>OU342561.1:2500-10002500 GCA_910589295.1 Noctua janthe
CGGGGGACTGGGAAACCGGCACAGCCTTTACTTCCAGTCCACCGCCGACGAATTCCTAACAAGGCGGGCCCCTCACGTCCCTCCCGCGGGGAGGGACACGGGCCCGGGAATGACCGACGAAGGTGGTGACGGGTGCAATGCGGGCGAAGGCACCCCCGCGCCTGTCGCCCGCCCGTCGCCACCATGAGGAGGGAGAGGACCTCGCCTTCTCCGACCCCTTCTTCGTCTGCGAAGCGGCGCAGCGAGAGGGTCGTCCTCCCGCGCGCGCTCCGCCTCCTCCTTCTGCGAGATTACGTCCTCGCAAAAGGAGGCGACCGCTGCCCAGGCCTCCTCGCTCCCCAGCATGGCGTTGACCGCGCCAGGAAGCGAGAGATCCTGTCCGATCACAGTGATCAGACCGCGGCGCAGCTCGGACCAAGCCGGGCACACCTCGAGGGTGTGCTGCGCCGTGTCCTCCGCCGCGCCGCAGTCGTGGCACGCCGGGGTCTCCTCCCTCCCGATCCGGTGCAGGTGCGATCCGAAACAGCCATGGCCGGACAACACCTGCACCAAACGGAACGAGAGGAAACCGTGGGACCGCTCGAGCCAGCTCCGCAGGACCGGACCGAGCGCGTCCAACGTACGGCGGCCAAAGGCGGCGTTGGCGAGGTCCTCCGTCCAGTGGAGGACGATGGCGTCCTTCGCCTCCCGCCGCACGGCCTCCCGCTCTTCGGCAATCGGGCGCTCCCCGAGCGCCTTCCGGCGCGCCGTCCACTCATACACTCTGGCGAGCACCCAAGCCTCCAACTCCCAAGGAGGGGTGCCGGCCAGAGCGCACGCCGCCGAGAAGCCTACGGAGCGGTAGGCCCTCGCCACCCGCAGTGCAATAGCCCTTTGGGGCCTGCGGATGGCGGTCGCATTCTCCCTCCTGTTGAGGGAGTCCGCCCAGATTGGGGCCCCGTAAAGGGCCATGCTCCGCAGAATGCCGGCATACAGGCGCCGGCATTTCGCCTTGGGCCCCCCCAGGTTCGGGAGGAGCCACGAGAGGGCGTCGGCGGTTTTCAACAGGCGCGTCGACAGCCCGCTGAAGTGCGGGCCGAAGCGCCACCTGTCGTCCAGGACCAGGCCCAGGTACTTCATCTGGCCCCGGACGCCTATCCTGACGCCCTCTACGACAATGTGGGCGTCGGGAAACCTAACCTAACCTAACCTAACCTAACCTAACCTAACCTAACCTAACCTAACCTAACCTAACCTAACCTAACCTAACCTAACCTAACCTAACCTAACCTAACCTAACCTAACCTAACCTAACCTAACCTAACCTAACCTAACCTAACCTAACCTAACCTAACCTAACCTAACCTAACCTAACCTAACCTAACCTAACCTAACCTAACCTAACCTAACCTAACCTAACCTAACCTAACCTAACCTAACCTAACCTAACCTAACCTAACCTAACCTAACCTAACCTAACCTAACCTAACCTAACCTAACCTAACCTAACCTAACCTAACCTAACCTAACCTAACCTAACCTAACCTAACCTAACCTAACCTAACCTAACCTAACCTAACCTAACCTAACCTAACCTAACCTAACCTAACCTA
This sequence comes from Noctua janthe, assembly GCA_910589295.1. Taxonomy (NCBI): domain Eukaryota; kingdom Metazoa; phylum Arthropoda; class Insecta; order Lepidoptera; family Noctuidae; genus Noctua; species Noctua janthe. Next base: position 4,093 of record OU342561.1, read on the forward strand.
ACCTAACCTAACCTAACCTAACCTAACCTAACCTAACCTAACCTAACCTAACCTAACCTAACCTAACCTAACCTAACCTAACCTAACCTAACCTAACCTAACCTAACCTAACCTAACCTAACCTAACCTAACCTAACCTAACCTAACCTAACCTAACCTAACCTAACCTAACCTAACCTAACCTAACCTAACCTAACCTAACCTAACCTAACCTAACCTAACCTAACCTAACCTAACCTAACCTAACCTAACCTAACCTAACCTAACCTAACCTAACCTAACCTAACCTAACCTAACCTAACCTAACCTAACCTAACCTAACCTAACCTAACCTAACCTAACCTAACCTAACCTAACCTAACCTAACCTAACCTAACCTAACCTAACCTAACCTAACCTAACCTAACCTAACCTAACCTAACCTAACCCAGTCTGGCTCCAACCACCGCCGCGAACGCCACGTTTTTTATACGTCTCCGGCTTAAAAAATTCCAAAAAGTGGTTAAAAGTTGTCCGATTTTGAAGAATTTGGTGTCTAAGTGTGAGGAAAAGTAAAATCTACACCCTACCGTGAAAGTTTTTAACCGATGTGCAGTGCAGTTATCACAAATCCTGAAAAACCTCAAATTTTTGAGGTTAAACAGTGAAGAAAAATCTTTAACTGCAAACGCTGCAGAATCAAGATCGACGACCCTACTTTTTTATTAAAGAAGGGGGAGGGGGTCGACACCGCACACCATTTGGACCTATTAGAAACCTGAAAAACCCAGAGCTCCGTGAAATATTAAGAAAAACAGGAAAACACGTGGTGCTGAAAACGCTGAAAAAGTGGAGCCAGAAGCCTGAAATTTTGTAGCCGTCATCTCCTAAAAGTAAAAAGACGGTAACCATTTTAAAATTTTATCTACCTACACTACCCGATTTTTAAGAAGCAATAGAATTTTCGAAATCCAGACCTTTATATCTCCGGATATAAACGATATTTTCAAGATCTTCAACTGCGGTCCTTGGCGCGCTTATTAATTTAATAGAGATCTTAAGTTCTAGAATTTTTGACTGAATACTTTTAGAATTATAAGGAATTTAAATTAAAAACCACATTTTCAAAATTTTTTCAACCTTGTCGTCAGTACTTTGCTTTTTTGTTTATTGTATTCTATAGCGCACAATTTTTCTTATTTTTAGACATTTTTTCCAGAATTTTTCGTCCAGTGGAACCGGAGATATCAAATTTTTACTCTTTTTTGGCTTTTATTCAAAAATTAATGTTTATTTGCTATTTTTGACACTGAGACTGGCTCCAATACGTATATTGTGAGCCATATAAGCCCAAACACGGGCTGTATAGCTTTAAATTTGAGCGTTTTTACAAAATCTCGCCATCTTGGTTTTTAGGTTTAAAATTTATAAGTGTGATATCTCGGGAACCGCTGGGCCGAAAATCCTCGGATTTTCACTTTTATTTATAGTTTACTGTTGTCTTTGGAGGGGGTATGTTTTTGGGACGTTTCAGTTCATCGAGATTTTTGGAGCTGAAACCGTTTTCAGGAGAAACTTGAAGTGACGCCGAGCTGTCCATTCAAAACCCTGACGTTCTGGGACGTCGGGTTCAAAAGATACAGGCCGTTAAACCTGACGTTTGACAGTTCGGCGGCCATCTTGTTTAATTTCGAACCGCAATAACTCTTGAACCGGAGGTCGTGGCAAGTTGCGGTTTTTTGCTTCGTACTAGAGTAATTGTTGCCCTGCCTCTCCTACATTTTCAGCCGTTTTGGAGCCAAAAATTTTCAGGCTCCTGAAAACGTTTTCAGCGGATAGCGGAGTTCAGGCCAAGTTAGGAGAGCACAAACTCGAGGGGTCTGCGGCTTTCCGAAAGGGAGTTATCCGCGGTCAAAGTTTCACTTTGACAGCTGCGCGGCCATTTTGTGCAATCTTCTTAGTAACATAGCTCCTGAACGGAAGGTCGTAGAAGGTCGGGACTTCCGCTGTACTTTTAAGCTGACCATAATCTACAGATTAGGGTACGTTTCGGCCGTTTTCCAGGGGCAAACTTTTTTCAGCCTGAAAGCCACGTCAGTAGATAGGTCTCATCGAGCCAAGTGCGAAAAGCCCAAACACAAGGGTTTTTGGACCAGTGGTTCCGGAGATATCCACTTGTAACCACTTTTTGGTCGCCATCTTGGCAAAAAACCAAGAACTTTAAGTAAGGATATCTCCGTCACCCTTCAGTGGATTTGTACCGAGTTTGGGTTCATTTGAGAGGGCTCGAGGAGAGCTATCGATTGAACATAAGAAAACTACTCTACATAGAGCTCATTTTTTGTTTTGCTCTACATCGACGGCTTTTGACCCTGGAAGCGAATTCTTTCTTCTGTGGTTACTGCTTGACCCGCTCTATTGAGCTGGGCTGACCGGTGTATTTCTATACAGAGCAGCACCCGCAAAATCACTCAGATTTTTACGATCTGTAGTGAGCTTTTATTTCTATTATAATTATTTTATTATTTAACGTTGTGTTGTGTTATACACTTTTATACTCTGACCTTCATATATTTTGACGCATACAACCAACATGATCGGTATAAGGACCCCATTAAAGAAAGCGGCTGATGGTGAGAAATCACCGGAGAAGCCGATTACGGCGCCTCTAAATGTTAGACGTAGTGTTGGAGAATGGGAGGCTAAGCCTTCCAGCGTGGACTCAACTCCACCCATAACCACAAAGACGGCACAGGCTGGCCCTGCGAGAACAGTGACGAAGCCTCCACTATCGGTGGAGAATAAAACACTGCGAACAAAACTTATTGAAGTCCATTCACCGCCGAAAGCGCAGTACGCGGATCGGTCGGCAGAAGCTAGGGCCTGCCTCAACAGGGCAAAACTTCTGCTCAACAGTTCACGTAACACAAAAACTGAACTAAAAAACGGCATCATTGAGGCGCTGGATCGGCTTTTCCAATTAGTGAAGGAGGCCGAGAGACTGATCAAAGCTAAAGGCTCAGGATCGGGGAACGAACCTGCACGGCCCGAAATCGTCGCCGTCACCGACACTACCTTCTCGCTTTCTGCCGAACAGAACCAATTAGAAACACAGCTGAAAAATCACTCTATCCTGCTAGAGAAAAACACCATAAAGATGGAAGAGTTGAAAGCGGCAATTGAGGAACATAAAGAAATGCTCGAGTCCGGTTCTGCCAAAACGTATGCGAGTGTAGCTGCGATCCACAGCGGAAAGGCGAACCCAGTGCGGAGTACGCTGCATTCGATTGTGGTTACCTCAAAAGACGATACGGAAACGGGAGACGAGGTCCTCAATAAAGTTCGGCAGGCGGTGGACGCAAAAGAGGGTTGGGTAAAGGTAGAAAGGGTAAGAAAGGCGAAAGATCGGAAAATTATTATGGGATTTCAGACCACGGAGGAGCGGGACAAAATTAAATCTAAGTTGGCAAGGGATAGACGGGACCTCAATGTCGAGGAGGTGAAAAACAAGGACCCTCTGCTGATCCTCAGGAGCGTTCTCTCTGTAAATTCAGATGAGGACATCCTAAAGGCACTGAGAAACCAGAACAGGGAAGTTTTTCAAAACCTCGACAAAGAGGAGGACAGACTGTTGGTCAAATTCCGAAGAAGGACAAGAAACCCACACACGAACCACATTGTGGTCAGCGTCTCACCCACCATCTGGAGACGGGCAACAGAGGTCGGATGCCTGCACGTGGACCTCCAGCGCGTAAGGGTTGAAGACCAAACCCCATTAGTCCAGTGTACGCGCTGTTTGGGCTACGGGCATGGCAAACGTTTTTGCAAGGAACCAGCCGACTTGTGCAGTCACTGCGGCGGCCCGCACATGAGGTCGGAATGCGCCGATTGGCTTGCGGGTGTTCCGCCAAAATGCCAAAACTGCACAAGAGCCAAGCTCGGAGACGCTGACCACAACGCTTTTTACCCCGATTGCCCGACACGCCTAAAGTGGGATGCAATCGCACGATCAACAGTTGCGTACTGCTAAGGGCACCCACGGCAACCCAAACTCGTGCAAGATAGTACAGGCAAACCTCCAGCGAAAGAGACTCGCGACTAACGAGCTTCTGATGGAGGCCGTAAAGCGCAGAGTTGCTGTTGCTCTCCTCCAAGAACCATACGTAGGCGGGGCAAAGGCTATGAGGAACCACAGAGGCGTTCGGATCTTCCAGAGCACTGACACCGGAGATGGGAATGTTAAGGCCGCAATAGCGGTCTTCGATCAAAACCTGGTGGTTACACAATACCCGAAACTCACCACGAACAACATCACCGTGGTGGGAATCCGAACCAGTGCCTGGAAGATCACACTGGTCTCCTTTTACTTTGAGCCGGACCAGCCAATCGGACCATACTTGGAGCACCTCAAACGTGTTGAGGAGGAAGTAGGTTCCAAAAGGTGGATTGTTGGAGGAGACGCAAACGCAAAAAGTACCTGGTGGGGAAGCCTGTCTATCGATCGCAGAGGTGAGGAAGTGTCCGGAGTTCTCGACGAGCTGGGTCTTAACATACTCAACAGAGGGGAAATTCCGACCTTCGACACGATCAGAGGGGGCATACGCTACTGCAGCCACGTCGACATCACTGCATGCTCGACGGATATTCTGGACCTGGTAGACGACTGGAGGGTAGACGAGGGCCTCACGAGCTCGGATCATAACGGCATTGACTTCAATATAAAACTAAAAAGATCTAAAGGCATCATAATTCAAAGAACCACTAGGATTTTTAATACTAAAAAAGCAAATTGGTCCGAGTTTCGTGTGAAACTCGGCCAATTAATGCAAGAAAACAAAATTAATAAAGTAGAAATTGAAAAACTAAATACAGTCGACCAGTTAAATACATTAACAAACACCTATACTAACGCAATAAGAGATGCATGCACTTCATCAATGCCTTTGAAGAAGAGTAGAGAAGTGCTTACTTTGCCGTGGTGGTCCGAGAAACTCGAGGGGATGAAGAAAGAGGTTGCCACCAGAAAACGTAGAGTTAGGTGTGCTGCACCGGCCCGAAGATCGAAGGTCGTCGACGAGTACCTGAAACTGAAAGTTGAGTATGAGACTGAGGCAGCTAAGGACGAAATCGAGAGTTGGAAGAACTTCTGCACAAAACAGGATAGAGAAGGGGTTTGGGAAGGGATCTATCGTGTAATAGGAAGGACCAAGGGAAGGGGAGAGGACCAGCCATTGGTAAAGGACGGGGAGGTGCTGGACACAAAATGTTCAGTCGAGCTACTGGCCGATACGTTTTACCCAGACGACCATCCGGGCACTGATAGCATCTGCCATCGCCTTATTAGAGAAAAGGCCGAGGTCGTGAATGCTGGAGGGCAAGATAATTCATGCGATCCACCATTCACGATGGCTGAGCTGATGGCAGCGTGCGGTTCCTTCAACGCCAAAAAAGCGCCAGGAGCAGACGGCTTCACAGCCGATATTTGTTGCCAAGCCATTAGAGGCGCTCCTGAGGTGGCCTTGGCACTCCTTAATGGCTGCCTGAGATACCACCTCTTCCCTGAGATCTGGAAGGAGGCGACCGTCGTCGTATTAAGGAAACCGGGGAAAACAGACTACAGCACACCCAAGGCGTACAGACCAATCGGTCTATTACCAATATTAGGTAAGATATACGAGAAGATGTTGGTGGCCCGCCTCAAGTTTCATCTGATTCCGAGGATGAGTACTCACCAGTATGGCTTCATGCCCCAGAGGAGCACCGAGGACTCCCTCTATGCACTAATGAAACATATACGCGGCAAGCTGGAACTAAAGAAAATAGTAGTCCTAGTATCATTGGACATAGAGGGAGCCTTCGACAGCGCCTGGTGGCCGGCCATAAGAGTCCGTCTGGCTGAGGAAAAGTGTCCTGTAGGCTTGAGGAGGGTCATCGACAGCTATCTCGAAAACCGAAGGGTCAGGGTCAGGTACGCAGGTGAAGAGTGCTGCAAGGCCACTAACAAGGGCTGTGTCCAGGGTTCCATAGGGGGACCAATTTTCTGGAACCTTTTACTGGACCCACTTTTAAAGAGCCTGGAAGCTAGGGAGGACTATTGCCAGGCTTTTGCTGACGACGTGGTGCTGATTTTCGATGGTGATACTTCGTTGGAGATCGAGGAACGTGCCAATGCCGCTCTCGGGCATGTTCGGGCGTGGGGGGTCCAAAACAAACTAAAATTTGCCCCACAAAAAACAAATGCGATGGTCATTACGCGCAAACTTAAATACGACACCCCACGCCTGAGCATGGGCGGGATCGACATTGCCATGTCCAATGAGATCAAAATCTTAGGTGTCATCATCGACAAACAGCTGACCTTTAACGCGCACGTCGCAAACGTGTGCAGAAAGGCAATAGGAATCCACAAGCAGCTAACCAGAGCTGCAAAGACCAGCTGGGGGCTTCACCCCGAAGTTATTAGAGTAATATATGTGGCCACCGTGGAACCAGTCATCCTGTACGCCGCCAGCGTTTGGGCTCCGGCTGTGGATAAGCTGGGCGTCAGGAAGCAGTTGGGAGCAGTCCAGCGCGGTATTGCACAAAAGCTGTGCAAGGCTTACAGGACAGTCTCCTTAAACTCCGCGCTAGTGCTGGCTGGGATACTACCTCTCGACCTACGCGTCCGTGAAGCGGCATCTTTATACGAGGCCAGGAGAGGGGTGCCTCAGCTAGCACTTGGCGATAGGAGGGTCGAGCAGATCGCCTCGGCAATGGAGGCTCCACACCCTGCGGAGCGCGCTGAGCTGGAACTCGTAAGTCTGGTAAACCAAGAGCAACTAACTAATGCCAAGAGCGAACTTGAAGTTCGTATCTTTACGGACGGGAGCAAGATTGGGGGCAAGGTTGGAGCGGCATTGTCCATGTGGAACGGTGACGCCGAAACTAAAGCTCTTAAGCTTGCTCTCCCTCACTACTCCACCGTTTACCAGGCTGAGCTTCTGGCAATATGCGTCGCAACCAGGGAAATCCTGAAGCACAGTGCGCAATCGTTTGGAATTTTCAGTGACTCCATGGCGGCTCTCCAAACCATCCAGAACTACAACCGGCACCACCCCCTAGCAGTGGAGGCAAGGGCAAACCTTGCATATCTGTCTATCCAAAACAAGGCTGTTACCTTGTTTTGGATCAAAGCTCATGCGGGGTTGGATGGGAACGAGAGGGCCGATGAACTGGCCAAGGGAGCCGCTGAAGGTTCCAAGCGGAAACCCGACTACGACTTGGTTCCGGTTTCATACGTCAAGCGATGCATTCGTACGGCAACGCTTGACGAGTGGAACATTAGATACCGTTCCGGAGAAACTGCGTCTGTTACTAGACTGTTTTTCCCGGACGCTGTGGCGGCCTACAGGATAATCAGGAAGTGCAAAGTGGACAGTGTCACTACTCAAATAATGACGGGGCACGGTGGGTTCTCGGAATACTTGAATCGCTTCAAGTGCAAGGGGAACCCATCGTGCATCTGCGACCCTGAGATTGCTGAAACGGTGCCACATATATTATTCGAATGTCCCGTCTTTGACAGACAAAGGCTTGAGGCCGAGCACGAACTCGACACCAAACTGAGTGCTGGTAATATGTGGCAAATAATGGCGGGAAAAAAGAGAGAGTTGTTTTTAAAGTACTGCGTGAAAATATGTGAAAAGGTAATAAAGAGAAATAAAAGTGTATAAGCAAAAATGTTTACATAATATTATATAGAATATTAATGTCAAGCATTAAAACACGGAAGACATATAAGTTTTTAAACATAAAAAATGCTAAAAATATAAGTTGCCCATAAAACTAGCAATCGTAAGAAACGTATATAAATAAGAATAATTATATTATAAGCTGTATGAACGGTTAAGCCACGATGTATTAGTATTAAGAAATAGAAATAAGATGAAGCCCGAATATGTTATTAGAAATAAAAATAGTTATAGAAATTAAACAAATGTACTAGTATTAAGAAATAGAAATAAGAAAAAGTCCCAAAATGTTTAGAAATAATTTAAGATCTTAAAATTGTAAACACATGTCGTAGCATTAAGAAATACGCATGTTAGAATAAGAAATATTGTACAAGATGAATAAGAAAACGTCTCCGAGAGTTTATTTACCCAAAATAAAAAATAATAAGAAATATAGAAAAGAGTAGCCAACTAGTAGAAGGGCGTCCTACCCTTACAGACAGAAAGATGAAAGAATGCAAGAAAGATAAAGTATGCAGAATGCAAGTACGAGAGGAACAAAAGCGAGAACTGGAATGAATGTTTAGACTAGCACAGGCTCCGATTATGTTGGAGGTAGCAGTATTAAAAAAAAAAAAAAAAAAAAAAAAAAAAAAAAAAAAAAAAAAACCTAACCTAACCTAACCTAACCTAACCTTTTTTTTTTTTTTTTTTTTTTTTTTTTTTTTTTTTTTTTTTTTTGGCGCTGGGAAAAAATGCATTACGCATACCCTCCCATCGGGGGATGGGGGGGCTATGTGGGACTCCCCGGTGTGACCCGGTATACCCACTAAAACGACCCAGCGGCACTCCCGCTTCGTCCGAGTGGCGGGGGACTGGGAAACCGGCACAGCCTTTACTTCCAGTCCACCGCCGACGAATTCCTAACAAGGCGGGCCCCTCACGTCCCCCCCGTGGGGAGGGACACGGGCCCGGGAATGACCGACGAAGGTGGTGACGGGTGCAATGCGGGCGAAGGCACCCCCGCGCCTGTCGCCCGCCCGTCGCCACCATCAGGAGGGAGAGGACCTCGCCTTCTCCGACCCCTTCTTCGTCTGCGGAGCGGCGCAGCGAGAGGGTCGTCCTCCCGCGCGCGCTCCGCCTCTCGGACCTCAAAGTCCGGGAGAGGGCGGTTTGGGGAGAAATAGACCCCCACCAGGGCCATGTCCCCCCACGCGGCGGCCACGTATCCCGGTCCCCTCTCTAAGAGCGAGAGGGGAGGGGAGTCTGTGGAAGGCCGCGACACCAACGCCACCAAGCCGTCCCGGTCGCCCAGCCAACGGCCAGGGACCGAGTAAGGCTCGGCGACCACCGCCAAGTCCATCAGTCGGACATCGCTCCCCCCTCCGCAGCCGCCGCAGGAACGACGGTGCTAGCGGCTACAGCAGGCCCGATCGGCGCCTGCGCTTTGCCTCGCTTAGGGGGAGGATTGCAGTTCCTCCCCCTCATAACGTGGCCCGCCAGGCGGCCACTAGCAGCACACACCGCGCAGTGCGGCGTGGCGGCCTTGCAGGCAGCGGCTTTGTGGCCTTCCTTGCCGCAGCGGAGGCACATGTCCGTCCTGTCTACCGCGGACGGACACAGGGGCCGGGTGTGTCCGATGCCGAAGCACCGGAAACACCGCAGAGGCTGGTCCTCGAGTGCCCGGACTGCACCCGAGCTGAACCCGACTATGAGCCGTCCCTTGGCAAGGACGGCTTTGGCAGAGGCGACCGGGCACTCGAGGCGAATGGTGCCCATGCCGCCGCGGCCGGGCCTTATGTCCCGGCCTTGGACCGCCGCGACGCCACAGCCCCCCATCACTGCGACCGCCGCCACCACCTCCTCCTTGGTGACGGAGTCGTCGAGGCCCATCACCTCTATGGCTGCCGACTTGACCGGTCGGGCCACCTTGGCCGAATCCGCGATGACCTCTTGCAGCTTGGCTGCAAAGAGGTCCGCATGGGCACTCCCCTCTTGGCCCGGGAACTCGAATATTCGAGCCCCGGCTTGGGTCCGCCGGCAAGTCACACTGCCGATCCCAAGCTGTGCAGGATCGGCATTTGCACGCGCCCGCACCAAAATTGACGCGTACGTCTCTCCTCGCCCCGCAGCCTCCGCGGTGAGCGTCACCACGACGGCCGCGGTTTTTGGGGGGACTAGCCGTCCCCCTCCCCTCCCCCTTCCCTTCCCCTTTTCCTTGCCGGTCGTCTGCAACCGGCTGGGAGCAGTGGTGGCGGGGACGACAGGGACCGTCGCCGTCTTTTTCGCTTTGCCCTTCCCCTTACGGACCACTTCCGTCCACTCGTTGGACGGGGTGGTGGAAGGGAGAAGGGCGTCTTCCGCCTGAGATGAGGACGGCCCCGGCCCACACCGCCTCTTATCCACCGCAAGCGGCGGTCGGAGGCGCTTCTCTGGCAAGAGCCGGTCCTCTATTCCTGCCAAGCAGGCTCTTGTGAAGGCCCTCTCCTCCATTACTACCTTGCGGATGATATCCTCAAGGTTGGAGGCGGGGCCCTCTGCCGCATGGCCCGTGTTGGCCTGTTGAGGCGGGGCCGTGGCTTCAGCCAGCTTCTGATGAAGCTGGCTGACCTCCGACTGCAGGCGATCTATCCTCGCCTGCAGTTGTTGCGTCTCGTCGGTGGTCCTGCGCTGGACCAGCTCCGCGACGATACCGCGCATGCTCGCGGCCCTGCATTTGAGGGCCTTTTGCAAGGTCCCCTTCATGTTGGAGGACTTAGAGGCGACCTCTACAATCTCCTCCTCGTCCTCCTCCGCCATTCTTTCCAGCTCGGCCAGGGAGTGGTCCGAGTAAAGAACGCGGGACGCACCGTACCCGGACTTGGCCCGGGCAGCGTGCGCCCGTTTCTCCCCGGCAACCACCCGCTCCTCCAGCTCTTGCTGGAGCTGTGCCCGCCGAGCCAGGTCCAACCGGCGTTGGGCGTCCGCGAGCCCAACGACATGGGTGTCCGCGGCCACCGTCGGCTGTTTCGCCTTCGACAACCCCGTCGACCCCGAGGCCGAGGAGCCCCCGGACCCACCGCTCATGTGGACCCGCTTCCGCGACCGACAATCGTCCGCATCCGACACACAAATAAGTGAGTCGTTGTCGGACGACTCGTCCGCCCCTCCGAACAAGCTAGCCGCAGATGGCGCGCGGCTAGCCTCTGACGCCTGAGCGTCGGAGTGGCCCTGAGAAGGGCCTTTTGGTTGGCCCTGAGAAGGGCCTTTGGGTTGGCCCTGAGAAGGGCCTTTCGGGTGGCCCTGAGAAGGGCCTTTGGGTTGGCCCTGAGAAGGGCCTTTTTGTTTTAAAAACCGCCCGCAGGCGTCCCTCGTGGGTTTAGACATTCCGACAAATTCGTAGACACAAGACAATAAAATAAAATAGCTACGAAAGCACAGTGCACTTTGGCCAACCCAGTCTGCCACTCCGTTACGGTGGTCAGAACTGGGTCGTTTCCAGGGGACGCGACGTGGACGCAAGCACTGTGGGGTGGTCCCCCAACCTAACCTAACCTAACCTAACCTAACCTAACCTAACCTAACCTAACCTAACCTAACCTAACCTAACCTAACCTAACCTAACCTAACCTAACCTAACCTAACCTAACCTAACCTAACCTAACCTAACCTAACCTAACCTAACCTAACCTAACCTAACCTAACCTAACCTAACCTAACCTAACCTAACCTAACCTAACCTAACCTAACCTAACCTAACCTAACCTAACCTAACCTAACCTAACCTAACCTAACCTAACCTAACCTAACCTAACCTAACCTAACCTAACCTAACCTAACCTAACCTAACCTAACCTAACCTAACCTAACCTAACCTAACCTAACCTAACCTAACCTAACCTAACCTAACCTAACCTAACCTAACCTAACCTAACCTAACCTAACCTAACCTTTTTTTTTTTTTTTTTTTTTTTTTGACGCTGGGAAAAAATGCATTACGCATACCCTCCCATCGGGGGATGGGGGGGCTATGTGGGACTCCCCGGTGTGACCCGGTATACCCACTAAAACGACCCAGCGGCACTCCCGCTTCGTCCGAGTGGCGGGGGACTGGGAAACCGGCACAGCCTTTACTTCCAGTCCACCGCCGACGAATCCCTGACAAGGCGGGCCCCTCACGTCCCCCCCGTGGGGAGGGACACGGGCCCGGGAATGACCGACGAAGGTGGTGACGGGTGCAATGCGGGCGAAGGCACCCCCGCGCCTGTCGCCCGCCCGTCGCCACCATGAGGAGGGAGAGGACCTCGCCTTCTCCGACCCCTTCTTCGTCTGCGGAGCGGCGCAGCGAGAGGGTCGTCCTCCCGCGCGCGCTCCGCCTCCTCCTTCTGCGAGATTACGTCCTCGCAAAAGGAGGCGACCGCTGCCCAGGCCTCCTCGCTCCCCAGCATGGCGTTGACCACGCCAGGAAGCGAGAGATCCTGTCCGATCACAGCGATCAGACCGCGGCGCAGCTCGGACCAAGCCGGGCACACCTCGAGGGTGTGCTGCGCCGTGTCCTCCGCCGCGCCGCAGTCGTGGCACGCCGGGGTCTCCTCCCTCCCGATCCGGTGCAGGTGCGATCCGAAACAGCCATGGCCGGACAACACCTGCACCAAACGGAACGAGAGGAAACCGTGGGACCGCTCGAGCCAGCTCCGCAGGACCGGACCGAGCGCGTCCAACGTACGGCGGCCAAAGGCGGCGTTGGCGAGGTCCTCCGTCCAGTGGAGGACGATGGCGTCCTTCGCCTCCCGCCGCACGGCCTCCCGCTCTTCGGCAATCGGGCGCTCCCCGAGCGCCTTCCGGCGCGCCGTCCACTCATACACTCTGGCGAGCACCCAAGCCTCCAACTCCCAAGGAGGGGTGCCGGCCAGAGCGCACGCCGCCGAGAAGCCTACCGAGCGGTAGGCCCTCGCCACCCGCAGTGCAATAGCCCTTTGGGGCCTGCGGATGGCGGTCGCATTCTCCCTCCTGTTGAGGGAGTCCGCCCAGATTGGGGCCCCGTAAAGGGCCATGCTCCGCAGAATGCCGGCATACAGGCGCCGGCATTTCGCCTTGGGCCCCCCCAGGTTCGGGAGGAGCCACGAGAGGGCGTCGGCGGTTTTCAACAGGCGCGTCGACAGCCCGCTGAAGTGCGGGCCGAAGCGCCACCTGTCGTCCAGGACCAGGCCCAGGTACTTCATCTGGGCCCGGACCCCTATCCTGACGCCCTCTACGACAATGTGGGCGTCGGGAGGGCAGCGCTGCCGAGGCCCACGAAAGAACACGGCCTCGGTCTTGTGCAGCGCCACCCTCAATCCTAGGCGGCGGATCCTCTCTGCGACCAAGGATCCGCCAGCCGAGGCCAGACAGGCCGCGTCTGCGAAATTCCTCCCCCGGGCAGTGAGGAGAGTGTCATCCGCGTAGCAGATGACACTCGTGCCCTGGAGGAGGGCTCCCCGCAGGAGCCAGTCGAACCCGATGTTCCAAAGGGGCGGTCCAAGCACCGACCCCTGCGGAACACCGGACTCTGCGCCGTACCGCCTCACCGTGGCCGTCTTGTCCACGAAGAGGACCTCTCGGTCCTCCAAGTAGCTGGCCAGGAGGTTTCGTAGGTATTGGGGCACTCCGTGATACCGGAGCGCCTCCAATATCGTCGAGTGGGGCACGGAGTTGAAGGCGTTGGCAATGTCGAACGACACCGCCAGCACTCCGCCCCCCGCCTCCACCGCCTCCTTCACCTGGCCCTTGAGTAGGGCCAGCGCATCGATCGTCGAACGCCCTCGACGGAAACCGAATTGGGCGTCCGACAGGTCCGGCCCTACCCCCCGCAAAAGGCTATCAAGCCGGGAGGCGACAATCCCCTCGAACAATTTACCGACCTCATCGAGCAGAACGATGGGCCGGTATGCCGAGGGGGAGTCCACCGGGCGTCCCTCCTTTCGGAGGAGGCACAGCTGCCCCTCCTTCCACAGTTTCGGGAACCTCCCAGCCGTTAAGCACGCGCTGAAGAGGTCCCGAAACCTGTCCTCCATTTCGGAGGCGGCGATCGCCACCACCCGTGCGGGGACGCCGTCCGGTCCGGGGGCCGTCTTCTTCGCGCGGAGGCTGAGAACCCCAGCGTAGAACTCCGCCGCCGTCACCGGGGGGACCTCCTCCTCCGGCGAAGCCGACCCTTGCGGGGGATCCATCGTTGGTGGGGCGAAGTCGGTCCTGCGCGGAAACAGGGACCGGACCACCCCATCCAGCAACGCTGGCTCGAGGGTCTCCGTCAGTGGGGGACCACAGGGGCGCAGCTGGTTCCGCGCCGCCTTGTATGGTCTCCCATAAGGATCCCTGTCGAGTTCCTCCAGCATCTCGGCCCTCGCCGAGTCTTTCGCAGCACCCATCGCGGATTTGAGGACCGTCGTCGCCTCTCGGTAAGAGGCGTATAGGCGGTCCTCCTCCGCCTGGACTCGATTTTGGGTGCTGCGCCGTCGGCTCCGCGCGTAGGCCCTTCTGGCCGCCACGCAGGCGGCCCGGAGCCCCGCCAGCTCCTCCGTCCACCAATAGACGGCACGACGGGGAGGCGGACGGCGAGACCGAGGCATGCTGGAGTTGCACACCTCGGTCAGGGACCCCCTGAGCCGGACCGCTGCGGCGTCCACGTCCAGGACCTCGACAGGGGGCGACAGCCAGTCCTGGAGAAAGGCCGCCTCCTTGGCTGCCTCCCGGTCCAGGCGGGTGAGTGCCCACCGTGGGAAGGGAGATTGCCCAGCGCGAGCCATCCCCCCCCCCTGGGTGGAGATGTCGAACCGCACGTATCGGTGGTCCGACAAGGTCTCCACCATCTCCACCCGCCAGCTGACGACGCGGGCGGCTAGGGCGGGGGTGGCAAACGAGACGTCCACCACCGACCCACCCCGTTGCCGCACGCACGTGTGGACCGCCCCCCTGTTGAGGAGGGACACACCGCATGAGGCCGCCCAAAACTCGACGGCGCGTCCCCGGACGTTGCAACCGGCGGCCGGGTTGCCCCAGGCCACCGACTTGGCGTTCAGGTCGCCCAACACCACGACCTGGCGTGGCGCCGCCCTCCCTACGACTGCGGTGAGGACCTCGAGGAAATCCTCAAAGTCCGAGAGAGGGCGGTTTGGGGAGAAATAGACCCCCACCAGGGCCATGTCCCCCCACGCGGCGGCCACGTATCCCGGTCCCCTCTCTAAGAGCGAGAGGGGAGGGGAGTCTGTGGAAGGCCGCGACACCAACGCCACCGAGCCGTCCCGGTCGCCCAGCCAACGGTCAGGTACCGAGTAAGGCTCGGCGACCACCGCCAAGTCCACCAACCACTCAGCCATGGTCTGCATCAGCAGATCCTGGGCTGCCCTGCAGTGGTTGGTGTTCGCCTGAAGGATGCGATGTTCGACCCTATCCATCAGTCGGACATCGCACCCCCCTCCGCAGCCGCCGCAGGAACGACGGTGCTAGCGGCAGCAGCAGGCCCGGTCGGCGCCTGCGCTTTGCCTCGCCTAGGGGGAGGATTACAGTTCCTCCCTCTCATGACGTGGCCCGCCAGGCGGCCACTGGCAGCACACACCGCGCAGTGCGGCGTGGCGGCCTTGCAGGCAGCGGCTTTGTGGCCTTCCTTGCCGCAGCGGAGGCACATGTCCGTCCTGTCTACCGCGGACGGACACAGGGGCCGGGTGTGTCCGATGCCGAAGCACCGGAAACACCGCAGAGGCTGGTCCTCGAGTGCCCGGACTGCACCCGAGCTGAACCCGACCATGAGCCGTCCCTTGGCAAGGACGGCTTTGGCAGAGGCGACCGGGCACTCGAGGCGAATGGTGCCCATGCCGCCGCGGCCGGGCCTTATGTCCCGGCCTTGGACTGCCGCGACGCCACAGCCCCCCATCGCTGCGACCGCCGCCACCACCTCCTCCTTGGTGACGGAGTCGTCGAGGCCCATCACCTCTATGGCCGCCGACTTGACCGGTCGGGCCACCTTGGCCGAATCCGCGATGACCTCCTGCAGCTTGGCTGCAAAGAGGTCCGCATGGGCACTCCCCTCTGCCCCCGGGAACTCGAATATTCGAGCCCCGGCTTGGGTCCGCCGGCAAGCCACACTGCCGATCCCAAGTTGGGTGGGATCGGCATTTGCACGCGCCCGCACCAAAATGGACGCGTACGTCTCCCCTCGCCCCGCAGCCTCCGCGGTGAGCGTCACCACGACGGCCGCGGTTTTTGGGGGGACCAGTTGTCCCTTTCCCCTCCCTTTCCCCTTCCCCTTTCCCTTGCCGGTCGTCTGCGACCGGCTGGGAGCGGTGGTGGCGGGGACGACAGGGACCGTCGCCGTCCTTTTGGCTTTGCCCTTCCCCTTACGGACCACTTCCGTCCACTCGTTGGACGGGGTGGTGGAAGGGAGAAGGGCATCTTCCGCCTGAGACGAGGACGGCCCCGGCCCACACCGCCTCTTATCCGCCGCAAGCGGCGGTCGGAGGCGCTTCTCCGGCAAGAGCCGGTCCTCAATTCCTGCCAAGCAGGCTCTTGTGAAGGCCCTCTCCTCCATTACCACCTTGCGGATGATATCCTCAAGGTTGGAGGCGGGGCCCTCTGCCGCATGGCCCGTGTTGGCCTGTTGAGGCGGGGCCGTGGCTTCAGCCAGCTTCTGATGAAGCTGGCTGACCTCCGACTGCAGGCGATCTATCCTCGCCTGCAGTTGTTGCGTCTCGTCGGTGGTCCTGCGCTGGACCAGCTCCGCGACGATTCCGCGCATGCTCGCGGCCCTGCATTTGAGGGCCTTTTGAAGGGTCCCCTTCATGTTGGAGGACTTAGAGGCGACCTCCACAATCTCCTCCTCGTCCTCCTCCGCCATTTTCTCCAGCTCGGCCAGGGAGTGGTCCGAGTAAAGAACGCGGGACGCACCGTACCCGGACTTGGCCCGGGCAGCGTGCGCCCGCTTCTCCCTGGAAGCCACCCGCTCCTCCAGCTCTTGCTGGAGCTGCGCCCGCCGAGCCAGGTCCAACCGGCGTTGGGCGTCCGCGAGCCCAACGACATGGGTGTCCGCGGCCGCCGTCGGCTTTTTCGCCTTCGACAACCCCGTCGACCCCGAGGCCGAGGAGCCCCCGGACCCACCGCTCAGGTGGACCCGCTTCCGCGACCGACAATCGTCCGAATCCGACACACAAACGAGTGAGTCGTTGTCGGACGACTCGTCCGCCCCTCCGAACAAGCTAGCCGCAGATGGCGCGCGGCTAGCCTCTGACGCCTGAGCGTCGGAGTGGCCCTGAGAAGGGCCTTTTGGTTGGCCCTGAGAAGGGCCTTTTGGTTGGCCCTGAGAAGGGCCTTTGGGTTGGCCCTGAGAAGGGCCTTTTGGGTGGCCCTGAGAAGGGCCTTTGGGTTGGCCCTGAGAAGGGCCTTTTTGTTTTAAAAACCGCCCGCAGGCGTCCCTCGTGGGTTTAAGCATTCCAAACGATTCGTACTTCACAAGACAATAATAAGATAAAATAAGCTACGAGAGCACAGTGCACTTTGGCCAACCCAGTCTGCCACTCCGTTACGGTGGTCAGAACTGGGTCGTTTCCAGGGGACGCGACGTGGACGCAAGCACTGTGGGGTGGTCCCCCAACCTAACCTAACCTTTTTTTTTTTTTTTTTTTTTTTTTTTTTTTTTTTTTTTTTTTTTTTTTTTTTTGACGCTGGGAAAAAATGCATTACGCATACCCTCCCATCGGGGGATGGGGGGGCTATGTGGGACTCCCCGGTGTGACCCGGTATACCCACTAAAACGACCCAGCGGCACTCCCGCTTCGTCCGAGTGGCGGGGGACTGGGAAACCGGCACAGCCTTTACTTCCAGTCCACCGCCGACGAATCCCTGACAAGGCGGGCCCCTCACGTCCCCCCCGTGGGGAGGGACACGGGCCCGGGAATGACCGACGAAGGTGGTGACGGGTGCAATGCGGGCGAAGGCACCCCCGCGCCTGTCGCCCGCCCGTCGCCACCATGAGGAGGGAGAGGACCTCGCCTTCTCCGACCCCTTCTTCGTCTGCGGAGCGGCGCAGCGAGAGGGTCGTCCTCCCGCGCGCGCTCCGCCTCCTCCTTCTGCGAGATTACGTCCTCGCAAAAGGAGGCGACCGCTGCCCAGGCCTCCTCGCTCCCCAGCATGGCGTTGACCACGCCAGGAAGCGAGAGATCCTGTCCGATCACAGCGATCAGACCGCGGCGCAGCTCGGACCAAGCCGGGCACACCTCGAGGGTGTGCTGCGCCGTGTCCTCCGCCGCGCCGCAGTCGTGGCACGCCGGGGTCTCCTCCCTCCCGATCCGGCGCAGGTGCGATCCGAAACAGCCATGGCCGGACAACACCTGCACCAAACGGAACGAGAGGAAACCGTGGGACCGCTCGAGCCAGCTCCGCAGGACCGGACCGAGCGCGTCCAACGTACGGCGGCCAAAGGCGGCGTTGGCGAGGTCCTCCGTCCAGTGGAGGACGATGGCGTCCTTCGCCTCCCGCCGCACGGCCTCCCGCTCTTCGGCAATCGGGCGCTCCCCGAGCGCCTTCCGGCGCGCCGTCCACTCATACACTCTGGCGAGCACCCAAGCCTCCAACTCCCAAGGAGGGGTGCCGGCCAGAGCGCACGCCGCCGAGAAGCCTACCGAGCGGTAGGCCCTCGCCACCCGCAGTGCAATAGCCCTTTGGGGCCTGCGGATGGCGGTCGCATTCTCCCTCCTGTTGAGAACCTAACCTAACCTAACCTAACCTAACCTAACCTAACCTAACCTAACCTAACCTAACCTAACCTAACCTAACCTAACCTAACCTTTTTTTTTTTTTTTTTTTTTTTTTTTGACGCTGGGAAAAAATGCATTACGCATACCCTCCCATCGGGGGATGGGGGGGCTATGTGGGACTCCCCGGTGTGACCCGGTATACCCACTAAAACGACCCAGCGGCACTCCCGCTTCGTCCGAGTGGCGGGGGACTGGGAAACCGGCACAGCCTTTACTTCCAGTCCACCGCCGACGAATCCCTGACAAGGCGGGCCCCTCACGTCCCCCCCGTGGGGAGGGACACGGGCCCGGGAATGACCGACGAAGGTGGTGACGGGTGCAATGCGGGCGAAGGCACCCCCGCGCCTGTCGCCCGCCCGTCGCCACCATGAGGAGGGAGAGGACCTCGCCTTCTCCGACCCCTTCTTCGTCTGCGGAGCGGCGCAGCGAGAGGGTCGTCCTCCCGCGCGCGCTCCGCCTCCTCCTTCTGCGAGATTACGTCCTCGCAAAAGGAGGCGACCGCTGCCCAGGCCTCCTCGCTCCCCAGCATGGCGTTGACCACGCCAGGAAGCGAGAGATCCTGTCCGATCACAGCGATCAGACCGCGGCGCAGCTCGGACCAAGCCGGGCACACCTCGAGGGTGTGCTGCGCCGTGTCCTCCGCCGCGCCGCAGTCGTGGCACGCCGGGGTCTCCTCCCTCCCGATCCGGTGCAGGTGCGATCCGAAACAGCCATGGCCGGACAACACCTGCACCAAACGGAACGAGAGGAAACCGTGGGACCGCTCGAGCCAGCTCCGCAGGACCGGACCGAGCGCGTCCAACGTACGGCGGCCAAAGGCGGCGTTGGCGAGGTCCTCCGTCCAGTGGAGGACGATGGCGTCCTTCGCCTCCCGCCGCACGGCCTCCCGCTCTTCGGCAATCGGGCGCTCCCCGAGCGCCTTCCGGCGCGCCGTCCACTCATACACCCTGGCGAGCACCCAAGCCTCCAACTCCCAAGGAGGGGTGCCGGCCAGAGCGCACGCCGCCGAGAAGCCTACGGAGCGGTAGGCCCTCGCCACCCGCAGTGCAATAGCCCTTTGGGGCCTGCGGATGGCGGTCGCATTCTCCCTCCTGTTGAGGGAGTCCGCCCAGATTGGGGCCCCGTAAAGGGCCATGCTCCGCAGAATGCCGGCATACAGGCGCCGGCATTTCGCCTTGGGCCCCCCCAGGTTCGGGAGGAGCCACGAGAGGGCGTCGGCGGTTTTCAACAGGCGCGTCGACAGCCCGCTGAAGTGCGGGCCGAAGCGCCACCTGTCGTCCAGGACCAGGCCCAGGTACTTCATCTGGGCCCGGACCCCTATCCTGACGCCCTCTACGACAATGTGGCCGTCGGGAGGGCAGCGCTGCCGAGGCCCACGAAAGAACACGGCCTCGGTCTTGTGCAGCGCCACCCTCAATCCTAGGCGGCGGATCCTCTCTGCGACCAAGGATCCGCCAGCCGAGGCCAGACAGGCCGCGTCTGCGAAATTCCTCCCCCGGGCAGTGAGGAGAGTGTCATCCGCGTAGCAGATGACACTCGTGCCCTGGAGGAGGGCTCCCCGCAGGAGCCAGTCGAACCCGATGTTCCAAAGGGGCGGTCCAAGCACCGACCCCTGCGGAACACCGGACTCTGCGCCGTACCGCCTCACCGTGGCCGTCTTGTCCACGAGGAGGACCTCTCGGTCCTCCAAGTAGCTGGCCAGGAGGTTTCGCAGGTATTGGGGCACTCCGTGATACCGGAGCGCCTCCAATATCGTCGAGTGGGGCACGGAGTTGAAGGCGTTGGCAATGTCGAACGACACTGCCAGCACTCCGCCCCCCGCCTCCACCGCCTCCTTCACCTGGCCCTTGAGTAGGGCCAGCGCATCGATCGTCGAACGCCCTCGACGGAAACCGAATTGGGCGTCCGACAGGTCCGGCCCTACCCCCCGCAAAAGGCTATCAAGCCGGGAGGCGACAATCCCCTCGAACAATTTACCGACCTCATCGAGCAGAACGATGGGCCGGTATGCCGAGGGGGAGTCCACCGGGCGTCCCTCCTTTCGGAGGAGGCACAGCTGCCCCTCCTTCCACAGTTTCGGGAACCTCCCAGCCGTTAAGCACGCGCTGAAGAGGTCCCGAAACCTGTCCTCCATTTCGGAGGCGGCGATCGCCACCACCCGTGCGGGGACGCCGTCCGGTCCGGGGGCCGTCTTCTTCGCGCGGAGGCTGAGAACCCCAGCGTAAAACTCCGCCGCCGTCACCGGGGGGACCTCCTCCTCCGGCGAAGCCGACCCTTGCGGGGGATCCATCGTTGGTGGGGTGAAGTCGGTCCTGCGCGGAAACAGGGACCGGACCACCCCATCCAGCAACGCTGGCTCGAGGGTCTCCGTCAGTGGGGGACCACAGGGGCGCAGCTGGTTCCGCGCCGCCTTGTATGGTCTCCCATAAGGATCCCCGTCGAGTTCCTCCAGCATCTCGGCCCTCGCCGAGTCTTTCGCAGCACCCATCGCGGATTTGAGGACCGTCGTCGCCTCTCGGTAAGAGGCGTATAGGCGGTCCTCTTCTGCCTGGACCCGATTTTGGGTGCTGCGCCGTCGGCTCCGCGCGTAGGCCCTTCTGGCCGCCACGCAGGCGGCCCGGAGCCCCGCCAGCTCCTCCGTCCACCAATAGACGGCACGACGGGGAGGCGGACGGCGAGACCGAGGCATGCTGGAGTTGCACACCTCGGTCAGGGACCCCCTGAGCCGGACCGCTGCGGCGTCCACGTCCAGGACCTCGACAGGGGGCGACAGCCAGTCCTGGAGAAAGGCCGCCTCCTTGGCTGCCTCCCGGTCCAGGCGGGTGAGTGCCCACCGTGGGAAGGGAGATTGCCCAGCGCGAGCCATCCCCCCCCCCTGGGTGGAGATGTCGAACCGCACGTATCGGTGGTCCGACAAGGTCTCCACCATCTCCACCCGCCAGCTGACGACGCGGGCGGCTAGGGCGGGGGTGGCAAACGAGACGTCCACCACCGACCCACCCCGTTGCCGCACGCACGTGTGGACCGCCCCCCTGTTGAGGAGGGACACACCGCATGAGGCCGCCCAAAACTCGACGGCATGTCCCCGGACGTTGCAACCGGCGGCCGGGTTGCCCCAGGCCACCGACTTGGCGTTCAGGTCGCCCAACACCACGACCTGGCGTGGCGCCGCCCTCCCTACGACCGCGGTGAGGACCTCGAGGAAATCCTCAAAGTCCGAGAGAGGGCGGTTTGGGGAGAAATAGACCCCCACCAGGGCCATGTCCCCCCACGCGGCGGCCACGTATCCCGGTCCCCTCTCTAAGAGTGAGAGGGGAGGGGAGTCTGTGGAAGGCCGCGACACCAACGCCACCGAGCCGTCCCGGTCGCCCAGCCAACGGTCGGGGACCGAGTAAGGCTCGGCGACCACCGCCAAGTCCACCAACCACTCAGCCATGGTCTGCATCAGCAGATCCTGGGCTGCCCTGCAGTGGTTGGTGTTCGCCTGAAGGATGCGATGTTCGACCCTATCCATCAGTCGGACATCGCACCCCCCTCCGCAACCGCCGCAGGAACGACGGTGCTAGCGGCAGCAGCAGGCCCGGTCGGCGCCTGCGCTTTGCCTCGCCTAGGGGGAGGGTTGCAGTTCCTCCCCCTCATAACGTGGCCCGCCAGGCGGCCACTAGCAGCACACACCGCGCAGTGCGGCGTGGCGGCCTTGCAAGCAGCGGCTTTGTGGCCTTCCTTGCCGCAGCGGAGGCACATGTCCGTCCTGTCTATCGCGGACGGACACAGGGGCCGGGTGTGTCCGATGCCGAAGCACCGGAAACACCGCAGAGGCTGGTCCTCGAGTGCCCGGACTGCACCCGAGCTGAACCCGACTTTGAGCCGTCCCTTGGCAAGGACGGCTTTGGCAGAGGCGACCGGGCACTCGAGGCGAATGGTGCCCATGCCGCCGCGGCCGGGCCTTATGTCCCGGCCTTGGACCGCCGCGACGCCACAGCCCCCCATCGCTGCGACCGCCGCCACCACCTCCTCCTTGGTGACGGAGTCGTCGAGGCCCATCACCTCTATGGCCGCCGACTTGACCGGTCGGGCCACCTTGGCCGAATCCGCGATGACCTCCTGCAGCTTGGCTGCAAAGAGGTCCGCATGGGCACTCCCCTCTGCCCCCGGGAACTCGAATATTCGAGCCCCGGCTTGGGTCCGCCGGCAAGCCACACTGCCGATCCCAAGTTGGGTGGGATCGGCATTTGCACGCGCCCGCACCAAAATGGACGCGTACGTCTCCCCTCGCCCCGCAGCCTCCGCAGTGAGCGTCACCACGACGGCCGCGGTTTTTGGGGGGACCAGCCGCCCCCCTCCCCTCCCCCTTCCCTTCCCCTCTCCCTTGCCGGTCGTCTGCGACCGGCTGGGAGCGGTGGTGGCGGGGACGACAGGGACCGTCGCCGTCCTTTTGGCTTTGCCCTTCCCCTTACGGACCACTTCCGTCCACTCGTTGGACGGGGTGGTGGAAGGGAGAAGGGCATCCTCCGCCTGAGACGAGGACGGCCCCGGCCCACACCGCCTCTTATCCGCCGCAAGCGGCGGTCGGAGGCGCTTCTCCGGCAAGAGCCGGTCCTCAATTCCTGCCAAGCAGGCTCTTGTGAAGGCCCTCTCCTCCATTACCACCTTGCGGATGATATCCTCAAGGTTGGAGGCGGGGCCCTCTGCCGCATGGCCCGTGTTGGCCTGTTGAGGCGGGGCCGTGGCTTCAGCCAGCTTCTGATGAAGCTGGCTGACCTCCGACTGCAGGCGATCTATCCTCGCCTGCAGTTGTTGCGTCTCGTCGGTGGTCCTGCGCTGGACCAGCTCCGCGACGATACCGCGCATGCTCGCGGCCCTGCATTTTAGGGCCTTTTGAAGGGTCCCCTTCATGTTGGAGGACTTAGAGGCGACCTCTACAATCTCCTCCTCGTCCTCCTCCGCCATTTTTTGCAGCTCGGCCAGGGAGTGGTCCGAGTACAGAACGCGGGACGCACCGTACCCGGACTTGGCCCGGGCAGCGTGCGCCCGCTTCTCCCTGGAAGCCACCCGCTCCTCCAGCTCTTGCTGGAGCTGCGCCCGCCGAGCCAGGTCCAACCGGCGTTGGGCGTCCGCGAGCCCAACGACATGGGTGTCCGCGGCCGCCGTCGGCTTTTTCGCCTTCGACAACCCCGTCGACCCCGAGGCCGAGGAGCCCCCGGACCCACCGCTCATGTGGACCCGCTTCCGCGACCGACAATCGTCCGCATCCGACACACAAATAAGTGAGTCGTTGTCGGACGACTCGTCCGCCCCTCCGAACAAGCTAGCCGCAGATGGCGCGCGGCTAGCCTCTGACGCCTGAGCGTCGGAGTGGCCCTGAGAAGGGCCTTTTGGTTGGCCCTGAGAAGGGCCTTTGGGTTGGCCCTGAGAAGGGCCTTTCGGGTGGCCCTGAGAAGGGCCTTTGGGTTGGCCCTGAGAAGGGCCTTTTTGTTTTAAAAACCGCCCGCAGGCGTCCCTCGTGGGTTTGGACATTCCGACAAATTCGTAGACACAAGACAATAAAATAAAATAGCTACGAAAGCACAGTGCACTTTGGCCAACCCAGTCTGCCACTCCGTTACGGTGGTCAGAACTGGGTCGTTTCCAGGGGACGCGACGTGGACGCAAGCACTGTGGGGTGGTCCCCCAACCTAACCTAACCTAACCTTTTTTTTTTTTTTTTTTTTTTTTTTGTTGACGCTGGGAAAAAATGCATTACGCATACCCTCCCATCGGGGGATGGGGGGGCTATGTGGGACTCCCCGGTGTGACCCGGTATACCCACTAAAACGACCCAGCGGCACTCCCGCTTCGTCCGAGTGGCGGGGGACTGGGAAACCGGCACAGCCTTTACTTCCAGTCCACCGCCGACGAATTCCTAACAAGGCGGGCCCCTCACGTCCCCCCCGTGGGGAGGGACACGGGCCCGGGAATGACCGACGACGGTGGAGACGGGTGCAATGCGGGCGAAGGCACCCCCGCGCCTGTCGCCCGCCCGTCGCCACCATCAGGAGGGAGAGGACCTCGCCTTCTCAGACCCCTTCTTCGACTGCGGAGCGGCGCAGCGAGAGGGTCGTCCTCCCGCGCGCGCTCCGCCTCTCGGACCTCAAAGTCCGGGAGAGGGCGGTTTGGAGAGAAATAGACCCCCACCAGGGCCATGTCCCCCCACGCGGCGGCCACGTATCCCGGTCCCCTCTCTAAGAGCGAGAGGGGAGGGGAGTCTGTGGAAGGCCGCGACACCAACGCCACCAAGCCGTCCCGGTCGCCCAGCCAACGGCCAGGGACCGAGTAAGGCTCGGCGACCACCGCCAAGTCCATCAGTTGGACATCGCTCCCCTCTCCGCAGCCGCCGCAGGAACGACGGTGCTAGCGGCTACAGCAGGCCCGATCGGCGCCTGCGCTTTGCCTCGCTTAGGGGGAGGATTGCAGTTCCTCCCCCTCATAACGTGGCCCGCCAGGCGGCCACTAGCAGCACACACCGCGCAGTGCGGCGTGGCGGCCTTGCAGGCAGCGGCTTTGTGGCCTTCCTTGCCGCAGCGGAGGCACATGTCCGTCCTGTCTACCGCGGACGGACACAGGGGCCGGGTGTGTCCGATGCCGAAGCACCGGAAACACCGCAGAGGCTGGTCCTCGAGTGCCCGGACTGCACCCGAGCTGAACCCGACTATGAGCCGTCCCTTGGCAAGGACGGCTTTGGCAGAGGCGACCGGGCACTCGAGGCGAATGGTGCCCATGCCGCCGCGGCCGGGCCTTATGTCCCGGCCTTGGACTGCCGCCACGTCACAGCCCCCCATCGCTGCGACCGCCGCCACCACCTCCTCCTTGGTGACGGAGTCGTCGAGGCCCATCACCTCTATGGCCGCCGACTTGACCGGTCGGGCCACCTTGGCCGAATCCGCGATGACCTCCTGCAGCTTGGCTGCAAAGAGGTCCGCATGGGCACTCCCCTCTGCCCCCGGGAACTCGAATATTCGAGCCCCGGCTTGGGTCCGCCGGCAAGCCACACTGCCGATCCCAAGTTGGGTGGGATCGGCATTTGCACGCGCACGCACCAAAATGGACGCGTACGTCTCCCCTCGCCCCGCAGCCTCCGCGGTGAGCGTCACCACGACGGCCGCGGTTTTTGGGGGGACCAGTTGTCCCTTTCCCCTCCCTTTCCCCTTCCCCTTTCCCTTGCCGGTCGTCTGCGACCGGCTGGGAGCGGTGGTGGCGGGGACGACAGGGACCGTCGCCGTCTTTTTGGCTTTGCCCTTCCCCTCACGGACCACTTCCGTCCACTCGTTGGACGGGGTGGTGGAAGGGAGAAGGGCATCTTCCGCCTGAGACGAGGACGGCCCCGGCCCACACCGCCTCTTATCCGCCGCAAGCGGCGGTCGGAGGCGCTTCTCTGGCAAGAGCCGGTCCTCTATTCCTGCCAAGCAGGCTCTTGTGAAGGCCCTCTCCTCCATTACCACCTTGCGGATGATATCCTCAAGGTTGGAGGCGGGGCCCTCTGCCGCATGGCCCGTGTTGGTCTGTTGAGGCGGGGCCGTGGCTTCAGCCAGCTTCTGATGAAGCTGGCTGACCTCCGACTGCAGGCGATCTATCCTCGCCTGCAGTTGTTGCGTCTCGTCGGTGGTCTTACGCTGGACCAGCTCCGCGACGATACCGCGCATGCTCGCGGCCCTGCATTTGAGGGCCTTTTGCAAGGTCCCCTTCATGTTGGAGGACTTAGAGGCGACCTCCACAATCTCCTCCTCGTCCTCCTCCGCCATTTTCTCCAGCTCGGCCAGGGAGTGGTCCGAGTAAAGAACGCGGGACGCACCGTACCCGGACTTGGCCCGGGCAGCGTGCGCCCGCTTCTCCCTGGAAGCCACCCGCTCCTCCAGCTCTTGCTGAAGCTGCACCCGCCGAGCCAGGTCCAACCGGCGTTGGGCGTCCGCGAGCCCAACGACATGGGTGTCCGCGGCCACCGTCGGCTGTTTCGCCTTCGACAACCCCGTCGACCCCGAGGCCGAGGAGCCCCCGGACCCACCGCTCATGTGGACCCGCTTCCGCGACCGACAATCGTCCGCATCCGACACACAAATAAGTGAGTCGTTGTCGGACGACTCGTCCGCCCCTCCGAACAAGCTAGCCGCAGATGGCGCGCGGCTAGCCTCTGACGCCTGAGCGTCGGAGAGGCCCTGAGAAGGGCCTTTTGGTTGGCCCTGAGAAGGGCCTTTGGGTTGGCCCTGAGAAGGGCCTTTCGGGTGGCCCTGAGAAGGGCCTTTGGGTTGGCCCTGAGAAGGGCCTTTTTGTTTTAAAAACCGCCCGCAGGCGTCCCTCGTGGGTTTGGACATTCCGACAAATTCGTAGACACAAGACAATAAAATAAAATAGCTACGAAAGCACAGTGCACTTTGGCCAACCCAGTCTGCCACTCCGTTACGGTGGTCAGAACTGGGTCGTTTCCAGGGGACGCGACGTGGACGCAAGCACTGTGGGGTGGTCCCCCAACCTAACCTAACCTAACCTAACCTAACCTAACCTTTTTTTTTTTTTTTTTTTTGTTGACGCTGGGAAAAAATGCATTACGCATACCCTCCCATCGGGGGATGGGGGGGCTATGTGGGACTCCCCGGTGTGACCCGGTATACCCACTAAAACGACCCAGCGGCACTCCCGCTTCGTCCGAGTGGCGGGGGACTGGGAAACCGGCACAGCCTTTACTTCCAGTCCACCGCCGACGAATTCCTTACAAGGCGGGCCCCTCACGTCCCCCCCGTGGGGAGGGACACGGGCCCGGGAATGACCGACGACGGTGGAGACGGGTGCAATGCGGGCGAAGGCACCCCCGCGCCTGTCGCCCGCCCGTTGCCACCATCAGGAGGGAGAGGACCTCGCCTTCTCAGACCCCTTCTTCGACTGCGGAGCGGCGCAGCGAGAGGGTCGTCCTCCCGCGCGCGCTCCGCCTCTCGGACCTCAAAGTCCGGGAGAGGGCGGTTTGGAGAGAAATAGACCCCCACCAGGGCCATGTCCCCCCACGCGGCGGCCACGTATCCCGGTCCCCTCTCTAAGAGCGAGAGGGGAGGGGAGTCTGTGGAAGGCCGCGACACCAACGCCACCAAGCCGTCCCGGTCGCCCAGCCAACGGCCAGGGACCGAGTAAGGCTCGGCGACCACCGCCAAGTCCATCAGTCGGACATCGCTCCCCTCTCCGCAGCCGCCGCAGGAACGACGGTGCTAGCGGCTACAGCAGGCCCGATCGGCGCCTGCGCTTTGCCTCGCTTAGGGGGAGGATTGCAGTTCCTCCCCCTCATAACGTGGCCCGCCAGGCGGCCACTAGCAGCACACACCGCGCAGTGCGGCGTGGCGGCCTTGCAGGCAGCGGCTTTGTGGCCTTCCTTGCCGCAGCGGAGGCACATGTCCGTCCTGTCTACCGCGGACGGACACAGGGGCCGGGTGTGTCCGATGCCGAAGCACCGGAAACACCGCAGAGGCTGGTCCTCGAGTGCCCGGACTGCACCCGAGCTGAACCCGACTATGAGCCGTCCCTTGGCAAGGACGGCTTTGGCAGAGGCGACCGGGCACTCGAGGCGAATGGTGCCCATGCCGCCGCGGCCGGGCCTTATGTCCCGGCCTTGGACTGCCGCCACGTCACAGCCCCCCATCGCTGCGACCGCCGCCACCACCTCCTCCTTGGTGACGGAGTCGTCGAGGCCCATCACCTCTATGGCCGCCGACTTGACCGGTCGGGCCACCTTGGCCGAATCCGCGATGACCTCCTGCAGCTTGGCTGCAAAGAGGTCCGCATGGGCACTCCCCTCTGCCCCCGGGAACTCGAATATTCGAGCCCCGGCTTGGGTCCGCCGGCAAGCCACACTGCCGATCCCAAGTTGGGTGGGATCGGCATTTGCACGCGCACGCACCAAAATGGACGCGTACGTCTCCCCTCGCCCCGCAGCCTCCGCGGTGAGCGTCACCACGACGGCCGCGGTTTTTGGGGGGACCAGTTGTCCCTTTCCCCTCCCTTTCCCCTTCCCCTTTCCCTTGCCGGTCGTCTGCGACCGGCTGGGAGCGGTGGTGGCGGGGACGACAGGGACCGTCGCCGTCTTTTTGGCTTTGCCCTTCCCCTCACGGACCACTTCCGTCCACTCGTTGGACGGGGTGGTGGAAGGGAGAAGGGCATCTTCCGCCTGAGACGAGGACGGCCCCGGCCCACACCGCCTCTTATCCGCCGCAAGCGGCGGTCGGAGGCGCTTCTCTGGCAAGAGCCGGTCCTCTATTCCTGCCAAGCAGGCTCTTGTGAAGGCCCTCTCCTCCATTACCACCTTGCGGATGATATCCTCAAGGTTGGAGGCGGGGCCCTCTGCCGCATGGCCCGTGTTGGTCTGTTGAGGCGGGGCCGTGGCTTCAGCCAGCTTCTGATGAAGCTGGCTGACCTCCGACTGCAGGCGATCTATCCTCGCCTGCAGTTGTTGCGTCTCGTCGGTGGTCTTACGCTGGACCAGCTCCGCGACGATACCGCGCATGCTCGCGGCCCTGCATTTGAGGGCCTTTTGCAAGGTCCCCTTCATGTTGGAGGACTTAGAGGCGACCTCCACAATCTCCTCCTCGTCCTCCTCCGCCATTTTCTCCAGCTCGGCCAGGGAGTGGTCCGAGTAAAGAACGCGGGACGCACCGTACCCGGACTTGGCCCGGGCAGCGTGCGCCCGCTTCTCCCTGGAAGCCACCCGCTCCTCCAGCTCTTGCTGAAGCTGCACCCGCCGAGCCAGGTCCAACCGGCGTTGGGCGTCCGCGAGCCCAACGACATGGGTGTCCGCGGCCACCGTCGGCTGTTTCGCCTTCGACAACCCCGTCGACCCCGAGGCCGAGGAGCCCCCGGACCCACCGCTCATGTGGACCCGCTTCCGCGACCGACAATCGTCCGCATCCGACACACAAATAAGTGAGTCGTTGTCGGACGACTCGTCCGCCCCTCCGAACAAGCTAGCCGCAGATGGCGCGCGGCTAGCCTCTGACGCCTGAGCGTCGGAGTGGCCCTGAGAAGGGCCTTTTGGTTGGCCCTGAGAAGGGCCTTTGGGTTGGCCCTGAGAAGGGCCTTTCGGGTGGCCCTGAGAAGGGCCTTTGGGTTGGCCCTGAGAAGGGCCTTTTTGTTTTAAAAACCGCCCGCAGGCGTCCCTCGTGGGTTTGGACATTCCGACAAATTCGTAGACACAAGACAATAAAATAAAATAGCTACGAAAGCACAGTGCACTTTGGCCAACCCAGTCTGCCACTCCGTTACGGTGGTCAGAACTGGGTCGTTTCCAGGGGACGCGACGTGGACGCAAGCACTGTGGGGTGGTCCCCCAACCTAACCTAACCTAACCTAACCTAACCTAACCTTTTTTTTTTTTTTTTTTTTTTTTTTTTTTTTTTTTTTTTTTTTTTTTTTTTTTTTTTTTTTTTTTTTTTTTTTTTTTTTGACGCTGGGAAAAAAAAAAAAAAAAAAAAAAAAAAAAAAAAAAAAAAAAAAAAAAAAAAAAAAAAAAAAAAAAAAAAAAATGCATTACGCATACCCTCCCATCGGGGGATGGGGGGGCTATGTGGGACTCCCCGGTGTGACCCGGTATACCCACTAAAACGACCCAGCGGCACTCCCGCTTCGTCCGAGTGGCGGGGGACTGGGAAACCGGCACAGCCTTTACTTCCAGTCCACCGCCGACGAATCCCTGACAAGGCGGGCCCCTCACGTCCCCCCCGTGGGGAGGGACACGGGCCCGGGAATGACCGACGAAGGTGGTGACGGGTGCAATGCGGGCGAAGGCACCCCCGCGCCTGTCGCCCGCCCGTCGCCACCATGAGGAGGGAGAGGACCTCGCCTTCTCCGACCCCTTCTTCGTCTGCGGAGCGGCGCAGCGAGAGGGTCGTCCTCCCGCGCGCGCTCCGCCTCCTCCTTCTGCGAGATTACGTCCTCGCAAAAGGAGGCGACCGCTGCCCAGGCCTCCTCGCTCCCCAGCATGGCGTTGACCACGCCAGGAAGCGAGAGATCCTGTCCGATCACAGCGATCAGACCGCGGCGCAGCTCGGACCAAGCCGGGCACACCTCGAGGGTGTGCTGCGCCGTGTCCTCCGCCGCGCCGCAGTCGTGGCACGCCGGGGTCTCCTCCCTCCCGATCCGGTGCAGGTGCGATCCGAAACAGCCATGGCCGGACAACACCTGCACCAAACGGAACGAGAGGAAACCGTGGGACCGCTCGAGCCAGCTCCGCAGGACCGGACCGAGCGCGTCCAACGTACGGCGGCCAAAGGCGGCGTTGGCGAGGTCCTCCGTCCAGTGGAGGACGATGGCGTCCTTCGCCTCCCGCCGCACGGCCTCCCGCTCTTCGGCAATCGGGCGCTCCCCGAGCGCCTTCCGGCGCGCCGTCCACTCATACACTCTGGCGAGCACCCAAGCCTCCAACTCCCAAGGAGGGGTGCCGGCCAGAGCGCACGCCGCCGAGAAGCCTACCGAGCGGTAGGCCCTCGCCACCCGCAGTGCAATAGCCCTTTGGGGCCTGCGGATGGCGGTCGCATTCTCCCTCCTGTTGAGGGAGTCCGCCCAGATTGGGGCCCCGTAAAGGGCCATGCTCCGCAGAATGCCGGCATACAGGCGCCGGCATTTCGCCTTGGGCCCCCCCAGGTTCGGGAGGAGCCACGAGAGGGCGTCGGCGGTTTTCAACAGGCGCGTCGACAGCCCGCTGAAGTGCGGGCCGAAGCGCCACCTGTCGTCCAGGACCAGGCCCAGGTACTTCATCTGGGCCCGGACCCCTATCCTGACGCCCTCTACGACAATGTGGGCGTCGGGAGGGCAGCGCTGCCGAGGCCCACGAAAGAACACGGCCTCGGTCTTGTGCAGCGCCACCCTCAATCCTAGGCGGCGGATCCTCTCTGCGACCAAGGATCCGCCAGCCGAGGCCAGACAGGCCGCGTCTGCGAAATTCCTCCCCCGGGCAGTGAGGAGAGTGTCATCCGCGTAGCAGATGACACTCGTGCCCTGGAGGAGGGCTCCCCGCAGGAGCCAGTCGAACCCGATGTTCCAAAGGGGCGGTCCAAGCACCGACCCCTGCGGAACACCGGACTCTGCGCCGTACCGCCTCACCGTGGCCGTCTTGTCCACGAAGAGGACCTCTCGGTCCTCCAAGTAGCTGGCCAGGAGGTTTCGTAGGTATTGGGGCACTCCGTGATACCGGAGCGCCTCCAATATCGTCGAGTGGGGCACGGAGTTGAAGGCGTTGGCAATGTCGAACGACACCGCCAGCACTCCGCCCCCCGCCTCCACCGCCTCCTTCACCTGGCCCTTGAGTAGGGCCAGCGCATCGATCGTCGAACGCCCTCGACGGAAACCGAATTGGGCGTCCGACAGGTCCGGCCCTACCCCCCGCAAAAGGCTATCAAGCCGGGAGGCGACAATCCCCTCGAACAATTTACCGACCTCATCGAGCAGAACGATGGGCCGGTATGCCGAGGGGAACCTAACCTAACCTTTTTTTTTTTTTTTTTTTTTTTTTTTTTTTTTTGACGCTGGGAAAAAATGCATTACGCATACCCTCCCATCGGGGGATGGGGGGGCTATGTGGGACTCCCCGGTGTGACCCGGTATACCCACTAAAACGACCCAGCGGCACTCCCGCTTCGTCCGAGTGGCGGGGGACTGGGAAACCGGCACAGCCTTTACTTCCAGTCCACCGCCGACGAATTCCTAACAACAAGGCGGGCCCCTCACGTCCCCCCCGCGGGGAGGGACACGGGCCCGGGAATGACCGACGAAGGTGGTGACGGGTGCAATGCGGGCGAAGGCACCCCCGCGCCTGTCGCCCGCCCGTCGCCACCATCAGGAGGGAGAGGACCTCGCCTTCTCCGACCTCTTCTTCGTCTGCGGAGCGGCGCAGCGAGAGGGTCGTCCTCCCGCGCGCGCTCCGCCTCCTCCTTTTGCGAGATTACGTCCTCGCAAAAGGAGGCGACCGCTGCCCAGGCCTCCTCGCTCCCCAGCATGGCGTTGACCACGCCAGGAAGCGAGAGATCCTGTCCGATCACAGCGATCAGACCGCGGCGCAGCTCGGACCAAGCCGGGCACACCTCGAGGGTGTGCTGCGCCGTGTCCTCCGCCGCGCCGCAGTCGTGGCACGCCGGGGTCTCCTCCCTCCCGATCCGGTGCAGGTGCGATCCGAAACAGCCATGGCCGGACAACACCTGCACCAAACGGAACGAGAGGAAACCGTGGGACCGCTCGAGCCAGCTCCGCAGGACCGGACCGAGCGCGTCCAACGTACGGCGGCCAAAGGCGGCGTTGGCGAGGTCCTCCGTCCAGTGGAGGACGATGGCGTCCTTCGCCTCCCGCCGCACGGCCTCCCGCTCTTCGGCAATCGGGCGCTCCCCGAGCGCCTTCCGGCGCGCCGTCCACTCATACACTCTGGCGAGCACCCAAGCCTCCAACTCCCAAGGAGGGGTGCCGGCCAGAGCGCACGCCGCCGAGAAGCCTACCGAGCGGTAGGCCCTCGCCACCCGCAGTGCAATAGCCCTTTGGGGCCTGCGGATGGCGGTCGCATTCTCCCTCCTGTTGAGGGAGTCCGCCCAGATTGGGGCCCCGTAAAGGGCCATGCTCCGCAGAATGCCGGCATACAGGCGCCGGCATTTCGCCTTGGGCCCCCCCAGGTTCGGGAGGAGCCACGAGAGGGCGTCGGCGGTTTTCAACAGGCGCGTCGACAGCCCGCTGAAGTGCGGGCCGAAGCGCCACCTGTCGTCCAGGACCAGGCCCAGGTACTTCATCTGGCCCCGGACCCCTATCCTGACGCCCTCTACGACAATGTGGGCGTCGGGAGGGCACCTAACCTAACCTTTTTTTTTTTTTTTTTTTTTTTTTTTTGACGCTGGGAAAAAATGCATTACGCATACCCTCCCATCGGGGGATGGGGGGGCTATGTGGGACTCCCCGGTGTGACCCGGTATACCCACTAAAACGACCCAGCGGCACTCCCGCTTCGTCCGAGTGGCGGGGGACTGGGAAACCGGCACAGCCTTTACTTCCAGTCCACCGCCGACGAATCCCTGACAAGGCGGGCCCCTCACGTCCCCCCCGTGGGGAGGGACACGGGCCCGGGAATGACCGACGAAGGTGGTGACGGGTGCAATGCGGGCGAAGGCACCCCCGCGCCTGTCGCCCGCCCGTCGCCACCATGAGGAGGGAGAGGACCTCGCCTTCTCCGACCCCTTCTTCGTCTGCGGAGCGGCGCAGCGAGAGGGTCGTCCTCCCGCGCGCGCTCCGCCTCTCGGACCTCAAAGTCCGGGAGAGGGCGGTTTGGGGAGAAATAGACCCCCACCAGGGCCATGTCCCCCCACGCGGCGGCCACGTATCCCGGTCCCCTCTCTAAGAGCGAGAGGGAAGGGGAGTCTGTGGAAGGCCGCGACACCAACGCCACCAAGCCGTCCCGGTCGCCCAGCCAACGGCCAGGGACCGAGTAAGGCTCGGCGACCACCGCCAAGTCCATCAGTCGGACATCGCTCCCCCCTCCGCAGCCGCCGCAGGAACGACGGTGCTAGCGGCTACAGCAGGCCCGATCGGCGCCTGCGCTTTGCCTCGCTTAGGGGGAGGATTGCAGTTCCTCCCCCTCATAACGTGGCCCGCCAGGCGGCCACTAGCAGCACACACCGCGCAGTGCGGCGTGGCGGCCTTGCAGGCAGCGGCTTTGTGGCCTTCCTTGCCGCAGCGGAGGCACATGTCCGTCCTGTCTACCGCGGACGGACACAGGGGCCGGGTGTGTCCGATGCCGAAGCACCGGAAACACCGCAGAGGCTGGTCCTCGAGTGCCCGGACTGCACCCGAGCTGAACCCGACTATGAGCCGTCCCTTGGCAAGGACGGCTTTGGCAGAGGCGACCGGGCACTCGAGGCGAATGGTGCCCATGCCGCCGCGTCCGGGCCTTATGTCCCGGCCTTGGACCGCCGCGACGCCACAGCCCCCCATCACTGCGACCGCCGCCACCACCTCCTCCTTGGTGACGGAGTCGTCGAGGCCCATCACCTCTATGGCTGCCGACTTGACCGGTCGGGCCACCTTGGCCGAATCCGCGATGACCTCTTGCAGCTTGGCTGCAAAGAGGTCCGCATGGGCACTCCCCTCTTGGCCCGGGAACTCGAATATTCGAGCCCCGGCTTGGGTCCGCCGGCAAGTCACACTGCCGATCCCAAGCTGTGCAGGATCGGCATTTGCACGCGCCCGCACCAAAATGGACGCGTACGTCTCCCCTCGCCCCGCAGCCTCCGCGGTGAGCGTCACCACGACGGCCGCGGTTTTTGGGGGGACCAGCCGCCCCCCTCCCCTCCCCCTTCCCTTCCCCTTTCCCTTGCCGGTCGTCTGCGACCGGCTGGGAGCGGTGGTGGCGGGGACGACAGGGACCGTCGCCGTCCTTTTGGCTTTGCCCTTCCCCTTACGGACCACTTCCGTCCACTCGTTGGACGGGGTGGTGGAAGGGAGAAGGGCATCTTCCGCCTGAGACGAGGACGGCCCCGGCCCACACCGCCTCTTATCCGCCGCAAGCGGCGGTCGGAGGCGCTTCTCTGGCAAGAGCCGGTCCTCAATTCCTGCCAAGCAGGCTCTTGTGAAGGCCCTCTCCTCCATTACCACCTTGCGGATGATATCCTCAAGGTTGGAGGCGGGGCCCTCTGCCGCATGGCCCGTGTTGGCCTGTTGAGGCGGGGCCGTGGCTTCAGCCAGCTTCTGATGAAGCTGGCTGACCTCCGACTGCAGGCGATCTATCCTCGCCTGCAGTTGTTGCGTCTCGTCGGTGGTCCTGCGCTGGACCAGCTCCGCGACGATACCGCGCATGCTCGCGGCCCTGCATTTTAGGGCCTTTTGAAGGGTCCCCTTCATGTTGGAGGACTTAGAGGCGACCTCTACAATCTCCTCCTCGTCCTCCTCCGCCATTTTTTGCAGCTCGGCCAGGGAGTGGTCCGAGTACAGAACGCGGGACGCACCGTACCCGGACTTGGCCCGGGCAGCGTGCGCCCGCTTCTCCCTGGAAGCCACCCGCTCCTCCAGCTCTTGCTGGAGCTGCGCCCGCCGAGCCAGGTCCAACCGGCGTTGGGCGTCCGCGAGCCCAACGACATGGGTGTCCGCGGCCGCCGTCGGCTTTTTCGCCTTCGACAACCCCGTCGACCCCGAGGCCGAGGAGCCCCCGGACCCACCGCTCAGGTGGACCCGCTTCCGCGACCGACAATCGTCCGAATCCGACACACAAACACCTAACCTAACCTTTTTTTTTTTTTTTTTTTTTTTTTTTTGACGCTGGGAAAAAATGCATTACGCATACCCTCCCATCGGGGGATGGGGGGGCTATGTGGGACTCCCCGGTGTGACCCGGTATACCCACTAAAACGACCCAGCGGCACTCCCGCTTCGTCCGAGTGGCGGGGGACTGGGAAACCGGCACAGCCTTTACTTCCAGTCCACCGCCGACGAATCCCTGACAAGGCGGGCCCCTCACGTCCCCCCCGTGGGGAGGGACACGGGCCCGGGAATGACCGACGAAGGTGGTGACGGGTGCAATGCGGGCGAAGGCACCCCCGCGCCTGTCGCCCGCCCGTCGCCACCATGAGGAGGGAGAGGACCTCGCCTTCCCCGACCCCTTCTTCGTCTGCGAAGCGGCGCAGCGAGAGGGTCGTCCTCCCGCGCGCGCTCCGCCTCCTCCTTCCGCGAGATTACGTCCTCGCAGAAGGAGGCGACCGCTGCCCAGGCCTCCTCGCTCCCCAGCATGGCGTTGACCACGCCAGGAAGCGAGAGATCCTGTCCGATCACAGCGATCAGACTGCGGCGCAGCTCGGACCAAGCCGGGCACACCTCGAGGGTGTGCTGCGCCGTGTCCCCCGCCGCGCCGCAGTCGTGGCACGCCGGGGTCTCCTCCCTCCCGATCCGGTGCAGGTGCGATCCGAAACAGCCATGGCCGGACAACACCTGCACCAAACGGAACGAGAGGAAACCGTGGGACCGCTCGAGCCAGCTCCGCAGGACCGGACCGAGCGCGTCCAACGTACGGCGGCCAAAGGCGGCGTTGGCGAGGTCCTCCGTCCAGTGGAGGACGATGGCGTCCTTCGCCTCCCGCCGCACGGCCTCCCGCTCTTCGGCAATCGGGCGCTCCCCGAGCGCCTTCCGGCGCGCCGTCCACTCATACACTCTGGCAAGCACCCAAGCCTCCAACTCCCAAGGAGGGGTGCCGGCCAGAGCGCACGCCGCCGAGAAGCCTACCGAGCGGTAGGCCCTCGCCACCCGCAGTGCAATAGCCCTTTGGGGCCTGCGGATGGCGGTCGCATTCTCCCTCCTGTTGAGGGAGTCTGCCCAGATTGGGGCCCCGTAAAGGGCCATGCTCCGCAGAATGCCGGCATACAGGCGCCGGCATTTCGCCTTGGGCCCCCCCAGGTTCGGGAGGAGCCACGAGAGGGCGTCGGCGGTTTTCAACAGGCGCGTCGACAGCCCGCTGAAGTGCGGGCCGAAGCGCCACCTGTCGTCCAGGACCAGGCCCAGGTACTTCATCTGGCCCCGGACCCCTATCCTGACGCCCTCTACGACAATGTGGGCGTCGGGAGGGCAGCGCTGCCGAGGCCCACGAAAGAACACGGCCTCGGTCTTGTGCAGCGCCACCCTCAATCCTAGGCGGCGGATCCTCTCTGCGACCAAGGATCCGCCGGCCGAGGCCAGACAGGCCGCGTCCGCAAAGTTCCTCCCCCGGGCAGTGAGGAGAGTGTCATCCGCGTAGCAGATGACACTCGTGCCCTGGAGGAGCGCTCCCCGCAGGAGCCAGTCGAACCCGATGTTCCAAAGGGGCGGTCCAAGCACCGACCCCTGCGGAACACCGGACTCTGCGCCGTACCGCCTCACCGTGGCCGTCTTGTCCACGAGGAGGACCTCTCGGTCCTCCAAGTAGCTGGCCAGGAGGTTTCGCAGGTATTGGGGCACTCCGTGATACCGGAGCGCCTCCAATATCGTCGAGTGGGGCACGGAGTTGAAAGCGTTGGCAATGTCGAACGACACTGCCAGCACTCCGCCCCCCGCCTCCACCGCCTCCTTCACCTGGCCCTTGAGTAGGGCCAGCGCATCGATCGTCGAACGCCCTCGACGGAAACCGAATTGGGCGTCCGACAGGTCCGGCCCTACCCCCCGCAAAAGGCTATCAAGCCGGGAGGCGACAATCCCCTCGAACAATTTACCGACCTCATCGAGCAGAACGATGGGCCGGTATGCCGAGGGGGAGTCCACCGGGCGTCCCTCCTTTCGGAGGAGGCACAGCTGCCCCTCCTTCCACAGTTTCGGGAACCTCCCAGCCGTTAAGCACGCGCTGAAGAGGTCCCGAAACCTGTCCTCCATTTCGGAGGCGGCGATCGCCACCACCCGTGCGGGGACGCCGTCCGGTCCGGGGGCCGTCTTCTTCGCGCGGAGGCTGAGAACCCCAGCGTAGAACTCCGCCGCCGTCACCGGGGGGACCTCCTCCTCCGGCGAAGCCGACCCTTGCGGGGGATCCATCGTTGGTGGGGCGAAGTCGGTCCTGCGCGGAAACAGGGACCGGACCACCCCATCCAGCAACGCTGGCTCGAGGGTCTCCGTCAGTGGGGGACCACAGGGGCGCAGCTGGTTCCGCGCCGCCTTGTATGGTCTCCCATAAGGATCCCTGTCGAGTTCCTCCAGCATCTCGGCCCTCGCCGAGTCTTTCGCAGCACCCATCGCGGATTTGAGGACCGTCGTCGCCTCTCGATAAGAGGCGTATAGGCGGTCCTCTTCCGCCTGGACTCGATTTTGGGTGCTGCGCCGTCGGCTCCGCGCGTAGGCCCTTCTGGCCGCCACGCAGGCGGCCCGGAGCCCCGCCAGCTCCTCCGTCCACCAATAGACGGCACGACGGGGAGGCGGACGGCGAGACCGAGGCATGCTGGAGTTGCACACCTCTGTCAGGGACCCCCTGAGCCGGACCGCTGCGGCGTCCACGTCCAGGACCTCGACAGGGGGCGACAGCCAGTCCTGGAGAAAGGCCGCCTCCTTGGCTGCCTCCCGGTCCAGGCGGGTGAGTGCCCACCGTGGGAAGGGAGATTGCCCAGCGCGAGCCATCCCCCCCCCCCGGGTGGAGATGTCGAACCGCACGTATCGGTGGTCCGACAAGGTCTCCATCATCTCCACCCGCCAGCTGACGATGCGGGCGGCTAGGGCGGGGGTGGCAAACGAGACGTCCACCACCGACCCACCCCGTTGCCGCACACACGTGTGGACCGCCCCCCTGTTGAGGAGGGACACACCGCATGAGGCCGCCCAAAACTCGACGGCGCGTCCCCGGACGTTGCAACCGGCGGCCGGGTTGCCCCAGGCCGCCGACTTGGCGTTCAGGTCGCCCAACACCACGACCTGGCGTGGCGCCGCCCTCCCTACGACTGCGGTGAGGACCTCGAGGAAATCCTCAAAGTCCGAGAGAGGGCGGTTTGGGGAGAAATAGACCCCCACCAGGGCCATGTCCCCCCACGCGGCGGCCACGTATCCCGGTCCCCTCTCTAAGAGCGAGAGGGGAGGGGAGTCTGTGGAAGGCCGCGACACCAACGCCACCGAGCCGTCCCGGTCGCCCAGCCAACGGTCGGGGACCGAGTAAGGCTCGGCGACCACCGCCAAGTCCACCAACCACTCAGCCATGGTCTGCATCAGCAGATCCTGGGCTGCCCTGCAGTGGTTGGTGTTCGCCTGAAGGATGCGATGTTCGACCCTATCCATCAGTCGGACATCGCACCCCCCTCCGCAGCCGCCGCAGGAACGACGGTGCTAGCGGCAGCAGCAGGCCCGGTCGGCGCCTGCGCTTTGCCTCGCCTAGGGGGAGGATTGCAGTTCCTCCCTCTCATGACGTGGCCCGCCAGGCGGCCACTGGCAGCACACACCGCGCAGTGCGGCGTGGCGGCCTTGCAGGCAGCGGCTTTGTGGCCTTCCTTGCCGCAGCGGAGGCACATGTCCGTCCTGTCTACCGCGGACGGACACAGGGGCCGGGTGTGTCCGATGCCGAAGCACCGGAAACACCGCAGAGGCTGGTCCTCGAGTGCCCGGACTGCACCCGAGCTGAACCCGACCATGAGCCGTCCCTTGGCAAGGACGGCTCTGGCAGAGGCGACCGGGCACTCGAGGCGAATGGTGCCCATGCCGCCGCGGCCGGGCCTTATGTCCCGGCCTTGGACTGCCGCCACGCCACAGCCCCCCATCGCTGCGACCGCCGCCACCACCTCCTCCTTGGTGACGGAGTCGTCGAGGCCCATCACCTCTATGGCCGCCGACTTGACCGGTCGGGCCACCTTGGCCGAATCCGCGATGACCTCCTGCAGCTTGGCTGCAAAGAGGTCCGCATGGGCACTCCCCTCTGCCCCCGGGAACTCGAATATTCGAGCCCCGGCTTGGGTCCGCCGGCAAGCCACACTGCCGATCCCAAGTTGGGTGGGATCGGCATTTGCACGCGCCCGCACCAAAATGGACGCGTACGTCTCCCCTCGCCCCGCAGCCTCCGCGGTGAGCGTCACCACGACGGCCGCGGTTTTTGGGGGGACCAGTTGTCCCTTTCCCCTCCCTTTCCCCTTCCCCTTTCCCTTGCCGGTCGTCTGCGACCGGCTGGGAGCGGTGGTGGCGGGGACGACAGGGACCGTCGCCGTCCTTTTGGCTTTGCCCTTCCCCTTACGGACCACTTCCGTCCACTCGTTGGACGGGGTGGTGGAAGGGAGAAGGGCATCTTCCGCCTGAGACGAGGACGGCCCCGGCCCACACCGCCTCTTATCCGCCGCAAGCGGCGGTCGGAGGCGCTTCTCCGGCAAGAGCCGGTCCTCAATTCCTGCCAAGCAGGCTCTTGTGAAGGCCCTCTCCTCCATTACCACCTTGCGGATGATATCCTCAAGGTTGGAGGCGGGGCCCTCTGCCGCATGGCCCGTGTTGGCCTGTTGAGGCGGGGCCGTGGCTTCAGCCAGCTTCTGATGAAGCTGGCTGACCTCCGACTGCAGGCGATCTATCCTCGCCTGCAGTTGTTGCGTCTCGTCGGTGGTCCTGCGCTGGACCAGCTCGGCGACGATACCGCGCATGCTCGCGGCCCTGCATTTTAGGGCCTTTTGAAGGGTCCCCTTCATGTTGGAGGACTTAGAGGCGACCTCTACAATCTCCTCCTCGTCCTCCTCCGCCATTTTTTGCAGCTCGGCCAGGGAGTGGTCCGAGTACAGAACGCGGGACGCACCGTACCCGGACTTGGCCCGGGCAGCGTTCGCCCGCTTCTCCCTGGAAGCCACCCGCTCCTCCAGCTCTTGCTGGAGCTGCGCCCGCCGAGCCAGGTCCAACCGGCGTTGGGTGTCCGCGAGCCCAACGACATGGGTGTCCGCGGCCGCCGTCGGCTTTTTCGCCTTCGACAACCCCGTCGACCCCGAGGCCGAGGAGCCCCCGGACCCACCGCTCATGTGGACCCGCTTCCGCGACCGACAATCGTCCGCATCCGACACACAAATAAGTGAGTCGTTGTCGGACGACTCGTCCGCCCCTCCGAACAAGCTAGCCGCAGATGGCGCGCGGCTAGCCTCTGACGCCTGAGCGTCGGAGTGGCCCTGAGAAGGGCCTTTTGGTTGGCCCTGAGAAGGGCCTTTGGGTTGGCCCTGAGAAGGGCCTTTCGGGTGGCCCTGAGAAGGGCCTTTGGGTTGGCCCTGAGAAGGGCCTTTTTGTTTTAAAAACCGCCCGCAGGCGTCCCTCGTGGGTTTGGACATTCCGACAAATTCGTAGACACAAGACAATAAAATAAAATAGCTACGAAAGCACAGTGCACTTTGGCCAACCCAGTCTGCCACTCCGTTACGGTGGTCAGAACTGGGTCGTTTCCAGGGGACGCGACGTGGACGCAAGCACTGTGGGGTGGTCCCCCAACCTAACCTGACCTTTTTTTTTTTTTTTTTTTTTTTTTTTTTGACGCTGGGAAAAAATGCATTACGCATACCCTCCCATCGGGGGATGGGGGGGCTATGTGGGACTCCCCGGTGTGACCCGGTATACCCACTAAAACGACCCAGCGGCACTCCCGCTTCGTCCGAGTGGCGGGGGACTGGGAAACCGGCACAGCCTTTACTTCCAGTCCACCGCCGACGAATCCCTGACAAGGCGGGCCCTTCACGTCCCCCCCGTGGGGAGGGACACGGGCCCGGGAATGACCGACGAAGGTGGTGACGGGTGCAATGCGGGCGAAGGCACCCCCGCGCCTGTCGCCCGCCCGTCGCCACCATGAGGAGGGAGAGGACCTCGCCTTCTCCGACCCCTTCTTCGTCTGCGGAGCGGCGCAGCGAGAGGGTCGTCCTCCCGCGCGCGCTCCGCCTCCTCCTTCTGCGAGATTACGTCCTCGCAAAAGGAGGCGACCGCTGCCCAGGCCTCCTCGCTCCCCAGCATGGCGTTGACCACGCCAGGAAGCGAGAGATCCTGTCCGATCACAGCGATCAGACCGCGGCGCAGCTCGGACCAAGCCGGGCACACCTCGAGGGTGTGCTGCGCCGTGTCCTCCGCCGCGCCGCAGTCGTGGCACGCCGGGGTCTCCTCCCTCCCGATCCGGTGCAGGTGCGATCCGAAACAGCCATGGCCGGACAACACCTGCACCAAACGGAACGAGAGGAAACCGTGGGACCGCTCGAGCCAGCTCCGCAGGACCGGACCGAGCGCGTCCAACGTACGGCGGCCAAAGGCGGCGTTGGCGAGGTCCTCCGTCCAGTGGAGGACGATGGCGTCCTTCGCCTCCCGCCGCACGGCCTCCCGCTCTTCGGCAATCGGGCGCTCCCCGAGCGCCTTCCGGCGCGCCGTCCACTCATACACTCTGGCGAGCACCCAAGCCTCCAACTCCCA
Organism: Noctua janthe; assembly: GCA_910589295.1. Lineage (NCBI taxonomy): Eukaryota > Metazoa > Arthropoda > Insecta > Lepidoptera > Noctuidae > Noctua > Noctua janthe. The sequence goes on from OU342561.1 coordinate 46,409, forward strand.
AGGAGGGGTGCCGGCCAGAGCGCACGCCGCCGAGAAGCCTACGGAGCGGTAGGCCCTCGCCACCCGCAGTGCAATAGCCCTTTGGGGCCTGCGGATGGCGGTCGCATTCTCCCTCCTGTTGAGGGAGTCCGCCCAGATTGGGGCCCCGTAAAGGGCCATGCTCCGCAGAATGCCGGCATACAGGCGCCGGCATTTCGCCTTGGGCCCCCCCAGGTTCGGGAGGAGCCACGAGAGGGCGTCGGCGGTTTTCAACAGGCGCGTCGACAGCCCGCTGAAGTGCGGGCCGAAGCGCCACCTGTCGTCCAGGACCAGGCCCAGGTACTTCATCTGGCCCCGGACCCCTATCCTGACGCCCTCTACGACAATGTGGGCGTCGGGAGGGCAGCGCTGCCGAGGCCCACGAAAGAACACGGCCTCGGTCTTGTGCAGCGCCACCCTCAATCCTAGGCGGCGGATCCTCTCTGCGACCAAGGATCCGCCGGCCGAGGCCAGACAGGCCGCGTCCGCAAAGTTCCTCCCCCGGGCAGTGAGGAGAGTGTCATCCGCGTAGCAGATGACACTCGTGCCCTGGAGGAGCGCTCCCCGCAGGAGCCAGTCGAACCCGATGTTCCAAAGGGGCGGTCCAAGCACCGACCCCTGCGGAACACCGGACTCTGCGCCGTACCGCCTCACCGTGGCCGTCTTGTCCACGAGGAGGACCTCTCGGTCCTCCAAGTAGCTGGCCAGGAGGTTTCGCAGGTAAACCTAACCTTTTTTTTTTTTTTTTTTTTTTTTTTTTTTTTTTTTTTTTTTTTTTTTGGCGCTGGGAAAAAATGCATTACGCATACCCTCCCATCGGGGGATGGGGGGGCTATGTGGGACTCCCCGGTGTGACCCGGTATACCCACTAAAACGACCCAGCGGCACTCCCGCTTCGTCCGAGTGGCGGGGGACTGGGAAACCGGCACAGCCTTTACTTCCAGTCCACCGCCGACGAATTCCTAACAAGGCGGGCCCCTCACGTCCCCCCCGTGGGGAGGGACACGGGCCCGGGAATGACCGACGAAGGTGGTGACGGGTGCAATGCGGGCGAAGGCACCCCCGCGCCTGTCGCCCGCCCGTCGCCACCATCAGGAGGGAGAGGACCTCGCCTTCTCCGACCCCTTCTTCGTCTGCGGAGCGGCGCAGCGAGAGGGTCGTCCTCCCGCGCGCGCTCCGCCTCTCGGACCTCAAAGTCCGGGAGAGGGCGGTTTGGGGAGAAATAGACCCCCACCAGGGCCATGTCCCCCCACGCGGCGGCCACGTATCCCGGTCCCCTCTCTAAGAGCGAGAGGGGAGGGGAGTCTGTGGAAGGCCGCGACACCAACGCCACCAAGCCGTCCCGGTCGCCCAGCCAACGGCCAGGGACCGAGTAAGGCTCGGCGACCACCGCCAAGTCCATCAGTCGGACATCGCTCCCCCCTCCGCAGCCGCCGCAGGAACGACGGTGCTAGCGGCTACAGCAGGCCCGATCGGCGCCTGCGCTTTGCCTCGCTTAGGGGGAGGATTGCAGTTCCTCCCCCTCATAACGTGGCCCGCCAGGCGGCCACTAGCAGCACACACCGCGCAGTGCGGCGTGGCGGCCTTGCAGGCAGCGGCTTTGTGGCCTTCCTTGCCGCAGCGGAGGCACATGTCCGTCCTGTCTACCGCGGACGGACACAGGGGCCGGGTGTGTCCGATGCCGAAGCACCGGAAACACCGCAGAGGCTGGTCCTCGAGTGCCCGGACTGCACCCGAGCTGAACCCGACTATGAGCCGTCCCTTGGCAAGGACGGCTTTGGCAGAGGCGACCGGGCACTCGAGGCGAATGGTGCCCATGCCGCCGCGGCCGGGCCTTATGTCCCGGCCTTGGACCGCCGCGACGCCACAGCCCCCCATCACTGCGACCGCCGCCACCACCTCCTCCTTGGTGACGGAGTCGTCGAGGCCCATCACCTCTATGGCTGCCGACTTGACCGGTCGGGCCACCTTGGCCGAATCCGCGATGACCTCTTGCAGCTTGGCTGCAAAGAGGTCCGCATGGGCACTCCCCTCTTGGCCCGGGAACTCGAATATTCGAGCCCCGGCTTGGGTCCGCCGGCAAGTCACACTGCCGATCCCAAGCTGTGCAGGATCGGCATTTGCACGCGCCCGCACCAAAATTGACGCGTACGTCTCTCCTCGCCCCGCAGCCTCCGCGGTGAGCGTCACCACGACGGCCGCGGTTTTTGGGGGGACTAGCCGTCCCCCTCCCCTCCCCCTTCCCTTCCCCTTTTCCTTGCCGGTCGTCTGCAACCGGCTGGGAGCAGTGGTGGCGGGGACGACAGGGACCGTCGCCGTCTTTTTCGCTTTGCCCTTCCCCTTACGGACCACTTCCGTCCACTCGTTGGACGGGGTGGTGGAAGGGAGAAGGGCGTCTTCCGCCTGAGATGAGGACGGCCCCGGCCCACACCGCCTCTTATCCACCGCAAGCGGCGGTCGGAGGCGCTTCTCTGGCAAGAGCCGGTCCTCTATTCCTGCCAAGCAGGCTCTTGTGAAGGCCCTCTCCTCCATTACTACCTTGCGGATGATATCCTCAAGGTTGGAGGCGGGGCCCTCTGCCGCATGGCCCGTGTTGGCCTGTTGAGGCGGGGCCGTGGCTTCAGCCAGCTTCTGATGAAGCTGGCTGACCTCCGACTGCAGGCGATCTATCCTCGCCTGCAGTTGTTGCGTCTCGTCGGTGGTCCTGCGCTGGACCAGCTCCGCGACGATACCGCGCATGCTCGCGGCCCTGCATTTGAGGGCCTTTTGCAAGGTCCCCTTCATGTTGGAGGACTTAGAGGCGACCTCTACAATCTCCTCCTCGTCCTCCTCCGCCATTCTTTCCAGCTCGGCCAGGGAGTGGTCCGAGTAAAGAACGCGGGACGCACCGTACCCGGACTTGGCCCGGGCAGCGTGCGCCCGTTTCTCCCCGGCAACCACCCGCTCCTCCAGCTCTTGCTGGAGCTGTGCCCGCCGAGCCAGGTCCAACCGGCGTTGGGCGTCCGCGAGCCCAACGACATGGGTGTCCGCGGCCACCGTCGGCTGTTTCGCCTTCGACAACCCCGTCGACCCCGAGGCCGAGGAGCCCCCGGACCCACCGCTCATGTGGACCCGCTTCCGCGACCGACAATCGTCCGCATCCGACACACAAATAAGTGAGTCGTTGTCGGACGACTCGTCCGCCCCTCCGAACAAGCTAGCCGCAGATGGCGCGCGGCTAGCCTCTGACGCCTGAGCGTCGGAGTGGCCCTGAGAAGGGCCTTTTGGTTGGCCCTGAGAAGGGCCTTTGGGTTGGCCCTGAGAAGGGCCTTTCGGGTGGCCCTGAGAAGGGCCTTTGGGTTGGCCCTGAGAAGGGCCTTTTTGTTTTAAAAACCGCCCGCAGGCGTCCCTCGTGGGTTTAGACATTCCGACAAATTCGTAGACACAAGACAATAAAATAAAATAGCTACGAAAGCACAGTGCACTTTGGCCAACCCAGTCTGCCACTCCGTTACGGTGGTCAGAACTGGGTCGTTTCCAGGGGACGCGACGTGGACGCAAGCACTGTGGGGTGGTCCCCCAGGTAAACCTAACCTGACCTTTTTTTTTTTTTTTTTTTTTTTGACGCTGGGAAAAAATGCTTTACGCATACCCTCCCATCGGGGGATGGGGGGGCTATGTGGGACTCCCCGGTGTGACCCGGTATACCCACTAAAACGACCCAGCGGCACTCCCGCTTCGTCCGAGTGGCGGGGGACTGGGAAACCGGCACAGCCTTTACTTCCAGTCCACCGCCGACGAATTCCTAACAAGGCGGGCCCCTCACGTCCCTCCCGTGGGGAGGGACACGGGCCCGGGAATGACCGACGAAGGTGGTGACGGGTGCAATGCGGGCGAAGGCACCCCCGCGCCTGTCGCCCGCCCGTCGCCACCGTGAGGAGGGAGAGGACCTCGCCTTCTCCGACCCCTTCTTCGTCTGCGGAGCGGCGCAGCGAGAGGGTCGTCCTCCCGCGCGCGCTCCGCCTCCTCCTTTTGCGAGATTACGTCCTCGCAAAAGGAGGCGACCGCTGCCCAGGCCTCCTCGCTCCCCAGCATGGCGTTGACCACGCCAGGAAGCGAGAGATCCTGTCCGATCACAGCGATCAGACCGCGGCGCAGCTCGGACCAAGCCGGGCACACCTCGAGGGTGTGCTGCGCCGTGTCCTCCGCCGCGCCGCAGTCGTGGCACGCCGGGGTCTCCTCCCTCCCGATCCGGTGCAGGTGCGATCCGAAACAGCCATGGCCGGACAACACCTGCACCAAACGGAACGAGAGGAAACCGTGGGACCGCTCGAGCCAGCTCCGCAGGACCGGACCGAGCGCGTCCAACGTACGGCGGCCAAAGGCGGCGTTGGCGAGGTCCTCCGTCCAGTGGAGGACGATGGCGTCCTTCGCCTCCCGCCGCACGGCCTCCCGCTCTTCGGCAATCGGGCGCTCCCCGAGCGCCTTCCGGCGCGCCGTCCACTCATACACTCTGGCGAGCACCCAAGCCTCCAACTCCCAAGGAGGGGTGCCGGCCAGAGCGCACGCCGCCGAGAAGCCTACGGAGCGGTAGGCCCTCGCCACCCGCAGTGCAATAGCCCTTTGGGGCCTGCGGATGGCGGTCGCATTCTCCCTCCTGTTGAGGGAGTCCGCCCAGATTGGGGCCCCGTAAAGGGCCATGCTCCGCAGAATGCCGGCATACAGGCGCCGGCATTTCGCCTTGGGCCCCCCCAGGTTCGGGAGGAGCCACGAGAGGGCGTCGGCGGTTTTCAACAGGCGCGTCGACAGCCCGCTGAAGTGCGGGCCGAAGCGCCACCTGTCGTCCAGGACCAGGCCCAGGTACTTCATCTGGGCCCGGACCCCTATCCTGACGCCCTCTACGACAATGTGGGCGTCGGGAGGGCAGCGCTGCTGAGGCCCACGAAAGAACACGGCCTCGGTCTTGTGCAGCGCCACCCTCAATCCTAGGCGGCGGATCCTCTCTGCGACCAAGGATCCGCCGGCCGAGGCCAGACAGGCCGCGTCCGCAAAGTTCCTCCCCCGGGCAGTGAGGAGAGTGTCATCCGCGTAGCAGATGACACTCGTGCCCTGGAGGAGCGCTCCCCGCAGGAGCCAGTCGAACCCGATGTTCCAAAGGGGCGGTCCAAGCACCGACCCCTGCGGAACACCGGACTCTGCGCCGTACCGCCTCACCGTGGCCGTCTTGTCCACGAGGAGGACCTCTCGGTCCTCCAAGTAGCTGGCCAGGAGGTTTCGCAGGTATTGGGGCACTCCGTGATACCGGAGCGCCTCCAATATCGTCGAGTGGGGCACGGAGTTGAAGGCGTTGGCAATGTCGAACGACACTGCCAGCACTCCGCCCCCCGCCTCCACCGCCTCCTTCACCTGGCCCTTGAGTAGGGCCAGCGCATCGATCGTCGAACGCCCTCGACGGAAACCGAATTGAACCTTTTTTTTTTTTTTTTTTATTAAGCGGTGAAAAATGCCTAACGCATACCGCACCGTCCGGGGAGACGATTTGGTTATGTGGGGCTTGCACCCACTAAAAAACACCGCCGTGAACCTACTCTCGCCTTGACGAATGGGCCGCGAGAACTGCTACGCATGACGTTCGCGGCCCATCCAGCGCAACCCACCTCCGGGCACCAAACTCCTTTGGCGATGTCCAGGCTCACCTAAGACATCGCCACCACTCGTGAGGGCCGTTCGATGCGACGACGATAGACTCCCCGATCTATCGCCCGCTGGCACCTCCTAGGGCGGCATTAAATCGCCATGGCGCCTCCTCCGCCGCCCTGTCCTCCTGCGACGAATCGCGTCTGCGAGGGAGTCCTCCTCTCTGACGCGCTCCGCCGCCTCCTTCTGCGAGATGACGTCCTCGCAGAAGGACGCCACTGCCTCCCATGCCTCCCCGCTGTCGACCATGGCCTTGGCCACGGCCGGTAAGGAGAGGTCTGCCCCGATTGCTGCTGCGAGAGCACGGCGCTGCACCGCCCAAGCAGGACAATGCTCGAGGGTGTGAAGCGCCGTGTCCTCGCTGCAGCCGCACTGGTGACACACGGGAGTCGCCTCCCGTCTGGCCACTTTGTGCAGGTATTTGCCAAAGCAGCCATGCCCTGACAATACCTGCACCAGACGGAAGGACAATGTCCCGTGTCGCCTCCGTGTCCACTCTTCCAGGATCGGCCGGATCGCCCCCACGGTCCAGTGACCTGCACTAGGCGTCTCCAGCCTCACCCTCCAAATCCGCAGGGTTTGGGATTGGGCCTCTCTACGCCACCTCGTGACCAGCTCAGGTGGTGGACGCGTGCCACTCTCCGCCTGCAGGTCTGCGCCACGTCGGTAGACCTCGGCGAGCACCTGTGCCTCTAGATCCCACGGGGGTGTGCCCGCGAGGGCGCACGCCGCTTCCACTGATACGGTGCGGTATCCGCGTATGACCCTGACTGCCATGACTCTCTGTGGCCTCCGCAGTAGAGCCTTGTTCTGGACAGACAGGGACTCCGCCCACACCGGGGCCCCATAGAGCGCCATCGAGCGAACCACCCCCGTGTACAGCCGCCGGCAAACCACGTTTGGTCCGCCCAGGTTTGGCAACAGCCGGCTGAGGGCGGAAGCCGTGCCGATCAGCTTCGGCGCAAGCTGAGCAAAGTGCTCGCCGAAGTTCCACCTCCGGTCCAAAACCAGACCCAAGTATTTCATGCTTGCCCGTACCGCTATTGGTGCACCACCAATAGTGAGGTGTGCGCCGGCCGGTGGCCGTCGTCGGGGCGCATGAAACACCAGGGCCTCCGTCTTTTCTAGGGCCACCTTGAGGCCCATCGCCTCGATTCGCCCCACGACGAGGGACGTGCCCTCAACGGCGGAGCGTGCCGCTTCCTCGTAGCTCCCTCCCCGGGCCGTGACGAGAGTGTCATCAGCGTAGCAAATGACGCCCTGCCCGGGGGAGAGCAAACAGCGCAAGGACCAGTCGTAGCCTATGTTCCACAAGAGCGGACCCAAAACCGACCCCTGTGGAACACCGCACACGATGGCCCTGCGCACAACTTGGCCGTCGCGTCCCTCGTAGGAGACAAACCGCTCCTGCAGGTAGTCTGCTACTAGCAGCCTCAGGTAGGCGGGCACCTGATGGTAGCGGAGCGCCTCCTCGATGCAGCTGAATGGCAGAGTGTTGAACGCGTTGGCGATGTCTAAAGACACCGCCAACAACACCCCGCCCTGGGCGACTGCATCTTTTGCCTCGGCCTTGAGGCGCAAGATGGCGTCTATTGTCGAACGCCCTGCCCGGAAACCGAACTGGGCGTCCGACAAGTTTGGGCCTACTGCATCTAAGTGCCGGACGATGCGGGTAGCGAGAATTTTCTCTAGCATCTTCCCCGCCTCGTCCAGCAAGACAATCGGCCTATACGCCGATGGAGACTCCGGGGGCCGCCCTGCCTTCTGGAGCAGCACCAGTCGACCCTCCTTCCAGGCCTTAGGGAACCGTCCCGACGTTAGACAGGCGTCAAACAGCTCCCTAAGCCTATCTTCCAGGGCCGCCTCAAGAGAGAGGGCCAGCACCCTTGCAGGCACTCCATCCGGTCCGGGGGCAGTCCTCTTGGACCGCGCCCTCAAAATTGCTGCCCCCATCTCCGCGTCAGATATTGGGGGAGTCTCCACTTCCGCATCTTGGTCGGCCTCCGCTTCGGCCATTGGCGGGGAAAGATGATCCGCCCGATCCGGGAAGAGTGTCTCCACGACCCTGACGAGGAACTGAGGCTGGAGGGTTTCCGTCAGTGGGGGGCCTTGGGCACGGAGTTTTTTCCGCGCCGCACGGTACGGACGCCCCCAGGGATCACGGTTTAGATCCTCCAGTGCCTCAGCTCTCGATTGCTCCTTCCCTCGACAGATCGCCAACTGCAGAGCCCCCCGAGCGTTGCGGTATGACTCATACAATTGGGTCTGTAGGATCTCCAGCTCTTCATCACGGCGGCGTAACCTGCGAACCTGTGAGTAGGTCCTCCGGGCAGTTATACAGGCCGCGCGGAGGTCTGCTATCTCCTGGGACCACCAGTAGACCGCCCTCTTTGGAGGTTGTCTTCGGGAGCGAGGCATGGCTGCATCGCACACAGCCGTCATGGCTTCGCGAAAGCGGTCAGCCTCGACGTCGACTCCCTCTGCTGCAGGTGGCGAGGACAGCCAAGCCTGGACAATGGCTGCTTCCTCTAGGAGGTCCCCGTCAAGCCGCTTCAACGCCCACCGTGGGAACTGCCGAGCGTCAGGTCGTGGATACACTGTTGGGCCCGAAGAGGCGGAGACATCCATACAGATATACAGGTGATCCGATAGAGTCTCCACACTCTCTAGGACCCGCCAACCCTGAACCCGTGCGGCGACAGCAGGGGTAGCGAACGAGAGGTCCACTATTGACCCCCCGTGCTGCCGGACGCATGTGTTAACGGAGCCCCTGTTTAAAAGACAGAGGCCCGCAGCCGTTGCCCATTCCTCGACCGCCTCCCCCCTGATGTCCGTCGTGGGGGACCCCCACGCGGTGGATTTCGCGTTGAAGTCCCCCACAACGATGGCGTGGGATGGCATCACTCGTCGAACCGAGGTCCCCAGGCGGTCCAGGAAGTCCTCGAACTCCGCTAGGCTCCTGTTTGGAGAGAAATATACCCCGAAGAGAATTATGTCCCCCCAGGTGGCCGCAACAAATCCTCGACTCCTCTCTCTGAAGGAAAGTGGCGCCGAGGAGCTGATAATAGCAACAGAGCCGTCAATGTCACCTACCCAGTCAGGGCGAGCCGGGACGAAGTATGGCTCCGCCACTACGGCCACACCTATCGTCCGCTCCGCCATGGTTTGGAGAACCAAGTCCTGCGCACCAGCACAGTGGTTCAGGTTCGCCTGGAGGAGAGAATGAAAACGAACCGGGTCCATAGTTAGTCCGTAATCATTATCGCCCCCTGCGATGGCTCCTCCAATCGCACTGCGCCGGAAGCAGTTGGGCGCAGAGTTGTCACACCGTTCCTGCCAGAACGGACCGGCGGCCTGCAGTCCTTTCTGCCAGCGACGTGGCCGGTCGGTCGTCCTGCCGCTGCGCACAGTAAGCAGTGCGGGTCGGCAGCGCACGCGGACGCCGGATGCCCCGGCTCACCGCAGCGGAAACAGTGTCCACTGAGGTCTACGCCAGAGTCGCACCTCCGGCCCACGTGTCCTAATCCCCAGCACCTGTAGCACCTCATGGGCCGAGCGTCCAGAACCACGACTCTGGCAGAGCTCCAACCCACCAAGAGTCGGCCGGCGTCGGCCAGCTGTTTTGCCACTGTAACGGGGCAACAGATCCACACAGAGCTCGCGCCTCCCGGGCCAGATCGAATTGGACCGACTCGGAGAGCGTCTGATGAGCAGCCAGTCTTACGCGCAATCGCGTCCTGCACGTCCTGCCCGGACACGGAGTCGTCAAGCCCCGAGATGCGCAGTTCAGCGCACTTCGTCGGTCTGGAGACCTTGACCTCCTCTGCGAAGACCGCTCGCAGTTTCTCTGCAACGCGGTCTGCCCCCGCAGTGCCTTCGGCCCCTGGGAACTCCAGCATGCGGGCCCCGGTTAAGGCTTGTCGGAACCTGACATCTGTTATGCCAAGCTCCTCCAGGTTTACGGCTTGCCTGGCCTTGGTGAGGACGGCCGCGTACGTGACGCCCCTGTCCGCTGCTTCAGGCTGCAGGGTGAGTACTACCGCAGCAGACCTGGGCGCACGAAGCCCTCTCTTGGCGTTCTTGCCCTTTTTGGGCCCGGAAGACTTGTTGCCCTGAGCGGTGGAGGCCGCCACAGTCTTCTGTGGCAAGGAAGACGAAGGTCCTTTGTTCTTCTTATTCTTCTTCTTCCTTTTCTTCCTCCTCCCTGCGGTCTGCCAGCCGTCACTGGCAGACACCGATTGGTCTGCATTGGGGGCTCGCATAGTGGCCGTTGGAACGGACCTACTTGGAGGAGCACCACTCTTCGTTTTAGGCACCGCAGACGGCACCTGAGGAGCCACGGAAGGCTGTTTCGGCCTGTTGCCAGTGCCGCCAGCGCTGCTAGCAGGAATCCTGCGGTCCGCTGCCAGAGGCGGACGAACGGTCCTGGCCGGCAGAAGTCGGTCCTCGATGCCTGCAAACCGGGCATCCAACATTTTCCCGATCTGGGAAACGATGGCATGCGCCTGCATCTCGCTCGTAGATGGTCCCTGCGGGAGCGACTTATCTGGAGCAGAGGAACCTTCCGGCCGTACCCGGAGACCCACGACTTCCTCCCGCAGAGCCACCATCTCTCGACGGAGGGCTTCGACCTCCATTCGCAGTCGGTCGTTCAGCAGGTGAAGCCTTCGGGTCTCCTCACTGGAGCTCCTGCTGGCGAGCCCCTCTATGGCCAGTCTGACCCGCTGTGCTGCCTCTCTAATTGCTCGCTGACTCGTGCCCTTTAAGTTTTTGGACTTTCGAGTGGTGTCCAAAACCACCTCGATGTCCAGTAGGGCTCTTTGCTCAAGTTCCTCTGCTGTGATGGAGGAACTCTGCCCGTTTAGCGGAACCTCAGCGCTGACAGGCGTATCCGTACTTTCCACTAGAGTCGCGTTGACGGCCATTTGGCACGCCGGCGACACGCTCATTGACTCGTCGGAGCCGCTCACTCTGGCCACCGGCGTACCGGGGAGCTTCAAAAAGCGGCCCCGGGAGTCGCGTGACGCCACCGGGGTGCTTGCACCGGAAGGCAACCCGCGTCCTCTGCCCCTCTTGGTTGTCGACACCTTGGGGGCCGGCAGGTTCTCCTCGCTAGAGGACAAACCTGCCGAACCTGCATCCAACTCACAGACACGCGACCGCTTCCCCCAAAACTTGGAAGGAGCGGCCGCAACTGCCTGCGGTGTGTCGTCAACCACCGACAACACGCTCACTCTCTCCAGAACCACGCGTGGTTCCACTGGAGCCTCTGCTCCCGGCCTCAGTGACGTAGCGCCAGAGTCCGACACTACGTCCACCATGCAGAGATCACCCGTTCCTCGGTCGGGTTTCTGATGACTAAAAGAGATGAGGTCTTCAAAAGACCTCGATCTCGGGGAGCCTCCTCGGCTCTTGTTGCCACAGGCAAGTGGTAGACGTTTGTTGCCCCCCCCAGAATACGAAGGGCTTGACGACCCCGAAGGGGTCGTGGCGGATTCTCCAGCTGCTGTGCAGCTGGTACCGCCCTGGGGTATAATCTTCCAAGACGTCTTTTTCATGTTTAATTTTTTCCTTTTAAGGGTGTGGTCCCTATCTCCCTACTTTCCATCGTTTCCCCCCCCCCCCCCTTTTGTTCCCTTATGACCATTCTATCACCCTCATGGTCACGTCTGATGGGCAGACGCGTACCAGAGGGCGATGAATGCCATGATCCCAGAACAAGGGAATATCCCCAACCCTGATTCACTCCCCGAGGACCCCGAGGAGTGAATCACTAATCACGTACCGTCCGATGACCCGCTCCGTGAGCCATCGCACGGCACATGACGAAATATTCCCGACCCCTGATTCACTCCCCGTGGAACGCGAGAAGTGAATCGTGAATCACACATCGTCCGATAGACCCGCTCCGTGGGTCATCGCACGATGTATGATGTGTCCCCTCTCCATATTCACACTCCGATGACTCGGAGCGTGAATCGCGCACTGTCCGGAAAGTCGGACAGGGCACCCCTCTCAAGAGTCTGAAGCGACTCCCGTGTGTCTCTCTTAGTCTGGTCTCTCACTTGGAATGGGAAAACTCCAAGATCACTGAGACACTCAAGCCCCACCACGACGACAACGTGGAGACACCCTCGGTGGGGAACCGAATTGAACCTTTTTTTTTTTTTTTTTTTTTTTTTTTTTTTTTTGACGCTGGGAAAAAATGCATTACGCATACCCTCCCATCGGGGGATGGGGGGGCTATGTGGGACTCCCCGGTGTGACCCGGTATACCCACTAAAACGACCCAGCGGCACTCCCGCTTCGTCCGAGTGGCGGGGGACTGGGAAACCGGCACAGCCTTTACTTCCAGTCCACCGCCGACGAATCCCTGACAAGGCGGGCCCCTCACGTCCCCCCCGTGGGGAGGGACACGGGCCCGGGAATGACCGACGAAGGTGGTGACGGGTGCAATGCGGGCGAAGGCACCCCCGCGCCTGTCGCCCGCCCGTCGCCACCATGAGGAGGGAGAGGACCTCGCCTTCTCCGACCCCTTCTTCGTCTGCGAAGCGGCGCAGCGAGAGGGTCGTCCTCCCGCGCGCGCTCCGCCTCCTCCTTCTGCGAGATTACGTCCTCGCAAAAGGAGGCGACCGCTGCCCAGGCCTCCTCGCTCCCCAGCATGGCGTTGACCACGCCAGGAAGCGAGAGATCCTGTCCGATCACAGCGATCAGACTGCGGCGCAGCTCGGACCAAGCCGGGCACACCTCGAGGGTGTGCTGCGCCGTGTCCTCCGCCGCGCCGCAGTCGTGGCACGCCGGGGTCTCCTCCCTCCCGATCCGGTGCAGGTGCGATCCGAAACAGCCATGGCCGGACAACACCTGCACCAAACGGAACGAGAGGAAACCGTGGGACCGCTCGAGCCAGCTCCGCAGGACCGGACCGAGCGCGTCCAACGTACGGCGGCCAAAGGCGGCGTTGGCGAGGTCCTCCGTCCAGTGGAGGACGATGGCGTCCTTCGCCTCCCGCCGCACGGCCTCCCGCTCTTCGGCAATCGGGCGCTCCCCGAGCGCCTTCCGGCGCGCCGTCCACTCATACACTCTGGCGAGCACCCAAGCCTCCAACTCCCAAGGAGGGGTGCCGGCCAGAGCGCACGCCGCCGAGAAGCCTACGGAGCGGTAGGCCCTCGCCACCCGCAGTGCAATAGCCCTTTGGGGCCTGCGGATGGCGGTCGCATTCTCCCTCCTGTTGAGGGAGTCCGCCCAGATTGGGGCCCCGTAAAGGGCCATGCTCCGCAGAATGCCGGCATACAGGCGCCGGCATTTCGCCTTGGGCCCCCCCAGGTTCGGGAGGAGCCACGAGAGGGCGTCGGCGGTTTTCAACAGGCGCGTCGACAGCCCGCTGAAGTGCGGGCCGAAGCGCCACCTGTCGTCCAGGACCAGGCCCAGGTACTTCATCTGGCCCCGGACCCCTATCCTGACGCCCTCTACGACAATGTGGGCGTCGGGAGGGCAGCGCTGCCGAGGCCCACGAAAGAACACGGCCTCGGTCTTGTGCAGCGCCACCCTCAATGACCTTTTTTTTTTTTTTTTTTTTTTTTTTTTTTTTTTTTTTTTTTTTTTTTTGACGCTGGGAAAAAATGCATTACGCATACCCTCCCATCGGGGGATGGGGGGGCTATGTGGGACTCCCCGGTGTGACCCGGTATACCCACTAAAACGACCCAGCGGCACTCCCGCTTCGTCCGAGTGGCGGGGGACTGGGAAACCGGCACAGCCTTTACTTCCAGTCCACCGCCGACGAATCCCTGACAAGGCGGGCCCCTCACGTCCCCCCCGTGGGGAGGGACACGGGCCCGGGAATGACCGACGAAGGTGGTGACGGGTGCAATGCGGGCGAAGGCACCCCCGCGCCTGTCGCCCGCCCGTCGCCACCATGAGGAGGGAGAGGACCTCGCCTTCTCCGACCCCTTCTTCGTCTGCGGAGCGGCGCAGCGAGAGGGTCGTCCTCCCGCGCGCGCTCCGCCTCCTCCTTCTGCGAGATTACGTCCTCGCAAAAGGAGGCGACCGCTGCCCAGGCCTCCTCGCTCCCCAGCATGGCGTTGACCACGCCAGGAAGCGAGAGATCCTGTCCGATCACAGCGATCAGACCGCGGCGCAGCTCGGACCAAGCCGGGCACACCTCGAGGGTGTGCTGCGCCGTGTCCTCCGCCGCGCCGCAGTCGTGGCACGCCGGGGTCTCCTCCCTCCCGATCCGGTGCAGGTGCGATCCGAAACAGCCATGGCCGGACAACACCTGCACCAAACGGAACGAGAGGAAACCGTGGGACCGCTCGAGCCAGCTCCGCAGGACCGGACCGAGCGCGTCCAACGTACGGCGGCCAAAGGCGGCGTTGGCGAGGTCCTCCGTCCAGTGGAGGACGATGGCGTCCTTCGCCTCCCGCCGCACGGCCTCCCGCTCTTCGGCAATCGGGCGCTCCCCGAGCGCCTTCCGGCGCGCCGTCCACTCATACACTCTGGCGAGCACCCAAGCCTCCAACTCCCAAGGAGGGGTGCCGGCCAGAGCGCACGCCGCCGAGAAGCCTACCGAGCGGTAGGCCCTCGCCACCCGCAGTGCAATAGCCCTTTGGGGCCTGCGGATGGCGGTCGCATTCTCCCTCCTGTTGAGGGAGTCCGCCCAGATTGGGGCCCCGTAAAGGGCCATGCTCCGCAGAATGCCGGCATACAGGCGCCGGCATTTCGCCTTGGGCCCCCCCAGGTTCGGGAGGAGCCACGAGAGGGCGTCGGCGGTTTTCAACAGGCGCGTCGACAGCCCGCTGAAGTGCGGGCCGAAGCGCCACCTGTCGTCCAGGACCAGGCCCAGGTACTTCATCTGGGCCCGGACCCCTATCCTGACGCCCTCTACGACAAACCCTCAATGACCTAACCTAACCTTTTTTTTTTTTTTTTTTTTTTTTTTTTTTTTTTTTTTTTTTTTTTGACGCTGGGAAAAAATGCATTACGCATACCCTTCCATCGGGGGATGGGGGGGCTATGTGGGACTCCCCGGTGTGACCCGGTATACCCACTAAAACGACCCAGCGGCACTCCCGCTTCGTCCGAGTGGCGGGGGACTGGGAAACCGGCACAGCCTTTACTTCCAGTCCACCGCCGACGAATCCCTGACAAGGCGGGCCCCTCACGTCCCCCCCGTGGGGAGGGACACGGGCCCGGGAATGACCGACGAAGGTGGTGACGGGTGCAATGCGGGCGAAGGCACCCCCGCGCCTGTCGCCCGCCCGTCGCCACCATGAGGAGGGAGAGGACCTCGCCTTCTCCGACCCCTTCTTCGTCTGCGGAGCGGCGCAGCGAGAGGGTCGTCCTCCCGCGCGCGCTCCGCCTCCTCCTTCTGCGAGATTACGTCCTCGCAAAAGGAGGCGACCGCTGCCCAGGCCTCCTCGCTCCCCAGCATGGCGTTGACCACGCCAGGAAGCGAGAGATCCTGTCCGATCACAGCGATCAGACCGCGGCGCAGCTCGGACCAAGCCGGGCACACCTCGAGGGTGTGCTGCGCCGTGTCCTCCGCCGCGCCGCAGTCGTGGCACGCCGGGGTCTCCTCCCTCCCGATCCGGTGCAGGTGCGATCCGAAACAGCCATGGCCGGACAACACCTGCACCAAACGGAACGAGAGGAAACCGTGGGACCGCTCGAGCCAGCTCCGCAGGACCGGACCGAGCGCGTCCAACGTACGGCGGCCAAAGGCGGCGTTGGCGAGGTCCTCCGTCCAGTGGAGGACGATGGCGTCCTTCGCCTCCCGCCGCACGGCCTCCCGCTCTTCGGCAATCGGGCGCTCCCCGAGCGCCTTCCGGCGCGCCGTCCACTCATACACTCTGGCGAGCACCCAAGCCTCCAACTCCCAAGGAGGGGTGCCGGCCAGAGCGCACGCCGCCGAGAAGCCTACCGAGCGGTAGGCCCTCGCCACCCGCAGTGCAATAGCCCTTTGGGGCCTGCGGATGGCGGTCGCATTCTCCCTCCTGTTGAGGGAGTCCGCCCAGATTGGGGCCCCGTAAAGGGCCATGCTCCGCAGAATGCCGGCATACAGGCGCCGGCATTTCGCCTTGGGCCCCCCCAGGTTCGGGAGGAGCCACGAGAGGGCGTCGGCGGTTTTCAACAGGCGCGTCGACAGCCCGCTGAAGTGCGGGCCGAAGCGCCACCTGTCGTCCAGGACCAGGCCCAGGTACTTCATCTGGGCCCGGACCCCTATCCTGACGCCCTCTACGACAAACCCTCAATGACCTAACCTAACCTGACCTAACCTAACCTGAGCTTACCTAACCTGAGCTTACCTAACCTGCGCTTACCTAACCTGCGCTTACCTAACCTGCGCTTACCTAACCTGCGCTTACCTAACCTGCGCTTACCTAACCTGCGCTTACCTAACCTGAGCTTACCTAACCTGAGCTTACCTAATCTTTTTTTTTTTTTTTTTTTTTTTTTTTTTCTCGATGTGGAAATCCTCAATGGATGTCCTCCGCCCAGGGGAGAGCGGAGGGGTCTGTCAGACTCGTACTGACTAAAACCACACCGGTGTTCCCTCGCACACTTGCGTCGGGGGGCAACGGGATCTGATGCGACTTCCGCTGCCCCAGACTAGTGCCGGCCCGCCTGACCTGCGGGCCTCGTCCTGGGGGGGAGTGAGGTGTAAGACTCCCCCCGTTACGTCTGAGAGAGGCGCGCGTGGAACACTACGCGCCGCCGTCTCGGGTCCAGTATGATCGGGGGCGACGGATGTCCCCGAATCCGTCGCCCCTGGACCTATTTAGGGGGGCCGGAAGAGGGCGTTGTCCGCCCTCTGCCGACGCCCGGTGCGTCTGCTGCGGGAGGGGCGAGAGCTCGTCATCTCCCTCTCCCTTTCCGCAGCCTCCTTCTGCGACATGACGGTTTCGCAGAAGGACATCACCGCGTCCCAGGACTCTGCGCTGCCGACCATCGAGCGAATGACGGTCGGCAACGACAGGTCTCCTCCTACCTCCGTAACGAGCGCACGGCGCGGCTCATCCCACGCGGCGCACTCGGCCAGCGTATGCCGCGCCGTGTCCTCTAGACAATGGACGCAGTGATGGCACCGGGCGTCCGGCTCCCTGCTTATGCGACACAGGTACTTCCCGAGGCAGCCGTGCCCCGAGAGCACCTGCGTCGCCCGGAACGTCAGGGAGCCGTGCTTCCTCCCGAGCCAGTCGTCGAGTACTGGCCGGATCGCCTCGACTGTGTCGAGGCCGGCGGTAGGGAGCTCTAGCCTCCCCCGCCATTCCGCCACCATGACCTGTCGGAGCTGAGACCGGTACAACGTGATCTGTCGCTGCACCAGCCTCTCGCCCCGATCATTGGCCTCCTCACGCCACTGGTGCAGTGTGGCGAGGGTCTTCGCCTCCAGGTCCCACGGCGGGGATCCGGCCAGTACACAAGCCGCCTCGTAGGAGATCGTGCGATAACCCCGAATGACCCTGACGGCCATCGCTCTCTGCGGTCTTCGCAGAACCGCGATAGTGCGGGCCGTCAGGTCTGTCGCCCAAATCGGGGCCCCGTAAAGGGCCATCGATCGCACGATCCCCACGTACAACCGCCTACAGGCGGTACTCGGGCCCCCCAGATTGGGAAGCAGCGTTGACAGCGCGCCCGCCGCGAGCTTACCTTTTTTTTTTTTTTTTTTTTATTAAGCGGTGAAAAATGCCTAACGCATACCTCACCGTCCGGGGAGACGATTTGGTTATGTGGGGCTTGCACCCACTAAAAAACACCGCCGTGAGCCTACTCTCGCCTTGACGAATGGGCCGCGAGAACTGCTACGCATGACGTTCGCGGCCCATCCAGCGCAACCCGCCTCCGTGCACCAAACTCCTTTGGCGATGTCCAGGCTCAACTGAGACATCGCCACCACTCGTGAGGGCCGTTCGATGCGACGACGATAGACTCCCCGATCTATCGCCCGCTGGCACCTCCTAGGGCGGCATTAAATCGCCATGGCGCCTCCTCCGCCGCCCTGTCCTCCTGCGACGAATCGCGTCTGCGAGGGAGTCCTCCTCTCTGACGCGCTCCGCCACCTCCTTCTGCGAGATGACGTCCTCGCAGAAGGACGCCACTGCCTCCCATGCCTCCCCGCTGTCGACCATGGCCTTGGCCACGGCCGGTAAGGAGAGGTCTGCCCCGATTGCTGCTGCGAGAGCACGGCGCTGCACCGCCCAAGCAGGACAATGCTCGAGGGTGTGAAGCGCCGTGTCCTCGCTGCAGCCGCACTGGTGACACACGGGAGTCGCCTCCCGTCTGGCCACTTTGTGCAGGTATTTGCCAAAGCAGCCATGCCCTGACAATACCTGCACCAGACGGAAGGACAACGTCCCGTGTCGCCTCCGTGTCCACTCTTCCAGGATCGGCCGGATCGCCCCCACGGTCCAGTGACCTGCACTGGGCGTCTCCAGCCTCAACCTCCAAATCCGTAGGGTTTGGGATTGGGCCTCTCTACGCCACCTCGTGACCAGCTCAGGTGGCGGGCGCGTGCCACTCTCCGCCTGCAGGTCTGCGCCACGTCGGTAGACCTCGGCGAGCACCTGCGCCTCTAGATCCCACGGGGGTGTACCCGCGAGGGCGCACGCCGCTTCCACTGATACGGTGCGGTATCCGCGTATGACCCTGACTGCCATGACTCTCTGTGGCCTCCGCAGTAGAGCCTTGTTCTGGACAGACAGGGACCCCGCCCACACCGGGGCCCCATAGAGCGCCATCGAGCGAACCACCCCCGTGTACAGCCGCCGGCAAACCACGTTTGGTCCGCCCAGGTTTGGCAACAGCCGGCTGAGGGCGGAAGCCGTGCCGATCAGCTTCGGCGCAAGCTGAGCAAAGTGCTCGCCGAAGTTCCACCTCCGGTCCAAAACCAGGCCCAAGTATTTCATGCTTGCCCGTACCGCTATTGGTGCACCACCAATAGTGAGGTGTGCGCCGGCCGGTGGCCGTCGTCGGGGCGCATGAAACACCAGGGCCTCCGTCTTTTCGAGGGCCACCTTGAGGCCCATCGCCTCGATTCGCCCCACGACGAGGGACGTGCCCTCAACGGCGGAGCCTGCCGCTTCCTCGTAGCTCCCTCCCCGGGCCGTGACGAGAGTGTCGTCAGCGTAGCAAATGACGCCCTGCCCGGGGGAGAGCAAACAGCGCAAGGACCAGTCGTAGCCTATGTTCCACAAGAGCGGACCCAAAACCGACCCCTGTGGAACACCGCACACGATGGCCCTGCGCACAACTTGGCCGTCGCGTCCCTCGTAGGAGACAAACCGCTCCTGCAGGTAGTCTGCTACTAGCAGCCTCAGGTAGGCGGGCACCTGATGGTAGCGAAGCGCCTCCTCGATGCAGCTGAATGGCAGAGTGTTGAACGCGTTGGCGATGTCTAAAGACACCGCCAACAACACCCCGCCCTGGGCGACTGCATCTTTCGCCTCGGCCTTGAGGCGCAAGATGGCGTCTATTGTCGAACGCCCTGCCCGGAAACCGAACTGGGCGTCCGACAAGTTCGGGCCTACTGCATCTAAGTGCCGGACGATGCGGGTAGCGAGAATTTTCTCTAGCATCTTCCCCGCCTCGTCCAGCAAGACAATCGGCCTATACGCCGATGGAGACTCCGGGGGCCGCCCTGCCTTCTGGAGCAGCACCAGTCGACCCTCCTTCCAGGCCTTAGGGAACCGTCCCGACGTTAGACAGGCGTCAAACAGCTCCCTAAGCCTATCATCCAGGGCCACTTCAAGAGAGAGGGCCAGCACCCTTGCAGGCACTCCATCCGGTCCGGGGGCAGTCCTCTTGGACCGCGCCCTCAGAATTGCTGCCCCCATCTCCGCATCAGATATTGGGGGAGTCTCCGCCTCCGCATCTTGGTCGGCCTCCGCTTCGGCCATTGGCGGGGAAAGGTGATCCGCCCGATCCGGGAAGAGTGTCTCCACGACCCTGACGAGGAACTGAGGCTGGAGGATTTCCGTCAGTGGGGGGCCTTGGGCACGGAGTTTTTTCCGCGCCGCACGGTACGGACGCCCCCAGGGATCACGGTTTAGATCTTCCAGTGCCTCAGCTCTCGATTGCTCCTTCCCTCGACAGATCGCCAACTGCAGAGCCCCCCGAGCGTTGCGATATGACTCATACAATTGGGTCTGTAGGATCTCCAGCTCTTCATCACGGCGGCGTAACCTGCGAACCTGTGAGTAGGTCCTCCGGGCAGTTATACAGGCCGCGCGGAGGTCTGCTATCTCCTGGGACCACCAGTAGACCGCCCTCTTTGGAGGTTGTCTTCGGGAGCGAGGCATGGCTGCATCGCACACAGCCGTCATGGCTTCGCGAAAGCGGTCAGCCTCGACGTCGACTCCCTCTGCTGCAGGTGGCGAGGACAGCCAAGCCTGGACAATGGCTGCTTCCTCTAGGAGTTCCCCGTCAAGCCGCTTCAACGCCCACCGTGGGAACTGCCGAGCGTCAGGTCGTGGATACACTGTTGGGCCCGAAGAGACGGAGACATCCATACAGATATACAGGTGATCCGATAGAGTCTCCACACTCTCTAGGACCCGCCAACCCTGAACCCGTGCGGCGACAGCAGGGGTAGCGAACGAGAGGTCCACTATTGACCCCCCGTGCTGCCGAACGCATGTGTTAACGGAGCCCCTGTTTAAAAGACAGAGGCCCGCAGCCGTTGCCCATTCCTCGACCGCATCCCCCCTGACGTCCGTCGTGGGGGACCCCCACGCGGTGGATTTCGCGTTGAAGTCCCCCACGACGATGGCGTGAGACGGCATCACTCGTCGAACCGAGGTCCCCAGGCGGTCCAGGAAGTCCTCGAACTCCGCTAGGCTCCTGTTTGGGGAGAAATAAACCCCGAAGAGAATTATGTCTCCCCAGGTGGCCGCAACAAATCCTCGACTCCTCTCTCTGATGGAAAGTGGCGCCAAGGAGCTTATAATAGCAACGGAGCCGTCAATGTCACCTACCCAGTCAGGGCGAGCCGGGACGAAGTATGGCTCCGCCACTACGGCCACACCTATCGTCCGCTCCGCCATGGTTTGGAGGACCAAGTCCTGCGCACCAGCACAGTGGTTCAGGTTCGCCTGGAGGAGAGAATGAAAACGAACCGGGTCCATAGTTAGCCGCGAGCTTACCTTTTTTTTTTTTTTTTTTTATTAAGCGGTGAAAAATGCCTAACGCATACCGCACCGTCCGGGGAGACGATTTGGTTATGTGGGGCTTGCACCCACTAAAAAACACCGCCGTGAGCCTACTCTCGCCTTGACGAATGGGCCGCGAGAACTGCTACGCATGACGTTCGCGGCCCATCCAGCGCAACCCACCTCCGGGCACCAAACTCCTTTGGCGATGTCCAGGCTCACCTGAGACATCGCCACCACTCGTGAGGGCCGTTCGATGCGACGACGATAGACTCCCCGATCTATCGCCCGCTGGCACCTCCTAGGGCGGCATTAAATCGCCATGGCGCCTCCTCCGCCGCCCTGTCCTCCTGCGACGAATCGCGTCTGCGAGGGAGTCCTCCTCTCTGACGCGCTCCGCCGCCTCCTTCTGCGAGATGACGTCCTCGCAGAAGGACGCCACTGCCTCCCATGCCTCCCCGCTGTCGACCATGGCCTTGGCCACGGCCGGTAAGGAGAGGTCTGCCCCGATTGCTGCTGCGAGAGCACGGCGCTGCACCGCCCAAGCAGGACAATGCTCGAGGGTGTGAAGCGCCGTGTCCTCGCTGCAGCCGCACTGGTGACACACGGGAGTCGCCTCCCGTCTGGCCACTTTGTGCAGGTATTTGCCAAAGCAGCCATGCCCTGACAATACCTGCACCAGACGGAAGGACAATGTCCCGTGTCGCCTCCGTGTCCACTCTTCCAGGATCGGCCGGATCGCCCCCACGGTCCAGTGACCTGCACTAGGCGTCTCCAGCCTCACCCTCCAAATCCGCAGGGTTTGGGATTGGGCCTCTCTACGCCACCTCGTGACCAGCTCAGGTGGTGGACGCGTGCCACTCTCCGCCTGCAGGTCTGCGCCACGTCGGTAGACCTCGGCGAGCACCTGTGCCTCTAGATCCCACGGGGGTGTACCCGCGAGGGCGCACGCCGCTTCCACTGATACGGTGCGGTATCCGCGTATGACCCTGACTGCCATGACTCTCTGTGGCCTCCGCAGTAGAGCCTTGTTCTGGACAGACAGGGACTCCGCCCACACCGGGGCCCCATAGAGCGCCATCGAGCGAACCACCCCCGTGTACAGCCGCCGGCAAACCACGTTTGGTCCGCCCAGGTTTGGCAACAGCCGGCTGAGGGCGGAAGCCGTGCCGATCAGCTTCGGCGCAAGCTGAGCAAAGTGCTCGCCAAAGTTCCACCTCCGGTCCAAAACCAGGCCCAAGTATTTCATGCTTGCCCGTACCGCTATTGGTGCACCACCAATAGTGAGGTGTGCGCCGGCCGGTGGCCGTCGTCGGGGCGCATGAAACACCAGGGCCTCCGTCTTTTCTAGGGCCACCTTGAGGCCCATCGCCTCGATTCGCCCCACGACGAGGGACGTGCCCTCAACGGAGGAGCGTGCCGCTTCCTCGTAGCTCCCTCCCCGGGCCGTGACGAGAGTGTCATCAGCGTAGCAAATGACGCCCTGCCCGGGGGAGAGCAAACAGCGCAAGGACCAGTCGTAGCCTATGTTCCACAAGAGCGGACCCAAAACCGACCCCTGTGGAACACCGCACACGATGGCCCTGCGCACAACTTGGCCGTCGCGTCCCTCGTAGGAGACAAACCGCTCCTGCAGGTAGTCTGCTACTAGCAGCCTCAGGTAGGCGGGCACCTGATGGTAGCGGAGCGCCTCCTCGATGCAGCTGAATGGCAGAGTGTTGAACGCGTTGGCGATGTCTAAAGACACCGCCAACAACACCCCGCCCTGGGCGACTGCATCTTTCGCCTCGGCCTTGAGGCGCAAGATGGCGTCTATTGTCGAACGCCCTGCCCGGAAACCGAACTGGGCGTCCGACAAGTTTGGGCCTACTGCATCTAAGTGCCGGACGATGCGGGTAGCGAGAATCTTCTCTAGCATCTTCCCCGCCTCGTCCAGCAAGACAATCGGCCTATACGCCGATGGAGACTCCGGGGGCCGCCCTGCCTTCTGGAGCAGCACCAGTCGACCCTCCTTCCAGGCCTTAGGGAACCGTCCCGACGTTAGACAGGCGTCAAACAGCTCCCTAAGCCTATCTTCCAGGGCCGCCTCAAGAGAGAGGGCCAGCACCCTTGCAGGCACTCCATCCGGTCCGGGGGCAGTCCTCTTGGACCGCGCCCTCAAAATTGCTGCCCCCATCTCCGCGTCCGATATTGGGGGAGTCTCCACTTCCGCATCTTGGTCGGCCTCCGCTTCGGCCATTGGCGGGGAAAGATGATCCGCCCGATCCGGGAAGAGTGTCTCCACGACCCTGACGAGGAACTGAGGCTGGAGGGTTTCCGTCAGTGGGGGGCCTTGGGCACGGAGTTTTTTCCGCGCCGCACGGTACGGACGCCCCCAGGGATCACGGTTTAGATCCTCCAGTGCCTCAGCTCTCGATTGCTCCTTCCCTCGACAGATCGCCAACTGCAGAGCCCCCCGAGCGTTGCGGTATGACTCATACAATTGGGTCTGTAGGATCTCCAGCTCTTCATCACGGCGGCGTAACCTGCGAACCTGTGAGTAGGTCCTCCGGGCAGTTATACAGGCCGCGCGGAGGTCTGCTATCTCCTGGGACCACCAGTAGACCGCCCTCTTTGGAGGTTGTCTTCGGGAGCGAGGCATGGCTGCATCGCACACAGCCGTCATGGCTTCGCGAAAGCGGTCAGCCTCGACGTCGACTCCCTCTGCTGCAGGTGGCGAGGACAGCCAAGCCTGGACAATGGCTGCTTCCTCTAGGAGGTCCCCGTCAAGCCGCTTCAACGCCCACCGTGGGAACTGCCGAGCGTCAGGTCGTGGATACACTGTTGGGCCCGAAGAGGCGGAGACATCCATACAGATATACAGGTGATCCGATAGAGTCTCCACACTCTCTAGGACCCGCCAACCCTGAACCCGTGCGGCGACAGCAGGGGTAGCGAACGAGAGGTCCACTATTGACCCCCCGTGCTGCCGGACGCATGTGTTAACGGAGCCCCTGTTTAAAAGACAGAGGCCCGCAGCCGTTGCCCATTCCTCGACCGCATCCCCCCTGACGTCCGTCGTGGGGGACCCCCACGCGGTGGATTTCGCGTTGAAGTCCCCCACGACGATGGCGTGAGACGGCATCACTCGTCGAACCGAGGTCCCCAGGCGGTCCAGGAAGTCCTCGAACTCCGCTAGGCTCCTGTTTGGGGAGAAATAAACCCCGAAGAGAATTATGTCTCCCCAGGTGGCCGCAACAAATCCTCGACTCCTCTCTCTGATGGAAAGTGGCGCCAAGGAGCTTATAATAGCAACGGAGCCGTCAATGTCACCTACCCAGTCAGGGCGAGCCGGGACGAAGTATGGCTCCGCCACTACGGCCACACCTATCGTCCGCTCCGCCATGGTTTGGAGGACCAAGTCCTGCGCACCAGCACAGTGGTTCAGGTTCGCCTGGAGGAGAGAATGAAAACGAACCGGGTCCATAGTTAGTCCGTAATCATTATCGCCCCCTGCGATGGCTCCTCCAATCGCACTGCGCCGGAAGCAGTCGGGCGCAGAGTTGTCATCCCGTTCCTGCCAGAACGGACTGGCGGCCTGCAGTCCTTTCTGCCAGCGACGTGGCCGGTCGGTCGTCCTGCCGCTGCGCACAGTAAGCAGTGCGGGTCGGCAGCGCACGCGGACGCCGGATGCCCCGGCTCACCGCAGCGGAAACAGTGTCCACTGAGGTCGACGCCAGAGTCGCACCTCCGGCCCACGTGTCCTAATCCCCAGCACCTGTAGCACCTCATGGGCCGAGCGTCCAGAACCACGACTCTGGCAGAGCTCCAACCCACCAAGAGCCGGCCGGCGTCGGCCAGCTGTTTTGCCACTGTAACGGGGCAACAGATCCACACAGAGCTCGCGCCTCCCGGGCCAGATCGAATTGGACCGACTCGGACAGCGTCTGATGAGCAGCCAGTCTTACGCGCAATCGCGTCCTGCACGTCCTGCCCGGACACGGAATCGTCAAGCCCCGAGATGCGCAGTTCAGCGCACTTCGTCGGCCTGGAGACCTTGACCTCCTCTGCGAAGACCGCTCGCAATTTCTCTGCAACGCGGTCTGCCCCCGCAGTGCCTTCGGCCCCTGGGAACTCCAGCATGCGGGCCCCGGTTAAGGCTTGTCGGAACCTGACATCTGTTATGCCAAGCTCCTCCAGGTTTACGGCTTGCCTGGCCTTGGTGAGGACGGCCGCGTACGTGACGCCCCTGTCCGCTGCTTCAGGCTGCAGGGTGAGTACTACCGCAGCAGACCTGGGCGCACGAAGCTCTCTCTTGGCGTTCTTGCCCTTTTTGGGCCCGGAAGACTTGTTGCCCTGAGCGGTGGAGGCCGCCACAGTCTTTTGGGGCAAGGAAGACGAAGGTCCTTTGTTCTTTTTATTCTTCTTCTTCCTGTTCTGCCTCCTCCCTGCGGTCTG
The DNA here is from genome assembly GCA_910589295.1 of Noctua janthe. Lineage (NCBI taxonomy): Eukaryota > Metazoa > Arthropoda > Insecta > Lepidoptera > Noctuidae > Noctua > Noctua janthe. Next base: position 71,686 of record OU342561.1, read on the forward strand.
CCAGCCGTCACTGGCAGACGCCGATTGGTCTGCAGTGGGGGCTCGCGTAGTGGCCGTTGGAACGGACCTACTCGGAGGAGCACCACTCTGCGTCTTAGGCACCGCAGACGGCACCTGAGGAGCCACGGAAGGCTGTTTCGGTCTGTTGCCAGTGCCGCCAGCGCTGCTAGCAGGAACCGCCACACTCCTGCGGTCCGCTGCCAGAGGCGGACGAACGGTCCTGGCCGGCAGAAGTCGGTCCTCGATGCCTGCAAACCGGGCATCCATCATTTTCCCGATCTGGGAAACGATGGCTTGCGCCTGCATCTCGCTCGTAGATGGTCCCTGTGGGAGCGACTTATCTGGAGCAGAATTACACCTTTGATCTACGGGCCCCGACTGCGGCGGACCTTCCGGCCGTACCCGGAGACCCACGACTTCCTCCCGCAGAGCCACCATCTCTCGACGGAGGGCTTCGACCTCCATCCGCAGTCGGTCGTTCAGCAGGTGAAGCCTTCGGGTCTCCTCACTGGAGCTCCTGCTGGCGAGCCCCTCTATGGCCAGTCTGACCCGCTCTGCTGCCTCTCTAATTGCTCGCTGACTCGTGCCCTTTAAGTTTTTGGACTTTCGAGTGGTGTCCAAAACCACCTCGATGTCCAGTAGGGCTCTTTGCTCAAGTTCCTCTGCTGTGATGGAGGAACTCTGCCCGTTTAGCGGAAACCCAGCGCTGACAGGCGTATCCGTACTTTCCTCTACAGTCGCGTTGACGGCCACTTGGCACGCCGGCGACACGCTCATTGACTCGTCTGAGCCGCACACTCTGGCCACCGGCGTATCGGGGAGCTTCAAAAAGCGGCCCCGGGAGTCGCGTGACGCCACCGGGGTACTTGCACCGGAAGGCAAACCGCGTCCTCTGCCCCTCTTGGTTGTCGACACCTTGGGGGCCGGCAGATTCTCCTCGCTAGAGGACAAACCTGCCGAACCTGCATTAAACTCACAGACACGCGACCGCTTCCCCCAAAACTTGGAAGGAGCGGCCGCAACTGCCTGCGGTGTGTCGTCAACCACCGACAACACGCTCACTCTCTCCAGAACCACGCGTGGTTCCACTGGAGCCTCTGTTCCTGGAGTCAGTGACGCAGCGCCAGAATCTGACACTGCGTCCATCATGCAGAGATCATCCGTTCCTCGGTCGGGTTTCTTTTGACTAAAAGAGATGAGGTCTTCAAAAGACCTCGATCTCGGGGAGCCTCCTCGGCTCTTGTTGCCACAGGCAAGTGGTAGACGTTTGTTGCCCCCCCCAGAATACGAAGGGCTTGACGACCCCGAAGGGGCCGTGGCGGATTCTCCAGCTGCTGTGCAGCTGGTACCGCCCTGGGGTATAATCTTCCAAGACGTCTTTTTCATATTTTGTTTTGTTTCCTTTTAAGGGTGTGGTCCCTATCTCCCTACTTTCCATCGTTTCCCCCCCCCCCCCTTTTTTTTGTTACCTTATGACCATTCTATCACCCTCACGGTCACGTCTGATGGGCAGACGCGTACCAGAGGGCGATGAATGTCATGATCCCAGAACAAGGGAATATCCCCAACCCTGATTCACTCCCCGAGGACCCCGAGGAGTGAATCACTAATCCCGTACCGTCCGATGACCCGCTCCGTGAGCCATCGCACGGCACACGACGAAATATTCCCGACCCCTGATTCACTCCCCGAGGAACTCGAGGAGCGAATCACGAATGTCACAGCGCCCGATAGACTCGCTCCGTGAGTCACCGCACGGCTGTGAGACCCCTCCCCATATTCACACTCCAATGACTTGGAGCGTGAATCGCGCACTGTCCAGAACGGACAGGGCACCCCTCGCAGAAGTCTGAGGCGACTCCGGCGTGTGTGTCTCTCTTAGTCTGGCCTCTCACTTGGAATATAAAAACTCCAAGATCATTGAGACACTCAAGCCCCACCACGACGACAACGTGGAGACACCTTCGGTGGGGAGCCGCGAGCTTACCTAACCTGAGCTAACCTAACCTGAGCTAACCTTTTTTTTTACGGGATCTGATGCGACTTCCGCTGCCCCAGACTAGTGCCGGTCCGCTTAACCTGCGGGCCTCATCCTGGGTGGGAGTGAGGTGTGACTCATCCCGTTACGTCTGAGAGAGGCGCGCGTCGAACACTACGCGCCGCCGTCTCCGAATCCGTCGCCCCTGGACCTATTTAGGGGGGCCGGAAGAAGGCGTTGGCCGCCCTCTGCTGACGCCCGGTGCGTCTGCTGCGGGAGGGGCGGGAGCTCGTCATGTCCCTCTCCCTTTCCGCAGCCTCCTTCTGCGACATGACGGTTTCGCAGAAGGACATCACCGCGTCCCAGGACTCTGCGCTGTCGATCATCGAGCGAACGACGGTCGGCAACGACAGGTCTCCTCCTACCTCCGTAACGAGCGTACGGCGCGGCTCATCCCATGCGGTGCACTCGGCCAGCGTATGCCGCGCCGTGTCCTCCGGACAGTGGACGCAGTGATGGCTTCGGGCGTCCGGCTCCCTACTTATGCGACACAGGTACTTTCCGAAGCAGCCGTGCCCCGAAAGCACTTGTGTCGCCCGGAACGTCAGGGAGCCGTGCTTCCTCCCGAGCCAGTCGTCAAGTACTGGCCAGATCGCCTCGACTGTGTCGAAGCCGGCGGTAGGGAGCTCTAGCCTCCCTCGCCACTCTGCCACCATGACCTGTCGGAGCTGAGACCGGTACAGCGTGATCTGTCGCTGCACCAGCCTCTCGCCCCGATTATTGGCCTCCTCGTGCCACTGGTTCAGTGTGGCGAGGGTCTTTTCCTCCAGGTCCCACGGCGGGGATCCGGCCAGTAGACAAGCCGCCTCGTAGGAGATCGTGCAATAACCCTGAATGACCCTGACGGCCATCGCTTTCTGCGGTCTTCGCAGAGCCGCGATAGTGCGGGCCGTCTGGTCTGTCGCCCTAATCGGGGCCCCGTAAAGGGCCATCGATCGCACGATCCCCACGTACAACCGCCTACAGGCGGTGCTCGGGCCCCCCAGATTGGGAAGCAGCGTTGACAGCGCGCCCACCACGAACATGAACTTGGGCACCAGCCGCTGAAAGTGGGGGCCGAAGTCCCAACGGCTGTGGTGCACCAATCCTAAGTACTTCATGGTTGACTCGACAGCGATCTGGACTTCACCGACCACAATGTGTAATCCCAAGGGCGGCGCCCGTCGGGGGCCATGAAAAGCATTGGCCTCTGTTGTTGAAGGCCACTTCCAACCCCAGGCGTCGTATGCGGCTCACCACCTGTGAGACCGCAGTCGTAGCCAGCAACGCTGCCTCCCTGTACGAGCTCCCCCGAGCCGTGACCAGCGTGTCGTCCGCATAACACGTCAGGTCCACTCCCGGCGGGAGCTCGCACCGCTTAACCCAGTCGTATTCGATGTTCCACAGGGGTGGGCCCAGAACCGAGCCCTGCGAAACACCGCACGACATCTCGCGACGGCTCGGGCCGTCGCGTCCCATGTAGGTGACACACCGTCTTGACAGATAAGCCCACACAATGTTGCGGAGGTAGGAAGACACCCGATGGTAACGCAGGGCTTCCCCAATGCAACCCCAGAGCCAGCACTACCCCACCCCGGGACACTGCTTCCTCCGCCAGGACTCTCACCCTCATGATGGCATCGATGGTAGAGCGCCTACGCCGGAAGCCAAACTGGCTGTCGTTCAGGTTCGGCCCCTCTGTACACAAGTGGCTGACGAGGCGATCTGCGATTACACGCTCGAGCATCTTGCCCGCCTCGTCCAGCAACACTATGGGCCGATAAGCCGACGACGAATCCGTTGTGCGCCCCGCATTCCTAAGCAGGACCAGTCGACCAGTCTTCCACCTGCTAGGAAACTGACCCCACTCAAGGCACGCCGAAAAGAGTCCCCTCAGTGGGGGCTCCAGCTCCTTCAGGGCGAGGACTAGAGCGCGACCCATGCACTCCGTTGGGCCCCGGAGCAGTGTTTTTTGCCCGGAGTCGCATCACGGCCGCGCTCATTTCCGCCTGTGTCACCTCTGGGACGGTTTCGCTCTCCTCTTCTTCTTCCGACTCTGCAGCTGTGGGGAGAGCCATCGGCGGCGGCTCGTACTCGGCTCTCTCAGGGAATAGAGCCGTGACCACTTGCTCCAGAAACTGCGGCACGAGACCTTCCGTTAACGGAGGGGCCCTCGGCCGAAGTTTCCCTCGGACCGTGCGGTAAGGGCGCCCCCACGGATCCCCGTCTAGGGTCGCCAGCAGCTCCTCTCTGAAGCGCGTCTTCGACTCACTGATGGCCAGCCACAGAGCCTCCTTCGCCGCGCGGTACACCTCATACAGCGCGGCTTCTTCGTCGGGATCCCGCAGACGTCTCCTCCGATATCGCGTGTACGGGCGTCTGGCGTCTGCGCACTCGACGCGCAGCCGCTCGACCTCGACGACCCACCAGTACACGCGGCGCCTTGCAGACAGAGAGGAGACGCGTGGCAACGACGTATCGCAGATTTGCGTCATCGCGTCGCTAAACAACTGCGCCTCCCGTTCGACGTCGACGGGACCGACGGCAGCCGACTCCTGGATCCAGGCTTGGACGATAGTGGCTTCCTCGAGAGCCTCCCTGTCGAGGCGTTTGAGGGCCCAATGCGGGCCGTCTCTTCGGGGGGCCTATTGGCTGCGACCTCCAGCGGTCTGGGTGGAGACGTCGAAGGGTATGTATCGGTGATCCGATAGCGTCTCCACCTCCGCTTCCACGCGCCAATCACGAACGCGGTGCACGACTGACCGAGCTGTACATAGCTAGTCAGCTCTGGGTTCTTCGGGTTTTCGCTTAAGACGAGTAGCAACACACGTACCGTCATAACTAAAACTGCGAGGGAAATACAGTAATCTTAGAGACCAGAAGCGAAATAGAAAGTTATATTTCTTACAATTTGTCTTTAATCAACAACTGGCATATAAGTAAATAATAAGTACATTAGAATAATATAACACGACCCGAACCAAAATTATTACCTCCCCTGGCAGCTGTCAGTTGCCTACTACCAAAAAGCAAAGAGAACCAAAAAGCATAGAGCATCGTCCAAAGAGGCCGTGTACAACGCGCCGTGCCTTTTTATACCCTTTTACTAGAACCGGGTAGGTTGGAAAGGGAATTATGTAAGAGTAGTTTATTCGAATCTTCCTTTATGATTCATCATAAATATTAATATTTTTTGATTCATTTTAAATAAATAAGCAGACATTCCACAGTTAAAAACCTTAATCGTAAGAATTTTAGGTTATCTTGTATAAAGAAGTATATCTGTTTTCTCCCAACTTGTTCGTCTTACTTTCCATTTACTTTTCTGTTAGTCTTTAGTCGTTTTATAACTATGTATAAGTTGCCATAATGAATGCTACCTCTAAGAGTGGGTCCCAAAATACATGCATTCTCGCCAGTGTTCTTTGAAGGCGATTTTTTTCAGTTATGATTTACATACATTTATAAATAAAATAAATGTGGCCCTAATTGAACCAAGTTACGTAGTTCACTACAAAAAAAAAACGGAAACATCCTATCATTTTACACCTCGATTCTCAACGTGGACACGTAAAATTTGCTGATATGATATTCACCTGAATAGGTGTCATCGCAAACAGAAGAATTCCTTATTAATGCTTCAATAGAATTTTTTTGTGTGGTACATTAATTTTAAAGCAAAAAGTTAAACTATGATACATAAATAAAATGAGCGAGATCAAACTGATTACAACCTTAGATCCAATCGAATTGGGTTCGATAGAGAATAGAGAGCGAGAGAGCTATAGTCAAAATCGAGCGATCAATAAGAGAACAAAAGGGCAGCGAATGCGCATAAAAAAATGGCACCAGTATTTCTCAAACTACGAGTATTATAGTCTTAGTGCGTGCAAATATGACAAATTATAAAATTTACACAATATTTTTAATTCAGAAACTTTTTTAAATCCTGTTCCGTTTTTATGTGATGGGTAGAAGTAGTATTTTTCTTTATAAGGATTTTGCAAACTACCCAAGTGTATAAAAAACCTTGTTCTTAAGTCAGTTTTGTAGTTTTGTTCAACAGCATTTTGTTCTCAAAAGTTAGATGATTGTTGACGTAGATGACACTGTCGGACTGCAGACCCAACTTGCTTGCAGTTATAGATGATTTAAGTTTTTTAGTAGCGGCCACGAAATCATTTTTCTTATGCTCGTTGTTTCGCATCGGGACTCTCGCAATGAAATTTATCTGCTTTTTAAGGATACTGCATCCAATGATATCTCCTACCTTGCCAATGATTGCGAACAAATTTTCTGAGTTGGTTGATGGAACACCCTTAATTTCTAAGTTGTTAATTCTTGATCTTTGCTCAGTTTCGCGAAGTAGATCTTCAATTTTGGAGCATCGATCCCGTAATGCCGCCATCTCCTTCATTGTTTTCTTAAGGCAGTCCACTTCACTCTCCAACCCTGACACTTTGTTGGTAAATGTGTCCACCGAATGGTCCAGAAACTCGACATCTGTTTTATGACTGGAATACTCCAATCTAATTGACTTAAGCTCCGCCAGTTCCGATTGGATAGCTTTCATGTTCTCCATTAAAGCTGGCAAGTTGTCCATCTGGGCTGAGAGGGCCTTCAGTTCTGACAAAATCGAGTCCATGTCAACTGTTACGTGCCTAGCTGCAGCTGCAGTTGTGGGGCAAGGGCTGGTTGCTGCGGAGGATTTGCAATTACTGCAATTCCATCTGTTCTTGCGTTCGCCCAATTTCCTCCATCCTACTACAGTTATGCCAGCGCAGGGAAAATCAAACTGTCCCAGGCATGCCACGCATTTAGCGCCGTCCCATCTCTCAACTTGGTGGAACTTTAGTTTCGCGTTAATTTTGTTGTATATATAGGCTGATTGGTATACATACTGACGCCTTGTAAAAGCGATTCGTACCCCTTGAGAGTAAGCCACAATATCCTTTCGTCTCCTAGTCTGTCTTTCTGGGTTAACTGGATTGTATTTCTGTAAGTACAGAATGATATTTAAGAGATACAGTTTCCTGAATGATAATAGACCACTAATTCTGTACAGATCGACTGTGGGATATCTATATGGCTTAAAATACATTACTTTTAGGAGTGACCATTGTGCTCTTTCTAACTCTAGAAATTTTCTTTTAGAAGCCCCTCCCCAAACTGGTAAGCAGTATGTAACTGACTGTGCGAGTGCTACATAAATGTTGTTGTGTGTCTTATGAGGCAACACATGTCGTACATTCAAAGTCCATATGAATTTTCGAACTCGCGACAAATAATCTCGTTATGCAAGTGCCATGCTAGACAGTCGTCGACTATAACTCCCAGGTATCTTGTAGACGGGACTTGTTTTGATGGATTTACAGTCACTATTTTGCTGAAGCTGTTTGCAAACATGTTATATTTATTCAAGTAATTTGTTAGCCTTTAATTTAATATTTTTCTATTATTTTTGAGAGTGATGGTAAGACGGAAATCGGTCGATAATTATTGATATCGCTCAAAAAGGGTACAAGCTACCGGCGGTCAGGGCTCCAAAGAGCGCTGACCGAGAGAGAGAGAGGAACCTCCTAACAATACGAGCCGTGTCCAGGAGTAGCGCTTTCTGAATCAATCCCTTGATCCAGCTGCTTAACGAGAGCGTCCTCAGGTATTGATCGAGGCTCTTGGCAATTAAGCTGATACGATTATCGGCACAATGATCACCGAGTCCACATCCCACATGTCGACAACCTCCCGTGCCAAGTCAAGATACTTGATTTGCTTATCTTTCTTATTAATTAATAAATTATTTATTTATTTAGTATTTCTTTTTATTAATTATTTTGACATTCTTAGTAACTATACTAACAGTGGTGTTTAAGATGTGTATGTATTAATATTATTACTAACAAATTGGATTGGAAGATCTGTTTATAAATGATTTGATTTGATTTTTTGATTATGTATTGCAATATTATCAATACTCCATTTGCATTTAGAAATACTAAAGAAATTCATAATGTCATGTTTAATAACAGTAATGTGAAATCCATTTCCAACCTTGCCAACTTTCAGAATGCACCCACACGATTGTAATAGTTGGAGTATGCTAAATGAAATTATTAGTGTACAACCATCATGAGTCTACAGAAAATATTTTAAAGTGGTTATAAATTAATTACGTTTAAATCTTTTCAGTCCCGTATGTGCACAGGTGTGAGCTGAAAGCTATACTAATATTAGGATCATATAAAAGGCTGCGCTCTCTGACCGAAGTTACCAGTTGCTCATTGTTGGGTTACAAAGACGTGCTTCGACGAATATTGTAACAAATAATTCTCTTCCAAAATGAAGATAGCTCTGTTATTTGTCGGCGTGATCGTAAGTGCATGTTGTGTTTTTGTTAATTTAATAATGTCCGGTTCGTTGCTTACTTCCTCTGGCCATCAAGTAGCGAGTTGCTAAGCGTAACATTTAATCAATCAATCAATATCTTTAATGTAGATCATAGGTAGGTACATAGTACAGGTCTTAAATAATTAAATTGTGATCAGCTATGTCCCGCCCATTGGGCATACAATAGTTACTCGCGCGGAAGGTAAATTAAATACATTCACAGATCGCATTCCGAGATCATTTTGCTAAGCAAAGTAAGGCTCGTATATACGAATATGAACGTTGTACGTAGATACAGTGTTGACGTTCACATTCGTATGTGAAATTTGCTTACACGAGTATAAACATTAACCACGTTAATAAAGTTCATATCTTACTTTACTTAAAAAAACGCAAAGTAAAGTATCAGTGCAAGTACGACCTGTGCGTCTCCAGCTCACAGTGCACTGCAATCGCCAAAAACATGTACATTCTACATATATCGCAGAATGAAATCGTTTTAAATATTTTCAGGTAGGTAAATTGTTAGTTCCCTTCAGCTGTAAATTAAAATTTGGAGGTTCAATAATTTGGAGGTGTTCATATAAGATAACAATCGACCACTTAGTATAACATAACGCCTATGAGTACACAGGTGTTACACGCAATACACGCTTGGAGCGAGCCCATTGGCTATTAGCGATAATTAGTCAGTTAAATCGCTGTCTAGGCCTATACTGCTGCCATAAGGAAAAAGGACGTTTCTACATAAATATGAAACAGAGAAAAAATAAAAATTGAATTTGAAAAACTTAAAATTGCGCTGTGCGAAAGGAAATAAACAAAATAATAATTTTGTTGTAAAAGTGTGTATTAGAGTTTGATCTATCAGACATTTGTCAATTTTTAATAAAATAAATGTTATGTATTCAATAAGTTACTTTTTCTTTATGGAAAAAAAAATGGAAGAAAATACGTGATACTGAAAAGACGTTTCTGGCTAGAAACGTCAAAAATACCTGCAGATTGTTATATCCCTAACAACGTTTAACCCTATTTAAACTGAAGTACGTTTTAACATGATAATTATACTTCGTATCTCTCCCGAAGATGATTACAGTTTACATGCAGCAGTACGAGAGTTGATGCTGTCCTTATCACACTTTTTAAAGCTATTTAAAAGCTTATAGAATTTATTTTTAAATAAATAGAAAAAAAGTAGTGTATTGACTAATTTCCCCCACTGCAGTGCGATCCGCCATTGCCGTTGCAAAGCCAATCCTTAACTCATTACGTGATTTAGTGTTGTCCGACTCACACGGAACTTTGCTTCGCCCGGAAATAACTTTCATTTCGTTACACCATTGGAAAAAGAAAGCGATCTTTTAAGGACGATAATGACAGTGTCGTAAAACTACAAAAAAAAAAAAAAAAAAAAAAAGTAAAGAAATTAGTTAAAAAACGAAGAAGAATCTCCTCATCGTCATCGGAAAGTAAAACAGCGTCATCTCCTTCGCGTTCACTGCTGCACGATTTAACCAGTGATCTAGAACGACAAGGTAAGTGAACAGACGAATACCTACACATATTGTTTTTTATCTACCGCCTTTGAGATTGCTCAAAAAATAAATATTTACTAAGTGTCACAAAATTAATATCATGTTCAAATGTGTTATCCCGACGTTTATCGTGTGTGGATATACTATCTGTTACCGTTATTTATCCAGGAACCTTCAACATCAACTCTAATATCCCGACGTATATCGTGTGTGGATGCATAAAGCCAAGTTGCAAGAGCCATAAAATGAATATATTCATTGTGATATCCCGACGTTTAGCGTGTGTGGATACTATGGCCGTCGTACGTGTACGACTACAACACTTGCTTAAATATCCCGACGCAAAGCGTGTGTGGAAAAAGTACCTACCTACATATTTACGGCGGGTATCTACTTATGATTATATTTTACGCCTTGGCAGATGAGATCCCAAATACTCAGGCACCATTAGAAGGCGAGAAACGGCTGATGAAAATCCTGATGAACTAGACCCGGATATTTTGCAGTTATTAGGTTCAGACCCCACACTAAATAAATCATTTGCAGACAATTTACACAAAGACTTGGCAACGCGGTGGAAACACATCTTAACTAACGGTCTGACTAAAGAGGAAAAAGTTGATATCCTAAAACAGTACCTACCTGCTGAAAATTGTATATACATGAAAGCACCCATGCTAAACCCTGAGTTAAAATCAGCACTGTCTGATTCCAACATTAAGAAAGATTCATACAGTGAGCAGAAACAAAATCAAATGGCTAGCTGTATCTCGGCAATCGGCAAAGCACTGAATGTACCTTTATCACAAACCGAAAACATTCCACAAGACATTATAAAAATACTTAGTGATGCAGGGCGGTTAATTTGCGATACGCACTACAGAGAATCTCTGTCTAGAAGATTCACTATCATTAATGCTATAAGTAAACAAAAAAGAGATATAATAATAATAAAAAACACTAAAATAGACAAGTATTTATTCGGTTCTAACTTGTCCGATTATCTAAAAGCCACCAAGGCTATAACAATGTCTGCCTCAGAACTAAGAGTCACCGCAAATAGTGCGAGATTCAATCAACAGCGCAATCAGCCGAGTACTTCCAAGTATCGTCAAATCGGTGCTTTAAACGCACGGGGGGCGCCGCGGGCACAAGCCGCCGAGTCGCGAGTGTACCCCAACCAATCTCGTATAGCTGGCAGGTTACAGCATTACATTTATGAATGGCATCTTATTACAAAGGATAAAACTATCCTTTCTTGGATTAAAGGATATCGAATATCATTTATTTGTGAACCACATCAGACAAGTACACCTAAAAGGTTATTCTCGCCCACAGAAGCTAACATAATTGATAATTGCATTTCTGGGCTATTAGAATCGGGTTTTATTTGTCAATGTACCCCGTGTGAAAAGCAATTTATTTCACCTATATTTACAGTACCTAAGCCTAAAGGAAAACATCGTTTCATCCTTAATTTAAAGGAATTAAATAAATTCATTCGTGTTGACCACTTTAAAATGGAAGACTATCGCACTGCTTTAAAACTAATTGATCAAAATTGTTATATGGCAAGTATAGACTAAAAAGACGCGTATTTTTTGGTCACAATTGCCAAAAGCGACAGGATTTACCTTCGCTCTACTTGGAACTCAAAAAGATTTACTAAACAATCATTTGATTTTAACGTTTTACCATTTGGACTTTGTACTGCTCCCTACGTATTCACTAAATTATTAAAACCTGCATTGCATTATTTACGTTCATTGGGTCATCTATCAGTGAACTATAGACGATTTTTTATGCATCGGTAATTCATATAAAAGCTGCCATAATAACGTCGAAGCGACAAAAGAATTATTATTATGATTAAGATTTTTAATAATTGCTGACAAAAGTAAAATTTACCCAAGTAAAAAATGCCTGTTCCTTGGTTTCATATTTGATTCAAGTAACATGTCCCTAATGTGTCTACCTATTGAAAAGAAAAAATGCATAAAATTAATGTCAAAAAAATTGTTAAATACAAACAAATGAACAATCGGGAAACTTGCTAGATTTATAGGTCTGCTAACATCAGCATGCCCGGCAGTTAAATACGGCTGGTTATACACCAAGCTACTAGAAAGAGAAAAAATTCTAGCACTAAATTATTCTAACAATTACAATAAACACATGATATTAAGAGATAATATAAAAAATGATTTAATTTGGTGGAAAGAACATATTGACGCTTCATTTTGTTGCTTTCAAACAAATGATTATGCCCTTTTAATATTCAGCGACGCTTCAACCACTGGTTGGGGCGTAGTTTGCAATAACCAAACTGCTCATGGACATTGGAAACATTCCCAATCATCATTACACATTAATACTCTTTAATTACTTGCAGCTTTTTATGGTCTAAAAATCTTTGCTTCACACCTTAAATGTTGCAATATCTTACTCAGAATAGACAATACCACAGCAATTGCCTATATCAACAAAATGGGTGGCATACAATTTATACATCTGAATAATATTGCACGCGATATATGGCAATGGTGTGAAAGGCGCAGTATACATGTTTTTGCATCTTATATCCAATCGAAAGATAACTTAATAGCAGACTTTGAATCTCGTCAGGAATATAATATAGACACAGAATGGGAACTGGCAGATTACGCATTTGATAAAATAATACTCTCACTCGGTGTTCCACAGTTCGATTTATTTGCAAATAGTCGGAATCATAAATGTTACAGATATGCTTCCTGGAAATTAGATCCAAATTCCGAAATTATCGATGACATTCAATTGGAAAAACATAAAATTTTATTCTTTTCCGCCCTTTAGTCTTATCTCAAAAGTCCTACATAAGATTAAAAATGACAAAGCAGCAGGTATTGTAGTGGTGCCATATTGGCCAACACAGCCGTGGTACCCAGTCTGGTTAAAATTACTAGTTTCGGAAGTACTGTATTTTAATCCTGACAAAAATTTACTGTGTTCTCCTTTCAGGGAGGAGCATCCTCTCCACACAGATCTCACCCTAATGGCAGCGAAATTATCCGGCAGTCGCTGCTAAGGCGCGGGATACCCAAAGCATCTCTCGACATAATGATGGCCTCTTTTTCCATAAACACGCTAAACCAATATAATACTTTACTAAAATCATGGTGGCTATATTGTAATGGTAAAGGATTAGATTACTGTGATTCCCACACTACTCAATTAATAGAATTCCTGACTGAGAAATTTAATTCAGGTGCTAGTTACAGCACACTTAATAGTTACCGTTCTGCAATATCAATATTGTTAGGTCAGGAAGTAACTTGTGGTTTATCGTATATAGCCACTCGCACCAAAATACCACACCACCTGGAATCCCAAGTTTGTGGTGGATTATTTAATAAATTATTATCCTCATGATTCTATTTCACTAAAAGATTTGTCATTAAAAACCGTAACTCTTTTAGCACTAGCATCTGCTCAGAGAATGCAAACTTTAAGCCTAATAAAAATAAAAAATATTACTTTTGATTCAGATAAAATCATAATTAAAATCGAAGATTTAATAAAAACCTCAAGGCCAGGTGCTTACCAACCGTTGATTCTGTTGCCGTATATTAAAGAAAACCCTAAGGTTTGCCCAGCTTTAACCCTCAAACATTATGTAGATAAAACTGTTTGCTTACGTGTCACGTGTCAAGAAGACTCTTTATTTTTAAGTTATCAAAAACCACATAAGAAAGTGGGTTCTCAAACTTTGTCTCACTGGGTAAAACAAATTCTAGAAAAGAGTGGTATAGATGTAAAAGTGTATGGTGCGCACAGTACAAGGCACGCATCTACGTCCGCTGCTCGCAGAGCAGGTGTCAATCTGGAAACTATTCGAAAGGCCGCAGGCTGGAGTGAATCTTCCCATGTATTCCAAAAATATTATAACAAGGATGTATGTACCCCTAATGAAACTGAATGTGTAGATGCACTCTTTAGATGATTATTTGTTATTTTTGAATGATAAATGACTATTATAGACAGATGGGTTATGTTTCAGTTATTAAAAGAAAATAAATAGCATATATCGATCGCTTAAATATTAAATTTTTTCGATGCTCTAAACATCTGCATGTAAACTGTAATCATCTTCGGGAGAGATACGAAGTATAATTAAGAATCAAACGAACTTACCTTGTGAAGTTTGATATCTAATTATACGAGTGTCTTGACCGAAGATGATTACACTCCCTCCCTCCCTGATAATCCCGAGACCTATCGAAAAAATCCAGCTCTAAAAAATGAGTTAAGGATTGGCTTTGCAACGGCAATGGCGGATCGCACTGCAGTGGGGGAAATTAGTCAATACACTACTTTTTTTCTATTTATTTAAAAATAAATTCTATAAGCTTTTAAATAGCTTTAAAAAGTGTGATAAGGACAGCATCAACTCTCGTACTGCTGCATGTAAACTGTAATCATCTTCGGTCAAGACACTCGTATAATTAGATATCAAACTTCACAAGGTAAGTTCGTTTGATTCTTAATTATCTTGTATTAAATAAAACACAGTATGAGAATGAGACTTTCATTTTTTAATAAAGAATAAGAAAAATAGGAATAACAACCATCTCTCAACATAAAGTTCTCTTCTAGAATCAAAAATTAAGTATAAAAACTATCTAAGTTTGTACTAATAATACTTAATATTAATCACAGCTTTGTAAGGTATCTCTTATAATAAAGGCTTCATCATAAACTTGAGTGAGATCGAACTAACAGTATGACTTAATTTTTTTCATAAATAATAACAAAAAAAATTGTCTGTAACTATCCAATTACTTTAAGTTGGCTTTGTTTGGTAGTAAAGCACAAGAATATACACTTGAAATTGCAACACACAACAATAGTCATGGCGGTAAGCTGTCATGTTAATTGATTTCATTGACGTTTGAAATGTTTATTTCTGTCATATTACACTGTAAAAGAGAATCACAACGTTAGCTGCCATGTGCGTGTGACCTACCTCTAAATATTTTAATGTAATCGTTTCAAAATTGACTTCGACTGAATTGACAAGATGGAGCAAATAAGAATACAAATTCCAATTTTTATTCTGGGCTGCACAGTTATGTAACCAGATGACTACATTTTTCAGGTCTCTATTTGCCTGCAAAAAAGCTCTGAAACAGCTTATTATGTCACAAGTTTTGCGGCCGGCAATTGCTTCATGCCATATCGCAGCATACGTTTGCAAAGCAGCATTGTTTTTTTTGTCACCTACTGGCACCAAACTTTCATTGAATACCTTTCGTGGGAGCATAATTATTTTCTCCAAATCAGCTGCAAAATATGCATTATCTGAGGTGGCGTTTGCGTTATTTTGTTTTTCTACATCTTTTTTGTATGCTTCTCTGGCTGATCTATATTTTTCCCGGTGTCGTTCGTAATCTCGGCATTCTTGACAATTTCTGTGTCTTTTCTCTTTGTACTCCGGATTGTAGATATTATAAGTGAAACTGAAACAATTTTGTTGTAATCACTCAAAATACAACGTTGAAAGTGATTTTCCAAGGCTTTAATGTGCCACGGTTGACCAAGTGCTTCAATTTTTTAATGCCGCAGTAATTTGACCCCATGCGAGTAATTAAGGGTTAAAAAGCTATTGTTAAGTGGAAAAATAAAAGGACCTTTTCATACAAAAAGATGTTCAACTGATACGATACATTTAATACAATTATCTAATTAGCAGTGAATTCAATTGTTACAGGCGGCCTTAGCCTTCGCTGAAAAGACAACGGTTATGGACGACAGATCTGGGGCTCTAGAAAATATATTTGCAAATGCAGGAAGAGTAGTGAAGGGGTTGACAGACAACACGGGAAACGCAGCAGAGACCTTAGTTCAAGGAGGACTAACAGGAAGAGGTACATTTTTTTTTTTACAACAAACTACTTAGACTGGGTGGAAGTAACATCGAAGCACAAACGGTTACCACGTGTTCAGTATTTAGTCCCACATAGAAAAGCCTTCGTGCACGAAGGACCTGAGGCATAAATGTATTCCTTCACTTCGCTGTCATCCGGAAACGTGCCTATAGAGGCACTCGTACACGCTAGGATGTATCAGGCAGGTTTGCCTGTACAGTTGACTTTTACAGATAAACCGGAGTGTGTATGTTGCAAAGCTGTGCACTGTGCAGCTTTGTCCTCTACGTAGCTCAAGCTTACCCGACGGGTGTATCTGTAAAGGTAAACCTGTCAGGTACACCCTAGAGTGTATGGCTACCTTAAGACTGGCAGAATTGCGGCAATGTTGAGCGACTGGCATCGAATGGCGATGCCAATTTTTTGGGGAAAGAAACAGCCAGCCTTCTGGAGGCTTACCATGACGTCTTAAAGCAGGAGTAATTCCAGTGTGGGAAAGAGATGGCGCTAGACGACTTGTAATTACTTCTGCTTTAAGACGTCATAGTGACCCAGGTGGTCACTATGACGTCACTTGTAGTATACTAATAAAGGTGTTTTTGTAAAACAGATAAATAAACCTAACCTATAGAACCTTGTGTTAAAATCAGGCATGCCAAGACTAAAGTAATGTCAATAAAAATGCCAATATAAATATAAGTATAAATTAACTCGCTTTTCACTACTGGTGGGATACGACAAAGTCTGCGAATTCGTGTATCTTGGCTCGTTGATCACGAATGAGCGCACCTCTCTGAGTAAATCCACCATAGTACTGGTATGGCTTAAAGTGCAATGACATGGAAAAACTGTGGCATCCGACGGAATACCAAAGTGCGATTGGTCTGTGCACTGGTTTCTTTGATCTTTCTGTATGGCGCGGCAACGTGGTGGTTTAAGTTGTAAGAGTGATGTTTTCGAAATGTGGTCATGGCGGAGACTACTTCGTATACCATGGACCGTGATGAAGACGAATAAGCCCATACTGGAGGACCTCAACATCAATAAACGGCTTCCGCAATATGCCCGGAGCGTACCCTCAGCCTTTTCTCGGACATATTATGCTTATATCTAATCATTGTCTGGAAGGCTAATAATACTGGGCCGTGAAAACGCGCACAAGATGGTCAGACGCGATCTGGACGGCTGTTTGGGGCAGTCTATACCGAGCAGTCCACACTGCAGAAAAGCGCATAGCTTGAAAACATGTGATAGCATAAGATAAGATTTCTTTATTTGTTTAAACATTGTACACATACAAGAGCATGCAATATATTACATCGTTTGAGTCCAGACATGTTTAGCCGAAAGTATCGGCGTATGTACAAATATTTCCATAACATTGAAAAAAAATAACAATATGAAATTATCTAATAATTACCTAGGCATATGCAAAGCTCATAATTTAGAAACTTTATAAATTATCCTGTTGGGATAATGTCAAAATTCCATATAGTATGTGTCAAGAAAAAATAAAATGATTCAATCAAACAGAAAAAACTTTTTCGGCTAGAAATTCGGCTTGTTCGTCAACTGGAGACTATGAAACTCGCGCGTGTGTTAGAAAATGGATGTAATACTACATGTATATATGTATTAATATCCACAGATTATGAAGCTTTGAGTGTCAGAATGGTTACTTGTTATTTACCGTGTCTAAAGTATCTCTAAAAAGGTGTGTAGGGAAAAGGGTTTTTATCAAGAAAAGCACAGAAAGACAAGACTATTTATTTATTTCGGTTAGGCTTGTCAGGTATTAATAGGTAACGTCAATTACCTAGCAAGCTACGTCCATTCGCAAACCTAGGTATTCGTGGAGACAAGAAACTCCACGGTAACATCTTTTAAAATATTATACCAGGACAATTTTACGATGTCCTGGACCATTCTCAAGTTGTAACAATTTATCAGTGTAGATAAACAATAAGCAATATAAGCCATATTATAACACATATTTCTAGCAAATAGTTATCAGTAATATTCATAGTATAATATCAAATAACTTACATAAACATTGAGGTAATCCAAATAGGTTCCAGCTTTACATATTTGGTATCTCCATTACTATGTCACTTTCAAACGTAATACTATACACCATAGCACACACATTAAACCACTCAGGATATGTCTTAACCCTTAGAACACTTACAACATAAAGACCCCGAATTGGCGGCAACATCTATTTTTATACCCTTCAAATCATAATCATAATCATACTCATTAAAGATGGCCGCCATAATAAACCAATGGCAAATGGTCATACATTATAGCTAAATAACTAATAACGTAGATAATAATTAACAAATCCTGTGTAAGGGAACTATTTTAAAACTTCATTAGATATTTAGCAATCTAGTATGTATTTATTTGTAATATTTATGTTTAATCGGATAAAATATGCACATCAACTGATAGTTCAGAGAATTGATTGAAACAACTTGATATATTGAGTCAAAGTCAAAAGTCAAAGTCAAAAGCATTTATTTCAATTAGGCCATCACAGGCACTTTTGAACGTCAAAATAAAACAAAAAGAAGCGAAGCTACAGTCACAGTCACAAGACATAATAACTTGAGAAAGTATTGTAGTTGCACATTCCAAAGCGTAGATCTCTATGGAGAAGAATGGGCAAGAAACTCCATGGACACTCTTTTAAATCAAAATATTTTAACAAAATCTTAGTTACATCATTCAAGTTGAGATAATACATGTATGTGAGAACGATGCAGAAAGACTTGCACATTAAGAGCGTCCAGAGTAAAAGATTCAAATCACAATGAAAACAAAAAAAGTAATTAAAATAAACCGTGGCAGCTAAGAGGTGACCAGTCCCAACTGACAGCCCTCGTTCACGAACATGACGCATGGATCAGCGCCATTCAACTCAACCATATTGAAGGGAACTAAATGACCCGACACATCCGCCACCATCAGCGAGACATTTGAGTGCGCATGACATTCTCTCAGCCACCAAGGCACATTCCAGTCAATGAAAGATAATAAAATTTAAGATGCAGCCTCACAGTACATACGAGTAGCACTCACACATGTGATATGCAGTTATATAATACTAACATGGAACACAAAGCAAGGATATTTCACAATCTTCTGCAGCTTCCACAATAATTTAACATGGTAATCAACCAGTTTGCCCCTATGGTTGTGGAGTAGCAAATTGATGCTTTTTTACAAAAAAAAATAAAAAAAATAATGCTTCTAATCTAAATAACACAATGGTAATCAAAGTAACTGAGTTTCTAAACGAAAAAAATAAATTAAAGAACTAGAGGGGGAGCATCTCTTCCAAACATTAAAATCTTAATTCATGAGCCCAAATGGCTGTGAAGCAGGACCAGCATTAAGCCAAGCATTTTTATCTACAATATAGTCTTCCAACTTATAATAATCTTATGCTCTCTTACATAGTGTGCGTTATGCATGTTTTAAATTTGTTTTCATTAAGTTGTAGAATGTCAAGTGGTATTTTATTGCAACATTTTACACAGTACCCCATAAAAGTAGTGTGTACTTTTGACAATCTGAAACGTGGCTGATCTAATTTGTCCTTATTTCTAGTATTAAAATTATGCCTGTCGCTTATTTTACTAAAAAGAAGTATGTTTTTCCGATCATACATAATGTTTTCATAAATATATTGACAAGATACCGTCATGATGTTAATTTGTTTAAACAATTCTCTTAGAGATTCGCGTCTGCGTAGGTTACAGATGGCTCTAACGGCCCTCTTTTGCAGAATAAATATTGAATCAATATCTGCAGCCCGTCCCCACAGCAGAATACCGTAAGACATGATGCTATGGAAGTAACTAAAATAGACTAGACTCGCTGTACGAGACTAACAGGAAGAAAATACGTAACACTAGCTACATATTAGATACAGCATGTGGTCCTAAAAGCTCTAATCAGGAAGTAGCTCATGAGTTGGTAAATTTCTTTACCGATATACCGTTAAAAACTACGGAGGCTCTTAATTCCTCTCCTGAAGTCTCAATTGGTTTATTAAAGGCGAATGTGTCTGACTGCCCGGCTGAATTTAAATTTAAACACATAAACCCAATGATAGTTATTAAAGCTTTCCGGCAAATAAAAGGCAAACTGACCGAAGATCTTTGGGGAATGTCTATCAGAGTTTGTACATCTATAGTTGAGACTATAGCACCATACTTAGCTTTAATTTTTAATTTGTGTGTAGATCAAGGAGTTTTCCCGGACTTAATGAAATACAGTAAAGTCATACCTCTGTTTAAATCCGGAGATAGTAAAGATACTAATAATTACAGACCTGTATCCGTGTTGCCAGTTTTTAGCAAGGTGTTTGAAAAGGTAATGCTAAATCAAATGCTCAATCATTTTAACACCAACAGAATCTTACACGACCAACAGTATGGTTTCACCAAGGGACGTTGTACAACTGACGCCGGTGTAACCTTATTAAAGCACATATTTACTGCGTGGGAAGAGTCCCAAGACGCCATTGGAATATTTTGTGACCTCTCCAAAGCATTTGATTGCGTAAATCACGACACATTACTTTTGAAAGTTGAGCATCTTCTAGAGGTATCAGAAGATGTAGCAAACGGAAAAGAGAAATGTTATGGCAGTATAGACGATCATGTAATGTTGAAGATAAACAGTTACTTAAGCAATATTCAAAAAGATTAAAAAAAGTGATACACTTGACTCAAATGTCTCAAAACAGCCATGTAATTAATAGTGCAGAGAATAAAACTAAAGCCACGTGGAAAATAATTAATAGATGTAAATCAAACTTTCCCTCTGAATTCGTAAAAAAAATACAAAATGGTGATAAACTAATAAGTGACCCTAAAGAAATGGCTACGGCATTTAACAATTACTTTATAGACTCAATTCATCCTGAAATTAATTTTAATAATAGTAGTGCTATATCTTGCGTTAATAATTATCCCAAATCTCTATTTATGACACCGACAGATGCGTTGGAAATATTTAATATAATCAACTCATTAAACAACACAAATAGCGCGGGTTATGATGGAATAACTACTGAGATTTTAAAATCTGTGTCGCATATAATAGCACCGGTTTTGAGTTTTATTATTAATCTATGCATAGAACATGGCCACTTTCCTAATTTGTTAAAAATGACCATAATTAAACCACTGCATAAGAAAGGCGATAAAGCCGCTATTTCAAATTACCGTCCAATATCTTTGATACCAGTCTTGTCAAAAGTGTTTGAAAAAGTAATTTATAAATCTATGAACTCATTCTTTGAAGCAAATAGTATACTTGCTAAAGAACAATATGGTTTTCGTAAAAACAGAAACATAAATAAGGCTGTCTATGAGTTATTTGCAGAAATTGTTAGTAATGTTGACAAAAAAAATCCAATTGTAGCCGTATTTATGGACATGTCTAAAGCATTCGATCACGTAAATCACGAAATTTTACTGGGTAAGTTGGAACGATACGGTGTCAGAGGAAACATATTAAATCTAATCAAATCATATCTCACTGGACGAAAGCAAGTCACTGTTTTAAATAGAGTTTGTTCTAAATCCAAGACCGAAATTACTCATATGTCATCAATTAGAGAAACAACATGTGGTGTACCCCAAGGAAGTGTCCTTGGGCCCTCGTTGTTTCTCATATATATCAACGATTTGCCAAAATGCACTGAGAACCAAACTGTTTTGTTTGCCGATGACAGTACACTTATTGTTCCATGTAAAAATATAGAAACTTATGAAGATGACATAAACAAGTCCATCCTTTGCATTATAAATTGGTTACTTATAAATAAATTAAAAATTAACATAGATAAAACTAAGCTAATGTCATTTTATCAAAGAACAAAAAAAGTTAACTTAAACATAACTTATGCAGATCAAACAATAGCAGAAACAAGCTGTGCTAGATTTTTAGGAATTCACGTGGACACTCACTTAAACTGGAAATGTCATGTAGAAACTGTTTGTAGAAAACTAAACCAGTATTCATATGCACTCTATAATCTAGCAAAGATAGTAAATGAGTCCGTTGTTCTAATTTCTTACAAAGCCTATGTTACATCTACATTGCGTTTTGGAATAATATATTGGGGAAATTCCACTGACAGGGAAATTGCGTTTAAGGCCCAAAAAAGATGTGTGCGTGCTGTGTTTAAGCTTAAACCAACCGAAAGCTGTATCCCATATTTCAAAAAATTTAAACTTCTAACATTGCCCTGTTTGTACATTTTTGAGATAGCAGTATTTGTCAAATCCAACTTCCATCTGTTTGAAACATTGAGATCTAAACGTCGCAACAGAGAGATATGCGCTAAGCAACATAGCACTGCTCTTTTTAAAAAAAGTTTTTTAGGAATGGCACCTAGGATCTATAATAAGATCCCTAGGCAAATATCAGAAATTAAAAACATACACGATTTTAAAAAGGCTTTCCTGAACATATTACATGAAAAAACATATTATACGGTGAACGAATACCTAACTAACACATTATGACTACCTTATTATTTAATTTTTTTTTGTTTGTTTACAAATTTTACTAGAATTCTTATTTTTTTATTTTTTTGGAATGTATTTTTTTTCTTTTTCTTTTTTAGTGTGTTGACAATTTCAATTAGAATTATATAATAATGTGTGATAATAATATTAGTTTTGTTTCTGACAATTTGAATTAAAATTATTTAATGTGTGATAACAATGTTAGTTTTTTTTTTGTTTTGACAATTTGTATTAGAATTATTTAATAATGTGTGATAATAATATTAGTTTTTTTTTTGACACTTTGAATTGGAATTATTTAATAATGTGTGATAATAATATTAGTATTCTTTAATTTCTTTTTTTTTTTTAAATATTCTGTTTGATAATTTATTTTAATCAGCATGTGTGTAATATAATATTTGTACGCCGATTACGGTTAGACATAGCGTTCATTAATGATTATAACATCTGTAGCTACCTATGTTCAACAAATAAAAGTATTTGTATTTGTATTAGCATTACGGACTAGGGAAACTTGCACTTAGTTTGGTAAAATCTTATTTGAGTGATAGACAACAACATATGCAAATAAATGGTGTTAATTCACAGGGTTTAAAAGTAAAAATGGGGGTACCGCAAGGCTCAATATTGGGTCCTTTCCTCTTTCTAGTATATATAAATGATCTCCCCTATTTATTGAAAAACCAACCTCAAAATATGGTGTTATTCGCTGATGACACTTCCCTAATTTTTAAGATAAATAGACGGGCCCAAAATCTAGATGACGTGAATGATGCCCTACTTCAGGTCCATAATTGGCTCACAGCAAACAAGTTAGTGTTAAATGAAAAAAAAAACGAAATGCGTAAGATTTGCTTTACCGAATGTTAAAAGTAGCGATTGTGATATAGTATTGAATAAAGAGAAACTTGAATTTGTAGATAAAACGGTTTTCCTGGGGATTACGCTTGATTCAAGGCTACAATGGGGTTCTCATTTAACATCCCTTGCGGGGCGGCCAAGTGCAGCAGCGTATGCTATAAGAAAAATCCGTCAATATACTGATGTAGATACCGCTAGACTGGCATATTTTAGTTACTTTCATAGTATTATGTCTTATGGCATTTTAATATGGGGACGGGCTGCAGACATTGAGTCTATATTTATTTTGCAAAAAAGAGCCATCAGAGCCATATATAATCTTTGTAGGCGCGATTCTCTAAGGGAATTGTTTAAGGAAATTAACATCATGACGGTACATTGTCAATACATCTACGAAAACATAATGTATGTAAAAAAAAATCTACATCTTTTTAATAAAAGGGGTGACAGACACAATTACAGTACTAGAAATAGAGACCAATTAGTTCAGCCAGGCTTCAGACTCGCTAAAGTAGACTCATCTTTCATGGGGTACTGTTTGAGATGCTATAATAAAATTCCACAAAGTATTCTTAAACTAAATGAAACGAAATTTAAAACATGCATTAAACGCACACTATGTAAGAAAGCATATTACAAGTTGGACGATTATATCACTGATAAAAATGCTTGGCTCAATGCCGGTCCTGCTCCACAAGAACAGGAGCGCCTAAATTGATAGCATTAAATAGTATTGTTGGAGCTGCAGAAGATTGTATAACTATCGTTGCATTGTATAAATTCAATCTCTTTTGTATTATATAGCCGCCTAGCCCATATTGTGTGAGTACTGTGTACTAGAAAGCTGTCATTCGCTGGAAACCTGCGTTTTTTCTTGACTTGAATGTGCCCTGGCGGTTAGGAGTATGTCATGCTCACTCAAATGTCTCGCTGATGGTGGCACGTGTGTCGGATCATTTAGTTCCCTTCAAAATGGTTGAGTTGAATGGTGCTGATACATGCGTCATGTTCGTGAACGGGCGCTGTCAGTTGTGACTGGTCATCTCTTATTTGCCACGGCTTATTTGAATTAATTATTTTATTTTTGAATTGTTTTTACTATGGACACTTTTAACGTACACATATTGCTGCATCGTTCTCACATAATGTACCATCTCAAAATGAATGATGTAACCAAGGTTTTGTTAAAGTATTCTGATTTAAAAGAGTGTCCATGGAGTTTCTTGCCCGTTCTTCTCCATAGAGATCTACGTTAGGGAATGGGCAACTACAGTACTTTCCACAGTTTTTGTGCCTTGTGACTGGGACTGTAGCTATTTTTTACTGTTGTCTTTGTTTCGACAATTCAAAAGTGCCTGTAACTGGCCTACTTGAAATAAATGCTTTGATTTTGATTTTGATTTTGTATCAACGTCTGTTATTTGCCGGATTTTACGGACAGCGTAAGCGGCTGAACTTAGCCGCCCTGCAAGTGCTGTTAAGTGTGGACTTCATTGCAGTTTCGAGTCAAGCGTAATCCCCAGGAAAACCGTCTGTTCGACGAATTCTAGTATCTCCCCGTTCAATACAATGTTACATTCACTACTTCTAACATTTGGTAACGCGAATCTTATGCATTTAGTTTTCTTCTCATTTAACACCAAATTATTCAGTACTATTATACAGTGAACCAGTTATGAATCTTTAGTATAGCGTTATTTACGTCCTCAAACTGTTGTGCACGTCTGTTAACCTTAAAAATCAGTAATGTGTCATCAGAAAATAATACCATTTGAGGTCGACTTTTCAGTAAATGAGGTAAATCATTTATATAGACTAGAAAAAGGAATGGGCCCAATATTGAGCCTTGCGGTACCCCCATTTTTACTTTTAACTCTAATGAATTTACGCCATTTATTTGTACTTGCTGCTTTCGATCATTTAAATATGATTTAACTAAGCTAAGTGCTTGTTTCCCCAGTCCATAATGCTCAAGCTTCAGCAACAGTGTGTCGTGATTTACGCAATCAAATGCCTTGGATAGGTCGCAAAAGATGCCAAATGCATCTTTTGCCTCTTCCCATGCATTGAAGATGTGCTTTAGCAAAGTGACACCGGCGTCAGTAGTGCAACGACCTTTAGTGAAGCTATATTGTTGATCATGTAGGATGTCATTTCGATTAAAATGATTGAGCATTTGATTTAGCATCGCTTTTTCAAATACCTTGCTGAAAACCGGCAAAATAGATACGGGTCTATAATTATTTGAGTCTTTGCTGTCTCCAGATTTAAAAAGTGGTATGACTTTACTAAACTTCATTAAATCTGGAAATACCTCTTGGTCTACACATAAATTAAATATGAAAGCTAAATCTGTCAATCAATTGTTGAGACAGTTGCTCCCTGCAACTGTCTCAACAATTGATTGACAGACTAGTAGACATGCCCCAAAGGTCTTCAGTAGTTTTTATTTTAGGTTGCTTAAAGGCCTTCATAGTCGTTATATATCACAGGGTTTATATGTTTAAATTTAAACTCAACAGGACAGGCTGAAACATTCTCTCTTAATAAATCAAAGGTAAGGGATGGCGAAGAATCTAGCGTTTCTGTGGTTTTAATCGGAATATTGGTAAATAACGTTGCGAATTCCTGAGCAACATCGACATTTGTGCTAATGAGCCCTCGCGAACAGTCCAGTGTGTAATCAGTGTTGTGTCTTTTGTTTTTATTTGTTTGATTATTTATAATTTTCCAAACTGTTTTAATCTTGTTTTCGACAGATTTTAACTTGTTGCTAATGAATAATGCTTTAGCTGTCTTGCAGGTATTTTTTACAATAATCCATTATTACACATAATATACATAATTATATTTCTTTATATTTTTCTTCATTTTTATTTATAATATTTTTTTTTACAATCATCATATTTATGTCTCTGGCTATGTCTCTGGCTATGTCTCTGACTATGCATTTGACTATGTCTCTGACTATGTCTCTTACTATGTCTCTGACTATGCCTTTGACTTTTATTATAAAATGTACCTGAATTGTAATTAATAGTATATTTAACAGTAGAATCAAACAAAATTTCATTTACATAATCAAAAACTTATCGCTCGGTCAATCTGACTATACCTTTGCAAATAAGCTAGTTTATCATTGTTGTATAATGTCGTAAAAAAAGGATTGTTATTATTTTTACATGGTTAGTTCAATAGTAATATGTCATGATTGTGTGTATATTTTTTTTTAAGAACTAGGATTGTTTTTATTTTAACATGTCTAGTTCAATAGTAATAAGTCGTGTATGTCTTTTTTTTTTAAGAACTCAGTCATAAGTCGCTTGTATTATAGTCCCTGACCTTCACATGTTAGGGCTCTCACCTGCTGTACATGAGATTCAGACTAACACCAGCATCAGTGACCGTCCTGCAGTAAGTAATATGTCTCTGACCTTTGCATGTTAGGGCTCTCACCTGCTGTACATGAGATCCAGACTAACACCTAGCGCCAGGACTGTCCAGCAGTAAGTCTTGTCATATGTCAATAGTCATAAGTATATAACCCAAAGTCAATAAACATAAGTCATGTTAATCATTAGTAGTAAGTGATATGTCTCTGACCTTTGCATGTTAGGGCTCTCACCTGCTGTACATGAGATCCAGACTAACACCTAGCGCGTTGGAGCTAATGGTGTGATTCTGAAACCTATGACGTCTGCGCGTCGCCAGCTCGATTCAACAAGGACAATAACTACGTGTACTGAAAAGCTGCTGGAACAGTTTCGAAGCCATGTCATGGATTAAATGGAGCAGCAGTACGAAATAGCTAATGTCTGTAAGGCCTTTAGAGGCTCTGCTTTAATGTTATTTAAAAAGTTAAAAATGAAAAACCCTAGGGGAAACTACTGATGATTATCAACTTATACACAATGCGTCATAAAAACGGATTAAATTTGCCTCCCCCTCCCGCCTTAAATCACACTTATCTGGTCCACATTCCATGTCAATAAAAATATATAACAAATTACCAGAATACTTAAGAAATCAAAATAAAACCAGTATATTTTTAAATAAATTAAAACATTACTTAATAAAAAATATATTACATAGTTACTGAATATTGTGGATTTAAATTAAAAAAAGGCAGCAAACGTACTACAAAAAAAAAATGAAATAATCTATTTAAAATTAAAATGAATTAAACAATATTAAAATGAGTAAAATTATGTAGAATCATGTTTTTTTGTTGTGCACTGTATAAAATAAAATAAATAATGAAATTGGGGGTTAAAATAAGAGGTTTTATAAGAGAAGCTTCTACAAATCACACACACACACACACACACACACGTAAACTTAAAAAATATTTATTGGATTCTATGTAAGTGTAGGTATTAAGTAAATATATTTTATGGATGTACCTGATATTATGTTTAATGTATTAGAGACTCAACGATCTCACAGTTAAACTGCGTAAGCAGTTTTGTGGGGCAATGTAACTAGCCTTAAGAAATTGTATTTTCTTTTTTAATAAAAAAAAAAAAAAAAAAAAATTAAGTGTTTTAAGCCACAATTAAAACTATTTCTATTAAATACATCGGGCTATAAAGTATCTTTGGGAAAATGTATATTAGGTTTATTAGAACCTTTCTGTTCTGAAGATATTAATTTACGATGATAATTGATTTAACAATATTCTTGAAATGCAACGTCGCCATACGTCAATGTTATTTCACATTTGACAGCTGACGTTGCAACCTTATATTGTTATTAACTTGGTCAATACTGAGAGATATTAAACAGTCTGATATTCTCATAAATATAAGGCTATGCCATCACGTGCGACACCTCCCGATTTTACCTATTTTTTTTGTTGTCAACCTGCTTGCACGTTATAAACAACAGTCAAATAAAAATGAATTGAAACCAATCACTATAAGTAACTAGCTATTGCCCGCGCTGGCTGATTCGGCTAAGTACTGCTGATTCGGTTGACTATCT
Organism: Noctua janthe; assembly: GCA_910589295.1. Taxonomy (NCBI): domain Eukaryota; kingdom Metazoa; phylum Arthropoda; class Insecta; order Lepidoptera; family Noctuidae; genus Noctua; species Noctua janthe. The sequence continues at coordinate 99,932 of OU342561.1, forward strand.
ACTTAGATTTCGGGATACGGCGACGGGGATGCGGCCGACGACGCATGATACCCAAGCATGCTATCCAGCGTTGCCAGAATGTTATTTTTGTAATATGTTACGTTACTTTTGACCTTCTCATGTTACCTCCTTGTTTTACTTTAAAGTCAAGTCGTTTGAAATATCTTATAATATATCTTAAGGCCTTTGTTATACATTTTATAAGAAGTTTTTGTAGCTGACGTATTTAACGTCAGATTTTCAAGGTCGAGCGAGTTGACGATAAAAAAATTATATAACATCGGAAGGTGCCAACCCACACGCACTCGCGAGTTTCACACTCGGCAGTTGACGAATAAGTCAGAAATTCGGAGACACTGTAATATGCTTTTTGCGAAAGAAACTTTTTTAATTGGCGTTTGAATCCCTTACCATTTCAAATCAAATCAAAATCAAATCAAAGCATTTATTTCAAGTAGGCCAGTTTCAGGCACTTTTGAATTGTCGAAACAAAGACAACAGTAAAAAATAGCTACAGTCCCAGTCACAAGGCACAAAAACTGTGAAAGTACTGTAGTTGCCCATTCCCTAACGTAGATCTCTATGGAGAAGAACGGGCAAGAAACTCCATGGACACTATTAAATCAGAATACTTTAACAAAACCTTGGTTACATCATTCATTTTGAGATGGTACATTATGCGAGAACGATGCAGCAAGATGTGTACGTTAAGTGTCCATAGTAAAAACAATTCAAAAATAAAATAATTAATTCAAATAAGCCGTGGCAAATAAGAGATGACCAGTCACAACTGACAGCGCCCGTTCACGAACATGACGCATGTATCAGCACCATCAACTCAACCATTTTGAAGGGAACTAAATGATCCGACACACGTGCCACCATCAGCGAGACATTTGAGTGAGCATGACATACTCCTAACCGCCAGGGCACATTCAAGTCAAGAAAAGATGCAGGTTTCCAGCGAATGACAGCTTTCTAGTACATAGTACTCACACAATATGGGCTAGGCGGCTATATAATACAAAAGAGATTGAATTTATACAATGCAAAGATAGTTATACAATCTTCAGCAGCTCCAACAATACTATTTAATGCTATCAATTTAGGCGCCCCTGTTCTTGTGGAGCAGGACCGGCATTGAGCCAAGCATTACTATCAGTGATATAATCGTCCAACTTGTAATATGCTTTCTTACATAGTGTGCGCTTAATGCATGTTTTAAATTTCGTTTCATTCAGTTCAAGAATACTTTGTGGAATTTTATTATAGCATCTCAAACAGTACCCCATGAAAGATGAGTCTACTTTAGCGAGTCTGAAGCCTGGCTGAACTAATTGGTCTCTATTTCTAGTACTGTAATTGTGTCTGTCACCCCTTTTATTAAAAAGATGTAGATTTTTTCTTCCATACATTATGTTTTCGTAGATGTATTGACAATGTACCGTCATGATGTTAATTTCCTTAAACAATTCCCTTAGAGAATCGCGCCTACGAAGATTATATATGGCTCTGATGGCTCTTTTTTGCAGAATAAATATAGACTCAATGTCTGCAGCCCGTCCCCATATTAAAATGCCATAAGACATAATACTATGAAAGTAACTAAAATAGACCAGTCTAGCGGTATCTACATCAGTATATTGACGGATTTTTCTTAAAGCATACGCTGCTGAACTTAGCCGCCCCGCAAGAGATGTTAAATGAGAACCCCATTGTAGCCTTGAATCAAGCGTAATCCCCAGGAAAACCGTTTAATAACATAACTGTTCTATGTCAAAACATCCGCAGTATAAAAGCTAATTTCTCCGGGTTATTAACACTAATAGAACGGATCAACACAGATTGCGACATATTAGTTCTCTCTGAATGCTGGCTTTCCTGCAACCCTATTATACCAACCCTAAATGGTTACAATTCCTTTTCTACTCTGAACAACCATAACCAAAATGATGGAGTAATTGTGTTTATTAAATCAGCTTTAACTAATATAAAAATAAAGGAACCCGTGATACTTGATTCAAGTTGCTTAGTAATCACCATTGGTTTTGACTTGGCCATAGTAGCAGTTTATAGACCTTATGCATTTAAAGACCCATCCAACTTTATACAATCCTTAGACAGAGTCCTCGGCGAACTTAAATCCTATAAAAATATTTACCTGGTGGGGGATATTAATGTAGATATTGGTCAAGAAAATAAATCAACATATACTCTGGACTATCTCGATCTTTTGATGCACCATGGATTATATCCTGGGCATACCCTCCCTACACACGGGTCTACATGTTTGGATCACGTTAACATTAAGACCTCTTTGCCTACGAAGGTATTGGTGTTGGAGACTACTATTACAGATCACTATGCAGTTCTCGTATCTATTTCTATGAGGAAATCCTCTACAGCTCAGCGCTCTTTCATTACCAGGATTGATGAAGATAACTTAACAATAGACATGGAAAAATTGAATTTTGGAAATGTCGTCACAGCACAGGACCCCAATACTGCTGCTAAATTGTTAATTGAGCCCATTATTTTTACTTTATCTGCCAATACCTCCATTATCGCACTATCACGAAGACGTAGGCCTATTAAAGCGTGGATCACCCCGGGGTTACTAAAATGTATGCGCCACAGAGATAATCTTAATAAGTTATTCATAAAAAACCCCAATAATGATGTTATCAGGGTCTCTTATAAAAGGTATAAAAACTACTGTATTTCTCGTTTGCGAAAGGCCAAAAATAATTATGAACGGAAGGAATTTGAAAAGGCAGGCAAAAACTCCAAACGGTTATGGAAGGTCATCAAATCTGTTGCATTCACTAATAAACCAAAGGACACTGCGTCTGCTTTATTAGAATCCAATGTGGATAAACAGGACGCGGTTAATAACATTAACTCGTACTTTGCCAATGTAGGAAGACAGCTTGCGGAAAAGATTAATAAAACTCCCTGTCCCCTTGCTTCAGTAGATTCTGTGACGGATTCTTTTGTTATGCTGGAAACTGATGACGCAGAGGTAAATGCGTTGTTGATGTCACTGAAAAACGACTGTGCAGCTGGTTATGACGGCATCTCCTCAGGGTTCCTAAAGAAGTTTGGTTCGATTATTGTGCCTCCGCTCACCTACGTTTGCAATTTAAGTTTGAAGACTGGCATTTTTCCAGACTTATTTAAAAAAGCCCTCCTTCACCCTATTTTCAAATCAGGGGATCGTAACCGTGTTGAAAATTATAGACCTATTTCAGTTTTACCAGCTTTGTCAAAAATTTTAGAAAAAATTATCAATACTAGACTTGTAGATTATTTAGAATCACGTAAACTCATTTCAGACAACCAATTTGGCTTCCGCAAAAAAACATCAACGGCTGATGCAGTACATCACCTGGTTGACCACATAGTTAAAAAGCTTGATAAAAAACAAAAATGTGTTGCTCTGTTCCTGGATCTTGCAAAGGCATTCGACACGGTTTCGATCCCAATCCTTTTGAAAAAGTTGGAGAATGTGGGGATTAGAGGCACTCAATTGTCCCTATTCCAGAGCTATCTCAGCGATAGAACCCAATGTGTGAAAATAGGGCCGCACACTAGTTCTGAGATGCCAATTGTTTATGGTGTGCCCCAGGGTAGCATCCTTGGACCAAGCCTCTTCATATGCTATATAAATGATTTGTGTAATCTTTTAATTGAAAATGGGACGATATTTTCTTATGCGGATGATACAGCGCTTGTATTTTCCTCGAATAATTGGGCTGAAACGTATCGCCTTGCACAGAGAGGCTTTAATGCTGTTAGTGACTGGCTTAGCAAAAATTTACTAACCCTGAACGTCTCCAAAACCAAGTTGCTTAACTTCTCCATTCGCAGTACCGCAATTCCATCTCATGCACTCCTTCAAATTACTACTACTAATAACACTTATAGTATAGATAAAGTCACTCACGTCAAGTATCTCGGCGTCGTGATAGACAGTCATCTGACATTCAAAAAATATATCGATCACCTCTCTAACCGTGTACGGAAGCTCATTTATATATTTAAGCAATTGCGCGAATCCGCAGGAGCAGACATTATGAAGATGGTCTATCAGGCGCTGTGTCAATCGATTTTAAACTATTGCAACACGACCTGGGGAGGTGCCGCCAAATCTAACCTGATAAAAGTCGAGCGCGCTCAAAGAGCGGTCCTCAAAGTTTGTTGTTTCAAACCCCGCCTATTTCCCACAGATGAACTGTACGATTACTGCCAAGTTCTGACTGTAAGGCAATTATTCATTCTGGCCACAGTCATCAAACAGCACTCTCTGTCTCAGTTCACACCGGGACCAGTGCGTCGAAACCGCCTTGTTGCCACATCTTTTCCAACCAAAACATCATTCAGCCGTCGCTTCTTTGTTTTCCTCGGACCATACCTTTATAATAAAATTCATAAAATTCTATCTGTGCACCAACTAAACCAATACGACCTTAAAGTAACTCTACAAGATTGGCTACTTCAGCAGTCATATACTGCAACAGAGAGTCTGTTGCAGGTTTTGGCTTAATCAATCTAAAATTTACAGGCACATCATACACATACACACTTACACACACTCATGAACATCAACACACACGCGCAAGCCCACACACACTCATACACACACACACACATCCTCATGAAAGTAATTATTCTAAATTGTTTTTGTTCTTATATTGCTTTTTATTTTTATTTCTCTAATGTTATACTTTTGTTTCTTTTATTTTGCTAACCATCCTTAAATATTTGGTACAAAACATTGATTTATTGTAAAATGTTTTCGAAGTGGAAACCTGGTGACCTGTAACACAGGTGTTCCACTTCGAAAACACGTGCCAATAAATAAATTATTATTATTATATTATTATTATTATCTACAAATTCAAGTTTCTCTTTATTCAATACTATATCACAATCGCTACTTTTAACATTCGGTAAAGCAAATCTTACGCATTTCGTTTTTTTTCATTTTTAACACTAAATTGTTTGCTGTGAACCAATTATGGACCTGAAGTAGGGCATTATTTACGTCATCTGGATTTTGGGCCCGTCTATTTATCTTAAAAATTAGGGAAGTGTCATCAGCGAATAACACCATATTTTGAGGTTGGTTTTTCAATAAATAGGGGAGATCATTTATATATACTAGAAAGAGGAAAGGACCCAATATTGAGCCTTGCGGTACCCCCATTTTTACTTTTAAACCCTGTGAATTAACACCATTTATTTGCACATGTTGTTGTCTATCACTCAAATAAGATTTTACCAAACTAAGTGCAAGTTTCCCTAGTCCGTAATGCTCAACTTTCAAAAGTAATGTGTCGTGATTTACGCAATCAAATGCTTTGGAGAGGTCACAAAATATTCCAATGGCGTCTTGGGACTCTTCCCACGCAGTAAATATGTGCTTTAATAAGGTTACACCGGCGTCAGTTGTACAACGTCCCTTGGTGAAACCATACTGTTGGTCGTGTAAGATTCTGTTGGTGTTAAAATGATTGAGCATTTGATTTAGCATTACCTTTTCAAACACCTTGCTAAAAACTGGCAACACGGATACAGGTCTGTAATTATTAGTATCTTTACTATCTCCGGATTTAAACAGAGGTATGACTTTACTGTATTTCATTAAGTCCGGGAAAACTCCTTGATCTACACACAAATTAAAAATTAAAGCTAAGTATGGTGCTATAGTCTCAACTATAGATGTACAAACTCTGATAGACATTCCCCAAAGATCTTCGGTCAGTTTGTCTTTTATTTGCCGGAAAGCTTTAATAACTATCATTGGGTTTATGTGTTTAAATTTAAATTCAGCCGGGCAGTCAGACACATTCGCCTTTAATAAACCAATTGAGACTTCAGGAGAGGAATTAAGAGCCTCCGTAGTTTTTAACGGTATATCGGTAAAGAAATTTACAAACTCATGAGCTACTTCCTGATTAGAGCTTTTAGGACCACATGCTGTATCTAATGTGTAGCTAGTGTTACGTATTTTCTTCCTGTTAGTCTCGTTATTTATGACTTTCCAAACTGTCTTAATTTTGTTTTCTGCTGTTTTGATCTTGTTGCTAATGTGCAAGGCTATGGCAACCTTGCATGTATTTCTAAAAATTTTTGAATACTTAGCAACATACTTGTTAAAAGTTTCAGAGTTTATATAAGGTTTAAGGCCATAAAGCTCAAATAGTCTTTCCCTACTTTTCTGATACCTTTAGTTGCCCAATCACTAAATATAAATTTAGGGCAAATACATTTTGTCTTCTTTTCAAAAGTTTTGTTAAACTCAGTGTGAACTATTGAAAAGAAATTATCATACAATTGATTTATATTAATATCGTCCATATGATGGCTCATAACACTTAACTTGTTCTGTAGGGAAAAAATATACCTCTTTAAATTATTAGTAGTTATAGGTCTAAATTGAATCTGAACTTTTTGCAATGGTATGTTACACCTAAACGTTACAGTTTGTCCGCTATGGTCAGACGGCAAACAATTTACTATGGCTTTATCTAAGTAATCACAATTGCAGAAAACATTATCTATACAAGTAGCAGAAGATGAAGTGACTGTCGTAGGTTCAATAAAAATGTTGGTCAAGTCAAATGACTTGAAAAGATTTAATAATCGACTGCTACTAGAATTTTCTTCTAAAATATTGATATTGAAATCACTACAAATAATTATAGGTTTATCACTGGCTGCAAGTTTTGCCAGGACATCTTCCATTATTGATTCAAATAAGGAAAAGTTTTGATAGTTTGGGGGTCTGTACACACACACAATTACATGCTTATCTAGCTCAACACAAAACAGTTCGACGCAATGTTCCGCCGAGAGACCTACTATGTCATTACGTTGCTTATATTTAACACAATTTTTCAATAATATTAGGGAACCTCCACGCAGCATAGATTTATGGTTAAAACAGCTACCCACCGCGTAGTTCTCATAATTAATAAGCATTTGGTAATCCTTTAGCCAATGTTCAGTAAAACAAATAATATCAAACATACTTCTTTCTAAAAATAATTCAATTTCTAATAATTTGGAAGAAATGCCTTGGATATTTTGGTGGAATAATTTTAAGGTGTTCTGCTGAGGCCCTTTTTAATATTTAAATGAGTGCAAGAAGGTACCTTGATGTTGGTAGGTTTAACAAAATTGTTAATGGTACCTTCTGTTGTCTCACTTCCTAGTTTAAATTAATCTTAATATCTGGAGTGAGCCCCGAGACTCCCGTGCCATCACCAGACAATAAAATCCTATTACTAATATATCCTAATTGAGAATTTTCCATGGTGACACATGGATCCTCCTCAGTACAATTTTTGTAAACAATTATAGCACTAATGCTATATTTATTTAAGGTCGCAGTGTTAATAATATAACTAAACTTCGACATACTACTTATGTCTGAGTGAATATTAAAAGCTAATAGCCGAGCTATTTTGTGTCTACATCTAATAGGTAGGTACACTTTACCCTGAGTCGACTGAAGTTTATCAACAAAAGTGTTGATATCAAGATATATAAGTTTGTCACTATAGTGACCTACTAAAAAATGTACATGTTTATTTAACATATGTATAAAATTGTTTTTTCTATTAGATACATTTTCAAAATATGGGAAAGCACACAATATGATTTTATTACAATTTAACTTTAACAACTCTGATACACAGTCAGTGATGTCATCCTTTTTAATCTTAGAACTATTACCAACACATATAGTAATGGTGGTATTAGGATCACAAACAGTTTTAGTTACTGATGCCATAATTTGTTTGTAGGTTGACCCTGGCATACAATTGTTTTGGGTACAATAACTCAGGTTATTACTAATTAATTTACCTAGCCCTCTACCTATACTGTTAGAGAACATGACTGAATGATTACAATCATGACTATTATATGAGACAAAATTACCAATCTCAGGCTGTACTACTTGTGAAACATGAAATGTAATGTCAGGTATTATATCTTGGTTGATGATGATACCATCCTGAGCACTCACAGCTTGGGACGGGTCCTCCGTTGCCTCAGGCTGGAGAGCATCAAAACTGGGTTCACTCCGACAAGTACAAGTGTCTATCAACTCGTTTGTGGCAAGAATATGCTCCTTAATTTGCTTTTTAGAACTATCATACTTATTATATAAAGACTTTAGTGACATATTCAGAGCCTGAATTTCAGATTGCAAGCGCTGAGTGTCTATTTCATAATTATTTATACTATCTTCCAATTTAATCTGATAGTTATTTAATCTATTAATAAGAGAAACACGTTCTTTCCTTAATTGAATATTTTTGGAATAGTGCTTTTGTTGTTTCTTGTAATTACATTTTTTAATGAATTTATTCAATCTTGCATATTTCTTAATTTTATTTTTACTAATTTTATGGCTGTAGTCATGGTTGATTATGGAATCCTCTGTAAGATCTATTGTTAAAATAGAATGAGGGTTACAATTTGTATTTACTAATTCATTGTACAAATGATCAGTTTCCATAGCCTGAGTGTGATCCTTTTCTTTTTTCACATTTAAAAGTTTAACATTAGCATGGATTAATTCATCCTCTAGGTACCTAATTTTACTTAAAGCCTCCTCATACAAGTTACTACAGTTGTTGAACCCATCCGTGACCACCTGTAGTTGATCCCGTTCATTGACAACATTTAAATATTGCTGATGAAGATCTACTACCTCCCGTTTTAAGCTGGAGTTCCAACGTTTAGGCAATATATTAAATGCAGTAGGCGCCATACAGACGATACTTTTGATCATGAGTGCCGTGTGGTCGTGATCCTTAGCATTGAAGTAACTACTTAGAAGAGAAGAGGTGATCACAGCGTTAATTTGATTGACATTTCAAAATGTACATGTGCCTACTGCCGCTGGCAAGTTGATCAAGGCAACGGGGTTTTTAACGGCTTTCTACATCTTCGATGAATTGGAAGCATCTGTCCGGAACATACCCTTCCGAGTCAGTAGCCTGGTTATTTAGAATTCAGCTTAGATTCGATGAAGAAGCTGAGTCTGGAGCTAGAGGCGATGACACGGTTTACACGTGTGGTGGTGTAGGAGGCAGATGAATTGAAGCTGGTGTTCACCTCGACTGAAGTGAGTGTTTATGTTGTCCATTGTTTCGAATGTTTTGTGACTCTGCCGCGTCACTGCAAACAAAGCTCAGATTTCTAACAGCTTGGCAGACATCTTCAACGGCAGCTATTTTTCACCTTTCAATCACCTGTTTGCATTGGTCATTTCAGGTAGTGGAAATAGTATTGATAGTATCTGAGGTGAGTGGTAGTAGAGCTGAGGCTAGTAGCTGCCCACTTGCCAGCGGACGCGGAAACCTGCTTACCATCCTTGGTCACATCAGTGACTGCTTGGCGCTAACTTGTGCACCCTGCTGGACATAAAGAAAAAGACTTGACACACACCAGTTGCTATGAACCACGCGGTGTGGCCGCGTCTTATATCAACTAAAATAATAAACCTTGATGAAAATGAGAGCTGTCAGTAAAAGTGGCGAAATAACTTTATTAATTAGCGAAATAAAATACAAGTTCACCACTTTCGTACCCATGTATTACATAGAGGTATAAGTTGACAAAAGTTTGCTGTTGTTCAGAAACAAATTCTCAACATAGTGCCAGAGAAAAAAAACTCTCAATAATGTGGACAGTGCTCGAAACGACAAGGATGTCATCAAAGCAAAAAATTACAAGAAAGTGAAATAAGCTGTGGACCATATTCTCAACAAACAGGAAAGTGTTAACAACGATCTGGAAGCCTTCCAGGAAGAACTTAACAGGAAACTGAAAGACTTGATTGAAACGTGGTTTTCAAATGCGAATTCTCGGAGACTGCGGCTCAGCGTTTGAATATTCCACAAACGATTTCAAAATAACAACAAACTATATCATCACGCCTTTCAATCCCCGAAGGGTTAGGTAGAGGCGTACCTACAGGAACGCCCACATTTCGCAAGTTATGTTTAAGTCCCATGGGCGAGCCTATTACCATCAACTGGGCACAAGTCCAGACTCCGTGGCTGCTGCTGAGAAATTCCTGATAGAAAAACCCAATAATACTTTGCCAGACCTGGGCATCGAACCTTATACTTACCAATCGCGCATTCGACCACTAGAACAACGAGGCAGACCCGCCAATTGTTGTTAGATTGGCATAATTGTTTTCCATTTTGGCGTGGAGTTTGAGTTGCATCTGTTATTTAGATTAAATACAGTCCTGTTTCAGTGAGTTACAAGCCCAATGTCAGCAGGTCTCATGACCTTTCCATAAACTTTTAAGTCATCCTCGAACAGCAAAGCTTCACAATGTTTATTTAAGACACCTAGCCATTTATTGGCTCATCTTACAGCTTTTCCAGGGATGCGCGGATATACTGAAAGTATTAAACCAGATTGGGTCCATTAACCTAGTCTTGCTATCAGTACCATCTGCCTGATTAAATTTAAGGTATCCACTACCATCAATTTACACCATTATATATATTGATCATAGAGAGCAGCGGTGGCCCAGTGGTGGAGACCCCGACTTATGAGCAGTAAGTCGTGGGTTCGAACCCAGCCAGGCGCCTTACTTTGTGTAAGTTATTTCATCACCACTGCTCTCAAAACGGTGAAGGGAAACATCGTGAGGAAACCGGCATGTCCTAGAACCAAAAAAAAAAATTCGAAGACATGTGACATCTACCAACCCGCACTGGGCCCGCGTGGTGGATTACAGCCCATTCCCTCTCGTAGAAAGGAGGCCTGCGTCCCAGCAGTGGGAACATTAATAGGCTGGTTATGCTTATGTATATTGATGATCTAACCTATCAAATATTTTGCACAGGTACTCAGAAAGCTGTCGCAGGAGACCTGGACCTTAAGATGATGATGATGGAAGACGGCTCATCCAAAGGAAAGTGCTACTGCTCATGCAACCTCAACAACCAGCCTGTTTTCATGGAGTTAGATTCTTCCAATATGCTCGAAACCTATGCCGTTGTGTAGGAACGTCAATGTTGCCCTTACATATTCATCATGTGCACTGTGCAGTTAAATCGTTTCTAGTAACTCGCCTTGGAAATACTTCTGAGCAGTGACAGTTAAAGTTATACAGAAATTATATAATACTTATATTCAAAATAAAATGCATTGAACATCACCATAAATATTTATTAAATACAATAAAATACGTGTATACACGTATTTTATTGTATTTCCTTTATTTGTTTTCACACGTATAATTACATTTTTAAGTATTATAATTTAAAACGATATAAAAAAAAAAACATTTAAAAATATCGCATCGGGAACAGGGTCCGAGCTACCGGTGATCAGGGGGAAAGAGGAACCTCCTAACAATACGCGCCTTGTCCAGAAGAGCCCTTGATCCAGCTGCCAAGCGAGAACCTCCTGAGATGTTGGTAAAGGCTATTGGCAATTAAGAGTGCAATTAAGTCATTGGCCGACACGACTATCGGTACAATGCCTGCTGAACTCACGTCCCACATGTCGACAACCTCGCGAGCCAGATCTAGATATTTGAATTGTTTATCTTTCTCTGCTTTCACGAGATTCTCGTCATACGGGTCCGTTATATCAACAATCACTGCACGACGCTCCAATGGATCTATCACCATAATGTTAGGCTTATTTGCAACAACAGTCCTGTCAGTGACGATAGGTCGATCCCAGTACAACGTGATATTACCAGAAGAGAGAACTGGGTCGGGCGCATACTTATAGTATGGCACTTTTGATTCCACAAGGTGTACTTTAAAGCAAGTTGCTGGTGGATACTTCGGGCAACGAGGTTGTGTCTACGCAAGTACTCTCCGTTAGCTAGATGAGAACACCCAGAAAAAATGTGTCGGATCGATGCTACTGGACATCTCGGTGCAACCCCACGTCGTCTTCTAGGAAGTATTCCCTAAGACTGTATACCTCACGGTTGTGCAGGGTCTTAGCATTTAAGAAGTTACGACCCCCGCACTTCCGCGGGATATTCAGTCTCATCACCAATGACCGTGGGTAATGCATTCAATTTGCGGTCAGCAGTGCTCAGACCCTCCTATTTAGGGCATCAAGTTCCGTCTGAGTCCATTTGAGTATGCCTGTTGAGGTAGGAGTCCCTATGGTGTCTGGAGTGAAAGACGGTTCAGCCACGAATGAATTTAATGCTAGACGTAACCTATTGAATACAAAAATATTTACAACATTTTCGGCGACTACCTACCATGCATAACAAATAAAATAAAATCATATATGGGTGAGTCGAAAAGGTTTGAATTTCTAGCTCACATGTAAAAGCTTTTGCCGCTCCATAATCTCCCCTCGCTTCACGAGCATGACTGCACATTTATCCACACCAAATTCCATCCTGATGGCGATACTGAAAGTTTCCGTTACCTTCAGTAGCTTCATCAGTTGCAAATTGGTGGGGGCAGAGTTTATTATTATTATGAGCCTGTTGTGACAACAGTGTGACACAACAAGTGGCCTCCCATCCTTTTTTCCATTGTTCTCTCTCTAGAGCTATTTCAGACCAATCTTGTAAGTAGCAGTCCAGCTCATCACGCAATCTTCTGGGCCGTGGCGCCTCTTTTCAGACATGTGAATCATAATTCCTTCAAGAACGACTAAGAAGAGAAGCGGCGATAGGTGGCAGCTTTGGCGGACACCCGCGTGTACTGCTATGTTATCCGAGACGAGGCCGTCATGGGTTACCTTTTAAGAAGTAGAGTCCAGTAAGCGGGACCAGATGCTAGACCACTTCAACATATCAAAAGCCTTTTCCAAGTCGAAAAAGGTTAGATAAATCTCCCTCTGCCGTTCTGATGCCTGTTCCAGTATAATACGAAAAGTGTTGGTCTAATCCGGTGATGAGAGATGAGAGATCCTCATAATTATACGAATTATTATTAAGTAGCGAGCAGCGGTGGCCCAGTAAGTAGCGGTGGCCCAGTGGTGGACACTCCGACTTACGAGCAGTAAGTCGTGGGTTTGAACCCAGCCAGGCGCATTACTTTGTGTAAGTTATTTCATCACCACTGCTCTCAAAACGGTGAAGGAAAACATCGTGAGGAAACCGGCATGTCCTAGAACCAAAAATTCGAAGACATGTGACATCTACCAACCTGCACTGGGCCCTCTCATAGAGAGGAGGCCTGCGTTCCAGCAGTGGGAACATTAATAGGCTGATTATGCTTATGCTTATTATTAAGTACCTACTTTCTCCTTCCACCACTTGTCCTTCAGTTTACGAACTTGAGATCTCAGTTTCTTTTGCGTGTCCTTACTGCTACGTGCATTCGGAGAGTTTAGCTCATTTCTATGTCTGTCAACTAGTGTTTTAATCTCTTGATCAGATGCATCAAACCAATCTTAATTCCTTTTTTGAGGTTTACCTACAGTTTCCAGAGCACAGGCATGAAGCCGTTTGGAAAAACCTCTCCAGTCACCATCAATAGTTGATAGTTCAGACTGCGGATCGCAGGCAGCAAATTGTAAATCCAACGCTTTACCAAACTCTGATGATGTTATTAAAGATGAGAAGGCGAGTCTAGTTGGAATCTTATTGGGAGCCTCGTCATGGTGCTTTTAGCTGCAGGTACATCTTTGATCGAATAAGACGATGATCAGTCCATCCAATAGCTCCACGCATTGCTCTCGTTACAAGAACGTCACGCAGATCTTTTTGGCGAACAATAACATTGCGCTGATACTCACCAAACAGGCAAGTTTTTTGGGGGTATTCACGCTATATTTGGCCCACGAGCCAGAAAAATAGCACCAATATACTACTCTACACGAGGTTTATTTTTTTTTGTTTTTCCCCGTGTAGGGTACACGAGTAAATATAAAATAAACGGGTTTAGAATAAGGTCCAACATTTTATACAAATTTGACCTGGTTACCATAGCCATATTGATGTAAGCGCTTGCGTCAGTTAGTGATCAAATCTCCACGACGTAAGTTCGATTCCAGCTGAGGAGTTATTTTTGCTGTTTTTTACTTTTTGTTCTTTATCAAATTAATTTTGTGACCAATAAAATCACTCAAGCAAAAAGTAAAAAGTAATTAAATAAAACCAATAAAATAATTTGATTTATTATTAGATAAACATTGGTATTGAAAATGAAAATGATCCGTCCGTTCTTTCTTCCAATATGTTCCTTCCTTACATTGGTTGTTTTAAGGTTCAATTTGGTGGGGGATGTATGTTAGCAAAATAAAACTTGTGTGGCTGATACAATTATTTAATACGAACTGGTTTTAAACATACATAGGCTATAGCTATCCATACTAGACGTTCGAATGAGTAAAACACTGTTGTTTACCAGTTTTTTTGACAAAGACAAAGTTTTTTGTAAGTAATGAAAGATGGTATACACGAATACTTTTAGGTCGTTCTGGAACCGAAACACAGTAACTCCAATCGAGTAATAGTTACTATTGGCATATTCTTTTTTTTTTTATAACGTCTAATATAGAAGTTAGAAATTTATCACATTTTTTCTGTCATTCGAGTTAAATCTTAGTAGGGCTCCCACTATTTCATTCATAAACGCAATAACGTACGCTGTCCGTTCGATGATGACGTAGCGCGGCTCAGCTGTGCGTAAATTCGTCCGACGTCCATTGACCCGCTCAACTGCGAGTCAGTTGAGCGGGTCAATGGACGTCGGACGAATTTATTAACCGACTGCAAGTAGTATTTCATTTCAGGTCCGATTTAGGTTGGTGTAGGTCCATTTACCTACATCATTTCTCGTTCGTATCAGAAGCACGGCACGGTTTTTACCACTATCACATCTCTTTGTTAACGAAAGAAATTAATTGGCATTTAATTCACCACTCTCGCATCACGAAATCACTACTACTCGTACCTATTGAACTAGACTCCGACACGACGACAGTACGCTTGGGAATTAGGCCTTAAATCGAGTGTCGACCAATCAATCCTACCTGATTCATAAAATAATACTGCCTAAAACATTTTTTTGCGGTAATGCTGGCGGCTGTTACAAACGCAGACAATTCGCACAGAAAAATGAATCGTTTCGTCTGTCGAATAGAGTTCATTATTAGTTGGATGTATTATTAGGTATTGAAGGTATTAGGTTGGAATTAAGACCTTATTTTAATAAAGTGAACCGTGTAATTCGGTTGTGCATCTTTGTAACAGTCAGGTCGGACACGAGACAATGGGTTTCTCAGAATAATTTTAGTAAACTGCGTATTTTACTTAGGTACCTAGTTTGGGTAAAATTTCTAATTTTCATCGTTTACGGTTAAGAAATAAAGTCTAAATTCGCTTTTCGTATTTTTATTTGTGTACCAATTTATCTATCGCGTAGGTACCTATTTGCGCGACCGATCCTTTGGTTAGAACGGTATACATAACATCATGCCTGTTATCCCCGAAGGGTTTGGCAGAGGTGTACCTAATGGTACACCCACATTTTTCGCCAGTTATGTTTAATTCCCATGTAATAAGGGGCGAGCTTATTGCCATCAACCGGGCACAAATTCATACTAATTCCGCATTCATGACCATTGTGTTGTTTGTTGTGTTTGATCTAAATTGCGTTTATGTTTACGTACTTAACAGTTAAATAACTCTAATTTTTCCTTCATACTTTTTACGGGCTTAGGACCGTCGCGTCAGTAATACATTTTACGTCTAAGTCGGTACCTACCTACTAACTTTGTAAGTACTCTTTTATTATCAAGAAAAGGTATTGCAGGCGCAGGCGTATTTAAAAAATTGGAGCTGTCTACAAACATAATCAACTTATAACTAACTAAGGCTAAACACTTTTTAAATAATTTACACTTCCCTGTATCGAAGCAACTGCTCAAAATGGAGTCCACTTTGCTCGATACACAAACGGGCACGTTTAATCACATTGTCTTTTAATTTTCCTAATGTGTATCTGTCACTTTTCACTATCGCACTTCTTAACTCATCTCGAGTAGTATGCTCCTCGAAATAAACTAGTCTTTTAATTTCGGACCACAAATAAAAATCCAGTGGTGTTAAGTCGGGGCTACTTGCGGGCCAAGCCACAGGGCCACCACGACCTATCCACTGCTCACCAAACTCACTGTTAAGGTACGCACGCACTGCAGGATGGTGGAGGTAAAGGGAACTTGAGGGTCGGTGATTCCACGTGCGCGCAGTGAGTTCAGGTGTTCCGGCTGAGCATAAAGTCGTCTAGCCTCTTCCAGGTTATTGTGCGCCGTCCCATAAAAATCCACCATTGCCCAATACTCCACATTGGAGTACGCGTATTGCCGACTCATTTTTAACATGTTATTAGGTTGCGCGTGAGTGACCGAACACGAACCGCGCGACGGCTAGACTGTGTAAGCGTGGGGTGGGGGTGTGGCTTACGGATCGATGAATGGATTTTTCAATGGGTACCGTTCGCATGTGTTGCCGATCGTGAATACGTTTTACACACACATATGCATTTACCGCAAGGAAGCGTTACTTCGAGTTCTCATTATTTCACAAAAAAAACATTAAATTAAATTTTTCGTGATTTTTTTTATTTTTACTTTTTGAAAAAAATAGTCCCAATCGTTTCGAAATCGATGATTGAGTTTATGGCTTTCGGTTCCAGAACGACCAAAAAATAACCGTGTATAAGGTCTATCTTTTCATACACGAAATATTTTAAGAGTAACTTCTATAAGTCGTAAAGTCGCCATAGCAACGAAAAAAGAAAATTTCTGAGTTTTTCTTTTTTACAAAATTATTACAATTCTAAATTGTTTTTATACTTTTTGCATAAATATTCTAACAATGACAGTAGGTAAATACGATGTAGTAAACTACTGTAATGGATGCTTAAAAATAAGGAGCCAGTATTTATTTTGTGGGTCAAGTAATTTTAAATTAATTATTAAAAAAAAAAATATATACTCAAATAAAAAAATCCTTTGTAATGGCTTTGTTATAGCCGTTAGATGATTCCCTGAAAATATTTCGTGTATTAATAGTTAGACCCTATATAAACTGAATCAAAGTAAAATTACAGGTGAAGTGAATCAACATGTTAGACAGTAAGAAATTATAACAACTTCTAACCGCATAACAATAACATCACTTCACCATACTTTCAATACTTTACGAGTTGTGGTTTTAAAAAAATTGATAAGAGGTAGAGATTATTAACATTTATACCTAATTATTGCTAAGCAAATATGAACATTATGTGCATAAAAATAAGATTCATATTCGTCTACTAATTAAAATAAAATCCACTAATAATGAATCGGCAAACCTTCGTTTTCTATTACTTCTTGTAGCCTTCTGCTCATGAAAGTATATAAAAAATCACCTACATATATATATTTATATAAGTAATTTTTCACAGTTTATAAGCACATTTTTATGCGGGTGGACATGAAAAGATCAGCGTTGTGCTTTGGCACGATCTCGTGGTGTCGAGCCGATGAGTACGCCTTTGGTTTTGGCCTAAGATGTTCTACGTCTCCAAAATCCGCATCTCGGCGGACCCATAAATGCACGGTTCTCCTCTGTGAATAAAAACCGTATTTATAATACTTATAACAATAGCTTATGTTATAATAAATAAATACTATATTTATATACTATATATACACTATGTTTACATATATATACTTATATATAGCGAATTAATATTACTTATAATAATACAATACATAAATACAAGATATCGATACCTCCAACGTAAGTTGTTGTATGCCACAAAAATGGCATTTTGCGTTTTTACTAAAAATAATCCTAATTTGCATTATTTAATACATTCAAAGTGAAAAAATAAATAAAATACGATTTTCTTAAGGATTTACCAGACGTATAATGTTGTAACTTTCGAACGAGAGCGGACTACAGCATTGTATAGTCCTTTGCAATGGATTACGCGGGGTGCGATCACGCGCTCGCGTCTCGTATTGGTCACATACAACAGACCACGCCGGACTTTCAACCGGCCGCACGCATGTAGGAAACTTTTAAGTTTTCTCAAAAGTAACTTACGTAATTCAATTATCTCAAATATATAACAATGAATCTTACAGGTATAATAACAAGAGGACGTAGACTATTGTGATATGGTCAATATTACGAGTACAAAAAATAGCAACTTCAAGACACCCATTGAAAAAAACAATGTTTCATTAGATGAAATACAATTAAACAGTTTTCGTGATTCAAATCTCCGAAATATCACGATATGTTTCTTTTTGTAATATTTTATTAGCATTAATACGGTTAATGTTGCTTTTTGTGGTGATACCAACCTAAAATGTTGTATAGATTACTTACAACAGTATACGTCGTTGAGCGTTTAATAAAAATGTTGTATGTAATACATATAACATTTTACGTTTACATTAAAATTAAAATCGTCGCTGCGCCTGCAAAATCCGCTATGTATTTTTTTTTTAAAATCGGTTTTTGATGCTAATTTATAGTATTTCTCAAGCCACGTGCGCCTGTAAAATCCGTTTTGTAATAACTCATTGGGTTAAGAAGATAACAAAATCAGCTATGTAATTTTGGTCAAAAACGGATTTAAAAAACCCCCTATGTGTGCAGGAGACACATAGCGTATTTTCGGTTTAAAGCGAGTCTCTTAGAATTGCGCTTTGCAATGACACATAGCGGGTTTATCAAACAGGAGACGTGGCATATGGCACGTGTATTTTTCCAAATGAGTCTTGTAATAATTCCAGACTCATACCGCTGCAGGATACAGGAAACTCTATGATGGAACAACCCAGTAATTTCACCGAAATACTATTTCAAAACTCATTTGTGATGGAACAACCTAGCATTTTACCCAACGCTGTTGTAGTAGCTACCGAGTCTCTAGGTGAATTAAACAGTGTAGAGCCGATACTGACTAATTTAGAACAGCCTCAAAACCTGGAGATTTTTGACTTTGAAATACCAAGTACTATTATTTCGAATTTCAATATTATTGACCCTGTACAAGAAGAAGCATTTATAGCACATGACTCAACGTTCAGTGAATTTCATGGATCGAACCAACATCAGCTAAACAGTGTTCAGATGCCAATGATGGTTGATTCGGGTGATTGTTCTACAGATCAGAATATACTAGTTTATCCACTCCATACCTCACCACCAGTACTTCCACTTTCTAACGAGCGATCCTTGAATGTTGAAGATATTCAGAACCCTGGTACTTCAAGATCCTGTAGTTTATTGATTAATCCTGAGACAGGTCTGTTAGAAGATTGCAGGTAGAAGAATCTAACGACAATCAGAGCAATGACCTAACATCTATTAAGAACAAGAGAAAGAACAACCAGGTTCTTCGATTACATGGCAAAAACTACAAAGGTCTTCGAAGAACAGGGGAAAATTTGATCGAGATTCAGAAGTCTAAAAGACAACTAAAGCCTGTACCTTGTAATCATGGTACTGTAGGCTTTTCTGACAGGTCCTTTCTATGCGGGTCTGTAACCGATCAAGCCCGTACAGATATTTTTGATTATTTCTGGTCGTTGACATCTTGGGAAGCTAAAAAAGCCTACGTACTGAGTTCCACTGCAGTTCGAGATATAATAAAAAGAAGAACCGTAACCACAACTGAAAATGGTACATCAAAAAAAAAATACTGGTGCCGATTGTTTTTTGCCTAGAGAAAATGGCGTTAAGGTAAGAGTCTGTAGAGATTTATTTTTGGCCACTTTAGACATAACGAAAGATACCTTCACAGATTGGACCAAAGCTGGTAATAATTCGTGTCATACAGACAATTCAACGCAATGTGCACCTGCCATTCTTGATGAGCTTAGTACCTCAAATAAAAGAATTTTGAAGTCAGACTCGGTTGTCCAATGGTTAGACCAACTGGCTAAGGTACCTAGTCATTATTGCCGCTCGTCTTCTTCTAGAACTTACGTAGACGATGCATTGCATTCAAAAACAAAAATGCACGAAGTTTACGTTTCCTGGTGCAAAGAAAACTCATTGGGATTCGTCCAAAGAAAAAATTTTTGTGAGATTTTAGAAAATAAGAAAATTTCTATATATAAGCCGCGAAAGGACCAATGCGATACTTGCGTATCTTTCAAAGAAGGAAACCTAAGTGAAGAAGCATACCAAATACATTTGACAAAAAAGAATGAGGCTCGAGAAGCGAAGAAAAGAGCCATAGCTTCCATATCCGATGAGCATTTTGTATGTACAATGGATTTACAAAGTGTCCAATTGTGCCCCAAGTTGTTAGTATCCTCCCAGTATTATAAACAAAAACTCCAGCTTCATGTTTTCACAATTTATATTAATAACACAAAAGATGTATTTGTGTTTGTTTGGCACGAAGGTGACGGTGGTGTTACATCTAATGAATTTGTTTCATGCATTATAACATTTGTGAAGCTTTATGCCACCAAAGGCTATAAAAAAATTAGTCTAATATCAGATGGTTGTGGTTACCAAAACCGGAATAAGATTCTGTCTAGTGCTTTGGCAGACGTTTCGAAGCTGAAGTCAGTGGAAATTCAACAAATCATCTTGGAAAAAGGACACACCATGATGGAAGTTGACAGTGTCCATTCGACTCTAGAGAAATGCTGTACTCCGCCGTTGTACACGCCTGCAGATTACGTAACATTCATGCGCAAAGCGAGGCCAAGTCAACCCTACATTATTAGACATGTAGACAATACCTTTTTTAAAAACTTTGAAGCTGTGCCTAGCAATTTTTCATCGATTCGTCCCGGTAAAAAAGCAGGTGATCCCACGGTTGCCGATATAAGATCACTGTTATATATGAACGGTGATTCTTATTATAAATTAAGGCATGATGAAACCGAATGGACCTTGTTGCCAGAAAGAAGAAACGCTGATCTGTACGAGGAAGCTCCGTGTTTGTTTACTACGCCGAGAAAAATTGATAAAACTAAATTTGATTGTTTACAGTCCTTGAAGTGTTTCATGCATCGAGATAATCACTTTTTTTATGACAATTTAGATTATTAATTAATTTAAAACTTGTTTTGTTTACTATGCTTATTTAGTACCTACTTTTTGCTTAATTACAAAGTGATCTCAAAGTTTGCCAAATATTTAAGTCTAACAACGACTGTGATTAGATTTGATCTCATAGATCGAGACTGCTAAATTGTAAGAATTTAAAAAGATTGTTTTATTACGTTACTTATTATTTTTTAGTTTATATAGTTTTATGTGTAAACCCTGTTTTTTGTGAGTTAATTCGTCCATTCATTAATACTGTTGCAATTTAAACTTTTAAATATTATTATGTTATATTTTTAAATACCTGTTTAATTTTGTTTAATATTTTTCTAATTAAGTATAATAAATACTTTATAAGTGAACTTAAACCTATTTTATTATTTAAAATAATTTAGTAAATCCGCTAAGTATTCTAGGAAGCACAAAAATGCAAACTATCTAGTAAAAGCATAAATCCGTCATGTGGTGAAAAGTCAGGTAGCGGTAATTACGACCCGAAAAAAAACCGCTATGTGCCCAAATTCACTTAAAAAAATGATTGCTCCTGGAATATCATAGTAAACGGTGAAAATTAAATATTTTTGAATGTCCCGATATAAAGTCAAATTTTCTGCATATTTAGTTTTAAAATAATATTAACAGTTTGAAAAAGAAACAGTTTTTTGCTTCTCCTGAAAAGTTGAATTTTTATCCATAGCGGATTTTGCAGGCGCAGCGACGAAATATTGTTGTATGTAAGAGATACAACATTTTACTTTGGGAGTGGTTATTCAAAACTTTGTTGTATGCTATATTTTACATTGCTATTACTTTTTTTTTAGTTAAATTCAGTGACTTATGTCAAATGTCTTTTCTAAAATTCGGTCTTATAAGCAATAAAGGGTGTAAATAGACCCTTAACGACGCCGAAAAATAACTTGTTCTCCCCGTCTTTGCGATAATTTTGTTTGTTCTAGACCATATCCGGGAACCTTCTAGTTATGGAGATATTGGGGGTGAAAGTTCAAACTTATTGACAAGGTTTTTTTAAATACATGTTTTTAAGTAAGATTTTTAGTTTAAACACCTCCACGACCCCCGTAAAATTCAATGCATCCATCAGCACAATGCTTTGAGTGCGTTCCATTGAGTCCTATCGTAAAACGTGATTTTTCACCCCAAAAAAAAGTCGTTTCTCAGCAATAATTTTTGCGTAAATTTACTTACTTACTTTGATGTACAGAACGCTTGATTGACGGCTTTGTGAATGGTCTGTTTACACCCTGTATATAAAATGCTTTGCCCTGGCTGACTGATAATGGACTGGTCCAGCTATGCTATTCTCTAAAAGACAATTTCTACGCTATAAGGACCTCGTCGTCGACACAGAGCCTTAGGATACTGTCGCTGTCAGTAGCTTAGTGAATTCCAAACTGTAGTTTTGACGATGGGGCAGCGCTGCACACAAGGCTGTATCCTTAGAGAATAGCAGGATAGAGAGGATAGGTAAAAGGTGTATGTATACGATGTAGGCATCCGATAAGAATGAATTTCCCGAAATTCCCACGGGATCAGGACTTACGCAGGTTGTAATCAAATAAAAAAGTAATTAGGTACTGTTTCATAGTCACCATTCCCAAATAGTTTTCATGATTCGGAAATTAATGAGTTGGCAAGTATAATAGATGGAAACATCTTTGACAACAACTCAGAAGCAGCAACCGATTCTTATACAGCAAACCTTGAGACACCGCCGTCTCCTTCTTGTAGTTTCGTATTGTGATAATGATTTTGCCCATATTACATACAAAAAGAAAATTTATCAGCGTTCGATATTTCACCTGAACCCTCACCAGCATGTATTTCTAGCTGCTCGACGTATACAACCATAAACAATAGTCCACTGTTGAATATTTCGAATAATAGTCCCACCACAAGCGACCGCCGTCATCCAACAAGGAAAGATAAAACTTATGTAAGAAAAAGACATTTTAAAGGATGGATATATAATAAGAGAAAGTGTTTACGTAATTTGGGAAAAGAATATATGTTTTAGAAAATGTAAAATACAAGCAAGTAGAAAGATGGGCTCACCATGTTGCTGCCGCAAGAAATGATTGACAAATGAAGCGAAGAAGAAAGAAAGAAGATTTTTGATTTGGTTATTTATTAGGCTCTAGAAAAGATGGATACGACCACAAGAGCACTAGTCCCAGATCAAAGAGGAAGACATTCAAACCTTCCTGTAAAAAAAAAACAGTTTCTGTTATAAGCAGTGTGTGTAATCACATCAAGAACTTGCAGCCAGTTGAGTCACATTATACGAGGTAAAGGTCAAACAAATTATATTTTGATCGAGATTTAAATTTTCTTAAATTGTTTGAACTGTACATACATTGCAAATAATTTAAGAATTTTTTTTGCGTTGTTCCTATTAAAAACATAAAGAAATAAATCCTTGATAATATTGTCTTTTTATTTTTAACCTAATTTTTATATAACTATTATTATAAAAACCTAATTTTTCAACCGATGTAAATTGTTAATGCCACATACAGTGGAATGACACTTATATTTTTCAATGTATATTGTTGTAACTATTATATACAACAACTTACGAAATCT
Organism: Noctua janthe; assembly: GCA_910589295.1. Classification (NCBI taxonomy): domain Eukaryota; kingdom Metazoa; phylum Arthropoda; class Insecta; order Lepidoptera; family Noctuidae; genus Noctua; species Noctua janthe. The sequence goes on from OU342561.1 coordinate 123,588, forward strand.
AAACTCCGCAGTATAATGTTGTAAGTATGAGATACGACAATTGGCATAGCCTGTACTCCGCAGTAAAATGTTGTATGAACAATATCTCAGAAAATATACATTTATTTTAAATTTATCTTTCAACATAATCAAGAACACTATAAATTACATTCATATACCAAATTTCACAAAAATACAATAACGAATGCAGTTTTTAGTCCAATTTAAATCTTTAAAATGCTCTATTGTAAAATTGCTGTTTTGGGGATACAACAACTTACGTGGGAGGTATCGATATACACTGACATTAGCAAACATCTATATTTATTTACGTTATTCAAAGGCTTTTCTTTAATCTGTCTAAGGGCTAAATCCAGCTAATTTTAGACCAAGCTAATTTTATCATAATCATCATACGATCACAAATTTAAAAAAATAAAAACTATAATTTAGTTATGATAATATATTATTAAAACTATGGTAGGTATTGCACTTAACTTACATTAATTATTTATTCCAAATAAACATTGAAAGGGGAGCGGAGTTAGTTTAAGTGAAGTAGATATAATATGTATCAACGTAATATCTAACTGTTATGTTACTCACCGATATCATTAAGCGCCTTGCAATTTCACTTCTTCTTAGCGTATCGATGACAATTCAAATTGAGTCAGCCCAAAATTTGGCGACGAGTTTGGCACTTTCAGTAGCGTCCTGTGATGCACTTCACAGGAGCAAACAACAGGACAGGCAGGACACGATATAAAGTGCCCCATCGTTTGTGGGGCAGCACCACATTTACACTCACAATTTCAAATAATATAGATACGTTTTGCTCATCCAAAACGACGATTTTCACTTTTTTGAGCATTGATAAATGTTGCATGGTTGGATCCATAGAAATAAATCCGCACACATGCCGACGAGTAGTAATCAATAAACTCAGTAATGCAAATACTCGTAGATTGACAACTAAGAACGCTCATTTTTAATAAATGAAGGTGTTTGAAAACAATAATATTTTTAAATTGTCGGTAGTTATTTTCTAAACAGTCAAAATAAAATGGCCTGAGAGTTCCATGTTTGTCTCAAACGTTGGAAACTTCATTACACAACCATGAACCGGATCGAATCGTTATAAATTATACTTTAAGGAATGTTTTAACAAAATAATGAATACAAAAAGAAAAATAATATATTATTGTTGCATGCGTGGTTTGAACTTACGGCTTTTAGTTGAGTGACCAAAGACGATAGCTATTATGCCATGATTGCTATATTAACATTATGCAAAATATTATATCTCCTTCAGCATCATGTGAACGATGACTATATATTGGTATATGGTAATATTGATGTGCCACACGCACACCAATAAAAGACCGAGCTCGCTCGTTTTATTTTGTGTTTGTGTGCATAACTATGACTTCACCCACTTCAATTATAAACTGTAAACAATGACAGTTACCGATGTGAGCGATGTAAACTATTTAGCTGGGCCGCTTGTACACTAAAGACAAACAACACCGAGTTACGGGTAAAAAAGACGTAATAATGAGATGGGTAGAACATTTTAATGAGGTCTTGAATCCCGATGCACTCGGTGCTGATCTGTCGTACATAAATACGCTTGAAGATTTTCCTGTTTGTCAACATCTTGAGGACCCACCTACCTTCGATGAGTTTGTGCAAGCAGTCACTCGTCTTAAAAATAACAAAACACCTGGAATGGATCAACTGCCCGCAGAAATTTTTACGGTGTCCCCTTGTTTCGCAGACAGAAATCTCATAGAATTTCGGTTTGCCGAAAATGTTTCATATAATATTTGGTTCTTGTATTTTTATTTCTAATAAAATTGTTTTAACGGGTTTTTACTTCAATGAAACATATTTCACAGAAATACAATTCAATGAATTTTCTAATCACATTTTTTTATTTAACAAACTTATCAAACTGTAGAATAATTTTTTAACGAATATTGTTTGTTCTGTGTATTTTTATGGTATTTCATTTCAACGAAAATGTAAAAGTAGACGTTATGCTATCCATAATTTTATAAATAAATGCACATAATTGAATGCGTCTATCGTACCTCTATTTTTGATGTTGTTTTGTATACACTACTCACCACATCAACATAAACAAGGCATTGTGGCAAGAAAACCTTTGGATGCAAGAGCGAGTGAAGCGAGCTCAGGACTTGGGGCGCACCGGCACCGGACAGGACAATTAGGGTACTTTAAACCCTACTCCCCCTACCCCTTTAACTACTTATTACAACATTTTGATATTTACCTTGACGTTGAAACGTTTAGTTTACTCCGACCAAATAGGTTAGGTTAGAACAGTGACGGACGCCATAATGCGGGTAAGAGTCCTGGCGGAGGAACCGGTGTCCCGGGGTGGGGTGATGTGGGCGGTGTCCTTGGACATATCCAACGCTTTCAACACCCTGCCCTGGAGCTGTATCCGGGAGGCGCTGTGCTACCACAGGGTGCCCCCGTACCTCCGTCGCGTCGTTGGGGCTTATTTAGCGGAGGCCGGCGCGACATGTCGTGCGGTGTCCCACAGGGTTCGGTCGTTGGCCCACCCCTGTGGAACATCGGGTACGAATGGGTGCTGAGAGGCGAGCTCCAACCGGGGGTGGCCCTGGTGTGTAACGCCGACGACACGCTGGTCTCCGCCCGGGGGAGCTCGTACAGGGAGGCAGCGTTGCTAGCGACAATTACGGTCTCGCAGGTTGTGAGCCGCATATGGCACCTGGGCCTGGAGGTGGCCCTCAACAAGTCAGAGGCCACGGTCTTTCATGGCCCCCAGCGGGCACCGCCGCCGGGATCACATATTGTGATTGCTGTCGAGTCCACCATGAAGTATCTGGGATTGGTGCTCGACAGCTGTTGGGACTTTGGCCCCCACTTCCGGCGGCTGGTGCCCAAGTTGATGGGCGCGGCGGGCGCGCTCACAACCCTGCTTCCCAATCTGGGGTCCCGAGCACCGCCTGTAGGAGATTGTACCAAGGGGTCTTGCGATCCATGGCCCTGTACGGGGCTCCGGTGTGGGCCTCTGACCTGACGGCCGGAAGCATCGCGATACTGCGAAAACGGCAGAGGGCGATGGCCGTCAGGTCTATCAGGGGGTATCGCACAATCTCCTACGAGGCGGCTTGTGTACTGGCCGGGTCGCCACCCTGGGACCAAGAGTCCTCGCGTTACTGTACCGGTGGCGCGAGGAGGCGCGGACGCGGGGCGGTGAGCCGATGCAGCGAGAGATCGATCTGCGTCGGTTCCAGCTCCGCGAGGTTCTGGTGGCGGAATGGCGGGACAGGCTTTTGCGCCCTACCGCCGGTCTCGCTACCATCGAGGCGATCCGACCAGTGCTCGAGGAATGGCTCGAGAGGAGGCACGGCTCCCTGTCGTTTCGGGCGACGCAGGTTTTCTCGGGGCATGGTTGCTTCGGGAAGTACCTGTGTCGCATAAACAGGGAGCCGGACGCCCGGTGTCATCACTGCGTCCACTGTCTGGAGGATACGGCGCGGCATACGCTAGCAGAGTGTGCCTCATGGAAGGAGCCACGCCGTGCCCTCATAACAGAAGTCGGAACCGACCTGTCGCTACTGGCCGTCACTCGTTCGATGGTCGGGAGCGTAGAGTCGTGGGATGCGGTGATCTCCTTCTGTGAAACCGTCATCTCACAGAAGGAGGCTGCGGAAAGGATGAGGGAGGTCGAGACCACTCTCCCGACCCGCAGCAGGTGTGCTGGGCGTCGGCGGAGGGCGGACAATGCCCTCTTCCAGCCCCCCTAAAACGGGTGCAGAGGGACGGCGGACTTGGGGACGTCCGCCGCCCCCCCATATAACTGGACCCGAGGCGGTGTCGCGTAGTGTTCCATGCGCGCCCCTAATGAAAGTCGCGAGGGGTGTAAACCTCACTCCCCCCGTGGATTTGAGGAGGCCGGGCTAGCCGAGGATCGTGGAAGGCGCACTAGTTCCCATGATCCCCGGTGCAAGTGTGGGAAGGGAACACCGGGGTGGTTTTTAGTCAGTTTGTGTCTGACAGACCCCTCCGCCCACCCTAGGGCGGAGGACATCCGTAAGGATTTTCCACCCCGAACCAAAAAAAAAAAAAAAAGTTAGGACAGTGACCAACTACGTCAAAAATGGTCGCAGTAATAAAATTAGGGCACTCCAACAATAAGTAATAAATATATAAATACTCCAGCAAAATAAACACAGTACCTACGTACGTGTATATTAAGTCACTGTTAATGAGAATAATAAGATTACCCGTATTGTTTTTGTGAACGCGGTGTTGTTATTTTATAGGAGGGTATGCATTTTGTTAAAGGTATGAATAAATTGAAACATTTAGAAACTGTCACTCGATAAAATGTTTTTCTTGGTAATAAGTTTTATATTAACTAAACAATATAAGTATAAAGAATATTTGATTTGTTATTCTATGATATGAATATCGAAACATTAATTTTATTTGTAACAAAAATCTACGAATTATTTTTTTTCGAAATAAGTATTCTTTTGCCGGTAAGTATTCTGCGTATAGAGTATATTCTATGAAATGATAATATGAGAAAAAAATTATATGAAACGAAATTCTATTAAACTTTTGTCTATGAAACAGTGTACAACCGAAATTTACAAATACAGTGAAAAACATATAGTAAAAAGGCGATCTTATCAAAAGGATGTGGGAAAGCAAAGAAGTTCCACAAGACTGGAGAGATGCAGTGATCTGTAAGCTGCACAAAGGGAAGGGAGATGTCTCCGATTGCAGCTCTTACCGAGGCATTTAATTGCCTTCTTTTGCCGGTAAAATCCTTGCGCACATAATTAACACCCGCCTGAGTGAACTTGCTGAAAAATACCTGCCTGAGAGCCAATGTGGCTTCCGCCCTAGCAGAGGTACTGTCGATGCCATATTCGTCGTAAGGCAACTTCAGGAGAAAAGCTTGGAACATCAAAGGCCTCTATATATGTGCTTTGCCGATCTAGAGAAAGCATTTGATAGATTTCCACGTGAGGCCCTATGGCTTATTCTCCAAAAGTACGGTTACCCAAAGAAGTTTGTCAACCTCATACGCAAATTTCACGTTGACATGAAAGCGCAGGTTCGCCATGAAAACGAACTTTCTGAGGAGATCCATATTACAAGTGGAGTAAAACAAGGTTGCGTCATGGCACCCACACTCTTTGCCATTTACTTCGCAGTTGTTATGAGAGACGCCTTGCAGTACTGTAGTGACCGAATCCAGTTAAACGTACGGACTGATAAAGGCGTCTTTGATGTCACTAGATTTAGGGCAAAATCAAAACTGCAAAAGATCTCCATTCTGGAAATACTTTACGCCGACGATGTGTGTCTCATGCCCGACAGCATGGCGAATCTCCAAAGCTATGTTGACGCACTACACCAATCTTTACAACGACTCGGCCTTGTGATAAGTGCTTCCAAGACGCAAGTTCTTAAACAACCACCACGCGGCTGCCAAGCTGATGATACCAGTCTGAGTCTAGATGGGAAACCACTAGTGGAAGTCATGCAGTTTAAATATCTTGGGAGCAACATTAGGCATGATAACACCTTGGCTTCGGAGATACCATCGCGCATTGCAATTGCCGCTGCGAACTTTGGACGGCTTAATGACCGTGTCTGGAGATCCCATGACCTACAGCTAGAGACAAAAATTCACAAGACACTTATCCTACCTACCCTTCTTTATGGCGCAGAGACATGGTGTCTATACAAGGTGTAAACAGACCCTTCACATAGCCGTAAACCAAGCAATGTGTACATCAAACTAAGTAACTTAACGCAAACATTATTGCTGAGAATCCACTTTTTTTTTTGGGGTGAATAATCACGTTTTACGGTAGGACTCGAATGAAAGCACTCAAAGCATTGTGCTGATGCATGGATTGAATAGTACGGGGGTCGTAAAGGTGTGCAAAGTAACATTACTAAGGGTGTACCACAAGGCTCCTCCCTCTCTAACATCATGTTCAGTCTATTGCTCAATGACCTGCCTGAAGCAATAAGTGAGGCTTATATCTTTGTCATTGCCAACCGCCTCGCTGGGCACCTTGCGGGGATGGGACCGGATCTTGCGGAACACCAGTTTGGTTTCCGCAAGGGGCGCTCGACGGTGGACGCCATCATGCGCGTGAGAGCCCTCACGACGGGGGATACGGTGTCTCGGGGCGGGGTTGTCTTGGCGGTGTCTCTTGACATCGCCAACGCCTTCATCTCCATGCCCTGGAGCTGCATTAGGGAGGCACTCCGGTATCACCGGGTGCCGACCTACCTTCGTCGTGTGGTCGGGGACTACCTGACGGATAGGGCCGTCATCTACCCCGGTCGGAGCGGAGAATGGAACCGGCGAGAGATGTCGTGCGGTGTTCCACAGGGATCAGTTCTGGGGCCGGCCTTGTGGAACATCGGTTACGACTGGGTGCTGCGCGCCGACCTCCCTACCGGCGTCAGCGTAGTTTGCTACGCTGACGACACGCTGGTACTGGCACAAGGGAGGTCGCACGAGGCGGCGGCCGAAAACATGACACGCGGGGTTGCGATAGTCGTGGAGAGGATCCGGCAATTGGGTCTCGAGGTGGCACTGCACAAGTCCGAGGCCATGTGTTTTCATGGGCCTTGGAATGCGCCACCGTCGGGATCCCTACTGACGGCAGGAGGGGTTTCCATCGGCGTCGGGTCGACGTTGAAGTACCTAGGACTCGTCCTCGACAGCCGGTGGAACTTCGTGGAGCACTTCCGACGTTTGGCTCCCAAACTGGAACGGACAGGGGCTGCCTTCAAGCGGCTCTTGCCCAACCTGAGGGGTCCAAACGCCTCCTGCCGGAGGCTATACGCGGGGGTCGTGCGGTCCATGGCCCTTTACGGGGCCCCGGTGTGGGCGCGTTCTTTGAGGCGGCAAGCCGCCCACTACCTGAACGCGCCCCAAAAAGTAATAGCCATAAGGCTAATCCGGGGGTACCGCACGATCTCCGGCGAAGCGGCTAGCCTCCTTGCCGGATTGCCGCCATGGGATCTGGAGGCGATAGTCCTCGCACGCCTGCACGAATGGCGCGCGGAGGCACTACGTCGGGAGGAAACTCCGCTGCCGCGGCAAATTGCTGCTCAGCGGACAGACCTCCGGCGTGATCTCATGGCGACATGGAGAGAGCGACTGTCGCAACCCCGTGCAGGGCACGCCACCATAGTGGCGATAAGTCCCCTCTTTGAGGAGTGGCTAGAGAGGCGCCAAGGCGCCCTCACCTACCGCCTGACGCAGGTCCTCACCGGACACGGTTGTTTCGGGAGGTTCCTGCACCGAATCGGGCGGGAGGAAACGCCCGGGTGTTTCCACTGCGAGGATCGTCCGGAGGACACGGTGGAGCACACCGTGGAGGTCTGCCCCGCTTGGGCGGAGCACCGCCGTGTCCTCGTAGCGGCGATTGGCGGCGGCGATCTCTCGCGTCCGGCCTTGGTTCAAGCCATGGTCCGGAGCGAGAGGGAATGGGAAGCCGTCACCTCCTTCTGCGAAGCAGTCATGCTAGTGAAGGAGGTGGCGGGACGTGAGAGGGAACGAACGTCCCAGTCGCCGCGGGAGACGCCCTGGGCGTTGGGGGTCACGTGGTGGCTCCCGGCCACCGTAGGCGCGTGCCTGTGGACGGCGAGTTATGGGCCAGCTCACCGTCCGGCCGTCTTATGACGACAGGCCGTGTCGACGGCGCGTTCGTGTTCCACGTGCGCCTCAAAGAGATGTCAGCAAATAAGTAGGGGTCCGCAAGGGCCGATGCCTGCCAGGGCTGCGGGACTGTTCGAAAGAGATACCGTGGCCCTGGAACACAAAGGGCAAAGAAGGAACATGGATGGGTTTTAGTCAGTACAAGTCTGACACTCCCTTCCGCTCCGCCCAGAGTGGGGGGGGTCATTTGATGATTTCCCATCCGGAAAAAAAAAAAAAAAAAAAAAAGGCTTATATCTTTATATACGCGGACGATGTTGCTGCCGTCGTGTGCGCGCAGTCGATGGAAAGTCTACAAGAAAGACTTAACTTAGTGGTGGGGAAAATTAACAACTGGTTTAAAATAAACGGCTTGATCCTTAACACCACCAAGACCCATTACATGCACGTCAATCTTTCCGGTTGATTGTGTACACCATTGTCACTTCGGGTAGGAAGCAATGTGGTCGAACAAGTACAAGTCACCACATTCCTCGGCTTCGAACTAAACAGTTCTCTCACTTGGGGGCCGCATATTGATAAAATGTGCGGCAAACTCGGACGAGCATGCTTCGCTCTGGAACGACTAGCGCAAACGCTCATACGTAAAATGATGATAGGGTGTTATTTCGCCTTGGTACACTCGGTGCTCCAGTATGGCATGGAGTTCTGGGGCCGAGCTGCCGATTGGGAGCGAGCCTTCAGGATGCAGAAGCGTGCCGTGAGAGCTATTACGCGTTCACAATGGGATGCCACCGCGAGACTACTTTTTAAACGTCTAAAAATATTGCCTGTTCCCGCTATGGTGATATTGCAGGCGGCGGTATACGTTAGGCACCATCTAGACGAATACAACAGACGCGGAGATAGACATGATTACTGTACTCGTGGTAAAAACAAATTAGCTGGCTACCCACACACCCTATCTAAGTCTGGAAAGTTAATTCATGTTATGGGTCCATCGGTATACAACCGGCTACCGGATAATATTTTGAGCGCGACGCCTGACACTGTTTTTGAAACTAAACTGAATGGTTGGCTAACCGACCAGGCATTATATGACCTAGAAGAATGGTTTTAAGAAAATTTATGTGATTAGTATACTGTAAGGTTCTATTATTCTGTTTATTGTGTATTATTATTATTTTTTTAATTTATGATAAACTGTGTTTAATGCTCTTTTTAATGTATAATGACTTGTTTTTTTTTTTGTTTTTTAATGTATTATGATTTGTGTTTTTTACTTTTTTCAAAATATGACCTGTAATTTTTGATAATTATTAATAAATAAACTAAACTAAACTAAACTAAAAATCTTACATTAAAAACATGTATTTAAAATAAAACTTGTGAAAAAGTTGGTACTTTAACCCCCAATATCTCCGTAACTAGAAGGTTAGTATATTCGGTTCAACGGTTAGTATAATTCATGTATTCAAATTATATTAAATTCGGTAATCTGTGCTTGATTCCGTAGAATTCATTAAAATCAAATTTTTTTTAGAGAAACATCTTTACTTTACCCAGTTTTCTCGCAATTTTACAGTTTCTTGCGGGATAATAAATTACGTGATATTTGCCAAGACCCCCTTCTCTCCCTCGAGAGATTGGGTGAGATTCGGCTCGACAAGCCCCCTCAAACGCCTCACGTAATTAAGGGACGCACCCTTAGGTGACTCCGCTCTTCCACTTAACATTCAATAATGTATGTATATGCAATTGAAAAATACTATAAATAATAGTGTTATTGGGTTATTCCATCAGGAATTTCTCAGTAGCAGCCGCGGAATCTGGATTTGAGCCCGGTTGATGGCAATAGGCTCACTCCCTATTACATGGGACTTCAACATAACTTGCGAAATGTGTGTGTACGATTAGGTACACCTTTGCCCAATCCTTCGGGGATTAAAGGCGTCATGTTATGTTATGTGTGAGAACTGACTGCCAGATCACAATGTGATAATGTAGTGATGACTACAAAAGGCGTTCTTTTGGGTGCTGTAATTCTGGGCGGCAGAGGTCCGAAACAAAATTAAATGGCGTTGAGGCGACACTATGGCTTTAAAACCCGGTTTATATTGGCGCTATACAACTTTTTTTCATAGTGAACCTTGTTGGGCGGTTTTTATTCTAATATCGTTCTTTATACAACATTAAATTAGTTTTTGCGAGAGACCTCCTTAATCCGTCCCTGTCGCAAAATCCGTTCTTAGAGGACGTCTACTAACTATAAACTACCTCCCAGCCAATTATCAAGTTTGTAGCACAAAAAATGAAGGACTTTCATACAAACTTGCGAGACCCCTTAGACCCCCTTAATCCGGTCCTGTCACAAAATCCGTTCTTAGCGGACGTCTACTAACTATAAACTACCTCCCTGCCAAATTTTATCTTTATACGTCAAGCGGTTTTCGATATTTCGTGTATGATAATAATTCGTATATGAAACCTAGTCAAGTCAGACCTTATAACCCAAGGCTTCAATATATTATCGTAAGTTATAAGAAAGAATGATATTTAAAGATTTTATAAAATATTTTAAGTTGTTATAAATAAATTTCTGGACTGACCATTGAACTTGGCACCCATTTAGATCTCATTTCTTTTGTCGTTGAAGTCAAGAACTAAGGCCTAGATCATAATATTAAACTAGGGTCTTTTTTCACATTTATGTTTTTGATGGGATATCTTTACTTTTTGTACAGAAATTATTAGTACGTACTTATTCATAATAAAATTAATACCAAATGGTTTTTGTTAATCTACTGTATTTACCTACGTTTAAGGGAGGGGTTTAATTGTCTTTTTTGTGTTATTTTCTATATTTTCTTGTAACTTTGAGATGCTCGAGTGAATTGCCCATTCAGGATCCAGATTTTTGTTACGCGTTTTCTGTTTATGCCTAATTTGGTCAAGTCGGGGCGGTATAACGTGCGCAGGCGGTTGTACTCCACAATAGAGCTCTCTTGTGTCTTGGTTTGACTTGGATCTAAATTGATATAAGATGTTGATATAACATGCATCTAAGATTTTAACTCTGGAGAGTCCAACGTAAGCGTAACGTTCAACATAATAAGAAATAGCTAGCTGCTTACCAAATAATAAGAATTATATGTTTTAGTTGCTTGTTAATTTTATTTTATTATTGTGTTTTGTGGATTATATGCAATTATTAAGTTTTCATGTATAATTTTATTTTAATTTTTATCTTTGTACGACTGACATTTTAACTTTTAAGTATATTGTCTATTTTGATTGAATTTTGATTGATTATTATTATTATATTATTTATTTTTATTGCGAATGTGAGTGTTTGGTTTTCAAGTATATTTTAATTTTAAGTTTAAGATTGTACAAATTACACAAAATTTTGCTGTGCCCCGACGGGGTCTACAAGGGCTCTTAGCTCTAAGCCGTTTTTACCTTGTAGAACGCAAATAAATAAAAAAAATAAAAAATAAGCCTGCCCTTTAAATATAGAGGGGCCTATGTCGAGAAGAGCGCTGTCAAGGCTAAGACCTTGTGGTTTGTGGATAGTAATAGCATATGCTAAGCTAATAGGGAATTGTTCCCTGTGCACATATACATTGTTTAATATTTGAAACTTGCTCTTGATTCGTCCTAGTTCGTAAATTAAATTATGCTTAAATTGTATTGTGTTTACGTGCGCTATTACGCTATTGCTATGGCTAAAACTAATATGTTTGGATTAAAAAAAAAATAAGGGTGGAATTCCACTCGATTAACATATTCACGTGAAGACCTTGTAGGTCCATTTTACCATTAGGCATGCGAAAGGTACAAGACCGTGAAGGTCTTGTACCTTTCGCATGCCTAATGGTAAAATGTGGCTGAACTTTGCTAATTGTTTTTTACACCATGTACTGTACCCATATTTGCGAAATAAATTATCTTATCTTACCTTAAAATCTACATAAAGACCAGCTGTCATAAATTTTGATTGATGATTCTTACATTACAGGCACTAAAAGTAAGTGCTCCTAATAGAATCAATTAATTGACAAATTATAATGAAATGATAAAAATTTACTAGTTTCTGATTTATTCCTTTGTATTCACCCAACTATCTACCTGGATGCCAAATTTGATCTTTCTATGTCATCCGGAACTGGGTTACAGGTTTGATCTATAGGTCAGTCAGTCAGTCATAAAAATAACGATTTGTGGACGTTAACATCTAAATAACCGTTTGAGGTGTGTTTATGAATTTGGAATACATATGTTTCTCACAAGTCTCAATATATGAACCAAATTTGACATGTTTATGTGAAATAGTTTTTGAGTTATGAAAGAGTCAAAAGTGACTCCAAATGGCTCGTGTAATATTACACACGGTGCTGATCGCCAGTTCTGTTATCTTGAACTTGGCTTGATACTCTACCGCGTGTCTAGCTACGCCTACTGCCGGAGGTGAAGTAATTCTTTTGTTCGATCGTAATCCTGAATGTGTAGCCAACTTTGTACGTTAACCTTGACTTCCTCGAGACTTAAGCCCAGTTAGTTGAAGGATTTTAGAAATATTTTAACTTTGAAGAAGAAGAACAGAGGTTATTATTAGTTAATTAAAGTATAATTTATTAAATTAATAATTAATTACAAGCCTGTACAGTATAAGTTAGTGTGGAACACAGTAATATAATGATGACTAGTCGTTGTTCGCCGCATGCCACTCGTCGCACGCGGCTGCGGCCCGTCGCATGCCGCCGTCACGTGAGCACGAGCACGAGCAGCACGATCGCGAAGCCCGCCACCAGGCACACGATGAGGCTCACCTTCTTCTGGAAAAAAATATCTGAAGATAGTATCATAAAGGCTCTGTGTAGATCCCACCTCAGGCATCATCTTAATTTCCCATCCCATAAAACTGAATTATATTCTAACTCCTTCTCTGTTCACGCAGTACGTTTGTGGAACTCACTTCCGCCTAACATTCGTGATTCTAAAACTTTATTTATGATTAAAAAGCAAGTCAAAGAACATTACCTCTCCTCTATACTGTAATAGTCTGGATATATATTATAGGTATATAATAACAGTAAAAGTATTTATTTTATATGTGTATATTTGTATGTATGTTTATTTTATATAGGTATAACTTTGTTTTAAGTTCCCATTTCAATTTTCCTTTTTTGTCTTTTCTACACACTGTGTCTACATTTCTAATCCTACTTTCCTCTCGCAGGTCTGCTGGAAGAGATTTCGTATGAAATAAGCATTACCTTTGTGCTCTTCTATCTTAATGTAATGTCTTGTTAAGTATTTTGTGTACATAAATAAATAAATAAATAAAAGGCGCGCACAGCCGCACACTGCTCATTACTGCACAGTCTGACGGGTCCTTATGTTAATGTAATGAGAGGTTTCCTCAATGTTTCTCCACTTATTTCAAGGAGCAACGACCTCTTCAATTTGAATGTATGTCATGTACAATAGTGCAGTATAGTAAGTATATAGTCTTGCCAATAATTTTTTTGCGCGTGATGTGTGCGGTGTAAGGGCATTACCTTGCGCGCCTTGGTGCGGCTGACGGTACCCTTTAACAGCTCGGTGCCGCCGGTGCCCACGTGCTCGGTGGCCTGCAGCGCATAGTACTCCACGCTGTCCACCTGGTCTTGCTGCAACCCACAAACAAACATTTTTTACTACGTGCTCTGTACTCAGAGAAAAGGCTTTAGGAGATTGAATGAATCGTAGTAAAACATCAAAGACAAGTTACAAATTATGTTGTAAGGAGCCGAAATGGCAGGAAGTCCATGATAAGACGACGCAGGTATTCAGTTTGGAAAATTATGATCTCGTCTATAATGCAAAACATACATGATGTATGTTGCCTGCATCCTTTTAAACATCGTTTCACAGGGTAATGTATCTACGCCGAACTGTCCAATTTACGTTGAGCTAATTACTGAACAAGCACCGGCTGACCGCGATGTCCGTGACCTACGTTTGGGTAACACTAAATACTAAAATACAGTTAGCGGGCCTCATCCGGTGAGGTACGTCAGATGGTCAGATGACTCGGTGGCGGTGGTACGGGATCAGAACATACAGGCTATAAGTAACTACAACGCAAATCTGTTACCATGTATTCAATAGGTACATGAGCTTAACCGAATTGTTTGTCTGTCTGTCCGTCCGTATGTCACAACCATTTTACTCCGAGACTGTTAGCACCACACAGATGATTTAGAGAATAGGTGACTTCTATGAAGCGCTACACAAAAGTGATCAGAAATTATGAAAAAAATAAAAATATGGTTCGCTCTCCATGTAACGGAGGGTTGAAAAAAATAATTCCATGTATATACAACGTGTAACAGATTAAGCGCAATACCTCAGACACCCCAATTAGAATATTAAATTATAAGTATAAAACAACATCCGTAATTAAATAAATTTAAACCAAACCTAGTCTTTTTTTATAAAATAGTTATCCTTACTAAACGCAAAACGAATGTACATCAACATCCTCGCACACACACTCATGCAATGTTAACGGCCGACGCGACACGCAAACGAGCGATCGCCAGCTGACCATAGCTGTAGCCATTAGATGTGCTTTAGTTCATGAACGAATTTTACGTACCTAAACTGTCACAGGCTGATATTATGAATAACTTTTGATCCTTAATTGAGTTTACCGTGTAATGATTTATAATTTTAAGTGAAATTATCAACACGAATCTAACACTTTAGGCTTGGTAACGGGGATGCATTTAAATCAGCGACTTTTTACCCGAACTACGAAACTAACGAAGGGCGAAGCGCCCGGACTCCGTGCGGCACACGCGGGTAAAATATGTATCTCAGATGCGTAACTTTCGCGATATCAACTACCCCCTGATAAGTCGTGTTTAGGTACAGTTTATTGTTTGTACTACAAAAATATTCAAAGAGCCGCGTGTTTAAAAGATTCGAATCATAATATTTACAGTGATAAGAATACAATCGTATTGATAGGAAGAAGTAGGTACTTACAGAACTGGACTATTTACACTTTACACTTAGGTTATTAATTTGCACTATTTCTGCGATCCACTTTCATTAAAGTTTCAAAATGACCACCGCCTTGTTCTATGCACTTATTTGCACGTTTTTTTTAATTGTATTTCAATTTTGTAAGCACCGTCTTGACACCGTCGAAGATGGAATGGGTGTTCACCATCAGCACGCAACGTTCGCCACACGTACATGTGGCTGCAGTCGAACTGGGGTGCTGCTTCTCTCGAGCTGTCCTCTGGATGTTCGTCGAAATGGTCAAGAATACGCTCTTGCAGACGAGTAGTCCGCATATTCGTCCCTCTGTCCAAAGCCGTATTAGGAAGGAACGTCCCAGAGTCCCTCAGTCGCTGAGTTGCAGCCAGCATCGTCCTGGCGCTCACACTGCAGCCAAAATGGTCATTGAACTCCCGACAAGCTAACGCGACATTATCAAGACAGCGAGCCAGTGTCCTCACCATCTCCGTGTATTATATGTTGGTATACCGGAAAGCCATCGCGCGCGGAAACTAAAGAAGTAAATTTATCTACTCTAGATCACTACCGGCGGATGAGTGGCTTAATGTTAGGTATCGTAGTATTCGGCGTGTTTGTCGGCATTTCGCATAACCGTCAAAGAGGTTGCCGACAAATGCTTTATCTCTTTGCAATAAGTTCTAAATTTCTTCAAATTAAATAATTTTATTTTTGTAGGGATACTCTGATGACCAACTAAGTTAGGTCGTGTATTCAAATAAGCCTTACTCATGGGAGATAAAGTTGGAATTCCTTTAAATTACTACTTTATTTGACGCACACTACTTTTAATGTAAATGCATTGATATTATTTACGTGTGTGTATTACGAGCTATGAGCGAACTACAAATAATGTCGTGCGTTTTAGTGGCCTTTATTGCTCTGAGTTAAGGTTTCTATTTCCTTGAGTTAAGGATTTTATTAATTTGTCATGATACTGTGTTTCTAATTTAAGTTATATAAAAGATTTTTCCGTCAAAATTTAACACCTATTTTTATGACGGAAATCGATTCAGAAGCCGATTCTAAACCAACTACTTTCAGGAATTGCGTTTATTCTGTTACACGTTGTATAACTGTATGAGTGTCTATCGACAGCTCTTAAAAATGATATCGGGATTCGGATTATTTATTCCATATTGAGGATATGGAATGGAATGGATGACCCATCCACGGACTGACTTCGGAAAGCGTTGCTGAAGATCGACTCGTACAGCTTTTATTATTTCACCGGGACTCAACCACATTAACGAGTTAACGACACTCACTCGCACACTGGTCGAAGGCCTCCGCTCAATGACTTTCAGCGGTTTCAGCGCAGGGTTGATGTGGAAGATTGTAAATTAGTTTATCATTATTGCGATGAAATAGAAACGTGTTCTGTGTGTGCCGTGAGAACACGTGGTGCCTGGTGCTGCGGTGTGAATACCTGCGCGGCGACGAGGTGCGCGAGCTGCGCGAACAGGTCGCGAACGTCGCGCAGCGCCGCCTCGACGCGCGCCAGCTCCTCATGGCGCACTTCCACATCGCGCAGCGCACGCCGCGCCTCCGCCGTCTCGGCGCGCACGTTGTCCACGAACAGCGAGATGTTCTTGGTGTCCAGCAGCGCCTCGCACTCCTCGTCCGACACCGACAGGTTTGCTGCAACAGGCACAGCGTCACCCGGTGCGTGTGACTCAGAGGTCACGGCGCGGCGGCGGCGGCGGCGGCCGACGACCCCGCGTATTAAACCGATGCAGCCATTCAACTTGTACACTAATGACTGTTTCAAAACAACTGCAATTAGAATCCGCTTCATAATTACCTATCTTGCTAATGTTTCATTTTATTTATGGATTTTAGATGATTGACCCGATTCGTGCAATGACAGCCCGCGGTCACGGACATTGAAATACCTACATACCGTTCACTGCCCACATAATCGTAGAATTATTTTTCTTGGATTGGTTTCCAATAGTTTCAACAAAATACATTACAAAAAGCAGTTTCCTGGACGTACGCGTGTACGGAGTATGTGTGCGCGTAAGCCCAACCTGGGCTCACGCGCACACTCTGTTGGTGGACACTCGTGCACTATAATCTTTTTTGGTCCGTGACCGAGATTCTGTCAGGAGGGCATATAATTATAGTGATTGGCTTGTGAGATTTTACTGAGCGGCTTGCACATGACATTGACTGCTGTATGCTCGTTGTGACATTATGTTTACGTACCTACATATAAGGGCTTTTTCTTCCATATATTGTTGTACAAGTTGTGAAATAGAATCTCGGCGAAGTAGTCGTAGTTACCAGCGGCGGTGGCTTGGCTCGCTCTGCGCGGCATCCGTTTGGGCTCAATTAGTTAATGTGCGCATAGCGACAAGACACCAGTCGCTCATATTGTATAATATTGAATCAAGCTTAGCTCCTCAAAGCGTTAAAGGAACCGTGACCTAGTAACTAGCTACTTACGTCTTTATTATTTAAATTAATAAAAATCTCATTATTACCGAAACAAGCAGTATGAATGTCAAGTCAAGTATATATGTATACACTATATATGTATATAAATAGTAGGTATTCATTACTTTAAAACACACACATTCACAAATATAAAAAACAAGAGCTATTGAACCCACAAAGTTCCAAAAAGGTTCAGCAAAGCATGCTATGGAAGGTCTCTGTAGTGCACCTATGTGAGTGAGTATACAGGGTTGAATTTTTCAACGCCTCCTGGAGGGTGCTCTAAATACTGGAGATTTTACACAAAGGAAACATTCCTTTATTTTTAAAAAGAAATAAAACTGTAATCAAAGATTTTCTAAAATTCGCTTGCCACACTCGGGAATCGAACCGGCTAAATTCCAAAAAAATAACACCTTTGCATGAAATTACCCTATCGATTGATCCCATAAAAGTGCAAGGTGATTTTTTTTTAAATTGGTTAACAATAAGTAAGCAGCTTGCTCACCTAAGCGTAAAAGCTCAGGCCTAGTGGAGACATAGTGTGACCCCGAGACCGCACGGGTTGTCCCTATACCTATGGCCGCAGGGAACTGTTTTATCTGATGACTGTTGTCGGTGCTAGCTAGACTAGTGCAGTTTAAGAAGTGTGGTGTCGTGGTTGCGGTACTAAGTTACTGACTGAGGTGTATCTGCTGCTGCAGCAGGCTGAGCTGCTGCGCGCGCACGGCGTCGAGCGCGGCGTGGTGGCGCTGCAGTGCGTCAGCGTACAGGCGGCGCGCGGCGGCGTACTGCAGGCGGGTGATGCGTGCGCCCGCGTCGTTGCGCGCGCTCAGCCGTGCCTCGAACTGCCGCAGCGCGCCACCCAGCTTTAGTCCCGTCGCGTTGGACGCCGTCACCGCCGCGTCCAGCTGCTCCTGCAAGTCTGCCCAACATCATACTGTAGTGGGCACGCACTGTGTAATCATCCACGATCATCATCCTGGTCCATCTTTAACTTTTGCGACAGCTTTTTCTGACAGTTTCTATTTTGTATGAGGTAAATAGTGTTTGAGATAAAAATAACCGTTTCTTGAAATGTCTCCCCGCCTTAGGTAACTCTGGATAAATCATCGATTCGAGGAACAGTTCTATTGATGGACTGGATGTTCAAAAGATGGACTAAGATACTCGTAGTAGTGCATTGGGTAAATAAGTTTTAGGATCTTTCTGTAGGTACTCATATGTCTGCTTTGGATGAAACAGAAATGAAGGACAAGCTGTACTAGGGGGTGGGGGGACTCACTTTTGTTGTTGTGGAAGGTGGGGTCGGCGTGCAGGCGGCGCATGAGCTGCGTGTTGTCGTCGAGCTCGTGGATCCAGCCGCGCATGCGCTCCACCTGCAACACACACGCAGCCAACGGTCACATGGCGCCATGTTCCTACTGCTCTACATATCATCACAATTTGAACAATATCTAACTAATGTAGCAAGAGCAACAAGTGCATTGCTCAAGATCAGTTGTGATAGTTGCACGTCGCAGCAGCCGCCGGGTCAAGGCTATACTCTGCGATAATGTCGCGCGCTCTGTGTAAATAAACAATCGACAATTATGTATGTCGTAGCAAGTGTGCGCAGTGAGCGCGTCTCTGAGTAATAAATCATTTGCAAACATAGGAATATATCATATTTTTGGTGTAGGATTACATTGGCGACTACAATCGAGCGTGAATATGTTCAGGAGCGCTAACAAGCAATAAAAAATATATTATTACGTAAGCAGTAGGCGTTATATGGTCCGTGGTAAAGTGTTCCGCAAGTGTGTCATGGTCATGATTGTGTGTGATGATGATGATTGTCCTGCGGCGGCACACGCTAATTAGCAGGCCGCTAATGAACACAACGAGCGGTCGTTAACATCGCACATCGCTCATAATGAACGATCTCGTGCTAGACACACACAGTGGGCAGAGAGTACACCGGTACTCGTACCTCACCTCGAAGAAGATCTCCTGTATGTTCTTGTCGAGCTGCGCGGCGGACTCGGGCAGACGGGGCTCCACCGTGTCGCCGTACACACCGCCCGCACCTCCCGCGCTCGCGCCTCGAGACAGCTGCAACCACAAGCACAACACCTCAACATGTGCACTTACACATACAATTGTACAGTCAACTCATACCGCACGAGGGCTGGCACCAGCTGCGCTGCTCCCTGCTCACCAGGCCGCAGGGAGCTGAACAGAGGAGTCAGTCAGCCACACCTAGCGCAACAGTGATTTGTTGACAGAGGTGACGTCACAGTGGGCGCTTAGTCGCACAGACAAGGCGCCGCTGTCCGCAGCGGCTTGCGGGACTTACGTGACGCAGCTCGGCAAGGCGGTCCTTGCTCCTCATGGCGGCGCTGTGTGATGCTGCCAGTGTAGCGCGGTGCTACCGGTCGCCACGCTGCGGCCGCGCTCGGAGCAACCGTGGAGGTGCGCTCGCGGCGGTATCTAATCGCACACTGATAACGTAACTGATATCACGCGCACCGCACTCCTAGCTGAGGTCACTACACCCGCGCGCTGTCTCATGCGGGGCTCCGCACTCTGCACAGTCCGGACCGCGCCTGCGCAAGCACTGACTCGCCGAGCTGAGAGATCACTACACTACTTATTTAGTTACACCAGCGGATACACCTGACTAAATATTCGCTTCAGTGTCGATGACTCTAACTACCGTAACAAAATTCGCTACAGGTTACAGTTGTTCATGCAAGCCATTATGTAAACGTGATGTTTGTTTAATAAGACCCGGTATAATGCATTAGCAGCTGATCGCACGAGGTGGGCACTCGCGAGGCTGTTGCACTGCGTCGCGCATACACACACTTAGTGACACATTCAGTGGTTACGGAAACTGTTTGCGCGGCACATTAGCGCCGGCAGCAGCGCTCCGTACGCGGTGCAGGCGCATGGTGACGGTGGCACCTGGACACTGCACGACAAGTGGTGTACTGTACACTAGATACACGTATTCTAACACTGACCACGCTCAGTGTAACAGCTGACGTGCACTTGTGACTACACACACAAATACCTAGGTACCAAATACACGCGATTTGTTAAATAACGATAATCCTGTTGGGCACGGAGCAAAATTTAATTGCACTAAAAAATTGCGATTGCAATGTCGGCAAGTACGAGTACACTCGAATTTCACTAACGATTTTGGTTCAGTGTCAAAATTCTTGCCAATTCAATTCAATTCAATTCTTTATTGCGTGCCATAATGTATAAAGTTGGTAGGGTAATAAATATATTAGTCAGAGTCAGTTTCGAGTGCCTAGGAAGCTCAGTGGACGAATACAACGATGGGTTCGTGGAAACTGTCCATACGACTGGGTTCTTTGGTTCTTCAAGGCACGTCGTGCACATAAGAACAAAAAACTCTCTGATCATACTCTCGAGCTCATGAAGGAGCGGCGTAAGATGATCCTGCAATCTTCAGACGAGGCGTGGAAATACCGACAGCTCAATAGACGGATCTCTAAATCCTTGAAAAGCGACCTCCGCCGCTTTAATACCGAGCGTATTAAAGATGCTACTGAGTGGAATAAAGGCTCCAAGGTATTTTCAAGAGATCTAGCTATAGGGCACAGCCAGCTCACGAAACTGAAGACCGACGATGGCAGGATCGTATCTGCCAAATCGGAGCTGCTGAGGGAGATCGAGAGTTTTTATGGGCAGTTGTACACTTCAACCAGTAAACCCGTTGCAAATCTAGAAAACGACCCAAGAGCTAGACTGACCCGACGCTATACCGAAGACATTCCGGATGTCATGACGACGATGTAGTGGTCATGACTGAGACCATGGAGGACCTCGGTACAATGCTCGATGACCTCAGTAGAGCTTCCGAAAGAGTGGGTCTTAAAATGAACATGGACAAAACCAAAGTCATGTTGAATGCCCATGTAACACCCACTCCTATCAAGATCGGAGACTCTACACTCGAAGTTGTAGACGATTATGTCTACCTGGGACTAACGGTCCAGTTAGGTAGGTCACACTTCGAGAAAGAGGTCAATCGTCGAATCCGACTCGGCTGGGCAGCGTTCGGGAAGTTGCGTGGTATCTTCTCGTCCAACCGCAGTGTCTCAAGACGAAAGTCAGACCAGTGTGTGTAGCCAGTGATTACATACGGGACCGAAACGTGGTCGCTCACAATGAGCCTCATCAGAAGGCTCAAAGTCACCCAAAGGGCAATGGAGAGGGATATGCTCGAAGTTATCTTGCATGATCAAATCAGAAATGAGGACATCCGCAAGAGAACCAAGGTTACTGACGTAGCCCGAAGAATAGCTAAACTTAAGTGGCAGTGGGCAGGGCACATTGCTCGCAGAACGGATGGCCGATGGGGCCGAAAAGTTCTGGAGCCAACCGGAAGACGATGCGTTGGAAGACCTCCCACTAGGTGGACCAATGACCTGGTGAAGGTGGCAGGGATCCGCTGGATGCGAGTCGCACGAGACCGTTCAATGTGGCGACACTTGGGGGAGGCCTTTGTCCAGCAGTGGACGTCTTTCGGCTGAAATGATGATGATGAGTCAGAGTCACACTTATGGACCCTGTCGGGACAGCATACATCAAGTAGGAGAGAGGAGGAAGGACCGATTCGCGGTCTCCACTCAAGAAAATGTCTACCCCAACGGTCATCGGCTCTACTACTAATATGACCGGCCCATTGCCACTTCAGTTTACTTATTCTGTGAGCTATGTCGACAACTCTGGTTCTCTGTCGAATTACCTCGTTCCGGATGCGATCCTCAGAGAGACTCCAAGAATAGCCCGCTCCATAACTCGCGGAGCTACCGCGAATTTATGAATCAACTGTTCCGTGTGTGTCCAACTGTCCACGTTTCGGCCCCGTAAGTAATAATAGGCAGGACGCACTGATTAAAGACCTTAGTCTTTAGGCTCTGTGGAATACGCGACGAGAAGTCCCGACGAAGCTTCCCAAATGCTACCCAGCCCAGCTGGATTCTTCTATTAGCCTCCCTCTCAAAGTTGTTCTTACCAAACTGCAGAGTTTGCCCGAGGTAAATATATTCTAGAACAACCTCAGTCTAAGTCAGACCTTGGGCTTAAATATAATTATTACCCTATGTTATAAGAAGAAATGATATTTTAACTTGTTATAAAATATTTATTTATTTTACTGTTTATGTACACACAATGCAACACAGGAAAATTACATTTGAATACTTGAGTACATAGGTACTAAATATTTTATCATCATCATCATCATTCTCTTGCCCTTATCCCAATTCATTTGGGGTCGGCGCAGCATGTCTTATTCTTCCATACTTCTCTATTACTCGTCATCTCGCCAGACACCTAATTCCTTGCCATATAATTCTTTACACAGTCCATCCATCGTTTCTTTGGTCTTCCTCTAGTCATATACCCATCCACATTCATACTCAAAACTTTCCTCACAACATTTTCCTCATTCCTCCGCATCACATGCCCATACCACGACAACCGATTACCACACAACTTTTCAGTCACCGGCGCCAGTTTCAGACTTCCTCTTATATACTCATTTCTTATTTTATCCATTCGCGTGACACCACACATCCCCCTTAGCATTCTCATCTCCGCCACATGCAAATACCTTTCGTTCATCCCTTTTGTGGCCCAACATTCTGATCCATACAAGACAGCAAGTCTAACCATTGTTTTATAAATCTTCCCCTTAAGTTTAAGGGGAATGCGGGAGTCGCAGATTGTTCCCGTGACCTGCCGCCATTTCATCCATCCCGTGTTAATTCTGTGCTTTACACTACGATCTATTTCGCCATCGCTTTGCACGAGTGAACCGAGATACCGAAAGTCGGAGCAGACAGGAAGAAACGCGCCATCTAGCGCTATGGCTCCAGAACTGGAGGGACCGTCGAAATCGCAGAACATGTATTCCGTTTTAGTTCTGCTGATTTTCAAACCAACATTCTCCAGCTTCTGTTGTCATTTCTCCAATCTGCTCTGGATCTCAGGTCCATCTTCACCGACAAGAACAATGTCGTCGGCAAACAGCATGCACCAGGGTGCCTCTTCCTGTATGTCCGACGTCAAAGCGTCCATAATCAATAGGAAGAGGCTTACCTCTTCCTATCGGCTTCCGGTCGGCTTTAAGTCCTTAGACTTAAAGCCGACCCTTGATGCAAGCCTACAGCCACATTGAACTCATCGGTGTTGCCAGCAGCTGACCGGACGTAGGTACAAGATTGACTGTACATAGCACGAATTAACTCTACATACTTCCCAGGTATACCTTTCTCTTTCAAGGCCCACCACAACACATCCCGAGGTATCCTATAATACGCTTTCTCCAGATCAATGAACACCATGTGCAAGTTTTTGTGTGCACGTACTTCTCGCACAATTGGCGGAGTGCAAAAGTGGCGTCCATTGTTCCTCGACCTGGCATAAACCCAAACTGATTTTGGGTAATCTCACTCTCCTCTCGCAATCTTTTCTCTATCACTTTCTCCCACACTTTCATACTATGTGACATGAGCTTTATTCCCCGATAGTTGTTGTTGTTGTTGTTTGCACATCACCTTTATTCTTGAAGATGGGCACTAGCGAACTTTTGCACTATTCTTGTGGGATCGCTCTTTCATACAACAACTTATTGAAGAATAAAGTCAGCCACATACATCCGTCTTCTTTTAAACACTTCCATACTTCTACTGGTATTTCATCAGGGCCCATAAAAAAATATATATTTTATAAACATTTTATGTTGTTATAAATTTTCAGGACTGACCATTGAACTTGGCACCCATTTAGTTCTCACTTCTTTTGTCGTTGAAGTCAACAACCAAGGCATATATCATAATATTGAACTTGGCTCTCATTTCACATTTATGTTTTTGATGGGATTACTATTTTACTCTGGACGCTCTCAATGTGCATGTCTTTCTACATCGTTCTCACATATATGTTTTATCTCAACATGAATGATGTAATTAAGATCTGTAAAAATATTTTGATTGAAAAGAGTGTCCATGGAGTTTCTTGCCCATTCTTCTCTATAAAATCAAAGCATTTATTTCAAGTAGGCCAGTTACAGGCACTTTTGAATTGTCGAAACAAAAGCAACAGTAAAATAAAGCTACAGTCCCAGTCACAAGGCACAAAAACTGTGAAAGTACTGTAGTTGCCCATTCCCTAACGTAGATCTCTATGGAGAAGAACGGGCAAGAAACTCCATGGACACTCTTTTAAATCAGAATACTTTAACAAAACCTTGGTTACATCATTCATTTTGAGATGGTACATTATGTGAGAACGATGCAGCAAGATGTGTACGTTAAAAGTGTCCATAGTAAAAACAATTCAAAAATAAAATAATTAATTCAAATAAGCCGTGGCAAATAAGAGATGACCAGTCACAACTGACAGCGCCCGTTCACGAACATGACGCATGTATCAGCACCATTCAACTCAACCATTTTGAAGGGAACTAAATGATCCGACACACGTGCCACCATCAGCGAGACATTTGAGTGAGCATGACTTACTCCTAACCGCCAGGGCACATTCAAGTCAAGAAAAGACGCAGGTTTCCAGCGAATGACAGCTTTCTAGTACATAGTACTCACACAATATGGGCTAGGCGGCTATATAATACAAAAGAGATTGAATCTATACAATGCAAAGATAGTTATACAATCTTCAGCAGCTCCAACAATACTATTTAATGCTATCAATTTAGGCGCCCCTGTTCTTGTGGAGCAGGACCGGCATTGAGCCAAGCATTTTTATCAGTGATATAATCGTCCAACTTGTAATATGCTTTCTTACAGAGTGTGCGTTTAATGCATGTTTTAAATTTCGTTTCATTCAGTTCAAGAATACTTTGTGGAATTTTATTATAGCATCTCAAACATTACCCCATGAAAGATGAGTCTACTTTAGCGAGTCTGAAGCCTGGCTGAACTAATTGGTCTCTATTTCTAGTACTGTAACTGTGTCTGTCACCTCTTTTATTAAAAAGATGTAGATTTTTTCTTATATACATTATGTTTTCGTAGATGTATTGACAATGTAGCGTCATGATGTTAATTTCCTTAAACAGTTCCCTTAGAGAATCGCGCCTACGAAGATTATATATGGCTCTGATGGCTCTTTTTTGCAGAATAAATATAGACTCAATGTCTGCAGCCCGTCCCCACATTAAAATGCCATAAGACATAATACTATGAAAGTAACTAAAATAGACCAGTCTAGCGGTATCTACATCAGTATATTGACGGATTTTTCTTAAAGCATACGCTGCTGAACTTAGCCGCCCCGCAAGAAATGTTAAATGAGAACCCCATTGTAGCCTTGAATCAAGCGTAATCCCCAGGAAAACCGTTTTATCTACAAATTCAAGTTTCTCTTTATTCAATACTATATCACAATCGCTACTTTTAACATTCGGTAAAGCAAATCTTACGCATTTCGTTTTTTTTTCATTTTACACTAAATTGTTCGCTGTGAGCCAATTATGGACCTGAAGTAGGGCATTATTCACGTCATTTAGATTTTGGGCCCGTCTATTTATCTTAAAAATTAGGGAAGTGTCATCAGCGAATAACACCATATTTTGAGGTTGGTTTTTCAATAAATAGGGGAGATCATTTATATATACTAGAAAGAGGAAAGGACCCAATATTGAGCCTTGCGGTACCCCATTTTTACTTTTAAACCCTGTGAATTTACACCATTTATTTGCACATGTTGATGTCTATCACTCAAATAAGATTTTACCAAACTAAGTGCAAGTTTCCCTAGTCCGTTATGCTCAAGTTTCAAAAGTAATGTGTCGTGATTTACACAATCAAATGCTTTGGAGAGGTCACAAAAAATTCCAATGGCGTCTTGGGACTCTTCCCACGCAGTAAATATGTGCTTTAATAAGGTTACACCGGCGTCAGTTGTACAACGTCCCTTGGTGAAACCATACTGTTGATCGTGTAAGATTCTGTTGGTGTTAAAATGATTGAGCATTTGATTTAGCATTACCTTTTCAAACACCTTGCTAAAAACTGGCAACACGGATACAGGTCTATAATTATTTGTATCTTTACTATCTCCGGATTTAAACAGAGGTATGACTTTACTGTATTTCATTAAGTCCGGGAAAACTCCTTGATCTACACACAAATTAAAAATTAAAGCTAAGTATGGTGCTATAGTCTCAACTATGGATGTACAAACTCTAATAGACATTCCCCAAAGATCTTCGGTCAGTTTGACTTTTATTTGCCGGAAAGCTTTAATAACTATCATAGGGTTTATGTGTTTAAATTTAAATTCAGCCGGGCAGTCAGACACATTCGCCTTTAATAAACCAATTGAGACTTCAGGAGAGGAATTAAGAGCCTCCGTAGTTTTTAACGGTATATCGGTAAAGAAATTTACAAACTCATGAGCTACTTCCTGATTAGAGCTTTTAGGGCCACATGCTGTATCTAATGTGTAGTGTTACGTATTTTTTTCCTGTTAGTCTCGTTATTTATGACTTTCCAAACTGTCTTAATTTTGTTTCCTGCTGTTTTGATCTTGTTGCTAATGTGCAAGGCTTTGGCAACCTTGCATGTATTTCTAAAATTTTTGAATACTTAGCAACATACTTGTTAAAAGTTTCAGAGTTTATATAAGGCTTAAGGCCATAAAGCTCAAATAGTCTTTCCCTACTTTTTCTGATACCTCTAGTTGCCCAATCACTAAATATAAATTTAGGGCAAATACATTTTGTCTTCTTTTCAAAAGCTTTGTTAAATTCAGTGTGAACTATTGAAAAGAAATTATCATACAATTGATTTATATTAATATCGTCCATATGATGGCTCATAACACTTAACTTGTTCTGTAGGGAAAAATTATACCTCTTTAAATTATTAGTAGTTATAGGTCTAAATTAAATCTGAACTTTTTGCAATGGTATGTTACACCTAAAAGTTACAGTTTGTCCGCTATGGTCAGACGGCAAACAATTTACTATGGCTTTATCTAAGTAATCACAATTGCAGAAAACATTATCTATACAAGTAGCAGAAGATGAAGTGACTCTCGTAGGTTCAATAAAAATGTTAGTCAAGTCAAATGACTTGAAAAGATTTAATAATCGACTGCTATTAGAATTTTCTTCTAAAATATTGATATTGAAATCACCACAAATAATTATAGGTTTATTACTAGCTGCAAGTTTTGCCAGGACATCTTCCATTATTGATTCAAATAAGGAAAAGTTTTGATAGTTTGGGGGTCTGTACACACACACAATTACATGCTTATCTAGCTCAACACAAGACAGTTCGACGCAATGTTCCGCCTTCTTCTTTATCGTGTGGTTAGTTCCAAACCTGGTGTCAGAGTTTTTATGCCGCCCATGGGCCTCTGACTTGGCTTAACATGCCGTCAAGAAATATCTCTCAGGCATGCTGGTTTCCTCACGATGTTTTCCCTCACCGAAGCAAGTGATGATTATACAATACGCACATGAATCCAAAAAATCAAAAAAAAAATGTTCCGCCGAGAGACCTACTATGTCATTACGTTGCTTATATTTAACACAATTTTTCAATAATATTAGGGAACCTCCACGCAGCATAGATTTACGGTTAAAACAGCTACCCACCGCATAGTTCTCATAATTAATAAGCATTTGGTAATCCTTTAGCCAATGTTCAGTAAAACAAATAATATCAAACATACTTCTTTCTAAAAATAATTCAATTTCTAATAATTTGGAAGAAAAGCCTTGGATATTTTGGTGGAATAATTTTAAGGTGTTCTGCTGAGGCCCTTTTTTAATATTTAAATGAGTGCAAGAAGGTACCTTGATGTTGGTAGATTTAACAAAATTGTTAATGGTACCTTCTGTTGTCTCACTTCCTAGTTTAAATTAATATTAATATCTGGAGTGAGCCCCGAGACTCCCGTGCCATCACCAGACAATAAAATCCTATTACTAATATACCCTAATTGAGAATTTTCCATGGTGACACATGGATCCTCCTCAGTACAATTTTTGTAAACAATTATAGCACTAATGCTATATTTATTTAAGGTCGCAGTGTTAATAATATAACTAAACTACGACATACTACTTATGTCTGAGTGAATATTAAAAGCTAATAGCCGAGCTATTTTGTGTCTACATCTCATAGGTAGATACACTTTACCCCGAGTCGACTGAAGTTTATCAACAAAAGTGTTGATATCAAGATAATATATAAGTTTGTCACTATAGTGACCTACTAAAAATGTACATGTTTATTTAACATGTGTATGTAATTGTTTTTTCTATTAGATACATTTTCAAAATATGGAAAAGCACACAATATGATTTTATTACAATTTAACTTTAAGAACTCTGATACCCAGTCAGTGATGTCTTCCTTTTTAATCTTAGAACTATTACCAACACATATAGTATCTACTATAGAGATCTACGTTTTGGAATGGGCAACTACAGTACTTTCACAAGTTTTTATGCCCTGTGTCTGGGACTGTAGCTACGCCTTCTTTGTTTTTCTGACATTCAAAAGTACCTACTATGGTCTAATTGAAATAAATGCTTTGAGATGAGTTGAGTTAAAACTCACCGTTGATGTCTTAAACCCAACCTCCAGTGCGTTGGTGAACAACGAACAACGTTTGCTGGTTTTGAATTTGGACGGCCATTCTGGCGTTTTCATAAAGACTTCTCAGCACTTGGATGTATCGCCAGTCTACTTGGCATCGCTGCAGAGACTCCAGAACTGACCAGGTCTCGATAGAGACAAAAGTGTTCTCTGAAAATAATTTTACATTCGGAAGTCGGTGACTTTTGTTTGTTTCATTGACTTTTTTGCCACCGACTTCTGAAAGTAAATTTATTTTCAACTTTTTAGTGTTTTTTTTGGAAGTCGGTTATTTTTTTTGCAAAAAAGTTTTTCAACGACATGATAATTAGGTAGATACGAGGTTTAAGCTTAAAAATCATGTCTTGTCCGTTGTCTTATACATTTTCGTTCACATAAATCGTCTAGGTGAAGAAACAGCAGATATTTTTTTTCAATTTCATAGGTTCGTCTCGGAAAAGTTGTTTATTAGGATAGGTACAATAACCCCGCCGCAGACTCTTAGGGTTGCACCTCACCATTCTGGCAGCACGGAACCACAACTTTTCACGCTCCTATCCTTTTCTGTCGCTCAGAACCGTCATTCGCTAGAGCGAAAACCCTAGCGGGAATGCTACAGCACGCGGTCGCATCGACGACGTGGTCGGCAGCACACTCTGTTTTTCGTAAACGACGATACCAGGATTTGTATGAACTCTGATCTTACCCTTAAATAGCTAGGTGTTATACATCGTTGGATAGATATGTTTAAGCTGAACAAAAGTTACTATGCACCATGTTCCAAATCTTAGTCCATTCACAGTTACCTATGGATTACATTAACAATAGCCAAAAATAATGCTCTTCCCTAATACATTACACTTTAGAAGGAATACTAGAAGGTACTATCTACCGTTATCATCAGGGCCATAAGGAGTTCGAGGCAAACTCGGGGGACACTAACCTTAACAGCAGTTAATGCAGCTCTCTCTATTCCTTGTTTAACAGCATAGGTACTTTTGCTATTGCTGCTCTTCACTTTCGTTATTAGCGGTGGAGGTTTTGTTTTGGTTTTTATTTTTTATTCTTATATCAATGTTGAAGTCACAGAATTTAATTTAAAAAAAAAGACAATTAAATCGACAAACTCCGGAATCAATCATAAGAATGAATAATTTGCTAATTAGTCTAACTACTTAATTATAAATTCAATTATAGCAGACAAGTTTTGTAAGTACCTTACTAAGTACTTAAGCTACCTACTTAATATTAGATAATTTTGTTTCCAGTCGTAAAGTATGCGAATAATTTATATGTGTGTATATTTTTATAACTTAGGTACAAAAGTATTTATTGTAGTTGTAAATTAATAATAACCTAAAAAGTACCATCATCATAATTTTCCTAAATTGTTTCTCTTTAAGTAGGTACCTATAGAGGGCATTAGAGGGGAATTCGGTGGCACGGCAACGGCACCAGTAGGTACCGGCTGTCAATCATCTCAATGTACTTACGAAGAATTATTTGGTAAGCAGGTAGGTAACTAGGTGTTTTTCTTGTAAATGCTAAAAGGTGTGCTGCCCGAGTGCCCGGCTCTCTTCGAGTCTTCTTTACGCTACGGCCGGCGGCACCGTGAAGTTGTAGGTACACTACCTACTGTGAACACTGTGCAGTACTAATAAAGCTATGCGATCCCACATTTGGCTACTTCTTAGTATGAAATAATGAGATTTAGCTAATACGTCATCATCATCATCATCATCATTTCAGCTGAAAGACGTCCACTGCTGGACCTAGGCCTCCCCCAAAGGGGGGGTTTTGCCATAATCGCCACGCTTGGCAGGCGGGTTGGCGATCGCAGTACAGTGTTAAAAAAACACAGAGAACGCTGCTGCCCATTCTCTGGTAAGTCCCTTAGTCGCCTCTTACGACACCCACGGGAAGATATGGGATGGTGCTATTCTTTACGTCCGACACCATACAGTACCTAATACGTAGCGATGTAAATTCTTCAAAATTCTGTTTAAAACTTTGCTACTTCCACATAAAGGTATGTCGCCATCTACGAGCAAGAGACAAGAAGGTCATAGGATCTAGGAGGTTTCATGCTCGTAGCACCTTCCACTCCACCCAGTTGATGTTTAATGGTAGATCTTACTTACTGCTAATAAAACAGCTATTTAATTCACCAAAATACCTACCTGACTAAGTATGTCGATACCTTTTATGGAACAAAACTTGCTGACGGAAATGTTATGGTGAGAGTGTAGAATTAGTAATATCAGTAGGAGGTCATTTCGTAAACAAATACATTTCATGCAAAATAAAACTGAATTGTAAGAATTTCGTAGTCATAGCGCCATCTGTGTGCTAGGGCGCGCACTAACTGACGCGACTGAACCGCACGATGTCCGCTCGCGAGCGGGTCACGGCTCGCGACTCGCGCCTCCCGCCAACGCGTATAGAGGGCGCTCCCCACTCCTCTGCACGAAACCAACTGTTAAATACACAATGCAAAAAGGGGCGCGCGGTGGCGGAGGGCCAGGCGGCAGAAACTACCATACGTTATAATATGAGTATTTTATTCTTACTCTTTCTTTGTACCCAATTAATACAGCAGCACCTTTCACAACAGTCTCAACTCATTCTTTTTTACTCCAACTGATGAGAAAGAAGTCAAAACTTAATTACTCAACTTAAAACTGAGTCTGCTTCCGGTTACGATGGTCTAAAAACGAAAACTCAAACTTTGTGCACATGTCTCATTCTCACTAATTACGAGTACCTTCCTGTGTAACCTTAGCTTGTTTACCAGTACTGTGCCGGATTGCCTGAAGATTGCAAATATTTGTCCCATATACAAAACTAAGGATTAAAAAAATTCCGGCAAATAATAGCCTATCGATATCTCTGTTAACAGAACTCTCTAAAATACTTGAGAAAGTTGTCAACAAGAGACTTTTAACATACCTACGTTTTTTTTTTGTTTTTCTTTATTTATTTAGGGACATTTATAATTGTAATGCGTATGTCAGTCCCATCGTACCCGAGCTATCGAGCTAAATGTTGTAAGGAACTTTTGCTGTCTATGCAAATAACATTTTTTTATGTTGACTACTGTTACTAAACGTCAGTGCTTCAGAGGCATACCTACTTAAAAACAAAAAAATTGATGTCGGACAATCAGTACGTTTTTCGGATGGGTAGGTCCACGGAAGATGCAGTCGCAAACTCAGTTGATAATATCACACATAATCTAGACCAAGTTCGAGTACTGATAGTATCTTCAAAAGCCTTTGATACGAAATCTGGAAAAATACTAATAAGGAAATTATCGTATCTAGAAATCCGTGGTGATGTACTTGTATGGTTCAGTTTTTATCTCTGGAATAGAACGCAAAGAGTGGTCCTGACCAATCAATGCAGTGACCCAGCTAGTGTAAATTTTAGTGTGCCGCAGGGAAGCGTGTTGGGTTCCACTTTGTTCATAATTTATATAAGTGGGTTATGCTCTATTAAGCTTCCACAGGCTAAAATATTCACTTATGCAGGCGCTACCGTAATATTTTCCATGGCTAAATATGGTATGGAAAACGGGCAGCAGGTAGTAGCAAACCTCCGGCTACATTCCTGTTGTAGTACCAACAGGTGCTGCACTTGCTCACATATGATCAAACAGATTCTTTAAACAAATTCTATGTCTCCATTTGGATAATAGAATAAACTATTGACACACTTGAATTAACTGAGCATAAGGAAGCTGTTACACGTATGTAAATGATTAGGCAAGATTGCTGATGATTCTGTTCTAAAAATAGTCTATTTGTCCGTAGGTCAATCAATTCTCCAATACTGTATTAAATCTTGGGGTATATCTGGAAAAACTTACTCGTAAATTCTAATTTTCTTATATTTTTAGGATCCCGTAGCCAATGGCTAAAACGGAACTCTTCGTCCTGTCCGTCTGTCTGTCCTTCCGTATGTCACAACCATTTTACTCCGAGACTGTTGGCACCACTACAGATAATATAATACTACGGCACCACATAGCTGAAACTTGGAAAGAGGGAACACCTCTATAATGAATCTATGAACCGTTACACAAAAGTGACATGAAATTGTGAAAAAAATAAAAACAGGGGTGACTCTCTACAACGTGTAACAGATTAAGCGCAATACCTCAGACACCCCAATTAGAATATTAAATTATAAGTCTAAAATAACATCCGTAATTAAATAAATGTAAACCAAACCTAGTCTTTTTTTATAAAATAGTTACTAAACGCAAAACGTATGTACATCAACATCCCTGCACACACACTCATGCAATGTTAGTGGCCGACGCGACACGCAAACTCGAGCGCCCGCCAGCTGACCATAGCTGTAGGCATTAGATGTGCTTTAGTTCAATGAACGAATTTTACGTACCTAAACACTCACAGGCTGATATTATGAATAACTTTTGATCCTTAATTGAGTTTACCGTGTAATGATTTATAATTTTAAGTGAAATTATCAACACGAATCTAACACTTTAGGCTTGGTAACGGGGATGCATTTAAATCAGCGACTTTTTACCCGAACTACGAAACTAACGAAGGGCGAAGCGCCCGGACTCCGTGCGGCACACGCGGGTAAAATATGTATCTCAGATGCGTAACTTTCGCGATATCAACTACCCCCTGATAAGTCGTGTTTAGGTACAGTTTATTGTTTGTACTACAAAAATATTCAAAGAGCCGCGTGTTTAAAAGATTCGAATCATAATATTTACAGTGATAAGAATACAATCGTATTGATAGGAAGAAGTAGGTACTTACAGAACTGGACTATTTACACTTTACACTTAGGTTATTAATTTGCACTATTTCTGCGATCCACTTTCATTAAAGTTTCAAAATGACCACCGCCTTGTTCTATGCACTTATTTGCACGTTTTTTTTAAATGTATTTCAATTTTGTAAGCACCGTCTTGACACCGTCGAAGATGGAATGGGTGTTCACCATCAGCACGCAACGTTCGCCACACGTACATGTGGCTGCAATTGAACTGGGGTGCTGCTTCTCTCGAGCTGTCCTCTGGATGTTCGTCGAGAATACGCTCTTGCAGACAAGTAGTCCGCACATTCGTCCCTCTGTCCAAAGCCGTATTAGGAAGGAACGTCCCAGAGTCCCTCAGTCGCTGAGTTGCAGCCAGCATCGTCCTAGCGCTCACACTGCAGCCAAAACGGTCATTGAACTCCCGACAAGCTAACGCGACATTATCAAGACAGCGAGCCAGTGTCCTCACCATCTCCTTGTATTGTATGTTTTTATACCGGAAAGCAATCGCGCGCGTAAACAGAAATGTTACGGAAAGAACAACTTTACTAGATTACTACCGGCTGACGACTGACTCAATGTTAGGTAGCCGGCGTTGCGGCGGCGTGTGTGTCGGCATATCGCATAACCGTCAAAGAGGTTGCCGACAAATGCTTTATCTCTTTGCAATAAGTTCTAAATTTCTTCAAATTAAATAATTTTATTTTTGTAGGGATACTCTGATGACCAACTAAGTTAGGTCGTGTATTCAAATAAGCCTTACTCATTGGAGATAAAGTTGGAATTCCTTTAAATAACCTCTTTATTTGATTATTTACGTGTGTGTATTATGAGCTATGAGCGAACTGCAAATAATGTCGTGCGTTTTAGTA
Organism: Noctua janthe; assembly: GCA_910589295.1. Taxonomy (NCBI): domain Eukaryota; kingdom Metazoa; phylum Arthropoda; class Insecta; order Lepidoptera; family Noctuidae; genus Noctua; species Noctua janthe. Next base: position 158,099 of record OU342561.1, read on the forward strand.
GCCTTTATTGCTCTGAGTTAAGGTTTCAATTTCCTTGAATTAAGGTTTGTTTTAATTTGTCATGATACTGTGTTTCTAATTTAAGTTATTTAAAACATTTTTCCGTCAAAATTTAACACCTATTTTTTATGACGGAAATCGATTCAGAAGCCGATTCTGAACCAACTACTTTCAGGAATTGCGTTTATTCTGTTACGCGTTGTATATAAAGGGTGTAAATATACCCTTGACATAGCCGAAAGGCACTTGTTCTCCCCGTCTTTGCGATTTTTTGTGTTCTAGAGCATACCTTCTAGTTACGGAGATATTGGGGGTCAAAGTTCTAATTTTTTCACAATATTTTTTTAAATCATGTTTTTTAAATAAGATTTTTACTTTACACACCTCCGCGACCCCCGTACTTTTTAATCCATCCATCAGCACAATGCTTTGAGTGCTTTCATTAAAAAAAAAAGTCGATTCCCAGCAATAATTTTTGCGTAAAGTTACTTAGTTTGATGTACAGAATGCTTGGTTGACGGCTATGTGAAGGGTCTGTTTGCCCAGGGCTGCGGGACTGTTCGAAAGAGATACCGTGGCCCTGGAACATAAAGGGCAAAGAAGGAACATGGATGGGTTTTAGTCAGTACAAGTCTGACACTCCCCTCCGCTCCGCCCAGAGTGGGGGGGGGGTCATTTGATGATTCCCATCCGGAAAAAAAAAAAAAAAAAAAAAAAAAAAAGGGTCTGTTTGCACCCTGTATGTAACTGAGGGTTGAAAAAATATTTCAACGTATATAACTGTTTGGGGTGATTACCGACAGCTCTTGAAAAATTATATGGAAATCCGTAAACACTTTTAGCTAAGTCAATGGTTGATGAGATATTTGCTTCGAAGGCCGTAAAAAACTGTGCCCCTCCCCCTCCCTCTAATTTCTAAAGCAATAGAAGGAAAATTCAGAAAAAAAACCGTTTCGTTTTTTTGCAATTTGCAGTTTATACAACCTGTTGATTAAAATATGTTTTAAAAGCAACCAAAATAAAGGTAAAAAATATTGACTGACTGAATTTTTATTATGACCAAGACAAGAATTTCTTAAAATTATTGAGTAACATATACAAATCTGGCCCATGGTAGTGGTACTCTATACGAAAATGCTATAGTATAATAATAAGTAAATGTTTAATTTATTTCCTTTTTAACTTTCTAAGTTGGAAATAAGTAACGCGTCGTTGTTGCAACGTCTCTTGCTGATTAGCTTTGAACAATCTAGTTCTTCAATTAGAAGTTGAAAACGTATACAAAGTTTCATGTCCGTGCTATTGACCGTTGAAGAGTTCCCTCGTGAGGAGACGACCCTGGCTGTAGGATCAGATAACGATAGAAATTTTGTTTATTTATAAAAAAAATTAGGGCGTATACAAAGTTTTGTGTCCGTGCAAATAGCCGTTGAGGAGTTCTCTCGTGAGGAAGCGATCCTGACTACGTGATCAGGTCATGTCTATCGCAGGAATATATTATTATTGTCAACAGAAACAAGGTATATGCCAAAGGAGATGGCAAAAAATTATAAGAGCCTGTTCCCCAGAATCTCAGACCATCAAAAAAAGGAAGACGGAGCACCGCGAACATCAAAACTGAAGCCACCTTTTTGTCTATGGGTGTATCGAAGGGTAGCCATTTGTTTAAGTTATTCCCTATTTGGAGAATAATATTGTATGGGTAGAATAATATTGTACGAGTAAGATATTATTGAGTATTGGATTGTACCTCAATTCTTAGAAGGACTTCTATTCCGTACATCGCAAATTAAAAGAAAAGAAAAATAAGTACAAAGTGCATTAACATACATAAGACCACATTGGTACAAACGGCACAATCAGATGGAATGTGAGATCACCAGACCACCCCTTTAGATTTTTTTATGGAGATATGTTAAAAATCAAACATCATATGGAACAAATATTCAACACACCTCGCTATTAAAAGTTACTGGAAAATAATTGCTTAAAAAAAAAAAATTCGTGTATCCAACAAAATGATGCTCATTTTAAACAACTAATTAGATAGTTTACCCTTTTTTTGTTCAAATAAAATAAGTTAAGATTTCATGGTTTTCCTTTCATTTAATTTCTCATGTTTGTTAGAGCAGTTTGATCCTTATGATTGACCCTATCGTTTGATGGCATAAAAGTTTATTTTGTTTTAATTTAGCCGGTTTGATTCCCGTGTGTGGCAAGCGAATTATCGAAATTTTTTTAATGCAGATTTATTTCTTTTTAAAAATAAAGGAATGTTTCCTTTGTGTAAAATCTCCAGTACTTAGAGTACATACCCTCCAGGTGGCGTTGAAAAATTCCACCCTGTGTACTACCACCTTAATAAAAAATAAATAAATTTTTCACATTCCCAAACACAACCGTTTAGCTGGTAGAGGGGGGGGGGGGGGGAGACACTTGAGTCTAACAAAAATTAGCACTTTAAAGCTTAATATTTCACAAACGAATTGATTATTTGAACAAACTCGCAATATTTTTTAAAGACCTATCCAACGACATACCACACTAAAGGGTTGGTGACAAAAAATTTCCCACTGTACGTGTAGGTACAGGAGAAACCCAACAAAAAATACTTTTCGAGATTTTATTTTACCACTTTGTTGTCGGCGTAATCTGCATATTCATGCCAAATTACAGCTTTCTAGTACTCTAAGAGTATTTGAGCGAAGCTGCGAACAGACGTGGCGAAACTATAAGGGTTCCTTTCCTTGTTGACTACGGAACTCTAAAAAATGAAACCACATGTTATGTCTATAATGTTTTATTGTAACATATAGATAGTTTTCTACACATCCACCTTACATAGTTCGCGTGGAGCGCTAACTGATATGAGCTCTGTACAGCGGCGGCAAGGGCCTCGCTCCCACATAAATAAAATTCACGTAATAATATATAAACTTAGCCTAGAGCAGGCGCAGCGGCCCGCACATACATCTATATACACGCTAAAACTAGTCTGTACACCGCGGCCGCGCCCGCGCACTATTTACAACGAGAGGATATGTGTCAGGGTTGGCACGCGCGGCCCGCGTCAGTCGCGAGGGGGCGCGCGCGCCAGCAGCGCCAGCGGCTGCAGCGCGGCCGCGTGCAGCGCGTGCGCGTGCGCGTGCGCGTGCGCCCCCAGCGACGCGCCCCCCGCGCCCACCAGCCCGCCCGCGCCCAGCCCCGCGGGATCGCCCGCCGGCGGGTTGATGCGCTTCTCCTTCTGGCGCCGGTTGCAGAACCATACACGCACCACCTCCTTCTCCATGCAGAGCGCGTCGGCGAGCGCAGCGATCTCTTCGCTTGTGGGTTTGGGGTTGTGCAGGAAGGCCTTCTCCAGCGCCACGCGCACGCCCGACTCGATCGAGGTGCGCTTCTTGCGGCGCCGGCCCACGGCTTCAGCCAGCCCCGCGCCCAGCGCCGCACCTCCGCCACCCGCCGCGCCTCCACCCGCCAGCGACGAATCCGCATCCTCTAGCCATTTCTGCAGTAGCGGCTTCAGTTTGCACATGTTCTTGAAGCTTAGGTTCAGCGCTTCGAACCGCGATATCGTGGTCTGCGAGAAGTCGTTGCCGTATAGCTTGCCCATCGCCAGCCCGACGTCGCCCTGCGTGAAGCCTGCGGAAGGAAACGATCATGCTCTATAATGCCTATGATCGAGAACTCGTAACTTTGCCTGTGTTCCAGCAGTTGAATGCTCTGCATCCAGCGGTAGAACTCACCGAGTTTGATGCGTCTCTGCTTGAAGGTTTTGGCGAAGTGTTCCAACTCCTCGAGGTCGGCGGTGTCATCGGCGGTGGGCTCGAGCGCGCGCGGCTTGTGCGCGTGCGCGTGCAGGGGCGTGTGCGCGTGCGCGTGCAGCGGGGAGCGCGCGCGACCGGAGCCCGGAGTGAGCGGTGTGAGGAAAGCGCCGGCACCGGGGGGCGTGCGTCGCGGCGACGGCGACCGCCCATCTGCAGGACCGTACACTCATTACATTCGCAGAACTTATTATTGTGAATTTAGTGGCGACTAGTAAAGTCCTGATCATGGACTGCCCTGCTGGCACGTGGTGTGCCAGCAGGGCAGTCGCCTCAGTACGCGGAGAGCAGTGCACGAACCTTGTAGATACTTGTAAGGGGGTGACGTACCGGTGGCGGCGGGGCCATGCTGCGCGTGCTGGGCATGGGGGGCGCCTGCACGCGCCTGCAGCTGCTGCAGCTGCTGCGCGGCCGCCTGCGCTACCGCCTGCTGCACCTGACACATGGATGTCACACATTTACTACCTATTCTTACACTTCTTTATCATCAATGGTATCCTCGGGCTAGCAACCGGTAGCTAATCGGTATACGGGTTTTCTGGAACCAATCTTATCAAGAATTAATAAATACTTATCGGTTTGATTTATTTATACATTCAGGAATCGAAATTCCACAATGGCATCGATAAAAACGGTCATCATCTGCCTAGCCTTTTCCCAACTATGTTGAGGTCTGCTTCCAGTCTAACCGGATGCAGCTGAATACCAGTATTTAACATGGAGCGATTGCCTATCTGACCTCCACAACCCAGTTAGTGCTGGGTAATACGATACCCCTTGGTAAGACTGGTTGTCAGACTTTTTGGGCTGCTAACTACCTGTAACGACTGTCAAAAATGGTCATGCTCACGGATCGTAATTTACATAGGGGTTAGAGTTGCTAAAATTGGTTGCTAATGTCGAGAATGAGGACTTTGAATTAAACCCTCGTCGATATTTGAGAGGTGTATAAGATCGTGTAGTGGCTCACCTGGGTGTGCAGCAGCAGCGAGTGCGCACCGTGCTGCGTGAGCAGCAGGTGTTGCAGCTGCGCCAGCGCATTGCCGGCGCCCGCCGCGTTCTGTGTACAAACAACAGTTAGTTGAGTCGTACTAAAAGATGAGAAGACCGCCTTCCCGCCACAGTGATGGCGGCGGCGGGAGCACAGGAGTGCTGACGAGTGCAAATGGAGAGGATACTCACGAAGACGGCGGCGGTGGCTGCAGCGGCGCTGGCGACGTGGGGCGCGTGCGCGGGGTGCGCGGGGTGTGAGGGGTGCGGCAGCGGCGCGGAGGGTGCGCGCGGGGGGGAGGGCGGCCGCTCGTCGCCGCTGATCTCGCCCTCGCCGCTCGCCGAGCCGTCTGCAACACAACGTGTTACAGTAAGTGATACGTTGTAGCAAGTCGAATAGTGACCCATCCCTGCTTGGGCTTCCCACGGCTGCAATCTCCTGAATAATTGGCCACATGTCCAAGTAGCAACATCACACAACACAACAATCGGTGTACCTACAAGTACATCCGTGCCAAAAATTATTGCTGGGAAACGACAATTTTTTTAACTGACTTCCAAAAAGAGGAGGTGGCGGAGGCACACATAGGTACAGTAATCATCATTGTGAGTGTGGTCAGCGATATCTTCGCCAATTGTGAACCGATTTTGATGATTCTTTTTTTGTTTGGAAAAATATTATTCCCGGTGCTGTTCTTCGGAGATTTACAATGGAACTCTTCAATAATGGACAGCAAATCTGTCGTGATGGCTGCAATCGCTTGGATGTTCATTGTTTACACAACTTCATAACATAACATCACGTATGTATGCTCTCGTACGCAGATGTGTACAGTACACCCACATTTCAACAGTTAGGTATGTTAAAGTTCCATTTTATTGAGGATGGCTTATCCTTATTACCATGAAATGTATTGTTAAAAACAATGTAAAATAAATGTATAAGTAGCAAATATTTGTAAAGGATATTACAAATAAAAATGGAAAAACAAGATAACTTTTTTTCAAAAAACACACCGACTTCAAAAACACCGAAAAGTGAAAAATAACTTTAGTTTCAGAAGTCGGTGACAAAAAAACTGAATCAAACAAACAAAAGTCAGCGACTTCTGAAGCTAAAGTTATTTTTCACTTTTCGGTGATTTTGAAGTCGGTTTTATGGGATGAAAAATCATGGTTTACGGTAGGACTGAATTTGTCTGCAGGTGGTCCTAGGTTCGATACCCGGTTCGTGCAAATTATTATGGGGTTTTCCCATCAGGAATTTCTATATAACAACCACAGAGTCTGGATTTGTGCCCGGTTTGATGGCAATAGGCGTGAGCTCCCTATTACTTGCATTTACATAACTTGGGGGACTTAAACCGAACTGGCCAAATGTGGGTGTACTACTTGTTACACATCTGCCCAACGCTGCGGGTATTACTGGTTCACACCAGTTGTTACCAGTTGTTATGTTATCATCATCATCACTGTAATCACTTCGCTGTCATCATCATTACTACATTTTAAAGTTAAAATCCCCCGCCAGGCCGAGGGTGTGTTTGTGCAGGGTCAATTCAGGAACTACTGAATAGATTTTGATACGGTTTTCACTAATAGAAAGAAGGCTTCGCTGAGAAGGTTAATAGGCTATAATTTAAAAACATTTTGCGAAAGGAAGCTACTTGAATGACGATATTTGGAATTAAGACGAAAAAAATAGTACAAGCTACAGGAAAATAATGTATGAGGGAATTATTTCTCTTAAAAAGGTCTAAAACGGCACATGTTTATCTTTTAAGGTTGATTCTCAATAACCATTTATATGATTTTAAAATTTGGTCAAAAATAATGCATTATTTGCGAAGGTGTACCAACATAGTATTAATCCTTATCAAAATGAATATGTTAGTCATCTTTGGCGTTTAACTGGACCAACATTGCCCTTGACATCATTTAGATGAATATCTTAGGAACTAGCATAGAATGCAAATAACTGGCACAAAAAAATAATATCATAACGACGACGAAGGTCCATTAGAAGATGACTCTCAATGGGAAAGTACGCCATATGAAGCTGCAATATGATGTACAGAACAATTAAAAACATATTATTGTTATAGCTGTTTTTGACACATCTGTAGTTCCCTACGCAGGGTTTGCGTATAAAAAAAATATATATTGTAATGCTACTGTATAACATAATATTACGCCTGCATTTCCCGGAAGGGTTAGGCAGAGGTGTACCATTAATAGTACACCCACATTTAGCCAGTAATGTTTAAGACCCATGTAATATGGGTCAAGCCCTATAACCATCAAACGGACACGTCCAAGCTCCGGGCTACTACTGAGAAATCCCCCATAGAAGAAACCAATAACACTGCCCGATCTGGGAATCCAGGAGCTCATGCTCAGCAGTAACTGCGACCACTAGAGCAACGAGGAAAATCGCTCGGAAATTTATTTGCTATCATCATATCGTTTTGTCAAATTAACGATCCTTTGCTCCTCTCTTTTGGTAAAAGCATTGCGAAATAATGACTGAAAACATTTGCAACGCCTACTACAAGAACTTTCCGACTTACACAGTCCATTTAAAACGTCTTTTGAATCCCGAACACTAAAGTTGTTATTGGTTTGGTAATTTCATCAATTCACAATAACCGACCCACTATCAAATATAACTTAGCCACGAACGAAGCCACAAGTCCTAACCTACGATACTCAGACCTGGTCGCCTACCCGTTGGCAGGACATTACGACATTTGGGCTTGCAGAATAGCCCTTTGGGTGGCTTGATGTACGGTTTTATTTTCTGGAGACTTCCGTCGAATCTTGCCAGTTGTACCAGAGCACCCTTGCGGAAAGGCTATTAGAATCAACCTATTCCCTGATACAGTTTGATGTTCAAAAGTGTCTTCTTTTACTTTCACTTTGGGCAGACGAAGTCAATACATCTCACAAAATTGGTACTTAAAACTATTGTGAGAGTTCCTTCCATACAAGAAAATATATAATTTGCTAATGAATTACTTTAAATAAGGACTGGCGAATCACAAGCAAAATCATCACCATTTGTCTGCATTTTTCCAACTAAGTTGGGGTCACTTTAAGTTGCATGCAGTGAATGCCAGCATTTTACATCGAGCCTATCTAACCTACTCAACTCAGTTACTGGGCAATACGATTTACCTTGATACGGTTGATAATGGTTGTCAGACTTTCGGGCTCCTACCCGTATTCACTGTTAAAGATCTGCAAACGGCAGTTGAGACCAACAGCGTAGCGTACTTTCCGAGAAACGGAGGGACCTGGATATGAAACGTATGGCCACCCATCCGCACGCTGCACCTCAGAAATCGTTGCTGAATCTCGAAAATCGACCTGTGCTTCTATTATTATTTAGCCACGAGCCCTAACCTACGGTGCTCAGACTTGGTCGCTCACCGAGTTGTATAGTTCCGTCTTGGACTTTACCCAAGGGCAAGTAGCAATTAGGATGCAGAATTTTGGGTGTAAGAAGACAAAGCAGAGTTCAAAACACGTCGCTGTGTTTTAAAACGGGAATAATGGACGTCGGTAAGAAGCTGCTAGGCTGAAATGGCATTGGGCGGGTCAGAAAGAAGTGGAGAGATGACCTGGACGCTTACCGCGAGGGCTGGTTCGACGTGACGCAGGAAAAAATAATATGAATAAATAAAAGAGTTTCTAGAAGTAATTGGGGGAGGTCTTTGCTCAGATGTGAGACAATATTGATTAAACAAAAGAAAAGGGGAGCTTAATCAAGACATGGTAAAGTAAAGCTTACAAATAACTTTGTTTCGGTTCCAAATACGTTGGATTTTGAGAACACATCGACGAAGTCACAGAGTTAGTCCAGGACAGGCCTTTCAGTGCTTCGATAAGAAAGTATCGCGCGTGCTAACACGACGAGAACGGTGCCGGATATTGTATGTAAATGTGCGCCATACGTCATCGTGGTGACGTGTCCCAACATCGATCGCTGCTGCGCTACTGTTCACACGTGCGTGGGGTTGAAAATGATTACCTTTCTCAGATGAACAAATTATCTAGGTAACATGGACAACTAACTGCGTGTTTACTCTGTTACGAGTTACGGGCCAGCCTCATTTTGTGGTAGCTCCCTAGACTGGGCAGTGATACGTCACAAGTGACACAGCACACGAGCGCAGCTCTCCCGGTGTCATCTAAGTATCACGTATCAAGTGACGAGTCTCAGCGACAGCAAGTCGTTCCTTTGTGTGGACACCTCACTCGCGATATAAAACATATACATCTGCCATTGCTACTGTGTTCTATTGTTAGTTCACTTAATATAGAGACGTGCGCCGGCGCACAATGCCGTCGGGAGCGTCTCGTGCGCACTCCGCGCAGATCATAAAGGGGTGAAGCGCGCATAAGCGGCGCGTGCGCTTTCTTTCAAAGGGGTGATGAAGGTGTGCACAGTTTTTTTGCATGGTGTAGCACCGCACGGGCACCGAACCCGCACCCGGAGACGAGGTACAGGACAGGTGCCGCGGAGGCGCGTGGGCACTTTCTCACGAGTACACCAAGGAGTAAATACAGGAAAGTGAAAGAATCAACTTACGTTCAGAACGTGTACAAGCCGCGGGACAGTGGAAAGTATTAATTAGATCATTTATTGAGCAGATATCTGGCGGGGCGTACGAGCACGCGGCCACGGGCGGCCGGCAGCGGCGGTGCGCGGTGCTCACTTACTTTGATTACCGTACGATATTATAGTTAGTCATGTTGCTAATTAAAATAAGCTAATTACACGTCGAGATATGATCTACGCGGGTCGTCGGGTAGTACGCCCGCGCTTGTAGTAACTACACTAATGAGAAATGTACTCATTGCATATTAATGTAAACCGAATAATGTAGTCAAAATAAATGCTGAATGGATGTGTTGTGTTGGATGTCCAACGGTGAATAGTTGGAGCGAGGGGAGCGGCGCGGGCGCGGGGAGGACGGAGGAGGGGTAACAGTTACAAATTATATAAAAGAGCAGAAAAGTCAAGACTGAGCAACGATGTGAGCCGTAGTGCGAGGACGCAACATGTGAACAGGAGTATTCTTATTCTTAATCATAATCTTGAATGCACACAAAATAAGAAATGGTCATCATTCTCCTGCCCAATTTATTTGCAGTCGGCGTAGCATGTTCTCTCCTTGCGTACTTCTCTATTACTCGCCATCTCAGCTGTCACCTCCTTTGTAGCCATATCATCCTTCACACAGTCCATCCATCGTTTCTTTGGTCTTCCTCTACTCTCATAGCCAACTACATTCATACGCAACATTTTCCTCAATTCTCCGCATTACATGTCCATACAACGATAACCCTTTACCACACAACTTTTCAGTCACCGGCGCTACTTTCAGACTTCCTCTTATGCACTCAATCCTTATTTTATCCATTGGCATTACATCACACATTCCCCTTAGCCTTCTCATCTCAGCCACATGCTACATGCATACTTTTTGTGAAAGAAATAAATTAATATTAATATTATTCATCCCTTTTGTGGATAAGCAATAAAAATATACGTACATACAAATTGCAATAATATAGTTTATGTACAACGGCGAGCTTCACCCAGAATTTAGTTTTCTTACAGCAAACCTGATTTCGATTGCGAGATTTGCAAAAGAGGATATACCTATCCCATCAACATAAATGTGAAATGAGAGCCAAGTTCAATATTATGATATATGCCTTGGTTTTTGACTTCAACGACAAAACAGGTGAGACCTAAATTGGTGCCAAGTTCAATCGTCAGTTCAGAAATTTATTTATAACAACATAAAATATTTTATAACAATTTTTAATATCATTTCTTCTTACAACGTAGGATAATATATTGAAGCCTGAGGTCTGACTTGGCTAGTTCTCATATATGAATTATTATTAAGTACCTACTAAAACAGTTATGAAAGAGCCCTATGTTCAGGCACTATAAGTAAGTGTTCCTAATAGAATCAATTAATTGAAAAATTATAATAAAATGATTAAAATTTACGAGTTTCTGATTTATTCCTAAGTATTCATCTAACTACCTATCTGGATGCCAAATTTGAACTTTCTAGGTCATCTGGAACGGGGTTAGAGTTTTGATCTATAGGTCAGTTAGTGATAAAAATGACGATTTTATGTTGTTAATATCTAAATAACCGATTGAGATGTGTTTATGAAATTTGGAGCATATGTATCTTGCAAGTCTCAATGTCTGAGCCAAATTTGACATGTTTATGTGAAATAGTTTATGAGTTATGAGGGAGTCAAAAGTGGCTCCAAATGGTTCGTGAATATTACACACGGTGCTGCTCGCCAGTCCTGGTAGCTTGAACTTGGCTTGGCTTGACACGCTACCGTGTCTAGATGTGCGTTAACAGTCCATTTAATTACTTTAATTAATTAATTTTATAAATTAAACTACATACCTACAATATAACTTACGTAATACAAGCATACATACCTATTAATCTTACATAATATGTATATGTATAGACAAGGCACACAAACACACAGGTTGCACACACGGTTGACAGTTACATCCATACAAATAAATAAAATTAAAGTGTCTGTTTATAATATCAAAATAACAGCTTTTTACTGAATGCATATACGATACTCTTAACATTTTTTATTTGTTTAATTTTTGTCTTTTTTCTGAATGACTGTTTGTTCCAGCTAATCTCCAAAATAGCTAGACCGATTTTGACGGGACTTTTACTGGCAGATAGTTGATATTATAAGGAGTAACTTATTTTAGTTTTATTTTAGAAAAAGGATTAGGGTTCCGTGCAAAAAAAATGAACCCTTGAAATTGTTAAAAAAATCTGATTTGAATAGGGAAGTGATATTTTATAATAATTTCACGCGGACGAAGGTCGCGAGCAACAGTTAGTCTATAACAATAGTATGTTCGTGTTCGTCGCGGGCTATTGACCACTTGGTTCCTATATACTGTTTAATGGATTTTGATGCGGTTTTCGCCATAAGACCGCTCGTACACACACGTTTTTCGCCGTGAAACCACGGTTTATTCGCCGAGCGGACTGCTTGTGTGTCCAAGCCACTTAATTTAGAGAATGGCGCAGAACTGTCGATGTGTAGACATGTCAACCTGCACCCGTGCGGGCAGCGTACAGCGCCTGGTCGCTAGTGATGTTAGTAATAGTGGACACTGACCATGGCTAGGCGGCGGCGACGGCGACTTGATGTGCTCGCCGGACTCCTCTGCAACAGAACAAACGCACCTGTTAGTGCATTGTCAGCATGCACACACTACACTAAACTTATACTGTCACTTACGGGATATCTTCCGTGATTACGTTATTTCCGTGAAAGTATAAGTTTAGTTGTAAACCGTGAAAGCTTAAAACAGTGCTTAACACTACACTAAAAAATAGAGTATACAATCGTCTGAATGTATTGTATATGAGTGCAGCGGCAACTACGCGCCCTGCGCAGTGCTGCTGCAGGCGACACGTATGCCTCGCGTGCACCAATACGAGGTACCCTGTAGCCTGCAGCAGTTCTTTTTTCTGCACGTTAATTGGACGATACACCTTAAAATAATTATTTTATAATATATGACAAGCTTTTGCTGTCCCACTGTAGTCCTAAAGCTCCCTTCTACATTTGAAATCGTCCCAATCTACTTTGATTGCAAAAATCTGAAAAATGTGAGTTGGACTCACACATAGAGGGTTCCGCTCCTAGGAAGGAATATTTTTCCATCTTTAAGATGCAGGTAACTATCTACTTTTGGGATCACCGACCAAATAAATAGATAATAATATAATCATGTCAAATCAAAATTTATCAATAATAATTACGGGTGAAATTATTACCAATATTGCAGTAGTATAGTAAGTATCTCTGTAACAATTAACTATTCATTCTTATTCCCAACTTATATGTGCATTGTCTTGTTTGAGACTGCATTACTAAGATTTTTTTATTCGACTTTTAATTAAAAAAGGTTATAGATTTCGCCGTTATCTTTTTTTTCATGTATGTACACCGATTACTCCGTTATCACTGGGCCAATTTACGTGATTCTTCTGGTAGAGGAAGCCCGCGCAGTGGTTCCATATGCATTTTATTAACTTTGCTTGAGTATTTTATGAGTTAGCTCTTTTAATACGTATTTTTTCTTCTTGGCCTATGGTTACGTCATTAGTAAAATTGATTCATGAAAAGAATAGGTGTAGACGTACCACTAATACTACATAATTAGAGGTATTTTTAAATAATGGTATTCCTGATCTGTAAACGACACGCGGCTTATGTTAAGTCACAGTTAAGTACAAGTAATTCTGTCGTAAGTGAGGCACGAAGGCAACGGGTGCGGAGTGAAAAGGTTAGTAGTAAGTACCTGATAACAAGCGACGAGCGCGCTAACACGGCGTTACAGTGTCGCGACACGCGGCTCCGCCGGCACGAACCCGCGGTTTAGGATCAGCTCATTAGCACCGAATTAATGCAATTAATAGGATCAGCGCGAGGTGCCGCGTCGGGGCGCACTCGACACACCGACGCACGTAATACGAAGCCACAGCACACGGATCATCAAATTACAAGTAATGCTGATTAATGAGAGGATTAGATGGCACTCGATGTCATCCGCGGGCCCTAATACTGCCGCGCGGTCGGAACTAGTCACAGTAGTCACTCACTCATAGTTTCAAGAAAAAAAATTCTGAAACGCCGTCTGTTGGGCGCTACGATTTATTAACTTTTCGTAGACGCTCTACGAGAATGCTACGCCACTGCTACGACATGATAGATCTTTTAATTATGTTAGTAGATAGTAATTGATATTGATACGAAATATTTGAGTTGCTTGTGAATACGTCAGCACATGCATTGATATAGGTACTGTAGACAGCAGTGCGTGGGAACAGCGGCTACCTGCCGCTGAGCCGCGCACCTCGCCGGTCTGCGAGGATGAAAAAGGATTTGCGTCGACACAAATGTTCATTTATTTAAATATACGCGAATTCATAAAAGATGTATCCTTTGATAAAAAGCCTCATATGCTGTAAAAAGTGCGCTTGCATTGAGTCGTCAGCGTCAGTTTTTTTGCGGAGGTGTCACAAAGGGGTGCAATCACAGAAACGAGCTGACTATCGGGTGGAAATGGTCACAAAATACGTAAAAAGCGGCAGTTGTGTATTTTTTGCGCGTCGGATTAGTTTTATAGACGCCGAGCGCTGAGGAGCGGAGCTGAGTAATGCTGAGCGGGGTTGTGATGCGCAGGAGTAAGTGACGGAGTGCTGGCACTCTGCGCTCGCGTGCGATACACCCGGTGCGCACTGCAGCGACTACTTGACAACTATTATTAATTTACTTTAGATGAAGTTTTTCTCTTCTTGTATGAAAGTTAATCGCTACAGCGATCAGAATCAGCGACTGCTTGATTACGTCTAATTTGATTGTTTCGAGTTGTGCGCGCTGTCGCACATGGATACACGAGTATGAGCAGTTTCCACATAGTTACAGACCTTGAACTATCGTGCTATTATAGTATAACTGCTATTACTTATGTATTTCATTTTTATTGCTGAGGGCCACCATCGAAGTTTCGTTCTGTTCCAGAAACGAGCAGCAGTTGAAGTTCAGCGACGCATGAAGTAGGTAGTTGTCATAAGGTTCACCCGATATAAGTAATATTATATTTCAATATAATGTAACTTTTGGGCATGGAGTTGTTACATAAAATTATCTTTAAATTTATCATAGTTTATGTTCGGTTTTATAAATAAACCCTATTCAAGTTAAGTTCTTACTTAATTTCTTTCTAAATGGAGGTAACTCAGTCATCTGTTATTATTTCTTACCATTTTTCCTAAAATCTTCATTAAAGTAAAATTATTGAATTGTAATTAAAATGCATGAAATTATCAGCAATAATTGAGCTATAAATAAAATTAATCCAATCAAAACGCTTAACATCTACAGGTTAAACACAAACGAATCAGTATATTCAGTGTGTTTGTAAGTGACATTACAAATTGGCCTATAAATAGATACGTTTTCTAATCCATTATTTTACATTTTTAACCGACTTTCTTCAAAAAGGAAGAGGTTCTCAATTCGGTTGTATTTTTTATTTATTTTTATGTTTGTTACCTCGTAACTCCGTCATTTCTAAACCGATTTGAAAAATAGTTCTTTTATATGAAAGGATGTACATTTTTTATTTTGCCCATCTAGGTAGGTTCAGCATATTGGCTTGGCAATGAACGTGTTAATTAGTACGTATTTTTCTTCTTGGGCTATTATGTTGATGTCACGATGATCTCTTAATAACTTTTAGTTACAATGTAAAAATTAATTCATGGCAGGAATTTGTGCGGGACCATTTGGTATCAAGTTTAATGGATATATTTTTTCCAGATTCAGACCCCAGGAGATGTGCCTATGTATAACATGAAACATGATTGTAACAGTTGCTATGTGTAGGCAGTAGGCAGCATCTACGCATCTATTTACGCTCCAGGACCTAAGTTTAGTATATTGACTAAATGTTAGAACCAGATTATTTACATATTTGATAAATTAATTTGCATAATAATATTGGTAAGAAACTTAAACAAAATAAATATGCCTGAAATCCTTAAAGAAGTTGTTCAGAATGAAGACCTATTCCGTGAAAAAACTTTAATTAACTGAGGCACATTCAATAATAATGAGTGCACGAAAATAATATATCTGTCGTTACTCAATAAATAACCTCATATTTGTTATTTATATAAGTTAACTCCTAATCACAAACATAACCGAAGAATCGACTTCGATACGAGAATAAGAGTTTGATAAAAAGACGCATTAAAAGCTTTAACAGGCTAACTTATTAATATCGGTTACAGTGGTATAGAAACTGAAAACTATGTGAATCAACTCACGGTAGCGCGCGGAGCAGTAGGCGCGCGTGTCGGCGCGGACGCAAGCGGACAGCACCATCACTGCGTGTGCGCGAGTCTGTGTGTAGTGTCGCTGTGTGTAGGAGCCGAGCAGCACTGCGAGCGCGCGAGTCGCGGGTCGGCGCTGCACTGCCGGCGCGAGCAGCAAGCGCGCGGCCCGCGCGTCCCGCCCGCCGCCCGCACCCCGTGCGCGCCCCGCTCAACCCTCAACCGTCGAATTAAAAATTTTAAACTTTTTTGTACGAATCCGTTTCTTTTTCCGCCCTTTAGTGAATTTTTTTCGCGCGATCTCGCCATTATTTCGATTACCTGAGAGGATTTTTTTTCGCTTTCGCCGAACGGATCGAGCGCGATGCGCGTTTAAAAGCTGTTTAATTTTTTTAGGAAAGGGGAGCGACGGGTTCGGCTAACCGATGCGCGAATTCCGATATCGGGTTCGATTGAAATAAAAAACCGAGGCCGCGTTGAGCGCGTGTGCCATCAGCCCGTCAGCCTGTCAGTCCGCGAGCCCACGACTCGTTACTGAGCTATTATCAAACAAATTGTAATGATATGAATGTTCTCTTCGTATCTAGTGGCCATCTCGTAGACGGCGCCGCACCGCACCGGCCGCTACTCAGATGGTCAGAGCACTCCAGTCGACGAGCGATTGTGTTAATCATGCTGCTCATTGTTTGTCGCAATAACTTTTATTGTAGATCTAATACTCGATTAAGCGATTGGTTTTAAGAAAACAACGAAACAGATGAGTAGATATGTTTAAAAGTTTTGACAACAAAAAGGAACGTCCGAGGTATTTGTAAATTGTAATGTGCTGCGTTGTGTTGTGTACCCAGCGTCCAGTAAGCATTGGGAGAGTGATTGTGTGAGATGAAAGGGCTAGTTCCTGTTTGATGTGAATCTGATGGAATAGCAAGTGTGGCGGCGAGCGGGACTGACCGCCCCCCGCGCCACCCTCCGCGGCGCCCCCGGGACACAGAGCTGTGCACCGACACACACGACGCACTCCCGCCGTCTACTACCTACTTAACGTTTTCACATCACCATTTGCCCACGTACTCCTTCATCGTCACAACAAAGATCGACGGGACCTGCAGCATCAGCATAATCAACGTCACTGTGCAATAAATCCCAAGACCAGTATTTATTGATGCTGCAGTGTGCGAGTGCGTCCTGTGGCGGTGGCGGGTCTAGCGCGCTGGTGCGGCGCTTTGTGATGCTAATGTGCGCAAACAGTGGCCGATGAAACTTTAATTCAGGTTCTTGTGACCCCGCCGACCCCCGCCCCCACCCCACTGACCCCTCACACGCCCTCGCTCATGCATCTATATCCAAAGAATGCATTTACGTAATGTGGCCGCTGTTTGTTTAGGCGCCAACATATTGCTACTTTGAATAAGAAATTCGCCTTCTTTGTAGAACTCATCGTATTTTAAAACTGAATAATGTGTGTTTACTTTAACGGTAACCGCTCCTCGAGTGTTATTTCGGGAGTATTTGTTTGAACAGTTTCTGAGACGCGGCTTCAAATGCCACAATGTGGATTTTGTAATGTTTTCTTTTCAACCGCAACAAGCAACTTTAAAATAATTGTGTCTTTCGAAACGAATTTATGTTATTACAAATCTTATAACAATACCACAATAAAAATCACATTTTAACAATGATCTTTTTACCGATACTGTAAAATTATAATGTCGTAGTTCACGCAACTGCTGCTGGACAAACGTACTAGAGTGTGTCGTAGCGGTGCTACGCGGCCCGTAGCGGCTGACCGGCTCGTAGCAACGCGTAGCGGGGGCGTAGCACGGCGACCCTCCGTGTTTTACCATTCTTATGGGTTTTTTATAAACACTGATTTCTATATTTGTGCAGTTTTATGACGTGTCAACCCTCATACCTTTAGATATTTAATTAAAGATTGGTAGTGTTAGGGTTGTGAGGGTCTCTGTGAGTCGCGAACGGCGGGAGGGCGAGAGGGTGGGAGGGCTTCGGCGTGTAGAGTGGCCGGCTCGAGTCGGACACGAGAGGGTGTCGGGTGTATACTTGTTGTAGTTATCGGATAACATCTTTATTTTATTAATCTCATTTCGTATAAAATGTTAAGTCCGCGCTCCCGTCGCGTCGGAGCTGGCGGTGGGCGGTGAGCTCAGTCCTCGCATCTCGGCTACCATTAAATGATAACAACGGAACATGTAATGAACTCATTGACGCACTAGTGTACTCCTGCTATATCACTCGCAAAGACCAATACAATAATGACAAACGCAACTCACTTGTGACAATCACGCTAATGACAGGACAAGTCAGGAGTGGCTCGCTGCCGCTGCACAGGCCGTTCGGCGTACAATGTGGCGATCGCTTTTAAATTTGTTTAATTTAAAAATTTCTTTCAATGGGATTGACCTGAATATTCGGTACGTTATGTCATTTGATTTTTTAGTCACAATTTTATTATCTATAACAGAATGTTACTTTGTCGCGGGCGCCGCGTCTTACTACAAGTGGATGTTGGCCCACTGGTGAGCGGGCGCCGGGCGGTGCGAGCAGCGTGCAGTGGTGCGGGAGGCTGGGGACCTCAGCAGCCAGCGGCGAGGGCGGCCGGAGGTCGCCATGTTGGCTTAACGTACTATTTGCATTTACAATTGCGCTGTTTCACGCGTGTTAGCCTGGAAGGGGTGCGCAGTGCGCTTGCTCTCGCTTGTTACACTTCACTTGTGCTGCATATTAGTTGTGCCCATAGGACTGGCGAGCTCATATTATACAATGTAGTACATGTTGCCGTTATGAACTATGACTGAACAGAAGTCCGTGAGGGAGGCGCGACGCGCACGGCAGCGAGCGAGATGGTGTGATGTCATGGAGCTCAGAAGGATTCATTATTGGTCAAATGCACGAATTTTTCGTTCATTTTAAAGAGCAAACATCGTGGTGTTGAGCAGCGTGCTAAATTTGAAACATTCGTATATAGCAAGCACGCGACGTGGTACTCGCGAGAGCAAGTGGGCTGAGCGTGTGAGAGACACACAACATCTTGAATTAAAAAGAGATTGTACAACTTGAATAATGACGTGTTTATAGGAGTTTACAGTGATATTACGGTATTATAATATCGTTGTGTTCAATACTGGAATACTAAACCGAATAAAAATCATTTCTAGTTTTAGCTACAGACTAATCGCAAATTACATTTTTGTAATAAAATCATGTCATTTTTTTTTCATCTGAAAATGTCATTTGTGATTAAAATAAATAGATATGGCCTTTGGCATTAAGTCCGCCTTTGTACAGTTTTTACTTGTGCATAAAGCTTTAATAAATAAATAAATATGGGTATCGATCAAGTGAGGCGGCGCATTAAGTGAGGCTAGGCGCATTTATCACATTTGGTTATCCTGTAACGGTAGATGGATATGGATGGTAGATAAATAAATAAAGATTTAAAGTAAAGCTGAACAATCAGTTTCAAACCAACTCAGACGCGCTTGAGTGAGGCTGTGTGTGTGTGACGCGTGCCGGTGATTGTGGCGCTAATCAATAGCCGTGCAGCTGCAGCAACCCCCCCCCCCCCCCACCCCCGGCCTCGCCACCCCGCCACGACACCCGCTCCACACGGAACTGTCTCAGAGCAATCCTTAATGAGGCTCGCTTGCCGCACTCCCCAACAGGAAAATTTGAATGTTATCACGAAAACCATTTTCATAAGAACGAACGATAAGTTCCACTCACATACATCATAGGGATAAAAAATCTTAATGAATTATTTCTTTCTTTAAGTAAGTAACTGTAATGCGTAGGGTGACAATCAGCTTCATTTAACTTGGAAATAATAGTACTGGGCAGATCTAAAACGCTATTGATAAGTCACCCAACTGATAACGGTTCTGTTCTGCGCCAGGGTCGAAGCAGGTAGTGCATTTACCGACTGTATGTTCACATGGAGGCATGTCACAGCCAGCGATTTACCGATTTACATATGCGACCCGCCGTATGTAAATCACTATGTAAATGGGCTCGGCGCGGGATTGGTCGGCGCCACCCTTTGCCTATCAGATAGCGACGCTAAAAAACCAACTGATTTGTTTACGCGGGACGCCGGCGGGGTGCGGGCACGGGGCGCGGGGGCGCGGGGGCTGCGGGGTGAAAGGGTTAAGGGTAGTCGCACGCGGCGCGTGATTTACGAGCGACGCGAGCGAACGGCTGTCAATTGTAAATTATTCCGTCGCGCGACAATATCGGTGACGGGTTTCATTTAAACCGGCATGATATACGATGCACAGCATGCGTTACACCGTCACCCTCATTACAATATTATATAACGACAGCAGGACGCTCGCGCTCCATGTACTTTATATTGAATTGTATTTCATTTTGATTGCAAGGACAACTTCATAGACACAAAATGGAAACTTTTCCACGATGACAGAAGTGAGAAATAACTTTTGTGCACTCAAATTAATTGGCATTACTTTATATAATGTTTTGGGACAAAATAACTTCAACCTTAATATGTTTATTGCCGCAGTTGTCCGGAGATGGCTGGAAATGGTTGGATGGTTATGTAAACCAGCAAGACTACAAACTGAGTCATAACTATAATTATTATTATAACACATAACTACAAACTTAAACAAGTAAGAAGAATAAGAATAATTAAAATAATTTATTTACAAAATATTACAAAAAGTGTACCTTTAGGCACAGTAGTATTTTTTCTCAAACACTGGTATAATTAGTACTTATAAGTAAACTAAAACTAAATGAAATTCAACAGTTGCAAGTAATAATAATTCAATTCAGATGTTTGGTAGCGACCTGCCCGATCTAGGTTTATTTAAACCTGTGTTTCAGGCCATCACTTTACATAGCACAATTTAATTTGGACAGTAAAATTATAAAATTAATTTATTAACAACTATAACTATAATCAAATTGGTACAAAAGAAACATTGAAACTAGCTTAAGTAAATATGTACAAATAGATACGAGGGGACAACATTATTAAACCACAACTTCTACAAGTTTTTCTGTGTCTGTGTAATTAAGTATCGCTAAATAATCCGACTTTACAAAACTACGTTTTTTATAACTTAAACTATAGAAGTTTAGTCTGTTGTTGAAAAAAGAAAACCGCATCAAAATCCATTAAAAAAAGCTAAGAAAGAAAAGAAGTACGAACACATACAGAAAGTCACGAAAAGCGACTTAGTTTTGTACTATTGGATACACTTAGATCGATAGCGTGATATTAATACCTGAGTAAATATTAATTGTCACGTTGTCCATAATGTAGATGCACCAATCAATACATTTGCCATTCAGTAATCGCTTTCTGTAATCTCTTTCATCCGGTGAATGCTTCAATAAGAATAGTTCGCAGACAGAAAGAGTTGTTCTGCACATTACACAATAGTGAAATCGAAATCTGCAGCAGCGAGCGCGTGGCGAGGGTGCGCGGGCGCAGCCGTACGGGTCGCCGAGCGGGGGAGGGGGGTCTCGACAGGCACGTGTCGCAACCCTTTAGCGGCAGTTAACTCTATTTAATTTAACAATCCGATGATGCGGGGGTCGCGGGGAGCGGTGTGCGGGGGTCGCGTGCCGTCGATATCGTAAGTCCTGAGCAGCCGCATGCGGGCGCCGCTGATCATTACTTACGCTTTAATCATTTATATCGCGGTCAAATAAACATTATAAATTGCTTTAATCACATTTAATGGTCGCTCTAGTCGTTTATCAATAGTAATGGTGAGAGCACATCAGAGGAGGCTGCACCCGATCAGCCGAGAGAGACGACAGGACTCAGCTTGGCCTCCACCGCGCTCGTCTACGAGTACAATCGCTCACGTGGCGCACATAACACTGCACACGTCAGGCACTCATGACTTGACGATTTTACTTTCACTAGACAAACACGGATTTTGTGAAATTTGTAAGTACCGAAAGGATCAAGATGATCCATTCTAAAGAGCCGCAGAAAGATGGAAACAAGATGAAATCGAAAACGAATATCCTTTACCGAAATTACATGCAGTACTTTTGCATTGCAGTAAAAAAATAATAGACGAGCTATCCAAGTATGTGTCGCGGCCGGATAGGCACATTAGAAGGAGAACTGTAATCAATCGGAGGCACAGTCAGAATGCGCGGAGGTATCGTGTCCGGTGCAGCGGTACTCTGTGAGAGGACATCAGTGCGTGCGGCTGACAGCCGTAGGGTTGAAGATCAAAGCATCCGCCGCCGAAGGGAGCGTCCTCTTCGCAAATTTAATATGAGCCGCGTTTGTATAGCGTCCGCGTCGCATCAGCGATGTTTGTGTTCAGTGGCTCGGCTCAGCGGCTCGGCGGCGGCGGCTCTTCGGGTACATTCCTCCGAGTCCGAGCTAGCACAGTTCCGGGCCCGCGGGCCGCACTATACATAAATGTCAGCCATTGTTTGAACGTGACCCGCTCCGTATAGTTGGTTGAATGGAAGAATTTAGCGAACAGTTAGAGAGAACAATAATTATGCTTGAAACAACTACAAGGATAAAGTAAAGTAATTTTAGTAAGGTCTTCTACTAAAATTACTTATATTTGGCGCTATTAGAATAAGAAGTAACAAAAGAAAGCATTCTCTCGTCCCATGTTTGGTGTCATTATAAGACTGGTATTCCTTCGAACGTTTATGATGAGCAAGAATGAAAAGACTGAACTGATTGACGGCCAATGAACCAAGATGTATATGCATGACTCCGCGATTTCTTTGTTTTTAGGTTTGGGCCTCAAGGATTTAAAAAAATATCAAATAGGTCAAGTTATATTTGCTACCGGAAATCTGCTTTGGTTTTTCTCGTATTGTATAATTACTATCTTTACTAATAATATTATAAAGAGGTAAAGTTTGCATGTAGGGGGTAATCTCCAGAACTAATGATCCAATTCTAAAAATTCTTTCACTGGCAGAAAGCTACATTATTTGTTGGTGCTATAAATTATTATATTTTTCAGATGTCAGGATTTACTCCGTTTGGCTTGTACATCATGTGGGCAGACGATGGGTTTCGCGCTATAAAAAAAAATTTGGGTGCTATACACTGCCTCTAGCAAACTAAGGAATTACTTGAGATCACAACTTAACACAACAACACGGGGCACAATGAATCGGGTACAGTTCCAAGACGTCTCAACTCCGCCGCGATCAGACATTGACTGTCGCCCTCGCCTCGAGCTGGACATCAGGGTTTTGTAGAAGCACACCGTGTGGTGGGTAGTCTGATTACTAAGTCGCGTGATGTCACCACTGCACACTGGCGCGCTTCCCAATTCATTTTATGTCCGTACTAATGACCGGATTGTACTAATGACCGGATTGTACTGACTGGCGCTTCCACCTTAAGCAATGTTACTGTAATACACACGATTTCGTAGCACGATGCTTACTTTCGCACTATGACTACTTTTTTGTACTTTCGAGTAATCGGTAGCACGATGCCAACATTTTGCAACCACCATACATTACATCGCGTGATGCCAACAATCGCATATTGCCAAAAAAAATCTTAATACGTTATTCTAATCGCAGCATGCCTACTTCGGATATTGTCAGTACTTTTTATAGCAAGTGGCCAACAACCTGTACAGTCAACACCAATTTGATTTTACATAAATTGTTTGGAGTTCGTCAAACTCGGCTCTGCCGAAACGCTGTTTGTATCGTATTTGAATTTTTCAGTATTCAAATACTAGCCGACTTCAAAAAAAGGAGGAGAACTTTAAGTTTGTCACCTCATAACTCTGTCATTTATGAACCGATTTGAAAAACTATATTTTATATGAGAAAGGATATACGTCCCGATTGGTCTCATAGAAACTTCATCAAAATCGGTTCAGTAATTTATTTTTTTTTCTCCTTTAAAACGTTTTTTTGTTCTTGGGCTATGTTGATCACATGATGATCCCTTAATAACTTCTAGTTACAATGTAAACAATAATTCATGACAAGAACGTGTGTGGTATACCTACTACAACTCGGCAAGGAAGTCGCAATTCGGTTTTTCTTTCAGAAAGTTTTTTTTATTACTATTTGTTAACATGATAATGCATAATTATCGTAATTCAAGCACAATGCAAAGTGATCTTGGTTTGTTATATAATTAGATTTGCTGTTGTTGGTTAATGTTTATTACTGTTGTAGTTGCGCAATGTTTCAACGCTGGCACAGGTCCGGGCGCGTGTACAGTACGACACGACACGTTGTGCTCATCGGTTAACGAGAAGCGACCAGTCGACCAGCTACCAGCGCTATTAACTTTTTTTACAAAGACTGACTCGTTAAAAGTGAAATGTTATCCTTTTACAATAATAATATGTACACGGCGCTACATATGCGCACGTGTGCGCAGGGTTGCGGCGGGGTGCGGTGGGACGCGCGGGGGGTTTGGGGTGGCCGCTGCGCGCGCGCACAATGCAACCCTTCGCTTTGTGTCGCGGCTCACCCTTCACCGTTTCACTTTTCACGTGGTGCGGAACAGATTGCGGCAGTTTTTTATTCAGTTTCCGTTAGGCAGGTTTGAGGGTCGCGGGAGGTCCCTGGGCGGCGCGCGGGGCGTTTTTTAGCGCTCGCTCCGCCCCGCGGCTCGTTTGCATACGGTCCTCCTCCCTCCTCGCGCACCTCTCGCGGTGCACCGGCCGCACGCGACCGAGAGCGCTATATCCGCTCAGTCGCCGCTCCAGTCTCGGCACTCGACACTCACGGAACAGTGCATCGAACTAATGAACAATAGCTATGTAGGTATTTTTGCCATATTATCAGATATTCATAAATGCGCTTACCGTGGAGAAACTGCAGGCTGATACAAAACTTACAGATAAGCTAGAATAACTATCTAGTGTGTTGGGACATTCTCAACAACCGTTGTAACAATAAAAAAAGAACTTATATTTACATCGCACATCAACGCTAATGCTTTTCAATCTGCCAACTATACACAGCAGTCGTGACGTCACACTAGTATGTGTGCACGCCATCAAAAATTTGGAAATAGATGTCAGAACCTGGGATTCGCTACTAGTACATATTTTGGCGCAAACGCTGTACGCTGAGACATATTCTGATTACATTGAATTACTGAAGAACTCGCGACTTGGAACCGAAGTTTCCTTCAATGGAATCGTCGTAGCGGAAATAAGACAGCTATCAGAAATCAAATTCTGGAGAAAATCAGCATCAAGAAGCTGCCCATAACAAGAAACACAACAATGATTACAACAACAATGAAACAGCTGATAACAACAAGACAAAGCCCTTCCATGCGTCAACAATCATATTTGTCCACTCTGCAACGACGAGCATGGCCTCGACTTTTGCGCAATGTTTTTGGAAATTAAAGATTTAACACAATAAACAAATGCAAGTCTATGACAAGTACATGACATCGTCACTGTTGGGCACCCAGGGCACCATGCCCCAACAACCTCTGTCCTGGGCCTTGATGCCTACTACCTTAGCGAGTGAAATACAAGCGATAAAGATGGATAAAGCTGAGCTTGTAGCTAAGATCTATTGATGAAACGATTTAAATACAACACTATTACTATTCACATGAAATAAACAATAACTTTTCAATACAGCAACAAAAGACTGACCACGAATAATATCTAAAAGTAAGTTTAAACTGAACAACCTTAATAATACATAAGCAGTTACACTCATACGAACTAGTTATGAAAACGCAATACGTACTTGAGTTTAATACATAATTGTTGTTCGTGCAATTATAAAATATAATTGTATACAGATGAGAAGCAAGTAGTTATGTCCCAAAAAACCGTAATTCATTTTCGTAGAATCGTGAATAAGAAAGGGTGACATATCACGCGAGTGGCGAGCATGGGCCAGCATGGGCCATCAGGGGCCAGGGCCATGCCGATGCCGGCCGGCCACGGTGGCGCGCTATTCATAGTTGTTGTGATATCACTAATGTTTGTTGTTTGTTGTAATGAATGTTAGTTAGCGCGCGTTAGCTTGTTCTATTTCCTAACAATTTGCAATAGAAACTCATTGGCTTCTATAGTTAAATCATCACTGGAAGCACTGCATAGCAAGCAATCAGCACTGACACCAGAGTAGTTGCTTAACTACTCTATTTCCTTTTCAACGCTGAAGAGAAAGGCATGCGTTGAAGTGATATTATCATGAGACAATCAGTGTCTTCCACAGATTTGTCTTGTGTTTTATTTACTAGGAACTAGGCAGTAGTAGGTGTGATATATGTAGTTATGAAAAGTAATACCTAATATTTTGGTCTCGTGTGAAGACGTGTGTGTCCAGGAAGAAAAGCAATACGTATGAATGAAATTGAGTGTTTAGAAAAAGTAAAGGAAAAGTCCGAGCAATACCTAGATGTCCCATTATCCAGGAATAGCTGGCTCTTGTACTACACAAGCACCACATACTAACCAAATATAATAAACCATATAATAAGAAAACTTTATAGTTATGTTTGTTACAGCCCAAATCAACAATGTTTTGTTAAGAATAAGTTCAACTTCGCAATTCTTGACCAATCCGTCCGTTAATATGGAAATCGCTGACACAAAAAGAAATGTAGAAACCGTCGTCGATGAAAGCAGCCATATTGGTAGCACGGTGTGAGCTCGGATACAGATAGTCCAGGGTTTATGGGAGTAAGTAAGTAGAGGAAACATCTGATGAAGTGTACTCGGAGAGGAACCCATCAACACAGAATGATGTGTCGAACAGAAGGGTAGACTGCGCCGCGCTAGACTGTTCTAGAGGCAGCCGCGAGTGGGTCAGTGGGGCGCGGAGCGAGTGCGAGTGCTAACGAGCGATTGTTTGCTCGCCGAATGCAGTTGATTCACACTTTTTTGGTAAAAACCGTTATTTTGCACATAAATCTCACCCTTCCAAGTTTGAAATTTCAATATCCTGCCGAACAATAGGTGCGTTAGCATCGCGTTTTTTTTATAATCATGGATTTTTTTAAAATGTGGGGTAATGCATTTTTTATTATAAAACGTCGCAGCAGCGGAGACGTTATTCCTTCCCACGGCCGGGAAATGGGTCAGGCATTGTTCCGCTCGCCGTTTTTGCGCTAAAAAAGAGATTTGGCGGCGACGCGGGACCTGTCGCCTCCCGCCGCGCGCCCCGCACCCCTCTGACACACATTTTTAGGGTAAAAAATGTAAAAATTACGACGCAGCTTGCGATCGAGTTTTCTCAGGAGTATGTACCAAACGGTTTTTTATTCGCCGATAAATCTAATAGCGGCTTGTAGTACAGGAGGCTGGTGCCTGAAGGGTTGCGGTGCGGCGCGGCGGGACATCTGTCGCGACGACGATTACAACATTTCAAATAAATTTCAACGACGCCGGAGGGTAGAGTACACCGGGCACGGGGGGTAGGGGGGGGGGGACAGCGGAGGTCGAGGGGGGTGAGAGAGCTCGGGGGCGGCCGGCAATAAAATGATTAGGTAAACAAAACGAAGGCTGCGGGCTGTTTACAGTGCAGGCGCGCGGAGCGGGCGAGGACGGGGTAGAGTTGGGGGGAGAGCGGGGTCGCGAGGGTCGCGCCGAGATTACCTCCGTTTTAACGCGCGAAAGATTTCAAAGGCGGCCGGCCACTTCACAAATAATCCATCAACATCTCGTCGCGACCCTTTAAAAGGCCACTCGGCCCGAAGAGGGCGCAAATTCGATTCCGCCGTAGATTGGAGTGCATATTCAGCTAACGAGGTTTACTCCCCCTCCCGCGCATCCATTGCTGGGACCGCATACAATATTGTCCGGTGTCCGGCGGCACCAGTCCGGTGAGTCCGCTCCATTAGCTATCGTCGTTCGCACGTGTCGTGACGGTGTGAAGCTGCTTTACGTTTTATTCGATAACATAGTTCTACTGCCTCCGTTGTCACGAGTGTAGGGATCTAGTTGTGGTTGATCGTGTGTTGCTCAAGTCAATGTATGCAAGTGCCCAAAAGAAACCGCCCATCACAGTCAACAGGCGCCTGTAACACTGTCTGCTGGGCAGTGTGAGCACAGCTCGGAAGTTTAGCCAGAAAACTCTTAGCACAAGTCGAAGCAGCAGCAGTCTTTAGCTAAGTTCAGAGGGAGCAAGGAGTAATACGCTCAGACTGGATATGAGTGAGCTCTCCTGCAGAAAGAGGCTCTCGAGCCGTCACCAGGACTCGGGGTGCTCTGTGTTAGTAACATGTTTGTGTCAACATCATCAACAGACTGCAGCAGCGCGCACGTGTGCGTGAGCCAGGCACTAGCGCGCACAGCACGCCGTCGGCTAGTGTCTGACGAGCACATCCTACCTCCGCTACCAGCGTTTCCTGCCAATAAACCAAAGCCGGCCGACACCTGCGCCATCAATAATTCCGAGCGTCATTATACTTTATGACGCGGCGTCATACAAATAATTGAAAGGCCATACATATCGAATGACTCGCGTGTGAGCCACCGGTGCACCCCTCCTCCCTGCCTGCCGCCCACCCCGCACAGCGCCATCATTAAACCGTTATGGTTGAACACTTGTTTTGGTGCTCTAACAAATGCAAGAAATAGAAAGATTTAGAAAAAAGTGCAATTAGACAATAAGGTGGAACGAAGTTTATGGTGCTCGGAGTTTCATGGGACTTTTTTTTTGAGTTTCTAGAGGAGAGGAGAAGAAAGATGAAAAAAAAATTTCGCCGCTCACGTCTTTTTTCTTTAATTTCCTTTTTTTTGGTAAATATCTTCGTCACTTCAAATTCGACGAATTCATATTGTGGCATAATAGTGTGACCTGCGTGCATCCATTAAACGCCAATTCAGTCTGTTTCTTTGTTCATTGTCGATGTAATGCATAATTCAAATAATTTTTGAAAGTTTCCTATTTTTCATTTATTTCTAAAATATCTAATTTCAAGACTAAGATTACTTTCGAAATTGGTAACTGATGCTTTTTCACGGATAACTGGCTGAAAAATATTCAAAAACGGTCAACGTAAATATAATCCTGAAAATATCCTTATTATATCTGCTATTCACAGATGACAAAACTAAAATTCGATATTTTAGAAATAATTGAAGAAAATAGAAAATTTGTTTTAACTTTCTTCTCCACTCCTCTAGGAACACAATAAAAAAATTCCCATGAAAAATATTCGAGCAATATAAAATTTATTCCACCTTTTGAGTATTTTTTGTCTAATTGGACTCGGCTAAATATAGAGTGCAAATATTTTAACAGTCACCACGGATTATCCTTGCAAACTTGTCTTCCAGGGAACAGAGGTACACACTGCACCCACGGTCACGCCGGTCCGGCCGTGCAGGTGGTTGTGGCTCAGTGTTCGGGAGCAGGGTCTGTGGGCCGACCGCCGCAGCCATGTCGCACCACAATAGCATCGGCTGCCTCGCTTCACGGTCAGCGTCCAGCCTGCCATCCAACAAGTGACACACACATATCCAACTGTGCAGTCCAACTGTCGGGTTGTTGACTCGCTCGCTCGTTGTTATGTGGTCCTCGCTGTTCCTTCTCATGATCTAGCGGGCCTGCCAGGCTGTGACCGACGCGGGTGCAGCGACGCGACGCCACCGCCGTCGTCAGTCGCGCGCAGATCTTATCGACGCTGTCACACGAGGATGACATGATAAGGCGTGAATTATATTTGTATATAACCCTGTTTGATTTTTTAATATTTTTTTCTAATTTCTCCGTTAACACCTAGTTATAAGTGCTTATTGTGGTCTCCTGTAATTGAATGAACACACGTAAAAGAACCTTTTGAATAATTGTGACTTAAATTGTATCTGTGCATCCTTTGTTGGAGGTCCAAATAAATAAACCGTTGAACAAAGTGCAGTTAGGGTAGCGAACGAGTTAACATTCTACACAGAGAGTGAAAGCGTAGACGTCGCGTAATATGTACGTCTATCTGATCTGTGATTAATTTATACAGTGTCTGGCGATGAACTGAGGAAATTAATGTATTTCGTCCGTTGGGATCTCAGTTATGACGTTGTTGAACGTCATAACTGAGATAGCTATTGTTGTGAGGGAGACAGTGGAGGCTGCGCGGGCGCTGCCGACAATGCGCCGGTGAACAGTAATCGAATCATAATCGTTAATCGCACGAGCTCGAATAATCGGGCCGCGGCCGTCGACCGCGATTATTAATCGAGAGACGATGCGCGGGCGCCGGGCGGCGGCGCGGGGCGGAGGAGAAGTCACGAGCGCGCCACGAATGCCCAACATCCGAGATTTGAATACTAGATAATTAATATCGCTTTATTAGCGGTGGAAATATCGATTTATGAAGATATTATCCGCTTTGTGGATGCCGATGCCGGCCGTGCCCCGCGCCACGCGGCTGCCGCGTCAATCAATGACTGTCGGTCCTCGGCTGGTCCGCGCACTGTGAGTCTGTGACCAGCGAGCAAACACGGCGTGTCGGACACCGCGCCAATGTCCGGTGTCCGTGTCGCCGTGTCGTGCCACTGTTGCGTGCGACACGTCGTCGATAGCATCGATCCCTCGCTAATGGTGACGACGACGCGGCGATGCGCGCGCGCGCACCCCGATCTTATCGACAGCCGCTTAATGGATATTTTGTGACGAATTACGGAATCGATAGCACGTGCTTGCCTAATAGTTATTACTATTGAAAATAACCACTGTTATAATTAAAAAATACAGGGTTAACGAGACATCGACGGAAACACGGTTACCACGTATTCATTAAATCATTCCGAACCACATAGAAATTTTTCATGGGTAATTAAAATAAACTTTCCCAGAAAACTGCAATATGTAGGTATTGCACTTTTCTAGGAAAGTTGTATGGAACGGTCAAAATGTAAGAAATAGCTGATTTTCAGGTGATAGGTACGTATTTGCAAGATAGGTAGTACACTTCTCTTTAAGCGGCGGCGGCGTACGGCACATATCGGTATCGGTGCGTGCGCGCAGGTCGCGGCGCTCGCTAGACAGAGCGCTTTGTCCGCGGCTTACTTTAATTTGTTATCTTAATTTATTAATCGACGCGCGGTCGTCGCCCCCGCCCCCCACGCCCTCCTCCCTTCGGTACTCAGTAGTGCTGACGTCACGCAGGGTACAAAAACCTGCGCGTACTCACCGCTTCTTCAATACTTGTTTACTGTTTATGAGAGCAGCCCTGTAGCCTAGGGCCCGTTGTGGGACAGCCGCGCGGAACACTGCGTCACTCGGCGCAACGCAGCATCAGTAATGTATTGTCCCTACATACTATGCATAATATGTCTTTTCATGAGTCCTTGGTCACCGTCGGGAAAGTGCAAAATGCATTGCACTAGGTTCCGCAATCTGAGACATGTCTGTGATTGTGATCTACGGTTCTGCTCAGCTCCACCAGGTTAAAGACGAAATAGTCAGCGGTGGTTGTTCTGAACCAAAAGCACTGATGCCACTCGGGCTCAACCTCACGGAACTTAACGTGTTTATTAAACAGTATCGCTCCAGAGAATTGTAAGTAATCGTAAAGCGGGTGTATGTGTTGATGATCACTCAGCGAGTGTTGTGGCACAAAGCGAGGTGCGCGCGCGCCTGTTACCGGCGTGAGTCTGCGTTTCACAACTAACCAATATTTTATCTCAATTATCTGCTGTAATAGAGTTTTGTGTGGCCGATGTGAATATCTTGTTAGAAATCATTCTCAGCCGCACTTTATTGGATTACATCGACGAGATAGCGTACCAATAAGAGTTGCGGAGATTTTTACCGAAGTAATAAACAAAGCAGAAGGAGTACAGACGCGGGCGCCGACACGAGTGGTGTAACACACGGGTGGTGTAGTTTGCGTTGATTGTCATAACGCGCGCTAAGCATGCCGCGCTCTGTGCAATATGCATGACCCACACACTCTCATTATAATATATCAATATCTGATACATGTTTTTTTTTAGCGCTGTCTAATATTTATCTATTACTATCCACCATTATGAGATTATGAGAGCAGTGGCCCAGTGGTGGAGATCCCGACTTACGAGCAGTAAGTCGTGGGTTCGAACCCAGCCAGGCATTACTTTGTGTAAGTTATTTCATCACCACTGCTCTCAAAACGGTCAAGGAAAACATCGTGAGGAAACCGGCATATCCTAGAACCAAAAATCCGAAGGCATGTGACATCTACCAACCCGCACCAGGCCCGCGTGGTGGATTATAGCCCATTCCCTCTCATAGAGAGGAGGCCTGCGTCCCAGCAGTGGGAACATTAATAGGCTGATTATGCTATGCTATCCACCATTATAGTTTGTTTTTACTCGTTATATAATATTACAACACTATATCGAAAAATTTGGAAGTCTTTGCCCAGCAGTGGGATGACACAGGCTAACAGTAACTTTATATGTAACAAAAAAACCTTGATTTGAATGTATCATGCATTCACACAGCACGCACTGGTCGCGCGCGTTGATGTCGTTTATAAGGAGCTGCGCGCACGCACCTCAGAACGTAACTCACTGCTACTACTGTCATTTCAAGTGGCACAATATTGGAGTAATCATTAGAACTGCGAGTATCACTACTCAGATAGGTTATCACTGTTGTTTTCGGGGAAACATAACATGAAAACTAAAGTTTTAAAATGTTCAGAGCAGTTAATGCATGGTTTACATCAACACCAATAACAGAGTAACAACTATATATGATGAATAGATAGGCACACTACAAGTTACGAGTGTGTGCAGTCGAATGCTGTGTCGTTGTGCGACACGGCGACAGACACGGCGGCCTCCAAGCGGAACTAACCAGCGTGCAGCGCCGCGCCGCGCGCCGCTTGCAACGCGACTGCATACAGTTGCACTCACTGGTAGAGCTAATAAGACTCGCGATTAAATTAACTATCCACTCCATTATCTTCTTAGCGTTAAGATTCTAATTGGTCGATAATAATAATTATAACAAATAGTGGAGTAGACTGAAAAGACATGCTAGTGCAGCACTTGCCTGTGAGACGTCACCTCAGCGTCCACGGCATTTCCATCCACCCGTCTCGCGTGATATCTCTGTCCTGACTTCTCTCTTACACTTGGATGTTTGATGGGTATGTGTACATAAGCGCAATGCTATTCAGCATATTGTCAAGCACAGACAGACGGTGCGCTTCGCGCAACACTAGCAACACGGTGCGACGCACGGGATTCATTCCCAACAAACGTTATGACAACTCTTTATGTGATATAAATGGCGCGCGCATACACGCACACATGTACAGTATAGCGGCATCGTGGTGGTGCACTTGTTGCAGTGCCACAATTACTGCGGTGATTACCGCGCGCACCCGCCGCGCCGCGAGCGATAAGCAGGCGCCGCGCGCCGGCCGGGGCCACACTGTGACATGTCAACACATCAGTGTGAAACAGCACCACATATGCGTTACATCATGTCATTGTATCCTACATGGCAGGAACGTATGACTGCTGAGTTAAGACACAGGTGTAGTGGTCAGCTCACTGCTCCGCGCTCGCATCCACTGTGTGTAAGCTATGGTAAGCCATTACTAGCGATGGGCACACATGATGCAATGAACGGCTGCGGCCTGCCAGACGCAACCGTTGAGAGAGCTGCTTAATTAGATGTATATTATAACATATACGAGTGTAGTGCCGCTCCTATTGAGATCTTGACACAAGCCCCCTCCCTACCCCCTGCCCCGCGCCCCCGTGCGAGGCGGTATTTGTTTGTTTGTTTATCACACCGTCATTACGTTTAATTAGCGGTCGGCGTGTCTGCTGTAATCATCGCGTCCGCAGAGCGAGCGAGTCCGCCGCGCAGGCGCACTCACACCGCTACATACTATACTGATTCCTGCGCGTGCTGCGGATGGTGTACAATCGCATGGCAATGCGGTGGGAAGCGATTGTTTAGCAGAAACAATGGCACGGATTAGAGCTCCCAGAACGATCATTTGAATCCGAAATGCGAGAATAATTAGCATCCATCGCCGTTGTAATTGACACGTGTCAAATGTTAAGACGCACGCAGCCACCCCGCAGCCGCGCAGCAGTCGCCACGCAGTCGTGCATCTTATCAGATGGAGAAGAGCACTGTTTGAGTCAGTGAAAATGACAAATCGATCTCCGTCCAATCTTTGGACGATGATCGATTTGATAAGACAAAGCCAAAGCTTGACATAAGCGAAAGCTTCAGCTATAGAAATTAGCTCTAAATGCATTATTGAATTTTGGATAAAATTTTGAATTTAAAAGAAGCACCTATTTATGAATCGAAAAAGCTGTGCCACAGTAATTCTCATGTCTAGAACCGTCCGTATGTACTGTGTATTCAGAGATGTACAACATATTTTTTTAAGGTTATGTACATTATAAAAATGCTTAGATTTATCTACTGAATCTAAACTAGGCTTTACAATACCTGACAAGTCCATATTGCTGACCCAAGTTTTCATGGAAAACATGCCAATTTTATTGCTACAGGACATATGTTCCTGCTTTATAACAACAGTGGCTTTTTCTTATTTCTCCAATAAGAATTATTGTAACAAAGGGCAATGATAGTTGCGTCTAAATGTCATCCATCAATAAACAAACAGACAGTAGGGGCGGAACGCTGCCTCGCCTCGTGCCGGCAGAGCAGTGCTCAAAGTGCACCACCAGCAGTTGGTACGAGCGCGCATACAACAGCCGGCTGCTCCGCCAGCTCATCTGCGGCGTCGTCGTCGATGTTCATAATGACTGCGCTATTAGAAGTGTGTAGTACATGTGGGCTGTTCGTGACGCGCAGCACGCTGGCGAGTGTCGGCGGGGGGCTGTGCCGCCGGCGCATGCGCACGCAATGAGAACAGCTCGCCGACTAATACCGCGACTATGTAGCCCTGGCCACCACATCACAGGTGCGCATGCAGAAGGCATGCTCGGACAAGGCCGTACTGCTCGTCAGCATGTATCATGCGCGTGCGGCTGTATAGCACGACTGGTGCATGTGTGGACTGTGTGCAGTGGGTGCACTGCGCTAGCTGCGGGGCGGCTTGCGCGGCACCGGGCGCGCCGCGGGGGCTGCGCATGCGCCGCTCCATGCAGGTCGGCGCATACGTCATGCTGCCAACACGCCGCGCGGTACCAGCACGTAGTACGTACTTGTGGTACTAAAGTCTATATTATAATGATGCTGCTAATCACTGCGAGTATTTGAGTTTGCTCACTAGCCGATGTCCAATCACACCAATAATCACACAAGTTCTCATCACAATTCACCGCCGGGGATGAAATCTGATGAAAGATAACATACAGGAGCATCGCTGCAGCTGCAAGTGACCTCAGGACGCTTGTGTGTGAATATATATCATATTGAGCGAATATTACGACGTCGATGCGATCGCAAATGTAATGACACCGGTAGAGCACAACCGGTGTATCTGCCTGGCTAGCAGAGCGGCGCGTGCGCTGATCAGAGCGATATTGTCGCCGGCTGTCGAGCCTGTCACGATACTAAAAAATATAATACGCACATAAATCAAAAAGTGTTGAAAACAGTTGCGTGTGCGCACTCCAATGTCCCTCCGACAATGCTTACACGCACACCAGCTCGTAGGGTAGGGCAGGACCGTAGTTCCACTTGAAGCAAGAGCAAAACATGAGTCCAGTTCATTATCGCATGTTTCCTGTTCAATGATGGCGCAGTACGGGAGCCTGTTATGCTGACTATTTTCGTATCTGTCAAATATGTATGACAAAGCATAGATATACTCGTACATAGAATGATCAAAAATTTTTTTGTCACTGATTTCTGAAGCTAAAGTTATTTTTCACTTTTTTGTGTTTTTGAAGTCGGTTTTATTTTTTGCAAAAAAGTTTTTTATTTTTCCATTTTTACTTGTAATATCCAATAAAAATATTTCCTTTGCATTTATTTTACATTGTTAACAATACATTTCATGGTAATAGGCTTATCCCCAATAAAATGGAACTTAACAAACCTAACTTTCGAAATGTGGGTGCACAGTACACATCTGCGTGAGGTACGCAGAGCATACATGCGTGATGTTATGTTATGATGCATCAGCAATCACGACATATTTGCTGTCTATTATCGAAGAGTTCCGTTCCATAGCTCCGAAATCCATGATCAATTCATGACAATTTTCTATGGGAGCAACTTCGGAGTATATATATTCTTTCAAACAAACAAAGAATTTCCCAAATCAGTTTAGGCGTCTTCGAGTATTCGGTGAAAATACATTAAAAAAAAGATTCCGACGACTTTAGAACCTCCTCCTTTTTTGAAGTCGGTTAAGGTTTATATTGTGTGACTGCGTAAACAATGCATATTTATGCGATAGCAGCAATCGCGGCTGACATTTTTTTGAAGAGTTCCGTTGCCTGTCTCCTATATGAAATTTAAATGGGACCATTTCGGAATAAACCCCTTTCGAACAAAGAAAGAATTTTACAAATCCGTTTATATATGACGGAGTTATGCCCGAACATACATTAAAAAAAAAAAAACCGAATTTAAAACCTCCACCTTTTTGAAGTCGGGTAAAAAGTGATTGGTTGGTGGCGAAGTTCTGGCGCAATGGCTGATGGACTCCACTACAACCGCCCGTAATCCATTTAGTGGTGTGAAATGTTTTTGACAGATACCTTAAAAATAGTTAAAAATAGTCTACGAGAATTCATTAGGGAACCATCTTACGGAATACGTTGGTTCCTTATTGAATTCTCGTACAAATAATCAAGTAAGATCATTATATGAGACTAGAAGCTGGAGTCTGATAACGACCTAACTTTTCTGTTTTTCAGTTTACCTCTTTCCAGAGTCTAATAAGAGATGGAACAGATGGACTCTGACATGAAAACGTCTTATTGGGAATCATTTAGGATTCTAACTCGACGGAATAAATAGTTTGAAGATTTCTAAGAGGAAACATTTGCATACATATTAGAACGAGTTGTCTTACAGTCCTGTTCCTATGACATATTGTCAGTGCACTCGGAATGTGATCTCGAGACGTGTAATCGAAGCAACGCGGCGCAGGCGCAGACCGACACACGAGTGGTAAGTGATCGTAACGAGCGGCGGTTGCCGGTTCGGATCCCGGGCCATGCATGGGAATCGCCGGATTCCCACGCCGGCATTAAATCAAATGACCAACAAATTGAAAATTCTGGGAAGCGGCGCCCGCGCATCCCATCGGACTCTGTGACCCACTGTAACCAAATCACACAAGACCTGTTGAAACCCAACTAAGTTCTGATACGAGCAATCTTTAATGTTAATTCTTTCTCTTTATTGCTGTATTTGAACCCAGGAATTCATCAATACAGTGAAATTATTAATTTTCAGCTTCATGGAACATCACTCATAATCGTGACACTGGCGTTAACGATCTCACAAATAAAAGTAAAGGTAACAAGCCGGTGAATAGTTCGGCAACAATCACCGTGCACGGTGGCGGTGGTGGCGGACACACTCACTATCACAAGCGTCCTACAACTTAGAATAAAACGGTTTGTTCAAGTTTTTGTATGCGTTGTGCGGAGCGGCGGCGGCGGCGGCAGCGCATCACTAAAATGGCCACTTGATTGGGTTTTTACGGGTGAATTGGCGAGACCGCTAGGAATTCGACGGCGGGATGCAGGGGGGCGCGCGGGCAGTGGAGGGTCAGAGGGGGATTTCGGCACAATTTAAAATTCAGATAAGCGGAATAAACACTCGCCCCCGGAATGCGCCGCTCCGACATACACCAGTCCACTAGCGAGTGCGCCTCACGGCCACGCAACGCGCGCCGGCACTGCGCGATCACTCACTAGTAAACTGATCGAATACAGTTTCGTAAAATGTTTTCAGTTCGCACATCAGGCTTCCACAATATTAAATGAAGAAGAAGCTTGAACAAACATACCATTTTCTTCAAGCTTCTCTTCTTTGTAAAATTGGGTACGTTAGCACTGCGACTGGGCACACTTGGCATCCGCAGGTGTAGGTATCAGTGATACCTAACGACGAAATAACAAACACCCCAATATGTGAAGCTTCTCCAATAATACATAGACTCAATAACGAAACATTTCACTAAACAGTCGTCACAAGAATGTTCAACGAAGCCATGCGGCGAGCTCGTCCTCGCAAAAGGATTGTTTATCGTTGTTCTGATTACCATGAGCATGATAGATACCGCGCTGCGCAACGAGTTGCACTGTTCTACGCCCGCTTCACACAGCCGCGGATTACCTCATAGAGTGAGTAGTATTATAATAAGGAACATAAAGTCTGATAGCAAGTGAAATGAACTCGTAAAACATAATGAAACGTGTGTAAATTAGGCGGCGCGTGTGATGTCCGCCTGCTCGGCCGCGGTGCCACCCGGCGGGAATATGAGAAGGTCAGTGGACACCACATTGTCCCACTGCATCACAGCTATAGCGTGCTCGCTGTGGAGCAATCTTGGAGGACGTGTGTGGAGTAACCAGTGGAGCACTACGCGTGAAGCGATCCACAGAGACAGCGGTGAAACGAGTGAGTACTGAGTAGCGAGTACGAGGCACTGGCACATCTGCAAGTAGAACTGTGTCCGTACGCATGGCGCCGCCGGGGCCTGCGTTAGGCAACATGTATGTAAGCTTGAAGTTACACCCAACTTCATCATAATCGCACACAATACAAGTTGGCTTCACCAATCAGTGATACATCGCAAAAAGGAATTGGACGAACGGATGTTAATGTTTGTACCAACTAGTATTTGTAATTAGTTTATCTCACAAAAGCATATTATTAATAAATACAGCTAATCGGAAAGCAGCAACTGGCAAAGGATTAAAAAAATCAATAAGGTAGTTATAGATAATCCGATAAGAATAAAAAGAAAGATGATAAGCAATTAATTACTAAATAATTGCAAATGAGAACAAAAAGAGCGGCAACAAACACAGTGATTAAACTAGTAAAATTTAAAGTTCGCTGAAATGCTCGATAGTGTACATTCAGTTGACCTATAAGATGAGCAGCCACCAGCTGTGACAGGCAGGTTGTGACAAACTAGCACCACGCTCGGCTGTACTGCGCCGGCAGAGCAAGTGGCACGGTTAGCGCTCGCGACGCCGAGCAACAGCAATTATGCTCGCAACACATTAAACTACGCATTATTATGATAATTCATTAAATTATAATCATCAGCCGACGTCTAGAAATTTGCTATTAACTTAACGTGTGTCACAGTGGAGTAAATCAAGTCAATAAAGTGCGTATAGTTTGCGCGGGCGGCGGCGGCGTCTGCGGTAAATCGTCGCTTCCTACGATTAGTTCATGGCGTCACGCGTCGAGTGCGCGGATTCACAATTATATTATATTAACTTTATCATCGGGTGCAGGTAGTGGATTAGCATCCACAGTATCTACTGGCACTCGGCGGTGGCGTATTCGGAGCGGAACCGTGGCACTATGCAAGCTCATTAACGCGCGCCGGATAATTGAAAATGGCGAGCTCATTATAATATTTAGACAATTATTCATAGACGTAATTTATTCCCAGTGTGCTGCTTACACGTCGGCTAATTACGGCGGCGGGTCAATTATAATAAATTCCCTCAGTTCGGGTGCGTGAGCGCACCGCGAGCCGCGGTGCTGCGCGAGGGACGTTCTGAACCTTCACTGATCAAATGATCCTGAGGTCAAGACAGGACAACAAAACAGATTTACTCTTGGTACAAATTTTCTTATTCTTAAGGATTGCGCTAGAGCCACCACGTGAATGACACTTTATAACGAAGGACGTGTGTGATGACGTCACGTGCCCGGGCACCGTCCGCCGGCGGCTCCTCGCTGCAGGATTTGGCTGCGAAGTGTTTTGCATGGCATTATGCTAATAGAGACGATGCGGCTTCCGCGGTAAGCCGGTGACTGCACGAGGGAGGCTAC
Source organism: Noctua janthe (assembly GCA_910589295.1). Lineage (NCBI taxonomy): Eukaryota > Metazoa > Arthropoda > Insecta > Lepidoptera > Noctuidae > Noctua > Noctua janthe. The sequence continues at coordinate 197,754 of OU342561.1, forward strand.
ACTATCCTGTATGAGTCAGAGCTTTAACTATACTGCCTTGGTGATTTAACGACGCATCTATCATTAAAACAACACATTGTATTTAAAAAAGGAAATCAGGTATAGCGTTCTTACACCATCAATTATTTTAAGAATTCGAATCGATAAACTTACAGTACCACAAAACTGTAAGCCTGCTGACTTTATACCCGACTAAGGCAAAGCCAAAAGGAATGGTTATGATTTCAGCAGTCTATTTATGGTGACCACTTTTGGAGGAGGATACTTTTGAGAGTGCGTGAATTATGACTGGAAGTATTCAAATACAGCATAGGCCGATGAGACATTGGCACCGATGAGACCAAGCACATCAGATGAAACACAATAATGTTGTTAATTAATAAATCTTATTTTGTTACTAACAAAACATTCCACAAGTTTTTAATATTTTTATACGCAAACCCTGCATAGGGACCTACAGCTGTTTCGTCACCGTTAGACGTTATTAATGGAACGAAACTTTCGAGAGCTGTGAGCAGGGTGCGATCGTCTAATTAGTTAAGACGTCCGGTGTACTGAATCGGAAAGTCGCAGGTTCAAACCCTGCTCGCACTCGAATTTTTCTTTCCATCCACAAGTTATTTTCAAGAATAGCAGAGAAAGACCAAGGTTCGACATGAAACTAAGCTTCTATTCTATAAGAAAAATAAATTATTGAAAGACTTTTGAGTCTCAAGATCTAACTCATCTCATACATGCAACGCTGATATGGGAAGGACTACAACCCAATGCCCTACCTAATCTGTAAAATATTTTTAGTAAAATTTATGAAAATACACCGCAATAGTAGCAGCTTAAATAACTTAATATCCATGCGTAGGTAATTTCCGTTACATTCTTTAATGATCTTGAGGATTGCTTCCAAGCTTAATACTCGAATTGTAAACAACGAACTTGTCAGCCTGTGCGACTCTTTACGAGTCCACGTTGGCATGAGTCCGGTCACCCGTCACGAGGACGCTCCGAATGAGTTACAGAGCTGTCGAACTCGTGGGTGATATACGAGAGCTGTGACCTTCCGGCTGTCGGCTGATCGGCTGCAGGCGTGCTCCCCCGGGTGACGTTACAGGCAGACGCGCCGCTAAGAGCTTGTTTATGATAGCCGTACGGCACGGAACGACCGTATGACCCGTATCAGACTCACGGACGACGAAACTTACGAAGTGTTGCGACTAAAGGCTGCAAAAGCAATACTTGGACGGCTTTGATAAACGGAGATACACTTGTACCATGCGCCTGATGCGCTCGTGTACCACCTGTGGGCGGTACACACGCCGCCGCGCCGCCGCCGGATCCGTCGCTGTTCATTCCGACTGTCACGCGACGACGCCCACGCGATGGAAGCAGCAAATTGAGCCCCTCCCTCACAGACCGGCGACTTGAGCTTTACTACAAATCAAGGATATCCTTCCACCGACCTTGACTCCTGTCCATAACGAGTGACACGTCAGCACTCAGCAGGAAACAAACGGGACATCGTAATGAGCCGGCGCGATCACAACGCGCTTCATATTTTCATTCTAAGTTTTATTTATGGACACGAGCCTATTGTTACAAAGCGATTGGTAGCAGCCGGTGCGTATTACAATAATTCAAAAGTAATTTGTAGGAAACAATACAACTGCAGTCGATGGAACGTATTTCCATGCGTGGATGTTAACGACATTGGTTTGTTACGTGCCTCTGCCACGAAATATCTCGCGTATAAAAATGTAGCTCGCCGAGATCGGATCACGTCCACTCATTAAGCTCGATCCGCGGAGGAGAGGCAGGGCAGCGGAGCCGGAAGGGGGGGGGGGGGGGGACGCTCACGCACGTTCAGTGAAACACTACGAAATGTAAAAGTAGTCACTTTGTAAACGGCATGATAAGAAAACGGTTAGTAGTTATCACACTGTTTTAGTTGCAGAACACTCGAGATCATAATTTGGAGATATAACAGTGTTCAAACGCCATTGCACTGAGCTACGCAGCATACGTGCACACATTGACAAGTTGCTGAAGGCCTACAGTGTCCTGTGCTCAGTATACAGTCGCACAAAAACTTCACAAAGGTCTTCTGTCATGAAAATGTTGCTGGTATAGACATATCGAGTTTAGAGAGGTGTGTAGATCAATGTTTTGTTTCTGTTGTGGTGGCGAGCGGGTGTTCTGTGTGTGGCGGCGTGCAGCGGCCTTGACCCGGCGGCACATAAGGCGCGCGCAGGTGCACGCGGGCACGCCGCACGCGTCGCAAATATCACCACGTGTCACTCACCCCCGACATCGGTCCCGTTACACCGAGCACTTCATGGCACACTTCGATAACTATTACGCAATTTGTCGGTTCGAATGCGCGATAAACTTTATTTCACTAGCTACGAGCCACTGACGGGTAACTAGTCCACGTCGAGACTGATAATAGTTACCCATACTTAGGTAGAATTTCCACTCTCAGTAGATTTGTACCTACTTACCTAGTTATAACGGGTGTCAAAATACCCTTAAAGAAGACGAAAGGCACTTGTGCTCCCCGTCATTGTGATTATTTTTTGTTCTAGACTATACCTGGGAACCCTTTTATTTACGCAGGTATTGGGGGTCAAAGTTCCAACTTTTTCAATAGTTTTTTTTTAAATACTAGTTTTTAATATTATAAATAACATAGAAATACCTCCAAGATTCCATACAATACATCCATCACATTCAATGCATCCATCAGTACAATGTTTATGTGTTGTTAGTGCGTTACTTTGAGTATCTTACCTACTTACCTTACCTTTACCTACCTTAAAACGAGATATTACACCCCAAAAAAAAAAGTCGTTTCAGAGCAATCATTTTTGCATAGAGTTACTTATGATGAATGAAGTACAGAATGCTCGGGTGACGGCTTCGTGAAGGGTCCGTTTACACTTTGTATACAACATTAGAAATATGGTGGTCAGTCAGTAGTGCGAGTCACTTGTATAACTTATATTGTGTTCTCAGACATCACTTGAACTCATAAAAAAATGTAGTCATATAAACAGACAAGTCATACTCGGGAAATTGTTATGTTCTAGGATGACAATACCCTATAATACAGCCTTTGATTGCCACGATCAGGATGTTCTAAAGTGCCAACTTGGACTTGTCCTTCGATGACACTCTTATTTTTATTTTACAAACGTCAGGAATTTGAAAAATATACAACATATTACGTGAGAACAGCTAGTGATATTCGCACAGACATCTCCGTGGAATGTATCGGCTCGTGTGCAAGAGCGTCTCTAAGAACACGCGCATGGAGCGGGGGCTCGGGCGCGTGGGAGCGGCGCGCGTCCTCTGAATGTAAATATTGTAATGGAGGGCATCACGCTCCTCTCTGGTTGATTCCCGCACGCGGAACCTTTTGCCGCAGCCTGCAGTCTCTGTGCCCGATACCGGCCCACCATGCGACAACGGTACCGGTGGCAGGGCTGGCGCTCCGCGGTGTGATCAAACTGAAATCACGGAGCAGAGGTAACCGCGTCCATTGTATTTTTTGTCGTATGTTTTGGGGCTCGTTAATTTATCTACAACTCGTTAATTTACCTTCTGTACTATAACGGCAGATATAATCTGCCGACTGACCCGGATCGATCTCACGCACCGAGCCATTCAATTAAGATGACTCTGCAGTAGAACTGCAGGCGATAAACGAGCACTAGATGCATTATTATACTTTCCATAAAAAGTTGGCGATGACAAAACTTTCATTGTGATCGCGACCGAGTGATGAATGAATAAAGAACAGTTTAATATTTGTTGCTATCGCTAAGTAATTGGAAGAGCACGAGCATATTGTGATATGTTATTGTCAATTGTCAAGGAAAAAGTATTAGGAAAGAATTAAGTGGTTTATATTGAGTGATGTCTCGGCTCGGTCCGCTATGCGCTGCGTGTCACAGGAGCGGCTAGCGGCTAGCGGGACCCTAACGTCCACGCAGGTGCCTGTAACGGGACTTCACGAAAGGTCAGTCTTCCCCCTCCCCTCTGCGGCCCGCCCGCGAGCCCTCGCCTCGCGCCCTCGTGCATAATGTTACAATCCACTAGACGCGCGACCCCGCGGCTCTCGAGAGCTATGCACAGGTACTTAAAGTTTGACAAGTGTCCTAGTGGCCCGACACTAACTCTAAAACACATTACGTGTCGCGCCGCCTGCGCCCGGATCCCGCAAGGCTCCCAGCCCGGCCCGGCGGCGTCGCCCGGCGGACGGCTCGCACTTGGACCGATGCATTTTAACGTGAAAGTTCTCCTCGTTTATTGAGTTTTAAAAGATGCTCCTCAGTTTTTATCGCCCGTTGCATAATGAAGGGATTATTAAAACATGCGATGAGCGCTGAGCGCTGACCATTTAGAGCGCGCTTTCTTTTACGACGGCTCATTGTGTGCGCCTGCTCGACTGTTCGACTGGATGCTGGACGCTCGACTGATAACGGTGCACACTAACGTTTGTGCTATTCTCACTTTTGTATTGTTTTATTGTACTTTTTAACGCTTCCTTCGGCGGTCGAGCAATAAATTAGAAAGTCGCGGCGTCTTTTTGTCACAAACCGAATGATTTTTTACAGCGATCACTTTCTCCGACACGACGAATGTTATTGCTTTAAATTTCCCTAATTTGTGAAAAGTATAAATAAAATAGCGTTTGACACAAGTAACAAAAAAGATCTGTGAAATGTGTATTGAAATACGGCGGGCCTTAGGTTTAGATTGGTGATACCAATCTAAACCTAAGGCCCGCCGTAGGTTCATCACAATGGATTGTTGAAAAGTTTATTACAGTTTACACATTTTGAGGCTTGATGTTAGAAAATCAAACACTAAACGTCATCGTTGTGGCCGCCTTGACTGTTAGGTGCCGAAGGGGGAGGGGTATGGCGTTGTGAGCACGTTAGTTGTGGATGCAAGCCAACCAGCGTGAGTTCACGAACAACCCTAAAGGCTGGCTGGCTTGCATCCACAACTAACGTGCTTGTGCAGTAAGAGGAATGAACGAATGAGTAATGGGACTCACCAGTGTCCATGTTGTCAGGTACGGCGATGAATGGTGCGCGCGCGCAGTTCAGTCGGTGAATGTCACCCCCACCCCCACAGCCCCGGCCTAGACCAGTCTAGGGTACATACATTATTCACCCCGCGAGGAGCGCAAAAACTCTAAATGTCAGGTGACTTCCCCGCGGGGTGCGAGGGGGCGTGTAACGGTACCTGGCCGCAAGGGTGGCACGACCTTTACACTCGGGATGCAATGCGCGCGCGCATGTGTACACGTCTGTGACGGGCCGCACTCCACCGTGTGAACTAGACCTTCTGTCCTATATGCACTACACATTCTACTGCTCAAATAATTCTTTTTGATCAGAGCAGCTATCTTATTTACAATTTATGCAGTGCAGGCTGAGCAGGTTTCCATAAATATACCGTTACGAAAATATTATTGGTTTTTTGAACAGCAAACAGCTGTAGTTCCCTACGCAGGGTTTGCGTATAAAAATATTAAATATTATTGGTTTTATTTTCACGTATAGATACGACGACGATCGTAGTGTCAATAAAATCTATTTAATATGTGGTAGGCGCATCTAGTCACAATCTAAGTGAATCTAGTCATCATTGGTACTGTACTCATGGCCGGCTGGTGGTCGGTGCTCGCAGATCGGCTGCTGATAACTTTTTGTTTCGCGTCGAGCTGACGTTATCGTTACATCTCGTGACGTCACTGCCGTTCTCTCAGCATTCAACTTCATAAACGCACAGTTTTTGTATATGTCTAGCCGGACAATGTTTGAATGACAGTCGGATTACTAACGATATGCAAATCATGTAATTACTTTTCGCACGTAACCGCGCTCACAATAGTGAGCATAATAAACTAACGCGCTCTTAGCTATAAATCTTCAGTAGCTCAATGTCACGGTCAATGTATAATAGCCGACTCGCAGTCCCGCCCGCGCTATCGCACCGTGTGTTTTCACGCTTTATGTTACGAATAATGCTAAACAATAGTAGTGAGCGTCTTTTTTATCGAATAGCTAATGGAATTTGTATAAAATGAACGTGCTCCGTGCAAATAAGTCGTCCACCGTATGAATCGTAACTTTCACCAAAAGGTTACCGGGATCCATCGATCAACTCCCCGTGCAGACCGGTGCTGAACCGTGCGGACCGCTGCTCACAATTTTGTTAGTTTCTCAGAAATTTTGAATGCGGGAATATTGTAATGGTATAATTTACGAGCGCACACAGATCGTAGATTACGACGCGTCTAAGAGGCGGCGCACACTACACGACGGACGACGAAAAAAACCGGCCAAGTGCGAGTCGTACTCACACGCACAAAGGGTTCGTAGCACCAAACAATATAATAAAAATAGTTGTATTGTATTACATTCAACAACAAAACTAAATTTGTTTTTCATAGTATGTTAATGAAAAACGAAGTAACTGCTGCAGTTTGATGAAAAAGTCCCTAATCTCAAAAACTAAACAACAAATCTAGTTCAACTAATTTTCGTTAAAGTTATTTTTACAAATAAGACATTTTTACGTTCTACAATCCAATTTTTTTTCCTAATTTAATTCCTCTTACTTCAAAAATTAGAGAACACACATTTTACCACTTTGAAAGTCTTTGAAACGATTGACTTTAAGAAAAAAGTTTTAGGAACCTCAATGTCATTTTTAAAGACCTATCTATAGACATTCCGCACGTATACTCTCCATGAAAAAGTTTAATGTCAGTTCCATGTTTCTTTTTTTTTGTATAAAAATCGTAAAGCGGCAGAATACGTCTACCTACCAAGTTTCGACTGTGTAGTCCTAATGGTTTCGGAACAAAATGGCTGAGACAAACAGACGGACAGACAGACATGACGAATCTATAAGGGTTCCGTTTTTTGCCTTTCGGCTACGGAACCCTAAAAATGGTTCCGCGCACGTGCAAGCCGATGTAAGCTTTCAACGCCTGCACAGAAGGTCGGGACTTCCGCGAGTTTGTCGCTCACAAAGGATTTGCATACGTTAATTTCGCGGAGATTTTTTGCCAGGAAGCTTTTTGTGTGTCGCTCCCGAGAGGTATCAATCACGGTGCACGTTGCCACAGGGCAGGCTCACCGGCGCACAATGCACGGACTACCTGTGGCGCCGGACTGTGGACCCGAGCAGATCGATACCTAATAGCGTATTCATGTGTTACTTTTAGATCAACTTGCAAACCCGAACTCTGGGATCGGTAGCTGATGTCGGTGGAATGTCGTAAAAGTATGCGTTACTTTTTTACTACTCTATTTCTTCTGAACATAATGTAAAGTGAATTAGGGTGTGTTTAATTGAGAACATTTTATTTATCTGCCCCGGGGGTAAGAACCTACACAGAGCCCACAGAGTCAGAACCATTTATTCGTAAACATAGGTAGTAATTACAAAGAAGATCTTAAAAATTACAAGTGGGTACCTAAAAACACAGACAGTAAATACGGTAAATATTCTGTTTCTAGTGTTAATGATAAGTGGGTATTACATTAAAATATGAATTTATTACAAGATAATTATTAACTTATTTGAGCATAATATGATTGTATTAACACATGAAAACAATTTAAATTTTATTATTCATAATCAATGTCAAAATTTAAAGTCAATTCAATTCGAAAGATTAAAAGATTAATTTAAGATTACAATACCTAATTAAAATGTATAGTCGTCACTTGACATTACAAATGGAGTACAGTTAAACGGTAAGGCCAGCGCGACAGCTGTGCACGCGCCGGCCCGGGCTGCGGCACACACACAGCACACTTTAGTGGACACGCTACGTATTGTGGAGGACACGTTATTTAGGAAAGCGAAGACATTCAAAACGTTATTGATACCAGCATCACTGGCTGGGGTAGGTAAGCGATGCCGTGAGATACAATAAGTGACGCGAGCGGCGCAAGGTGTGAGCTATGAACGTAACCGAAAGGAAAGCAGTTATCACGACACGAAACCTTATGACTTCCTGATTGCCACTATAGTGTACGTATAATAATACCAGCCTCTTACTGTCCCAGTGCTGGCAAAAGCCCCCTTTTTTTTTCGGATGGGAAATCATCAAATGATCCCCCCCCACTCTGGGCGGAGCGGAAGGGAGTGTCAGACTTGTACTGACTAAAACCCATCCATGTTCCTTCTTTTCCTTTGTGTTTCAGGGCCACGGTATCTCTTTCGAACAGTCCTGCAGCCCTGGCAGGTGGCAAAGGCCCCTTCACATAGTGAAGGCATTGATCACCATGCTTGCTCAAGACGGGTTGGCGACTTCAGACTTATATTAATTATAAGTTCAGGTTTTCTCACGACGTTTTTCCTACACCAATGTCTGTGATGTCCAAGATAAACATAGATAACGAATTTATAATATTATTAGATTCTACACTTTTCCCAATGATATAGTATTATGGCAGTCTATCTGTATACAGTATAAAAATATTTAGCTGTGCGTTGTAGTGAGGTTCCATTTTGTAACTCAAATAGTTTCTGGTCTGCCTGTCGCGTTGCCTCACAAGTGCTCACAACACAATCTCGACTCTTTTGTCATGAACACATTCAAGCTCTTTTACATTCTAATCGTCCAAGAAACGTATTTTTATAACGTTATTTTTATTTTATTTGTTGTTACAAAAAAATATACCTAATGATATGAGCCTAAAGTTACTCGTACAAGAAAGGTATGAATTTGATCTAACATTAAGTAGCAAGTGACAAGGGGCGTTCAAAAAAAAAAGAAATAGAGTTGCAGATCATAATAAATTTTCTACATTCACCAAATCTATATTTTTGCAGTAACTGACCATACTGAGCAGGTAGGAGTGAAGCCGTTCGTATCTGAAAACGAACACTTTTTGTGAAGCGATATGGGTGTCGGTGAGAGAGCATACTGTCTCCTTTTTAGTTTACGGTCGAGTATGCGAGAAGAAGCATTAGACGACGTCAACACATTAGCAATGTGAGAACAGTGGTTGCTGGTGCTGGTGGTGTCTGTACAGCCTCGCACAGCACAACACTGTGGCTCTCTCCACAGTTAGCACTCTCTCAAGAGTCTACAGAAACACAGCTAATCTAAATAGCTGATGTATACTAATGTGGCATCCCCTGCGTTTAATTGTTTATAGAGCTCGCGTACAGAGCGCTGTTTTTTTTTTTGGCCAGCTGATGGACGATTTGCATAGAGCAGTGGTCACCTATAATTAGCACAAATGTCAGCCAGTCTCGCCGGTATGTAATTGATATGAATACCGTGCAGGTAGTCGTACGATGTTAGAGGAAAGGTGCACTCAGACACTGGATAACCATATGAACTTTTAAACAATGAAATCATTTATTTCAAGCAGGCCACTTACAGGCACTTTTGTCGAAAAAAAGACAACAACAGACATGAAATGTAGCTACAGCCCCAGTTACAAGGCATAAAAACTGTGAAAGTACTGTAGGGGGACCTACAGTACTATAATTAATTTATTCCAAAGCGTAGATCTCTATGGAGAAGAACGCCAAGAAACTCCATGGACACTCTTTTATATCAAAATATTGTTGCAAATTCTTGGTGTCTATTTTTGAATAAAAGGCACTTTTATGGAAAGATTGAAAAACTATCAATATGTCAATCCAATTTAACTAGATTAACACTGAATGTGTAACTAATTAAGATAATAGATAGAATAATATTAGATATAATATTTAGCAGTACTATGAAAGCTGGGGCGCACGCACGCACTGCGCCCGCGCACGCAGCGCGCCTCGTTAATATCGCCATTAGCATGGGAGTATTGTGGCCAATAGATCCTAATGCACATTTTGCAATAAATCTCGACTATAAAAAAATCGTATTCACGTCTCACCGACACGGGCTGCGCAGGCGGCGACAAAAACTAATGGAAATAGAAAGAAATATGCAAGCGATTGTTCGACAGAGCCAGGGGAAAAAATACAAGCAGATGCGTGCGCGCAGGTAAACGACGCATGCAAATACGTGGACCGGTGAAGTTTTGTGTGTTATGTGAAATTAGTAATTATTATTGATTCTGAACCGCGTGAACAATTGAGTACTGCCCGCTAGCCGCGCACCGATGCACCGGCACATACAATGGCAGTGCTATACCCTGTGGTGTCTGCGCCAGGCGTCCGCAGGTGAGTAAATACCTGTGGACGTGTCCATATCGAGGAGTTGGAGAAGTTTTTCTGCCCTCCTGCTGTGAAGCCGTACTCGGCTGATGCAAATTAACGATGAATTAGTAATCAGTGAGTAAGCTCGGCGCACACTGCGCGACTGTGCGATTGTGCAACTATGGCGCTGCGCTCGTGCATAAAGTAGATAGTGTCAGAGAAAAGTATTTTTTACCAGAGACACTAACCATTACGTACGATTAATAAAGAAATATATTTGTGATTTGAATATACCCAAAAGTGTGACAACCAGTCTTAACAAGGGGTTTCGTATTACCCAGTACTAACTGGGTTGTGGAGGTCAGATAGGCAGTCACTCCATGTAAAATACTGGTATTCAGCTGCATCCGGTTAGACTAGAAGCTGACCCTAACAAAGTTGGGAAAAGGCTAGGTGGATGATGGTGTTATGTATAAGCGTATGAACTCATAAGGCAGCAGGGCCACGTTATGCTAGCTGGGCTCTTAATATTATCTAGTTATTAGTTGTATTGATCCGGTACTGGGTTACTCGGTTCCAATCGAGCATCTCCTTGGTTTTACAGCAAAATAATTATGATAACTTGTAATCCGTCGGCTCTAACTTATATTGAGACCGGTCCGCTCGAAGTTAACCTTCTGCCGCGCCCTGCCATATTATGTCGGAGGCATGTTATCATTCGCGGAGTATTAACATATTACCTTTACAGTCTCGAGGAATGCGCGGCTAAAAACTAGCGCCGCGTCTCCAGCCAACGGTCACAAGCCTTAATACAAGATAACTGTAGTCGGCGTGTCACGCGTGCCTCCGATATGTCGAATCCACTCATTCTTTAACATTATCTATTTTGAACATACCTATGTACCTGCAGTACACTGACAGCTCATGTGTGACGCTAGACGGACACATTAAACCGGACACAACCGGGAACAAGAAACAAAATGTGCTTGTAAAGGTTTTAAAGGAATAATCAATCGATGCCATTTATTATAATAACACTCGTTAGAAGTGCTACGCGCGTGGGCGTGCGCTACGCTTTTGCGCGACATACTGACAGCGCAGTGTAACCGAACACCGAGCGAGCCCCGTAAAATTACGTAACAGGCACGACACAGTGCAACTGTCGCACAGATTGCACAGTGCACAGTGCACCACAGTGCTCGAGCACAAGTAACCGCGCGGCGCGGACCTATGCGAGGTGCAAGAACATAGCACGCCTGAACGAGCAAGCTTACTATTGTAATGAGAGAAAGGGTCAAGCACACATTTCGTTATATTATTATTACCAGACTGACACACAACGAGGGCAGTGTTTCTTCATTCGATTGGTTAGTAACATCGATAACGTCGAACTAACTCACTACGAATATTTGTCCAACATTACATATTTCTGAGCGTACGTTTAATGTCTGTGTAATCTGAGTATCGCATCACGTATGACAGTCAGCCACTCACAGAGGTGATTGATCTAAATATTACATTAAAATACATTGGTATTCGCTTTTGACACGTTTCCCCCGACTAATGCGAAAGCTGTGGCGAGCATACTAAGTGGAACACCGACACATATTGTAATGTCGACATTAAAACAACCTTCCAACATTTGAAGAAAATCTTACTTGCTACTAATATTATAAATGCGAAAGTTTGTGAGGATGTATGGGTGGAAGAATGTTTGTTACTCTTTCACGCAAAAACTACTAACCAGACTTAGATTGGCACACAGATAGTTCATAACCTGGATTAACACATAGAAATTTTTTTATCCCGGTAGTACGATCCCGAGGGACAGTTACCGAACTCCAGGCGGGCGGAGCCGCGGGCATGAGCTAGTAATAGATATGGCTGAATCAAGTACGCGGAGAGCTACGTAAGGAAAAAGTGTGGTGTGGAGTAGCTCCTGCGTCTAGTATGACGACGTCACAGGGGCAGCTGCGAGGCGCCTAATGACGAGCTGCTAATAAGGAGAGCGCGAGGCCGACACCAAGTTTTTATCTCCACTTGCTCATGGGAATATCCAACGCCAAGTAAACCCTGTGCTGTCGTACGGACTACAGACGGACATCGGCACAATCCTTCCGCTATTGAAAACCTGCCCGAAGCTAATTAGAGAAGAATATTCTGAGAATATTTTAACAATTTAAATGAGTAACGGTGTAACAATGCTAATTAATAACTAGAGATGTAATTAGCAACGATTTGAATGAGAAGCAAGAATACACGCGTTTGCTTTTATTATGACGGTTACTTAATAACTTTAACTAATTTATAAAAAACGCACCTTTATCATTCGATTCAGTTTACCGACGCTTTTCATCCATTCATTATATGTTACTTGTCAGAAACTCGAAATAGAATATCCATAGTCATGCTCGTCTGTGAATTATCTCGCTGATAAACATTTGGGTTCTTGTGACAGCAAGTCTAGTCAACTACTGAGCTAGAACGTGAACGAAGCACTGTTTGTTATTGAATTCAATTAATTGTACGCCCGGCAACCAATCAAGCTACACAAAACCAGTTTATGTGGATCTCTCATTGTACCGGAAATCTATACAAAGCGAAGTCATGTTATATTGGAAATGCATAACTTAATGTGTCGCCGTGTGTACCTACCACGCCGTTCGTGAAGTTTCACAGTTTAAATTAAAAATGCCCTGAGTTGTACATAGAGTGAACAAGTCTGTCATGTCACTGGTGTAGTCGCTTTGCAAGAATGAAGCAACTCAAATGACAAATGGAATAAGACATATTGCTTGCTGATATTAGTTGTTTCATTAAAATCCCAGTGTTGATCACAAGTGGAGCAGTTCGGGCTGTGAAGGTTACGTAACAAATGATATTAAAGCGCGGTGCAGCGGCGCGTCTAACCGCGGCTACATTATGCTAATTATAATTATTAATGTAACACAAGCAATATTATGCTAATCGCGCAATCGCGTACTTGGTGTTTTAGAAGCAATTAAGAAGCGCGTTAACCTCCGCTGGACAGCGCTGCAGCGCCACAGACGCGGCCCATTCACGCCGCGCCGTCAATGGGACAGGCAGGGCTGTGCGACGTATAAGATGTGCGAGGCCGGGGGTGACCTTGACGAAAAAACAGACAAGTGTTGAACCCTTCGAAAATTCTCTGGGCACAGATCTGTCTCTAGGAAATGAACTATGAAGAGTACATCCTAGCTAATGATATTTCTGTCTTTTTTTTTTTCTATTCAGTCTTTACTAGAAGATGAGATGTTACAAAATATTGTAATCAAATTCCGAGACACTAAAATAGTTGTTTGTGTCAGCCCTATTGACGAAGCGAGTGCCGAAACCGCGTGGATCGTAATATGCATGTCTGCTTTATTATTATAATGATGTTACAAGCTTCGTCAAGATAGGAACATCAACAGATAGCACCGAGCGTGGCGTTATCTGGCGCGCGCTTGTTGGGAACCGTGTAGCGCGTCATTATTTCAGTGTTAGCAGACGTTGTTGAATGTTGGACCACTGCAGTACTGCAGATGCACTGTCAGCTACGTAACAGATGTGAAGCAACAGCTTGAGATGACCTGGCATGGTATCATCAGATCAACACAAGAGAAGCGTAGAGATCACTCTTCTTGAAAACTAACAAACAAGTGATATGAAATTACTAGAGAAATGCCCAAGATGATTCTGACCTTATGTGCTTCAGCTTATCTAGAATTAGATGAGTATTTACATAACAATTTCACCATCAATTTATAACGCACCTTCAGCTATCTACTTAAGTGAGTGAGTAAGTGCTTCAGCGAAACTACTTAGTGTTGGTTATTCGTAGCAGAGAGGGGAGGTATTCTGTGTTGCCCTTGTTGAACAGGAGGATTACATTACAACTTTAACTAATTAAACGATTACATGCGCGCACCTGCGCAGCACGTATTGTGATCATGTGATGACATCTCAAACCACACCTGTTCGTAAGGTGAAAAATTGATAATATTATGTCCTTTGTGATATTCTGTCATCGTACACATTGTATTTATGTGTTACGGGTAATGCTAGAAGACGAAGTAACCTAGGTGTACTCGGGTATACTCCGTATTACCTAAGCTTTTAACTAAAAAAGCTTAGGTCTGAGTCTGAATAATCACTAAAATAAATGTTAATTTGGAGATCTAGCCTTTGTAACCGACGTCTAAAAAGGAGGAAGTTCTAAAATCTGCTGTTTTTTATAGTTGTTATTATTGTGTGTTGACCGTTCCGTATGGCGTCGCACGTAAAGAATAGCACCATCCCATATCTTTCCATGGGTGTCGTAAGACGCGACTAAGGGACTTACCAGAGAATGGGCAGCAGCGTTCTCTGTGCGTATTGTTACAACCGTACTACGATCGCCAACCCACCTGCCAAGCGTGGCGATTATGGCAAAACCCCCCTAATGATGAGCGCAACACATAAATGGCCCCTAGTACCCGGCAGGTCGTCTACCCTCGACTATGGTAGCGGTCGAGGTTACGGCGTGGCAAGGGGTGCTAAGAATCTCTGGAAGGGATCAGGCTGCCTATACCGACGACTTGACGTAGCAACATACAACACGCCTACACTTCGGACCGACGAGAAGATAACGGAACACGAAGAGGAATTGAGCAGGCTGCGATGGAGTATTGTGGGATTATCTGAAGTCCGAAGAGAGGGGGAGGACACGATAATCCTGAAATCCGGCAACCTGCACTATTTCCAATCGAGAGGGTGACCGGCAGTCCCAGGGTGGTGTTGGGTTTATCCACAAGTCGGGCGGGCCTCTATATGATGAACTCCTTCTTCAAAAAGCGTGAGCTCAGGAAGTGGACCTGGCGGAGTCCCGATGGTGCAACTAAAAATGAGATTGACTTCATCATGTCAACCAAGAAGCAAATGTTCAATGATGTCTCTGTGATCAATTCGGTGAAAACCGAGAGCGATCACCACATGGTAAGGGGCACATTGAACATCAATATCAAGCTCGAAAGGTCTCGACTGATGAAGTCTACGCTCCGTCCAGCACAGATTCAGATCCAAAACCCCGAGAGCTTTCAGCTTGAACTCCAGACTGGAACTAAGTTCTTCAAATCACGTCGTGCACACAAGAACAAAAAACTCTCTGATCATACTCTCGATCTCATGAAGGAGCGGCGTGAGATGATCCTGCAGTCTTCAGACGAGGCGTGGAAATACCGGCAGCTCAATAGACGCATCTCTTAATCCTTGAAGAACGACCTCCGCCGCTTTAATACCGAGCGTATTAAAGACGCTATTGAGCGGAATAAAGGCTCCAAGGTATTTTCAAGAGATCTGGCTATTGGGCAGAGCCAGCACACGAAACTGAAGACCGACGATGTCAGGATCGTATCCGCCAAACCGGAGCTGCTTAGGGAGATCGAGTTTTTATGGGCAGTTGTACACTTCAACCAGTAAACCCGTTACAAATCTAGCAAACGTCCCAAGAGCTAGACTGACCCGACACGATACCGAAGACATGCCAGATGTCAGCCTGCACGACATTAGGATGGCTCTGAAACAGCGGCTGGGCAGCGTGCGGGAAGTTGCGTGGTGTCTTCTCGTCCAACTTACCGCAGTGTCTCAAGACGAAAGTCTATGACTAGTGTGTGTTGCCAGTGATTACATACGGGACCGAAACGTGGTCGCCCGCAATGGGCCTCATCAGAAGGCTTAAAGTCACCCAAAGGGCAATGGAGAGGGCTATGCTCGGAGTTTCCTTGCGTGATCAAATAAAAAATGAGGACATCCGCAAGAGAACCAAGGTTACCGACATAGCCCGAAGAATAGCCAAACTTAAGTGGCAGTGGGCAGGGCACATTGCTCGCAGAACGGATGGCCGATAGGGCCGAAAAGTTCTGGAGTGGTGACCGCGAAAAGGAAGACGTTGCATTGGAAGACCTCCCACTACGTGGACCGATGACCTGGTAAAGGTTCCAAGGATCCGCTGGATGCGAAACGCACGGGACCGGTCAGTGTGGCGACACTTAGGGGAGGCCTATGTCCAGCAGTGGGCGTCTTTCGGCTGGAATGATGATGATAAAGTGTGTTGATTAGTTTTACGCGTGATTTAATTGATAGAGGAAGTTCGCGCGGTGGCCCTATATAAATTTTATTCAAATTGCTTGGGTAGTTTCTGAGTTATCTTCATAAGCTTATGCTCGCGACGTCGCCCGCGTCGTGTTCGGTAATTGTCCCACGGGATCGTACTACCGGGTTAAAAACTATCTATGAGCCAAATTTCATCCAAATCCATTCAACACTTTTTGCTTGAAAGAGTAACACACAACAGTAACAGTAACGGGGCCATGCGCCCGTCTATGTGAGTTTCGGAGTCATAATTGACTCTGTTGGGGGATGATATTGGAAAAACTACACATGAATACACGTGTCTCATAATTTTAATTGAAGAGTGTGTACACCAATTTTCAATGTCAATCGACTCAGAGAATATAAAGTTTCACAGAAAATTCAATCCCACAATTCACCCTCTTAGGGGTGGAATTTAAAAAAAACCCTTTCTTAGTCGATACCTACTCTTCACAAAGAATACACGCTCTAAATTTCATGTCTCTAGAATCTGCGGTTTAGGCTATGTTGTGCGTTGATATATCAGTCAGTCAGTCAGGATTTTGAGCTTTATACAGGATGTAAACAGAACCTTTACATAGCCGTCAACCAAGCATTCTGTACATCAAACTAAGTAACTTTACGAAAAAATAATTGCTGGTAATCGTATTTTTTTTTGGGGTGATAAATCACGGTTCACGGTAGGACTCGATGGAAAGCACTCAAAGCATTGTGCTGATAGATGGATTAAATAGTACGGGGGTCGTTGGGGTGTGTAAAGTAAAAATGTTACATTAAAAACATGTTTATAAAAAAAATTGTGAAAAAGTTGAAACTTTGACCCCCAATATCTCCGTAACTAAAAGGTTCCCAGGTATGATCTAGAACAAAAAAAAATGATCGCAAAGACGGGGAGAACAAGTGCCTTTCGGCTATGTTAAGGGTCTATTTACACCTACCTACTGTCTACCTACTGCCTACCTACTGCCTACCTACTGCCTACCTACTGCCTAGCTACTGCCTACCTACTGCCTACCTACTGCCTACCTACTGCCTACCTACTGCCTACCTACTGCCTACCTACTGCCTACCTACTGCCTACCTACTGCCTACCTACTGCCTACCTACTGCCTACCTACTGCCTACCTACTGCCTACCTACTGCCTACATACTGCCTACCTACTACCTACCTACTACCTACCTACTACCTACCTACTACCTACCTACTGCTTACCTACTGCTTACCTACTGCTTACCTACTACCTACCTACTGCTCACCTAATGCTTACCTACCTACTACCTACCTACTGCCTACCTACTGCCTACCTACTGCCTACCTACTGCCTACCTACTGCCTACCTACTGCCTACCTACTGCCTACCTACTGCCTACCTACTGCCTACCTACTACCTACCTACTAACCAATTAGTTCAGCCAGGCTTCAGACTCGCTAAAGTAGACTCATCTTTCATGGGGTACTGTTTGAGATGCTATAATAAAATTTCACAAAGTATTCTTGAACTGAATGAAACGAAATTTAAAACATGCATTAAACGCACACTATGTAAGAAAGCATATTACAAGTTGGACGATTATATCACTGATAAAAATGCTTGGCTCAATGCCGGTCCTGCTCCACAAGAACAGGGGCGCCTAAATTGATAGCATTAAATAGTATTGTTGGAGCTGCTGAAGATTGTATAACTATCTTTGCATTGTATAGATTCAATCTCTTTTGTATTATATAGCCGCCTAGCCCATATTGTGTGAGTACTATGTACTAGAAAGCTGTCATTCGCTGGAAACCTGCGTCTTTTCTTGACTTGAATGTGCCCTGGCGGTTAGGAGTATGTCATGCTCACTCAAATGTCTCGCTGATGGTGGCACGTGTGTCGGATCATTTAGTTCCCTTCAAAATGGTGTTGAATGGTGCTGATACATGCGTCATGTTCGTGAACGGGCGCTGTCAGTTGTGACTGGTCATCTCTTATTTGCCACGGCTTATTTGAATTAATTATTTTATTTTTTAATTGTTTTTACTATGGACACTTTTAACGTACACATCTTGCTGCATCGTTCTCACATAATGTACCATCTCAAAATGAATGATGTAACCAAGGTTTTGTTAAAGTATTCTGATTTAAAAGAGTGTCCATGGAGTTTCTTGCCCGTTCTTCTCCATAGAGATCTACGTTAGGGAATGGGCAACTACAGTACTTTCCACAGTTTTTGTGCCTTGTGACTGGGACTGTAGCTTTATTTTACTGTTGCCTTTGTTTCGACAATTCAAAAGTGCCTGTAACTGGCCTACTTGAAATAAATGCTTTGATTTTGATTTTTGATTTTGACTACCTACCTACTGCTTATCTATTGCTTACCTACTGCTTACCTACTACCTACCTACTGCTTACCTACTGCTTACCTACCTACTGCCTACCTACTACCTACCTACTACCTACCTACTGCCTACCTACTACCTACCTACTGCCTACCTACTGCCTACCTACTACCTACCTACTGCCTACCTACTACCTACCTACTACCTACCACCTACCTACTACCTACCTACTGCCTACCTACTACCTACCTACTACCTACCTACTACCTACCTACTGCCTACCTACTGCTTACCTACCTACTGCCTACCTACTGCCTACCTACTGCCTACCTACTACCTACCTACTACCTACCTACTGCCTACCTACTACCTACCTACTACCTACCTACTGCCTACCTACTACCTACCTACTGCCTACCTACTGCCTACCTACTACCTACCTACTGCCTACCTACTACCTACCTACTACCTACCACCTACCTACTACCTACCTACTGCCTACCTACTACCTACCTACTACCTACCTACTACCTACCTACTGCCTACCTACTGCTTACCTACCTACTGCCTACCTACTGCCTACCTACTGCCTACCTACTACCTACCTACTACCTACCTACTGCCTACCTACTACCTACCTACTGCCTACCTACTACCTACCTACTACCCATCTAAGAACCTTCTCCTGACAGTAACAAACAGAACAAAAAAAGAATTAGAAAATCGGTTCAGCTGCTCTCGAGATTTGCGCTTAGTAACAAATTCAGGGATTCATTTTTATATTATAGATTATCCTAGGCTGGTTTTCGTTTTTCCTTAATCATGTTAATATTCGTATTGTGATTTATAGATAGAATAGGTATGTTTATATGGATGATCTGCTAATAACTTTTAGTAACAATGGATAATGAATACTCGACCAGAAAATGTGGGAGGTAACATCATACCACAACTAAAAAGGCTAAAATATAAAACTGTTTTGCAAAACAAATAACAGACTTCCAAAAAAAAAACTAAAAAGTGGAAAACGACTTCACTTCCGGAACTCGGTGAGTTTTGTTTGTTTCAATGACTTTTTTGCCATCGACTTCCGGATGTAAAGTTATTTTCCACTTTTTAGTGTTTGTTTTGGAAGCCAGTTTAGATGTAGCGCGGCACTGCTCGCTACGCTTGCTCGGCTCGCGCGCGTGCGGTCACAGTTCTTGCCTAACCTAGCCTATTTGGTCAGTGTCCCCTACTGCTACCGGCCGCACCTAGCTATAGCCGGCTAGAACTAAGTGTAATCCTACTTCGGCTTTTAGCCGTGACATAGTTACTTCTCGATTTTTACTCAAAAAACTTTGGGTCATACTAAGTTTACCCGGGTAAAGCTAGGTTTACTTCTTCTTCTAGCATTACCCGTAACATATACACAGATATAAATATGATTGCACAAACTAAAGAACTTAGTTCAATAACGCATGAAATATAAATCCACAACTTAATAATGAATCTAAACTAAATCAGTGTGTACTTATAGTCCAGTATAGTAAGCGATGTGCAGTGCGTACACATGCGCACGCCGGTCATAATGAGAGCTGTTTATAAACTTCATAAAGTAACGCACTATTACCCACCACATAATATTAATAATTTGAACGCAACATTAATAATTACTGTTTAGACATAAATATAATTCTGTACTAGACAGTAGACACGCAGAGAATTAGTAAAGTAAAATGTAATACAGGGTGTAAGGCACAGCCCTCCGCAGACTGATGGGGTGAATTCAGTATATCATACTAAGATGACCGGTACCTGAAATTATTTCAGGAACGTTATGGGAATCCAATAAATTTGATTTGTTTTATTTCTTTATACGCAATGTTGTCAAATCGTTACCGTGGCAAAACGCACGTAGCGAACGGCAAGCGCGACGACTAGTTCGATGAACTCTGTAGCTAGGCAGGAAGTGAACAGCTGATTTCACGTGTCGTTCGTTAGAGTATTTCAACTTCCCTTGTTGGATTTTTTATTTCAGCTGTAATATTTACACAAATGGAGTGCGGCATACAGAGAATTTAATTTTACATTAAAATAAAGGAATAGTAATGGAAAAAAACGATTAAAAAAATTAAAATATTTCGGAGAAAAATTCCGGTGGCATATGATACAAAATAAGGAGCTAAATGTACCCGTCAGTTCGCGGAGGGCTGTCCCTTACACCCTGTATAATAGAGCGATTGAGCAGTTGCGCCATGCGCATGCGATGTTACGCCGTAGCATTGCACTCGCTTGTTGTTACATTTTAGATATTAATTTTATTCACTTTTACAAATTAGAAAATGTCACATTTATTCTGTGCACTATAATATGGATAACAGCGCTTTGGGCAAATAATATGTTCCACCTCAGTGGATAAATTCTTTAAGTTTTTCAATATAGTATGTTTGTGAATTGAAACTTATTACAGCTTGAATATTTAAATTTTAATAAAACTTATAACAGTTACTAGCGTGGGTTTGCTCAAAACAGATTTGGTAGTAAAGTCCAGTCCAGTCCTAAGTGTGCAGTGTCCTAACTACCGCGGCTACAGTTAGCTAAAACGTGTGTATTTTGATTGAGTTACCATAACTCAATGAAAATACACACGTTGGTTGGGATCTAAACTGTGTCCACACTGTGCACAACACATTGAAGCGATACAAGAGTCGGGGAAGCGCCTGTGGGTAGGAAATAGTAGAGATTGTAGAGTGTCGGGAAAATCATCAAGGTGCACACTGACTGAGGGACGCGCGAGGGTCAGGCTCGTGCCGCAGCTCGCCAGAACAGTAGACGAGCTGCGCGTGACCCGGCGGCGGCGCGACCACCGCCCGCTCCTAATAAGCCGTGTAATACCAACATTGACCACTACAATACGATTGTGCGACACAATCACCCAATATCCATGACAACAACTTTTCAATGATATCACTCAGTGGGATAACGCTTTTTCTGCAAATCGCAAGATTTATCTGATAAAAAGTTATTTTTGAAGTCATCAAATTGATCTGCATAATATTTTTATTGTTATGATTGATTTATTTGGCTTTAACGTGAACGACATAATTAGCTATTCTTGGTGAGTTTCAGTAGTAGTAGACAAAAGCGAAATGAACAAATTCGAGCAACGTGAGGTACAAGTGCAAGTTGTAGCACAGTGAGTCGTCAGCCTGCGGCACCAGCGACTGGCATGGAGATGTGCCCGATTTCGAGTGATTACATTTATACAGGAAATTACAGCGATCTATGTCGAGCAGCCACCGGCTGAGGAATCCGCGCCGGCCATTCATACTTCGTTTGGAATTTTTGATGAAGTTATTTAGAAAACAAGTGAACAAGCATCAAATTCTGGTTTCTTACTTGACAACTAGCGTTATCACGGAAAACTGATTCGTGAGTCGAAGAAAGAAACTCGCAGGCGCGTGGCATAGCGCTTGGTGTCCACGACTCGAATTTTAAAACAGGTGAATCAAACATAATAATAGAATTGTGAACACACGGACATATACAAATTAGAATTGTCTTGCTTGTGAAATGCGACAGCTATACAGAGCAGTGACACAACAGCTAGCTTGTGTTCCGCAAGCTATATGTTAATGAGAGAATTTCAGGTGTGACAGTAATGCAACAGCATTACATTGTTAACCGTCTCGGACAAGGAGGTCTGGTCGTGATAGACCACACCCGTACGTGCTCAAGAGTGCGGCGGCTGGTCGCGGTCCGGCCCGCGTGCTGTCACGGCACATGCCCAACTATCACGCGACCCAGACATTAATTACCCCAGGGACGGTAGCTCGTAGGTTCGTCGTCAGAAAAGTGGCGGAAAATATTATGAAAGATGACCAGAAGGGCCCTACATTTTCTTTACAAAGATACAAAACACTTTTGTATAATAACCTGATAGGTTTTAATATATAACAAGACCTCGGGCCTATGCCACACGCACTCAATTCTTCCAGTATTCCTTTACAACGTTGGCGCTCGGGTAAGTGTATGTACTGGAGCAATGAGTACGGTTCCCACACGCACGTAACACGAGTAGTCGTGTATCGTACAATAACAAACTGGGCTATAATTTGATATAATTCGTGAACACAGAGCGGCGGTCAGCCGCGGCGCAGTGGTCGCAGGAGATGCTGCGTCACGCGCCGTGGGAGCCGCGCGCGTCGCCGCGGTGGGACCTCGGTGCGAGCAATCGCGGCCGCATGCCTCCAACCGAATGTAAAGCACATCGGTACGATGCACTCGTGAAAACGAGAGTGCTTATGATAATTAAGAATTTCAGTAAATTTTTCAAGTGATTAACGCGTCGAAATCGATGCAGGCCTTGTACGGCAGTCGGCAACAGACGTCGTTTGTCAGCGCCACTCGATAGACGGTAATAAAACGAATCTCTGAATAAAGCGCCGATAAAGAGGATACTGTCACACAAAAACTGTAGAATTACGAGCATGGAGTGTGACAGATGGAAAACCTCGAAGTCATCGCCGGAGTTTTTGTTGCTACAGATTTGAATAATAGTGTGATGGTACACAGTCCAGTGGCGAAGCAGAAGTCCCACCGTGTGCAAGTCGCGTTGGAGGAAATGTGCTGTGGACAGGTTGGAGTGCTACGGAACAGTTTAGAACTTGACTGTTTGAATGCGCTTTACCAACATACTTGTCATGTAGGTAACATCAGCAGCTAACGAAAGCTGACGATCACACGTTGTATGGACTGGTGCTTTGTTGCTGTGCTGGTTGGTGTGTCCGGTACGGTGGCGGCGCGGGCGCGGGACGGGCACGCACAATGCGCGAACAGCTCCGTGACGCACGCGCATCACAAAAACGCCTCCCCTCGCACCCGCGCGCCCCTGCCCCCGCTGCCACACGCTTTTTATCCGGCGGCCCATTCATCCCGTAATTAACGCGAATAAAAAACGAAGGTAGACGAAAATTAGAAATGTTTCGGTGTCGCCGCGCGGTCGCACAAAAACCGATTCAGCTGTGAATTTATATTAATTTAATTATGTCGTCGTTTTGTCTCGCTGTGTGACGGCGACGCGGCGCCCTTGTCCGATGGGCACTACACTACCGGAAGAAGCCATAACTCTCACATATTGGTGCCGACTGTCGAGACAGGCACACAGCGACACGTAATGATCGCGACGCTTGTAAGCCATACGCACTAGTGTTAAAATGAGCAGTACATGGTGGGTGCTTACCGTTCAGGTCGAGCACCATCTGTGTGTTGAAATAGTGGCTGACGTCACCGCGACCCGACACTGAAACAACACGACACTGTTAGTTATTGCATTTCATCGTATACAGGAACAGCAATAGTTATAATACTCGTATCATCATCATAATCCAAATTTTGGGCCCAATGTGTGGCCAATTTTGTTACGATCATGTTGCCGATTTCCACATAGCACTTTCAAAATTATAAAGTTCTTAATACTATAGTAAGAATACAAACTGTTTATTTGATTTGTAGAAAAAACAGGCGAATACTAAACTATGTTTATTGATCCACCAGTTTCCACCCGCGACGCGACGCGACGCCCGCGTGAACAACCCACTCACAACATAGTCTGTGGTAAATACTTCGCCATAGTAAAGCTTTTCATCAGTAATGAATGTTTGAAATCGAAAATTTGAAAGATAACCTACCTCTTACATTCAAACTCCAAAAGTGCCTCTTTATACAATTATTAGTATTAGTATGGGCAAAGACAAACGCTTGTACTCATCGGAGTAAGCTCAATGTAACCGATTTATCAGTTTTTATAAAAGCGACGGACCAATCACAGACGCGATAACCGAAACCTGCAGGTTTTCTTCAGACATGAAGGTGTCATTGTGCGTAATCTGACACACTCTGATATTTATGTGAGGAATGCGCTTGAGGGGCAAGGTCGCCACTGTCGAGTGGACACAATAGCGGCGCTGACCGGTGCTGGGGACGCCTCACACACCCACGCATTCAACTGTCAGTGCGCTACCGCTACCGGTGCGAGTGGGCCGGTACAGCTGCCCGGCCCGTTGTCGCGGACAAAGCACGCATTGTGCACTGGCCGTTGCAAAATCATCGCCATTATAATGATGATTGTGCGCCAAACGAGTGGGCGTCCGCCTGCGCTTGCGCCCGGCTGCGGGCCCCGGCGGCGCACGTAATAGCTAATAGAGCCCACGTCGCGGGTACCGTACCGCTGCCGAACAGCGCCGAGTGCTGACCCGACCCACCTCCGCCAAATTATTGCCGTAATATACATTCTAAATTGAGGCACTACTCGCCGACTACCGGGCAACACCAATTACTAATAATTGAATATTAAATTGGTTGCCTTATTTTTTGATAAAACAATAATAGGCTAGCCATGGTTATAACTATATTGGAGACTACCTGACCCGCGCAACTTCGTCTGCGCCACATAAGAGAGAGGGTTAGAGAGAGTGAGAGTCAACCTTAAAAAATAGACATACGCTATCGCGGACTTATGATTGTTGCGTAACTTTAACCGTTTACACAGCGCACGCAACGGAAGCTCTCAAAAGGAATACATTTTCCCTGTATTTGCAATATTTTTCATTGATGCTCCGCTCCTATTGGTTGTAGCGTGATGATATACAACCTATAGCCTTCCTCGATTAATGGGCTATCCAACACTAAAATAATTTTTCAATTCGAAATTAGCTCGTTCAACCAATCGAACAAACAAACTCTTCATCTTTATAATATTGGTAAAGATTAAATATTTGCATTAATCGCTAAAATATTCTACTTATGTTTTTTCAAATAAGGGCTTCCCTCGACAGCCTAAGGTCTTCATCCTTAGACACTCGATGACAGTCATACTCCAGCTAAGTCTAAAGTTCTCATTAAGGTGCATGAAATGAGCCCAAACACGATATAGCTGCTGTAAACTGTTGCGGACCTCTTGCAACTGCCTTCCGCCTCCATCGTTAGACCGTCGATGAAAGTTATACTCTAGTTAGGTTTAATGTTCTCATCAAGGTGCATGAAATGAGCCCAAACACGATATAGCTGCTGTAAACTGTTGCGGACCTCTTGCAACTGCCTTCCGTATGCAAAGCGCATGGAAAGCGATCGAACACCTACTCTACAGGGTATAGGCTATGTAGATATTTAAAGCAGTGTCATGAAGACTAATCTAAAGTACGCTATCATAACTTTTTAACAAAGCCGGTTAGTCAATTTTAAAGTTCTCTTGAGAGCACATTTTTATTCATTAGTACCATTTTGGTTTAATAGATGTCGATGCATGTATCTTACATATTGATGATAATTTCTTCTTGAAAACTTAGTATATTACTACTACATAAATACCCTTGATGATAAAACTATCTGAATAAGAATTAATACTACGATACGAATGTAACCAACTATTGTTTCTACCGGGGCGATCTAATTAAATTTTAGAACACAAAAGCTGCTATTGTGACTTAACTATGATAGTTAGATATATGCACTCACGAACTTTTTTGTAGGTAATAATGAGTACTTTAATCATGTAGTACATCATTTTTAAGTATCATCAATAGTTTTCTCAGCGCACGCCAAATAATTAATTTTATAGGCAAAATTTTGCTACTTTGGGTTACATTATTGCAATTTTCTTATTATTATAAATAAGAATAAAATAAATAAGAATTATAAATATAATATTTAATAAATTATAGCCTATGTTACTTCCTGATAATTTTGCTTTCTATTGGTGAAAAAATGGTTCAAATCGGCCCAGTAGTTTCGGAGCCTATTCGGTACAAACAAACAAACAAAAAAACTCTTTCCTCTTTATAATATTAGTATAGATAGTATAGACTAGTATAGACTAGTATAGACTAGTATAGACTAGTATAGACTAGTATAGACTAGAATAGACTAGTATAGACTAGCTGATTCCCACGACCTTCGTTTGCGTAAAATTATTATTATAAAAAATGGGACTTCCCTTTTTGAATCTAATTTTGTTACCAATTTCAAGGTTTTTTTTTGCAGGGAATCCTAATTCTTATTCAAAAATAAAAGTAGCCTATGTTAGACCTTCTTACATCAGCTATCTGCCAGTAAAAGTCCCAAAAATCACAATCAACATCGGTCCAGCCGTTTCGGAGATTAGCCGGAACAAACAGACAGAAAGACAGAAAAAATGAAAAAAAATGATTTTTTGTTATAACTGCCGTAATTATTTTCATATACATTACTTAACATACAAAAACTGCAATTTTGATATTACAAACAGACACTTCAATTTCACTTATTTGTATTATGTGTTATTTGTATAAATCTACAATAAATAACATTAGGTCGACGAATAGTTTGAATCCGGTTCATCGAATAGAATACTCTCGAGGTGCTAAAGCTTTTGCCACGTAGTATACGTACAAAGGAATGTATTATTTAGCAGTTTGACACTGGAGTTCTCGATTGAGGCTGATCACTGGTATGTCGTCAGCAAATCGTCACTAGAGCATCCGTGTTGTCTCTTACGAGTATTATACTATCAATTATGTAGCACGTTATATTCATAAGTAATGCTAAAATAATATTGAAATAGTTGCTCATACATTAAGATAATTATATATAATAAAACTAGTCATTAAAAAAACGGCAATTAAATTTAAAAAACCTTGGAGTAAATACAAGCGAAAAAAAACAGTTATCATAAAAGCTTGTCGCGTGAATAGAAAAGGTAAAAAAAAAATAACTATACGCGACAAGCCTTTATGATAACTATTCTTTTACCCGTAAAAAAAGTTTCGTGTCCGTGCTATTAACCGTTGAAGAGTTCTCTCGTGAGGGGACGATCCTGGTTGCAGGATTAATAATGTATGTCATTAAAATGTATTGTCACCAGAAATAAAGGTGTGAGCAAAATTTCAGTTCAATCGGTTGAGGGAAACTGGTTTGAAATTCAGTTGCAAGATTTGACCAATACATACTAACAAATCAACTAACAAGGCAAGTTAAATAAAAGCTTATAATAAAAAAGGGTAGTTTTGACAATTTAATCAAGCATTTTTGTAAAAAGCAAGTGGTTGCGAAATGTTAACAAAATCTACACCGTGTAGTAAGTGACCGCTACATATTGTGTGTTGTGTTTGTGTCGTGGGGACACTCTGTATACGCAGTAATTGCATCGTCAGCGGGGTGACGGGGGAAGAGGCGGGCCGGGCGTGAGGATGGCGATAGCGATCGGTGCGCGCGCGCATACATCGCGACCGACTGTAGATTGAGCTATGCTGCAACTCATGATCTAAGTTACGAGCAGATTCAGCCTGTCTGCTCCGAGCGACGTAAAGCACTCACCGATGAGACAAATCACTACGTGATGTACGAGTTAGGTTACATTACAAGATTAGCGAACCGAGCTAATCGTTTGTGACGCGATCTGAGATACCTGGAGATAAGTTCGGCATCAATTTGTTTGTGTGATTGCTTTTATGGTTTTAGAGTCTCTAAATAACTAGCCAATGCAGTCATTTAACACCGTTTAAAGGCTGCTGCTGGAAGAACAACCGTTACCATAAAACACTGATCAAATTGAATTTAACGTTTGGTGAACCAAACGTTCGGGATGGTTCACCGCACACCACACGGGGACATGACATGACTCGCATGGTACGACTCCCCACAGGCTGCTCGTGTTATTTGTTTAAAGTATTAGCCGAGCAGAATGTTTCGCGACGTGGTGAGTTGGTGACGAGGGGAGGCGGCACTCGTGCGGATACGGACGCGGACGGGAGGAGACCCGCCCCGTGCGGACACAGCACAGGACTACTAACTGAGCCGCTCATTAAATGAACCGTTCATCTAACTACTGTACCTACTGCAGGTAACCTCAGACGTGTCGCGATTGGAAAGTAACGATCGATCCGGAGCGCAGCACAAGCGCGTACCATTCATAGTATGGGAGCTCTTTACCGCTTCTTGTTCCAACAATCCTTTTCCTGTGAGGGAGAAAGATAGGATCGCATTAACCGGAGAGTATAAACGAGGTGCCGGCCGGCCGGACGCCACTGGGCCGAGCCGTGCGGCGGCGCGCGGCGGGTCGGTTTCTATTTAAAGTGGGGTCAGTGCGTTCGCCATCGCTCACGGGACGCGCAGTAAATCGCGCGCGTGAATTACTGCCCCACGCCGCGCTGTCCCGCGTCCCGCATCCCGCGCTCGCATCCCAGAGTACTGCAGGACTGTCCCCGGGGACTGCCTCTGCTGCGCTACTCCATAAATCGTCCCCATTTGGCTAACCCGAGAATCAAAGAAAGGTAATTCACAATGTTTAAATCCAATTTGAAAGGAGCGAGGGCGGCCGACCCCAGCGCACTTTCAATATTATTGTAATCTAACAAGCTATTAATATACCGCCGACCGCTGAGCGCCAGACGGTATCAAAGAAATAACTTAACCCAAGTGTTGGGGCTGAACCTGAACTCAATTCATAACGCTGAATACGCTGAATAATAAAAATCGCTAAATCGCTTCAAACACAACCCGGTCGAGGGAAAGGCTTCCGAGCAGAAAGTTGTAATGATATGCGTAGATAACGAGTGTCTCACTTGTCATTACACGTGTCACCGACACAGGACATCCTGCGACGCAGCCGACGCAGGTCACACGGCGCTGCAGGCCATCTCGCACCGATTTCGACGGCGTTAGTCTATTACAAAGTTGACCAAAATGCAGATGAGTTACTTTCCATATTCCTCACTTTTTCAAATTTACTGGGACACTGTTGATTATAAGTAAAACCTGTCGAGGTAATTCGTCAGTACATATCACCTGATCGTAGAGCTTTAGCGCACATTTGAGTGCGGGTCGACGTATTATCGAATTGTAGCCTACAACTAGCCTATAGGTATAGACACTTGCCTTGACGCCACCGTCGCGCAGCCTCTTTGGTTGATAACGAACCGATAAGAACATGGTTTAGTAGATAACTAAACAATAGACGATCTATAAACAATGAGCTCAGAGCTCACAATGCCTGAATGATTACTAGTCAAAACTGTTCGCAGAACTAAAGTCAGCCAGTGATTATAAATGTAAATGGCGTTAATGAGACGCGGCGGCCACAGTCGTTAATGCAAGCGTTAATAAAATGCAAAAATTAGATAATGGACAGCCGCAGATTTCACTTAGCATCAATCACGGAGCGACAGAAAAACTGTGCGGCGACAGTAATGGCGGCCAACACAAGGCTGCGCCGGCGCACCGCCCGCGTGCCACATACTCTCACCTATATACCAAATAGTGCCGAAGGTCTGCGAATATTAAACAAACGATATTGTAGAGACTACTACCAATATAACAGAATGGTTCAAGACTACTCCACTTTGGGCAGTGATTAAGCTGCGAGAAGAAGGCCTGCTGATGATCTTGTATACGTGATAGTTCATATAATAAATGGTGTAAAAAGACCCTCAGTCAGCCTGAAAGTCACTTGTTCTCCCGGTCATTGCGATCATTTTTGTGTTCTAGACCATACCTGGGAACCTTCTAGTTACGGAGATATTGGGGGTCAAAGTTCCTACTTTTTAACAAGTTTTTTTTTTAATAAATGTTTTTAATGTATTTGTTTTACTCTAAAAGCCTCCATGACCTCCGTAATATTCAATCCATCGGCACAATGTTTTGAATGCGTTACATTGAGTCCTACCGTAGAACGTGATTTTTCACCCCGAAAAAAAAGTCGTTTCCCAGCAATAATTTTTCGTAAAACTACTTAGTTTGATGTACAGAATGCTTGGTTGACGGCTTCGTGAAGGGTCCGTTTACAGACTGTATAGTACATATATTGGGCTTACCACACACGACATACCTGCTACGTACGCCGATCGTGAGGTTTCTAAAAAGCAGCAGTTTGGAGCGCATCAATATGCGCGCATTCATAACGATCACGCGAATATGCGCCTGATTCGGCAACCGCCTCAGCCGTCGGCGCGGCGCGGGGGACGAGAATACATATTTTATTTGAATATAATTACATGCAACCAATGACTTTATCAACGTTATAACCAGAACATGGGTAATAAGCAGACAAGCAAACATTCTTGCTACACTTTATGTCGCCTACAATGACCACCATCATCTCAGATTCTACCTCACATGACATCCTTCCTATACGCCTGTATTAGTGCAATAAAGCCTTCGATTCCTAATTAAAGTAATGGCTAAATAACCAGAGATTTATGTCGAACCAGCCGTACAGCATCACAGCGGTGTAGGGCTCAGATCTTACAATGATCCAAATTTAAACTAACACTGAACTTTGACAGTGCATCATATAAGCAGAGAACTTAAGATGAACTAATTAATGATCTGTTAGCAGAAAGAAAATCCTATCCTCTTTATGAAATAGAAATGCGATGTTACGCTCGCGATCGCTGTCCATCCATACTAAGTACTAATGCTTTAACATGATAATATTGTAAAACCAAATGATTTTAAAAGAGTAACCATGAAGTTTTTCTTCTCCATGGGACACGACCAACCCGAACCGTGCCCTTTTTTGACGATTTGTAAGTGCCCATGTAGGCCTATGTGAAATAAAATATTTTCATTTTGATTTTGATGATGTTCAGTATATATAATAATAGATGACCCGCGCAACTACGTCTGCGTTTGAATTTTTCACCGTTATTGCAATCTTATTCATAAATGCTCCGCTCCTATTAGACGTAGCGTGATGTTATGTAGCCTGTAGACTTCCTCGATGAATGGGCTATCATGTTTGAAAAATTGAAAAATTCTTTTATTGTTTTTTTTTCAATTCGGACCAGTAGTTTCTGAGATTAGCGCGTTCAACCAAACAAACAAACTCTTCAGCTTTATAATATTAGTATAGATACCAACGACTACAAAAAGAGGTTCGACACTGTAAGAAACGAGTTTTCTTTTATCACCAAGCTTGGCAGAAGACGATACACACTGAGTAAAGTGATCGCCTCGAGCCTAGCTGACTCTAGACTCAAGTCTGGCTAGGGTCGAGGGAATTATTATACGGCCCTTTTAGTCTATACTCATGTTTTTGAGACAATGAAAGAAGAAATGTCGACAAAAGAAGAGGCTATGTTGGTACACGCCGATACTCAAACAAGGAGAAAACCGGACTTGAGCACCATGAGTGATGAGTGACAGTGAAACAGATGAGTGGACAATGAGCGGCTCATGAATGGTGCGTGACGTCACGGATCGATGTCGTCACAATCAGTCGCATGTATCGGATAACGCGCGGGTCGATGACCGCAGCCGGTTAATTGCGCCCCTCCTCCCCCGCCCGCGCCCCGTCGGCAGCCCCGCCCGCGCCCGGCGCCCCGCAGATGAGACCTTCGTGTTAAGAACAACATTTGGCCCACATCGCTGGCCCACTTCGGCATCGATCCGCCCAAGTTCACACACGTCACTGATAACACTACACTGCACGATACTACAGCTGTACAGATGAACACACGGCCAAACATTTTTGTTTACTATGTCAGATTATCGTAATGTACAAAGTATGTCTAGTATTCATTTAATGGTTATTTTTTTGTGGAATACGATCATAATAGTGTCGTTGTTAACTCAGATAGCATCCTCTTTCAGGAGCCATGAAACAGGCTCAAGATGAAAAAAAAACACTTTCCTTTTTATTTAGAGCTAAGAGCAGCGCGTGGATCCTCGTCGTTATCTCATTAAATAATTAGTGATGAAAGCTTAATTCAGAATACGAGAAGTGCGACAACACAATAAAAACATGATTAACATGCTGTAAACCGAGACCAGGCTCTGTGCACTGGGCAGGCTTGTGAGGCGCCGCCGCTAATGAATATGTAAAGTGCGCTTTGTTTCGGCGGAAACCGAACATAACTCGTACAACTTACTAATTCTATCGGTTACTTCAAGACCTCAAGTTAATCTCCAGACGCGACCATAGAACCACAAACAACAGAAGGACCACAGCTCCTATACACGGAGGTACAATACAGTACCAAATATGATCTGTGTGTACGGCGCGGGCACGGACGCTTGCGCCGACTCTACCAAATCACAATCATTTAAAATACAACAATAACAGTCGGGCTCGCCGACTCGCTATAAACTTCAACTTTTATTAATTTGAATGCAGACTGTAGTTAAATAGTTTTTAGAAATCGAAAACACTTTTTATAGATTTCGAAAGATCGCAAAGAAAGTGTTTGTCTAGACGGAATGCCTTGAGCAACCCAACCACATGGCACCACCTTGAGTTCGGTGTTCATCAGTCGAGCTTCATGTAAGCGTATGACATGTGGGAGTAGTATTTCTGCTCTTGTTTGTAGTGGCGACGAGGCAAAGTTACGATGTTCGGAAGTGTGGGCAAGAGGCGCGCGCTTTCAACTATCAGCTGAGTTATGACAGCGCACACTTTATAACATCATAAAACAACAATTAGGCGTCGTCGCCGACAGGATGCGCCATGTGCGTCGGGTGCGTCCGCGCACACTTTACGAACAGATAAGTCCCATAATTACACCTTCAGGTCATCTAACTTGAACGAACTAGAGGTGATGGGGACTGAAGTCGCTCCGAACAGTAAAATGTACACCGGCCGCCTAAACACTTCTGCTAACGTCAACGAAGATTAGAAGATTCATTATAGTGTACACCATACAAGTAACGTTTATAAAAGAAAACATTTCACATCGGGTGACACGAACATTATTGTTGTCGCTTTCCTCGATCTTTTATACGAGTAGTTATCATAAACCAGTGTTCAACTGTTCAAGGGACCTCCTCCAAATATGACTTCAACTTGAAGTGAGTCATCAATTACTTCGCAGACTGCAGTGCTATGCTACGCCTGAATGAAAGACATCAACGAGATGTTGTTTTATTAAATTCAAATAATTTTAAGTCGCGTATGTCGGGCGTGTGCCGACGGCAAACTGCAGTTCAAATAATAAACTGATCGTAATATGAGCCAGCAGTATGTTATTATACAGTAAAGTAGCCGTGATAGACTGGCTGGACTTACAAAGTGGGTGTTTTAATTGTTAGCAATAAGTTACTCGGAAGTCGGGGTGTCAATATAAATTAACGCGAAACACAGGTGCAGTCGCGGCAGAAACATTGTATTTATGTGAATATCGTAGACGATTAGCTGCGTTAGAATTAGGAGCAGTGTGTTTGGCCAGAGCCCTGAGGTGCGGGCACAGTGTTGTGCTAAATGCGCTGCTTTTATGCAAATTAATCGCGGGTCGTCTACATAATAATATACAAATATTATGCATCGATAAAAGTACATTAATTGGCTGGCACACTGCAGTACAAGCCGCGTGTGTTTACACAGCCATCGCATGTTGCACTTAGATTTATAATAAAGATAAATGTATTTCGTGTTTTTAAAATAATTGCGTGATTATTTTAAAGAATATATTATTATAATAAGTTGGTCGCGTCATTTTAATTATTAGCTGGTTGTTAACTGGTGCACCCCGCCCCCTCCCTCTCTGGCGTTTCCCCGCAAGTTTCTACACTTGTTTATTGTTATTATTATAATTGTGTTAATCAACATACATACATTAATTATCTTTACAAAGTATTATATTTTAGCTTATTAGTGGTACACCTGCCTCAGCGGCGCTCGCTCTGAGCACGAGGTAGTTAGAGAGAACAAATACCTAACATGAACTAATTATTCGGCCCTAACCTTATCTATTATTTTCCGACATGCCAAATAAGCTCATCTCACCGCTAAAAGAGTGTTATTGATATTCTTCTGATAGTCCATAATTATGTCCTATCCATGATATTATTGAACGTTTCTTTGTTGAATCAAGCGGCCATCATATGTCTGGCTTCTATACATTTAAATTATTTATATTTTAAGTATTTTCCACAGTATTAAAGTTATCCAGAAATTCAGTCAAGACATCATTTCTATTTAATTAGACGTCAAGAAAGGCTAGCCATGCTTTACAATGTCGTGCTAATATCAATTACCTAATCCATCAAAACATGGTATCCTAATACTTCTACACAGGTATGAATCACAAGAAAGAAACATAGGTACAAAAGCGTAGTAAATATGGGTTCTGATCATATCCGTAAGTCTGCGGTAATACATAATATTATGACCGGATTTACGGCACGCGATGGGAATGACGCGGCTCTCAGTAAACCCTGACGCTGATCACACCTCCATACTACACGGGACATTGCTCTTATAATATGATCTAAAAAGCAAAATCATTGAGGAGAATCATCAAAACGTCTTGATCTCTTGCAGGAGTTTCTAACTAATAATATTAGATACTAAATTATATTATTTCTTGTGGTGAATTGCGGGTGAACTACCTCTGCCCAACCTGTCGGGGAGTAATGGCGTGATGATGCTATGTCTAAATTGAAATCATGAACTGCTTGCTCATCTTATGATAAACAAACCAGAAGCAGTGTGTGTTACATTATAAGTAATAACCGTACACAGAGCAGTAAGAAAATTGTAATTCCGTAACAT
The DNA here is from genome assembly GCA_910589295.1 of Noctua janthe. Lineage (NCBI taxonomy): Eukaryota > Metazoa > Arthropoda > Insecta > Lepidoptera > Noctuidae > Noctua > Noctua janthe. Next base: position 232,889 of record OU342561.1, read on the forward strand.
TGCTAAAACATGCACGCATGCTGGTAACGTTTCTGCATGGGTATGGTAAACGTTACCAGCGGCATGTAGTTAAATGATCTTTTGTGTGTGATGATCATTTTCGTTGCAAAAACATCGAGCAAAAGGATCTGAACTGTCATCTTTTTATTGATTGATCCTCTTTCTTTGGGACATAAAATAAATCAAGTCAATCGATATTTTAATCTGTTTAGAACTAAACAAAAAATGTTTGAGATGTAGAAATTACATCTGATAGTTACTTTTTGGGCCCCAAAACTAAGAGAAATGAGCATTAAATATCTAATATTTTGATTTTTAAAAGTACAATTCGATATATAAATTACTTTTTTGTCTATTTCAATTTCACCCAGAAGTCAAGATCGAACACAATTAATAAAAGTTTTGGAAGGTTAAATTAGGAATAAAATCAACGTCCAGGTAAATATCAAAATGTTGTAATAAGACGTAGTCGACGTATCCTGTTTCTGTCTGCAGGGTTTAAAGCAACCTAACAACCTTCGAACCGGACCGAGGAATCGAAACCTGGACCTCATGCTCAGCAGTTCTGTTTGCAATCACAAGATCAACGAGATTTATATAATGTTCAAAACCTAATATTGGTATTTTGAAGGACGTACTGTGTCGTTTTCCGTTTTTCTGTCTAATGTTAAAATAATTTTATTTGTTGTGTCTTCCTTGAAATATGATGAAGGTAAAACAGTCGAATACAATGGTAATAAAGTAAAACGATAATTATAATGCCGGGCAGTGAAAGTTTGTCACGTGTGGTTCTCACGGCGCGCCGTGCCGCCTGTACCAGCACAGCGCCAACTTGGACGAAGGTTCGAGGCAGTTCTCAGTCGCAGTATGGGTTATGATTACTAAAACATTTAATTCAATGAGAAAATTCATATATTATTAAGAGTTTCATCAGATCAGAAGAAATTGTTAATTCTATACCTGTAAAGCTATTAAAACCACTTGGTAACCGTGCGACGGACGACGGGCGACCGACGGACCACCGACGGGCGGGCGTATGGGGGACTGTCTCTAGTAAACTTGACGTTCATAAAGTGCTGATTATCAGCCTAATTCGAATTAATTAATTTTGTTTTTTTTTGTATGTTAGTCTTACAGGGAGTGTCAATATCCTCGAGATCTGAATACAGAGATACATTATCGGAATATGTGATAACGTCCTAGTAATGTGAACAAATTGTAACAGAAAACCACAGACGATATTAATAGCATTTGAAATTAATTGTATTTACTATTCAAAAGTGGCAGTACCTAGTTAATTATTAGATAGTCGTTTTTTGAAAATTTATTTTATGACTAATTTATGTGTCTGCCAACCAGTAGACTGTCGATGCAATGAAAGTCGGTAAATCCTAGAGAAATAATGAAACCTGGAGCCCTAATGAAATTAATCAGAAAAGAAAATGCATACAGGAGTAGATAGCATTTAACATAAAATACAGCCAAAACATAATTCCTTTACTTTAGGAATGTGCGTTCCTCCCGTTGTTCTATTATTTACGACAACGGTCCGGCCCGTGGGGCACCCGTGGCCGTGTGCCGGCAGAGCGGACCTAAAAGGATTATTGATGAGGCGTCGTCACGGGGCTATTATAGCTGTCCTGCCACACTTTACGTTTTACACCTAGAAATACGCAAGGGCTCGTAAAGTAGATTTTAAGATATTTTGAATCCTCTAAGAGTGGATCGACGAAACAGTAATCATTATAAAAAGATGCGCTTCGCTGGTGCGCAGGGTGTGGGGCAGCACCACCAGTGTCTAGCATGATTGCCAGTCGCCTGGACTGTGTTTATGATGCTCGCTGTTGTGCAATAATAATTAATAGGTTGTCGCAGCAGTGATCGTTATTTGTTGTGTTGTTTGTTTTTATCAGTGTTTACTAACACAGTCGTAAGTTTTACCAACAATTTTTGAGTCATGGATACTCGAATAAAGAAAAAATTATATTATAGAGATAATGTTATATGTTGTTGTAATACCGTGAGTAAACGGACCCTTCGCGAAGCCGTCTGCCAAACATTCTGTACTGTACAAACTAAGCAACCCTACGCAATAATTATTGCTGGGAGACGACTTTTTTTTTGGGGCGACAAATCACGTTTTACGGTAAAACTCGATGTAGCACACTCAAAACATTGCGCTGATGGATGCTTTGAATAGTAAACGGGTCATGGAGGTAATTAAAGTAAAGTTATTACCTTAAAACTAGTATAAAAAAATTGTGAAAAATTTGGAACTTTGACCAATTCCAATATCTTCGTAACTAGAAGGTTCCCAGGTAAGATCCAGTACACCGCTGTCATTACATACCAATAAGATTTAATCGAGTGCTAGGCATATCTGTATTAAAATAGTTTACAATGTAGTCGATTAATATTGATTTGTTGTTTTATTGATCTCAGGTAAGTGGTAATTGGCGTTCATTATCAAAGCTTTTGCATATTTTTGTTTTCTTTGTCACAAGCATCTCCTTGCTTAGAAGGTGATCTCCAAATCATGTGTGTTATAAATAAATTTATGTAATCAAAATATATTTTATTTTGTGTTAATTTTTTTTTTGGTAAATACTGTTTTACTATTTAAATCATTTTAATGTTTTACAGAACGGTAAAAATGTAACTATCATTTAATTTTACTTGAAGTAATGTGGTTTATTTATTTATTTAACTATTTATGCACCCACAGAAGACAACACAGGAAAATAACATTCCATATATGTAGGGTATAATTATGATCAATCAGTAATAAATAAGATTTTAAATATATATTTGTTGTGTATTTGTTGTCATCTAGAATTCTAGAAGACATTCAAATCTCTGCATCATCGACGAGCTGTCATATTGGAATGAAATCAGTTCACTTCATTATTATTTATGCAAGTACATAGTCTGACATGTCTTCTCAATGAACTGATGTGACTGTTGAAAAATGCCAACAAAACCATACAAATTATTTGAAACTAAGCCCACTCATGATAACCTTAATAATCACTTTTTTTGACTAATTATAGACATAGTTTTTTAACATAATGCTACAAAAATAGTGATGTGACATGACAGCTAAACTTATTAAATGACTAGCTGTTGCCCGCGACCTTTGTTCGCGTCAAATTATTATAAAACATTACTTCCCTTTTTTAATCGAATTTTGTTACCAATTGCAAGGGTTGTTTTTCACGGATCCAGCCGTTTCGGAGATTAGCCGAAAAATACAGACAGACAGACAAAAATTTAAAAAAAGGTCGTTGTTCTATGTGCCGTATATATTTTTATTTGCATTCAGTAAAAAGCTGTTATTTTGATATTACAAACAGACACTTCAATTTTATTTATTTGTATAGATGTATCCATAAAATGAGCGATGTGAAACATTTATAGGGTAATAGGGTAAGTATGGATTTCGAGGATGAAATCTGGCCGTGATTTATCGTAACTTGAATTCTGTTCAATTTGTCGTAAGTTATTAATATTACGAAACATATAATTTAAAAATAGTGTAGCTACAAATCGTTTCCGCAAAAATCAACAAAAGTTGTCTACACACGAGCACAGTCTACAGTCACGAGCTATGAAATGTAAACACTTAGCAAATTTTAAAAGTTATATTTTCCTACTTTATTGACGTTTTAACTATTAATGTTTTAACTTTCACGAATGAAATGTGTAAATAAACCCTTAACGAATCCGAAAGGCACTTGTTCTCTTTGAGTGCGTTCCATCGAGTCCTACCGTAAAACGTGATTTCACCCCAAAAAAAAAGTCGTTTCCCAGCAATCATTTTTGCTTAAAGTTACTTAGTTTGATGTACAGAATGATTGGTTGTCGGCTTCGTGAAGGGTCTGTTTACACCCTGTATAGTACTTTGAAAGCCATTCTATTACGAAATAAGTGATATGAAAATCGAAATAGTCACTTCAAAATTGAAAATCAGAATTAAATTCAGATAAGTGTATACATTCTATTGCTCGTGACTGTGCCCTATGCATTAATTTCGGCTCGACACTATGATCTGCGGTTGCTGCTTGAATAAAAATTAAGATAGCATTATAAATAAAACGAACATTAAACCGCACATTAATTGTGAGCCGAATGCATCGAACTATAAAACGGAGTGGCAATCAGTAATCGAGGGGCTCGAAGCAAAAGCGAAAACGAAAGGAAAGAATCCAATCAAATGCGATCGTTATGTCGAAAACACAGTGTTTGTGCTGGCGGGCAATTTGGGCGACAGGTGCGCGTGTTGCGTGCGCCGTGCCAAAGTTCAGCGCGCTCCCATGCGCTCGCGCAGCTCGCTCCGCTCCGCTCGGCCCGCTCCCGGGCTAGCGGCCGACACGTATTATTACACTCGTAAACAACGCGTGACTCCATCACCCGCTAATTCACTTACGTAGATGACATTATTACAACCGAATTACACCTCGCAGCGCTCCACGGGCATTTTACATCGATTACATTACGGTGATTTGATGCCGTTTCGATCGTAATTTTAATATAATTCGTGGGGAGTGCGATAAAAACGCCATTAGTGTATTGTCTAGCGTTCGGGGAAAGATGAAGAAATTAGTGATGATTGGTGTCGCTGATGATTTACTATTGTGTTCCGTTTCCGTCGCGGCGTCGAGAAAATCTTTGTGCGTGCTGTGACGATGAGATGTGCTAGTAAACAAGAGTTGTCGATGTAATCGTGCTCACTATCAGCGAATGGTTTGCTAATATAATGTCATAACGATAAAGCTGTTTATCAGTGTGATCAGCAGGGCGCGCCCAGCGAGCGAGCGGCGACAGGGCGCGGGTGTTGACTCATTATTATCTAATATTAAACAAACCACTTGCTGCAGATGGACGACACTCAGCCGAGCTCCACGTGTCGTACGACTGTGTCGCGGGTGAGAGCGGAGCGGAGTAGTGCGTAGAGGAGCGGAGCGGTGCGGACGGTAGCGGCGAGGTGACAAAAGGCTCGCATAAAGAGAGTTAATATCACTTGCGGAGGGAGTGCAGCCCCGCGGGACAACCCTTGCCTGACCCCGCTAAATCACAATACGCCACCTGACCCCACATACGTTTCGATAAGGGATTATTGTCGTATTACTTGCTCGCAGTTATTTATATGAGCTGCGCACCTCTATGCCGTCTTTTGTTCCCCGACACCATTACATCTGTTTGTTTGGGTTCTCGTCGTTCACAACATATCTTTAGCTACTTTAATTTATTATTTGTTTGTGAATCTAATAAACTAAAGCTTTATCCATAAGTTGTTTAAAGTTATTGTTTTAAAAGAAGTTAAGATAATTACTTCGCTTCTAATCACAATATAAATTACTTACATAACCTAATTAACTAGGCAATCATTCGTTTTCTTTTTAATGTTAATAAGGGTATTAATTAATATTAACTTGAGTTATCAAAGTCATACACTTTATAGTTATTGTCAGATGGTATTTTGCTAGGAAGGTAACTCTATCATATTAAATGTACTTAGTTGTATGATGACAAAAACGTATTTTAATAAAATGTATGTAAAAAAAAACGTAACTAACATCGTAAGTAACTAACATCAAGAAATTAAAACAGATATTGAACTCCTTAGTGATCTCATTAACATAGATTGGGTTTCTTTTTAACGTTGTACCGAGATCATATTTTTTATTTAAAACTAAATGTAAGTGATCGATACTTCTAAATTATAAATTAAATCGGAACATCTATAAATGTTTTGGTACAGATAAAATAAATATTATCACTTGTGGTGGCCAACAAATGAATGCATTTCATTTTGTATTAGATATACGATCAAATAGAATAATCAATACTACCTACACATGTAAGTGCAATGTGAAGATCCTGTCAGTATATTAAACATAAAGCTTACCATAGACATCGCTGAGACTTTCCTTTGCGAACGGAATTAACGTTTGCGCTTTTATGAACATCACTAATCACAAGTTTTATTAATGAGATAAGAATTAATTCGGCAGTGGGCTATTCCGACTGTTCCGTGTGAGTGAGCTAGTTTAGACGATCATTAGCGTCGATATTATGCCGGGCAACTAATAAACACTAACGACTTCTGACACAACCATTTAGCGTCAAGTATCGCACTTAACAGTTGCGTACGCGCATTACAAATGCGCCTATCCCGCGTTAGGCGCAAAGTGAACAGTTACAATGTCGCTTGGACTGATGTTGGTTGCTTGCTTGGTTCTGATTTGTATAGCGTGTGCGAGGCCCGGGCCACAACAATGTGCCCGACGTGATCCCCGGAGCCGCGCACGTGGCTCGGCAGTCGGCAGCGCGGATCAAAGGCTCTGACTTAGACGCCTGACTTTATGAATGGGAACCGCGACACAATGGCTGCGAGCGATGGGGAGCACTGTTTGTTTACCCTCTGGCGGTCGCGGACACACTACACACTGGGCACTGACTGGCGCTGGGGGTGCTGCTGGTCTACTGACCGTGTCGCTGCGGGTCGGCGGCGGGCCGCGGGTGCGGCGGCGGCCAGGCGGGCAGCTCGCGCAGGCGCATGGAGCAGTCGAGCGGCTGGTCGCGCAGGGCCAGCGCGGGCATGGCGCGGCCGCGGCCGCCGGTCCTGGGTCGCGCCGTCTCTTCGATGCGAGCGTCCGCCCACCGAGCGCGTCCGTGAGACACTGCCGTGCGAGCGCCGCTTTTTTCCGACGGTTTTTTTCGCGGGGGCGGGGCGAGGCGGCCGGCCAATGGCGGCCGGGCCCCCCCTCCCACCCCCGCCAGCTACTCTTATTTACGTGCCGTATATTAAAAGGGTTTTCCGCGTGCCGTTATGGATTTTCCTCAACGTCGTATGTAAAGCGGGCCGAGCTCGCTCGGTGCTGGCCTGCGGGGTACTTGCGTCCCGCGCTCGGCTCTCCGGAATGTCGCTCGGCTCACAATCTTCATCCTCCACAAAAACTTGCTTCAGTCGTCCATTCATTTCGTCGGCGGCTCCAGTTTTTGTCATGTTTAAGTTTGGGTTTCTCAAGGTTCACTGATTTAAATTAGAAGGCACTAGTGTCGTGCCACCCAGCGAGTGCTCGGTGCTCGGAGTCTGGGCGGCGGCGTGTCTACTGGCCACTTGTCTAGGAGTACGGCGGCGAGTAGGTAATGAGTGGTTGTTGTTACGTCACGGGCGGCGGGGTCAGTGACCGCGGGGCAGACGAAGCCTGAACTTGAACCTCTCGCTCGCTAATTAACATGTCACACCATGATGTTTGCCACACAGGAGCGCGGCAGAGGCCGTGCTGTATGTCACTGGTAGACGTCGACGTCAAATACAGAACACGTAAGATACGTTTGAATAGAATCCACTGAACCACCCGACATGAGTGTACTCGCAAGCATATCTGTCGTATACGATAATTAATAAGTACCGGTAGGTAAGGTCTATCGAAGTAGGTATTTATACCAATTTATCTTTTTGTAATGTTTCGATGAACGTAGTTATATGAAATGGGAATTGTTAGAACCTTTACACGAGCACACAGTACAGACAGAGTTGCGTATTACAATAAGGTAAATGTTGGAATCTCGAACACTGGACACCTGCTAGTTCACCTGCTGTGATGAGGGAACTGCCCATATACGTGTGAGATGACTGCAAGTTGCACATTTTATCATTGCAGACTGCATTCTGTCTAAGTTACGTGAATCAAACACTCAAGTTATCTTTACCGAAGTGGAACAGTATATTACAATAATTCAATCTGTATGCTCAATAGTTATATAGTTAATTAAAATTGTAATTACTATTAATAACTTCATAATCAATCAACAAGATATTGAGAACGATAATATTAGTAAATCAGTCATGTCGAGTCATCGCAGAGTAATCAAAGAATTAAAAATGTCAATGTACTAACAAAAACCAGTTTAAATGTTTTGTTAAACTTAGGACTCGGTTTGCAAATATGACTTGTTCATAGAGTCCCAACAGTTAAGAGCCCTAACTTAACTTATTTGTTTCAAGTTGAAAGGCTCCACCATTAACATTGCGGTATTACCTAACACTTTTTGAAATCTCTCATCATCGGTTCCTCACTTGCCAACATTAACGCCAACGTTGTACGACACCAATGTTGTACAACTTCAAAGGAACCTTCACAACAGGTATAGTCTCGTAACAGTCGGTACTACTATTTATTCAGCAATCATTTGTAACGAGACTGTTATTATATAAGCAGACAATTTTGATTAAAAAGTTTTACACATTTAAAAACGGGAGACAAAATCGTGAAATCTAATTAGTTGGCTTACCTACTTTGCGTAAGTTTCGTAGGAGAGATAATATGATAGAAAAAGATCTATTGAAATTACAAGACCGGTACTTGTATTTATCTATGAAACCATACACGTTACTCACATGCAACTAGGAACACTAAGTAACTTGTCTTGTTGATCTGACGAGAACAATACTCCTCGTACAATAATACTACCCTCACATGTAACCTTTGAATATAACAACAAAAGCATACGTTTACAAGCATTGGGGTCGTCGAGTTCAAGTTCCGTGTCACTTCAGTAAGGTTACACTTACAACGACGTCAGGTGCGCTGGGCCTGTCAGTGGTCAGTGCAATACCAAATGGTCAGGTTTCATAGATAGCAACACATCGTTTTACAACTTACAAGTAGAACTAAGTAATACTTTGTTAGGAAATATTTATTTTGTTTACCCATCAAATAAACAACATTAAAAAAACTGATGTTTCAAAACAAGATTATTCCACAGTTACTGTCGTGGCCTAACTTGCCACTAGTGCCAGGAGAGGCATTAGGCATAGTGCCTTTGATACGGTTTGACAAGTGGGTGTAATGCTAGAGCAGACATAAGCTCTGCCTGGAACAATCATAAACAGATTCATCTCAATGGTATCAGATTACTATTACTGTAACACTATTGTGACCGGCGCCTGATACCTGGTGCCTTACCCCTTGGCTCGTGCTGAGCTACCCCACACGGCCCACATCGCATGCTACGCACTCGAGCCACTAAGCAACCCAGGAAGGAGTAGACCAACTCCTAACAACAAGTACACACAGAGAAACTCGACAGAGTTTAGGAGAAGTAGGTACTATGGCCATGCTTGTTTAGTTACATGGTGCTTTTGTGCTCGACTTTGTGGTGTACGGCGCGCGACTGTCACGACAGCGGGATGTGGGTCACGTTACGTCACCCGCTAACATCTGCCGCCCCCGCACCTGGACCGTGGCGACCCTAGCTCCGCCGCACCCTGCACCCCGCACCCCGCACACAATGCATGCAGATTTGTGACCCCGAAATGCAAAAACAATCAGGGATAGAGCTACAAAAGAAACAACATGAATACTTTCACAATATGTTTAAGTTTTTCAAATTGTGGGCCTCCTTCCATCAGCGAATGGTATTTTATTTTACAAGATTGAGCTGAAGCAAATGCATACAAACGCAAGCTTATTCAAAACAATTGGAGAAAGTAGGACCTACCTACCGACCTCAGATGTTCTAACAGACAAAATCTGTTAATAAGTTAAAATACCGAAATACTGCAAATCTATTGTTAAGTCCAAAGCTAACAAAAAGTTTAGTTTTTTACTGGCCGGACACAAAAGGCCGGGTTACGGTACAAGTACAGCCTCTGCAAGTACTTTGTAACAAACCCAAATAATTGCCGGTTATAAACAGTTTTTGTCGAAATACGACACAACTGTTAGTTTTTGTGAGTAAAAAAGCTTTTTAATGTTTATTGTATTTATCGAAATGTTCTTTTCCTTTGTATCTAGAATTAAACTATTACTGTACTATCTACTTTGTTATAATTGGTTTTAAAACCTTTCTATTTACGCAAGTTTACATTTACAATCTAATCTATATACTCGTACACCGGAACTACAGCCGGACGATAATGAACTCAATTATTTTATCACCATTACAAATGAATCAACTAATCAAGATAACATATAACTATTGTGTTTGGATTAATAACGACAACAGTTACACAGCTGATATTATTTAATACATAAATACCAATTACATAAAGGGTGTAAATAGATCCTTAACGAAGCCGAAAGCCACTTGTTCTCACCGTCTTTGTGATCATTTTTTTGTTCTAGACCGTACCGGGGAACATTCTAGTTACGGAGATATTGGGGGTCAAAGTTACAACTTTTTAATTAGATACATTACATGTTTTTAATATAAGGCTTTTACTTTAAACACCTCCACGACCCCCGTACTATTCAATCCATCTATCAGCACAATGCTTTGAGTGAGTTCCATCGAGTCCTACCGTAAAACGTGATTTATCACCCCAAAAAAAAAGGCGTTTCCCAGCAATAATTTTTGCGTAAAGTTACTTGGTTTGATGTACAAATCAAATTAAATCAAATCTTTTATTTGTGATACATGGGTAACATGCTGGTGTTCATTACATAATTATATAATAATAATGTTCATTCCATGATCACTTGGGCATACAAATTATTAATTATAAATAATAAATATTTTCAATATGAAAATATGAGTCTAAAATTATAATTATATAAATAATGATATAAATTCAATTTTTGTTCAAATATAAATTATATTACTACTATTGGTCATGCATGACAGACAAGACAAAAACAACAATAAATTAAAGTCAAGCGCACATGAAACATTTAAAAAGTTCTAGTAGCTAAAAATTCAGCAACAGAGTAGTAACAGTTTTCTATAAGAAATTGGAACAATTTCTTTTTAAAGAGCTTAATATTGCTACATTCTTTTATGTTATTAGGAATCTTATTATATCTGTGGCCATAGCAAACACACTTTTCCCAAAGAGGGTAGTTCTGTATTGTCTGGTAAGGTTATTATACAAATGACTTCTATTTCGCGATCTGAGCTCTAATGAAAACAGTGATGGATGATGTCTAATAAACCAGGCCATTTCAAAAATATATAAAGACGGCACGGTAAGTATTTTTAAATGTTTAAAGTACTCCGTGCAGCTGCCAGTTCTGTTGAGACCACACATTGCTTTTGCATTGAACACGCACCTTTGTTGACATCCAAAAACTTTCTCTCAGTTGGTAGTATTTCCCCAGAATATGATTGCATATCTGAGTCTAGAAGCAACATTACTATGATATGCTACAGAATGCTTGGTGGCGGCTATGTGAAAGGTCTGTTTACACCCTCTATGTCCTTTGTGTCTCTTTGTCGACTTTATTCGACAGTTATTCTGATTTGTATTACCGTTTCAAAACGAACCCAAAACTATTCAGATAGATAAGACTCACAGTACAAATAGTTAAGTAATTAATAATAACAAAATTATTGCCTTGTCGAAACTGCCTTCAGTAATGATGAAGATGGATGTACGTATTTTAAGTAACTAATAATTATGAACTCGCATTCATAATGTAACTTGATGACATAACATTGGGACACAAATAACGAAAGAGATGTATTATTATCAATTCACATGTAATGTAAAAAGAAGCATGTGTTAGCCTATGTTAATTTAATAAGTATAACAGTTAAACAAGCCTGACTGGTTATTGTGACCGACTTGATCTCTTAATAATAGGTCACTCATTAATAATAACAACGGGATGTCGTCGAGACACCTTTAAAGGATCTCTCACCTGTAGGTACTGCGCATGTGTGTGTCGTCAAAAAAACCTACTACTTATTATTTCGTGGATTCGCTCATAAGCAATAACTATTTGAACCCTGACACCATGCTACTGAGCCACTGCAAGGTAAAACGAAGAAGTATGCGGCAAAGTGAGAGAGATTTCTTTGTCCTACAGTGGGTGATACTGGCCAGACGTATGTACTCGCACAGAGCCAGGTAGCTCGTGATGTAGCTGTTGCGAAGAGCGAGGTGTCTGCGCGCTGAGTCGCGCTACTGCCTGCTACTCAGATATATATGTAGAATGTATCGACAATAGCTCTGTGTTCTCTAGTCAATCAATATAAATCATAAATTCTATGAGTGTAGTGTTATCGACAGACTGTGAGCATTACAAACATTCAGTAGCAGCTGGTCTGCATCGTAATATGACATTATTGTGATTGACACGAGTCAAACATCCCTGCACCGGATGTGGCAACCTGCGCATTCGCTTACTTTATTGATGTATTCTGCAAAGCTCACTGTGTCAAAATGACGTCAAACATCAGTCGAGAGAGCGGACATCGCGCATCGATTGTTTTTAAACGAAATCATTTGTTGCTTGATACATAATTGTCTACACGATACTGTTATTCTGTGTTATTCACCATATTAAAGTAAAGTAAAGGATAGTCCACTTAACTACATGTTCTGCTCAACACCAATACTACTCATTAAGTACATACATCTACAAACAGATTCACAAAAACTTAAACATTGTCGATCTAAATAAATATGAAATAAAATCAAAATTAACGGAATAGCTACTGGAACAGGACTATCAACAAACAGAATCCTTACATACGTCGTCTTAGACAATTACACACAACACACCCCCACACACACACACACACACATACACACTCACTAACACACACACACATACACACTCACTAACACACACACACACACACATCACGTATAAAATATACACTTAAATTAGTTTTTTTTATCTTCAATCGCTCAGGTAGATCGAGACAGTCTACTATTATACTTCTAGCATCACATTTTAAGCTGAATCACTGTCTCTCAAGATACAGGTTACCTAGTTTGAGAGGCAGGGTTTTCCATATTGTATAAAGCATTCAGTTCTTAGATTGTATTGCATTGTGTTACTATCAAAGCTCATTTAAACTGTCTTTATATAAAACATTTTAAATCTGTATGTTTGTGAAATAAAGTTATTTATTATTATTATTTGTTCACACCTTCAAATAGCTAATAGTAAGTCCACCTCACTTTCAGACAACAAGCATATAGAGTAGCTGACATTAAGTTAAAGTTAATAAGCAGAGGTGCAGACGAGCAGATAAGTGGCCGGTTTTATATGGAACTGGGGGGAAGCCGGGGGGCGTCCATCACACAGATTCGATTGTTATCTGCTGCAGCCTGCTCAAGTAGCCATTGTGTCTAAACCCCTGCGTCTTGAGAACACAATATGGTGTTCCTGTCTAAGTTCAAACAAATATAATAAGTAATCGAACACACTTACGCTGAGTACTTATCGGTGGAGCTGACTATTATAAACACAAGTCATGAAGTTAGAGCGACACTCGTCGTGATAAGTTTAGTGCTCAGCTGTTTGGAATAAGAACAGGAGTATGAAGATGTTTCATAAATTCTGTCTCTGAGATTCAATACTTATTTTGAATAATTTGAAATAGTAGAAATAACCGCGTATTTCCACGACACTGTCCCGTTCACGTAAGTACCTAATATTTGATGTAAGCATGCCCCAGAGAAAGTTTAAGTTATGAAAGGCAATTTGTTAACAAGTTAACATGATAATAAAAGCCTCCCTCTTAACTGGCTACCCTTTAACGACAGCCCCTACAGACTCGACTACCCCTACAGACCTGCAACATGTCACAACTCACAACATTAAGGGACACTTATCTTTACGTTACCCTTTTTATGCGGACAGTCACTATTCCATTGAAATCTTACAAAGTCGCATTCAGATGTGAGGGGCTGTTATTTTATTCAACTGAACTTTCATAATATATAATTCGTTCGAGATGGCATCACTTGGGTTAGCCGGCTCACTATTATCTGATAGGCACGTGTCAGTACTAGGTTCTTTTGTTGTGTAATTACATTTTTTTCAACGTTAAAAAGTGCCTAATGATCACAATTTCTTGCGAGCTAGGTTGTCTTATTTTTATTTTCTTTTAGATTTTAAATGTGTAAACAGATTTTAGGATTTCAGATGACATAACATCGCCCCACATTGCCCCCGTATTATCCTGAAGGTTTAGGTAATGGAGTACCTGCAGTACTCTCACATTTTGGTGAAGGTTCAGGTAATGGAGTACCTGCAGTACACTCACATTTCACCAGTTTTAAACGATTTCGTTGTAAAATTTGACTTCTAAAGCAGCTTCAAAAATATCGTTTTAAAATTGGTGTAAATTGTGGCATTCTCGGAACTCATTATTTTATGGCTCGCGTGTTGGGCAATGAAATCAATTGACTGCCCTACGATGAACATATTTGTGGGTGACAGGCAGGTAAACGAGTTCGATTCGCACTTGAGCTTGAACCGAGGTGCGCTTAGGGTTCAAGTTGAACGTTATCTGTGCAGTATAGAGCAAGGATGAAGTGGGCTAGTTTGGCGAGGCTCCAAGTTAGCCAGCCGGGCAGTAAGTAATGACTGCAGCCCACCCGCTACTGCTAACTACTGCCGCGGGCTACGGCAAATAACACAACATGAACACAATCCCAGGAAGTCACATTTAAAATTTCTGTATTTCAGTGTACTTTATGATCAATCTAGAAATTTGAGCGAATCAAGAATGAATTCAGGTATTTAATTATTTAAAGTTTTAAACAATCAAAATTTAATCAAAAAATTTATTATTATAGGTATTAGTTGCCTGCCGGCCGACCTTTCCGGGGTGCGGCGGTGGCACGTGGTCGCGATATGTCGAGTGCTGCATTATTAATGTCTCGCCAACTGCCTGCCGCGGAGTCACTGCTGCATGCCTGCTGCCTGCCTGGTACCGGCTGCCGGCCGGATGTATTGACTCACTAATATTTAACTAAACCGCTGCCCTTTAACCAACATAATCAATGTTGTTATTCATTAATTATTTTCTGACTTTTCCCTTTAAGGCTATTCTTTAGTTAGGGGATTCTAGCCGGGAGCGATAGTCCGAATTAATTGAATACATTCGTAAAGCTACAATTTCCAACGTTTACGAGTTTACTGTGCCTTGATTTATGATTGACGTTAAACAGAGTCGTGGTCGACGCGTTAGCATTGTTGGGTGCTTCGCACAGGTTAACTATAAAAATGAAAAATGCAGACTGAGTTCAATAACGTGTGCTTCGTTTTAATGTCGTCCTGGACTCCTGGGTTGGGTACAGTGACGTTTGACAAAACTGACATATACAAATACTCATAGGCTAATGTTGTGTTGCCAACACGCATTAGTTACGAGGAATTTAAATAAAATTAAAATAAGTCACACTATCTTGGCTATCAATAGCACACCATTGAATGAATGGTTGCACTAACTCTTGCACGAGTTCGGCGCAACTATAACTGAATGTACTTACAGGTAGGACGTGCCATCACAAACACTCTGTTGCTTGACTATGTAGTTAATTAACTCATGATTTGACTAACAGTTTCACTCAGTTAATTTGAGCCTAGAGACTTAGGTACCCTATCGTCTCGTCATAGAAAAATACATGGTAGCAGTTGTCTCGGTAGGTAAGTGTGCGCACACGCAGCACTTCGCAACTCTCTAATTTCGACATCGGTTCACAAAATGCTAACAATTTATTACGTCAACATATTGAATAGACAACTTTTAGTAACCGCTGCACTTTATTGAAATATATTCAGTTTGGCAACGATATAACTACCTGCCGGAGTTTTTGTGAGCGATATTAGAGCCACTCACCCACCGGCACATGCTCCTACCTGTATTGCCAGCTCATTTAATTGATATATTAAAATTTATTGTGTTTATAATACGGGCTTGCTTCACGTTTTTGATTCAATGTATAATATCTGTCCGGTTCCACCGCAGTACCACAGCAAGTATACAGAACTGGTGATCGTAGAATTTAATATTGTAATAGAATTAAATCAGTCAAAGACCGTTGAATACAAATGTTGCAATTAATTGTGAATTCAGAATAAAAAGGTTTGATTTATGAACCATAGACTTTATGGAACGTAAAGCTGTAATGTTGAAAGTTTTAATTAATAAACGTCCAATCAAATGAATACGTAACTGTTTTGCGAAACTTAACTTTCAGATCAACAAAGTGAACATGGATAGTCAGTAGACATTCAGCTATTTTACAAAACGACGTGGCTGTAAATATTGTACAAAATACTTAGAATAGCTGTGATTGAAAAGTTAATCTATTGTCTTAACAAACTACAGTGATTTTGGAATTTTTCTCAGTCGTACAAACTAACATATTATAAAATTATGTTTCCTTACCTTACAACTGCCTTGTTTGGGGAACACATCGTACACATAGCTCACATCGGTGTATGATGCACGTCTGCAGTAGGTACTACTGACACTTTTGTAATCATCATCATTCTCTTGCCCTTCTGCCAATTCATTTGGGGTCGGCGCTGCCTTCTTCTTCCATACTTCTCTATTACTTGTCATCTCATCAGACATATCCTTTCGTGCCATATCATTCTTAACACAGTCCATCCATCGTTTCTATGGTATTCCTCTACTCTTATACCCATCCACATTCATACTCAAAACTTACCCTCACGACATTTTCCTCATTCCATCTTCACCGACAAGAACGATGCCGTCGGCAAACATCATGCGCCAGGGTGCCCCTTCCTGTATGTCCGACGTCAAAGCATCCATAATCAACAGAAAGAGGTAATTCGGTGTTACCAGCAGCTGATTGGACGTAGGTACAAGACAGTTTTGTGGTCTTTAACAGATATTCATCTCAGTCCATGGGCTGAAACTTGGCATAAGTAGGAACTGATAGTGTAATGAGCACCGTATGAGAATGGGACAGGGTTGAATAGACATCAGGAATTAACAAAGTGAACTTTCTCATAACCGGGCCATGCACTGACGAGATGTAAATCTTTGGTGTTACAACTAGTATACAAATTTGCGGCCATGACGTCCCAGCGTGTGATGAAGTCGGTGCAGGATGACTTACTTGTGGAGACGTCGATGCGGGGCGAAGTCCTACTTGTGATGACGTCGCAGCGTGAAGACGTACCTGTGATGACGGAGGGCCTGCGCGGCGCTGGCGGCGGGCACGAGGCCGTCTGCAGCAGCCGCTGCAGCCGCGATGCCGGGTATACCAGCCATGACGTCGGCTCGCGTCGTCTCTGCAACCAATAAGATTAGTTAGTACTGTGGATACAAGTACGCAATGAATAAAAGTAGGTACTACGATGTTTGGGGAGTACTGATTGAGCAAACATTTCCTACATCCTGAACAACTGGTAACAATGGGGTGATAGTAGTTTGATAGATAGATAGTTGTATGTGTAGTTGTCCAATTTGTATATGTTTCAAATTCCTGTTTTGTGTTGTCATAAAAGTTTCATTAATTCAATCGTTTAATCGCCAAATTTGTTACTCTTACAATTAAACCCTAATCCTTCTTCCAACGAGTTTCTAACAAAGACGTTGTGTTGTTATAATCTCATAAACCAAGTCCTCATCCCAAACGTGTCACAGATTAAGGTAACGTGAGAAAAAACGCGTCACGTGTGTCTGGCGAGGTGCGCGCGCGCAACCCTTCCGCACAGCGGTACAGGTGGCGTTAGAAGACGCAAAAACCCTTATAAAAACACAAGGACGCGCGTGCCGACACAAAAAACGAACAACCCTTTGTCCCCGGCTTCTATTGCACGTTTTTATTATACGGTAATTATGTGGCTATCTAACGCCGGTGCGGAGGGCACTCGAGCCGCGCCTCCCCGCACCCCCGCCGCATGCCGGAACTAATTAGTTGTTAGATTCCCACGGTGTTATATTGTAAGCTGCTGTCGTCTAATTCTATAACTATAACTCCGGCGCCAACCCTTTGCAAAGAGGATTTAGTGAACAGTCCGGGCGGCCCGACCGGCTCCTAGATACATAATTGAACAGGCTTAAAGCGGTACATAGCGCGAGCCTTCCCTTCAGAGGAATCAAAATATAAAGCAGTGTAAAGTACATAGCGCTGGAGGCGTCGCGACGCGGCGGAGGCGGTGCTCCGTCTCGCTCGGTAATGTATTCACGTTTCCCGAGCGCTCATTTTTTATCGCAGTCGCGCGGCGCATTAGAATTTCCAGGCGAGAAAATCTCACGCACACCGCGGCCTGCGTCGCGGACCTCTCCACTTACGACCTTGCCACGACGGGACATGGTGTAAAGTTCTTTGGATGATTTTCTCTGTGTGCGGGGGTGGTCGGAGGTTCGCGGGGAGGGGGCGGGAGGTTTGCTACATTGTAAATTCGCGCGGGGAAATGCGGGCGGGTTGTGACGCGCGGCGGGCGGGCGGGGGGCCCGGGTGGGAGGGTGTGAGGGCCTCGTGTGCGGCTCGATAAGGAGCGTCCTCCGCGTCTTCCGCCCGAGCTCAACACTGCACACCGGCGCCGCTCCACAGCCACGGTATGCTAAACGGTGATTTTAAACTTCGTAAGCGATGGGTGAGAGGTATTCTATCTTACGCTTTGTAACACCTGTTCGTCTTCGTACACTGACATTGTTTTAGACAGGTGTCGATAAACAGAACCGTCAGGATTTCGATAATCTTCGAACTCCGACACAAAACATTCAAAACCACTTTTCACGCTGTTGTAGCGTGAAAAGTGGTTACTGAAATTTAAGAAGTTTTTGCATGTCGCTATCGAACACTGGCCATAAATCATTCTGGTACAGATATACAATGAGCCCCTCCAGTGGAGCGCGCTGGGCCATGCACGTCTATGCGCGGCCACGCCTGGCCCAGCACGATACGCAATCGACAGCGGACACTCTCGCACTTGACCGCGTCGTGAGCCCTGGAAACTTCACTTATCTAAATACTCATACATAGTAAGATGATTTGCTTGGTTTAGTAAACCAAACACATCACTGCGCAGAAAATAGGAAAAAGCGAGAAAATCGGTTATCATAATACGATTTATCGTAATTTTCTGCACTTTCACGGAAATCAAACCATTCTTTTTACAATTTTCGCTAGACAAGTAAAAATACCTACTAACCCAATTATCGGTGAGAGATTGAATTGTTTCGACACTCATTTAGCCCTACTCTGTAATATCATTTATAACCAGACAGTAATTGCAGATTGGCTGATGCCTGGGGGACATAGCCAGCTTCACTTGACACTATAGTGTCCAAGAGCAATAAGACTGCGCTAAGAGTGAAACTTCCCAATGTCAACTTACTACAATACTATGCACGAGGCATCAATGATTGACAATCTAACCACTCAAAGTCTTTCTAAAAACGATACAATTGCTTAAATGAGATGCCACCTACTTGAAATTCTGCTCACATCCCAAAAGCCGAAGCAATAAAGTAAAACACTACCTATTGTAATACGTTTATGTGTGGATATTGAAAACTGAAACACAAAGCTCTGCCCTCGAACCTGTGTTATTAGTCCGTCAACTCAGGTACAGCCAACTAGTAATTCTGTCGGTACCCTTTCCTTTTGCCTTTTGCAAGATAGATCCTCGTGTGGCCCCATCTGCCGCGCTCCTTGTGAGTCCTGCCGTGAATGTTAACATTCCCTCCACACGGAGCACCTCTACAGTGCTCAGCGACGGAACTACCCAATTAGGAAATATTCAGGAAACGTCCCCGCACCATTTTACATCACTTTCGGCTCGATAAGAGAGGCTGCCTTACTTCCGCTAATGGTGTGTGCATGTGTTCAAACCTATGAGGACTGAAAGAGTTTTCTACGCAATGGAATTCGTGGGTTTTGCTTTAATCTAAACGAAAAGTAATGAACGCAAAACAGAGACAGCTCGTCATTTGAAAGTCGTATGATATTAAACAAAGCCGCGCGCCGTCCAACTTGAACCGGCCGCGCCTCTCTCATCCTCTCACATATACCCCCTACAACCCCCCCCCCCTCGCGCGCTTACCTCCATCCTCCTTATCTTTTGAAATGTTATTTAACGGGACATTTTGTTTGTTGGGCGCGGGAATCGCCGCCATCAATATACATATATTTGTGGAAGGATTATCTCCTTAAAGTTCTGGCCGCCTGCTTACGTAAACATACGAGCTGTTTACAATCACCGTACTAATTAGACCGTGGCTTTTACATACTTGCCTATTATACAGGTTGTAACACACATTTGTGTCGAGTAGGTATGAAAATTTAGTATGGGACAACTGATAATTTTTTCTCATTTACGATATTGGACCCATGGAGGAAGTTGTTCAGTTTGATAGTCTGCAGCATATCCTTTCATATAACTATACCCTTTCTGTTACACCCTGTATAGAGTCAAGTGCTATTTTCAGGCGAGGTTTCACCCGCAAGGATGTGTTAACAATTCCTACCAAGGTCGTCCGGACTTGTGAAAAGAGCTGAGCGGTATAACATTGACATTCAAGGCAATATTTTCCTCATTCCCAAATATATCCGCTTCAATATAAGCTCGGCGTAACCTTCCTGTTTAGCGACACATTCATAAATCTGTGTTTATTAGTGTTCACATGTATCTCTATTACTTGAGTAAGGTAATGACCATGTTTCATAAAGAGGCTTTAAAAAGTTAACAA
Organism: Noctua janthe; assembly: GCA_910589295.1. NCBI lineage: Eukaryota > Metazoa > Arthropoda > Insecta > Lepidoptera > Noctuidae > Noctua > Noctua janthe. Next base: position 253,322 of record OU342561.1, read on the forward strand.
TGACAGAACATAGGAATTTAGTTTTTGTTATTGATTGACATTAAATTAATAGGAATCATAATGTGGAAAACAAGATACTGTAAAGATGTATTGATCTATAAAACAATTAGCTGCTGATTGCATGTCATTTGTTGACATTACAATCACGACTGACCACTGAGTCCACTGTCCACTGAGCAACACTGACACAATCAGTGACATGCATACTTCACGCAGCAAAGTGACAGGACAAAACGCCTTGGTGTCACTGGTCATGTTATTGTGACTGTCTGACACTTGTGACACTCCTCGCTCATTGAATCATCACCCTGCTACATTAAATTAAGATCATATAGACACTAACTAAACTGTGCTTAGTGACTTGCCTGTTATTAGTACCCATAAATTAGTATAACTATAAACTACAAAGAAACCTCTGAGCTTATAATGATTGTGATAGGAACCTGAAAGACACGTGTTGTCACGACAGAATGTTATCGATACGCTGTAAATACATAGGAAACAAAAACCGAGTGATTTTAATAACATGTACATAATAACATCGGCTTATTTAGATAAGATAGGCCTGTGACAAGCTATGTTTATTGCTTGCTTATCTTAGAAATGGGAAAGTTGGAAGACAATGATAAAACATTGTGTTTATAATATTACTTACAATAAAAACAATAACTGAATTACAATTTTCAACTACCTTACAAATTAGAAACTTCGTAGAAGTATTTATGTTGTGAGTTAATGATAAGCTTTCGATTCTTAATGCAGTTAACAAGTTGTTACTAAAAATAAGGAGTAAACTCACATGAGGAATTAACTTCCACCATACATTTTACAAGGTTTTACTTTGGCATAATCATAGGTACTATAAATACTATCAGAAGTTGGTTTCTCACAAATAAATATCATCAGAAGTTGGTTTCTCGCAAACAAATTAGTTATAAGTTGGCATAACTTTGCTCCAAACTTTATTTATAAGAGGTTCTGAGTCTAAGCCTAACACACACAGACTTACTTATTGTCAACTAATTTTAATTTTCCCAGCAGTGAGGTAGTATTCGTTGGTAAAATAAGTTGCTCTAAAATCAGTAATTCAGAGGTAAGTAAGTAGCAATACATAAATAAGTAGTTTCCCTCGCGCGGTCGCTCTCCACTTGAGAAATACTTAATGGAGTGTGAAACATGGCCGGGCATGGTTCAGCTTGCCCGTATCGTAGCCCACATTGGCCCATACGTGACCTATACGTATGCGTCCTCTCTGCGAGATCAGTGTAATGTGTTGACTTTCAGTCAAGCCCAGTAAACACGCTTCTGACCTAGCTCGATTAAATATTAAACTTTAGTTAAAATGTTCACTACGAGACATGACCATACTACGAGTATATTACAGTTGAACAGAGCAAAGGCTTCAAGTTACCTGTAAGCTAAGGGTCTCTGGTTCAACAGTCTGCTATACGACGCACACAGCTGTCCCTACCGCTCGCGGTAGCGCGCTTATTGGATTATATCAAGTGGCTACGATAGTTACGATACACTGTATAAAAACCACCTTACTCTATCATTATGCACTTATCATTCGAGATAGCGACATACTATGCATACGCGTTACAAGCGGCGTGCTGCGCGCTCGACATAGTGCACTCACGCGCAGCTTGCTTGAACGTCTATAAATTGAGTTTGAATGTCGCGTACCATTGTGCCGAGCTCGTGAGGCGACTGGCGTGAAGATAATTAATAACAAATGCGGCATGTGCATGCAGGCGAGGTCAAGGACAGCCCACAGCCCAAGTGGAGCGATTAACTGCCTGCAAAGGTCACTCGTCGCGTAACGGGACTCGGTGCGCCTGCGCACCCCCCCCCCCTGCCCGCACCCCCACCCGCCGTCCCCCGCGCCCGCTCATTCACACGACATGTTAGTGTTTTGTGTGGGGCAGTTAACTGGATCAATTGGCGAAACAACAGCCTACTTTATTAAAGACATGTTAAAAATTGTAGTCTGCTACCTAAGTGAGGTTATTTTAGGTTATTCATTTTCCGCGAATACCTATACCATAAACTATGGAGTGATGATGTCTGACATAAGTCTATTTGTGGAAGCCAATGAACTGGTTACACGCCGCACCACATTGAATTGCTGCCGATGAATAAAGCGTGGAATATTCTTTAGATCACTAGAGAGATTCTGAGGCTAATGAAGCAGGACTCGAGTGACTGTTCACTGGAGTCCTATCTCCAGCAGAGCACCTCGTTTTGTTTCCGCTTGAGCTCTGGTAACAGCCGTGGGAACAACTGGTGGTAGTAAACCGAGCTGTTCGGTCAGGGCGGAGTATGTCAAATTGTGACTGTTAACGCAACGTCTGCAGTTATATTGCACTGAGTTTTTGTTCCGCCGGTGCGAAGGTAGTGCCGACACTGCAGACCGACTGAGGACGGACAGAAGGCCAACTTCAATGTAACACTGAGCTCCAAATTTCTAGCAGAGAAATACTGGCCCACTGGCGTGCCACTTTCAGTCTCTAGAATCGAGATTTCGGAACTTCAGATATAATTTTGAGGTCTACATCGCTACCGATTTATCATTACTTAATACTGGCAAGACAAAGACCCTGTATAACAAAGAGATAATTACTTTCTCGATATTATAGAAACCTAAATACAATTGTTTAAAATATCCGGTACGGGACCGATCAGCACTCAGCCGCCGGGGGACTCTTGCCACCAGAGCATCAAGTGTTAAAGGAGTACAACTTCTGTGCGTAGTATCTGCACTGGTCGGTGGTGTTGCCAATCAGTCGGTTGCGCATGCGCTAATCGCGTTTAATTACCCGGCCTGCTCTGCTCCGCGTGGTCGCAGCAGGGCGCGTCCATCTCGTGCGCAGCTTTGTAATGCGCCCGGGCAGAGCTATAAACCGCGCTTGTTAACCACTCTGTACGTGTATGACTTTTCGTTCATTCTGCATTTTCGGCGCATGACTCTTTACGACATAAAACTTACTTTGGATCATTTATAATTAAATAAGGCAATCTCTCTTCTCATAACGTTACCTCTTGCCATTCTAAACAGGACTTTCTTGGGTTTTTTTTTTGAAATAGTTTGCAATTGTTTGTTTAAAATATAACCTCCAAACAAGTCCGGGTCTTACATCAATGGACGATATATACGATAACCGTTGATGTGAGTTACCCGTCAGCTCCCGCCGTGTGCACAGTCCAGTGGAACATCATGCGTCCCATACCAATAATACAGTGTATATTTCACTTTCGGTGATCGGCATGATAGCGAATGAGACAACGTGTTCCGTGGTACGACCAGTGTAGGGACACCGAACAAGACACATGTAATCTGCATCTGGACATTGTCGAAAACTATTTGTCTCCTCGAGCTGGGCAGAACGTCTGACTAGACGCGGAAAAGGCCGATGGAGCAAAGCTTAGTATGGTGGTTCAGATTAAGCCAAAAAAGGCCAGTCTAAAAGAGGTTTGAGTTGATGATATCAAAATCAAAAATCAAAAAAAATATATTTTATTTCACTTAGGCCTAGATGCGCACTTATGAAACGTCGACAAAAAGGTGCACGGTTCGGGTTGGTCGTTTCCTATGGAGAAGAACCGGCAAGAAACTCCATGGTTACTCTTTTCAAATCATTTGGTATTACAATTATATTTTCAAAGTCGCGGGAAAAGATGATTGTTTCGTTATGCATGTAAAATTTGCACGCTTATCCTTATCTATTAAGCAAAACATGTTTGTTCACATTATTAACACTAGCATCTTTCATAACACGTTTTTAGCAAATAAATAACATTCTATAGTCTAACCGCTGAGTGAAGGAAGCAATGGTTGTTCCTTAATGAACTGTATTGACGGATAGCTCCATGGCTGGCGCGTCTCGTGTGCGGCTGCCCTCCGCACAGCAGTGGCCGCTAAGTATGTGCGGCGCGTGTGAGACAATGGTCGCGACGCTTCGGGGAAGGAAGCGCTGCCGGCCACCTGCGCGACCGCACGCCCCACATACCAAGCTGCTGGATCGGCCGATGATAATCGATAAATCACAATTTTTCTAATAACTTCGTCATTACTATGCCGCTGCTGTTCCTTACGGCCGCGTGATTGACGAGCTGCGCCACTTACACTCATTACACTCGCTACTAAGCGAGTTCCCATGAAATATTTGTTTAATGTTGCCGCCGTTACGAAGAATTTATTGTTCTACGATGCTAATGATGTTTACTTTGTTTGAATACCTTGTGATATGACATATTATAATGCTTATCTGATCGACATTTGAAGTTCCAGAACTCCTAACTATGTTCCTGCTAGATTCAGTAAACAGGGGCAGAGGAGGAACGTTGCTATGTACTCCAGTCATCATACTGTTACAGATTGTTGGTAAGCTTCAGAAGCTACTCGACGTGTTGCCGTTGTAATTGTATTCTAGATAAACCGTTGTTATGTAAATGCATCAGGAACCCAACATAAGTCAAGCCACCTGTGCCTACCTTATCTATTCCCTATAAGTGAGTATTGTGTAACAGTTTAGAATGTAAGTCAACGCGCACATTACGTTAAGTAGCTCGCTGCATACATACGTAATGTCCGTCTTGTTCGCAGAACTGAGCTCGTAAACTGAGCATATACCCGGGGACGCGGACCTCGGCCGGGACTCGAACCCGCGCCATTGGCCAATCTTGCAATTGCGCACATCTACATAATGTCACCGTGGCGGAGTATTGGCAGCTCAGCGCTGATTGGTAGGCAGTGCTCAGGAGCCTCCGCAGTTAGTATTCCTATTGTTAAGACTTCCTGCCTGTGAATATGAATACTAATGTGACAGTCTTGGTTACCTAACCACCGGGCCATTTATGATGCAAGGCATATTATAACTATACGGGCAACCAAGTACATAATATGCGTATTCTGATAACTACACCGTTATCAGTTATAATTTTAAAACTGGACTAAACGTTAGGAAAATAAATAAATGTAAGATGAAGTAACACCAACTTTCACATTACAAAAGCTCTTGAATGTAACGAGGTGATTTGAATAAACATGTGATCAAACAGTCAACACTCGACCACAGGAGTACATACACATGTGCGTAGCACTCGTCTGGATGTGTGTAAACAATCACTGTTCTGTCACAGATAACGTCAGCTTACACTCGCAATCATCCTAATACCGCAACAATGAGCAACAGATTGATCTCAAGTACTTCTTTGATAACACTTTTGATACTAGTTTGTTTATCATCTAATATCATCTACTTAGATAGTATTGTTAACTGTGATATCATTTAAGATGATGATGAGATGATGGTGATCTATCACCTGCTTTAATACTGAGGTGACATTTTTATTGTCCCAATGTCTGTTGCCTTGTCTGGTTGTTTACCTCGCTCGTTATTATGCTGTCGGGAGCAGTTTATAACACTAGGTATGAGACATAAAATCAGCGGAGTCCGTAACTGTGTGGTTCATGAGATAATCTCAACGACTCGATACGAATAACGTGTGAATATGCAATTACATTCTAAAGTTGCCTAGATGTTTTAACGCGTACTGTTACATACATTTCAAATGTGCAGCCATTTTTATAAAGATATGATATTATACCTTTTGGTTGTATCGTAGTCTTAGTGGCTGATTAGTTAAAGCCAAAAATAAATATACGATCAGTGTTACCATCGGAGTTAGAATTTAGAACCTTTTCGATCCATTCAATCCCCGAACGTTCAGATTAGTTCAGATTGGTCGCTCCATGTGGGTCTTGAACAGGTGTTCCCACACAATCTACATAATTAATTAATTAGTGAAGCTCATTGTCCCATAAAGTACGGACGCTATAAACACTTTGGTCTACTTCCTGGCAGATAATCGTAATATTATCATAATGGGCATATTAATTCAGGCGCGGAGTGAATTACAGCGCGCGCGCATGCGCCTCACGGCCTGCGCCCGCGCAGGTGTCCTGCGCGCGCACTGCATCATAAACACACCATCACACACACATCTAACGCACACGCCGACTGCAACCCTATCTACTCGAAAATAAGGCCTAAATCTTCTGCCAAAGGCTGTATCGTTGGGTATTTTGGTCCTGCTATCAAAGTTTACGTACCTACACTGTAGTCGAGGTGTATTTAGTTTGTTCTCGATAGGTCTCCGCAGATTAAACGCAGACGGGACATGAATATGAAGCAGATCTCGCCAATTGTTTTTACAAACGATTTCATTTGAAATACATTTACAATTTTATAATGGGCTCATTATAAAGTAGGGTTGTAGTTAGCAAACCGTACATTACGGGTTAATCCCGTAATGTACGGTTTGCTATCCTTCTTCAATTTAACAATTTTTTTTTGTTTTTTGTCAAACGCTCGAGGAGCTCGTGGCTAAATAATAACAGCCGCTCGGATCGATCTTTAGGTTAAGCCGTGCTTGCCTAGGTTGGTCTGTGGATGGGTGACCACCCATTACTTACCGAGTTTCCTCCGTGCCTCGGAAAGCACGTTAAGACGTTGGTCCCGGGTGTCATTTGTAGATCTTTGACAGCCGTTAGGTTTAGTGGCCCAAAAAGTCAGACAACCAGTCTTACCAAGGGGTATCGTATTACCCAGTACTAACTGGGTTGTGGAGGTCAGATAGGCAGTCGCTCCATGTAAAATACTGGTATTCAGCTGCATCCGGTTAGACTGGAAGCCGACCCCAACATAGTTGGGAAAAGGCTAGGCAGATGATGATGTCAAACCAATGAACATAATTTAAAAGACTACAGGATGTAAGTCATCAAAGACTCAACGTTAGTTGTGCGTGAAAGCAATTAATTCATATTTGGCGTAGCACTAGGTCTACGAAATCGTAGAGTTTCGTAGACCCGCGTAGCCGAAATCTCTAACTTTTACCTAGGGGTAAAATAGTTTAAAATGATGGTAACAACTCAAGTATTGTATCATTTTAAGTGCTCACTTTTACTCACATTCAAGATTATCATGATTAGTCAATTAAATCAACCTTGTGTCTTTTAAATTGTTGATTTTAATAAACTTACATAAACTTACACATAAAACCGACCAACTTGTAATAATTAATTTGTAAATGGGCAGCCCTACGTAAATAAAGTCGGATGTTTGCATTGGCGATACTAAGAAACGCCACGTAAATCGTAGGGTGTCGAATATTAACACTACTCGTTATAGCGCCACAATCGGACGACAGCGGCAATCCGATGCGACGCGACGTTTGGCCCAGCGCCAGGGGACGCGATCGAGCGACTTGCGTTTGGTCGCGACAACAGAGTCGCAACCAAATCCGCGTAAATAATAAATAGAGTAGCGTGATATAACGGTTAACATTCGCTTTTATTAGTAGTCAGGGGTAAGCAGTGTAACAGCTCAATCTCGCGCGATTCACGGATGATAAGTTGTGAGATCTACGAACTACACATGCAAGCGTTGTATTGAACCGTTCTGAAGATAAACATACAGGTATAGCGTTACATACATAATTATATCGTAAATTCAAGTACAAATACAGAGAGGACTGATTGGACATGGAGTGTTTATTGGCAAAGTACTTCGTTACTTCGTTTACTTCGTTGTCTATAGGTAGCAATGGTTTAATGTTAGGTAGACATTAAATACTTGACGGGACAAAGTGAACGGAGTACTAGACGGGACAAAGTGAACGAAATACTTGACGGGACAAAGTGAACGAAATACTTGACGGGACAAAGTGAACGGAGTACTAGACGGGACAAAGTGAACGAAATACTGGACGGAACAAAGTGAACGAAATACTAGACATGACAAAGTGAACGAAATACTAGACATGACAAAGTGAACGAAATACTAGATGGGACAAAGTGTACGAAATACTAGACGGGACAAAGTGAACGAAATACTGGACATGACAAAGTGAACGAAATACTAGACGGGACAAAGTGAACGAAATTCTAGACGGGACAAAGTGAACGAAATACTAGACGGGACAAAGTGAACGAAATACTAGACGGGACAAAGTGAACGAAATACTAGACATGACAAAGTGAACGAAATACTAGACATGACAAAGTGAACGAAATACTAGACGGGACAAAGTGAACGAAATACTAGACGGGAAAAAGTGAACGAAATACTAGACGGGACAAAGTGAACGAAATACTAGACGGGAAAAAGTAAACGAAATCGTAATCTACTTGCAAGAGCCAACTGGCTACTCTCAATCTGTGCAACTGTAACGTGTCCAACAGGACAATGATGTATGCTATAAGGCGCCTGAGACATGGGGTTTTCTGTTTATTTTTATTTTATTTTATTTATTTATAGATAATTAAAACGGTATAACACCAATTACAATAATTAACATAGAAACGAAAACAAAACAAAAGTAAAACATCCAGTTGACAACATTCATTAAATTAAATTAAAACTAACAAGGAACAGTGGACACTATTGGATACTTTCTCTCACAAAACACCAGACATAACGCTTACTCCATTCATCTGTTATTTCATTGATCCTCTCTGTCAATAATATTAGCTACGCGGACGATATGGTGCTGCTATTTGCAATCGGTGATGCTATCCGTAAGATGTTAGCAATATGTGAGACATATGCGGTGGAACTCGCACTGACGTATAATATCAGTCAGTGTGCCCGTGCCAGTTTGTGTTCCTCCAATTAAATTGTATGGTAAAGAACTGCAAAGAGTGACCAGTTTTAAGTATTTAGGCATATTGTGACGGAGGATTTGTCCAATGACGCGGATCTGGAGCAGGAGCGCAGGGCATTGGCAGTCCGAGGGAACATGATTGCCCGTAGATTCGCTCGCTACTCCGTTCCAGTTAAAATCATTTTGTTTAAGGCGTACTGTCGATCGTTTTACGCTAGCAGTCTATGGGTAAACTATACCCGTCGGGCTGCCAGTGTCCTGCGAGTTCAATATAACAACATCTTTAGGATGCTGATGCGGATGCCTCCCTATTGCAGTGCGTCGCTAATGCTTGCAGAAGGTCGAACGGATGGTTATCTAGCTATAATCCGGAAAAAGGTTGCTTCTTTACTAAGACGAGTGAGAGACAGTAGCAATAGCATCCTCAGGATGATTGCTTCCCGCACTGACTGTCTGATCCAACATAAATGGATGTGTCTACATACCGGACAATACTGACATATTTCTTAAACTAAAATCAATATAAAAAAACATTTAAAAAAATTAAAAAAAATGTAGCCCACCGGTATCTGGAACATGGTCCAAGCTACCGGCGGTCAGGGCTCCAGAGAGAGGAACCTCCTAACAATACGAGCCGTGTCCAGGAGTACCGCTTTCTGAAAAAAAGGCCTTGATCCAGCTTACTAACGAGAGCCTCCTCAGGTATTGGTCGAGGCCCTTGCCAATTAAGCCATTAGCTGATACAACTATTGGCACAATGATCGCTGAGTCGACATCCCACATGTCGACAACCTCGTGAGCCAAGTCAAGCTACTCGATTTGCTTATCTTTCTCGGCTTTCACGAGGTTCTCATCATGCGGGACCGTTATGTCAACAATCATTGCGCGCCGCTCTGACCGATCCACCACCACTATATCAGGCTTATTGGCTACAATAGTCCTGTCAGTGATAACGGATCGATCCCAGTACAATGTGATACTGCCATTTTCGAGAACTGGGTCGAGCACATACTTATAGAACGGCACTTCCGATTTCACAAGGTTGTATTTTAGAGCAAGTTGCTGATGGATAATCCTAGCTATAAGGTTGTGTCTATGCAAGTACTCTCTGTTAGCCAGACGAGAACACCCGGAGATAATGTGACGGAATGATTCGCCTGGACGGTGGCATGCCCGACATATGTCAACCGTACCGTCCTTCACAATAAATCTCCGGTAGTTATTCGTCATCATAACTTCATCCATAATTGCACAGACAAAACCTTCTCTTTCATTTCTCCGAAGAGGTCCTCGGAACGTAGCCAGGCTACGGACGCTGATAGGTCTACATCGGGCCCATGCAGAGCCCGGAAACAACCGTCCGTGAAGCTCCTTACTCTGCCATACCTCCATGCGGTCGTTAGTGTCAAGCACTACAGGTTTGCGCCAGTTCTCTTTAGCCAAGGAGAGCGGGGTGAGGCCCTTGTCCACCACGACAACATCTCGATGCATCCCCACGTCGACTTCAAGGAAATATTCCCTGAGACTGCATATCTCGCGATTGTGGAGAGTCTTAGCGTTTAAAAAGCCTCGGCCCCCACACCTCCGCGGGACATACAGTCTCATAACCGAAGAACGCGGTTGATGCATTCGATATGCCGTCAACAATGTACGGACCCTCATATCCAGGGCGTCTAGTTCTGTTTGAGTCCATTTGAGTATGCCGAAAGAGTACATCAAAACCGGCATGACCCAACCGTTGAAGGCACGTACCTTATTTCCGCCTGATAAAAGACTAGTAAATACTTTTTTCAGGCGGCCAAAGTAGCGCTCCTTCAACGATTGCTTCATGTTAGCAACATTGATGCCCAGCGCTTCCGACATACCCAAATACTTATAGGTTTCGGTTGCTGAGAGGGATCTAAGATATTTTTTTTATTTTGGAATCTGAGAGCTGGGTTCCCACAGATTCCACAATCTCCCCTTGCTTTACATGCATGACCGCACATTTGTCCACACCAAATTCCATCCTGATGGCGCAGCTGAAAGTTTCAGTTACCTTCAGTAGCTCCATCAGTTGCAAATCGTTGGGGGTAAAGAGTTTCAGGTCATCCATGTAAAGGAGGTAAGATATAACTTGACCACCTCTCCTCAACCGATAGCCTAGACCTGAATCCTCCAGAAGCGTGATAAGAGGATTCAAGGCTAAGCAGAACCAAAGTGGACTTAAACTATAGCCCTGAAATATACCTCGCTCTATCCTTATCGGCTCGCTATTCCTCTGGATTTGCCGACATCCTGGATAGCGAAGGACTGTCCTCCATTGCCCCATTCATGACATCAGGAAGGTGCGCAAAGTTGCATCAATTTTATACAACTCTAGCACCCTCAGGAGCCATGTATGTGGCACCGAGTCATAGGCCTTCTTATAGTCTATCCAACATGTCGACAGATCCTTTCGGGAACGGCGAACCTGTTGACTAATGGCCATATCAATGAGGAGTAGCTCCTTAGTACCGCGGGACCCGTTCCTACATCTATTTTGAGAAGCGGACATGACAGAACTGTCATCAATGTGTTTGTTAATTTTAGCTCTCAAAATGGATGTAAGAACTTTATAGACCGTACAACGTATTATTATTATTATTTAACATTTTAAATCTCTTTACCCGGCTTCAAGACAGTCAGTCTTGCATCCAAACAACTCAAGCGTTAACCTGCGCAACTTGACCTCTTGTTTAGTTAATATTTGGCAGCACAGCAGGCCCTCACCCTCACCCCCCCCCCCCTCGCTCCCCCGAACACCGCGCTGCGCCTGCGCCTGCGCCGGCCGATGCGCGATACAGCGGGTGTATGGTAATATTTCGCGCGCTCGTGCGCCGCCGAGCGTTTTAATTATATCATATCGAGCGCACAGGATCTGCGCTGACCATGAGTAGTGCAGCCGCACAGAAGGCCTACTTGAAATAACCTGATGAAGGACGTTGTATGTCGTGGTGTTCATAGTCCGTTCAAGAGTGTTGTCAGTCAACAGATTTGGTAGACACGAAGTTCTTTCGAAAATATTTGCTAGCTCTAAATGAAAAGAAACTGAAAATCTAAACAAATATAAGAACAGGATTAATAACTTTTTACAGCTTTTTTTCCTATACCGTAGCTATAGTAAGTGCGGTAGTTATATTGTTGGTACTCGCTATGGGTACTCGTGCCTCTGCAGCTCCTACCGAAGTGGTCCCTCTGTGTCGCCCGCACTGCGTCCTTGGGGCCGGTATCGTCGGCCGCTCAGATAAATCACGCGCGCGGCTTCATAATTTAATGCACTTCCCAAAACTGACTCCTGCACTAGATAACCTTATCACAGGAACGATGCGAACAGCGAGGACTAATTTATCATACGGAACAGGGCCTTTGGTTCAATAAGCCACATTATCCGTGAAACGCCTCCGTTCGCCCGTAGATGAGACAAAAGGTTGCATATACTTTATTTAGTACCAAGTTTTAGTGACGGTATTATGATATTTACAGTATCAAGTAGTTTGTTACTTGCAGCTAAAATAGTGATAAAGGAGAAATTCTAGAAGCAGTCACGATGAATTCGCAAGGGACCATGAACCGAAACATCATAGACCAAATAGAAAGTTCACAAAAATCCTACGAAATTAAACAACATGAGAATTCACACATTTACATCACAATCTAAATGATTCAATGTGTCGCAGGGAGCGTGTGTGGCCACTATCGCGCCACAGTCGCGCTACATCGCTCGCACGTTTGTGCCAGACGGCTGGTAGCCCGCAATGTTGCTGATGGTCGCTGATAGTTGCTGATGGCTGCTGATAGCCAATCACAGTTCCCACGGATCACGCCGCAGCTGTCAAGCCGTGAGAATGAATATTCATAAGATAGCAGGAGAAAGTGGCACGCCGTGTAAAGAAATGTAACACTTCCAAAATCATGGAAGCCTCCTGAGTAATATTACAGTATCCTATTAAATTAACTTCCATGTTAAGCCCCGCTTGCCTAGGTTGGTCCGTGGATGGGTGACCACCCATTACATACCGAGTTTCTTCCAAGCTTCGGAAAGTACGTTAAGCCGTTGGTCCCGACTGTCATTTGTAGATCTTTGACAGTCATTAGTTTATCAGTCATCCGAAAGCCTGACAACCAGTCTTACCAAGGGGTATATAGTATTACTGACTACTAACTAGGTTGAGGAGGTCAGGTAGGTTAAATACTGGTATTCAGTTGCATCCGGAAGGACTAGAAGAAGACCCCAACATAGTTGGGAAAAGGCTAGGCAGATGATGTAATAAGTGATGTGTAAATATCTATTTTTCTACAACAGGCCACCCGCTGTAGATACACCTCTGGGGCTCTGGCTTTTCTATCGGGAGATACAGGCGTGGTGTTATGTGATATCTACAATATGTATAAATGAGAGTCCCTTTCATGGACGAGTTTCTATTTGTTTCTAGGGATTCCTTTCCCTTTTTGATTTATTGTTTGTCATTTTTACGGTATTTTGAAAAAGATTTGACCTAATGAAACGTTCACCTTAAAAAGGTATATGGAATATTTAACAATCATAGTAAAGTCGTTAACTGTATGCCATAGCAGTAGGGAATCCGTTGGTGACGTCAGAGAGCAACTGGTGTCCCCGGTGAGTGCGACGCTCAGGTGCGGCAGTGAACTGTGGCCGATAGCCGAGATAATGTCAAGTCGCTTTTATCGTATCGCAGATAGTTACCGTTAGCAGTAGTAATCAAGCAAAGCATGCTGCGAAGCGAAGCATGATGTGCTTCGTACACGTCTCGTAGACGTAACATAGAAGAAAGGAAAAGAGAAGAATCTACGTCCGCTGGACCACATACAAATCCTAAAAAGCATTAATATGGCTACAAACATCAAGGCAAATAGAACGAATGCGTTCGACCTGATGAGAGCTAGATCAAACTCGATTTCTTCTGTACCATCAACTAGCAAAACCAACTAGCCATTAAACATCAGCTACCGGAAGCGGAACAACCCCAATCCGGCTGGTCCCCGTGGGGTTGACAGACCACTACCTCCCTTCTACTCAAAATATGACAAAAAAAATACATGTAGCAACTCTAAATACAAGAACATAAAGAACAGAAGAAAAGCTTATTGAACTGAAAGATATTAGATAGGTTATAATTGGACTCAGTGAAGTAAGAAGATCCGGAGAAGAAATAAAAGAACATAAAGATTATATATTCTACCACAAAGGAGAATTCCAGGGCAAATACGGTATAGGATTTCTTGTTAAAAAAGAATTAAAACAACACATAGAAGAGTTCAAAGGCATATCGGATAGAATCTGAATTTTAAACATTAATTTACCTGGCTTCAAGAATACGTACTCAATTCTACAGATATATGCCCCAACAGATCAAGCAACCGATAGCGAAAAAGATACATTTTATAATAGTCTCAACGAAACAATGCAAAAAGTAAATAAGAATATCATATTGATGGGGGACTTTAATGGCCAAATAGGAACAAAATCAGACACAGGAGAGTATATAGTAGGTAAATACGGCCAGGGAAAGAGGAACGACAATGGGCAACGCCTGATAAACTTCTGCTTCGAACAGAACTTGAGAGTAATGAACACTTTCTTTCTCAAGAAACATAACAGGAAATGGACATGGATGTCTTCAAATGGAAGAGATAGAAACAAAATAGATTTCATAATTACTAATATGCCAAAGATTTTCAACAACGTCAGTGTGGTATTAAATCTAAACTTGAATTCTGACCATAGAATGGTAAGAGGAACTATCGTGGGAAAGGACTTAAAAGCACAGAGACGAAAATTCCATGGAACGAACTGCAGGGCCATAACACATATATACCAGAACCAAACTTGAAGGACTTAAAACTATCATTAAACTGGTTGAAAAACAGAATAATGTTCAAGAAAAATATAACATCCTAAAAAAAGCGATGCGACAAGCTTGGAGAGGAAGCCAGACTAAAAGTTAACGAGAGAAAAGAAATGATAACAAACAGAAAAGAAAATCGTAAACAAATAGATAAGTAAAGAAATTTCAAAAGCAATTAGAAACCATAGGAAAACAAATTGGCTTAATATAATAAGGGAACAAATAAATAAAACAGGTGGAAATTAAAGTGCTTTAAAACAACTTAAAGATCATTCAACATGGATACCGAAGACGATAAAGAAAGATAAGGGCAACAAAATACAAACTGCAACTAAACGTCGACATATTTTACAAACGGCAACAGATTTTTACAAAGAATTATATACGGATGATATAAACGAAAACGCGGACAAAACAACACAAGAAGAAGACTCAAATCCAGAACCAGTCCCAAATATTATGCAAAGTGAAGTAAGAAAAGCCATCCAAACACAGAAATCACCTGGGAGGATAAGATAACCAATGAGCTAATAAAAAATACCATAGAAGAGATAATACAACCATTTACACACATTTGCAATGAAATTTTGGATACAGAACAAATTCCTTCCCAATGGACAATAATACTACAACAATAATAATACTACAACAATAATACTATAATACTACAACAATAATACTTTTACACAAAAAAGCAGATAAAAACGAGATTAACAATTACAGACCCATCAGTTTGATGTCAAACTTGTACAAAGTATTCAGCAAAATAATATTACACCGCATGACTAAAAATCTAGACAGTAATCAACCCAAAGAACAAGCGGGATTCCGCTCAAATTTTTCAAAAATTGATCATATGCATACTGTCAAACAAATAATTGAGAAATGCAATGAATACGACCGCCCGTACTACCTGTCTTTCGTCGATTATAATAAAGCATTCGACTCTTTCAAACATAATTATATCTGGGATTCCTTAAAAAACTAAGGTGTGAAAAATAAATTCATTAGGATCATTAGGGAAATGTATGTCAACAGCACAGCAAACGTGCAACTCGAAAACATTGGAGATCAATTTAAAATACAGAAGGGCGTGAGACAGGGAGACCTGTTGTCGTCAAAAATATTTAATGCCGTTTTGGAAAATATATTTAGGCAACTCAACTGGGATACCCTTGGCATTAATATAAACGGGGAAAAATTGCACCACCTAAGGTTCGCAGACGATCTCATTTTGTTCGCAGAAGATCCCATCACACTACGAACAATGCTACAACAACTAGCATCAGAGAGTAAAAAGGCGAGATTATCAATGAATACAAGCAAAACTAAATTAATGACAAACAAGACCGAAGTCAAAATTGAGGTGGGCGAAGATGAGATCGAATACGTAAACGAATATGTATACCTGGGTCAAGTCATATCGGTGAAAGATTTATCGACGAAAGAAGTAGAAAGGCGAGTAAACAACACCTGGCAAAGGTACTGGTCACTCAGGGAAATCATGAAAAATGAATCCGTGCCCATCTTGGAAAAGAGAACCGTTTACAACACCTGCGTACTTCCAAGCCTTGCCTACGGCTGCCAGACCTGGCCACTAACACGGAGTATTGAATACAAACTAGGTGTATGCCTAAGAGGAATGGAAAGGAGCATGATGGGTCTCTGGTTGAAAGACAAAAGGAAAGCTACAACAATTAGGAACACCACAAAAGTAGCAGATGTTAAAGTAAAAACACGAACCCTAAAATGGAAATGGACAGGTCACATGATGAGGTCACAAACAGAAAAGTGGACCAAAAAAGTTACTGAATGGTACCCAAGGGACGGAAAAAAACGCAGAGGAAGGCAGATAAAAAGATGGGAGGATGATCTGCCTAAGGGATGGAGGAATATAGCGAGGGATCGACAAATGTGGAGGGAACTTGAGGAGGCCTATGTTGCAAGACAGCCTGACCTGGTAGTTGATAAGATGAATAAATAAATGAAATATGTATAATCTAAGGTTAGTTAAGTTAGAATTTAAGTTTAGATGTAGAAAACAAATAAGTGTAGTTTATATTTTATTTTTCAAAATTACTATAATTATTGTGTATACGAAGGTCAGAGTAAATAAGGCTATTTTTATTTATTTATAATGTAAGGTAAGAGCGGAGCATTTTCTATAAATAAATGAAGAGTCCTCGACATGCAATGTAAGCCAAAATGATATGAAATAAACTTAATTTTTTATATTATTTTTTATTTATAACGGCCGTGAGAATGGTGTCACTTGGCTACTTACCAATCAATCAACAATAACATAAGTTGTACAATGAAAGCCACATTAATTCGTTACTAAGGTATTAAGAGTCCCACATATGGTCTGGTGTGAGAATCGATTCAATGACCATCAAAGAAAAAGCATCAAACAAGTAACACCTCCGCGCAGCAGAAAAAGCTTTAAACGAATTCAGCAACGTAATTAACATTAGTATGCCTAATGTCATGAGGTGATAATGACAACAATCACCTCCGAATCGTTCCATGTTAGGATGCTGCAGATACGAGCGCGGAGAAAAACGCGAGTCGGGCACACGTCCCGGCCATTAAATGTGTCGCAGGCAAAGATGGCGGGTGTCAGTACTGGGCCGAAACAAAACGGGAGTGTTTGCACTAACAGGGTTAATTTCCGTGAACGTTTCGCTTTTTTGTCGCTCGTGGAGCAGCAAGCGGTGATCGCTGAGCGGCGAACGACGACGCGGCATTAAAAGTGTCTCGCTGTTCCTCCGTGTTTTCTTTTTTTATCACGTCTTTAACATATGCGATGGTCACACGCGGCTGATGTAAAAAATGAATGCCATTTCACAAATTTCAACGTTTTGAAGTGTAGGTATCTGACTTTTGAATGTGTTTAATTTCTAATTAAAATTAATTATCGATGCGCGGACGTGGGTACACCTGCGCAGGTTGCCAATTGTACCCCTCTCCCACCCGCTCCATGCCTGTTTGTACACCCGACGTTGTATTCAAATCGGTGTCGTCGGCAACCGCCGCGCTACCGGTGCGCAGGGGCACCAGTACGCACTCGCACACTCACGTTCGCGTCACACTCGCCAGCACTAAGTGGTCGGATTATGCGAAATGGTAATGAGTAATGCACTTCTTAATGATCGTGCGATATTGTGTCGAGAGTGGATATCTCTGTAGTTCTGTGCTCTGCACGTTATTACTGCATTAAACTTATACGAGTGCATTACCTCGCCACAGCCGCCACACCGACCACCAGGCTGCAGATAAGGATAACTTTACGCTTTGTATTAAATAATTACTTGTATTTACTGTGTGTATTTCGACTCAAATTCCCGTGGTATCTAAATAGTATAAAACTCGGCAGTCAGTGAGTTGTAACGAGTTGTCTAATTAGCTGCGCGGGTTCAGGTTGCCCTTTCACAATATTGATGTTAGTGGGTGTTTTAGGGAAAGGTCTTCCAGGCCCTACTGAGCTGTCCGCTGTCCGGTGTCGTGTCCGGCTGACGAGCGAAGTTAATCGCTAATTACTTCTCACTCGGATCGTTATTGTTCATTTACGACACATCCCCATGAAGAACATATGCAGTAGAAACTACTCAAGTACTAAGAAGGCTGCCTGAAGTGTCCCACTACTCCCACTGCAGGGCAAAGGCCTCCCTTCCCTCTTTCCATTTATCTCTGTCTTTGGCTATTTGGGCCCAATCCTTTTAACAAGAGTCCAGCTCGTCACGTCATCTCCTTCTGGGCCTACCGCGTCGCCGGGTTCTGTTGTTTGGAACCCAATCTGTCGCACTTTGGCCCAATTTTGATGCAACATGCGGCAGATGTGGCCTGCCCAGTTCCATTTTAATTTGGTGGCTGTGTTGCAATCTTCTGAAATTTGGGTCTTTAATTGAAGTATACTGTTCCGTATACGGTCAGAAAGACTCCTATTATACTTTGTTCCATGACTCGTTGGCAGACCCCGAGTGCGGACTTCTGACGCTGCGTTAATGACCACGTTTGCGCTCCATAGGTGAGGGTGGGAAGTGTGAGTGAGTTGAGTTTCCTTTTGAGGAAAAGTGAAAGTGATCCTTTCATGAAACGCCTCGAAGAGCTATTGGTCGAGGAAACACCATCGACCAATAGTTCTTCCAGGCGTTTTCATCGAGCGACTTCTTTATATTGCTTCGCCTGAAAGGAGACTATTTGGCCGAAGTATATGTATATACTCATGGACATGCTCTACATCCACACCCCCTATGTCTACTTTGCATTTCGTGCTATTTGTCATTAACTTCGTTTTCGTCATGTTCATTTTGAGTCCGACCTCGAGGCTGGCGTGGCTCCGTTCTTTGAGCATGAGGCCCAACTTAGCCGCTGAAGACGAGAAAAGGACAATATCATCGGCGAATCGAAGATTAGTTCATGTCTTGCCCCAACGACAATACCCTTGGAGTGGACCAACTTTGTAAGACGACTAAAAAGTCACGGTGTATAATGTAAAGGTGTATGTGTCGGTATAGTCGGGTGTAGCCCGTGGCTCACGGCGGCGCAGCCCAACGACTTCATGCGCGCGCGGTGATGCGATCAACTGGTAGCCTGGGCACACATGCCGCAGGGCATCTGATGCGCTGACCGGTAGCCAGCTCACTAAATCGGCTGGCAGTTTGAAATGAAAGCAATAAGAAAACACAAAAAACTAAGTTTTTTTTTATTTATTCCTCTACATAGTCCCCTTTTAACTTGATGTACATTTTCAAAAACTCGGCTTTATTGCCCTGAATTTTTTCACTACTCCATTTTGTTCTCTTTTGAGGAATTACGGCAGCCGTTTTGGGCACAGCTTTTCCATGCCCAAATTTTCGGTCAAGACAAGATTTACAGCACTTTCTGAAATGCTTACCTTATCTGCTAGTTCGCACACTTTAAATCCACGGTCATCCAAATTTTTTTATTTTTTTATTTTTTCACCATTTCTAGTGTAGTCATTTCTTTTGGTCGACCACAGCGATGTTGATCTTCTAGCAGCTCATATGACCTCAATACGATACGATAATATTTTACTATCGTAAATGAAGTAGCAGACCGGAGTAGAATCTAACTTGTCTTTGATATTGGTCGGACTGAAGTTATTCAAATGAATATTTTGTGTCACCCAACAGTGATCAATTTTCTCCATGTTCAAAAATTCGGTGACAGTGTTCACTATTTGATGGGCGCAAAACAAATAATAAATAATATGGCGGCTTGAACCTTAGCTTTAAGTTTTATAAGATTGGTACTCTCTACTTATTTTCAAACAATAACCGCCATTTATACGTCACTTCGTGTACTTGTGGGACCGCACGTGTATGATGTCGGACAGTAAGACACAAACAATGTTCTCAAACTTGTCACAGATAAGTTACAACATGCCGCCAAAGACAGTCGTTACAATTAAAAGTTTTATGTCGTGAATTAAATTCTCACATGATCGCTACATTGAATGTTACTCCTTACTTCAGTTGGGATATGAAAGGCACCTTCACCCGTATTATTGATGACTTCATTACCGTAAACCGACGCTTTATTTACATGTTTCTAACAAAAACTGGTGTCGCTTGACATTAAACTAATTGGATGATAAAAAGCAGTCAATAGTAGATAGATTAGACGCAGACGGCGACCAACGACGCGGGCAGATGTGCTGCGGGGGGAAGGTGACTGCGACCATCAGCGGCGATTTCACGCCCAGCTGTCGCGAGTTCGCGACTAAACGCAAATGT
Source organism: Noctua janthe (assembly GCA_910589295.1). Lineage (NCBI taxonomy): Eukaryota > Metazoa > Arthropoda > Insecta > Lepidoptera > Noctuidae > Noctua > Noctua janthe. Next base: position 273,636 of record OU342561.1, read on the forward strand.
TACACAAATTGGAACTGATGCAACATTGATGTTAGTTTAACATTCATCTCCTTAGAGATCTACGCTTTGGAATGGGCAGCTACAGTACTTTCACAAGTTATTATGTCTTGTCACTGAGATTGTAGTTTTATCTTTTTGTTATTGACATTCAAAAGTGCATGTAATGATCTAATTAAAATAAATGATATGATATGAATAATTGAGTTTGTGAAATTGAACTATAATATTAAACTGCAGGAACAGCGGTGGTCTCTGTTATTTAGCTTTTAAAAGTACACCACTAGGTGCAGTAAATACTAATTACAAAGTTAAACTAGTACTTTATTGTATGGATTGATGTGAGGGCAGTAAGCTGGTAAAATAGAATTGTATGTCTTAGTGGGCCAATTGTTCGACTAGTGTTTACCAGAGATATACTAGCTACACAACGGGAATTGTAAATACATATGTATATATATACCCCCTCTATGTAACTTAATGATGTTATAATATCAGTAGTTCAGTACGTTCTACCAATATTGGTTCATGTAGTCTCAACAGCTCATTACAGTTAGCAGGTAGGCAGCCATTACCTACGACCATCGATCAAACGTGTCGACGCTTAGAAATATTTCATGTATTATGGCGAAAAAGTCAAGATGAGTAACAATGTGTAAAGTTATTGTTTCTGTCGTGTCGTCACGTTGCGATGGCCGGCAATGCGCCCAGTGCGTGTGACCAGCCGGGCCATTAGCCAGGCTATTGGAGCTGACTGATCCTGCTGACTGAACATTTACATACATGCGTCAGTGAGTCATCAGTCGTCAGTTAGCGCAGTCGGTCGGCGGTCGGGGAGGGAGCTCTATCGCGACGATCTCACAATCGTTGAGCTCCGGTGCCGTATCTTACATCGTCAAGGCACCAAGTGGATGGCTACAGAAGGGCAGAGACACAAGCCTGTGTTATATGCTAAATAATTGCCCTTTTGGGTAGCAATAATGTGTAATAAAACACAGTTCACAATACATTTATTGTTAACAAAAAGACGATGCCTTCTTTTTACCACCAAGACAAGATTGGGTAAGCGCGCTTGCTGATTGGAACGGCGCGCGGCGGCGGCGGATGGGGAGTGGCAATCATCCGAAGAACTTTCTACTTCTTAGAATTATTTCCATTCGCCATCTACTTACTTATCTAGCCAAAAACAAATTCATGATTTGTTGGAATAGTAAAAACTACAAACATGTAAATGAAAACATAAACTGCGGCCGTCGTTGATCAGTCTCTATCAAACGAACCGGTTCTAGGTAGTCGCCTGGACCTACGGTACTACCTATTCCTGGCACTCCTTGTCGCGTGTTGACAAAACAAACCCTTCTGCTGTTCCCTGTGTCGCGAGATCCGTGCAGTTGTCGCAGTGTCGCCGGTACATTCGCGTTACGCTGCGCTAGGCGCAAGATGGCGGCGCCCATTAACGATGACTGTGCTTGTGCACGATCCTCAGATTGTGACGTCCGCTGTCACGTACTGAGCGAATCAACACGATTGTAGCCGAACGTTCGTGAATTATACCGAACTCGTAAATAAAGCTATGAGCGCAGTTTTAGTGAACTAATTAGTTCAATAAACCGCAAGACAGATCGCCGCCCTGTTGACTGGAAACACCTTGTTTAATTACTCAAAGTTACTTGAAGCTATTGTTTCTGGCACATACCTAGTAAGTACTAAAACCCAAGAGAGAGAGACTATAATCTATTAGTTGACACAAAGTACTCAATCGCGTAATACCGAATGATGTGTCTTCTCAAATGAATGGCACATTTCCTGCCGGTCCCCGCCGACTTCAAAGTGTAATGCCTAAGTGTCGCTTGCTCTAATTACAGCTCAAATATAAAACTCATCCATATTCGTGGCGGCGCCTTCGGCAATTGTCGGCGTCTTTCGCAATTGCCGTGCGTCAGCGCATCACAACGACTGCTTTTTTATCTGACGGAATTAATTCAGTTTAGTAGACACTGCCACTACTCACTCCTGGCAGTGGGGGTGATAGAGATGGATCAACAAAGCTGGTCGGAACTGTCACACGAGAACGTGTTATCGGCAACAATTATCATAACGCAGATCATGATCTATATTCATCATGAGCTATATTCTATGAAATCCGTTATGGCGAAGACAGGCAGACAGATAGCGTTACTTTCCTATTTACAATATTGGCGTGGATTATCATCTATGATACTCGTACGTACTTTTACCTGAATCAGTTTAATATTATCGTGACAAAAAGTCATGTTTACACATCAGATGTTGAATTGCTAAATTCAGCCGGATCTACTCCGTTCCTATACGAGCCCTGCCGGTAGCGCATCCACCGCCACATTCGTGACGTCATCGGTCAGTACATCACTCACACTCTAATGTCGAGTTACTCAATATTTTGACAAGTCACCGTCGCGCGTCGCCGGCGTCGAGCTTGCCAATTAGTTGTCTCAGAAGGAACAACGAGATTCGTTTAAACCAACACTTCCTTCCTCACAAAACAACTTGAAACAGTTTCAACGTTAAATAAGAGACCTCCTCTATCACCTGCGCACTTGATGATCTGCTTACTGCATCAGTGAGCGGGGTTCGCGTGGCTGAGTTTTGGGCTAAACATAACGTTTGAAATTTTGCCATCGACACGCTAAAAAGAAGAAGAATAAAAGACATGAAGATGTGAAGCTTCAAAGGATATTAACTCTCCCAGAACACATCTACTGCCTTTAATTTTTTGTTCATCATCCATACCGTACAGGAATACCTAGAAACGAAATTCGAAACATTCATTGCCCCAAACAAGATCGAACTTGTCCAACCCTTAAGTTGTAATATTTATCTATCGTAGTAAGAAATTGCTCACAACTGACGACGGCAGCAGTAGTGATGCACATAATAGGTGGGTACACATCAACCGCGCATTGTCGCGGCGGCGCAATTACGCGCGCAACAATATAGCGGCGTACCGGCGCGCGCGCATTGTATGCAAATGGCCGACACCTCACACCCGCACATCTATTCAAGAAACATTTCAACGATTCCTCCCGACAAATCGGCACGCTTGTTATCACTATTGCCGAGAAACAAAATGTTTTCACTGGATTCAAACGTCCATTGTCCAGCCATAGTTTAAATAATTAAATGTTTTCAGCTGTCTTAGTAAAGATCTATGTTGTTACAATGCTACAGTCTCCATATTGCCTCCTCCTGGTAACTTATCATTTTAGCTGGCAGCGCCCATTATGACTCTAGAATAAATATTGATAAAACGCGTTTTAAAATTCATTTTGTATGAATGTGAGGTTGGTTGCGCACGCGCAGTTCCGTGCCAATTACAGCATCGGCCATCAGATAGCGCTAACAAGACGATGCGTATCTGTCGCCTGCGCCTGCGCCGCGCACCGCGCACCCAGCGACGCAGCGACCACACCGCACAAAATTCAAATTCCGATACCAAACGCTAAACTCCCCCGCGACATAAATCTCCCTGCCACAAACCTAATATGCACCTTATCCTCTGAAAACTAAAGCTGGAAATCGCTCGACAGATTCGATGTGGGCACTTTGCATGATGAACGCGGTGGCGTGAATTACGCGGCCACAGGTCGTTATTGTAAAACCAACGCAACTTTGTCGCTATTACCACCGAGACTAAACTGTATTCTCTTAATCCTAAGGGTGTTGTTAACTGTAGACGTAAAGCTGGTGGGTACGGCAGAGAATTGTGGCACCGGCGGAATATTTCACGCAGATGGTACGATAGAGCGCGATTGTGCGCGGGCGAAGCGATAGCGCTATCACTGACACTCAGCAGGAAGGACAAACGAACGCTATGAATCAACGCGACAGCCGCTGAGCCGCTACTGCCGCCGCGAGCCACACAACGCAAGTAACTAGAGCTTTGTTCTGGATTGCGTAACAATGGGTGCGATATCCCGCGGCTGAAGGCTGCTGGCTAAATCGCTGAACTGGACAGCGATCTTTTAGTTGGCTATGAGTAGGATTACTAACCGTTTTCGACACATCGATACAGTCTTGTGGTTTAGAGAAACGTGTCGATATCTTATCACAAGATTATGTGTTGAAAATTCTGTTTCCGTGGTCAGAAATATTTGACAATATTGAGTAGTCTGGAAGTCTTCGCCAACATACCAGGATAAAGTCTTCCTAGGATGACTACGGACGGCACTGTGATGCTAGGCATAATCAGTGGCAGTTAGCGGAGGTCAGCGCGGCGGCCGGGGCCTGCGCCTGCGCCGGGGAGGCGGCGTCTTTGAATAATTCGCGGATGATTCCGCTAGATTTATGGCGTATAACCATAGAGCAGCGCGCCGCCGACAATTAAATAATTTGCGTATGCGCACCCGCTCACACACACACGTGCGCACGGGCACAGACACACAGCCATACACGGACACAGGCGCCTCTTATTGTGATTTGTGTGCTTAAAGCCGTCGTTTATTAATCACGTGGTCGACTATAAGAACAGTAACGTTACGTTGGTAACCCACAATCTCGAGGCCATTGCGTTTCGACGGCGGCTCCCCTTGACATAATTGATTGGTGGGATTAGAAGAAATTCGACAAAAAATATGCAGCGAGGAAATACAAAGGAAGAATGGAACTAAAGTTAATAGGTGTTTAATGGTCTCTGTGTCGGATGAGGCGATTCTACATCGTCTGGTGGCTATGAATATATTTGATTTACATTCCTCAAAGAGAATATTTGCAACAGTCAAGTCTAATCAACAGTGAAAGTCTAATCAAGATAATCTTCGGTAAGTAGTTCATAAGATAAGTCAGCGCACTACCTAGAGTTGAAAACGAAGTTCTACGTAATGATAGTGAAGGGTGGTCATCATCTCACTGATTACAGGCACCAGCATAATTTGTAGCCCTTTGTTTTAGAAAGTGGCTCACCATCGCACTCGCGCTGTGTGCCGGCATCGCCCATCACATTCACTTATAATTTCACTGCTGCAAGAAACTGTTAAATTGTCGTTTTGATCAGCTCTTAAGATAATGCGTATTGTGGGAGAATGGCGTCAATTTATAAGTGGCTTTGTGAAGACAAGTGGGAACAGTCGATCGACAAAAACCCACAGCAATTAGTGCGTGTTTCCCGCGGGTGCTGGGCGGCAGCAGGGCGGGTGCGGGACGGGTGCGAGGCGACTGATTGTATAATTGCTTGGCGATCAACTGCCGGTGGTGGTTGCGGTGAGAGCTATCATCACTCAGACACACTGACTGAGTACGCATTGTATCGTTACCGTGGAAAACGCACATAGCGAACGGCAAGTGCGACGATGAGTTCGATGAACTCCGTAGCTAGGCAGGAAGTGATCAGCTGATTTCACGCGTCGTTCGTTAGAGTATTTCGCCATCCATTGTTGGGTTTTTGATTTTAGCCGTATTATTTACATAAATAGAGTACTGCGTACAGGAAATTTTATTTTAAATTGAAATAAAGGAATGGTCAATGAAAAAAAAAATCCGGAGAAAAATTTCGGCGGAATATGATTCAAAATAAGGAGCTGAATGCACCCTGTCAGGTTTGTGGAGGGCTGTCCCTTGCACCCTGTGTGCACCCCTTATACATTTAGGAAGATATTGAGATGAATCAGAAACTCATTCACGTTAACAAATTAACGAACATAACGTTTCATATAATTCTTTCAGTTATTTTCTGTATTCAGTGTTCTTTCAGTTTTTTTCGATGTTATGTGTGCTTAGGACCTTTTCTGTATACTAGACTCAGCAAGATACTAAACTTCTATAGTTCAAGTTCTAAAAATGTAGTTTTGTTATATCGGATTCTTTAGAGATAAGTACTTAATTACACAGACCCAGAAAAACTTGTAGAAGTTGTGGTTTGATTAAGTTATCCCCTCGTATCTAATTGTACATAATACATTTAGTTGAGCTGGTTTTTGTGTTTTTTTTGTAAAAATTTGTTTATTGTTATAGTTGTTAATAAATTTATTTTATTTTATAACTAGGTTTTGCCCGCGGCTTCGTCCGCGTGAGGTTCGGTAACTATCCCATGGGACCATAATACCAGGATAAAAAGTATCCTATACGGTGATCCAGGTTATAAACTATCTATGTGCCAAATTTCATCCAAATCTGTTTAGTAGTTTTCGCGTAAAGAGTAACAAACATCCATCTATCCTCACAAACTTTCGCATTTATAATATTAGTAAGAAGATTTTACTGTCCTAATTAAATAGCATTATATAGCATTATAAAGTGAAGACCTGCAACACAGGTTTAAATAAACCTAGATCGGGCAGGTTGCTACCAAACATTTGAATTCAACATGTTCATTACTGGTTATGTTTCAGTTATATTTTAATAATAAGCGCTAAATTGTATGGGAAATAATACCACTGTGCCTAAATGTACACTTTTTGTAATACTTTTTTAAATGAATTATTCTTATTCTAGTTCTTTGAGACTGTGCCAAAGCTGCGCAGTAGTTTGAGTATGATTGGCATTGTGAAGGTAATGCCACCGAGGATACTTGTAGCCACGCAGTAATTGGGCAAAGCTTCCGACAAGTTTGTTCTGAGTTCAAGTCTACGTCTATCATAGAAGTAGAACATGCTATGGTATGAGTGTGAGCTCTTATTAGAAATCAGTTATATCATGTCGTTTACAATAACATTGTGGCTTCTAATAAGACCACCAAGGCATGATGAACATTAAATATAATTAAGTATTGAATAATCTATTAAGATATAAAAGTTACTCTTATCTGCTACTTAAGTAACATTTCATCAGTTAATATTGACATTTACCAAGGCTGCGCGGGCGCAGGCGTCTCGGCGACGGAAACGACTTGTTGTCACATTGTATTAATTGATACACGACAAAGTAGACCGATTGTTTACTTGGACACACCATGTACGATGACATTAATAACTATAACGTTGACTAGTAGACGACTACTCGGTAAAGCCGACTATCCGGATATACTTGTAGTCGGCGCTTAAGTAATTGAAATCGCACCTTTGTTAATATTTTTTATTTTATCAGCGGCCTTTTACTTTATAGACAACTATTGAATTTAGATTCAAGAAAAAAATAAATTTATTTTTTTTAGCATAAAAATTAAATTAAAATTTGCGAGTGCGTTTTATGTTGCAGATTGTTGTACTCTACGCGAACTACCGCAGCCATGCAAACTACCGCAGCCACGCGAACTACCGCAGCCACGCGAACTACCGCAGCCACGCGAACTACCGCAGCCACGCAGCTGTACATGATACATCAACATCATCATTCTCCTGCCCTTATCCCAATGTATTTGTGGTCGGCGCAGCATGTCTTCTTCTTCCATACTTCTCTATTACTCGTCATCTCAATAGTCAACTCCTTTTTAGCCATATCATCCTTAACACAGTCGATCTATCGATTCTTTGGTCATGCTTTACTCTCATAGCCAGCTGCACATGAAGCGTCATAGACATTACCGATGCTTCCTGAGCTCCACCGAAAGCAATCTACTAACCAGAAGACTAGTCGGCCAGCCGGCCAATCACAGTCGGCCCGACTCTATTTAGGTACTATCATTGAAGTGTTTCAATAGTCTCAGTGATTTGAAAAATGTATATATCGCACTTTAAGAAGTTACCTTCGAAAGCAATCAATGGACAATCTTCGTGGTCATTTGTTTAGAACGACGCGGCCGAAGTGGAGACACGAGCTGCTGCAGGCTGGCAGCACGTCACAAGGCGGACGCGGCTGTGGCGGCGCGGTGAACGACCGTCAGCGGCCGTTACCGATCGCAGCCGATATTATTTAAAGCGCTCCAATCTCGCTCCTTATTACCGGACGATGCGCCGATAATGCGCCGCCCGGCCACCGCCCGGCTCCGCTCCGGCCACTCCGGCCGGCACGCCACGCGGTAATCCCGCGCTTATCGCAGATGAGTTACGATTAGTAAATTGGCGAGCGGAGAAGGGCGAGATCGGCTTTCTAATAAATTTAGTTGGAATTACAGGCGCATCTCCTGCGATGGCCTCTAATCGCGATCGAAACAGATATTCCGTTGAAAATTGTTATTCCAATAAGCGGCGGTTACCATTTACTTAATTGGAAAACTCATAAGTACAGGCGGCACGGGACGGTAACTATGCACTTGGGCTCGCCCGGGATCGCCTCGACTAAGTAACAGCGCGGCAGGCGACCGCCTTCAGATTAGTGCACGACTACATCTAGTTCATAGTCATCTCTGGTGATTAGAGCCAATACCTTGTGCGTTTAGTTTTATAATGTAAATACATCTCTGAAACATCAGAATGTATCAGTACAGAGAGGTTGTTGACCAGTTTACTACGAGTTGATTGGTTGGCACTTGAGGCACAGCTTGCAGCGAGTGCTGATGAACTAGTCTCAACAATGCACGCGTGTGAGGCTCGCTAGGACGGACGCTAACGTATTTATGCTATTCAAATATTACACATCACCTCAATTTTATCGGATATCGTGGTTGTTTGCTTCTCAGCGTTATTTGATTAAATAAAAGCAGTAAATCTTTTGTCTTTACTCTGATTACATGAACACACACTTTAACTTACGTCAGACATTCGATATAGCTAGAAAGCAAAGTAATAAGATATAAGCACATCCCTAACGCTGGCAGTTGATGGCCACAACACTATTCACAACATAATGCTAACCAGCTATCAAGTCAGCTCCAATTTGACTCGAGTTAATACCATGCACGCTCTAACAAGCTAGATCAATCTTATTTATAATCTAGTTAGATGTAGGTGCACTAGATTCCGATCTGAAGTCGATACTAAACCCACAACACTGGTATCAGTCTTGTGGGGCTTTATTAACTTATTATCACTCATAATGAGTGATAAGTTTATAATTCTTATCGGGTGTGTATGACTAAACTTCGATTACATTTCGTGTTTGACATTCTAATTAGAACTACGAAACCTTCAAGTCTAGTAGAGAAACCAATAAACGACTCCATTCTTGGTTGAAATAAAGGAAAAAGTAAAAAAACGTTAATTTTTATCTATTTTTAGGGTTCTTTACCTCAAAAGTAAAAAAACGGACCTCAAAGAGGATCACTACGCTGTTTTAGAACGTGTGGAAGTTCGAACATCAAGTAGCAATTTAAATCAAATATATATCTGTAAAAGAATCGACCTTCTAAGTCAATGCAAACAAAAGATATGAGGGTTTTATGCCATGTTTTCCGATTATTTTGAAAGTCGCCTGTAAGACAAAACCAATGGGGTACTTCCCGTTGGAAAACAAGAAAATCGAAGTTAATTCGTATAATTACAGAGTAGGAAAATCTCTCACTATTGTGCGTCAAGTACTTAAACGAATCACGAATCGCTTGTGGTGAAAGCGAATCTCTTCGAAGGACACAGGTGTGAATGTGCCCTGGAAATCCATACGCTATAATTCAGTTCAGTCACTTATTTGACAGGTTTACCTCATGTAGTGATAGTGTTAGTGTATGTATCTGACTTCAGACATAATAATCATATAGCACCTGGGTTTATCTCACTGCGAAAAGTAAACGGTTGATTTTCTGAATCACTGAGCAACCATGCGCCATGAATATTAACCAACACTTTACAACTTCTTTATACTTCCCATTTAAAGGGAAATACACACTGCTGGAATACTTATGTACACGATTACCATTATAAACATTATATATGTATAATTATATATATGTGGCAACTCAGAGTGGTATTATTAAGTCGTCAATGCTAACGGTCTGCATTGAGTTTTCAATTCTGAGAAATTTTAACGCAGAATTTATAATGAAAATCTCAGTAAAACGTAATTCGGGATTTAGTGGCCAATGGCCAAAAGTTTTAAGACTTTTAACTATTAAGCTACGAATACAGCCCTGGCCAATTTTTTTTCTTCAACTTAGTTTTATTTAGTAGCTGTCAACTTGAAATAAAATGGTATCAGTCCGTAATGAATTGAATTGATTTTCTCACAAGATTTGTTATCCTACAGATTCTACTTTGTAAAGTCAATATTCCCTGATACAATACATATTCACCGGCAGTAGTGTTGCACACAAGTCGTATATGTACTCGCGATAGAGCTCACTCGTGAGCGCTAATGGACGCAGACGTCGCAACACGTTAATATCTCGCCGTCCAACGATCAGTCCAGCGGCAGAAGGCCCACTACAGAGCCAACGAAATTATAATACCCTTTAACCTGAGTAGGAAGTCTCTTCGCTTTGTGATGCTCGTATCGTGCAGAGTTGCATAGCACAACGCGTAGCGTAGCAAATAGCGCGTAGTACTCAGATTGTAAAGTTGCGTAGCACGTAGCGCATAGCGTTGCGTAGCACGTAGCATTGCACAGAACGTAACGCTCAGTGCGTATCTTGAAGTACTGCAGTGCCTAAGGTACCATTATATTTAATATAGCGTGGCCTATATCGTGTGGCGTTATAGCGCGTAGCGGTGCCTGCAAGATGTTACACGAAGTGTCAAGTAAGCCTTCTGCGCCTTCGCTGTGCAGTGGTTTAATATCTCAATAGTTGGCAAGTAAATCAGAGCTGGTTATGTGGACGTCAGTTATGCGATTAGGAGCAACTTCCGGCCGCCATAACCGCGTTTCAAACTTTATCATTTGCACTCCCTTCCGTCCTCGCCCCCTCCCCCTCCCGCCTGCCGATCAGTTGGAGACTCGTAATTAATATTGATCGCACAAACTATTGTTTTAACTATAGACAGAACGAGACAGGTTGGAGTGCACGTTAGATGAGGAGCGGGGTTGGGGGCGCCCTTTGTCAATTTCAACCACTGAAACCTATCTGTTTTTCTTTCTTAACTCAATTGTTTATTACAATTGAGCGGAATGTTGTTATAAAACGAAGTAGGTAGTGCCAGTATCTAGCGCTTGCGTGTCACTGAGTAATATTGTTGTCAAGATAAATAGCAAGCGCAGTGTTTTGCGGGGTCAGCAGCAATCCATCTAAATTATTCAAATGCAAAGATGAGCCGTAAACAATTGTCGCTTGTCGCTAATGTATTTATAATGTGCCCGTGCAGGCTGCGCGGCGCGTGGCGCGAGATCATTTCCGATTTCACACGAGCACTGCCGAGCGGCGGCAAACCCCGTACCGGCGCACGCGCACCTACAGCGACGCAACATTCATATGTGGTAAATTGAAACGAATTGGAAATTAATATAAATGTGAATGTTGCAGACTATTTCAATATGTTCTTATTATTGAGTTGTCAACATACTATTATTACATTTGAAACGTGAATGACATTACTGTATCTCAGCACATACGGGTACACAGGTACACAGGTACACAGGTATACAGGTACACAGGTACACAGGTATACAGGTACACAGGTACACAGGTAACCCGGGCCCATTCTGTTTAATGTTCTGTGACACCAATGCAAAATAATAAACTGTTCTGCGAAGTGCGCTGCGTCTGAAATAACTTCAGTTTGATTGAGCCGGATCATAATAAGAGAAAAACCTAATTATATTTAAGATAAATTCCTCATGAATGACGTCTAGGAATCGATGATTGAGTCTCAATCGATAAACATATCCGAGACGCTCGTAAACTCGATAATGTGCAAGTACCGTGTATTACGATGCGGCGCGATGCGATGCGGCGCGGCACGACGCGGTGCGTCAGCGCGGCCCGGCGGCGGCAGCGAGCGGCGCGGACGCACACCGCGCCACAACGAATGCGGAGCGCGGAACTAATGCCGAGGTCTGCGCGCGCGCATTATACCGCATTTACACTTTATTACGGCGCGCGCGACTTTTATTTAATTTTTAACGTGCTCTGAGTGGCGACTGCGCGACCGTGGGAGTGTGGGACCCGTAATGACGAAGGCGATTCACATCAACACGTGCCGTGAAACAAATAACTCAACAGGTAACGATCCAATAATTCCTCAAAACACTTTAAATTACCTGTGCCTACCTACCTCTAGTACGTAATTAGTGTACATCAATGGTTTCCCATGGTTGAGCTATGACAGGCAAGTTTACAGATCGTCGTGTTTGTAAGTGGTCACGACAGTTAGGACGAGCACTTAGCACACTAATCATGTATTAAAGCAAATCGTCAGTTTACAGTGCGACGGCGACGGCGGAGAACACACATTACGAGTACCTACATATAATGTTACAAAATGTTGTTCGTGGTAGCATATCTCATGATTACAATGAGCAAAAGTGCAATCTTTTATTTTTGTCTCAAATATAGTACACCTACTTACATACAAATTAACAACAAACAAGTAATCCCACTGTTATAAATAACTTATCAATATATAGAGTGTAAACAGACCCTTCACGCAGCCGTGAATCAAGCATACTGTACATCAAACTAAGTAACTTTACGCAAAAATTATTGCTGGGTAACGACTTTTTTTATGGGGTGAAAAATCACGTTTTATTTTTTTTTTTAATCTTGTGGAAAAGTTGTAACTTTGACCCCCAATATCTCGGTAACTAGAAGGTTCCCAGGTATGGTCTAGAACAAAAAAATTATCGCAAAGACGAGGAGAACAAGTGGCTTTCGGCTTCGTTAAGGGTCTATTTTCACCCTTTAGAGTAGGTCTGATAAATGACTTGCATTTATCACTCATTAGAGGGGCTGCTAATTACGAAGCTATGTCGTACTGTGGCCACCAGTGTTACTTGTAATTAGGCACCACCTAATGATTATCGAGGGCTCTGTCTATTATTGAAATATGGCCTAACGAGCCATATGAAATCACTTTGTCGTTAATTGCATTTATTATTATCTGTAAACAATTGTTGAACAACAAATTCTTTAATACCACATTTATAAGTGACTAGCTTTTGCCCGCGGCTCGCCCGCGTGGATTTCAAAAAATATCCGATTACTTACCTTCATCCCCTTTTTTAACCCTTCAGGGGTAGAATTATCAAAAACGCTGAGACACGTATTAATTAATTTTCAATCGTCAGCCTAAATACAAAATTTGAAGATACTAACTTCAAAACTGACGGACTTTCATACAAACTTTCATCCCCTATTTTACCCCTTTAGAGGTGGAATTCTCTAAAATCCTTTCTTATTGAATACTTACTCTTCACTAAAAACACACCCTCCAAGTTTTATGTCTCTAGGACCCGTGGTTTGGACGGTGTGTTGATATATCACCCAGTCAGTCAGTCAGTCAGTTTACCATTATATATATATACAAGATGTCAATTAACTACTTACAGACCACAAGCATTATTGTTAGTACACGGTTAACAAATAAATTCCCTAACTACTCGACTAAGATTTGTTTCCCAACGCCATCATAATGCCAACCGTGAGTATTTAATTTAGGCTTCCACAAGGTGCCACCTTGCTTGGCAAACAGATAAACAGCAACACATTTATAAATACCTGTTCTAAAGGATCATTACCAGATCACTACAGATCCCCTTAAAAAATAAATGTCTCATAATCCACCTTCTGTCAAAACACGTCACCCCTTCAGCCACTAAACAGTTTAAACGTCGTCACGTGTCACGTCCGTGCTAGTCCCGTCCCGGCCCTGTCTTGGTCCGGTCTCGAGCCAGCCCGGGACGTACTCTCGCCTACTTATAACCATTTAACACCTCGTTCAGAACGGAAGGGTGCACGACACCCCTTTTTACGCTACCCCGACATGGGTAACAAACGACAGAAGGCTAATGTTGTTTTCTGCGAGAAAGTCCACTGGAAACTACGTTTTTATGTTTTTATTTGGGAATATAAGCAGTGACACATTACATTAAATATAAGAAGCAATAAAAACAAGTATGAGCAAGTGTGTTACCAACAAGGTTTTCGACGGAATACGTAGGTGTTGCACCTTGCTTGCTTTACAAACCTACAATATTTTATAAAATATTGTTGTTATTTTTTATATTTAATTTATAGGTGTTTATGACAAAACAATGATAAATTCAGCAAAGACGGATTTAAAGAAATCAAGGCTTGCGAATAATTATTGACGGTAGCTAACCAATGCCTAGTAGTTTTAGAATGACATTTGTAATTTACCAGCAGACAGCAAACATGTCAACATGATGGATTTAATGTGTATAGTTGCTGGTAAGTCGACGCAGAGGTGTTACGTTATTATGACACGAGGTAAACAGCGGCCGCGCGCACCCCGCCGCATCCCTGTCGTTCTAGGAACTAAATAACTTATTTTATTACGAACTGGAGTAAAAGTTCCTATTTTTTACCTTTATTGTCAAGGCTCTGCTACGGAAACTAAGACTTTGACAAAACTGATATCTGTAACGACGATGCTGCTCTCTATGGGTACACGAGCTTCTATTCGTGGACTGTGTTTTGTGAGCCCTCTTAGCCTCCCTCCGTGATATTGGCAAGAAGGGTTTCTGACATTCGGAGCAGTGTTTTATGATAGTTGTCAGGGCCACAATATGCCGCACGTCGTAATGGACGTGGTGATGGATGGCCGCGCCTGGCCCACGCGTTTACACCACCGGCCACTGGATCGGGTTCTGATTGATTGTCTCAGGGGGTAGCTCTGCTTGCTTCCAGGAATAAAAATATGATAAGTTACTGCGTTTGCGTAGGCTCCGAGGGAAAACAGGGAATAGCATTTGTGTACCGAATTCTACATTTGTAACGTTAGCACTACGTTTTATGTCTGACAACGATTACGCTTGAACTCATAGCTAAATAATAACAGCCGCACGGGTCAATCTTCAAGATTAAGGCAAGCCGAGGTTAGTTCGTGGATGGGTGATCATCCATTTCATACCGAGTTTCCGCCGTGCCTCGGAAAATACGTTGAACCGTTGGTCACGCGCGGCTGTCATTTTTCGATCTTTGACAATCACTACAGTGCAGCAGTGGCCCGAGAATCTGACAACTACTTAGGGGTATCATTATACCCAGTACTGACTTGGTTGTGGAGGTCAGATAGCAGTCGTTCCATGTAAAATACTGATATTCTGCTGTATACGGTCAGACTCGAAGCCAACTACAACATAATTGGGAAAAGGCTAGGCAGATGCTGAATTACGCTTGAACTATCAACACTATTTTATCAAATTCACAAGAAGAACTTAGTCTGACTAGAACCCGACTTCGTGTTCAAAGATCCTTAGATATGGCAGTATCTATTGAAATCAATTCTTATTTAGATCCATATACACGAATCAAATTCAGTGGCTATTTACCGATTGAAGTCTTACCTAGATACATTTTGTTGTTATATAAATGTATTATCCACCAATTACTAAAGGGATCTATAATTAATTATTTAAAAGCTGTTATAGTGAAAATCAATTAGAGTTCGCGGGACTTGTTTTAAATGATATATATAATTGGTCGATGTGGGTGGTACATGGTGCCTTGGCCATGTGATACAGTACCCGACGGAAATACGACTTTTGAAAAAGTTCGACTTTGTGTCGCGTCGTCTCTGTCCCTCATACCTGTGCGACAGTCCCTTTCTAACAGTCGGACAGTGTCAATGTGTCATGTATACGGCTCTGTACTGCTCTGTGGTGGTGAGGGATAAAAAGTGCACGCATTAGTCATTATCAATGACGGCAGATGTTTTAATGTTGAGACTTTTTGCGACCGCCCTGGGAAGCAGAGATGTGATGCGATTTGGAGAGTCGCACCCACTGGCAGGCATATCAGCACGCTGCTGGAAGTTTATTTTAATTGCTAATCTAGAGTGAGAGCCATTATTAACAAAAGTGCTAGTTGAAGAACTTCTTTTAATTCCACATAACAGATATCTTTGGAATCTGTTACGGTTATCATGGTGTGGTCTCCTGTGAAGGAGTATACCTGAGAAATAACTTTTGTTGAGTATTATTTGTACCTCATGATTTATGTAGGACATTTTGTTGGAGATCGAAATAGAAAAACAATCTTCGGTGATATGCGCACCATGACTAAAATAATACAGTTCCTAGAATAGAAAACCCCTAGATTAGAATTCTACAAAACTTGTGAATCGACGCCGGTCATCGATCCTCTCGCTGATCTTCCCTGAGTATCCTTTGGATGAAACTTTAAGTTACTTACTGTAGACAGTTAATAGGGAATCTTAAGAGGTCGCAAGTTTTATATGGTCCTCATGAGGTACTCAGAACAGGTACTTCCGGAACATATCGCTCCAGGGTGATGATGATCAAGCGAGTCCTAATCGCGTAATTACGCGAACCGTTTGATCTGTCCGACACACAGTCAAGAGATGCAGAAGGCTAGCATAACACAAAAATAGGAACCATAGATGAAATAGGTCCTTAAATCGACTGATCGAAAAATGATACACAATTCAACTATAATGTCACAATTTAGCTACACTTGTTACTTAGAAATATCGAAATAAGAACGGATGGAATAGTGAAGCAGTGGTGCCCCAGAGGTCGACATTGGAGTCGTAAGTCGGGGTCTCATTGTTTGTAGCTTTGAGCCCAGCCAGACATTTTTAACCGACTTCTAAAAAGGAGGAGGACTTTCTTATTTTTCTAATCAGTTTCACCAGCACTGCTCTCCAAGCGGTGTAGGGAAACATCTCGAGGAAACCTCCTAGAACCAACATATATATTTCGCACTTGGCTTGTAACAGAGAAGCGGGCTGCCTGTGTCTGTGCCTAGCGTTGGGAAAAGGCTAAACGCTAATATAATGAGAATGCGATCGAGCATAACACCATTCGTATTCTTATTCAACGCAGATTTCAGACTTGATGTACCAGATATCGTGATCTACGAAACAACACAGCTTTCAATTTACCTAAATGTTTTATCTCCACAGTGCCCGTACTTCTTCGCCACAAAGCCCATGGACTGGACACTCGGCCATGCTTCCTGTACTTCATGTAAGTGGCGGCGACCCGCTGACCCGCGCTGCGCGGGCGCATGCGTGCGCGATGGTATCGCGTAACGTCTCTATGAACGCCATTACACCGCTGATAATAGTGGAAGCACATACTACGCAAACGAACACTTTTAATACAGACTAACTGCCTCCAAACTGTTTGGTCGAGCAGTTAGTTTGTGGTAGGAGTGAGTCCTTTACTTTGAATTAAGAAAGAGCTAACGTTAACGGAATGCAAAGTATTTTAGTTTCATTACAGTGTCGGAAATTATTTTATGGTCTGTTATTGGTACTAAATCGACACATTACTTGGTCTTGCAATTAGCTTTATTCTTTGGCACTTTTAAATTCCATCTAAATATTAAGCTACTACGCGTTTCATTCATTTCATTTGGGAATTAACAAACGTACGTATATAACGGCTACTAACATTTAATTATTACTAATAGCTCTGTCACCGTTCATTTAACGTCTGGCATTTTATTCCTACCCATGTTCTAGATAATTTATTGACAAACAATGTTACAAATGTATGCAAATACGTACTTCTGACAAAAAAAAGTATCGCGGGCTTGACGTTAACAAAACTATAGACAACACTTCTATCATTAACAATTCAAATAAAAACCTCGTTATGCATACAAAGAGCTGCCTAGTTCATAAATAACAAGTCTGTCTAGAAAGCTGCTAATATGTCAATAAGTAAAACATACGCCATGCATGCCATCAATTTTGTATCGAACCGTTTTTCTTAAGCTCGATGTTTCAGTAATCGATGGTAATAGAGGCAAGCGAGAGGGCTGCCTGCCCTCATTTGAATAGGCGTCGTGAACACCTGGGTGTACACGTACAGGAACATTTTATTTGCAATAAAGTCAATAATTGTGTCTACGGACGTGGAATTATTATTGTTTTGAAAGCTGTTTATGTTCGTAATAGGACCGAAATACATTCAAAGGCAAATCGTTTATTTCAATTAGACTATTAAATTGACGGCACAGTTGGCGCAGTGCCTGAGCGATTGACTGCTGCGCTTCGTGTTGCAGGTTCGATTCCCGCACGAAACAAATATTTGTATAGCCTACAGGTAGTTGTTCCGGGTCTGGCTGTTTGTGTATATGAATTTAAGTGTTTGCAAACGCACCCACGATACAGGAGAAATTCCTAGAGTGGGCCAACGTTTCATTTAAAAAAAAAAAAAAGTTACATGACCATACAAGAAGAGGCAATATTGAATTGTGTTGATAAATCATAAATCATATTTATTTCTGTAAATTGGTTTACAAAACTCTTTTACATGTCAACATGTTATGTTTAAAAACTAGATGGGGCCGGTGTTTCGTACCTGACTACTCTGAGAAGAAACATCCGAAACAAACTCAGAGGTCACCGTCTCTTTTAAAGTCCAGACATTGCTCAAGTCATATGAGGACCATGTAGATTAATGTCTGAGATGGTCTTTTGAAGAAATAACCACACAAATTTGAGTGGACCTGTCCAGACAGTGCAAGCATTTGTCAGTGATCTTGTAGCTCGACTCATAATCCAAGGAGCTCAACGACATGACGAACAATACCAAAGAAAGGACATTTGGGTAGGCCGCATATAGTACTCAAACTGCCAGACAATCGTGAAACTAACTAAACTAAAAAATAATAATAATGACCCCTCTCTTCTGAGAGTTAAGTGATACTCATAGGTAATCAACGATGTTCTTACTAATGTTTATTAAAATCAAAAACAGAAGTAATTTATTCAAACTAGGCTGATAAATATAATCAGCACTTTTTGAACGTCAAAGTTTACCCCTTCCTAGTGTTTAGCTGGGAAGCAGAAATGGCGGAACAAACTCCCCAGCAACACATGTGTCTGCTGGCTTAGCAACATTTGCAGGTTAAAGTGTTTGATTGGAAACTAACCACGTCACGATAAGCTCAAAATGTTTGTTTTTGAAGAGTATTGAACTCATGACCTCTATATGCACAGTGAGCGCCTCAGCCGCTGAGCCCCCGTCACTTCATTATTAAAACCTCTTGACATTCTCACAGCATCGCAAGAACACAATAATATGAGAATGATGACAGCAAAACATCACAACATTATAAAAACTGCGGCCGCTCGACTTCGAGACAATACGTTTTTATTCCATGATCCGAAGTGACGTGAGCAAAAACCGATGAGTGCACGCCGTGGACGCACTGCCAATTATTACATATTTATTCGATTTTGTTGAAACCGACCGAATAATTGGAACTATAATGTTAACACAATACTTTACGCACTTGAAGCAGAACGTATACCGATCAGCTGTCAGTCGCAGCGTGATAATTAATTTGTTTTGCATTCTAATTAGCATCAACAGGACTGAGGAAAACGTTAATCAATGACCATCGACTAAAATACTTATTAGTTGCTAAATATCGCAAGCGTTGCCGACACATGCCAATCACTGCACCACATCTACATACTGCACGAGTGCACGTGTTGTATACATGCTGTGCACGCTATGTGTGTAGACATTTGTTGTGTTGCAACTCTAATGGCCGCTGATTAGCATTCGTCGCGATTTGCCGCGTCGCTTGTGTTCTCACCAATCGTGCGCGACCTGCGCCCGCGCACGCTAGTGGGATACATTTGCATACGGAGCGCATGTGACGAGAATGTCACACGAAAGTGCGATAAATTGGGAGATCAGACTAAACCGATGACATTCTACTTGATTTGATGATAACACAATCTAAACTTGGAACATAAATCACAATATTTAGAAGAGATATCTTATGTGATGAATGAATTTCAAGAATGTGCGTGTCGTACTCTTGCATTGAGCGGTGGGCATTAGTGACGATGCGCGTTAGAGTGCACTTGTGACCTGACGCTGCGGCACATGTGTAGGTGCAACAATGACTGGTGTAGAGTCTGTTCGTCTGACACTAGCGCGTCGCGGCGAGGCCTGGGCGCACACTCGCGCATGCGCATTAGCATTAGATAGCGCGCGCTAGAGCTGCGGGGGGCGGGGCGCCGAGGGCGTGGCCTCGCCTCGCGATTGGCCGCCGCATGCAAATGCGCCGCGCCGCCTGCGCGCGCGCAATCACGGCCGCTGCCATCGCAGACTCACCATTGTTTCCGAAGCAAAAACTGGCGAACTTGCCCGAGCTCGTTTGTCGGGAACACAGCGAGCAAAAACCAAGAAATGCGCATAACAAGAAACTGCAAAAAAGGGCCGGACGACGACGACGCGGCGCTTTTTACTTGCGATTTATGTCCCCGCGAGTCCTCTCACCGTCCTCCCCGCCGCCCTCCGCCTGTCTTACCCCGACGAGGGAGCGAGTGAGCGCACGCGCAGCTCCCACTCTTGTTAGTTATCCTAACATCGTTTAGCCTGTCGTCACTCGGCCGCATTTTCCCGTCGGCGCAAAAACGCCCAGGCCGGGTACTGAACCCGGCGCGTTTAAATTGCACAGCTCTTAGAGCATGTGAGCACCGTCAATTGGCAACAGGGCCATTACTTTTAAATCACATTTACATTGAATGCGCTACGAGCAGCACCGCCATGGCCGCCGTGCCTCCCTCGGGATGCTACGCTCAATTAAAATACGGCAATAAATTAACGACGCCAGTACGTGACCGAGCCGATTTGTTACATTATCGCGCTCTACGGCCAATATATCAAAATATAGACAAACACACAATCTAATGCTAGTATTACATAACAGTTTGAACCACACCATCGTGCTACGATCTAATCGTGTACACGGTGTTCCCAACGACCGGTCACTGGAGCTATTTCGGTCCATTGTGGCGAGGATTCTTAAATTAGTGCAGTAAACAAATTGTCCGGCGGCAGAGCGGGGAATGCGGACACTGTCCGGGTGGAGCTCCTTGGCCGCCCGCCACACACAGCGATGCACCATCCACCACCATTATTCGCTTCACTCTTACATTAATTTTGTAAAACAACTAAGTGCTTATTTACATTGGCCAGTGTACCTGTACACAAACCGTTCATTTCGATTCCTGATCGTTTGGCATCAACTCCCTGGTGCCGGCAGTAATATTGCTGAGTAAACTTGATTAAGTTCTATATTGTGGTGTGTTTGCGCAGGTTTGAATTGTAAGTAGCGTATTATTGTTGGATGAATAATAAAATAGACGAGTTTTTTACCCTGAACTTTTATGGGGTAACATGTTATAAGCTTATCTTGAGTCATGTAAGCCATAGTTACCTAATGGAAACTACAGAATATGTTAACACGATTTATGACATGTGATCACATCACTGCCTATGCGTCATAAAAATACTTTGTAAGAATTACATTTACATAATGCAAGTATGCATTCAATGATATTTTAACCTCTTGGTACAAAATTATAAAGCCGCTATCGGGCATTACCCTCAATAACCGGACATCACGAGAAATGCCACAACAATGTCACTAAACAAACAAAAAGTCTTCCCATCTCAGAGCCTCTACGTAGAACGGATGAGCATCAAAGATTGCAGCACTTCTTATGAGAGCTTAGTAATAAGTTGTTATGAATGCACCTTATTAAAATGCAGGCGATGTCGCCACAGACCATTAGAGCGTGGTCGATAATATCACAGGTAACACAACATAACTGAACTGGACCTATCTACACCAAAGGCTTTGATAAATAGAATCAAAATGATAACGCTATTATCTAAATTGTAACAAGAAGACCTCACGAATCCAAGTTTCGTTAGAGAATTAGCACTGCAGAGGCTTATCCCATTCCCGGCAAAGATTCATAATTGCAAATATTGGTCAACAACTTGTTTGGTCAGTACCGTGCTGCGTTTGAAACAACTCTATGTGAGAGGCTGAGAAGGTGTACGTATGATAAACAAACGTAGTATGTGTCTAAGTTCATCAGAGGTGACTGGTCATAGCAAGCAGAGCAGGCGGTGCGGTTGCGTGCAGTTCCAGGCGTCTCGCGCCTTTATAAATAACGTTCATTACGCGTCTCATCTGAACGCATTAGAATCCTTCCGAGTACGCATTCATATTCAATTATGCGCCTGCGCAAAAACTAGTCGCGCATTTGAATGACGCGCGCTTGGTCTCGTTACCGCCGCGGCCCCGCGCCGCTCCCGCCCCGCAGCCGTGCCGCAACTGCACCCCCGCGCTCCCGTCCGCGCCCAATTTACAAATAAAACGCGGGGAACGTCCGGCCGCGCAAAAACTGACCGCACTCCTCCCCGTGCATATGAATGGAGCGATTTTTTGCGCCCGCGCCGCAGCGCTAAGATGTTGCCATGTCAATCACTGCACTCCACTGAACAACTGATTTTGGATTCAAACATGATACATCCCAGAGGATGATCGGTTGCTGCAAAATGCTGTGGTATTTCTTGGATAAGGAATACATCCAGCAGTGGAGGATTTCTTGGCTTAAACGATGATGACAGATCCTCCCCGATGTCTTCCTGGTAAGTTTCACTTTTGGTTGGCGGTGAAGACTCTAAGATTGGTATTTCTTCAATAACTCCTTGAAGAGTTCAAATAAGTGAAATAGATGGACATGGCCAATTTGCGTGTAAAAACTTTTAAACTTTACTTTAAATTAACTTCCTTTTCATTGGCTAGAGTGAAAGAGAGATTGAAAGCTACGTATATTACGTAACTGTGTTCCACAATTTTATTTTGGACTGATCTGCTCCAACGGAGAAAGAGTTCCGATGGAGAAGCTAAGCTAACTTCTGTTTATTGACTTAACTAGATTGCTTGATGACCTTACCGTAGAGTCTAGTTTGTCTCTGGATAATTGTTTTTAAAAATTGAAATCATTATGGAACAGTAAAAGGTCCTGCGGTAAACAAACACAGGTTTATTCATAATAAAAAAAATACGTTATTAATTGCCTAGCCAGACAAGAACACTAATTGGTGTGGCTAAGGGCTAGTGCCCTTAATGATCTGCTGAAATGTCACAGTCTTGCAGATAAATTGGCATTTTTCGTGGGATGTCATTATACCAGCTGGTATTTTTAATATCTACGTAACTCATTCTCTACCACCGTCCGCGTCGAGCTGACCTGAGGGCAGGTACATGTGGCAATTACTTTCACAGCGATACATATTTCTACAACGATTGTCAACAGAATTCCCTTTGGACTTTTGGACTATTCCATCATCATTATCGCTGATAGGATGTCACTGTGTCTAGTCCCCCGTTCTGTTCGCCCAGGCGCCTGGCTCCTGACACGGGCAGCGCCAGCATAACGGCCCGGCGGTCGGCGACAGCAGATCGCCTGATTATGTAACAAGCTCGGATTCACCGCCGGTCGTTTTTACCGCCGCCCGACGACGCATGGAAAATGCAACAGATTATCTCTCCAACCGGCCAACCCGCCAGACTGCCACAGTGCCACTGCGGCCGCAGCACGCTGATATGAATTTATAATCGCAGCATAGTTTTTAATTTCACTGTCATTTCGTACCTCTCGTACGTTTACATTCGACGTTTTTGCTGCCAGTAATCGAACGTGCCGATCTATTCAATTAGTTAAATGCATTCTGTGAAAACAATGTTCACTTATACGATGCGTCAACTCTCTCTATATGTCCTACAGTGTATGATAATGCCAGGTTTAGTGGCACGCCAGCATGCACGGGCATGCACGGTGATAGCGGCACTAGCATAGTTAATGCTGTGTGTGCATACGAAGCTAGCATTTATGTTGACCTGCTTCATACATCTAGGAAGAAGTACAAGAATTAATATGTATAAACATTGCAAAATATAAACTTGGCGTGCAACAGGCGAATATTATTTTTCATTAGTAAGCAATGACAATTAAAGATTCCCTATAGTTTAGCACATTGAGTGCTGAATACAATAGGTAGGTAGTGGATGAGTAAAAGCAAAGTGCTTGATGGTAAACCTCATTGAATAATTAGTGTAACTCGCTTACATGTTGTTCTATCATAGAAACCTGTCATAAGCTGGCATACGCCATGCTGCCGGCAATCCTCGACAATCACAGTTGCTATTTCAAACACTAAAGTCACACTATAAAGACAAGCCCTAACATATTGGAACTCAGCTGCAAATCTAAAGGCTGGGTAGTAAGAAGCATAGCTACAATATATAAATATAAAGTGTCACTCGTCCCTGAAACAAAACAATGTTTAGACAAGTCCCGGGGGAGCGCCTTCCAATCGCGGGACAAAGCCCCAGCGCGCCGCGATGTAAGCCTACACAAAACAAAAAGTATTTCTGAAAAAAAAAAAACTCGTCATTCAAACTAAAATCAAGTGATACCTATATAAATGTCTGAAGGGGCTCGTGGCTCCATAAGAACAGCCGCACGGGCCGAACCGAAGTTAAGCAACGCTGGCCGATGTAACTCTGGCTTCAGAACAGACTTTATGTTTTCTTTTCGGCTTCAAAGACGTCAGATTTTTAATTAGTTGATTAGGTACTACCGTGGTTTAACTACCTAATTAAAAAAGTTATATTTATTTCAGAGCTCCCCCCTAGTAGGGCTTTCATATACCGGACTTTTTCAATACCGGTATCATTACCGGCATTGGAGGTCAATACCGTGATCACGGTATTAATACCGGTATTGAACTCAAGTTCAATTACAAATCAGTCTTAATTGTTCTTATTTATTATAAATACCTTTTATACATAGCTCTCAATAATAATTTGGTATTGGTTTATTATTTATTTAGGTAGGACTAGGAATTAGGAACGATAGGAGGAGGAACGTAATCAAAACTAAATCTAGCCTTTTTGCAGGAAGGCATTTCACATAAACTTTGTAAAGTACAATATCAAAAAAATATAAACTTCTTATTATTATCGAAATGACATCCATCATGTCTCATGTAATCAACATAGGTATCAATATTTGTAGAAATGTTAGTAAAGCTTAATTAGCTAGCAATCATTTTGGTGTCCATTTGAGAAACATTCTTTTATTTATGCAACAAAAAAACAATTGAATTTCTTCTTCTTTTCTTCTTATCTTCGAAGAGGCAGCAACGACGGTAATGTAATTAAACTAGCAAAAATCCGCGCTACATCACAACTTCACAAGTCAACACAACATTCACACCAGTGACAAAGTCTATGCGTTATCCCGTCGCCTTTGCGAAACTGACTAACCATCACAAAAACGACATAAGTACAGCTTGATTTCGGGCATTGTGTCAGGCGGGGCGCTGGAGGGTGAGCTAAAGATAACAGCGGGATGCTTGTGCTCTTGAAAACCGTAATCACGGTATTGGGGCGTCAATACCAGTATTAAAAACGGCCTATATTAAATCCGTGATCACGGTATTACGGGATCCCGGAATACCGGTATTGAAAGCCCTAATACAAAGTTAACGATAAGCTAACTTTAATTGAAATACTTATTATACCTATGATATTAATTTGCGATGGGTATCAGCCACTACCTAGTGCGTGGTGCGCGGATGCCGTCCGTCAGGCGCTCGTGCGCGATACACATCGCCAGCACGCCCGGCCGGCAATCAGCGAGTTATGATGATGCTCGGAGGTTGCTGATGGAATGGGCTAGCAGAGGCTATGAAGGAACCAACGCGCGCTTATATTCTCCCAGATCAAACCATGACAAGGTCTGCCTCAGCCTCTGGCAAAGTTTAAGAACCAATTAGTTTCAAATCAAATTATTATATCGAGCTTTCCTATGTTGGTTCTCTCCAAATTATTAAGTAAAATACTTATTCCTCTTCTTTTTATGTTTGAGCACCTTTTAAATGTTCATTTTTCAAGAATCTACACTTCAAGAATGCCCATAAACAGAGTAATTGAAATGAACGATTTGAACATGAAATGAAAAAAAATATTGAAATGATTGAATGATTTGAAATGGAGATACAAAATGATTCATTGTGCAGCATGAACGTCCCAGCAGTGGGAACATTAATAGGCTGATTATGCTATGCTATGCTCATGTGCAGCTTGTTACAATTTATTACAAGTTTTATTCGCACACGTTTACTTCAACTATGTTCTTGTAACGAAAGTTTCCGTTTCGCTACTTGAGTGTACAGTAAGCTTCACAAACAGGTGGCATTTGACTTAGATAGCTCGTCTATTTCGTAACAATAATCTATTGGCCACGAGCTACAGCATCCAAGAAAGTCGCTTGATGAGATGACGACGCACGGCGG
This sequence comes from Noctua janthe, assembly GCA_910589295.1. NCBI lineage: Eukaryota > Metazoa > Arthropoda > Insecta > Lepidoptera > Noctuidae > Noctua > Noctua janthe. The sequence continues at coordinate 299,685 of OU342561.1, forward strand.
TGGAGACAACAAATGAAAGAAATAGCTTGAAGCATACCAGCAGACTCCACGCCGCTACTTGCAATTGCGACGCGACGCGACGCAACTCTTGAGAAGGAAACAAATGTCACGCGTGTGTCGCTTGACGCAAGTCGAATAACCTGAGGTTGTGAATGGGACGTAAGGGTGGTTTCCGCAGTTAGTATTAATATGATCTGCATTTGAGCGTACCTATCGTGTCTACTAGAATACGTGTCTACACCACGTATGCTAATGTGGGCGGTTCTCACGCGTTTCCTCACATTCACACAGAGTGTATGCAGAGCAGCGGCGAGGTACTGAGTCGCACACCGTGGGTTCTGTGACATGCAGCGACAGCTGAGCATTCATTAACTTTGCTGACTGGTTGCCTGCTAGCATTCCTGTCTCTATCGTATTTGTGATATCTGATGTGGGAAGTAGCATTATAATTAGGTTAAAGTGTAAAAAAAATATCAGACAGAACTGAAATTGATAGTGTATGTTGTGCTACAAAAGTTAGTGACAGAAACGAATCGCTGCAAAACCGACTCCACGTGGTCTTGTCTGCCCTACCCCTAGAGTGTAATTTAAACCCGCATAGGCGCGGAGCGGCGAACGGGCCATGAAGCTGCGGTTGTGAGCGTTAAACACATTCGCGACGATAAGCTCGCGTGGGACCGCCGGAGCCCCGCAACGCTGGAGCCGTGACAGAAACCATGCCTGCTGCATGTTGCATGCTCGCTTGCACGCAGCATACTTGTTCGCATGCTGCATGCTTGCTTGCATGCTGTATGCGTAGTGTATGCTTGTTTGCAAGCTCCGTTCAGGGAAATAAAAACCATATATGTTCACAATCAACTGTTTTATAGTGATTGATATTTGATTGATTGAATTTCTGCCTTATAATGACTGACTGTGAACTTTCTGCGATTTATGGTTCTGCCTTTTAATTCATTTGGGTATGGAATTTATGCCTAAATATGATTCTGACTTACAAAGTTATGAGTTTTGAATATATGATAAATGAGTGTTTGCCAATCAATTTTCTGCGAAATGAAGTTTATGCTGTCTTCTGTTATGCAAAATAAAAACAACATAAAAAGCAACGACACAAAAACGACTACATAAAGAGTTCTGCTATAAAGGGTAGACCCTCAAACACCATGAGATTTGTAGACAGATGGCACAATAATAGAAAAAAACCAGCCAAGTGCAGTTGGACTCGCGCACCGAGGGTTCCGTATAAACTTGTAGATATTTTGTTATTAAGCTACATATTTACGGTTTTCGGCTTTAAGACAAATTCTTGCCAAATTTCATGATTCGAGGTCAATAGGAAGTACTCTATAGATTTCGATTCCCTTGTGAAATAGCAAAATATGCGACATAAACGGCTGTAATTTTTTTTACGTTAACTTAGAAGTTTGATTTTTTCATTGCTTCAAGGGACTGTAGACTTGAGTAAATGGTTTTATTATTTCAACTCGACACCTCCACGTTCCGTTTTTTCCTTTTGAGGTACAGAAACCTAAAAACTTCTTTAGCACAGAAGTGTTCGCCGTCATATAGGCAGTACCTATATTACAGTAAAGACTCTGTCTTTTTTTTTTTTTTTTGGATGGAAAATCATCAAATGACCCCCACTCTGGGCGGAGCGGAAGGGAGTGTCAGACTTGTACTGACTAAAACCCATCCATGTGCCTTCTTTGCCCTTTGTGTTCCAGGGTCACGGTGTCTCTTTCGAACAGTCCCGCATTCCGAGGCCCATGAAAACACATGATCTCGGACTTGTGCAATGCCACCTCGAGACCCAATTGCCGGATCCTCTCCACGACTATCGCAACCCCGCGTGTCATTTTTTCGGCCGCCGCCTCGTGCGAGCTCCCTTGTGCCAGTACCAGCGTGTCGTCAGCGTAGCAAACTACGCTGACGCCGGTAGGGAGGTCGGCGCGCAGCACCCAGTCGTAACCGATGGTGCACAGGGCCGGTCCTAGAACCGATCCCTGTGGAACACCGCACGACATCTCTCGCCGGTTCCATTCTCCGCTCCGACCGGGGTAGATGACGGCCCTATCCGTCAAGTAGTCCCTGACCACAAAACGAAGGTAGGTTGGCACCCGGTGATACCGGAGTGCCTCCCTAATCCAGCTCCAGAGCATGGAGTTGAAGGCGTTGGCGATGTCAAGAGACACCGCCAAGACGACCCCACCCCGGGACACCGCGTCCCCCGTCGTGAGGGCTCTCACGCGCATGATGGCGTCCACCGTGGAGCGCCCCTTGCGGAAACCAAACTGGTGTTCCGCAAGATCCGGCCCCATCCCCGCAAGGTGCCCGGCGAGGCGGTTGGCAATGACTCTTTCGAAGAGCTTGCCCACCTCGTCGAGCAACACGATGGGCCGGTATGCGGACGGAGAGTCCGCAGGGCGCCCTGATTTCCGGATGAGGACCAGCTTCCCCGTCTTCCAACGAAGCGGAAACTGGCCTCTCTCCAAGCATGCGCTTAGGAGCCCTTCCAGTCGGGGCCCGAGAGCCTCAGAGGCCAGGACCCAGGCTTTGCCAGGCAAGCCATCGGGTCCCGGGGCGGTGTTTCTGGTTTTCAGCCTGCGTACCGCCACTCTCAGGTCTACCCCAGTCACCTCCGGAACGTCGTCATCGTCATCGGTGTGGTCCGCTTCCGACACCGCATGCGGCGGCGGAGCCATAGGCGGGGGAGGATGCTCCCCTCGCGAAGGGAACAGAGCGCTCACGACGTCCTCCACGAGCTCAGGCCGGAGACTCTGCATTAGCGGGGGGGCCCGGGTGCGGAGTTTGTCCCGCACCATATTGTAAGGGTGCCCCCACGGATCTCCGTTCAGAGACTCCAGCATCTCCTCGCGGGCCAAATTCTTGGCCCGCCGGACAGCCTCTTGGAGGGCGGTCTTCGCCGCTCTGTACCCCTCGTACAGCTCCGCCTCAATGGCTGCCGCACCCGGTGGGCGGATGCGGAGCCTGCGATGCCTGGCGTACAGGCGCCGCGCGGCAACGCACGCCTTGCCCAGAGACGTCAGCTCTCGCGACCACCAGTACACCTGACGCCGGGCGCTTCCTGGCCGAACTCGGGGCATTGCCACGTCGCAAATCTCAGACATGGCCTCCTGGAACCAACCCGCCTCGTTGTTGATGTCAGCAGGCCTGACTGGTGGTGACACCCAGGCCTGCACGATCGAGGCTTCCAGGAGGAGCTCCCGGTCCAGCTGCTTCAGCGCCCATCGCGGACCACTCGGGGCCTGTAGGACCGGCACGCTTGAGGACTGGGTGGAGACGTCGAACCGGATGTACCAGTGGTCGGAATTGGTCTCCACCCCCTCCATGACGCACCAGTCAACGACACGCGGCGACAGAGCGGCCTGGCGAACGAGATGTCCACCACCGACTCGCCCCGCATCCGCACGCACGTGGGGACAGAACCCCGATTTAGGACGACCAGGCCTGTCTCCAGAGCCCAGTCCTCCACCATTCTACCCCGCACGTCCGTGTAACGAGAACCCCAAGCCAAGTTCTTGGCTTGGGGTTCTCGTTACACGGATTCTCGGGAATCTCGGTTCTTGGGAATGGCTTCCGATGACGACACTCAACTCCGTGAGGGAGTTGTGGAACTCGGCGAGAGTTCGGCTCGGGGAGAAGTAGACTCCCACTACAACTATCTCCCCGAACCGTGCTGCTACGCACCCCTGACCCTTCCTGACACTCTCAAGGGTCGGGGTACCGGCGGCGACCGACGCAATTAAGGTCACTGAGCCGCTAAGGTCCTCCACCCAGTCATCCCTGGGCGGGACAAAGTACGGCTCAGCGACCACGGCGATGTTAATCGACCACTGCGCCATGCTCTGGAGCAACAGATCCTGAGCGCAGGCGCAGTGGTTGATGTTCGCTTGGAGAAGGCGTAATGGGGCCGTTACTGGCACTCCATTTCAGCCCCCTCCCGGGCCCCCTGAAAGACTCTGTCTTGACTAAGGAATTTGTATTGCTATTTGTGTACCCAGTTAACAGACTTAGGCACACACTTATGAAGCAAATGTCAAACCCTAGTGAGTCCCACATTAAAGAGTAAGCTCGGTATCGGTACCTCCTCATCCTGGCCGTGTCCGGTGGTTTTCAAAGCTGAAATAGTTTAAGATATCTTATAAATATGTGTACATTTTCATAATTTTCACGTGGCGGTAGTTAGCACGGTTCGTGACCGGCCCGTATCGCGATCGGTCCGGTGCGGGCTCAGGCGCATGCGCGGGCGGCGCGGCGCTGCGCCGGCGCATAACTCGCGATTATTACTGCGATACAACCACACTGACTTATTGATTCCACCTTCAATTAGAGCCCCGGTGCGCGGGAGGCCCCTATCTATCGGAGGCTCCCTAATAAATTGCAATAAAGAAAATTAACAGTTTATTAAAAACTATTTTAAGTGTGTAACCAACGCAGGCGCACGCTCGCGCTGATAAGAGTCTTACTAAACAAATGCGATCAATATAAATGCAAACGTTATACTAGTTAATTCGCTTCGCGTTATTTGTTGGCAATGTTACCGTGTTACCAAACCTGAACAAAGGGCGTAACATTTAAAAGAATGTAGATAAGCGAGGAGACATTTTATATAGTATAGAACTATTATTCAAGTTGAAGCCGATCGCTATCGCGTCTATGAATTAACGAGGCCGGAGTGTCGCAGGCTGGCGATTACTTATAAAGAGCTGAATATTCAGCTGGACGCGGTTAATAGTTCATTAATAAATTTATCGCGCGCAGTTTGATCGCGATGTGCCGAAACGCGCTGCGTGTGGCGTGGCGACCGCGGGACGGGAGCGGGGGAGACGCAAGCGCACCTGCGCTTGCGCACTAAATGTCAGGGCGAGTAAGGCGCTCGGATACTTGACACACCACACTATTATACCGTACGAAGGTCCACTCACAAAATGAAAACCAAAAATGAATTCAATTCTTTTTCTTGACCGCTGCCATTTTCAGCAGTGGTAGAAATTAACTTCAGTGTCCAGGATACGCTTTCTGACTAGTTTGATGCTTCAGCGCTTTATTTGTTCAAAGGCGAGAACTTAGCAGATCGGAACTGTTGGTGCATGACCTTGTTTACATGCGTTCACTGAGTACCATTGCAGTTCATAAATAAAAAGCTCATTGTAACATATTGTTTGAAGCAGTCCTTCTGCCGGCGGCCAGAAGGACTGCTTCTGCCGGCGCTATAACGGCACTCCTGCGCGCACTGATGAACATTTTTCCCCCATTTATCCTTGAGCGTGAACTTTTAGTGCAATTGGAAGAAAGTAGCGAAATTACTATTATTGCAAATATCAAACCAATTTGAGGAGACTTTCTTTATATTATATTGCACCTTGATGGCAGGACAACTTCATAAACGTTTTACATTTTCTTGTAAACAAGTTTATGAAGTATTTAATAGGTCATCGAAATTGTAACGTTGCTCTAAACTTTTACCTATCCATTAAAAGTCTTATTTCAGATAGCAGGTAAAAGTAACAGCTTTTGCTATGAAAGGCGCATGTTATTGCACACGCTAGCGAGGTAAGGCTGAGGTGTCCGTACCCTATAGTTTACTATCGCCAGTTATGTTTGTCCCCACGGGGACGAGCCTAGTGCCATCTACCGGGCACAAATCCACACTCTAGACTGTTACTGAGAAATTTCTGAAAGTTTTGTTGTTGTTGTAATGAATGACGGAACTTACCCAGTACTCGTGTACGTACGGAGTCATCGTGCGGTGTGAGTGATGTGGCAAGCGGAGCCCTTCACACGCTCTGCTAACAACCCTAATGTCGTACTGTCAACACAAGTTCACTCTCAAACCGCGCTTCATTTACATAAGTAATAGTCAAACTGTTTTATGATAAAACTATCAACAAAGAACTTAGCTATCAATCTTCTAAGCAGTAATCAATGTCTCCAGCGATAGTGCAACAAGTTACACGATCTTTGTTTGTTTGGGCACTCTGGATGCGCGGGTGGAAAGGGCAACGCACACGGACGGCCGGGGCGCTTTCACCGCGACTGAGCGTTCGCGCGGGACTGTGCGAGTGTGCGCGCACCGTCACATTATCACTCCAGCGAATTATAGATAATGTGCCCAATGTTATCATTACTAACATTGCTTATACGCTTATCTTATAATACTGGGAGGTTTTCCCAAGGGTTCCAAATTGTTTGGTATTTTCTTTTAACTTCCTAATCGTTTGGGAAGACGTGGAACAAAAGGCAAAAGAAGCGCTGTAAGGGGCCAACACTGAGCTAATAACTGTAGGATTCTAAGGAAGAAATAAACATGCTATGCCGACACCAAACTTATTGGTAAGTATAGGCTCGAGCTGGAAACTGATGAACCAGAAAATATTAAATAAACTGGTTTCAAGGAAGATTTTTATTAGGAAACGTTAAAAATCATAAAGATGAAGTATTCTACGTAAATAAATCACAGTGACATCACAAGGCTCGTTATCCTACAGTATATAGTATGTACACTATCTACCTATGTGTAATCAAAATCAAAAAATCAAAATCAAAATATTTTATTTCACATAGGCCTAGATGGGCACTTATAAAACGTCGACAAAAAGGTGCACGGTTCGGGTTGTTCGTTTCCTATGGCGAAGAACCGGTAAGAAACTCCATGGTTACTCTTGTCAAATCATTTGGTATTACAATATTATCATGGATACAGCATTTGTACTTAAGTATGGGGGGACAGCGTAGGCCCGACAATAAGTCGTTGCTTACTACACAAAAAATGTAGAACAAAATAAAAAGTTAACAAAACTTAACAAGCAGCTGGGAATCTACAAAGCCTACAATATTCACACATTCACAAACAATCTATAAAAAAGAATCTAAATAAAGGTAAAAAAAATATATTGTAAAGTACTAAATTAAACAAGTAACACAAATATTGTTATCAGTGCTGTAACTGTTCTGAGCAAAAGATGTATAAATGATTTGAAAACTATTGTGAAAATCTGATTCGAAAGAAGAGAAAAAATGAGATTGAGAATAGTTAGAGACATCCACACATTTGTACCGTTTATGAGCTACCAGGGAAGCCGCATGCGCAGAAGGAACTAAAGCCAAACTTCTTTATCTTCAACGTAGTCCTTGATTTTGTAATACGCTTTTTTAACAAGGACACGTTTGATGTAGTTTTTGAACTTTCCATCGGTCAGTTCAATAACTGACTTTGGCAACTAGTTATAACATAATAATAATAAATAAATGACTTAGCTCGTGCAGTCCGTCCGTTGCCTAACTGGAAATCTCCAGGGCCGGATGGACTGCACAACTTCTGGATCAAATGGTTTCATCGCACGTTCGCTTGGCATCCCAGTTTCAATCAGCCTTAGAGTCAGGGTCGTTGCCCCAGTTCTTGACGACAGGAATTACGCACCTACTCCATAAATCAGGTAGTACTGCGGAGTCCAAAAATTATAGACCAATCACTAGTTTACCAATGGTCTGTAAAGTTCTTACATCCATTTTAAGAGCTAAAATCAACCATCATATTGATAGTAATTCTATCATGTCTGCCACTCAGAATGGATGAAGGAACGGGTCCCGCGGTAATAAGGAGTTGCTCCTTATTGATATGTCCATTAGCCAACGAATCGCCGCAACCGAAGGAATCTGTCTACATGTTGGATAGATTACTAGAAGGACTATTATTCTGTGCCTCATACATGGCTCATGACGGTGCTGAAGTAGTAAAAAGTTGATGCAACTCTGCGTACCTTCCCAATGATATGTATGGGGTACTGCAAAACGGTCTTTCGCTATCCAGGATGTCGACAGATCCAGGGGAACATCGAACCGATATAAAGGGTCGAGCGCGGTATATTCCAGGGTGATAGTATGAGCCCATTGTGGTTTTGTCTAGCCTTGAACCCTCTCAGCACATTGCTGGAGGGTTCAGGGCTCTCGGTTGAGGAGAGGTGGTCAGGTCATATCTCACCTTCTTTACATGGATGATCTGAAACTCTTTGCTCCCAACAATTTGAAACTAATGAAGCTACTGAAGGTAACCGAAACATACAGTAGCGCCATCAGGACACTTTTACCGGGCCCTACATGGACCCGATGTAGACTTCTTAGCGTCCGTGTCTTGGCTGCGCTTCGGTGACCTATTCGGGGAAACCGATGGTTTTGTCTACTATTAATAACTAATTTAGATGAATAACTTAACTAATGCGTGATGATTTAACTTAAATACCAGGTACAGGGTGTTGTAAACAAAAGAAAAATAAGAAAATTATGTGTGACTTATGTGGACGAGATAGTGTGTGTTTGTGTAGCACATAGATGTTTAGCGGAATCAATGAATCAATAGACTTTCAGTTGCCTGATAGGCTAGAGATTTCAACCATTTACAGACAGTTAGTTTCCAGACTGGTCTCCGCAGTGGGTAAATTTTAAGTGCTTTGTTGTTTTTATTATACAAATATCCTCCAAGAAAACAGAAACATCTTAGGGAGAAAATAGTTCGAAAAAAGCTTTTAGGACAAACATTAATACTCTTCCGTTTATCTTTGTTAAGATTGGATTTATATTCCATTTGTTTATGTTGTTTGGGAACTACAGAAAGTATGAAACTCTGCCTGACTGTTAGAACATCCCAAAGTTTATAAAGCTCAGCGGTTGAGTAACGTACAGGAAATCCAGCTCCTACCTTGAAAACCGCTCTTTGTGCTCTTACAACCTCCAGAAGGTGAACTTTGCCTGCTCTTGCCCAGAAGATTATGCAATAATTTACTATTGACTGACAGAGTGCTGAGTAGACCATTTTGATAGTCCTAAGATCAGTAACATGTCTTAATGTCTTAAAAAATTAGATCAGCTTATGAATCCTAGTAACGAGTATGTCGATATGAGGCTTAAAGGTAAGTGTTTGATCTATACACACTCCAAGATATCTAATGACGTCCGTATTCTGAAGGGGTGAACAAAGGCATGAGGAGTTGGACAAGGAACAAGCGTAAGCCATGACACTGAGAGTTGAAGGTGAAAGAAGATTTCTATTGGGCGCAAAGGCAATATATTTGGTTTTTGATAAATTTAGTGTCAAGACATTATGTTTAAGCCATTGACAAACCTCATTGAAACCATGTTGAGCACTTTGGAAAACTTCTTCCCAATTTTTACCACTAAAAAATAGCGCAGTATCATCGGCAAAAGATATTAGTTTTCCGTGTTTATTTCGAGTTGAAGCGAGTCATTAATATAGACAAGGAAAAGGCTAGGACCCAGGACACTGCCCGGTGGAACGCCAAAATGAACAGAGAGTTCATCACGTATCCAGTTGTCTATTTTCACTCGTTGCTACCTACAACTGGACTCCTTTATATAACTTAGATTTAGACATGGGTTTAAAGTATTTTTATGACACGATTTATTCAATTATAGATGACTGTGTTCCCAAGAAAAAGCGAAGACGTGTACACTCGAGGTACATTTACCCCGAGTGGTATACGGGTGAGATAATTCGCAACATAAAACTCAAAGCTGCTCGTCATAAAAAATATAAAAGTAGTGGTTTAGGGAATGATTACGAAGCGTTTGCTCAGTGTAGGACCCTAGTAAAAGAAAAAATATTAGTAGCACAGGAACAATATCGCCAACGTATGCAAAACCAAATGTCGAGCGACCCTAAATCTTTTTGGGCTTATATTAATTCTAAAAGAGGTAACACTAATAGCCAAAAGATTTAAAAAAACGGACAAGCCTTGACATGTGAACAAGCGGTTAAAGAATTCGCTGATTATTTTTATTCAGTGTACAATGTAGATAAACCTAGATTAGATGTGGATGCGGCGATAGTGCAAGCGGGTAGTCAGAACGGAGCAGGTCGGGTTCATCTTGACAGCTTGGAGTTGGATGACGTGGTACGCGCCCTGCAGAAACTTAAGCCGAAAAAATCATCAGGGTCTGATGGTATTCCGCCGTACATTTTTAGGGACTGTCGAATGGTATTAGCGAGACCGCTGTTGCACATCTACAATCTTTGCCTTAAATCAACTGAGGTTCCCGAGATGTGGAAGATTACCCGGGTCATACCGGTACCGAAGGGAGGTTGGGGAACTAAAGTTGAAGAATACAGACCGGTTGCAGTATTGTCAACAATGGCTAAAGTATTAGAATCTGCTATTCATAGGAGCGTTTTCCAACAAGTTAGCTCGCAACTCACAGACGCGCAGCATGGATTTAGGCCGACTAGAAATACTACCAGTAATTTACTCAGCTACATGGCGGATGTGGTGCCGATAGTAGACAGTGGGGGACAAACTGATGCTGCATATTTCGACTTTAAAAAAGCGTTTGATTTAGTCGATAATGACGTATTACTGAAAAAGTTAGCAGGGGTTGGTTTCACCCCGCATTTGCTTAAGTTTTTTTCAAGTTATATGAGTAACAGGCAGCAATATGTTGACTATGCAGGATATCAATCGAACGCATATTATACTAGATCTGGGGTAAGCCAGGGAATGAATCTAGGGCCTCTGGAGTTCGTCTTAATGATTAATGACCTACCAAACGTTGTGCAAGATGCTAAGTGTTTACTGTTTGCCGACGACCTCAAGCTTTATCTCCCCATCACAAACGTGAATGACTGTGAACGACTGCAGAGAGATATAGTCAGAGTGGTAGCTTGGAGCAAGAGTAATCTCCTGCAGTTTAACTAAGTTTCTAAGTGTGTGACCATAAGTTTCTCACGTGCACGCACACCCATCACATATACTGTGTCACCATGGAAAATTCTCAATTAGGGTATATTAGTAATAGGATTTTATTGTCTGGTGATGGCACGAGAGTCTCGGGGCTCACTCCAGATATTAATATTAATTTAAACTAGGAAGTGAGACAACAGAAGGTACCATTAACAATTTTGTTAAACCTACCAACATCAAGGTACCTTCTTGCACTCATTTAAATATTAAAAAAGGGCCTCAGCAGAACACCTTAAAATTATTCCACCAAAATATCCAAGGCATTTCTTCCAAATTATTAGAAATTGAATTATTTTTAGAAAGAAGTATGTTTGATATTATTTGTTTTACTGAACATTGGCTAAAGGATTACCAAATGCTTATTAATTATGAGAACTATGCGGTGGGTAGCTGTTTTAACCGTAAATCTATGCTGTGTGGAGGTTCCCTAATATTATTGAAAAATTGTGTTAAATATAAGCAACGTAATGACATAGTAGGTCTCTCGGCGGAACATTGCGTCGAACTGTCTTGTGTTGAGCTAGATAAGCATGTAATTGTGTTTGCCGGATTGCCGCCATGGGATCTGGAGGCGATAGTCCTCGCACGCCTGCACGAATGGCGCGCGGAGGCACTACGTCGGGAGGAAACTCCGCTGCCGCGGCAAATTGCTGCTCAGCGGACAGACCTCCGGCGTGATCTCATGGCGACATGGAGAGAGCGACTGTCGCAACCCCGTGCAGGGCACGCCACCATAGTGGCGATAAGTCCCCTCTTTGAGGAGTGGCTAGAGAGGCGCCACGGCGCCCTCACCTACCGCCTGACGCAGGTCCTCACCGGACACGGTTGTTTCCTGCACCGAATCGGGCGGGAGGAAACGCCCGGGTGTTTCCACTGCGAGGATCGTCCGGAGGACACGGTGGAGCACACCGTGGAGGTCTGCCCCGCTTGGGCGGAGCACCGCCGTGTCCTCGTAGCGGCGATTGGCGGCGGCGATCTCTCGCGTCCGGCCTTGGTTCAAGCCATGGTCCGGAGCGAGAGGGAATGGGAAGCCGTCACCTCCTTCTCCGAAGCAGTCATGCTAGTGAAGGAGGTGGCGGGACGTGAGAGGGAAAGAACCTCACGTCCCAGTCGCCGCGGGAGACGCCCTGGGCGTCGGGGGTCACGTGGTGGCTCCCGGCCACCGTAGGCGCGTGCCTGTGGACGGCGAGTTATGGGCCAGCTCGCCGTCCGGCCGTCTTATGACGACAGGCCGTGTCGACGGCGCGTTCGTGTTCCACGTGCGCCTCAAAGAGATGTCAGCAAATAAGTAGGGGTCCGCAAGGGCCGATGCCTGCCAGGGCTGCGGGACTGTTCGAAAGAGATACCGTGGCCCTGGAACACAAAGGGCAAAGAAGGAACATGGATGGGTTTTAGTCAGTACAAGTCTGACACACCCTTCCGCTCCGCCCAGAGTGGGGGGGGTCATTTGATGATTTCCCATCCGGAAAAAAAAAAAAAAAAAAAAAAAAAAAAAAAAAAAAAAGCAGGTAATTGTGTGTGTGTACAGACCCCCAAACTATCAAAACTTTTCCTTATTTGAATCAATAATGGAAGATGTCCTGGCAAAACTTGCAGCTAGTGATAAACCTATAATTATTTGTGGTGATTTCAATATCAATATTTTAGAAGAAAATTCTAATAGCAGTCGATTATTAAATCTTTTCAAGTCATTTCACTTGACTAACATTTTTATTGAACCTACGAGAGTCACTTCATCTTCTGCTACTTGTATAGATAATGTTTTCTGCAATTGTGATTACTTAGATAAAGCCATAGTAAATTGTTTGCCGTCTGACCATAGCGGACAAACTGTAACTTTTAGGTGTAGCATACCATTGCAAAAAGTTCAGATTCAATTTAGACCTATAACTACTAATAATTTAAAGAAGTATAATTTTTCCCTACAGAACAAGTTAAGTGTTATGAGCCATCATATGGACGATATTAATATAAATCAATTGTATGATAATTTCTTTTCAATAGTTCACACTGAATTTAACAAAACTTTTGAAAAGAAGACAAAGTGTATTTGCCCTAAATTTATATTTAGTGATTGGGCAACTAGAGGTATCAGAAAAAGTAGGGAAAGACTATTTGAGCTTTATGGCCTTAAGCCTTATATAAACTCTGAAACTTTTAACAAGTTTGTTGCTAAGTATTCAAAAATTTTTAGAAATACATGCAAGGTTGCCAAAGCCTTGCACATTAGCAACAAGATCAAAACAGCAGAAAACAAAATTAAGACAGTTTGGAAAGTCATAAATAACGAGACTAACATGAAAAAAATACGTAACACTAGCTACACATTAGATACAGCATGTGGTCCTAAAAGCTCTAATCAGGAAGTAGCTCATGAGTTTGTAAATTTCTTTACCGATATACCGTTAAAAACTACGGAGGCTCTTAATTCCTCTTCTGAAGTCTCAATTGGTTTATTAAAGGCGAATGTGTCTGACTGCCCGGCTGAATTTAAATTTAAACACATAAACCCTATGATAGTTATTAAAGCTTTCCGGCAAATAAAAGTCAAACTGACCGAAGATCTTTGGGGAATGTCTATCAAAGTTTGTATATCCATAGTTGAGACTATAGCACCATACTTAGCTTTAATTTTTAATTTGTGTGTAGATCAAGGAGTTTTCCCGGACTTAATGAAATACAGTAAAGTCATACCTCTGTTTAAATCCGGAGATAGTAAAGATACAAATAATTATAGACCTGTATCCGTGTTGCCAGTTTTTAGCAAAGTGTTTGAAAAGGTAATGCTAAATCAAATGCTCAATCATTTTAACACCAACAGAGTCTTACACGATCAATAGTATGGTTTCACCAAGAGACGTTGTACAACTGACGCCGGTGTAACCTTATTAAAGCACATATTTACTGCGTGGGAAGAGTCCCAAGACGCCATTGGAATTTTTTGTGATCTCTCCAAAGCATTTGATTGCGTAAATCATGACACATTACTTTTGAAACTTGAGCATTACGGACTACGGAAACTTGCACTTAGTTTGGCAAAATCTTATTTGAGTGATAGACAACAACATGTGCAAATAAATGGTGTTAATTCACAGGGTTTAAAAGTAAAAATGGGGGTACCGCAAGGCTCAATATTGGGTCCTTTCCTCTTTCTAGTATATATAAATGATCTCCCCTATTTATTGAAAAACCAACCTCAAAATATGGTGTTATTCGCTGATGACACTTCCCTAATTTTTAAGATAAATAGACGGGCCCAAAATCTAGATGACGTGAATAATGCCCTACTTCAGGTCCATAATTGGTTCACAGCAAACAATTTAGTGTTAAATGAAAAAAAAACGAAATGCGTAAGATTTGCTTTACCGAATATTAAAATTAGCGATTGTGATATAGTATTGAATAAAGAGAAACTTGAATTTGTAGATAAAACGGTTTTCCTGGGGATTACGCTTGATTCAAGGCTATAATGGGGTTCTCATTTAACATCCCTTGCGGGGCGGCTAAGTTCAGCAGCGTTTGCTATAAGAAAAATCCGTCAATATACTGATGTAGATACCGCTAGACTGGTCTATTTTAGTTACTTTCATAGTATTATGTCTTATAGCATTTTAATGTGGGGACGGGCTGCAGACATTGAGTCTATATTTATTCTGCAAAAAAGAGCCATCAGAGCCATATATAATCTTCGTAGGCGCGATTCTCTAAGGGAACTGTTTAAGGAAATTAACATCATGACGCTACATTGTCAATACATCTACGAAAACATAATGTACGTAAGAAAAAATCTACATCTTTTTAATAAAAGAGGTGACAGACACAGTTACAGTATTAGAAATAGAGACCAATTAGTTCAGCCAGGCTTCAGACTCGCTAAAATAGACTCATCTTTCATGGGGTACAGTTTGAGATGCTATAATAAAATTCCACAAAGTATTCTTGAACTGAATGAAACGAAATTTAAAACAAGCATTAAACGCACACTATGTAAGAAAGCATATTACAAGTTGGACGATTATATCACTGATAAAAATGCTTGGCTCAATGCCGGTCCTGCTCCACAAGAACAGGGGCGCCTAAATTGATAGCATTAAATAGTATTGTTGGAGCTGCAGAAGATTGTAAAACTATCTTTGCATTGTATAGATTCAATCTCTTTTGTATTATATAGCCGCCTAGCCCATATTGTGTGAGTACTATGTACTAGAAAGCTGTCATTCGCTGGAAACCTGCGTCTTTTCTTGACTTGAATGTGCCCTGGCGGTTAGGAGTATGTCATGCTCACTCAAATGTCTCGCTGATGGTAGCGGTGTGTCGGATCATTTAGTTCCCTTCAAAATGGTGTTGAACGGTGCTGATACATGCGTCATGTTCGTGAACGGACGCTGTCAGTTGTGACTGGTCATCTCTTATTTGCCACGGCTTATTTGAATTAATTATTTTATTTTTGAATTGTTTTTACTATGGACACTTTTAACGTACATCTTGCTGCATCGTTCTCACATAATGTACCATCTCAAAATGAATGATGTAACCAAGGCTTTGTTAAAGTATTCTGATTTAAAAGAGTGTCCATGGAGTTTCTTGCCCGTTCTTCTCCATAGAGATCTACGTTAGGGAATGGGCAACTACAGTACTTTCACAGTTTTTATGCCTTGTGACTGGGACTGTAGCTTTATTTTACTGTTGCCTTTCTTTCGACAATTCAAAAGTGCCTGTAACTGGCCTACTTGAAATAAATGCTTTGATTTGATTTTGATTTTGATTTTGATACTTATACGGTGGACGGAGTGCCGATGGATAGGGCCACTGAAGTAAGGGACTTGGGAGTTCGTTTCACCACTGGACTCACGTTTCGTGATCATATAGTAAAGGTATGAAAAAAACCATATAGAAACCTAGGATTTGTGCTTAGAATGGTTAAGGGCTTCACAAATATTAAAGCTATAACGGCATTATATAACGCTTTAGTAAGAAGCCAACTAGAATGTAATGCAGTTATCGGGGCTCCACATGAAACTAAGTATAGTATCATGTTGGAGCGAGTACAAAATAAGTTTATGAGGTACAAATATATGAGGGAATACGGGGTATATCCATTTTATCCATTGATGTATCCAACTCTATTTGTCTTGGGAATGGTCGGATATAATGAACTAAGGGTCAGGAGGCAACTCACACTAGTGACTTATATCTTTAAGGTAATTAGAGGGAAGACACACAATGCGGATATTTTGCGAAGGGTGGAGCTAGTCGTGCCAGGCGGGTATGTGGGTCATCGTCGTCAGCCGCGCGCGCGAACCAACCTGCTGCGCGAGGTGCCGCTCACGAGCGCGTTCCGTACTCTAAACCTCATTGCTGAGGACTTAGACTTATTCTGTTGCACTTTGGGTGAATTCACAAGAACAGCCACGCATATAATTTGCTATGCAAATAAATAACTGTGTAAATTTTAAGTGTACAATATCTCATTGAGTCTAGCCTGTAAAGATAATTGTATGTGTGGAGTAAATAAATAAATAAATAAACTTAAGTAATCCTTGAGCAGTTGCAATGGCAGACCTCTAACTCCTATTCTCTCAAGTTTTTGAAAAATCAATGTAATAAGAACCGTGTGGCCTTGGCTAAGTCTAGAAATACCGTTACACACTTCCTCTTATTGTCAAGATTAGTAACAATATGGTTGGTGAGTTCACGCACAGCGTCATCAGTCGACCTATCCGATCGAAACCCAAATAATCTTAGGTACAAGCATGACTCATTCGAGTCCTATTCATCCATATTTAAAACGATACATTTTGATTGAGCGATACAGATCAGACAGAAAGCTGCAATATCTCACCGACGAGGAGGCAAATTGAGCCAATAAATAAACAAATTAAAACATTGATATTAATTGAGAGCGGTCGCCCTCAATTATGCGGCGGATCGACACTTAATTAGATAATGGTCGTCAGTATGAGGTAAATTACGTCCCGCTGAGTTGTGAAGCGGGCCGGTCTGCTACCACGAGCCACGACGAGCTAAAACGAGCCATGCCAAGCCACGATGAGCCGGGACACAGCACATTATAGATCAGATATCGCAAACAAATATAACGGTGAGGAAAAAAGTCGGCTAGCGTGCGTGCGGCCACCCGGCCGCGACCCCGCGCGTTGCGACTCACCACACAAACATTATCGATAAATATGCGCCATTTCCACTCGATAAACACCATCGATAACAACGATATTATAGTGTTCTTTCAGTTGTACATTAAACAATTTTCTATCGTTCTAGTAATTGCTGATTCAAACGATGATAACCACAGTTAGTTCTTTACGATCCGTGTTTGAAGTTATCAGCGATCATTGACGTATGTTTCACTAATAGAAAACTAATCATATCTATATCTGTGATAGTATCGACGTGACCTTCAAGTTTACTTAAGGCCTTCTCTTAGAATATGAGTTGTCCTAACAGCAATAACGTGTAATGTGATTATAGAACAGTGTCGAGGTTGGTAACGCGGCGACATCGATAGTATCGCCGGCGCCGGCGTCACATCACTACGGCTGGCCCGCTAGACAGCGCACGGCGAGAGGCGCGCGGCGCGGGGCAGCATGCAGCGATACAAAAACCATCAAACTACCGCCAATTACAGTAGCAACTAGTTTTTAAGTCGCGAGAACTTTCTTCCATTTCCATATTCATTACAAAGAAAGGGTGAAATTATACTCGCTCGCCATGAATATGCTAACGGCTGCGCTGCGTGCTAAATGTTAAAGTTGAATAACACTGCGTCGGCGCAGCGCGGCGCGTTGCGTGCGCGCGCGCATCGTGTGCGCCCAGCGCGTGCAGTGCCGCCGCGCCGCTGACGGGCACGGATTCAACATTCGCGAGTACTTATAGAAAGTAATCTACATATTAATTATCCCGACTGCTCATCGACTGGCATCTACCATGAACAACTATAATTAGCAGAGTTCTGCGTGTTTGAATAATTGTTACATTTCATGTTGAGCCGTCGCGATCGCTAATGTTCTTTGGGAACTGCTCAAGTATTTATGTGCTCATAAAAAGCTTAGTCGGATGGAGACTGATAGAGAATCGCGAACGTTGCGATTTAGGAATTTGTGAATGTTCTTGTGTGAACGTGAAATTTTTCAAATAAAATTTTACAACGCTGTCGTGGCAGTTCACAAACAAGGGCAAGCAAATAAGTTCGTCTGCCCGCATTGAGAGCTAGGTGTGTTGGAGGTAGCCGGCCTGAGGGGCTGAGGGGCTACGTATTGCACCTTTAACAAACTTCTATTGTGTTTGCGCGTTCCGAAGTCGCCAGGTCGAGGGGGTGAGGTCGGGAGTCCTGTGCGAGGGGGCCAGGGAGGGGAGGGGGTCAAGTAATGATACATTCGCACGCCGAAGTGAGGCGCGAGGTAATAATGAGTTATGTACGTGATCCAATTATTTGGGCGCGCGCTCATTACGCGCTAAGTGTGAAATATGGCCGGCTTTATTACTAGCATTGCTGACTTCTTGCCCCCCCGGGGGCGGCCCGGCCCCGGACCCGGCGCGGGGGGCATCTGCAGCGCTGCAACTGTGCTCCACTAAATCATAATAATGTAAGGTGCGGAGCGAATGCGGGTCGTGAAAGGAGTAGCGACTATTTTTACGTGATGTATAGGAAGGAGGAGCCCCCCCCCCTGCGCCCGCCCCGCCACGGGGGCTCCACAACTACTTTACTTCGATCACGAGAATTTTCATTTTGTTAGTCTGAGATGTCCCGAGTTGATGTACGAGGAGGTTGAGTTGTGAAGCTACATAACAAGTCTAAAAGTTTTGTGTTTTATGAATCTATTTGGAAGCAACATCCACCAGACATAAAACGAAGCATTTGCTTAATTGTAGGAACTGTACACTTTTGTACAATTTAACTTCAAGTTAGTCCTTCATTACCGGTAAATTGAAGGTATCAAGGATTCCATAACTTGGTGCATACATTTTCAGTTTAGCCTGGTCAACTCCTCGGTCACCAGCTCCCCGCTCACCGGTGCGGCCGCGATGGCGTCAGGAGCCTTCACCCATAAATCGAACAAACACATTAGTTGGAAGCGATACTTTAAAGATTTGCCGTCGGTGTGCAGCGAGTGGGGGGCGGCCGAACTTGCCGGAGTTATTCCATTAATTAAACCCGGCGGGCCCAGCGACCCACCCGTGGGCCCCACGACCCCCCCCCCCTCCCCACCCGCCGCGCAAAAACAAAGCAAGCAATAACGAGCGCAGGGCTGCCTCTCTGCCACACTCACAAACTCACAACTATGTCGATATATGATAACTGTTTAAGAGTAAGAACATTCTTTCCGAACAATTAGTTATTATTGGTTATTTTATAAGTTCACAACTATTTAGTAACGACTAAAGTTATCGGTGCAAGTATTTTGATATCTTTTGCGAATGCGAGCCAATGTTAATGTCAACATTTAAAGAAGATATTTATTCGATCGTTTGACGAGAGCAATTGAGCATTGTCAGTGAGTTTTCTGTTTAATAACTAAACTAGAATCGTACCTACTACTAAACATACGCCATGTTTAAAAAAATATATATTTTCTGTCCTGTATTTTATCTATACAATACATTAACAAAATAAATACATACATAAAATGCTTGTAATATAATAAATTGGTCTTCTTCTACATATTGCTTCTGAGTACTCCAATGTATACCTTTAGGTTTTCTCAAAATTAATAAAATAAAATTGAAGTGTCTGTTTGTAATTTCAAAATAACAACTTATTATAAACAGAATATGAACCATAAACAGAAAACTGGCTATATACCAAAAAACACATCACGAATGTAAGAAAACACTGACTGATTGCTAAAGACCCTAACATATAAGAAACTGAGGCTCTTCTACATCCGGATATATAATAAAACACCTATAACACACACATGGAACGTTTTACTCGTGGAACTAATGTTAACGCCGACTAATTAATAAACGAATGTCTACTGTATACTTCACACTGATAATATGCTTTTGGTTTCCTTTTTCTCACACCCACACTAGTCTCTATTTGCTCACACACACACGCACACACACACAGGCACACACACACACACACATACACACATCCATACACACTCACACGCACACATTCACAATTTTAAAATTCTCTTGTCTAAGTTTTTGTTTTACCTACTTTGTTTTTAATTATTAACAGGCTTTGTAAAATGTTTGCACATAAATATGGAAGAGGAAGGTCTTCTGTTACAGGTATTTCCATACTTAAGAGAAGGCCTCTACAATGTGTCTGTTAAAACCTGTTGATTACGAAATAAACTTATTATTATATTATTACTTAATGCATATGAAATGAGAGGGCTATGCTCGGAGTTTCCTTGCGTGATCAAATCAGAAATGAGGACATCCGCAAGAGTACCAAGGTTACCGACGTAGCCCGAAGAATAGCCAAACTTAAGTGGCAGTGGGCAGGGCACATTGCTCGCAGAACGGATGGCCGATGGGGCCGAAAAGTTCTGGAGTGGTGACCGCGAACCGGAAGACGTTGCGTTGGAAGGCCTCCCACTAGGTGGACCGATGACCTGGTGAAGGTTGCAGAGGATCCGCTGGATGCGAGTCGCACGGGACCGGTCAATGTGGCGATAATTGGGGGAGGCCTTTGTCCAGCAGTGAACGTCTTTCGGCTGAAATGATGATGATGATGAATGATAATGCATATGAAAGTACATAGTGCGGTACTTATAATAGCAAATCTTTTTTTTAAATTATTTATTTATTTATTTATTTGCATCAGACACAAGGATCCATAATTTAGTTAGTAAGTACACTTAAAAATAATGTTAGTTTTAGATCAAATAATCAAAGACAAATACACATTACACAATAATATTATAACTAAGTAGTACACAAAATAAAATTACAATAATTTATCGTCAAAAAAAAAATTATATTTAAATAAAATTATTTCTATCTGTCTGTTTATTTCGGCTAATCTCCGAAACGGCTAGACCGATTTCGTCGGGACTTTGACGTGAAGATAGCTGATATTATAAGGAGAAACTTAGTTACTTTTGTTTTAGAAAAAGGACTACGGTTCCGCGCAAAAAATTAAAACCTTTGTTATACACATACACAGGTTTAAATAAACCTAGATCGGGCAGGTCGCTGACATCTAAATTGAACTATTGAATATTTGCGACTGTAGAATATATTTTAGTTATAGTTTACTTATAAGTACTTATAATTAGTATGAGAAATAATACTACTGCGCTTAAATGTACACTTTTTGTAATACTTTTTAAATAAATTATTCTAATATTCTAATTATTCTAATAAAATTCTAATTGTTATCAAAATCCGAATCAAATTGGGAAGTAATATTTTTATAATAATTTCACGCGGACGAAGGTCACGGGGCGCAAATAGTTTATGAATGCAATATTTGTCTGTGACCCTTACCCTGATGTACTGCGAGTGCTAACCCTACGAGCCAGAGCCGGTGCACCGGGGGTGCCCCTACCAAACGGAAACTTGATATCTAGATAATATCGTACTTCAACACGATGGCATTTTTATTTAAACCATGTGCTTGTACCATCAATCACTCACGTAATCACGTTACACTAGCTCATCAAGACGGAATACCACACCTATTGTTAACATCGCCACATCAATAGATGACGTTACATGCTTACGTATTCATCACACAAATTGATGGATTTATCTATTACCATATTTGGATAAACATCGACGTTATATCTACGGCGTCGGCCGTGTGGGGCCACACCGTACGTATTATCTACTTAAAAAAGAGAACAGTAATAATTTCACTCTCCTTTCCATCATTTAAATACAAATTACGTTTATATTTAAATCTCTGGCAATGAACAGCGAGCACAGCCCTGGGGCAGCGGTCGGGGGTGTGGGGTCGCACGCTCTTAGAATAAAACATTATTCATAAATAGGATATTACGGCAGGTGGCGCTGCACCGCCCGCCCTGCCCCCGCCCGCAAAGCGCCGCCCGCCCTGCACTGACGTACTGCTCAACACATTATATTACAGCTTTTAATGCGACTGCTTGTAATTCAATATTGAATTGCTGAACTATGTCCGTGTTGACAGTATATTACGTTTAGTTTTTGTTTCGTTTTAAATAAATAACGACCACTTGACTAACAGGCTTAGTCATGCGTGTGATGGCTTTATAAAGTACGTACTCATTGTAGTTTATAATCATCGCAATAGATCCGAGATAGAGTTTTATTAACTATCATGGTGAAGGACTGCACCTGACTGCTCTGATACTTCATAGAATTATGGCATTTACTAAGAATAAATGTTTTATGTTAAGTTAAATTAAATAAATGAGTTCGATTAACATTTTAATGGAAAAAATAGAGAGGTGGTCAAGCAATAATTTGAATTATGACTTTATGTAAAAGAAGAAGGATATCGTTCGACAATCTATGACCATTCCGATGTAAATGATAGTGAATATTGCGATATTCGCAACAGTCGCTGAGTAGTCTTCGTGACTCAACACTGAATGTAATATTGCGATATTCGCAACAGTCGCTGAGTAGTCTTCGTGACTCAACACTGAATGTAATATTGCGATATTCGCAACAGTCGCTGAGTAGTCTTCGTGACTCAACACTGAATGTAATATTGCGATATTCGCAACAGTCGCTGAGTAGTCTTCGTGACTCAACACTGAATGTAATATTGCGATATTCGCAACAGTCGCTGAGTAGTCTTCGTGACTCAACACTGAATGTAATATTGCGATATTCGCAACAGTCGCTGAGTAGTCTTCGTGACTAACACTGAATGTAATATTGCGATATTCGCAACAGTCGCTGAGTAGTCTTCGTGACTCAACACTGAATGTAATATTGCGATATTCGCAACAGTCGCTGAGTAGTCTTCGTGACTCAACACTGAATGTAATATTGCGATATTCGCAACAGTCGCTGAGTAGTCTTCGTGACTCAACACTGAATGTAATATTGCGATATTCGCAACAGTCGCTGAGTAGTCTTCGTGACTCAACACTGAATGTAATATTGCGATATTCGCAACAGTCGCTGAGTAGTCTTCGTGACCCAACACTGAATGTAATATTGCGATATTCGCAACA
Source organism: Noctua janthe (assembly GCA_910589295.1). Lineage (NCBI taxonomy): Eukaryota > Metazoa > Arthropoda > Insecta > Lepidoptera > Noctuidae > Noctua > Noctua janthe. The sequence continues at coordinate 322,603 of OU342561.1, forward strand.
GTCGCTGAGTAGTCTTCGTGACTCAACACTGAATGTAATATCAGCAGAAAGCAACAAAAACAAGTTTATTCGCATCTGCATTTAATTACTATTTTAGTTAGCTTATATCCAACTTTTTTACTATTGCGTCATATTTTAGCGATTCTTTTGGTGAAAACACATTTTATTATGTTAGGAAACTCACTCATAAATGTGCACTTGGAGACACTCAGAGATGAGACGCTGCTGCTGACCATAAGGATTTCATTACCAGATCAGGCTACACATTATTGGGTTTTTCATCAGGTATTTTTCAGTAGAAACCGGACTTTACGGACTCCGCATTGGGGCACGGTTGATGGCGATAGGCTAGCCCCATATTACATGAGACTTAAACATAATTAGACAAATTTTGGTGGACTATTACGTACTTCTCTGTCTAACCCTTCGGACATTACAAGGCGTTACGTTATGTTATGTCAAAAGAATTAAATTAAAATAATTCCATAACTAATTAATTTATGTGAAGAGTTATTATTTCCATACGGGCCGCTAGGTATCCAATTCATCTGCATCTCTGTCCTTATTTGTTGCTCGGCATTTAAATACAAACAATGCATATATACATAATGCAGCACAATTATATTAGCTAATTGTGAGGCGGGCGCCCGGCGGAGACGCGCAAACGCGAGGGTATGCGCGCACGCAGTGTACGCCAGCGCGGTTTTGCATAATCATTGCGTATGAATGCGCGCGTAATGGCCGTGGTGACATCACACACACAAAAACTCACTCATATGGAAATTATTACTAACTTGTGATCGTACATAGGACGTACATACGGCTTACGATAATAATTTACTTTACGAACTGATTGAAGTTTGAATTAGTTTTTGTTGTAGCAAATAACCAGACATTTGAAGGCGTGCTCCTTGCTGACGTCTCTGAGCAAGGCGTGCGTTGCCGCGCGGCACCTGTACGCCAGGCTTCGCAGGCTCCGCATCCGCCCTCCGGATGCGGCAGCCATTGAGGCGGAGCTGTACGAGGGGTACAGAGCGGCAAAGACCGCCCTCCAAGAGGCTGTCCGGCGGGCCAAGCATTTGGCCCGCGAGGAGATGCTGGAGTCTCTGAACGGAGATCCGTGGGGGCGCCCTTACAAGATGGTGCGGGACAAACTCCGCACCCGGGCCCCCCCGCTAACGCAGAGTCTCCGGCCTGAGCTCGTGGAGGACGTGGTGAGCGCTCTGTTCCCTTCGCGAGGGGAGCATCCTCCCCCGCCTATGGCTCCGTCACCGCGTGCGGTGCCGGAAGCGGACCACACCGATGACGACGATGACGTTCCAGAGGTGACTGGGGTAGACCTGAGAGTGGCGGTACGCAGGCTGAAAGCCAGAAATACCGCCCCGGGACCCGATGGCTTGCCTGGCAAAGCCTGGGTCCTGGCCTTTGAGGCTCTCGGGCCCCGACTGGAAGGGCTCCTAAGCGCATGCTTGGAGAGAGGCCAGTTCCCGCTTCGTTGGAAGACGGGGAAGCTGGTCCTAATATCCGGAAGCCAGGGCGCCCTGCGGACTCTCCGTCCGCATACCGGCCCATCGTGTTGCTCGACGAGGTGGGCAAGCTCTTTGAAAGAGTCATTGCCAACCGCCTCGCCGGGCACCTTGCAGGGATGGGGCCGGATCTTGCGGAACACCAGTTTGGTTTCCGCAAGGGGCGCTCGACGGTGGACGCCATCATGCGCGTGAGAGCCCTCACGACGGGGGACGCGGTGTCCCGGGGCGGGGTTGTCTTGGCGGTGTCTCTTGACATCGCCAACGCCTTCAACTCCATGCCCTGGACCTGCATTGCACTCCGGTATCACGGGGTGCCGACCTACCTTCGTCGCGTGGTCGGGGACTACCTGACGGATAGAGCCGTCATCTACCCCAGTCGGAGCGGAGAATGGAACCGGCGAGAGATGTCGTGCGGTGTTCCACAGGGTTCGGTTCTGGGGCCGGCCTTGTGGAACATCGGTTACGACTGGGTGCTGCGCGCCGACCTCCCTACCGGCGTCAGTGTAGTTTGCTACGCTGACGACACGCTGGTACTGGCACAAGGGAGGTCGCACGAGGCGGCGGCCGAAAACATGACACGCGGGGTTGCGATAGTTGTGGAGAGGATCCGGCAATTGGGACTCGAGGTGGCATTGCACAAGTCCGAGGCCATGTGTTTTCATGGGCCTCGGAATGCGCCACCGTCGGGATCCCTACTGATGGCGGGAAGGGTTCCCATCGGCGTCGGGTCGATGTTGAAATACCTAGGACTCGTCCTCGACAGTCGGTGGAACTTCGTGGAGCACTTCCGACGTTTGGCTCCCAAACTGGAACGGACAGGGGCTGCTTTCAAGCGGCTCTTGCCCAACCTGAGGGGTCCAAACGCCTACTGCCGGAAGCTTTACGCGGGGGTCGTGCGGTCCATGGCCCTTTACGGGGCCCCGGTGTGGGCGCGTTCTTTGAGGCGGCAAGCCGCCCACTACCTGAACGCGCCCCAAAAGGTGATAGCCATAAGGCTAATCCGGGGGTACCGCACGATCTCTGGCGAGGCGGCTAGCCTCCTTGCCGGATTGCCGCCATGGGATCTGGAGGCGATAGTCCTCGCGCGCCTGCATGAATGGCGCGCGGAAGCACTATATAGGGGGGAAACTCCGCTGCCGCGACAAATTACCGCTCAGCGGACAGACCTCCGGCGTGATCTCATGGCGACATGGAGAGAGCGACTGTCGCAACCCCGTGCAGGGCACGCCACCATAGTGGCGATAAGTCCCCTCTTTGAGGAGTGGCTAGAGAGGCGCCACGGTGCCCTCACCTACCGTCTGACGCAGGTCCTCACCGGACACGGTTGTTTCGGGAGGTTCCTGCACCGAATCGGGCGGGAGGAAACGCCCGGGTGTTTCCACTGCGAGGATCGTCCGGAGGACACGGTGGAACACACCGTGGAGGTCTGCCCCGCTTGGGCGGAGCACCGCCGTGTCCTCATAGCGGCGATTGGCGGCGGCGATCTCTCGCGTCCGGCCTTGGTTCAAGCCATGGTCCGGAGCGAGAGAGAATGGGAAGCCGTCACCTCCTTCTGCGAAGCAGTCATGCTAGTGAAGGAGGTGGCAGGACGTGAGAGGGAAAAAACCTCACGTCCCAGCCGCCGCGGGAGACGCCCTGGGCGTCGGGGGTCACGTGGTGGCTCCCGTCCACCGTAGGCGCGGGCCTGTGGACGGCGAGTTATGGGCCAGCTCGCCGTCCGGACGTCTTATGACGACAGGCCGTGTCGACGGCGCGTTCGTGTTCCACGTGCGCCTCAAAGAGATGTCAGCAAACAAATAGGGGTCCGCAAGGGCCGATGCCTGCCAGGGCTGCGGGACTGTTCGAAAGAGATGCCGTGGCCCTGGAACACAAAGGGCAGAGAAGGAACATGGATGGGTTTTAGTCAGTACAAGTCTGACACTCCCCTCCGCTCCGCCCAGAGTGGGGGGGGGGTCATTTGATGATTTCCCATCCGGAAAAAAAAAAAAAAAAAAAAAAAAAGGCGTGCTCCTTTACTTTGAGTTAACTGCTTGCCGACATACATACGATAATATTATATTAACCTGCGTGACAGCATACGAAAAGAAAGGAGAAGATAATTAATAGCATCTTCGCTTAGAGAGTTTCCCATCGCGACTCCATTCTAGGTAGGTGGTAGTAGTCGTAGGATACTTCCAATGTTCTGTTGTCATGCATCATGAGAATCACCATAATATTAAAGCTAAAAGAGACGACTTTTGTTTAGTTATTCCTAAAGTACTTAAGTCAATTGACATTTAAAACAAAAGTTCTGAGTATAATTTCACTCATTTATGTCTGTAATGGGAAATGACATGCAATGTGTTCCAGTAGTCATATGGTTTCACACGATATGCCTCGGAATCGTTTCCCAACGTTCACGAATGTATTTAGAATAGTAAAAAGTTGATACGTAATACATTTATGTTTGCCTAAATTCTTTCAGACAAGCTGAAGTTTACAGCATATGGTCAAATACCTAATTAACACTAGAGGTTTATACAACATTTCAACAACAACATCAACATCCCCTCTCCTCCTTATTCTAAATTCAGCCATGCTTATAAGAATCCTAATTAATATGCATTGTTGAAATCAATCAACATTTGGTGTGATCTGTACGCACAGCGCATTGGCAGGCAGTAGCGCGCATGCGTTGCGCGGGCGCAGGCGACGCGCGACGTTTAAGGGCATCTGTGCCGTGGGAAACGCCGTGAGACCATACCGCCACATACCGCCTGAGCACACACATGCGCCACACAACACACCCGTCATATCACCACTTCTCATTACACTGACTGATCTGTTTCGAATTGAGAGATGTGAAACGATACAAGCCCCGCAATGTACTCGGCATTATGATGAGGCATCGCGTCCGCGCAGCACGGTAATTAGCAGAATGTCATTGCAAATTTTTAACATTCACGTTGCGCCGACTGGCGTGATACGTATCGTGGCGCATTAATATTGAATACTCATACACTCATACACACACGTGTAAGGCGCTCATACAAACCATATGCGCTACCTAGATTAATGGCTAACATTTACATGTCGCGCGCTTTTTGCTGCTGATTTATACCTTCGCTAGTTATTGGATACTAAACAATTAGGCGTCACTCAACGTTTCTTGTGTTTGCTTCATAGCCCAGGAATATTAATTGCAGATAAGTGAGGAGAACTAACGAGTTCGTGAACAAGTACCGTCGCATGCACATCCAGAGGTTTTTGTATCTCGTAAAGAATAACACATCAGGAACTTATAGTTAACTTCTAAAGTGTACGCTATGATAAAATAAACTCCGACCTGCATGCAGTATAGAGAATACATTAAAACAACAAACAGTTAAGAAACCTTATTCATGATACATTATGTAAACAGTTAATCACTTCAGTTCATTACAGGAAACATTAGAAAAGTTAAATGTATAGAACTAGTAAATATATTGAATTATTCGTTTAGTATTCTTTATAAATCACGAGATCTCAGAACAAGATCTCTGGGCGCCCTGACAGCTTGACATATTCCTACTTCAACCAGTTGTTTAGTAAAAACTCCGTAATTGACTTTTGCGGATAACACTATCAGAGCAAAAAGTCTAATGGGAAATATCGTTTCAATCTCATAATATGAAGGCTCCGAACAGTTCGAACCTCACCGACGAGTGTCGGCTGCGTTCCTGCAGGTGGTGTCGTGTGTCGCTCGAGGGGCGTGTCGGCGTGTCGGCGTGTCGGCGGTGACACCGTGTCCGCCGTGTCCGCCGTGTCCGCCGTGTCCGCCGTGTCCGCCGTGTCCGCCGTGTCCGCCGTGTCCGCCGTGTCCGCCGTGTCCGCCGTGTCCGCCGTGTCCGCCGTGTCCGCCGTGTCCGCCGTGTCCGCCGTGTCCGCCGTGTCCGCCGTGTCCGCCGTGTCCGCCGTGTCCGCTGTGCGAGTCAATCGCAGGCTGTACCTCAAAGTCAGCGGCTTTTAGATTAAGATTAAATTATTATGGAAATGTGTTGTAATGTAGCTTTTCTTTTGATATCATAAAATGAAGTATGTAAGCTTTCGGTGGTTTTTGATCCTTTGGCTTACACGTGTGTTAGTGAGTGAGTAGTTAGCTGAGCGTCCAGTCCCGGCGTGTGAGCCTGTGCCGGCGCCGCAGTTCCCAGTACCCGCTAACAGATATGATTGACAGACGAGAAAAAAATTTAATTCATTAGCAAGTGTGTGCAACACAGAGAATGTGGCGGCAGTCCGGCAGTCCAGCACTAGGAATGAGATCGTTTGTTCCACGGCAAAAACGTCACCGCGTCGCATGCCGCGACACACATAGAATATAATTATCTAAGCGCTCTATTAATATTGATAACGCACTCTTAGCGTCCATTTCAATAATTATTTGACGTTTGAGTGCGTCTGCCCTGAGACTAGAGCGGCTGAGGGCCACAGATTGCAAATCTACATTCCGACGCGTTCACTGCTTCGTATTTAAACTCTGATTCTTTATCCTTTGATGTTACGCTCACGTAAAAACCCGTTTTTTTTCATATCGTTTGAAATCTCCCATAGCGAAGACATATCGTTCTCTGAAGATCGTGAAACTTTACGTTGATCTTAATGTTTTACAAATGTAATCTTTTATCGATAATGTAAAAAAACCGAGGTATGTATATTGCGTGTCAACCTAGAAGCACATGAGCACCGAGCCGTAGATAGACCTCCTCGTCTATCTCGTGGAGGTCGGGTGGCGCCGCTCAATGGACGTCCAAGTATGTCATTCATGTGGCTGTCCATCGTGGTCGGTTCCCGCGCCCGCGTCGCGCTGGGAACCGCGACAATTACCCGCGCGACCGGCGCGACCGGCCCGCGCGACTCGACGCCGCGTTTTTACACAGCACTGCGACAGCTACCAGCCATGGACAATTGCACATGCATGAGCCGGTTACCCACCATTTGTCACGTGCGCCTCTTGGGAAAATATTGAAATGTTTCCTACTCGATTTATTATGTTATAATGTCACTATTTATTACGTACAGTCGTAACGGTCCACGTTGGATGTGAAGCTGCTTTCGAAACATTAGTCCATATAATTTATATCATCCAGACGGACTGTTATTTGGGACCAATTTACCAAATTACGTGCAACTTGTTAGTTCTATCGTGGGATATTAGAAAGGACTGGGAGCTGCTCATTAATCAAGCAGCGTATTCAAATTACTATAATTTAGGTCGATGTGGGGCGAGCAGAGCTAAACGGTTTGCTATTCAGCAATCGATTAGCATGCCTCGCTCTGCATGTTGGTGTAACCGACCGTCTGGAGGCTGTATCTTGTGATTATAATCGTTCGTGATCAATTATGTAGTAAATACTAGTATCTGGAAAATTAAAGTTGTTAAACAGGACAATATTAACTTCATTGGCCTGTTAATTTCAGATTAGATGTTGTGAGTGTATTTACTGTCAATAGATTTTCATAAACGATACTTCAGACAAGCCAGCGGCCCAGTAAGTAGACTGGGTTCGTGAACATTTCGCATGTCGGCCAGGGATCATTAAATGAAACAATAACAGTACTTAGGTGTTAAGTGTGTTATTGTGTAACATTGTACACAGACACGAGACTAGTATCATCATTTGACGTTGCATACGTCTTGAGAATCTTCCTAATGCGTTTTTAATAATGCCACCTCCGCGGACTGAATGACCATGCAATGAAAGACCACTTCTAAGCTACATAATATAGGGTTTTAAATCGTTTGAAACAGGAATGAGGTCGAAAGAATTACTGTATTAATGAAGGTGTTACCGAATTTAACTATTGTGTTTATACCGCGGTGATAATTGTTACAAATTAAGCTTAATAGATGCGCGCGCGCAGACATCGCTGCGGGCCGCAACATACGCACGGAGCCGCGAGCTGGCGTCCCGTGTCGTGCCGTGACGTGCGTGCCTTTGACTACGAGCCGCTATCAGTATAACCTTCTACTATTAGAAGCATTATCGGCTGACATGACGGTCCATTTTAATTATACAGACATGTTTTGTATAAATTATGATGGATGTTCTACGATTTGGGAGTTTTTGTTGTGCTGGAGTCTGACAAGGGACTGCCGCGATTTATATTTGTTTATTCTCGCATACATGTAATCTCTACTATCGTGCATGCTACGCACTCAAATGTGTATGCGTTTTGCCAGTGATCGATCGCCAGCGGTGACTGCTGAACATGAGGTCCTGGGTTCAATTCACAGGTCGGGCAGCGTGATACTGGGTTTTTTTAAATCAAATCAAATCATTTATTTATTTGCAAACACGGGTAATAGGTGTATAGATGTTCTTTTATAATGAGGTTCTCCACATTTTTATAAATTTAAAATAAGTTGCATGCCATTAGAATTGAATACAAAAAAAAAAAAAAAAAATGTCAATATGGTCAAAGTAATAAAAAATTAAAAATATCATCAATAATGTCAAACGGAATAATATTATGGCAACTTGAATAACAATATGTCAATTAGAGTACAAGTAGGTATATAATAAATCGGTCGGTAACAGTAGGTGTACAGTGTAACAGTAAGCATACCAATCAGTCAGTGAACCATCATTTAGAAAGTCTTGAATAAAGTAATAGCTTTTCATAATTAAAATTTCCTTTAGCCCCCTTTTAAATTTTAGTACAGTCATGTTTGTCATAACATTGGGTACTCTATTATATATGCGTGAGGCGATACCAAAAAAACTTTTTTGCATTAGGAGTTTCTCAGTAGCAGCCACTGAGTCTAGATTCATGCCCGGCTGTTGACATTAGGCTCGCCCCTTTTTATATGGGACTTCAAAAACATAACCGGCGAAATGTGGGTGTTCTGTTAGGTACAACTCTGCCTAACCCTTGGGGATTACAGGCGTGATGTTATGTATACGGGTTGGAAGAGACAGCGACGCGCGAACGGTTACCACGTATTCAGTACATCATTTTGAGAACCCCGACTTTTTTCATCGGTTATTAAAAAAAACAGCTGTTGCCTACAAAAGTGCAATACTTCCTCGTCGGTCAAATTGTATGGAACAGCAGATTTATTTAAAATTACCAATGAAATAATTCGATGTGGAGGGGGGGGGGGGGGGGGGCTCCAAATGATGTACTGAATACGTGGTAAAGGTTCGCGCGTCGCTGTCCCTTCCACCCCGTATATGTTTTTACTTAACAAAGTCAAAAAAAACTGCTTCACTTTGCTCAAAACTTATTTTAGGGACGCCAGCTCTCTGGCTTAATCACAGTTAATTAGTACAAGTGTGTTATTGTAAATAATCGTATTAATACATACTACTAAAACAATTTCTATAATATTGTAGGCATAATTTCTTTGTATAACTGATCGCTTTCTAATAGTGCTACATACGCCAACCATTTCTTCGTTCTGTCCCCACAGTCCGACATAATGTATGTGTCGTCACAACAGGACACCACTAGCGACGTACATTTAGTGCGGGGACATGGTGACGCGGCCACATGATTGATGACGAAAGTGTTGCGCTCGGGTTACGATAAACATCGAGATGTTAGTGGTGTTACCCCAACCCATCTCATCGACTTGGGAGCTAGGTGACATTAATTTAGTTTTTATCTTCACATTTGTGAATATACCCCAGTGCTGCGCAAAGATGACCTCCACGTCCACAGCCTCCGGACACGTGTTTTTGCATAAGTATTCGTAGCTCGCTTAACACTACTGCGATCAGACACCGATTATAAACAAACAATAATATCTTATCAATAACGGGATAAATCCAGTCTTAGTTTTTAAACGGACATGGTCATTAAGATTGTCGTTTATTTATTCCTGTACAAATTTCATACATTTTTAAATATTCCTTAAAAAATCTATCTAAAAATCATTTAAAAATATAATAAATCATAGCTCACCGGTATCGGGAACATGATCCAAGCTACAGGTCAGGGCTCCAGAGAGAGAAACCTCCTAACAATACGAGCCGTGTCCAGGAGTACCGCTTTCTGAATCAATCCCTTGATCCAGCTGCCTAACGAGAGCGTCCTCAGGTATTGATCGAGGCTCTTGGCAATTAAGCCATGGGCTGATACGATTATCGGCACAATGATCGCTGAGTCCACATCCCACATGTCGACAACCTCCCGTGCCAAGTCAAGATACTTGATTTGATTATCTTTCTTGGCTTTCACGAAGTTCTCATCATGCGGGACCGTTATGTCAACAATCATTGCGCGCCGCTCTGACCGATCCAGAACCACTATATCAGGTTTATTGGCTACAATAGTCCTGTCAGTGATGATGGATTGATCCCAGTACAATGTGATACTGCCATTTTCGAGAACTGGGTCGGGCAGATGCCTATAGTACGGCAATTCCGATTCCACAAGTTTGTATTTTAGAGCAAGTTGCTGATGGATAATCCTGGCTACAGGGTTGTCTCTATGCAAGTACTCTCTGTTAGCCAGACGAGAACACCCGGAGATAATGTGACGGATTGATTCGTCTGAACGGTGGCATGCCCGACATACGTCAACCGTACCGTCCTTCACAATAAATCTCCGGTAATTATTCGTCATCATAACTTCATGCTGATAGGTCTAAATCGGGCCCATAGGCCATGCAGGGCCCGGAAAAAGTGTCCGGGAGCTCCTTACTCCGACATACCTCCCTGCGGTAGTTAGTGTCAAGCACGAAAGGTTTGCCCCGTCACTAAAATTATAAAAACGCTAAAAACGGGATATTTACCATGTTTACTGTTTGTTTTGAGTTCCCGATATTTCGGCGCTGTTGCAAGCACCATGACCACGGATAAACTGAAGTTATTGCGGGTGGGTGAACAGAAAACATGGTATCCCGTTTTTAGTGTTAATGATAAATCCAGTCTGTTCTTAAATCTGATCTCTGAATCCTAAGGTTTTGGTATTGTGCTGGACCTGCTCCGAAAAACGAAGCTATAAAAGTGAAGCGTCATGAAGGACCCTAGCTATGTCAAGCAATTAACTTACTAGTAATAATCAACTGTGACACATAGTAGAGTTTGGATTATTCGTCGTTATTTCATCACAGTTTTTATCTACATTTAACATTAGTTCTTCTTAATCATTTTAATATCTAATTAAAATTTAGCACTTATGACTCAACTGTCAAGTTCTCGACAACAGGGTAACAATCAGGTCTTTATTTACAATTCGTCAGCATTGTTCAACTAAAACAATTCCTCTACTATATACTATATATAACTATAGTGAACATGGGCCTCTTCCAAAGCATCGCCACAACGACCGTCTAACTCAAACGCTCCAAGTAACAAACACAATGTGGCATCTTTTGAGAACAAGGTCAAAGTTAATGTGCCCCAACAAAAAATGGAGTAATTTTTGTCGCTTAATCCTGACCGAGCGGCGAGCGGCAAGCGGAGGCATTCCAAATATGAGTAGCGATGATATTTAAATGACCGGCGGCGGCTGCGCGGGCGCATCGCTTTGACACACCGCGCAGCGCGCACCGAACGCGACGCATTCCGCGGCGGCGCGCGGCGGTGCGTCCACAACGACCTGCTGTGTTACGTTGCCGACCTGTCTATCGCAGACGAGCTCGAATTTTGATGAGAGGAAAACTCATTTGAATTTGTCACCTGCCATTGTTTGCGGGGATCGCATCAATCGCATCTTTGTTAAATGTGTATTCAACTTTGTTGTTATGATGATAATTTGATGAAATTTCTTGAAATGATAAGATAGCGCTACAGCGCTACACTATTGTTCGCCCTAATCGTCATGTTCTATCCTTGATTAGCCCTCGAGTGGTTACAGTGCTGCAGCGATAGATGCATAATGATGCAGCAAATGAAAGCTTATTAGTATTTTTATGTTAATTGGTCAAAAAACCTCACTATGTTTCCTTTCATCAGCCGCCACTAACCACACGTTGCTATTCTCGGTGTTCAATTAATTGACTCACATTCTAATGGTTATCCTTATGTACTGTTATGGGCAAACTGTATGTAGATTCAGATTCCTGCGGTGCCAAACCAATTACACCTTATTGGCGTAACCGGTGCAGCGCTGATGATTGAGCAGCTAAGTGGATGCTAATGAGCAATATTGCTTTTGGTTTCTTATTTTCTACTGATCAGAATTCAGAAAAAAACAGACGGAGAGGAAATCACCTATAATTGGATGTTTCCGATCAGTTATAGCCTGGAGTCGACACATCCTTGTGCCTGTCTGTGCACAAGGAGTCGCAGCGCGCGCAAGGAAGCAGCTCCGACTCAACTTGTTCACACCTTAGCGGGGTATCGCGTGCACACACCAACTGTAACGTCGCTAGCGTGCATGAAGCCATTTGGACGATACTGCACTGAATGGAGTCGAACCTGCTCCTAACAAGGGCACATCGTTTGAATGCGTCACTTTTTGCCGCCGCGCTGCGACATGCGAGCCGAATGTTCCGAGCCAGTTTTTGGTTAATATTCATTGTATGCAAGTTATCTGAGTGCATACATTCATATTAATGTATGGAAGGTATGAAGTTTTTAGCATAAAATAACTCATTTATATTTCATGGTCGGGCTTGTGTGACATAAGATAAATCTGATAAATTGCCCGGTTCAAGTGAATTAATTAATTAAAGAAAAACTCCTTTGTTATGGAAAGATTCAGTTTTATCACTTTTTATTATGCATTATGAGTTTACACTTATACAGTATGTTCCGAAATTGTAGAGCTTCCCGTGCAGCTTTTTTCTAAATGAACCTTTTGTTGTGATAATCGAAATTCTATTATTTTGAGTCACTTAATAAGTAAGCTTGCATGATACCTGACTTACAGATGTGCGCTTACGACACATGTTGCGACAACAAACTAAACGAATGAAGTGTCTATTCCTAAGTTCATTAGTAACTTACCAACAAGTGCGTGATGGCACTTACTAAAATACTTAAATACTTATACCCAGCTCTACGCATATTAAACATACACGAACTGAAAATAAACCGAAACCAACAAGTCATTCCTATCGCTTAAAAGAAGTCGGCAAAATGGCGCCAACTATAATAACTTCAATGATGCAACCGCTGCTGTAATGGAGCATATTAGAATGCTCGTCACTGACGCATGCGTATGAGCGTCTGCGATGAAATGTTAATATCGTGCTGACGAGCTCGCGAGGCGGAGGGAGAGCGGGGGGTGAGAGCGCGCGCGCCGGACGCAGCTCCCACGCCGTGGGCACGCCACGCATGCGCAAAAACACGCGCCGCGCTAACACATGCGCCCACGCAAAACGCACAGTAGTACAGCTGCAAAGCTGCTTAATAATACAATGGGTATAATTGTTTCTTACTTCTGACAAGACAACATTCCTGTAGCAGATCAGGCAGAAGAGAGGTCACAAAATCTATCTAATCATCTATGTATCTAATCATTTTCACAACGTCCAGGTCCCCTTTGTGATGTCATCATTAGGCGTCAAGACTCAAGACCTCGACAGCAGGCAGGTCTGCCTATCTCTAAGCTATTTGCCCAGGAAGAGATTAGCAGTGCCACCTCCGCAAGTGGTTTGGTCCGCAAGTTTGCGAGCTGATGAGAATTCGTGGTGAAAAGATCAAGAAGAACTTCGTGAAGGTGAATGAACGTGACGCTTTAATGAAAGCATCACGTTCATTGTTCATCTGGGTAAACATTTATAGGCTGGTCTGTTCCTGAGCTCTTACTTTATGTAACAAAAACGGTGTGAAATCATTAGTGTGTCATTTTTAAAGGCGCAGCCGACATGTCCTGCTGTGCTGAGCGAGAGCTTGCGCGGCGCGGGGCGCGGGCGGCATCGCGCGTCTGCCCCGTGCATACAGATGCGACGTAATTGTCGCGCGCAAAAACTAAACGCATGATAATCGAGGAAATGCCACCTGAACCGGACGCAGCACGGCCGCCGGCCGGTCGCACTGATTGTAGCCGGACCGGTGAGAAAGCGGACTTATGCAATGCTGTGTTATGTCCGACTGGATTATTATAATTGGGGCTGGTCTATGGGAAATGTGCGCTCTGCGAGCGTTCCCAGTTTGAACAGTGTTTTGTTGTAGTTATTCTTGTGCAGCATGTGGCAGTTTCTATTCTTAAATTATTTTAGAAATATTGTGCAAGGCGTGGAGGAACTCTATGAGGTTTTCGATAATAGGTACCACCTGCATTCAATGACAAAAGGTTTCCATTTCTGGAATATATGCTTTTATTACTGTTACTCTTAGCAGGCTGGAGTACTATCACCCCATATCTATCATCGGCTGGAGGCCTTACACTCAAGGCACCCACAGGATAGTCCGCTTAAGCAGAAGCCAGCCTCATAGTTGACCTGCGAGATGACAAGTCGGAAAAAAAAGAAAAACCTACATCATGCCACTGCAGGGCAAAGGCCTCACCAATTCGCAATTCTTGCAGTTAACTGCTATGTTAAGTTAGTTGAGCATTTCTTACGTACTTAAATTATCAGTTCTGATACCAAAGTGGTATTACCTACGTTTTTTTCTTGTTCATCGAAGACATGTTGTTCACAAGAACTGCTACCGTATCCAGCTCGGTCCCGACCACTTCCTGAGAACAGTGGCTGGTATCATCGGCAACATTCACGACATAGCTGCTCTATGCATCATTACCCTCACTTTTCAATAACCCGCAAATTATAGATCAATCGTCTGATTATTTTTTAGATCAATCGTCTGTGTATTCATGAGGGCTCGGATGCGCGCACTGAAGTTTTTGCCCCGTCCCCCCTCCCTCGCACGTAGCGTCCAATGGCGGCGTTTTAATTGCAGTAATAACCGTCTTGTCATTTGACTCCGAGTGATTTAAACCGGCGACTTTGTCCGTGATGCACTGCCGTAACATCAATGGCTTTGTCGGAAACGTTTCTGTGTTGAATAAATTATCCATTCACATTCATTCAAACGTGAGATGAGAGAAGTGCCACCGATTATATCTGATCAAGTATTTCGTGTAAGAAATATGTATCGATTGTGACGCAAGGCTAATTATCAAGTTTTACTCATACATAGCAGAGAAACATTTACATTTGTCACAATATAACAATATGTCACGTTCTTCACTTTTTAATTAGAAATCAGAGGTTTACCCAAACGCTTACAAGTTCCGTTGCTGATGAATTTCATTGAATTTTGCAGTGAGGACGTTAAACTCTGCTGCTTGGAATAGTGCCTGATCAATCAGAGAGGACGTCAGGCAGGAACAAACTGAAGGCTGCTGATTCCAAGTTTATTACTAGATGCCTAGTAACCACGATACCGTTGTTAGTCGGTGTAAACTGCGCCGGCGCACATTGAGAGCAGCCGCTAGATCGTGAATCGGCTTTTATAAATAATATTTGTGTAAACTCTGATCAATTTAGCATTGTTACATACCACGTTACCCTGACCACCACTATGTATCGTATCACGGTGTCAGTGAGTTATGTTTAGCTTGTTTCAGTTACAGTATAGTTTAGCACGAGCTTGCGCAGTAAAGGAGTGGATCTTCTCACGCGGCTGCGCGGGCACAGCGGAGGCGCGGAGTATTGTAATTGCCTGCGGTCGCTGCGACCATAAAGCATGTGTTCTGAAGTTGAATATTGCTATTGCGGGCTGGACGCGCATGGTAAGTGGTACCTACCCAACACTATTATGTTCAGAATATTGATTAATTTAGATACCTTTTGGATGATGAGATCTTATTAGATTTATACATTTATCGTGATTATGATCTTCGTAGATAACACAACATTGACGCTAAAAATAAAGTAATCTGATAACATGTGTAATTTCAAATGTTTACATTAGAAAATAGAGAAGTTAACATAAACCTGAACTAATAACTCGTGCATTTAATTTGAGTGCTTGTGGGAGCAACAGGCAGTAAGTTACAGTGGTGCGCCGGCGCAGGCGGGCGGCCGCTGATAATCTAGTTAAATTTATTTATTGAGGCCCGCGGCCATCCTCGCGGCCCCACGCCGTTCATTACCAACACTTCAAAAAGTGCAACAAAACATTACAAACTGCTGCGAAAAATAAAGCCAAGCACCAGTATTTTATACAGGACATGACGAAAGTAGGGCCGAGATCGTTGAGACAATAACATTGAATGAGCCAAGCATGAGTTTGATGGCTGAATCTGTTAATGAATTACCAGAATTTACATAAGTAATTAGGTGATTATATCTTCCGATCGTCCGATAGGGTGTGATAGCGTCCTACATCGAGTTCGATCGAACCGCCGGCGCCACCGTATCGAGAGATAAGAGGAACATATCGCGCGATGTAGATCACGGTGTGTATCAGATCCCCAGATATGCGATCTGCAGCGACTACACAAATAAATATGTTAAAATATGTAACGCGACGTGTTCACCAGTGATAAGAGATAGTATCGGGGCTTTCTGCGGAACATAATCAAGTCTCTTGCACTGATTTTTACATAATTAAAAAAAGCAGTTATTTTCTTCGTCTTCTTCATTTACGCTAGACAAAAACCAAAGCTTTGATCCTACTACCAATGCGGTGTCACTAAACTAGAGTAAACCATTTATGAACGTAACGTATAGTCTACCAATTCATGAAGTTTACTTTTATTTCAAGTAATATTATGTGTATTATTTCTGGCTCAGATTTTTAATACAGTTCCCAGATTTATGTAGCTGACCAAACAACCCTGCATCTTCGCGTTTTATGAATATCGGTGCGTCCTCGCCGCGGGCTGTGGGTCAGCTATCGCGATGCGCGCGCGCACGCCGCGCCGGACGCGCTTCATAACACGCCACGTGATTTACCGTGCCGCGCCGCTCCGCTCCGCATCGCCCCGCACCGGCTCCGCACCGACACGACGTGGTTATCTAAAACCTGCCACTGCGACTATTACTTACCAATAATATTGGGGTGCTCGCTGTTCGGTCATCATTTATGGCAAATATAAATAAAGTAAAAGAAAAGCCTACATAAAGAAGCTTAAAGCTTTTTCATTAGGTATGTGTAGTGCAAATTGCTCGTCATATTTGTAAGGTCAAACACTCATGCATGTATATCTCTGATGACGATAGAGGCATTCACTATGAAAGAATATATAACTATTACGGTCTTTAAGCCAGATTTTCCAGTTCCAAACTTAGTCTAGGTCAATCTACATCTTCATCATTAGAAAAGTACATTTTTAAACACCGTGGATTTGAAAACACCAAATTTTTGGTTTAGGACGCGTTTCGGTTACCAGTTTATCTTCCCTAACGCCATCTAGCAAGGCTTACCCCGCAATTAAATAATTTTCCTCGGTTGAATCATTAGTATCGCTATCTATTAGTAATACTAATAAATCAGATATAGCTACTCGTTTAGCTAGAGGGCTGTAATCCTTGTGTTAATACATATTCATGCGCGTCGAGTGGCGACACGGAGAGTCAAGTGTTCGTCGACGCGCAGTAAACCGCGAGGAATCGGTCGGTGTGTGTTCACACTCGATAACAAAGCCTATACGAGACTCAACGAGATAATGTTAATGCGTTACAGATTGAGCATTCTGTTTCATAATAACTACCTGAACGCTTATTTATCAAGCTCTTAGCATAAACAGTAAGACAGAGTGTTAAAGTTACAACATTAACAGCATGTCATTAACCATTGCAGTGTTATTAAGATTGAAGGTTGCAAGTTGCAAGTTTTTGTTCAACATTCCATTCCTACGATCCCTTCAAAAGAAGACGAGAAGAGAGAACGAGCCCCACAGCACTTGACTAAGACCCGGTTTCTGAATTGAGAACCTGTCAAACTACTTTAGCATTACATTTTTAATTTTTAAGGAATCACTAACTACTGGAATCAAGTACCTTTACTACTAAAGTAGAGTTTGACAGGTTCTCAATTTCAAATTCTCAAATCACAAACCAGGTCAGGTAGCCAGAGGGGGCTGTAATACTCAATTGGTCACCTGTGTATCAAACCAAACCATCATCAAATCATAAAGTTACAAACACTTCTCTTCGTCTTCGTGTGAGGTTTCTGAGCAAACCTGGATAATGTATATCTGATTGAAATGACTCAAGTCTTTAAACATAGCGTGAGTGTGACTTATCTCGGAGAATTTTAATGTTGCTAATGTAAGGTGCTTGTTGTAAAAGCAAATATTACGTATGTCATTATATCAGCGGGCGATAATAGGGCTATCTGCGCAAACACGGGGATTATCAACAACTCACTTCGCTGAATAGGGAGTGTCCCGCCGAAGGAAATTAACTGAAGATAAAGAAATATGCAAGAGAGCACGTCTCGACTAGATAACTGTTGTAACCGCTTGGAGCAGCACGCCACGTCATCATCGCCATCCACAGCCCGCTTTCACCAACTGCTGCACACATGCTTCCGTTTGCTTGTGCTACTCCCCACGCTCCTGTGCCAGCCTCATCCGGCCTCATAATGCCAGTAGTAGAGGATCCGGCAATTGGGTCTCGAGGTGGCATTGCACAAGTCCGAGGCTATGTGTTTTCATGGACCTCGGAATGCGCCACCGTCGGGATCCCTACTGACGGCAGGAGGGGTTTCTATCGGCGTCGGGTCGACGTTGAAGTACCTAGGACTCGTCCTCGACAGCCGGTGGAACTTCGTGGAGCACTTCCGACGTTTGGCTCCCAAACTGGATAGGACAAGGGCTGCCTTCAAGCGGCTCTTGCCCAACTTGAAGGGTCCAAACGCCTCCTGTCGTGCGGTCCATGGCCCTTTACGGGGCCCCGGTGTGGGCGCGTTCTTTGAGGCGGCAAGCCGCCCACTACCTGAACGCGCCCCAAAAGGTGATAGCCATAAGGCTAATCCGGGGGTACCGCACGATCTCCGGCGAGGCGGCTAGCCTCCTAGCCGGATTGCCGCCATGGGATCTGGAGGCACTCGCGCGCCTGCACGAATGGCGCGCGGAGGCACTACGTCTGGGGGAAACTCCGCTGCCACGGCAAATTGTCGCTCAGAGGACAGACCTCCGGCGTGATCTCATGGCGACATGGAGAGAGCGACTGTCGCAACCCCGTGCAGGGCACGCCACCATAGTGGCGATAAGTCCCCTCTTTGAGGAGTGGCTAGAGAGGCGCCACGGCGCCCTCACCTACCGCCTGACGCAGGTCCTCACCGGACACGGTTGTTTCGGGAGGTTCCTGCACCAAATCGGGCGGGAGGAAACGCCCGGGTGTTTCCACTGCGAGGATCGTCCGGAGGACACGGTGGAGCACACCGTAGAGGTCTGCCACGCTTGGGCGGAGCACCGCCGTGTCCTCGTAGCGGCGATTGGCGGCGGAGATCTCTCGCGTCCGGCCCTGGTTCAAGCCATGGTCCGGAGCGAGAGGGAATGGGAAGCCGTCACCACCTTCTGCGAAGCAGTCATGCTAGTGAAGGAGGTGGCGGAACGTGAGAGGGAAAGAACCTCACGTCCCAGCCGCCGCGGGAGACGCCCTGGGCGTCGGGGGTCACGTGGTGGCTCCCGTCCACCGTAGGCGCGGGCCTGTGGACGGCGAGTTATGGGCCAGCTCGCCGTCCGGACGTCTTATGACGACAGGCCGTGTCGACGGCGCGTTCGTGTTCCACGTGCGCCTCAAAGAGATGTCAGCAAACAAATAGGGGTCCGCAAGGGCCGATGCCTGCCAGGGCTGCGGGACTGTTCGAAAGAGATACCGTGGCCCTGCAACACAAAGGGCAAAGAAGGAACATGGATGGGTTTTAGTCAGTACAAGTCTGACACTCCCTTCCGCTCCGCCCAGAGTCTCCACTCTGGGCGGAGCGGAAGGGAGTGTCATTTGATGAATTCAGATCCGAAAAAAAATAATAATAATAATAATGCTAGTAGTCCTCAAAAACTGAGTAGTCCTGGTGTGTAACCACATTTTAGCAATGACGTTCGAGACCCCATTCATATAACAAGAGCAAACTCTTTGTCATTGACAGAATAATTGAACAAATAACACAGGCTTCCTACTAAATATTCTAATGAAATAACTAGGTAAATGATACCGGTAACAATTTTCAGAAATCGAATTCAGTTATCAATTCTTGACAGAATTGCTTAACAGTGATGCACATGTTCTTTATTTTGAATCCCGATACCCTTGTTCAGTCTTTTTTTTTTTTTTCCGGATAGTGAATCATCAAATGTTCAGTTCCTTGTTCAGTCTTACATCTGATTTATTAATTATTCCTTCTGTTTGATAGTCAGTAGTTATTGTTATGTATGCCAATTTAATTCTAAACGCTATAATGCTAACAACAATGTTCATAGTTGCATTCGATATTTATATAAATAAAAAGAAAAGTACTGACTGACTGACTGACTCATCAACGCCCAGCCTAGAAAGCTGAAATTTTGCACAGAGGTTCCCGTTATAATATAGATAAGGAGTAAGGAAGGATTTTTCGAAATTCAACCCCAGAAGGTGAAATGGGGTGTTGAATTTTCTGTGAAACTTGTTATTCTCGGAGTCGATTGTCTTGAAAATTTGCGTGCATACTCTTTAGTTAAAATTATGAGATACGTGTATCACATTTTTCCAAAATCATCCCCCAATTTAAAATTAAATGTCCCGACTGGCTATCTGATACATCAACGCACAGCCAAAACCGCTGGTCCTAGAGACATGAAATTTGGAAGGTGTATTCTTTGTGAAGAGTAGGTATCCACTAAGAAAGGGTTTTTTGAAATTCCACCCTTAAGAGGGTGAAATGGGGTGTTGAATTTTCTGTGAAACTTTTTATTCTCGGGGTCGATTGACTTGAAAATTAGTGTACATACTCTTCTAAATTATGAGAAACGTGTATCACAGTTTTTCCAAAATCATCCCCCAATATGAAACTCAAAGTCCTGACTGACATATCAACGCACAACCTAAACTGCAGTTCTTAAATACATGAAATTTGATGTGTGTATTCCTTGTGAAGAGTGGGTATCCACTGTGAAAGAGTTTTTCGAAATTCTACCCCTAAGAGGGTGAAACGGGGTGTTGAATTATCTGTGAAACTTAATATTTTCTGGGGCGATTGACTCGAAAATTATGAGACATGTGTATCAGTTATATAGGGTCTAACTATTCATACACGAAATATTTTCAGGGAATCATCTAACGGCTATAACAAAGCCATTTCAAGGGATTTTTTTTATCTGAGTATATTTTTTTATAAAAAATCAATAATTTAAAATTACTTGACCCACAAAATAAATACTGGCTCCTTATTTTTAAGCATCCATTACGCTAGTTTACTACGTCGTATTTACCTACTGTCATGTCATTGTTAGAATATGGAAGTAAAGGTTTTATGCAAAAAGTCTCAAAAAATTTCAGAATTATAATAAATTTGTAAAAAAAAACACTGAGATAATTTTTGTTTTCGTTGCCATGGCGACTTTACGACTTATAGAAGTTACTCTTAAAATATTTCGTGTATGAAAAGATAGACCTTATATATAAATCTATGTATGTACTATACATACATAGATTACTTATTATCTCAGAAGTAAGATCCCGTGGGCAATTCCCGAACTCCACGTGGGCGAAGCCGCGGGCATAAGCTAGTTCCTAATAAACTGCATAACGTTCAGTAGACACCGTCAAGATAGCCATTACACAGATAAATCAGCTCCACACAAACTAAACTAGTACCGAACTGTCCGAGCATGGAGTTATCGACGACATGCGACTGGCCACTAGTCAGTGAATATAAAATGACAGACAACTAGCACAATAGGTTCGTTTACAGCGGAAATGTCAGAGTTTCGTCATTCTCGACCCACTTGTACCTCTTGCACGTCAGGTCTCAAGTATTTCCACAAAAACAACTAATCATCGTTGATTATGCATACGTAATGTAGTCAAATGATAGGTTGCGAGCCACTAACCCGAAATCTGTGCGTGTCGGTCGCCGTATCGCACGGTCGCGGTCGCAGCCGCCGGTCGCCGGTCGCGAACACAGGCTATCATTAGTTGCGCATTACTATTGCGCAACTAATATTAAAGAATATTCTGCATCGGTTATATTTATCCCGGGCCCTGGATGTGAAAGCATTGATTAATATTGTAATGAGCACGACGAATAACTTCCTCCGTACCACCAAACGATGGCTAAACTTTAACGCAGACCATTGCCGGCTGAATACCCAATAATCTAAAGAATCTTTCATGAATGTTTCGATGTACAATGCGATGTTAAAGCTGCAGTGTTACTGTATTGTCGAAGACGCGCGTTTGGTGGCGGTGGCGGTCAGTAATTGTGTATAGTTTGAGATAATAGCGGCGCGGCGGTCGCGGGTGCAATTATTTTCATCCGGCGTCCGGTGCGGGGCGGGAGCGCCGTGATTTGCGTATGCGCATTATGCGCCGGCCCTTAATAACACGTTCATGAGCGATGCGCCCGCGCAGGCCGCTGTCCCCTAAATTACACTATTGTTGTAGCGCAACATTGTTGTGCACATTATCGCTCGCCACAAACGTGATGACGTTGGTTTAATGTCTCTATGACTATCAGGTGTCACCTGTCGTTGTGTCATGGGCACTTCATTGAGAAATACGTTGAGACAATACGACTAACTTTATCTTCCATTAAATTACATCAATTTTACAACAACGTAATAATTTGGCTCCTGCTTGTTTTGTAACCTGTTGCTACGACTTCCGCTGTTGAATTCGTATTCTAAGACGGGATTAAGTAGATGATACTGACACTACACTTGAAGCTGCTATATCTTCAGGTCCAATGTATCTGCGGCAAGGTTTCCTACCATATAGGTGTTACCAATCTCCCGTTCTCTTCGAAAGTCTTAGCTGTTCACACTGTCGAAAGCAAATGAAAGCGCAGTTCCCAGCGCGGGGCGAGCACAGGAAGCGTCCAATTTGATTACGTAGCAAAACAATAGGTAACATTATTTATACACATGTAACGTAATAGGATAATATGTAAAGCCACGATACTGGTCATTATGCAATCTACGAGGGACTGACACGCAGTAAAAAACAACAGAAATTCCGATACAGGAGGATTAGAATTAACAAGGGTGGTTAAGATCAAGATGAAGAAAACAGTGACCCGAAAGCACGTTGAGCTGACGAGTGGTGTAAGCTACCCGGAAGCGTTGAGGGGAGCAGGAAAGAAACAAAAGAGCTTCGTCATTGCCCAGGAGTGAATGACTCCAGGCTGCAAAAAATGCGGCTTGCGTTGCAATGCAGCTTTTTCTACCTACTCCTTGGGGTTTTACTACTCTATATCTATCCTATCTACCTCCGGGAACAAAAGTAGCCTATGTGTTAATCCAGAATATAAGCTATAAGCTATAAGCTATAAGCTATATAAGCTGTAAGCTATAAGCTATAAGCTATAAGCTATAAGCTATCTTGATACCAAATTTCATCCAAATCCGTTAAGCCGTTTGAGCGTGTAGGAGTAACAAACATACACACATACACATATACAAACTTTCGCCTTTATGATATTAGTGTGATTTGACCTCAAAAAGTTTTCCCTTCATTACTTTCCAGAGTCGAAAGACAGGGAGAAGTTGCGCTTGTAAAATGGTAGAAGACAGATTTGTTCTTAGTGGTGTTCCTGCAACAATCTGCTGTGTGGCACAGCTTAGTTAAAGCGAACTGCGCCTGAGCAGCGCTCACCGATTGAGTTGCGTCTGAAGTGTAACTGTATCCTAATAGTTTACTCTAAGCTCGCCAGTATCGGACCCATGAATTTGACAGTGTACGACATACGAGTATGCTTATTGCTTATCTATATTTATGCCCAAACTTTTGTTATGAGAAGCGACACAAAAGATTTTCTTCTGCTCTTCATGTCTTTGGTACCTACTTTAGATTGTTTGAGATCGTAGGTGTCCAAGTTGTCCAAGCGTTGTAGTTGTGATCATCAAACGTGCAAGAAAATGGACACTTAGAACACACCTGCAAGCGAAACAAAACTTTTATTTATTTATACAACGTGTAACAGAATAAACGCAATTCCTGAAAGTAGTTGGTTCAGAATCGGCTTCTGAATCGATTTCCGTCATTAAAAATAGGTGTTAAATTTTGACGGAAAAATCTTTTAAATAACTTAAATTAGAAACACAGTATCATGACAAAGGAATACAATGCTTAATTCAAGGAAATTGAAACCTTAACTCAGAGCAATAAAGGCTAATAAAACGCACGACATTATTTGTAGTTCGCTCATAGCTCGTAATACACACACGTTAATAATATCAATGCAATTTACATTAAATGTAGTGTGCGTCAAATAAATAGGTAATCTAAAGGAATTCCAACTTTATCTCCAATGAGTAAGGCTTATTTGAATGCACGACCAAACTTAGTTGGTCATCAGAGTAGCCCTACACACTAACAAACAATTTTTAGGCATTTTTACAAAATAAAATTATTTAATTTGAAGAAATTTAGAACTTATTGCAATGAGATAAAGCATTTGTCGGCAACCTCTTTGACGGTTATGCGAAATGCCGACACACACGCCGCCGCTACCGCCGAATACCACGAGTACCTAACATTGCATTGCTAGTCATCCGCCGGTAGTGATCTAGTGTCGTTGTTCTTTAATTTACTTCCGTGACATTTTTGTTTCCGCGCACGATGGCTTTCCGGTATACCAACATACAATACACGGAGATGGTGAGGACACTGGCTCGCTGTCTTGATAATGTCGCGTTAGCTTGTCGGGAGTTCAATGACCGTTTTGGCTGCAGTGTGAGCGCCAGGACGATGCTGGCTGCAACTCAGCGACTGAGGCATCTGGATGCGGAGTAAGGCAGTCGTTGGATAGGTCGCGGAGGACCTGTGCCGTGGCCTCCCAGATCGCCTGACTTAACACCATTAGACTTTTATTTGTGGGGTCGCATAAAATCGCTCGTGTACGTCAGTCAATCTACAAGTGTCGAGGAACTAAAAAAAAATTGAACAAGCATTTGTGACGGTGAAATGTGATACTGAAGTGCTTACAAAATTAAAATACAATACGGTGGTCATTTTGAAACTTTAATGAAAGTGGATCGCAGAAATAGTGCAAATTAATAACCTAAGTGTAAAGTGTAAATAGTCCAGTTATATAAGTAAGTACCTACCTACTTCTACCTATCAATACGATTGTATTCTTATCACTGTAAATATTATGATTCAAATCTTTTAAACACGCCGTCTTCAAATATTTTTCCGCTACAAACAATAAACTGTACCTAAACACAACTTATCAGAGGGATCGAGGGATTCGCGGGGGTGCAATCTCGAAAGATAAAGTCGCTGTTTTAAATGCATCCCCGTTACTAAGCCTAAAGTCTTAGATTCGTGTTGATAATTTGACTTACTAGAAAATTTCGTTCATTGAACTAACGCACATCTAATGCCTACAGCTATGGTCAGCTGGCGGGCGCTCGAGTGTGCGTGTCGCGTCGGCCGCTAACATTGCATGAGTGTGTGTGCGATGTTGTTGCACAAACGTTTTGCGTTTAGTAAGGATAACTATTTTATAAAAATGACTAGGTTTGGTTTAAATTTATTTAATTACGGATGTTGTTTTAGACTTATAATTTAATATTCTAATTGGGGTGTCTGAGGTATTGTGCTTAATCTGTTACACGTTGTATAAAAGGATAATTTTCGGTGCCTTTGGTAAAATAAAATTATTAGCGAGCTCATTCATTACAGCTTCAACTTTGGCGTGTAATCAATACACTGCGATCTTATGGGTCCGTCTACTCACATAGTTATTTCCACTGAAACACCAAAAGGTTATCCCATTCCTGTCGGCTTGTATCAAGTGTTACAAGATAATGCCTTATCATTACATCTGCTGTCCTGTACGCAGCCGCATCAGGTAATCAGCCGGGCGCAGCAGGAAGCGGCTCTGAAGTAATGCCACAATATCTCTAATTAGTATGATCTGAGGCGTCGGCTGATTGGATTCAGTTTAATAAGCATAAAGCACACGCGGTGCGCGCGCGCAGGTAACCACAGGCCCGCGCACGAGATGTAATAGGCCGCAGGTATACAAGGTGGAGGTCAGAAGGTCTACTCTGTAGAGCTAGGCGACTCCCGTAGGACGCATAACAGTTTTGACAGCTGAACATTATTTCGAAGAGAATTAGTTTGATTTCAATGACTTCTAAACCTGTAATCTTTTGTTTCACGGTGACATTCAATCCCTTTTATGTCAAATCATCCGTCTTTTATGGGCTCCCCTCACCTCCCCTCTCCTCCACGCCATCAGCTGCATTTATATCCATCCCACTCAGTCAGCTTCGTTTAATCCCTCCTCATTACATGCTCATATTTCCATACCAAGGCAAACGGTCATCTTCCAAATTTCGTCTAGTATACCCAAATTTGTGTTTATAAATTCATATTGATTCACTCGTCCACCTCAATATTCTTATCTTCGACAAGATTTATGCCTGCCACATTCAAAACAAGCAGCGTCGAGGGTAAAACGGATGTAACTCCGGCTACCTTGAAGATATCCTTTCCTCATCACAGGCACATCTCATACTAGCCACATAGAGTTAATTAAAGTGAATACAGTTCCTTCCAATACCTTCTCCATATATCTAATTCATAGGGCCCCTCTATGTCGTGTTCTATAACATGTCTGTGAAGGTAGTGCAGTAATGTGTGTGTGTGTGTGTGTGGTGTCCTATGACGTAATGAGAGGCCAATGTCTAACGAAACCTTTGAGCCGTTTGCGTTCACTACCTCAAGAATGATTCTGTAGATGAACCTAGCATACAGTTCTTCTAAAGGATACCCAACCAATAATGTATTCATAATGTAAGTAACCCTCATAGGTAAAACCGTGTGTGTGTTGGTAAGCAGGGGTATCAAAAGACCGCCAGCTACGATCCTGACCTACTTCATTTGCGTAGTCCACGTTTTACCTTTTAACTGGGATTTATCAGACTTCAATACTTAAAACTGTTGCTCTATTACACAATCCAGAAACCATCATATCCAATCGATCTTATACAGGTAGTGCACATTCGTTAGAATCCAAAAATGTCATAAACAATCTTCGAAAATGCTCCAAATCTTGCCGTTTCTACTGGTTGTGCAAAATGTTTCTCCTGTCAAATGATTTAGGTCCTACACACGATGCAACGCATCTGCAAATATTCAGATGATACATATTGAAATCTATGTTCCTATAAGAAGATCAGTATAATCTTCCGATCAGATATCACCGTATGTGTGTAGGTATGCATGAGCGCGCATGTGCGGCGGTCTGCGCGCGCGCTGTGATTAATATGATTATTTGATTGTTTAATCACGGGGGCACGCAAACCTCCGATATGGAGCCGGCAGCGATCGCCTGTGGACCGCTTGGGCTAGCTATAAGTACAGATAATTGACTTTGAAAGTCAGATGAGCTTTTTGCAGCGTAGGTAGGTAAAGAATCGTCATTGCCTTCTACTTACTGAATTTGGATAGTGTTTGATAATTCCAAAGTGCCTTTACCTGGTATATTTGAAATAAATGCTTGAGTTTTTGTGACTTCAAGAAGTTAAAACCACAAGAACTAAACCGACAAGATTCAGTGCTCTGTCGTTAAAACCATCAAGTAATATCAATGTCACCAGATTAACGACGACTTGGTACGAAGAGGAAAAACATTCCATGGCAGTGAATGATGGATTATCTAAGACACTATTTTGAAGCTCTAGTCCTGGCGAGGTAATTCATTTAGAGCTAGCGGGTACACATACTCCGCCAGGCTGGCGCGATGGCGCACCAATACAAAAAACACAAATACTTGAGTAATTCCGATCAATTAATAGTAACATAGGGCTGCGCAAAAAAGCGGGGTCCGCGATAAGGACGGGAACACGGTGAGCATCCCGGACACGCGGCTCGGCATCCCGGACCGGCGCGCTTCCCGGTACCGGCCCGCCGCGCAGCCCGGAGTGCACACAAATTAGTTTATTGGTACAATTAATTAATTAAAGGGATCTCTGTCAAACTGTCCTCAACAAAGATTAAGAGCTTTCCATTCAAATGATTGCCCAACCTCACGTGTGGAAGCACATTTTATGTCTTTAGGAACTTTGTGCTGCAGCAGGGGGATTTTGAATGCATAACATCTATGGGAGGGTATGTAATGATATAAGAATATGAATAAGATAATTTATTGTTTGAGAAATTACATTCAATGCAATAATTCCTGAAACTCACACTAGGATTCCCTGTGTCGTGAGCTCCAGGCTCCTTCGGTCCGTTTACATTTTTTTTGTTACACAAATAATATATCGGTTACAATATTTTTTAAATCTAATCTACTAACTACTCGTAATCTAAAAAAAGGAAAAAATAAAGAAAACCGTCAGCCTCCCATACATTTTGTAATTTTTAAGGTATTTAAAAATACTTACTCAGGAAAGTTTCTCAAAGTTATTAGAAAAAACCACCTTTCGTCAGTGTAGCAACAGTAACGCAGCTTTCTGCCACTTGTATTACTGTATATACCATGATCCCTGGTGTAGCGATGTGACATGTGTGCGGGTGGCCGCTGTTCAAAATGCGCTCGTGCCGCTCGCGTCTCTCGACACATGCGCGTATGTAGACACCACACCGTTGAGACTCGGCACCACTGTAAATGCTGCCCGAATCGTAAGTAACGCAATACTTCTGGATGGATGGATGTATTCAATGAATTCGATACAAATTATTGTTATGAATTTCATAAACTTATAATGGTCTCCATACAAGGACGGCGTCCTAAAAATTAATAACTATATTGGCACACATGGCTGTGCTGAAAAACCTAATTACCACTGTTGAGACAATGACCAGAATAAAATAGAACGCGCTGTGTCCATTCCTAGAGGCGGTTAATTGCTTTGAGCCAATAAAAATATTATAAGTTAATTAATAATAGTGGGCTGCGCGCGCGCCACTCGCCGCGTACTAACGCGTAAGCAACTAATAACGCTGTCCAACTGTGATCAATGATCGATAATAGCCGGTCCGGGGGTGCTGTCAGTTATAGTAGTTAAATGATTGTTTGTATTTAAATCATTTGAGAGGTATTGAGTAGATGTAACAGGCAGTCGGGATCATTTGATTCTAGTGGGGTCACTCGCTTCAGGCTCTACTTAGGTACGTCCAGATTTGCATTAATTTAACAGGATCAGGGAAGAATGTCTTAATATTAATTTTAATTGTTCTGAATCCATTAGACGCATGTCACATCTAAGCCCTAATATTCATGTTATCCCATCAAACCGTCGCGTTCAGGTGGGTGGCACCACAGCCTCCGGGAACCAAGAGACACAAAAACTGAACAATGCATCAATGGACTACGATAAGAAGCGATCATCGCCCATTGATGGCAAATACCGGGAAATGATAGGTATTTACCATTTAGCGGTATACCTCCCCGGCGGTAGGTAGACCCGCCGACGAAGCCTCACGCGACCTCATTTATATTCGCGCGTTGCAAATGACTCTACAACGATTGGGCAAAAAGTGTGATTGCTTCAAACTGATTAATTCGGCCCTTAAGTGCGTTGTTTAAATGTTAATATTATAGCTTATAGCTTCACTGAGGACTTGTAGCCTCACTCTTTCTCACACATCAATTCAATTTTCTGGATGGTCAATTAGAACCGGTCAACTTCTTATCTTCAACACATGGATTCTCTTTAAGACGAGTAAGATCTAGTATTTTAATCATAAAGTACTCTGCTATGAGTAATTAAGTGACAGAGAGCCTAGTTGAACCAACGCGTTTGATGGGGATTTTTGTTAGTTGTTATTATATTGTGATAAACATTGGAAATCGGAAAAGTTCTGAAAATTACGTAGCTATAATTAGGTATGCAATTCTAAATAATATTCCCAAAGTATTCGAGTGATTTCAGTAGGTAGATACTGTTACGATAAGCCAAAATTCACCATTTCCTTGGTTGTTTAATTATGATGGTATGAGATAAGAATGTAGACGACGTAGAATTACCTTATCACACAGTCTTCACACCTAAACCGACATAACAGCCAGTACAATCGATCATATGTACATTTTTTATTTCAAAATAATGACGGTTCTCATCGAACCACTCTTTGCTCAAAAAACGTTCACGTTTTGATGAAGCTGATAACAAACCCCCGTCAGTCAACGGGACATTAATGAATTAATTGAAAACATAAACAAGGGACACACATTTGGGTACCGGCAGGACAGTAGGCCGCCCATAGGGGTCGCCACTTGACGGAATTAAAAACCCATAATGTACCCATGGATGTCATTCAGGTAGTTTGTTAAATCAATGGGGTCTGACGAAAGGGGACGATAGCCATCAAATTAGTTAAGAGTCCGTAAACAGCGTAATGTGTAGTTTAGTATTCAATTAGTTATTTTGTGACGGCAATTACGTGGTGATAGGAATCAGTGATCGCTTAACCAACGATGAATGATCAGTGGAGGCTTTAAATGCAATGAGTATCGTTTTAAGTAGAGTTACAATTTTTTTCTTTGTTAGCTGAATCAAATGAATATAAGTGTTTCATGATTTTTTACTGTTTAAATGCGTAACTAGAAAAGTATTTGCAGTTTCGGGCTCTAACTAGGTTTTTTTGTTTTGTTACAGCTCGGAGTCTACATTTGTGCCTAGGTTGGCACTTTAAAACTACCATTAGCATTTAACTGAGTTCCGATTAAAAACTGTTTTGAGATTGTGGATACATAACTTGAGGGGGTGTTTAACACTTTCTGAAGTAATTACAGCAAACAACAGCTGACAGTGACACATGCTTGGCCCCCACATGATAAACGCTCGCATATTTTTCTATCAATTGCGCATCGTTTACTAATCAAGCGCCGGCGCAGCGTGCCGTCGACCGCATCAGATAAGCGCGCAGCTGATGACCAGCATCTCTTACATCAATGTCCCAGCAATGGAGACAGATGAGCATCAGCAGGACTCTGTGACTGGATGGTATCAGAACTTTATGTATCAGGGCTCACTGCGGTGAGGGGGCACAGAGGACCTTTGATTGGTGTCAAATATTGTGGAGCTTTCGATTCGATTGTTGTACTCATCTGTTACAATATCTCCAGTTAAATGTATGTACTTGTAGGTAAAGTATGTGACTAGGTAGGCACCTTTTGACTCGATTGTACTGTGATACCCACGTACCCAGACCCACCTAATAATAGTAATCCTAAGTAGTTTCCAACAGCAAGTAAAGTATTGGCTCAGTTTTTACTGAAAACTTAGGTATCTGACAGGTAGTAGTAGTAATTTGAATAATTTAATAATAAATCACCCATTATAGCCAATAAGTAATAATGGAATAGTTTGACTGAATTGAAATAATACTGATAAAACATTATTTTCTTGAGTTTCATTTTCTAAGTACTTCTATTATAGAGAATTAATTAAGATACCCAGGAATAGTGTTTTATTTTATAACTACGGCTCTGTGTATCACCAGTTTACATGCATCTCAGTGAGGTCCAAACAATAATTCAAAAATGAATAGCAGCATTCTGACCGATGGCGATGTGAGAACGATTTATTGCGATTCTCAGTAAGGAGATGAAATGCTCTGAGCAGCCGACGAGGTCCCGCGGCCTACCCAGCTATAAACACACGTTAAACATCTCAAGTGTACATCCAACCGCTATTACCATCTTAACGATCAGTGTCGCAACGCAGATAGCAATCAGAGCCATCCGCTAATTTATATTACCTTATTAAACTAATTATCCCAAACAATGGAGTCTGCATTAATCCACAGCAATTTACATTGAATACATCGAGATGCTGAAACATCTAGCATAACTACAGCCAATCAGGTGCGAGGGTTTTGAACTAGGAAGTCTGCGCGGGCCAATGGCGTGCCAGCTGGGTGCGCGCGCGCCGCCTCAGACGCCCCGGCACGCCCCCCTCCCCCCACCTAGGCGGTATCTAGCCAACTAGTTTTAGTCTTAACTAAACGAGTAGGTACATGTATTTGAGTAAAACGATGCCTATTTCCTGAGAAGCTGTGGGCCTGCCACCGCAGGACTGCGACATGCTACTCAGTAATCTAGGCGTAGCATAGTTAGGTAGGTATAGGTTTCATCACAATAGGGTTTTATCAAATACCAAAATAGGAAGATTTGTTAAAAATAATGCCAAAGTCGTCTAAACTACCGCAGCTGCTTTAAAGAACAAACCAAACAGCTAGTATCGTGACGTACCCGCCTGCCTGTGGTATTCAAACTGCTGGGACCAAGGACTCCTCTCTGTGAGAGGTTCACTAATTACGTAATCTTGGACTCATAACATGTAGTAGCAGCATAGCCCACTAATAGCCTGGAATAGCTTCACTTGTGTCATAAGCATGACAGACTGGCTTGCAGTGGCACTGGTTTAGATGGCAAATCAATACTAACATATACACAATGCAAACTCACTTTACCCAATACACGTTGTGTGGGTCCAAATCATAAGATCTATTGAATGCTGTGCCTCGAGTGAAATTTCGATCGCCGACCATAGAAAAAAGAACCCTGAATACAATTACACAACGCTTCGTGTGAAGATCACGTGAATGATCAATCGTAATGTAACACAAACTTTGACTAAAGAGCCAAACACGAATGCCAAGCTAGGTGTAAGCGTACAAAGATGCAACAACAATGGACCTTACTCATCATCAACATCATCATTCTCCTGCCCTATCCCAATTTATTTGTGGTCGCAGCATCTCGTCTTCTTCTTCCATACCTCTCTATTACTCGTCATCTTAGTCGTCACCTCCTTTCTAGCCATATCATCCTTCACAAAGGAATGAGGAGAACGTTGAGGATGAATGTAGATAGCTATAGGAGTAGAGGAAGACCAAAGAAACGATGGATGGACCTTAATCATCTACGAACATTTAAATACAACCTGTCAGAATAGTTTTCTTGCCAGTCTACTGATTTTAATTTGAATCTAGCTAAAGAACAGTTGATTAAGTGTTAATATAACTTTTTAATTCATTAATTTTAATTGCATCTTAACCGTTCAGGTAATTTAAACTATTATAAATTTCGACGACTCAAACTATTCATTATCTGTAAATTACTTGTACATTTATAAAACCTACTTACCACAACATTGTAGTTCATTCCCCCACTAATCACTCAACTCAAAATGGACTGCCAACAATACAAGCGATACCCCCAGTGGTTACCTGTATAAATATTCGCGATGGAGCGATACCCCTGTATCAATCATCGCATAATGCCGCTAATTGCATGTACCTGTGTATGTGGGGCCAATTTGTACCCCATCACCCGTGGCCCGTGGGCCATGGACCGGTATGCTAATGTGGCGCCCCCTCGCGGTCGAACCCGACACGTGCCCTGATAATTGGTGATAACACACACGAACGCTTTGTTGCTATCATGATACTAATAACTTTAAAGTACATTCTTTGACAGGGATCTTGACTGTAATATGAGTGATGCATCTAGGGATGATGACTATCTTTCTGCTACAACAGAATCTTGATAATATGTAAATGTGAGCAAAAGTTGTAGTTCTGGATATGGTAATCTAGTCTGATCTTTCGAATTTACAAAAGTAGTACTGGCGCAGTGAAATAGAATATGATATGAAACAGAAATAATTCAATACCGGATGAACTGCAATAGTAAAGGTGTTAGGTGGTTATCTCATTAGGCTTAAACTGTCTCAGAACGAAGAAACAAATGAGTAGTCCATTAACCTTGTCTGGTTCAAGAAACGATCCTAAAACAGTTGAATTCATTGCAACTCCAAACATACAAGCTGCGATATGTACTCGAAACACTGAAACAATTCATACCAACGCGGCAACGTTCTAATGTTCACAGCGCTGAAGCGATACTCAAAACTGTCAAGAGGCTAGAAGTGGACAGACCAGGAGATAGATCTCAATAGAGGTACTAAACTAATTTGCTAGTCAACCTCATCAAATTACATGCCTACTAACGGCAAAAGTGTTCGTCGTGGAAGACTACTAAGGGTGCGCGGATTTCTGTTCCGAAGAAGAAGCTGCAATCAGTTAAACACTAGTAAACAAAATGTCTTATATAAACAACTTCTGATAAAAGACTTCTGGTGTTATCAGACCGCAATCAAAATTCAAATCTAAACTGAGTAGGTAAAATTGGCAATACGATGCAGCGATTTAATTTACAGCTTTTTAAAAACTTTGATGCTTTACCCTCTATCTCCCGGTCCATAGCGGGGCAGTTAGAGCAGCAATGTGTCACTAGTGATAGCTGCAGCAGTCGCGATGTGTCAGCGGAGACATTACTGTCTCCGGGCATAACCGATAGGTGGACTTATGAAGCATGGGTCTAGTGCTGGCACCGCTCCTAATGACCCGGTCTTTAAGAGTAGTGGCGAGGTTACATGCATTGTTGTAACTATGCAAGGTATGAAAAATGTAATAATGCTCTTGAGAAGGTTAAAGTGAGGGTTGTCAAAGAAATGTCCACGAAATTGTTAACAAAACACATATTTTCTAAGTCAAAAAGGAAGCGGTAGGTATAGATAGTACATACGAACAGTCGATTTTCACACAGCTCTTCGTTCTCAGGGCGGACTCCTCCCGTCTGGCATGTAATTGTTAAAAATAAATTCCTAAGTAAGTCTTTACGGTCACGGGCAGAGATTTTCTTTGACAGACTATTAAGTTTAAAATTTAAACCAACCATGGGGAGCACTTGTAAGCTTTATAGATTCAACTATTGCTTACTGTTAAAGGATCATGGTATACATTATAATGTCTGAAAGTAAACAGTAAAAGTATATCTTGCAATTCATCGGAACTCAAAGTTTATTAGATAGATTTTTTTTCCTATTCAATTCTTTTCTAGAAAATATAACGAGCGATAAGACACCACAATATTTTAACGCTAATTAATTCTTTTATTCAAAACAATCTTAGAACACTTTTAGAACGTCAAAATGACAGATCTGGTAATAGTCCCCCAAAACGGCGGTATTGGTACTTGTAGTACAACTTTCATATCCTTTCATGAGCGTTCAAGACCGACACATAAATGTACACACACAAATAAGGAAATAAAACACGACTAACCAAAACCTATTAAAATATAAACAAAACTATCAATAAGGAAGTAAGTTTCGTCAAGTTTCCTGTAGTTTATCATAACATATCATATTCATAGCCGAACCACGAAATGCAATAGATGACTAGTTCCGATAGTATCGGGCCTTGTACGTGAATTAGCGTAATTATCCGATAGCATCGCCACTTGTGCCAGCCTTCACTTGTTTGTCTAAGAGTCTAGCTATCGGTCAAGTCGCCTCCATACCGTGGCTTCGGAGTAAATGAAATGAGTCTCATCAGACACGCCTTAATAACTAATCTCTTACTGTGTGCAATGTTTGCTTACTGGTATTATAAAGAACATTGTAATAAATACATAGAATTATTGGTTTTGTGAACTGAAGTATCAAATTGAAACGTGTTTGTATCAAATTACGCAGAAACATAGTATTTTTGCAAGAGTTCAAAAGTCGTTTGACTTTGTCTAACTACAAATATTTCTTAATTGTGAGAACTATTTTCACGTAACAACAATATTCTCTAAGGTTAGTTCAATTTCTTGGGAGTTTGAAAGAGCCAGTTTCCTAATTCTTATGAAAACTTGTACAAATTATCATTACAGTTAGAACGACAGCTTTGTTGCAATACATTACCAAAGGTACGTCATTCATGAGCCTAGCCTAGGTTCAAAATCAGGCCAAAACACTAGCTATTTGTTCTGCAATTTCTAAATGAACTCATTACAGCATGTTACAACTAATCCGTCATAATTCTCGCTATCTCCTAACTATGGACAAATACGTCTAAATAGTGGGAACTACTTCTTTGTACTAACGATTATTTTTTCTCGCTAAAGTCAATTATCGTTAGGACACACATCCTGGAGCATGTCTTCACGCCACTCATTAACATTGCGATACACGTAACTCCTTCAATTTAATTAAGTAATAATTAAATTGAAAGAGTTTATTATTGACTTTTTTTATATATTGATTGATGTCTTAATGACTGCTATTTGTCGAATTTAGTATTACTCGTAGTTAATCTTTGAAAATATCGAAACATCTCGTGATAACATTTCAGTTTGGTTGAAGTTATCACTGAGATGAAACCATCAGCCTTTTGGTTATTTTAGTAGATAAGACCTTCCCTTAGGAGGGGATATTATGACGAAATAAAATGTTACAGGTTCTGTATGAGTTAATCAGTTCAGATCTAAAATAATAAGTTTAAATACATTGCCTATCAATAAATTATTGACTTACATTATCCACGTATCTAATAATTCTCCACAATAACTGTCGACCTATATTTCGCAAATCGCCAAGAGCCGCGTATCGCTGAACAAACATGGCTGTGCTAAGAATTCGCGTTGTACTCGCGAAACTGTATCAGAATCAATATTCACGTCGATATTACAGAGTTATCGTTGAATAAACATGGCGATAACGCCAGGTGCTTGTTTGTGCTTTGAAAAATAAAAAATATGTGGGTCAGCGACGCACCTGTGGCTTGTGAGTATGGGCGACAACCTGCCGCCCGCCATAGCGAAGGAAGGACCAATTTACTTGCATGAAGAGTTGGTTTTTAACTAAACTACTGAGTATTTATAAACATCGTCATCATCATTCATCATTCCCTTGCCCATGGCCCAATTCCTTTGGGTCGGCAGCATGTCTTCTTCTTCCATACTTCTCTATTAGTCGTCAGTTCAGCAGTCACCTTCATTCTTACCACAGACCATTCAAAGTTTCCTTGGTGCCCCCTACTCTTGTATAACCATTCTCAATATTCTCATTCAGAATCGAAACTTTTCTCACGAAATTTTCACATCACATACCACACAAGTTTTCAACGAGCGGTGCCACTTTCAGAAATATCATATCCTCTAAACAGCATCATTATCATTCATCTTTATTTATCTCAGCATCATAATTGGTATTGAAGGTACGGGTTAAGGAAATAAGTACACAATTGGATTGGCTTGGTGTCTAAGGAAAGTACCAATAGGTACCTTTAAGAACTTAAATTTGGTGTGTATAAGTGCGTTAGGACCTACCCTAACCCTGCATGTAAAATAACTATGTAGTTAATAAGAACGTATTGTTAAACAATTTGTTCACTAGTGAAAGGAAAACATTCAGAAAGTTCACGAATGGCGACCACGAGTAGGAAAATGAGAATGCGATCGTTGGCAGCAGCACAACCGGATAGAACTGGTTACGGCGCTGATTCATTACGCAAGGCGGATTAATATGACGAAACAATAATCAAAGAGATTTATGAATTGATATCATCATTTTAAAGTATTATAACATGATTATAAAACTGATCAGTTTGGTGAAAATTTATAAGGTTTCCGTTGTTTTCTATTCGATAACGTATCGAAGCTAATTTATTCATTCGGTGGGTTTATCGGAAGTGGGTCACGTGAGCCTGGCGCCACGGCGAGTAGGTAGTATATAAGTAGGTGCGGTACCTACACTCACGTATATACCGCCCGATACTGCGCGTCGCAGATTACCGACTTGTGATTCATTAATCACCTCATTTTATAATACAAATAAATAGTTGAATAGATAAGGACTAATGTGCTTGGAGTACGACATTTATAACAACGGTCAATGAAAGGTCGACTGTAAAAGTTTAAACTCAGCTGTGGTTGCCCCCGTGTCGCCTGAAACCGTTAAGTTTTAGGCTGTCAAAGACCAGTTTTAATGGCGATAATAAACCCAGGAAAACTCTCCTAAACCTAAAGAAACTTGTCGAATCACTGACTACGGGCCTATTGATGATAACGATGAATCTAGATTAGAAGATTGTTAAATATTTCCTTATGAAAATGAGTTACGAGAAATGAGTGGAATTCTTGTACACTCGATGGTATGATAAGATGACACCATAAGGAGCAGCACATCACAAAGGAAGAAGGATTGTCCTTGTAGTGAGTTAGACAAAGCTGTGCTTGTGATAACGAACATAATGGTTTACAAGGAAATATAGCAATGTCATCGTGAACAATGAAAGTATTATCAAAATTACCAACTTATATATTTATAGATGTTACGGCTAAAGATGGGCGTAAAGATAAAAATAAGATTGGCCGGTTAAGCTAAGGTTGCAATGTAATCCCGTAGCTGAAAATTTTTCGAGATGATTTTTCATTTCAATATCATTGAAACTGTAGTATTTTTAATAGGTTTAGGTAGATTAGATCTTTGACAGTCGTTAGGTAGTCAGTGGCCGAAAAAGTCTGACAACCAGTCTTACCAAGGGGTATCTTATTACCCGGTACTAACTGGGTTGTGGGGGTCAGATAGGCAGTCGCTCCATGTAAAATACAGGTATTCAGTTGCATCCGGTTAGACTGGAAGCCGACCCCAACATGGTTGGGAAAAGGCTAGGTAGATGATGAGGTAGATTAGAACCATGACCAACCATGTGCGAGCCTAGATGGTCGCAGGAACTAAGCTAGGGTATCCCGGAAAAATGGGTTAGGTTAGAACTGCGACTAAATTTATCTCGTGCATCTACATGCAAGTTGGTTGCATCAAATCGCCAGTAACAAGCAAGTATTTTCAAGGCACTGTAAACTACTACCTATTTCATTTTTAGCTAAGAGGGTACGGCTAATCATAAGTTTACCTTCACACCCATCTTTACCCATAGCATAGACACTTATTGTTAGCAGTAAAAGGGAATGTTTATTATAAGTCATTAATGTAGATATTCCTCTGTAACACTTCCTAAGAATGAATAAATAACGTAACTGTCATATTGATGACTCTGTTAAAACATTTGTCACATCAGTAAGGGAACACGTTTTTACTATTAAACATGAGTAATGGATATCTACTCCTAAAGTCCTAACGTTATCGGTTCCATCAGCGTTTACATATTCATATTTAAATCAACTCATAGGACGACTCATTCAATTCCTGAAAGTTTCAAGTGTACCTACACGATAGTGAAATGAGTTGAATTCTTTAGGGATTACCGGCTGGATGTTAGTGGCCACGTCGCTCACGTCACTATTCTCTGTACGGTGCGTTTGGTAATAGGTGACGGATTGTCTTTTATATTTGTAGAATTTCTAATCACTATAATTATTAATTAGGTACCTACTTACATAAAGTTAAATTTACGATAGTATTAGCTAACCAAATACCATTAATAGCAAACACATGAGACTGTGGCAAAATAGCAAATTGTAACGAAATAAATGTCTCACTTGTAACAGTAGGTACTGTTACAAACACCGATATGGATTTCTCATGGTTGCAACTTTGAGCTAAGAGTGGCTTCCAAGACACTATGTTCGTATTTATACAAATAAATAAAATTGAAGTGTCTGTTTGTAATATCAAAATAACAGCTTTTTACCGAGGGCATATGAAAATATGTACGGCACTTAGGTAACAAAAACACATTTTTTTTTCAATTTTTGGCCGTCTGTCTTTCTGTTTGTTTCGGCTAATCTCCGAAACGACTGAACCGATTTTGACGGTTTACTGACAAATAGCTTATGTTATAAGGTCTAACTTAGGCTACTTTTATTTTAGAAAAATATGGTTCAGTGAAAAAAATTAAAACTTTTGAAAGTAACTAAACCTTATTCAAAACGGGGAGTAATGTTTATTATAATAATTTTCGCGAACGAAGGTCTCGGGCAACAGTTATTCAAAAATAAAATTACAATCAGAAGAAAAAAAAACACTCAGTATTGGCTAAGTGAATACATATTAGACAGTGTCGGTCACTGTTCCTCCACAGGTAGTAAAGAAAGGGAAATAATAAGTCAAGCCACAATTTTTTTTCTTGTCCACCTCTGATTTTATATGTCAGCCTCGGGAAAATAAGAAAGCTTCTAATAAACTAATTCGTCTTTTTTAAAAGCGTCAAGTTAAGAGCAACAATTATTTTTACTTGTCTCTTTGATTATACATCACCATCTAATTTACTAAGTCAGCCACGGATTTGCAACTCGCCAACATTTTAAGTGCTTTAAAAAATATAGTTCAGGCATCAACTCGAAAAGTTCATTGATATAACTTAGCTTTTAAAATATTACATTGTATTATTTTAACATAAAATTAGAAACAGCAACGATAGAGCGAGACGGGCGCCACTACGCGCTACCACCAATGAGAGAGTGCCCTTCGATTCACGCGGGGACGAGTCGTTTCGTGTAATCAGAACAATAATAGTCCACTAAATTGTAAATCTTTTATTTAGTTAAAATAAACATTAACACAATTTGTTTTAATAAAACATCTTAAAAAGGCATTGCGGCAAAGGAAACCTCTTAGGTTCGTGTTAGGTTACTTCAAACCCCGCAGCTAGGAATAGGAGCTCCGCCTAGCGGGGCTACGTCGACTCCGCCTATCACAAAATATTGTTGTTTGCCATGAACCTGGCTAGCACCTAGCTGAACCTAACTTTTGGTTAATTTAAACACTAGAAAGAGTATATTCTACCAAAAAAAAAAAACAAGCTACGGTTGTTTTGTTGTTTATATTTAGTGGCTATAGTTAATTTTTTGATGATCATTTTATGTATATTTTATGAACAATAAATTGTAGGACGTTGTTATGAATTAGTCATACTTAACTAAGTCTTAAACGTACTAAGTTATAAAATTAGAAGACGATAGAATTACTTTATTGGTGTATATAGATATTTTAGAAGCTTATTGCTTGAATAGTGGTTGACTTAGTAATTTAGAGGACAAGGTAGTTTTTTGGAGGAGAAAAAGGCTATTCAATAGAAGTCGGTTTAATTACTACCCGTAAAGAAATATTGTTGAACTTTGATGCAACGCGTTTACAAGCGTGAGGAGGACACATTTAGCTAATCACATCTATTTTAAGTATTGTAATAATCATTCCTTACATACATGTCATTAAGGCAACAGTAGTGCCTACACTGCCTACCACCTGTCCCGTATACACAGATAATGATACATGATATCATTATGTTTCAGTTAAATACAGGACAGCGTTATGTAGAACCGTATCATTTGCTTAGTATTGTGACATTTGCATGCCCAGCACTCATACTTTATTGGAATATTCATTATAAAATTACTCTAGAATTGAATGATGGTATTAAATTATGAGAATGGCGGGTAATTTACATAATACATGAAATTATTTATGAAACACTTTGTGAAAGATCCTATTTGTGTTTTCCCGAAAAGCTAATTAGTGACTTTTAGTTTTTTTTATGAAAAATCTTAGATTAAAACATTTGAAGCCAATTTAAAAATTATTTACGGCGCGACTGTACTGCAAATTTAAGTTATTATCTCAGTTGATGCCGTAGCAGACCTTTGTTAATAATTAAAAGTTTAAAAATGCCTAAAACTTGGGCAAAGATATTATTATTAGCCAAACATTTATTTTTTTGTAAATTTCTGTACCGACGCACCATACATCATTTTTAGATTGGCTTTAAATGATTTAATCTGGGATTTTTGACAAAAAAAAACTTAAAATCTAATTGACTCAAAAACTATACTGAATTTCGGTCGAACATTTGGTGGCTTAATTTGTTAAATTTTAACCCTACTACGACGTCCTGCAACTGTAAAAACTGAAGTCAAATCCTAAAAAAAGACTGGGATGCTACTGACGCAATTAAAATATCAACAATATTTTTATAGATAGTTGCACAGCTAAGCCGCGCAAATAATCGCCTTTTAGGAATCGCATAATTTTAACTTTATTTCCGTTTAAAAAGCAAGTCAAAGAGCATTACCTCTCCTCTATACTGTAATATTCTGGATCTATATTATAGGTATATATTTACAGTACTAGTATTTATTTTATATGTGTATATTTGTATGTATGTTTATTTTATATAGGTATAATTTTGTTTTAAGTTCCAATTTCAATTTTCCTGTTTTGTCTTTTCTACACACCGTGTCTACATTTCTAATCCTACTTTCCTCTAACAGGTCTGCTGGAAGAGATTTCTCATGAAATAAGCATTACCTTTGTGCTCTTCTATCTTAATGTAATGTCTTGTTAAGTATTTTGTGTACATAAATAAATAATTGTTATTTGCTGAAGCGTGCAAAGTGGTTATTATAAATAAAAACATTAGGTAAACAGTGATTCCAAATTAAATTCATTCAATATTCATGATTG
The DNA here is from genome assembly GCA_910589295.1 of Noctua janthe. Lineage (NCBI taxonomy): Eukaryota > Metazoa > Arthropoda > Insecta > Lepidoptera > Noctuidae > Noctua > Noctua janthe. The sequence continues at coordinate 364,365 of OU342561.1, forward strand.
CTTCATAAATTCTGATTACCTAAACAAATTAGTAACTAAAGATGGCGGTAATTAAAAACATCGACGTAATAAATTGGCATTAACTGAATATTATTCAGTTGATAGCTTACCGAATAGTGCATAAAACGTTATGGTGTAATGATTGTTGGCTCAGTTCTGTGCTCGGTTGGGAGTTCGTCCACATTCCGTTTCAACAGATGATATCTGAGGAAATTGTTAAGTGAATTGGCAAATGTTTAGTTTATGCACCTATTATTAATTCTGAAGCCCTGTGTAAATGAACTTAAGTAGGTATACCGAAATTTCTATATTGTATTTAAAAGTTTTTCTTTCACAGAGTGGAATAATTAGCCATCAAAAAAAATAAAGAAATAATTTTCATTTGCATATGTCTGCTCATAAGATCTTAAACTGAAACCTCGTTTAAAGGTAATCATCTAAAGTCTCCACCACCAGAGAACCCAAAACTCCTACCTGACTCAAGTCCATAAGCACGGATCAGCAGACTCCTGCAGAGAAAACAGGTTTGTATCCAAACGGGTCCACCACAGGCACTCGCCACAGGCACAGGTCACACACGGTCAATCACAGTCACTGCAGGCTCGTCACAGTCACAGCACACAGGTGTGGTTGGATCGGCGAAAGTGAGCGAGGTGACTCTTGCGCATCACACGTAGCGCGTAAACTGTCGCAGCGACACTAACCGGCGCGCGCGCAGGAAACTACCCAAACTTTCCTATCTATTAACGTTTGCAGTAATTTCGTACGAAGGTAAACAGTTCCTTCCGTTGCCGCGTATTTGTGTTTTGTTAGCTTAATGAAAATACATGAGGTGTTAATGGCACTTCATGCATATACATATACAGCGTTTCTCTTGACTGCTAGTTACGACGTTTATGCAACGTTTACGTTTGTGCATATTTCCTATATCCTGACGTTTTCCCGGGCTGTTACTAGGGTTCGCGTTGATTTACAAATAGTCGTCCGAGGACAGTTACGTTTCGCTAATCTAGCCTCAAAATATTTTTTCATGAATTTGTGATCTGTGATTTGTAGGTGTGGGTAATACTGTAATTAGATACGCAATTCTGTTAATTTTACACACCCACATCATATCTAAAATAAGCTTTTTATCTCCAAACAATATTAGCTACCGATAATTTTAATCATAATTACAATATTGTTACACAGCCGTTACAGAAATCACTAAAATATTTATTTCCCAGTTTAACATAAAGTTTACGTGCTATGGAGGTGAAGATAGCGAATGTTTGCTCGATCGATAACGCTAGTATCGAGAAAGTTATCGTAAAGTTATCGCGAGCAAACAACTTGAAAGCGGCGCACACGCATCCAGCGAGTAGGTACTCATTATCATACAAGTGCCAACCATCACCTGGGCGAGTGGGCACAGGACGGGTGACATATTTAGGTCGGTCAGACACCTCTCAGGAATCATACTGATTTGGTTATCACTCATCGCAGCTTATCAATAGAGAGATCATATGGCTAGGAACAAACTGACTGACTGAATGCCGGTTGAATGAGATGTGTGGATCAAGAGTTATTAAGTGGACCCCAGATAATAAGGAAAGGGCGGATCTTGATAATTAATCAATAAGATGGGAGTTCCTCATAATTATGATGGAAATACCAAGACTTCTATAACTCTTCGAGTGGATATTATCCAACACATATGTGTAGAATGCGTATAATTCATCATGAATGAAATATTTTAAAACAACTTGTACCAACTTGTATTTCTCATGAAATACTAAAACTAATAATAAAACTTTAGAGAAAGCATTATCTATTTAGGTAAACCTTCCTTAAAGCACATTATGTCAAAAAAATAGTTTAATCACTGCAATAAAATTTTTTAACAACAAACCAAAAGAGTTCCTCCTCCCTTCCTGACTCCCTTTAAAATATTTTAAATCCAAATTACATAAATGGCTTGTTGACAATTGTTTTTATAGTGTAAAAGAATTTCTTGATAAAAAAGTATCCGATAGATATGGCTTCTAAGTTCTTAAAGTTGTTTTTTTTTTTTTCTTTTTTAAAAGAGTCTATTATTGTTATTTTTATTAACTAAGACATACAAAAATATAAATATTTACACTAATTGTTGTTGTAATAAAATTCTATGTTTAAGATGTTCTATTATTTGTTTGCCATTTTATGGCGAGACATGTAAGTTCACAAACCTATTTATAAGACCTTAATGTACCATGTTTTTACACAAATAAATTATTCTTATTCTTATTCTTAGCGCTCAACTTCGCGCTTCGTTGCAAAATTTCATTCTAAGATCGTGAGGTTTATGTTTTACTTTCTCTGTCATTGAATGAATGAATTTAAAATTGTTATTTAGTAGATTTCCCACAAGACCTGACCTAGGACTACAAACCATAGCACTTCGAGGTACGGTTCCTATAAATATGTGCTATCTGTATAGCTCTGCCTAACCCATAGACGATATCAGTGGTGACAGTTTAATTTAATCGATAAGTTCTTGCAAATCCTGCGAATCACAAGTACCATACCTACATATTCATGAAGTATTTACCGGCGGCAGGACACGCCGCGGCATCAACCGATAGCGCGCGCAAATATTGACTCGCCACCATTACGATATTGCCACAACAATTATAAGTGCTAATGCCTATTGTTTCACACCTGAGCGAGGGTTTTAATCTAATAAGTATATGCTTAGGGAAAATACCTGTATGGATTAAAGGTATGTACTTACTTAATAAATCTCTAGTAACTTGTTTCGGTAGGGAGTGGCTAAGTTAGTAGTATTAGTAGCTAGGATGTCGAAGACGACGTTGAGTACATACCGAACGTCTGAATTGGAAATGACCACACCGTGTAGTGCGCCGATGAGTCAGAAGATGTCCCACAGAACCACGCAATGGTAGGATCAAAAGGAAGCTGACCCAAAGAACGCCTACAGCAATGCTTGCTTTAAGTGATTTTCAATGAGTTTATTTATATCTTTAGAAATGTATGTCTTCCTTCTTTTGGAAATAAACACTAATTTATTATTAAAATGTATTACCTAAGTATGTGTGTTACTTAGGTATTCCCTGGTACGTTTCTTCTGTCTGGTTACGGATCCTACATGCTTGAAAATATCATCCAAATCATACAATCGTAATCCACCTCACATTTAGATAACAACATAATCGATCAACAATCCTGTACATTCCCACGCCACATTCCAGAACCTGGTTAGAAACAAAAAGAAAACACAATCGTCAAAATAAACGTCTATTTGTAACATGCACAAATACCGACTAAACACACTCTGGCTTCTGTGCTACGCCGCCGGCCGCGTCCACAGCCGCCGGGAGAGGAACCCCGGACAGACCTGCAACAACACGTCGTGTGAACTGCTGAGTCATGAGGCGGCGCTAGTTACCATGTAACTGTGGGAACCCACTGTAATCACAGAGCTGCTCAGTTACGAGATATAAAGATGTCGCCTTTTTGTGAGGCCTTGTTGTGTCGCTATTAGGGCGAAGGTTCTAAATCAAGTTATTGTTTATTACATAATTTTTCGGTTGTTCAAAATTGTATGATTAACAGCCACTTGTACTCCATTCACAGGACAAATCGTAGCGTGTGTTTTATTTTGCTGTTTCTTTTATAGGTACACACGGCGGCACATGAAGCTGTACATTTCCAGTATAATTATTTACTAATTATTTTGATTTACTTTTAATTACTTAAGTAGATAGCCCGGACATGAATCCTAAGCTTTCTACAATCGATGTCAAAGGATTGCGAATCAAGTTCAATTAACCGCATAGAAGGGGATGAGGTGGCAAACAGACATTTAAATTGAACCGTACCGTGTTTCTGGAAAACAAATCATTGAATATTTCCTACCGTAGTTCACAACAAATTGCAGCCAACCCTTACTAAAAAAATACACACGCAGCAAAGCTATACGTGTGTAAAATGTGCCGATGCGATTAAGTACGCGATAATTGCGGGGCGCGGCGCCGTACTCACGGTGTGCGTAAATCACGCCCGGTTCACTCAGGGCACGGAAACGTCACGGTTTTCACTGAGCTAGATTGAGCAGTCTAGATTTTAATTAGCTTGCGTAATTGATTCGCTACATCACAGTTGCCTGGCTCTTCTTGCAAGACTTCGGTACTCAAACAAGAAGGTGGCCACACTATCAGACACCCGTCAACTACAATTAACTCTGATACAGAAACGTTGAGTGAAGTTCATTATCGAGTTGCTCTTCAATTGACTACTCGAATACAATACTGTGTTCCGGCTTTGATATACCATACTTTTCGCAACACCGATTAGTATCCTTTTAAACCACAGGATAACTGTTGAAGACTTCCTCTGTAGTAGCAGTACCTAAAGACGGCTGCCCTGGGTAAAATAATTTTGTAATTTCTTATTATTTTGATTGTAGCAGAACTCCCTGGAACTCTTTGGAAGATAGACTTGGTATTTTTAGATTAACGCTCAGATGACGGAAGTTTAAAATAACGATTACGGTGAATTCGCTAATCAGTCTAATCAGTCCGGGTAGTAATATGTGCCACGAAGGTTGAATGAACCTGTGGCCTTGCTCATAATACACTTAATGTAGAATTTTTTGGTGATCTAGGTATGCAGAGTAGACGCCAGTGTACTGAAGCCGTCATCGATAGATTACAATTCATGGCATAGTATCAGGCTGCAGCCGGGGTGCAGGGAGCTTGCAGGGCGCGATGACAAATTTATCGCGCGCCGCGACAATAAAACGCGCTCGTAAAAATATTACTACATAGTACCTGCACCCCCTCCCCCACTACACCCCTGCACTACCCCCTCATCCCGTAGGTACACCCGCGACCCCCTCGGAGGGATCCCGCGAGAAATAACACACTTTGTCTTAGAGAGAATCGCGTTCAATCGCGTCTTAAAGTCGCTAAGATTTGCAGTCGCTGTTGATATGGCATGCGTACCGGCACTTTCAAAAGTAAGGTATGAAGGAGCCACGAGAACAAGTGACTGGTTTCTTCCCTCTTTTCTCTAGTCTTTACCAATATCGCTGCTTCTAAACCCTTATGGTCACTGGAATGATATCAGTAAAGCGGGTAGAACTACCAGACTAGTAGGGTGCCCAAATAGTTCTTTTATTTTTTTTTTTCTTTCTATAAGACAGTGACAAATACCGCATCGCTCAGTTTCCAGTTTCGGCTCTCGCACGTATAGTCGAGCGCGTTATGATATGTTATCGTGGCGAGCGGGATCCCACGGCTATGGCGGATCCGACCATACCGCCATCGAGCCCGCTTTACTGTGATTGAACCGATACAACACTAACTGGCATTTGATCTGCTATTGCTCGTTTTTCATCCCAAATAACAACACATAAACTTGTTTGTTTACCTCGACGTGTCAGCTTCTGCTCGTCTTGTATCTGATCTTGAATGGAACTGCTTCCAGTCGTCACCACCACGCCATCTGTCGATTGATAAAGTAATAAGCTGTATTATTTAGTAAAAAAGCAAATGTTTTATTCAGCAACCTCTTCCTTCGGACGTGGAGGTAAAAACGGTGCGATAACATCATACCGAACATTATAGGGACAGGCAAGGCAGGATATCATTCTTAGATAGCAGATATGATTGCTTGCTGAATGAATCAAGCGCGATACAAGCACCATACAAGCACCATACAAGCGCCATACAAGCTCTCAATGAAAACGTTTGACCAGATTTTGGTGGAACTCATATTATAGTGTGTTTGGTGCATCGTTTGCCAAAATGAACGGGCCGAAAGGAGGGGTAATTTGCGGTCTCTTCAGCCGCAATAAATATCAAAAGCCTTAGGGTCAAGTATCCTTGGCCCCAAGGTTTTTTTTTAATATTTATTTAGAAAAATTGCAAAATTCAATATTTTTCATAGTATTTTTTTTTTTAGGTGATTGTGTAGCCACAAAATTTGCTTTTTTATATACTTTTTCTGATGATTTAGAATCCATAAGAGCATAATGCTACTTATATAAATATTTCAAGAGTACAGTATTAGCATTACCAACCGCTGTGTTCGCTGTTTAGTGTTTTATACCGCTTTACATTGTAGGTAATCATTGTAATGTGTCAATAAATAAACATCAACAATTTACAAAAAGATATGCGTCACATCTCCCTGGCTATAAGGGGGACAAATGTCACGCATGTTTTTTATACGAATTGAAAAGATGAGGCGATTTTGTTTTTTTTTATTTTATTTTTGTTTTGTTTATTGCTTTGTTTGTTTTCTTTTGTTGGTTCGTTTGTCCAAATCCCTTTGTCTTAAGCCAGATTTACAAAGGGTAAGTAACTGACTCCAATCTCGCAACAAGTTAGTGCTGTCCCGTTACTGACCTAGAGTTAATTGTTTTGGAGTCAGTGCAGCGCTGTCGCGTCAGTGCTCACTCCAATATTCCGGTATGAATATTTAGAATTCTCCTTTTTTTTCATCAAATGACCTCCCCCACTCTGGGCGGAGCGGAAGGGAGTGTCAGACTTGTACTGACTAAAACCCATCCATGTTCCTTCTTTGCCCTTTGTGTTCCAGGGCCACGGTATCTCTTTCGAAAAGTCACGGAGCCCTGGCAGGCATCGGCCTATGCGGACCCCTACTTATTTGCTGACATCTCTTTGAGGCGCACGTGGAACACGAACGCGCCGTAAACACGGCCTGTCCTCATAAGACGGCCGGATGGCGAGCTAGCCCATAACTCGCGGGCGTTTCCTCCCGCCAGATTCGGTGCAGGAACCTCCAGAATAAAACCGTGTCCGGTGAAGACCTGCGTCAGGCGGTAGGTGAGGGCGCCGTGGCGCCTCTCTAGCCACTCCTCAAAGAGGGGACTTATCGCCACTATGGTGGCGTGCCCTGCACGGGGTTGTAACAGTCGTTCTCTCCATGTCGCCATGAGATCACGCCGGAGGTCTGTCCGCTGAGCGGCAATTTGACGCGGCAGTGGAGTTTCCCCCAGACGCAGTGCCTCCGCGCGCCATTCGTGCAGGCGCGCCAGTCCACTCCCTCAGCTTCGATTTGTTGAAACTAAGACGAATATGTAAAATTCCAGCATTGCTTTTCTAAAATAACTGTAATAACTGCGTGTTTGTCAGGGCGGCCGCCGGCGGCGCGCGGCCTGTAGATCGCTGCTCGCTCTCTTTACGACCACATTCATAGCGCGCTCGGACACTTGGCCGTTTTTTACGATATACATAAAAGCTGCCGTGAAAGATTTACGCCAAATATATTCCCGCTAATGCTGATTGCGCGTTTCATTGCACTAATGTTATTGCTACGATTTATTGACAAATTACCTAAATGTTTATGTAGATTATATTGTTTGGCTCACAAATCATACACAGTTTTGGTTCAGGTTATTACTTATACTGATTCTACTAATGTTTGAGTAGGGTCACATAAATCTATTGCCACCAGAAGTTTAGAAATTCTAAGATAGGAATCGTAACTTAGACACTCTGGTATCTGCTTCTATAAGTTTAGTCTAAGGAACTCTAACAGTCCAGACACCTCCTCGTATATTAAGAGCCGGAACACTACCTTATTAACTGATGCTTCACAGTTTTTCTAGTATCTGAGTATAGGTAGTAATGTTATTATATTGTAATATCCGACACAGCCCGCAGTGGGTACTATTACCGAGCGATTGTGTTCTCATAAGCTGGCGGACGATCAATTTTTTGATAGTGTCAGTTGCGGCGACAAGTCATTTCTTACGACAACATTTGATTTGAGTCCCAACAAATTCAATTTGTAGCACAATACCGCTAAAAGTGAGCTCGCCGCCGCCGTCCATACATACACACTTACATACATACATAGAGGCGCGAGCAAATGGAAAGCAAACTGAAGCCCAAATAAATATTCGCTTTAGCAACAATCGAGCTCGCAACTCACACAATTACGACGGAATGGAAAACCTTAGATAAATAAAATCGGAAGCGGTGAGGGTGCGGGTGCGGGGCGAGAGGGGGGGGGCGAGGGGGAGGTACTCGTCGCGGGGGGAGGGGAGGTTTTTTCGCAAGAACAGAAAAAGCGAAGGCAGCAAACACAAACACCGAGCGAATGTAGCGAATTCCCAAAGTCCATTCGGTTTATTGACAGCGGAGGGGCCGAAACCGAATTCAAATCCCCGCCCGCCGTGATTTACAATAAATTTCAAGCGAAGAATATGTTTGCAATATGTCGGAGGTAGGGCTTCGCCCCTTGCTGCCGCTCTCGAGACCAATTACTCTGCCCTCTCGCCCTCGGAGCCTCCGGGTGCTAGTGGCGCACTTCAAGCACCGCGTGTGTATTGCGGGAGTGCAGGCAGTTGTTTACAACGTAATCGCATGTCGAGACCCTCGGGCCTCGGCTTTGAATTTTCATTGAATTCTTTGAATGGCGCTCAAATCTTGTGAATATCCAATTTTCTCGGCGAATGATTTATTGTGAAAATGTTTTATCTGTATTTATAAATTCTTTTGAATTATTGTCGCTGCAGTTTAACTAGTTTTTGATGTTAGTGAACGAACACAAAGATTAGGAATGTGTTTAATATTTACTATTAAATATTTTCAAACCTAGATCATTATAGAATTGCAAACTGCAAGTGTATTCACTATGTGGACCAATGTTTGAATATCAAACAAATTGAAAACGTATTGAACATTAAAAAATCATGTAAAAAAAGGTTGACGTCAATTACAGCGCCGAATTATTGGTTTCTATGTCGTATTCAGCGAAATTAAAGTATTATTTGTTTAAACCAAGCAAAGTTCCACGCGCCTCTCTAAAACTCGATCCCGGTCGAAATGAAGAAATAAAAACAAAACATAATAGACTCGTAAAAAGTGAGGGAATCGTTATAAAAGAGCGGGCAGAGTCACGGGCAGAGCGGCTAGGAGGGTGACCGATGTAGAGATAGATCACGAGTAGAGATATGCAAGGGAACATGACGGTTGACACCTCAATAAATAGTTTTGAACAATTTTATCACGTTTCACAGATATTTCTAGCTATATTTTACTTAATTTGTGCGATAGGTATTGAAATTACAAATTAGTTTATGGCACTTTGTTTATATATATTAACTATGCCTGCAGACAACAAGATACTAACATAAAATTGTGTTTATATGCGGTAAAGTGGACATTATTTGAGAAGGAATTTATGGTTTGATATCTTTTGAACTTTGTATGGTTATTGGGTTTTTCCATCAGACATTTATCAGTAGTAGCTTGGAGTCTTGTTTTGTGCCGGTTGACGCAAGGAGGCTCGTCCCCGTCACAAGGGACTTAACCATACCTGGCTAAACGTGGGTGCACTAAGTTGCGTTGTTGTAATTAGAGTCGTAGTTATATGTTTTGTCAATGGAACTTACCATTTTGAATGACTGACTTGAGAAAATAAGGTTATTTATTTTTTTACTTCGTATGAATTCGTTACAGGTAATAATTTATACGGTCTTATTTCTATGATCTATAAAACCAGCATAGAGCGACAGATGTATTCATGACTGCCCGAGCTACGGCAGAGCAATAAACCACCCCCGACCGACCCCCGGGAACACGCTAACTCATACTGATTGGAAATATTGATGTATTCATACACAGATATTTGGAGTTTTAATCTAAGCGAAGAATTTACTTTATATTTAAGATCAATGTAAGAAGAACCTTTAACGATGAAGAAGTTAATTAATTAAAAAATAATAGATTTGTGTTCTTAGTGTTGTGTTCCGTTATTGCTATAGCCCCGTTACATGAGACTTAAACATAACTTGCGAACTATGCGTTGCCCGGTCTGAGCTCACACACGTGATATATGCTGCGTGTGCATGCCTCATGGACAAGTAATGATGCAAGCTTTGTTGCAGCAAAATTGCATTCCTCCCCACAAGAAACAAAGTTGGCTAACGAGTCGGCACCAACAGTTGCAAAGTTTCCCAACGACACTCAGTAGCCACGAGATGCGACGGTGCGAGCGACGGACAGTAACCACAGCCTCATTACGTCGCGGGCGGAATTCCACTCTTTATTTATGAAATAAAAATGAAAACATTTCTGCGGAGAGCTGACGAATGGCCATCCCCCCTTGCACCCCCAGTTCACCCCCTCCCCCTGCCTCCTCCCAACACCACTAAGGGTAGGACTGGGATGCCACGACACGACTACCCACCTCATAGTAATATGACAGCTGTGTGGTTCGAAATTACCTATGCTACGGAATTCGTAGCATAGGTAATGATGCTACGACCTTCCGTAGCATAGATATTCTAACGCGCTACGGTGTTAGGTTTTCTTTGCTACGAACTTTTTGCTACGCGATGTCGTAGAGGGTTTTTTGAATTTAAATTGTTTTTGTCATTTTGTAATTGTTGTCCAATGAAATATTTGGATCTATAGATATACATTATGACGAAGGAAATGGGAATATTTATTTTGTTTCCGCAAATATTATGAACGTCTACACAAGCTAACAATACCACAAATTTGATACTTTAAAAGCAGCGGCGGAAACAATAACGCAACTGAAACGTTTACTTTTATTGTTTCTTCAGTATTCTGTGGAGTTTGACCTCATAGTTAACTGAAGCGACTGCCCAGCGTGAGGTCCTGGGTTCGACTAGCAAGTTACTTAGACAACTATTCTGGCTGTAAATGTGACCAATTTAAATGAATGAGCCTAGTGGAGTCTACGGACGGATGGAAACAAGTTTTATTAAGCAATTTAAAAACAATTGAAAAAATTTTGAATCAATTGATTTTGTATTGAACTACGAGTATTGAATACTTGCGACTTTAGAATATATTTTAGTTATAGTTTACTTATAAGTACTAATAATTAGTATAAGAAATAATACTACTGCGCTTAAATGTACACTTTTTGTAATACTTTTTTAAATAAATTATTCTTATTCTAATTTGATTTTGAAAATCAGATTGCTTTTAAGGAGCAGAGAAGACTTGCGTCCCGTAAAGCAGCTAACTACTGAAGCCTGCCTGCCCACCTACCTAGGTGCCCGAGCTTCTCGTAGCTACTTGTGCAAGGCGTTCATTTTCCAATTAAACATAACACATGTAATTACAGTTAAGTTTAATTCCCGTCGGGGCCCGCGGGTGCCGCAGGGGGAGGGAGGGCGCGGGTCGCGGGGCGGAGAGGACCGGAAAGATTTTTCAATTACCAACTTTGTGCCGTCCGCTCCAATCTCAGATTGTAGAGTAGTGTGGCGGGACAGAGGCGACCAGTCATTAGTGAAATGAGGGAAAGGTATTCGATGTAAATGCAAATATTTCGAGCTACGAATCAAATAAAATGCAAGAGGGCCATAAAACGGTTGCGAGCACTTTGAATGGCCCTAGAAGAGGTATATGGTAGTATTTAAGGCTTTTTTTTAATCATAAAATTATTTTTTCGGTAACGAGAGTTACGATAGCGAAATTTACAAAATATCTGTGAATGAACGTTTTAACTTCGCATACAATGTACAGAATCGGAAGGTCGCAGTTTCAAACCCTGCTCGCACTCGAGTTTTTCTTTCCATATCAAAAAAAAACAGCTGTAGTTCCCTACGCAAGGCTTGCGTATAAAAAATATTTAAATATTATATTTTAAGTGTAGGTCTAAAAATATTTTTCAACAAGTTACAATGCTATAATATTGAATATAATGCGCATATAATAGGGGACGAGCCTATTACCATCAACCAGGCACCAGTCCAGCCTCCGGGGCTGCTACTGTGAAAGTCCTCTTGGAACAATCTAATAACACTTGCCTGACCATGGCCGCAGTCTCGACACCAACGAGCCAGGCAAACAGCTCAAGTGATTCATCTGGATATTATGGGATATTATGTATTATGTGATCTAGCTTTTATGCATAATATCTACCTAACTTAGATATTGTGATTAAAAATACATAATTTATCATATTATCTACCTATTGTACATAATATCTAGTATGGTTTTGATAACGTTATAAATAGTAATAATGCATGATATTTATTTATTTATTTAAACTTCATGTACAATAGTGATACATAGGCGGACTTAATGCCACAAGGCATTCTCTACCAGTCAACCTTTGGGTTAAATAAGAAAACATTGTGATAGGGTACAAAATAAATAAATAAAAATAACTTCTTGCTATCGAAAATTTATATAGGCACTTATAATGATACTAATACTTATATACAAATAAAATAAACTAATACATATTTTAAAAAATACCAAAATTAAAAACGAAATAATTTATTTATTTTATTATTTATTTTATTCATTAATTACAATATATTCGACATATTATTTTAAACCTTTTACATTAAACATTGAATTACCAAAATGTAACTTACTTAAGTACTATATCTAGTATATGCGCTAGTAACGGCTTTGGCATCGCTTTCATCTTATTGTTCACCCCGACACAGAACTCGCAGTATTCAATTGCCACGATTATATTCAGCACTAACTCGCTTAAAAAGTTGTATCCACAGGTGTCATTTGGTTTGGCTCGTCTTTTAGTATTAGTAATGTTTACTAATACTATGAAACGAGCCAAGCCAAATAACGACCTCTGAACCACCAAACAGCACATAACGAGGCTTTAGGTAAACGTTTTTAAAGTAGCTCACCCTACTCTGTGCTCTGTGGAATTCTTAATATCAGTGCGCGCTAACTACGGCCGTATAATATTGGCTCTTGGGCGGCTGCCTTCGCCCTCTCACCCCAGCAGCCGCCCGCCCTGCGCCACCCCCGCCCCGCGCGACGGCGCGTGCACTGACTTAGGCTGGACGCACATGCAAGATGCATCTCGGAATACTGCATCTTAATAGCTGAATAATGAGAATTGGATTTAGTTCAGCTTGCAAGCCATCTCCTAATATCTTAATACTTGGATTTAGCTTACAAAGTTTGATTTATTACAGACTGATAAAAAAACCTCACAACGAATGATAATAAGTTTTTAATAGCATTTATTTGAATATATGAATCAATGTACATTTCGAGCATTCCTGTTTATTCAAGACTATGCAAGTAACAGGTACCTTTCCTGAAGTACAAATTTAGTCCAAACCAAAGTAATGTAATGTTATAAGACCACTGTGGACAATCTTGTACGACATAGTTCGGCCGCATGTTGGTTGTGGGCTTTGATCAGTGCTTCCACTCTTTTCATATAAGAAGCACCTTAAAACATAAATAAGAGAAAACCAACCGAATCAAATAACAAGCCTTTCTCAACACCGTATTTATAACAACCACTCCGATCCCGTGCAGGTCAGCTCGTGAGCCTCGGTCGCGCGGCTGCCGGCAGCCTAACGTCCTCTAACGATTACACGCCGAAGTAAACGCTACTTTTAAATTGGATTCCGGCAACTAGGGCCTTTTGTTCAACACCACAAAGGAGCGTTTGAAGCCGAATTATTGCGCCGCGCCGTGCTTGCCCGACTGCCTCGCTGCCTGGCTGCCTCGATGCCTCGCTGCCTCCACCTTGCAAACGTGTTAGGTTGTGATCAAAGCACAATACTACGCATACTTCAAACAAGTCAAGACTCAGGATCAGCTACAGCTAGTTGGGCAGGAAAGCGTTCAGGTGTTATTATATCGTCAGGTTCTCATCTCGCGTTCGGTTAAGTTTCCTATCACCATGCCACCTACTTAGAGCTGAGCTGTGCAACTCCACCTGTACCTTGAGGGGCCTGACCGTAGCCATACTAACGCTGTCGAGATGGCACACTTTTGGTCGAAGCTCATTTAACGATTAATTTGGGAATCATCGACAACTACCTTTTTTGTTAACCTCGCGAAGTTTGCAAAGAAATTATTGTGAAATAACACAGTGATGAACTCTTGAAATTCCTCGTACAATCGTGAGTTCTCTGAATCTCAGAGCATCACATTCACGTTAATTACACAATATTAAGAATTAAATCCTTAAAGCGCAGTAAAGCGTACATAAACGCCGGTCCAATATCGGAACGGCGTTAAACAGCTAATAAAGAAGGTCATTTAATATAGCGACGGAACGGACGGCATCGTCCGGCATCGCCCGGCTCGGGACGACACCGGGCTGTAACACCGTCGCTGTAAAATGCACTTAAATTTATTATTATTGCGGTTTATGAAAGATTTAAGTTGTGTAACGCTGCCGGCGACCGGCGCGCTGCGGCATCGTAACCCCGGCCATGTTGCTCATATTAACGACCGCCGATGACCATAGCTTCATTATTTAATTGACCTGCAGATCATGGGAATGAATCTTCAAGCTTGTTTTCCAGAAATTAAGACGTTATTTTAAAGTAATTAAGCTTTAGATCTCGCCTGAAAGAATTTGTTAAGCTTAGTAATCCTAGTTTTAGTGCTAGGGCCAAGGCTTTACACTTATCTATTGGTTGTGTTGTTCCGAAATCCAAGTATAAACAGTGTTGCGAGTCTTTACCTTCTGCATTAACCACTTTAAAACGGATCATCATCTGCCTAGTCTTTTCCCAACTATGTTGGGATCGGCTTCCAGTCTAACCGGATGCAGCTGAATACCAGTATTTTACATGGAGTGACTGCCTATCAGACCTTCACAACTCAGTACTGGGTAATACGATAGCCCTTGGTAAGACTGGCTGTCAGACTTTTTAGGCCACTGACTACCTAACGACTGTCAAAGATCTACAAATAACTCCCGGGACCAACGGCTTAACGTGCTTACCGAGGCACGGAGGAAACTCGGTATGTAACGGGTGGTCACCCGTCCACTGACCAAGCAAGCAAGCACGGCTTAACCTAAAGGTCGACCCGAGCGGCTAAAACGGATAACCGACAAAATTATATTTAAAAAATGCACCATTGTTGAGTAGACAAAACATTAGTGTATGTAAATAACTATTCTGCTGCACCATTCATCTCACTCAATGATGACGCATCCCGCTAGTGAGGGGCATTGCATGCATTACGCATGTTCGATCAATACCGCACGGCATTGCACGGTCTCGCACGGTCGCACCCCAGCGCGAACTATTTGCATAAGCTGATGAGATGCGTTCATTATGTGTCGGGCGGTCGGCTCTCCCCCGCGTTGAGGTCGATATGTGCACACGTTGGGGCGAAACTCACGAGAATCGCACGCTTTTGGGATTTGATTAACAAATGTCATTTTCGTATGGAATCGTTGATGACTCTGTGTTTGGAAGTCATTAGCCTACACGCATAAATTATAGGTTTTCTTGATCAGCTATGAGCTAGAATTCCTCTAAAATTTAAAGAGAACCCAATTAAACACTTTGATAAAGTTTATAACTTTTGTTCGTCTTAACAAAGAAATAAGCACATTACTTAACAAGCCTTATAAGTCCTAGGCCTAGCCTACGTTTCAGTTCGATGTACTTATTTATTTATGCTATCGATGTTGCAATAGCTTTGAATTCGATGTGAAACAGCATCGAATTTCAATATGCCAAAAAAACATTTAAAAATGATAATTCGCATTAAGCACTTCAAATTAAGTGTACTCCAACGTTAATAAACCCGTTGATGAGTGGATTTTTGCTGCACACGCAGTTGCGTGCCATCACTATGCATGAGTAACATCGACGCGTGTCGTGTAGGTACATCCACTGGACAACTAGTCTACAATACATTACTCACACAAGCTGTCAATCTAACGAGAACAGCTACTTATTAGTGAAGCGACTATAACACTGGCTTGGGAATTAACAAGATAACATCAACTTAACATTTGAACTCAAAAAGGCAAATAATCTTAACAGAAAATCTAATAATTTTCTTTACTCTTACTAGAAGAATTACTTATGTATTTACGATGAATTCTGGGCACCCTAAGCACAGAATGTGGATTACTTAAGAATTTGAATTAATATTGTACTTAATTTGCGAATCATGTGTAACATGACAACAAACATCTGAAATATCCAAAAACCACTTGATATTTCAATCCTTCTCACAAGAAATAAACAAAGCATCTTTGGTAGCGTCCCCTGCCTCCTGGGTCAGTAATTAGGCCACTCGCGACACTTAACAGCTTGTTACGGTAGGTCTTGCCTATGCTTGCGCCCCAGTGCTTGTGTCTATGCATGCACGGCCACTCCATGTTAATGGACGCTTTGCTCCAAGGACCTTGTCGAGAGCTCATTGATTTGAAGGGATCCATTTTGAAGTTCGTTCAGGTGTTATAAGAGGACGGATTTCTTTGAGAACGATTCTCAGTTGGCAATCGTTTTATGGATGCGATTTATTGTTCATTTGGATGAGAACTTAAATGGCTACGAATGAATAAAGTTTGAAAATAATACTTTCTCATTCTTTTTCACGGTAAATAGATGGAGGAAAATAGTAGAAAGCAGTCCGTTTATTACCATAGTTAGCGTATCGTGCGCAACTATCTGAGAATTGAATAATATTTGGGCAACATCCTCCAACACTAGTGATAACATCAGTTCCGAAATACTTTGACACGAACACTTCCTTCTTCCATACTGAGGGGTTTATTCATAAAAAGCGCTGGTAAAAGTTGAGAGATGTTTAAACGTTGAAAAATGCTTGGCTAAGTAGACGTTTATCATTCAAACTTAACTTAAAGCATTGTTTATGAATAAACCCCTTTAAGTGTTACATAATACTAGTGGAAATTAGGTAAGACGTAAAAGTTAAATGTTTATTCGGTGATCAGTCGACTGTAACATTGTTGTATCAGACTTCAAAATACTATTATCGACATCCATAGATTGCAAAACTAATTTCATGTCATAACTGACGATTTTATCTTTATCACAAACTTCAATCACGTAGTTACCAAACTGATCATTGAATCAATTTAGATGGCAGGTGGGGGACGGTGGGCCATGGACGGGGACACGAGGGTGGCTCATAATTAGGCTGGCGGATTAGCCTCCAGCGAGGAAATTAACTTGAAACTGGATGGCTTCCGGCCCGCCGGCCCTACGTTACAGGCTCGCAGACAATCGGCGGCGCCATTACTGCGCCAATTAAGACAGGTATTCGATTGGCTCCGTTCAGCTGATTGAAAATATTTCGTGTGGCGGGAGTCGAGTTTATTGCATTCTGAGATTTAGGTTTGCACCGGTTTGTGTTGAGACCAAATACTAGTCGATCGTTGTCTCCGGTTGTTGTTATGTTATATTGAAATGTCAAGGATTCGTTCCGAATTACCATTCGATGGAGAAACTTCTATATTTATGTTCTTATAATACGACAGAAACAATAACCACTTTCCATCACATCCTTTCTTTAATTCACCATCTGACACCATCATAGTCAGACATCACAACAAGAAAATAAGTATTATTCAATAATCTCCACCTCGAACTTTAGCAACATTTGCTTTACCCCAGCCATCAATAAAATGAATGTCAGTTAATTTAAACATTTATGTATATATGATTCAGTTTAATTTTAGCTGTGAATGTATATTTGATAGTTCAATGAAGCTTAGTAAATGAATCATCGCAAGCGTTCGTCTGTGACGCGGTGGCCAAATGATCGTGTTCATTGTTAATTACATTCATTATGAGCGGTTCTCAGAAAATTCGATTTGCTTTTTCATATTTCATGATTTCGTTTTAATTCGAAAAGACCAGTCATATCTAAAGAGTGCTCTGACAATCAAATAAACGGTTTCGGGTATTCTAAAGTTGAAATGTAAAAAGTTAATGAGTAATAAATATGAGTATAGTAATGCACAAATGCCGGTTTTACTGGTCTACTAGACTGAATGATTTTGAATAATTAATCCATTTTATTCAACTTTAGTTTTCTTTCCCTTCACCTGATATGACCCAAGTGATATGACTTCAGTATAAATACCAGTCATAGGATGACAATAAGTTTTTAGTAAATCAACTTCTGAGTTCAATTAATTAAATAATCACCTTTAGATAACTTTATAAAAAGAACAAACTAACTAACAAGGTAATCTTTTATAATATAATTACTATACAAAAACTAAAATAAGTTCTCTGATTTAGGAAATTAATCATTTTTGCACAACTTTATTGTTTCCAATTTTTTTTGGTTTATTTTATATATATATATATATATATGATTATAGCATTGCTGTCAACGTGCGGTAAGTTACAGGCCTCGCTTTAAACTTAACGTACGTAACTCAACGTACCACGTTTGGTAAAATTGGCAGTAAATAACTAATTAACTTCGTAAAATAAGATAATCTGTACCGCAGCAAGAAAGCGGAACGGGTTGCGGTCATTAATAAATAAAAATGGCTTATTTAATTGTCTGAAGTGAATTAAACAACAATCATCGCGGGTACGGCCGCATGGCTCGCAGTCATCGCTCTGTACCTGGATCACAATTCTAGGGGTTTTATTGAAACTAAACATTTCGAGTGCTTTTAAATGAAATATTTTCCACACAGTCCACTGCCCCAACCAAGCTATACGCGATATAACACTGTGTTATTGGATGACAGGCTATTTAGAATAATGAATAAAATCAATCATAATACCATAGCACAAGTGATGTCAATACGAACGTAACTTATGTCTCGTACAATGAGCGTCGTCGGGGGCGCGGGGGCGCGGTGCGGGGCGCGGCCGCGGGCGGGGGGGGGGGGCCGGTGCAGCCCGTTACCATGGCGACCGCCCCCGTCTAATCAATTGCAGAAATATGTACGAGCCATTACCAGTATAACGTGGGCTGTCGTTCCTCCCGCGGCTCATTGTAAGTGCTTCGTCGCGAGAGTGACAGAATGCGCCACCAGGGCTCTGGCTATAGCGGCCGTTTGGCACAGGAGAGCTCGGCGACATTACACACACTTGGGAAGCGAGGAAAAGATGTATAGAGCACAAGTATCGACACTATTACGGCCAACTAGACGACTGGTCGGGACTGCGCTTTGATGCTAATATATAAAGCAGAGAAGGCAAAATCGAAATGGAAAATACAGTTTCATTGAACGGACTTACATTAAGATTAAGTAGCCCACATGTATGTCCATTGTCTGCTGTGCCAAGACCATTTATTTAACTAACATACTCAGTTCTGCTTTACTGTTTTCTACTCTATTCATAAATCTAATAAGAACTTAAACATGCTACGAACCTGAGCTTAACATTGGTGCCCGTAGCCCGTAGCGCCCACCGGCCGCGCTACGCCGTAGGCGCCGTAGCACGCTCCGCCCTGGAAAATTAATGACACTCCATAAATATCTGATGACGCTTCATTACAATAATAACTGTTTCTTTTTCTTGGTATACATTGTTATTATTTGTTCTACGACACCATTGTTGTGGGTACTGTATACAGTGGCAAAAACCAACGAATAAAATAATTGAACGGTGTAATAAGATATTGGATTGTAAAGTTCAATGTAGGCAGTTCGCGATGTTATCTGACTCATTTTGTTCAAAATTATTTCGAAGTCGTTTTTGGTTCTAAAGTAAAACGTAAAATACTGTCATAAACTTACTACTTTTATAGCACAAACTTAAGCAACAAAACATGACACTGCACTGTATATCATTCATTACATAATTGGAAATAAAACATGGCTTTAGTCAAATAATTTAATTAAATACCTCGACTGTCTTCGAATGTTCTCCAAAGCTTGAAACCAACCTGTTGTTCCTATCAAGTCCTTGCCAAGCGTCCTTCGAAGACATTTTGTTAACTTATATAACCTTTACCTCGAGAGCACGGTTTACTTGCATCATTGAATTGCACTAGTGTCTTTATTATACTGTTATATTTTGACATCTGAAAATATAAAGAACAACCTTATTATAGTCAATATTTTAATCAATTGCAATCTCAATAAATGTTTAATGATTCGTTGGTAAAACCCAGAATAGTTAAGTAATAATCGGTACCTGTCCGCCATGATATAAAGAAACATTTAAGCGGACGGTTTTGCGGCTTGTTGAGTTGTTGAGTTGTACCTGAGGACAAAGGAAGTGGCTATGAGTCACATGTTTCAAAATGCATTTACTTTATACGCGACTTGAAAACATGTTAACTATTTGTTAGGCGTAGAGTACAATGGGCGAGCTTT
This sequence comes from Noctua janthe, assembly GCA_910589295.1. Classification (NCBI taxonomy): domain Eukaryota; kingdom Metazoa; phylum Arthropoda; class Insecta; order Lepidoptera; family Noctuidae; genus Noctua; species Noctua janthe. The sequence goes on from OU342561.1 coordinate 384,432, forward strand.
TCGCACAAGGCGACCTCTCATTGTGTAATTTAGTTAAATCGACCAGCTTCTTCTGGATGTAAGGTATCGTGTAGTATAACAACTCTTAAGACGTAATGTGAATGTTACAACCCTAGGATAAAATGATTGACACTAGAAATCAGTATCTAATACTAAAGTTCATATGAACGCCCTCGGAGCAAAACAAAATAAGCGCAGGATACCTACAATTAACATAAATATGTGTGCATATGACAGCGAGAGGTCTGGCTCGGAGGGGACACCTCCCTCCCTCCCCCAGCCCCGCTGTATAATTACCCCACCCCGCTGCACTCCGCTCAACACATTTCTCATATTACTGGTGATTATTGACAATCGCCGCCACCTGCTGGTGAAGGCTGACATTAACATCGTTTATTGGCGCACTATTAATCGTTTGTTTAATCTGCGGCCGGCGGACCGCGAAATTAATTATAGTAATTATATTTGTGGCGCCTCCGAAACATGCTCTGAGAGGCCAGCCATACGTTCGCCAACTACCACTCAGTTGAAAGTGAGCAGTCATTACGTTAATTGCCTAAAGTTATTTATCGATAAGTTTATGGAACCATAAACAACGTTGTCCTGAACTAATGCTGACTCAAAAATTCATAGTTCACGAATCACGACCCTCGCCCCTTAAAAATAACTCTAAAAGGCGAGTACACTCCATTATGTGATTTAAAAATGATATTCAAAATCGCTATTAGGGCCAAAACGAGCGTGCCCGCTATTCTATTACCGACCCTTGGTGGAATAAATTCCATCGAAGCGCAATAATAATAAAAAAATGTCGAGAGCTTGTCGCGTGCAAAAGACGTGCGGTCACGCGGTCCTCCCTGCAGCCCGACCCTCCCCCGGGTGCCCACACTCCCCGCCGCACACCCAACCTCACCCCGCGCCTCCTTCGGCGCGCACCCTCACAGCCACCCCCGCACGAATATAATATGCATTATGCGAAATCCGTAACTCTTATGTCGGGTCCGGAGAATACCTTAAACAGGCAGACTTTCAATCGACAATCAACTTTGCACCCTTAATTCAAGGTTCAAAGTCAGTTTGGCAGCGCGGCTCATAGGACTTTCAAGCGATGAGAGGTGGTGCGGTTTCCTTAGGGCGGGCAAGGCCTGCACTCTCAAGATAACGCTGGGTATTAATCATAGTATTATCGGCCGGTGGCGGCGTCTTTGTTATGACACCGCGTTATTGCAGTTTTTTCTCTATCTACCCTCGAGGAGCCGATAAACGGCTCGAGAGTGAATTTTCCGGGACAGATGTTTTAGTAATCCAGGGAGAGATAGCGCGCATAACGTTACAATAAAACATTCACTATTATGACAATGACGTCACTCGGTGGGGTCCCGCCCGGTCGCGCCGCGCTCACATTTATTAAGTCATAAAATCTAAAAACCTTATAAAATGGAGCATAAATTGTATATTACCAATTTTATAAATTTTTATTTTATTGACCAATGTAATAGACGCTGCGTTTGGACATAAATATTGATAGCCAGCAGAACATTTTAATCATGATAAAACGAGAGAAACAAGGAGCTGTATTTATCAGACCACGCTATCAAAAGAAAACCTAGCTTATACACTTTGTATCTTCAGTCTTTCAAAAAAAACGCTGTTTCACACTGTCATGAAAATTGTGAACGATTGAACGGATACAACAGTCGGTTCCATCATTTACTCGCTTCCAGTCAGTGGCTTCACTGAGATAGTGAGCGTTCTTCAGAGGAACTCTCAATAGGGCACAAGATGACTGGCTCAATCGGAGCTTAAATATCAAGGGACAGAGCGAAGGGACGCAACAATTTGTGTATGATTAATGACTGCATCAGTCGGGGCCAGAAATCTGTGAGGCCCGCGGGACCGCTTCAAACTATAAAAGTTTTCACGCACGCCGCGCGCCGCTCAGGAAATGGTTTCCGCATGTGAACGATCGCTTTGAAACCACTCGCGAATATTCGATTTTGAATAGCGGATGAAAGATTTATTGTTCTCCGGGGTGAATATTTGGGACTGCACGTCTATTCCTTCTTTTGGTTAAATCATCATCATTGCTTAGGTTTCCAAAGAACTGCAATGGTGGGTCATTGCAGTAATACCAACCTCGATTAGGAATTATGAATAGAATTCTAAGTATTTTGTTACGGTAACCTATCCAAGGTTACAGTAACAAAATAGTCTTCATTTTACAGAAACTGCTAAACTGTGCAAACGGAAAATAAAACAGTCTGAACATAAAAGATTGTCTCAAACACACAATAACTTCCCAATTCGCACACTCACATGCGCATAGTTAACAACAGTGTATAAGTGAATGTGTGTGTGTGCAGTAGGATCATTTTTCACGTTTCATGAAGCGGCGGGCGTGGGGCAGTGGATTAAAATACATTTCGCTAGTCGCTGGTGATGGATGGCCTCTCGGAGGGAAAGGGTTGCTACCCTCTGCCCTCACCCCTGCGTTCCCTCCCCGGCCGCCAGTTGGTATGTATATAAGTGAAGCTTTATTGTTCTATTCTGTTGTGGAGGCAAATTAAGACTTGATCTAAAAGAGTTATTTCACAGTTCAACTTGCGCTTACAAAGAAAAAAAATTGAGGCTGTTTTAGGATACAACGGAGGAATAGAATTTTAAGCAGTCGTAACTTTTTGTTTAATAAAATATTTACTGTTTAAGAATGAAGTCATTGACCAGTTCGTTATGGTTGATGTAGGAAAAATTTGCGAGTTTTCTAACTTTCGCCAGCTTTTAAGAGCGTTTACGACTTACGGCATTTCATACAAACTTTTAAGAGCGTTTACGACTTACGGCATTTCATACAAACTTTTAAGAGCGTTTACGACTTACGGCATTTCATACAAACTTTTAAGAGCGTTTACGACTTACGGCATTTCATACAAACTTTTAAGAGCGTTTACGACTTACGGCATTTCATACAAACTTTTAAGAGCGTTTACGACTTACGGCATTTCATACAAACTTTCAAGTCCTTTTTTCTCAAAATGATTGAACCGATTTTAATGAAACTTCATACGCTTAAGCAGGATATTTTGAAAATTTTCTGTCAACTTTTTAGTAAGTCTAATAAGTTGACAGAAAATTTTCGAAATGTCTTTTAAAAAACGATAATTGGAAATTTGTGTTTCTATGGAAAATCTAAAATCTTTCTAATTTAGTTGTAACACTATTTTTCGAAAATTTCCTATGATAACTTTTTAGATCTATGTATCGTGCTTATGCGTATAAAGTTTTATTAAAATCGGTTCAGTCATTTCGAAAAAAAGGACTTGAAAGTTTGTATGAAATGCGTAAGTTGTAAATGCTCTTAATATAAAACTACTGAAACTAATAAAATCTCCTTCCAGACCACAAAGCGGTGACCAGATAAATATGATGGATGTGTAAGTGTTGATAGACGAGCTCGTAAACAAAGCCATATCTAAACGACACATTCCCCAGCCAATAAGGAAAACGAATCAAAGTTAAACCCAATTGCGTAACAAAGTATATCCGCTTACTAACGTTAAAATGTCGTGTCTATCCCGAAATCAACACTGTAACGTGAAACGTCTCTGAAAATAATTTCAGGCAAATAAAGCAAAGTGAAGGCAAATACGAGAAAACGGGGATATTTGCGTTGTATCGTGTTTTGGGGCAAAAACGTCGGGTGACGCTTCCGATGTTTGCCGAACGTAAGGCGCTTGTTGGGCCACGGAACACACCCGCCTGGGGAAACGCTGCGTTTTTAACTCACAAATTTTTATACTTTCTTAATTTAAATAATATACATGCAACTAACAATGATGGCAAAAGATCTACCAAAATACCTGATGTATCATCATCATCATCATTTCAGCCGAAAGACGTCTCCACCAAGTGTCGCCACATTGACCGGTCCCGTGCGACTCGGGATCCCTGCAACCTTCACCAGGTCATCGGTCCACCTAGTGGGAGGCCTTCCAACGCAACGTCTTCCAGTTCGCGGTCGTCACTGCAGAACTTTCCGGCCCCATCGGCCATCCGTTCTGCGAGCAATGTGCCCTGCCCACTGCCACTTAAGTTTGGCTTCGGGCTACGTCGGTAACCTTGGTTCTCTTGCGGATGTTCTAATTTCTGATTTGATCACGCAAGGGATCTCCGAGCATAGCCCTCGAGCATAACGGTCCAGTTAGGTAGGTCTAACTTCGGGAAAGACTCGACTGGACAACGTTCGGGAAGCGCGCGATATCTTCTCGTCCAACTTACCGCAGTGTCTCCAGACGAAAGTCTTTGACCAGTGTGTGTTGCCAGTGATTACATACGGGACCGAAACGTGGTCGCTCACAATGGGCCTCATCAGAAGGCTTAAAGTCACCTGATGTATAAGAGATATAATTATTTCGTACCAGCTGTGCCCCGCGACGTTCGTCTGCGTGAAATTATTACAAAAATATTACCTCCATAGTTGAATCGGATTTTGTTAAAAAAATTAACAGTTTATTTATTTTTTTGCACGGAACCCTAAACCTCTCTCTAAAATAAAACCCTAAGTTACTCCTTTTAAAATAAATTACTCTCTCTAAAATAAAACTCTAAGTCACTACAAAAAAAAACCTGTTTTTATGATTTATGTCAGTCTGTCACAGTCAGACAGACATAAGTCATAAAACAAGTTTTTTTTTGTTATTAGTACAGTATACCGATACCTATACTTTCATACGCATTCAGTAAGAAGCTGTTATTTTGAAATTACAAACTGACACAACAACAATTAACAATATGATTTATTTATTTAATAGATTCAGCAACGGTTACTCGTATAATAAAATAGACAGCCACACACTAAAATGTTGTTATTTATTTCAAGTCCAGTTCAAATTGATGCTCTTTGTGGAACACCTCTCAAACCTCTCTTAAAGATTTTAATCAAATCAGCTATCTTGTTTTTTAGTTAGATTGTTTTTTATTGTTTCTATTAAAAAGCTCGTTTGAGTTAGTTCATCGTAGTGCGTGCAGTAGTCGCTCGCTCTGGTGGTGCGGCGCGTCGGCCAAAGCGGTCGCGCCGGATATTTCATTTCCTACATGAACCGAGCTTAATGCGCCCATATCACCGATATTACCGTTAATGGCCACAATTAACCAATATTTACACGATATTCTTTCGCAAATATTTAGTTTGGACGGTCGGTAACTCGGTTATCGTTTTGTGACGGCTATTCAACCCGGAAGTTGACGTAAGCACAACTTCCCTTGTGCCTACTCTTCCAAGTATCATTAATTTAACACTTACCTGTGTGGTCAATTGCACATAATAGGTAATCGCTGATGAAGTAGAATAATTGACAAATAAGTTTCACAACTTATTGGCTATATTTTGTTAATCAAGTGCTTTACAAAAACGTAAAAAGTAGGTAGCCAATTCTCCGACAGTATTGCACTTGAATTATTACCATATTGACCTGTCCTCTCGATGGTCATTCAATGAAATATTAAGTGTTCACAAAAGTGACCAATTGCTACCTATGCAATAAACCTAAAAAGCATCCTTACACCTGGCGTTCCCGTCAGACTATGACAGAGTTGTTGGAACACAAACAGCTCTGTCATAGTTACCAGGTTGATAATATTTCTTGCATTCCAGCACGCATTAATATATGTATCATATCGTTTCTTTACCTACTTGCAGACATTAGGTATCTACCCAGGCACCCTACATATATATGTTTCTCAAAGCCGTTATGGCGTCATGCGTCACGGCAACACGACACCGCGGCACGTCGCACATTAGCTGATTGTCTGCCGACACCTCACATATTTGCGCACACGCCTTCTTACGAGCTTTTACGTAAACTACCCGCTTTTATGGCGATTAATTTTGTCGCAACTAAGTAATGGTGTACTCATTTCCTTGTGCTAATATTTTTAACAACGCGATAATTGTCCTAAAGCTTTGAAATTCTCATTATTTTACGTAGGTACATACATATTTTAATCAATTATAGTTTTTTTTAATTAATGCTCGATTTAACACAACCAAGTTCAGTTTGTGAGGTCCACTAAAACTGAACTAATTCGATGTCGCAACACAAACACTTTTGAATTCCATTTACAAATTCTTTTACTCTTGCCAAAATCTAAAACTCACTTACAACAAAGGTCGCGTGTTCATAATAAATCACCGAAGATAACAAAACCAGCACCAGGTGCGAGCTCCACATGATTTTAAAACTCGATTTTATAACATTCTAAATAATGTCGGAGCAAAAAAAGTGTCAAATGCCTAACGTCGCGTGGCACAAACTAACACATGATGCTAAAAAGCAGCTGCAACCGGAAAGGGTTGCGGAAGGGTTACAACCCCTCACGGGTAAATCAACCCTTATTTTTTAGCGCCACGTGCCTGTCATATCGAGACATCTACGCGAACCCTTTGTATGCAAAGCGCCAATAAAAAGCCGCGGCGCGTGCATGCGCGTTCTGATTTTAAACTGATTTGAATATAGAACATTTACATAGCCGGTGAGGAGGGCTCCCATTGGCCGGTGATTTGCGTACGGTCTTGCGCAATGCGAACCTACGTAGGTTTTTTAAAGTGTCATTTTTAGGAGCGTGGCATTTGATTCGCTGTCGCGATATGATGTCATATCGTGCATGGGATAGGCATGTGGGATAGTTTGCATATTGTCTCGCTCTGTGCCATTGTGTGCGCACTATGCAAGGGTTATAATATGTAAATGCTGATGAGGTTGAGGAGGGGGCTCTACTTAATGTTTTGCCTTATGATTACAGTTGTGTGTATAAGTTCTCAGATTATAAACCAGTGATAGTGTTTAAATTGTTATTATAATTTTTGTAGGAAAATGTGTAGTAAGTACAATAGTAGTACAATAGTAGTAATTTAATGTAATGAAAATGGTTAAGAGAAATAAGTTCTAAAGACGGATTTAAATGACCTAAGAAGCCACTTGTTTTATCGACAGAAGTTTTAGCTTAACGTTCAAAACTTAAACTATAATTTACTGTTTTCGAGACATTGAGCTTCACCATTTTACTTTCTTGGAAAAATATTAATAATCCTCATTCTCCCCCAACGTTATGAAGACACTAACAACGGAACTTTTAATAGGTACGGCTACCGGCTACTCGAATGAAATGAACAATTTTCATTGGACTGCTCCACGTGAGGTACCTACCTACGCAGTTGGTAACAAACACTGGCCCTGGGCAAACATCACAACTTCATGTAGCAGGACTATGAGACTCATTAGAGGGGACAGCGCCCTTTGTAGCACAATCAGGGCCCGCCAGGGGGCGCCATTATCGAATTGTTTAAAATAACGAGGGACCAGTCGTTTGTGTTGCCAGTTAGTCGTGCGCGTACATATATTACGGTAGATTTTTATGTTTATCTAGAAGAAGTAAGAAAATATTCGAATATAGTTGGTGAAGATAGGAGTAGATAACTTTCATCGGAATGTAGTTGTTGTAGAACCCAGTAGAAGGCTATACCATGGTACATAGCTTTATCACTGGGTTCTACATTTATGGTGGGCTGTGCCACAATTGTAAGGAAAGGAAGACCTCCTTGTTCGAGACTTTTACTCGCAACTAATGGATCTCAAGCAAAGGGTGTGTAGAACTGTACCTTGTTTTAAAATTATTATGTTTTTTTGATGAAATCACTCTTGAACGAAAAATAAGGGCAGGATGCTAACCTCGTCCAACCAAATTAAGAATGCTTCTAACTAGATTTTAGATACCGGAAACAAACAAAACCTCTACAACACAATAGCTCCCCACTTCAATTCCAATTAAATTCCGAATCAGTTCTAACGATCCAGTGGTCGGTCAGGTGGACATGTACCATCGTACAGGAAGAACATAAAGGAGTCTACACACATCGTTACGGCCTGTTTACACGGCCCAAAGATCACAAAAAACGAACCATTTGGTAATTAAATTGTGCCCCGAGGCAGGCACCGCAAACTTTAAGAGCAAACAGCGCCCGCTTCTATAAAATGTTGCTACTTTACCGAATTGCTCGTCAGTTGTGTTGTGTCCCAATTGTTGATCTAGGGAGCTGTTGTTACATAAATGTTAGGTGGTCGTGGAATGTTTAGTGTGTTCAATGTGATTTTATTGTCTATTGAACAAAGTGGGAATTTTAACTCTGTATTATGAAAGTACCTTCCGAGAAACGACAAAGCGAGCTAACATTTTTCTCAACTCTGGTAACTTTTATGAACCGACTTCTAAAAAAGGAGGAGGTTATGTACTCCACCAGCATCATTTATTTATTATTTTTTATTATTTAAAGTTCATGTACAACATGACTTAATGCCACAAGGCATAATCTACCAGTCAACCTTTGGGTTAAATAGGACAACATTGTGATAAGGTACAAAATATGTAATATCTTAAAATAACTACTTGTTTTCTAAAATGTACATACTTACATAGATACTAATACACATGAACAAATAAAATAGACACGATACATATTTTCTTGTATGTCCACATTGTCCACCGATGCTCCGTAATCAGTCCGGTCTGATTTAAGTGATTCTTTTTTCATTAGTTAGAGGAAGCTTGCGCGGTGGTCCCATTTAAATTTTATGAAATTTGTTTAGGTACTTTAGTTTTATCCTCTATAATAATATGCATATTCTAACCAAAACCGTCAAAGATATCAATCATTTTTGCAAAAAAATAACCGATTTCCGAAGTGACAAAAAAGTCAACGAAACAAACAAAAGTCACCGACGAAAGTAGTTATTTTCAACTTTTTATTGAATTTTTTTGCATGTCGGTTATTTTTTGTTTTGAAAAAAAGTTTGATGCAAAGTCGTCAATAATTGAATAAAAAACTTATATTAAACATAATATTGAAAGTAAAGTATAAACTATAACTTTGTAAAAGTGCGTACACCTACGAACAATTCGCAATTTTTAAGAGAAGGAAGTTGTAACAAATGCCTTACAATTTTTGTAAAGACGTCTTGTCCAGCAAGAGTCGCGTAAAATAAGAGTGTAAACAAAATTCCCGTTGTTACGAGCGTCCAGACTGGGGTGCGCGCAATGGCAGGGGGACACACTGACAGGCCTATTTGTTGTCACGGCGCGCATGGAGCTAAACACACCGCTTTGCAATTCATAGAAATAACAGATGAGACGAGAGAAGAATTTAAGAGCTAGGCAAATGATTTGAGGAAGGAAAGTTTCCAGATAAATTGAAAAAGGCTTTAATAAAACCAATTCACAAAAAGAATGCAAAAACAGACCCTAATAATTATAGACCAATCGCCCTTCTTCCTACTGCGTCCAAAGTCTTTGAAAAAGCAATGTGCGATCGCGTATATTCTTTTTGTGAAAAATTTAAGATATTTAATGACTGCCAAAACGGGTTTCGCAAAAACAGATCCACAACGTTAGCAGTATATAAGTACATCCAAGAAGCTTTAAACATAATTAATAATAAACAATATGCAATAGGAATATTACTTGATATGACGAAGGCCTATGACAAAGTGCAATTTCAAATCCTCTTAAATAAATTATATGGTATAGGAATACGCGAAAAAGCTCACGACTGGTTTGCATCATATCTAGAAAGTAGAGAGCAATTGGTTGAGGTAGAATTCTACAATAAAAAAACAAAAGAAGCACAGCTCATAAGATCGGATGTCAGACCAATACAAGCTTCAATTCCCCAGGGAAGCGTTATAGGATGTCTTCTATTCCTGATCTACATAAACGACCTTCCCAAAACCATAGAAGAGCCGTGTGTTTTATTTGCGGACGACATTTCAATCCTCACGTCATGTCAAACAAATATAAATCTAAATGAAAAATTAAATTACATTTTTAATAATATAATTAACTGGATGAATGATCATAATCTCGAAATAAATTTTACTAAAACCAAATTAATAACATTCCATCCACGCCAAAAAAATCAGATAATTATAAATTACACAATTAATAATATTAAATTAGAAACAGTTAATGAATTCACCCTCTTAGGTTTGACAATAGACACAAATATTAATTGGAAATCGCACGTACTAAAATTGAATTCAAAAATTTCTAAGTTTTCATATGCCCTCCGGGAGATTAAAAAGACTACCAACCTGCAAACCGCAATAGTCACATATTATGCATATGCCCATGCTTGGTTCACTTATGGTATTATTCTATGGGGAAATAGTACGGACGCTTCTTCCGTATTTATCCTACAAAAACGTCTTATAAGAATAATTACGAACATAGAACAAACCGACAGTTGTAAACCATACTTTAAAGAACACAAAATCCTCACCTTGATTGGCATATATATTTTGGAATTGTGTAAATTGGTGCGTAAATATCCTGACACATATAAAACACGAGGAGATACACAAACAAGCCATTCGTTTCGCCATAAGAACAGATTAAATTTACCTCAGTCCCATCTTAAAATGCACTCTTCTAGTCCTTATTCTATGTCAATTAAAATATACAATAAATTACCAGAGAACTTAAAACAAATAGAAAAATCTGATATATTTTTAAGCAAAGTAAAACAATTTTTAATTAATAAAAGCTATTACTCATTGGACGAATTTTTAAATGATAAAATTTAACTATTTCTTGACTAATAATTTGACTAATTTTACTGTAGGAATACCAAACTATTTCTGGGTTTTGCCTTTTCACTATTATTGTATATTAAATAAACAATAAATTATATAATAAATATATGACATTTTAAAACAACAAATATGCATCCAATAAAACTGAAATACAATAATATTACAAATTATAAATAAATAAATGAGTGTTAAAACCAAATATAATTATTATAATAAAAATAATAAATAATTAATTTCAATAAAAAGCAATGATATAAATATTATAAAATAATCTACTTATTTTCCAATTTCCTTTAGTCTTACGGAATTAAACGGTTTAAATAATAAAAATGCACCCATTACATAAAATATAACTGTAATATCATAATATAGAATAAAAAAACGAATGATATAATCAAATATAATAATTCATTTCTTAATAAATAAATGATATAATTAAAATAAAAAATGGTAAGTTGATAAAAGCGCTCTTCCTCTCTCCTTCCTAATTAATTTAATTTTGCTGTGCCCGACAGGGTCCATAATTGTTTCTTCTTAATTGTTTTTTACCACCTGTATATGTACATTATGGATTGCAATAAATAATTTGAATTTGAATTTGAATTTGAATATTAACAAAATTTTGTAAAAGGTAGGTACCTGCTTGCTTACGTTAACAGGCTTTATATGGGTAAATGTCATAATGGGTTACAAATAAAATATAGATCAGCTTATAATTTTTCCCTTGTAGTAAGCCTGTCTTTTTTGTTAACTCTCTTACAATAATTTTTGCAATCGCAGCAATCCCAAGAACTGCTTTTATTGCTAACATTGTATACATTGCACGGACCAAGTCGTCTTGTCCGAAAAGGTTACAATGCGCATAGAAATAGCAATAGAATAAGATGGTTTTTTTATTTTTTTATTCTTGTTTTAGTTGTTTTAATTATTTAATTGTGTAATTATCCGCGCATAATGTAGTGCATTCTGTGCTTTTCTGTAAGTAATGAGGCGCTTAGATTTAAGTTTGCAATGTACAAATTATAATGTAACAGTGTACTCATTGTTGAGAAGCCTAATAAATAAATAAATGCATAAATAAATAAAAAAATAAATAAATAGAAATGATTGTGATGTGCGCGTAGAACTGTCTAAGGCTTAGACAGTTGTACGCGCACGGTTCTAACTGTAAACCGTCATATTACGTACATACAATGTATGTAATACATTGCATGCTGATGAACCAAACTTAATTGTACAATCCCCCGTTAGCGTGCGATACGTCAAACGGTCAAACGTAAAGGTCAATGCGATAAGCATCGCAGTCGTTGGCGTATTCTGTACAAATTTAACAGATGGCCTAAATGGGCTATTGATTTGCAACACTTTGTACAAGTAACTTTACAAACTGTAATTAGATTGACAACTTACTGCTGTAAGTAAAGAGATATAATTATTGTTCCTTCTGTGAGATGAGAGAAAATAATTCGAATTTATAATCCGCTCTTAATATAAATTTAGGTTTAACGATAGCTGCAGCAGCAATTAATATATTCAAAATATTTTTTTAAATGATAACACGGGCAACTACAAGAACATTTATTTAAGTATTAATAGTCTAAATGGCAAGAAATTAAGCGTATCCTTTGTTTGTCCTTGAACTCAAAAGGTTGCAGTTCACAAGCTGCCACTCGGACGTTCTCAACATTAACGTCCACAATCGCTTGTAAAACTAGAGTACAGTTAGCTGGGTAAATTATCATTAATTAGGAGAAAGTAGTTGGTAGGCAATGGAGTGTTCAGCCCACGCAAAAAATAGTGTAAAGGTAAAATGTGTTCATTGTTAGCACGTAAAGGGCACTGGGCTTATGAGACTGACAGGCTTGTCACTCCGTGGTTGCACTCTGTTCGTATAACTAATAAAGTGCTAAGAACTAATTTCATCAGAATGACCATATTTTATGCGCTACACATAAGCGTACGTTTTATAGATCATTTTAATGTTTAGGTAGTCATTAAATAGCGAATACTGAAAGCATTCTCGACGGTCGCGTGCTCAGCGTGTCTACTCTGACAGCTTTCACGCACAAGCCACGCCTGCCCGACGCCTTCAGCTATTCTACACCAATAACTATCAAACGCTTTGAACTTAAACACGCGTTCATTTTCTCGCTATCTTTTCATCTTGCACATTAATCAGAATTCTGAAAATGGAAGTCTCGTAGTCAACGCATAACGCCCCTTGACGTAGGTGAACTAGTTAACACACTTACACTAACACAAAGTGCATTTACCCATGTAAAAACATTGCTGCTAATTTAGTTACTTATCTCATTATAGTTGCAACACTCAACTCTACGAACACTGCAACTTATAAATTATTTAACATCGTTACAAAAAATACGAATAAAACTATTGATTATACAAATCCGTGTCATGGTTAAATTTGTGTCCATAATTAAACATCGTTAACTGGTAATTAATGGAAACATCACAATCGGACGTCAATTAGATAAAGCGCTGGTGTTTTTCCCTGCGAGAGGTCGTTTCAATTCCAACTGACGTTATAATTAAAAGTTCTTATTCACGAATATTTCTTTTTTCAACAAATTCTTTACGGTCCTTAAGGCATTCCGTTTCTCTAGAAAAGTTCAAAAACACTAATTAACTGAAATGAATAATTGCAAGCTGCGGCATAACTAATTTGCATTCCGGATAGCATGTAAATTCTAACTATCCTGGCGAAACATCTTTGATTGTCGCCAGAAAAGTGTTTCTTTACGGCTGCACAATCTAAATTATGCTAAAGATAAACGTTTAAAAGAAGCAATTTTGCATAAAGTGAACACGAAACATTCCCGAGGCAGTGAGCTGCCGCCATCTACCGGCCCATAATCACTAGGAAAATTTGCCTCTGCGATCAATTTGCGCCCATTACCAGCAGGTCAGAGTTCGACGCCTGACGATCCTAATATGTACTCACTTTTAAACTTCACCTAACAGCCCGAAACCGGCCTTGTTGAACAGTCTACAAGATTGAAAATGCAGATTGTTGGCCAGTACTCACATCAACAAACTCGAGAACAAGCTCAAGAAATATGAATTTTATGTAAGAGAAGTTACGGCTGAAAATGCTTTAGTGTCGGTGTTTTCTTTGATAGGAGTGATACAAGGCGAATTCGGCGGCGCCTCAGCATAAGTATGCTAATTCAGGCAATTGGGAGCTCGCTCGGTCGGCGGCATACTGATGATGTAAGAGATGTGGCAGCCTCGACCTGCCGCGCGCCGGGAGGGTCACACGCGACGGTTTAGGCGCTCAATGTCATGATTCAATTGTATCCGTTTATGTGTCTGACCATTTGTTGATTAGCTGTGACGACACATTGCTTATAAGAATGTATGTCATGCATTAGGTAGATATGATTCGCACATTCGTTTCAATTGGTTTCACTACGAGATCGTGTGGTTAGTACAATTATAAATTACATTTTTGGATAGCTAAGACAAAAATTCAAAGAATTAAAACGGTCAATAAATACAGCCTAGGCTAGTGCTTGTTGTTGGTGTTGTTTGTATACCTACTGATGGGAGGGCTCGTACCCCAACCAACCGCCAACTGATGCGGGTCACAGTGGGCATCAATTGAAATTGTTTATAGAATATTGATAAACGTATACCTATGTCTGTGGTTTCTGTGGTCACCTGTTATCGACGACGCCCACAATCTGAAATGGATTTGATGTTTTAAACCGTTAAATACTTGAACGAATTATTGTTTATCACTTGAGCCTACCTATAACCACCAGTTACATATTAACTTGAATGGACAATGACCGGCTATATTTTTTATGACAGTAATTTTCTCTTAAACACCTGTTTTGCAAGTTTGTCCATTAACCGTTGTGTTAATTGTGACATTAAGATAGATGGCGAAGATTACCAGAGTTGATGCATACAACCTCGTTACTGTATTCCTTGTTTAGACTTTAACTCCTCGGCATTCGCTTTGAGTTTTTATAAAGTAGGATGCAACGGGAAAGACAAGTTGAAATTACTCTCCAAACATTCTGTATTGAGTCATTTCAACGTGCAGGGAACCCCGGCTATTACTCATAAGGATTCCGAATAAATCGATAGATTATTATAATTTTTTATTACAGAAATTGAGAAAGAGACTTAAATTCATCATCATACTATCCCATCCTGAAAAAAAATTATATCATCAGCTCAGAGAACTGCTTATAACATTGTCAATTATCAAATTATTGTCAAAGTCAAATCCACTCTGCTAGTGATTCAAAAGTCAAAACTTTCGTATGGTAAAATTACCCTAAACATTCATCCTGCTTGACCGTGATCAGAAGAATTCCACATTGATGCACCCTTTTTTGTCACAGCCATCATCTGAACTAGTCGAACCGCTCCAAAATGGAATGTTACTACTGTTTTGTTGCGTTCCATCTTTGTACCGTTAAATTTGAATTCGCGAAGCGACTGTGCGCGCGCGCGGGGCAATCTGCACCGGCCGGTATGCGCATGCGCGTTGTCGCCGACTGATGGATGACAGGTGACGTCGGCGCCGCAAAGGACCAGGGCCGGCTCAAATAAATATAATCTAGAAACAGACCAGGAATTTTACAGAACTATAATAAGTCCACTTCAAAGAAGTCCTGCGACAGTTAATGGTTGATACCATTAATCAACCATTAACTGTCGCAGTACTTCTTTGAAGTCAAAATTGTCTGTTCGAGGACATAATTTGTCACGTTAAAAAAATATTGTAATTGTTATCATAGATTAGTCACACATCGTGCATTTTACCCCGTAAACGATACTTGACATACCTATTTATTGCTAGTTTAAAAATAAACCTTTACTAACCACTTAAAGCTTTACTTCGCCTTTTCTGATTTTACTACCCAATAATCGCATCATTCAACTTTTTCGAATTTCGATTCCCGAAAACTACGGTATTTCCTTATATCGTGCGGTAGCCCTATCCGTTCGGAACTCATTAGACATTCGCAGGCTGGCCGGCCGGGGCTCGTCAGATCTTGCGGTGCTCTCAAAGATGCCGCCCGCAGCCACCGCATCTTACACACCGCCACATTTAGCGTAATGCAGTGTATAGCGCAAGACGCCGATACCAAATGATAAATCATTAGTATGATAAGCATTACAAGATATAATAATCTGTAACATAACATTAGCCCTTTTAAATGTCCAGCCACGTAGCGCTAAAACAATACTAGCATGCATGGTTACCGAATTTAATTTCTGAAAGACTCCTCAATATATGCCTAATAAATCGTTATTGATAAATTGCCAGTTCGATAAAAACAGATCATTCTGCTTCAAAATAAATACCTGCCCTCAAGGATTGTATTTCGAAAATCTAAACAGCATTAGAGATCATTATTGTGTATCCTAAGTTCAACTATGACTGGTGGATATGATACTTAGCCCAAATTAATCGTCAAGAAACAATAGGAAGGTCTCAGAATTATCCCAAGCAATAATTTTGTTAAGAGCGTAAAAACATTGTTATTTCATTCCAGGAAACCTACTAATCTATACGAAAGTTCCTCTATAAATATGATTGAGTAACCAGCCTTTATCGGCGTCAGAACCATGAAATGTGCCTATAATTAAAAAGTAAGGAATGGTTCTCATAAGGTCATGAAATAAACTAGCGTAGCCGTGCCGCCCGTGGATCGGTCGGGCATGAGGGGAGGGAGGGAGGCGAGGGACGGAGGGGTTGGTATATTCTGAGAAATTGCGCGTGCGCATCTCAACGATCATAAATCGCTGAGAGGAATTTGGATATAGATAGCACCAGAACGTAACTTGGCTGGGGTTAAATATATTGTGAGAATTTGGACATTATTTGGTAAACCATGCCATGACTTGCAAGTTTGTCTCAACTAGGTAGATATAGAATGTCGTTCAAGACGGTAAAAAAGTCTTAAAATCTTAGTCGATATGTCCAGCATACTAGACAGATGTTCTTTCGCTCGCTATGTGCTGCTGATTCTTGTAATAACATGAGAGCAGAGAAAATATAAACTTTTGGTTTTAACTGTGGGTAAACATCGAACAAGCTAAAATGGACTACCAAGATTTCATAATAAATAAAAATTGTTCCTCAACAATGGAGGTTACTTCTAAATGAAATCCGTCGAAATGCATGAGTTACGCTGTAAGCCCGTTCGCGAAGCATGCACAGCGTTTAATTGTGTTTAATAGTAATTAAAACTATAGTTTATCTGTGGTGCGGCACCGGCGCGGCGGCGCGGCATCGGCACGGCATCGGCACGGCATCGGCACGGCATCGGCACGGCATCGGCACGGCATCGGCACGGCATCGGCACGGCATCGGCACGGCATCGGCACGGCATCGGCACGGCATCGGCACGGCATCGGCACGGCATCGGCACGGCATCGGCACGGCATCGGCACGGCATCGGCACGGCATCGGCACGGCATCGGCACGGCATCGGCACGGCATCGGCACGGCATCGGCACGGCATCGGCACGGCATCGGCACGGCATCGGCACGGCATCGGCACGGCATCGGCACGGCATCGGCACGGCATCGGCACGGCATCGGCACGGCATCAGCGCGTATATTGGCATGTATATGTTGCAGCTCATCTCACAGAACTACTTAATGTTGATGTCTTACCGGTTACCTTTTATTAATTTTACCACTATTGGTATTAGTATAGCACTGTTGTCGTATGTCAAATATTACTCAAGACTTTTATGAGTGTTTCAGGCCCTAATTCTTGATGAGGATTGGTGCGATCAGACTTTAGTGTAGGACCGGGACAAAGAACCTGTAGAAATAACGTATCCTCACACATACCTACAATCACAATAAAAACCTTAAACACACAAACGAAACTGCTACAGTTAATGGCACACAAACGAAACTCGTTTTGATAAAGACGACAAGGAACAAATTAGCTGTATCTCGCACTTACATACATTGTTGTAACAAAAACAAAATCAATATCGGTGCACAGCGCAAGTATTCGGAAGCCCAGACATGTTTATCTATGAGCCCAGCGGGGTCCCCAGCGGACCACCGCGGAGCTTGCCCGCGGACCCCTGCCGGCACACAATATGCTAATAATTGCCTCATAAAAACTGCTGATATTTCACTTGAAACGCTTCATACAAATATGGTCAAGGTAAGTAGTAATAAGCTATCGTGATTATACGTTCATGTAGCCGGGTAATAGAATTCTGAACTGGGTAAGCCATTCCAATTCAATTGCTATTCTTAAGGCAGATAGAGTTTAAAGCTCGTAGAGAGCAATATAAAAACATATAGAGTGCAAAGTAGTGACATGTTGTTGTAGGTACAGCACACAAATATATCAGAGACCAGACCAAGGATATAAGAAATGAAAGAAGTAAGCATTTAGCGGTATAACATCGTGTCGGTAAAGAGGTATACATGCTCAGGCAGAGGCGGCGCTAGGCGTAGGCGACGTGGGCCACCGCCTACGGCCTCGCGTTACGAGGGCCGCCTCGCACCTCAAAATCCCATTGCCAAAATTGGGACCTGAACGAAAACTCTAAACTGTACATGGCCATGTACAGTTAAGAGTTTTCGTTTAGCCCACCGGTATCGGGAACAGGGTCCAAGTTACCGGCGGTCCTCCTAACAATACAAGCCGTGTCCAGGAGTACCGCTTTATGAATCAAGCCCTTGATTCAGTTGCCTAACGAGAGCTTCCTCAGGTCGTGGCTCTTAAGTCCACGCCATTTTATTATTATTATGATGGTTGATTTCATAATAAGCAATATGGATTCGAGATTTATGTCGCTAAATGAACATTTTGAAAATTTTGGTTTTCTCTTCGATCTGAGAAAATTAAAAAATGTATCAAAAGAACAAATATTAAAAAACTGTCAAGATTTACACACAGTCCTACGAGTGGGTGAAAGTAGTGACTTCCAACCTTACGAATTATATGAAGAATTACAAACAATGATCCTAAATGTACCAGACTTCATTAAATATGTGAAAGAACTACTTCAATATATTATAATAACTTGAAAGAAATTTACCCCAATATTAACATTGTTTATCGAATTTTACTAACAATACCGGTAAGTACCAGCCTCCGCTGAAAGGAGCTTTTTAAAATTAAAACTGATAAAGAATTATTTGAGTAGTACAGTCAGCAACAGAAGTCGTTGAACATAATTTGTTTCCGATATTTCCTAATCATTATTATTTTTCATAAGTTATTGACTAAAATAAATTACAAAACAACTTGTCATAATTGAACTACAAAAGTCGCTGAACTCAGTTAAACCATTAATTGCTATACATTTCTACCGACAAAATTGTGTGATCTGTAATAAATACAAAAGTCGCTGAACATTGCTAATTTCCTACATTTCTTGTTCGTTAAACCCGTTTGCTCCAAGGTACTATCTGGCGAAGCGCAGCGCACCGCATTTTTCATAATCAAAACATTGCCGAATAAACACAGCTACTAGTTCAGAATATAAATTAAATATAATATTAATAGATATTGTAATTAAAAACTAGGACAATATTTATTTATTTCTAGTATTTTAAAACAAATATCAATAATGAGTAGGCACTACATACATAATAAAATACAGAACATAAAATATATTAATTAGACAGTAATATTACAATATTTAAAAAACAATCACCAGTTTACGACATGTTTACATGCATGATCTTGTTTTTCTAAACAATAAATGAACCGGCGTTGAAACTGAGACGTTTCTAAGTGAAAAAACAGATAATTGAAGGTAGAACATGAAAAAATTACTTCCCTTCAGTTACAGGCCAAATATGACGTTCTCGAAATAACACAAAACCTTAAGACTGTCAGTAGGGCTCATCATTACGAACAACTTTTTTTGTATGCAAATGCAAAAAAACAGCTCTTTTATTATATTTAGTACAGCATAAGCCATTACATACTAAATGAAGTTATCCTTTTCCTCGGTCTTCTCACAGTACCACAAACATTTTAACATTATCGTCTTCCATTCATCAGCAAACAAGATTTTTGTATGAAAGTGCTGCCTTGTGGAAATGTATGAAATGGCTGATTTTTTTTCGTGATTTCCGTGTTGCTTCTATAGAAAAAGTCGTAAGTAATGATGAGTCATATATTTTTAGTAAATAAAGAAAAAAAATGATTTGATGACTGTTTTATTAATTATTTAAGATCAACTAAAACTAACATCACCAATTTATAGGCTTACTATAAAATAACAGCATATACCGAAAAAAATCACACGGTCACAACAGTTTAATTGTGAAATAAATCAGAACGATTTTAAAAAGGTAATGGTGTATTCTGCAGTATCTTGTATTCAATTATGAGATTCAACAGCTCATACATTATCAAGTTAAAAATCTCGCGCATGTTTAGCGTCTTACGGCAAAATGATAGTTACCGACTTATCCTGTAATAATGTTTAGCGACTTATAACATATTAATGCTTAGCGTTTTTGTAACATTGAAATGATAACCTTATTTTGTACTCTATTCTGGTAAGTGATTTATGATTCGTTTTAGTGTTCAGGTGTTTTGTAAATTAGTATCTGTTCATGGACTTTCGTTGCTGACTGTACAATGGGTCAGGAAAGAATTTCAGCTTTGACAGTTTTTTCTATTGAAGCAGACATAGCATCTAAGCTTAATTACGGTACAGTCGTTAAGGAGTTTAGTAAGGTTAAGAGCAGGAAATTTCTGTTTCTTTAATAGTCTATGAAAATAGTTTGGATTGCAGTGTCTTTATTATAATAAATTAGTAAAAATTGTTTTTCAACTGTTTTTTAATTTATAAAATTGCTTCTTGCGCCACCAGAAGGCCTCGCTAAATGTACCTTGCCCACATAAAATTGTGGTCTTGCCCCGCCACTGTGCTCAGGTGTCATTTAAACAAAGAATATGGACGAACGCTACACCTGTCATGTTCAAGAATTGATTTTCGATAATACAAAAACCCAGTCCTAAATTCGACAGTCACAAGCGAAATAGAAAATATTGACACAAGACCCGCGTAAAAAGTTTGTATACCGTCATCAATAGGCAAAGATCCCCTCGCGACAGAAGCTGATCGGACGTGCAATAACAGAACAATGCCGTGAATGCTAAGTTACCCCGAACCCTGAGTGTGCACCGAGACGCGAGGTCAAGAGGACTCGGATTGGGGAGGGTGACGAGACAACACACGAGCATGAACTGACCCTCGCCTCGAACGAAATCTCCAGTTTGAATATCTTACTAGACATTGTGTTTCGGACAGAAATATTATCTCTATCAACTCTGAGAGAACCAAAATTTGTAAAGATAGACATAGCGAAGAAACAATTAACTCATAACAAACAAAAGGAAAAACAGATCATTAGGTATGCAAGCTACTCAATCGATCTAGCTAGAGAGAGAACAAAGAAACGAATAAACGAACGAACGAACGAACGAACTGAAAAAGAAACGAATGGTATGTTATTAATGCAATAACTAGTTAATTGCGGCGATATAACGAAAAGTAGGCACTGTAAGAGCCAAGGTGCTACTTGACCATTTGGCAATTAGGAAGTTGATACTATAACTGTAAAAGGACCCAAAGTCGTGTACTACTCACGATAACTAAAGAACTCAACAATAACTATAATCTTTAATAATGAAAGGGGCAAAATATAAGGAATCATAAAGAAAGATTCATATCTTTATGTACAGTAAGTTCTTCAAGAATAGCCCAGTTGTTGTCGCTCCCTTCTCGTATCTGCGCATAGTCAATGGTGGAAACTTAAATCCAACCATCCATAAAACATGTCATACGTTTATCATGGCGGGAACAGGCGTGTGAGATAAGTCGCATCTATTTTTTCGGCCGCCGTTCAAAATCCCTCGGCGTCGTCGGCCAGCCGCTAAAATATTCCCCGGTTTATGCGCTGAATAATAAGACCCTTACCACAGGAGCTGGACACTGGAATAACATATAATACCGAGGATTTCAAGCTTGAATGCTTTGAAAGATGATTTAGACAAAAAATACAGAACATAAATGTTGAGCTCAAAACCATTTATTTACCCTTTAGTTATTAAAATATTTTTAAATACCTACGTACTTAAGGAGAAAAAATTAAGAAAAATCATCATCTGCCTAGCCTTTTTCCAACTATGTCGGGGTCGGCTTCCAGTCTAACCGCATGCAGCTGAATACCAGTATTTTACATGGAGCGACTGCCTATCTGACCTCCACAACCCAGTTAGTACTGGGTAATACGATACCCCTTGGTAAGACTGGTTGTCAGACTTTTTGGGCCACTGACTACCTATAACGAAGATCTACAAATGACACCCGGGACCAACGGCTTAACGTGCTTTCCGAGGCACGGAGAAAACTCGGTATGTAATGGGTGGTCACCCATCCACAGACCAACCTAGGCAAGCGCGGCTTAACCTAAAGATCGATCCGGGCGGCTGTTATTACTTAGCCACGAGCTCCTCACTACTAAGAAAAATAACCTTTACAAAATATGCTTCGCAAAGAATTTTGATGTAAGGGACACATTAGGAGGATGCAAATGGATGAATAGAACACGTGTTCCAGTAACTCTAGTTGATGACCAACCTTCGTATGTGGCGAGTCTTTCGCAACATACGAAAGTAAAGTAAAGGAAATACCATACATGTACGCACATAAATAATGCTTAAGTATACGAAGAATGGTAACAACGCAAAAATCATACAATTACGTCAATTTAAAAAAAAACGTGGCATTGCAATCGGCTCCCGGTTGCACAAAAAGCGTACAGAAGAAGCTTCAGCAAAAAAGCGCGGTTGTGTCGCAGCGACAAAAACGTCGCTCGACTTACCAAACGATGTTTATTGTATGAGTCGCTGAATTTCAAGTGTTTTTTCAGCTTTAATGGATTGCGTGCCGTCTCCACCCCTAGCTGGACCACATAAAAAATGATCGCCCAAAAACCTTTGGCGAAACAAAAACATGTAGGTAATTGATTCAAGTATTTTTAATAACATATTTCAGCAATTTATTGTCCGCAGTGGCGTTACATTTACTATTTGATTTGCAAGACAAAAAAAGGAACCAGTGAACAACAGTAAAAACATGTTATATATGATATAAGATATGCGCATATTATTCATGAATAAAATATCGGACTGCCAAAACAAATCGGAACGACCTGACAACTGTTAGCAATATTTTCCATCATAAATCAAGCTTGAAAATTGTCATGTATGTAGGACAGTGTCCAAGTATAACATAGATACAGCTTTATGTATGTATGAGATAAGCGATATATTCCGCTCGGTTAAGCCCGCCTAGTCACGGTTCAAATATTAATCATGGAGCCGTTTCAGGCCTCAGGAAATTTCACAAAGAAACTATATGTTAATGGAATAAATTGATTGGCTGGGTGCACAGTCATGTCGAGTCAAATAGTCGGTGGCTTCACGTCAAACTGGGATAAGTGGATAAAAAATTTCGTTATTTGTGTTATAACGTTGCAAACAGTGGTATCACTGGTAAGTTGTGGGTAAAATAAGCCTAAAAGGCATGTAATAAATCGGACTCTTTTCTTAGAAACGCGTAATGTTGATTTAATATTCAAGTTATTATAATTATTGAATTACAGCTAAAATGACAAGTCTGTGCCCGAAAATATTTGCATGGATTTTAACATGGTTTCACATTGTGGGTTCGAGTGTTAAAACAGGTATTGGAGGTCTCAATTCTCTTCAAAGGTTTAACATAACATAACGCCTGAAATCCCCAGACGGTTAGGCTGAGGTATACACCCACTTTTTGCCAGATATGTTTTAGTCTCATATAATAGGGGGGCGAGCCTATTTCCAACAACCGGGCACAAATCCAGACCTCGTGGCTGCTACTGAGAAATTCCGGATGGAAAAACCCAATAACGCTTTGGCCGATCCGGGAATCGGACCCAGAACCTCATGATCAGCAGTCGCGCTTGCGACCCCTCTACCAACGATGCAGTCAAAGGTTCAAATGCTAATAAATCCCATTATTCACGACTGATAAAAACTCTTAGATAAAATGCGGTAGGCGTGGCTCTTGGCCAATTACAGGCAGGTTAGAAGAGCAATCTATATCTATTAAATATACGCAGTTAGTATATGTATACGCAGTAACTAAAGCAAATATTAGTAATATAACTTAAAGATGGTACCTAATGGCGATATCAAGTCACGAGGAGACGAAGAGACTCATCTATCATTTACGGCTAATGCGCCGAAGAGACTCCGCAACCCTTTTACTAGAGATCACTTCGGGCGCGCGTCAATACATAGATCAGTCATCTCCATCAGTCATTCATCATTATCGGAATGTAGTGCGGATACACCATTTACGAAAACAAGAATCGCGAAGCTCAACGTTGGATATGACGCCAAATGAGTAAATGTATTTCTGACTTCACTTGAAATTCTAAAAGCGCATTCCAAGTACTAATACATAATTACGATAAAAAATCCTAACTCAAGTGCTTATCAAACTTGCGGAGAATGTAATTCTTTGTAACTTTGTGCCATAAGCGTGCGACCATCCCAAATGGGGCTTCGATTTGGCCCGAACGATATCTAAGGAATCTTCATTGAATCACATCTGCATTTCACCTCCAATCGATTCGGAAAATTCATAAGAAAACAGGTTTTGAATGAAACATCATCGTCAAGTCTGACAACATTGGATCTCGAACGCACAAACAATTTTATAGAATCTTCCCCATCCGTGCCATCATCTACGTGGAAAAAGACATTATAAACGTTTTACGAAGCCTAATTTCTGTGGACACGGAACATCGTGAACATCGTTTATGTCCGCGGGTTATTGTGTACTAAGCAAAATATTATAACGTAGTACTAATGCTGCGATACGTCGCCGTGAAAAAAACAATAAAACGATTTAACTACGACACGCGTGGCGGCCGCTCTGACTATAACTACGGCGGACAATATCCCATACCATTTATAATGTATCTTTTTTTATTACCATAGGGAGGCGAAGTGATGTAACCAGCCGAGCGATGTTTTATTACTTGCAAGCTATCGTTTTGTTTGATTTGGATACCTTAGTATTACGTCGAGATACATGCCAATAGTTGTCCCATTCCAACTGGTACAAATAAAAGCCATGTCGAGATCTGTTCTGGGAAAAAAGTCCTAGCAACTCCTTATTCCGTAACTTACTTAAAATTGTGGTATTACTGAATCTCTATGGCAGGTTATTGTTAAAGAATTTATGTAAAATTTTCAAGTATAATTTCGGAGATTATTACGTACTTACTTGATGAAATTCAAAAACACAAGATTGATTTGAAAGTAAATTAAGCGAAATGTGTAAATGATTGCAATTTGTTTTGCGATACTTAGTTTTTTTTCATTGGTCAGTACCACGTAAAAAGAATATTTTTCTTTGTTTGATGACATTTCGCGTAATGACCGGTGTAGTATTACAGCCGGTTTATGTGCTTCCAAGATGTAGCAGTAATAGTAAAATGATCTTAATACAGCATAAACCGCACATTACTTTTGTTAGCGACGTCCGGTGGCGATAATTCGACATGATATTGCACTTAGGTACTAAAACATTTTAACTGCCGCCATTTTAGTCTGGTCTTTACCCAAACTTATAATGATGACTTAGGCCATGTTTGGACATTAACTGTGTGAGGCTAAATGGTAAAGTCCTGTCAGATCTTAATTGTCTGCCTACAAGTAATCAATCATCCATTAATTAAATAAGTACATTTTAGTCCCCCTAAGGCCGAATTACCTAATAGGTAAAGCGGTAATTTTATTTAACCTTTGGATTTTTGTATTTGAACTTGGAACTAATACTTTATATAGGGTTGCCAACCGTACTGTAATATAGAGTATTATACTCTACTTTGCGCACTATGATCATAAATAATAGAGTTAAGAGTAGGTACGCTAAAATACTCTATTTATATGACTCTAACTTTAGATAGTATTGAGTCAATTTCTGCCACTTCAGCACTCACTGGGTTAGCTGAAGTGGTAGACATACTTATCCTTGGCGACGCGATGTCAGAGCTCGCTGCGCTTGCTTTTGCTTCCCATTTTTTTTTTTTAATTTTCTAGCTTTTCGGCATGGGTTAATAATTAATATTTCTGGATTCATCGTCAATAAATCGTCGAATCTGAGACGAGGTGCTGGAGTCCCATTGTTTTATAATAGCGCCCAGGAACTCCAATAGGTTAAAGAAGTTCCTTCCTGTTTTCGTTCAAATTAGCGAAGTGTCAAGAAACGAGAAACATGACTACATGGTGCCTACCTACATAGAAAATGATAAAAATTATGAGCTCCGCGACTAGGTATTTGAAATGTGTGTAAGAATGTCTAGAGTCGTACAGTTATTTGAAAAACAAAGATATATGTTTATTTTAAAAGCGAAAAATACCTTTAGAAAAATAGAATTTACAATATTAATAAGTACTATTTTTATAAATCTGGACTCTTTATTTACCCTCTCTGAAATCAGGTAGGTATATATACATCATACCGTAGAGTAAAAAACAATCAATTCAATTTTTTCTGAAAAAAGTAGGCTAGCCTAAGTTCCTACCCACTTATGCTTTGAAAAAAGAAATATACAAAAGGATATACCTACAGAATAGCATGCATGCAGTTAATATTGAGATATTAACAATTCGATTGACATTTCATCCGTTATCGTACAAAAAAGCCAAAGTCCTGCCGAATATTTGTGGTGTCGGCAACTCGGCAGCGTGTGACCACCTGTCCCGAACCCACAATAGTTATTGTACAACCGTAACCCGAATGTGTATAAAACTCAATTATCAAAGGCGGACGCAGTTTAAAGCGTGTCATCCCCTTCTTGCAAAAAGTGTATTTTTTTCGAAATAAGCTGGCTACGCATTACGCGCCGTAGCGTCCCTGCTGGCTATCCAGGCAGTTTATTTAAGTTTTGTGTTGCAATTTTACAAGGGTATTGGAGCCCTCATTAGAGCATTTGTAAATTAAGTGATTTAGATTCCGTTTGGGGCAAAATATTATAGCTTAGGTACGTATTATGAGAAATAGTGATACCATACCAACATTTAGCGGCAAACGGACAAGCTAATATATACAGGCAACTATCAAGTCCATATATTTGGGTACTTTTTGGTCCGCACCTCAACAACACTGTAAAATGAATTTCTTTGATAACATCACGTTTAGACGTAACCGTTCAAAGTCTGAAACAAATACCAATGATACAGATGATGACACTTTGTTAACGACCTCAGCGATAGATGGCACCACAACCAGCTTACCTGACATGTCTGATGACGAAGATGACCAGATTATCAAATTAAAACATCAATTGGAACAATTAACTCTTCAACTCAATAGTGCCCACAACGAAATAGAATCCTTAACTCTGGAAAATACGAATCTCACCCACATTAACCAGGAGCTACAAAAGCAGAATGTGCTGTACAAAACAGTAGCATGCTCCCCCGCTAAGTTAAAGCCACAAACACCAAAAATTAAGAAAAAATCTGCAAAAATCAACCAGTATGTGAGAAAAAACACAGAAAAGTCTGGTGAATGTGAAGCATTTACCACTAGAGCTAAGAAATCCACATCGCCAACCAGTGTTCAAAATCATCAACAGTTGGATAAATCGATCACAGATGGCGTTATCCACAGTAATGGCAAAAAAGAAAGAAAGACTAAAGCACAACTTACACAATTAAACTATAACAGTAAACCGAACGAAACTAGAATTGGTAAATTATGTATTCTAAGTAGCAATAAAAATAATAAAATGTTAGAAATTGCAGAAGATATATTCCCTAACTATGGAATCTGCCACTACCTGACACCCAACTGTGGTGTTAAGTACCTTATCTCTGACTTGGATCTTAAATTAAAGGACTACAATATGAATGACTACTGCCTGATATTTGTCGGGGAAGAAGACTTTCGTCGGACAAATAACTATGTCGAACTAACTGTCAGTATTCGTGAAACGCTGTCAAAATTACAGCACACAAATATCATATTATGTGCTCCTACGTTCAAACTTAATGATTACTCTACAATGTTTAATTCGAGAATTGAAACCTTTAACAGTTTAATCTATTTGGATGCTTGTTCATATAATTATGCTTACTTGTTTGATTCTAATTATTATCTTGATTATGATTTTGGTATGTTTACGAAGAGTAGTAGTTCTGTAAATAATCGCGGTATGGCCAACATATTGCATAATATAAGTTTAATGATTAATGAATTTACACTGTATAGTGACTTAAATTCGTGTAATTCTTCTGATAAAGTTACTAATTTGCCTCTCACTGTACCCAGCAATGTTACTGGTGAAAATGAACTGTTTTTTCTCTAATAGATATATCAGCATTTTGCATCAAAATATAGCAGGCTTGATAAATAAAGCAGATGATCTGTTGGTATGTCTAGAGGAGCTATCTAATAAAGGGACAAATGTTGATATCTTGTGTATTACGGAGCACTTTATCATGGAAGGTTATCAACAATTATTATTTTTACCTAACTATAATTTGGCTGCATATTATTGTAGAATAGAACAAAAAAGGGGTGGTGCATGTATTCTTGTAAAAAATGGGCTTCAATGGAAAGAATTGCCAAAAGTAGCAAAGTTATCAACTCCTGGCATATTTGAGTGCTGTGGCGTAGAACTGACTAGTTATAAGATAATAATTGTGTGTATTTATAGAATCCCGAACTTAAATAATTTAAATTATTGTTTCGACAAACTTGAATTGCTCTTGCAGGAAATGTTACGGACATGCTGTAAGAAAATTGTTATCTGCGGTGATTTTAACATTGATGTACTCAAGCAAAATAGAGCAACTAATGACTTTGAATGTCTTTTAACGAGTTACAATATGAAACTTGCTTTGAAACAACCAACTCGCATGGCCAGTTTGTCGTGCATTGACAACTTTGCGCATAACTTTAACTCATGTAAGACAGAAGTACTAGAATGGGCATTATCGGATCATACAGCACAGCTGCTTCAGTGTCCAGTACAAAAAATATGTTGCATTAAGTATTGGTACGCAACTAGAAGGGACTATAGTTCGGAAAATATAGTAAAATTTAAAAACCATATAATGAATCTTGCCTTTTCAGAACTATATGACACGGATGACCCTAACGTAGCTTATAATCATTTCATTGAGATTTTCAAGCTATTATACGATCTGTGTTTTCCATTAAAAGTGGTTAAAATAAATACAATAAGAAGAACTAAGTGGTTGTCAAAAGGGATCAAACTATGCAGTAAAAAGAAAAGGAAACTACTATGGCAGTTTAGACTTAATCGTAGTAATATTAATAAAACCATATTATATAATTATTCTAAAATTTACAAAAAAATTATTCACTTCACACAGAAAGCACAAAACAATTACAATATAAGAACATCTAAAAATAAATCGAAAACTGCGTGGCAAATTATCAATCGTGCAAAGTATAACGTACCTAAAACTAACATAAATAAAATTAAAATGGGTGGCTGCGTCATATCTCATCACAAGGCTATTGCAGAAGCATTTAATGATTTTTTTATTGATAAAATACAGCCAAAACTAGATGTCGACTGCAGACCTGTGGCGTGTACAATAGATTTCAATAACAAAACTATGTTTATGGCCCCTAGTATACCAGATGATATTAAAAAGATAATAATGTCCTTGAATAATACAAGCAGTGTAGGATATGACGGTATTGCTACTTTTATTCTAAAACATGTTGCGGATGAAATCTGCGGTCACTTGAGTCATGTCATCAATCTCAGCATTAGCGCAGGTATTTACCCTGATGCTCTAAAAGTTTCTATCGTCAAGCCACTATTTAAGAAAGCAGATAGGGAGTTAATGGAGAACTATCGGCCTATATCACTAATTCCTATAATTTCCAAAATATTTGAGAAATACATTTATAAGGAACTAAATTCATTTATAGAAAGACATAATATTATTTGTGAGGAACAGAAAGGATTTAGAATTGGTAAAAATATTAATATGGCCATTTATGACTTTTTATATAATGTGACATTAAACGTGGATAAGAGGAATCCGGTTTGTGGCGTTTTTTGTGACATGACGCAAGCTTTTGACTATGTCCATTATGGCACACTCTTAAATAAACTTGAAGCATATGGAATTAGAGGAAATGTCAATAATCTAATCAAATCTTACTTACTTAACAGAACCCAAATAACAAATACAAACCACGTTAATATGAAAAGTAAACATGAAATTGTATTTCAATCTCCAGAACGCATAGTTTCGTTTGGTGTGCCACAGGGGAGTGTTCTAGGGCCTCCGTTATTTATATTATATATTAATGATCTACCGAAAAGCATCCCTCAACCTCTTACACTATTTGCCGATGATAGCACTATAACGATACCCTGTAAAAGTGTTGATACTTATGAAAGTGACATAAATGATTCTATAAATCTAATGGTAAAGTGGCTAGATGACAATAACTTAAAAATTAACCTGACAAAAACTAAATTAATACATTTTAATCAACGGATCAATAGTAAGAGTAATTTAAATATACACTACGATGACCAGCCTATAGAAGAGGTAGAAACAACAAAATTTTTAGGTCTCCACATTGACAAAAAACTGAACTGGAAAACCCATATCGAGATCTTGTGCAAGAAGATCAGTAAATCTGCCTATGCCCTGCACACATTGTCGTCTATAATAAGTGTGGAGGCATTACTTACAGCCTACTATGGTTTAACAGAATCTCATCTACGCTATGGTGTCATTTTTTGGGGCAACTCAACGGAAAAAGACACGGTGTTCAAGGCTCAAAAGAGATGCGTTCGTTCAATATTTAAAATTAAACCTACTGATAGTTGCGTGCCATACTTTAAAAAATATAAAATACTTACATTGCCATGTCTGTACATTTTAGAGGTAGCTGTTTTTGTCAAAACAAATCCACACCGATTTAAACGATTAGGTGAAGTAGTCCCGCGTAATAGGCGCGACAACAGTAGGATATGCTCTCATACTACGAGAACTACCCTCATGCGCAAAAGTGTCTTCTGTATGGCTCCTATAATATTTAATAAATTACCTAAAAGTTGGAGAGAACTGCCCTTGTCAGTTTTCAAAAATAAGCTAAGAAATTTTTTAATCAGTAAAGTGTATTACAATGTTATAGATTTTTTAAATGAAAAGGACTTTTCTATTCTGACTAGTAATATGTATAGTAAATAATAACAATTTAATCATGTGAATCTTAAATCAATTGGCGTTTGACTGCTTACTATTGAATATTCTGGACATAATTTAATCTATTTTGACTATAATTTACTTATACTATAATATCTTGACATCAATTATTATTTATTTGTTTTGTATTTTGTAATGAAATTTAGAATTACTATAATTATGTAAAATGCAATTAAATATAATTTTTTATAATACCTACAAAATTTGTACGCCGTTAGTGGCAAAACATGGACGCACACAACATCTATTAATTCAATACCTTGCATGTCTGATTAGTCAGTTTATGTAAACGCATGTTTGACAAATAAATTATCTTTATCTTTATCTTTATCTTTATCTTTAAATACGATTTTAGTGTACCTAACGATGAGTTTGAAATACAACGTTTCATTTCAGCAATACTAGAATAACTCCTGATGTTGAACGAAGCGGAAGGCCTTCGTTCCGAATACGAATACCATCATGCTATTATGGATACAATTTAATGTCCATCGAATCAAAATTTAAACCTCGTAGAAAAATCGACCGACTAAGTAGGTATACAACCTAAAATGTTTTACCAAATACAATAAAATATGTAAATAGACCGATAAATATTATCATTTCTCAGAACTTTTTGCACTCAACAAAAGCTTCCAAATTGTGCGAACTATAAGCAACAAGGGCGGGGGCGATTTGTAAATTTAAACTAAATCCCCATCGCTTACATTGCAACTGCAGGGGATAATCGCCTCCGTTCCCAGCGTCACACTGAGCGCACTAAATTATACAAACGTAGCCTTTAACTCAAACGCAATAACGATTTCCCGAACAGCACGTTTAAAATAGCCATTGAAAAAATATTCCTTATTCGGCAATCGTCCCGAGCTTTGTGCTTACATCAACTTCACACGAGTAATAGTCACTTGGAATATCGCCCCCATTGTTCGTTACACGATATTTTATAGTAATATGGGATATTTGCTGAACAGGCTTAAATAAAGTACCTACAGGATAGGGCGTGACGACATCTACATCTTCGACAACTCAAATAATAGAAGCATTTAAAGTAAGCACCTCCTAATCGAATAGTTATAGCAAATCCGACAAGAATGAAAACACTATATGTGGAATAAAATAAAAATGAAATCTCTTTCCATCACCACTCAAATCCCACTTGATACGAACACATAATAAAGAAAATTTTAAGAATGTTAAACACAAAACAGAGTAATGCGATCCCTTATTCCCAACGCCCAACATCGGCGCACACCTCCGCAAATCGTAATCCTCTTAGAAAACATTTCCAATTTAAAAAGAATTCCTCTTATCCCTCTGAGGAGGGCACGCGTAAAAAATAAAAGGAAAAACTGTGTGACACGCAGTACACAAGACGGTAGATATATAACACGGTTTTTCACTGGGCCCCTCGATTCCTTACAGGTCGCTTCTTCCGTCGAGAAAGCATCTATTGAAACTCCACTCAGGCCGTGTTAGCTATCTATTTAGTATAAAAAGGGTCGAGAATTTTTCGAGATCCTTTTTTATCCGAAGGTGGGCCCACCCTTCGCAACCGACCCGCGCCGGTCGCTCGTTCAACCTAACTGTGGAGAATCTACTTACATTCTGTGTAAGTATTTACCTATTTATTAGTTTAAACAAACGTAATTGTCTAAGTTAGAGTTGCTGCTTTGATTATTAGTAAGACGTTCTAACAACAATAAATTCAACATAAGCAATTGGTGATTTGTGGATCCCTTTACATGCCCCCTTCCCCAGCGGCGGGCCGACCCTCGCTAGCCTCTAGCATCAGTTCAAATATTTAAAGGGCGGCTGAATTTGATTCCATCCGTTTGGATCGCCTCTAGAGCGGTCCGCAATTGGATCACACACGCGGTTACGACGGCCCGTCTCCCCAATCTTAAAGTTATTTCGCTAAAATCAACTTATCCAAATAAATTTGATTTCAAAGATCCTAAGTAAACTCGAAGTTTCAAGTCGTCCCAACGCGACAACGGTCGTTTAATTAAAGGAACGTGCAATCAATTGAACCGTACGTCGTGCATCAGTTATGACTTTACAATTTGTGTGAAAATAAAGTTTTTGGTCACGACGCCTGACGTATGGCCCGCTATAGGCTAATGTGACTAATGACCAAACGAGCATCGCGATAACAAAATGAAATTTTCAGTACTGAATAAAGAAATTCGCTCTTACCTCAATCCCCGAATAAGAAATACTCGTATACGTCTTGTACATACAATCCACATAAGACGGGCGGGGCGCGCCTGGGGATCAGTTAACCCACGTTACACGACGCTCGTCCCAGGCGGAGGATTCCGACTTTCCACAAAGAAAATAGCAATCAAAATTTGATTTACCGCCACCCGCGGCCATACATCAAACCGCTCTAATCCGCGGAAAGAGAGAAAACCTAAAATCTAAGGGGATCCGACGTCGCTGTCGAATTGAAAATCCTAGTGGCACGAACCGCCTTAAATATTTATGACCAAGTAAAAAATACGCGCAGGCCTATGAATAAATATGCGAGAAGCGTCGGTGGTGGCCAGTGCTGGGGGAGAGTGTAAATAACTCAGGAAGTAAAACGGATTTGCACATTATATCGAACTTACCTACTTACATATAAATCGAACTCTCTCTCTTCATCTATGTTCAATACATATTTTAGAATACCGAATAGTCAGATGTTACAAAAAATAGGAACTTAACATACATTCACTATCGAAGTCAGTAACCACTGAACCGGAAAGACATAAGTAGGTAACCACCTGTGGTCTTGAAAAAATCAACTCTTAATATAGATAGACTCAATTTACGAAGATCTACCTACTATACCGATGCGACGAGATGCAATAGTTAAATGAAACAAAAGCAATACAATACAACAGCAGATCAGAATTATACATAAAGAAAGATTAAATAGATTAGTATTTATCCAAACTTCATCTGAATGCTATCAAATCAAGCTAATTTTTCGTTTTCTTCTCCACCCAAAGTCCGCATCGCCTACCCCATCTCACCCTTACGTAAACCATTGCGTGTATTTCATTGCAAAATATGTATACCGCCGACCACTGTTCAATATTCAGTGGCGTATAAAAACTTATCGGACTTTATGAGCAACCTACATTTCGCAAATACTAACACTTAACTAAGTAGAGTTATCCCGAATATTAAAAAGAGATGTTTTTATAGCTTTAAAAGTAAATAGCTCTTCTACTTACTTAATAAACTTTGACTGCGTTACAACAAAATTCTAAACCGGAAATCCCTATAAAAGGCCCACCTGCTGTCTCCAAATAACTAGTTACAACAAGAGTATCAATATAGCGCAATAAAAAAATTACGAATAAGAAACAAAACTAGCATCCCCTATCGGCAATTTTGCATCGAAATCGATCGCCGGCGGGCACTCGCGGAGGGACCGGTGAGCGATGTCGCATTAGGGAGTTTGCATGGGGTCACCGTAAGCCGTTTCCGATAAAGCCCCCCGGCGACACGGCGGAGTGTTTCGGACTTTCGGCATTTTCGGCTCAATACTCGCTTATCTGCGTGGCACACTCGCCTGCAATGTACGTGGGCTGAATAATGCATTCGGCTGTCCACCACTCACACACCAAATTGAAATTATTTTCCTATAATACATTATTGATTGCGACACATACGTTCATAGTCGGTTGTGGAGCGAATGCTGCGTGTATTATGATTTAGTATGATCTTTCAATCGTAGGTAACTACAGTTTGTTAAATACCTAATTCTGTGGTTGATTGCATTTCCATTTTGTATGTTTTACCCATCGATGGGACACGTAGGTTCAGTTAAGTACATTATCTATACAAACAAATAAAATTGAAGTACCTATCTCCGAAAGGACTGGAAAGATTTTGACGGGATATTTTAACTGACAGATAGTTGATGTTATAAGGAGTAACTTAGGGTACTTTTATTTTAGGAAAACGATTAGGGTTCCGTGCAATAAAAATTAAACCCATGAAATAAATTTCACGCGGACGAAGGTCGCGGGCAACAGCTAGTCACAACTATAATGTAAGTTTTATTTACTTTGGTATCAATAGCTTTTAACAGAGTACCAACAACGAAATTACGTTTATACGTATCATCTGCATTCACACAAATAGGGCATAGAAACCGGTTTTTCTCCGTTCTTAAAAACCGGGAAATCCCGGTATTTTTTGGTTCTTTTGATTCTTTTTTAAATCGATTATTTTTGATCTGTGACCTCGCAGATCAGTCACACAACACGTAGTAGGTCGCTTAAAATAGGTAGTTATTCCGGGTCTGGCTGTTTGTATATGTGAGTTTAAATGTTTGTAAACGCACCCACGATACAGGAGACAATCTTAGTGTGAGGCAACGTTTTTCAAAAAAAAAATGAAGAAACTTGACTAGCTAAGTCAATTTATTTATTATTTTCTTATTTATTTTCTTAACATATAATTTACATTATTAAATATTTCTATACAGTCATTTAAAAAAACACGCACCTCTGATTTTTCGGATTCATATGTGTATCATATAAGTATCATTTGCTTCGGTGAAGGAAAACATCGTGAGGAAATCAGCATGCCAGAGAGATATTTTTTGACGGCATGTAAACGCAAGTCGGAGGCCCATGGGTGGCATAAAAACTCTGACATATTTGCGCTGCGAGCGTCATCAATCAAAGACATTAATTAAAAATATAGAGAAAACGTAAAATTTTACCTTTTCCTTAAATTTTTCGCGTGTCATTATGTTGAATGTAATAAGGTTCACTTTTCTTTGTATGGGATTTTTTGAATGAAAAGACGTGTGTTTGACTGCAAGCGTATTGAGCGACTGGTTTATTCGTTGTACTAAATATTTCCATATGACACATGCCTAGCTATAACTAAGTAGGCTCACACCTATTACGCTGAACTCAATACGTCACAACACATTACTTCCCAGAATTTGATCAGTATTAGCGACTATCGATTGGTGTAATATTTTATCTTTAATATTTTTTACAGGGTTTTATTTTTCAAAATCAACCTAATAGAGTTTATGCTCTAGGGTTCGATTCCTGGCTTGGAATATTGATTTTTCAAAAATCTAATGATTCTATTTTACTTTTCATCAAAATCCAGCTCGAGACTCCTTAGAGTATTTTTCGCTATTTCTCATAGTTTCGGATTTGGCCATCCACGGCCAATTAAAAAAATCACTCTATATAATAGTTGAACGTAGACACAAAATACACAAAGACATATTATAGTAGTGTAATTTAATAGTAATTATACTATTTCACTTTCGTTGCTGTACTTTTTTTTATAACAAGCGAGCCCAAAATCTTTAAGACGGTACCTGCACCACCACCTCACGCGATTAAGAATGACGAAAAAACTTCTTCACGCCACCATCACAAGATTGAGATCTCGCGAGAGCCGCAGCCACTAGTCGCTTCCACATGACAAATGTACATTTCCCCGCTTTTTACGCGTCGAGGGTGTCACGCAAAAAAATGTATGAGGAAATTTACCTAATGGCCGCGATTCTTTATTCTCTATTGCCATTGTCACGCGGACAATGCTGTAATGGAGGGATGACGTGAGTGGACTCCTCACGACACGCCGGGGTTTTATTCTCTTTTCATTTTATTTGAAATGTTCGTGCAATACTTGTGAATATGAGGCATTACAGAATTCATTACCGTTCTATACAAACAAGACTGATCGAATTTGATTTGTGCATTTTCTTGATAATTTAAAGATATTCTATTAAGGTTCCAACTTTTATCATTCGTATTATGGATATTATGCATGCCCTGATGCCAAAACAGTATTATCTACAAGGGGTGCATCTTCAGCTCCTCGAATTCTTTTCACGAGTAGATCTTTATGGAGAAGAATGGGCAAGAAAGTCCATGGACACTCTTTTAACCATAAAGTTCGGTACGGGCCCCTTTGGTGGTCTGACACTCAAACCTCCGCTGGATTGGTACCGGCCCCCGAAGGGGTCTAGCGTTTAAGTCTGAATACGTCATCCTCATTATTTATGTAAATA
Source organism: Noctua janthe (assembly GCA_910589295.1). Classification (NCBI taxonomy): domain Eukaryota; kingdom Metazoa; phylum Arthropoda; class Insecta; order Lepidoptera; family Noctuidae; genus Noctua; species Noctua janthe. The sequence continues at coordinate 421,436 of OU342561.1, forward strand.
TTTAATATTCTGATTATCAAATACTATGAGTGTACGTTAATTAAGAGAGTTGCATAAAAAGTTCATATGTCTTCGCCTTTAAAACGTCTGTATTTAGCGCTCAAGTTTCTTAATTTACCCTTTAAAAATCCAAGTGCATAATATACGGTCATCGCCATTTTGACGGCAGTGCTGGCCGAGGCTAAAAATCATAAAAATTGTGGTTTTCGGCCATCCAAGCTGCACTATGTTGAGAATGATTAACTCATTATTAAATTATGTGACGAATTAATCCATAGTTCAATTTAAATAAACAGTAGTAATGATGAATTTTGATATCTTAAGTCGAAGTTTCGCGCCAATAGTGCGTGTTTACATTTTTATTTTTCACATTACACCACACAAACGCGTATAGATTCGATAACAAATATGACAAATATCATTCCAAATATTATAAACAACATGAGAATGCCCAGATCTTAACGTAATTTACTAATACGGGACCAATAACTCGTAATATTCATTACGACTCCTCAAATTTGTATTCGAAATTGATGACTATTTTTTTTTAACCAATAACTCGTAATATTCATTACGACTCCTCAAATTTGTATTCGAAATTGATGACCATTTTTGTTTTTAATTATTGTGATGTGTGGAAGCGATTGTTTCAATCGATTCGCTTTTTGTAAAATTCGATAATCGACAAATTAAATTATGGAATTGAAAAAATCGATAAATGGAATTTAAAATAATTTTGTTTTAAGCGTAAAATAGAATAAATAAATACAATAATATTTTTTTAAGCTTTTTATTGGTAATTTTAATAGTATTTCGTAAATTTTAGGTACTAAAACCGACACAACAAACAGCACAGACTGATCTATGGCTACATTCGCGCCGTTTTTTTTCCACATCAAAATTTAAATTTTGAATGCATTCGCAGTTCAAATAATTGATATTGTATTTTAATAGATAATTTATTGTGATTTTTTATATTATTAAAATATGCTTTTATTTAACTTCCCTTGTTAGTAAGTATTGGTCAAATCTTGCAACTGAATTTCAAACCGGTTTCCTTATACCGATTGAGCTGAATTTTTGCACACACCTTTTGTTCTGGTGACAATACATTTTTATGATAAACATTACTTAGTCCTGCAGCCAGGATCGTCTCCACACGAGAGAATTCCTCAACGGTGAATAGCGCGGACACGAAACTTTGTATACGCGTTTAATTTTAATAATTAAGATGATTTCTATCATGACCTCATCCTGCAGTCAAAATGGTCGTCTCACGAGGGAACTCCTCAACGTTAAATAGCACGGATCCAAAAATCTGAAGACGCGTTCATATTTGATGGATAAACGTGATTTTTATCATGACCTCATCCCGCAGAGAGAATTGTCTTTTCATGAGGATACTCATCAACGGTGCATAGCATAATCTAATGATGCGGTATCAGAAATGTACAGAATATAACAAAACTAAAAATACGAAAATAAGATTATTATTTTTAAATAATTTTATTTTTCTATTGTTTGGTCGGTTGGATATTAAAAGCCCAGGATCTTGGAAGGCATAATAAAAATTTATTTGGTTCGCAAGATGAATTTAGTATGGTGAAGTTATTATGTTAGGTTAGATTCGTTATTGTGGTATTCACCATTTACAAATACTTATTTTATCAGCCTGTTCTTTCTCACTGCGGGTCAAAGGCCTTCCTGTAGCATTCCAATTTTTTTTATCTTTTGCCTTCTCCGACTAATACCTTTAATAGTCAATATTTTTTGATACTTAATAAGCTTGGTTTAGTAGCAACCAAACAATTTTTAAGAAAACTCTACTAATGCGAGCCTCTCTTAACTCTTGCCCTGAGGTTTCTGTCGCATAGCTATTCACGGCTTAACTCAAGTGACATGGCTCACGGCCTATGATGGATAACCTGAACTTTGCAGTTGTAAGAAAAGTTTTTAGAGTTGACAGTGAACCGCTTTCGAAGAATAAACTAATGTTTCTTCAGGATACGTCTTATGAATTGCCGATTGCAAAATAAAAGACATTAAGTTTGTCGGTCATTGTCGACGAGGCAGGTCCAAGAAACGCTGGCGTGACGATTTGGATTAATTCTTGGCTGTTTGGCCAGAGAAGCCAAATCACCAGCAGAGTTGGAAAGGATTGGAGGAGGTCTTTGCTCAGCAGTGGGAAAGAATAGGCTAAACAAAAAAAAACTTTGTCCTAATCTAACACATAACCGACAAAACGCTACCAATCGATACACAATTTTAGGAATAAATATAATTTATCTTTGGCGGATCAAACCATTTTTTTTTTTTACTATACCTACCATGATTCTACATCCAACCTTCAGATATTACAAAACAAAATTCACAATAAATGATAATAGTAACTTAAAACACTTAAGTATAAATGTGAAACAAGCGCATTCCTAATTTAAATTTTGAAACAAAAAAAACGCAACCGTGCGTATTTATCTACCTACAATTGAAAATCATTCAATCATTTTATTTGCTTGAATTGTGAAACTTAATTTCATGCCAAATCTCATGCTGCTAATTCAACGGAAACTTAGGAGACCATCTAAAAGTTTTTAAAAGTAAGACATCAGAATGTTTACTTAGAAGCAAGTTTTTTTTAGGGTTACACATTTCAGTGTTTCTTATCATTTATAAATCTCCATCTCTTGAAGTCAACCAAAAGCATCAAATAATTACTAAATGAAATTATTAAAGATTAATTTTAAAATTAATTAATTATTTGAAATTATACCAAACAGTTTTTATTCCCTTTCAACTCTTTTTTTCCAAACTTGATTCATTGCGAGTATCGATAAGGCTTTATGCAACTTTATAATCGAATGATGAAACTTTGGATAACGATCAGCACTAGAGTTTTTAGTAATATTTGTCAAGACTGTGATCGTGTTTTTCCATGGAATTATGTATGAATAATGGTAAAAATAAGAACGCAGATAGAATGTTACTATCTTTATTTTGCCCTTTCGAGTTTTTTTAGCAAACGAATGTTATCTAAGTACATTATTTCCAGTGCATCTAAGTTACCTATATGGTATGAAACAGCTGCCGCGACATATTTTTCATAATAAAATCGAATGTTGAAAGTTCACGAAAATTCTTGAAATTCATGACAATTCGCATCACCCCGCCGATTCAGCAGGTGTGTGATGTGTCAAAATCTTGTCGAGCATAGTGGTTAAATCAAAATCTTGGTTACATCATTCATGTTGAGATTATACATATATATGAGAACGATGTAGAAAGACGTGCAAGTTAAGAGCGTCCAGAGTAAAAGATATAATCAAAAATTCTAAATTAACAGAAACTATTTCAGCTAAGAGATGAACTGTCCCTAGTGACGGCGCCGATTCACGAACATGACGCATGGATCCGCACCATTCAACTCAACCATTTTGAAGGGAACTAAATAATCCGACACACGCGCCACCATCAGCGAGATATTTGAGTGAGCATGACATCCTCTCAACCGCCAGCGCAAATTCGAGTCAAAATAAGATAAATAAATGTAAATGGTATACAATTATACGAGTATAATACTAAGAGATTGAATCTACACAATGCAAGGTATTTTTACAATCTTTTGCAGCTTCCACAATAACTTCACATGGTAATAAATTCGTTTGCCCATAAGGTTGTGAAGCAGGACCAGCATTGAGCCAAGCATTTTTATCACCAATGTAATCAATATAATATACAAGATTCGAATTTCGACATCATTTTTATACAAGACTAGCTTTTGCCCGCAGCTTCGCCGGCGACCTTCATCCCCCATTTTAACCCTTCGGGGGTAGAATTCTCAAAAACGCTGAGACACGTATAGATTAATTTTCAATCGTTAGCCTAAACACAAAATTTGAAGATCCTACCTTCAAAACTGACGGGCTTTCATATAAACTTCCATCCCCTATTTTACCCCTTTAGGGGTGGATTCCCAAAAATCCTTTCTTAGTGGATGCTTACTCTTCACAAAGAACATACCCTCCAAGTTTCATGTCTCTAGGACCAGCGGTTTGGGCTGTGCCTTGATATATCACCCAGTCACTCAGTCAGTCAGTTTACCATTTTATATATATATATATCATCATCTGCCTAGCCTTTTCCCAACTATGTTGGGGTCGGCTTCCAGTCTAACCGGATGCAGCTGAATACCAGTATTTTGCATGGAGCGACTGCCTAAATTTTATATATATATAGATTTGAATTTCGTCTTTTTCAATTAATTGTAGAATACAGTACCCCATGAAAAATGAGTCTACTTTAGCTAGCCTGAAACCTGGCGGAACTAGTTGGTCTCTATTTCTAGTATTATATTATAGTGGTGTCTGTCACCTCTTTTACTAAATAAGTAAAGATTTTTCCTAACATACATGATGTTTTCATAGATGTATTGACAAGGTAAAGGTAGAACACGTTGCGCCGCGCGCTAGCAGTAAGACGTGTTGCGAGTCGCTCCGCTAAGAATAAATATTTTCTGTTTATTTATTAGCTTTATCGGTACAGTTTTGCGCCAATAGAATAGTTCACTGGTTACTACACGTTGTGGTGAAATAATATCCACGAGAACTTCATTAATTTCGAAGAAATAAGCAGTTTAAAACTTGAACGAAGAAACAAAGCACCAAACAACAGTGAGTCACACTACGCGCGCTACTCCTATTCGTCGGTCGGCGGTGAGTCAGAACACACGAAACGGCTCGGTGCGCTACCATATATGGTTACAAATCCACAATTGCTACAATTGCCCCGCCCACCAATACACAGGTACGAAATAGTGATCGCGTATTTCGCCACTGCTCCGTGTGTCGAGATAGCTAACAGAAGTTTGGTGCGACATCTCATTGATGGGAACACAAGTTCAAATCTGAATACCAGCTTTTCTTTTTGCATTTTTATTTTATTGATGCTTGCCTTTTTTGTTGATGTGCTTCTTTTTTTAGAAGCAACTGCTTAGTTTTTGCCATAATTCATATATTTTTGAATTATTTTTTCGCTTTTTCACTAATAACAATTAAACATGGCTGATGACACATCTCCGACAAATAAGTACGAAAAAGCTACTCTGCGTAATGTTTCGACCACCAGAGGGAACAAAAGGCAAGCTCTTGGGTCCCCTCCTCAGGAGACTACTGAAAATATACTATCGCGAGATGATGTTCGTGAAATTATCCAGGAAGTTATGAAGACTGAATTGTCGATGATGTTGTCTAAACTAAATGAAACCATCAATACAATACTACATAGAGAGTTGCAGCCCATCAATGCGAAAATTTCGGCCATGGATGACTCGATGAAATTCATGAACAGTCAGTATGAGGACCTACTGAAGGAGCATGCGTCATCTCAGGAGACCATTGTGGAACTACGGAAGGAGAACCTTGAAATCAGCAACATTGTGAAGTCGCTAAATGTTCGTGTAGATCAGCTGGAGCAACAAACTCGATCTAACAACATTGAAATTCAATGCGTACCTGAGAAGAAGCACGAAAATCTCTTTGATATTGTGTCAGAAATTTCTAAAGTGGCTGCGTGTGTTGTGGAAAACAGAGATATTTTGCATTGTACTAGGGTTGCCAAACTAAACCCTAATAATACTAGACCACGTTCAATAGTTGTACAGCTGGCTTCCCCTCGACTTCGTGACCAATTCCTAGCGGCTATTGTTAATTTTAATAAAAACAATAAGGATAATAAACTGAACAGCGTGCATCTCGGCTATTCTGGGCCAAAAACACCAATATTCGTGACTGAACATCTGTCCCCCACATACAGGGCTCTGCACGCTGCCGCAAGGATCAAAGCCAAAGAACTTGGTTATAAATTTGTGTGGATTCGAGGTGGTAAGATTTTTATGCGTAAAGTAGAAGACTCGGATCATATCATGGTTAGAAACATGGACACTTTAAATAAGTTAAAATAATTTTTAACTTTCATTAACATTAATTTATTGTAGTCGCAGCTTTGGTATCAATTATAGTTAAAATTCTCAGCTCATAATATTAATATTTATTACCAAAACACAAGAGGTCTACGCACGAAGACTCATAATTTTTGTCGTCAATTGTCTTTAGAGAACTATGATATTGTGATTTTAACTGAAACATGGCTGAATAATAGCGTTCTGAGCGCGGAGCTTTTTGACGATCGGTATATAGTATATAGAAGAGATAGAGATGGAAGAAAAAAGGACGGGGGTGGCGTATTGATCGCTGTATTAAAAACAATTAACTCAAAACGTATGGTTCAGTGGGAAAGTCAATGTGAGGATCTTTGGATAACTATAGAGGTACCGTTTTTAAAATCTATTCGTCGAATAGCTCTGTGCGCAGTTTATTTACCACCCCCTGTGTTACGTAGTAGTTTGGACAATTTTTTGGACCGCTGTAACGTGGTTCTTGAACAGACAAACTTGTGCGCCTGTATTGTCGGTGACTTTAATTTGGGTAATATACAATGGAATTTGGTATATGACGCAGAAAAAAATTATACTCCTCCTGGCATTGCTAATGTACTAACTGACTTTATTCACATGCATAAATTGTCACAACTTAATAGCATCCTGAATGTGTCTGGCCGAATATTAGACCTTGTATTAAGTAATGTACCCACCGGTAGCGTTACTGCGGCCCTAAATTCCCACAGCACCATTGATGTCCATCACCCCCCCCCCCCCCATCGAAATCCTGATTACAGCGAGTGAAGAAACCCGACTTCCATATAATCCTCAGACTACAAAAATAAATTATAATAAACTTGCGTACACGAAAATTTGCGAGAATCTAAACGATATAAACTGGGAACAACTGTTTGAAAAAATGACTGATGTTAACGAAATGCTTCGAATGTTTTATGACAGGCTCCTGCATATTATACATATGCACGTACCCTCTAAACCTACTTTTAAATATAAAAATATCCTCCTTCGTTTAATAAAAGCTTAATAAGAGCTTTAAAAGAAAAAGAAAAAATAAGATCTCGCTTCAAAGTCTATAAGAACCCTAGGGATGAAATCGAGCTCAAATTATTAGGCAAACGGTGTTCCAAATTAGCTACTGATAGTTAGAATGAGTATATTAGAGACATTGAAAATGAAATACCTAAAAATCCGAACCGCTTCTGGGCATACATTAAAGATAAAAAAGGTGGCTCTAGCTCTTATCCAGCCACAATGACTAATGGAACCGTATTTACATCAGATGGTCCAGAAATTTGTGAAATGTTTGCGTCAAATTTTTCCTCCGCTTTTAAAAGCGCGACAGTGACCCATAGTGAACCTGAGTCCGATTTTCTTCATAATATGAAGAATAACAGTCTACCACTAACAGCACCTGCGATAGCCTGTTGAACAAGCTCAAATTATTGGATATTCGTGAAGGTGCTGGGCCTGATGGTATTCCGCCAATATTTATTTATAAATGTGCTCCCGCTTTGGTATCCCCTTGAGCACTAATATTTAACAAGTCTCTTAGCTCAGGTGTTTTCCCTGATTTATGGAAAAAAGCAAAGGTTATTCCAATTTATAAAAGTGATCAAAAGGATGACATTAAAAATTATAGACCGATCTCTATCTTATCAACCTTTGCTAAGGTTTTCGAATCCTTAGTTTGTCCTTACATTCAGGCACATTTCAAATTGTATTTGAGCTTTTCTCAGCATGGATTCGTAGGGTCTAGGTCTACTTGCACTAATCTGGCGACTTTCACAGAAATGCTATCGGATACCATTGACTGCGGCAAGCAGATTGACGTGATTTACACAGACTTTAGCAAAGCCTTTGACCACGTGCCTCACCATATACTTCTATCGAAGTTATCTGCGTATGGAATCACCGGTACACTTTACGACTGGCTTAGGTCTTATCTCGAAAATCGTTCCTTCTTTGTCGCAGTTAATGGTTTCCAATCGGGAACCTACAAAACATCATCAGGGGTCCCCCAGGGCTCACATGTTGGACCAGTTCTATTTATTATGTTTGTTAATGATATCCCGCACTGCCTAAGATTCTCAGATTGTTTTATGTATGCAGACGATCTTAAATTCTCACGGATAATCGAATCTGAAAACGATTGTACATTACTTCAGAGGGATGTAGACTCGTTGGTTAAATGGTGTAAAGGCGCGGGCCCACCGCGGTGCACGGAGAGGCTACGCACGTGTATTAAGCTTCGCTTTGTAAGAAAATGTATGTGGTTGTGTCCACTGCAACCCACGGAGAGGCTACGCATGAATTGACGTCATTGATACACTCGTGGCTTGCTCGAATAGGCGGTTACATAGCTCAACGCTGTCAACGTGGGTCTACGTTTCCACTGGAGTACACGAATAAGACCCACGACTATGTACAGCTCGGTTATCGCAGAGCAGTTTTCAGTCATACACGTTGTGGAACGGACGCGTTTCGTGTTTCTCGTATATATCGTATCGAGGTACTCATAGAATGGCATTGGTACTGACTTTGCTAGACAGTTCTTCTGACGATGAATCCGAAAGTGAGATTGATGATCTAATCTTGGGTGAATTGCAAAAGAAAAGAAAACACCGGTTCTGGATTGAAAATCATATTAAATTCAGAAATAAACATGGAGAATACAAAACATTATTTATGACATTAAGTGATGAAAAATTTGAAAATTACTATCGACTATCACGACGAGACTTCCAGATTATTCATGACATGAATATAATAGAATAGAATAGAATAGGTCTTTATTTGCTTAGAATGTAGGTACATAAAAATAAGTTGTTAAATTATATAATAGGATCCGAGTACATTCTGCCTTAATATAGCATGCAAATGTGATACAAACAAAGATATTACAAAAAATTATCATTTAAGAAATCCTGCACAGAATAATAGCATTTATCCACAAGAAACTCTGTGAAACGTTTTTTAAATTTATACAGCGGTAGGTTTTTCATTTGGTCAGGTATTTTATTAAATATTACAGGAGCCATACATATAACATTTCTTTTTAATAAACTAGTTTTAAATGCGCCCGTGTATAATAGATTCTGGTATTGAGATCTCATAGCTGTACTTCGTTTTCTAGTTTCTACTAAAGTTGCAAATAAACATCGATTTGTTATAACAAATATTGCTAATTCAAGGATATATAGGCATGGGAAGGTTAATAATTTATGAGACTTAAATATAGGTACGCAACTGTCTGTTATTTTAAGACTAAATATAGCTCTCAGGCAACGCTTTTGCGCTTTGAAAATGCTTTCTCGTTCACTACAGTGACCCCAAAATATTATACCAAATCTTAAGATGGAAATTACTAGACCATGGTAAGCCACTAATACTGTCGGTAAATTTACTTTTTTCGAAAGATTATGCAACATAAACGCGGCGGTGCTTAAACGTTTACATATATCTTCTGCTTGCGGCTTCCAAGTTAACTGGCTGTCAATTATGATTCCCAAAAATTTTGTACTGTTTACTTTTTCCATAGTTTGACCATTGTAGTCTATATCCATATCTCCAGCAGATAATCGTTGGTAGAAGTGCATGATTTTAGTTTTTTGGAGATTAAGAACTAGATTATTACTGTCAAGCCATTTTATTAAACTATTAATTGTATTGTTAATGTCATTTACATATGATTCTTTATCGATACATGAAACAATTGACGTGCTATCATCTGCAAATAATATCATAGGATGAAGTATATGAAGTGGTAAGTCATTAATATATAATAAAAATAATAAAGGTCCGAGGACACTGCCCTGCGGGACACCATATTTTATTTCTCTAAAAGACGATATAAATTTTAATTCCTTTCTAGATCTTAAACACAAATGATTAAAAGTAAAATTGAAAAAAGGAATACTAATTATCGGGAATCTATAAGTTCTGATGAACTGACTCGCCATCGCCATTAGGTATGTTATTTATTTATTATTAAAATATATATATGTATATTTATTATTTAACTGGTGAAAAGTGGGTGTCTATGTGCACCTCTGCCTACCCCTTCGGGGATTAAAAAAAGGCGTGACGTTGTGTGTGTGTTTATTTATTATTTTTGAATGGTTCGAGATTCAAACAGCTGGAAAAGTATCTTGAGGTTGAGGCAAGGGGTTGGCGTCAGACACGGGTCTCACATCAGGCAGGGGGCTGCTATCAGGCAAGGGACTGGCGTCAAGCACAGGTCTCACATCAGGCAGGGGGCTGCAATCAGGCAAGGGACTGGCGTCAAGCAAATGGCTGGTTTGATAATTTGTTGCACTTCTATAACCATAAGAAGACGAAGTGGAAGGCGTGGAGCAGTAGTAAGTATTCATTGAGTCATAGGACAATGCTTCTTCTTCAGCACGAGTAATTGTTTCAAAAAATTCTCTTTGGACTCGTAGTTGTAAATACTTTGGTAGATCACGTGTCTTTTGACAGAGACTTTCAAATAAATGAGATAATGCATCTGGTGGTCGATTAGCATCAGTAATATGCTTTCTTATTTCATCTCTTTCAGTTCGTCTTTGCTCGCGATTTTTCTCTCGGCGCTGAAGAATCTCTATCATTTCCAGTTGCTTGCTGTTCTTCTTCCCAGATTGAATTGTAGATGTTTTAGCCTGTGAGGGAGGTGATTCAACAACATCAGTATCCGTAATTATTGTATCAGAAGTGTTTTCAGTGTCGTTTCCTTGTATACGATCCGAAAAATTTGAAAAAGTCTCGTTATTTTCTCTGTGTGGCAGTAAAAATTCCATTAAATTCTCATATTTCCACGGTTTCATATTTTGTGCTGCCTGTCCTGTAGTAGTCTTACGTCTTCGAAGAGCTTCTCTATGACTATCTCTTAATTTCTTCCAATGAGATTTCGCTTCCTTACCTAGAACAAAAAAAAACATAATAATTGTATGTTACAGATATATGGCAACAGGAGATTCATACCACACCATAGCTTACAGTTACAGAGTAGGAAAAACCTCTGTAGCAAGGATAATCGAGGAAGTTGCCGATGCTATATGGGACTGTTTAGCGCCTATATATTTAGAAGAAATTAAAGATGAACATAAGTGGAGAAATATTGCTGAAAATTTTAAAACTTCATGTGACTTCCCTCATTGTGTTGGAGCTATTGACGGCAAGCATGTCACAATAAAAGCACCTCCAAACTGTGGATCAGATTATTTCAACTATCTTAAAGATCACTCTATAGTGCTTTTAGCGGTTACTGATAGTAAAAAAAAATTTATAATGATAGATATTGGATCAAAAGGCAAATTTAGTGATGGGGGAATATTACGAGAAAGCAACTTTGGTCAGAAGTTATATGCTGGTAATCTAAATCTTCCGCCTGATGAAGCACTTGTAGAAGGTGGCATCGAGATTCCATATGTCTTTATCGGGGATGAAGCATTCCCTTTATTATGTAATTTGATGAGACCATTTCCCAGAGAAAACAATATTACACAAAATAAAAGAATTTATAATTATCGTCTTTGTCGAGCAAGACGAGTGGTCGAAAATGCGTTTGGAATTCTGAGTGTCCGTTGGAGAGTTTACAAACGACCTTTTGAGTGCAAAGTAGATACAGCCATAAAAATAGTGAAGGCAACTTGTGTGCTACATAATTATTTAATGGAACATAGTTTCACCTACAATTCTGTGACAAATGAAGATATAGCAGCAACTCCAGTTGAGAACCAACTTTTTGATTTAACACATTCGGGATTTAGAAGTTCTAATGACAGTTTTTTTATCAGGGAAGAATTTTGCAATTATTTTAATCATGCGCATGTTTTGAGCTGGCAAAATGCCCGTGTCACAATTTAAACAAATATTAAGTTTGTGTCTACTAGGTAGTAGGTGTGTAATAAATAAATATTGCTCGCAGAATCATATTGCTGAAATGATGATATTGAATGATAATATAATTATGTTTCAGAGTTTTGCGTTAAGCTTAAGTGTTTGCTTATCCGTCTTCCATTGTAACGATATCATTGGCAACATTGTAAAACAATTTTGGTTTAAGTTTGTAGATTTAAAAGTAATATTTTTATAATATTAAATTAGTAACAAAAAATAAGTAAACAAGTATTTACTCACCATTCGCCATTTCACATTCCCTCGCAATCTTTTCCCAAGCCAAATCCTTTTTACCGATGTCTCTGTACGATATATCGCTCATTTTCCATAAACAGGGGTGTAGCTTGACTTTTTCAATAAATAACTCCATAATTAAACCAAATATTATTGACTAAATAAAAATAAAGCCGCCTGTCGTGGTCATCAAATGCACGCGTGCGCCACGAAACCTAGCAATTGACAAAATGGCGCAGGCGTCGCTCGCTTGCTTCCCCGTCCGTCCCACCTCCCGCAGTGCCCCACGGCGGTGCACGGAGAGGCTACGCATGTGTACTAAACTTCGCTTTGTAAGAAAATGTATGTAGTTGTTTCCACTGCAACCCACGAAGAGGCTACGCATGAATTGACGTCATTGACACACGCATAGCTTGCTCGAATAAGCGGTTACGTAGCTCAACGCTGTCAGCGTGGGTCTACCCGTGCGCCGTGCCACGCTACACATAGTCGTGGGTCATATTCGTGTACTTCAGTGGAAACGTAGACCCACGTTGTCAAACAAATGAATACACGCAGCTAAAATGCGCCGCGTGTCCGTGCACAGCGTGCACTGCGGTGGAGCCGCGCCTTAATGATAATGAAATGAGCTTAAATATAAAAAAGTGCTACCACGTGAAATACACTCGAAAAAAGAAAGCAACTGCTAGTGTATATCGCGTGGGCCCTAACGTTATCCAAGAGGTGGATCAGACAAGGGACTTGGGAGTTGTTTTCGACAGCGCCTTGACATTTGTACCTCATGTCGAGGGTGTCATCAAAAAGGCTTCTAGAATGCTAGGTTTTGTCATAAGGAATGTTGCTGGTTTTAAGCGTAATCGGACGAAGATCTTATTGTACAACTGCATCGTTCGTAGTATCTTAGAATACTGCAGTACGATTTGGAGACCTCATTACTCTACGCACATTCTTCGACTGGAGCGAATACAAAAGAGATTCCTCTGGCATCTAGCCTATGCTAGCGGAAATGCTAAAAGGATACGATCCTATGAATCCCGACTATCTTATTTTAAGATGGTCTCACTTGAGAAACGTAGAACAATCATTGACTCTTCCTTTGTTTATAAGCTACTCCGGTGCAAAATTGATTGTCCTCTACTACTATCAAAGTTTCAGTTTCGTGCTCCTGCCAGAATCCCTCGTGCTCCTATAACTCCTTTACACCCTCCACTCCGCAGAACTATACTAGGTGCAAACTCTGTCGTTCCTCGTCTTTGCAAATTATTGAATAACAGCAGTGATCTTATAGACGTACATTTTGACTCATATGCCAAGTTTCATAGAACAACTATATCAATTGTTTAATTTTAATTTAATTTTGATTTGTTTTTGCTTGTTTTTACTTTTACTTTTATTTTAATGTTAACTTAAATTTTAATTTTGATTGTAATTTTGATTTTAATATTAATTGTGATTATAATTTGACTTTTGATTCGGATTTTAATTGATTTTGATTTTAATATTAATTGTGATTTTAATTTGACTTTTAATTTCGATTTTAATTTGTGATTGTAATTTTGATTTTAAATAGATTTTTAATTCGGATTCCAATTTCGCTATTATGTACAGTTTCGATGTGTTTCTGTTTGCTTTTCTTACTGTAAATCTCATCACGTAATGCTTGTTATACCTATTAATTTTAATTTTAGTTAAGTACCCAAATATTAATGTTTAATAATAGTTCAGTGCTTGTAACACATCTTATTTGTTTATGGGGCATGCGGTGCTAACCTGTAATTAATTGTTACACTAACCTTGGATATTATATACTTACTTTAAATGTTATCAGTGTAAACAATTGTTGGTTGGCCAATAAAGGAAAAATAAAAATAAAGGTACTGTCATGATGTTAATTTCCTTAAACAGTTCTCTTAGAGAATCGCTTCTTCGTAGATCATATATGGCTCTGATTGCTCTTTTCTGCAGAATAAATAAAGACTCGATGTCTGCAGCCCGTCCCCATAGTAAATTTATTTGTTTATTTATTTATAGTTAATTAAAACGGTATACATTACAATAATTAACATAGAAACAAAACAAAAATAAAACATCCAGTTGACAACATTCATTAAATTAAATTAAAACTAACAAGGAATAGTGGACACTTTTGCATACTTTCTCTCACAGAACACCAGGCATATACGCATTAACTTACTCCATTCATCCGCAAACACATCACATTCAGGGTTGACATTCAGAAGGGCGTTGAGCGTCTTAAGAGTACGATACACCGGAGATTCAGCTCTGGCGACAGTTTAGGATGGCGGTGGGGCGAACAGATTGTGCCGGCGCGCGGCAGCACTGACGGTGTCCGATACATTTATCGGGCACAAATAGCCAACGGAAAAGGCTGTGGAGCTCTGGGCAGTCGATTAGTTCCCGTAGGGTTTTACACACTACCGTGAGCTGATCAGACCCTCTTCTCAACTCCAAAAAATTGAAGCCTAACATCCCTAACAGATAGTTGGTAGGGCACATGAAGGGAAAAAAGTAATATAACCTTTGGAAAATGCTTCTCAGAAAGGTTTTCTGCACGGTTGCCAGACACAGGCACTAGACTCAAGTTTGCTTCGAACCGGAATCAAGGGCGGATCCAGCTTTCATGTCAAGGGGGGGTCACATAGTTGTAATCTAGTCATGACAGGCTCGAATTCGATTACAATCTTATGTCTTCTCCCAAAACGAGTAATAACATCCTCTACTTGAATGGGTATGCTTTTGTGAACGTGGAGAAGAGCCAATCCAGTAAGGCGGTCTTCTGCAATTGAAGGTCTAAGTCAAGTTTGAAGCCTTTTGAGAGAGGAAAAGCCCTAACACTAACTGGTAGTATAGCAAGAATACATAAAGATTTTCGCCTCGTTGTCATTGATACAATTTTGTGAACCTCATTTCTGCGTGACTTGGGAAGTTTTTTTTTGGAGCTGGAGAAACTCCTCAGTGATTTCCTCTGCACAAAAGAAACAAAACGCTCTCGCTCTCTCTATACATATTAAAAATAGAGAATATTAAAATTATATTTTTTCCCAGTCCCGCCCTGGATCCGCCCTTGACCAGAGTTGTGTATAGTAATCGAATGACATTTCGCAAAATAAAGTCCAGGCACCTGAAAGATTCCTTCGCGAGGGTAGAAATGTGGTCTTTAAATGTCAGACAGCGGTCGAAAGTCACTCCCAAATCCTTTATGTTGGTGACTCGAAAAATGACTTCACTACCAAATCTGTAGTTGTAATGGATTGGTCGCAACCCTCTACCATATGTACTGATGTGGCACTTGCTTATATTATAAGGCAGCATATTCACCATGCTCCAGGTATAAATGGCAATATTAATATCTCTTAGTAGGAGTTCGCAATCCTCGGCCGTTCTGATTTGTGCAAAACAGTTTTAGGTCGTCGGCGTATAGCAGGCATTTGGCAAACTTAACCCTTGTTACCAAGTCATTAATCATGATCAGGAACAGAGGCGGCCACAACACGGATCCCTGGCTCACACCCGAGCGGTTGTTGTAAGGCTTAGACTCAAAGCAACCATATCTGACAAATTGCTAGCGATCCCGCAGGTAATCGGCTAAAAGAAGTTTAGAAATCAGGACAAGAAACCTATGGCCTCTAGCTTTGTCAAGAGCACATCGTTATCAACTCCGTCAAAAGCTTTTCGGAAAACAAAATACAGAGCGTCGATCTGCCTCCCGATGTCCAAGCTACTGGAGATGTAGTCGACATGAATCAGTAAATTCGAATTTAGTGAGCGACCCGGTCGGAACCGCGTTGGGCGTCAGGAAAATACTGTATGAAAATAACTAAAATAGACTTGTCCTAGACATTAATTGGTGTGTGCCTACTATTCGGATCCCGAAAGACTTTCTAGAAGCCTATAGTGACGTCACATCTATCCACGCGGCAGCGAGCTGTATCAGCAAGCTTCATCCAAGCCAGGACAAAGGTGAAACTGAGGGTAGTGGAGTCAAACTGCTTGTTCTAGTCATGGATCTGAATCTCAACCAGTTTACACCATGATTTTTTTTATTATTAAGCATCTCTAAAACTCTCTATAGATCTCATACAGTCCACTACACTAAATTAAAGGCCCACGTGCCACATTTTTTGGTCAAATGGCAAACTAAAATAGACTAGCCTCGCGGTATCTACATCAGTAAATTGACGGATTTTTCTAACAGTATTAGCTGCTGAACTCAGCTGTCCTGCAACAAGAGATGTTAAATAGGGTTCCCATTGTTGCCTTCAGTCGAGCGCGAGTCCCAAGAAAATAGTTTTATCGACCACAAACCGCAGCAGTAACTTTGATTTTTATTACCAAACTATGAAAAACAAATTTATTTATACTGTTGAGTGCAAATTAGCATAGACTGAGCGTAAAAATATTGTTATTATATTGTTTGGTGCTGGGGAACCCTATGTGTTCGAGTACGACTCGCACTTGGAAGGTTTTTTTCCATTTATACGAGAAGTATTAGACTAACCTAGTCAGTCAACTTCTGCAGTAAAGTTTTAGAACTCGACTCGGATAGGATCTCTTCGCTTGTACCTGCTCATATTTTTTATTTAATAATGTCACGCAATGCCATGGGGCAAATTCACGTGCCTCTCGACGTCCACAATGGTATGTGATGATGTGGTCGACGATCGAGCACATGGAGCTAATAAAATTGTGACAGTACTTAAGTAGGTATTCAATTAAGTATCTACCTAACCCGTTCAGAGGTTTAACTCCGCCCCTAAGACGAACCACTGACCGAGGTTTAAATATTTCTTCCATGTTTTATTGTTTAGTTCGGCCCTAGAAAGTATTTCTTTATATTTTTAAATCCTTCTTCAATTTCGTAAATGGTAATATAGGAGAATAAAAGCTAATTCCCATAAAAAAATAACAGTTACTATTAGTTAAGTCAAACATGAATTAAGTAATATGTTAATAACTAACAACCACTAAGAACCTCCTTTTTAGGGTTCCGTAGCCGAATGGCAAAAAACGGAACCCTTATACACGGTAGTAATATCTACAGTAAAGTATATTCATAAAAACGGTCGGAAAGCGAGTCAAACCTACACGCCTCGAGTTTGGTACACACTCGGTATCCAAAAAGTCACGAATGCGCCGCACTGACGAACGAACGTTGTGACGGTTTAGTAAGCACTTAACCAGTAAGCGTGCTATTTGTGAAACAATACAATTAAAATAAGAACAAGTATTTACTATATATGGCAAAGAGTTATAATAAACTATATTGTGTTGTCTTTGGTTGCTTAAATTCATCAATAACGCATCCAGAGATAACATTTTTTAAATTACCTGGAAACTCCGAAAGGTACTCGTAAGACTATAAAATAAGGGGTGCGTTGTCAGAATTCCTCCTCGTGTGCCTGATGGCTGCCGGTCCCTCTCGATACGTCTGGAGGGAATAGCAGCTGCTGGGCCGGTGTACCCTGGGCGTGGGCAGTATCCTTCCCCGAGGAATGGGAAGAGATTCTTATTCCTCGGGGAATGTTACTGTCCATGGCTAATATTCTGACATGGGACCCCCCATGGACCAAGGGGGCGTTGCTCCGCGTGACCCTCTGAAAAGCAGAGGGCACAGCGGAGGAGCAAGGGCGGGCTCGGTGTGCACTTACCCTGCCTCCGAGTCTTGTCTCCGTCGATATCGTAATCCTACCGTCGAAGTGTCGTGGAACACGTCTCGCGGCTTCGATTGGGACCGAGGGTCTTGGCCGCCCGGACCACGAGGTAGAAAACCTCTATAAAAAATTACCCCGAATCTCAAGCGGCGGCGCACCGCGAGGAGATGTATGGCTGACGGGTTACTTTGGAAAATCAGTCTCTAGTGCGAACCACTGCCGGGCCTGGCTATGGCTTATCTGGGTACAGGGGGCACTGCCCAGATGGACTTTTATTTCCCCCATACTCGTGGGAACAAAATGGAAAAATTTTAACCCAAAAAACGGCCGATAACGGCGAAGGAAGGGAGGAGAGGGATGCGGGGTCGGTGTCCGGCGCCGCATCTAGCGAGGTGAGCGCGGGAGGCTCAGTGAGCTCCCAGCGCGGGAGGCCCAGGGCTGCTGCGGGGAACAGGGAGTTCCTACGCAAGCGGTCCAGGCCGGTAGGCGACCGAGAGTCGTCGTCAGATGGGGAGCTGGCTTCGGCTCGTAAGATCCCCACCAGCAAGCGCGGCGAGATCCGTGGCAAGGGGAGAGGCCTCTCCGCCACCGAGAGGTCGGCGCGGCTTGCCGAGGAGGGGCGCCATCCGGGGGTGGCCGCCGGTCACGGGGTGGCCCGTTCGGGCTCCTCTGGCAACGAAGAGGGCGCAGGTGGCGACTCCGATGCGGAGCGTAAGGCCGGACTCGCGAAGGAGGTGGAGGCGGCGCTGAGGGCTGTCTCGTTGAAACAAAAGCCCTCCACCAGGCAAAGGGCTATACCTGCAGCAGTCGCCTCCATTATGGCATCAGCGGAGGCCAGATTTGCGGGGCCCCCGCCAGACGGCGTGGCCAAACTGAGGGCGGAGGTCCCTCGACTGACGGCCGCCACGGAGCTTCTCAAAGAGGAGAACATGAAGCTCCGAGCAGACCTGGCCAGTCTGCGCGAGTCCGGCTCTCGCGAGGCGCCCCAAAATAGGGGCCAGAAGCATCCAAGCCAGCCCGTGCCGGTGGAGAACCAGGTTCTGAATCTGGTTCGGCAGGAGCTGACTGCCTTCCAGGCGCGGTTCTCCGTCCTGGAGGGCATTGTCCTGCGCCCCCCCCTAACGGCAAACAAGGCGCCCCCGGGCCCGAGGGCGGCCTCATATGCGTCTGCTCCGCACCGGGGCCGTTCAGCCAGCCCCCCGGCAGGGTTATGTCGGCCCCGACGAAACTGGCTCTGGTTAGGAAGGCGGCGGCCCTGAAGAACGCAGCTGTAGTGTAATCACTACAGCCGGACGTGCTCGCTAAGGCGAAAGCGACGGTGGATCTCGGAGAGCTCGGGATCACCGGGGGCCTCCGGCTTAGAGTCACCGTAACAGGGGCTCGAGTGCTGGAGATCCCTGGCGAAACCCGTGGCTCGTCCGCTGACGCTCTGGCTGAAAAGCTTAGAGCGTTAGAGCTTAGAGCGCTCTAAGCTTTTCAGCCAGAGCGTCCCTAAATGCGGACGAGGCCAGAGTGTCCAGGCCCGTCAAATGCGCAGACCTGCGCATACTGGGTCTGGACGACTCGGTGACCGAGAAGGAGGTGGTAGCCGCCGTCACCAGGACCAGTGGGTGCCCTGCCGAGCAAGTCAAGGCAGGCACCTTACGTCCGGACCTGTCGGGCATGCGAACCATAACGGTAAGCTGCCCTGTGACGGCGGCGAAATTCATTGTGGAGGGCCGAAGGCTCTTGGTGGGCTGGGTTTTGGCGCAGGTGAAGCTGCTGGAACCCAGACCTATGATGTGCGGCAGCTGGCAAGCCGGCCGATCACCGGGCAGGGAGCAAGTCCTGCGGTACTCACGCCAAGGCCAGGGGCAAGGGAAGGCCCTCCGCCACCACCGCCAAAAACCCCACCGTCGCCACCACCGCAGCCGCCGCCACTGTCGCCGCCGCTGCCGCTACTGCAGCAACTTCCGCAGCGGGGTCCTCGCAGGGGGCCCGGGAGGGGGCTGAAATGGAGTGCCAGTAACGGCCCCATTACGCCTTCTCCAGGCGAACATCAACCACTGCGCCTGCGCTCAGGATCTGTTGCTCCGGAGCATAGCGCAGTGGTCGATTAACATCGCCGTGGTCGCTGAGCCGTACTTTGTCCCGCCCAGGGATGACTGGGTGGAGGACCTTAGCGGCTCAGTGACCATAATTGCGTCGGTCGCCGCCAGTACCCCGACCCTTGAGTGTCAGGAAGGGTCAGGGATGCGTAGCAGCACGGTTCGGGGAGATCGTTGTAGTGGGAGTCTACTTCTCCCCGAGCCGAACTCTCGCCGAGTTCCACAACTCCCTCACGGAGTTGAGTGTCGTCATCAGAAGCCATTCCCTCCCCGTGCTTGTGCTCGGAGACTTCAATGCCAAGAACTTGGCTTGGGGTTCTCGTTACCCGGATGTGCGGGGTAGAATGGTGGAGGACTGGGCTCTGGAGACAGGCTTGGTCGTCCTAAATCGGGGTTCTGTCCCCACGTGCGTGCGGATGCGGGGCGAGTCGGTGGTGGACATCTCGTTCGCCAGCCCCGCTCTGTCGCCGCGTGTCGTTGACTGGCGCGTCATGGAAAGGGTGGAGACCTATTCCGACCTCCGGTACATCCGGTTCGACGTCTCCACCCAGTCCTCAAGCGTGCCGGTCCCACAGGCCCCGAGTGGTCCACGATGGGCGCTGAAGCAGCTGGACCGGGAGCTCCTCCTGGAAGCCTCGATCGTGCAGGCCTGGGTGTCATCACCAGTCAGGCCTGCCGACATCAACAACGAGGCGGGTTGGTTCCAGGAGGCCATGTCCGAGATTTGCGACGTGGCAATACCCCGAGTTCGGCCAGGAAGCGCCCGGCGTCAGGTGTACTGGTGGTCGCGAGAGCTGACGTCTCTGCTCTAGGCGTGTGTTACCGCGCGGCGCCTGTACGCCAGGCAGGAGGGGTACAGAGCGGCGAAGACCGCCCTCCAAGAGGCTGTAGAGTCTCCGGCCTGAGCTCGTGGAGGACGTGGTGAGCGCTCTGTTCCCTTCGCGAAGGGAGCATCCTACCCCGCCTATGGCTCCGCCGCCGCGTGCGGTGCCGGAAGCAGACCACACCGATGACGATGACGACGTTCCGGAGGTGACTGAGGTAGACCTGAGAGTGGCGGTACGCAGGCTGAAAACCAGAAACACCGCCCTGGGATCCGATGGCTTGCCTGGCAAAGCCTGGGTCCTGGCCTCTGAGGCTCTCGGGCCCCGACTGGAAGGGCTCCTAAGCGCATGCTTGGAGAGAGGTCAGTTTCCGCTTCGTTGGAAGACGGGGAAGCTGGTCCTCATCCGGAAACCAGGGCGCCCTGCGGACTCTCCGTCCGCATACCGGCCCATCGTGCTGCTCGACGAGGTGGGCAAGCTCTTTGAAAGAGTCATTGCCAACCGCCTCGCCGGACACCTTGCGGGGATGGGGCCGGATCTTGCGGAACACCAGTTTGGTTTCCGCAAGGGGCGCTCGACGGTGGACGCCATCATGCGCGTGAGAGCCCTCGCGGTGTCCCGGGGCGGGGTCGTCTTGGCGGTGTCTCTTGACATCGCCAACGCCTTCAACTCCATGCCCTGGAGCTGCATTAGGGAGGCACTCCGGTATCACCGGGTGCCGACCTACCTTCGTCGTGTGATCGGGGACTACCTGACGGATAGAGCCGTCATCTACCCTGGTCGAAGCGGAGAATGGAACCGGCGAGAGATGTCGTGCGGTGTTCCACAGGGATCGGTCCTGGGGCCGGCCTTGTGGAACATCGGTTACGACTGGGTGCTGCGCACCGACCTCCCTACCGGCGTCAGCGTAGTTTGCTGCGCTGACGACACGCTGGTACTGGCACAAGGGAGGTCGCACGAGGCGGCGGCCGAAAACATGACACGCGGGGTTGCGATAGTCGTGGAGAGGATCCGGCAAGTGGGTCTCGAGGTGGCACTGCACAAGTCCGAGGCCATGTGTTTTCATGGGCCTCGGAATGCGCCACCGTCGGGATCCCTACTGACGGCAGGAAGGGTTTCATTCGGCGTCGGGTCGACGTTGAAGTACCTAGGACTCGTCCTCGACAGCCGGTGGAACTTCGTGGAGCACTTCCGACGTTTGGCTCCCAAACTGGAACGGACAGGGGCTGCCTTCAAGCGGCTCTTGCCCAACCTGAGGGGTCCAAACGCCTCCTGCCGGAGGCTATACGCGGAGGTCGTGCGGTCCATGGCCCTCTACGGGGCCCCGGTGTGGGCGCGTTCTTTGAGGCGGCAAGCCACCCACTACCTGAACGCGCCCCAAAAGGTAATAAAGTAAGGCCATAAGGCTAATCCGGGGGTACCGCACGATCTCCGGCGAAGCGGCTAGCCTTCTTGCCGGATTGCCGCCATGGGATCTGGAGGCGATAGTCCTCGCACGCCTGCACGACTGGCGCGCGGAGGCACTACGTCGGGAGGAAACTCCGCTGCCGCGGCAAATTGCCGCTCAGCGGACAGACCTCCGGCGTGATCTCATGGCGACATGGAGAGAGCGACTGTCGCAACCCCGTGCAGGACACGCCACCATAGTGGCGATAAGTCCCCTCTTTGAGGAGTGGCTAGAGAGGCGCCACGGCGCCCTCACCTACCGCCTGACGCAGGTCCTCACCGGACACGGTTGTTTCGGGAGGTTCCTGCACCGAATCGGGCGGGAGGAAACGCCCGGGTATTTCCACTGCGAGGATCGTCCGGAGGACACGGTGGAGCACACCGTGGAGGTCTACCCCGCTTGGGCGGAGCACCGCCGTGTCCTCGTAACGGTGATTGGCGGCGGCGATCTCTCGCGTCCGACCTTGGTTCAAGCCATGGTCCGGAGCGAGAGGGAATGGGAAGCCGTCACCTCCTTCTGCGAAGCAGTCATGCTAGTGAAGGAGGTGGCGGGACGTGAGAGGGAAAGAACCTCACGGCCCAGTCGCCGCGGGAGACGCCCTGGGCGTTGGGGGTCACGTGGTGGCTCCCGCCACCGTAGGCGCGGGCCTGTGGACGGCGAGTTATGAGCCAGCTCGCCGTCCGGCCGTCTTATGACGACAGGCCGTGTCGACGGCGCGTTCGTGTTCCACGTGCGCCTCAAAGAGATGTCAGCAAATAAGTAGGGGTCCGCAAGGGCCGATGCCTGCCAGGGCTGCGGGACTGTTCGAAAGAGATACCGTGGCCCTGGAACACAAAGGGCAGAGAGGGAACATGGATGGGTTTTAGTCAGTACAAGTCTGACACTCCCTTCCGCTCCGCCCAGAGTGGGGGGGTCATTAGATGATATCCCATCAGTAAAAAAAAAAAAAAAAAAAAAAAGACTATAATATAAACTCAAAGCATTTATTTCAATTAGAGTATTAGACCAATAAAGGCAAAACAAAGAAAGCGAAGCTACAGACACAAGGCATAATAACTTGTGAAAGTACTGTAGTTGCCTATTCCAAGGCGTAGATCTCTATGGATAAGAATGGGCAAAAAACTCCATGGACACTCTTTTCAATCAAAATATTATTACAAAATCTTGATTACATCATTCATGTGGAGTCACATTTATGTGAGAACGATGTATAAAAAATGCAAGCTAAGAGCGTCCAGAGTAAAAAGATATAATCAACAGTTCAAAAATAAACCATGGCAGCTAAGAGATGACCAGTCCCCACTGACAGCGCCCGTTCACGAACATGACGCATGGATCAGCACCATTCAACTCAACCATTTTGAAGGGAACTAAATGATCCGACACACCCGCCACCATCAGCGAGACATTTGAGTGAGCATGACATTCTCTCAACCGCCAAGGCAAATACGAGTCAATGAGAGATGGTAGCTGTACAGTACACATGGCCGCTCATCAAGCTTGACTGTTTGGACTTTGAACTATAAGAAGTTGAACGCTGCGAATCGTGCGAGAGGGTCCGACATGTCGTTGTTATTTCGTCTCTCTCACGCGTAGACCGTATGATATGGAGGCGCCGCGCGCCGCGCCGCCGCCGCATTCTAACCATACCATACCTATACGTAGGTATCATATAGGTAATTTAATAATATTATTTTGTAAGCGAGTTGAGTTTGTCGCATAATGATTGTTATGGGTAGATTATTTTTCTATTTGCGCTGCACCTGTGCACTAATACATCTATTATTAAAAGTTATTATTTTATTAGCGATTTTAACAACGATAACCATTGACGAAAATATACGTTGTTTAAGAGTATAAAAGTAATCGTGTTTTAGATTTTACTCATAAAATTAAATAAAAAAGTTGAAGCTAGGTAATTATGAAAAAAAAATTAAACCATAAATGTTTTTTTCCATTCCCACTGGCATATGTCTACTGTGAAATTTAATAATATTACTATTATGTATGGTTTTTGTAAAATAGTAAAGGGCATTTCAGTTTTCCAATTTCGTGAAGCACATTGATTGGTGCCAAACAGCTTAGACAAAATAGATAGCTAGAGCTACCTATAAACTGGATGAAAATACGGCAAGGTTAGCGCAGTGGCTGAGCGATTGGTTGCTGCGCTATGTGTCGCGAGTTTGTTCTTGTAGAGAATAAATATTTGTCCAACTGTTCCAGGTCTGGCTGCTTGTGTGTGTAAGATTAAAGTTAGTAAACACACGCACCATTCAGGAGAATTCCTAATTGTCCTCGAATGCTGCCTTTGTGATTCTTGAATGACATCGCATGCTTGCGATTCTCGTCTAAGACTTGCCTTAAAAAATTGCTAAACCGTGTTTGTTTGTGACTTCTTGTCGTCACAACAATTGACGTGATTATTCGTAATGACCGTGAATCCCGTGTGCGCCCGAATGGCTGGTTGTTTGTATCGGTTCGCGTCGTTCTACTTTTTACTACCTACAGTCAATTAATTGCTACATAACTTGGAAACAAAATAAAGAGACTTCAAAATTACCAGCCATTCTGATATCAGGATGGCTGGTCAACTCTCCGTTTGTGTAAACTATTCAAATTCGTGTTTATTTTTACTTGAGTAATTGCTACCTGATTGCTACCCTCACGTCTTTGATGTCCACCTTATAGGTAAAGTTATTATCCTTTGAAATTTTTACAGGGAATGGATTGTGTAATCGTTTTAAATTGCTTTATTCAATAACCTTAGCTTTTGAATAAAGTAATTTAAAATAAAAAATAATGTTGTCATTGTTCTATCATCTTTCTACATTTTGGGGAAGGTAAGTCTCCATTTAAGTCACTACTTAATATTTACTAATATCCTGAAAAACAGCTTATAATGAAATGAAAGATAATAAATTTACTAAATCAATGAAATTATTAAATAAAATGAATATTTTGAAGTAGACACCAAATAAATAACATGCATACATTTACTCACCCATAGGGAAATAAATTCAATTGCAAATTATACATGATAACTGGCTTAGTCAATTTCACTCCACCATCACCTACAAAATATTATACAAAAGTATAATGGACTATATTAAAAATATAATTAAGTATTCACCGATAAACTTCACAACGTTACTTCAAATATTCAAAAACACATTAAAATATAAATCAAATACTTGTCACATACATGTGAAATCTCCCTCATTTGAATAAGTAGCTTGTTACAAGCTCTTCCTAAAGGGAACTACAGAGAGACGGTGCCCGCAGCACCCACCGCACACAGACCGAGCTTCTCCGGACGAATAAAATTCTAAATCTTCCAAACACTGCCCTGCTATTGGACAACCAACCCCTTACCCTTTTGCGCGTGTGCTAAAAAACGAAAGGGTTAAAAAACAAACCCTTTTTTAAAAGCTCCCCTCATTTTGCATCTCTTTCTAGACTGATTCTACAGTGATGTGTAATTAAGTGAAGATTTGCATACACGATGCAATCTGAAACATCAAGTCGTTATTATTGATTATTTGTGATAAACATTTAACTTTTGTTATCGAAAAAAAAAAAATACGGAAAGCGACAAAAGCGTTTCTAATATAAAGTACAATGTCATGTATTTAAAATTAACAACACCCAAGCAATGAAAATAAAACGATTACCGGTAAAAATAATAATTGTATAGTCATTTAAAACTTAATTACAACAACACAAACACAAAATATGTCTTGTCAAAAATTGCCGCGCTAGTCCGTAACGTATAATTTCAAGCAAAAGTATTCAATTAATTATGTGGTGTCTACGACAGTCTTCTATAACTTATTAGAATGTAAATAAATGTCTTGTGACTTAGTTTTAATTAAAAGTAAAAAAAAATACATTTATAAGAATATTGAAAGTACCAAAACACATTTAATTTTACAGCCGAATCTAAAAGTTTAGATTGCGGCGAAACGCGGAACTACATATTTCGGACTTGTCAATGCCCCGTTTACTGTCAAACCTGGCAACGTCATTGGCTACACGTGACAAATAGCTATCGTAGATTTAGATACGATTCTCAACACTTAGTTTATTTTTATGAAAATCGTTTTAATTATTTATTTTATTTAATCGAAAATATCATCCAGTATTTACCTTTTTTTTTAATTGACCCAATATAAATTATTTAATATTTGAAAGGGATTCCTGGAAAATTATTCTCTTAGTCGGAAAACTTCATTCCATCTTAAAATTGCATGGGAAATTGACAACGTTGACAGCATCGCGTATTGACAACAACGCGTTCCAGTACCTACCTGCAGTGCACTGTCAGAGTACGAAAGCTATGTCAGACTAGGATAAAAAATCTTAATCATAATCATAAATCTTTATAAATAAAGATTTATGATTATGATTAAGATAATAATCATAAATCTTTATAAATAAAGATTTATGATTATGATTAAGATTTAAATAAATCTCAACACCAGAAGTAAGAGGTACTGGTATATGCACAATCTTAAATAGAGAAAGGTGTCTGAAGTAGGTATGTCCTGAGGTACAGATGACCTCTCCGGCTCAGATATACTATTTTATTTACAACAAAAATTTAAATCAAGATTCTAGAGTTACAATTATTGGAAGTAGGTAAACAAGTGCTTAAAATTAATTATTTGAAATTTAAACAAAAAATATGAAATTGACATAAAAAACAAACTACTGGAACATTATGTATGAAATACTAATAGCTCAAAAGTACTACAGTAAAAACATAAGAAACACAAAAAGATGAATTCAGTAACGTTAGAACGAGAAAGCAGACATGTTTCGGGCTGAAATTATGGCTGACATATCACAAAGTTGGATGGAACGCGACACATAGACAAATGACGATTTTGGGTTCGGGGTTGATGCTCCTTAAATTTAATTTATAAAGTTTTAATCAGGTTTAAAAGTACAAGCATAGGTATTCCAAGATGACTCTTTACCATTTTGGAAATTGCCTTGCACTGGTTTACGCACCATATCATATGGCATATAAGTTCTCAGGAATGTAAGTTCTCATTCTTCTAGGTTATCACTAACTAGTTGAAGTTCGTTTTTAATTTTTGTATCGTTTTAGTTCGGAATACGCTACGTTCTCAAAGTGTGTGTATGCTGGAGGTCTGTACATCTTCACTCAGCTGTGCAAAATGCTGTTGCTGGCTACATTCTTCCCGGATTCCGACAGTAGTAACATTACAGGAGAATATAATGTGTTCATGGTAATTATGTTGTTTAAATTCAGTAATTTACTTCTTAGCATTGTCTAGTTAATAGGCTAACTCGTGGTAAAGGCCAAAGATTCTTTTTTTAGTGACCTAAATGCAGGCCACTTGTTTATATTGTAATCAGTTAATCTCAGAGTTTTTTTAGTCACTAGTGTGATATGTACTCAACCTAAATTATAATTTTTCTAGGTTTCACAAAAGTAGGCAAGGAACAATTTCAGTTAATTTATGTAGAGAGTAGACACAATCTTCTATTAATTTAAAAAAAAACTAGGTCACTGCTCTCAGGCAATGATTCAAGTGTAGAAAATACTTGTTGAAATACTGTAACAACTGCAGTCCAAAACAAGTCACCTCTTAAAACAATGTCATAATAATTTGAACTTGTGAATGTTTTTTTGTGGATTTAATAAAAATGCTCTTTTATTTGATTTCAGGAAATCCTGAAAGCAACTGTGGACTTTGCAGACCTTCTGGGTATATACTTTGCACTGAATTCAGTTCCAGGCAAAGGTCACGCTAAAATCCTAACTTCAGCTATTGGATGGGCGAGCGCAGAGGTAAACTCATTGTAGACTTATAGTATGGAAACTGAGCCCAACATTAGAATCGGGCTGACCTTAGTTTTGGCCAGAGATGCAAAAAAGAAAAATGTTTTCAAAGGAAATAATTATAGACAATGCGCCTATAATTATTTCTTTTGAAAACATTATTCTTTTTTATCTATACCTACATACATACAAATAAATAAAATTAAAGTATCTGTTTGTAATATATTATAAAAAAATATTACTTCCCTTTTTGAATCGAATTTTGTTACCAATTTCAAGTGTTTTATTTTTTTTTTCACTGAAACCTAATCCAGTTCTTTAAATAAAACTATGCCTAAGTTACTCCTTTCAAATAAAATCACTTATTTGTGATACACGGGTTACATGCAGATGTTCATTACATAATTATATACTAATAATGCTCATTCTATGATCAGCCACTTGGGCATACAAATGATTAAATATTTGAAAGCATCACTCTCCTGCCTTTATCCCAGTGCAATTGTGGTACTGTGCACTGTGCAGTACATTTTCTTCTTCTATACATCTTCGTAATCCATCATATCAGTAGCCATTGGTTTTTAACCATTATCATCCGAGTGTAATAAAGAAGCATTGTCAATTTTATACTATTGTTCAGAATCAAGTTAACAGACAGATTTGCTGCTGAGGAGTTTGTTGCACCACTTCCTCAAGCTGAACCTAGCTAAAACAGTAGGAAGTGGTGAAAGGCGGGTGTTTTGGGGGATAGTCTTGCGATGGAGGTAGTCTTTTGATGTTCAAGAAGTACTGGAAATTAAAAGCCATAAATTAGCCTAATTTAAATATATGGCTTTTAATTTCGATCGTTGATAACATTGCAGGTGGTGGTGACGCGCTCGGTGCTGCTGTGGGTGGGCGCGCGCGGCTCGGAGTTCGACTGGCGCTACGTGCGCTCGTGTGCCGAGTCCAACGTGGCGCTGCTGCACACGGCCGCCACGGCCGCGCTCGTGTGGCTGGCCACGCGCTCCGACCTGCCGCGCAAGCACGCGCCGCTCGTGGTGTCGCTGCTGGCGCTGTCGCCCTACCGCGCGCTGCTGGAGGACGCCGTGGGCAGCATCCTGTCGCTCAGCGCCTGGGCCGTGCTCGCTCTCCGCGCCGTGCACGCCAGCGCGGTCGGCTTGACTGCGCTCGGCATGTACGCCGTTCTAGCTCAACAGATTGGAATATGATTGGAGATACTTTTTTTTTATTAGCCACTAGCGTATGTCCCACTGCTGGGCAAAGGCCTCCCCATATCCTTCCAGGTTCTCTTTGATTGGAGATACTTTAAAACAATTAAAATAGGTTTTGTGGTTGAATGTGGTTTTAAGTTATTCCTATTGTAAGTGTTATTTAAATGTGAGTTTGAGTATAATGTATTACAACATTTATATTTATTTTGTTAAAAATCCAACCAAATACATTTTCCTTATTATAATATGTGAAATAGAACTTTGAACAAGAAAACCATGCTCATTACATTATAATTTAAGTAATTAAAAATAATTTCGCATACATGAGTTTTCCTCACTTCTCTACAGTTCTCCACATGGTAACACAGACGAGACGTTGTTTTTTCGTGATCCTAAACATTACAGAATACAGGGTACTTTTTTAGGACGACTTGGTACTGCGGCCGAAGTTTCGTTCACGGAGTAAATAAAAAATAATATTGTGAAGGGTAGCCTGAACTTTGATTTTACGATATGGTCAGAAGCGACGAAGGCGTAAAATGCTATCAAGCCCTCTTATTAGTAGAAGCTGATCGACACTCATCTTAGAACTACCCAAGGAAAGTTCCTTGGGTAGTTCTAAGATGAGTGTCGATCAGCTTTTTAAATTTTGTTTGTACTCATTCCAGTTAGTATATAAGTATATACTAACTGGAATGAGTACGAACAAAATTTTGATATCAAAAGACCGTTTGAAAATGAACTTTATCTCAAACGAATAGAGTACTTATTACTTTAATTAATTCAAAGGGGAAAGAATACTTCAGAGCGAGAACGCGATCAAGAGTGGATTGTGTCCTTGTCTAACAATTGCCAGTACACAAAAAATAAAAAAATATTTAATTTTTTTTAGTAAATTTTTCGGAAATCACGTTGATAGCTAAACTAGCACATAAATCGTATCGGGATTAATTTAAAAGTAAGTTCGTATAATTTTGTTTACAAATTACGACTAGGGTGACATCCTGCTGTCAAACGTCAAACAACGATCTGCGTGATTTAATTCATAAATAATATATTATCCCATTATAAGTGGCCTAAAACTACAGTAATACACTCTAAATAAGTTGTAACTTCAGTGACAGTGTTATCAAGGCTTGAAGTTGCTAATACGCGTTGAAGAAGGTGATAACAGTGCATTTCGCTTAACAACACAACAACACCATAAAAACAGGTTTGGCTGTAAATTATTTAAAACAATAAGTCTACGCACAGAATACTGGGTCATACTAACAACAATCATCAACAAGACACAGTCGTAGATATTTTTTTTTTATAACGTAAACAAAGAACGGATGACTCATTAACGGTGCATTTAAACGAAATGACAAACCATTGACCAATCAGGATCAATCTCACAAAGTTGACAGCGACTTGTTATAAGAATCTACGTTCGGAAACCTGACTTTACTGTATTGAATACTGGCTTTTTGAGACGACGTTCCATTACACGAAGATTTATAAAATTTGGAATATTGATATTGTTATCGAGGTGTAAAATGGAGGTATGCAACAATATAACATATCGTAAAATTCAAAGAACCAGTTCTTTAAATGACATCAGCAGAGACAGTTCAACACTATTCGATGCGACCATGACCAGTTTGCCAAACACCTCATTAAATACTAGTCAAACTGTAATGGACTTAAACGAAAAAGTCAAGCAACTATCGGACGATTTACTAATAGCTCACCAAGAAATTGAGAACCTTAATTCTGAAAACTTTCGTTTAAAATCAGACCTACAGAAATATTTTAAAGTTATAGATGCATATAAAACTATAAATCTAAAAGACAAAAATAAGGCTACACCTAGATCTGGCCAAAAAAGTAAAATTAAACAAAAAACTGACAGAACACCGAGACTAAAGAAAGTTCCATATCACGATGGAAAGGCTACGCCCGTAATAACAGAATGTAATCAGACTTCAAGGGCTGAACCAAATTCAATAAACCACGACATAGCCACCAATTCGGCGCCGCAAAAGGAAATTATATCTCTAAACACCAAACAGACAATTCCAAAAGATATCAAGCATAGAAAATTGTGTGTGCTGAGTAACAGCTCAGAAAGGGGGAGGCTGCAAAGTGTAGAAGATAATTTCGCCAGCGACTTTAATTATTGTAGTTACTCCTTACCTAATTGTAATATAAAGCACCTTTTAGCCGGCATAGAATCAAAATTAAGAGATTTTAACCTAAATGACTACTGTATAATTATATTAGGAGAAACTGACATCAGAGACAATGATAACTTCATTGATGTAGTGAGAGAAATCAATGAAGGTCTAGCTAATTTAACACACACTAATATAATTGTCAGCGCGCCCACATACATACGGGGGGCACTCATTTATAATTACAAGGTGGAACTATTCAATAACCTCCTTTCCATGGACATACAATATTATAAATACGCATATTTTTTCGACTCCAACTATGGTTTAACATTTGACATGTTTTCTAGTACATCTGGTAAATTAAATAAAGCTGGAACACTACACAGGTTTAAAAACATTATGAATAGAATTAAAACTGACATGAAATTATTCCCTGTAGACCACCCACCAAATGGTCATCTATTTGGTCTGAATAATGTAAACATAAAAGACAGTTCTTCCGACATTAACGAGCAAAACGCAAACCTCACGGAAAATTCAAACTTTTTTCGTCTATAAGAACATATATGTCCTACACCAAAATATCGCCGGACTCCTAAACAAAAGTGACATCCTAAGCGTCTGTTTGGAAGAGCTACAAAGTAAGAAAAAATCTATCGATGTTGTATGTATTACGGAACATTTTATGACGCCTGAGCAAGAAGAACTTTTAAATATACCTAACTATAACATAGCTATAAGTTTCTCAAGAGAATGTAAAAGAGGTGGTGCTTGTGTTTTAACAAAAAATGGACATCACTATAAAGTGGTAAATTTAAACAATTACTGTATAAAAATTTGATTGAGTGTTGCGCAATTGAATTAACCGAACATGGTATTATCGTTGTGTGTATATATAGGGTCCTAAATTCCGACTTAAACACTTTCTATCACAAATTGTAAAATATTCTCCATCTAGTATGCATTAAACGTAATAAAAAGGTTATCGTTTGTGGGGACTTTAACATAAATACATTAAAAAGAAATAAACAGACCCTAGATTTTGAATATATTCTTTTAAACTTTAATTTACAATTGCAATTCTTTCAACCCACTAGAATAAGTAGTGGGACATGTTTGGATAATTTCGCACACAATATCCGAGGTTGCAGGGGGGAAATTATTGAATTTGGACTGTCAGACCACACCACACAGGTTTTAAGATGCCCGGTTAAAAAAACACGTGCTATTAAGTCATGGCGTGTTAGACGAAGGAACTATTGCCTAGAATATCTGGATAAATTTAAAAATTGTATAAAATGTCTCTCATTCTCAGACATTTACACTACTTCGGACCCTAATGAGGCTTATATTTATTTTTTGGATTTATTTCAAAGCTTTTACGACCTCTGTTTTCCTTACGAAACTATTACCAAGTCATTAACTAAAAAATCTAAGTGGATCTCAAAGGGAATAAAAAAATGCAGTAAAAGGAAACGTGTGCTTCTGTGGCAATATAGAGCTAATCCCACTCACAAGAACAAAAATGCATTCAAAACATATTCACGTAGACTTAAAAAAATTATATCTTTAACCCAAAAATCTCAAAATAATTATTTTATCAAAACAGCACAAAATAAATCTAAAGCGACATGGACCGTAATTAACAAGAATAAAGCCTACTTTCCTAAAGAACCTATAACTGAAATAAAAACTGACACAAAGATCGTCACGAATCCTACTGAAATAGCAAACTCCTTCAACGAATATTTCATAAACCAAGTATCTAATTCCAATCATAGCATAACGCAAGAAATCCCCATTCATTCAAACACTTTGAACTCTTTATTTATGGAACCAACTTTGCCGCATGACATCATGAATCATATTAGGTCTCTTAGAAATACAAACAGTGTAGGCAGTGATGGAATATGCACAAAAGTCATAAAAACAGTCTCTCAATATATAGCCCCACACCTAAGTTATATAATTAATTTAAGTATTGAGAATGGTATCTTCCCGGAGAATCTCAAAACCTCCATAGTTACTCCACTATATAAAAAGCAAGACAAATGTCTAATGAAAAATTACAGACCTATTGCTTTGATACCCATATTTGCAAAAATATTTGAAAAAGTCATATATAAAGCACTTTATAATTACTTAGAGAAATCAAACATTCTACTCGATGAACAGAAAGGATTTCGCAAGAATAGGACAATTAACATGGCTATCCATGATCTGATACGCCCTATCTTATCAAATGTAGACGAAAGAAATGCCGTATGTGCTATATATATGGACCTTACAAAGGCTTTTGACTACGTAGATTATAAAATACTATTAAATAAATTAGAGAAATATGGTATAAGAGGCAACATTCTGAATCTTATTGAATCTTACTTACACAACAGAAAGCAGATTTTGGAAATAAAACGTATATGCCCATGCACTGGTTTCGAAAGAAGGTACAGATCTAGTAGTAGGATTATTAAGTACGGAGTCCCACAAGGTAGTGTGTTGGGACCTCCACTATTCTTAACTTATATAAATGATCTGCCTAGAGAAATAAAGCATCCGATGGTATTATTTGCTGACGACAGCACGGTAGTAGTAAAATGTGACGATCCTAATACATACGAAGCAGAGATAAATTTGACATTGAATAAAATAATTACTTGGCTAAATAATAATAATCTTGTCATAAATCTAGAAAAAACTAAAATAATGCACTTTTATCAAAGGATTCCTAATATAAACCTTGACATTAACTACCTGGGCACTAAAATAGAGTCGGTAACTATGACTAGATTTCTTGGTGTTGTTTTAGATAATAACTTGACCTGGAAACCTCAAACGGAAGACATCTGTAAAAAAGTCAATAAATTTGCATATGCCCTCTATAAACTGGCTAAAATTGTTAGCCTAGAATCTCTTTTAATGGCTTACCATGGCTATGTGGCATCCACACTAAGATTTGGCATAATATATTGGGGCAATTCAGTAAATAAGGACTATGTCTTCAAAGCCCAAAAAAGATGCATCAGAGCTATGTGTGGTTTACAAAGTACCGACAGCTGTCAACCTCTATTTAAA
This sequence comes from Noctua janthe, assembly GCA_910589295.1. Classification (NCBI taxonomy): domain Eukaryota; kingdom Metazoa; phylum Arthropoda; class Insecta; order Lepidoptera; family Noctuidae; genus Noctua; species Noctua janthe. Next base: position 455,808 of record OU342561.1, read on the forward strand.
AGTCTCAATATCTTAACCTTGCCTTCTCTGTATATTTATGAGGTAAATGTATTTGTGAAAACAAACATGCACCTATATGAAATAGCTTTTAAAAGTCAATATAGGAAACTACGGGACAGAAATAAGTTAGAGCTTAAAGTACCAAATGCAGGTACGACTTTAATGAGGAAAAGCTTTTTTTGTATGGCCCAAAGGATATTTAATAGGTTACCTTGCTCAATGAAAAATCTAAATTTAGTCAATTTCAAGCGTAAATTGTGTACTATTTTAATACAGAAATGTTACTACTCTCTCAGCGACTACTTTGATGACATCTCTTTGACATAAAATATTTGTATGCTCGTAACATGACTGTAAAAGCATGACAACTCTCACACTTCTGTGGACAATATCAATTTTAGATTTTTTTCTTAGCAGTAACTTATTGACATCATAACCATTTAATATTGACATTATCTTATTTAATTAAAGATTGACATTACCTGACATTACCTAATGCATTATATTAAAATTGATATTGATATTATGAATTAAACTTTTACCTCTTTATAATACTAGTACCACCTATAGATTAATTTACCCAACTGGCAAAAGCCTCCTTTAAATGTATATTTGTACGCCAAATGGCAAAACATAGAGAAACTATATAATGTATAACAATTATTGTAACATCTTGCACACTTATAACCTATGTTTACAAATAAAGACTATTGATTGATTGATTGATTGATTGATTGATTGACAATGTTCTAGATATGTAAACGGGGATCAAGAAAATATTCTAAAGAATACGCCTTTTCTATTATCCATATCGGTATTTATAGTCTTGTGAAAATGCAAAACTTAATCAATTACTCCATTTTAATAATAACAAAAATAACTTCTTGAAAATAAACGAATTCTATCTTTACTTTTTTAAATACTGTATATTGTTTGTGTATTAATAATACTGTTTTGTTTCCATGCAGACTCCCTAACAATGGAATCTTCAGACGGGCTTGAAGTTATCCATTTAAAGAAGAAGTATTCAACCTATTGTCTAGTTTGCAACCGTCTTCAATCATCAGCATCTTCGCACTTAAATTTAAGATTACTGACTCATACTAAAACCAACAATAACATAAAACCATACGTTTAACACGTTCACTGTCCCAGTACAAAGTTATAAAACATATTCGTACGTCCATCTACAAACTCGCCCTAACTTGACTATAATCATTATAAGGGACTATAATTAACTTGCGGGTACCAAGGCTTCTAAAATGGTAACGTGGTGCCCCAAGTGTAAAGCAGCACTCTGCCGTCCATGTTATAATACATTACATTGATTTAAATAAATAAACAACAATGCGTACAAAAAAAAAATAGTTTTATTTTACCCTCTTGATATATGGGAGACTGGCAACATTTTACGGCGGCTCTTTTAAATTTTCGGTAGCCTTGTTATCCAACCATACGTCCATGAGAATCTTTTTCCTCTTATTCATACGTCCAGTCAAATAAAAAACAACAAATTTACTTTTGGATTATGACTCCAACTGGAGTCATGGACATGAAAGTTTGGTACAAATGTGACTCCATTTGGAGTCATTGGACAGTGAACGTGTTAATAATGTATAGTGTGATTAATAAATTTATCAAATACTACGTATTAAGTTGTTCGAAAATGCTACATGCTCATGCATCATCTATGTGAATGTTGCAGCCCTATACGCTTTAAAATCTCTTTACAAATGAAGGATGTAACCTAAGTGTCACGTATTCTTCACTTCATAGACTTATCCCATTACAGAGTTTTATAGTATGCGTAGGCTTCGGCTTCGTCCTGTTTTTGATTATAAAAGAATAACTGTCCCAAAAGTAAGTACAAATATTGGATACCCTATTAGAAAGGGATGACATCCACTATCGAAGTTTTCTCGCTCAGAACGGTTTTCCGCTGCACGTCCTCATTCCAGTTTGTATATAAGTTCCTTGGTCTTGACATCTCGACACATCTTGTCATCTTGACAGATGAAGCGTGTTGTAATAAAATACATACGCAGAAACCGGTGGCCAATTAGTATACACCGTGACTTTTTAGTCGTCTTACAAAGGTGGTCCACTCAATGTACCCGACATAAAATAGCTCTAGGCGCGATTTGGTTTTTTTACCTACCATAATAGGTACAAAGAAAAATAATTAATATATTAGAATAAAATTATGAAACAGCCTGTTAATGATTTTCAAGTGTTAAACGGGAGAACATACCTACCCAGCGCTCGAGTCCAGTTTATCATCGCTCGCAACGTTGTGTTTTAATACTGAATAATAATTTTATTTTTAAATTTTTAAAATCTCATAAATATCAATTTTTTATGAATGTTTAGTAGTCATTGGATACATGAAGTGGGCTGCCGTTGTAAGGCGACTAAAAAGTCACGGTGTATAAGTTTCGAGAGTCTAACTTATTTTGCTACGCAGGCCTGTAGAAAGGTATTTAATCTATGGGCCTGTCAAGCCCGCCAGATACTGGATTAGAAGAATCTTGATTTCCGAAACGCTGCGGTTACATTTGCAACACTAAAAAGTGTACTTTCTACTTTCCTTGTTTGTCTGTAATGTTGTATAAGATACTATCGATAAAATGTTGTTTATCGATAGTGGAAAACAATGGAAATAAAACGTATCATCATCCTCCAACAAATCATGATGTGGCATCTACTTTACCACATAAACTGCATCATAATACTTTCGCCGCGTATCCATAGCCTGAATTTATTCAGGCTATGGATACGCGGTGAAACTATCTTGCGCGACTATCTTGTTTTTTCGATATTATTTACACAGACAATAATAAAATTTCACAAACGTTTACGAATAGCGCCCTGTTGACAATGTCATTGTAGCATCAAAATAATCATGACGCACTATACGTATAATACGGCATACCTGAAATTATAAAAAATCCTAGATCGTTCAAGTAGAGTTATCGAGGTTAGGTTAGGCACACTAGTTCCCATGATCCCCGGTACAAGTGTGGGAAGAGAACACCGGGGTGGTTTTTAATCAGAGTCTGACAGACCCCTCCGCCCGCCCCAGGGTGGACGACATCCATGAGAATTTTCAACACCGAAGCAAAAAAAAACGATAAAAGCAACAACCACAGATTACTAATATCCAACAGTCTTACTTATGTGGCCCACACCACACGATACGATACCTGCCAGGTGGAGGACCCGTCATCTTTATAGGATGTGAAACTTCAAACCCCTACTCTTCATTTTCCTGTACTAGAGACGACAAACATGGAATAAATGTAGCTTTTTTTTCATTGACCGCTTTTTTTCTCGAGATCGAAATATCGACAGTATTTTCATCTCTATAGGAAGCAAAGTGTCAAACTCTCGCTTTCAAAGTGTCAAACAAACTGTCAAATCAAATGAAATAAAATGGCGAATAAATAGTTCATTCTTGATTGTGTGCAGTTGTTGTTGTTTTATGCAATCAAATAATTATCCAGTTAAGCTACTTAGAATTTAGGCAAAGGTTTTGGCAAGTAACACACTAATCCGCGTCAATAGTGTATTATTATACTAATTCGGTGATATTGTGATTTATACTGCCCTCGTCATGAAGTTATTTACATAATTTTGCAAGAAGGGATCGCAATATTCGCAATGTTGTGCGTCGCTGTGGTCGTTGTTTTTTTGTTGTACCAATCGAGCGCCGAACCGATTGCAGTGAAGTACAGGTGTAATGATACTGCGATTAATTCTGATGTTACCTATACGAGATTCTACCCCGTGGACGGGGTGCATGGTCGGTACACTGCTGAACTGTGCACGTACAACAATCCTAATCGGACGCGTCTGACGATGGACCTAACATACAATGAAAACTTGAAAGTGTGTGATCCGGAGTATCGTAGCACACGTTGGGTGATCAGGCCTGGTCCCCAGCACTCCACCAACGCAGTAGACGTTGCAGGCGTAACTAACTGTAGCCATGTAAGTATTCATGTACTATCAAGTATGCATGTAATAATCTAAATTCAAAGATGCAACAGGTTTACCAAGTCAGTCAGTAATTATGTCTTACATTGACATTATCAAATGCTGGCCACAACCTCCATTGATATTATCAAACGCTGGCCACAACCTTCCTTGTGTTATAGTTTATATGATAGGTAGATGTGTAACAGCTACAATTTATGAAGCTCATGTAAATTAAACCCTGGAATACTGACTTGGGTTCCTTAAAACGAAAACCACTTATGTCTTGCAATACTTCAAATTGATTTATCAATCAAGTCATAGTTACAGATAACCTCCTCTACCTTTACAGAATGGAATTTTTCAACCTCACCTGGAGGGAAAGTATTCTAAATATTGGAGATAGAAAATTTAACACAAAGACAACATTCCCTTATTTAAAAAAAAAAAAATCAGCATTCAAAGATTTTCGAAAACTCGCTTGCCACACTCAGAACTGACTAAAATTCATTAGGGTCAATCATATAAATCAAATGTCTCTAACAAACATAATAAATTAAATGAAAGGAAAACTATGAAATCTAAACTTATATATAAATTAAATGTGACAAGATACAGCACTTTTACTCAAAGGTCCATCCGATTACTTATGTTAGTACCTAATTAACAATATAAGAAAGCAATTGCAATTGGAACGTGTTTGTGCAAATTGCAATCTTCTTACCTATCTTCATCATTTTAATAAATAAATGACATCAAAGATAAATTGTTAATAAGAGTCTGTTTTTTTAACTCTGACACAAAACTGACATTATACAGGTTAACGGTTTTTTTACTATTCTTAAATAGTGATGTGCCACTACTGATAATTAACATTATTATGTTTATGCTAAATCAAGGAGCTTGTGGTTAAATAGTAATAGCCGCTCGGGTCGTTCTTTAGGTTAAACCGTGCTTGCCTAGGTTGGTCTGTGGATAGGTAACCACCCATTACCCCGAGTTTTCTCCGTGCCTTGGAAAGCATGTTAAGCTGTTGGTCCCGGCTGTTATTTGTAGATCTTTGACAGTTGTTATAAGTAGTCAGCGGTCCAAAAAGTCTTACCAAGGGGTATTGTATTGTATAACGGGCTGGTGTCCGCAACTCCACGTCAAAGCGCGTATTTTACGTGCGGGTGGGAAATTTATTAAATCCACCATAACTCCCCGAGAAGCCAGCAGTGCCTTGATGTTGCTAACAATCTCGTGGAGAGTACTTGGGTAACCAAAGTACTTTGCCCTGTATGTTGCAACCACTAAGCAATGCAGAAGCACGTGTGCTACTGTTTCGTCTTCCTCCATGCAGGTTCAGCACAGGGGGCTGTCTGTGACTCCTATGACAAAGAGGTGTTTATTAAAAGAGCCGTGTCCAGTGATGGCGGCTGTTAACTGTAGTTTGGTCAGCCAAATCACCCGTTAGGTGAAGCGGCCATTACCAAGGAGTATCCTATTACCCAGTACTAACTCGATTGTGGAAGTCAGATAGGCAGTCGCTCCATGTAAAATACTGGTATTCAGCTGCATCCGGTTAGACTGAAAGCCAACAGTTGGGAAAAGGCTAGGCAGATGATGATAAAATTCAAGTAGTATCGTTTTTTTACCTGACTGCACGATGCAAAGGAGGGTAATGTGTTTGTCAGCCCATGTATGTATATATACAATGTATGTTTGTTCCTATGTATTTTTTTTAATTTTAATTTTATTTTTTTAATTTGATTTTATTGGTATAAATCTGTTTCTTAATTTATTGTAACATACTTAATTTTTTTGTTGTTATTATTGCAAATTTACCAAAAATTTATTTTTAAAATTTTTGGTAATTTGCAATAATAAACATAATTGGTGCATGTTGTGTTAGCCTGTAAGTAATTGTTGCACTTATAAACATACTATCATGGAAGTATAATTTTAAATGTTTAAATTCTAAATATTTAAATTCTCAAATAATATACATTAATTGTAAATATTCAAATAATTATCATACACTACAGTATGTTATTTATTCGAATTTTACTCTGTTCGATTCCCGGGTGTGGCAAGCGAGTTTTCGAAAATCTTTGAATGCAGTTTTTTTTTTAACAATATAAAAAAAAAATGTTATCTCCATTATTTAGAGTACTTTCTCTCCAGGTGTGGTTAAAAAATACCAACCTGTATATTCTGCTTAGAAGCTATGCTGTTATGCATGCTGCACATCTATGAATTGTCATAAATATAACTCAATACTTGTACTTATCTCTTCAGTGTCGCACTACCTTAATGCAGCTACACAAAAATGGTCTTAGGAAACTAGCCAATTTTGATTCATATTCGCAGATTTTCAAAAAAAATTGGTAGCAAGAAAATGGTCATTTTACACAAAACAATTTATTAATGCCAATCGATCTTGTTTCTTATACCTACTGATCAAAAACTTCTATGGGACCATCCCAGTTTGGAGTTCTAAAGAAGTCAGAAATTTCAAAAAAAAAATCCGAGCTGCTGCGATATTGAGTATCCTGTTGTTCCACACTAGATTTTCTTTTTCCAGTATAATATATGTTTGTCTGGTTGATTTTTAAATTGGTTTACATTTGGGCTGAAACTACATCTTCTGGGAGCTTATTCCACGCTCTGACTTTTGGTTGCTTAGAAAGTGAAAGGACAATGGGCAAAAGTGGTCCAAGAGCCTCCACTGATGAGACTTGTGGGGAATGAAAGTACATACTTGTCACATTCTGACAAAAAATTATCAAAATCCATCCTAGGATTCTTTTTTTAAGATCATGTTGACCTGACTAAACTAACTTATTTTTTTTTTTCGAGGTGGAAATCCTCATGAATTTCCTTCGCCCGAGGAAGGCGGAGGGGCATGTCAGACTCGACTGACTAAAACCACCCCGGTGTTCCCTCGCACACTTACGTCCGGAGCTGCGGGTGCGAATGAACCTAACCTAATTTTTTTTTTTTAAGTCGGGATATCATACTCAATCCTCAATCCTTTACCTGATAGTCCAGCGACGGGGTCGCGGGACTATCAAAACTGCAGCAGGCGTTACCGTGATGGGGCCCCGTTAGTTTGCTGACAGCTCCTTGAGACGCGCGTGGAACACTACGCGACCCGGGCCTGGTCCTTGATCGGACGGCGAGCTACCCATCACTCGCCGTCCGCAAGCCCGCGGCTACGGTGGCCGGAAATCGCCCCGCGATCCCCAACGCCTCCTTCTTCTGCATTACTGCTTCCCAGAAGGAGGTGAACCGAGCGTCACCGTCATCACTGCGTCCACTGTCTGGAGGACACGGCGCGGCATAAGCTGGCAGAGTGTATCGCATAGGAGGAGCCGCGCTGTGCCCTCGTAACAGAAATCGGAACCAACCTGTCGCTGCCGGCCGTCGCTCGTTCGATGGTCGGGAGCGCAAAGTCGTGGGATGCGGTAATCTCCTTCTGTGAAACCGTCATCTCACAGAAGGAGGCTGCGCGTAGTGTTCCGCGCGCGCCCCATTTGACGTCGCGGGGGGAGTACACCTAACTCCCGCCGCGGATTTGAGGCCGGCACTAGCCGGTGCAAGTATGGGAAGGGAACACCGGGGTGGTTTCTAGTCGGTTAAGAGTCTGACAGACCCATGAGAGGACATCCATGAGGATTTTCCAAATCGTGTACAAAAAAAAAGGTTGTCAGGACAACATGATCATAAAAAAGAATCCTCGGACGGATTTTGATAAACTTTTGCCAGAATCATATGACAAGTATGTACTTTCATTCCCCACAAGTGTCATCAGTGGAGGCTCTTGGCTCACTTTTGCCCATTGTCCTTTCACTTTCTAAGCAACCAAAAAGTCAGAGCGTGGAATAAGCTCTTGGACCAAGTTCCATACATTTATGCCCATTTTTCTTTAAAATTTTGGTTTGTTTTGTTGTTAAATTTCTAATATTTAACAATAGTTAGCGATCCAAGATCAACTAGCGATCCGCTTGTTGCTGACTGCAATCCATTCCATTTAGAGCTGGGCAGTATATGACTAAACTTTTATTTTACACAGGTATGCTACGCAATGGACTTTGATTTGATATTCAGCAGCTGCTATCTACTGAAGACCACATTGAATGGTGCTCACAGGAGCTACTCTCCTCACGACTCCTACTATCTAGTCAACAACAATGTGACCAAAGACTATTACAATAAGACAGCACCATATGTTGTCTTCTTCAACTATGAGTAAGTCACTTTTACTGTGTTTTAAAAACAAAACAAACAAACTTAATGAAATCTGTTTCTCTCTCTTCTCTTTGTTGAAACACCTATTTTATCTCTTGTTAGAATACATTTTCATAGAAATACCGAGGACACCTAAAGGACGCTAAAATGTTTTATTATTAACCATAAAGTTCGGTCTGGTCCCTTTGGGGGCTCGAGACACAAACCTCCGCTGGCTTGGTATCAGCCTCGAAAGGGGCTGGCATTTAAGGCGAGGTTATGCAGATAAACGTCGTTTTAAAGAATACAACTTTTGAATCGTAATTATGAAACTTAGATTTACGGTCATCACTATGAAGTGTTATGTTGCAACATAGTTTTTAACCCCCGACGCAAAAAGTTAAGTGTTATAAGTTTGACCGCAATGTGTGTGTGTGTCTGTCTCTGGCACCGTAGCTCTTAAACGAGTGAACCGATTTGGATGCAGTTTTTTTTTTATTTGAAAGCTAGTTTCTTGGCGATTATTCTTAGACGTTTTATCATAATCGGTGCAGCCATTTTAGACATGGGGTTGAAAGTGGTGATGAATAATCGAATATTTTCAAATATACCCAAGTGGGGTATCAAATGAAAGGGTATGAAGTGTATATTACAAGTAGACATGTTTTATCAAAACCGGCTCAGCCATTTTATTGACTTTTCACATATTTGCTCGCTTTTCTTTGTAGCGTTGGGGGTTTTTTAAATTTTGAAATTAATCATTATCAGTAATAATATGTGCCATGACTTTGAGCATGTTTTATCAAATTATGTATGAATAATGGCAAAAATAAGAACGCAGATAGAATGTTACTGTCCTTATTTTGCCCTTTCGAGTTTTATAGCAAACGTGATGTTTGTCTACAATAAAGGGTGTAACAAGAGCCCTAACGAAGCCAAAAGGAACTTGTTCTCCCCTTCATTGCGATCATTTTTGTGTTCTAGACCATACTTGGGAACCTTCTAGTTACGGAGTTATTGGGTCAAAGTTCAAACTTTTTTTTTTTTGAAAACGTTCATGTACCTCCACGACCATCGGTATTCAATCCATCCATCAGCACAATGTTTTGAGTGCGTGACATTGAGTCCTACCGTAAAACGTGATTTTTCACCCTAAAAAGTCGCGTCCGTCGCTAGTACTTAGTTTAGGGCTGCGGGACTGTTCGAAAGAGATACCGTGGCCCTGGAACACAAAGGGCAAAGAAGGAACATGGATGGGTTTTAGTCAGTACAAGTCTGACACTCCCTTCCGCTCCGCCCAGTGTGTGGGGGGGGGGGGGGGGGGGTCATTTGATGATTTCCCATCCGAAAAAAAAAAAAAAAGTTACTTAGTTTGATGGACATAATGCTTGGTTGACGGCTTCGTGAAGGGTCCTTTTACACCCTGTACATTATTTCCAGCGCATCTAAGTTAATTTTTTAGAAGAGTGTTGTGTGTATTTAACATAATATATTTTGCAATAGACTGACGTCATTTTACCGACCTCAACACGATAATGGAGATATTAACCACAAACTTATCGTATGAAAAACAGTTTCCGTGACACTTTCTCATTTATAAAATCTAATGCTGAAAGTCACAGAGCATCAATATAATACTGCTGAAAGTTCAAAATTCGAAATTTCTTGAATTTTATGACAATTTGCATCACCCCGCCGATTTAGCTGATGTGTCATGTGTCCTAATCTTGTCGTGCATAATGGTTGAAATATTGGTGATACATGAGGGTGATAAATTAACTGGCTATATGTATTGCAGTGATTACTTTACACTGCAGTGGATGCTGGGGATACCAGCAGTAGACTACAATGTGACGCTGCGCAAGATTAACAATGACACAGGGGTAAAGTACTTTTTTGTTTACCCATAATAGTGTTACTCTCGGAGAGATTGCCAGTATAACCAAGTGAAATTTGGCCTTTCACAAGGACTGAAGGGGTATTAACGATTGCACTTAAGGAGCTCGTGGCTAAATAATAAAGGCCGCACGGGCTAATCTTCAAGGTTAGGTAGCACTGATTATGATGTTGACTTCATATGCACTCAAACAGTGGAGTTACCTATTATACGAATGTCATTAATACATTTTTATTCGAACTAACCAATACAGAGACTTAGCTGTAATTGCCATCTTCAGTTCACTGGCAATCTCCTTGGAATGATAATTGTCAGTGTTGTCAGTGTTGCGAATGAGTCATATCGTGCAAGTGAACAGCATGGACAATTGCACATGTTCTGTTTAATCTATATTTAGAACATCAACTTACTCACTCCCACTAGGTAGATGGACGGACGACGACCTTAAAAAGGTGGTTGGGTCTGACTGCATGCTGAAGGCCGAGGACATGATATTGGGGCGCAGCTTAGGGGAGACCTATATCCAGCTATGGACTGCGATTCTCTGTTTGACTGTCTTTATAAATAAGTATTTTTTGTGACAGGTATTTTTGCACGAAGACAGTGAAGTGACGCAGAACTGCACGCTGTTAAAAGACGACGTGCGAGTGGTGCGCTGCAAGTTGGCGCCATCCTACGGCTGCTACCAGGCCTCGCTGGAGCACGGCGGGTTGTGGACCTCCGGGGTCTTCTACAAGAAAAAATTCGTTAACTATGACCATTTGTGTAAGTTTTTACCCTAAAAGCATATTTGCCATCCTGAAAGTCTTACCTTGGTATCTATAGTCAAGTTAAACTTATAACTTTTACGACCATTTTTAAGCAATAAACAAGAATTTGAACGAAGTAAGAACTGCCCAAGAAAGAGATTTCTAAATTCAAATTCTTTATTGCGAACTAAGTGTACAGTATTTTGACGATGGTAACAATAGGTAGGTTCTTAGAACTTAGTTGCCTGTTAAGGCATTGCAATTTAAATGGTTTTAAAAAATATACATACTTAATATTATAATTAACATTATATTATATTAATTAACATTATTCAAACATTTTAAATTAAACATACTCTTCTCTTTTTAATATTAAATAATTATTTTTCTCCAAGAAATTCTTTTACAGAGTAATATGCCTTTTTAATCAAGAAGTCTTTTAGCTTTCTTTTAAAAATACCAATTAAATGAATGCTCTTAATTTCTAAGGGTAACTTATTATATATTTTTATGCCCATACAAAAAATACTATTGCTATATAGTGCAGTGTGGGATGTTTTATTGCGTAGTGTATTTCTAAGTCTACTGCTTTTTAATGTGTCATAGCTACTAATATTTGATTTAACTAAAATTGAGTCGTCGTAGATATATAAAGCAGGGAGGGATATGTTGAGGTTTATGTTATCTAACTTCAAGCAACTACTAAACTTCAGTATAAAAATCGTATTTTAAGTTATTACTTTTGCCCTAGTAATCACTTTGATTTGTTTATAGATCCGAGTGTAAGTCTATGGAAAAAAAAGTTGTTGCTGGGCATACAGATAAAACACATCATCTGCCTAACCTTTTCCCAACTATGTTGGGGTCGGCTTCCAGTCGAACCGGATGCAGCTGAATACCAGTATTTTACATGGAGCGACTGCCTATCTGACCTCCACAGCCCAGTAAGTACTGACTGGGTAATACGATACCCCTTGGTAAGACTGGTTGTCAGACTTTGGGCCACTGACTACCTATAACGACTGTCAAAGATCTACAAATGACACCGGGACTAACGGCTTAACGTGCTTTCCGAGGTACGGAGGAAACTCGGTATCTAATGGGTGGTCACCCATCCACAGACCAACCTAGGCAAGCGCGGCTTAACCTAAAGATCGATCCGAGCGGCTGTTATTATTTAGCCACGAGCTCCTCATACAGATAAAACACATACAGTGTGCAAGAACATGTTTAAATACCTACCTATTTATCTCTTTCTGCTCTTACTTGAAATCTTCATCTCTTTCAAACAACATATATTTTTATGTTTATACAACAAACATTATACAATGTTGCCAGCAACATGTTACCCAATTCCAACCCAACAAAATGTTCCAAGAAAAATGTGTTTTTACCGACTTCTAAAAAAGTAGGAGGTTATGTATTCCACCAGCATCCTTTTTTTTTCATGTATGTTCACCGATTTCTCCGTGATTACTTGTCCAAATAAGTGATTCTTTTTTCATTTGGTAGAAGTTCGCGCGGTGGTCCCATAAGAATTGCAATAACTTTGCTTCGGTACTTTATGAGTTATTCTCTATATTATGCATTTTTTCTTATTCGTCTAGGTTTGGGGATGATGAGCTAAAACTTCTAGTTACATTGTAAAATTGATACTTAACAAAGATTTGTGCCAGATACCACAACTAAAAAGGGTAAAATAAAAACATTTTTTGCAAAAAAAAATTCCGGCTTTCAAAAAAAACACAATAACCCCTGTAAGAAAAATAAAACATAGACGACCCCCGTCCCCCCCTAAATTGTCTTACGTAATAAATGAATGGGGCCTAACTGGGTTGTGGAGATAAGACAGGCAGTCGCACGGCCATATAAAATACTGGTATTCAACTACATTCGGTGATTCTGGAAGCTGATCCCAACATAGTTAGTAGAAAGCTAATAAGATGATTATAACCGACTATAAAGTGCCAAAATTCATCCGAATCCGTTCAGTAGTTTTGGCATGAAAGAGTAACAAACATCCATCCATCCACCCTCACAAACTTTCGAATTTATAATATCAGTAAGATAGGGTCGATCCTTACAATACCATCTGATAAGGAATTTCGAAAGGAACCGAGTAAGAATAGTGCAATTTTAGAACTTTATATAGAAAAACCCGTTAAAGTAGGTCAGACGCTCAACAGTCGGCGCTTCCGAACGAGCGTCTTGGTCGTCAATGGTCGATTGAGCTAGCAAAGATTGAGTGGTCAGTTAAGAGTGTGTTTTCCGGCAGGTCACCTGCCGGTGAAGCTGCCGGAGCTGGCCCCGCGCAGCGCGGCGCTGTGGTGGGCGTGCGGCGCCTTGCTGCTGTGCGCATGCGCGCTCGTGGCGGGCATGGGCCTGCGCCGGCACCTGCGGCTTAGGGACTACCACAAACGAGTGCTGGACTTCTGGTTTAACAACCGGTGAGTACACTGCCACGCTGACCATCAAATTTCTGATTTTCGACGTACAACTATTTGTAATTCGTTAGAGTTAGGTACTTTATGCAATGTATTTTATTGGTCACCACTTCTCTAAAAACCTAAGTCCTAAAACCAAACTAATCCAAGACTTGTGACGGATCTCGTTATCTCGTCGCCGGTTCACACTGGGCCCGTGTTGGTATACGAACCACTCCCAAGTTAGCTAGTAGCTGTTCTGGCATTGGGAGACCGGCCATTGCAGACTCATTATGAGGAACTGGCTAGCTAATAGCTTAACCTAAATGACCAAGAAGAGTTGTTATAATTCAAGCTTACAGCCACAAATTGTGAACGACAACAAAGTTACCATTTTTTTTCTTTAAACAATAATCCGTAATCTCGGGCATATGTGACTGTTATCGATTAAAATAATTAATTTACTGACGTACGTCGTTGATGGACTCGCGTGACACTCGTTATCTCGACGTGTGCGCACGCGCTGGTGTGCGTCTCAGGGGCGTATCGAGTTATGTCTCACTCTCAAGTTTTGACGCCTGCTGATAGGATAATGATAATATTAAAGTGCGAGTTTCATCAGACTAAACGCTATTGGATTGAGTCTAGTCCAGACTTAATTGTCTGGTATGGGGACTTGCCTTGTAGTTGGATATTTTAATATAACAGAAGATAGAACAATTATACTTTATCGTACACCAAAACCGTTACACAGTTATTTTATAATAATAATTAAAAAAAAGACATTTAATTGTCCGTATTCTGGGGCAGCCGTATAAAAACCTAGTGTAGTTCATTGTTGTTGCAGTAGACTCATCAAGAGATGGCGAGTCAATCTCCGACATTGTTGATGTGTTTGTGTGCTGTAGCATTATAGGCACGACAGCCTTTACATATCGGCTTTGTTATTAATTAACAGCTGATTATGCGCTCATTTATTATTTTCAGTTATAAACAAGTTTAATTAATTTCCTTATCAAACTATAGGTCACAAGTTCACAACACAATCTGTATAAGGAAAATGTGAAAGATTTCCTCTCATTTTACGGACAAATATTTGATTCTATAAATAATTAATATGTGTTTTCTATCACAAGCCGGCCAGGATAAGGATCGCAAATAACCCGAATGAGGTAAAGGATATATTATTTGTATCAATGTTGGTCGATTTGATTTAGTTTTAGTTATGTGCTAGTGGAGTGATATTGCACTGCAAACGAATGGTTAAATATCAGGTATGATTAAACACCATGCCTGGGTTCCCCGAAGAGATTGGCAGAGATGTAGCATAGTACACTCACATTGCGCCAGTCATGGTTAAGTCCCATTTGAGAGGCGACCCTATTGCCATCAACCGGCCAGACCGGACTCCGTGCTGCTACTGAGAATTTCTAATGGAAAACCCAATAACACTGCTCGAGCTTAACCCAGGGCCACCTGCTCAGCAGTAACGCTTGCGACCACTAAAACCACAAGCTAGGCAATAATTATGTTTTAGCAATAAGTGAAAGGTGGTCTATTCGAGTGAAGTATTGAAAAGTATAGACTGCTAGTAGAGACTAATATGGTCTTGTTGTTAGTCCATACTAGTCTCTATTAGCAGTAAGTTGAAGTGGTGCCAGATACATAAACGATTGAAAGTCCTTCGGCGAATTCAAATCGCCTATCGGAACGTTTGAATAGCTAACAGTGCAAGTTAGCGGAATATTATGATAAGGCTTGAAGGAATTCTTAGTAGAACTTATATAGAACATTGTTCACCATAGGCCTCCTTGTAACGTCTACTTAAATGGGGTGTGCATCTGGATTGAGGGCCCATATTTTAAATCCTTGAGAAACGAAATAACACTTATAGGGCCATTAGTTAAAAACAGTAAAAACTCAAAGCAAGAGCATTTCTTAAACGTGAATTAAAACTTTTATGATTAAATAACTTGGACCCTCAATCCAGACGCGGGCGTAAAGTGGCATAGCCTAAATCTCAAAAAGTACTATCTCTGAGGTTGTAGAGGGATTTTCTTAAACATTTTAAGAAATTAAAATACCAACCCTGTAGAAAATGACATTACAAATTTGTGGCGGTATATCTAGTTCCCTCAATTCATTAATGTCTGTACTGAGGAATCTGCAAAACATGAATTCATCTGAAGAAATACATAAATACTTATTACTTTAACATATTTTACTTAGATACCCCTGTGCATTAGTCAAAAAGAAATAATGACACAAAAGTTAATTGTTAAAAAGTAAATGAAAGTTGAATTTTACTAAAACGTCTGAACTGAGAGCCCAATATTTTCAGCTTTATTGACTATGCTCAACCTCGTTGATCAACGCAAATTAGAATAAGTTTTTTTTTACAATTTTTAACTAAAATGTAACATATCGCTTTTTCCTCTAAATGCCATATTTAAAGAGACAATTGATTTTATATTTTTTATAGGAGAAAATGTTGTAGGGAGGATAAGATTTTGTTAATTTTGTGGACGGTAAGTCATATATTTGCGAGAGACGTTGCAATCCGTCGCAAATCAATCAAATAAATAAAACACGATCGGTATTAATGTAAGAAAACTATTTGCTTCACATAAATGTAAACTAAAAATAGTCTGAAATCGTAAAAATACAATTTACTTACAAACTTTTTGTAAAAACACACTAACTTAAAGTTCTCGATACAAAATAGTTCATTTAGAATCGGTTCTGACGTCAGACTTTGTACAGTCAGCAACAGAAGTCGTTGAACATAATTTGTTTCCGATATTTCCTAATCATTATTATTTTTCATAAGTTATTGACTAAAGTAAATTACAAAACAACTTGTCATAATTGAACTACAAAAGTCGCTGAACTCAGTTAAACCATTAATTGCTATACATTTCTACCGACAAAATTGTATAATCTGTAATAAATACAAAAGTCGCTGAACATTGCTAATTTCCTACATTTCTTGTTCGTTAAACCCGTTTGCTCCAAGGTACTATCTGGCGAAGCGCAGCGCACCGCATTTTTCATAATCAAAACATTGCCGAATAAACACAGCTACTAGTTCAGAATATAAATTAAATATAATATTAATAGATATTGTAATTAAAAACTAGGACAATATTTATTTATTTGTAGTATTTATAAAACAAATATCAATAATGAGTAGGCACTACATACATAATAAAATACAGAACATAAAATATATTAATTAGACAGTAATATTACAATATTTAAAAAACAATCACCAGTTTACGACATGTTTACATGCATGATCTTGTTTTTCTAAACAATAAATGAACCGGCGTTGAAACTGACACGTTTCTAAGTGAAAAAACAGATAATTGAAGGTAGAACATAAAAAAAATACTTCCCTTCAGTTACAGGCTAAATATGACGTTCTCAAAATAACACAAAACCTTAAAACTGTCCGTAGGGCTGCTCATCATTACGAACAACTTTTTTTGTATGCAAATGCAAAAAAACAGCTCTTTTATTATATTTAGTACAGCATAAGCCATTATATACTAAATGAAGTTATCCTTTTCCTCGGCCATCTCACAGTACCACAAACATTCTAATATTATCGTCTTCCATTCATCAGCCAACAAGATTTTTGTATGAAAGTGCTGCCTTGTGGAAATGTATGAAATGGCTGATTTTTTTTCGCGATTTCTGTATTGCTTCTATAGAAAAAGTCGTAAGTAATGATGAGTCATATATTTTTAGTAAATAAAGAAAAAAAATGATTTGATGACTGTTTTATTAATTATTTAAGATCAACTAAAACTAACATCACCAATTTATAGGCTTACTATAAAATAACAGCATATACCTAAAAAAATCACACGGTCACAACAGTTTAATTGTGAAATAAATCAGAACGATTTTAAAAAGGTAATGGTGTATTATGCAGTATCTTGTATTCAATTATGAGATTCAACAGCTCATACATTATCAAGTTAAAAATCTCGCGCATGTTTAGCGTCTTACGGCAAAATGATAGTCACCGACTTATCCTGTAATGATGTTTAGCGACTTATAACATATTAATGCTTGGCGTTTTTGTAACATTGAAATGATAACCTTATTTTGTACTCTATTCTGGTAAGTGATTTATGGTTCGTTTTAGTGTTCAGGTGTTTTGTAAATTAGTATCTGTTCATGGACTTTCGTTGCTGACTGTACTAACGATGATTTGACTTGATTTGATCATTTTACGAGCTGCTAATAATAATAGGTCTTTACCTATGTAATTGGAGATTTAATAACCAACATTTTCAGATTTAATTATCTGTGGATTGGCGCGCAATTCGAAATTCAAATAAATTTTATTCGAAAGCCGTGTTCTTTTAATTTCAAATTCAGTCATTTGTTTTTAGATAGTTTTTTGTTTTTGTTAAATTGTGGTAGTTTTTGGCGCCATGGATAAACTGAAAATTCGTACAATTTTTGAATAGGAGTTCCTACGTGGACATACCGCTGCGCAAACAACACGACGGGCCTATCACTGCTTGCATAAACACGGTCCATTATTAGTTCAATCGTTTTAATCTGGAAATTTTGAGTTGAAGAATGAGCCTCGCGGTCGGCCGGTAACTATTGTCGACAACGACGAATTGAAGGCGGTAGTGGAAACGGATCCAACCCGATCTACGGCTGAGCTTGCTGCGGGCCTTGGAGTTAGTGTCAAAACGACATTGAAGCACTTGCGTCAAATCGGAAAGACAAAAAAGCTAGATAAGCTAAAATAAAAAAAAAATACAACATTTTTTGTTTTTAAAATTTTCATACAAATTCCAATTTCATATGTAAATACCTAATAATAAGAACGGCTAAAATATCTTAGTAAACAATTTTGCAGATTCATAGTCTTTCTCATTAATGTTTTAGCCTTCCGTAGAACCTTGGCGATACAGGAAAATATTTTGATGCAAACTAATATTACCAAGGCCACGCTATCAATGTGTTTAATTTCTTTACAGTAGGTACCTAAAAACTACGAACCGCGTGTTTTTAGCTAACGTTTAATTATAAGGAAACTGGAACCAACTCCAGAAATATATCCTGCTTAGGTATCGAGCTTTATTGTTTCAAGTGTTCTATTTAGCAAGTGTTTATTTTGTCCACAAGAAACTTTTGCCATGTAAACAAATGCGTCTCACTCCAGCCGATTCGTTAGCCATAAGAATAAAGGGTGTCAATAGACCCTTTACATACACGAAAGGCACTTGTTCTTCCCGCCTTTGCGACCATTTTTTGTCCTAGATATGGGGGGTCAAAGTTCCAACTTTTTCACAAGTTTTTTTTTTAAAACATGTTTTTAATGTAAGATTTTTACTTTACACACCTCTACGACCCCCGTACTATTCAATCCATCCACCAGCACAATGCTTTGATTGCTTTCCATCGAGTCCTGCCAAATAGTGATTTTTCACCCCAAAAAAAACGTCGATTCCCAGCAATCATTTTTGCGTAAAGTTACTTAGTTTGATGTACAGAATGCTTGGTTGACGGCTATGTGAAGGGTCTGTTTACACCCTGTATACATATATGAATGGGAACTTTACGTACAGTCTGCACACTCGAACAGCATCAATGTAGCAAATATTTTAAGAAACAAATAATGCGCCCATACATAATTTATGTTCGAGCCGACTCGGCACAATATCGCGCATGAATTCACCGCTAGAGGCGTTCGTGTAGAGTAAGGTCTTCTGAAATGTCAGATGTCATAGTGTATTCGCACGTTGCGTGCTTTTTAACACGTATTTTTACTAATATTCAAGATTTTGGTCTAGATTGAGCCATTCGTGAATAATTATGATTTGAAGATTTTAAGTAGCAACTTAGGATCTTATAACTCGTACTCGTACTTTAAAGTATAAAATAGAATGATTGACAGGACCTTTCTCGACAGTGGCGCCACCTGGTGAGCTTAAAAACGATAGCCCTCATTCATGCTAAACCATGAGGCTGTTTTTCTTAATATAAGCCGACTGTGCCGAAACATGTCGCCCCGAGCAAGCGTATACTCATTACTCATGCGTGAATGAAGATCCATCGAGATAGATGAACCTCGTGGCTTATCTGTAGTGATGCCCTAGCTAGATAGATATTTAAGCCACGACTGATTCAATGCTAAACTATTCTACGAGCTCTTTCTGTAACTCAATGGCTATATCGTGAACAAAGCTCTATGTACCTACTGTTACAGTAATTATGATTCATATCATATGAAACACGAAATTCCTGCGCATAATGAAACATGACAATATAAATAAGGTAGACTGTCTAATAGAGTATACAATGAACACTTTGAGCCCGCATTAGGCGATGCGTATCTCGCGGTCACTTCATGACATGAATTTATTAGGAGTCACCTTTGTAAAGCGCATTTAAATTGCTGTCACGACAAATAATAAAAATTACATTTCCTAGGACTATAATATTGTTATACTAGGATTAATATCCTCTTAATTAAATTAAAAGTGTGATTTTCTCTGTTAAGTTCACAAATTGTCAGTAGTAGCAGGAGTCTGAATTTGTGCGTTGATAGCATTGATATAATTATTATTTTTAATGTATCAATGAGGCATAAAGTGTAAACGTAACTGGCGAATTGTGGGTGTACTAAAACTGATGATAATTAAAGTGAGCCATGAGATGCTGGCAACATTTTGTGTGAAACAATTGGCAGCACAAAATAATTGATTGTTTTTCTGCGAATAGGCGTACGGGACTTTGTTATCGTATAGTACTAAGTTTTGTTATGACTTGGTTTCCAAAGATTTCTGAGAACAGTGTTAAGGCGAGGTTACCCCGAGCGCCGTATGCATCAATCGCTTCCCCAGCCCCCGCACGGAGAGGCGATACGTAACAAATTACGCGGCGCGAAAACGCGGGCGCTTAGCGCACTGGTCATGAGTTCACGAACTCGGATAGGTACTAAGTTGCGTTACAGGGTAGAGCGATGCAGTAAAACAACTTGAATTGATATGTATAAATTCACTTTGTTTTATTTTTATAGAAAGTATTGGTTATAGATAGATTAGGAACCTACGTATTCTATGAACGTGAACCTAATTACTAACAATTAAAATAAGTAGATATAATTAAAAATAAGAAGGTATACTTATTTATTTTTGTGAATAAGGTGAATTTAAAATCTGACTGACACTAAATACGGGTATGATTCAAAACTACACGCCACGCGCCATTCGGTTTTTAAAAAAAAATTGTCTTTACTTTTTCTTCGGTTTTGTTGTCATGGGTTTCGTTTTCGTGGTTTTTGGGGTCGCTGATAACTAAAATTAGGCCAAAATGAATATCCAAGATGTCGGCGACGAAAATTTTCGATTTTTTCTTCATGAGTGTCATTTTCGTGGTTTTTGGGGTCGCTGATAACGAAACTGAGGTCAAAATGAAAATCCAAGCTGGCGCCGACGAAAATTTTCGGTATTTTCGTCATGGGTGTCATTTTCATGGTTTTCGTGGTCGCTGATAACGAAAATTTGGTCAAAATTAAAATTCAAGATGGCGCCAATGAAAATTTTAGCTTCGTCGTCATGGGTGTCATTTTCGTGGTTTTTGGGGTCGCTGATAACGAAAATGAGTACAAAAAGAAAATCCAAGATGGTGCCGACGAAAATTTTTGGATTTTTCGTCATGGGTGTCATTTTCATGGTTATCGGGGTCGCTGATAACGAAAATTAGGTCAAAATTAAAATTCAAGATGGCGCTAATTAAAATTTTCAGCTTTGTCGTCATGGGTGTCATTTTCATGCTTTACGGGGTCGCTGATAACGAAAATGAGGTCAAAATGAAAATTCGATAACACCAAAAATTATTTTTTTGTTTTTACGTAATGGGTATCATTTTCATGGTTTTCGGGGTCACTGATAACGCAAAATAAGTTCAAAATAAACAAAATCAAAATTTTTTTTTTATTTCATCGACTCCGAAAACCATGAAAATGACACCCATGACGAAAAAACCCGAAAATTTTCGTCGGCGCCATCTTGGATTTTCATTTTGTCCTCATTTTCGTTATCAGCGACCCCGAAAACCATGAAAATGACACCCATGACGAAAAAACCAAAAAAATTTTTTGGCGCCATCTTGGATTTTGATTTTGACCTCATTTTCGCTATTAAAGACCCAGAAAAGCACGAAAATGACACCCTTGACGACAAAGCTGACAATTTTAATTGGTGCCGTCTTGCATTTTCATTTTGACCTCATTTTCGTTATCAGCGACCCCGAAAACCATGAAAATGACACCCATGACGACAAAACCAAAAATTTTTGTCGGCGCCACCTTGGATTTTCATTTTGTCCTCATTTTCGTTATCAGCGGCCCCGAAAACCATGAAAATGACACCCAAGACGACAAAACCAAAAATTTTGTCGGCGCCACCTTGGATTTTCATTTTGTCCTCATTTTCGTTATCAGCGACCCAGAAAACCATGAAAATGACACCCATGACGAAAAAACCGAAAATTTTCGTCGGCGCCATCTTGGATTTTCATTTTAACCTCATTTTCGTTAGTAACGACCCCGAAAAGCAAGATAATGATACCCATGACGACAAAACCAAAAATTTTTGTCGGCGCCATCTTGGATTTTCATTTTGTTCTAATTTTCGTAATCAGCGGCCCCGAAAACCTTGAAAATGACACCCATGACGAAAAAACCGAAAAAAAGTAAAGCATAAAATGCAGAGGAACTAAAATAAAAAAAATTAAAGTGATTTTATCGTTAATATGTAAATAAGTCAACAAAATAAAAAAAAAACTAGTAGGTACACACGGCGGCACATAAAGCTGTCATTTCCAGTATAAATTGGCCTCGCTTTATGTAGATTTCCTATACAATGAGAGATCGGCATAAACTGGTTTTGCACAGCTTGATCGGTCGTCGTGCGTACAAAATACGATATCGACCATTCATTCTATCTCGTTCTCCCCTACATAATTTATTTTTCTGCCCATGTCGAACTCGATAATCTTCGGCTTACCGGGCTCACTACAAAACTTTTTTTTGAACTCCTTACAAAAAAAAATATTGGAATAAATGTTTTGATTTTAGTAGGCCAGTTACAGGCAGTTTTGAATTGTCGAAAAAAAGATAATAAAATGAAGCTACAGTCCCATTCAAAAGGCATAATAACTGTGAAAGTACTGTAGTTGCCCATTCCAAAGTTACCGAAATGTATAAATAATATTGCGAAATCATAAATAGCGACTTTTGCTACGACACAATAAAGTTCAATTCAGGCCGCGCAGCGCTAATTATCTACAGTTACATTCTCCTAGAAGCTGCCTCTCTAATGCGTAACTCTTATCTTATACCTTCTGACTAAGTTCCCTATTAGGTACCTACTGTACTTTTATGAACAAATGACATTTCAAATAAACCTAGGCTCGGTGTTTACTAAGTATTATTTTTTACAAACTATTTTTGGCTCAGTTCGTAACAGAACTTAGCGGGGGTGGGGTGGCGGGTTCGAAAAATTGGCACACGTCCGACCTCCAACGCGTTCCGCTCGGGACTGAAGCACGCGATGCGAGTATGAAATGATGAAAACAGCAAATTTTGGAAATGGTGGTGTAGGTTTTTTTAATATTTCAAATTATGATCGCCGTGTACTGTCACATTTTTTACGACGTTTATAATGGTATAAGTTTTATTGTTAAAAACCTAATATAACTCAAATGAAGTAATATTAAAAGCCATCATTTAGACTTGTCTTTGCGATTTAATTGGATGCAACAAAGTGCAAGTAATCGTGTATCGCTTTGCTGGAATATCTAGATCGAAGTGTGAAATATGTAATATATTTTTTTCTGAATTTAAATCCGTGCTATATAGGAATAAAACACAATACAAAACGACGTTTATCTGGATAACCTCGCCTTAAAAATATCTCGAAGACGTTTCGAGTGTCAAGGTTACGATGATATGTTTTATCAGCTTGTGTGTGGCATACTCTTGTTGGGGCGTTATTAACTTTCAACCGGTTCGGCTGGGGCATTTGCGTCTTCGAGGAAATTGCACATATTCGGACGAAACGATTATCACGTTGAATATGTTAGTTTGCTAATATTGTCGTACCTAATTAGAATGTTTGGTTTTCGAATCTGTGTGTAGTCGATACTTTATGAAATTCGGGTTAAAAGTTCCAGCTAAAGAATTATGCATATTATTATTTTGTAAAGTTTTAAGTATTTTTTTGTTAAGTTAAATTCAAGTTAATTACCTATATTGTAAAAAAAAAACATATTACCTACCTATCTATTTTATATTTAAGCAGGAAATGTAAGGCTTTTTAATTTATTTATTTATAATCTCGTAAAACATAACTGGTTAATTTTATTTGAATGTCTCAATTCTTCCTAAGACTGTAACATACTTTTAACTTGTAACACACCACGCTGTCCACTGCAGCTGACTGACGCAAAGTGCTCTCATTGAGGTGAACTCAGTCATAATGTTTAGTGGCAGATAATTCCTACTACTACCATACTTATTCCCCCTACCGCCATGCAGCTGCGTTCCTGTTTGAATTGCAGACGTATGAGACATTTCAGCTTCGTCTGAGATGGCAACGCATCTGCGATGCTTATAGTATTGCTTGTAGACGACTAGACGGCGATTACCATTAACCAACACGTAGTGCCGTCGCCGTCCGCTTGTTTCCCAACCAAAAACGTACTGAGACTGTTCGGCGAGCAGATATGATCCCGTATCGTAGTGTTTTACGAGTGTTTGCTGTAAGGTTGTTTCTATATTTAAATATTGCTTGTAATGACCATTATATCATTAAACGGCAATATACAATGTTGATGTACCTGCACTGCAGAACTGGTTGCTCCTGACCTGCAATATGCATGCTGCGGAAATCTGTATGTACTGCATTTAAAGTGCACTTAAACAAGTCTATAAATGTTTGCATGTTTTTCTTTGAAATGTGACTCGATGTCCGCTACTTGGTTTGCATACAGAACTAAAACAGTACGTTGGTCCCAATTAAGGGTAAATTCAAATTCGTCTATTGTTTTTCATAGGTGAGATATCAGATCTTATGACTATGCCATAAAGGCTCGCTATAACATACCTATAAGGTGTACAATATTTAATGCGGGCTAAATATTTATTTAACATTAAAATCATTATTCGTCCTAAATCAGCGTCCATCATTCATCATGCATTAATATAAGTTGTTCATTCACAAAGGCAGATTTAAACAAATTGAATAATACATTGGTTTCATTGGTAGTTTTAAATATTACCCTTTCTTAGATTTATTTCTTCCTTTCTAGGATTTGTTCCTGTAACGTGGATGCGTTTACAAAGATTTAAACTCACACATACACAAATACCCAGACCCGGAACAACTACTTGTAGATCAAATATTTGTTCCGTGCGGGATTCGAACTCGCGACATTTTTTCATTAACTGCTGCGCTGCGTGCGCATGTCCGATGTCGGATGGTTTAAATTGTGTAAAAGTAAATAACTTTTTTTATTTATAAATCACGGGATTTTTCTACTCTTTAAAATTAATCTCGGGATTTGAGGCATATCCACTTTATTCTTTCGCTGTATGAAATCAGTGTAAGTACACAAATAACTCTACCTAATTCCGACCTCTGCTGATCACTCTATAGTTCTATCTTTTTGTCACGGAATTGTACACTGGCTCACTACGCTCACACCGCAGTCTGTGCAAACAGACAATATAATATTCTTCATGTTAATTGGTCATCAAGGCTCAGCTAACAGGTTGTGTCAACAGAGATAGAACAAAGACGCCGACGATGTGGTGTTTTAGGGTTCTGTACCAAAAGGTTGCTGACGGTGACCTCTTTCTAAGCCCACAACGTTTGTTTGACTGTCTAGCCAGTCAGTATCTTAGTAAGGCAACGATAAGAGATCTACACCCATTTCCTGATTTGAGTATTTGAATAAAGAAGTAGTGAAACTCTTAATTTAGGTGATTCCTTCAATGGAAAGGCGCTCCCTCACCGAAAGCTGCGCCTGTAACGTAACAGTTCAGGTTCGATCATTTATATTATCACAGTCTATTACATCAGTGAGTGGGGGAACCGAGCATTACAGTGCGTAATTTGTAACATTCACTTGTTAAACTTATACTGTCACTTACGTGATATCTTCCGTGATTGTTAATCACTTACAGAAACATGTACAAAATGGAATCGAGCGCCTTAATGCATGCAAAATAATAATTTAAAACTTACGTAGAATTTGCCAAGTCTTAAAATTCAATTACTCAATTCAGAAGCCAGCAATGAAAGTCATAAGGAACGCTCACTGCAGTAGTTTGACTCGTACATTTAGGCCGTATGTCTAATCTAATATTATAAAAAAGTTTTTTTTTTGTATAAACGCTGAAAGACTTGTCTGATTACAAATACCCTTTCTTGCTAGAAAACTATAATGTTGTCCAGTAAGTACTATAAATGTTTTATGACATAGTTGCCTACAAGTTGTGGGCAGCTAGACTATGTTGGTTTCAAGACGGTTTCCCACTGTTCCATAAGGCGTTATTGTCGAGTTCACATGCATGTATTACATACGCGATGTTGTCGTCTCGTTCACGTCATGGCGCAGTGCTCTTACCGCCGCCCTCACCCAGACATTGTAGCAAACAATACAATATGTAGGTATTACACATTACAATTACATATTGTATTATTTATCAATAAAGGACAGCGCACGTATAGGCATTCCACTGTAGAGGCATCGCTACTATCCATTTTTACTATCTGATGCTGATCCGGTGCAGTGCTTACGTGTACGCTAACCTTTACTGCAGTACATACCTGCGGCATGCGCCTTAGTGACAAACGATGTCATTCAATGAACTTGCTATCAGAAGAAGGTTTAGTTTATCTTTCTATCTAAATTGCGATTTGCTTATCAGGACTATTAAAATAATCGGTCAATAATGTTTTAATTTGATTACTGACTTTTGTGTTGTTTCTGTAAAAACAAAGCGATAAAAATGTAGGTTCAAATTATCTGATAATCTACTACCTCAAACGCTTCTCCGGATTAGGTGACAAACTTGGATCTGCAAGCGGTAACCTACCTTAAATTCTTCGATGATGCGTCAAGAAATCATCATCATTAATCATCATTTCAGCCGAAAGACGTCCACTGCTGGACATAGGCCTCCCCCAAGTGTCGTCACATTGACTGGTCCTGTGCGTCTCGCATCTAGCGGATCCCTGCAACCTTTACCAGGTCATCGGTCCACCTAGTGGGAGGCCTTCCAACGCAACGTCTTCCAGTTCGCGGTCGCCACTCCAGAACTTTCCGGCCCCATCGGCCATCCGTTCTGCGAGCAATGTGCCCTGCCCACTGCCACTTAAGTTTGGCTATTCTTCGGGCTACGTCGGTAACCTTGGTTCTCTTACGGATTTCCTCATTTCTGATTTGATCACGCGAGGAAACTCCGAGCATAGCCCTCTCCATTGCCCTTTGGGTGACTTAAAGCCTTCTGATGAGACCCGTCAAGAAATAACATAATTAATATGTTTTTTTTTTATTAGATGTTCCGTCTGCATTTTCACCTATACTAAGGCCCGTGTTCATCAATATTTAACTAACCGATTATAAAGTTCTTTGCTTTTTACTGTTTAAACCTATGTAATCCTTAGATTAAATGTTAATGTATACGGACGTCAGTCACTATAGCGATGTATATGTGTTGTCGAAATTGACATATCCTATAAATAAAAAGTTCGAAGTGACATCCATCTTCTCGCATAAGGCCCGCTTGGTAGATTATGGTCCGACGGTTGGTGATGGAATATGTATAGTCCAGGCCTAAAGTCTCTAGTCTATTTCTGCATATTCTCGTATTATAGATTACAACTTGTGCCTTGTGGAAGTTTCAGTGAGGCGGATACCGTAGCTGCAGTGACGCGCGACTCCCGCGATGTGCTGCTGCTGTACGCTCGAGAGGGGGAACATGGCCAGCAGGCCATTGCGGCGCTCCGGGACCTTATACAGCAGACTACCGGGGGAACGGTAACTATACCTTCATTTTTTTCACCACACCAGCTGCTCGATAATGTCATCTATTAACCATAATATGAACCGAATTGCACTATAATCTAAGTTCACTAATGCGGTTTGAATTTTGAATCTCAAACCTCGCTTTTATTTTATCGAATTAGTCTTTATTACCTCGCAGTAGGTGCGAACAGTAGAGTATTCGGTATAGGTGTCTTCGTCTTGGGCGAGCCTCAGGACCCTCAGGCTATTTTCACCCGAACGTAATGAAGGATTCTGGAATCCTTCATTACGTTCGTGTGAAAATAGCGCCCTTGCTTAAGACACTGTTTTTTATCTTTGTGAATAATCTACTAGTATGCCAAAGATTCTCAAAAAAGGTGGGCTACCTGACGGGCGATCACCGGCGCCTACCTGCAGGTGCGGCACCTGCTCTACTATGAGAGAAATCTCTTCAATGTATTTTTTTAGGTGTACCTACTTAACATTACACCTGTATTCATGGATGGACAGGTCAGCGGTGTTATCTCATCTGTATATAATTTATTTGCAATAGATATTGTTGGTTGTTGTATACGAACTCTGTACACATCCTATTTTTCCTGTTTTGCTAAGCTGTTCTCACGTAATAGGGGGCGAGTCAGTTGTTATCAACCGGATACACATGTAGAGCTCGGCTATTATTTAATTTTGTTTTTCTTCATGAGTGTGCGACCATCGTTCGAAAAGGGATATTTATTTCTGTAAATTGTTTTAAAGAGCACTTTAACACGTCACCATAAATTATGT
The DNA here is from genome assembly GCA_910589295.1 of Noctua janthe. NCBI lineage: Eukaryota > Metazoa > Arthropoda > Insecta > Lepidoptera > Noctuidae > Noctua > Noctua janthe. The sequence continues at coordinate 483,923 of OU342561.1, forward strand.
ATTAAAACTAGAGGTTCATGTTACCTAACGTCTCCGAGAGGAAACACCGAACCGAGCTCAGAGGTCACGGTACTCACGGTCTACTTAAAGGTTTACCTACTACGGTATAGGAAAACTAGAGAGTAACAAATATGATGTTAATAAAATTCTTTGAAAGTCATTAAACTAATAACATCTGGCGCGAGGTTTGCTTGATAAAAATGTATAAAAAGAGCACGTGTTTTCCTTTTACGCATACCTACCCTGAATGTTTATCCTGTATCGTACATGTGAGATACTATAGACCAGTTTAACTACTTTAAGACAGCTTATCTGGCAGATAATTTCTGTGTATTTTATTTTCATTTTTTCTGGTGCAGTATACGGTACCGTAATGTGTTGTTTGTTATATTTATCAACTAGGTATAATTTGTTCTGCACTTGATCATATGTACGCAAAAGAATAGCATTCGCCTCACTTCAATATCTATTATCTAAATATGATTGATTATTACTCTCCACTTTACTGATAAAACTGCATATCAATTAATTATGTGCTTAAACAGTTGATAAACTAATTCATCAAATAAATTGTATTGGAATATTCCTAGTGATGACGAGTGATATCGTTTATCGTGATAAATTCACAAAAGTCTTATAATATTCATTTTTGTGGCAAGTTCTCCAGTATCGTTTTGGGAACATTGATTGCCCCAGTGTACATTTAAACTACGTGCATGATTTTCTCGTGGACATAGTCGCACCTTGGTTCTCCTTATCATAAGTCTCGATATTTATAATCTGCTTTAATATGTAACCTTTTTTTTGCATTATCCGCCGACAACTCATGATCATCTTAGTTTAAAAAAGAAGAAAGAAAATGTCTTCAATTTGACCTCCGCAGTCAAGGCTTCTTCTCAAACAGGAAAGGCACGAGTATTGATCACCGCGCTTGCTCAAGGAGTATCGGCGATTCAGACTTGTTCTGTAAATTTTGTTCACCACGTTAAATCAGCTGAACTAATAGGTACTCAACGAGAAACTGGCTTTTAAATTTTATTTTGGTTTTGCCCTTGATAATAAAATACATCTGGTTTTACTAACCATTGGATACTTATAATATTCAAAATGTATCCTCAATCAGTGTAATAAATGATCGGCATGTATGCGCCGGCGCAGGTTGTTGTAAAACCTGATATGTTATATAATACAACACATCTCACTGGCATCATACGTGTTGCTAGCGCCAGATATTATTTATTGGTGATGTAAATTATTACAGATTAATATGCTAACCTTCTTCTGATACTCCAGATTAAAATGTTCTTTACAACGTTTAGAATCAATTTGTGAATAAATATGGGTACAATTTGTATTCGTACCCATATTTATTCACAAAGTAAGTAATTCAGGTAGCATAGCTTTCATATTCTTTCTTGTCGTTATGTAACTTGCAAAAAGAGTTAAACCGATGAGATACAATATAATAACGCAAATTATTATCGATGAGTTGGTTAAAAATATTGTCAATAACATTCTCACAGATGAAGGAGAAATGCTAGTGGATACCAGTAATCGTATAGTGTAGCTAATGTGTGCATTCGCTCAACACCCGGTGTGACCAGTCATGCGGGTAACATAAAGCGGAGACCACGCCGAGATCCAAGCTAAATTAGTTGAGCTCCACTCATTTGCGAAAATATTTCTTATTCGTAGCGCATTTTTAGGGATCGTAGTCAACAAGGAAAGGAACCCTTATAGTTTCGCCATGTTCGTCTGTCTGTCCACAGCTTAGCTCAAAAACTCTTAGTACTAGAAAGCTGTAATTTGGCATGAATATACAGATTAGTTACGCCGACAAAGTGGTAAAATAAAAACACTGTTTTAAGCTTTCACGGTTTACTAAACTTATACTGTCACTTACGGGATAGGTATCTCCGTGATTCCAGGAGCTCAAAATAATGAACAATCACGGAATATATCCCGTAAGTGACAGTATAAGTCTGTACCTTCAGTGAAAAGTGATATAAGTGAAAAATCATAGTTTTGAGTAATTTAAGGATTTAAAAAAATCTCGTTATTTTTCTAACGTTCTAAAATAAAAAACGATATGTGGTACGTGTAGATAATATTATAAAGATTATAAAGAGCTTGGTTTGACTATATTATTTTGCACGGAATTTAAGTAATTAGTAAAAATAGCCAGTTATATCACCGTACACTATAGTTTTCTATGCTTATTTTTGTGTATTTAAATTTATAATGAAATGAATTATTTTACACATTTAGTTACCGTTTTGTGTGAAATGTTATAAGGCTTGTGTTTTGGCATGTTTTGCCTGCAAGTAGTTGTTGTGAGAAAAAGTCGTAAAACTAATATGATCATTTTGATTATCAGCAACCTTTTTTCATTGTTTTATTTAAAATTCCTACGTAAATATTCAATTGTACCCCTAAACACCAATGTATTTTTCAAACTAGTAAGTGATTAATGCTACACGCTAGAATTTATTGTGATACATTTTGTTTACATCGAAGTGTTTATTGATACAAGTAATAAGTATTTTCAAACGTTTTTGTCTCAGAAAGGGTAAAACTATGTTAATATCATAATAAAATAATAACTAAATTAAAAAAGCGTTTCTTTAATAAAGAATTCTTGAATAAACACTTTTTTATGAATTACAAGTAGTAGCAAAACAATAAAACATTTTTATAAATCAAACTTAAAACATAACTTTTAGACCTAAGTAGGTATTTATTGTTAATCTGATTATCAGAGTAGGTATCGTTAGTCTTTAAACATATTAAAACAGGCTCAATAAATCAAACAACAGATTTGTTGTAGCACTTCAACTATTCGCTATATAAAACAATATAATTAACATCCTTATAAAAAAACATAACTTTTAAACCTCTTTATTATTAATCTTGAACAGTCTTAAAGCTAAATACGCTTTAAGACTGTTCAAGATTAATAATAAAGAGGTTTAAAAGTTATGTTTTAAGTTTGATTTATAATCAGTCTCAAAAAATCAAATAACAGATGTGTTGTACATGTAGCACTTCAACTATTCGCTATACAATACAATATAACATCCTTTTAAAAAAAACACAACTTTTAAACCTACTTATCGTTAATCTTGAACAGAGATCGAATTAGTCTTAAATCGTACTATGGAATCAGTCTCCAAAAATCAAACAACAGATAACAATATATTTTTCTTATAAAAAAAACATAACTTTTCATCCTTAATCTCTCTTTTTATCATTAATCTTGAACAGTCTTAAATTGTATTAAATCAGTCTCCAAAAATCGAACAACAGATATGTTGTAGCACTGCAACTATTCATTATCCGAAACAATATCAGGATCTGCGTCACGCAAATTTGAGTTTGTTATCAAATTATGATAAAAATCGTGAACACTTGGATCAATGTATTCTAACAGTGATATTAAATCCCTTTTCTTTAAAACACTTATAGGAATCGGTCCATTGTAACATTTTGGAACAGCATTAATACTAACTAAACTGTAGTCTTTATTCTTTTTGTCGTAAGACATCACATAATAATCATCACCTACGTAACTTTCTTTATATTCAAAAACCGAAAATTTTTCTTTACTAAATTTAATAACTCTTACATTCAACCATATAAACTTTTCACCCGTAGAATTAGTTTTTTTAACTGTAAAATTATTTTTAGCAAACATGTCAAAATCGTAAAAATCTGTCCCCGCCATTTCAATTACTGAAAATTTATTAGTTCTAGTTGATGCACTCCTTACCAATCGCGTGGGTGGTGAATATTCATTGATGTTCGTTTTTTTGCTCTTTCAATGAGCGTATGGTCACTAACAACTTCCATGTGTGTATGGCCGGGTACGAGAAATTTATGTTCTATGTTCAAAATTTGAGGCGAGTCTTTTAGTGCAAATAATAAAGCTGTGCAAATAATAGAATTTTTGTTTTGTATTTCATTTGTATCACTTTGGATTAATTGAAGTAAAAGCTTTCGGTTCGCGTAAGATGTGGTAACTCGAGTCGTATTAAAATACATTTTAGAAATATAAAGATCGGTTCGGAGCACTTTGGTATGAATCAAAAAGTATTATTTTACACAATAATTTCAATAAAAAATTGCTTACTTATATCAATGTACACAAAAAAATCTCATTCATTTTTAATCTTATAACAACGGGGATAAGATAGAAATTAAGTTATTTTTTTTTTAATAAGTTTAATCAGAGAATATAAAAACCGATCTGGGTCGACATGTATCACTTTTCACTGAAGGTACAGAAGTTTGGTAAAATAAAATCTCAGAAAGAATTTTTTTTTAGAGTATCTCCTGTACTACAAGTAAAGTGGGAATTTTTATTCTCGCAAAGTGTGGTATGTCGTCGGATAGGTCTTTAAAAAATATTGCGAGTTCGACTAAGGGATTCGTTTGTGAAATATTAAGCTTTAAATTGCTAATTTTTGTCAGAGTCAAGTGTCCCCCGGTGTGTGAAAAAATTCACGGTGGTAGTAAATATAACGTAATTAAAAGGAAAACTATCACAGCTTAGTAGACTTGACAAGTTTACGAGTAAAAGTCGACCAACTTATAAAATGTACTTGGATAGCTGACAAGGTGGACTGTATGATTTCTTGTGTTGAATAAAACTTCAGGCTTCTTATTTCGTTGTTTATTCCCAGGGCTGGTTGCTACTTGATGGTTGTGAGACGACGGCCACATTCGCAACAAACAGCCCTTTTTATATTTATTTTTTACATAGCGCAAGTAGCGGACGGCTTAGTGTGGTGCAGAGCACGGTTGACCAATCAGAGCGCCTGTTGCGCAATAGTAGGTAGTACTGAGTCTCGACAGGTTTCGACCTGTCCGTTTCTGTCTTGATCGTGTCCTGAACCAACTTACAATTTATTCTTATGTCTAAGGGGTATTAATCAAACCTAATCTAATGTTCTTATTAAGTTTCCCTATTATCAAATCAGTCATTTATTATAGTACTTAAAACTAAACCTTAATTAACATTATTTCTTATCTACTTATATCGCTATTTACATCGTCGCGTCATCCGTAACAGTAACATATTTTCCTAAACATAATGTTCCACAAGATACAAGCGATGCTTAGTTTGTGGCTCACCGATTATATTATATGACACAACTGTTTTTATTTCTTTTGATTAATAACCTGATTTGATTTTGAATGTACTGCACAGGGTTTTAAACTGCAAATGTAAGTTTGTTTTTTATTATTACAATAAAAAGCATCGTTCGGAGGCAAATCCGCATATTTTGATGGGCAACTACGGAACCCTGCATTGTACGTGGCCCGACACGCACTTGGCCGTTTTTTAAAGATTCCATTGGCAATGTATGCTAAGCTAGGGTTAAATGTGGCAACTCTAACTGTAAATGAATAGAGGTACACTCATTTATGTTTTCGTGTTGTGGCTTGCACTTGACTTCATTTCATCGATAATCCGGTACAAAAGGCATCTGCACTTATCACGATAAAATTAAAAAATACTAGCGACCCACTCCAGCTCCGCACGGCGCCACCTCATCATCTGCCTAGCCTCTTCCCAACTAGAAGGTTTTGTAGCGATCACAGCTGAATGTGATGGTAGATATTGTTTCTTAAAAATAGAACTACCGATTATATTAGTTTATTTTTTATAAATCTCAAGATTTGTACAAACTAGAGTCATGTAATTTTGGAATGTTTTTCCTGATGCGTTTTTCCTTATTTGGAAGATGTGTCGACCCCTGATAATAAAATTAATTGCCAGCTCCAGTATTTACATAAGTCTCCCGCAGTTCACGAGGTAAAACTAGCTGTTTGCGGAAAGTGTATCTTTCCTGCACTTGGATGGACAAAATCACTTATTGAAATACCAATGACCTTTTAATTCGACGACTTTCATGGTAATTCTACCTAAGTATTTGCCAGGAACAACGGAGCTTTGGTCGAAAAAAGCTTAAACCATAGCTAAATGTTGTTATTCGTGTCAGCTGTGAAGTGAAATTAAATGTTGAATCAAATGCTATGTCCTATTATAACTAAGAGAATTTCCATCAATGTCATATTCATGGCAGCAAGTTGTTGACACAGCTACTAAAGCCCGTTTGCACCACACAATACGGTTAAGTGCATGCCGTGCCATGCCGCGGTGGTGTAAGCAAGCCTGAACATTGTTTTTCACGACAACAAATATTGACGAAGACAATCTTTGACAGATTGTCACTGCAAAACAAAAACATTTTCTAAAATCAATGTAGTGAATAAAATGTACCGGCTGATAGCAATAGGCTCGGTCCTTCCAACTGGGACTTCAACGTAGCTGGTGAAATGTGGGTGTAACGTTACCTAACCATTAGAGGATTACAGGCGTGGTGTTAAATTGTCTGGAAATTAAATTATTATTACAAGGTGGCAGCGTTAGTTTCGACTTCGAACATGCGCTAAAAGAACTATGCAGCTCTATACAAGGTGTAAACGGACCCTTCACGAAGCCGACAACCCAGCATTCTGAACACCAAACTAAGTAACTCTACGCAAAAGTTATTGCTAGGAAATGAATATTTTTTAGGTAAAAAAATTACGGTTTACTGTAGGACTCAATGTAACGCACTCAACATATTGTTTTGCATTAAATAGTACAGGGGTCATGGAGGATTTCAAAGTAACATTTTAACATATCACTTTTTACACTGTCACTTTTTATATCTATGTTCTTCTCTATAGGCTTCGTTAAGGACGCGTTCGACAATCTAACTAAAACTTAAAAAAATAAGCAGTTTTCCGGTGCATTTTGTGGCTAAATGAAACGAGACCAAATGTAGCTAATAATTACCACAGATAGATTACTCCTTCATCTTCAAATGGTATCGACTTTTATTCGATGGTTTATGATATTGTAAAGAATAATTTGCGGTGCCTCTACAAACAAAATTCACGATATCGTGTTGAGTTAAGGAACATTTTTCTTCTATTTAATGACATAAATTAATTAATTTAAAAATATTTTCTGCTTAGCAGACATGTTCAACTCAAAAAGGTTTCAAAAGAACTATCAAAATGGTACAAACAGATCCGAAAAAAAAAAATGCTTTTATTTTTTTTACTCATTTAGCTTCTAGTGGATCTTAGTAGCTTGACTAAAGGGTTATTTTACTTGTCATTGTCTTGATTTATTGCACAAAAATTTGTAATGAAATATTAGTCTGCGCTCGGCCGTCGGCCGTCGTGAGTAGACACTATGTCGCTTGTAAGCAGGAGCTCGTATTGAAATAGGTCGCTGTACGAATACAAAATATTTGACATACCAAACTTGATACTTTACGTATTTTGTACGGATTACGGACAAACAAGCTAAGATTTTATAGCGTATGTCGCTGTGTGTGAGAATGCGTCCTTAAAGGTCGCATACACCCTTTATGATAATTTTAAGTATAATGCTTGTAACGTCTGAACCATGTGTGACGCTTCTCCCTCCACGTGCAGGTGTACGACATGTACTCCCCCGCGGTGATGGCCATGTGCGGGCCCGCGCCGCACTCGTGGGTGCGCGCCCTGCTGCAGCGCGACGACGTGCGCGTGCTGCTGGTGCAGTCGCCCGCCATCGCCGCGCTGTACCAGGACCAGCTGTGCGAGGGGCAGGGCGGGCTGACGTGTGAGTAGCATATTGTGTACGACATGTACTGCCGCGCCGCACTCGTGGGTGCGCGCCCTGCTGCAGCGCGACGACGTGCGCGTGCTGCTGGTGCAGTCGCCCGCCATCGCCGCGCTGTACCAGGACCAGCTGTGCGAGGGGCAGGGCGGGCTGACGTGTGAGTAGCATATTGTGTACGACATGTACTGCCGCGCCGCACTCGTGGGTGCGCGCCCTGCTGCAGCGCGACGACGTGCGCGTGCTGCTGGTGCAGTCGCCCGCCATCGCCGCGCTGTACCAGGACCAGCTGTGCGAGGGGCAGGGCGGGCTGACGTGTGAGTAGCATATTGTGTACGACATGTACTGCCGCGCCGCACTCGTGGGTGCGCGCCCTGCTGCAGCGCGACGACGTGCGCGTGCTGCTGGTGCAGTCGCCCGCCATCGCCGCGCTGTACCAGGACCAGCTGTGCGAGGGGCAGGGCGGGCTGACGTGTGAGTAGCATATTGTGTACGACATGTACTGCCGCGCCGCACTCGTGGGTGCGCGCCCTGCTGCAGCGCGACGACGTGCGCGTGCTGCTGGTGCAGTCGCCCGCCATCGCCGCGCTGTACCAGGACCAGCTGTGCGAGGGGCAGGGCGGGCTGACGTGTGAGTAGCATATTGTGTACGACATGTACTGCCGCGCCGCACTCGTGGGTGCGCGCCCTGCTGCAGCGCGACGACGTGCGCGTGCTGCTGGTGCAGTCGCCCGCCATCGCCGCGCTGTACCAGGACCAGCTGTGCGAGGGGCAGGGCGGGCTGACGTGTGAGTAGCATATTGTGTACGACATGTACTGCCGCGCCGCACTCGTGGGTGCGCGCCCTGCTGCAGCGCGACGACGTGCGCGTGCTGCTGGTGCAGTCGCCCGCCATCGCCGCGCTGTACCAGGACCAGCTGTGCGAGGGGCAGGGCGGGCTGACGTGTGAGTAGCATATTGTGTACGACATGTACTGCCGCGCCGCACTCGTGGGTGCGCGCCCTGCTGCAGCGCGACGACGTGCGCGTGCTGCTGGTGCAGTCGCCCGCCATCGCCGCGCTGTACCAGGACCAGCTGTGCGAGGGGCAGGGCGGGCTGACGTGTGAGTAGCATATTGTGTACGACATGTACTGCCGCGCCGCACTCGTGGGTGCGCGCCCTGCTGCAGCGCGACGACGTGCGCGTGCTGCTGGTGCAGTCGCCCGCCATCGCCGCGCTGTACCAGGACCAGCTGTGCGAGGGGCAGGGCGGGCTGACGTGTGAGTAGCATATTGTGTACGACATGTACTGCCGCGCCGCACTCGTGGGTGCGCGCCCTGCTGCAGCGCGACGACGTGCGCGTGCTGCTGGTGCAGTCGCCCGCCATCGCCGCGCTGTACCAGGACCAGCTGTGCGAGGGGCAGGGCGGGCTGACGTGTGAGTAGCATATTGTGTACGACATGTACTGCCGCGCCGCACTCGTGGGTGCGCGCCCTGCTGCAGCGCGACGACGTGCGCGTGCTGCTGGTGCAGTCGCCCGCCATCGCCGCGCTGTACCAGGACCAGCTGTGCGAGGGGCAGGGCGGGCTGACGTGTGAGTAGCATATTGTGTACGACATGTACTGCCGCGCCGCACTCGTGGGTGCGCGCCCTGCTGCAGCGCGACGACGTGCGCGTGCTGCTGGTGCAGTCGCCCGCCATCGCCGCGCTGTACCAGGACCAGCTGTGCGAGGGGCAGGGCGGGCTGACGTGTGAGTAGCATATTGTGTACGACATGTACTGCCGCGCCGCACTCGTGGGTGCGCGCCCTGCTGCAGCGCGACGACGTGCGCGTGCTGCTGGTGCAGTCGCCCGCCATCGCCGCGCTGTACCAGGACCAGCTGTGCGAGGGGCAGGGCGGGCTGACGTGTGAGTAGCATATTGTGTACGACATGTACTGCCGCGCCGCACTCGTGGGTGCGCGCCCTGCTGCAGCGCGACGACGTGCGCGTGCTGCTGGTGCAGTCGCCCGCCATCGCCGCGCTGTACCAGGACCAGCTGTGCGAGGGGCAGGGCGGGCTGACGTGTGAGTAGCATATTGTGTACGACATGTACTGCCGCGCCGCACTCGTGGGTGCGCGCCCTGCTGCAGCGCGACGACGTGCGCGTGCTGCTGGTGCAGTCGCCCGCCATCGCCGCGCTGTACCAGGACCAGCTGTGCGAGGGGCAGGGCGGGCTGACGTGTGAGTAGCATATTGTGTACGACATGTACTGCCGCGCCGCACTCGTGGGTGCGCGCCCTGCTGCAGCGCGACGACGTGCGCGTGCTGCTGGTGCAGTCGCCCGCCATCGCCGCGCTGTACCAGGACCAGCTGTGCGAGGGGCAGGGCGGGCTGACGTGTGAGTAGCATATTGTGTACGACATGTACTGCCGCGCCGCACTCGTGGGTGCGCGCCCTGCTGCAGCGCGACGACGTGCGCGTGCTGCTGGTGCAGTCGCCCGCCATCGCCGCGCTGTACCAGGACCAGCTGTGCGAGGGGCAGGGCGGGCTGACGTGTGAGTAGCATATTGTGTACGACATGTACTGCCGCGCCGCACTCGTGGGTGCGCGCCCTGCTGCAGCGCGACGACGTGCGCGTGCTGCTGGTGCAGTCGCCCGCCATCGCCGCGCTGTACCAGGACCAGCTGTGCGAGGGGCAGGGCGGGCTGACGTGTGAGTAGCATATTGTGTACGACATGTACTGCCGCGCCGCACTCGTGGGTGCGCGCCCTGCTGCAGCGCGACGACGTGCGCGTGCTGCTGGTGCAGTCGCCCGCCATCGCCGCGCTGTACCAGGACCAGCTGTGCGAGGGGCAGGGCGGGCTGACGTGTGAGTAGCATATTGTGTACGACATGTACTGCCGCGCCGCACTCGTGGGTGCGCGCCCTGCTGCAGCGCGACGACGTGCGCGTGCTGCTGGTGCAGTCGCCCGCCATCGCCGCGCTGTACCAGGACCAGCTGTGCGAGGGGCAGGGCGGGCTGACGTGTGAGTAGCATATTGTGTACGACATGTACTGCCGCGCCGCACTCGTGGGTGCGCGCCCTGCTGCAGCGCGACGACGTGCGCGTGCTGCTGGTGCAGTCGCCCGCCATCGCCGCGCTGTACCAGGACCAGCTGTGCGAGGGGCAGGGCGGGCTGACGTGTGAGTAGCATATTGTGTACGACATGTACTGCCGCGCCGCACTCGTGGGTGCGCGCCCTGCTGCAGCGCGACGACGTGCGCGTGCTGCTGGTGCAGTCGCCCGCCATCGCCGCGCTGTACCAGGACCAGCTGTGCGAGGGGCAGGGCGGGCTGACGTGTGAGTAGCATATTGTGTACGACATGTACTGCCGCGCCGCACTCGTGGGTGCGCGCCCTGCTGCAGCGCGACGACGTGCGCGTGCTGCTGGTGCAGTCGCCCGCCATCGCCGCGCTGTACCAGGACCAGCTGTGCGAGGGGCAGGGCGGGCTGACGTGTGAGTAGCATATTGTGTACGACATGTACTGCCGCGCCGCACTCGTGGGTGCGCGCCCTGCTGCAGCGCGACGACGTGCGCGTGCTGCTGGTGCAGTCGCCCGCCATCGCCGCGCTGTACCAGGACCAGCTGTGCGAGGGGCAGGGCGGGCTGACGTGTGAGTAGCATATTGTGTACGACATGTACTGCCGCGCCGCACTCGTGGGTGCGCGCCCTGCTGCAGCGCGACGACGTGCGCGTGCTGCTGGTGCAGTCGCCCGCCATCGCCGCGCTGTACCAGGACCAGCTGTGCGAGGGGCAGGGCGGGCTGACGTGTGAGTAGCATATTGTGTACGACATGTACTGCCGCGCCGCACTCGTGGGTGCGCGCCCTGCTGCAGCGCGACGACGTGCGCGTGCTGCTGGTGCAGTCGCCCGCCATCGCCGCGCTGTACCAGGACCAGCTGTGCGAGGGGCAGAGCGGGCTGACGTGTGAGTAGCATATTGTGTACGACATGTACTGCCGCGCCGCACTCGTGGGTGCGCGCCCTGCTGCAGCGCGACGACGTGCGCGTGCTGCTGGTGCAGTCGCCCGCCATCGCCGCGCTGTACCAGGACCAGCTGTGCGAGGGGCAGGGCGGGCTGACGTGTGAGTAGCATATTGTGTACGACATGTACTGCCGCGCCGCACTCGTGGGTGCGCGCCCTGCTGCAGCGCGACGACGTGCGCGTGCTGCTGGTGCAGTCGCCCGCCATCGCCGCGCTGTACCAGGACCAGCTGTGCGAGGGGCAGGGCGGGCTGACGTGTGAGTAGCATATTGTGTACGACATGTACTGCCGCGCCGCACACGTTACCAATTTTATTCATCATTAAAGTACACGAATAAGAAGAAGCACTGCACCGGATCAGCATTAGTTTTGCTAGCTAATCGCGATTGAAACGATGCCGTACTAGTATTACAGTACTTATACTTAAGGTTGCGGTACGAATCATAGAAGTCATCTCGAACAGGTCGAGTTGATGCATTGCCAATCCCGTGCAGTGCGTTGAAGTTTTAATGAGTCCAGAAACCTTCCTAAATATTTTAGTAAATATATTTGTATGTCCTCCAGTGCGCGAGCCGCTGCTAGGCCGCCGCGCCATGTACCGCGTGCCGCACTACGGCGACCAGCTGCTCAAGATGGCGCTGCGACAGATCGCAGAGATGGCCGACAAGCATCAGGACTACCACAAATACTATTTCGCCACGTGAGTACATTTACTTGTTAGTAGCATCCCACTCCTGCGCGCGCACGGTCATCACGACTCGACAAGACATACATTTCGCTGGTACAGTCAGCAACAGAAGTCGTTGAACATAATTTTTTTTCGATATTTCCTTTATTTATCATAAGTTATTGACTAAAGTAAATTACAAAACAACTTGTCATAATTGAACTACAGAAGTCGCTGAACTCAGTTAAACCATTAATTCCTATATATTACTACCGACAAAATTGTATGATCAGTAATAAATACAAAAGTCGCTAAACATTGCTAATTTCCGACATTTCTTGTTCGATAAACCCGTTTGTTCCAAGGCACTATTTGGTGAAACGCAGCGCACCGCATTTTTTATAATCAAAACATTGCCGAATAAACACAGCTACTAGTTTAGAACATAAATTAAATATAATATTAATAGACATTGAAATTAAAAACTAGGACAATATTTATTTAGTTCTAGTACTTATAAAACAAATTTCAATAATGGGTAGGCACTACATACATAATACAATACAGAACATAAACATATATTAGACAGTAATACTACAATATTTAAGGCGAGGTAAACGTCGTTTTGTATTGTGCTTTATTCCTATATAGCACGGATTAAAATTCCGAAAAAAATATTTTACATATTTCACACTTCGATCTAGATATTTCGGCACAGCGATACACGATTACTTGCACTTTGTTGCATCCAATTAAATCGCAAAGACAAGTCTAAATGATGGTTTTTAATATTACTTCATTTGAGTTATATTAGGTTTTTAACAATAAAACTTATACCATTATAAAGGTCGTAAAAAATGTGACAGTTCACGGTGATCATAATTTGAAATATTAAAAAAACCTATACCACCATTTCCAAAATTTGCTGTTTTCATCATTTCATACTCGCATCGCGTGCTTCAGTCCCGAGCGGAACGCGTTGGAGGTCGGACGTGTGCCAATTTTTCGAACCCGCCACCCCACCCCCGCTAAGTTCTGTTACGAGCTGAGCCAAAAATAGTTTATAAAAAATAATACTTAGTAAACACCGAGCCTAGGTTTATTTGAAATGTTATTTGTTCACAAAAGTACAGTAGGTACCTAATAGGGAACGTAGTCAGAAGGTATAAGATAAGAGTTACGCATTAGAAAGAGAGGCAGCTTCTAGGAGAATATAACTGTAGATAATTAGCGCTGCGCGGCCTGAATTGGACTTTATTGTGTCGTAGCAAAAGTCGCTATTTATGATTTCGCAATATTTTTTTTTTTTTCGCAAACTTTGGAATGGGCAACTATAGTACTTTCACAGTTATTATGCCTTTTGAATGGGACTGTAGCTTCATTTTATTATCTTTTTTTCGACAATTCAAAACTGCCTGTAACTGGCCTACTAAAATCAAAACATTTATTCCAATATTTTTTTTTTGTAAGGGGCCGTTCAAGTATTACGTGAGCAGATTTCTTACCATTTTTTACCCCCCCGCCCCCCTTGTCATCAAAAGTAAGCAAAGCACTTACCCCCTCCCCCTATGCTTACGTAAACATTTTTAGTAATAAATGTTTTTTTATATTGTTATTTTTAAAATAGGAAAATTCATGAAAATATTAGGTTTAACTGATACACATAGAGTAAATGACAAAAAAATATAATGAGAAATAAAGAACATAACTAACATAAAGAATATTTTCGGAACACATTAACAGTCTTCAGTCCATGAAACCTGAATCCATGATTCTAAGTTATCGATGACATTGGATTGCTACTCAGTGTTGTGAGTCTGCTCACTTTCATCCGATTTTGGAATGTCTACGTCACTCTCATCGAGCCATTCAACATCTTGGTGCTCTAAATTTTGAATAATGCACATCAGTTCATTAGCACGGCGAGCAGCGACTCTTACAGGTCTAACTTTTCCCTCTGTGGGCGTGTTTACTTTTTTATGAATCTTCTCGATGTGACGATTTAATGATTTGACGGAAGCATGATAAAGACCACACGTTTTGCATGTTCGGCTTGAGAGCCTCAATTTTACCGTCGGACAAAAATAATCGTAGGGCATTTGCAAAAAATCTTTGAGGGTAGTACTCAAGCGTAGAGCTAAATTGACTGGAAGATCAAGAAATTGTCCTTCTTCATCCAAAACCAAGTCATCAACTGTTTGTTTTACTTTTGCAGGTGGTGGAAGAAACCTGTTGTCTAGTAATCTGAATAGGCCACTTCTTGGACGACAGCATTCTGTATTTTTACATTTTACAATTTGAAGCAAGTATTGGCTTTCACGCACATGTTCTGAGTACCATTTAATGTCTGGAAATTCAGGAACATCTTGTTCATCAGCCTCAACATATTTTGCAGTAACATTATAGCCATCAATTTCCATTGAACTCCATACTTCAGCTAATACATTTCCTGCAAATTCGAAATTATATCTTTCTAATTGTTCATCAATTGTAATGCCACGTTCATCTAAATGAGACCCAAAATGGTCATGAGGCAGTATTAAACCAGCCAGTTCCCGACTCAGAGGAGCCATTCTTCGCTCTACTCTGTTATACGCACTCCTTCCAGGAGCATTGGTAGCTATAAACAATGCATCGAGATCATGTCGTTTAAAATGTTGTATAGCAAACCCTATGACTTTTTGATAACGCGGATTTTCATCTGGCCCTCCATCAACCGTCATAATTCCTACTGGTTTTACTAGTCCATGGTCAGTTTTTGCTAATGGTCGAAACTCTTCAAGTTCGAGAAGCGTCTTGAAATCCTGAGCATGAGTATTAGCAGTAGATGAACTATGCTTTCCACTTCGAATAGCGATGAATGTTGGCCCAGAATATCCGACGGCTTGCGGTTGTCCTAGCATATTGGAAGTAACTTTGATACCAGCATAAACAGATGGTATTAATTTATGACGCTCAGCGATTACCCAATCGTGGTCAGGTAATTTGATTCTATATTCCATATGCATTAAAAAAGGTGCTTGCTTATTTGCCGCAGTGACGCCAATAGGGACTCGAGCTTTGTCATCTTGAGATAAGAAAAATACTTGATCTGGTCCAAGTATGGATGCTATGTTCTCTAAATAATGGATTGATGTTTCAGCGAACTTGCTATCTAAGTGGCTCTTGTGGTGATCAGTTTGAGCACGAATGAGCCTAACAGGGACTGTCGATACATGTCTTCGTCCCTCTGTAGAATTCGATTTTCTGGGAATCAAACGAAGATATGTCGCACTGCGACTAATGTCAAATCCTAGTTTACGCAGTTCTTGTGTGAGTTCGTCAAGAGTTTTTACGCTGCGAATAGATTCCGTTCGTCTCCTGTCATCACATGCACTCCCAAATAAAGCTATATCTGCAATTGTTTTCAATAGTAATGGTTGATCGCTTTCAAGTTTAGGATGTCCTACTGAATCCCTCAGAGATAGTCTTCTTTTTATTTCAGGATTTTCCTGACAAATATCTTCTAACTTTCTTTTCATACCATCCCTGTGTTTCTTCTGGGCAACTGCGTTTTGAATCTTCCTGTTTAAAGTATTTTTTGCTGTTTTTAGTTCCTCGCGCAACTTAATGATCTGTTTATCAACTTCAGCGCAATTTGGCATAGTATCTCTGGCAGAATACAAAGCGTTCAGATTTTTTTCGAGTAGAGTAATCTTATTTTTCAAAGCTTCTTGAGAAGGTTTTGCTCTTTGTTTATCTGCATTATTATTATTTTCGCATTGCTCTTGTGATTCATTGCCGGTTTTAATTTTATCTTCTTTCTGTTTTTCAATGTTAGAAAATGGCTGTATAATTTGTGTTTTTTCTGCAGGTTTACTGGTAGAAGACGTTGCCTAAAAATGAAAAATTTCTAAGAGTTCTGCTGGATATTCTCTTATTAAGCTACATAAATTCACCGTATTTAATAAAACCAGCGTTTAAATATTATTGAAAGCTTTTCCCCACAGAAACCCTTAACATACAGATATTGAAAACACCGTGTATTTTGTGAACAATTGCCGGAGTCGATCTTAAGAAATAAAATATCAATCATTTACCTTTTTACTTTGAGATAGGCCATCATATTTTTACTCATAAATCGTTTTAATTGTTACAGAACGTAAAGAGAAACTTTGTACTTATATTTACTCACCTTGGAAAAAAAATGAAGCAGATTGGATTTATTTTTAGTCGCCGCTTGCAATTCTTCTTCAATTCTCTTAGATACAATAATATCTAGTTCCTTATCTGACTTTGCTTGTAATTTATAATTTCGCCAAACTTCGTTAACTAACTTTTGTACATTTTGCACTTTCGTCCCAGTATGAGATTTTTTAAAACTTTCGAACAGTTTTTGGTATAACTTGGATTTGTCTATATGATATGACATTCTAATAAGATATTTAAATTTAAATAATTAAAACGTTAAACTCTGGCTAATTGCATCAACATAAACACAAATGATAACTTTCAATGCTTACAATACGTTTAGAATCCAAACAAAACAATACTGATAGATGCGCACTTGCAGCCGGCCGGCACGAGAGTGAATTATTAGACAAGTGAATAGCGCACGGTAATTTCCCTAATGCGCGGTAATTCCCCTAATCAGTTCTCAAAGCGAGTGCCTACGCATATGTATTATTTGCGGGAATCCCCGAAAAAACTTAAATAACTAACGATGACGTAATCATCATCTAGGCCCCCCCACCCCCCATGTCATCCAAAATAAACAAAACGGAGACCCCCCTCACCCCCCCTTGGTGCTTACGTAATACTTGAACAGCCCCTAAGGAGTTCTAAAAAAGTTTTGTAGGGAGCCCGGTAAGCCGAAGATTATCGAGTTCGACATGGGCAGAAAAAGAAAGTATGTAGGGGAGAACGAGATAGAATGAATGGTCGATATCGTATTTTGTACGCACGACGACCGTTCAAGCTGTACAAAACCAGTTTATGCCGATCTCTCATTGTATAGGAAATCTATACAAAGCGAGGCCAATTTATACTGGAAATGACAGCTTCATGTGCCGCCGTGTACTAGTTTTTTTATTTTTTTGACTTATTTACATATTAAAGATAAAATCACTTTAATTTTTTTTATTTTACTTCCTCTGCATTTTATGCTTTACTTTTTTTCGGTTTTTTCGTCATGGGTGTCATTTTCAAGGTTTTCGGGGTCGCTGATAACGAAAATTAGGTCAAAATTAAAATTCAAGATGGCGCCAATGAAAATGTTCGGTTTTGTCGTCATGGGTGTCATTTTCATGGTTTTCGGGGCCGCTGATAACGAAAATAAGGACAAAATGAAAATCCAAGATGGCGCCGACAAAAATTTTTGGTTTTGTCGTCATGGGTGTCATTTTCATGGTTTTCGGGGTCGCTGATAACGAAAATGAGGTCAAAATTAAAATTCAAGATGGCGCCAATGAAAATTTTCGGTTTTGTCGTCATGGGTGTCATTTTCATGGTTTTCGGGGCCGCTGATAACGAAAATGAGGACAAAATAAAAATCCAAGATGGCGCCGACGAAAATTTTCGGTTTTTTCGTCATGGGTGTCATTTTCATGGTTTTCGGGGTCGCTGAAAACGAAAATTAGGTCAAAATTGAAATTCAAGATGGCGCCAATAAAAATTTTCACCCATGACACCCATGACGAAAATACCGAAAATTTTCGTCGGCGCCAGCTTGGATTTTCATTTTGACCTCAGTTTCGTTATCAGCGACCCCAAAAACCACTAAAATAACACTCATGAAGAAAAAAAAGAAAACTTTCGTCGCCGCCATCTTGGATTTGCATTTTGGCCTAACTTTAGTTATCAGCGACCCCAAAAACCACGAAAACGAAACCCATGACAACAAAACCGAAAAAAAAGTAAAGCATAAATTTTTTTTAAACCGAATGGCGCGTGGCGTGTAGTTTTGAATCATACCCGTATTCATGATCTTAGTGTCAGTCAGATTTTAAATTCACCTGATTCACAAAAATAAATAAGTATACCTTCTTATTTTTAATTATATCTACTTATTTTAATTGTTAGTAATTAGGTTCACGTTCATAGAATACGTAGGTTACTCATCTATCTATAACCAATACTTTCTATAAAAATAAAACAAAGTGAACTTATACATATCAATTCAAGTTGTTTTACTGCATCGCTCTACCCTGTAACGCAACTTAGTACCTATCCGAGTTCGTGAACTCATGACCAGTGCGCTAAGCGCCCGCGTTTTCGCGCCGCGTAATTTGTTACGTATCGCCTCTCCGTGCGGGGGCTGGGGAAGCGATTGATGCATACGGCGCTCGGGGTAACCTCGCCTTAAAAAACAATCACGAGTTTACGATATGTTTACATGCGATCTTGTTTTTCTAAACAATAAATGAACCGGCGTTGAAACTGAGACGTTTCTAAGTGTAAAAACAGATAATTGAAGGTGTAACAAAAAAAAATTACTTCCTTACAGTTACAGGCCAAATATGACGTTCTCGAAATAACACAAAACCTTAAAACTGTCAGTGGGGCTCATCATTACGAACAACTTTTTTTGTATGGGAGCAGCATGAATGAAAACGCAAAAAAAACAGCTATTTTATTATATTTAGTACAGCATAAGCCATTAATACTAAATGAAGTTATCCTTTTCCTCGGTCTTCTTACAGTACCATAAAGATTCTAACATTATCGTCTTCCATTCATCAGCAAATAAGATTTTTGTATGAAAGTGCTGCGTAAAGTTGTGGAAATGTATGAAATGGCTGATTTTATTCGCGATTTCCGTGTTGCTTCCATAGAAAAAGTCGTAAGTAATGATGAACCATATATTTTTAGTAAATAAAGAAAAAAATGATTTGATGACTGTTTTATTAATTACTAGCTGTTGCCCGCGACTTCGTTCGCGTGGAAATTTTGGTGTGTATGTGTGAGACTGCCTCGTTGGTCAAGTGGTCGCAATCGTGACTTCTAAACATGGGGATCGATTCCCGGGTCGGGCAAAGTGTTAAAAAAATATGTTTATTTATTATTATTTATTTATTTATGTACACACAAAATACTCAACAAGACATAACATTAAGACAGAAGAGCACAAAGGTACTGCTTATTTCATGATGTTTATTTCAATTACATAAAGTTGTCACACACATGATTTGGAGATCAAGAGATGCTTGTGTTAGGGGGCGTCCATTAATTACGTGAGGCGATTTTGGCGATTTTTCGACCCCCTCCCCCCTTGGTGGGATGTCGTGAGATTTGGCTTGACCCCTTCATCCCCATCCTAATCTCACGTGAGATTTATCAAAATGCGTAGTTTAGTATAAAAGCGGTAATCTGTGCTTGATTGCGTTCAATTCACAAAAAAAAAATTGTAGAGAAAGATGTTTACTTAATTAAACCCAGTAATATTTGCCGGGCCCCATCTCTCCCTCGTGAGATTCAGTAATATTTGACTCGACGCCCCCCACCCCTCCCCCCCTTAAACGCCTCACGTAATTAATTTACGCCCCCTTAGGTGCCTCCGGTCTTCCACTTAACATTAAACAATGTATATGCAATTGAAAAAATACTATATTTCAGCAGGAATTTCTCAGTAGCAGCCACGGAATCTGGTTTTGTGCCCGGTTGATGGCAATAGGCTCACCCCCTATTACATGAGACTTCACCATAGCTGGCGAAATGTGTGTGTATGATTAGGTACGCGTCTGCCCAACACTTCGGGGATTTAAGGCGTGATGTTATGTTATGTGTGAGAACTGACTGCCAGATCAAAAGGTGATAATGTACTGATGACTACAAAAGGCGTCCTTTGGGTGCTGTAATTCTGGGCTGCAGAGGACCGAAACAAAATTAAATGGCGTTGAGGCTACGATATGGCTTTAAAAATCGGTTTATTTTGGCGCTATATAACTATTTTTCAAATTGAACCTTGTGAGCGCTTTTTATTCCAATACCGTTCTGTATACAACATTAAATGACTTTTTGCTAGAGCCCTTAGACCTCCTTAATCCGGCCCTGTCGCAAAATCTGTTCTTAGCGATCGTCTACTAACTACAAACTACCTCGGTTTTCGATATTTCGTGATTATACATGAGTGAGTGACATTTCGCTTTTATAAATTTAGATTTAAGATCAACTCAAACTAACATCACCAATTTTTAGGCTTACTATAAAATAACAGCATATACCTAAAAAATCACACGGTCACAACTGTTTAATTGTGAAATAAATCAGAACGATGTTAAAAAGGTAATGGTGTATTATGCAGTATCTTGTATTCAATTATGAGATTCAACAACTCATACATTATCAAGTTAAAAAACTCGCGCATGTCTATCGACTTACGGCAAAATTATAGTTACCGACTTATCCTGTAATGATGTTTAGCGACTTATAACATATTAATGCTTAGCGTTTTTGTAACATTGTAATGATAACCTTATTTTGTACTCTATTCTGGTAAGTGATTTATGATTCGTTTTAGTGTTCAGGGTTCATCTAAAAGTCCATGAACAGATACTACAAAACATTGTACTACAAAACATTGTAGTATCTGTTCATGGACTTTTGTTGCTGACTGTACACTTTAATAGCCTTGGGCTCGCTTGCTCCATCATAGACCACGTCCAAAGCTTTCCACTTAACTAATGGGCTCTGAATACGGAGTGAGGGCCCTGTAAGTGACTCAGTCCGGTTGATAATTCAGTCACTGACTTCGGTGGCGTAAAGGATTTATTTGAAGTTAGTTCAGTGAAAACTCTTTACGACTTACTGAACTGACTTGCAAACTGGCCTTGGCCAGGAGCCCATTCATACTTTGATAGAGTTACTTAGCTGGCTGCCTGACTAACGTTTTTACAGCAGCATGAGTTTTTTTCTGATATAGTTGGTATCCTTCGAGAGACAGAAAATCTGCTTTAAATTTTACTATTTAAAAAAACCGGTCAAGTGCGAGTCGGACTCTCGCATGAAGGGTTCCGTATCATCGTAGTAGGCGTGCCCCCTTTAATTTTTAATTTATTTTTTGTTGTTATAGCTTTCTTATAGGTTTTTTTTTTTTTTTTTTTTGGATGGGAAATCACCAAATGACCCCCCCCACTCCGGGCGGAGCGGAAGGGAGCGTCAGACTTGTACTGACCAAAACCCATCCATGCTCCCTCTCCGCCCCCTGTGTTCCAGGGCCACGGTGTCTCTTTCGAACAGTCCCGCAGCTCTGGCAGGCATCGGCCCATGCGGACCCCTACTCGGTTGCTGACATCTCTTTGAGGCGCGCGTGGAACACGAACGCGCCGTCGACACGGCCTGTCGTCATAAGGCGGCCGGACGGCGAGCTAGCCCATAACTCGCCGTGCACAGGCCCGCGCCTACGGTGGCCGGGAGCCACCACGTGACCCCCGACGCCCAGGGCGTCTCCCGCGGCGGCTGGGACGTGAGGTTCTTTCCCTCTCACGTCCCGCCACCTCCTTCACTAGCATGACTGCTTCACAGAAGGTGGTGACGGCTTCCCATTCCCTCTCGCTCCGGACCATGGCTTGAACCAGGGCCGGACGCGAGAGATCGCCGCCGCCAATCGCCGCTACAAGGACACGGCGGTGCTCCGCCCAAGTGGGGCAGACCTCCACGGTGTGTTCCACCGTGTCCTCCGGACGATCCTCGCAGTGGAAACACCCGGGCGTTTCCTCCCGCCCGATTCGGTGCAGGAACCTCCCGAAACAACCGTGTCCGGTGAGGATCTGCGTCAGGCGGTAGGTGAGGGCGCCGTGGCGCCTCTCTAGCCACTCCTCAAAGAGGGGACTTATCGCCACTATGGTAGCGTGCCCTGCACGGGGTTGCAACAGTCGCTCTCTCCATGTCGCCATGATATCACGCCGGAGGTCTGTCCGCTGAGCGGCAATTTGCCGCGGCAGCGGAGTTTCCCCCCGACGTAGTGCCTCCGCGCGCCATTCATGCAGGCGCGCGAGGACTATCGCCTCCAGATCCCATGGCGGCAATCCGGCAAGGAGGCTAGCCGCCTCGCCGGAGATCGTGCGGTACCCCCGGATTAGCCTTATGGCTATCACCTTTTGGGGCGCGTTCAGGTAGAGGGCGGCTTGCCGCCTCAAAGAACGCGCCCACACCGGGGCCCCGTAAAGGGCCATGGACCGCACGACCCCCGCGTATAGCCTCCGGCAGGAGGCGTTTGGACCCCTCAGGTTGGGCAAGAGCCGCTTGAAGGCAGCCCCTGTCCGTTCCAGTTTGGGAGCCAAACGTCGGAAGTGCTCCACGAAGTTCCACCGGCTGCCGAGGACGAGTCCTAGGTACTTCAACGTCGACCCGACGCCGATGGAAACCCCTCCTGCCGTCAGTAGGGATCCCGACGGTGGCGCATTCCGAGGCCCATGAAAACACATGGCCTCGGACTTGTGCAATGCCACCTCGAGACCCAATTGCCGGATCCTATCCACGACTATCGCAACCCCGCTTGTCATGTTTTCGGCCGCCGCCTCGTGCGACCTCCCTTGTGCTAGTACCAGCGTGTCGTCAGCGTAGCAAACTACGCTGACGCCGGTAGGGAGGTCGGCGCGCAGCACCCAGTCGTAACCGATGTTCCACAGGGCCGGTCCTAGAACCGATCCCTGTGGAACACCGCACGACATCTCTCGCCGGTTCCATTCTCCGCTCTGACCGGGATAGATGACGGCCCTATCCGTCAAGTAGTCCCCGACCACACGACGAAGGTAGGTTGGCACCCGGTGATACCGGAGTGCCTCCCTAATGCAGCTCCAGGGCATGGAGTTGAAGGCGTTGGCGATGTCAAGAGACACCGCCAAGACGACCCCGCCCCGGGACACCGCGTCCCCCGTCGTGAGGGCTCTCACGCGCATGATGGCGTCCACCGTGGAGCGCCCCTTGCGGAAACCAAACTGGTGTTCCGCAAGATCCGGCCCCATCCCCGCAAGGTGCCCGGCAAGGCGGTTGGCAATGACTCTTTCGAAGAGCTTGCCCACCTCGTCGAGCAACACGATGGGCCGGTATGCGGACGGAGAGTCCGCAGGGCGCCCTGGTTTCCGGATGAGGACCAGCTTCCCCGTCTTCCAACGAAGCGGAAACTGGCCTCTCTCCAAGCATGCGCTTAGGAGCCCTTCCAGTCGGGGCCCGAGAGCCTCGGAGGCCAGGACCCAGGCTTTGCCAGGCAAGCCATCGGGTCCCGGGGCGGTGTTTCTGGCTTTCAGCCTGCGTACCGCCACTCTCAGGTCTACCCCAGTCACCTCCTGAACGTCGTCATCGTCATCGGTGTGGTCCGCTTCCGGCACCGCACGCGGCGGCGGAGCCATAGGCGGGGGAGGATGCTCCCCTCGCGAAGGGAACAGAGCGCTCACCACGTCCTCCACGAGCTCAGGCCGGAGACTCTGCGTTAGCGGGGGGGCCCGGGTGCGGAGTTTGTCCCGCACCATCTTGTAAGGGCGCCCCCACGGATCTCCGTTCAGAGACTCTTCTTATAGGTTTTACTGTAATCTATAGGCAAAGAACTATTTTTGCATTTTTTTTTTTTCTAAATATTCAGACCTGTAGTTTCGGAACTAAGGGGGGGGGGGGGGGGTCAATTTTCGTAAATTATAAAAAACAATATATTTGATATGCTCACAATGAGCCCTTTCATTTGATATGTAACACGATGTAGTTTGCAAAACTCTTTTTTTTTTCATTTTCTAATTTACCCCCCAAAAGTGGCCCTCATATTTAAAATTCATTAATTTACGTTACTCGTCCATCTTTTTGTCACCCACTTACATATCTGTACCAAATTTCAAATCTATCGTTCCAGTAGTTTCGAAGTAAATTGACTGTGACAGACGGACAGACAGACACGCGAGTGATCCTATAACAGTACTGTTTTTTTCCTTTTGAAGTACGAAACCCTAAAAAATTTAACAGCTTGATTTTATGTGCCATATCAGTGAAGTCATGATTAAATGCGTAAAATTAATTGTTATTATTTTATCGTAAAAGTGTCTTGGCAGCTTGCCTGCAATGTTTTACCACCTCATCACTTGAATCTATTGGTATGTACCACTGTTACTTATACTTATTTCGTCATTCAATAATCTCATTCTATTGCAACAAGATATGGCGTTTTACGGGCTCAAATTGAACAAAACAAAGAGTCGCGTACAGTTACACAACGTGAAATACGCGATTTACATGGAACGTATTCTCGGTTCTTGGTATTTTAGGTACTAGTTTGCCTATCCGTATTTTTAACACTTTATCTTTAAGATGATAAGACGTGCAAACAATTCGTGACGACATGAAGAAGCGCGAGCGGACACGAACAGCCGAACAGAGATCAGTAACGTGTAGCTGCACCCGTCCCAGGTACCAGACGCTGGAGACGGACATCCTGCCGGGCGTGGTGGCGTACCGCCGCTACGAGCTGCCGGCGGCGGCGCGCGCGCTGGCGCGGGACCTGGCCGCGGCCGAGCCGGCGCCGCCCGGCCTGGCGCGCGCCGCCGCCGCCTGCCGCGCGCTGCTGCAGCACGTGCGACAGCACCCCGCCTACCTCATGGACGAGGTCTACATCTACTGATGCCCACTGCCGGGCGCTGGCGCGGGACCTGGCCGCGGCCGAGCCGGCGCCGCCCGGCCTGGCGCGCGCCGCCGCCGCCTGCCGCGCGCTGCTGCAGCACGTGCGACAGCACCCCGCCTACCTCATGGACGAGGTCTACATCTACTGATGCCCACTGCCGGGCGCTGGCGCGGGACCTGGCCGCGGCCGAGCCGGCGCCGCCCGGCCTGGCGCGCGCCGCCGCCGCCTGCCGCGCGCTGCTGCAGCACGTGCGACAGCACCCCGCCTACCTCATGGACGAGGTCTACATCTACTGATGCCCACTGCCGGGCGCTGGCGCGGGACCTGGCCGCGGCCGAGCCGGCGCCGCCCGGCCTGGCGCGCGCCGCCGCCGCCTGCCGCGCGCTGCTGCAGCACGTGCGACAGCACCCCGCCTACCTCATGGACGAGGTCTACATCTACTGATGCCCACTGCCGGGCGCTGGCGCGGGACCTGGCCGCGGCCGAGCCGGCGCCGCCCGGCCTGGCGCGCGCCGCCGCCGCCTGCCGCGCGCTGCTGCAGCACGTGCGACAGCACCCCGCCTACCTCATGGACGAGGTCTACATCTACTGATGCCCACTGCCGGGCGCTGGCGCGGGACCTGGCCGCGGCCGAGCCGGCGCCGCCCGGCCTGGCGCGCGCCGCCGCCGCCTGCCGCGCGCTGCTGCAGCACGTGCGACAGCACCCCGCCTACCTCATGGACGAGGTCTACATCTACTGATGCCCACTGCCGGGCGCTGGCGCGGGACCTGGCCGCGGCCGAGCCGGCGCCGCCCGGCCTGGCGCGCGCCGCCGCCGCCTGCCGCGCGCTGCTGCAGCACGTGCGACAGCACCCCGCCTACCTCATGGACGAGGTCTACATCTACTGATGCCCACTGCCGGGCGCTGGCGCGGGACCTGGCCGCGGCCGAGCCGGCGCCGCCCGGCCTGGCGCGCGCCGCCGCCGCCTGCCGCGCGCTGCTGCAGCACGTGCGACAGCACCCCGCCTACCTCATGGACGAGGTCTACATCTACTGATGCCCACTGCCGGGCGCTGGCGCGGGACCTGGCCGCGGCCGAGCCGGCGCCGCCCGGCCTGGCGCGCGCCGCCGCCGCCTGCCGCGCGCTGCTGCAGCACGTGCGACAGCACCCCGCCTACCTCATGGACGAGGTCTACATCTACTGATGCCCACTGCCGGGCGCTGGCGCGGGACCTGGCCGCGGCCGAGCCGGCGCCGCCCGGCCTGGCGCGCGCCGCCGCCGCCTGCCGCGCGCTGCTGCAGCACGTGCGACAGCACCCCGCCTACCTCATGGACGAGGTCTACATCTACTGATGCCCACTGCCGGGCGCTGGCGCGGGACCTGGCCGCGGCCGAGCCGGCGCCGCCCGGCCTGGCGCGCGCCGCCGCCGCCTGCCGCGCGCTGCTGCAGCACGTGCGACAGCACCCCGCCTACCTCATGGACGAGGTCTACATCTACTGATGCCCACTGCCGGGCGCTGGCGCGGGACCTGGCCGCGGCCGAGCCGGCGCCGCCCGGCCTGGCGCGCGCCGCCGCCGCCTGCCGCGCGCTGCTGCAGCACGTGCGACAGCACCCCGCCTACCTCATGGACGAGGTCTACATCTACTGATGCCCACTGCCGGGCGCTGGCGCGGGACCTGGCCGCGGCCGAGCCGGCGCCGCCCGGCCTGGCGCGCGCCGCCGCCGCCTGCCGCGCGCTGCTGCAGCACGTGCGACAGCACCCCGCCTACCTCATGGACGAGGTCTACATCTACTGATGCCCACTGCCGGGCGCTGGCGCGGGACCTGGCCGCGGCCGAGCCGGCGCCGCCCGGCCTGGCGCGCGCCGCCGCCGCCTGCCGCGCGCTGCTGCAGCACGTGCGACAGCACCCCGCCTACCTCATGGACGAGGTCTACATCTACTGATGCCCACTGCCGGGCGCTGGCGCGGGACCTGGCCGCCGCCTGCCGCGCGCTGCTGCAGCACGTGCGACAGCACCCCGCCTACCTCATGGACGAGGTCTACATCTACTGATGCCCACTGACACATCTGACGTAATGAACTTGCGGGTTCTTCTTAGTACTAAACTTTTGAAAATGATTGATTTGTTGTTGCGCTGTGTCCTAGCCGAGCTGAGCGTTTGTTGTGGTCGAGTTGGTCGCACGTGTATTTTCCTATGTAATAAGGGCTACCGCTACCCGCACCCCAGTAACACGGGAAGCATTTTAACAAATGGATAGTAAACGTATGTACTACTTCAGGTCCGTATAACCTCTTATATAAGTTCACCGAGCATCTTGACGCATTATATTGGCATTCCAAAACCATAATGATGCTTTACACTGTATAACGGTAGGTTAATGACCTGTCAAAGTGCTTTTGTAAATCTTTTAGCTTTTTACTACGGCATATCAAAATGGCACTGAACTGCTTTTAGAAAACTTTTGTACATTTGAACCTACAATAGCATTTTAAGTACTAAATAAATACTTAATACCGTATAATAGCATAAAGTTAAACCATTATAATACCACGTAAATCCGTAATGCAGCGTTCAACTGTTTTTAGTGCCTTAGGGTCTACAATAACTCTTTTAAGTAGTAAGGTAATGCCTAAAGCTAAATAATAGCATAGTTTTGTACCATTATAATGCACCGTAAATCCGTTATACGGCTTTGAGCTGTTTTTAGAGCGCTTTGTTGTGTAACAGCACTTTTAAGTCGAAGTAAAAGCCAAGAACTGTTGAACAGCAAGAACATGAACCAATGTAATGCTTGCATTTTTAAAGATCAACAGAGTTCTGTTGTACAGCCAACATCGCTTATATCAAAAACACGTGAGTTATTTTAATGCATATTTACATTAATTTTACTGTATTCGTAAAACTATTTGTCGGCCATATTGGGGAAAGGCACATTATTATATGATCAAAAAAATAACATCAATTTTAATGGTGGATTATTTATTTTCAGTACTTCTTGATTTTGAACTACGGTCGTCCGGGATGCAACCATGCCTGTGTAATTCGCGTCTGTGTCTGAATATTTTTTCATTATTGATAAATTAGCTTCGGCAAGCTGATGTGTTCGAATATTGATCCTTTTTAAAAAGTACCCCATTAATCTCCATTCTTTTTTATCGGGCTTGGATTGCTCATTTTTCATTAATTTGTGCTGTGTCTTTTTAGGCGGCCACCACAAGTCACCTTTGTCCTCCCACAAAGAAGGTACAATAACTACACTGGTCATCACAATTTAATCACGATTAAAACATCACAATGACTTTTTGTAAATTATTATGCTTAAAAAATCAAAATTATTAATTTTACACCATTTTTTGATCAATTTTAAATACGCTCTAGTTTTTTAGTCTTAAATGTTATGTACACAATTGTTGCAATTTAAATTTGCATGTACCCTCCTCTTGCTCGAATGATGGCCTGTATTCGCAGTTTTAATGACCTTATTAAGATTTTGATGGTCTTTTGAGGAATTCGGTTCCATTCTTTCCTGATGGCGGTTTACAGGTCCCCAATGTTGTGGGGACTGAATTACGGGCACTTACATTTTGTTATAGGGTGTCCCACGTTTGCTCTATAGGGTTGAGATAAGAGTTTCTTGCTGGTTATGACATAACCCAAATGCCGACCTCTTCAAGGTAATCGATGGCGATGCACGCTACGTGTGTTCGAGCATTATCAAGCTTTAATTCAAAGTTCTCTCCAATAAAGCCGCCATATGGCACCACATGGTCTTCTAAGATCTCTGTGATGTAACATGTTGCAGTTAAAGCACCTCTTCGTATGAAAACCAGCTCCGTGCGTCCAGTCAAAGATATCCCAACCCAAAAAATTACAGAGCCCCCACCATAACTGACAGTTTCTCTTATGCAACACTCGATGTAACGTGCACCTGGCTGTCGCATGACATTATGGCATCCATCAGAACCGTATAAAGTCATTCAACTCTCATCACTAAACAGAACTGACTTCCATTGGCCTATAGTCCAGTTTAAATGATTACAAGCAAATTTAAGTCTGGCTTGTTGATGAGCTGTGGTCAATTGTGGTCTTGTTGCTGGCTCGTGAGGTCTTGAATTCTGCTCACGAAGTCTCCATCTTACAGTGCAGTCACTTATAGCCACACCCCGATCTTCACGTAAGCGTCGCTGGAGACCAACACCAGGTGGGCGTTGATTTCGTAGAGCCGATACCACTATAAAGCGGTCATCCCTTTGAGTTGTCACCCTATATCTTACAGATTCTGATCTTCTTCGATACTGCCCAGTCTCTAGAAACCTTTGGTAAACTCACCGCACTAAAGAATAGCTCAAATTTAACCTCCTGGCCACGACACGTTGATTTAAGCCTTGTTGGAGCAAAGCCACCACTTGAGCCGCCTCAGCTTCAGTAGTGTCCATTATTTTTAAACAAAGTTATCAAAACTACAGCCTAGGTAAATAATCGTCACGTTATTAACAATAAATCCTTACAAAAGGCTGTTTGGGACTGAAAGAACGGTTGCAATTTATTCCGACGTAAAACCATCAAAACAGCACTCAACCGTATTTCTGTATAAAAAACAGTTAAGTCCCTTCAAGTGCAATAAGATTTACGACAATCAAGATGTCAAACATCATATCGACCCTCAAAATAATAAACAAACCTGTGAAACGGCTTATGTGTGATACAATCGACAAATATTTAACAAAAACAAGGTGGGTCGATTTTTTTGATGACCAGTGTAGTATTGTTTTCCCTCTCTCTATTGTCTGTTCTATTTTGTACGGCATTGTATTGTTGGTACAAAAATCACTGAAAATAAGAAAACAATATTATTAAAAAGTATCACCCGTTTACAAGATATTAGTGCGTTTTCTGACGAGTTTCACCATTTTAAAGTGTACAGATATATTTGATGGCTACTGTACTTGACTACACTACAATGATTGAAGTAAATAACGGTCCTTTTTATAAAATAATTGCGGAAAAAATATCTTAATGATGCCTATTTATCAACTCTTGGCAAACGGATTTAAATTGTACAAATTCTGAAATGGGTTTTATTGTTTTGCTCACGGATCCCCAAAATTGCATTCAAGTAATGGCACTAATTCAGTGTACATCAAGTCTACTGGTATACCGGTGAACCCGTATAGAACTACTTTATAGACAATGGCACTACAGTGGTTCATCAAAAATCTTCTCTATGGCCTCTGGCTTAATAACTGTTCACGTGTGAGTATTTCTACTGCTGGTGGCATAAATTAGCCTTTTTAACGGCTCACCTGGCTGCTACAGACCGACACCATTTTGTAAATATTTTATAACCAAAAAATATTATCATTCGGACCTATTTATAAAAGCAATAGACCAATATAATTATGATATAACTTGTATTAATACTGCCCAACCAAAACTATTATGTAAACTATACAAAATTCGTTTTATACTAGGAATACACAATTGTTATGGTTACACACATATCTTTATATAACATTTTATATAAAACCACATATAACACCGGTCAACAAAAAAAAAAAAAAAGTCTTGCGCATGGGATTTACTTAATATATTCTGATTGTATACGCACTTTTTTATATAGTGAAAATATATAAAAAAGTGCGATTGGACAGCGAAAATATTTGCTTTTAAAAAAGTTATACCGATTTGACCATTTTTGATTTTCGCGCCCAATAATGTCGGTCATTGCGCGCTGTCGCTGTCGAAAGATAAGTAGTAAGTTTCAAATATTTGAAGAGTTTTTTCCAAAGCTTTCAGGGGCGAAAATTAAAGCTGGAACTTTGTAAGACCCCAAATTAAAAAAAAAAAATGAATTGTGATATTTTCCCGCGGTTACTTAGCAGTGAAGAGAAAAAGCCTGAAACAGTTTTAAGGCAGTAGTTCATGGATTCCTAGGAAACCATAGAGCTGAAAATTATGACGAGCTGATTACTGACATGATTTCGATTTTTTTTTCGGATGTATAATGTCTCTAAAGATGCACATGTTACATTCTCATTTGGATAAATTTAAGGACGCACGGGACCGGTCAATGTGACCGTACCGTTGCCCGTGCGTCCTTTAATTTATCCAAATGAGAATGTAACATGTGCATCCCCCAAGTGGGGGAAGCCTATGTCTATGATTATATTTGGGGGCTGGTCAGACAAACTTCTGTTGAACATGACAGGAAAAGCAAAACAGTTCATTTTTAAACATTTCGACCCTACTTTAAGACAAATAAATCATAAATGGACGTTCGTTTTTTTTTTATTATTTTAATAAATCATTTCTGTTAAAAAAAAATCATGAATTTAAAAAAAAATAAGTTTTTTTTTCCCCACAAGATCAAATACGAGCTATTTTTTGTTCTTATTCTTATTTCTAGCTATAAATGCAATAAAAATAACGTATTAATGTCCCATGCGCAAAAAAGCTGTAGACCGGTGCAATCGAAGGCTCGTGAAAATTTTGAATGAAACTAATATTATATCTTACTGCGAATAATATTTGAACATGAAATAACAAAAGCGTCAAAAACGTATAATCCATGGTGTCAGTCACTTAGTTTTGACCGTCTTCGTCCATATTAAATTGTTAGACAATGTATTATAACATTGGTACCGTGGTATTAGAGATGTTTTTGCAATGATGTAGTATTTATTTAGGTTCTAACTGTGAACTCTTAAATATCTCCAATAATTCTTTTACTACATTCTAATGCTAGTCTAATGCTTTTGTAATGTATGTAACATCTTCACTATCAATGATATTGTGGATGTTTCTTCTGTAATGCCATTGGCAGCATCATTGACCGTAATAAATCTTCTTTAATGCGATTGGCAACTTCATTGACCATAATTATGCTAATATAATGCAACTGTAATGCAATTAAACAACTATTGTGAACCTATTTAGGACCTAAAGCCGTATAATTTGTGCTCAAATAAGCATTACAGTAGCCGTATAAACGTTTGTAATTCTACTATAGAACTAACGCAAAATGCGAAAACGGTACAGAAATGCTGTAAGTCGGCCGTTATACTGCTTTGATGTGTTACTTGGGCATGTTCGACTCGGTATGACACGCCACACCCGGGCGCCAAAATCGAATAAATGTTCATTAATTGTACCAAGCCTTAAATGTAAATGAGAAACGGAGTTTGTTCATCGGTACGTGCTGAATATGTACAGCAATTGCTGCGGATCAGGTTTGTTCTTTAACAAGTACTGGCCCGTATACAAGTTAAATTTATCAAACCGCCCTAAATGGCCAATTCTGAAACTATGACGAATAGCGAAAAATACTCAAAAGAGTGTTCAACCCAATTTTGATAAAAACTAAAACTGCATCGTTATTTTTTTTTAAATCTATTTAAAAAAAAAATACCACACTGTATTATTACACAATTCATGTCGCTAATAGGGATACACAAATTCTAGGAATTTGTCATTACTTCCCAGAATTTAATCCTTAATAGCAACGCTATCGAATGGTGTAATGATAGTGGTTTTTTTTTTCAAATTCAACAGGGTCTATTTTTCGAACAGCAGTTTTAGTTTTCATCAAAATCGAGCTCGAGACTCCTTTGAGTATTTTTCGCTATTCCTCATAGTTTCGAATTTGGCTATCAACGCCCACTTAAAAATTAATTCTAAGTATATCTCGGGCCGAGCCAAACAAGTGTGTAGAACCTGTCAAGTGGAGCGCACTTTTGAAGTAAAAACAATATATTCATAAGTTTCGTACATCTTGTATGAGCATTGCGCAGCCCAATGCAGTTGTACTCTGAGCATTGGCACGGCTTGCGTATTTTGAAAATGCATCATTTGTTTCAAAATGACGAAATCGCAATGAATGGTGTTCAGCTAGGAAAAACAGCAAATGAATGTTGATGATACTTCGCGATTTCTGACAATTTATAGCATTTGTAGAACATTTAGTTATAGTCGTTTTAGTATAAGAGGTAAGAGATTCTACCTAGCGGTAATGAAGTAAAAAAAATCATATTTCAACTGCATATAATATATTTATGTTTGTGATATTGTCACTTTTAACCAATTTGTTAGTACATCCATGACATTTGATGTCGATATTTTAGACGCTGTGCGTCGAATCTCCTTATCAATAAGTTCTTAAATTTTTAAGCAAAACGTCTACTTAGAACGCTAGTACGCTTAAACGGTACGGATTGTAATACAATAGATGCGGAATTGGCCTCAGCAGTGTTTCGGTAGCTCGGAGACGTGTCCTCCTGGGGGGTAACCAACGCTGAAAACTATTCCTTCGGCGCATCGAGTTACGAGTGGAAGCCGATTCCAACATAGTTGGGAAAAGGCTAGAACAATTGCGTTTTATCCACTAGAGCTAGCTTTAGTTTGCCTCTAACTCTAACTCAAGTGTATAAGCAACAGAGTAAGCATAGAGGGACTTTAGTTAATAATGTAAGCAGACCCTACTGCTAGCATGACTCTTGTTCCAGTTGCGATAGAGCCAAACGAGTAGCCGAGCTGTTGGACGACTTACCTCCTTCTGCGAAGCAGTCATGCTAGTGAAGGAGGTGGCGGGACGTGAGAGGGAAAGAGCCTCACGTCCCAGCCGCCGCGGGGGGTCACGTGGTCGCTCCCGGCCAACTGCGGGCGGGCCTGTGGGCGGCGAGGTATGGGCTAGCTCGCCGTCCGGCCGTCTTATAACGACAGGCCGTGTCGACGGCGCGCGACTGTTCCACGCGCGCCTCAAAGAGATGTCAGCAACCGAGTAGGGG
Organism: Noctua janthe; assembly: GCA_910589295.1. Classification (NCBI taxonomy): domain Eukaryota; kingdom Metazoa; phylum Arthropoda; class Insecta; order Lepidoptera; family Noctuidae; genus Noctua; species Noctua janthe. Next base: position 517,583 of record OU342561.1, read on the forward strand.
TCCGCAAGGGCCGATGCCTGCCAGGGCTGCGGGACTGTTCGAAAGAGATACCGCGGCCCTGGAACACAAAGGGCAAAGAAGGAACATGGATGGGTTTTAATCAGTACGAGTCTGATACTCCCTTCCGCTCCGCCCCGAGTGGGGGGGGGGGTGTCATTTGATGATCTAACAAACGAAAAAAAAAAATGGAAAGCTATTGGCCGACTCAATACAGATTGCCATCGATTGCCACGCTAAGAATCTGTAATCAGTACTAGCCAATCCGCACCAATGACTAACGTTCTTTAGATATTTTATTATTAGAAAACAATACGTAATATTATGCTAAACATACATATAACTAGGACCCAAGGACGATTGTGTTGATTGTGAGTAATGAGTTGTCTCGTCGTGACTCTGATCCTGCCGAGCCGGTTTATAAGTACTCGTAATCATAATAAACTACATGTTACACCGACACTGTTAATACATTATGTATTTATGTACGTAATTATGTATATTTTTCATGTTAATTTCTGCAGATTTATAAAACATTAGAATACAACAACGTTTTAGTTAACGTACCTAAACTGTACAAATATTTCTACTAGATTCAGTTTTTATGACTTTTTCCGCTGAAAACTACATGTAAAAGTTATTAAATTAACCTCATCTTACATGACATCTCTGTACTTGTAATAGTGTTGTATTATAATATATATGTCCTAAAAAAATATACCGTTTTATTTATGTAAGTCTGTAATGAAGTACATACATAGTTATGTAGTACATGGTTATAGTAAACATGTGAATACATACAGTTAGGACCTACTTGTAAGTACACAGTATATCAATATGGCGGCTACTAATTAAGATAATAAAACTGGTTTTAAAGTAAAATGCTGCGGTAACTGTACTAAGTGGTATAACAATAATCACTTGGGAAAAATGTGCAGATAAGCTTAATCACCCCGTAATGTGTCCCCCGCTGCGAGCTTCCAAGCCACTATCGTCCACACGGGCCCATTGCAGGCTGCACAAACTTCAGGGTGAAGTGCAGTGCAAAGATTCCAGATGTCTATGTCGTTTGACATACGTGTTTACATATCCTTACAAGTTTACATTTAAGTAAATCACAAAAGTTAGCATTACCCTTAGTTCGACATCATTGTTTACACTTTTAGTGCCATAAAGTACTTGAACTTGTGTCCCTGTATCGGCATTGCACTGCATTGACAACACATTATCTAAGATATTGTGTATCCTGGCACAATCTGAGTTACACTCTGCTAGATAGTTAAATGTTTTATAATACATACAGATCTTGCCGGTTTTAACAAAATAACATGCATATGACGGTGGTCCGCTTAATTTGAAAATATGTAGTTTTAAGTTTATGTATAGTGTATGTATGTAGTAGATTATTATACTAGATGTTGTTGATCCGTTGTTTTTTGTGTCGTTATGTTGTTATTTCTATTCACGTACCTATTTAGTTTATAACCTTTATATTAAACCAAAATTTACTTAATTTTTCTAGAAAAAAAAGCAAAAACAATTCGTCTTGTACAAAACTGACGAAATATGGGTGTACTCCTGTACTAAATACACGACTGTCTAATTTACCCCTCGGCGTGATGTAATATTGTGAACCCGTTTTGTTTTTGACAATTCTATTGCATTTGTATCTATAAGATAACACGATGTTTATATATATAAGTAAAACCAGTGTTCAAATCTGCATAATAAGTGATTGTTGTATTAGTTGTTATTTGTACATATTATACGTAACAGAGTTAAGTATTTACCTAGATACAATGTATGTAGAAGTTCTTATGTGGAATACTGCTAGTTGTTGTTAGTTCCCAATGTTCATGGATTATCTCGTTGGGTTGTAATTCGTAGCTCTCGATCTCCTCTTTAGATTAGTCGGAGATTTAGTTACACGTACTTACAGTTTGGGCCCACACATACAGACGTGGCTGCGGCAAAATGGAGCATTTGTTATTTTGATAGTTGTAACATGATCCGTTACAGCGAGTTTTAACGAGAAAAGGTCCTGTTCTGTGAACAAAGGAATCCAATAATATTGTCAATTTTATCGTAACTTTGATATGAAATAAATATTATATTGTATTTTTTGCATTATTTTCTTATTTCTACGTCTTATTCTGCGTTTATTTTTATTAAGGTATCTGAGTTATAAAGTAAAGACGGTATCTTACTTTAGTAGCTTAGATTTGCTACTAAAGTAAGATACCGTCTTTATAAATTATGGTAAGACAAGCATTGTTAATATTTATTTAAGCTCACAATATTTCAACAATGTATTTTGGCAGGGCTCCGAAATAAAATTAAGATTAAATCATCGGACCAAAATTGCTAGTGGCAAGTCTGATACTGAAGGTCAACCTACTACCTAATTAATTTTAAACAGTACTAAACATATCATGCCAATACATTAATTACTACTTTGGTATTGAATTATTTTGACTGTTATAAAAATACACAAGCGCTTATTCAAGAGCTCTTCGTGATTAGTGTCAAAACATTCTAACTTTGTTTTAAAGAATACCATATACTGTCATAATCAAACGATAAATAACGTTTACTTCCATTTTAAAATTATTACAACTAGTTTCTCCTAAAAGGTCTATGGAGTACCACAGTATAAAAATATCACAGTACGAAGATTTGTAATTTGAAATGTGGCGCGGAGCCGGCGTGGACGCTCAGAGGTTGTGTGCGAGCGAGACTGCGCGCGTGCGAGCGAGACTGCGCGCGGCAGGTAACAGACATGGCGTCGCGCTAGTCATTGTGCCGTGCGGTGGAACTGCCGCACCGGCTGCTTAGTGCGGATGAGACCGGCTTTTAGTAAGTATTCAAACAACTACTACAAAGTAAGAAGAGCAACGGACAAATTGGAGGTCTTGTAGGGGCACAGAAATCAATTCGTTTCTTAAATATTCTCTTCAATAAGGAATAGAATCTAGAAGAAAAAAATTACCATTGTAGCTCTCTTTTATTTATTTTAGTACATGGAGGATTTACAACTAATAAAAACAAAAAAAAAAAGGAAACCATGGTCACCAGAAAGCCAATTACAAATCCTCACGTATAGACTTAGAATAAAAAATGTATGGTGTGAGCACAATGACAGAAAACATGGCTTGATAAATTTAATTTAATTTCCAGGTTGGTCGCAGCAAGGAAAACCTGCTCAGACCTGGAGATTCATTAATGACTTTGCCCTGCAGTGTAGATGTGGTGGTGTTCTACAAACGATGGGGCACTTAATATCGTGTCCTGCGTGCCCTGTTGTTTGATTACTTCAGAACTGATGGACGCTACCGAAAGCGCTAAACTAGTAGCTCAGTTCTGGGCTGACACTATCTAGATTGCCATCGACATGCTAAGAAGAAGATACATTTATTTTTATGATAAATTCAAATATTTTAGGATTTTTAGGTTAGTTCATGAAGAAGGCAAAAATTGCAACTAAATACAAATGACTACTAAAATTTCGGCTTGTGGACATAAAAGACGGTGAGTGGGTTTTTCGCAAATAGGAGTCGAATTAGTTAAGATTCCGGAATATTATTATGAAAGAAACCCGTTGTTGAATTATAAATATTAGCACAGAGTCAATATTTTGCCGGTGCCAGTATGTGACCGGAATGTCCACAGTGTGCTAACATGCACAACTTTTTTATCAGCGATTTATTATCAGGCCAGTATTATATAACTTCTGGTGTGTGTGCACTCCGCCTCGCTCGCACGCCCGCACCCCGCGCGCCCGGTCGCTGTGCGAGAGAGACGAAGCATGTTGCATTAAATTTCGATCCTATTCTGTAATGTTTTGTCCAATCGCGTCCGATCTCTGCGTGTTCCGGTTCTTTGTCATCAATGGGTTGCCGGGCGAGTCCATTTGGAGTGCCGCACGAAAATATTTTACGCTATATTTAAACGAGATTTTGAGCCATGAAACGATTAGTAATCTGTCCGATGGTTCTATCTATCGTTTCGATCGCGAGTTCCATTCCGGGGCGCAGTATTTAGCGCGGTCGCTCTTAGGCCCTTTCGGTATTAATGAGTCGTGCCCACTTCAGCTGACTGCGTCGTACGCAAGGCTACTCTAACTAAACTAGTAGTAGTCCGGCGTTCGAAAGAGTCGGTCGGGTGCGGTCGCGTGCGAGCGATATGCGGATATGTTATTGAGGTTTAAAATGTTTTTGGAACGTTTCCCATAGGCGTGAGGGCTGTAGGATCTCGTGCGGTGCGGGTTTGAGTACAGAGACACAAGTGCGCAGTGAGCTCGGACAGTGAGCGACGAGGCGAGAGCGAGCGACGCTCAATAATGCTTAAGTTCCTGACTCACAAGCTGCGAACGCATTCGTTGAATGAGGAGAGCGTTTCCGAGAAGGTGGGTGTCGGCGCGAGCGAGCGCTCTGAAGGTCACTCCGCCACCAGAAAATGGCCGCCGTAGAACAAAGGAGCCGACCGGCGGGCGTCCCACGCCCAGCGCTGGGCCTCAGGCCCCGGCCCAGGGCCTGGACCCGGGCGCACGGAGGACTGAGCTGACTGCTTGTTGTTGCAGGTGGAGGAGCGCGACTCCGGCACCGAGTCCGACGACGAGGCCGAGCGCACCGAGCCCGGTGAGTCCCACTCTCCTCTCCACTCTCTGCACATCTCGCATACTCCCGACACTGACACTCGTGTGACACCGCCGACATTCGCCGGCCGGCGAAGCTCTCACGACTTCACTAAACAACACCCAGTTTATCGCCGAGCGACTGCCGGCTGACACCTTACTCCAGAATAATTGAAAATCGATTTTGCAATCCGTCACACGAATAGGAATCTGTATTTGATAACGCTCAGGTGATAATGTCATCGAATAAAAACAGTTTACAATGTAGGTGGATAGTTACCTTGTGTGTATGTTAATAGTAGTATTATTAGAATCTTATTAGCATAGTGACCCACGGCGGCTCGTATTGTTTATTTTCTATTGAATCTACCAGAAACGCCTGGATCGTACGATGATTGACAATCGGTTATCAGTTCACCTCTGTAGATTTCCGCTGTGCTTGAGAGAACAGTGGTCTCTAGTCTATGAGCGGGTGCTCAGTGTGATGAAGGCCCATTTCTTTGTTAATGTCTGAGATGCCCTTGAGGAGCGACCTTGAACTTTTATCGACGTTATCCGAGGTAAATTGACATATTACGATGATATCAATAAAGAGGTGGTTTGGTTACTAATATTAAAACCACTCTTATAGGCCGGATAAGTCTAAATGGTGCTTTTCTCTCACCTACCAATACTGTCCACTAATCCTATAGATACTGAATAATAACCGGCACAATGAAACGATAGATAGGCCTATCAAACAATTTTCTAATGACATCTTGGCTTGGTACATGGCTTGTTGTTTTGTTCCGACATGCCATACGCATATTACCACAGTATAAGTCAGATTTATGAGTTGTAATCATTTTAAAGATAAATGGACCTTCTGGACAAAAATTACCCGGTTAGTTCTTTTGATAATGTTAAGTACTCGTATTTCGGTCAAATTTGAATGCTAATAATGGTTTAGTGTTGTACCTACCTGTTATGTATGGTCCTTGAAAAATAGTAGCAAGTTTTAAAGTCAGAGTATTGTATGCAGGAAGTCACCCAGTATTCTTCACTATACTTAGACCCGGAAATGTGTTTACTATTGGTCGGCCAAGTATCAGTAATCTAAGGACTTCTGGTAGTTGTAGTAATAATAATAGTGTGATTTGACCCGTCGGATGTGGTCCTGTCGCGGACCTAATACTAGGCCTACTGTCCAATCGTACTTTGTCTTGTACGCTCCCATAAAGCTAGTTGTGGAACTGGTTTTATGGCAAATGATTTCACCCTATTGTTGTTTTTTTTACGGTGTCCTTTTCATGGCAATGGCTATGGCACGATGTGCCGTGCTAACAGCTTGCCGCTATTGATCATGGTTCAGGCGTTTACTTCTACATGAGGATAGGCGACGAAATGCAAGGAAACAATCGATTATTTTTTTATAATAAACATGCGCCTTCATATTTATGTTCCCTCGTGTCTCTACATTTCGAAAGCTAAGAAATGAATTAATCTGAGCGCAGTGCAATACCTCATTGCTGTATAATTTAATCTAAATATAAAAGCGAAAGGTCACTCACTCACTTATAATCACGAAATATCAACAACCGCTTGACGTATAAAGATGAAATTTGGCAGGGAGGTAGTTTATAGTTAGTAGACGTCCGCTAAGAACGGATTTTGCGACAGGGCCGGATTAAGGGGGTCTAAGGGGTCTCGCAAGGTTGTATGAAAATCCTTCATTTTTTTGTGCTACAAACTTGATATTTGACAGCGAGTTAGTTTATTGTTAGTAGACGGTCGCTAAGAATGAATTTTGCGACAGGGCCGGATTAAGGAGGTCTAAGAGCTCATTTAATGTTGTATGGTTCGGCGTCGAGCCGAATCTCACCCAATCCCACGAAGGAGAGACGGGGTCTTGGCAAATATCACGTAATATTTTATCCCACAAGAAACTGTAAAATAGCGAGAAAACTGGGTAAAGATATTTCTCTAAATTTTTTTTTTTATGAATTCTCCGGAATCAAGCACAGATGAGATGGTGAGATGTCGTGGGGTCGAAAATCGCCAAAGTTGTTGAAATACACAATTTTTTTTAACACATTGCTCGACCCGGCAATCGATCCCAGGGCCCCATGCTTAGTAGTCGCGCATGCGACCACTCGACCAACGAGGCGGTCTCACACATACAAACCAAAATTTCCACGCGAACGAAGTCGCGGGCAACAGCTAGCTAAGCTATAATTATAAACAATAAAACCATCAATTTGAGCGAATTTCATCGAGAAACTTAAGTATCGATTGGCAGCATGGCATAATTATTTAACATCACTTGAGTGGGTGAATTGCGTTACTGCTCGGGGTATTGAACTCCCGGTAGATTAGAAAGCATGGAGGTTTCCATTTCCTTATTACCCGACTGCCAAGGAAGGGTTATTTTATAATAATTCCTAAATCCTTAATATATGGGAAGTAGAAAAGGAACGACTTCTGGCGTAGGCAGTGTCCCGGTGTCTCCCTCTCTGCCTCTATATCTACATCATACAGTTGTTTAATGCGTAGTCTAATAAAAATAAATCTATCAGTGCAGTGCAAGGGCTTTGTTAACATCTTTGAGTTCTAACTCCTAAGCGAATTTCATACATTCCTCTTTCTTTATCGTGTGGTTAGTGCCTAACCTGGTGTTAGAGTTTTTATGCCGCCCATTTGCCTCTGACTTGGCTTTACTTGGCGTAGAGGAATATCTCTCAGGCATGCTGGTTTCCTCACGATGTTTTCCTTCACCGAAGCCAGTGATAACTACATTGCCTTTAGGTATCATTAACACTGAAAACGTGAAATTTACCATGTTTACTATTTGTTTTGAGTTTTAGTTTATCCGTGATCATGGTGCTTGCAACAGCGCCGAAATATCGGGAACTCAAAACAAATAGTAAACATGGTAAATATCCCATTTTCAATGTTAACGATAGTGTTAGTGATCACATCAGTTGAAAAACTTTATTGGCATTAGGTGTTCTTCCGGATAGTCAAAGTTCTCTCATTCCGGACAGTACAAAATATGGGCCTAAACGAAATAATATAACGACAGATGATGGACCTTTGTCAGGTGTATTCCTCAGCCATCATCAATTTAGCCAATTGTAGACCACTGCTAGACATGACCTATTGAGCGAAGGAACTATCCATTCTGCATGTTCTTTTTTTGCATCCACTGAACGTCGGATAGCCAGAGCTCAGATACCTATTGATTTCCAAAAAAATTCCACTGTTGGCTCTTACAAAATAAATACATACTTGCTGATCGGCATCTACTTCTCAATGCTCCTACACTACACCAAAGCTTGGAATCGCCCACGTGACTCTGCTGCAGCAGAGTGGTGGTACACATACTTGTCAAAATATTGTGATTGATGAATTGACACGTTACGTAACAGCTGTCTCTGTACACATATGTTCAGAAATTAGGAAGTCCATCCTAATTGGCTGAGCCAAAGTCTAGCGCTATTAAAACCGCGAGTGATAATCATTCGGTGAGCATGCTGGCCGCAGATGGTGTATTCTATGACGGTTTCAGCTGTGATAAAAATAAACAAGAGATTAGAATTTAGGGTGTGTTCAATAAGTGGTATTGTCAATAAACATTGTGGTTTAGCAGTCGCAGCTTGTGTAGTGTGAAACCTATTGCTAAGTTAGTGCTATTCAATATCCAGGTTTTACTCTAACTCTAAGCCTTTGTGGGTCCGTAAATGGTCGTTAAGTGACCACTGTTTTGGCGCCAGCCTCACCGATAATACCAATACCAGACGCCAAAACGCGTTGTTCTAGTCCTATTGTCACAAATTGATGATCATTTTAGTCCACCTAAAAATTGTATGCTTCTATTTGTGTATTACGTTGGATGTTTGTTTTACTTTAAATGCAATTTCTTAATGGCTGCCACGGTCATGCAACTCTGCAATTATACGCTGAATGTTTGAAATAAAATTAATAAATATAATCTTATTGTTAGTGTTCAGCTAATGGTTTAGTTTACAAGCTATCTACGGCTATATCCGTTTCCACGTTCAGTGTAAACATGAGCCACATGATTACATTTAATTACATCTATGATATCTTGACTGTGTTATGTATCGGTATTATTTACTTTCATCACTTGTGTTTAAGGCTTGTTACTTAGGCTTCATTCGGTTTAGGTCCCGTGGTATTACTGGGCTAGTTCTCGTAGGAGGAGAGTAGAAAGTAAAATCGTGTAAGTATTTATGGACAAAGGGAATTATGAATAACTCCCTCATCCAAACTGAATTGGTATGACAATCGACCCCAAGTTCAAGGCAGGACTTGGTTATGAAAAGTGAACAAAAAGTACTTTCCCCAAATGGCGGCTTCTACAAAAAAACATAAATTGGTTTTCTGTTACACAACGATTGTCATCGGACATCGGACCACCTAGCCATTAACCATAGGCTATCTTATCTGGCAGATAAGCCATGTTATTTGTGAGATACCGCCGACAACGTGTGAATCAAATCAGTTCAGTGGTGGTAGGTACCGCTGTCGTCTTTGATATCATATTCTATGTTTACACGTAGATCGCTAGACGCCCTACGTGTTCAGTACATAATAGTTTTAGGATGCTGCTGAGGCTGTCTAGCTTCTGTAGTGCGTCAGGAATGTTTGCGGTGGCTAGAACTGATTGTTTTAAAACAATTGTACGCAAATGGAAAGCCTCCCTGTTGCTTCGAGTGCGCGACAGTGCCAGTAGTTTCTTAAACACCATTAAAGAAACGGTTGATTGCCCTCTTCTGCGCCGCTGGAATAGTGTGCACACGGGTTTCAGGCCAATAGTTTTTTTAATTTAGATAAGTTTTACTAACATAGTGTTATAAGTCATAGTCATTACTAACAATTTATGGATTTTTATCTGAAATAAATGCTTAATAATTATCTATTCGAACATGCTCGGTGCTGGCGAACTGCTCGTGTTAAAGCGCGCGGTTAGGCGCTTCTAGAGTTTCGATGCTACCTGACTAACTGATGACGTTTTGGTATAGTAGAGATATTGTTAACATGTTAAAATAAATTAATTCGTTATAGATAGTAGTCGGCCGAAGAATATTACCCTTCTCCATGCAAGTACAGCAGGCTCAGATGATATAGCTTTCTACCATTACTTGTGTTGCTATGGTAATTTCTGAGCTTCCTATCCACACCTAACATCACGCCTGTTATTCCTGAAGGTGAAGGCACACGACCACACCCACATTTCGCCAGTTATTGAATATTTTAGGCGATGATGCATTTTCCTAGGTCCACCTCGGTCTTCCACCGACGATGCTAAGTACTAAGCAGCGAGGTGTGTAAGGGACGGCTGCTACAGGAGCAAGTTTCGCAACGTGGCTTCAATTATCTCGTCAGTATTGCAGAAGATATGTATTTACTGCGAGGCCGGCACGCATTCTGCGATTCTTGATCGTCATCAATTCAAGTACAGAAGTTCTACATCTGTCAGCTCGCAACAGCAATAACAACAACAATATCACACCTGTATTTCCCTGAAGGGTATTGCAGACGTTTGGCCAGTCACGTTCAAGTTCCATGTAATAGGGGCGAGCCTATTGAAATCAACATATCATCAGACGAGATAAGTTTCTTCATGTAGGGCTTTATGCACTCCCGAAAAAAGGCGTTCATTACTCTTTCGCTGGTATTTATAGCAATTGTGATGTTGGCCACTCATCTGACAGGATTTCTTTGGCAATCCATGACATACTACTATAAATACTTAACTTACATACTACTATAATACTATACAATACTTTCCTTATGATTTACACTAGTAGTTTACCGATAAATGCCTGTAGATCATGTCTTCGAACACCACACCAAAAATATTTCATGTTCAGGTTAGTTAATTGATCTGGGTTAGTATGTTCTATGGTTTTTCCGCATTATGCAAAGTGAATATTCTGTTGATATCCTACTGGTGAGTGGTGCACACGCACAGTAAGAGAACGCACGCAACACAACTAATAACATAATTAGATTTGAGGCACACACGTGTGATGCTCGTATTGCCCGTATCTGCTCGGTTTATTAATTATTTCCACGCGACTGATAACGGCTCCAAGTGCTGTGTCCACATTGTTAGCTGGTATCTAGCGTGTCCTGGTCAAGTGCCCTAATACGTGTTACCGGTTGGTGAGGACCGTTCGTTTTCTAATAAGTGGTTTGATAATACCGGCCCTATCGTTGTCCAGGATATTGTCATTATATCGATAGCCTTATGTCATTATATCAGCGCTTAGCGATTTTTAATAAATCGCTAAGCGCTGGTATTTTCCTTAAAAAATGGAAGCTGGCCAAAGTTGTACCGATTCATAAATCGGGCGCTGATGATCTGGTAGGAAACTATCGTCCTATATCCATCCTTCCGACATTTGCCAAGGTTTTTGAAGCAATAGTATGCCCTGAAATACAAAATTATTTTAGGAAATATCTGTCGGATCACCAGCATGGCTTTACTGCTGCAAGATCCACCTGCAGTAATTTAATAGCATTCGTTGAGGTTATTGCAGCTTCACTTGACTCGAACCAGCAAGTCGACGCCATATACACTGATTTCAGCAAGGCTTTTGACAAAGTTTCTCATGAAGTGCTGATTCAAAAACTTGCTGCGTACGGATTTGCTGGTTCTCTTCTTAATTGGCTTCACTCCTACCTAATAGACAGATCCTTTTATGTCGTAGCCAATGGTTATAAATCTGAAACCATGAACATAACCTCTGGTGTTCCGCAGGGTTCCCACCTTGGCCCCGTAATATTTATTATCTTTGTAAACGACCTTCCTTATTGCTTCTTTAACTCCACGCCATTCCTATTCGCCGATGATTTGAAAATAGTCCGCGTTATAGATTCTCTAGCCGATTCAAGATTACTTCAGGATGACCTGAACAGAGTCTTAAGCTGGTGTAAGGATAATCATATGCAACTTAATGTTGAAAAATGTTCTCAAATTACGTTTACTCGCAAAGCTAACTTCATTGATTTTAATTACAGCATGAATGGTACGTACCTCAGTAAAGTTGATGTGATTAGAGATTTGGGAGTCCTTCTTGATCGTAAATTAACATTTATTCCCCACATGGACAACATTATTAAAAAAGCTTCAAAGACACCGGTTTTGTGTTACGTAACGCTAAATGTTTTCGCAAGCCTAAAACTAAGATTAGCTAAGATTTATCTTTTTAACTGTGTCTTTCGTACCATATTGGAATACTGCGCGGTTGTATGGCGACCACACTATGCAACACATAGTCTTAGGTTAGAAAGGATCCAGAAAAGATTTTTATACCATCTTGCCTATTCTGCGGGATTAGACAAAAGAATTCGGAGTTACGCAAAATGTCTTCAAAAATTTAGCATGACTTCTCTCGAAAAACGAAGAAATAATATAGATTTAATTTTTCTTTTTAAAATACTTCAATAGATTGCCCTAAGTTGTTAATTAGTAGTTAATTTTAGATTATTATTTTAACTTATAATTTTAGTATATAATGGTGCAATAAAATAAACTAAAACCAAATAATACATTTAAGACTTACACATTTATTAGTACTCAATTAAATATAATTATGATCTATAACGTAAATACCACAAAAGCCATTTTACTATTTTAATTTAATATTTCTTAACTTTTTAAAAAGCGCCTTCATCCTCGCTCCTATTACCAATTAATTTAACTTTGCTGTGCCCGACAGGGTCCATAATTGATTCAATATTTTAACATACCAACTGTTTTATTTAACATTATGGAATGCAATAAAGTATTGAGTTGTTAAGTAAGTTTAATTTTAATCTACCCCATAATTATCCGCGTCACCCTATAAAACTGTTACGTCCCCCATTCCGCAAAACTGTATCAGGATCCAACTCTCCCATCCCCAGAATTTGCAGGCTTCTTAATAATTGCGACGAATCAATAGATATTTTTTTCACAACACTTAATAAATTCAAGCGCCAAGTCCATCAAATCTAATTAACATATTGACTTTTTTCTTTACTTTTTTGTCATCTTTGTGTTAATAAAACTACCCACTGTTGTTGAAAGTGTTATTTCTGCACTATTATTGTATTTTTTTTTTTTATGTAATAATTTAGTTTTTTTCTTGCATGCTGTGTCTATCGCATTATATTGTACACTATGCTTGTATCAAATTGCTTGTAGCATTAGGATAAAAAGTGTAACAATTGTAGATAGGCCAATAAATAAATAAAATAAAATTATAACAATGTTTTAGAATATAGGTGTGCTCGCAGAAACCGACCCCAACATAGTTGGGAAAAGGCTAGGTAGATGATATTACTTAGTTTTTCGTAGTAATTGCTGTTGCAGGGTTGTGGTCACAGAGGCAGGCCTTCCATGAATAATGCTGGTATTCAGCTGCATACCGTTAGACTGAAATCCAAAAATATACTACACACTCCATATCTATCTACCTTTAAAAAAGAGACGGTTCTCTGCTCTGCCAATAACCGCTATACGGTGTTCGGTTTACAACGTGATGGGCCTGTGTAGTCTTTTTTACATAGTAATGTAATTATACAGTGCTTTTTTTTTTTTTTTTACTTTCCCTTTGTCCTAGTTGCGGCAATTCATTAAAAAATTTTGGAATTTAAAAAATTGTTCAATTTGTTCTTGGCTATCAAAGTCACCAAGTATCAAGTTGACTGGGTTTGAAAACAGATGACTCGTATTGTTCCTCAACCTTGTTTCGAGCGACGGATAGAACCGGGGCCACTAGATCCTGGCCAGGTTGCACAATGAATTTAAAGTTTCTTGCAGATGACCCCAACTTTATTGTTACAGAAAAAACGCTTTATTTTATTTTTGTGACAAAAGCATGTTTCAATTAACTATCAATTTTGTCGCTTATGTGAAGTATTTTCCAAATCCAAACAATGGATCGTACAAGGAACTCGATACGTGCGTTCCAAAACTCAAATTGCCGATGTAGCTCACACGGCTGCCAAGCTCAAATGGAACTGGGCTAGCCACATTTGTCGCATGCCGGAGGAGCTATGGGCTAAAGTAACCACAACAGCAGCAAACGGCAACGCGGCAGGCCTAGAAGGAGATGGCAGGACGAACTCGACTCTTTTCACAAAGATTGGCGTAACAGCACTGGACAGAGATAAGTGGAAAGAGGGAAGGGAGGCCTTTGCCCTGCAGTGGGACACTAATAAAATAATAAAACTATGGATCAGTTCTTGGTTGTTTACTTTGGCGCTAAGTATTTCATTGTTGAGCTTAAAATTAACTATGTAATTTTATAAGGAAACGAGTAACCACAACCAAACAAATTTCAGTATTTTTCAGGCATAAAATAACAGCATCGTGTGACTAATATATGCCCATTGTACTCAGTGCGAAACTTTAGCATGCGTTTCAAGGCCGCTAGTCATTACGACCAGAGTTGCTGGGTTGGGTTGGCCCATCCTTCGGCCACGTGTGACTGCGCAAACCCAGCTGCTTGTTTACTCAGTGGTCATGATAAAGCTGTTGGCTCACAGGATTAACGTCGTAAAACTACACAGTTGCTTGCGCTCCCATATATATACTGTGTCTACTCGTGTTTACTTTTCACAGTAAAGTGTACGCTTGTGTACGTCTTTATATGCTTGTTTTTTATTGGACTTGATTGCACAAGGCTTGCTTAAACTGTTTTTATTGTTATTCTTGAATTTTCTTACATTGGCAGGACTCAAATTTTGGATCAGAAATTGGAGGATCAACAAATTCTCTTTTTCTTGAATGTTTGTTAACGGCACTTTAGTGACAACAATTTGTCATTGATAACACTGTTATGTTATAGGTACGACTGAATTATGCGGTTGGTTTTTTCAGTTACTCCAATAATCTTCCGTGTCCATCCTTCTTGGCGATTTTCCTTGTTGTGTTGAGCACTTCCTGACCGTCCTTTCCTTTTTTAATTTTAATTCGGAACTCACCTGGCTGAATACAAAGCTGACCTCAAGCCATAAGGTCATAAAAACGTAACATGCTCAGAACCAGATTGATTGTGATAGCTCGTTATGATGCCCCACGTCAGCATCGTGATGGCTGTTATCAAAACAATGCCTTGCCTTTGACTTTTATCGACACTTGATCTTGAACGCTGGAAGGTCAAACGATTCAGGCACATTTTTTAACACTTGATGATTTGAGTCATGCCGAAAGAATTGTGCTCTTGCCACCTAACTCTGTTGAATGATCCTATTAATTGAATTGCGATTAGATTTTATTGAGCCGGTGTTGTTCGGATACACTGCCCTCATCTCACAGGGCCGACACAGAACGTCTTTTCTTTGAAACATCTGTAGCAACTAGTCCCTAATGGCCACCTGGCCATATCATCGTATGCACCGCTCTCGGGGTCAGAAACTTGTGGTTATTTTATTTAGTAATACTAAATTTTATTCTGGCAGGTGGCTCGCGTTATCTAGTATCAATATTGATTCCTATGTCTTTGGAATTGCAATAAACAATAGTTTTAAAACCTTAATGTTCATCTTCAAGAACACAATACAACTTTAATATTTTACAGTACGTAATGTTTTAATCCAAAGTCAACCTTTTTTGTAATTTTTGCGAGTACTACATTAATCCTATAAGCTACTACTAAAACTAGGTATTAAAGGTCTCAGACGATTAGATCTAGGTCTTACTTTTTCTAACCGGTCCAGCCTAGTTACAACCAGTTACGGCACTCAAAAACCAGTTTTTTATGCTCTTTTACACCTATATCTAGTACGTAAAGACTGAGAACATGGTGGTGTACCATAGACTAACAATATGCTTCAGTCTTCCAAAACAGTTTTCTGGTAATGCCTAAGACTGAGATGACACCTCAACTATTTGCTTCGGTGTATTTCAAAGTTTTAGTCTCAAAAACTTGTTAGGATTTAGTTGGCCAGATAAAACATAATTTACGTTTGTTTTCCCCATAAGCAGAAGTGTTGAAGTCCCATGTAATGGCAGGTGAGCCAGTTACACCATTGCAGCACTTACTAAGTCAGCCTTGGAACTGTTATCAAATAAAATGTCTATAATGTGCACTAATTTGTGATAGTCGGATACTTCTAGCTTATTGTTGTGTAGAGTAGTCGTCAATCGCTATTATGTATTCGATCAATCAATATCGACTATCGCAGTCCACCCACTGCTGGATTATTATTTAATGAAATCTGTTCCTTACCTATCAGTAGCGAAGGATCAATTTTGTAAGAGGTAAGCCGGAGTACATATCTTTAATGTGATTATTTTATTTGTCTATAGAATACTGACTGTGCCATTTTTCAAAAGGAAGCCGGTAGGAATCGAGTTCTACGGAACCTTCGCCACTGTTACCTATATTTATCTAGGCACAGTTGACACACACTATTGCTAAATAGGCCTACAATTGCCAATAACTTCTGGAATTAAAAGTCAGGTTCATATTTAGCCAAGGTCCTTTCGCTTTTTTTTGTCAGCTTGGTCTTTCCTACTCCTAGGCAAAGGCCTCTCCTCATTCCTTCCACTTCTCTAGGTGTTATGCTCTTTCTCGCCAATTTGTAAGGAAGCCATCCAAGGCGTTCCGCTCTTGTCTTTATTTCATTTTATTTGGTGCAGCATTGCTTTCTTTTTTTTCCAAAGATCTACTGTCATCTCAATAGTCACCGTTTTTCTTGTCTGATTGTCTTTCCTACCAATCCATAATTTCGTTGGTGTTCTGTAATAGTTTTATATGGTCCAGGTAGTCAAAACTAAATCGTTATGCATGGTAAAGAAGTGTTATCGAGTGAATGTATTATGTTTTGATATTAATTCGCTATCGAGCGGCGATAACCCGCACTTCAGGGTGTAGCGAGCAGCCGCGCTCGCACAGTAGCCGGCATGTCGCGGAGCCGACTGTACCACTAGAACTAGTTGTATTACTGTAATATGTGCTGCTAGGACTTGATTGTTCTGCGAGGATCTGAAGGTGGATATGGGTGAGAGTTGTGTGTTCTATTTTATAGGATTTTGTTGGGTTTTGAGCTGAGAAGCCTATTTTTCGAATGATAAGGGAAAATTTGTTTTCTTTGTGATGCCATTTGTTTTTACGGCATACTACGTACTCAAATTAAGTAAAAGCTGAGCAAGAGGCGCCAGTATTTTCCTTACTAACGGCCAGAACACAAAGTCAACGCTTCAGGCTTTATACATTTTTGCGTTTCTTTATAAACCTCTCAACAAAATAAACCCACACTAACCTCGTAGATAATTCATCGGTTCAGGCTCATATCCGACAAAACAAAGTAAAAACAGTCGTACATAAGAAACGTATGATTTACTACCATCTACAAATCACATTCGGCGAAATGCTCGTCGATCATGTCTTGCAAAAAGCACAGTGAAGCGAACAATCGTGGGATCATATCCCGCTCTCCTATCAACTTATAACGACAAATAAATACGTTCGCCGCGTCATGCTATTTGCGAATTAACTGATTATTTTATTTTGTACTTGTACTGAAGTTTTATGTTGTGTCATACAGCATGTAACAAAGGACTTGCCAATTTAGCAGTTCAGCACTGATCTCTCATAGGTCCTGTTATCTTCTACGTTGACCCATGCTACTTACAGAGCTTGTTTCTTCTAACCAATCATCACTGACTCGGCAATAGTTTTCAGTAAGATTGTAAAGTTTGATTTTATTGTAATCGCTTGTAATTTTAACAACAGCTATATTAACTTCCCCATCATTTTAGTTGACAAGGCTTATAAAATATCAGTTTAACCGTACAACACATTTCTAAACCGACACGATCCTTCGACAAACATTCGAAGGATCATGTGTCATTCTCATATTTGGTCAGCGTATATTTATCTACACAAAATGTGTAAAAAGCACAAGTACTCGGTAATAATATTGAAGCTTGTCCTTGACAGTTATCAGGGTGTGTTGCGTCGTGTTTGTTCAGGTGAATGCGCGCGCGCAGACCGGCGCGTACGCCGCCGCCGCGGGGCCGCGGTGCCTCTCTCGGCTAGCCTCTATGTTGTCTTAAACTATGTGACATCATGCTTGTAAATAGCGTCATTATTAGACGTACATGGAGCGTACATTGTGTGTCGAGGTACCTCTATTTTATTTGGATGGTCACCCGGTACCTCGAAGTAGTACAGTAAAACATGCTTGACTTTTACGTTACGTAAACTTCGTGGAATATTATCGCTCGATTATATTTACTCCTGTTTGTTTTTGTAAAGTATCCTCTGGCTATCATTAATGAAAAATGTTTTTATTTTCACAAAAAGCTTTCTACACAATGAATTGTATTGGGAGCCTCGTTTTAAGCAAACAATGCCTGTGTTTGGATATGAGATTGGAATTTTAATTTTTTATAATTGTTTATTTCATAATAGTTCCAGAATTTTAATTTTAATTTATAGTATTTAATTGATTATAATTGTAACATTTTGTCACCAATGTATGCATTATTATATGATTCTTAATGAATTGAAATAAATGATTTTGATTTGATTTTGATTTAGGAGACTCCGCTCTTACATATACTGCATTTTTTATTTTTTTATTAATCAAATCAATCAATCAAATCAAATCATTTATTTTGCTTGAATATGGGTACACATAAGGATGAAATACAACAAATATAGCTGAGGACCATATCCTACCCTAACAGGTGTGCAAAACTAGTACATATTATAATTAAAATTAAAATTTAATAAATTAATTTGAAATGTCAAAAATGAAAACAATTACATTATGACGTCAAAATTTTAGTTAATTACATTTATCATTTCAGTCAGGGATACAGAGATGTCATATTATCAATTTAAATTCTTCTCAGTCAAAAAATCGTCAATTGAGTAATAACACTTATTAATTAATAGTTCTGTCAATTTCTTTTTAAAAAGTGGAACTGTCTCTATTTTTATTACATCGGGTATTTTGTTAAAAATTTTCGGACCCATACATAAAATACTTTTATTTAATAGGGCGGTATCGGAACCACTAACAATTAACAAATTTTTATACTGTCTCCTGATTGGCCGGTTTCTATTTTCGGCCACTTTATTAAAAAGATGCATATTTGATTTAACATAGACAGCTACCTCGAAAATATAAAGTGATGGGAGTGTTAGTAATTTTAGGGACTTAAATACAGGTACGCAGCTATCTGTTACTATTAAATTGCACATAGCCCTTATACAACGTTTATGAGCCTTGAACACCTGTTCCCTCAGACTACAATTTCCCCAAAATATTAAGCCAAATCTCAAAATTGACGCGACTAACCCGTGGTATGCAATTAACCTTGTGCCCATATTTACTTTTTTAGACAGATTAAAGAGTACATATGCAGCTGCACTAAGTTTTTTGCATACTTCTTCCGCTTGTGGCTTCCAAGTTAATTGGCTATCTATCATAATGCCAAGGAATTTTGCAACTAGTACTTGGTCAACTTTTTGTCCATAATAGTGTAGATATAAGACTTCTGGTGGAATTCATTGATAAAAATGCATTACGTTAGTCTTTGGTATATTAATCATTAAATTATTTTGGTCAAGCCAGCGTATAATGTTTATTAGAGTATTATTTATGTCATGTTCATATGTTTTTTTGTCAATACATTTAATCAAAGCAGTACTATCGTCAGCGAATAAGACCATAGGATGTTCAATGTGGCGAGGTAAATCATTTATATAGAGCAGAAATAATAAAGGGCCCAGCACACTACCCTGTGGTACGCCATACCTAATAATTCTAGCATTAGATAAATATTTTTCTTCGCGCTTAGTTTTAAGACATATTCTAGAAATTTCTGTGTGCTGCTCACGATTGTTCAAATATGATTTTAAGAGATTAAGTACATTTCCTCTGATGCCTATGATGTCTAGCTTTTTTATAAGAATTTCGTGATCAACACAATCAAATGCCCTCGACATGTCCGTAAAAATTGCGCAAACTGGTACTTTTTATCCACATTTTGCAATATGACATTTATCAAATCATAAACGGCCGTATTTATACCTTTATTTTTTCTGAAACCCATTTGTTCTGCACTTAAGATATTATATTTGGTTAAGAAGTTATTAACTGACTCATAAATTATTTTTTCTATAACCTTAGAAAAAATGGGTATTAAAGCAATTGGTCTATAGTTTGCTAGATCTTTATTGTTTTTTTTAAAAACTGGCTTTACTATAACTGTTTTTAAACTATCTGGAAATACTCCCGTACTGATACTTAAGTTCAGTATATGACACAAATGCAAGGCGATGTCGCCTGATACGAATTTAATGATTTTCCTTTGCCTGTAACATTTTTATATGATTAGGTAATAGGTTGTCTATTATAGCAAGGAGTTTCTGTTTGAGGCTTTTAATATACTTAAATTGTTTCATTGAATTTTGCCACGGTATGCCCAGTACATTGATTTTCGCGAGATCACATTTCAGCCCCGCTTAGTTAAAAGGTGAACTCTATATGCTTGAGGCAAATCAAATCCTAAATAAATCTCATTGCACTGAATCGCAGTGTTGAGTGCGTCGTGCGTCGTTGATATTATGAATAAAACATATCTCCAAAAGTGGATAAATTAATTGGTGGGCATTTCTCCGAAGCCTGGCTCACGAGGAGATGGCTACCGGATGCGATGCCAACAGGGTTGGCGCGCACTTGGCAAATACTTATTGCAGCAATTAATATTAATTTCGCGATTAGTCTTCAGTGTGTTTATTGTCAAACAAAAAAAAAGTACTCACCACGTCGACACTGAGTTTTGTTACTCTTGTCTTAAAATTGGCTGTTGTGTCTTTCGAGGCATTTTCATTAAAAGAGCTCCCAGTAGTCTCTCACCACGCCAGCTGTCTTTCGTTACTATTCTTGCAAATGGTATTAGATCTTTGCATCTATTTCTTGTATAAATCTTGCTCAATATTAAATACTCCCAATTTTATTAGTTTCTTTTTTGCATTCGCTGGTAGTAACCCTGTCGCTTGTGAATCGTGTTTCTCCCCATCAATTGACAATAGCGCGGTGAATGGGTCCCCTGCGCGCGCGCATCCCAACAAGGCGCGCATCGCATGTACTGACGTAGTGCACGTACTGTGTGCTGCTGCAAAAAGCACTGATGTGCCCCTCGCCGGCACTCCGGCCAGACGGGCCACCTAACTGTAGCTGCTAGGTACCGAGCATACAAGTTACGGGAACCCTAACTTGACCTCAAACATTTGTCACCGGTTGACTTTTTTTCAAACTTGTTTGCTTTAAGTTGGCCGAATCACCCTCTACATATACATTGCAATAATTTCGTGGTCTACGTACCAACCTCGTTCGAGATGGGAATAGAATTGGTGTAATGGAGGAATCCATTACAGCAATTCTATTCCCATCTATTTATGTAAATTAGTCTCAGATATATGATTACTTTAATTGCTTGATAAATTCATCAAACGCGCTATACCGCGGGTAATTTGCCGAATGTCCGTTCATGGATTGCATTGCTCCGTCATTAGATACAGTGTTTAATGTTTAGTTTATAATTGAGTGCATTCCTCGAGATGGTCGCCACTCGCTGCTCGCTGGTGTGCGATAGTTTCGCAACGCGCCGCTAATCTGGACGCATCGCGGAAGATTACATGCATTTGTGATTGGCCGGGCCGGTATCATTGGCGTGCCGGGGTTCGAGGTCGTGACAATAGCGCGATAACTAATTCCGACAAACAATGCGGTGACCCAACCAGCGAGCTGATGTTTTGCTCCATTGTAACTCATAAACGTATTACAAAATATTTATACTGACTTGTTTAGTTGTTTAGGAAATCATGCGGAGCACAGTGACCGGATGAACGGACCGTTCCGACTCGTCTGTCGTTCACGATATTATTATAAACCAAAGAATTCGTTCGACGTTTTGGTCACGTGTATGTTATTTAGAGGTCCTTGCTCCGATGGTCCGATTCCTGCTCGTAATGTCAATTATCATCGGTATATGTACAAATTAGGTTCGTTGGATCTTCATAAAACGCGTTTCACAATCATAAAATAGTAAGTCCAAAATTTCGCAATGCCAAAATTCAGGGTTGAGCTCACTTGTGTTTAGAATACAAGAAAGGCATTTAAAAGCAATTGTCATTAGGATGGGCGGTGCGGCCGTACATGGCTAACTGATCGGCATTGAGGCAGGCATTAGGTCCGGCGGCACTGGACGCTGACCGTACGGGCCTTATCTTAATGTTTATTGTGTGTCCTCCGTGCCGGACGACCGCACATTATCTCTATCGGGATTGCTTTGAGTGCTGTTTAGTTTTTCTCTACATGACTGTTGAGAGCATGGATATGTATTAAGCGGTTACGCTTTTTGTGCCTAGCTTAGATGTCCAGAAATGTTCCTTTTTTTTGCTATGTTTAAACAAATGCTTTTTTCACATGAACTAAAGTCTATCCCTAAAATGTGCACCTTAGGCAGCTTCCTAGTGTTAATGCTAGGAAAACGTACTGAGGCAAGCAGAATATTAGTTGAGCACGTTAGATTCCTTAGTTAATTTATTAGAAGCAGTCAAGGATAAGTACATTCAGTCAAAAAAGTATGGCAATGGATGATTTTTGTTTATGGTTCCGAATTCATTTTTTTGTTTTTTTTTTATTGTTAGATTGACACAACTGTTTTAAATTTTGGCGCGGTATTTAAAATAAATACAGTGCAGTTTTTACTTAGATCATATCTAGTGTCTTCGGAGTCCCTGAAAATGTTACGGAAGGCTTACGGTTAATCGACTTTATCAAAAACACGTGGTTATCAGTGGTACAAAGCGTTCGAGATGTGATGGAAGATTTTCATCGCTCTGGTAGGCCATCAACGTCTTCAACTGAAGTTAACATTTGTTAACAGTTTTGTGACTTGATTATTCGTTGGCGTAAGTGTATCGTCTCTGAAGGAGCATTCTTTGAAAACGATAAAATAACTTATGATGAATAACTAACATTTTGTGTATTATTGGTCGTTTCCCGGTACTTTCTTGACAGAGTATATCGTGATTTGTAATCTGAATGGAAGTTATTAAGGTAAATGTGCCCAGTGCCTGTATCAGTGCTTCATATCGCTTCGATTTATATGAATCGCGACCAGATTTGAAATACCAGATGCAAAGCTGCACCTAGGTGGAAACCCGTATAGTTTATAAGGTATCCGGTCACATTAAGCTAAGAGCTAGGCACATTACGTGTCGCGGGCACTTGGCGACGCGACGCATTAAATGGACATTTCAAGTCCCAAGAAGCAAATACGAGGAATAATAAGAGTCGCGTGCGCCGTGGGCAGCCCATTCGCGCAAGATTATGAGGCTGACGACCAATAGGCGCGCGTCGCCCTCGCCCCCCGCCCCGCGCACCGCGCTGCTCCTCCGCCGCCGGTCAGCTGGGCCGTAATCGACGCATAATCAAAACTTATACGAGTGATAACCATATTGCGTGGTGACCGACCGCCCGACACGGTGAGAGAAATTTTTACTTCTTATATTGTATACTGATTCGAGGATATCGTCAGAGCTATACCCAAGGTTGGTAGTTGTTGTGATACCTGCTTGTTCTACTGATGATGGTTAGAGCTGCTCCCCTGGGGAAGCCCTAAACCCGTGCGTGAACGTGACTAGATGGACCAATTCGTCTGTTATCATCTTACTCTCATCTAATCACAAGGTGGGCGCCTATGATAACCCTAGCATTCCATTCCTTGTTTTGAAGAACTTCAATATTTCATGAGTTATCCGTGACGTTGGCAGTGCTTCGCTGCCTACGCCACAAGTTATAGCCTCCTTGCCTGAAGTATTGTATAGCTGTAGTACACACATCACGGCACTATAGACTCGGGGCGTGCGGCTGGGGTTAGCAGCTAATCAGCTGTTCACATTAGCCAACGCTGAGCACTCACACGTCCGCGCTGCACTTGTGGGGCATCTGCAATAGAAAGCGATAACTCCAGTCACAGGGTCCCCTAGTTATAATGTTCCAGAGCAGTTTTTACAGTTAGTTATCTTCCTATTTAGTTACGATGATGAGAGGTTTACGTAACTCTTTTTGTGGTTGGTTATAAAAGTGTGCTATTGTAGGCTGCTTTTTACAGATGTGGTCGTGGTATTGGTGAAGGTTGCTTTTAGTAGAACAGGTTTTTTTTTTGTTGGTGATAGGTACATAAATCAGGTTTTTTTTCATCAGTTAGCTATGTGTCAGATTTTTTGTTGATGTGTAATGATTTGTTTTTGTGTAGGCAATAGTTGTGAGCACTATCTTTCTGAAAGAATCGTGCTAGTAGAATTTCCATGGTGCCCGGTTAAAAGTTCCTTGGTGACTTTGATGGACTTAGTTTTCCGGTATCTTGATAGATTTACTGTCTACTCCAACATTAAGTTTTTGATGTAAATGTCCTGTACAAGTTAATCCACAAAAGCTTATAATATTACTTTCAGAGGCTCCTCCTCTTTAATGAGCCGCGGAAGTATCTCATAGTTAAGTGTGGCCCTTTCGCGTGACTTATGTCTTGCATTAGGAGCCACCGCCTCCCGCCGCCGCCGCCGCCAAATAGATAGTGCACGATATTGCGCAACTTTACATTGCCATCAACTTGATGAGCTCAGTTCGTGTGATATGTTGCCGTAATAAGAGCCACAACTTCCAACATTACGGCCGCGATGGCTAATTCAAGATAATATCTTTTGATATTTTCGTTACGCGAAGGGAAGTCGGTAATGATACTAATGATAGTATTTACTTTGTTACTTCAATTTCCTTGGGCCAATGTGATTTAGCTCGAACAAAAAACGCCATACACTCACTATGGCTGTAATACGTGATTTCCGTCAACATAATATCTTAGCGAGGTTGTTATTAGTATAAGTTATGTCACGGCACCGGTCGACGCGCTCTCGGGGGCCTGTTTTTACTCGAATATCGTTTTTTACGAGACGTCGTCGATCGGAGCGAGCGTTCCGCCGCGCGCCGCAGCGGCGCCGCCACCGACTAGATGCCGCTTCTAGTAATGAGTAACCCTACGCCCGACTACTCGATGGGGTTTTTAATGTTATTTTTTAAGTGGCGGAACCATAAAATTTGAAACCTGTTTAAATATTTGAGAGCGAATGTTGTTTGGTCCGTTCGCTGCTATCTGAGGAGCGAGGACAGTAATAACGTACTCAACTTTACCCAAGAGCGCACTCCAAGCTGTGTATAGAGTAGCAGCGACCAATTATATTTATTTCCATATAAATTGATTAGAAACTTGTTTCTGCGGCGTTCGTGATGAAAACGTAATAAATTCTCTGTTTAATTATGATTCTATTGAGTAGTGATTGAGTCACATGGGAGAAGCGCTGGTGCTTGTGGTTCAGCTCGTCGCTACGTAACCTTATAATGTTACATAACGTGAGACTATACATAGTTGTGGTAGGTCGCGGCGAAGGACATTATCTATAAGGTGACGATATCGTGCGTGGCCGCGTCCATGTTGTACTATCATTACTTGATACTCGCTGTGACTGTCACATACTCACATATCGCACAATGCGCGTTATATGTGCTGCTATTCTGAGCATCGCACCTGACAATCACGTAATGTCAGGTTAAATGCGATTTCATTTGACCACTGCTGGATGATAATGAATTAAATGGAAATTGACTTGCGTTACAGTAGTTACAGTAGCAGTGGATGAAATCTCGTGTTGCCTGGGGCTGGCACAACAATACCCTCATCATAATGTTACAAATATCATTTACTGAGGCTCGACAGCTATCTAGTAATCTAGTTTATCCCTGCATTTGATGAGGCATCGGTCGGGCGGCCGTTGGACTGGCATTCGATCGTGAGGCAACGTCCTCGAATAGCCGCTGCTCTTATGCATAGTTCATTTGAGAACCCTAGGCCTACGCGGCGACGGCCACTTGTGACCTTTTCCGTGTGCTATTGTGAAGGGAATACGTAAGTATTGTGGTTTGTCAAGTGGCTAATTATTCTAAGGAGCAGTAATGTAGTACCTGCATACCTGATAGTAGAATTTTCTTCTGCCATTACTAGGCCATAGATAAAGGTACTATTGTTGTACTTCCTTCGTCCACTGATAAGAACAATGATTACTGACATACCTTACGGTTGTCTTGTCTATTCTCATTTCATCAGCTTGCAACCTCATGCTGAAAAGATCACTTCCTTCGCAGTCCGTGTTTTTCTTACAAAGTCATAAATACCAAAACTTGTCCGTCGACTATAATAGGTAAATAATCTATACTATACTCTACATAATAGGTATTATAAATGCGAAAGTAAATACCTATGTTTATTTGTTATCTTTTCACGCCTAAACCACTGAACCAATCATCCTAAAATTTTGAATTTACTTTGTCTGGTGTACAGAAACGGACAGGGTACCTTTCATCCCGGAAAAAGAACTGTTCCCGAGGAAAACAACAATAACGTTCTTATGTTAATAGATGGCGCCACGTGTCTTTCGATTGAATTATATTACTTATTACAAGCAGAGTACCTACAACCCGAATTGATTGACAAATTCTAAATTAACGCGAGCGAAGCGGCGGGCAAAAGCTAGTACCTATTTATTATAATAGTCAGCTGTTTATCGCTGGTTTTAGCCACCGGTCACCTAAATCGATATCTGGCGCGATGGACTAGATGTGCCGATTACTGACTGACTGTGAGTTTCCGATCACCACACTGCTACCCGATAACAAAGCATTTGATAGTAATCAAATTAACGTCAACATCAATATTGTACAGAAGAGTTTCAAGAATGTGTTCCAGAATGTTTTGGACAGCTATCCGGTTCACCGTAACGAACATCTTGGAACACGGATTTCTATTCAAATGTACAACATTTTTGTACGCATGCCAAATCTCCTTACAATTCCTCTTTCTCGTACAATTGAGATAAATGGTTTTGGACGCCGTCACCCCATTTTATCAATAGCCGAGTACCTACCTACAATTAACACATTTTATTGTTGGGAAACGATTTGTTTTCACTACTATCCCAGTTTTGTTTAAGGGATGTCTGTTCTTCAATAGTAAAATAAGTGAAGGTAGTTCGTTGAACCATAAAGCTGTCAGCTTTGACTCGGGAACGATATTGACACAACTACACTGAAACCTAGAAACTTCTAGAAACGATCCAGACTAAGCGTCAGTTCACACCGAGACGTGACGCGACGCGACGCGGCGTGCACTGTCAAGCCAATCTATGCTTTATCTCCATTAGGAAATGCATAGTGTGGTTTGTAAGACGCGCGGCCGCTCGCGGCGCTGCGAGACGTCTCGCGGCCCGAGTCTTTGCTAGCATTAAACGCGGAATTATACTTGAACTAAACGGATTTGAGATCATTAAATACCTAAAATAGAATGCTTAAATCCTGCCAAAAGCCATTTCGACTTGTCAAACAGATTATTTAGGCACAAAGTGAGTTTTTCAAGAGCCTCACATAATAGTTTCGCGTTGAGCATGGTGTTGGCGCAGAGTGTGTGCGGTGGTGTGGTGGGAGGGAGTTGGGTGCAGAGCTGAGCGGTGCAAGTCGCGAAGCGGGAGGTGCACGGTAGTGTAGGTACTGCGCGGCCGTTCAACTCTGAACCGAAACGGGGTCGTGGAGGTTACCGCGACGCACGCGACTGCGCCCGCACAGAAACGCAACTGCGAATAGCCCGCCAGAATGCCAGATCACTCAATATGCGAATAGATGAGATTGTCCATTGGTCGGACTGAGCTCCTTGAAATTTCTGCCTCTAAGGAATCAAGGCGGAACTTTTAGGGAACACACCATACACAGTGTTCTATGATATAATTAACCACTAACATTTCACCAAATCACCATATCTCAAAAACCAGTGTACAGACCCACATCAAGCTACTACAATCTGTCAAATTTCTTTAATAGATTTTCAACTTTATCGTTAAAGCATTAGGTTCAAGGTTGATTGGTAAATACACAGTTGATTGGTAACACTGGCAGCTGTAAACAATATTTTAAAAGTATGAAAATTTTAACAGTGCCCTCATTGTACATATTCCAGACATCTATGTTCATCAAAAATAATATTTATAAATTTGACCGAGTAGGTAGTCAGCGTCGAGCTGACCGGCTACAAACTGTTGGATCTAAAACTGCTTTATACAAGAACAGTAATTTCGTAATGGCTCCAAAATTATACAATAAATTGCCAAAGTGTATCAGAAGTGAGAAAAATGTCAGCCATTTAAAAAAAAAGTTGTTCCTGTTTCTGGTTGAAAAGACGTATTACTCGATTGAAGACTTTTTTAATGACAAATTATGACTAAATTTATTTTTCTTTGACATTCTAAATAATTAATAATATAATTCAATTACTTTATTGTATGCGGCTCATGACATTTTTCAATTGCTTCATTTCTTAACCTGCTTACTAATAATTTATTTGTATGCCGATTATTGGCCGAACATACAGATCAGCTAAAATGTATAAATAACACCTTTTTGTACTTATGTTCACAAATAAAGATTGATTTGATTTGTAAAATTAGACAGTTTCATATTTTGTAATATAGCTCGTTACGCCTCTTCGTTCCAAGCATTATTTTTCTTAAAATTATAATATTTAAATGACACTGCACGAACCGGTTTTGGATGTTTATTTTGCACATTCTTTTTTATATTACTGTAAAAGTTCGCTAAATATGTGTGATGTGCTAAACAGTTGACTCACTGTGTTGAGTGGGCAGTGGCGCCGGGCTGCGAGCCCCGATACGTTGCACCATGTCACACTAATTACCGGACAAGAAAAACACGCTCTCTTTTAAAATTATCAGATCTTATAACGTTAGAGGGCTGAGAAACTGACAAACCTTCGCAAATGTTTCTTGGAAAACGAGAGAAAAAGTTAGCTTTATTGACTGTTCGGCGATAGGTTACAACTTGTTACTACATATGGTTCTCTCGTACATTGTGTATTTAAACTAATAAGCATGTTTGACCTCCTTACGGAAAAAAATATCAATTTCAAAATATACAATGTACAAGAAGTGGTTTCATGTAAAACCCTGCAACATAATTATCTAAAGGCATACACCTAGGTAGAGAGTCGCATTAGCTTTTTGTGAGACGAATGCTCAGTGCCGCGCTCTGGGGTGTTCGTGATTAGGAGAACACGTTTGTGGCTCAGCTAGACGTTTTCCGAGCCAAAGGTGAACGTCCATTCAAATGGCCCACTAGTCTGACGCAGCCACGCAGCCTAGGAGCTCCGAGCCACGCAGCTCGCTCTGACGTCCACGAATATAAAACAACTCCCCGCTATTATGCCGATGCAAAACCATTGACAGCCATTTTATTGTGTAAATGCTTTATTGTGCTATTCTTCTTAGGCGCAATTATTGGAAATTGTTGTTAATCTTCGTTTACGTACCACCTCGACACTGTAACTAGACTATAATTAGAGTTAAGTGCAATCGCGTAATCGTTACTTAGGAATTTTTACTGCAGGATAATTTCTGAGAAAAGTAATTTTTAATTCAAGTTGAAAAATGTTCCCTGACAGTAGATACTGAAATGTTTATTCTGAAGCTCTACATAGCAATAGGTCAGCAATAGCGAAGCGTTCTAATTTAGGTTTAGTTTGAAATTAAATTGCTAATACCTGATCGAAATGCAAAATGTCTTCTAGTCAAGCATTTATCAACAATATCGTGTGTATTGATCGCACAGCATCTCGAGCGGTATGAAACCGACACTTAGCAGAATATCTACCAGCGATCAGCGGCCCAGTCACTCATCATTACGGCTAATCGTGCAACACAAATGCATCTAAGCTCATTAATTCGCTCTTCAATGAATTAGCGAAAGGAGTACGAAATCGCGAGGTCGTCGGCCGGTGCCGGTCGCATGCAAGTAGGTCGCGGACCACGGTTGCCGGTCGCCGCGCGTCGGTCGGTGCGGCGGGAAGACACATGCATGGTTATTCATTATTTTCAGCCTGTATTGACCCACTGTAGGGCTAAGACATCTATTACTTATTTATTCTGTAGCGAAGACCTCGCTTTCCTTTGTTATAGAGCACTTAACTGTCGTTATAGATCTGTTGAAAACCTTGTGTTGAAGACTACAATTCGTTTGATTGTGGTGCTACCTATGTTAAAGACAGGATGACACCGACTCTGACTGCTAACTTTATTTCCTCTCGTGGTGTCCTCTTTTTTCCGGCCGCTTTCTCACTTAGCACGAACTGTTGGAAGCTTTATCAAGCACAATAAACGTCTACCCATTACCCGCTTTTACAGTGACATGTATTTCCAGGTAATGTCTCCCTTATCGTACCATCACTTAACCCATTGAAGAACAGCATGATGTAATAACACCATTATATCAGGCAGATCGTTTTCTGATAAATAAACTGTGATGTAACTCCAGATAAACGCAATCTTTTTCAATCTCTCCACAATTATAGCAAAAGAACTTAATGGCCACTGATAATGGCACATGAATCACAAACCTAACTGTTTCCTTAAAAGATTGGAAAAGAAGAAGATTGCAGCAGATTAGATTAGTTAGAACACGTGTAAAGACATCAGTTGTGTTTGTGTGTTATCTTTAGAATGTTTATAATGAATGGTGCGGATTGCAAATAGTTGAATTAGAATGGTTGGAGGTCGCGCGGTGCGAATCGTGAACTGTTCACTCAGGACGGCCGCGCATGCGCTCTCTAGACCCCACTGACGCTTGCGAACAATCGCACAAACTTGCTTACACAGAACCACGACTTTCAGCATCATTTCGTGAAGAAAGGTTGCAAAGAATGATCAGGAATGTGGGCAGCGCACATTCCTGATCATTCTTTGCAACCTTTGCTTTTTTCGAAAAGCCAATCAATCATAATATCAATTGACGACTTAAGAGCTAATATTAAAAGCCTACTCCTACCTACCTCTCGTCTCAACGTTAACCAGGCAGTATCAGTTTTGTACAGTAGTTCTGTATCCGATGCCAGCGAAGACCATACGTCTACAGTAACAGACACACAATGGGACTGATGGCAATACGAGAACAGAAGTCGCAACACTCTGTCTCATTGTACGCTTTGCTTTAACGACTAATCGATTCCATCATTAGTATTGCGTGTTGCAATAGATACTTTAGTGTGGAAACATATGGAGCAGCGTCGGGAGCGGGCGCGCCCTGACTCCCAAACGTCGCTTTCACTAATGTGTTTCACGATAGAAAATGTTTTATTACCTGATAATATTAAAGATAGTCTTATCGTCGAAGTGTAAGTAGATATACTATCTTTGGGATAAAATTAGAACACAGTTATTGTGTTTGTCATTATTATCTTTACCTAGGACATATAATTTATCAGTCACAGATAAAACACAAATCTGAAGAAATCAGATAATGTCAGATAAGCTTCAAACGACTAACGTAGAGGAATTTTCTAGCAAACTCGCAATAAATTGTTGTGAATAGAAAATGTGGATTTGCAAGCAATCTATACAAGCTGAGGAAGAAAGCTTATGTTGTAGAGTTGTTAACTACGGTGCTGAGAATGGCTGGCTTTGTTGTTTTACACTACACAGCATAGTATACAGTTGGCATGTCTTTTACACAAAGTCCGTGAAATGCGTGTGCGTCGCGAGCGCAGAACAGTTAGGTGCGCAGGCGCAGAGCGCGCCGGCGCGGGCGACGCGTCCGTTGCGTGTGTGCCGACAGTTAACTCGACACAGACCAGCAGTCATTGTATGCAATATAACACATTTTTTCACTTCCCATTCTTTGCCATTATGTTTCATTATAATTGAAGGAGCAGCCATTGTGACAATTCCCACTCGCACAGATAACAAAATAACATTCTATGTAAATTTTTGTTATTCTAGATTCAGTTGCACAGTGAAATAGTAACGGTAGTTCGGTTATTTATAGAAGTTTGTAATTAATTAAGGTTGGAAATGATTTGGCTGAATGGGAGTCGCTTGATGGACTGTGACAAGGGCTTGGCAGGCTGATGTATTCTATGTCGGGTCTATTCACGGAATCACAATGTGAAAATAGGAGAATCAGTGCCAACTCTGTTGGTAATATTGTAAACCAGATGAATATCAATGTGAATTGCTAATTACATCTAGATTTTCCCGTTGAATTCTCCAACCAAGTAAGGTTTTTGAATAATTTAGGTAATATTCTGGAAATTATAAACGCTTTGCAAGTTTGAACTTATTTTCCGTATACTTATTAAAACTGTAGGTGGCATCAGTATGAATGGCAACACATGTGTTAATACAGCGTCTTCTGTTGTGGTTGATTGTAACGTGTTATTTATTGTTGTTGCAGGTGATTTCTGCACTGACGTCATCATGAAGTGGAACGACGTCACGGATATCAGTGAGTTGATTCATATCTTTACAAACAACGAAACACACTTTTCTTTGAAAGTGAACACGTCCAGTGACCAAAACTACTACTATTAGTTAATGGCCTGAAGTATATCTTCACCTCCTGATAAGTTCCGCAATTTCAATGAAAATATGTTACAACTTATGTTCCTTTCTCGTTGCCTATATCTAATCGTTTTACATTTTAGTTGCCTCAACAAAAATCTACAACGCATAATCAACCTTAATTCGTCGGTGTTTCGAGCGTGCAGTGCAAATAGGCAGAATCTTCTTTTCCTCATGGCGTTAACTTATTGGCCCACTGGCCAAGAAGTTGCATTCTATCTTAGAACATAACTTTAGTGTCGCTGCCAAACTTCCACCATTAGCACAATTATTGGCAATATTTATAGATTATCTACATGGGAAGACCCACCCTTTATAGCAAACCTTTTTATGTTATACCGAATATTATTTTGCATAACAGCGTATAGCATAAACTTCATTCGCAGAAAATCGTTTGGCAAATACTTATTTATCATACATTCAATACTCGTAATTTTATAAGTCAGAATCATCTTTAGGCATTTCATATCGATAATCATTAAAAGGCAGAACTATCATATATCAGAAAGTTTACAGTTAGAATCATCTTTTGGCGTACATTTCATATCCATAATAATTGAAAGACTCATCTATCACATTAAAGAAAATTCATATTTAGAATGATTTTGTATTTGTAACTTGTAAGAAGCGTACACCATGCAAGCAACAACCATGCAGCATGCAAACAAGTATGCAACGTGCAAGTAAGCATGCAAGCAATTATGCAGTATGCAAGCGATCATGCACCTTGCAGCAGGCGCCAGGCATGGTTTCTGTCACAGGTCGGACGCTGCGGGGCTCCGGCGGCGGTCCCACGCGAGCTTATCGTCGCAGTTATCGCCTCTCCGCGCCTACGCGGGCTTAAATTACACTCTAGGGGTAGGGCAGACAAGACTACGTGCACTACTCTGTTTTGCAGCGATTCGTTTCGGTTACTAAGTTTTGTAGCACAACATATTGACTTTAAAAGTCAAAATTTTAATTTGAGGTTAAAAATGCTTATTTATATAAATGACAAGAGGCCTAATAAAATTCTGCCGTCTTAAAATTATGCCATTGTAAATTCAGACAACATAAACATTCGGCCAAAAAATTATTACTTATATTAAATAATTTTGATGCCTAAAAAATATTCGCTTAAAGAAGATTATGCCGTGTTTTGCCAAATAAATTTCGAAGCATCAAGATTCTGCCAGATAGGGGAAACCCTGTCTAAATAACCGCTAATGACGCAGTCAATATGTGCTGGGTTTGCTCAACCGTAACTTGTAATGTTTGTTTACCCAAACTTACACTAGGGAAGTATTTGCCAATAATTCAAACAAGGGAATTGATAAGCTAAATATTGTTATTTGTTATCATAAAACATACCAGTTTAATTAAACAATTGTTGTTTTAAACGGAAAATGTGACCTTTCCTGCTAGCAAGCAATGCGGTAACAACAAGTTATAAGTGTTGATGCGGCACAGAGTACACGCAGCGAAGCTACGGGCGGCGCGCGTGCGCCCACGCAGCGCGGCGCACGCATGCGCGCGCCCACGCGGCGCGTACTACACATAGTACGGCACCGCCGCCGCGCGCCGGCCGGCCGCGTCCGACCCAACACAACAATCCCGTTTTATTTATATATCGCGCCGTCACCCACTTATTTACAATCATTTCCAAACGTCATTATAATTTGGCCGCAGGTTTGAGTGCACCTTGCCATACCAATCAAGGTAATGACTGCTCAAACGACCATTACGGAAGATTGCTAGTATCTTCTATACTGAGTATCAAAGACATTACCAATGATATCAAAGCCTTCTAATGGCAGATGAACAATTAGTGGCACACAAACTCACATTCAATTAAATCTCTTATGGAGAACGCTAGGAGTCTAGTGACGCAACACTGCCTTAAACTTTTGTCTACTTTGGCGTAATAGTCCTCGTTTGCTGATCGTAATAATAATGGCATAGTGGGCATTACTAAGACGATGGGAATGTGATAGTGTAGAGCGTCCTCGTGCACATCGTACGCTCCGCTGGGTTGTAGTAATTAGATTTCAATCGAGCGAAGTCGACTCCGAATAATTCGCTAGCAGGAGAGGCTACCTGTTGTCATATTCAATATTTCAGAAGAGCTCAGCCCGGCTTAGTGAGGAAGCTGAGCTAACTGCTCCTAGGTTACCTACAAAAGCGATGAGTACGTTAGCGAGACGTGATGCGATAATATTGAACTGTAGCCGTTCCTGTTAAACTACCTTGTTTATGTTTAGGTAAAGTAGAATTTCTCTCTAAAATTGTCATTTCTTGTTATCGAGTTTCGATTCCTTGCACCATTACGTCAGGTCGTATCACATTTGTTCCATCGAACTATCTATGGACTACAACGAAAACGCTTGTTCGGAAATGCGATCGTCTGTGCAATTTAGGGAGAGTTTGATTCGAGCTGAGGCTGAATATAGTAGCGTTGGGTCTCCCAATGCGATGCTGCAGGTTGGCAGAGAAGGCAGGAAGACGTCGTCGCGCGCCCGGCCGCCATTCATACGGAAATAACTAGGGCTGTCATTTGCCATACTGCCATATAGGAACACATGGAAGTGATGATCTTTTTCTACAAAGATAATTATCATGCGTACCGATGACAGCTAAGACGATGAGTGCTGTGCTAACTCATTAAAAGACAAGATTTTTTTTTCTTCCTTAGTGAACTCTAACTTTTGGTGAAAACTTTGATGACATGCTCCGTTCTGCAGACCGTAAGTATCCTCCACGGAAACAAAGTCTGCTGCAACGGACTACACCAAACTCCAAATCTGTCGAGCAACTATACATAAGTATTTGCTTATGCTAGAGATGATTACATCTCTAGCATAGCGTGTTCACAAGATTTAGTTTCATTGAGACATTTATTAAAATGTCTCAATGAAACTAAATCTTGTGAACTCGGAGTGAACATCGTGCTGTCAGTTCTAGCACTTGATGCATTGCTACCAAATATAGAATGACATCAGAATGTCTTCGGCTGCCACGTCTGGCTTGCCAAGGAAATCCGTTACACTTACACTGTATGTTTCCAAGGTTCAATCATTTACCCTGTTGGTTCTTCTTCGCTTTAATGTGGTGGTTACTGACTACACCTTCAATTTTGAAGGCCGTTGTCCAGCGTCTCCTAAGATGGGTAACGTTTCCTGCTATGAACCTCCAGATGCTTCTCTGCAGGGCATGTCTTGATCTAACACCATCCAATTCCCACTTCAACATTCCCACGTTTTGCTTCTAGACTTTTAAGCCTTGCTCGCATGGCGGAGGCGTCGGGCTCTAATCGCGTGTGTAACGCACACTGAGCGGCCCGCGGTCGCGTCGCGTTTTGCGGTCTGCGGTCTTCGACGTGCGATTTTGCACACGACCGAACACCTAATGACTTGATCGTGATATTAATGTTTGTTGCCTTTGTTTGGACAAAATAAACCTTAAGATAAACAAAACTCGATGAAGGCAGATTTTCGTGCAGGACGAAATATTTTACAATTTTTTCACTATTTTCCTAAACTGAACGGGAGAGTAAATATGCATGCAGACGTTGTTTGATACCTGTTTGTTTAGATTAAGATAAAAATGGTTGTGTTATTACAACCATTTGATCTGATCGGTCTGCAAGAAAAAACGGTAAGAACCATTGATTTTTCTCATTCAGTTTTTTTCCAACAGGTGAATCAATGAATCTCGAGATTTATTTTGCTAACTCTGTACATTCTACTCGAGTAGAAGATTATTTGAATTAGAAAAGGTGTGAAAATAAACAGCTTGGGCAAGGCTAGCGTATTGTAGATTTATTTGGCCAGTTAGTGCATATAGCCAATTCGCACGTCACGCGTTTCATTAAGCAGATACATGCGGTATCCTAGCCACTTTCTTACGAGCCATTGCGTGCCAACATTCTTTCAGTTTAGCGGCTTTGTGAAACTGGGTTATGTGTAACGTTGCCTAAGTGAACATCTCACACTAACTGAAATACGGTTTGTGTATAAATAACAGAATTGGGTGTTTCAAAAAGTTCGCTGTAAGAAATGTTTATCTGAGCGTGACGGTCGGCCATGTTGCGCTCGCGCCGAATTGCAGATTACATCACTCCGCAAAAAAATAGCGTGCGCGTGCAGCCGCCGGAGGAGCGGCGCGGGGAGTGGTGGGGGGCACGGGGAGCAGGGTAGGGGTGCCGGGGAGGGGGGACCGGCACGCTTTAACGGCCTTGGCCTTGCTCGGGCCGCGGCCAAGGTGAGCGTTCAACTTTATACCGTAATTATACATGCGCCCACCAGTCTACCGACGCACACACTTATTATGTTGGCACAAACGCGATCGTAACCATAACCAAGAGGATGTCCACTAGTTATTATAACACTACCTGGATACTACTCGCTCCTGAGCTAGCCTAGCGCGGTGCAACGAAAGCAGAAAAGCACACTCCATTACTTGGTTTCTCTCGAATAATCGGCGGATGTTATCGAAACGGCTTGCGGGAACCGTGTACGGCTAAACTTGGAACTCGTTTGGTAGTTGGCTAGCTCGGTACGTTCACGCTCTCACGTCAAGTGGGTGAGCAAACAGTGCGGTGCGACCGACGACTGCGACGCGACGCTCCCCGCTTGACGTGCTCGATGTTACATTAGTTGGGCACGCACCAACAGGTTTATAATTAAGCTGTAGCGACCAAAACTTATACAAGTTGCCTTTTATAGATGTTACTTGTTTGAAGTTTTTCTTGCTCATACCATTAGAGTCGGATGTTTGTGAATACATATATTCAAACATTTAATTCAAAAATCAAACATTTTATCCATGAGAGAACATAACTTTCTGTGGATATCTTATCTGTTATTTGCTATCGGATTCTAAAGAGCACGAACACGCATGATAAAACAAAACAAAATTATCTTAATGCGTTTTGGATTGTTTGTTTTGCATGAAATATTGTTTATTTGATACTCTTTGAACCGAATCTATCAATCGGATCAGTTTGCTAAGGAAAGGATATTGAAAAGATGGAGGCGGCTGTTGATAGCGACCGCAACGTCATCTACTCAAACGGAAGCAGTCGACTCAGAGCAAATAATGACTTGATAATGCCAGTATACATATTCTTAACACGTTGTATAGGTGGCCAACGAAAAAGGAACAGCCATTATGCATCAATAAAATAATGACATTCGCTAATACGTCATAATAAAAAGGACAAATATGATGTTATCGCATCGCGCCGTGCGCTGTCGTTGGCGGTAGTCCAGCGCTGGGCTTAGAGCGACCGCAAACCGTCACGATTTCACGACGCTACTAAATGCAGAAGGTACACACCTTACTTCGAAGCCAGACTTGAGTATAAGCAGATTGAAAGTAGCGCTGGTGACCGACAAGTAGTTCGGAAAGCTGCTATGATGATTACAATGCGAAGAAACGAAAGACATTTTGTGCTAACGTTTTGACGTAGTCATCATTCTCTTGCCCTTATCCCAATTCATTTGGGGTCGGCGCAGCATGTCATCTTCTTCCATACTTTTCTATTACGCGTTATCTCATCATCACACATCTCCTTTCGTGCCATATCATTCTTCACACAAAGTTTTGACGTAGTTGAAAGAAGACCATAACCATATTCACTTGCCGTCACTGCCCTTAGTGAAGTGGACATCACATGTTCAGTGTGCCCGGGAGCCCCATACAGCACCGGCTGCACCCGTCTGCCGAGCGTGTCATACATCATCAGCACACGTCACCCGCGCCCATCCTAATGATTTATGGGCATGTGCTATACACCAAGCTGAATTATTGTCTTTAATCATTTAGCTATTCTTATTTACGTTCCCAAATCTTGATTGTATGCGGTTACACCAGTCGGTAATTCAGTATTTGCAATGACCTTTGAACTAAAGGTGTGGAGCATGGATAAAGTTGTAGTGTCAGGTTCCACGCTAATGCCGTACTATTTACCAGAACAACAATAACCTTTACTAATAATGTAGTTACTTTGAACTATGAACATTTAGTTGGATTTCAGCTCAACACATTTCGAAATAAAGGTAAATCAAGATCGCAATTTGGATTACCACCACAAACTACACTTAGTGGCTGTTGAGTAACTTATGCTAAAATAACACTACTTCTCAGTACGTAATTGTTGCTGTAACATTATTAAATAGATTAGGTGCATTCTCGTGTGGCGTGTACCTCGTAGCACAAAGACGTGTTCGGCGGCGCATGCGGCTCACGTACGCATTGTGGTCCCACCACATTACCATACCGGTGGACGTTACAGCCACAATAATGCCACGTCGCGCTCATTATGCCAACTCCTAAATGGCTCATATTGGCGCAATTTCAACATTCACAGAACTGACGGCAGGTGGAACAGAAACAGTCTAAAATTGTGACAGACAACCGGCAATACTACTTAATATAGGTACTACAACTTTTGGAAGACTTAAAAACACAAACTCGTATTCCGATATATTTTGTAAAAAAAAAAATCGAAATTAATAATAACGATGGAATTCGCATTTCCAATGCCCTAATCAGAATTGAAAACGCGAATCAATTGAGATTTTTATGCTAATCATGCAATGTTAGTATATTGTCGACAAGGAGTGGAGACAGAGGTACGACAACGTTAGTACTACGAGTAGACATCAGTGGGAGACATGGAGTAAACCGTATTGCTATGAAACGCGATTTCAAATGCAGTGATACTCTGAATACTAGGATAGCAATCTCCATGTGGTATCTGTCTTTAAATAGATCATAGATCACCCCTTCTGTATGCATAGTCGCACGACACTACATAAACGTCAGTGTTACTTACGAGCGATTCGTCGAAGTTATCCTCAAGGTCAGTTGCCTGCGTTCTTTGATCGATCGCTCGATCGAAATTTTCCGATGCGTTCAGTCACATTCCCAACTGTATTTACAAACATAGGTCACATTAAAATTCCTATTATAAACATTTATATAACCACATATTTAATCTGCCGACCTTAAAATTTACATTTCTAATACATCAGTAATCGTTGATGATTAATCGTCGCCATTTTGTTTGCTAATGGCCGACGTATAATATTGTTTTATAGTTGTGCGCCTTGAACTTGACCGGCTGGCTATGCGAACAATCGTGCTGTTTTCTATCCTATGTAATATAAATAGTCGAATAATTATCGTGGAAGATTTGGAGACTGAAGCTATCGTTAATAAAGATTGGCATGTCGTTTTGAGTAAAAGTGTTGCAGATATCGCTGTCTCGTTTTCAGTTCCGTGGCGTTACTATATTATCGTTTACGTTACAGCGGTGGCACACAGTTGGCGTGTGATCTGCAGCCAAGAATAGGCCAACTCTTGCGTTTGGTGGGATTCCAGAGACGAAAAACAGATTCGATCAGGTAGATGGGTAAGAGTCCATCTGGTTACTAACTATATTTCTCAGTGATCGCCGGTCTGTCTGCCAACATGTTAGCATTACTAGCCCACAGCCCCTCAACTGTGTGAGAGTAACAACACACACAGAACATACAAATAAACTTCGCGACT
Organism: Noctua janthe; assembly: GCA_910589295.1. NCBI lineage: Eukaryota > Metazoa > Arthropoda > Insecta > Lepidoptera > Noctuidae > Noctua > Noctua janthe. The sequence goes on from OU342561.1 coordinate 557,282, forward strand.
AAATTCAAGGCACATCGGTTAGTTCCAAACTGGGCAGCGAAACAATACAACTTGATGTTTATTAGCGTTGCTCGGTGCTGAACCACCGCGCAGCATGCTCGTGTAGCCAACCAGCCATTACGTGCCGGCGCTGCCCAAGTGCCCACGCGCATGCCGCCGTGTCACGCCGAGACGCGGATCGACACACATTTGCATCTCAAATGGTGACCATTCAATTACTCTGTTTTGTAGCATTTTTGTAGGGTTTCTGTTTCAGATTTCACAAAAAAAAAAAAAAAATATTTGTGCACGATTCAAATACTAAACAAAAACTCGGTAAAAGCTAAAAGGATTGTCTCCGTCAACAGCACGTTGGAATTGTTGTCTTGCTTCTTTGCGACTTCTTCCCGGAGGCTAAAACTAATGAAGTACTTTTCATTATTCAAACTTTGGTGACTAACTCTAAGTATGCTCTATACCCGAAGTATTCGAAAGAGAGCACGTTACACTCACACTCTGATAAAAATAGTATTGTTAAAATACCATTTTCATATGTAAAGAGCAAAGAGTTGAAGGCTGTAGATATTTAACGAAAATACAAGCTACGGGCACGTGATCGCTGATAAGGTCTAAATATCTGTTTAACTTTGACATTGACCATTATTCACTTAGGTTCAAGCTCACTGCTTTATTTTCATTGTTACTCTTATAACAAGTCTATTGTATTATACTCCTCCGATTAATCTATGTTCTATTTGTTTTAGCACTAATCCGTTTTCGAACGAATCTTCGGCGTTCTCAGTGATCGATCCTTTAAAGGAGTTTGTGTGAAATGTCTTTTCTCCGAAATCCATCCTCCGATTTGTTGCGTCTTTAATTACAATCACTTTTTTCCATTTTCTTATGAAGTGGTTAAAACTGCGTAAACCACTAATCAATTGTTACACTATTTAGATTTGTGTTATCGCCATTCTATTTTGTTAATTTTTTTTTCTTCTCTCTCTTTTATATTTTTTATGTTTGTAAACACTTTTAATGCATGCCATATCTTATAGTGTACCCCATTTTTTTTTTTTTTTTTGTCTACCGTTTTTTTTTATATGTTCCCTGTGAATTGAGAGGTCTGGCTCTTGTGATACAGGGAATCCTAGTACAAGAGCCAGAGCTACACTGATGTTACTAACAATCACCTGTTAATAAAGATTTTTTTTTTTTTTAATGGATCAAAATATTTCATATATTTTATTTTAACAATGACTTACAAAAAGAAGAGAAATTATCCAACGGTATGGTTATAAAGCAATCAGTTTGTGCATCGCGTCTAATAAGATACTGGTACCTGCGTGTGAGTAGAATGCTAGAATTTCGCGCAAACAGGTTGCGCAGGACTTAATAAACAAAGTCTCGGGCCACTCCGACGTATGGACACACAAGAACAGTTTCATGACTTGCCCGCGTCAACGGCGCATTGAATCTTGATTTGACCGACCGCGATAACTTTTCCTGTCTCTCATTACTTCACCTCCAACTTTGAACCGTACGTCGTCGACTTTGGACCATATTCTCGTTTGATGGATAGAATTGACATTTGGAGATGTAAGATAAGTGGAGAGCGAGATCGGTGCGTCGGGGCAGGGCTGAGCCCTTTCAATTATTCACAGGCGGAACAGTATTCTGGCACACGTATGTTGTTGCCCTCTGTCGAAGCGGACCTTATCTCACTTTGTATGCTCCTACGAGCAGGGACGTTGACATCGCTATGTGGCTTTCAGTGCGCCTCGCACCGGTCCCACTCGCAATTTGTGATTCACAATTTCATTTTGCATTAGAATATTTGTATTATTTACATCTAGTATTAATTGTTAAGAATTTACATTCAAGTGAAATCGTTTAAATTGCATCGTAAACAAACGATTTTGTTCTAAATCTAGCTTTGTTAGAAGCTAGCTGAGACACAAAACAACCCTGAAAGTGTTTATGTATATCCCACGGGCGGTCGCCAGCGAAATTAGAAACTTATTCCGCCGTCTATTTTAATTTGTTCTACCCCGCCGATGAAAATAATCCCTTTGTAACGATTTTTATCGTTATTTTTAAACTTGGTCGCTGGCTGCAAGTTCCCATTCGCTACTTTCTGAATTTTAATGTTCCATATCTTTGTGCACGTTAGTTCACAAGGGGCAAGCCGTACTGTATGCGTCTTGTACTAATTGATTAGTCCCTATTCTTGTAAGTACTCCTGAGTGCTGATCTTAGGACTCACTAGTAGCCATGAAATGTTTCTGGGAGAGATCGTAAAAATATTAAAGATAATAATCTTGAAGTAGATTGTGAACTACTGTTAAAATATTTCAGAAGTAACTAGTTCTTAAGTTAGTTCAGCAATAGATACCATTATAGATGAAACAGAACACAAGCGTCAGGCTGTTAACCTATCGTCATAATGAGCTCTTAAAGCCTGCGCGGATTACGAGGCACCAGGAACACTCAACGTTTTTGCACAACTCCCAGAACATGGCGGAAACTAATTGGATATTATACACTCTGTTATTTGAATGTCTCAATTATTACTGTCACCGGTTCTAGGTGAGGTGTGTTTGTTTACTGACTTTTAGATAGTCGCGCAACCGGTTCTGATTCTATTTGGCGTTTAATTTTTGATCCATAACCGTATACGTGAACGTGCGTTGATTTAGAATTCGAGAGATTGTTCAGGATTGTTTTTATTTTAACCTAGATTTTTTAAGAGGGCTTTAGAAAATGAAGGTGTATTTTTACTTTTAAAGATTCTAGATAATAAAAGTCAATTCAGCCTCCCCATTCCTTCGAAATCATACTCTTCTTTCATGATGTCTTATGATCACTCGGTCCTTAGCTCATTTGCCAGCTGCGGTAAATAAAGCAGGGTTCTATTTTAGAATTTCAATAGCTATCTTGAATAGAAATACCCTAAATTGTGTATTGAAGGTGAACCAGCGAGTGACTTGAGCACCACGCCACTTGATCCAAACCGACACGTTTTTAGCAAGTCAAACCTGTTTTTAATAAGGCTAACTGCCTACGTTACTATTGTTACCTCTTACTCTTTGTTGGAACAGCATCAACAAAAAAATCGGCATAATATTAATAATATTGTGGCTTATTATTTTGTTCATGTTTTGATTTTATCTACACATTTTCTACGCATCGTAAGCGTACATAAGATACGATAGACTTGAAGCACGAAGTTTTAGAATAAGTGTGTGTACTGTTTTTAAGCTTTTTTCTTCTTCTTTAGTTAGGTAACATTCAATGCTCGAAAAAGTGGATGTAGTCAAGCCTAATGAAGCACACAGTTAAGATCACCGAACAGAATTCGGTTTGTAATATGTTCAAACATGTTTCCGCATTGATTAGTTCCTGTAACTATAAATACTATAATACCGTGAGGTTAAGACGCGGGCCCTCTATCGGTATCCGGAGGTCGTGCCTCCATCGAACCCTAATCAACTATAGTGATGAATGTGGCCTTAACAAACACATTTATCTTAGTTGGAGGTTAACTGAGAGGATCAAACACCCATCCTTATCGGGATCCTCATCCGCTTCCCTTGTTTCTTCCGCCTTCGCGAACTTTAGGACAAGAATCCTCTGGCAAAACAATACAACATGACTTAGTCTGGAGGGTTGGACTACAATGCAAGCAAAAAGTGTGAGACCTTGGAACCACAATAGCCCAACGATAGGGTGGGACGGGCAATCATGGACGTGGGCTTGAATTCTGTCGTATTGAAATGTTTCGCGAGCATAGTTTAGCTGAATAGTATTTTAATAGAAGTTCTTGTAATACTCTATTAATGTTATCGATTTTTGCTAATATGATTTTGGTCCTCGGGCCCAAAATGTAGCTTTTCTATGTTAAGCTGCTGCTCGATGATATATTTACACTATTTGCATTCGTATCAGCTTTTGTCAATGACATGACGAACAAACATCACAAACATTTAAAAAAATTTAATGTTCTATGCATTAAGTTTTTGATACGTTTGTTTTCCAGAATATAATATCGGAAAGCTATCAAGAATCACGATACTGGATAGTTTATGTCGGAAACATATTGAAATGTTTACAATTCCCTCGGAAACATTTCTTACCGAGGTCTGCACTGTGAACTGTTCGATATCTGCATATCTGTGCAGTTCAATATTGAAACATTAGAGTATAATCGATGTATCTGGAATCTTCGGGTCCGGGACGCGAATAGAAATAATCTCATGGGTTGTGTTACTGAACTTGATCGCTTCTTGTTTGTGAATAGTCGGGACTTTTAGAGTCACCCTCCTCGTCGTATCTTGTGTTTTCATTGAATTGAGTAAGTAATTGTATTTTATTGATCTAAACTTCTGGGAGCTTCTAATCTACTTTTAGCATTTTGGAATATGTACAGCACGGACCAGGAAGGTGTGATCATATTTCAGGGTGTGATTCAGACCATCAAACTGAACAAGTTTCTTCATGGGACTGCCATCAAAACATATTCTGCTGTCCCGTACTAAACTTCAATACCTACTCGACCCGAAAAAGATCCAGGCCCGGATGCGTCATGGATTTCCTCAAAGTAACGCCTTATTCTATAACTTATGAAAAACTGTTCAGTTTGATGGTCTGAACCAGATCCTTAAATGTGACCACAACTTTCTGAAACACGCTGTGTGTGTATAGGTAACGTATTTTTGGGCATAATTTCAAAAAGAGTCGACCGAAACTTCTAGTTGTTATGGTGTTTTGAACCAAATGTAAATAGATAACATAAAGTTACAAGATGGTTACAAGTGTTTGGTAAGTCGCCAGGTTGCACCGCACTTGCACAGGGGCCGCGCGGCCTGCTCGCCGCAAGTTCAAGAACATCCCCCCCCCCCCCCCCGCCGTCGCCACTTCCTCCTGCCGACGGTCCTATCTGCCTCTTTACTGTGTCTCGTTCATTCAGCAGCTTCCACTCCCCTCTCGTTATGTTAAACGTAATCAATAGAGCCGCTGATGATAACGAGCTGTTAATAAATTTTCCCTGGTTGATGTTGTACATGGGCGTATTTAAAGGCTTTACTTCGAGGACTATATGTTTACTATGCAGTTTTAAAAGTAATTCAACGGTTCGTTCAGGTCAATCAGTAATAGATGTTGGTCCTTTTCAGCGAATAGATCAAAAATCTAAAAGGACCAAAAAGTATCAACTTCCCTCTTGATAATTTAATCTCATGTTTCTACTATGTCAAGTGTCAACGTGATCTTGTGCAAGCCATGAGTCACAGGGCAAACAGGCGTCGGTGTCGCAGGCGAAACCCTGCAGTAGACACTAGACAGGCAGCGACCTGTCACAGCTAGTAGGTACCTAGCCATAAAGCCGATATCCTGTTGCCTAAGCCAACGGTACGTTACCTGCCCTCAACCGCTACTAACATTATATGTATTACATTTTATATTTTTCGATAACAAGCCTTTCCGTATCTAGTACGTAAAAAAAGAAAACCAGCGAATCGCAAGTCCACCGAAATTGATAAATTCTACACAGACAAACAAGTGTCATTTTAACAAAGTTATGTGTGGTTGGCTGAAAAACTTATATCAGACTTTCGAATTGGATCGCCAGAAATTATACAGACTGACTTTGACATTAATTGGTGACTAATATTTAAAGGGTAAAAGTACTTATTAACTAATTAAGTAAGTAAACAAATCAAAATGGCGAAATAATTTCTTTGAGTAAGGAACTTTTATGGTACAGAAATGGTGAAACAGGCTGGCGATATTATTGAAACTAATCAGCCTGGAAACTCTCGGAAACGGTCATTTTAGGTTGGTGTCGACTCCCTTCATAATGCTAATAATTTCAATAAATAATATATTTTGCGTACCTACTTATCGTTTACAAATGGGTCGTATTATTACCATTCATGAAACGTATTTCCTTATACAAAGTTAGCAGAAATCGAGTAAGTACCTAGTATATGATATTATAAATAAACGACTGTTTACTTTATAGGTCAGGTAATGGTACCATGGAGGATAACTTGAATGATAGCAATTCATGTTTTTGTCAGTAGTTATGCATACTAATGGTTCAATGCAGGGCTCGGATACCGGTATATTTTTCCAAACGGTATCGTCTTAAATATCTAAGAAACGATTTGTTTCGGTTACTTTCGAACGGAACGTTATAAAAAACGTTTTCGACGAAAAACAACATTGAAATCGCTCTTGGTTAATAAAACGTTTTATTCCATTTTTGAGTTCGATACGAAACTACGAATATCACGAATTTCATTCAGTTGGTATTGTTACGTCGGTTGTTTTACGAGAACATTCTAGATTACGTGCGAGTCTCGTATGTTCCTATAAGGACCTGTCTAGAAGATTAGTCTAGAATGTTCCAGTATAGAACTGTCTAGAAGATTCGAGAAAGTTGTGGAACTTTCTCGAAGGATAATGTTCTACTATGCAGCTATCTAGAAGATTCGAGAAAGTTGTGGAACTTTCTCGAAGGATGATGTTCCACTATGGACTGTGGAGAAGGTTCGAGAAAGTTTTGGAATTTTCTCGAAGGATCTGCAAATATAAATAGCCGTCGTGTTTGTGGGAGCAGTCAGTCTGATTTACGCGATGCAACGAAGCGAATCGAAGTGAACTAGAAGTGCGATATCTATGCGAATAGTGATCAGTAGTGTTTTAGTGATTAGTTTTATTTTTTTTTGTGATTATTAAAGTTATTTGTTGTTTAATCGGTAGTATTTAATTTATCCCATACCCAGCTCGTAACAATTTGGTGTCAGAAGTAAGGGATAAATTATGCTAATTCTACGCAAGGGCGACACGGACGGTATTCGTACTAGGAGTCATCGACAGCAGGACATGGAGCGGTAAAGGCGGTTTGGAGATTCTCCGATACAGATGCCGGGCGGTGTCCAGCCTACGTCAGAGCCAGTCGCTGGCTCATCCGTAGTTTCGCCAGCATCAGCGGCGCCAGTCTTGACTGCATTAATGGCACTGCTGCAGGAACAGGCCCGTCGTCAGGAGGAGCAGGCTCACCGCCAAGAGGAGCAGGCTCGCCGTTAAGAGGAACAGGCTCACCGGTTAGAAGAGCAGTTGCAACGTGTTAAGGAGGAGCAGGCGCGCTGTCAAGAGGAGCAGGCTCGCCGTCAATAGGAGCAGGCTTGCCGTCAAGAGGAACAGGCTCGCCGTCAAGAGGTGCAGGTTCGCCGTCAAGAGGAGCAGGCATGCCGTCAAGAGGAACAAGCTTGCCGTCAAGAAGTGCAGGCTCGCCGTCAAGAGGAACAAGCTCGCCGTCAAGAGGAGCAGGCTCGCTAGAAAGAAGAGCAGTTGCAACGAGATAAAGAAGAGCAGGTCCGCCGCCAAGAGAACAGATGCTCCGCATAGAAGGTCTTCTTGCAAATTTTGGAAAAGATCTCAAGGTGATGAAGGATAAGGTTCACCAGCACGAGAATATCTCAGACGCCGAAGTTCAGATTGCTGGGGTGAAGAAGACTTTGAGTTAAATTAAGGCTGGAAACGGACCTTCAGTTATTGCTGCATCTTCGGCACGTGGGTTTGAGGTGCCTCCATTCGACGGAACATCTTCATGGTCAGCCTAAAAGATCCAATTTGAGGCCGTTATGAAGGCGAATGGGTGGACAAAATCGCAAGCCGACAAGACCGCACTCACCGTGGGGAACCATTCTTGAGGCGCTCGGCAAGGATGTGACCTACGAACAGCTGCTAGAGGCGTTAGAGTCTAGATACGGCGACGCGCACCTGGAGCACTTATATCGTGCTAATTGAAGGATCATGTTCAACGTAGTGCCGATAGCCTACAGTAGTGGGCCCTGGAAGTTGATAAGCTGGTTCGAAAAGCATACCGGTCTGCCCCTGCACTCATCACTGGAAATTTGGTACAGGCGTTCATCGACGGAATACACGACTTGGAAGTTAGAGCCGCTGCGCGACTTGGGCATCATGAGACACTGAAAGAGGCCTTGGCCCATGCCTTGGAAGTAGAAGCAGTGAGACAAGACCATCGAACACACCACATCAGGGAGGTTGTGTCATCATATGTACGCGACCGTGCGCAAGGGTACAGCCCTAGCTGCTACACTGGTAGAGAAAGGGGTCATCCATGGTCAAGCTGTCCAAAGCAAGTTGTGGCATCACCAGTACGCCAGCGTCCGCAAGGGTACAGCCATAGGTGCTACACTTGTGGAGAAAGGGGTCATCTTCGGTCAAACTGTAAAAAGCGAAACACACCGAGAGAAAATCAATCCCAGCAGGGAAAGGCGGCTGATATGACTGCCTAGCGACAGTGGAGAACTCACGGTAACAGCGACGCACTGTCAAGAAGACTTTGGCGTGATGACTGTTTCAGACAGGAGACTAAGAAAGAAATGCTCGTGAGGATATTGTAAAAGAATCTCAGCGATGAATGGAAGGAAACCTTACAGCACACTCAGCAAAATGATACGGACATCAAACCGACCTTCAAAGTGTGGATCAAAGCTGGTGCTCCTAAACCCAAGTGGAGTGATGTGGCAGCGATGAGTTCCATCACGAAGAGTTATTTTACTGGATCCACTGTCGAGGTGATGTGGAGGACTGGTGTCGCAAATGTACAAGTTGTGCGACTGTGAAAGGACCCCACACACGCAGCAGAGGTGCATTAAAAGTGTACAACGTTGGAGCCCCCTGGGAAAGGATAGCACTAGTCGTTGCGGGACCATTTCCTGAAAGTGAAAACGGGTACAAGTATTTCCTGGTTGTTAATTAGTTGTACTTTATATTTTTGAATAAATTTATTTATTATTTATTATTTTAATTGTTATGGATTAGATTACTTTACAAAGTGGCCAGAAGTTTTCGCCATTTCTGACCAAGAAGCTACAACAGTCGTAGATAAATTGGTTCAGGAAGTCTTCTGTCGTTTTGGAGTACCCTTAGAAATACACAGCGATCACAGAGCACACCGCCGTGCGTGGCTGCGTCTTGCGGAATAAACCGGTTTTTACCCTGTGGAATAAACGTTCTCATTTCGTTTCCGTTCCGAACAAAATGATCTACAAAGAACTGTTCAAAACGTTTTAAAAACGTTATTTTAAATAACGTTTCCGAGTCCTGATTCAATGTTAGAATAGATAGGTAATTAAGTATACGACTGAGGTATATATAGGACAAATAAACATTATGATGATGTGCGCGATTAATTGAAAGGATAGATAAAAAAGAGGAAAGTGGTCTATCTGGTTGTAATATTGTAATATAATGGTTACACCCAATTGAGCAACATGTGTTTTGATTCAACTATTCTTGATAATCCGTTGAAGAGAAGGCCTGCAGGACTGGCCGATTTGTTAAATTCATTACAACAATCTTTTGCTCATTAATTTCAATGTAACTTACATTGAAATTAATACTAATTTAGCTTTTTTTTTTTACTAGATTTACCCTAAGGTAGAAGACAAGATAATATAATAAACAGCTAGAAAACGCCCTACGCATTAAGTCCACCTTTGGACGGTTATTTTTATTAATGCATAAAGTTTTAATATTTTCGTTAAATAAAAAATAATGCGGAAAGCGTTGCAAGCCAAAACCAAAGATGCGCTCAGTTATTTCAGAAATAACGGTACAGTTTTATGACAAGGATGCTGTCATCAATTATGTCGTAAATCTGCGGAGGCAAAGGCATTGCCTCCTCACACACGGGAAGTCACGTCACCGTATTGAAGAGACGTTTAATGACAGCTTTCACTTTGCTCCTTATAAATCTTAAATGAAATACGTCACAACTGAAAAAGAAACCTTTGGTAGAATCAGTGAAGGACCTCAGTGTAGCCCCAGACGCTAACGCACCAGGCTTTAAAATTTTCTTAGATTTGTTTGCAATTTGTCGTGATAGCCCAGAGGTTAAGTGGGCCGTTCATGCACGAGGTTGTGGGTTCAAATCCGGGCAAGTACCAATGTGTCTTTTTCAATTCATATGTACTTTCTAAAGTTTATCTTGGACACCAATGACATCGGTGAAGGAAAACATCGTGAGGAAACCTGGACTTCTAATTAATAATTAATGTAAGTCTAGAAAAGGGGTTCTGGGTGAAATCGCCACCCAGTCTCGATCAAGCGTGGTGATCAATGCTCATTACTCGTGCCTTCTCTGTATGAGAAGAGGCCATTGCCCCGCAGTGGGACAATAATAGGCTGTATTATTATTATATTTTGCAATTTGCAGGTCAGTGTCAGGCTGTACGTTAAACAAAATATAATTCGCGACTGTAACACGTATGTTAGTTATAGAATTATAATCATTCAAATCATCAATACAACCCCTTTAAGTTCATTTAATCCCATTGACTGACTATTTCATCAGACTGTAAAGCCATATTTGTAAATTGCAGTGCGATGCACGCTCAAACACGGACGTGTTTCCACTGTGCACGGCACGAATTTTATTCGCGTATTGCGCGGCCATAACCGCTACCCGTAAACACTATGAGTTCCAAACTCATAGTCAATGAATTGCTGGCGTTCCTAGACCATGCTATCGACTACATGGACGAGGTAAGCATCCTGCAGATATGCAGGTCCAATTTCAAGGATAACGAGATCAGCAGTAGAAAACTGTTACTGTTGCAGTCACTTGGAAAGCTGGACCAGATGCCGTCTCGCCGCAGAGGTGGAACCGAAAGGAGTCTTCAAGATATTATTGATATGTAGAAGAAGACTGACCCGGACGACGTGCCAGATTTCGTGACGAAGGAGCTGACTAAACTGCCCCCCGTCACGTTCGATCACGTGGACGTTACACGGCTGCTAAAGGACATCACTACCTTGAAAGCGGATATGACCAAGATGCAATCCAGAATGGAGGATTCAGAAAAAAACAATACTGAGCACGTGCATTTCTGCATGTAGCAGAAATACCATTATTGCACAACGTTGGTTCAGTAATTGGGTCACCTGAGGCCTCAAAGGTGAACACACGTCGAGGGGCGCAAAATGCATCAATGGGCAGTTTTGAATCGGCGAACACAAGTGCGTCCGCCGCCGCCGCCGTCGCCTGCACCTCAACACCGGCTGCGGAAACGAAAACTGCCAATTTGACGAAGAGGTTTTCACTAAGGTGGAAGAGGAGAAGAGGAAGCCCTGTTCCCGTAATCAGTGCGGTACCGCACCGAGTGGAGCCAACGTGCTGCTGCGTCCTGCTGTGCCTACGATGCAGCTGTACATTTCGCGTCTGTATCACTCCACGAAGGTTGAGGAACTCGTGGAGTATTTAAGAGTGAAGAGCAAGTGGACTCTGAGGGTCGAAAGGTTGGAATCGCGTCACAACATCAATTTCAAGTCGTTCGTGGTACGACTTCCAACTCGCCGGTGACATATACCGACAATTCACACTACGATGTTGTCAACGATACGTGTATACGAGTAGTTATAGTTCAATAAGGTTTTTTAAATATGTATTAGTTTATTATTGTTTAAGATTATTTTGTGTATTTATATGGGCCTTAGTTACCTGACAATAAAAAAAAAAAAATGTTATGGTTGGGAAACATATTTTAATCAACATACAACCGGACACCTGCAAATTGCAAAAAACGTAACAAAATTTGTGTACCTTTAGTACCTTTCAAGCGTTTAGTACCTATCGGTAATATGTCCAGCATATCATAGTCTGGTTTGTTCCTCCAGGTATGGGCGGCGAAGCGTGCGCGTGCGCCCCGGCGCCGGCGCGACTGCTGCCCGAGCCGGAGCCCGACCACCTGTACGACCACCACTCCTCCGAGGAGGAACTAGAGGTACCACTACCACGTATCACCACTCTGCATGCTCACTACTCACTAGTAGAAACCCCCATACTTCTAGTGTCAAGGAAAATTATAGCTTAGCAAATTGACCATCAACTTGTATTCTGTCATCCATTGACACAAGTGTGAAATTGCTGTAACACGAAAAATGTGTCAGCCTGCTGATCTACTAATTTCCCTGACTGTCCAGTATTTTCCTGATAGTTTCGCTTTAGAATATTAAAACCATTATCAGTTGGATCGATATTTTTAATATTCCAAATCAATAAATGTCAAAATTATCAGTAAGTAGACAGATATCATGTAATAGGATGTCGGCTGAGCGTTTCAATTTAAAGGATATAAAAATTAAATTAAAAATTTAAAAAACCCCCATCGCAACAAAGAAAAGCGAACAAACATTTAAAAAGTCAATAAAATGGCTGAGCTGGTTTTGATAAAACATGTCTAATTGTAATATACACATCATGCCCTTTCATTTGATACCCCACTTGGGTGGGTATATTTGAAAATATTTGATTTTTCGTACTCACTTTGATCCCCCATAACTAGTAAATGGCTGCACTGGTTTTGATAAAACGTATCTAAGAACCATCGCCAAGCAACTAGCTTTTAAATTTAAAAAAAACTGCATTCAAATCGGTTCTCTCGTTTAAGAGCTACGGTGCCAGAGACAGACACACACACATTGCGGTCAAACTTATATTTATACACCCCTCTTTTTGCGGCGAGGCTTAAAAATACAATTGTCTTATGTCCTGGTCAACGTTCACTTTACCAAAATCTCCGTAGATTTTCCTAATATAATATTTTGTAACGAAATTCTATAAAATGTAGGTCCAACGTCAAACACACTTATCAAGTGTGAAAAACTATAAACTTACTAAACAAGTAGCAGGTAGCATTCAATACATTGTAGTTTGTTCGTCCCCGCGATGTAGGTCTCACGCACTGCCTATAAATGTAATCTAGCTCGGAATTAATCTCAATTTCGACCTTCCAGTCCCGCCGGACGAGATGTACACAACCTTGCAAACAGTAGACCGCCTGAATACTATCACACTTTATATCAATTAGGATTCAGGACATAATATAAGAGCACTTTTTGTGAATCTGTGATTCAAGTCTTGGTTTAATTAATTCTTATAGTATGACGTTCAGGGCTCAGGGCCATCGTTTTTCATAATTTAACCGGATAAGGCCAGGTTTAAATGGGATAGGGCGGGTCACGTCAGCCGCATGCACGATGACCGCTGGGCAAGTCTTCACACGATGGTTGCCGGAAGACGGATGGCGCCGCCGAGGCCGGCCCAGAAAGAGGTGGCTAGACGATCTGGACGCGTACCGCGAGGGCTGGTTCGAGGAGGTGCGGTAAAGAGCACATGTAAGGAATTGGGGGAGGCCTTTGCAAAGCAATGAGACAGTACTGGTTACTAAAAAAAAAGGCCAGGATAAAAAAAAAAAAAAAAAAGTATTTTATTACCTTAAATAATTGTACAAGAAACACTTATCTAAATACAAGAACACGATTCTTTTAAAAAGAGACAGTTTTTACGCCAACCCTATTACATATTCAATTAGCCAAGATACACAGTTTCTCAATTGCCAACGTAACAGTTTGCAATTGAACAGAATTGTCGAGTTATGTAGATAAAACGTCAAGAGAAGAGGAAAATTTAATCAACTTAATTCATAGCGAATTTATAGTTGAGTTATTAAAATCTAAATAAAACTATCTAAGATCTTTTTTAGCGTGAGATCACAGTGATTCGCACAAAGAGCGAGATCTAGACTCAGCGCCATTATTAGCTGTTTGATACTTAAACGGTATAAATGTCATGCAGTGGAGGAAATCTTGGAGCATTTTTTTTCCCATATTGCTAGTTCACTATTTTGTTTATCCAACCCTGGCGATTGTAGATGGCAATGGACTTGGAAGTGCTCAAGTCCACTTATTTTGTGTTTCGATGTCAGCTTATCAAAATATCTCATTACATTTTGTGATTAAGATTATTCAACAATAGTGGCTGTGAAATTCACAGTATACGGCAAGACGTTGCACTTGATGTAGAAATGTAATACTTGCTTAGTACGATTTTTGCCAGAATACCTTCTCACTAATTGTCTCACGGATAATGTTCCTCTTGGATTCCTACCATTTAGGTAATTCAGGCTGCTCGACGCTACGCCCCCCGTACGACCGTATTAACTCCAAATCTCATTTACCATACTCTGGAAAAATGTAATGGAAGTAATATATGTGCAGAAAAACAGTAGTATGCGAGGGGTGATAAAACAAAGTAGTAATAATTGATGGCGTAATTGGTTGGCTGCGCTAAACGCCGGAGTTTTTGCTGATAACCCTCATTCTCGGCCATTGTTGCTGCTCGCTGGCTGTTCTCTTAAGCGCGCCTCCATTTTGTCGGCGCTGTTCTTGCCTCACTCCCCGTGTCGGGATTCTTGATACTTCTGGAGACACACAACTTAAAATGTGGCCAGAGGCAAATATAATTTCCAAACATTTCTGGTATTATAATTGCGCACCAATTTAGGTTTCATATTTTTTTATGTTGACAATTGGCCGTCAATAAAAAGCGGTTGGTTGCGCAATGGAGGCGGCTGAGTCTGGCCGTATCTCACAGCGCCGACGTCCGGTACTTCGCATGCCGCATTAATTCGCAACGACACGCCGCAACTAAATTACAGCCGTAGACAACCTCTCCCCCATCCCGCACCGTCCCTCTCACTTCCCCCTGCATCCCCTCTGCACCCCGTAGTGGCCGTCGTGGGGCCTATTAGGTAGACACTTGACGTATACCTCAATATTTTCGACCATGGAGGCAGGTACGGTTCTATTAGGCGGGTCGACGGTATTGGCAAAAATAATGACACATCCCTCATCGAAAGGACTCGCTCTTAGAATAGAAAAAGGCTGCACGATCGGTTCATAAAAGTAGAACATATTTTGAGCTATTTTGATAATCAATCTTCATAAAATTGCCGTCCAGCTTACATCAGATACAGTCAGTTTATATGAGACATGTGAAGCACCATCGCGTGTGGCGGCTGAGGATCTTAGTTAATAATTCCGCGACAGATACATAAGAGCGATGCAGTTATGTGACGTGAAGAGATTAAAAAGTTAGGAGAACAGGTGAACGCCCCCCGGCGGGACGAGCGAGCGAAAATTGGCGCGGGCAAAAAAGCTACCGACGTCATCTACCTAGCGTCATACGTTCTACTAATTTAAATGTTTTTACTACACTTTTTGTATCGTACGAATTATGTAATTTACTACCATCTGACTCGTGCATTGTGGATCTGCATTCCCATTTTTTGGCGGTTAATTAAGCTGTTTTTATGTATCAAAGATGGACCATCATATTCCACGTGTAAGTTTTTGCTTTGCAGCTGCTGCCACCTTGAAGATATTCCATACAGTAGCAGTAGAGAGTGGCATGCACACTGCCCAGGGTAGCCAGTAGTGCGCGTGTTGTGCAGGCGGCTGTCGTCTTCCATTCTTGCTGAAGAGTCTCTCTGTCTACAGCTACACTGTGCCCGTTTATCTGCTTGGCGGAATAATGGAACCATCAACTTGTCCCCCGCTAAGTTTTGCACCGCATTTATGTACGAGCCGTGTCTGTCCATTGCACGTAGACCTCGACCGACACGCCGCTGCATTGTGTTCAGTCTCAGTTTAGACTGCTCATGGCACTACAAAGGCACACACAAGTGGCAGTATTTCAGCAAAACTGCAACTGTGCGTGGACAATTAAACAGCAGCGGTGCGACCAGCCTCTAATTAGATTGCGAACCAGATTTACCGCTCCGATGCGCGGTGGTTCGTAAACAAATTAGGTTATCAAGTCAATACAATTATTTTCAATTATAACGCGTATGTGGAGCGCGCGAAATTATGGATCGATACGAGTGACGGCTGCCATTTTTTCGTAGCGAGCTGCCGAGCTGCACACGTTCTCGTCTTCAGTTGACGCTCGCTTTTTATTTTCAGTAACAAGACAAAACAATCCGTGAGTTTTTATTCATTTTTTCCCGTCTGCCGCCTGCATAACATTTGTTTATCTTGCGCTTGGCTTGAAATTAGAAATTCTTTTGTCTCCGCACTTTTTTAATGGCAAAAAGGAAACGGAAATGGCTTTCTAAAGAAAGAAAAACGTCGTGTGATAATATTAAATGCGTAAAGCCATTCCTGCATTGTTTGCTCTCGCGAAGTATTCAGCGTGGCCGTGCAAAGGAGGGGCTTATTAGCGTCACACGGAGCGGCAGACTGGACGGGGATTCTCTTGTTTAAATTGTTGTACAACGTGATGTTGTTGCCTTTCGAACACATTAATGACTCTGAAAATTCTACTCCGCTCAAACAAATTCCAATACGCAGAAACTTTGAGTCACTGACTGTGACTGACGTACACTTTAGCATGTTTGCATATGTACTAATATTGTATATACTGGTACTTTGTCCATTAATGTTTACTTAATCCTTGTTGAAATTGGCCAAATCCGAAACTACGAGGAATGGCGAAAAATACCCAAAGGAGACTCGAGCCCGATTTTGACTTTAATTTGCCATATGTAATTATTTCCCAGTGAGACTGTCGAATGGTGTAATAATACAGCGTGTGTTTTTTTCTCGAAATCAATGGGTTGTATTCCCGGCTACGAATTTAGATTTTTTTTTATCTAATGATTCAGTTTAAGTTTTCATCAAAATCGAGCTCGAGACTCCTTTGAGTATTTTTCGCTATTCCTCATAGTTTCAGATTTGGGCATCCACGCGCACTTAAAAAATTCATCTTGTATAGTCAGAGACAGTCCAGTCCGGTCTCAGCTAGCCCTTAAGCTACATAACATAACCCTATACATGTGAGTTTCGGAGCCGGCGCACACTCAGAATATACTAAACATACGTATAGTGGAGGTAAAATTAGCGTAACCGAGCGCCCTGTTTGTGGTGAGGCGAGGTGTGAAGACGAGGCAGTAGCTGCTCCGATGTAGTTAAACGATAACCTCGAGGTAAAGCGCAACCTCACGATACCAGGACCATCGACTTATTACCACGTGTCTCTATGGAAAATATATTTATTCAGTAAGTACTGTAGCCATCACTGTCCTGATATCTAAGTATTAACACTGTCGTATGACAACATTGTGAAAACAATTATTTTTAAAAGAGTTAACCGCGGAGCTACTTTTCGTTTCTGCATAGAAAACGACCAATTCCCATCGTGCACCTCACTTATGTTACATAAACCTACATATTATGTGAAATAAAATATTTTCAATTTGTCGTCGCGTGCGTTTTTTATTAAGCATTTGTAGGTATTCCTACTGCCATACGGTCTGTTCTCTGTACCATAAGAGAAGAGGACCTGTTTGAGAATCTTATAACTTGTATAAAATAAAAGTAAGATGGAGAGTTTGTAGCGCATCCCGATCGGTTACTCTTAGTGAAGTTAAGTGAACATGAACTGAAACATTCGTTTAAATTAAAAGAGCACAATTAAAAGTTTTTATACAAGTTCTTATTGACTGCTATGACTAGTTAGCTAACTTTTTATGACTTTCAACTTCACAGAATAGTTTTGTTCAAATTTTTTGGCTCTTTAAGTGCTCTTTTGCAAACTCTCGGATTACTATGGGGTTTTCATAATCCTTTGATTCGTGGGATTAAATTGACTTTTGACAGCTTTTTTATGGAAAATTAGTCAACCTTTTTGGAATTTGAAAATGGTAAATTTTGCCCTAAACGTACCCTATGTATCAACATAGGGTACGTGACCGTAGACGACTTGTCTGTTGAAATAACAACGACAAATTGTAGCTTCAAAAAAGAGAGCAATGAGTTCGGTGAGCATCTTCGTCACCGGAACTATCGACCGCTAGACGTGCCCATAATCGCGGTTCATTTCTCGTCCCGCTAGTCAACAGTCATTGCACGGCCGCACAAAGGCGACACGGTTTTTTCGCCGGGAGTCCGGGAGCATCCATAATAAACGAGCGGCCGGCTAGGCTGCTCCGCCGCGGACGACGGAACTGTTCCACCGGAGCTAACAGTACCTACTCGGCGCGACTTCTTGACGCGTTTCTAATTACACGCTGAAATATTCAACGCCGTCGCGTACTTCTCAGATGAGAGTTTAACTCTTATGCTCTTTCTTTCCATTCTTAGTCCTTTTGGCCATGCACCAGACGCAGACTTCCTATGTGAATGTATCATGCTATTATACACGTGCCACGGAGTGTAGTGCATTGACGGCGTGCATGATTTCGGCTCGGGGCCTTGTTCGTAATTAATGTGCTGACGTTAGCACATGCGATACACGATCACATTTGTGTGCGATCATCTGATACGATGAAAGAATTTTAGCTCTGCTGATATGAATCTTTATGATAATGTTGCACTAAGAGTAATGCAAGATTCTAATACCCGATTGTAACACCGGTAGGGTTCCTACATCTCAGCTCATCTAATGAGCTTAGGCATGTGTAAGCTCTAATTAAACTGGCCTTTAAGGGGTTCGCGTTAGTCCATAGTGTCGACATTAGCTCGGCCGACATCTAGTTTCCATCGAATGTGTGATGCATACGCATAACGTTAGAGAGCGGTGAGTGACGTGTGGCGGCGTGCAGGTGATCAACGGAGCCCCGCGAGCGGCGGGAGCGGGCGCGGGCGCGGGTGCGGGCCCGGCCGGCGCGGCGGGGGCGGGTGCGGCCGAGTCGCGGCGCCGCGGGGCGTCGTCGCCGCCGCCCGCGTGCGCCGAGAAGCGCAAGTGGCCCGCGCAGCCCTACCTCGACCCCGACAACGATGACCTGGCGCCACGGCCTGCCTCCTCCGACGACGACGATACCAAGGTACGCCATACTAACACTACATCTGCATTAGAGACATCCCCAGTGTGATGTGTGCGCTAATATTTGATGATGAGCTTGAAGTACGGTTTTGAATTTGACATGTAATACTATTATGGTATTTTCTGAGATTTAAATCGTTTTTGAAAACATTGCCTATCGTTTCGGATTCCTCCTATGCCAATCAAATTGGTATTCTGCCAATATCTCCAAAATCTCCGTATTCGATCTGAGCTAAATGTCCGCACCCTGCGTGTTACAGGTAGAGACTCCGGTGAGATTCCGTACATCGCCACCGTTGGAGGCGCTGAAGCCGCGCCGGGCCGGGGTGTGCTCGTGCACGGGCGCGGGCGCGGGCGCGGGCGCGGGCGCGGGCGCGGGCGCGGGCGCGGGCGCGGGCGCGGCTCGGTCGCGCGGCAGCACGGCAGAGCGCGCGCCGCTGTCGCCGCGCCGGCGCCGCACGCCGCTGCCGCCGCCGCGCCGGCACCGGCCCGCGCTGGACTTCGATAAGATGCAGCAGGTATGCAACAACCTCCTAATGACCTGATCCAGTCTGTCTCTTACTTTCCTAAGCCGAGCTCCGTACCCCACGGGGGTGCCTTTAACGTGTATTTGAAGGTTTTTTCCCCTGGCTAGAGGAAGCCTCAGTCTCTAGACACTCACTGTAAAGCTTGGTTAAGCAGACGACAACCTAGGTCGAGAGGTCATATATTAAAGAAAAACACAGCAAACTACTCTCCGGTTTGTTATCTTAGTTTGCATCTGCTGACGCTACTACATATCGGCCCAATTCTAGGACGTCTTTTATCCCTAACATGTTAGATATATTCTCCATCGCAACGAAGACGTCTATGTTATACAATGCGATACGTACGCCAAAATCTACTACGAAAACAGAGTATCATAGTAATGTGTATGTGTGTCATAATGGGGCTTACCTAGGCGTAGAGGGTCACCGGCGGCGTCGCGGGCATACTAATGTGCCCCGGGACGACACCCGAAATATCGACTGCTGCGTACGGCTGCAAATTGGGGAAATAGTTGTCAATATATGTTGCGCCCTTCAAAACATTCAAGGACCAAAACATGAGTTTCTATGGTTGAAGTAATAACTTAAAAAAATAAATTACCTTTATTTACCTTTTTTAATTTCCTTTATTTTTCTTTTAGTACCTTTGTACTCATATATTATAATGTTATTTTCCTGTGTTGTCTTCTGTGTGTGCATAAATAGTTAAACAAATAAATAAATAAATTAAATTGATATTTGCAACAGATTGAATCATACTCTGTAGTTTACATAATCGTATCGAAAACAATAGTAGTTCATGGCTGGACTAAGGCCTCTAATCGCCCCAATCTCGAGCTGCAATATTAAAATATCACGCATCTGACGCATCAAAAATACAGATCTTCTATCGAGCACTTCCCAAATTCGTCAAATCGCTAGTCGCTACCTTGACTAATTCCGAACGCAAATGTGAGATGAAGCCAACACCAGATAGTTATCGTTTAGTCACAGCTCGCTGGTGGTTAGTTCTACTCGAAAAACTGGTAGTGAACGGTTAAAAGTAGTTCCAGATTGTTTTTATCATGGTTACTGTGAGTAGAGGCCGGCGTGGTCGACCGGCGACGGGAGGCTGCGACTCAGCCTGCCTATTTGAATAAACCTATGAATAAGTTTAAAACTATAACTGGATTGCGGATTGTTTGACTTTGTTTTGATTTGTATTGGTATAAATACAAATCAAAATTTTGATAAACAAGTTTTTTTAACGCAGTGTATGCGGTGTTACGAAATAGAACGAATGCTTTAAAAATGGACGATGTCACGCACACAACTGTAGCATTCTCCATCAAGGTCCACGGCATCAGCCGTATTGTTCCTTTGATACGAAGCTAAGTAACATTAAAGCTAAACGTAGATAATTGTATTATAAGTATAATTGATCTTTAAATAGTAAACATCAAAAATAAGAGTTTTATAGTAGAAAATAAACATCGACATACAACAGAATCTCTTGAGCATTTTCTACAGTTATTTAATAAAGCCGAGAGTGGCTTAAAGAGGAAATAAAATAACGTCGTTCGCTAAGTGAGAGTAATGAGTTAACTTCAAGTTTTATTAACTTGTAAGCTTGATTACAGCTAATTGTATTAGTCGCATATTAAAATTAAGTGTTCTTGGAATTTACAAACGAGATGTTCTCGCTAGGGGTGCACGCGAAATTTCCCAATTTGTTTTAAAAATTTTTGGGTGAAGCCAGAAGTAGTTCGTAGGAACAGTACGTAGCTCGTATTTATGTGGTATTGAAGTACTAAAGCATCCATGGACCTAAATAGCAAGTGATGAGGCTGTCAATCCCTAAGCATACTATCATGCCTCGGTCGCTCTTAACAGGTAAGTAGGTCTGATTAACTTGAAGCTTAATCATAACCGAGGACCGGTGCTCATAACAATATAGTGAACGGTGTATAAGTATTCTTCGTTGGCAGCATGCTCGTATTTATTTATGCGCTTTATGTCACATAGTCGTACGATATCAATTATAGCAGTAATTAGCGGCTGCACATAATGTGCCCGCGGATAAGTAGAATATTTTATTAAAACCTAGAATGTACCGACTGCCGAGTGAATATCTTTACTTATTGTGCTATTAAACCAATCACGTGGCGCTTAACACCAGGACTAGGATCACATAAAGTAGAGCTTACTTTATTTAAACGTCATAGAAACTTTTTGTATGACATCACAATTATTTGTAAGCAATAATTAATTAACTAAGAATCGCAATCCTAAACACTGTGTATATATAAGTTGTACAACTTATATATAAGTATTGATGATTAAATATGATGATATAATTGTGGAACTTAAGTGTTTATCAAACATGGCATCCGTTCATTTTAACCAAACAAAAATTAATTCAAGTAGGTAACCTGTTTCATGAGTTTTTTTTACCCGACTGCCAACGAAGTTTGTTTGTTTTTTGTAAATTTATTTATTACCTCGTTTGTTCCAAATGGCTGGATGGATTTCGACGATTAAGGTATCATTAGATTCGTCTCAAAACCTTCGTCCTCGTCCTTAGAAAGGTGTTTAAAAAAATGACAGAATTTTGGCGCTAAATTGTAAGTCGTTAATAATTTTTTTTCAACCAAACCTATTGAGTAGGGTATCAAAATGAAGGAAATTAAAGGAGGAGGACATAATACAATTTGTAGTCGGATTTTTTGCTACTTTTAATTAAATGTTACTTGTTGTGATTCTATCCGATCGTGTTGGAAGATGGAAGTTATTATTAAAGAAAAGTAACTGTATATCCTATTTCACGGCCACTGTTACAAGCGCTATAGAGTAAACATTATACCTACAGCAACTCGGCATAAACTGGAATAGGTATTATAACTTAATGAATATAACAAACATTTCACACGGGATATCTTATTTCCAATGATTGTGAAACAGAATTAGTTTGGGTTAGCCCAAATTGACGACAAATCAGAACAAATATTTTGTATGAGGCCTATACCAAGAATTATAAAGTTATGCAGAATGTTAGACTTTCTTGGAACGTTATTATTTCTTGGACTATTAGGTACCTACAGAGGTCTGGGAGATGAATTAGAGAACCAATGAATAGTTTCTACATCCATAATGGGTAAGATTTCTAATAACAAGCACTTTCCTATTATCTCACCCACATATAATTGTTACAGCACAGCTTAGAGCTTGATTTGATACGGAAAACGGTCATAAAAACATATTTTCCAGTCAATAATCCCGGGTTGAGATGCTGGAGGTGCATCTTTGTCCGGTTTATTGTGGAACATAGCGTGATCCTGCGGCACATGGCGACGCATAATGTGCGCACATGTGGACGTGTGTTCCCACGCTCGGATCGCGCCCAACGAGGGTCTGACGCGCGGGAGGTGGCGATGTGCTTGTACTATCAATATTGGTACAGATAATAACAGAACCTGTTAGAAGTGTCTTTTTGGATTGTTGCTGCTTCAATGTACAACAGCGAACTTCTTTCTTACATATTTTGTAATTTCGCATTGGCTCAGTCCAGGGCGGCCTCGCTACGATCCTTCTACTGCTACTGTTTGAGCTGCTGGCGCATGTCTCTAGTTTCCAACTCCGAATCGAATACCTATGTTCCTACTTTATTTCTCTACGTTCTCAATGTTTTGCAATACATTTCGACTGATTGCTACTATTACTCATTTTCGTTGAAACATCCTCTGGTCTGGTATGTCATATTGGTTGGGAGCATATTTGATCAGATTAGTTGCAGCTTTGTGGACATAGCCAATATCCATACTAAGTTGACGTTAAACGCAACCAATTACTTAACGATTTATTTAAGTTACCCATTAGATTAACGAACGATCGACCGCCCGTCGCCTCTTCCAAGGCCGCAGCTATTGATTTGCATCGTGGGATAAGTTGATGTCCCACCTGGACATCCCTAGGTTTTGTCTGTCCTTCGCGTCGTCGTCACGTTTTGTCACAAATTTCGCAGAATAATAATATATTTAATTCCGTTCTTACGATTAAGCTCTGCTCTGAAAAGGAAGAATAGCTTTAATTGTATGGCATTTAACTGTGTTATTACATGTTATTATACATTTATCTACAATAGAAAAATATTACATGCTAATCATGGGCATTCATGGGCCTGCCTACGATATTTAAAACATTTCCTACTCCGACGTGCTGTCGTTATCAGGCTATTTGCCTTACGTAAGCTTGCTACATGTAGTTAGGCTCATGGTTGCACATTTGGTGATATGTTATCAGGCCCTTATCGGGCAGCGGGTCATTGACCCCACGCATGCGGGCGCTTGCATCTGTAGGCCGTGGCTACAGCGCACACACATCAGGCAGATGTTTGTTACATCGGGTGTTCGCTGGTGACCGATATTGTCACTACAGACAATAACAACATCATATTTTATACATGAATTGCCAAAATTGTAAACAAAATGACAATAAAACTAGAAATCCATTATCTGATCGTTTATCAAATGACCTTATATTAAAGGGTGTTTTTATGAGATGTTTTTTTTATCTTACAATTTGTTACATTTTGTCGTGTTGTATCATAACGGTATATATTATATATTAATTTAAATACCGTAGGTTATAAGTTTACAGCATAAATTATAATAGAATAAAAAATTTGTAGGTAACTTTAATTGTAAGCCCTTAAGCCCTTATTACTATCAAAAAACTTTTTTGCAAAAGACAAAATCAAAGACACAAAAAAAGTGAAAAATAACTTTAGCTTCAGAAGTCGGTGACTTTTGTTGGTTTGATTAAGTTTTTTTTTGTAACGTAGGCTTTATTGGACGAAGTCCGTTTTATTTTTTGCATAAACGTTTTTTAATTTTTCCATTTTTAGTGTTGTAATATCTATATAAATATTTGCTATGCATTTATTTTACATTGTTAACAATACATTTCATGGTCGTAGGTTTATCCCCATTAAAATGGAACTTAACATACCTAACTGTCGAAATGTGGGTACTGTACATATCTACGTGCTCCCTCAGAGCATACAGGCATGATGTTATGTTATGATGTTGTGTAAACAATAAACATCCAAACGATTGCAGCAATTACGACAGATTTGCTGTTTATTATTGAAGAGTTCCGTTCCATATCTCCGAAGTCCATGATCAGATCATGACAATATTTCTATGGGACCAACTTGGAATTATACTCTTTCAAACAAATAAGGAATTTTCGAAATCGGTTTAGGCGTCTGCGAGTAATCGGTGAATATACATAAAAAAGATTCCGCCGAATTGAGAACCAGTCAATCAGTCGCGAAAAAATATGCAACTCCTGAAAAAATATGCAACTTTGATAGACACTGTAGGTGTACCCTGACATACTGAATACATCTGCGTAACCCTTTCGAGTGTACAGGCGTGATGTTATGTTGTGTGATTGCGTAAACAATGCATATTTATGAGATAGCAGCAATCGCGGTTGATTTGCTGACATTTTATGAAGAGTTCCGTGTCTGTCTCCGAAACTCATCATCAGATCTATATGAAATTTAAATGGGACAATTTTGTAATCGTTAAAAAAAACCCGTTTCGAACAAAAAAAGAATTTTGCAAATCCGTCTATATAATACAAGTGTATTATATAGCCGAACATACAGAAATATACATTTATATATACATATATAAATATAAACATATCATCATCTGCCTAGCCTTTTCCCAACTATATTGGGGTCGGCTTCCAGTCTAACCGGATACAGCTGAATACCAGTATTTTACATGGAGCGACTGCCTATCTGACCTCCACAACCCAGTCAGTACTGGGTAATACGATACCCCTTGGTAAGACTGGTTGTCAGACTTTTTGGGCCACTGACTGCCTAACGACAGTCAAAGAACATCTGTCTGTTTGTTTAAATATAAACATATATATAAATATAAACATCCGAATTGATAACCTCCTCCTTTTTGGAGTCGGTTAAAAATAACGTTGAAATTGCGACACCCAAATGTAGTACTTGAATTACTATGTCGTGCACATAATATAATACTGTAATACATATATTACAGCGACGAATTCGATCGCTCTTGACCGTCAAGTGTTCCGCGTCAAACCACGTCCGGGATATAATTACATATTGATACAAGGCGTGCCAAATTATAATTGAACATTGATCTAATTACAGCAGTGGCACAGGTATGAGAGTGAGCAACTATATTAGTCGAATTAAAGTACTAAGTTGACTTACGCTATTCTTCGCAAGACCCTTGTCTTTTTTTGTCAAAATGGAAAACCTATAATAGCATTTCTCCTTTAAAATACTGTCGGGCAAACTGGTCATAAACAGACGCACATTCGGTACTTAGATACACATTATACCCACTCGTAATAAATTGGTCCTTTGAGGGTTAGGTCACCCAAAAGGACCAATCCTAAACTTAGCTACCTTAACCATATACATTAAATTGAAAACTTTATATGATGAACCTTGTATGATGAAGGTATATTGTCGTGAGCACATAGTGCGCGTGGTGCGCGGGGCACTCAATGGGGCCGAGCGCGGCTCATTGAGTGTCGGGACTCCGTTGGTCGCATCAATGAACGACATTCCTTGCGCGCGCAGACCGGCTAAACACGGCCGCCCCCTATATGGCGAGACGTGGAATGAAAACTCGATGCATTACACTTTTTATCGGGCAGCGTACCAAGTAATAAGAAGTGTTTCGATTCAAACGTGTGTTCTTGTGCGGAGAGATCGTTTCATCGGACGCGCCGTATAGGGGAGGGTTCGCGGATCGAAGCCTGCTTTCGCGTACAGGAAATTGGTTTGTTACGAAAACTTTAGTTTATAGTTTGAATCGAATGTTCGCATTGGGGAGGCCTATGTCCAGCAGTGGATGTCTTTCGGCTGAAATGATGTTCACACTGTACTTTGATGCCTACAAATGAATAAAATACTGATATATAAAAAAAAATATTTACTAATGTAATTTGTATGGCATTGTAACGGCACGGCAAAGAGTACTACAGCAACATATAACAAAAAGTACTACAGCGCCATCTATGACACAGACGATGAATTAAAACATCGAAATACATCTAAATCCTCGGTCGCGCAAGTAAAGTTATCCGCGACTACAGACTATATAGTAGAACTCGACAACAACTGTCGGGCGACAGTGTTGTCGAAGAACTTTACACCCTGTTCTCCATACCCCCAAAGTATGTTAAATGTAATAAAGGAAATAGTAAAATAAATAAACATAGCATTCGATTCACATGTTATAGTCATAGTCATTTATTCATTAACATTACTTTGTATCTGAATTTTAACACATAAATTACACAATTACACAGTACATACACTAAAATAAATAACATTTGAATGTCATAAACTACATCAACAATTTCAAAATAATAACTTCACATTTCATCAATATATTTCGACATACAATATGGCCACCTTAAAATAATAACAATAAAAAAAAATAACCAAAGATAAATTTGCATAAATTGAGATAATTAATTAAAAATAACAATATTCAATTTATAGTTACATTATTAAATCAGAATTAAAAAAATCAAAATTACAATTCAATACAATTACAGTTCTTCTACCGCATACAGACACTTATTTAATAGGAATTCCTTTAGTTTTAATTTTGAAGTTGCTACTATAGACAGCACTTTTTATGTCTAAAGGCAGCCTGTTGAATAATTTTACGGACTGGTATCGTGGACTGTGTTTAACAATTCTAAGGTTAAGATTAGTGATTTTTTTTTAAGCTACTATACCTACGTATTTGGTTATGAAAACAATAGAATTTGGTCAACTGATAGGTACGTATTGAACATTTTTAGGCTAACTTTCATATCTATAGATACTATCTATAAGTACGAGCTAGATTGTTTGCGAGCTCGGTATAAAGATCCGGTTGTATGGTCTTATGGCTTTTTTTTTTTTTTTTTTTTTTTTGGATGGGAAATCATCAAATGACCCCCCCCACTCTGGGCGGAGCGGAAGGGAGTGTCAGACTTGTACTGACTAAAACCCATCCATGTTCCTTCTTTGCCCTTTGTGTTCCAGGGCCACGGTGTCTCTTTCGAACAATCCCGCAGCTCTGGCAGGCATCGGCCCATGCGGACCCCTACTCGGTTGCTGACATCTCTTTGAGGCGCGCGTGGAACACGAACGCGCCGTCGACACGGCCTGTCGTCATAAGACGGCCGGACGGCGAGCTAGCCCATAACTCGCCGTCCACAGGCCCGCGCCTACGGTGGCCGGGAGCCACCACGTGACCCCCGACGCCCAGGGCGTCTCCCGCGGCGGCTGGGACGTGAGGTTCTTTCCCTCTCACGTCCCGCCACCTCCTTCACTAGCATGACTGCTTCACAGAAGGAGGTGACGGCTTCCCATTCCCTCTCGCTCCGGACCATGGCTTGAACCAGGGCCGGACGCGAGAGATCGCCGCCGCCAATCGCCGCTACAAGGACACGGCGGTGCTCCGCCCAAGCGGGGCAGACCTCTACGGTGTGCTCCACCGTGTCCTCCGGGCGATCCTCGCAGTGGAAACACCCGGGCGTTTCCTCCCGCCCGATTCGGTGCAGGAACCTCCCGAAACAACCGTGTCCGGTGAGGATCTGCGTCAGGCGGTAGGTGAGGGCGCCGTGGCGCCTCTCTAGCCACTCCTCAAAGAGGGGACTTATCGCCACTATGGTAGCGTGCCCTGCACGGGGTTGCAACAGTCGCTCTCTCCATGTCGCCATGATATCACGCCGGAGGTCTGTCCGCTGAGCGGCAATTTGCCGCGGCAGCGGAGTTTCCCCCCGACGTAGTGCCTCCGCGCGCCATTCATGCAGGCGCGCGAGGACTATCGCCTCCAGATCCCATGGCGGCAATCCGGCAAGGAGGCTAGCCGCCTCGCCGGAGATCGTGCGGTACCCCCGGATTAGCCTTATGGCTATCACCTTTTGGGGCGCGTTCAGGTAGAGGGCGGCTTGCCGCCTTAAAGAACGCGCCCACACCGGGGCCCCGTAAAGAGCCATGGACCGCACGACCCCCGCGTATATGGTCTTATGGCTCAATTTAAAGTCGTTCGACTAAATAAACCGCGGATAAAGTCCTGACTGCCTCCTTCCTTTTTCGTCCTTTACCGTCTTTTTGTTGGATCTCTTTTTTAGTCTCCGCAAAACAACACCGTGAGTTGGTCTGAAACTCAGAAGTAATTCTGTTTGTTTACCAAACTATGTCCAGATGTTCGGGGCAGGACCGGCGAGGTATGACGGTCCACTCCCTTACACAGAGGCCTGTCTCGGCAGTGAGAACGTTACACGCTGATTATGCTAACGTTAGACTAGATAATGAAGCGCGGATGAAGTCTGGAGTGCCTTGTTCTTGTCTATGTTACTCATAAAGCCTCAGCAGAGGAAGTAAAACTGACACACGCAGCCTGCCTTCAAATTAACTTTCATCCTGAAATAACTATCTTGGCTATCTACCGGTCGCCTTCTAAACCAAAAGCCAACGAATTTATAAATTCATTAAATGATCACTAAACCATTATTGCGTCGAGCAAAAACATAATAGTCACAGGAGATATAAAAATCAATTTAATTTATAACCGAACACTTATGATCGTTCAAACAGGTTAACCTATCTCAACACGCTGGCGCTGCACGGCCTACTTTCAGGGCATTCACTACCCACTAGAGGCAAAAACTGTTTGGACCACTTCATGGTAAAACTTACCCGCAGATACTGCTGCGACCGTAGCTATATTAACCACACTATAACAGATTATTCCATGATTTTCTTAAAATTATCAAACAAAAAAGATATAGGTACGTAAAATCGCTAAAACTAAAACCATGATAAAGCATTAGAAAACCTAGTTGAAAGTAATTTACATCAATTTTTAAATTTTTCCGAGCCACATACAATTTGTGACCGATTTATACATACAATACAAACTTGCCTTATAAATAACACCATTACGAAAGTAATACCGCAAAGATGTACATTATTAAAACCATGTATGACGGTCGGATTACTGCGCTGCATATGTAACCGCAATGACAAGCAACTTAAGTTAAAGTTCTGAGCCTCTTATGAAATATTAAAGATAATCTTCAAAAGATACAGACACTATTGCAACTGTATTATTAAGGACGCGTTTGCAAAATTGATAGGTATAGAATCGAACTACTACATTGACACGGGTTATACACACAAGTGTACGCACAGCTAACGGCGAGAATAGTAGTCAAGTGATCTCATTTTGATACTTTGAAAGATAATTTTTTTTTACGTATTTCTCTGTAATAAAATTATGGTACCTACAACAAATATTTATTATTGCTGTTTATATTTTTACGAATTACGTCCGGACTTGATAACGTGACCTGAAAGTGTACTTCAGACACTGCTACTGGAACTCCTTGACGAGTAGAACTAGGTGAGCCGAGATTGGACTCGTTTTGTTAGTTTTGATGAGACCTTACCTCCGGACATGATAGAGTGACCTGAAGGTGTACTTCGGTGACTGTTAAAAGAACTCTTCGACGAGTAGAACTAGGTGTGTCGAATTTGGGCTCGTTTTGTAAGTTATGATGAGACCTTACCTCCGGACATGATGGAGTGACCTGAAGGTGTATTTCGGTGACTGCTCTGGAACTCCTCGACGAGTAGAACTAGGTGAGCCGAGTTTGGGCTCGTTTTGTTAGTTATGATAAGACCTTACCTCCGGACATGATGGAGTGACCAGAAGGTGTACTTCGGTGACTGCTCTGGAACTCCTCGACGATTAGAACTAGGTGAGCCGAACCTGCGGTCGTTTTGTTAGTTATGATAAGACCTTACCTCCGGACTTGATGTAGTGACCTGAAGGCGTACTTCGGTGACTGCTACTGGAACTCCTCGACGAGTAGAACTAGGTGAACCGAGTTTGGGCTCGTTTTGTAAGTTATGATGAGACCTTACCCCCGGAGTTTGATGTAGCGACCTGAAGGTGTAGGTACTTTCGTAACTATTAAAACAACAAATCAAACGTTATCAATTCTTTATTGTCAGAATATTTTGGGTATGTGAAAAATGCACTCTTAGCTCCATATTTCTTGCCTGTTTTGGATCAATCAATTCTGGGAGGAGACAGTTTTTATAAAATCGAGGTTTCCATTTTCTCCTTCCAAAATTGTGAATCTTTTTCTATGCACTTGTACTTTATTTTGCCAGGGCCTGTCCAAATAGCAAACACACAAGTGTCTTCCCTAGTAATGCGCAGCTGTCCTTGAACTTGGTAATACCATTTTATTATGAATGTATTATTTGCCGCAGGCAACCAAAAATTAACTTTTTTAAGTTTAATGGCGTCGTCTGGCTCCATCTTATATGCCGAAGATGGGCGTTTAATTTCAATAATGCCAAGCTCACATTTTCCATCTGGGGTTGCTCCTAGATAGGGAAATTCTTGGTCTATGAATAACCCGCACTGTTCTATCCGGGTGTTCAAAGCCGTTTCTAAATCACGAATTGCTGCCTCTTCGTTACTTCTGCCACGTTTGATGGACGGCACATTGCTTAGATCTTTTCCACACAGTATTTGTTTTATCAGTGGACCACATTCAGTTGTTGGGCGACGTTTGCAGACTGTCGCGAACCAAGACGCTGTCAGAAGCTTTCTCCGCGTTTCTAACCATAACGGACTACCGCTCTGTAGAAGTCAAGTAAAGTAAAGTAAAGTAAAGTCTTGTCATAACTAACAAAACGAGCCCAAACTCGACACACCTAGTTCTACTCTTCGAGGAGTTCCAGTAGCAGTCACCGAAGTACACCTTCAGGTCACTCCATCAAGTCAGGCGGTAAAGTCTTGTCATAACTAACAAAACGAGCTCAAACTTGGCTTACCTAGTTCTACTCGTCGAGGAGTTCCAGTAGCAGTCACCGAAGTACATCTTCAGGTCACTCCATCAAGTCAGGCGGTAAAGTCTTGTCATAACTAACAAAACGAGCCCAAACTCGGCTCACCTAGTTCTACTCGTCGAGGAGTTCCAGTAGCAGTCACCGAAGTACACCATCAGGTCACTCCAACGAGTCCGGAGGTAAGGTCTTATCATAACTAACAAAACGAGCCCAGACTCGGCTCACCTAGTTCTACTCGTCGAGGAGTTCCAGTAGCAGACACCGAAGTACACCTTCAGGTCACTCCAACGAGTCCGGAGGTAAGGTCTTATCATAACTAACAAAACGAGCCCAGACTCGGCTCACCTAGTTCTACTCGTCGAGGAGTTCCAGTAGCAGTCACCGAAGTACACCTTCAGGTCACTCCATCAAGTCAGGCGGTAAAGTCTTGTCATAACTAACAAAACGAGCCCAAACTCGGCTCACCTAGTTCTACTCGTCGAGGAGTTCCAGTAGCAGTCACTGAAGTACACCTTCAGGTCACTCCATCAAGTCAGGCGGTAAAGTCTTGTCATAACTAACAAAACGAGCGCAGACTCGGCTCACCTAGTTCTACTCGTCGAGGAGTTCCAGTAGCAGTCACTGAAGTACACCTTCAGGTCGCTCCATCAAGTCAGGCGGTAAGGTCTTGTCATAACTAACAAAACGAACCCAAACTCGAGACACCTAGTTCTACTCGTCGAAGAGTTCCAGTAGCAGTCACCGAAGTACACCTTCAGGTCACTCCAACGAGTCCGGAGGTAAGGTCTCATCATAACTAACAAAACGAGCTCAAACTCGGCTCACCTAGTTCAACACGTCGAGGAGTTCCAGTAGCAGTCACCGAAGTACTCCTTCTCTTCAGGTCACTCCATCAAGTCCAGAACGAATAGGTATTTATAAACTCTACTTACCTTTCCATAGCGAAATAAAATAGAATAAAAATGTAACCTTGTCAAGTATCAAATTTGGTTTATCGAATATTTTGTGTGTGTACAGCGATCTTTTTCAATTCGAGCCGCTCCAAACATGCGATACGTGTCCTCTCTCGACGGCGGCCGCGCGCAGACTGTAGTTTCACTCGAAATGCATGTGCAATAAATCAAGACTGGGACAAAAATAAAATAACCCTTATTGCAATCGATTAAGATTCATCCGGAAATAGCAAAAAATGGGAAAACATTAGTTTTGGTTTTCATTTTTTCTGCGACTATTTATAGCATTTAGATACAAAAAAAATACTAAAATTAAGAACTGGATATGTTTGCCTACATATAATATTTTTAGAAATAGTAAAATATGTTAGTAATAACACAAAAAATGTACCTAAACTGAACCCGGTATTGTTAATTTTGTGTAAAATGACAACGTAAGATCGATTTTACATTATAAAAAACTAAAATTTTCAATAGTAAAGTTCCTTTCAATTTAAGATGAAGAACCAATCTATACGAGGGCGTTATTAGTTACTTTGGATTTTGTTTAGTTATGCCATAAAATGTACTGAAAAACAGCATATTTTTGTCTGATTTGCAAACGCGCCCTTAAAAAGCAAAAGCGGAAACACGACCGGGATCAATTATCTAAAGCGCATAAAAATTTCAAAAAAATATGGGAAACCATAAACAATAGACTAAAGTCTTTCTAGATAGTCCTTATATACCGGGTGTAAACAGAACAGACCCTTCACATATCCGTCAACCAAGCATTCTGTACGTCAAACTAAGTAACTTTACGTAAAAATTATTGCTAGGAATCGACTTTTTTTTGGGATGAAAAATCACGTTTTACCGTAGGACTCGATGGAAAGCACTCAAAGCATTGTGCTGATGAATGAATTGAATAGTACGGGGGTCGTGGAGGTGTGTAAAGTAAAAATCTTACATTAAAAACATGTATTTAAAAAAAAACTTGTGAAAAAGTTGGACCTTTGACCCCCAATATCTCCGTAACTAGAAGGTTCCCAGGTATGGTCTAGAACAAAAAATGATCGCAAAGACGGGGAGAACAAGTGCCTTTCGGTTATGTTAAGGGTATATTTACACCCTTTATTCTTTCATACGCAGATGACACTGCTATAGTGTTCAGTGGCGATACCTGGGACAATGTCCGGATCAGATGACACTGCTATAGTGTTCAGTGGCGATACCTGGGACAATTTCCGGATCAGATGACAATGCTATAGTGTTCAGTGGCGATACCTGTGACAATGTCCGGATCAGATGACACTGCTATAGTGTTCAGTGGCGATACCTGGGACAATATCCGGATAACTGCCGAGCGTGGACTGGCAAGGATAGCGGCCTGGCTTGATCTCAACCTTTTAACCTTAAATACTACCAAAACCAACTTCATCTGCTTCACAAAGTACAACTCCTCTCAATCCCCTCCAGAATTCAAAATTAAGATTCATAAATGCAATTATCCTGTAAACTCAAACTGTTCATGCACAGAAATTAGGTACTAGAGTGGAACCTACCAATTACCTAGGTATTATGGTTGATCAACGGTTATCCTGGCATAACCACACTGAATTAATAATGAAGCGCATACGAAAATTACGTCATGTCACCTCGAAAAAGCTCCTGCTACAGATTTACATTGCTCAGTCCGTTCTGGCTTATTGCCTAGCCGTCTGGGGAGGCTCCTCTAAAATTAAATTCCTAGACCTCGAGAGGGCTCAGAGGTCCCTACTGAAAGTTATATTTTTTAAACCCTTAGGTTTTCAACTAAAAACCTTTACCGGATTTCAGATCTTCTGACCGTCTGAAAGCTTTACGTACTTAATAAAATTCTAACCAAGCATAACACTCGTGCAACCCACAGAAGATAAAATGAAGAAGGAAACACACGGCTGCTCCCACTGTGTCAGAAAAATTTACGTTCGCAAAAAGACAATATCCTAGGCAATCGTCACCTTTATACAATCTTATTAATAAAGAATTTGACATATACCCACTAACCTACGGCGAATGCAGAAACGCTTTGTCTAAATGGATTAAGTTAAAAACTTATGACGAACTGGAAAATATGGTGCAATCGATGAGACTGTAATATACACATAATATATTACGCTATGATATTTCCGCCGCTAATGGAAGATAATGTCCTACATTATTTCCGATCCCAAGACTAGTCGTAGGGTTACCATGCAAAAAAAAAAGAAAAGTAAATTAATATCTGCATATTACTTCAAATTCAGTTGATAGTTGTATCTCCACCTGTATAATGTGTGGGTACAACCCTCACTCCCTTACTTACTCTCACCCACTACTCAAACACTCATTCACACACAACACACATCACAGCGCGTTTTTTTTGCCTTTTATAAAAATACTGTGTATCTTTTCATTCTTTCATTTTATTTTGATAAGTTTATTTTGATCAGGCTCAATAACTTAACAATTACATAACCTGGGGAAGGGCGGAGAATCGTAAAACAAGCAAACTATTCGCCCCATTGTAACTAGAATAAATTATTTAAGTTGAAGCAATAAACATTTTTTATTTTTATTATTCTTCATAGCTAAGCAACGCTTGCCAAGGTTATTTGTGGATGGGTAAGCATCTATTATATACAGAGTTCCCTCTGTGTCTCGGAAAGCACATTACGCCGTTACCGACTGTCATTAGTAGATGTTTGAGTCGTCATATACAGGGTGTTAGTGTAAACACCTTTATCCTTGAAACCAGTGGTTTGGTTTCACTTATAGAACGTACAATCAATGAAAAAAGGCAACCTTTTTAATAAGAAAATCTACTATTTCCCACAAGATCATTTCACCCTAATTCACGCTAACAGCTGACCAGGCGGCGGCGGCGGTAACACGCGGTCATACGCTACGCGCGTGCAACGAACGATGACTCATGACCTCAGTCAAATCAGTCATGTCGCACTAGCGACCGTACGTAACTCGTCATAGGGTCGCGCGCCGCTCCGCTTGTTTCTCGCGCGTAAATTGTGTGTACTTAGATCTGTCTTACAGTCTTACACAATTGAACAGTGGACCAAAGTGGTACGGCTTCACGCCATCGCGGGTGATAACCTGAACGGCGCTCGTAGGATGTATGCAGAAGTTAGATTCTCGAGTGCGAATCAACCTACGAAAACGAGCGGAGGCATGTTTGGCCGTAAATGGATCCCATTTTGAACAGGTGTTGAGATTAATTTAGGTAAGTAGAGATATTCAATCAGTGTAAATTTAATCGGTGATTTTTAACTGTACATAAAATTGTCATGAACTTTTTAAATGCGCCAAAAATACCTACCCAATGGTTTGGATTACGTTTTCATTTTCTTTGTTGTCAAATCAAATTTACATTTAGACTCGTTTCGCAACACCTAAGGTTAGGTAAGGTATTTTTTTTCTGTCCTAAGCCAGGAAAAGTATGAAGGAAAAGTTGCATCACAGGTTATGTTACGAGTATTGTGTAGCTGTAGGTAGTTAGGACGGGCGGCGATTACGTCACACGGGCGCATACCATGAATTCGCAGATGATTTATTCAACTATCCGTGGTTTGAGTAACAACGGTGTTTACCCTTACACCCTGTATAGTTATAAGCATTCTTCCCACGGGGTACCTTCGTACTCAGTAACTGGGCAGAGGAGGTCAGATAGGCTGACTATTCAAGTAAAATACTGGTATTCAGCTGCATCCGGTTCACTTGGAAGCCGACCCCAACACGGTTGGGAGAGACTAGACAGATGAGGATGTATGATATTCTTCCTTTTTATGTCCTGTCGTTCCTTCTCTGGAAGCGTGTATAGTAATAAGTTCGTGTGCACCCGCAGCTGAAGGTGGGCGGCGGCGGCGTGCGCTCGTGGCGCGCGGTGGGCGGCGCGCACGGCGGCGAGCTGTCCGTGTTCTGTTGGTGATGCGCTACCAGGTACGTCACACACACTACTAGCACTGCGCTCGTGGCGCGCGGTGGGCGGCGAGCTGTCCGTGTTCTGTTGGTGATGCGCTACCAGGTACGTCACACACACTACTAGCACTGCGCTCGTGGCGCGCG
This sequence comes from Noctua janthe, assembly GCA_910589295.1. Classification (NCBI taxonomy): domain Eukaryota; kingdom Metazoa; phylum Arthropoda; class Insecta; order Lepidoptera; family Noctuidae; genus Noctua; species Noctua janthe. Next base: position 593,432 of record OU342561.1, read on the forward strand.
GTGGGCGGCGAGCTGTCCGTGTTCTGTTGGTGATGCGCTACCAGGTACGTCACACACACTACTAGCACTGCGCTCGTGGCGCGCGGTGGGCGGCGAGCTGTCCGTGTTCTGTTGGTGATGCGCTACCAGGTACGTCACACACACTACTAGCACTGCGCTCGTGGCTCGATTTATCTTTAAAAAATGTAATAGCGAGTTAGCAAAAAGTGCAAACTATTCTTGTTTTAGCGATGCTCATTTCTCAACATTCCCGTTAGATATTAAAAAAACACACATTAAGGATGTACGTAATAATATCTAAAAACTACCATATGTTTTATTAATGTTTGCAAAAATTCGGCTAGCGGGTCAGAAAGGTCCCAATGTCCTTTGGCATATCATTACTTCCCAGAATTCGATCCCTATAATAGCGACACTGTACAATGGTCTAATATTAGTGTTTTTATTTTAAAATCAACTTTTTTGGGTTCCTGGCTAAGAATATGGGATTTTACAACAATCTAATGATGCAGTTTCAGTTTTTATCAAAATCGGGTTCGAGACTTCTTTGAGTATTTTTCGCTGTTCCTCATCGTTTCGAATTTGGTCATCCACACCCACTTGAATAGTTCAGCCTGTATATCCGTAGTTCTCCCTTTTTACAAGCTTTTATAGATCAAATCTTGCAATTGAATTTTGACGCAGTTATTCCCAATCGATTGAGCTGATTTGCATTCACCTTTAGACCGCTTTCACATTTAGGCGACTTTAGCAACGCGACAGTCGCGCGTCTAACGTCGACACGGTAAAAAAACGTTTTTTTTTAGTTTTTGTTTGCAAATGTGCTTCTGCCGCGCTGCTAACGTCCTAATGTGAAAGCAGCCTTAGTTAGGATGACAATGCATGGTCAGCTAAGTGACGTCATTCTAAATCCAATATGGAAGATGGCGGATTAGTTATTTTTTATGCACCCCATGATATTCAATTAAAAGGGTTTGCTAAGAAGAATGCGAAACCAGCGAAAACTAAAAAATTATATAATAATAAAAAGTAATTTATGAAATCAAGCTGGTATTTAAAGGCTCTATCTATAAAGAAAATAAACTATAAATTAAATCAAACCTAAAACCAAAATGTATAATGGTATAAAAGCTTGCCGCCAGATTAAACACACAGGGAAATCTCGCGACAAGCTTTTTAAAGTTTATTTTTTCTTGAAGGATGAGGAACTATGTGTATCCAGTTTCAAATACCCAAAAATGAAATGATGAATGGTAAACTGAGGACTAGAAACAAGTGACTACATCAATGTCAGTAGGAGAGAAGTTGACTTGACACAGATGGGTTATATATGTGCTCTTGTTATTGTTGACTACAAACCCTATTTACTCTATTTTCATATTTGTAGGTACAAATAGATAACATGAATGTTTGTGTATTGCAGAGTGTCGGCGGGGTGCCGCACCGTGACCTGACCCGCGCCGCACTGCCGCCGCACGTACGTACGTCCCGCGCCGCACGTACGTACGTCCCGCGCCGCACGTACGTACGTCCCGCGCCGCACGTACGTACGTCCCGCGCCGCACGTACGTACGTCCCGCGCCCCACGTACGTACGTCCCGCGCCGCGCGCCCGCGAGCCCACAACTATTCTATGTGTTAGTATAACTGTCTGTAATCAACTCCCGTTAGCGCAATAAGAACGTTTCAGTTCCGTATATATTGTATGATACCGCACGCTAGTGGCCGAGCGGGCGCGCGGCGCGAGCGTGACGTCACGAGCACACTTGACGCCAGGCGCGCGGCCGGCGACGCGCGACGTCCAGTTCCTTTGTAAATTGCACTCTAATAATGATCAAAGTACAAACTTACGATACTAGAGAAGCCGAGGCCTTGCGCGCTAGGCTCTTCCCGGCGACACGACGCCGACACTGTTTTTCGAAGAATTTACTCGTTTTGAATACTGTGTTTTTATCCATCAGTTTGATACTCGACTAGATTGTCAGAACGCGGGATTTTTAATGAATATTTAGTTAATGATGTCAACGAAACTACAAGTTTATAAGAGGCCATCGCTAGGGTAACGTTGTGCCCAAAATTACTTTAATTTGTCTATTGTGATAAAATGGTATTGTAATGATATTTCAATGGACTGAAATCGAGCGGCGCGGCGTCGTCCCCACAGTCGCTCGAGTGCCGCTCGTGGCGAGTTCCGCTTGTGGCGAGTCCCGCTTGTGGCGAGTTCCACTCGTGACAAGTCCGCTCGTGGCGAGTGCCGCTCGTGGCGGGAGCCGGGGGCCGGCGTCGCGTACGTTTGGGTATTAAGAGGTGTGAAATTCGATAATCGCCTCGAGTTTTTGATCTCGAATTGCGACTGACACGCGGAGCGAGCGTTAGACCCACCGCACGTGACGTCACACGTGTGACGTCACGGCCGCGCGGTCTCACGCGCGCTCGCGGCACAAAACGTGATTCCTTCATAGATTAACGTTTATATTTTACCAGTTTAAAATGTCAATTGATATGAAGACGAGTGCGCGCCTCGTGAGTCGCTACTGCACCGCATGCACTGCACTGTGCTGTGCGGTACTGCCGGTACCGTGCGGTACTGCCAGTATACATCGCAGGGCGAGTGTCAGACGCATCTCGTCGTTCGTACAAGTTATGTCGGTTGTACTCTAGTTGTATACTTATGTTAGTAGTTTTTTAGCGGGGCTAAAACATTCTGTTACTTGTATTGTGTTATAAAACGAAAATGAAAAAAAATGAAACATAATAAAGTTAATGTGGTGCGAGTGGAGTCAGTGAATTTAACGATAAAGACATTTAACAAATTTTCAAATTAATATGATAAAAAGTACTAAGACTTTTTTAAAAATCGCTTGGATAAAGATATTGTATGTACATAGTGTTAAGTACGTAGTATAAGTGCAGACTTAGATGTAGTAGGTATAACAAATTGTATGGCGACGCCGCCCGGCAACCGGTGACGTCGCCCGATCTATTGTTAACGACTTTCTTTTTAATTGTGTTATTTTTTATTTCTGCTATAGTTTCGTTACTGACATTTCATTGTTATCGATCAGCCGACGCCTGCGAGCCCGCGGCTCCGCTCAGGCCGCATCGAATGTCGATCTCGGATGTTTGCGAATTTTCATTACTATGAAACCTCACTAGATATCAATAATATTAATACATTCGATAACGCCACTCGACATACAAATTACATATTTTTACATGATTATTATCAAGTTTAATTTGTAGAAATGAATATTTTTAAATTCATTTCAATTTGGTGCCACACTACTCGTATAGCTTGCGCGAGAACTGATATAAAATGCCTAATTTTAGTAACTCGGGATCTGATCCTAAGAGCAGTTCTCACCACTTCCCGGCTGGTCACATAACAGTAATATTATAATGTGAATAAAGGACAATTTTGTATGGGTTTTCTAGGGGATATATAGCGTATGACTGGTCTGGTAGAGGTGACAAGAGCTCTAACCTATGCACAACCATGAAACATGAAATTACAGTTTTTTATTTACTCTCCATTTGACTTTAATAATGCAAACAGTACAGTGAAAACTTGCGATTTCATGGTTTTTGTAGTCATTATTATGTTAGACACATTCAACATGTACAAAATCTAATATTATCGAAGTCGTTATATGTTAGAATCAGTCTCCGAGTGAAGCGCAACTATGGAGTGTGGCACTCGAGCGGAGCTTGTGGTACACTTGTTTGCAACAATCAGTGGTGATATTTTACAAAATAATTTATATTATGTTTTTATATATTAACAAGCGTAATAAAGAGTGAGCAAAAGCACATCTTATATCAATGTTTCATTATTCCCGTATTTGTAACGTCTACTTTATTCCACACTACCTTCTAAGTAGAAATAATACCTTCGACGAAGAAGATGCCAGTGCATGATGGGTACAGTATAGCCTCCTGAATGGTGGTAATGAGTGGAGGTGATGTTCTGAGAAGCTTGTGAAGCTATCTAAGCTTCTATCTATTTATATCAAACCGCCCAATTGAAAGGTTACCTCGCAATCTTGAGTAGACGTATAGTTTTGAAGTTTATTCCCGAGACTAGGGAATAAATTTCAAAAGTATGGTAGCACTATAGGGCCTAGAGTGCTACTATGCTCTAGCATCATCAGGACATCTAGCTCCATCTCTTTCCCACACTGAATAACGATCAATCTGCCCTTTAAAGTGCGTAGCGATCTGGCAATCGGAAAATAATGCTAAATAGGCATAAGTACTAAAAAATATATGAATATTTAATGAGTGATTGCTTAGTTTGCCTTCGTAAATCAATAGAATTTCTACTAGGAATACATTGTCATTTTTGTGCTATAAATATGGTGGTAAAAACATTGCCTTTTGTTTTTTAAAGGGTTAAGACGTTAAGCTGCACGTGTAAAAGGCTTGGCAATAAAGTTATTTTAACTTGCTCGCTTCAACTACGGATTGCCCGCCCCCCGTTCCCTCTCCACATCCACCTGGTCATAAAGGTCGTCGGTTATGGATACTTACATTGATAGGCCCTTTTTCAATTCTGCCAATGAAAGAGCTTAATGTAATCAGTCAATTAACTTGCTGAACAAGCCGTTTTAGTGATTAATGATGCTGATTTTCTTGACCACTGCACAGGTCTAGTTTACTGAAGGCCTACCTCAAAAAGTGGCTAGACCAAAGCAACGAGGATGCGTGCTCAACAGACCTTTTAGCGTATTCTAAGCTGGGCTTGTGGACAGGGTGCCGCAATGTGCATGTGTTACCTTTGGTCGGTATAACATTCGGTGGTCAATAGCCAAATTCTTGGGATTTTATTATTTACTAGCTGACCCGCGCAAGTTCGTCTGCGCCGAAAGAGAGTCAACCTTAAAAGATAAACATATTATGCTATCGCGGACTTTTTTTTTTTAAATTTAGAGGAACGATTCCGTCTTACATGATTGTTGCGTAACTTTAACTGTTTACGCAGCGCACGCAATGGAAGCTCTCAAAGGGAATAATTTTTTCTCTATTTTTTCATACGCCTTGGTGAGAACTTTAAACTTGCCTCGAGTATGACTGTCATCGAGTGTCTAAGGATAAAGACTTAAGGCTGTCGAGGAAAGCCCTTATTTGAAAAAACATAAGTAGGATATTTTAGCGATCAATGCAAATATATCTGAGAAATTAAATTGTTACCTACTTGAATCTTTACCAATATTATAAAGATGAAGAGTTTGTTTGTTTGATTGGTTGAACGAGTTTAATTTCAGGAACAACTGGTTCGAATTGAAAAATTATTTTAGTGTTGGATAGCCCATTTATCGAGGAAGGCTATAGGTTGTATAAAATCACGCTACGACCAATAGGAGCGGAGCATCAATGAAAAATATTACAAAAACAGGGAAAATGTATTCCTTTTAAGAGCTTCCGTTGCGTGCGCTGTGTAAACGGTTAAAGTTACGCAACAATCATGAGTCTGCGATAGCATAATGTCTATCTTTTAAGGTCTCACACTCTCTCTAATCTCCCCTCTCTCTGATGTAGCGCAGACGAAGTTGCGCGGGTCAGCTAGTCTATACTAATATTATAAAGACGAAAGATTTTTTTGTTTGTTTGTACCGAATAGGCTCCGAAACTACTGGAACGATTTGGACAATTTTTTCCCCCATGAAGAAAAAATATCAGGAAGTAACATAGGCTATAATGTATTTTGAAAAAAATTTGAGATCCTTAAGAAAATTGCAATAATGTAACCCAAAGTAGCAAAATTTTGCCTATAAAATTCATTATTTGGCGTGCGCTGAGAAAACTATTGATGATACTTAAAAATTATGTACTAAATGATTAAAGTACTCATTATTACCTACAAAAACAACAGTTCTTCACTAGCATACCTGCCTCGCAAGCCACCTCTAGGTCAATCTCGTGAACGACAGTGGTCACACTTTCTCAGCATATTTATCACAAAGTTTGATATTTAATCAGGCACACGTGAAATAACAACAATGACAAGGATATAAACGAAAAACTCGAAACCACCATTTTGACTATAGGTTGAGGGGTAATTGCAAAGAGATTAAAATTTGTGTAGTATAATTTAATGTCTTTGGGTAATTGTTATTTTGTTCCTTGACTTTTTTACACTTTAATTGGCAATCTAAGTTCTTTATTCCACTTCTGAATTTAGCAAACAGAAGCGAAGATGTTTAAAAAAAAGACAACGAGTTACACAGAATAATGAATACAGCCGTTTATTCTAACTTGGAACAAAATACCAATCATTGAAACTAACCTAAACCACCACAAATCATAACGAATTCAATTAATACGTAATTGTTTAGAAAAATAACGAGTAAGTACACAAAATAGGTAGGTAATTATAAATCTACAGCCCTTTGAGCGATATTCCCAACAAGTCTCCCGCGGCCAGCGACAATTTTTAAGCTGTCACTCCTTGCCATAGAACTAATATGTACTACGTTAAACCTCATTTCTTCCTAATACTACGTAAAACCTCATTTCTTCCTAATACTACGTAAAACCTCATTTCTTCCTAATACTACGTAAAACCTCATTTCTTCCTAATACTACGTAAAACCTCATTTCTTCCTAATACTACGTAAAACCTCATTTCTTCCTAATACTACGTAAACCTCATTTCTTCCTAATACTACGTAAAACCTCATTTCTTCCTAATACTACGTAAAACCTCATTTCTTCCTAATACTACGTAAAACCTCATTTCTTCCTAACAATATATAAATACGTCCGTCCTACCGGACGTAGTGTTGTTGGTACACAATAATAGATGTCGCCACTATTTAATGTTGGCATTCAAATTATTTTACGAGACGGCCCTCTTTTCCTTTTGGTATAAGTATTCCTTTCCTTGTCAAATATCACAGTTGAGACATGATTTAAAACTAATATAAAACTCTTCATATTATGAAATGGACACACTAATAGTTCTGCGGAAACCGCTGAGAAAACCGACAACACCATTGGAGGAGCCAAAATTTATAATACCGAAAAAAACTAAGAAAGCAGAGGCCAAAGTGGTCCCGATCCCTCTCGACCCTAAGAACTCGAATGAGGCTCCGATATCGTTCGTGCAGCTTTACAAAGATCTGTGCGTAGAGAACTCGAGGCATGCACCTGTCTACGTGAACTTGAGCTCACTAACGAGCGTACACGGTGTCCTGCCGGCGCGCGCGCTCGAGCCTGCTCGCGCGCCCACAAAGCTGCACGAGGGTCCCAGCTATACAGACTATCGCCACGTGAACTCGGCCGCGTCCGTGACACCCTCCAACACGTCGCTGGTCACGCAGTACCGCGGTCGATTCGGCATAGATCACCGGGTGTTAGTAGAAACGCCGCCCTCAAACGCCACTCGAGCTGAACTAATACACGAGTTGGACTACGATTCTTGTTCCAAAGATTCGGAATTTTGCTACCATTACTCATCACAGAACACGGATACACCTCGCGGGCGCTGGTATGGCTATTAGGAGGTGCTCTGTACCTTTATAAAGAAATCTTTTGGTGCAAAGAGAAATTACCAAAATATTAAAACTGAAAAAATACCGTATACAACGTGTAACAGATTAAGCGCAATACCTCAGACACCCCAATTAGAATATTAAATTATAAGTCTTAAACACCCGTCATCATCTGCCTAGCCTTTTCCCAACTATATTGGGGTCGGCTTCCAGTCTAACCGGATGCAGCTGAATACCGGTTTTTTACATGGAGCGACTGCCTATCTGACCTCCACAACCCAGTCAGTACTGGGTAATACGATACCCCTTGGTAAGACTGGTTGTCAGACTTTTTGGGCCACTGACTGCCTAACGACTATTTTTTATGACGGAAATTGATTCAGAAGCCGATTCTAAACCTATTTAACTTTCAGGAATTGCGTTTATTCTGTTACGCGTTGTATAATTTATAATGATTTCAAGCCTGGTCTTTTAATTTAATTTCAACGAATACCTAATGTATCGCGGTTTAGCCGTCTTCTCTAAGGCGATCTAATGAGGTCTGCAACAGAGAGGATCTTTCAATTGCATTTTGCCAATTATTTAAAATTATTTTATTTCGTAAGATTAAAAAAAAAACAATTTTTTTTTTATTGATTTATTCATCGAAATCAATAATATAAAATGTTACTGCAATAAGTTATGAGTAGGTATTACCAAGGGCGTACCCAGGAGAGGCCAGTTGCCCCCCCTGGATTTTGTTTACGACTTTACTATCTACTTTTGTCGATAAAAGTTAATAAAATAACTTTTTGCCATTTGCAATCTATACTAATATTGAAGTTTGTTTGTTTGGTTGAACGCGTTAATAAAAATATTTTAGTGTTGGATAGCCCATTTATCAAGGAATTTTTACTGGCAATGCTTTATTCCACTGCTACAATTGAAAGGTCGACTATGATCGAAGATAGATTAAATGGGCTTTGTATGCTCAGTGTACATGGAAAGTTTGTTAACGCTATGGGCGATTCTTTCACATAACACGTCGTAAACCGTTTTGAAGACCCACAAAAGTTACTTTTAAAATAACTGTTGTATAATTAAAGAATTTATATAAAAAAATAATTATTTTAATTTATGTCTATTTATTTGACTAGGTGCTTATAAAAAATCTGTGGTGCCTCCCCGCCATGCCCGGAACCTGGGTACGCCCATGGGTATGTCAATGGAGTTCTGTAGTGTCTGTAACCTAATCGCATTGTTGATCCATACAAAAGTTGAATGGACTCATACAACCAAGCCAAAGTAAACGATAATAAAAGAAAGCATGCACACGGAATGAGTTCTATTGCAGTCAAGGCTTAAAACATTGAATTGTACTATTGTTGTCAAAAAATAGTTTTGTATCTTCATTGCTCACCTACAACTGAATGTTAAGATTATCTCGTCTTTAGCATTAACATAGGAACATGGTTATCACTATCGTCTAAGGCGCTGACCAGATGATAGACTATTTGTCCGCCGGACAGACGCGGACAATTTGCAACATCCATGAAACAAACAACGTGACAACCATTGGACAGGATTCATTTCAGCGGTCCTGTCGCTCTGGCGAGCGGAGGACGTTTACAACATTATTTTTAGTACATACGAAATCTCAATATAGTTTGATCAGAATAAGTAACTGATCGATTCTAATAATTTTTACACCATGTTATATTTTGACCCAAAAATATTTAAAAAAGTTTACAAGTTGGACACCGAGCGACACTAAGTACCTACCCGCGGCAGGTCATAGCGGCACTAGGCGCGTGCGCACAGCGGGGCGGGGAAACCCCGCAGTCGCCCGGAGGCTACATGCGACCGCGAGCGCGCGGCTACTGTGGGCTAGTTGTGTTTCGGTTGATCGTGTACCTATCGTATGTAAAAAGTTTCGTGTAATCATGTCTTTCTCATATGAAAACGTCCATCCAGTACACAGAAATGGTACGTACAGCGGTTTGTGGTGATAACGTATCCCTGGCAGTGCGGCAGTACAAGCAGCAATTCGGCATCAGAGTATCGAGGAACACATTGCTTTCCGCTACACAAAGATTATTGACATTTTTAAACACGCCAAATTTGTACCTACAGCCTACTCTGGTTCAGTAATGCGATGTTTAAAACTTATCATCGTCTTTGAACTTTAAATGGTTGGCATAAGGAGCAACAAATCGCATTGACTACATTTTATCACTTTCGGCTGCATTTACGAATAAAGTACATAATAATATCTACCTACACTTGACCATTACGACAGTCCAAAGTGTGATGGAAATTGGTATCAGCAGTTAATTACAATACAATCGGCGTACGGTTAGGTTAGGTACCTCCTGCCAAATTATTATCAATGAGCGTAAGACTAGGCGCGGGGCGCCGCGTGGTGAGCATGTTTTTGTACGGACAACCAGGTAACATAACAAGCTTATAACTTTGTGATTTTTCAAGACACAGTTTTGTAATTTTTTACATAGATTCTTTACATAAAATACTAGACATGTTTCGGGTTTCGCATATACTAAAACTAATGTTATATACAGGTTGGAAGGGACACCGACGCGAAAACGATTACCACGTATTCAAACATACGTGGTACGTAACCCATGTATATTGAACTTTTGTAGGAAACATCTGTTTTTGAATACGTGGTAACCGTTTTCGCGTCGGTGTCCCTTCCACCGGGTATACGACAGTCCATTACATGTTCAGCACCTAATTATTAATTTATAACTAAACATAATTAAATGATCATGTAACAATAGTTTTGTAAGCAAGACTTTTAAAATTCATTTATAAGTCATATATAGTATAAATTCATCACATACTGGGTGGAATTTTTCAACCTCACCTAGAGGAAAAGGACTCTAAATACTGGAGATAGCCATTTTTACTCAAAGGAAACATTATTTCATTTCTAAAAAAGAATCAAATCTGCATTTAAAGATTTTCGAAAATTTGCTTGCCATGTTCGGGAATCGAACCGGCTAAAATCCGAAAATATAATACTCTGTACTTTTATGGCATCAATCAATAGGGTCAATCATTTGGATCAAATCTCTAACTAACATGATAAATGAAATGAAAGGAAAACCGTGAAATCGAAGCTTAGCTAATCATAAGGTGATTGACCCGGGTTATCGGATCGATTCCAGTGTGGCAAGCGAATTTTCGAAAATGTTTGAAAGCAAAAATTTGTTTCTTTTTAAAAATAAAGGAATATTTCCTTTGAGGAAAATTTGCTATCTCCAGTATTTAGAGTTCTTTCCCTCCAGGCGAGGTTGAAGAATTCCAGCCTGTATATTAGAAACACAAGCTGTCACTTTTTCTTAAAAAACACAAATCAATCATACAACAAATCAGTCCACTTTAATCTACTTACACTACGACTATTTCTCTTTGACTGTTACGTTAAAATATTTCAACAATGTTCTACTTTTTTTATTAGACTTGGGAGTTCTTTCCGACACGGAGGTCCTCCGCGCCGGGATATTTTCTTTGGGGCTGAGAGGAGCCGTGACGTTCAGTTTGTCGGCGACGTCTGTGCACTTCCCCTTGCGCTCGCGCACCATGCGCGTCAGCCAGTCCGTGCTGCAGTCCTTCTTCTTGACGGGCGACATGAGGCGCAAGTGCGGGGCCTCGCCGTCCAACACGTAGTTGGGCAGGTTCTTGGTGGGCGTCGTGAACGAGATAATCCGCAGCTTGCTCGGCGACACCTGCACTGGAGATCTGTTGTGAGACGTGGTCGGAGATAATAGCTTCATACCTTTCGGTGATAACATTTTGCAGTTTTTACTTTCATAATTCTTAGTGGGCGTCATGAAGGACGAACCCGCTTTAGGCAGATAACACCAGTCGGCGGATGCGTCCATTTCACAATTTCTGGGTGGGCTTTGTTCGAGACAGCTTCCATGACGTTTAATTCCTGCCGGCAGCAGCTTCGGTTCATTTTCTTCAGGTAGAGTGTCTAATTTCAGTCTTTTAATTGACATTTCAGCTTCCTCTGTGTCTCTGGAAGCGTTCATCAGATCTGTGAGGCATCGCTTTGTTTTTTTGATCGACGCACTTCCTTGGGAGCGCATCCGTTTGGCACTGTAGGAGCCGGGCGTGGTCACCAGTTTGCGTTTGAGCGAATTCGGAGTCTTGTCCAGCGCGCCCCACTGCGGCAGGCTGGCGACGTCGGTGCGCGGCACGAGCTCGGCGCGGCCCTTGAGCTCGGCCTGCGGCAGCTCGCGGCCCACGCGCCACAGCTTGTGCCGCGCGTCGTCGCTGCACGTCACGAGCTTGGCGTCGCCCGCCGCGCACCAGGCGGCGCACGTGACCTCGGCCCAGTGGCCGGCCAGGCGCACGACGGGCGCGGAGCTCTTCACGTTCCACACGTAGGCGTGCTTGTCGCTGGAGCCCGACACGAGGTACATGCTGTCGGGGCTGAGGCACGTCTTGATGTAGAACGTGCTGTTCTCGTGCCCTATGTAGCGCTGCTCCGGCATCGCGTTGTACGTCGATATGTTGAAGCAATAGATGACGTTGTCCATGCAGCTGGCGTACAACCTCATCCTGGCGTCGTCTATGATCAGGTTCGTGTATCCGTTCTTGGTGGAGCTGCCGCAGTAAGGTATGGAGTGCTTGGGTAGGGGCTCTCTCTTGTAGATGTTGTAGTTCTTGCGCAGGTCCCACACCTTGATGTTGCCGTCGCACTCGCCGCACGAGATGAGCGTTGTATCGTCCTGGAACACGAGCCCGGTGATGCTGGTGGCGCGGTGCGTGTCGATGCGCGGCCGCTTGCCGTGCGAGCCGGGCGTCTTGGGGTTAAAGCTGGAGTGACAGTTCATGAGGCAGTTGTCTGGCTTGAGGATCACAGAAGGTTGGTTGTTGGCTCTGATGTCCCACACCAGTATGTGTCCATCCCGGGCGCCGGTGGCGAAGACCGAGGGCTCTGTGGGCCGGAACACAGCCGTTTTCACAGACCTCGTGTGACTAGAGAAGACGAGGACTCTTTTGGGAGCACCCTCCGCAACATCCCATAGACATGCTGTGTGATCACCTGAAAATTGATGACATAACAATAAATTATTACAACTAACCAATGGGAAACAATTTGGTTATTATTGCAATTTTATTGATATAGTTTTTTTTTTAATCTTTAAAAAACAAGTAATATTTTTTAATATCACAAACACAATAAAAATGCAAAATTACATACTGGAAATGACAGGACATGTTTTGGTCAATGAGCTTCATATTTGTAAGGATAATACTTAACCAATGCTCTGCAAGGTTTTAAGCTCATGAATAGTTTCTGAATATTTCCGATATTCTTGAGGTCTTTGGTCTCGCACACATTGCTTGCTATTTGACTTCATAGATGTAACTATTTCAGCTACCACTCTTATAATAGAATCCTATAAAAAAGATATTCCTGCTTCTTAACGAATGAAAGTTATTGTAACCTTTAACCAGAGGCATGGAGGCTTATTTTCCTACTTTTTATTGATCTGTTAGTTGAAGACAGGGAAATTATAATAAAACTTTATTTTTAGAATTGTTAATAAAGAAAAAAAAAAGAAAATAATATTATTTTTCAAAATGAGTAGTGCCTAGAGCTGTTAGCCGGACTTCTCGAGATCGCCATCATAATTATTCAGAATTGTCACTGCCTTCTAGTGGATTTGTATCAGAGTAGGTAATCACCAGATGTTATTAGATAATTTTCTAAGTGTTTTAGGTTATCATCTAATTTCGGTGCATTAAATTCACGCTATAATTCGAACCACTAGGGGACCCTAAAACCAAATAAAAACAATGATTTAACAAAATACCAAAAATGACTATTTTCGTTCCACTACCTTTAACAGTGAGCTGATAGCAGACGAAATGGCACTTATGGGCAAATCTTTAAGGATTTAATAACACAAAGGCTTAAGAGGGCCCTTCCCGGTCCGTCTATCGTCAACGCGAGTATGGTCGAAAAGCTTGTTGTTTCATCCAGAGCCACAGCGGCGATGTTTTTTCAACTCCCCCGTTTCAGAGGGCCCCGACTCCACACGACTCGCCTCCCGCGCTCCTCATACCGCCTAACGCGACAACATGGAATGAAAAATTGTGTTCAAAAATTTCATAAACTTGTTCTAGGACATACGTGTTTTTGAATAAGGCTTACAAGTTTGTGTAATAAATAGTTGTCATTTAGAATTTCAATTACATTTGCAAGGTTTCTATCACGATGTTCTCTTAACTTTTACAATTTATGAGTTCATTATGAACGGCCAATGTTTAGGTAAAATAATATTACATGTGCAAGGTTTCTATCACGATGTTCTCGTAACTTTTACAATTTATGGGTTCATTATGAACGGCCAATGTTTAGGTAAAATAATGCACAATATAATTTTTGGAGGCTTATCCTGAATTTGTTTCGCCAAATTTTTATTTTTTGCAAACCTATTTTAGTGCACAAGATACCTATCAGATAAAAAATCAAAGATAGATGTGTTACGTACGAGCGTTTGTATTAAAAGTATGACAGGTTGGCAGTTCTTAATCTACACGAAACAGTTAGTCACATGACTCAGAAATAGACCGTATATATAACTAATTTCTTTGAGAATTTTTAACTCCATTTTTTTGCAAACATTAAGGTTTAAGAACAACTTTATTTCTCATAAGAATTACATAGATAATTCACTTACTGAGAAACACACTAAAATTAAAATTTATAATTAGAGCGCACAGATTATGTGGGTACACAGATAAATAAAAATATAGACTCGATCATAAGTTTAACAAAACACAACATGGATGTAGTTTAATTTTACTGGATGTGGCATCGATGGCATAGCCTGTTATGAGCAGGTTTGTTAAGTAGGTTTTAGTTTTTTTTTTTTTTGTTAAGTTTAAGTAATTACAAATGCTTGATATATTTTGTAACATGTAGTTAATCCTTTTTTTTTTTTTTTACTTATTTGTATGTATTAATTGTGTGGGCTTTTAGTAGCTTTTTGAACCGGGCATAACTTTGTTCTCCTTTTATTACTGATGGTAATTTATTATAAAATGTAACACCTACAAACTCCAAATTTCTTCTTCCATAGTTAGTTCTAGGAGGGCGGGTCACTAAGTAACTAGCACGCCTTAAGTTAATCTTTCGCGTTTGTTGTTTTGTTACAAATCTTATATTAGAATGGATTTGCTTATTTAATATTTTATGTACTAGAATACATGTGTAGTAAGTATATGTAGGTTTGTTTTATATTCATTATTTTTGTTTCCTCGTATATTTTAATAGTTGGTGTCCGAAATGAATAGTTGAATAAAATTTTAATTAATCTATTTTGAACTCGTTGAATTGGATCTATGTTAGTTTTCGCTGCAGTACCCCAGATTTCAATGAGGTAGTCGATATGAGGCTTAACCAGAGAATTATAAATAAGATATCGCACTTTTCGAGGGAGACAATTTGTTATGTTGTGAAGAGCCCCGGTAAGTGGTCTTAGTTTAAGTTTGATTTTTTCTAGATGTGGTTTCCAATTTAGGTTACTATCCAAAATAAGTCCGAGATATTTTTCTTTAGGTTTTCGTTCAAGTAGTTGACCGTCTATTTTAAGTTCGAAATTACCATTTTTTTTTTTATTTATTGCTGCAAAAATGATGTAATTTGTTTTTGTAATATTAATAGTTAAAAGATTTGACTGAAACCACTCATTTAAGAGATTAAGATCAATCTGAGCGTCAGCTATTATAGCTTCGGCTGAATGTCCAAAATAAAAGAGACTTGTGTCGTCTGCATAAAGGGAGATGTCTCCTTTGAGACCCAATTCACTGATGCTGTTAATATAAATAAGAAACATGAGGGGGCCTAATATTGATCCCTGGGGGACGCCAAAATTCAGGACACAGGAGTTGCTTTCATATTTATCTATTTTTACTATTTGTTTACGGTTCTCCATATATGATTTAAAAATTTCAAGTGCTTTGCCTGTGACACCGGTGAGTTCTAGCTTCTGTATTAATTTGTCATGACTGATGGTGTCGAAGGCTTTTTTAAGATCAATAAATATTCCTAAGGCAACTTGTTTTTGATCAATTTTATTTTTAATTTTGGTTACGAGGTCAATTGTAGCAGCGAGAGTATTTGACTGAGCTCTAAATCCATACTGTTTATGGTAAAAGAAACTTTTTGAATTAAGGAAAGACTCTAATCGGTTATAAAGAATCTTCTCAAAGACTTTAGAAATCACCGGGAGAACTGATACAGGGCGGTAATTGCACGGGTCAAATTTACTACCAGATTTATGAATTGGTACAACTTTTGCAACTTTTAACTCGTTGGGAAAATTACCTCGTGCCATATGATAATTAATGCAAGCTGTAAGTTCCATCGCAATAATGTCTTTTACACATTTTATTGATTTTGTACTAATACCATCAATGCCAGATGCAGTATTACAGTCCAAATTTTTAATTATGGTAATAACTTCCTTCGTAGTAGTTGGTTTTAGAAACTGCAATTCTGTTTTGTCAGTTAGTCTACACTCTTCAAAAATTTTACTTGCATTTGATTTTTCAGGGATCATACTTGCTAGGGTTGAACCAATAGTCGAAAAATATGAGTTAAAACTTTCACATATTTCTTTTTGGTCCGTAATAGTACCAGCTGCCGTTTCAAGTCTGTCCGGTCCAGTTCTGTCATGCAGTTTGTTTTTCGACAAATCATTTATGAGTTGCCACATTTTTCGTGGTTTACTTGAATTTTCTTCAAACCTCTTTAGATAATAATTACTTTTCGCTTTTCTTATGTTGTGTGATACTCTGGCTTTTATACGTTCATATTCTTCTTTTAATTGCATGTCCTCTACATTTGTTTTATGTTTTTGCCATAGTATATTCTTGTTATTTATATCTTCTAAGAGTTTTTTTTTAATCCAGTCTTGCCGTGGAGGATTCAAAATTTTAGATTTTGTGATTGTGCACTTGTTTAAACAGGAGTGTAATTTGTCTGCTAATTTATCATACTCTACATCTTCATGATTTTTAGGATATTCATCCAGGCATCGATAAAGTTTATTGAAGTTTACTGCGTTGTATTTCTGTTTTAAGATAGGTGGTGGTTGGTATTGCTTCATCTCTAAAAGTATTTGTCTGTGGTCAGACATTGAAGATTCCATAGTGACAAAATGAAAATTATTTTCACTTAAGTTACAAGAAACATGGTCTAACATTGTCTTGGTTGAAGTTGTTTCACGGGTACAGTGTTTTAGACTTATCTTGTTCAGGATTTTGTAGTTGGTCTCTTTTAAAGTGTTCTTATACTTGCGTATCGCTAAGTCCGGATTGAGTAAGTCCAGGTTGTAATCGCCAAAAACTATTGTTCGTTTCAATTTGTGTAATTGTTGTGCATACATATCGAGAAATTTGTCCGTATTCAATTTATTGGGTTTATAGATAGCGCCGATATTTAGAGAGAATTTTTTTACGAATACCCAGAGATAATGAATATCGTCCACGTATTGTTCTTCAACAAGGTGATGCTTGAGACTATTGTGCACAAATATTGACACTCCACCTCCCCTTTTATTTTGTCTATAATTATAGTAATGTGTGTAGGAGGGTATCTGGAGCATTTTAGCCTTCATTCTTAATCCATGTTTCCGAAAGTATAATAATATGAACAATTACTTGTAAAGAAGCGATAATACATCTAAGCTCATCGAATTTTCCAGGTTTGACAATACTGCGAGCATTGGCATAGAAGAATTTCAGAGATTTTTTTTTGTGAATATAATATCTGAGTAATTGTTGGTTATTTGGGTAAGTTATTTTCTCTTTGGACGACGCCGACGTTAGTTTTTTGGAGTTTCCTTTGTTGTTGCTTCTTGCGTTTCTTTAGTGACTATTTTGGGTATGCCCTTAATATATTTAATGTAAAGGTCACTTTCTCCTTTTGAAGGGCGTTGCTGAAGCTCTTCTTTTAAATTTTGAAGGTATTTCCGTTGATATGCAGTTTGATCCGAAAATATCTTGATGTGTTCCTTATCAATCTTGTTCCTATTACGTAAGATGTTTTTTGTTGTGTCTTCAGACGAGAAACATACTTTTATTGCACGAGTTTTCTCTGATTTATATTTTCCAAGACGAAATATTCCAGTAGGCTGAGGGCAGCCATTAGATATAAGCCCAGTTATTCGCATTATTTCTGTATTATCATAATCCTGCCGACCGGTTACAGTATCGTTCTGTGGTTCAGGAGTCCCGACAACTATAATATTTTTGGCTCGGTAGTTTCGCTCTTCGATTTCGGTGAAAATTTCATCATACGTAGCAGTTGTTTGAATAGAAGATAAAGGTGGCAATTTTTTTAAGTTATTGACATCGGCTTCGAGAACCTCCGCTTTCTTTTCTGTATTTTCGGCAGCAACAGATAGTTTTGAGAGTTGGTCTTTTAGTATTTTATTTTCCAAGACAATATTTTGCATAGTACTGCTAATACTGCCGACCTCGGCTTTAATCGCAGCGACATTTAAGGAGAGTTTATTTATACTTTCAGTCATTTAAACCCCTATCTTTTAAATCATTGCAAAATAAAACTAAATTAATAGATTCAGACATACCTATAACGTTTATTTGTTTACTAGATACCTGTATTACGATATTCCATCACCAATTCAGTTGTGAACTCAACACAAATAAAAATATTACAAAGTTAAATGCCTAATGAAAGATAACACAAATGCAATTACACTTGGTGCGTTAAGGACAGTCAACTCTAGATTGTCACAATAAAATATCACCGACAAAACCGATAATGCTAGAAGTTATTAAATTGTGTTCAGCAAATACCCTAATTTCATTTGATATTTAGTTTTATTACATCCTAAAAGCGTTTAATCAACGTATGTGCAGCGTCTCAGTAGCTTTTGTTTTAGTAGTAGAACAACCATGGAAGACAACAGATGTTTCGTTGGTTGTATAACAAGTTAGTAATACTTATCGTATGATGCTCTGTGTGCTTATCAGAAGATCGGACGTAGCCTGTCAGGCTACAGGTCTCTAGTCGCTATACAAAATATTATTTCGAACAATCTTATTTTATATTTTTTAGTGCAAAATGGCTGAAAATGGTTGACAACGTAATTTTAATCAGAGATGTCTGACCATGAATTCAGATAAGCTGACAAAAGAAAAAAAAATTCAAATAGAATAGACCATCCGTCATTTGAAGAGCAGATCTATTTCTTAATGCAGTCCAATCTGATAAAGAAGATGATATTGAGGAATATATTGTATCTGAAAGCGAACTATTACAGCATCATGAAAGTGATCAGGAAGAAGATTCAGAGGAGAGTCAGATCACTCCAGAAGAACTTGGCAGCGAAAATTGCTAGTAATTTATGCCAAATTGAGTAGTTGTCAGATTTTTTGTTTCTTGTTGTACCTACCACGCGAAATAGCAAAATAAACGGAGCGAAATTTGAATTTCGCGAGATACCCTGGCGCTTCAGTAAAAAGTGTTCAATTTATTGTACTGTATAAGGTTAATGCAAAAATTAAGATATCATGTCAATTAAGGCTGAAAAGTACCACTTACTGTCAGTTGCAAGTTTTTTTGAACAATTGATAATAAAACCTGTACTGAAATGTTTTTTATTACATGCCAATGGTTAAATATCAAGTTATCAACACAATTATAATATAATCATTTTTATAACAAACTAGCTTATGCCCGCGGCTTCGCTCGCATCGAGTTCGGTAATGGTCCCACAGGATCGTGCTACCGGGATAAAAAGTATAAAAAAAGGAAAAGTATCAGTATCGTATGTGTTACTCCAGGTAATAAACTATCAGTGTTCTAAATTTCATCCAAATCCGTTCAGTAGTTTTTGGGTGAAAGAGTAACAAACATCCATATATCCTCACAAACTTTCGGATTTATAATATTAGCAGAAATATGACTTTAGCCTGTGATACGTCATGTCCATTATCTATACGCCGTGACTTTTTAATCGTCTTACAACGGCAGCCCACTTCATGTATCCAATGAACACTAAACATTCATAAAAAAAACAAGTATTTATGAGATTTTAATAATTTAAAAATAAAAATTTTATTCAGTATTATGACGCGTGACGTAGTTAAAACACCCTGTTGCGAGCGATGATCTACTGGACTCGAGTGCTGGGTAGGTTCTCCCGTTTGACACGTAAACATCATTAACAGGATGTTTCATGATTTTATTCTAATTTATTATTATTATTTTTCTTTGTACTTATTACGGAAATTAAAAAAAAATCGCGCCTAGCACTATTTTATGTCGGGTACATTGAGTGGACGACATACTACGGTACGGTACGTGGATACTAGCTGTTGCGTCCGCGTGAAATTATTACAAAAATATTACTTCCCTATTTCAATCGAATTTTATTAACAATTTCAAGGGTTTGAATTTTTTTGCACGGAACCTTAATACTTTGTCTAAAATAAAAGTAGCTCGTAGCCCTTTCGGAGAATAGCTGGAACTAACAAACAGAAAGACAAAAAAAAATGTTTTTTTAACATTGCCACACGAAAAAGGGCATTTTACTCATCGATAACAGTGAATAACTCTCTTTTACACACTGAGTGAATAAAAACATTTTGATTTTGGAACAAGCACGAATTCATCATCTGCCTAGCCTTTTCCCAATTATGTTGGGATCGGCTTCCAGTCTAAGCGGATGCAGCCGAATACCAGTATTTTACACAGAGCGACTGCCTATCTGACCTCCACAACCCAGTTAGTACTGGGTAATACGATAGCCATTGGTAAGATTGGTTGTCAGACTTTTTGGGCCACTGACTACCTAACGACTGTCAAAGATCTACAAATGACACCCGGGACCAACGGCTTAACGTAACCTTAACCTAAAGATCGACCCGAGCCGCTCTTATTATTTCGCCACAAGCTCCTCAACAAGAACGAATTATGAACAAAAAATAAATAAAACGTGCCAACAAGAATATAACACTAAATTTCAAAAATTGTTCTATTTTCACTATGTCTATGCTACGAGGGCGGGTCAATAAGTCCGTGACTTTTTGAATTTCTGACCTCTTTACTGAAACAGCAACACTGCTCCTGTCAACAGGCATCTGTCAGTTGACTCCTGTTAAAATTTAAACTTGCTGCGTCAGTTAGTTTGTGTTTGACAGCTATTTTTATCAGACTACCCACTAATTTGAGGAGAAAATGGAAAAAAGTGAATTTCGTGTGCTTATTAAGCATTATTTCTTGCGAAAAAAAACCATTACCGAGACCAAGGCTAAGCTTGATAAATACTATGGGGACTCTGCACCATCGATTTCAATGGTAAAAAAGTGGTTTACTGAATTTCGTTGTGGCCGTACAAGCACTGAAGATGCCGAACGTCCTGGACGCCCAGTTGAGGTCTCTACACCCGAAACAATCGAAAAAATTCACGATATGGTGTTGACCGACCGAAGATTGAAAGTGCGAGAGATTGTGGAAGCCGTAGGGATCTCGCATGGCTCAGTGGTTTCAATTTTGAATGATCACTTGGGCATGAGAAAGCTTTCCGCAAGATGGGTGCCGCGTTTGCTCACAGTCGACCACAAACGCAATCGTGTAACAACTTCACAGGAAGCTTTGGCGTTGTTTAATCGCAATATGGAGGAGTTTTTGCGCCGTTTTGTAACCGTGGACGAAACATGGATCCATCACAACACACCAGAAACCAAACAACAGTCAAAACAGTGGGTTTCTAAGGGTGAATCGGCGCCAAAGAAGGCCAAGGTGGGTTTGTCAGCCAATAAAGTTATGGCGACTGTTTTTTGGGATGCACGCGGGATAATCCACATTGACTACCTTCAAAAGGGAAGAACAATCAATGGGGAATATTATGCCAACTTATTGGACCGATTCAATGACGATTTGAAAAAAAACCGACCTCATTTGGCCAAGAAAAAAGTTCTTTTCCACCAAGACAATGCAAGGGTGCACACATGTGCAGTTGCCATGGCAAAAATCCATGAATTGGGCTATGAATTGCTCCCTCATCCGCCCTATTCTCCAGATTTGGCTCCGAGCGACTACTTCTTGTTCCCAAACCTGAAGAAATGGCTTGGTGGAAAAAGATTTGACTCCAATGATGAAGTCATTTTTTTTGGAAGGGATAAAAAAATTGGAGAAGCGTTGGACAAAGTGTATAGAGCTCAAGGGAGACTACGTTGAAAAATAAAATTATTTTTTTATCAAAAAATCTGTGTTTTATTCCAAAAGTCACGGACTTATTGACCCGCCCTCGTATACAACGTGTAACAGAATAAACGCAATTCCTGAAAGTTGTTGGTTCAGAATCGGCTTCTGAATCGATATCCGTCATAAAAAATAGGTGTTAAATTTTGACGGAAAAATCTTTTAAATAACTTAAATTAGAAACACAGTATCATGACAAATGAATACAATCCTTAATTCAAGGAAATTGAAACCTTAACTCAGAGCAATAAAGGCCACTAAAACCCACGACATTATTTGTAGTTCGCTAATAGCTCGTAATACGCACACGTAAATAATATCAATGCATTTTACATTAAAAGTAGTGTGCGTCAAATAAAGTGGTAATTTAAAGGAATTCCAACTTTACCTCCAATGAGTAAGGCTTATTTGAATACACGACCTAACTTAGTTGGTCATCAGAGTATCCCTACAAACAATTTTTACAAAATAAAATTATTTAATTTGAAGAAATTTAGAACTTATTGCAAAGAGATAAAGCATTTGTCGGCAACCTCTTTGACGGTTATGCGAAATGCCGATACACACGCCGCCGAATACCACGAGTGGTACGAGTACCTAACATTAAGCCGGTAGTGATCTAGTGTAGTTGAATTTAATTCATTTATGTTTCCGCGCGCGATGGCTTTTCGGTATACCAACATACAATACACGGAGATGGTGAGGACACTGGCTCGCTGTCTTGATAATGTCGCGTTAGCTTGTCGGGAGATCAATGACCGTTTTGGCTGCAGTGTGAGCGCCAGGACGATGCTGGCTGCAACTCAGCGACTGAGGGAGTCTGGGACGTTCCTTACTAATACGGCTTTGGACAGAGGGACGAATGTGCGGACTACTCGTCTGTAAGAGCGTATTCTCGACCATTTCGACGAACATCCAGAGGACAGCTCGAGAGAAGCAGCACCCCAGTTCGACTGCAGCCACATGTACGTGTGGCGAACGTTGCGTGCTGATGGTGAACACCCATTCCATCTTCGACGGTGTCAAGACGGTGCTTACAAAATTGAAATACAATTTAAGAAAGCGTGCAAATAAGTGCAGAGAACAAGGCGGTGGTCATTTTGAAACTTTAATGAAAGTGGATCGCAGAAATAGTGCAAATTAATAACCTAAGTGTAAAGTGTAAATAGTCCAGTTATGTAAGTAAGTACCTATCTACTTCTACCTATCAATACGATTGTATTCTTATCACATAAAAAATAAAATGATTCAAATCTTTTAAACACGCGGCTCTTTGAATATTTTTGTAGTACAAACAATAAACTGTACCTAAACACGACTTATCAGGGGGTAGTTGATATCGCGAAAGTTACGCATCTGAGATACATTTTTTACCCGCGTGTGCCGCACGGAGTCCGGGCGCTTCGACCTTCGTTCATTGAACTAAAGCACATCTAATGCCTACAGCTATGGTCAGCTGGCGGGCGCACGAGTTTACGTGTCGCGTCGGCCGCTAACATTGCATGAGTGTGTGGGCAGGGATGTTGATGTACATACGTTTTGCGTTTAGTAAGGATAACTATTTTATAAAAAAAGACTAGGTTTGGTTTAAATTTATTTAATTACGGATGTTGTTTTAGACTTATAATTTAATATTCTAATTGGGGTGTCCGAGGTATTGAGCTTAATCTGTTACACGTTGTATATATATATATATATATATATATATAATATGTATCGTTGCTAGGATTTTGTTATCATAAGAACTATTTGATTTTGTTTCTTAATAAAAAATACCGTGTTCTTTCGTCAAAGTATTCCTTTAATTTATATTAATTTAACAAGGTAGCAGAGCGTGTACGTATTAATAAATTATGAGTACCTTCCCGAAATGTCGAGCACGAAAATTAACCCTCTAAATAGAGAGAACTACGAGTCTACGACACTTGGGTGATACAGGCTGAAGCCACCTACGATACAATTTACGAGACTGATACTGCAGTGGTTGATAAAGAAGGCGATAGACAGGCGAGATCTGAACTCGTACTTATAATCGCTTCTTTGGAGCTTAAACAAATTAAAAAATGCACTACTGCTATGCATTATGGGAAAAATTGAAAGACACGTACCTACGCCAGTAAGGGACCTGCGCGAAAGGCATCCTTATTAAAGCAACTGATCCTAATACAATTAGAAGGACACGATGTAAAAACTCATCTAAACAAGTTTATGGATATTGTTGACAAATTGGCAGACATGGACGTAGCTATTAATGAGGACTTGTTAACAATCATGATGTTGTAGTCTCTCAAATGAATTCGAGAACTTAGAGTCGCTATAGAATCGCGAGACGAACCTGAATCCTCTTTTCAGGAAGAAGCCCTAAACACGTCCTGTAAAATTTGCAAACGCAGTGATAATATCTTCAAACATTAGACTCACAAAATTTGTACCAATTTCTGGAAGAAATTATGTCTATTAGGCTTCTCGCCTAAAAGACATAATAACGGTTCTCATAAGAACAGTTTTGGTAAGCAGTGCCTCCCTACACATAACGAAAAATCTGAAAACAGCATTTGGGTTTTGGATATCGGTTGTACGTCTCACATGACTTATAAAAGAGACTTATTTAAGACTATACAGAGAACATCCGGAAAACTGAACTTTGCAACTAATGAACAAACTGCAGAGATTATCGGAAAAGGTGCAGTCTCCTTTGTAACAAAGAATGGTAATGGCATAGCCCTTACAAAGCTACAAGACACATTATACGTTCTTAGTCTGTGCACCAACTTGCTATCTGTCAGTAAGATGATAGATGCTGGCTGTTCTGTCCTCTTCACAAAGACTAAAGCGACGGTGAAAAATCCAAAAGATGGAATAACCGTTTTCAAACAAACAAGGACATGGTCTTTATTACATCAAACCAAATAAACATGAGCGTAACAATCTGGCCAATCATAATGTTGACACCGTTTTGACAATTGCTAAAAAGAAAGCGAATTCATCAAATATGTACGACTGCCACAGAAAACTTGGTCACATGAAAGCCAAAGATCTGAAACATGCACTAAAAAACGAGAATTTGCTCGGCTTGAACTTTGATGCTTCTGAAACCTTGGTAGAGTGTGAAATCTGTATCCAAGCAAAACTTCATCGAGTACCTGCGCCTCGTGAGAAAACAACTCGACGAACAACACAACGCTTAGAAATCGTTCATAGCGATGTATGTGGACCTATCAGAACGCCCACAGTAAGCGGAAACAAGTACTTCGTTACTTTTATAGATGACTATAGCCGATACAGTCGAGTTTATATGATTAAAAGCAAGAACGAAGTCTTAGAAAAATTTGAAGAGTTCAAAGAGTTAGCGGAAACGCACACTGGGTACAAAATCCGATTCTTACAATCACATAATGGTACTGAGTATGTGAACAAAGAATTCAACGCTTATCTAAAACGTTGTGGGATACAGAGACGACTCACCGCATAACCCAAACCGAAACGAAGTTGCTGAAAGAAAGAATCGGACCCTTGTGGAGAAAGCGAGAGCAATAATGATTGACGCACAGGCACCATTAAAATTCTGGGGCGAAGAAGTGTTGCACTGCAAACTACCTACCAAACATGAGAATAAACAGCGGCATTCAAAACCAAACTCCATTCGAGCGATGGGTTGGGACTTTGGGAGAAAGTCACGTATTAATCATTTATACGTGTTCGGTTGCAAGACTTACGGTCTAATGAAAGGCACTAACGGTCATACATTTGCACCAAATGCAATTCCTGGCACGTTTGCGACATACTCTGAAACATCTAAAGCTTTCAGGATCTTCATACCCTCGAAGAACAGCATCTTAACTTCAAAAGATATTAGGGTATTGAAGACTATGTTCTACAACGAATCGAATAAAAATGCAATCTACGGACTGCTCAGCGATTTAGAGTTTACACAAGAACAACCTAATAAAACATCATCGCAGAGAACAACACGCAAGCGAGTGGATATTAATCTTGACATTCATGAAGGAGATGCTGTTTTAAGCTTTCACGGTTTGCAACTAAACTTATACTGTCACTTACGGGCGGAACATCGGGAGCTCAAAATAATGAACAACCCCAGAAAATACCTCGTTAGTGACAGTATAAAAGAAAGAGATGATCAGCAACATGATAGTGATTTTGAGGCAGATGATCTCTTGATCATCTGACGAAACGCTGCAACAAATTTTGGTCGATAGCACTGACGACGTTCGACAAATGGAATGAAGAAATAATGAAAGTGAATACGAATCTCTTTCTAGATCTTTTACCGATGTCAATGACGATGAACCTGATGCTGATGCAGAAGAAAATGCGACCGTTCAAACATGGTCTTTGAGACGCAGGTCAAAGATCACAGCTCCTAAGGGCTATGATGATTTTATTTTGGCAGCAGCTGAAGAAATCGAAACACTAGCCTAAAGAGCCTGAGACCTTCAAAGAAGCGATGGAATCTTCTTACAAAGCAAAATGGCAAGATGCAATGCACAGTGAAATAACTTCACTGCATGCCAACCAAACCTGGGATCTGGTTGATTTATCCAAAGGACGAAAAGCTCTTCCTTGCAAATGGATGTATAAAGTAAAAATGAATCCTGATGGTACATCCGATAGGTAGAAAGCAAGAATGGTTATCAAAGGTTACTCTCAGATAAAACATTTAGTCCAGTGGTTCGTCTGAGCACCGTGCGAGCTTCTCGAGAAAATCTAAAACTCAGTAAAGGAAGATATTTACATGAATCAGCCCGATGGCTATCAGGATGGCACCAAACGAGTCTGCAAGCTGAAACGCAGCCTCTATGGTCTAAAACAAGCACCGCGCTGCTGGAACACTTGCATTGCCGAATTCTTAAGAAATTTTGATTTTCAACAGATGGAAGCGGATCCTTGCTTATATGTTCGCATCAAAGGACAATCTAAAGTCTTTATGTTGATGACGGACTTGTAGCATATAATACTACCAGAGCAGCAGAAGAATTTATCAAGGAATTGAAAACAAGGTTTTTGATAACTACGAAACCTGCGTCATACTTCCTTGGAATGGAAATTAATATGCGTAAGTACAAGACCATTTCACTATGTCAAAAAGCCTACACAAAGAAAGTGTTAGAAAAATATAGAATGTCCAATTGCAAACCAGCACAAACGCCAATCATCAAAGAAAATAAGACGGAAGAGTTGTCAACGCGAATTTCCCACGTAGATAAGCCGTGGGTGCTTTGGCTTCGAGATGCAACACCCAGAGCATATGAAATATCAGGCCGGAGCACCTACCGGACACCCGGAGCACCTACTAAGGATATCATGCTGGTAAAACGCATGTTCCAGTACTTGAAAGGGACCTAACAGAATGGGCTACCCTATACGGAAAAGTCGCCACCACGCTTAGTCTGCTACAGCGACGCATATCATGCAGGAGACCAAAATACTGGAAGGTCGACATCTGGGATGGTGTGCTTATTCTCTGGAGATCATAGCAGCAAGCGAATCTGCACAAGAGATTTTATGGTTGAATCGCCTTATTAACAACTTGATTAAAATTGAGAAACCAGTTCTGAATCTGCATAACCCGAATTATGAATATCACACCAAACATATCAAGCTGAAACATTTTTTTTTGTAAGAGAATGTGTTAGCAATGAAGACTTCGACGTAACGCATGTTCTTTCGGAGTAGCAGTTAGCTGATATGTTAACCAAACCATTGTACGGCCCCAGGCTGCATAGTTTAAGTTCAGCATTAGGATTAATATATTCTATTACCATAATATTCTTCAAAAACTTCCGAGGATTTGAATTATCTATGGCAGACCAATATGCCTACGCTATATATATGTATTGTTGCTAGGATTCTGTAAAAATAAGAATGATTTGATTTTGTTCCTTAATAAAAATACTGTGTACTTTCATCAATGTATTCTTTTAATTTTTATTAATTGAACAATATTCCTTTGTATGTTTATATTCCTTAGTTCTCTGATTACCGAATATATAATAAATTGTGATAAATACTCATCTGCCTAGACTTATCCCAACTTTACTAGGGTCGGCTTCCAGTCTAATCGGATGCAGCTGAATATCAGTATTTTACATGAAGCGACTGCCTATCTGACCTTCACAACCCAGTTAGTACTGGGTGGGCAATATGGTACCCCTGGTTGTCAGACTTTCGGGTCACTGACTTTCTGTAACGAATGTCAGCCAGGACCAACGGCTTTACATACTTTACCGAGGCACGGAGGAAACTCAGTGTGTACTTCTATTTATTTCCTCAAAGTCAATGGTAAAAAGTAGAGTACACAACTCGTGAAAAACAAATTCATCTCGGTTCTTGTATCCCTCGCACCGCTCAGGATTTAGGATTTCTCAGAATCCTTTGCTGCTCTTGGGATCCAAGTTAGTCCCTCGAATTAAATTCACTTTTTTTTAACTTGTTGTATAATCTACTATTTTGTTATAAGTATTGTATATTATACTTTCATATCCATTCAGTAAAAAGCTGTTATTTTGAAATTACAAACAGACACATCAATTTTATTTATTTGTGTATATATGTATAACAAAAGTCAATGTTTGATTGTACCTAAACTACTGAACCATTTTTGAAGAAATTTTGCACAGTGTTGTTCTACATACGCCAGGGGGAAGGTTTCTGAAAAAACAAGGCATTGCAACACATGTCAGGCACAACTAGTAGTTGTAAATTCTTCATGTCCCCAGTTACAGGTAAAATTTAATACAAGGTGGAAGGGACACCGATGCTGAAATAGTTACAAAAAAAAACAGTTACGGCGAATTCAGTACATCGTTCTAAACTGCCTATTTACAAAACTGTTTGATACATTTTGACCATGTAGGTATTGCATTTTTGTAGGAAACAGCTGGTTTTTTTTTTAAAATGGAATTGGGATAGTAGTTCTAGCAATTCATTCATTCTTAATTTTACTTGTGAGTTTTTTGGTTATAAAACTTCAACAATATTTTATGACTACGTAAATCTCATTGATAAGTAGTGCATAATGTTATAATGAGCTGTTATTATCATCCCTTATTTAATTCCTATGGTATACTTGTACGATTTGCCTCACAGGCGAGACACTATTTGTTAATGAATTGGTAACAAAACATGGTTTATATCTTACCTGATACCGTAACAAAGTTCATATTCTTAGGCATCCACGCCAGGTCGAAGACAGCATTATTGTGGCATTGGAACCCTTCCAACGTGCTAGCAGTTGTTACGTTGGATGTATCCTGCAAACAAGTTATCATGATTTCAGGACACTAAAGTTACCCAATCACTGTATTCGAAACCAATGAAATGGCGTGCACAGGCCTATTCACCTGAATAGCAACCCTGCCATCCTCGTTCGCAAGAGCAAGGATGTGCTCGTAACCGGGAGCCTCCGAGAATCGGCAAGCAAATATCGGAGGGTCCTGGTCAAAGCTAGCCGCAATATTTGCATTCTGTAGCCCATAGAATGATTCCTCGCTGTCCACCACGAGCCGCTTCAAGATGTTGTCGTAGTTCAGCCGGCAATCTGCAATAACCCACCCGTTACTATAATTACGCACTCCTAACGAATCCAGATGAAGATTTCATTGATCACTTACAAATCCCAAGCTGACGATCGATCAAACACTGAACATCATTCATTTTCACGCATTTCCAATTGCACAGTACATCACAATAACATCGTTACAGTAACTCTAGATATTTCCATGAATTTTTTACGTTATAAAGAAAGAAAACAATGCAGCCCCAGTTATGACAAGTAAAGCATAACGATATGGCGCGAAAAACTGGGGTGAGTAAGGAAATCGAAACGTAACGTCAAAATAGTGCAAGACACGTTTTGTTACGCATCATCGTAAGAACTTATTTTTGAAACAAGTTACAATAGTAAGTTTGAAATCAAAACCATTCCTTTTTTGTTTTTTTTTCCAAGTTATCCTTTCAAGTCTCTCCTCATAATTTATCATAGACAGATTATAGACAATAATAAGTGTGTTCGCTTTGTTTCCTTTCTGTATTATTGTATTTTGGTGTCCAATCCAGTGTTGCTAGTTGAACCCGGTTCCCAATACGGTTTTCTGATTCGTTAGTTTTTTGACACATGTAAGTAATTTTCTGAAAGATGTCTGTGGTAAAATTCCAAGCGCGTTTGCTTTGCTTTACTATTTTGTTGTGGTGATGTGAAAAGAGAAATAAAAATTTAAGTTTATATGTATCAATATCTTGCATAACGCGCAGAGTTAGGTCTTAACGATCATCAATATTGTAATGTTCCTTTAGACGTTTATATTTAAAAGTGTTGTAACAAGAAATGTCCGTTAAAACTTGTGTAATATAGCCTCGTACCGCTTGGTTTTTCTTTAGAGACGTATATCTCAGAAGTGTAAGTTCATAGCTAATGAGAAATTCGAAGCGATCGGTTTTTAGAAACGAGAGCTTTTAAAGTAAGGATACGATTATTTGAATGTTGGAGTTTGGTAGAAGTTCGTTACGTGGACACTAATGATGAGGAAAATGTTGATATTTCAGGTGTATGGAATGTGAGCATTACGTGGACAATGGAAGAGGCTGGATTTAACCGGCAGCACGAGAAGCTCTTGCCTGGCGGGCGCTCCGGCCGCTCGGTGGCGGTTTGGGCGGCGCGCGCGTGCGCCTGGTCGGACGCGCTGAGTCTGCTGGCGCGCCTGCTGCGCTCGCTCTGCGCCGCGCTATGGTGCCAGCTCACCAGGGCCTCGCCGCCGCTCGACCTGTTCCAGCTGATGCTCCCTTTATGAGCAACATGGATGAAATATCATATTGGATTTGTACAAAGCGGGCGCCATGCCTGATGAACTATGATAGTGGCAAGAAACAGAATGAGCAAGCACAGTGTTCTAAAAGTAAACCTAAAAGTGTTCCCAGTGCTGCCGAGGTGCCTTCACCCAAGAAGAAGAAAAAGAGGAAGCTGTCTCTGCTAGAAGAAGACTCAGAATCTGCAGATAAGCAGCAAAATGTATATTTTGACACGTCACAAAAGCAGAAACAGACTGTGATGATTAGTTGTAAGTCTGATACACTAGGATCTGACTTAGACTTCAATATTAAAAACACCTCCATACAAGGCAAATCAAAGAGACCAAAACAGAAAAATAACAGGTCAACTTTGCACAAGAAAAATAAAGTGATCACATCAACACCTAAGGTGATGCACCTGCGGAGGAGCCTGAGACAAGCTCAGCAGAGCCTCAACAACAATAGCCAACTTAATAGTTCCTTTGAGATATTTAATAATAGTCTAATGAATGGTCATAAAAATAGTCAAATAGAACAGAAATCATCAGACAAGCTGAAAAAGACTCAAGAGTTACTGGCTGGTGGGGACCAGAGTGCGGACAACAAGAGGAACACCTATATCAACAAGTCGAAGAATGAAGTCCTGAATGGACAATTTGAAGATCTCAGTGATGTGTCTGGGTTTACAGCCAACTACATTAGATCTACAAAACTGCAGTCCACGAAAACTCCCAGGAAATTAAGATGCAAAAACAGTAGGATTCTTGTTAAAGAATCACGGCAAAGTGTGCAAAAGGACAATACAATGGTTGTTTGCGTGAACAAGTCTATGAACACTGAAATGCAGAAGTCAGCTGCTCTGAACTGCAGCACAGATTCAGAGAATGTGGTCAACTTTATATCTAAAGGTACTGACAAGCCTGCTAAAGTTAGTAAGGGCACCTCTTTACTCAAGTTCATGGATGCCAAAACTAACAAAAGTGGGAAGGAGGCTGCTGGAAACAGAAAACTAGATGGCAGCAGAACCAGAGCAAAGGGTAACTTAAATGTATCATTCCAAACAGAAAGCACCACATCACGGTATCCTAAACGGTACAGAAATCATACAACACCAGATGTTGTAGAAGAAAATCCAGTAGATGACAACCAGGCTGATAAGAGGAGGAAAATAAGCAAAAATTCAAGTGACTTCAACAATTCCGATCGGAAAGAGAATCCAGAAGCTGCAGCAGTGTCTAGGACCAGAAGTGGCAGGAACATTGGCTTAACCCTGAGGCAGCCAGAAAACTCGGTTTTAGTTCTAAGTAATTCAACAGAACAGGTCAGTTCCATGGTCAGCATGAATGTGGCCAGTCCTGGCACTGAGCAGGGGAATAAACTGAAGAAGAAGAAACATATCACACGGCATCTACGTTCCAAGAAAGCCTTGGAGAAACAATCCAGTTTACAAAGAGACTCTCTAAGAGACAAGAGTGGCTTTACTGCTTGCTTCTCTGACAGTGATGATGACAGTGAACCTCTAAAGCAGAGAAAATTCTTCTGTGCTTAAAACTTTACAGACTTATTGCAGGCTTCCTTGCAGATTTACTTTTAACATAATATTGTTAGACATATGAATGTGCACAAGTACACACTTCATGTACAGGGGTAGAGAGGAAAGAATTTTGTAAAACAGACACAAGTATACATAATAACATGAAACATACAGGGAAGAAGGGACACCGATGCGAAAACGTTTACCAGTGTTACCACGTATTCAGTAGGTACATCATTATAAGCCCCAGATCAGCTGTTCCATACATTTTGACTGTGTAGGTATTGCACTTTGTAGGAAACAGCTGTTTTTTTTTTAAATTTCCAATGAAAAATTTCAATGTGTAGTTTATATGCTCAGAATGATATACTGAATACGTAGTAACCGTTTTCGCGTCGGTGTCCCTTCCAGCCCATATAAGATCGGCGCAATGGGGACGGTGCGGCAAAGCAGCAGTAGTAGTAGCAAGATACAAATTTCAAGGTTTAGATATTGATCCCAAAAGGGGATTTCCCTTTGCGGCATGAACATTGGAATTAGTGTCTTGTTTCAACTAGCTACATATGATTTTGCGTTGAGTAATGATGCTGGCCTTTATTCTCTTACTGATTAAATTAGATAAGTGATGTCTAAGAACTAAACAGTATTAAAAAACGTTTCCTTACTTTAGTTCTAGCTTAGCAACATTGACCTTTACGGTAACATGAATAAAGCTCGAAATCCAGAAACTGACAAAAACTAAAGGTAGAACTTGTTTTGTAATTTGACATACTATATAATATGGACATTTTTATTGTGAAATTAGATAAAAGAAATCAATTTACAATTTCATTAGATGTAAAAATTTACACATTCCAAATGAAAAGCAAACAATGATGATAATTAATATAATGAATTATTCTTAAATGTTGGCTGACTGATTGCCCCCCAAAATTTGTCAATTTAAAAGCAGATTTTGGTCAGGTTTAGCTGACAATAATGTTCTAATTTAATCATTAAGCTCATAATATATTATCTTTCCTCTGCCCTTGTTGGACTTCAATTGCTTGAGGAGACTAGATTTGTATAAATTTGCTCAGTGCCTGTATTGTTATTGCACTTTGTATATTATCGGCATGTATGTCCATGTTAGCATCTAGATAATTGTATTTAACTTATGATCAGTAGTATTTTGCATACTTGACATAGATTATTATAATATTGTTGAAGACACTGAAATAGCTGGGCTATCATTTTATATTAAATTTGATTAATAATGAATTTAGGTAGATGATTATTATTTATGTTAATGAAAAATTGTCATTAGGGCGTATGCAGATGAACTATCATCGGATTTTGGGCTGGCTCCAAATAGCATACATAAAATTGTGGAGCAGCCAACTTCCTATACCTGTATTCCTGACTAAAGAATTTGGTACCAGAAAACATTAAACATGTACCTACATAGATGTCTCAAACTAAACACAAGCTGTAGACAAGTTCCAAGACGAACAAACAAACAAGAGTGCTAACACATGTTGGAAATCTGGCAAAAATATGACTTGGCTTCATGCACTTAGTGTTAAAGCAATTCAATAAAACATGGTCATGAGATTGGTTTCATGTGACAAGTTGTGAAACATCTACATGGTTAATGTTTTCTGGTGCAAACTCAGTAATGCAGACCATCTGCATAGCCCAAGAGAGCCCGCAAAATTCTGCCATTTTGTTAATGATATATAACAGGCGCGCGATTAAATTGACTTTTTGTTAAGAAAACAATATTGAAACACAAATATGATTTGTGTGCAAAATCTTTGTTTTATAAAGTGCCATTGTATATTATCGTATTTTAAGTAAATCTTAGTTAATCCATGACTGTGGCACACTGGAGATAGTTCATTCTAAATTATATGTGGGAACTTACATATTACATGTAAGTTTAATATTTGAAGTACATAACAACTTTTTGTTACAGTTAAGTAAATATAAATAATACGAATTTAATTTTACAAAGAAGGTAATGATTTTGATTATTTTCTTCAACTTATTTTTTGGAAATTATTTTCAAGCAGCTTTGATAATTTTAATTAAATCTGGCAGTAAAATATATTGTCAGATTTAATATAAATGACAATTTTGATGTTGTAAGTTGTAATCGGAAATTTATGAATGTGTGACTTTTCTCATACTTGTAAGAACTGAACTATCTTTCTTTGGCATAATATTATATTTATCGATTTTTTTATTGTAGTTACGGTACTACTGATCTTTTTATTTAGTTTTTATCAAATTTTTGTGTATTATATTTTGTAGTTTTTATGTATTTAAAATTGCATAGTAAAGTTAATCTTAACGGTATGTTTTGTTTTAATATCAGGTAGGGATTACCAAATCAAAAATAGAGAAGTAAATGAAGCAACACGAAGCGAGTAGATGGCGCCATCAGCGCAAACAGTAAACAGAACGCCCATGGCCGCCTCTGCTTCGTGCAGCGCTACGCTAGTGTAATGTCCGATTCCGGGTGATGCGGAGTGTTTATGTTCATAAAGTGGTTTGCACTTATTATTTTAACTCTACAAGTGTTTACGTTCATAAAATTTGATTTGTAAAGTGGTTTGCACTTATTATATTTAGACTCGCAGCGTGACGTCACACGTTAGTCGGATTTTGCCGAGGAGAGAGTACTTTAACGTTTAATATCGCAGTCATTTTTGAAGATAGCAAAAAAAATCAGATCCTTTTTTCTCGAGTTACTTATTTTTAGGGTTCCGTATGCTCAAAAAATGGGACACTTATCGATTCGTCACGTCTATCTGTCTGTCCGTCCGTCCGTAAGTCACAGACACTTTATTCCGAAACTATTAGGACTACACAGTTGAAACTTGGTAGGTAGATGTACCTATTCTGTGAACCACTACGATTTTTATACAAAAATAAAGATTAAGGGGGGCTCCCCATACATGGAACTAAAACTAAAAAAAAAGGTGTTCAAAAATTAGATTGAGGTTCCTAAAACCATTTTTTCGTTTGAAAGATAGACAATTCCAAAGAAGTAAAATGTGTCCATCCCGGCCCGCATCTAATTTCTAAAGTAAGAGGGAAAATTCTGAACAAAAGTAGGATTGTAGAAAAGATCGCAAGACGCCCGTGTATGCGTGCTTCCTTGACTTATCCAGGGATTTCGACCTTGTGGCGTATGACCTGTTGAGGAGCATAAATTTGCCAATGGAACTAGTTACGATGTTTCAGTACTGGTACGCGCATCAGTGCAACAGTGTCAGGTGGGCGGGGGCTATGTCAGATGCATATCAGCTTGAATGCGGAATCGGGCATCTCCTACCTTGTTTAATTTATATATTAAGGCGAGGTTACCCCGAGCACCGTATGCATCAATCGCTTACCCCAGCCCCCGCACGGAGAGGCGATACGTAACAAATTACGCGGCGCGAAAACGCGGGCGCTTAGCGCACTGGTCATGAGTTCACGAACTCGGATAGGTACTAAGTTGCGTTACAGGGTAGAGCGATGCAGTAAAACAACTTGAATTGAAATGTATAAGTTCACTTTGTTTTATTTTTATAGAAAGTATTGGTTATAGATAGATTAGGAACCTACGTATTCTATGAACGTGAACCTAATTACTAACAATTAAAATAAGTAGATATAATTAAAAATAAGAAGGTATACTTATTTATTTTTGTGAATAAGGTGAATTTAAAATCTGACTGACACTAAGATCATGAATACGGGTATGATTCAAAACTACAAGCCACGCGCCATTCGGTTATAAAAAAAATTATGCTTTACTTTTTTTTCGGTTTTGTTGTCATGGGTTTCGTTTTCGTGGTTTTTGGGGTCGCTGATAACTAAAATTAGGCCAAAATGAAAATCCAAGATGGCGGCGACGAAAATTTTCGATTTTTTCTTCATGAGTGTCATTTTCGTGGTTTTTGGGGTCGCTGATAACGAAACTGAGGTCAAAATGAAAATCCAAGCTGCCGCCGACGAAAATTTTCGGTATTTTCGTCATGGGTGTCATTTTCATGGTTTTCGTGGTCGCTGATAACGAAAATTTGGTCAAAATTAAAATTCAAGATGGCGCCAATGAAAATTTTAGCTTTGTCGTCATGGGTGTCATTTTCATGCTTTACGGGGTCGCTGATAACGAAAATTTGGTCAAAATTAAAATTCAAGATGGCGCCAATGAAAATTTTAGCTTTGTCGTCATGGGTGTCATTTTCATGCTTTACGGGGTCGCTGATAACGAAAATTTGGTCAAAATTAAAATTCAAGATGGCGCCAATGAAAATTTTAGCTTTGTCGTCATGGGTGTCATTTTCGTGGTTTTCGGGGTCGCTGATAACGAAAATTATTTCAAAATTAAAATCCAAGATGGCGCCGACGAAAATGTTTTGGATTTTTCGTCATGGGTGTCATTTTCATGGTTTTCGGGGTCGCTGATAACGAAAATGAGGCCAAAATTAAAATTCAAGATGGCGCCAATTAAAATTTTCAGCTTTGTCGTCATGGGTGTTATTTTCATGCTTTACGGGGTCGCTGATAACGAAAATGAGGTCAAAATGAAAATTCGATAACACTAAAAATTATTTTTTTGTTTTTACGTCATGGGTATCATTTTCATGGTTTTCGGGGTCACTGACAACGCAAAATAAGTTCAAAATAAACAGAAACAAAAAAAAATTTTTTTTTTCATCGACTCCGAAAACCATGAAAATGACACCAATGACTAAAAAAACCCGAAAATTTTCGTCGGCGCCATCTTGGATTTTCATTTTGTCCTCATTTTCGTTATCAGCGACCCTATAAACAACGAAACCGACACCCATGACAAAAAAAAAACCAGGAAATTTTCGTCGGCGCCATGTTGGATTTTCATTTTGGCCTCATTTTTGTTATCAGCGACCCCGAAAAGCACAAAAATAACACCCATAACGACAAAACTGAAAATTTTTATTGGCGATATCTTGAATTTTAATTTTGCCCTCATTTTCGTTATCAGCGACCCGGAAAACCATGAAAATGACACCCATGACGAAAAAACCAAAAAAATTTGTTGGCGTAATCTTGGATTTTCATTTTGACCTCATTTTCGTTATTAAAGACTCCGAAAAGCACGAAAATGACACCCATGACGACAAAGCTAAAATTTTCATTGGCGCCATCTTGAATTTTAATTTTGACCAAATTTTCGTCACAGCGACCACGAAAACCATGAAAATGACACCCATGACGAAAATACCGAAAATTTTCATCGGCGCCAGCTTGGATTTTCATTTTGGCCTAATTTTCGTTATTAGCGACCCCGAAAACCATGAAAATGACACCCATGACGAAAAAACAGAAAATTTTCGTCGGCAGCATCATGGATTTTCATTTTATACTCATTTTCGTTATCAGCGACCTCGAAAGCCACGAAAATGACACCCATGACGACAAAGCTAAAATTTTCACTGGCGCCATCTTGAATTTTAATTTTGAAAAAACTTTCGTTATCAGTGACCACGAAATCCACGAAAATGACACCCATGACGAAAAAACCGAAAATTTTCGTCGGCGCCATCTTGGATTTTCATTTTGAAAAAACTTTCGTTATCAGTGACCACGAAATCCACGAAAATGACACCCATGACGAAAAAACCGAAAATTTTCGTCGGCGCCATCTTGGATTTTCATTTTGACCTCATTTTCGTTATCAGCGACCCCGAAAACAACGAAAATGACACCCATGACGAAAAAACCGAAAGTTTTCGTCGGCGCCATCTTTGATTTTCATTTTGACCTCATGTTCGTTATTACCGACCCCGAAAAGCACGA
Organism: Noctua janthe; assembly: GCA_910589295.1. Classification (NCBI taxonomy): domain Eukaryota; kingdom Metazoa; phylum Arthropoda; class Insecta; order Lepidoptera; family Noctuidae; genus Noctua; species Noctua janthe. Next base: position 631,346 of record OU342561.1, read on the forward strand.
AAATGACACCCATGACGACAAAACCAAAAATTTTCATCGGCGCCATCTTGGATTTTCATTTTGACCTAATTTTCGTTATCAGCGACCATGAAAACCATGAAAATGACACCCATGACGAAAAAACCAAAAATTTTTGTCGGCGCCATCTTGGATTTTCATTTTGACCTCATTTTCGTTATCAGCGACCATAAAAACAACGAAAATGACACCCACGACGAAAAAACCGAAAATTTTCGTCGGCGCCATCTTTGATTTTCATTTTGACCTAATTTTGGTTATCAGCGACCACGAAAACCATGAAAATGACACCCATGATGAAAAAACCAAAAATTTTTGTCGGCGCCATCTTGGATTTTCATTTTGAACTCATTTTCGTTATTAACGACCCCGAAAAGCACGAAAATGACACCCATGACGAAAATACCGAAAAAAAAAATAAAAACATAAAATGCAGAGGAAGTAAAATAAAAAAAATTAAAGTGATTTTATCTTAAATATGTAAATAAGTCAACTAAATAAAAAAAAACTAGTAGGTACACACGGCGGCACATGAAGCTGTCATTTCCAGCCCATAAATTGTCCTCGTTTTGTATAGATTTCCTATACAATGAAAGATCCGCATAAACTGGTTTTGTACAGCTTGATCGGCCGTCGTGCGTAAAAAATACGATATCGACCACGACCATTACTCATTCTATCTCGTTCTCCCCTACATACTTTCTTTTTCTGCCCATGTCGAACTCGATAATCTTCGGCTTACCGGGCTCCCTACAAAACTTTATTAGAACTCCTTACAAAAAAAAATAGTGGAATAAATGTTTTGATTTTAGTAGGCCAGTTACAGGCAGTTTTGAATTGTCGTAAAAAAGATAATAAGATGAAGCTACAGTCCCATTCAAAAGGCATAATAACTGTGAAACTACTGTAGTTGCCCATTCCAAAGTTACCGAAATTTATAAATAATATTGCGAAATCATAATAGCGACTTTTGCAACGACACAATAAAGTTCAATTCCGGCCGCGCAGCGCTAATTACCTACAGTTATATTCTCCTAAAAACTGCCTCTCTTTCTATTGCGTAACTCTTATCTTCTACCTTCTGACTACGTTCCCTATTAGGTACCTACTGTGAACAAATAACATTTCAAATAAACCTAGGCTCGGTGTTTACTAAGTATTATTTTTTACAAACTATTTTTGGCTCAGTTCGTAACAGAACTTAGCGGGGGTGGGGTGGCGGGTTCGAAAAATTGGCACACGTCCGACCTCCAACGCGTTCCGCTCGGGACTGAAGCACGCGATGCGAGTATGAAATGATGAAAACAGCAAATTTTGGAAATGGTGGTGTAGGTTTTTTTAATATTTCAAATTATGATCGCCGTGTACTGTCACATTTTTTACGACGTTTATAATGGTATAAGTTTTATTGTTAAAAACCTAATATAACTCAAATGAAGTAATATTAAAAACCATCATTTAGACTTGTCTTTGCGATTTAATTGGATGCAACAAAGTGCAAGTAATCGTGTATCGCTTTGCTGGAATATCTAGATCGAAGTGTGAAATATGTAATATGTTTTTTTCAGAATTTAAATCCGTGCTATATAGGAATAAAACACAATACAAAACGACGTTTATCTGGATAACCTCGCCTTAACGGATTGATCGTGGCGCTCAATTCTTTATTGCGTACCATCATGTATGTAGTTGCTTAAATAATTCTTAAATTAAAAAAAAAGTTATTAGTATGGTCTTTAAATTACATTTTAATTATTATATGTACTGTTGTATGGTTCTATCAAATTCAAAATACTCGCTAGTAGCATCTAGTTTTTTTTTTAATAACTCAAAGCTTTTGGAAAAAGAAAAAATAAACTTAAAACTCAACTTTAAATTGGTTGAACACTGTTTTAAAGACAAAAGTTTTATAGAATTTCGTTTCATATAAAAATTTTCTCATATTATCTTAAGAAAAATTTTCTCATAGAATACTTAATACCTACGCAGAATACTTCGAAAAAAATTTAATCGTAGATTTTTGTTACAAATAAAATTTATGTTTCTATATTCAAGTCATGAATAACAAATCAAATATTCTTATACTCATACTGTTTAGTTAAAGTAAAACTTATTACAAAAAAAAAACATTTTATCGAGTGACAGTTTCTAAATGTTTATATAAAGTAACAACACCGCGTTCACAAAAACAATTGTGGTAATCTTGTTATTCTCATTAATAGTGACTTAATATACACACACATACTGTGTTTATTTTGCGGTTCATAATTGTTGGAGTGCTCTAATTTTATTACTGCGATCAATTTCGACGTAGCGCTCGCCGGCCGCTGCCGCGAGCGCTACGTCGAAATTGGTCTTGGGCTGCTATTTCTGTCTGCACGGTTTAAAGTAACCTAACTGTCCTGTCCGGAGTCGGTGTGCCGCAAGTCCTGAGCTTGCTTCACTCGCTCTTACATCCTAAGTTTTTCTTGCCAAAATGCCTTGTCTATGTTGATGTGGTGAGTAGTATACAAAACTACATAACAAAATAGGGGTACGATAGACGCATTCGACAGTGTGTATATTTATTTATATAATTATGGATAGCATAACGTCAACTTTTACATTTTCGTTGAAATAAAATACTATGGAAAAATACACCGAACAAACAATTTTCGTTAAAAAATAATTCTACAGTTTGATAAGTTTGTTAAATAAAAAAATGTGATTATAACATTAATTGAACTGTATTTCTGTGAAATATGTTTAATTCAAGTAAATAGTCGTTAAACTAATAATATTGGAAATAAAAATACTAGAACCAAATATTAAATGAAACATTTTCGACGAAACGAAATTCTATGAGATTTCTGTCTGCGAAACAAGGGGACACCCTTTAAATTGCTATTAAAACAAAGTGATCGAGATCTTCGAATTCTTTTAAAAACGGTATGCAATATGCTAAATAAAACTTTTATAACTTCGCTAATTCGTTAACGGCCAGCCCCAGGGGCTGCAGTCTCGACATAGATAGCGACAAAAATCGGTCGTTAAGTCATAACGATGTCAAATTTCTTTAATAGATTTTCAACCTTAAGGTTTTGAAATAAAGTTGAAAATCTATTAAAGAAATTTGACATCGTTATGACTTACGACCGATTTTTGTCGCTATCTATGTCGAGACTGCAGCCCCTGGTAATGGTATCACTGAAAACTATATTTGTGTGCGTTTGAGGAACGTTCGGCTCATGCACACAAACAAAATGAAGTGGACACACGAAATCGCTCGTGTTTTCTAGACGCGGCTTCTATTCGTTATTATTCTAAGCCACATTGAAACTTATCAGCGGTACTTTTTTTTAAATCAGCTGTCCCAATTATTTTCACTGTGTAGGTATTGCACTTTTGGAGGGAACAACAGATTTTTTTTTAAATTACCGATGAAAAATTTCTATGTAGTTCAGAATGATGTCTGTACTAAATACGTGGTAACCGTTTGTACAGATGCCAGCACATCAAGCTACTACAATCTGTCAAATTTATTTAATAGATTTTCAACTTTATCGCATAAGTATAAAGGTTCAAGGTTGATTGGGAAAATTTTGTCACTTGATGTGCTGGCATCTGCGTCTGTTCGTCGGGTCGTCGCAGTCGCTTCCACCCTGTGTACAACGTGGCCCAAAACTCAACGATGAGCGGGCACCAGAGGGTGGACCTGCTCATGACTACTCGAGAAAAAAAAATGAATTATTTGTGAGATTACAAAAAAAATAGAAATCCTTTGAAAATTGACACCCCTTATGATATTTTTAACTACCATGACCATACTTAATTTTTCAAATATTTCTGTTTTTAGGGTTCCGTACTTCGAAAGGAAAAAATGAAACCCCTTTTAAATAGGACCACTCGCGTGTCTGTCTGTCTGTCCATCTGTCACAGCCAATTTACTCCGAAACTACTGGACCGTTTGATCTGAAATTTCATACACATATGTAAGTCGGTGATCCAAATGCGTAACGTAAATTTATGAATTTACAAACATGGGGGCCACTTTTGGGGGTAAATAAGAAAAAAAGTTTTGCAAACTATTCGTGTAAAAGGAACCTACACACAGTGCCGCCGAGCGGCAAAAATAAATATAATAATACCCACCGGTCTGCCGGCGGCCCGGCCGCCGGTATTACCGCCGGCATTGCGCCTTTACATATCAAATAAAAGGGCTCATTGTGAGCATCTCAAATATATTTTTATATAATTTTAAAATAAATAGTTATGAAGCTATTTAAGAAAATAGGCGAAAATTGATCACCCCCACTTAATACTACAGGGCCGAAAAAATAAAAAAAATAGTTCTATGCTGTTGTTGTTCAACCAATCAGCGCGCGAGGTGCGTTCCATCGCATGCCATTTCATAATTTGAAGGTTACACTTCGATAGATTATAATCTACCGAAAAATAATGCATTAAATTGTAAACAGTATGTTACGGTTCACAATCTTTCTACAGTTACAAGTAGAATCTCGCGAGATAGATTATAATCTAACGGTATTTACAATGTTACGGTGACATAAACGTATACATAACGTGCCTGCCTGCCGTGCCTGTCAAAGTCGAGCAGGAAATAAAAGTGATATCGCAAATTATGATTAAAATTTATTCTCACACCTATAAAAAATAACCGGTTATTCTGATATCTATGATCTAATCTTTACTGTACTTCTTGTTCTAGCACCAAACATTTTCAGGATTCTGCGTACGAATAAAGAACATAATACCTAGGTATATCTTTGTTAAATTTTTTAGAAAAATAAATTATGAAAATTTGGAAAAAATACACTTAGGAGTAGGTATTTTTAACCGACTTCAAAAAAGGCATGAAGAGTTCTTTTTTGTTTGTTACCTCACATAAATCGCGTCATTTATGAAACAATTAGAATTTTATTTTATGTGTAAAGAGATACTTTCCGATTAGTTCCATAGAAATTTCATCAAAATCGGTTCAGTAGTTTGGTTTTTTCTTTTTGGCTTATGTTGACATGTAATTTCTAGTTATATTTAAACTTGATTCATTTCAAGAATTTGTGTGGTATACTATACACCGTGGCTTTTTAGTCGTCTTACAAAAGTCGTCCACTCAATGTACCCGACATAAAATAGCTCTAGGCGCGATTTTTTTCTAATCTTCCATAATACATAGGTACACAGAAAAATAATAATAAAAAATAGAATAAAATTATGAAACATCCTGTTAATGATGTTTACGTGTCAAACGGGAGAACCTACCCAGCACTCGAGTCCAGTAGATCATCGCTGGCAACAGGGTGTTTTAACTACGTCATGCGTCATAATACTGAATAATATTTTTATTTTTTAATTATAAAAATCTCATAAATACCTATTTTTTTTTATGAATGTTTAGTATTCATTGGATACATGAATGGGCTGCCGTTGTAAGACAGCAAGTTAAAAAGTCACGGTGTATACTACAACTAAAAAGAGTAACATTTTAAAACTTTTTGCAAAAAAACCCACTTCCAAAAATAGCTAAAAAAGTCTTAAGGTGGCAAAAAGATCAACGAAACAACTTTGTGTGTTCTTTTACCGACTTTCAAAGTAAAGTTATTTTAGACTGTTTTAGTGTTTTTTTGGAAGTCGGCTTTTTGGCTAAAAGTAAAAAAATAATGACGTGTAGGTATTGATCGTGTAGGTAGTGGTGTATTTTTAAAAACCGATTTGCCAAATAATCATCACGGCCACATCTAGAAATCTGAAAAAAAAACCAGCCAAGTGCGATTCGGACTCGCGCATGAAGGCCCCGTTGATTACCCTGCGGGTACGGAGCCCTAACAAGCTGTTGTTGGTCAAAGTTAATGCCACGGAACCCTACTCGGACCAACATAGCCATATTTGATATTTGTAAGTCTATTATCTCGTCTTTATCTGGAGGAGTAGGTATTTCCTAATATTGTGCAATGGTTCGCCTGAGCTTGTTATTTCAGCTTATTTCATAATATTATGTCACATCACAACCATGATGCGTCACGATGATGCGCTAAATTGATTTGTTCGGAGCCAGTTATCTCGGTGGGAGAAACTCTCAATCTATGTTTTACGCTGACACTCTTGCCCAGGCACACCTACCTAAAGACCTGCGCTTTGCTCTCAGGATAGTTTCCTTTTCCCACCGTTAGAGTTAGTTATGTTGGTTGATGATGGATAATTTTTAAAATTACAAATGGGTAATCGTCACGTCGTGCTAGACAAGTCTTTATTTTTGTTTAGATATAAAATATCTACTACTTGTCCTTCGATTTCGACGTTTTTCATATCTCGAGGAATCTATAATAACGACAAAATTACGATAACTAAGTAATTTGTACCTAACTGCTTAAGTACACAGTATTGCTGTACATATAAACAGAGTTTTAAATTGTTTAAAGAGCCAGTAGTATCCAAGTGATTTAATACATCGCATTGGTGCAACTAAAACATTTTTATTTGAATTTTAATAATCAACATAGCAATAAAAACCATGGATCTCGATTTTACTAACAAAGTAGTGCTAGTAACTGGCGCGAGTGCTGGCATAGGCGAGGCCACAGCTATCCTGTTCGCTAAACTTGGCGCGAAACTGTCACTGGTGGGAAGGAATGAAGCCAACTTGCGAGCAGTCGCGGACAAGTGCGAGAAGCAGAAGGGCGTGAAGCCGCTGGTGGTCATCGCGGATCTGGGTACGGACGAGGGCGTCGAAAAGACTGCCAAGGACACGCTCGACCATTTTAAAAGGTAATTAAATACTCACCGGAAACTTCTTAACTTAGGTACCCAAGAGTATCTAGGTACCAGCTGTTGAGTAAGAAGATAAATCAAGCCAATAAGTCTCAAGTCGGCAAGGTTGATGTGGCATAAAAAAGTCGTTCCATTCCACTGAATACCTACCGCTGTTTCCGAAGCTCGAAAATTGATAGGTCCTCCAAATGCAAATCATCAATTCCCAAGCTAATCGCCGCTGAAGGCCTTTTTTTTTTTTTTTTTGGATGGGAAATCATCAAATGACCCCCCACTCTGGGCGGAGCGGAAGGGAGTGTCAGACTTGTACTGACTAAAACCCATCCATGCTCCTTCTTTGCCCTTTGTGTTCCAGGGCCACGGTGTCTCTTTCGAACAGTCCCGCAGCTCTGGCAGGCATCGGCCCATGCGGACCCCTACTCGGTTGCTGACATCTCTTTGAGGCGCGCGTGGAACACGAACGCGCCGTCGACACGGCCTGTCCTCATAAGACGGCCGGACGGCGAGCTAGCCCATAACTCGCCGTCCACAGGCCCGCGCCTACGGTGGCCGGGAGCCACCACGTGACCCCCGACGCCCAGGGCGTCTCCCGCGGCGGCTGGGACGTGAGGTTCTTTCCCTCTCACGTCCCGCCACCTCCTTCACTAGCATGACTGCTTCACAGAAGGTGGTGACGGCTTCCCATTCCCTCTCGCTCCGGACCATGGCTTGAACCAGGGCCGGACGCGAGAGATCGCCGCCGCCAATCGCCGCTACAAGGACACGGCGGTGCTCCGCCCAAGCGGGGCAGACCTCTACGGTGTGCTCCACCGTGTCCTCCGGACGATCCTCGCAGTGGAAACACCCGGGCGTTTCCTCCCGCCCGATTCGGTGCAGGAACCTCCCGAAACAACCGTGTCCGGTGAGGATCTGCGTCAGGCGGTAGGTGAGGGCGCCGTGGCGCCTCTCTAGCCACTCCTCAAAGAGGGGACTTATCGCCACTATGGTAGCGTGCCCTGCACGGGGTTGCAACAGTCGCTCTCTCCATGTCGCCATGATATCACGCCGGAGGTCTGTCCGCTGAGCGGCAATTTGCCGCGGCAGCGGAGTTTCCCCCCGACGTAGTGCCTCCGCGCGCCATTCATGCAGGCGCACGAGGACTATCGCCTCCAGATCCCATGGCGGCAATCCGGCAAGGAGGCTAGCCGCCTCGCCGGAGATCGTGCGGTACCCCCGGATTAGCCTTATGGCGGGTAGTGGGCGGCTTGCCGCCTCAAAGAACGCGCCCACACCGGGGCCCCGTAAAGGGCCATGGACCGCACGACCCCCGCGTATAGCCTCCGGCAGGAGGCGTTTGGACCCCTCAGGATGGGCAAGAGCCGCTTGAAGGCAGCCCCTGTCCGTTCCAGTTTGGGAGCCAAACGTCGGAAGTGCTCCACGAAGTTCCACCGGCTGTCGAGGACGAGTCCTAGGTACTTCAACGTCGACCCGACGCCGATGGAAACCCCTCCTGCCGTCAGTAGGGATCCCGACGGTGGCGCATTCCGAGGCCCATGAAAACACATGGCCTCGGACTTGTGCAATGCCACCTCGAGACCCAATTGCCGGATACTCTCCACGACTATCGCAACCCCGCGTGTCATGTTTTCGGCCGCCGCCTCGTGCGACCTCCCTTGTGCCAGTACCAGCGTGTCGTCAGCGTAGCAAACTACGCTGACGCCGGTAGGGAGGTCGGCGCGCAGCACCATCCGCCGCTGAAGGCCTCATGTTGGAGAGTTAGTCAAGTGCACTTACAGAGCAATACACTGGTAGATTGTGATAACTAGGTATATAATTGAAATCAATTTCTCAGGATCTCAGCGATTTTATCAGATAACAAACAATTGATAGGTATGCGGGCGAGTGTTTACACCTTCATGAATGTTGAGGAAGTATTGTTTATGCTATTGAGTTGGTTCTGTACCTACTTAGAGTACTTGAATCCTATTATCAGAAGTTACCCTAAAATGATAACTATTTTACCTACCTTCTCTTCCTCGTATTCTAGACTGGATGTCCTCGTCAACAATGCCGCTGTCAGCTGCCGCACGACCCTCCTGACTACGAAGGACATGCGGATCTTCGACGATGTGTTCAGGATCGACGTGAGAGGAGTGTACAACCTCACCAGGTTGCTGGCTCCCGCCCTGATCGAAACCACGGGCAACATCATCAACATCTCCAGCTTAGCAGGGACTGTAGTCACTGTGGGCGCCCTGCCCTATGGCATGGCTAAGGTGAGAACTGTAGCCTGTTGTTAAGTGCGCTAACTCTTCTTGTGTTAGATTTGACTCCATAAGCTTCCACATGATTTACCTACCTAGGTTTCTTCATGAAAATGTGTCATTAGCATTAGTCCAAAACGCTCTCGTTCCTTTGAAGTGTTTGCTACAGTTATTTTAAATCACGCTGATCTATAATGCCGTTGTCGTTGTAGGAGACCTTTAGTTCACTTCTTGTATTAGGTGTCAGGTACGGGATCAGTTTATTCCTTGTAGGTAGAATATACAATTAAATATTCGTCCTGTATACTATCTGTTATCTGTAACCATACCTATGTTTAACAAAATAAATGATTGATTGATTGATTGATTGTTTTGCAGGCTGCACTGGACCACTTTACTCGCCTGATATCCCTCGAGCTGGCTCCCAAGGGCGTCAGAGTCAACACCGTTAGCCCTGGCCTTACTGTAAGTACAGCTAACATAATTGGAAGATGTTTCATCTTGTTCTAGACGCGCAGGCCTTATTATTATTTAACCTATAGCATCTCGCTGTAGAACAAAGAACTCCCTTCCTGTTAGATTTCTTATTGAATATAGGTACTCTATTTTGAGTAGACTCTAAGTTTTCTTGAATATTCGCAGGATTCAAACTTATTCAAACGCATAGCGGGTATCTCAGAGCTTGCATACCAGGAGTGGTTGGCAGCGGGCTCTAAGAATATTCCCTTGGGGGAGCATTGCGTGGGGGATGACATTGCGAGAATGGTGGTGTTCATCGCCAGCGAGAACAGCCGGCTGGTGACCGGAGCCAACGTGCAGGTGGATGGAGGGTTCCAGTTTACCATCTCCAATAGCCTTCTCGCTGCTGGAACTAACTTGAATAAGTAATTGATTATAAGTTTTGGCGAATTTGTAAAGAGGAAAATGCATTCATTTTGTTTAAATATATTTATAATAAGAACTTACTGATGGAGTGATGAAGCTCAATTTGATGTGTTTGTTTTCAATAAATATGTGTAAATTAAGTTTATTTAAATGTATTTGTTTTATTAAAATACCTACTTAGTAGTCCCTAGTAGATTTGCATAAATATCTTAGCATCTAAGTGATGTTTGACACGAATACGAATTGTTTATTTTGGAAACCATTGAGATAGCTAGGTAGCAATGCTGGATATATCCATCGTGGGAAAAAATTAGTCAAAAACAGTTAAAAGCGCAGGCACAAAACAAAAACAATACCTACCTATGTATCGATTTCTTTTTCCCATGAAAACGAGGCTCACTGATATAATTTGGAGGAATGGTGTCTAAGATCACGGGCACACTGATACGAAGTAAACTTTCAAAACTTCAAAACTACACTAAAAATTTTCATACAAAATAAAACCCCGTCTATAGCCGAATCGACGTAAAAACGAGTCAATTTAATTATAACATAATTTTAAATGCACATCAAAAAACATATCACCCGTCAATTTATTGACATCAATTGAATATTTCTTACAAATAAAAAAATATTGTAACGCAAACAAACCAAATCTCTAACAAAACTAGTACTAAAAATAAACCAAACATATGCATCAATACTATATTATATTTTTCCTCTAATGCACGACAAAAAAAATGTCCAATGGACAAATATATTATTTTCATATCAACTAAACTGATTGCACATCAAATTTACCAGAGCGTACAAATGTAAAACTCAAACATAACAAATAACAAAACACAAACAAACAACAAAACAAAACACACACAAAACAAAACAACAACACACAACAAAACCAAACACAATAACAAAATATTTTTGCAACATGTTTTCATCGCCGCTAAGCTAAAGTGGTGTCTGCCGTGGGTGTGTAATATATGTCATAATAACAGATAATAGGTATATTATCACTTGAAATAACGTTCACATGATATAATTTTCATATGCTATAAAAACAAATAACCTAATTTCATGTGATCTAATATTACATTTCATATAAACTTCTTTTGCTCTAATAACATTTAGTATAACGTTCATCTCATATAATTTTCAATTAGTATATTGCTGTTTTTATATAACGTTCAGTTGACCTAATTTTCATATTTACTCATTTTCTGCCCAAATTCTGTAGTGAATAAGTAAATATCAGAAAACATCATACTGTTATAACCTCATCTAACCCAAATGATTCACCATCAATAGAAGGGATCTAACCTAACCCACATGATTCACCAACCATAGAGGGGATCTGACGCAGGTATAAAAATATACAAAACAAAGTAGACGTTTCAAAATTATATTAAACGTTACTATAGAATATGAATATTATACTAACTAAATATTATACTAACTGAATATTAGTTCAAATGTGCATTATAGAAAATGTTTATTAAACCATATAAAATTAGGTAAACTAAAATTATATCAATAATTCATTATATCATTTCATCGTTATACTAAAAAAAAATATAAATGAAATTAGGTCCTGTCATCGTTAGAACTTTTGTTATTATGTCAAGTGGTACGCACCAGTCTGCCGTATGCCCAACGAGCTGCAAAATAACCACGTTGTGGAAACCTGACGCAGCCGAAGACGACGCGGTAGACCCCGCAGGAGATGGCGGGACGAGCTGGACAAAACCAAAGACTATTTTTTTTCTTTTTTTAAGTTTACCCTATTTTTAAATAAAACATATTTTTGTACGCCATTCCTGTATGGCAAAACATGTAGCTACTTTTTTTATTATAAGACCTTAATAGTGTAACAAGACCCTTAACAAAGCCGAAAGGCACCTATTCTCCCCGTCATTGCGATATTTATTTTGTTCTAGTCCATACCTGGGAACGGAGTTACGGAGATATTGGGGGTCAAAGTTCCAGCTTTTTTTTAAGTTCATTTTTTAATACATATTTTTAATGCAATATTTTTACTTTAAACACCTCCACGACTTATTCAATCCATCCATCATCACAATGTTTTGATTGCATTACATTGAGTCCTCCTACCGTAAAACGAGATTTTTCACCCCAAAAAAAAAGTCGTTTCCCAGCAATAATTTTTGTGTAAAGTTACTTTGATGTACAGAATGCTTGGTTGACGGCTTGTAAGGATGTAAGGGTCTTCCTACACCCTGTATGTTACGGCTAAAAGTAACGGGTTTAAAAAAAATGTAGTGTACGGGGGTCGTGGAGGTGCTTAAAGTAAAATTCTTACTTTAAAAACATGTAGGTATTTAAAAAAAAAACTTGGAGCTTTGATCCCTAATATCTTCGTAACGTTCTAGAAGGTTCTCAGGTATGGTCTAGAACAAAAAAATGATCGCAATGACGGGAAGAACAAGTGCCTTTCGGCTTCATTAAGGGTCTATTTACTCCCTTTATAAGCAACAAATCAATCGTAGCATTTATTTTGGGTAGAATAGACTCTTGTAAACAATGTTTAGTAATCACCAGTAGCGAAGGGTCAATTTTTGTAAGACGTAAGCCGGAGTACATATCTTTAATGTAATTTTATTATTTTTATAATACTGATGAAATACTGACTGTGCCAGTTTTCAAAGGGAAGCCGGTAGGAATAGAGTTGTATGGAACCTTCGCCACTGGTAAACACACACACTGAAATGAAAAAGAAACATTTTTTAAATTTCAAAACACTGCTGGGTAAAGAAAACTATCCTGATATTAGGGCAACGAACCAATCTTAACGGGGACTAGTAAAATAATCGGGTTTTTAGGTTTTTTATAGGTTTTTTTATTTCCAGCTTTTTAGTTTAATAATGGGAAAGGTATCGCGGACGACTAACTTTTTGTTTTTTTTTTAAATTTTTTCGTACGATTTGTCATTTCAAATTATGTATAAGTCGGATTTGTCAGGATTTATTCAGTTAGGCTCGTACATCATGTGGGCAGACCATGGGTTTCGTGCAATGAAAATACACTGGGTGCGATACACTGTTTATAATAAACTAACAAATTACTTGAGATTACAACTTAACACAATAACACGGGGCACAATGAATCGGGTACAGTTCCAAGACGTCTCAACTCCGCTGCGATCAGACATTCAATGTCCTCCTCGCCTCGAGCTGTATCATCAGGGCTCTGTAGAAGCCACGCTGTGGTGGGGGTAGACTTGTAAGTAGGTCGCGTGACGTCACCACCAGCGGACTTGCGATTCATTTTATGTCCGTACTAATGACCGGTTCCGACATATACATATAAAATTTAAAGTCCTGACTGACTGACTGACTGAAATATCAGCGCACAGCCCAAACCGCTAGTCCAAATTGGAGACAAGAGACATGTTGGAGGGTGTATTTTTGTAAAGAGTAAGAAACTAAGAATGGGTTATTCGAAATTCCACCCCTAAGAGGGTAAATTGGGGTGTTCAATTTTCTGCGAAACTTTTTATTCTCGGAGTCGATTGACTTGAAAATTGGTGTACACACTCTTCAATTAAAATTATGAGACACGTGTATCACAGTTTTTCCAAAATCATCCCCCAACAGAGTCAAACGCGTGCTGGGTGCGGGGGAATTACCTATCAGTAGGTAGGATTTTTCTGAGGTAGACGTGTCTGTAAATGTGTGAAATCCCGATTCTCGCGTTGGCTCATGATACGTCACATTGATTTATGTATATAAATATTATGTAAAAGTGTTATGTCTGTAAATAGATTCCTAATGAATCATTTGATTGTTGTCACCGGTGTCCAATCTCAAACCAAGGGATCAATACACATAAGTAATCTAATTGATATTACTAGGAACTAATATTTGCAAGTTATAAGCAAGTATATGTAACAAAACGCGAGTGTGTCTGTATTACTCAAATTAAATTAAATACACTGACTATTTTTTTTTACCTTCTGAACTTTAAAAGTTAAAATTAAAAAGTTAAATATTACACGTACCTATATCGATAAACTATTATAAATGCGAAAGTTTGGATGGATGGCTGTTTGTTACTCAATCATACCAGAACGGCTGAACAGATTTGGATGAAACTTGGCACAGAGATAGATTTTATAGTCTTGTGTAGTACATACATAGATTACTTATTATCCCAGAAGTAAGATCCCGTGGGCAATTCCCGAACTCCATGCGGGCGAAGCCGCGGGCATAAGCTAGTTTTTAAACATAAAGTTGAAAATATATATTTTTGTAATCACATTTTTTCACGTTAATAAAACTTATTATGCGATTATAGGTACAAGATGGCGTCGACAATACGACAGTAAATGAAGACACTGCAAATACTAATGATTTTTTTTAAACTTTCAAACAAATTCTAACATCGATATTAAAAAAAAAGTTTTCAAACAAACTATTGGGTTTCTCAGTACTAGCAGCCACGGAGTCCGGATTTGCGAGCGGTTGGTGGCAATAGGCCCGCCCCCTATTACATGGGACTTAAACATAACTGGCGAAACGTGGGTGTACTATTAGGTACCTAAAAGGGTTAGGCAGAGTCGTAACCCTTTGGGCATTACAGGCGAGATGTTATGTTATGGAAATAACATAAAACTGTTAACAAAATATTATTAAAACCATTTATAATTATTGGTTCACTAATCTTAGGCACGTTATGTGTAATTTGCAGTAATTCGAATCTGGAAATAAAATTAAAGGAATGAATTTGGCAAAGGTTTTTGAAGTAGCGAGTTGGCAACAGGTGTGTGTTTAGTGTTGATACTGATGTGGAGGTCGTTGACCAGTCTGTGCTGCCAACTGAAAATGAACAATAATTTCCTGTGACTAAAAACTACTGGAATAATCGAATGATTTTTTGTATGCCGGACTATCCTGTGGGTGCCTTGACTGTAAGGCCTCCAGCCAGGGCCAAAAACTTACAAACTAACCGACTATCCCGCTAAGGGCACCCCGTCTGGGGTACGAGCCTCGGCTTAGGGCGTCGGAACTTTAATGTATTGTCGTACTGTCGATGTCGGCGCTACCCGTATAAGAACTTTAACACAGCTTCATTGTTACACATTACGACATTAACTTCCTTTGCGTCACGCAGTCGAGTAAACATGGCCATGGCTAATCGTCACGTCGTGCTCTAGCAAAACCCGAAAATAGAATATGCACTACTTATCCTTTGTTTTTATGATTTTCGTGTCTATAACATATCTCGAGGTATCTATAAACATGACATAAGTACGATAAGTGATATGTAGATACCTAACTGCTTAGGTACGTAACATTGCTATATAAACAGAGTTTTATATTGTTTAAAGAATAGTAGTATAAAAGTGAGTGAATACGTCGCACTGCTGCAGCACCTAAAACGAAAAAAAAACATGGATCTAGATTTTACCAACAAAGTAGTGCTAGTAACCGGCGCGAGTGTTGGCATAGGCGAGTCAATAGCTATCCTGTTCGCTAAACTTGGTGCGAAGCTGTCACTGGTGGGAAGGAATGAAGCCAATTTGCGAGCAGTCGCGGACAAGTGCGAGAAGCAGAAGGGCGTGAAACCGCTGGCGATCGTCGCGGATCTGGGCACTGACGAGGGCGTCGAGAAGACTGCTAAGGACACTCTCGACCATTTTAAAAGGTAATTAAATACCGAATAATTCTTATCTTACTCAAGAGTACCGGCTCTTAAGTAAGAAGGTAAATCAGGTTTTTCGCTCGATGTGGCATAAAAAAGTCGTTCTATTCTACTGTATACCTACCGTTGTTTCCGAAGCTCTAAAATTGTTAGGTCCTCCAAATTCAAATCATCAATTACCAAGTACATCGCTGCTGACGGCCTGAGAGTTAGCCAAGTGCACTTAGAGAGACAAACACTGTTAAAAAATTCTGATAAAATTGTTATTGATTTCCTTGCGCTACGTGTGTCACGAAGCGCACTTCAAGTGCGCTTCGTGACACACGTAGCGCACTAGATAACATTTTAACAGATGACAATTAATAAAATCGATTGATAGATAGTAGATTAGTGGCTGAGTGTAATTTCGTGCATGCTGAAGAAGTATTGTTGGTTCCGTACCTAGTGTAGGTACCTACTTAGGGTACTTAGATCCTATAATCAGAAAAGTGAAGTTATTCATTTATTACATTAGGGAAAACAAACGTATTAGTACCTATATTCAACAAAACCGTTATTATATTTATATACCACTCTCCACACTCCTTGCGGGATGGCCCTTCGTTAGATGTGTTTATGAAAGGAATAAGAGAACATTTCCTGTCAATGTGATAATAGTATTTATTATGTGTGTTTATCTAAATATATTGTATTCATTACGTATATTTTATGGTGTGTATTAGTTAAGTTTGTAAAATCGTCTGTTTATGCACATAAGTATAAATCCTCCTCTGTAAAATCTCGCAATCCAAGTAAGGTTTGTTGTAAGAAAACACAATTCTGGGTTAAGCTCGCCTTTGTACATAAGCTATGTGTTGTAATTATGTATTTCTCTTATTTGTGCGTGCAGTAAAGAATAAGAATAAGAATAGAATATACTATCCACAACATTTTCCGCAGATTACTGTACAAGGTGGCAGGGACATTGACGCATAAAATGTACCACTGTCAAACTGTTATTCAGTACTTTCATCATAAAAAATTGTCGTCGGTAATAAAAAAAAAACAGCTGTATCATTCATTTTGACGTGTAGGTATTGCACTTTTGTAGGAAATAGTTTTTTTTTAAAGATCACGAAGAATGCTATCTGGGTTTATAACACTTATTCATTTGAAAGTTTGAAATTTCTAAATCGTCACCATACAAAACAAATTTTGAATTTTGAAAGCAATATTTTATGTCATTTATAATTGAAAGGCCTAGGTAAAAAAAGTTAAGGTTAAGGTCCTAAAATTGATGACATGTAACTTGAATACTGCTAGACTCGAAGCCTACACAAGGTCCTACTGGTTATATAGTTATTTTATACAAACCGACGTTAGTTGCGACCATAAATATTTTTTAGATACCTTCTCTTCTTCCTAATCTAGACTGGATGTCCTCGTCAACAATGCCGCTATCGGCTGCCGCACGACCCTCCTGACCACGAAGGACATGCAAATCTTCGACGATGTGTTCAGGATCGACGTGAGAGGAGTTTACAACCTTACCAGGTTGCTGGCTCCCGCCCTGATCGAAACCAAGGGCAACATCATCAACATCTCCAGCATAGCAGGGACTGTAGTCACTGTGGGCGCCCTGCCCTATGGCATGGCCAAGGTGAGAACTGTAGCTTGCTGCTTGCTGTTAAATGCGCTAATATACCATTTTTGTACTCAATTAGACTTCATAATTAAGCTTCCAAATGATAGATAGTAAATTAGAGTCAGTTTCAATTATTTGGAAGACCTATGAGAGTACTTACGCTTTGCTTCTTTGGAGGTTCAAAAATTATTCTTTAGATTTTTATTTAAGAAGCTGTTCGGGTACTATCCCTTTCTGAACCCCACTAAATTTTTACCAGGATTGTTGAAATTCAACTCTCTCGAAGTCAGGCGTAATTACTTTTTACTAATTTTTGCTTGTCGTGTGTCTGATTGTTGTGGTGTCTGATTGCCCAGAACTAGTACCTAGCTCAGCTTGTCAGTCTTTGTGGATGTTCCGTCGGCACGCACAGTTTCACATTTTAACTCTCCCTTGGATCGCGCCCTGGAATGCTGAATGCTCTACAGGCATCGACAACGGAGTATTATTAGTATTTATTTACTTTGTATTTTTTTTTCTTATTATTTTTAAGGATGTTAATTAATATTATTTTTCCTTTCCTTTTTCCATTCCTTATTGTCAATTTGTTTCTTTTAATCTGTGTTTTGTCTGTGCAATAGCTTGAATTTATCTGTTATATTGCACATGTTTTCTCTACGTTCCTACCTAGGTTTCTTTATGTTAATGAGTCATAGACATTAGTCCAAAACGCCTTGTAAACTTTCTCCTTTGAATAGTTTTGTACAGTTATTTTAAATCACACTGATCTTTATTGTCGTTTTGGGAGGAATTTAGTACACTTCTTGTATTAGGTGTTAGATACGGTCAGTTTATTCCTTGTAGGTAGAATATACAATTAAATATTCGTCCTATTTTGCAGGCTGCACTGGACCACTTTACTCGCCTGATATCCCTCGAGCTGGCTCCCAAGGGCGTCAGAGTCAACACAGTCAGCCCTGGCCTCACTGTAAGTACGGCCAACATAATTGGAATTGGAAGGTGTTTCATTGTGTTAGACGCTCAGGCCTAATTATTACTTAACCTACAGCATCCCGCTGTAGAGCTAAGAACTCCCTTCCTTCTAAAGCAGTTCTCCTATTTTGAGTTGACTTTTTAACTTTTCTTATATATTTGCAGGAGTCAAACTTCTTTAAACGCATAACGGGTATCTCAGAGCCTGCATACCAGGAGTGGTTGGCAGCGGGCTCTAAGAACATTCCCTTGGGGGAGAAGTGCGTGGGGGATGATATCGCGAGGATGGTTGTGTTCATCGCCAGCGAGAACAGCCGGCTGGTGACCGGAGTCAACGTGCAGGTGGATGGAGGGTTCCAGTTCACCATCTCTAGCGGTAGTCTTGCTGCTGGCACTAACTTAAATAAGTAATTGATGGGTTTGGTGAATTTGCTCAGAGAAAAATGGATTGTAAATGTAAAAAATCGGAATATTAATTCATTTTACTGACGATGATCAGTATTATGTGGTTGATTTTATTAAATATCTAAGTGTAAGTTTTTACATACATTTATTTGTTTTATTACAACACCTATATACTTAGCTTTCCATCGGGCGTGATCGAGGGCAAGAGCAGGTCCATTTTGTAATTAAAAAATCATGACAAAAAAATATGTGCGACATTACCAGGGCGTCGCCAACTTTTGGGCTAGGCAGAGAGATGAGAAAATAAAACTGATTGGTAAGAGTCCAATCTAGAGTCAAGCCAAGTTCAAGCTAACAGAACTGGCGAGCAACACCGTGTGTAATATTACACGAACTATTTGGAGCTACTTTTGACCCCCTCATAACTCAAAAACTATTTCACATAAACATGTCAAATTATTGGCTCATGTATTGAGACTTGCGAGGTACATATGTGCTCCAAATTTCATAAACACACCTCAAAAGGTTATTTAGAGATTAACGTCCAAAAATCGTCATTTTTATCACTGACTGACCTATAGATCAAAACTTTAACCCAGTTCCAGATGACCTAGAAAGTTCAAATTTGGCATCCAGATAGGTAGTTGGGTGAATAAAAAGGAATAAATTAGAAACTAGTAAATTTTTATCATTTTATTATAGTTTTGCAAATAATTGATTCTATTAGGAACACTTACTTATATTGCCTGTAATGTAAGAATCGGCAAACAAAATTGATGATAGCCGCTCTTTTGTGGATTTTAAGGTATACGAGAACTAGCCAAGTCAGACCTTAGGCTACAATATATTATCCTAAGTCATAAGAAGAAATGATATTTTAAGTTGTTTTAAAATATTTTATGTTGTTATTTTGGAGATTGACCATTTTTGTATGGACTTTGGACCAAGTGCTGCCCAACATTGACTCATAGTGCATAATGTTCCTTATACTAATACCAGTCTGTAATCCAAAGCGAAAAGAGTAAAAAGAAAAAAAAACTGTTGTATAGGTTTTACATTGACGAACAATCATAAACAACAGCTTATTTTTTAAATAAAAGACGGCATATTATAAAAAAATGGATTATATTATTATAACAGTTATATCCTTTATTCATCATTTCTCTTATTTTATACATTTTTAAATATTTCAAAAAACTAAAGTAAACAAAACATTTAAAAATATAAAAAATAGATGGCCCATCGACATCAGGAACAAAGTCTAGGCTGCCGGTGGTCGGGGTCCAGAGAGAGGAACCACCTCAGTATTTGTGCCGTGTCCAGGAGTACTGCTTTCTGAATCAAGCCCTTGACCCAGCCGCGCAATGAGAGCCTCCTAAGGTGTTGGTCGAGGCTCTCTGCTATTAGTCCGTTAACCGTAACGACTATCGGTACAATGATTGCAGAGTACACATCCCACATGTCGACAACCTCGTGTGCTAAATCAAGATACTTGATTTTTTTATAATTCTCAGCTTTCACGAGATTCTCGTCATGAGGGACAGTGATTTCAACAATCATTGCACGGCGCTCTCGGCGATCTATCACCACAATATCAGGTTTATTTGCTAAAATAGTCCTGTCCGTGATGGATCGATCCCAATACAATGTGGCATGACCGTTCTCGAGAACAGGGTCGGGCACGAACTTGTAGTATGGTACTTCAGAACCCACGAGGTTGTATTGAAAGGCAAGTTGCTGGTGAATAATCCTAGCTACTAGATTGTGTCTGTGCAAGTACTCACCGTTAGCAAGACGAGAACAACCGGAAACAAAATGTCGGATCGATTCACCGGGACAGTGGCATGCCCGACAGATGTCAACCGTACCGTCCTTGACAATATATTTCCGATAATTGTTCGTCATGATAACTTCATCCATAATCGCACAGACGAAACCTTCAGTTTCCCCAAAGAGGTCACCGAATCGTAGCCAGGATACGGACGCCAAGAGGTCTATATCGGGCCTATGCAGGGCCTGGAAAAAGCGTCCGTGTAGCTCCTTGTTCTGCTATACCTCTCTTCGGTCATTAGTATCCAATACCACAGGTTTGCGCCAGTTCTCATTAGCCAAGGAGTACATACCTCGCGGTTGTGCAATGTCTTAGCATTTAAGAAGCCACGACCTCCACACTTCCGTGGGATATACAGTCTCATCACCGATGACCGTGGGTGATGCATCCGGTTTGCGGTCAGTAGTGTGCGGACCTTCCTATCCAGGGCGTCAAGTTCCATCTGAGTCCATTTGAGTATGCCGTAAGAATACATCTATACCGGCATGACCCAACCATTAAAGGCGCTCACCTTGTTTCCACCTGATAAAAGACTCTTTAACACTTTATTCAGGCGGCCAAAGAAGCGGTTCTTCAATGATCGTTTCATGTCGGCAGCATTGATGCCTAATGCTTAACAGTTATATCCTTTATTCATTTTCATACAGTTATATCCTTTATTAATTTTTTTACAGTTATATTATTATTATTCCTTTATTTATTTTCTTTACATATAATTTCAAACGACCAGTGGCTAACATTATCGGTATCAGTACATATAATTTACATTTTTAAATATTTCTATACAAAGTAATTTAAAAAAAAAACATTTAAAAAATAGTAGCCCACCGGCATCGGGAACAGGGTCCGAGCTACCGGTGGTCAGGGCTCTGGAGAGAGGAACCTCCTAACGATACGCGCCGTGTCCAGAAGTAGTGCTTTCTATATCAAGCCCTTGATCCAGCTGCCAAGCGAGAGCCTCCTCAGATGGCTATTAAAAAATTGGCCGACACGACTATCGGCACAATGACTGCTGTACCCCACATGTCCACAACCTCACGAGCCAGATCAAGATATTTGAATTGTTTATGTTTCTCTGCTTTCACGAGGTTCTCCTCATGCGGAACCGTTATATCAACAATCATTGCGCGACGCTCCAATCGATCTATTACCACAATGTCAGGCTTATTGGCAACATTAGACCTGTCAGTGACGATAGATCGATCCCAATACAAAGAGATATTACCATCATCGAGACAGTTCTCGCGTATGCGCCCGACCCAGTGGTCGGGCGCATACTTATAGTATGGCACTTCTGATTCCACAAGATTGTACGTCAAAGCAAGTTGCTGGTGGATAATCCCGGTAACGAGGTTGTGCCTATGCAA
Source organism: Noctua janthe (assembly GCA_910589295.1). Lineage (NCBI taxonomy): Eukaryota > Metazoa > Arthropoda > Insecta > Lepidoptera > Noctuidae > Noctua > Noctua janthe. The sequence continues at coordinate 653,120 of OU342561.1, forward strand.
GTACTCTCCGTTTGCCAGACAAGAACACCCAGAAATAATGGGTCATATCGATTCTCCCGGACGGTGGCATGCCCGACATATATCAACCGTGCCATTCTTCACAATGTATTTTCGGTAGTTATTCGGCATGATAACTGCGTTCATTATTGCACAGACAAAATCTTCGGTTTCCTCGAATAGGTCACCGAAGCGCAGCTTATAGCATACCTCCTTGCGATCATTAGCGTCTAATACTCTAGGCTTGCGCCAGTTCTCGTTAGCCAGAGAGAGCGGGGTGAGGCCCTTGTCCACTGAGACCACATCTCGGTGCATCCCCACGTCGGCTTCTAAAAAGTATTCCCTGAGGCTGCATACCTCACGGTTGTGCAGGGTCTTAGCATTTAAGAAGCCACGACCCCCGCACTTCCGTGGGATATACAGTCTCATCACTGACGACCGCGGGTGATGCATTCGATTTGCGGTCAGCAGTGCGCGGACCCTCCTATCCAGGGCATCAAGTTCCGTCTGAGTTCATTTGAGTATGCCGAAAGAATACATTAAAACCGGCAAGACCCAACCATTGAAGGCGCTCACCTTGTTTCTCCATGACAAAATACTGCTTAGTACCTTATTCGGGCGGCCAAAGAAGCGCTCCCTCAACGATTGTTTCATGTCGGCAGTATTGATACCTAATGCTTACGACATACCCAAATACTTGTAGGTTTCTGTTGAGGAGAGGGATCTAAGGTGTATGGATTCCGAGAGTTGCGTTCCCACGAATTCTTATTATTATTATTGTATTAATGAGACTTTACAAAAAAAAACCTTGCTTCGAGCGAAACTAGCGAAGTCGGGACTGGACTCGGGTGGTAGAATAAGTAAGGTAACAATATTATTTAACGTAAACGTTAAAAAAAAAAACAAAAAAGCACCAAAAAGCCATAAGATAAGTTTTTAGATACTATTTAACCCCGTGGATGATTTTTTTTTTTTTTTTTAATATATCTTCATGTAAGGAAAATAAAAAAACTATTCCGATGCATGGGCAGCATTTGGTCCAAAATGGTCAATCTCGGTCGGTTAGATTTTCTATACATATAGAAGTAGAAGTTACTAATTTTGTCGATTTATTTGAATAGTCCAGGAACTAAAAGAAACTGTAAGCTCTCCACTCCAGAAAAGTTAGCTATTCATAAGTCCTTTGATTCAGAAATAGATTTTACTTTACTGAGTTATGGAGACAATTATAAGATTAAAAGACCTAAGGCTCCGAGACCGAGCGAAATGAGCTCGAACATTTTTGCACCGTACCCTAAACAGGTTAGAATTGTTTTGACCATACAGGAGTTACTTATTCGACAGACAGACCAAGTCCTGATTCAAGAGGAAGTAGGCTGCAAGAGCGAGCGAAGCGAGCACGAAAATGTTTACATCATGCCTTGAATTAATACAAATATGTAATTTGAGATCAAAATAGCTACATCATCTACATGGTCCATTTTTTAGATCCTTATGTATGACATTATTGCCCATTAAGGCCTCGGGGCAAGGGGCTCCTAATTTGTTTCAGCCTCTGTCTATAGCGATAGATCATGCGCGCCTCAGGATGCAAAATATTTACGTTTGTAGAAGTAGTAGAATTACTCAGAGGCTCATTTTGAGCCTTAAAAATTATAGTGAGAGTGTGGTTCTACTGTACGCTACAATTTATTACGTACTTACTAATTATGTGGCATCGGGAAGGAAAAGTTAATAACTTACAAAAAAAAATTGTGCCTGTTGGGGGGCTCTTGGGGAGCTGCCCCCGTGCCCCCTCCCCCCCATGGCGACGCAGTATGTGCGACAATAAAACACCACATGTACACAATAATAATATAATCTCGCGCTAACATAAGTAATTATTCACCATTCCAGCAACAAGCTGGAATGGTGACCTTGGTTTGTGTTCCGTGAGTGTAGGATAACAAACACACCACGTGACGACGCGACCTCGTATGTTTATTCGCGGCTGTGTGAAATGCAATAGTTTAGATTACCTACACTGTCTGTAGTATCTATCTATCTATATTATATAATAGTACCGTAATCTGTGGCTTCCCGTTATCATCATATTTTACAATCTATCACAACACAACTTCAATGGACTGATAACACATCGATAGGCACCTATTGTCGAGAACAAAACAGATACTTAGGTAGTGTCTACGGGTAGATACTTATACTTAAGTAACAAGTACCTAGGTACTAGATATTATAAGGTATAGCTTCTGCCTGCGAATTCGTCCGCGTGGTTTAGCATAAAACATATCCTGTGGCCAGCGACATTCCCTATTGTATTCTCCAATAGGGTTGCATACTATCAGTTAACGATTTTTTGTAGGTAATCGGACCAGTAGGTAGGTACTTTCAGAGATTCTCAACAAGCATTTTTAACTCATAATAAAAGGTGTTTTAAGACATAAGAATGACTTGCGATTTTTTATTTAGGTATCTAAGTAGGTGCACATGCCTATAAATACCGGTCCATATTGTTTTTATCAGTCAGTAGCGTTCAAGTGATTGAATACCACGCACCGATTGCGGCTGCATATACCGATTCTACTTTACTTAAAATTAAAACTAATACAATATCAAAATGAACGTAGACTTCACTAACAAAGTAGTGCTAGTAACTGGCGCGAGTGCTGGCATAGGCGAGGCCACAGCTATCCTGTTCGCTAAACTTGGCGCGAAACTGTCACTGGTGGGAAGGAATGAAGCCAACTTGCGAGCAGTCGCGGACAAGTGCGAGAAGCAGAAGGGCGTGAAGCCGCTGGCGATCGTCGCGGATCTGGGTACGGACGAGGGCGTCGAGAAGACTGCCAAGGACACGCTCGACCACTTTAAAAGGTACTTCCATTTATTTCCTTAATAGACTTGTTGTAATGTAACGTATAATTTGGTCTGACGTGCTTCTGACTGAGAATCTTCTGTCTTCAGATCAAGGTTCTTCATTTTTGTCTTGTAGGGTATTCCTGTAGCGTTATCATTGTTAAACGTGAAAATGGAGGACTCCACGATTGTTATTAGTATTTAGCCGGGCCTGTAATTGTTCACCCCCAATAATGTACTTTTTGCATCAGGTGATGCCGTACACGCATGCTTGTTATCTTTCACATACGTGGTTTAAAAATAGCGCTGAATATCGTACTAATAATAGTACTAATGGAAAAAACCCAAAAGCACTTTTCGGTCGGGCACGACCTGATACTTTTGTATTAGTAGGTAATAACAATAGTCCTCCTGACCGTTTTCGGTCTCCATATTACATCAGCCATCACCGAGGGAGATATCAGTTCCTTTCCTCTCTTCGTCCGATGGGACGGCAATCCGGCACAACCGGAGAGAGATCATACGCAGGATTTCCGAGGCACGGGAGTATCATACCGCCAGCGTCCAAACTCCTAACGAAAATCTCAATAGCACTTTGGGAATCGAACCCGACGCTATGCAGTCGCTCTTGCGACCGTGAGCCCAACGCTGCTACGGGGCGGTACGACTATCAATAAGTAAAGAGACCATAAAGTAATTACCTTGTGTACGACTTATCTTTGAGTGTTTTTGCAAATAATAAGTGTTGTTTTGACTCCCTTGGTAGGCAGAAGATATACTTCACTACTTTAGTGTTTCTGAGTCTTACCTACTCTCAACTACTACTACTATCTCTCAACACGTAGATATAACTGAAGGTCGTTTATAACTATTATCATCACATGATAAGCATTTCCAAGATCAAGAGTAGGTACCTACTCTAGAAGAGTGACGTCTAAAGTTTCACAAGTGACAGGCATCAAGGCACACAGGAGTCTTACTGTGGCAGGACTCCTGCGGTTATTGTCATGATTCCTAGTACCCAGTAGTGTAGGTTGGAGTCTTCTCTGATTTTTCTCACTTAAGTAGCCATTTGGTTCGAATTTCAGACTCAGGTATAAATTATGTTTAATGTTTTCCATGTCAGCCATAGCAACTTAGGTCTCGGGGTAAGATTTTCAAAAAGTTTCAGGAAGGCTATTAGCGTTTGGACGCATGCATGAGTTAGGAACCTTGCGCACTACGCGACCACGACCACAACGTGTCGCATGACCGGCCGCTAGCTGGTCAGTCGCCCGATCGTGCGACCAAACTTTTTTCCTGATCGAAGCTTCTGCGGCTAAAAGCCGTGTAGTGCGCGGGGTTCCTTTACTGTCTTAGTTAGGAGTTGATTGTAACTTTGTCTGAAGTAAAAAAAAACACTGAATTGGCATTCCCTGTGCTCTTCTATTCCAGGCTCGATGTCCTCATCAACAACGCAGCCATTGGCGCCCGGACCACACTCCTGACCACGAAGGACATGCAGATCTTCGATGAGGTGTTCAGGATCGACGTGAGGGGAGTGTACAACCTCACCAGGTTGGTGACACCAGCGCTGATCGAGACCAAGGGGAATATCATCAACATCTCCAGTGTAGCAGGGACTATGGTCGCTGTAGGCAGCTTGCCGTATGGCATGGCCAAGGTAAGTTCAACAAAAAGCGTGCAGAAATCTTACTGTAATTTTAATCATAAGTTTCAGGCGTAAGGGTGTCTCTTATCAACATTAAAATTGAATTTTACACTGCTGGCAATATCTAAATGTAGATTCCTCCGGTGCCTTCCGGCTAGTTAAATCTGCTTATCATCTGGTTGCTAATATATATATATTTACCAAGACCAAATTATCCTTATATAATGAATTCGTGCCGATACAAGGTTAGAAGGAGGAAGTGATATGCTATCGTCCTCTTCGTTTATTTTCTTATCCAAATCATGTTGTAAGGTTAAACTTCTGCCTTGCAGTAGGTATACACTCAAACTGATGCTTTAATTTCAATTTCTAGGCTGCACTGGACCACTTCACTCGGCTGATAGCCCTCGAGCTGGCTCCAAAGGGTGTCAGAGTCAACACCATTAGTCCTGGAGTAACTGTGAGTATTGTTGTTTTTATGACATCATCATACGAAGCCAAAAAACTAAACAAACACTGTTTTAAGCTTTCTCGGTTTAAAACTAAACTTATACTGTCACTTACGGGATAACTTCCGTGATTGCAACAGCGTCGAAATATCTGGAGCTCAAAATATTGAACAATAACGGAAGATATCCCGTAAGTGACCGTATAAGTTTAAAAACCAAACAGTAAAAGAAAAGCAAAAACCACGAATCAGTCGTTATTAGTAAGCATTGGGCTACCAAAAGCAGCTTAACAAAAATAAATAATGACGTGACACAATCCATCATCATCTGCCTAGCCTTTTCCCAACTATGTTGGGGTCGGCTTCCAGTCTAACCGGATGCAGCTGAATACCAGTATTTTACATGGAGCGACTGCCTATCTGACCTCCACAACCCAGTTAATACTGGGTAATACGATACCCCTTGGAAAGACTGGTTGTCAGACTTTTCGGACCACTGACTACTTAACGACTGCCAAAGATCTACAAATGACACCCGGGACCAACGGCTTAACGTGCTTTCCGAGGCACGGAGGAAACTCAAGTATATTTACAACAAATTTTCATTCTTAGCAGGGTGCTAAGAATTGTACTAATTATTATTGAACTATCTTCCCGTCTTTCCCCAGGTGTCAGACTTCGTGAAGCGCATGACAGGCTACTCTGAGGCTGAGTACCAGGCGTGGCTGGTGAACGCCGGCAAGAACGTCCCTATGGGCGAGGTGTGCGTAGGGGATGACATCGCGAAGATGATCGTGCACATCGCCAGCGACCACAGCCGGCTCGTCACGGGGACCATCATCGATGTGGATGGGGGGATCCGGTTTGCGTCCACGAGCAACCTCATCGCTGAACAGATCAAGCATATGAACAAATAATGTATTAAAATAAAGTATTTAATTAAAGTACCTAAGTATATTATTCATTAATACGCTTTTTTTGTGTTGTTGGTTGTTATATTATTGCCGACGACATTGTTCTTGTCGTTAAAGATAGACCTGAGTTCCAGAGCAGATTGAAGAAATGAGAACAGAAGCTTGACAATATTGGCTTGAAAATCAGCAGAAGTAAAACTGAATACCTGCATGTTCTGCGACGTCGGCGGTTTCTCCAGTTCTAGAGCTGTAGCGCTCGACGGCACGCTCCTCCCACTCCTCCCAGTCTGCTCCCGGTATTATTTACTCTATCATGTTATTGATAAACAGCGTAAAATGTTGTTGTTATGTATTGGTTTAGATAGCCCGCTAACTCTGTTTGAACAATGACGCAAAAAATAGGTACCTAATCACATCCAATAGTGTATCAGATTAGTCAACATAAATATAAAATACGATCATTTTGCGACGATGATCACGTACCTATTCAATTCCTCGTAGTTTCAGAGGAAAGATTAGCGCTTACCTACTTTCTGGTGAAAGCAAAAACGAAATATTGAAAAGTACCTATCTCAACTGAAACGTTCCTCACTCACTGCAGTTTAGTTAAATAATGTGTTTACCGTCCACAAGTAAACTATAATAATTTAGGTTTAAACCGGAACCAGCGCGCAGCGCTCTGAGCTTGCGTCTTACGTTTACCGGGTCCACAAGTCGACGAACTTGATGTTGTCTCACTATAACTAGAGTAGGTACAGTTACGTACAGCTCGACACGCGATATGATGCATTGTTCGCTAGTGGTCAGTAGCTAACAAGCGTTCATATTAAGCGCACGTTGAAAATTACCAAGGTACCTACTGATATCATGAACGTGGACTTCACTAACAAAGTAGTGCTAGTAACTGGCGCGAGTGCTGGCATAGGCGAGTCCACAGCTCTCCTGTTCGCTAAACTTGGCGCGAAACTGTCACTGGTGGGAAGGAATGAAGCCAACTTGCGAGCAGTCGCGGACAAGTGCGAGAAGCAGAAGGGCGTGAAGCCGCTGGCGATCGTCGCCGACCTGGGCACTGACGAGGGCGTCGAGAAGACTGCCAAGGACACGCTAGACCATTTTAAAAGGTAGGCCCGATTCTACCTTTGTGATAAAACATAATTTATACCTCAAGTAACAACCCATCCACTTGCTTAAATATTAATGAAGTTTAATCTATTAAAATTGACCATATTTTAAACGTGATAAAAACAAGTTTTCCTAGTCACAGATTACAATATCTATGTATATTATTATCAAACAAAACAGTGTAGGTACCCACCCGCCAGCTAAGATTATTTTATGTTTACTAACGCATTGTATCACAAACTGGTACCGTTGCTATTTACATTTCGTCAGACGTTTATTTCATAACATAGATTACAGCATTTGTCTTATTATCACGTTCACGTCTGTATATCTATAAATGTTAGGCAGAGGTGTGCCTATAGTGCCACCATATTTCTTTTATTTTCACAAGGGGGCACCCCATTGCCATGAATTGGGCACAAATCTAGTCTCCGGGCTACTACTTAGAAATTCCAAAACACTATATACAGTTTGTCTTGTACTTTACTATCTATTTAGTTACCATGGCTTTGACATTTCTCCACGTTCTAGGTTGGATGTCCTCGTGAACAATGCAGGCATAAGCGCCAGGACCTGCATCCAGGTGACAGATATGGTCGTTTTCGACGACGTGTTCAGGATCGACGTGAGGGGGGTGTACAACCTCACCAGGTTGCTGGTACCCTCCCTCATCGAGACCAAGGGGAATGTCGTCAACGTGTCGAGTATATCGGCCACAGTCGTCGCTGTCGGCAGTTTGCCTTATGGCATGGCCAAGGTAAGGCACCGTGGGCCCACCTGTTGAATACAAGCAACTAGGTAAGGCACCGTGGGCCCACCTGTTGAACACATGCAACTAGGTAAGGCACCGTGGGCCCACCTGTTGAACACATGCAACTAGGTAAGGCACCGTGGGCCCACCTGTTGAACACATGCGACTAGTATCCCTTTACACTTCTTTCTTTGCTCCAAAGTCGTCAACTCGTTATGAAGTATTAACTTTGAAAGTATGATGGCTCTAAAACGTGAAATTGGTACATTCATGTAACTTGTTTTGTGCTGACAACCGCATAGTAAATATGATGTTTTCACGTAATAATTATGTATTCATAATAAAATACTTGACACATTGTCCAGACTAAAACATATTTTAATACTCATTAGTCTTGATTGTCTTCATGCGCGTTGTTTCTCGAGTTGCAGGCAGCACTGGACCACTTCACTCGTCTGGTGGCTCTCGAGCTGGCTCCCAAGGGTGTCAGGGTCAATGCTGTTAGTCCTGGAGTCACTGTAAGTCTTACGACTACTAATCATTCAGAAACAGTCTTATCTATTTCTTTTTTTAGAGATATGAGAAACTCGGTGGAAATTTCCGCATCCTACACAGAAAAGGAAGGATCCTCTGACTAGACGTCGTTAAAGTTATAAAAAACCGCTGTACACTTCTTCCCGGCGGTTTTATAATGTTAACTGCACAGATAACTTTGCAAGCGCAATGTAACAGTTTGAGTGTCAGGTATGATGGTTTGGACAATTGGACGGTTCGTATGCGGCGTTGTAGATACCACCACAGAATAAAAGCGTCTCGAAGAAGCAGTTGCCCTAAACCATATACGTATATTTCCAGGTGTCAACGATAGTGAAGCGCATGACGGGCTATTCGGAGGATGAGTACCAGGCGTGGCTGTCATCCGCCGCCACCGCCATACCCATGGGACAGGTGTGCGACGGGGAGGACATCGCCAACATGATCGTCCACCTCGCCAGTGACAACAGCCGCCTGGTGACGGGGACCGTCGTCCAGGTGGATGGAGGGATGAGATTCGCCAGCCCGGGCAATCTGCTCGCACAGCAGATGAAGTGCCAGCAGAATCCAGCTTGAATTTTGACTGATTTAATTTAAGCTACTAAAATCTTATAATCTAGCCAATGCCTGGACGGTTACTACATCATCCATGTTACTCGATAGTAACATTGATGAGGTTTTCACTTGGACTTCGTTTTAATGCAGGAACAATAACATTATAATGAGTTTGCCTTGTTCTGACTTGATAGCAGAACGTTCTAGACTCGAAAGGCATTTTGGTAAAAACTGGTTCCACTCGACATGGTATCAGATTCACGAAAACAATATAATAAATTCACCAGATTACGTAAGCAATTTAAGTGTTATGATAATTATTAAATACACGTTTATTGATAAAATCGTCAAAGTTTAGTACCTATTCAATAGACAAAACCGACACGTGAATGCCAGACGCTACATATTCATGATATTCTAATTATATATACATTTTTGTGCGACACACATGGTCTTTCTCAAGTTCACGTGTGGCAATTTGATCATATCGACGACTTCAATATCCGGAGATGAGACAGATATCAATAATTTAGAATTTTTTAAATAAAATACTTTTTAACATCTATAAAAACACAGAATGGCACATTATTAAAACATAAAACAACACCTTTTTTCACTTAACTTGGTCTTTCAAAATCTCACTGTTGCCGGATCCAGCGAACTGCAGCGCGCCATCTACCGGCACGATGGCGCCGGTGACGACCCTGCTGACCTCGTCACTGGCGAGGTGCGCGATCAAGTAGGCGCAGTCTTCGCCCGTGGTGGCGTGCCCCATGGGGATGGTGGCCTCTGCCGTCTTCAGCCACGCGCGGTACTCGTCGTCCGTGTAGCCCGTCAGGCGTTGGACGAAGGTGCTTATCTAAAATCGTGTGAAAAGTTTCTATAATATAATTTTTCGGAAGTGTACACTGGCTCTGCCTAAATAAGTAGGTACTCACGGTAATTCCTGGGCTGACAACATTGACGCGAACGCCTTTGGGAGCTAGCTCGTAGGCGATCAGGCGACTGAAATGGTCGAGAGCAGCCTGGAAGTAAAAATACTTTAAATTAATATCTTGTCTTACCTAAACTTATATGATAATCATTTAAGTAAAAAGTTTGACCAGAGAAGAGATGGATGATTGAATGATGATGTAGTTATGACAGTAGGAAGTAAAGACAGAAGTGACAGCTATAAGGGCGAATTTATGGAAAAAATTGACGAGCTCTGATGACTAAAAATAATTTGCAGCCAAAGATAACTTCTTGAACTCTAGACCGGTTATGGTTTACTCACGAAGGCTGAGATTTAAAGAATTCTTAGATTTATAAAACCTACCTTGGACAGACTGTAGGGCAGATTCCCGGTGGTAACCATAGAAGCCATGATACTGGACACGTTGACGATGTTCCCCTTGGACTCGATGAGCGCGGGCACCAGCAGCCGGGTCAGGTTGTAGACCCCGCGGATGTTCACGTTGAACACCCGGTCGAAGGTCTCCATCGTCGCCAGTTGGATGGTGGTCCGCGCGCCCACTGCCGCATTGTTCACTAACACGTCTAGCCTGAAAGGAGAAAGGCTTGAAGTATACTAAAGATGATCTGCAGGTACAGGACGATAAAGGCTTCTAGATTTGATGAAAGTTTTGCCGACATGCTGTAAATAGTTTCCCGAATTTCATGTAGTTACTACGTACCTTCCAAAATGGTCTAGCGTGACCTTGGCAGTCTTCTCGACGCCCTCGTCAGTGCCCAGGTCTGCGACGATCGCCAGCGGTTTCACGCCCTTCTGCTTCTCGCACTTGTCCGCGACTGCTCGCAAGTTGGCTTCATTCCTTCCCACCAGTGCCAGTTTCGCGCCAAGTTTAGCGAACAGGAGAGCTGTGGATTCGCCTATGCCAGCACTCGCGCCAGTTACTAGCACTACTTTGTTTGTGAAGTCCATTTTGGTGGTATATCGCGAGATCAACTGACCCAAATTGTTTTTGGCACAAGTATAAAAAGTATCTCCGATAGATAAAATTATGCAAATACAGATATTATGTATCAGGTTCTGGTTTTCTGAGATTGAGACGGAATAATAACCGGTCACGGACGAGTTCTATTCAAAAATACTAACATTAGAATATTAAAAAAACCGGCTAAGTGCGAGTCGGGCCACGCACAACGTAGTGTTCCGTAGGTGCCCATCAAAATATGCGAATTTGCCTCCGAACGATGATTTTTATTGTAATAATAAAAAAAAACAAACTTACATTTGCAGTTAGAAAACCTGTGCTCCCATACATTATGTTTAGGAAAAAATGTTATCCAAGTATATTTTATAAGTTGGTCGACTATTACTCGTAAACTTGTCAAGCCTACTTAGCTGTGATAGTTTTCCTTTTCATTTCGTTATATATACTACCAACGTGACCTTTTTCACACACCCAAACACAACTGTTTAGCTGGTAGAGGCGGGGGCCACTTGAGGTTAACAAAAATAAGCACTTGAAATCTTAATATTTAACAAACGAAATTTTTTAAAGAACTATCCAACGACAAACCACACTATGCGAGGAAAAAAAAATCCCCACTTTACGATGTTTTATTTTACCAATTTTTCGGCGTAACTAATCTGTATATTCATGCCAAACAGCTTTCTAATACATGAATTGAATCTTTAAGCTAAGCTGTGGACAGACAGACGGACATGGCGTAACTATAAGGGTTCCTTTCATTGTTGACTGCGGAACCCTAAAATTCTGCCATGGAATGTGATAGTAATTTAGTTTACAAAATAGTTGGTAATAACGAACAACACCATTTTATGTCTGCAAGAAATGTACCTTTAATATATTTTTATTCAGTTCTGCTAAGTAGGCTAGGTCTTAATTATTTTGGAAACAACAGTCAGCTCGCGGTTACGGATCGGCTGACTCAGCGTCGTCAACCCTTGGAGATGCTGACCCGTTCCGCTAAGTAGGTATACATATGTACGTGCTTACTATACGTGTATGTTGACCAGAGACCGACAGCACCTGGCAGAGCACATCGAGCCGACATCTGTAGGCAAAACACGGACTTCATGAGCCTAAAAATGATGTTTACTATACACATATTACCCGGCAAATATTTTGATGTCTGATCTACAATGCTTTTTTGTATTTAATCAAATAAGATACTGCATACTTTTTAAATGTCAGTCTGCAAATTAGCATTATCGTTTCATCTTTGCCCAATTATATTATGTTTATAGATACCTTCTTATGGTGGGCTACGCAACATTATACGTTATGAGGTCATTATTAAGTATCGCGGTGGCCTAGTGGTTAAGGCGCTCATCATGAACGACTCACGAAGTAGTGGGTTCAAATTCTGGTATTCAAATTCATTTGTACTTCGCCAACCCGACTAGCGGTTCGGTTCATTCTACTGTGGGGTAACTCCATGGACATTTAGAGAAGGTAGGTTCACTTTTTTAACTGTTCTGTGGTTCACCGCAAACAGAAACACCAAATAACTAAGGTATTCATTGAAGACTGTAATTTTGATGACAGTGCCATCTATGAGTCTAAGTTGACACTTCATAAGGTTTGAAAGGTCTAGTTAAACCCGCTACTCATTAACAGATGTCTCTGTAACTGATTTAAGTTTTACGTATGTTTGCATTCACTGTTAATTTAAAAAATAAATGTAATATCCGTTACATTTTTATTAGAGTTGGTAGATAAAATTTTGTCTGAATATGTACAGAAGCTAGCACATCAAGCTACCCGAAACTGTCAAATTTTCCCAATCAACCTTGTTCTTAACGCTTTAAAGAGAAAAATGAAAATCCATTAAAGAAATTTGAGGGATTGTAGTAGCTTGATGTGCTGGCGTCTACATACGTACTTATTGATTGAGGCTTGTTTTTTTAGGCCCCAAACTTACTTACTCTTTCTGCAACAAATGTATTACAATTTTATTATTATTTCAATATTCTTTTAGCACCTTGCGCCTAACTTTGATAATGAAAATACTTAGCAACTACACAATACTCGAAGAATAAGTTAGTGTAAAACTATTTTTAACAAAGAGCTCAAAGCGAAATGTCAACAAGTCACGGATTATTCCACATCAATGGGTTTGTGAATAAAAATGCACATTTTAAGCGTGGGAATAGATTGTTGTTAAAACTCATAATAGAAATGTCAAGTGTCCTTGCCGAAAGGTGTCCGAGGCAAAGTTTTCGGTCCAACAGTTTTAATAAGAATGTAATGTGTGACGTAATGACGTTGGCATCGGAAATATTGAAGCATTATTAAAAAGAAGAATGAGAAATTTGCAGGTTCAACAAACAAACATTTCATAATTTAAAAATTAATACAAATGGCGAAATGTGGATGTACATTAGTACAGGTGCACCTCTGCCTAACCATTCGGGGATTACAGGCATGATGTAATGTTATGTTGTTGATAAAATTAAATCATTTTATAAGTAATCTTGCTTATTATGTTATTCTATTTATACCTAAATACAATTAATATTCCTAAAATATAAAGGCCTTTAAGTTGAAAGGCATTCTCCTCTTTGCTGAGATTAAAAAAAAACAATCATCACCACTGTACACACGGCGGCACATGAAGCTGTAAAGTTCCAGTATAACTTGGCCTTGCTTTGTATAGATTTCCCGTACAATGAGAGGTCCGCATAAACTGGTTTCGTATAGATTGAATGGCCGTCGTGCGTACCACGTTGGACTCGGATTACCTACTATAGTTATCTGTGGAAATAAAAAAAACAGCAACAAACCACGACTGCGACACTGTATTCTGAACCTACTCGTAGTGCGATAAGAGCCAGGTTTCGAGAAAGTGTATAGAAAAATAATAATAAAATTCAACACCTTCAAAAAAGATTGTTCTGCTACTCGCTACTAGATGGCGCTATTGGCTATTTAAAGACTATAATAATAATTATGTTCTAACTAGACGCCCTGGATAGCAGGGTCCGTACCGATTTGCCGTCAACAATTTGACGGCATATCGAATGCATCACCCGCGTTCTTCTGTTATGAGACTGTATATCCCGCGGAGGTGTGGGGGTCGAGGCTTTTTAAACGCTAAGACCCTCCACAATCGCGAGATATGCAGTCTCAGGGAATATTTCCTTGAAACCGACGTGGGGATGCATCGAGATGTGGTCGCGGTGGACAAGGGGCTCACCCCGCTCTCCTTGGCTAAAGAGAACTGGCGCAAACCTGTTGTGCTTGACACTAACGACCGCATGGAGGTATGGCAGAGTAAAGAGCTTCACGGACGCTTTTTCCGGGCCCTGCATGGGCCCGATGTAGACCTATCAGCGTCCGTAGTATGGCTACGTTCCGGGGACCTCTTCGGAGAAACCGAAGGTTTTGTCTGTGCAATTATGGATGAAGTTATGATGACGAATAACTACCGGTAGTTATTCGTCATCATAACTTCATCCATAATTAAATTTCCGGAGATTTATTGTGAAGGATAGTACGGTTGACATATGTTGGGCATGCCACCGTCCAGGCGAATCAATCCGTCACATTATCTCTGGGTGTTCTCGTCTGGCTAACGGAGAGTACTTGCATATAGACACAACCTTGTAGCCAGGATTATCCATCAGCAACTTGCTCTAAAATACAACCTTGTGGAAACGGAAGTACCGTACTATAAGTATGTGCCCGACCCAGTTCTCGAAAATGGCAGTATCACATTGTACTGGGATCGATCCATCATCACTGACAGGACTATTGTAGCCAATAAGCCTGATATAGTGGTGGTGGATCGGTCAGAGCGGCGCGCAATGATTGTTGACATAACGGTCCCGCATGATGAGAACCTCGTGAAAGCTGAAAAAGATAAGCAAATCAAGTATCTTGACTTGGCTCACGAGGTGGTCGACATGTGGGATGTGGACTCAGCGATCATTGTGCCGATAGTTGTATCAGCCCATGGCTTAATTGCCAAGAGCCTCGACCAATACCTGAGGAGGCTCTCGTTAGGCAGCTGGATCAAGGGTTTGATTCAGAAAGCGGTACTCCTGGACACGGCTCGTATTGTTAGGAGGTTCCTCTCTCTGGAGCCCTGACCTGTAGCTTGGACCCTGTTCCCGATACCGGTGGGCTACATTTTTTTAAATTTTTAAATGTTTTTTTATATTGTTTTTAGTTTAAGAAATATTTAAAAATGTAGAAGATTTGTATAAAAATAAATAAAGGAAAAAATTATGTTCTAATACGGTAATTTCGATCTTTCAAGAAAAAACCGTAAGTTATTTTTTTATGTGTCAAAAAGAAGAATAGCACAACATTCTGGTAGCTTGGAACACATCAGAGCTGTCAGTAGTCCTTCACAGATGGTCGTGTAACTCAATATTGCTACAGATTGGGCTGCTGTTTTCAATACTGTGTTTTGTCTTGTTGTTTTAACTGCACTTGTGTTACTGCACAAACATGTTCAAATTTCTAATGTATCGATTACTGTTGTTGATAGTAAACTAGCTGTTACGTATTTTACGTTTTAGGAAGTTTTTTCAGGCGAAGTGTAAGTACCTAATAAGGAAAAAGGTAATTAGACTCTAGTAAAAACTAGAGCCCAAACGGAGGGTTATGTGTATGTTTCTATGTTCCCTCATAACTCCTAAACGGATGAACGTGATAGATTCATCTTGGCGGCACGAGTGTCACTGGTTACTTTGAAATGAAAAACAAAGAAAAATAGCGGATATCGTGTGCCATATCGTTGCGTTTCAAATTTTTTTTCTTCCAATACCGTCGAGTGGGGTATCAAAATGAAGGATTTTAAAAGCTGATCACAAAACTATATGAAACTTATAAGTTTAAAAATAATTCGAACTGACAATTCGTATAAAAAAGGCAGAAAGTCGTATACAGGCAGAAAGGCGTCTTACGGTACGGCTATGCCACACGGAAGGAAACTTCTACCCTAAAAATTTTATATGGATGGAATGTTTTACTTAGAGAAGAATTATTTATTTAATTTTAAAACAATTAGAACTGCTTTCAAAGATTTTTAAATTATCGCCTAAACCTGGGAATCCAACCCGCCAATAATGTGAAAAAAAAACACATGTATTTTATGATAACGGTCGAAGGGGTTAATCATAAGGATATTTTTTTCCTGAATAACGTGCCCTCTAAAATAAAAGGAAGACCATGAAAAACATTTATTAAAAATTTTGTTTCCTATAAATACAATTTAAGGTACTTACTTTCCTTTCGTGTGGCATAGCTGTGGGACGCCCTCTATAATAAAAATAATTTAAATCGTTTGCGAATTCTTTCACGTAACTAAACTGAAAAGCTAGAAACAAAAAAAGCAGTTGAAAAAACTAAAAAACCCGACTGAAAAAACTGAAAAGCATAAAACAAGCACATTTTAAATTAAACAAAAGTTGGAAGCAGGCAAGGAAGGGCCCGCCTGCTTTCACCTTTTGTTTTCAGTCGGGTTTTTTGTTTTTTCAACTACTTTTTGTTAGTTAGTTTCATTTTTCTATGCAACAACATTATATGATGTATGAGTTCGACAGTCAGAACGGTAAGAACGTATTGAACTGCCTTTTCTGTGTACATTTTTGACTTTGAGCACTAAGTAGGTCGATGAATTGGAAATATATTAACGATTTCAAGTGTAGCTGAATGTTCGTTGGTTTCTTAAAAGAAATACCTGTAATGCCCAGGGATGGTCTGTCTGTAGATATTTTTTATGTCAATTAATGCTGAACAATCCATTATCCTGACTAAGTCAGGTATCATAATTAAAATAAAAACAAAAACTGACCAAAACATAAAATTAAAAGCATATTAATCACTTCATCGGGCTCTTGTCACAACGAGCCTTGCCGACTATGATAACTAAATGATTGAGCCATCATTAGGAGTCGGGATCCACTTTGATAAAAACCGTAGAACAGGTAATGTCTTTGAGACTCCGCCGGCTCGCGGCGGTGTTGAGTTACTGCAGGTTGTACCATTGTTTGTGTGGCTATTCATTGATTATGGTGAATATTTGTTATGGTTATGATGATAGAACCTTCACAATGTGTAATCCTAAAATATTGGTACCTATTCTAGAATAGGTACCAATACCAATACGTCAGGAACTCCTTGTGATCATGTTCGTCCAATTGCCATAGCATTGTTATGCCATAACATTGTTAATAACCTTAAAGCCTTTTAGGGCGTCGTCCACACACACATACATAGGCGTGAGTCTCTTTGTGACAAATCAACAATTCTGTTGTCAAGCATTGCTGCTGTGGCAGTTTTTAAGAATATACGAGTACACTGATGACATGCAGGCACTATCTACATGAGTCATGCATGTTCAGCATCTGATTCTGGACCGCGTTCACCAGCTACCGATTAGATCGTAGTTGTGAGACGTTAACACTGACACTGACTACTCTTGGATGTGGTTTAGGTGTGCCGTGTGCGGATCGCGATCAGTTTAATTGGTGAATTTGCTCTTAATTGTATGAAACTATGAAGACGAGCGCAAATGCTGAAGTCTTAACGTCTCTCCTGTGTGCATGTGGCGGACTGGAAGGATCTTCGTGGCGTTAGCTACAGTCGAGATGTGATAGGGAAAAGTAATAGAGCCAGTTAGTTATCGCTATTATATTATCGTAGCGGATGTTTTGGGCCCTGAAAAACACAGGATAATCTATCATTGATCCGTCAGCATACAATTGCAATCTACTGTATAAACGCTTCTCTTATTGTACGCCATTTTACGCAATGCCACCCTCGTCCAGTTTGGAAGGCCGTCACACGGCACACCACCTACCCGTGTTGTTCCTTACAAGGTAAGTGGTGAAATGCGTGTCGTTTCAAGCTAGAGACCGCTAGGCCATCGTTGAGACGATTGAAGCAATTTAACATTTTTAACACAAACCAGAAGTAGTTTCGTGTAGTTACACAACCCACATGTGTACGCAAGCTGACTCACAACGAAAACAAAAGAAACAGACTCTTAGTTAGCAACGTAGCGGTAGTGGCAGTGTGGTGGCAGTGAAAGGGTTGTCGGTGTGTGTGCACAAGGCGGGAGGGCGTGGCTTGGCGGCGGCGCCTTTGAGCGCGACTTAACCCCCCGCCTACGAGCGCTGCGGAGGAAACGCGTCGGGTTACAACTTCCTCAACGGGTTCAAATCTCTGAATGCTGTTCGTACGAACGTTGGACTTAATTATATAAGGGATGGAGGAATGCCTTTATTGTACGTAAATAAAAGGTGAATCAAACGGCGTCTGTTTTGCTGTGTGAAGGATGCGAGCATAAATATTTTATTGAAATTAAGTTTTCTTTGTTCTAGTTTCTTAGCGAAAAATTCTTCAATGTTTATTGTAGGACATTTTCTGATTCGCCGGTCAAGGTGAGCAATGAGTTTAATTTCTTATTACCTGCTTATGTAATTTTTTTAACTACATAACAGTCTCATAACTTTGAAAGGGTAGTTTAATTGTTGGTACCATCACAAAAAAGTTATAGTCATGTGAGTGAATGATGACTGCCTCAAAGTTTTCAACATTTTTCGATTCATCAGATAGTGGAACATTATTTATTTGCGTCTTTTGAGTTTAGAAGTTCAAACAAATCGAGGATTATTATCTGGTGTAGCTGTTGTCAGTGTGATTATTCGAGAATTTCCAAACATTTTATCATCGAGCATGCAATCTCACAGCCTGTCACTGAAAAATGACAAAACGAATCAAAAACTAATTTTAATTTTTTCGCAACAACATAACAATTTTAATAACTTAAAAAGTCGTTGGCTGTTTAAAAATAAACACATTTACACGGGTGACATGTAATAAGCGCGCGCGCAGCTTCATGTGCGCATTATTTATACGTTTTGCAATCATCTCGGCTCAGCACGGTGCCTGCAACGACCGCAAAGCCTTTTTACGTACCTTCATTCTACAATCTACCTTATTTCCTGAATCAAAAGCTTTACAATCCTTCTTCAGACATATTAATGTCAAACTTAAACATGCTCTCAAAAGATTTTCAATTCTATTATCATCGCCAAACGTTTGGTATTCGTTTACAAGGGTTGTAGTGAGGAAGCAAGGCTGCGAAGCTCCTTTCCTCCAAATAAATTGTGGTGGATATATCTGGCGCGTATATCACGCCGCATTTACACCTCGCTAGGGTGAGCGGACACCGGGACACTTGACACACGAATTTCGCTCATTTGATATTTGATTCGGATGTTTTTGAACAGAGGGAGGGAAGAAAGGTGAGATAAAAAGCTGATAACTTGTTGCGATGAGGATCTGTTGTGTTGTGTGCGTAGGTTGGGATTTGTAAAGACGTTGCCATGTTAAATGTTTCATAAAAGTTTTCCTGAATTGTGAATAAAGACACCATGGCTGAAATGAAAATCAACCTGAATTTAAAAATCACATAGGTAATCAAATATATTTTTATTAAATTCACACTAAAAACAACTGCAGAAAATAATAAGTTTTTTTCTACCTCATCATCATCATCACATCAGCCCGCAATCACCCACTGCTGGGTATAGGCCACTCTTTTCTTCTGCCACACTTCCCGGTTCTCTGCGTCCCATATCCAGGTGTTTCCCACGACTTTGACGATATCGTAGGCCCAGCGAACTTTATGACGGCCTTGGTTTCTTTGGTCTAACCAGAGAGGCCAGCACTCGGTCGGAGCCTTGGCCTTGCTTCATCGGCCGTCTCCACCTCTAGCCAGAGGTCCTGCCCAGGTCCACTTCAGGCGCACCGCCGGCCCCCGACTTCGTAGACTTTCGTCTGACTTTAAAGCTGACGTGTTTTTAACCAACAAAATCTCAAAATTTATAAAAACTACGTCATCAAAGTTTACATTCCCAGAACCTCCGCCTCCATATACGTCCTCCTTTAGCTCATAAGCGGCGAATCAAAAGAGATTACCGGGCCTATAAATATGGCGTCCAAAGATTATTATAATTTGTATTATAACATTAAAATAATATCGACCGCGTCGGCAAGTAATAGATTTATCTGATCTCCGAGACTCCGAACCCGTACATCACGGTGAGGACACCTCGTGTGATGTCATCATTGAGCTGCGTGGGCGCAGGTAATGGGTTTATTATGATCATTATGATGTGATATTATCATGATTAAGGAGCGAAGGAAAATTTGGTTGTTAATTGTTAGGACTTTTATGACGTAGGTGATTGTAAATAAGATGTAAGTTCAATAAACACATAACCCTCCTTTTGGGCTTCTCCACAGTCGGGTAGAGACTAAAGAAGGTGATAATTGACCATCGCCTAGCAAACAACATCTTCTTTGACATGGATCCAGAGTGAACCCAGATAAAGTATGTCTTGGGAAGATGATGAGAAGACCCGTCCCTAGAAGAACTGGGATAAAACTTAGGCACAGTAAGAGAGGGCTTTTTATTAATTTCTCGTGTCTCGGTGCTTATAAAATGACTAGGTATGGCCACTATTTAGGCACTGTTCCCGTGTTTGCTCCATCGTATGGTCTGCAATACTATACTTCTTTTACCCTTATAGCATTCATTATATGCAGATACATTATGGACTTTCTAGATGTGTTAAAGCTATGAAAAAGTTTTATTTCAGATAATAATCAGTTCATTAAGTAGTGAAGATAGTATCTATAGTCTGACAAATAGTCGGGATCGTTGTTGTATGATATTAATTGAAAGTAGACAGGTGTTGTTAGGATTTCTGTTAGTGAGTTAGTTCTTGTAAGGTGTAATCAATCAGGGTCCGGTCTTGTTGCTTTACAATTTATTTTGATTAAATATTCATACAGGTATTATATTGTTAATGGAATGGATATTATTATTCTAGTATTTTTTATTTTTTTTTACTGGATTTAGAATGTAGGTACCTAGGTAATTGAACCGTGTCCACAGAGAGGAAAGTGCGCTTCGCATCAATAATTAATTACTTAGGTTTCTTGAGACCTAATTCAGACATTAAAACAACTCTGAACTGACGAATAATTCGTAGATCTCAACTAATCATAATTATTTCTGACGTCGTCATTAAAACATTGGGTTTGACAGGCGAACAAATTGGGGTCAATATTCATTTGTCCGATTTAGTTAATCGTTCCGTCCTCACGTTATATCAATTCGCCATTAAACAAAAACAAACCCGTATTTGACTCCCATTTTCGTACAAAAAACGTGTTTTTCAACTCACTGATTACGTTGAAACGTCAGAATCGCGCTTTTGTTGATCGCACACGCCATGTTGAGATGCATTCAGAATAGCTGACAATGCGAGCGTTCGGTTCACGCTGCGTACGCTGTAAACGCTGCTCGCTGCCTGCAGTGGGTGGTTTATTGTTTTATGAGCAGCATTACACGCTTCTTCCCGCTTTGTTCTGAGTTTTACGAGGGACAATGACGGGACAAATCGTAGGAATTCAAGTCTGTTGTCAGATCGCTTGATAGAGTGCCGTAATCTTTCTTCCTGTCACATATTTGTGCGTCTTTGTTTGTTGCACACGTGATTGCCATATCACTAATAAACCATTGTCTCGTTTAACATGTTCAAAAGAAAGGGAACTTTTGATTCGATTGAGTATAGGGGACAATTTAAAACCTGTGCGTGAACAACTATAAATTCTCATTCTTTTTTATTATCTCAACAGCTTGAAGGCTGAACGAAATGCCAAAGCTCAAAAAAAATACAGAACTTTTATGATTCAAAATACTCGAATCGAAGATACTTTCTTTCATTCTTAAATTACACTGTGATCTACATGAACATCTTAAAATAAATTACTTTTAATATACATATTTTCCACGCCATTCATCAAATGTTTTTATAGTTGCCAGCGTAATTATGAAATGTTGCAAATTAAAAAAATATAATTTTATAATAATGAACGGATTATGCTAATCTAGCCATTCAATATACATGGTGAGTTATAAATCAGATGGGTTTAATTCAAGTTTTGGCTGTTAAATAACTTTAATAGATAATCAACAGTTTTTTGTGTCTGATTGAGACGTTACAAATGACATACGGCCCAAATATAATTAATGAAATGGTATCCGTTTTCAAAATATTAACAAGTTTTTATGTGCGTGGGAGTGACAAATTGCTGTTGCCTTTAGTATCGTAATTCGTAATGTTGTTTCAATACATATCAAGTGGTTGTGCAATGTTTATCACAGCCTCTAGCTATTAGCTGACAGTTTAGATTGGTTTCAATTTGAAGTGTCTATCGTTTGATTGAGTCTGAATACTGATAATATCGTAGGAATCTCGTGGTTAAACTGGTTTTAAAGCACCAAGACGTTGCATATTGCTCAAGTTGAAAGTTAAAACTTTTATCTACAGCGAATCGCTAAGTTATTTCATATTCTACTGATAATCGCAAGCCTGTATCTAGTACTTTAATTTAATCCCCAAAGACGATGATAGGTACTTTTCACAAAATCTTTAATATTTGCAATCGTTACTTTTGCAAAACTTTTATGATTTTTAAAATAAAATTAATTTACAACGACCAAACAAAACATCTGATGAGCCAAAACAAAAATAAATCCTTACATCACTATGTCAACATCTAATGATATTCCATTTTCAAAACAACAACGGTTGTTGCGCAGTGACATAAATTACGGCCAGTATTATGTCCTGTGCTGTTCCTTGAATCTGCAACATTGTCGTGTGTTTTGTCGCTTGGCGCATTGTTTTTAGTCGCCCGCTGGTGCGTCCATTGTGACAGGCGTTTGTATAAGTAGTGCTGCGTAGTCATCCATCACTCGTCGTGGGTGCTACCGCGCGGTTACAGTATCCTGGCCTTGGGCTGTGCCGTTAGTCCTAGTTTTGTATAGGGGCTGTTTGAAAACATGGATGTCAACAGGCTCACATTTTGTCAACTGTTTTGGAAACGGGTTCAAGTCTTAGTAGATATGACGTTAAAATTCGGGAGCATACGCTGAATTTATAGAAAACTGTAAAATATTTGAATATAACCAAGATTTCAAATGAAAAGCTAGATTAGTAGAGCCGCGTTACTTCAGATCACTATGTCAGACCTAGGTACCTATTTAAGGTCCACGTTCGCAAAAATTAAAACACTAGAATCTTATCTACAAGTTTTTTAAAGGCCTTACAAGAGTGATATTTGGCAATTTATAAAATTCGTAAGTCAACAGCCTGTACATATCTCACGTCATTATATCCATTCAATTGTGCACCGTGGTCACATTGTCCACACAGTGGCTCTCAATGGCGTCCTAATGCTTGTTTATCTTTGTTTAGCGCTAGAACAATGCCAACCGTACGGCCAGGCTGGCTGAATGGGTGCTGCCTGTGCATGTTCCACGAATGAAAGTTTGACGGATTGATTATGGACCGTTTGCGTACGATTGTATGTGATTGTCAATTTCAGAAAAACAAAATGGAACAGGTTAAAAGTTGATTGATTAGTACAGTCCTTGCAGTTATTTAAACTTGCAGTTATTTAAACTTTAGGTTTATGTATTAAAAATATGTTCTAGATGAAAATTATTTATTATTCCAACCCCAGGTCAGTCAACTTTATAGCTAGCGGTAATATAACTTATTAGTTTAGTCAATTGAATACTGAAACTGAAATAAATATTTTCTTACACTTATGAACTTACAATGTATTACACACCAACGCATTGTTTGCTTCAATAATTAAAATTAATGTTATCATAAAATCCCTAACGAAAGAACTTTATTTACGCGTAAAACAAAGTTTTGTCCCCAACCTGATTTATGTTGACCGTAAATGTCCGGTTTTACGGTTACCTTTTATGATTTTATTCTGAATTTTACGGTTTTGTGAGCGTAAAGTCGAATGGTGTCGACGTGAGATGATTTTGGAAAAATATCGATTTTTAAATTCATGGAATGTCTTGGTTTTTATTTTGGATTATCAGCTGATGGACACAATTAAATATTTTCCAAACTTATAATTTATATTACCTGAGGCTAGTATTTTTTTTTAAAACTGTTGCTAGACTGTATGTGAAGTTTCTTGCCCGTTCTTCTCCATTGAGACCTTCGTTTCGGAACGGAATAACTGAGGCGGCTTCAACTTTCTTTCTAACTGACTCCTTGACTATTCAAAAGTGCCTGTAGATGGTTTAATTGAAATAATTACTTTGAATTTGCGATGAGTTTCAGTTTCAGTTCCTTAAATTGAAATTATGAGCTACATAGGTTTAATGACTGAAAATAGTCTCAGCACATCAGACAGCCAAAAATGTTACTTCAAGGAAATGAAGATCCAAAAAGTTTCTAAGCAATTTCACCAACAAATCTCCCGTAGATTTCGTCCATTTTGAACACAAAGTAGGAATCAAAGCAACAAATCAAGGAAACAATGACATGTTACTTCACAACCAAAACAAATTAGGAAGACATTGTGAGGGGCTAGCATTGTGCGACTGTGACCATTCAGGGGCTGCTCCGAGCTGTGGGGGGCTCATGGCTCGGGGCTGATATACAGCAGTCGTAAAACATGTACACAAATATTTAACACGTCAAATGTACTTGTTTTTGTTTCGATTTTACTTAATTTAAAGTGAAATTCCAGTTTCAACAGTGATTTTGCAAGAAAAATTAACAAAATGTTCAATCACTGGTGAAAAACGAAGACGAATTCGTCGAGAATTCAGGGGCAACCTGGAAAATATGTATTTTTTGTCTCGTAAAAGCGTGTATAGCTTATAAGAATTTAAATTGATTTCTGCACAAGATAGGTATGTATACAGGGTGGGAGGGACACCGACGCACAAACGGTTACCACGTAATCAGTACATCATTCTGAGCCCCCACATAGAACATTTTCATTGGTATTTTTTTTAATGGAGAGGTTCAGAACCTACTTACTGAATACGTTAAAACCGTTTGTGCGTCGGTCCCTGCCACGGTGCCACCCTGTATAGCAAAGGTTAAACTCGTCAATTTGGCAACTATGTTTCTCAAAAACAAGACCTTATCAGCTTACCCAATGATTCCAATGAACCCTGAACCAAGGTAAAAGGGCAATGGTATTGTTCTTTCTAAAAATAAACAAGATATAAAAGTAACGATAAAAACTAAAAATTAATTCCGATCATAAAATAATCTCAAACAATAAAACTCATAGTTTCCAAACAATGAGAACCTCACATGAAAACAAAAGAAGTTTTAAAAAGTTTTTCGGTCAAGAAGTGGCACTGAGTGGTCTAGTTCGAGCCCAAAGATGCTGTAAAACTTATATAGTTCCCCTTTGTATGAGACTTCGTCTAAACAATGGTACCAATGTTCTACACAAAATGGTAATGTAAACAATTGTAAAATATAATTTATTTGTGTTCGTCACGAGATATTTATGACACAATAAAAGTTGAAAGAGTTTAATGAAATTTCAATGTTTGTAAATATTTTGAAATTATAACCGTTCGTGTCTAAATGCTATTTCGAAACTGTTACCAGCAAGTTATTTTGTGGTGGTGAATAACTTTCTGGAAATGAATAATTCTGAAGAGTAAGTAAAATTAACATACATAAACTAAAGCTTGTAATCCCCAGAGGGTTAGGACGAGGTGTTCCTGTAGTTCAGCCATATTTCGCCAGTTATACTTAAGTGCTAACGTAAAATGGGGGAGGGGACCTATTGAATTCACACGCGTACAAATCCTAACTCTAGCTTGTAACTTAAAAAAAAACCTAATGGAAAAGCCTATTAAAACTTTGTCTGATCTTGGAGTCGGAACCAAGACCTCAGCAGTAGCGCTAGCAGCTACTAAACAAACGAGACAGTCAAAGATTATCATGACGACGAGTTAAACAGAAAATCAGCTAGGGATTATAAAGAGATAATGGTTCAACAATGAACAACTGTTGATTCTCATAATGCCTTCTAATCAGTAGCATGAACTTACTGGGAAACACAATCTCAGATGTCATAGATTGGCATATCTCCTTACTGTTCATACCAAACATCTTACAAAGCCTCGGCTTTCTCTCACAAATAATCTTGTTTAATAAAGTATAGCATCATACTAAACATACTATAACTAAGTTGTAATGCCGCCGCGGCCGGTACACTTCATGGGGCGATACTTATAAATCAATAACCGATGCAAGAGTTATATCCGTTACCAGCTAATGATGTCCGGGTAAATAATTACAGACGTCTCAATTTGTGGCACAGGGCTGTCTCGACACATGCTATTCTGAATGTAGCCTATCGGTTTTACATGCTATTTATTTTTCTTCCGATCCAAGTTTTAACAGCTAGTCCGATAATAGAATTTGAAATCGTTTAAACAAACAAATACCTTGCCTATCAAGGTGATATCATAAAATACGTCAAAAAATTCATGTCAATTCAAAGGTTAATGTCATAAAAATCATCAGCGGTGACCAAAATAAAATATTGATGCATAAATAACCATAAATAAATAGGGAATAAGTCATTGGTATTATTGATTCTTATTCAAATAAGATCGTGAATTCTGATTATTATTTATAATGTCATGTTTATGTTTACCAGCCCAAGTTTAGTCGCAAAAACTAGGTGGAGAAACTAGTCGGAATGGCAGGCAAGAGCTGGATGCGGTATCCCAGGACCGGGTAAGGTGGCGTGCAGCGGAGAAGAGCTACACTCGGCATTGGATTATATTTTATTACAATACTTTCTGCTTATGTTTGTACATAGGATGAAAAATGCGAGGAAGAATCATAAAAACCACTATTTTTTGGAGAAGAAATAGTTTTTAGAAAAGCACATATTATTAAGTAGATTTTTTTAAGAATTAATTTTTTTTCTATTTCTTTGGTGATAGAATTCGTTGTTTATCAAACATTTTACCTGTACAACTTTCTTCTTCCTGCCAGCCCTACAGTAAGTATGTGCTCATGCTGCGCGCGCGCCTAATCACGAGCTATTGCCGCAACGGATCGGAACTGTTCGGCTCGCTTCGACAACATAAATCACGGCCATACGCGAATGTAATGATCAGCTTAAATAAAAAAATGGTAACACAATATTTATGAGTACAGATAGAATTAGGGACACAATTATCATTTATATTCTCTGTCATGTTTATGGTATTATTTTTTGGTAATTGCTTATATTTTTGTTTTGGATTTCTTAATGTTGTTGGTATTTTTTTTAATGACCGTTAGACTTCCTAAATCTTTTTAATTTTAGAGGCTATTTTGCCTTAAGTTTTCCGTCTAAACAGAAAAGTCCGTCGTCACTCGTCCAGTGAAGCAACGAACTGTTGACGGTAAGTTGAGTGACAGTGTCAGGGGGGCCTCGTTGGTATACTTTCGTTTGTGAAACGGTTGTATGAAAATGTATGGAAAAAGCAGCATGCTGACATTAATTCCGTAAGGACAAGCACCAAAAGAGTCATGCAGCACATAAGTCCTCAATCATTTCATGGGTGTTAGTAATTCATAAAAAAAACTGAAATGTCAACACTAAAATAGCATAATCGCAACAATGTTTTCCTCATCAATCCCGACGCAGCTATAAACTTGCTTGACTTACCGCTCATATAATTCGAGCCGCACAAAGTACATAGCCCGGGGTATGGCTACCGTGAATATTTTCGTAAATTGAGTTACCCACGTCTCTGCTGACACCTGTTGATGTATCCTACGGCACCGTGAGGGCTCCGCGCGATAATTGATGAGCAAGGGTCTGTTGGACCCCCGCCGGCATCAGAGGGTCATGTTTGATACGGGGCTTAAGGTATAGGAGTGAGGCGAATTCTGGATTTCTCTTTTAGTGTTGTGGTGGGTTACCTGTCTTTAACTTACGAACAAGCATAGGCGATGTCGTAGAACCCTGTGATAATTCAATTTAAACTGGTGATAACGATGATATTTTTTTTTAATAAAATTATTACAAAACTGATTTCTAGTTGAGCTTGTCTACGATACATCCAAAACTACTAATCACAAAAAATATGTATTGACGTTTTTAAGAAAACAAAAGAGCCCAGACGGACTCTTAATTAAAAATAAGATAAACTTCCATCACATCATCTTTTAGAAAAAAAAAATGGTTTATCTATCAACATTGAACTCGTATACAAAGTTTCGTGTTCCGTGCTATTAATTGCTGAGGAGTTCTCTTGCGATCCTGGCTGCAAGATTAAGTCATATCTGTCATACAAATGTACGACACCAGACAAGTGTGTGAGCAATTCAGCTGAATCGGTTGGAGGGAATTGGTTTGAAATTCAGTTGCAAGATTTGACCAAAACACATCACAAGCAACTAACTTAGAAAGTAACTGACAAGGCAAGTTAAAAAATAAATAATGATAAAAAGCTTACAATAAGTTTTTGTTGAAGCTTTTAAAGCTGCTTTCGAAAACCAACCTAACCGTGATAAACTTGTTAGCATTATATTGATTTGATGATAATATAACATAATATCAGCACCTAGCCCAGGCATGTAACGTATTAGATGAGTGTCCGCTTGTCACTTGCGCCACACAACGTTCTCACATACCGCGGGGCGCGTCTTCGCTTGCCAAAATAAAACATTAATATTATAACATTCTAATACAATGCACACCTGCCTTATAAACAAAAAACATTTATAATTATAAAACGAGGATGGATGTCTATGTTGTGGCCTGTCGCTATCAGCCTTAATTAACATTAGCATAATATTTATTATTTTATTTACAAGAAGGAGCGGTTGTTATTTCCGTAATACCTACTCGCAATAAAGAACAACATACACTGGCAACGGTATCACGGAATGTAGCAATGATAAACCGTGACAACTTACTGAAACCTACCACTGAACACCACGCCCTTGAAAGAAGATAATTAGAATTTTCAGAAAACTCCTCACCAACCGATAGGCTATGATAAAGTCTTGATTTGAGCTTTGTGGTATTGGCAAATTGGCATTATTCAAGGATTTAACTAAAACAGTGTAATGGAAAAAATGGTTTTTAAGCTCCATTGCAACCTACGGGATTATTGCGTAAAACACTTATAATGGCAACGCCTTTCATTTTCATAGTTCAATAACATTTATTGCAATGTTTACGCTGTCAAGCACACGAATTTTCAATATAATGAATATTATATGAAGTAATAGTTCACGATTAGTCATTTCCTTCAAAATCCTTCGGATTGTTGTATGAAGAGTGTTACGAAATTGGGGTGCTAGTCAACATAATACTCCATAACTGAAAGGCGACGCGTCGCAATACTTATCTATAGGCTATAACGTAAATAGACTATTGATAACGATCAGTTAACTACTGACGTCAACGCACAGCTGATCATAGACTTATGACAGTCCATAGCCCCAAGTTTAATTGTTAGGGGTGTAAACAAGCGGGCATAGCCGCGGGAAGCAGGATATGGCCACACTTTACGATTATTGCTGAACCAACCCGTTGTGCCAATATGTTATGGAAATAGATGTTAATAGTCGCATAGACAGAAAGCTGCGGTTTCGGGTTAAGGAAATTATGGCGTCACGCTGTTATTGGAGCAATAAATGTATCAGCTGCTTAGTTGTTGACTGTATTGCGTAGCTGTGACACGACTCGTGTCGTTTTGTGATGTTGCATTTACTTTTGAGCGCGAAAATATGTACATCGCCTAAAGTTCAATCTTCATTCCTAACTTCATTCCTAACTCCTTAAAGCTTAATTCCTAACTTCTAAACCTTCGACGTCAGATAGTTAGTCCTTCCGTGTAAAATACTGGTATTCCGCTGCATCCGGTTAGACTGACCATACATCTACAAATTGAACAACAAAAATATTCATACTAACAAACAAAAAACAACCAATTATCGTCATCTGAACTAACGACTACAATGTCTAATGACTTACAATACCATTGTACTAGAGGGGTCGGCAGAGAAATTACCGGTACAAAAGACTCACGGGCCTCGCTACGGGGCGCCTGTTATCGTTTTACACAAGAAAAACACATGAGAAAAGACCATTTTGAACTTTAACTCCATCATAATACGGATTGGGGAATGTGTACGAATGATGTATGTAATTTGTATGAAGTCTTTATTACGAAAATATACATTCGTTAACAATTGTAACGCGTTTGTTAGTGCTCGATGTTATCGGGGTCACTTTTGTACCCCGGGTCCCCGGTCGGGGCGAGGGGGTTACAATTTGGAGAGTGTGCATGGAAATTGTGTAGTTTGCGTTCATTTGTCTTCGGGTTGGAAAACAATGTGAGAGGGCAATACTTTGTTTTGGAATAACCCTGCGGTTTTAACCGACTGCTGTAACATTTGCTTTGTTGCATATCTGCCACAAAACACAAAAAGGGGCGCGTCTGAGGGAATAGAATAAGGGCAAAAAAATCCTCACTAGGCGAAAAAGGTGTACCTAGCAAAGCTATTTTTTTTCCATACATGCGCCCCTTTTGTTTACAGCGGCAGAGTGTTTATTTTAATAATAAAAATACCTTTTTCATACTTATTTAGGTAGGTACTTAGAATAACAGGTTCGATTCCCATTTGCTCTTCCGTTTACGATGTTAACAGAATATAAGAATAGTAGAATGAACAAAAAACCAAAGCAGAGGTATTCTTGCAGTAGATTGCAGGTGAAACAGAGAGATGCCTGTTGCACACCAAACTGCATTTTTGAATCCTACGTCACTGTTCTACAGGGAGTCAGACAGGTCACTGAAATCATGTAAATGCAACATACGCCCTCTGCCTTCCACATAAGACACATTACTCTCATAGTTTCACCGGTTTTAACTAATAAATGTCAAAAATTAAAACCTCGCACTAAAACTACGGCGACAGTATTAAATTGATGGCCACCATAACATTTTTAATGGCAATGCACAACTTTCAAAATGTTAAGTTCCCACTGTTTTGAAAAAGTTTACTTACACTAGAAAGCTTTGTTTGGTCAATGTTTTTTTATTGTGTTTTTGAAAGCAATAAAAGGTTTTAGTGTCGTTTATCGGAGGTGACTATCGCGTTATAAATTACGTTGCAATTTTAAGTTTTATTTCAGTTCTTAGATACAGGAGGTTGTTTCCGTGTAAGGGTCATAAATCAAAAGTGCATTGGTTAATTATTTTATAGGCTTGGAACGTTTTATTGATGTGGTTAGCACTGTTTCGGCTTCCGATATAGTGAACAAGGAGGTTTGGTATGTTTCTCTAACACCATCAGATTATAATCAGTTAGTGACAGACGCCTGAATGTACTGTAAAGGCAAGAACTACGAAACACGGAATCCTGTAAAAAGTAATGTCTGAAGTTCGTCGATTACACAGAAGTTTATTTCGGGCCTAGCACCTCAAAACAAAATTCCTTTATCCAATCCCAGGGGTAGACAGTGACTACAGAGCGGCAGCTGCTGCGGTTCATTACATATATACTCCAGCTGCTTCGTCCACATACTAGATTTCGTAGTAGATGACGTATATAAAGATGTTCTAAAAACTTGTAATTCAATAACACTCCAATAACATAACCCCTAATTGTTTTAGAAGCTGTCCAACTATCTGGAATGGACACATAACATTATTTTACGGCCAATAAAACCTTATACGGCTATATGTTTATCGTGGAGTAATTTAATTGCGGCCCACCGTGTGCTTTATACGTGTCTTATTGCTTTCTCCTCTTTTTTCTCTGGAGCTGTGTTTTATTGGACACTACGGTGTGTCGCAGCTCATTACTAAGAAAATGATAACATGTGTTAGGGGAGTAATATTAATTAGTAAATATATTTAAAACTAGCTTCTGCCCGCGGCTTCGCCCGCCCTACAGGAAACAAATGACTTTTTTTTTCAGAAATAAACATTATAAGCGCTCTCACTCCCTCTCGCTGTATATACGAACTGAAAATATCCCAAACAAAGCAATAAGAACGAAGTTCTCCGTAAAACTAAACTAATATCTGGAATGAGAGTAACTGTATGGTTTAAACAGAACTCAAAGCGTGCGTGAAAATAGTAAATAATCTTTGTTGTGTTCCCTTCAGGTGCTAAAATTACCAGGCTGCTCCGACTGCTTACTCTACAGCAGGCCACGTATAACAGGCCGTGTGAAAAGCAGTTCTCCCTTAAGTTTACCCCTGCTAAAATAAGAGTTTGCTCATGAGACTTACTAATGGTCATGGCAAAGCAGACTTGAGGGGAAACTGCACTCTTTTGACTCGAAGGGGTTGTTCGATGATGTTAGAAGAATCTTCGGAATAAACTCGGACCCTCGAGAGCAACCGGTCAGTGTAGTTGCCTCGATAACATTTCGTTGCAATGTTTTCACTCGCAACCTGGTGCCATGGAGGGTTTAAATTACGCGTGTAAATTACGCAGCAACATTACTGGGGTGCCAACTCTCAATTTTTTCGAGCGAAATCGGGATTTCACATATATTTACAGACACACCTTATCCTCAGAAAAATTCTAACTACTTACTAATAGGAAAATACTCTCGCGCCCCGCACGCCCCCCTGCGCAACAATGCGCGCCATGTGCCCGTCTACATGAGTTTCGAAGGCCTGTTTGACTCTGTTGGGGGATAATTTTGGAAAAAAACTGTAATACACGTGTCTCATAATTATAATTGAAGAGTGTGTTACACCAATTTACTAGTCAATCGACCTCGAGAATAAAAAGAATCATAGAAAATTCAACCCCCCATTTCACCTCTTAGGCGTGGAATTTCGAAATATCGTTTCTTAGTGGATACCCACTATTCATCATCATCGCAAAACCGTATGCTTCAATGTCCCTCTCACCGCACTGATTTCATTCACCGATCATACTTTGTCCAGTCTATTTCTCTGTGGAATGCGCTTCCCCAGGAAATCAGGATGGCAACCAATCGCTTATCTTTTAAAATTAAAGTTCGTGAGTACATTCGGAAGAAGCTGGCAGTTTCGTCACAACGGTAATGTTTTCTCCATGGTTTGTGTTTTTATTTTGGTATATTCGTGGAAATGTTTATTTACATTAATTTAAATTTTGATATATATTTATAGTATTTGATATATATTTGTAGTATTTGATATATATTTATAGTATTTTATATATCCTTGTAGTTAATCTTATTATTATTTAAAATTATTTTCAGATATACACCTACCACTGCTTGTCTCTGCATCACCCAAAGGTTGACTGGTAGAGAATGCCTTGTGGCATTAAGTCCGCCTATGTATCACTATTGTACATGAAGTTTAAATAAATAAATAAATAATAAATAAATACACCGTTCAAATTTCATGTCTCTAGGACCAGCGGTTTGGGCTGTGCGTTGATATATCAGTCAATCAGGACTTTGAATTTTATATGTATAGATGTAAGAGCGATAATGATACGAAATGCTAAAGACAAAGCAAGCTCAAGGCATCGCAAAGCCAGATCAAAATATAAATCTTTATTCTTCTAAATATAAACGATGTGAAGTTTGAGCAGTATAATGGAAAAAGGAATGTTGGACCTTAACAGGCAATAACTAGCTCAGAACATAAGCAACCGCGGGGAACGCTGTAGACATCGAAGTAAGGGCAAGCGGTACTGAGTTCAACAGCAACGACTAATATTGAAGAACTTAGATTGCACATGAAATGTTGCTTACTCCACTCGAACATAACACTGGTCGTAGATGAACCAACCCAGGTGCAATTCTTTCTCAAAAAGATCAATTAGTTCATCTTGAACATTTCTCCTGCTTAATTATCATGATCTCATCTGTCCAACGTGACGACTAATGCACGAATCCGCGACGAGATCACGCGACGCCGCAGCTGGCCGGCGCGTGCGCAGCCACTTCCTCTGATCTTTGACTCGCACAATTGCATGCATCTGCCTTCGCTCCCTCTATGATATAAGATCTTTAAATTGGACCGATATCTCCCCTCGGCCGGCGCGCACGCAAAACGACCGGGAGAAGGGAAGACCAATTTAGCCTGGCCTGGATTCGTCAGACTCTCCCAACATATGTTTGCAGATCACATCACCCTTGTTGTTTCCTGCATAGAGTTGAAAATTAAAAGATTCGATGGCAATAAGTTTGTAAGAAAATTTGTTACTCAATCCTTTATTGTCACAAGGATATGAATTGAAGTGGTTCGCGATCAACTAGGTGTTTCCGCCTCAGCTGTTTGTAAAGTGTTTTAAGACAACATTCTGTTTGGACACCTACTCGAAGTGAGCAAACTTTTTGTCGTAGCCTCTTCAGGAAATCTGTCATCGTCTGACAACACAAAAATGGACACTTGAAATTTTTAAAGTCAAAACAATTCAACCGCTATTGCGTTATGACCCACAAGCAAGTCAAATTCGGAAAAGGCAAGAGATCTCGGAAAGTAAAACCTGAAGTGAAACCCGTCGAGGAAGAGTACGAGAGTGTCGCGTACCGGAGAGCCGCGCTGAGCGTGGGCCATGTCGACTGGCTAGCAGAGGACAGCTCACGAGCGAGGCTCATCAACCAATTTGTTAACTCCCCCGAAGACCATTATGACACGAGAGAGTTGGCGACCTACTACCGTGCGCCCGCCAGGTACATCGAGCCTCCTTACTCGATCACATCTCATACCGATGCAGTGTATACTCCGAAAGCACAACAAGTGATCCCCACCTACCCATCCCTCATCCCGGCTCACCACCCGTACGTCCGGCAGGCGCCAGGACAATATTCACAGGAAGATTTGAATCGCGAGTATAACTGTAGATGTTTCGAGTGTACGTCGCGGGATTGTACCGCAAGAGACACCAGTCAGTCAAGACCGCGCAGAGTCAAAGACAACATTATGACCTTCTCCGACCAATCCACAATGACTCGCAATATGAACGATACCGGCTGTGGCTGCTCGCCCACTTCGTCCACCCTCAACTGCCTGCGCGACACGTCTATGGTGCGGGTCGGAGGTCTCCAAGGTAAAGTAAAGTTCTACGCGGTGAACGACAAATATGATACCTACACTCCAGCGCCAATACTGAAAAACGGCTACAATGCAGACCCAGTAAATGCCGTCCGCTGGAGGCAATGTCAGGTGGAATACGACGAATATGGGCCACTTAACCCCAAGTCTGTAAAATGTTTTTTTGGAGAAGATGAAACGAGGAAAAACATATACAATGAAGGTATTAGTGATGTGGCTTTTGAGTTTCCGTCGTTTCCGGGTAGTGCAAAGCCCGGGTCCCGTCCTCCGCGCTCCACCACACCTGTGAGTAGCAGGGCTGTTGTGTTGTGCGCCCGGCGCTCCGACAGTGAGGTGAAAATCCCTTACTCGCACAGGACCGAGTCCAGGTACCACAAGCACTGTGTGGACGTGCCAATGCAGGTATTTGTTCAGGACAATTTTAGGGCGACGTCCAAGCCACGGATACCGGTTTTCATCCCGACCGTTCCTGCTCGTTCTGGCTCGCGGACTCCACCTCGAGCCAGAACTCCTCCTCGACCGATGACTCCTCCTCAACCGAAGAGACCATGTTACTGGGCTACACAAAGCAAACCGAACCAGCGCACTATCAAACTACCGAAGAAATTGCTGACTTCAGAGAAACTCGTAGTCCCACAGAAGTGCATAGTGCAAAAAGAAAAAAGAAATAAAATAAAATAGAATGACTGATATATATAATATAATGATAATATGTATAATGATCAATTATATCTTTATTATATTATTCAATGTAATTTTAATCGTTAATCATGGTTAATATAATTATATGCAATTACATCAGAAATCGGCTTCAATTGGTTTTATTTGTCTAGATATTGGAACGAATCGAACATTTACAGGTTTCGGAGTTTAATAATTATGTACTTTAGAACATGAAATATTGTTCTAGGGTAAATCCACCAACAATCAGGTCACCGTCCTAATAGAAAGTATTCAATGAGTTGGGCTTAGTCAGTATGAGGCTACGTCTATCGCGGCATCACGGGTCCAACACCTCAAAAATAATTTTAGTAGGGCCCCTGCATGAAATTAGTAAGTAAATCCTGCGCACAGTATTTTGACGAAGGATTAAAGTGACGCTAGCATGCTGCATATGCATCAGTACAGCTGTTAGCCTGGTAGTTAAGCCGGCTGCCGGGGCAGGGGTCAGCAGCTGAGAAAGCACTTGATTCAATAATCTGGTGCAATTGGTGCGCGGTCGCTCATGCCAATGGGGGATGCGCAACATTTTCATTGAAATAACGAAAAATAGTTATGGATTCTGGATAGAAATAATACGCGGTTATTTATATTTTTCTTCTTCTGGTCTGGTGCCTCTCCAATTATTGAAGGTTGGCCTCGCTCGATGGCCAACCTTCAATAATTATTTCTCTCCTAATATTTCTCCTTGTGTTTTGAGGTACGAGTATTTTATTTGTAAATTAAGCTCGAAGCAAAAGATAGAGAATAGAAAACAGCAAAAGTAAGCTGGCTTTACTACTTGTGATCAAACGATTTTGCTGTGCACACTTTGCTGTCGGTCTTGTGCACTAGTTCTGATGACAATTCAAGACTACGGTGTCATACTATACTATCGATCTGATGTAAAATCGAGGTACTTTCATGAGCGTCGAATCTAATTAAAAGTTAAGCCATCTTGCAGATCAAACACTGATGGTTGCATACCCCTGTCTGGGTGGGGTCGGCACGCGTCGCCCGCGCATCGCAATCTGCACACAAGCACATACTGTAACTACTCGGTACTCGGTTTGTTTGGACCGACTCCCTCGCGCCGACGCCTGTTTTCATTACTTTTTATTTAGCGAGCTTGTTTAGTACTTTAACGTCGTGGTTATATTGTAAATTGAAAGTAACTTCGCAGTTGTTCTTCGTAGTAGCTTCTTTTATCATCACCATACTGCCCTCAGTCTTAATATTATGAGGTCGGCGCAGCATTACTTCTTCAATACTTGTTAGTAAATATTTACCCTGGTATCATGAGCGAAAATATTTATCTTAGTTCTATTCGACCAGCACATCTAGTGTCAATACAATGTGATAATTTTATAAAGATGATCCGATTGCTAGAAACACTGAAAAGAAAAATACCCTTGGCCCTACTAGTAGAACTACGTGGTGTCGATAAACGATGTCTATTGACCGTTTGCTCAGAAGCCCTCGCTTCCTGGACACCCATCAAGGTGTGTCTTTAGTTTTCCTCTTTTCATAGCCTTCCACATTTATGCTTCAAACTTTCCTCATATGTTTATAAATCCTCTGCATCTAGTTGTTACTCTGCATGAAATCAAAGATAAAAGATTTTAACATTATAAATATATGAATCTCGTGGTCACAAGAAGCACAGGACCGTTTGACGTGGCTACGCTTGGAGCAGTCCCACGCCCAGCAGTCAGGCGTTTCAGCTGTAATATTGATGAAGTCATCATCAGATTATACTGATACCCATCGCAGTTAAGTGGATCTATCGCTGTAACCTCGCTTTGTCGGCTTTTTTTTTTTTTTTTGGATGGGAAATCATCAAATGACCCCCCCCACTCTGGGCGGAGCGGAAGGGAGTGTCAGACTTGTACTGACTAAAACCCATCCATGCTCCTTCTTTGCCCTTTGTGTTCCAGGGCCACGGTGGCTCTTTCGAACAGTCCCGCAGCTCTGGCAGGCATCGGCCCATGCGGACCGCTACTCGGTTGCTGACATCGCTTTGAGGCGCGCGTGGAACACGAACGCGCCGTCAACACGGCCTGTCGTCATAAGACGGCCGGACGGCGAGCTAGCCCATAACTCGCCGTCCACAGGCCCGCGCCTACGGTGGCCGGGAGCCACCACGTGACCCCCGACGCCCAGGGCGTCTCCACCGGCGGCTGGGACGTGAGGTTCTTTCCCTCTCACGTCCCGCCACCTCCTTCACTAGCATGACTGCTTCACAGAAGGTGGTGATGGCTTGAACCAGGGCCGGACGCGAGAGATCGCCGCCGCCAATCGCCGCTACAAGGACACGGCGGTGCTCCGCCTAAGCGGGGCAGACCTCTACGGTGTGCTCCACCGTGTCCTCCGGACGATCCTCGCAGTGGAAACACCCGGGCGTTTCCTCCCGCCCGATTCGGTGCAGGAACCTCCCGAAACAAGATCTGCGTCAGGCGGTAGGTGAGGGCGCCGTGGCGCCCCTCTAGCCACTCCTCAAAGAGGGGACTTATCGCCACTATGGTAGCGTGCCCTGCACGGGGTTGCAACAGCCGCTCTCTCCATGTCGCCATGAGATCACGCCGGAGGTCTGTCCGCTGAGCGGCAATTTGCCGCGGCAGCGGAGTTTCCCCCCGACGTAGTGCCTCCGCGCGCCTTTCATGCAGGCGCGCGAGGACTATCGCCTCCAGATCCCATGGCGGCAATCCGGCAAGGAGGCTAGCCGCCTCGCCGGAGATCGTGCGGTACCCCCGGATTAGCCTTATGGCTATCACCTTTTGGGGCGCGTTCAGGTAGTGGGCGGCT
Organism: Noctua janthe; assembly: GCA_910589295.1. Classification (NCBI taxonomy): domain Eukaryota; kingdom Metazoa; phylum Arthropoda; class Insecta; order Lepidoptera; family Noctuidae; genus Noctua; species Noctua janthe. The sequence continues at coordinate 691,338 of OU342561.1, forward strand.
TGCCGCCTCAAAGAACGCGCCCACACCGGGGCCCCGTAAAGGGCCATGGACCGCACGACCCCCGCGTATAGCCTCCGGCAGGAGGCGTTTGTACCCCTCAGGTTGGGCAAGAGCCGCTTGAAGGCAGCCCCTGTCCGTTCCAGTTTGGGAGCCAAACGTCGGAAGTGCTCCACGAAGTTCCACCGGCTGTCGAGGACGATTCCTAGGTACTTCAACGTCGACTCGACGCCGATGGAAACCCCTCCTGCCGTCAGTAGGGATCCCGACGGTGGCGCATTCCGAGGCCCATGAAAACACATGGCCTCGGACTTGTGCAATGCCACCTCGAGACCCAATTGCCGGATCCTCTCCACGACTATCGCAACCCCGCGTGTCATGTTTTCGGCCGCCGCCTCGTGCGACCTCCCTTGTGCCAGTACCAGCGTGTCGTCAGCGTAGCAAACTACGCTGACGCCGGTAGGGAGGTCGGCGCGCAGCACCCAGTCGTAACCGATGTTCCACAGGGCCGGTCCCAGAACCGATCCCTGTGGAACACCGCACGACATCTCTCGCCGGTTCCATTCTCCACTCCGACCGGGGTAGATGATGGCGCTTTGTCGGCTTACGTAGGACCGCAAGACTACTATTTATGAGGCACCCCATTCCATGTACCCAAGCAATATGTATGGGATAACAAACTTTATGCTTTTTATACCCTAATCAGTTAAAACGAATTTTAATCACATGAATGTGTATTTTACGAGCTGAAGGTTTTGTTTCGACCATTTTACGAGCTGAAGGTTTTGTTTCGACCATTTTACGAGCTGAAGGTTTTGTTTCGACCATTTTACGAGCTGAAGGTTTTGTTTCGACCATTTTACGAGCTGAAGGTTTTGTTTCGACCATTTTACGAGCTGAAGGTTTTGTTTCGACCATTTTACGAGCTGAAGGTTTTGTTTCGACCATTTTACGAGCTGAAGGTTTTGTTTCGACCATTTTAACGAGCCATAAACTATTCAAAGAAAGTTAATACACGTTCAACAGTCGTAAAACTGTTACAACTATAGGCGATAGGTGTTTAGGAGCTACCCCTATTATCAGTTTACCCCATCACTAAATAGTAGGTCTATGTTGCCATAGAAGAGTTTTCTCCACCAAGGACAAATTTTGACATACTAAGTCTTTCTTAGGCAAAACACAGGGAGAGTTGGAAAGGCCTTTGACCAGCACCGCGACAGAACAGGTTAATAAAAAGAACAGTCATTAGGCCTGGTTTCTACCCTTGCCGGATTGCCGCCATGGGATCTGGAGGCGATAGTCCTCGCGCGCCAGCATGAATGGCGCGCGGAGGCACTACGTCGGGGGGAAACTCCGCTGCCGCGGCAAATTGCCGCTCAGCGGACAGACCTCCGGCGTGATCTCATGGCGACATGGAGAGAGCGACTGTTGCAACCCCGTGCAGGGCACGCTACCATAGTGGCGATAAGTCCCCTCTTTGAGGAGTGGCTAGAGAGGCGCCACGGCGCCCTCACCTACCGCCTGACGCAGATCCTCACCGGACACGGTTGTTTCGGGAGGTTCCTGCACCGAATCGGGCGGGAGGAAACGCCCGGGTGTTTCCACTGCGAGGATCGTCCGGAGGACACGGTGGAGCACACCGTAGAGGTCTGCCCCGCTTGGGCGGAGCACCGCCGTGTCCTTGTAGCGGCGATTGGCGGCGGCGATCTCTCGCGTCCGGCCCTGGTTCAAGCCATGGTCCGGAGCGAGAGGGAATGGGAAGCCGTCACCACCTTCTGTGGCGGGACGTGAGAGGGAAAGAACCTCACGTCCCAGCCGCCGCGGGAGACGCCCTGGGCGTCGGGGGTCACGTGGTGGCTCCCGGCCACCGTAGGCACGGGCCTGTGGACAGCGAGTTATGGGCTAGCTCGCCGTCCGGCCGTCTTATGACGACAGGCCGTGTCGACGGCGCGTTCGTGTTCCACGCGCGCCTCAAAGAGATGTCAGCAACCGAGTAGGGGTCCGCATGGGCCGATGCCTGCCAGAGCTGCGGGACTGTTCGAAAGAGACACCGTGGCCCTGGAACACAAAGGGCAAAGAAGGAACATGGATGGGTTTTAGTCAGTACAAGTCTGACACTCCCTTCCACTCCGCCCAGAGTGGGGGGGGTCATTTGATGATTTCCCATCCAAAAAAAAAAAAAAAAAAAGGCCTGGTTTCTACCAATGGATATCTCCTTTGTTAATTTTAAGTCACTTTTTGTAATAATTTGTGCAATAGTGAGACTATTATTAATAACTAAGTTAATAACTAAGGGAAAGAGCGAGATAGCCCCAACACAAGTATTATCAATTACTTATTGGGGACGTCTCATTTTAAAAAAAAAAAATTAAATGACTCCTTGGCTGTGCGCATAATAAACAATGTAGCAAAGTGCTTCGTGTGAATGTGTGGATCATCGACAAGGTATGGGTATTTATAATGTATGTAACTGCTTTTGGGAGAAATAAACTTTTTACTTTTTACTTTGAGAAACGCGATATGGATTGCAACCAATGTGATTGGTCGAATCCTGAAAACGGGCTTTGATAGAAGTCTGCTTAGTCTTCACGTTAGACAGAACGCCTTATCAGTCTGTGAGATTCATCTTGAGGTTAAGTTAGCTGTATTATAATAGTGGGCGCAATTTATACTGTGACCTCAACCGTAGATCTTTGCCATACGTTAGGTACAGGTAGGTAACTAGAAGCCTTAAGTTTGAAAGTCTATCAAAGGGTATCATGGAACTGGTGGCGGAGGTCAGATAAACAGTCGCTTCATGTCAAATATAGTACGGTAGGTACTAGATGCCTACTGGTTTTCAGCTGCATCCGGTTAGAATTGAAGACCCCAATTTAGTAGGAAAAAGGCAGTTGATGTACTTTAGAACATGAAATGATGATTGGCAGTTATAATTCTTAGTAGTGGCGTACTTCAACCGTTCCCATGCTGATCTGACGTCTTATAACGTACGCTGTCCTTACTAACACCAAATACAACTGAACTGACTCTACAAGTCCAGTCAACCTAATCAAGTAACACAATTATACAAATTATAATGACAGTGTGCTGTGACAATTGGCTGCCCTTTCTGCCCAGCCTATTAGTGCGCGGCGCATAGGCGTGAACATTGTCTTTATCTGATGAGCTTTGAGCCCGCAATGAGGAACGGAATGCGGGATTACGAGGGTAATTTAATATTTTTTGGGAGAAATACACTTTCTGTTTTTTGATTCTTTGTTTGTTCGATGGTCTTGCTGTAATTTTAGTAATCAAAAGTATTTCTATGCAATTTTCATAGCTTGCAGGAATTAATGAATTGATTGAAAGTTGCGATAACTAAGTATTGTAAGATCTATGACGCTTATGAGGATACCGCTATTATTTGGTATATTTAGGGTCAAGTAATGTCCCTGCTATATTTTAACTAGGTTTTATTTATTTTTATGAATTTATTTATTATAATCAACTACTGGATAACGAATAAATTAGGCCGGCAACACACTTGGCGGTCGGAACGCTGCGGGCCGCAGTTAAAAAATTATAACAATTATTGCGTTAGGACACGCCCTGCAAGCTGACCATTATGATTTGAATTAATTACTTATTTTCACAAACTACAGATGTTAATTAATCAGAGTTTATGACTATTGTCACGCGTTTGTGTAGAATTTGCTCCTTGACGAAAGTAACAAAAAAAAAACGTACAAGGAAAAATCAAAACTAGTAGAACACGTAGTAGAGATACGAAATGCTTACAAAGTGATTGCTATCAATCTCGGCCCTTTAGGGTTTTTCAATTGGTCACGACAATAATATCAAATACATCATAGACTTTCGGACGAACTAACGGGGATATTCAGTTCATCAAATTCTCCAAAAGTAACCCAGTAGTTTCCGAGATGGCTCCGACCAGACAAGCACACGTATACGACCTACCTGTCAGTCACAAGCGATGACCAAGCGAATACCAAACGAGTGAAATCCGAAGAAACATCTGACTGTCGTTTATTTCCTACGCCATGCACGACGCGGGACTCGAACTCGCGACCGTTAGCTGATAGGTATTATTATTTGTAACCCAATTATAGTTTTTATTGACATTAGCATAAATAATATTGCGAAATTTTGATGGAGTTGGGGGGTTTGTGTGTATGTATGTGGGTCATACAATTTGTATGACTGTTGCTTAGTACAATTTGTAGCATATATGCAGATTGAAGACTTGGTTATGGTTTCGGATTTATTGTCGCATAGAGACCTAGGCATATCAATGCAAAAAGGTAGATTGAAGTCTTTCCTCCTATAATTGACGGAAAGTGAAATCAGTTATTTTAATTAACCCTTTAAAAGGCACTTTTGAACGTCAAACGCGGAAGTAGACTTGATTCTATTGCTCACGCAGGAAGTACCTTCAATCCCCAGTCCTGCCTGCAAGGTTCTGCCCAATTCCTTTCTACATATAGGGACAGAGTTCACATGAGTTTTCTACTGCTTTAATTTCTTCGGTAATACTATCATTTCAATCAAATATGATAGCACAACACGGGGCTAACGAGCGAAGTGCGGTCAAACAACTAGTGTATAATAATTTTGTTATTATTTGTCGGTACTTATCAAAAGATGTCAAAATGCTGACGGATCGGAGCGCGTTTGAAGTCGCCGCCGCAGGGGTGCGCAACACTCGCCAGCATTTACATAAAAATAAACTTTATTAACGATATGACATGTTAATTATGTTGATACCTTTATGCTACGGTATTGAGAGGTGGACACAAAGGTAGAAAGCGATATCGTTCCTTGTAGAGAGAGAAGAAATGTTTAGTCATTTGCATAATAGCAACGGACATAATCAAGCCAAAATTATAGTTGACTGACAGAGTTAATAGTAATAATTACATTTGTTTGTGTAACTCAACACTGATGGTGAAATAAATGAGTTATTTAAAGCCTACATTAGCTTTTTCTCCTTAGTGTCGTTGAATCGAGAGTATTTCAAATTTTCTTGGCTAAAAAATTCGCCACATAAGCTTAAAATGATGGCCTTTACCTTTCGGCTTGACCAATATAACCCTTTAACCAAAGTGAAAGTTACCAAGCCCAACCTCGAGTGCAGCATCCCTAGAAAGCGCCGAATCGAATCAATCACCCGCGTCATCGGCTCCCCGAGTCGTTAGCAGCAAAAACTGGCTCCGATACCGAATTAATAACATTGCTTTATAAATAAACACTAAGAGATCCACGACGAATTGCCATCTCTCCAACTCAATTGGAGCAAAAACTTCATCTTGTTAGGGGGCTTTATTAATGATTTCGATGTGTGTTTTGCTGAAATACTTTTGCCCAAAACAAAAGGCAGCCAGTCAACCATTGAAGTTTAATATGATAAAGTATGACTTCTTCATTTTATTTAGTGTATATATTTGAATACTTGACAATTTTCGAAAGTTTTTAGTTTTCCAATAATTGACTATATATGATAACTGAGAGTCATGGTTAGAATTAGAATCAGAATTTATTTATTTGCAAGATTTTAGGTATAATGTTAATACTTTTGTAAGTTCTGTACATTCTACCACACCGTACTTATGGTGTACAGCCTGTATCGTGTTGCTTGACTGCAGCAGCTTGTAGTTGTCACAAGTAATCTTTGAGATTGCACGGTAATCTTTTGTCGGTAGAGAAAGAAAGAAAACTTGATCTAGTGAATGTCCCATTTCATACCGCCTAAACTTTCCTCAAGAGTATTATTAAAATCTCATTATAAGGAGCCATGCACACAAACCCCTGCCTTAATAATGCTTTTACTCGCCGAATTGACAACTTTCCTACAGTGTCTACATGCACTATTTATACAACACATTCAATAAGTAACATGGATAGTGTACTATCTTCTTATAACTGCTAGCATGCAGTTACCCACTGAGTTATTGCAACATGTAAGGACTTCCAGAACAGGAAAGCACACTAGGAACTCAAGGTTCAGTCATATATAACAGCAACACCAGCAGCAGTAGCAGCTCTTTTTCCTACTCCGCTATTCTTTTTAATTTCGTTGCACGATGCTAGACAGTGGAATCTCCGGAACGGTTCATTCTGGCTTTCAGGAGTTGCAATGGTTAGGAATAGAGTGGCGGGCTTGTCCCAAAAACTGCTTGTACAACTCATCATCATACAAACCGTGAACTAACCTATGAAGAAGTAAGCACAAATTATACACATTATTCTCTTCCCTTTTACACACTAATGTCTACATATTTCTTTTTCATTTCTCCTTTTTGCGGGTCTGCTGGCAGAAATTTCTTTTGAAATAAGCAGTACCTTTGTACTCATATATTATAATGTTATTTTCCTGTGTTGTCTTCTGTGTGTGCATAAATAGTTAAATAAATAAATAAGCAAGAAAAATAGTACCTTACTTGCACTTCATGTATCGCTGCAAAAAGCCACCGTGAACCGTGAACAGCCTCCTTAAGTGTAAGCAGGCCAGTCTCACCATATTGGGACATGTTTGGCAAACCGTCCATTCTTGACAGATCATAATTAACATAGCAGAAAGTGTGTTAATTAGTAATGAGCAGTATTGTTTATTGCATTATATCGCGGTCAGACCATCGGAGGCTCTTTCATGCGCATGATTAGACTATTGTGTGGAAATTGAACGAGGAGCCTCGTGGTTAGAAATAGTTGGTAGAGAATGATATTGATGTAGTAGATTTAATGAAGTATTTCACTTTTATTTTGCCACCGCCTGGGAAAATTGCTGAAAAGAGTTTATTTCCAGCGGGTTTGGCATCTGGTTTGACTTCTCAAAGAACGGTGGACGTATATTGGTTAATCGAGGTTATTCAGCTTTCCCTAAAACACAATAATAAAGGCGATATTTGAAAGTTTAGGGATTTTAAAGAAGCCTACGGACATTCTCTTATCAACCGGTCAACTTAGCCTTAGAACATCCCGGTTGCCCAGATGTGTGGAAATAGGTACCTCATGTGCCCGTACTTATACCGCGACATCCTTAGTGCATACATAATCACGCCCTATCCGCCTGTGGTAGGCAGAAACCACAGACCGCCCTGCTCGGATCCTTTTGCTTTGTCCACGTTCATACAGCTGATCTTCTATTGGAACCACAACAGAGCAACGCTGCTCGGCGGCAAAACTTCAAGCAGACGAAGAACATGCTACATTCATAGACAAAAGAGTGAGAAACGAACACAATAGCAATATATCGCCAGTTGATCAGTTCTGTTGATCAGTCGATCAGTGGGACACAAAACCAACAAAGCTAATTCCATTAGCCGCAGCCTGTGCTGGAGATGATCTAGCTATTAGCTGTACTTACACAAATACGATGCTATCTGCTGATGACTGATGTGGAGCTAGGAATAGTTAGAGAGGGTTATTAAAGATTTGCTCTTTCTACTTTAAAGTTCAATCGATTAATGTTTGGTGCATAGCGCTGACCTGAAAGACATCGGTTTCAGTAAACTTTTCAGAGATGTCAGTGAAAGGCATACTTAAGATTACTTTACAAGGTATTCAAATGAAGGTTAAATCAAATTGAAGTCATTTAAATGCTGTTTCCGCGCTACCACGTCCATCGTTTCAGGAATTCGGGATGAGTAGGTTGAAATCAGTTTTGTTAAGATTAATAGTGTAGTCAAAGATGACTAATACCCATTTCCACTGACACCAGGCGATCTTAACAAAGGCCTAAGTAAAAATACGTTGGATTATCAACGTTCGGCTCAGCGCTAAGAGTTGAAATTCCAACAGTGCATTAATATTTACACGGAGACTTGCTTACATGTATCGAACGAACACTTTGTCTGCAATGATTTGTAATGTACCCTCAAAACATTTATATAATTGATGTCTAATTTTTTGTAATACCCTCAACTTTTGTTATTTTTAAGTGTTTAGTTTTAATATTCTCATGTAAGTGAATAGTGTAATTCTTATGAGAATAAATAATCTTAAACCTCATATTTAGTTTTTATGGATTTGTCTCTTATCAACCCCAGCCAACTACTATTAGGTGCTATTTTTAAAACAACCGTTTTAAACACAACAACGACGTGTTGGCGACAACATTGCTAAGCCACTTGTCTCCCACATAATAGTATTGTACTATTATAGACTTAGTCAGTACAATGGATTACATCAGTATTTAACAGTTAAAATACATCATTGTCATTTTTTATCTATTTGTTTTCAAGAAAAACAGATTACAAACAAGAATTACTATTCTTCTAACATGGCCTTTCTAATCTCTTCTTAACTCTGTGACAGGTAAGCATTTCATCGATAACTAAATACAATATAAGACAATTATCTTTTGCCAATAACCCTACCTGCAAAAACAACCTTGTGTACTCTAAAACAGGGTTGAATTTTAAGCTGAAGTTTCAGCAAATACGTCGCACGGTCCACGAAATGTTTCTAATAATTAGTTATCATTGATCATCTGAGCTCGACCACATTAATAAAGATATTAAATGCCTTCTTTATTTAATGAACAACAGAACTTCAACCTTATTTTTGAACCCGTAAAGTCTGAAATCGTTGAGTAGTGATGAGAGGAGGCGGTAAGTTCAAAGGCAGCGGCATCTGGCGGCCGGCACGAGTAAAACCAATCATGTGACAGCGACACAGACCAAAAAGTAATGTTTGCCTAGTTTTTTTTTCTTGTTTATTCTGAAAGTGACCGCAGATACAAGTAGACGAGCTGCGCGGGTGTGGCGGTGCTGGCGGCGCAGGACAGGAATGTGGTTCAGGTTTTATTTTTGCGAAACATTAACGTTCTGTTAAATATTTACTTTGGTTTCCCTGAAAGTCGATGGGTCACTTGAGCAGTAAATCGCTCATGAAATTATCAAACTTAGTAACAAGATCCTTGTGATCAAAATTTTAAATAGTAGTTAAACCTCGTTTCTTGCAGTGCAGACACTAGGAATGTCCAATTTTGTCTTTGGTGTAAACATTTCGCCATCAGCTCTATTTTTACTTCTTAACATAGAAAATACCTTTGCATTAAAATTACAATACTACTGTTAGTTAAAATAATATTATTTACAAGCCATGTTCCCGGTGGCATTTCCCAACGAACTTCCATACAAAGTTTAATTCTTCCTTGGCTGACGACCTTCATTACTTATGGCAATCCTATCGGTGATAGTTTTCTATCAGTGACACTTTTAGAATAACAATATCTTCGGCTTTATTGTCCAACAGAACTAAAGCCATACATAATACTCCTGTCAAGTCATGTCGGACAGCAGAGTGATCGTGGTGTGTGCTTGAACGCGCAGGAGTCTCTATTGATGTGTCACACTCACTTCACACTCGTACTAGTTACAGTATGGACTGATTTTAAACAGACGGGATTAGAGTGCAGGGTTATGCCTTTACGAGGTGTGGATCAACTTAAATTATGCTATAAAAAATCTTAGCAAGTGACAAAGAGTAAAAGATTACCCATCTGCAGAGAAATGGTATGACTCTTGTGGCGACGTCTACGTTTTCAGTATTTTTTATGTTGTTGTGAAGTGTCTAAGGAAAACAATGAAATCCCAGACTTTCTAGTTCTTGAGAATTTTGCGAAACCTACCTACATTTTACGATAACATGACGCTGCAGCATTTCTGGTGAAGAAATAGCTGCAATAAAATTAAAATTATGGGAGTAATAGTGTAGGTCACAAACATAGAAGTACAGTTACCGGATACCTGCTGATGCACCAAAATCGTTTAAACATCGATTAATAAATCATAGCACACTGCATGCGCGGGAGTGGACACGGAAACTGTATTAGTGTTCAGAGGGACCGCCAGAGAGCCGGGCTAATCTCCAACATACAACACACCTCACTGGGTCCACATCAAAATTCGATTAAACTGACCCTCTCGACCGTCTTAATTTTAATCTGAGTTGAGTCACAAAGTCGGGCTACTCAAAAGGTTTTAATCCTTAAAATTAAAAACGACATGGTATTGGTCATCCTTGTTTCCTGACATCAGAAGAGAAGATTCTCAGGGGATCAAGTTACTTCGTATTTATTCTAAAACAATAGATGAGAATGTAAAATAGCTGGGTTAGTAATATAGTTTGTTTAATGAAAACGTCAGGATACGACTAAGCATCACTTATACATGGACAATCACCAGAAAACCTACAACCCATTCACTTCCTACTCACCACAAGATTCCCCAAACATTAGCCCCTTGACCCTCCACCGCTGCCCGCCGGCGCAAATAACCCCGTATAGGGTTACCCCAGTTAACACCTCCGCTGCAATATTTAATCCTTGCGTTGTATCGCGAAACTAAAGACGGGCGTAACCCGACGCCTGCGCAGTACAAAGCCTCCTTTAAATCAGCTCAGGCCACAAGGACCGCGTGTATTAGCTTTCGGCTTCTCTCTCGCCTTGTAGTGTTCAATTGTGGCATAACAAAACGGAATGATGTGAGTTGTGTGCGTTTTGTTGTAATTGCAGGTAGTGTGTGTGAAACAAGTGTTTCTTGGAAAGTGAATAGTGTTGTCGGTGCTTCTTTGCATGTCCGGGAGTGTTTAATTACACTTTATTAACACAAACAGAATATTAAAAATGCTTCTCCTTCAGATAATGTTTTATTGAGTGGTCTCTAGCCTAATCAGATGAAAAGTTTAATAAACTAACAGGTTGCCGAAAAAGGTACTCCCAGTAAACCGAAGCAGTATCCAACGAAAACGACCATACCACGCATAACTTCATCTGTCCATATTCCTAGGTGCATATCAAACAGCTGTTACGTTGATATTTCCCAGGCTAACAATAAAAAATGAAACAAAATACTAAGTTGAAGGCAACAAAACAGATTTTTTCGCGAACAAGCCTTGTTTCTGTAACATCAAAGGTTTGCGGATTGACTGCATTGTGTAGATCCGTATCTTGTTTCTGAGATGGTGTTTCAAAAGTGCCGAAGTGCCGAATATTGCAAGCATGTAGGCGTTCCTATGAGAAAAGAGAACAGGTGGGAACGGGTGAAGTCAATTCGCCAAAGTTACATTGTGGGGGTCTTTTGTAACCCCGCGCGCAGTTTAGGGTTACAGATTTATTAGTTATTTGTGAATGTAGAAGCTAATAGATATTGATAGTTTTTGCATGGCTGTCTTTGTAATAGAATCTCGATATTTTTGAAGGTATCAAAGTGCGGTTATCAAATTGCAATGCGGGCTTTTTAGCATTAAAGATTTCTTTACTTCACATTTATTTTTTCTGTATGAAGGGCATTTTTCTTAGAAATGACTAGTGAATTTAACCAGAATATTGAAGAAACGGGAAATGCTCTCTTTCTTCGCTTGGATACTTCGTACTGTTAATCTTAATGTGAACTTAGGTGAGAACTTATAACTTTATCGCATTCCCAAATAAATCTACAAGTATCTAATGCAGCTCATCACCATATATTTGACCGCACTGATTCTATAATGTATCGCAAAAACCCCCACGATCCATCAACATGGTTGCTTTTCAACAACATAATCTAGTTTACTATCCATTAATCAAAAACGTATCGATTCCCATACACTATCGAGAACTTTTTTAATAATATGACAGGTAAATGCTCGGCATTTAGTGAGTGCTTTTTCTTTTTTTGTTAAATGGGCAACCCTATTTTAACTGACAAAAATAATTAAATACACTCTTAGACATCAAAAAATAAGGTTGAAATTCGAATGTTTGGAACATTAAGGATGGCAGAATAAGTTGTCGATATATTTTATTATCTCTTGTGCCGGCTGACTCAATTAGAGGCGGCATGTATCGATGCATCTCTCGAATCGGTATTCGATTTATTAATTAATCGATATACAAACATGGGCCCGTCATCGTCCCGATATAATATTTGAGATAGATCGCTTTATGGTGTTCCGCTACGGAACTTTAAGTACTAATAACACTTTATAACTTTTATTGTGGTGCTTCACAATGGGGACAGCTTTCTTTTTGCTGTACGACGATTATGGTTTTATATTGGAGAATAATTCAGAGACGCTCTATGGGAAAATTGAGCCGCATTTGTAAGAGACTTATAAATTAATAAATGATGTGTTAGATCGCATGGTATTGGAAAGCTACTAAAGTAAATTTCCTATGGGTGGGAAAACACATAGGTTTTCAAATTCAGCATCCTGCATGTGACAAGCTATGCACTCTAATTATTGATTTTTTTAAACTGGTTTTGTAAATTATATCTATTGTTCAAGTCTCATTTAAAACTTTTTTTTTCTATAGAGATTATTAAAAAAAAAACTTTAACACAACGCCAACAAACATGCTTTAAATTTTTCACAAAACACTTTTTAGTAAAAAGTGTAAGATTACTTATCGGGATACCGTTAAAACCGAACTTTTTTAACCCCATAGTGCCACTTTAAAAAATCCGATTACCCAAAACATTTACTTTAACCCTACAAAGCTAATGTAGCGAAAAAAGACGATAATATTCATTTCAAAAAGAGAAGACACAAAAAACATAACCTTTTCAAAAATACTACTTTGTAATAACAATACTTATTAATCCTAATGTCCATAGTGCTTGAAATATGAGGTGAAGTAGTTTTTTTAATTTTCATGAAAGAGGTTTTAATAAGTTTTTGCGTTAGTAAAAGGGGTTATATTTAATAGAGCGTGTTGAGTGGCGTATGTTTCTGATTCAGATTCTCTTATACATGCGTGTCCGTCGACTTAGACAATCGCTTGTTGCAATAACTGTAGGGTGAGCTCGCTTCAGAGCTTATTAGGACATATTAATACTCATTCTTATGTTTTATTTACGGTTCATAACGTTAAACAAGATCTAACGTGGACAAAGATCTTACAACGGCTTAGAGCTAAGTTAATAACTGCACTAGTACTACTACTTATTTATATTTAAAATTAATCAATAACATGCATAATTATTTTGTTTATTACCCTGTTCACCTTCTAATATGATAGTTGAAAAGCCCTAAAATCCGAAGCAGAATGCCTTGGTTCTCTTTTTGACTTTACCAAATAAGGTTTCCAGAAAGACTTCTCTTTGAAGGTGGCAGTCACAGACATAGCTAGACCGTCACGTGGCAGTCCTGTGTCTGATTAAACCGACACGAAAGACTGCTGTTGCTGAATGAGAGTGAGTTTTGAAATAACTAAATATACACCTTAATCAAGAAAAGCAGTGGCGTTCTGAAGAAAGTATAACGTGCAAAATAATCTTGCAGAACGTGTGGCTCCACTATGAAATTGAACCGGGATTTGTCCGCACCGATGCATCCTTGCACTTATTAAACATATCTTATATCAATAATAAATCCACTTAACTCCATCCTCCTTACGCCTTTCACATAAGGTTCATATTTGCGTGTTAACTGTTCAATTTCTTCAAGGATCGACATTGGATGCGCAGGCGCAGATGTGTTACGTCTTTGTTGTATAATTTGCGTTTTCCGGTTTAATGGTCGCGTCGAGAGGGATTATGAGCAGTGGTAGGGTTAAATGCTACAACGTGGCTCGATTTGTGAGAGGGTTAAGTGTTGCGGTCTTACAGAACGATCCGTTAAGTGGTATTGTGGTCTCCATGTGGAGTAATTTGCTTATATCTTTGAAGTAGTGAAATTGAGATCTTAAATGGATAAGTTTCAAATATTTTTTTGTTACTGTATTATACTATAACAGGAGGTTCCTGTAAGTAACATTCGTTTTGCTGACTATAGATACATCCAATCATAATTCCGGTACAAATATTCAGCAGTCGAGTCATCGAAGTTACGGAGTATTTCTTTTCCAAGTCTTTATTACGGAGTATTTCTTTTCCAAGTCTTTATTCAAAGATCAAAACAAGAAGATACCGGACAAGAGTTTTTTAAACCCCTTAATTCCTTATTTGTATACTCTTGTCATTCTTGTCAATCAGAATGTGGCAACTAATGATGACATCAACATTTTATCGTTTTTTACTGGCGACATCGGCAGTCCAACAAATTCCCTTTATTTAACGTTATTTAAGGTATTAGGCATATAATTTCCTTACACACAAAAGGCCGACATATTAGGATTTAAAAAAAGCCTCCGTATTGAAAGAACAATACTTTATAACTCTTATTTATTACATAACGTCTTATATACCAGCAAAAATATCAAACAAAACCAAATCTTGTGTTATTAAGTGATAGGGTTTAAATTAGCTTGTGCATGATCGAGTAGGGTAAAGGGTACAATTATTGTCGTCACCGCATTAACCCTGTCAACGCTCATCCCTGATTTATTGTAAGCAATTATTCTTGGAGGATATTTAAAAGAGCCGCATCTCTAACATGTGTTATGTTGTTGTACAAACATGGTTTAGATGCAGGTGAGGTGTTATTCTGTAAATCAAGCAGTTGTGTTATGTTTTATGATTAGTTTTGCTTGAGTTTTCAACCATTAAATTTCGTTTTACTGAATAACTTTAACAGTATTTCACTTTTGGTGTAGACTAAAATTCACACAATTTAGGTAATTTATTAAGAATATGGTTTTATATAAATCTCTACTGTTTGTTTGATGCCCTTCAGCATCAATAGTAAAGTTGCAAACGAAGATAATAATGTATTTATAACTGCTTTTAAATTCATCACTACTCATTCTTTGTGGTAAAAGTGCTGTTAATAATTATTTACTGCTCGAATCTATTTCTTACAGCCTGACCAATGTAATTCATGCCACAACGAAATCAATACTTTTTATACGTGCTTTATTTTCCTTAAATATTACTACAAAAATTCCACCAGTGAGACATCATAACACTGAACAAAAGCTCACAAACAGAATACCCCTGTACGTGGGATGCGGCACAACGCAGCGCGGCGGCGGCGCGGGCGCAGTAAAGCCTTCGATTGAGACATCCGACACGCTATCAAAAGCGCCGCCTTTCTATAGCCCTTTACGTATCGACAACTGGAGTTTTCACCCTACGGTTCATGTCACACCTTGGACTTAATCCCTAGAGTAAGGAGATAAGGTTGACTTTTGAAAACTTTAGTATTTTTGTTAGATTTTACAACAGCAAAGTTAACATTGGCAGTCTTTATCCATTTAACCCTTATATCATTCATTGTTGTCTGAAATTTGTCAGTTGCGTGATGTAGAGGACATCTTTTGATGGTTTTTTCATTCATTGTTGTATTAATGTTGATATCGGATCTCGGAGTGCTAATGTGGTGACGTAAGAGAGTGCATTATGTGATACAATATACTTTTAACTTTTTTTCTTCGTAGAGATGCGACGTGATTGCCGTATGAATAAAAAAACTTGTTTATCTGACATCTGGATAGCTTTGGGATAAACCCTTTTTACTTAAGATACGTTGTAAAAGGTAAATTACCTATTTATTACAGTGTAATGTGACGAGAGTGACTAAACTTTATAAGTACAGATGCTAGCAGTAGCCGGCTTGTAGTAATATTTGGTGCAGTTATTATAATTTTCTTTATAAATGATACTTAGTAGAATTAAGAACACTACAGCCGTTTTATTAATAAAAACAGGTCCCGTCTACTGTATGGGTATGTATATTGATTCGTTGCCTGTCGTCTGAAACCTTCGGAACGAGTAGATAGGCAAGTCACAGAAACGGAACTGAACTGGGGGATGTTTTAAACTAAAAACAAACTTTGGACTCTCAGTCGACTCCTCTGTAGAAGCAGAATAATTCCTACAAAGCCATATTTTTGAGAATTGATTAGTTTTACTTTGCGTTGCATTTGTGAAACTGGACGCTCCGTCTGTTGGAACATAGTACCCGCAACACCAACACCGACAACTCCAAGGAGATTCAGACGTTACGGTGTCTTCAATTGCCAAACAAACTAATAGCCATCAAAATAAAACCGGGTAACATTAACAATAATCCAAGTGAGGTTGGTGTAATAGGCTGGTTGGTACCTACTCCACTCTCTCAAGGAGCTTCACTACCACGAATATGAAAATTGGTACTAATTTACTTTCCCCTCTTTATACCCCAAAGAGCATAAAACTCCTCAATTACTTGCGATGCACCATGTTTTGTCCTCTGATCAATAAAGCGCTATAATTACAGGGAGGGTGGGCAGAGCAGTGCATCGCTTGTTAGTAAATGTTGTCGCAGTGTGGGCAACGTCCCACGCTTGGGCAAAGCCTGTCATTATGTCGGTGACTGTACTTCCGTGTTTACGTACCTAGGTATTAAAAATAAGGAGGGGTGGTTAATTTTCATTTGCATTGAGGACTAATATATAAGACCTTAGCAGAATGTAAACAAAAATGGCTTTGCTTTAAGGAAACTTTTGTTTTATTACATGAAGGTACATTTTAGTTTGCCTTGACTCTTTCCAAAGAACTCATAGTAAACCAAACCGAGGAATACCTGATGATAACTTTCAGATAATGTTAACGGTCACCAGTTTCCAAGTTCAACAATGTCACACTGAACTACGCACTGACAAGCGGACATACATCCATGTACAGGAGAATCACACTTAACGAAACAATTACTACTTATAATGCACCGAGAAGTCGCCAGTTACTGATTAACTGGAGAATATCTTAACAGAGACACAGCTCCAGAAGGTTCAGTCTAAAAAAACCTCTCGCAGTCAAAGTGCTGCCAGTTGCTTCAATCAGGCCAATAAACTTTTGTATACACACCTTTGTTTGCTCTGTCTTCCTGCTGCCGTGTTTGGTTTACCACTAAAAACTCTTCAGACCTCAATCTTGAAGCTTACTACCACTTCTTTCAGAATACCGTAAAAATGTGCAACACTGCGTCGTGTGAATGACCGGTACAAGGACAAGCACCTTTTCTATCGTCAGCAGTTGTGCGAGCCTTCTGCTCCTCAGTACTCTGTGCTATGGCGGTGGTTGCGGGTCGCGACCGACGCACGCGCCGCCCAATCTAATTACCGCTGCTATGCGCGCGCGCACTTGATTAACGCGGGTTACTACTGCCTAGGGAGGAACCAGTATCGGTAGTTTAACGATAAACGTGGTTGTTATGGTCTATGCAAAGATGCAAATATCTGTGATGCAAAGACAACCAAGACCTTCCTCTTAGACTATGCTATACGAGTCTTTAGCTGGCACTTACTCTTAAATAGATCCTCGCATTAACTCAGACAGCTAAAAGATTGGAAAAGCCAACTGGGTTTCTGGTCTAATCTAAAGAAAGACGTCAATTGCCAACTATCCTATTTAACTGGTATTCTCATACTATAATTTACATATTAAACCCTTGTATCATAAATACTCTTTTTGAATAAGAAGCTCGGAGTTCAACTGAAAAGAGAGCATCGTTATCGATATTTCTCCGGCCGCGGCACCTCCCTACCCTCTGATTGAGCTTCACACATAACGATGCTTGGCTTAACAAAGCGAATAATTTCCTCTTGTGAGCTCTCACTTACCGCTACACATACATACATGACCAATATGACCATTCAGTACATGTATTTAAAGTACACATACATTACACGGCAATCAACAGCTTGGCAAGAATTTGAATGATTACATTTTTATTGTAATGAGTGCCTTACATACACTGCCTGCGCATGTAAGTAAGAGGAATTCTTATCGCGGGCCTGTGGACGGCGAGTTATGGGCTAGCTCGCCGTCCGGCCGTCTTATGACGACAGGCCGTGTCGACGGCGCGTTCGTGTTCCACGCGCGCCTCAAAGAGATGTCAGCAACCGAGTAGGGGTCCGCATGGGCCGATGCCTGCCAGAGCTGCGGGACTGTTCGAAAGAGACACCGTGGCCCTGGAACACAAAGGGCAAAGAAGGAACATGGATGGGTTTTAGTCAGTACAAGTCTGACACTCCCTTCCGCTCCGCCCAGAGTGGGGGGGGTCATTTGATGATTTCCCATCCAAAAAAAAAAAAAAAAAAAAAAAAAAAGAGGAATTCTTATAATGAGAGTTTTATGAAGAAAATTACAGTTGTATCATATGTTGTCAAGATTTGGTAAAGTAATCATTTTTCTACTTATTTGAATGTGAGGGAAATTGTGTCAATTACGAGTTGATTGCTAAGACATTATTGATTTATTGTGTGAAAGTTGTTATGGCACGAAAAGGGATGACTAGTAACAGTACAACTCGGTTCCTAAGTAGATACCGACCTGAACGATGAACGGTTTATTCTTATAACTACTCCTAGCCTTTCTGTTAAATTGTCAAGACGTTTGAGTGACATTTTCACTACCAAAACCAATAACATTATAAATAAAGATAGGTAGATATCGCACTGGCGAGCTCAAATTTTGCAAGCAAATTCAGACAATTGTCGTAATTTAAGTACTTCAAGGGCAATAGCTATCTCTTTCTATATCTTACGTTCCGTAGTATCTATCGCAGTCGTAACAACGCAATGAAATTTGAACTCCGCTCAGTATGAACGCAGCGTATCTTTATTTATAATATCATTGACCAAAACGATAACGCACCTAAGTAGGTAGTTGCAAGAGTAATCACTAGCTATCATCCCAGCCTAACTCAATCTAAAAGTGCAGGTTCTACATTTACATACATATGTTTAGGTAGATATGTAAAATATTGTTCCAGTTTTCCTTATTCAAGCATGAAGCGAAATGCCACAAGTATAAGCAATTCTAGGGTAAGGGTTACATTAACGTTTTTTTCTGATCTAGTTTCTAGCAGCTGGTATAATCCAGATTGATGTCTGGATAGCAGCGCGTTGTATGTACAAATAAGCGTGTTACGTGGTCCTCGCGAGCTGGTTATACTCGTTGGCGTCCATTAGCAAAGTGTTGCCCACAACTGAGCAACAACAACTACTGACCACTGCACAATAGGCACTGATGTAACGCTTATAGACTTGTTACACTTCTACGAATTACATAGAAACTTGACTTAGGGCAAAGATTGTTATTTACCAGTTTCTGGAGAAATCTTTTGCGGAGTTAATAAAGTAAATAATATAAGGACCTCTTATAATTTTAGGAATTATTAGTGATTTATTATTCCTAGTTACATATAATTTATCTATCGGGTAACATATTGTTTAGCGTTGTGTTAAGACACTTTCACAACATTCGTGCCTTATCATTACAAGGAAAATAAAGCTTCAAACAAAAAATAATTCAACAATCTGTCCTGATATAGCATTCTATATCTAATGGATAGATTGTTTAATTATTTTGCTAGCAGTCCATTTTACTGTTTCAACATTTAAGCTATTTTACATTCAGCCGACACTTGGTCCCGAGGCTCATGTCAGCAGCAGTAGACGTCTTTGGGCTGAAATGATGATGATGATGACATTCAGTCGTGAATTTAAAGAATTAAAAGTTATGGGGCAGGCCATTGCCCAGCAGTACGATAGCATACGCTAACAGTATCAGTACAT
This sequence comes from Noctua janthe, assembly GCA_910589295.1. Lineage (NCBI taxonomy): Eukaryota > Metazoa > Arthropoda > Insecta > Lepidoptera > Noctuidae > Noctua > Noctua janthe. The sequence goes on from OU342561.1 coordinate 710,758, forward strand.
TCGGCAAGCTATGCCGCATATTTACTACTAAAAAAATTGACATTGGCAGCGCCCTTATGTTGTAAAATCCATGCATAGCACTGACATTGGTTGTTGTAATGCAAGTATTACTAGCAGACTGTCCCTCCATAAATATTTTTAGAACGATATAATTATTGTTCACAAAATTTTGAGGTAGAACTTCTTTCCAAATATCATGGTCCAGTTAACAGCTATCGGGGACTCCCAGCAACTCAACAAGTACCTATCTATTGTGCGCCTCCACCAAGTAACCAATATGTGTTACAAATGTGTGTCGCCCCTAACACGTTAGCCGGTTGCGCGGGCGCACATCGTCGTGAACACAAATTGTTGTCACATACCTTCATATTTATTGTACAACGTGTCTCAAACTTTGAGCAGTACACCTCTTTCGTCGGCTCTCGTTTTAGTTATTCCACAAGAATTTTAAATTACTGTGTAAATTGCTTTAATATTATTACTATTTTGGTCACAGCGCTCAGCCTCCCTCGCGTGGAGGATGAAAATTATCCCACGGGACACACTATTTGGATGAAGGATATCCTATGTCCTGACACAGCTTGCTGACTATCAGTCGGAAAAAAAAAAACAAAATCAGTTCAAACCATTCAGCTGTTAGTGGTATTTTAATTTGTAGTTTTTTTCTGGCCTGTAGATTGCTGCTTTCTCATCTAGGTTATGTAATATTGTCACAGTAGGATAGACGAGGAAAACCGGTACCAAATATTTTTCCTGGTTTCGATACAGACAATACATATAAATGGTTTTACAATTATTTGAGTTTTAACTATACGCAAAGATCAGTAATCTATGTGATAAAGATACCTAATAATAGGCATCAAAACCATTGTCAGACTAATGCCAATTAAGATAACTCTTTAACATTAATTGATAGTTAACAATCTCTTACATGTTATCAATTTCTAACTTAAAACAAGCGATAAACATTTTATTTTATTTCCGTAACATGTCACGTGTAGGATGAATTGACAAAGAATACGAATTATTTATAAATGTAATGTAATTACAAATTATCTAAAACAAAAAAACTAGTTTAACAATTCCCAATGTTCATAAATGTTGATGTAATTACAATTATTCACTAGTTCGAATTGGCCAAAAAACCTATTGTTTTTGAAAGAAAATGTTTTAAACACAAGTGTTTTTCATTGAATACAGCCTTCGATTGTACATGCAAACATGGCTCTTACACGTGCCACGATGTTGAGTGTGTTAGCCCCAAAATATTTACATAAGGGTTCGGATAATATACAGGCGTAACGGCAATGGTGAGGTTGATTATTTGAAGAAATACATTCGAAACAGTATCTCAAATAAATTCAGTTTATAAAAAAGATACTTGTTTAAAAAAAAAAAATTAATACGACATCCAATTTATCTTTGTGAGCTACAAAAGTTTATCATCTACGAGTTCTCAGAAAAAAATGTCATAGTTGTAGTAGTAATGTATAGTCATGTGTAAAGAATGTTGAGAGGAGCTTGTGGCTAAATAATAACAGCCGATCGGACAACTTCAACGTCAACGTCAACTTCTCTTTGGACACTCTTTTTCCTTTTCACCTAGCTTACTTACACTTAATCATAGGATCGGATTGTTTGAAGAAATAAGCTATGTGGAGTAATAATTACGACCACACTAACAATTTATTGTAATGCCTTTCATTTTGACAGTTCATCAACATTCATTACATCATCTGCCTAGCCTTTTCCCAACTATGTTGGGGTCGGTTTCTAGTCTAACTGCTGACTACCTATTTGACCTCCACAACCCAGTAATACGGTACGCCTTGGTAGGACTGGTTGTCAGACTTTCGGGCCACTGAATACCTGTAACGACTGTCAAAGAGGTCTACAAGTGACAGCCAGGACTTACGGCTTAACGTTCTTTCCGAGGCACGGAGGAAACTTGGTTTGTTGTAGATGTTCACCCATCCACGGACCGATCTTGGCAAGCACGACTTAACCTTGAAGATCGACCCGGTGGCTAGTTCATAAAAATAGTTGTCCCAAAGTTTGAGCACCGGTGCGTCCACTAGCTCGAAGGATGTCCTACAAGGAGTGCTAGCCAACAATTGCGGCCTAAGTGAGCACATCCTCATCAGCTTGAGAACTGCTTGGCTGCTTGTGGCCATATAGCGCGATGTTTCACAATATTATTGTTTACTGTCCCGTTCTTTATGACTCACTAAGTAGTTTGTCGCTTCTTTGAGGAGTGTGACCTCATTTTGTTTTGAGATGAGGAACTTTTATGCTTGTAATACGAGTATATACCGGCTTCTTCACGGATAAAGTGGTTGAATGATTATAGGAATATACCATTTACTGGGTTGATGCCTGCCTCGTTGGCCTAGTAGTCACAAGCGCAGAAGTCCTGGGTTCAATTCATAGGTCGGGCAGAGCTATTGGGTTTTTCTATCAGAAATTTGTTAGTCTGTCTTGTGGATATTTAGTAACACACCTATGCCCAACCCTACGAGGATTACAGGCGTGGTGTCATGAACAGGATGATAATTAATTTGTTACGCCGCTCCTTAGGCGTCTACGACTCCACGTGGCAACCAGTTCGCTTGTAAAACGTTTACAAAAAGAAAAGTTTAATTGCAATGAATTTCAAAAAATAAACTTATATTTATTCTACCGTTTAATATTAATTTTACGTAGTAATGAAAAGTATGCAAAATACACGCCTTTCAGAGCTGTATAGGTACATTATCATGTTGTGTCAATATTATTTGTCTCTCTTGGTAGGCTACAGCATAAAAGAGCGGTCTGTGACCCAGGAGGCGCGTTGCGTCAACCCGCTGCCGCTTATAGCGGGGGTAATATGCATTTTCAGACGGAAAAAGCTTTTTTCTTTTCTTTTTCTTTCCGAAAGCCTTTCATCACTCTCCTCGTTTATTGCCCCCGCCCCGCTTATCACTCTGCTCGTGCTCAGTCGTCCGTCACCTCAAGCTCCTTGACGCCCCGCTACCGCTTATGAACCCGCAACGTGTATCACCTCAACAACACACCACAAGTAGATGATACGCGACAATTAATTCAGTATTTCCACGTGTAAGTCTGTTTATACTAAAACGTTAATTATCAACGTTTGTTTTACTTCAGCTGTTGTCACACAATATCGAGGCACGGCCGGCAGACTTGTGTAACTACCGGCATGCAATAAATAATTTTATTTATTTATATAGGTAGGTAACTCGTGTAGACGTACTAACCCAGAAAAGTTTTACTGAATACGTGGTGTTGTCCCTTCCACCCCGTGGGTATACTGCTAGGTACAGACAAACATACATATTATATTGCATTTTAAACTCGTATCAACTAAAACACTTGTGAAATTGCGATTCTTTTTCAAACTATACCATAATGCCTATGTAACCTGCATGAGCACAGTGCAAAGCAGACCCAACGCTCCGCCACATTCACGGTGCTCTCGGTGGCAGCGCAGAGGTCCTTTTGACGGCATGGTTTGGGGCTTTTGTGGTAGAATAGGTGGCACACAGTTCACGACACAGCCCACATCATGTTGTCGTCAAGATAACAAAAAACTGGAAGATTTCAACATTTCAAGAGTAAGGACGTTGAACATTTTCCTCCCTCGAAGTTGTCAACAGCGATGCCAATTAATAAATCGTTAATAATCTATTAAAAATACCTGTTATTTATATCTATAATGTTGAGAAATGAAACAGAAGTTCTTACCTAAGAAACAGTTTTACGATCTTCGATCGATTCTTTATTCCGATCGATAATAACTTCCATCGCACCCTGCACAAACTCGGGGACTCGTTGTCAGAAGTATCCCATTGCAGTACCTACTAATATGAAACTTTGGTCTTTAGGAGGACAGTTCCAATCAGTTTAAAGTTTACTTATGAAAAGGAACTGACAAGAAACTTCCAGATTCTAGATCCTAAAGTCCAATCACATATTGTTTTCTTACTTATCGATAAACATCGGTAAGTTTAAAATTTTTGTTGCGAACTTGGTGGACGTGGAAAACGAGGTATTGTGGGGTATCTTAGAAGAGGTGGTGGATCTTCTGTGATCTTTTGGTGTCACCACTAAGTGGGTTTGCGTACGTGACTGCCAACACATCGCCGCACCGCACGATCAAAACAAACGATTTTCTTCATAGAAATAGCCATTAATTTAACATTAAATTACTATTAACTCGATGCGAACTAACTCCATTCCAAATATTCAATTATTGATAATTTTTGTCATCAGAGTGCTTCCATTGTGTGGGAAACCAGAAAAAAAAGGCAGGAAGGAAATATTTTCCTTGCACTCGGTATGCAGTTTCCATATATCTAATTATCGTAACGTGTCTTCGATGTAGAGACTTGTGTTGTCGTCGCCACCCTGTATATATATCTTTTGCCATCACTGCTCAAATGTCTCATGAACCTAATTTTTCTCATGCCTTTGAAACCGGAATACTCTGGCAGTAATAGCCAGATGTCATTTTAGCAACTTCTCTGAGACAGGCACCCATCTTTAGCCACAGACTTGTTGTCTCCATTGTTTTTTCTAGTTCTTGCTTCTTATCATCTTGCATCTTTAACAAACATTGTTTTGTAATCTGTAGCACATTATCGCCAAATTATGAAAATGTAGGTCTCCAAAAATAGCCGTTAACCGCAAGAAAGCAATTAGTGGATGTCACGTACACAAAATATTAATTAAAATATTGTACAACAGTATAATTAGTAAAGACATCGTTATTTTGTCGATTAGGTGTCGTTTGCGATTGCGTTGGTAAATAAAGTAGTTTAATAGAATGATCGCATCCATCAAAACTAACGTATTCATAACGTCGTACAGTAACGAGCACCATATGTATACACTTTCTTAAACTTGAAAGCAATTTTCGCGATAAATAACGATTGTAACTTGGAGATAGGATCTTTTTCATAAAAATATGAGGTCCAAAGTACTATGTTCGTAACAACATGAAATTTTAATCAGAACAGTAGAAAAAAATCACTTTTAAATTTGTTAAGTGTTTCCATATTAGTGCTCGTGACTGTACAATGTCGTCCCACTGCACAGTAAAGGCTCCCTTTTCGTTTACCACTCCACTCGATTCTGCGCCAACAAGAACCTGTAATGACTATAGATAGGCGTCAAGCTCATGCCTACTCTACGCCTATTTTTTTAGGGTTCCGTATCGGAAACCGTTCGGAGTCTTGTGAATTCTATCATCGGTTACCTGCATACCGTTGACACCAGTTCATTTTGGCAAAAATGTGCATACAACACCTTCAGTGTTGTATGCACATTTTTCTTAGCCTAGACGCCTAGCTTAGCCTGGTCTGTAATTCACAATATTTGGTACCGGTCTACCAGATGCATTTCACACGCTAACATCAGTGTCCCTTGCATTTTAGGAGTAATTTGATTAACATGTCCTGAAAAGATACGACAAATTAATGCTGTTTTAAATTTAGGAATACTTATTGATTGTGGAGGTATTTTTGCCAACTCAGAAGTAATAATTTCAATATTGACTGAAACAAAAATAAATTCAAAATACCTTGGGAAATCGGTTTCATGTTTGTGCAATCTCTGTGATTCATGCTTAACAGTACATTTCATAATTCAATTAGTCTTTTCCCAAAGATACCGAAAGACAGTTATTTGGGAAATCCCAATGGAATTAGCGACAGTTAATCTTTGAATGATAACAAACCTTGGGCGGAAGATAGCCGCGATAGCTAAAATATTAAGTAATAGAAACAACAAGTTGTTTTGTGCAGGTATCTACAAAGATAGTTATCTTAAACTACATTTATATATTATTATACCGTAAGTTCAGTTTATATCTCTGGCTAAAGACTTCACTCCAACAGGCCTCCGCCTCCACACTGAAGGCAGCCACAGGATAGTCTAGTTAAGCGGAAAACCACTTCCTTGGTTGACCAGCGAGTTACCATTCACTAAAACAAGTAGTTTTATATCTTTATGAATATGAGACTCTTATGGAACTCTTCTCGTACAATCAAGGGCTATGGGGTTAAGTATGTCAAATACCTATTGAAATTGAATAGAGTACAAATAAATTAAATTTTGTGATATAAAACATACGGTACACAGACAAGAAGACAGTGCAAAATATAGCTACCTAATAACACTACTACTTCTGCTATATATTACTTCGATGTAGAGAATTATTAAAAAATCAATTCAAACATATTGGCAAAATCGCATTTAATTTCGCGAAGTTTAAAAACATTTTTGCCTTTGACTGTACAAAATTTCCCAACTGATAGCCTGGCAAAAACATATTAATGCCACTTATATCATAAAAATATGTTTTGCAGTAGGGCTAATATTTGTTAATGAAATTTAAAAGTTTAATTGACACATTTACCACTTTAGTTTAATTTACACCAATTTGAAATAAGAATTCTTTCCAAGGGGTTCCCCGTACCTGGGTATCTGGGTTGTGGAGGTACCATAGGAGGTCGCTCCATGTTAAATACTGGTTCGTAGCGTCATCCAGAGACTTTTGCACGAACTCGCAACGGTAACTTTACGTAAATTCGAACGAATTTTGAAACAAAAATAAAACTTCCCTTTATTATTGCAGTTTATTTTTTGCGTCAAGTGCAATTACTATTACCCATAAATGTGTGAAATGAGTATAACTTTCAAATATTATCAAACAATTATTTAGGCACATTACGTGTAGTCGTGCAAGTCCTACGGGTCCACTGGAAACCGACATCACAAAACACTATAATATAACATATTCTCTGACATAGAACATTTGTCCAAGATAGACCACCTACCTGCCTTTAATCAGAAATAATCAAAGTAAACGCAATTTCCGAAATAGTATGCGTACAACAGACTGGTCAATCGACAGACGTCCCCTGAGAGCGATCAGTCTCTAACTTCAAGCTGACGTATCTTCGGGGTGGGCAGCACAATATGACTTTGTTACGGTTGTCTTGAATGAGCAACGGCGAATGATAAATGGTATATTGATAGCACTTTTGGGATGTTTTTGATATAGTCGAAGAAACAGTGTGATGAAAAAACCTTTTTACCGTTTCCGGAAGAATTATCAGAACGAGCATAAATTATCTCAATTTAATTTTATTTTTATTTTATTTAATTTTTTTTAATTTTATTAATTATCTCTTATCGAGTTCTACTCAAAACGTGAAGACATCCAGTCGCGCTATCTACTCAGACACCGATCTAGGCTAAATATACCAAGTTCTCGACTAAAAATGCACTCAAAAAGTCCCTACGTAATGTCCATTAAAGTATATAATAAACTACCCGGATCAATAAAAAACGAAGAAAAAACTCACACATTTCTAAAAAAACTAAGAGATTTTTTGTTAAAGAAAAGCTACTACTCATTAAATGAATATTTAAGTGATATACATATAAAGTCATAATTTTAGTAGTCGAAATTAAATATTTATATTATATTTATTAATTATTACAAGATCTCCCAATAGATACCTATTTATATTCTATATTATAAATACCTACTATTAGTTTATCTTAGAAATTACCTACCTACTGTATAATAATTATAATTTACAAGTGCTTCCTCTCTCCTAACTCACTTATTTGCTGTGCCCGACAGGGTCCACATGATCTAATTTTAAGTTTTTACCACCTAAGTACTACATGTGGAATGCAATAAAGTATTGAGTATTGAGTATTGAGTATCTAAATTATAAACGTCTGGTTGTTCTGCCATTCGCAAGAACCTCGTATCTAATTTTCGTGATTCATAGCTTCATTCTTTGGTGTTGATTCTAGAACAGGTGCAGAAAGACCCATTATTTTGAGATCCAAATAATAATTTGTAACTAGCCACCCGCCTGTACTTCTTACGGTTTGTTGAAGAGGCTTAATGCTTCCTCATGTATTGGGTGCCTATACATACACATAAAGCTTCAGGAACGCATATGCTATAAATAATGGTGAAAACCTGAACTAAATATCTACATTGTGTAGTTGACTTCAAAAACTGAGCGGTCAGAGAAGACACTTTGTTTGTTTGCTTTACTTTGTTTGGCTATTTCTACATTGTCCCTTAATTTCTCACCGATATGTTTTCCTCACGATAGCTAAGTCAGTCTAAGCGATAAGGGCACACGCATTAGGGTTTCCCACGAAAACTGACGTCGGTAATAAAAAACGTTTGTCCTGTAGTTTCTAGTGAAGACGTTTTCCGCTGAATCATTACGCATACCAGATAACACGTGCGACCTTCGCTCCACTAAATAAATAATTATCTATCAATATAATACACGTGGATTTGAGAATAAGTACACGTGGTTTCAGCAATTAACCCCAATTAAAGATAACATCACACCTGAACCTAAGTAGTCACACCCACATTTCGCCAGTTATGTTTAAGTCCCATGTGATAGGCGGTGAGCCTACTGTCAAAGTCAGGTCAAGTCACTTGAACATCGAACCTAGGAGGACCTCAGCAGTAGCGCAAAATCAAAATCATTGATTTGAGAAAATATGGGACCTATATTAAATGGTGGCGTGCAAATATTACCATTTATTACAGGAAAAAGATTAGTAGGTCGGTATTAACGTTCTTGATTGCCTAATTAAATATTAAATGGGATTGAATTGAATATTTGGCTTCCTTATTTGTTCGCCGATCGCCAAATTTTCTTACGAAATTGCGTACCGATAATACAAAAAGCTATCGTGTATGAAGATTTTGTCTCATACACTACTTGTTTGTAATGATGCTAGCTATTGTTTAAGATATAATTTATTGATAAAAAAACTTAAAATCTACGCACTGATGGCTCCATTTACCTACTACAATTTTGATAGCTTATATGTATTTCGGAAACGTTACACTTTAGAAGATTTTGTCTCACACAATACTTGTCTGTATTGATGCTTGAATAATATAAAATGGCGGGCAGATAGACACATCAGGCTAAAACTCTTTCAATGTGAGTCAAATATTATGTCAATTAATAACGCATTCGACCACTAGAACAACGATATATTAAGATGTTATAAAAATATCTCAAAATCAAAATCAAAGCATTTATTTCAAGTAGGCCAGTTACAGGCACTTTTGAATTGTCGAAACAAAGACAACAGTAAAATATAGCTACAGTCCCAGTCACAAGGCACAAAAACTGTGAAAGTACTGTAGTTGCCCATTCCCTAACGTAGATCTCTATGGAGAAGAACGGGCAAGAAACTCCATGGACACTCTTTTAAATCAGAATACTTTAACAAAACCTTGGTTACATCATTCATTTTGAGATGGTACATTATGTGAGAACGATGCAGCAAGATGTGTACGTTAAAAGTGTCCATAGTAAAAACAATTCAAAAATAAAAAAAATAATTCAAATAAGCCATGGCAAATAAGAGATGACCAGTCACAACTGACAGCGCCCGTTCACGAACATGACGCATGTATCAGCACCATTCAACTCAACCATTTTGAAGGGAACTAAATGATCCGACACACGCGTCACCATCAGCGATTCATTTGAGTGAGCATGACATACTCCTAACCGCCAGGGCACATTCAAGTCAAGAAAAGACGCAGGTTTCCAGCGAATGAAAGGTTTCTAGTACATAGTACTCACACAATATGGGCTAGGCGGCTATATAATACAAAAGAGATTGAATCTATACAATGCAAAGATAGTTATACAATCTTCAGCAGCTCCAACAATACTATTTAATGCTATCAATTTAGGCGCCCCTGTTCTTGTGGAGCAGGACCGGCGTTGAGCCAAGCATTTTTATCAGTGATATAATCGTCCAACTTGTAATATGCTTTCTTACATAGTGTGCGTTTAATGCATGTTTTAAATTTCGTTTCATTCAGTTCAAGAATACGTTGTGGAATTTTATTATAGCATCTCAAACAGTACCCCATGAAAGATGAGTCTACTTTAGCGAGTCTGAAGCCTGGCTGAACTAATTGGTCTCTATTTCTAGTACTGTAATTGTGTCTGTCACCTCTTTTATTAAAAAGATGTAGATTTTTTCTTACATACATTATGTTTTCGTAGATGTATTGACAATGTATCGTCATGATGTTAATTTCCTTAAACAGTTCCCTTAGAGAATCGCGCCTACGAAGATTATATATGGCTCTGATGGCTCTTTTTTGCAGAATAAATATAGACTCAATATGTTCACTATGTTCACTGTTAGTGATATGACTTTACTCATAGATACAACATTATACTGTCTTATCATATCTAGACATTGTGAAAAAACCCTGCATTGTTTTTTTTGTTGCCAAGCCGTTGGTATCTACATCAATATAACATTAATCATGAAATGTTCCTCATTCAAGACAGCCGTATCGAACCTTTTCTATAGTTGTGCCCACCTCGGAGACGTGTCAGCTTGACTCATCAGAGTGATCGGCCTCTAGGGACAACTGTCGATGGCCCATTCTGAGACAGTGAGCAAGGGGGAATTTGGGTTAGATAACTAAAAACTGTAAAATGAGGAACTATGACAGAGAGGTGACCTGACGCTGCGTGAGCGAGCGTGAACCATCGCAACCCGTTCCATGTCCATCGCGCACAGGATGGATGAAAACCAGCAGAATATGGTTAGTTTTTCTCCTGCTCCGTCTGTGTCTGTGTGTGTTCCAGTGAAAAGATAAACGAATAAATAAATGTAAATGACTATGACGATGTCTTACCCCACGTTCTAACCAAAGCGATCAGTCGCGCCAATACGCAATCATTGCGTTCAAATTAGAGATGTACCGGCTAGTAGCCGTTTTTTTTTTCGGATAGGAAATCACGGTTCTTCAAAGAAAGTACCTAATCTCATTGACTTCCAATCCCATAGTCTTTTTTTTTTCGGATGGGAAATCATTAAATCGCCCACTCTGGGCGAAACGGAAGGGAGTGGCAGACTTGTCCACCCATGTTCCTTCTTTGCCCTTTGTGTTCTAGGGCCACGGTATCTCTTTCGAACAGTCCTGCAGCCCTGGCAGGCATCGGCCCATGCGGACCCCTACTTGGTTGCTGACATCTCTTTGAGGCGCGCGTGGAACACGAACGCGCCGTCGACACGGCCTGTCGTCATAAGACGGCCGGACGGCGAGCTAGCCTATAACTCGCCGTGCACAGGCCCGCGTCTACGGTGGCCGGAAGCCACCACGTGACCCCCGACGCCCAGGGCGTCTCCCGTGGCGGCTGGGACGTGAGGTTCTTTACCTCTCACGTCCCGCCACTTCATTCACTAGCATGACTGCTTCGCAGAAGGAGGTGACGGCTTCCCATTCCCTCTCGCTCCGGACCATGGCTTAAACCAGGGCCGGACGCGAGAGATCGCCGCCGCCAATCGCCGCTACGAGGACACGGCGGTGCTCCGCCCAAGCGGGGCAGACCACCGTATCCTCCGGACCATACTCGCAGTGGAAACACCCGGGCGTTTCCTCCCGCCCGATTCGGTGCAGGAACCTCCCGAAACAACCGTGCCCGGCGGTAGGTGAGCGCACCGTGGCGCCTCTCTAGCCACTCCTCAAAGAGGGGACTTATCGCCACTATGGTGGCGTGCCCTGCACGGGGTTGCGACAGTCGCTCTCTCCATGTCGCCATGAGATCACTCCGGAGGTCTGTCCACTGAGCGGCAATTTGCTGCGGCAGCGGCGTTTCCCCCCGACGTAGTGCCTCCGCGCGCAATTCGTGCAGGCGCGCGAGGACTGTCGCCTCCAGATCCCATGGCGGCAATCCGGCAAGGAGGCTAGCCGCCTCGCTGGAGATCGTGCGGTACCCCCGGATTAGCCTTATGGCTATCACCTTTTGGGGCGCGTTCAGGTAGTGAGCGGCTTGCCGCTTCAAAGTACGCACTACCCCCGCGTAGAGCCTCCGGCAGGAGGCGTTTGAACCCCTCAGGTTGGGCAAGAGCCGCTTGAAGGCAGCCCCTGTCCGTTCCAGTTTGGGAGTCAAACGTCAGAAATGCTCCACGAAGTGCCGCCGGCTGTCGAGGACGAGTCCTAGGTACTTCAACGTCGACCCGACGCCGATGGAAGCCCCTTCTGCCGTCAGTAGGGATCCCTAGCGTGGCAAACTACGCTGACGCCGCTAGGGAGTTCGGCGCGCAGCACTCAGTCGTAACCGATGTTCCACAAGGCCGGCCCCAGAACCGATCCCTGTGGAACACCGCACGACATCTCTCACCGGCTAGTAGCCTAGTAGCAGGGAAACTCGACTATCTAGCCATACTTGTAATCGGCGAATTTAACTTAAATCAAAAAAAATATTTTTTAACTTAATACTTAAAAAGCATTTATTTCAAATTACAGGCACTTTTGAACGTCAAAAACAAAAGGACAAAATTAGTCATTTACAAGGCATACTAACTTTTGAAAGTACTGTAGTTGCACATTTCATTTCACATTTCTTCTCTATGGAGAAGAATGGGCAAAAAACTCCATGGACACTCTGTCACTCTAAGGTCATGACTATTTGCGAATTAAATTAAGATAACTTCCGTGTATGTACACTAAACATTTGAATGATTTAGAACAATTATTGTCAAATCAAAGAAATAATAGTAAATCAAATTCAATTAAGGCAGTTGAGGTCAAAAGAGACAAATTGATTCGAATCACTAATTATTTGTTATCGAATGTTGGTTTGTGATATCATTCGTGAAGTTAACTACACAGTATCATCGATTCGAAAAGAAAAAGGTAAAAACACTATTTATTTTAAAATAGATCTACAGGAACCTCACAATTTGTTAGCAGAATATCAATAAAGAGTAATCGTTTTATGCTTTCGCATTTGTAAAGACAAATATACAATGGATTTTGGGTCCAGTGTGGGAAAGAGACAGAGCTATACAGGTCGTCTAGCGCCATCTCTTTCCCACGATGGAAATAGTCCTGCTTTAAGAGGTCATGGCAGGCCACCAGGTCCAAAACCTAAAAACTGAAAAGGATAACACGTTTGTCTTGACACGTCCTAGACCGAGAGCTCTACACGTTATAACTTTACTTAGGGCAGGTTCCCGTCTTAGTCTTGTATTTGTAGCTTGACCATGACACACGTGCGCAAAGTCCACGCAACTTCACTTTTGAGGTTCTAATGAACGCTGCTGTTAACGTGGCCACCGACTGGGCCCAAATGATCTAAAAAATGTAGTCGTCTGGAAAATAAAAGTTTGTCAGTTGTGCTTAGTACTGTTTCTAGATCTCGACCGTAGAGGTTAAAGTTATCTACACCAACATTTAAAGGAAGTGTGTGCCGTGCAAACTGGGTACAACGATGTCACCACTCTAATGCAGCATGCGCAATAAAGTTACACTAAAACCGACGCACGGGACCGGCCAATGTGGCGACACTTAGGGGAGGCCTATGTCCAGCAGTGGACGTCTTTCGCCTGAAATCATGATGATGATGAAAACCGACTGACACACTATCCCGAATATTTCTCAATAGTTAGGTATGTGAAAATGCATAGCTTGTTTTACTATAACGTTGTGTGTCAGCGTGCACCATCATCAACTACATCATCGTTTACCATCAGAGGGCATAAACACGGCAACGAGCTTATGTTAGTTAGTCTATGGGCCATTGTAGCCTGAAATAAAGTTATAAACATGTTACAATTGCTTTCAAAGCGTTTTGTGTTTCTACGACGTCTTTCAGCAGGATTCACATAAGCTTTTCGGTAGCATGTGAATACATTTTTGACTTCTCTACCATCGTTACCGCTTTGAGAATTTCACTTAACACACAAAAACAAAGGCCTTTTTTTTTTTTCTTATAATGATCGTTGTGACCTTTCTACATTCTTTATGGTTTTATACTCTTTTTACATTATCTCAAATATATTGCAGTTGTGTCAGCGACTCGGTTGTTTTCACTGGTAAATACAGTTCATTATTTTCTCCCTAACTATAGTCGAACGCGAAGCTATTCAAATTCAACGCCTATTAAAAAAGTCGTTTCGTATGTTGTCACATTCGCATGTCAGGCAACGCTGGACACTTGTGTAGCAACTTCTTGACACCGCGATACTGACACAAGTGTACAAAGGTGTCAGACACCGCTACTTACAACGGCGTAAGAACTACAATAGATATTTGCGATGTGCTAACGTTGTCCGGGCATCTATCATTCGGAGGACTGTGGTGTAAGTTGAGGGAAATAGCGGGAAGCTAGCAATATTTTTAGAATGTATTCTATAATTTTCACTGGAATTTAAAATACAGTATATGTAATACAACACTTTTCACATCGCATTAGACAACTCTTAGATTGATAGGTACACATGGTCTGCTGAATGTGGAAGACTGATATTACTGTCAATAAACACACTCTTATTTCCACATTTCGCCAGTTATGTGTAAGTCCCATGTAATAGGGGGCGAGTCTATTGCCATCAACCGGGCGCTAATCCAGACTCCGTGGCTGTTACTGAGAAATTCCTGATGGAAAAACCCAAATTGGCGAAACGTGTGTACCTCCCCCACCTTTGGGGTTCTCTTTCGGGGATTACAGACGTGATATCATGTTATGTTTATTCTTATTCGTCACTGAACACAACATTTAACGCCTTAGGTACTACAAATTGCAATAATATAGCGTATGTACAAAGGCGAGCTTAACCCAGAATTATAACTTACTAGCTTTGTCTTCCACTACATTTCAACATGTTGTACAATAAAAGCTTGAACGCTGCTAGAAACCGCTTTACACAAAAAAACTCCGCTGTCGCTTACTCTTTGCGCCATACACCAGCTAACATTTCCGTACCTGTTTTAGAATACAATCGTCGTTGTCCAACACAAACACACGCCACGCCACAGCCACAGTCCCGCTGCCAGCAGGAAGCTCGCCTTCATCATCCATCACGACACAGACATACAGACCACTTCGTAGAAATACGCGAAACTTTAACTTTCAATAAGAAAGTTGATAATTTTGAAAGTTTGCATCACCGTTTCAATATCGATATCAAATAGCCTTGTTAGCTATTTTAACAACAAGTTTTACAATTCATTTACATTACGTTATTAAATTAAAAGAGGTTTCATCTGAAACCTTTGTATTACTTTGGTCTTTAACATAGGCCTTCCCAGGCTCACGGTCGTCAGTTTTCCTCATCCATGTCCCTCCCACAGTAGCTTCCCATCTTTCAACAAAACAGTTATCCTACTTATATAATATTATAAAGGCGAAACTTTGTGAGGATGGATGGATGTTTGTTACTCTTTCACGCAAAAACTACTGAACGGATTTGGGAGAAATTTAGCACACAGGTAGTTTATAACCAGGATTAACACCTGGAATACATGGAATCCCGTGGGACAATTATCCACGCGGGCGAAGCCGCGGGTATAAGCTAGAATTCTTATAATTTAGCGCCCCACTCATGCCCCACTATTTCATGTATTTCCTTTCCATAAGTGAGGTACTTTGGCCATATCATATCATCACGAGTATATCCCGCGAAGGGTTGTGCAGAGGTATATTTAATTCATCCACATACCCAGTCATGAGGCATCCCTCGGAAGTGAGACCCCAAAAACACTACTCCGGAGTGATACTAAAAACTGCCTCGTTGGTCGAGTGGTCGCAAGCGCGACTGCTGAGCATGAGGCCTTGGGTTCGATTCCCGGGTCGGGCAAACTGTTACTGGGTTTTTCCATCAGGAATTTCTCAGTAACAGCCACGGAGTCTGGATTTGTGTCC
Source organism: Noctua janthe (assembly GCA_910589295.1). Taxonomy (NCBI): domain Eukaryota; kingdom Metazoa; phylum Arthropoda; class Insecta; order Lepidoptera; family Noctuidae; genus Noctua; species Noctua janthe. The sequence continues at coordinate 726,507 of OU342561.1, forward strand.
GGTTGGTGGAAATAGGCTCGCCCCCTATCACATGGCACTTTAACAAAACTGGTGAAGGGTAGGTGTACTATCCTGTACACCTCTGCCTAACCCTTAGGATGACAGGCTTGATGTTATTTATGTTATAATATGATACTACAAAACATCGCATTTGAAGGAAAAACCCAAGATTCGAAGTTAAGAAATATAATCACTTGTTTTCAATTCTAATTAGAATTAGTCATTTACACAATACAATCAATTGAAGCATAGTTTTAATTGATAAATTCAGATAAGTGTTTTAATGTTGTGTCATAACAAGTCTCTGTAACTATGATCAATTAACACTGCTGATACCCTTGCTATCAGGGATAGGGAAATTCGGGTTTGATTTTTACACTTGTATGTGTTTTCTATTATTTCATCATCTCACACCATCACTATAATTTATTTAATATATTTCGCTGAAACCTGAAAATCTTTTTTTACGATTGTTGTAATTTTAATGTCAGTATCAAGTTGTGTGTGATCAAATATGTATTTACGGAATCAAAAGTTTCCATCAACCCCCTAGCATTCATTAAGTCCCTAAGTTCTACCCTATTGAATGCCCTGTTCTGCCCTATTATATGTATATTTCATGAAATAGGGTTACACTGGCTCTTTCGCCTAAAAACATGTTAGGAACTAATGAATGGACAATTTTAAGTTACAATTAGCATAAAAACAAATATTAAAATGTGTTTTAACTTTTAAGCAAGACTACAAACATTTTACGTATGCTAGCACCAGTTTCCGTGTGTATACATATACTCATTGTTATAATTTCCAGCCTGCTGCAGACTACTGAATAGTTTGCAGCAAAACAGCTGGTTATTAACGAAAACGACAGTAATTAGCAATACTAAGAGTACAGACGGGTAGTTTAGCTGAACACAGTGCGTTTAGAAAAACAGACATTACTTGTATCGCCTACTAATCTAGTCGTTTACGTAAAATACGAATGTTTTTAAAGTATTGTTCGGGAACTTATACTGCGTAGATATTCAAAATGGTTTTACCAAATTAAAACTGTATTGTTACGAAAAGTAAATCTGTTATTGTGTATTCAGTTAACATAGTGATTTTGTAAAGGTATTTTTGAAGAATCATGCCGTTTTTTCAAAACGCTTTTTCTACCTACGTTAGACACAAAAACTTAGTTCTGTTTTGGTACAAGATTGGACAGCGACTGAGGAATATTGTTCTGTCAATATCTTAGTAAAACCTAGCAAATAAAAACAATGTTTTTGTTAATTTCGTTATTGTTCCTTAACAGAAATTGCCCCTCCCCCGTACGAATAAACGCGGAGTAAAATTACAAATGTACTAATTTCACCTTTATTTATAAGGAGGATAGTGATCAATAATAATTTATTATAACAAAATTTCAGCAAAAGCCTTATTGGTTTGAAGCCATTGTTACACTGTCGATGTGGCAAAGTTCCGGCCGAAGCTCATTTACCAGAAAGTCGAAGAAGAAGACTTTAGACTTTTATAATCATGAAAGGACTCACGTTAATGATAACAACACAGATATCGGCAACAAGCTCCGTTGCTGATAAAGCGTACAATCTAGTATTGCGCACCGACGTGATGGAAAATAATTTATTAAATACAATGGAATGTTTAATTGCTTATTCATTATTTCATTTTATCAGCAAGAGGAAGGTATGCTTACCTACATAGAACAGGTCTTGAATTGCAATGTCTAATTCCTTCCAATAAATCTTTAAGTTTACAAGAAGACTCATTAATTCATTTTTAGCCAAACTATTGTGAGATGAGAACATTATCATTTTGCATTTTGGCAAAAACAATTAATATTACATCACGCCTGTCTCCAAAGGCAGAGGTGTACACTATACTCACTGCACAGTGCACATCTACATTATCAGTTATGTTTACTTAAGGAACAAAAAATCGATCCCACACATCCTTTATAACGCGGAAAAACTCACATGAAAAACAAGAGATAACATGAAAAAGATATAAACGAGTAAATATTAGATAAACAACTTCATAATGAAAATATTTGTAAAGATACTTTACACCTCAATAAATAGATTTTAGGTATATTTTGTGATACACTATCACATTAGTAATGTTTTGATGACAATAATAAAACATACCAACTCACACCGTTCCGGATCTACTGGTAGATAAGATATGGATTATGTTATCTTCTTATCACGAAATCAGCGATTTCTGTTTGTATCTTTATTATAATAATATGTATAAATATTGCGTAAAATGTGAAGCATGTTACGTGTACCGAACAGCAAGGTTGGCCGACGGATTACGGTCATTACGGAGCATAAATACCTGTGTACTTACTGACTTTTTAATCTAATTTCTGACTTTAGTAGGTACCTATTTATGCTGAAGGAAAACGTGGGAATAACACACGCGGTGATCAAGCGTGGCGACCGATATAAAAGTACTTTAGGAGTGACCGCTCTCATCGACGTGAAATCCGCTTGAGCCGCTCAGAGAGAACTTTACATGCAATTACCTTATATGGAGAAAAGATATATGCCTAGGAATATATATAGGCCTATGAAAGAAGGGTATCTACAGGATGATCTTACCAATTTGGGTTTCCCAGATAATTTGTGAGGTTTAATTTTCAATGTCTATTCGTAAAATCATGGCTAAGAAAACAATATATTCATGTTACACTTAATTACTAATACTACCATTATTGCCGTTACAATTGTTTTACACAGAACCAGCAAAATCTGTTCGGCAGTTAACGTGGCTACGTCAGACACATACGCACATACACGTGTAATTCATTATTAGTTTGTATAGCTCATCCTGACAGCTAGTTACAGCTGTATCGATGCTCAAAAAGGCGCTGATTGGCTGTGACGTCAATGCCTCGTTTTGACTGTTTCCTTTGTAAAGCAATTTGTTTGCTTGAAATATAAATGGCTTTATAATCGAATGTTTATTTTCACCTCTGTTCGATGAAGTTGCTTGTTAGTGTAAGAAGCAATATAACCGTCAAGTTCGTCTAAACGAAAGGTATTCACAGTTCATTGAAGGCGTATAGCTGTTACAACGTTTGATACAGGATAGGTAAGCATTTATTTTTTCATTTCCTTAAGTTTATTTTTTTCAGGTTAACTTACTCAATTTTCTATTTAGTGTCGGGTTCTAAATAACATTAATTGGAGTACACCCAATTTGACTTTGGCTGAAACCGTTCTGCTGCAACCATCTCGGCAGCAATTTATTAAAAAAAAGTGTCAATTTTATTCTTGGAAAATTAATTCGATAATGTATCAAAATGATTACCAACTGTCAATCTCGAATATTATTTCCTAATCATAATAAGTACGTAAATATACTCGTACAGAACCTAACTGCTAATCGCAACGGATGCTTCGCATTTTTTTCTATAATGCCTATTATCTATCTATCATACAGCTAACTTACCGAGAATCCGCCGCGTTAAAAAAGGAAATATTAAGATTAAAATAAAACCTTAATCGACATAATAGAATGATATAGGTACCTATTTACAAATGGACTAAGCTATCTTTAATAAGGGCTTGCACTCGTTTAGGCCTAGCTGTAATTATCACTTTGGGTAAGAAACTATTAATGTCACGATCGGTGCAGTCTTTACGTTTTTCCAAAAGATTCATAAAAAAATAATTCTTTGACAGTTTTATTTAGAATGTGGTCTATTTGAACGACTTGAATAAAGTAAAAAAACTACACGAATTACCTGAGTTTAGAACTGGCAGCTTGCTTGTTGTTGCAAAACTAGTATAAAACGAGAAACTCTTTTGTTAAGTCTAGCTAAAACGAGACAGCTCCGGAAATACTTAAGAAATGAGATGAAGCATTGAAGTGTTTTATCAATACTACGTGCAACGCACGAGCCTGGCGGATTGTAACTGATAAAATAATATAGTATTTGTTGTCATTACGAGGCAAAATATTTACTCCAATAGATATGACAATTTTATATTCATGTCATATCGGAAAACACATTATTTGACAAATCATCACAATTTCAGTTTTCATTTAATCTACTAGATAAAGCGAGGATACGTGTATCTGTGGCGGAGAATTATTTGCAAGATTTTCAAGTGTTTTATAGATAAGAAGGTTTAGGTAGATTTTTATAAAAATAAACTAGACAGTTAACAAATGGACCTAGTACTATAAAACTGTGTTGTAACTATGTAGCTTTAAATATTGATTGATTAAATTGTAAACAAAGTAATTAACGGGCATTTTTAGAAGAAAAATAAACGCCCGGCCAGTGGCACTTAGAAACTTCATAACGACCAATTTTTTTGTTGAAATTGGAAGTCGTTTGGTGGCTAAACAAGTACCAGTGGCTATCATTATGATTGGGTCTTCTTAGAAAAATAAGCGAAAGTTACATTGACTTTTTATTAGTTGCATTTTTCGGTAAACATTTTAGCAAATACGATTTGTGGACTTGGTCAGTTCTCAAACTTTGTGCCACTTGATCACTTTTTCTTTCAAGATATTAGTAGGTACTTTCTAAATGTCTAATAATGGTGTCAACATTTTGAAAAAGTACCCAAATGTTGAAATAGTATAATAGGTACGGGGATCAAATCTAGAAAAAAAGAAACCATCTGAATTTTAATTCTTGTGTATCTATTGATAGCGCTGCTACTTTTTTTTGGTAATTACTAAAACAGTAACAAAATAAATTCAGTATTTGACGAAATATTGATACACATTTTGCCCCAATCAAAAATAACTACAAACTTATTTGTATATCTATGACCCACAGCTTTGTAATTCTGAACTGAGATCAAGTGTTAATGTGCGCCTAATAGCGAGCTGTAACTAATTCAGGTGTACGCTACAAATTGTATTATTCCCAGTATCGCATTATAACAGAGCTTCTGTTCATCTATTATCGCAATAAATTGTCGATCCCAAAATAATATATCCCTCATTTTCCAGAAACTAGCTGACTGTATGTTCTGAGAATGTTCTCAAGTGTGTTTTTAACTCGAACAGTCATTGTTTACAGAACGCCATGCGCCAGAGTGGACCACGCCGAATTAATCTCGACCGCGGCATCTTTATCGTTAATCTCTGCTTGAAAAACAAACTGTTCTGATGCTGATATTGTAGCTGCGAGCTCGTTTAGTTCAGTATGTATCTTTTCAAAAGAAAAGCAATCTTCTTAATCCCCGATTATATTAATCCCCAATTTGAGATCTAACGGGGAATCTTCATTATATTCTCTTTTTGTTTCAGTTTTGTTTGCGGATCGCAATTGATCTGCATCCCAGTTCCCAGAATGAAGGTCAGGTAAATAAAATAAGTTTTAAATGTGAACAATACTTTAGTTTTATTCATTATAGCTCTTTATCTTAATCCAATAATCTAAGTCAATAAATATACAACTTTGGAAATATTTACACATAATGACAACACATCGGCGGAATGCTACGAGAGGCGACACAGCTAATATTGCGACCTACAGAGATTACCTCTCAACCCCACGGGCCATAGGCTACACTAAAACTAAATCACAGATAAATAATAATGTCTTCCGACCTTTCAGTTAAGTCAGTCTATTTGGTAAAGCCTCTATGAGATTATGAGTGGATCACTGTCGCGTGAGCACCGTGACCGGCTTGTAGATGTGCGGCGTGAGCGGGTGGTGCGACGGCGAGGGCAGCTCGGGGCTGGAGGCGCCCGAGTGCGGCGGCGAGTGCAGCATGGGCGGCGACGGCGGCAGCAGCGGCGACGTCTGCGCCAGCAGCGCTGACTGCTGCAGCTGCAGCGGCGTCTGGCCGAGGAAGGCGCCCGACGGCAGGCGGTCGTACAGTGCGGGTGAGTACGGCAGACTACCGTAGCCCATCGCGTCGCCGCGGAAGGCAGGGTGCATCGCGCTCGGCGCCACGGGAGGAGTCTTCATTTGCATCGGAGCGTACCTTTGATACAAGAGCTGCGAGTATAAGCCCACGAGCTGCGAGTAGGTGGCGGGCGGGTAGGCGCCCGGCAGCGCTGCGCCACCGAACAACGGCCGCTTGAAGCAGGCCAGGCGCGAGCGGCCGTTGAGCGCGGACCGGCGCCGCAGCTTGCCCGTGGTGCCGCCGATGAACACGTCCTCGGCCGACGCGTCCAGCATCCAGTAGTTACCCTTGCCGGGGTCGTCGTAGTGGCGCGGCACTTTCACGAAGCACTTGTTCAAGCTCAGGTTGTGGCGGATGGAGTTCTGCCAGCCCTGCCTGTTCTCTCTGTAGTAGGGGAAGTTTGTCATGATGTACTCGTAGATGCCGTTGAGCGTGAGCCGCTTCTCGGGACTGTTGCGGATGGCCATCATGATGAGTGCGTTGTAGCTGTAGGCGGGCTTCTCGTGCTTCTTGTCCTTCTTGTCGTCGTCGTCCTTGGGCTTGGAGCAGTCGACGGGCTCGGTGCCGGTGACATCCAGCTCGGAGTCGCTGAGGTCGGCCTCGGAGGGCGATGCGCCCGTCGACGAGGCCGCGGGAGACGGCGGGGGAGCTGGCTTGCTCATCAGTATGGAGTTAATACTGAAATCTCCTTCGAACTTCACCATTTTGGATACACTTGTGATACACTTGTTAAACACGTAATGCGTGCGCTTACACTGCGAGCGGCGAGTGAACTGACGGGCGCGGAGGCGGCGCGCGCTTTTATACAGCGCGTCAGCAGCCCCGCCTTCGCAGCTTTGTGAGTGCGCCGCGGCCAATCAGCGTGCGAGCTTTTTGATACATAATGCCACGCCTTTTGCCCCGTAAGCTCCCCCCTCCGCACAAGCTCGGCGGTGCTGTCGTTTTGTTTGAGTTGCGCGCGCGCAGCGACGAGTTTATTTATTATCTGGTATATCTTTTATTGGTACTGTAGCGACGATTATAAATCGATTGTGGTTTGTTATGTGATTAATGAGTATTGTAAAATATTTTTTCTAAGTGTACTCTATGTTCTATGTTGATCAATTTATGTTGATTGATATTTGATAGTCGTAGTAACATGTAGTGCTGGATTTTATTACTTTAATTACCTTGTAGGAGTGTGCGCACACGCCGCGGAGTCGTGGTGTCGCGGGTATCACTTAGTTTGATGACAAACGGAACCAACTTTCTCGAAACATTAACGATGTCTCATAGAAACATTTCATTGTTTTTAAAAATGACGATTGCGTAGTTTCTACTATTAGCTAAATACGTAATTGACTAACGACCTAAGTACCTGATTTACTACGAATTTATTGTTATAACTAGCAAGTGCTTTTGAAGGAATTTATTTCAATTAGATAAACTAAGTAAATTACTTACAACTTCAACGAAGAATATTTTAATTCAAATCTTTCTAAAACGTTTATAGGACATTGCGATTTTAATCGAAAAATCGCAATGTGTGTTTAATATATTTTGCCTAATAACAAAGACGGATTAAATTCTACAGTTATATTATGGCTTAAAGTTGAGTTCTACGAAATTGCATGGAGTTAGTTAGTCTTACGATTTCTAAGGGCGCATTATTACCTACTTACTTTACTTGTAAGTAGCTATTCTATAGTAAGTTAAGTAAGTTAAGAGGGTGATTTGAATTGTTTTAGATTTATAGATTTATTTTATTTTTATTTTTATTTGAATGTCTAATGTTTAATTTATCTTATTTTATTTGATTGTTTTGTTTTATCTTTTTAATTTTGCATGAATTTTAATTGTATCTTATTTTAATTCTGATTTAATGTTAATTTTAATTTTGATAGTAATTTTTATTTTTAATCCTGATTTCAGTTCAATGTTAATTTAATTTAATTTTAATTTCAGTGTATGGATCAAGTTATCTGAATTAAATGAATTTTATTTTATTTTATTTATTTATTTATAGTTATTGTTAGTACATAGTAAGAGTTATTCATGAGCCTTTTATTATGCCTGCTATGGTAAGCAGGTAATTCTAGACCCTGAGTCGTGTCTGGTGACGGTACTGATGATACACGTTTACATTTATTTCTATTAATTTCTTAGACAGAAGCCAAGTACAGACGCCAGCACTTCAAGCTACCCGTACTTGTCAAATTTTCACAATCAACCTTGAACCTAAGGCTTCAGCGATAAACTTAAAAATCTATTAAAATTTAAAATCTATTAAAGAAGTTTGACAAATTATTATTATCAATGAGCTCAAGGCGACGCATGAGGCGCGCGCGCGTGCGTACTGCGTTTTGACCACGTTTTTGTGCGGACAACCAGGTAACAGAACAAGCTTATAACTTTATGAGTTTTCATGATACAGTTTTGAAATTTTGTACATAGATTCTTTACATAAAAATACTAGACAGGTGTATCAGGTTTCGCATATAATAAAACTAATGTTGTATAGCATAGCACCTGTATTATCCGCGGATATTGGTAGGCAGAAATCACCCAACACAGTCGGGGACAGGTTGGGTAGACATGATGTAGCTAAACTTGGAACAACAACAGTTTACTGAGCCGCTTAGGTATGACATAGTCATCATTCACACCGATTTCAAAGGTATCAGAATGCGTCATATTCCTGGACAGTCTACCACGCTGTTCAGTTGTAGGTATCAGTTAGTTAAACACCACACGTAATTAGTATCAGTGCCTTATCAGTCAATCAGCTAATCACGATGACTGTAATATAACTTTATCACCAAAATATTTGTAAATACAGGTTTCTGAGATAAGTCATACATGTTAATTTAAACAGGTGTGTGAGAGTGTTATTTCCAGTTGAAATCTAAATTGGCAATAGAGTTATAACTGGCGAAATGTAATGTGCGTGTAGGTACCTACTACATACTTATAAGCATATCTCTATCTAACCCTTTTAGGGTATAGAGGCATGATGTTACGTCGTTAAATCTAAAAGCAAGCACAGGTTTCAATTTATATTGTAGCACGCACCTAAGATTGAAAAATCATTTTTTTCCAATTGCATCTGTCTGCGATGTCCAACAGTACACAATACTTGACTACTGATAGGTTTTACTTCAACAGATGATTTTAACAACAATTCGAAACAGTTTTTTTCGACCATTTGTAAACTTACGTTAGTACAAAGGAATAACTAACAAGACGACGAGGCGGGGTGCCGCATGCCGGCCGTAACTGACATTGTACAAACAATAAAGAATTCAGCCATTTTTATTGTTCACGATATTAGGGCAACGTAACATAACATCTCCTCCTCGAAGGCTTAGGCAGAGGTGTTAATGCCTAACAGTACACCCACAATCCGCGAGTTACGAGTATGTTTAAGTCCCATGCAATAGGGGGCGAGCTTTTTGCCATCAACCGGGTCCAAATTCAGATGGCTGCTACTGACAAATTAATCATGTAAAACCGAATAACTCTATGCCCGACCTGGGAGTCGAACCCATCCCTAATGCTCAGCAGTCGCGATTGCAACTACTAAACCAACGAGGCAGATTATTGCGAATTTATGATTAAAATCAATTAGATAACAGTGTTGACGCGCATCCTTTCATGAATCAACAAACAAAGCACCCACATATTAGTTAATACATATGATAGGTATTTTTACCTAATATGTGATACCGATTATTCATAAGTGTAATATAATTATTGTTGATAAGGCAGTTCCAATGTTTCATAATGATAATGTTATAGTAGGTACATATCTTTGAACTTTCTTTAATCCACACTTTTAGGCCCAGTTAAACCGCCAATCACTAGGAAGGTAGTATTAAATGAATTTAAATCATTGTTCTTTCAGTCGATTGAAGATATTAGAGACAAAATGAAGTTTTAAATTCGTTTTAGCATTACATTTATTAATGATTTGTGGTGTTAACTGGCCTTAATTAATGTTATTGTTTTCACATCATTCAGTATTAAGATAAAGTCTGACATAATATTATCAAATTGTATTTATTTATAGACTTATCAGAGCTTAACATCTGAATGTGGCACGTGCGTTAGTAGGTGTACTTACCTGTATAATATAAACAACGCAATTGTTTTATTTTTTTGTAGAAGTGATTAGTTAAATTCGATTTGAATCAAAATTAATCGCCGTGCTTAGGTCGAACTCGGGGATAAGTTATAGATAACATCTCAGAATAGTTCTACTTGTCAATTTTAACTACTTGGTTAATATTAACATTGTTACAAATATTGTCTAACACAACTTATTAAATACCCAGTAGTAAGCTACAAAAATGTATGACCTTATATTCTAATGTTTATTAAATAGTCAAGATCACAAAATAATAGTGTATTAAGGAATCACCTAAAATCTCGAATGAATATACATAATACGGTAAAGTAATGTGATGCCGCCATAGACAACGCTTGGTTAACTTCATAGATATTATGCATGTACCTACAGCAAGTGTAAAACCTAACCTAATGTAACTTACATAGACTTTAATGCATAGACAAATTACGACACAAAAGAGTTATGCATAGTTCCTGACTTGACTATCGATCGACACAGTACGACAGAGGGCGACAATATCGACATAATCGAGACGAGGCACAAAGAGCACACCTGTGTCAAGCGCGACAAAAGGCAGACGCTTTACGAGCTACGATGCGCGAAGGACGTGAAGTGGATATGAATGTGTGCGAAGAGAAATGACGAAAAGAAGAAGACTTATACGCGTTAAACCATTTATGTGTTTTAAACTAGATGAGATTGGTGTTTTCTATATGACTACTATGTGAAGGTAGAAAAAAACTAAAAAACAGAGCAAACTGGGAGTTTACAGTCGGTTTGCAAGCCCAGACATTGTCTTGGTCAAACATCGTGTGAGGATTACGCAGATTAGCGCCTGAGATGGTATTTTGTGTAATAAAAATTAAGAGAGAAGGTGTCACATCTATAGCAATCCTCAATAGAGCTATCAAAGATAGTGATAATGATGTCAACCAGACTGCTGGTAAATGCCCTCATTAGATTTATTAATTGGACATTTCTAATAACATGAACACGTTTCAGCTGTATTCCACAAAAGTAGCATTTGCGTATGTAGGACGTTGGATATGATCAAATAATGATGTAATCGATGCATTTTTACGGGCTAATAACTTTAAAATAATCTATGAACAGAACAGTCATAAACAGATTGGATTATGGCAATGACAGCTTAATTTGCATATCAATTAAAAGTTGACTGAATAAAAAAAAATTCAAAAGTTCGTTCATTAGAACGCTGCTTAGTATGCCGCATCCATATTCAATAACCTCTTCGCTAAGATTCAGTTCGATCCTACACAATAGTGTCGGATTTGTGTCGGTGCCTTACTTACTGATCTTACTGATCGATTGATCAGCTGGACGACTGATCGACTGATCGACTGATCGACTGATCAGCTCGGTCAGATCACGGTCAGCGCTACCATTGTCAAAGGATTATTGTGTCGTTTATAGGATTTCTCAAGTATCTGATTATATTAACGCGTGTATGATGTGTTTGGAATTTGTAATGCTGGTCATCTTTTTAGTCCTATTTTTCAATGTTTCTTTTGTCATATATGTAATCCACTAAAGTCTTGTATTGTCACCTAATGATAATTTATTGATAGTATTTAGTCAATCGCAATTGACGTCACCCATTGGAATAACAAGTCATTTACATGATAACATGTAGGATATAAAGTTTCAAAATATTATGACAATGATGGTTTGTAAGTGATACGGTGTGATATCGAAAGATTCAGAACCTAGACAAGGTCGCGTAAGTGTAATTCACACGTTTACATTGTTACCGTAACTGTAATCTGTAGTGTTCCCACGGGTGGGACACAAGCCTCCTATCTGTGGGACCGTCATCTACCACACAAGCTCCGTGCACCTGTTTTCGGTTTTAAGACATACGCCGGCTTCCTCACGAAGTTTTCTTTTACCGTCTTGAGAGCAGTGCTGACGAAAGGGGTTTTTCTCACGACCTTACAACTTGTAAGTCGCGGCCGTACTCACTGGGCCGCCAACCCAGCATTTTAAATGACGAGTTTGAAAATGTAACTTGATTAAGTTTTTTTCCGAATTAAAAATAGTGCACCATATTGTAATAATGATGTTCTGAACTTGTGGCAGCATGTTCGAGCAATGTGAAACATTCCCCTAATAGCATTTTAATAAATCCACAATAAAATTCCCAATCCTTTCGGCTTGCTTGTCGTCGTCAAAGGAAGTCAACCTCGCTATCGGGTCCTACATCGGAGAGATCAAACCGGCCGCGATGTTCGGCCGTGTCATGTGACGTCATACGGTCCACTGCACCCGGGGGTAAGTGGCAGAAGTAACATTCCAACTAAGTGTTGGGAAAATGGGGTGCGTTGTCAGAATTCCTCCTCGTGTGCTTGATGGCTGCCGGTCCCTCTCGATACGTCTGGAGGGAATAGCAGCTGCTGGGCCGGTGCACCCTGGGCGTGGGCAGTATCCTTCCCCGAGGAATGGGAAAAGATTCTTATTCCTCGGGGAATGTTACTGTCCATGGCTAATATTCTGACATGGGAGGGGTCCATCTTGGACTTAGGGGGCGTTGCTCCGTGTGACCCTCTGAAAAGCAGAGGGCACAGCGGAGGAGCTAGGGCGGGCTCGGTGTGCACTTACCCTGCCTCCGAGCAGACAGTGAAGGATGCAGTCCTTCACTGTCCCCGTCGATATCGTAATCCCACCGTCGAAGTGTCGTGGAACACGTCTCGCGGCTTCGATTGGGACCGAGGGTCTTGGCTTAACCGCCCGGACCACGAGGTAGAAAACCTCTATAAAAAGTTACCCCGAATCTCAAGCGGCGGCGCACCGCGAGGAGATGTATGGCTGACGGGTTCCTTTGGAAAATCAGTCGCTAGTGCGAACCACTGCCGGGCCTGGCTATGGCTTATCTGGGTACAGGGGGCACTGCCCAGATGGACTTTTTATTTCCCCCATACTCGTGGGAACAAAATGGAACATATTTTAACCCAGAAAACGGCCGATAACGGCGAAGGAAGGGAGGAGAGGGATGCGGGGTCGGAGTCCGGCGCCGCATCCAACGATGTGAGCGCGGGAGGCTCAGAGAGCTCCCGGCGCGGAAGGCCCGGGGCAGCTGCGGGGAACAGGGAGTTCCTTCGCAAGCGGTCCAGGCCGGTAGGCGACCGAGAGTCGTCGTCAGAGGGGGAGCTGGCTTCGGCTCGCAAGATCCCCACCAGCAAGCGTGGCGGGATCCGCGGCAAGGGGAGAGGCCTCTCTGCCACCGAGAGGTCGGCACGGCTTGCCGCGGAGGCGCGCCACCCGGGGGTGGCTGCTGGTCACGGAGTGGCCCGTTCGGGCTCTTCTGGTAACGAGGCGGGTGCAGACGGCGGCTCCGAAGCGGAGCGTAAGGCCGGGCTTGCGAAGGAGGTGGAGGCGGCGCTGAGGGCTGTCTCCTACAAGCAAAAGCCCTCCACCAGGCAAAGGGCTATACCCTCAGCGGTCGCCTCTATCATGGCGGCAGCGGAAGCCAGATATGCGGCGCCCCCGCCAGAAGGCATGGTCAAACTGCGGGCGGAGGTCGCTCGACTGACGGCCGCCACGGAGCTTCTCCAAGAGGAGAACAGGAGGCTCCGAGCAGACTTGGCCAGTCTGCGTGAGTCCGGCTCTCGCGAGGCGCCCCAAAATGGCCAGCAGCGACCACGCCAGGCCGTGCCGGTGGAGAACCAGGTCCTGAACCTGGTTCGGCAGGAGCTGGCTGCCTTCCAGGCTCGGTTCTCCGTCCTGGAGGGCATTGTTCTGCGCCCCCCCTTGGCGGCAAACAAGGCGCAGTCGGGCCCGAGGGCAGCCACATATGCGGCTGCTGCAGCTTCCGCACCGGGGCCGTCCAGCCAGCCCTCCGGCAGGGTTACCTCGGCTCCTGGAAAGCTGGCTCCGGCCAAATCGGCCCCGGTTGGGGGGGCGGCGGCCTTGAGGCAGGGCAAGGCGGCGGCCCTCAAGAAGGGCAAGGCGGCGAATGTGCCAGCGCTAGCCGCGAGACAGCCGCCACTGCCGCCCCCCCCGCCCTCTAAGCCATCCGTGGCCGAGACCGGGTGGCAGGTGGCCGGAGAGAGAGCGAGGGAGCGAAGGGCGGCCAAAAAGGCCAGGAAGCGGGAGCGGAAGCGCCAAAAAAAGAAGCGGAATGGCGCTGCTAGGCTCAGCGCCCCGAAGACCGCAGCTGTAGTGATAACACTACAGCCGGAGGCGGAAAAGAGGGGCGTGACCTATCGCGACGTGCTCGCTAAGGCGAAGACGATGGTGGATCTCGGGGAGCTCGGGATCGCCGGGGGCCTCCGGCTTAGAGTCACCGCAACAGGGGCTCGAGTGCTGGAAATCCCCGGCGAAACCCGTGGCTCGTCCGCTGACGCTCTGGCTGAAAAGCTTAGAGCGTCCCTAAATGCGGACGAGGCCCGAGTGTCCAGGCCCGTCAAATGCGCAGACCTGCGCATCCTGGGTCTGGACGACTCGGTGACCGAGGAGGAGGTGGTGGCCGCCGTCACCAGGACCGGTGGGTGCCCTGCCGAGCAGGTCAAGGCAGGCACCTTACGTCCGGACCTGTCGGGCATGCGAACCGTAACGGTAAGCTGCCCTGTGACGGCGGCGAAAGTCATTGTGGAGGGCCGAAGGCTCTTGGTGGGCTGGGTTTCGGCGCAGGTAAAGCTGCTGGAACCCAGACCTCTGAGGTGCTTCCGCTGCCATGTGGGGCACCACGTGTCGGTCCGGTGCACCTCGGAGGTGGACCGCAGCGGCCTGTGCTTCCGCTGCGGCCAGCCTGGTCACATGGCCGCGGCTTGCTCCGCCGCGCCGCGCTGCGCCGCATGTGCGGCAGCTGGCAAGCCGGCTGATCACCGGGCAGGGAGCAAGTCCTGCGGTACTCCCGCCAAGGCCAGGGGCAAGGGAAGGCCCTCCGCCACCACCGCCAAAACCCCCACCGTCGCCACCACCGCAGCCGCCGCCACTGTCGCCGCCGCTGCCGCTACTGCTGCAACTTCCGCAGCGGAGCCCTCGCAGGGGGCCCGGGAGGGGGCTGAAATGGAGTGCCAGTAACGGCCTCATTACGCCTTCTCCAAGCGAACATCAACCACTGCGCCTGCGCTCAGGATCTGTTGCTCCAGAGCATGGCGCAGTGGTCGATTAACATCGCCGTGGTCGCTGAGCCGTACTTTGTCCCGCCCAGGGATGACTGGGTGGAGGACCTTAGCGGCTCAGTGACCTTAATTGCGTCGGTCGCCGCCGGTACCCCGACCCTTGAGAGTGTCAGGAAGGGTCAGGGGTGCGTAGCAGCACGGTTCGGGGAGATCGTTGTAGTGGGAGTCTACTTCTCCCCGAGCCGAACTCTCGCCGAGTTCCACAACTCCCTCACGGAGTTGAGTGTCGTCATCGGAAGTCATTCCCTCCCCGTGCTTGTGCTCGGGGACTTCAATGCCAAGAACTTGGCTTGGGGTTCTCGTTACACGGACGTGCGGGGTAGAATGGTGGAGGACTGGGCTCTGGAGACAGGCCTGGTCGTCCTAAATCGGGGTTCTGTCCCCACGTGCGTGCGGATGCGGGGCGAGTCGGTGGTGGACATCTCGTTCGCCAGCCCCGCTCTGTCGCCGCGTGTCGTTGACTGGCGCGTCATGGAGGGGGTGGAGACCTATTCCGACCACCGGTATATCCGGTTCGACGTCTCCACCCAGTCCTCAAGCGTGCCGGTCCTACAGGCCCCGAGTGGTCCGCGATGGGCGCTGAAGCAGCTGGACCGGGAGCTCCTCCTGGAAGCCTCGATCGTGCAGGCCTGGGTGTCATCACCAGTCAGGCCTGCTGACATCAACAACGAGGCGGGTTGGTTCCAGGAGGCCATGTCCGAGATTTGCGACGTGGCAATGCCCCGAGTTCGGCCAGGAAGCGCCCGGCGTCAGGTGTACTGGTGGTCGCGAGAGCTGACGTCTCTGCGCAAGGCGTGCGTTGCCGCGCGGCGCCTGTACGCCAGGCATCGCAGGCTCCGCATCCGCCCTCCGGATGCGGCAGCCATTGAGGCGGAGCTGTACGAGGGGTACAGAGCGGCGAAGACCGCCCTCCAAGAGGCTGTCCGGCGGGCCAAGAATTTGGCCCGCGAGGAGATGCTGGAGTCTCTGAACGGAGATCCGTGGGGGCGCCCTTACAAGATGGTGCGGGACAAACTCCGCACCCGGGGCCCCCCGCTAACGCAGAGTCTCCGGCCTGAGCTCGTGGAGGACGTGGTGAGCGCTCTGTTCCCTTCGCGAGGGGAGCATCCTCCCCCGCCTATGGCTCCGCCGCCGCGTGCGGTGCCGGAAGCGGACCACACCGATGACGATGACGACGTTCCGGAGGTGACTGGGGTAGACCTGAGAGTGGCGGTACGCAGGCTGAAAGCCAGAAACACCGCCCCGGGACCCGATGGCTTGCCTGGCAAAGCCTGGGTCCTGGCCTCTGAGGCTCTCGGGCCCCGACTGGAAGGGCTCCTAAGCGCATGCTTGGAGAGAGGCCAGTTTCCGCTTCGTTGGAAGACGGGGAAGCTGGTCCTCATCCGGAAACCAGGGCGCCCTGCGGACTCTCCGTCCGCATACCGGCCCATCGTGTTGCTCGACGAGGTGGGCAAGCTCTTCGAAAGAGTCATTGCCAACCGCCTCGCCGGGCACCTTGCGGGGATGGGGCCGGATCTTGCGGAACACCAGTTTGGTTTCCGCAAGGGGCGCTCCACGGTGGACGCCATCATGCGCGTGAGAGCCCTCACGACGGGGGACGCGGTGTCCCGGGGCGGGGTCGTCTTGGCGGTGTCTCTTGACATCGCCAACGCCTTCAACTCCATGCCCTGGAGCTGCATTGGGGAGGCACTCCGGTATCACCGGGTGCCAACCTACCTTCGTCGTGTGGTCGGGGACTACTTGACGGATAGGGCCGTGATCTACCCTGGTCAGAGCGGAGAATGGAACCGGCGAGAGATGTCGTGCGGTGTTCCACAGGGATCGGTTCTAGGACCGGCCCTGTGGAACATCGGTTACGACTGGGTGCTGCGCGCCGACCTCCCTACCGGCGTCAGCGTAGTTTGCTACGCTGACGACACGCTGGTACTGGCACAAGGGAGGTCGCACGAGGCGGCGGCCGAAAACATGACACGCGGGGTTGCGATAGTCGTGGATAGGATCCGGCAATTGGGTCTCGAGGTGGCATTGCACAAGTCCGAGGCCATGTGTTTTCATGGGCCTCGGAATGCGCCACCGTCGGGATCCCTACTGACGGCGGGAGGGGTTTCCATCGGCGTCGAGTCGACGTTGAAGTACCTAGGACTCGTCCTCGACAGCCGGTGGAACTTCGTGGAGCACTTCCGACGTTTGGCTCCCAAACTGGAACGGACAGGGGCTGCCTTCAAGCGGCTCTTGCCCAACCTGAGGGGTCCAAACGCCTCCTGCCGGAGGCTATACGCGGGGGTCGTGCGGTCCATGGCTCTTTACGGGGCCCCGGTGTGGGCGCGTTCTTTAAGGCGGCAAGCCGCCCACTACCTGAACGCGCCCCAAAAGGTGATAGCCATAAGGCTAATCCGGGGGTACCGCACGATCTCCGGCGAGGCGGCTAGCCTCCTTGCCGGATTGCCGCCATGGGATCTGGAGGCGATAGTCCTCGCGCGCCTGCATGAATGGCGCGCGGAGGCACTACGTCGGGGGGAAACTCCGCTGCCGCGGCAAATTGCCGCTCAGCGGACAGACCTCCGGCGTGATATCATGGCGACATGGAGAGAGCGACTGTTGCAACCCCGTGCAGGGCACGCTACCATAGTGGCGATAAGTCCCCTCTTTGAGGAGTGGCTAGAGAGGCGCCACGGCGCCCTCACCTACCGCCTGACGCAGATCCTCACCGGACACGGTTGTTTCGGGAGGTTCTTGCACCGAATCGGGCGGGAGGAAACGCCCGGGTGTTTCCACTGCGAGGATCGCCCGGAGGACACGGTGGAGCACACCGTGGAGGTCTGCCCCGCTTGGGCGGAGCACCGCCGTGTCCTCGTAGCGGCGATTGGCGGCGGCGATCTCTCGCGTCCGGCCTTGGTTCAAGCCATGGTCCGGAGCGAGAGGGAATGGGAAGCCGTCACCTCCTTCTGCGAAGCAGTCATGCTAGTGAAGGAGGTGGCGGGACGTGAGAGGGAAAGAACCTCACGTCCCAGCCGCCGCGGGAGACGCCCTGGGCGTCGGGGGTCACGTGGTGGCTCCCGGCCACCGTAGGCGCGGGCCTGTGGACGGCGAGTTATGGGCTAGCTCGCCGTCCGGCCGTCTTATGACGACAGGCCGTGTCGACGGCGCGTTCGTGTTCCACGCGCGCCTCAAAGAGATGTCAGCAACCGAGTAGGGGTCCGCATGGGCCGATGCCTGCCAGAGCTGCGGGATTGTTCGAAAGAGACACCGTGGCCCTGGAACACAAAGGGCAAAGAAGGAACATGGATGGGTTTTAGTCAGTACAAGTCTGACACTCCCTTCCGCTCCGCCCAGAGTGGGGGGGGTCATTTGATGATTTCCCATCCAAAAAAAAAAAAAAAAAAAAAAAAGTGTTGGGAAAATGGCTTGAAATTGTCCTTAAGTTGTACAGCGCACAGGGCTGGTGTTGTATATTTAAATATTATCATGTACACCGATAACATTTAATAGAGAAATACAAAGTCTATTGCCTCAGAAAGAAAAAATAATGCCAGAAATCCAGAGAATCCTCGGGACGCGTAACCGATGATGACGTAGCAGTCCTAAAATGTAGAGATGATAATGACCCAATTCCAAATGCCATCTTTTTTCCACCATCTGGACCTTCGTAGAGCGTCTGTCCAGAGTGGAATCGTTGAATAAGTGATGCAGTTTTACTATCGTTAGTGCACCGTGGGTGCTATCTCTAAACAGTTTCAGTTTGTGCCCTATAATTGACGATCCGTTTAACAGTAAAATCATAGCTTGAAATTAAACACGAATTACTACTACATAACATAGGTAGTTGTTGGAACTTCTGCTTATTAGTTTGTGGGCTGGTATCAGTGTCTTGCTATCTAGAGATAACAGCAGACTAAGTGGCTCCGGGTGTAATAGTTGTATTAGTGACGCGTCGCTGGACAAGATTCAGAGATCCCACAGATTTGGGCTTTTCTTTGTTTGTTTTGTATGGGTTTAAGATTAAATTAGTATTCAATTTAAAATATAGTTTTATTTACATATAAACGTTATTAATTACTAAATACATAGACCTAAACTAATACAAAAATATATGTACATATGTCAAAAGCAGAAAAGAATTAAAAGGCGTCAAAAAAATTCGTCCGCATCGCTGTCAACGGAGAAAGTGCCCAGATGACTGACAGCATTTCCACGTTGGATGGCAATGCTGCTTCTTTAGCGAAGAAATAGGGCAGCCCTCTGGTTACGAGAAATGTCGAACAACCGTTTGGTGGGCATTCGGACCCCATGGCCCCAGTATTTCAACCCCAAACGGCTCAAACACAACTACCGATTAAGTTACTGTATTTGTGCCGTTTGATGTTTTCAGCACCTGTTCTACATAGTTTGATATTTTGGGTATATTTATTTGATACAGTCATTTGTAACTCTTTGACAGAGTCTTTATTTCATAGCAGTAACTTATTTTTTTATTCTTTAAGTGTTTTTTTCTATTCTGAAGCTCAACAGTACAGGTTAATAATGTCAGATATTATTTCAGCAAACATTCTGCGTACATTGTTTCAGTAAAACATTCATTGTTTTGTAAAACCGTTGTAAATATTTTACATTGTGTTGTTATACATTGTACCTGCTAGCAAAGCTGAGTAAATACTGGGTGAGTTTGGAATGTTATTTCAATAACATTAGGTGCTTGGGTACTTAATTTTAAAGTTAGAAATACCTTTTAGCTCCTACGAATGGCAATAGGTAAAATCTAAGTGTAGCAACCTGAGCCGTCAACCGCGCTACCACCTTGCTAAATGGCTATAGGCCATTAAAAACCCCGGCATTAAATTAGCTGTTTGATCGCACCTATAAGTAAGAAACGAATCTGTCTAATGTTTCCACTGTGGTACTAGCCTTCCATCCTATGAGAGATAGCGGGCCGTTGCCCACCACACGAGCTCAGTGCAGGCTGGTGGATGTCACGTCATATCTTTACATTTTTAATTAAGGTCACACCGGATTATGTTCTAGTTCACCGTTTTGAGAGCAGTGGTGATGAAATGAGTTACACAAAATAAAGTCTAGGTTCTTAACTTCTAGCACAACTCCTACCACTGGACCATCAAAGCACACACATCATATCTTCGGAACAAAACTCAAGCTAGAACCATAATGAGTTAGACCTCAAACATTAGGCCACTAATGAGTCACTAGTGAGATCACGACATTAGGCCGGTCCACCTCCCGGGCCCAATTGCCGACGATCGGCGTTGTTTGTGACCCGCACCTTAAGTAAGGTTAACTAATTGATGCGGACACTCCCGACGAGACCCGACTCCGGCCGAGCGTAGGGCTGTTCTGTGTTTAGTCAAGCAATGTGTCACAAAAAGTGTGACAACTCAATTTAATTTAGTTGTTCTTTTACCCTTTTTTGACAGGCCATTTTGGGAGTATATGGAACTAAATGAGCTTGATTATAAAATTACACTACGCTTCGAAGCAACCGCTTTGTTCTGCACCGAACACAGATTGCATGAATTCAATCCAACTTTTCCTCTAACTTGACACCAGCTCATCAAGAATTTTCTTTGTACTCATAATTCGTGTTCTTCCCTAGCTAGACCCGGTTCCAAATGCTAGTATCTCAGACAAACATGTTGCATTATTTTGTGACCGTCTCTTTTGAATATTTATATGAATTGCTGAAGCAGAATAAACTATTGAATCGCTAGTATTCCTCTTTCTCTTCAACAATTTGCAATCTGATATCGGTAACTTATTAATGTGTCTATGAAACGTACTAAGTCCTCCTGCCCGGGACCAAGACTTCCATCCTTAGAGTTATGATTATGAAGTATGCGTATGTATGCGCTGGAATTAAATTAGTCGCGAGATGTGAGGGGTCAAGCGTGGGCGTTTTGTGCTCTTACGCGTTGACAACAGCTGCTACCAGGGATACTGAACATGTGGTATAAGTCACAGATATCATTGGGAAATATGATATGTCCATAAATAGGAAGTAATTCTGGCTAGTGTGTATAGTACTGTGAGTTGTCTTGCTGTATAATTATGCTGTCAACCTTGCGTCTTCTATGGTGATGCACCGACAAACATCTCGGTGCAACACCGGTGCATTTAAATATGGTGTTAGTGGACACCGACGTGGTGTCCGAAGCCAAATCACGATGGACTCTTCACTAAAATTGTTTGAATTCCTTAACATAAAGACACAAAATTCACTGGTCAAAGAGTGAGTTATCTTCGGCTTGATCTCGAGATCTTCTTCCGTAGTAGCACAGTGATGATTGAAGTAATTAGATCATGGCATCACACGGATCAACTGTGTACCTACTTACAACAAGATGGCGCGTATTATTCACTTCCTTATTCCGAAGCTAATTGGTACGACAACACTTTACATTCGGAGAAACGCTTTGTAATTTTTGGAGGTAAATGAAGGATTACAGGAAAGAGTTTTTGATTTGGGACTTAGTTTGAATTGAACATCGTGGCAGTTTTAAAGTAAAGACCAAATAATTGATCTAAATATAACTAAAAAATTAATGTCAAATTAAGGTTACTATGACAATAATTGATTTCTTACCATCTACATCATTCTTCTGCCCTTATCCCAATTTATTTGTGGTCGGCGCAGCTTCCTCTTCCATACTTATAATCGATTTTTTACCAATGAAAAGAATTCATTTCTGCTGCAGTAGTACTAAATATAAGTAATATACCTGATTTAGATCGGGTTTTTTCAATCAATCAATCATTTATTTTGTTAAACATAGGTATGGTTACAGATATCAGATAGTATATTGTCTAGAATATGTACACTATGTTTTGCCAATTTATGGCGTACAACATTAACAAATAAGGTGGCATGTCAATAGATTTTGTCAGTAACTACTTGCTCTTGAGCTCTTATCTCTAAACTATTATTTCTGAAAGAGCTTTTAAATTGAAGATCTTGCATATCCATGGAAGGTAATGAAAATTAACAATATTAGTAAGAAAAAATAAACAGATTATATCTCTTCTATTATCTGCTTTTTCTTGATCAATAACAAATCGGAGATACTGCCAGCTGATCCAGCCCATCTGAACCGTCTCACCTCCGGGTGGTGACAATTATTCACAGCTCAGCGAGAGAGCTCACACGATATGTAGCGCCTCAGGCATTCGTCCTACCTTTCCTAGCTATTGGGATCCGCTTTCTAGTAAGTTATGGTCTGTCTATGTTTTCTTGTTTAAGCAACAGTTTGCTGTGACATTTTCACTAAATATTCTTCAACACGATATTACTGGTAAAAAATTATGTCAGGGTCAGCAAACCATGCTAATACCAAGCAGCGTCCATGGGATTTAGTTCGAATTCCATGATGTTTAAAAACTCTGTACGTAGGTTGCTAAATAGCAAAGTTGATCGTACTACATCAGCACCCTGGCTTTGGTGGTGGCGACATCTTCTCTCCATCAGTTGAGCCATTACTTCGGCCTAACAAAATGTATAATACCTAACCAAAGAGGTTCAAATGTCACCGCTTAACAATCTCTTTCCTTACAATAAGACTCCCACAATTTATAATAAAAAACACGCCCATAACATGTTAATTGCTACCGATGCCTGGTCCCTAACTGCGTGGTCGTAATCATATTCCTAACGAGCTGCGCAAGACTCCCTGGTGTGATCGCAAACTGACATAGCTAACAACTTAGTTCACACCTCCAGAAATACATTATTAACCTTATGGCTTAGTAAATAAGGATAGAGAAAGAGTTTGTCAGTGGTAAGTAAAAGTTGGTAAATCATAGAAGTAGCAACGTCTGGTAGTAATGTAATTCAATATAAACTAGCGTTCTTTTTTATGTTTCATATACATTAACGGTTTCGTTCCAATGTGTAGCATTTGTTTTTAACATAAACTGCAATGAATGTAAGGATTGTAGCAGGTGGCGTTCTGTGGTTTTTGCCTACCCCCAAGCGAAAAAGGTGTGAGTTTATGTGTGTATAAACTGGCACGTATGGGCCACAAGGCACTTTGATAGAGATAGAGAACCAGCAAAAAGCCTTGTTTTAAGGAAAAACATAATAAAGAAGAGTTAAAAATCCTTATTAAATATTGTTCAATGTGTCTTGCTCAGTGGGCCCAGAGCTAATGATTTCTGTACGAAATAATTTATGCATGAATGTGTCGCGGCGCTCGCACAGCTCGACAGCCGTCCGCGATATATAGCCTGTGGACACTAAGCATGGGGATAAAGAAGGGCCATTCCATCTAGGACAGGGCCTTAACAATATTCCCAACCACTATATCTTCGAAAAGCAATAATGTAATTCTAGTGGCGCGCAAACCAGGGAAGAATAGCACAATCGAGAAGAGTCCTACACTCAGCAGGGGGTGGGGCATGGCTGCCATTGAAAGAGATTATAATGATAGCGGCGAACACTAGAAATGACACACTGGAGATTGAAAAAGCCAGGAGGCATTATTTAGATTTTAGATAGGTCAATACGGGCCAGAAACTGATTATCGGTAGACCTGGATATTGACAAACATACACGGTTCAGCAATTTATCCGAAGGAGAGAAATTCACCAATTTGCAGAACTTCCATCCGGCCGCGGAATATAATAAGCATATAAAATGTTGAACAAACAGGAAAAAAACTCAATCTCACAAATATTATAATAATTTGAGAAATATGGATATTTAAAACAAATGGGATTTCTGCAAGTTGCTGTGAACTGGTTTTCCTTATTAAGTTCGTACAAGAAAATGCCGTAAAGAGGTGTGAAGTTGCGCACAGAAACATTACGTTCATTTTGTGGAGGTAAATAGTAATTACTAGATAAGGATGCTTGTACATCAGGTTACGGGGAGTAGATAGACAACTTGCAGTTGCTAAGTTTAACAACTACTTCATTCTAAGAGTTTTTTAATAGCGCTGGAATTGGTAGGTCTACTAAACTATCCTTGCGAGTTCGAGTTACATAGGCTGCGGGACTGTTCGGAAGAGATACCGTGGCCCTGGAACACAAAGTGCAAAGAAGGAGCATGGATGGGTTTTAGTCAGTACAAGTCTGACACTCCCTTCCGCTAAGCGCAGAGTGGGGGGGGGGGGGGGGTCATTTGATGATTTCCCATCCGAAAAAAAAAAAATTAAGTTACATCAGGTGACACAGTGGTCTAACGCAAACACCATCTACACGAAAATCTTTTATTATTTGCTGGAATAAATATGGTCCCTACTCATACAGTGGTATTATTTAATTACTAATCACAGCCAGTAAAGCATATTTCTCCAGTCATCGCTGCGTTTGCGGCCAACCTTAATAAGCACCTTACTAATGTTTTACACGAGTGTGACATTTAATTTTTTACACAGTGAGAGGAGAAATTAAAATTGTCAAAAGGACTCGTTATGATCCGTGAACTTGCAGGTTTATATACTTCGAATCGTTCACTAATGCATTTACGACTTTTAACTATATTTTATGAGTGGTAGGGTTTGTTTTAGGGTGTTTATTTTGTAATTTGAACACATTTTGTTGTAGAAAAGGTGTTTGAATCAAGTTATGAATCTTGATAACGCGAGCGAGCACTTTGCAGTTAATTTCGAATAATATTAAGTATAAAAACAATAATAAATGTGTTTTGATGATGTTACTGTTAATATATAGCTGTTTGGAGACTCATTTCTGCGATGTGCGAGGTTTTACGTTTAAAATGATCGGTGCTTTTTGTTTAACTGGTTTCTTTTATATAATGGAAAGTAATTTTTTTCTATAACGGGGACACCCGACGCCAGCTTGGAAATGTATGATAGACTTTTTCATAATATAAAAAGAGTTACCCTGTAACATACCCCCATGCGTGGATGACCACATGTCTATGAACGTAGACAAAGCAAAATGAGAATATACGGATCGCAACAGGAGAAGTTCTGTTGGCTCTGCCTACTCCCCTTAAACCCAGGTAAAAGGTGATATATAATAAGGCATTGCTTCGTTGTAAATGTACACTAACTGGAGTCTTCACTAAAGTCATCATCATCACATCAGTCCGGAATCACCTACTACTGGTACAGGCCTCTCCTTTTTTCTGCCACTCTTTGACTTTGACTCGCGACTTTGACTTTTCTTTAAAGTTTTCAAATGTTGAGAACTAAATAGATCTCCGCCGAGAGTTAAAGGAATAGATAAACATACTAAATGATAATAGAATACCACAATACTAAATAAGACACGATACTGTGCCATTCGGGTGGTCAGTGTGAGTGTACCTATCTCCGGTCAGTATTTAATCTCCAAGTCACGATTTGCTATAATCAAACATCAAGCATGTTTTGTTGAACTATTAGAAATATCACTAAAAAAGATATATCGTTTGACACATCAGTATTAGAAATTACCATACTAACTTATTATTTCAGTCGAGAAATCTCATTCAAACACCTGTCAAGCGGAAACAAACCTTACTCAATAAGAAATAAGACCACTATTTTGTATAACGTGTTAACTGCATTGTTGTATTTTTAAGTTGGTATTCGAGATAGGCGTCACAAAACGGACAGACGGACGCGTAAGTTACCTGATGGTCAGTTCAGATTAAATATTGTAATAAGATACGTCCATCTTTTTGACTAGAATCGTCATAAGTTTGACTACTGGGGAATTTTGATGTTTGCCGATACACCGAATAGAAATAGATTATCACCGAGAATTCCGGCTGATGACTTTCCACGGGGTTTTTCGAATTGCCCTGAATAAATTTCCACTTTTCTTGATCTCGATAGGTACGAAAAACTTTTATTAAGTTCCAATATCTACGTAAATTATTCAGTGTTATGTGTCATGCAAGTCGCGTCACACCCCGCGGAAGGTACATCAATAGGAATTGCTTGTTGGTAGGACAGATAATCAGTAGCACCTACCGTGATCGATATTAATCCATTTCAAAGAATTTGAAGATATAATAGAGCGACTAACAGAAGAAAAGACGTAGGAAAACTGTGTTCAGTAACGTCTTAATGCAAAATGACACAACTACCAACTTTGGCATGTTGTACTTGTAGCGACAGCTACCAGTTGTATAAGTAAGTTGTTTGTCGTAAGTTTATTTAAATGCCTAACCTCATAGTTCCCCCAACCGCTAGCCTACCCAGAACCTTGGGTCCACCCGCCCCGCTCAAGGCACCACGCTGACCCCCCAGCCCAGCCCAGGTGCCGCTTCCCATAGCCACCCCACGAGGCTCCACGTCCATGAAACATTCGATAATAAGTGGCCACTTCTAATTCATTATAAATACGTAATTGTCGGAGGGGAAGTCACGCTTTGATTCTGTGTTTAGGAATATTGTGATGTGGAACTTGGTATAGTTGTTGTGCTAGTTTATGAAACTGTCTAGCGCTGTTTGTCCATAATATGTGACTGTTGTAGGAACTAAAATAAATAAATCACATGAATAGGTTTTGGTCGACAGCATACGATATTTGTTTTGGTCGACAGCATACGATATTTGTTTTGGTCGACAGCATACGATATTTGTTTTGGTCGACAGCATACGATATTTGTTTTGGTCGACAGCATACGATATTTGTTTTGGTCGACAGCATACGATATTTGTTTTGGTCGACAGCATACGATATTTGTTTTGGTCGACAGCATACGATATTTGTTTTGGTCGACAGCATACGATATTTGTTTTGGTCGACAGCATACGATATTTGTTTTGGTCGACAGCATACGATATTTGTTTTGGTCGACAGCATACGATATTTGTTTTGGTCGACAGCATACGATATTTGTTTTGGTCGACAGCATACGATATTTGTTTTGGTCGACAGCATACGATATTTGTTTTGGTCGACAGCATACGATATTTGTTTTGGTCGACAGCATACGATATTTGTTTTGGTCGACAGCATACGATATTTGTTTACGGTCTTCTACGTTCAAAAATTCAGAAGTCTGATCTGTTTTTTGGCTTTTCAAAAACTACTTCCAAAACCCCACGTTAATTGAAGTTTTTGATCTGAAAAACTAATACAATAATGTTATTTCACTGTCCAGATCTAGCAGCATCCTTCAATGGAACATAACATTTGCGAATGGACCGGAATCACGTGTGCTGCCGAGCTGTTCCAACTCTTAAACATAAGGATAATTATTCGGATTTGAAGGCCAACCTTCAGTGGAGAGGCACCAGAAGAAGAACAAAGAAGTTCTCTTCAATATTTCTGAGGTGAAAGTTTATACTTAACAATTAAAAAAAAAATCAATCAAAAATCAATCGTCCAATTCAATAAATAATTCACCTTGTAAATCGTAACTACTGAAATAACTATACTATTGCCATTTTCCCATAAAACATCTTTATAAAGATTGCTTACACTTACTTAGACGCTCAATAGGGTGACCACGCGTCGCGGGGGGCGGTGGGAACTTATAAGGAAATCTCCGATAACCACTCGACATGGGTGGATACACTAGCAAGTGGCTCCTGGGGATATAGAATTTATAAGTAGATGATTATGATTTCTTAATAAGATCGGATTTTTAGAAGAAATCATGTGAGAAAAATTGTTCGGAAAGTTTTAGTAGAGAGGAAATTAAAAGATATTTTATAAAAAGAAAGAATAAGGTTGGTAATAAATACCATAGCCGAAATTCCCATAGCCATGGGACATTCCTAATTAAAGATTTTATTTGGAGTTATTGAGTTTATTACGACAGATTTCTTATCGCCAGACAAACAAAACAAATAGTACTTAAGATAACAATAATCAACATTATCGAATCATGGGATGAATCTGCTAAAAACCTTGCTGATACATGAAATCGCACATAGACAGTTATCAGTCGTGATCTTAGTCATAACCATAGATTACAAAGAAAAAATAATAAAAAAACCATAGAGAAAAATGTCAACCATCCAAAAAGAAACGAAATTTAAAAAACATAAACCACAAATTAGAGCGTTCGTAAATAATTAATGCGCTCCGTCCCCAACAAGACTAAATAACAGTTTTGTACAGTCAGCCACAAAATTACCGAACGTAAACGGGACGTCGTTTAATCGCTTGCATATTGTATTGGATCATTTTATTATGGAAACAAGCGTAGCGCGAGGGGGCGGAGTGGTGAATCGGAGGTGTACGGTGTACATTGCTGGTGTGGCTTAGAATTTACGGTTAAAGCTAAGTTTAAGTGTAAGGTTAATCTGTGTCATGTACACTTTAGGCAGAAGCTAGCCCTGGCTAGTTATTAAAAGGTATACAGAAGATGCCAATTTCTAACTAGTTTTCTAACCAACTGAGGGTGAAGACGATTTCATGGCGGAAATATATATGTATTTATCATAGACACCTAGTCACTGGATGACGTGAAATGTTGTAATCCATCACAACGCAGATGTAAAATAAATGTGCACTTCCTGAAAAAGTATTCGAGATAAGACAACTTATTAACGTTCACTTTGACAGGGCGTCTGTCCGTCTGTCTGCTGGCCTGTAACTCATCAATGGGTGATAAACGGATACTTATGATGATACCACTGATCATTAAAATGATCCTGAAGACGAGATTCTTACATTTAAAAGATAAAATAATAACAGTAGGAAAACCGTGGAAACCACCAATGTACATGAAACACCTCAATTTCCTCACATCCACCTCACGAAGGTGTCCGTGAGAGCCAGGTCACCTGGTGGTCGGCGCGACTGGAAAAAAGCGGTGTTTTGCCGCGATCATAGTTTACTTCATTACCTTACTTAGTTATGTGAGTCCGAGGGGCCCAATTAAATATCATTAGCTATTAACTAGCGGTTTGAACACACATTTTTGATGAAGAGTGTGTTTTAGGTTTTAAGTATTGTTTAAGTGTATGATACCTAACCTAACTTGTATACTTCTTTAGCTTCGAGTATATTTTGCTTCATCAACAGCATTGCTGTGCCTCCGTACGATCAAAAAACTTTAAAGCTTAGCCTGATTTGAATAAATTACTTTTGATTTCAATTTCGTAGTCTGTCCTATATGCCACATATTCCTTCGGATTCAGGAAGGAGTCACCTGATTCAGATTCTGATTTGGGACTGAGAAATTCTGATGATATTTGTAGGTACACGAGGACCCAGTAATGGAACTATTTCCTCACAATAAATAAATAGCACATTGAAGTTCGATCAAACACACAGAAACTATTACAAATATAAGCGCAAAACGAAGCTATTAAAAAATAGCTCTAGTAATTTCCCGTATCGTATAATTATGTCGTGTGTAATGCCAGCTGCGCACGGCTGCGACAAGCGACGTAAGCGCACGATTCCGCACGATCGCTGCACCCGGGTGTGGGTAGTTCATATTAAATGATCCACCTTCCGTTCGCGCAGGAGGTTAAATATGGATGGAGGATTAAGGTCAAGATGGACTGAGCTATCAGATAGTCCATCATCATTCTCTTGCCTTTATCCCAATTCATCTGGGGGTCGGCGCAGCATGTCTTCTTCTTCTTCCATACTTCCCTATTACTCGTCATCAGATAGTCCAAAGGAATTAAAGATTCTTAAGAAATTCCTTATGTTAAGCTGATTTGAATAGTAGAGTCTGAGAAGGAGTTATTTGAAGATAGCTATGTATATAACGATATTTTTAATCAGTTAAAAATATTTGCGTGGCTAACATGGCCAGAGATCGCACAGGATGTCGGTCAGTAAAAAAAAAAAATATTGATAATCATTCATGAAAATTGAAAGTTGTGGTCTTTATCTTTCTGTGGATGTTTCTGATTTCTGCATATAAAAAAAAGGATTCAGTTTGAAACAGTAAGTACAGAATAGCATATATATATTTCAGAGGATCTGTGAAAACGCCATGATTTGAGGTGCTGAATAAAAGATGAACAACTAAACTGAACTGATGATTCATAACTTGGCAGAGAAGATCGACGGTTGACGGATTTATTTAAATTTCATATTTATTGAACAGTTCCAACTGCCCCTTAACAACAATACATATCTAAAAGCATATTGAATACAATACGGAGGGAAATATTATGATATATAATGTAATGTTGCTCAAAGTGTTTCAGGCTACACTCATGTAATATTCAGTCGGTAATGACCGCCACGGACGGGCTGTGCCGACATTTTGTTCCAACTGACAATTTTCCGGTTGTGGCGTAATATGTGTTTAAAAGCAATTTTGTTGGGAAAATGGACGATTTATTTGTGTCATGGCATGTGTAGGTTTTTGTTTTGTTGTGTAAAAAGTGTAATAGTAAAGTTGGAGCTATTTCAACAAGTTGTTTTCCTAAGGTCGGTAATATGTTTTATCTAGCGTTTCTATTTCCAAAACTCAAAGAATTTCTATAATAATCTTTTGTACCAGGTATCACCTATTAAAGAGGAGTTTCACCAACACAACTGAACCGCGTTCAAGGAGTGCCAATGTTCCATAGCAATGATGAAAATAACAGATCTTGAACGCGGCTGAATGAAATGAAAAAAACTGAATTCAATCAATCAGCACATCTAAGATATGCTGATTGAATTCAGTTTTATCGTTTTTCTTTATCGATGAAATTTGATTAAGAAAAATCTGTAAAAATCTGGTTTTTTGATTGAGCAGATCGGTACAATTATCTTATATTTTTACTTTTCATTTTCACATGACATTTCTGGCAAGGACGTACATGTTGAGGGTCAAACAGTAAATATTTCGCAATATTACACAATGTGCTGCAATACGCAGGTATCGCAGATCTTCCTGATTGATTAGATTAGCTCTTGTCTCTAGTCTGTGGTGAAGATAATGTACGTGACATGACATTTTTTGATTTTGTTGTGGTATCAATTAATTCAGGCATTCATTCACTTTAATTAGGTACTAGTGAAATCTTTAACATTTGAGGATGTGAGTACTGTAGGGTTAATGGATCTTCCTGCTTATGTTATAATAGACATCGTGAACCTGGAGTTCTAATTAATATTAGTGTGAAATGGCCAACCCGTCTTGAGGAAGCTTGGTGATCTGTGCTCGTGACATCTCTGTATGAGACCTGTGCCCAGCAGTGGGACAGTAATAGGCTGGTATTGAGAATACCAGCCTATTACTGTCCCACTGCTGGGACAGTAATAGGCTGGCTGACTACTTTTATTATAATAGTGTTGATAGAAGAAGTCTGAAAGTGGCATCAGTGAATGAAAAGTTGTATGGTATTCGGTTGAATGAGGAAAATGTCGTGAGAAAAGTTTTAAGAATGTAAACTAGGGGGAATACCAAAGAAATGATGGATGTGCTGCGTGAAAGATGATAAGGCTCAAAATGGGTGACTCATAAGATGACGAATAATTGTTAGGTACCTAAGTGTGGGAGAAAAAGACATGCTGCGCCGACCCCAAATAAATTGAGATAAGGGCCCGACAATAAAGATGACTATAATAGTGTTTTAATTATATTAAGTTCACCTGATCTAGATAGATAGACATTTAGGTACTATTGCGCAAGATTACTCAATACATATTATATCATGAAATGAGATGATATCGGTTAAATTCATCAAAACATGTCACTGTGCTGAAGTATCACGTAGGTACGAGATTACGATACCGTAGCATTACAGACAGTTTTCATTCATCTTATTTGTAGGAATCTTTATTCAGAAAAGTTTAAATCACTCTACAGCTTGTACCACGAAAGTGTGCTCATGCTTAAGGGTGTGAGTCAGACCATCAAAATAAAAAACATTTTCCATGCGACCAACGTCGTAACTGTGAAAAAAGTATAATACATACACAAACATACATAAACGCCTGTCGCCATGGACGCCACCTGCTATGATCCTAATATTTACTCCGTTTCTCACGTTCATCCATCTAAACTATAATACTGGAGACAATAAACTATTCTTCAATTTTATTGTTTTCAGCAGCTCCATTCAAAACTTCAAGATATGTATACGCGACCTTTTTGCGGTTATGATATTGTTCCCTTGGAGAAAGTTGTTCAGTTCACGTCTGTACAACTTCTAACCAATCATACAATAACCTTAGGGTTAGGTCATTTCTAATCTAACACCATCATCATTAGAACAAGTCACCACAAACATAACACAGCATAATATTAAAATGAACCATTACAATTCCCGACACACAATCTCCTCACAATCATAGAGAGGTGTCAAGGTAACCGAACACTCACAAACAGCCACATACCGACAGACGCTGTGATTGGCAGCTCCTGAGCAGCCTGACACTGCTACAGGCATGGACAGAAGACAGAAGGCAAACGGAACTGAAACCCCATAACCATCGCCCCAGCGCGGGTTGGATCATAACTATATGTACCGAAAAAAACTTTGAATTTTCTCTGAGTCTCTTGCGTTCAGTGACTTCAAGTTTTATAGAAAGAGAAACTGTGTCTAAGTAACCACAACAAACTAGTAGGATAGCGATAAATATGACTTCGCAGGTGACACAAAACGCGTATGCCAGATAAGCTGGCAAATTGTTATAATTGCGTGATGTGCAGACTGCAAATGCAAAACAACTGCAATAGTTTTGGTTACAGAAGGAGCATATTGGCCTAAACATTAAATGGTGGTCTATCTCTGAAATTTTTATAAAACTGCAAAAATAAACCAACCGGCCTACAAAAAAAGATTCTTTTTCAAGGTACGTATAACGTAAATAAAGTAAATACCTTCTGATTTACTTGCGTGGTAATACAGAAATCATGATTGGCAGCGCCTGCGCAGCGCGTCGGTAGCGCGAGAGAACTGTCAAAATGATCTAGAAAACTTGACAGGACTATATGAAAGCTGCTTCGGGATTCTGACCCTAATTGTACAGGGATAAGGACGGGAGTTAGGACTAGATTCGTCTGTTTGTTTATTTGTTTGCAGTGAGGCGTAAGTTCACTTTGATTTGCCGAAGAGGTAGGTCACTAGGGAGAGTATGGTTTTGTAGGAATATGAGATTTGTACGAAAATATTGTCGTACTCATAGGTGAGTACGACAATATTTATAAAAAAATCTTTAGTGTTTATAAAAAATATTTATAAACACTAAAGAATAATGGAAAAAATAATTAGCCGAGTTTCTTCATGATTCACTCAATATAATAACACTTAAATTATAAAAGTTGGTTGTTCAAAAAAAAAACTTCTTTGTGCAGATCAGATACTACCTACTCGACACTTTAAATCATTTATATCTTAAAACATCTAACTAAGTATTTGAAAGCCGTAAAATCATCATTGAATTCGTAATCTTTTAACCATCGTCAGTTTTAAATCAACCAATTTTACAATACATAGAAACCCATGGTCACCGCAGGTCAAGTGTCAGGCCGTAACTTGTCTGACATCATAATACAGGCGGTATCTCCGCGCACCGGCGCACGCGCAGGCTGGCTGTAACCCGACGCAGCACCTATGTCATAACGACACGATGTTTTTATTAAACAAGCATTTAAATGTAGAAATTGTAATGCTTGTATAATCTTGTGTAATGGCCACTACTGAAGAACGTTTAAAATCTTTATTATTCCTGACCTGACAGTGATAACTGATAACTATGAAAGCAGCAGATAATTCTTACAGCAATAAAAATTAACGGACTAACGAAAGTCAGGGAATTAATGGAAAAGTGTTGGACCCGGTAAAGTGTTATTGCATCAGGTTTTTTCAGTAGCCTTTTCTGTGCCCGGGTGATGGCAATAGACTCGCCCCCTAATACATGGCTACTGAATGACTTAAACATAAGTGATGATATGTGAATTTACAATGGCTCCAATACCGCTCTGCCTAACTCTGGTGACTAATAGGCGTGATGTTATGTTAATAAAAATCAGCGAGGACATGGAAATGTGGAAAACTTGAAATGAAATGAA
The DNA here is from genome assembly GCA_910589295.1 of Noctua janthe. NCBI lineage: Eukaryota > Metazoa > Arthropoda > Insecta > Lepidoptera > Noctuidae > Noctua > Noctua janthe. The sequence continues at coordinate 760,536 of OU342561.1, forward strand.
AAAAAGCCCTGTTTAGTTTCAGTGTCAAGCTGGGTCTGCTCGGCTGTTTGTTCGAAACAAACTAAGTATTAACAACAAGCCGTTGCCCGCTACCTTCTTCCGCGTGACATCATAATAAAAAATATTACTTCCCTATTTGAATTGAATTCTGTTAACAATTCCAAAGGCCTTTTTTGCACGGATCCCTAATCCTTTTTCTAAAATAATGCTTAAGTTACTCTTTATAACATCAGCTATCTGCCAGTAACAGTCCGTTCGAAATCGGTCCAGCCGTTTCGGAGATTAACCGGAACAAACAGACAGAGAGACAATAATTAAAAAACATTTTTTTTTTGGTTACAAATACTGTATATACTTTCATATATTCAGTAAAAAGCTGTTATTTTGAAATCACAAACAGACACTTCAATTGTATTTATTTGTATAGATATACAGCAGTTTCTTGTTTGATCAATGCACAACAAAACAAAATGTTTCTATGCAATATGAAAATCACCTTAACGCACAATATTTTAACAATAGATTCGAATGAATAATGGGCGTTAATACATATTATTATAACAATATTGTTGTTATTCACAACACGAGACAAAATAACATATTTACTTATTCATAATTATTTACTTATTCTGTAATTTATTACAGACATACGACACACAGGTGCTAAGTAAAAAACAACGAGTAATGTAAAGGAAAACTCGATAACTCATGAAAAACAATAAAGTACCTACGCACGTAGTATTTGCTACATTTTGTAGTACTTTTCAATGTGTTTTGTTCTTGGCCATGAGTAGGGTGACTATATGCCTTAGTCTTCTTTTAGGAAAACATCTAAAAGGTTGTGTAAAGGTTGCTGTTGCACTTATTTCCTTAAAAACGGACAAGTTCTATCTATCTTCACTTTAATAGAAAATACACTGTTTTAAACATATGTAGATTACCACACAAAGAAACAATTTGATAAACTGCCAATTTAGCCCCTTAAAAGAATTCTGCAATGAATACGCTCAATATAAAATCAAATCCAACTCACTACATAGACATAATACAATTTAACATCTTTTAAAACACACCATTAGGCCTGTAACTTGACACTGTACAGTAGCGACAAAAGATTACGATCTAAAAACATATTAGTTTTCACTAAACTAAGCACCACTGCGTGAGGCATTGTACGTAGATTTGTATCTTTTTGTGCAATATTGGCGTGAGATAGTGCATCGGCTTTTATTGAAGTTCTTTATTTTTTTAATGCCCTTTTGGTATTATTAGCTGCTCAAAGCCAATGCTTTGATACAGTGAAAATCTGACGGACTACAGCACTTTCACAGTTGTTATGCTTTGTGACTGTAGCTTCATTTTTAACTGACCTACTTGAAATAAATGATTGTGATTTGATTTGAAACGGTCAAGGAATGTAATAATTCATTCAAAATTGTAGCAAAATGTATTTTAATAAAAAAAAACTACTTACTATGTCGTGACACCAAGCATTTTAAGAAAACCGACACAAGAGTAAGTATGCTCATCCAATAATTAAATAAAGATTTATATGTTAATTAGCAGTGATTATTTATTGATTCAAAACAGAAATAAATAATGAACTGTTTTATATAAAACCGATCCAAAATAAAGTAAATCTATGGAAATTTAAGCATAGCCAATACAAATATCATGAGGTTATTAATTTAAAAACATCTATTTTTATTGATAAAGCAGAAAAAAACTCTAATTTTATGCTTTCAAATATTTAAATGAAGCACCTAATGACCGCTACTAGAACAAAATGTTTCCATTTAGTATGCAAGAGAAAAAGGCTACTTTACTTGCTAATCTTAATGTTAACATCTCATTTAGACATTATTTCTTATTCAAAATGATACAATCGATGCTTTTTATAAAAATTCTAAAGCGTATTAGAATAATAAGATAACGACTACTGAAAATAGAATCGTTCTAAGCTACAACCACAATCATCTTTGGTCCAAATTGATATGTTTTTGTGATTTTTGTATCAAAAATCTTAAGTTTCGAATTTCGAAACCGCCTCAATCCGCTTCATACCGGACATAACCACAAACTAGGAAGACAACACGACAAAACAGAAATTCTCAACAAAAAAACTATTGTCACTTTCCGAAACACTGAATAGGATTATCAATTATTTGGTCACCCTAAATAGATGCGTATCTTGATTCATCGAAATATGATCGGCTTATTATAACTATATTTGCTAGTTTTCGGCCTTTGTTGGTCCAAACAGTAGATGGAGGCGATAAGGAGGACTATTGTAAGCTTGTGGACCCAATATTAAGTTTCGTCAGTTTTGTTTTCGATGGCAGATATGTAACTGTCATTTTATTCAAATTTTATTGTTATTGTGCAGGATCTGGTTCTGTTATCGGCTGCTCATAATGTGAAGCATATAATGTTGAAATGGTCTTATGATCGAGTGTTATTACACCTTTATAATGCTTTCTGGTCATCAATAAAGTGCGGTGAATTCTCGTTTATTTTCTTAACTCATCACAGCCGGCTCTGATAAGATCACACTAATTCGTAAGTAAATGAGGTACCTAGTCTAGTTTTGAAGTTCATTAGCAGTCACATAAAGGCTTGAGAGTAGTCGTGAGACCCAAAATCCCGCTCGAATCAATATTTAGGTGAAGCCGCGCTTGCCTAGGTTGCTCTGTGGATGGGTGACCACCACACTCATTATATACCACACATTTACATCACATTCAGTCATCTTGACAGTCGTTACATGTAGTCAGTGGGCCGAAAGTCTGAAAACCAGTCTTACCAAGGGGTATCGTATTACCAAGTACTAACTGGATTGTGGATGTCGGATAATTGCTCCATGTAAAATAAATACTAGTATTCAGCTGCATCCGGTTAGACTGGAAGCCGACTCAAACGGAGTTGGGAAAAGACAGGCAAATGATGACCCAAAATAATCGAATAAACGGTCAGATCAGGGATTGTAGAAATTGAAACAATGACTTTGACGGGAGCTCTGCGGCTGTAAAATATTATTACTGTGTCCTTCTGCACAGTATTTCCTTTCGTTTTTTACTTTTACAAAATTAGGTTATTATTACCAACACGATTTTAGAAAATACAAATTTTTTGTAAAGTTAGAGAGAATCTCAGACTAACTACAGGGCGTCGACTTAAACGAATAACATCTTTAAGGGTGTATAAGCATAACAATGAAAAAAATTGTATACTAAATGCTTTCCTCCACTGCCACGTGAATATTTCGCACATATGTCACAACAAATCCTATCATTTTAAGTATTTAAACATTGTTGATTATCACAAATTCTTATCCAAAAGATAATGAACTCGGAAATGTTAACCTGATTGTGTTAAAAATATTTAGTGTGTTATCTGTATTATTTATGTACAGTGATAGTATTTTGATCCGATTACAAAGGTATGATAAGGAGTCATTCTGACACGATGTTTACTCTATCATATATGACATTTTTATTATTGCTTTAGTCATCTATTACCTATTTGCAAATTCTTCTAAGCTAACAGACAGATGTGTTGCTGGGGAGTTCGTTCCGCCACTTCATCTTCCCAGCTACAACAATTGGAACTGGCGAAGAGCGAGCGTTTTGGGTGACCTTCTCGTGAATTTTGAATAAATTGGTGTTTATTAGCCTAATTTATATAACTTATGATTTTGATTTGGAAATAACACAAGAACGATAACCACTGGAACTTCAAAAGATCTTAGTGATCCGTCCAAACTTACCGACTCTTTCACGATGGCTAATAACTAAATTAGTGCTAAAGTCTTCTTTATTTTTACACGTATTGCCTCAACTACAGCAAGCGATGTATACAAAAAGGTAAAAATAAATAAATAAATACTCAAATACATAATATCAGCAGTAGTAGTAGAGGCAGGCCCAAGAAACGCTGGTGTGACGATTTGGACTCGTTCTTGACTGATTGGCCAGAGGAGGCAAAACACCGAGAGAGTTGGAAAGGAATGGGGGAGGCCTTTGCCCAGCAGTGGGACAGAATATGCTAATTAAAAAAAGTAGTAGTAGTCGTAGAAAACAATCAATGAAGTCATACCTATTGATAATCACCATTTCTTGTAAATATGGTGCAAATAGCAGGAAACGCAGGATGTACTGTAGGCAGTAGGTAGCCATGGGTGTCAAAGGCGGGATTACTGAGAACACGTCTAATGAACAAATCGGAAGAAGAAGACACACTACAAAAAGTCTGGGAAGAGTTTAAAAAAACACCAACATGATGAGTGAGTGAAAAGAAAACCACCCGGAACTAGTTATCTTGAAAGTGACAAGTGTATTTGTTTAAGGCCTTTCTTTGAGTTCCAAGTTATCAACACGTTACCTGTGTTATCAGATAAGGTTTCACGTGTAGCTAATCATGCTAATCGTGCAACAGAAGCTGGAACACAAAGTCACGGAGCGACCTTCACCGATAAGAGAGGGCGGGGGGGGGAGAGTACAATTCCAAAGACGAACACAACTGCAAACTACAATGGCAAACCGCCTAATCGCAGCGATATACCGTTGCGACACGACTGCTTTATAGTAAGTCATGAAAACGATCGTCACAATCGGCAATGTACCCATCTATGGAAGCGTTTCCTTTTACCTTCCAATCCCTTTACAAACCATCGATATAATATTAATATTATATTGATGATGGGTACGCTTTCGCATAGAAACATATCCATGTCAAACAGAACATCTGCTTTTCTGAGCCATTTTTGGGGTGAAACTTTGTAAGTTAATATGCCAATGTAACGTTTCCTAGGTATACTTCGGATGCTAAAAATATTGTGTTGGGAAACCTACCTTCTAATGCTCCTTCTTTGATAAGCTCAGGCACAATTTATAACAAACAGTAATAAGTATTAATGGTTCAAAATTTGACAGCCCATTCCAAAACCACTTTTAATTAAAAAATATCTAAATATACATAGATACACATATCTATAGATACTTACTTTCACACCTACAATAAAACATTCCATGATTCATATCGCATTGTATCCGATTCTAAGCAAATAATAGAAATGCTATACAATATACACACATAAGTTATTAAGTAAAATAACAGCATGACTGTTAGGAACACCGTAATGTATAGTGTGTATGCAAATATGCGGCTATTGTGACGAGCGGGACGGTGACGTGACGGCGCGGCGACGGGACGGGGGCGGGACGAGACGGGCTGTAAGGTGTGAGGGTGGAGGTTTGTAATTATTTTGATGATATTTGTTCAGATATTGGGACTTTACTTAGCTTTGTAAGCAAACACACCTGTTCTGACTTTAACGGTTTAAGGTAGATAGACACACACACTGTTGAAAATGCAGCGTACTAGCTCCCGATTCACGTTGCCAGGAAGCATTGGGGTGTTACATATTGGAGACTGACATAATCATTCTTTTTCTCAGGTGAAGGGTATCCATGAGAATTTCCATTCGAAATAAAAAGGATAATATTGAGGAAAAGTCCAAATTACTTGTTAAATGTGAAAGCCTAGCCAATAAACGCGAAAAACTTAGGTCTTTGAACTTAAAAAAACGTGACGAAAAATATCAATTCCTTCAACTTTACACTTACCTTACATAACCATCTATTTACTTCCCATACAGCCAAACACCACACATCACACGTCACGCACCTGCTCCACCAATCGGGGCGTGTAACAACGCAGTAATGAGCGTGACTTGCGCCTGCGCACCTCCACAGCCCTGTGATCGCGCTACCGCCTCAGTTATCTCCGATGAGAGCGCTGTTTCCAGCAATTGTTTGCGTAATTAGCAGTTTTGGCTCAGAAATTATTTGGCTACAATAGTACAAATAATAGTTGGTGTTATTATGGTGTTGGTTCGTTTTCACGCCTTTTCTCGCGAAGGGTGGGAATGGTCGGTGTTGTGTGTCGGCGCATCAAACGCTAGTATGACGGGGTTTCTTTTGGTTAAAATAATAACTTGAATAAACTGTCATTAGTTGTAAGTTTAACACCTGCAAAGAAAATTAGATATGAGACGTAATTCCTCCTAATTGGATTAATGGTAGCATACTTTTATGAAGTTTTGATTTCGTTTTTTTTCTGGTGCACAATACACGCTCTTCCAAAGTGATTGATTCTGCCGTATGCAGAGCAACTTAGTTTCTTCCAAAGTGATTGATTCTGCCGTATGCAGAGCAACTTAGTTTCGGCAACAGCATTTTCTGCTTGTTCAATATTCGGTTAACCAGGAATAGGAACCCAAAGGTTTTAATCGATTCAATTTAATTTAGTTTGATTACGAGTGTATTGTATTTTATTTGGTTTATTTTGATTCTAGGTAATTTATCTGATATTATTTGTTTATGTCTGAGGATTTCTTTTAATTTACGTGTGGCAATGGTAGTTATTTACCTGAAATAAATGAATTTATTATTATCAAAACTCATTTTATTATTTCGTAACCAATTCTTACAGAATTTGGTTCTGAACCAAATTCTGTAAGAAATGAGTCAATGACTCAAAAAAAAGCAGCCCGACATCAGTGTTCCATTCCCCAACAACCAATTTCCCCCTTTCTAAGATAACTTAACAGTTCTCAATCCAATTCCCCAAGCAGACGCACGTTATCAGCGTCAATAAGGCGATTTGTACCCAAACACCTGACCCGTAAGAGGTGGGACCAATAAAAATACTTGTGGCTCAATGGTACCGCGCGGTGGTACCGTTCGGTACTTCGGTACCATTAGTGGCGTAATGAAGCGGTCGGGCTGCTACCAAATGTATCGTGTACGTTATTGGTGACATTATTAGTGTACATTGTTGTACGGCACGGTACGGGAAAAAAATACATAATTTTTCTGTGGATTTGCTCTCGTTTCGGCACAAGCTACCGGCGCTTACCTAATTGAGCGTTGACAATCCAACATTCACTTTTATTTGGGCATTCAGTGAACGGGCGCTATCAGTAGGGACTGGTCATCTCTTAGCTGCTATGGTTTATTTTATTTTTGAACGGTTGATTATATCTTTTTATTCCGGAAGCTCTTAACTTGCACGTCGTTCTACATCGTGCTCACATAAATGTATAATCTCAACATGAATGATCTACCTAACCAAGGTTTTGTAACAATATTTTGATTGAAAATAGTGTTCATTGAGTTTCTTGGCCATTCTTCTCCATAGAGATCTACGCCTTGGAATAGGCAACTACAGTACGTTCACAAGTTATTATGCCTTGTGACTGTAGCTTCGCCTTCTTTGTTTTTCTGACATTCAAAAGAGCCTGTTATGGTCTAATTGATTTGAGTTTGAATGCGTCGTGTTAGTGAAAACGGGTGTAAGCCACAATTGGAAAATCTGCAGCAGCAGCAGAGCGGAATGCCTAGGGGGCGATGATCGCCCATTTAATGGAGTACCTATAATCGTAAAGTATATTTCAGTACGTCTATCTGTCTGTCTCTTCTCTAAGTTTGTGACTTTTACTTAATGTTTTAATGTAATGAGCAGCTGATTCTATTTCGATTACAAAATAAGCCCCATAATAAAAGTCCATTATGACAGGATAACCAATAAAAAATTTTTTTTATTAAATTAAACAAGTGACTTTAGTAAGCTATTAATGGAACTTATCTTACGAGACATCGAATTAAATTCGAAGGCCGATTCAAGTCTAGACATTGTACACCTGTGTACCTACTTCTGTTAACAGTAATGATAAGATATAGTTTACCTATTTTGTAACCGATTGCAACCCTTTAAATCGATTTCTCTTATAATATTTTACTACAGTGGGCACAGTTCCCCAACAGTGGACGCCACAGCTAATAGTGCTCCCGGCACCCGCTGCCGGCTTCACTCCAATTAATATTCAAATTAATATGTATTTGAGACGATACACTAAATATTGGCGTTTTCCACTTGTGTCCGTGTGTCGGGATTCCACTGTTTGACACAATGTGTAGTTTCCTCATCACGTTTCATATGAGAGAATTCAAAAAAAAAATTTTTTTGAAAATTACGTAAAAGTACGTTACTTTGTATTGTCAATATAACTTTCTTGAATTGTTGACATTATTGACTTTCTTAAAGATGATTCTTAATGATGATAAAAAAAAAACAATGGCTGATGTATTCAAACTTCATACTGAACACAAGGCAAAAATTAGGAAGAAATACGTATCCGAGTATTCGGCCAACCTTCAGTAAATGGAGTGACATCATAAAAGAAGAATTAAAAACTATGTTCAAAGCAGCTTTAACGAAAAACACAAGCAGTTCGGACACTAAAGGACCAAATGGAAAACAACAAAACGACACAGATAAGCCGCGTTTCCCAACAGCAAAATATTTACGATACAGTTTGTTAACGAACTGTTAATTCGTGCTTCATGCAAATCATACGCGTTTGTTTTCAAATAGAAACGGTAGATAACACGAGACGATCCGACCGGAGGCTGCAAGGGATGAGAGGACGGAGGTTATACTATCTACTACTAGACGCACGGAGAAACCATGGAGCCGGTTGCAATCAAAAACTTATGGTCAACAAGGACCGATATAGCTCAACATTATAATTTACCAACCCATGGGAAATCGGGATACCTGCGACTAAGTAAGGAAGCATAGTCTAAGTATAGCATTGGACTATATGCCAAAACTAGAACACATAAACTTAAAAGTGATAGCAGCAACTCTTTTCGTTGAACTTACCAACTTACTCCAGAGAGGTCATCAAAAGAAAATAATAATGCCTACCACTGCGGGACAAAGAACTTTTCTCAAGCAATCAGACAAGGCATGAGCATTGATCACCACGTTTGCTCAAGGTTGTTCGGAGTGCTCATCAAAACTTATTTAAAACCCCGCTGTCTTCTCAAACTTAAACCGGACCTAAAACCAAAACAGTCAGTCGATCGCGCTCGTTACGTCGATAACCAAACTATTAAGATACCCCCGGTACCGATGTTCCAGCAGCCAAGCAGCCATGCCGCCATAGCAGCGGTTTTGTCATTCAAATTGAATTAGGCAGGAATTCGGTCAATCAACGGCGTCATGGGGTAAACAGAAGTGTATGTTGTAGTTAAAGCCTATGGGATTGGAAGTCAATGAGATTAGGTGCTTTCTTTGAAGAACCGTGAAATTTTGATGTCTGAATGCCTCCTACGAAACTCTCTCAATTTTGTGTCCAGTAGCACAAAAAAGTAATTACTACTTTCAAAGCTTTATTGTTTTTTTATAAATTGTGAGAATATAGCTCCAAATTCTTTCCCTGTTTCCTCAATATTTTTGAAGAATATGCAGTCGCTTCATGTAAAATACTGGTATTCAGCTGCATCCGGTTAGACAGGAAGCCGACCCCAACATAGTTGGGAAAAGGCTAGGCAGATGATGATGCAACAATACAAAAGAGGACTACTCAGACGAATGACACGGGGCTGGAGAAGGAGAATTCAATCAGGATCTTAGAGATAGTGAAAACGATTCTTAAAATGAGGAGACATGTTACTATAACATGCATCACGATGTTCTGCTTCAACGGCTAACCCAATTACCACGAACCACGCTGCACAAACAACTCAAAAATTAAAAAATTACATTTCCAACATTGTCCCCCAAACACAACATGTATTTGTAGAACAACAAACGGCCAATAAATCGTCACTCATTTATATCTATTGTAATGTAAGTACCAACATGGTTGCGCCGCCATGTGGTGGCCCCTCCACTGCGGAGGCCATTATGGAGCTTCCGACTTCAATAAATACGTGGTCTTGGATGACGACGCTTTGTTACGTATTGATATCAAGGAGGGCGGGATATGGCTTCGACGCGGCTGGAGATCGTTCCCATGGATGATAACCGTTCAATGATTATTGCGATATTATTGAATGATCTTCGTATCACCCAACACGGATGTAACTGCTCAACTTCACAGTTTTACTGGTTCACTTTTTTAGAAATACATATCTCTTAGGACTAGTAATTCAGCGGATGAAAAGGCCAGTCTTTTAAGTTTATGTTGCTGTTAGTGACGAATTTGGACATCTTTCTCAAATTGAAGATTCTTGAAACTCTTACCTAAAAGTAAAAGGGAATCGTTGTTGACTGTTCAGTTCTGTATGCTCAGATTTCCACCGTAACGAATTCTCAATGATACCCTATCAAATTCTACCAAATCTCATCCCCTAAAAGAAAACAACCGTGAAGCCATAGATAAAGCCATTACCAGACAACTGAATATACGGGAAATAATCGGCACATAACACACATACATACGTTCATTGTGAACAGACAATAACTCCAAATTGAGACCTCACATTCGCCACGCTAGTCCGCTCGAATCTGCCGTCGAACTGTGGGAGCGGCGACAAAGCCCATAATAATAGATAAATAAAGTCAAATACCGCATGCAAACTTACATGTTCAACCCCTAAGAACCAAATTCAACCCTCTGTCAAACTTACAGGGATGAAACTGATGTACAAGTTTAGTAAAATTCAAATTGGTTTTGGAAATCGTAAATCATGCCGCGTTTCGTTAAGGGTTGCCGACAATACCTGGTCGCGTTCGCGTAATAAATTATGTTTTATGTTTATAAAAACATCAAAATGTATATTAGAGGTTTTATTTGTTTGGTGATTACAAAAATGCCGCCTTTGACTGGGGATGAAGGGAGGGTGTTTCGATTTCACGGCTTCGTTCGTCGCGAAACTTGGAATGTAAGTTGTATGCGGTTTGGGATGCACGTTACAATCTGCTGACATCTTGATTCGGTACTAAATATTAACGAGAATCAAGTAGTAAATAACATCATTATTTAAAAGCGGTAAAAAAGTCAATATTCGAAACCTCAAGGAATAAACGAAAAACAATCTTCTTTTTTTAAAAACTAAAACTCTTCGACTAAATTTTTTCTAATCTAAGCAAGTTGATAGCTCCATACAAACTACGTGTACCTAATCTCTAGTAATCCGGATATAATCTCCTAAACTTTGGTCTCACAAGTTTGTTTTAAATAGACTGAATCAACAAACGCAACGCGACACGGATTTGTCTCTAAACGCTTGAGAATAGATTCTAAATATGGAGTTCATTACGGGTTCTGGGGCTTCAAAATATTTCCTAAATACTATAGAAATACTGGTTTTATGATCATCTTAAAATAAAAGGCGAATACAATCAGTTATTATTCGATTCTCGGCTTCATCCTTCGCAGTTTCAGGCAAATAGACTCTTATTTCGTAAAATGTCTGTACCTACCCAGTAAACAGTCGTACCAGCTCATGCACATAAACACACACTCCACATCTGCTGCAGTATTTACGTCCAAAAGCTTTTATTGTTCACTCCGGGAATTGCTAAAATACTTAAAATTATCATAAATAATTCTGTTTTACAGAATAGCATTGTTGGAAAGTAGATGCTTCCATCATCTTTTTCATTTATAAAATATCCTTTTCTCTTTCGTTGTAAAACTTCTGCACTGTTTGCGGTTTAAACTTCTTTTTTTTCTTACTAACAATGACTTTAATCTTAACAATTATAACTTAAATATTGACCTACAAATCAACAATAATTACGATACCTTCATACACGGAGTTAGTCACGCTGGCAATGTTACCCAACACGCCATCATGGCCACACAACACCAAGAAGGGGGGCAACCCCACATAGTTACACTTTTGAATTATTTTTATTTCATTATTAACAAAAGATTTCACCCGTTTTGAAATATGATTTGGTCGCCATCTTGTGTCCCATGCGCGCGCAGAATTTTCTACACAATCGACTCACGCACACATTGATACAAATGTTTTTTATTATGTGTTTTTTTACAATAACCGTGGATAACGTCAAAAATATGGTGTATTTAAAATTTTATAGAACTAATGCCGTGGCGTGTCTAATGAATAAATGTAAGAACCGGCGGCTTTTTTATAAATATGTTTTGACATGTTTTAATATGTCTGAATTTAGATGGAACTTGTTCTAGGTGGAATATATTTGAAATTGTAGTAGGTATGTTAATTTTATGTTTATTGCCAAAATATGCTAGAAAACAATCATAATAACGGCCCTACGCCTAATAAAAAGACATGAATATAACTTTTCGTCTCATCTGCTTTATTAGTTCCTTAACATATTAAATATAAAAATAAAATAAAATGTACGTTAGCCATAAATTATGATGCGGTCCGGGACATCGATTTAGCGTCAAAACTCCGAACTACAAACTATAAAATATGGGAACCGATCTCATCAACTAACTAACTATAAATGTAACTCGTTAATTTAATTAATTCAATTAAATTGATCGATAAAAACTGTCAAAATCGATTGGTAAAACATTAAACGGAATCATTTCATAAATTCTTCGTTGATTGCCTTTCATTAGTAATTTTATCGAAAACAGTTTTGATTGAGACATTCAGATGATGATATAAGAGCGGGATGAAATGACTCCTACTTGCTTAGTTTGATGTTTTTATGAAGATTTGTTCCATATTTTTATATCTTTTATTTCCCATAAAAATATTGAGTGGAATATTTGTAATTTCGAGGAATAATTTGGTTTGAATTGAAGAAATAATAGTTTTTTACGGGGCCTTATTTAAATGCAGTGGCTCCTTTAATAGAAGAGATAGTTTACATCGACTGAAACATTAAAAAAAAAGTAGTTTACCACAATAAAGACAAGAGCAAGGTCACTGCAATAAACAATTATGTAACTCGACTTTTAAATTTATAAATACGACCATAACAAAACGATTTTTTTTTTTCGTAAAAACCTTTTAATAAACCACCGCATTCAATTCTCTTTGAAAAGAATACAATAGAAACATAATAATAAAAATTATATCAATCTTTAGCGGACATAAATTACAACATTAGTACGGGACGTACTGATTTGAGCTGCGCCAGCGCACCCCGCGTCAACTGAGACGTCACAGACCCGCCAATAATAAAGCAGCAAATATTTATAAATGTTTTATTTGAGCCGCTAGGGATCATGTAGCCGAATTGTGGTACAGTCCAAAAGAAAAGAATAAGCGATTAATACTTACACAGCTATCCAAAGCCAACACTAGGGGCAGCTAACGGGTTATGAATACGTTTTGGAATATTCTATACCTTTTCCTGAAGCATCTGTGTAAGAAACCTATTCCGGTTTTTTTGTCTTTATAAGAACAGATAAATCTATAATTTGTGTCGATCCTTTTCTGTTCATTAATTTTCTGACAGCTAATAATAAAATAAACTGACTTGGCATCCCAAAATTCAGATTTGAGTATTTTTTCCTACAAAAAAGACTATACTAGATCGCTCTCGCCCTCTGTTCAACTTGCGCCGCACCCATCAACAATTAGCCCTATTGTACTCTCCCTATGTCGGGCCAAGCAACGCGGCACTACTAGTTTGTGCCCGAACCTGAATGTAGATCGAATTATGTTTGCACACATGCTTAGCCCGGAGAGCTTAAACGGATTTAATGTTATGGAAGACATTTTAGAAACGTTTTGGGACGAATATTGTTTTAAATTATGGAGATAAGGCTTTTAGCGAGGATAAAGCAATATTTCTCCCTTTTAGTTTTTACTCTAATAAACACTTGCGTCTCAGAACTCCCTAGAGCTTAGGACACGATTAACCTTCATCATCTTCCTGACCTTGTCCCATGTTACTTGGGGTCGGCGCGATACGCTTTTTTCTTCCGTTTCAACTTTTCTGTAACTGGCGCAACTTTTATACTTCCTCTAATATACGCGTTCCTTACCTTATTCATACTTGTCACTCCACACATCCACCTCAACATTCTCATCTCCGCTACATGCAATTTTTTTTCACCTTAAGGAGTCCAAGTTCTTAATAACACATTTGATCAGTCAGTGTAATCCCCATCTAAGAAATACTAAAAGTGTAGTTATAAAAAAAAAATATGTTTTAACGGCTTTAATCAAATCAATGAAAAACTGTTAGTTTTTTAGCCTAAAAAAAACATTTCGCAAACTGGATTATAATTACGACAATATCTATGGCAAATGTTACCTAAGCATATACATAAAATTAAGCTTCTTGTATTTTATGCAAATCTACTTGTAGAGTCTAGTTTTACGGTTATACATAATTTAATGCAATTGTCCCAGTGCGGTTACCTTGAACTATACGATCAATATTGCTACGGTTGTTATAAGAGGCAATGCCGGCAAATGTTGTGCCAATAATAATGAATACATTTTAATTCAAACGTTGAATTTGAATAGTGTCCAATCAGTCATGTTACCCCATTGAAATTTAAACCCAAATATTATAGACTAGCACTTCGCCCGCGACTTTCTCCGCAAAAATTGTGACAGCTATATGCATGATATAAATATAATTTATAGCCTATAGCACCTTCGAATAATGTAGCTTTCTGCCAGTCAAAGAATTTTTAGAATTGGATCATTAGTTCCGGAGGTTACCCCCTACATACAAACTTACAAACTTATTTTACCTCTTTCTAATATTGTTAGTATATTAGTATTAGTATAGACCATGTGACACCCATCTCCCAAGTGAAAAGTCTTTTAGGTTCTCCCTTTTGTCGGTGAAAAATTTCATTTACTTTCTATTGAGATACGTAAGCGCAAGTACGACTAATGTATATTTCTAAAGTCGTTACACGTAGACAGTTTCAGTATGTACTAACAGACGGAATAAAGTCATGGGAAAGGCTGACTCCGCAACCATATAGAAAAAGAAACAAAGAAGAAACGGCGTCGAGTTCCGTTTACATATCAATGTCTCACTTGAATCGTGTCTTACCAACCAAGAATAACAAAAACCAGGTACGTGTATCTCTATGAGCATCAAAAAGATCCGAAAATAAAACTCCAAACTCAACCACTTAATAAAGTTTATTTTTAAACAAAAATTAACATTTAAAATCAAGTCGAACCCTTATCAAGCGAGCAATAACTCCTTCCTAACATAATGTACTTAAATCTCATTCAGAATATTCGCTACACCGCTAATGTGTGGGTAAATCTGTCCGTGCGGAAGTCAAAATTATTGTCACACCTTTACACACTGTTCAAAACTCAACCTTATCTTTTCTAAATTAAAGTTTATAATAAATTGTTCATGATCTTTGACATTATACAGGATGATATAGATTTTTATAATAAGTAGTCCCATTGAATAAACGCGATGCACCGTAAGAAATTAGTTGTCATTGATGTGTGTCTATTGTCGCGTGATGGGTGAACAGAGTGTCACTGCGCATGTCACGTCACTATTGTGGACTCGTCGGAATATTTCTGTATCGCGTCGTATTGTTGGTAAAAAGTGTGAGAGACCAGGAAACTGGTCGAGCGTACAATATTACGTTAATAAAGCTATGTTATGTGATATTGGTGAAAATAAAAGAGGAAAGGAAACTATATGTATTTGTTTTTTTTATTTGTGCACGTTTGTTCATTAATTTGTTGCTCTCTCAAATAGACAATTATTATAGATTTTAATATATTTAAAAAATGACCAACTTATGTAAGTACTTATTTAAAATGTTTTCCATGGTGATGCCAAAAACCTCAAAGGATTATGTGTATACCATCCGTGAAGCAAACCATAAGCCAATCTAACAGAATAACGACAAAATAGACCTATCACCACCTCACCATTGCAATAATCCAATCAAAATAATAATCACAATTCACAAAAAAATCACATCGACCGAGTTCCCAGAAAAATAACGGCAAAACTATCCCACACGATATTATTTCAAATATTATACAATTAAAGAATTCTACCACACTTTTAATAAGTTCCAGTCAACGGCTATTATATCAGAAGAAAATATATTATCATGGAAACGATCGATTGGTTAGAAGTGGAGTAAATAGTGGCAAATATAACTTGACACTTTAGGGGGGCGCCACTAGCAATGAGAACTGTCAACTTCACGTCAAAATCTTTAAACATTAGAAGGTAGTTCCTAATTTCTCCACTGGTTAAAGTTATGCTGGTTGTAATGTGTAATAATTATCCGTTTGAAAACTGGTAACATTTTAAGTAGGTGTGTGCAATGAAGATAATCCGATGGCCCATGGCTCAGCTTCACATTAGAACATCTTAATTTCAATCGCCATAAAACGCATAAAGAACAGTTTTATAAAAGCGTCATGGCTCGGTAAAGCGGGCTATTCATCGTGCGACCAATGCGACAGTGTCCAGGATAAAATCTTAAATAAATATAGGGATTTAGTGTTTGATACAAGTGTGGCAGTCGTCACGTCATGGAGATTTGAGATTTTGAAACAAGAGCTTTTAATCAAATTATTTTTCTGAAAACTTTTAACCAGCCCTTTCATAAGTTGCTGAAAAGTTACTGACAGTGGCTTATTCCTAATTATTATTTTGTATTCCTATTGGATTTAATTATAGGTACTTAGCTGTAACACTAAAGCTACACTTTTTTCCATGGTGTGCTACTTAGCACACTATGGAAAAAAGTGTAGCTTTAGTATTTAAAAAGAAAGAAAAGTTAGAATGATCAAATTAGGACATTAAAGGATAAATGTAAGTACCAACTTCTTCCTGTTTTACTGATATGATTTTCCTTTTCTAAACGAATTTCTTGAAGGCCTTTGCCTTTGTGCCTTTCCGTGAATGTCCCGCTTACAGTCAATTTATATAAAGCGACACGGCGAGGACAGCGCGGCGCGATTATCGTAATCATGTTGTGTCGCCCGCGCCCGCGCCGCTTTGATGTGCCGACTGCGGTGACCACGATGTCACAGTCGGCGGAGAGGCAAGCTTTTAATTTTGTGGAAGATATTATTGCTAATATTGGAAGGTGGTAGACCTTTACTAAATGCTTTTCAGATGTTATATAAAGTTCCAGATTTGGTTTGATTTACTTGTTGATATAAGTAAACATTAGTTTGATGTAATTGTTTTGACGGACTTTTTTTTTTTTTTTTTTTTTTTTCCGGATGGGAAATCATCAAATGACCCCCCCCACTCTGGGCGGAGCGGAAGGGAGTGTCAGACTTGTACTGACTAAAACCCATCCATGTTCCTTCTTTGCCCTTTGTATTCCAGGGCCACGGTATCTCTTTCGAACAGTCCCGCAGCCCTGGCAGGCATCGGTCCTTGCGGACCCCTACTTATTTGCTGACATCTCTTTGAGGCGCACGTGGAACACGAACGCGCCGTCGACACGGCCTGTCGTCATAAGACGGCCGGACGGCGAGCTAGCCCATAACTCGCCGTCCACAGGCCCGCGCCTACGGTGGCCGGGAGCCACCACGTGACCCCCAACGCCCAGGGCGTCTCCCGCGGCGACTGGGACGTGAGGTTCTTTCCCTCTCACGTCCCGCCACCTCCTTCACTAGCATGACTGCTTCGCAGAAGGAGGTGACGGCTTCCCATTCCCTCTCGCTCCGGACCATGGCTTGAACCAAGGCCGGACGCGAGAGATCGCCGCCGCCAATCGCCGCTACGAGGACACGGCGGTGCTCCGCCCAAGCGGGGCAAACCTCCACGGTGTGCTCCACCGTGTCCTCCGGACGATCCTCGCAGTGGAAACACCCGGGCGTTTCCTCCCGCCCGATTCGGTGCAGGAACCTCCCGAAACAACCGTGTCCGGTGAGGACCTGCGTCAGGCGGTAGGTGAGGGCGCCGTGGCGCCTCTCTAGCCACTCCTCAAAGAGGGGACTTATCGCCACTATGGTGGCGTGCCCTGTTTTGACGGACTTTCCATTGAGAAATTGTCTAAATCTTCAAAGATCTAGGCTCAGTCCGCTCTTTGTAAAACAACATTTTCCTTCAGTAAATTAAACAGGAGCTTTTTGCTAAAATCTTCAGAACCAGATTATATTATTCAAGAAGCAAATTCGTGAGGCCCATTGACATTCGGGTACCAGAGCATCCATCTACAAAAATCCAATCCCAAAATACTCTCATGATCCAAAGAATTTATATTATCAAGATTAAACTGTAAAGGAATTTAAACAAATTAACGGTTCCATTTAGCTTAAATAGCAGTTCTAGAGACTAATATTATTCAAGTCATATCGATCTCATAATCCTTCGTAATCTATGTTTTTGGCTTTTAAGTGTCTTCTTTGTCACACTTTAGATTTAGCTTTTTTATTAATCTGCTTAAACTTTAAATCCAACGCTGTCACAAAATTTGAATTTACCTACTTAAGCAAGATTTGCATAGAAACATCTCATAATCTTTTAATAAGAATGTAAATAATAGTTTTCAATCTAAACTACTCATCTAGTGCCCAGTTTATCATATGAACAACTTATTTTATAAGCTTCATCAACATAACATTATACATAGAAGTCCATATCTGAATGTTAAGTCCAAGAAAAAAGCATAAAACTTCCACAATTTCCCAAAGTCATACGTAAGAGAATAGAATAATAAGATCTTGGATTTGGGATAAACAGCGCCAGAAATCCCCACAAACGTTTAATTAAAATACACTCAGTGCTAAATTACCAAAGTTCACACCTCGGTCCGTAATCAGGTACAATCATGGTTCCCGCATCACACCCACAGCCCAAGATTACCATCTCGCCTTACATTCGACAAGAAAAATTAATATGTTATTGTGCTTATTATTAAAATTTAAACGCATACCCACTGTCGCTTCCAATTATACCGTGGAACGTTAAAAACTTATTTATAAATAATGGCGTTTTCGATCTTGTGCTGGAACGTACTGCTTTTTAATTTTATAGCAAATGAACGTAAGTTATGGTGCGGGCACTCATTAGTCTGTGTTCGAATAGGATTATCGATTCAGATAAAGAAACAAGAGTGTTGAGAAGTTAATAATACTGATAGGTATCCACTACAAGAACGACGCAGTTGATGACTATAGTGGAGCACTTGGCTCGGTCGAGAACAAAAAGTAGGATTGCTACACAATTAACAAGAAAAGGAGTTACAAAAACACACTAAATATACAAAATCACTTAGCAAATAACGTTTCGGAAAAGCAAAGCTAAATTAATTCCTCGAAAGCAAAAAAGAGGCTCGGAAAAACCTTAGGGCAAAAATATGAAAAGATAGATAGAAAGATTCATAAGCCAGCTGAAAACACTCAAGCAGAAGATATCTCCAGCTAAACAGTTATTAACCGCACACGTCCCATTAACACATTCATACATTTGTACCGACGACAGCTGAAACCATCCAGCCTCCACATTTCATGGTGGTCTCAAATCTCAAGTGCTTACTACAAATCTATTCAGGACCGACTCCAATCAGCATGAATAATTTACATTACAACAATTACCCAAGTTAAGCGAATCGAGATCATCCGGAACACAAAATGGATCCCAAACAACGTCTTAGAGAGTCCATGTTTGCCGACTTTGTCCTTTCCATGCCCAAATAATTCTGGCGAATAATCTGCTATGAATAAATAAGCAGTCGCATTGTCAATGTGACGTATATTGACAAGCGTTAGTTGGTGGAACTGTCCCTTTTTATAATACAGACGAAATAGGACCTTAATTCTTTGAGATAAAAAAGGTTGACGATTTTAAGACTCGCAAAATTGTGTTGCTCGAATTCGCACGCTCATTTTGTAACACTCGACTTTATACCCTTGCCCAAAGGTTCAAGATTCTTTGTGAAGGTTTTGTCAATTGGAAACCCGTGTCCTCTAATCCGTCGGCGATTAGTTTTGATGTCTTCAAGGATATTTTTTCAGCACATTCACTTTCAGACAGATGTGTCGGCGTTGAGACGCGCGGGTGGGCCGCGCCTGTGGTCTCTGGCCTCGTAACTCTATTATCTATTATTGTCCATAATAACCAGCCATTGTGCACATTGTCAACGCTGTTTTCACTTTCTTTTAATCCTTTAACACGTAAACAGATATGAATATATTTAGAAAGGTTCCGAGTGATGGCAGTCTTACAGCTGACAGGATTAGATAAAAAAATATCGGTTTAGTCATTATGAGATTCATCGTCTTGAAATAATAAAGGATAATGAGAAGTTTGTAAGCTAGGTACAAAACATTTACGATTGGTTACAGAAAAATTTAAAACATTCTTAAAATGAAGCTACTTGATTTATTGCGAGGACCTAAGCATCTTTGTACATTGATTTTTAATAATTAATAAACATTCACGCCTACTTTAAAACCGTTCAGCCTACTGGCATGAATGGCCTGAACCAAACAGCCTGAAAGAGAGCACCTGGAAGAGATACAACAACATAACATTGATCTATTCGGTCTGTTACATTGTCGTGTTCTACGTTACGATCTTCTTTGTCTTGGTCAAACAGAAGTTTGGTTTATGCAAACATATCATGTAGAGAAAATACGTAGCTTCACATACAAATCAAAATTCCTTCAGTTAAATCTCCGTACACAGCTACACCTTCTGTAACACCCCACCGCTACACACAAACCATACTACCGTCACACCGTCACGTCAGAGTTCAGAATGACTACCGCGTTATTATTGAACAAAACGCTATTGTTTCGCGGCCATTGTGCGGCCCGTGTGAAGTTGATATGTGTATTATAGGCGGCCGCGCGTAATCACAGGGTGCGGGCCTCGGGAGGAGTAACAGGAGGCGAAGGGAAGATGCAGTGTGCCTAAAGAGGTGTTGACTCCAGGAGGTTTGTTGGCATTAGAGAGATCAAATGGAAGTCTATTTCATTAGAAATACAAGTAGAATATGTCTGAGGTGTACGTAAATAACCACGACACCCTTATCTCAGTCAGTTCATTACAATTATTGCCGTCAAATGTGGCTAAAGAGAGACAGAGAACTCTTGTGACTTAAGGAACGAATGCTAATGTTGAGGGATGGAAAGAGAGACTATGAAAAGGATTGTGGAATGACATTAATGAAAGACAGCTGACAGCAAAGAATAGAAGAGAAAATCATTTTGCACCCATCCTACATAACATGGGACAAAGGCAAGAAGAACAGTTAATCAAATCCAGCTTCTCTTCTATCATCGAAAAATAGAGGAGGTTATGTGTTCGGCGAATATCTTTTTCAATTTAAAACAAACCCATATTTCTTATCGCCTCTGCACCGTGTCTACTCTATGTAGTATGACCACGTCATCGGCACTAATAAGCCGGTAGCGGTGTAATAGTGTAATCTGTTGATAATTGCCGCGCGCCCAACTATTGGCGCACCTCGCTCTGCGCCCGCGCACCTGTGCTTTGTAGGGTGAGACGGGGAGGATATCAGTTTGAGTAGCTTTTGAAGTTTTTGGAAAACTTTTAAATATAGATTATAAAATTGAAATGAACTACCAATCAAGTTGGGTTTGGTGAGACGACGCAAATGAAAGTATTCTCTTACTATCGAAAATTGTAAAAAAGCAATCCATTTGATTAGTACCAAAATCTTTTCAATGGTTAAAAATTGACAACGGGTTGAAATTGTAAAAATGTGCTAACCAGTCTGCCAAAAAAAGGCCCTCAATTTGAATTTGGATAAAATTAAATTAATAATTACCTGTGTATCAAACTTTACACACTTCCTCAACATAAACCTTCTGAGTTTCCTGCAGAACATAGAGTAAATAATTTGGAAACACACAGCTATTTCTTTGTCGGAATTAATTAAACAAATACACGGTCGTGGACAAGATAATGGTAGGTAACCGTAACAGCGGCCGCATAGAATAATATTATAATATAATATGACTGCTTTGTTACACGTTAAGGCTATAATTTTGGGTGTTACTGGCATTTTTCGGCGCTTTTGAGGGCGGCGTTTTATTGTGTTACTTCTTTATTTTTTAAGGCAGTGGAAAAGGCGTCATGTTGCTGTGGGTGTTTGTATTCTCAGCTTTCTTTATTGTAGGTAGGTGGCGGTTGTGGTAACGTGGTAGGAACTGTTTGATATAAAACTGAAAAAAGGAGTTTTACTTCAATTTATATTCAGCTAACTAAAGCTCAGTCAGTTACTTAGAGGTTCGTTTGTATTCATCATCGTTCTCCTGCACTTCTTCTATATTTCTCTGTTACCTACTCGTCATCTCAGCAGTAACCCCCTGTCTTGCCATATCATCCTTCACACAGTCCATCCATCGCTTCTTTGGTCTTCCTCTACTCATACTACTTATACACATCCACATTCATACCCAAAATTTTCCTCACGACATTTTCCTCATTCCCCCGCATCACATGCCCATTTGTATTAGCCCAGGTTCGTTTGTATTCCTAAGCTTTAATTACTAGCGGAAGTAGCGGTTCGATTCATATACAAGATGAACTCTGAAGGTGGTACTGGTGACTTAAACGTTGTGTGCTAGATTAATATTTAAATAATGAGGAAAATGTTGTAACGATTGGATGGACGAACTGTGTGAAAGATGATACGGCTAGAAAGGGAGCGGCTACTGAGATGACAACTAACAGAGAAATCTTGAAGATGCTGCGCCGATCTCAAATAAATTAGGGTAATGGCAGAAGAAAGACGATGATGAGGTTCCAGGAAATAAATGCCTTTACGAAATGATAGACGTGACATTTATACTACGTAGATACGCAAAGAAAAATCAACAAACTAATACACTAATCCCCATCAAATATGATATTTATAAAACAGAGTATTATAAATAAGACAAAACACAAACATTCGATATGTTAATTAAGCCGCGTCCACACCGACAGATTAACTCGCGTACGCGATTGGCGTGCCGAATCGCGCTCGATTGAAATGTTTTCATTGAAACCGGCTTTATTAACTTATCTTAGCTTTTTATTTAAAACTCGGTTGGGATTGAGTGATAAAATTATTTGATATTATGATTGTTACTTTGTTAGTTGATTGAAATATGGTATGTTAATTTGGAAAGTTATTTGGGCGTCCATTCTTGGAATGATGAGATTGTTTCTTGATTTCAAACGGTTGAAATTAAATCGTGAAATAGAAAATGATACTTCTTCATCTATTTTCGGTTTCAAAAGTAATGCCATGCCCATAGAAGAGAAGCCATGCGGCTTTAAGGGACTTTTTCATCGGCCAATCAACAAAAACTGAAAATCAAAATGTGTCAAAGTATGACAACACGTCAAAACTAATACAGACCACGTGTCGACACGATACGTGACAACCACACATACATACAGTTTATGTGCATCGGCGCCGGCGCATCTGACAACACTTGACGATCAATGGCGGAACGGTTTACGGGAAATTTTGAAACATTCGCTTTTAAATAGTCGTTTGAATCGCTGAACGCAGCTTTATTTTATGAGGATTTCCTCTCGTGTGTTTTATGGGTTATTTAAGTGGTTTTTCTGCTCATTGCGAACGTGTGTAAAAAAGAATTACAAATTGACACAAACTTGGAGGTGTGTCGACTGTAAGGTATGAATGTAAATTTATTTCTGCCCCTATAGAGATTTCATTTCGGTAAATCGACCTCAACGTCAATAACTTCGGGAATAATAACGAATGTCATTTTAAATTGAGTTAAAATTCATAATCTCTGCTCCAATTACATAACTCTTTCTTTGCTAACTAATAGGTAACGGCACTAAATTAAATGTTTAAGGACTTTCACTGTTTGTTGCTTCAAGGGATTGGGTTTTTGAACCAATTTAAGGAAAATTACCAAATTAAGGAACAAATCGTTACGTAACATTAGACGATGAGGTAGGTACCCTCAATAAACATTTAACACTGTTTTCATCAACCGTATATTTAATGTTTAATATACCTAAAAGAATCCTAACAAGAGCAAAGATCGATACGTAACTAAACGTCACATCTGTGCCAAAAATATATCAACCTTTATACCCTTCAAAATGAATACAAATAAACTCCATTCATACGAGATCCATCTGAAATATCCCTTGCAGATAAAATTGGCACAATATTTAAGACGTGCTCCTAAGAATTGGCATAATATCGCGACACCTGAGCCCTCTGCACGAGGCGCCCTTGTGACTTGTTTGCGAGGATCGTATCAATTAGGAGACCCCTCTGATTCCTCTGAATGAGGCGCGATTACAGAGGGAAGGCGCCCAGATCAAGCGATATAGGGTTTATTGAAACTGCTTAAGATTCAACACTTAAATGGAGAGCAATTTATTTTAATTCTAGTTTTGCTGTATGATTTGCAGATTTTTTATGTCTTTGCTTCAATGTCAACTTGATTTTTAGAAGACGTTCTCAATGTTATGAGGTGGGGCCTTTTTCCAACACTGTAAAAACATCTTTAATACTATATTATTGACTCCATACTATTCTGTTGCTTTGAACATTTTTACAAACCTTTATTTAACTCCCAACTGTCTGAATGTTCATATTAAAAATAAGTTGAGATAAAAATAAAAAGCCTGTTACAAGTTTTAAGAATTCTCAACTCACAACTTTATTTGAAAACAAAATATCCCTTTCAACAAAAAAAAAACAACTTATTCGATTACATTTCACAAAAAAAGGCACAGATTTAAAAAGATGGCAAAATAAAACAATGTGTAATGTGCCGTACTGTCCACTATTATCCTTGCAAGAGGGGTGGGTGTCCGCTTTCACCCCTCACTGACCCTCAAAGGAGTGTTTTTCCATTCGGAGACTGTCCTTGAGTTGGAGATTACCGCAGATAATATGACATAAAGGAACACTTAAGAAATAATTATAGGTAAAGTAAGTTTTTTTTTCGATTATCTAGATGATAGCACGAAAGAATTTGACACAATTGTCCGGAAGACTGGAGAATAGGAAACATGATTCCTTTCAGTAAATACTTTAAAAAATTCTCCATCTGCTTAAAAACTTGAATGTAATTCGCTGATTAAATTGTAGGAATATACCTGATCGGGCCATAAAGAGTGTGTATTCTTGTGACACAACACTTTGTATCTTATCGTGGCTATTTAGCATAAAAGTATTCGAAATTTGAGAGTGATAGCTGCGACATCATTAAATATAGGACTTCAAACCAAAAGCTTACAGAACGTAAAAATCCTGATCAATTAACAAAGATACAAACATTTTGCAACAACTACAATATCTTAATCTTCATCCCTTTTTACCCCCGTTACAACCCATCCCTTGGTGACATCTACTAATTGGGTTGTTGGGTTGCCAACAGTCTGCCGGCCACCCACGACGAGTCCTTTAATTACTTCGTCACTTTGTCCCCGCACCGACTGTCATCGGGGCTATCAAAATGTGCTGATATCCCGCAGAAATGTGGCCCTGGCTCGTTCAGATGTCTTTATCGGTTGAAGCACTTGCCATCTCGTTTGGAGATGAATGATATGTATCTTGTTTTTTGGGGTTTGAGATAGCACAACTATTCTAGCCTTGAAGGAACACATGTTGAGTGTTAAGTTTTCTAACGTAAGAGTTTATTATTTTTATTAAACTAAAGAAAATTAAACTGATTTTTCACAAAGTTTTCTATTTGAGAATATTACTCATGTTTACTTACTTCACAAAAGTTCTGACTTGAAAAAAAAATTGATGTACTTTTTGTTTGAAGGTTTTTAAAAAGGTCTGGTTTCAATTTAAGCCTTTTATCTAACTACTTATCGATTATTTCACTTTCCTTAAGGTAGGATAGGTCGGAAAAGTTACATATCTTCAACCAAACATGGACACATTTCGGAAACAGCTCCTATGTAAACCATCCCCATCATTAGCCGAATATATTTATTGACAAAAACTCGTTAACCGCAGCTACCGGTGTGAACTGTGACATTCTTCCTCCTCCCTCATGGCGGCACGTCTCATCTTTAATATTTATTAATCACAGACTCGTGAGGAATGTGCCGTCCCACCCAGGGTTGCCATGTTAGATAATGAAGTTCCGGAAGTGTTGCAGCAAGGAGGTCACATACTTCCATTAGTTTTTCGGTTATATGGTAATGATCTTACGGAGACAATTTCTACATCTAGACTAACAAGAATTTGTGATGTATAATACAACTAAAAAACCCGACTACTGAAAATAACGTTGTAACTAAATTCGGGGTTTATTGTTGAAATCGGGTAAAATGTATCTTGTGTGTTACCACAAAATCGGATGAATAGTTTAGGCGCTACGGAGGAACACACGTAAATACAAACATACATAGACTGCTAAAATCATAATCCTCCCTTTTTACTTCGCCTTAGCCGGTTAAAAATTAGTCCGCAATATTTTAAAATCGAAGTTTTAGTTACAGATGAACATGTATTGAAAATAAAACAAAAAAATTTAGTTAGTTTAAAAACCAGTGGATTTTCAAATCAAATTGTTTATTTGTGATACTTGGGTTAAATGCATGGGTTTCATGGGTAGCTTCGATTTTATAAGTAATAAAGACCTATATTTTGTTAATTATAAGCGTGTTCTCAGCAAAATATTAGTCTTTAACTGTTTGTTTGTATAAAATCATTGAATAACAACACTCAGTCAAAGGAGATTGCTACAAACGTCTAATGTTTAACATTTTTCATGCGCAACACACGAAATACTAGCAGACCTTTTTCAAAACTTTTCATTAAACCGAATATTAACGACTATTTGCCATTTCCTAACTGACGTCTGTTCTTACCGCCGACCACCAGGCGACAACACCCCACAACCCACATTCTTGACACACAGCGACATTACCCACATAGTTGCCACTTCTCTAATGAGTCGCTGAACGCTTCGCCAACTCGGCGGTATTGCGCCCAATTTGTTTCTCCTTACTCGAGGACCACCTGATACTGATCTTATTTTAGTAGAAAAGTCTGGCCAGGATTCTGTTAATGATTAACTTGGTACGTTTGTGAGTGTAGTTTTGAAGCAGCTGTTGAAGTTCTAGCGGTTGGTATCCCAGCCTTTGTCGCCTAGTTTAATCACAGTTAGATGTAGAATTTTCGTGTCTTTTAGTTAAGGACTAATAAGTATGAAAGAACTAAAATAAAAACTGTATTCTATACTTCAAAGTTAATTAGGGAACTTCCTGGTCCTCATGACTTGGTGTCTAGTCGCCACATCACCGAATGAGTTGTAATAGTGCAAATTATTGAACAACAAACGTTAGTATTACGTGAACTTCGTTTTATTTCTTTCAGTCTGCACTAAATAAATCACCTGCAACAAAATGAACTTTTTACTAACGTAAGTCAAATCTAATCTTCCAAAATGCCACAAGTATCACTATTATTATCACAATTATAAATTATCACATCCGAAAATTGATATGTTTTGTTATTTTTAGGTATAAGATACCCAAAATAACTAGACAAAGACAATCAACATTCCTGTACGACTGAGGTGTAACGTGTGGTAGGTGGGGGAGCGGGGCAGGATCGTATGCTCGGTGCGCGTGCGCAGGCCGCAGCTAATTAGTGCGCAAGCCGTGAAGAAGCTTCCGAGGGGATAGTGATTGAGTGAGAAGAAGATGGTAGGAAGCGAAATGTAGGTTTACTAACACCTCTGCCTATACATTCGGGGATATAGAGGCGTAATTTTCAACTACAGAATAATGAGTTATTATAGAACCTTTCGGAGGGGGATGCTGCGATATCATTACCTAGTAATTAAGTATAAAAATAATTACGATAGACCTCTATCGTAATTATTTTTGCAGCCTTCTTATCGCATTAAAAGCAACATGTTTGCACCGGCTAGTCTACTATACATAAGATGTAGAAGTAAAGCTTTTATTTATGTTTTTATATCTCCGATCTCTTTAGTTATTCACTAAGTTGCCCAATTACTTGCCTCTTCATTTTATTACCTTCCTAAACAAGAAAATAAAACGGCACTAAAAATATTGAAACAAACTCTGCGTCGGAACAAACCACATCCCCACTACCCCACCACGTTGAGAAACATCAAAAACATGTGTATAACAAATATATCAAATAGAGAAGACACGTGTTAATATTTTCATGTCATTTGTCACCGCCACTTTGATCCTGGGACCTCCCGGCAGGAGGCTAATATTTGGAGCCATCGGTCCTCTGATCACTCCGAGTACTAATGAGGGTAGTATCATCACGTTAAGCAGTTTGTCATGTTAATTATTTCGTGATTGGTTTGACAGATGTGTTGAATTAGTGATGGCTAATCTGTTGTTATTAAGTAGGTGAGTTTTATGGTGATGGTGTTTCTTTTGAAGTCATTTTAAATACGGACTTTCATGTAAAGGTAATGTCGATAATTATTAACGACTGAGTTAAGAGGGATGTGTACTGTAAGGAGAAACGAGGATATAAGAGAAATTGCTGTAGCTGACAAGTAGCATGCGCATGTGATGCGCAAGAATGAGGAAAATGTCGGAAATAAAAGTTATGAGTATAAATGGAGATAGCTGTAAGAGTTAGGAAGACAAAGAAACGATGGATGGTCTGTGTAAAGCAATGAATGATTGCGTTAGAAAGGGCTGGAAAGGACATGGCAGCTTAAAACGAAGTATGGAAGAAGAAGACATGCTGCGGCTATCCTAGATTAATTGGGATAAGAGCAGGTGAATTAAGATAAGGTTCGAGTTATAGACAAAGTTAGCTGCGTATTTAGGACACAAATAGATTATGTAGTCAATAAATGATAGCCACTGTTTCGCTGTTCCTGAAAAATCTCCAAACTACATTGCTGTAAACCGCAATAGTTACTCAGGACCAATTAACAGAAGTATCTAACCATCTCATGATTTACAGCTCCACTTGTGAGTGCCACTCGAGCAGCACGGCATGCGGCACCACCCGCACCACCCGCACCACCCAGGTCGTGGAGAGGCGGCAGATAGCGTGGTCGGCAGTTTTGCTAAGTGTCGCCTGGTTTAGACGCACATTTAGAGCTTTAGAGATCCTTTGGAAGGATGAAATTAATTAATTATGAAAATAAAAGACGAGAAGCGAGTACTGATTGGTGAATTACTTGTGCATGCCTGTGTATAAATGTTTTCATATCCCTAGCAGCGCTAAAATACACCGGTACCATACATTTTCAACATGTAGACTGTGTTGCAGTTTGGAAGAACCGACAAAACAACCGATCCGAAATCCAACTGTGCTGGGTCTAAAATCTTTCGCTGAATTCAAACCAACAGTTTCGCGTCGTGTACACCGTGAAAATAGGATAGAAGTCTTCCTTTAAAATTGTTTCTACTGTGTATTTTTGACCAACGGAACCCACTTTGTTTTTTTTCCACCATAGGTGCTCGCGTGGGTGGCGGCCCCATTTTTTAGCCATCGCCTATTTTTACCAAAACACGGCGCCAATCATCGCCCCATGTTTATGCCTTATCGATGGCGGTTAATTGGTGTTTTTACCCCAAATTGATGAGTCTATTTTTTGTGAGCCATATGAGATTTGCGTAAGATGGTAGCCGGGGGTTAAAATGGCTCAAGTGTACCCCTATCCTTATCCCAAGATTGAAAAACTAAGGTCTCTACATGTTTTTAGTAGAATGTGGGTTTATTTTGGTAATTTATAAGTTCAGTTTCTGCCGATGGGTAACACGATCTCTGTTTTAAAAGTACAAGTTAAAATATGCACAATGCTCAAACTTAAGATAACATCTGGAAATAATCTACAATTACCAAATTACTTTTTCTATTTTCTTTTTTGTCGTGTAACTCAATAACAAAATTGAACCTGATGCCACAAAACATTTCTGTAACAATGCTAATGGAAAAGTTAGCACACTTCATTGCACCTTTAGCACAAACAAGATGCGTTATTACAAAGATGCTTATAAACAAACTAAAGACTAATCGGCATTTTTTGCGTCGGCGTCTCAACTCTCAAACAGTCACTTTGTCGATGTCGATGTTTTGAAAGCAACCAAGTGTTTCAAGTTGGATGGAGATGAACAAAGTCCGCTGTTTTACCTCAAGATTAACTGAGTATGCTCTGGGGTGGCCCGCGACGGACGATTTGCTAAAATAACAGTGTTATACAATGTAATGTGTTACGGTACTTAAAGGAAATTGAAAACCTTTGCACATTTGAATGGTTTGTCGATAAAATCGAAACTTTGTAGAAGCTTTTTGGCCTTTGCCGCTGTGGAATTTTATGTATGATGGAAGAGATCGGTTTTATTACTTATATGTATATCAAATTAATTAAAGAAATCAAATAATAAAGTAAAGTTTATTTAAAATTATATTCTACATTTATTTTAAAAAGTATCATTCACTTTGACGAGTTCTAGAAAATAAGTTTTGATTAATTTGTGGGCACAAATTCAATAATCGCGTTAGTACATTTCCTGTGCAGTTTGCACCCCACGGCCCATAGCCCTATGCCGCATATGTGCAGATGTTTATTGACACCGCCCTATATAAAATGAGCACAACTCTCCCCTGTGTTGTAACAATATTATCTACAAATATTAGGCACGATTGTGTTCAATAAGGGTCCTTTTATTCGACCCACTGTGCGGTTCCATTACCAACTTAATTTTTACACTTACACGCGCGATTTTCAATCCTATATGTCACAGTAGAAGATTGAAGAAAAAATTTGTTATTTTTAAGATAAGTTTGTGTTTAAAGTGGTGACGTTTAAAACAGCGTGATCGTGTTTACAATTCACAGGACATGTGGGAACATGGTTTTACAAATCAATCGAGATTTATGTTATTGCTACAGTGGTAATTTTATGTTTGGGTTTTTCGAAATTTGGTTTCATTATCCCCGCTGAGACTGAAAATTCTTTTGACGGATTCAGAAGATTAATAAAATTTAATATTTCGTTTTTTCATTTAATTTTATCTAATAAAGTGAATTAAAGCCGGAAGCTATTAATGATATTAAGCCAACAGCCACTTATAACATTATAAGTTGCAACTTAAGCTTTTCAAGTATCTTTTTTACCGTAACTTTTTGTACATTTATAATTACAAATAGACTCAGGTAGATATGCGGGCTTCTTTAATAGTTATCTAAAAAATTGCATCTTTTTAACAATATGTCTATAATAGAATAGAACCATATTTAATGCCAACAACGTCTAGCCTATTCTTTACGATTCACATAAACCAAATCCACACTCGAGTGAGTTTTGAAAAAGGCCTCAAACGTGCGTGTTCGCAGGCCGCACAGTGCGCCGAGTGGAGCCGCGCCTGGACAAAAATGCCGCTAATGACTCCAGCGAATATCGACAATTTGCTACGTGCGATTGAACAACATCAATGCGATTTATACACCCCATGTTCGATTCAGACCAACTAGAAAAATCTCTTATGAAATCAACTGTAATTTCAAGATTTTAAGGTTGTATTTTGAGTGACGATAATGTTGAGAGAAAATAGAGACACAAGCGTCACATATCGAGGGCGAACGCCATAAAATATTATCATTTATCACATAGATGTGTTTATTATTGCATGGCGGTTACTGTGGTAAACGTCGGCGTTACGTTATTAATAATGAACGGATGACATCTGCGCTGCAGTTTTATTGTTTGCATGTCATAAATCTTCGGAGGAAAAAGGACATGTGCGTGAACGTAGTTGGTTGAAATGAAAGTACGTGATCAGGTACGCTTTGAGCTTTATCCGGCTATGGGGAAAGACGAGAATTGAGAAAAGGACCAAGTTCAGCAGTTTCTTAAATGTGAAGTGGAAACGACATCCACTCCGTGCTATTGGCACGCATAACGCAGGTTGTGGAACAGCCAACCTATAATATCATGCAATATTACTTACTACTGAAATGTATGATTATAAAGTTCGAATCTAATAGCACTGCGAAGTTTTTTTTCTACTAATACCTTGTTTATTCAGGTCTCTATTGAATTGCTTAAAAAATCTATGACCGTTACGCTATGTTTATTTTTGTGGATGTATAAACATGAGATGATGTAAACCCTCTGATCCTTTTAAATTGGACATTATCTTTTCATGTAGGTATATTGCCTATCTCAAAATTCGTAAGGCAACAAGGATTATAATTCAACGCGTTACGAACAAATCCAAGCAAAGCAGTCAATCTATCAAAGTCAACAAATAACTTTGACAAACACATCTAATGTTTGTACAATCAGACTGCGAACGCGCAGCTTTCATGAAATGGTCGCTAATGTTGCGAAACATTCGTTTAAACAGGGGACTGCTGTTTATCGTTATTATTATGTTGTAAGGGATTTAAATGTGACTTCCACACATTCATCACGTGTGTAAAGCCGATCCGATCGCTCCGAGCGTGCCGAATCTATTCAAACCGCACATTGCGCTTTTTTGTCCACTATCACCTCGACCGTCCCACTGTCCATGATGGTTTTATTGCGGGTGCATTTCACAACTTATTGGCCTCTCATTCTTTAGTGACGAAGTTATATGACCGTTGTAAAACAATAAATAAGTCGATTGTTTACAGTTTTCGTGGTTTTGGTGTTTTGTTGGGACCCCATGTGAAGCATTAGTCACACCGTAAGACGATGCTGTTGTAAACCAATGATGGATTATTAAATGTCATTGAAATTCTGGTTTGGATGCGATGACGAGCCCGTGGTCATCTGTGGTAATGAGAGTTTCTATTGAAACAAATGAAAGGAGTTCGTTGGGAGGCGAGTGCACCACGGTGCACAGTGGGGCGTTTGTGGTGTGATCAGTGGCTAAAGAAATTTGGTAAAAGCTCATTATTGGCGTAACTTTGTGGCTGTACTTAATCGTATTTTTATTTTTTTATGCGTGGAACAGACAAAGGATCCTGGCCACTAATGTCACATTATTGTTAAACAATGCATCCATAATGTTGTGGGTTTGAAAGAAATGCTAGTCCATATATCAATTTAAGCGTAAACCAGTGCAACAAATTGAAAGTAATGCAAGAGCTGGAGTAACAACATTATAATTAAAGATTCATAAATGACTACTTAATCTCGATTAGGAAATATTAGCAGTTTAAAAATTTTGCAATGCTTGCAATTTTTTATTCTTGAAGATAGTTACAAATATTTTAAATAATAGCATTAAAGAAAAATAAGTCATCAATATCATAAGTTTATGCTCAGAAACCATCTTTATAACATAGGGATATGTAATATGTAAAAAACAATCTACTCTGCAAATCAACCACCCACTGCTACAAATCCCAAAAAGTGTGGACAAAAAACTTTTTATTTACTGTCATCGCTACTGCTTTAAAACAAAATGATTTGCAGAATTTCATCTCGTTTATAAGATGTTGACAAATGGCGAAATCTCTGGAGGCTTCAACAACTTGTGATAATCCCTGAGGAGAACTTTTAATGTTTACTTCATTAGTTTGCATTTTACAAATGGCTTCTGGCTTTTAGATTTGCTTAGTTTGTGGGTGAAAAAAATAAGTTTGTGGGTGAAAACTTTGTTAGAAATGTTCTCAGTAAGCCATACCGCATTTTGTTCATTTTGACAAAACATTTTTTACTTATTACAGTGATATTTTTCTCCAACTTCAAAGGTTTGCTTTGATCGTCATTGTATCTAATCTGCCTGCTTTAATTCATAAATTAACACATACTAGTATTATATACGCACACATAGCATGTATATATTAGCTTAGGTAGGTAGTTGTACATTGCGACATAATGTAAACTTCCTTTCTATTAATCCTAAAATTAGTATTTACGAACCGTTACGAACATCAAAACTAATATAATGCACCAACCATAATAATCTATTCAAAGTCCAAGGATTTATTGAAGTTAAATCATTAAAGCCAACAGGCGACTGTCGGCACAAACCGACGGATCACTTACCGACACTTTAATGCCTTTGTCGTCAACACGCATCCACTGAATACGTCAAACGGTTGCCAATCACCAAACGATACAACTCCACAAAAACTTAGAATCAAAAATAATCCTCCTCCAACACTAATAAGACCGATTTCGTATCTTAAAATTTTAAAAAGTCGGTCTCCTTTTTGCTAAAGGGATAAATGAGATGTCGGTACCACACTGAGCAAAGCGGCCGACGCAAAAAATATCACAAAGGCACAAAGTTTTGGACACAAAGCGACATAGGGAAATAAATTATTTCATCTGTTCAGACCTTTCACGATAATATTGGCAAATGTTTCCATTCGGGACGGGCCACGCCCTTGCTCGAATCCAACAGGAAAAAAAATATTTGACGCCCCGGTATTCTCAACGCAAAATAAACCCTAATACATTTCACTAAACGTGGAATTAGTTTTCAAAGAAAGTGGACAGTGGTCCGCGGTGCGTCACAAAGTAGACAAAGTCAACATCTCTTTTACAATTTTTTTCAATAACGCCAACATATATTTTGACTGTGATGTTTTTATTATTTTTGTTCGTGATGCCGTTCAGCGTGCATGGCTAACTATCGGCGGATTTTTTCTTAAAGGCGGCGTCTGCGCATGGCTAATGTATGGCCGTCACAGCGAGCAGCGGCCGATGCATGTGATATCAATTCCTAGAACTGCCGACAAAGTCACAAGTGATTATATAATGGTTGCAATGTTGACTTTTTGGAGTATTTTGGCTTCCGTTCATGGGGTTTCCCATTAATCAATGATAAAATGGGGCATTTAACTGGTAGACAATGCATTTGTGTAGAGTCACCATGTGCATTAATAGTCGTTTAGATAAGGCTTCTAGAACAACAGAAGCTTTTAAGGAAAACAATTAGACGTGATTTATTTTCCTTGTTTTGTAAGAGACTTTATAGTTGCAAGGCAGTGGCAGTAAATTTTCTCTTTACCCTGTTTGTTAACACTTTAGATTCACTAGCTTCAGGCTACTTACGTAGGAAGCTACAAGTTATGCTCATGCAAATATTCACAAAACAAGTTTCAATCCACAAACCAATTGATAGCTACAAATTGCAAAGGAAAACGCAAAGATAAAGAAGCATTCAGAACGACTGCAACAATTACTTTCAAATACCCAGTTTCGCGCTAAACTTTTGACAACAAACAGTTAGTTACCACTTCTGTCAGAAGCTCACACCTTTCATCCATCAATCAGGAATCAAAGCCTGTCATAGACAATGCACGTTCCACGAACCATTCAATGCTCCCAGAGAGTCCCGGAAACTGAGCAATGCACCCAAACAGTATCCCGTACCGGCCGAAAGGGCCGAGTACCAATGCCTCTTGCACAATGTTCCAACCTCGTTATGAGAGCAAGCAGGGGGCAACGTAAATCACGGAGACAGTCCTTTTTTTGCTGATTTTGTTTTCGCATCTGCATACTCAAATTGGAAATTATAATGTGTGTATAAATAGGCCGGTAGATGCTTCGGGCGTGGTTAGAACTGGAAAGTGTTGAGTTATGGGGCTAGTGGCTAGTGGTTCGTGGATAGTCGCGAGCTTTGATGTATGGGAGGCTTTATGCAAATCGACGTTAATTACTAATGAGTTGCGTGGAGCTCGTCCGATGAGAGTTTCTAAATTAAAGAACACACAAATTCGCGATTTTGCTTAGCATCAACTGGCAACAATCAAATTAATGTGATTTTACTACAATGTCTATTCAATGCAAATAATATGCAAACTTTCCTGACTCTCCTAAGTTGATACAGTGATATTTTGGAGAAATAACGTAAAAAATGCTTGATATTTAGAAGCTTCTTGTATGACCATGCCAATTAGCCACTCTTCAACTTAAATTGATATAAATAAACAAAGAAAATGCATTAAATCGACTGCTATGCGCCGCGCTTTTGTGTACAGAAGCTTGACATTTTTTAATGACGCTTTTTCTAACAAATAGCTTCTTAGACAAAGAAAACTTAAAGCTCCGATTTCTCTTGTTACAATACCAACCACCCACCCACTGGTTCCATCAGCTACCATACAGTGCACAAAAGCTACTGATGATGGCATACAGTGCACTAACGTGCTTCATGCCAATTATGAATTCAATGTGTCAAAGAAAAGTCGTAAACGTCGCACAATGGGGCGGAACGCGCGCGCTATGGACAAAAATCTACAAAAACTGTAATGTGCTGATTAGTCGCATGAAATTCATTAAGTCAGACACCCAAGAAGCGGTGGCATGACTAATTGAGAATGTGTTGCTGATTGTACAGTGAATTATGTAAAGTTTTACGGGGATCGTGTTAAGTTTCTAAATAAGGGAAAACTTTGGAAAAAAAGGTCCGAAACAACAAGTTTTTGTGACTAACGTGTTAAGCTCTACGCTTAGCGCTCGCTAATCAGTGTAAGCAATAACGTTGCAGGAGTAGGTAAGTGAATTTAAAAACCTATCTATCCTGTTACTGCAGGTCCAAGCAGGTGCTATGGCAATATTGTATTAGTTCGTCTCCGATTTTTATTAAGCTGTTTAAAAAAAATAGCATTTCATTGTCTACTCAGGTTGTATCCTGGCTACGTAGTGTAACGATTAAAGATATATCAATTAATAAATAAAGTACATGACAGACAACTCTTTGCAATCTCTAAACTGAAAACTTTACAAAATATGTCCATCAAAAAGATTAATAATAACAATTAAATCAAATTAGCGCCATCTTCCGTTGAAACAAAGGCACAGTGTTATAAAAGAGCTGGACAAAAACCCGTGAGTATTAAATCATCGGCATTTGCTCCGGATCATTGAGTGCAGCGGTCGCTCATGGCGAATTGATGGCGTTGTATGCGCAGACGCGGGCGGTCCACTTGGGGAGATGTGCTGATGAGCAGTTGTTTTTTGATTACTACGTATCTATTTCAGACATATACATATTCATCATTATCATCTGCCTAGCCTTTTCGAAACTGTGTTGTGGTCAGCTTCCAGTCTGACTGTATACTGCTGAATACCAGTATTTTACATGGAGACACTGACTATCTGACCTTCAGAACCCAGTTAGTACTAGATAATACGATAAACCTTTGTTTGAATCGTTGTCAAACATTCGGGCCACTGACAAACTGTAACGACTGTCAAATATCTACATACGTACATAGCTCTATAAAGCTCAATGGCAAATAGTTATGGAAAAGCACTGATGGGATAAACTTAACCTCTAGTCGAGCAGTTCAGGATTCTTACAACTAATCCTCATACTCCTTGCCCTTTCAATCATCGTAAAAGCATCGCGATTTGTTCTTCTTTTCGAGTCGATGGTAAAGGTAAACAAAAAACAATGATAACTATCTGAGCAACTGCTGTGGTTTATATATATTGTTGTAATTGTAACTGAAACTACATTTAACACAGACAGGGTGTGTCTGTGTTAAATGTAGTTTCAGTTAGGAGTATACAAAAAGTACCCACAACTACATTTAACACAGACAGGGTGTGTCTGTGTTAAATGTAGTTGTGGGTACTTTTTGTGGGTTTAGTTAGACTATAGTGCCTTACCATACTGCATTATCACTAGACATAGCTTTTATACTTGAGATACAATTTTCTAAACTCTGTAGCGCGACTACGGCGTAGCACAGATTTGTACTACGCCGTAGCAAAACTACGACTTACACATTCGCAATTTTGCAAAAATATGGTAATTTTTCAAGTCGTATCAATTTGCAGTGAGCCTGAAACTCACTACAACGAGAAGTTATCTCTCTGTCAAGATTCTTTACTTAATTCCAACGCTAATAAAATCGTTTGCAAAAACACAATTAAAATTAAAACAACACTCGTTAATTAATCTGAATAGCAACCAACACATTCAGATTAAGCGCTCTGTACATCATGGTCTTTAAACAAAAAAGGTCCTAAACAGTTATTACCTAAAACATCGGGTCTGATTACATTCGACTGCCAACGTGGCGAGATATTCGCAATCGGCTCGGTCCGTAAATCTCGCGAGTAATGAACGTCGCCGCGTGTGATCACTAACTTATTTTGTCGCTCGATTTGTTGCTGCCAGGCACGGCATCGAACGAGTGTGATATTACCTTTATTCCGTTTTACAGTTACCCGAAAAGGCCACGGGATTTTCAACCGTAAGTAAATTTGAATAGAGATGAATGTGGAAGTTGGTAGTGAGGTTGTCAAATGAGTAATTGCCCTCAGATATTCTATTGGGTGTGAATTGATTACGTTTAATGTTTTATTAAAATGCATGTGATGTGTATATTTTTGTTGTTTCCAATTAATAACAAGTTTGATTGGAAAATTATGCGCTGTATGTAAAAATGTTGCTACTGTGTGTTGATCAAACTGTTATACTGCTGAGATGGAATGATCTTATACCGATAACTTATGTATGATTTTATTTAGTTAAAACAAAAATATGACAGTATTTCTTTCTTCTTAGTCAAGTAGCTTAAAACTAAGTTCAGTCACCCCTTATTTATGCACACAGTTAAAATAAATTAAAGCACATTATTATTTAAATAATACACAAATAAAAAGTTCATAAAACACACAAAAACTTAGTGAAACATCGCAATGAATCACGTAAGTTTGTAATAAGTATGTGTCAAGAACAATACGAGCGTCCAAACGCGAGTCCGCTCCACTCCACGGCTCCAACACATATTTGGTTTTAGACAACACCTTACCGTATTAACTTAGTATTGACATTCAAATCAGTAGCTCAGCTCATTTATTTTGAATTCCTAACGTGTTAGGGACAAAAGTAGAACAATATGGGTTGGAGCAACAGTAAGTGTACTCAACAGTGGCGCCGAGGAAGCGCGCGCCATCTGTCAAAATTACCCGCCATATTTATTAGGCAGAGACAATGAGTGACGAGACTAGCGACGCTTTGAATATGGAATTGGTTTTTCTTTTTTTTTCTCTTGAGAAAGTTTTGTTCGAGTAAGGTAGCGTACAGCCACGTATGATGCAACAGTTAAATAATGCGTATGAGAGACAGGCACATTGCGAGAATTTGAAAAGACTTCCAAACTTCTAGTTTTAAGACAAAACACTGGATGGATACAATTTCAAAAATTAATATGGAGGAGTATGACCTACAATGTCGAAGTGGTTCGTGTTTGCCCTTTAAGAAACATATTAATGAGTAAATTATAATGTTCCAGGTGTTACAATTGCATGTACAACAAGTGAGAACAACAATAACATTTCGTCACCTTT
Source organism: Noctua janthe (assembly GCA_910589295.1). Lineage (NCBI taxonomy): Eukaryota > Metazoa > Arthropoda > Insecta > Lepidoptera > Noctuidae > Noctua > Noctua janthe. The sequence goes on from OU342561.1 coordinate 799,496, forward strand.
GTAGAACACTAATAACTTTTCGTCACCTTTGTAGAACACTGGCTATAAAGGGGCAACACTATGATCATTATTTAACTTATTATCTTAACACGACTCACCTTTATAAATAACGAGAATTAATGCTCCACTAAGAGAGTAGAAACAATTTTTTTTCTTTCAGAACAAAAGAATGGCGTGAAAATCAACCTACTTGTGTGACGAAATTGAAACTGCGCGAAAACAATGGCGGTTAGAGCAACAAATAACATGAAATATTTTACAAAATACATCAACATTAACAGCTTGTAATTTGGTAGTTTATTTTTCACAAAACTCTTGTCTTGGTCAGACAAAAATTTATGTCAAATATGTAAACTCTAGGGTACGTTTCGGTCAATTTTCTCACAGTCTGGTGGTCCGAAGTAAACAACGAGACATAATATGTTAAAGTCATTATGAACAAAGAGGAATATCGTATGTCTTTTGTTTTTTTTATTCGATTGACGTTTATTTTCAGATACTTTAGTGTTACAATAACAAAATATTATAGACAGTAAACCCAAATGAGTAATCGTAAATCGTGAAAATCGTCAATCAACCACAATTTTAGCCTAAATCCTCAAAACTATTGACCCAACTGTTGGAAAAAAATAGTTACGAATAAGAGCCTGATAAGTAATGACAACCAACTGCCCCATGCCGTCATCTGTGCGGCTACCATGAATATCTCTCCATCGACACTAATACATAACCCATGGCACAGGCACTAGACAGCCCCATCAGCCCATGGGCCATGGTCCATCACTAGCGACATCTCTCCGTCATGCCGATAACCATCAGCCGTCGATTCATCATAAAATAACGTTTCTGGGGAACCAGGTTAACTTTTGTAATTCTATTAATGTTTGTGGTAGGAATGTGAACTTTGTTGCATGGTGTTAAGGTAGTGGGAGGAGTTTATTGGGTGATCTCAGTGGTCTTGATTTGAAATGTCTTGTGAAAGTTGACAAGCGTACGAAATAGTTTTCTGTTAATATTGTTAAATTAGATTAGGCGATAAGTTTGATGATGATCAACTTATATGTATCTGCTCTATATTCTAAAACACAACTTACTTTAAACTGTAAAATTGAAGACCATTTTAGAACTTTAAAGACGCAGATAACTTTGTAAACGTTTACTGTAAAAGTCCTGAATATGAACTTCTCAAGAACTACAGAGTACTGAACTCTACCTACCTACATAGGTACCTTCCTTACCTCCATCCAACCTTAGGAATCGCCATCATCACCATTGAACTCAGCAGAAAAATTGGTCATCGTAGTTTATCGTGACTACACAAATACGACAACGCTGGTGCATAGGAATCACATGCTGAGGATAGCCTCAGGATTATAAATGTCGCTTATTTCTGTATGTATGTTTATACTAGAACACTTTTTAGGGTTCCCTAGCCAAATTACCAAAAACTAAATCCTTATCGATTCATCCTGTCGGTCTGTCTATCAGTATGTAACAGCCATTTCACTCCGAGGCTGTTTTGTTTTAAATTATTATATTGTTGGTGATACGGAACCCTTAGTGCGTGAGTCCAACTCGCACTTGGCCTGTTTTTATTAGTTAACTAAAATAAATGAGTTTTTATTGTTTTGCTTTTAATTATTATATTGTTGATGATATGGAACCCTAAGTGCGTGAGTGCGACTCGCACTTGGCCGGTTTTTTTTTGTTAAAAACCAGAAGTCATCTAAACAGCAGGGCACCGGGCAGCGACAGTTTTATCTGCAATCACTAACACGACTGATCGATGTGAATGAGTTACTGTAAACTTAGTAGCTTTAGAATAATATATGTTCTATTGCAAAAGCTAAGTACTTCATCTAGAGATTATGGTACTATACAAAACTAACAACAGAAACGATCTCAAAACTAACGTTATTCCGTCCTACAAGCGAAAAGGTTCACACCGAGCGAGCGAGAGAGAAACATCCCCTTATATTTACAAAGTAGGTCACCCGTCCGTCCTGAAATACTAGCCGAGATTGAACCTTCACTCATGTGACCGTGTGGCCTAATGGATAAGGCGTCGGACTTCGGATCCGAAGACTGCAGGTTCGAGTCCTGTCACGGTCGGAAAGTCACCTTTTTATAAATATTTCTTCGTTGTTTTTCCATGTGCAAATAATAAAAAATTGCGAAGAAACAAAGTGGAAGCGTGGGACTAGCCCGCAAAATTCAAATTTTGCAATTTGCAGATCAGTGTCAGGTTGTATGTTGATTAAAATATGATTCGCGACCGTAACAAATATGGCTTAACAGAGTTGTAATCATTGAAATCATCAATACATGTAACCTTCTAACGAAGTGAACGATTTTTTCATGAAAAAGTCTTTCAATTGCATTAAATATTACCTTAACGATTATTTTCCTGCACGTTACCCAGTACAGTATGGTGTGTTTTGCTGGAATTGGGTTTAGGTAATATTTCCCGAAACGATTTCAGTGCGAAATTATTTGAAGGATGAAAATATTCAGTTTATTGACGTAATCATGTGTTTGCTATACTGGCAGACATATGCTTTGTACCAGCAAATTGCAAATAATTTAAAAGAAATTTTAATACAAATCTGCCTCTACGACTGGTATGTTTTATTCTTGTTTAGATTGTTCATAGAGATTAATAAAAACAAAAATAAAATAATATTTAGGTTAGTATTCATAATAAATTCCCACATTTTTACAATACAAAAAATAGTAAAAAACTAAATACGAAATAACACAATAATATTGATAAACAGCAAGATTAGCCCGAGTCGGGAAGCGAATCGACGACCGATCCATCAAGCCGCCACGAAAATATTTATATTCTGAAATAACGGACGCGGCTTCCGTCCGTTTATCACCACACATCTACTAAATACTTTGTTAATAACACGCCATTGTAAAAGGAAGGAATTTAGGCCAAATTCCTGACAATAAAAAGGTAAAGAGATTGATGCAAATATATTTGTTATTTGACATAATAGCTATTAGTCTGTTAGGTACTAAGAATTTAAACATGGATTTAAGAATTTAAACACCAACACTAAGTGTAACCTTAATAAGAGCCTAAATATTATTGCACTGTTGGAAATTCAACTCTCGACGCTGAATTAAGATTGAAAATCCAGTGCGCTTTTATTTAGGGATGAAGTGGCAGCTTTTGTAAAAGCGGGCATAACTCATGCTTCTCTTACGGGAGCAACTAAACTAAACACAAATATGGTGTTATTTGGGCTTAGTTTAGTTGTTGCTAACTTCTGAATTCACACGGTGTTAGATGTTTTCAAAGAAAAATCCATTTGGATTACGAAAAGAATAGTATTAAACTAAAAAAAACGTTTTCTGAAGAAAGACCAAATATATTTTTGAAAATATTTTTTTATGTATTTGTTTTCGCAATAGCCCAACAGTTGTCAGATCAGCAGACGACCATACTTACTTCTGCCACAAGATCAATCAGTCCTGCCTACCCTCGTCAGGTTTTTTGGTGGCTAGCGTCATACGCGCGACATGCGCAGACGCAGCAGCGCGGAAAACTGACTGACGATGACGGTCTCATTTGATAGGGTTTTTTGTAGATATAAATATTAAAAAGAAATATTTTTGTATGTTGAGTTGCGATGGAAGATTGTTAGGATTGTTTTGATTAACTTTTTCTGAACTTTAACGTCAAATCTATCGACCACGGATCGGCAATAAATTGTCATGTATTCTTGTTTTACGCGATCTTTGGCTTCTATCCCCAGCAGTGAACGTGTTTCGGCTGACAGATGCGCAATTATCTGCTCTAATTTACTTTAGGGGCCACAGTAGTGGTCCAGAGGTAAAAGCGAACGGCTTTAATCTCGTCGTTCGTGGGTTCTTTCTTAAACGTGCAGACACTTTATGTAATTTATTTTACCACCACGTGCCAAGCTCTGAAAATGGTAAAGGAGATCATAATGATGAACTCTGCGTCTCCTAGAACCAAAAACTCGAAGACATGTGTGACATCCAAAAAGCCGCGGTGGGCCCTTTGATGGGTTTTGGCCAACTTCCTCTCACAAGGACGAGCCGAGCCTATACTACGTTATAGCCTAATTATCCTAATAAAATATGTTAAATGTTTGTCATCTTGAAGCATACTATCTCTTCTTCTGCCCTATTTTTAACTCCTCCAACCTCGTAGGTGAGTCTATAAACCCATAGTTAAATTCTTAAAGTAATACGTACGATCAAACGGCCCCGTCAAAGGACGGTAATGTAAGCTGGTAAACAGTGTGGGTGCGGGCACTTCCTGTAACGATTTAATTACACCTGTTTCATGTAAACAACGGTTTCCGGTCTGATCTACGGGTTTTATGATTTTTATATCAAAACGTTAAAATTGTTGAAGTGATTTTGTTATTGTGAGTTTAACTTTCTGTATCGTGTTCGTCGACATAAAGTTTCGATATTTTACAATGTTTGCATGTGGTAAAGATAACTTAAAGGAGATTCAACGCCTAATTCCATAATTGACATCAATTTCTACGATTCGTCAAACAAGAAAAGTTACCAATAAATTAACTAAAAAGACCTTGTTCTTCTAAAAGCGTAAAACTTTAGAAAGCTAACATGCCAAAAAGACGTCCGTGACTATCGTGGCAACTGTTTCCAAAGCGTTTCGTATTTCAGCAAAGACTTTCAACAGGATTCTGAGGATCCTGTAAGTAAATAATAATAATATGTCAATGCAGTGTATTTTTTAACTTTTCTATCATCGTTTTCGCTGATAGATTGTCACTTTGTCGCAGTCCTCAGGACAACCCCAAGAAAAAAGGTTGTGCCTTGACATAAAACGTGTAAAGATATTCTACATTTTGTACCAGATAACCGAAACACGTCTAATTATAAAACCGCAGGAAAACAGGCGGATTGCGAAACTTTACGGTATCAAATATGTAGGATGTAACATCATGTTCTGCACATAGACCACAAATCATATGGCGTGCTGGTAGCAGCTGTAGCTTATGCTATGCCAGTGAATGACGTCACATTTACTTGGATTTAGATAGGTTTGTCTTTTTATTCTGTTCAAATCGACTGCTACTGCGGCCAAGATCTCTTTCTGATCCTGCCACCCAACCCACTGTGTTGATCCTGTTTTCGTAGGCAGTGAGTTAAGCCTAACAAGTTTGATGATGAATTTAATTTTGACTATGAGTCTCGCCATACTGTCCCACTGCCTTCCTGTGGTGGCATTCTAGCTTAACTCACACCTTATGTGAAGTGTTATCCCTCCAGCTCACTTCATATTATGTCAGGGAGGGGGGGAGGTGGTGGGTTTGTCCTACTGCCTTCTCAAGGGTCTCCTTCTATTCTTTCCAACTTATTCACTAACTCGAACTCTTTTTCACCTAACATAATCTAAGTCTGTTCCACTCGGTCATTTGATTGGGTATCTGCGGCCGCGCATCCGGCCTCAAACGTCCCTTTGATCGCTGGAAACATTCATCATTACACGCTGAAATCCTCCTCTGTATTGACAGATTTACGACGCAAAAGCGTGTGCATTTGAAAAAATATTCATTCAAATACATTATTATGATTTTTTTGGTTTCCATAAACAATTTTTGTTTATGATTAATGCGATATCAAAAGTCTCTTTGATGGTCTGATATTGGTTTTGGTGGTTTCTGTTTCGTATTTGATGTAAATAGTGTTTTTTAGTGATGATATAATAATACGTATTGGTACTGGCATCATTTCAGATATAGATTATTTGGTCAATCATATTAGTATTGATTGAACAGAGTATACGCATTATAGAAGATAAGTCGGAAGTACTGATGAAAATGAAAGGGACAATGTCAAAGCTCACTCTCATAGAAAAATCTGAAATCACCGATGTTAAAACAAAATCAATCACAAGTAGAGTAACGAAACTTGCAACCACCAGCAACACCAGTGAAAGCCACGTAAACACCAACGATACTAAAGCACCTGGGAGCTTATGATAATGAGACCAGTAAGGTTTCCGACGCCACACCACGGCTGCGTGTGAGCAATATTGAATTAATTCCCATCAAACCTCACAACGTAAAACTAACAGGATTAGAACGCGTACGATATTATAATTGTGATCATACACGTGTCGTGACTTGTCCAATGTATGGATTCAAAAGAATCTTTGGGCTGCCTAGATTTAGAGCAATCATCCAGACATGCTAATGAGCAACTACTCAACTGAGCAAGTCTTGAATGATAGGATAAGCTTTAAGATGGATAAGGAACAAGGCAAAATGATGTACTGACCAGAAATAGAGCGTAGTAGCATGTTTCAATAGATAGAGGACTACCAAAACTTTTGTTATGAATCCATGTAGTAATGATACTGACTCCTCCTAAGACCTGAGAACCTAGACAAATTAACTTTCGAAACAAATAACTACAGAAATCTCGAAAATGTATAGAATTGACATAAGATATTGTAAAGCTTATGTCAATTTTGTTTGAAGTCGATGTAGAAATACGAAACCCTTTAAAAATGATTGCTACTTTTCTATTCCCACTATATAAGTCTTTCCAGGACTGAAAATTCACAAAACTATCTATGATGCTGACGAAATCAACAATACCACCACCATCACTCCACAACAAGCTCATGAAAAACAACACAATCCCAATTCTTCTAAGAACTGAAACAGCCATAAAACGAATCTTAAATCAAAAAATAAAAAGCTTGTGTTCCTAGGTCGGCCGATGGGTAGATGGGTAATGATAAATGCTCGGCAACAGTTCACAGTTCATCGCGGCGATGGGCTCGCTGCTGATGTGCTGGCCGCAAATATGAAAATATACAAACAGTTCGTAAATAACGCGAGGGCACTTCAAAGTAAAGTGCGCGGTGCCGACATGATCCAAGTTGCAGACGATAGCGAAGTAACCAGTAGCGAAGAAGTTGGGAAGATCCCTGATCAGCTTGAGAACGATGAAGGTATGGATTTTACACCTATACACAATATTGTTATAGATACAGAAAGAGAAGCAGGTTAAAAGGAAGTGTTAGAAAATAAAATCAATTTTCAACAGATATCTGTTAGGCTGCACTATGGCATGGGGTAGGTTAGTTTAGCGCTTAAGGCTAGATGATCTTTTTTTTAGGATTGGAAATTTTCAAATGAGCCCTCCCGCTCTAGGCAGAGTGGAAGGGAGTGTCAGAATTGTACTGACTAAAACCCATCCATGTTCCTTCTTTGCCCTTTGTGTTCCAGGGCTGCAGTATCTCAAGTCTAGATGGTCTGACTGAAGGCTTCTTGTTTTGATGGCATGTTGTCACCGTACTAACTGCAATATTTTGATGTGATGGAATTTATGTAGTCTTCCTTACCATCAGTATGTTTTGATTGTAACAATATCAATCAATGCGACTGAGCAGATATATGCACCATTAGATTAAGTTATTTAGAATATGTCTTTCATGAAACATTCGTGGAGACATGACTTAGCATGATTAATAAGTACTTTAATATAGTTATTGCTATAGCCTCTACCTTGCGGCACCCCCAACATGGAAGCAGAACGGTGTTGTTTACACACAATATCGCTCATTGGGCCAAACCGAACGAATGCTGTAATAAACACCATGCTCGGATGGCCAACGTCCAACGCCAATGTTGGAAGCCAGCGTTTGCTTACAAAGCTGACCGCTTTTCTAATGTCGGTCCGTATTCGACTAAACTATTTTGGATTGTTGTGGCGAAACATTTCAATAACCATATCTTGGTTTTGGTCTTCATATTCCAATTGATCGGAAGAAGGTAGACTGAGTATGGTTGCCACAGGGTTTTTGGGATTTTTGTAGATTCTGACATTTCTTACCTCAGGTGTAGTATTGCTGGTCAATATTTTCGACAGCAACCAAATTTCCTTAAAATAATCATTCTTCTTCTGTCTCTCATTCTGATAAGTTACAGTTCTCTCTGTAACTGCATTAACTTTTTATAGGAAATTGATCTTGTTTTCTGACTCTGCAATAATGGGAATTTTGCATCTCTAACCTTTGCGCTTAATTAAGTTTCAAATCTCTTACAAAAACAAATTGCAAATTGACTGACAGACTCGAAGTAAGACAATTGGCATTTGGCAATTTGTATGTATATTTGTTATTTTGTGTGCAATAAAGAATAAGAACAAGAATAAGACGTTTTTTCCTGGATTCATCAGATATAGTAAGTACCTACTTCCGAAACCCAAGTTCAATCTCTAAATTTCTCCGCAGGAGAGCATTGGGCCAACGTCTGCTCCAATATTGGGCGTTGGCCGACACGAGTGGGTTTGTTTAATAGCAAACACAGGCCCACCGCCCGCGTAAACATCGGCCACATCAAAGCGATTGGGGGCATGCGCTCGCGCACCTACTTGATCGTTTTACACGTTTCAGGAGCGGGAAGTTCAGTGTACATTATTTTGTTAAAGATTTCTTTCTAGGCAACAGTTGCATTTCCTACTCAGTGACTTATGTCTGCGAAAGTCATCTATATTGTGGTCGGACACTGTTGTAAGTTGCTCGAAATTATTTCTAGTTTCGTCTTCAGCGTCAATCTTGTTTTCCGTTTCTTGCAGTGACGGGGTCTGCAGTCTAAAAAGCTATTTCAACGGTAACAGTCAAATGAAACTAATCATATTTGACATAATCCCAAAAGTAAATGAGTCTATTAACCACTAAGTTTATCAGCAACACGACATCTTTAATATCCGTTGAATCATAATGATAAAGCGATACGACGTAATCAGCTGGATCAAAAGCGAAACGACCAAGATCATCCGCGCGCACTCCCGCGCACATCGGCGGATTGATCACAACCGCTTTGATCTCACAGATCACGCGCCCTTTACTTATATTACTTACATTTTTACTAACGACTAATCGTATGATAACACCTCCTTCTATTCTATTATCAACCTTAGTTACATCTTCACAAGATTCAAACTCAGTCTCATCTACACAAAACCTAATACTGTTTGGAATAAACTAATTTACATCGCATTCATTTCCGATACATCGTAAGTCTTAAATTCTAGCCATTCAATTCTCAACTATAACTTCAAAAACTTCAAGCCCAATTTTAACTGGCAAGTTCTCATCAGTTACGCCATCTGGTGGATGCAGGTAGTCCGTGTGATGTGTCAAAACCGTGATGAGTAGCAGGCGCTGGGAGTAAACACATGCACGTGGTGGTCTCGTCTGGATTACCTAGAACCACTCGGATTGACCTGGAAACTCATTATTTGACATGGATCAAGATCAGAGTAGCGTTGTGGGTAAATGGTGGTGGTGACGATTGATGAATGAGTGTGCTCGGGAAAAATATGATGAGTCTACAGCGTTATGTAATAGTGGCGACCTTGTGGTGCCTTCCGGTTAACAAAGGTTGCAAATAAAGGGAAAGGTATTGGAATGCAGAATGCTAACTAGTGAGAAATATTACCCTATGTATGTCAGAAGCATTTTAAATCGTCGCAAATTTTAACGGCAGTAAGTAATCTCCGGCGTTTCCATCAGTCTGTAAGGATGCTTCTCTTTTAGCTAGCTGATAGGTATCCAGCTTGGAGGTCCAAGGCTTGAAATGTAAGCTAGATGTCCCAAGGTAGTCAGCGGTGTCTACCTACCAGTGAGCGCCGCTCGCTTATTTGCCACTCCATAAAAATACTGAACAACAGACAACTGCTGCAAATTCAGACTATGTCGAAAAACCCGCACAAATGCTGTGCCAAGTAAATTATATGTATATTGCGGAAATAAGACACCAAACGACCACCAATTTTTAGTCGCACATTCTTTAGAAGCTGACAATACCTTTGCCTTAAAAAGCTAAACCAATGATCACCAACTAGATTATTGGCCCTCTCCTAATGTAGTCCCTCCTAGATCACTGGATGTAAACAATAACTTCAACTTCCACCACCCACAAAGTTCAAAAACCCTTCCCACAATTAACGATGTTGTACCCGGGAACTGAACCAGCGCGCGTGCGGTCCGGTGTAGGCTTACTTGTTACCAGCGACCCACTTGGCGTAATTAGGGCAATTACACTAATTTCCCTGTGTAGGTGAGATTAGATTGAGAGAAAGGACTCGCTACTGCAAGCTCTGTTTGTGGTTTCAAGTTACCATAAACATAAGGGACACTTAATTTAATTTCCAGGTTAAAATTTTTATTTACTGTTGAAACGAACAGTATTTTGATACGTTTGTTTTTCAGGTGAGCTCTGCTTTGAGAGTCATATACGCTAGCCGAGATATTAGTTTAAAAATTACATCAATGTACGCAGAAGATTTTACAAACAGTCGCAGTCGCAGATGGAAAAATATGGGGAAACAAATTTTCACAATTTTCACTTTATAATTTTCTTCGCGCTTTAAATCTGAGAAGTGATCTCACCACAATTTTAATTTTAGTGACAATACGTAAAGAGCTCATACAAACCTCACCAAATAATTCTAACGATCCTGGGAAAAAGAAAAACGCGTATGAATACACCAACATGAACACACAATCATAACTACTCACAAAATAAGTCGGAATCAAGTAAATTGTACACAAACACCCCGCATAATAACGTCAAATGGCCCACACTTGTACTAATTGTTTGGAAATGTTACTAAATCGGGAATCTCCCGCCACCATTCGTGGCTATTCTGACGATTTCACTGAATATTTTGTGTCAATAGATTTTATTGTGTTAGGGATGGCACAAGGATTTAAGTTCTTGATGGTATTGATTGTCCAACTTGTTCAAGTAAACATACAGAATTTCTTGTTTTTTTTCTTAAAACTAACACTATTATAGTAGGGATCTTTGAAAGTCGTTATGGATAGACACAGAAATCCGAAAGGTAGACAAACCAGTGACTCCAAGGGCATCGTGTAACCTAGTAAATGGGTGTTTCAGGTCAGATCGGCAGTCGCTCCGTGTAAAATACTCGAATTTAGCTGCTTCCGGTCAGACTGCAAGCCGACCAACTTAGTTGAGGAAAGGCTAGTCAGATGATGATGATCTATAAAAACCATCGAGTATATTAGGTATTCATTAATTCAGTAAACCTGCAAGAAGAAGAACAACGATCACTCAGTAATATTGACATTGTAATAGTTTATTTAATTTTCCTTCTCTATGCTGAAATACAAAAAATACAAAATTACTTCGTAAATCAATCTCAACTTCTCATGTGTCCCATCCCTTATCGCTAACACTCGAGCAACAAAAGTAACAATCATCTGTTCTTCCACATTCTTGTAAAGTGCTCGATGCGGGAGGGCAGAGGTCGGAGGGACATAAATACTAATTATTTTATTGTGTGGATCAACTCCCATCTAATATAAACTAATAGACACAATATTGGTACATTCCTGTTATAATTTTAGAGTATTTTTGAGGAATCATATTTCTGTTAAGATGGGGGATGACTGGCTAAAGGTGGGTTTACTATAGGTAGGTACAATTCTGCAGAAACCTTCGGGAAAACAGGTAAATAGTTGTGTTACGCGTGTAAGGGGATAAATTAAGAGTCATCAATATTGCAGATGTTTTGTATGTAGGAAACACCTGAAGTTGAGCTTGGTTTAGACGGTATTAAAACAATCATGGTTTTAGTATACTCTATTTTAGCTGGTGTTTGTGCAAGCGAGACATCTTGTAAGTCTGCGATTGAAGTTTATACTTATGTGAGTTTTCCTTTTAACGTAAAACAGTCTACAGCACATAAGGATCCTTGTGTGCTGAGGACGTTAGGTTTCACAGGGTGCGAGATCAAAGGACACGTCGAGGACTAACTTCCTGCGACGTCTTCGCGGTTGTCACATCATGAAGTACTTGGTGATCCTGAAATCTACTCCAGGATTTTCGGTACACAAATCTATATGGTGAATGGTTTGGACATGTTAATCGGATAAATGAAATGCGACTCTCAAAAGGTATTTGCAGATGTGAGTGGCTGAAACTCACCTTATTGTCTCCAGAAAGTTCAGTGTATGCAATGTTCTCCAAAAAGGTCAGTATGAAAGGACCGCAGTAGAGGGCGATCTGGATTTTCTGCCAACTCCTGCCGTAAAAAGACATGAGTTTATGCACTATATATGTATGTATGTAAATATCCATCATATCTATCAAACCATTTCTCAACAAACACATCGAAGACACTCAACAAACAAGATGTCTCATACGGGCGCATTGCAGCTCAATTGCCGGCCGGCCGACAATGCGTCCATTGCCATCATTCGCTCACAATACCGGCTTTTGTCCAGTAATTGTAATAAGACCATTAAGCTATTGTATGACAACTGTGCTGGATCAAGTTTGTATATATTTGTTGTGGAGCTTGTTGTAACTTCCCGTTCAATGTTGTTGCCAATGGTGACGCGGGCGCAGGAATATTCCTACGGTACCAATCCGTTAATATGTTAGCCTGAACAGTACTGAAAGAATGGGTATATCTTCACTCTTATAATTCAAGTTTGGTGATTGTGTACGTAATGTAGTGTGTGCTTAATTAATAATTTCATATTATTATTATGCGGTTGATGAGTCATTCAACTAATCGCATCACATACTTGTAATTTCGACGTTACCATTCTGAAGAATTAATAATATCAGCGTTTGTTTTTATACGAATGGCACTATACGGTGAAACCAAACACTAATAATGCACTAATGCTTATTTGTGCATTTTTACGTCATTTCACTAATTGATATTATTCGATCATTCAGTACACGACTAGCGGTCATCGCGTGTGCTCCCTCGCTCCTATGTATTACTAAACCTTTGGTCCGGATTATATATTTAATTTGACATCATAGCAGCAGTATCATTTAGCCATCTTCCTAGCTTCTACAAACACAATGTAGTTCTAATAATACCAAAAAAAAATATAATGAATGGTAACATTGCCATTATCTAATGGACGCCTTGCCTTCATCATCTTTATCGATGTTACTGTTTGTGTTATTCGTGTGCACAATCAGTTACCGCCAGCAATAAGGCAATTAAGTGGAAACATGTTTAAAACTAAATTAAAACAACTGTTAATTGATAATGTATTTTGTTACCTGGATGAGTTTTTTGATAAAAATAATGTTAGTATGTAATTGCTTTAAACAATGTTGCATTTCCGACCTGGGTAGGCAGTTGAAATTAAAAATGATATGTTTATAATAATAACACAGTAATGCAATAAATGCATTTTATCATTCTCGAGAAGAGAGCAAGTGGAATCTTCCTAACTCGATAAAGTCAAAAATTGACTTTTTTTATTCACAACTAGACCATCAGCAATATATCACAAGAAAACTTTAAAACTAATAATGTAATGTTGATTTATGTGACAAACATAACTTTGATTGTTATTAATTGACCGACAGACACACGGAGCTCCATGCTGCTCCGTGACCCGCGAGATATAAACCATTTAGCTGAAATACCGTGACTATTGACCCACAAGGCCTAAAGGGGTAACATTGGGGTGTGGTGCAAGTCACGGAACTAACTCGACGTAGTATTCGTGAAAAAGACAAGCAGGGGAAGAGATACAGCGTTAAACTCATTTCAAAAACCATTTTATAGTTGCATTTCTATAAATAAACTAGTTGAATGAAGGCTTCTGTTACGACATAATCGACGCGCAACATTGACTAGCTTTCTTAGAATTGTCAGGAAACAAAGAAGACTCTGTGTCTCTGGTATTAGCTACGAGAGTTTAATGGGGCGTTCTAAAAACTGGCTAGTTCATTTATGCTATCATTTGCAGCTCTGGCCGTATCCCGGCTGAATTTCCTAACTTGTACCACCACCTAGCTTAGTGGTGTGATGGTCTGTTAGCAACCCGCGCTTTAAAGCGATTCGTTCCGCTGATGACCGCTGTGACGAGCGATGTAGGGTTAGATACTAGTCGTAAATAACATAAACTACTTGTGATAATGGCGATAATTTAATTTTAAAGCTTCATTTTGTGTGGCTAGTTATTTATGTTCAATTATGACTGAAAGGGGTTTAATATTCGATGATAGCAAGGAATTCAAATCTAATTCTAGGATTCATAAATAAGTTAGGTGCAAGGCTTTTATACGCTTATTTGCCCGTTGGTAATCGGTAATGTATTTCTTTTTGCAAATAAATAAACACAGATTCGACTGTCATTCAGACATGGTGAAATTTAAGAAAAACATTAAGTTGACAAAGTATAAAGGAAGATATTTGAAAAACTCACGTTAGAAACATCTCCAACACAACAATTTCTGTAAAGCTTGTCTATACAGATAGAGTCATTTTAGGCAATCGTTTATTTGTAGCCTAAAAAATAACTTAAACGGGAACTTTAGTTAGTATCGAGTTCTTGTGAGTTACAAAATCATAGATACCCACTGTCTTATTTAATGTCGAAGCCGCTTGATTTCTCTCACTTAGCGAGGGGTGTCCATCGGGGATGATGAAACGCGGTGTGGACAGTTATGTCGGTAATGGCCGCCAAACGGATGGCGTGGCGAGTTATTATAATTGCCGAGTGACTGAGCAACGTCATGCGGGCGACTGTCGGTCAAGGAAGGGGTTGACAACATTTAAGATAGATGTTGCATATTTTGCATACTAAGTAAATCGTTGAAACGTAATTTAATGTTTTCTTGTAAAGGATGAAGCTGTTTTCTAAAGGTCTAAAGTATGTTCGTGTCGTATTTCACTCCGCTTACAAACTGTAGGTAAGTACTGAATTACTGAACAATGCCACCAGCTCCTATTTGAACTTCACCCTTCAAGCCTTTGCTTCAAAATAAGGTTGATGAATAATAGCAGCGGGCTCGCAAATTAAAAAACATGCGTGTTAAGTACACTACATTGTCAATCTAGAAGCTGTGCAATGAGAGTCGCTTTTCGAGCACGTTTATATTTCAGTCGATCTTTTCCCAACTATGTTGGGCTTCAAGTCTAACCGGATGCATCTAAAAACCCAGTATTTTACATAGAGCGTCTGCCTGTCTGAACTCCACAAGCCAGTAACTGGATACCACGATAGCCAAAGAAATACGAAATGTATATTTCAGACCTCTACTTAAAACGTCCCCACGGTTGTCCATCCCTGGTGTCGCGTACTTTCTACGGAGGGCGACAGAACTAATCGCTACGAGTGCTTTTTGAAATCATTCAATTATGAATATTGACCAACAAAGAAATTCTCGTTTACACTCGTTTACTTCGTGGGGAGATGCAACCATGCCAGTCAAGCGTTGCATAACTTTTGTGTGAAAAAAACTTGTTAAAATTAAGAGTGACGTAGTTCGTTATTTTTATTTTCATAATGGGGATAATTCTTCTACAGGGTATTTGCGTAAATCACTAGGGCAATGCCTTTTATTTTAACAACTTAACAGGATTTATTGCGTTTTACATATTATTCACGTTGTGATGCAATCGAATGTTTCAAATACGTAGTGAATGTATTGCAGATTCTCTTCAATATCCTTCGGATCCTTTTTATATCAAATTGTAAAATTTGGACAGCAGCAAACAGAACCCCGGCCTTTTCAGAATAGTTTACACTTCCCTATTGCAACAATAAATAAACGTAAGTTTTCTTTGGAATAAGAAAGAAAAGGTAAAACTTAAATTATTCTAATATTCGAAGATCTCTTAACAGAAGAATAACAATCTGCACAGTTAACAAAGACTGGAAATATCCTGGATGAGGCAGGCACAAGACCGTGGAGCTTGGCACAAGCAGAGAGAGGCCTATACCGAGCAGTGGGTGAAGTCGGGCTGTGGATGATGATGAAACTAATCTGCACAAATGCTGACTTATTGCCTTTGGCATTTTGAACCAGTGAGTCTTCCTCAGGTGATGCAGATACAAAACATTGCAGAGCTGCAACATAATATATGGCTTTGAAAACTTCATGAGCAATGAATCTGAATACTGACTAGATAGCCAGACAGTGTGATATTAAATTGGCCGGCCCATCACGACTCACAATAACAATCAGACCGGCTAGAGGTCCAATTACAGGAGTTAACCTCAGCGCAGGGGTCACAATATAATTTAATAACCTCGTATTGTTGTTCTGTTGATGTGTGTGTGTCTGTGGGTGGACGGAATGTTACTGAGGCTGGGTGTTTAGCGGGATTTGGATGCCATTGGGGGTGAGCAGCAAGAGATTACTCTTAGCACTGTGACTCACTATTTTTGGTAAGGATTGGCTAAGATTATAAGATACAACAATTGGAAATGGAACAAACTCCTTTCTTGCCCTAACTATGACAAACATAAATAATACAAAATTCCCTTTGTATCAACTATTTGTCCAATACTAACTGCATATCAATTAAAAAATGTTTTGTTTAGTTGCGTAGTTTCCATAGAGTTTTTCACAGAATTTTCATGGGTATTCCCCCAGACCCGTGGTACTTCTCGTATCTGTATACACATTGTATCTTAAGGAACAAAAGACCAAGTAGATCTTGAAATTACGTATATAACGATCAACATGTCCATTTACCCACAGATTTACTCACAAGCTCATAGACACCTACACATCTTCAGATCTTGGTGTACAACAACCGACAGAGTTAACCTCGGTGCAGGGGTCACAATATAATTTAATAATCTCCGATTGCTACAAGTGTTTGTGAAGAAGGTTGCGTGTGTGTGTACGTGTGCCTGTGTGTGAGTGGTGTGGGCAGAATACCGGTCAATTGTAGAGAAATGGGAGTTATGTTGGTTGCTCATAATTAGACTGTTTGATAAATTATACTATGATGTAATTTTGTTTGTAAATAGTAATATAACATAAAAATGACACCTTTAATCTTTCAAATAAGAGCTATAGGTAGATAGAGGAGTACCTATTTGTATAGTATACCCACATTTCGGCTCCGTTTTGTTGAAGCTCATTTAATAGGGACATCTGTACATAGTTTAGTACCCCCTTTATATGTTATTAATTAAATCACTCATATACTGTGAAGTAATTATAATAAGAAGTGACCGTAAGGTTATTTCCAAAACGCAAAAAATATTGGTGGAAAACGACTTTTTTATGATGAAAAATCTAGTTTTTCGGTACTCAAACCGGTTCGTGGAGGTATTTCAAGCAAAGTTATAAAATAAAAACTTGTGAAAAACAAACTTTGACCCCCAATATCTCCGTAACTAGAAGGTTCCCAGGCATGGTCTAGTAGAACAAAAAAAAACGGAACGATGGAGGAAACAAGTACCTTTCGGCTTCATTAAGGGTATTTTACACCAAAGCACCCCACTCCAATAATAACGTAGTGAAAGCGCAACTCTCACCCTCACTAAAAACGAAATCTCTATTTTTTCTCCACTTTTTCTTACAACACATTCATTCCGTCATACGTAAACCAAAACTAAATAACCTGTAGTTACCCGCCCCTTAAGCAGTAATTACACAAAATAGATGCACAAAATATCGAATTACCATTCTTTGTACCGTGTCCAAATATTTGAGCAATGCCAGTAATACGATATCGATACAATACGATAATTACAGCAAACAATGTCACTATCAGATCGTCTGTTCAAGCGGCAGAGTTCCATCGTTAACGGTCTAGCAGTTTTGGAGGTAAAAGCAATCGGCGCTGGGTACGAATTCCGGATTGCGTAAACAACATGAAGTTTTTACTATTTTGTTTGGGTTTTTGCCGTAAATAGCAAAATAAAAGTGATTTAAATGCGGTCATTACACATGTTTTTTACATAATTAGTCGACTAGAACCATTAGTTAACAGTTCTCAATTTTTTTTTCAATAAAATTGCAGCCAAATACTTTATTGCTAGACATATGTTAGAATATCTAAAACTTAAGTGCGTTTTCAGCAACACACACACACGATACTTAAATGAATGAAAACAACAGTGCACTTTTATTAAGGTATCATTCACGTAGCACCTTGTGTTGGTGAAATTAGACATAGGTAGGTAAGTCTTGTTTCTTAATGTCTATAAAAATAGTCATAGAAACATTTACGTAAGAGACTGGTCTTACTTAAATGTTTCTTTGTTACTGTTCCAAGAACTGCCTTGGAACAGTCAACAATAAATGGTAGCCGGAACTTTATGATGAAATCTATTATACTTAATTGATTGTATTGTTTTCGATTTAAAAGTGAAATCGATTAACACTTAGTAATTTACTACTGTAATGTAACATTTCATTTTACTACTTCTTTTTGTGATGGCTGATGTATAGATGTGTACATTGTTAATATTAATTAATTTGATCATTGATACCAAGAGGTATTGTAAACTTAAAAAAACGTCATTTATACGGATCATTTAGTTGTTTTAAGAGTTTTTTCCTAGCCTGCTCTGTCCGCTCCCAGCTAAAGCCTTCACTCTTTCCATTTTTGAGCATTGAATGCAACTTTTTATTTCCATTACCCATTTCTGATTAATATCGTTGTAGAGACCCAAAAGATTCTGAGTAAGAAATTCAAAAAGTACTCATGAATATCATTAACCTCCTTTATTTGGGCTTTTCCGCAATTAGGTCATCATCTGCCTAGCCTTTTCCCAACTATGTTGGGACCGGCTTCCAGTCTAACCGGATGCAGCTGAATACTAGTATTTTACATGGAGCAACTGCCTATCTGACCTCCACAACACAGTTAGTACTGGATAATACGATACCCTCTGGTAAGACTTGTTTTCAGCCGTTTTTTGGGCTACCTGTAACGACTGCCAAAGATCTACAGATGACCGCCGGGACCAACTGCTTAACGTGATTTCCGAGGCACCGATGAAACTCGGTATGTAATGGGTGGTCACCCATCCACAGACCAACCTAGCAAGCACGGCTTAACCTAAAGATCGACCCGAGCGGCTGTTATTATTAAGCCACGAGCTCCTCTATCGCAATTAGGTAAAAATACTATATAAGTCTTGATCTACGTCTAAATAATTCTCAGCTAGGTATTTTAGCTATTACAGCTGAATAGTGTTCTTGCAAATACCACATCCCCCGAATACTACAACATTATCACTAATCACACTTAATATACAATACACTATACTGAAGTGCTGAGCCCACAATAGAGTGCCTGCATGTCTGCCTGAGCCGATCTCCCCGCCCGCCTGGCCCCTTGTTAGCAAACTGTTCAGTTTATTTTCAATGTGGCCAGTCTACAACTCTTCTGAGAATTAACTATTAAAACACCGCGTTGTTTGAATGACGTCTTAATTTCATGCGCGCGCGCAGGTGCCTCGCGCACCTTATTCTGGGTGTATATGAACTGGATTTGTTCAAAATTTTCAGTTCGATTTTAGGTTTCAGTGACCTTCACTGATCGTCATTCTCCTGGCCTTACCCCAATTTATTTGTGGTCGGCGGAGCATATCTTCTTCTTTCATAATTCTCTATTAGGAGCAGGTCGTCTCATCAGATGTTTCAGTGACCTTATGAAAGTAAAAATAAAGTTATAATGGATGTAAAAGGACCCTTCACGAAGCCTAAAGACACTTGTTCTCTCCACCATTGCGATCATTTTTTTTTTTTGTTCTGGACCATTATGGGAACCTTTTAGTTAGATAGATATGGAGATATTGGAGGTCAAAGTTTCAACTTTTCACAAGTTTTTTTTAAAATACAAGTTAATTGTTGAAACTTTACTTTAAATACCTCCAATACCCCTGTATTAAATGCATCCCTCAAGACAAAGTTTTCTCCCCCGGGACAAAAAGTTATTTCGTTAGAGTTACTAACTTTGATGCAGACCAACTTTTGTAACTCAAATAATTAATCAAAACCTACAGAAGAAACCTTCGAGACTCTATAATACATCAATATGAATGTCTCCGTAGTCTCATGTCCAAACTAGATAAAACCGTCTCTGAAACAAGTGGATGAGTCATGCCACTACAAACCTCGACTAATATCTTTCCCAAATAAAAGCGAAGACACTTCTTTTTATTAACTCCCAACAATACAAAAGTAATCGCCTAAATTCAACCAAAGAGTTGTCATATCTACAAATTGATCAGCTAATCTATGAGCATACAAATAGCGATCTTCTTTCGCTACCCACCTTTACGCGGCGATTCCTTTGATCTCGACAATTGTGGCCTTTGATGTAGCCGCCGGTACTGGTTCGTGTTAACTGTTACAAATATTACTGTACACGTCCGATGTTGGTACATTCGTCGGAAACTTGTTGGAAAATTCTGGAAATCCAAGCTTGGGAAAAACACAAAAATGTTTGGTCTAAATTGTTTTTGTTAAATTAATGGGTTGATCTCAAATTCGTATCTCCAGTCTGTCTCTGTGGTAAGACTTTCTTAACTTAAATGTGACTCACTACTGTTTCCCGTTCATCTGTATTCAATAGGAAAAACTACAGGTAACCTGTGCTATGTGCAATGCTTATGAGTGTAAACATCATAGAAATCGCTCTCACATTATTTGGAAATAGAATAACTCTTTATTGATGTATGTTTGTCTACATCTCGAATACCGTCTATCAAATGTAGATATAACTGAGAATTATGAAAGTCGAGTAGATTTAAAAATTTTCACAGTACATCATACGATACCAACTGAAAAGTGATCTAGCTCAAGAAACGTTCGCTCGTCAGCGATCTACAAACAAATCTAAATCTCAAGAAGTTCCAAGAACATTCAGACAAAAAACTAATTTGTTATGAAACACTGGGAAGAGTTCATAACGGGTTTGTTTGATAAACAGCCGGTGATTGTGTACGATCACATTAGAGGTGGACCGCTTGATCTCGAAAGCGAACGACTTCAAAAACTTGTGTATACTGTATAGTCTAACTCTGAGATGAAATGATAAACAATTATCTCTAGCTTTGAGCTTAGTTAATTGCTTTAGTAGTTGTTATTACTTTAGGTTAACGTCATAGCAGTTGTTAAAACTGCGTAAGAGTTTGTGCAATACGGTTGGTACCCACATTTTTTTTTAAATTGACCAATTTTCCATCCTAGTGCATCACTCTTGTTTTATATTTCTGAAGTTGTATGCGTCTTGATCTTTGCTGTGTTAAGTATTATTTAACTTTTGTTTACAAATTCATCACAACGAAGTGTAGATCCTACAATGTTTCAACAGCTTACGTTATAAGGTAGTACTTAATAGTTATTTTCGCTTTCGCGAAAAGTGGAAAGAGGGAAGGATGGTTTTTGCCCTGCAGTGGGACAATATGGGCTTACAATAATAATAATAAAAAATAGAAAGTATCTTGATTTGGCTCGCGAGGTTGTCGACATGTGGGATGAGGACTCAGCGATCAGTGTGCCGATGTTTGTATCAGCCCATGGCTTAATTGCCAAGAGCCTCGACCAATGCCTGAGGAGGCTCTCGTTAGGCAGCTGGATCAAGGGCTTGATTCAGAAAGCGGTACTCCTGGACACGGCTCGTATTGTTAGGAGGTTCCTCTCTCTGGAGCCCTGACCGCCGGTAACTTGGACCCTGTTCCCGATACCGGTGGGCTACAATTTTTAATATTTTTATTTTAAATGTTTTTTTTTTAGTTTTTTGTAAAGAATATTTAAAAATATAATTGATATGTATAGAATTAAATAAAGGAAATAAAAAATAGCTCTTTTACTTTTCCACAAAATTATGTAACTTACGCAAAATTGGATACCACAGTCTCTTTGAAATATCTCAGTGCATTGTATATTTCACAATATAAATTCACCAGTATGGAACATCGCAGGAATAAATTGGCCATCACTGTCTTCAGAATTGAGACGATATAAAATAGACTGAATAAATATTAGAGCAACATAATACTACGTTCACCTATTCACGAATCCTGACCATAGAAAAGAGATTATTACGACCATTTCAAAAGAGCAAAGCGATTATCCAAAAATCGATTCATACACCCTATAATATTCGGACATATCATGAATGAAGGACGACAATCACAATAATTATAAGTTTTTGTCGAAAAATTCATAAAATCATACACAAATCCTATTCTGGGGACACAATTTGGCAAGAATAACATCCGTTTGAAAGGGTACGGAGGACTTTAAATATAGCAATGTGTGCAAAACACGTATTTTGAATAAATATAATGTGTATAAACAATTTTGACAAAAGAATCGCAAATATGAAAATATCCGGATTGTGCCGATTGTCCGAATAAACCCTTTTTTACAAGATTATCCGATGACAATGTGGTGAAAGGATTCAACGATACAATTTACGAATTCATGAATGTACTGTCATGACAATTTTTGTCATACGCTGTCATTTTGAGTTTAAACACCGTGTGACATGCTGTAGTTAAAATTCAGAAGAAGGTTCATCCGTAATAGATTTAATGTACGTACAGGTGGAAATATTTAAGGCATTATGACAATAATGCCAAAGAAATGGCCTATCTTCTCTTCGACACGTTTCATTTCGATTACGTTTCTGTATAAACTTTATTAACTGAATGTGTTTTTGGTGTTGTACGTTATTGTATCAATATTTAAGGTTCATTAAAACATAAATTACGTCTTAATTATGACAGGCTTATTAAAAACCTCCAAAATATGCGCGTCAATATGGAAATCGTCACTTTCATACAGAAACGATCATCTTTTTTGGAGTTTACAAAAACAATCCGTATTTAGAGCTCATTTCCCGAAACCGTAGCACGAGAAGACGTTACCATATTTAACTAGAGATTAACACTACCATTTTGGCGGGAAGTCGTCAGTTAGGGAACACAGTCGAACCGAACGCGACGCATAAAACAGCATAAAACGGGTTAATCTCCGCCCAGTAATCCTCTAACATATGTATCTGTCGTTGCGTTTTGACGTAGATTTACAATTATTTACAAGAAATGCTTGCTGCACGCCGGTTGTGTGCGCTCATGATAATCCGCGGATTAACTCGCGTCTTGTTTATGGTGCGCTGTCACACGCCTAATTGTCTGTGGTCGGGAAAAAGCGCGGGAACGATGGGACAAAATGGCGACCGTGATTTATTTGGGGTTGGTGGTTTTCACAATATTTCTAGAGCAAGATGTTTTGTGTCGAATGAGAGATGGTCCGTGCGGTCGGATTATATCGGTTTCGAGTTACTTGTTTTTGTTGGCAGCGTTTAGCATGCCTTCGGCTGTTAGCTTCGGTACCATTTGATTTGCAGCTCGTAGACGGCAGAATGGCTGTCCGTGCGTCGTCTGTCGACACAATATATTAGTCATTGTCTTGTCGCGTTGATCGTACGTTATTTTAAGATTTATCA
Source organism: Noctua janthe (assembly GCA_910589295.1). Lineage (NCBI taxonomy): Eukaryota > Metazoa > Arthropoda > Insecta > Lepidoptera > Noctuidae > Noctua > Noctua janthe. Next base: position 822,752 of record OU342561.1, read on the forward strand.
GCATCTAAGAGAATTTGCTCAAAATAAAAATGTCAACATCGTATTATCTTGTGAAGTAAACGTGAATTATCGTGTTGTTATCTCTGTTTACTTCGGAAGCGATAAATTGGGCTGATTAAATTAACCGTTTATTCATAGTGATCACTGCCGTATTGGCAGTGTCACTTAGAGTAAATCAGGTTGAAATATTAAAACAGGTTTCATAACATAGGTACTCGTTTAACTCACTTAATATTGACATTATTGGCAATAGCGCTAGTAGGTAGCAGATGTACAGAGACTATTTATATCTATATTCAGCCTAAGAGATCTATACCCTTATGCACACAATCTCAATATTTATTAATATATTTTTCATATTTTATTCTCTAATTGATAATTATTAAGAGGGTAGTAATATAAGCTTTTTTTTGTTTAAAAATATTTGTATGCCATACTATGGCAGGATATGCTGGTACCAATATTGTAACATCTATTTGTACCATATTCTAACAAACTACTAGCGCTATTGCCAATAATCTCAATAAAAATCAAACAAATAACAATACACTGGTAGCTCTCGAAAACAGTATTCTAATACCGTTCATCAGACGCAATTGCTACCCTGGGGCTGCAGTCTCGACATACATAGCGACAAAAATCGGTAGTCGGACAATAATAGATTTTCAACTTTATTTCGAAACCTTAAGGTTGAAAATCTATTAAAGGAATTTGACATCGTTATGACTTAACGACCGATTTTTGTCGCTATCTATGTCGAGACTGCAGCCCCTGCTCAGCAACTGAAAATCTAGACAAAACTTTAAAACATTGCAAAGGTCATGAGTCATTGACATTTACTAAAAGAGAAGGCGCAAACTACAGAAGGCACATTATTAACTACTCTAGGTCTGTATACCAGATTCTTATGAAATCACAAGAATGACAATCCCATTCAAACATAATCACTACCACAATAAATAACAATAAAATTCCCGGATATTATTTAATCAACATAACACAAACCGAGCAGGAATAATAAAGTTATTTCGCCGTTATAACTCTGATGACATCAAAGCAATTGACAGATATTTCAAGATGGCGGATTCGGTAGCCATTGACAACGGGAACTGGAAATCTCGTCATTAAACTATCTTTACTGTGACGGGACGGAACTTACAGTGATTATGGATGACGTAATTTGGCGGAATATTAGAAGTAAAGCGGATGACTTGGTTATACCTGTGGCTTTTTCTGTGAAATGTTGATAGAGTTTAGCGAATAAATATTAAGTAATATCTGTCTTTAGTCTGAGTGTTTCAAAAACAGTTTTCAAATATTTTTAAACCCAGTACTAACAGTCTATAAGTGTAAAATCTCACAAACTTATAGATATTTAATAACGCGTTAAGTGATATGGTGGCCTGCCGGTGCTGCGAGACTGTTCGAAAGATATACCGTGGCCCTGGAACACAAAGGGCAAAGAAGGAACATGGATGGGTTTTAGTCAGTACAAGTCTGACACTCCTTTCCGCCCCGCCCAGAGTGGTTATTTGATGAATTCCCATCCGAAAAAAAATAAAGAAAAAGTGATATGGTGGAGTGGAGGGGAGTGAGAGGGGGCCGCGCCGTGCATGCGATTACACTCAATATCTCTGATGAAATGATTACAAAGCACTTTCAGAAAATTGTGCCAGCATGTGATTTATTATTTTAAATATTTACGTTAATAATTGGTGACTTATATCATAATCACACATACAAACACATATCGTACCTAATATTCTTCGTAAGTCTTGTTTTCGTAAACAAAAAAATATTTGGACGCAGCACAATTACACAAACTATCATTATCGGACATTACCAACGATTAATATAAGCCACCGTCGCCAATTCGCATAGTTATAAATAAAACTTAAGAAAAACAAACCACAGAGATATTTAATTGTCAAATATTTTCGAGATACTGGTCGTTAGGCAAGATACTTTTTTTTTAAATTAAATGGTGAATTAAATGTTCTTTATTTAGAGATCCGTAGAAAATTAAAGAGCCATGTAACATCATCGTGAGCTGTCCATAACGGAAATAATCATCACAATGTTCAGTTTTCAGCTGTGGATCGTCTTCGTTTCCACAGAATTCGTCATCCAATTCGACAGTCTATCAGATCAGACTACTCTTGTGAATAACAATGATTCTGAATAACATATGATATGCGAAGCCTGAGAAGCTTAGCACAACCGCTGAAATGCCTAAACTGTGCAGGACAGGATTCCATTAAAATAGTGTGGGGTTTTCGTAAGAGCAAAATTTTGAAAACCCCACACCTTTTTTATCTATTTTCACCAAGTTGTATAAGTTTCCTTTGTCTGTACATAAATAAATAAGTAATAAAGTTGTGCCTAGTAATATGAACCTAAGGCCTCACACTACAGCTGCGCTAGCAACCACAAAGTCATATCTTTATAACATTAACGCACTCTACGTATGCAATTAGTAGTTTTTGATAACGAAACTAACTCAACGGCTTAACAGTTCATAAAAGTTTGAAACTAAAGGTTGTTTGAACGCATATCGTCAATAACTGAATTACTTGACCAACATAACTTGTGATATCAGGGTGGCATGGCTTGTTTAGAAATACGTCATCCACCTGTCAAATCCAGTAGATTTAAGCTTAGTTCCAAATTCAATCGGGTTTCAAGTTATGTTGGTAAGTACTATGTTAACTTATCACAGTGTTTGCCTCATCAAATAATATTCTTTAAGACTAAACCGGCGAACGTTGCGCCAAAACTGATAATATTTAAATTCGTAACAATGGATAATAATTAAAATTAACATTTACTTAACTGTTAATTGACATTTAAGCTTTTACTTTTCAGAGTTCCGTGATAAAATTGATAAAACGGAACAAATGTATAGAGACTTGATGATCAAGGGTAAATAAAGAAATGGTTAAGAAAATGTTCAGAAGAAGAAGATTATTTAATTTAATTTTTAATGTTAAAGTTTTAGTTAAAGAAATAAAGAAAATCTAAAATTTTATTTCAATAACAATAGTCTTGATAAGTAGTAACTTAGTAACATTACTTCAATTATTTTTGTGTTACAAAACAATGGACCATAAAAGCTCTTCTACAAAATAGGTATTTCTTCTGGTAATTATTTAATTTCCTGAAAGAATTTAACTTCAGGGACACTAATTATGCACGTCTTGCACTCGACCAGTTCATAATAAATAAATAAACAAAACAAATATTTACAAGTGGTTCTAGATATATGCAAAGAGATGCAAGCAATCAAGACACGTCCCGAGGCGAGATATTCATAAATATAACATTATATTTTGTTGATAATAATAATCTGGTTTCGAAATGACACTAGCTAAAAATAACCCAAAGACACGTTGAGGTACAGTCTCTTGGTAACTTCATCACAGCATCAAGTTACGATCAAAAGCGTCCTTATAAAAAAAAAAACCTTAGATGTTTTCTACCTGTCGGAAGAAAACATCTAAGGATTTTCACCAATGTTTCGAAGCGTAGGTACATTGTATTGCATTGTATTGTATAAAGGGCTGGTGTCCGCAACTCTACGTCTAAAGCGCGAATTCTGCGTACGGCAAGAAGCGTACATTAAAAAAATGGAAAAGGTTAGGTAAATTATGGTAAGTTAGAAAAATATTGGCAAAAACCCCTTTTTTTGCTAATATTTTAAATGATGATAAAATCATAAATAGTAACCGTAGTCCGTAGGGTGATAAGTCCCTATGACGAAAGGTACCTGGAATAGACTGGATGCGGTAGCTTGCGTGGGAAAACCTATGTGCTGTACTACGCTACTAGGCTGGGTTGATTGATTGAAAGATCAGAAAAAAACTGGAAGAAACTTGAACAGGAGCTTAGAGATCGGCACAAACATAAAGAAACCTAACCATGTTTAGCAGTGGCTAATAGAGGAATAACCAACACTACTGGCTGCGCGCTGCTACTGTTTGAGAAAGGCCCATGTCTAGCAGTGGATTGCAATAGGCTGTGCTGATTGTTGAAATACTTCTTTACCAGTGTCTACCGCCTTTCAACTGCAATGACCTGTACCGCTTGCACGGTAGGATTTATGCTCGTGGAATTTCAAGTGTGTAAAAATTGACAATTTTGTGTCCCTAGGTGCTCTCGATCCATGTAAGTAATTAATGTGACAAGTGTCTCCATCTGTCGACCATTTCAGGCCGTTCTAACAAGTTGTCACTTGTTGCTTGTCAGTTGTCTAATAAGAATGTCCAGGTAAGCAATAATAATCAAAAATGAGGAAGGCTGGCTAATGTACCACCTGGGCATACTTACAGAGGTAGCATTGACAACGATTCCTAATGTACGTTTTTATTAATATCAGGCGGCACCTAAATAAAGGCCTCAATAAAAACGATTGGATTTCCAATGCTTTGATCAGCGTTTAAAGTTGAAATTCCAACTGTACAATAATATTACGCATTTATTTAGATGTAGTCATAAGTCTTTCTTCATTTCATTTCATTTAATTTATTTTGAATTCCATATTGTAAAAAAGATGTTACAAAGGGCTTAAAGTTAGGTACATAAATATGGACCCTGTAAGGGCACAGCAAGGTAGGAGAGAGGAAGAGGGCTTTTATTTTACTATTAATTAGTTGGCATACAAAGTAACAATTAGTGAATCATAATTATTAATTTAAAATTCTTTCTTTATCGTGTGGTTAGTGCCTAACCTGGTGTCACAGTTTTTATGCCGCCCATGGGCCTCTGACGGTGTGTTATAAGGCTTAATCTTAGCATTCTTAATGAAAACGGGCACACAGTTTGAAGGATTTTTTAAAGATTTTATCAGATCTTCCATACTAACTTGTGTTGTTACTACGAAAGCTCTTCAAAATATTTTCTTAATAGGTTTTTCTATATACTTGGAAGAGCTGTTGGTTGTCACCGTCTAAGCGTTTCGGTTTCAGTTAAGAAAAGCCAAAGAAAGGCTTACAGCTTGTCTGGTGGCTCATTGGTCTAGTAGTAGCAAGCACTGCTAATGGTTTTGGTTTCAGGTCGGTCAAAGTGTCGTTCGGTTTTTTCCGTCAATAGCAGGCCAGTGTCTGGATGTGTGCCTGGCTAATGGCAGTAAGCTCGTCCTCTATAACATCTGACCAACTAAACATACCTGTCGAATTGTGGGTGTACTATACTCACAAACACCGCTGCTTAATCCGTCGGGGATGCAGGCATGATGTTATGTACAAAAGTATTTTATTACCTTAAATAATTGTACAAGAAACACTTATCTAAGCACTATGCAGTGTTACAGCTAGGGAAAAAAAAGAGTGGTTTCGATGGGCTCCAATACAAGAGCGCTTGCATTTTCTGAAATGAACAACACACTACTCTCGTCACAAATCTGGAAGAAAGTGACGAATTAAGCAGGAGCATTTTGTTGTATATCTAGTCCTACATTATATTTCTTTATAAGTGTATGGCTTCGGGTAGTCGGAAGCCGTAAAGACTGACAACCAGCGTCATTGAGGTATTACCCAGTTTTGCAGTGAAGGATTGTGAAATTCAGATAGGCAGCCGATCCATGTATTTTGCTGCATCCGGTCTGCCGCACTGGTAGCCATCGCCAACATAGTTATGAATCGCTGAGTAGATCATAATGATAGTGGGGGTTCACAAATAATATACAAATAAGTACTGCATTCAAAACCCTTTTTGCCAAAGTTAATATCACAGACACAGTACACTATTATTGTTCCTGTGCTTTTGGTTGACACTAAACTAAGGCGGTTTGTTTAAATGTTCGTTAAGGTAGTGACTGAATATTACCTTACATGTTTAATTAGAATCAAATCAGAAGAATTCAAGTAAACACATCAATATTTGCACAGTTTAACCTCAAAATGATCCTAAGTTTCTGAAGAAATTTCTAATAGGTAACACCACTATATCATTTTAATAAATACTTTTGGCAGCAACCTTACAGATTATCTTACCAGATTTATCTTTAACCTGTCTCATAAAATAATGGCATGCATTAATAACTTAGATCACCAAGATATTAATCACTGCAATAGCGGTATTATGCTAATGAACTTTGTTAAGTTCACGCTTAACTTAGACTTAATGATAATCAATAAAACATGAGGTGGTAATGAGTCTTAATTGATTAATCGGAGTTTGTGAGAGACATTATGATCCGGTCAAAAGTTGTTTGACTTCTGAGAAAAGTTGATTATGAGAAAGGCTATAGCTTTTCCCATTATAGGTCAGATTAACTTACAATCCATTGATTAACAGTAGCTATTTAATATGTATGTTTTACATAACCAAAAAAACTGTCTCAATTCATTTGCAAACAAATCGGAGGACTACAGAAGAGAGGACTTGAACTTCGCAAGAAACCCCGCTACACCGTGTAGGCCTAACCACACACACGATACAAACATTACACACATCAACAAAATGAATAAAACCCACATAATAATACTCGTCCATCGTTTCGGAAACATCGTTTATTGCTTCATAACTTAAATTAAGCCTCGTACTAAGTTAAAATTTAAATATAAATCTTACATTAATAATAAATAGCGTTACCATTACTGTACACTGTCCACATATCACAGTCACTTTGCCTGTACCAAGATATGTACGAATATCTTGCGAAAGGCCCTTCTCTCGCCTCACTCATCAACTGTGTTTCACTAAATGATCTGGCTCTGGGTTGGGGGGGCTCATGGGAGGCCCTATCCCGTGTATCCTCCTGTATAGCTGATGATATGACGTCGGCGGCGGTGGTGGGAGCCTTAGGAGTGGGCTCGGGAGCGCATACCTTCCATAAACTGACAGCAAAGGGGGGTACAATCCCACCAGCGACGCGTAAGGATTCCCGAACATGGGGTGCAGCAGTGCCCCTCTCTTAAACGCCGCTAACCTCGACCGCGACGCCGCCGTTGACCGCCTCCGCAGCTTGCCCGTCGTCCCCCCAATGAACACGTCATCCGAGGAAGGGTCCAACATCCAGTAGTTCCCTTTGCCCGGGTCGTCGTAATGCCGCGGCACCTTCACGAAGCATTTGTTCAAGCTTAGGTTGTGCCGGATAGAGTTCTGCCAGCCCTGTTTGTTCTCCTTGTAGTACGGAAAGTTCTTCATTATGTACTCGTATATGCCGTTGAGTGTCAGTCTTTTTTCAGGGCTGGACCGGATGGCCATCATGATGAGAGCATTGTAGCTGTAGGCTGGCTTTTCATTTTTCTTTTCTTCTGTGACTGAGGTGCCGGGTGGTGGTGTCTCTGTTCCGGTGACGTCGAGCTCAGTGTCCGAGGGTGAGGGGGAGCGTGACGATGCTTCGGGGAGCAAGTTGCGGATGTTGAAGCTGTGTGGCGCTGTCATAGTGGTGCGACATCTCGCGCGGCCGGCACTCGACTGGCGCGCCGCGAGGCCCGCCGGAGAGCCCCGCCTATCGCGCCTCCCATCGAGGACCCTCCCACCTTTTGTATAGTTCGAACTTCTCACACGACGGCGATGCCAACTATGTTCCAATTGCAATAAGGCCCATTTTACTTTGAGCGATGTTTGGTAAGCTTCTTTATGCTCAGAAAGGGAATGCCCGTAGGGTTGTAGGGGTTAAAACATTATAGAAAATTAAAATGATCCGTCATGGTTTTGTAAACAGTTTTTTTCTTCAATATTTCACGCGTTGTTTAGCGGTTTATTTAGTGCGTTGATATTTGTTAATAGTACAGCAGATGTTCAGGTTATATTAATAGTTATAATTTGACAAATAGTTTGTTGCGTCATCTTAATAATGTGTGACAATACGTTTATTAGTTTAATTTATTAAAGTAAAAAGTTAGGGTAATTAATTGTCACCTCTTTGTTAAACATTGAACAATAGGTTAATCCTTTATTCGGTGGAAGTAAACATACTGTAATGACTCGAAATGTTGACATAGCACATGTCTAGGACCGCAGCCCCTGGCGTCGCGGGGTGGGCAGCTAACCCTATACGCTGCGGTAGAATACGAGATTTAGGTACTGATACAAGCTTAGATATTTATTTGCTTTTCTTCATGAATAGGTTAGTTTATGTATTTTCGTCGTATGTATAGTAAACCATGTTGGGTTCCGCTACCAGGCTTCTTAGAACGATTGCCCATTAGACCTTCATAACCCAGTTACTGTGTATAGCACAACACGCGCCGCAAAGCTGCAGACAGAATGGCATCCTCGAATGGGTTGTATACCTACTTGTTCTAGATTTACGGATTAAGTACAAAACCTAGATAATAAACACCGCTAGAACACCTAATGAGGGAACGACAACTGCCAATAAATTGACTTGAGGCACATCTTGTGGTTGCTACCGTCACTAAGAGTATTCATAATGAATTCGATACGAGTTATTTTACAAGATGACGTTTTTTAGTTATTGTTGTTCAAAAGGGTGACAGGCACGCCTCCTGGCGTATGGGGTTTGTTAGCCGACGTGACGGTGTTCCATTCCCTAACCCTTTTAGAGTTGCTATAACCGGCACTGTCGGATACTGCTGCAAAATATCTGATATCGGAGATGTGCTTTATCGACCGCGGCGAAACCCAAAAGGAGGGCTATGTGTTTGCTGCCTCATTTAGGCGCCATGCCAGTCTAGATACGTTGGCATCTCGGAGACAGCGATGAAATTTCCCATGCACCTGTAATAAAACTGGCGCGGGCAAGTTGCCATACCGTTAAAATTGGAACAGAACAGATCCTGAGTTCGACGTGCCAGGTCAGGTACCTAATGGAACTGAGTTTTTCAATCAGGAATTTCTCAGGAGCAACATGTCTTGATTTGCGACCGGTCAATAGGCTCGGCCCTATTGTATATGACTTCAACGTGACTGGTGTATTGTAGGGTACACCTATGCCATAAACCCTTAGGTTCTTGCACGCGTGCTGTTTTGTAATGTGCAACAAAACAAAGTGGCTTAGCAGCTGAAATAGGTAAAGTGGTTGCTCTTCTCCAGACGATCTCTTAACCAAAAAGCTATGTCATGTCATCAAACATGCCTCATACCCGACACCATCCATGTCTAACATCAGCGCAAACATTCCGTCCCCAACACATCTCATACGTCCCACAACGCTGTCCGCCACACTCCACATACTCCTACAACCCTACAACTTCGCAGAGATTTCCCCGGAACAGCTCCTCGGTGTCAGCGGGCTCGCCCCGCCCCCGCGCCACGCCCCCTTGTTTGTCTGTGTTTGTTTTGTCGCTCGCCTCCACACGGCGAGGTGTTGCGCTATACATCTAGACGTATACTGCGTACGTGCACTGGTGCTTCTGAACTGAGCTTTATATACCTAGTGTGGCTAGGTTTGGGATGTCTGTACTAATGCTTATGTTTTGTAGACAGATGTAAGTTTGGGCTACGCTTACGGATAAGATACTGTTTCCCTCTGCATCAACCAAAAGTTCACTGGTAGAAAATGTTATAAAGTCCGCTTTTGTATGTTAGGTGCTAAAATTATAGAATAAATAAATAAGAGGAGTGCGCTCAATGTCGATTATATTGTAAGTAGCCGAAGTTTTGCAAACGGTCAATTGAATGATCGAACTATAATAAATAAGTGTTTTAGTTGTATTATAAAATTGCATCAAGACTTCTTACGAGATAATACTTACTATAAACAGAGTCAGTGATGGACAAAGACAAAAGAAAGAAAGCAAATGTTTTTAGTATGACCACTTTAAGTGTACAGTCCAAGGTGGCACTGCTTGTCAAGGAAATTTGCATCGATATGTCAAACTTGGTACATTTATTTTAGTTCTATGTTTTCCCGCCTGCACAGATAATAAGTTGGTTGAAGTATCTTCGGCACAAGTACCTCATCCAAGGAACACATCAAATGTCGACTGGAAGGTCTCGTCAAAGGTTGACTGGTAGAGAATGCCTTGTGGCATTAAGTCCGCCTATGTACCACTATTGTACATGAAGTTTAAATAAATAATAAACACATTTGAACGAAACCAATGAATGACCAATCAATGTCTCTCATCAATTTCATACTAAAAGCAACAGTGTAGCAAAAACAGAACGGATCACAACCACAAGTATTGCTTTAAAATAACATTTAATGAAAATATACTCGCTACCGAACGTGATCACCTATGAGTCAATGTTTTTTATGAACTCCAAAGCCTTGGGCTGTGAGCCCGCGTGGGAAACCGTTAGAGATATGATCAGTGATCACTGATCACGAACATACTCGAACAGCAAAAAAACTTATTAAGTTTACGTCATTACCGTCCATTTTCGGTATTTGTAAATATTAGTTACATTTAAATTTCCGCAACCCATGGAAACAAATACGGGTGAGGTGAGCTGACATTCTATGAAAAAATTTGTTCTCCGTCTCTGAAAATCGTGAGAGAAAATCCTTGTCCTCAAGAAAAGGATTCTTTCACATAACAACATACACTTAGTTCATTTTTGCTGTAAGCTGTATAAATTTATAGTAATTGTTACGGCATTTCGCAAACGGCCCACTCTCACCCGTGAGGAGGCTTAGCAATGGGAACATTATAGGAGTATGTACCATTCATGTTTTTGTCTACTAACCTTATTATTTACACATTACATTATTAATAAAACACCGACATAACACTTATCAAAACGCTTTCTCCATCATCCCTACAACTACATCAAGTGTAAAACATTTTTTATTTGCAGCTAACAGGCGTCTGCTCTCTCTGTAAGAGGGTGGGCAGAGTGATAGCCGTCGCAGCCTGTAGGACGGGCAGGACGGCAGGACGGGCGCGACCGCGGCGCGTGTTTGTAGCTCGATTGAGGCAATTGATACGGATGGGTAGGGAGACCGTGTCGAGTGAGATTGTGGGACACTCGGTATTTGTATGGAGGTGGAAATTACGAAATGATATCTTGAAAAAACATTCCTATTATGCTGTCAACGTACAATGATCTTCAGAGAAAAATAATAACAATTTCCGGCACGGCTATCTTAAGATCAAAATAATAGTTTTATACTTATCTAATAAAAATTGCTGATTTTAGAAATGCCAAATGTCAATGAAATTTGGAATGACATTTCCAAGATCACAAACGTGTTTTAGAACCAACCAGCCAAAACCTTGTTGTCATGCTTGTCAAGGCATTTAATATCTCCCCGCTTTGAACGAAACACCCTTAACCTCGGACTACAAGGAACCCAGAAACCTCAGTGATCAGTATCTAGCCACCAAAACAAGTAGATACATAAAATATCCCTTTTTCTTCGTAAATGGTAATGGTCACAACATACATAACTGTAGAGAGCACGCATGCAGCCACACTCGTGTTTAGTGGCGCGCGACAAATATTTAACAACCGATACATGTAATGCACGTAAACCAAAGGAAATATACTGTTATTTACAAGCTTTATAAATACATATTCACGCATAAAAAAACTGACTGACTGCAAACGCAACAATTGGAATTGGAAATATAAACATTACTATAAGACAGAAACGAAGTTAATATACTTACTCCTAAGCGCAGGCTAAGCTTGAAAGCTAGTCAGATTCAAATACACTCTGTGTTGAAAAGCGAAGACTGGTATTGTCTTCAACTATGAACAGCTAAATTGGTCAGTGCGTTATTATTATTTTGTCCTTTATTCATTATTTCTCTTATCTAATACATTTTTAAATATTTTTCAAAAACAAAAGTAAACAAAACATTTAAAAATATAAAAATATTGGCATCAGAAACAAGGTCCAGGCTGCCGGTGGTCAGGGCTATTATTTTTATTATTACTTTTTAAAACGAGATCGCTGTACAGAGCGACCAGTTCCTGTAAACTAAAGTGGTGCTCTTGAGGTTTGACACTAGCTGATCTTCTTCTATTCTAATGACGTAGGACCAGTAAGTACTTACCAAACTTCATTAAAACGAAGTCACGAATCACAATTAAAACAAAAAACAGCCCGCTGCGCCAAACCGACACAAAGCTGCCAAAAAACTGTTCGGAAATGTTTGAAACTCAGAGTAACGGCACTCGTTACTGTTTCCCAGTAAATACTAAGTAAATAAATAAATACGACGAGTCGCGCGTGTTTTTGTCCAGATTGGAGCAATTACCCGCCCCACTGTGCGACGGAGAGAACGTGCGAAACAATGTTTCAAATTGTTGGTTGAATTGTCAAAATCGCTTCCGAATGTTTTTCTGAATGCTTTTCAGATTTAAGTTTTTCGGTGTACTGGGAATACTTACCTCTATCTTCTTAGTTTTCTTTGTTTTGAATCTTTCAGCTTTAACTAAAAATAAGTACCAATTTCTCTTTTTAGTTAAATACGACACTGTGCTGACACTGCGCTGTCTTCTGCTAGCTGGACAGAAGACAAAACTAAAACCATTACACATTTATTTTCAGAATTTGATAAATATGTTGTTATTCAGTCACCACATAAAAATTCGAAACATTGCAGCAATGATGAAGAAAAGTAAATATTTGCAATCCTAACAAAACTTTAATGAATGGAAAAAGGAAAAAAACATAATAATCTAAATCATTTGACCACCAAAAGCACACTATTTGCACTATTTGCACTGTTTAACACTAAGAGTTAACAGTCACAATAGTACCAGTTCAGCATTAAACTTTAGCCCTCATCATTTAACAGAGGGTACATAATCGGAATCTCGACCAAAAGGGGTGGAAATATCCCTTACTTAAATAAACACAATTGTTTTTAGAACAGAGCTGGGTGTTTGTCCTTTGTACAGCTTCCACTGATTGAGGAGATCGCAAGGTTTCGCTCGTGAGCCACAATGTTGATATTGATGGAGAGTAGGGCTTCTTATTGGCCTTATAGCTAAATATAGAAAAGCATGTTGGTTGAGATAACATAAAGTTTTGATGATATCGTTGAAATAAACTAATAGGTTATATTTATTGTTGGATACAATGTTGAAATTATTCAGGTATATTGATTTTAAGAAATGGAAACTAATTACGAAATTTTAATAAATGCAAGACAAATCAAGTACCGCGCCCGTAACGTATTTGAAACACGCGGTGTAATATATTATGTTACTTCAAGGCTAATAACCTTTTCGACTCAAAGCTCAAGAGCTTTGAGTCGAAAAGGTTAAGCCCTTGAGAAAACTAAGCAATATGTACGCGAGTGGAACTCTCCAGTTGGGTAAACGGTAAAACTTTTGATAAACCCCTCTAAGTAGAGATTCAGTACCTACCCCAGCTTTTATCACTACCCATAGATGTTTCCAAATCAAAATATTTTATTTCACAAAGGCCAACATGGACAGTTATGAGACATCGCGAAAGTGCACGGTTCGGGTAGGTCATTTAGTATGGAGAAGAACCGGCAAAACACTCCATGGTTACTCTTGATTTTGTATTTTTTTATTTATATGGAATTAGTGGTAAAGCACTGGAATGGATTAAAAGCTACCTAAGCAATAGAAAGCAATGCGTTAAAATTAACCACTTAAATGATAAACTTGTGGCTACCCCATTCAGATCAATTTTTAAAACAAATAAATTTGGAGTACCTCAGGGTAGCGTCCTAGGGCCACTCCTTTTCTTATTATACATCAATGATGTTCCTAAAGTAACAGCACATGAAGTATCCTCTTTGCAGATGATATATCGGTTATTATACCAGACCAACCAGATATTAAATACGAAAATTCATTAAATATCACCATAGATTGAATAATGAGTTGGCTAAAGGACAATAACCTAACAGCCAATGTCTCTAAAACCAAAATTTTACAATTCTCGAATTATAATAACACTCAAATACAAACTTTAGACTTACATTATAATAATGTTAAAATCGAAGATGTCCCTGACACAAAATTCTTAGGATACCTTGGATAGATACTGCAATTGGAAAGCTTATACAAACCGCATATGCTCTAATCTAAACAAATTTGTTTTTGCACTAAGAAGGCTTAGAAAATTGTCAAGTTTAAAAACTGCCATGGCTGTGTACCATGGCTACGTTGGCTCAATACTCAGATACGGTCTGCTTGTATGGGGTAACTCTACCTTCGTAAAAAAAAGTATTTATAACAAAAAAGAAATGTATCAGAGCCATTTACTGCGTTGGACCTCTCGATTCATGTAGACCTCTATTCAAAAAGTTGGGCTTACTTATCTTACTAGCTTATACATTTTAGAAGTAGGGATGCTTGGTAAAAAACACCCAAACCTGTTCTCGAAAGTGATTGAAAATAAAAAGTTTATCTCTAGAGATCCCACCAAACTGACTGTATCAAGATGTAGAAAAGCAATCTCTTTCAAAACAATTATTACAGCATGTCGGTCAAAATCTTCAATAAAATACCGAAACAAATCAGAGAACTACCAATTAATTATTTCAAAATGAAACTTAAGAAATGGCTCTTTAATAACGTGTTCTATACAATTAATGAGTTTTTGACTTATAAACCCATTTATAATGATTAAGTAGCTTTTGTTCCTATTTTATTGATTTGTTATTTTTTTTTCTAATTTTGTTAAATTTTTAACTAGTACTAGGTACCTAAACCAAGAGTACATTGTGTTAGGTATTTTAATTTTAAGTTTGCATGCTGAAGGAAGTCAGCGAAATGTGTGAAACCTTTTATTTTATAAGACCATCATGTACCATATTTCATGCAAAATAAAGAGTCTTGAATCTTGAATCTTTTAAAATGATTTGGTTTTCCGAACCACAAATCTTCTTTCTGCTCATTTAAATAAAAACAGACGAAAACAAATGACAAACAATGGGCCACACCTTTTAACACCCAATCCCTCACTTCTGTCTACCCTCATTAGCTTATGCTTAGCCACAAAGCATGAAAGCACAGAAGCTCCACATAAGGTAATGAATGTTAAATGCTAATCAGTGCAGACTTTTGGCGAACGGTAAGCGTGAAAGCATTCAACACAGTGGCTCACCACACAGTTATTAATGTATCTTCTTGCTTCGCACATAGCTGCAGCGGACCCAGAAGCCTTACAGGGTGGAAGGGACATCGACGCGCATACGGTTATCGCAGTCCCATACATTTTGATCGTTTAAGTATTGCACTATTGTAGGACAAAGCTGATTTTAAAAAAATACTGCTGTAAACTTTCTATGCGGCATGTGGTTCGGAAACACACATGATCTCGACGTACTGAATACGTGGTAATCGTTTGTGTGTCGATGATCCTTCTACCCTGTACAAAGACGGATAAACGAGAATACAGCATTACATGGTTACGGACATCGAAAATCTCCATTATTCTAAGACCTGAGATCCCAAAAGTGCACTCTAAACTGACAGTATTCCTTGTTTACCCAACTCGAGAAGAAAATGTCCGTCCAAGGTCTTAGTATCTTTGGTGGATATAAAGGTACAAGTTTACGTGTCAAAAAATCAATATCATCAATGATGTGAAGTGCTTCTTAATGTCTGTGTGGGTAACGTAAAAAACTGTTCATAAATGAGAGTTTTTAGCAGTAGACCTTTCTTTTATTCTTATTTTGTGATGCAAGTCAGGCCTCATGCACCCTGCCCCAGCCCAGTGTGGGTCTACCGCCCCTGGCGCCCTCTGGTGCGCGACTGGCGAAGCGCCGCGGGTTGCGCTCGCGCATTCGTGCTCAATTTGTTGAATCGCGTTTTGTTTAAAATTCTATTGTTGTGTGTTGTTTTTTTATTCGAATTTAAGTTGATGGAAGAAAGGGTTAGTTATTGCGTTCTCGAGGGTAGTGGGGCAAATATAGAGAATAAAAGAGTCACTCGTTAATGTAACTGCTACTGTGTTGTGCAACATTGGAAATATATGACGAGAGTCTATGTACTTCTATAAGAAAAGATTGAATATCTAATTTAAGTTTTGTTAAAGAATTCGTAATGCAATAGAGAGAGTAAGGCAAATTGCATGATCAAGCTCCTTAAAAAGTTATGGGCTACTAAGGAACTCTTGCTTAGCCATAGGATTCAGTGCAGTCCACAAAAGAGGGTTGCCACAGATTTCAAACAGTTTCCAATTTAAAAATCAGGAAATCATCAGACAGAAATAAAACAAAATGCAAAACACAAAATGACAGATCCACATAACACGAGCTAAACACGAAATGAAACTCAGCAAAGTAGGTGTCTCATCTTAAGGAGGCGCTCTCCGGCGAAGCTAATGTTGTTGAAATATTGATTAATATTGTCGCGGCCATGTTGGATGGCCTCTCCAACGCGAGCGGAGTGCGGAAGCCAGGCCCTCTCGGATAACGTACCGTTCCGGTTTCCAATAGATACTTCCCCACCTTTGTTAGAGACGAGTACTCTTCAAAATATTCCCTTTATTTTTCAAATATTTTATAGCATTTATATTTATAAAGAAATGTTATTAAGGGACGCTCAATTGAGCAACTATTAAAACAATAGCGAAAAGGTTTTATGTAATTGAGGTATTGTTCAGTTTTAGGGCATTTGTTTTCGAAATGGCGATTAATTAAGAGCCTGCCTTTATACAAAACAATGGCATTTATACTTCATGAAAGCAGCTTTATACCTTAAAATAAGGGTTGATTTTTCATCCTTATGATTGTAAGTATTTGTACGAGTTCCAATCTCAATTGTCTTTTTAAATAACTGAAGTTGGCAACACCTGGACTAGGAGGCGATTAAAACGGACTGGTTTCAATGTACACTTAAAATAAACCCACTATGAATTTTATTTTTCAAGCAGCAAATGAATGAAAAGAATTAAAAAATATATAATGAATTTAAAAAAATGCAATTGTTTTTCTTTACCACGAAGTTATATAAAGTACAGAAGATTTTTGTCATGATGTTAGCCTACAGTTGTTGTACGTTGAAACGTACGCTTTCAAATTGATTACAGTTACCTACAGTTATATATGTTCAATGGCAAATAAAATGTGGGGATGGGGTAAAAACACAAGATGTGGCTTAGTTCCGACTAGGCCCACGCACATAAACACCCATGCAACACTTATTGGTTCCATGCCGCACTCATTAGTTCCATGCAAGAGCCTGATAAAAAAATCTTTAAAACTGTCACTTTAATTACCAAATCCGATCAAACCAATTCCGATTTTAATTTTATAATGTTTTAGTTAATAACCAATCCTTTTGTCTAGCGAAAATCCATGCGCGAAGAACTACAATAACAGAAAGAGCCATTGAACCGCCACCATGCCAGCTGAAGTGCTCGTCATCGGACCCGTCTTGTTTAAAATCGTAGCCACCATCGCATCGAAGACTGTGCCCACAAAATGCTCACCACTGTGGCTGATAACGTGGTATAAAAACCAATCCCACACCCTTGCTCCAATCGTGTCCTCCAAAATACGGTTCTGCAAAACTAAGAAAATGTTTAATATGTCCGGCTGTTCAGAAAAAAAATCGCCGGCGTGCCCACCACCTGAATGCCCACCTCCGTGCCCACCACCCTGCCCACCTCCGTGCCCACCACCATGCCCACCACCTGAACTCCCACCTCCGTGCCCACCACCCTGCCCACCTCCGTGCCCACCACCATGCCCACCTCCGTGCCCACCTCCGTGCCCAGCGCCGTGCCCACCACCTACATGTTAACATCCGTGCCTACTACCGTGAAAAAAATAGCGAAGCTACAGTCACAGTCGCTGAAAGTACTGTAATTGCACATACCAAAGCGTAGATCTCTATGTAGAAGAATGGGCAAGAAACTCTATGGACACTCTTTTAAATCAAAATATTGTTACAAAATCTGGGTTACATCATTCATGTTGAGATTAAATGTACATATATAATGTGAGAACTAATATACTACAGGCGAATACACTCTTTGTTGGTACTTCAACGCATTTTCCACTTTACCGAAATCTGTATCGTTCGGCAAAAAGCTATCCCGATTCTAAAAACTTCATGCTTATTTGCTGCAACGTTGGGTAGTCTTCTTAGAAAGCTTTCAGCAGCAGAGTAGGCTTGATGTTGCGGTTTTGGCCGCCACAAGAATCGCTCCACAGAATAAGGTGCGTTACTCCTTCTTTATGTCTCTCTGACAGGTGTTTGATGATATAAGATCCGACTTCCTGTGCGCCTCTGCCTGCTTCGCCTTCCACCCAGACGTTGCAGTGGCCTCGATCATTGGAACCTGTATGTATACCCAAATTATACAACCATATCTGGCATTTGTAAAAAACTATGTTTGATGGGATACGCGGAAGTGGCAGTGTTTTTTCCATCTCAAATGTTATAGTTTCTAAGTTAGGATTATTTTTGGCTACTTGCCAAAATCATTTTTCATATATTTTTGTAGATTGCGTTTCATGCTTTTATAATTTTGTTCTTTTCTTCTATGTTTGTAGTTGTATTCTTTTTATTTTCATAGTATCTATTGCAGGTGTGTTTGTTTAATGGTTTAGTGCAGAGATTAAACTTTGTTAAAAATATTTGTTTACCTTTTGGGTATGAAATGGGCTTAAATGCTGCAAAAGTAGCTTCTTCACAGGAAAGTCGGTAAATCTTTGAAAAGGTCATGTCGGCTCTTAAAAAGTTTCCTGCTTTCTGGCGACAGTGATGAGAAACATAATTAGGTAGTTTTGCTATTAAGTTTATTAAAAAATCTTCGCACTCAGCAGAAACTTTATTGTGGCCTCCGTTCATACCCCTTTTGTCAGTGATAGAATCAGTTGTGGTTTGAATGGTCTTGACGAACATATCTCTACATGGGTGAATATCATATCAGCAAATTTTACGTGGCCACGTTGGGAATCGAGATGCAAAATGATAGGATGTTTTTTTATTTTTTTTTGTAGTGAACTACGTAACTTGGTTCAATTAGGACCACATTTTTTTAAGTCTATAAAAATAATCAGCAAAAAAAATCGCTTTAAAATTCAAGTTTGGTGGCTTGTCCCAGTTCCATTTCTTGATATAATTGCATTCACCAAAGTAACAATTTGAGGTACAATAAAAAATACAACATTTTCCTAAGTATATGCATGACACATTATCTAATAACAATTAAACCATATTAGAAAATCTAATTTAATAGCACAGGACACTCGATCAAAGTTTGTACAAGCAAAAACAATTTTTTTGTGGCCTTTGTTCAACTTACTATAACAAAGTATCGTGCGTGTGCGATCAATCGCGTTATTTATTTCGCATCTGTCAGTCGTGCCATTGGTGCGATTAGTGTCAGGTGTATGATTAGTGCTGTGATTACTCTCCAAAAACGTAAGTACTCGCCTTGGGTGGAACGGGAATTGTTAAATTTTTGGTGGATCGAGTTACTGTTGATTTTAAAGTGTTATAATAGTAAGCTACATGCTATAGCTTATGATTTGGGTAACCCATAAATCAATGACATTAATTTAATTTTAACTTAAAAACCCTTATTTCTATAGATTTTTTTTATGCCTGGTTCCAATTTTGGTGGCTCAATTTTAAAATGAGCCACCAGATTTTAAGTATGTACTGTATACTTATTGTTTGTTTTCATATATTTTTATTTTGTTGCTTTTTAGAATGCCAAAACATACCAGCAAAGACAGGCTGCTTAAAAGTACTTCACCGTTGTCATGGGGGACTTCAACGCGAAACTGGGCAATTTGGGGTTGGACGTCGGAACCACCGGGGTCACCAACTGGCTAGTTTTATGGAGAAGGAGGGCCTCTATATGATGAACTCCTTCTTCAGAAAGCGTGAGCACAGGAAGTGGACCTGCCAGAACCCCGATGGTACAACTAAAAATGAGATTGACTTCATCATGTCAACCAAGAAGCATATGATGAATGTTGTCTCTATGATCAATTCGTTGAAAACCGGGAGCGATCACTGCATAGTAAAATTGAACATCAATATCAAGCTTGAAAGTTCTCTACTGTTGAAGTCTACGCTCCGTCCAGCACAGATCCAGATTCAAAACTCCGAGAGCTGATTCAAGTCGAAACGCTTGAACTCCAGACTCGTTTCGAGTGCCTAAGAAGCTCATTGGACGAAGACAACGATAGGTTCGTGCAAATTGTCCATACGGGTCTAAGTTCTTTAAGACACGTCGTGCACATAAGAACAAAAAACTCTCTGATCATACTCCCAAGCTCATGCAGGAGCGGCGTGAGATGATCCTGCAGTCTTCAGACGAGACGTGGAAGTACCGGCAGCTCAATAGACGGCTCTTTAAATCCTGCATATTAAAGATGCAATTAAGCGGCTCCAAGGTATTTGCAAGAGATCTGGCTATTAGGCATGGCAGGATAGTATCCGCCAAACCGGAGTACGCTTCAACCAGTAAACCCGTTTTAAATCTAGCAAACGACCCAAGAGCTAGACTGACCCGACACTATACCGAAGACATCCCGGACGTCAGCCTGTACGAGATTAGGATGGCTCTGAAACAGCTTAAAAACAACAAAGTACCGGGAGATGACGGAATTACGACCGTATTCATAAAGGCACCCGTGGAAAACCGGTACTTAAGGCCCTTCAGAAGCTGTTTGATTCCGTCATACTCGAGGGGAAAACCCCACAGGCATGGTGCAGGGGTGTGGTATTACTCTTCTTCAAAAGAGGCGGCAATGGCCGGCTAAAGTATTATAGGCCCATCTCTCTTCTAAGCCATGTTTACAAGTTGTTTTCAAGAATCGTCCCGAACCAGCCGTATTCCATAATGGCTTTAGCACCGTAAACCACAAACATACGCTGCGGCAAGTTATACAGAAGACCGAAGAGCTGCCTCTCTGTTTGGCGTTTGTGGACTACGAGAAGGCCTTCGATTCGATCGAGACTTGGGTTGACTTTTTTTTGTCTCCCCAACAAAAACGCTACCATATCAGTCCGACTTTAGGACCAGACCTCGGAATCTATCCTATTTTTTTAAAAAAGAGAGTTTTATTAACCGATAAAAGTTATTGATACATTGAGCTTTATTAGTGAGATTGAGGTTTCTGACAGAGAAATCCAATTTTGGTGCCATTCATTTTCAATTTTGGTGGGTACTTTCGATTTTGGTGGGCGATTTTCAATTTTGGTGGCCACACTAGACTTTGAACTATAATATCTCAAAAAGTTATGGATATATTCTGAGACCTCTTAAAGATCCTTCAAGCCTGGACTTTCTATTCTTATACCAGATAAAAAAAGAAAAAAAAAAAAAAAAAAAAAGATCCTTATTTTAAAACCAAAGAAAAAATTTAGCCACCAAAATTGACAAAAAATGAACTTTGTTGATATTGACCCACATATCAAAACACTTTTCAAGAAATACTGACGTGAATATGCTTTTTTTTGGAGATGTTGTGGGATATGTAAGGTCGTTTCACTGGTTGTTCTTTTACACAAGCCACAATTTAAATATTTTGCGAATAAATTATGTTCCCAAATCGTAAAATTTCTTAAATTCTGTTTCTTTAATTTCTACAGAAATTTTTGCCGCACCTTTCTTGGAACAACCACAGTCAATATTTATAAATGATTTTGACTCCACCTGTTTCTTGCGATAGTTTAGATTGGGTAAGTTTTTAAATTTATTTTGTTTCCTTTCCTCCCTAGTTAATTGTCCAAACCTCCGTTTTCTTCCTCTACGAGGCCTTCCACTTGTGTTACCTCTTGTAGAAATGTTCTCATCATTACCTTCATCACCACTTGTTATTTCTCTCGCTAATAGCTGTTTGTTGTTCATGTTCTATATTGCAATTAGAAACATTTTCTAAATTAGCACCAGAATTCAACTCTTCCTGAAAGCTTTCAACGGGAGCTT
Organism: Noctua janthe; assembly: GCA_910589295.1. NCBI lineage: Eukaryota > Metazoa > Arthropoda > Insecta > Lepidoptera > Noctuidae > Noctua > Noctua janthe. Next base: position 844,503 of record OU342561.1, read on the forward strand.
CAAGGTGCATTTCTGAATCACAGAAGTTGTGATTTCCCTGTGTGGTGATTTCTTGGTCTGGTTTATCTGTCGTGTAATGATGAACGAGAACTTGTGTAGTAATTACAGAAGTTGACATATCTGACCTTTCTCTACAGCTAGTATTATCCATCTCCTGGATTTGATAGTCTGGATCCCGAACAAAGTCATCACTGCTAAAGTCTTCAAAGCCTTCTAAAATATTTAATAACTCTTTAGTTTTAGGGACATCTGAGGAATCGGCGATGGTGGAAAAGATTCGGGAATTTTACAAGCTAAAGCGGGAGATGGTTTTGACGGAACTGGTGACAAAGCTGGACGGTCAATGTTATAGTCTGTTATTTCCACTGCCATAGTTGGTGTGGACGCCATTAAAGGCGAGCCCAAAGTTTCAACAGATGACACTTGAGTCGTCAGTGACGGTAGAAAACATGCAGGACCTTTGTTGTTGTTATTTGGTATCAAAAGTGGATTTGGAGTAAGCGGTGAAAAAGCTGGTGCTTCAATGCTAGATTCCGTATTTCCGTTGGGAGCGTGGATGCATTTAAAGGAGGTCCCAAAGTTTCAGCAAGCCTTTCACCATTTTCAAAACCCATGCAAGGCGTTAAACGGAAGTCAACTGGAGCATCAATGCTACGGTCACCAGTTTCATAGCTGTAAAATTTTCGGGCGTGATTGGTTTAAAAGCAGGCGGCATTAATGGACTACATACTTGAGCTTGTTGACTGCTGTAAAGTAGATTTGTCTTTATCTTTATTGCAGCACTATTTTTCTTGTCCAATTGAGTACCTGAATTAACCAAAACTTATTATGAAAATTAATATTATATTCTTTATCAAAACTTTAACGCCTTGTACTAAATCCACAAGTCAATAATTGACGCGCAACACGTAACGCAATACATGTTCGGCAGCGCGGTTGCACATCAGCGCGCCACTTTGTCAGCTGCCGCGCTAAATAACGTGCGGTTTGTTGTTTGTTTCCATGCAACATGCAGTTGAGCATCAAATGTTGTCGAGAAGAGACATGATTTTTTTTTTAATTATAACCATCACCACTGATATCAATTCTAGTTCATCTGGCGGCATGTCGTTGACGACTGATGCGAGCAAACTCATGCTGAGACAGACAACGTCGCTAAACCGTACTAATTTTAAATACGTTGGGCAACGGATGAGTCTGCCTCCCAATATATCAATCAATTCAACCCAAATTAATCAGCAAATAGCGTGGTAATTAAAACATTTAAACAATAGTACATGCAATAAATACGTTGAAATAATTTCATAAATACATACAAGACCTACTTGTACTTACATGTTGTCAGGCAAGAAGTTGAGCTATTTTGGGGTGTGTCTTCAATGATTCCATTCTTATCACACCACACATTCACCTCAACATTCTCATCTCTGCTACATGCAATCTTTTTTCATCCATCTTCTTTACAGCATTCCGATCCATACAGTACGACAGGTCTAATCACGGATTTGTATATTTTCTCCTTTAATTTGAGGGGCATCCGTGGGTCGCAAGTTGTTCCAGTGACCTGTCGCCATTTCATCCATCCTGAGTTGATCCGGTGCGTTACGTCTCGGTCTACTTCGCCACCCCCTTGGACAAGCGACCCTGGTAGTAGTAGTGAATTAGTACACTATTATTATTATGATCCCTCTCCATTAAGCACTTAAGAGTATAATAATTAATAACGAAATTTCACCCTCTTGCAAGAACTTAAAACAGTTTAAGTACCTGTGTTGTTACCAGATGTATAAAAATTTATTACGTTCAGAAACAATTTTATTTTTACGTAACAAGTTAAAAATACTTTCAAAGTAATTTCAACTAAAATCTCTTGGTCTTACCAGATAGGGTGTATGTTAAAACTAAATCTGAAATTTCATATTATGCAATAAACTGTCAAACCTCTTGGTTCCTATGTAATCAGTAAGATTTAACAAAACTATTTTGCATAAAAGATCCGAGGCACTTGGTACACTTTACATTACAAGTGATGGGGAAAAAATATTTTGCGGAAAGGTTCCAACCTGTTTGGATTTAAAAAAAAATACTTTTCATTTTTTTGAGATCCTAAAATCATGTATCCACTTTGCTTTTCTTTTAAACCGTTAAATGTGTTTTGGTACATGTAGTGTCTTAAAGGTTTGTTTGGTCAAAGTGATCAGACTGCTTGGATCTTTTTTGCGTATATAAAATTCGATGTGTAGATACTAACTATATATATAACTCGATTTTCGATAAATTGCTGGTTGGATCTTTTCTGCTTAACAGGGTCCTTAGAAATTAAAGGGGGGACACACGCATTTTATTTATTTTTTATTTATTAAAACTTATGCACAATTGCACATAATATACAAAGGTGGACTTAATGCCTTGGGCATTTTCTACCAGTCTACCTTAGGGTGAGGTACCGAAAATTTCAAAGAATAAAATATAATAATAAATACATACATACATACAAACAAAATATACAAAGTAAAGAGAGATGAAGAAGAAAAACAACAAATTAATTGTGAGACGAGTCTGCCAACTTCTTTTGTAAGTGTTCGCGAGCTTTTACCTTAAATGTGAACCGACTGGTTGCCGTCCTGATATTCTGAGGGAGCTCATTCCTAAGGAAACCACCTAGATAAGAAAAGAAGATTTGAGAAAACCAAAGCGGTGAGTATGACATCGTAGAATATGATTATTGGAAGAACTAAGAGCGCAGAGCATAAATATTGGAAGTGAGAAGTCAGATAAGAAGGAGAAGTGGGTTTGTCTAGCAGAGAAAACAAGGTTGGCAAAGCCCTTAACACTCTGCGCTGACTGATGTCTGATTTCCTATTTTATTTTATTTATTTTCATATTGTTATTTTTTATTTTATTTATTTTATAGATTTCCTGGGTGTAAAGTGCTTATTACAAAATATATCATAGATTTCCTATCTGTTTTAGGAATTGTACACATTTCCTAGGAATTTTATGCAATGACGGATTACATACTTTTCCGTTAACATATATAATAATCTTGTCCGTGAAATTCAGTCATTAGTTCGTCGCTCACTGACTAGACGACTGAGTCGGTCCGTAGGTATGTTGTATTACATGTTACCACAGATGGCTACCGAAAGCTACACATATTTTTTTTTAATTTAAAGTCAGACGTCATGGCGTGCAAATAGAATTAACCTTTAATGTCGGGCATTTTTTCATTCCGTAGCACGTGCACAGGTGTTCGAAATGTCGGCAAGTCGACCACGAAGGAAGGCGCCATTGGAAAACTGTTAACAGTCAGAAAAAAATAACACTGCTATTGGTTTGTGAGCAGATGCTAAGCCAGATATTTCATTATTAAATACTCTTTAAGTTGTCATCTTTTCGTAAATGCCCACTGCTTATTTCATACAATGGCGAACAGTTGCAGCAAAGCTGCGAAAGTTTTCCTCGAATTATTGCGATGTTGGCATTACTGGTGCTTAACAATAAAAGTTGATGTGTCGCGCCCACTTTTTGTTTTCTTTGACCTCACACAAATCTGTCAACAGAGAATGAAAGAAATATAATAATATAGAAATTGCCCACATGTATTGTGGGTAGGCATTTAACTGGAATTGCAAACAGCTTTTTTGAATCAAAGTAGGACATAGGCTAGGCTCCTAAAACCTATTTAGTCATTTAAGCAAAGTTCAAATAAATTGATCATCTAAATTCAATATTATTCTGTTTCATTCATCTTGTATTAGGATGATCGCTAATGAAACGATTCCCAACGTTATGGAAGTACCTACCTGGTACTTCCATATTTTTATCAACAAGAATTTAAAAAAAGTATTATACATATCTAAGGCCGTGTACGCACGTATGAACAAATTTGTTGCGTTGCATGATACGCAACAACTTCGTTCACTAACGGACATCGAACACTCTGTTCATCAAATATGTTTGCGGCGATCCTATTAGTATGTTCTGTGTTCGAAGAGCTTTAATAAATGCTACGTAACAAAACTGTTCGTATAGAACTTGGCGGGGTACATGCGGGGCGGCAGGGGGCGCCATGGTTATTAAGATAGAGTTCACGACTGTTGTGCGCGAACTCGATTAGAACCATGTTTGCGTTCGTGTTCGAACATAAGTACGTACGAACCAAATTTTCAAGTTTGATGTTTGTGTTCGCTATGTTCGTGTTCGGATACGTATTACAATATCGAAATTTAAAAGACCTTATTTTAAAATACCTATGGACGAAATCCCAAAAAAATATACGCCGAATGATTGTTTGGTCGAAAGTTTTAAATCCCGAAACTTCATTTGCCCGAAAACTTAAAATCCCGAAGATCCATATCCCGAAGTTCAAAATCCCGAAATTACATCCCAAAGCCTCTAAGACAATGACGTGCAATGCGTACCCGTTTTTACTCCGATCAAATAGGTAAGGATAGAACTGTAACCAAATACGGCTAATAAAATTAAGGCACTTCAACATACCAATTTTTTTTTTATATACCCAATTTCGACGTAGCCGTAGGTCACAGTTCTAACCTAACCTAACCTATTTGGTCGGAGTAAACTGAAACTGTGTTGTAGTGCCATCTATAAGTAATCGCAGGAACAACGTCGCCGCTCTTTGGGATTTCATCCATCGGTATTTCGTACATTCGGGGTTTCATCCTTTCGGGCATTTGGACATCAGTATTTTATGTTTCGATACAACGGCTATCGGCATTTAAAACGTATGGTATTTTGAATTTCGTTGTTTTGGACGTCGGTATTTCAGCCAAAGTTATTATGAAATTTCGGGATTTTAATACGTACCCTCGTGTTCGTACGTGCGTACACGGCTTAAAGTTAAAAATCCCGCGACAGCTGTCGAGAAAAACATTTTTATATCGCGCATTATGTTGGTCAACATGGCAACGAATGTAATTGCTTTAGTTTGCGCGAAACACGAACTCTTTTAACGATATCCTCGATGTGTTGGCCATTTACTATGACATTATACTCACAATTTATTTATATATTTACTTTACAAGCACGAATCATTTTATGGACAACTTTGTAAGCATATGTAATATACGTATGAGACCTATCAGTTTATATTCTAAGGCATCGTTAGAAACTCGACACAACTTCTCAAAAAATAAAAGCTATAAATTGCTACCTTTACTTAATTGGTACTGATTTTTTCTCGGAAACTAACTAACTGCAAACAAATCAATACAGTCTACAATAAACTGACAAGAAAGGGTAAAATAACCCTCTAAATGGCCGTAATTCCACCCCTTCACCGCTCGATTTCTTCCAATTTGCAAAACAAGCCCCCAAATCGCCATAAACGAGATTGCTACATACCAAACTTTTTTCAACATCTGTCGTAGCGTAGCCCCGTGTCCATTCTGCCAATTTTTTTTTTCTTTTTTTACCGCGCTCCTTTTGCAGTTTCGATCGGATTTGTCTCCGGGGGGTCGGGATCGTACCACTAACGATTGCTTACGAGTACTGTTGAGGTTGTTGCACGTTTTCGCTCTCTGATTGCCCGAATGTGACGGATTTGCGATTTTAACGCTATTCAGGAAATGGCATTTGAGTAAAGCGGATTAGAGAAAGGACCGGCCGACAATAGTCGGTGTGAATTACAAACTTGTGAGCAAATATTATTGAGAACGTTAAGGCCAGTTTGGACATCATTCAAGATGGGATTCCATAGTTTTTGGTGTTTGTTATTAGCCATCTGTCGGTCACGCTCAAAATGTGTTAATATGGAACAGTGACCCTGTTCTTATCGACTCTAATGAAACTAAGAAAATGTTGATTTCTGCATTTCGGCTGTAACACTCCATTAACCAATTTTAATTCTCAAAAAAATAATATCCTCAACAAGAGAAACGATTTATTTGTCATAAAATTCTTATTATGACCGATTTCTTCGTACAAAAGTCAACATGTGAGAATCATATTCGGAACCTTTCTCAAGAGTAAACAAAACAAGCCTCCAGAGAGTACCAACGGAATCAATTGTTAAATTAATAATCTGCCCACATTCTTACATGTATCCGATTTAATTAAGTCGTTTGACACGTGAGGCTGAATGGGAGCGCGCCTTTGCTTTGTGAGTGACTAGTGTCGCATTGTTGGCAAGCAGTGGGAGGTTGGCCCGGTTTCCGAACGCACCTGTCGACGTCACAAAGGATTCTAAAATCAAATTTAAAATGGGAACGCTAAGGTTGAAATTGGTTTAGTGCAGAAATGTGAACTATGGGTCTTTAGAAGTAAGAGGAAAACATGCTTAGCTTATGTCACGAAATCTACCTAAGTGACGATGTTTCTGCACGTTCACCATATCTTTAGTAGGTAACGTAAAAATCTATCAAATAAATTGCAAGTCAATTGCGTTAACAGCTAATGTCTGCCGAAATAAGGTACCAACACACGTACCTAATTTCACCCATCCAAAACACATTTTAATTACCGTGCGTAAATTATAAAAACGGCCCAGGTCATGTCATTATTGAATTCATCCATTGTAGTCAGGATACAAGCTAATGTTTCAGGTAACCTTTTGGGCCAGCTTTTTGGCGAGTGAAAACCTGGAGGCCAACCAAAACGAATCTATCCTCAAGCCCGTCACAGTAAGAATTATAGCAAGTCATATTACGACAAATTTTCCATATAAATTTTCGAGTGACCGGACATGCAGCTATAATAATATATATTTCTATGACGTCAACAAAATATTATGTCGACAAATACATCTCGGTATATTTTGGCAAAGGACGACCGCAGACCGAGTGAGGGCAAAATCTATATTGTAGTACTTATAGCTCCCGTGTGTAGTAGCTTGCTATACTATAATATATATCTCGATATATTATAGCTACGTCAGTGACGGGCTTCAAGCGCCATAACCAATTCTTCTGACGTCACATTCCATAACGTATACTAAACACATTTTAAACATCTCAACATGGCGCGGACGTGTTAAAGTTATTGTATAAGTGTAACAATAGCAATAATTGATCGTGTCGTCGCATGCAGATGTCGGCGCACCCTTTTTGTTACACATAAGACAATTTTATTATCTCCCCATGTATAACAAGCAACAACTAACAACTTAACGAGAGGAACAAGATGGCAGTCAATCTTTTGGTGTTGTGTTTGTTCGGAGTTCGGGGAAGGTAGAGGTGTAATTAAAATAATGGTACAGATGGGTTATGGTTTATTTCGTAACGTCACAATGTCTGCTTAATAGAACTTATAGTATAGAGTACCTATTGTTACAATAGCGAATTTGGGGTAGGTAGATTAGTAGGCTTAGTTCAGTTACGTATATAAATCATATTATCCAAGTTTTTTTGACGGTGAATTTGCCAAAACATAAGAAGTGTAAATGTCTGAATAATTTACGACTTAGACTGCGACTTAGACCTACTATTAAAGCAAGAGTTAATACAGGACCTCAAGTCCTAAAATTGTTATTTATTTACATCCCTTAGATATTGTAGGTACTGGTGTGGAATTATTTATAAGCAATCAAACATAAATAAGAATGGACTGTTCTAACTTCACGATCACAGAAAAACCATCATCAAAGTAAACCGATCTATCATAAATCATTATCTTTATAAAAATGTTTTACATTCTTTCCACAACATGCCAACATCCTGATATTGAGTGGTATCTTACAACAGTTTATTTATTTATTTATTTATTTATTTATTTATTTAGGATCTCCAACAAAGGATATACACAAACACATGAAATAAATAATCGACGACAAAAGTATTACGTAGGTGTACTCCTTCACTTACAGGAGACCACAGCATGCGTAATAAGATTTATAACTAAGCTAACAAAGTTATAGTAGCATTTAAACATTCAAATCAAATTAAAACACAACACATTATGTAGCACTAAAATTAAATTTAAAAAAAATTAAAAAAAATAAAATAACAACACAATCAGACGAATAACACAAAAGTTGAAGTAACGGTAGCGTTCCCGCCGAGCCATTGACAGATGAGCCATCTTGATGGATTGTTTTGGGTCTATGGTCTGTACTCTATGGTACAATAGTAGCATGGCTGCATGGACAGTCTTTTTACCGTACCGTAGCTGGAAAGTATTTTACACAATATATTGTCAATCGGGTTTCTGGTTTTAGCATAAACTATATAAGGTATGTGATATTTGGCTACCATTTTTGGTAATGTTTAGTTGTTTTGGTAGACATGGAATGTTAACGGTCATGTTAAGTCATGTTCTGCAATACTTGAACACACAAAACCAACTTACAATAAGTACCTAAGTGTCTCAAAAGTTTTCGGAATGTTCTCTGACGTTAACGGTTAACACAACGCCTGCAGTTGCTAATTACTCCAGATACAAACAGGTATTGGTATACTTACCCACAAATGTACAAGATACGCCACGTCAGCACTGCAGCATTCGATGAATATATTTCATGAATCTAATTCAGTGGTACTTCATACAAAATGTCCACAACAAATAAAAATATTTGTATCCGCTCTCTATTTTCACAACAAGCAGACACGGCCGTCGTTCAAAAAATATACAAATCTGGTAACAAAAACAAAATCCGCGTAGACAATGGCACTCATCATTATGAAAACATTAACGCACGTCGGCCTGCGGGGTGCCAATTATTTTTAGTTGCAACCCCATCACGCGGTGATTATTCGCGCTAGCAACACTTACACTCGTTCAGCATCGGTCAGTCGCGTGCGAGCCGCCACGCGACTCCATGGGAGCTAAGCTTTTTAAAAACACTATATGTTATATTGAATTTTGTCTCGTTTATTTGTGTGTCTGTAATAACAAGGTCGTTTGGTAATTGAAGTGTGAGGCTCTTCTCCTCGGCCACCATGCTGCGTTGCGATTATTTTAAATAAATGTCCATGCGTAAGTTTGTGATATCTCTATCATCAACATTAAATATTGTGCGTTATATTTTCTGTTTGTTCTGCTGATCTCCGACATTTTCGGACTTACCGAAGGACTGCAAGGTCTCTAATTACAAATAAATACCTACGTCAGATAGATCTTGTCTTCTGATAGCTTCGAGTAGATAATTCAAACATCCAAGATACTTTATCGCAATATAATTACATAATTCCCTGCCCGCAAATGGCAGTCTAGTGTTGCTTCCTGTAAAACTCCACTGCTCGAATTTCAATGTTATTTTCATTAGCTGAGCAATATCTAACCTTTATGTCTATTCCTTGCTAGTAACTGCAGGTTAGCCTATCTGCGTCTTTAAGAATAAAGCTCTTCAATTATCTCATCGCCAATCAAGTTACTACAATCGCGCAAGTAATTTACAAGTAGGTACGAAAGCTTTATTCTTTTACCTCTGTTACCCTTAATGTTAAGTTCTCACTGTTCTCACTACGCATGTCTAACTTCACAACAGCTCTCAATATTATGCAGTTACTTCTTAAGTGCTTTTTAAGCACCCATCGCTCAATAATTCCGACATAGGAACCCAAATCTTGCTTCGCCCCAAGCAGCGAAACATACGTTAAAGCAATGAAATACAATTCCCACTGCATATTTAAGATCTCGAACCGAATTTCTCATACTTATTAGTCGGACTGCACTCCAAAATCACTGAACTTACAAAAACTTAAGCAATTAATTCGCGACGGATCACCGAAGCGCGCGAATTCGCACAAAGGACGCCATGTTTAACAAATAACCTTAATCTGGAATTCGCGCCATTGTCACACCCTGTTTACGGCGTCCGGCCGATTAAGCACTCAATATTCCCGCCCATTGTATGCTCGCCAGATTCGCCACTCGATCATAATAAAATTGTGGGAATAAAGTCATTTTCTGCAGTTTTCTAATTGTGAGAACGTATTTTTTACTCATAATTGGTTTTCGACAGATGTTAATGAATTCAATTTTCGAATGTTAATTGATATTGCGTTGGTAGCATTGTTCTGGGTTGGCTGTTGCAATTAGTCGTGAAGAAACTTTCGCTGAAATAACGCTACGCGCTATTATTATAAATTGTGAGGTTCTTGTTATTTTTTAGATTTTACAAATTGAAACAGACAGAATTATGATATGTGTGAGAGAGCTTTGGTATGAATGGCTGGCGGACGATTTCATCTCTAATTTTACGCTAACGAATGTTATTATATTATTTGGGCCAATCTATCTATCAATGTTTTACCTGTACTTTTCATAGTATACCATGTTAGAAAAACACACACTGTGACAAGGGCGCGCGTCGCCAGCCTTTGAGTCAGGGGGACTTTACAAACCGCAAATATCTGTTTTGTAACTAGGTTAATTTGCGGATGCATCTGTAGCTACTTCTTCAAGGAATCTAAGAAGCAAGAGCGAATCTCAAAAGTGTAAATACCTCGGGATGTTTGTTAGATTGTCTTCATATTGTTCGAATAAGTTACGCTTCTTTTGATCCATTATTCTTAAACAGAAGTTTTAAGCACAAAAGGCTGCAGCGAGCGAAGCGAGCTTAGAGTCACCTCGGTTAGCTTAGAATTTCTTTTGACCCTTAATTCAGAAATAGGAATTACCTGATGGATTTATACAGAAAAGTTGAAGAACGCATATAAACCAAGGGGTGAGTGAGCTTGAAAATTTTAATTTGGACAGGTTAGAATTGTTTCAACCATACAGAAGTTAGTTTTGTTGACACAGACGAAGTTCAAGAATGAAGAAAAAGAAGATGCAAGAGTGAGGGTAGCCAGCTCGAAAATTTTAACACCTTGCCGTGAATAAATTCATATAATTTGAGATATATCTCTATAAAGTCACCTTTTTATCGTTATCAAACATTTATTCAAGCTAAATTGGTGAGGTGGGGGAGCTTCTCTACCCTTTTATCTAATACCGCCTCTAAGCGACGTGCGTTACTAAATTAACGTCACAATCCTAAACAAACCATCAATTGTTCCGAAAATCACTAATCCCTGCATAATACAAAAATAAACTATGGCAAAATACAAAAACATTGCGTTCAAATTAACTTTGTTTGTGCAATGGTATCGCTTACTGAACGCAGCGCCGCCCGAGGGCAGTGCTGCCAACCTCTCACCGAAAACAATTAAAACTATAAAAGAAAAATGGCGGGTGCCCGCGGCGCGGTTGTGGGAATGCACCCATTGTTTCTGATCTTATTGATGTTCACACGCGGGGTTGGGACAGCCGGTGTCGAGCCAAAACAATGCGATGTTGATTCGCGACTCAATCGGCCTCCACATATGGCGTTTTGTTCCGTTTGTGATAGATGCTCAGTGAGCTGAGAGTTTTCCACCTCTGGGAGTATGCGCCGCTAATCAGTCGTGACATGGAATAATAAAACAAAGACGTGTACCTATGGGTTCCCGATGCCATTAAACGACCAGTTAGTCCTGACCGCAACCGATGAATTTACCAGTTATGTTCAAATTCAAACACATGTATTTTTCATATCGACAATCATGTCGAGCCACCTGTCTGCCAGACTTTGGTTAGCTAAATTAATAATAATTTGTGTCTTTATGATACCAACAACAAATCAAACAGAATCTTACCCTAAAAAACAACAAAAGCTACACCTTATAATATAGCTAAATATAAATATTATAAAATCCAGAATATGTGCCATCTGTCTGATCTAGGCATTGATAACGGTATTACCATATACCATATAGCTTTCACTTAGACTTTTTCACATCAGACTAGGTAGGCTGGTGCTTGATATAACTGTAAAAAATATTCGCACGCTTTCCGTCGGAAAAAACAGCTCTACGACTGGCTACGCTTTGCTACGAACTGCGTAGCACCGCGTAGCCAGCCGTAGACCTGCATCGGCGCAATTTGTATACTAAATCTATCTAAAATCTGCAAAAGTAATTCATAATTGGTTCCCTAAATGTTACAAGTTACAAGCTAGTGCTATAAAATTCCAAATCTTGACTTGAATATACACCTCATCTAGAACAGGCAATAGGTACCTGAAAACACTTATCATAAAACCGGAAACAAATTCTCCATCTCCCTCCACCCCTTAAGAAAAGACACCCGCTCAATTAAAACCACTAAAACATTATCAACTTGGATCAACAGCCCTCGAAGTAGCTCGATTTGCATACAACTGTGGCGGCGAGCCTGATCGCGCGTATCGCACGTAGGCGCGCTGGAGTGGGCCAGCGCGTGCCGAATCGCGCGCACGCCCCTCTCCAAACATCTTTAACCGTTTTACAAGAGGTTAATTGACGCACGTGTTTAAAAGTCTATTGTTTGTTAGATAATCGTGAAAATAGTGTTGAAGAGTACTTCGATAGTCCTTTGAACTGTCAATCTGTTAGATTTTTTGTGGGGTTTTCCTATCTACCTTTGGGTTTGTCACCCCTGTGGTGTTGATCAACTTTTGTCTATGTTTTTGTAACCGCAATGACCGCAAAATATTGTTTGTAGACTATCTTCATTAAATTTCAAAAATAAAAATTATGCACTTGACTAAACGACTAACGAACTACAAGATGATGGGCCATATCTACTTGTAGGTACTTCTTCCCTCGTACTGGCTTGTATCGATTCTAACTATATAACTACCTATATCAGGATAGTCCATGTCAGCAAATTGGTAGCCGCCGAATATAGGTGCGAATGGAGGAAAAAACTTGTGGCGTCAACCCGAAGAGTACCTACCTATTATGAGACAAGGTCATGAAGATACCAGAGTCTGCTGACATAACAATATATTTCTTTATCACTGCTCTTTGTGGACACCTCATCACCGTATGATGATGAACGATCTGTTGAAACAGAAAAAGGTAATTAGCAAAATATGGACTGGCTGGGGATCTTAAAAGCGATCTTGAGAAGGTACCTAATCCCTCCTAGACATTCATTGAATTTAATTGTTACAAGAACTCAAATCCAATCAAATATCTTTATTGGAACAAAAACACATTTCACAAAGTAATTGCGTACGTAAATAGCTGCATTAGTTAAATACTGTGTCGCAGCTATTATCGCTATTAACGCCCATCTCCAAGAGGGAGACTACAGCGTTCCACATACAAAAAAAAACTACGCACGCTACTATGGTTTCCTGAATATAACAACAATCCTCAACATATGAATCATACATAATTGAAAAATAGAATTAGGATACATACTTAAAATTAACATCACTTAAGCAAATGGACTAGCGAGGTGGACTATAATGTCCAAGAGCCCAAACCCTCTTTTATAAACTTGCAAACCATGACAGAAAAACAAAAATCTCACAAAATAGAGAAGTTTTTAAGAAGAAAGGAGACGTCTTTGCCCAGTAGTGGAACGTGGCCCACGTGTGTGTAAACAAAAAAATACTGTTTAATTGCTTATTTTCCCGAAAACTGCACCAACACTTGACAGCACCAACACTTGACTAGTAGCGTCATCTAGTGGCGAATAGCTAAACTAAAGAGGATTGTTTCTGTTAAAGAGCAGCCTATTATTAGTACTGACATACTTACAGGCGTATTTTAACGCTAAATAATTTCTATCTTCTAAGATTTTATACTCATAACCGGACAGATAATCGAAAGATCATCATTGTGGAGCCTTTTAACGCCATCTATTATTACAAGTTGTACTACTGCAAAATTAAATACTAACATAATTATCCTGCTATCAATAAATCACTACATTACTTGGCTCTCGCAATATTTTGTTGGAAATGTCGCCCGTGAGTCTACAAACAAGCAACTTGATCACCCGTGATCTGCAAGAGTAAGAAAATTGCTGTTCTAGTTTTAACTTGAACTTACTTTACAAACAAAATGTTCAGTGGAAGAGTTCTTTTTATACTGGAACATGTCGCGGTCAAGTTACGTATTACGACCGACAGAGGGCCAGCAAATATTTGATGTCGGTAATTGTCATTCGAGAAGAAAATATCGTTTTACTGCGTCCCTTGTGTGTAAAAGTTTACTAGCAGTGAAAAAAGATATCTGCTACGGTGTTTTTATATTAGGTCGTATATTTATGATATACGGATCCGCAAGGGTGAGCGTGATTGCGAGGGTTTTAAGGGTTGATTCATTTATATAGGAGATTTAACTGTAGTTGAGAAAAACACACCCATAGAGTGCACACCTCTGCCTAACCTTTCGGGGAATATATTACAGGCGTGATGTTGATGTATGTAAGTTCAATTATTTTCAGTAAACTCTGATTTCATGCTTTTCAGCAACTGAGTTTTAGCGAACACACTGAGTGTTCGCTAAAACTCAGTTGAAACGCTTATCAGAACGCTTAACAGACAGTTGTTCTCCTTACACAAGGTCAAATTAAATTAGCTAGCCAAACTCCACACACGTGATAGGTATTGATGATGGGTGTCTAAACAGAGTAAAACTTAAATAAGAAAATATTTGATCATTATGTTACAGTCGACTTTAGTTTAGTCTAGTTACTTTTAAAGTATGAGTAGGATTTTTTTTGTTTTATCGTGTTTGGTTACCCATCACGTCTATGAAGTTCAAAAATCATCGTTGACCCTAAAGAAAAATCAACACATATTTGTTTTATCACGTTTAGATATAGAGAACCCAACCCTCACTGTCTGCTGAATTTTGATTGTTAATTTACCTAATTTTGACCCTGTAGAGCTTAATTTTATTTAAAGCACTCCCCCACTCATCGGAGCATTTGCCTTTATTGTAACAATCCAAGATTAAATTTGGTACAGAAATAAATGTATCGTTGCAGGTTGCGCGTTGTAATGCTCGGTTCTCCTCACTTATTGATGTAATGTACGAATCTGAACTGTAACAAGCGAATGCTCCCGGTGAGAGCGCCTTTAGAGTTCAATAGGACGATCAAACTGCTTTATTTTTTTTTTTGTACCAAAGAACTAACTGTAGGCTGGTTCTCTATCGTGTTCCCTAACTAACTGTAGGCTGGTTCTCTATTGTGTTCCCTAACTAACTGTAGGCTGGTTCTCTATTGTGTTCCCTAACTTTTTTATCCATAATTAATCTAAAGTTCCATATTTTTTTTGTCCTAATCATCATTTTACCCGAACTTAATATCACATAATTTAAATTCCTAACTAATATATGCCCTAAATCCGTTTTTCATAAATATTAACGATTATGTGGCGCGCGCTAGCTAATCTCGCATTTTACATTACACACCCACTTTCTGTCACAAAAGACGTCGTCGCTCCGCCGGCCTTCGGCTAACACTCCTCACGCCAGCTAGCAAGACTTTTAGAATATTTTATAGGAAAATTGCTTATTACCCATGCGTTGCGGTTATAATAAACTTTATAATATGTATAATATAATACTTATTATAATACCTACTCGATATTATGACAAAATAGTTTTAGAAGTAGAGATAATTATGTAACAAAGTTTCGAATTTTCGAAAATTATGGTTGCTGAAGTTTATAGCAAACGTGTTAGGGAGAATGATTTTCGGGCATATTAAGGCCCTGTAGGCTACATTAAGGTCCGCTTGCACCACGAATCGCTAAACGCATTTAACGTAGAACACATTTAAAACATCGTTCTGTTTCTATCAATCGTTTAAAAATGACAGAGACAGAATGATGTTTTAAATATGTTTGGCGTTTAGCGAATCGTGGTGCAAGCGGGCCTAATTGCCAAATACAAACTGCTCGCAACCATACCGATTAAAAAAATAAATCATTGAATTCATTTTCATTGATTTCAGTTTTTGACAGTCAAGACTGTCAAAAACTGAAACGTCAATTTTTATTAGCAATTATTTCTTCCAAAACTTGTGAAAATGAATGTCCACAAGCTCTGGGAATACCAGGAATATATAAATGTAAACGGTATGATGATGACCAATGAATTAATATCCATACTTCAAAATTCCTTGACTTTGTTGCAAATTGAGAATCACTTCAAACACATCCAATACTGGGGGCAGTTGTACGCCGTAGATGCTGATTACCACATCGCCGTGGGCATCGACACCGACGCTGTATTCGATCGGAAATATTTTTACACCACAGACTTCAAGTTCTGGGGCCTACTGCCTAAAGCGAAAAAGAAGTACAAGCAGCTGTCCTTGTTGACAACTTTCCCGTTTAGAGGAGATCCGTCTTTAAAAATAAAGGTCTTGGACGAATCTTTGGAGGAAACTGACCCCGAAAGTTGCAAGACAATGAAAGAGGAAAGCCGATTGGCCGCCACAGTCAGCAACATATGTGACGAAGCTGAAGTATGCGCTCGAGGACAGCTGATCAAGCAGCCGAGCGGCAATATAGTTTTAAGCCCCAATTATTACGGTTTGACTGCTTCTGAAGCGAAGTTGTTGAAGTCCTACATGCACATCAGACCAGCCCAACACCGCTGGAATACCAACCTACTAACTAGACCAGATTACAACTACAGTATGGATTTTCTTGATTCTGTCGACCAGGACATTCCAAGTGGCTGTTGGAACCTTTCGCTGGAACAGAACGGGTCCTTAGCTTATTTAAAAAGTCTGTACTGGCCCGGAATGATGTACTTCCACAAAGTGAGAACGCCTGAAGCTGGTTTCCTTTACGTAGGTCAAGGCTGTAAGAACTTAGATGTGCCTTTTTTGCTTTAATTTCTTCTTTCTTTTTTATTTTTGTTGCAGGAGATCCTGGGTCTGATCCTCAGGTCGGGCAAAGTGTAATTGGGGTTTTCCATCAGGGATTTCATAGTAGCAGTCATGGAGTTTGGGTTTGTGCCCGGTTGATGGCAATAGGCTCGCCCCCTGGAACTTAAACATAACTGGCGAAATGTGGGTTATCTTAGGTACACCTCTGCTTAAACTTTTAGAAATTGCGGCTGTGATGTTGATGTTTATTGTAGTTAGTAATACAATTCATTTTATTGCTGTATTATGATTAATTGCAACTTACAATTACCTACTGCTCTTTCATTTATACATCCCTTTATTATTATTATTATTATGAGCCTGTTGTGTCCCACTGCAGGGCAAAGGCCTCCCTTCCCTCTTTCCATTTATCTGTGTCTTTGGCTATTTGGGCCCAATCCAATCAAATTTTGTTTTGACTTTTATTTATTCTTTGAAAATTAATGAAGAAATAAGTCAAGTAAGTACTTGACTGCTCAAAGTCGAATGCAGCCATAGGCCGGCCCCTGCCATAGCGTAGCTCTCCTACGAATTAGTATACTAGATACGCGGGGTGTAAACGTGACACACGGTTCACTTGAATGAGGCGTCTGATTTCGGGTTTTCAGAGCGGTTGGGACAGTACTCAAGCAACCAGTGGCATAGCGTGGGGAGTGCAGGGGGGCCATGGCCCCGGGCGGCGCGTTTTTGGAGGTGGCAGAGAGCAGAGCCAGGAGACGGCAAGTGGAGCCAGGCGGCAGCGTCAGGTCACAGTTATCAGATCAAGTATTTACTACCATCGAGACGATCTTGTAAAAACAAGGACAACCAATCAGATATACAAAAATAAAAAAATTAAGGAATAAGGGGGGTTCCCAATACATGCAACTGAAACTAAGAAAAAAATCGTCAAACATATTCGCGCGGGGTGTCTATAGATAGGTCTTTAAAAATAACAGTGAGGTTCCTAAAACCATTTTTTCTCGAAGTCAATAGTTTCAAAGATAGACACTTCCAAAGTGATAAATAATTAAATAAAAAGTGTCCCCCCCCCCCTCTAGTTTTTAAAGTAAGAGGAGGAAAATTCCGTAGCAACATTTTAACGCTCATAGGTCAATTAACACTCAACAGCAAAGCTAAATTAGTTTTTTAAAAAACTGTTGAGTGTACAATTCAACGCTCATAGGTTAACCTATGAGCGTTGAATTGTAAATTGATATTAATAAAAACAAAGTTACTGTTGCAGTTTCATGAAAAAGTCCCTATCTCAAAAGATAAATATCAAATCTTATTCCAACCAATTTTCGTTTGAATGTTCTTTTTACGTTCTGCAAACCCAACTGTTTTTTTTTTTTTTAATTTCCTGCTCTTACTTAATATTTCAGGAGGGACACAATTTTCACTGCTTTAGAAATGAGTATTTTAGAAAACACTATAAAAAATTAAGATCTGTCGATAGAAACCCTACACAGATATATACGTATTTTTTTCAACTTTCAGTTACACTTTTGCGTAACATACGCGGTTCATAGAAGACACCCACAAACGCATAGATTCGATTTCGCGAGCGTTAAAAATATTGTTATTATATTATTTGGTGTTACGGAACTCTTTATGTGCAAGTCCAACTCGCACTTGACCGGTTTGTTTTGCCAATTGGCAACAGAACCCTAAAGGGATCCGCTAAAACTCGCGCGGGTGCACGGAGCGGGTGCCCCCCCGCTATTAAAATGTCCTTAGAAAGTTCATAGCTCGCACCCGCGCCTTTCTAGCGCTGCTCATACTATTTTTCAATACAGACACGTGAGCGTGCACCCGCGCCCGTATTCGCGCGAGTTTAAACGGACGCCCTAAAAACACAACTTACTGTTCACTGTTGATCTAAATAGCCCTCTTGTTATTTTTTTTAATCTGTGCTTCGAAAAACTAGCAACATTTCCAGACGTCAGCCAGCAGTGCTGCCAATCGTGGGGAAAATCCCCGATTTGCGAGGAATTGAGGGTTAACGCGGGGAATGCCAAAAATCGAGGAATTTCGGGGAATCCAGGCCAATTGTTTCAGTGGGTGTAAAACTATTTTATGTCCCGTATTGCTTACACCTAAAAAATCACGTTTGGACTTGGCAGAAACAGCTTGACATTACTAACATAATTTTAAAAGGCAACATTACTCAAATGCCTGCTAAACTCTCATTTGAACACGATTTTGTTTTTCTGAACATATCCATTTCTACATCATTATCTAATTGTTCATGGTTGTCGATTTTTTAAATTGGTGCAAACGGTTGAAATTTTAAATAAAATTATGGAAAAGTGGTTAAAAAGTGCAGTACGTTGCATGTTCAGCATAAGTTAACCGGAATCCAGAATTTGAGTTTGTCGAGGTGTGCAATTCGGTTTCCTTGAGAGCCGCCCTAGTTCCGTAGGAAAAAGGTATAAGGTAGAGTATTTTATAAAAGTTTTAGTACTTTATTAAACAAATTTTGTATAAAACAGCGTTTTTATTTCAAAAATATTATTTTGGGGACTTTGTGAGGAATGAATAAAAAAGGAGCGGGGAATTGACAACATTGACGCGGGGAATCGAGAATTTTTTTTTGGCAGCACTGTCAGCCAGCGTTCCGTTTTCCGTTCGCCTTCGCCGATCGTTTGTCGTTCGGTTCACCTGTCGAAAAAATCCTTGGCGCCTATTATAACCGGCTTTTCTGATAGTTTTCGTATTATTCTTTCAACTCATTTAAAATACCTCTCAGTTATCTTTTGGAATTGTAAAAATGGCTACAGACGACGTAAATATCGCCGAAGATGCCGATATGGCGGAATGTGATGGAGACAAAGTAGTAACAATGATGGATGTTTTGCAAGAGCAACAGGATTTCGAAGAAGATGCCAACGCTGTTCTAGGAGCGTCTGACGACAAGAACTGCACTTTTTCCAAGGTAGTCTAACCTTTCTTTTGTCTTAAATATACATATAATTTTACAAACATGGCGCAGAGAAATTGACGTTGCATCGCAGTTATTTCTCGTAATTACGCCTAAATGTTGTCTGATTGACCAATTTGTTATCCTTAAATCTTGCTTTAAGTAGACTTGAAACTTACATACAGAATAAAACCGGACAACGCGCTTGTAATACGGAAGCAATATGCTCAAGGAGTACAAAGGAACACAGGTGTATGATTTACATATCTACTGCCCAAATTGATGTAGAATGGAGTAAATAGGTTTACTATATTACCTATCTATAAAGAAGACATCTAAGTTCCATGCATGTATTGGACAAAATGTTTTCTTGTATTGGTCAGTGGGTCGTCTTAGGGGAGGATTATCTTGTAAATTCAAATCATAACCACTCCATTGAATTCAGTCATAATATCCTACCTGTTGGCAAATTGAACGACACAAAATATCTAGATCATTTGCTAAGGTGCTCAGTTTCAAGAACATAATATATAATATATTAACATGTTCTAACAAAATGTAAACTGATATAGGTCAGTCTGAAACTACTTTCTCCTTTACTTGAAGAGGTTAAAACTACAATATTGTATGGAGCATATTCAGCATTCAGTGTTCACTTTGGACTTGGTACAGTTGGAGTCTTCTTGCTTGTTATTTTTTTATTTATAAAGACTAAGGTGAAGAATAGAATTCAAATTGAATTTAGGAAATAATATATTATTCTCTTGACACACTACAATGTAATCCCTTGAAATAAGGTGTAGGTACATTTTGCTGTTCTTATTTGTGCATTGTTATAAAAATATCGACCTTGTAACCATTACTTATCATAAAAAATGTTCTATATTTATTTAATATGTAAATATAAGTGAAATATTTCATTTAATTTTTTTTAAATAATTTTTTGTTTTTAGATTAATTTATTTAGCCTATTCAGTTACTACTAATGGTTCATAGAAACTTACTTATAAACAGATTCATCAAAAACATTTGTTATATTTACAGGGCTACATCAAAAGACAAGCTCTATATGCTTGTCTAACATGCTGCACCGAAGCTAAAGTCGACCCAACCAAGAGAGCTGGAGTATGCCTCGCATGCAGCTTGACTTGCCACGAGAACCATGAACTCATTGAACTGTACACCAAAAGAAACTTCAGATGTGATTGTGGCAACCCCAAGTTCAACTCTCACCCCTGCCAATTCACTCCTGACAAAACTGACTTGAATGATGACAATATTTATAACCAGAACTTTAGTGGACTCTACTGCACATGCCAACGACCTTACCCAGACCCTGACTCAACTATCGAGGATGACATGATCCAATGCATCATCTGCGAGGACTGGCTGCATGCATCTCATCTGGAAGCTGTTGTACCTGCAAATGATCAATACTCAGAAATGGTGTGTAAAAATTGTATGGATAAGAATAAGTTCCTACATGATTACAGTATGTTTGCAGTTACTGTTGACACTGGAGATGTGGATATTGTAACTGTTAATGGTGATGCTAAGTCTGCTGATACTAGCCTTTGCAATGGGGATCCAGAGGAGAAATTGGTCAATGGTACAGAACATGAAAATGACACTACTAGTGTTACTGTTAATGGGGATGTTAATATGGATGAGAATAAAGAAAAGAGTACAGACGAGAAAACAGTTGATGAAAGTACTACTACTGAAATAAGTGACGAAACAAAACAAGATGAGTCTAGTACTGTTGAGTCATCAGAATTGAAACCTGAAGAAAAAGAAAAGTCAAACACTGATGACAGTAAAATGGATTTAGATACTGAAAGTAAGATAGCAGAGCAAGAAGAACAATTTGCTGAGACTAAAACAAATGAATCAGTCAAAACTGATGCACCAGCTGAAGACTCGAATAATGATAAAGAACACAAAGAAACTATTGAAGATGCTTTAGATAAATCTGATGATAAACCAGATGCAGCAGAAAATACACTTACAGCTGATCCAGACCAGCACAAAAAGACATCACCTAAAAAAACTGAAAGCACAGATGAAATTGAACCAGCGAAGGCAGATGAAACAAAAGAACAGACTGAAACCAAAGAACAAATGGGTACACAATCAATTAGTGATGAAAGTGGTGACGCCGACAATCCACAAGAAATTAAAACTGACACCAGTGAACAAACAGAGCAACAACTTCTTGAAGATCTTACTTCAATATCAGCTGATAATCCACCTTCAGAAGAAAAAAAAGACAAAACTAAAGAAGAAAAACCTATAGAAAGTATGGAACAATCTGATGAAAATAAGGAAAAGGACGAGGTTGAGACAAATAAGGGAGAGTCAAGTCAAGAAACTGCAAATGACAGTGAAGAAAAGTCTGAAGAAAAACTAGTTGTTGAGAATGAAACTGAAACAGGTAACATTGAAGTACCAGACACGTCTCAACCCCAAAAAGGTACGAAAGAAAATGCTACGCAGAAGACTGATTCTGTGATGGATGCTATTGATGAATTGTTACAAACAGCTAATGCGGCGAAAGAAAAAGAGGAAGAAATTAAAGAACCCACCACTAAATCTACAGAAAGTAAGGAAACTACTTATAATGTTGAAACAAAAGAGTCTGATGTTGACATGAGTGCCAGTGAAAACACACTTGATAATTTACCTGAAACCACAGAAGACACTGCTGAAACTAATGATAAAACTATTACCAATACAAAAGATGTTGAAATGAGCGACACTACTACCCAAAATGAACCAGCAGATGAGAGTAAAGATGAACCTAAAGTAAATGAAAACAAGTTCGAGAATGAATCGGCAGATGCTGAAGATAAATCTAAAGTTACTGACACAGCCAATGAAAGTATTAGTCAAGAAAATCTAGCTTTAAATGAAAACGACGATAAGTTAAAAACTTTGAATGAAACCGACAGTGAATTGAAAACTAGTGACAATAATGATAGCACAATCAAAACTAAACTTTCTATAGATGGGAATGAAGTAATTAATGTCGCAGAAAACGCAAAAGAACATAAACGGAAACTGAGCACTGATTTAACAGATGATATCTCTTCGAAAAAAGCCAAGTTAGAATGTGTTAGGCCCAAAGAAGTGAAAAGAATTCACAAGGGAGCTACATTTTGGCCTTCAAATTTCCGCCAAAAACTATGTACATGTGGTGAATGTCTTTCAATGTACAAAGATCTGAAAGTACTGTTTCTAACTGATTTGGAAGATACTGTATTTGCCTATGAAAGCTTGGGCAAAGAAAATGTTGCTGGAGGAGCTTCACAGTATGAGAAAGGCATGCAGGCACTCTCATCTTTAGACCGGATACAGCAAATAAATGCCCTTACAGAGTACAATAGAATGAGGGACAAATTACTTGATTTTCTCAAGAGTTTCAAAGACAGGAAAGAGATTGTCAAGGAGGAAGATATAAAGGCATTTTTTGCGGGAATGAAACCCCGGCGGGAGCCCGACGGTGTCTATTTCTGCAGATAAAAGTAGAATTATAAGAGTTATTTTGCATGTTCTTATTAATTTGTGATTCTATGACCGCATTCCCTCTTTAGTACTACTGTTATGCGAGATTGATGGTTATTGAGTTCTCAATATAATTATTCAATTTTATGATATTTTGTCTTTTATTTCTGACATGTTTGATCAGAATTAGATACCGTAAAACGGGGTGAATAGAGACAAAACTTAGAGAGGGATTTTAACATTAAGTTAATATGGTATATTGTCAAAAATGTCTCGTCTCTAAATAATAAAGTAAAATTAAGCAAATAAAATAGATTACTTGTTGGTTAACTAAATTAATTAAAATCCCTTGTAAGTTTTGTCTCAATTTATCCCTGGGTTACTATTTACCCGGTAGCATAATTTTTTACCTATTTCGTTCTATACCCGCAAATTAATTTTGAAAATTGTATCTATCTAATCTATTGGAGACAAATAAGGATGTACATAAATAGTGCTCCTTATCAACTAATGTTGATAATAGTGCAGCTAACCAGGGGCTGCAGTCTCGACATTGATAGCGACAAAAATCGGTCGTTAAGTCATAACGATGTCAAATTTCTTTAATAGATTTTCAACCTTAAGGTTTCGAAATAAAGTTGAAAATTAACATTTCTTCTTGTAACAGTTTTAATGTATGAACATTAAAACTGTTACAAGAAGAAATGTCTTAATTTGTCAAAACTAACGAAAGCATTAAATACTACTAAAATTTTGTTAAACAGACGAAATAAATCCCACGTGCGTACGTGGCCGCGCGATCGAAACGTTACTTTGTACGCTGATATCTCATTATCTATAATTGCTAGGATTTCGGTGTGACCCCATTTATTCGGTATTTTAACCTCATTAGAATGACATATCGTTTTACCCTCAGAACAGTTTACAACGCGTGTAATCTTAACAATTTTCTTTTTCTCATCCAACTTTCGAGCAGGGTAACCAGAATTTCGACTTGATTTGGGAGTGTGCGTAGTCGCAGCGGAAAAATGTCGAATTTCTTAATTTCAGTTTAGCAGATATTTAGTGTATGACGTCATGTAATTGTGTATCGTAAGTACAAATTTGTGTATCCAGCCATTGGGGAGCTATTCAACAAAAACTGTTTCCGCTGGAACTACGTCATCCCAGCGGCACTTTTTTTTTCCTATGGACGTACAAGAAAAAAAATACAACCAATAATTAGTGTGTAACGAGAGGTAAATGTGTATGTTTAAATGAAATTTGTGTGTCATAAAACTGCGAAGATAATCAATTTGCCGCTGCGCTGACGTTTGCCTATTTGATGAAAATCATATAAAACGGTTTTTTTTTTTTTTTTTTCCGGATGGCAAATCATCAAATGACCTCCCCCACTCTGGGCGGAGCGGAGGGGAGTGTCAGACTTGTACTGAGTAAAACCCATCCATGTTCCTTCTTTGCCCTTTATGTTCCAGGGCCACGGTATCTCTTTCGAACAGTCCCGCAGCCCTGGCAGGCATCGGCCCATGCGGACCCCTACTTGATTGCTGACATCTCTTTGAGGCGCGCGTGGAACACGAACGCGCCGTCGACACGGCCCGTCGTCATACGACGGCCGGACGGCGAGCTAGCCCATAACTCGCCGTCCACAGGCCAGCGCCTACGGTGGTCGGAAGCCACCACGTGACCCCCGACGCCCAGGGCGTCTCCCGCGGCGGCTGGGCCGTGAGGTTCTTTCCCTCTCACGTCCTGCCACCTCCTTCACTAGCATGACTGCATCGCAGAAGGAGGTGACGGCTTCCCATTCCCTCTCGCTCCGGACCATGGCTTGAACCAAGGCCGGACGCGAGAGATCGCCGCCGCTATGAGGACACGGCGGTGCTCCGCCCAAGCGGGGCAGACCTCCACGGTGTGTCCCACCGTGTACTCCGTACGATCCTCGCAGTGGAAACACTCGGGCGTTTCCTCCCGCCCGATTCGGTGCAGGAACCTCCCGAAACAACCGTGTCCGGTGAGGACCTGCGTCAGGCGGTAGGTGAGGGCGCCGTGGCGCCTCTCTAGCCACTCCTCAAAGAGGGGACTTATCGCCACTATGGTGGCGTGCCCTGCACGGGGTTGCGACAGTCGCTCTCTCCATGTCGCCATGAGATCACGCCGGAGGTCTGTCCGTTGAGCGGCAATTTGTCGCGGCAGCGGAGTTTCCCCCCGACATAATGCTTCCGCGCGCATTCATGCAGGCGCGCGAGGATCGCCTCCAGATCCCATGGCGGCAATCCGGCAAGGTGGCTAGCCGCCTCGCCGGAGATCGTGCGGTACCCCCGGATTAGCCTTATGGCTATCACCTTTTGAGGCGCGTTCAGGTAGTGGGCGGCTTGCCGCCTCAAAGGACCGCACGACCCCCGCGTAAAGCTTCCGGCAGGAGGCGTTTGGACCCCTCAGGTTGGGCAAGAGCCGCTTGAAGGCAGCCCCTGTCCGTTCCAGTTTGGGAGCCAAACGTCGGAAGTGCTCCACGAAGTTCCACCGGCTGTCGAGGACGAGTCCTAGGTACTTCAACGTCGACCCGACGCCGATGGAAACCCCTCCTGCCATCAGTAGGGATCCCGACGGTGGCGCATTCCGAGGCCCATGAAAACACATGGCCTCGGACTTGTGCAATGCCACCTCGAGACCCAATTGCCGGATCCTCTCCACAACTATCGCAACCCCGCGTGTCATGTTTTCGGCCGCCGCCTCGTGCGACCTCCCTTGTGCCAGTACCAGCGTGTCGTCAGCGTAGCAAACTACACTGACGCCGGTAGGGAGGTCGGCGCGCAGCACCCAGTCGTAACCGATGTTCCACAAGGCCGGCCCCAGAACCGAACCCTGTGGAACACCGCACGACATCTCTCGCCGATTCCATTCTCCGCTCCGACTGGGGTAGATGACGGCCCTGTCCGTCAGGTAGTCCCCGACCACACGACGAAGGTAGGTCGGCACCCCGTGATACCGGAGTGCCTCCGCAATGCAGCTACAGGGCATGGAGTTGAAGGCGTTGGCGATGTCAAGAGACACCGCCAAGACAACCCCGCCCCGGGACACCGCGTCCCCCGTCGTGAGGGCTCTCACGCGCATGATGTCGTCCACCGTCGAGCGCCCCTTGCGGAAACCAAACTGGTGTTCCGCAAGATCCGGCCCCATCCCTGCAAGGTGCCCGGCGAGGCGGTTGGCAATGACTCTTTCAAAGAGCTTGCCCACCTCGTCGAGCACCACAATGGGCCAGTACGCGGACGAAGAGTCCGCAGGGCGCCCTGGCTTCCGGATGAGGACCAGCTTCCCCGTCTTCCAACGAAGCGGGAACTGGCCTCTCTCCAAGCATGCGCTTAGGAGCCCTTCCAGTCGGGGCCCGAGAGCCTCAGAGGCCAGGACCCAGGCTTTGCCAGGCAAGCCATCGGGTCCCGGGGCGGTATTTCTGGCTTTCAGCCTGCGTACCGCCACTCTCAGGTCTACCCCAGTCACCTCCGGAACGTCATCGTCGTCATCGGTGTGGTCCGCTTCCGGCACCGCACGCGGTGACGAAGCCATAGGCGGGGGAGGATGCTCCCCTCGCGAAGGGAACAGAACGCTCACCACGTCCTCCACGAGCTCAGGCCGGAGACTCTGCGTTATCGGGGGGGCCCGGGTGCAGAGTTTGTCCCTCACCATCTTGTAAGGGCGCCCCCACGGATCTCCGTTCAGAGACTCCAGCATCTCCTCCTTGGCCCGCCGGACAGCCTCTTGGAGGGCGGTCTTTGCCGCTCTGTACCCCTCGTACAGCTCCGCCTCAATGGCTGCCGCATCCGGAGGGCGGATGCGGAGCCTGCGATGCCTGGTGTACAGGCGCGTAATCTTAACAATTTTCTTTTTCTCATCCAACTTTCGAGCAGGGTAACCAGAATTTCGACTTGATTTGGGAGTGTGGGTAGTCGCAGCGGAAAAATGTCGAATTTCTTCATTTCAGTTTAGCAGATATTTAGTGTATGACGTCATGTAATTGTGTATCGTAAGTACAAATTTGTGTATCCAGCCATTGGGGAGCTATTCAACAAAAACTGTTTCCGCTGGAACTACGTCATCCCAGCGGCACTTTTTTTTTCCTATGGACGTACAAGAAAAAAAATACATACAATAATTAGTGTGTAACGAGAGGTAAATGTGTATGTTGAAATGAAATTTGTGTGTCATAAAACTGCGAAGATAATCAATTTGCCGCTGCGCTGACGTTGAAATTTTACATGTGAATAACATGTAAAATTTCAGCTCATTTCACTAAATAATAAAAGAGATATAATACAAATACCAGAACAACCGCAATACATGGATAAACCGACCTAGTTTGAAAGGCTACAAAAAAGCGGCCGTGCAGTATATAGAGGTAACCTTCTAAATTTTCCAGTGTTGTGTACCATTATTGGATTGGTTCAGGTGGGCGCACACAATTCTTGAACAAGTAACCAATAATAACTTTCGTGATAAAAAAGTAGGTCACTTGGTTTTCCCTTCATTTACGAAATTATTACAATAATAATCGCAATTATTATTTTTGTAATATGTTCAAAATATGAGAGCCTCTTATAAATTATATATAAGAGCCTCGGTCAATTCCTGAGGAGGCTCTCATTAGGCAACTGGATCAAGGGGTTTTTTTCAGAAAGCGGTACTCCTGGACACGCTTCGTATTGTTAGGAGGTTCCTCTCTCTGGAGCCCTGACTGCCGGTAGCTTGGATCCTGTTACACTACGCTGTGCTCCAAAACGCAATTCGTTGACGTGTTTCAAAAGGCTGCCCAACTTAAATGGGACTGAGCAGGACATGTCTGTCGCATTCCGAACGAACTGTGGGCCCGTAAAGCTCAGGATTGGTTCCCTGAAACATTGACGCGAGGTCGCGGCAGACCACGAAGGAGATGGCGGGACGACCTGGATGTCTTCCTTGAGAATTGGAAAGAAGTAGCACAGAAGCGTGACCTTTGGAAGAAGTGGAGGGAGGCCTTTGCCCAGCTGTGGGACAATGTGGGCTAGCTATAATATAATAATGTGACTGTGAGATACTTAGTGAGCCAGTAGTGAGAATGATTGGAAGATAAACAAGGTAAGATCATAAATTGCGTACTGCAGTTACCTCTGCATTTTAGCCTCTTTGCTGAAACCTCAAAGCCATATTCTTCTTTTAAATTGTCAACTTTTAAGTCAAATTGAAACTATTTTAGACAGATGGTCGTTTTGTCATTTTTTTCATTCGTGTACCAAGCTTCAAAAAGCTATGTATTGATGCGAAAAATGTAATGGTAATATAATTTAAAGCCCTAATGGCAATTTATTGAAATCGTCTGTTTGTCATCATCACTCATGTGATGTTTTTAATTTTTTTTTTGAACATCCTATTTATCGTAGTATTTTTCTGTTCCTGATTATCTTGTCTTGTCGCGAATTTTACCAATCGAGCCTAAAGGACTTGCTTGTTTTGCTAATATGACTATCTCAGCGCTCGACTTTGTAACATATAAGTACATACTAAGAGTGATCTCTGTATTTCCAGTGCATATTACCATTTATATTATTATGCGCTAGAACGTAGGTAGGTTACGTAGGGGGTGGGTACTACACTTCAAACCTACCTTAACAATTGAGTAAATTATTACTGATCTGTGATTCTATGTCTTTATATTTGTTGCTGTAAAAGGTCGAACGAGAAGACCAACTCCCGAAAATTTACTAGTAAAACCTAAGATTTACCTATTTTGGGCTTATACAGTAGGCAATACATTTGTTATATTTTTTTTTTAAACTGATTATTTATATCAATGTTATCAGGTATTACTTTGTTAATGTTGTTTTTTTTTTAATTTTTATCAGTCATTAACTAATAAATACTTTTAAGAGTAATACAAAATTAATACAGTTGTTTTATTATTTGCTAAAGTATTGTGTACGCACCTGTACGAAACTTTTAAACACTACTAACTACTATACTGGAAATTTTAGAAGGTTACCTCTATATACTGCACGGCCGCTTTTTTGTAGCTTTTCAAACTTGGTCGGTTTATCCATGTATTGCGGTTGTTCTGGTATTTGCATTATATTTCTTTTATTATTTAGTGAAATGAGCTGAAATTTTACATATGAATAGTTGCATTAATACACAAAATATCGGAATATGTTTTGTTTTGCTTTTCCATTAAAAAGTTCTACAATCGGATGTCATACAATATAGTGGTCCAGTCGTAGTTAATTATACCGTTGCTCATTAATTACTAAGAGCAGATAAATGAAACTTGGCAAGACATTGTAGACCCTTACAAAATACAAATAAACGTCATAAGTTAGGCTCTAGAGTTCCTATTTTAAGTACTTAGACCTAATAACCTTATTTTACTTTTACGTGTATATCTATTGAACGGTATGTTTTTATCAAATTCTGTTTTCACAAAAATTACACACAAATTCAAAGCAACGTGCGTACAAAATAACAACTCTGCAGTAAACCGTTTTATATGATTTTCATCCAATAAGCAAACGTCATCGCAGCGGCAAATTGATCATCTTCGCAGTTTTATGACACACAAATTTCATTTAAACATACACATTTACCTCTCGTTACACACTAATTATTGTATGTATTTTTTTTCTTGTACGTCCATAGGAAAGAAAAAGTGCCGCTGGGATGACGTAGTTCCAGCGGAAACTGTTTTTGTTGAATAGCTCCCCAATGGTTGGATACACAAATTTGTACTTACCATACACAATTACACGACGTCATACACTAAATATCAGCTAAACTGAAATGAAGAAATTCGACATTTTTCCGCTGCGACTACGCACACGATTTGGGAATACCTCTAACTGGCGAATATAATATTACTTAAGTAATCTTTATATTTTTGTTAATTTTGCAAGCTGTGATGAATAAATAATATAAAAATAAATAAATAATTCCGTGTCTGAACGAGCCCTTAGCTATATGTGAATGCCATTAATAAAACCAAGTCTCAAGAGAGTGTCACTTCTTACAATTTAAATCGTGATGACGTCATCAGCCTAAAAACTTATTTTCTTTTTTTTGCGTGCGCCGATACTCTTGCACCATCACATCTTCCAAGCTCATCGTGCAGTGCAGGCGCTGCCGCTGCGGCTGCAGAGAACCTCAAGCGGCGTAACTATAGAAACCTTTGTGGAAACTATATTTTCGCGCCGTTTGGGGTTGAAAGTCTGGGGTCGTGGGGTCCGAGTGCTCATAACTTGTATAAGGAAATTTCGGAACGCCTAGTTGACGCTTCCCGCCACCCAAGGGCTGGCCTAAGGCTAAGTGTTGCCATACAACGTGGCAACGCCGCCAGTCTTTTGGGCACATTACCAGTTGACAGCGTTTTTCGATGCCCTTTTATAGTTAGTTGTTAGTTTTTTTTTTTTAGTTTATTTATGTTTTTATTTAATAATGTACCACACTTGACTAAAAAAGGTTAGATTTTTGAACAAAACTCATTATTGAAATACACAAGGTTTTTATAATAATAATACATTTTGCAGATTTAGCTAGAATGTTGTCCAATCAAATTGCTAGTCTCCAGTTAAAGGTATTCCCAAATCAAGTCGAAATTATGGTTACCCTGCTCTAACGTTGTATGTGAAAACATATTTTTTAAGATTACACGCGTTGTAAACTGTTCTGAGGGTAAAACGATATGTTATTCTAATGAGGTTAAAATGCTGAATAAATGGGTGTTCACACCGAAATCCTAGCAATTATAGATAATGAGATATCAGCGTACAAAGTAACATTTCGATCGCGCGGCCGCGTACTTTTTGTTTTGGATTTATTTCGTCTGTTTAACAAAACTTTAGTAGTAGGTATTTAATGCTTTCGTTAGTTTTGACAAATTAAGACCTTTCTTCTTGTAACAGTTTTAATGTATGAAGTCTAAGGTTTAAAGAAATAATCAACAATAAAGAAACAACAAGTAGAGGATTGCGCGGCCATAACTTCCAAGGTGAATATTTCGTAAAATATTGATCCTGAGCTTATAATTTTTTTTGTCAATTTTTGACAAATTCAGTCTTCAATTGACAAAAAGAATTAGATCTCTAACATAAGTAGTTGCTGAGATATCCATGGCCGCGCAATCCTCCACGTTACGTTCGCGCGGCCAACTTAAAACCCTTATAATTTCTTTATTTCTACTTTGAGAAATTTTTGGTTTGTACCCTTCGATTTTGACAAATTTTATGGCGAAGTTTTTTTCTGTTTTGATAACTTGGCGGAGCAATCGTAACGCACACCACTTGCCCCATCCTGCTCTGACCCGACGCTAAGAATTTTTATGCAAAATTAATACATAAAATGACAAAATTAAATATTCATTTGGTACTTTAACATTTTTCACATTAAAATAAAAACTTGTTTAAGATCAACAATGACAGAAAACCGTCTGTCTGCCTCTGTATGGTGAGTGTGCTTAGAAAGAGGGTTCTGGAAGCACAAGATACATTTGAAAACAAAATTTTACCTGGATTTAGCCAGAACCCTCGCAGGTTATTATTGAAATAAGATGTAGTGCAGTCAATAAAACGTATCAGTCAGTAAATAATATACATGTTTAATTTCCTACTACTTAGCTTATTTACTTCTGCCCCACTCCTTAAAAAATGCTGGGTACGCCCATGCTAACCAGTCATTGTTGATAATAATGGAGATGGTTAGCTAATGTTGATAAGTATGGCTGAACAGACAATTTAGATAATAGTGGGCACAAGTTGACAAAGGGCTTACGCTAAAACGTGACCGGATGCACGCTTGCGTGTCTATTGCAAAATAGTATAAGCAGCGCTAAATGCAAGCCAAGCCAAGTCAGAGGCCCATGGGCGGCATAAAAAGTCTGACACCAGGTTAGGAACTAACCACACGATAAAGAAGAAGAAGCGCTAAATGACGCGGGCGCGTGTGATGGATTTCTTAGGATGCCGGAGCGTTAGCAAGGTTGATCAGTCGATGTTGAATAGATACCCGTCCTACATGGTCTGAACTTAGGTTAAATAAAACGTCTTATACGTAAGATAATTAACTTTATTATCGTAAGAGGGTATGAGGGCGTTGTCACAATCACGCGTACAAGATATCGTAGTGTCCGGGGCGGTACAGCAGATGCACCAGCGGCTTCGAACCCTCGGGGAAGTCGTGCGCTATCACCTGGAAAAGGAACGGTTGTTAATATTAAGAGCGTTAATTTCCAATTATCTTTTTTTTTTTTTAAAGACATTTCGAAAATTTCTCTGTCAAGTATTTAGACTTATTTATCCCGCCTATGCGTACGAAGTTTCATTAAAATCGGTTCAGTCATTTCGAAAACAAATCACTTGAAAGTTTGTATGAAATGCCGTAAGATGTTAAAAGTCTGTAATGATCAAAGTAAAGTCAAGAAAAGAATATAAAACGCAGCATGAAGAAAGGCTTGTTGCTTTATTTTTCACGAAGCAGCTTGTTTAATTCTCTTTTAGCCGTATAATCGCTCCTAAAACGGGTGTTCGTATACTATAAACTTCTTAAGGTATGAGATAAAGGCAAAGTACTTCGGTACCCCAGGTACTCTCCGCGAGATTGTCAGCAACATCAAGGCGCTGCTGGCCTTTCTCGGGGAGTTAGGGTGGATCGAATAAATTTCCCACCCGCACGCAAAATACGCGCTTTGACGTGGAGTTGCGGACACCAGCCCGTTATACAATACAAGGTATGAGGTATAGCGCATCCATAGCGTTGTGATCGCGATGACGAATATTTGATGATTTATGCTAAACTAGCAGCTATGCAGAGCTCGAGCCGTTTGTCGTATTTTAAACTAGAATACAATTTGTTTGTTACCATTTCACTCACAGGGTTCTTCTCTGCCTCGTACATACAAGAACTTGGGCCCGCCACTACCTAGCATAAATCATTAATGAAACCTCCACAAAGTTACTTATAGCTTGAGATATAAAGATTTACCTTGTAGCTTCTTGATGATAACAGGGCATTCACTCACTTAAGTAACTAGTATGATAGAATAAAAATCTAAATAAGCATGTTTTTAATAAATACCTGGCTTGCCTGACTTCCTTCACCACGGTCCATGTATTTCACTCTGACACCGACGTTCAGTGCGTTGCTCAGTGCTATTATATGAATATGATCAGACTCCTTGTACATTGGTTCCACTTCCTGGAAACAAACAAACAATCTCAAATTAATCAAGTAACACAACTTGTAAGCAACCTTACATACTTGTGGTTGATAAATGAGAGGCCTATTGCCAAGTCTACAGGAAGCCAAGAAGCCTTTGTTAATCTGTGAACAGTCTATTTCACATCTTGACTCATACAAATTACTCTGGTCTAAGGCGTCATCTCCATGGGCGAATCGTGGCCCTAGTTCAGCCATGCTGACTGTAGCGATTCTCTAACCTGTGAATACAACACCTAAGCCAACACTTCAGTAACTTTATCACGGAGCAAGTCCATGTATACTTTGTATAACTTCTTTTAATGTTATTGACTTGATGAAATCACAGCATACCTGTCTGCAGAACTCTGTCACAGTGCGTGGTCCCTCAATGAAGTTTTGGTAGAAATCATTCTCCGTCTGTAGTTGTCCAGAGGTGACGAGACGCAGGTACACTACAATGTAGTCAGAGTAGCCCTGCTTGTTGAACTTGTCGTGCAACTCGGCTCTGACTGATTCTAGGGAAGAAGTGGGGCCTCCTGCCTGCTCACCCACTCGTTGTACCACTTCCATAAACTAGAATTTAAACAATTATTTTATGTAGGTAAAGATAAGAAATTTTGGAGTGCCCCTTTACTCATAAGTGCACTCATTTCTCTACAATTAGTTGTTTTTATCCACAATAATATTCTAATGTTCAGTTTTGTTTAGGTAGTTAGATTAGACAATTGAATTAATAGTAGTAATAATACGACACAAGATTGCTTTTTTTATATGTCACCTTGAAAAGGTAATTTAGAGGTGAAAGACAGACAACTCTTATAGCAGTAGAATGTTGTACTATGAAACCCTATGGCACACAGTTCAGTTCAGTAGAATATGTATGTATGTATGTCAATTAAATAGAACAATTTGGAATAATAGTTAGCTGTGTGGTTTAGACATAAGTTTTAAATAATGGGACTTAAATAATTTAAGACTAGTCTTAAAGTATTTTGCAGTAGATTGATAAGCAATTATAGGCCAAATAATATCACAAGTTAATACTGAACTGCAAGAATGTATACTCAAACCGTCGTGGTATTTTTTTTTTAAGCCGGTCTATTATGGTAATGATTTCTTTGTCAAGTAGAACTTTGGCATGGCTTTAGAAATACCATAACAAACAATTTAGCACAATATTTGATGGTATGATATCAATTTTAAATTGTTGATGTTTCGGTCTATTGATACAGATACAAAGATTGTAGGCGTAAGAAAACAACAACAGTAACTGCCTAACCTCGAAAAATAATGAAGAAAAAAACTAACCGTCTCGTAAAAGTCTTCCACTGTGAACTGTGAGAACCCCAAGGCAACAAGAATCTCCTTCGAATTCTTCGCTATTTCATAAAACTTATCGAATTCACTTTTATCCGTCAGTAGATGTTCTAAATACGCGTAGGAGAACGCTCGGAAGAAACAGTTGCCGTCCGGTCGCGTTCTTCTAATATACTTATATTTAGAGGACAAATCTTTTACTTTTAACAGATACACTGGATCCTCGTTATATTCCTTTTCTAATGACGACAATGCCTCTAGTTCACCCACAAGCGGTATCGTTTCCGATATCTGCAAAACAAACACAACGCAATGTCAAAGTTTAAATATGATTTTAAGGAAAGTTAAAGTTATTTTGCACTAGAAATGGATCATTTTATCACACTCACCTCTTTCTCTATCTCTCGCTGTTGTTTCATAATCAACTCATCCTGATTTATTGAGTTATCTATTAAATTGCCGGCGCAACCGCTACTGCTCGACGCATCGTCCGCCATTTTTAAATAAAATAAAAACTTTATTGACAGCTCACGACAAATGACAATCGAACGCAAAAAAATGTAAATGAAGT
This sequence comes from Noctua janthe, assembly GCA_910589295.1. Classification (NCBI taxonomy): domain Eukaryota; kingdom Metazoa; phylum Arthropoda; class Insecta; order Lepidoptera; family Noctuidae; genus Noctua; species Noctua janthe. Next base: position 879,650 of record OU342561.1, read on the forward strand.
GCGTTCCAACTCCAACATTGCCATATTGCAAAACCTTTACGACTGCACGATCTTTGTCGATACATTTTTAGTTTTGGTGTTTCTACTGAAAGAAAATACAGTATCCATCATATCAGTATTTATTTACAGGATTTATAACAATGGAAACTAAATACAAAAAGTTGTGTAGAAAAATGTATTATTTCATTTAGAAACGGTCATCCTTTATACTATTTTAAAGCTTAAAACTAATCGGCGAACATGTCTTCAATCTTCTTTTGTACTTCTTTCTCAGTTTCAGAATTTAACTTGTCTGGTAAATTCTTGACTACCTCCAAATCTGCTGGTTCACTATCATCAGCAGTTGCTTCTCCCTTTGCCTGCAAAGACCATAACGGTTCAATATCTGGCACCGGTTTTGCCCTCTTTTCATTTGTAAGGCCAATACACAGACCCTGGGCCAGGGCCTAAGTCTAAAAATTATGTCCAATTTCACTAACACTAGATGACACCTACAACTACACCTACTGTTTTTATTCTTAAATAAAAACGCGATACTGGATTTTCAACGCTCGAAAGCGCCGAAAGTTACGAACATCACTCGTTGAATCGAACAAAAATATAGCACACAGACATAGCCGTCTCCCTAAAGCAGATCACCCAGATTGGCATTTTTTTTTGGCCAATTAAAATAAACGCAATAATTAAAAAAATTATATGGATATAATTTTTTTATTATTATATCCAAGTTTTAAATATTATTTCCTTTATTTATTTCTATACAAATCAATTACATTTTTAAATATTCCTTAGAAAAAACAAAATAAAAAACATTTAAAAATATAAAAAATTGAAGCCCAATGGGTATCGGGAACAGGGTCCTAACTAGCGGCGGTCAGGGCTCCAGAGAGAGGAACCTCCTAACAATACGAGCCGAGTCCAGGAGTACCGCTTTCTTCAGGCCCTTGATCCAGCTGCCTAACGAGAACCTCCTCAGGTACGAAGGTTGAAGATAAAGAAGTTTGGCTTTAGTTCCTTCTGCGCATGCGGCTTCCCTGGTAAACGGCATAAATATGTGGATGTCTCTAACTTTTCTCAATCTCATTTTTTCTCTTCTTTCGAATCAGATTTTTACAATAGTTTTCAAATCATTTATACATCTTTTGCTCAGAACAGTTACAGCACTGATAACAATATTTGTGTCACTTGTTTAATTAAGTACTTTACAATTTTTATATAGATTCTTTTTCATCGATTGTTTGTGAATGTGTGAACATTGTAGGCTTTGTAGAGTCCCAGCTGCTTGTGAACTTTAGTTAACTTTTTATTTTGTTCTACATTTTTTTTGTGTAGTAAGCAACGACTTATTGTCGGGCCTACGCTGTTTATTTATTTATTTATTTAACACTTCAAGCACAAAAGTACAAAGGAGGACTTAATGCCAAAATGCTGGCCTAATGCTGTTCCCCCATACTTAAGTATAAATGCTGTATCCATGATAATTGTAATACCAAATGATTTGAAAAGAGTAACCATGGAGTTTCTTGCCGGGTCTTCTCCATAGGAAACGACCAACCCGAACCGTGCACCTTTTTGTCGACGTTTTATAAGTGCCCATCTAGGCCTATGTGAAATAAAATATTTTGATTGATTGATTGATTTTACTAGCCGAGGCTCTTGACAATTAAGCCATGGGCTGAAACAACTATCGGCACAATGATCGCTTAGTCCACATCCCACATGTCGACAACCTCGCAAGTCAAGACACGATACTTGATTTGCTTACACCACCACTATATCAGGCTTATTGGCTACAATAGAACTGTCAGTGATGATGGATTGATCCCAGTACAATGTGAAACTGCCATTTTCGAGAACTGAGGCAGGCATATACCTATAGTACGGCACTTCCGATTCCACAAGGTTGTATTTTAGAGCAAGTTGCTGATGGATAATCCAGGCTACAAGGTTGTGTCTATGCAAGTACGCTTCGTTAGCCAGACGACAACACCCGGAGATAATGTGACTGATTGATACGCCTGGACGGTGGCATTCCCGACATATGTCAACCGTACCGTCCTTCACAATAAATCTCCGATAGTTAGTCGTCATCATAACTTTATCCATAATTGCACAGACAAACCCTTCGGTTCCTCCGAAGAGGTCCCCGGAACGTAGCCAGGCTACGAACACTGATAGGTCTACATCGGGCCCATGAAGGGCCCGGAAAAAGCGTCCGTACAGCTCCTTACTCTGCCATACCTCCCTGCGGTCGTTAGTGACAAGCACTACAGGTTTGCGCCAGTTCTCTTTAGCCAAGGAGAGCGGGGTGAAGTCCTTGTCCACCGCGACCACATCTCGATGCATCCCTACGTCGGCTTCAAGAAAATATTCCCTGAGACTGCATATCTAGCGATTGTGGAGAGTCTTAGCGTTTAAAAAGCCTCGACCCCCACACCTCCGCCCGCAGGATATACAGTAAAAATAATGTAAAACGTCAAAAATACCTTCTGCATCTGTATCTCAAGCTGCATAATAGCTCGCTCGAGCCGGTAGTTGTCCGACACGAGTTGCGCCCACCGCCGCCGCAGCGCTCGTAATCTTGCACCACTCGCCGTTTGTGACCGTTTTCGCTCCCAATTCACTGATGCTATTTGTTTTCTGGTTAATAAGGGAAGAAATTAGGCTTATGCAATTTGTGCAGATTTTTATACACTTTTAATAGAATGTGTGAAAGATGATATGGCAAGAAAGGAGGTCTCTGATGAGATGACAATTAATATAGAAGAAGAAGACATGCTGCGTTGATCCCAAATAAATTATTGAGATAAGGACAGGAGGATGATGATAATGATGAGACTGTGGAATTGCCATTTAAAAGATAAAGATATTTTTGTTAGATGAACTGTAATGTGGTATTGAATCAAGTTCTTCTTCTTCTGTAAATGCCACTTCTTCTTAGCTAAACACTAGGAAGTAGCCAAGGGCGATATTTTGGGGGACAATCTCATGAGATTGTAAAGTTCAAAAAGTGATTCTCAGCTAACGTTGTACAAAGTAGATTAAACATTCTTTATTTATTAATTCTTTAGCATTAATCAAAATAACAATATTGGAAACTAGGAAAAGTAAAATCTACAAACCTTAACTGATTATGTACATTCTGTGACCTTGTCACCAATGCCTGCAATGTGCTGAGATATGACCTCCATGCTTCTGACCCATACTGCAGCTGTAGCTCCAAGTTCAGCACTCTGATGGCTTGGTGTGACAGCTGTGCGTGGGAGTTGTCTACGGACTCTGCCCAGGCTGTGGGCTCTCCGAGGCGACCAGCAGGTGGTGGCGGTAGTTCATACCTGTTTGACAAAGGAGGTAATTATTACATAAAAGTATGTCATGCATGAATATCATGCCAGTTCTATTAGAAGCAGTATGTTACTTTGGTTCGTTATTACTCCACTTACCGTTTCATAGACAGAGGCTCCATAGGTAGCCGTTGCTGTACTCTTTCCATCTCTCTCTGTAATGCTGCAGTCTCAAATGCTGTGCTAGGCTCAGGGCCCGCATTTTCTAGATAGTTCTTAGTCGGTCTGTATCGTCGACATTCTTCTTCTACCATAGCCAAGGCCTGAAAGATTCCATGAAGTAGTAAAAAGGGGTTATACATTGTGAAAACATTCAATTGGAAAACATTCAATGAAGAGAGAGAAAATCTAACAAAATTCAGTTAGCGAACCGTTCATCTTTAACATGAAGTCAAACAACTATGTGTAAAGACTTCATTATAGCCAAGATATCTAAAGAAACAAACAGAAAGAAAATGTGCAACTACTTACGGCTTCCCGGACTCCTGGGTCATCGTAACCCGTGTCAATGTACGGTAACGCGTCCACTACAACTTCCCCAGACATATTTATGATATCTATTCGAATTTGATTAATAATTAATAAAGAATTTTTGACCGAGCTTACTTCTTGTTGACAATTTTTTTTTTTTCAGCCACCCTTCGTTTCGGTATATTTGATTTGATTTGGATACTAGCTTATTCAGCAAACAATGTTGAACTTGAAATGGAACGAAGAAACTGGAGAGTGTGCCCCTTTCGGTATTTAGTATTTTACTCTTTGGTGTGCCCAGTCAGTACCCTTTTTTCTAGGTCCATGGTTAGTACAGAACCTCCAGGAAAAAAGGATGAGGTCGTATAGATCATAATAACTATGGCTAAGTCAAAGTCAGCCTGTCAACCCTACTCCCAGAGCATCAATATTGAGTTATTGACCCTAATAAAACATAAAAATGTAGCAAACTCAATTTTAAGTAACCGGTTCAATAGCTGTTTCCCTGAGATTCATCAGCAATGGTAGATATTTTGGAGACGACTATGGATAAGGTGGAGAATACACTGATATTAGCAGAACCTTTTAAGTATTATGCAGAACTAATTTTCACATTTTTGTTTTGGTCTCTCTTTTGCCTGCTGTCTGACGTGCTGTCAGATTTGTTGATTTGTGTCTTAGGAACTTGACATGTTGCTATTTTTTTCATAAAAATTCAGAATTTCAGGAGAAATATGAACAAAGGACTTTTTTAGGTGGAAATGTGTTTGTTAGTTTGATACCTTACTGCTTGCCAAGTGAACTTACTTTTCTACGGTAAACAAATTGTCGTAGAGTTTATGCAAAAAACGCAAATCCACAGATTTTCTATTTCGGAAGATACCTCGTAGAGACTAGAACTAATAATGACTCTGGAGGAAACTATGATGAGCCAAGAGCTCGCAAACGTGGATTTAACTAAGGTAAGCCAATAATAACATGGTTTGGTGTTGTTCAAACAACTCATATTAACATAACCATGATTCCTGTATCTCATCTCTTCTGCATTCTAGCATATTTTCGTTTACCCACAAAACAAACGTTGGTGCGTAGGGCTTTATTTTCAACATTGACCACATTATAGTATTGGTTCCTGCCTGTAAAAACAAATGTGAGTGGTAATTTGTAAATAAATAAAACAGACACCACTTTACTTTATTATTATTTACTAAGTCCTACCAAGCATTATGAAACACTTCTAATATAAATATCCAAGCCCATATCCAGCAATATTTAACATTGCAGGTGGCAGCATTACAACAGAAGCGCACACTAGCGTTTGTGAACCACTTTGTGCTGACCAATGTGCAGTTCCTGAACAATTTTATGAAGAGATGTGAGCAGAAGCTGATGGAATTTGATAGGAAATTGGAGAAAGTTAATGCAGCCATGGTCTTATTGGAGGCAAGGGTATGTCTTTTACTGCTGCTTATTTATGCCTATCCCCTACCAACACATGCATCATCTAATTAACTACTATAATAATATGATAGACTTGGCAACTGAATGATAGACCCTAAATTGCCTTAAAAAAACTGATGTTTAAATAGATAGATTTTGTCCTAACCAGTTTAATAAAAAAAAACATACATCAACCTGTATCGCCAGGGTTTATAACTCATTAGAAATAAGCTCCAGGGCCACCATTACAAGGCTCTTAAAATATGATTAATTACTAAAGAACACTAACCTTTTAACTTTCTTTTGCAGCTCTCATCCATACCAGAATTAAACACTACAACAGTCACCCCAGCTGAAAAACCATCACAATGCACAGAAGCTTCTCCTACTAAATCTTCACAAGAATCTGCTGCACCTGCTACAGAATCTCCCCTAGAGACAAAGGAACCTGAAGCAGCAAGTCAATCAGCAGATGTGGTAGAAGGCAAGCAAGCACATCCAGAGTATGACCGGTTTGTGAAGATGGTGCAGGTTGGGGTGCCTGTACAAGCTGTCAAGTTAAAACTGCAATTGGAAGGTCTGGACCCTAATGTTTTAGATGAAGTTTTGGGCAAATGATCAAGATATGCTAAAAACGTCTGGCCTATAAAATTATAGTATTAAGTAAAATAAATATTAGTGTAATGCTTTTGATTCTGAATTTAGTGTCATTATTTTTATTTAGTTTTTGTTATCATTATCTAGAATATAAAGAAGACAAGTGCAGGTTTACATAGCTTTAACTCTTGTAATCATATACCTAGTTGCTAGTGTAATAAAATTATTTCATAATTGCTCATGTATTTTAAAAATAAAATGTCAATGTCAATGTCTCAATATGTTGTTTTCTGAACTTACCACAAATACACCTCAGCTAGGGCAAGAGACAACACAAAAAAAAAGCACTGGATCTAGCAAATACAACCTGAATGCTTTATCTATGTATATAAAATGGTAAACTGACTGACTGACTGGGTGATATGCACAGCCCAAACCGCTGGTCCTAGAGACCTGAAACTTGGAGGTTGTGTTCTTTGTGAAGAGTAAGCATCCACTAGGAAAGGATTTATGGGAATTCCACCCCTAAAGGGGTAGAATAGGAGATGGCAGTTTATATAAAAGTCTGGCAGTTTTGAAGTTAGTATCTTCAAATTTTGTGTTTAGGCTAACAATTGAAAATTAATCTATACGTGTCTCAGCGTTTTTGAGAATTCTACCCCCGAAGAGTTAAAATGCATGGTAAAAGTGATGGATATTTATAAAGTCAGAATCAGGAAGTGCGAGGCCAAGCTAGTGAGGTGCCTAGTAGTTCAATTTTATAAGCACTTGACACAAACCTAAATGTAGCTCTTAAAGAATCTTTTATTAAGCTATAGGTACTGCAAAAGAGATTCATGGCACATTACTGTGTTCACAAAACAGTATAATTATTAAGAGCGTTAATCCAAAAAGTTGGCAACGTAGCTGTGAAATATGTATAGCTGTTTTAATTAATTTGGCAATATTACTGTATGAAAATAGGAATTATTGCTAACTAGCAAAGGGTCAATTTTTGTAAGATATAAGCCGGAGTACGTCTTTAATGTGATTATATCATTTGTCTATAGAATACCGACTGCCATTTTTCAAAGCGAATCCAGTAGGAATCGAGTTGTATGGAACCTTCACTACTGCTAACTAGAATATTAATAATGAATTGCAAATAAAATACTGAATTTGATGTTGTAACCGTTTTAGGTGTAAAAAATGCATTTGAAAAGTTTCCAAATAGTTTTTCTAAATCTAAACATTCGGTGTTACGATATTAATTATTGCATTTCATAATCAATACTGTAGTTCACTAGTAAGCCATATTTCTTATTTCCATACAGTAATATTGCCAAATTAATCAAAACAGCGAAATATTTGACAGCTATTTACGACATTGCCCACTTTCTGTACAAGCAGCCTGTAATCCCGAAAGAATAGGCAGAGGTACCTAATAGTCAATTGATGTAGTTACAATGAGTTATGACATCTAAACTCTCTAGCTAGGGCATCTAAAAATCTTCAAGCTAATGATAGTTTTCCAGAAAATGTTGGTGTAAACATGCTATCTTGTTTAAGGTACATGCTTTCATTATTATCATTTCACCTGTTGTTGCTTTTATTGTTTTAGGTCATTTATGTCGGGACTCTATAAAATAAAAGTCAAATGGTTAGTTAAACTTATTTATTTTCCAGCCTAGAACTGAATCATCTGTCCCTTCCTCTTCTTGTCTCCTCCCAGCTCGAAGTGCTTGCAGCGTTTGAGGGCCACTTGTGACCTCACCTTGCAGTCGGCGCACTCAAGACGGAGTACAATTTTTTTTGTGGTTTTCGCCTGGAAAATAATTTTGTTGGGCTAGTTATTGTGGTGCTTTAATTATATTGGTTTATATAAATTCCCCAGTATTGCAAGAATATCAGTCCTTTCATCGAATCTATTATTTTAGAGTTTAAGGGACATTCAAAACCAATATAGGCTACTACCCTAATTCACAGATGCCATGAGCACCAGCCCCATACAAGTGGAGTTTTAGTTATAGTCAAACTTGGGCTGCTACAGTTATAATTAAAATTTCAAAATTAAAGTTCTTTAGTTAAGATTTTGACACTATAGAAATACAATTTATTTTGCTATGCTTCCCAGCAAAAATACAGTCATTATCATATCAGCCTGGAATCAGCCACTGCTGAGTATAGGACTGCCCTTTCTTCTGCCACACTTCCCAGTTCTATACATCTCTTATCTAGATGTTTCCCAGTATTTTCACGATATAGTCGACCCAACGAGCTTTAGGACGGTCCTGGTTTCTCTGGGCTAACCACAATAAACAAAAAGTTACTTTTAAAATATGCAGAACAATCTGTGGCAAAGATGTGAATTTAGTGACCAGAAATGGTTTTAATCCTTAAAACTAAGAATGAAATAAGAATATTCTGAAGATCACTTTCACCACAAGCAGTAAACAAAACAAAATGTTTGTAGGTTATAGAATATACCCTAAAACTTCACTCCGGCGTGATGTTAAATAATAATTTACACCCTAAATAACGTCTTTACAAAAACCGATAACAACCCGGTTCATAGGTTATGATCGCTTACCTTCTTCTTGAAGATGGGTTTGGACTGACCACCGTAACCCTGCTGTTTACGGTCATAACGCCTTCTGCCTTGGGCAGCGTGCCTTTCCTTGGACTTTTTGTACTGCGACACCTTGTGGGTCTTGTGGCATTTGCATTTTTTGCAATAAGTCCTGCGCTGTTTGGGTACGTTCACCTGAAATTTTCAAAGTTCTCCATGAAATATATCCTCCACAAACACCTTGAACACATTGCTAGAGATATGTACTATAATTTAGTTCGTTTTAGCAAGTATATTTCATGATTCAAAGAGATAAAATTTGATAAAACACAAACCATTTTGGCGTTCGTTTAGCACGGTATCAACAAACGTCAAAGAAAGAAAGAGCAGCTGTCAATTTTGATATGACAAGCAAGGAGGAATAACATTGCCAGATAAAGAAAACCTTAACTGTTGAGTCAATTATTCCTTGCCAGTATAAAATAGTATTTTTAGACTGAATTCGCAATTCATGAAATCTTGATAATTCTTGAACTTTCCTTATAAAAAAATATTATAGTGGTTTGAACTTGGTTGCTTGTACATCGAATCATGGTACTTATGTATAATTGAATAAATATACAAATCTTGCAATACCATAATAAGCACATGCAGCTTCCCAAATAGCACGAAGCTAATGCATAATTTCATTCGATGTTGAAGTGTCAAATATTTAAAAACAAATCAGAAAGTTTTACCGCCAAAAGTGACAGAAGCTCGGAACAAGATCGGAATTTATTTAATTGTTAGAAAGTGGAAAATTAAACTGAAAATATGAAGTTCGCTATCCCAGAAATATCGTGGCACAACAGAGATCCTGTACTTAGTGTAGACTTCCAGCCAAAAGCAGATTCAACGGAACCATTACGACTGGCCACTGGAGGGACTGATTCTCATGTTTTGGTATGATTATCCTCGCCCATCCTCGTATTAAGTTAACAGAGTATTATTAAAAATACTGGTATCTTACGCTAACATTGATATATGACGATTAGAAATGGCTAATTAACTCAGTTTCTAATTTTATCTAAATAAATCCGGCCATAACTAATTTGTAACACACGTAATTATGTATATCGAAAACTCTCAGAAACGAACTCGTGAACTTCCGTACTCGTACCACGCATTCCGTTCCAACCTCTTGTCAAATACCTTTTTCCATAATTTCTTTCAGATTTGGTATGTTTCAACAACAGACACAGGGTCAGTGAACCTTGAGGTAGCTGCAGATCTCACGCGCCACCAGAAAGCTGTCAATGTAGTGCGGTGGTCTCCCAACGGCCAGTACTTGGCTTCAGGAGATGATGAGTCTATCATATTCATTTGGAAGAAGACTGATAAGGAACCAGCACCAGCTTTGGAACAGATGGAAGAACAGTATAAAGAGTCTTGGGTTATTCACAAGGTGAGGTTAAGCATCTGAAAGATATGCAGAATGATCAGCAACTTTCTTCTTTCACCCACTAATCAGGCTGTGCTTTTAGCTTGTTAGTAATACTTTACCGGTCCCTGAGAACCTGTAACTGTCTCTATGTTACCTTTACAAACATAATCGTTCAGTTTGTTCTCCTGTACATGAATAAATAACTATAGTCCTGTAAAACACCTAACATTAAATATCACAGACTCTTCGTGGCCACATGGAAGATGTCCTGGACATCACTTGGAGTGCCAACTCACTCCACCTGGCATCAGGCTCAGTGGACAACAAGCTGCTCATATGGGACCTGAATAAGGGCAAATATAGTAGCATCCTGACTGACCACAAGGGATTTGTGCAGGGCGTGTCCTGGGACCCCAAGGGACAGATGATAGCTTCTGCTAGTACTGATAGGTGAGTTAGTAATTGCAATTCATATAATAAGATAAAACAAGCTCATCTTCGAAAAAGCTTCAAGCAATCAAAATAAGATATGGTTTTAACAAACATCTAATTTTTTAACCTAGTCAAGTCATAATCATCTTCCTGCCATATAAAAAATAGAAGCCACATTTTTATCTCCTTCTCCAGGGTTTTCCGCACATTCGACGTGACTACAAAGAAGGTGACATCTCGTAGCAGTAAGGCCATCCTGCCCTTCCCTGCTGAGCACCCGCTCCACAATGTCAAAGTGCGCCTGTACCACGATGATACTCTGCAGACTTATTACAGGTTAGCTGTGATTAGTAATATTGGGCAGCATATTCTTAACTTACTTGGTCACTCTTAGACCTAATCCATTAGTCTCTATAATATAGATATGAATAATATTCTTGTGCAGAGGACGCTCAAGAATATTATTCATGTGTAGAGGACAAAAATAATTGTGTTACTTGCAAAAGTTGCACTTCTGGGTTTTTTGCCTAGCCAGTGGACAGACAGAACGGATTCAATTATAATTAATACAGCTATGTTTCAAATAAAAAATTCTCAACAGGAGGCTTCAGTTTAGTCCAGATGGTCTGCTGCTCGCAGTGCCGGCCGGTCGCGTGGAGCCCGAACAAGGCAAGTTGGACATAAAGCCGATAAATGCAGTGTATATCTACACAAGATACTCTTTGAAAGTGTGAGTATATCATCTTCTAGTCTAGTTCACAAAACGGATTAGTTTCTGTGGTGGTTTAGTGTATCATGCAAATGTGTCAGAATTTGAAATTTGTTCCCTCCAAGAGATATTCACAGAAAACAAATTCTGCTAGGATTACTTTTGACTGCTATAAGTTACTTCGCTAATATAAATGTATTTTTGTGTAGTCCCGCCTGCATCCTCCCGTGCGGCGAGGCAGCGCTGGTGGCCCGCTGGTCGCCGCGCGGCTACCGGCCCCGGCCCGCCGGCCCGGCGCCCGCGCTGGCCTCGCGCCGCATGCTGCTGGCGGTGGGCACGAAGCGCTCCGTGCTGTTGTATGATACGCAGCAGAAGACGCCTATTGCGTTGATTAACAACATACATTACACAAGGTAAGGAGATTTGTTTATTTTTGATTAATTTCCTCAAGTTTCAGGAATGTTCATTAAATGTAATAAAACTGCCGCCTTGGTAGTCGTAAGCACGACTAATGAAATTTAGGACATTCCCTGGTTTGGCAATGTTATTAAATTTTTATAGTAGCAGCCTAGGAACTAGATTAAATTAATTTGATGTACTCCAGACTGACAGACTTGACGTGGTCTCCGGACGGGCGCACGCTGGTGGCTTCCAGCACGGACGGCTACTGCTCCGTCATCACCTTCGCGGATGGAGAGTTGGGGGAAGTGCTGCCTGATGAAGTGGTTCCTGAACCTACTAGTGCGGCTCCAGGTACATATAATTACAATCATTGCTTGTTTCTTATTCATTGATATAACACTGTTCTTCCCCTTAATGAACTTTCACCTGACACCATCCAAAAATAAAATCTTATCTATTTACAGAACCCATGGAAGTTGAAGAACAATCAGTGGAGACACCAAAGGAAGAGCCAGCTAAACCCAAAGATGTAAAAGAAACCAAACCAGTCGGCAAGATGGACTCTTTCATCACATTCAAGGCACCAGAGAAATCCCCAAAGAAGCAGAAAATTGAGCCGCAACAGAAAACGCCAATCAAAATAGATGTTTTAAATGAAGTAGCGATGCCGTCGTGGTCAGATAATAGCAACACTGAGATTTTTAAACCTAAGGAAACTGAAACTACTAAAGATTCAGAAATAATGATAATAGATGATAGTGAAGACATGAAATTAGTTTACGAAGATACACAAGGAGCTAAGTCCATTTCCAAATCACCAGATTCTCCTAAAAGCAATACAGTTAAAACGGTAACTGAGAAAAGTACTGAACAGAGCTTTCCAAAAACTGCTAAGGCTGAAGAAAAGGCCAAACCAACAGTTGGTACTCCTAAAAGTACTAATGCTAAAGTTGGTATTCAGCCCAGTACTCCAAAAACTAGTTCGAGCAATGAACACAACTTCTTCAAGCAGGCTAAAGTGACTGATGTTAAAGATCAGGCTGTAAAGTCTGCGCCAAGCCCGAAGGCGCCCAGGCGGGTCAGTTTCGTTACTTTATCCAGCCCTAAGAATACTAAGAAGAAATAGTTTTGTAAATACTTGAGTTCCTGTGTTTTTAAGGTGGTATGATGTGACTGATGATGGTTGGTGAATTACCCTGAAGTTTTGTTAATAATTGGCACTATGATTTCGTTTTATTTTGACACATAAAAAAGCATGAAGATTTGTTGGAAGTAAGGTGACTTTTTGCTATGTTTTTTGCATGTTTGTTAAACTTTTACAAGTCTTACTATCTGGAATAGTATAGATCACCATTAACTTCGTCAGTATCATGTTATTAAGATCAAATTGTTAATCTCCATTTTAGACAATTATTTAATAATACTATAATATTTTTAAGTACAAAAAGGTAATGTTTTAATCTGTAAATAAAAGACTTATGTAAAAGTAAACATTTATAATAAATATTTACAATTCAATGCGTAGTATCACATTCAAAATAAAAGTGAGTATAATATAACAAAATATATCTGCATCAATCGAAAGTGGTACTTACCTACTGACCGGACGATACGTCGTGTTTGATCATGAATCAAGTAAGGGGCTAACTTATGTTGCATTCCCTTGTAGTTCAGAAATGGTTCACATAATATAAAACAAATAATAACAACCACTTACAAATACCTACCACTTCTTGGAGTGTTGCCATTGTTATTGTAGTGTGACTTAAAAGTATTTATTTTAAACATCATACCTAACTTGTAAAGTAATTTATGAAATAACATAATAAACGCTGTACTAGCCTCCCCACAACACTTGAACATTCCAACACTGACGTCATTTTGATCAGAATTATCTAATTTTCTGAAACTACAAGGGAACCAACACGTCACTGAGTCAAATCAGAAGAAATGCAACTGACAAAAAGAGACGTACTACATGTACTTGTAGAACTCAACGCTATTTATTATTGCTTGAGCGTGCAACCGCACCTAATTACTACACGTTGTGATAACGTGATGTGATAACACTAGCCTTAGGTCTTGTGGGGACTGTGGGTACTACAACTAGTTTAATTTGCACCTAGAAACTAGGTTAATGATCATAAAACAGAATTAAAATCTGGCAAGATCTACACAGTACGCAATATCGAGTTGAAGTAAGAGACTGGCACAGGTACAGCCAGCGACGACGCTGTCCAATACTTATCTTTTTCTAAAAGTTGATGCTCCATAACTTGATTCTAGGAATTCCTTGGTTATTTTTTTTACGTTTAATGAATATATGTGATTTTATGTTGGGAATAACATTAACTGAGAATTAACATTTGGCTATATTATAATTATAACATTGAAACTGAAATTTTAAAATTGGCTATAAATACGATAATTATTATTCAGATACACATCTGTCTACCTACATTATCTAACTATATTTCATAGGATTTTTACCTACGTTATATTTTATTGCGATTCCGATAAATGGAAATTAAGATATTACCCCACTTTCGCATCGAACTAACGGCGGCGAATAAGAGCTGAAAGTCGTTAATATTTTTCGGCAATCACAGGCACGGTCGTCAAATCGTTATAAATCTAATTTGTCCATATTAGTATAAAGTAAACAACAAAAACTAAACACACAACTTGTCTTTTTAGTAACTAAATAAATTGCCTGTGATTATATTTGAATATCCTCATTTTCTCATCACTAGTCGCCACAGACCCAAGGCTTTACAAATAGCTACACTTTAACAGTTATACATAGTTTCGTTTATTCAATTCACTTCACTAGTGTAGCTGTTTCCGTATTTGATAAAACTCAATCAGAATTACCACTGAACTAAGGTCTAGTGTTGTCACTCAGTCTCAGCCCCGTGTGTCGTTTGGTATATAATTTGTTTAGTATATAAATCTGTCGTAACTTATCGGTACAATCTCGCGAAGTCGCGCAGTAGCCGAGTCATTTCCTTGCATTTTTCTGCCCTGTGAACAAAACGAAAAAAATAAGTTGTACCTACTTCGGCTTCATTTTTTTTATTAAATAACGCCTTTAATGTTCATATGAAAAGCATGTGTTTGCTTTACGCTTTGCGTTTACATGAAATAGTTTGGTAATGCCTTGTAAAGTTCAGTTATATGGCAGCCTGTCAACTGAGATACAAGGATGTATTTGCTCTTGTTTTATATTTTGCGTTGTTGTGCCATTCGTTAAATGTTACTGAAAAACTAAAAATAGCACGACTTTCGATTCGGGCCAGAATATGACGGAATGGTCCTCCATCACTCACCTCATAGCATACTGGTGGAATTGCCAGCACTGTTGCTCCGTGGCAACGGCCGGCCTATCCCTCGGCAGTCGCTGCACTGCGGTCTGCAGCCAGTCCACCGACTTTGCCTTCTGCCACTCCAGCAGCTCCATGAGGACCTCGGCCACTTCGGCCAGCATGTACGAGTGTAGGTGCAATACGCTGGCTTCTACCAGCCTGTAGGTCAGGTCCTCGCCGTACGTCGACAGCGCGTTGTCGGCGAGGGCTGGGGAAAGTAAGTAGCAGATCTAATTAGGCAGTGTTTTCAAGTAAATTAGTCATCATCGTCAATCTGATACCCTTATCCCTATTTATTTAGAGTCGGCGTAATATGTCTTCTTCTTCCATACTTCTCTACTTGTCGTTCTGTCAGTATTGGAACTACATTTTAGCCATATCAACTTTCAGACAGTCCATTCATGGCTTCTTTGGTCTCTTACAAATTGATGAGAAATTGAACAAGACTTGCTACATAGAAAAGGTTTAATCCCATCTCGACATCCATGAATTTATTAATCATGCCCACGAAACATTCCCATCTCGGCACCCTGTCATAAATCATTGTTGTGGTACACATCAACAAATGGAAACAGTATCAGTATAGTAAGTAAATCAACTTGATTATTTTTTAAGGGCCCGGTCCAGCAAGATTGACAGCCCGACGAAATATTCAATTTATTCAAATATGTATATATATATTTTTTTTTCAAAATATTCCAAGAAACAAAAATGGCAATTATTGTAGACAGTAATTGTTCTATATAGCTTTTTTTATAGATAGATTTTGCTCCCTGCAAAACTCTATATTGCAATTTTCCTAGAAATCGTAAATCGAAACGAACTATACACTAGTATTTTAAAATGAAACTTATTTTATAAATAGTAACTTCTGAAAAATATTTATTTTAATCTATAATATAAAAATGAATCCCTGAATTTGTTGTTAAGCGCAAATCTCGAGAGCAGCTGAATCGATTTTACTATTTTTTTTTTTGTTGTGTTTGTTATTGTCAGAAGAAGGTTCTTAGGTGGGTAGTAGGTAGGTAGGTAGGAAATGGTGCATTGCAACGCATGCCGGGAACAGCTAGTTTAATATATGTATATTCAAGTTGATTTACTCACTGTACTGATACTGTGTATCCATTTTTTCCTAATAATGATTAATGACAGGGTGCCAAGATGGGAATGTTTCATGGGCATGATAAATAATTTCATAGGTGCCGACATGGGACTAAACCATAAAAATAACGTCCGTCTAAAAAACAAAAAGCTTTATATACTCCCGGCAATTACAAGTAAGACGAAGATTTACTGGGTACTAGATAGTAACATGTAGTGGATATAAAATGAAAAAGTATTTATTTTATGTTTCTTATACCAGAAATGGTTCTTATGAGGACCGTTATTGTTATATTGTATAATGTAACATTTATGTACCATCTATCTACCCATATTATGCAAATAAATTATTTGATTTGAGGAACTTGTCCTTTTTATGTATTGTGCCACGTTTAGCGTAAATAAATGTTTCTCTTTATTTTAACTTGCCTTTGATCTGCTGTTTGTCAGCGCGGGTCAAGTTGGCGACCTTAGCGAAGTCGTAAAGAAACTTCATGACGGACGAGTTTGCCTCCCGGTGATCCAGACTGCAAGCCAGCGTCGCGCATTGCATCACCGTGGGCAGCGCGCCGGACGACAGGAACTCGAGCGGGATGCGTTGTAAGAACCTGTACAAACCAGAACGATTATTTGCATCAGCTAGAGAACGCGAATCTTGAAACTAACGTTGAGTTGAGTGAGGGACCACATTTACTGACGCGGATTCCGCCAGAGTTGGAGACATTGAAGACATTCCTTCGACAATATTTAACTTCTGTATGCGACAATGATTTAAGAGATTTACCCACCTTATACAAAGCCTGAACAAATCATCGACGGTGTCGGGGTTCTCCTTGAGCCCGTCTTGCTGCTGCAGCAGCAGGAAGGCGCGCGGCATGACGTCCTGCAGCAGCTGCACCAGCGGCTGCGCCGCGCCCGGCTCGGCCGCCAGCTCGTCCAGCAGCACGGACGCCAGGTACAGCACGCACGAGTGCGGCCGCACGCAGTACAGCTGACGGGGGAATATTCATTCTAATATGACTCCGTCACGAGTGCGAACTTTGCACTCGCAAAGCTATTGAATTAGTCATTAAGTTTCCGTATTTTCTTTGGAACTATTAGGTTAATTTACAGCATAAACTATTCTGTTGCCACTGCTGTAACGGGTTTTTTACTTCAAGAATTTTCTTTGAATTGTTGACTTGATCGAGTTGGCTCGTCCATATTTTACTTGAAGTTCCATGAAATTCAACCTAGCTAGAGAAAAGCATAAATGATGCATGTTAGTAAATCGTTACCTGCTGCAGCCGGCCGGCCAGCGCGGGCGCGAGGGCGGAGGCCCGCTTGCCGCCGCAGCGCACTCCGAAGCGCACGCAGCGGCACCAGCGCTCCATCACACGCCCGTCCGTCGCATATCTGTGAAGTGAACACTTGTTAACGAACGTGCTTGTACGAAACATTATTTTTTGTTCTTTTTTCCTAGCCTGCTCTATCCCACTCCCGGGCAAAGGCCTCCACTCTTTCCATTACTCGCGAACCCGCGCGTCCTGCTTCCAGTTCTGACGGAACCCGGCCAGTTGGCCCCGCCATCTCCTTCGTGGCCTACCGCAACCCCGCCTCACTGTGTCAGGGCACCAGTTTCCTGTTATTTTGGCCCAAAGTTTGTGTGGCACGGGGCAGACATGTCCTGCCCAGTTCCGTTCGAGTTGGGCAGCCTTTTGAGCCACTTCAGTTATACTAGTTTTGGAGCGCAGTAGTGTGTTTGGTAGAGTTGTATTAAAACATAACACAACAGATGACGTAGTAAAACCCAATTTCAAATTCCAAAACTTAACAGAGAAATGCAAGTTGTCTGACCCACAAATAACTAAATAAACATCTAATATTTTAACTATATTAAAAATATAATAATGACTGTCTCCGCAAAGGTCGCTGCGTCCCACTCACTTGTCCAGCACCTGCTGCAGCACGGGCCAGGCGTCGCCCAGGGCGGGCACGCACGGGTGCACGTCCGCCAGCTGCGCGCTGGCCACGTCCACGTCCCGGAACAGCGCCGCGATACGGTCCAACCACAGCGTGGGGTCCGACGACGTCCCCTTCTCAATCTCAACGTTAGACTTCATGAGGTCTGACAGACCTCCGATCTGAACGGCGACGGCCTCGCGCATAGCGACTGTTAGCTAGAAGTAGATATGATATGGAGACGGTTTAGCTATGGGAACAAAACAAATTAACGAGTCAATTTTTTTTGTTAGGTTTTTTCTGTACGCGTTTTGTATTGTAAACAATGGAGTCAAACCATATTGGTACAGTAGAGTTGTATTCAAACGTCATTTAGAAACTCAGAAAAAAAACCTTATAGTACTCATTCCTTAGATTTACATTACACAAGCGAAAACGCTAATTGCTTTAAATCTCAGACACCAACATGGCTTCACTTTAAACACCTTTATCATACAAAATAATGATAATAATATAAAATAAGAGCTAAAGACCAATGTACATCTACTTAAGATCAATGAATTAGAGTGTTTAAGTCTCAGTGCTTCATAAAAATATCAGTTTGCTTTGTCATCACAAAATAAGCAAGAAATGGAGTGCACAATCATCAGTACAATGTACAAATACTGAACAATTATACTATGTCAGGAAACGCATATTACCGATCCTTAGTTCAAGAACAATAGAGGTCAGAAACTCAATCTATAATGTTGATGTTGACTGATAAACTAATAAAGGACTGTCAACTTACCTGATCATTGGGCAGTCTGCCGATAGCCGAGGCCAGCGCCCTCATGACGGAGGCCGAGGCGTGCGGAGAGAGCGCCAGCTGGTCGCAGGCCGCGGCCGCGCGCAGCAGCGGCGCCACGTGGCGGCTGGCCTGCGCGCGGCAGGCGCGGCAGATGTTCTGTGGGTGGCGTGACGATCCTTTACAAACATTATACAATAACGCTAAAAGCAGCCGAGAATAACTTTTCCGTCATTGAACTGAATGTGTAGATAACGGCTACGTGAAGGTTCTTTTTAGACCCTGCACAAGATCTAAATTAAATTACAGTTAGAGCAAATTTTTTATATCTTGCATTTGTTGACTATTCTAAAGCCTTTGACAGCATCACACATTCTGCAAAATTTAATGCCCTCACAAAACAAAACATAGAACTTACATAAGGCAAGATAAAGAAATTGCAAGACAAACTGAAAATGCTGGAGGAGTTACTGGTCCATGAAGGAGTATTTTAAGGGCACCCTGCCCATGTCTCTGAAGCGAAAGCTAATGGACATGTGTATTCTCCCCATCTTGACCTACAGTGCATAAACTTGGTCTTTGACTAACATCCAAAAGTCCAAACTCAAGGTTTGCCAACTTTCTATGGAGCGCAGTATCTTAGGTGTAAAATTAACAGATCATGTACCAAACACTATGCTGCGCTCCAAAACGCAAATCGTTGACGGGGCTCAAAAGGCTGCCCAACTTAAATGGGACTGGGCAGGACATGTCTGTCGCATGCCGAAAGAACTGTGGGCACGTAAAGCTCAGGATTGGTGCCCTGAGACAAAGACACGGGGTCGCGGCAGACCACGAAGGAGATGGCGGGTCGAACTGGATGTCTTCCTTGAGAATTGGAAAGAAGTAGCACAGAAGCGTAACCTTTGGAAGGAGTGGAGGAAGGCCTTTTTCCAGCAGTGGGACAATGTGGGCTAGCTATAATAATATAATATAATAGAGCTAAATGCAGTTTTCATTTCATATGTTAGAGAAAAAATTTCCAGGTTCTAAACCATTCTCTGTTTTGAAAATATGTTTGTAAAGATGAATTACTGTTACGTTTAAAAGAGAAGCCGAAAATACATACATACAATTACGGCTTTTCCTACGGGGGTAGGCCAAAACTATAGAACACTACCTGCGACGATGCTTACATGCTCCTTCCGCCTCGTCCACGCTCATACGAGTACATCTGGTCACACACGCACGCCGGTTGCGAGTACTACGCACCAGCCCTTTCTGAAGAACCTCACCAATAAGGTCAGTGTATGATCTTATTTTTAGCCATAGTCTTTAATCTTGAATAAGAATCCATTTTCTATGGAAGTTTTAAATACGTTTTTCACTGATCTGTTTACCTGGTGTCGTATACATATCATGTATGTACACTTGCGACCACCTATGATATTACCAACCTGCAGCGCCGTAGCGGCAGCATACGCCAGCTGCTTGTCGTGAAGCGCCCTGATGAGGAACTGCAAACAAGGCTCGAGGCACTCGGAGTGCCGCTCGATCCACTCGCACAGCTCTCCTAGCAGGAGGATGCAAGTCTTCCTGACCGCGAGGTGCGCGCCCTCAGGCATTGACAGGATCGCTTCCACAACCTTCGGGACGTATTCGTATTCTTCACTGTGAAAGAAAAGATACATAGTCAAGTCATATAACTAACGTATCTCACGATAATATTTATGCAAATTAGTCTATGAATTAGATCTCCATCATTGTCACAGCATCACCCAGTGGTTGTTGGCAGTGGTTCAAAAGGGTTCGTTTTCTATCCAGGTTAGACTTACGGCGCGCAAGTGAGGATTGAACTTGATTGTGAGATAAGAGATAAAGTTTTAGACATAAAAGTGCAAGGTTTTATTTCCCGACGTATTATTTTACTTAATCTACAGGAAGATGTCATCCTTCACATGCCATCCACAGAAATGACAACCTTTTATTTTAAACTTCTGCTACCACCATCAGCTATTTATGTTATGTTTCTCCTACTCACGGCAATATATTCTTAGCCACAGATTGCATGACAAAGAGCGCAGCCTCTGTCTGCTCCCAGGAGATGTCGGCGTGAAGCACGGCGAACATCTGGCGGAACACCGAGCTGGAGCCCACGATGAACACCACGTCCTTGATCAGACCCATCACCTTGCCGCGGAACTCCTGCGAAGGAATTGGAATTTTGAAATTATGCAGTACTTAGAGTGATTAAAAGCTCTGTCGAAAAATGTAACGCCTGTTCATCGTACTGCATGTAACCAGAAGTTGATATTTAACTAAAAGGTAGAAACTACACTTATCGACGTGAGCAAAAACGACGTCATTCGCTTTGTTCAGTTCGGACGGTTCGCGACACGATATCGCCTTGGACTATTGCTTTTATTGGCATGGAAATAAAGCTCTATCTGACCGGCTAAAGCCGATTCCGCATTAATAAGTCACACCATAATCATCTTATCCACTTACATAGAACTCATCCCCTTCATCTGGCAGGGACGTATGATCAGGCTCACACTGGCAGTGCCGCGCCAGAGCCTCAATCAGCCGCTCTATGTGAGGCTTGAAGGTGTCCGTCAGAGGCTGGTAGTCACGTTGGTAGACTTCTTCTGATAGCCGGTACCACAGGTTGAAGGTTATCTCGGCTACCTGGTAGTGGAAGATAGTTTATGTTGTATGTAGTTGCATGTTTAGATAATTATGGGGTGCAACATTTTGATGAAGGCGTATCTATAGTGTAGGCGTTCATCGACGTTGCTTGTCCTGCTGTTAGGGTATTAACGTCATAGAAAGCTGCTATTTTTTCGTCGATTCAGGTAAAGTCATCAAGTCATTATGTGAATGCTAACGAACCAACTAAGAGTAACTGCACCTTTATTTTATCGCCTTTTAATTGTGCCATAAAAAGACATATCAATCTTTCGTGTTTAAAATTTTTCTGGCAAAAACGAAATCTGTGTTCTCTACACCAAGCGCTTTAAAAAAGTGTTATTTTCGATGTGCCATGCCATCCCCTGGCGTCATGAGCACTTTTTGATTTGACGTTCATAGACGTCCGTGGCGGTCAATAGGTTAAGCCAGTTAATGATGAATTTAAAAAAAAAAGAAAAGCACGCAAAAAAAGAAATGTGTGATTTAAAATAAAATAAGTTAAAATTAAATCAAAATACAATCAGCAAGTAGTTTTACATAAAAGCTATTGACAGACATCATTGTCTCAAATACAATATTAGGTAATGACCTGATACAGTATTTATTCCTAAACAATTGTTTACAGAAATAGATTTTTGGTAGAATTATCCTGTTATGATATTGTATGTTATTATAACCTGCTTACCTCATAATCATGATGTCCAACGCAAACCAAAGCCAGCTCCAGTGACCTCAGAGCAAAGTGGGAGGTTCCTCCAGACATTGACACAATAATCTTCTCTAGAAAAGTTTCCCCTAACTCTGTGAACACTCTCGCATAATTCGTAGCCTTCTCATCTTCCTCGTGAGCCACCGCCATGTGGTAGCTCTCCTCCAAAGCTGACACACTCTCAAATAACAGTCTCTCTATATTTTCATTATTATTATTTTCTTCTAAACAGTGCAACAACGCAGTTATACAGTCAGATGCTGCATCATGCAGTGTATTTATTGAATTATGATCCCTTAACACCTGTAAACTGAACCCTATGACCGCATTCTGAGGAACTTCCTGTATATTTATAGCTCTGACCTGTATCCAAGACGTCATACATTTTATAATTTTTAATGCAACATGTGAATTCTGAGAATTTGTGATACTTTCTTTTAGGAACAAAGTAACTATATGAGCATTTGACCTTAACTCAGACTTTATGTCTTCCCTCCTATTTTCACCAAGTTTCAAGCTAGACGAATCTATTTCCTGAGGTAACACAGTCAAAACTTCTAGAAGAGCAAAATCATTTTTGTTTGAAAATGATTTAATTAGGTCACCAATACAGTTCTGCCATGAAGGCATTTGTAGAGCTAGGTCTGCCAGTGCCAGGGACAGCTGTGTGAGCACTGAAGCACTTGTTTCTGGCGAGGTACTTTCCAAGTGTGCCACCAGGGAATCTCTGAGTGACACAAGGGCCTCGGGGGGCAGCTCAGACAGGTTGTGCTGCACCTTCGATCTCATAGTCTGAGCAGCGAAGTAACATGAGTTCATGTCTTTTTTCTGCTGTAAAAGCTCGTCGGCTATCTTCCACGAATGTATCTGTAAATAAGGTTATAAAATTAAACATCTGTTTGTATTTTCGTCGTTGGAATCTTAATGTCATCAACATTTAATGGATTACTTACGGATTTTTGCATATCTCCCAGCCATTGCGAGGCCTTTTCTTTTTCGCTAGCATTGGGGTTATCATATAAGGCGCTTATGGCCTGGTAAATTGTGTCAATTGTTGGGGTATCCATATTGATAGACCGGTAGTACACTTATTAATATCAGCGCCACTCTATCGTAACACTTATATCACACACTGTCATATCTAAAAACGTGGAAAACGACCTAAAAAACTCAAATAATTAACAAACAAGCAAAAGTCGTAGGAATGCTTGACTGAAAGCGAACCATAGACAATTAATGTTGCTATGACATAACTAACTGTTCCCTGTAATTAAATAAACGAGTCTCACAACGTCATTAGGATATTCTGCAAAGATGTCCTATCAGTTAAATCCTTTGGTGGTCGATGATCAGAAGAAAAGCTTTATTCTTTTCCTTGAAAATTTTCACGCTTACAAATTAATTTAAAAAACAATTCAGGGCATTGGTTCTTCCGAATCATATTAATTTTCCAAAATCTTTTGTTACTGTTCCCTACTGGCAACATTTACCTGTCTACGTCGAATCAAAGACAAGGTAGACACCGGACAGCTTTCGTTCGGAAAGCAAATACTTTTGATCTGATTTTCTTTTTCATATTAATATTGCTTGTATCCATTAATATCAGTTAGAAATAAAATAAACTTTATAACTTACTAAGGTATGAACATTAATCAAGAATATACTATTAAAAGATAAGGATATTCAATAAAAATAAAAGGGACAATATTATTTGATCCTCTAAAATACAATTGATCTGTTGTAAACTTGGACATAACTTCAAGAGTGGATGTCATCCCTTTCTAATAGGGTATCCAATATTTGTACTTAAATTTGGGACAGTTATTATTTTATAACTTACTAGCACCTCCGTTTTGCATGTGTAGCAGTATAATCAAAAACAGGGCGAAGCCGAAGCCTACGCATACTGTAAAACTCTGTAATGGGATAGGTCTATGAAGTGAAGAATACGTGACACTAATTTTCGTTCACGGTGGTCTACATGTTAGGTTACATCCTTCATTTGTAAATAGATTTTAAAGCGTACAGGGCTGCAACATTCACATAGATGAAGCATGAGCTTGTAGCATTTTCAAACAACTTAATATGTAGTATTTGATAAATGTATTAATCACACTATACATTATTAAACTTATGGTTTTATGTTATTGTTGATTTTAGTACGAGTCAGTAATCTTAAATTTAAGTGCGAAGATGATGATGATGGAAGACGGTTGCAAACTACTGGACTACTTCAAGCCCGTTGCTGAAGATTCTCATTGGGGAGTCTGCATGGAAATAAAACAGCATCTTCGCACTTAAATTTAAGATTACTGAATCATACTAAAACCAACAATTACATAAAACCATAAGTTTTATAATGTATAGTGTCATTAATTTTTACAGTATGCGTAGGCTTCGGCTTCACCCTGTTTTTGATTATAAAAGAAGAACTGTCCCAAAACTACGTACAAATATTGGATACCCTATTAGAAAGAGATGACATCCACTCTCTAAGTTTTCTCGCTCGGAACGGTTCGTTGCACGTCATCATTCCAGTTAGTATATAAGTTCCTTGTGTTGAACCAATATCGTGAAAATGTTGACAAATACGCCAAATGAAGTGCTAGAGTAAATGTTGCCATGACCATATGGCTCGCACTGTCAAAAAGTTAAAAGTTATCAGATGTGGTCTCGTCTTGGCAACATTTTACCTGAAAAAGTTTTTGGTGGGATTTAAATAGACAAAAAAGTAATTTAGATAAATCGAAATAAATAAAAAATATCGAAATATTAGATATTTAATGCTTTAACTTAGTTTTGGGACCCAACAACTCAACAAGTAAATCAGACGTAATTTCTATATCTCAAACATTTTTTGCGTAGTTCTAAGTAGATTATAATATCGATTGATTTGATATAATTCTATGACTCAAAGAAAGACGATAAATCATTAAAAAAGAAGGCCGTTTAGATTTTATTCCTTGCTGTGTTTTAAAAATTAAAACGATAATTTAAATACATGCCAAAATAAAATATCGAACGAAAGGTAACTGTCAAAATCACATTCGCGCAGAGGTCAGGGAATTTTATCATCTGTTGACTGAAAGGATCGATACGATATAACAAAGATAATAAAAAATACATAACCCACTACAAATGTTTCTCACCGGGTCGTCAATTATTCGTATAACTTCATTGACAAGGCGAGCGGTCGGTCGAGCGCTACACACTTCGCATTTAGCCATGGCACCCATACAGGTAACTATTTTGTTGGAAATGTTTTGAAATTATATAATAGCCGGCTTATGTGAGTAATGTGTCTTCCTGTGCCCTTAGATTGGTGAACTTCTGCCGCAGGCTGATTTGTTTGAAGATTCTCCGGCTAACAAAGTTAATACCAGTGAATTGACGGCGGGAAAGACAGTGGTGTTGTTCGCGGTTCCCGGGGCCTTTACTCCTGGGTGTTCTAAGACCCACCTGCCGGGGTACGTGGAGAATGCTGACAAGCTGAAGGGTGAGGGGGTGCAAGAGATTGTGTGCGTGTCTGTCAACGATCCCTACGTGATGGCGGCCTGGGGGGCAGAGCACGAGACCAAGGGAAAGGTAGGAATCACACGCATTTTCAAAATTTTGATGTTATTTATTTATTTTACTGTTTATGTACACACAATGCAACACAGGAAAATTACATTTCAATACTTGAGTACATAGGTACTGCTTATGATGTTCTGAATTTTTGATAGTTTTTTATTTGTGTCGACTTCTATTTTCAATTTTTACTCAACTTTGATGCAGCAAAAGAATAATTATAGTAATGAACATGCAAGAATAATTTAGAAGGTAGAAACTTAAATAAGTATTCGGAAAATATTTTCCTAGAGGTCCAGCAGTCTACAAAAAAATTGAGTTTTTATATAAATCAGTTTTAATTATTCACCTTCAAAGTTGTCATTTTAACCTTTTGAGTGTACTATAATAATTATATTATAGTAGTTTATAATGATGTATTACCTACTTACAATCAAAATGTCAGGGGTCAAGTAGTTGCCACCAGCAACTGTATGTAGATATTGGAACTCCATATATTATGTATGAAGGTAGATTGTTTGTAGTACTATACAATGATGATGATAATCATCATATCAGCCCGGAATCACCTACTG
This sequence comes from Noctua janthe, assembly GCA_910589295.1. Classification (NCBI taxonomy): domain Eukaryota; kingdom Metazoa; phylum Arthropoda; class Insecta; order Lepidoptera; family Noctuidae; genus Noctua; species Noctua janthe. The sequence continues at coordinate 905,734 of OU342561.1, forward strand.
CTTGATCTAGGCCTCCCCTTTTTTCTGCCACACTTCCCAGTTCTGTGCGTCCCTTATCCAGGTGTTTCCCATGACTTTGACGATATTGTCAACCCAACGAGCTATAGCAGGGATTCCCAAACTGGGTTCTGTAGAATAGTCATCAGGGTTCTGCCAAAATTATTTACAAAATAATACCACGGTTACAAATATTATTTTGAAATAGCGGAAAATATGTGATGAGAAGGACTCATTACTTTCATGTAAATGGGTATTTTTATAGGTTTATTAATGTAAATTTCTAAAAAAAAAATGTTCTTATATAAACTTCAGTGTTGATTTGTAATCATTTGATATAAAATAAAAGGTATTTGGTTGGTGTTCCTTTATCTTTAAAGTTTAGGAACCCCTGAGATATAGGACGGCCCTGATTTCTTTGGCCAAACCTTAGCCACCACTCGGTCAAAGCCTTGGTGCATAGTGTCGGCGTCTAGCCAGATTTCCTGCCCAGGTCCACTTGAGGCGCACCACCCGGTCCCCGACGTCATAGACTTTCGTCTGACGGCGGATCTCGGTGTTCCGCACTCTATCCAAGAGGGTTGTGGCCAATCATGGCTCGCTCGATGGCCCTTTGTGCCACCCGTACTCGGTGGACAGTCTCCTTTGTGTGCATCCATGTCTCGGACCATACAATTTATACTAATGCTAATAATAATAATGTTTTGATATAACATAATGCCTGTAATTTCCAAAGGGTTAGGCAGAGCTGTACCTATAGTGTACCTACATTTTACCACTTATTTTGTTGATTTAAGTCTCATGTAATGTAATGAGTGAATATTTTATTTAGTTATTTATTTAAACTTCATGTACAATAGTGATACATAGGCGGACTTAATGCCACAAGGCATTGTCTACCAATCAACCTTTGGGTTAAATAAGAAAACATTGTGATAGGGTACAAAATAAATATATAAAAAATAACTTCTTGCTCTCGAAAATTTATATAGGCACTTATAATGATACTAATACTTATATACAAATAAAATAAACTAATACATATTTTTACAAATACCAAAATTAAAAACGAGAAACCTAATAATAATTACCTCGAGGCCCACCGGCCTCTGATAGGGTCCCAGCTCCCGGCGGGAGTGTGCCGCGCATGCGATGGACGCAATCCATTAATGCAAATGTCATGCGCGCATACTATGGGGCTACAGAGGGGGGTAACAACCTGACCGCGTACCGTGTTCGGATGCTCTCTCTGTTTCAGGTGCTTGAGCCAGCTGTCAACGTGTCGGCACAACGACTGTCGGATCAGGTGCGAGTCATCCAGCGTAATGGTATGTTGGATGACACCGTACTTGATCGCTTGCGGACTGAAATGCAGAGTAGCCATGTCATTGCCACGCCGCCGCAGACTGTGGTTCCACCACAGTCTACCATAATACCAACTCACGATAACAACGTGAGTAATGACATGGTTACTAATGTAAGTCCCCAGTGCAATGAGGAAATGAGGTGTGCTTTGGAGGGTGCGATTCGAGAATATCGGTTCATGCAACCCGATCTTAGACCACGCGTACCTCGTTTGCCCATGCATAACAAAAATAGGGTGCTGGTGGCTGTTCTGGATTCGCAGTTGTCAAACTATTTTGATAACTGCGAAGACCTCACCGATGCTCACTCAGTCCTGTATTGTGCGGCTGTAGCGGCATGTCGTGTAGCTCATGTCAAATTTTCTGATGACAGAGCTACACGACCTAAACCAGCCGTACCGTCATGGCAGTACAGGATTGAACGACGTATTGGTGAGGCCAGAGCACTCATCGGCAAACTGATCTGCTTCAGGGAGGGCAATACTCGCCCTAGAGTGATGCGTTTTGTGAGGCGGGCGTTCTCGGGGACTGATATCAGTGCTCGAGACTACATGTCCCGTGTCACAGAGCGCATCGACTTCCTGAAGCAGAAAGTTTATGCATGGGCAAACCGTATTCGTAGGTATAAGCGGCGGGTGGACCGATACACTCAGAATCGCACATTCCAAAGAGATGAAAGGTGGGTTTATAGGGCTTGGGAGCGACCGGACCAAGGTGTGGCTGACACGCGCCTGCCGGATGATGATGCCATGTGTTCATTCTGGCGCAGCATCTGGTCGGTGCCTGTTAGCCATACCGAGGGTGAATGGACTCGGGAGGTCGAGCGAGCGTGCGATCTAGTACCAGAAATGGGGGCAATCACTATCAGCCCCCAAGACGTAGTTCGTGCAGTCCGTCCGTTGCCTAACTGGAAATCTCCAGGGCCGGATGGGCTGCAGAACTTCTGGATTAAATGGTTTACAAGGTCGCACGCTCGCCTGGCGATCCTGTTCCAGTCAGCCTTAGACTCAGGGTCGCTGCCAGAGTTCCTGACAACAGGGATAACCCACCTGCTCCATAAATCGGGTAGTACTGCGGAGCCCAAAAATTATAGACCGATTACCTGTCTTCCGACAGTCTATAAAGTTCTTACATCCATTTTGAGAGCTAAAATTAACAAACACATTGATGACAATTCTGTAATGTCCGCTTCTCAAAATGGATGTAGGAATGGGTCCCGCGGTACTAAGGAGCTACTCCTCATTGATATGGCCATTAGTCAACAGGTTCGCCGTTCCCGAAGGGATCTGTCGACATGTTGGATAGACTATAAGAAGGCCTATGACTCGGTGCCACATACATGACTCATGAGGGTGCTAGAGTTGTATAAAGTTGATTCAACTCTGCGCATCTTCCTGATGTCATGTATGGGGCAATGGAGGACAGTCCTTCGCTATCCGGGATGTCGGCAAATCCAGAGGAATAGCGAGCCGATAAGGATAGAGCGAGGTATATTTCAGGGCGATAGTTTGAGTCCGCTTTGGTTCTGCTTAGCCTTGAATCCTCTTAGCACGCTGCTGGAGGATTCAGGTCTAGGCTATCGGTTGAGGAGAGGTGGTCAAGTTATATCTCACCTCCTTTACATGGATGACCTGAAACTCTTTGCCCCCAACGATTTCCAACTGATGGAGCTACTGAAAGTAACTGAAACTTTCAGTAGCGCCATCAGGATGGAATTTGGTGTGGACAAATGTGCGGTCATGCATGTAAAGCGAGGGGAGATTGTGGAATCTGTGGGAACCCAGCTCTCGGATTCCATAAATCTTAGATCCCTCTCAGCAACTGAAACCTATAAGTATTTGGGTATGTCGGAAGCGCTGGGCATCAATGTTGCTGACATGAAGCAATCGTTGAAGGAGCGCTTCTTTGGTCGTCTGAAAAAAGTATTTAATAGTCTTTTATCAGGCGGCAATAAGGTGCGTGCCTTCAACGGTTGGGTCATGCCGGTTCTGATGTACTCTTTCGGCATACTCAAATGGACTCAGACAGAACTAGACGCCCTGGATAGGAGGATCCGTACATTGTTGACGGCATATCGAATGCATCACCCGCGTTCTTCTGTTATGAGACTGTATATCCCGCGGAGGTGTGGGGGTCGAGGCTTTTTAAACGCTAAGACTCTTCACAATCGCGAGATATGCAGTCTCAGGGAATATTTCCTTGAAACCGACGTGGGCATCCCCACGTCGGTTTCAAGGAAATATTCCCTGAGTTGATTCAACTCTGCGCATCTTCCTGATGTCATGTATGGGGCAATGGAGGACAGTCCTTCGCTATCCGGGATGTCGGCAAATCCAGAGGAATAGCGAGCCGATAAGGATAGAGCGAGGTATATTTCAGGGCGATAGTTTGAGTCCGCTTTGGTTCTGCTTAGCCTTGAATCCTCTTAGCACGCTGCTGGAGGATTCAGGTCTAGGCTATCGGTTGAGGAGAGGTGGTCAAGTTATATCTCACCTCCTTTACATGGATGACCTGAAACTCTTTGCCCCCAACGATTTCCAACTGATGGAGCTACTGAAAGTAACTGAAACTTTCAGTAGCGCCATCAGGATGGAATTTGGTGTGGACAAATGTGCGGTCATGCATGTAAAGCGAGGGGAGATTGTGGAATCTGTGGGAACCCAGCTCTCGGATTCCATAAATCTTAGATCCCTCTCAGCAACTGAAACCTATAAGTATTTGGGTATGTCGGAAGCGCTGGGCATCAATGTTGCTGACATGAAGCAATCGTTGAAGGAGCGCTTCTTTGGTCGTCTGAAAAAAGTATTTAATAGTCTTTTATCAGGCGGCAATAAGGTGCGTGCCTTCAACGGTTGGGTCATGCCGGTTCTGATGTACTCTTTCGGCATACTCAAATGGACTCAGACAGAACTAGACGCCCTGGATAGGAGGATCCGTACATTGTTGACGGCATATCGAATGCATCACCCGCGTTCTTCTGTTATGAGACTGTATATCCCGCGGAGGTGTGGGGGTCGAGGCTTTTTAAACGCTAAGACTCTTCACAATCGCGAGATATGCAGTCTCAGGGAATATTTCCTTGAAACCGACGTGGGGATGCATCGAGATGTGGTCGCAGTGGACAAGGGGCTCACCCCGCTCTCCTTGGCTAAAGAGAACTGGCGCAAACCTGTAGTGCTTGACACTAACGACCGCATGGAAGTATGGCAGAGTAAGGAGCTTCACGGACGCTTTTTCCGGGCCCTGCATGGGCCCGATGTAGACCTACCAGCGTCCGTAGCCTGGCTACGTTCCGGGGACCTCTTTGGAGAAACCGAAGGTTTTGTCTGTGCAATTATGGATGAAGTTATGATGACGAATAACTACCGGAGATTTATTGTGAAGGACGGTACGGTTGACATATGTCGGGCATGCCACCGTCCAGGCGAATCAATCCGTCACATTATCTCCGGGTGTTCTCGTCTGGCTAACGGAGAGTACTTGCATAGACACAATCTTGTAGCCAGGATTATCCATCAGCAACTTGCTCTAAAATACAACCTTGTGGAATCGGAAGTACCGTACTATAAGTATGTGCCCGACCCAGTTCTCGAAAATGGCAGTATCACATTGTACTGGGATCGATCCATCGTAACTGACAGGACTATTGTAGCCAATAAGCCTGATATAGTGGTGGTGGATCGATCAGAGCGGCGTGCAATGATTGTTGACATAACGGTCCCGCATGATGGGAACCTCGTGAAAGCCGAGAAAGATAAGCAAATCAAGTATCTTGACTTGGCTCACGAGGTTGTCGACATGTGGGATGTGGACTCAGCGATCATTGTGCCGATAGTTGTATCAGCCCATGGCTTAATTGCCAAGAGCCTCGACCAATACCTGAGGAGGCTCTCGTTAGGCAGCTGGATCAAGGGTTTGATTCAGAAAGCGGTACTCCTGGACACGGCTCGTATTGTCAGGAGGTTCCTCTCTCTGGAGCCCTGACCGCCGGTAGCTTGGACCCTGTTCCCGATACCGGTGGGCTACAATTTTTTATATTTTTAAATGTTTTTTATATTGTTTTTAGTTTAAGAAATATTTAAAAATGTATAAGATTTGTGTAAAGATAAATAAAGGAAATAATAATTACCATGACTCGACTTCTAATCGAGAGAGCTATTTATTCTGACTTAAATAGTGGTTACGCACTTTTCTTTTAAAAGTGAATTTGCTTTCAGCTTTTTTAATGCCAAAAGGTAGCACATTCCAGAGCTTTATAGTAGAGATAGCGTAAGAATTTGACAAAACCGGTGCGGTGTGAAGGAATTTGGAGAAGTAGATTCTTGGAAGCTCGAAGGTTACGACTGTGAGAACTGCCCAACACTTTGAAATAAGTTTTTAGGTAATCAGGAGCACATTGATCGTTCATAATCGTGAACAGCATACAGAGAGATCTGGGAGATCTCCTGAGTTGGATAGGCAACCATTTAAGCTGAGAACGGAAGGAAGAAACGTGATCGTATTTACGAAGGCCGAAAACAAAGCGAATACAATTGTTGAGAAGACGATCCAATTTATTTAGAAGTTCTTGGATCAGAATAACAAACATCAGCATAGTCGGTGTTGTGAGCACAAGTGACTGGACCAATGTGAGTTTGGTGCTAGATGCGAGGAAATGCTTGAATCTATAGAGAGACCGCAGTGAGAACGTGACTTTCTGACTCACCTGAGCCACGTGTTTATTCCAGCTTAAACTGCCGTCAATGTACAGACCTAAGTCTTTTACGTGAGGTGAAAGAGAAATGACGGAGTTCTCGTACATTAGTGGCATAAGTTGGCTAGTGTTCACATTTATCAAATAGTAAGAACTACCAATGAGGATAGCTTGACATTTCCCAACGTTAACAGAAACCCCGAATTTGCCAGACCATTCTTCGATAGTTCGAAGATCAGCATTGAGTGATGATATGCAACTGTCAAGTTTGGCAATGTCTGACTGAGCGTATAGTTGCAAATCATCAGCTTACAGATAGTAAGAACATTTGAGGACAGCAGTAATGGAGTTCATAAATAACGAGAATAAGAGAGGAGAGAGTATACCACCTTGTGGAACACCAGTTACCAGGTCGCACCAGTCAGAGCAATCCTGATCAGCGCGCACCGACTGTTGGCGACCACGAAGATATGATGAAAACCAATCACGTGACAACGAAGAGACTCCAATTTGAGACAGTATGGCCAGGAGAATGTCGTGATCAACGGTGTTAAAAGCATTGGAAAAATCTATTAAAACCAAGACTGTTAATCTCGAATTCTCTAGGCCATCCCTTATGTCTTCAGTAACTTTAAGCAGAGCTGTGGCTGTGCTGTGGCCAGGCCGAAAACCGGATTGGAAACTGGACAAAAGGTTATTCTTAAATAAATACATAGGAAGATATTTGATTAAGAGCAACTGCTTCTAGGATCTTAGAAAGTAGCTAAACTAGGGTTGGAAATTTTAGGGAGACGGATAATATAAGCCTTACGCCACAATGCAGAGTGAAAGAGCATTACCTTTCCTCTCAATTATGATTTATAATATACATATTTATTTTTATTAGTTTATATATCTTAGAATTATGTATTTATATAAGTATATATTAATATTTACCTATATGTATATTTATATAAGTTAGTTAGTTAAGGCACATATTATTCACATTATTCTCTTCCCTGTTACACACTATTGTCTACATTTCTTTTTCATTTCTCCTTTTTGCGGGTCTGCTGGCAGAAATTTCTTTTGAAATAAGCAGTACCTTTGTACTCATATATTATAATGTTATTTTCCTGTGTTGTCTTCTGTGTGTGCATAAACAGTTAAATAAATAAATAAATAAATAAATAATGCAGGAAAAACACCAGTCTGCAGAGATGAATTGATGATGTGCGTAATAATTGGAATTAAGTTCTCAATCATGAAAGATAACATAGTTCGACTGACCCCATCACAGCCCACAGCCTGAGACTTAATTGAAGTTAAATATTTAAGGACCTCAACCTTAGTCACGGGAGAGAAAGAAAAAGAGTCAGGAGGAAACATTGGCTTGGAAGTAATATCAAGGATAGTTCTATTCTTAACGTCGACTGCAAGCGTAGCAGACGTTGAAAAATGTTTACTAAGAACGTTTAAAGGCAGATTAAGAGATACAATACTAGGGGGACTTTGTTATGCCAAGTGATTTGAGAAACTTCCAAATATCAGCTGGTGAAGAATTATTAAAAAAAAACTATTGACCAAGCTAAAAGATTAATTTCTTGAGATTTTACCTCTCTGGTAGGAATAAAGAATTCTGCTCTTAATCTTAAATCACATGACACGTTAAACACTAATATCTTATATTCATAAACAACTTTGGTCAGACTCGATTTCAGCAAACATTTGGAGGTCAACTCACTTGTCAATTACATAGATAAATACTTTATTTTTATGTGATTATAACTTTGTATTTCATCATCAAGGCCAGATGGTAATATTGTTTTCAACTTTACAAGTGAAGTATCTCTCGAACCCTGAAATCAAGTGTTCACTTGAGTTGAGATTTCTTTGGATATCAGCCAATGCGATCCTGACAGAAAACTTCATCAAATGTTTGAAATGTAGTAGTATAAAATATTTTTCAATCTTCTTAAAACTGTGCAACTTAGGACGGTCTTATCACCAAAATAAAATATATACCTTCTGAATCTTTTAATCTTTGTAATAAAAAAGTATTACAACAGAATAGGTATCTGAAATATGAAGCCATTAGGTCAATGAAAAAAATGTCTACTAAATAATTCAGCAAGGTCAGGGCTGACATATTTTCTCACGGTAGGACCAAACAATTAAAAAAGATATTTTAGTCTTAATAGGAGGTGTGGGAAGAGTAACCTAGCCCATGGAGAAAATTTTAATGTAGATAATTTTCGAAATATTAATAATGTTTGCTGCTGAAAGCTGAACCTTATTTAAACCTAGTCCTAGTGACATTGGTGTCAAGAAAATAGAAAAAAAATAGTTTATTTTTAAATCAAAATCTGATGAATGTCGTGACGATTAAACAGCGTCGCGTGTGACCTATGGTTTTGCGTGCCATGGGTTTGTTAACCCTGCTAGTAATTACTGCCTTGCAATTGCCATAATGCAATTTATATTAATTATGAACATTAAATAATACTGTATCATACTGAATGTCCCTTTGGGTTCATTAAATAAAAACCAAAGCCTTTTATTCAGTACTCTTTGCAGTAAAAGTTGACTCAATTAAAATTCGCTTCCTGTATAACCAGACAATTTTGTGATCATTGGAGAGCGAATTTCATAATGAGCATATTTCCCATACGCAAAGGCTGGTCATCATACTTATCATGACTACAAAATAGCCCATTCTGCCCTCATGATTATAACCTCAAATAATGCTGAGATCACCCAACATTTCCTTGGATTCCGTTAAATCGGGAGGGAATCTAATTAAACGGCCGTGCAAACATTAACTGTTTACACTCAATTTGTCAATAAACCTAATGGCCGGGAAAATGGCAAAAAAATGTAGATGTTTAGTTATAACGGTCGGTAAAACTGGCCGGCTCTGCGGCCTGCGACAGAACTCATTATGAAATCAATACGCCCCACTTGTCGCGACCTCCGGCCTTTTGATTACTAAATTATTCAAGTTGATAGACGGTTTACAGTTTTGTGGAGGACAGAGGACCTGAAGCAACAACAGCGACCATTCATTACCGTAGCAACTTAATAATAGCTTAAATGCAGTACCTACTTCGATTTATGCTGCCTTGGAATATTTCATCGACAAAAGAATTGCCAAATTCATTATTATTGATTCTACTAGCCCGGTGTTCTGTTCTGTTGTGCCTGTTGTTCTTCAGATATCATACATTACATGTCTGATATCTGAAGGTAGAAGTTATTTGCGAATTGCCGCAGTTATGCGCTTTTGGCTTGGACTTGAACGAAATCAATACGATTGCAGCACTATTTATTAGAGTCATTTAGTAAAAGGTTCGCTTTGCGTCAAACCAATCGTTCTAGGGTTTGGCTACCCTTCACCACTTCCTAGTGTTTTACCTGGCAAGAAGTGGCACAACAAATTCCCTCGCAGTACTCCTGCCTAATTCCTTGTTGGTTAGGTTAGGTCGGTCCAAGTATGGCTATTCATACCTATAGCGACATCAATAGTCCGCGACAATAACTCTTAGGATTTTTCCAACATTTATTGGTACATTTTCGTGTAACTTAGTAACCAATCCGATAATTATAGATTTTCGTAAAAAGGTGTGAATTAAATATCAATTGATCTTTAACTGGTACTGGTTAGGTACATTGTACCTACGTTTTCTAGACACGATTCTGTTTAGTCATGCTTGTATATTGTATCTATAGGTACGCACGGCAGCCGATCAAGCTATACAAAACCAGTTTATGCGGATCTCTCATTGTATAGGAAATCTGTACAAAGCGAGGCCAAGTTATACTGGAAATTTACAGCTTCATGTGCCGCCGTGTGTATGTACACAGGCCCGCATGCAAAATAAGCGCTTTAACGTGGAGTTGCGGACACCAGCCCGTTATACAATACAATACCGATTGCCTTGATTTGAATGTTCCTTTAAAATGATGACGACTTACTTAGAACTTCTTATTGACGTAAAGTAGGTGTGACTATCCAATTATGACGATATTTTATGATAAAAATGAAACGAAGCAATAAAATAACTAAAATAAACTATTGACTTTACGGTTGAAACTACATAGATAACTGGGACGTGAACCTTGATAATATCAAATAAAATAAATATTGCCAACTTCCGAAAACAATGCATCATGCATAGGTCAAACCTTGCACAATATTTTTTTTGATCTTTCAGAACCAGACTCACCTGCTGGGTTAACTTCATTACTTTCATAAAACCTTAGTACAAAGGTATACATTCAAAATATGTAAGATCAGATAATCCCTTAAAAAATGCCCCGAAGCTCCCGGGGTGACTCGTTAATTTGTGAGATCAAAGGCTTTTCATACATTTGGAGGATAGCCGCGTGGAAGCCCGGCCTTGTATAAAACGCTTGACTTTGAAATTTCAATGTCACAGAATAACTACGATCCCTTTTCTGTTGGTCCCTTGTTTTATTAGTAGTACCTACAAAAGGCCGCCTTGTGGAATTTCTTTCATTTATTAATACAGTTTATTTCGCTTTAAACGAAAGTTGACGTGTCGCATCCGACACGAAGGTTTTGTATTGGGTTTCCTTTTTCCGGTGCTGCATTGCATTTACGACGTTATCGCCTCATACCTATTTTTTGTTATTAAAATAAGCTGCCTTCCGGTGATATTTCTCCAACTGCCAAATGCAACTTTTTGATTAGTATAAAAGAACTATTGTGGATTTAAACTTTTAACTTCGCTTTGGCATATGGTCTTGCAAAACTAAAACTTAGATTGACCGACCTTTCAGCCGGCCCTTCTTGCCTCATCGTGAACACGGTAGCCTTGTGTGTGGTATGAGTTTACTCAATACTATAAATAATATATGGGAGTAAAGCTAGCTATTGTCGTTCTGAATGTTTGATATAGCCTGTATCGATCGGAGTACAGTTAGTCAGCGGACTTAATTTAGACCGCTCCAAAGCTGCATTGTGCCGTGTGTTGTCTAAGTTATATTTTATTCGTAGTATCCACTGTAGCTCAGTTAATATGGCCAATGTTATAGATGACTGCCTCTTCAGTTTTCCGTTTCTTATAAATTCCCACAGCTTTTAGAATTGGTCTTAAGTAGAATATTGAGATGGATCCCCCATCATCTCGGCAAGTTCTCCGTTTGAAAAGAAAAAGTTTGAATTCCTTTGTAAATTCCGTGAAAGTTTAAAATATTAAAGCATGTAACAGGGATACAGGTTCCCTGTATGTATGCCTTAATATTTTAGCTTTAGACACGTTATTAAACAATAAACATAATCCTTTAGTCTGTGTGTTGTATGGCGTGGACCTCAATGACGTCCAGTCACCAAAATTTGTAGAAAAACATTAAAAAACTGACGCTTTGAAAGGCGAAAACTTAATTAACTCCACTTTGTCACGTAACTAATTGAATATTTAAGCGAACGGTGAAAACCTTCAATTTTGAGTTAACCTCCCTTTCAGTCGTAGTCTGAATATTTTTTTTATTTCTTTTTATCTTTATTCCGGCTGTTTTATTTTTCGTAGTTATTCAGATGTCTGATCAAATCTTCGTATAGTTGAATCTCGTAATCAAAATTTTATGGTCGAATGTCATTTGCACGTTTAAAACGACAAACTCCATGTAATTGTGGTCAAATGTAGTGAAGCAATGTCGAGGACTACTTAGAGACGGTACAGAAATCATGGATATAAAATACAGTAATAACATTACGAGGACGATCGCTCGGTCATATACCAAACGACCAGAGCCGAAGGAGACCGAGGAGCAAAAGCAGTTGCACACTCTCTTTCCTCTCTATTGTGTTGTCGCACCTAATAAAACAAGTTCTTAAAATATCCTCAATCTCATTCACAGATCCGCATGCTGGCTGACCCGACTGGCGCGTTCATCAAGGCCTTGGACTTGGGCGTGAACCTGCCCCCGCTTGGAGGCTACCGCTCCAAGCGTTTCTCTATGGTCGTTGTGGACAGCAGGGTCGAGAAACTGAACGTAGAGCCTGATGGCACTGGCCTCTCATGCTCCTTGGCTGATAGGCTTAAAATCAATGAATAAATACTTCTGGCAAAGTTGAGTTTAGGGCCATTCCAAGCAATGGAGAGGCTACTGCACGTGTAAAAAAAGATTCACGAACACCTGATTTGTCTTTACTTCGCTAAGTAAGCGTCGCAAAAGAATAAGAATATAATTATATTCAGATTAAAGTTCATATTTTTATAAATCTCACGTAAATGTATGCATATCTACATAAGAATCAGGAAAGTCAAAGCGTGGTCCGTGAATCTTAAGAAAAAGTACGCATTTTTTACTATAAGGGGCACCACACTTTATCTCATCTATACCTAGTTCTTGCTAGTGTGGCCCTAGCATTTAAACTTGTTATTGAAGAATCGAAACTTCTGCGTGAATTTTGCTTTGTCAGGAATGGCCCTTTACCTTCTCATTTTATAAGTCGCCTTTAGCACCATCGTCATGCCCAGGTTAGCAAACCATAGACAATTTCTGCCCTACGCTTTTTCTTACCCGATTTCCTTGGGCCCTGATGCTCACGACCGTGTGTAAGCTTGCCCTCGGGCACAATTTTTAATATTTTAGCATTCCTATTACAACGGCCGTAAGTCGAATCCTTTTCACCGCTAACGTACTCAGAACGCGATGCCTCGCCAGCGCCAAGCTATAAATGTATAACAAAGTATACAGTAAACAGTACTGATGAGGGTATCGTCATATCGATGAATGAGATTTACACGCGTTAAGTTATATTTATAATTTTGCGAATATGAATAAAAACTGCATAAATATTTCATATTTGTTTTATTTCACACTAGCGACCGCCCCGGCTTCGCACGGGAGCAATATATATATATAAACCTTACGCTTGAGTCACTATCTATTAAAAAAAAACCGCATCAAAATCCGTTGCGAAGTTTTAAAGATCTAAGCATACATACGGACAGACGGCGAGAAGCGAGTTTTTTATACTATGTGATTATGTTAGTAAGAAATACCACCAGTATAAATTATAAGTAGGTATCAAAGAAATCCGCTAGGTAAGAGGACGGTTGTTTATTACGCTATAGTGATCGGCCTCTGACCCCTTTGTTCTCATATTATTACATTCGCAAAATATTATATTCGCAAAATATTATATTCTCGAATTATTATATTATCAAAATATTACACAAAGAACAATCACAGCGAAAAATGTTTTTAATTTGAGGGAAACAATAATAAATATTTGACATCATCACATAGGTTATTCATCACATATATTTGTCTCGGATGGGAATCAAACCTACAACCCCTTTTTTAAGGTTTACCTACCTTCTGTAAAATAAATCTAACTAATGATTTTATATCACCCAGTAGTAGGTAATCCTGAAGATATGCATTAATATAATATTATGTGTTTTTGACATGGAAAGAAAAATTCCAGTGCGAGCAGGGTTTAACCTGCGACCTTCCGATTCAGTACACCGGATGCCTTAACCAACTAGACCATCGCACCCCGCTCACAGATCTCGAAATTTTCGTTCCATTAATAACGTCTTAGGTGACGTTAGCGCCATCTATCCGGTGTACTGAATCGGAAGGTCGCAGGTTCAAACCCTGCTCGCACTGGAATTTTTCTTTCCATGTCAAAAACAGCTATGTTCCCTACGCAGGGTTTGCGTATAAAATATTAATAATATTATGTGCATTTATGTTGAAGTTTTAATAGATAAACTCTTTGCTAGTAGTTCCTGTCAGATTACAATGAAAAACCTATGTTTGTACTAGTGTCAGATTTTATTTATCAATTGTTTTTGATGTATAGTGTGACATTGTGAAAAATATTTATTGGGAATAAATTTTGCATTCTGATTAATAAATATTAAAATAAAAATGTCTGAAGATAGTGAAGCCAAGTTTATAACGAGTCAAAAAGGCAAGTCTGTTTTTTTATATAACGGTTACAAATACAACTTCTTCATGAAAAATAAAAATGGTACAACCGACTGGAGATGGTGCAACCAAAGGGAGTGCAAGACTTCGATTACATTAAGTTTGGATAAGTTAGACAGCCCAAACATAGTTGCAGCGTTGATTTTGAAAGAAATATAATTGATATGGCAATGGAGGAGTGCAAACAAGAAGTGTGCAAAAATTTTGAACCCATTCCAAAAATATTTGAAAAGCACTTCTTGGAAAAACAAGTTTTTCAAAATAAAGAGTATCTGATCCCATCATTTACGTCCAAAAAGGATACGCTGTACAGGAAACGAAATAATTTTTTGAATGTCGGTACATCAAAGACTACAAGTAATGTGAGATTGCCACACCACATTGTGCAAGACTTTTTTTTATTTGATGATTATGATGGTGAAACGGATGATAGAATTATAATATTTTCGATGTTACCTGCTATTGCCATTTTTGAAATGCTGTGTTTAGAATGAGTAAAAAATTGAATTTCAACGAAACTCACTTAGGTCGCAAAATCACACAGTTGTGCACAAGTTTGGCTCTGTTACCAGCCAATCTAATTCCAGAAGCATATCTTGCTATATATGAAATCGCACCAGAGACGGAAGTTTCACAGAAATTTCTAGACTATTTTAATAACCAGTGGATACAAACCATTACCAAAGATATTTTTAGCTGTTTTGGTGAAAAGAACCGCACTACGAATGCAGTGGAAGGATGGCACAGAAGAATTAACTCTCGAATTCCATCTCGACCAACCATTTTCCAATTTTTAGTAGCATTAAAAGTAGAAGCTCAAATTCAAAATAAAAGATTGCTAAAAAGTGATTTCCACTGCCCCGATAAAAAAAGATCTTTAAAATACATTGAAAATGGTAGAAAAATTAATTGCATTATCACAGACTGCTTATCCAACAAAATTCAATCAATAGAATGCTTAACCATGTTAGCGGCGTTGAATAAGCTCCCATAAATTTTCCATGATGTACTTAAATACTTTTGCAATTTTTATTGTTGAGCGGCTGTACCAATCGTCGTGCTTGGAAACAGATGCCACTTGTGAAAACTTGTATGCACTTAATCACTCGGGATTTGTTTAGTTTCAGTTATTATTAATTATATTTTATTAATGATAATTGCAAATAATTTTGCAATACTGTATGATACTGCAATTAATTTTTATTTTAATATTGTATTACGTTCGAAAGTGTTTCCATGATGCCTAGGTATTGGAATAAAGAGATTTTGATTTAAATAAATTCATTTTTATATTTCACTGTGTTTGATTGTACTTCTAATATTTTGAGAATATAATAATTCGAGAATATAATATTTTGCGAATGTAATAATATGAGAACAAAGGCTCTGACCAGTTGCACTAAAAAATCATTTCAGTATAAATACCTATTTTAAAAGGAGTTTACAGTCCTCAGGGTACGACAAATATTCATCCTCGAAGCAACGCTTAAATAACAGCAATAAAAGCCTCGCCTGACGCGATGTGGAACCACAGCATAATACCTACACACACACCATCACGTCCATCACACAAGCGCAACGTATCTAAACCTTTTTTTTTTTCATTCAGAAATATAATGTTTTATTTTATTTGAACTCTTATCATTCTCTTGTTTATGATAACCTCCTCAAACTGAGCCACAAGATACCTAAAACTTACAAGTGTCGCTTAGTTTGTGGCTCACCGAACATAACTTCACTTATTAAATTCTTACTTTTTGATGAATGAACATTATTATCTAGTTGGACATGCCTCAGAATCATCTTCTTCTGGTACAACGTTCACAAAATACTCCCGAGTGTGATTCCACATCTTCTAAAAATTTTAAAAGCTCATCCGAACCAGTCCTTCATTCATTTTTCACTATTATTGTTTACTTATTAGTAAAATATAAAAGCAAAGAGAAAGAAGGATGCGGGCGCGCTCACCCGATTAGTCCTGCACTAGTCCAAAGTGACGTTGACAGCCGTACGCTTATGACGTCACAGAACGACTTCTAATATAGTCCGTGGTGCCCGGGACACGGTAAACCAATTGTTTTGTAGAGATGGGAATATAATTATCAACAAGGATTGATAACAACTTATGTAATTCCGGATCGGCAACTATCTGAAGGTCGAAATTCGGTCTATTTTCCTTTTGTTATAAAGTAGTTAACTAAGTCCATATTTTACTAACGTCAAATTGTTTTCAATAGTAGTATTTATAAATATTTCAACTTGCGAAATCAAACAATGATAATGATAACTTTCGCGTCACATCACTGGCCGACTTGTATATCTAGTCCTTGGCGTTCTGGGGACATTAAAAATGTTCGGAGTTTTTGTTTTTGGCAATTTTAAGACAAATAAGGGCTACTTTTGTGTGGAAAAGTAAAAATCATGGTATAAGACAGTGCTATATTAAATAATAAAATGAAACGAAGCTTTTAAATACAGTACATTTATTTTTAATTGGTAGTTAAAAATTAAGAGCTTCTAATGAAGACGCTGGTGGCACAGAAATCTGAAACTTCTATTGAAGTCCGTGGCGGTGAAAAGGTTAAAATATACTTTTTCTATCTTACTTAACAACAAATTTGTTAAAAAAAATGTAACTACTACTGTGTGTCTACTATTTCCTGTTGTTTTATTGATCTATAGTGACGTACATACCTGTTTCTGATTTTGTTTATGAGTAGTTAATTATATTATAATTTTAGACATTTTCACATTATTTTATGAGAGGTACTGTTTCGATGATTCTCACTTTGTTAAATATCCAGTAACTTACTGCATGTTTGCACGATTGGCATAATACCTAATAATATGATGTGCGCAAGGCCCCTAATTTACTATTTAGATTTAAGCTCTCTTTCGTAATTCGTGATCTAAAACACCTAGCTTTATGCAGCTCATAGACTGTACGAGCACTCCCTTGTGATATTGAAAACAAATCAATTTATATAAATAGATTAATATGTACTAGTAGGTACCTAAGTAAGGTGTTGTTTTATTTGGATTTTTTCTCCTAATAGGCCCCCTAACTCCGTACACTATGATATGAGCAAGGCTGCAAGACAGACTTTTTGACTTTGTTGGCAAAAAAAAACTCAAAACAGATTATGTAGTCAGAGCAGTGGTGGCCCAGTGCTAACAGCCCCGACTTATCGAGTCGTAGGGCATGGGCTCGAACCCAGGCTGACCACTTGACCACTGCTCTCAAAACAGTGAAGGAATCGTGAGGAAACCGGCATCTCCTAAAAGCAAGAAATAGAAGACATGTCTACCAATCGCCACCTCCGCGCTGGGCCCGCGTGGAGGATTATAGCCCCTCCTTCCGTCTCATCATGAGGGCTGTGTGATCTGTTTCCCAGCTGTGGGAACATGAATTATGCTAAGATAGCATGTTTGGGCAGTGAAGCTATTTGACTTTGCTGACAGAAAAACACTTGAAAAAAAATGTAGTTAGGTCAATAGTGGCCGACGTTATCGAGTCGTAGGCCGTGGGTTCGAATCCTGCCTGGCGTTTTACTAAGTGTAATAAAAACAAAACGATCAAGGAATGGTCAGGAAACGTCCTACAAACCAAAATTCATAGACTTGTGACATCCAGTATCCACCAACACGCACTTGCACTAGGCTCCCGTGGCACGGTGTATTATGGACCGCGCTCCCGCTCACAACGAGGAGCCCTGTGTACACAGAACATTATACTCTAACGAGGTTCCAGCAGTGAGAACTCTTACACTACTCTACGGGCTGATTACATAGTTGATTGCAGAATAGCGACACCAGTCTGGCGAATGATAAAGCTGTTGCTGTTGGTTTGGTTTGATTCCCATGTCGAATTAAGGGTACTTACTCAAAATGTGCCCCGGATTAAATAATCCGCCATGGGACTATTAAAACGTTAGGGATACGAAAGTATAAATGAAATTCCTAAAAACGGGATATTTCACTTAAAAATTATCGAATAAAATGGTATTAGAGAGCAGTTGTGTGGGAAGGAACCTGGAAGAACAGATCGAAGTTCGTTCACACAGTACTTTCAGACGAGTTATGGCTTGTATACCCACTTCTTTTTGAAGTAAGTTCTAAATGGCCTGCATTAAATAAAATCCGCCCGATGTCGTCGTCTACTTTGCGGTACATTTAGTTAAATCAAATAAAATAAAAGGATTAAACAAACTCTTCGGAAAAAACCGTCATGCCTATTATCAAAATGGAATAAAAAAAAGTAGGTACAAAAAAGTCAATAATTAAAACGTTCCAGGTTGACTATAACAAGAGAAAAACAAAACCTTGACAACATTTTTTCTTTACGGTCACCGTATTAATTAAGCAGCTGAAAAAATATAACGATTTATCAATTTAATGCAAATTAACTACCACAAGTGCAAGTACCTTTAGTCTAATTATATTTGCCAACATTTTATAATGGATGTAATTAAACCTTTCTTTTCCCTCACTTTATAATTTTATCTGATAACTGCCATGCTCAATATACTGTTACGTTGTATTTGGAATGTGTCAAATAACAACGTCAAACGTCAAACTACAAAATTGACATTGACAATCAAAACAAATTGTGGGGCCGTCCTCATTTTACTAATGTTTATTTTTATAATTAAATATAACTTAAAATGGCATTATGACCAAGAACTATAAACATGTATAAACGGGTACATTACTGCGGCACAATATTGTTTATGTGTTCGCTTATTTATTTAGTTAGAGTTGTATTTACCGAGATTTTTGACGATGAAAGTGCTTTGGTCGACGAATGGCTGGATCAAAACGATCTTAGTGATTATAAGAAGCTCTTCAGAGAATATGGTAAGTTTATGGTTTTAGGCACTCTAATCCTGTTATAAGGGAATGTAAATAATCGTAGATATGTTATTGATAGAATGGCTCGGCGCGTTCCAAGTATCGGCTATATTTGCATTCGTTGCACCGATTCTGTCGATTTGAAAATAGTTTCGATGCCCGGGAAATCTAACATAATCAAAAATGGTTACACATATCAGAGGCGTTTAGTAAATGAAACATAAACACATAAATTACATCTTGTACAGTGTACCAGCTGAGTGATTAGAATTTTCCTTCATTTTCTCCAACCTGAACATTTTCTTCTAGTTTATTTCTTGAAAGTTCCATGTTTACTGGAGCCTTGACTGGAGCGCATGAGTCGGTGTTAATATAAAAAGAAAACAAATTGTAAGAAAAAGATTTTCTATAAATTTTACTGCATCAAGTCATTAATATGGAATTGTTACTGTTGTTGTGTTTCATGGCACAATAATAACAGGGAAATATTATTCAATTCTCATAATGGAGAGTAGCTTTGGGATATGGCCGATACATGTTCTCTAATAAATATATTTTACCAGAATCTTCTTGCCCAAAATAATCTTTTTGCATATTCAATCTTATCTGGGTTGGCTTAGTGTTAAATTTAACAAATTTACAATGTAAGATAAAGTTGTGACACAAATGTTGTTGTCAATGTAGTTATAAATAACAATATATTGAACAATCACATGTTTTCATGAACTCTTCTATCTTGTCTCCCCACCCGATTCTTTTATTTTATTTCATATCACTTTCTATTTGATAAAAACCGAAAAAACCACATGAATTTATGTGGGAATGTAAAGTTTAGGAAAATAATAGTAATATAGTGCATAAAAGAAAATATGGTTACTTTTCATAGTTTGGTTACATAGATAAAATATGTTTTATTGTGTACTCTAATTCATTCCCATAAACCTATAGTAGGTAAGTACTTTAAAAAAGAAATAAAAAGAAGTTTCCACTTAGATAAGATAGCAAAGATGTTAGAATGGCAGCAAATGGCAATACGCAGTACCTATTACAAAGAATAAAGTTGAAGAACCCAACACAACACATTCAGAGATTACAACTACATAATAGTTTCAAACTTTCTTTTATCAAAAACAATAACACTAAAATTGACGCTTGTTATCTTTAGCTAACTACATTCATAACTCCAGAGTTAACCTAAAGTTAAATGACCTCTTTATCTCAATTCGTTTTCAAGTATAACACACAAAAAAAAATCTTGTTACAAAAATTACTTTTAAGCTTTGTATGGCAAGATTATAATCATAATCCTATTAATGCGATGAAAGCAAGAATACCGCGGTGGAAAAATGATAGCAGTAACTGTACTCTATAGAGATCCCGCGGGCGTGAGGGGCGGCTGTGACGTAGCCACCCGCCACCCCATTGGCCACCCCCACACCCGGCAAACAAATACAAAGACCGCTCGCTCTCTCAGTCGCGTCGCACCCTCCGTGCCGTGCGGACGTCGCTACACCCATGCATATCACCACACATCACTTAATATGATCGTTTTTATTAAAATTGTGATAAAATACTCAGTCGGTATCAATTAAAAAATATTTATCTATCAATCTTTTTAGTCTCGTTTTAATTTCGAGTCGAAGTGATTTTCCATTGTTCGAGGATTGCCTGTGGTGGCGGTTAATTCGGTTTGGATTGTTAATGTCAATTGTTTTCTAAAGTACACCATGTGGCAATTCGAGGATTCGGAGATATACTCCATAGGGATGATCCATCCTTCCCACAGCCGTCACTCGGGGCTATCTATGCTGTCTGGAGTTTCCCAGTTCTCAGGTAGGTTCCGCAAGCGTGTTGATGTTCTTTTGCAGGCTGAAACTATCGCTTCAGCGCACAGAGAAGCGTTTAATGAACCCTCTGAACCCTCTGAACCCTCTGAACCCAGAATATTAAATCATCGTCATCATTAGAAGTAAATAGTAAGTAATCAAATTCATTTTGGCGACAGTGTTCATGACAACAGTACTAATAACTTCACCGGGTTCCCAGCAGTAACATTAATAGGCTGTTACAAACAAACGATCCTGTTATTTAAAATGGGACCTTATTTTGTTGATTTAAAGTCGATATTTGCAAGTTCCGTAACAAGGTTTCGCTGTACCATTGTCTGGTTAATCCCTTCAGCGTTTCAGCGCTGGATTGTATCGTGCATTGCGTTATCTACTGTGGAGGATTTGGATTTCAGAGCACGTATACCCATTTACTTTTGCGTGGATTTGAGAATCGAATGAAAAGGTAGATGGTATCGGCGCCTTGTTATTGGGTAATAGGAACAGATGTTAAATGAAGTCTGAGAGAAATTGTTTTAGTGCATTAACCTTATGAATTTCGCTATTTGGACAATGTACCGGCTGTCCCTAAAGTTTGACCAGAGGCGGCCGTGACCATTGGTATTTTTGTCAGAGTCCTTTTTCTAACTGAGTTGCGAGTACGCTTCAAATCTAACCGAACTATTTTACACTGCGCAACTGCCTCTCTGACCTCTACAACAGTTACTTGGTAACACGATATCTCTTGGTAAGACTGGATGTCTAGCGACTTTCGGTATTATTGCCAAAGTAATAACATATAAAACAACTTATGACATTTAAAAATGTGTCCGTCAGGTGAAATATGGGTACCGGCAAAAATGTTTTCCACTCCATTTATCCCCAAGGGTAGTAAGCGTGACGGAGAGCTTGATTCAAGAGGACAGCGCGCGGAATCCTCTTTCGCGTTAAGGACATTTATAATGCGCTCACTAATGGCGAGATCATTGCAAATTTTCAGGCATTCTTTTTAGAGGTCTTTTACATACATATAAATTTACATCTTTTCCTATGGGGATAGGCAGAAACTCCAGAACACCCTTTTACTAGACCCATCTTTGGCGGTGGAAGTTAATGAAATAATAGCGCTACGCAGTCAATTTTCGCAATTTTCGACTACATAACTAATGCTTAATAACTTGGCTTCTACATTGTTTCTGCAATTGTAATATTGTAAAACCATTCAGCCAAATCCGAAAAAGGCATAAGTTTGTATGTAAATCCGCATAATATTTGAAATCAATATCTGAAATTACTTCACCAAAGGGAATAATTTAATTGGGCATTCAGCTCTAAAGACGCCGTAAATCGTATGTTTGGGTCGTGCAGCCCTAATTGGATGCTTAGACTGTCTGTGCACTTCTTAATTGGTAGTTACAACGTTTATGATACCTTGAATTGGATAGTTATTCGATATACTGTATATATATACTGTACTGAGTTAGTTCAAAGAGGTCTCTTGAGGGCTTCTAAATTGTCAGACTTAATAACGGTGAGATGAGTTTTGGGATAATTTTGATCTGTCCTGGAAGTTGTGATTGGCTTATTTTATTAGAACACAAAAATAAGTCGAATCCTAACTACAGGATGTACAGTGTACACTAAGGTACAACCGCCGTTTGCCGAACTATATACCAAATATGTCTTTAGGAATCGTCGTCATCCCTTAGACATAAAATAATATGCGAGACAATTTCAGTGCTTACTAGAATAACGTGTATCTATAATGCGACCTTCCTCGGAAACGATATCATTTAAACATTTCGAAATGTTCAAAAAACTTCTGCGATTGCATAACATGAAATTGCCACGGATAGCGAATAAAACAGCGCTGGGATTAGACCTTTTGTAGGCACAATGTTTTTATGGCGTGGACAATAAAAAAATAAAATATGCAAAAGCAAAAAGTCAGCGACTGCAACTAATTACCAGCACTCGTAGTGTATAAGCAACCTTAATGAGTGGTCTAAGTTATGGGGGACCTGTAGTTTAGTGGTAACATGTATCTGGACTTCTGGAGTACGTAAACAGGAGTTTTTAATTGATCAAATATAGTTTTCATGGTTAGCTTGCTTTAGCTGAGCATACAGAACATAATCGACATCTTTTTTACTCGTGATACCGATCACCAATTTTGATCACATCAATCAAAACATTTACTCGCATAAGGGGCTTGTCAGTAATTGCATTGCTTTTAGTGGGGCTGTGTCTATTCAAATTCATAAGCCTTGATTGCTTCTCTTTTTACGCCCTTTTGATATTTTTGTTATCTTTATAACGAGCCATAGTTATTATGACCATCGAGCTACGCAGCCCGGAAAAGCAAGACCCTTCTTTATTTAGTTACGTTTATGGGCTATAAAATCTAGTCCCGCCCCTGAAAAACTCCATAAAAGTTACTTGAAAGTAAATAGGCCTCGCCTGCAATTAAAAATAACGCGGTTCGTTAGCCAGTGTCGTAAAATTATCGTGTTTTTAATTAGATCGCAAACTTTCTAGTAGAACTGAAGTTTACGAGCAGACCAGTTGATTAGAGTTTAGTAGGGAGCTCGGTTGTACGCCGGACGGTATGCGGTAGACGGACAATATAATAGGGTCTAAGTTTGTTTTAACAGCTGCTTACGTGTGCTAGGAAGACATTATATTTGTTCTAAAAATCTTAACTAGCACTCAACTTTTGCGTCTTTGCATTTTATAATAAAGTCGCAATTGCTTCCCCTTCAATTAACTACTCGTTTTTAATCGTTGTCAGTCGTCGTTACCATATAATTCAGCAGGATGATGACCAAGAAGTCGGTGACCGAAAAGTTTAATCTCTGCGTGATATTTGACAGGGGATTATAGAAGAAGAAAACGTGTTACTTTAATTTAACACCACCAGGTGTTTGATCAAAGCTGAGAAACATGGCGTGGCGTTGTTCAGAAAATACTAGTATGTTGTAGACGACTAAATAGAGCTGTCACTTCTGGAGCAAGTATATAAGCATAAATACAACTTGGTGGGATTACAGACCCATCCGACACATTATGTGAGTGCGCTGCTGTCCAGAACATAGCGCATGTACTGGAATGCCCTAAGGGTCCATAAAATTCCAGTTTTGGGGAACTAATAAATGCTACTTATACTGCTATTTTCATGGCCACTTGCTGGGCCCATCTGATCTGAAGAGTATCATCGACTCGGAAAGAAGAAGAAATTTTAGGATGGATCATGTTATCTCTGCTTGTTCCCTGCGCCGTTTAAATGCAGCACTCGCAGCGAGCACCACTTAGAACTAATTCAAAAAGGCGACCACTCACCGGACCTGAACTTATGTTAACCTTGTCTGGTTTGGCGAGCGCTTTGTTTGGAGACCTCACTTTGTGTGGTGGACATTATTGTATTGTACTTTACTACTAGCGGCCTGCCAAGTTCTGAGCTTACGCGTAGTGTTACTGACTATAACCTTTGTCGGAAGATATTTAGTGGCATTGACAATAACGATACACTCGCCAAATTTACACTGGCCTGAAACCAAAAGTATGCGGATGTAGACAACCCCTCTTTAGTCGCAAGACTCAAGAGTTACTGCTAGATATGAAGTCAACGGTTTGTCGAGCAAAGTGATTTTGGGGTTTGACCATCAGAAATTTGTCATTAACAGCCTGAAGCTTGGTCTTCCGTCCGGTTGATGGCAATAGGCTCACCCTCTATTCAAAGACACAAAAATGTGGGTGAACTATAAGTACAGCACTGCCATATCCCTCTGGTATATCCAGTTCTGATTATTAGCAATAACTAAATGTGGGATCCTAATATTTATTTCCGAGAGAAAAGAAAACAACGCAGCAAAATATGATGAATCAGTTTCGGAGGATAGATTCAATATTTTTCTTCCATTTCTTTCACAACGATAACAGCCATGACGTAACATAAAAACTGAAAAGTAAAACAATGGTTTGGTGCACAAAAAGCTGTGTGAAAAGCCTGCGTTGCAGTGACCCACTTTTCCCAGTTTGTTTTCAATACCCGCGGCGATGTGCATATAAATACAATTTATGCGTATCCGATACATAAATTGTAATATGAGCAGAGATAAAAGTCATCTCGTTGATTACGAATGTAATTGAAAAGTTCATTTAAGTTTTTAATTCCACGTAGAGTCGTCATTAGTTACAAAAAGTAATTTAAACTGTGCAATTCAGCGCTTTTCAAATCTTTTCAACGGATTACACAATGTGTTACTCGGCTTTTATTATTATTATTATTTTTTTTTTTCCGGATGGAAAATCATAAATGACCCCACCCACTCTGGGCGGAGCGGAGAGGAGTGTCAGACTTGTACTGACTAAAACCCATCCATGTTCCTTCTTTGCCCTTTATGTTCCAGGGCCACGGTATCTCTTTCGAACAGTCCCGCAGCCCTGGCAGGCATCGGCCCATGCGGACCCCTACTTGATTGCTGACATCTCTTTGAGGCGCGCGTGGAACACGAACGCGCCGTCGACACGGCCCGTCGTCATAAGACGGCCGGACGGCGAGCTAGCCCATAACTCGCCGTCCACAGGCCAGCGACTACGGTAGTCGGAAGCCACCACGTGACCCCCGACGCCCAGGGCGTCTCCCGCGGCGGCTGGGACGTGAGGTTCTTTCCCTCTCACGTCCTGCCACCTCCTTCACTAGCATGACTGCTTCGCAGAAGGAGGTGATGGCTTCCCATTCCCTCTCGCTCCGGACCATGGCTTGAACCAAGGCCGGACGCGAGAGATCGCCGCCGGCAATCGCCGCTACAAGGACACGGCGGTGCTCCGCCCAAGCGGGGCAGACCTCCACGGTGTGTTGCACCGTGTCCTCCGGACGATTCTCGCAGTGGAAACACCCGGGCGTTTCCTCCCGCCCGATTCGGTGCAGGAACCTCCCGAAACAACCGTGTCCGGTGAGGACCTGCGTCAGGCGGTAGGTGAGGGCGCCGTGGCGCCTCTCTAGCCACTCCTCAAAGAGGGGACTTATCGCCACTATGGTGGCGTGCCCTGCACGGGGTTGCGACAGTCGCTCTCTCCATGTCGCCATGAGATCACGCCGGAGGTCTGTCCGCTTAGCGGCAATTTGTCGCGGCAGCGGAGTTTCCCCTCGACATAATGCTTCCGCGCGCCATTCATGCAGGCGCGCGAGGACTATCGCCTCCAGATCCCATGGCGGCAATCCGGCAAGGAGGCTAGCCGCCTCGCCGGAGATCGTGCGGTACCCCCTGATTAGCCTTATGGCTATCACCTTTTGGGGCGCGTTCAGGTAGTGGGCGGCTTGCCGCCTCAAAGAACGCGCCCACACCGGGGCCCCGTAAAGGGCCATGGACCGCACGACCCCCGCGTAAAGCTTCCGGCAGGAGGCGTTTGGACCCCTCAGGTTGGGCAAGAGCCGCTTGAAGGCAGCCCCTGTCCGTTCCAGTTTGGGAGCCAAACGTCGGAAGTGCTCCACGAAGTTCCACCGGCTGTCGAGGACGAGTCCTAGGTACTTCAACGTCGACCCGACGCCGATGGAAACCCCTCCTGCCGTCAGTAGGGATCCCGACGGTGGCGCATTCCGAGGCCCATGAAAACAAATGGCCTCGGACTTGTGCAATGCCACCTCGAGACCCAATTGCCGGATCCTATCCACGACTATCGCAACCCCGCGTGTCATGTTTTCGGCCGCCGCCTCTTGCGACCTCCCTTGTGCCAGTACCAGCGTGTCGTCAGCGTAGCAAACTACACTGACGCCGGTAGGGAGGTCGGCGCGCAGCACCCAGTCGTAACCGATGTTCCACAAGGCCGGCCCCAGAACCGAACCCTGTGGAACACCGCACGACATCTCTCGCCGGTTCCATTCTCCGCTTCGACTGGGGTAGATGACGGCCCTGTCCGTCAGGTAGTCCCCGACCACACGACGAAGGTAGGTCGGCACCCCGTGATACCGGAGTGCCTCCGCAATGCAGCTCCAGGGCATGGAGTTGAAGGCGTTGGCGATGTCAAGAGACACCGCCAAGACAACCCCGCCCCGGGACACCGCGTCCCCCGTCGTGAGGGCTCTCACGCGCATGATGGCCACCGTCGAGCGCCCCTTGCGGAAACCAAACTGGTGTTCCGCAAGATCCGGCCCCATCCCTGCAAGGTGCCCGGCGAGGCGGTTGGCAATGACTCTTTCAAAGAGCTTGCCCACCTCGTCGAGCAACACAATGGGCCGGTACGCGGACGGAGAGTCCGCAGGGCGCCCTGGCTTCCGGATGAGGACCAGCTTCCCCGTCTTCCAACGAAGCGAGAACTGGCCTCTCTCCAAGCATGCGCTTAGGAGCCCTTCCAGTCGGGGCCCGAGAGCCTCAGAGGCCAGGACCCAGGCTTTGCCAGCCATCGGGTCCCGGGGCGGTATTTCTCGCTTTCAGCCTGCGTACCGCCACTCTCAGGTCTACCCCAGTCACCTCCGGAACGTTATCGTCGTCATCGGTGTGGTCCGCTTCCGGCACCGCACGCGGTGACGGAGCCATAGGCGGGGGAGGATGCTCCCCTCGCGAAGGGAACAGAGCGCTCACCATGTCCTCCACGAGCTCAGGCCGGAGACTCTGCGTTAGCGGGGGGGCCCGGGTGCGGAGTTTGTCCCGCACCATCTTGTAAGGGCGTCCCCACGGATCTGCGTTCAGAGACTCCAGCATCTCCTCGCGGGCCAAATGCTTGGCCCGCCGGACAGCCTCTTGGAGGGCGGTCTTTGCCGCTCTGTACCCCTCGTACAGCTCCGCCTCAATGGCTGCCGCATCCGGAGGGCGGATGCGGAGCCTGCGATGCCTGGCGTACAGGTGCCGCGCGGCAACGCACGCCTTG
Organism: Noctua janthe; assembly: GCA_910589295.1. Taxonomy (NCBI): domain Eukaryota; kingdom Metazoa; phylum Arthropoda; class Insecta; order Lepidoptera; family Noctuidae; genus Noctua; species Noctua janthe. Next base: position 933,282 of record OU342561.1, read on the forward strand.
CGCAGAGACGTCAGCTCTTGCGACCACCAGTACACCTGACGCCGGGCGCTTCCTGGCCGAACTCGGGGCATTGCCACGTCGCAAATCTCGGACATGGCCTCCTGGAACCAACCCGCCTCGTTGTTGATGTCGGCAGGCCTGACCGGTGATGACACCCAGGCCTGCACGATTGAGGCTTCCAGGAGGAGCTCCCGGTCCAGCTGCTTCAGCGCCCATCGCGGACCACTCGGGGCCTGTAGGACCGGCGCGCTTGAGGTCTGAGTAGAGACGTCGAACCGGATGTACCGGTGGTCGGAATAGGTCTCCACCCCCTCCATGACGCGCCAGTCGACGACACGCGGTGACAGAGCGGGGCTAGCGAACGAGATGTCCACCACCGACTCGCTCCGCATCCGCACGCACGTGGGACAGAACCCCGATTTAGGACGACTAGACCTGTCTCCAGAGCCCAATCCTCCACCATCCTATCCCGCACGTCCGTGTAACGAGAACCCCAAGCCAAGTTCTTGGCATTGAAGTCCCCGAGTACAAGCACGGGGAGGGAATGGCTTCCGATGACGACACTCAACTCCGTGAGGGAGTTGTGGAACTCGGCGAGAGTTCGGCTCGGGGAGAAGTAGACTCCCACTACAACGTTCTCCCCGAACCGTGCTGCTACGCACCCCTGACCCTTCCTGACACTCTCAAGGGTCGGGGTACCGGCGGCGGCCGACGCAATTATGGTCACTGAACCGCTATGGTCCTCCACCCAGTCATCCCTGGGCGGGACAAAGTAATGGGGCCGTTACTGGCACTCCATTTCAGTCCCCTCCCGGGCCCTCTGCAAGGGCCCCGCTGCGGAAATTGCAGCAGTAACGGCAGCGGCGGCAACAGTGGCAGCGGCTGCGGTGGTGGCGACGGTGGGGGTTTTGGCGGTGGTGGCGGAGGGCCTTCCCTTGCTGCTGGCCTTGGCGGGTGTACCGCAGGCCTTGCTCCCTGCCCGGTGATCAGCTGGCTTGCCAGCTGCCGCACATGCGGCGCAGTGCGGTGCGGCAGAACAGGCCGCGGCCATGTGACCGGGCTGGCCGCAGCGGAAGCACAGGCCACTGCGGTCCACCTCCGAGGTGCACCGGACCGACACGTGGTGCCCTACATGACAGCGGAAGCGCCTCAGAGGTCTGGGCTCCAGCAGCTTCACCTGCGCTGACACCCAGCCCACCAAGAGCCTTCGGCCCTCCACAATGGCTTTCGCCGCCGTCACAGGGCAGCTTACCGTTACGGTTCGCATGCCCGACAGATCCGGACGTAAGGTGCCTGCCTTGACCAGCTCGGCAGGACACCCACCGGTCCTGGTGACGGCGGCCACCACCTCCTCCTCGGTCACCGAGTCGTCCAGACCCAGGATGCGCAGGTCTGCGCATTTGACGGGCCTGGACACTCGGGCCTCGTCCGCATTTAGGGACGCTCTGAGCTTTTCGGCCAGAGCGTCAGCGGACGAGCCACGGGTTTTGCCGGGGATCTCTAGCACTCGAGCCCCTGTTGCGGTCACTCTAAGCCGGAGGCCCCCGGCGATCCCGAGCTCTCTGAGATCCACCGTCGCCTTCGCTTTAGCGAGCACGTCGCGGTAGGTGACGCCCCTCTTTTCCGCATCCGGCTGTAGCGTTATCACTACAGCTGCGGTTTTCGGGGCGCTGAGCCCAGCCGCGACGCTCCGCTCCTTTTGTCGGCGCTTCCGCTCCCGCTTCCTGGCCTTTTTTGCCGCCCTTCGCTCCCTCGCTCTTTCTCCGGCCACCTGCCACCCGGACTCGGCCACAGAAGGCTTAGTGGGCGGGGGAGGCGGCGGTGGCGGCTGTCTCGCGGCTAGCGCCGGTACATACGCCGCCTTGCCCTTCTTTTGGGCCACCGCCTTGCTCTGTCTCAGGGCCACCGCCCTCCCGACTGAAGCCGGTTTCGCCAGAGCCGGCTTTTCGGGGGCCGACGTAACCCTGCCGGAGGGCTGGCTGGACGGCCCCGGTGCGGAGGCCGCAGCAGCCGCATATGTGGCCGCCTTGTTTGCCGCCAGGGGGGGGCGCAGGACAATGACCTCCAGAACGGCGAACCGCGCCTGGAAGGCAGCCAGCTCCTGCCGAACCAGGTTCAGAACCTGGTTCTCCACCGCCACGGGCTGACTTGGTCGCTGCTGGCCCCCATTTTGGGGCGCCTTGCGAGAGCCGGACTCGCGCAGACCGGCCAGGTCTGCTCGGAGCTTCTTGTTCTCCTCCTGGAGAAGCTCCGTAGCAGCCGTCAGGCGAGCGACCTCCGCCCGCAGTTTGGCAACTTCGTCTGGTGGAGGCCCCGCATATCTGGCCTTCGCTGCCGCTATGCTGGAGGCGGCCGCTGCAGGTATGGCCCTTTATCTAGTAGAGGGCTTCTGCTTGTAGGACACAGCCCTCAGCGCCACCTCCACCTCCTTCGCAAACTCGGGCTTACGCTCCGCATCTGAGCCGCCGTCTGCGACCGCCTCGTCACCAGAGGAGCCCGAACGATCCACCCCGTGACCGGCCACCCCCGGGTGGCGCCCCCTCGGCAAGCCGCGCCGACCTCTCGGTGACAGAGAGGCCTCTCCCCTTGCCGCGGATCCCGCCACGCTTGCTGTTGGGGATCTTGCGAGCCGAAGCCAGCTCCCCCTCTGAACCCCTCTGACTCTCGGTCGCCTACCGGCCTGGATCGCTTGCGTAGGAACTCCCTGTTCCCCGCAGCAGCCCCGGGCCTCCCGCGCCGGGAGCTCTCTGAGCCTCCCGCGCTCACGTCGCTGGATGTGGCGCTGGACTCCGACCCCGCTTCCCTCTCCTTCCTTCCTTCGCCGTTATCGGCCGTATTTTGGATAATGTGATTTTCCATACTGTTCCCACGAGTATGGGGGAAATAAAAAGTCCATCTGGGCAGTGCCCCCTGTGCCCAGATAAGCCATATAGCCAGGCCCGGCAGTGGTTCGCACTAGCGACTGATTTTCCATAGGAACCCGTCAGCCATACATCTCCTCGCGGTGCGCCGCCGCTTGAGATTCGGGGTAACTTTTTATAGAGGTTTTCTACCTCGTGATCCGGGCGGTTAAGCCAAGACCCTCGGTCCCAATCGAAGCCGCGAGACGTGTTCCACGACACTTCGACGGAGGGATTACGATATCGACGGGGACAGTGAAGGACTGTGTCCTTCACTGTCTGCTCGGAGGCAGGGTAAGTGCACACCGAGCCCGCCCTTGCTCCTCCGCTGTGCCCTCTGCTTTTCAGAGGGTCACGTGGAACAACGCCCCCTAGGCCCACAATGGGCCCCTCCCATGTCAGAATATTAGCCATGGACAGTAACATTCCCCGAAGAATAAGAATCTCTTCCCATTCCTCGGGGAAGGATACTGCCCACGCCCAGGGTGCACCGGCCCAGCAGCTGCTATTCCCTCCAGACGTATCGAGAGGGACCGGCAGCCATCAGGCACACGAGGAGGAATTCTGACAACACACCCCATGTGTTACTCGGCTTCACAATAAAATAAATGTATCGTAGCCTCACTTCTCCACTCTATTTGATAGAAAAGGTGAATCTACAAAATTGGCAGACAGAACAAATCATAATGGATGGGAATAATATCAGGTGAGGGTAAGCAGTGCACTGTAGGTTCAGATCCTATAGAACAGCGGAAATAAAACATGGAAGGGCTTCAGCTTAAAGCAAGAAACTCTGGCAAACTTGTAACGTGCGGCACTGGATAACACATTAGGTGTTACCCAGTGACGCACACTTAATTCTCAAGTATGCCTCTCTGACCTAGGCCGAAGTTTAAAAGCTTCTTTGATGGAAAAGATATCCAAGATCCACTGATAAGAATAAGATAGATAAAACATCACGTTTAAAGCTCTGCAGTATCGTAAGATGTTTTATGAGCAATATTTTCTGGTCGCAGTCTGTTTAGTATTCCGCTGCAGGGTTGTTTAGATCAAAAATTTTGATCCGAACAGAATAGTGTATTGGATGCATTATGTATGTAGGCCGGTAGCAGGTTTTGATTAATTTTTTGTAATAGAAAATTATATGATCCATTATATTTCTGGTCCCTTAACTTTAGACGTGGCGTGGGATACCATCTCTTTTTGAAATTTCTAGTCTAATATTTAAGTTTTTGCTGAAGTTTCAAAAGCTTTATGAAAATGGTGTCTCTAATAAAATAAGAAAGAACATTTTCATAATGTAACGAGTGCGATGTTGCTGGCATTTTTACTTTGAACATCCCACAATGTAATTATTTCTCGATGATTAAAGTCTTCTGTTTTACAAAATATTCTTTTATAATTCACCTTCATTTCATCTACCTATTCTTTTGAACAACGAAGTTAATCCTTACTGTATAATACTGCAAAATTTTAATTAAGTCTGGTTTAAACTTGGGGTAAACTTGACATCTGGGGTAAGTCCGTTGACATTCGGTAATCTACCGAAGCCTGTCACTGCTATATCAAGAACAGTGACGTTAATTTAGTATTCAAGCTGATTCACTACCAACTACCGATGTAATTGTTCAGTGACAAACACTCTCTCGGGATCTAATTAGCGTGGCTGGCCAACTTTGGGCTGCGAGAGTGCAAGTTTACGTAGAACGTCCATCTGCAATAGCGCGTTGGAATCACGCCAACGCGTCCTGTCGTTTAGAAATATGGAAAAAAAGATGAAATGAAATTAAAAATCCTCTCTCGCGCCAGTTACCTTTGAAATATGCATCGAACGCCACATCCAACACTGACCTGGCACAAATTGACCTTTTAGCGTAGGTCCTGGTCGACATGTTCAAATTCAATCACATATCGATTTGTATTCCGTCCTGCCTGCCGCTGAATCTGCTTCAATCAGATAATCTCGTTTCATATCTCCCAAGTAATGTTATTGCATTATGGTAATGACTAAAACGCGCCTTTGTGTTGGTTTGGAAGTCGGACGAAAATACTCTGATTCAAAAGTCAAATCATATTAGAGTTATAAAAGGCAGTGCAATTTGGTACATTCGTACAAAATTAATATTGATAATCTGATATTCAACCGCAGCTGGTGAGACCAGAAAGGCTTGGTTAATTAGATATACTCAATACTCAATACTTTATTGCATTCCATAATGTTAAATAAAACAGTTGGTATGTTAAAACATTGAATCAATTATGGACCCTGTCGGGCACAGCAAAGTTAAATTAATTGGTAATAGGAGAGAGGATGAAGGCGCTTTTAAAAAAGTTAAGAAATATTAAATTAAAATAGTAAAATGGCTTTTGTGGTATTTACATTATAGATCATAATTATATTTAATTGAGTACTAATAAATTTGTAAGTCTTAAATGTAATATTTGGTTAATTTATTTCTTAAATTATTTGAGTTGAATTTGGCATTTACATGTAAAAGTTTAAAGTTTTTTGATACTGAAGACCTTCGAACTTTATAAATATGTTCATAGAATAAAGAAGTATTCAATACCAAATTTTAAACATTTTGTTATTCCTTAAAAATATTCTTCAACTTATCAAAATATCGTCAACACACATTGACCACACCCAAGCGTTCCACCAGATAGGAGTGCATTGCCCTTAGAATGGGGATGGGATGCATCTGTATTTACAGGTCCACCTGTAGCCCGGGATGGCCGGGTCGCGGGTCACCGGCCCAGTTCCGCGTCCTACTTCTCGGCAACCCGGCTGCGCAACAAGTGACGTGTCATTATGTAATGTCGAATGGTGTACTTAGATAATGTTGTCGTCACAGACGATGATGGCTCTCAATCAATGCGTTAGCTGATTAAGACGGTGGGTATTGAATTGATTTGGCTTTGATGGTACATTCGATTTTGTTCATTCGAGGTAACGAATAGATATTGGTTTAGGTCAGGTTAGCATATAAGGATGGTTTTCTGATACTCACAACTAAAAAGAAAATACTACTACTAATACTAGTGTTTAAAAGTAATGCCTCAGCTCCGTTTAGGAAAAATCTAACGTAGTCAAAACTGGAAATGTAGTAGGCACATTCATAAAGCTCTAATTTTTACGCCTTTGTGAATATTTTCTGTTTCACAAAGTATGACATGGGTCTCGCGGTCCACGAAGCAATCTTTTGAAACGAGATTATGACAAAATAGCGTTTTTCCTGGATTATCGTGCTCTATTTATTTAACATAATTAGGGCTATCGTTGAGAGAGAATAATGTACTGAAAATAAAGTAAAGCCACCATTTAACGTCGTTATTAACATAAATGAGACTGTTCAGAATTTATATTTCATCGTTAGTTTCAGAAAATATTTCCAGGCTGCCGTACTGCTCTGCTGAGTTATTACACTGATAGATGTATAGGTTTTTATCGATTCATCGAAGCGTTGCGCGAATCGTTTAGTGAAACTACGTACCTATACTGCCTATCTACCAATACAGCCTTTTAAAAGAAATGGCTTTTACATTTGAGCATTTCAGTCGCTATATTATAACCTCTCCACTTGGTACTACATTAACTAATCGACACCTGAGTCAGCGAAAACAATTGATGGCCTAAAGTCAAGGTCAAAGCTTTTAACTCCACGATATCAAAGGCTATAAAGGGCTACCCTACTTAGTGAATGGGATGCGATCAGGCCCACAGCAGACCCTGAAACAATTTAAAGGGCTTCGGTCGGGAACCAATATTTGCTCAACGAGATTGGTAGATTTGCCGCGTTTGATATTTGCTGCAAATAAACTTGGTGTGAAATTGTCTGGTTTGGGTTTTACCGATTTCGTGTTTTTTCAGAACTTGTTGATAGCCTTTTTTTGGGTCATTCTTTAAATTCAATAGGTATCAACAATTTATAAAATTGAGTAATGAAAGTCTTTTCGAGCTGGTCAGTGTCCTTGTACTGGAATCCTTTGATACATTTTTTTGTGAAAAAGAATATCATAACGTAACATGTGAAATTATAACAATAACAGGGATAAACGGTTCATAAATCTCGTAAAGCTATTATTACCTACTTATCAGTTTGTCAGATCCATAGGACATAAAACTTAATGGCAATAATGTACATTGAAACTTCAATGTTGGTTGTTGGCACTAGTTCTTAATGTTTTTATGTATAACTAGCTGTTCCCGGCATGCACCTTTTCCTACTGCCTACCTACTGCCTACCTACTACCTATCTACTAACTACCTACTACCTACCTAAGAACTTTCTCCTGACAGTAACAAACAGAATAAAAAAAGAATTAGCGAAATCGATTCAGCTGCTCTCGAGATTTGCGCTAAGCAACAAATTCAGGGATTCATTTTTATATTATAGAAGATAGATGTAAATGGATTCTGACATCTTGAGAGAGAATCAAATTTGGGCAACAACAATATTTTTGCCAACAACAACGTGTGTGGCTAAAATCGGAATTTCCTTCTTCAAAACAAAATCGTATCAGTTGTTTTCTTTGCATAAAAGCAATTCTGTCGACCTTCGCCTCGAGTTCAGAAAGTGGTAATAAAAGTGCGGTAGTCGTAAAAAAACTTTGTCATCGTATATTAAAAGGACGTCGATTTTATTGTCGAGTCGAGTTCGTGACTCAGTTTTTTGATCGGGGACTTAGGTTTAGTTAAACTTGTAGGGTATTTGCATAATTTTTGAACAGCTAAATTGTTTTATCTATTATTTTATTTTTGTAATAGGTATCTGATTTTTATTACCGTTTCTTATTTGCATGTTTGTGCATGAAATCTACACACCTCTCCGCTCCACTCGCGGTGCAAAACATCTACTTCCAAGTCCCCACATGATAACCAGTTGTTGACGTCTGATTCTGAAGCCAACAACTGGTTTCACCTACAGCTTACTGAGCCATCCGCTCTAAAGAAGAAGTTTCAACCAATATTCAAGTTGTAGGAATTCATAAAGTTTATGGAAACCACAAGGAATCAAACTTACCTACTTATTATTTCTAAAACTTAGCTTATATTATGTAACCACAATGCTGGTAGCAGGAGCTTTTTAGTACGCTTAGTAATTGATTAGAAAACATTTTCAAATGGTTCGTAATCCCGCTGAGACACATTTGTTGAGCATTCAAGAAACCTGGGAGCAAAAACACGGTTCAGGGGTGTGAAACAATTGAAGAGGCTTTGACAGAGCCAGGTACGAATCAGTATAGTAAAGTAGGTACACATGTAACCTAAGTACATCGATCATCCTAAGTGCCATCCAAGTACAAGTTACCAAAAGCACTTACGATCATTTTGGAATTGGTTTCAGACGAAGGAATCCCAAAGAAACTTCTGTGTTGTTTGCTTCGTACTCAAGTGCTGTATATTTGAAAGTTAGGACTGATCTTACTTCTTATTTGAACTTTGAATAATTCATTGTTGGTTCGAACGATTTGCATGTAATTGTTTGTTTTAGAGAAATTCTTGCAGGTATGTTCGTTTGAAACAAAGGTTAGAATTAAAACTGCTAGAGGTTTGTGCTTCTACTCAAACTTGATCACAAAATGGATCGTCTTTATTGGCATACGTAAGAAAATTTGTAAATCATGTTACATATCTTTATTGACGAGGTCAGTAAGAAAACTTGACGTACACCCTAATTGATTCCTGTCTTGATTTACGCCACTCAGTAACAAGCAACGTTCTTACGAAACAACCAATTTCTAAGTTGTTTGTTGTTCACAAAGTACTCCAAAGTTTTTGATTATTTTGGAGAAATAATCGGAGGCTTTGTTGAAAAGATAGAATTCGATAGTTATTTACCTTAAAACTTTTTTCCTAAAGATAAACTGTTTTTATCAATTTTTCAAAAGAGCTCTTTTCTTCAGGTAAAAAAAGCGCTTGTCAAACTCACAACTTCACAAGGGTACGGGAGTACGTATACAGTGCCTGAAAATTCCACCGAACATTTTGATTGCGTTCATTGATGCCACAGCACGTCTGCGTCGACGTTTCGGATAGAGACCCATACCTATATCAATAAGTCTAATGTGTCTGTAGATCTGGAGTAGGTACCGCGAAATTAAATAATGAGGCTTAGAGAACCGACAGATATTATAGACCCATTATTCTAGCCCTTTACTTTTATTTATTTATTTAATTTTTAGGAAAACAGATAGTGTGTAATAGTTTAAACAAAATATGGCCAATTACAAGTTTCCACATGTAGTACTTTTTCTCTCTTTACTTACTTACTTAGTTCACAAGCCAGGATTTTCAGTCCGACTGAAAGCAAAAATCCCTTTTTTGAATAGCACAATTGCAATATCTTGATTTTAAAGACAGGCATTCGTAGCACGATACTGCTACTATTATACTTTTTGTTACATTGCAAATTTGTAAGAAGTGAAGTTCTAGCAACAATTTTTCTTATCGGAAAGCAACGTCAGCATAGCGTGTTACCTGCTTTTCGTGTTTAATCTCCAGATACTATCCAAGCTAGTCTCTGCTTTACAACTTAGATTAAAACCTCGCGTGCCACATGTAAGCTGGCAGTTTAAAGTTTACCCGCCCTTTTATCAAGTTTTTGAATGGCGTTTTCAGGGTGTTGTGTTATTTGAAAATATAATTTGTTGCTGGCTCAGTTCGGGTTCATTGTTGACGATGTTTTGTGTGTAAGTGTTTAAGCATCAGTTGAGCTGAGTTTAACGCTGTTTTGTTATACGGGATAATTAATTAGCGTTTAATTTGAAAGTTTTAATTGGATTTAAAAGATTAATAGGCTATTTGAATAAATTTGAAAAATTGGTTAAATTCGTACCTTCGAATTTATTTTAACCAATTAAATGACGTCACGCCGTGGTAAATGAACAACAATATTAACACCACACAATCTTCTGTATGATATTCGTTACTTTTATTGCTGTAGCCTTTGCTAAAGCCTGATTCCATAGCGATATAACTTATCAAATATGGCTTAAAAGAGAATTACAGCTGTCTTGTATGCAAATGTCAACAACAATGAACAATGGCGGCAGGGTTACCAACTCCCAAAAATATTTTCCGTAACGTATTATACTTGCCGAATGTTTTGTAACATTCGTCATATTTAAATTTAAAATATAGAGCCCCTAAATAAAATTCAACGCACTTATTTACCTCCCACGGGGGGGGGGCAAAATTGAATTGGCGTTCGCCACGGCGTGACGTAATGCTTTCTGCTTGGTGTTCACAGTCATGTGACAGAATGTCTAATTCTGCCTAATTTATTTTCTGAAAATATTATTAATCTTTAGTTTTTTATTATAGAAATTGTAGTTTGACGTAATCTCCATATCATGATTCATCATTAGAAACTACACTCAATCCGATCAGAACTGTTTGTAATAAATTCTTTCTCTTTTTTTGTTTAAGAACGGATTAAAGAACGGTTAGAAACTAGAATTTAGTAATAAACATTCAGGTTTTTTAGCTTGAAATATTAATCACTAAATTTAAACCTGAATGCTTTTAGTTAGCCTGAATAATTTATCACTTAATTCTAGTTCTAAAAGTTCTTCCATTGACCTAATTCTTGAAATATAGAAATGTTTTTCAGAAGCTATACAATATACGGTTACCATGCCATGGATGTAGCGTGACTCACAGCTTTGAAGGTCATGGTCGAAACTGTCTCAATGTTCTGCGTTATAACTGTCTAAATATTATACGAAAGATGGCATTCAATTATATTCTTTTGTGGAAGTTCCTAAATTACTTTTTTTTTTTTATAATGAATGGGCTTACTCTTGTCCTCAATCTAGTCCAGAGGACAGAGATGAGGTCGACGATGGAACGAGCTAACCCAAAAGAAGCCTATTAACTCGCGACTTAAATAGATTGGGGTCATATGAACTTGGGAACACCGACGCAGGCAGGGAATTCCACTCCTTGGCTGTGCGCATAATAAATGATGCAGCAAAGCGCTTCGTGCGAATATGTGGAACATCGACAAGGTATGGGTGATAACCTGCAGTACGTCTGGACTCCCGATGGTAGAAGGGAGATGGTGGAATGAGCTCGTGGAGCTCTTGGGCACACTCACCGAAGTACAATCTGTAAAAGACCGACAAACATGCAACTTTGCGCCGGTGGGCTAGGCTATGAAGCCTGGTACCAACCAGCTTATCGTCACCAATGAGCCTCTTGGCTCTACGCTCAACAGAGTCGAGTGTGGCTAATTGGTATTTGGCTCAGCCATCCCAAAGGTGACAGCAATATTCCATGCCGGACCGAACCTGAGCTTTATATAAGACTAAAAGCTGTCCAGGCTTGAAGTAACGCTTAACCTTATTTAATAAAAAATAATGCATAATGATATCAAATTGGGGCTATAAAAAAGATCAGGATATCGTCATGAAATCTTTGCCATTCTTTTGAACTGAAATACCGACTTGTGAGTGTTCGTAACACCACTATTTGTTTAATATCTGAAACAAATCCTGCGTCAGAATATGTCTCAAAATCCCCCAATGGCACTTACGGGAGTCACTTGTTAAAATACAAATTTTGAATTCATATTTAAGTAACGTTCGCCTATCCATCACACTGCGTTTTCTTTTATATTATGGATAATACCGTGAACGTCCAAGCGATTATTAGCTAATTGTCAATTATCAATTATCAGGCAATCAGACACAGTCTTGCAATTACGTAAGGCTATGGAATTTGTCGCACATATTCTATGTTTTTAGCGTGTGTTATGTCACAAAATAACAGCACAAACATACTTTTGGACATAATAGCTAACACCAACTTTCTTGTCGTAACACAGGCTACCATTAGTCCCAAGGTCAAGGCCGCGCCGTTTCCAGGCAACGTACTGACAACAAAGCTTTTCTCACTGTAATTTAATATTATTAATGGTTGTTAAACATGGATTTTGCATTAAAATGTTATTAGTTGTAGTAATCGCTCGTTTAATGTAAATAACTATGAAAGAGAGGTATCGTTGGATGTCCCACGCTGGGCGCCATTAAGAATATGTATTCTGTTTTTCTGAATGTTGTTACCGGAAATGTTTGGAATTGGACTGTTTTCCTGTAATTATTGACAAATGGTTGTTATTAGTGTAATTATCACTGTGCAAAGTGAGATATTCCATAATACAGCGGAGTTGTTATTGGTCCCACGGTGGGTGCCATTAGGGGTTTACACGGTTATTGTTTCTGAAAATGTCTAAATGAATTATTCAAAGGCTCCGCGCAGATTTAGACTGATTTACATGTTGGAATTTTATAAATGTTTCATCTTGTTTACCACGTTTATGAAACTCAGAAGAAAAGTTGTTCATATTGTTGTTATTATATTATTGTAATTTGGACTTCAATGTTTGTTCTTTATTCAGCTCTAAATAAAAGACCATCATTATTAAGTTCCCACTGCTGGGACACAGACACCTCCAGACCATCATAATTAAGAGTGAAACATTCCTTTTTCCCAGGTATCTCCACGCTGTCCGGATGCGGGTCCCCAGACCAACTGGACCGGCTGCCGGAGCTGCCGGCGGCGGAGGAGAAGAGGCTGCGTCGCGCTGCACAGGTGCTGCAGCAGAGGCTGGTGCTGCGCCAGTGGCTCGCCACACATAGGCTGCAGCACACGTATACCAAGTACGTAAGAGTAGTTTAATAAGTGAAGAGGTTGAATTACTGTCATGAATTAATTTATCAGCTAGTTCCTGCGTTACATAGTACTAGATGTCCAGGGTGCGCCGGTCAAGAGTCACAGAACTATTTAGATTAACGCTGCTCAAGGAGGCTTCTCATTCATGCTCCCCAACCCTTAAAACTTAAGTGCAATCAAAGAACTGCCACGAGTGACGTTGCTTGTTTTATTTTTATTTTATATGCGTATAGCACATCCTGGGCAAACAATAAAAAAATCTTAGTACCACCAAATCATCATCTGCTTGTTTACCTCAAATATGTTGGGGTCGGCTTCCAGTTTTACCGAATGCAGCTGAATGCCAGTATTTAACATGGAGTGACTGTCCAACTGACCTCCACAACTCAGTCACTGGGTAACACGATCCCCCTTGGCACCACTTTTTTTCAGGCGTCCGACTACCCGTTTCGAATGTATATTTTTACCACTGCAACAGCTAATCATCATCATCATCATTTCAGCCGAAAGACGTCCACTGCTGGACAAAGGCCTCCCCCAAATGTCACCACATTGACCGGTCCCGTGCGACTCGCATCCAGCGGATCTCTGCAACCTTCAACAGGTCGTCGGTCCACCTAGTGGGAGGCCTTCCAACGCAGCGTCTTCCGGTTCGCGGTCGCCGCTCCAGAACTTTACGGCCCCATCGGCCATCCGTTCTGCGAGCAATGTGCCCTGCCCAGTGCCACTTAAGTTTAGATATTATTCGGGCTACGTCGATAACCTTGGTTTGGCTTGCGGATGTCCTCATTTCTGATTTGATCACGCAAGGAAACTCCAAGCAAAGCACTCTCCATTGCCCTTTGGGTGACTTTGGAGAGACTGCAGTACAGCCCAAGTCTCGATCGAATCGAAGGCTTTCTCGTAGTCCACAAACGCTAAGCAGAGAGGCAGGTTATACTCTTCGGTCTTCTGTATAACCTGACGCAGCGTATGTATGTGGTCTACGGTGCTAAAGCCTATTATTCCCATGTAAAGTGCAGTCACGAAAAATTTATATATATTTTTGCAAATTACAGTTCTTAAAAATAAGGTTATAAGAATTCCACAGATAGCAGGAAATAAAATAACGGAAGAAAAGCACGTAATTAAATCACTGTCTTACAGCTCAAGTCATTAAACTTCGTAGTTTCAAGAATTCTATTACGAAAGTTCTATTCCAAAGGAAATTAACTTTTCGACTAGTCGCACCTTCCGTAGAACATTTAGGAAATTGGTTTTCAACGGGGTGCGGCGTAAAATCCTAGAATATCATAAATATTCGCAGCCATTTGGACCGGTATAAAGCGAATAATAGAAATAGAGTATTTCGGCTTGATATCAGCGAATTTAAATTAGCGTAAAAATTAGTGCAAAATTCAGCAAGAAAGGAGTAACTGTAATATTGGCTCAATTGTTCATTATAATAATTCCAAGAGTAGTAAATATAAGTTCTTGTTCGTTAGCTTAAAATATGTTACACGTGTAAGAGAAAGTTGAAAATGAGGGCAAGCGGGGATCAGATTGTAGTTATTAGAGGTGGTCGGAGCAGGAAACTAGATACGGTGGGATAATAGTGACACTAGCTTAGGATAGTCAGGTTAACTATCATGAGCTACATAATGGTTCTAGATTCTAGACTCCAGAACGATATGTAATCAAAAAAGGCCATTTAGAAAAACTGCATTACTAGAAATTATTTGGACCATTTGAAGTAATCTTTCTGGCAACAAATCTGTGAGAAAGCACGTGTCGGACTTGTGCCAACAATCCTAACAGTGGATACTCATGACCTTGGCATTTCCTCTTGACATCTTAAGGAAAAAGGGGCCAATTTGAACAAAGACTTGCGGGCGGTTCGCGAAACTTTTGGGTGACTCAACTTCGTAATCCTAAGAAGTATTACAAATGTGAAAATGACTTTGTTTGTCACGTCTTATCGACTGAAAGGATTTATATTAATTTAACACACGTAGGTAGATCATGACCTGAGTTAGGACACATACTTTTTTTACGTTCCTGGGGGCTTGTTTCTGATCGCCATGCGGGCCAATCGTAGGCAAGAGATAGTAAACAATCACGGAAGGTATCCCGGTAGTGACAGTATAAGCTTAGTTGTAAACCGTGAAAACTTACAACAGTGTTTGATTATACAATATTTTACAAGCACTAACGGCTTAAGTGGGTCTCAAGTTTATGCATCCAAGATGATCAGCTGTTTAAAAAATATTTTAATAAATAAATAAAAATGAAATAGGCGCGCCCCCTTTTACATGGGACTTTAAACATAACTGGCGAAAGGCCATATATACTCTCATAGTCCAGTCATATTAGGGTTTCACCTGGGAATGAGAGATAATAAGCTGTAAACTCGTATACACCTTCATTTCGATGTTCTAAAAGTTGTATCAAAAGTCTCATAAAATCTCGTGTCTGCGTCGTAAGTTATTCAAAGTCAAACGTCACAGAAATCATTTTTTCGTGTTTATCTCGGTTTCTATAGCTCCAATGATGTTAACTTGTACGATACAAATTATAGAGCATAAAATTTGTAACATATTGTGCATTGAAAATTTTTTCATACTCCCAACCGTTTTTGAGATAGAGGGCAGAGCATATGCAAGATCAACCGTAAATCTCAGTGAATATTACCTTGTATAAAGTTATTAAATCATTGAACTATCAGTAACAATAAATATTTTGTATTATTTTTTAGTTAATACATTAAATTTTATAACATATATCTAATATATTCATTTATTTTAATACTTAGGTCCCTACTTTATGTAATTGAAAACTCATTAGGTGAAATATTTATTGTATACCCTAATTTTTAATTTATTTAAAGTAGATTTTAACGAAACGAGAGACCAAGGGGTATCGTATTACCTAGTACTAACTGGGTTGTGGAGGTCAGATAGGCAGTCGCTCCATGTAAAACACGAGTATTCAGCCGCATCAGGTTAGACTGGAAGCCGACCCTAACATAGTTGGGAAAAGGCTAGGCAGATGATGATGATGATGATATAATTTTATCTTTATTCAGTAGCTATATATTTCTTAATAAGTTCTTTATGAGTTTTTAATTACACAAAGTATGTAAGCATTATTAAATGAATATATTAGATATATGCAAAATGTTATTAAATATAATGTATTAACTAATAAGTAATACAGAATATTTTTTGTTAACGATATTTCAATGATTTAATAACTTTATACAAGGTATTATTCACTTGAGGGCTCTCTGCCCTCTTTTTTTGGCTTATTTGACTAGACTAATCAGGTACACCTTTGCCTCACCCTTCGGGGATTACAGGCGTGATTTTATCAATCAGTCATTTTATTGTCAGGCAACTGAGGCCCATAGATAAAAATACACAAAATAATCTTATAAAATAATAAACTAATACATATAAAAAAAAACACCTTATTTTACTAAAACTACGAGTAGATACAAATCGTTGAAGGCGTCGTGTTATGTTTGTTATGTTAAAAACATTTTTTTTTAATTTGTGAATATAAAGCTTTGTTTAAAACTTTTCACTATGCACCAGATTTATCGTATCCAGGTCAGGCAGAAAATTCAATAACCCCCAACATTATCTGCAAAGTGAATATTCAAACTATGAGCTGTGTATCTGAATTGAGAGCCGACGGGCCGTCAGCCCACCTTTTGTTGAAAGTGTGTCAATTTTGATACAAGCGCTGGCCTTTGTTTGGAGCTGTCGGCGGTGGTGACAATACCTTCGTCGACTCATTCAGCCAAGCTACGACAGAGGCACTTTGAAAACTGTAGATTTATGTTTCGAAAAGATATTTTTAGCTTTGATGCTGAAGAGGATTGAGGTGCGCGTAAAAAAAGTTCAAATGGTTTAGACGCTTGATATTGAAGAAGTTTTGCTAAAATAGTTTGTTTGTCCACAAATAGCCTTTCCTCCCGATTGCCATAACGTAAGCCACTGAGATGGCACAACACGACGATGGTCGTAGATGGAAATCGAAAACCAGAACAACCAAGCATGTAATCCGGAATAACATAAAATGGTAATAAGGGATACTTATGCACAACCCAGAACCAAATCCGAGCCGGCTTAACCGCAGCTTTCCACCATATTTTACTGCGAACTGAGGAAATTTTGAATACATTCGGTATTCAGCTCCTTAGCTTGCATTTTGCGGAAACTCTGTTCCATGTTTTCAACAAGTCTACAACATGTGTGGTGCATCTGTATGCGTGCCATAGTATTTCCCCTCAGGAGAAATGCGGCCATTCGCTTAAACTTCCACTGCAAACTTCGAACAAAGGAATCGTAGAAGAATAAGTCTGAATTCCTGTCGTGTTTTGTTTGACCTTTGCGAAATTGAGTTTGGGACCCTCCTTGAATACAGTACGCCTATAAAGTGCGCGTCACTGAGCCACGGATCATGACTACTTTATTTAGACCCAGAATGATGCCATTTAGAACCAGGGAAAAGGACATTTTCATGAAAATTAAAAAAGGGCAATCATCCAAACATCTGATTGGTGCTTCGGACATTTAAAATGTACAGTACAAACGCAATCTGGTCCCGATGTTCTTTAACGATCCAACGCGTTTTCATATTCATTGCTCGCGCCGTCCTCTTTCCGACTACAAAAGGGTATTGAAATTTTTATCTTCGGGATCCAGTCACTTAATATTGGAGGGAAATTCTTAAATTGTCTGAGCGGACTTAGCTCTTTTGTGTTTGTGGGTTAAAACGCTGAATAGTGCACGAACAAAATGAAATCTTTTTGTTGATTGGATGTTAGGCTTCAGCGCTGCACGCGAGGAAATTGAACACGATGACGGCTATCAATAAATTCCTACCTGTCTCTGCGGAGCATTGTTCGCTGCAAGTAGGTCAACAGCCACGTACCTTTACAAGTCCACTTATAGTCTCTTCTGTACACACGAACACACATTCACAATTTTCTTCAGTTTTTTTAATTTTCAGATTCATCATGCTACAGTAATTGCTCCGTTTATGAATGGAACTCGTTTGCGTTACGGGCTTGAATATTTACTTCGTGGTTATGGTCCTAGATATGAATTTGCCTCTTTGCAGTTTTCCAAGTTCTTACAAAGTTAATCTTGGCGCTTTTCACGAAGTTTTTCACAAAATTAGTGTACCGAGGCACAGAGGTTGTGAAAAGTAGAAAATTGCTGTTACTCAACAAAGTATGTGTACAGTAGACCTCAAAAGTGCAGCACCATGCTAAAGATTACATTGCTATGAACTGTGCGAGCGCGATACAGCAGTGTGTGTACGTGTGCGTGTATGAGTGATGTCTCAACATTCTACACATAACACACACTAATGAACTGTCGTCACACTACGCGAAATAGCATTATATTTCTGTTGCATTTAGAATACACATCATAGTGATGACCTGTTCTTACCATTGCATTGTTAAAATTCGCGTAGTATTAACATGAGTTGGTAGCTGTTTGGGCTAAGCATGGGTTCACGATCAATGAAGTCCAAGTTCGAATCCATGTTATTACAATGTGTGGCTGTTTTTTGTTTCTTTGAAACCTTAATTATATTTGTATTTTAAGCAGAAAGTCGTTAGGTATTTATGCTTATTTATGATATAGTTATGCTTATTATTTATTTTTATAAGAAGTTAAATATTAGATAGTTATTGTATTATTATTTAACCTCATTAAATGATTTTTAGTTTTATGATTTCGGTGTTGGAAGGTGGAAATAAAAAAATCATGCTGAATGATAACAAAAATGTTTATTCGTTTTATTTATTTATAAAATTAACAAACTTTTATGAGAATGTGACGACACATTCCTATCTAGGCAAAAAAAAGTTCTCTTATCACCGTTCATAAGATTTTTTGTTGTATACCCACTTAGTCAATTCATAATAAGAATAACATAACACGGAAAGGATATTCTAATAACACAAATATAATTGTTGATACCCGCTTATTATAGGTATCAGTATTCAGCAGAGTTAATTGAATACTATGAGTATGAGTATAATATATGAGTTAGACTTTATGAACGTGTTTTTTTAATGTAACGTCACATTGAATGTATTGAGGTTATAGCTTAAGTGTTCATTTTCTTGACGAAAAGAATATTGAAACTAAACCCCAATTTAAGATCATTAAATTTAAAATTTATTTCTTAAATTTTTTATTTTTTTATTTACGGTTATGTTAATATTACTAAATATTTAGTTACCCGGTCTACTTATTAAATTAAGTATTATTATTTTTTCGCCATAAATTAAGTCTTCCTTTTGGCAAGACTTGAAAGTCTTCTCGTCAGAAAATACAGTCACCTCCCAGTTAAAATGTAAATAATCTCGAGCAAAACGTAGTCTTTCCTCCCTGTGTTTTTGTGTCAAAAATGGTTTTTAACTGGCTTCCGATGATGTAAACCTTCAGCATGGAATGCATGGCGAACAGTCTGTAATGTAGTATCCAATTGCTCTGCAAACATTATAGTTGGAATGAAACCATTTGTTTCATATTCTTCCACCATAAAACGTCGCTGAGTCGGGTTAATAAGCGGCGGCCTTTCACTTCTTAGACGACTCTTCAGACTACCTTCTTCCTCAAACCTCTTTACCCAACGGCTAACAGAATTTCTAAAAAAAAACAAAATATGATTACACACTTGCAACTAGCAATTTTTTTAATAATAAGAAAATCACACACCACAACTATCATCATAATAATTATAATTTTTAAAAATAACTTACACATTTTAAGCCAGTTTCAGTTGAAATTTGAGAAATATTAAGCCCATTTTTACGCAAAGTGACAATATTTGCCCTGTCATCAATACTAATATTAGCTTGCATCTTGAATAAAGACAATCAAACAATACGCTAATCGTAATAATAACACAAACGCTCGTAACAAAGTTCACCAACTAACAACGTCATAACTAACTACTTTGTTCAATCCAGAAGTTTATTTTGTTTCACATTCACCCTCATCTTTTTTGTTAATAATAAGTTCCAACTGATATTTAGAAAAACATATCTCATCGGGTCTAACGTATCATTTATAATTAAAACACAAAAAGAGTAATGTCACTTGGGTTCGAACGCAGAGTATACAGTGCGAGACATTTTATCTATAGCGTTAACCGCTAAGCCAGATAGACACATAATTGTTTGTTTGAAATGAAATATCACTAACTTAATACTCCGTCGCGACATGACAGGCTTGTCACTAAGGCAAATGATCATTATATCGCACTCTTTCTGACTAGATAATTATGAAAGAGAGCGATATACGAGATCGTGTATGTGTGCAAAATATTTGTTATGGAAAAAGGTCGTAAGTGCGACTTGTTTTGATGCGATCGTTTTGTGAAACTGCTACTGCACTTATGGTCTCTACTGTACAAAGTATTTACGTGAATTAAAGCAGTTTTTTTTCCGAAGTAAGACTTATAATTCTTAGTCTATATCTTCTTCTATATAATAAATCTGTACAAAAGTCGTTTCTGTATATCGATAATATTTCGAAAAAAAATTGCCAGGCTGTTAAAAGATAACCAACGGAACTCATTTCCAGCATTTTTGGAATTTTTGTCTGTTTATCTGTTTCGATGTCGTCGTCAAATGTCTTGTCCTCAATATTACAGTTTTTAAACTATAAAATTTGAAGACAAGACGTTTGGTGTTTTTGGAAGTTCGTGTGTGTGTGGGTGAAGTGTGGTGAGTGTTACTGTGTGAATATGAGAGGGTGTGGTGTGTATGGTGGGTGAGTACGTGCATGATTGTGTTTGTTACAATATTACGACTGTACATACAAAAAGGTGTTCTGTTTGGTCATAGATTTTGGGATGCAGCCATTTAAATATAACAGTATTACAAGAGCTGTTTACGTTAAGATGAGTATAGTTTTATTGAAAGAGTAAACATTTGGAAGAGAACATCAGGTTTCCAGCACTTTGTACAACATAAATAACCCTTTTAATCCCGAACCATTCATGTCAACGTCGTAAAATTCATCATTCCAATCTGGAAACGGTAGAAATAGATTGCATCTACAACTTCTAATTTTGGCAACTTGCATAACAGATAGAGAATGAAACGAGATTAAATATTCTGGGTCTGCGGAGTTTGAAACTGTTTCTACCTGTGTAATCTTCAGCATGTCACTCATGAGTAGATTCAATTTTAGAATATGCTGATTGCTGAGACATTTTGAGAATAGCTTGTCATTCTCAGCCTCATATTTCTTTTTAAATTGCTTAAAATATTATAATATTACGTCAAAACAAGCGTGAAGATTAAACATTAACCCCAAATCAAACCTAAGGCCAAGGCCAAATAAATCCTCATCACATCCCGATATCATGAGGGCATAATGAAAAAAGGTCCAAGATTTATCCTCATTTTCACTTAGGCCGGAGGATCCTATCGCCCCACATCCCTTACTTGATGTATGACAATCTTTCGCGCACTATTGAATTTCTGGCAACTGCCAAAAAGCGGTTTTTACATGTGAAGTATTTTGATTCACTAAGAGGACATACATTTTTCAGTCCCATCTGTGGAATGTGCTTACAGGACTATTTTTGGTGCGAACTCGTTTGATTTCGGTATTCTTTTTGGTTTCGGGAGGTTAAATTCAAATAAGTGTTGCATTTTCTGAACATGACCTGTGTTCAAACTGTCTAAAAACAATTTAAGTTCAAATGAAGTGTTCAGCTGGCGCTTATTCGGTTTTATAAACAATGCTGTAGACAATTAGTGAACAAAATACTGCAGTGTAATCCGCAAAATACTGAAAAACACTACGATAAAGTATCGAGCTCAAATGCGGTCGCAGTCGAACTATAACCACTAACCACCCTATAACGACAATTTTCCTAACTGGAGCACACTAAGTCCAGTTAAACCGATTAACTGGAACATTATTAAACCACTTATGGCCATGATATACACTCATTGGTGATTCCACATTAGGTAGAACACATACTTACTTAAATCAATACCGCTATAATATTCCAGTAGTGGTTCTTGCTTTGATTTAGTGTGACCGATCACGAACCCCGTTGGTTACAAGATATCATAGAGTTGAGTTACCTTTGATGATAATACAAATTCTATTAACCTAATGGTATGGACATGTGATACAGAAGAATGAGGGAAATGACTTCGAAGAAAGTTTTGGTATTAATGCGGATAGACAACAAAGTAGGAGAAAACCAAAGAACCGATAGATGTATGGGTGAAAGATGATTGCTAATTGCTAGAAAATGGATCACGACTGGGATAACTAGTAAGGGAGTAGTATGGAAGAAGAAGATATGCGTCATCGATTCGAAATAAATTGGGATAATGATTGAAGACGATGATACAAATACAAATTTTAGCTTAACATTCGGGTTGTTTCAATAAAAAAAAATACAGGCAAGAAGGTTGCATAACAGACTGATATTTTTCGAGATTTCAGAATTTGGCAACCCTTCATAGTTCGCAGTGGTGCCAAAGCACCTGACATTTGTACGCAAGGCACACACGGAAGGTATAAAAAATACATATTTCCAAATTGACTCAATTTGCGCGGGAAAATACGCAGCTGATACCAGTAATTTGTTCCCAAATCACTGAAGAAATATCAAAGGTCTGAAGATCACGATTTTTGTAGGAACAGACTTACTGTTTAGTTTGGGCTTCAGTGGTTAATAATATATTGTAACCTAGCCGTAGAATATGTTAAGCTACTCATGTCTTATCAGCTTTTGTTAACCTGTATACCGGTTAGACTGGAAGCCGACCCCTACATAGTTGGAAAAAGGCTAGGCAGATGATGATGATGATAATGATAATGACCAGCATATTACCTGGACAATAGGACAATAAACTATTGTCTAACGTAGAAATTCAAGCAGTTTCACACAAGAACTGAGTCCCGAGATTCAAACAATCAACTTGTAACGTATTGTCATGTGTTTGTTTCGGGTCCTGCTTGTTTAGAACCCTTGTTTATGGATGTCCAAGGAATGCTAATATAGATTGTATTGTACCGGTTCAATTTCAAATGATTCAGGATATATTGAAGTATTGGTGATAACTTTGAATTGTAAATTAAGGGCAATTGTAATAGGTTGTGCAGTTAAGTACTTTATGTTAATGTAACTTTGTTGATCTTTAGTTACCATGTGGTATCGGTATCAGATATTTGAGGATAATTTGAGGATAATGTAAGCCATAAAACAGTTTTTGTTGTGTTAAATTAGTGCGTATTTAATCACGTTCGAATAAAACTGCGTTCAAGAGTTGACATTATCATCATTATAGTGGTTCGGAATATGGACGTGCTGATCCGGTTCACATCAGTTTCCTCAGTGAAACTCTCTCTCTTAGAATAAATACTTTTTATGGATTGATAGTTATGATTAGATCAATAATTCTGGAGGGCTCATACCAGTAATACCGTGAGAACAGCTGTAGAAAGTAGCAGCTTTCGCAGTTTGCGTGTCCGTGTCCAAGAAATTTTATCAATATGATATGACATTGAAGAGCAATCATGCTTCGAAGGACTGTCAGCTATATCTGGACCAGTCTGGGGTAATAGACAATACTCATAGTTCTATTCATGGGCGCCGGCAGCAGGGTGCAAGGGGGTGCGCTTGTCGGAAAGAAATACATAGAAAAGATTAAGATATTTTTATTTATTATGTTACTGTGTGAATAAAAACTTAAGGCGTCTAGGTTGCTGTCCAAATTTGTTCATCACCTTGTCAATAAAATAAGTGTTCTCCTCTACTCGTTTCCTATGAACACTGAGCATGCACAGGCCGCTTTGCCTCGCGTCTCCCATCGTCAGAGCCGTAGGCAGGGGGAGGGTTTTGGGGGTTCAAACCTTCCGAAATCTCGAGCAACTATAGAAAAACCAAAGCATCGTGGGTGGAAAACAAAGAAAATCAGCTCGCTCGTACTCCTATTCTACTTTCTGTATGTATTCATGAACAAAAATGACCTAATTTATCCGAGAATATCCTAAAATATTCGAGCGCGCTCTGATGTCTAAACTATATCCTTTGCGTTGGTAAGCTTTTTCTTTATAAATAGTCAGAACTAGCCGTATTTCTATAATAAAGGACAAAAGAAAACCGAACAAATTCGCGGCGAATGCGAAAATTTTCAAGCACTCAACGCTCGCTGTTGAAACCTATTTTCTTTCGATTGTTGGGCTTTTCTGTGCAAATCGACAAAGTTACTCCTTGTATAAATTGACAAACGAACATCTAACATAATGTGGAGGTGGAGTGCAAAAATTACGAACTGTTTTCATGGAACTAAAGGTGCACCTCCCTGGAAATAATCCTGCCGGCGCCCATGGTTCTATTCATAATGCGCACACAGTGTCCTTGATGAATCATAAATCTTTATTTCTAGAAATAAATTTTTTTTTTCTTTACTTAACTAGCCGTTTCCTACAATGAAAAGATTTCCTAGAAATTCAGTTCTATTTTGGTCGCGTTCAGCTCTCTTAATTTTCTCATTTTCTTTTTCTACAGCATTTGAAGTTGGTATTATGGTTAGTAAATAAGGCACTACAGTGTCGACTTCTTTTTAAATACAAAAACGTGTCATGGTTAAAAACTACAGTAATAGAAGAATACTCCGACATACAGGTAACAGTTTTTAAGGATCAGACAGACTGGTACGGACAAATTACGGACGCTACCAGGAAAAACAACTAGCATTTATACCACGTACGAATATCGTTTCTAAAACAATAACACGTTCCCCAACATCGGGTTACAATGCCTCAACTGTTCAACTCCGGCAGTTGGGGTCAGCTCCAACACCGTGACACCGTGACAGCCGCGTGATTAATATTTCGTATCTGACTGTCTTGGTATCCGGCTTGGCTAGATAGGTTGTATTTACAGTTTCTGGCTAGATTCTGTAAACTGGGGTGTTGCTTTTTATCTGAATATAATTAATTGTTTTACGAGAAGATGAATGGTGAATAGGATATAAAGTTTTCTAGACTTCTTATAGGATTCAGTTTGGTTAAAATAGTTGTCAGTTTTTATCCTCATAAATAATGAGGAGACTATAAAGATACCGTCAGGCCTGTAATCCCTTAAGGGTTCGGCAATGGTGCCATTTAACAAAGGGTGAGCCTATTGCCATCAACCGAGCAAAAAATTCTGACTCCAGGCTGTAGCTGAGAAATTCCTGATGGATAATCCCAATAACACTGCCCGACCAACTAGGCTATACAAAAGTGATGAGGGTTTACTAGCAGATCTAGTTGTTTAATACTGAATCAAAAGATTTTCTACACATTCCGGTATTTCCTGGGCTTTATAAAGAATTTGATTTGATATTAAAGACGGAAGGGCAAGTCATCTTTAGATAACACGATTGCACGAGTTCTGCTGAGTAAGATTGCCTGGATCGCATCTCAGCTCGGGAAAGGTGTAATTGGGATTTTCCATCATGAATTTCCAAGTAGAGTCAAAGTTTGTGCCCGCCCCTATAACATGTTAACGTAACGTGCGAAATGTGGGTGTAATATATGAACACCTCTACCAAGCAAACACAAGGCTGATGTTATGTACACCGATGACGATGACGACGTTCCGGAGGTGACTGGGGTAGACCTGAGAGTGGCGGTACGCAGGCTGAAAGCCAGAAACACCGCCCCGGGACCCGATGGCTTGCCTGGAAAAGCCTGGGTCCTGGCCTCCGAGGCTCTCGGGCCCCGACTGGAAGGGCTCCTAAGCGCATGCTTGGAGAGAGGCCAGTTTCCGCTTCGTTGGAAGACGGGGAAGCTGGTCCTCATCCGGAAACCAGGGCGCCCTGCGGACTCTCCGTCCGCATACCGGCCCATCGTGTTGCTCGACGAGGTGGGCAAGCTCTTCGAAAGAGTCATTGCCAACCGCCTTGCCGGGCACCTTGCGGGGATGGGGCCGGATCTTGCGGAACACCAGTTTGGTTTCCGCAAGGGGCGCTCCACGGTGGACGCCATCATGCGCGTGAGAGCCCTCACGACGGGGGACGCGGTGTCCCGGGGCGGGGTCGTCTTGGCGGTGTCTCTTGACATCGCCAACGCCTTCAACTCCATGCCCTGGAGCTGCATTAGGGAGGCACTCCGGTATCACCGGATGCCAACCTACCTTCGTCGTGTGGTCGGGGACTACTTGACGGATAGGGCCGTCATCTACCCCGGTCAGAGCGGAGAATGGAACCGGCGAGAGATGTCGTGCGGTGTTCCACAGGGATCGGTTCTAGGACCGGCCCTGTGGAACATCGGTTACGACTGGGTGCTGCGCGCCGACCTCCCTACCGGCGTCAGCGTAGTTTGCTACGCTGACGACACGCTGGTACTGGCACAAGGGAGGTCGCACGAGGCGGCGGACGAAAACATGACACGCGGGGTTGCGATAGTCGTGGATAGGATCCGGCAATTGGGTCTCGAGGTGGCATTGCACAAGTCCGAGGCCATGTGTTTTCATGGGCCTCGGAATGCGCCACCGTCGGGATCCCTACTGACGGCAGGAGGGGTTTCCATCGGCGTCGGGTCGACGTTGAAGTACCTAGGACTCGTCCTCGACAGCCGGTGGAACTTCGTGGAGCACTTCCGACGTTTGGCTCCCAAACTGGAACGGACAGGGGCTGCCTTCAAGCGGCTCTTGCCCAACCTGAGGGGTCCAAACGCCTCCTGCCGGAGGCTATACGCGGGGGTCGTGCGGTCCATGGCCCTTTACGGGGCCCCGGTGTGGGCGCGTTCTTTAAGGCGGCAAGCCGCCCACTACCTGAACGCGCCCCAAAAGGTGATAGCCATAAGGCTAATCCGGGGGTACCGCACGATCTCTGGCGAGGCGGCTAGCCTCCTTGCCGGATTGCCGCCATGGGATCTGGAGGCGATAGTCCTCGCGCGCCTGCATGAATGGCGCGCGGAGGCACTACGTCGGGGGGAAACTCCGCTGCCGCGGCAAATTGCCGCTCAGCGGACAGACCTCCGGCGGGATATCATGGCGACATGGAGAGAGCGACTGTTGCAACCCCGTGCAGGGCACGCTACCATAGTGGCGATAAGTCCCCTCTTTGAGGAGTGGCTAGAGAGGCGCCACGGCGCCCTCACCTACCGCCTGACGCAGATCCTCACCGGACACGGTTGTTTCGGGAGGTTCTTGCACCGAATCGGGCGGGAGGAAACGCCCGGGTGTTTCCACTGCGAGGATCGTCCGGAGGATACGGTGGAGCACACCGTAGAGGTCTGCCCCGCTTGGGCGGAGCACCGCCGTGTCCTTGTAGCGGCGATTGGCGGCGGCGATCTCTCGCGTCCGGCCCTGGTTCAAGCCATGGTCCGGAGCGAGAGGGAATGGGAAGCCGTCACCACCTTCTGTGAAGCAGTCATGCTAGTGAAGGAGGTGGCGGGACGTGAGAGGGAAAGAACCTCACGTCCCAGCCGCCGCGGGAGACGCCCTGGGCGTCGGGGGTCACGTGGTGGCTCCCGGCCACCGTAGGCGCGGGCCTGTGGACGGCGAGTTATGGGCTAGCTCGCCGTCCGGCCGTCTTATGACGACAGGCCGTGTCGACGGCGCGTTCGTGTTCCACGCGCGCCTCAAAGAGATGTCGGCAACCGAGTAGGGGTCCGCATGGGCCGATGCCTGCCAGAGCTGCGGGACTGTTCGAAAGAGACACCGTGGCCCTGGAACACAAAGGGCAAAGAAGGAACATGGATGGGTTTTAGTCAGTACAAGTCTGACACTCCCTTCCGCTCCGCCCAGAGTGGGGGGGGTCATTTGATGATTTCCCATCCAAAAAAAAAAAAAAAAAGGCTTATGTTATGTTATGATACAAAAATCATGGCAGTTATTGAAATCACGTCGATCGATTTTGCAAGGGGACGCTCCTAAAATCTGTCACCGCGTTTCTGAAACGCTGAAACGTATAAATAAATAACGACAGCGTACAATCTAAACGACATGAGCATCCCTTAACATTCGCTCGTAAACTAGCCTCGTAACTCGTGCCAGGGGACTTATGCCCTTATAACTGCTCAAGTTGCGTTATATTGGAAGCCGTGATATTTTTTGCTACGTACAGAGGCCTGCCGGGTGTTTTGGTGGGCTTTCTTAAAGATTTAATATCATAGTCATTTTCCTGCCACTATTCCATTTTATTTGGGGCCGGTGCTGCATGCCTTCCGTACTTCTCTTTTAGTCCTCATCTTAGAACTCACCCCGTTACTTGCTTCATCATCTTTCACATAGTCCATCCATCATTTCTTTTGGTCTTCCCTTACTCCTATAGTTATCAGTGAGTGCGAATTACTCCAAAGTTTCCCAAAGTTGATTAAATGTGTTCGGCCGAAAACCACAGTCCTTGTCATACTGGTTTTCCGAAGTTTTCGGATGGAAATTAGACCGCAGTAGTCCCAATAAGCAGTTGAATATATTAGCCGATCTTATAATGAAGTCGGGAACTCTCTCCAATAGGCTATAGAAACACCGACATTGGAGGACGATTGACGGACCCTCAACACAGATTACACCCTCAACCTTCATAAACTTATGTCATATCCGGCCTTCGCCATTTTATGACTGCTTAACTCTTGTCAAATCAGTGGGACCCCTCGTAAATTCAATACTGATATTTATCGACAAGCATAAAACCCATGGGTTATGGTATGGTATCGGCGAATAAATGCAACGAATAAGGAAATAAAGAATCGAAAAAATAATGAAATAAATTGTAATCTGAGCCAGCAGTGTTATTGCAGTCTATTAGATTACCTGACACTAGGATTAGACTGGTTATACAATCGTGCCGTTCAAGTCATAAAAACATGATATAGATATTAGATCAAGTCTGGGTATATTATTTCACTGCAGGAAAAGAAGGCCCACTGTTCTCTAACCACTACTACGTTCCACCTGACGCCAGTCTTCTGTTCATACTTAATAGGGTATCTTTTTACCTCGGTAGTACAAACCCGTGCAATAATTTCTGACCCCCACGCGGTAGACCCTTCTCGAAGCCTCCAACCAAGCATTCTGTACATCAAAGTAACTAACTCTACGCTAGAATATTACTGGGAAACGACTTGTTTTGGGGTAAGAATTAGCGGTTTCCGGTAGGACTCAATGTAATGCATGATGAATTATTATAGTACAGGGGTCATGGAGCTGTTTCAAGTAAAGTTATAACATTAAAAACTTGTGTTAAAAAAAACTTGTTTAAAAGTTGGCCTGCAATATCTCCGTACTTGACGGTTCCCAGGTACGGGCCAGAACAAAAAAAAATATCGGTATGACGGGGAGAACAAGTGCGTTTCTGCTTCGTTAAGAGTCTTTCTACACCCATTATGAGTATAAGAAGGTTCTTCCCGCCATCTTCTCTTCTAGGCCTGCTAATCATCACAACACAGACAGGTACTCCAGTGTGGATTTTCCAACAAGTTTGTATCAAAATCGCGCTTCACTCAATACTATAAATGTAATCTAAGGGCAGGTTGCATTTCACGCAAGGTCGGAGGGGAGGAAACGTGGCTTATGATTTATGAGGGATCCTCTCGCGCGGAGAATTGCAAACTCACTGAGGTTTGATTGAGTAACAAAGAACGATGATGGTTTAATGGTATTCATTCTATATTGTAGCTTTCCTTTGTAGGTTCCTGTTTTATTTTAACGATGTGATTTATTTCTTTGTAATTATGATTAATCCGTGGATTTCGGGATCTTTAAGATGCTTTTAGTTTAATAAATGAAGTTAAATAATTGTAAGGGTCTTTTTTTTTTTTTTTTTTCGGATGGGAAATCATCAAATGACCCCCCCCACTCTGGGCGGAGCGGAAGGGAGTGTCAGACTTGTACTGACTAAAACCCATCCATGTTCCTTCTTTGCCCTTTGTGTTCCAGGGCCACGGTATCTCTTTCGAACAGTCCCGCAGCCCTGGCAGGCATCGGTCCTTGCGGACCCCTACTTATTTGCTGACATCTCTTTGAGGCGCACGTGGAACACGAACGCGCCGTCGACACGGCCTGTCGTCATAAGACGGCCGGACGGCGAGCTGGCCCATAACTCGCCATCCACAGGCCCGCGCCTACGGTGGCCGGGAGCCACCACGTGACCCCCGACGCCCAGGGCGTCTCCCGCGGCGACTGGGACGTGAGGTTCTTTCCCTCTCACGTCCCGCCACCTCCTTCACTAGCATGACTGCTTCGCAGAAGGAGGTGACGGCTTCCCATTCCCTCTCGCTCCGGACCATGGCTTGAACCAAGGCCTGACGCGAGAGATCGCCGCCGCCAATCGCCGCTACGAGGACACGGCGGTGCTCCGCCCAAGCGGGGCAGACTTCCACGGTGTGCTCCACCGTGTCCTCCGGACGATCCTCGCAGTGGAAACACCCGGGCGTTTCCTCCCGCCCGATTCGGTGCAGGAACCTCCCGAAACAACCGTGTCCGGTGAGGACCTGCGTCAGGCGGTAGGTGAGGGCGCCGTGGCGCCTCTCTAACCACTCCTCAAAGAGGGGACTTATCGCCACTATGGTGGCGTGCCTTGCACGGGGTTGCGACAGTCGCTCTCTCCATGTCGCCATGAGATCACGCCGGAGGTCTGTCCGCTGAGCAGCAATTTGCCGCGGCAGCGGAGTTTCCTCCCGACGTAGTGCCTCCGCGCGCCATTCGTGCAGGCGTGCGAGGACTATCGCCTCCAGATCCCATGGCGGCAATCCGGCAAGGAGGCTAGCCGCTTCGCCGGAGATCGTGCGGTACCCCCGGATTAGCCTTATGGCTATTACTTTTTGGGGCGCGTTCAGGTAGTGGGCGGCTTGCCGCCTCAAAGAACGCGCCCACACCGGGGCCCCGTAAAGGGCCATGGACCGCACGACCCCACTGTAAGGGTCTACGAGTACAGATTAAGGACAAAGACAATTCATCAAAGCAATTCGTTTTAGTTTTATTGTGTTTAGAATATCGATACCTACCACGTCTCCAGGGCTTCGCTAGCTTAAAACTTGCGAAAAAGTTGGAAGTTTGACCCCCAATATCTCCGAAGGTAGAAGGTACGGTCAAGAACAAAAAAAAAAATGATCGCAATGACGGAGAGAACAAATGCCTTTCGGCTTCGTTAAGGGTACTTTTACACCCACTATAATTAAGTTTTATAAAATCATCACCTGTCTAACCTTTTTCCGACTATGCTGGAATTGGCTTCCGGTCTACCAGGTACTTAAATGTAGAATAATAAATTAAATAAATTCCGTCCGCGCATGTTTTTGCCTAAATTCTTAGCCGGCCTTTGGCGCTGTGCAGTCAAAGTAACACCTCCCTTCCTCACGAACCCAGCGTGTCCGGAAGGCTCGAGCCAACATGAGTAATGTCCCTCCAGCTCTTTATTCATGTCCAAACCGCTAATCTGGCCAACTGCGTGGAACACACAGATAGCACGCCAACTGTACAGTCGCAAATACAAATTCGCACTTAGCACAATTCAAACGTGAATTTCTCGTGGAATAACGATTTGAAGTTTGAGTTAAAACTTACTTCACAATAGTATAAATCCAAACACTATCTGAAATGACATAACATTGCAGCCGATGCAGTAGGAGAAAATTACTTGTAAAACTTGCTAAGTAAATACACGTTGCTGGTCGTGAGTCGTGACAGTCCGCTCAACCCGATACACCATACACGATAACAATTTCACTTTGACAGCAGCTCTACTTCCTTGCGGTAATTACGGGTTTCGTAGTTCACATGTTATTTGAGCGTGTGGTTGACCGTACTATGTTATACAGGCTCGGTTTCATGTAAGCCAGGTGATTGCATGTCTGATAGTGGTACGGTTAAAGTTGTATCGTGTGCCTTTTAAGGGTTTATTTTAATTTGTAGTTACTAGAACCACCACTACCCCGCCCATGTTTGTTGCAAGACTTTAAGCGTCGTTAAAGTTAAATGATTATGATATAATTATTTAATTCAGACTTATTTTGGGATTCTGCATCCAACCTGTCCCAACGGTCTTGTCCAGATTGGTGGTTATACCTAGTTAGTTAATAACATAACACCACATCTAAAATCTCCGAAGGGTAAGGCTGAGGAGTGCCTATCTGAGGTATCCACATTTTGCTAGTTATGTTTAAATTCCATGTAATAGGAGTAAGCCTATTGCTACACCAGATACCTTGGCTTCTACTGAGAAATTCCTGATAGAAAAACTAAAGAACATTGCTCTACCCGGGAATCGAACGCAGGTCTTTATGCTAAGCAGTAGTGCTTGCAACTACTAGACCAACGAGTTAATATGTGTAGGTTTAGTCACGTCATGGACATTTCATTTCAGGGGAGGACGCCATTGATCTGTAAGTCCTTGACTCCTGAGTCACAAAGTGTTTGACGTCATAGCAGAACCTAGAAACCCTGCAAGCTTCTGCCTGAAAACATTCAACATTGTTAGGTTCTACGTTGCCTGGCAACCTACAATTATGCACATGTAATCATAATGAATATTGTATTACACGGCACACGGTACTGTATGCTAGTGAAAGTTATATTCTTTCACTAAAGGGCTTTGTTTTATCGTACACAGTTTACTGATTTCATATACATATTTTTCTTTCATCAACGTTATCTTGCCGTTATCCCAATTTATTGGCTACTTCCCATTTGGTAAACTTCCCATTTCGTAAACCTCAAACTGTACCTACTAAAAAGTTGCGTTTGGTAAACATTTCGTTACTTCATACATTTAATCCCATTTGGTAAACTTTGTTAGTATTGTTATTTTTGTACGGTACAGTCAGTGTCAAATTAGTATTAAATTAGAGATGTATATATTTTTAAATGCTTCAGTCTTGAGATAGTATCTCGACCATCAAAAAGAATGGCTGATCAAGAAGAAGTAAAAAAAACGTATTAAAGTCTGTAAAAATACCACGATGCTACTAAAAATACCACGTGCTTTTCCCGCAAAAGAAGCACCGAGCGGGTTCTCAGGTAGGGATTTATTGTCCTTACCATCGTTTTAAACAAAAGGTGTGAATGAGATAGACATAAGTAAGTATACGTAAATTATATCTATTACCGGGTTTAACTTATCAGTTCACTCGTTTTATGCATAGTGCAAGGTCGTTGCAATGTCGGGTGAGGGATCTTCTAGTGGTGCAGTGAATTTAAAAATTATTAATAGTACACGAGGCGGTGAAATTTTATTACGCGCTGGGCATCAATATTATAAACAGAAAAATAATAAGGACTCAAGTTGGTGGCGCTGTGTTAATAGAAAAGATGGATGTTCAGCAAGTGTAACTTTGAATTCAAATCGAAGCCATGTATTAAGAGAAAATGCTCACTGCAGTTCTTGTATTCCGAATTTTGAAAAAAATGAAGTGAAAGTAGCCATCGAAAAATGTAAACAAACTATATGTGAAGATCTGAAGCCGATTCCAGCTACATACAGGAAATGTACTAAAAAGCTGAAAGATAATGGTTATGAAATTATTAAAGAATTACCAAATTTTGACAAAGTTAAAAGCAGTTTGTATAGACACAGAAATAGACAACTAGGAATCACAAAATCTCAGCACTCTAACTCTACAGAAATCGTGATTCCTGACCGTTTTAAAGACAATTTATTGTTTGATGAGATTGACGGTGAAAATAGAATGATTGTGTTTGGTTCAAAGAGTGCAATTGCACATTTAAATGACGTCCGTCACTACTTTGCGGACGGAACGTTCAAATGTTGTGCAAAGCCGTTTCTTCAACTATACGTTGTACACGGAGACATAGGAAGTACAGAAACTGGGACAAATATTGTACCATTTTTTTATGCAGTGTTGACAAACAAAGAAGAAACTACATATGAAAGACTGTTTTACAAACTAAAATTTCATTTACCAGAGTGGACAGCCGATATTATTACCTTGGATTTCGAAAAAGCTCAAATAAATGCAATTAAAAAGACATTTCCAAACATAATTGTTAAGGGGTGTTTTGTTCACTTTGGCAGAGCGCTATTAAGAAAGGCAAAATCTCTTGGCTTATTACAACATGAAGAATCTCACTATCACGTCAAACTATGTATGGCTCTGGCACATTTACCAAAAGAAGACATAAACGATGGATGGCTATACGTTATGAGTCAAAGGTAAATTAATTTTGCAGTATTGAAATGAACGCGTTTAGTTCTGGATATTTCTTCTACCGCCATTTTCTACAGCCATTTTTATGCGTTAGAAACTAGGTAATATATGGTTTTTCGTATCATAATCTTCAACGAATTAATTCTGTTACAGTTTTGAAGAAAAAGCTATAACTGAATTCAATGATTACTTTGTGGATCAGTGGTTGGAAAATGAAGATATGATGAATATTTGGTGCTGCTACGCACAAAGACACCGCACTACAAACCTCATGGAATCTTGGAATTGGAGTTTCAATAGTGAAATTGGAAAAAGGCCATCAATTCTTTTATTTTTCGAAACGATATCAGGCAATATTAAACATTATGAAAATCTTCTGAAAAGGTACATATTTTTGTTTCAATGACCTGTATTTTTAGGCGACACATATGATAAAAATTATACATTATTACTTTAATTAATCATAACAATTTTTTACAGCTTTTATAATAATGGAGAAAGTATATCAAAACGAAGAAAAAAATCTATCCAAAATGATATACGAATTAACAATATTCTCGGCGATTACAAAAGTGGAAAAATATCATTGGAAAATTGTTTGAACGAATTATCAAGAATTGCTTGTATCACTTTATAATTTATTTATTGATTTTTAACTTTGTAGTGTAGGTAGTAAATTTTTTATGTTAATATTCCAAATCTGTGATTATATTTTATAGTTGATTTTGTGTGTAATTTTTAATGTTAATGTACCAAATCTGTGATTATTATTTGTTTTTATATTTAAAAGTTGATTTTGCATGTATTTTTTATGTTATTGTACCAAATCTGTGATTATTATTTGTTTTTATATTTAAAAGTTGATTTTGCATGTATTTTTTATGTTATTGTACCAAATCTGTGATTATTATTTGTTTTTATATTTAAAAGTTGATTTTGCATGTATTTTTTATGTTATTGTACCAAATCTGTGACTGTTTATTTTTATATTTTATAAGTAGTTGATTTCGTATGTATTTTTTTATGTTAATGTACATTAACATAAAAAGATAGTACCAAATCTGTGATTATTGTTTTTTTATATAAGTTGATTTCGCATCTAGATTGACTTATGTTATTAAAAAAATAAAACTTGTCATCGAAATAGTCAAATCGAACTGTGATTTTTCTTAAATTTTTTGAAAGTTATTTGTACACCCCACTTTTTATTTCTGTTTTTAAATATCAATATGTGTAAATGGCATACGTACACATAATCCGACTATTGTACCTGTGATTAAAAATATTTAACAAAATAAATGACAATGTTATCATTAGTTTCGTTTTTCTTTTTTTACTTGACTGTACCCATTTCATCTGAAAGTTTACCAAATGGGATATAACACAAAAAAATATTGAAATGTTTTCGAAATGGGACTAAATGTATGAAATGTATAATGTTTACCAAACGCAACTTTTTAGTAGGTACAGTTTGAGGTTTACGAAATGGGAAGTTTACCAAATGGGAAGTAGCCAATTTATTGTGGGTCGGCGTAGCATGTTTTCTTTTTCTATAGTTCTCTATTAGCCGATATCTCGGGAGTTTCTCTTCCAAACCGCCATCTTTAACACAGTCCATCCATCGTTTCTTTGGGCTTCCCCTACTATTATAGCCATCCAGATCCACATTCATACTCCGATCTTTCCTCACGACATTTTCCCTATTCTCCTTTCGCGTCATAAGTGATTTAAAAAATTGCCTCACATTGAACTTTGTCAATACGACAATCTTCGTCGAGAAAACATCTGTAATTTTCTTATTACTCGGAGATTCTTTTATTTCCTTCTCGTTAAACTCATCTCTTAACGAGTCTCGCAAGCCGTTCCTTTAACAGCTTCACGTCCCTGCAAAACAAAATGTATCCAAAATTGGAACACGGAAAATTCTTCATCAAAAAGCGGAATCTTTTTATAGAACCGTGGGTTCGTTGAAATGAGCTAACGAAGTAACGCGGGACGTTCCCGATCACATATCGGGAAACGTCCCGCGTCCCCAATTGGAGCCGACTGTGGACTGACGTGGACCTGATTGAATTAAAGCTCCCCACTCACGGTACGACAATCCGCTAATGTGATCGCTTGTCGCACGGCAGCCTGTTCATGTTGCGCCACTTGACTGATTTGCACGAGGGGTATTGTGGACATGATTATGGACGTTGGCGTAAGCTGAGTACGTTGTAGATGTATGTTTAGAGCAGGTGTTGACATTCTAGGAAGTCTCCGTTTTCTGAAAGGCTGTTCAATCATATCTGTTGACGAATTCTTGTTATGATTTTTTTGATGTTATTTGGTCACGCAAACACAAAAGATTCGTCGAACAGAGAGGAGGTGTATGTCTCAGTGGGAACATTATGGGACGGCTATGCTAAATACAACAGTATCATAGGATTAGGCTAATTAATTAAAGTCTAGTCTAGCACAGATGAGGCACAGTGCTCTGTCTGTCTTACAAAAAATATACAAAATCTCTTGTCTGTGCTGGATTTCAAAATATTATTTTTGCCCAAATCGGCTTACCAAAACAAATACAAACAAAATACCTAATATCCTCAAGCGATCTAACAAAAACATAGCTATCAAATCAAAACATAAACAATTCTTTCAACAACATACATAATCGAGTCCGTTACCCTTTATCTGACCGTTGTCGGGTAGTTTATCACTCACATCGGGCCCTAACCCCTGAGGCCCGGTGCCATCTAACATGATCAGACGCACCCTACATCCGTCCCATGGGCCTCCGGCAAAGGGGTAATGTGCCGTTTGAACGAAAGTGATCTTTCGCAAATTGATTGCAGTTTTCCGAAAGTTTAGATAGAGATA
Source organism: Noctua janthe (assembly GCA_910589295.1). Classification (NCBI taxonomy): domain Eukaryota; kingdom Metazoa; phylum Arthropoda; class Insecta; order Lepidoptera; family Noctuidae; genus Noctua; species Noctua janthe. Next base: position 969,869 of record OU342561.1, read on the forward strand.
ATATGGGTTTAGGGATTGATAGTTCAGCTTTATGCTCGGTTTGCGGTGAATATTTCTAATGTCAACGGCAGCTCTGTGCAAAGTTGACTGTTTTGTTGTGGCTCAAGACTAGTGATTTGGGTCGAGTAGTAGTTCTTTGGCACGACATGTTCTCTTCTCTGTGTTGCACTTGGACTTTGACAGAGAAGTGCTAAATATCTTTTATAAATCTTGAGTTAAGTGCATGCCTTGAGTTACCGTTACCGAGTACCTTTCGCGTTTAGTAATAAAAACTAATGAAATGCTTCGTGTGTCTCCTCTAAACACGTGTATGTAAGCAAGTTATCTGGACAAGGGGCTGAGACTTAGATAATGCAATTTAGTAGTAAATACTCTAGAATTGTAGATAAAGAAATTACAAATCATTGTTATGATTCGACAGATCTTTATTGCAATTTTTTCTTTATTTTAATTATTTTTTAGTTTCGCCATGACTATGACCAGCGAAGGTCAACACTTACACAACACATCGTTCTGTTTTTTCTGCCAATAGTTTTTTGATGAAATACGGTTGATGACGATTTAATTAAAATATGACGTTGTGGTGCAATTGGGCCTCAGTTCTGTTGTAAAAAATATATTTTATGAAATAATGACGCACTCATAAAATCCCCTTCTCTGGGCATGGGTGGGTTAGGGCGTCTGTATAAAGATACAGGTCCCCAGTACGGACAAGTCGGTACGGATCGGTACCGATCAGTACGGGTAAAATAGTTCCATACTTTCTACATCCGATCGCATTTAAACAAACAGGAGCATAAAAACAGCAAAAAAGATACAGGTATTCCGGTACCGACAAATCGGAACTGGAGAACCTACTTGTTTATGCAAGCGCCCTTAGTTGTGAAACATATATTTTCTGATACGATGACGCACTTACAACAATGCATTATCTGTACAACGGTCTTAGATAATGCACTTCACAAATTAACTGCGCGTCAAATCACACTTCATTTCGTTTTTCCCCAGACTTCTCAGCCTCGATGTATCCTCTTTGGAGGACGTGTACTGGTTGGAGGACAGCACCGCGCGGCACGTGCTGGACCCCAAAGACTTCGGGGCCTGGTCCGCGGCCCGCCAAAGTCTACCCACCGGCAAGGAGGCGCTGCAGACCCTGAAGGCAGACCTCTGGAGTGCTGTGGTCAAAAACAGCAAGCATCAGGACGCTTGGACTTGGGGTATGTATCTGTTCTGTTTCTTTAGTGTGTGTACACATTGATCGGGAATCTAAGCTATCATTACTCTTCGCACCAGGCTTGGGGTCTAACCTATCCATTTAAGATGGCACAATTATTAGTTATAGCTGGACAACCGGTGTTATTGGTTAAGGATTCATGGTGATTATTTGGGTCGATCTGCTGATTTATTTGCCTAGGAGGCAATATCTACACACATACAAAAGCTCACGCCTGTTCCCACGGGGTGGGCAGAAATTAGAACGCCATCTGCGTCCTTACATTCTCGTCTCGCTTCGTCTACGGTCACACATCTATACATAATCGCACGCCGCTATAGAGTATAGCAAACCTGACCTTTCTGAAGAACTTCACCAATAAGGAATATCTAACATTCTAACGCAGTAATATCATAGCTCAATAACGTAACCAGGTGGCATGCTGGTGGTATCAGTGTCAGTCTGCGGGCTGGTGACCCTGGCGGCCATGACACAGCCCTCCCTGGCTCCCGAAGCTAAGCATTCCCTGCTGCAGTATGTCACCGGGAAATATCTGCATCCGCCTAGTTGTAAGGTATGTTTGTGGTTACACGCATGTTTTATTCATTCTTTTTGGTATTCAAACAAGTTTAATGCAAATTCAGATTAAAGATACCAAAAATACTGAATATGGATTCTTCAAATACTAACTGGGCGAATGCCTGTGAGCGACTACAAATCCAACTTGGATATGAAGCGGGTTAGTCTCAGTTCTATAACCTAACCTAACTCATTTGGTCAGGGTGCCTTAGCAGTTACTGCAACCATCTCGACTTGCACATGGTTGCTCATGGTCCTAACCTACCTAACCAATTTGTTCTCTCAGTTTAGTATTACAATATGTCATCGCCAATAGTCCCCAATTTTCTTTTATTTGCCGAAATTATAATATCCCATTTTTTTTTTTGTAAAAGAATGTTTTTTTATTTGCCGAAATTATAATATCCCTTTTTTTTTTGTAAAAGAATGTTGAAAATAATAGATATTTGCCGAAATTATAATATCCCATTTTTTTTTTGTAATAGAATGTTTTTTTATTTGCCGAAATTATAATATCCCATTTTTTTTTTGTAAAAGAATGTTGAAAATAATAGAATTTCCGCGTAACCGAAAGAAACCTTATACTGTTGTTAAATTATTTTCTATAAATAGATGCCCTTTATAAACACGTGTCACATATAGTTGATTCTATGTGTGGGCAGGCAGTGCGTACTTCATGTAAGAAAAGTTGAGCTTTTATTAAACTGTCCGTACTATACCAAATCAGAAGTGAAACGTAAAAGGATTAATACTTTTATATGCATTATTATCACCAATGTTCCTTACGTAGCTTCAAATATGTTTTAACGGCTTGGCAAAGTCGAATGTTAGCGTTATAGTTTGGATAATAGTGCAACGAACGCCTAGGCTTCTAACTCCAGACTACTAACCGCTTGGCCATAAAAACAAGCAAAACACGTATTGCGGAGAAAATAAATGAGAGCAATACGCGAGTCACTACGACCCGACGGAACTCACATGAAGGAAACAGGTAACGCATCGCACAGCAGCTCAAAAACATCAATCGTCCCCAGGTGGAATGGGGCTGGACAGAACCCCAAGCCGTGGGTGAGACGATGTGCTTCACGGTCCATTGTTATCAGCGCAACGGACACCCGTACCCCATCTGCGACACGGACGAGCTCTCCGTGGCCATCTGTCACGGAACTAGGAAGGTAAGAGGAGGTTGGATATTACCAATGCTACAGGAACACCCGGTTTTTGAAAGATTAGGAAGAAAAATGTTGACTGTCACTTTGCTCAGATTAACTGACTGAAATGATATTGGCCGTAGTCGGATTTCGACGTACCCATTGCTGGGACACACATGTCTTCCAGTACCTCTCAAAGAGTGAGTGGATCGTAAGAGGGAGTAGAGTGACTGAGATGGCTCTGTAGCTTTATCTTTTTGTTTTAGACTGTCCGATCCCTTGACAAGTCAAAAGTCTGTCCACAACTAGTTTTTTTTTAAAGAATTTATGCTTTGAGTATGAGCTTCCACTACGCGGCACTAGTGCGGGTTTGTGGATGTCACATGCATTTGGATATTTGGTTTTAAGACATGTCGTTTCTCTAAGTAATCAGTATTTCGCTTTACTATTGAATTGCTGTGATTCATCATCTGCCTAGCTTTTTCCCTACTATATTGGGGTCGGCTTCCAGTCTAACCGGATGCAGCTGAATACCAGTATTTTACATGGAGCGACTGCCTGTCTGACCTCCACAACTCAGTTAGTACTGGGTTATACGATACCCCTTTGTAAAACTGGTTATCAGACTTTTTGGACCACTGACTACCTAACGACTGTCAAAGATCTACAAATGACACCCGGGACCAATGGCTTAACGTGCTTTCCGAGGCACGGAGGAAACTCGGTATGTAATGGGTGGTCACCCATCCACAGACCAACCTAGGCAAGCACGGATTAATCTAAAGATCGATCCGAGCGGCTGTTATTATTTAGCCACGAGCTCCTCGATTGAATTGCTGTGATTAGCGACCTGAAATATCATCGGCCAATCATTTCACTTAGAGCCTTTTACAAACCGGGTGTAGGTACCTATTATTAGTAGCTACTATTGTATCAGTCGAGACAGGTGTGAGACCTTCGCGCTATGAACTCTATTGCAGGTGACGGCGGTGATAGAGCTGGGCTCGGGAGACCCCGCGCAGGCGAACACGGCGCGGGTCAAGTTCACTGTGCGCACCGCCGGCGTGTACATCGTGTCCATCAGTATCGGTGAGACCCGCCGCATCACGTGCCCTTATCCCATTTTATTTCGCGTCGGCGCATCATGTCTTCTTGTTCCATACTTCTCTCTTACTCTTCTTATCTGCAGTCATCTTCTTCTCAGCAGTCATCTTCTTTCTAGCTATTCGTCATACAGTCCATCCATGGCTCCTTTGGTCTTCCTCTTCAGTCGCCGCTGCCACTTTCATACTTCCTCTAATATGCTCATTTTCTTATTCTATCCATTCGCATCAAAACATCACACATCCTCTTAGCATTCTCGTTTCAGTTACATACTTTCTTTCCTTTTCGTGCAACTTAAGATCATGTTTCGTTGTATCTACTTATTTAAGTCTTGCATAAATCTCCAGGATTAGCACGGGTTATTGTGATGTTGACATACGATTGTTAGTAGTGGGTATCGTAGTTGTGCTAGTTTTGCTGAACCCCCAGGCCTGGTGTCGATCAGCGGCAGCCCGTACCGCAAGTGGTTCACGGCGGGGCGCGTGGAGGCGCGGCGCTCGCGCGTGGGGCGCGCGCACCACGCGCTGGTGTGGGCGGCCGGGCACGCGCGCGCGCTGCACGTGCACCCCAGGGACCAGTACGACAACCCCGCGCCGCTCACTGACCAGGAGCCGCCGCAGGTAACTTCACGACTCCTTTCAGGGCTGATGTGGTGTAACCACGTTTTAGGAAGTATAGTCACAGCCTGACTTCACTTTCTACTACTGACTATAAGCTTGGCTCTTTGCTTGTATTATCTCCACGTTCCTGAGCCAGTCTCATCGAGGATTTACCCGCGATGGCAACAATATTGTTTGTCCATCTCGCCGCTGGATGACCAGCACTTCGTTTTACAGTATTTCGACGCCACTCAGTCACAATTGCGCCACCTGCCATCTTGTTAGGTGCCCCCCTATCTTTGTTTAAATTCCGTAATTTTCCAATACACGAAACCTTAGTGTAGATGCGTGTTTGTTTGGAACTTTGCAACCTAACCTAACCTTTCATCCCCAGGGCTTCTCCATCAAGATCAACCCGCTAGGCGGCGAGGTAGATGAACAGCTCTCATCATCAGCGACATTTGCTTACGACACGGTGAACCAGCGCGTCACCATGTCCCTGTGCTTCGAGAGCGCCGGCGTGTACCGCGCGCAGGTCCTGTACGAAGATGTACTGCTGCATAACGGGGAGTTTGACTGCATCGTGCTTACTGGTGACTTATACTAACCTAATAATACGAATTATAATAATCTAGGACATTTTATATCTGTAAAATTTCGAAACCTTTATCGTTTTTCCCTAGCTGACCAAATTTATCCACCTTAATTATGGTGCTAAGTTCACCAAAACGCCCTTGGCCCGCGTGGTGGTCACTCACGCTCGCAGAGAGGGAGACCTGTGTCCCAGAAATTTGCTCGTTACTGTTTCGTCCCACTGTTGAAAAAATACCTCTTCCCATGACTTCCAGTTCTTTCGATTCAGGGCCAATATGGACAAATGGTTGGTTGAGTCCAGCTCGTCCCTCCATCTTCTACGAGATTTGCTGCGACACCTTTCGCTATATTATTTTGCTACAATTGTCTTATGGCGCATTTCAACAAGTTTTCCTTACCGTTTCCAGCGAGCGACACAGCGACAGTGCAGCGCAACATCTCGTCCAAGCGACACAACATCAGCTACGAGGCGCGCCTGCTGTCGGGCAAGCCGCGCCGCGTACTGTGCTGCATCTCGCCCAAGCAGCTCACGCTCAAGGACTACATCCTCAAGTTCATCCCCAAGAGGATCACCAGCTTCCGCCTGTGCCCTTCCACCAAGGTGAGTTTATACCGACAGGGTATAATACGCTGTTAACACAGAACCATCGAGGCGGCAGCGGCGCTTCACTTGGCATCCGGCGCCAATATCGTCCCTTTCATCTCCGAGCTAGGGCGTGCACGTTCAGCGCTAGACTCACAGAACTTTGTATAATTTTAGTCAGATGACCTAATAAGATTTTTCAACGTCTACCTACCTTCCTCTGTCAGTTTCGTCTTCAGATCTCAATCCAGTTGATGAGGTTCCTTTGACAGTAGAACAAAGGAGGTTAGATAAGCAGTTACTTCATGGAAAATATTGATATTCAGCTCCGTCCTGTTAGGCTAAATGCCGAGCTCAATATAATTCGAAACAGGTGAGGCAGATGATTACCACAGACGTTTAAATACGAGTTCAACTATGATGTCTAATATGCTCTGTTCCAGTTAATACTCAAACCAACGCCAGCCGGCTCAGGTCCTGGCGGCGAGTTCACGCTAGAAGACGGAGTGCAGCCTCAGCTAGAACTGGTGTCTGCCGAGCGAGACCTCATCGCCGCCACCTTCACGCAGCTGCTCATAGCCAACTGCGGCGGGGAGGATACCTTCAAGGTGAGCGTGTTGGAGACAGAATCGGTTTTATGACTTTTGTTGTTGCTGAAACAGATGATACATTATTTTGAACATTGTTTATACAGGGTGGAAGGGACACCGACACGAAATCGGTTACCACATATTCACTACATCATTCTGAGCCCCCCAGCTGTTTTTTTTAACCAATTTTTTAATAATCGATGAATAATTTCTATGCGGGGTGCTCAGAATGATGTACTGAATACGTGGTAACCGTTTTCGTGTCGGTGTCCCTTCCACCCTGTAAAGCCTGAGACATATATAATAATACAGCGTGTATCAGAAATGTAGGGTAGTATTTAATGATGTGACTCAGAATTTTTAGAGAGAAAATGAACAACTTTTTTCAAGAAAAAATATCAGCTGTTCCATGCAAAATTTCAATAGCTACTGGAACTTAATAATACGAAATGTGTAGAAGAGCTGATTGTGATGTTGGTGTCGGTCCCATGAAGTATGTGATTCATTAGGCAACCTAAGCTGTTTGTTTGCTTAATTACAATATTTAACGCAAATTAATGATGAGTAGTGGTGGCGTAGTGATAATAGTCGCGACAATTCGTGAGTTCGATTTATACGAGTATAACTAAGTGTTATACATATTTCGAGAGAAATGATAATTGAAAATTGAGGGTACATTTTCTTCATTATTTTTCCAGAACAAACAAGACTTCTTCTACAGCGAGATCCGCAAGGCTCACTCGCGGCACCCGCACGAGAAGCTGGCCATCCGAGTGCTGCGCTCCGAGCTGCTGCGGACCAGCCTCAAGGCCACCAGGCACTTCACCGTGCAGGACTGGTGCAAGAACTTCGACGTCAGCTTCCAGGGCGAGCAGGGTATGTGTCACAAGGGAATATAACAAAGACAGGTGAAAATCTGAAAGAAGGTAGTTAAAGCAGAAGGGGGGGGGGGGGGAGGCACTGGTGGGGCGAGTTTGCGTCCTCTCACTTTGGAAGACAGAACATATTTATTTATTTAGCACAGACTAAGACACAAGATATTCTACAAAAAAAACACAAGAGGTACAATCGCCAGCGAATCAAGTTACTACAAATTGTCAAATTTCCTCATTCTATTTTGAACTTAACCATCAACATTTTATGGTTTAAAATCATTTGGAGAAATTTAACAGTTTGTGGTAACTTGATATGCTGGCGACTGTACAACGACAAAAAAAGACAACTGGCTTTTGCGCCAAAATAAACCCAGCTTACCAAAAACTAGCAGACAAGTTGTTTTGTAGTAAAACATAGTAAACTATAGAGCTGTGTCGTCCGCGGGTACGTGAGGCCCTGCCTGCCGCTTTGCAACCCCGGAATGAACTGAGTTTGTGTTCCCTCGTGATAATGAATTCACGTTTACGCTCAATATTGACACACCCGTGAAACACAATATTTATGTAATTGTTTATTAAACCACTAGCTTTTGCCCGCGGCTTTCGCTCGCGTTTATTTAGAATTTGACCATCAACTCGGGTTGTACTCTGCTTGTAATAATATAATTTAATCATGATTCGAAAGAGACGTGGCGCCATCTATTATCAGAAGAAAGTTATTATTGTTTTCTCCGGGAACAGTACTTTTTTTGGTATGAAAGATACCCTATGTCTGTTTCTGTACACCTGAATACGTATATGCAAAATTTCAGGATGATTGGTTCAGTGGTTTAGGCGTAAAAAGGTAACAAACAAACTTACTTTCGCATTTATAATATTAGTAAGGATGGACAATTTGTTAAATTTTAACCTGTAGGCAACGTAGCCAAAAGGTAACTTGTTCTCCCGTCATTTCGATCATTTTTTTTTGTTCCATATTATACCTTCTAGTTACGGAGATATTTTGGATCAAAGTTCCAACTTTATTACGCTTTTTTTTTAACTACAAGTTTTGAATGTACTTTACTTTAATCACCTCCACGCGCCCCGTACTACACAACCCGCCCACAGCACAATGTTGTGAGCGCGTCACATTGTGTCCTACCGTAAAGTGATTATTCACTATAAAAAAGTCGTTTCCCAGAAATAAAATTTGCGTATATTTTACTTAGTTTGATGTACAGAATGCTTGGTTGACGGCTTCGTGAAGGATCTGTTTACACCTTGTATAGTCAATTTAAAAGCGCGAATTTACGTCAGCTTATTATCACTCTTCGTTGTAAGAAAGTTAAAGTATATGGCAGATTATTAAGTTGTCTTTAGGACACCACCTAGACTATAGTAAACATGTCGTATTGCAGGCGTGGACTGGGGCGGCGTGCGGCGCGAGTGGTTCTCGCAGCTGTGCGGGCAGCTGTTCGACTCCAGGTTCGGGCTGTTCGTGTCGTTCCACGACTCGCCCACCGGCCTCGTGCATCCCAACCCCGACAGGCCGCCGCATCTCAAGGTTACTTCACTGTAACGTCGCTGATCGCTTCAGTTACGACCACTGGCGCTATCACATTTTAAATATCATGGTCACTAACATTATCATTAACACAACAAAATAAACGAGAAACGAACGAAATATCGGGAACTCAAACAAATCAGTAAACATGGTAAATATCCCATTTCTAGTGTTAATGACCACTGGCCCTGTAACCGAGGTTAGTTCAACATTTAAAATCATCATCTTCGTCATTGAACGTTGTAATCACTTTATATGATAGTGTTAAGATTAGTCAAAAATTAAATCTCAAAACGGTGGAGTGTAACATTTTTTCAATAAAAACCTTCATTGAACGGGTTTTTGGTCGTCAGAAATATATCGAAATTATTCATATTACATTAGATACTTACTAAATCGACATTTACCATTGACATATATAGTGTAGTTAATAAGATCGAGTGCTATTCCTTAGCCATGACGGTCTACAACATTTGTAACATAATTCCGCTATTGTTAGCTGTTTTATAATTTTGTGTCAGCTAAAACACTTCGAGCTAGCCGGCAAGCTGGTGGGCAAGTGCCTGTACGAGAGCGCGCTGGGCGGCTCGTACCGCCAGCTGGTGCGCGCCAGGCTCACCAGGAGCTTCCTGGCGCAGATCATCGGGCTTAGAGTGCATTACAAGGTTTGTTACTTACACTTTATTGCAATACACAGACTACGATCACCACCTCCACGACAGAGCTCACAAGAACACACACAGAATCTCCAGACAAAAGTTACTTATACTACTACTAACTCCTATACTAAAATTATTCGTATCGATTATTACCCGTTCCAATTCCAAAAATTGCCATTCGTAACAAATCATTATTTTCATTTACTGACGCACTGGTATTGTATCGAATATGCAACAATGTGAGTCGTGAGCCACACGTGCCACATGTTGCGGCCGGCCTGATTCGGCTCTGCTAGATAGCTACAATTCAATGTTTACGGAATCTATGTTTTGTTGTCCTGCTGAACTGAAACAGGAGAATAAACTTTATTTACATTTTTTTTCCTTCTTTTCACAGTACTTCGAACAAGACGACCCCGAGCTCTACCTGTCGAAGATCAAGTACGTCCTGGAGACCGACCTGGACGCCGGCGAGTCAGTGCCCGAGCTGTACTTCAGCGACGACGTGTACGACTCGCAGGGACGCCTCATAGAGACGCACGACCTGCTGCCCAACGGGTCCACCATACGGGTACGGCGAGTTATGTACTCAGTTCTAAGCATAGACATTGTGCAATGTGACTTTAAGTGGCACCGGCAGCTGCTCCTCGGTCGCACTCAGCCGGTGGAGCACAGAATGCGGCTGCATACCTGCATACACGCGAACGTAGCTAAACCATTGTTTTAACATTAATTTTACGCTCATTACCTGTTGAACATGCGTGAACTACGGCGTCTCTAGGTGAGTGCTGGCTGGTTAGCCGCGATAGAGTCGAGGTCGTACGTAGGGCAGGTAGGGGAGCTCTAGCCTCCCCGCCACTCCCCCACCAGGACCTGTTGGAGCTGAGAAGGGTGCGTTATCTGTCACTGCACCAGAATCTCGCCCCGATCCTTGGCCTCCGCGCGCTAGTGGGGCAGTGTCGTGAGGGTCTTCGACTCCAGGTCCAACTGCGGGGATCCGGCCAATACACAAGCCGCCTCGTAGGAGATCGGGCGAAATCCCTTATGACCCTGTGGCCATCGCTCTCTGCGGTGCGGGCCGTCAGGCCTGTCGCCCATATCGGGGCCCCGTATCGGACCATCGATCGCACGAACCCTACGTTCAGCCGGCTCCAGGCTCGTAGTAGGTAGTATCCGATGTTCCACAGGAGAGGGCCCAGAACCGACCCCTGTGAAACACCGTACGCCATCTCACTAGGCCTGCCGTAGGTAGAGCGACGTGTGTGAAAGTCTCTTTTTAAAATTCTTCTGTTCTTGTGCACTTTGGCGACCGGTTTTGTCTGAATCACTTAGAATAATAATACAGTTGAATCTTTATTTTTCTAGTCCATTTGAATAGATACATTCTGTTGATTCCGTGTCAGGTCCGCAACAGCAGCAAGGTAGCGTACCTGGACGCGCTGGCGCAGTGGCGGCTGGCGGCGCGAGTGCGGCACGAGACGGACGCCTTCCTGCGCGGCCTCACGCTGCTCGTGCCCGACAACCTGCTCGCCATCTTCGACGAGAACGAGCTGGAGGTATGTGGGTGGGCGGTTATCATTTTAATGTTTACTCAAACGCGTGATTTCTTTTAGCAAAATTTTCCAGTAAATTCTAACTTCGATGTGTGAGATTTCTTAGCGGAAATGAAAAATCAAAATGTGTAGTTAAGTTATTGCTTATATATTTATAAATTGTCAAATTGAATCGTGACAACAATGGATAAAGTAAGGAATGAGTATATTAGAAGATGTTTGAAAGTGGCGCCTGTAACAGAAAAATTGGAAGGAAATCATTTGTCTTGGAATGGACATGTAATGAGGAGGGATGAAACGCACATGGCTACAAGAGTGATGGACATGAATGTTGATGGATAGAGAGAGAGAGGAAGGCCAAAGAAAAGACGGATGAATTGTGTGAGGAATGATATGAAAGAGAAAGATGCCGTGGCGTATGACAGAGGAGAATGGAAGAAACAAACGTTTTGCGCCGACCCCGTAGAATGGGACTAGGGCAGGAAGATGATGATAATGAATACAACCTGTTGAAGTGTGTAATTTGAATATATTTCAAGTTATACTGAAAGTAAAGCCTAATTTCATGACAAAAATGGAAAACACAATTATTCCAAATGCGAATGTGTCTGACTGCCCGGCTGAATTTAAATTTAAACACATAAACCCTATGATAGTTATTAAAGCTTTCCGGCAAATAAAAGTCAAACTGACCGAAGATCTTTGGGGAATGTCTATCAAAGTTTGTACATCCATAGTTGAGACTATAGCACCATACTTAGCTTTAATTTTTAATTTGTGTGTAGATCAAGGAGTTTTCCGGACTTAATGAAATACAGTAAAGTCATACCTCTGTTTAAATCCGGAGATAGTAAAGATACAAATAATTATAGACCTGTATCCGTGTTGCCAGTTTTTAGCAAGGTGTTTGAAAAGGTAATGCTGAATCAAATGCTCAATCATTTTAACACCAACAGAATCTTACACGATCAACAGTATGGTTTCACCAAGGGACGTTGTACAACTGACGCCGGGGTAACCTTATTAAAGCACATATTTACTGCGTGAGAAGAGTCCCAAGACGCCATTGGAATATTTTGTGACCTCTCCAAAGCATTTGATTGCTTAAATCACGAGTATCACGACACATTACTTTTAAAACTTGAGCATTACGGACTAGGGAAACTTGCACTTAGTTTGGTAAAATCTTATTTGAGTGATAGACAACAACATGTGCAAATAAATGGTGTTAATTCACAGGGTTTAAAAGTAAAAATGGGGGTACCGCAAGGCTCAATATTGGATCCTTTCCTCGTTCTAGTATAAATATAAATGATCTCCCTTATTTGTTATTTGACGAAAAATGATTGTAATTTTATTTTGTGTACTACTTAGTTATAAACATTATTGTGTGGTGTGTATTTGTCTTTGTCTTTGATTATGTAATCTAAACTAACATTATTTTTAAGTGTACTTACTAACTAAATTATGGATCGTTGTGTCTGATGCAAATAAATAAATTAAAATTAAATTAAATTATTTATTGAAAAACCAACCTCAAAATATGGTGTTATTCGCTCTAATTTTTAAGATAAATAGACGGGCCCAAAATCTAGATGACGTGAATAATGCCATACTTCAGGTCCATAATTGGTTCACAACAAACAATTTAGTGTTAAATGAAAAAAAAAACGAAATGCATAAGATTTGCATTACCGAATGTTAAAAGTAGCGATTGTTAAATAGTATTGAATAAAGAGAAACTTGAATTTGTAGATAAAACGGTTTTCCTGGGGATTACGCTTGATTCAAGGCTATAATGGGGTTCTCATTTAACATCTCTTGCGGGGCGGCTAAGTTCAGCAGCATATGCTATAAGAAAAATCCGTCAATATACTGATGTAGATACCGCTACACTGGTCTATTTTAGTTACTTTCATAGTATTATGTCTTATGGCATTTTGTTATGGGGACGGGCTGCAGACATTGGTCTATATTTATTCTGTAAAAACGAGCCATCAGAGCCATATATAATCTTCGTAGGCGCGATTCTCTAAGGGAACTGTTTAAGGAAATTAACATCATGACGGTACATTGTCAGTACATCTACGAAAATATAATGTATATAAGAAAAAATCTACATCTTTTTAATAAAAGAGGTGACAGACACAATTACAGTACTAGAAATAGAGACCAATTAGTTCAGCCAGGCTTCAGACTCGCTAAAGTAGACTCATCTTTCATGGGGTACTGTTCGAGATGCTATGTATAATAAAATTCCACAAAGTATTCTTGAACTGAATGAAACGAAATTTAAAACATGCATTAAACGCACACTATGTAAGAAAGCATATTACAAGTTGGACGATTATATCATGCATTGATAAAAATGCTTGGCTCAATGCCGGTCCTGCTCCACAAGAACAGGGGCGCCTAAATTGATAGCATTAAATAGTATTGTTGGAGCTGCTGAAGATTGTATAACTATCTTTGCATTGTATAAATTCAATCTCTTTAGTATTATATAGCCGCCTAGCCCATATTGTGTGAGTACTATGTACTAGAAAGCAATCATTCGCTGGAAACCTGCGTCTTTTCTTGACTTGAATGTGCCCTGGCGGTTAGGAGTATGTCATGCTCACTCAAATGTCTCGCTGATGGTGGCACGTGTGTCGGATCATTTAGTTCCCTTTAAAATGGTTGAGTTGAATGGTGCTGATACATGCGTCATGTTCGTGAACGGGCGCTGTCAGTTGTGACTGGTCATCTCTTATTTGCCACGGCTTATTTGAATTAAATATTTTATTTTTGAATTGTTTTTACTATGGACACTTTTAACGTACACATCTTGCTGCATCGTTCTCACATAATGTACCATCTCAACATGAATGATGTAACCAAGGTTTTGTTAAAGTATTCTGATTTAAAAGAGTGTCCATGGAGTTTCTTGCCCGTTCTTCTCCATAGAGATCTACGTTAGGGAATGGGCAACTACAGTACATTCACAGTTTTTGTGCCTTGTGACTGGGACTGTAGCTATATTTTACTGTTGTCTTTGTTTCGACAATTCAAAAGTGCCTGTAACTGGCCTTGAAATAAATGCTTTGATTTTGATTTTGATGATTTCCACAACACGTATGTTGAAGTTAACTTTAAGGTGATCGAGAATTTGTTTTAGGACAGGTCTCAATTCATCTTGTTGTTTTTGTGTTTGATCGCCGACATTCCGGCAGAACGAGTCCAGATCGACACGCTAGTTCCTTCGGGCCGTTGCGCCCGATGTTCATCGTTTTACTTGTTGTACTTAGTGTTGTGTTATTGTCCCGAAATAAAGTTGGTTTAATTTGATCTAGTTGCTAGTGTGCGGCACGGGCGAGGTGTCGGTGTCGGACTGGCGTGCGCACGCGCTGGTGTCGGGCGCGGGCCGCGACTGGGAGCGCCTGCTGACCTGGTTCTGGGCTGCGCTGGCCAACTTCAGCACGGAGGAGCGCGCCAGGCTGCTGCAGTTCACCACGGGCTGCTCGCAGCTGCCGTCCGGAGGGTTCCAGGTGTGTTAGCTAACATACTCAAGTTTATAGGTGTATGGGAAGACAAGTTCTTGCTAATATTGTTGAAAATTACTAGACATTTCCTCGACTTACATCTTATCAAATGCCGATAGCACTGGGTGAGGTCGCCCTATCAGCATTATATTACTGTGCATCTTCGTGTTTCGTAATAGAATATTGTCATTTGGCACGAAATGATTATTTTACTAATACTTAAGCATTTCCTTCTTATTTTACAGAAATTACCACATTTATGTTTGTTGAAATATCTAACCATAAATAGACTTGCGTTTATCCAAGATTTCACCTGGAGTAATCTTGATAACTTCGCCAACTGCTCTCAGTTTCTTACAGCCTAGTTAAGCCCCAAACCTAAAAAAAGAGGACTTTTATCCAGATCCTAGCAATCCTATAAAGGCCACATGACATTACTGCCCCCAGGAGCTGAACCCTCGCTTCCAGATCACGGCGGCGCCCAACTTCGGCGCGCTGCCGACGGCCCACACGTGCTTCAACCAGCTGTGCCTGCCGGACTACGACAGCTACGAGCAGCTGGTGCACGCGCTGCTGTGGGCCATCAACGAGGGCGGCGAGGGCTTCGGCATGATATAGGAGCCCACTGGACCCTGCGCTTGGGACTATGAGAGACTTCCTCGATTTTTTGCTGTTCATTTCGGGAGATTGTAAGGTTGTTCTTGGACATTTCTTTTAACTTCTTTTTAGCATGTCTAAGATTAATGGAAGTGATGGTGTATTTGCCAAAATCCACAGTAATGCTTTCTATGCTCTTGACGCTACAAAAGGCGCGAAGCTCGTAGCTGAACTCTAGCCCCAATCAAATGAAGATTTTATAAAAGCGGAAATTTCTCTACTCGAATACGATAGTGTTCACCAGGATATTCAGTAATATTTTTATCTTTTGGAAACCGATATCCGAGTACGATTATGTGTAGAGCCTACAGAACGAGTAGTCTTCCAGGCTAGAAGTATTTTGTATACAGCCGGTATTTATTGTTAATATTGCATAATCAACAAAATCGAGCAAGTTTCTTCGTGTGAGATACTTTGACATTGTCACGATGTCGCGTGAATCATTTCAATTTGAACCTTAAGAAATGTTATATCGTTTCAAAAAGTACTTATTTAAGTTACAATGAAATTGTATCATTATAACAGGGCCAGAGAAACTGTTCCTTTATTTATTTTAAGCCTTTTTTAAGTCCCACAGCTGGACAAAGGCATAGTTAAAAAATTAAATATATAAGCATTATAATCGTGGGATCGAAACAGAGCAATTGGATTATAAATTAAAGTAAGCGAGCGGATCAGTCTCAACTAGTCATAACTGTACGTCAGCTTGTTGCACGCGCGTAGCGTTCGGTTACGGCGCGACCGTGGCCTATGTTGGCTCGCACCGTGGCCCATGTTGGCTCACACACGTTTATTGTATAAGAATACAGATTTCGGAGAAATAGTCGCCTTCTTGGTACTGTTTTGGGACTTTAACAACCCGTTTCTGAAATACTAATCAACCAAAGATTTATATCATTAGATTTGCCCTCATCGTACTTACTCTCGCGGAAAAGTGTCATGAGAAGTGTGATCTCATACAATAATCTCGTTTCCATGACAATCAATTCAAGTCACTGCGTCATTGTGTATAACCATCTTTTGACACGGTAGGGCTCATCGTAAGAATCTAAAACTTTGTACAATACAGAAAACAAAGCAAAAAGACCAAACGGAAGCTCATGTTAAGATATTTAAATGGCTATTGTCACTGTAGGCAGCCAGTCACAGCAGCAGACTTTCAGATAGCATAATCTGTTACGTTCCCGCTGATAGCCTCCTCTCTGTACAATGAGTGGGCCGTGATCCATCACGTGGGCCCAGTGCGGGTTGGTGGTTTTCAGAAACCGGTTATTAACCATGTATTAAACTTTAAATTAATACTTTGTATGTAAAATAACTGACATGGGTCCATGAGCCTTTAAATTATAATGGAATCCTGCCAAAGACGAAGTCCATCTGAATGGAATTGATAAACGTATGACAATAACGAATTAAGTAAACATCTATGTTTATTGTCAATGTTATATTTAAGTAAGTCAACAGCTTACAAGAAAAACTAAATTAATTAAACAAATTAAAATTGATAAAAAATAAATAAAATTTTGAAAATTGTGACGTTTTTGGGCAGAACGAGAAAAAGAAAAGACATTTTCTTCTTAAAATTGATATCTAAACTTGAATTTAAAGCAAATCAAACGCTTTTGTAAGAAATTAATAATTATACAAGTCACGATATACTTTGTAAAATAAACTAACAGAGAAAGTTGGTTACAAAGCATATTATCAGCATTTTACTTTGAGACACTTCATATAATTACTTACCACAAACATGCCTGCACTTTATTTATTAGATAGAATAATTTCATAGTTGACAAATAGATGCATCTTCATCAGCGATTTGAGCGATTTGAGCAGAACCTGAAGCGAAATTATTTCCTTAAAAGTAGGCAGATCATTAATGTACGCCCATGTCGTTGCCTCAGCCTAAAATAACCAAGTATCTGTAGGATTTTCTATAAAACAAGTCATGTGGCGTTTGTTTTACGAGATCTAGAAATGTACAGCCAACAAAAGAGATCCAGTTAAGAAATTATCTGTCGGTACTGCTTAGGAAAAGTTTATTATTGATTCGTATTAAACATAAGACACATTTATAAGAACATGGTAAAAGATTTGATATGACAAGAGCATACGCACGTCATGTTTTTTTTCTAACCGAAGTTATAACCCCGTATTAATCTCGGACCGAGCATCTATTTTTACATAACGAAAACGAACGAGATAGATATAAGATTTCCCGATTCGAAACATTTGAATACGGTAGCTGGTATCCTGTCTCTTTTGTTAACTGTACACGAGGCTTGCGATTTTAGTAACCTTTTGCTCACACCGAGGCATACATAGTTAACATTTTAATTTCATGAAGAGTAGTTTTATTTAGATCTGAGCAATTATTATTCATCATATTTTTTTTTATTGTAGTGATTTTTTTCTCTACAATTTAAAAGTATTAAGTATTTTTTTTTATTTCGCAAAAATAGGAACTATCAATGTAATTTACAAAGAAAAGTATTTTGCGGTATCGTTCTAAAATATTACCTTAATAATTTATATTAATTTAGTTTAATATTTAGTTTACATAATCACTTATCAAAACTTTTACAGTATTTATAAAACTTTATATAAAAACGTATAAACATATTGAATTAGGTTTCAGGTTATTAAATATTTTATTATTTACTCTGATAAAACCATTTTAATTTGTTGTAATATGTTAAGGACATTGTCTTAAAATATTACAACAAAATTATTTATATTAAAAATAAAACTACATATTTTGTAAACATATTTTTCTTGTTCTTAAGAACGTTGCATATTTATAATGTCTTTTCTGGTAACGTTTTTTCCGAAGTTATAATTGCTATCGCTTCATAAAACCTGAAACATTATTCAAAAATAAAAACAATCTTAATTTTTAGTACAAACTATATTTTGGCCTAAACTATTCTTTATATGACTCCAGTCTAAACTCCAAAGTTGCATTTAATATAAATAATATGTAATAATAATTATTAATATGTAATAGTAATAAATCCAGTGAGTGTATACTTCTGTGTGAGATTGTCTTTGAATGTACGCGGTGTTACGGAAAAAGTTGTAAGTTGCGTTATTTAAGGAACTGTCTAAAATATTGTAAAAATAGGAATCTAAATAGATGATTCATTGAGATGGTAAACATTCAAAGTCTTCAAAGTTCTGGGTATCCAGGTTTTCAAAAAACTGTCAAATTTTAATAACACAACAAATTCATCTATCATACCTAGTTTACACACGGTTCAGCCTCCGATCATTACGCTAAGATTCAAAAGAGATGTGGAAATAGGAATGGGACCTACCTAATTGTTTTGAGGCACTTTTCCTAAATAACGACACTTAAAACGTTCATTGTAAAAATAAGCTGTTCTTAAAGTATAAAGCAATGATGTTAGTGTTCAAACGAAAGTTATTAATTAAATGATTATAATTACTTTATTTTAATTTTAGTGACTTACACATTTTTATTATGGTTCTAGTCATAATATTATTAATAATCTTATACAGATTTCGCAATGTGATTGCATTTTATTTGTTTTGGGGAGAAGACACCTTTTTTTTTTTTTTTTGGATGGGAAATCATCAAATGACCACTCTGGGCGGAGCGGAAAGGAGTGTCAGCCTTGTACTGACTAAAACCCATCCATGTTCCTTCTTTGCCCTTTGCGTTCCAGGGCCACGGTATCTCTTTCGAACAGTCCCGCAGCCCTGGCAGGCATCGGCCCTTGCGGACCCCTACTTATTGGGAGAAGACACCTTAAATTATAGAAAGGACACCTTAAATTGTATTTGAAGCTTGAATAAGGGCAGGACTGATGGAATCAACCATCATCAGCATCATTCCCCTGCCCTTATACCCGTCTGTTTGTGGTCGGCACAGCATGTCTTCTTCTTCCATACCAAGATATGAACCAGCATAAAGAAAATCTGTCAATTCCATCTTTGTATATTTTGGTTGTGATCAACAAATACTAGCAAATCAGTAGAAATAATAAAATAAATAAAAACTTGAAAATGACGTGTCTGCTCTCCAAACATCCACGCAGTTTTAAAGCTAGCAATTAGCTATTTATTGATTGATTAGTATTTTTTCCAACTAACGCCATATTTGCTACTTAGTATTGTTTTATTGTGAAAAGTTTCATAATATTATGAAAACTTGTTTGATACATTTGTAGAAATATGGCGTTATCTTAACCTTATTATTAATTATATAAAAGAAAAAGTAAATTTAAATCATACTTATTTATGTAAATTATAGCTGACATCTTGTAAATATTTCAAAATTAACAGTTTGGGCTAGTGGAAAGGAGATAAGCATCGTGGTATTGAGAGGATCGTGGACATACGACCATACAAGTTGTAGGAATTTATTATAATAAAACCTATCACAGCGACTGTGGGTTCATCTAATTCGTTTCGTCAGAGAAGGTATAAGTGGACTTCATAATTGCATTTCCTTTAAAAGAAGGGAACCAGTCCGTGAACTATGGTTGTTTACGTAATATATCTAATATCAGCTACTTATCTCCGCGCCACTGGCTGAAACGTCTTCATCTTAATGTTTACGTAGAAAGGGGGCGAGCTGTAGGCCTAATCGAAATAGATAATGTTAGCTGTCAACACTACTATCATTATGATTTTAGCGCAGAAGTTCGTGTTTTACAAGATTCATTTCACTTACAAGCGCTGTTGGATTCCCAACTCCGAGCTCTGCTCTGAAAGTTGTTTAGGCGTCGTGTTTATGAAAACGACTACTACTTCAGGTGTGTACTTATGCTTAATCTATTTGTTTTAAAAACAGGTTAATAAACAGTATTGTTTAGTATTCCCCATTTTGTTGCATTTGTTTGTGTAAGATATTTGTGTTGCCAACCGCGATAACTTGTTACCCGTGTTGTTTTGCTGTGCATTGCATATATTGTATAGGGTATTGCCACATAATAATATAAAATTTCGCAATATGGATGTAATTTTCAATGTTTTATGAAAAGATGTCGTCATCCGTTGCGGTAACCAACGTTAAGTTCAAGCTCGCCCCCGGTGATAGGAGCCATTCCAAATGTTGATATTTTGTAGTTGAAACATTGTTGATTAGAAATGTAAGACTGAAATAAATTGATGACGTCGAATTGTAATGTTTTATTCATAGATCTATGGTTTTATTAACAGCGGACTAAGGTTGCGTTTCGACCAGAGATGTGGGATGAGCGTAAAACTAACCAGTCCAAAGTTAGCTTAGCTCAAGGTGTGACAAACAAGCGATAGGTATTATTTTTGTTAGTTTGACACACATCCCGCGTTACGCATCTTCGCAAATCTCAAAGATGTGCGAGGATGTGCAGCGAGAGATGTGTATAAAACTAACC
Organism: Noctua janthe; assembly: GCA_910589295.1. Classification (NCBI taxonomy): domain Eukaryota; kingdom Metazoa; phylum Arthropoda; class Insecta; order Lepidoptera; family Noctuidae; genus Noctua; species Noctua janthe. The sequence continues at coordinate 990,477 of OU342561.1, forward strand.
AATCACAAAAAAGAAGCCTTTCTATTGGTTAGTTTCACACATCCCTCACCACGCATCCTCGCTCATCTAATGTGGAAACGCAGCTTAAGCCGTGTGTGACTGTGACTGTCTACAACATTGATAGAAAAATCTGCCCCAGCTAAATTCAATATTTTATTAATTAAGTTTTATGGTATTCCAATAAAGAACAAATTAAAGAAAACCGTTTGTTATACATTTATTATACCAAATTAAGTAATAACAATCACTTAGAAATACTTAAAACACAAGTAATCGTAATTAAATAACTAGAATATTGACATTCTTTAAAAATAAAATACTTACCAAACTTACCTTGTAAACGTTGTATTAAAAATAGCTTTACTGAACCATTCTTAAAAAATATTGTAGCTATATTTTACTGTTGGCAACATTAAAATTATCCTAATCTTCCTGAAATTCAAAATATTTTCTAAGAACAAAATCCTCCTTATTACGTCTTGTCTATGGAATGCCGTGTCTTGCTGGTATAAGGGTCCACAGAAGGGCTTTAGGAACTGCCTTCGGGTCATGGAACCACGACCGCGCTGCACCCAACATCCTGTCATCAAAAACAATGGATGGACAAAAATATAAATGCATGACGTAAATCAGTGAACAGCATGTATAGAGCTTGGCAGGATTTTGACATTTTCTATTTGCAAAAAAAAAAAATGCAATGTCATTCTGATATTTAGGTTTTAGCTATAATTTATGTGTTTGTATTTGTATTTTTGTTTATTTTTGGTTTTTATATGGGTCTTGGACCTGAAATAAATGATTTTTTTTTTTAAAACGCTGTTGTTTTTATTTGCAATTATATAAGCAGTAGCGGTTTGGCTTTGTAACCAGAGAGAGGGGTGTTTATAAAATCTTACTACTAATCATCATCTTCCTGCCCTTGTCCCATTCTATTTGGGGTCGGCGCAACACGTTTTTTATAAAATCTTACTACTGCTACATTTATTTTAAATATTGCTAAACAAAAGCAACCTTATTGTAACTAGAATGATTATTATTTATTTAAACTTCATGTACAATAGTGATACATGGTATATACCTATATTACTGTGATTTGACAGACTTGACAGTGGTCTAATAACTGGGAAAAGACTATATTTGCAGCAAACTGTAAACTATCTCCTTGACTTGCCTCACCTGCCCGCAAATTATTATGGTAGAATCCCGTTTTGTTGCTTTCCCGACTCTCGGGACAGTGTTACGACTTACTTGGTGAGTGGTTTCGGCCACCAGCCCAGCTGCTCCCTGGTGAGCGTGAGCTCGTGCTGCAAGCGCATGAGTTGGTCTCGCATCTCGTCCAGCTCGTCACGTAGTGCGCTAGTCTCGACCGCGGCGGCAGAAACGCGGTTGTTCAAGGCTGCGCATTCGCGGGAACAGCGCTCACGGGCCCTGGGAGTGAGGTAAGTGAGAATTTTATAGTTTAATCTTTAAAGGGTTAGAGAACAGACAGCAGAAACACGTCACTGATTTAGTGGTCCCCAAGTTGTGGGAAGCCTACCAGAATGCCAGCAAACTGTGGCTTGGTCCAACTCGAATGTAAGATAGGAAGGGTTAACAAAATGGTCAAACATCTAGCTAACTAACAATAAACTGATGGCGACTCGGTCAAGCATAGTAACACCACTTTTAAGTGTCACCGCTGTCTATCAGTGAGCTTACAGGTTGTTGGAAACCTGACAATGGACTAAGTTAACTAACTCCCCCTCCTGAATGAGTCGCTCGCTGGTGATCTCCAGCTCCCTCTGCCTCTCGTCTGTCTCGCGCCGCAGCTCTTCCACCTCAGCCTCTGCTGACGACAGCAGGTCTTCGTGCTGCGCCAGGTCTTCCTCTAGCATTGCCAGCTAGACAGAAAACTTCGAAATTCAATTTCCATAGAAAAGACGTTTATCTTAAAGAAATTGGCACAAAAACCTGTTGCCTGCACTTCCAAAGACACTGGGGCTACCCTTCAACGTTTGATGTCTTTGTACTGTCAAAGGTTCGTAATTGTTGACAAGATAAACACATTTTGAAAACACATTTGGAGTTATAGGTTATTCTGTTGCCGTATCTTTACACACAATGGATCCATAACGAAATGAGTAAGCCGATTACGCGGCGATAAATTTAGTCATTCCCTAAGCGTAATTTTCATGTTTATGGCGACCCGTGCACTCACCCTGTCATAGGCCTCATCCCTCAAGTTGAGGGTCTCGCAGTGCGCAGCCTTCTCGAGCGCCAGCGCGTGCTCGCTGACGGCGCAGGCCGTGTGCGCTCCGTCCAGCTCGTTGCGGCAATTACGCCAACCTGACCAACAGTCAAGGTTACGAAGGCAGTCCCAGAAACACCCGGCCTAACTAAGAAATACAAAAAATCTTGTTTTTTTATTTATTTCTCTACTTAGTCCCGTTTTAACTAAATTTACATTTTCAAAAACTCTGCTTGTTTGTCTTGAATCTTCGCCTAACACTCGACTGAAACGTCTACACTAGGTACTCCATTTTGTTCAGTTTTGAGAATCATGGTAGCAATCTTGGGGTTCGATTCCACCGAAATAGTGCGCGAACATTTGTGCCGCCCATTTGTTCTCGATCATTTTGTGCAGTACATAATGTCCGCGTACTGAGCTGCAGAGATCTGTTCGCGCACAGTGCAGCACATATTGTAAACGCACATGTTAGTACGAGAGCTTATGACCAAAATGTTTGCCTCATCGTTTTACGATAAAAACTGTATAAAATCGATAGATTTGGTTATTCCAATTATTATTCTGAAAAATACTTTTTAGGAACCTTAATACATGCGCAAACATAATGCGAATAGATTTAGGTGGTATTAGGTTGTCTAAGTATAATTAGTCGAGCAAGACACTCACGGTTGTCGTAATTTATATTTAGTCTTCGACGTAATTTTATCAGATAACCTAACCTAACATGTACTAAGCTTGCTCAAAATATTTTTCATTCAGTAACAGATGAGACCTTCATCGTCAGCGAACAGCGAGTGCGTGTGTTCGCTGATGCGACTCCACCGCTTGTGCGTGTGCGCGACTAATGTTTGCAGTTGTGCGCGAACATTGCGGTGAACACGTGCACATTTTGTTCATGTTTACTTGAGTGAGTCGACCGAAAGAAACATTTGTCACATCGGTGGAATTGCACCTTCAGGTACAGCTTTTTCATGTCCAAATTTTCGGTCAAGATACGATTTGAAATGAAATCAAAATGAAATCAGTGACAGTGTAAACAGTGTTCACTGTTTGATGGGCGCAAACGAAATAATAAATAACGGCTTGAAAATCTAGATTTTAGTTTTCTATGATTAGTAGAGAGAACTCTCTACCAAAGACATTATTTTCAAACAACAACCGCCATCTGTAAATCAGGCCGGGTCATTTTGGGACTGCCCTAGTAGTGACTACATTGTGCGCTCTCAAGATAAGCTTATTAACATTAAATGTACTTACCGATACTCATCTCTGAAGCACGATCTTCTGCAGCACAAACATCGTCTTCTAAAGCCAATTTCTCCTACAAATATAAATCATTGTGTGTATTTCACCAAAAGAACTGAGTCTTGGATCGATACCGTTTAGTTTAGTTTACGTCTGAACGATTTTTCGTTTTCGTATAATTATTTCTCAAAAGTAAATCTAACCGCGTGTTGCGAGCAGACTCGAACATGATTCAACAAGGATAGATACCGAACAGAGTTTGCCGATCGGCACTATACGAGTAAAAGTCGAATACCTACGTGTAAAAATTGATCAGTCAGCTTTGTTGTTAAAAAAACTGTTTTTGCACCTCTAATGTTCAGTTGAAAATTTTGAATTTAGCTTTTTATTCTCGTCAACTTAAAGAACTTCGTCACTCACTCGTTCCAGCACAGTCTTCTCCAGCTCCTTATCTTTGAGCAGCTGCTTCAATCGCTCCAGCTCCCTCATCGCCAGTCGCACCTTGGAGTTGTCGGAGTCCAGCAGAGACTTGAGCGCCGAGATCTGGATACGCAGGCGCTCTGAGTATGACACCTAAATGAGATAATAATGATAATATATATGATAATAATCAGCTTTAAATATTTTTCGAGTCTGTCAAACTCATCATCATTCTCCTACCCTTATCCCAATGTATTTAGGGTCGGCGCAGCATGCCTTCTTCTTGCTATTACTCGTCATCTCGCCAGACACCTCCTTTCTTGCCATATCATTCTTTACACAGTCCATCCATCGTTTCTTTGGTCTTCCTCTACTCATATACCCCCCATCCGCATTCATACTCAAAACTTTCCTCACAACATTTTCCTCATTCCTCCGCATCACATACCCATACCACGACAACCGATTACCACACAACTTTTCAGTCACCGGCGCCACTTTCAGAATTCCTCTTATATACTCAATTCTTATTTTATCCATTCGCGTAACACCACACATCCCCCTTCGCATTCTCATCTGCGCAACATGCAAATGCGCCTTTCATTCATCCCTTTTGTGGCCCAACATTCTGATCCATACAAGACAGCAGGAAACAAACAGACAACCATTGTTTTATAAATCTTGCCCTTAAGTTTAAGGGGAATGCGGGAGCCGCAGATTGTTCCCGTGACCTGCCGCCATTTCATCCATCCCGTGTTAATTCTGTGCTTTACACTACGATCTATTTCGCCATCGCTTTGCACGAGTGAACAGAGATACCGAAAGTCGGAGCAGACAGGAAGAAACGCGCCATCTAGCGCTATGGCTCGCAGAACATGAATTCCGTTTTAGTTCTGCTGATTTTCAAGCCAACATTCTCCAGCTTCTGTTGCCATTTCTCCAATCTGCTCTGGATCAGTATGCACCAGGGTGCCTCTTCCTGTATGTGCGACGTCAAAGCGTCCATAACCAACAGGTCCATAATCCATGTCAAACTGTTGGGATAAATATAAATCGGCTTTTGTACTACCTAAACATAACGGTTTTTCTCCTTAGACAAAAACAAAGAATATCACCTGCTACGATGCTACAAACGGCTTTTGCTACGTCCACGTTCATAAAAAAAATCGTTAGTTCGTTCTAGAACTAACGATTCAAACAAAATTCTGTTTGTATTTTGTGCTTGGCTGGTAGACAGCGATTCGATTTTTGCAATAGCGGGTAATAAAACCCCAAGCTAAAAGTCACGGGCTAAGTTAAGAGAAATGTCAATATAAGAGCATCTGATATTGATTCGAATTGCGTAAATTATACATACTTGAGTCTCTAAAGTCTTGCGGAGACAACGGATGTCTTCACGACGCTTCCTCCACGCGGCTATGACCATGAACCTGCAAATCTTGCTAGCTGCTAACTCCTCGGCAGACCCGTGAGGCACTGGGGATTCCACCGTGGTGAGACCGTTGTTCCTAAACAAATTCCAGAGATTTTGGAACTGATTTTAAAAGTAGCTAAACCTAACACATTGGCGGTGACATCCCCTTCGTACTAGCTTGTTCGTGTCGGGGTACCACGAGTAAGCAAAGTTTTAATGAAGGTAAGGTAGTACATGTGGTTGCTCATGTGTGCCTATTTTATATTTTGCTACAAGTGGGGCAACTTTGTTATGGAGCCGAGAACAGAAGTATTAAATGCCCCCGTGTATCAAACGACGTTTGATACGCTTTCGAAAAAATAAAATAACAGAACGAATCTATTTTTGTCATGAACTTTCTTTCTTTCTTTCTTCTTTTTTTTTAAAACGTTGCCCCACACTAATTTGGAATTTCTCCTTTATCGTGGGTGCGTTTACAAACAATTCACATACATAAACAGCCAGACCCGGAACTACCTGTAGGCTATACAATTTTTTTTTCCGTGGGGGAATCGAACCCGCGACACGAAGCTCAGCAGTCAATCGCTCAGCCTGCGCCAACCGTGCCGTCCACTACCACTAACTACTAACTGTTAGGAAACTATGAATTAATTTGCTTTTTTTCCGCGCTTTACTTTCGCCAGGTTGAAGGAGATGAGAAGCAAAGGTATGAAGCCGGTACACAGCCTAATATGAGAAAAATTTAAAAAATTAAATATTTTTGATTAAAAACAAATAAATGTCATAAAATAATCAATATGTGCTTATTTGCTGAGATTAAAAAAAAACAACCGCCGGCGAGATATCTGTGGATATTTTTATTTCCAGACTAGTTGTGATAAATAAAAAAAAACAACTATTGTGAAATACATTGCATTTTGAACTTTATCGTAGAGCGATAGGAGTCAGTTTTCGAGAAAGTGTATTGAAAAAAAATTAAAATCTTTGGTTGTAAAAAGTTTTCGTTGTTGCTCGAATTAACCTTACGTAATGTCGCGAACTAAACCACAAGGGAATTTTGGTTTTGTTACTCAATTACATTATTTGTGGCGAAACCAAACAAGCAGGAAAACAATATACATATAGGCCACATGGAATAACAACATACACAAATCATAAGACAAACCTGACAATTTTAATCCGTTTGGTAGGCGTCAGGTCTTCCATAGACGCTGCCTTGGTCTTGGCAACTGGTCGGCTGATGGGTGTGTCTTTGGCGAATGCGTCCAGGCAGGATCGGATTCTGGCTAAGTTGGGGCTAGGGGTGCACCACTTGGCAGTGAATTTATTTACTCGCGGGGGCGAGAACAGCTGCTTCTTCGGATGAGCTGGTTGAAGGCGGCTGTAAGTGGCTTTAATTAGAACTTTTCAAACTTAAAGCATTTATCACAAATAAATCAGTTACCGGCTCTTTTGAACTGTCAAGGAGCCGCGGTCAGTTAAAATCCAAATGAACTAAAAGAAGATGAAACTACAGTCACTTTACAGCTACTCCATCTCTGACAGCAGCAACCTAACAGTTACCTTATTGTTATGAATATAAAGGTCATTGTGATTTTGACGGAGATGCGAAAAATAAGAAGCTTAACAACTGAAAGGACTGTCGTTAAAACTGTCTATTCGAGTTTCTAAATTCTGTTAAACATTTGAAGATTTTGTGTACAGGATGAATTAAAGATTGAGGTTTTACCGGAGTAAATCCTGAATTTAGAATTAATAGAAACAGTAGGTACTGAATAACAATTTTGTATTGATCGGTAACTAATTGTTGATCTTGGTATAGGGCGGTTCCAGATTAGCGTATTTTCGGCGTGTATGAGCTCGTTTTCAGAAGCGCGTATAGGCGCTAATACGTGCTTTATGCCGCACGCGCAACTCGTACGAGCGATGACGTACGTAAAAGAGCGAGCTGCGAGAGACGCCTCCACGCGCGAACTCGCCGTTATAAACGCATGTACAGTAGACCTCAAAAGTGCAGCACCATGCTAAAGATTACATTGCTATGAACTGTGCGAGCGCGATACAGCAGTGTGTGTGCGTGTGCGTGTATGAGTGATGTCTCAACATTCTACACATAACACACACTAATGAACTGTTGTCACACTACGCGAAATAGCATTATATTTCTGTTGCATTTAGAATACACATCATAGTGATGACCTGTTCTTACCATTGCATTGTTAAAATTCGCGTAGTATTAACATGAGTTGGTAGCTGTTTGGGCTGAGCATGGGTTCACGATCAATGAAGTCCAAGTTCGAATCCATGTTATTACAATGTGTGGCTGTTTTTTGTTTCTTTGAAACCTTAATTATATTTGTATTTTAAGCAGAAAGTCGTTAGGTATTTATGTTTATTTATGATATAGTTATGCTTATTATTTATTTTTTATAAGAAGTTAAATATTAGATAGTTATTGTATTATTATTTAACCTCCTTAAATGATTTTTATTTTATAATTTCGGTGCTGGAAGGTGGAAATAAAAAAATCATGCTGAATGATAACAAAAATGTTTATTCGTTTTATTTATTTATAAAATTAACAAACTTTTATGAGAATGTGACGTCACATTCCTATCTAGGCAAAAAAAAGTTCTCTTATCACCGTTCATAAGATTTTTTGTTGTATACCCACTTAGTCAATTCATAATAAGAATAACATAACAAATATAATTGTTGATACCCGCTTATTATAGGTATCAGTATTCAGCAGAGTTAATTGAATACTATGAGTATGAGTATAATATATGAGTTAGACTTTATGAACGTGTTTTTTTAATGTAACGTCACATTGAATGTATTGAGGTTATAGCTTAAGTGTTCATTTTCTTGACGAAAAGAATATTGAAACTAAACCCCAATTTAAGATCATTAAATTTAAAATTTATTTCTTAATTTTTTATTTTTTTATTTACGGTTATGTTAATATTACTAAATATTTAGTTACCCGGTCTACTTATTAAATTAAGTATTATTATTTTTTCGCCATAAATTAAGTCTTCCTTTTGGCAAGACCTGAAAGTCTTCTCGTCAGAAAATACAGTCACCTCCCAGTTAAAATGTAAATAATCTCGAGCAAAACGTAGTCTTTCCTCCCTGTGTTTTTGTGTCAAAAATGGTTTTTAGCTGGCTTCCGATGATGTAAACCTTCAGCATGGAATGCATGGCGAACAGTCTGTAATATAGTATCCAATTGCTCTGCAAACATTATAGTTGGAATGAAACCATTTGTTTCATATTCTTCCACCATAAAACGTCGCTGAGTCGGGTTAATAAGCGGCGGCCTTTCACTTCTTAGACGACTCTTCAGACTACCTTCTTCCTCAAACCTCTTTACCCAACGGCTAACAGAATTCCTAAAAAAAAACAAAATATGATTACACACTTGCAACTAGCAATTTATTTAATAATAAGAAAATCACACACCACAACTATCATCATAATAATTATAATTTTTAAAAATAACTTACACATTTTAAGCCAGTTTCAGTTGAAATTTGAGAAATATTAAGCCCATTTTTACGCAAAGTGACAATATTTGCCCTGTCATCAATACTAATATTAGCTTGCATCTTGAATAAAGACAATCAAACAATACGCTAATCGTAATAATAACACAAACGCTCGAAACAAAGTTCACCAACTAACAACGTCATAACTAACTACTTTGTTCAATCCAGAAGTTTATTTTGTTTCACATTCACCCTCATCTTTTTTGTTAATAATAAGTTCCAACTAATATTTAGAAAAACATATCTCATCGGGTCTAACGTATCATTTATAATTAAAACACAAAAAGAGTAATGTCACTTGGGTTCGAACGCAGAGTATACAGTGCGAGACATTTTATCTATAGCGTTAACCGCTAAGCCAGATAGACACATAATTGTTTGTTTGAAATTAAATATCACTAACTTAATACTCCGTCGCGACATGACAGGCTTGTCACTAAGGCAAATGATCATTATATCGCACTCTTTCTGACTAGATAATTATGAAAGAGAGCGATATACGAGATCGTGTATGTGTGCAAAATATTTGTTATGGAAAAAGGTCGTAAGTGCGACTTGTTTTGATGCGATCGTTTTGTGAAACTGCTACTGCACTTATGGTCTCTACTGTACGCGCATTCTATTTTTTGAATGGCATGTTAGTGTTACGAGCTTATTACGCGCAGAAATATACGCTAGTTTGAAACCGCTCTAAATCGTGCAAATTATTCAAATTGAAGCAGCGATCTTCTCAAATGTAATACTTATTTGCTTAGAAAAACAGAGGTCAGGGTATTAAACAGTTTCTAGAAACGTCACATAAACCTTGGACTTTTTCATACGTCACGTCGCGTCATAATTATTTTATAGTTTTCCAAACTGACTAACAGTAACTATTTTAAGGAAAACGTGGCTATTATTTACATTTCATATAAGGCCGTGTAATTTCCCACCTTCAATAACGTAATGTTGTGATACAAAATTATCTTCAGCGTCAGCGTGTGTCATTCAAATGGAAATTGTATTAACAAATAGACAAGAGCTAGGTAGGTACATACACTAGGTTGACACAACTGGTCTTCCTTCTGATAATGTTTTGTAAAATAATGAGTTTTCCTCTTTCTTTATGAGTTAACATGTTAGAAAAATTAAGACAAAACCTACCAACAATAATGATATATTCTTAGGTAATAGGTAAGACTTTTCTCGTATTTAGAAATTAAGTTGAACTAAATTTGATGAAGCTTAAAGGTGCACTATCCTTAAATAGCGGTTTGGTACCTACTTATTAATTTGGAACTATACCACATGACAATACTCACGTGGGCTCATTGTGACTCATGTACCCAATAAATTTTATGTGTGAGTTTTCAGCAGTCTTCATTCGAAATGAGGCCACAGAAAAGATGGATGGTTTGTGTGAGGAATGATAGGAAAGAGAAAGTAGTAAATGATGCCGTGAGAATGGAAGAAGAAAACGTGTTGCGCCGACGCGAATGCTGGAGTCTATACCTTTAGCCAACGCTCTGTAGTGTTGAGTTCAGGTCTACAATACACATATATACGCCCGTGCTCGGGATTTCAAAATATACCCCCGCCCGCAACTTGTTTATGGGGTATAGTTTCATGTAGGACGTTCCGTTTTGCTATAATGAAATGTACGCCAGTTTTACTGACTCTCCACTTTTAATTAGGCAAAGGAACGTTTAATTTTATATGTTATTTTATTGAGATAAATTTTACAATAAGAATAGAGAATAAAAAAAGTTTATTACAAAGGGAAAATGTTTTAACTATAAAAACACAATTGGCATGAATTAGTAAAATTAAAAATAATAATTTAGCCCGCGTTATGGACTTATTTTATTTTAATAGGTACTATGTCCTCAGACATTTTTTCGTTTAATTGTGCGTTCGGTGTTAGACGGAATCCTAGTCTTTCCTATTCCCCTGTCTTTCTTTACGTCTGCTCAGGAAAGAACGATTGAAATAGTAACGTAACGAAAGAATACCGAACGATTACGTATTCTTTCAAATCCCAAGTGCATAGCTGAAGCGTTTAATAACTACTTTGTCGATAGAATTCAGCCGAAACATAATGACACCGAGGACCCCAAACGCTGCAAAGTAAACACGAGCGCGAAATCAATGTTCATGTCACCTAGTGTACCTTTAGAAATACATAAAATAATAATGACTTTGAATAATACAAGTAGCGTAGGGTATGATGGTATTAGTACAAAAATACTCAAGCACGTCTCAATGGAAATATGTGGTCACTTAAGTCATATAATCAACCTCAGTATCAGCGCAGGCATCTTCCCCGATGCATTAAAAACTTCAATAATAAAGCCAATCTTTAAGAAAAATAATAGAGAATTAATGGAATTTTACCGGCCAATCGCACTCATACCTGTGATCTCCAAAATTTTTGAGAAATTCATTTATAACAAACTGTATAAATTCATTGATAAAAATAACATTTTATGTGACGAACAGAAAGGATTTAGACAACATAGAACTATCAATATGGCCGTTTATGACTTTATTTATAATGTTATGCAGAATGTTGACAAACGAATACCCGTATGTGGCATATTTTGTGACATGACACAGGCCTTTGACCACGTGGACTATGAGATTCTCTTAAGAAAACTTGAAGCTTACGGAATTAGAGGCAATTTACTTAGTCTTCTTGAGTCTTACCTTAGAGATCGAAAACAAGTAACTGAAATTTGTCAAATTAATCTAGTGAGCAAGCGCGAAGAGACATTTCGATCCTCAGACCGTGAAGTTATGTTTGGAGTACCGCAGGGGAGCGTATTGGGTCCTTTTGTATTCATACTGTACATAAACGATCTACCTGAATGCATTGAACAACCAATAACACTGTTTGCGGACGATAGTATTGTGACAATACCATGTAAAACTGTGGAGACATATGAAAGCGACATTAATAGTTGTTTAAAAAATGTTGTTAATTGGTTAGAGGCAAATAATTTAAAAATAAACATGGAAAAAACAAAAGTTGTACATTTTAGTCAACGTATTCTTAGAATTAGCCCTAATATACAATACAACAATGAAATAGTAGAAGAAGTAGAAAATACAAAATTTTTGGGACTGGTAATAGATAAAAGCCTAAATTGGAAAGCACATACCGATACTTTATGTAAGAGAATTAGTAAGTCCGCATACGCTCTACATTCACTATCCCCAATAGTATATATGGACGCACTTCTCACTGCTTATTATGGTATAGTAGAATCCCACCTACGTTACGGTATAATGTTCTGGGGTAATTCAACCGAAAGAGAAACAGTCTTTAAAGCCCAGAAAAGATGTCTAAGGGCGATGTTTAAGCTTAAATCCACTGATACCTGCATGCCATACTTTAAACAGCACAAAATATTAACACTACCTAGTTTGTACATAATGGAAGTAGCTGTGTTTGTGAAGACGAACCCAAATCGTTTTAAACGTCTGACTGACGTAGTTCCACGTAATAGACGCGACAATAATCTAGTGTGTTCCCATCCCGCCAAAACGGCACTAATGCGCAAGAGTGTCTACTGCATGGCTTCGGTCATTTATAATAAATTACCTAAGCAATGGAAAGTATTGCCGCTATCATTATTTAAAAGCAGGCTCAGAAGCTTTTTAACGCATAAAGCGTACTATACTGTCGGTGAATTCCTTACCGAGAAAGAATTCTGAAGAAAAAAGATTTTCTGCCTTTCTTAATAATTTGTATTGTGTTTTTAGATATAAAGTTGTGATTTGAAACTATTTATGCTGTTACTACTAATTGACATATTATTATTCTAGTTGGCATAATGTTATTCCGTTTGACATTATTGATAATATTTTTAAATTTATTTTATTTTATTTTTTTACTTTGACCATGCTGACATTTTTTATTTTTTTATTTTATCATTTTTTTATGTAATTCCAATGACATGCCACTTATTTGTTTGACATCATTGATAATATTTTTTATTTTTTATTGTTTTGACCATGTTGACATTTTTAATTTTTTATATTTTATATAATTCCAATGACATGCCGCTTATTTTAAATTTATAATATTTTGTAAACCAACTATTTGCATGCCCATGTGACGGCAAAATGTGGAGAACATTATTATAAAAAAAAAAAAAACATCTATGTACCTATTACCCATGTTTGCAAAGAAATAAATGATTTGATGATTTGATTTGATGATTTGATGATTACTTCGTTGCGGTCGGGTATGTTTTAAAATACCTATGCGCGAAATCCTAAATCTGAAAGTATATCCAATGTCAACTCGGTCAGTGACGTCACAAACATTAGGTAAAGGTATGTTTTAATGAATTAATTCTCGATTTCTGGATTTCAAAACCGACGGCAACACGGCGGTCTCTGACGTCATGAGCCTTGTGTGAAGGCATAGATTCCATATACACTGCGCCGACCCCAAATAGAATGGGACAAGGGCCGGAATGAGCTCATGATAACGATGATGACAAAGTTCTAAATTCTGTGTGCTTAGAGTATTATAGGTATCAGAAACGGATAGGTTACAAACAGCAGAACCATGAGATAAAGAAACTGACCTACCCTAATAGTAACCTACTGACATCGAGAGCCGATGCCAAACATATTATGCCTACTGATACTGTTTCATTCATGTCATAAGAATCAGAAATCGTACCTATAGTAAATGGGTTTTACACAACACGAGAGCACAGGCAGCCGTTTCTTTAATACAAGCTTTTAGCTTGTCTTGTTAGTTATCTAAAGTCCGCGTCTTCACTTGATAACTCCAAACTAAATAAATTTTACAATTGTGCTTGCTTGATTGCGTGTTTTAAAAGATTTATAAGAACTTGTGAATTTCGGGATTGTGTAGATCATCCCGCATTATTATGGTGAAAACTATTAGATTCCGAAATGCATAATTATTTAGCTAATAACGTAGTGCTAAGGTTGTTAGACGCTACATAAACTGAAGTGTTCAGAACGAACATAATTTTAGCTAATGACAAAAAAACGGGAAAACTGGCCTAAATTAGTTAGTCTTAGGTATCATGATCCTCATATAACCCCACTGTTCTATCCTAACCCACCTTATTTTAAGTATGATACGATAGGTTGCTATGCAAAACAGACGACAATAAAAATCGGCTACACAAAAACGATAACATACAGTTGGAGTCGATAAAATATCAAACTGATTCAATTTCTTAGAAGAACCGGAAAGATAATAGGCAAATGTAATAATGAATGGGCTTTACCCAGCAGTACAGAAGTGAAGGGACTTCTGTTTAGTGTCTAGTTGAGTCATGTTTGTTGTGGTGAGCTAATATATTATCGAAGTAGACAGCGTGGCGGCCGTTTATCTTACTTTCATTGACAACGCAATTAGGTAACATACAATCTGGGATAGGTTGAACTTTATAGGCCGGCGAAGGCCTTGAGGATTTGTTTGCGTTTGTAGTTTGTCTATTGTTCAGTTGTAACTTGTAGTCTTTCTTTATCGTGTGGTTAAAGCCTAACGAAAAAGATGTATGAACGTGGACGAGGCAAAAGGCATATGTAAGGATCGTAGCTGGTGGCGTTCTGTTGCTTCTGCCTAACCCCATGGGAAAAAGGCGTGAGTTTACGTATGTATGTATAACAACACATTGTGTGGAACAATACACTGCATTGTATACAAAAGTACCACGGGTGTCAGACATTCAGGATTTTTACCTCAGCTGAGTTCGGAAAAGGCTATACAGATGAGGAAACCTCCACTGCAAGCAGAGACTTTTCTGCTGCACATAAGGCAGTTATCATTCACCTACTACCTACAATCTGCGAGAAAAAGTTATTGTGTAGCTCGTAGCAGGCTCGTAGTGACTTTGTAGCATGCTGCTACGAAAGCTTTTACATTTTGTCGGAACTTGCAAAATGTTTAGCTTCATAGCAGATATTCGAAATAGCGATCTAATAATGACTATTCTGTACTTTTTGCCTATACCGTTAGGTATGTCGTGACGTAGATACAAATATATTTCTTATTTTCTGTTGAATGTTATTACGACTTATAGCTTCGATTTTCCTTTAGATGTTTGTCTGAAGCAGATTACAAAGGTATGCATTTGTACCGGATTGTGGGCGTCAGATATGCAACCGCTCCATGTAAAGAGTCTACTGGTATTCAGTTACATTCTTAGCCAGAGCTTATCCTCAGCTGCAGCTTTACCAGATCCTTTGTGACTGATGACGTCAACACTCTTGCCAACGGCAACTCCTCCTACGCGACTAGAAACTAGAATTAACGTTAGAAACAAACAGACTCACGCAGGCGGAGTGGTCTGCAAATTATGCCGTTCCCGGGACAGTTCCCGTTCCGATATGTCTCCGGCGCCGGCCCGGGCGACCGGCGACACGCTGCGAGGCACCTTAATCGGTTGGAGTGGTTGTTCCGGCATCTTACTTCACTTATGCGGCAATATTCCCCTTTTATATTTTTTAGTATTTGACGGCACTTTTTGTACAGCAAGGTTGGGATGAAAAACGATTCTGAATGTAATGACAGTTCTTTGACATAGATTTGAGAATGTTTTTGAATATTTCATTTTGGTTTTTTGTGCGAGTTTATGGCTGTTTTGTGTCAGTTATTTAATCAGGAAAAGTATTAGGTTAAATAAATGCCCTGGCGTTGCAATCGTGTCGTGCTACGAGGCCTGCGACTTGCGAGACTTAGCTGATTCTACGAGGTGGTCACTTTACGCTACAACAGTGCTACGCGACTACGCAACTTGTATTGTTTAAACTTGTTCGAAGACAATCTTGGAATTTATGCCAGTTTGTGTCGTTGATGCAGTTAGCAGGTTTTAAAATTAAAAGACGAATTACGAAGATGAAATAAACAGATCACTTAAAACAATAATAGATTGGCTTAATAAAAATAATCTAGTCATAAATTTACAAAAAACTAAAGTCATGCATTTTCACCAGAGGTTACAGCCAAAAAAAGTAATCGTTGAATATAATGGCCAAATCGTTGACACTACTTCAGTGACTAAATTCTTAGGAGTGCATATTGACGATAAATTGACATGGAAATCTCATGCTGAAAATGTATGCCAAAAACTTAGTAAATCTTCATACGTACTCTATAACCTCTCAAATAAACTAAACATAAATACATTAGTTATAGCCTATCATGGATTAGTTGCTTCATTATTAAGATATGGTGTAATATTCTGGGGCAATTGCAGTGAAAGGGAAAGAATATTTAGAGCCCAAAAACGATGTATTCGATCAATGACAGGTCTTAAGTTTACTGAAAGTTGTCAACCTGTATTTATATCCCTAAACATTCTGACATTTCCTTGTTTATATATACTAGAAGTTGCCCTATTCGTTAAAATAAATAAACACCTATTTACTTCAATGATTGCCATAAGACAACGCACAGCACCAATGAGGTCCCAGTATAAAAACCAATTGTGCACAGGTGGTCATAAAACAGCCTTATTAAAAAATAGCATCCTTTCCATGGGACCGCTTGTATATAATAAATTACCTGAAAATTTAAAAGATCTTCCCATAAAAATGTTTAAAAAACAATTAACAAAACTACTGCTGGAGAAATGCTATTACACAATTAAGGACTTTTTAAATGACAAAACTATTTAGGAAAATGTTATCGATAAATGTACGTTGTCTTTGCAATTTCGAATGTTTTAGATTATAATAATGACATTGTTATTTATTTGTTGTTTTTTATGATTGTAGCTATATAGTTATTTGACAAACAGATTTTGACATTAATTATAACTGGTAGTAATTGTGATTGTAGTCAATGTTTTGGATTATTTTGACATTAAGCTTTTTAACATTACACATTATGACATATTCTTCATTAAATAATTTGCGAGAGATTTATATTTAATTCATTGATTATTTTGATTGTTGTTGCTATTATTATTATTATTTTTTCGTTTTAGTCCGATCTGTAATTACATATTAAATTTGACTATGGCTAATAATGATCATATCGATAGCTGTATCTATAGTACTATATTTAAATTCAAACCTAATATGTTGCATGCCGTAAGGTAAAATGTATCGGGACACTTAGCAAATATTCCAACTTATATGTATACCTACATTATCAGCAAATAAATGATTTCTTTCTTTCTTTCTTTCTAAAAAGGAAATCCTACGTAAATATGATATTATATTATTATTTAATGTGTGAGTCCTATCAATGTTTCCCAGTAATTCTAGTAATATTATAAATGCGCGAGAGCAGCGGTGGCCCAGTGGTGGCGGTCCCGACTTACGAGCAGTAAGTCGTGGGTTCGAACGCAGGCAGGCGCATTACTTTGTGTAATTTATTTCATCACCACTGCTCTCAAAACGGTGAAGGAAAACATCGTTAGGAAACCGGCATGTCCTAGAACCTAAAAATTCGAAGACATGTGACATCTACCAACCCGCACTGGGCCCGCGTGGTGGATTATAGCCCATTCCCTCTCATAGAGAGGAGGCCTGTGTCCCAGCAGTGGGAACATTATAGGCTGCTGCTATGCTATGCTATGCTATTACAAATGCGGAAGTTTGTGAGGATGGACGGATGAATGTTTGTTACTCTTTCACTCAAAAACTACCTACGGAACGGATTTGGATGAAATTTGGCACACAGATAGTTTCTAACCTGGATTTAAACATAGAATACTTTTTATCTCGGTATTTAGCTCCCGTAGGTCAATTACCGAACTTCACGCGGGCATAAGCTTATGACATAAACGAATATCGACCAACAGCAACATTTTTTTAGGGAAAATTAAGATCACTGTGATTTTGATGGCCTTATGGTGGCAACACTAGCGACCCATCTCAACCTTTTTAGAACAAATATAAATATAACAGATATTCTGACGGAAATACCAAATCATAATTGTGAAAATACTATACCAAGCCATGGAGTTGGAAGAAATCGTCAGTAATATTTTTCCGCCGTCATTTTCAATGGTCGCACAATCGTTGCTATACTTCGTAGAATACAAATGAAATTGGTAGCCTCCATTTTCCTATTAACAGCAGTTAAAATATGACCGACGCTTCCCATTTCCATTTTACATAAAGTTTTACACCCAATTACTACTATAATGCTAGCTTGTCGACTAACATTAATTAATTTAGGTACAAGGTTACAAAAAGGTCAAATTATGGAGTGCATGTCCCCTAGTGTACAGTCAACGGCAAAAGTAAGTAGATTGCAAAAATTTAAAGCGTGTCGTATACTACGACAAAAACGCTTTTGTCTACAATCTTGTAGTATGTTCCATTTACATAATTATGAAATGTTATTACTTATTCACAAAGGTTCGCAGGACTTACATAGAAATATACAATTTTTTTTATCCAATATGTAATAAATAATCAGGTACACCGGCTGTTGAGATGTAATAATTCGCTTAAAATATTACCAACAGCTAGTCTACATAGATAGAGTTGTTTCTACAGTGAGCCCTAAACTAGAAAGCGACAGTCAGTCTGTATCTCCGGGAAATAAACTGCTCGAAAATATATTATCTCAGTAGTCACCTCCTTTGTGGCCAAATTAACGTCCGATTTCTTTGGTGTCTCCCTAGTCACCATCTAAATACTTTCGCCTTTGCCTGTACAACTAGCTTATCATAGCGTGTGGCGTCGATCCGACATCACTCCACTATTGGCTCGGCGTCGCGCGTCGCCCGGCTCGTGGTGTGGCGTCGTGGCGCCAGGCCTTGTGTCGCCTCCCGAGTCCTGCGGCTCCTGCGTGACGCACGGGGCAAGAAACTACAGGTGCCATTGGTTTTATGACTTCTTTAGTTAAAATATCAGGTAGCTTGTTCGCCTTACCTATCTACTGATAAAGAGTATGGGTAAAAAATGTTAAATTGGTTGGTTATGAGCTTGAGAAAGAGGAAGGACCGGAGGTGGAACATGCTACCCAACTGTTTCATCTTACGATGGTTAGAAGGAGATGTGCAGAGCTAACTGTTAATGTTTGCTAGTTACAAACATATCTCAGAAATAGCCAGGTACAAAGCTAGAACAAAAAACTGAATTTCAGCCTGTATCTCTTCTTCTCTCGTATCGAACCGAACTGATAAAATGACTCATTTGCCATTATATTAGCCAGTCAGAATGGACTAAGATGATAGTGGAACTGAATGCAGCAATACTCGCTGTTCTGTTTTCCATTGGACCATATCTTATTCCATGATTCCATCAGTGGAATTGCATAACAACCTATTTGATCATCACTAAATGTTTATTCTTTCCTGGTATTAAATTTGACTTCTACATTATGTTTCTTTCTATTAAGCTATTAACGGCAAGCTTTATCAAGTAATATCTCAAGCTTTTTATTTCTCAGCTACGTATTATGATAAAGAGTTTACATACACGCACGTAGTTAAACGTGCGATAAAAAGTTGTCCCTGCATTAAGACGCCACGTCATCGAATTGCGTAAATATTAAATAATACAAGTTACAGGGGTCACAAAGGGAGGGTTGGGCTAATTTAGCGTTTGGCTGGTAGGCTCAGCGGCGGCGACGCGGGCGGTGCGAGGCGCCTCACGCAACGTAGCCAGGCGCGTCAGCCCGCCGCCGGCGCTGACTCATAACTGAATGTTTTTGAATAACTTTACTCGTGTAGTCGTGTACTAAGGGATGGGGTAGGCCGTAGGCGGCAGGACGAAAATAGAATTCCTGTGGGTGTTTTGTAATTTGGCTGGGAAATCATACTCGTGTCAGCTGCTGCTGAAAACCTTCTGTAATCAGATTGAAATGGGATTATTTGGAAAACAAATATTGTCCCCATTATTTTAGGGCTTTTATTTTAAGAGTTGTTTATGTCTTATTATTCAATCTTATCATTATAGTATGTAAGAAAACTTAAAAAAACAAGGCAACGCGCGTCGCCTGTAGGACTGCAGACTCTACGCCGTAGCTGTGCTACGATATCGCGTAGGTGTGGAGCTTTTGAAACATTTTAGGAACCTTTTGTGATTCAAGGTTTTTGTCACATTGGTCTACTAATATCAGAACATCTAATCGTGCATCTAACATAATAATTATTTGACTAGGTAGTTACGTATTTTATTAAGTACTTTTAGGGTTAGTACTTTAAGTATGAATTACCTTTGGGTAGCATTAGGCCTGTTAAAATGATTCTCAGACGGGTGACAAATTTAATCGCCACTCCTCATAATGTATCGTCGTATTTTTCTCTGTATCACTAATCAAGGCTGCGAGGTTAAATGCTTGGTTGTAAAATAGGCATTAATAAAAGAAAACGCCGTAAATGTTTTGTTTATTTTTTATGTACATTAATTTCGCAATCGCTGTATGAGTGATCTGCTTTGAACAGTAACGATGTGTACCTACACTTAGTAAACTTCAAAAAAATTTTTCTACTAAAGCATTAATGGAAATTTTAAGGTGTTACGAGTAACATCTTGGAACCTATACTATTATGAAATTGGTCTTATCATCTCAAAGTTTCAACTGTTAATTGGAGAGAGAAACACATTTGAACTCAAGCGATACCTAAGCCCACCAAAATTGACGGACCATCCTATGAAAAGTATCTACTTTTTATACCTGTAAGTCTGTAACTTGTATCTTTTATCCATGTATGTATATTACGATTTATGCCCGTGACTTACAAGACACTTGTGCAAATAATGTAGAGGAGTTTGATTATTTATAACAATCGAAATTAAATTATGTCTATTTATATAAGTAGGCATTTAAGGCACCGTTAAATTGTTTCGGTAAATGTATGCGTGTTTACAAAACAATCCATAAAAGAAATTCCAAAGTTTGATAGCTACCTAAAGTCACCCTTACGCCCTTACCATCTACAAAACTCCTTGAATGAAACAAATTTCATTCAAAATTTTACGAGTCGCCGTACGAACCCCCAAAAGTATTCTTTACTAGTATGCGTAACGCACCCCCTGGGCGGCGAATGGTGACTCACCGGTAGAATTTACTGAAACATCCTGAAACTGAGCCGCATTACCCCTCCTCCACGGTATTATTCAGACCTTTGGTGACTCATGCTTGTGCTCCGAAGATAATTGGGCACATAGTCGTCAGTCGTATCTTTACATTGGGTATAATGGCTGACTCATCTTCAGCTTAGCCTTACAGTCATTGATATATTAAAAAGCCCAGATTTCTTAATAGGTATATCAATGCTTTCAGTGTTTGGTTTGGCTTAAGGACTGGTTGGCCTCTGCAAACACATTATTGATAGGTGATTTTAGGTTCCAGCGGTCAAATGTTCCTAGGTTCAGGCTTCCGTTGGCTACAGTCGAAACAAACTGGTCGAAGATAAGTATGAGAAATGTAACTTACTGATTCCACGCAAGGTATAGGTAGCAGAGGTATGTTTTGTAAATTTGCTCAATATATGTTTATTCATTTATTATTCCTTAACACACACATTTGTTTTTACAGGTAAGACCCAAGCTAACAAATTAGTCATAAATTGCAAATTATCCAGTCCCAAGTAACGGGTCTGGGTAGAAGCATAAGTTAGACAGTAGACAGCATAGTAAGTGCCACCCTCTGGAATTCCGCCAAAGAACAACGTTAATGTTACATGCCAAATTATTTACCTAGATACCTATGCCGCATAATTAGTCGGACTGCAAAAGGAAGTATAAAGTAGGTATCATTGGGTATAACATAACATTATTACAATGATCGTGCAGGCGTATCTTAGTATTATGTATAACGTCAACGAACATAGATAAGTAATTCTGCTTACCCCGTACAGCAGTAACAACTTCACTATTTTTAGCAACATACAAAATATACCAGATAAATACGGCACGGTACACTGTCTCTCTCATGGTCCTGTTTTGTACTATCTTCTAAGTGGAACTGATATGTGCATGTTAACGTTGATCTCTTACTAAATTAATAATCCTCTTTCCTTAGTTGAAACAGAAATTAATTTCAGCATTCAGTCTTTATAAAATATTGTTTTAATTTTGGCGGGAATTACTAAGCCACCTAATCTGTCAGTGACGAGTGAACAGTACGACCGCTATCTCTTTCCCGCTCGCACTCGCGAAATAAAGTTTATAATTCACCATACGCATGCGCCATGTCCGCGTACGTCACACGGCCGCCATGTGACAGTTGGCGGCCAATCGCCGGCAGTCGTTGCTAGTGTGCTGTCGGGTGTTCACGCACACACCTAATATTTATCATTAGAGTTTTGACGGAGTAGTGTTCTTCTTCACTACGATACGTTCGTAACCTGAATATTTTTTACTAATTAATTAACCGTAGTTATCAAAATTAGTGCCGCGCGTTAACAATACAGTGTTAGAGTTCGCGACATAATCTGTGACAATTCTTGGAAGTGCTCAGCGTCGAGACGAGAGACCTTGATAACTAGTTCCTTGGCCGAGCGAGAGCGAAGAAACAGTTCACAGTTATTATTATAGGATCATTCATGCTGGAGGTACGTCTATAGTTTACAATTTGTGAAGTACATCGTGTGTGTTTGCGTATCAGTTTATCGGTATTCAGTTAAAAAGTGAGGTTTAGTGCGTTCAAAGTTCATGAAAGTACACTCTGAAAGTGGGAAGTGTTATGTTTTAAAACGACAAGAGTTATGACGAAGTTAATATAAATGTGCGTTTTGATATTGTCGCGTGCGGAAGGACCGCTGTGAGGTGTCCGGCCCGCGGCCTATTCGTACCGTGCCATGGACATCGGCGGAGGTAAACTGTACGACATGCATGTAATATGCCATACATTTTTGTTTCTGGCGATCCGCATCCGTCATTGCACTTAGTTGTTTGCACTTAAAAGTTTCAAAAGCAAAGGAAACGGATCATTCAGCCTAGTCTGGTCGATTTTGGTGCATTTTCAGCCAGTACTTGTGTAGCTTCTCAATGTTCTAGTTAGCTGGGTGGTTGAGTGTAATGTTCTATTTATATCCTAAAACCTGGCCGCACACTGTGGAAATATATAAAATCTGCTTTCGATGTACGTTTAGTTATTTCCATGTTGTAGTTTCAATTCATTCATTATTCACATTCTAATCTCCTCTTTGCATCTTCGCACTGCCTTTAAATCTTTTGTCAACACTTTTTCTGTTTCTTGATCTATTTTTAGCGCCTAGTTTCGTTGACTCGTACAAAGTTATCTATACTCACTCACTGTGCACATATTTATTTACATTTCTATTATCTGTGGTCATAATCTCAGAAGCAGAACATAGACAATAAATACCTACCACTTTATCAGAAGTAATTTCATTTGCGAATGTGTTCAAATTACATATTTTTTACCCGACTGCGGCGAAGCCCAAAAGGAGGGTTATGTTTTTTCAATATTATCAGGAACATGCTGTGAATGTTGTTTTCAAATAAGGTCAAAATTTGACATGTTAGAAATTTGACAGATCAGATGTTCTTTTTTAATCTGTGTTCATAATCTTGGAATATAGAAAACCAAGAGCTAAAATTCTAAACCTACCCTCCT
The DNA here is from genome assembly GCA_910589295.1 of Noctua janthe. Taxonomy (NCBI): domain Eukaryota; kingdom Metazoa; phylum Arthropoda; class Insecta; order Lepidoptera; family Noctuidae; genus Noctua; species Noctua janthe. The sequence continues at coordinate 1,013,861 of OU342561.1, forward strand.
TTCAATTTCTTAAGTTCAATCATTCAATTTGCATGGCTATTGAGCTTTTGTAAACAAGTTCATTGATAAAGTACTCAGTATTGTAGTAAATATTAAGTTTAGTAACTTCTGTTCTTCTGTTACTTGGTGCCTAAGATAAAACTTGATAACAAAATAAATCAAGATCACAGTTTTAGGCTAAAGACTATCAGGCATTTACTCAAACCACTATTATAATGATTTAGCATGGTTTCACCTAGCGGAAGAATACAAGTTTTACAGTGATAACCACATTATACAACCCTCTGATGACGAAAAATGAATAAAACACATTGAATGTATTTAGTTATTGGTAGTAGTGATGCATAAAAATGTGAGAGTGATACATTTTCACACTGGTGGCATGACCTCATTCATCGGAAATGATGTACCCACATTGCATTTCATGCATAATTTTACAAATATGTACCGTATATTGGTGGAATGTATGTAGTGACATTAAGCCTGTCTATCATCTTTGTTGCTAATAGATTGCGCTTTCACTTTCAAAGACCTATAAGTACTTATGTGGCTTACCCTGTATTTTTTTTTGTTGTGGTTAAGTTGGTGCTTTCTGATGTTATTAAAGAACTGTTTACGAGTTGTGGCATGTCATGCAAATGTGTATGTTTCCAGTATGTTAGAATTCTTGTTATTAATATTTCTTAGTAATACTCAATAATTTATTTATTTAAAAAATGCTATGTAAGCTCTAAACCCATAATTTATTACAAGTTCCTTGAATCTATGAAATATTTACAAGCTACTTTGTAGAAGGTAAACTGTCAATGTGTTAATAAAATATCTTGGGCCACTTATGTGTCTCGGCGTGGGTGGCAATAGTAAGGGCATTTACTTATTTAGTTCACAGGATTGTGAAATGCATTATGGCACTTCAGTATGGACATAGTAAATTAATGTATTGTAATAGCTAAATAATCATTTTAGAAATTGAGGGGCTATAATTAAGTACTAGCATAATAATTCAAGGAGAAATGAAGGGGAATTGAAGGAAATGGCGGAACAACCTCGACTCTTTTTAGAAAGATTGGCAAGCAACAGCACTGGATAGGGATAAGTGGAAAGAGGGAACAGAGGCCTTTGCCCTGCAGTGGGACACAAATGGCTGATAATAATAATAATAAATAGGATTCAGGTCTAGGCTATCGGTTGAGGAGAGGTGGTCAAGTTATATCTCACCTCCTTTACATGGATGACCTGAAACTCTTTGCCCCCAACGATTTGCAACTGATGGAGCTACTGAAAGTAACTGAAACTTTCAGTAGCGCCATCAGGATGGAATTTGGTGTGGACAAATGTGCGGTCATGCATGTAAAGCGAGGGGAGATTGTGGAGTCTGTGGGGACCCAGCTCTCGGATTCCATAAATCTTAGATCCCTCTCAGCAACTGAAACCTATAAGTATTTGGGTATGTCGGAAGCGCTGGGCATCAATGTTGCTGACATGAAGCAATCGTTGAAGGAGCGCTTCTTTGGCCGTCTGAAAAAAGTATTTAATAGTCTTTTATCAGGCGGCAATAAGGTGCGTGCCTTCAACGGTTGGGTCATGCCGGTTCTGATGTACTCTTTCGGCATACTCAAATCGACTCAGACAGAACTAGACGCCCTGGATAGGAGGGTCCGTACATTGTTGACGGCATATCGAATGCATCACCCGCGTTCTTCTGTTATGAGACTGTATATCCCGCGGAGGTGTGGGGGTCGAGGCTTTTTAAACGCTAAGACTCTTCACAATCGCGAGATATGCAGTCTCAGGGAATATTTCCTTGAAACCGACGTGGGGATGCATCGAGATGTGGTCGCAGTGGACAAGGGGCTCACCCCGCTCTCCTTGGCTAAAGAGAACTGGCGCAAACCTGTAGTGCTTGACACTAACGACCGCATGGAAGTATGGCAGAGTAAGGAGCTTCACGGACGCTTTTTCCGGGCCCTGCACGGGCCCGATGTAGACCTACCAGCGTCCGTAGCCTGGCTACGTTCCGGGGACCTCTTTGGAGAAACCGAAGGTTTTGTCTGTGCAATTATGGATGAAGTTATGATGACGAATAACTACCGGAGATTTATTGTGAAGGACGGTACGGTTGACATATGTCGGGCATGCCACCGTCCAGGCGAATCAATCCGTCACATTATCTCCGGGTGTTCTCGTCTGGCTAACGGAGAGTACTTGCATAGACACAACCTTGTAGCCAGGATTATCCATCAGCAACTTGCTCTAAAATACAACCTTGTGGAATCGGAAGTACCGTACTATAAGTATGTGCCCGACCCAGTTCTCGAAAATGGCAGTATCACATTGTACTGGGATCGATCCATCGTAACTGACAGGACTATTGTAGCCAATAAGCCTGATATAGTGGTGGTGGATCGATCAGAGCGGCGTGCAATGATTGTTGACATAACGGTCCCGCATGATGGGAACCTCGTGAAAGCCGAGAAAGATAAGCAAATCAAGTATCTTGACTTGGCTCACGAGGTTGTCGACATGTGGGATGTGGACTCAGCGATCATTGTGCCGATAGTTGTATCAGCCCATGGCTTAATTGCCAAGAGCCTCGACCAATACCTGAGGAGGCTCTCGTTAGGCAGCTGGATCAAGGGTTTGATTCAGAAAGCGGTACTCCTGGACACGGCTCGTATTGTCAGGAGGTTCCTCTCTCTGGAGCCCTGACCGCCGGTAGCTTGGACCCTGTTCCCGATACCGGTGGGCTACAATTTTTTATATTTTTAAATGTTTTTTATATTGTTTTTAGTTTAAGAAATATTTAAAAATGTATAAGATTTGTGTAAAGATAAATAAAGGAAATAATAAATAAATAGTTAGGGCTAAATTTTTTTATATTTTTAAATGTTTTTTATATTGTTTTTAGTTTATGAAATATTTAAAAATGTAGATTTGTATAAAAATAAATAAAGGAAATAATAATTCAATGTATAAAACAGAATGGAAACAAATTAGTATGAATGGGTGAAAATAATGTTTATTTATTGTCTAAGCCAAATACAATCCATCAGGCATAACTTCAATAATAATTAATTGATATAAAATTCTGACTGCTTGTAGTAATTTGAACTTTTTAGTAACTAAGGTATTTTTTCTATATGGAGTTTGTTTCGTTTCATTCTAGAACGAATGGTAAAAATGAAGTTTTTAGCTCATTATGGTGCGATACTAATCTAAAATAAAGAAGTCACACTTTATTTTTTTATAAAACAGTATTATGATGATAAACTTTCAACCTGGCTTAAACTCTTGTGTAATGGTACTAATCAATCACATACACAGACCAGTAGTGGCAGAAAGCCTGGACCAGCCAAATTGGGATAAAAAAACTCACACTACAATTATTATTTACTGCAATATTCGGATTTCCCTATTTTTGCTTTGATAGCCGCCCATGTGTGGGTGTCTTATCACTATTTACTTGTGTAAAGATCGGAAATCTGACCTAACTATTTAGTGGGAGAAGCAACAACAGTCAGTGTCCGGTTGCAGTCCTGTCAACACAGAGTTATAGTCAGAAATATTCAGTCAAAGTGTTAATGCAAGGCAGGCAGTGATCTTGTAAGTTTAAAATGGTTTTGGACGATATTGCAGAGAAGATAAGAAAAATTGTTGAGTATTTAGGTATGTTTTATTTCATTTTATATTTTATCATTTATTGAAACTAAAAGAATAAATTGGTTCGCTATAGAGACTACTGTCATTAAATATTGGAAAACATGATGCTTGTCTGTGCACAAAAGAAGAATAAAAAAGATTTTTTGTAATACCGATTGGTCTGCTTGTTTCATACAAAACTCTGCCACTTTTGTTCACAATGTTGCTTTATTGTGTGAATGTTCTATTTCAAATAAAATAATTACTGCAATAATGGCAATTGATAAATTATTTTAATTTATTTATTTTTATGCATTATTTAAAACAAAAACTGAAGTGATTTAAAGAAAGTTGATAAATCTGTTATTTCAATTTTTCTTTCAAAAGTGTTAAGTTGATATAACATCAAGTTATAAAATCAACGATTAATTAACTATTTCTTTCTAGAAAAACATTTTCATTGTTATTTGTTATGACTTATGAGGTGTGACATTAAGCTTATAATGTAATAAATAACTTGCTGTTGCTTAAGTACATAGGTTATGTAAAATTAATTTTTGTTTTTAAGTAAATTTTTGGGTACATGTACACTAGAATATGAGTCAGTGAGATATTCAACACTCCCAACTTTTGCATTGTATTTTTCAGTAACCAATTAAATAATAAGGTAATTAACATAATTTCCATGTATACCACCTTACCCTACTTTAGCATTCTTATTCCTTCATCAAATGAGTAATCATTTGATGGTAGAAAAAAACGAATTATATTTTCTAATTTTAGAAATCACCTCTCCATTTACTAAAAATAGAGTTACAAACCCTAGCTAACAGTATAAAAACACATGGAATCATTTATTCGTAATGGCCTGAACATGCAAGCAGAACATTACCACGCACCAACATTCAAGGGCATTTTAAATTATGCAAAGGGAGCAACCCTATGTTTCATTTGAACCGTAAAATACTTGCTTACACCCTCCGCATGCTCTTTGCTAAAAATAATTTTTGTTTGTAGTACATATTTGTAACTGTTAACTAAGCTGTTTTTACCTGTAATGGGTGTTTACTCTATCATCTTTTTATGTTACTAATGTGAGTAATTCATATATTTTCCTCATCTTAAATAAGTCTTTGTCATTGATCTCGGGTCGTTGCCAGGGAGTGGAATTCGCCTTCTGGTGATTTTTGTTTAAATGTTTCTAGAGCTGTAATCTTCTTGACTTCATTGACTGGCGAATGCGATCGACACTTGTTTAGATACCGATAAAGTGAGTCATCTCTGCGGTTGGCTCAGATTAAACGATCTGTAACAACGAACTGATGGCACGCCGGCTGCAGTGAGGCAGCGACAAGAGCTACATAAAAACTGCTAGCGCAAACTGCACTATCGCAGTTTGGTAACTGGCATAGCATAAGCCTATAAAAAGTTGACTGCTGAGACATAGACCTCTCGAGGTAGTGGGTCATTATCGTTGGTAGATGTCACGTGTTCGAAATTTTGGTTCAAGGACATGTCGGTTTCCTCACGATGTTTTCCTTCACCTTTTTGAGAGCAGTCTAACTGTAACAAGCAACTGTCATAGCGTAGTTTGGTAACTGCCACAGCGCAGTTTTGTATTATACTCTGCGCCTGCGCGAGTATTGGTACATCGCCACATCAAATCACCTCTTATCCATGTGCCACCAACTCTCCGCCATAAATTAAGGTCGTTGGCAACATTATCATGCCATAAATCCTTGTAGCACACAACAAAGTATAGCGGGTAGGCTTAAATTAAATAACTCATCATACAACCATACAATGTGCCCGCTTATAAATTCAGAATTGTGAGTAAAACTAATAAGGGCTCATTTGTATGCAGTGGGAGTGCAATGCGGCATCCACTGTGCATTGTAATAAGGGCTAGTTTCTAGCGCAATTGCTTGTTCATGTACTGCTATCTTTTATTGCCAGCACTTAAGGGAACCGTCTAATATTTATGTCGTTATTGAGTCATTCCTCCGATCAAAATACATTGTTCAATAATTGGGATGAAAGCAGCGTTCCTTGAAGGTCAAAAGTTATAAATACAGCCCCCTAAAACGCCCACGCTTCATTCACCACCCCTAAGTGTTTATGTTGCGAAGAAGTGACGCAACAAACTCCCCAGCAACATCTCTGTCTGTTTAGTTTATGAACTTGAACTTGTTTTTGTATGATGCATGTCATGTCCCTGCGACAAATAAATATTTTTTCTTTCTAACTTGATCACACTTCCTCCCGTTTTCAATCTTCTTTGTTTTCATTATTTAAGCTTCAAGCCAACATCCAATAAGAATCCTCCGGGAAAATTAATTAACATTTCCATTTTTCTCCGGAAGTCTGTCGGGTAATTTAATCGGAATACATTTTGTCACTTGTGTATTAGTTTTTGTTTCTCTTATCTGAACTATTGCATTTTTTTGTTGCGAAATATTTGGAACTATCAATCCTAGTTGATTCAGATTTCCTGTTTCCTTTATCAGTGGCCCAGTCATAGTCAAATCATACCCTTTGAACTTCCTTTTAAACAAATATTTGTATTTTTGTTCCCTCGTTTCGTAAACGGGTATAAGTTCAGGCTGTCTGCATTGCCTAAATCTGTTGACGTCCTGTAGTCTGAATCTATTTAGTCATATCCAGCCTAGTCTACCGATACAATAATTCCTGTACGGTAATTCAATATGCATCAGTCTCTGTTACTTTCTTTGCCCACAGAAACTCAGCTGACACCATATCGTGACCGGCTTCCAATACTATCAAACAGATTCCTCGAACCAGTTCTTGATCTTTTTGTCTTTATTTTCTTGTTTTAAGGCTTACGTTATGCTTGCTGAGAAACAAATGGTGAAAAGAACGTGCTTGAATTATCTAGATTTGCTTAAGTGCAGGCGTTATTGAAAATGGCCATTAAACTTTGGGTTCGTTTTTGGGGGTTTATTTTCTACATAACGTGTCCTCGCATTATGCGTTATTAAACCCGATTAACTTGAACTTGGGTTAAGAGACCTTTACACAGTTCTATTAATAACTGACAACTTTATTTTTATTCGTCAACTTATTTTAATTTCGAGCTGACTTTTATTGTAACCAGTTTTGAAGAAATATCGATAAGTCTGCAGTTGGTAGAATGAGACGGTTTATGGATCTTTATTCTCTGTTCGCGGATTGTGACCTCTGACATTTTGATTTTTTACCTTTCCTGCTACTTGAACTATTTTCGTTTATTATTTTCGTTGGCCCTTTCCTCCCACAACAGGTCTTCTCCTTGTTTGACAGACTTTCTAAGAACTAACTCTGCTGTCTTAAAATTCTTAAATAGCTCTCTCAATGTTTACGGGATCACTATTGAAGGTATCTGCGTTACTATACAACTCCTTCTTTTTTTCTTGTCGATAGACTCAAATAATACCTGACCCGTATATTCCACCTGCACAGCTCTGTCGTTGGCAATAATATAACCAAAATAGCGATAGAGGTATGCGACTGTACCAGCCTCCATAGAAAAAAGTTCAAATCCATTTACTAACAAAAATATGTTTCTATTGCAATTTTTGATTCGCATGTCTTTTGGTTTTGATTGACTGCTGTAGATCCAATGTTGAAGGCTGGTCATACATAGAATCATTTAGCGCGCGCCCCTCCCCCAGATTCGCAAAGTAGATATTACGTATTATAATCTACTATCGCTGTTGTATAATCTCAAAGCCATGGCCATTGAGGAAGTATTATTGTTAACAGAGAAACGGTAAAACGACTTAATCAGTCGTTAAGCCGTTCGCGGCGGAGTAAACAGGTGTTTACTTTGTCATCAATTAGGTATTGAAGTTACTTTTTTTAATGTTCGAGTACAAAAATAATTACATTTATATACTTATTAACTTTTTTCCGCGACTTTACCACGTTATGGGATAATGTAGCTTTCAAAGTGAAAGAATTTTTAGTAGTTGGCCTATGCCATTAAGTCCGCCTCTGTAATCTGCGCAGTGTTAAATAAATAACTCAATACAACCAAACATACAAACTTTACTTCTTTAAAATAATAATACTCACATAGTTTGTATTGTTATTTGTAATCTTTCGCCACTTCTACTGCCGTTTATTGATCGATGGTTCCAAGGTTTGTAGAATTAGATGTAGACCACACCTCTGAACTGTAAGGTCTCTATCAAAAAATATTTTGCACGAAATATGTAATAAAGTGTGATATTATGTTTGTAGTCTGCCCTCCAAAATGTCAATTAATTCAATACGGCTCTAGCCAAAGTTCTCAGACGATATTCTAAAGATAATATTCTGCGTTAAATGTGCAATAAATAGTAACAAGCTTTTATTAATTAATTTTTACTAGCTTTCAACAACAGAATCTATTACAGTTTCTGCCGTAGTTTAATTTAATTACAGGCATTCCGATCTCCATAATCTAGAATCAATAAGAGCCGGGATCTTTAACAAGCGCCTTTGACGTCATCGGGAGATGCGTGACGTACATCCAGACGGGTTTGTCTGAAGCTCTCTATTTGCTGACGTCACTAGACGATCGTAGGCGTCTTATTTCCCTGTACTTTTAGCAATTCTTTATTCAGTGATTTCTCATTCACTGCTTACATACATTTCATTGATATTCTTACTTAATTTGCTTATCTAGTGGCACTAGGATTGTAATCTCTGAATCTAAGATGCTTAGCATTTTAAGCTTGTTACGGTCAAGTGAGGGTAAAGGAATCTTGACTAAAAGCCTAGCTTGCCTACGTTATGACAAAAAGAGTAGTTTTGGCAATGAATAAACGCCTGGCGATCATCATCATCATCTTCTTGCCCTTGTCCCTTGTTACTTTTGGGTCAGCACCCCTTCCATTCTCCCCTGTCAACCGTCACGCAATCATTTAGACCTTTTTCTTTCAGAATATCATTCCTCACACAATCCTTCCATCGTTTCCTTGGTCTTCCTCTCCCTCTCCATCCATCAACTTATATATTCATCACTCTTAAGATCGTAAGATCAAAGATATTTTAAAATAATTATACTCAACAACCGAAGTCACTGTCGTTGTGAAATCCGTTTACAGCAGGTGCAGTGAAAGAATCATGTAAAAACTATTACTTACGTCGTTAATTGGTTACAAATGAAACCGTAATTATCTTCAGGAGGTATGTCTTCATCAGCGTTGCCAGACGTCCCGATTTTGGCGGGACGTCCCGATTTTTAAAGCAAAATTAAATGTCCTGCGCGGGACAGGCTTAGTCCCGCTTTTCGTGGATAACTCGAATGTGCGTGCAGCGTGCTTAGTCACGCACGGTCTTTTTTGATTTTGATTTCTGTAATTTTTTTTTATTTTTTTTATTCAGATGACGAATAAGACTCAACTATTTAACGATAGGGTAAATCTGATTTAAAATATTACACTTTTATTAAAATACATTTTCTATGGCTATTTTTGCTATCTATTGTCACGTAAACGTAATATGAAGTCAAATAAAAAGATAAATATTTAAAAACTTCTGATTAATTATTTACGTTTTTTTACTATGTCCCGCTTTCGACGAAAGAATCCCGCTTTTTTCACTCAAAAAGTTCCAAAATGTATACATACAACGATATGCTCAGTGTAAAGGTCAACAGCGCATAAATTGCGACAGATTGCCATGTCAATTGAATCGACCATAAAATACCGAGACAGTGTCGTCTTCCATCATTAGTTAATTGAATAATTTAACATTATTGATAGGTTGTTCGTGATTAGTAATTATAAATGGCTGTATTGCATCCATGACATTGATTTCGCTTGTTTGCGCATTTCCTCTTAGCTATTTAGTTGTCCTTAATATGTGTGAACCTCACAATGTTATTTTATTGTGGTTCTGGTTTGAAATCCCACTAGATGGAGGTATTTCTTTTATCCTATCCATCTGGCATCGTTTCGCTCGTATTGACTGTCTTTGAATAAATCTTAGCTAGTTTAGCTTCACTGTTGTCCAATCTACGGCGCCAATTCATACTTGTTGTGATGATGGCAATTTAGATCAATCTTGGTATTCGCACTGCTTAAATTGTATAATGCTTTGCTTTTATTTGCTCTTCATGTAACTCATGTGCGTTGAATATTGTATTGGGTATTTTTATAGGGAAATCGTTTTCAATATATTGAAGGCATTTCATGCAAGATCTCGGTGAATCAGACAGTTATGTCTTCTGGATTATTATCGTCGGTGTAAAATACATTTGATGAATCACTGGCACTCGACAAACGACAACGTCCGTAGATGATAAATGAACGACACTGTAATAATCTATCGTTCTTTTGACTTTCTGATTGATTCCCCCCAAAATCTGAACTGGACCGTCGCCGTCGCGTGGACCAGCAAAGAGGCCAGTGCAATAAATAATGTTGGGCTATTTCTGGTTTTGCGAGTGTCATCTCTTGAGTGAGTAAGATTCTTCATGTTTCAAATATCATAGTGAAAGATCCGGTTTGGTCTTCTATATCATTTGACATTCGACAAGTGCTGATCTTCAACATTATTTGAATAAACTTATTCTTGGCCAGAATTAAATAATAGAATAAATACAAATAAATTGTAATAAGGGCGAGTGATGTTGATTCTAATTTTAATTTTAAACTAACTGGCTAGACGTAACTTTGCCGATTTGTTAAATCATTCTACCCATACTATACCTTGCATAAGGCCAGAAGATTTTTTTATGAGTTCTCAGGGCGTAAAAGTGATTTAAAAAACAATGACTGCGAAAAATTCAGGTAGGTAGTTGGAATTGTTGATTCAAGGTGATAATGGCACAAGCACGATGGAATCAGGTTTTTCATTTTACACAATTAATAGGATTAAAAGATAAATAAAAAAAAAAGTATAAGTGCGTTATCTGTTTATCTTTTAATTGTTATGCTGGGATTAAAAGCAAGATTGCCTGTCCGTCTTTCACAGGGCTGAATCTTTTAAACCCTAGGTAGATAGGTACTTGAAATTTTCACAAAGGGGCTTCTCATACAAAAAACGTGATTCTTTCGGCTGTTTTGCTCGGTGGTACGGAGCCCTTCGTGTGCAAGTCCGAATCGCACTTGGCCGGTTTTTTCAATACTGATAAAAAAACAGATATTATCTGTAGTCACGTCCGGTTTGCTTCTTTGATAAAATATCTCAGCACTTAGGCTTTACTCATTGTCAAGTGGCGTGTAAGATCTTACTTTATAGGTACACATAACTAAGTGACTAATAATAAATAAGTAACGTATTACTAAAGTAATAAGGTTGAAAAGTGGTCAACCGCGAACTTTGCTGGCCGTACTATAAAATCACTATCACCATTCTCCTGTCCTCATCCCATTTATTTGGGGTTTGCATCATGGGGAAAATATACGAAGTGCGAAAGGCCAAGGCTACTAAAAGGATAACGCTAGTTGTGTTATATTTATATCGCCCGATACTCCTACGCATTGTTATCACAATTCCCTTGTACGTTCCAAGTGCAACTCAGTGCAACTGCACTGACCGCACGGCCTGTTAAGTAAAAATATTTTCAAAGCTCAATGGCAGCGTGGTGGATTATGGCCCACGTCCTCTTACTGAGAGGAGGTCTGTGTTACAGCAGTGGGATCATTTATTGGCTGATTATGCAAAGCCAACTTCGATCCAATAGACCCAATTCTAGAGCGACTGCTTATCCGACCTCCACAACCCAGTTAGTACTAGGTAATACGATACCCATTGGTAAGACTGGTTGTCAGACGTTTTGGGCCACTGACTATCTGTAACGACTGTCAAAGATCTACAAATGACAGCCGGGACCAACGGCTTAACGTTAATATAATTAAAATTAATTATAATAAATATTAATAATTATAATATTAATATTGTTTTGTAGATCCATATAAGGCCAAGAGCTGGTAGATAATCCGAAAATTTGGACTAGTCTGTACTTAAGTCTCAGCGTATATGGCAATGTTTTCGTTAACCCGTGCATTCCAAACCAAAATATCAATTACATAAATGAACCTAATACTTAAAACTTGTTCAAAGTAGTAGTAGTAGTAGTAATTTAATGAACTTATCCTCGTTGCGTATATGAGGAAAATGAAACACATCCCGTAAGCCGGTCACAGTCTCGTAAGTTTTGAACTGACTCCCAAACTGATAATATCATGAACGATATAAATTATGATGATGTTGAGAGAACTGCTAAATGACGTATGTAAAAGGGCCTGATAGCAGATAAAGATTAGAAGAATGTCAAAGGCACAGGAGACGAGCGTAATCGACCTTGGTTGAAATCCACATCGTCGAATCTTGAACGTCTCCGCTCCGCTCACCTCCGTCTTTAGTGCGAGCTTCTTACCAAATGTTTATGGCAATATTCCCTATGATCCTCGGTGACTTGGTCTTTGCAGAATTCATTTTCAAACGCTTTTAAGTTAATAGTGACTCATTGCGCTTTTCCTCTAGTATCAAATTAATATTTATTGAAAACCTAAATATCACTAACCACAAAGTTTTTCTTCAGAAACCGTTATATTCTCGCACTATCGTATCTTCTAGTTTCCTTGACTGTATGTATATGTTATGTTAACCTCTGCGTGTAAATGTGTGAATCATCTTTTTGTTAGTTGAAACTTTTGAATCAGACTTGTCAATCAGTTTGTTATGATAGTCTGGGCATGGTGACAGGTGCTACTCCATCTGGTTCAAGTGGCTAACTAACGTAACAAAATCCGGTCTACATATTATCAATCAGTACGATGACCTTCGTGACTATTTGGTTACTGCTGTTTATATTATAAAACCCTGTCTTTATGTCATCCCATTTCGAGGCAAAGTTCTTATTTCCCCATTTCCACTTGTTTGTCATTTGGGTCCAGTTTTTTCTGTTCTAGGCTTACGATGAAGTCTTTTCCTGTTGCTTGCCTATAGCTAACTCTGTCGTTTAGGACCTACTCTTCCTACTAACTGATTTGGAACATTGACTTCTGTAAGGACACTTTTGCCAGTGACGAAAACTTTGCTGACAAATTATTCACGTTCTAAGAAATTAGTTGTAGGTGCTGATATAATAGATCCATGCATTTTCTATTATTATATCTTGTGTTACTAGATATCTGCACAATGTATTCCGTTCTTAGAGTCTCGACGCGTGTTAATGTCACTAGTACAATAATATCATCATCGAGCTCATAATAGTCCGATAGAAACGTTTTTTCCGTTCGTCTTTAACAAATATTAATAGGAAGTTTCCCTTTTTGTTATCGCGCTAGACCAGAAGTCCCGATTTCTTTGGTTTTCCCTACCGTAACGCCATTGTGGTTATTACAGTTATTAATGCTGTGACTGTGCAAACTAGTTGTTTGTAAGTCACGAATTAGCGCTAGAAAATCAGCATCACTGAATTTCCGTTCTAGGTTACCTCCTGAAAGGCAACTTCGAGTTTGATGTTTGTTTTCAGGGAGAGTTACTAAAAAGTCCTTGAGGCGCGAATCGCAATGCATATAAGCACTGATACACGCGATTTTAGCTCAGATTGCGTTTACATGGCTAAGTTGACACGGTAAGTCGCTTAGATACTGTGATAAGCGCTACAATCTCCCAAAATAGGAAGCATTTCAAACAAGTCAAAGTTACTAACTTGTTTATTTATGTGTCAATACATAAGTCGTAAGGTGAAGGCGCGGCGCAGGCGCTGCGCAAGCATGATGACGCTTCAATTTGTACGAATTCGACGTGTCGTGAATTACACTCAAGCGGCGCGGCGCAGGCACGACCTTCCTTCTTTTCGTTATCCGTTCCACGCCTGCGCCGCGCCTTCACCTTACGCCGTTTCTGTATAATTCGCGCCTAAGGCTGAGGCCAAACGAGAGTGATTTTTTGAGCTTAAATTCCGCGACTAATTTTACGCGACTAACGTCGCGTAAAATTGGTCGCGGAATTTGCGCTGCATTCGGTTTCATTTTAAAATCCTGTTTGTACTAAACGGCGTACACGCGACTTACAGCTCAAAAAATTACGCTCGTTTGGCCTCAGCCAAAATACGGCACGTGTAGACCAAAGGTTAAGAACCTGTGGTCTACACGTGCCGTAGTTTTTGCGCGGTAATACTGGCCCAAAATCATTAAAGTGTAGAATTTACATAAACATAACATTGAGAGTGTTTAATACAAAGTTCTGCGGTGAAATGATTTTTTGTTTTGTTCATTTAATGGTTGCTGGCTGAATGGAATGAGATGAAGCCGTCAGTGTTAGATCATACGGTCATAGAGACAGGTTCTACGTAGATTAGGCTCTATCCGGTTTACCAATGATTCATTAGTGTTATACTCGTCTATTGGAAATATGAAGAACAAGGTGCAAAGTTCTTCATCCCCCATGAGAGAAGGGAGGATCCTCCGACCAGACGGGTGTTGTCTGGTGGGCTACTGCCCGACAGTTGTTGCCGGGTTTTTTTGATATGGTCCTAAGCCGCGGATAACTTTAATACTGCCTATCTACCCTCCACAACCCAGTTAGTATCGAGTAATACGAAGCCCCTAAATAAGACTGGTTGTCAGACATTCGGGCCACTGACTACCTGTAATGACTGTCAATGATCTACAAATGACAGCCGGGACCAAGGCTTAACGTGCTTTCCGAGGCACGGAGGAAACTCGGCATGTAATGGGTGGTCACCCATCCACGGACCAACCCAGCCAAGCGCGGCTTAACTTAAAGATCAACCTGACCGGCTGTGCTGTTATTATTTAACCACTTTTCCGCATCCTCTTTCACAAAATAATATTCATCTTACTTATAGCGCTTCTTCATATTACCAACGTATAGCACCCATGAGTATCGCAGCTATAGCGATTACATAACCCAGGAATAAGGAAAACTTTGGCATCGCGAAATAAATCTTAAAATAACCCAATGGTGAACTTAATTTGTGATGGTAAACCCAGAGGTAGTAGTGGACGCCAGTTGGGATTTTGTGCGTAACAATATGATTGCTTGAAGATAATAATCTACACATATGTATGTACATACTAGCGACCAACCCCGGTTCATGCGTGTCTGTGTGACTTTTAACTTCATCCCGGATTTTGATGCGGTTTTCACCATCTTTGAGATAATTTATTACACAAGGTGCAAAAACAACGTTGTTTTGTCAAGTGGTAATAACTGTGCGAAGCAGGGTCAGGTCGCTAGTTATGTTAAAATAAATAAAAAAAGATAATGAATCATACGCTATCCATTAGACTAATGGCGATTTTGTAATGTTGATAGTATATCATCAAGGTCTCTCTTGACAGAGTGTCAGGGCAGGCCTGATTAATCGATAACTAGATAGAGATTTCTTTGTCAAAATCAAGCAGGTCCAACAAGATTTTCTT
Organism: Noctua janthe; assembly: GCA_910589295.1. Taxonomy (NCBI): domain Eukaryota; kingdom Metazoa; phylum Arthropoda; class Insecta; order Lepidoptera; family Noctuidae; genus Noctua; species Noctua janthe. The sequence continues at coordinate 1,028,890 of OU342561.1, forward strand.
ACAAAAATAATCTTCATCGTTTCTCTGCTGGAGTAGCTAAAAACTACAGAACGCCACGTGCTACAAATTCGTGCTTTGTCGTTACTTTACGTTGGTGATGATGAGAATAGTAATTATTATCTAAAAGTCATTAAACAACTATTAGATTATGTAATGGAGTTAAACTAATTAAAATCTTATCAAAAATCCCAGTCGGTAAGAGCGTGAGATAGAGTATCGTGAAGTAAATACATTATCTTTATCAAAGTCTGACGCGTTCGACTTACGTGAGAGAAGTTCAATATCTATGGGATAGCTGAGTAGAGGAAGACCAAAGAAACGATGGAATGACTGGGTGAAAGATGATATAGCTAGAAAGGGGTTGACTACTAAGATGACGTGTGTAATAGAGAAGTATGTAAGAAGAACACATCCTGCGCCGACCCCAAATAAATTGGAATAAGAAGTGGAGAATGATATGACCCAATTTTGGCATGTGTCTGGGCAATATACTCTACTAGCACTACGCCCGCGACTTTGTACGCTAAAAATTGTGATAGCTCTGCTAATTTGCATGATATTTAAATACAATTTATAGCCTTCCTAATAATTTAGCTGTCTATTCGTGAAAAAATGTTTAAAATCAGTCCAGTAGTTTCGGAGCTTACTCGGTACAAACATACAAAAAATCTTTCCTCTTTATAATATTAGTATAGATAAATTCACACGTGCCGAAAATCACTCGACAACGTGCCACGTAATTATCACTAATTGTGCAAGTAGCGACTAAAAATATGAATAGCTAATGATATTATCGGGAGATATGCAAGCGCACGCGTCGTCGCCTAGACTGCGTCTGATAATGACACGGCGCGTGGGCAGGTGATGTGTTGAACTAGCGACACAATATGGACTTCAGAAAAACCAGTCCAATTATAACTTACATGTCACTTTTCTGTTTTATTGTGTTCAATTGTGCTGGTTACGTTTCGAATTAACCCACTAATTACGCTTGTTCTACTCCTATCAATCTTCTGAACTGCTTATTGGCTTCTGGCAGACTGATGGCCATTTCTTATTTGCATCATATTTTATTTAGGCTTCCCTTTACGCACATTCAGTGTTTGCATCCCATCCACCCTTATGAACACGTCGTATGTCACATTGATGGCGCGGATATATTTGTCATTTTTACCCGATTTCAAAAAAGGAGGAGTTTCTCAATTCGTTTGTATTTTTTTTCTGTTTGTTATCTTATACCTCCGTCATTTATCTACCGATTTGAAAAAATATTTTGTTCATGTAAAAGATTATACTCCCCGATTAGCCCCATAGAAATTTTATGAAAATCGGTTCAGTAATTTGTTTTTTTTTTCTCCTGTAATACGTATGTTTTCTTCTTGGGTTATGTTGATGACATGATGAACCCTTAATAACTCCTAGTTACAAGGTAAAAATTAATTCATTACAAGAATTTGTGTGGTATACTACAAATAAAAAGGGTAAAATAAAAAACTTTTTGCAAAAAAAAACCGACTTCCAAAAAACACAAAATGTCTAAATAATTTTACTTTTGGAAGCCGGTGGCAAAAAAGTCGATGAAATAAAAAAGTCGCCGACTTCCGAAAGTAAAGCTATTTTGCAGAATTTTTTTGTGAGTGTAAGGTGCTTCATTTTTCAAAGTGGAACTTCTGTAAACTGATTGTCTGTGTTGCGTTATGTACTTTTCATTTTACATAATGTTGCGAGCAGTTGACTGTTATATTTATTGTTGTTTCTTTTATAGTCCACGTGACGTGCGAGTAGCTGTGTTTTCTAAAACTTCTTGTCGTTATTTTATTCAAATATTTAAAATCGTCTAGGTTTATTTTATAACCTATTTCTTATGTTTTTGACAATGTTTAGCGGAAACCATTATTTATCTAGAGACTTTACTTTAGCTCTTTAATTTTAACCGCATGGAAAAGACAGATTTTTTACGACTCACCTTAAAAACCGTAACATCACGCCAGTAATACGGGTTACGCAGAGATATTCCTACAGTAAACCCACATTTCGCCAGTTTTTTTTTAATCCCTTTTGGTAGGGGGCGAGCCTATTGACATCAACCAGGCTCAAATCCAGACTGCTACTGATAAAATCCTCATGGAAGAACCCTATATAACTTCCGACCTGGGAATTGAACCCAGGACCTCGCTTACGACCGCTAGACCAAAGACGTAGATTTACTTAAATAGCGATGAAAATATATTGTACTTGCTCAGATCTACCCACGTATTTTATTCATATGCACTCGGTAGCGGTTTACCTCAATTACAGCGGGCGCCGTGTTAAAGACTATAATAAAACATTTTCTGCGCACTTATTACCTTTTATTGTTATTAATGGTGGAGTTGCTTTATTATTATTTTATATGTACAGTCACTAGCACCTGAGCACCAGTATGTATAAAGTTAACTAAATTCAAAACCGATAGCGACAGTGGCATAACGATTGCATCTGTAAATTCAGACCTATTTCATAATAATATGGGCTCCAAAATATGTACTTTGTTCGCAACAACATGAAACTGTAATCAATGTAGTAGGAGAAAATCGTTTTTAAAATTAGCTAAGTGTAAACATAATTGTGCTCGTGACTGTACTCGACGCTTGCACGTATTGCTTCGCTTGTTAATGTTGTTTGAATTATTTGTGTCTTCTAAGTATCTGAAACGATGTTTTTCAATAAATTACAAACTTGTTAACACATTAAGATGAATCATATTAAATATTCTAATGATTTCTCAAGAATATTCAGCATGTGCATAAGTACAGTCGACAAAAAAGTTTGGTATGTAGGCATGATATTGATATAAGGTGTAAAGCATTGAAATACGATCTGCATGTTCAGAAATAGTCAGCATACCCTCAATAGAGAACAGTTTTAGTTCGAAGCTGCTGTACTGTAAATATGACCATACTATTTTTTTGTTTTTGTAAGTTCACATGAATAAGGTTACCTTCCGATGTCGTTGTCCAGCCTTGTAATTTACCTGAACTTTTCAACATTACAGGATTTTCGCAAAAGAAAAAGAGTTGACTATTGAAATATAAAAACACATTACCCTCTTTTGCGTCGCGCTTTCGGGTAAAAAGTTAAATGTCTGAACTTTTTTGCTAATGTCCTCTTTTTTATTAGAACTTATCCCGCAATGGTCACCCTAAATGTAAATCTACCATATTATTTGTTTGAACTCTGTTAAAATAATTAAACGTTACTCACTCACCGATCTTCTATTAATTTTATTTAACCACTATGTAACTCAGATGATAAGAACAAGTTTCCCATTAATAGTAGTTCCATGCTATTTCTATTATTAAAATAGCTTCTCATAACATATTATTGTAATTGGTTCGATTCAGTTGTAAAAAATATTATTTTAATTAATATTCGTTCTAGTATCAGCGAATGATAAAGCTGTAATTGGTGCATTACTAAAATTTACATATTTGTTAATGTCACCATTCGAACATCCTTATTTTTAAGATTTTGATTTTGTTGATTTTCATAGTTTTTTCTTGATTCTTCCTGAAAATAACCGTTTCTCTAACTGTACTAAATAATTACCATTACTGACAAACGTAATTGTCTTTAAATAAAATAACCTAATATTTGTATTCATGTGTCACGTCCTGTAAAGTGTACATTTCATAAGTAATTATACTTTTATACTGTTGTGGTATCTATGATTCTGCTTAGTAGTTTTTTTTTAAGTATTGGTGTAAATGTAAAATTAGTCAAGTCTTTTTTTTTGTTCTTCTTCTTATTTTAATGTTTTCACTTTGTATAATTGAAGTTCATTGTAGTTAAGTACTTATAAAATTGGTTTAATTTAGTGAGACATCAGACACGTTTTTATATTCGCTCTTTTCTCTTTTTTACAGAAGGCATCTGTATAGGCGGTCCCCACAATGAGGAACAATTGAATATTAGTGATGTTTGTAAGTACAATTTTTATAACAATCTTAAATGTTAAAGTTGCAATAAAGTTATGGAAACAGGCGTTATTTTGCGGAAAAGCATATTGATTAAACTAGATCCAGGAATAGATGCAGAATATAGTACCGCCCCCGCCCGAAAAAAATATGCACATGCAGGAAATCCGAGAATTAGCATGCTACACGCAACCGAACCTATACTTGACACGTGTTTCGCCTCCACGGGGCATCCTCAATTTAAGCGGAGTTAAAACTAAATATTGTTTCATAACATTTTATTATGGTGGGACTACATTAGCGGATGAAGATTCATGTCGCGTTTGCGCGCCCAAAACATCGCGTACGAGTAAACGCGATGTTTTTGTCTACATTAGATCCATGTCGCGTTGGTGCGCACGTTGTGCTTGCCGGGTGGTGTTTGACGCCTGTTTGTGCGGTTTTTTTCTTAATTTCTTCTACCGTGGTAGGCCAACTGAGCTTATTTTTAATTCTGACCCACGCATCATGTACTAATATTGTATTGTATAACGGGCTGGTGTCCGCAACTCCACGTCCAAGCGCGTATTTTATGTACGGGCATCATGTACTAAATGTTTCTTTTTGTGGTCGACGTTATTAGGATTGTATATAATACTCTCCGTTTCAAAAAATTGAATAATCTACAACACTTTTTCGTTGCTCCAGTCCATACTGTACATAAAATCACAAGCACGTCCGTCCCGCTTCAAAGTCTGGACTGCACTGAAGTGAGGCAGGTGTAGCCACGCAAGCGAATATTGTCACGACAAAACCTTTTGATGCGCGCCAGTTTTCCGATAGTGCCCCGATATTCGTCATCGCCCGATTACTACGCGATGCAACGATCTACCCGGCCACACTTGTGATAACGCGAATATTGGCACTAGCCCGCTAATGTAACCCCATCATTAAGATGCGAACACACTGTCGCGAGACCGAGGTATACTCTGCGCTGCGCCACTTCCTAATATTTTAGCTAAACTGTAAGTGGCCGATGAAACTTCCCAGCAAAACAACTACAATGTCATAATAATCGTCACAGTAAATGTGTTCTTAGTTCATTAACCTTAGTAAAAGATCACACCACATTGCAACATGTCACAAGTATGGAATCAATTTAAACCCAATAGTAATTAATTACTCTGACTTATAGTAGTCCACGATCCGTAACTCCTCCAAAAACCAGTTTATTTTAATATAACAACGTCTTTGAAATAAATATGATTAATAATTTAATATGCTAAGTGGTTCCGTCTCACACAGTCACAGCCGACTATCATAGTTAATGTTTTGTTTTTCATTTCGTATTTCATTTATTGTGTAACTCGTGTAGTCGTATTGTTTGTTTGCGGTTTTCTCCCTAAAACCTGCTATAGTATTTTTTACTATGTAAATTAAATTGGTTAGTTACTTTCTAGATGTTAAAGTTTTATCTTAAAAATGCAGGAAGCCATAGAATTTTATGAAACTGTTGCTTAACAGGGCTATTACAACACGAGTGCGTTTAAGAAAGTTGATTAATTATTATAAATCTTAGAAATACTTCTATATCCATGTTTTGCGTGACTAATTACACTTAATATAAGGCTGTGAACACATTAACAAATAGCGGTGATCGTTGCTCGTTGGCGCCAAACCACGCGATTAAGGAAAACTATAAATTGCAACTGCCTGCTGTAATCAGTAGTATATTGATGATTGATGTTGTAATTAACGTTTCCATCAACCTTATATCTAAGCTTTTCGATGAGTTTTTCTTGCAATTATACAATGTGTAATAGGACCCTTCACGAAGCCGTCGACCAAGCATTATATATACAACTAAGTAAACCTACGCAAAAAATATAGCTGGGAAACGACTTTTTTTTTGGGGTGAAATATCATGTTTTACGGAAAAACTGAATGTAGCCCACTTAAAACATTGTGCTGATGGATGCTTTGAATAGTAAAGGGATCATGAAGGTAATCAAAGTAAAGTTATTACCTTAAAAACTGGTATTTAAAAAAAAAGCTCGTGAAAAATTTGGAACTTTGACCTCCAATATCGCCGTATCTAGAAGGTTCCCAGGTATGGTCCAGTACCCCAAAAAATGATCGCAATGACGGGGACAACGAGTGCCTTTCGGCTTCGTTAAGGGTATTTTTACACCCTTTATAGGATGCTTTTACTGATAACTTTAACTATACAGAGAGTCTATCGCTTAGTCCTATTTATTGTTATGAATAACGTTTTAATTGATTGGGTTTTTAATTTGACATTTCCTTGCCTTAGAGGGTCAAGCTCGGGCCTTACTAGTACCTTGTTCAGCTCGTAGCTAACCTGTATACATAGTCTGGCCACTTCTTCTGTGCATTTAAAGTGGTCTTATATTTCCAATGTCCTTAAGAGCATTCATGTTTAATTATTAGTAGATTGTTGATTTAGTCGCTAAGTTATAGCGACCACGTTTGTCGTATACCTTCTGAGCTGAGAACCAAAATAGCCCCATTTGAAGCACTGACACAGCTAGAAAGCGCAGTGGCAGATCTCATAGAAACCGGTGGGATGAGCTGTACAAAACCAACGACAAGTGGTTAACCCTGGATCGAAAGAACTAGAAGTGATGGGAAGAGGTCTTTGCCCTGCTGTAGGATGCCTCAGGCTAACAGGAACCAGTATGACAATGATTGATGTTTTCGTTTTTGTCCACAGTTGAGGCGATCACTTTGGCGGACCCGTCGTTCGGCGTGGGCGCAGGCGCCGTAGACGAGAGCATGGCGCGCCGCGACCAGCCCTACGTGGAGATCGTTGAGCAGCCGGCCAGTAAGGCGCTCAGGTAACAATCTGTTTACATTTTTTTACGGTATTTACACATTAGAAAAGGAAGAGTCTAGCTATTTTTTTTGCTGACTGTACCTAAGGATGCATACAGAGTAATATTATTTTTTTTTTTTACATAACATTCTCAATTTTTATAAATATTAATCGACCTTGTTTAATAACATGTTATGTCATACAAGGTGTAAACGGTACCCTTAACGAAGCCTACCAAGCATTAAGAACATCAAACTAAGTACTCTACGCAAAAATTATTGCTGGAAAACAACTTTTTTACTGCGGTGTATTATCATGTTTTACGCTAAGACTCAATGTAACGCAATCAAAGCACTGTCTTGATGGATATATTGAATAGTGCGGAGGTCGTGAAACGGCTCACCCACCCTTACATAATAAAATTCTTGAATTGAGACAAATGAATAACAAAGTTATTCGTGCCATTAAAAATTTGTCGTGTATCACTCTTTTTTTAAACGTATTGATGGTTGTATTTACAATTATACCGGGTGTTTTACTCAGATGAGTAAAGCAGCCATCACAGGTGAATTTTTTTTTCAGTACCTATATGTAGTAGTATAGAAAAAAAACCATTTAATTTTCACAAGTGCACACAATATAAAATGCTCTGCAAAATAAACGGAGCCTACTCTAAAGTTATTTTTTATGTTTCATTCATAAAGAAGAGAATAGACGTTTTGTCCTCAGAACTTTATCAAGTTGTGGTTGTGACTTTGTTTCTGGTATGGTTGTACACAAGTGTCTTTATTCCGATGATAACATTCCTAATGCACATTCACGTTTGAGGAAATTCATTCATGAGTCAACTTTGGTAAAATGTACCTACTAAGTGGAGGTGATAAACAGTTGACCGCAGAGATCGAAAGTTCTCCTCAATATTTTTCCTTATCCGTCCTCCCTCACTCGGAATTGGTGACCACTATACACGTGGTTTCGTGGACTTATACAATTTCATAATTAGGTATTTTTTAACCTATAAGCCTATTTTGTGGTTTCGACTTTTCATTAGTTTTCTACAAACATACTACAAAAATAAAATCTACAATGAGGTAAAAGCTGTAAATAGGAGATGTAGAAGGTAATCCCCTAAAATACGCATCCGGTTTTATAACTGCCTGGTTATCTTAATACTGAAATAGGTACTTGTATAAAACAGGCCTCTTTATCTATGAGACAGGTAATTGATACTGTTATCAAAATTCATCAGGAGCCGTGGTTAGATTTCAGTAGTAGGTCTGTATGTTTAACATTAAAGTGTAGTATTTTCTAGATATCCTGGTATTTGTAACGCGTCATGTATATACAGGGTGTAAACAGACCCTTCACATAGCCGTCAACCAAGCATTCTGTACATCAAACTAAGTAACTTTACGCAAAAACTATTGTTGGGAAACGACTTTTTTTATTGGGGTTAAAAATCACGTTTTACGGTAGGACTCGATGGAAAGCACTTAAAGCATTGTGCTGATGGATGGATTAGTACGGGGGTCGTGAGGTGTGTAAAGTAAAAATATTACATTTAAAACATGTATTAAAAAAAAAACTTGTGAAAAAGTTGGCACTATGACCCCCCAATATCTCCGTAATTAGAAGGTTCCCAGGTATGGTCTAGAACAAAAAAATGATCGCAAAGACAGGGAGAACAAGTGCCTTTCGGTTATGTTATAAGTAATCGGGTAAAACAACTGCACTCGTTTATCTAATGTCCAATCTAATGTCGGTTATCGTAATGTCCAGTCAAAGTTTATCGCACGGAACTTAACTCATGAACCCGATAATGTAATCACCTTGTTAACATAGGTGCAACCGCGACGGTCTCCTGCGAATTTTCAATGAAACTTAAAAAGTGAGGTTACGCAATTTTAGTTTAACCATCATCACGATCTCACGTGTTTAAGTAGGAAGGCTAAGTATGGCTGAAGAGTCCGAATGTCTCAGCTAGATGGACGGGCGGATGGTTTGGCGGATTCATTATTGAATCTTGTATAAAATTAGGACAGGTTTAGAGTACCTGTGAAACGAAAAGCATTTTATATTTTTGAATGGCTTGAGCTCATTAGTCAGGTTAGGACTTAGCTGTGGGTATGGATACGCCATTTACAATGAGCTTTTAAAACCTTTCCCATTGGTAGTAGATCCATAAATGCTTAGGTTAGGCTCTGAATGACTAGAATAAAGAACTATATGGACACGGGATTGATGCTTCAAACATTTTAAAAGCAACAAATAAACAATGAAAATCCTATTAGGAATCTCAAAAAAGTCATTAAAATTAAGCATATTGTGTGCTTTTGGTTCATAAACATGGATTAAGATATCATGCATGTGTGCTGCATACATAAAATATATCTTTATGAAATTAAGTATCTTTTACATCTAGTTATGCCACTTAGCAACTATTTAAAACAAGTTGGCAGCGTATGGTCGGGGGCGTTCTCTCGCGACTGGCGTGTTGATTCTGTGCGAATTTTATTAGGTCATCCACCTCGCCACTATCTACTATGGGTGAGGTCGCTTCTCCATATTTATATCTGGTCACATTAACCTGATAAAATTCCTTAGTGTTACACACGTAAGTACATAATCACGCCTTTTCAGGCCGAAGCTACAGGACGTCACCTACTGTACATACTCCTTCTGCTTCGGCCACATGGATACATTTGGTCATTTGGAGTTAGGTTTCTGTAAGAAGATTGTCCAAGTTGACCTATTTCTTCTCTACTTCTTCTTCATCTTTCAATAGCATAAATTTGTTTGTCTGTGTGTCCTCTTAATAAACTAAACTACATGATGAGGTTATTAATTATGTTACGTAACGTTCATACATTTGTTACGTCCGGTTGTAGAATTAATAATTTGCATAGTATTTCTTCCATCTGGATTTCCGATAAGGTTTGATTATTATCATTAATTAGATAAGATAATGTGACAGCACTCTTTAATAGGCGTACAATAAAGCCGATGACCGTGATTGACATAACAAGTATAGTCGAATTTGTAATTGACATTCGTAATGACGGCACGGTTGGCGCAGTGGCTGAGAGATTGGCCGCTGCGCTGCGTGTCGCGGGTTTGATCTTCGCACGGAAAAAATATTTGTATGACCTACAGGTAGTTCCGGGTCTGGCTGTTTGTGTATGTGAGTTAAAATGTTTGTAAACGCACTCACGATACAAAAAAATCCTAGTAAGCTGCAACAATTAAAAACAAAATGGTGGAAGCTAGTGACTGCATTAAACTCATAGCTAAGTTTTGGGCCATCTCAGACTCTCAGTATAGATTGGCAACGACACGCTAATAACAAGAAATACTGCTTTATCACCCTAATGTTGAATGTCAGTAGCTCATCCCAATACGATAAGCTCTGACCCTATGTGAAAGTTAGCTAGGTTCGACCTTATTCAAGTTTAAATTTTATTCCAAACATTGTTTATAATTACTTAGTTTTATTTTTTCTTATGGCAGGAACCTCTCATTACTCACTTTCTTGTATAAAAACCCCAATTATGTAGAACAATAGAGAGTTAGTTTACTCAATTCGTATGCCGAGCAGAAAGAAATAACATTGTTTCTATGCCCGGGTAAAGGAAAATGATATTTCAAGTCCATTCATCTATTTTTAGAAGAGCCTGGTGAATCACTGGAATTTATATTTTTACGCAAGCGTGGATGTCGAATCGATATTAGTTGTAGGCGGCGGAGCTAGGGCGCCAAGAGAAATAATGGCAGAAAATCTGCCAGTCTTCGTAAATAGCTTTATTATGCAAAGCTAGATATAGACAACTTAAATTAACAGTTATGGCTTGTTGATCCATTTACTTCCGCGGATCTACGGCAGGGACGACTGTCCCTGTCGCTTGAAGCTTCAGGGAAGAATTTAAGAAGTCCTCATGAAAAAGGTAGTGATCGTACCTGTGATGCCCCTGGTATTGCAGATATCCACAGGCGGCGGTGGCCACTTACCATCAAGTAGACCACCAGCTTATTTGTCATTGCATGGAATAAGAAAATCTAAGTTTTAGGAACACGGAAAGGCCATCGATAACTATGGTGTGATGCTATTTAGACAATTTTGCCATTTCGTTCAACTTGTCGGATTATCGAAGTTGGTCCTGTAACATGTGCTTCCGGAAAGCCTAGATTCTTCCTTAGCATTGACGTCAGAGTTTGCCTGCGTGTGGACTATTTATTAACGTTATCGAACTCGTATTCCTAAACGGGATGAGGATAAACCCTTCTTATCAGGCGACCGCGATAATTATTTTCACAGTCAAACAGTTGTACGATTATTCCTGTAGATTGTGTAGGAATGAAGGAATAGGTATTCCTTCATTGCCACACTTATACATCTACACAATGAAACTTTACGACTCTGACCTGTTTTAAGTGCATTCACTAAAGTACTGGAAAGATATTTGGCGCTCGAACGACGTTGACGGAGGGGCGCTGATAGCCAACTTTTATGAAATTGTTTTACATAATGTACTGAAAAACCAGGATGACAGAGCTAGTTCCCATTTTAACTACACTTTAGCCTCTAAACAACTATAGTCGCAAAACTTAGTCAAATAAGAAAAAAGGGCAACCAAACTAGTGCGGACCGTGTGGAACATATTATGTTGATGGGGTGTTGCAGAGGCAAGTGAACACCTGATAGAGAAAAGATTTGTGTATGTCAAGAATACTACACCAAACACAATCCAACAATAATCTCGTATCTAGAGCAGACGGATTAGGATTATGAGTTGACCCTAACAGTCAGCTTCCGGTCCAACCTTTAATAGAAGAAAGAAAGGAAATATAATTGTTTATTTACGTTTTATAAGAAATATTACAGTAATGCTCTGCTGAATTAATGTTATGGCTCTTGTGATACAGGGAATCCTAGTACAAGAGCCAGAGCTACACTGATGTTACTAACAATCACCTGTTAATAAAGATTTTTTTTTTTTTTTTTAATGGTCTAAAATAAGATATCCGTCAGGTCAAATAAACAAAGGGACTATCTTAACACAGCAGATACTTCCGCCACCCAAAAAGCTATTAATAATAAAGAAACTGGGACCAGTCTATCATTACTGACAGGACTATTGTCACCCATAAGCCTGACATATTGGTGATAGACCGATCAGCGCGCCGCGTATTTTTTTTTTTTTTTAAAAGGAACGCTCGCTGCTCCACTCTAGGAATTTCTCCTGTATCGTGGATGCGTTTACAAACATTTAAATTCACATACACAAAAAGCCAGACCCGGAACAACTACCTGTAGGCCATACAAATTAATTAATCAAATTAGTAATGATAATGAGAAAGAGAAACAAATAAAATATCTCAACTTGGCACACGAGGTTGTCGACATGTGGAATGTGAACTCTGCTATCATTGGGCCGATTGTCGTAACGGTTAATGGCCTTATGGGCAAAGGCCTTCTCGAACATCTCTCGATGCTCTCCTTAGGCGGTTGGATCACGGGCCTGATTCAGAAGGCATTACTCCTCGATACGGCTCGCATTGTGAGGAGGTTCCTGTCTCTAGAGCACTAACCACCGGTAGCTTGAACCCTGCTCCCGACACCGGCCGAAACCTATTTTATTGTATTTTTAAATGTATTTTTTTTTTTTTAAATATGTAAAAATATAAAGAATGTGCATATAAATGAATTAACGAGATAATAAACTAATGATAAAAAGAAAAACTCTTTTGTCTTCGATAGAAACAGTAGAGTTATATCTGTAACATACAAGGGTAAACAAGACATGATTCACTCGTTGAGGTATAATATTTACATACATAGCAATCGCCTAGAGGTAATTTGTTATGTAAACATAGATTTTCTAAGAACTCATTACTAAGTTCCACAGATGGGAACACTGATTACTAGTTGAGGTAAATGCAGATAAGAAATAGTTTCTTCCATGTTTGTCCAGAGTGTCAAGGAGTCTTGTTTAGATTTAGACTATTGATACCTTGAACATTCCGTACAAGTTATGTACTTATTAAAATGATTGCCTCTCGTACGTATCTAGTTAAAAAGTCTTCATCCCTCATATCAACTTACTTAGGGTCGCGGTAGCATGTCTTCTTCTTTTTACATTCATCCTTATCAACCGACCGACATCTCAGTATTGTACTGCCGTTCCTCCAATATCATCATTTACACAATCCATTCATCGTTTCTTTGTTCTACCACTTTGAAAGCCATCTACGAGTACAAGTATACTTCAAATCTTTGGAATGGTCTTCAAAGATTTTAAGTGCGCGTAAGCATAACAACTGTCGCATTAGGGTAAACCCTGTAATGATAGTCTAAGCTGGTATAAATAATAATAAATAAATAAAAATATTGGTGCTTGCGACAAGTTATTACCCCCAAGTCTATAAAGTATTTTGCAAACTAGACCATCTTTCAAGGAAATCCCTCTGAAAACAATTTAATGATTTATGAAAACTGCAAGACTGCAACCCACCTTCCCCATCAAACTTAGAATATGATGGATATAACATGTATTAATTATATCAGTTAAATTCATGTTTACTTACTGGGTCAGTTTAGATCAAACAGTTGAATCGATTTGGACAAATGCCATGTAATAGATAGGTAATGTAATGTGCAGTCTCAAATTGAATATTGCTGATTTAAAATCAATATTGGGGTTGTTAAGATTAGGAACAGTTTAGAAGTAGAATATGTTTATATTCTTCTTTTTGTCCTTAGCCTCATTTGGGCCGACTCAATTTCACGTCTTTTTTAGGTAGCGTCCATCAGTTCCTGTAACGTTTGAGTTCATGTTTATTTATTAAAGAAATTCTATAAAGCCCTTATCCCATTCAAATAATTTCTAACGGGATCCTTCGTTATCATCTCAATAAGATTCGTCTTTATAAGCACCTCTTTATTCTTTGGTGCAGTGAATCCAATAGTGTCTTAAGCTGGGCGTCTTATCGCAAAGTTTTACACATACAAACAATGTAATTTTCCCAAACCTTTCGTCAAATCATGTTCCATCGACATTTTACCTCCGTCCTCGCATCTATTTGCTCTGCATACGTCACGTCACATATTCGGACTGATGATCGGGCATTATACAATACAGAGCGGTTCGGCTATTGTTCAGCCAGTTCGCCGCTAATTCTGATGGTGACGCGCCGGGCTATTTCAGGGTTCAAGTGTTCGGCAGGCAGCTGGTGCTGTTCCAATATGTTGCAATATTAAACGGTTGTGTTGGTATGGAAATTAAAAGTTAATCTGGCATGGAAGAGAGCTTCTCTGGAGAAACGAATAATTAATGTGAAGAGGATATTTATAGCATTCTCAGAGAACATCAAAAGGTTTTTTATTTTAACTTCAGTGGTTTAATTTTCGGGTTCCTTTTAAAATATGAAAAGCAAGAATTAAACGAACTTATTTCAAATAAGGAAGCATGGCACAAAAGGGTCCTTAGGCCTATTATGGCCAATTATGATGATGATTTCAAATTATCTATCAAAATAGTTCTTAGCCATGTCATTTCCACTTTTCGCGAATCATCCACATCATCACGTACGTAGTTTTTTAATCCAAAAGCCGGTCCAGCAGCATGAGAGGAAGTGGAATAATTAACAAGCACAATGCGGCGGGGATTTACCTACTGAACTCAGGTACAACAACATCCTTGAAGGTGATACCGAAAACGAGAACTGTGACGCATACCCGGCGCCCATGCTTGTATTGTTCCTACTCTTTTTATTCCAACTTTTTATTGAATTTCGTGGCATGCTTGAGATTTTTGAAAAAATTGTTCTTTTTGAGTACCTACTGGCATAAGGTGCTTTCTAGGAAATGAGACTAGAAGCAAGCTTTTTGTTACATTTTGTCCAGTGCAATGGTTCTACGGGGAGGAATAAGCCCTTGGGAAACTGGTAAACATCACTTAGACGCAAAAAAGACCTAGATATAAGGTCGTAGAGCACAATACAAGACCATAGGATACATAAAAACAGGTCATATTGGCGGCAAAAACAAAATGAGTCACAACAGATATGATATAAAGTGATTTGTTTGTTGATGATACCGCTGACATCACATCACATCTGTAATTACTGGGTAAGGACGACGTGTACCTATAGTTCACCCCCGTCCAGCCAGCTATCTTTGAGTCCCATATAATATGCCAGCCAGACAATGGCCAGACAATGGTCAGTAAAGTGCCAATGGTCACTAAAAAAAATATGATTTTTGATTTGGTTTGATCTGCCCGACGTGGGAACCGAACCCAGATCATCGTACTCAGCAGTTATGCTTGTGACTACTAGAGCAACGAGGCATCCCAAGGATTATTATTAACGTTTAAACTTGGCTTTCTGAACTTCTGTCTTGTTCTGTGCCATGGACATTGAACGGTCGGCCAATAATGTTGGATGGTCATTGCATGAGTTGCGTAAACCGCGCTCCGCATGGTTACATAACAGTTTTCCTCAGTATTCGCACATTGTCAAGAAAGTCTGCCTACAATACAGAATTATTATTGAAACAAGGAAAAAATTGGTTTTCCTGTTATTTGTTGAGAATAATTTAGCTTTGGGCAAAAAACGTGGGTGTGTTAATTTTGGATAATCTATTTTGATAAGAGTTGTATAAGATCTCATTTACCTCATTATATAAAACTAGACGAAATGTAAAGTAGTGTTTTTTTAAATTATCATTCATAGTCAAGTTATTTTAGTGTTCATGATGATCAAAGAGTCAGTTGCTCCATGTAAAATACTGGTATTCAACTGCATCCGGTTGCACTGGCAGCTGACGCCAATATAGTTGTTTAAAACACTAGGCAGGTAGATGATGTTGAATTTGTAGACCATTTCTTACTTCTCCAATTGCAAATTTTCCTTTTTTATTATATATCCCACCGTTAATGCCCTTGACCCAGGTTTTGTTGGTAATTTAAAATGGTGTTTATTTTTTTAAATCTGTTAGTCCAAGGACACGAACACAGGCGACTATTTTTAGTCTATGGTTAAAAATGAACAGACTACAATGTGTGTTGCGTCGACGACATTACATCATACATTATTTAAAATAAGAACATTATTGAAAAAAGCTTTTCTAAAACTTCAGCTCTTCAGTTTTAGAGAAAGACATTAAAATAACTAAGTACCTATACGTACCATAGACGAGACAAATCAAACAACATCGTACACCATGCAATAACCATCTGGTCGTTTTCGGTAATAGTGTCTACCTATGTAATTTTGCTCTATGGCATCACTGAGAAGTGCGACTTCCTTTTGGTATAAGTATTCTACTTAATGGTATATGTATTCTACTCTTTGAGTGCTACCATATTGTTTTTCTATGTCATGTCTTCTTCTGATAGTGAAGAAGCCGCCGTGCGGTTCGCGAACAACCTCTGGCGCCTGCGGACCCTGAAGCGCGCCTGCGTGCGGCCAAGCCGAATACACCGGTGTACAATTCCCGCTTGCGTTACAACACACTAAAGCGGAGGACATCGTGGAGTACGTGCGCCAAAAGACGAGGTTGTGAGGTTGTTGTTGTTGAGCGTAATTTGCCTTTTCGTTTTCCGAAAGCAACATAATTTTAGTGACTCTGCGGCTGAAATAACTTAAGATTACCGTACTTTTTACCATCATACTCTATTCACGGTTCACCCAATAGATTCAGCCACATTCAGCAATATCAATAGATCCAATGTCGTGTCTTCTAGCCACAAATCACCACAGGAAAACAATGACTGCAGAGGTAGCAGTAGGTATACAGTCAACCTTATGTCCATAGTAACGATTTGACGCAATTCGCTTTTATTTTCTTATAGCATTGGGGCGATATTCGCAACGCAAGTGTTGCCACTGAAGTTATATCGTGCTCACATACAATTTCAATGTAACTATAGGTAATTGCACCTACCTATTAGTACGGCATTTTTTCTATACATTTTGTTTGTTGATATTAACTTCCCCTGTTTTCCTGTAGTGGCAGACTGCATCGCAATCAAATGCTTTGTAAGATAATTATGTGGTCGATAATATCTTTTTTATTATTGTAACATGTGTCATTTCCAGGTATACCAATCAACAGTCACCGTTTTAAGTAACACTAAGTAATAATGTCTCGTTGGTCTAGTGGACGCAAGCGCGACTGCTGAGCTTAAGGTCCTGGGTTTTGATTCCCGGGTCGGGCAAAGTGTTACGGGGTTTTTTTAGGAAATTCTCAGTAGCAACCTTCAATTTGTCAGAACACTTATACTTACTCGTAAGCGCAACACCATCAGCAGTATTAGGTAGATAGATATATATACCTATAGATACTACTAATAGGTACGATATTAACCATTAAACATTTATGTAAGTATTGTTATAAAGTTATAATATCAATGAAACGAGTTTATCAATGCCAAGTTCGAAGAATGCCCCGTAACTATGACACATCGCACATAACCACAAAATCTTAATAAATATGCAGTTAGGTAATGGGTCCTCTAAAATGTTTGTTAATAAATGGTATCCGGAATGTCCATACATTTATTTATTTGTTCTAATACATTGGTTACTTACTCATCGTGAGACATCGTCACGTCGAAATATTAAGTACATTTAGAAAACAATGTCTCTTTTAATGTCCGTTTGTGTAACCGCACTAAACTATACAATGGATTGTAATGCGGTTTTGGTGAAAACCGCATTAAAATCCATTGCGTATAATAATTCAGTGCATTTGTGTGTAATAGTTTAATACGTCATATTTAAGACTTAGCACAGAACGATGTTATGATAGATTATGTCATAATTATGGCGTTAGTCCCAAAGCAGGGGCGGATCGCTACTATGTAATACTAGCTTATGCCTGCGGTTCAGTGATTGTCCCACGGGGACCACCAGGATAAAAAATATCCTATGTGTTAATCCAGGTTATAAACTTCATCCAAATCTGTTCTTTAGTTTTTGCGTTATAGAATAACAAACATTAATACATCCATCCTCACAAACTTTCGCATTTACTGTAGTAGTGAGATAATATACGTACTCGTATAGCGCCACATGACTGACATGCTTCATACATTTTTGGGCTCAAATCATGGAAGAAATTACTCAAATCGAGTAGAATGATTCTGTTTGAAATGCGATAAAATTAAAAATCATCTCAAAACTGATGATAGAGTAGAAAAAGATAACGCAGTGATTTTTTCCTATCCGAAGGTGCAATCAAGATATTTACAAAAAAAACGTACAAGTTCTTTACAAATAGGCAATTAATTAGTAAAATAAATGTTTACTTGATAGCAAGGAGTAGGCACAAATAAACCCCGCAAATGGTCGCGATGTCAAATACCCAAGTTATGAGGTAAACGTAGCGCTAGAGGTCTACAAATAGCTTTAGGATATCCCACTACACTCATACATTCGACTGATAGCAACAACAAAAAACCCCATGCTATGCTCGTACGTACGACAATGTCAATATTTATTTGTAATTAAGCGAAGTTTCTAATGTAACAGTCTTAATAACTTTACCATTATTACAAAACGTTCTCTTTGATTTGTAATACAAGGAAAGCGGTTCAAAAACTCAATTAAATGCGTTAATAGAGAATTTCGGAAAATCAGTGGTTCTTCTGTACTCAGTAATGAGGGTGTGTAAGGATATACTGTAATTAAACACCGGCTCTTGAAGAAGTTGATCAGATACATTGGACCCATTTCTGGCGAACACATTTTCTCCTTACATTCATGTCTATCAGCCGTGATCTCTGTTTACACCCATTTTACCCAAATCATCTTCACACAACACAATCAATTGATGATTTCTTTGCTATGCTCATCATACACACGTAAAACGTTCTTCACGTTTGCATAGATGAATCTCGGATTCGCGGCAGTTATCTAACTACTCCTCAATAGCCGAGGCGCCTAACATAGCAAGTTCAGTCGCACAGTCATACCGAATTCTTAGCGTTCCATACACATAGCTCGGGTCTAAACGACTCTAGCACAAAATAGAACAGAAGTTTGGCTTCAAACATCCGGCGAAAATTAACACACACAAATAGATACGCGTCTTCGTACGAGTGCAAGCGTACTCGCGAAGACGCAACTTGCTTTTGTTTTAGATCGCCGCATACACGTCGCTCAGCTTGTGTACCAGGCCTTCTGGAGCTATCTATATCGTGGTCAGTTCAAGTGCCTGCTCGTTGTATGTTAGTATGCACCGCTCATGCTGCGTTGTTATGTCAGAGGCATCGTGTCCACGCACGTGACTAGACGCGATGCGCGGGAAATCATTATCACTGCTAATAGATGCGTAGTACGGTGATAATGTGTTGAGTTATTGGTTCTAAGATTGTCCTCGTTTTTGTGCGGTACTTATCTCCACCACTGCTCCATTTCTTTGAAATGCTATTCTTACTAAAGTAAACTAACTATAATTTAATTATACATTATTAATTAAAAACTATTAAATAATTTGTCTCCTGGGCACATTACCAGTTGACAGCGTTGAGGAGGAGTTTTTCGATGCCCTTTTATAGTCTGTTGTTAGTTTATTCTTACTTGGATGATAGGATCAGTTTCGAGTTTTTCGAAAGTGAAAAGCTTAGAATTATGATCGTAACATCATACTGAGATATCATGACTAGTCACAGCTTAACGATTTAGTACTTGATAAAAAATACAATTAATTTATTATTGTTTTATCAAAGTATTTTATTTAGGTATCTAGTCACAGTTAACTAAACCAACAAACATTCAGTACAACGGAACAGTAAAAATAACAGCCTTAGCAAAAACCACCCACTCTTCAATTTATTTTTACTTCAACTTCACAAGAGCTCGTGCAGTTTTTCTCTAAAATCTGGGAAAACTTTAATTGAGGTTCATACAAACTTAATAACGCCTGTAATCCCCAAAGGGTTCGTAAATCACGTGTTTTTGATTTCAAGGTTATACTGCAGGCGTGTCCTGCACGCGTAACATGATCACCGTAAAAACGGGTTTTGTGGACCGAAGAATCGACAAAATGACAGGTTTCTTTTGTTGATCTGTCATTTTGTCGATTCTTCCGTCAAGAGAATATCAAAAGATTGACTTGCAAATATCGCGATAAATCCGATTGTCGCGATCATTTTTTCGAACGCACCCAACGAATGATAGCGACGATCGCTGTCTAGTGCCTGTAGCCCATAAATAGGAATGCATATTAGATCATACTAACATTAACACATCCTATACATTGTATTTATCCAAAACAAAATTGCCGTCGTCCAATAATAAACTCCCAAGTATAGCGACCTATTTAATAATGCATTCTAGGCAGTAGGCAGCAATCGGAGGTTAATTTGTAGCTGCGTCTGCGCATTCCTTAGCGGAACCGACTGCTCCAATGTAAACATATTAAATTAACGTAATTTATTAAGCTCGCAGCTTAAGCTTAAAAATAAGAGACTGTTGTGTCGTTTCATGTATGAATACGAAAATGAAAAGCCATCTGTATACATATTACAAATCTTTTGAAATAATAGTATTAATGGTGCCTTATAGATCCGCATGGTAGTGAATCATAACAGGCGAAATGTGCTATAGATATACCCTGCCCAATGCAATATTTCGTACCTACCATGGTATAAGCATGGCATAAGTTCCCAAGAAAACCCGAGTGAATTATTGTATGTTTCTAATCACCATATTTTGTCCACAGATTTCGCTATGAGTGTGAAGGGCGGTCAGCGGGTTCTATTCCCGGCGTGAACAGCACTTCGGACAACAAGACGTACCCTACTATTAAGATATGCGGTTACACGGGACAGGTGGTCATCGTAGTGTCGTGTGTCACCAAAGATGAGCCTTACAAGTAAGTTTTGATTGCCTATTTAGGATCGATGAAACTGAACGCGATCAGCGGTCTAAATACAGCTTTCGAGAACTGTCAATCTCTTTATTGCTATGGAATATTGGCTCACGAACGCGATAAAGACCTGCTAATCGCGTTCAATTACATATGCGAAATTCGCTTTTAGTTGCTCGACATGGTGAACCTACCGTAATGTTCAGTTTACACAACAGCTTCAAAACTTTATGGAATTAACTTATTTTATATTTATATCACATTTGTCATATCACATCAATAGTACACAAGAATTAATTATTATAAAGAACGGTGCTCATTCTAGCACGATCTCGTCTTGTACTTATGTTTAAACCCATTTAATAGGTGGAATCGAGCTTTTAGTACAGTTTAAAGATAATTCCAACAAACCAAACAAAACCAATCCACTACATTTCAATTGTTTGTTTGATAACGAACAATAACGGAAGATATCCCGTAAGTGACAAAATAACTTTAAAGATAATTGTTCTGTGACACAAGCCAAAATCTTCAATCTAAGTTCAAGTGGCTCTAACTTCGACACGTTCGGGACGAATGTATTATGTTCATGTTCCATGGGCTGCTTACATACCTAATTACCTCGTATGTATATTCATGATCAATTTTTTATGGAACAAGCAGAGCAGTATTCACCAGCGTCGTGTTGACTTAGCGGTCTCCGCCATAAAACTGTACCGCAGACATTGTGCAGACATTGTTTAACTTGTTTTATGTAATGTAGTAATATTTAAACGCTATTTAAAATATACTGTGGGCCTTGCACGAAAGCGCTGAACAAACGTAACGTAAATTCGAACGATTTAAAAATTTCTAATACTTTTAAGAATAGTGGAAGACAAATAGAACGATGGATGGCCTTCTGAGATACATAAATAAATCTTTATTCAGTATCAAAAATGGTTAAAAATCTTAACTAAACAATGCAGTCGTCATCTCCTAGTACAAGCATCTAACATTGTAATGTTAGATGCTTGTACTAGGAGATGACGACTAACCGTGAAGTGAGGAAAAATAAGACATACTGTGCCGGCCCCAGATATATTGGGGTAAAGGCATGAGAATGATGATTAATTCCACTCGCACTACTAGCTGTTGCCCGCGACCTTTATTTTCGTGAAGTTATTATAAAAGACAATTTTCCCCGTATTTGCAACATTTTTCATTAATGCTTTCTCGATAAATGGGCTATCCAACACTAAAATAATTTTTCGATTCGAACCAGTAGTTCCTGAGATTAGCGTGTTCAACCAAACAAATTCTGTAGCTTTATAATATTACTACTACTTTACTTTGTTCGATTTACTTTGTTCTAATACTTTATTCACTATACTATGAGTGGTAGTAGAACTTGTGCTATGCGCAAAAAAAACAACATGCTATGAATGCATGGTATATTCGAGCCTCTGATTCTCTGCTGTTACTATGGGGACTGTAGATTCGAAAACTCCTCTGGTGATTAATGTGAGTGAACTAATACAGTTTTTGTATGAATGTTATGTTGCGTCGAGTCATCACGCTAGAGGCGGCCAGTCACTGACCGTAGACAATATGTTATTTATATTTTAAAATTCAAACTTTTCCATGTGTAGTCGCGAACCTACAAACTCTCCAGGACTGACAGCTGTTCAGGCCGCCACGTACTCGTTAGACAAAATCTGAGTCATCGATTCGAGAACAGATGAAGCTAACAACAAATAACCTAGAATAACCACTATCTTCCCTCCCCAGGGCACACCCCCACAACCTGGTGGGTCGAGAGCGCTGCGAGAGGGGTGTCTGCACGATCCCTCTCCGCGTCACGGAAGAGACCAGCGAGTACCAGTTCAAGAACCTCGGCATACAGTGCGTCAAGCGACGGGACATCGCCGACGCTCTTACTGTCAGGGAGAAGCTGAGGGTCGACCCTTTTAGAAGTAAGTGGATTAGATTAAGGTTGATGTGAACTGTTGTGATTGACTGTCGGATGAAACAACAGCTATAATATTACGGTCAAATTTACCTGTGGGCCCATAAAGTGACATTTTGTCGAGAATAACGACGATAGAAAAGTCAAAAACGTATTTAAATGACTCAAGCTTACGAAAAGCCTAGGTACGAGTATATCATAATATCAATCTTGTTTAATTTAGTATACAGATGAAACTTTGACAAGCTATTGCGTGTCTAGGCCATCTCGTTCTCTGGTTCTTGAAAATTCGATAGGCCGAGTCAGAAGCTTAAAAGGCTTATCAATTGGAGAAATGAAGCATGTGCTATGGTCCTGCGCTGCTAAGTTCAAGGTACTCAAACTTCGAGCCAGTACTGTAATTGAACATTAAAAATAAAGTTCTAAATACAAAAACAGTCTTTAGAGCCAAGTATGAGTTGAATGTTCTTCAATCGGTTGTTCAATTGAACCTTTCAACTACGTGACATGCTAATCCGCAGGCTAGCACCTGCGAGTTCACCGACGGTCGTCTACTTTTCAACCTTATTACATAGGGCTTAAGGGTCAAAAGTGAGAGACCATCAGTGATCTCGGTGGTGCTTAGTATGAATACACGTGCAGTGTGAGACAATGCAACTACAAATACAGAAAGGGAACGTGTTAAAGCGTTCCAGAGCTTGTACACACGGCGACACGTCAACTAATACATATCCAGTATAACCTAACCTCGCTTTGTATGAGCATCCCGTACAATGAGATATCAGCTTAATTTTGTTTTGCATAGTTTGGTCCTCGTGCGTAAAAGTAGCATTCAAACTTACATACTAATATTAAAGTAACACTGTGTTGTGTTTGTCTCCCTGTTACATTTCACGCTTTAGCGCCTGATAGGATTCCGACAAAACAATGCACACAGGTCGATTGACTTGGGCTACGGCAAAGGATACTGTAGTACGGTCCCGTAGGATATCCGAGCACTAAACAGGCGAAGCGGCGGTCGAATCGAATGATAGGTACCTACCAACTTTCTTTCCAAGTAATTCAGACAACCCAATGTCTGTCTAGTTAATTGCATCTCGGTGAATAAGAGGCCGTTTCATTTGAATGGCATGCGCCAATGTCACTCCATGACGTAATCGTGGAGTTGACGTCATAACAACACTAATAAAACTTACTTCCACTGAAATTGCAGTAAAGTGTCGTGTAAAAGGGTCCATTGAAATATCACAGTTGAGTATTGCAGTTATTTCACGCATCAGTAGCATCGGTAGACATCGCATAGCTTTGGTAATAAGCCAAGATATTCTATTAGAGACATCCTAAAAGATCACATAACTGCACGGGTATAAGTTCTCCTTTTTTTTCCAAATTATAATCAACAGACACAATTCAATTCAATATATATCTTTTTCACACAAAACTACGTGGAACCTAATGAAACTTCACAAGATAGATGCAAGTTTGCAATAGATGGTTCCTATGGAGAAGCATCAGCAGCAAGAGCATATTTGTCGTTTACAATGTTGTCATACTACAGTGTTAGATATGCCCAGTGTAGCCTGTAGGCCTGGCCAGGTTTGCAGTCCACTCTTGGAAGTGGGTCCTGTCTTTCTAGTAGCCCACCACTGACATGACACCGGAAAAGATCCTTATTCTTTAATTAGCCACTTCGCGAAGATATTCGCTCCACCTCCGATTTCATGACTGAAGATTATATTAACATCAATTTATATTCTTCATAAAATTCCAACTTTTTGAACAACAATTCCAAAACACTTTTTGTTCTTAGTTGGCTCGCGAAACCTACTTTACATCTCTTGATCTTGATTTCGCCAGCCTTCAGCCGTTCATCACAACACAGTAACGAGCTCAAATGTCGCATAATTACCCGTTAAACCAGTCGCCAAGGTCGGTCGACGACCCCTCCTTTGTCTCAGACCTTTACTATTCACATGTCTGCTAACCGTGCGCTAGTTTCTTTGTTTTGTTGAAGAAAGTCGTTTCCTTGAACTTAGATCCTTTACTAAGTCGAGCAAGATTGTGATCTGTGTTCCGGTTTGAGAACCTGAAGTTCTTCGTGCGGATGGTACTATAAAATTATCGTATCTTGGATTCATGGTTGTTTGGTTGTTTGATGGTGCATTGACATCCAGCAGTTCATTCTACTTTTTAGATACCACCAACCATCAGCTTTACGAAACTAGTCCTGTTTCTTTGCCAGGCGGAAATTATGTTCAATGTTTTCGACTACAGTCTTCTCTCAAAGAATCTTCAGAGAGCAGTTTTTCTGGGGTAATTGTTCCGCCGCTTCTTCTCACCAGATATGATATCTACTAGAAAGTGATAAAAGGCATTTTGGGAGACTGCCTTATGTAATTTTGACGTTCAAAAAGTGTTTAGTCACAGCCTAATTTTAATAAACGAAATTTTAATTTCGAGATAACTACTTTCTTCTTCGAACGGGTTGTTTCCATACTGCAATTAATCTCCACCAGGAAGTCCGTTGCCCTTGCACAAACATCAAAGCTTTTGAAGTTCTAAACAGTTGACGGCCATGCAGCTTAGCCTCGTAGATCGAATGTTCAGTGTTTCGAAATAGTTTTAAATAGAATTGATATCGGTAGCATGATCGAAAGATTGAGGAAAATTGTTTAAATAAAGTATTTTATTATTTGTACTTAGGATACGAACTAACCGCTTGGCCACGGGTACACCCGTATTGCGACAAATGGAGGAACAATTTCCATGTCTCGAGTCAAGGAAAAGCTCGTGGCTAAATAATAACAGCCGGACAGGTCGATTTTCAAGGTTAAGCCGCGCTTGCCTAGGTGGGGTCCGTGGATGGGTGAAGATTCAATCCATACCGAGCTTTCTCCGTGCCTCGAAAAGTCAGTTAAGCCGGTCGTTGGTCCCAGCTGACATTTGTGTCTTTGACAGTCGTTACAGGTAGTCAGTGGCCCGAAAGTCTGACAACCAGTGCCAACAAGGTTGTGGAGATCAGATAGGTAGTCGCTCCATGTAAAATACTGGTATTCAGCTGCATCCGGTTAGACTAAGGCCGACCCCAACATGGTTGTGAAAAGGCTAGGTAGATGATGATATCTCGAGACACAAGACAACCCGTCTCGCCTGAAGCCGTCAACAGGGCGCTATGCTGACGCTAAAAATCTACGAAAAGTAAACATCAATAAAAATTAAAACGCATTGAAGTGTCCATTTGTCAACTTAACATTGAGGTAAAAACCAAAACTTCACTAATAAAATGACAAAATATTATTATTTGTTCAATTACGTATGATGATACGACAAATTATAAACACCAGTCAACAAACAAAATGTGGGTCCACAATCTTCGTAATTATCTTCTAAGGTGATAGCTTATCATATCAGTACTATCTCCACTATGATAAGAGCATTGGCACGATCATTGACATTAACATCATTGGTGACTAAACTGTTTACATATAAATTATAATCCTTTAATTTAGGTATAGGTAATTATAAGCCTTTTCATGGGGAAAGCCTGTCTTCAGAATTAGACTTGGACTTTCCCAACTACGCGCTGATAATGGAAAAGCGATCTGATAAGCTAACGTGGGAATACCTACTAGCATGTATCAGATTTAGGGTATTGATAATGGTATTAAAACAATGATGTCAGTGAACTGTCTGGTGCAAAAATCTGCTTAATTGGGTTTTCCGGAGAGCGGTAGGTAATCAAAACATGAGTGTAAAAGTAATTACCGAAAGAAACTCAACTAGGCAATCAGTAGTAATCGCATTCAAAGTGTTTCGGATTTGCAGCAATGACCAAAAGAATTGACAGAAGCTTTTCGGTACATTATCTCAATTTGGATATTTTGTCCAGGCTCCCTAGATTCCCTACCTCTTACTGTGCAATATCTAATTTTGCCATCTTCCTCTTCAACCTCTGGCCACCTAATGCTGAGTATACGTCTCTTCAAAATCTCGCCACTTTTAGCGGTTTTGTGCCATGGCTCTCCAGTGTCTTCCGGCCACTTATAATAATAATAATATAACTTACCACTACCACTTATAATAGTAATATTGGCATAGTCAGATTAGAAATCTGATTGGGCGCAGTCTTATGAACTGCATAAGACGATAGTGCTGACCGTACACATTATATGCTAATCTTACATACAATGTCTTCTATTCAAGCCTGCAATCATGAAAGCTATTAATAGCACATTATTTAATATCGATCATTAACTCTCTAATAAACGAAACACGTGTTCCTTGTCTCAGATTTACGAGCTCAATAAAATAACGTGTTCAAACACATGGGAGTAAACTAGATTTATTTACTTCCTGTCATTGAGTGCATAATATTGTGACTGAGATTCTGCTCTTCTGTAAATAGCATATCGATGTTAACTAATGAACTAGTTTATTGGCTACTTCAAACATAAATTTTGAACTTGATGAGAAGCGAAATGAAAAGTAAAATATTTTGAGAATGTTTTGGCAAAGCGGGATTTAAGCGTCGCTTTTTGTATCATTTCTGGGACTCAGAAAATCTATATTATGTCCAGTTCATAAAATAAACTAAAGGAAGACTTTCTCGAAAAATAACTAGAGGATGGTTTGTATTTAGCCACGCCACTCAGGAGTAGCGTGGCGTTCCAGAAATCATTCCCCAATTAGGCTATGGTGTGACCTAACACGATAGCCTAATTGGGTTTATGTTCTTCTGGTATATTTTGTTTTGAGATGACGAGTAATAGAGAAGTATGGAAGCAGACATGCTGCGCCGAGCCCAAATAAATTGGGATAAGGGCAGCGGAATGATGATGATTTAGTTTAGCTCCTGTTAAGGGTCATGGACTATTTAATCTATTAAATAAAATGGGTAATTAAAAATTGTTTTCAGTAATTAGTTTCTTTAGAGTATAATGTACTTAAAATTGCAATAACATAAGATAAAGATTGCACAAAAGTGTGTTACGCAATGAAAATGTCAATTCGTCAAAACAGCATCACCTCGACTGCATTTGGATTCATCAATTGCCCGAGTAATTAAATGAATGATAGCCATGCACGTCTGGTTGGAAACTGCGGCTATATTTGGAGCAGCTCTGAACTCGAGCCGGAACTAGCCGTGTTACAGACTGGCGGCTTACCTAACCGCTTTCTAGTGGTAGGGATAGCTATGTAACCTGTATCATATTATGTTAGGTGGAGTTTGGACGCTGTGGTTTTGAGTGGCTGGGCTGACTGTTGAATGGGGATGTTTTAAGATGATTCAGAGTAAAAGCCAGCATGTTTGAACAGTCGGTCCATATAAAATACAGGTATTCAGCTAAACCCACTTAGACTGGAAGCCGACCCTAACAAGGTAAATTATAAATTCTAGAACTGTGTTTAGTAATTCCTAAGAAATCGTGTCATTTTCGGCTATGGGTAGGAACGGAAAACCGCAGTAAAATTTGGCGCACATGGAAACTAAACTCCTAGAAATGCCACATTTGAAATACTAAGAAGAAGTACTTAATGAACCAGGATAATGTGCACTCGATTTGTCTCTAACCTTTGGATGAAGAAACTTTCTTGAAAATGATTTCCACATCCTAAATCCGTCATTTGCAAATGCGTGTGGCGTATGCGTTGTGTAGGTAATGAATGCATTTGTAAATTCACAGCGCGTGAAGTAGTAAATATGACTGAGAAAGTATAACGAACGAGGTGTAAGGATAGCGTTCATAGTTTTTAGATGTGCCTACAACAGTATGGCGTGTAACTAGTTCTTTGGCAAACGGTCCGACGGCCCATTCATAGAAAGTATCTGCAACACCAAGATCTTTAGCAGTAGCGAGGGTAAATTTTCAAGGCCGGAAAATAAGTCTTTAATGTGATTATATTATTTGTCTATGGAATACTGATTGCGGCCGTTTTCAAAGAGAAGCCGGTAGGAATGGAGTTGTATGGAACCTTCGCCATTGATAGACAGCCTGTTACTGAGCAAACTAAAATAAATAATTATTATGAATTAATTCGTGTAATGAAATTTCATTATTCAATAATTTTCCGTTCAGAAAGTGAAGGAAAACAATAGTTTTTCGAATATTATTCGTGTTTGTAATTCACGTGTGAATTTTCGTCTGAAATCATGTAAATGTACCACTGACTTCAGTAGATATTTTACATTCGAATTCATCGACATTTTTTGTTATATCCTATACCGTTTATGTATTTATTCAGTGATGTCTTGGTCATGGCCAAGTAATAAATAGACACTTTTTTTACTGCGTTCAAGAGTTGACAGTGTCATCATAACTATGGAGTATTGACACTGACTGCACTTGAACGCAGTTTAAAAGCGCTGATCGCGTTCAGTCTCATCGATAAATTTACCTTAAACTGCTTACATCAGCGATCATTACGGAAAGATTCAACAATAAAACGTGTTCAGGTGGCGAGCGAACCACATCTATCGGATCACATTATGCGATTGACTGGAAGAGCTGCACTCAATAAAAATACGACTTTAACGCCTTTGAGTTAAGGTTGAAACTTCGTCAAATGTTCCGTTAGCCGTGGATTCAGAAATAACTGAGCGCCCAGAAATATCCATAAACCGCGGCCGGCCTGTTTCAGCGACCTATAAACCCGCTAAACATTTACTTGTTGACTGCTATTCCAGTCTAAATTGTCTCATTAGGAAGTTTAAGAGCTATTTTCGAGCCCAGAAATGTTTGGAAGAATTTGGATCGCATATCTGTTAGGCCCGGAGTGTGACATAAAGATTGAGAATAGAATCAAGATTTTTCATTGGAACATGCTGTTTGGTGAGATTTTTTTTTCATGTAATACCCCTGTATCTCTTTAAAAGATAGAATGTCATAAGCAATAATAGTCAACAGGAAAAACGTTTCGAAAATTCTAGAATTAATTAAAAAATCAAATCTGGTCTAGCGGAACAAAGACAAAAAACTAAAATTAATACGATATACCAATATAATTTACACTTTAATGCAAATGCAACAGGAAAACTTAAATAAAATACGGTAGAACTACTTGGCGGGAAAGCGTTATCCTTTACGATTGGGCGCGTGCACGCTACCGAACCGGTTTGGTTACGATTCACGAATCGTAACTATTGTCCGCGGCAAACATTATTGATGCAATCTTTTATTTATGGCATTAATTCGTAATTAGAAGTCTCTTGTGGAAATGGCAGTGTTACCTACAGATTTAAATCGACCAATTAGCCCCATTGCGACAAAAAAAAAATATTTTTGTTTTTCTTGGCAATGGAATAGTATTCTCTCGCTTATTCATATTGAAAATTCTATCTATCGTCCCGTGCAAGATGAGCGAGCTCACTCTGCAGAGTGAACATTTATTCGCGCGACCTAAGTACAAATAGTGATTAGTATCTAATGATCTAGAATTCTAGATAGTTGCTGCTAGTGCATTTATTCCTCAAAAACACTTGGATGCAGAAAATATCCATAGAAACATTTACCTGTGGCAAAAATAGACGACAGAAAATAATTAAATGCCAATTTTCCTTATCTTTTTCTCTCAAAATACCAAGCAGAACTTCTCACTCTTATAAAAAAAACTGGATCATATTAAATAGTCATCTAAATTTTGAACTTATATCTTATTATTTTGTTTATAAGATTCATTCTATTATTATATTACCCAAAAGTGTCCCATTGCCACGCAAAGACCTCCCTCCTACCACTTTATCCCCATGCAGTGCCGTTTGTGGCCAAACTTTACGAGAGTAGAATTCAACCAACCAACCTTAATCTTAAGTACGGTAAATAGTGCTAGTCACAATGAAGATGCAATGCCCAGTGAATATAAACAAAAATAAGAATGGTGGGCTCAATGCCAAATGTACCGACGACCTGACGAAGGTAGCTAGGTTAACACTCTAAATGCGGAAGACGGAGGTTCGGGACTTGTTGCCAACTGATCACATTGAGATAATGCAATTGTCTATGATATAGTAGGATATGGCTTTCCAATAGGCGAGTAAAGCTGTGTGAACGCTGATTGGTCAGTTTCACACAATATTCTCGTACATCTCTGTCGGTGACGCAGCCTAATTCTACAAAATAAAGAGCAGGTTATTGACGAAGATTTACATAAGTCATAGCTTCAAAAAATGATCGCGTTTCTGTTTCGTTGATAATGACATTTAAATAGTATTGTCTAATTTACCCATATTTATATCTTTTACTAACCGGAAGAATAATAGAGAGACGGAAGAAGCTTTGGCTTGAGAGCTGCCTAGTGGCTATCAAACTAGTTTACGCCACACCGGACGTCAGTACTTTCGCCTAGCTGACTAAACCTGGGTGTGGACGACATAGACCACAGACGACACTATAGCGCTTTAGAATAAGAATAACAAGAAACTATTTTCATCTACATTTTTTGTCAGGCTCATTCAAATCTATCGCAGTCCACTGGACATGGGTTCCTCCCGAGCTGCGCTACAGCATCAGCTTCCAGACTCTTCTAGCTGGGAGGACTCCATACGCTTACTAAGACGCTGTCTCCGCTCCAAGACTCGGGATCGTTGTACCTACTACGTGTCTTTTTTTTTCTTCTACAAGAACAGTATAGCAATATTTCAAACCAAAGAACGAATAACTTGATTGAGAGACTGTTTTTCAATAGCTACACTATTAAGATCTGATTTGTTTGTGTCGGAATACCAAATAGCCTCGTGCGTTGTCTGGCGATGTAGTATTTATAATCGCGACCACAATTTCCGCATCAGAACAAATATTAGCATATGGCGCAAAATATTTGTTCACCAATGTATTATGTGTATGAGATTATCATGCCGTTTACTCGTAGATGTAATTCTTTAGCTACTGTGAGGCTAGAAGTGGGGAAATATTTTTGTTACGTTTCATCGCCTGCCTAGCCTTTTTCCTATGTTGGGGTCGGCTTCCGGTCTAACCGAATGCAGCTAAAAACCAGTATTTTACATGCAGCGACTGCCTATCTGAGCTCCACAACCCAGTCAGTACTGGGTAATACGATACCCCTTTGGTAAGATTGGTTGTCAGACTTTCGGGCCACAACTGACTACCTATAACGACTCAAAGATCCACAAATGCAGCCGGGACCAACGGTTTGACGTGCTTTCCAAGGCCCGTTTCACGGATTTTGGTTAGGTTTGTGACCTTTAAAAAGAATGAATTTTTACCTTTCTGCCCTTATCCCAAGGTCAGCGTGCAGTTTTCTTTTATATGTCTCTATCATGTTAGTATCTCTACTAACAGGAATAGGTCTGGTCGTGTCGGATAGGACGGCGCCTATGACAATGATGGAAGAGAGAGTGCCTCTGTGTCTGCACGCGAACACACTATATGTGCTGTACGTATCATAACTCTAGCGCCGATGGCAAGTCCCCGTTGTGATTTACCGCCATGGCCGAAATCGCCATTGGTCAGGAGGACTATTACCTCCACTCACCCCTTTTCTAGTTTATTATCTTTCAGATCTGAATTCGTATAACCATCTTCATTCGCATCATAAAAAAGAGCAGTAAACTAAGTCACGAAGAAAACCCTACTTATTTCTTAAACAAGTAAAAATTACATTCAAAAAGTTAAACACCCACAATAAAATGTGCCTTGGAAACGTATCGTACGTCATACCAACGCGTCTATTTGTTTATTTTATAACTGCGCCGTATAATATGGCCGCCATGGCCACAGGTGACTGTAGGTTAGTGTCAATTCATCGGTCATCGTTACTGTTATGGCGGTCGAGAGCCGAGTGAAAGTGGCCCGGGATTCCCCGCCCTGACGTCAATGAGACGATGATGGAATTTTGATTAACGGCTTGTTTTGAAATTGTAAGCTTTAGTTATTTGTAATAAGAGATGCGTTCTTTTTGTGAAGGTTAATATAATAATGTATTCGCAATTGCTGGGAATTCCAGGATTATGAAAGTTTGGTTTTTACACTTTCTAATGCTGATAGGAATTAGGTAGAATAATGACGTTAGCACTTGCTCTTGACGTACTCACAAAATGGTGAAGGAAAACAACGTGAGGAGGTTCTAGGCGGTGCTGATTGTCAGCATGTCCTAGAACCAAGTTTTCGAAGTCAAGTGGCATCCAGTGACTCGCACTGCACGGCATTCTGGCTCTCATAAACAGCAGGGGAAAATTTACCTTTTTCATGAAAACAGTTGATTTATCTAATTCGCCTTACCTTTTGTCTAGTGCACATTTTCCTGTTGTATATACATCGATTTTATAGTAAATATGTATGTATAATTCTAAGGAATAGCTTAAGTAGCCGGTAGCAGGAAAAGTTACAATTAGTAATAAATATGGCTACATTTTTTTCCTAAACGCTAACCAGAGATCTAGTTCTTCCTCAATTAGATTAAGATTATTAATTTGTTTAAGTCGCTTTGGAGTATGAGCCGTCTAAGCCGTATCAGACCTTAATAAATTTAAATCAAATCCGTGAACGAAAGCAACAATTCCATTAGAAAACTCAAAACCTTTAACAAGGGTGTGTTGGGTTTATTATTCACAACATAAATAGGAGTGTATTCAGAACTTTCAGTGTTTATCCGACCCCAAATTATAAAAAAAAATTCATCTCTCTTCAGAAAACTTCGACCACAAGAACCACCCCCAAAGCATAGACCTGAACGCGGTACGGCTATGCTTCCAAGTGTTCCTACCGGACGAGTCGGGCCGGCTGCGGCGTCCGCTGATCCCGGTCGTCTCCGACGTCATCTACGACAAGAAGGCCATGAGCGACCTGCTCATCATGCGCTCCAGCCACTGCTCCGGCACCGCCAGGGGCGGCACGCAAGTTATCTTGCTGTGTGAGAAGGTGAGAATTTCTATGCTTATTTCTAATTGACGCGAGATCGTGGACTTATGTGAGGACTCAATTTATTTCTAGTACTACTAAGAACTGTCCAGAAACATAGAACAGTTGAACTGCTAACCAGAAAAATTACTCCCTCACCTTTATCTGGTGATTACCTTGAAGCAATGTTAGTGAACCTGTCGGTTAACTGCAGAGGGACTGATTTGATAAAAATTAGTCCTTTTGCAACAGTAACAGTCAGGCTTTTACCGTCCCACTAAACTTTGTGTCGCATGCATACACATGCATTGTTTTATTAGCAGGCTACATTCGACGTTACCAGAGAAATTTTTCGCGGCTGTTTTTTCCTAGCTAAAATATCAAATATCTCATTCCAGGTAACTCGAGAAGACATAGAGGTAGTATTCTACCAGGAAGAGAACGGTATCGTAGTGTGGGAGGAGACGGCGATCCGCATCCTTGTGCACAAGCAGGTGGCTATCGCCTTCGAGACGCCCGCCTACAAGTTCCCTCATACCACTGACCATGTCAATGTGAGTACATTGTGTCCTTCAGATAAAACATTCATAATAACTTACACGTTAAACCTTTTCATCTCACACTGGTTCTGTTTCACATCGTCCGAACTGGCTCTGTAAAGTGTTAAGAAAAAAGCCAAGCCAAATCTTTTCTATACACCTATGAAACAATGATATAAGAAAATAAAAGAGATGACGGGAACATGCATAACCCTCGGCTTGGCAGTCATATACTAATATATTAAAAAAGCCAGCTATTTTTATAAGATCAGTAAGACAAGTGCCTGATCTTTGTCTCCTTTCCAAGAGACCGCCACTGATTTTTTTTCTTCCTTTCCAGGTTCACTTCCAACTGAAGAGACTATCAGACAACGCGCGCAGCAACTCGCTTCCCTTCGAGTACATCCCCGAGTACACAGGTACCGCGCGCAAGCCCCTCCCCGACCTCTCCCTCTTCTCCCTCCTCCTCGACAAACGAACCGACACTAACAATAACAAACAGGAAAAGACAGAGCTCGTCAGCTCCACAACCGACTCCGTCAGCGTTAACGTTTCGGACGAAACTGATTCTGCGACCGTTACCGATGTAAACGGTAACGTCGAAGTCACGGACGTCGAAATCATTGACACTAATGAAAAGAGCTTGAACGAACTTCTTGATCAGGTCGCGGAACTAGACGAGATTTACTCAGAAAACCGCACGCGTTTAGAAAATATTTCCAGTTCTCTGACTAACGATACTGAGGAAATTGAGGACTTCAATGATGCGGGAACTTATACTAGCTTGCAACTTGCTTTCAAAAACCCAGTGGAAATCTCCGAACCGGACCCGATGTCTTACGAAGACATCCAAGTCCAAACTTACCGCGGTCCTATCATCGAGTTCAGTCCGTTGAAACGCGATACAGATGACGAACGCGCCCCTCCACTACCCCCCAAACGTGTGCGTAAAGCAGCTTCAACTGAACCTTTTAAGACCAGTCAGACTTCCGTAGACAGTATCTTGAAACCCGGTCGCCAGATCCCGGTTACCCGTAACCCAGATAACTTGAAAGTCAACTCGGTAATGACTGTAGCTAAAAGTGAGCCTGCGTTACCTCCCGTTAAGAAACGTTCGTTCTTTTCCCGCTTGTTCAGACGAAAGGAGAAATCTCCAGCTCCTAGCGTGAAATCGGAGGGTAGGAAAGATGCGAAGAGTAAGCCTGTAGGTCGCTCGGTCAGCAGTATTTCTGGTATGCGGCCTTCAAAGTTCAAATCGTCAGTATCTCACACTTCTTTAAAAGATAATGCGTCTGGTACTGGCTTGAGTTATGCTGATAGTATTACTCACATTTCTCTGCATGGGGACGATAATGAGAAGACAGCTTCTCAGTCATCTTTGCGCCGTCCAGCCAGCTTAGCTCCGCTACCACCAACAGATGGCGGCACTATACTTGTAGCTGAAAGCGTATTGGCTCTAGACGCTTCTCAGTTCAAGAAGTTGCAGGACGATTTAGATCTGACTGATGCAGAACATTACGCGTTGTATATGGCAGTAGCTCCCCACGCTACAGTTTCGGAGTTCGATGAAACTAGTTGCTATTACTCGCCGGTAGACGGCAGTAAGTTTCAAAATAATTAATAGTTGGGATTGACTTACGAGTAAATAGTTTTTGAATTTATTTGTGTATGCCATTGCGCATTCGTGAAGGCGGTTTCAGGATCAATGGACTTAAAATCATACAAATGGAGTTCCATCTTTAGCAAAACTTGAGTATTTTTATGACGAATCTTCGAATCGTAAGAGTATTAAAGTACTGTATTATAAAAAGATACTGCTACGGTATAAGTCTCTTTATACGTTATATTTTCCCGCCCATAATGCCAAATTTACTCATTTTTTTACAGGTTTTCGACGTGTTTACATTTTTTACTGTGTATTCTTGTGTAATTGACTTGAAATATAACAACCCCGCTAGAAAAAAATGCCAATGTTTGTACTATCCAAATATATTTACGTTGGGATATACGGATGCAACGAGAGCTATCGTTTTTGAGCTCACCAGATGGCGTCACTGGCTAGTAAGGTCCTGTCATTAATTCTATTTTATACTTCAAAGTACCAAGAAATTCATAAAAACTTCATTTTATTACGTATTAACAACATGGTGTAAACTTCATACATATTTTTATATATTTATTTTGTACCCTAGCACAATGTTTTCTTATTTAACCCAAAGGTTGACTGGTAGAAAATGCGTTGTGGCATTAAGTCATTAAATAAATATTTACAATATCGTACCTAAAATTAGCAAACATGAAACGTTTAAAAATCATTCGTCCTCCAAGCACTAACAAATTGGATCCTACTTGACACTTAAAATCTTGCAAGTCATAATTAATCAGGAATAGCTTAATCTTGACCAAAATCCTGAATATTAGTAAACCCACGTGATAAAAAAGCGCGCAACGCGCGAATACACTATGACATCTGACATTTCAGAAGACCTTACTCTACACGAACGCCTCTAGCGGCGAATTCATGCGCGATAGCCCCCATTATGCATTATCCTGCATTTCCGTTTTCTTGGAAAGGGCTTAGAAGATTTTTGTATGAAGCCTGGCCGGCCTAACTTGTGCCATTTTATTTTTTATTTTTTTTCTAAGTTGGGGCCACGCTTTAAACCTATATTTATCAATAGCTGGTATAAATACAAACCAGTTTTGTATGAAACAAAATGTTGTGAAGTGTCACGTTTCCGAGATATAAGCTATTAAAGTTGTGCTGGAGATGTCATCAGTGAGTGGACTTTAACTTTTAGCCCTTAAGGGTGGCCGCAACTTTGAAAAAAAAAGTTAGTGGACGTTAGGCCGGCCATTAAATTCAAACCCCCTTTATTGACTTCCATCCAACACTAATCTTTTATTTGACAGAATATTTTCTTAATTCTAGCGTTGTTATATTTAGTCATAATTCTAAGTACTGTGTAATAACAATACCAACTTGAATTTTCTAGAAAATATGAGTAATAAGCGGCGGAAGGTCGTAAGCGACATGTTAAGGAACTACGAACTTGAAAGTAAGTTCCGGTTTATTTTACCTATGTTTGTATACAGGGTGTATTTTAACCTAACCACACAACGTTACTATATTGTATAAAAGTCCTTAAAATGTTTTTAGAGTAACGAAACCGATGCATTTGACTGTCAGAATAATATACTTATTGGACTCTTTTTTTAATTTTGACTGTCAAATATATCGGGCTACTTTTGTAAATCACAGTTTTAAACTTGAGTGAGTTTCGTTAACACCTTGTATACTTCTTTGTCTTGGATTTAAAGATGGTTGGTGATGGGAAAATGTTCTAGTGTGGTGTCTATCGATAAACCAAACCCATGGAATAAAATAATGATTGCTCATGTTTCAAAGTTATTATAACTCTGACTTTGCATCGCATCTAGTTACATAATCTGGTTGCTTTTGGGATGCAGCTCTCAGAGGTAAAATAACTACACCATGGTGTAAATGGGACATGTCATGTATTGTCTTCTATGGCTAAACCATAGACTATTGTGTCTATTTTTTATAGGCTGTGCGTCATGGCACAGATTAAATAAGTTAATGTTGTATAACAAAAAAGAAGGTATCCGTAGGTTAGAAATGATTAAAGCGATGGTTTTACTAATAAAAGTTCAGTTATTAAGTAGCAAAAGTAGTGATATTATTAACATCGATGTTATTTATTTATGAACAATCTATGATGTGTGTATAGTCAACCTCGTAATTGCTTTATCATCTTAAGGTAGCGAGTCACAAAAGGACAAGGTATATTTTGCTAAAATATGACAGATACATAACTTCGACCTCAGTGACATTTCTCTTACTAGGTAGACTATACCGTGTCCAATATTAATTATGTACCTTTTGGTCGCTGTGGCGACCTTTGCGTTGAATTATAACAATATTAATTAATAAATATGTATTTATTTGTATTTACATAATTAAATATTAATGACTAACTTGATAACATGATCTTAGTTTATGTATGTATTAAAATATCATATAAGAATAAGGGCAAGAGAGTAATGATGATGTTGGTGTTTCTAAAATGTCGTTCGTTTTAAGTTTCGGTCAATCCAATCCAGTATGGACAAGTTGTGGACATAGCTCCGGACACTTGACTCTGACAGATATGTAGTGAAGTATCTGCCAGCATACGGTGTCTGAAGTCGGTCATCAGCGCTTGACTGAACCTTAAAAATGTATTAGCGTCAACGCTATTTAAAAATAAGCATTATTTTTGCCTCCTGAGAGTTTCTAGTCGTCTATTTATTTGAAGTTTTTGTTAATTTATATTTCAGTTACTTATTTATTATTTTGTTAATGTTTCGAATATCTATTGGACGTTTTACTTATTTCGTTAGATTTCATTTATTAGTAACAAAATAGTTAAATAATATACAGGGTTGATTGGCGTAAGAAAGTATATAGCTAGACTTTTTTCCAGGAATACTCTAAAATATACAAAACCCTGTATACAGAAATGATAGGGGCAAATATTATTTATTGGAAATGAAAATGCAGCTATGGCCATAATAGCATGCAACTTTCAACCAAACTGCTATGAGTACAAAATTTATTTTCACATAACAGCGAGCTAATGTGGATATGTGTGTGTGAGGAGAGTCTAATAGTATTAATAACAAGCTAAATATTATTGTTCTAAACCACTTCGTGCAGAAAGGACATTCGAACCGAAATGTTTGGGTGATTTTGAATCTTGTGGTCACTATAGAAGATAGGTTTTTGTGTACTTAATGTTGAAATTCGGCTATTTCGATTGTTGTTTTGGCTAAATCGGTTATTTTATAATACTGTGCTATTTTACAGGGTGTTTTCATCATTACTTAATAATATGTGAAGCTTAGGAATCTTTTAATTAATTCTTGATTCATTTTACAATGAAAACACCCTGTAAACGTAACTTTTGGTACATGCTTTGAGTAATATAAGGTACAAACATATCTTTGATGGTGTATGTCAGATATTAGATAAAGTTTTAGATGAATTTACAAATTAATATCAATGTTTCTTTGGTTTGTAGCGGCTGAGCCGAAAGCGTTGTCAAAATTGTCTGTTTTAGTTTAGTCAGAGGCCTAAATTTCGTTTATGCAGCCAAGCTGTTGGGCACACTGCCCCATAGTATATGTAACTATCAATATACTTGCATTTGTAATAATTTTATTTAAAAAAACTGTTTTTTTTTTACTTTTTTGTAAATGATAAGAGTTGAATAGCGAAGCTTGATTGATGCGAAATTCTATATTAATATGCTAATAAAATTACATGGGTTTTATTTACTGTTCACGGAACCCTAAACCCCGAATGACGCCAGAGGTACGAATACTTTCATGTGGCATGATTTTGATGTTTTTCTTTTTTTCGTTTATTTAAAGCTTGTTCTTTTGTTCATATTATTTTATTTTCACACATATTCATGTTAGCTTTACGTCGATGTAGTTGTAGGCATTATTTTAAACGCATGTGTTTTTATCGTTAACCAGGGTGTATTTATATAATCTGTACAAAGGAATTTATTTGAGTGCGAATTTCTTGGCAATGATGACACTGACAGCTCTTGAACGCAGTTTAACTGTGCTGATCGCGTTCATATTCATTGGTGAAATTCGCCCTTAAAGATAACTATGTTGTATAAGACATAATCGGCACAATAGACAAAAAAAAATACCTGCAATTGGACTGACCTTTAGTTGATTGTTATGGCCAAAATACCAAGTTCTGCTAGAAAAATATTGTTTGTTAAGAAAGTCTTCTCTTAGATAACAATATTTTTCTTATTAACAAAGGAACTATGGAGTCTGGTTTAACTATCCTATTAGCCATTATAATGTTGTTTTTGAGATTAAGAGTGACCACACTTATCGAAGCGGCCTCGAAAAGCAGATGTCTTTTTCGCTGTTATTGCACGCTCTATATATAAATATATTAGATGTACAGCTCTTTCTGATCGGTTCAAGTCGATTCCACGTCGATAAGTGTGGTGTCCCTTACAATTAATTTTGCATGTTTTGTGTTGGTGTTATTTGTTAAATGGTAGAATAGTAATTAATTATGTACGAAACGAACACAAAACTAATTTTGTTGACCGTTTTCAGGGATCTACTCGCCAGAGCACCAAATCAAATCGGAGCCCCGAGGTGAGCATATTTCACATGTCTGACTACAGACCCGTTCACACGGCACTGTCCTGCACGATGTTTTACAGGAAAAAGTTTGGATCACACGTCAATCATCCACATTTCATACAGCCAAAAACGGGAACTGCCATGTGATCCCAAAATTTTACTACAAAAATTTCTTACAGTACAACTCCGTGTGAATGGGGTCTAATATTTTTACAATATTGTTGGAATCAAAGCACTCGGCAATCATTATAATTTGAGTCTTACTTCAATGTTTATAAGTCACAATAACGTGCACTCGTGATTTTTAAGATCCCTCACACCAGTAGCGGCATTTAAATATCTAGTAAAGGAGAATTTATAAACATGAATACTGTGTGAATAAGGGGTTTCAGCCAGCTTTTGTGTTTTCAGCGTTTCTCTGTGTTGCAAATAATATTGAGTTATACAGGATGATTGATGAAACGACGGCAAAACTTTTAGGAAATGAAGGGTTCATAAATATAAGCGAACTAACGTTGAAATAGCAAAAACCTTCATTAAATAAGAGATATGCAACCATAAATGTAAGGAGCAGCTGATATTTTTTTCGTGATTACAAGGTTGGTTCCATAGTAAAATCGACACACCCTCAACCACGTTTGATCATTCATCCTGTATTTCACCATCATCGTTATTCCTATGATATTCTTATTGTATATTATATTAATATCGAGTTCGCTTTTGTGTTCTGTTGCTTATTGTGCTAATTCGAATATACGTGTCGTTACAGACCGGACTCCGCCCCACCATAACATAAGCAGTCCGCCGCTTCATACCTACGCCCCACAGTACGAACAGGTACACATCTAATTAGCTATTGAATTATTAAACAAAAAAACCCAGAGTCATCGATTCATCAGCCGGGGTCTTACCAACCCATTGCCATGTATACGGATACGCGATGGAAAGGATATCATGACAAAAAGGGCAATGCTCAAAATGTATGGAGCAATGTTGCCTTTTTTTTTGACGTACTGCAAAGCTCAAAGCTCAGTCCGGACTGACTTAATCACTTGTCATTATACTCTTCCACCGTGTATAAAGGTCGTGATTGGATCTTATTTGGCGAGAAATCCGATATCATAATGCGATCATGTACTTTACAAAAACGTTTTCTTCCAGAACTGGACGCCCCTAGAGAACATGCACGGCATGGGCGGCGGGGGCAACAACCCCTTCGTGCCGCAGGAGCTGTGGCTGCAGCCGCCCTACTCGCAGGCCTCGCCCGCCCACCTGCAGCCCGCGCAGAACCTGCAGGCGCTGCAGGCCATGTCGCCCAACGTGCAGGCCATGTCGCCGCACAACCAGGCCATGTCCCCGCACAACCAGCCCATGTCGCCCAACATGGCGCAGGCGTACGAGCGCATGTCTCCCAACATGAACGTCCTGTCGCCGCACGCGCAGAGCATGTCGCCCGGTATGGCACCCATGGGCCGCGTGTCGCCCAACATGGCGCCCAACATGGCGCCCAACATGGGGCCCAACATGGCGCCCAACATGGGGCCAAACATGGCGCCCAACATGGGCCACATCTCGCCCAATATGCTGCAGCATCAGCAGCCTACCTACGTGCAGGTTAGTTTAACTCATTGTCTGTTATGAGTCTGATAAATTACGTTTTCTAAAATAAAATGTTGGACTTACTTAAGTACAATGTGGGAGGTGGGAGGGACATCGACACACTAACTATTGTACAGTAAAACAATCAGTATTTATTTGACCATTACAGCAGCAGCAAGCGCAGGCTGCAGCACAAGCGCAGGCGCAGGCGCAGGCGCAGGCGCAGGCGCAGGCGCAGATGGAGACTGAGGGCCACAGCGCGGCGTCGCTCAGCAACCTGCTGCTGGACCGCGGGGAGCACTCGCTGCTGCTGAACTCCAGCGAGCTGTCCGGCCTGTCCGCGCTGCTGGGCGAGCGCGGACATGAGCAGCAGACGCTGGACTACTGAACGAGCGCTGTGTAAAAGTATCCCTCTGTAGTGCTGGCTACTCGAGAATAGAGACACCGGAGCATTCGCCTGATATGTAACAATCCAAGACTTGATTTCGTACAGAAACGAGTCAACATCATCTGTCTAGCCTTTCCCCAACTATGGGGTCGGCTTCCAGGCAATTGATTGTAATGCTTTGCTCGAATCTGAACTGTCACATTACAGACGAATGCTCCCGACGATGCGCCTCGGAGGGCCCTGTCCACAGGCGGCGCGTGCGCAGTACTAGCGCGCACAGGTACCCGCCGAGCGTGGCTACAGTTAG
Source organism: Noctua janthe (assembly GCA_910589295.1). Taxonomy (NCBI): domain Eukaryota; kingdom Metazoa; phylum Arthropoda; class Insecta; order Lepidoptera; family Noctuidae; genus Noctua; species Noctua janthe. The sequence goes on from OU342561.1 coordinate 1,071,354, forward strand.
CGATCAAAGGTTTTAATGCAATTTTTTGTACGTTTTTTGAGCGAGAAAATCGTCGATACCTCGTCGGCGCTAGAACGGGTGCCTCATCGCTGTCTTCGTACAGTTAAATTGTTATTTGACTGTTGAAGATGCTTTAGGAAAAAAATGACTTTGTATACCGTCGTTTCTGTCGCCACATCAGTCTTGTTCTAAAACTCGATATCTCCAAGCCAGGCTCGGTGCTGTAATATAAGTTTAGAATAATAACTAGTTCTCGCTATGAAAATGTTTGACATAACATGCTTTTGTTATAGGAGATTAATTTAATGTTAAAAATAAATTTCCTGATACAAGCTACAGTGGCGCACTCTACGTTTAACCTACGAATTTAATTCATGGACTTAAAAGTTACGGACAAGTGACTGAATCCCGAAATCGATTTGAATCCCGTTATCGATAAGCGGGATTGTTTTGTGTGTAATCTATGACTTCTTTAGGTGTTAGTTACGTTAAATAGTTATATTTTTTACCGATCTGGGATTTTATGATAGTAATTCACAAACGAGTGCTAAAATTGACGCAGCTTCATCAGAATTTATATTTTTTCACTAGCATAGCAGATTTCAGTGCTGACAATAACTGTTAAAATCATTTGGTATGACTATTTATATTTACGTGCATCGCACATTCTTTATAGTTAATTTTTAGATTCACTAAAGTTTTTATGTTGCTGTGTTCTTATGTTGAATGCTTTTATATAAATACATGCACGAAACTAATAGTAATAACACTTAAGTCTTCCAGATCCCTAAATATTGTTGTTTATTTTTATATACGGTTGATCTCCAAAAGGGTTTAACATTGCATTTTATTACTTGGTGCTTTACTAACTGCTTTTCTTCCAATTATGTTTATTTTAATCCAAATTTCAAGCTCTAACAGTCTTTATTCAACCAGAAAATAATAGAAAAGAGATAAAAAATAATTCTAATTTATTAAATATCAAATTATAAAGTTAAATTAGAATTTAATGTAAATATCAGAATTCTTTAAATTGCGACTACATTATGTACTGCGTTAAAATATATGAAATATGTTAATATTTAAGAGATTATGTACTTTGATATTAATGTTGAGTTTAAACCCAATACCGTTTCTACTAGATAGAAATGACTATCTGGGAACCTGATTGTTAGAAATTCTTAGAGCATAAACTGCAACAAAAATGCGCTGTTGCATTATCAGCTTTCGGTGCTCAGCCGAGAGCTGAAAACCCAACTGCACGCTTTTAATAAGGTATTCATTTAGGTATCGCGTAGTCGGTGAAAACGGCCACAAGTTATGTTTGCTGATGCCCATATTTCCTAGTAAATATTGCTCTAAGATTTCACTATACGATGTAATTAAATCTAATCAATTGACGAGGTGAACCGATTATTTCTCGTTAAAGCAAAATGTATTGCACGTGATAAGGGGGTAGGTAGTAAACATGTCTACAAGACATTAGAGATTGAAAAATTGCTTGAAATGGTTGTATTATGAGGGAAAATGTTTGTGGAAAAAACTATCTAAAATGTTATTTTGTTCTTGAAACGAATTTTGTTACAAGTATCTTCCATGATTTTTCTTCTAGCCACTGAAAAGCACGGGGTAATTATGTCGAAAATAATTTTATTATATTTTTCCTTACGTAATAATGAGATTTTATAAATCTTGATTTTAATAAAAATTAGTTTTATTTAAAGATTTCTTCTCATTTAAGATTTAGTTTTTAATATTAAATTCTTATTTTGGTTATGATTTGTTACCAAATAGTTTGTAAATATTTTCTAAAAAGAAAAAAAAACAAGAATGTTGTCTGTAATCTTTCGGAACAATAAAAATTACTGGCAACTCGCTTCAACCCGTTAAGGGCTAAATCCAAACTCACGTTAATTTTCATTCTATTTGAAATTGTTTACAATCCTTTTATTTTAAAACTACATGAAAATGTAGTTAAAGTGTTGTTAATGGAAGTTAACCAATATACACACAACGATAATCAGCCTATGCGTTTCCAGTGTAATGCTGGTTTCACACGAGGGCAGAACAGTGGGCAGCACAGTACTGCTACTGTTTGAACGCACAGAACAGTACTGTCTTGACAGTAAGCAAGGTAGAACAGTTATTAGCTCGCCGGTCTATTTTTTCGAGGCAGTTTGCTCCCCCCACCACCTTTCTCGCTCGTCTGTCTTGTGGCTGGACTCGTGTGAACGCGAGGGCAGTGCAGTGCAATGAGCAGGACAGTGTGAGTGCGCGCGTCCTGACTTGTTTTAAGTTTTTCTTTCCTATTTATTTCATTCTTTACAATTTCAATTAGCTCATCCAGAGCTATTTGTGTTGCAATTTTGAGTAAGTGGCGTAAATGTTGCCGTTATCGTCATCGACGCTCCATCGCTATCACTCGCCGACTGTCCTATATTTAAACGCCACTGTCTTTCCAAACTGTTCTGTCTCACTGTTCTGCCCTCGTGTGAAACCAGCATAAGCTGACCTCTCATGGCACAGGATGCCTACTTATATGCGGTGGCCAGACAGTGCTCGATGTCCTTGCAATGAAAGTAAAGACAGAATACGCCTCGTTTTAATTAATAGCTATTATTGGACTTAGGAGTCTGCTCACTACACCGTACCACGCATGATGACGGTTCTAAACCCGTTATAAACGGGTATGGGACGCTGTTGATACGGTTTAATGGGCATCGTAGTCTATGTAATGTTTCTTGCCGTGCCTGCTATGTTCGTAAAGTGGACAGACCCTTTTAAGCCGATTTCGCATCGAAAAGTGCGTCCGCTTCGTAAACTGGAAATGTATAGTTTGATATTATGTTGTGTACTAATCATCGACGAGACACAATGTTTCAAGCTAATGTTAGAACGTGTGTCTATTGTAATCATTACAACCTCCTCGTTTTAGGTATTCTAGTGTAAGACCAGACATCACAAGGTTATACAGTTACGATCGAATGTACAATGGTATGAATGCATTGAAAATGCTAGTTTTGTTATATTTTTGAGAAAAAAAAATACAATAAAAGTATATTATTTGATATTTGTAGTTTTCCTAACCCTGAAAAATACCTGTTACCGGAAATGCATGAAACCTAGGAATTGTACACAATTCCCAGGCAATATATAAATATATAGGTATATCCGAGCCTACTTAGGAAATTTGTTAAATGATTTTTCTGTGAAAAGTATGTATTTCCAAGGAATTGTCTAATTAATAATCTTAACATAATCGTTGGGTTGTAAAAATAATCTTATAGGAACAGTAGGGGCGGCAAAATTTTAACGCCTACTGGCGACAAATGCGTTACGCCGCCATTAGACCCCGCCTGCGCGAGCCCGGACGTATGATGTTCACAACAACTCTTCCATTACTACTATATTCAGAAAGATGACAAAATTGAGTCTAGTAAATTAAGCGCATTAGAGATCATTTTGGAAAAATCTTTTGCCGAATGAACTAACAACAATGATAAAATTATCATTGTTGTTCTACATGGGTTCATGCAATATAGTGAAATGATAAGACAAAGTTCAATCGTTTATCTGTAGATAAACTACCTTGGTTTTGTAAAAACAAATTCCAATTAATTGGGCTTAAATTTAGACTCCTGGGAAATTCCTAATGGAATGAATAAATCTCATAATTGTGGGAATGAAACCTGCGGCCGGTGACTACCGTCCCACTGGGTCAAGCCGACTATACGTAACCGAGCTGTGTAGCAGCTCTGGCTAAATTAATTATCCTCAAACAAACAAAAAAGTGACACCTGGCAACAATAGTAACTAGGCTTCGACGAGGCTACGACTAGGGGTTCGAAACATCAGTAGCATCCGTGGATGTGACGGCAGCAGTGCGGAGGCAATGGCTCCAAAGCTCCGCTCAACTGTAAGAGCCTTGAGGACAGGTTTCCAACAAAGTGGAGATGGAGCGTGTAGGAACCGACCGATCATATTGGTTGAATCCCACATTGCATCTCTCACTTGTTTCTACTGCGATTGGTTATTGTCCTCTTTGCTCCGTTCGACCCCACTCTGGTAGAAACTGGATTTTATAAAGCGGCGAGTCTACAGTAGAGCTACGTAGTACGTAGTGGTGGAGCGATCAACCGGGCCAATGCCTGGCTGTAACTAATAAATTACTAATGGTAAATCCTGAGACACCACGCAGACTTCGCACTTGCGACCACTAGACAAATAAAAGGCCACAGAGCCGTCATTAATAGGTAACCTGTTTAGTAACCCTAGGTTAGTAAGCGAATCCACACTGAGAGCGGATTGTTGGCCATAGACTTCTATTGCACGCAATTTATTATCGCCGTCGTTGGCTACTCTCATCTACCATACAGACACACCATCACTCCTATCTTTTCGTCTTACAACGTCTTTAGTACCTATTCATCGTTCGTTTTTCAAGAGAGGCATTCCGAATTTTAAATTCTGTTTTGTAAAGTGTCATCTCTGTCTCTCTGTGTATAGATTCAGGTTTAGTTAAATATTATTTGGAAGCCATCTCTAAATGGCGGAATATGCCTTTGCTCTGAATTTAGCTAAATAAGGTAACTTTAAACCACCTCTTGTGTGGCTTTCAAATATGCACAGAAATTATTTTAATTTGTCTATGCCATGCTGTTATCAGTCTGGTATGTTTTTGAAACTCTTATCTGTGACCTGTTTATGATCAGTCATAATAATAAGGGGATTTTAAAACGAACGAATAAAAAAAACTTAGCGACTGATGATGAGATATTGTTTTAATAACTTGAGCGGTATGATTTGGAGTAAGCGAAAAATTAACTAAACTAACGACGAATATTGATCAATAATAAAGTCCAGAACGAGCTTACTAAAAGTGGGTTGTGATTAATCCATTTCAGATATTAAAATTCTAGCCGTGTGACTAAATGACTAAGTGAGCGACTAGAAATACAGACAGGGCAACTTCAATATTAAGATAGAGACGATTTTTCCAATTGAGGTTTTACATAACGAACTACTAAAAAGTTCGCTTTAATCAACGTTTTGTAAGCTGCTTTATTAAAGATTATTGGTTACTGATATTCTATTTGAGGTTATGTTTTTTATTTTGATACGAGTTTTTAATGAAAACTACAGATTGTTTGATGCGCGCGAATCCGAATGGGGGCGGGGTGACGAATCGAATATTAATAAGAAGATTACTTGTTTTCAGTTGACTGAAGCGTCTTATTTTATTTTGTTTTTTGTTAATTTGATTTACTTAAATCAAATATTTATTCGGAATACATTGTTTTATTTAATTACCTACTCTTACATAAAGGGAAATTATTACTGAATGGGCGACTATTGTACCAAGTAAGTAACTATTTATCCGGTCATTGCGGCAAGGAGAATATAGGAAGCAAGAGCGAGCGAAGGCTGAGAGAGACTGTGGCACCCCGACTCGGACTCTTCGTGTTAGGTTACTTTAAACCGTGCATTGAGAAATAGGAGCCCCGCGCAGCGGGGCTACGTCGACTACGCCTTGTCTACAATCTAGTGGTTAATAATCTTATTTTAGGTTTTTTTCAGAGTCCTTGAATTATCACACTGATCGTATTGAACAACTAGTAACTTAAATTTGTATTTTCAAGTCGCTGTTTTAAACATTTGTATACGCCCACTGTTTGTCGCTCGCTATTTCAGTACCCCATTTTCAATATTTTTGGCACCTTTAATTTGAATTTATTTTCGCTCGTTTAAATACTACCATTAAATAATACCATTTTCTTGACTAATAGTGAAAATAGTTATTAGTTATCCATTTTCCCAGAGACGGTGGGACGAGCCGCTCTGCAGAGTAGTTCAGAACAATCTACTGAACACGTCTGCTACTACTGCTGAGCGTGCGCGCCTACTGGCTGTGGGTGAGTGGGAGTCAGGTCTTTGGCTTCACGCACTGCCGTCGTCGAGCATAGGCACATTGTTCGACGACACGACCTTCCGCCTCGCTGCTTCTTTACGCCTTGGGGCTGCCTGCTGTTCTCCTCATCGCTGTCACTGTGGTGAAGCTGTCAACAACTTCGGTCACCACGGCCTGTCATGCAGCCGAAGTGCGGGCCGTTTAGCACGGCACGCAAACATAAACGACATCATCCGACGAGCTCTTGTCACCATCGGCGTTCCAGCTGTTTTAGAACCCCATGGCTTGACACGCGACGATGGCAAGAGACCGGACGGCATGTCATTGTTTCCTTGGAAGATGCGTAGGCCTTTAGTATGGGACGCACCATGCGTCGATACTCTTGCGCCATCACATCTTCCAAGCTCGTCGTGCTGTGCTGGCGCTGCCGCTGCGGCTGCAGAGAACCTCAAGCGGCGTAATATAGAAACCTTTGTGGTAACTATATTTTCACAAAACTTTGGGTTGAAACTCTGGGGTCGTGGGGTCCGAGTGCTCATAGCCTGTTTAAGGTAATTTCGAAACGCCTAGTTGACGCTTCCCGTGACCCAAGGGCTGGCTTTTACTTTGGCCAGAGGCTAAGTGTTGCCATACAACGTGGCAACGCCGCCAGTCCCTTGGGCACATTACCAGCTGACAGAGTTTAGGAATTTTTTGATGCCCTTTTATAGTTTGTTGTTAGTTTATTTATTTTAAGTTATTTAATAGTTTTTAATTAATAATGTATTTAGTTAGTTTACTCTACTTAATTAAATGACAAGTTATAAGTAAGTGCATGTAAAAAAAACGCGAGTGCGTCTGTATTACTCAAATTAACTGAAATACTTAATAGTTATTTCATAAGAACATTTTTAAAAAAAGGTGAGCTCATAGTACTCTGTTCATTATAGTATTTTTCAAAGTGGTTTTTCTCTTCGAAACACTTCATTTAAGATAAAATGCCACTCAGTATAAATAAATCATTTGCCAAATATTGAAAAAAACATGCAGGACGTAACGTTGACACTTAAACAAATATTGGGTCGCTCAAATATTATGAAGCTTTTCATTTTGTATTTTAAGTAACTTCAATTAATGTTTGTAAGTTGCTGTTCTGTTGATTTCTCGTCACTCGCAGTCAGTCGCACACTTAGTAATACTATAACGTAAATTAATTATTTTTGTAACTTAAAACTTTAATTTACAGTCACTCGTTTAAATACTACCCAAATAATGATGTAGTAAATTAACGGTTTTTTTTCAGAAGAAGTTTCGAAAATACGGACGGTGTTATTTAATTAAGGTATCATCGACCACACTTGAAACAATAAAAAAATGTACTTTTCCATTTAGGCATTAGGCAACAAGGCAAGGAAAAGCTCACCCCCACATTACATGGGACTTAAACATAACTAACGATATGTACCTACGGGTGCAAGCCGTGCAAGGAGTACCTGTGTCTGGATTGCAGGCGTGATGTTTTGTGTCAGGTTATATACTTCCCCGATCCTTTTCGCGACACATGACAGAACAGTTTTTTTCTTCCATTCTCCTCTGTCAACCGTCACGTTATCATTTACTCCTTTATCTTCCATATCATTCCTCACACAATCCATCCATCGTTTCTTTGGTCTTCCTCTCCCTCTCCATCCATCAACGTTTATATTCATCACTCTTTTAGTGACATGCGATTCGTCCCTCCTCATCACATGTCCATACCAAGACAGTCGATTCCCTTTCAACTTTTCTGTAACTGTAGTATGTAGCATAAAATGAAAATGAAAAAAGTACCTAAGTATGTATAGTTATGGTAAATATGAGGATCCTTATTGTTATATTGTGTAATGTCACATTTATGTACCATCTATGTAGACCCATATTTTGCGAATAAATTATTTGTTGCGTAGAACGTTAATCAATACCTACAGTAGGAGTACCTAAATCGTTTTGAAGTTTGCTAAGTGTATGTATACATTTCATTGCTTGTGACTGTAGGTAGACAAAGAATGAGGTTATCAGCTCTTTCAAATGTCTTGCACTTCAAAAAACAGCATCCGACAAGTAATTACAAAATAACATCTTCGGTTCACAAGTTATTATTTCTTAACTGATAATGTTAAGTGATTAAATGTACACAATAACATGTTTTTGTAATTTTCAAAACTAGCAACGAAAACATGAACCATCTTTATCAAAACAATTTAAAAGGAAAGTCCTATTATGTAACGTGCTTCCGGGATAAAAAAAGTATCTAATGTCTTAAAATAGGTGAAGTCAATTTGTTCTTAATTTCTTATGCCAGGCATCGCAATCCATTCAGACGTCCAGTCGTGAAAGCGTGACAAATAAACAGTTACTTTCACATTCTGGAATAAGTACAATCGGCGTAGCGCGTAGCAGTAACCTACTTCGTAGCGCTGACTGCTATTTACCTTTCGTAGCCGTAGTAACGGTCGCAGAGGTCGTAGCTCGTAGGCATGTTACAGCAATTCTATGGTTTAATTAATAGGTGTCACATAGTTATAATTACTATTACCTTACCATATAGTATGCATCGAATACGCTGCATGAAACTAAATCCAATACTAGAAAGTTTCTTGATACTGGATATCTTACTACTATTAAAAATTCTGTAGTTACTGAGGATATCTGAGGATAGGATACTTTTTATCTCGGTAGTAAGCCGCGGGCATAGGCTGTTGTAGGTCTGTTCCTACCAAGTTGTCACCTTTATAATGCTACTAGCGACCCGCCCCGACTTCGCACGGGTGTAATATATATATTGCTATAAGATTTAAATAAGGCTTACTGTTGAGTAAGTAACTGATGCCCATTGTTACTAACGTTAATCAAACCAAAGTTTTTAGTTAGATAACGTCAAACGTAAGTTGATAAATCCGTAAGCATCGCCCCCGTTTCATCATTCCTTTCTGAGTAGGCAACTCATAAGTCTCGTAATCTTTCACAGTTATCTATGGTTATTTAAGAGAAGTTTAAGTGTCAATATTGTAAGAAATATATCCCTAGGTAACCCACAAGAGCTTTTTTTTTTTCTCAGTGTGGAAATCCTCAATGGATGTCCTCCGCCCTGGGGAGAGCGGAGGGGTCTGTCAGACTCGTACTGACTAAAACCACACCGATGTTCCCTCGCACACTTGCGTCGGGGGGGGCAACGGGATCTGATGCGACTTCCGCTGCCCCAGACTAGTGCCGGCCCGCCTGACCTGCGGGCCTCGTCCCGGGGGGGAGTGAGGTGTAAGACTCCCCCCGTTACGTCTGAGAGAGGCGCGCGTGGAACACTACAGTATGATCGGGGGCGACGGATGTCCCCGAATCCGTCGCCCCTGGACCTATTTAGGGGGGCCGGAAGAGGGCGTTGTCCGCCCTCTGCCGACGCCCGGTGCGTCTGCTGCGGGAGGGGCGGGAGCTCGTCATCTCCCTCTCCCTTTCCGCAGCCTCCTTCTGCGACATGACGGTTTCGCAGAAGGACATCACCGCGTCCCAGGACTCTGCGCTGCCGACCATAGATCGAACGACGGTCGGCAACGACAGGTCTCCTCCTACCTCCGTAACGAGCGCACGGCGCGGCTCATCCCACAACCCACAAGAGCTGCCCCAACGTTTCCTTACTCAAGGAGTTTCTCCTGTATTGTGGGTGTTTTTACAAACATTTAAACTAACATACACAAACAGCCAGACCCGGAACAAGTACCTGTAGGCTATCTAAATATTTGTTCCGTGCGGGAATCAAGCCATGACAGCACCAGTGCAGCATCCAATCGCTTAGCCAACCGTCAACCGTGCCAGTAACTACGAACACCTAAAACCAGTATAAGATACGAATCATATTTATTGCTTATAATTTAGTTTAACAAATCAGTCACAAAATCTCATTAACAATTTTAATAAATTCAAATAATAAAATGAATAGTTAGGACAAAAACAAAACCCTTGGTGTTCGGAATTACCCGAAGTGCGTGAGGTAATTTCGAACGCATCATGGGGTAATCACGGAAAAGGAAAATAAATGTTAAATAAGTGTCTATAAATGTGAATACATACGATAAGTATTATTCCAATTAAAAAACACCAACAGAGACACTTTCGCATCTATAATGATTATAGTAAATGATGGCGAACATTCGAGATTCCCCCTCGATTTGTTCGCGATTGCCCCGTGGGCTCAAATTTAAGAAACAAAATTCTGAGGTACCTATTATTATCACAACGAAAAATATGTTGCTACTCTTTGATTATGACGTATTTCAATATAAAATACAATGGAATTGTATTATAAATTTTCTTAAAATACAAATATGCATTTCTGGAACGTTGTTTTGTGTTTTCAATTGGGCAGTTATCGTCTTTCAGTTATATGTATACATTTAATACGTCAAAGTTCAAATGTTATCTTCTTGTTGTGGCAACCTTAGCATAAGCTGTATCTTTTAATTCCGATAGTTCATGTTGTGTTGTGTTTCGATGTTGATAGATAGAGAGGAAGAGGCAGTTGGAACAAAAGATGGATGGTAGGATAGATTGTGTGAAGACTGATAAAAGGGGAGTGAATCATAACGTTACGGTTGACAGGAGAGAATGGAAGAGGAAAATGTGAGTAACATGAGCCAACGGCAGGAAGATGGTGATGAATAATCATGCTTCCATGACCCCATCCACAATAAACGTTACACCAAAACTTTAGGAGAAATTTGCTTTTGAAGTTTGCTAGGTGCATACATAATTATACAGTAGGTACCTATTTTCACGACTTATTTATAGCAAACGTTTATTGATCCAAAGATTTAAATTTATTTTTAGTTACATTTGGGTATTTTTTTTAATTACATTATACTCATTGATTTAGTGATTATTAGTGCTACTGCCGAGCTTCGATTCTACGGTCGGGCAAAGTGTTATTGTGTTTGACCACCAGGTATTTCTCAGGAACAGTCCGGAGTTAATTTGTGTCCGGTTCATGGCGTCATCAACAGGAACAGTGCACAGTGGTCGCCCAGTTGTCAAGGGTTGCCTTAGGAGTAGGTCGTAGGTTCTACTTCTATCCCAAGCATTACTTTACGTAATTTCTTTCATCACCACTGCTCTCAAAGAAGATCGTTGAATCGAAGTCATATGTGGTATCTGTACTAATCCGCACTGGATTGGACCCGCGTGGTGGATTACAGCCCATCCCCAATAGTAGAGAGGAAGTCTGTGTCCCAGCTGTGGGAATACATTATAGGGTAATTATGCTGTGACATCATAATTATGATCATCCCATATTCTATGGGACTTAAACACAATTGACGAAATGTGGCCGTATGTATATATTTGGTTCAGCTCAGCCTAACCTTTCGGATAGCACAAGCGTGATGTTCAGCTCGACCATAAACAAAGATTTATCAGAACACACTCTTATCGCAAATAATGTAAATAATTTATAAACTATAAAACTCGCGCACCGAGGCGAGGGTTCCGTTCCGCACATTTATATTTGGAACATTGCTACGTGAAAAGATAAACCTGATTGAAGAACTATTCTCCGATATGTTAACATAATATTTGTACGTCACAGTCAATTCTCCAACAGCAAAAGTAGGTTTGTAATCGCAATACATCATGTTTATCGTCATGTTTTTTTTGGGCGTTGCCCACTTTGTTATCGTAGAGAACCTACAGTTCTTCCAAAAGAATATTCCATATTCTAAAATGGACTACTGTTGTAGACTTGTGGTTCTTGGTTCGATTCTTAGGTCGCGCAGTGTAGGTATTTAGTTTGATCTTAATTTTAATACTTTTATTTTTTCTATACGATCTTACCCAAAGCTGTTTCTATTTTATTGCTAATGAAGCCGGTGTTATTGAATGAAGTATTGGATCTGAATTAATGAATTTAATAGTAGAACATTAGATAGTATTTATTAAATTAAGTAGAGTAAACTAACTAAATACATTATTAATTAAAAACTATTAAATAACTTAAAATAAATAAACTAACAACAAACTATAAAAAGGCATCAAAAAATTCCTAAACTCTGTCAGCTGGTAATGTGCCCAAGGGACTGGCGGCGTTGCCACGTTGTATGGCAACACTTAGCCTCTGGCCAAAGTAGAAGCCAGCCCTTGGGTCACGGGAAGCGTGAACTAGGCGTTTCGAAATTACCTTAAACAGTCTATGAGCACTCGGACCCCACGACCCCAGAGTTTCAACCCAAAGTTTTGTGAAAATATAGTTACCACAAAGGTTTCTATATTACGCCGCTTGAGGTTCTCTGCAGCCGCAGCGGCAGCGCCAGCACAGCATGACGAGCTTGGAAGATGTGATGGCGCAAGAGTATCGACGCATGGTGCATCCCATACTAAAGCCCTACGCATCTTCCAAGGAAACAATGACATGCCGTCCGGTCTCTTGCCATCGTCGCGTGTCAAGCCATGGGGTTCTAAAACAGCTGGAACGCCGATGGTGACAAGAGCTCGTCGGATGATGTCGTTTATGTTTGCGTGCCGTGCTAAACGGCCCGCACTTCGGCTGCATGACAGGCCGTGGTGACCGAGGTTGTTGACAGCTTCACCACAGTGACAGCGATAGTATTCGATATTAACTTAATTGAAAATCATTGAAGTGATCTGATTCAGGATTCCGTTTTTTCTTTTCATCAACGGAACCCTAAAAGAAAGAGTTCTTGTCTATATTCCGGGGATTTTTATTTTTATATTTTGGAGCAGAAACTGTGCGGTGAGCTGATAGCTTTAGTGTGACGTTAGGTATACTTCAACCAACTTATCTGTTCAGGCGGGAAAACACAGAACTAAAATAAATGTACCAAGTTTGACATATTGATGCATTTTTTCTTGACAAGCAGCGCCAGCTTGAACAGCACACTTAAAGTGGTCGTCCTGTACCTATATCATGTACGGGCCGACAGACAGACTTCAGTGTGCATGGTGCAGTGACAGATTACTGTTCGAATATTTATGTGTACAGTAATTTATTCGGAAAATATTTATAAAAAATCTTTAGTGGTGGTGTTTGGGACAGAACATAATTTGGTACGTATCTTCATTTTTTTTTTTAATTTACCGCTTTAATTTGCTGATACTTTAATATCGTCAATTGTATAGATATCCACTATCTCAGGTACAGTGTTAGTGGGTTGTTTCTTTCAAATATATGTCCGAATGTTTACCCGGTTAAGGGCAATTGGCTCGTCCTATATTACATAGGACTTAACTTAGATATACCTAACTGGCGAAATGTGGGTGGAGTACTATAAGTATACATCGCTGCCTAACCCTTCCAAAAAAAGCCACTGAATCATCTCTGTAAGGTATTCTAATTGACGTAATTTTTATCGTACACTTTTTTGTAGGTCTGTTGTGTGACTACTGATTATTTTATATAATTACTGGTATTTAATTGTCTACATTTCGCATTTTTATCTGAAATTTTGAATTGATGCTTTTTACGCCACATGTTCTTTTAGTGAGATAATACATTAGATATATATGAGTGTCACTAAAAAAACAGTAATACCTACATAATTATCTTTTTTTAAATTAAAACTATACGAAGTCAGTGTTTTCTATCCGACTACTCTGAAAAGAAACACCGGAAATAACCTTTTAAAGTCGGTCTCTTCTAAAGCCTAGACAAAAACTTGCTCCATTCTGCAAATTAGTGCCTGAGACGGTATTTTGAGGAAAGAACCGCCATAGACTTGAGTGCAGTCGTGTAGCTTCACTCACAACATAATGAGCTCAGCACAACAACATACATAAACTCTACCCCTGCGGTAGCGCAGCGGGAAAAGGCGTGAGTTGCGCAGACCTACAGATAGGAACCACCTGCTACGATCCTTACTATAATCAATATTGCTTCGTCCACGTTCATGCATCTGGTCATACACGCACGCCGGGTCCAAGTACTACAAGCTCTTAAGCGTTCTTGGCCGTCGCGTCCCGGCGTTTTCATTCACATCTGCCTTATAAATGCTTTTTGTTATTTATTTGTATTATATTATAGTGCTGATTACCGCCGGACGTAAGCGATGGGCAACAGTAACTGGCGGAGCATTACACAAATCATGAGCTTTTTAATGCCAGGTAGGTGTCCATGAATGTTATGAAATTAATTTAATGTTTATAATGTAATGTTAATATGTTAATATGGAGGAGCTCGTGGTTAAGTAATAACAGCCGCTCGGATCGATATTTAGGTTAAGCCGCGCTTGCCTAGGTTGGTCTGTGGATGGGTGACCACCCATTACATACCGAGTTTCCTCCGTGCCTCGGAAAGCACGTTAAGCCGTTGGTCCCGGGTGTCATTTGTAGATCTTTGACAGTCGTTATAGGTAGTCAGTGGCCCAAAAAGTCTGACAACCAGTCTTACCAAGGGGTATCGTATTACCCAGTACTAACTGGGTTGTGGAGGTCAGATAGGCAGTCGCTCCATGTAAAATACTGGTATTCAGCTGCATCCGGTTAGACTGGAAGCCGACCCCAACATAGTTGGGAAAAGGCTAGGCAGATGATGAATGTAATGTTAATATGATTTGTTACTAAATGTAACAAACGAATCAAGTTTATATGTTCTATGTACTTATGGTAGAATTAAAGCCTTTTTTATTTTTTATTTTATTTATTTAACAATTTATGTACACACTAAATACAGAAAAGAAGAAAGGAACAGAAAATAGTACAAAGATGATGCTTATTTCTAAAGAAATCTCTTCCAGCATACCTTAGGTGTCAACAGTTTTATTTTACGACGCTAAGCAGCGCGAGCCCCATCTCTTGGCGAATTAATAACGGATCGATCTTCTAGGTTAAGCAACACTTGCCGAAGTAGGTCCGTTGATGGGTTCCCTAACATATCGAGCACCCTCCTTGCTTCAGAAAGCACGTTAAGCTTTTAGTCTGACTACCAGTCTTACCGAGGGGTTACCAAGTTACTGTGTTTTGGAGGTCAGATAGGCACTCGCTCCATGTAAAATACTGGTATTCTTCTGCATCCAGTTAGACTGGAAGCCGACCCCAACATTGGAAAAAGAGGTGCAGAGATTAATTTGCACTTCCCTCTATCGAATAATTTTTTAAGTGGAAATAAGATAACAATGACAAACGTTTGTCTAAGTCGTGATCTACATACAAATCGTAACAAACTCTTCCGTTTGTATTATCTATGGGAATGTAAGTTAAATGTGTGGTTTATTTATTTTTATTTTTTAAAGGCTAGAAAATTGGATATAGCCTTGATTTGTAGCATGGATTTGTTTCTGAACTGTCATGTGGAATCAGAATGATTTACTGACTACGTGGTAACCGTTTTCGTGTCGGTGTCCCTTCCGGGGTGGAAGGGACACCAACCGGGTATTATAATGGATTCGTTTTTGTCATTTATGGAATCCTAAAAATCGACACTCGTTAGTTTTCTTTCGTTCTTCTGACTTTTACTATATTCAACATAACTCGATTCCTAAGTTGCCAAATTTCGGCAAACCACCACCAGTGAGTACATGTTATTATGTCTTCTTCGTTGAGTTATACTTTATTTATCCAAACTAGTAGCTCAGTTCCGGGCTGACACAATTTAGATTGCCATCGACACGCTAAGAAGAAGAAGTTATACTTTGATGTAGTTACCAAAAAGTTAAAGTTGGTTTTGGGCCCAAGACAGAGTAGAGCCGAGCCTTTCACCTTTGTAAATGTGTTTGGATGGTTGGTTTCAATTCGAAAGATAGGATAGTTTTGAACCCGATCTATAAATGTAGTTGTAAACCAATTTATATTTTGCAGAGCGCTTCCGAGCTCCGCCCGTTTTGCAGCAAGCAGAGCCGATGAACACGGATGATCTTGGTGAGTTCACTGGTTTTTATTTATTATCTTCAATAATTGGGTATCATATAAAATTAGTCTCGGAAAATAGTGAGAATGCTTTCGAGAGCAGATCAAATCCTGGTATTTGAATGGATTTGATAATTTCATTTGGGATGTTTACTGCTGTGATATCTATTAGCGCACTGATATTAATCATAGCTGCCTTAAGGTGGTTACAGTAGTGGTTTAATAGATTCTGATAATTTATAATTTCTCATGTAGAGATACTTCTTCACATAATGCGCGAGGAGTTAGAGCGATCCAACGGCAACAGTACGGCGAACTCATACCGTTCCCAGCCCTCCGTGCAGAGCCAGCCCACCCAGTCGTCCAGGTTTCTCGAGCCGTCGATGGAGACCGCTCAACCACCGGATAGTGCAAGGTGAGTTATGTTTCGATACCTTCATAACGACTAAGAAAAAAAAAATACGATTAATAAGGTCGAAAGGCTTAATAAAAGCTACACAGTAAATCCTGATCGCTTTGCTTTTTTCAAAATAAGAACATGTAATTGATAACCTCTGTTTGTCAGAAAGCTTTATTCGTTTAGCATCCATGTATACCATGAGTCCGTGAATTCCATGACCCAGATTAAGAGAGGATAAGTTTTATTCTGGCATTACGTTATTAGGATTATTTCCGCATACAACGCGGGCGAAGCCGAGTGCAACTTTTGTTTATCATATTCTAACACATTCTACGTAAATCATAAAATGAATAACTTGTTTGCCCAGGCACACGAAACACAGGCCCAGTTACTTAAGCGAGGCTGTTGCGCCCAGCGCTCCGATTGTACCGATAGTACCCATCTTCCCGATTTCTCCTGTTGTCTGCGCGGGCGCCGGTAGGATTCCGTATGCCAGCACCAAGCCTTACCAAGTGGTGGTTGAGAAACCTCTTAGCCCCAATAGGTAATTGTAGTTATAAATTTATTAGAAAAAAAAGCTTTTATGCAATGGCAGAGCAAGCAAGACGGCCTATGCCGGTGGGGCGGTGGGTGGCCCAACTTGATGCCCAAAGACGTTGGACACCCTGTGTTGTGTGGTATACCTGTATAAGACAAGCAAGTTGCCCATCGGATAGTAAGTCAATCAATACCAGTGCGGTGCCAATCCAGAGGCAAATATTTTAAAACCAGCTCCCAAATCTCAAACTGAAACAGTAAAGTTACTCTCTAAAAACTTGCAGAAAATCTCGTTTTCACGATAATACTACCCCAAACTAGTTCATTTCCCAAGGAAAACTTAAGTACATTTTTTTTAAAGCAATGTGGTCGTACCAGTGGCTTTGACAAACGGCACCGGCGCAAGCACCAGGGATGCTTCGCGCCAAACTAGCAAGAACCCTCACGTGAAGACCTCTAAGAAACCTGAGAACCGCAGAAGGTACCTAGTTATAAAGTTGACTATTCTCGTAATAATACGCATTGACATAACTATCTATTCCGTGGACACAACGGACCTGTTTCCTGTGCGTCCCGCATCCGGTGGATACACGTGTCACCAGGCCGTAGATCCAACTTAATGGAATCCCCCAATGTGATCAAGGGTGGATGTATTACTTACTGCCCTGAAGTTCGACCAAATAAACTGTACCTGTACAATCTCTGGTAATACTCACGTTGCGACATTGACGACTAGCAATCCGCCCCGTTACTAACCTCCGCGTATAGCCACCAATCTCAGAGGCGGAAATAATACGAGTAGTGGTAGTAGTATGTGTCATATTATTTTGCCACAAACTCCTCTAATCGTTCTGTCATACCGGTATGGTACACTATCTCATCCGGTGCCCGGTGTCCGGATCCACGGCTTCACTTAAAATTAAACAGAATTAATAACTAAATTTTCTTTCAGTGAGTTGGTTACACCGGTCGCATCGACGAGCAGTGACTGCGCGGGCGCCAGCAGAGTGCTACCACGCAGCAGCGAGCCTTACGTGGTGATCGTTGAGCAACCTAAACCGAGCAGGAGGTAAGTGAAACTGCATCATACCTCGCGCATATACTCACGCCTTTTACCCTTAGGTAGGCAGAATCAGAACGCCGCCTGCTTCCATCCCCGCATAGCTAATCCTTTTTCTTCGACCACGTTCATACACCTTTCTGAAGAACATCACCAAAAAGATCAGTATCTTACCAGCTAGGGCGTCCCTTCCCGTTGTTTTCACTTCTTAATTATTCGCTTATCACTTTTAAACTATTACTTTAGTACACGTATTTATTACATCATCTCTGAAATTCATAATACCAGAAATTAAGAGGTCGCGACAATACCCCAAATAACTCACCTGATATCTTATTGTTAATTTAGCATAAAGTAAAAACTATTTTTCTTCATCATTATCATGTTTTACCCATTTTCCTCATGTATTACGTATAGACTGCATGTTCGTAAAGAAATCGGACGCTCACTCAAATTAAAAAAATCATCAGTCGTTGTCGACACCTTGACCCCAGCGCGCAGCGGCTACGATACAAGCACACGTTGAGTTCAAAACAATCATAATCAGTAACAAACAGCAAAAACAAACGTCACGTGTTCTCACACTCTGCTTGGGCATTCCTTTGTCTCTTCCCCTGTCAGCTGTCGCACCTGTATCTCCCTGGTCATTTCTTTAGTCGCCTTCTCTTTCCACTCCATTAGCATTTACAATCATCGATCTTTCGTTGGAACTTTCATGTCACTCCCACGTGATGTTCTTCATTATTTCTTACTTCGGTATCTATCCGTTTCTGTCACTCTACATTTGACTCAACATTCTTCACTCCACTATATGCAGTCTTCTTCGGTTCGTTGGTGGTTTGGTCTTCTTTGGTGGAGAAGTGGAAAATTTCCAATAAAGTTTAAAAGTTCGATTTCAAAACAACAAAACAACCCAGTTTGGACCCCAAGTTATCTGGGTCAAAATTGTTGGAAATTAAGTCTAGCACCCCTTACCAATCGCCCTAATATAATTATACCAAAACATTATAATTAACGTATTGTCACTCTTTACCACAATCATATAACATTAACCTTAACATTCATAATAATTCATTCATAATATTATAATATTTGATCTGGTTCAGTTGTCTGTTACAATTCCGCGAATTAGAGTTATCTAGTTTAGATAAGTGTAGCTGAGTGCGGTCATATTCATCAAAGTTACATCAAAATTGTTAACAACACAAGAATTCAAGGGCAAACATGTTTGATAAAGTTTTCTAAATCTCTAGCTCATAGCGAGTGATGAGGTTAGCACAGGAACATGGAGCTTGGCATAAGCGAAAAGAGGCCTATAACCAGCCGCAAATGAAGTTGGGCTGTGGAAGATGATTATTATCTAATTATGTACTACGTTTTTGTCACCAGATTTCGCTACGACTCCGAGATCACTTCAGCCGGTGCGCTTCATGGCGTGAAGTACACGAATAAAAAGTCTTTTCCGAAAATCAAGATAGGGAACTACACTGGACCTGCCAAGATCACTGTGTCTTTAGTCTGTAAAGAAAAGCCTTATAAGTAAGAGAAAAATTATATCTACGTGAACATAAATTCCTTTAAAATAAATCACTAGATCCTTACAAATATTATTTAACTAGCCGTGCCCTGTGGTTTCATCCGCTGCTTCTCTTTTTGCTCGGCTCCTAATGTTCGTAGAATCAACGCCTAATGCCCGCTTTCACCAACTCTAAGGGATACTTGACTGAATGCTTAAAGACCGCTTTTACCAACTCTAAGTGATACCTAACTGAATGCCTAAAGCCCGCTTTTACCAACTCTAAGGGATACCTAACCGAATGGTCAATGCCCGTTATCACCAATTCTAAGGTATACCTGACTGAATGCCTAAAGCCTGCTTACACCAACTCTAAGGGTTACCTAACTGAATGCTCAATGCCCGTTATCACCAACTCTAAGGGATACCTGACTGAATGCCTAAAGCCCTTTTTCTCCAAAACCACCATACCACCACCACCATACTACCATACCAATACCGTTTCAAGGCAATTCAAGCATTCATAAATTGCAAGTAGAGATAAATGCGAAAGTAGTAGGTACTGTTTGTCGTGCAGTGGTACATTGACCAGGACGTTACGTTTAACAGATAGGTACCCTAGGAACTGGAAAAGGACATTAGGCTAATTTTCATCCTGAATATCCGTGTACAAAACATGATAAAATACACGCAGATGAAATCACGGGCAATAGCTAGCGTATAATTTAAACGAGAATGATGGTAACCTAACCATTTACAAGAGGGTCCATGGAGTTTCTTGCCCGGTCTTCTCTATAGAGATCTACGACGATTTTGAATGTGCACCTAGCTCCTCCTTTCCTACTGACTCAATGACACAAGTGCATGGAATGCACATCTGACGACACGATTGGCGCAGTGGCTGAGCAACCGGCTGCTGCGCTGCGTGTCGCGAGTTCAATTCCCGCACGGAACAAATATTTGTTTGGCTTACAGGTAGTAGTTTCGATTATGGCTGTTTGTGTATGTGAGTTTAAATGTTTGTGAACACACCTACGATACGTGAGAAATTCCTAGTGTGGGGCAACGGTTTTATAAAAAAAAATGCTTACTTAAAAATTATATGCTTATAGTTTGAGTTCGAGGACCGAATCGATATGACCTGGTGAAAACATCGGATTTAGGCGATGTGGCGACGCTTAGGGGAGCCCCATATCCAGTAGTGGACGGTGTTACGGTTTATATAATAAGTTTGAACTACAAACGATTACTATTTTGAACTTGAAGTAACTTTTTCTACCACAGGGTGCACCCTAATGGCATTGTGGGCAAGAAAAAGCTTTTAGAAGAAGACTTCACTTACATTTACGTCAAAAAAGTTTTAGTCACAAGGGAGAACTGCGTAATTGAGTTCGATGACCTCGGCATTCGGTTCGTGAAGCCGAATCAGATCGAAGAAGCACTGCAGCTTAGGAAAGACCAAGGAGTCGATCCGTTTAAACGTGAGTACCTGCCCCATGCCCGAATGCGCCTTGCGTCAAACGACGAGCGCGTTCTTCGCTTCTTTCGTTCGTGTGACAACCGTGGGGAAACCAACATGTTTTTTTCTTTCTTTTGTTTTCTTCGCAGTCGCTTGAGCATGTACGAGTAGCTCCTGGCCAGACGGTTACGGTATTCTTAACAGAACAGAAGTAAAAAGTCTGCAACCGTTTTTATTGCCGAAAAAATGCCAACATATATACCTACATATATGCCTGTAAAAACAAATGTGTGTGTTAAGGAATAATAAATAAATAAACATTTTAACCTTAGAACTGATACCTCTGTCTTACTCTATTGGGGATTACCGATGTGTTATGCTATGCAATTCTTGTATAACCAAATGTTAGAATTACATTTACACGACAGCATGAATTCTATCAAACAGATTTTTTATTTTATGTTCCCAGAGGGCTACAAGTTTTCCCCGGAAAGCGACGACCTGCAAGCTGTACGACTATGTTTCCAAGTGTCGTTGGTGACGCAGCAGCTGGACCCTGTGGAGTCTGCTGTCATCTACCACTCGAAGAAGTTAGGCTGCTTGAATATAAGAAGGATGTGTGGGTGCCGTGGAAACAAGAGCGGTGGACCGGACATTATTTTCTTGAGTAAGGAGGTGAGGTGTTCTATTCTCTATCTTCTAATTTTTAGTTATGTTCTACAATAGTAATACGAATATCTATGGGAATATTATAAGTAAGTCTCTAGAGATTGGTATCGAAGCCATGAGATGTTATTTACCTAACACCAGTAATTGATAACTTGTACTGTTTTCAGCTGAACCCAAAAGATCTAGAAGTTGTTTTTTACGAGGAACAAAACCAAAAACTCGTGTGGGAGGAATGTGTCAGGATATTTGAAGTGTATGAACGTTCGGCCATCGTGTGCGCGGCCCCTGCCTACACCCGAGCTGATGTCCAGTGTGATACAGATGTTACCGTAAGTCCGTTCTTTTATAATAACTGTACGGTCTCATCACCGTACATTTTTCTGCTTACTCGGTAACCTACTTTATACCAACGATGCGCGTCATAATTTAGCATAACAAAACAACATGACTAACGAATTTAAATATAGTGAATTTATAACTGGGAAGCTATCAACAGCTGAGAGAAATAATCGCCTTTAACTCTAGTACTGTAACTTACTCTTAACTTAAATAAACTTAACTACTTCTAGTGAAGATGCACTAGTGGAACGTGTTTCTCAATACTCACAAAACTTACAAACCTACACGACAAATCGGTGTACGGAGTTAACTAGTACAGCCCGTACAACAACACCAGAGCCCCGGTTCAACTCCTAATATACCTAAGTCATAATTAGGAACTACTTTAAAAAAACTTTTGTTATAATTATTGTCGACGGGACTTACCTTTGACATGAATAAATTGGACACAATATCCTAATGCAAACTCATCAAAGAAAAGAAAGAAAAATATTTGTTTGTTTTTTTTTTTTTTTTTTATCGATACTAGTCTAGCAAGTGGTGCAAGGTTTCAGGGCTAAACCCACCCCCTCTCGCCTGGCTACGGCCCTAGCTTTACATATGAACTGCACTGCATAGACGGCATGTTGCAGATATAGTTCAGATTGTGGCCTCGTGTCAAAAGTTCCTTCTTCACGTACACTGACCTATGTGTGCAGGTGAGCGTCGTGCTGAGGAGGTGCTCGGACGGCGCGCGCGGCGACCCCCGGCCCTTCACGTACTCCGCGGACGATGCAGGTATGTGCCAACTACGCATTACAACCGCAGCGGGCCACAGCTAGAGGAACCGAGCCGGGGATCCCGAATCCAGATCACGGGATAATAGCCTTATTTGAGTCCCGTAAAAATTGGGTTCAAAATGTCACTAAACCGGGGTTTTCGGGGCAGTCTTTTTTTGCTTTCTTTTCTGCGGGGAAATCCACAAATACTTTTAGACAGAGCACCTTAGCACCCTATGGTGTTCGTCCAGTTAGTACATTGATCAGCATACCGCACAACATTAGCACACGGAAGACATAGAAGAACAGATAAACACTAGCGTTCTATTATTAATTGGTTGACTGCTAA
The DNA here is from genome assembly GCA_910589295.1 of Noctua janthe. Lineage (NCBI taxonomy): Eukaryota > Metazoa > Arthropoda > Insecta > Lepidoptera > Noctuidae > Noctua > Noctua janthe. The sequence goes on from OU342561.1 coordinate 1,094,207, forward strand.
ACCTTAATAATAGAACTAAATGTTGTGAATTTTAAACTAATACAAAATGGAAAATCACGCGTTCAAATAAATTATAATAAAACTTGAAACGAATGTAACAAAGTTTCTGGGGCTTTTTATTGATAACGATATGTCATGGAGAACTCAAATAGGCAATGTGTGTGGAAAACTTAGTTCCTATGCTCTGTATATGCTAGGTGAAATTGTGAATAAGACCGCACTACTGGCGGCTTATCACGGTTATATCTACTCTGCGGAATGGAATTATATAATCGCACAGAAAAAGTGTTTTAGAGCTATATGCAAAATAAAATCTACAGAATCAAGCAAGCACCATTTTAAAATTTTTAAATTATTAACAGTAGGTACCGTCACTTTATATTTCTGAATTATGTATTTTTGTCAAAAAGAATATGTACAAATCTGTTGAAAGTTTACGTCGCTCAGATAAACTGCACACATTGCCTACTAAAACAGAGTTTATTTAAAAAAAAGTGTTTTTGCAATGGCACCCAGATTGTACAATAAAATACCTAAACAAATTAAAGAGGTAGGAATTAAAGGCAAAAGCCTCAATGAATTTAAAAACAGATTTTCACAATTATTGATTGACAAAGTACTCATACTCATTACTCTTTTAGCGAATTTCTAAATGACAAACTATTTTTATGTTGACATTTTTATATATTAATTCCTATTGCATAAACATTTACATTATTACGCATTCTCTGTCCACGTATTGACATAACTCTGACATTTGATGCATGTAATTTTAATATTGACATAGATGACATTAAGTTATGTACCTATCTAATGTTATCGTTTGTTGTTCTAAGTGTGATATTTGATGATTTTAATTATTTAATGAACCAAATCGCATTGTTATTTATTGCTTTTTTGGAGTAATTTAATTGTATGTACCTAATTGGAGAAACATTTTGTATGCCTAACCGCGGGACATACTTTGCTGTTTACGTTACTTTCATAAAATAAATGAATTTGAATTTGAAAATAGTCAGTCGGAGTTACGTTGTAGGAAATAAAATTAATTATATTTGTCGGGCTACTACAGCAGTGGCCATGATGTTTACCGTATCTGAATAAATATTTCGAATGTTTCAGCAGTTTTTCTGAAGAAGAGGAAGATGATAAGCATCCAAATTCAGCAACACGCGGAGAACAGTGAGTAGAATATTTAATTCGTTCTTACGAGCTAGGCTTTGACAAGGGAGTTCTCTTGAACTCCCTTGTCAAAGCCTAGCTCCAAAGCCTTGAACATCGCCGCAAAGTTGCAGCCGCCCAGCCTATGGTTTTTTACCCGTTACATTTCGGAGAGTGTGCTTTGAAATTACACAATCTAATTCCCCCATCCTCATTCTATCATCGGACGAGCAGAGATACGGCGAAGGGTCACAGTTATATGGTTGAAGTTCCACGGATCTGGACAATGGGCTAAAATATGCTTCCACATGTATCGAACGTACCGCCAACCTGTGGAATTTACTGCGGCTTCACTGTTTCCCTGATCATTATAATCTGAAAATCTTCAAAGTTCGAGTGAATCGGTTTCTTCTAGGCAAGCGTGCTCCACCCTAGGCCGCATCATCGCTTCACATCAGGCGAGTTGCGGCCGAATGCAAGCCTATTTAGTAGTAAAACAAAAAAAAATCTAAAGTTCTCTTACCTTTATGAGAACTGTAGATTTTTTTTAGATAAACTTCTATTTTATTTCGTCTTAGTCAACAAACTTTCTGTATAAATGGACAAACGCAAACCATATGATAAGGCGAGGTGCAAAAACTCGAGCGCGCCTAGTGGAGCTGATGATGCACCCCCCTGAAAATAATCCTGCCAGCGGTGATGACCATAAGCAAACTTGATGGCGGCTCTTAACATAAGTCTGGTTGCGGGTAACTATGCACAGCGAGTAATGCACCTCTGTACCATAAAGTTTGCATCGAACTGTACGAAGTAGGATCTAGCTAGGAGACCAAGAAAGGTTCTATTTTTCAATGAAAAAGAGGGCGGTGCAAAGCCCTGCGTCGATAGCCCTCTCATCTACGATCTTAAGTGATGTCTTCCGTTCCGACAGGCACAATTGCACCTACGCACGCACGTGTCCTTACCGTCTCACCGTCGGTCGCAACGCTATAGTCGCTTCGCGGCGACTTGTGGCATGCTCATAGCAATTTCTTTCGATCGTTTTGTCCGCTAGTGGAAAGAGTAGGTAGCTAAAAGAGTTCCGAGTGAATTGCTTATAATGCGTTGTTTGTTACAGACTGGATTCCACCCGCATCACTACTGCCAGACTACGTTTCTCAGTATGATCAGGTGAATATACTAACGTACCTACAATTAAATGTCTTTCTACCTACCTACCTACTTACTTCCTTCCTACTATAATAATGGGGGTTGATTTATCAGCTTATATCTGCACCAATGGAATAACGGAAAATTAAGCATCTAACTTATTATTAAATTTTTCAGGATTGGCAAAAATTGCCACGACCGTTCGACTTCAACTCGCCCATGGCAGAACCGAGTTTTGTCAACCCTGCCATGATAGGACCGAACTCCGTCAATCCAACCACGCCAGAACTGTTTAACTCAGTCATACCACCGATCTCCCTCATTCCAGCCGTGCCAGGACCAAACCACGTCACCCCAGCCGAACCAGGGCTGAGCTCCATCAACGCGTTTTTGCCAGGAGCAAGTCATTCCCAAGTTATGCAATCAAATATACCTTTGTCACCTGACATGGATCGTATGTCTGTTTCCGAAAATGCAGGTATTCTTAGTTCCAATTGGTATCTAGACAAAGATGGCGGAATTCCTAGCGTAGACACGGTACTGGCAGACGCATGTGCTAATCTGTTAGATTTTTGAAAATTTATTCACCATGTACATCATCCTCCTAACACGGTGTGCTGCGCAGGGCGGCTGCTGTAGGCGTTGAAAACCTCAAACGACGCAGATACAATAACCTTAAAGATATGTGTTAGTGCCGTGTAGGGTTGAAACACTTGGGCCAGCAGGCCAAGTGCCCTTCTAGGAGCATGGTTGCTTCGGAAAGTACCTGTGACGCATAAACAGGGAGCTGCTGTTGCACTGCCCGCCATCGCTCGTTCGATGGTCGGGAGCGCAAACTCGTCGGATGCGGTGATCTCCTTCTGTGACCATCATTTCACAGAAGGAGGCTGCGGGAAGGTTGAGGGAGGTATAATTGCCGATGTACCTATTGTTATTTACTCGTTTAAAAATTCTGATAAGCTGTAGTAGCATTTCGCTAAAAGAAATTTTTTAAGCTGTATTTTGTATAGTCTAGTTGGCAACTGCTTAATAAGACTGCGCAATAGACGTACCGGGCGTCGGCGGACTTGGGGACGTTCGAGTTATATAACTAGAGCCGAGGCGGTGGCGCGTAGTGTTCCGCGCGCGCCCCTCTTGGACGTTGCGGGGAGTCTTGAGGTGTAAGACACCCCCCGCGGACTTAAGGAGGCTCGTAGGCGCGGGCCGGCACTAGCCGGGGATCGTGAAAAGTGCACTAGTTCCCATGATTCCCGGTGCAAGTGTAGGAAGGGAAGTGCCCACCTAGTGTTTCGGGACATCGCCAAGTGATTGGTCGACTCTCTTGCCTATTTTTTGGCCAAAGAATCAGCATTGCCATGCAACGTGGCACATTTTTGACGCCCTTTTGTTCTTTTGTGTTTTATTAGTATCTGTTAAGTCTATTCCCTCTCTAGAGAGGAAGCCGTATGTCCCAGCTGTGGGAACATCATAGGCTGATTATGCTAAGTCTATAAGCTAAGTTAATAGTTTGTAAATAATGTAATTGTAAATAATGTGTATGGTAATAATGAATCGAAACTCTGTACATTATAAGATCTCCGTACTAACTTACTACCAATAAAGGATAATTTCCACGATCGGCTCGGTATTGTTAGGAGGTGCCTCTCTCTGGAGCCCTGACCGCTGGTAGCTTGCACCCTGATCCCGATACCGGTGGGCTATAATTTTTTATATTTTTTAAATGTTTTTTTTTTATATTGTTTTTTGTAAGGAATATTTAAAAGTATAATTAATTTGTATAAAAATAAATAAAGGAAATAAGGCCCGCATTCCGAGGAGGTTTCTGTCTCTGGAGCCCTAACTACCACCGGTAGCTTGGACCCTGCTTCCGACACCGGCGGACAATTTCCTTTAGTTTGCCGTATGTCATTAATTCACAGAATTTGATCCTTATTAACGACACTATCGAATGGTGTAATAATACAGTGTGTATTTTTTTTTCGAAGTCAATCGGTTTTATTCCGCTACGAATATTGTTTTTTCAAAAATCTAATAATACAGTTGTCACATTTTGTCTTCATCAAAATCGGGCTCCGCAATCGGGAATAGCGAAAAATACTGAAAAGAGTCTCCCTTTGAGTATTTTTCGCACTTGGAAAATTCAGCCTGTATATATCTAGACTTAGGTACTACTCGAATATTAATTATGTAAAACTTCCACTGAGTTTTGTTAAAAGTAAATGATATGATGAATTGAATTGATGTTTCTAGAAATTTTACGAAACTTATTTTTGTTTGTTGTTATATTTAATTTGTTTTTCTTTTGGAGATTTTATTGTTTTATTAAGTGTACTTATGTGGTTATTTTGTTTATTTTAATTCATTGCATATTTTTTATCGTAGCTCACCAGTATCGGAAATATAACAAACATATATACCTACCTACCTCAACCCTTTATCGGGATTATTTATTTTATATAATTATTTAGTGCCTTAACCTAACTTAACTACTCAACTTAATCCTTAACATTATATTGTATTGCTCCCTTAATTATTTTTTAACATAACATATAGGTTTTTATTATTGTATTGAGCTTCTATAAATGTTCCTGTATTTTTTAAATATTTATTTTATTAAATAATAATGAAACAATATTTGTAATTTCTTTCAAAGGAATACAAATGCACCAAATACTTATACATTTTACCCATTTAAAATACATATTACTTGATATTAGCGATTTTGTAAGAAAAGGGGCTGTTAAAGTTTTTTTAAAATAAATTATTGCCAAAAAAATAGTTTTCTTTTCTTTTCTTTTTCTTATTTATCTACCTTTATAAACTCACGATTTTCTCCCATGGAGTACGCAGAAACTACAGAACGAATGCCACTTGCATTGCACCACCCTATATATTTTAATGTTTTTTTTTTTAAATTAATTAATAATGTAATGAATAATGTACCATATTCAAATTAAAATGTGAAACCGTGGGTATCTTGTAAAAATAACAATTCAGAAAGAAAAATAAATCAAATAGACATATATGAAATACCTACCAAAGTCCGACCGAATGAGGTGACCAGTGATAGACTGAAATAATGCCTAGGTATGTTAGTATGCTTTTATAAGTACGTAAGTAAGTAAGGTACCTACATAAAAATTAAACCATTAACTAAAACTAATGCATGCTAGAAATAGGCATAATTTAATTAATAAAATCATCACCCACTCCACTTTCAAATTTATCCAGTCTCTAACAATTACCTACGTAATTGTTTTTCATTCTGATCCCGGAAACGAAACCCACAAATCCCGGCTATGATCACTTCTAGTAACAGTCTCTGATGTCAGAAGCTGATAGATGCACGAGCAAAAAGTACGAGAACAACGATTACTTATGGTCAATGGCCCAATGACGACCTTTCTTGCCCGTATGTTATTCACATCCCCATTGGCGATCCAACGGGTTTGAAATTTTGCTCGAAGTCTGCCTAGGCTCGTAAGTCTGTCATCGCCGCGGGCCGCCGGCAGTTCATGGGTGCGCAAGTTGCGCAGCGATCATAGGCGCCTACAGGTTTATTTCCGGGGGGTTGGGGGAGGGTTCAACCCCGCCGAAATCTCTGACAATCATAATGAAATCAACCTATTCCAGGCGGAATGCTAACATTTTCTCGCTCGCTTCGCTCGCCAATACATCCTGTACTTTTTCAATTTTGCAAAAGTTAACAGTCCCTTCTATTCTCATTCCTGTATGAATGAACAAAAAGAACTTAATTCCGGGAAAGGGTGAAAAAATTTTCGAGCTCGTTTCGCTCGCTCTTCCATCTAAGTACCTACATAGCTCCTGTATGTTTAAAAGAATAGTTTAGTAGAATAAGTAAGAATAGTTTAGTATAGTTTAAAAGAATTTCTTGATAAAAAAGTATCCGATAGATATGGCTTCTGAGTTCTTTAAGTTGATTTAATTTTTCTTTTATTAAATGAGTCTATTATTGTTATTTTTATTAACTAGACATATAAAAATATAAATATTTACACTAATAATTGTTGTTGTAATAAATTTCTATGTTTAAGATGTTCTATTATTTGTATGCCATTTTATGGCGAAACATGTAAGTTCACAAACCTATTTATAAGACCTTAATGTACCATGTTTTTACACAAATAAATTATTCTATTCTATGAATGGTAAAAAGAAAATCTAACCTACCCGATGTAGTGCTAAAAACGCTGGCGACCTCGCTTTAGCCGTTAAGACAGCTAGCTTCGAAGAGGCTGAAGAAATGTTGACGAAAACTCTGGAAGCAATTGGAAATTATTATGATCAAAACATCCTAGTCATCCTGCGATCTAATTCTTATAAAACTCAATCATATGTTTTCCATCTTCGCAATCATCAAGCAAACAGGAATCTCAGCATCTCATGGTAAGGTGTTAACATACAGCAGTGCCTTCAACCGCGCTACCTGGGCATTACTTTGGATAGGTCTTTATCATATGCATATGGGCATAATATGGGCTTTGTTTAAAGACAAAGAAAAAAGTTATTTCCCGTTATAGGTTACTTCGCGCCTTACATCCACCAGCTGGAGAGCATCACCACAGGTTCTTCGTACGACTGGCCTATGTTTTTCCTTTTCTGCTGGCGAATTTGCATGCCCAGTGTGGCATCGTTTTCTCCACGTTAAAGAGGTCGACATAGCGCTTAATGAAACCTGTCGCATTGATACGGGATGCTTAAAATTCTCCCCTCTTACGATACTGGACCTATTAGCGGGTATAGCTCCAGTCTTGCGCCGGGAAATAGCGACTCGTTTTAAGAAGGGTGAACAGGAAAGAGGCAGCTGACACACCTTGTCTGACCATCAACTACCACGAACCGGTTTAAAGAGCAGACAAAGCTTTCTTGTCTTTCTTGTCTTCCGAAGAAATGGTATGTCTGACATACCATCTCTTCGGAAGACAGAGAGATGGTATGTCTGACATACCGTCTCTTCGGAAGACAGCGCGGCAGACGAATGAAGCACACTGTGGAGAAGCAAATAACCTCCACCTCCACACTTCATCGTACCGACAGACGGTCACGAACTGCAGTGGCCGATATGGAAACCTTTAAACCGACTGCGGGCTCAAGCTCAAGTTGGCCGCTGCCGATCTAATTTGGTTAGATGGGATATAATCGATCCATCTTGGACACAATGCAAATGTGGAGCCTCAACACAGGATATGCCACACTTCTCCTGCCCGTCGAATTGAATGAGACCAACGTCAGAGCTGTCCAGGTTGCTACGTAGGTGCTGGTCGGACAAAATCTGAGTCATCGATTCCAGAAGAAGAATTTGGCAATTTTATAGCTTGTGCATCTATCACCCCGTTTAGCCCGAAACAGCACACCCTAGCATAGTTCGTACATTAAAAAGAGACAGATAAATACATTCAGATTAAATCAAAGCAAAAACAAAACACTTACTTACTTGACTTTGACTTACTGCTTGACATTGACGTATTGAATGTTTGTAAAAAATGTAAACAAAAATCAATAAAACGAAAACACGAAATGGCTTCTCCGTTAACGTAGTTAAAATCAGATTGTTTTGATAAAACGTCTTTCAAAATGAATGAAATAAATACAAGTGTGCCTGAGCCTAAGAAAGTGGGCGTTTGGGCTGAAGGCACTCACATCGAAGCCAAGTAAGTGCTCTTTTTTCTGAATTTAGATTTTTGTCTGAAATCCTATGATCAACGATTTTGCTATCAAAATGGTTATATAGTAGGTAATATCTGTTAAATTAAGTGAATTGGTGAATTTGTAAGTACTTATTTTAAACACAGTTTTTAACTTACAATTATTGCTATTTTCAGGGAATTCATGATACCCCAGAAATCACCAGACTCTAGCGATGATATACCAACGATACCAGATCTAGATGACCTACAAGATATATTGGAGAAGGAAATATCTATGCCATCAGTGTATGTGCATCTTTGTTTAGAATGTTTACTGTTAGATTGTCTTGTCATTAACCTGCTGTCTTTATCTCAATTAATCCGGGGTCAGCATGTTTATTTCTTCCACACATCTCTATCAGCAATAATCTTTCTTAAACATTTTTCTAAAATCTTCGTTTTTGATGATACTCAAGTTCTATATATATTCAATATTCATTTTACAGATCTGATCACAAGGACACAGAAACAGTGAATGCCCTCTCAGAAGTGGGTGGAGGTATATCTGGTACTGCGGACAGCATTGAGGCAGTGCTAGAAGTACTGAACTCTTACATACCCCAAGAGGAAATGGACTCAGCTGATACCGTGTGGACTGTGGATTCCTTGCTGCAGGAGCTGGCTGAAGAGAGCCAGGAATAGGATTTGAAGCATATCTTTTGAAAATGTGATCAGTTTTTATACTGGGTGGTTGTGGAAGAAGATCATCAACATCGCCTAGCAATTTCCGACTATTTTGGGGTCGGTTTCCAATATAACTGGATGCAGTTTTCATGAAGCGAATGCTTATCTGACCGATTCTTCTCCCCGGTGGAAACACTAAGAACTGGACAGGGTGGGCATTCTTGACATGCAAAAAATACTGATTGTTAGCCTAATATGAATAAATAACTTTTGCTTTGATTTCAACATCCACAATACAATTGGGTAGTATAATACCCCCAGTAATACTAGAGGTCACCGCTGTTGCTGGATATTAACAAACCAAGATAAAGATGACAAAATACAATGACTCTTGTGGGGTCAACTTAGTAGAGGTGTTTGAACCAGAATAATCCAAATGACTTTATAGGCTAATATTGCCTGAGCAAATGCTGCCACATCACCACAGTAAGCGTGCTAGCCCTAGTTGCTCTCTGTCTGAACGTCACCAAGGCGTTGCTGGCCTTTCTCGAGGAGCTGGGGGATCGAATTATCGATTTTCGCATTGGTACGCAAAATACGCGCTATGGACATGCGAGTTGCGGACACCAGCCTGTTATACAATATACAAGAGTACCTAGAACGGTCCCTCATGCTGCCAGTTTCTAGCCCATACCCTTCCATCTAGTTGATTCCCTGCCAGTTACCATCGCAACCACAGTTGTTGGTACCGCACTGAGATGAGCAAGACATGAGGCTAAACAGTGCTACACAATTATTCATGAGGTTACACTACGGTTCATTGACTGGGATAATCAGAGCTGGTGCCGCAGCACCGCGTTCGACGCGGCCCTTCAAGCCAGGACTGGTCCATAAGCGGCCTAAGTTCTAGCCAGTGCCAAGCCGATACCTCTGATGGCCTACCAGTTCGATTCCAGCCCAGGCCACTGCAGGACGCTAACCACCTCTCTTCAAATTAGTTCTTAAATAATTCAATAAATAAATACTCCGCCTTCATATGACTAAGGCATCAAGGAGCTTTCGTTTGTAATAACTTCTATAAAGTTTATCTAGTTAAATCGCGTTGTAATTAATGTTGTGTAGAACTAGAAGATTAAAACTATACTGTCGAAAATACCAAGTTTCCTTTTTACTTAAAATCTCTGATAACTCTACGTCACACCAACCCACAGCTGCACAAAGGCCGTACCTTGAGTACTACCTAGTAGCTGGTAGAACAACTGAATTCATTAGTTCATTCTCTCAGGGGATGAAAGTTTGTACGGAAGTGTTAGCCATTTTTGTTGATGAGAAATCCAATCAGGCTCACACACAATGACACGTAGTTATTATAAACTATTTAATTAATTGTAAAGGTACCTATCTTCCTCACTCATTACTATCACTAACACATAATTACATGTGGGTAGTTTTCAATAAATGGAGGAAGCTGTAATAAAGGAAGTGAAAAGAAAGCTTTTACTTATCTGTGCTCTGTAGTAACATTACGTACAGGCGAATGCTCTGAAAGCGCCAGCCGAGAGCCTTAGGTCATCTCACTACTGTGCAAAGGCTCTCCCTATAACTTCCAAGTTAATGTAGACCACTGGTCGTTGGTTTTGTCCAGCTCTAGGATTAAATTAGTACCATTGTATGTACACAGTAAAAAAACATGAATATTCCGTCATAATTTTTATTTGTAAAAAACTTTTTTATTCATATTATATAAATACTGCGCTATAACAGTTAGTTATTGTAACACATTCTCCATCCAATTATTAATAGACTAAGGTAAGGAATGATTGTTCTCACTTATAATAGGTAATAAATAATTGCAATTCTCAATGATATTATTGTTATCGTACTTTTAATTCAGTTTAATTTTTTTAGGAGTAGGTAGTTTATAATGTACAGTTTTAAATTATGTTACATTCAATTTTCATGACTTATTAGTTAATTAGGTAGGTATTTATTTTGTGAGTTTTAATAACAATTATAGTGAAATAACACTATTTTACAATCATTTTAGTACATTGATACGTTTCAATCGATTTAGTATTTCTTAGGGCATAGCTCGCTAAAGCTTGCACGGAGAGGGAGTTTTAGCGTACGCCCTGAGAATCAATATTGTAGATCTCGCTCGATGGCGATTAAACTAAGTTTCGTGTGGTTACAATACGTAATTGTCACATCAGCAGCCTGTTATCCATCCTCCAAAACAAGCAACAAATCCATGCTGAAACCACGATATCACAAGCTGGACTTCAGTTTTGAAGCTCACGAGTTTTTGCCAATCGGTATAAGTCAGTTCATAGATTACAATCATCTTGTAGTTACTTAACTTGGTTAATTTTGTCTTAATAATTTAGCCGTTAATCGTGAACACGTATTCATTTGGGAGAGACAAGTATAATAATATAGTTTAAACAGCGAGGAATAAAATTATACAAACCCGTGCATGTGAATTACACCTTTAGCTCTATGCAGTCTATGCCTTAACATAATCAAATTTATTGGCAATCAAAAACCATGCTAATCATACAATTCAAATCAACTAACTAATATACAAATAATTGGTACACAAGCATTACAAACATTCTGCACGAAAAATTGGAAAATTCTCAAGAATTTCACATAACAATAATTGCTCTGCAAAAAAAGTAAAGCTAAAGTGTGACCTATTTATATCTAATTATTTGTCTTTACAAACCTCTAGAACATCTCTAATTTGATATTTTTCTAGCTACACTGATATAACTTGAAATAATTAGACCTAACTATGTAGAAAAGGAATTTGTTATTACTGTATGAAGTGCGAGGAACAACAAGTAGTAGGTCCTAAATAATTTTACGTCCTGATCGCTTTCGCGCTTAAGAAGCCAAATAATATTTTAAATGCACCTGTCAAAGAAAACAATCCCTGTATTGCATTGAGAACATTGAGAAACGTCAGCACAAAATCTAATAAATTCTTCGAGATTTATTCCAAATCAGCAATTTAATTCTATGATCTAGAGGCAATACTTTGAATTAAGCTCCTAGTTGAGCCACCAGCTGTTCTGAACGCGATGTATGCTGTGATTCCTAAAACAATATATGACGGCAAGATCGTCGCTGCATACAATTCTTGACTATTTAACAAACTGAGTCCCGAGACAAAGAAATGTGATACTATGACCCATCCTACTTTGATGTAGTTTTTGTCGTCAAATCCACTAAAGAAGATGACGCTCCAGAATGTGTTGAGTAGTATCATGCAGAGTGTCATGGATGCGCTCGTCACGAAAAAGTACTCTGTCCCAGTGTGGAGCCCTAAGGTGCCTGGACCAACCTGTAAACCGAAAAAGGATTTGTTTAAACAATGTTAGGATATAATGTAACATCACACATTCAATCCTCCTATGGCATAGGCAGACCGCAGAGGTATATTTAAAATTTAAAAAGTAATTTATTTCAGGTACCACAGCCCATATTAGAAAACATCTTTAAATTATTGCGAAAGTTTGTGAGGATCGAAGGATGAATGTTTGTTACTCTTTCACGCTAAAACTACTGAACGGATTTGGATAAAATTTGGGCCACAGATAGTTTGTGTTTGTTGACTTATTACCGAATTCGGCGCGGGCGAAGCCGCGGAAATAAGCTAGTACAATAATAGATACAAAATCACAAACAAATAAATACAATATAAGAATACTATAATATTAAGGTAGCTAATTGTGTTAAGTCTTATGTTTTAAGATGTATCCTGCAGAAAACTGATAAGTGTGGAAAAAGAACGAAAAGAAGGCTTTTTCCCTACAGTGGGACGGAACAGGCTAGTTTGATAAGATTCGATCCTACTGCTGCATTAACCTCTGGCATTCCGGAATGAGGATGAAAGCTTAAGCTAAAAAGACTGGCCAAGAAAATTACAAAAAACTGTAAAAAGGCCCTATTATTTTGTTTATAAATTTGATGTTTCTGCATCCACATTTGGATAATATTTATCCTTGTCACTATTATTTTTATATTTTTAGCTAATCAATAGTACAGTCAAATTAAAAAAGTAATGTCTATTGTTTAAATTATAGGTTTTTGTTGCAATTTTCCTCTTACACCATTGTTGTTTAGGATAAAGGATTTGAGTTTATTTTTTATTGTATTTATTTAGGTAACCAACAGCGATCCATAAAATTATTTTACAAAATATACGTGTTACAGTTAATATGGCCAATTATAGGTTTCCCTGTATAACTGGGATATTTGTATAAATAAATGCGAACGGACTAATGCCAGATATTTGCAATTAAACAAAAAAAAAATAATAGCAATACAATACAAAATTAAATTACATAAGGTTAAATTAAGATTACAATTTTGAAAAGTATAAAACAAAAAAAAGGTAGAATAATACAAGATATTAGAACAAGAAAAAGATTGGTTGCTTGTCATTTATCGCCGTTTATAGTTTCAAGTAAACGTTTTTTTAATGTCGGTTTATTACAGTTAAATAAATCAACTTCAGAGAATTCCGAGTTATAAATTTGAGCATTACGAGTCAGTACACAGTTCCTGGCATAGTTAGTGGAGTGCCTAGGAACGCGCAACATTGACGTGTGACGAGTGCGCCGTAGGGGAGTGTTAAAAGTTGAAAATATTGATCACATTTTGCAATCTATGAACTTCTCAAGCCAGTCAGTTATATACTGTGACTTTTTAGTCGTCTTACAACGGCACCCCAATTCATGTATCCAATGAATACTAAACATTAAAAAAAAAAATTGGTATTTATGAGATTTTAATAAATAAAAATATTATTCAGTTTATGACGCATGATGTAATTAAAGCACCCTGTTGCGAGCGATGATCTACTGGACTCTAGTGCTGGGTAGGTAATGTTCTCCCGTTTGACACGTAAACATCATTAACAGATGTTTCATAATTTTATTCTAATTTTTTCTTATTATTTTTCGTACCTAATAAGGAAGATAAAAAAAAATCGCGCCTAGAGCTAATTTATGTCGGGTACATTGAGTGGACAACCTTTCTGAGACGACTAAAAAGTCACAGTGTATGTTGGTCTTTTCATGTAGATAATGTATGTTGTACGCTTTAAGGAACATGGATGGGTTTTAATCAGTACAAGTCTGACACTCCCTTCCGCATACCCAGAGTGGGGGGCGTCATTTGATGATTTCCCATCCGAAAAAAAACTAATAAATCTACCAATGTGAATGCCAAGCATGGTGATATTCATTCATATTCGTTGATGGTATTTTTCTTTGTGCATTCATGGGCCATATTTTTCATGTTTTGAGTACAAAATCTTATTAATAAGATAACACTTTCCCCATAGCTTCATCGCACTATGTATATACTTACTGAATCAGCCAAGACATTTATTAGGGCAAAGGCTCCACTCATAGTGCCAAAGCCCAATCCTGACACATAAGCCATCTCTAGCTTATTGCTGCCTATATTGTGGTTCTCTGATATCTCTTTCAGTCCTGCTTCTGTCTTCCGTAGTAACACATACATGCCATACCGGACAATTTCCTGAAATTAAATGATGAATATTTTCAGTCAGTTTGTAGTGAACAACAAAAAGTTGTAGAAGAAATACACTGCAACTACTGTATACTAATATTTGTTGATAGTAGTTGAATTTGATTACATAGAAAAGCAGATTCAACAATTTCGCCCCATTTCATATCCATGGGAGGGGATCCAAATTGAAAGCATTCCAGTAGAAAGATAATAAAGTTTTACATACTATATACAGACATTAATAAGTATGATACATGCTTAATTGCATTCCAGTGGCATCACAACATGTGATAACAAGTAGCTTAAAAGTACAATTCACAAAAGTGGTACAACTAAGTTTTCAATATATTGAGGCAGTTGTTACAAGTTAATAATAGAATAGGGTGAATTATGCATTATAAATTAATTAATATCGGTCACTAACCTGGAATATGATAGCAAAGACCATCCCAAACGCTAAATGGGTTCGTAACGGCACCACTGCAAACCACACAATAGATGACAGTAGAAACGATAGGAGCCAAGCAAATGCTGCTGCTATCATGATGATGATGCGCACAGGGTCGTTGGCTACCGTGAACGCAAACATGACCAAAGGAGTACCGAAGGCAAGGAGGGAACAACTGAAGAACTCCGCGAGAGTCATCTTACAAGATTCTTTACAATAACAGTAAACCTAATTTACACCACTCAGCAGCTGCCTAATGCTGTCAATTGTTGAACTTAAATAAATTAAGAGCATTTGGGGATGAATAAATTAAATGTTTTGGTATCAAAAGGAAATGAAACATGAATCACGGTAAAAGCAAACGCAATTTTTCAGTAACGTCAGTTGGAGTTTGACATTGGATGAATCGTTCAAAATCCGTTCTCATTGTTGCAGCTTGGTTTTGAAATAAAAGCTTGATGGCAATAATCAAAATCATGTTATTTCAAGATGATTTTGGTTACTTTTAATTGTAAAAATGAACTATTGAAGCATTAGTATTCCACATTGAAACTCAGGAAACAAAACGCATATATACGAGTTTCGTAGATCCATCAATGTTCAATCATTCAATGTTGTCATTCAATTCAACTGTCACTAGCTAGATTGATTATAACCTTATTTTCGCTCTGGTGTGATCAAAATAAACTTACGTTTTAAACAACAAGACATTAGTTTTATCTAGACAAGGGAAACATGGCACCAAAAGGACCAAAGAAAACTTTATGGGTGGATTGCGACCGATGCGGCTGCACTATTACGTCAAACGATAAAAATATTCACGTCGAACTAAGTTGCGGGAAAGATCAGGTGAAATGTCCTTATGTTCAAGATGGGAAGCTGTTTACTTGGCTACAGAGGGTGGGGGCGGCACCTGAGGGGGCTCCGCGAGACGCTGTGCTCGTGCACCCATCGGCTGGGTCGCTTATAGGGGCGGTTATAGGGTGTCCCCTTCAGTTGAGTAGAGACGGCGCTCCGATGATGGTGAAACGATTTTGGCCGTCCAAGGCATCTGCGCCGGCCGCTGTTATAATACCGGCAGCTGGTAAGTGGAACTACAGGCACTATTTACAATATTACACAATATGACACATAATAGAACTATTTCTATTTCTTTTTCTGGCCTTGTTGTCTCTTTTACTGCTTCTTCTTCTTCAAAAACTTGTAACTGAAACTATATTAAAATCAAGTTATTTGTAAGCTGTAATTTATGAAAGTTGGGTAACCTGTCTTATCTTGTTTTACCTAAACAATTTACCTTTTTAAATCAATCTTATTTTTCTTTCTAGAACTATCCAATGAGTGGAGTAATGACAACAAAAAGGTGACAGTCTCTGTGATCAGGGAGGAAGTACCTAAAGCATCTCGTCTCACAATCAGGATCAAGAACCATAAATCAAAATCAGACATATGTGATATCTTACAACACCATTTTTACAACAATTTTATTTGCATTGGTAGCATTCTAGTTTACTATTATTTTGGTAGGAAATTAGAAATTGAGGTACTTGACATAAAATCTGAGAAATTAGATCATACAGGTTGGTATGTTTTAAGTGAAAATAGTATTTGGACCATGGAGAAAGAAGTAGTTGCTAAAACTAAGAAAAAGCCACAGGTTTTAGGAGGTGTTGATGATATTTTAGAAGAAATACAGACATTTATCAAGATATCATTCAACACAGGTGGTCTGACTGCAAATTTTCAGCCTACAAGGGGTTTGCTACTTTATGGACACTCAGGAATAGGTAAGACAGCAATTTGCAAGTATTTAGTCGAAAATGTCAACTGCTTTCACATAGACATCAATGGCCCAGCCATCTTTAGTAAATACTTTGGTGAAACTGAAGGTACCATGAGAGGATTGTTTGAAAAAGCCATACAAAATCAACCAAGCATCATCCTGGTTGATGAAATCGAAACTATATGTCCAAGGCGGTCTTCTGGCAGTACCGAACAAGAAAGAAGAATCACTTCCGCATTTGTGAACATGCTGGACAGTTTACATGCAGAAGAAAGCATGGTTTTTGTATTAGCAACCACAAGAAAGCCAGAAAACATAGACCCAATGCTAAGACGATTTGGAAGGCTAGATAAGGAAATAGAGATCCCTGTGCCAGATAGAATAAGAAGAAAAGAGATTGTATACAGTTTGCTCAAGAACCTACCAAATAAAATATCTTCAGAAGACATAGAAAATATCTCGGACTTGGCCCATGGCTATGTCGCCGCGGATTTGGTCAATCTCTGCTCGCAGGCTACCATGAAATGTATAAAGCGATCCAGTGACTGTATGGAGCGAGATGATCTGATTGCAGCACTGACGACAGTCAGGCCGAGTGCCATGAGGGAGTTACTGATAGAAATACCCAATGTAAGGTGGACGGATATAGGAGGGCAGGATGACTTGAAGATGAAGCTGCGTCAAGCTGTAGAATGGCCTTTGAAACACGCTGAGAGCTTCCGAAGACTTGGAGTCAGTCCTCCGGGAGGCGTCCTTCTCTACGGACCGCCTGGATGTTCGAAAACCATGATAGCCAAAGCTCTAGCAACCGAAAGCGGTCTCAACTTCCTTTCCATAAAAGGACCGGAGTTATTTTCGAAATGGGTCGGTGAATCTGAGCGAGCTGTTAGGGACTTGTTCACGAAAGCGCGTCAGGTCGCGCCTTCTATTATATTCTTTGATGAAATGGATGCCATCGGCGGAGAGAGGGGAGCGGGAGAGCAAGGGGTCCATGAGAGAGTACTAGCTCAACTTCTGACTGAGCTAGATGGAGTAGTACCATTGAATTCTGTAACTATTTTGGCGGCAACTAACCGCCCTGATAGAATGGACAGAGCGTTACTAAGACCGGGTCGATTAGACCGCCTGATCTATGTCCCACTCCCAGATTTCGAGACTAGATTGCAGATAATAGAGTTGAAACTAAGCAAAATGAGCATATGTGATGATGTGAACTCCCACAATTTGGCAACAAGGACTGAAGGGTTCTCTGGAGCTGAGCTACAGGCTCTTTGCCATGAAGCTGCGTTGAGAGCTTTAGAGAAAGACCTAGACTGCAAAGAAGTAACCATGGAGCATTTTGAACATGTTCTGAAGGATTTTAAGCCAAGAACGCCTGAGTCTCTGCTAAAGGTCTACCAAGAATTCGCTTTTGGACAAAAGTCGGGATAAAGGCTGTTTGATTACCGAGGCGTAACTGTTAGCTTTTCGAGGCTTTTACGTCATAAATTGCAATGACAGTTGCTTATTGTAACACAGAGCAGGTTTCGTACAAGTAATTGCATTTTGTAAGTGTTCTTAGCCTACGTTCTTACGGGCGCTTTTTTATGGCGCACTGTACTTTAAAGGTTCGGCTTAGCGCCGAAAGTAAGAAACACAACAAACATATGCCGCGGTTTTTAACGCGCTAGGATGCGCTCTGTTGGATTCTCAACACTAGGATGAACGACGAGAGTTGAAAATCTTTGCGCGGTAAAGAAACGCCCGTGCAACGTAGGCTAATAATAATAAACAGTAATTTATGACTTTATGTTATAGTAACTTTCGTGTGCTTCCAATTCCTCTGATTGCCATTATGATCGGAGCGAGTAACTGCCAAGTGTGATGTGTGAAATCATTAACACTTACGTAATTATAAGTAAAAGTGCCTTACTTTCTGAATCATTTATTTAATATGAATCCTTACAGCTATTTGTATATAATTTAATATTAAATCTAGTCCTTATTTTAATCACATCAATTTTAATAATACATGTTTTACCTCGACTTTAGACACAAGTACAAAAATTACTAATTTCTGGTGAGAAAACATGGATTTCTTATTAAAAGTTTTGAAACAAAAGTGAGATTATTATTTTGCAATCCATATCGTTTTTGCGAACCTCTTTGAAATACCTCTATAAATAAATACGATGATGGCTCATAATTGCTTGATTTCGCTCAGCAAATTGTGCGCTAGAAGTTTATAGGCAGACTTGTACCACAAATAAGTGATGAATTTCGAAAGCACACCCAAACGCAATGACCGCAGCGACACAATTACTTTCTATGCAACTCTGTGAAGCCTCAATGGGCGGCAATATCGCCATAATTTGAAGCGTTTTTGCGAAACGAGTACCTGGGCGTTCAGTGGGACATTGGTAAACGAAAAGTTTCTTCCAGAGAAAAAGTGCCTGAATCTAACGTCCAAGATCGACAGCACTAGAAGAGAGAGCTCTCGATTTGAAGGCTTTGCAGAGCCTAGTAGGTCTAATAAACTTTGCAAGCTTTGTTGTACCAAGGGGCAGGATTCACTTTCGAGCACTCCTCTCATTCCTGAACACAGTCGCCAAGATGCCAGTTGCCAAACAGTTCATGATTCCGGTACATGCCCTAAAAGAGTTAACTTGGTGGTTGCAGAACCACCGATTCACTTCGCGCCTCCAACGCATTTCCTAGCGACCGATGCCTCAGACCTAGCTTGGGGAGCACAACTAGACGACCGTTCATTCTTGTCTATGCCATTGCGTGGCTTTGCAGTTACGGTTTGTGCCTTCGAAACTGTACCTTAATATTCTGGTTTGAATATATAAATTCACAAACAGTCCTACACACATGGGATTTACAACACAACAGTTTTTGTCAGTTCGCTTACACTGGCGTAGCTAATTACCTGAAGGTGCTCTTCCGAAGGAGGCAACCGCAAATCGCAACAGCAGTACGTAATCGTTAGACCCCAGCGACGTCATTGGTTTCCATTTACATAACATCACTAATCCCCGAAGGGTAAGGCAGAGGTATACCTAAACTTCGGCAGAGCACCTTAGGTATGTTTTTTTGTTCATATCCTTTTAGTTTTATGGCTATCTTGGTCTAAGCTTTCAAACAATTTTTAAGACGGTATCACCGGAGCGTTCGCTTGTAACGTAACAAGTCCAAGCTTCGATTTTGCGCAGTAGGTACGTGTAGGTGAGCACACAGGCACATGCCTGTAATGGACAGACGCCAGCACATCAAGCTATACAATCTGTCAAATTTCTTTAATAGATTTTCAACTTTATCGCTAAAGCATTAGGTTCAAGGTTGATTGGGAAAATTTGACAGTTTCGGGTAGCTTGATGTGCTGCAGTCTGTACAGTCTTAGACTCGAATTTGTACAGAAACAAGTGGTTGTTACAAATTGTGTCGTTACGAACCGAGCCTTACAGAGCGCAACCTTTCTAATTATCGGTTGTCCTCACTCACTGATCTGAACTGCCACATCACAGGCGAATGCTCCCGGGTGAGGGAGCCACAATTCCAATAGTAAGTACGCCAAGTTGCTGAAATAATCATAATTTAAATGCAAGTTTACACACTATGGTATATACTACTTTTAATCTAATCCACATATTGTCTTTATAGAGAAGTCAGACGCATATTTAACAATACGCCGGCGTATTGCGTTTCCACGTTTTTAAATACGCTGATTATGTTACTACGGCGAAAACTTAGGAATATTGCAATCACAACTGATAGAAATGGGACTTATTATAACTACTTAGAAAAAGTTATTTTTACATATATTTATAAAGTTTTACTTGCTTACAATATCAAGTAAAAGCTAAATAAAATTTAGCGTAGCTAGGAGTTCCTTTTTACATACCGTTGTATAGCAATGCTGATAGCCAGTTGAAATTGGGTGTAAAGGAGTGACCACACCTGTCGATGCGGACTCGGCTACAACCGATCAGAAAGACCTTGTAAACCAAGCAATAAAAGCGAATAGTCCCGAAGCAGTGTCGAGCCGCGTCGAAACCGAAACGAAGCGACTTTCTATTTCGCTTTTATTGCACTGACATAAAATATCTTTTTGAAGGGCTCAAGCTAATTTACCTTCGACAGTTGTGGCTAATCACTTAACGTTCTGTTCAGAATGAACAATCTCTCTCAAGATCTTTAAATATCGGTATTGCCTCCTAGCTACTACATTCACATGATAGCATATAAAATCTTATCGCTAAGATACTTTTTTTTTCTATTTCCTAAGACCGCATCCTAACCAAAGCGATCAGTCTCATGAATACGCGTCACTTATTTGTTTGGGAAACCCAACAGAACCGTTCGCCGAACAAAATCGTCGCGTTTCAGTGATCGCCCGCTTTGTTTAAGATGCGAGCAAAGAATCTCAGGAAATATATTTTTTGATACCTCAAAATTTATAAATGTTAATTTTTCCATCAGTCTTTTGATAAAGAGATATCAGATAACATTCAATTAAGTATTATAATTCACGATCTTTATATTTGACAGTCGTTTTGGCAAACGGTTGTCTTTGTTTCCAATTTAAAAGTTAGTAATGCAAGTATTGCACATTTTTATATTGTTAATCCATATTTTGAGTACCTTCAAAGGCGGCTCCAAAATGCTCATAATTTATAGGGTCTTGTGGACTATCCACTAAGACCCATGTCCTTGTTAGTTTAAATTCCGAATTCGTAAGGGTATGTTCACATCTACGCACGCACTGAACGCGTCTTTACCCCAATATACGATCCTTTCGCGTTCAAAAACTAGCACAACTCTCTCGTACATTTGTCCTCTAATCATATATAAACGCGCATATTATTTATTTACCAAGAAGCGTCAATATAAGCGCGCGCGCGCGTCAGTATACCGCAACTCGCAACATACTCACCTGCTCGCGAACATTCAAAACATGCGCGTTCTGCGTGCGCCTGTAGATGTGTACACACCCTATGGGCTAGTCTTATCCGCACGAACTCGCATTGTCGCGTTACGGAGTGATGTTTACGACGTGGAATCGGCTTGGACCAATCACTTATATATTTTTACTCTTTATTGCTAATAAAGCTATTTATACAAGTGATGACTTTAGATAAATGCGACCAGTGCCTTATTCTACATATTTCTGTAGCTCGGAAACATTCATCACTAGAGCGGGAAGATAATACAGTTTCGTGAAAATGCGAATTCGGGCGGATACGTCCTGCTAAGCCTCTATAGGAATTTTATTATTTAAGTGTACCTTTAAGGTACTAACTGATGTAACTACTAAGTTAATCAGATCATAATGGTTTCTGGTATAAGGCATATGTATAAGGGAGTGAACTAGATTCTTGGATTTTCAGTTATTAGACCTCTAAAGCAGTTTTTAGGAGTCTGAACTGCTCAGTTCAACAGGAAATATCTTCAAATTGACCAACACATCGATATTTTGTAGTTTCTGACCGACCGGGAACCGGTAGCGACCATGGGAATAATGCATAATAATCATCATCTGCCAAGCCTTTTCCCAACTTTGTTAGGATTGGCTTCCAGTCTAACCGGTTGCAGCTGAATACCAGTATTTTACATGGAGCGACAGCCTACCTGACCTCCACAACCCAGTTAGTACTAGGTAATACGATACCCCTTGGTAAGATTGGTAATAATGCATAATAATAAAAGATATTTCAAAATATTATTAGCATATCAGACGATAAATACTAATATATTTTTGTCAATCATACTGGCATAATTATAGATAACACCCAGCAGTGTTCTTAAAAATTATATTTATTTTAAGATGAAAAGTTAGTAGAGGAACCCAGCGGTGTTCTAAAAAATTATATTTATTTTAAGATGAAAAGTTAGTAGAGGAAACCATCAGTTACACAATACTTACTTTTTTAAGATAGATTAACAACCTGTTCCATTTACACTAGGTAACACTCAAAGCTTAAATAAAAACGCACTAATGGAGTTTAAGCACTCAGTTTTGCACAGAAAGCTGAAAATTCGATAGCACATCTTTTTTAGGAATGCATTTAAATGTCGTCTTTATATGAAAACGGGCATCAATCCGAAATATTAGGACTGAAGAAACATATCAAGCTATACAGTTCCAGTATAACATGGCCTCGCGTTGTATAGATTTGCCGTACAATGAGAGATCAGCATAAACTGGTATTGTATAGTTCGATTGGTCGTAGTGCGTACTACTAACGAAACAAAAAAAAATACAGGTTTAAAAATCTAATAACCCAAAAACCCAGCTCCCTATCCAATCCTTATCGCCCAGAAACCACTACGCATACAATTCATTCTTATACGCGCAAAATCTCCGTGTGTCTGTTATAGCAGATGGCGATCCAGTCGGGCTGCGTGGCCCCCCACTGGATCTGGTTGACCTCGCCTTCCGCCGCGGTGTAGGCCAGGATCGGGTCCTCGATGGCGCGCGGCATCTGCTGGATGTCCCAGATCAGGGCCTGGTGGTCGTCGCCGGCTGTGCAGATGTGGCATGAACTGGAGAAAAGGAGTTAATGAGTTGGGAAATAGAACATTAGGCACGATCCTTTACACCAACAAAAACTTTTTTTTGTTGTTCTGTGCGCACGATCATTCGGCTTAAATAAAATCTTACCAATATTATGAATGTGATAGTTTGTGAAAATTTATTTATTATTATTATTTATTTACTATTAACTTACACACACTATCTTTACAGGATGACCCCAATACAATAGTGGTTACCAAATAAAATCAACTAACGGCTAATACTTGAAAATCTAACAACAAAAATCTTAACACAGAATATTAATATCTAAATATAACTAACACAATTCAACAACACTCTTGCGAATTCACTCAGATTGCACGAAAATATGTCAATTCTCTCATGAACTTCGTTTAATACACATATTATGAATGTTTGTACTCTTTCACGCGAAAACCACTGAACGGATTTGGATGAAATTTGGCACATAAGATAGTTTATAATGGATTAACTTATAGGATACTTTTTATCCCGGTAGTATGACCTCGTGGAACAGTTACCGAATTTCACGCGGGCGAAGCCGCGGGCATAAGCTAGTTAACTAATAAAAATCAATATTAATAAAATAATTAATGTAATTTAATAATCTGCTGGGCCTATGCCTGTCCCAACCACAGCCACAATAACATTTCCTAAGCTTTTCGTATGGGAATTTTCTTTGTTTGTGAATTTTCAAGTTCCCGGCTGTCGAACTTTGACAGCCGTTACAGGTAGTCAGTGGACCAAAAAGTCTGACAACCAGTCTTACCAAGGGGTATTGTATTACCTAGTACTAACTGGGTTGTGGAGGTCAGATAGGCAGTCGCTCCCTGACCTGGTAACACAGGTTATCGTTCCTTCTTGTCGCAGGCTTACCTAATCTCCAGACGATTTTGGCTTCATTACATCGGACATCCTTTCTGTGAGCAATGAACCTTGCCCACCATCTCTAAAGTTATTGTATCTGTTGCCGTGGTTCTCGTGACATACTTGATACCAGGAAATGCTTGGCTGCAGGAACAGGTATTGGGGGTAAATGGGGTCCTACATGAGCAGTACCAGGTGCCCTACCTGTGCGGCGCCCAGGCGATGCCGTTGACGCACGCGCGGTGGTTGTTGAGGCGCGCGACGGGCGTGCACGGCACGCGCACGTCCAGGATGATGACCTCGCACGCGTCCATGGCTACTGTCGCGAGGTAGTTCGGGTCCTGCTTGTTCCAGGCTAGGCGCAGGAGTGGGGTGTGTTGGGGGTCCTGGAAGTATGGATGTTTCAGTAACACAGAGTGGCACACATAACAAGCAAGTCCCAGTAGTAGTACCAAGTACCCCGCACTAGCCACACGGCGGCATACACGCGCGGGCCACAAGTGTGCATCGACAGCCACATGGATGCTTTATTTCCAAGAATGTTTACAAAGGTAAAGTACCCTGCAAGGGTGCTTGTGTAGGGTTTAAGCACTTTGACGAAATGAAATCAGATGTCTAATGTTAAACAAGTTGATCCCTAACTAGCTAACATTAGGATCCATTTACACAAAAAATGTACTACTCACTGCTCGGCTACCCTTTTCTAAGGACTACAGACAGAAATTGTGATTGAGCTAAATCACCTTCAATCAGCAACTGAATTCACAGATTTGATGTTGTGCCTTAGTACAAATAGTACAATACATTTAATTACACCTTATATTTCTACTATTTTGTCAGTCAGTTGTCAGTACTAATAGATAGAATAGGAGCAAACAGCCTTTATCCAGCAAATGTTCCACGTTTGTCAAATTACCTCATAGATGATAGTGGAGTGCTCGAGATGGCGCAGGTCGAACATCCTGACGGAGCCGTCCGCGCCCACCGACGCGAACATGTCGCGGCCGCCGCCCGCGCGACTGAACGCTATGTCGTACACCTCCTGTTCATAAAAGGTGATTACAATATACAGGGGAATTACAATGATGTCATGTGATAAAGAAAAGGAGTCTTAAAAACCAGACGAATACTAATTTTCTATATTTATATACGCTTTTTAAGATACGAGTTCAACAAAATAATACTCTGAATAACTCTATCCAAATTCACTGTGTGATTTTGGGAGTGAACTATTTGTAATTTCTTCTTTTAAAAGGTTATCAATCAGTCAAATCATTTATTTCAGACACAGCGATCCACAATTTATCGGCGCAGCGGTGATGTTTATCGGCGCATATTATATTCTATGGTGTAGCTAGTGCACAGTGTGTATTGCCAACCTTCGTCTAAAAAGAAACATAGTGAAGTAAAAGATCTTTGAATAAGTCGATCTTTTATACCTTATCATGAGCAATAAGCTGCGTCTTCACATGCCCCGACACCTCGTTGACCCTCCCCAACACCTGGCCAGTCTCCAGCCCCCAGATAGTGCAGGTGGTGTCAATGCTGCTGGTCCCGATGAGGTTGGGATCCACCTCGTTCCAGTCGAAGGATGTTAGTGGAGCGCAAAAGTCCGAGTTCTTGTTGTTGTTGAGCACACACTCGAAGAGGGTGTAGGGTTCTCCAGCGCGCCAAATGCGGAGGTAGTCGCCTGGAGGAGGAAAAGGTGATGGTGGACAAAGATATGAAACGTGAGTGGCTTAAGGAGGTAGCAGAGCCTTCCGACACTCAGTGTGAATGCGGTGTTGTCAACCAGACCATGACACACTTGCAAGAGTGTCCAAAGTAGCCCTACGTTAGCACTTTCGAGGACTTAAAAACGCTACTGTCGCCGCGATTAATGTAGCTGCCTGCTAGGCCCAGGTAATTTAATTAAGACATACAACCAATACGACAGAAGAGAAGCAGAACTGAATAAGTTGCCTTAAATCAATCAAGAGTAAAGTTCAATTTTAGGTCATTAATAGGAACAGCTGATTTTCGTCAATGAATCTTCTGCTGTCCCATGATGAAGATAAGTGTTTTTGATGGTGTTTCCTAAGTTACGTTTACAAGTTAAATCCAACTTACCACTGGTAGCTAGTAGATCAGGGTACACTCCCTTGCTGTCAGGGATCCACATGATCTTGGTGGTGGGGTAAGGGTGGTCAAAGGTGCTCTTAGCACTGAACTCGCTGGTCTCCTCATCTAGAGATATGATTTGTACCTGGGGATAGACAATCACCTTTGATGTTCTATTCACACACTGCATATTACTAGAAAGCTATTAAAAGCATGAGAGTGCTGCTAATTTGTGAATCTGCTTATGTCAGTTGTTAGTTAGAATGTTCTTTATCACACACTAAATAAAGTGTTGTATTGATCATATTATGACCACATTCTACCACACCATGCATTGTCATTCATGACTTTTTAAACTGGGGGTAGTTTTAAATGATTTATTCAGATTATTTTTTTTACTTTTAACATGAAAATAACATAACATTAACAGCCTGTAATCCCCGAAGGATAAGGCAGAGATGAACCCACATTTTGCCAGTTATGTTTAAGTCCCATGCAATAGGGGGCGAGCCTATTGTCATCAAACGGGCACAACTCCAGATTCCGTGGCTGCTACTGAGAAATTCCTGATGGAAAACCCTAGAACACTAGCTGCCCGTCCAGAGAATTGAACCTAGGACCTCATGCTTAGTAATCACGCTTCTGACACCTAGACCAACACACAAAGCTTATGATTTATTTAGCCTTTATACCATAAAGTGAGAGAACCTTCCTTACCTTGTTATTGTACTCTTCAACAAAACTACCGAGTGCAAGGCGGAACCGTTTGTCTGGTCTCACAGACCAGTTCATTGAGTACAGTGGCCATGGCGCCTGATACCTGAGGACATCACAGTGTTGAATGTTACAATGCTAAAGTTTAGAATGAATTTTGATTAATAGTCGAGTGCAATTAGACAAGAGGGTGGAACGAAGTTTATAGTGGACGGATTTTCATGGGACTTTTTTCTTGAGTTCCTAGAGGAATGGAGAAGAAAGTTAAAAAAAATTTCGCCGCTCGCGACTTTTTTTTGTTTTTGAATTTCCTTTGGAATATTTTTTTTCGTTTTAGAATCTGTTTTAACCAAAAACCGGCCAAGTGCGAGTCGGACTCGAGCATGAAGGGTTCCGTACCATCGTAGATTGGGGCACAAAAATCATTTTTCATGAGATACAGCACCCTGACAGACAGACGAGCGGATGTACAGCGGAGATTGACTAATAGGGTCCCGTTGGTTACCCTTCGTGTATGGAAGTATAAAAAACGAAAAAATAAAATTTTATTTATTTTTGACAAAAATTGTTTGCTCGGGTTTTTAATTCATTATTGGTAAAACATATCACTCAGTACTAACTGGGTTGTGGAGATCAGATAGGCAGTCGCTTCATGTAAAATACTGGTATTCAGCTGCATCTGGTTAGACTGGAAGCTGACCCCAACATAGTTGGGAAAAGGCTAGACAGATGATGATTGGTATGGTAAAACATATTTTACACATCATTAAGTTCATTTTTTTAGTCCATGGAAAAATACATGTGATTGTCTCATTATATCCTCCCCCCCCCTGTTCAAACCTCGTGGGTAATGCTGACCCATATTTTGTTCATTAAAACTCACACTCAAAAGATTTATTTCAATTAAACCATTTACAACCACTTTTCAGTTGCTCAGTTGGCAAGAAAGTTCAAGTAAGTTGTGTTGACATTGAGAAGTATGGCCAAGGAGCTCTATGGACACTCCTTTTCAAAGGAGTTAGTCATTGACCATCATCTGACTGTAAATTCATGCCATACAAGACATTATGTGCTCTCTCTCAATGATATTGTAATAGTTGTAGAAAAAAGTGCATAAATTATCAAAAAGATGTTTTCAGTTAGCTTTAATGGTTCAAGTTACTCTCTTTGGACTTGGGTTCATTTCTGATTAGTCAACTAGATCTGTTACCTTCAAGCAAGTTGACAGAAAAGTTACTTATTGTTTGGGGTACACTAGGGTCAGATGGCACTCACTTGTATATTTCCTTGCGTTTAGTACTGGAACTAGTGGTACTAGAGCTGCTATGTGGCATCGACATCCTAACTGCTTAGATTTTAATCCTGTAAAAAAATTAACAGCTATTTTGAAACATTTCATTTACTACAGTATCTGCGATAAAAATACTAAACAGTAAGGGAAAATTTGATTTTTATTTTTGATTTAAGCGTAAACTTTAAGATATCAATAATAAATTATTTCGCAAAAAAATTATGCCCTATGAGAACACAATATTGTTACAAATAAACCTCGTTGTACAATTAAATTAAGACTACCTTTAAGGTTTTAACACATGTGTCGTATTAACACAGAAAGTTATTTAAGTTTAATTAGGACAAAGCCTACTTTAAAACTTTATTTATAAACTAAATTCCATGTGAAACGAACGAAAGCATTATTTTTACAATTTTGACGTGACCGATGACATTTAGAAATAATGTTGCTATAAATGTTTACATAGATTATTGATTTTGAAATTGTGTTGCCATTGGTGATCATTTTATGGCATCGGGTGTAACAGTTAGTCTGCATTGCTATTCAAAAACAAATAAACAATCCAATCGAAATCGAATCGATCATGACACTTGTTTGATTATCTGATTTTTTAATCAAATGACTGGCAAAACGCTATTCATAGATCCAAGCGGCGAGTTTTTTTTTCATATTAAATTGGTTACAAAAGGGTAGGAAATAGTGTAGTAGAAAAAAATCTGAAGTGCCAAATAAATTAGTTTTACTGGGGATTTTATGTGCGACTATATAATCTACAATTTAGTAACCCAACCATCAAAAACTGATTGTTTTATTAAATAAAGTTTACCTGATCTCTAACAAACTTGCTTTGTAAACTTTAATTTAATGTCAAACCGGGAATTTGAACAAAAACCGTTTGGGGTACTTTAGTAGTTTTCTACTCTACTGAACTTTGCTCTTTCACTCTTTGGTAAATTCCTCAAATTGAAAAGTCTTCAACAGTGTTGTTTTTTTAACAAACTGAAAATGGATGTAAGTATTTTATCTTTTATATAAAAATCTCGTGTCACGGTGTTAGTGGTCGCACTCCTCCGAAACGGCTCGAGCGATTTTGATTTAATTTTTTACGTATATGATAGGCATGAGAATAGTTTTTAAACTATATTTCACACCACTAGGGTAGGTAGCGTGGGTGGGTAGGTAGCGTAGGTGGGTAGGTAGGTTAGGTTAAACAGACAAATGGCTCAAAGTGGATATCTAATCGTAAATAGGTACTTTATGGTTTTAGCAATGATATAAATGTTAACCACCTTGTTAGATATTTAATCAAGCTTGGCTAATCTTACGGTCAGTTGGTGATCTTGCTAATTATACATTTATTTCAGACTTGGCAAGACTGGCAGTCAGACCTCAAAATATACAAAATCGGGTCTGGCACTGGTGGTGGAGTCTGTCCGGAACCACTATCAACAGACTATAGAATTTTTCAGAGTGGAGATGATTGAAGGTCAGCCTGGAGTGGCAGATTCACTGCAGGTAAGTAAACATACTGATATCAAAAGTATTCTGTCATTCTTTATATATAAAAGATACAAATGTTCATATTTATTAGGTATCTGAATATTCATCATTAGAGGACCAAATACAAAAAGAGCCTTCAGTTCCTGAGACACCCCATCAGTCAAGGAGCAGCCCAGACCCACTTCATGCTATCCGCATATGGCAAGCAGCAGCAATTGAAGATGTCGCAACTGGGGTGCATAGCATCACAGCTGCTTTTCGTCAGATTGCTGCTGCATTGCGGAAGGATATGGTATGGAAAAAAAATGATAAAAGTGATTTTTTTAATAATCTATTTATTAAATTGGCTCTAATTTGAAGGACCCTACTATAGCCATCTTGCTCAATTCCTGAACATGTGAATTGTTCTTTAGAGGGTTGGTACCGGTTCTGTCAAGCCAGCCTGTATACACATGTTATGCATAACTGCACATGCACTGGTGATGAAGAACCGGGGTGAGAAGCCATGGCTTCAGAGGGTATTCTGAATCACCTGGAAACATCAAATTGTTATTATTGGAAATATTAAATTATTATTATTTTTTTTAACATTAAAGTATATCATTATCTCCTTCATTTATTTTTATACAAATCTTATACATTTTTAAATATTTCTTAAACTAAAAACAATATAAAAAACATTTAAAAATATAAAAAATTGTAGCCCACTGGTATCGGGAACAGGGTCCAAACTACCGGCAGTCAGGGCTACAGAGAGAGGAACCTCCTAACAATATGAGCCGTGTCCAGGAGTACCGCTTTCTGAATCAAACCCTTGATCCAGCCGCCTAACGAGAGCCTCCTCAGGTATTGGTCGAGGCTCTTGGCAATTAAGCCATGGGCTGATACAATCGACACAATGATCACTGAGTCCACATCCCACATGTCGACAACCTCGTGAGCCAAGTCAAGATACTTGATTTGCTTATCGTTATCATTATTGTTACAGTTACTGACCTAGAAGCCAGCAAGATGTATGTGTATACAGTTTCTCGTGAAAACTGTTTTTTTTTAGCAGAATATGTATCCTATTCACATATCCTACAACACCAGGGAAACCAAACCTGCTGTAGTTCCTGAAAATAAGCATTTAATTGCATTGTAACAGCTCATTAACAATATGCCTAAGTAAGTTGTTTTTGTATCTTTTAAATATCTTATATTGCCTGCAATTTTGTATTGTACCTATAATAATAAAATTGTTGTAACATAAAAAGGAAATATATTGTTATTTTTTTACTTTTAACTTTTGATTTACTTACCTTGAGTATTTGTTAATATTAAGTACTAGGTTTTGCCAGCGGCTTTGCTTGCATTAATTTAGCATTTGCCAATCAATTCAAGTTGTACTCTACTTGTTGTTTGGCTGTTGCATCATGGGCTCGGAAATGTTGTATGTCCTTCTCTTTGGCACTGATATCTATAAATTCTGGGCATTGGACACACCGCATTACATAGTTGGGGTGCATCTAAATTGCGCATAAGTATAATGGGTACACTTCTTTCTGATTATATTTTTAAAGCACCCATTTTCATCTAAACCATATAAATATAAAGAGTTTTCAGAGGTTCTTCTGGTTCACCAAGTAAAGGAAGAGAAACTGCCATTGGAACAACACATACCCACGGTCTGGCATCTGCATTTTAAAGCACAAAACTGGCATTTTTTATTCATCAAATCAACTACAACTGTCATACGCAAGTTAAAGAGAGGCAAGTCGCCGGGTCATGACAGCCTAAGTATAGAGCATTTGCTATATGCTGGTAAGCACTTACCGCGAGTGCTAGCAATGTTTTTTAGTTTGTCCCTAAGTCACTCGTATCTTCCAGCTGATTTACTTAAAACTATTGTTGTGCCCATTGTTAAAAATAAGACTGGAGATGCGAGTGACAAGAACAACTACAGGCCTATATCCCTGGCTACCATCATTGCAAAAGTGTTGGACAGTCTGACTGATCAGCAACTGGATAAGCATCTAACACTCCACGACGCCCAGTTTGGGTTTAAGCCACATTTATCCACGGAAACAGCTATACTATGCCTGAAACAGACTGTTCAATACTATGCAAGTAGGAAAACACCTGTATATGCGTGTTTTCTGGACCTCTCCAAGGCTTTCGACCTCGTATCTTATGACTGCCTATGGAAGAAACTGTCAAATGTTAAAAACCTCCCAAGCGATGTCATTAGGATGCTAAAGTATTGGTATAAAAACCAATACAACTATGTTAAATGGGCGGGTGTCCTGTCGGATGCATACGGGTTGGAGTGCGGTGTGAGGCAGGGGGGAATCAGCTCACCCAAGCTATTCAACCTATATGTAAACGAGCTGATCTGTGAGCTCAGCAATGCCAATATCGGGTGCTCCATTGACGGGCACTGCGTCAATAACATCAGTTACGCTGATGATATGCTATTGCTGAGCCCATCGATCAGTGCACTTAGGAGGCTTCTTCGCATCTGTGAAGACTATGCGGTGGCTCACGGCCTTAGGTACAATGTGACCAAGAGCGAGCTACTGGTTTTCAAAGCAGGTAACAAATGTTATGATACTGTCCCACCAGTCACCTTGGGGGGCGCTCAGCTTTCCAGGGTCACGAAGTTCAAGTACCTGGGGCATTGGGTCACCGATAGTCTGTCCGACAATATGGACGTGGAGAGGGAACGCAGAGCATTGGCAGTTCGATGTAACATGCTGGCTCGTAGGTTCGCACGTTGTACTAGGGAGGTGAAAATTACACTCTTTAGAGCGTATTGCCAATCTATGTACACGTGTGCCCTATGGGTCAGCTATACAAAAAGCTCGTACAATGCTCTGCGAGTCCAATACAACAACGCCTTCAGAGTTATGTTGGGGCTGCCGCGCTTTTGCAGTGCATCGGGGATGTTTGCGGAGAATGGCGTGCCAGATTTTTACGCACTGATGCGGACACGGATAGCATCCTTGATGCGGCGAGTGCGCGACAGCTCCAACAGCTTGGTGGCTATAGTAGCCGACAGGATGGATAGTCCAATAATGTGGCAATGGATGACCAGTCATCGTGCGTCATTCCAATATTTGAAATAAGTTGTTTATAGTGTAGTTTTTGTGTAGAATGTGTTTTCATGTATATATTGATGTTGTATGTTTAATATTGTAATATGTGTTTGTTTATGGACTTATGGTCTGAAATAAATTTTATTATTATTATTATTATTATTATTAAAGTATGATTTTTGTAATTAATTTCCTTTAATTCGCATTCAATCTTGAATTATTAAATACGGACAAAGGGACACGGATAAAAATCCGTCGGCGTGCGGTTAGCATTTCTGCAAGAGCGGTCCTTCTCGCCTGCGACTGTTCTGGAGTTTCTGTCGCTCTATTGGCTGCTTGCCGCTGCGCTTGTTCCTCCAAACGCATTTCCGTTTGAAAGGGCGTCTCAGTCGCTCTCAGAGAAGCCTGGCGGGCGGCTTGGCTCTCCAATCTTTCTCGACTTTGAGAAGATGTCTCATCAGCTCTCAAAGCCGCTTGTCGCTCCGCTTGTTCTTGCCTTCTTAATTCGGCATGAAAGGAGGATTCTTGGGATCGCGCAATTTTCGCTGCTCGGGCTCGCGATGAGCTCCTACCTAAGTTGGAACTACGTTTGCGAGGCATTTTAAAATATAAACTAAACTAACGGACACAGAACATCAATATAATAATTAAGCGACAGCTGGCGACAGCGTCTGACTTCTGATTCTGAAGTTATGAACGCGTCGGTCGCTAGTGGAGAATTTGGTATTGCCATTTAAGAAACTCACCAAGAAAAAAGAGGAAGTAAAACATAAGGCAGACTTGAAAGTCCGTCTTCACATAAGAATATAATATTAAGAAAGTAATAATATCCAAAAATTTTAATTTTTATGTAAGAAAAATAAAAAAGGGGGAAAGAAACTATATCAATCATACAACGATCATTCTCGAATTAGGCGTTCTTCGCCTAATTACCCTACCCATTTTTATTTTTCACTGATTTGACTTAAACACATTAAAATATGAAAGATATCAAAGATACGAATTCAATAGTTAATGAGGCATTTAACTATTAATGGTGGTACTGAAAAATCAGTAACAATATTCCAAAAAAGATTAAAACTATACGTTATCCAAAAATGTTTCTACTCAGTAAAAGAATATTTAGAGTTTAGCTTAAAATAACGATTTTACCTAATGTACCAAAGTGGCGATCTGTCCTCAAACAATAAGATTGAAGTCTATATTATTTAACCATATATAAAAAAAATTTGGACTACCTGTACTACCTGAAAAGGATGACATTAATATTGCTGAAAAATTATAATTAATTCGCTCTTATTGACATTTAATTTTGTGACATAACTATTTACTTCTCGACCGTGATGTTATATTACTTTATAATTAATTTCACTTACTTTGAGTTCAATGAGGATTGCAGCTGATGACTGCACGTTTGGGAAATAGGGTTTTATTTCCACAATGAGGCTCGGACCATGTCTAAATTGTTCGTTTTCGGTTTTGTGAATGGCGTTTAGAGGACTTTTTCAATTCCACTATCGATCGATTGGATATGACGGCCAATCGAGTAGTCGTGAATAGCCGGTACAGGCGACAATCGAAGCCAGATTCAAAACCAGGTTTCTAGGGTAGGTACTGGGAAAAACTGGCCGGTGTTTTACGTCACATCATTTATAATGAAAATCTTTTTAACTGCCTTCTTATTAAGGAGGAGGTTATGTACTCGGCACGAATCTTTTTTACTTTCCGATTGTTGTATAGGAATATGTTCAACGGACGAATGGTCCGGGCCCCTTTTAAGTGATAGGTACATTTATTTATTTAACACTTCAAGCACAGAAGTACAGAGGCGGACTTAATGCCATAGGCATTTCTACCAGTCAACCTTAACATACACCGTACACCACACACCGTACACCGTACATTATTTTACCGTATATAATGAAACATTGACTGGAGCCCTGAAACAGCTAGAGGGGGTCTCGGTAGACCGAAGAGAAGATGGCGGGACGTCTTGGATGGCGTCCTCGTGAATTGGCGAGAAGAAGCACACTATCGTGAGAAGTGGAAGGAATGGGGGGAGGCCTTTGCTCAGGAGTGGGACAATACAGGCTTACTAAAAAAAAATAATTGAAACATTCAATAAGTACCTACTATGAAAAGAAATGGTACGTATTATGTACGACGCCAGTACATCAAGCTACTACAATCTGTCAAATTTCTTTAATAGATTTTCAACTTTATTGCTAAAGCAATAGGTTCAAGGTTGATTGGGAAAGTTTGACAGCTTCCGGTGATTTGATGTGCTGGTATCTGTACCTACATTCGAATAACTTAGGAAACAACAATACTTTTAATATTAACGTGGAAAGATAATGAATAGACAAATGGTAAAGGGTGGTATGGTGGAATGGTGGTGGTGGTGGTATGGTATGGTGGTTGGTGGTGGTGGTATGGTAATGGTAATGGTATGGTGGTATGGTGGTGGTGGTAATGGTTGATTGGTAGAGAATGCTTTGTGGCATTAAGTCCGCCTATGTATCACTATTGTACATGAAGTTTAAATAAATAAATAATAGATAACTTTAATGTCTCCACAGTTACATTGCATCTTCAATCATCATCTGCCTAGCCTTTTCCCAACTATGTTGGGGTCTGCTTCCAGTCTAACCGGATGCAGCTGAATACTAGTATTTTATATGGAGCGACTGCCTATCTGGCCTCCACAACCCAGTTAGTACTGGGTAATACGATACCCCTTGGTAAGACTGGTTGTCAGACTTTTAGGGCCACTGACTACCTAACGACTGTTAAAGATCTACAAATGACAGCCGGGACCAACGGCTTAACGTGCTTTCCGAGGCACGGAGGAAACTCGGTATGAAATGGGCGGTCACCCATCCACAGACCAACCTAGGCAAGTACGGGTTAACCTAAAGATCAAACTAAATGTTTCCACATGCGTTTATTGATGATCTGTTCCCGGTTGTCTTATTGGAAGAAATAGTGTTTATGGTTTGCAATAAATTTCTGGTATTCAATTTTATAACTTCATCTCCAACATACTTGTTTTCTACTATCAAATAAGTAGCTAGATAGTATTTAAATTGTATTTTTCTAAATTTACCCACTGCTGGGTACAATTATTTTACTGACGGCTCATGTTATTTTTAATGCGTGGTGGCAAAGAGTATAATAATAATATGGGACCGTGGTGGCCTGTTGCGCGGGCGCCTGCTAAAAGTATAATAATCTAAGTATGTCACGTACATATCTACTGTAGATCTTTTGAACACAGCAGGCGTTGGTACATAGCCATTCAATTAACACAGTTGACAGTACTAAGTATGTAAAAACAATTATTTATAATCTACCAGTACTCGGGTCGATGCTATACAATCAGCATACCATTATTACAAGGTATGCTTTTAACAAAAAGTCACATATGACTGCCTCGTTAGTCCTGGGTTCGATTTCTAGGTCGGGCAAACTGTCGTTGGGTTTTTCCACCAGGAACTTTAAGACGTTCCTGGTGGTGTTTCAGTTGATGGCAATAGGCTCGTCCCACATGGGATAACACTTTGCTCGACCCCTTAAACGAACCCTGGACCTTATGCTCAGTAGTCTCGCTTGCGACCACTAGACTAACGACGCAGCCTCATTAATAATTCAAAAATAATTGACTTCACAATTTAGGTCAAGATGGAATTTAAAAATATAAAAGTCTGACCACCAGTCTTACCACGGGGTATCGTACCTATTACCCTTTAACTGGGTTGTGGAGGTTAGATAGGCGGTCGCTCCACGTTCATATCAAATACTGGTGTTCAGCTGCATACGTTTAGACAGGGAGCCGACCCTAGAAAGACGCTAGGCTAGATGATGATCTGATGTTATTTATGACTAACAGTTTCAGATGAAGTTGAAATCGTAGCACGATTGCACGAAGATTTCTCGGCAGTGGGTCAGGATTAAGTTTTACTTATATCTACCTATCAATCTAAAAGCTAGGTCATCTAAGCAATAAATTGCTAATGCATTTATTTCTGTTTCGATGTATATTTTTGATAACAGCACAGAATATTCAAATATTGAATCTAAATTGCTCTTTTCTCCTTGTGACGCATGAATAGATTATAATTTTATATCTATTACACACGTATTGAATATGAATTGAATTGTTATTACATTAGTCACCTTAATCCGAATTTTGACCTACATTTGAATATTTTAGACGTGCGCCTTGCATTCCTTTGCCGCGCACGCAATAAGAGTGTTGCCAGACGGAAAGTATACTCCTTCAAAACAGGGCAGACTGTGAGACGTGGAGTTATATTTCTTGTAAAGCTTAATTAACTATATCACGGTCATACTGAAAGGTATTTTTCCCGATGAAAGGCGTTCTTATGGAATGTTTATCTACAGAGCTTGCTAGTTCATTATGATGATGAATAAAAAATAATTAAACTACTACTACTCTTTTTAGTTTGATATAATCATTTTTATGTGGTTTTTGGAGACAACTGACTTAATCCACAACTTTGAAATTTTTTTCAGCAAATAAAGTGAAACATTAAATCTCAAAATCAGTCTCCATTTGTCTGTTACATTTTTCTCCAATTTCGTGAACAACAAACCTACTCAAACTAGGGTGATTTTGTCCCCCACACATGGCAAACCATGGCACAACCGACCTTATCATTCAGTGCGCATACGCGTAGCTCCGGTTAAGGACATCACTTTCTTACATTACGTCAACGCTCGTTTAGGGACTCGTGATATAATTACTTGTGCAAGAGTGGCCCCCCCGAGTGTTTCAAATGGATACATAGATCATAATAATATTGAAGCTAGGCACCTTCTAATAACAGCTGGATATTTGGTTAAATTAATTATTATGTTGTTACTAAGAACCCATTATTTTTAAACTGCAGAGCCTCTCCACTCTCTTCCCACGATGTTAGGGAACTAAAAAGCAGTTTTTGTAGTGTAGGAGTCTTCCCGTCATCTCTGTCTGAGGCTGGCACGATGGCACAAATAAATAAAAACGATTGATTTGTACTAAACGTTGTTCAACTTTATCTTTTTGCTGTTTGCAGGTTCAAAGCTTTTATTTTTTTTTTTGTGTTGGGGAAATCCTCATACAGGTATTTCCTTTGGGAAACAATGGAGGGATTTGTCGAACTCCTACTAAACCTCACTATTCCTGGCGCACTCCTGACTGATGTGCTTTCATCCGGAATAGTAAAGAACCTTTACAAACGGGATTGATGTAGTACGCGGGCTGCGTTCTACATCATCCTGCTCTGCTCTCGTATCAAATTATTTGTGTTCGGTGCAGTGCGACAGTCACTTAATATTTGCGAAAGTTCTGTAGGCAGGTAATGTCTGTTGCTAATAATTAAGGGAAATGGAGTAAGAAGTGTGCAACGTACCTACTTAGTGAAGGTCGGAACTCGTTATCAGTATTGCAGAAGGTAGGTATGAATATAGAATGCAGGCACATTGAGTAACTTAAGAATTAAGTAATTTAGTGGAAAAGCTTCGTGAGAGGGTTTGAGAATGTTGTTTCAGACGTTGCGGATATCATATTTGGTATTTTGATGCCTGCAATCTGGGGTTAGCTCCGAATGAGACCTGACGGCATTTAAAACGTTGAAGGAAACCGGTATGACCTTGAAGAAAAACTGGAAGACAAGTGACATATGGACGGTGACGGCCCACCTGTAAGAGAGATCCAAAGAGAAGAATACTTATACCTAAAGGGAGAGCTCTTACAGTCAGGACAGGAGGCTTGTGTATGTTCCAGCTTGGGGACGGTATTCTCATCATCTCATACCGAGGAGGGCAGAGACTGGTAATTTTAATCTAAAGGCAATATGTCTTCCTGACAAGACTATAATTTCCAGTAAAGTAAAGAAAGCTGGAGGATTATTGATGGATATAGCATTCATTCTTTCTTCTACTTATTTATTTATTCTTAAAAGAGTTCCCCTTTAAATAAGATTTTCCGAAATTAATATGCCTTAATATCTATTAAATATCCGACGTCCAAAGCGTCCATATTAAATTCTATAGAACTTGTGCTGATAATATCTTTGACCTTTACATTTATATGAACTTTACATTATAACGGACATTACTTTATGTCTTTATATATGTATTATGACTACATGTTGCTTGTAGTTTATTTGGTACTAAGCATAAAGTATTGCCGACTTTTGATGATGCTGCGTAAATCTGCAAATCATGTTCAGAAAGAGAAATGGAACTCGGAAATGCGCAGCGTCGTCTTTAAAAGGTCATTGATTCATATTTCGAAAATAATGACATGACTCAGATTACAGGACGAATAAGAATTAAAGTGCAGGCCACATCGCCAGCCAGCGAGGGAGCAAGCGAACGAGCCGGGCGAGGCATCATTTCACCTCTTTTCATACTTTGATTCACATTTACAACGTGGACTACCGAAAGAGCCAAAACGAAGTACGAAAAGAGGCTCGCTCGCTCGCTCGCTAGCTGGCGATGTGAGTCTGTTTGAGGTAAAAATATTCAGTTACCTGCCCATCGAATTGCGGCCCACTACTTCTCACAGAGAGATGGCGTGTGTCCCAGCGGTGGGAACATTAAATGCTGGTGATGTGATTATGTTTCCCCTTTACAAAAGACATCCCTAACAGAAGTTTGAACTCTCTCTAACCGCATTTTTCTTACGATAAGAACAATTTCAGTGGCGATTAATAACTCTTTCGCATAAAAAAACTGTCTTAAAATAGCTTCAAAATCTGATCACAAGAACGCAGCCAGTCCATTCATCTGGCTAAACCGTCGTTAGGTCAAGGCTTCTAATATTAACAGCGGTCTTTTGTCCGACTGCCGGCTGCACCATTTGTCATGTTTTGACAACTCACACGCAGTCCGCAGATCGACAAAGGTTAATGTTTAATAAGAACCGGTTAGATTAACTTTTTATTGTGGTATTTGTATTGTTCTGAGAAATGTGGGGTTTCGCCTTGGTATCGATAGTAGGTGTAACGATTGTTTAATTGGTGTAAAGTGATCTGGTTCGATCGTTGGCTCTGGTGGTCTTCAGTTCAGATTAATTTTAAGCACGCTTTCTTATGACAATATTTATATACACATAATAAGCAGTTCCGTTTGACAAGCATGTTTCTATCTGAAGGCTTTTTTTTTTTTTTTTTTTTCCGGATGGGAAATCATCAAATGACCCCCCCCCACTCTGGGCGGAACGGAAGGGAGTGTCAGACTTGTACTGACTAAAACCCATCCATGTTCCTTCTTTGCCCTTTGTGTACCAGGGCCACGGTATCTCTTTCGAACAGTCCCGCAGCCCTGGCAGGCATCGGTCCTTGCGGACCCCTACTTATTTGCTGACATCTCTTTGAGGCGCACGTGGAACACGAACGCGCCGTCGACACGGCCTGTCGTCATAAGACGGCCGGACGGCGAGCTGGCCCATAACTCGCCGTCCACAGGCCTGCGCCTACGGTGGCCGGGAGCCACCACGTGACCCCCGACGCCCAGGGCGTCTCCCGCGGCGACTGGGACGTGAGGTTCTTTCCCTCTCACGTCCCGCCACCTCCTTCACTAGCATGACTGCTTCGCAGAAGGAGGTGACGGCTTCCTATTCCCTCTCGCTCCGGACCATGGCTTGAACCAAGGCCGGACGCGAGAGATCGCCGCCGCCAATCGCCGCTACGAGGACAGACTTCTATCTGAAGGCTTAAGCACAGTACACCCACATTTCGCCAATTATATTTAAGGAGTAAAAACCTTATAATACGGGCGAGTCCATTACTATCAGCTGGGCACAAGTTCAGACCCCGTGCTACCACTGTGAATTCATAATGGATAAACCCAATAACACTTTGCCCGATGAACTGGGAATGAAACCTGAGGCTCAGCAGTAGGGCGAATATGACACAATTGAGGTGGTTTATCACACTGAGTCAAGATCAAAAAACAACAATAGAACAAAAAAAGTTTCCTATAACTTCAACCAAGTTCAATTAGTCAGCAGTACCAAACTTCGCCCATGCCACTCCTCTCACCCAATTCTTTCACAACTTCACTAACTATCAAGCAATTCGATCAGTTTAGACTGAAGCGAGGAAGTGACCTCAGCTGATCAGATTAATTGAACAATGCCCATCGGTGGGCGCCTTGACCCGTGGCCTTTTGGTTGCTAAAACAATTATACTCGATGAAAGGTTGACCATTTGTACCGAGATTGTGTTACGAAGGATTGTTGGGTCTAGTCGCGTGGTTGATATGTATTTGTATGTAGCTTGTTATTATACATTGTGAATGGTGGCTTGAGGTGCAGTTACCGTTTTGGTTGTCTTTGATCTACTGGGAATTTATTGCAGCAGATCTAGGGTGCATGCATTTATTGAATTTATAATAAGTTAAAGCTGCTTAGAGATTCGAGGAGTAAGAGTCAGCGTTTGAAACAACAAAATCGCACTTTGCTTGTTACCTGATGTCAAACCCTTGTAAACTTTTGGTGAAACCGGTACGGGCAGACTGCGGACACTGGACACCCGGACACACAGATATTTTAGAACATAACCAGTTGGAGTCCGTTGTCTGGACCCAGATCCGCAATTAATTCGAACCGGTGACCGAACCAGTCACACGAAATACACTTAGAAATTCGAAACTAACAAGATATTTCTTCTATACTGCTGAAGTTCCGTCACAGTTTCTTGGGAACGTACGTAGGTGACTAAGCTATTAACAGTTACTTCAACAAATAATAAGGTCACATTATTACTTTTTCCAAGAAATCAGTCCCAAAGAAAAACCTCACAATATTGGCAAAGGCCAACCTCAATAATCCAAAAACTGCAATGTTTTAGGAAGTAACAAAACACTACGACTCACAGTGGACGCCTACACGTCGGAATATAATGCTTGATTACTAATTAAAACCAGCTTTTATCTTCAGGATGTACGAATTTATCTAAAGTTCAAGGAGTCGGTGTGATCTAATCTCTGTAAGGTGGAATGTTTTACTAGTCAGTATATTGCTAATGGATTGTTTGTCTAGAATTTTAC
The DNA here is from genome assembly GCA_910589295.1 of Noctua janthe. Lineage (NCBI taxonomy): Eukaryota > Metazoa > Arthropoda > Insecta > Lepidoptera > Noctuidae > Noctua > Noctua janthe. Next base: position 1,135,774 of record OU342561.1, read on the forward strand.
GGCCAAGAAAGCGTGCCAGGATAATGTAAATGATCCATCAAATAAAATTGCAAATATTGAAAACGGCCGTAGTAATGCTCTCCGTTGCACACGGAGGGCAATAAAAATAATAAAATAATACCTAGCTATACTCTAAAGGGTACGTGTTTATCGTTTATGGGTCTAGCTAGAGCTATGATAACATCTCAGTGTTTCCCTGGCCAAAATAATAGAATATTAAATCTCCCTCACGATTGTATTGTATAATTGGCTGGTGTCCGCAACTCCAGGTCGAATGCGCGTATTTTCCCTCACCATACCACCATACCAGTCCCAGGGTTCAGGGTTGTCAGGATCCAATTCACAATCCTGCTAAATCCGTACTACTATTAGGAAGCTTCTCAACAAGTATCGTCTACTAATACTATTAATACCCGCTGTCGAAACAGCTGTGAGTACCTACGTAATTACATGTTGCTCTTGTGTTCGTGGTATGTCGACATACGCTAGCTAATTAATACGCATTATTAATGACTTGTACGGCAACAAAACTAAGTTTACGACAGCACTGCATGACGACTCGTGTCACCGTGCTGTCCTTGGTTTCCCATTAGTTTTGTAATTATGTAGTTGTAATTGTGTAGTCCTTATTGGTATAGACTGCCCTCGTGACGTCGTGATTGAAAACACGGAATTTAAATTATAATTTCATTGAAGATACTAAGTTTTCAGTTATGAGGCTATAGCAGTTGTGATATGAGGATGTCATAAAATCTCGGAAATAAGCAATTTCCACTTGATATTAAGAAAACACAGCATTTATTCCAAACCCTGCCCGGCAGACAACTTGGTTCGAATTCAAGTTGGGTCTCATCCGCAATGATGAGAGTTTGGTTAACGAAATGATAAGGCTGGCATCCCCAAACAGGCATAACGCGACTTTACGATAATACTTTGCGAAACGTACCAAAAACCTCGAAATCAAGTACTCCTACAAAAAACTAGTAAGTAAAACGCAAAACTAGAATCCAAAATGTATGTCCAAATAACTTAGTGCCTGTAGGTGCGTCTCGGAGTTACTATAAGAGGACTTGAGGTGCAGTACGGACACGGCACTTTGTACTTCCGGTACAGTCTGCGAACGACGATGGCAATGAAGAACAGGACCGCAGTGAGGAGTACAATATTGACCAGCTGGACATAAGATACGTCGGAGTCCTCGGAATAGAGGCTTGAGCGTCTCCGTTTGAAGTTTCTCATCTAGATTGATTTCTTTAACTTCAAAATCAGGCGGTATATAAATTACTGCACTTCTTGATCATGGAACTGCTTTTATTGTTGAAGCAGCGATATACTATTCTGGAACAAAGGATGTCTGTAAGAGGTGACAGAAAAGTGGAAAAGTAATCGTTTATCTGGGTTGGCATTAGATGAAGAGGAATGAAAAAATTATAGTGGATAGACACGAAGACCAGAAGTCATAGAAAAGACGGGTGGATTGTGTGAGGTATGGTCAAAATAACTAGTGGTAGTGTCCTGATAGGACATAATGCAGAGGAGAACATATGCGCCCTCTCCAAGTGATATTGGACAATGGCAGGAAGACCAAGAGTATCCTACTTCGAAAACTTGTAAGCAACGCCTCGTTGGTCTAGTAGTGGTTACAAGTGTAGCTGCTGCGCATGAGGTCCTGGGTTCGATTCCCAGGTCGGGCAAAGTGTTCTTGGGTTTTTCCATCAGGGATTTCTCAGTAACAGTCACGGAGTCTGGATTTATACCCGGTTGATGGAAATAAGCTAGCGCCCTATTACGAGAGACTTAAACATAACTGACAAAATTTGGGTGAACTATTTGGTAGGCCTAACCCATCGGGGATAAGAAGCGTGACGTTATGATGTTATAGAAGCAACTAACTACCGACATCGACCAATTCAGATTAATTCAAGTTACCTTATTTAAGCTTTTTTAAGGTACTATTGATTCAGATTTGATATACATCAAGTACAGGGACCTCATAACTATAGCTAAGATGATCAGGGCGCCCGTCACAGCGATCGCAGTAGACACATGATCGCTAGCATCCCAATGTGGCTTCTTCCCCACGTGCAGAAATTTTTTAATTGACCTAAACTTCTTTACTTTGCGTTCTTTGCGGCAGGAACAGAACGGCCGCAAGTGCAACCGACCTTGACCCATGGAATTGACAACCATTCATGTTTTTAAAATTACTGCACTTTAAAATGAGATTATATTCATTTTTGTCGTGTCAGCTTGGACAGTCATTATATCAGTTTTGTAAGCCGGGTATGGCTGTGGGCAGATTTGGTTAGTTTAACTGTAATTTGGTCAGAATTTGGTTTTCGCTTGGTTTAGTTCCATGGTTACATTTTGGAGAAGTGACATTCGTTTTCGTCATAAACACTGACAAGATATTTGTCAGTGGTTTTCAATGATGCATCTGTCAAGTGGCATTGTCAAGGTTTTGATTTAAAGAAGTTTCAATCTAGAAATAGGATTTAAACGATAGCGGGCCCTAATAAGCTGAGATTTTAAAAAAGATCATCTTCATGTCCATGGATACTTTACTACCTACGTAAGAGAAGTTTTTTTTGTGATAAAGTTGAAGAAGGTTTGAGCTAGCAGTACCTAACCATGCTAAGTTCGACTTGTCCAAAAATATGAATAGTTGAGTGACTAAACTCGTGCCAGACAAAAACTAGTGGATATATTCTAGACAGGTGCTGCAATTATACCGCTGTGTGACTATCTATCGAGCTTCCTGGTACTAAGTTGTTGAGTTTTGAATTTAACCTGTGTAAGAACAGCTTTCTGAGGAGTTGTATTTGGTCTATTGAATAAGTTCACGATACGTAGTAAAAATTATATAATGTAAACGATAAAAACGGAATAAGGGCACACAGGTAAAACAATGGAACATAACTATATTAACTGCGAGCATTTCGCGAGCGTGGCATTCGCACACGCAATCTATGGTCCGCTTGAGGAGTGCGCGCGGGCGCAGGCGGGGTGTCAGCCTGGGAGTACACGACTTGTTAAGGCGGTCTTATACTTGTTTTTATTGTTGTTGATAAGCTGATTACTGTTATCGAGGATAATAAGTTTTAGTGTGGTCGATCCTTACGAAGATCTACTCACTACTTAAACAAACACTATGGCAAATGGGGTTGTAAGTAGAGGGGTAAGTATAACAAGGAACACCATTTACTAGCAATTTAATTTAGATACATATAGAGAGCACCGAGCACCGAATCTTAGGAGTAGGTTCTATTGTCTTTCAAGCGGCTTTCACTGGCATTTGTTAAAGATAACTAATTAGGCTACAATACATTCATTCCCTGACTCGTTACCCGGGAAAAACCGGATTTGCTACGGACCTATTTGCCTTACTGGAGCATGACGTCCCGGGTTCGATGCCCAGGTCGGGCAAAGTAGTTATTGATTTTTTCCAAGAGGAATTTCTCAGTAGCAGCCAAGCAGTTTGTATTTGTGACCGGTTGATGGCAATAGGCTATGTTACATCCATTCCCTGACAACGCACAATTTAACCCACTGGGGTCCACAAGCACGGAATTTTCCCCAAGATTTCCTTTTGTAAATACTTGACTACGTTGTCTTACAGCCAAAGTTTGCTAATTTCAAGATACATTGTCTGACTACTAATAATATTTGAAGGATGCTTTGTCAAGATGAAGCAATGTACTTTGAAACACTTGGAGTGCATTGCTAATTATGACCTTAAGGAGGAGTTACGGTGGCCACTGATGTCAAGACATTGCGTAAATGCGGGTTTATTTGTGCACAAGATACGTCGATAGAATTGAGAACAACGACGTCCTTCTGTGCCTGCTAAGATACTGTGATCATTTATTCATCTCAGAGAAGACACTTTGGTCCCCATTTCACACTGTGGACACATAAAGTTAAGATTGCGTACCTAAGTAGAGTACTGCAAATAAAAATTGGTAAAATTGGTCATTATAGACCTGTCCGATGCACGAACTGAGTGTGGTGCTCTCAAGAACATGATCCACCTCCTGGAATATCCCAGTTGTTCAGAATCAGAATCAGAATTGTATTTGCTATGAAAGTAGGTACAGGTTAGGTGTTGTACATAAATTAATGAGATCGGCTACAGTCTACCTTACGGCGTGCAAATTATTACATAAGTTAAAACATTAATACAAACCAAATAATGTCAACAAAACAAAGAAATTAAAGTGAAGTCAATGAATAATATTATAGTCAGGTACATTAGTCTTACATGGTCAAATTTGCAGTTAATTATAACAATTATAATCTGGATAAATTCGAATCATTTAGAAAGTCTGTCACTGAGTTATAACATTTGCCTAAAAGGAGGGCAGTTACCTTAGATTTAAAAATGATCATGTGTTCATACCCCTGCACCTTTTAGGATTTCAGCCACGTTGCTGACGCTGCTATTGACCTTAGTGGCCGCTTTATGGGCTCAGTTGATTTAAGCAAGTACCATCGACTCGAATAAAAAGTACCTTCGACTTGAATATTTATATTCGAATCAATGAGACATCACGGGTATTGGCAATAGTATCTAATATATATTTAGAATAGTCTACTGCTGAAAAATTTCACCCTTATAGGCTAAATTTTTCATCAGTAGACATTCTCATCGTACTCGGCACATGCGTACATGCGGCGCTCACAAGTCCGGCAGATAAGTGACCCTTATGCTCAGTAGAAGGCAGTCATTCAATGGAATATTTTCAGTAATTTATCAAAGGGAAAGGAAAGCGTAACGATCTAATACAAATAGACGCCAATTTTTCGTACCGCAACATCCGTTCTTCGCACAATGCGCACACGCATCACCTCTGTTTGCTCACAGATAGTGTTCGAGAGATGAATTGAGTCGATTATTTAAAACTACTTTTATTTAGTGATGTAATCGTGGAAAGAAGTGGACTGTAAGTTAGTTTACTTTTTAGGAAATGGAAAACAAAAAATTGGTGGTGGTTTTTTGGCTGGAGGAAAATCTGAATTAAAATTGCTAGGTTGAAAATATGTCTTATGAATTAACCTGTTTGCTAAGGAGAAAGGGCTAAACAAATCGCAGCTCAAATAAAGTGGTGAATCCAGGACCACTCTAAGCAGTCGCGCTTGTGCATGCAAATTGTAATCATAACTACTATAGTTAGTCAGTACTATAGACCAGTTATTAGCAAACCAATAACCTGGCATTATTAACAGGATGGTAAAGTTTGAAGGAACATAAACAGGGGTGATTAATATTTCGTTTCAAGTAATCTGGAATTTAAGTGCTTGCTCAATGCAGCACAGTGAAAACTTCAGATGTTTTTGTGAAGTGTTTTCCTTGTATTCTCAAGTTAGACCAATTCTAAGTTAACATAACATAAGTAAAAGTAAACAGTAGTTGTGTGAATGAAAGTATGTCCACTTAATGTCACATTAGCTAGAACATGAGAGTGAAATTTTTCTATTCAGTTTCCTTTTTTTTTCAAGAACAGGATTTTGAGGAAATAAGGTGCATAATTCTTATACCTACCAGAAGGCCAAGTGTTAGAAAGCCTTCCTCAACGTGGACCGATGATCCGTTGAAGGCCGCGGGAATTTACACTTTACAAGAAGCATAGGATCGGTTGTTGGGCGACGCTTTGTGGAGGCCTACGTACAGCAGTGGACAGTTTAAGGCTGTAATGATAGTGACGAAGATGCTTTGATTTTCATTTCCTAATAGCTAGGTTTGTTCCGATCACGAATAAATAGGTCTCTTCTAGGTAAGCTATCACTATTGTCCGCATCATTATAATCTACACTTGAGGTGAGATACCGAGGGACAGTGTTACCCAGTAGCTCGAATGTGTAGGTCAGATAGGCAGTCACTCCACGGTAAATTTTGATATTCAGCTACATTCGGTTAGACTAGAATGCCAATTAAAACATAGTTCGGAGAAGGCTAGGTAGATCACTTTGATGATGACATCATTATCATCTGCCTAAACTGATGGAGAGATAAAGGTCGAACCAATATAGCAAGTCTACTAGAAGATCGTAAGAACTAAAGAAATCATTATTACAATCACCGACCCCCGCTACCATACCTGATGAATCAAAAGTATTTCATTATAGCATGCAGTGGAAAAAAACAAATTCCATTGGAGATTTTATCGATGTAGTTTGCAAAGATAAGTATTGAAAGAAAGTATTTTTACAAAACAACAGTCCTTGACATATCTGGAACAAGTCATACGTTGAGGCAACCTGCATGTAAAGCCACTATGTCGATAAACAAACTCTTTTTGCCACAAAACTGGCCTTTACCGCGACAGAATAAGGTTTATTAAATAGTTTTGTGAGTGTTATTTTAAGTTTGTACCGTTTCATTTGCGATGCGGCCCGCGGCAAAGTTATTCGTTTCGGTTTCGGAACGCAGCACGTTAACGTAACATTTTACTGGCTGAATAACCAATGGCCGTTGCCTCGGTTTGTTTTGTTTGACATGTGTCATTGCTCTCGCTAATTTTGGCGCCAATTTCTACACTTTTTTTTCTAAACTTTGCTGCAGTTTTGGACGACCACAGATGATGTAGCACTTATTTGTTTTGACTAGAACCGGTAGTGGTGGCAAGTATTTTTCCGACTGAGTAATTCATGTATTTCTAAATGCATCAGCGGCCTTTATATTTACAGACAATACGGAAACTGTTATTAAATTCCTTTGTGGGATGCAGAAAAATCGTTTTATTAATAATTGCGGATAATTACGTATAAATAAGGTAGTCTGATATTAAGACAATAAGGTGAAATAATGACGTTCATTTGACATACAAGGAGGTCCAAGGATGATGATGGACTAAGCGATGGACGTCTTTTAGCAAATTTTAATATTTTGTATTCTAAAAGTAGACCTGGTTTTTGGTATCACTAATTGGTTTCATAACCTATTTGGCATTCGCCCAATTAAAATACTTAAACATCGTTCAATAAAACTGACTGTAGGTCCTACACTAGTTTTACGTAGTACCTTCAACGCTTGTAATCCTTGCCCTAAAAGGGTGGGCAGAGTAGTAAGGAGGGCCTGAACCGGGTACTAATCCAGACCTCGGACTGCTAGGTGAACTTTGAATAGTTTTGAACAATCACAAGTTCATTTAAATCACTTGGATACTCTAGATGAATGCAATGACCAGTATCTAGCATATCTTATCACAATGATGGAGTAGCCACTAGCCAGTCATACTACAATAAAAGTTTATTCTGTACAAGGAAACAAATAAACTGGCAAATACATAATTATTTATATAGCAAAAACTAGCAGCACGAATGTGGCTCAATGGATCACGATCTAGCTGAAGTTATCCACAAAAACTGAGGTGACGGGGCGTGGGAACTAAACACGTACCAAACAAACTAGTCTAGACATCAAGAATAACTGAAAATATTTGAGGATAGGTAATCCAGCTATTCTCTTGTGATTTTTTGGTAGCTGGTGTAGGTGTTTCCGAACTTACTCAAAACTTTAATTTGTAAGGCATTTTTGTAATGTGAGCGTGCAGTCGTTCGTCGTGCGTTCGATTCCCGGGTCGGGAAAAGTGTTATTGGGTTTTTCCATCAGGAATTTCTCAGTAGCAGCCACGGAGTCTGGATTTGCGCCCGGTTGATGGCAATAGGCTCGCCCCCTGTCTGGCGAAATATGCGTGTACTATTAGGTACACCTCTGTCTAACCCTTCGGCGATGACAGGTGTGATGTTATGTTATGTATGTGTGTTTTGTAATCTGTATTCACAACAAAGATCGAATACCTACTATCCGAGATATTTTGTGGAATTTTATTTTCATAACGTTACAAAAAGTTAGTATCAGGAAAGAAAACGTCTCGTATCCAAAGAATAAGGCTTTGGCCTTCTTGACGACATAAAGTCACGCAAAAGACCATGACAATAATCCTTTCGGACGACCACAAAAACACAATCACTAGTTTTAAATCCACCATCGATAATTTCAGGACAAAAAATGAATAGAACCAATCTACGTGTCTATTCTTAGATAATAATTCTATTAATTGGAGCAAATCATAGATCACGACCTTGCGAAGTCAGAGATTGACAATATAAGAACCTACCTGCATAGATATCAATGTTACATAGGTAAGAGTGACGCACAGTCGTAACACAAGCGGACAATGATGACCTTCAAGTGTACAATAAGTTTATAATAGAAATTAATTCGTGGGATTAGTTGAAAGCCATTGATCCTGGTTAACTTTGATAGTCCTTACTTTGGTAGTCAGAAGAACCGAAGTATGACAACCCCCGGGTGGAGGAGAAGGAGGTCAGATTGGCAACTACATTTGGTAAATTACTGGTATTTTACTGCATTCAGTTGAAGCGGGAACCGGATTTAATCAACATACATTTTCCTTTTAGAGGGAAAACTCCAGGCAGATGAGAACGATGCCTTGGAAGCTTCTTTCTGCTCAGAAAAGTGACATTCTATGAACGATAACGATGATGAATTGAGGAGCTGTGGTGGGTGTACTATACAACTATAATTTCTTGTCACATTAAATAAGTTACTTTGATAGAAATAAGAGTAGAACTTACATTTACTTGTACATTTTTTTAAAACGTAGAAATACACCATAGAAATTTCTCTTGTACCGTGGGTACATTTACAAACATTTAAACTCACATACACTAACAGCCAGACCCGGAACAACTATCTGTAGGTCATACAAATATTTGTTCCGTACGGGAATCGAACCCGTGACATGCAGTGCCGCAGTCAATCGTTCAGCCGCTGCGCCAACCGTGCCGCATTCGGACCAGCACAACCTTCATTCCCAATTCTACTTCGATGACAACACATTAGTGTTGTTTAGTATTCTTAGCGCTGGCAGTAATGTAACAAAGTAGGTAACACATGCCTGCTGTGACACATACATTGAAAACCGGACCTCAAAGACCTTCTGAAGATGTTTTTGCCACAAGGAATCTTAAGTACCTACATGGTGAGCAAGTACGAGTACCTATGCTAATTCTATAACAACATATTTTCAGAATACGTCTGTGACTTCAATTTGGTTGGTATGTATTTATTGATGACTTTGGAGAACTACATGAAGAGCTTCCATGACAGTAGATTCTATTATCTGATTTGACATGATGACATGAAAGTTCAGGGTATCCAGCTCAATCAACTTGCTACCCGTCTGACCGGTTTGTGGCAACGTCTTTACCATCATGTACACACATAAGCTGCGGGGTCTAGTAGCTTCATGCTCTTTGACCCAGCAGTTAATGAATTCGATTTGTGCAAGATTTAAAAAAAAAACAGTTTCTTACTTAATGAAAGTGCACTTAGGAAGTATTTTTGAAAACACTTCTCCTGAATAGAGATGAAAGTTAGTTCGTATTTTCTTTTAATGGGAAATTCCATCGGTGCTTCGGCGAATTAAAACCGGCTAATATTTATAAGCGTCATATGTTTTTAAACTAAATGGAATGGATACCAATATACCATCCAATATCCATCGTTTTGTGAAGACGTAACTAACACCCGTATTCCAGAAGCCGACTTAAGTCCATTTTTGAACTTAAAACGACATTTGTTGTCATGGCAACAGGTGAAGAACGCCCACCACCGCATCAGCAACACCCACTCAATGATGTTCATAAGGTGAGGACAGACTAGCTAGAAGTTGCATTTGTAACAAGACATGAGCCACTTGACACTTTGTTAAAACTTGATTTTGATTTTCTTGTAACATTTCATCGAGCAAAAACACGAGCGCGGGCAAATCGTACAACATGAAATGAGGTGCGTGGACTGAGGGGTCGTGCTGGTCGTTTCTTCTCCTAATGCGGTCAGTGTTTTTTTTTTAATATAACTCATCAAGATATTCTGCAGCACACGCGACTTGCAAGTTCAACATGTCAACGAAGAGTAAATGCCACACAGTAAGGACAGTCACTAAAGAACACCACCGGCTTAGTCCTTTTGCTTCGTTCACGTTCATACATCTGGTCACTGCCACCTGACCTTTTTGAAGAACAATACTAATAAAGTTTGTCCTTCTGGGGTGTTCTCTTTCGGGTTTTGTTAGTCGCCTTTTACTCGTCCTCTCAACATGACCAAGCCATCCAAACATCTCATCATCATTTCATCTGCTCATCATTTCAACCGCAACCTTGCATTATATCATTCCTCAATTTATCAACCAATGTTACAATACGTGGAAATGCTCATATGAGTACTCACCTTAATCTACCTCAAAAACATGCTGTCCATTTCAAACCCAAAAAAGTATGTTGCATGAAGGTTGCAAGTTGCTTTGTATGCTAAAAATGTTATATTAAAATACGTCACAATGCTAGAGTTATCATAAATTGATGTTCTACCGAATGCTCTTGGTTGACATCATTTGTCAAAGAACTTTTACTTGAAAATAAATATTTATTTTTTCGTGGTTCATTTATAAGATTTTCACTTAAAATAATGGCATCAAGTTTTTGGCTGGTGAAAAGTCGTGCGTACAGAAACTTGTCCGCAAGCACAAGCTCCATCAAAATACCACGTTGTCGGGCAGCCCATCAGTGAAAAAATGTGCTTGGGCTCGCTGGGTTAGGCGAGCCCAACCAGTTACATCTGCTGAAAATGGAGGAGCAAAACTGGCTGGTGAAGGCAGCAGAAGCATACCAAAAGGCAAAACTCGAACGTTTGAGTGCCGCCCAGCTACTTCGATTCAGCGAGGTTACAAGGGACGAGGCCGAAAAAATAAATGAAATTATTATTATACAAGCCAACTGGTTTTTATTTTATTTAAAAGTAGTATCACGTATAACAAATAACAAAATTATCTAAATTACACATTTATTGACAAGCAAAGGAAATTTTTAATTTTTATTCACGTAGGACTACGTTAGACTTTATCCAGTCTCTAGGTTAGTAAAACCCAACAACACTGCATGGCCTGGGAATCGAACCCGTAACCTCACACCATGCAGTGGACCCCGTGCAGGGCACGCCACCATAGTGGCGATAAGTCCCCTCTTTGAGGAGTGGCTAGAGAGGCGCCACGGCGCCCTCACCTACCGCCTGACGCAGGTCCTCACCGGACACGGTTGTTTCGGGAGGTTCCTGCATCGAATCGGGCGGGAGGAAACGCCCGGGTGTTTTCACTGCGAGGATCGTCCGGAGGACACGGTGGAACACACCGTGGAGGTCTGCCCCACTTGGGCGGAGCACCGCCGTGTCCTCACAGCGGCGATTGGCGGCGGCGATCTCTCGCGTCCGGCCTTGGTTCAAGCCATGGTCCGGAGCGAGAGGGAATGGGAAGCCGTCACCTCCTTCTGCGAAGCAGTCATGCTAGTGAAGGAGGTGGCAGGACGTGAGAGGGAAAGAACCTCACGTCCCAGCCGCCGCGGGAGACGCCCTGGGCGTCGGGGGTCACGTGGTGGCTTCCGACCACCGTAGGCGCTGGCCTGTGGACGGCGAGTTATGGGCTAGCTCGCCGTCCGGCCGTCTTATGACGACGGGCCGTGTCGACGGCGCGTTCGTGTTCCACGCGCGCCTCAAAGAGATGTCAGCAATCAAGTAGGGGTCCGCATGGGCCGACGCCTGCCGGGGCTGCGGGACTGTTCGAAAGAGATACCGTGGCCCTGGAACATAACGGGCAAAGAAGGAACATGGATGGGTTTTAGTCAGTACAAGTCTGACACTCCCCTCCGCTCCGCCCAGAGTGGGGGGGGTCATTTGATGATTTCCCATCCGGAAAAAAAAAAAAAAAAAAACACCATGCAGTGGCGCTTATAACTAGTTGTCCAACGAGAAATCAAAAATATAAATATGAACATCACACAATTATAAACATACTAGCTGTTGCCCATGACCTTCGTCCGCGATTATTGAAAGCTGACAAGCTACATGGTTTGTTGAAGAAATAAGGCATCCGAAGTGGCTACGTCACTACCGTTATTATTCCATTTTTGCCAGGGATGATTGCCAAGGATGAATGACTGTGGTCGCGTGGCAATGTTTAATAAATTGTACCCTGCTGCCTCTAATCCGTCGCGGGTACATGGTGGTATCTTCAACCCAGCGGTGATAAAAGAGCTCAGTAAGCTTCGAGCTTTTCTTCGCCAGTTCGCTCTATTAGAAGATTCCGGTCGTCCAGAGTTGAGGGAAGAATTCAGTTGGACGATGAACCGAGTAGCCTTGAATTTCTTTGGATTCGTTCACCCAACATAATGGTGTGTTTCATATCGGCCTTTCTCTTCCTCCGTTTAACAGTAGCAAGCCGCCTGCTCATGTTTTAAGCGCGTTTTGGTCCCAGTTCTAACATAACGTAACTCATTTGATGGGGATGCCCTAGCTTACACCTATCCTTACCCGTATCATTTGAAAAAAAAAACCTAAGATCAGCCGGCTTAACCCCTAACGCAACGGCGAATAAGAATTCGATTTGATTATTTTATTATTGCAATATAACAGAAACTGGCCACTACAGCGGCCGGCGAGCGCTACATCCAACTTGGTTGCATCAAATTTGTATTTTTTTCTTTCTCTTTCTATTTAAGATCTATACAACTGCGATAGTACCGCAAAAGCAATGGGATTACCCGTATTATTATACAGGTAGTAGGATTGGTAGTAACACGGGTAAGTCACCCCCTACTATCGCTTTATTGGCAACTAATTTATGCCCGCGGTTTCGTGGAGGTCGGGAAATGCCAACGGGATCTTACTTCTGAGATAATAAGTTATCTATGTCCTATACCAGACTATAATCTATCTCTGTACCAAGTTTCATTCAGATCTGTTCAGCCGTTTTGGCGATTGAGTAACAAACATCTATCGATTCAAACTTTAGCATTTATAATAGTTATATAAGATTTATAAGTTTTTACTTTTAAAGTTGAATAGGTAATAAATAATAGTTAATGTAAGTATTTCATTTTATTTGAGCTATACAGACACACTTGCGTTTTTCTTACATGTACTTACTTATAACTTGTTCATTGTAATATTAATTACATTACATATGTGAAATATTGATAACCTGGTTTGAGATTGGACACCGGTGACGACAATCAAATCTATATAGACATAATACTTTTACATAATATTTAATATCAATGTCGCGTATCACGAGCCAACGCGAAAATCGGGTTTTCACATATATTTACAGACACGACTACCTCAGAAATATTCCTCCTACTTACTAATTGGTAAATGCGCCCCGCACGCCCTGCGCAACACTGTGCGCCATGGCCTGTCTACGTGAGTTTCGAAGCCCTATTTGACTCTGTTGGGGGATAATTTTGAAAAACTGTGATACATAATTGTCTCATAATTTTAATTAAAGAGTGTGTACACCAATTTCCAAATCAATCGATTCCGAGAATAAAAAGTTTCACAGAAAATTCAACGGAATTTCAAGTGGAATTTCAAAAAACCCTTTCTTAGTGGATACATACTTTTCATAAAGAATACACCCTCCAAATTTCATGTCTCTAGGTCCAGCGGTTTGGGCTGTGCGTTGATATATCAGTCAGTCAGTCAGTCAGGACTTTGAACTTTTTAAGTATAGATAGATGATAAGAGCGACTTGGTGGTATCGTAGGTATAAACAAAACAACACGAGTATGGGCAAGCTCGTTCATAAGCACCATTCGCACCATTTTTAATGTCTGAGATTCAAAATGGTTCGTTAGTTTTCTCATGCTTTAGAAATATCACGTAGCTTGTATTATCTTTTATGTGTACGATACTCCATATTACGACTATTTGTCACGACTATAAATTATTATTTACGCGATCTTAATTACTAATTCAAACAATCCCACGATAATGAACATTTCCAAATATCTACCGATTTGAAAAAGAAACCGTGCTTAATATATATTTACCACGGATAATGCAAGTGCTCGCAATATTAATAATAGTTCATTAATAATCCCGACTACAGACTAGCTGGCTTCGAAATTAAAGGCGATGGAAAATAGTTTTTATCAACAAGGGTCGATGGCCGTCCACGGGCTGTAGGTCAAAATTTCCAGAACGAAAACGTTGGAACCAAAAACGAACAGTGTTTTCTTCTACAGTATCTTCCCTATTTTATTTAATATCAGCCCTCTATGTCCCTCTGCTGGGCAAAGACCTCTCGCATGGCTTTCCAATTTTTGTACGGTTTCCTTCTGAAATCGAAAGTGTTTTTGGAACTGTTTATTGTTGTAACATTCTAACGGGTTGTCGGCATCGGGTCACGATATATAATTGTATGGCGTATCGTATACATAATCGACATATTCATCAAAATTCATCTTGCTTTGGCTATAAAAAGAAAACAATTTTACACACGTCGATTCACTTGAATTTCAGTAGGTATATATATCAGCCATAACGTAAGTTTCACGGTTTCAAGGATCTTCTGGCGCGGGCAAACATCGGAACTAACGCAGCCATCTCTTTCTTTTCTCAATATTTTTTACAAAACAATTAACAAAAGGTTTATCAACAGCGCCCCCCTGTCAGCTTCATTCGAGCGCCAAAAGATTCTTGTACTACAAAACTCTTGAATAGTGGGCGTTTATGTCAAATTATAAACAAACTGTAGCTGTCAATATGTCTAATGGGGTGGAAACTAGGCGTGTCAAGTCCGACTTAAGTTCAGTCCACGACTTAAACTACGGGTGTTAGACTATCGTCTAACATGTAGGCGGAAGGACCATAAGATATGAAAAAGGACACTCGGAAACTCACAAGGAATATTTTATCAAGGCCCTAAATTGCACTTACCATAACCGCCACACCTCCACAACATTCACAACGGCTCATTCAAGTGCTCCAGATGTGAGCAGTCACATACGTGACCCAGTTATGAGAGCTTGACAAAGGGCGCGGTGACAAGACCGGCCGCCTCCGGTTTATCACGTCACTATTTAGCCTCTGGCTAGTTAATTGACATAGTGTAACCTATTGAGAGACGCTTTTGATTCTAATGAGAGTTATTTGATGATATATTTGCAGTAGTTAACCTTTAGAAGTATGAGGAACAGGGTGTAAGTTCCTCGTCCTCATAAAAAAGGAAAGGTGTTGGACGGGTGTTGTGTCTGGTGGGTTGCTCGATAGTTATTATGGGCATTTTGTGTAATCAGATAACTTTGTTAGCGCGATGTAAGAAACGCCAGCGTTGTATGTCAGTGATCGCTGATCGAATGAGTGAATTTCATATCTATAATTGCATTCCACAATTTGTAAAATCTTGCAATGGGCTTTAAGCTACGGTAAAATTACGAACCTTGTAGGGCACAGCAAAAAGTATGAAATTAATGTTAAAAAATAAGTACTTTATCAATTTACCATTTAAAAAAAAAACACAATTTAAGAGATTGTTATTTTTGAAAGCTAGCATAGAGCGCCTTATTCCATCCTTACGTCTCAGTTCCTAGTTTCCTACATACTTATAATGTTCACATATAAGAATTATTAGCTAATTTTATTTTACAAAATGGCAGCTGTTAAATGAGAAATAATAAAAATAACGTGATTGCTTACTGCACACTTTAGCGATTCCGCTTCCGCCCACCGGAAAGTCTGAATCATTCGCACTTACGTACGTACATTACACACGTAGATAAATCTGTTTTATAATGTCTGGGAACTGATTATTTATTATTAAAAACTACGTGTTGTACCGGTAGTACATAGTGGAATACTCACTCACATGCTCGAGGTATTTGTGTGATGAAATGTGATTTGAATGATGGGTTTGGTTGAGAAGGAAGCGTGTACAGGGTGAATTTTTTGAGCGTGGATAGCCAAATCCGAAACTATTAAGAATAGCGAAAAATAGTCAAAGGAGTCTCGAGCCCGATTTTGATGAAAACTAAAACTGCTTCATTGGATTTTTTTAAATCAATATTCCAACATTATTAGGAATCGAACCCGTTGATTTTGGAAAAAACACGCACACACACACACACACTGTATTAATACACCATTCGATATTGTCGCTATCAGGGATCAAATTCTGAGAAGGCAAACTAAAGAGCAAATTATACATTGATACAAGAATGATGACTGATTTTCAAGAAGGTTGCCAGCACCAAGACGATACAACAGGACCTTATCAGTAGGAGATATACTTGGTCTAGTGGTTCCTCCAGCATAGTGACTCTGTAGATCCTTGAAGGTAGAAAATCAACATCTAATAGCAAAAGGCCTTTATCAAAGTTAATTAATACATTACTACTCTAAATAGATCTCATTAACACGACAAAAAGGCAGTAATAGGCATATCATTCACTTAACAGTATTTCACGTCCATATCCTGGTTCCATGAAAGGACTTAGTCCGTATATGAATGAAGCTTGCTATTGGTCGACGGTGCGACCTTGAGTGCTCGCGCGTAACGAAAGTGAAATGAAATGAAAAGTCGGCGGTGCTGTTTGAAGAGAAGCGCGTGATTGGAAATTAGCATATAAATTAACTTAGTGGTTTGATTTTTGAAGTTCAAAGATTTGTCCGTTAGTTGTTGAGCTTCTTCGTAATGTGTGGACAGTAAAAATGTTTAAATATGTTTGGCCCAAAATTCAGCTATGCGAAATTAATTTTTCTATTTGAAACCTTGAAAATCTTCAAAGAACACTATTCTGCAGTTGTACGAGTTATGTCGAAAGTAAAAATCAGGATAAAATATACTTACTTATCCGGGCATATTTTCGACTTGTTACACACAACACAGAAGGGAAACACATAAATCCTGCCCTTTTTATTTGAGCGATCAAAACAAAGAAAAAAAAAAAAAAACCTAGGACATGTGATACCCACCCACACAGAGATAAATGCTTCAAACATATCACACAAAAACAAAAAAAAAGCTTTGTTGACACAGAGGAATGCTGTCTTTTTCGACACCCACGGGAATTGAAAACAAATAAAAAAGTGTAACTCATGACTGGCCAAGATCAGACAACCTTGGCAAGTTGACCTGGGTTCAACCACGGCTTAGTTATTCTACTTGTAAAGTATTGGTTACAAATGCAACTGATATATCATATTGTCATGTTCTTCTTTTCTTCTCAGTGCGGTATACTTTGATATGAAATACTTTATTTTTTACTATGACACTTATATACATTATTTGAGGCGTGAAGGTCGCGGATGAGATTACATTGTTCGTTATATTAGATTTATTAGGTGCATTTTTATTTGTAGTGTCCGGTGTCTTTTGACGTGTATTGAAACAGAAATATGTGATGATATAATAATGATACCATCATATTAATTTATCATAATATGTTTAAATAGTACCTAAGTTTGTGATATTGGTTTATTCCGTTGAGATTTTTCATGTAGCAAACTCTCGCTTATTTTTAGAATCGTAACATTCAAATGAATGGAAAAGCTCTGTTACGTAATGCTAATAGGTGAAAAAATGCTCACCATCGTATCTGTAAAACCTGATTCTTTTTTGTACTCTTAGGAACCCAATTTCAATCGATTACGACTTCAGTCAGTAAAATGTTTCAAAGTTACACTACTTACAGTACTAGTTACTCCAAAAAGCCTTGCAAGATAAGTGAAAAGCTCTAATAGGAGCCAGTGACCTTGAATCTCACCGCCACCGAAAGCCCCCTGCCGGTAGTTCTCGCCCCTAGTGATGGGTGTCGCTATCATCGTCAGGGCCTTTTCTAATGTGGGGGCTTCCTCACATTGTTCACTGAAGGTAGTATGTGACAGTAATTGGGGAAGTATCTTCTTATAACAATAGGTTTTTGTTGACTGTTAAAGTCAGTGAGATGTTGGGATATCCGTGGAGACAAATTACATTGTGATGTCAACAAAAATAATAAAAATGTGATACAAATAATTGTCCACAGATTATCCACTGTGTTAGGGACCGAAAATTGTGACATTAAAAATCAGTCTGATGAGTTTTTCTTTTAAGGATTGACGAATTTACCATCAACATTCTGGGGTATTTGTGTCCCGATGTCTTACTCGTGTATATCTTGAAGAGGCTATCCGAATTTAAAGTAAGGAAATATGCTTACCTTTAGTAATAGGTGCCGAAATAAGTAACTAATTAAGCGCTGGCATCCATTCAAAGGCTTGAATAAGAATATTTTACACCATTCATAACTTTGCTCACAGTCCAAGCTAGCAACAAAGTTACAATCTATCACTTTAATTCTTATCTATATTTCACAAGAATTTCCTGGAATTTATAATCTGCATAATAACTAGAAATAATTACCGGTTAACACGTTTCCCGCTTACGTAAAGTACAACAGGTTCGATTCCGATCAAGTGAACTGTGGCTAAAGATATTAGTATAGAGTGTTATGTGTTATTCTTGGAATGCAACATGATGACGGACGACTTGTTAAGCATTAAATTTGTTATTTTTATTAATAATGTGAAGAGGTAGTAGATCGTGTTGCTACCGGTGACTTTTATAAGCTTCATTACTATAATTGTGTATTCATTTACAGCCAGTATATGATTTCAGCGCAAAAAATAAGGGATATCAACCTAGAAAAAGATGTGTTTAAAGATTCCCGCAACACCATTCTCTAGCTAGGACTTGTAGCTTCCTTATAATAAATACATTCAAACCAAAAACGATAAAACTTTCAGTCCAAATGGCCTCATGGTACGTTATCAATGTCCTCTTACTATTTAATAGATTTGCAAGCGGCAATGGAAATCCATCAGCTCCTAACATAGTTTTATGAAATCAACTACTACTAATACTACTACTGATACTGAAATAATAGTTCCAAGAAATAGAAGTTCTAGGAATTTTCAACAAAATAGTTAACATAAATGTAGTTTATATTGGTATATAAATATCCCAATGATTCAGTTATCTCCATGCGGACATGCCTGCTGACCACAAGTGTCGGTAGCCGGTGGCGCAACAGCTGCGGTCAACACTCTAGCGGTGTCTCTTACTAATTGAGGTATGTTGGACTGTTGGCCGCAACTGAAGAATGTCATAAAATGTATTAACAAAACTTTATCGTGTGTTTTTCTTATACTTTTTGTAGGAATCCATACGTATTAATATCATAAAAGTGAAAGTACAGCAATCTGTCTGTTTGTCTGTCTATCACTACTTTATCACTCATTAACAGCTGAACAGATTGTCATGTTTGGTTCACAAATACATCATGACCGGGGCTGGGACGGAGCATACTTATTAGACGAAGCGTACGTTCATGTGAAACCGTGGGCCAAAGCTAGATAGAAATAAAAGTCCTGACAAAAGTTTGTGATTTCTTTTTTCTTGTTTACTATTTTGTTGGTGGAAATTAGAAATGTCATTTAGTTTGTTTTAAAGGTGATTTGAAGCAACTTTTCATAATAGGCGTAGGAAAATTGCACTTCTGCGTTTGAATGAAGTTATTAAGCACCTACTGTCCATACCACTACTACTAAAACTACTGCAATGGAAGTATATACTCTTGTATTCTCAAGGATTCTGTTAGTTAGTCATAAAGTTGAAGCATTTGCCCGTCCCAATATGTAGATCTGAATGAAGAAAAAAGAGTATGAAACTCCTAACTACTACTCGTTACTCTTTTAAATCAGGTACAAGAGGTATAGATAAAATCGTTTATTTAGACCGTTTATCAATCAAATGCAGGATTCAGGATGTAACAACATTTAAATTAAAAATAATTGGATCATTCTTCATCCTAAATTAATTAAAAATTAGAACATGATCTATAAATAATAACAAATCATATTATTTATTACGTTTAATAGATAAATAATAAATTGATACTTCCTTATGAGAGGGCTATAATATAATAATTCGATTTTCAACCAGATGTTTTTTTTGCAATTAACGAAATAGAAATAATTTATTTGTAATTAATAAAGGAATCGTTAAGGAAACTAGAACAAAGTTTGATGAATAGCTCATTTGTCCTTACATAAATCAACCATCAACTAACTTGTTGTGGGTAGCTATTTATAGATGCCTAAGACCTAGAGAAGAAAACTTCTGTATTCTATAGAAAGGATACCAGATGGACTAGCTAGACGACTGAAAGTATAAAATATATTGAATTTATATATACGCTACCAAAAAGCTTTTATTTCAGCCTGGTTGCAAGTCCTTGTTGAAATACCCTGTATAGTGAAGAAACACGAAAAGCAATTGGACCTGGAAACCTAAAAATGAAAATGGACGTTTTAGCAGAATCGTAAAAGGATAATAACTTGAGTTACGTTACAATTAATAAAATGATCACAAAGTGACAATTCAAAATATTAACTCCGTCAGTGACCATTTTTAGAATTTTAGGCCCCTTGAAGTTCTACATTACTAGATATTGTCAATTTCAGGACTGCACACAGGTGTTATTTCAAATTAAAATAGCTTTTGATGCATTTTTTAGTAGGTATTATTTCCAGGTCACAATAAAACTGTTTCTTTTGTGTTTACTTCAATAAAACAATAAACTCAACCACTAGACATAAACATATCAAGTTGACAAGTTACTTGATTAATACTTGCTCACTACGCAGTAACTAGGCCATTTATAATTTCAAAAGTAGGTCTTAAAATAAATCAACATTTTTAAAGGCTCATAGGTGTATCGCCTAAAATGTGCAAAGCAACCCACATAGTCAAGTTGAATGTAACGCCTTATATAACGTTGTTTAATTAGTCATTTATTCGTAGATAATAGTGTATGTAACGTAATTTTGTAAATTAGGTGGTAATGCCGCTTTGGACACGCGAGTCGGCGCAGGGTATGTGCCTGCGCAGTGGGACGAACTTAGTTATGAGATGAGCTGGTTTTTTATTTAATCAATATAATACGATGAGAACATGATGTTTCCCTGCTAAATTTAGGTAACTAGGAATAGTACGGTTTAGAGATAAAGTAACGCAACATCTCGTCTGTTTCATCAAAATTAATGTAATTAGAAGTGTGTTTATAAGGTAAGTTCCGTGCTCTACGGGCCTAACAAGCCCAGTTTTGACTAAAAAATTCTCAGGTACCTACTTAATAACCCATTAATCCTTTGACCTTTTTTTTAGTTAGCCCGCATTGTCTCACTCCTGAGCAAAGGATTTTGATCTAAATAAAGATTATAATTGCGATCGCTGAATGCTGAATTTTAAAGTCGCAATGTCATAAATAAGTAGTCCCTCTTTGTTTCCATTTCGAAATATAAAACCACTTAAATTTTTTCCATCCCCTTGTTTATCCTTATTATTCTTATCCCCCTTATTTAAGAGTCTTGTTGTCCATTACGCACGGTCTAAACCATTATTAATAAAAATGAAAAATGGTTTATTATTTTACGAAGTAAAACTTAACAAAACTTAAGTACGGAAGAGCGGAGTCTCCTAACACAGGGTCTTAGGAGACGTCGCTCTTCCATACTTAAATATGTATTATTTGCTTTCTTAATAATTGTATTATTTATTCATTGCTATCTTTTACAATAACCAGGCAACTTGGCACCTAGCTATGTCCAAATCTAGACCAAGGCTAGGTCTGGGTCTAGATGCAACATGGTCAATGAATCTTAATACTACATGCATAATATTACGGCCACATTAATAAGATTAGTTAGATAAGTTTAATGTCAATTGAAGGTTATTGGTTACGATGGAAAGTGCTCTGATATTGTCGTAGTCTTCACAATTTATAGTTTTTTATTCATTTTAAATTCATGTAAACACCTCATTTTACGATGGCAAGAAATGAGAAATGCGCACTTATCTGTCGGAGTTTGGAAATAAATTAGAAGTCCAGACCTACACGTACTACGGCGTTTCTGTGGAAAAAAAGGAAAGAAAAATATTCTGACCAATAAATACCAAAACCTATACTACTTTAATTATTGTTCCGGCGCTGAAAATCCTGAAGATTTTGTGAGGTAATCCTCTATTAGATAGAAATGTATCTCTGCAAGGAGCTCCCAGACTTTCGAAGAGCAACCTGCTTCTCGTTTACTGAGATCAATTTGCGTGTGTAATAAAATTAAAACGGAAGTTATAGAAAAAGTTACATTAACTACACGTCAATAACAATCCATTGAAAATAAACGAGTACATTGAATAAAAATCGTAATAAACATCCATTATTGCGTTGTTAAAGTTATAATTAAACTAATAATGTGACTTATAAATCAAAACATAATGCATGTGCGTCGGAAACTTTCTATAGGCCATTTAAATTCCGTATTTCGGGATTATCGCAGAAGGAAGCAAATGATCCAGATCGATCCGTTCGACACCGTGCAGTGAAAACATTGAATGTAATTAATATAATAATAGTTTGGGGGGGAGGTTATATAGTGTGCGCGAACGCTCGGCGGCCATTCGGCGCGTGTACCCTTCGCGCATGCGCATGCCTCGCGAGTGACAGTAAAGTGACAGTTTAACCCCAAAATGGCGGCCAAATTTTACGTAAGTGTCAAAATTAAGTGCAGATTTGTGGTTTTAGAACGCACCCTCTGGATTTCGGATTCGCGCTCGTGTGATGCAGTGATTATTTTTTTTAGTGGAACAAACGAGAATGTCTGTCGTGAGGTGGTTCTAAGCCACATTTCTGCGTCTATTGTTTTGCATGTGAATAATTGATGTTGCAGTTTGATATTTGGTGAATTGTAAGAGTTGCCTGTATCTGTTACTTGTGCATAGTTCATTTAGTTCAGGTTTAGATTTTTTGCGGCTCAATTTGTTGTTATACAAAAAGCGAAACAATTGGCTGAATGCTTTTTACTAACTGGCACATTTTTTTGTGTTACTTATTTAAATTAACTCTTTACGTATTTTCTGGAACAGGTTTATTTTAAGAACGAAATTAACAATCACTTTTTTAATCAATAGGCTTTTATGTCACCCTTTTTTGGAATAGTTAGTAATTAGTTTTGAGCAAGTTATCAGCTAAGATCAAACAAGTCAGAACATTTTGTAGAACATTTCAACTCTGAACTTATTTTGCATTCAAGGACTCTAAATAAAATGAAAGTTAAACAAATGTGATATATTCTAGAAATGTTAGGCAATAAGATTAATGCCTAGGTCTAGTCAGTCGCACTCAGAAAGGACAACTAGTTGTCCGGGTCGATAACCTTATTCTCTATATTTTATAGGTCTAGTGATATTCACAGACCACTTTCGCATTTGCAGGGTTGACGTACTCGAAAGAAAAAAAAATACACAGAAAAAATACGATCGATGTTTTGATTGAAATGCAAATTAATTGCATCAATATAATAAATTATCATATTGCATTTTATAAAAATTGCGATCTGTTTCGCGATTAGTGAGTAATTTATTTAAATTAGACAGTAGCGTCAATGTTTATCATGCATAATATTCACATAAATTAGGCAATAGTTACGTTTAAATTAGCAGCAATGTCAATGAATGTTTATGCTTCCGACAAAATCAACAGATTTAAAGAAATAGCAAACTTGGTTTTAAAAAATCTGCATGTTATAAATGTGTAAGGGAAACAAGCGGATATTACAATAACAGCCGCTCGGGTCGATCTTTAAGCCGTGCTTGCCTAGGTTGGCCCGTTTATGGGTGACCGCCCATTACATACCGACTTTCCTCCGTGCCTCAGAAATCACAAAAATCCGTTAATTGACAGTCGTTACAGTGGCCCGAAAATCGGACAACCTAGTCCCCAGTCCCCCCCAGTCCTACCAAGGGGTATCGTATCACCCAGCACTGACAGGGTTGTGGAGGTCAGATAGGCTGTCGTTCTATTTAAAATACTGGTATTTAACTGCATCCGGTTAGACTGGAAGCCTATCCCAACATAGTTGGGAAATGGGCCAGGATTATGATTTTTTGTGATGAAAAAAGTGCGATTCATACCATCGTGAAAATGTCTGTAATGACTACTGTTTTTTTTAATAACTGACAAAAATGTAACAGTTTACGCGTTGATGTCTTTTACACTACATACAATATTTTTTGGCACACTTTTAATTTAGTTTCCTAATTCTAATTAAAAAGATAATGAGGAAATAAGTTTCAACTAACGTTATTAGGTAATTTACTTACTTTTTCTACTCCGATTACTATCTAAAATAAACAGCGATGAACATCACCACATACTTTAAATAAACACGAAGTCTCTCTATTAAAATTCTCGCGTAGTTAAAAAGAATTACCTAACAAATGGTAAAGCAATCGTCAGAGAAAACAACGAAAGTTAAGGTGGATGGTACGGAAAGTGAAACCCATCGCGGGAAGCGGACGAACGCGAGCGCTGCCTCAGCTGATGTATGTTTAGATATAGACGCGATATTTATTACGTGGTAACGTGAAACACGCATTTTTTTACCGAACACCATTTGTAAGTAATGAAAATAGGAATAGGACTTGGTGGGACAGTGGTGTTGAAACAGTTGCTATTGAAAGTTATGATTTTGAACTGAAATCTTTTGCATTCGTTTTTATAACTTACGTAACGGCCTGCAATTTCCGAAGGGTTAGGCAGAGGTGTACCTAATAGTAAACCTACATTTCACCAGTTATGTTTAAGACCTACTTAATACGGAGTGACCATATTGCCATCAACCGGGCACAAATCCAGGCTCCATGGCTGCTACTGAGAAATTCCAGATGGAAAAATCTAATAACACTTGCCAGACCCGTGGATCGATCCCAGAACGTCATGCATTAGTTTTTCAGCTATCAATTATTGTATAACAATGAGAGAAGTGGAAGGAATCTCGCATTCATTTAACTTGTCGGCCTTTGCCCAGGAGTGGGACAGTCCAGGCAGACAAAGAAAAGGAAATCGTATGACAAGGTCAAGTGCAAATAGACTTCTATGAATATCTGAAAAAAATCTGTATGGAAAACTACAAGTTGGAAAAAGACTGAAATCTGAATCTATTGATGAAAAACATGGCGTACCCAAATCAAGGAGCAAGTACTCAAACTTAAAGCAATTGTCTATACTTAAGGCTAGATGAGGCAGTACAAATTGACTCTCTACAATTTTTTTCCAATTTCATGAAGAAGAGTTAAGAAATAATTTCAAGGTCACCGGTCTATTAATACCAGTCACACCTCCACAATAACTAATTAATCTTATATTATTTCTATTAACCTATACCTTATCTAGATTAGGTCCGCCTGCGCGTGGGCCATGCTTCAAGTCGACGGCCATTGCAACAGAACATGACTTTATCATATTAATGGCTATCATTTACAGCTGTATGATTCATACTGTTGAGAGATAGCCAGTCAGTCAGTCAGTCATAGCAGTTGGGTGGTTATTATTTTGTAGGGAACATGAGAAACTTGCCCACGACTTCATCCGAGATTAGAGTACTGTCGAAAGTGTATCGGGGAAAGGTTTTTTTTTAAACCGTTTGTTCTCAAAACCCTTTTCTATGTATTGCTTCTCAAGTTGACCCGCTGCGTAGTTTTAGTTAGTAGGAGTCTGATATAGCCAGAAATACTTCCTAAATTCGAATGTTTTTTATTTATGAGAATGCGTAAAGTCTTCGTGAGTGTGTCGATGTAGGTAAAGATATTCCGAGACCTCTTAAATAACATTGTAAAAAATGTCACACATACCACAGTGAAGTTTGCTATTTAAAAACCTTTGTCCTTTAGCAACCATTCCAACATTCCACCTTACTTAACTTTTAATTTCTAAGGCACAATGCACCTAATTTTAGGAAATAGTAATAGTTTATCTAGACACAATTCAAACTAAAACAATTCAAATCTGCATGTACTACCTTCGTGTAGGCTTGTAGGTCAGGCGCGGGGCTACAGCGACGGGGTACCAGCATGCTCTGGCGCAACCGTCACAGTTCCCAGCCAGGACTCGGAAATGTACTGGGTCATATTATACAATTTTGTTTGTTCAATTCAGATTAGGAATTTACAATTACCAGACAAAGGTGTTTCAGTATTTCTGTTGAGACTAGCCTAAGAAATTTTATGTTGGAGTTCATATAGTTATAAAACGGTACATCTCTTTTAAAACAATGTGCATTCACTACTCCTGAATATTCTCAAGGTAATCTTTTTACCTGTACATTTATTATCTAGGCTTTTTACTAAATCTTCGCCCTAGATGCTCAGCTGTAGCTCTTTAGATCAATAAAATCAGTTATTAGATGATTAGTTTTAAATACCTATGTATGAAGTTCTTCTACAGATCTTATAGATATGTTTGTGCGCGCTCGCAATCGCAATTGACCTCGTTCTCAGCTAGGACGCGGAAGTATCGATGGGGTCCCGTGTCCTTGCGAAATGTAGATCTGATAGTGATGTTGCATTTTATGGTGTGATATTTACCTAAGATTATTTAAATGAGAAGGAATAAAAATATAGTATGTAAAATGCAGCATTATCTGATAAAGTTACCGAAGTGGAACTTAGGTCAAATTGAAAATTATTATAATTTTATTTTAATTTTTTTATTTAAAAGCCTTAAAATTAATTACCAAAATGCCAAGAACACAAGAATAGAAAATGGCAAAAGAAACAGTACCTACCTCAAAAACATGTTGGATATACTAATGATTATTTAGATGAATATCTAGAGGTTGAATAAATTGAAGAAGAAAGAAAAACGATATGAAAAGACCAATAATAAATGATGAGGAAGGCCTCTCAAGGAGAAAGAACCTGGTGTGGGACTACTTGAGAGAGTCCATCAATGTCTCGCTGTACCTATCCTGTACTCATATCTTCTGACTGCGATTCGCTAAGATTTAGATCTCTATAGAGACTTCTTTGATAAAATTATTGACCAGGCCTGCTAGGACTAGAGTACCGGACGTCAACTTAAGCATCGTGATTCTTCACTCCCTAATATTCACAAACCTTCAGATAACCACATTAAACGGCAGTTAAACAAACAATCATATTTGACATTATTCTCGTGGGATCCAGGTCACTTGGCGTCGAATGTGGTGCACCTAATAATTTGAGCTTTTTATCTCAAACGTGATTATCACAAGGAGGTTACTCACAATAGGTTCGCTGTTACTGTTGATGTTATCTTATCGGAGTTTTGTATCTTTTATCTGTTTGGTGTTAGTGTAGTTTTCTTCTGGTGTTTGTTGTGCTAAATCGTTATGGGTTACTTCATCTGTTTGTATTATCCTTTTACTGGATTGGATTAACTAAACTGCTATATCTATTTCTATGATTGACTGTATCGACATCTGCAGTTCTTTTAATTTGTTCTACTTCTGTATTCATTGTTTTCGTGGGCCAGATTATAATGGAAGTAACTTTCTCATTAAATTATGTATTTGAATTTGATTAAATGTTGTTAGGTTCAAGAGAGTTTATTTGCTTCCAATTTCATGATAATATGCCCAACGGTATTATGTTGGAATACATTAAGTGAAGCTACTTTAGTATTTTAGTTCAATCAACTGGGTTTATAAAGTGCAAATCAATTATATTAACTTCACCATCTCCACTTAGAACAAAGTGTAGCAATAGAGCAATAATGTGTTACTTTAAAGATCAGAACATAACACAAAAAGCGACAGTAAGCTAGTTTGGCTCAGTACTTAGTACAAAAACTAAGTTGACCAACTCTAGATTGATTCTCGCAAGAAGGCTGTAACAAGCGTCTCATTTACTATATCTTTAGATAAGGCTCCATTTACTATACTCAATCTGGTAATTTTTACTTCAGTGCAAGTAAATATTTCCCCATTTAAGAGTAACTGCGTGGCAAAATAAGGCGATGTAAAAGAAATCACTTATTTGCTTGTTTCAAACCTAATCTTTCTAAGGCTGAGATGTATAAACGTTACCAAGCAAGCTCGTGCTTTGACTTAGATAATATGTTCCAGTTGCAGTCTCTATCTTGGATATATAGTTTGACAGTAGTGCGACATTGGCAGAAATAACACTCAGCCGAAGTACGTCCTCAGTAATACTTATAAATCTCGGCTTTAGACTGCTACTTGAGTATTCTACTACACTGCATCATCTAAACGTTGCCAATAAACCTCGGTTTTATTACAATCACTCAATCAACATTTGAATCATGAATGACATCTTCAATCGACTTTCCCGAATAGGTCTGCCATCACATTTATGTCATCAACCGAGGACAAATTCTCCATTACAAAAAGGCTTGAAGAATTAGAAACCTAACAAGCATGTAAGCAATTAACGATACCTAAAAACAAATTAACACAGAATATATCAAGCGGTACGTACTTGTTTTTAGAAGACATCTCAGAGTACGTGGGAACGCTAGAGCAAGCGAAACTTTGACAAAAACACAATGTGGATGACATGACCTGTGTTACAGATTTATGAACTGTATAGGTAACAGGTCATGGAAGGAAAGCACAAAATTATGAGGGAACCAAGTGGGTTCAATAAGTTCAATTTACTGTTGTGGCTGGTGGAAAAGGTGTGTTGAGGTAATACTTGTGTTACAAAAGAAACTGCGGAAGTACTCGACTCTATGGAAAGATGAACAAGGCTTTGCTTCTTGGATGTATGTTGTTCAAATAGACTAAACAAGAAGAATGAGTAATTTGATGAAAAAGAAGAGAGATTAGGGTTTGGAGAGAAGAGGATTGGAGGAATCACAAAAAGAATTTTGTGAACGTATCTTTTATTTTTTGAAATTTCAGTACAAAGACTCGTTTTCCAACGATTCAAGCTTCTTACCTAAATAAAACTAACTACGTTAGTCCGTATTCATGCCTTATTAAAAGATGTTGAGAGAGTAGGTAAACAGAAAAGATACGCATATTATGCCTAAAGCATTCCAATGCAATAGGGCTTTCAAAACATTCGTTGTATAAAACAATGGATAAGGTCACACATACCGTTTATAATGTTTACAGTAAATAGAAAATGGAAAAACCAAAACAATTTTCACGTAGAAAATATTGCAAAAGTGTAGCGAAAACCAATTCAGACATGATATGAATACAAGCATACTTTGTTACCTAAGTTTAAAAGACTTTACTTAGTTGCCAACTAGTTTCTCCTAGTCTGGTTCTTCACAGTTACTCCTTAACATTCTCATGAGGAAAATATACTTACTTACTTAACTTACTTACATAGCAAAATTATAAATTAAAAAAAAAATAAAGTGGAAATGGGCGGGCCGTATATGCCTTAGACTGGATGGAAGATGGGGGAAGAAAGTGCTGGATTGAAGACTACGGACGGGATGGAGGAATATGGGAAGACAACTGACCAGGACAGACGATCTCATTAAAGCGGCTGGAAGAAACTGGATAGCCATGACATAAAACCGAGAGGCTCTAAGCATTGGGTGGCCAAATGTTAAAAAAGAAGAAGAAGATCAAAATATATTGTAGCTACAGTTTTCTTGTGACTCAAATTGACGCCTGAATGACATTGGGGTGTAGTCGGTAAACATTTGTGAAAATGGGTTCTGGAAATGTACTGAAAAAGTAAGTTGGCGGCTTGTCAATATCTGTGTAGAACCCTACTTACTATACGTTACTAACAGTCAAATCATTTTAGCCAATAAACTAGTATTTAAAAAAAGAAGACACTATAAGCACAATCGACTCAAAAAATACAAATAAAAACCACTCGATTCGATTCAACTAGATTAGCTTTAATTCGATTACCTATTATCGATTGCGAAGTCACATAATTATCTTTTATCGTATAATTACGATATAATCGAGGGACTTATCTCCGTTGTGAAAGCCTACAATGTAATGGCTACACTTATAATATTATTGGGCACAATAAGGTATTATGTAAAATCTGAGAATATTTTGCGTAAATGTGTTGCCTAAATTCTTGTACGGTATGGGGCAAGGTATGAACGATTTGATTATAGGTACATAACAATCATATATATCCCATGTTAATGGTTTTGTTTGCCTAGTGTTCGCAAGTGTTGAGGTTCTAATCCCAAGTCACGCAAAGTATTATTCGGTTTTTCCTTCACGAATACTTCAGTTCAGTTCGGCTTCTGAGTTTATGCGCAGTTATGGCAATAGGTTCGTCTGTTATTACATGAGACTTAACTATAACTGGAAATGCATCGCATCGAAGCATTTGGGGTAAAAGTTATGATTTTCGTGTGTATGCTGCTTTTAAATGTACGCTAAGTTTTGGGTACGTTTTAATCAACTGGAGCCTAATTCTTCTCGTAGAATTATTTTATACAATTATGTCAAGATTTTATATTATCTTGTATAATTAATGGTTATCTTTTAATCAGAATAGCTTAACGCGTGTGAATTTTAGAACTAAAAGTAATTAAAGTGTACTAAACGGTGCAGTTTATACTGAACCATTACATGCCACGATTTACTTAAGTAATAAAGGCCTAAACTGCGCACAATTTTAATTAAGTATGTAATCATATTGGCGCAGTGGTGGCCCAGCGGTAACTACCCCAACTTACGCTTATCAGGTCGTGGATTCATATTCAGAAGAGCACTTTACTTTGTAGGATTTATTTCATCACCATTGCTTTCAAAACGGTGAAGGAAAACTGATTAATGATACCAGCATGTTCCAGAATAAAAAATGAAGTTTCTCACTGGGCCCGCGCGGTGCATTATTGCCCATTCCATTTCTTAAAGAGTAGCTCTGTGTCCCTGCAGCGGAAACGTCACAGGCTGATTTTACGAAGCTTATGCTATGTAATAATTTAAAATCTTGACATTTACTGCGTGATATTTCTGTCATGTAACGTCTTAAGTATGACAACATTATCTTAATCATTTACAAATTACATGAATAAAATTGACTAATGAGATTCCATCTTATAAACTGTCCCAATCTTGCTCCGGGCAATTCGTGTAGCCATATTAATCTGTCTCCAATTAAAATTTTATTTGTAAATGTGGGGCAATTTGGCACCTGATGTCCTAAAGGTGTAATTTATAGATTGGCTCGATATATTAACACTGGCAACATTCTCGAGATGTATGTCAATTTATCATATTTACTTACAACATTGTTAATCAGACGGTAAAGTGTAATGTGTTACATTACATGACTTGTAATGATGGAGAATCAATTTGAGCATGTTTTTATGAAATGTTTTGTTTGTTGTGATTGTGTTTGTTAGAATATCTTTGGTTGTGTAGTTGAAAGGTTAATCATTTATCTTGATGATTACTCGGAACGGTTCCAATTTTTCTTTGATGGCTTCAAATAAATCAAGTATCTTTATTTCGTTAGAGTTATTTTTCAAAAAATACGTTTCATTAACTTAAAGAAAGACATTGTAAGAGAAAACTACGATATGATTTTGATTGTCTCAACGATATTAAAAGAAAGACCGAAAACCATTCGTTTGGCAGCAGATTAACCTACAAAAACTTTTAAAAATAAACTAACAACTGAATTCAATAAAATCTGCAAAACCACTTAAACAGTATATTTTAAACCTGAAATGTTCTCTAAAACCCGCTGAGCTTCAGTTTTCGTAACATCACCAGCGACATCTGCAAGGCTACCTAGTGGATTTCCCACGACCTGGTTCCTCGCATGTATTACTTGCTATATATATATATAGTATGTATATAGTGTTATATTTGGCAACGTATTGACACATCTCTTAAAACGATCTGGATTTTATTAAACAATTTTAAGTGACTGGAATTTTTTTTGGTGATAAATTTAAATTGGCTCATTTTTTTATAGGTTATTTGCATACAATATTTCAGCAACTAGATAGTATTTGTGACCGTGACATTTTTAATTAGCACTGTAATTAATAATATTTCAAATATCTCAACTTGAATCTTACCCATGTCTTTAACATTAAGCTTATCTGGCAAAATGTTATGTATGTATGTTTGTCTGGCGTGATGTTATGTTTATCTTTGGTATTAATCAACCTGGCGTTATCAATACCATAAATAGAGCTTTCAAGACGAGACTTTCATCTAATCTAAACAGCAGTCATTTATTCTAAAAACTACACGTTAGAGAAACCGCAATCATTTTAACGATAGCATAAAATATGTAAGCATTTATACGAGTATAAGGTGTGATATTTATTTTTCTTATTAGTCTTTAATATCAGCTTATGACAACAGTGCTAATAAAATCAAGTCATAATCTGAGATTTACAATAAAGACTTAGCCTCGTTAATATACGACTATCATAAAGAAGTTTAAACTAACACCCTGTATAACATAAACATAAATCTAAAACCAATATAAATAAACAGTCAGTCGTGCTGTTCAACTGTTTAATTGGAGTCACGAGACAAAGGTCATGAAGGTCACATAACAAAGAGGTTCCGCCGTGACCCCGAGTGACCTCACGTGACAAAAAACACGAAGCTCTTCCACGTTTTTGTTAATTACTTGGTAAACTGTACGTTCAATTTCACGATTAGTTAACGGAAATCGTGTTAAGTGTTATTGTTTTTGATCGGTGGAACTAATTTTCATGGAAGACTTTTACTTGCATTGGCAGATTTTCGATTCCGAACATGTTGTTGAGATTATTTTAACGATTGAGTGATGAATATCATCAATAAACGTAGTTTATATAGCAATAAAATACAAGAGAAACCGATAAATCAATAATAAATACGTGTATCATAATAGAAGAGATACGATAAACTTTCTCCGAGAAAAGTTAACGTGTGTTGTTAATAGTTAATCTAAGATTTAAATTACATTTCGTTTTGAGGTTAACTGTTACCTGCATGGTTAGTGGATTGCCAATTTCATACTGATTGGTTTTGTTTTACTGTTTCTTGATAGCTCAAAGCATTAAAAAAGAAAAAAATATAATTTAATTAATATTTAAATTTTTGCCTATTTACTCACCACACATTGGAAAAAAAATTACCTAGTTACCTACCTAACCAATACTATCAGTCATGGTAGTGCCTGAGGTCGTGCCATACTCAAAGCTAAGATTTTTAATACTCTTTCATTCAAATCAGTGAGCAATAATGCATTGATATTTAATTGTAGAACAAAGCCC
Source organism: Noctua janthe (assembly GCA_910589295.1). Taxonomy (NCBI): domain Eukaryota; kingdom Metazoa; phylum Arthropoda; class Insecta; order Lepidoptera; family Noctuidae; genus Noctua; species Noctua janthe. The sequence goes on from OU342561.1 coordinate 1,168,735, forward strand.
AAATATCATACACCTATCAACGAAATGTGTGTCTGTTAGCACGTCAGTCGTGACCGAGGCATAGGTCACTTGCTCATATTCGTTCACTCGTTCATTCACTCGCTCCCTGGCGCCGCGCCGTGTCCGCGCTATCTCTTGTGAAACTCTGGCTCCTGACCTTCTGCAGCATAAATATTTATTGGTGATTATGTTTGTATTGCTTACCGGTTGTTAGATTAACAATAGATTAGACTGTTTAAACTTCGATTTAGTAACAGTGAGAAAGATTTATAAAAGTTAAACCTGGGATTAAAGTAATTTCAGCCTATTTTGCAAGAGTGAGAAATACTCGCAAGAGCAAAGATTATTGGCAGTTATTTCCACCAGCCTAAGAAAATCTTCAATTTTCGCGATCTGCAGTTTCGTATTACGTAATCAGTTATTTCCAATTTCCAGTTTGTGGTCAATAGATTTACCTAATGTCGATTAAGCCGTATCCATTCCGAATTTGTATTCACGCAGTGGTATTTACTAAATGATTGCAAAGAAACTCAGAGTTATTGTTATATTCACTGTTTTAAGCATTGTAGTGAAGACGTGTAAATAATGTTAAACAACAAGCAAGTCATATAAAACTAACAATGCGAGAATGTAAAGTAAAATCAATATTAGTCCCAAAGCATGCAACACAATTTCATAGCATACCATTCATGCTAAAAACACCCGCAACAAAAATTACCAACCATTACATAAGCACAAATAGTTTCTAGAACATTACATGTACCCAACATTCGCACATAAACATCACGTGGTGAGAAGATATTTCTTGCCTTCAGAATCACTTGATTTTTACGGCAAGGTTGATAGTCAGATAATAGGCTGAATGCAATTGTGCATGCTACACAATGGCAGTTGTATGAATCAAGTTTTACAATAATTTTGGATACTACAAGGTCGATTTTGAAAGTTTATGAAATATTAGTTTTGTGTAAATGTTAATAGACGGTTTTTTGGTCAGAATGAGACTTTTATAGAGGTACAAGTAGCTTGTTTGAATAAAATTATTATTTTATGCATTTCTTTGTTAAAGAATCAAACTATCTTTTTTTGTTTATGCTCTGATGTTTCTACCTTCATGTTTCTCATGCAAAAGAGGGGTGAGTTTATGTGTGTCTTTATCTTTATTTAGAAGACACCCATCACAAATATCACAATCACACTTACTAGGTCATCAGGTTAGCAAGGTACTCGTTACATCTAGTATTTAGCCAAGCGCTTTGTTTTTGCATTCGACCTAAGCAACACAAAAACAAAGGTAATTTGAACAGTCATTTGTTTTGTTCTAGTTTATCTGCTAATACCAAAAACTGATACAGCTTGACCATACGGAAGTAAACCGTTCCTTTTCGTTCAACTTAGCGACTGGGTCCGATTGGGCGTGGCAAAATACAGGGTGTTCACTTTTCCGCGGCCAGCGCTGAGTTACATCGCGGAAAACATTATTACTGTGGTTGTAGAGAGGCGTGTTCTGTCGCTGGCCGCGGTTGAGATCTGTATTTATCGAGATGGAAATTTGATGCTGTCATCGGGGGATCAATACAAGAATGTCTCAACGCTGTGCAGAGGACATTCCGTCCACCAGGGATAAAGATGAGCATACTTCAGAAATATTTTATTTTAACTTAGGCACAGCTAAGTTAAACTAAAAAGTAGAACTTTTAGCCAAAATCTGTATCTTACTGAGAAGTCAGCCCGTAGAATTTTTAGTATTGTAAGAAAGTATGTTCTATCCATCTATTTAGTTACTCCATCGTAGACCATATCATCGCGAACTAGTAAAAGATTAAAATAAATAAACATTAAGCGATAACTGCCTCACTAAATCAAACTTGTTTCTTCCTCTTTCACAATTACACAATCAGATAATAATACATCCAGATAATGAAGCCGCGGTAGGCTTTTTAAACAATTCGATTATCTAATGTACTCACGAATAATCGTGACATGTGATAATAATAATAGATTCAATTGATTGTTGATCAATCATTGGTACTAATGTGGTTTAGAAAGTTTGTTTTATGGAACGGAAGGCCTATTTGATTGTTGTTTAATATCTTGAATGAAAGATCATGATGTGGTCATGACTACATCATTAACGTTACTGGAACAGAATCAAGGCTAAAAGTTTTTAAAAAGCTCCTGATTTTTTGGTAATTTTGATAAAACAATGATGCGGGGTTCAAAAAATATCACCGAAATATATGGCTTGGTTAGACTAAATCGGCACAAGTCTGGCAAAAAACTCAAATGTCTGAAATACCGCGCACGTCTTAGTCGTATTTAAGTCAAAACCTTCATTTATAGATATTGAATACTGAAATAACTAACATAACATCAGTTTTTCCAAACACAACTACTGACCCTAAACATCCTATTCAATTATTACGATTTTTTGTCCAGTACAATAATTATTGTTGACATGATTCAGCAACTTCAGCAACTCCTCAACAAACAGGTCGAGGTCACGTCCATCGTCTGTCTGATAGCTAGATGTCTTGAGTTAACAGCCATTGTGTTGTTATCAGCGTGGTGCATCTCTGTGAGTTAGGTACGCCTACGCGGTTACAATGTTGTGTGAGGTTCTGTTTTATAGCTGCAGTGTGATAAGGGATATATTCTGCAAGATTTACTGTGTGATTTCTAGTTCTTCCAATGCATTCGCTGTTGCCAATTTTCCTCATATAGTCTTGATAAAAAATATATAGCTTATTCATGATAATGTCACAAACGTCTAACCAGATTAAGGAGATAATTTGTGCCTGAATTGAAATCTAAAGGAATATAATAAATAATATAGCCATAAACAATTCACTTAGAGTTAGTCACTACCTTTACAGTTAAGGAATCTATGTAGTTACTAAACATACAACATTCCTTGAAAAATACCAGTTAAAACACATTTATATAGATAAATAGTGGTGCACCTTTTTAGGCAATTGCGTTGAAGTCTTTTGTTCCTGCGAGTGCGCGTGCGTCGTTTCATCGAGATAAGTAGAAATGCATTTTTTTAGCATATTGGAAAACGATTAGAGATTTTGAATATTTTATTTTGTAAATGTTCATTTCAGATATCGTCAAACAAGCGCGCTCAAGCAAAGGAACTTGTAATTACCAATTACTTAATTATTATTACGTCCGAAACGGAAGGACTAAATCATAACATAAAATAAAATAGAAAATGGTCCAAGTTGACGGCGCGAGCGCCATCGGTTACCTAAGTATAAGTGATCGAGAAACGTTTCCTAGATCAATAATACTTACGTACAAACTGTTTCAAAGTATCATACACTTTCTCTCGACAGTGAGTGATGTAATTAGACCTAGTAATAATGTTAAAATTAAAAATGTATTTTTAGGTTATGTTTTCCTCGTTTGTTGATTCTTAAACCGTAATATAAAAGTTGGGCAACTAGCTCATCATCTGCCTATCCTTTTCCCAACTATGTTGAGGTCGGCTTCCAGTTTAACCGGATGCAGCTGAATACCAGTTTTTACATAGAGAGATCTGACCTCCACAATCCAGTTAGTAGTGGATAATACGATACCCCTTGGTAAGACTTTCAGTTGTCAGACTTTCGGGGCAACCAGCTCAGGCATACAGAAGGTTTCACAAGTAAGTTCTGTAGCAAAATAGCATATCATAGTGCCTCGGCTTGTCCTTGAAAGGATATGTGGCAACGAATAGTGCTAACCCACACATTTGACCACACAATATACATAAGCCCTCCTACACCTACACCTATAACTCCACCTGTCAACTCAACTGCTTTAGCTGTGACCGGGTATTTAAGAGCAAATTCGGTCTGGCCAGCCATATAATGAAAGGAAATAGCATTAAAGGGTCGCCGTTACCGAAATCGGTAAGGAGGACTATATATATACATAAGCCCCATATAATGAACGGAGAGTCTACTGTCATAAACAGTGCACAAATTCCACCTCTGGGACTCTGGGTTACTACTGTGAATTCTCTTATGAACAGTTTACTTGACCCGGGAATCAAACCTGCACGACTAACTAGAAATTTTTGTATCAAATATTGGATCTAGCCTTACTTAGATATTTCCTTTCATGAAACATCGAATCACGCCGGTAATCCCGGAAGTGTTGGGCAGAGGTGTACTTAATAGTTTACATTTCGCCAGTTACGTTTACGTCCCATGTAATAGGTTCCTTTCATAACTCAATTACTAATTAAAACAAAGCCTATATATTACATAACTCTACTAACTGACCACATGTTTGCACAAACCGGTCTCTACTACAACTAAGGGCAAAATGTAGAACGGTGAGAGTAAAGCCTTAATAACGTAGAGTTTATGTAGAGTAGGTTAAGAATTTCGGTTGCAGGTGTAATGTAATGTTTTCTTTCACTGAAACTGTGAAGTAATGTGAAGCAATGTTAAGGTTAAGCTAAGTAGGCTTTACTTAGCATGCAAGGTCAGAGAGAGAAGGGTTATTTGAGAAAGGCCCAATTTTTTTTTCTTTTTTCCAACAGACCGCTCTGATAGCGTTGGCAGTTATGAAAGATCAGTAAGATCCAGTAATCATCCACTGCTAAAAATGGAAATTCTGATTGATACTTAACCTCTCTGAAATGGTCCCGCAAACGTTAAATGAATTAGTCTCTTCATATACTGACAAGATAACCGATATAAAACAATTAAACTTGGCAATAGGATAATAGTACCCACATGATTTTTGTGCAAAGATTAGATGGAGTAGGCCACTACATTTCACCAGTTTTGTTCAAGTCCCATATGATAAGGGGGAAGACTATTGCCATCAACTGGTCACAGATCCAGACTTCTGTCACTAAGACATTTCTGGTGGAAAAACAACACTTTGAACTCCTACCTGGGAATCAAACCCAATACCTCTTGCTACGCAGTAGCTTGTCGCCATTAGACCAACGAGGCAGTCAAGTTGGGGGTTTCTGCGAGATCTAGTGATACAACACTTTAGTAACAGTTTTCAGACACCCATGAAAAGAGAGCGGGATTTTGTCCCAAGGACAACCACTACACAATCACTAACTTTCTTCTCCCTAGTGTATAAAGTTGCACATTACACAGTGGTCTATATAATGCCCTTAGGACCGGTTCGTGCGCAAGCGCAAATCGGTCACCAACTGGCACACTGTTACATAAAGCCGACCATTGCGTTCTTTGTTGAAACTTTCAAAGTATCTAGTGTGATTGTAGTTCGGTTGAAGTAAATTGTCTAGATTTATTTAATGGGTTTTTGTTGTGATGAGTTGGCAAACAGGCCGATGGCTGACTTGGTGAAAATTGCGATCTATCACACCATCATCAACTTTTGGCTCCAAGAAATGTCTTTCGGCACTATTATATTTAGCCGAACGATGTCCACTGCTAGATCTTATTTGGGCTTCATATCTCCTTATAGTTCGCGTATATCTCGAAACTTTACTATAATGTGTGACATAGTCGCACCTAAGCTAATAAATAAGCTGGTTTTCCATTTTGAATCTGTTCATCTAATTTCAAGATTGACATGACAACCTTTTTACAAGAGTATTTTTTATGTCTGGAGAAGTATTATCACAAGCAGTAATTATAGCGGTTTAGGAAGACCCTCGTTAAGGAGCAGAAGTCTACGGACGGACCATTGTAATGCATGCTAATGAACAGTAAATTAAATAACAAATCAGTAACACCTCGTAATGTTCATGTATATGAGGGTGATACACGATTATGTGTGCAAATGTTTGTATGTGTGCAATCATGCGTATCTTCACGCTAGTTGAGGAAATAGAACGTGATCAATTAATCAGCAGGTTTACGCATAATTAATCGCTTTACTATCACGCTAAATAATTAGAGGGTAAAAAATGTTTATGTTAGTGTTTATTAGCTGTTAACGCAGAGCTCAGCGCCAATTTACTTAACTTCTTTAAAGTTTGTTTTGTATTTAGTCAGTTTGTGTCTCAATTTTACAGGTCAGGGCTTATTCAGTATGCATAGTTTCCAATGTCCAGGTATGTTCTAAGTTATCCTTTGAATCTATGCCCAAAAATGCATTTATAAGCCAATTTACTTTGTACATTATGTTTGTTTTGTGTGTTCACAATCAGTCAGTCAGAAGAGACAACATTCTATGTTCAGATAGATATTAAAATACACCTACAATAAAACAAATAATACTACGATATGGTATTTTACAGCTCAGAAAAATTACATACGTTAATTGTGAAATTCAATTAGCTACTGAGACCGAGAAATTATACACCACAGTCGTCAGCATCAGTCATTATTTGTTTGACCTATTACCTGTTGCAATGATATGACGGCTAGACTTGAACTGCTGGCAGATTGCCATGGTAGCTGTGCTAGGCGATTTAGGGTTGAATCCTCATCTGTCACGGAATCGCACTTTTCCATGGTCCTATCTTTTTCTGTCGCTCAGAATCGTCATTTGCTAGAGAGAGAATCAGATCGTGTTGCCGAGTGCACCGTCGATGCTGCCGCGTGCGATAGTAATCCGTGCGAATTGCGATAACTCTAGCTTTTGCTTGTGGTTTTGGCTTCATGAGGGTTGGAATTTATCCGACGAAAACATCCTACCGATACCGGGGTCAAAAATATCCCATATCCTTAACCTATTTCATTGCCTACATGTTTGCTTCAAAGTCAAAGTTACGTTCGCAAGTATAATATTATAATGGATTCTGATGATCAATGCTTAATTTCTCTATGAAAAGTGGTATTTTCTCTACATTGAAAGAATAATTTGCTGATAATAACAACCTTGATGAAAGGTTTACTTTCAAAAACCAGAGAGGTGGCTGACCTAGTCTTCAATATTGTCGTAGTTAAGGTACTATGAAACACATCTGACCACAGCCTAGTATATAAACACATATAACACATGTTTTTTTTACACCATCATTCAAAAGTGAATGATACACACAATACATTCACTTTTCATTCATAAACATACTTTATTGTCAACTTCTAACCCCTTATTTCCACCCCATAAGGTCTATATTTCAGTAGCAATTACCGAGTAATGTGTAAACATAATAATTTAATTAGCATACCTTCCTTATGAGGAATAAACGTTAGTTTCTTAGTTTTCTATTGTGACTTGTTACGAAGGAAATGTCAAATTATTGCAGTTATGCAAAATGTTGCGTTTTACAAAAATGGTTGAGTGTTAATTAGAGAATGTCTGTAGTGTAGTGGTCGGTGACTGTGCTAGAGTTTGGTTTTTTTAGTTTTAATTCCTGATGTTAAATTGAGGGCTGTTGAATTTTGACGGAGTCTGTATTTGTGCCCGGTTGATGACAATAGGCTCGCCCCCTATTACATGGGACTTAAACATAAACGGCGTAATGTGGGTGTACTATTAGGTACACCTCTGCCTTACCCATCGGGGATTACAGGCGTGATGTTATGTTTTATTTATTTAGACTTAAAAATCACTTGTAGACATCGAATGAGTATGTCCAAGGAAGTACTACCACAATACTTATTTTTGCCAACATTTAAGCAACATTTGCTCTGCAATTTCGTATCCCGGCCTGGACGCCGGTGAATTTTCCACCACATGACTTTACCTCTTGTAGTATTGGCCGAGCTGTAGACCAAAGGCCCCATAAAAACAGATATGTAATTATTCTTATATATAAGGTCTAACTATTCATACTCGAAATATTTTCAAGGAATCATCTAACGGCTATAACAAAGCCATTTTTCAAGGGATTTTTTTTTATCTGAGTATATATATATTTTTTTAATAAATAATTTAAAATAAATGCTGGGTCCTTATTTTTGCACATCCATTACGCTAGTTTACTACTTCGTATTTACCTACTGTCATTGTTAGAATATGGGAGTAAAGGTTTTATGCAAAAAGTCTCAAAAAATTTTAGAATTATAATAATTTCGTAAAAAAAAACACTCAGATATTTTTTTTTTCGTTGCTATGGCAACTTTATGACTTATAGAAGTTACTCTTAAAATATTTCGTGTGTGAAAAGTTAGACCTTATATGTATACATTCACTATCTATATTTAACTATAAAAACACAATTTATAACAGACGCACAACAAACATCCCACAATTCAAGATCAGCAACATAATGATAGCCTCAAGTTAATGTTACTCATACAATCATACATCTTATGTTATCGTGTGCCAAGATCAGATGCTGCAATAGAGATCACCTGGTCAGAGGTAATGACATGTTTCGACATAATGTGTAGTGGCGTGACCTTCGGGGTTCGCAATTGGTCCTATAGTTTCGGGTTTTACTTGGAAATTTCTGATTATAGACTCATGGTAGACTGATTTTAAGATGATATTTGCACAATATCCTGATAGACTAAGTTCGATAACGACAGTGGTGAATTAAAAAACTTGTGGATTGATTGATTCGAACTATTGAAAATCCCATGTCCGATCTTGATGAAAAAAGTTGTACTTTTTTTGTCACTATTATCAGTATTAATAATTAGTATCAAGAAGTCACCGTTAATGCATACTTACTTGATATTATAAATGAGAAAGTAACGCTGTTTGTTTGTTTGTTACCTTTTCATGGTTAAACGGCTGATAGGATCGTGATAAAATTTGGCAAAAAGATAGATTATATCCTGGTGAAGGACATAGGCTACTTTTAATCACTGAAAAATACATCAAACTTACCACGCGAACGAAGTCACGTGCCGCAGCTAGTTAATCATGAAAAAGCATTGAGTTGAAAGAAATATTCAGCGTCAGTGTCAGTAAAAACAGAAAAATACCTAGTTAAGCTATATATCCTTAAATACTTGTTCAAATATTGAACTTAATCTTTTGAGATCACATTTTTTCTTCAGACGTTAATATGTTAAACAGAAATGAAACTTAACGCCCTCTGTCAATGAACTTTCCCAAAGCTTTCGAGTTTCACTATTCAAAACTTTTTAGGACCTCATATATTTTTTAAGTACACAATTAATACGATTCTCAGAACTTAAAGTAAGTCTTTTCCCATCATTTTCACTGAGCATTGATACAGATGCCTCGAGGTCAACATTGAGAAACGAAGCCCCTACATACACATACACTTCTCTGGCGTAAATTAAAACAATAGGAACTTAAAAATTCGCAATTTCACACTTAATTTTTACCTTCTTAATTAAAGTTTAGTGCGTTATTACAACAATGGTATAAGTATGAATTTCACAAAGTAATGTCAACAATGTTTTAGTTATTTCACAACGCGTTTTTATGATTTTTATGTTTATGCCTGTTGGAGTATTCACACGCGTTTATTTTGTTTATTGCGTTATTGTGGTAGGTGGAATTCCTAACGTAAGTTCTCGAGTAATGCGTTTGTAGAAAGCCGTTTTAGAGTTACTCGGAGGGTGTTGTAAAATAGGGTTTTGCCATGACCGTCTGTATGTTGATGACTTATCGTTTTAAACTTTATATGAAAACTTTGCGACCAGCCTAACATAATGTACACACCAAAAAATTGTGGACAAAAATTTGTCAGTTATTTTTTTAGTACCATATACCTAATAGAGACACAGAGCCTCAAATCTATGTTCAATACTACATCTAACCATTTTCAGCTGTGCTGCTACTAACTTTTCAAAAGTAATGTAGCTTTTACATTAGACATAGGTAGTCATTGAGTCACTATTAACGAGAGCCACAGTAAATGATAAGGTTGTTTATTAATTACCCGTTATCAGGCGACATTCCGCGTCAGTAAAGAGTAGCAAGGCATTCCGCATTCCTTGCAAGTTAACAGTTGATACAATCAATATCTTATTCACCTCTGAATCAGCATAGTTACATGGGAAGTACATAGTTATATACAGTGACAGAGTGAGTAAACTCAAGTAAATAAGCTACTTGAAATATTTCTCGACGGATGAAACTCAAAGCATTTATTTCAGGCGATGTTTCGAGTTCATCTCGCTTTCGCGTTTATATCGATCGTTTTATTTAAAAACAATTCGTTTTATTTAAAGACAGTTATTTTTACACTCTCGTATATTTCAGCAAAATCAGCATTTTTTTACGAGGCAACAGTTGCAAGCGTACGCTGTTGAAACTGTCTCGTTTACCATTACTTAGGTGTATTCCACATTCGTAAGGATAGACCCGTTGATAAGTGTGACGTTTTTGCAAGTCTATGAATATTAAAAAAAACTGAAAGGCCTTTAACCAAATAGTGCTTTAAAAACGGCATGGAATGGACATGGACTTTACACATCAACAGCCTACCTTTTGCCAGTAAATAGTAAGTATATAAGCGAATCTACATATAAATAGCGTGAACCTGTTTCCGAGTGCGTCCATATAAAACAGTGCATGAAAGGTCGCAGCCGGTTTGCCTACATTACCTTTTACACGATGCTCTTCTCATAGTAATTGCCATTAATTCTGAGATTTTAATCAGTGAATAAGTAGGTATATGGGCCTGTAACGTACCTGGGTACTTACAACATTGGGATAGTTATAAGTCGGACTAATATTACATGTTTAGAATTATGCTTGTAACATAACACGCTTATAATCGCCGAAGGGTTAGGCAGAAGTGTACCTAATAGTACACCCACATTTCGCCAGTTATGTTTAAGTCCCATGAAATAGGAGGCGAGCCATTGCCATCAACCGGGTACAAATCCAGGCTCCGTAGCTGCTACTGAGAAATTCCTGATGAAAAAACCCAATAACAATTTTCCCAATCGGGAATCGAATCCAGGACCTCATTATGCATTATGCTTATAGTTGCTGATTTATTTCATATCTAATCATATTATACATAGACAAGGCTCATGTAAGGGGGCGAGCCCATTGCCATCAAATAAGCCAAAACTTTAATAGTCAGAGCGTATAACTGAAAGTTCCTCAACCAAAGTTGCAAAGGTTTGTTTTATCTAATTGGTGGAAGCTTCTGTACCATGTAGCACAGATAATATAACACTAGCGTACTTTAAGATGGAGATGAGAATTTCACAATACCGGATGTTTAAGTATTTAACCTCAAAATTAACCTACCATGGTCTTTGGGCATATAGTACCAAACAATCTCATAAAAACTAATTTAATTGACACAAGACCACGCATAATAAATTTTATATAGTTTATTTACCCAGCAGGCCTTGTCTTTTATATAAGCGTGTGTTTTAACTTTTAAATGAAGTAATCTGTAATGTCAATCGCCGGAAATGGGCCTATTAAGAGCGAGGGCTGCTTATCGGATGATTGTAGGTTCGAGTCTTGTGCGTTGAACTTTGCGGATGCCATTCGTGAAGTGCAATTAACAATACTTTATGTGGTCATTGCTGTTTAGTTTCGACGAAGTTTCATAGTTTTTTAACTGAAAATAATAGATACAATGAGGACTAGAATTAGTTCACGGCCCTATGTATGTACATCAGTAGCGAAGGGTTAATTTTTGTAAGAGGTAAGCCGGAGGATCTTTAATGTGATTAATATATTATTTGTCTATAGAACACTGACTGTGCAATTTTTTTTCAAAGGAAAGCCAGTAGGAATCGAGTTGTATGGAACCTTCGCCATTGATGTACATTCCACTGTACTGCAGTTCTTTAATTTTAGATTTTTATAAAATACTTACTACCTTTTACTAATGATTTTTCTTTTATCTTTACAGGTAAGTACAACAAATAGAAGGAAAAATACTTTTAAGGAGCAAAGCATGCAGAAACTATGTAGCGTAAGCCTTCATTTGTCTTTTCTAACATTGCAAGCAACACGCACATTCTATTCGACACGATTGCAACTGCTGAGACTACTGTTAGTACATTATACTCAGTTATATTGGTAAAGTTTTGCTTTTTCGGCTACTGCTCAAAAAGTGGGTGCTTGTCTAGCTAAATCGTATGACCCTAATGGAGGTTAGGTCATCTCATGTAAGTAACAGCCGGATAACATCATTTACTGATTTTTTTTCTCCAATGTGTTGGGATCAGCTTTCAGGTGAATTCCAGTATTTTATATGGAGCAATTGCGTCTTTGACCTCCTCAACTCACTCACTGGTACCCCTTGATTAGACTGGTTCCTGATTGATTTATTCAAAATCAGTTCTCATCCACACACATCCTAATTTCATGAACAAACCAATGTCAATTACCCATTACCCCCATAAGCCGAGCCGTGAGACAGTCCACACAATGTGTAGCGCCCGCACCACACCGCAGCGTAGCGGACACGGCCCGACCTTGCCGCGATCCTTTCTAATGCCATTCCTGCGCCCGCGCAGTACGCCGTACAACTGTTAACTGTTGGCTGTTAACATGTTATTTGTTTAGGGTAATGTGTGGTTGGGTTTATGGCTGTGGTAAATATATAACAAGTGTGGAATAACATATAATCTTAGGCGATTCAATTTGGCAAGGAATTGTTTGTCAATGGAGTTGCTATGATTTCATTTTTGAGCACGACTACATTCCTAAAGACTATATATAAACATCAAGCCTGTATTCCCCAAAGGATGGGACAGAGGCTTCCATAGTGTACAACCACGTTTTGTCCGTTATGTTAAAGTCCCATGTAATAGGCCGCGAGCCTATGCCATCAACCGGGCTCAGATTCCGGGCTACTGGTGCAAAATTCCGTATGGAAATACTCAGTGTATCTACTAAAAAAACATCGAATCTCAGGAATTTTGCCCGCTTGATGGCAGTGGACTCGCCTTCTATTAAATTAAACTTAAACGTAACTGGCGAAATGGGGTCTCTACCTAACTACCTATCCCGTCGCGTCGGGGACAAAATATATTATATTAATCATATCACAAACTTCAGAGGTTCACGTCTAATTGATCGCCAGCGAAAACTGCTAGTAATACTCGTAATATCACGACCTTAGCAACAGTTGACATTTGCTTCCATTTCGACATAGATATGTGATCTAAATGTCGATTCCATTTAGTTTAAATCAATAAAGATTGAGGTCATTGTTATAATTAACCGTGATTTAGTGATAGGGATCAACTGGGTTCAGTTTGCTGTTTGGATGTGTAGAACCGACGAGTTTCGTCGCAAGGACGTATTAGAACGATTAATTATCAATTTAGAAGTCTGTTTTAATCAGATATGTCAATATCGTCTTTGAGTCAGCTTACTTTTTTCTCTTTTCCTTGTACTTTAGCCGGAGTTGTTAGCTTCTAGACAATTTAAAAGAGCCAGTAATCTTATTTCAATTAAGTGCTTCATAGATTTCTTGTCTTCACCAACCTGGCTAAAATGTAGATCTATTCCAAGAATCAGTTTTCCTTTTGTAAAACATTTATCTACTGTTGCAAATGTTATCTTCTAAAACATGTCTAGTGTCGCAAATTTTCTTCTGAACTCCTTTATTATCTGCCTGTTTACTGCCATCTTCTAGCCACTTTTAAATACACCATTGTCCGCTAACCCTGTATCTCTATTTCCTAAGTCTGTTTCAAACTCATTTACTTACCCAGCATTACAACTTCATCCACTCTCATCAACACACCATTATCCCACACAACTCCGTCACGGCCCATTTACACGCTCCGTGACGGTGACGCAACGACACCGCGACGCGTCGTGACGGCGCGTTGCTACACGGATGTGTGTCTGTCTGTCCGCTTGTGCGCCGTGACTTGGAGGCACGCGACGATGTTAATGTAGCTTGTTTGTGTTTGTACAAGAGTGGTTGATCAAGTAGGATTGTTATGTGTTTAGTGTGCAAGCATGTTTTTGTGGATGGCTTCATGTGATTATGTGGCATGTTTACTCTTTGTCTGTTAGGTTGCTCTAAATTAGGTAATTTTTTTGGTACGATTGTGTCCTACATGAAGACAATGGTAATAAAATTGGACAAAATTATGTTTTTTGTGACTTTTTTCCTTTTCATAGATAAGAACGCTTACAGAAAAGTTGGTAATCGGCTAAAGGAATCGACTATCTTGGTATAGACATGTGATGAGGAGGGACGAATCGCCTGTGACTCAAAAAGTAATGAATATAAATGCTGATGGATGGAGAGGGAGAGGAAGATCAAGAAAACGATGGATGCTCTGTGTGAGGAATGATATGAAAGAAAAAGGAGCAAATGATAGCGTGACGGTTGACAGGAGAGTAACATGGGGTAAGGGTAGCAAGATGGCGAATAGATAGGTACGCTAACATTACAGGCTGTTGAGGAAAATGTGGACATTCATCATCATCTACATTAACTTGATAAAAAGCTTAATAATCAGACGGAATCTTTCATATCATTCTTTCAAAACCACAACTTTTCAGAGACAGACACTCTAATAATTTTCACTTTTACCCAATTTCTTGGAATCTCATCGTAACTTGCGTTTGCGCACCCACGCATGAAATTTTTAACTATTATTTAAATAACGGATCTGTGCTGTAATTGTTTTTTTTATGTAACGTAGATTATATTATAGATTAAAAACGTTATAATAAAGGCGTGTTTGGTGAAAGTTTTAATGGTTATCACCATAATTACATTTTGGAGGGAAACCCATTATTTTCTCTGTGAAGAGTATGAGGAAATGCTGATACAATAATTAATGATTATCTTAACTGGCTATTAAGATTTTTTATAGCTAAATGACCCTCAGAGGCTCTGAGAGCCGTCTAATTCCACGACCTAATCGTGAACTTAATTGTCTTGTATACATAGTTCTTATTGACCACTTGTTTAATCTCACTGGTGGCTATAGTGAGGTTCGAGGTCCTGGATGCGAGTCCTCAATTCAGACAGTGTGATTTGTAGGGATTTTCTCAGCCGAGTCTGGATTTGTGCCTAATAGATTGCAATAGGTTCGCCTCCTATAATTGGACAAATGTGTCGATGGCGAAATGTACGTGAACACCTCAGTCTAATCACCCTTCGGTGATTTCAGGCGTAATTTTATGTTATCTCTTCAACACCTTTAAAATCGATCTATAACAGACCTCCCACGATCTAAGCGATGAATGGTTTAATCATGCCTCGTGAAGACGCTACAAATGCTCGTCTCACTATCAATCAGAGTAACGATCTCGCCGGCCCACCAGGTGACCACTTTCACTAGATCTTGACCCCGTGCGACTGAGAACTGGTTCTCACGTGAGTGTCATGTGGTGCTGGTCATTAAACTTTATCGGAATAGGGGAATGGAGTCGTGTTGGTTGTAAGTTTTTTGTTTAAGAAATAATATAACACAAAAAATATGTAAATGTTTCTAAATTGAAGACAGTTCTGTGACTGATTGACAGCCAACGTAGAGAGATAAATCACTGAAGAAAGATAATTACATATTATTAAGTCTTAGTAAAAGGTCAAATGGGGGTGAACTAAGAGATAATCTTTCGAAAGTCAAACCCTGACGGGGTTAAAAACGACCCGGTTAGAGACAGATGAGAATATGAACTAACTTTTCATCATAATAACTAAATAATAATTATCTCAAACAAAAAAAAAACCAATATGACACCTTTAACTCGCAATAATTATTTTTTATCTAAATAGAATAAGTAATTATAAACAAACTATCACGAAAAATCATGCCATTAACTGACAGGGTCCGGGTAACCCTAGCAAGGGCAGGCCGTTCACATCAGCCATGCAATTAATAAAAAAAGTGACGTTAATTACAAGATGGCGGCTGCAACTGTCAAGGTCAGCTGTCGAGTGAAAGTTTTGGCGGGAAATAGAATAGCCGAGATTATCTGAATTGATATTGTTTAGTGATTGATTTGGTTAAAGGTCGAGGTTCCTGCTTTGGCGATAATGCGTTTAGATTAACTAGAGTAGTTTCACGGGTGATTTTTTCGCATGATTGGTTGAAGGAAGTTATTAGTGAGTTAATAGTTATTGCGTTCTGTCTTAAAACTTTTACGTCGGGTCATTTACTATTGTGGTTGTAGTTAGTTTCCCAAAGTAATGCAAAGTTGTTTTCTTTCCGGAATAATTAGAAGATTTAAAAAGATTTAAATAATTTAGTGCTTCTTTCGTAACTACAATTACCTGCTATAATTTCTAGGAACATACCTCCATTTTATAAACCACAAGGTAACCATAGAGCAGTAACCTCGCCGGCCAATCAAAAGTTCACGTTGATTGATGTTGCCAGCGTCAAAAGTAAAGAATCATTTTTGCTATTCGCTACCCTTGAATTTGTGGTTTTGATGGATGGGCTGTAACTTGTTAAGTTTACGAGTAATGAGTTTATATGGATTGGGGCAGGTTTTTGTTTAAAATACAAATGGGGTTCGGCTATGGTAAAAAGTTAAGAGAATACATATTTCTGTTAATGACTATATTAACAAAAGTAATTTGTACTTAATAGATAGAGAAACAATTATTCTCAAAAGTAGAATAAATAAAGAAGGAGAGAAAAATAGTTTATTTTGTACAAATAAAACGCACAAATATTAATCACAATAAAGATCTAAAAGGTCTTGCGTTGCAAAATACCCATTGTTCTGATCCTATTTGCTAATTTCCATTGCAAAAACCATTATTATAAAATTAACAACGAAGTGCTTTAAAAAGTTGGCCAATATCAATAATATCATACGTGATGAAAATAAAAAGACGCCTGTAATTTTCCGCAGATCGACAAAGTATCGAGTGGAAACAAAACGAGTCGATACCTATATTGATTCTAAGTGCACGCGTTACCAATTGTCGATAGTGCGTTATCGTTGCGACACGTTTTTGTTTCGTAACGTTATTATTCAATGTTTTTGCTGATCGTACAGTTACGTGCACCAATAAGTTTAGTCTCAGCAAAATATAAAAGTAAATTTCTTGTGAAATAACGGCTGGAACTTTGAAAAAAGACCTATTTCGTAATAGTATGGGTTCCAAAATACTATGTATACGAATCAACTCAAAATTACAATCAATACAGTACGAGAAAATCGCTCTAACAAGAGCCAAAGGTATTATAAATAGTGCTCGTAACTGTACCTGGGTACGGTTCACACATCAAGGATTTTTGTTATAAATATTTATTTGTTTACCGATTTTGTTGTTAATCGATTGGAAACAATTGGAAATTGGTACGAGTGTATCTTTGTTTATTGTTTTGTGTGCATGACCTGCATTTTTGATTTGAAACGTCTATTGTCCTTGTTTGTTTAAAACTATCATGGTGTAACACACGTACCGCTAATTCTCTCAAATGTGTTATAATAAACTAACAACCTGCCCTTGCTTCATATGGGTAGTTATCCACTCATATGACGATCTACCAAAACATCAAGATTTCTGTGCTACTAGTAGGTAAGTTAAATTTCTAAGCATAATCCACATTAACCTTCCTGAATCCGTTGTTTAGAAGACCACATATAGACAGAGACGAAGCATAACAAAACATCACGCTTATAATCCCCGAAGGGTTAGGCAGAGGTGTACCGAATAGTACACCCATATTTCGCCAGCTATCTTTAAGTCCCATGTAGCGTGCCTATTTCCATGAACCCGGGCACAAATCTAGACTCCGTGGCTGGTACTGACAAATTCCTGATAGAAAAACCCAATAAAACTTTGTCCGGTCCGAGAATCGAACCCAGGGCCTCATGCTTGTCAAAGACAAAGAGTAACTTATAAATAATTAAATTTACCTTTGGTATATGACATTTTATAACTTGATATAATAACGTTATTTGCCAGTATCTCACGTTGAGAAACACACACCACAAAAAAATGTTAGCATTTAACAAATACCAAATGGCATCTATAAATCATTGCTATCATACAAGGAAGCCCATACATCATACAAAACTCATGTATTTTTTAGATACGGATCTAAAAGTTGCTTAGTTGTTAGTATTGTATGCAAATGTTACAAGATTATGTTTGTGTTCGTTTTGGAGATCATGAAATCATAAATTCGAGATTTTTCTGAAGTGTTGAGAGCGGCTGCTAGGGTGACCAGATAGCCATTGTTCTTTTCAAACTAGATACCTAAAACTACAACTGTTTTAAACTAGTTAATTCGTTTTCTTTCTTAATTGTAACAGTAAATAAATAGATTGTCATTGTGGATATCATTGTTATTAATCGATCGATAGTTTTAAATCTATTTTATCTAACTTCATAAAAGCTCTAACTAAATAGTTTATTACTAAACAATAGGAAATTAATTATCTGTTTTAAATGGAATATAAATGCTATAAGCAGTCCATTCAATTTCATATTCAAACTTAATTATCTGTCCAAACAAAATAAAACTGCAGATTGAATTACTCTCACGACAGCTCAAAAACATACTAACTAAACCAGACATGACAACCAACCAACTCGATATTATTCTAAACCAATTTCACAATATCAATTCTTATACCGATTATCGAGAATCGAGAACCGATGCCGACTTAGAATACAATTATAGTTACAATAGACTTATAAAATATACGCTCATTCATTAATAACAATTTCTTCGATTGTAGGATGTTGTAAACCGATGATGTTTTGAAAGAAAAACATTGAAACAATGTAGTGGTTGCCCCGCGGCTGTACTCGGGTCTCGAGTGATACAACTTTGATTGATGTGTTTGGGCGGACCTTTGGGTTGTCTGTATTATTAAGACTTTTGACCTCTATAGAAATAGTTGGTAATTTAGTAGTAAATACTATAGTATTTTATAGGAGTTTTTCCAGGGAAGTGGCTCATAACGAGATCGCTCCGAGCTTCGGAAAGCTCCAATATAAAGCATTTGGTTTAATTAGTTTCTTGATTATTGATTTGGTTCAGGATGTAGATCCTGATCTAGAGACATTGTAATTCCAATCAGATCTCTCTCACAGACATCTAATCTTTAATTAATCCTCAAGATCTTTTATTCTAAGACTGTTCAATCCATATTAACCAACTGTTAAATAATCAGTGCCATTTAATGTCAAGATGTGGTCCATTCATCCATTAGCCATCTTTGGCCACCGTCAATCAACCAGCATCGGCCATGGTCCATCGTCTATAGCCCATGATCCATCGGGCTTCGGTCAGTGAAACCGTTTGCTTTCTAAGTCGCGGTGCGCATGCGCGATGCGGGCGATGCCTGCGCCTGCGCCGGACGTATAGTGAAAGTGACAGTGATCTAGCTTATTGACTTGTCATGTTTTAGAATATGAAACTTAGATAGTGCAGTGGTTGAAGTACTGCGTATAGCGTTTGAGGTTCGATTCTTAGAAAATTACTTAAGTTTTGTTTTTGTTGTTTGTTTTATTCACAAGTCTTCTCTGTACGCACAGAAAAATCGATAGATAGAGTCAAAGAGTATAAATTACGTAACATTGCCCGTCAGTTTTCGATCTTAAAAGGAAATATTCACAAGTTCTCAAAGTTATCAGCTACACAATAAAACATTTTAACTTCCGGAATCTACGTATTTCCGTTTCAGTAAAAGATAAATTACCCAAAAACAACATTCCACTACCAAATTAATATTCTAAGAGCTGCCATTACAGAGCATTACGAACGTAAGAGTGTACTTAGCACGTAGATAGCGGCCACCACATGATTATGTGGCGTGTCGTACATAACCGATGACTACGGCCATTGTCTCGTTGTACGTTGGTGTAGTGGTTGCAAGCGCCACTGCTGGTCCCGAGTTCGATTCCCAGGTCTACCAAAGCGTTATTACGGTTTTCTAGGCAGTTTAGAAGTTAGTGGTATAACTTCCGTTATGCCGTTGGTCCTGCACCTGATTTCTTCCCGGTCGTGTCGGACTTTCGCCCATCGAATTAAGTCTTAGTCAGAAGACTTAATTAAGAGAGTAAAGGGATCAGGAGATCGCTGTGTGTTTGCGCATACACATGTGTACCTAATTTACATCCGTGTACTTGGAAAGACTCTGTTAGCTAGCCGATCTATTCTATGATAAATTCGTTGGGGAAGATATTATTAGTACTCGTACCAAAATCTACACTAGGAGAACTAAGAAAACTTCACACAGTCAAATCCGACCAACAATGCCTACTTTACTTAAACAGTGTAATTCCTACAATCGTGCACACTTACTGTCAATAAATCGAAACAGCCGGAGTAATCGTGCTTGTAATAGCTTGATCGTGTATAGTCAGCATAAGTCAGAACTATGTTAAGTGCTCTGAACCACTTCCGATATTAATTAGACAGTTGTCTGTCGCTAATTAGGGATTGTAAGACAAATTGTGATTGCTTAAATGATTTTGTCTGTCTGTGACCGTGGCTAGGACACGCGTTCTCTTTTGTTGTCCTTTCAATTCGAACTGGCTTAACAGTTAACACAACTGTGTACATTTATAATTTGTAGAAAATAAATATGATTTTATTTGTAAATAAAAGCGTTTCTCTTTTTGTTTTAAGTGTACTTTTTCAAGTTCGGGTCAAGCGTAATTTTTTTTTAAACAGATGTCATTTGTTTTACGAGTCGAAATATAGGGAATCGACATAGAGGGAATGATTCATACCTGCTGCCTACCTAATAGTATGGTAGCTTACCATATTGTTATGATTTTTCTTTCTTATACAATAGGACGTTTAGAATAGGATATCACTTACTAAGCATAGAGGTATTCAAGCATGTCTTGTGTTTATTGGACTTTTCAGTATAGATTCCCTGGTTTTCACAATGAAATTAAATTACTTGAGTACGAAAGCTGTAGGTTTTCCTCAAGTCTTTCTTACTATTTTGTGTGGTTAGTGCCTAACCTGGTGCAGAGTATTTATGCAGTCCGTGGGCCACTGTATTGGCTTTACATGCCGTCGAGAAATATCTCTCAGGCGTGCTGATTTCCTCTGGATTTTTTCCTTCACCGAAGCAAGTGATAATTATACAATACGCATATCATCATCATTCTCTTGCCCTTATCCCAATTCATTTGGGGTCGGCGCAGCATGTCTTCTTCTTCCATACTTCTCTATTACTCGTCATCTCGCCAGACACCTCCTTTCTTGCCATATCATTCTTTACACAGTCCATCCATCGTTTCTTTGGTCTTCCTCTACTCATATACCCATCCACATTCATACTCAAAACTTTCCTCATAACATTTTCCTCATTCCTCCGCATCTCATGCCCATACCACGACAACCGATTACCACACAACTTTTCAGTTACCGGCGCCACATTCAGACTTCCTCTTATATTCTCATTTCTTATTTTATCCATTCGCGTAACACCACACATCCCCCTTAGCATTCTCATCTCCGCCACATGCAAATGCCTTTCGTTCATCCCTACATACTCCCTTATACAATACGCATATGAATCCGAAAAATCAGGGGTGCGTGTCTTGGGTTCGAACTGGAAACCTATGACTTGGCAGTTCGACGGTCGCACCACTAAGAACTCAAGTTGTGAAATGAGATTGACTCAACTTTTTTTCTACTCTTTAGAGTCAGGTCAATTATTTTATTTTACAAAGTTAATTATCTTCTGCAAACAGCAAATGCAGATCGAAAATGGCTCCTACGATGACTATGAGGAAAAAAGTATCAAAATTACACCTCCAATTCTCTTAATGAGCACTAACATGCAACAGCCTAGCAGGTCAGTGTCGAAAGTATCAGAAATTGTCATTTGATTACATCTATTTATTTGTCGTTTGTACCTTTCATGTGTTGCGCTTGCGCAGGTATAGGTCGCCTGTTGACACACAGCAAATTACCTAGGCTGTAGGCTGTGGCGCCAGAGTGCTGAAATATGAATGAATAGTGACATCACTATCTTTACAAGTACTTTACTGGAGATGGTATCGTTAAAAGATCTACAAATTAAATTTAACAGATCTACACAATGTAGACCACCAAATGGTGATAAGTAACACATCATTTCCATGATCTTTACCTCTCTTTCTTCGAAACCCGGTCTTGAGCCTCCCGCCCGCATCCAAATCTAGCCTGCTATGCTATTCTAAGACCTAATCATTGATCTGATAAAGGACCAAGCGATTTTTACTTCTTATTAACGATGTAGCGATTTTTAAAACTAAGTTTTCATAAAATAAGAGCAGAAATATAACAGGCAAGACCTTGCCCCCCTCTCCACGATTATTAAATAGCTAGAAACTCAGCTCCTCCAAAAATTGTGTAATACTAGGCAGGCACGATAGTGAGCGAGAATTAAATAATAAATCACATAATCATGCTTCCTAAAACAATCTAGATTACAATTTCAGTCTTGCTAACCGCTAGCCTCAAACCTAAACCTTGACCAGATTTAGATTTAGAATTACTGGAGCAGTAAATGTTTTTGTTACGAAGATTTTTTTGCTCTTAATGTATTTTTGTTTGTATCTTTTATTGCATCTCATACGTAACTTGTAGTTAAGGATATCCTAATGTGGTAAGATAAGACTTGGTATGATACAGTTATGATGCATATTATATTCCTTTGGTTAGAATTTGGCCATGGTGCATTAAGATCCTTTTTTTATTTAAAAAAATTGAACACGCCTGCATGGTGGCCTAAGCCAGGTCTTGTCATATCTATTGTTTGTCCATGTGACAAATATACAAATCCGTTAAGACGATAAGCTACTGACATACAAACAGAGTTACTACCGCATTTGTAATATTGGTGCTTTCTCCGTAAGGAATTAAGTAGACCTAAAACTACATCGAGCAAACACGAAGTAAAAAACCTAGCGCGTGGACAAAACTTATCGCTATGTCAAATACAAGGTGTAAACAAACCCTTCACGAAGCCGTCAACCAAGCATTCTGAACATCAAACTCTACGTAAAAAATATTGCTGGGAAACGCCTTTTTTCTTGGGGTTAAAAATCAAAGGTAGGATTCAATGTAATGCACTCAAAACATTGTGCTGATGGATGCGTTGAATAGTACGGGGTTCTGGAGGATTTTAAAGTAAAAAAATAACATTAAAAATTTGCATTAAAAAAAAATTGACACCCAATATCTCCGTAACTAGAAAGTTCCTAGGTATGGTCCAGAACAAAAAAAAATCGCAATGACGAGGAAAACAAGTGCCTTTCGGCTTCGTTAAGAGTACTTTTACACCCATATTATAATATTGCTTCATAATTTTCAGGAAGTGCCACTTGATGCATTGAGCCATAATAAAGCATTCGTAACATAAAAGCTAAACCTACTTTCGGAAAAGACTTGTTTTTCAACACACAACCGCAAAACTATTCACCCCGGCCTACTGAACAAAAAAAATCATAAAAGCTATAACTGTCGGCACCCGACCATTAAATGAGTCTCGAAGTTACACTTAGTATTAATAAATACATTACATCATGACATTACACCGCATTACATGTTACATTACATTATAGTTATGATATATTCGCCCCAGTTTTTAAAACTTGCTCTTTATTCTTGTAAATTATATGCAAATGAATTATGAATTATGACATAGTGTTTGAAGTTATGTCATGTTGCCGTGACAAGACAAGGTGTCGTAGATTTTCTACTTTTTATGAGAAAGCACGTTTTATACTTTTTAGGGTTGTTACGTTTGCGAGGGTTTCTGGCATAACCTGGAGAAATGACTCCTAATTTTCTTCTTTTTTCACAAACCGGAATTATACGAGCAAATATTATGTGATGGGAACATAACATAAAAGAAAACATCACGCCTGTAATCCCCGAAGGGTTAGGCGAGACTGGCGAGATGCTAGAGTACTATTAGGTAAGTACACCTCACTTACCAAATAGTACACCCACATCTCGCCAGTTGGTATAACGAATAGGGCGGGAGCCTATTGCCATCAACCGGGCATAAATCCAAACTCCGTGGCTGCTACTGAGATATTCCTGATGAAAAAACTCAATAACACTTTGCCCGACCCGGGAATTGAACCCAAGACCTCATGCTCTGGACTGCAAAGCAGCTGCAGGACAGCAAAGCTACCAAAAAGTTCTGTCAATCCTGTTGGAAGTTCTTGTAGAAATACGATAGCTATGGCTACTTCCACAGGCCCTCAGGCCGTAACCCTTACCCCTATGCTTTTGAGAACTGCATCTATGTTAAAGCTAACTTGACCGTTAAAATTAGAAGTATGTACAGCAAAACTAAATTGCATGTCTGCATAAGTATCAATCTTACATCTTGAATATTCAGCCCCGCAACGTTACTTGTTGCTGATATTATTACTACAACAGTTCAAGTCATCGCGAAACGATCGAATAAGAAACTAGTACATCAATTGTGAACCTAAAAATAAAACTCGGATAATTTCTATTTCCTCAACATTGCCTAACATTAAACTATCATAAGCAGCTAATTACTACATTCATTTAACTTCCAGATCAGCGGGAAGTTAAGAGTAATTAGGAGATTATAAACTGCTGTATATCTTGCATGCTCTGGTTAACATGTGATACGTGTTGGATTCCACGCGGGCTAAGCATATAGTCTTATTATGACATTGTAATCTAAGTTTATGGAACGCTTTGGAGCAATTTAAACAAGTTATAACCTTCTTTCGAAGACAGTTAAAGCAGTTAGACGACTAGAGAAAACTCTTCTCTCGACGGTTAACATAACACCGCGATTGTATTTCCAGAAGGGTTATGCAGTAGTGTATCATCCATATTTCGCTAGTTGTGTTGAAGTGTCTTGTAATAGGTAGTCTACTGCCATAAACAAATAAACTTCTATGCTGCTACTGAGACAGTTATTTAGTAATATTTTGCATTGTTCCTGAACTGGGAAAAACGTAGGCACGACACGCACGGCAGTATTTAGTATATTTATGACAAAAGGGAAGTCGCATACTTGCCTGTGGTTTTCCTGTACCACTGTTTACGAGCTCGATATTCCATTAGCTTTAAAAAGAACTGATTTTTATGTTGTTTTCACCTATATTATTTATTTATTTCTTTACTTTCAGATGATTGAATACATATAAAGCAATAGATTCGATCAAGGAGGTCAAATAAACCTTTTGTAATCACCTTTCTAGGCACCTATTGAGATCCCTTTATCCAAAATACCAGGGCGCCAGAAATAGATAGAAGATAACAACTTGAATGAATGACTCAGTGGAGACACGACAACCTCGTGACTTGTACCAGTACGAGCTTCTAAGACATAATTACTTGTTAAGTAACCCACGGTCACGACTTGTCGAACTTCGTCGGGAGACTAGGCAGAAATGTAAGTGAGGTGATGAAATTGGAGCGGTCTGCAAGATCTTGTTAGACGATAGCCCTTTTTGGTAGTGGCTGTGTAGGTGAATTTTATGCTTTATGACTTTCTCTCTTTAAATGTGAATTATATCACACTCAGTTTTGTAATATAAACGAAATGGTACCATATTTTTATGACTTGCTATTACCCAAGACTTAGCATACTAACTGCAAACCTCTACAATTTGTTTGATTTCTACACAAGCTGGACAATACCATCGGCCAGTGTTAGTGTTCGGGTAACTGAAAGGTATGTGGAAAGACAAAATGAAAATGAACCTAGCAGTGGTATGATGCGGCCTACCGGCAACATAGGCTGACCATTTTCACTGGCAATCCTAGAAAAATGTAGCTTTGGTCCTTAACAAACCTATTTCAATTTGTAAATTTGTATAGTAGGTTTATAGAGCAACTCTTGTAGCCTGCTGTTTATCTATTTTTATTTTCTTGCCTCTCACCCATTTTTCTCTTTCAACACCCAAAATCAACAAATTTTTTTTTGGATTTGAACGCAGTTTTCTCCGCTCTACTGCTAGATGCTTAACTTAAAATACAGGCTACATTAGATATAGTTTTGGACCCGACAGCGCTGTGCGAAGCAAGGGCAGGTCGCTAATCTATGGTAAAAATATATCTAAAATCAATACATAGTCAACAGAGTTACGTGTTGTGAACTTGTTTCTAGATAGTAAATAAAGAAAAAAGCATTTGTTTATTTTAAACCTGTTTCGTCGAGGTCAACAGCCATTTATGTAAATAATCAAGTTATTAGTCACACTCGGCATTGATTTATTGTTGAGGTTATTTACAGAAATTGCATTTTTTATTGATTCTTACCTAAATTGGAGAAAGGAATGGAGTCACTCCGTCTGTCTGTCATAGGGTATTTTATCTGAAGTTATTAAAATTAAGCAAAGGTGTACTTAAAGTCCACCAACACTTCGCTAGTTATGGAGGCGAGCCTATTGCCATCAACCGGGCGTATGTCTAGACTTTGGGCAGCCTAACCCTTCGGGGATTACGAACAGGCGTGCTGTAATTAGACGTAAAAATTGAGAACAATGATCGTTTATGATAGCAAAACAGTTCATAATGTTAAACTTAAAATTGGAAACAGGATTTAAAATCTAGGTCTACATTCACACGATACTTTAACAAAGGAAAATGGAAAACCACTTTCCATAGTTAAATCTCTACTTGCAGTTTCAAATATAGGTAACAACTGTATCTATTTCTCTGCTTACCCCCATACCAAAAACCAACGAGGCATTGTTAACAAAACGTATAGTTCAACATTGCACAACGTTGCTAAGGACGATATACCCGTTCCTTTCTACGCGCCGACGCGCAACGCATCGATGACATGCCCTTAATGTGTAATGAATCAGATAACATGATTTATGTACGTTATTCTGTGTATTACTGTGTGAAGTTAATCATGTATGTTTAGGTTAAAGCACGTTGGATGTGCTTGGATGTTAACACAGAAAAAACCGGCTAGACTGCTTGATGGCAAAGTGGCGTAGTAAATTGGTTAGTAACGCTTAGGGTCGCGAGTTTGATTCGGGACGAGTATTTATTTGGCGATTAAGTTGATTTTCTTGGCCTGGTTGCGTCTGTGAGAATTATGTACGAAAACGAATCTGTGACAGAAAACTAGGAACACATCAGCCGGTTATGACGCTTTGGTGGTTGTGAGTTTTGACACCAATGTATGTAGCTGATAGGGGCGAGTTTCAGAGTTTCAGATCGCATCTTTCTCTGATCATCCAGTCTCCCTCTATCCATCATCATTCTCCTGCCCTTATTCCAATTCATTTGGAGTCGGGGCAGCATGTCTTCTTCTGTATTTCTCTATTACTCGAAATCTCATCAGTCACCTCCTTTCTTGCCATATCATCCTTTACACAGTCCATCCGTCGTTTCTTTGGTCTTCCTCTACTCTTATATCAATAATTAATTCCCACATTAATTCTCAAAACTTTCCTCACGATGTTTTCCTCATTCCTCCTCCTCCGCATCACATGCCCATACCACGACAACCGATTACCACACAACTGGCCCCCTCACTCCATGATCATAGTATACTCATCACTCTTGTAGTCACATGCGTTTCAACTCTCCTCAATCTAAATACATACACGAGCAGCACAATAAGCCACCCACAATTTTTCTACTTCAACAATCGTAACTATTCATAATAATAATAATAATAATGTAATAATAATGTTTATTTCCAGTAAAGTGATCACAAAGGTTACAAGTACAGTAATATGGTACAACATAAAAATACAGCCCTATTTATTATTACACCCGCGTACCACACTTTCGCTACATTAAGTAACTATGTAGTGTAGATACCTACATTATATACATTCAAATGTGGTTCGCTTTTATAAACATGGCTAGGTTTTATTATCCCCTCAGGGGTGGGCGCGCGCCTGCGCAACCTTAGCGCAAACGTTATTTTTATGACTTAATCTTGCATAATGAAATAGATACTTTATGAGCCCTAGTTTGACTTGATTATGAAATTAGTTTGAGTCCGAAATAGATTTCAGGATGACGTCACTGCAGGACACTGCCTCGTTAGTGTAGTGGTCGCAAGCGTGATTGCTGAGCATGAAATCCTGGGTTCGATTCGAGTCGGTTATTGGGTTTTCCCTCAGGAATTTCTCATTAGCGGCCACGGATTTGTACCCGGTAGCGTTGTTTTTTTTTCTAGAAATACTATCTTGTTATTAGAGGTAAACAAATGATATCTCTTCGCACCAACATTTCGCCAAAGATACCTCTATTCTTGAGAAGAACTTCAAGATTTATTTCCTTGTAAAATTATGAATAAAAACAAAAGAATTCTTCATGTTCATGTTCATTCCATGGCCGGTATTATATGAAACCTTGTCGCATAGTTCGGGGCGTTAAATAATACATTCCCACATAAATCGTAGGTTCAACCAGTTCCACTGGTTATCCTTGCAACCGCCGTGTTTAAGGTCTGAACACACTGTGGTGTAACGTTTTCTATTAGTTGTGCTCTGTGAGTCATGGACACATCTACATTTAATCACAAAATGATATATTATTGTCACGTTACTAATCCGTAAATGTTTATTGAGTGTAGTAGCTAGTAGGAATGTAATAATTATCATATTTCAATTAACTCAATTAATTAAGTTTTTGATAAAGCTATTAATTAAGCTAGTGAGGTCTGAATCATAATTCGTGGTATTTAAATAATTAGAACATCCATACTACTTTACTACATTGGAAAGCATCTGTCTGTCTAGTGGTTTTTCTGTCTGTCTGTCTCTTAACTCTTCACACCTTATCCTCTGACCGGATTTGGATGACTTTTGGCACAGGGAGAGACCTAGGTCAGGATATAGGGTACTTTTATATCTCATAGAACAACTTCTGAAGTTTCGTTACGCATACGCAGGCGAAGCTACGAGCAGGAGCTAATTAAGAATAAATTCTTCATATTAACAGAAGAATAAATTGACTGTATATTTACACTTCATGGAGGAGCTA
This sequence comes from Noctua janthe, assembly GCA_910589295.1. Taxonomy (NCBI): domain Eukaryota; kingdom Metazoa; phylum Arthropoda; class Insecta; order Lepidoptera; family Noctuidae; genus Noctua; species Noctua janthe. The sequence continues at coordinate 1,197,423 of OU342561.1, forward strand.
GTGGCTAAATAATAACAGCCGCTCGGGTCGATCTTTAGGTTAAGCCGTGCTTGCCTAGGTTGGTCTGTGAATGGGTGACCGCCCATTACATACCGAGTTTCCTCCGTGACTTGGAAAGCACGTTAAGCCGTTGGTCCCGACTGTCATCTGTAGATCTTTGACAGTCGTTACAGGTAGTCAGTGGCCCAAAAAGTCTGACAACCAGTCTTACCAAGGGGTATCGTATTACCCATTACTAACTGGGTTGTGGAGGCCAGATAGGCAGTCGCTCCATGTAAAATACTGGTATTCAGCTGCATCCGGATAGACTGGAAGCCGACCCCAACATAGTTGGGAAAAGGCTAGGCAGATGATGATATTTACACTTCATGGAAAAAATAATCCAAATTAATTAAATGTCGTTAGCGTAATTAATTATGTTCATAATTAAGTCTACAGCCACCTTCACATATAAACACATGCTGATTGCAACATAACGAGCTTTATTTGTGATTTAATTTTAATCACTAAACATAATTAAACGATTAGAAGTCGATTAATTAAATATTTTATCATTAACTTTGATTTTATTTTGTAACATTAATATTAATTGAATGTTAAACGTATTTAAATTATAGCATAAAACATGGTAATTTATTTGTACATGGTGCTTAGAGAGGTTTTGTTTACTATTCAATATAAAGCTTATGTTTTCGATTACTTTGCATTGTAATTTAAGAGCTTCTCACATAATATTAGTAAAAACCACAGATATTATTATGTAAATTGAGGACACTCATTTTCAACATTTTGTTTATAATGTTCATGACTTATGCATCAAGGAGCGAGCTTATGTCCATTTTACGGGCAAAAATCTAAACTGCGGGCTGCAATTTGTTATTCCTTAAAAAATAATAATGAAAGAAGTTTTCTGATCTGCGAATCGAACCGACCCCACATCGCACAGCAGTATCATTTACGACTACTAGACCTGCAGGACAATCCAAAGGATTTTTTAAATGAATGTAGCAGAAAATCGAAGTGTAACGAGAAATGTGGGCGCACCCTCTGTCTTATCCTTCGGGAATTACAGGCGTGTTGATGAAGTTATGTGTAGCGTAAAATCAAAGTACTCAAGAACCATTAACTTTTCACATAACTCGCAATTATTTGCCTATTAAGATTACATCTCAAATGAATGGGCAACATTAAAATATTCACAGCATACGTTTCTATGAACACAATGACACTTTCTCGGTAATAGCCTTTATAAAAGACATTTAGAGGAAAAAACGCAGATAAAATGATGTCATAATGACAATTGCCTACTCTTATTGTTACGTTTTAAGCTTTCACTGTAGTGGGTGCGTGGGTTAAGGAAATTGGATTAATCGTTGCGAATAAAGGGCCGTTCTACAGAAAGCGTTTCGAATCATGCGTGATATCACGCGTTGCGCACAGTGAGCTAGTTCCTGTCTTTGGAGATCGAGGGTCAGATCTTCATCATCACTGGCACTCCACCATACCCTATTTCCTTGATTGCCCTGCTTCCCTGGTCTGTGATAGTCTTAACTAGATCTTCCAGAATCAGATAAATAATAATAGAACTATGTTGAGAGTTAAATTGTTTTATTTCACATAGACCTACGTGGGTACTTATCAAACGTCGGGAAAAAGGTGCACGGTTCGGGTTGGTCGTTTCCTATGGAGAAGAACCGGCAAGAAACTCCATGGTTACTTTTTAAAAATGATTTTGTTTTACAATGTTATCATGTTAAATCATTAGTACTAAAGTATGGGGGGACAGTCTAGCCCCGACAATAAATCGTTGCTTACAACAGTATTATGTATATTACTTCACCAGGCACATGGCAACCCCAAACTGCATTTTAATAACTCATTTCATGAATCTATCCAGATCCTTATGCCAAGCAATGGCATCCTCGCTAGACACATTTCGAACAAAATTGTAAAGCTCGATTAAAATACCAACTATTTCTTTTACAAACCACAGTATAGTGAGCACGTTTTAGTGAAAAATTAGGACAGCACCGAGGTAACTCAACTAAGTACAGCCTTTTTCGGAGCGAAGTAATTTTCGCAGTATTTTCGGTAATTCGTGAGAAACGTTTATCATTTTCCTAATAAAGCTCGTCTTAATTGAGCTGTGCTGAGTGGCAGGTGATTGGGGCCTTCAAATACCGTGAAAATGCTTCGCTAATTCACTAATTGAAGTACTCAAGGCTTAATTATTTTACAGTAATTTTAATTCATAGGTTTTTGGTGTTATTTGACTTTAGAATTATTAATTTTAAGTTCACTACTTTATTTTCAGTCCATTCATTTATGTATTCATAACTTGTTATGTATGGAAATCACAAAAGAAACATTTGTATGAAGAGAACTTTCAGGATTTTCTATCTTTTTGAGTTATTTTACATACTTACATGTTACAAATTAATATTACAACAGTACCTCTTTTAATATATTAAACTCCTCACCTCCTCTTTTAAATAAATAAATAAAAAAATATTTTTTAATATTTTATACGCAAACCCTGCGTAGGGAACAACAGCTGTTTTAACATGGAAAGAAAAATACAATTCAATTAAAAAAAAATCAATTCAATTCGATTTCAATTTTTTTTTTTTTAATAAAAATATTCACAACTAGTTTCAACGTAAACAAAATAATAACTCCACTAAGTTTTTACAGTGTACGTCTCAATTTTCCTTGCGTCACGGTCTCCCTAGCGGTGCAGGCGCAAGTGGGTCGGAATGCGGCTAGTTTTGTAATTAACCACTGTTACTAGAATTGTATCATGTCAGTGCAATTACGTGTTATCGAGTTACTCTACTTATTACCTGACGCCGCCGCGGCCATTTCTCTGGTTAGGTGTTGTGCCACAAAGTTTTGCTTTTTGGACACAAAATAAGCAGATTACTGTTCTTTTTGTTATTACATTTAACGTTTCCTGATATATGTAATTACTATATTTTCGAGCCGTTTGGGGTTGAAACTCTAGGACCGTGTGGTCCGAGTGCTCACAGCCTTTTCAAGGACGTTTCTAAACGCTTTGTTGACACTTCCCGTGACCCAAGGGCTGACAAAATACCTTGGCCAGAGGCTTAGCGTTGCCATACAACGTGGCAACGCCGCTAGGCTTTTGGGAACATTACCAGTTGACAGCGTTGAGGAGGAGTTTTTGGACGCCATTTTTTAATTTTATTTTTAAGTTACGTAATATAGGTTATTTTAATTTATAAATGTGTTTTTTATTGTTAGCTAATAAATACGTTTTGCTTGATTACCTTAATCTAGAAGAACCTTTTAAAAATTAATAGACATAACATCTTGTCTGTAATCCCCGAACCGATAACCCCCAATGACTGATAGGTTGGGACATAACCGATTGACTGCCTCGTTGGTGTAGTGGTTGCTAGCGCGACTGCTGAGCATGAGATTCTCTGAGTTCGATTCCCAGGTCGGGCAAAGTGTTATTGGGTTTTTCCATCAGGATTTTCTCAGCAGCCACGGAGTCTGGATTTATGCCCGGTTGATGGCAATAGACTCGCCCCTTTTACATGAACTTACTACTTAAAACAAAACTGTGGTGAAATGTGGTTATACTAATAGGTATACCTCTACCTAACCCTTCGGGGATTACAGGCGTGATGTTATGTTGTTCCGAATCCATTGCTTTATAGGTTTGAAAAATTCATCTGTTCCAGAACGTAAATTACCCAGTGAATGTTGTTGAACTGTCAACTGACAATTACCCCGCTGTTCCTCAGCATCATTTTTCTCGAGGGAACATGAATATATTTTGTCTCACATAAAGAAATCTATGATAAGCCCGTTCTAGACACTATTTAGACATATTGTCACCACAACATCTTCACCACAGAAACTCGTTAACGATAATCTGCGCGTACGCATTATATAATAGAGTTGAACGTTCGCGATGAGCTGACCTCAGCTGTGGGTCATGATCATTAACGAAGGGCTCGGGTCATCGTGTAATGTGGTGATTATAGAAGTGTAGTAAATATTGATGGTGTTGGGTGAGGTTAAAGATTATTGATCTCTTGTGTAAATAGTTAAATTATTTCTGTATAAATTCAGTATTGTGTGAATAGATAAAAGTGTGTGTGGCGCCATCTACAACACCACAACTACGAATCATATCTGACTTCACCCTAATCCTACATAATGCTAGCAGACTATTCGTCAGATAACCGTCTCGCGTCAGGCAGTAGCCCATCAGGCATAGCACTCGTTTGGTCGAAGAACCCTTACTTCTCTGTAGATAATTCCAGCCAGTTCCAGTGTTCCTGCTTTAGCTGTTATGACTGGCAAACTAGAAATTAGGCGGTAATAGAGAAATTGATCAGGTTTTCGGCGGCAAGTTATAGAATAATATATATCCTTAGAATATTCTGTACTGGATTTCAAAATGTATGTTTATGTTTCAAAATCAGTCGACCTTTGTTTATTTCGTTTCAAAATACGTAAATAGGACTTAGACTACGAACTAGACTAAACTAGAAACTTCTATAATAATAATTTGTTCCGCAAATAACGGCCTTCCTTTAAACAAATATTTGGTTTCAAAAGAGTAATGCTTGCAAAATATTTAAGTATTTTTCAGCAATACGGATTTATGGTTGAATGGAAGGTTTAAACTTTTACGTTACTCAAACAGTTTTTTTCGCATGGTTGGCATGTCCTGACTATTATCGCAATGGAAATATTATAAGCTGATTGTTAGACGGTTAGGGCATCCATTTTCAAAAATACAAAGTCATAATCATTTGCCTAGCCGTTTTCCAACTATGAATGTATTTTGGGGTCAGTTTCCAGTCTAACCGGATGCAGCTGAATACCAGTATTTTACATGGAGCGACTGCCTATCTGACTTCCACAACCCAGTTAGTACTAGGTAATACGATACCCTTTGGTAAGATACACTAAATTTGTGAGTTCTGTATTCTAATTCTATCATAAAAACACACTAGAATGAAAGCTGCAATCATCAATGTTGCTCTATGTTAATTAATCCTCTTGGCCGTACAGTCTAGAACAAAATACACACACATTAGTTTAGTTTTCAGTTTAGTTGGTGACGAAACTTTTAAGATGGATTGTATGAGACCGGCCTTGTGACTTTGTGTGTAAATGTCGTTGCTCCGTTTTGTAATGATGTAGGAAGCTGACTCAAATAAATATGTATTTGCATAGTGTAGGTTAAACTAAATCGTGTTTTCTTTTTGTGTAAACTTTGATTGATTATGTCTGATTTTCCATTTAGCTAGCTTAGTGTTGAGTATAGGATGTAATAGTAGGTCATCCACCTGATGTTAAAGAACAAAAAAGTACCTAATGCGGTTTTGTTGTCTTATCCTAGAATTCCCCATTTAAACTTTTGATGATAATGCCAACCTTCATAAGAAATGATAAAAAAACATCCCATAAATGAGTCGATTAGGGAATAAAAGATTGTGTGCAAATTCGTCATTTTTACCGATGGAAAATTCCATCAGCCACATGGTTTATAGTTACAGAAAAGACAAATGAAGGAACGCATTGTTATAAGAACTGAATAAGAATATCTTTCCTAAAACTCTACAACAATTTTCAACTATTCAAAAAACCATATGCTTTTACGTCCAAATGGTTCCCTTGTCAACGATTCTGTAACTCAATCAATCTAACCAACTCCCTCTTCTTTCCAGATGCTGTGTGTACTTCTAAGCGTGGGCCTGGCAGCAGGCGCCCGTCCCAGGCCGCGGCTGCAGCAGCCCATCCAGGATGATGAGTATGACTACGAACCGCAGGCTCAGAACCGCGCCGCTGGAGATCAGGTGAGATACACTTCTTTGAAAAAAAGTACTAAGTAAACTCCAGGCTCAGATACATCCTAAAAAAAAATACTTTTCGAGAGGGTATTTTGGTTGTTATTGAAGCTTTTAAGTATGGGAGAGGCCTTTGACCAGCGGTGGACTGCAATAGACTAACTTGAATTGATTGATCCATTATGGAAGGGTATTTTAAGGGTCTCCTTCTGCAACCATTCGTGGTCGAGCCTGAAGATCCCCTTAAATACCTAGCATTTTAGGGAATCACCAGAAAACTAAATTTTGAAGCCTGGTAATTATGGAAAACCTATGAGAAGTTTCACGTTCACGCTCGATCCACAAGGAACGTAAAATAATACGGATTTAGCAACCGATTCTGAATGTGAAATTGGTCAACAGATGTAATCTTTTATTCGCAAAACATCTACTTTAACTCCCTTCTCAAAATGGCAAATCTAACCACTCTTCCAACTGTTTCTAGGTGGTGCTAGTAGCAGCGGATTCGTACGATGGTCTGTACCGCGCCTCGGACCGCCTGGACGACGAGTATGAGCCCAGGGCCCTGCAGCGCCAGCCCGCCAGGCTGAAGCCCCAGCAACAGCAGGAACCCAAGCAGCCACCCGTGCAGACTATCAGGAACTACAACAAGGTATGGAAGAGGTTTTATAACAAAAATCTAATCTTTGTGGGATTAAAAGACAGGGAAGAAACGTTCACTAAGTGAGAAAAAAACATATTCAGATTTATATGCTTTTTTGCAATATTTTCGCCCTATTACATGGGAATTTAATATAACTGACGAAATAATAGGTACACCAAGTGCCTGTCGGGGAAACAGGCGTCATGATTTATGATGATGAGAAATGAAAAGTGGAAAAAAAAAGATCCAAACGGCATGTAGTTTGTATATAGATTTGATTCTCCTACTAAAATAGAATTTTCCATCTTCCAGGTCAATGATGACGGTAGTTTCACATTCGGTTACGAGGCAGCTGACGGTTCCTTCAAGGAGGAGACACGAGGCACCGACTGCGTTGTCCGTGGCAAGTACGGGTACGTTGACCCCGACGGCAACAAGCGAGAGTTCACCTACGTCTCTGGCAACCCCTGTGACCCCAACAAGCCCAACGAAGAAGAAGACGATGAACCCTCTTCCCCCAACTCCGCAGAAAGGGATGACCCTGAGCCTAACTACCCCAGACGTCCAGTAGCGGCTCCCCGCCCCACGACCCCACGACCCCCTACGACCTTCTTCCAGAACGACTTCCGTGATGCTGACGAAGATGAAGTTGAAGACGAGCCTCTGCAGCATATCAGACAGAGAGTAGTCCAACGCCCACAGCCTTCGAGGAGGCCTGCTTACCAAGCTCAGCCTATCGCGATCACTCCCCGCCCCCTGCAAGTGACTTCGCCCAGGACTCTGCCCCCGGCGACTACCTTCAGGCCACAGCTCGTCCAAGTGACCGCTAAGCCTCAGATTCAGTACAGCCCACAGCCGAACTACTCGCCTTCTCCGGCTCCCGCAGTGATCACCACCGCTAGCCCGGCCAGACCTGGCCAGATCGACTTTGCTGCTGAGTTTGCCAAATTCCACCGTGACAACCAACAACAACACCAACAACAACAACAATTACAATCGACGACGTCTGCTGGCGCTAACCCCACGAAGGCCACATCTCTGGCCCAACCCGCCCCCAGTGGCAACCCTTTGTACTCTACCGAGCTGGTCTACGACCCATCAAGTGGCTCCTACAACACCCAACTGTACCAGAGCTTGCCTCAGACTAAGGGAGAGCTGAACTTGAACCAGAGACTGCAGCCCTACGTCGCGACTCAACAGCAGCAGCCGAGGCCGTTCGTGCCATCTCCTCAGCTCCCGTCCGTGCCTTCTTCTCCAGCCTCCAGTGGGCCTCTGTACAGACATCAACTGCAAAACACACAACAAGTGTACCAGAGGCAGCAGTCTGAGAACCAGTTCCAGAACTCGCAGCAGCTGTTCGCTCAACAGCAGCAGCTGCAACAGACCCAACTGCAGAGGGATCGCGCAGCCGCGAGGGCGCAGGCTCAGAGGCTACAGGTGTCGTCGCAGGCGCAGGACGGCGGCCCGCAGTTCTACTACGTGGCGCCTCGCGGAGAGTCCGCCTCCTCCGGACAGATCGACGCCTTCCTCAGAGGGCACGGCATCCAGTTTTAGTCCGTAGAGCAAAATTTAGCTGAGCTAGTTAATCGCTATCGACCAGTCAGCACAGTCTCCCCGGTAAGGCCATAAGCAATGTACAAGTCTCCGATTGGTCGAATAGTATAATCGAGTGCGAAAGTGTGTATGTTTTATATCTAGTGTTTTTGGACGGACAGTGGTCGTCTCCGTGTACATAATACGCTGTGTCTAATCAGTACCTTAATGTAATTCTAGGAAATAGTGTTGTAAGTATAAAATAAATATTGTAACGTATGGAATGACTTTCGTGCGTGACAGTCCCCGACGCGCGTTATTGTAAAAACTTACAAATGATCATTTGTAACATTTTTGTTTTAATAATAAATTATATTTTTTATAACATTGTGTGTTTATTTGTTTGTGATCAATGTTACGTGTTTATTTTGACTACATAACAATGAGCTGTTTGCTGGAGCGAGCTTTGAAGGTGAATTCGCGAAACAAGTAAAAAACGATGCGAGGTGCACGAAACTGTTACAGCTATTACTGCAACAAAATTTCCTATGGATCTATTTATAAGCTCAAAAATATGAGAGGCAACACATTCAGAAATTTTTTACAGTAGTGATCTCTAGAATTTCACAAAACATTTGAATCGACACCATCGCTAACGAAAATTGCGATTTCAAACAGTTAGTTTACTCCGTATTGATACATAAATCAACAACGGTTCGAGAAAAGTACAGAATAAACGTCTATACATATAAATATCTACTATACATATAACAATCATTGTCTGTTCGTCTGTTCGAAATCTATACACTCCTAAACTACTGAACCGATTTTGATGAAATTTAGCACAGTTGTTCTACATACGCCAGGGAAGGTTTCTGAAAAAAAACATGGAAAAGAAAAGCATTGAAACGCATGCCGGGGCCCAGCTTGTAATATATAAAATGTAAGGACGTAGATGACATAAAACTACCAATCATAACTAGGTATCTACCACCATCTTGTCAACACCCACCCATCTTACATAAGCAGATCACCACAGTACCTACTTTACCAGAAGACTTACAAGTCAATAATTAACTCGCTCATAATTTACTAGTTGCCTGCGCCCGCGCACCGAGTTTCCGCATTTTTATTGGAGAAACCAACGATAATAGTCAAATGAGTTGCCACTTTCATATTTCTGAGAAACACTTTTCTATTTACTTAATTATTATAACGTAGCTCTTACGTTTATGATATTAGAAACATTACAGTGGTATTGGGCGACTATTGATGACGACTTTATAAGGTCCGGCTGTAATAGCTTAACTATCTTGCATATGACTGCCTCGTTGGTTTAGTGTTCGCAAGCGCGACTGCTGAGCGTGAGATCCTGTGTTCGATCCCCGGGTCGGGCTGATTTTTACTGGGTTTTTCCATCAGGAATTTCTCAGTAGCAGCCACGGAGGCTGGATTTGTACCCGGTTGACGGCAATAGGCTCGCCCCCTATCACATGGGATTTAAACATAACTAGCGAAACGTGGGTGGACTATTAGGTACACCTCTGTCTTACCCTTACGAGGATAATAGGCGTGATGTTATGTGTGTATGTATCTTGTATATGTGTTTCTGTGATAAAGCAGTTCTAGAACAATAGTGAAAGAGTTGAATTATATTTTTTTCGCACCACCTGGAGTGGCATTGAATTGGCAATAATGATAATGTCAAAAATGTGTTGGATTGACAATTTCTAACAAAAAGCTATGCTCCACAAAAACATGCAACTAATGAGCCCGCTGCGCCGCCACCGACGATGCCATAGAAGTAGCGAAGTTTTGGTAAAATAAAATAAAATATTATGTCGTCCTAAAATACGAAGAAGAAGAAGACCTAAAAGCTTGTTTCAATTCTTTTGAAATATTTGTAGGCATACGGAACGCTTTGAATGTGCCACATGTCTAGGCATAGGTGACTCAGGATTAGATAAAAAGATGACACAGGTATAGAAAGGGAAATCAGGTTCTTCTACCTTCTTAAGCTAACAGACAGATGTGTTGCTGGGCAGTTTGTTCCGGCACTTCATCTTCCCAGCTACAACACTAGGCAGTGGCAAAGGGCGGCCGTACTGTGGGACTAACTCTTGTAAACTTTGACGCTCAAAAAGTGCTGCTTATCATTCTAATTTGAATAAACGACTTTTGATTTTGAAAGAAATAAATTCTGGTACAAAAGAAGACAGACGCTATATTATTAGAGTCCATGATCCCTTGGCTCTCAGACACGATAAGAAGACATAAAAAAGCATACGTTAATAGGTAAAAAGTAAAACTGTTGGAAATTACGCCGGGTTTCCTTCTATTCGTTTAACAACTAACATAGGTAAACTAAAATAGCAGGGGTAAAACAGTGCCCGGTAAAGTTAAGCAACAGTTTTGCTTCGTTAACACGACCAGTTATAGCAAGAGAGGGCTCGACGTATCGGAGTCCCGAAATGGAAATAAAAACTGTGACCTTTCAGCATAACAAGCATACCTTCGCTACATTGTCATTTAGATCGATATAACCCAAGCGCCCTCTAGCGTTAAATCTTTGAAACTCTTGTAACCACCGCAGCATGTTCAATAGACGCCGTATCACGTTAGGCTACTAGATGAAGACAGTTCCTTTCAATTTGAAGTAGTTGTCGCTTACGACACCAGAGAGCGCTGTTTTTTTTTTACATTGCAGTATCTTATTTTTATTACTATTGGGTAAGCAGACCGCTAGCTGCCAACATAGTATTGATAATGGATAAGAAGATTTGATCTCTAGTGATAGCACAAGTTTTAGTCGACTTTATGTAATGTGTGTGAATGACAAACATCGACTAACAAAAATCTTTTTCTACCTTTCAAGTTGATGGTTAATTGTTCTTGGCGTGTCGATAGCAAAAATTTTTAAATATGTTATGATGTTTAAGTATTATGTGTCCGCTTGTAGATTGGTCCTCTCGATGCGGCTGGCTATAGTCCTATGAACTTTTGGAGGTTCAATCCCAGTTAGTGGATACCAACCACTACTAATCCAGCACGTCTCATTTATAGCTGTATCCACTAGATTGGTGTGGGCAGAACGGTCCCATACTGGTATATTCACCAGCGGTGAAGCAGAGCACCATTCCAGTTGTTCGCAAAACTTGAGGAGAAGTCTCCCATTTCGTAGATGTAAGGTGTAGCAAATTATTTCTGACGTGTACTTTATTTTTTACAGTCAAGCAATTATTTTTAAAGGTGACCGGTCTAAAGTTATACCAAGGTAATTCGGGTGATCACTGTGGGCGATTGATACCCCCTGTCAGAAGACATTTAGTTTACGGCCCGCGTGTCTGTTTCAGAAAACGGAGGTGGAAAACGCATAGTGTTTTTCAGAGGTTTTTTATGTAAAATGAGATGGGCTCAGCAGTAGCTCGGCCTATCACGTCATGAGTTGCGTTTAAAGGTCCTCAGAAGTGCAGGTGTACACTCTGAAAACTCAAACATTTTATGGGACATAGTATGGTCAGGAGCAATGGATTGGAATTGTCAGTGGACTGCTATGGTTAGGGAGCAGGCTAAGATGTTCAAAGATGGGAGCATCGTTATTCATGGAGGCTGTTCATCCATCCCATTACTTGTTGATTTTGTTTATACCCTTCAACTACAAGTTATATAAAAAACTCCTTCTTGCTTGCTTACGACAAGTCAAAGCAAAAAACAAATGATTCATCGGCTCACAAATTTTTGAAATCGTTACGATTCCACCCAATTTTTGACATAATACCTCATCGATTATAGCTTTAGCAGTGATAGCCTAAAGGTGTAACCGTCTGACTACTAAGTCATAGATCTCGAGCTCGAACCCAATACACGCATCTCTGAGCATCTCCGCATTTATCGTGAGGAAACCAAACCAGAATACCTGAGAGATATTTCTCGACGGCATGTAAAGCCAAGACAGAGGCCCAGGGGCGGCATAAAAACTCTGACTCCAGGTTAAGATCTAACCACACGAAAGAAAAGACTGGTGATGTTCTTCAGAGATGTGCGTAGTACTCGCAACCGGTATAAGTGTATGAACATGGACGAAGCTGAAGAAGTATGTAACGATTCTAGCATTGGAAGTCTTCTGTATTTTCTGCCTGCTCCTATGCAAAAAGGCTTGACATACACAACTATGTGTCTATGTACAAATTCTGAAACTACAACGTCCTCGCGGTTTTCACCGTACAAAGCCGAAACAAAATTAACAAATTCATATTTTAAGTCCCTTCACTGGAGGTATATTTGCAACCATTCCGTGGGAACCCTCATTTCTGAGCACAATCACATGTAAGTCACAATCGTCATTGTTTAATAGTATATACGGAGATTTATTATGTGCTTAATAACTTGTTGATGTTTTTATAATGATCTGTGTGCTTTAGTTTTCATTATGGAACTCTAATTTTGGTGTAATAACGAATATTTTGAGTTTTGGTGTACTTTCGCAGAATTAGAGGCTGATTGGTTTTCTTCTACTTAGTTTTACTGTGGCAATGTCGTACGATCCTAAAACCATAATAACTCGTTGTTACTCGTTGTTTGAATTTTCAAAATCCGAGTGTTTTCGGTAATAAACATAATTTTTAATAAACGTTTATTGATGAAAAGTGCTTAAATTAACTATACTATGCTGTGTTAAGATAAGTGCTTACCTATACTTAGATAAAACATTTGTACACTTGTGTGCATGTTACATATGTACGTTTAACATCATCTACGGTCATCTATGAAAATGAAAGTTGCGAACACATATCTGTTCGTCTTAATTAGGTAACTCAGTCGGTAACCCGTCTCCTGGATGAATAGAGATGGTAAATGACGCAATATGTTTGAATGACTGGAAATCAAATCCTAGCAAAGATCCACAGTTCAAATTACAGCTACTACACTAATAATAATAATAATAATAATTTATTTAATTCAGACCATTGATCCATATAGTGTTAGTAAAATCTTAACCTATTGTTAGTACATAAAAAGCTTAAATTAATTGGCGACATGTACGCCAGTACGCACATGTCTAGCTGCCCAGTGCCTAATGAAAGGCCCATCAATTTTGTCCGCCAGTGTAGCCAGTATGTTGTTGGGGCTACCCCTGAATCGCTTCAGCATACTCGCACATCGCTTGCGCATAACGGCATAAAAATCATCTAATCTCGCTTCAGCGAACATGCCAGACGCGCTACAAAACCGAGGTAGCCCCAACAATATCCTCAACGCATTGTTATACTGAACGCGCAGAGCGTTGTAAGCCTTCTGCGTATACCTTACCCACAGGCTGCACGTGTAAAACGATTGACAAAACGCTCGAAAAAGAGTCAGTTTCACCTCCTTAGTACAACGTGCAAACCTGCGAGCCAGCATATTGCATCTGGCTGCCAACGCTCTGCGCTCCCTATCTAAATCTTGGTCATCCATGAGAAAGTCCGTGACAACATGACCTAGGTATTTAAACTGCGTAACGAACTCCAACGGAGTTCCTCGCAAGTTAATAGATGGAATATTAACAGGTGTATTGTTGCGCACTCTAAAAACAATTACCTTGCTCTTGGAGGCATTATACCTCAAGCCATGAGCCTCCGCGTACCTCTCACAGATGGCCAACAATTTCCTCAGACCACAGATTGATGGACTGAGCAGCACCATATCATCAGCGTAACTTATGTTGTTGATCATAGTTCCATCAACAGAGCATCCGATCTTGGTGCCACTCAGCTCACCAATCAGCCGATCCATATACACATTAAAAAGACTCGGTGAAGTCTAATGAAGTGACATCCACAAAATGGGGGGCTTCTCCAAAAGTTCAGCGAACCACAGGGATGGCGCTTTGCTTCTCTGCTGGTGAATATGCCTGTCCAGTATGGGACCGTTCTGCCCACGCACACCAAGTGGACACAGTCTTAAATGAGACGTACCGCATAATTACTGGTTGTCTTAAACCGACCCCGGTACGAATGCTGTATCCACTGTCTGGCATCGCGCCTCCCCAAGTTCGCAGGACTACAGCCAGCCATATCGAGAGGACGAAGCTATAAGCTGACTCACGCCACCCGATGCACAGCTACGTCTCAGTGCCCCAGAGGCTGAAAAGTCCTAAAAGTTTTCTTGGGTGCGTGGACCCAGCTAGCCCAGTCAATTTCAACGCCTTCACAGCAAGATGCAGTCTCTGGCGGGAGCGGTTTAAACCCCCTGACAACTTCAACGATTCATCAGAAAAACTTCCACCTGGACACGAGTTGCCGTGGCCGACTTGAAAATCTCTAAACAGACTTCAAACCCAAGTCGGCCGGAGCAAAGACAATCTCTGCAGATGGGGGTTCATGGACGGCACAGACCTCAAGTGCGTTTGCGGTGTCTTCCCACAAACAATGGCCCACCTTCCGTCTTGCCCCGCATGCCCTATCACCTGCGCTCTTGTTGATTTATTTACTGCATCAGTGAGCAGGGTTCGCGTGGTTGAGTTTTGGTCTAATCACATTTGAACTTTTTGCCATGGAAACGCTAAGAAGAAGAATGAAGTGATATACTCGTAATAACTAACAATGACAAATGAACAAACGTTTATATTGCCCGTGAGAACACTGATATAGATCAACTGTCAGTTTGACCAGCAAGGTGAATGAATTGAATCGCCTTACAGTGGAATTTCAGAGGCCAATGGCTACTAGTGGCCCATGATGTGGGTGAAGATAGTGGTCGAGTCAAAAAGACATTAACAATAGAATGGAATGACGAAGAAGTGAAAAAACTCTGTAGATAGAAAGATTATTGTCTAAGACAACCTTGAACACACATAGAACATTTTTTGCAATACAAGAGAACAGATGCAACTGTGAAGTTATTTAATGTTGATACACACGTTCCGCAGATATGGTAGTAATTAACATTGGCATGACCTAAAAGCCGCAAGTGGTTATTACGAATTTGACTTTGACTACCGTGGGAGCAGACAGACAAACAGACTACCTCTAACCACCCATACCATACACACAGACAATCGAACAATTAAAATAACACCAGCATCAAAATCTATAACGCCCTAAAAAGCGAATCTGTCCACATACAAGTAATTTAACAAAACTATTTGGACAATTAAACAATTGGGAGCTTACGGCACAAGTGTAGCTAAAGAGAAAAAGATTTTCCGTTTCAGATAATGAAATGACAACAATAGTGGCGCTTGCGCAATATTCGCACGGTGGCTTTAAGAGTGGGGCGATATTTTTATATAGGGGAGCCGCGGGCGCGGCGCCGCCGTACCGTCGACATGCCGACAACCTGCCTGACGAGATGATCGTCCTCATCATCATCGCGTGCATCACAACAGCAGCTGCGACCAACTCCACCGACCATGCGACCACAGAGGCGCCGACCAACTCCACCAAAGAGATCCTCAAAGCCAGTGAGACTGCTGACCCGAAAAAAGTCCAAATCGTGAAACAGATCCGACGGTTGAACGATGATGGTTCGTACACCATTGGTTATGAAGCCGACGATGGCACTTTCAAGATCGAAAATAAAGATGTCCTAGGCAATGTGAAGGGCACATTTGGCTACATAGACCAGGATGGCGAAATCAAACGTGTGACATATACATCTTCGAGTGATAGTACACCGGCAGCGGTCCCGGTTACCACCAGTACGACGCCAAGTACTCCGACTATGATAGTGAGGGTGAATAAGACAGTGTCATCGACTACCAGAAGACCTTTGCCTACCGTTGTTTATCCCACGAGAGGATCTTATACCACGCGAGGGACAGTGATTCAAGCTATACCAAGAAGACGAGCTCATGCTAGTTCAACGAGAGCTCCACATGTGGAAACTACAACAGATACTCAAAAGGTTGAAGAAACAACAACAAACATTCTAAGTCTGTACAAACCGAAAGTCGACGATATGAAAACGCGGACACAGATCTTAAAACCGATGTCGGCGACTGTGAAAGATGACTTGATTACAAGACAAACGACTACGAAGATTCCCGCGACTCTGAAGCCAGTGTATGAACGTGTTACTGAGAAAAATCAAGAAAGTGATCCGAATAAGGCTAATACTATTCGTCGCGAATTAAGTGGAACTAGCCCGAACCCTCGCATGATCAGCTTACAGCAATCTGTGGGGGATGATTCAACTGATGTTTATGGAAGCCATCTTTCTATGGGAACTGTTCGACCTTTGTTCACGACGACCACTCCTCGACCAAGACTAGTGCCTATACACTCCTTAGTGGCTGCCAGACAGAAGATCCATCAACAGTACCAAGATGTGCCTATCCAGGAGCAAGAAACCACAATCGAAGCCAGTACGGGCCGTGTCTTCGATCAAGACCACGTATTAACCACGAACGCAGTGCCAGTAGTTCATATTCAACCTCAAAGACATCATGAAGACCAAGAGTATGACCATCAGCAGCCTATTTATCGCAGACCACCAGCAGCTGTACACTTCCGTACACGAGAATACTTGAGAGACAACCCTGGCGCACCGGTGCCTATTGGAAACACGCGGCCCTTTGTCCAATATGAATTTCAGAACAAAGTATTGGAGCCTCAGTATGTAAAGGAGACACCACAGCATCCAAGACCTCAACCAACCGCAGAAGTGACACAACAACCTTATGACATGCGACCAGTGACGCGAATCATACCAATTCCTGTAGACGATAGAGGAGTGCCGCTGCAAGGTTACCAAGGACGTTTTGTGAACCCCTACCAGAGACCAGCCCTCTACCAGCCCAGATACGACCCCGTGGAGGAGATGACCTCCATCGCTTCCCCTGTGAGTACCAGAGACTTGCGTCGCTTGCTTCACATTCTGATATTACGGCAGAATAAGTTGCAAGTGTTGATGGATCAGATGATGCCTGGACCGTCCTTGTATCGTCCGGAGAACGATTACCGCTACCAGCAGCGGTATCAGGACGATGATCGCTACGATTACAGATACGACCAGTACAGGCAGGAGTATCAGAACCAGGGTTATGAGAACCAGTATGAGAGTCAGCGGTATGTTCCCCGGAGGAGGTTGTATCCTCGGCCGTATGATACAGCTGGCTCCTCCTCAAACCATATCGAGGAGATGCCGGAGTTCCTCCCACCAGAAATAAGAGAGGCTTTGTTGTTGAAGATGCTGATTCTGGCCATCAGTCCGGACTTCATGCCTACGGTGGCGCCCCCTACGGAGCTGACCACGGCCGCTCCCCCCAGGAAACAAGTGAGGAACATCCAGATCCTGGGCGAGGAAGGCTCCATGGATGACAAGCGCCAGAGGCACTGAGGTAAATATTTATTTTTAAATGTTTTTTAATAGAAATACTCATGTAATGTAAATAGTACTTTTTTATGTGAATTTTGTGGTAATGAAACGATTTAAAAATTTAGTTTTGCTGTTTGATTTCAAATCTATTTAATTAGAACCTCTAGCTAGATGAACTGTGATCAAGTTGTATAGCAAACCATCACGCATGGTGGGAGGAGGAGGGTTAGGCAGAGCTGTACTAAATTACGCATATTGCCAAGTTGCCAAGTCAATTAAAGCAATTTCTAGAAGCCATATCCAATAACTACATACACATATAACCGTTATTCCAAACAACAGGACGTGTCTCCCAACCATGAAAGACAGTAGTTATAAAATTGTCCAACATTTATGATCGTATGTGTAATAATACGACATACCATAACATCGCAACTTCCGCCGTACGCATCTAATAAATGCTCCGAATTAGTTCCGCTTCCATAAAGTTCCACAGTAGGATGAAACAACAGAAAGACATGACGAACGCAATAACGTAACCCTTGCACAAACTTAACAGTATCATTGCCTCATTGCAGCATCATCAGCTGAACAGACCTTCCAATTCAGTTAACGAAAAAAGGGTATTGTCCTAAGGTCACCAGATCAAGGGATATCACGCAACCCGTAACTATGAATTCCATACATGATTCTAATCTCCACAGAGTAGAAATTTTAAACGAAATCAGCTGTTCCATGCATTTTGACGGTGATTGTTTTGTACTTATGTATAAAACAGTCATTTTTCATGTTGATTTCTCTAACATCCTGTATTTTTTTTACAACATATAAATAAACATTTGTCGTATCGTCCTTTCCGTACGTAATTTTCGTTTGGTAGAGAAGTTTCAAGAGTACAACATGTCTCTTCAGAAAAAAAAACATGTTTATCCATAGAAGCGAGTTTTCCCAAATAAATACTTAATTGAAAATAAAAAAATATATAAATAATAGGGGCGGGCGGGCGTGCGGGTTTGTATATATAATTTCGAAATAAATTAGCTATGTGATAGTCTATTATGGACTATCACATAGCTAATTTATTTCGCCATTCTTCTTCGTGATCGTTGCTTTCTTATCAAAAAGATCGCAATTCATTCAAGCATCACAAATTCTTAACTGTTCTAGAAGCCATATTAACACATCTACATACAATCTTACCTACATTGCGACAATTTCCAAGTCCCTGCCTATCCTCTGTTGGCTAAGAGTCGCAGGCGTGAAGGTTGGCTATTGTTTGCACACTGCAGGCAATATTTTGGGAAAAAACCTTGAAATACTACACAGTATTTCGCTCTAAGATTAATGAGTGGTAATTAAACTTTTGTTTACTTTTTCCCATGGGTTGGTGAATGGGTTGTATGGTGGCAGGTGTCTCTGTAGTCACGTGACGAGACACCATACAACACCATTGACAAGGCAATCTTAGCATTGCACTAACTCCTTGCGTTAATGCCATTTCCATTGCTTTTAAGGAATGGGCTGAAATCTTCTGTAGCCAGGAATTTGGTTGGAGGAGGGGGAGGTAGTCTGAATAAAAAATCAGTAGGGGCAGTTGGAACACTAACAACCTTTATGGCGATTAGGAACAACTTTGAAAAAAATAAAAGATGTTACTTAATCAACTTTTTTATTAAATGCTATTCGACGCAGTGTGCAACCGTCTCCGGATTAACCAGGATATCACGGTCATGGGCGTTAGCACAATTATTTACAAAGGGGTGCATTTTCAGCTCCATGAAAGCAGCTCGAAACTTATGCACGGGACCTCGGGTTTGTTGGTTTTCGTTTGTCAATTCTCAAAAGGAGTAAATTTGTCGATCGAAAAAAGGGATCCAGGAACGAGCGAAGCAAGCTTAATTTTTTTTGCATTGTTATAATATTAGGATAGGTTGGTTTCTCTGTGTTTTCTGCTGATGCTGATGGTATGCTGATAATAATGAATAATTGTTAGTGTTGCTAATGATAGCCAATAGCAATGGTTAATTTCATATATCGTCCGATTCATGTCAAATACAGGAAGAGATGTATTTACAGTCTTGGTTCCTGTATGAGTGCTATTGATAAAGGTTTTATCTTATTCTGATAGATTAACTTGGCTGCATTAGCATTCTTCATGAGAAAAGGTTTAAAAAAAGTGGTTTTTCTTTCAAAGATCACGAAAAACAGCTCAGTAATTAGACTAAACTACTTACTTACTTTCATGACAATAACTTGACTTCCTGAACTGTTAACTTTACATAACGATCAAGCATTGCATGCGTCATCAGCAGAACATAAAATAAACACACACGATGCATGTGGTTTTGTTTTAAGATAATTATCATCCACAAACAAACTGCATAAGCATGAGAACCCATTAAGTAACGCATTTCCTCAAGATGACTTAACTTGAGACGATAATATCACACACTGCATAAGTAAGAGCGCGTGAAGTTTAACGCTTACGCTATCGTTAGGGTAAGTTAACCTTTTGAACACAGAGCATAAACGCACGCGCGTGCCCTCCACGCCAAGCCACAATTTCACCTACCATTTTGTCACACATTTGTGTGGTTTAGCTTACAGGGCACGCATTTGCTTGTCACAATAGCAGTCAAAAGGTTAAGTCTGTGCAGTGTATTTGATTATATGAGGATTTAATAATCTTAGAGTAACACTTTGCAGAAACAATTGTTACGTTTGTGTATGCTAAAACTTGTATTCTTCTACCAAACGGTATTTCTTCTAACCTATAAAAACAATCAGAAATATGTCCGTGACAAAAAAAATGAGCCCGAAAATCTCGAATTATTAAAATTGGAAGTAAAGTTTTCATTACAAAAGAAAATAAAAGAAACCATTACTTATAAACTCCAGCGACTGAAGCTGCCTGAACAACAGCTTATCGGCAACGTTTGCCTCGTAAGTAATTGCTACCAAAGCACAATCTAATGAAACTAATCCATCTAAATGATGGCTATCATAAATAACTGACGTATGTACTTGTACTACATTGAAATCATCAAAACGTTATAATTATATTTCCCAAAGAAAGTGGACGTCCGACTACGCTTGATTCACGTAAAAACTGAAAGTAATCCGACTCGGGCACGTAATTTTAAACAGAAGTGCTACAATGTGCATTTTTTTCTTAATCTTTTCAGCTTTTAAAATAAAACACAATGATATGAGATCCAAAAGCGAAGTAATTTTGTCTGCTCCTATGTTATTATTGTTGAATACTATTGAAACTCGAGATGATAAATCTTAGGTCCGTATTACAGAACTACATTTAAGACTCAAGCATTACTTGAAACTAGATTTAAGCTATGTCATTGGTTAAAATAATTATAAGTATGCTTGAGTTTTGAGTGACGTTCTGTTATGCGGGCCTAAACCAAGTCATTTATTCAAATTAGATTGAGAATCAGCGCTTTTCAAACTTAGTCCCCCTAACGCCCACCTTTCGCCAGTTCCTAGTGTTTTAGCTGGGGAGACGAGGTGGCGGTACAAACTCCGTAGAAACGCATCATCAGCACGGCACCGAGCGTCGTTCTACGTATCAAAATCACAGGTTAAGAAGAAGAGCCTTGTCCTTGCAGGAAATCTCGTATGACAAAGTAAAGTATTTAAAACGTTTACCATCCAAAACACATAACAAGTATGTAAAAACAAAACGTTAACAATCAAAACACTATTTAAAACCAGACCCAACATTCTAAACTAATGCATAACGACTGTTGTGAATTGCGCAATGTTCTTGAGAAATATGCCACACATACGTACATGCACACGAGGCTCCCATGCGTATAGAATGGTGGGAATAACTCCCACGTCCCAGATGTGAAGAAGTAAAAAATGACAAAGATACATTCAATAATGTAATGTGTTTCGTCATTGTCTTATGGTGTTTCAATCGATGGGGAAGCTGTGAATTTGTGGCTCAAGGTCATATGCTCCTGGGTAAATTACGACTGATTGATCTACGTTATATTCAGGTACTATTCAAATATAAGAGTGACTTAACTTCTTTAACACATGTGGTCCCCCATGTCGACGTACTTCGCGAAGTCCTATAAACTGGAAACTGTGATCATCATCATGTACCTGGTCGTTTCCCAACTACGTTTAGGTCTGTTTCCAGTTTAACCGGATGCAGCTGAATACCCAGGTTTTAAATCGAGCACCTGCATATCTGACCTCCACAGCCGGGATCAACGGTTTAACATGCTTTCCTAGACCCGAAGGTGGTCATAAACATTGAAATGTGTTTCGTAATTGTTTTATGATGTTTCAATCGATTGGGAAGCTGTGTAGTTTTTGGCTCAAGGTCGAAGGCTCCTGGCACATTCACAGATTTATACCACAGTTAGGTACTGACAAATGAAAGGATGACTTGACTTCTTAGTTCATTCCTGATCCCCGATATCCATTCTACGTACCTTAGAAACACTACTTATAAAGCAACTGCCTCCGACTTTCACATCATAATTACTGGAAAATACTCCATACTCCCTTGGCAAGCAACAGTCCATAGATGAGTCATCATCATCTGCCTAGCCTTTTCCCAACTATGTTGGGGTCGGCTTCCAGTCTAAACGGGTGCAGATGAATACCAGTATTTTACATGGAGCGACAGTCCACAGATGGGTGACAACCAACAAAGATCCTACTACCTACTTAAATATATTTTGCAGATTTATGCTGGACTGGAGACCGGATGATGTGTTAGCTCTCTTCCAGAAGGAAATAGTTTATTCAGTAAACATTTAACACATAGATACAGTGTTGGGCCAAACATTTTGAAGGTTGAATCTCCACTAGCGTCAGACGGCGTGTACGGTAGACGGGTATTGGTTCAGATGTTCATGTCAAATAATGAACATATTTTGTTTAAATCAATGTTATTTGTGAATTTTGGTAACTGATCAAAGCCTTCAGGAAACCTTAATATGTCTGAATTTGACAGTAATCGGCAGCTTTCAAGGGTACTTGTTCATGGATCTTCCTACGTAAGGGTGCCCAATGCCGACCTCCCTCAGACAAGTGCGGGAATCTATGTCTACAAAAACTCCTAAAGGTTTAACATAAAATATTTAAGTAAGTATGTCTTAGCTGCTTGTAAACCAGTTTATCATGAAAAGGAATATCACCAAACACTATTCCTATTATTGGTGACAAGAGCAAAAACGAACCGGGTTTTTAAATAAAAATCGAACCGTGAACTAAAAAAGTTTCTTTATAAAAAAAAACTGGCAGCCATCCGGTTTATTCTACCTTCCTGTACCTTAAAATCAGCGGTTAAACAACATAGAAAGGTTGGCAGTTAGATTGGAGATTGAAGTACGAAAAAAACCTCCGCGGATTACATCCGGGTCCAGAGATAGATTTTGTTCTATAATAAGACGGTAAATATTTAACTTGTGATATGTACGTAGGTACTAGGTAGCAACGTGCAAGTGCGAACATGGAGTACTTAAGCAATTGTTCTTATCCAGCTGTAGACCCCTCCCCGACCCTTGCTAGAGCCAGCCCGCGAGGCTGAGCCTGTAGTTCAAAATCAGCCTCTAAATAATGATACAATTACAACGCAAATTTCGCTGAGTTCGATTCCCGGGTCAGGTAAATTATTATTGGGTTTTCCTATCAGGAATTTCTAGTAGCAGCCACGGAGCCTGAATTTGTGCCCGGTTGATGACAATAGGCTGTCCACCTGTTACATGGGACTTAAACATAACTGGCGACACTACGGGTGTACTATTAGGTACCTACACCTCTGCCTAACCCTTCGGGGATTACAGGCTTGATGTTATGTAGTACTTGTTGGTAACATAATATCTTAAGACTTCAACTTTAAAATGCATTTCAAAGTTTTGTCTCGATTTATCGTTCTCGTTTTACAGTAATTTTCTTTGGTGATCTTATTCTTAATACCGATTGTGTTTGTTAGTGGAAATCAACTTTTTCGATTTTCAACAGAGGACAGGCCTACCCCGTAGTAAACTGTAATTCTTATATTTAACATGGGGCTGATTTTCAATAATCCGATAACTTTCTGAGGAATAATGCGGCTTGACTTTTTAGTAAGAAAATGTTAGCGTACAAAGCTTAACACATTTGCTTCATGCTTCATGTAAAAGTTATCAGACTACTGAATGAGCAGCCTTTCTCACTCGAGGTTCTAGGTCACAAAACAACAAACCAACATACACATTCCATATTTTTTTATCAAAATAAATTGATAAAAAAACAAAACAAGTTTGTTTTTAATAATTAATAAAAAAATAGTCTACATATTTACAAAATGACATTGAGATTTATTCTTAGCCTAGTAGGAGCCGAACGAGATATCGTGCAGGGGCGCAGCTCCATTCTTCGGTAAGCCGTATTCTTTGAGGAGTTCATCGAGCATGGAGTATGGTTGGTTCCTTTGAGCAGGTTGAGGGGCGTATTGGTCCCGAGCTGCTGACTGCGGGAACTGCTGCTGGGATGGCGCTGCGGCAGTGTAGTCCGGGAACTGTAGGGACTGAGACTGGTAGGCCGGCTGCTGTTTCTGCTGGAAGGTCCTTCGTTGAGGAACAGGCTCTGGGTTGAAGTAGTTGTTGCTGTTGTCCTGTGAGGACACTGGGGCGGCGCCGGGGAAGAATGCGGGCTGGAGGAGGAATGAAGAGATTAGTGGAAAATATGATACATTATATTTATATATTAAATTAAAAGTGATTCTCTGAAATCCTACAGAGTTCCAGGGTGTACTATCTTGGGGACCTGCACTCAATCGTGTGTCACACTTTCTATTTGTATACAATCAAAGGATATTCTTAATCCATTGTTTCATGTCCTCCGGGGGGTTGGTAGCAGCTGGCTGCTGGGTAGCCAATGATCGATTTAAATGGCGTGCAATTCAAGAAGCATATGTCCCGCAATGAACTTCTGTAAGCTAATGGTGATAACAATTGAGAGACTCGTGATCTAAAGTGCTCTTTAAAGAACTTAAAACTATTTTTGATTAACCTTTGGAGGATTGGAGTAACGAGGAGATAGTTGCCTTCATTAATTCTCTATTGGTGGTAAGTCTGGCGGACTACCACCCAATTGATATCGGGCGTAGTAGCTTTACTTGCGTAGTTCGTATGTGGTAGTATATGTAGATGTAGGTATTTTGACAAACTTTCAATACATTACCTTAGGTGGAGTAGGACTTTGCTGAGGTGCCGGCCTGTACTGCGGCGCTTGCGAAGGTGTCGGCACTCCAAACTGGTGCCTCGAAGGCTGAGGAGCTCTGTACTGCTGCTGCGGGGCCGGTTCCGGGCGGTACTGCTGCTGCGGCGCCGGCTGCGGGCGGTACTGCTGCTGCGGGCGCGGGGCGGGGCGCGGGGCGGGTTGGGGAGCGGGCTCGTCGTTGTAGTCGTAGTCTATGGCTTGGGCCGGGGCAGGCTGGTATTGGTTGCGGCGAGACTGTGGGGGTTAATGGAAAGGGTTACAAATTGTGTTTAGTTAATAAAAATTATAAATATTAATATTGCCGCTTATTACTAAGTAAGTTAGCTTATTTATTATTATGTGCATGTGGTGATTACCTTCATGTAATTGTTGCGCTATAATTTAATTTTAAAAATGTATTCTGTCAATGTATTCAGTGTGAACCATTGTTGGTAAACCTAATATAATAAATAAATCAATAGACCTGAAAAGAGTAAGGAATTTTTTTAAGTTTCTCCCGGATTTGACTGATGAAGAACAACGAAAGCTAAGAAATATTTAGTAAAGGCGAGAATTTTTTTTTTGTTAAAGTACTTATGATTTTTGCAGTCTTTTAGCAGCTCTAACGTTATTAATTACTAAAGTGATTGATAGCCATAGCAAATTCTTCGTAAAATGGTCTATTCAACGAACACTGCAAATAAATTCTCTATGGCAATATTTCTTACCTGTGGTTGCTGCCTGTTCTCTTGTCTCTGCCTCTCCTCTTTGGTCTCATCTACCAATGTAGGGGGCGCCACTGTGATGCCTTCACCAGCTGGCTGGAAACCGTACTTGTTGGCTCCGTACTCGATTACTCGGACCTGGAATTGAAATACATTCGTTGTTAAGAATCTTAGTAATGAACACAGAGAACTCGACACATTGCTCGGCATCATGAAGGTGTTTGACAACAAACATGGAGGCCATTAGAGCCTGGTTATAAAATTAACTTAAGACGTAATTGGTGCAGTGACTAAGCAATTGGTTGCTGCGTTACATGCACTCGAAATACATGAATACCACTTAAAGAGTTATATTCTGAAAAATAAATAGAGAAAGCTTTATCATTAAAAACGCGATATTTACCATGTTTACTATTTGTTATGAATTGACGATATTTTTATCAACATATTAACAAGGTAAATGTCCCATGTTAAATGTAAAAGATAGTGTTAGTGACTATGTCAGTTTAAAACGTATGGAGAGAAAGCTTTCTTCATCACTTTTCTCTATCTAGTAATTGGGAGGCTGAGGATCTAGTTTCCCACAGTTGCCACTGATTTATTTTTTTTATTTATTTATTTATTTAAAATTATGAAATAACACCTTTACAGCTATAACGCCAATGCGATGTTACCACCACCAAGATACAATAACTTACATAAGCTAACAAAAAATACAATTAAAACACAATCAGAATACATATCAAAAAAGAAAAATATTAAAATACCTACAATAAGCACACCTCTAAATATTTTCAATGCACTTCAGTGCTACTCCTGTGAACTTCATCAGACTGCAGTGAAATATATCTACCTCATCTGAGATAATATTTAACAGTCTTATGGCGCGTGACAAGGGGGCAAACTTGTTAAGGTTAGTCCTAGAGGATGGCTCCAGTAGCGTAGGCGTGGGGCGACGCGCGCCCCCGCAACCGGGTGGCGCGCGCAGCCCCAGCTCCGCTAACAGATCGGGGTGGTGTAGCCAGCCGCGCAGCACCCGAAACACAAAACTACACAGAGCGACGTCCCTCCGCACCGCCAGCCTGCTGTACCCCACCATCCCTATTACGAAGAGACTCGGGTACATGAGCGGGAAGAAGGGATAGACGCCGTACTGTTTAAAAAACAAAAAACGAGTGAATTTATTTTGGATTCTTTCCACCATGACACTGTATTTAGCCTCATGAGGGTTCCAAACGATCGCACTCGTTTCAAGATGGCTCCGTACCAACGAATTATACAGGATTCTAACCACTGCCGTATTCTGAAAGTCTTTGCACTGTCTGAGTATAAATCCAAGATTTCGGAAGGACTTGCCGCATATGCCTAAGATGTGCTCACGAAACATTAATTCTGGAACCATTTCCACGCCCAGGTCCCGCACATGCGTGACTCGTGACATGACCACGGCTTCCATCTGATACTGATGCAGCAGAGGTTCGCGCGCGCGAGTGTAACTCATTATACCGCTTTTGGAAACGTTAAAACCTAACTTATTATCTAGACTCCACTGCAGTACCCTATCAATATCCTGTTGAAGCCGTTCACAATCCGAAGTGTCTGCTACCGACAGGAACAACTTGAGGTCGTCCGCGAATAGCAAACACTTCGCCTCCTTTACAACTTCCGGTAGATCATTGACCATGAGTATGAAGCCTAATGGACCGATATTGCTACCCTGACTCACCCCCGAAAACGTGAAATAAGGCTTGGAGACGTATCCACCATATTCGACGTACTGCCGGCGATCGCCAAGGTAGTTCGCGAAGAATTGCAGAAGGTGCGGCGTAAAACCAAATGCCGCAAACTTAGCCAACAGCACATCGTTGTCGACGGTGTCGAACGCCTTCCGAAAGTCGAAGTACGCAGTGTCCACCTGCCCCCCAGCGTCAACAACTGGCGCCAGGTATGTCATGAAAGACAACAAGTTACTCCCCGTACCTCGACCAGTCCGGAAACCGTGTTGAGCGTCGGTCAGGCGAGAAGTTACTTGATCTGAAATACACTTGTGCAACACCGACTCAAATACCTTAGCAAACGCCGACAGCACCGCCACCGGCCGGTAGCCACTAACGTCGGTTCCCGAGCCTCCCTTCGGGACTGGGATCACTCTAGTGATTTTCCATTGGTTGGGGATATTGACCTAATCTTAAAAACAAATTTAAAATGTGCAGTAACGGCTTTTCAAACACCGCGCTACAGTCTTTAACTATATAAGGAGGTATCCCATCTGGTCCCGCCGAATACTTGGGCTTAAGGCGGCTTAACTGATACATCCAACCTGCATTCTAATTCCCGGCGACTGGGAAGATAGCTTTGTGGCGTAATGTTTAAATCCTGCAGTGGACTGCAAAAAGCTGATTTGATTTTTTATTTGATCCTAGTTTATTTTCTGCTAAAATTTCAACATAACATCACTCCTGTTATCCCCGAAAGATTAGGCAGAGGGTACACTCACATTTTATGTTTTAAGTCATATGTAATAGAACCGAGCCTGTTGCCATCAACCGCCGCAGGCACAATCAGACTTCGTGGCCGCTACTGAGAAAAACCTCCTGATGGAAAAACCCAATAACACTTTGCTCGACCCAGGAATCAAACCCAGGACCTCATGCTCAGCAGCCGCGCTTGCGACCACTCGACCAACTAGGCAGTCTATAATTCTCATGATCTGATTTTCAATTACCTTGCCAGTATCATCTTTGTATCCGTATTTGCCCTTGACTTCTCCGGCGGGGGACTTGGTCTCGATCTTGAACGATCCATCGGCGGCCTCGTACCCGTACGTGTACGATCCATCCTCGTTGTGCCTGTAATGTATGGTGTACAACGTTAGAAATTGTGTGATTTGGAGACTCATCATCAGCCCGGCGCCGCAGCCTTTCACAGTTATGTGCAAAGTCGAAGTTGCGATGAACGTTGAAACTATAGAATATAAGACAAGATCTAGCCATGCAACACTATAAGGAACTAACTAAACTTATTCAGCTCCAATTACCAATGACCATGGAAAACACCAGTTTTGTATGGAGATGAGTACGTAGAGGAATGGGTACGCAGGAATGTGGTGCTTTATAAATCCGTTCAGCTTTGAGTGGCTGAACGAATTCGTTAAGCACCACATATATTTTTGTATCTTACACTAAAAACTACCAGTTTCAAATTGCATCGCAACTTTATATAGCAATCTAAATACCCATAGGCGATTAAATAAAAGTACAAATCCCTTAACAATGTATTTTAGCAACAAATATAGGAAACAGAATAAAACACTAACAA
The DNA here is from genome assembly GCA_910589295.1 of Noctua janthe. NCBI lineage: Eukaryota > Metazoa > Arthropoda > Insecta > Lepidoptera > Noctuidae > Noctua > Noctua janthe. The sequence continues at coordinate 1,225,997 of OU342561.1, forward strand.
CGATAAACTACAATCAAATTGTGTTATGACTGCACTCAGTACTCTATAATAAATAACCAGTTAAGACTTGAAACCAGTGCCTTACGTTTAGGTATTTTAGAACTACGCCTTGCCCAATTCACTGTGCCTAGGTTTATTAACAAATAGTCAAGGTTGTGCAGGCGTAGGACTAGGCTGCGGGGAAATGTACTAGACTGCTTCAATTTATTATATTAACAATAGACAAAGAAGCCTTGCAAGCCAGGCTAGATCCAGTGCTGCAGGGGGTTTAGCCTCATCTTGGTTTCTCCGTAAGCTTCTTTGATGACCTTCATGAAATAGTTTTATTTATAGATAGATTAACTTTTGCGCGTAGTTTTGCCCGCATGGAGGTCAGAAATTAACCCACGCGACTGTTTTTCAAACGGTAAAAGACAAGCAGACATGAATGTTTTCGCATTTATTGATACATATAAAACTACAAGAACACACTGACACACAAGGAAAGAAAGAAAGAATCATTATTTTTTTCGTGATTTCTCTCCACATGAGTCTGCCCTCAAGAATTTTCAGAATCTTGAACACAATTCAGTATTTGATAGGAATAAGTAGGTAAGTTTAGCTCAAAGACTAAAGTGACAGATAGTACAAAATAATCATTAAATACCACAACGGCTCTAAGGTCTCCTCGTTCAGAAGATTCGTTATTTTATTGAGGTGGTCGAAGAACGATGATCGCGTCGGGTATTGAGGTGAAGTGACACTGAGGTACATTTCATTTTCAAGCCTTGAATAAAAAACTTATAATTTTATTATCAGCTCCTAAAGCATTAAAACGAATGTTTGTCGATTTATTCCATAACATCTTAATTAGCTTATTCAGCATACTCGCCAATCAAAACGTTATTTTGTCTAATATTAACTTCCACCACATTTCCGGTGACATGCATAATCGAAGATCTACAAGTGACCTCAGGGACCAACGACACTTTCCGAGGCACGGAGGATACTAGGTATGTAATGGATGGTCACCCAGCCACGGATCGACCTTGGCAAGCGCGGCTTAACCTTGACGATCGACCTGGACGGCTGTTTTTATTTGGCCAGGAGTCTACATCCATTATACGTTTAGCCACTAGAGCGACTGCTCTCTGCGTTGGCAATTGTGACTGTTTATGCTTACCTATTGATCTGCTTGAGGATTGGCACTGGTGTGGTGGCGGCCGCCTTGGGTTCGGATGCGATGTACCGCGGCGCGCGCTCGTCACTGTACTGCGCGTGCGCGCACGCCACTAGGGCCAGCACCGTCTGCGCATGAGAAAAGATTATGTTAGTTCAGGTAAAATGATGATAAAGGTTTTGATCGGCGAGGTGCTTGTAGTATAAATATGAAGACAAATGAGAATTCTTCGACGATTCCATCAAACATGTTCATGACGGGTTTGTTAAATGTATAATTGTTAGGGTCAATCACCAAACAATAATCAACATGTCAGCATAATTGTGCTCCGCGCTCTATGCCTTGAATATTTTATGTATTACCTATAAGTAAAAACAGTCAGTGCGTCTCGAACAGCATATCGGGCGCGACTCAATCTCATCTCGTTCTCCTCATTAGTTTTAATCGTTATCCTGTATTACTGAAATATAGTTATCTTTATAATCTTTAATCTTAGTTTATCTCAATCTCACCCCAAACCCGAACTTTGGTCCTTCGAGCCGAATATGCTGTCCGAGACGTACTGACTGTTTTTACTTATAAGTAATACATAAAATATTCAAGGCATAGAGCGCGGAGCGCAATTATGCTGCGATGTTGATTATTGTTCGGTGATTGACCCAAAAAATAATAATAATAGTAAGCAACTGAAGGTTTAACGGTTGCTGCTTCGTCTTTAGAAAAACATGTACTTTTACATTTCATAAAAAATCTTCCGAGATTTAGCTAGGAGGCTTTTCAGTCGTATTCAAACAAAATTTAGACAGCAAAAAAAAAAAACAAACTGTTTAACTAGTAAATTATTATGTTACTATTTTAACTGCAATTGAAAGCACACCAAAACTAATTAGCTACTGTAATATTTAAACGAAATAACTTAATTTTCATTCCAATTTCTTTAACTGCCAAAATAATTTATTAACTAACGAAATACCTCTTGAAACATATCAATTAAAATGTCTAGTTAGTTCGTAGTTACGATTACTTTGTTTCCATCGAAATGTTTGCTGTCTAGCTACAATTACTTGTTGAGACACATTGGGGCCTTGACACCTGCGTTTATTATATTAAAGTGTAATGTGTCGTGTTGGGGTAATTGAGGGCGGTGGCGGAATTTATAGACCGAAGCGGTTTAGGACAAATGAGCAGTGTGGTTAAAATTAAATGTTTGTTGTTAGGTTTGATTATAAGTAATAGAAGTTTTTATTTGCGAATATAAATGAGGAGTTTTATACAATAGTTATGTAAATCTTGCTAACTTTTAGGACGGGTGTACAAAAGAGAATTACTACGGCTGCTCGAGTGGCGCTTTCGGAGAGTTTCGTAGTTCTACAAAGATTTGCAACGGGAATAACCTAAGCTTGACTTTACCATTGTCGTTATACCTGATTACTATTCACTTTTTTTAAGCCTTGGGGTTGCTTTAACCATATTAAATGTTATTTCATTATGGGCCACCCACACAGCATGCGCTATTTAAGTACCAAACATATCTCGTCGTGAACCCATCTAGTACAGTTAAGATTTATTATTTTTTTAGCGTAAAACTTATATGACTATGAAGACAAAACTTTTTTCTCCATCACCGGCGCCAATTTCGTGGGTAACACGCCTCATTCTGTGCCTTGTACCACACACCAATGACGAAAGTTCACGCATAGATGACTTAACGTGTCAAATATAACAGTCTGTCACAATGCAGTGATCTAGACTTAGGTCTACTGTGCGAACACAAGCTATTTGTACCTTATAGCTGTTGCTACATGTATTGTGCAATCAGTTTCTATGTGTTGTAGTCAATAAGTGTAACTGTTTCAATGGATTTCGTTCATTCTTGGATTGGAGAAGTATTTTTGGCTTTCCGTAACAAAACATAGCATGACAGACGCTTGTAATTCCCGAAGGGTAAAGCAGAGGTGTTGAGTACATCCACACTTCGCCAGTTATATTTAAGTCGTAATAGGCTCAAATTTAGACTCCTGAGTCTACTCTCAGTAGAAGCCAGGGCTACTACAGAAATTCTTGATTGAAAAACTCAATGATCCTTTGCACGATCTGGGGATCGAATTCAAGATCTCATGCTCTAGCAACTAAAGCCTAGTAGGCAACAATTACCTAGAATTGGATTGGATTCGGTATAAAGCAATAGCATTTCGGCAAACATGTTGTCTAGTTAGTTTTTATTACATTTAGTAGTAGTGGTTTAGCTTACAAATATTCTCTCTTAACTAAGATTACAATCATTTTGTTTCGTGCCAGTAACACCATACGTCCAAATATCGGGAACACAGAACAAACAGTACACATGGTAAATATCGCGTTTTTAGTGTTAATGATAATAATACGTCCATACCAAGTAACCGAAATACTATTAGGTAATATAGTACACAACAATGTTATGCGTAGTTATTTTTACCATAATAATAACACGATAAACGATTGACCATAAAAATAAGAGCGCTGTGTTTTGTTGCGTAATGCCAATTTGTTGTTGTGGTTACAAATAACATTGATGTTTGTTACAAATAAAAATATCTTTAACATGGCTGTGATAGCATGTATCCGAAGTAATTAAAAACTGATTAGACTCAAACTGAACGCGTTCAACTGCTGTCTAAGTAGTCTTTCGAATATTAATTAGCACTGGTAAGCTCTTGAACGCTGTTTAGATGTGCTGATTGTCAGTTTCGTTGGTGATATTCGACCTAATTATAACTATTTATTTTAGTTAACTTTAAAACCAAAGATAGACTGTGTGAAAGATGGTTTAGCTAGAAAGAGTGTGACCTCTCAAGTGCCAACTAATAGTGAAGTGTGGTAGAAGAAAACATATTATGCCGATCTCTAATAAATTGAGATAAACTTTCAATAATTAGACAACAGATTAGCTTACGTAATTTAATTTACGTCAAAATGCATAATTTCACGTCGATTTTCTCGGTTATTTAACTTTTAATGCCTTTCAGTCGATTCATTCACAAAAAATATCCTGCACATTTTAATCGTCAATTTGAAACGACTCGCACGATTCCTGAACAATAAGGAATCGTGACATGTCCTGCGGTCTCGCCCATATCAAATGAACGTATAAAACTGGATCCAATTTCAATAAAGCTTTTTTATTTCCTTATATACCTAAAGGTGGACCAGTATATAATGTAAATAATTATAATACGGCACAAAGGGGCTAGGAAAGTAGTCGTTAGAGGCCACGGCCCGTTCACTGGGCACAGAGCAGCAAATCCAGTATGACAAGTCTGCCACGCCCTTGGTTTGATACTCAATTTTGAACTTTATTTCATAAAGTGTTAAGTTTATAATTAATTGTATTCAAAGTCATAAATTATATTTTAAACTGCATATAAGGGGCGTGGGGTTTCGAATCGTATTGCAAAGGTGTAAGATTGAGATTTGGTTGTGTTCAATTGGATTTATTGTAAAGAAAGTATGCGGAAATTGAATGCATATATCGAGACAAGTTATTACTTTTTGTTTTACTGTCAAGGTCGTACTTTAAAATTGTAGCATATTCATTTTATTTAACAGTGATGATGGAACATTTTGGCGCTTGGTGAAACTGTGTTAAAAAACAAAATGGTGGCTTTATTTCCGATTTTTGTGACGTTCCAAAATATCCTTGTAGAACTATTTGTTTATAGCTATAGATTAAGTGAACAGCTGAAGTTAAACCATTAGTAAATGTCATGACTTAAGATAATAAACGGTTTACTCCTTTACAATGACATGAAAGTTATGTTAAGTAATAATAACTTTGAGTAGATGTAATCATAATAAGTGCATAAATGTTTATCATTGTTCATGCTTATTTGACTCACATAATTTGTTAAGTAATTAGTTATTTACACACTCTCTTCACATTTAGATCCCTTAAACGCAACGCAATCGTTTATTTTATAATAGGTTTAACTATGAATGTGGCCTGATGCATATATAAGTATGTTTACTGTTATGAGACGATAGTTTTAAACCTTTAACGTTTAATAAGCTAAGGTGGGGTAACTGTACCCTCCGTATGGTCTACATATTTTTATATTTCAAAAATCTTGTGATACTTTAGGTAAGTAAGTACAGAAATGGACTTATCTTGCTCATCTCATCTAGTTATAAGGTAACATATTGTGACGAGTAAAAGTGTTTTATTTTCATATATTAGTTATAATTAGCGTGATTGTCCTACTGCGCATCTTTATACACTGTGGCAATGCGCGGACGCTGGTCCCCGGTAGTATGGTATGTCACAGATTGATTTACAGCTTATTGCCACGAGTTACCTGCCCCAGTGACCATTGGCACTTCACTGATAATAAACTCGGAGCCTACGGAATGTTTTGTAGTATTTTGGCAATGAGTAAAGAAATAATCATTTTAATAAGTTATTGCACTCTTGGCTGCAGTCGATTACAGATTTCGTATAATGATTTATCTATCAAAATTAAAAGCCTTTTATTTAAGTAAAGCAGGTTCTGACCGTCATAAATTACACAATACGATAATCCACAAAACGCCTGTCCCTCGCCACATCCACCATATTAGTTGGGAAGAAATGTGCTATGTATGATCTACAGTTGTATTCTGATGATGAAATATTAGCTATTAGCACAGTAGGTAACTGTCCATTTGAGAACATTGCGTACCTATGGACAAGATAAGTAAATGATTTGTTGTCTAGGTGATCATGTTGTACTGCTTCCTATCCACATTTTATATCTAGCTAAAATTTCAACAAACAGTCTTAAATCGAAACCTTGTAGCAACATTAGCAAGTGTTAAACTATCTTTATCTCTTATCGCCAAGTTAGCATTTCGCAATTAACTGGCTAAGTTTGAAACAACTTAAAATGTACCTACTCCAATTACAAACTAGCTCGATACTCTAGGACAACCGCATATAATATTACACTACTTTTGAACCCATGTAAAAATTTGGAATATATCCATCACTTTGTTGAAAACTGCTATGAAAGTAGACGGAGATTTTATGGACGACTAATACCTGTCTGATAAACCTAGATGTGTGTTCAATACTAATTACAAAAAATAGAACTAACGCCCGTTATCACTAAGACTAGGCGTCACCTAAATGATTGCTTAAATAAAAAAGCTGAAACTCGAAGAGTGCGCTTTTAAGATGATGATAGAACAATCAATACTTTGTTCACTATTTCAAAACTTGCAGTTTTCAAATCAAACGTTTCATCAATCATTATGTTCTGTTGTTCAACATATCAATCACTAATTACGTTATAAAACACACGCGAACCTTATCAGACACATTATCACTTAATTATTATCAGCTGCATAACAAAGGAAACACTTGAAGTCACTTGTCCATTATTAACTTTCACTTAAAAAAAACTTAATTCATAAAACACTTACTGAAATAAAACCATTAGTTAACATATTAAAAATAAAGTTGAATAAAACAATGGCGTAATTATTACAACATTTTTTTGTGGCAAAATTATATAAGTTATGGCGTTATTTTATAATTGCACATTGTATATCAAACAAAGAGATGAAGGTTTTAATTTATTTTAATAACGTTAATTAATTAATGGTTATTAATTAATTTTTATAGCAACTGAAAACAAAAAGATATCAATAACAGTTATTTTTTTCTTAAATATTTTTTTTTCTATCCAGACAGTTCAACTGTCAAAAATGACAGCAGTTGTTACAAAAGAGGTACATTGTTTTCTTTTTAAAAAAGGTTTTAAATAAATCGAGTAACGTACCAATCGCGTGAACGGTGTCATGTTGGCAAGTCGGAGGCGCTGCGCCGGCGCACTTGTCTTTTATATCAAGTACGGGGCGAAACCTTTCACTCAATTTTTATATATTCCAACTTTAGGGGTGATTGGGATTAATATAAAATCAGAACTATACCACCAAAGTTCTTACACATAATAATCACTAAACACGTTTGAAAAAAATATACAAAAGGTTAGAAAAAAAAATATTTAGATGCCTATGCGCAGCTGCATCTGCTTACATAAACCCAATATAAATATTTATAACAAATAAAAATAAACCACTCAATCCAACTATTTTTAGTGTTACAGCGATAAAAAGTAAATAACTATATTACCATTGACCTTCTATGTTAGTACAGGTATTTAGAAGCTGATTTTGATCCACAACCTTGGGTATTGTATTTAGTTATCACTGAGTTCTTGCAAATATACTTTGACACTATTATATTACTGAGGTGGGGTATCCGGATTATAATAGTGCCTAGACCATTGTGAATAGTGACCACCTGTACCTTTTGTAGGAGGTATGCTGTTGCAACTTTTCAGGACTGGTTGTCACCTTGCTAGAAAATTAGGCTTTTTGGGCTTTTACACCATTTCAGAAACGAAATAAGTATATTTTGAGTCTCCTGTTCAGCTAATTTCGAAGGTGCAAATGACGCAGGCAGTAAAGAGTAGGTACTATAAAAACAGTGTTTGAATGAAGTTGGATGACTACCTGTCTCCACTGAAGGGTCCTCTGTATTTGTATTGAAGTGGCGGACCCAGGCCGTTATCGGTCTGGGTCCGCCACTTCAGCGTCCAAAACGCGTATTTTGTGAACGGCTCTCTATACCAATCAATGGGGGACAGATGCTTCGTTCTTCCTTATCTTCTTCCACGCGTGTCGATAACAATCTAAATTGTGTCGGTCTAGAATTGACCAAATTGGAACCCTCGTATTTTGTGTTCCCGAAATTTCCCATTTTTTCGTATATCTAATAATTTTATTTTTATTTATTAGAGTAAACAAGGAATTCTTAAAATATAATAACAAACAAGTAACCCACACCATTGTATCAGTACAACGGTGTGGGTATGACATAAGGTGAGATATCGTTCCATGGAAATGCCACACTTCATCAATTAAACTGACATATACGACCATCGCACATACTGTTTTATGGCTTTAGCATAGGTACTATCACATCAGTTATAAATGCGAGGGAAGCGGGTCAAACTGTAGAAAAACATCTTAGCTGAGGCATGGGACTTGCCTGACGTAACATGTCGGACAAAAACGTGATTAATTCACCATATAGTTTACTTAAACAGTATAAATATTTGTGTTAGAGAATGTATCGGATAGTATGCCACCTAGGCAACTATTGTATTGTAAATCAAACAATATGTACTCTTCTACAGCAAGAGAAACCAATACAAATCTTGTCAAAACGCTGGTTAAATTAATTGAATAAGGGGTTGGACTCATTCATTATTTCAGACATACGAGTACATACATAAACTCATGCATTTTCCCATGGAGATAAGCCGTGTCATTTGTAGACCATCAACAGTCGTTACAGGTAGTCAGTGACCCGAAACTTTGACAACCAGTCTTACCAAAGGGTATCGTATTACTCAATATTAACTGGGTTGTGGAAGTCAGATAGGCAATCGCTCCGCGTAGAATAGTGAGACTGGAAACCGACCCCAACATACTTGGGAAAATGCTTGGTAATGGTGATGATAGGCAGAAACTACAGAAAGCCACCTCCTACAATCTACATATACTCCTTCTGTTTTGTCGCCTTTCTTACATCTGGCCATGTATTTGTCTGAACCAATCCGTTTCAGAACTCATTAATTACAAATAGGTACAAAGCATGATCTTGAAACCAACACAAAACAAAAAAACTGCTACAATAGATTACCAATTACACACAATAGGTGAATTCTCGTATATCCACGAACTGGCGCGTGAACACGTGAGGTGCACAACCTTCAGGCTAACGGAAGAAAGTCGCGCCACACCTCACGCATCAATGTCGAGGCTGGGCTAGACTGATTGCCTAGCTAACTGAAATGTTGGTATTGCATGCTGAGCTAAATTCATCGTAAGGAAACCAGCATGTCCTAGAAATAAAATTCGAAGACATTGTGACATGCACCAACTTGCACTGGACCCGCGTGGTGCATTATGGCCCACTCACCGTAACAGAGAGGAGGCTTGTCCCAGCGGTGGGAGGCTGATTATGCCAAATTAATATTACGTTAGTCCAGATGTGTAGACACGAGCATAAAAAATACCACATTAAAGAAAAGTCCTTCAATTTTTCTCTGAGAAACAGCTTTTTACGAGTATCCATTTGGCCGAATTTAATAGACCACTCTGACCCTCTGTAATGCCAGGACCCGCACGCCATAAGTTTCTTCGGAAGAAAGCACCTACATATTTCCCATAGCATAAAGGTATCTTCCAACAACAATCTTAAAGTCTAGAACTCTAGACCAATTTCCTGGCTGTTATTTATTGTAGTAACGAATGTAATTGTATATTCAATTGAAATTGGTAACGTCTTCAAGCAAGATTATATTATGTGTAACGATTATAGCCAGTGTGGCTGCTTGTGAGGTCCTAAGTTTGACATCTAACTTTAATAATTTAGAATAGCTTACTCTTTTTATACCAAAATAATGGGCCCGACTGGAGGCTTAAGACTCACTCTTTTTCACAGAGTGCCCCTAACAGGGTTTTATTTAATGAAATCTCGCAGTTCAAGGCTTCTGCTTAACCGGACTATCCTGTGGGTGCCTTGAGTGAAGGGCCTCCAGCCAGGGGCCAAAAGCTTATAGACTAAGCGACAACGCGTTATGGGCACCCCGTGCTGTACGAGCCTCGGCTTAGGACGTTGCTGGGGGAGGGCAGCAAAAGGACAGGCTGGATCGGAGTGAGATCATTCTTTATCTAGCAGGAGGAACTTCATAGGTTGATTTTAAACAGGCTCTTAAGACCATGTGGTTTACGTAATGTCATGAGAAAGGCTGTGAGATGATTTTTATAAGAGAATAGACAAAGACCAATAAAACGGTGATGATAAGAGATGGCTAGAAGGGGGCTGAACGACGACTGATGGAGATAAATAGAAGAAGACTTGCTGAACCAACCGCAAAGTGCAATAGAATGACGATAGCTGTAGATTCAAGTTTCCAGATGTCCACAACTTTTCTCAATGACTTCCTTTAGCAATACACTTCACAGTCTGATTTCCTGACTAATCTACATTGCACTGCCGTAGCTGATCGCATATTCATCGTGGACTGCTAGTAATTGGTAACAGACTGTAAAAGCAGTTAGTATGCTGGGGCTGTTCACTTTCATCCTACTTGAGGTTTGGTATCACGTGCTGTGGGGTTTTGCCCTTAATGAATAAGCGAAGGTGCAGGGCATGCAGGAATGCAGCGTGTGATAGGTATAATAAAATTAATTGATTCGCTTTCAAGGGTTCCAGAAGACGTGAGGAACCATTGGTAAAAATATTTTTGGCGCTGATGCACCCCACATATTATTTACCTACGTTTAGTAGATCAGATAGAGCTTTACAAAAGAGGGCGAACATACAGACAGACAAAGATTATTGTTATTTTCAAACATTATAAATTTTTTTTTTTTTCTTTATTTTTTTTTTCTTTAAAAAAAAACGTTGCCCCACACTAGGAATTACTCCTTTTATCGTGGGTGCGTTTACAAACATTTAAATTCACATACACAAACAGCCAGACCCGGAACAACTACCTGTAGGCCATACAAACATTTGTTCCGTGCGGGAATCGAACCCGCGACACGAAGCGCAGCAGTCAATCGCTCAGCCACTGAACCGTGCCGTCAATTTATAGGTAGGGTATACAAGACTTATTTAACTGTTAAGGTATACAAACGTATCGATCACGTTTAGGCGATTGATGAGACGATAAAATTAGAAGACGTTACTATCAGTAACAAAGCAACAGATTGCTAATCCGCAAGCGTGAGGCGATGACACACAATTACACTCGTAAATTCATAAAATATATCAACTCATCATTGTTGCTATAAAGTTGGTGCTACACTGGTAAGTAGTATTAGAACACCCTACTTGTGTAGCTGACCTTAACATCATCAGAAAAGTCCATAAACATTCTTTTTTTTTTTCTTTCTTTCTTATTTTTTTTTTATTTATTATAAACCATTATTTTAAAATAACATGACATCACGCCTGTAATCTCCGAAGGTTTAGGCAGAGGTGTACATTTTGCCAGTTATGTTTAAGTCCGATTTTAGGGGGGGCGAGCCTATTGCCATCAAATGAGCACAAATCCAGACTCCGTGGCTGCTACTGAGAAATTCACGATTGAAAAACCCAATAATAATTTACTCGAGCCGGAAATCGAAGTCAGGACCGCATGATCAGCTGTCGCGATTGCGATCACTAGACCGACGAGGTAGATCGAGAGAGAATTTTTGAATTCTACTAATATAATATTTTTTCTGCAGTAATAGTTTTATCTTTTTAATTTTGCATGAATTTTAATTGTCTCTTATTTTAATTCTGATTTTAATGTTAATTTTAATTTTGATAGTAATTTTTATTTTTAATCCTGATTTCAGTTCAATGTTAATTTAATTTAATTTTAATTTCAGTGTATGGATCAAGTTATCTGAATTAAATGAATTTTATTTATTTATTTATTTATTTAATAGTACCTAAGTCTATTGTTTCAGTGCGTTGATTAACTTTTTTCCATCATTTTCTCAGTATCAGCACAGAGTATGAAAAAAAGCGCTCAAAATGACGATAAATTCATACCTCTGGTGAATCCTAGCTTGTCCTGACACGCAAAAATAAGTCATCAGCAGCGTCACATCCCTTGTATTTCTGCTCACACCCCAAAAATAAACATCACAATGACGCTGATTGCATAAATATCGATTAGTGTTCGGATCGCGTATTCGTGTCTCGGTTAAAATCTGCACGATTTAGGTGCGATGCGCCGGCGCCGCATACGTAGGGCAGTCGATTGGAGTTCGATAAAAGCCTTTTTGGACGTTTAGTAACGGTAACTTAGTTATTTTATTGAGCAGAGGTGACAGCTAATTTCTTTTGTTATGTAAAAAGCTGATGTCTTTGATCGGTATGTTCAAACTGCGTCATCAAAATAACAGCAAGCCACCTCGTCATCAGATAACTAAAAACTGGGATTAGTGCCATTGATCAAAAAAATGTAAGAAGTATTACGCAGTCCTGAGTTTAATTCATGTTCAGTAAAACTGGTGTGTATGTGTTGTGTACCAACAATCTTTTGACCGCACGATTTGCACAGTGATTGAGCGATTGGCTGCTGCGCTGCGTGTCGCGAGTTCGATTCCCGCACGGAACAATTAATTGTATGGCCTACAGGTAGTTGTTCCGGGTCTGACTGTTTGTGTATGTAAGTTAATAAAGTTTTTTGTAAACGCACCCACGATACAGAGAGTAATTACAAGAGCGGGGCAAAGTTAAAAAAAAAACCAATTTCCAAAAAAAAATTTAAAGAATTTAAGATTGAAAACTGAATTGATCTCAAAGTTACATTATCATTCATTGCAAAGAATTTCCTAAAGTACTAACCAGATATTCCATTCAAGATAACAATTACAAAATGCCTCCATAATCTATCTGACCTTGGCTCAGAATTTTCTCTGGTAGCTCTAGTTTATACGGACCAAATGGCACAGCAGTGCAGTGTTCGCTTTCTGAGCTCAGGGTCATAGGTTCCGAACAATAGGACAATTTTTTTATTCCGCTTCCGAGACAATATTTAATATGTCTTAGTACATTGATGTACAAAGGAATCTTATTTCACCATGATTGATAAGGGTAGGAAGACTGACGGTTAGGTAAGTCTGCTACAAATTAGGTTTATCTGCAACATCTGGAGAAGATGGATACAAATTAGGAAAAAATGACGAAAACCGATAAGGCTAAAATGGGTGCCTGATTGTGAATGAAGGCGAATGGTGATCTCCACTATTGAGAAACTCCTCGGCATCTCTACCAAAATCCACTAAATAAAACACACTATTGAAAATGATTTGATGACAAAGACTATGGATGATATTCATGCTGATTGTGATCAAATGCTCTCAAGCTCTCGCAATGTCTCTTTATTCTGATTTTTATATTTGACAGCCCTGACCAACCTTGCCAGGGCTTCACCCGAGCCCTGAATACCCAATCATGCATTTGGCACAGAATTCGTGCACAAAAAGACACTTGTTTAATTATTTTAGCATCTGGCCCATTCGAGACATAATGACTTGGTAATTTACTTTTTGGATTGGTGAATCTTACTTTATTTGGTAATTAAAGATAAATTAAGCAAAACGGGCATAATAGTTAGTGTTTACTTAGTATTATGTACATTAGGTCGTGGCACTGAGTAAAAAAATTTACTGTATTTTATTGCCAAGCTTGTTAGAATGGTGTTAGAGTCCAAACGGTCGTTAATTCTATTTTGGAGGTCTGCCTTTGTTTGCAAAAACGCAGTGAAAATCTGAATGATCATCATGACACTTATTTGATTTTATTTTACTAGCCTGTATGTATGGTCCAGCAGCAGGGCCTCCCTCTCCCTTTATCCATACAATTCTGACTCTACCTAGTCTTTTTGATTCGTTTAAATCATTGTCTTTTTCAATATTCTCTACTTAGAGGCTCGTTGGCTATGTGATCATCAATATGTAAATTAATAACTTTGAGGAAGAGTTTGATATATTTAACATAACTATTTTAATTCTATTTTTATAAAGGTTGAAGTAACTACGAACAATACTAAGAATCCTTGGTTCCGAATTCTCACAGAACATAAATTTCGTTACGCTGAACACTAAAATGCTAATTATATTCCTTTACAGCATCCGATGTTAGAGATAAGTTCTCACATAAAACTGTAGCCTTCGTGGGTTCCTAATTGGTATAATCTAATCTATCTAAGGAATTCGACGGTGCAGACTGTGTTCTTATAAATATCTTGCAGTTGTCTACGACATTGTTAGCTTTGAAAATAAACTCATGGATCTATTCCAAGAGGGGATAAGCAGATGCATAGGAGATACAACCACGTTTTTACGTACGAGTCAAGTTTTATACAACATTATTTTTGGTATATGCGGAACCTGAATATAGTTTGTTCAGAATAAGTAACTGAATCGAATCGAATTCCAATAATTTTCAAACCATGTTATATTTTTTCCAAAAATATATTTTAAAAAGTTAAAAGTTGGACACCGAGCGACATTAAGTACCTATCGCAATAATGTAGGTACCTACTGCCAAATTATTATTATCAATGAGCTCAAGACGACGCTGGAGGCGCAGGCTGCGTGGTGACCACGTTTTTGTGCGGACAACTAGGTAACAGAACAAGCTTATAACTTTGTGATTTTTCACGATACAGTTTTGAAATTTTGTACATAGATTCTTTACATAAAAATACTAGACAGGTGTATCAGGTTTAGCATATACTAAAACTAATGTTGTATATGTAATGAGGATGAGCCTTCAATTGAATAAAATTGATGATTCCGAACTGCTATGGAAATCCTAATTCACCATGGAATGAGTTTTTTTGTCGAGAAACTTGATCCGAGGTCAGAGAAGAAGGGGAGTCCATATGAGATATCAGATACCTAATGGTCATACAAAAGCTAAATAGCCATTAGATCCAGCTGATAGATAAACGATTGCCTCATTCAATATTCCTCGATTCTCAGACACAATCCTTGAATCACAATCCTTGTTAGCAGATGTAAAGCAAGTCTAGAAACACCTCCATCGCCCATTCGGTTGACGAGCGTGAATGATTAATATCTAAGTAGTGTTGTCTATGGTCTATAATCTATGGCTCTCTATTACAAAGACATTAACCTCCTTATCAGAGATCACGGAATTGTTCGTGTGTTCAACTTTAGATTCCAGTGTAATTGGCTGTAATGTAATTATGAATTAATTTCAAGAACTACTTCTTATTAGAAGTGTATTTTTATTTTGGAATATGTTAATGAAAAGAACAAACTAGTCTTTCTTACTTAGTTTTATATTTAGAACAGAGCGGAATTTAGAGGATCTTTAGTTTTATTCAATAGTTTTTTTTTTTTTTTCTTAAAGACGATTACCGAATTCCGATTTCAGATTTTTTGCTCGTGAAAATGTACGTTGAGGTTTATGTTTTGAACATGTTAATTGCAGCATTTCCCGCAGGATAGCCTCTGACTTCTAACTTCGAAGCCTTTGTCTATATACGACATGCTAAGAGTAGCTGCGACCAGTCATTTGTAGTAGTTCATCTGGGAATAACGCCACCATACCTCTTTTGCCGCTTAGCTACATTGTTCAGATTTGATGGCTAAGTACATTAGCTACCTATATTAATAAAATTACTTTCCCATGAGACTTTTCAGCTGGCGTCTTTTTGCTGTTAAGACGATTGTGATCATACTTTTCCGCTATATGTTCATGCTTTGTCAATTATCTGGGCGTTGCTCTTACATAAACCCATAAATGCCCTTTTATATTCAAACAAATGATGTAAATAAAATAAAGCCAAGATGTCGTCATGCAGACCAAAGCAGCCCACCTCGACAGTTCTGCATTCTTCACGTAAAGGTCAACAATCAGGGCGAGACTGCATTAAACTGTCTCAATCACTTCAAATTATTTTAACTTAGGATAATTGTTTGAGTGCTGCAATGTCTGGTTAGTATTTTAGTTAGTTGGTATTTAAAGTCTCCAGAGTTGTCGTGGAAGAACTAGTATCTTAAGGCTACTTAAACATTCAAGACTTTTTAAAATATGTGGGGTTTAAACACCATTAACCAATCATTAAAAGTTGAACCTGACAAACCTGTTTAAATTAATAGTTTAGCTTGACATGTTTGGAAAAGTAACTATTTAAAACATCTCGATATCTTTCGGTTCCAATAAAAAATGAAATGATATTTGAATAAGTGGTAATATCTTCTGAAATGACACTACTCAGAAAGTAGTGCATCCTTAGCATCAGTGCCCGTATCAAATCAGCTCACATGGCAGTGATCGCCAATCTTTTTGCCAAACGTGGCAATTAAATCTGGACATTTTCCTCATGAGCTGTTCTCCCAATGTAGTGGAAACAGGTCTCCTAATGGTTGTCAATTGAAGATCACACAATTTTAATCATTAATTATCTAGTAGTTCAATATACTAAACCCTCTACCTTCCCAATAAGAATACCAACCGTGACGATTTCTATACGAAATAAAAATGTAGACAATGAGTGAGACGAACGTAAATATTTTCAATGAAAACGAACCTCGACTGTATTTCAATCACGCTTAGCAACTTCTTTAAAAAACAACAATATCAGCGACGTAACCCTGTTCTGATGACTTACCTCGCCCACTAGATGGCGCTACAAATCATTTCACTTCCATTAACTTACATACAACTTGCAAGTTAAATGTAAACCAGTCCTCGCTCAAGTTATGAACTTAATACTGTGTGTGACATAGCCAGGAAGTGACTGCGACCTTGTGGGGACTTTCATACGTATGTCACGGCTGAGATATGCTGTCAGTAAGTTTAAGTTATGAAAGTTATTACTGTTAAGTGTTGATTATGTTGATTGTTATTTATTGGATTGTCTGGATAATTCGTTGACATGACAGCTTCATTATTCAGGTTAAGAACTTTCAAGATGTTATTAAAAAGCATGGTAACCTTTTTTAAGAGTATTGGGTGTTGTTCTACTGAGGCCAAAAGACAGTGATGTTTTACTTTTGACAGAGAAACCCCGGGTTTTGTTAACCCTTCTTACTAGTATATGATTAATAGGAAACTAGCTGCTGCTTGCGACTTTCTTCGCGTGGAAACGATGTCTTTTTCAGGGATAAAAAGTAGGCTATGTCCTTCACTAAAATATATTCTATCTCTTTGTTAAATTTCATAATGATCCAATCAGCCGCTTAATCGTGAAAAGGTAAAAAAACAGAGTTACTTTTGCATTTATTATTATAAATGCGAAAGTAACTCTGTAATATTTTAAAGTACGGATAGTATGGATAAAACAGCGAGAATGGAGAATGGCACAAAAGAGAAGAGGCTTATCAGCAGTGGGCTGAGATGATGATGATAACATCGAGCGTGTTGACTAACTGTTCACAGACTAGACCGATGTAGTGTTTGGATTTCCCGCTTATGAATTATTACGTCTTCAATATATACATACATTTTTTTCAACAATATTGTTAATAAGTTCAGCTACTTTAATTTATGGCTTAGTTATTATATTAAATTCTGCAATTCATTTTTAATCGTCTAAGATATAAACGGATAAATAGACGGAAGTCATAACTGAAAAGTTTTTATAACTTGTAGATCTAATTTAGCTGACATTTATGTGAATAAGTGACTTATATCAGATCCTGGATCAATATACACATTAATTTAGTATGTCAGGCTTTGCAGACTCGTAAAAAATGTCCCTTTAAGAAATCAAGCAACGTAAGACAGACTACTTTTTAAACAGATCTTGAGATACTGGTATTCAGCTTAGTCTTTTTTAACCACGAAAAGCAACACATTGTTTGTTTATTCAAGCCTCTCTAGTTAGGTACTTAGTAAAATAAGTTATTTTTAAAGTAAAGCAGAAAGCACTTTTTAGTTACAGTAAAAACCGCTTCAGGTCTCCTAGAAAAAATATGGGAGAAAAAAAATTAATGTGACCGATGTCCAGCAGTGGACGTCTTTCGGCTGAAATAATGATGTTGAAGAAACAAAACTGTATCATTACATTTTATAAATTACCTAAAGGTGGTTTCAGTAAAAATAAAACACACTAAAACCAAACAAAACACAGGCTGTCCTAGTAAATTTCCAAAATCGAATTACTTGTTTTTAAACTTGAGCAGCAGTGCTACCAACTGAAACGATTACTAACGAGTAACTTATCTACAAATATCCATCCAAACAATAGCCTACGGGCACTTGACATTAAGAAGCGGATTATCGAAGATGTATTCATGAGACCTGGGACAAGCGAGGACGATCAGTGAGGACACAGATATGGCACATGACCGTATGTTGATGTAGTACACTGGTTCATATGAGGAAGTGGCATTTAGTCAGTGTACTACAGCTTAATTTAAATTGTGTGTGCAGAGTAGTTGAACGACAGAAGTTTAAAAAACCGGACTATAAAAACTGAAAAGCCAAAGTACATACTGTCATACATAACCCCCCTTTTAGGCTTCGCCGCAGTTAAAAAGTTACCTCTGTAAATCTCTTACTAAACCTCTGATATTAAATTGTCTGTACCGTACAGAAGAAGTACCATTATATGTTTACAGAACCAATTAAAGTTGTTTTTACTCAGGTGGTCCATATTATTATCGGTTTTTAGTAATGTTCATTCGGTTCACTTGAATAATTGTTTACTCATATGTTTAGTAGCACATACAATACATCCACGGGATAAGCATAACTGCAACACTGAAGATGAAGGAATCCTGGAAGTGACTTTTCGATACAAAAACTAGTCGAGATTGTAGAGAGTCAACCAATCTTCAAACAATTCAGCAACATGCAACCAAACTAGGGGTTTCTCACTAGTTTCAAACTCTCTGTCCCCACTCTACTCTGCACCACATACAGGGTGTGGCTAACATTACGCGACAGATTGGTTTCAAATCAAATCATTGCTCGAGTTTGGAGGTCTCGCCGACCTTAGCCGTTAGCCGATTAGTTCGCCTATTTATTTATTGCCTAAACCTTTTACTGAGGCCGCTTTTAATATGCCAAATGAATTTGCATGTGTTGTGTCGTTAGTAGTTTATTTTTTGGAGCTGGGTTGTGTGTAAACAAACTTAGTTTCCTTATGATAACCATAACATAACATCGCTCCTGAAATTCCTGAACGTTTAGACAGAGGTGTACCTTTAGTATATTTCAGCAGTAATTTTAAATACATAAGTACCAGGGGGAGGTGGCTAGTCTGTTATCAACAGGCCACAAATTCTGAATGCAGGTTTTTGTACACCAAAATGGAAACACAACTGTTTTATATATTGCTAATTCTATGGTTACAATGGCGGTCTTATCGCTGATAGCGATATCTTCCAGACAACCTTTGGATGGACTGAACGAACAGTCCACAGAGTAAATGTGGGACAGAGGGTTTGTTTATTGATTAAAACAGATATTATAAAACAGGAAGTAAGATCAGATGAAGAATGCAAAGAGAAAATGGAAAGAAAGCACCTGTGTAAAAATATTATGCTTTGAAGAAATAATTAAGTATCAAATTAGTGAAATAGATAGAATTAGATAGAATAGAATAGAATTAAATAGAATTTGGTTCATATAAGTTCCCTTGCAGTTTATGTAACTTTCTCTGCAATATGTATGCTTTAGAGACACAGACAGATTTGCTAAGTGATACATATTTCTTTCATAATGGTTTTTGTCAAATTATAATAAAACACTCGTCAATACAGAAGGGCTAAATCAAAAACGTTAGGAAGCAGTATTCCACATAGTATTTTTAGGCAATGTACTTACGTAGTATACAGGATGGAAGGAACACACACAAAAAAAAACTGCAGTTTGTATGTTTTCCTACACGGTCAAAATGAGTGCAACGGCTGTTTTTTTTTATATTACCGATGAAAATTATCCATGTGGTTCAGAATAATGTACTGAATACGTGGTAACCGTTTACCGTCGGTGTCCCTCCACCCTGTGTAAGTTGCGATGCAAATAACTGAAACCTGAAAAGGGACATTGAATAAATCATTGTGAACAACTTTTACCGCAGGTCAAACCCCTAATCGTTAAAAATCTAGACCATAAGTATATTTCTTAAATACGAAATAAATCATGATTGTATCTGTTTTACTTGATATGAGATTTCGGAAGTACTGCAATCTATTTTAAGATACAAGTTTTAATTGCATGGTTTTAAAAGGTCAAATTGTCACGGATAATGAATATTTAAAATTACTTTATTATGGTATTTATGACTTGGATGTAACTGTTAACATTCTTAAAATAACTGTCGTTACACCTTTCGAGGTGGATGTGGGATTTTATTGAATCCTAATTGCTTGAAACACAATATTAAAACAATAAGTATGGGCATGAGATCCCATGAGTTATTTAACACGGCTTTATCATTTACCTTGGATGCTGGTTAAAACTACAAGAGACGATATTTTACAATTACTTATTACTAGCTGTTTTACCCGTGTTCTCACCCGTACATGTAAGTCAGAAGTTATCGAACGTATTTAATTCTGAGACGAAAAGTATCATCATGTGTAAGGTAAGTAAATTTCATCCAAATCCGTTCAGCTGTCAAGCCTGAAAAGACTACAGATAGTCTGTAAGACAGGTTTGCTTAGGAATCATTATTAATAGTATGGAAGTCTGAATGAAGAGCGTTTAGTTTACTCAAGTTTTCTTGAATTCTTCTTCTTCTTTGTCGTTCCCTTACTGCTGAGGATCGCGACCACATATGACACATCTCCAAGCCATGCGGTCTCCAGCAGGGTGACCCGCACGGTACAGGCTGCCTCTAACCGCCTGTTTGATCGCATCTGACTATCTTGTTGGTGCTCTGTCACTCGCGTGCAAGTTTTTATTAATTAGGAACATATTTCCGTATTGCAAATGTCTTAGATATACTTTACTGTTCAACACAAAATATTACCAACTTAAGTGATTGCCCAAAAAAGCTGCATTTAAAATGCCAAATACGTCACTTTTCGTAAAAACAGCTCTATAAACATTTACATATCTATTAAAATGCTAAGTTAGTAAGATTGCAACTTGGACTCATAAAGTAAGAACTGTATCAACATATTATATTATTTGTAACTTGATCCGACCTTGCGACTCACACTTGACATTTTGACGACATTATGCAACAGAGAGGCAGTTAATGATTTGCCATTAATTTTGCTCTAGATTTAATAGTGAATATTTATTTATTGGGGTAATAGCTTAATTGAATTTGGAAAATGGGAGCTCGTGGCTAAATTATAACTGCCACTCGGGTTGAACTTCAGGTTAAGTCGCGCTTACCTAGGTTGGTCCGTGGATAAGTAATCAACCTTTACAAACCATGTTTCCTCCGTGCCTCGGAAAGCACGTTAACTCGTTAGTACCGGCTGTCGTTTGTAAATCTTTGACAGTCGTTACAGTTGCTTGAAACTCTGACAATCAGTCTTACCAAGGGGTATCGTATTACCCAGTACTAACTGGGTTGTGAAAAGGGACAGAGGTGTGTAAATAGATGTCTCATGTCTTCGATTTTTTGGTTCTAGGAAATTCTGAATTCCAAAAGTTTTCCTTCACCGTTAACGAAGTGGGTTTGACGTCACGAACTAAAATATCACATTACTACATCGCTGAAAATAAATCAGAGCACTCTGTTCCCTGGTTGACTGTATCGTTTTAAAACAGCCCTGCCTTAAAAGGCCTCTAATCATGTCCATCGGAGCTACTTAGGAAACAAAGAGGACTCTTTTATTAGCTTAAAACTGTGATGAAACAAAAAATAAAGGTTAAGTGAATTGAGTTAGAGTTGATTTAAGAAACACGCTGATAAGGAATATACCAAAGAATGCTATTTAATTAAATCGTACAAAAAATCGTCAAATGTCAATCATTCCATAACACTCCAAGACAAATATTTGGCCCTAGTGAGTAAGGAGTAAGGCCGCCCGCTCGCGAGCCGGATATAGAAGCCGCCTACAGTATTTCCTCTCTACACTTGAATTACCAGTTTGTGAACGCCCTTACAATTATTGTCATACCTATTTAACTTCCCAAAATAAGGCGCCTAATTTAAAAGGCCCAGAGTTCAATACACTTGTGGATAACTACTTGATACCTACACAGATGTTAAAAATTGTTTTTTTATCAGAACAAATTAAGGTTTAAAGCAATCTTAGCAGTAATATTCTTGTAAATAAACTGATAATCATGAAATATCATACTTCTGCCCTTATCCCAATTTATTAGGGGTCGCCGAAGTATGTCTTCTTTCTTACCCGTCATCTCAGCTCTAGCCATATTTTCACACAGTCCATTCATCGTTTCTTTAGTCTTCTTCTACTTTTATAGCCAAATAACTAGCAGATGAATTTTAGACATTTTTCCCGCCTTCGGTCCACTTCCAACATACATCGGACATACATACACTGTATATTTTCCTTAAACTTTAGATAATAACGGTTTCCATTATTATTGTTTAGGCCTCTCAAGTTGCACCACTATACCCTGTCTGCCGACCGCATCCAGTCAGATCCAGCAACTTTCTTATTCTTGGTAGTTGTTTCCTTTCGTAATGGTTAAATTCATTATCATCATTTCAATAGGTTGTACGTAACTCTATTGAAGTCCTAATGGAAAACTTTTTTAAGGAAGTGATAAATATTTAGTTAATCTGCTACCTTCTTATGACAGGACAAGAATTGCGCTTAATTATATTTCCTAGCGGCAAAATTGGTATAATTATGTAATAACCAAACTTAAAATAATAATAAAAATGTGTACATATCGAAAAGAAGAAAAACAGTCAAAAAATTCGTCCCCTTCGCTCTTTCTCTTTATCGTGTAGTTAGATACCTGGAGTCAGAGTTTTTATGCCGCCCATGGGCCTCTGACTTGGCTTAACATCAAGAAATATCTCTCAGGCATGCTGGTTTCCTCACGATGTTTTCCCTCACCGAAGCAAGTGATGATTATACAATACGCACATGAATCCAAAAAATCAGAGGTGCGTGCCTTGGGTCCCCTTCGCTGTCAACAGGAATAGTGCCCGCAGAAGGCTGGCAGCATTGCCACGTTGGTTCCATGCATATTCTAACTCCTTATTGAACCCCTTTAGAAGTCTCATTTTCGTTGCATAAGGAACTCTTTTGCAATTTAACTCTCATGATTTTAGACCCATCGGCTTAGGCTGTTAATTGTATACTAGTGAGTGAATTTAAGATTTTTAATAAACCGACATCGTAATATTGGATAGGAAACTACCAAATAATGTCAGACTAACATCAATAATATCAGGAAATGGAAAATTAAGGTACCGCTTGCCTCATCCCCAACACATGACATCATCCACATTGCAAACCCGCTCTAAATAGCAATCACCCATTCCCTATCTGATCATGTGCATGACAAATACTTCGACCAGTAACTGGTCCACTTTCTCCATGACAATAAAAGGAAACACACTTTTTGTTACATAACACTTTATTTAATCATATATTTACAATCGGCACACGTAGTATTTCGCACGAGTGGACATTTTGAAATCATCGCGTTCGTTTATTGAATGTTTATTTCGGTGTTAGGTACTATTATAGTTTTATTATATTATTCAAGGATCGTTTGGTAACACATTAACTCTATAAGTAGCTAATTCTATTTCTGCAATATAGTTATGGAACGGCAGTTACAAACGGTTATTTAAAAAAAACAAAGTTTTAGAATTTTCAATGTTGGTTGACATTAAATTGAGTAGAATAGATTGATAACTGAAATTACTGCAAACATTTGTAACAAATACTTGCCTTACTTTAAAAGCAAGTCTTTCTGAAGTGGATTGCTAAGATTTTAATATAAGGCAAATAACACACTCGGCAGTTTATTAAATTCTGCTTGCACTATAACCGAATACTAAATATCTCTTAGTGTCAGTAAAAACCAGAATTAGTGAATTATCGTGCAAGCTGCCTTAAAAGACTTTCAACTAGTAATATCAGCCAATCTGAAGTCCGCAGAGAAGCTGCCATAAATAAGTGTCTGCGTTACTATAGGTTGGCTGTGAAAGACTAGCTCAAACAGCCTGGCTGCTGAATGCCTTATTTGTCATACATTTTCGTTTACAGATGTGTAAATTAGATTCCAGAAAAAACTTGCTAGTTTGAAGGACAGTCCAACAGAATTATAGTAATATTTGAATTATGCACATTGCAATACTTATGTTATATTTACATAAATTTGTAATTTTGTAGTAAATACTCGTAATTATATCTTGAACAGTAGGTTGTTAAAAATATTATAATATTTAAATTAAAAAATAACATTGCAGTTTATTGTATCATATTATGTACCGATAGAAGTAAGTAACGCAATAAACAAAGATTATAATGTACATAAATACATACACATAATAATATACGTTGATTTAATACTATTAGAAACTGATAAATAAATCAAATAGAAACTTAAGTTAATATATAAATAGAAATACATAAAAATATAAACGTACAACAAACATAATATTTATAAAAGTTTTATCAATAAATCCTTACAACAGAGAAAAGTATACAATAAATAATTTAATTCATATTGTTAGTCACAATATAATTAAAGCTCCTTCCGTCAGAATTTTAAAACACACCAAAATAATTGACTAGTACTAAAAATATACAAAAATCGTAAAAAACGGTGTCGTTCGTCACTTTGGGAGATACCTTTTAAATATTCAATATTTTGTACAAAATATTTATTTAAGTACTAACCGATTTTTCAATGTTCAGATATTTATTTATTTATTAAATCTTTATGCACAAGTAAAAACTGTACAAAGGCGGACCTAATGCCTCTCTTTCTGTTGAGATATCTCTGAAGAATAAATATGGCGGTTTGCCAGCTTATAGAAAATAGTATGTCAAACCGCTTTAATTATTCTTCTAGTAAAAGTTGCCTGACCACTGAAAAATCAACCCTAAATGTTGGCTTAGACGATCCATATTGAACGGACAAGCAAAAAAGAATGACTGAATTTTTTTATAATTTCTATGCACTATACCTATAATCTGCTGAGCCTTTATATACTTAAATACTTTAATCAGCAGCCATTTTGAAAAAAGACGAATGCCCAGTTGCTTTTATTTTCCATCGACGGAAAAACGTGAAGCTATTGCAGAAAGCCAAGCCAGTCAACCATGAATCGTCCATCCCACTCACATAACAGATAGCACACCCTCAATCAACCAAATAACAACCAGCCCATCATTTACCAGTAAAGTTAATAGAATAAGACCCAGAGCTGGGGTCAAAGTTCTGGGCCGGGTGGCCGAAGAAGGGGTTGAAATTCTGATTCTGGCCCTGGTACTGCTGTGTTTGCGGTTGATACTGCTGTGGCTGGAAACTCTGCTGAGTCTGGACATTCTGGTATGGCTGAGGAGTATACGCCTGGTAGGAGAACTGGGGCTGCTGATGGTACACCTGGCTTTGCGGACGAAATTCCTGATTTTGAGACTGGAAATTATTCTGAGATGGGAACTGCTGGGGACCTTGGTTGAAGAGGCTGGTCTGCTGGGAGTATAGGGGAGCTGATCTGAACTGGCTCTGCTGCTGGTATTGAGGAGCTGGAGCCGCAGTTGGGGCAGGTGCTGCTTGCTGGTATTGCCTTGCAGGAGCAGGGGCAGCCGGTTGGTGGTACTGCCTGATAGAGGCTGGTCGTGGCTGAGCACGGCTGTTGTACTTCGGGTCTTCGTAGATGCTGGGGTCTTCGCGGTACTGGCCATCGTCTTCTTGGCCGTCGGTGAGCGCGTTATTCGAGTGCTGGTTGTTTAGCGTTGGTGGGGGGACCATGATGCCGGGACCTGGAAGGCGACAAGGTTTGTGAGAAATTGAGATTAATATAGTGTTATAGTTATTTCTGTTAGTTGATTTGAAATAACTCTGAAAGAATTTTTTCATGGGTGGTGGTTGTAATATCTGAAGATGCACTCAAGCCCCAACAAAAAAAAATACAAATTCAGTGATATTTTCTTCAAGATGTTATCTAGATGTTATAATGTGTCCATCGATTGCAAATATCGCAATTGCCTTTTCTTTCTCAACATCATTAACGAAAATTGAATATATTTGGACCATAAAACTCATATGGCATGTCTCGCAATTACCCTACACCTGGCACTCTGGCAGCAACCTTCACGCCCTGATAACCCATCTAACAACATAATTCTCGCTAACTAGAAGATCAGCTTACCTAATACTTACTAACTTAAAGTAATTTAAGATTGCAATAGCCGTAATTTATTTAAACTTGATTCGTCTTTAATTTGTTAAGCTCTCTTAATTCTATCATAATAATAATTGTTAATTAGCCCGTAAATTACTATTGCCCTACACTTCAAAATTCAAAGATTTCTTCCTAGCTGGCAGTTACTCAATCTTTAATCATTTTTCCTCATTAGAACATTGTACAATGCACATCCGATTGCTTAACCTCTTCAGAGCACAAGTTGAGACTGACATGACTTTTCGCAAACTAATCGTCACCATCATCTTGTGCTTATCCTAATTTTTTTTCTTCTCTAATTCACCTGGAATAGTCAATATCAGAAGTCATCTTATCACTCCTTTTCTAGCCATATCATCTTTACGTTCGTCAATCAAAAGCTAATCGATTAATATAAAAGAGTGTGTGCATGGGGTTTCTTGCTCCTGCTAAGGAGTCTACGCTATGGGATGGATAGCTAACTTCATCTTTTTGTTTTTAACTGACAGACTCCGTGACAATTGACAAGTCTTTAACTGGTTCATTAGAAATGAATGCTTTGTGTTTGAATTTATTGTGTTGTTCAATTTGATCCTACACAAACAATAATATATATGTTGAACAATCTGTGAAGTCGACAAATCGATTGTGTTACAATTCCTTAGCGTCATCAATAATATTAGTGCTTATCATGCAGTGGGTACGTAACAATGAAATCAAATGTTGTATTTTGTTTGTTTGACGGTCACACTACGATGTCAACTTTCATTGTTTATTACATCAGATGTTTAATGCTGTATCACTGACATGAGTTGTTAGATTTAAAATCCTCATCATCCCAAAACATATCATGCTTACATGTGCAGTTTTTCCACGAAATGCTCAGTACCGACCATACCACTATCACACCACTATACCACCACCACACTACCACCACCCACTATTCTAACTTAGGATCTTCTAGCACTTGAATGCCAATGCATATTGTTAGTAAATGTTCGTGAAATTGTTGTATAAATTGTATTGTAAATGAAAGAAGACCATTTTCTTTCACCTGTTCAACTATAAATACCTATTCAATTATTGAAGGATTTCTTTTCTAAAAGGTATCGTACATCTAATTTGCGCGACGCAGTAGCTAATTTATCTATTGCAGCACGATTATATGATGTTTGATTAGTATCTAATATTGACTCAATCGCCATTACTCTACACAGATCTAGAAATGACAAATCATTGGCTACCGTCGGACCACCATAATATTACACCATGATGTGTGGATTGCCCCACGCCGTGAATTAGAGAGCGATGGTGTAACCGCTCCAGTTGTGTTCAGCGGTTGGAGCGCAGGTTACGGATACAGTAGCTAATTGTTGAGGAAAATCTTAATTGATGAGTGATTTCTGTTTCGACATTTTAGTGGTTTCAATTTTGCGAATATCTGAGTTTACTTACCGACGCAGTTAAATCTTAAACTTTTATCTGGAATTATCCACAAATTCTAAATGTTTCAGATTGAGATTTTCTTGTAGCTACAGATACGGCTCGCCTAATTGGATTTACTTGACACCTTTCTTATTGAATGAGTCTAGATGCTATTCACTGTTACAGCAAAATAACTTTCTATATTAAGGGCTTCTCTGTGAAATCAAAACGCTTCTCTAATTACATCTTATCTGACATTCAAATCACGTAAAAACAAAACAGCTAACACAACGACAATCCTACCTTCGGGCTCAAACCCTCTCTGACTGCTGGCTCCATAAGAGATCTCCCGATTCTTCCCATCCTCATCCACATATCCGTACTTCCCAGCTACGTCACCGTTCGGGTACTTCGTCTCGATCTTGAAGGATCCGTCGGCGGCTTCGTAGCCGTAGCTGTAGGAGCCGTCATCGTTCTGTCGGTTGATCTGCTTGAGGATCGGAACCGGGGTGGTGGTGGGTCCATTGGGGCCTTGGCAGTGGACTGCTAGCCACGCCGTGCAGAGGATTAGAGCCTGGAAAGAGAGAGAATTTGAGTGAGATTGGTGTTTTGTGGGGTGTTCTACAGGGTTGTGTTATAGCGCCCATTATAGCTAGACGTCACATTAATATCTTTCTTAAACACCTTTAATGGCAATGATTACGATAAGCAGGAAGATCGAGTTGGTAGCTATCAGAGATCAGGAATACTTTTGTGAATATAACGGTGTGTACATCCGTTTCATGAAAAGATTTCGCCAATAAAGAAATTAGCCGAACTTACTTTAATTAAATTACAAATAACTTATTATAAAGAGCTATGTTAGAAAGAAATATGTTAATCAAAATACCAGCTAATTTCGGAAGTAAAAATAAAACAAGATAAACCGCACTATCATTAGAATAATCGCATCTTTTTTACTACCTAACCACGAACCGTATAACTCACTTTAAATTACACAACATTACAAAAAATAACAGCGTTAAGTTATTTCGAACAGTTAAAAGTGAGCGCCCTTGATCTTGCCGCCGCGATGTCGTTGCGTAACCGTGGCGTAATTGCTGCGTGCTCGTTACGGTGTAATTGGAGGGTTTGTACTAAGTAATTATATTGGTGTTTGTTACATTATGGTGTAAGTGGGTTTAAAAGGGAGTGCTCGTTGTTAATTGAAATATTGTTACGACGTTTGTACGTAACGCCACTGAGCTTTTAATTATGTATAGTGCAATGTTTTTCTGAGCTTTCGTTTGCTACTCTACTTAGAGCTCTTTCAGAAATAGTAACACTAGTGTTACTTTGATAATGCTGCATTCGATTCCCGTCGGATAAAATATGTTTGGGTTTTTTTTTCCTAGCCTGTTCTGTCCCACCACTAAGCCTTTGCCTCTCTCCACTCTTACAATTGAATCTTTTCTTAATACCAGCCCGGAGGCTAGATTAGGGCCAGGTTGATGACAAATAGGCTTGCGCCCTATACATGGGACTTAAACATAACTGGTGAAATGTGGGTGTACTATAGATAAATTATGGAATACAGGCGAGATGTTAAGTTTGAGTAAATAAGGTATTCCTTCATTATCTCGTCTGATCAAACATAATTATAAGCTTTGAAGTGTTACAACAAATAGTCGCCCTTAAACACTAAATGTACTAAGTATCTCACTAATTAAAAAACAACACAAGTTCTGACGCCATCAAAAGCTTTATTAGGACAAACTTCTCGAACAATTTGCAACAACTAGTATACCGACCTATATATTTTTTCCTTCAAATTCTTGGTAAAGTAATGACACAAGAAACTCAGTCGATAAATCGAGTTGACACCCACAGCACAGTAGATTTAATAAACAGTAGACCAACATCGAATCGCCGCACAAATTTTTGGGAATTCCCCTTTAGGGGTAATTTTTAAATCCTATCGGACACATGGCTTGGAAATGAAGAAATAGTAATTATTGAAGTGGACGGTTCTCTACCTCTTTCGTTCTGCCTGCCTCTTTGGAGAATACACACCTGAACATAATAATACAGGCCTGATGAGAGGGGTAAGGTTGAGGAAACATTACGCCTTTTATCTGGCCTGATGTAGATAATACTAATGATCACAACAATCACGAAAATGTAGTTGAGATACTGTTCTATATTTCGACTGTGTCCAGAGAGAATGTCCCAACTTAGCTATTTAGCCTTGTGGTCAACGCGGACATACGATACTTTGTTTATATACTTGTTATAGATATATCGATGTAAGACAAGTATATAAAATTAATATCGCTCGTGGTAAGTGGAAATTGGTTTATGATTAAAACATGATGGAAATGCTTACGCTACTAGTAGTTACAACATTTATGAAGATTAGATAGAGGTATACATTATGGATTGATTTTTCTGCAGTGATGTTGTGGTTATGATAAGATGCATGGTGCATATCAGGACTTGGCAAATATGAGTTAAAGCCAATATACCTAGGTTATTGTTCTTCTAAAACTAGATGAATGTTAATTAAAAGTAGTTTTTTAAATACCAATTGCTCAGAACTACATGATCTAAGACTATTAATGTATATAGGAAATCTTTATCGCTGCTGGATGTGACACTCTAAACTTTGAAATCCTAAGTTCGATTACCTGTCCGATCCAGAAGTCAACAAAAAATAAATTAAGTATGACTGTACTGAAAGAAAAACTAGGAAAATCCTTGGTTGCGATCGGTAAAGGAACTATGCTCACAGTATAGTATAGTTTAGTATTTATGTTGGTATTTTTTATAGAGGTAGCTTTTAGACTTTAGATCTTTTTATTTTGTCTTAGATAAGGCTGAGAGTTACCAGGTATCAAATTGATCTGAGGCTAAAGTTTCAATTTCAGTAAAAAAAGTAGTTGGATCCGGGTGAATCAGTCGATGTTTTATATTACTCATAAAACACCCTGGTCTCTTCAGAAAAATCAGGTAGCAGTAATCGCAACCAGCTTGTGTATATGACCAGATGCGTGAACATGGACGAAGTAAAAGTGAGTAATGAGTATGTAAGGATCGTACCTGGTTACGATCTTTAGTGTTTGCCTACCGCATGACAAAAAGGTTTAAGTTTACTTATGCATGTAATAAAACTCATTTCAAACTAGATACCCAGAAATCAAACAAAAAGCTTCATGATTAATTTCTTCGGAAAATCAAAGTGAAAATCGATCAAGTATTCCATTACCCACTGATTAAGTATAATAACCATTAATTCTTGACAAACTAGTCGCCAGTCAGGCATTATAGATGTGTACCACATAACGGTCTAGATTCTAGATAGATCTAGTGCTTATGTAAGATTCTGGACATTTGTAAGGCTTAGCACCACTTCCTACACTAAACAAAGTCGGTGAATAGCGCATTGATATTCACTTTGAGGTAAATAATGTAAGGTATGTTGTACTAATAGATACAAAAAACTCGCCTCTGTTACATAACATAACATCGCGCCTGTAATCCCCCAAGGGTTAGGCAGAAGTTTACCTAATAGTACACCTACATTTCGCCAGTTATGTTAAAGTCCCATGTAATAGGGGGCGAGCCTATTGCCATCAAACGGTCGTAAATTCAGACTCCGTGGCTGCTGTTGAGAAATTTCTGATGTAAAAACCCAATAACATTTTGCCCAACCTGGGAATCGAACCCAGGACCTCATGGTCAGCAGTTGCACTTGCGGCCACTAGGCCAACGAGGCAGTCTCACGGGCCTCTATCACATGATTCAGAAAAAAAATGTGACTGGCAAACAGGGAAATACTATGAGTTCACCTCTGCCTAACCCTTTGGAGGGAAAACGCGTGATATTATGCTTTATGTTAGGTACATTCAACTTCATATCTAAGCTACAGGAACTGGATAAGACTAGAATAATTTGGTACCGCATCACAGATTTAACGCAATAAGTTAGTAAATAGGCCAAGTGCTTAAATGATCGATTATATTCACCGCCCCCTATTTACAACTGCAACATGGATAGGAAAAGTTTAAATGCCAAATAAGTCTATAAACATATCGAAGCTCTACTCATCAGTTCAGACTTTCACGAACTATTATTATAACTAGAAGACGGGATATATTTTACGAACTATGGTTGGGACGGCTTCCAGTCTAACTAGATGCAGCTGAATACTGCTGTCTTTCACATGGAGCATCTGCCTTTTGTTTTTGGGGCAAGCCCGTCACACTATTCCCAAACCACTGCTACTCCCGAAAGCCAGAATCATCAACGGCGACCACCAGAAAAGCGCCGAGACAATAAAGTTTGACGAAGGCCCAGAGAAACAATTTAACTGTCCCTGGAGTCCGCAACGAAATGAATCTTCATCTATGTTAACAAAATGGTATTTTTCTTATTTATTTTTATTGTACTCTATCACAATGCTGTCCTATTTAACCCAAAGGTTGACTGGCAGAGAATGCCTTGTGGCATTAAGTCCACCTATGTATCACTCTCTGTACATGAAGTTTAAATAAATAATCAGAAAAGAATAGCGGAGGAGTAGGAAAAACATAATTCCACTTCCCTGGAGCGTCTACCTACCTGATCTCCACGAGCCATGTACTGGGTAACACTATACCTCTTGGTGAGAGTCGTTGTAAGACTTTTGGGCTTGTGCTAATTACACGTAATGAAGGATTATCAAAGACCTACAGATGACCGCCTGGACTAACTGCTTAATGTGCTTTTCTTCCGAGGGACAGGGTCTCGTAATGTTTGGACGCTGTACTAAATCGTTTTAATTGCGAGAACTTAACAAATTTCTATGCAGAAGTACTTAGACGTCCCTTACGTTTATTTCAAGTTAGTGTATCTGCTAGGGAACCATAATAAAAGTAACCCATATCAAATGGTACTGGGCAGGTCATGTCTGCCGCATGCCGGACAAACTGTGGGTCAAAATAGCAGGAAACTGGTGCCCTAACACAGTGAGTCGGTGTTGTGGCAGGCCACGGAGGAGATGGCGTGACGAACTGGACATGTTCCGTCAGAACTGGAACTAAGAGGAGCTGGTTCGCGAGAAGCAGAAGGAGTGAAGGAAGGCCTTCGCCCAGGAATGGGACAGAATAGGCTAGGAAAATAATTATATAAATATCAGCTAGGAATAAAATAACCTGCACATAACTTGATTAAGTTATGTGCAGGTTCAAGAAAATGCTAGAAGCGTCACGGAAATCAGCATTTCATTCCCTACAGATGGCTTCACCAAGGTGACAACCAGCAATATCAAATAGTACTCATTCATTAATATTGATATTATTTCACATTGCATACTTGTCTAAGAATGTGGTTTTAGTGCGCGTTAAATGAGATGTAAGGGTGTGTGCAGACGGTTAGACAGTAATCTGGCATGTCTGGTTATGCTGTCATGTCGTATGCATATTGGAGACAATGAATAGGTAATGTTATTGTTTGGTACTGATAATGTCAGATTAGATTGCATGTGTTCTCGATGTATGTAGGTATTAGAAATAATTGCGGTCGTATTACTTATTTCGAAGCTAAAATTGATCGATGTCGTAGATACCTTAGTTATTATAAGAACTATTGACGTAATTTTGGAGTACGTAAGTTAAAATGTTGTAATTAAAATTCTAAAGCTCCTTACATGTAGGAACTTATGTAGAAATACTGCTGCAGCTGAATTAATGCTTATGGTTTTACCTCACTGAAATTATACATCTAAATTCTAACTTCCTCTAATGAAAAAAAATATGTCATAGCAAAACCTATAAAGCTCTCGGCACTGTCCTCAAGACTGTATCGTACAAAGAAACACAGAAATCATCTTTTCTCCAGTTATGTTTAAGTCTCTTGTCATAGCAGGCCAGTCAATTACCAAACAGCAGTCGAATCCGAAACTAATCGAACATGTTTGAAACATGAAACTATTTAGGTTTAAAACCACGTACCACCATAACATTACAACAGCCTACCATTAAATTACAGCATGCCTGTCGCACGTAATTTGAATTCGTCTAACCGTCTGACCACGGCCTAATTTTGGCGCACTCAAATCTATTATAAGGTCATTTTTTACATCATTTTGTTGATCGGTTACTCGTATGTAGGCAGGTACTTATAATTAGACCTCGTCGTATGGGTTTTGAATAATAATTAGGCTTTTAAGTTTCGTTATTTGATTGTAATTATTTGAAAGAAATGTAACTGTTACATTATTTTGGCGTTTTTTTTTTCCTTTTGTATGTCGAGGTTAAGTGTTATGACATAAGTTTGATTGCTAATTAATTTAGTTCAGTTGTTATGCTGCAGCTATAGTTTGGTTATTTCTGTCATCATCTGTCTAATTTTATAGCAACCTTGTTGGGATTGGCTTCAAGTGTCACTTATTGCAGCCGAACACTAGTATTTTAAATGAAGGGACTACTAACCTGACCTGAACCTATGAAATAACCATAATAAAAGTTATAAAACTTTACCAAATAACTAATTAATCAAGACTATATTAATCTCGCACAAACTTTTATTGCTCTATATTAGGAAATCCATGACCACAAATCCTTATATCGAAAAAGCAAAAAAAAAAACTCGTGCAATTAATCCTAAAATCTATTTCCTGAAATTCGTCATATCCGTGCTAAACCCCACGCTTAGCCGCTCACTATTTTGTCCAAAACAATAACTTAAGCAATACAATATAATTGGTAGATTGTATTTATTGATAAATTAACTGTATTGACCAATGCTAAGGAAATATCGCGTGTTCAAAGTCTGAGGTTTAATTTATTTTCTAGAAAAAATATAAATTGTGTGACAGGTGTTGTGATACAAGTTGGCCTTGGTTGTATTTAATTAAAAACGTTTCAGTTAAATGTTCAGTAATTATAAGATCTGTAACTTTGTATTAAATGTTTTAATAGCTCCACATATTTTCTAAGCTGTAATGTTGTATCATTCAGCATTACTGCTTTGAACCAAAATCGCAGATCAAAACTATTAATTATAATTAATGGAAACTAACTAATATTGAAACTTCCCAACTCTTTATATCCGTCTCACTGTCACCTAATCACACCTCAGAAGCTTCACTCATTTGGATGAAAATTGACGCACAGGTACACCACCATCTGAGTTAAGGCACAGGATTTATCCTAGTAGGTCCTGTTCCCGTGCAATAATTTCCGACAGACGAGCTGGCGAATCCTAGGGAAGAAGCCAGTATTGACTAAGGGATGCAATTATATATTTTGTATATAATTGCATCCCTTAGTTAGAGTTTTTCATATCTGTTATGTTCAATTCGCAGCTATAATTTAACAATGTAAACAAAGGCATATTAATGCTACATAAGTAACATAACTCACTAAAATTCTTAGTAAATTACTTAATGACAATAATTACCGAAACAATACTACAATTATCTAATAACAAAACCGAGAAAAACCGATTTCACATAGAAGGCATAGACAACACAAGCTTCTATTTTAAAAATAAAAGGCGCCATGCCATTGAATTCATTGTTTTCTTTTTTTACACAGAACAGTCACATTGTCAATGGCCTATACAATATTGTTATGCAAAGGAGAACTGTCAAAATTGAACTTGATTTAAAACAAAAGTAAAACGGAACGAAATTGTTTTTGTAAATACTTGTTGCGTAAACTAAAGTGGGTAGCATTGCAAAGTTCTATTTGTAAGGACCAGACTTGCATACTGATTGCTTGGTCCATAGAATAGTAATGACTGGTTTGTGGCCTATAGATTTTGAGGTTAGGAAGTAGTTTTGGCTCTAATTTCGACATCGTGGAAGGAAGATTTAAGATCTTTTAATAATATGAGAAAAAGTTCCAGAAAAGGATTATGACCAACAAAGTAGTGATCAAAATCTAGGATAGCCCACCAAATGGGTAGTTATTTCAACTGGTGAATAAGCAAATAGTGACATTCAATAAATGAACAAAATCAGTTTCGAAAACTGAGTAGAAGTTGATGCACCTTTTATTCTACGTGCGTTTATGTCTTTTGTAGGGGAACTCAAGAATCTTAGATGGATGCGGATGCACACTGCGCACCCACCTCACATACAAAGGTTTATTACGGCAGATTTTAAAACTGAAAAATGAGACACATACTTTACCATGAAATAATTAGTCGAACAATTTAAGATCAATTTTGAATCCTTATTAAGCAAAACTTTGTTCTTCATGAGTTAATATTGCAAATAATTAACATAAATATTAGTTGATTGTCTTAGTTAAGTTTGTCGGTGAGTCAGGATCATTATATATTTCCCGTCTATTTGCCAAGGTTTTGGTGGTATATATTTTGTTGTTTTGCAACTGAATTTTAGACCCTTTCTTGAAGATGAGGTGTCTGTTAATTTAGCAAAGATTTTCTCGAAAAACGTAATGAGTGTTTTTACTTATGCTTAATAAATTCTTCTTATTCCGAGATATTTTACATCTGTCTCCTCTTTTTTGTATACTTCACATATTTTTAATTCCTCTATATTTTTCTTTTTGTCTTCAGAAGACGTAGATAACGTCCAATGTGTTAGCAATCCAAGTCTTTATACTATCTCATCTTCCTGCCCTTGTCCCATTCTACTTGGGGTCGGCACAACACGTTTTCTTCTTTTCATTCTCCCCTGTCATACGTCACGGCATCATTTACTCCTTTTTCTTTCATATCATTCCTCACACAATCCATCCATCCAAGTCTCTATACCATAGGTATCGAAATCTTACCTGAGCGAAATTCCACCTGTGAATTTAATTTCTACCTATCCGTAACTGCCTCTCCCTACAAATTATTCTTTTCGCTCGGACGCTATATTACATTCGACAATAAATTAATAGGCAGTTCTTCATTATAGAATCCATAACTACCCTCCTCACAGCGATCTAATAATTTGGCTCTTATAGCTCGAGCAGCTATGATAGCTGCAACTTGCAAGTCTATCATCGGAGTGTGGCAACACTGGCACCGACCGCGCCCACGTACTTTTGTGTTACATTCCGACTTACAACTTGTGAAATAGATTACTTGTCGGATATTATTGGATGGAATTTCAACCGATTGTATGCTAAATGTTTCGGCAAATTGGTTTGATAAGGTACCTCATAGATGTGTAGAAAGTTGGACACGTTTAGCCTGACCTATCTCAAGAGTCACGCTAAACTATGGAGAATAGTAATAACTAAATATGCTTACACTATTTTAATTCGGCGCTGTGTCATACTCATAAATCAAACAGATTTTGTATTTTCCCCATATTTTTTAAACTCTGGCATTCGACAGGGTTCACAGCACACCTAACTCAACTCATGGTTACACTATGTAATATAGTTACTATTATGTATTCTGGGCCCATACTTAGGTGTAATTGATTTTGCGCTTTTGTTTATCAACTCAATGGATGATTAAAAATTTACCATCAGTTTGTTTCCCAGATGATCCTTTAACCATATTTCTAATCAAAATCAACAGTGATTTATTTAAATGAAGCTAATTATAAAATGGGATACTTAGGAAAGTAAAAACAAAAATACACGACACAGTCCCCTCAAAACGACCGACCGGCGCAGAAAGTCATTAAAATAACTCATAATTACCTGATTATCACTTCCAATCTCACCCAATATCGCAAGATGTCCTTATTGGTAACGAAATAATGATATTGCGGAAAACATTCAGCCTCAATAAGAATTTAATTTAACTTACTTTCTGGCCTTGTTCACGCATTTACGTAAACTTGTTTACTTCTCAGTTCCCTTTAGGTTGAGTTCAGATTGACGCGATGGAAGTAACGCGTGTGTGTAGGTGTAAATAAAAACTGCATAATTTTCAATATTTTATAATAGTTGTAAAGGCAAGTAAGAAGGTGCACCTAAACTCCTATGCTACATCTAGAAGTGACCTTACATAAAATAATGAAACTTTGTTCAATCTAAAGATTTAAAGCAAGCCAACTATTTCAACAAAATGAGCAGCAAAACGTCAAATAAGATTTAAGAATATTTTAATAAAAACCAGCAAATTAATTACTTTTGACAGATCGTTCGATCATAATGACATTGCGCATCAAAGTGATACCTAATTTATCATACAATTATCTAGGTCGATCAGGATCACATCGTAGTCGCGACTGTCTGTACTCAGCCTTAGGTATGTTAAACCTGTTGGTATGCATTGTAATATTCCATCAAGTTGTCAACTTTATGGAGGCAATACTGAGTTTGAGAAATCGTGCAAATTGCAATAGCTCCCGTGTATCTAACAAGTTCTAGAAGGTTCTTTATGCTAAACAAAGCGATTAGCAAACTTGGTCCGATCACTGTGTTGATTCACTTGCAAAACAAGAAAACATACAAAAGATCACGCGTGTAATCCACAAAGGGTTCAATTGTACCTTTTATTACACTAATATTTCACCAGTTACTATTGTCAACCTCCTAATAAAACATCTGTAATCGGGCACAAATTCAGACTTCGGGCTGCTGATGAAAAATTCTTGATAGAAAAGTACGTCAGAAAGAAAATATGACTATGCTAGAGCTGGGATAAAAAGTAAGACCTCACGTTGACCAATGAGCAGTATTAGCGATTGCGACATTAGACCAACAAGTCAGCAGAGCAGTCTTGTAAAATAAAAACAAAACTAATTGAATTCACAAAATATTTAAATAATCTAACTTGAAATTACTACCACTACTTAAATATTAAAAAAAACCGTACAAACACTTAAAAATAACAGCAACAATTAAGCCAAACAGACAGTTAATTAAAATGTTTAATAAAAGTAATAACTCACTTCAAGAACACAAAGACCACTTAACAGAAATAGCACTTTTCCAAGAAATAGAGCACATTGCGTTAAACATTGCACATTGGGTACTAATGGACGAGCAGAAGCACTAAGTGTTACATTACAAGTTGCAACAACCCCGTGAGAAACTCACATTAATTCTGAAGTTCTAATTATTGTTGCTAAATGAAGGTATCATGGTAATTTGCTGGAGATGCTGATAAGCCCAAACTATGGTAAAATTGAGATGATTATTTGTAATGATGCCATGGGATTATTGTGTTTCGAAAAACATTGTTATTCTGTAAAAGTTGTAGAAGAAGATTAAGATGTGATGCATTAAATAATACAAGGAAACACTTTGTTTGAATATCTTAATATTGGCTTGAAAAAGATAAAACGCTGCCAACGATTTCTAAATACTAACAAACTTTATAGCTGCTGAACGTAGAAGCTCACTAAGCAAACTTATCTTAAAGATCTCGTGTTTAAATCTATGTCCAATAACAACCGTTGTATAAATAAGTATCCATAAGAAACTATAAGGTCACAGAACATTCCCATAATATTATTCAACGTTGTATACTCAATGGCTCACACCTTGTTAACTATTATAAGCGCACTATTAAATGACAATTCGAACAATAATAAACACTTTTACAAAAAAACTCAATGCCGGGACTAAAAAAACACAATTTGAATAAAAACTCATTTTCGGAAGCGAAATTTAAAAAAAAACTTTGAAAAAATAGCCGCCTAGACGTTAAAATTTCCCGCCCAAAAACAAAACTCAAAAAATTTCCCGCGTCAATTTCTAACCATAGACTCACCTTCAAAACCAACATGGTTGCTTGTCAAATTTCCCGCGTTTCGCGCGCGTTATGGCGAGCGATCACAACACACGTCTGCCGTTTGCCACACCGCCACTTGTATTTATAATGTCGCTAAGTTACCACAGTGGTTGGTCTGATATTGTTATTCTCCGCAGAGCCCTATGGTAACGTAACACCCCCGTTGATCAGTTATGTTTCTGTTGACACATTTACTAATGATTCATGGAGGAAAAACGCTAGTTATTTAATCTAGTTTTTTGTGTGCAAATGACTTGTCAAGTTTGATTCGAGAGCCGATAAAGCGATACCTGTATTACCATAATAAAACAAAAAAGACACTATCCTGCTGTGTTTAGATATACCTAAATTAATATTGATATTTTTTGTTTCAGAAGATAAAATAGAATTATTGTGTCCCGAGGACACCATAGGGGGACCCAGTCCAACAATGGTAGGTACTTGTAATGATAGATGCAAAGGTCAGCATTATCGCCAGGATATTTTCTTGTGACTGGTAACTTTAAGATCATGCGCCACAGCAGTTCTTTAGCCCCTTGGAAAGGCTTTTACAATTTTAAAAACCCAGCATTGCCCTAAAAATTATAGTTTATACACGATTGCGGAGACACATAAACGAAAATAATGGAGGTGTATTATACAATCAATCAGTTTATCAAATGCTTTTAAGTCGAATTATTCATTATTATCTTACATAAACGTTTATGGAGTAAGCAAGAAATGGCCCATATAAGATAGATTGTATCTTAATGTGACCTGCATACCGATTTTCTCGACCTCACTCCAATTGTGTTTCTATAGATGTTTCCTGTAAAAGCGCCCGGTGCAACTACATATACATTGATGTTCAAACGGGGTCAAAGCTAAAGACTTTTGTTTTAAACATGCGTGTTTGTGTACGACAGTCACGCATTTCTTCTTTAAGGTCGTTTTTTTTTTTCGTATTTACGTCCGATTATTAAAGTCCTACTTACCATTATTTGTTCTGAAACTATTAGACACTATCAGCCACATGGATCATCATCATATGTCTCCTGCCATTTTGCCAATTGTTTTTGGTCTGGCGAAGCATGGGTTGTTTTTCCAAGGATTTCGAAAATTTTTATAGCAGGTGAGGCAACCTTTAATACAATTTAAAACCGTATTGACTTCAAAGTAATTGTTAGCAAAGCACCACATAGACATTTCAAAAAGTGACTGCGTTGATTTTGACAACGAATTCGACATATGAGTAGTAACATAATTAAACTCCAGAGTCCTTCATAGATTTTCTTAAATAAACTAAACTTCAAAATAATTATTAACAAAGCAGCACATAGCCATTTAAAAAATTACTGCGTTGATTTTGACGACGAATTTGACACACAAGTAGTAACACCCTAAAATTGAATTCCAGAGTCCTTCATAGATTTTTTAAAATTAACTAAAAACCTTGAAATTCTACATCGATTTAGTTAGTAGTGCATTGCCCAAGGGCCCGTAGTAATAAACATTTAAGTAAAGGTTATTCTAATTTTGCTGGTTTCCATTCGTTGCTGGACATTCAAAAGTTCAATAGCTTGATATTAGATTAATTTTAATCGCTCATTGTTCTAGTTTTAACACGCAAACTTAGGTTTACTAACTAAGGTGGTAAAATCCAGTCGAAATATCATTTTCAACCTTCAAGATAGGAAAGTACCTAACTGGTACAGGTACTAACATCTAGTTGCATCCAATTAGACTGCAAGCAGACCCCAAAATAGTTGGAGCAAGGCCAGGCAAGTGATGAAGTTAGGTATATACCTACAGTACAGACAACCGAACAAGATAATGGTAACATTTACTCCTACGACAATGTGGCTGTCAATGTCAATTTACCACTGATGTGCGGCCATTGTGCGGCAGACAATTTTTTTTTAATAATGAAGTAGGTACCTAATCTATCCAGCCATCATCATAAATATCTGAAGCCATAGCACGAGCGCGCGGGGCAAACGTAACGTAAATACGTCGATTTAAAAAATCAAAATATCGGTTTCACATATTAAAATATTTTCATAATTTTAAGAATGTATTCATATCTATGAATGTTACTGATTGTGTTTATTGCAAGTTGCAAACAATTTAACTATGTAAAATGCTATAGGATAATTGTATTTTCGTTTAAAAATCGACGTATTTACGTTATCTACGTTTACACCGCGCGCTCGTGGTAGGGCCCCTAATTGACTACAGTACCAAGATTACACGAGATTTAGAATTTAGGTAATTATTAGTTGAAAAAAAGTCCTTGGACCATCAGAAACTAACATCATCCTAGCCTAAGGGGATATTTTAAGTGGTTAAATATGCATATCATTAGCACACCTTAATTATCTGCAAAACTCCTCTCAAAATAATTACCAACATATATGGGTTCTATCAATCATTGCTAAAAACGTCCTGATGTATAATAAGTAAATGATCCAATTACATAACAAGATTACATTTTATTATTATTTATGGCACAATTAAATATCAATTATTATTTATTAAACTAGAGCTAGAATTTAGGAAGTTCTCAAAACTGGTAAATCGCGTATTATATTGCTTACATACTGTTGCTATGGCCGAGACTTTGTGTGGATTTTGGATGAACTCAAATAATCCACTCATTCGATCCCATTAGAGGTTGAATCGATATTAATGGTGGGCCAGTGGTAATACTCTCGACTTCCTCGACGACGATGAACTCAGCCAGGCACATTACATTGGGCCCACGTGGTGGATTACGGCCCTCTGACTTTTATCAAGTTTCATGTTTCAGGTTATAAGTAGGGTTTACCGGCAGAACGGGAAACTTAGCAGACAAAGTTACAATTCAATTCATAACATTTGTGTGAATAACACTCAATTCAATTTGTTGTAACAAATATAAAATCACGCTTTTTTCCCATGGGGGTAGCCAAAAACTACAGAAAGCCAGCTGCTACGATCCTTACATGCTCTAATGCTTCGTCAACGTTGATGCATCTGGTCATACAATGACGGCGGTTCCGTGTACTGCGCATTACTAATTTATTACTTAACAATTTAGGAAGTCTTCAAGATTAGTTGACAGATTATTGGTAAGTATAATGAAATAAATATTGGAGCCTCCACGATCAGTTGTAGACGCTCGCAGCAAGGCCAAGTACGACCGGACCAGTCTCTTCGAGTATGTAGTGTAGGAGCTAGCGTGAGACTGTGAGCTTGATCTGGATTGAAAACTAACGTTTTTTATTAATTACTATTATTTAAGCTAAGTACTTCATAAGTATCACAACTGAATTTGTAATATTATTAAAACAAATTAATTAATTATTTATTTGTATGTAATAGTATTTATACTATGTTTACATTTCAACAACAATGAATAAAGGCAAAAGATTCCTTGCAACTTTT
Organism: Noctua janthe; assembly: GCA_910589295.1. Taxonomy (NCBI): domain Eukaryota; kingdom Metazoa; phylum Arthropoda; class Insecta; order Lepidoptera; family Noctuidae; genus Noctua; species Noctua janthe. The sequence goes on from OU342561.1 coordinate 1,268,531, forward strand.
GTAAGAGTGCAATTTTATCAACGTCAATATTTTAGTGCGCTACAGAGATAATACAGACAATCTGAGCTATTATTGAAAATCATTATAAAAACCTGAGGAAACCAAAATAACCGATATTATAGACGATTAAAAGTTGATAAATGGCTACTAATCAGCCTGGCCGCACTCGCTTACTAATTTGGGAGGAGCAAGAATTACAGCAAATCACAAACCGATCTCTAACTATAATACATAACACACATGTGAATATTACGTATTATGCTGTAACAAATTGCTATTATATTGTGATTTCGATGCAGTAATCATTTGGACAGATGTAGGAATAAGAACTAACACAATGTAGCATTGTAGTAGCACAATACACATTAGAATGTGCCTAATACTAAGTGGCACCGCCTCATTTAACATTGAGACTGCTTAGAATTCACAAAGGTAAAGTGATAAGAAGGCAACTTCGTGATCTGCAGGCTTGGGACCATGACACCTCTCTACAATGTTGACTGTTGGGTTGAGCTGAAGAAATAGACTTGGTAGAAACGTCACTTTCTGATGTAAAATGAATCGGCAGTGCATTGATACAAAATGTGCATGTTTTTGATTTGTAAAACTATCCTGCTCCTACATTCTTCTCCCAAGGCTCTGCCGGTGTGAGTAATTCATGAGCCGCTAAAACCTAATGGTGCTCCCACACTGCTGTTAAAAATGTTTACACTCATTAGTAAACATTTTCTAAACAAACATGTTAGGTAATGTCAGTAGTCATTTTTAAACAGAGAACAACAGAGAGTTAGTAACAGAGAGTTAGTTAACAAATTGCAACAAATATAACATTTGTGTGTAAACATCTATCCAGGCGACAGCAGGGTAGGCTTAGAGTGCGGGGCCCGTTCTAGCGTACGCCCCGCCGTGCCATGCCCTGTCATGTTTCCAAATGTAATAAATGTTTGTAAACACTTTTCATCCGTGTGGGCACTCAAAACATCTAACAATTCCTAACAGAATGTAACAATTTCTAACATTTGTTAGTAAATTTATTAGTGTTAGAAAATGTTTTTAAACGTTTTTAACAGCAGTGAGGGAGCACCATTAAAGATAAAAAAAATCGATGAAACTTCGTAGTAACATTGTTAAAGTTTTAAATCTAGGTATGTGCACGAAAGTCCCATAACCAACTTGAACACCAGCTCCCCGACTATTTAAGCGTCTTAGATCGCTGCAAGTGCTCGTAATGTATGAGTGTGCGCACAAAGGACGCAGATTTCATCTCCTGCGCATTCCAGTGACAGGCTTTTATTTATTATCCGACGTGGGCGTTGATAGCATGTGTGCCATTAATCATTTTCTTCCATAAATAGAATAAATGGAATTGGAGATGTAAATAGGCAAAAAAAAAGGGGAAAAAATAGGTCATCAGTGTGGGATACCCTTTTTTATAGTTTTTTTTTTGGAACCCAACGGAAGGAAAAGCGCATTTTATAAACATACATATCCTAAATATCGTTATCATCGTTAGGTACCCTAGGTAGGCCTGAGAGCGCAAGATCAAGCGATATGTCAATATTACTGACAGTTCTCAGTATAAATACATATATAAAAATACAAATAAGTTACTGTTTCAGGAAATATAAAGTTTATAAAATACCTATTAATTATTACATTTATAATTAATAATTAATAGGTATTAGGCAACGAATACCCTGTGAATATATAATAAGTAATTTGATTAGATTTTAAACGATTTTAAATTTTAATTAAACTAGTTTTTGTCCTTCGTCGAGTCAATGTGTAATTTTTTTATTTAATTTTCTCATATTTACCGAGAATCGAACTGATTTATTGGTCAATGTCAATTAGTTAAAAACCTTACTTAACTCATGGGTATATATAACATTACTTAATAGATAAGCTACTTAAAATACTTAATAATTAAGTAAGATATCTAGTATCATAAATTAAACTTATTGCAAGTGGGCAGTGTCGCCGTTCCACTCTAGATAGCCGGCAAGCTGAATGACCTACAGATGTACAAACTTGTTTATTTATTTATTTTGTTGCGTAAGTAAACACAACACAACATAGTAACATCCCGCAGGATTTCAAAGGGAAAGTCAGGGTGTGTATTGTTATACCTAATTACCATGACTTACCTATAATTAGCTGGCTACCCACACACCCTATCCAAGTCTGGAAAGTCAATTCATGTTATGGGTCCATCGGAATACAACCGGCTACCGGATAATATTTTGAGCGCGACGTCTGACACTGTTTTTAAAGCTAAACTGAAAGGCTGGCTAACCGACCAGGCATTATATGACCTATAAGAATGATTTTAAGAAAATTTATGTGATTATTATATTATATGATTAAATTATTCTGTTTATTGTGTATTATAATTTTTTTTTTTTTAATGTATTATTATTTGTGTATTTACTTTTTTCAAAATATGACCTGTAATTTCGATAATTATTAATAAATAAACTAAACTAGGGGGATACCCTATAAGAAACGACTAAATGTTTTTTTCTACACGAAATATGCTGGCGTTTGGCCGCAACTCGCCTGATGTGAAGCGTTGATACGGCCTAGGGTCGAGCACGCGTCCCTAGAAGAAACTGAGTGTCTGGATTTATGCCTGCTATAAATCCAAGATCTGGTCCATTGCATGTTTCTAAGAATTTTGATAATATATGACATTTTTCCGACGTGGGAATCCAGGACCCCACGCAGTCACGCTCAAACAGTTTTCATGACCAACGAAGTAAAGTGCAGCTTGCACTAGAAATTTTGGAGACCAATCTATTACAAACTCAATCAACTTGTTAGAACATGCTAGGTGTGATAGAATACCTGCTCAGAGAGGTGAACAGTACCACGTGGATCCCTTTCGAGCGGAAGAAGTACGGTAACGAAAACTTCACTTCCGTATCGGAAACGGAAGCTACGAGTACGTCTGATTACGTATGATATGTATCATACGGATTATAGTAACACTAATATGCATACCTACATATGTATGTAGGTACGAATATTAGTGTTACTATAATCCTTCCTGCAGCTCACATCACATGGTCGACACCCGTGACTATACGGTTATGAAAACATGACAGGAGCATTCAGTCATAATATTATTAATACTTGAGTGTGAAACTCCACTTTTCCACCTCCGGTTTCTTCGTATCTACCTGCAACCAACCTACCTGGCTGTAACTTACATACCCGGTAGGAGTTACCTTTCTCTAAATCCAAAAGGTCAGATTGCAGTCTTGTCTTACCTGGATACCTCTACTAAAGCAAGCCCACTCATATACTATGCAAATTTGTAGGAACTGAAGAAATTATCGGAGCCCTGTTTACCACAAAAGCCACAAAAGCCTTAAGTTTGAATTTTTTTACTCGACTCATTCGTACCAGGATCGTGCTAATAAAAAAGAAAAACAAATTAATACGAATTTATTCTGTCACAACTTCTGCGAACATAATAAAAGTAAAACAAAAGATTGAGAGACAAGGACAGTGAGAGTACTTCCGTGTCCAATTCCGAAGCTCTAGGGGACTCATTGCGATCGACGATCTTTATGCGCCGAGACATCTTGCTACTAAGGTATGTAAAAGGTACATTTTATTGATAAAGTGAATCAATCCTATGATATCGCACAAGATAGAGAGGTTTGGAAGGAGAAAGGGGAGGCGTTTGCCCAACAGTGGCACTCATGAAATGCTAAAAAAATAAAAAAGTCAACTTACAAAACTTGGAATGACCTGAAATCTTATGGAAAGACAAAGCAAGACCTAAAACAACTTTTTATTCCGCTCAGCTTAGTTGCCAATTGCCACTTTTATAAACAAAATGACTCCTGTTAGAATTTAACCCTTATGGAACCCAAAATCAAATCTACGGGACATCTGTAATTTTTTGAACTGGCACGATACGAAGTCAACGCGCACGCCCTCTATAATTTCAAGAGCTTACTTTGCCTGCGTCATTGGTGAAATGTGGCCAGTATGCCATCACTGCAAAACCCCTGAGGAATCATAACCGTAACATTAATGTTCTAGTATGGTGCAGACTACTGCCACTACAGTGAATCTAGTGCAGTGTAGCAATACGTTGCAAGAAGATTGCAACAGTAGCAGAGACCAGTGATAAACTTGTTATCATCACCTGCAAGGATCATTAGCCATTAGCCTCTTTGTATAGTTATGACACAGTATAAATAGATATTATTACCGTGGTTATGATTAAGTAAAAGATTCTGAAGCAGCAATGATTGTTATTAGGTTTTGTAGAAGGCAGCTACCTCCTGTTATATTTGAATAAATAGGTAGGCTATAATATATAATCAACAGCATAGGTCGATCGTCAAAGAAGCTACGGTGGCCAAGGTCGGTCTGTGGGGAGACCAATCCATAACATACCGAGTTTCCTCCGTGCCTCGGAAAGCACATTAAGCCGTTGGTTCCGACTGTCATTTGTAAATCTTTGACAGTCGTTACAGGAAGTCAGTGGCCTGAAAGTTTGACAACCAGTCTTACCAAGCGGTATCGCATTATACACTAACTAGGTTGTGGAGGTCAGATAGCTAGTCGCTTCATGAAAAATACTGATATTCAGCTGCATCCGGTTAGACTGGAAGTTAATCACAACATAGTTGCGAAAAGGCTAGGCAGATGATGAGGTAATCTTACGTAAAGGAATAATTCATTTTGTAGTTAGGCAGAAATATAAGTATCAGTAGATGCGTGAGTACATAGAAGTCTCTGTTGAAGATGGAGTTAGATCTCAATGTCGCAGGTCTGTCGTAATCGAAATTCATTGGCGTAGTTCCAATCCAATAGAGGCCATAAGGGCGATTGCACATGGCGATCGTTATCATGATTTGACAGTATTGATTTCATAGATACGAACAAGTAGGTAACAGGGTTTGTTTATAACATCTCTTTCTTGAGATTTACTTTCTAGCCGTCTTGTTAGGAAGTAGGTAGTCTTGATCTCCATATTGGCTGACAGGACCGGTCGTTGTGGTGATGATTGGGGGAGGTCTATTTCCAGCAGTAGACGCTTTGAAGGCTAAGGCTTATCTATCATAGACAAGCCTTAGCCTTCTCAGATATCATCATTACATAGATAATCTATGTATCAACGATGAAAATTGCAACTGAAAGGTACGTCCTCTAGGCTGTGAATGACGGTAATCTTTCACTAATAAATCCTCTAAACAGAAAATCTCATTAAAGGCAATTCCAAAACAAGCACCTTGCCTACCCATACATAACAAAAAATGTCCTTATACGGCAATCAAACAAAATTAACAACAATAGAATCTACTAAGAAAATTCGAGACTTAAGGCACCCGTCCCTCCGCCGACGAGGAAGCAACTCGCTATCAACTATTTCCTGGCTCAAGAAACGTACAGTAGAGACCATAAGTGCAATAGCAGTTTCACAAAACGATCGCATCAAAACAAGTCGCACTTACGACCTTTTTCCATAACAAACATTTTGCACACATACACGGTCTCGTATATCGCACTCTTTCATAATTATCTAGTCAGAAAGAGTGCGATATAATGATATTTGCCTTAGTGACAAGCCTGTCATGTCGCGACGGAGTATTAAGTTACTGATATTTAATTTCAAACTAACAATTATGTGTCTATCTGGCTTAGCGGTTAACGCTATAGATTAAATGTCTGACACGGTGGAGCCTGCGTTCGAATCCAAGTGACACAGTTACACTTTTTGTGTTTTAATTATAAATGATACGTTAGACCCGATGAGATATGTTTTTCAAAATATTAGTTGGAACTTATTATTAACAAAAAAGATGAGGGTGAATGTGACACAAAATAAACTTCTGGATTGAACAAAGTAGTTAGTTATGACGTTGTTAGTTGGTGAACTTTGTTTCGAGCGTTTGTGTTATTATTACGATTAGCGTATTGTTTGATTGTCTTTATTCAAGATGCAAGCTAATATTAGTATTGATGACAGGGCAAATATTGTCACTTTGCGTAAAAATGGGCTTAATATTTCTCAAATTTCAACTGAAACTGGCTTAAAATGTGTAAGTTATTTTTAAAAATTATAATTATTATGATGATAGTTGTGGTGTGTGATTTTCTTATTATTAAATAAATTGCTAGTTGCAAGTGTGTAATCATATTTTGTTTTTTTTTTTTAGAAATTCTGTTAGCCGTTGGGTAAAGAGGTTTGAGGAAGAAGGTAGTCTGAAGAGTCATCTAAGAAGTGAAAGGCCGCCGCTTATTAACCCGACTCAGCGACGTTTTATGGTGGAAGAATATGAAACAAATGGTTTCATTCCAACTATAATGTTTGCAGAGCAATTGGATACTACATTACAGACTGTTCGCCATGCAGTCCATGCTGAAGGTTTACATCATCGGAAGCCAGCTAAAAACCATTTTTGACACAAAACCACAGGGAGGAAAGACTACGTTTTGCTCGAGATTATTTAGATTTTAACTGGGAGGTGACTGTATTTTCTGAGGAGAAGACTTTCAAGTCTTGACAAAAGGAAGACTTAATTTATGGCGAAAAAATAATAATACTTAATTTAATAAGTAGACCGGGTAACTAAATATTTAGTAATATTAACCTAACCGTAAATAAAAAAATAAAAAATTAAGAAATAAATTTTAAATTTAATGATCTTAAATTGGGGTTTAGTTTCAATATTCTTTTCGTCAAGAAAATGAACACTTAAGCTATAACCTCAATACATTCAATGTGACGTTACATAAAAAAAACACGTTCATAAAGTCTAACTCATATATTAGTATTCAATGAACTCTGCTGAATACCTATAATAAGCGGGTATCAACAATTATTTTTGTGTTATTAGAATATCCTTTCCGTGTTATGTTATTCTTATTATGAATTGACTAAGTGGGTATACAACAAAAAATCTTATGAACGGTGATAAGAGAACTTTTTTTTGCCTAGGTAGGAATGTGACGTCACAATTCTCGTAAAAGTTTGTTAATTTTATAAATAAATAAAACGAATAAACATTTTTGTTATCATTCAGCATGATTTTTTTATTTCCACCTTCCAACACCGAAAAGATAAAATAAAAATCAATTAATGAGGTTAAATAATAATACAATAACTATCTAATATTTAACTCCTTATAAAAAATAAATAATAAGCATGACTACATTATAAATAAACATAAATACCTAACGACTTTCTGCTTAAAATACAAATATTATTAAGGTTTCAAAGAAACAAAAAACAGCCACACATTGTAATAACATGGATTCGAACTTGGACTTCATTGATCGTGAACCCATGCTCAGCCCAAACAGCTACCAACACATGTTAATACTACGCGAATTTTAACAATGCAATGGTAAGAACAGGTCATCACTATGAAGTGTATTCTAAATGCAACAGAAATATAATGCTATTTCGCGTAGTGTGACGACAGTTCATTAGTGTGTGATATGTGTGGAATGTTGAGACATCACTCATACACGCACACGCACACACACTGCTGTATCGCGCTCGCACAGTTCATAGCAATATAATCTTTAGCATGGTAGTGCACTTTTGAGCGTCTACTGTACAAAAGATTGCAGCTCCCGGTCAGAGTAAAAGATATACAGAACACTACGTCTGTTATACCCAAAAGGTTAGGCAGAGGTGTGCCTCAGTAGCTACACCCACATTTCGCCAGTTATGTTTAACTGTCATGTAACAGGAGGCGAGCCTATTGACATCAACCGGTCATAATCAAGGTTCGGGCCGCTATTGAGAAATTCATGGCAGAAAAATCCAAGGCGACCACTTTGTACGACCTGGACATCGAATCCAGGACCTTGTGCTTAGCAGTACCTAGCACTTGCGGCCACTAGACCAAGGCAGCCTCTACTCTTTTCTCGCTAATCACCGACAGTAGGACAGATGTATAAGCACCGAATTTTCACCACATTACGTCTCCAAAGCGCGTGCGCGAGCGGCCATGACACCGCCGCCATTTGTATTCGTCGCAGACGCATGTACGAAACAGTAACCGATAATTGCATATTATTCCACTTGTTACACGATAGTGTTATGTATGATTTAATGGCACAGTTTTTTTAGGTTCCTACTGCAGTGTTGCGACAAAATGACATTGATGTGGTGTAAGTAGGTTGCTATGTCCAGCAAATATCATCTTCCTGCCCTTGTCCCATGTTACTTGGGTTTGGGGTAACTAGTTTTTTTCTTCCATTCTTCTCTGTCAACCATCACGCTATCATTTTACTCCTTTCTCTTTCATATTATGTCCAGCAAATATCATTTTGGTTTAATGTTATGCAAAATATTTACCTACTGCTTGGAAGCAGGATGCAGCACTCAAAAACATCAACGTCTCCTCAGGATGCCCCGTAGAGGGGCGAAAAACTAGAATATAGGTAGGGTAAGGTGTATTTTGCATGCTAATTTCCGCACCTCACCTTGGGAGCAGCGGTGGCCGTGGTGGTGGTCCCGACTTACGAGCAGTAAGTCGTGGGTTCGAACCCAGGCAGGCGCATTACTTTGTGTAATTTATTTCATCACCACTGCTCTCAAAACGGTAAAGGAAAACATCGTGAGGAAACCGGCTTGCGGGTGGGAGCGCGGTGCTGCATCCTGCATCAAAGCTTGGATCTATTTGCGGAATTACAACTAAATATTTTGCATAACATGAAATGTTATGGATTGCCGCAAAGTAACGCCTGATTCCATAATTTATCATTTTGGTGTCGTTTTTAACGATTGCTCGTCAGATTTCGACAATGCTTGTAGTGAATGACGAGCACTATGTTCTGATAATATCCGGAGGCGAGATAATTTGGATATCTCAAAGGATCTCGTTCCTGAGCAGTCTGGTAAAAATATAAAAATGGTTGGAACTAGCTTTGGTCTATTCGTTTCAAAGTTTTAATACCCATTCGACGTCATCGTAAGCCCGTGTAGCCTGGTCTACTTGTGTTCCAAATTAAAAATGAAAAACCACAAAAATATATCAATAAATGAAACTTTATTAATTGCTAAACAGAGAAAAATATACTAAAATTTACATGAACAATGGCTTCTATGCGCTTAGACTATCTTACAGTAAATAGAGCGAAAGGAAACATCCACAATTTTGTACACAAAGCTTGTTATCCACTGCGGCGTAACATGACATATTTTGACAACCATTTAGCTGGCAACACTAGTTATAAAACAGTACAAGGACCTTTTAACGCGTGGCTTACTCCGTACCTAACTATCGCCGACTACTTACAGTATTTGTTTGTTATTTCAATGCATTTCTCTTTTACAAACAATGTTACAAGCAGCACCGTCTTTCGCGCGCTAAAAGATCCCTACAGCACTGTAATACTAAATCCCTCGTTAATTAATGTTCTTAGACAATCGAGCCTGGTACTTTACAATAAATATCTTTTCACTGCTGACTAAATGGTTTTTCATAAACTGTGACTCATTTATTAAAAAATGTTTGCGCATATTTACGATCATCTTATAAAACTTGTGCGTTCTTCCATAACATGTTACGCCCCAGTGGGCAGAGCCCTTAAACCCACACAAATTCATTTTATATAACGACACGACACGTACATCAACCTCGCAAAATCAACAGACAAACAGATTTCCTGGATTTACAACTTTTCATTAGTCGGTAGTCAATTCGCGTAATAAATTGCTCATGACATACTGAAAAAAAAAAACGAAAGGCCTACATATTTTATTCAACATTTTGTGCTTCTCATTAAGACTTGACTTACATACAAATAATTAATTGATAAAATTCCCTTAGAACAAAATGTTTCAAAAATCATAAAATTAACTTCTAAAATTCATTCATTTACTGACAGCCTTAACTAAAGACTGTCTAGAAGCATGAAATTTTCAGTCCCTTTACTAACAAAGGTGAGCACTTCGGAAAGTTTTTTATAAAGCCAAGCCTTTGTGTGATTTTGATTGAAGTTGAAAAAAATTATATAAAAATTTTCATTAATTCTGATAAGAAATCGTATCGGGCTTACTGCTTGTAATTAATATAATATTCGATACACAATATGTAGGTAAAAAGATGTCAATTTCAAGATTGTTTAAACAAAACCATATAATAATGAGCACACCGCAGTAAAACATTATGTACAAGTTTACATTCCACTCTGCACCCTGACTTCACAAAGATCACACGATTCAGACGCACATATAACCATTATTTGTATTTTAGTTTTCGGATTGAATTGTACCGAAGTGAAGGTCTAGTCTGTCCACAAACCGGCACTGGGTCGGCGTGGTGGTCCCAGCAGTGGGAACATTATAGGCTGATTATTATATTGTCGAAGATCTAGTTGTCAATTATAAAGGGTCTAAGAAGGCCCTTAACGAAGCCGAAAGGCACTTGTTCTTCCCGTCATTGCGATATTTTTTTTTGTTCTAGACCATACCTGGGAACCTTCTAGTTTCGAAGATATTGGGGTTCAAGGTTCAAACTGTTTCACAAGTTTTTTTTTAAACACATGCTTTTAATGTAATATTTTTACTTTTAAAAACCTCCACGAGTCCCACACTATTCAATACATCCATCTGCACAATGTTTTGAATGCGTCACATTGAGTCCTACCGTAAAAGGTGATTTTTCACCAATAAAAAAGAAAGTTGTTTCCCAGCAATAATTTTTGCGTAAAATTACTTAGTTTGATGTACATAATGCTTGGTTGACGACTTCGTGAAGGGTCCGTTTACACCCTGTATTATTATCACTGAATTGTACAAATTAGTTCATCAGGATATCGTAGTGTCACCCAGAAACTAGGATGTGGAGGTCGGATAGGCATCGCCCCATATAAAATACATTCGGTTAGACTGGAAACCGACCCCAACTTAGTTGAGAAAAGTCTAGAGAAGACCGATGAACAAGTATTATTCATATTATAAACCTTATTACGTATGTTATAATGGCCGATTACCTGTAAAAGTGGTTCAGATACCTATGATCTATCACTCGGTATAATCAATCCAAAATTAGTATTAAATATACAATGTAATATCAGCAATAAGTTTACAGACTTCTACGTTTTTTAACAGACATAGACAGAGAGTTGTATAAAAAGTAGTTGGGTAAACCTCGTTAACTGACATTTACCCTTCCAAAAGGATATTGTGAATTTGTTCAGTGAAACATTTCATTTTTAATAATATATCGTGTCAAACCACTTTTGAATATTTTTTTTTTGTAAGCATGCAAATATAACATAAGTCAAAAGGACTGTCCCTACTACTTTTTACACACCTCCTACAATAAAAATATGAATTCGAAAAAATAAGGCATACAAATGGTATTTATACTAATTTATAAGAATAGGCACTATTATAATTATGGTCAAATTATAATAAAAGTTAAAACAAAAATGCAATATCGTAGATAATTCCAAATATATGAAGAATACTATTCTCATGTAATAATTAAAAAATAATAAGGCATTCGTCGAAGTTCAAAGTTTTAAAAGGCACTATAATAATACATAAATATATAGTATGTTGCGTGTATTTATGACAACAAGCCAATATGTTATAATATGTAATAACATTTTGTAAACGAAAATATATGAAAAGTATACTATTTATTTACTGTATAAGAAAGGAGCGGAGTTCTTGTACGGATTCAGTCTTATAAATATTTTTTATACATCGTCTCAAATTACCCCCTCTTCTAAAATATAGGATACTAATTTCTCCTTAGAATCGCATGTTTAAGTTTTAAAGCACAGTCGCTCCGCGTAAAAATAGAGACTCACTAAGTTATAGACAAAGCTGGTCGTACGCTTGCACTAATGAGCATACAACTAGATTCTATAAACAAAGTTAACCAAAATTACCCCTTTTCAAAATATAGGGTAAAACGGTTAAATCTCCTATGGCCTATACACCGGCTGCTTTACTGAATATCACAAAATGCCTAAATCCATACAAAAACTCGACAATTAGTGGACGGTCATACAAGCTACAATTAGGCACATTTCAGAGGCCATACGTTTTGTAACAACACGTTCAAATGTATATGAAAACCGTATTTAGTTGACGCCGCTTTTTCTTATATTTTTATAATACTTAATTGTTAACCTTTTGTGTAAAATAACATTTTTAACTAGTTTAAAAATACTTAAGTTAAATTCACAAGACAAAGGGTCTTTTTTGTATTAGAATCCCAGTTATTGTTTTGATGGGTTTTATTCGTTAATTTTATCATTACTATTAAATTGTCCAGAAAAATAAAATATATTTTTTTTGTCATATTTTACTTGAGTTTTTACTTATATTTCAATGCAGCGTCAACGTTAATATTTATATCTTTATTATTATCAGTTCTATAAATACACTGGATTTTTAACAATTAGTATTGAATGCCATGCATAGAACATAAAGCGTTAATTGGCTACTTTTACATGGGTGTAATAGATTTTTAGACGTAGTTACAGTATATTGCAATAAATACCGTTTTTCAGAAACGAGCTAAATTACCCTCGTTTAGTTAGACATGTTTAAATTATTTCATCAATATACTATTAATGATTTATTTAATATTTTAAGCTATATTTGATAAACAGCTGTTTAGCATTCTATGAACATTGCAAATGAATATCGCTCATCAATGCAGTGCGGGCATGTGGTATTTTCTGTTTGACTAAGCTGAGTTAATAAAATAATATTAGGTATACCCTGTTCAATGCATTTAGGTTTTTTTTTACAATATACCGATTTAATTAAATTTACCCTTAAGACAGACGAATAGGGTAAAAGATGACAGATTAGATAAAAATAAAGGTTTTACTTGGCTTGTGATTAGTTAAATTGAAAACGTTAGTCACTGCAATATTTCATTAGAAAATATATAAGTTTTATATTTTTTATTATCTCTATTATAACTGGGACACGCAACAGTCACTCTTTTGGAGGAACTAAATCTTTTCTTATTAATATTTTGAGATCAATCACATTTTTTCGTTACTTTCTGCACATGTCCCCTGATTTGGTTTTAATTATTTTTTTAGTAAAACTGTCACTCCCTAAAAACTACGTTCAAAAATTTTGCTCTGAATTTTGCCGACTTCTTCGTTAAAAACTTCCGAGATTATGTTATTTTAAAATAAAACATTTACAATATAAAAACAACTACGAACAAAACGATTTATAATGAAATTGCAACATTCAGATTTTACAATTTACATGACAAAATATATTCTGTCAACTTTTATGATGGCACGATTTAAAATTATTGTCAAATGTATATTTTTTCGACTCGAATATCGCCGTTTTGTTAACCTTCGCTATCTTTCTCTTTCCAACATGCATGCAAACCCTGTGTATCTCTCTCTCTTTCACTTATTTCACTCTCTACACATTTATAACTCTAATCTACATAAAATATTCTCTGTAACAGATTTGCGAGTCGAAAAAAGGTAATTTGACCTACTATACAAATTATAAATACAATTACTGTAATATATAGAACACATGATCGTCACTATGCTATGAAAAGTGAAGTTACATTCAGTCAAAAAAGTATCGGGAATAGATGATTTGTTTATGGTTCCAAATTATTATTTTTGTTTTTTTTTTTTGTTAGATTGGCACAACTGTTTTCCATTTTAGCGCGGAGTTTGAGTTGCATCTGTTATTTAGATTAAATACAGTGCAGTTTTTAGTTAGATCATATCTAGTGTGTATTGCGAATTTCATAATAGATAAAAACATCGAACAAAGAGTTTGTCTTAAATTTTGCATCGCCAATAGAATTTCGTGTTCGGAGTCCCAAAAAATGTTACAGAAGGCTTACGGTGAATCCACTTTATCAAAAATACGTGCTCTGGTAGGCTATCAACGTCTTCAACTGAAGTTAACATCGCAAAAGTGAAGGAAATAGTGACTGAAAATCCTCATTCAAGTTTAAATTTTCTGTGTCTCACGTAAAATAATAAATAAAGAATATTATTTGAGCGTTATGCGGCGTTTAAGAGAGCCGCTGAACTTTCTGTGTTTCACGAGAAATAATATATAAAGAATATTATTTGAGCGTTATGCGTCGTTAAAGAGAGCAAATTCTTCGAAAAAGGCTAGATTTGTGGAAACAAAATTCTTGGATTTTGCACCACGATAATGCACCTTCGCACAAGGCCGTCATAGTGAACGAATTTTTAATCAAAAACTCAACAAATACCATCGAGCAACCACCTTATTCACCAGATATGCTCCACCCGACTTCTTTCTTTTTCCTAAACTCAAATTACCACTTCGTGGCACCCGTTTTCATTTGGTAGAAGACATAAATGAGAATTCGCGGCGGCAACTGAACTTAATTCCGGAAATAGCGTTTAAAAATGTTTTGATAATTAGATTATTCGTTGGCGTAAGTGTATCGATGAAGGAGCATAGTTTGAAGGCGATAAAATAACTTTGGATGAATAACTAACATTTTGTTTATTATTTATTGTTTCCCGGTACTTTCTTGACAGAGTAGTATGTGGCTCATTTGTATAAAGTGGTAAGTGGTGGTTATATTCTTTTAATTTTATTCCCTAATATTCTAATGCTTAGGGCGGTTTTAGCTTAGCTGTGCAATCACAAGTGTGTGTAGCAGTATACTATGAAATTGCCTGTAAAAACAATAGATTCATTTTAATAGTTTGTTTTTCCGAAAACTCGAACTCAAACACAAAGAGCCACAAAACCAAAATAATGATGTAATGTTAATAAAAATAAAAATTGCATTAAAACTAAATCTAAGCTACTATAAAATATATGAAACTTACATACGTATGTCTTATCTTAATAATATATTTATAATAATATATAATATCATCAATATCGAACGAATTTATGGCGAACTTAGACTTTTGTGCTTGACATTACCAAAAAAAAAAGTTTTTAAGCATTATTTATTTACACCAATAATATCTTTTTCTACCTTGTCATAAATTATATTGACGAGTATAGTAAACCTTAATGTCTTTATTCATTATAATACGCTTACAAAATACGATTCAATAAATTGGACACATGGTTTGAGCTGCATAATTGTAAAATGCCAATTGGGGCTTTATTACAACACAAAACATTAAAAAAAAGTTTAAAAATATTCTGTCACGTATAAAATACAAAATGCAACGGTTGAAATGATTTTTGAGATTAAAGAATTTTAATACCGGATACCAAAGTACGGTGGGGGTGTCGAGTGTGAGCGACTGTTGCCGACGCGCGACGCGGCTAGGACACCGACGAGATGGCGTTATGCGGGGAGCCCATCTGCGTCAGCACCTTGTCGAGCCACTGCAGCGGCCCGTGCAGGTGGATCTCTATCCAGCAGGGCGTGGACGTCACGTCCTGGCGGTGGTACTCCGCCCCCCAGCCCTTCACGAACGACATACGAATCGTGCACATCTTCGTTAGCTCATAAACTGCTTCGAAGCCATGATTGACGCTTTGGGACAGTAGTTGCGCAAACTCCCTATTATTGAAGATCTTAAGCGAACAACCAGGAGGTATTTTACACACGGTAGACGGATGGAAACCGTGGTGATGATTACAGTTGCGACTTTGAACGAAAATGGCGGCGTCCGACAAGCACTCCGCGTACACTTCGCCCCCAACATAGTATAGATGTACCCCCTTCCCTATGTGACGTCTCGTGTTCTCGATGGTCGAATTCCTGTTCACATTACTGAGCTGACCTAAACAGAACCTGTCGCTGTTATTCGAGGGATCCGTGAAGCCATCGACCACGACCGAATGGGAGTTACAATGGAAAACTTCACCTACACGGCAGTTCAACTCGTAGTAAGCTACTGATGCCCAGTATAACGGCTCCTGATAAGAAACCGGGGCGACTTCCCCAGGAGGTTCTGAATCATCTGAAGGTGGGGAATACGCTGGTGGTGGAGTATCAGGAAGTTCCGAACTAGCTGACGGAGGAAACCCTGACCCTGAGTAAGAGACGTTGTGAGGCATTGACGGTTCCGCAGTCCTTTGGAAGGGGAGTAGCGAATGTCCTGGAGCGAATTCAGAATGCCGTGGTACTAACACTGGCGGAAGCACGGGGCTCTCGACTCTCTTGTAGTGGTAAGGGTTGATGCAGACTTCCTTCTGTTTCGCGCTGAAGGGGTACTGGCAGATCTCTAAGGGTTTGAGCTCGTGATGACTCTGCAGGTCAGGCCAGCGCCAGACGCGACAGTAGATGACGTGTGGGAGACCTTTGCGGTGTGATACCTGGAAATATTAGGTTTTATGTTAGTGGCTGGTATTTTAAGAGATCTTCAAATGACAAAATTGTTGGTATCATCTTCATAGTCAATATCAATTCTAACTAGTGCATAAAACTTAGGAGCATGCTTGCCTAGAAGAAAACGATTCACTCGAACTTAGAAGATATCCAGATTATAAAGATCGGAAACGCGCACGTGCCTCTTATTACCATTTGGTATGGTAAGCTTGGTTTAGCCATTTGATAAGACCAGCATAATAGTCAGACTCCGGGCTTATAGCCACGTTTAAGATACAGAATTCCACTCATCAAAATATTATATAAAATTACTTGCATGCATGCAGGTGAGTGGCTATCCCATAGTGGATATGGAAGTCAGTGAGTTGCTTTTGGCTCTTACATCAATAAGAATTTGACACTAACCTGCAACCTGCCATCAAGTGACCTAGGAATAGTGACACACTTGGACGGCGTGCCAGGACACGACAGCGCTCGCTCTAACTCCTCGATGGCACCCTTCCGTTTCTTCAGCTTCTTCACGAGGCTGTCCACTGCCTTCTCTGCCCATTTCTCTTCTTCATCACCCTGTAAATCAAAGACAACGCGGGTTTATAATTTTGCCTATTTAGGCGAATTAACAGGAACTTGTTGGAGGTTTAAAATTATGGAATTTTTGAGGCTTATCTATTCCAGCTTGTTTTTAATCAGACTTTGATGATGATGCTCTGAGCTTAGCATCAATTCAAAACTCGCAAAAAACCAGCCATCTTTATAAAATGTTGTCTCCAGAACTCACTATAAGCGAGACCTGCTCAACAAATATTTATGTGATTGTCCTTTTAAGAATTGCAGATAGATTCTTTGACTGAGTTTTTAATAAGTCCACACTCTTAGCCAGGCACTACCACTAGTGTGTGATAATGATGAATCAAACAGTTCAAAAGCCGTGCTATTTATATATATATATTGTTTGTTTCTGACATGGAAAGAAAAATTCCAGAGCGAGCAGGGTTTGAACCTGCGACCTTCCGATTCAGTACACCGGATGTCTTAACCATAACATTCAATTCATTCATTTTGCAAGGAAGAAAACTAAGGATTTTTCTCAAGGAAGGAAACTAGGAAAACTGGTAAATTAATCATTGATTCTAAACATGTGATGTGTCTGTAACATTAGGATGCACCCTGATGTTAAGTGCATCATTCAAATGGTAGTATTACACCACTATGTGCAAGGTTGATGTTTGGTCCAAAAATTTGATTGTTGTACTGTTTATAATAATAATATAATGGCAACCCCGTACATCAAACATCAGTTAAATCGTCGTAATTTCTTATTTTAATATTAATTTTGGTTTAAATACAAAGGTCTTTACAATAGTTACCTAAAAACAGTCAATCCATACCTTTTTAACAAAGTAAATAATAGAACATTGGAAAAATACAATAAAACCAGAAAGTGAAAAATTTTAAAAACCCTTCAACTACAATGACATGTCAACGTCAATAGAAAATCAAAAATACAAAAAACAGAGAAGAAAGCTTGATGTGATAACATGATTACGAGAGCTGCCTACCGACGCGCACGCCTTACAACCCCGGACTCGTCGCTCAGCTCCGCCTCGCCACCGCCGGACCCTAGATCCCCTGTGTCACCGGCAGCGGCAGTTGCGTCGAGCTCGAGCGACGAATATCTCTCTCCGCCGACGTCGCCAACACCTGTACGTCGGCAGGGGAGAGGCCGGCCACCGAAGAGCTTGGGACTTAGGGGCCATCCGGCCCCGAGCCGGGTCCCCGCTGCCGGTGGTTGTGTGCAGCGCATGAGATGGACTCAAACAATAAACAAGAACGTCATGCGCGCATACTACGGGTCTACAGAGGGGGGAACTAACCTCACTGCGTACCGTGTTAGGATGCTGTCTCTATTCCAGGTACTTGAACCAATCGTCAACGTCTCGGCCCAACGACTGTCGGATCAGGTGCGGGTCATCCAACGCAATCACATGTTGGACGATGCCGCACTTGATAGGCTGCGCTCAGAGGTACTGAGCAACCGTATCGTCTTAACTCCGGCACAAACCGCGGTGCAAGCGTCAACTATTGACGCAACCCCGCCGCGGTCCAACCCAGCTGTTGTAGAGGAAGATGATAGGGTTGCCATGGTAAGTAGCCAGTGCAACGACCGATTGAGGAGCGCTCTGGAAGATGCGCTTCGCGAATATCGATCCACTCCTACCAAACTTAGACCCCGATTACCACGGTTACCCATGCATAATAAAAATAGGGCGCTGGTGTGTGCCTTGGACTCGCAACTCAAGAATATTTTCGAGAGTAGCGAGAACCTCGTTGATACACACTCGATCCTGTACTGTGAGGCTGTTGCGGCATGTCGTTTAGCTAATGTCAAATTCCCAAATTATGACGTAGCTATTCGACCAAAACCAGCCGTACCAACCTGGCAGCGCAGGATCGAGTGCCGCATCGACGAGGCCAGGGTACTCATCGGCAAACTACACTGCTTCAGGGAAGGCAATACACGACCACGTGTGATGCGCTTTGTGTGGCGGGCATTCTCGGGGACTGGAATCAGTCCTCAAGAATACATGTCCCGTGTCACAGAGCGCATCGACTTCCTGAAGCAGAAAGTTTATGCATGGGCGAACCGTATTCGGCGGTATAAGCGGCGGGTTGATCGGTACTCACAGAATCGCATATTCCAGAGCGATGAGAGGTGGGTATACAGAGCTTGGGAGCGACCCGAGCAAAATATGACAGACGTGTGCCGCCCGGATGATGCTGCCACGAGTTCTTTCTGGCGTAGCATCTGGTCGGTGCCCGTCTGTCATACTGAGGCTAACTGGATGCGTGATGTCGAGCGAGCGTGTTAACCTATCCCAGAAATGGAGCCAATTTTAATAACATCTATAGATATAGCCAGAGCAGTTCGTCCATTACCGAATTGGAAATCCCCGGGACCGGACGGACTGCACAACTTCTGGCTCAAATGGCTTAGTAGTTCACACACTTGCCTGGCATCCCAATTCCAGTCATCCTTAGAGTCTGGGTCCCTACCGCAGTTTTTAACAACAGGCGTTACCCACCTGCTCCATAAGTCAGGTAGTCCCGCGGAACCCAAAAATTATAGACCGATCACGTGTTTGTCGACGGTCTATAAACTTCTTACATCCATTTTGAGAGTGAAAATTAATACACACATTGACAAAAACTTCATTATGTCTGCCTCTCAAAATGGATGTAGGAATAGGTCCCGCGGTACGAAGGAGCTACTCCTCATCGACATGGCCATTAGCCAACAGGTTCGTCGATCCCGCAAGGATCTGTCGACATGTTGGATAGATTATAAGAAGGCCTACGACTCGGTGCCACATACATGGCTCATGAGGGTACTGGAGTTGTACAAGATAGATGCAACTCTACGTGCCTTCCTTGAGTCATGTATGGGGCAATGGAGGACGGTCCTTCGATATCCAGGATGTCGACAAATCCAGGGGAATGATGAACCCGTATGGATTAAACGGGGAATATTCCAGGGCGACAGTCTGAGCCCACTTTGGTTCTGTCTAGCCCTGAATCCTCTGAGCACATTGCTGGAGGATTCAGGTCTAGGCTACCGGTTGAGGAGAGGTGGTCAGGTCATATCTCACCTTCTTTACATGGATGATCTGAAACTCTTTGCCCCCAACAAATTGCGACTGATGGAGCTACTGAAAGTAACTGAAACTTTCAGTAACGCCATTAGGATGGAATTTGGTGTGGACAAATGTGCAGTCATGTATGTAAAGCGAGGGGAGATTATGGAATCCGAGGGAATTCAACTCTCGGATTCCATACACCTGAGATCCCTCTCCTCATCCGAAAGCTATAAGTATTTGGGTATGTCGGAATCGTTAGGCATTAACGTAACTGACATGAAGCAATCGTTGAGGGAGCGCTTCTTTGGACACCTGAACAAGGTATTAAATAGCCTTCTTTCAGGCGGGAACAAGGTGCGCGCCTTCAACGGTTGGGTCATGCCGGTTTTAATGTACTCTTTCGGCGTACTCAAATGGACTCAGACCGAACTCGATGCCCTGGATAGAAGAGTTCGTACACTGTTAATCGCAAACCGGATGCATCACCCACGATCATCGGTAATGAGGCTGTACATCCCGCGGAAGTGCGGGGGTCGAGGTTTTTTAAACGCGAAGACCCTTCACAACCGCGAGATATGCAGTCTCAGAGAATATTTTTTTAAAACCGAGGTGGGTATGCACCGAGATGTGGTCGCAGTGGACAAGGGACTCACCCCGCTGTCCATGGCTAAAGAGAACTGGCTCAAACCTGTAGTACTTACTACCGATGACCGCAAGGAAGTATGGCAAGGCAAGGAGCTTTATGGACGCTTCTACCGGGCTCTTCATGGGCCCGATGTAGATTTTCTAGCGTCCGTGTCCTGGTTACGTTTCGGCGACCTCTTTGGGGAAACTGAAGGTTTTGTCTGTGCGATTATGGACGAAGTTATGTTGACGAACAACTACCGGAAATATATTATGAAGGACGGGACGGTTGACGTGTGTCGGGCATGTCACCGTCCGGGTGAGTCCATCAGACATATTATTTCTGGTTGTTTTCGTCTGGCTAACGGCGAGTACTTGCACAGGCACAACCAAGTAGCCAGGATTATTCACCAACAACTTGCCTTGAAATATAAACTTGTGGAATCTGAGGTACCGTACTACAAGTATGTGCCCGACCCAGTTCTCGAGAAAGACCATGTCACGTTGTACTGGGATCGGTCTATCATTACTGACAGGACTATTGTCGCCAATAAACCTGACATAGTAGTGATAGACCGATTAGCGCGCCGTGTAATGATAGTCGATGTTACCATTCCGCATGACGAGAACCTCGTGAAAGCTGAGAAAGAGAAACAAATTAAACATCTCGACTTAGCACACGAGGTTGTCGACATGTGGAATGTGAACTCGGCTATCATTGTGCCGATCGTCGTGACGGCCAATGGCCTTATAGCCAAGAGCCTCGACGACCATCTTTCGAGGCTCTCGTTAGGCGGTTGGATCAAGGGCCTGATTTAGAAGGCAGTACTCCTCGATACGGCTCGCATTGTGAGGAGGTTCCTGTCTCTGGAGCCCTAACCACCGGTAGCTTGGACCCTGCTCCCGATACCGGCGGACCACTATTTTTTATATTTTTAAATGTTTTTTTATATTGTTTTATATTAGAATATTTAAAAATGTATTTAATATGTATAAAAATAAATAAAGGAAATAATAATATATCATTTAATAATATTTTAAACAATTCAAATATCTAGATCTGGCTCGCGAGGTTGTCGACATGTGGGACGTGAGTACAGCAGTCATTGTGCCGATAGTCGTGTCGGCCAATGGCTTAATAGCCAATAGCCTCGACAAACATCTGAGGAGGCTCTCGCTTGGCAGCTGGATCAAGGGCTTGATTCAGAAAGCAGTACTTCTGGACACGGCGCGTATCGTTAGGAGGTTCCTCTCTCAAGAGCCCTGACCACCGGTATTTCGGACCCTGTTCCCGATACCAGTGGGCTACTATTTTTTATATTTTTAAATGTTTGTTTTTATATTACTTTGTATAGAAATATTTAAAAATGTTAATTATATGTATAAAAATAAATAATGGAAATAATATATCATTTAATTCAGGTAACAAAGACCCATTATATAAACCTAGACTATAAAAAAAAAATGGTAAATAAAACTTACTTTGTTTATAAAAATATTTTGTTTTGAATGTTTCCTAGTATTCTTAATTTTGGTTGGTTAACCGAATAATGTATTCTTAGAAAAAATTAATTAAGTTCCAGTCACAAAAAAAAAAAATATGTTGAAAACTTTGATCAACAAATACAAGGTTGATCAATGTGTCACACCAAATTCCATTAAATCTATCTTGTCACCGTAAACATCAAAAATATTATCCTTCAATAATAACTAGAAAAAAAAATGGATTGTGTGATAGTAAACAACAACTATGATTCATAATTTCTAGGAACTCACTGACTGGTAGTATGACTCATTTAAATGTAGCTACTACTGTTTATTTTGTAACCATTCCCTATTCCTGGTAGCGGGTTCGTCCCAACCTAGGTGTGTGATAGGAGTGGCTTTGGTTGAAGTTTTGAGATATGATTTGAGGCACTAGCTGTGCAGTATGCTGTGGATGAATTGAGTGCATAAATGGTGTTTATTTTGCAGCTTAGCTTTGGTATTCAGCTGCATCCGGTAAGACTGGAAGCTGACCCCAACATAGTTGAGAAAAGGCTAGGTAGATAGATAGAAGTTTGTCTTAATACTGTTGGGTGTAGAAAGGTAAGTGTGGGTTTGTTTAGTATGCCAAACATTACCTTCTGAGTTTTGAACTTTTGTGTGCTTGTTTTGCTCATTTAAGTACTAACAACTACTTCTGTTTAGTTTTTAAATATTTTCTATGCTAAACTAGACTACCACCAACCAACCAACCTGGCATGGGACAAACCCACTACCAGTCATAGTGGATTTGTCCTATGCCAGGTGGGTTTTATAGCGGAAGTACTAGCTGTGGTGGCAATGGCATGCCAGAATACTGAGTTTTAGACATTTCTGACATTAGGTTCAAGGTACTAGTACTCGTCTATGATAAGCACTGTGGATGAATTGAGTCAGTAAACAGTGTTTATTTTGTAACTTTTTTGTACCTGCTAATGGGTTTGTGTGTGAATACTGAGTTAGTAAATTTAGTATTCTGACCCATGAAAGCCACTCTAGTGCTTCTGTTCCACCACCTGGCTTGGAACAAATCCATCCCTCTCTGGAGTAGGATTACGGCATGCGGAACCCAGTTTCGGTCTCATAGTAAAACCCAGGTTTTGCATGCCCTAAGTAGGATGATGCTTATTTACATTGCCTAAAAATGTTTGAATCAAAGAGTGTAATTGCATAGACAAGACGAGGGGCATAAGAGCCGCAAAAGAGAGGAAGCCTGTGCAGTATGTGGAACAAGGGTGCTAATGATGATGATTAAAGCAACACATAACATCACACCTGTTTTCCTGAAGGGTTAAGCAGAGCAAAATCAAGAGCGGTATTTTAAATTCAGTTTTGTATTCTTTCATTTCCACTTCATGAGTGTGATATTTATTCTTATTTTATATTATTTAATTTTTCATCATTTGAACACATAGTCATCCTGATGTCATCTGTTACACTTTAGCCAATATTAGTAACCTTTACTAAAAATAGATGTTTTTCTTTTAGTTATGCCATCTTACTTCTAAAGTGTTTAAATGTTTCATGTTGGCAGCCTAATAAGTACTAATGCAGCTTCACAAGAGAAAATGATAGTCTGACTGCATAACAGAAAGGACAGTGGTTTTTTACTTTAGTGACAATGGGCATTTTTATTTGGTTCAAACTTATATTTCCAAAAATGCAATATAACATCTATTTAGACCGAAGGATTGCCTCGATAGTCTAGTGGTCGCAACTGCATCTCCTGAGCATGAGGTCCTGGGTTTGATTCTGACGTTGAGCAAAGTATTATTGGGTTTTCCATCTGCAATAGGCTTGTTCCTTTTGCAAAGGACTGAAACATAACTAGCTAAATATATATATATATATACACCTTTGTCTAACCCTTCAGAGATTACAGACATAATGTTATGTTATACAGAAGAGTTACCTAGAGATGAAGTGGCTGTAGTGAACCCACATTTTGCAAATTTAAGGAACAAACGGAAGTATTTTCTCCATGGGCAGATCTAATTGAGTGATATGAAAGAGATTATCAAATCATTCAACTGATATGAGGTTGATGAACTTTTAAAATGATATTTCATAATATCCTAGACAGAACAGAAAGTGGCATTGTAAGATAGGTCTGAACTCAGGTATGTTTACAAAAACCTGTACCATCCATGAGCATTGTGTCTGGTAAATGGCAATGGATGGTGGCTCAAACATAACTGGCGAAAAGATGGTGTAATAGTCCACCTTTGCCTAACCTTGTAGGCTGGATTCCAGGAATGATATCATGTTGATTTAGATCAAGACACAGTTCACTGTTAGTCACTTTTTAAGTTACTGAAACTTTGATAGCATACATTGGTTTATGGTTAATGTCAATTATAAAACAAAGTAAAGGTAAAGACAAATAAGTTTTTAGACAATTTAATCACACTCTTATTTTGCACCCTGTGTTAACCATCAAAAACTTCGGCATAATGTTATTGCCTGATAAGAAGTAAGATACTTAGAAACTGAATAAAAGCTTGCACTTAGTATTATTATAAAGAAATGAACAATTTCATAGAAAAAGTAACATGGGCCTTTTATGATAAGGTTTTTAACCATACCTGCTTCCAACCCAGTAATTTCTTGACGGCGGGACTTGTGAAAGAGAACAGGCTGTTCAGGCTGGACATAGGACCGCTGCTCGAGGACTCCCCATCGTCGGTATCCATGATTACCAAGTAGCACCAGCCCGCCAATGAGTCACCGAACAGTGGGAGCCCGCCTCCCGCCAATAATCACACCGCGGAAAACACTTAAGCCGCCATCGATCCCAAACACCACTTGGTATTCCCCACAACGTCTAGGAACCAATTATGAACAGTACAAAATAGTGATTAGCGTGACAAGCGTCGGTCCCACTAAATGATTTACGACGACACTACTACGTAATTCTCATGGCTCCAATTATACATTCACAAAATGCACAGCCTAGCGGTGGGTATCAAACTGATTTTGTGTGATTTAGTACAGAGAATACTGTGCAAAAATAAAATAAAACACTGGTCAAGCTGCATAGGACAGCTCAGGAGACATTTTTCAATGCACAGATAAAACAATATTAAAAATAAAATTCTCTTGGGGTTACCAACTGTGTCAAAGATTGAATTCGCTTCTTTCCGATTCTGATATATTTATATTTTTATATTTATTTATTTTGTAAAACATGAGTGGTATGGTATGCACTATACAGGTCTTATAAATAAAAATAAAGTTTCTACATGTTTTGCCATATAGGAACGGCGTACAAAAAAAAAAAATGTTAGGTTAAAAAACTAGTAAGTAGTAACTTAATTTAAAAAATAGAAGGTTTTACCTTAAAATATTAAATTTACGAGAAATGGCTTATACAATAGGGTATATTCATTATTATAAAAGATATAAAATTAAAAAAAAGGCTTAGACAGCTGTAGTCTGAGTAGGTCAATTTGACTTTTCACAGCTTTGGCTAACTTGACTACTGCCAGCCAGACTCCTTTTGGATAATGGCAGCACCTCCAACTCCGAGCAGCACCGTTGAATGGATCTTACCGTCATATTATACTGTTTTTGAATTTAATTAAAACGATAAAATTGTGAGTTAAAATTATAGACGGACGAAATTACAAAAAGAGAAGTGTGTACTATTGCGATCAGATTAAATGGAAAAGAATTGGCTACACAACTTTCTCTTTGCAGCGATATCTCCCAAAAGTCATTCTGAAGACCATTGATTTGTAATAACAGCGCGACGCTTACGCTCATAAATAATGATGATGTTTTCGACATCGATCGTGCAAGAGTCAGAAAATGGAAGGCAAACAAACTGAAATTACCCGTGTGAAGACGCTAGAGCAGTGAATGTTTTTCGACTGAAATAATGACGACTATTGATGACAAATAAATCTCAGATATATATATTCTTTAACTTGCCTAGTTGAAGACTTGAAGAAGTTTTTTTTTTCAAAAATCAGCTGTGCGGCCTAAAAAGACAGATATTTAAAAAAAAAAATAGAGGAAAATATTCGTGATCAAACTCTTTGTTCCAGTAAACCATAATGAAAATATTGAAGCATCAATGAAATCGAGGGAGATAGCTTTATAGAAATCATCACAAGTGCAAAAGAGTTCCTTAAAGTTCTGTCAGTTTCACTATGTTTTAATTTGTTGGTATGTTCTGGAACACCATCCTTTATCGCATTTGGCGAGAATTTTCTCGAATTTGAAGTGTCACTTCTAGACTTCGTGTTGCTTGTTTGAACTCGACGAACAAATTAGTGAAATAGAAAATAATTGTTGAGCGAGAATCTCGAGTATTTAGAAGTAATTATTTTATTACAATTGCATCTTTGTTTTATTAGTTGTTAGCAGAAAACAATCATGGCTCAGGTAAGAGGTTATACCGACGCTTTACGATTAGAATTTTGAATGAAGTAGCATAATTCCAACATGGGCATCGTTTTTAGGTGAATCAGTTAAAGGAGCAGGGTAATGCGGCGTTATCATCGGGGAACTTCGAAGAGGCCGTCAAATACTACAGTGAGGCTATTGCCTTGGACCCAAAGAACCACGTTCTTTATAGCAACCGCTCGGCAGCTTATGCCAAGGATGAGAACTACGCCGCAGCTCTCGAGGATGCTAACCAGACCATTGCTCTGAACCCTACGTGGAGCAAGGGTTACTCTCGCAAAGGGTCAGCATTAGCATACTTAGGCCGTCATGACGAAGCTACCCAGACTTATGAGAAGGGTCTGGAGCTCGAACCTGGCAACGAGCAACTTGCTGCAGGTTTGGCTGAAGTCAAGAAACAAGCAATTGAACTCAAGTGGAAGACAGAACAGGTGTTTGAAAAGCTCCGAAATAACCCAGAGACAAAGGAATGGCTGAATGATCCCGAATATGTCAAATTGGTTGAAGTAAGTATTAAACCTTAGGGTTGAGGACTTTTTAAATCATGCAACTCCCTCCTTTTGTAATATTAAAGTGTGTTTTCCTACGTCTTTAGATAAAATATCAGGTCAGAAGGTTGTATTGTAAATTAATCACCTACAATACAATGACTCCCTTTATTGTCAGTCTAAGTTCTTTTTGATAAAATTCTTCGCCTTTTCTCTTTAATTGGGTATATTGTAGGTTTGATTTTCTTTTGTATTGTCACGTATAAAATTAGCATTTCATTATGTATGTGTCCATATATTTAAATATTCAGTTTTCCCAATTATCATTGCCTTAGCAACACCTGAGTAAATTACTGAGAATGAAGGTCTCAAAATTTGGCAAACTTTTAAACTAAAATAACCAAGTTTTTACCTACCTAGATACTAAGGGCTATTATAAATTGTTTTTAATTTTTTGTCTCATTGTTTCATGGAAGGGGGACCTAGGCTTTTTGCATAGTTACTACCTGATGTTTGAAAATAAAGTTTTTACTTTTCCTGCATATCTAAGTGGTTACTTTAACTTTGTATTAGCATTTCTTTTGCATAAAAATGTGCAGAGCATGTAACAACCGAATTTAACTGCTTTACAGTAGCTATCACAAAATTTAAATTCAAAACAGTTAGTAATAAAGATAACTTAATTGTACTTAAATTGTCTTTTTGGAATAGAACCTACACAATCTTAAAAAATTCACAGAAAATAACACATAACCCCTTCGATGTCAAAAACCTTGGTGCTAAAATGGAAGACAAACGAGTCCTTACCATTATCAGCATCTTGTTCGGTCTAGACCTACACATGCCCATGGATGTAGACCCACCAGCACCGCAAAGTAAGCCTGCAGAACCATCGAAGAAAGAAGAACCAGAGAAACCTAAATATGATGACCTTCCGGAGAACCGCAGACTTGCATTACAAGAAAAAGATCAAGGAAACGATTTCTACAAAAAGAAAGAATTAGAAAATGCCCTGAAACATTACCAGAAAGCCATAGAACACGATTCTACCGATATAACCTTCTACACAAATGTGGCAGCCGTCTACTTTGAACAGAAAGAATATGAGAAATGTGTTAAAGAATGTGAGAAGGCTATTGAAATTGGAAGAGAAAATAGAGCTGATTTCAAGTTAATAGCTAAGGCTTTTACTAGGATTGGTAAGTTGATTTCTTTATTTTTATAATATTGTGTAATTTTATTTCCTAGGGTTGGACAGAAGATTATTGGATTATTAGTATGCAATAGACTTGTTATGAATTGTTTGGGTCCTTATAAAGCACCTGGTGGCTTGCCATGACGAGATGGCGCTAGACGACCTGTATAGCTCAGTCTCTTTCCCACACTGGAATTACAACTGCTTTAAGATGTCATAGTAGCAAAATATGTTGTGTACATATATTTAGCATTTTATTGAAGCCATAAGATTAGTCAGAAAATGATAATTCAGTGAACTACAACCATCACCTCATTACTAGTTCCATAGACTTTGAAACAACAACATCATTATGTGACAATAGCCATACTTCAATCTTTAGTTGCAAGTTGTTCCCGCAGTTTTTGTTTATCAGCTATTACACTACTGATAACAGCTTGTGTTAGGCTGATAACGCGTTAGATATTCTGGATGTGGTCACCAATATGCAGAATATTATTTTCATTACTGATTGTCAGAATATAATCTATAATATTATTATAAGTGCCAAAGTAACTCTGTCTGTCGTTTGCTATCTGTTAGGGTTGAACCATAAGCATGGCATCGCGCTTTTCCAGGCTCCTATCCTTTTCTGTCGCTCAGAACCGTCATTTGCTAGAGCGAGAAACAGAGCGGCAGTGCTATAGCACGCGGCAGCATCGACGATGCGGTCGGTAGCATGAATAACGCCCGATAGTTCGTTGAGATGGTATAATCTCCGCGGGCAAAACCGCGGCGAAGAGCTAGTTAATTGTAGTCGTGCGACTTGCTTGGCGCACAACATAACCACTCGCTACCACCATTTAACTTATCAGCCACACTCCACACAGCCACGTTTCATACATGTAAAGCTTGACAATGGTGCAAAATTAAACCTGACTGGCCCTGATTACAAGTAGGCCGTGTTGCGGTACACCAAGGTCGCCGTAGGGTCAGTTTCCACCAAGCGGAAAAATCCTCGCGCACTTTTTTGATGTCACTGAATAAAGGACTGTGTGTGTTGCTTTACGTATAAAATGCGCGAGGAGACGCAATGTCTGCGTCGAATTTTTACGGACCCATATAAGTTGTATTAGCTGACAAAGTGATCGAAACACTGACTGGCAAAGTCCGGAAGGACAACAGCCAAGTATAGCGTACAAGCCAAAATTACCCTTAAATACTTGTCTTAGGTTTCAATTCGTTAATGATACGTTCCAAACCATGCCGTGACGCTAAGTAACGCAACCCACAGTCATTGGGCGTTGGCCCTTAGATATCTTTAGTAGTACAAGTTCAATGTCCCCTGAGAACACGAAACAAAACAGTTTTATCTGTGTGCACTGTGTAGCATAAGCGTTATTGATATAATGTTCAGTAACAACTTGAAGTAATCACAGGGCACGAATTAAAATAAATGCTGTTTAATTTTATAATCACGGCGGTTTCGTCAGAAGAATAGGCAGGAGTAAACTGAGACGCGAAAGTACTGAACAATGGGGGCTATCGCGTTTCGCCGCTAGAGGCGTTCGTGTAGAGTAAGGTCTTCAGAAATGTCAGATGTCATAGAGTTTTCGCGCTTTTTACCACGTATTTTTACTAATATTCACGATTGTGCTAAAAATTGAGCCATTCCTGATGAATTATGACTTTTTAAGTAGCAAGTTAGGATCTAATTTGTTAGTACTTGGAGGCATCTGAATGATTTTTATTTTTTTTATGCTTGCTAATTTTAGGGACAATATTGTAATATGTATCTGAAATTTACGCTATGTTGTTCTACGTAATAAAATAAACTTTTTATGAAGTTACTGGTACTTTAAAGAATAAAATAGATTTAATGACAGGACTTTACTCGCCAGAGGCGCCATCTGGTGAGCTCAAAAACTATAGCCCTCATTAACATGACTGTTATGTGTGTGAGATACTACAAATCTCTGCGCTTCAAGGTGGCTTTGCACCTATAATTGATGTCAGTGTATCAAATTCGGTGTATTAAATTACATTATAAATTGAAATCGATGTGAAAAGTGAATACAGAGTTACTCTAGGCAAACGCCGAAGGATTAGGGAAAAAGTGTACCTAATGATACATTCACATTTCGCCCGTTATGTTTAAGTCCCATGTAAAAGGGGGCGAGCCTATTGCCATCAACCAGGCACAAATCTCGTGGCACTTACAAAATTTCTAATGGAAAAACAGTAACGTTTTGCCCGATCTGGGAATCAAACAGAGGACCTCCGGCTACTAATTCAAACAAAACTATTCTATAATTGAATTAACTATAAACAAGGACTCTGTATAACGGATTGAGGTTACATAGTATACTGTAAAGGGCGAACTTATTTATTATTTATAGCCGTCAATCGAATGCATTTCTGAAGTGGGTGGAAAAATCAATAATCTGATAGGCTGCCACGGTTAGCGCAACGAACTGGCGTTGCGACTGTAAGTCTGTAAGACTAAAATAGAAAATTGAAATAAATGGCAATTGAAATATTAAGATGTTGATGGATGATCATTAAAAGGACCGATTTTGGTATATCTGTTGAAAACCTTTTTCAATCTTCAGCGTTTATCGTGGTCATCTGCGTAGTATTGAAATTGAAATTTAATTTTGTTGAAATATTACAATATACTCAAATTTCAAGTAAATGTAATTTAAGCAGGCAAAACTAGTCTCAACATACTAAAACGTGGTCTTAGCGGAAAAAGTTAAATAAAGACACTTGATTAAACAAGTCTTTAATGTAATCGGTTATCGTGGTATGGACGTGTGATGCGGAGGAATGAGGAAAATGTTGAGTATATATACTACGGCTATAAGAGTAGAGGAAGGCCAAAGAAACGATGGATGGACTGTGGTAAGGATGATATGGCACGAAAGGACGTGTCTGATGAGATGACGAGTTATAGAGAAGTATGGTGGAAGAAGACGTGCTGCGCCGACCCCAAATGAGTTGGGATTAGGGCAGGAGAATGATGATGAATAATGATACAAGTCTTTACTATAAAAAACAAACCCGCCTGCTATTCCTGACTAAGCATAACTTATTGTTGGCTAAACTGAACCTATCGGGCCTCGTATTCTTCATAGACCACATGGGAACCAATCTCAGATCATTCTAGTACCAATTTTTGTAAGAGGTAGCCCGGAGTACAAATCTTTAATATGATTATATTATTATTATATTATATTTGTCTATAGAATACTTACTGTGCCTTTTTCAAATGAAATCCGGTAGGAATCGAGTTGTATGGAACCTTCGCCACTGCTAGTTACACATATTTGCCGCAATATATCTACCCTAATGTGGTCATGGCTTTATAAATAAATATCCTTACGATTATTATGTGGTTTCTGGATCTGAGCCAAATTATTATGTATGTTTTGATAGAGGATTTTACTGGATAAATTATTGATAAATGTTTTACGTAAATAAGCAAATGCAATGCCAAAATAAACAAGAGTTTGACGTCATTTGATGGAATGGGGCTAATGTGGTAACTACTAGATCAATCTTAATGACATATTTTTCTTTACCGTTTCTTTTCAAGATGATCTACGTTCGTACAGTCGCTGCTAATGGTAATGTTAAAAAATACGATGATACTACTTAATAACTCGCGCAGATCTATCTCAATAACAGAACGCGTAGCATGGCCACCGTATAGCCGAGTGCAATTAGACAAAAAATACTCAAGAGGTGGATCGAAGTTTATAGTGGTCGGATTTTTATAGGACTTTTTTTTTATTGAGTTCCTAGACGAGTGGAGAAGAAAGTTAAAAAAAAATAATTCGCCGCTTGCGTTTTTTTTTTTTTAATTTCCTTGCAATTTTTTTTTCGTTTATAAATAACTTCAAATTCGATGTATTCATATTGTGGCGTAATAGTAGGACCTGAGTGCATCCATTAAACGCCTATTTGGTCTGTTTCTTTGTTCATTGCTGTTGCATATTTCAAGTATTTTTTGAAAGTTTCCTGTTTTCTTTAATTATTTCTAAAATATCGAATTTTAAGACTATTATTTCTTTTGAAGTTGGAAACTGATGCTATTTCACAGATAACTGAATGTAAAAATATTAAAGAAAACCACTTTTACAAGTGAAGTGACAAAAATTTAATTCAGAATTAACAGGAAATCGTCTATGTTAAAGTTAAAGAAGGTCATTTTTCTCAATTTTTTTCTACGACGGACAACGTAAATATTATCCTGAAAAAAACCTTATTGTATCTGCTATCTACAGATAACAAAAAGTAAAAAAAATATTTGGAGGTACGCCATAACTGTTGATTATTGCTAACGAAGGTGGAATGGGGCCGCTGATAAATTTACAAAAATTATCGTAATTATAACGTAACCATTTCTCACGATTTCTATTTAAAATTAGTTGCAAGCTTAGGTCTCTGCGCGCAATTTCATATCAATACCGACACCAATACCGCTGCCAATTCTTAGCGATTGACGCCTTTTGTCATATTTTACTTTTTCAGCAGTGACTAATGTTTAACGAGTATCCTTAAATATTTTTCCAGTTATTGTGCCTCATTAGATAGCTAATAAAATGAGGATTTGGACAAAAATTTGCACATTGTGTTTAATAGAAACATTTCGGAAAAAAATGTCTTCATTGACATAGACGGTTTCCTGACATTTGCGAATGAATTTTAAGTCCCTACCTCATGAAAGTGGTTTTCATATGTATTTTCTGGTCCAGTTGTCTGTGAAAAACCATGAGCTACCAATTTCAAAAGAAATCTTATACTTAAAATTAGATATTTAAGAAATAATTGAAGAAAATAGGAAATTTTCCAAAAAATACTTGAAATATGCATAACATGGATAAAGAACAAAGAAACAGACCAAATTGAAATTAAATGGATGCACGCAGGTCACACTATTACGCCATAATATGAATCCATCGAATTTGAAGTTATTCATAAACGAAAAAAAAATAAACAAAGAAAATTAAAAAAAAAAAATGTCGCGAGCGGCGAAATTTTTTTTTAACTTTCTTCTCTACTCCTCCAGGAACTCAATAAAAATGCCCCATGAAAATCGGACCACTATAAACTTCGTTCTACCTTATTGTCTAATTGCACTCGACAAGTAGGTTATGTCGACGGAAGACTCAACAAAATTACAGAATTCTTTTGTTGATCTGTGGTAGCAGTCGTAGCAAATAGCATTCCCGCTCTGTTTGTCGCTCTAGCAAATGACGGTTCTGTGCGACAGAAAAGGCTAGGAGCTTTTCTGTTCTGCCAGATGTGGTTCAACCCTTAATTGGTTACTGTCCGTTTTCACGAACATGGGTCGCACCTAAATTATTGGCTACACGCTGTTTGGATTTTTAACCTACGCCCCTGTGGTGAAAGTTGTAAATTAATCAGCATGCGTTTATTTTTGGGTAATCCGTGTTTGTTTAAAACTGCTTTTTAAGAGGCCTACAGGAACCTTTGCGTAAACTCACTAGAACTTGAATGGGGATTACGTCATAAAGTTTCAAAGAAAGCAATAGGAAGGATCCATACTTTAATATTATAAAAGTGAAAGTAACTCTGTTTATTTCTTATCTTTTCACGACTAAACGGCTGATCGGATCGTAATAAAATTTGGCAAGGAGATAGATTATATCCTGGGGAAGGACATTGGCTTAACTTTTTCTCCCACATTCTCATCAACATTTACAACCACGCGAACGAAGTCGCGGGTAACAGCCTAGTCGAAACTCGATGAAAAAGACAGCCTTTCCATTTTATACTTACATTATTCTCTATCTATTTTTCTAATAGGTTACAAATTACAATCAACCAAAAATCGCGCGTATTAGTAACGCCGCGTTTCTTTAGCTCAGTGTAACTTTTTTTTAAATTTCTAATCTAGGCAATGCATACAAAAAGATGGAACAATGGAAGTTAGCAAAAACATATTTCGAGAAGTCAATGTCTGAGCATCGTACTCCGGAGATCAAGACTTTGCTCAGCGAGGTGGAGAGACGGATAGCTGAAGAGGAGAAGAAGGCTTATGTGGACCCTGTGAAGGCTGAGCAGGAGAAGGAGCTGGGCAATGACTTCTTCAAGAAAGGTAAGTTGTAGCCTGTTGAGATAGAACGATTTCCTTGTGGATCATGGGTAGGTCCATAATACAGGTCTCAAATAATTCAATTGTGATCAGCAATGACCCGCCCATAGGGCATACAATTTATTTACATGGAAGTTGAATTAAATACATTATTGTTACAAATTATTAAAATCTTATTTTTTTTTTAAATTGTGAGAGTAGTTTCTATCGCTTACCTGCACTGACAAGTGAGGATTCTTGAGTTGTATTTCAAGCTTTACTTAATAAACATAACAATATGTACTTAATTTGGAGTAGATATCCAAACACCTAGCGATTTTCAAGGTTAAGATGCAATATCAAGACTAATTCTTTTAAATCATCTTAAAAATGTATAAGACTCCTATATATGCGCACTATGACGGTAACACGCTCAACCCGGCTGCGTCTGACGCACAATCTGCCGCCCGGAAAGCACGGCATAAGATGATTAAATTGTATTAATGCTGGCTGACAACCAGCACAACAATAGGCTGGTCTTTGTCACATGTAGTGTGGTTTTAACTATGAAACATTCAAGAATTATTACATTTCTGAAATATTCACAGCAATATCTTTGTTATCCTTTTGTCCTAAAATCCCCGGTTTCTCCCCTTCTCAGGCGATTACAGCACTGCAGTGAAGCACTACACCGAGGCTATCCAACGCAACCCAGATGACCCCAAGCTGTACTCCAACCGCGCCGCCTGCTACACCAAGCTCGCCGCCTTCGACCTGGGTCTTAAAGACTGTGACCAGTGCTGCAAACTGGACCCCAAGTTCATTAAGGGATGGATCCGGAAGGGAAAGATTCTTCAGGTAAGAATCCATAATAATATTATGAATGTGAAAGTAAATGATCTAGGATTCGTGAATCGTCGCACAAAACGGGTTTTACATTTGTTTCCACTGAATGGTTTTCTTATGCAATTAGCAAATATTTTGAATTGTTACCATTCATTCAATCTTTCATCTCTAAGATTTCTTCTAGACGCTATGTTACCTTCCTCCAAGGTGTGTTACACAGCTGTATGGCTGTATATTCGATTCGGCAGTATTTGTTAAATAACGAAGGCGAGCCAAATAAATTACAACACATCGGCTTTCATTTGGCTCATACCGGTCGGCAAACTGCGTTCGGCAACTACCATCGCCAATTTATTTTCGGGTTGGCTCGGGATAATTATATTCGGTTTTGCCGACCGTCTATGCCGAAACATGTCGAACAAACGTAGCCTCTTACCGTAAGTATATGCACGAAAATCTTCAGTACAGCCAAACGCCAAAAATCATATTTCATTTCCTCATCACCGGCGTTTTAAAGACGTGCACACCTCCATCTCATCCAGTCTTTCCGTTCTAGTTAACAAACCCCATACGGCGTGAGCTTGACATGCACGCTGCGAAAACGCTGCGTAAGCGCAGGCACGCTGGCGACACGTGCACGTCTGCAAAACGCCAGTGTCATAGAGGCCTCATTATTTTGGTGAGCGCCATAGGGAAAACGGGCTTTTGCGATCTAAAGCAGTGAAAACAGAAATCGTTTATTTTAAGTAGGCTGAGACACAACACTATTTGAAGGTCAAATTTACGAAAAGACAACATCAAAATGCCGCCCTTCGCCGCCTCCCAGTGTAGTTCCGTCATTCCGGTGAGCGCCAAGTGGAAAACGGGCTAAACTGAAATACATATCTTTTCAATATCAAAATAATCTTTTATTTTGATATTGAAAAGAAATGTATTTGAAAGTTAATAAACAGACCCTAAAGCATTCACCAAGTGCCATTACGAAAGATTTTGAGGTCGCATCGGAATAATTTCCAAATAAATTAATTCTGTTTGGCCACACTGCGTGATACAAAGAGGTTATATTTACTTTTTATAACAGTAACTCATATATATACATATTTTAATGATTCACTTCACACACATTTTTTTCAGTAACAATGCAACATTAACAATTATTGTAATTAAAAAAGAAATACAATGAAAAACCTTATCGTTTTACTCTATCTTCATAAGTTTTACCTATATTGTAACGTATTTACGTTTTGAGAAAAAACTATTGACATTAACATTGATATCAATCACGGTATGAAGCAATCGTATTTCAGGAAACCTTTGTTCCCAGTACCAAAAATGACTAAACATATCTGTCTTTTACTTACAGGGTATGCAACAGCACTCGAAAGCTCTAACCGCGTACCAGAAGGCTGTTGAGCTGGACCCCAGCAATGCAGAGGCGCTGGAGGGCTACCGTGCCTGCTCCACGCAACTGAACTCCAATCCTGAGGAGGTAGGTTCTTTTACTGCATAAACTTTGCGCCAGAGAATTAAGTTGCTGCTAAACAACATGCCAATGGGGATAATGTCTATGTATTATTGAAGGTTGTTAAACTGCGGAATAGCTCTGCAGCTATTCCGCTGACAGAAATTTTAGTATATTACCTGTATAACTAAAATATATAATATTCTAACGCACCGCTTATACACAGGTCCGCAAACGTGCGATGGGGGACCCAGAAGTGCAACAAATACTCCGCGACCCCGCGATGCGCTGCATCCTCGAACAGATGCAACAAGATCCCCACGCTCTACAGGACCATCTCAAAAACCCAGAAATCGCCGCCAAGATTCAGAAGCTTCTAGAGTCTGGCCTTATTGCTATCCACTAGTTTACAATGCCTCGTCTAGAGATTAGGGTTATTATATCAATTAGTATTCGAATCGATTACAAAAAATTACCATTATATTAGAAGTTGTTTCGTTGCTGGCAACGTCTCTCCAGTGATTTTGTTTGTACATGAGTTGGAAAGTTTTGCTGATAGCAAAAGATTTTATTTAACAATGACCATACTCCAGCAGTAGGAACTTATTAGTTTTTGTAATCGACTCAATACGAGTTCAGAGTTTCGTCATCTCGGATACTTTAATATGGAGATCGAGTTACTCGTTTTGAAAAGGATTTTCGCCTACCAAACGTTGAATGAAACTTAATTAGGTATTTAAAAGTCATCGCTTTTTTACTGTGATTTTACTCGGTTAACATGTTATGCTTGTCTCAAATTGTAGACTTGTGGACCATTCCAAAGTATGCTTTTTCAGTAAGTTATGCAGTTTGGACTTTTTTCGGTTTTAGGTTTTTATTTTAGCATACCACTTAATTTGAATATTTTTATGCAGATATACTGCATGAATGGAATTTACATTAATAGCAATTTTTGTAATTTATTCAATAATAAAGAGATATGTAGGCAATCTTTTGTTTAATTACATCCTTACACGAAGTTACATTTATCACAACACAAGCACATGGGCATGGATGGCCAAATTCGAAACTATGAGGAATAGCGAAAAGTACTCCAAGGCGCATCGGGTCCGATTTCGATGAAAACTACAACTGCATCCTTGAATTTTCATCTAAAACGGGCCTGAAACTCCTTGTGATTACACTCACAGCCGCAACTAACGCCCACACAGATTTTCTTGATTTTGTAGAACTGTTAAAAAAATAGGTGATACCTTACCTGGTATTCCCAAATCAAGTCGAAATTATGGTTACCCTGCTCGAACGTTGTATGAGAAAACAATTTTTAAGATTACACGCGTTGTAAACTGTTCTGAGAGTAAAACCATATGTCATTCTAATGAGGTTAAAATGCCGAATACATGGATGTTCACACCGAAATCATAGCAATTATAGATAATGAGATATCAGCGTACAAAGTAACGTTTCGATCGCGCGGCCACGTACTTTTTGTTTTAGACTTATTTCGTCTATTTAACAAAACTTTAGCAGTATTTAATGCTTTCGTTAGTTTTGACAAATTAAGACCTTTCTTCTTGTAACAGTTTTCATGTATGAAGTCTTAGGTTTAAAGAAATAATCAACAATAAAGAAACAACAAGTGGAGGATTGCGCGGCCGTAACTTCCAAGGTGAATATTTCGTAAAAATTGATCCAGAGCTTATAATTCTTGTTTCGACAATTTTTGACAAATTCAGTCTTCAATTGACAAAAAGAATTAAATCTCCAACCCAACATTAGGTTATTTATTTAACACTTCAAGTACAGAGGCGGACTTAATGCCATAGGCATTTTCTACCAGTCAACCTTTGGGTGATGGAGAGACAAACAGTGGTAGGTGTATAAATCGGCATTTTTTTTTAAATTCAATACTAAGATAAACTCAAGGTTGCGTTAGGTTCAAGGCTGATTGGGAAAAAAGGATTGGACGGACAGGACGAATCTATAAGGGTTGCGTTTTTAGCCATGGCTACGGGACCCTAAAAAGTCCATACTAGCAATTGGATATTATAAAAAAGTAAATACGTTTTGATGTCCAGCCGATCGCAAACGGGCAACAGAAAACAATAAGATACTGTACATCAACTCCGTACAGTTGCGAAGAATTAAAAGGTGGCCGTTAACGGGCTGCCAGTAGAAGTGAATATTATCGGGGATGATTTATTTATTTAAAACGGCTTACACTATCATTACAGGACCCTAATGCGACAGTTAAGAACTTAAACTAGTATACTAAACTATTTTACTTACAATAAAAAAATACAAAAATTAAAACTAACAACATTATTAAATGTTTACTCCAATAAATCACAAAAACAGCATAACATAATTACTTACAAACCTAAACACAAACATAATTCACTAACAATAAAAATAAAAATAAAAATTAAGTATTATTTTGCTTGTAGCACAATATAAATAGTAATACCCTTGCGAATTCACTCCAACAACATGTAAATACATCGAACTGAGTTTGAAGGTCGTTGATTGTACGGATATGTCTGGTAAGGGGTGCCTTGGCAAGCAGGTTAGTTCTGGCTGTAGGTACCAGTAGCAGTGGCGGGCTGCGCCGCCTCCACACGTAGCGATCTGTGTATCCACACAGACTCAAGCGCTGCAATACTCCCGCGTTACTCTCCACTCCACGAAGCACCTTCACCAAGTAGGCCACCAGCGTAAACTCCAGTCGGACCTGCAGTTGATTATAGCCAACCATGCCCAGGACAAACAGAGTGAGATACATCAGTGGGTAAAACGGATATACCCCATATAATTTCCTGTACAAATGGCGCGTGAACTTGTTCTGAATGCGCTCCAACATTACAGTGTACTTGGCTTCGTGTGGAGCCCATATGTCCGCACTATGTTCGAGATGACTCCTGACTAGTGCATCATACAGGACCCTAACTGCTGTGATGTTTGTAAAGCTTTGTGTCTGTCTCAGAACAAATCCTAAGTTTCTGTACACCTTCTTACAGATATTGGTTACATGCTCACGGAATGACAGATCGGGAGTCATGAAGTCATTCCAAGTCTCGCACCTCCGTGACTCGTTGCATTGGCGCCGCATCCACCACGTACTCATAGAGCAGAGGTGCACGAGCACGGGTGAAACTCATCAACGAGCGCTTGGAAACGCTGAAGTACAGTTCGTTTTCATGACTCCATTGTACTATTCGATCGATGTCTTCCTGTAGGCGCCTGCAATCAGACTGGGACTTAATCTCCAGCACCAACTTGAGGTCATCTGCAAATAATAAACAAGAGCCATGTCTTACGACTTGATGTTCTGTTGTTTAGTTTTCAGCTGGATTATGTCTGTGACAAATAAGGCGGGGTTTCCGAGCAACAGTAGAAAGTAAAAAAAATACGCTTGCCACCCCATACAACTGTCATTATAATCTATTTTGACTTTGACATTTCTTGACAGACATCGAATCGAACCATTCATGAATTTATTCGCGGAAACACTTTACGTAGACTGCACGTAAAGTTTGTTTGTTTATTTATAACGTTTCGAGTAAAATTAATTAGTTAGTGTCATTCTAAACAACTTGCGAATATGTTAAGAAGTGATTCCCGTGTTTTATATTAATTATATGTGCCGATACCAAAGGATAAATACGTGGGTGAACAAGTGTTTTGTTTAGATACTGTGATACATTGAATGCTGTGAAACGTAAGTAAACTAATAGTCTATAACTAATCAAATTACACTGAATTCTAGTGCAGACGCTCTGCGTAGTTGAAAATGAAATTATAGATATATTGTGTCAAAGGCGCTCAAAGTTATTCTTTCGAACTAATAAATTTAATTTGAAGTTATTTCACAATTAATTCAAAAATTTGAGTAACGTAGTAAATAGAAAGACTACTTAAAAAAAATACCTCATAATTTCCGACTGAAAACAAAAATACGCATAATAAGAAATTTATTGTTTGAAATTTAGCCAATGACATCAAATGATTGTTTTATCTCCACGACCTACTTGATTTATTTACAGTCGCGAACGATATAACTCATCAGCTAATAGCGAGTATCATTAAAAAAATAATTTGCTAATAAAATGGTGTCTAGGCTGTAATTGTGTGATAAAAAAGTTAAAAAGCATAAACTTAATCTGTCTGCTCTAAATAAAGTCTTTTGTTATTGTCACATTACTAAGCTGATTCACAGATTATACAATAAACATATTAATACATGCAAAATGATGATTAGGTTGTTTTGTTTACTCTGCCGGGTTTTGAGTATGAAAGTGGATGGCTATAAGGCTAGAGGAACACCAACCACGGATGGACTGTGTGATGGATGATGTGGCTAGAAAGGAGGTGTTTGATGAGATGGCGAGTAATAGAGAAGTATGGAAGAAGACATGCTGCGCCTAGCCCAAATAAATTGGAATAAGGGCAGGAGAATGATGAACTTTACTCTGACGAATGACAGTGCTATTTTACTTAATACAAATTGTGTGTTAGGATATTGGATGTAAGGAACAACTCCAGAATGTTTTGTTCCTTCAATCCAAACTTCCCAAAGTCTTAAACATTATTCTGATCGCCAAAAATGTTAGTTTCATGTATGAATCTACTTATTTAAGTCTTCTACTGAAACAAGCTCATGACATTCAGATATTTTTGTTGAAAAAATACATCCATACTGGTAAAAAACAAAATACCTCATTTGAATGAAAGTGTTAGAAAAATTCATACCATTAAAGTGGGTAGAACATTATGTTAATTTGTAACTAATTTCAGTTTTTTTGTGATTTATTGATGAGATAACTTTAACTGGAGAAATAACTGAAAATGAAATGTTAACACTTATATTTTTGTAACAGAAAAACATTTATCATCATTCTCATTATTTCTGTAATATTTAACTCTTCATTCGCAAAATACATGCTTTGGACGTATGTGGAGTTGCGGACACCAGCCCATTACATTATTAAAACTCACAAAAAAATCATGATAAGCTATTCATGATAATTAAATCTGTAATCTTGAATCTAATCTAAACTTCAAATCTTTGAGTCCATTAAAAAATTAAAACAAAATAATTTCATATTGTAGTAAGTTTTTTTACCGGTAATAAATAAGAGTTTCATTGCAAAAAAAGTTTGATTCATTATGATCAACTTTGGTTGACTCATTGCAGTGGTATTTTTGTAGGTGGTTTACTACACAAAGACATTCATAATTTTGAAGAAGTTTACCTCATAGTTCACTATGAGTGATCTTGCATTTACTCTATCATTCAGAGTCTTCAGCTGCACCCAGTTAGACTGGAAGCCAACCCCAATATAGTTGAAAAGGCTAGGCAGATGAAAATGATGACCAGAGTAAATGAGAGGTTGTTATGGGAACCCATAGTTGAGTATTTCAGCGGCTTCAATTTTTTTTTTGTTTTGTGAGCCTATGAAGTGCCCCACTGCTGGGCAAAAACCTCCCGTTTTTCCTTCCCAACTATTCTGTCGTGTGCGATCTCTGGTCATGTTCGTATCTACCTGATCAACAACATTTTTTTTTAAATATAATATCCTATGAGGTCACTTGTAAGAATTTCTTAAAGATTCAGAGGGCATTCATATTTATTCGACATCAAGGTAAGTAAATAAAAAAATTCATTGTAATCCTAATTAGTTCGTAATTCTTTAAAAAAGTAAGCATTAAATAAAATATCTTCTTGACATAGTGGTCTTATCTGTCCCTAAACAATTTAAATAATCGAATGCAGATTAACTGATAAGGGCCTCCTAAATCTAGGGTTTATCTATAAGTCTTCATTCCTTTGGTTTACCCTTCAAAGATAAAGACGGACACGAGTTTGAAGAACTGATGCCGGTTTTCAGTAACTCTAAGGGACGCCTAAATTAAGACATAATATGACTGCATTGTTGGAATTTCACGGCGTGTTTTTGTAAAGGCATTAATTTTAGTATCACCTAAAATTAGGTTTCAGTAAGTGGTCGTCCTATAATCACATGAGGTTTGAAAAGGGGGAAGGGGTCAGAAAAA
Organism: Noctua janthe; assembly: GCA_910589295.1. Lineage (NCBI taxonomy): Eukaryota > Metazoa > Arthropoda > Insecta > Lepidoptera > Noctuidae > Noctua > Noctua janthe. The sequence goes on from OU342561.1 coordinate 1,311,134, forward strand.
AATCAGGATTAATGGCAATGGGGGGATTTTATTTTTTCTATATTTGAATCTAATTTTATGATATTTTTTTATGATCAGATTCAGAACCTAAAACTATCTGATATTTTCAATAATAAAGAAATAAAGGTGTTGGTGTTGTGACCTGTATTTTTGTGGGAGCCTAAATCCTCACGACGTATCACCCAGGGATAGGGAGGGGGTATAAGAGTGACCTGAAAACCTCACGTGATTAAAGAATGACCCCTAATTTGCTTGATAATGATTTAAAATTGGGCCACTATGATCTAACAGCTCTGGAGTTTTTGATAAAATTGTATGTGACGACAAAACTGATATAATATACGTACCTATAAACTGAAGCGATTACGCTTAATATTATGCAGTCAAATATCTGTAAGTAATTAAATTAGCTACTAACTTTTAACTTTGTTCTAACCACCTTCCTTACTTACTGATTAAAACAAACAGCTGTAATTTATCAGATAAAATAATGATTGTATTCATATCTTATTAATCATATTGGTACCTACTTTTTAAATAAGCTTTTTCAATGTCAGGGCCCTCAACGTAGGCCCTCGGAATAAAACCTGACGATTGAAATTCGTTAAACCTATTTCCAAATCATCCCCCTCATCCCAATTTATATGGGGTCAGCGCAGCATGTCGTCTTCTTCCATATCTCTCGTTTAGTCGTCTTCTAACCACCTCTTTTCCTGCCATATCATCTTTCACGTTTCTTTTTATCTTCCATCCCAAGCTATTCACAGTTATACGAGTGCTTGAATGTTTCTTAACGACGTGTTTCCTTACATTCTTCCGCATCTGGCGTTGATGATAGTGCTGCCATCTAGCTGAGTGCGGTCACAGAGACTACATTCTATGGCTTTCTTGGTTGTTGAAAACTTTGTTGTGCTGCTCTTTCATGTACTCCTAAGTGGCGAGCATATCCAACCTTGGACGCATCACATGCCCATACCATAACAACCGAATACCACACAACTTTTCAGTCATCGGTATTGTTCGATGAAATTATTCGGAACTTGAAATCCTACCTTTATTAAGTTCTAGACGTTTTTATGACATCATTGACGCTAAAAGAATCCTTATCGTAGGTTTGCCCTAATATCTGATACCGGAAAATACCAACGTATTATCAGGAAAATGGGGCCTCTGTTTCAGTTTTCTGGAATTATTAAACTATTTTAGATATCTAACGACGTCATCTTCTTCTTATCCTTGTCCTGTCTTATCCTTGCTACTTGGGGTCATGTTTTCTCTATATTCCCCTGTCAACCATCACGCTATCATTTACTCCTTTTTTTCTTATATAATTCCTCACACAAACCACAAGAGACCATCCCATCTCTTCCCGTGAGTGACGTTGGAGGCGTCTAAGGGAGCATAGCTTGAAAGGTTCTTTTACTAACACGATTTGAATTTTTACAATGCAATGGGCCAAAGCTGCCTGAAAATAAATCGCCCTATGCACTTCGTTCTGCGAGCAATATGCCCTGCCCACTGCCACTTAAGTTTGGCTATTCTTCGGGCTACGTCGGTAACCTTGGCCGATGGGGCCAGAAAGTTCTGGAGTGGCGACCGCGAACTGGAAGACGTCGCGTTGGAAGGCCTCCCACTAGGTGGACCGATGACCTAGTAAAGGTTGCGGGGATCCGCTGGATGCGAGACACACGGGATCGGTCAATATGGCGACACTTGGGGGAGGCCTATGTCCAGCAGTGGACGTCTTTCGGCTGAAATGATGATGATGATGATGTGCACTTCGAGTCACACGGGCACAGCACACGCATGGTAGCGGGCGCACCAACAACAATCTGTTTCACGGGGTGGTGTCATGCAAGCAGGCTTTTTTTTAAAAAATTGCAAAACAACATAATATTACATCTAATAATAGATTAAGTTGAAAGCTCACTTGCACCATGCTGCAATTTAAGACGCTGGACTTGCCGTCACCAACCGGTGTAGCTGCATACCATGCTGTGTGTATGCTACCCATAGTGGCCTTACTAAAATACCTTGAATGTAGATTGTCCAATGAAAGTCTGAGAAATGTCTAGCCAAAAAGGGCAACGGCATGCTGGTTGATGACTAATATAGACTTCGTCTGAAACAACTTTTACTACATTTGACACGCAAAGCGGAGTGCAACTACAGAGACGAATGATGCGTCCTTTAAACGATCGCTTCGTCACCCGTAGGTACGTCCGAATTCATTACCGAGTTATAATCTAAATTGAAGGGAATTTAACGTTCAAAGATGTACAGACGCCAGCACGTTAAGCTACTACAATCTGTCAAATTTCTTTAATAGTTTTTCAACTTTATCACAAAAGCATTAGGTTCAAGCTTGATTGGGAAAAATTGACAGTTTTGGATAGCTTGATGTGCTGGCGTCTGAACGCACGACGGCCAATCAAGCTTTAAAAAACTAGTTTATGCGGATCTCTCATTGTATAGGAAATCTAAACAAAGCGAGGCAAAGTTATACTGGAAATGTACAGCTTCATGTGCCGCCGTGAGTACCTATAAAATCTTCAAGTAACCAACTTGTTATAGAGGTCTTGGCCCTCAGGAGTTACGCTTGCTCCTGCATATTAGTCGAACCGTAAAAGTGGCCATACACTATCGGCGGAGACACTCCGCGACAGGGCGAGTACGAGAGTGTATGAGCGCTTGTCCAGCACTCGGTGTTCCTCGCTTGGCTGTACACAATCGCACTCACCCTGCCTTCAAATGACTTGGCGAGAGTGTACAGCCACTATTAGGTGCGCTTAGCGACGTGGGAAGATACATTTTGGTCGTATGTCAGGGCATACCTGGTGTAATCATGAATTTTGGGTTGATAAGATAATAATTAAAACGAAAAATCGTGAGGCATATCCTATTTAACCGCCGTATTTTTATTAATCTTTCGATTCAATCGCTTTTTGAACGCGATGAAAACACGCGCTTGTAAATTGCTAGATAGAAATTAGAAATTAATAGGACGGCACGTCAGCCACAATCTAATCTCTGGAATTCTGATTGATGACTTTATTTTATAAAACATTGAAGTGCACTTTTATCAACACGGTGTAGGGTCGTTCGATAAAGAGTCTAAAAAGCTGTTACATTTTCGACGAAAGCAACAATATCTTTCTGCTAATGTAAGACGCCGATTAAAAAATAAACATTCAAACTTTGTATGTTTCGCACTTTTAGATATTAATTAGAAATTTCTTTCACAGGTAATTTCTAGAAATCAAGATGGTGACTACAGGGTGTAAGACCGGGCTCCTATTGGGCTTCGGCTCTCTGTTGGTGGTCACCGGGGCTGTCATGGTGGTGTTTTGGCCACCATTGTTCACCTCGCAGTTACGGAAGGTAAGAAACGTTTGATTTTTTATACAGAGTGTAATACCACTTTTTTTTTTTTTTTTTTTTCCGTATGGGAAATCATCAAATGACCCCCCCCACTCTGGTCGGAGCGGAAGGGAGTGTCAGACTTGTACTGACTAAAACCCATCCATGTTCCTTCTTTGCCCTTTGTGTTCCAGGGCCACGGTATCTCTTTCGAACAGTCCCGCAGCCCTGGCAGGTGTAATACCTCTTAGATGGTGATTCAGAGGACAGAGCATCAAACTGGAAAACGTTACGGGACACGGGCCGACAAAATTACACCCTGTATAAACATTTAAGCTTTGGTAGTGGTTCACTACAGTCCCTTCACCCCTTACTCGAACAAAGAGCATTGTAACTGTGACAGACTTATCAGTGATAGCAAAAAGCAACCTTATTGGATTGAGCGTAAAAATCATTGATTTTGAAAGTACTGCTATATGAGGTAAAAAGGACTTAGAAAGTACTGTAGGACACAAAACGCAGGTGCTTAGTCGGCCATTACTACTGCATGATTTAGCGAGAGATAAGTGGACGGTAAATTTAAAAAAATAATAATACAAAAAAAAACGAACGAGACATCGACAAATTATGTCACGAAAAAATGGGTGTGCTATTTATAGGCATTCACCTGATCGCCTCTTGGACGACGTCTTCTAAGCCAGAACCTTCACGAAGGAAACCATCAACCACCCAGTACTAACGTAAGACTTACCCAAGCAGCTTGAAATTACCTTCCAATTCAATTTGGCTGGGATCTAGGAAATTGTAGTGTTACTTTCTCCTAAAAAACTCATTTCTACTGTCTAGAACATATTTTTCGTATGATGGATGACGGCATAATTTATATGACAGTCCACAGATTTGTGAAAAATATTTGCGCTCTGATAAGGTTATTCACATGTTTACTAAATTGATTAGCGCTAATAACTGATAACTGATACTAACGAATTGTAGTTTTCCTGAATTGATCTATTTTGCTTAATATTGTAATTGTAGCTCTACCGGGACATCGTTTAGCCAAATTCGATTTATAATATATGGAAATCTCTCTTATGAGGTGATCTGACCACATGGAACCTCGCGGTATGAGGAACTAGGATCATGCCAAAAGGAGAGCCTTTTAATATTCGCTTGGCCTATTTTGGTCCTGCCCTTCTGAACACTTTAATACTTCTATCATTCTCATCTTTATGCCCTTGATGTTGCATGTTACATGGGGTCGGAGCAACGTGGTTTTCTCATCCATTCTCCGTTGCCGTCAACGCTTTCCGTTGTTATTGAAGCTCTTCTTCTTCCTTCCAGATGATGACCCTCACAACAGAATCCATGTCGTTCGGCATATGGCGGGAGACGCCGATACCCATGTACCTGGAGATCTTCTTCTTCAACATCAGTAATGTTAATGAGATACTGGCTGGAACGGCTGAGAAGATACAAGTTACGGAAATGGGACCGTATGTGTTTCAGGAGTCGCATACGAAGGTGAGATGCTCTTTTACAACATTCTTGATTATTTTATTCGATTTTAAAGTATTCAAACGTTTGAAAATATGATCGTCTTACCATTGGCTATCTTGTTTCTCCGTCACTGGGTTGTAGACGTCAGATATTCAGCCTCAATCGGTTAGACTGGAAGCTCCAACATATTTGGTTAAAGATTAGACGCGAAGGTGAAGAAATGTTTAGAAAGTAACTATGTATATGGTGTATTTTCGAGTAACCACGTCATGATCGTATGATGATCTTTTTCCGCGGAAAGGAAACGAATAATAATTCAGTCCAACTTACGTAAGTTTCAGTAGATGCATGTTAGTGAGTCGTTACATTTGAATGCAACTTTATTCGTTGCGCTGCGCTTGTAGCTTATAGGTAGTTATCAACATATGCACTTTTGACAAAATGTGGGCTCGTCGTGACTTACAAACTTCCAAACAAACTAGCAAGCCCTATTACGGCATGAATTCTTTCTAAAATCCCTGTGAAAACTCTTGTGCAAAATTGTATGGTTCTAGCTAGACCCAGTGATTTAGGATGTGAGTTGCCGTGTTCTCTGTCAGTGAGTATATTTTATGGCTGTATAGTTGTCATGAGTTTTAGAATTTACCTTGAGTCCTGTCTTTACATCCTGTAGTGGTAACTTAGTAACCCACTTACCTACTAATACTTAAAACGCTTAAGTGCTTAATTTCGCTGACGATGGCTAAAGTTTTACAGATGGTCCAGAGCCCTAGCCTTCCATCTAGTGGTGTATCTTACTTATCTTAGTAACCCACTTACCTACTAAATAGTCCCCAGTTTAAATGCTTAAATGCGAACCTTTGCCTATCACCAAATGCCACAATCCGATTTATAATTTGAAAGACGTTTGCCTGATATGTTTGAAACGTGACGGATTATGCCCGGATCATATGCGGATGTGTTTTGCTTCATTAGCTAATTAGTAAGCCTTTTTAATCAACATATTTTGCAGCTTATTGATAAAAATTGCGTGTGGCAACAATTTTGGATTATTATCCGCGACTTCCAATCCTTTGTTGTCATGTTTTTTTTCTGTTTATACCATCCTAAGGGTCGATCTTCAAAGTTAAACAGTGCTTGCCCAGGTTGGTCCGTAGATGGGTGACCATTCATTACATACCGAGTTTCCTCCGTACCTCAGAAAACACATTAAGCCTTTGGTTCCGGCTGTCATTCGTAGATCTTTGACAGTCGTTACAGGTAGTCAGGGGCCCAAAAGTCTGACAAATCTTACCAAGTCTTATACTCTTATCAAGGGGTATAGTATAACCCAGTACTAACAGGGAGCATGGAGCGACTGCCCATTGACCTCCACAAAGGTCAGATAGGTAGTCGCTTCATGTAAAATACTGGTATTCAGCTGCATCCGGGCAGACTGGATCCGACCCTAACATAGTAGGGAAAAGGCTAGGCAGATGATGTAAAATCCAAGAGCTGAGAAAAATGGTGGTCCAGTCGTCAGAATTTGGTTTCACTAGCTACTGTACGGACTGTACCGTCTACTTTCTGATCATTTGACTTCTTCTGATCATCCATGGGTATTCGAGAGTTGATAGCACATCGGGTTTTATTAAGAGACTTTTGTAGGTGTCAGTGATGAAGCCTTACAACGACGTACTTTTTCTGAAGCCATCGACGTGCTATACTAAGTAGCGCACTATAAGTTCATAATATTATCCTCTGATGCTATTCATAATACTATTTCAGAAAGTTATTTATTATCTTGTTAAATGAGGGATTTTTAAATAGCGTGTCGTCACTGATACAAATCGTTCGATAGTCTTAATCCGTTGCTGTCATTGCCGTTTCGATTTGAAATCGTACGAGTCTTTGTTTTGCTACTGTTTATTGGTTGTTTAATGTCCTCAATAATGAGAATTATATTTGTGTACTTTTTATATCGCATTCCATACTATTAGTTGGCATATAATCGTTAAGCTTAGCCGGAATACTGCGACAATACTGCATATCATCACTTCTGCGGGGCACAGCTATCATCTGTGCCCTGCGGTCTCAACCGCCGTTTCTCGTTTTGCTCGTCTCCTAAGGGATGTATCTCCTTGTCCTCAAAAACTGGGCTATCGAATCCAAAAAAAAAAATATTCGGCTAGTAGTTCCAAAGATTAGTGCGCTGAAACAAAAAAACTTTTCAGCTTTTAGATTAGTATAGACGTCGGATAGGAAAATATAAACTAGTTTTACGTAGGGTGCCTAACAATCATACGTGTATTGGTCATCCAGCTAAACTATTCTTTCGTCTAGATCCGTCCGTCCAAATTCGTCGCACATTTTTGTAAACGCTTGGAAAGCCTTATCCATCTTTTGCATCTGTTGAATGTGGAAAACGCCAACGGAGATCTTCTAAGCGAACTTAATTTTTTTTTGCCGTCTCTCTTCTAGGTTTCTGTTTTAAGAGAACTGTTTTATGTAGGTATGCCGTATGCCAATAGCGATAAAGATTGTGTGTGTTACAATTGGTGGTCTTATCTCTAAAAGTGGTCTTATCGCCATTGTTATTCATGCCGTTTTGATGATTGTAGCAGTTAAAATGTTCTTAAAATGATGGTCTGGCTGCGTTGTAGCCATCATTAGGGGGTTTATTTATATCATTATGTTGCTTTCTACACCGCAGTTATGTATGACATAACACAAAAGTGTTCAGGTACTTTACGATGACAACATAAGGTAAAAACTAAAGATGTTTGTTTTGCAACTAAATGCGCAAAATCATCATCATTCCTAACTACGTCACTGTTGTCTCCGAAACGAGTATTCAAATTAGTATTGCTAATGGGTTTTCTACATTCGAAGTTTATTATCATTGATAATTATCTTGATAATAACAAAAATCATAAAACAATACACTTTGAGTGTATCCGGTGTATCGCGAACTACCGCTTCCGCGCGTATCCAAAGACGTTTGAGTGTCAACTTAAAAATAAACAGTCACAAACATTGAGTTTAATCAACAAACTGTATTTTTAATCACCAAGAAAAAGATTGTTATGTTTAATGCTAGTTTCAAAGAATAAAACAATAAGTAATTTATAAAGGTTTTTATCTTTACATAATGTTTTAAAGTTATGAATCAGCATAAATTATTAGTATAGACATAGTAGAAGAATCCTCCCCCACCCGGGTAAGGAAACTTTGACACACAGGTAGACTATAACCCCATGACCTTTCTTTGCCATCCGTTGAGCTGTTTACGTGAAAAATACACCGTGACTTTGTAGTCGTTTACAAAGGTCGTCCACTCAATGTACCCGACATAAAATAGCTCTAGGCGCGATTTTTTTTATCTTCCATAATAGGTACAAAGAAAAATAATAATTATAAAAATTAGAACAAAATTATGAAACATTCTGTTAATGATGTTTACGTGTCAAACGGGAGAACATATACCTACCCGGCGCTCGAGTCCAGTAGATCATCACTCGCAACAGGGTGTTTTAACTACGTCATGCGTCATAATACTGAATAATATTTTTATTTTTAAAATATTAAAATCTCATATACACCAATTTTTTTTTTTTTTTGAATGTTTAGTATTCATTGGATACATGAAGTGGGCTGCCGTTGTAAGACGACTAAAAAGTCACGGTGTATAACAGACAGATTTACTTTTGCATTTTCTTGTAAGGAAGATTACTTAAATCACAAAGAAATTGTTAAAGACAGCTGTTGTGCTTGTAATAATTTGTTATCGTACGGTCCAAAGAATATGTTTGAAAAGAACTTTGGACAGTAAATTATAGTCTGAATCATTCGTATTCTAAGCTTGTATTGGTTGACGTTGCTTTGCTGTTTAGATGGTATTTGCTACGCTATTTGATTTAGTCAGAGTTCGACCTGCTCATTGCCACACAATCAAAGGTTTCTTTGTGATGTACAAGTTCAATCAATCAATCAATATTCTTTATTTGTAAACATAGGTTACAACAGTGTGCAAGATGTTACAATAATTGTTATACATAATATAGTTTCTTTATGTTTTGCGATTTGGCGTACAAATATACATTTAAAGGAGGCTTTTGCCAGTTGGGTAAATTAATCTATAGGTGGTACTAGTATTATAAAGAGGTAAAACTTTAATTCGTAATATCAATATCAATTTTAATATAATGCATTAGGTAATGTCAGGTAATGTCAATCTTTAATGAAATAAGAAAATGTCAATATCAAATGGTTATGATGTCAGTAAGTTACTGCTAAGAAAAATGTCTAAAATTGAGAAGAATGTCTAAAAAGAGAAATTCTAAAGTTCCTCATGCCATTTCTCTTATTTATCCGTTTCCCTTTTATTTTGTCGAAATGAAGCTCGATCCACCTTCCTGCACCACGTATGTTGACGATGATCTTCGCAGACCAGACTGTAGCTCCCCATTCCAAAATCTTAGATTTCATGGAGAAGAATGGGCAAGAAACTCCATGGACACTTTTAATAAAAGTCCTGGGTACATTCTTGTTGCTGCTCTATGTGAGCACAATGTAGAAATAGAAAAAGAGACAATTCAAATCTTAAAGATAAGCCCTACTAACCATAATAGAAAGTCTACATGATACAGAATGATTAATATGCTACATCAAATATACATAATAATATTAAATAAAATAATCAGTGGCCCAAAAAGTCTGACAACCAGTCTTACCAAGGGGTATCGTATTACCCAGTACTAACTGGGTTGTGGAGGTCAGATAGGCAGTCGCTCTATGTAAAATACTGGTATTCAGCTGCATCCGGTTAGACTAGAAGTCGACCCCAACATAGTTGGGAAAAGGCTAGGCAGATGATGATGATGATGATGAATTAATCTAAAAAGGGACACGAAAAAAGACTTGGTTAAGTTGTCCTTTTATAAATCTAGTGCTAGTGGGAGTTAAAAATTTGGTCCTTTCGGAAAATCTACTTCTAAAGTTCATTTAAATAAACGATACAATACTTGTTTCTTTCTAGTGTCCATTGTAGATTAAGCAAAGTGATTGACCTCTCAAGTATGTGAGTGTCCGCAAAACTCATTAACCTGGTTTTTGTTCCGTAATACTACGGTAGCGTAAAAACGCCAGTGAAGTCATGTTTATGTTATGTATTTCGTGTAATTTTAATTATTATTTGTTATGTACGTTATCATATATCATCATCTGCTTATCGTTTCCGTTGCGTTTTGATTGCATGCTGTTATCACCATCCGAGGACGATGCTGCATTTTGTACCCCAGCCTTAATCTGGTTTTAACGAAATTAAAACTAGATATTTCACTAGCCTTTCCCAACTATATTCTATGTTTCCAGTCTAACTGGATCCAGCTGACTACCCAGTATTTCACATGGAGCGACTTTTTTTCATATGCTTTCCCAGACCACAGCTACTTCTGAAAGCCAGTATCAACAGTGGCGACTACCAGAAAAGCGCCGACACAATAAAGCTCGACGAAGTCCCAGAGAAAGAATTTAACTGTCGTTGATCTCGTAACGAAATTAATCAGAAAAGAATAATGGAGGAGTAGGAATGACATAATTTCCACTTCCTTCCTCATCAGCAGGAGACAGAACAAAACAAGGCCAATAGGCACAAAGGGACGTTTACAACTGGGATAAGCCCAGTTGCCTACATGGAGCGACTGCCGACTTATTTATTATTTATTTAACACTTCAAGCACAAAACAGAGGCAGACTTAATGCCATAGGCATTTTCTACCAGTCAATCTTTAAGCCTATCGACCTAGCCTATCTAACCTTCACAACACGTTACTGGGTAACACGATACCTCTTGGTGAGACTGGTGGTTAGACTTTCGAATTTCTGACTTCCCGAAACGACTAACAAAGATGGATGCTAACAACATGTTAAATCTGTGTTTTATTTATTTATTTATTTATGTACACACAAAATACTCAACAAGACATAACATTAAGATAGAAGAGCACAAAGGTACTGCTTATTTCATGCGAAAACTCTTCCAGCAGACCTGCGAGAGGAAAGTAGGATTAGAAATGTAGACACAGTGTCTAGTAAGACAAAACAGGAAAATTGAAATTGGAACTTAAAACAAAGTTACACAAAGTTTTACTGCATTTATGACTTGTTTGAATGAGTGCCTATTGTTTGTAATTCAGTACCATTTATTTATTTAGCCTTTATTTGCCTTAACAATTACATTTCTCACAAAACAATTAATTTAGCATTTCAATAAACCTTACATTTGAAATTTCAATTTAGTTTTACAAAATATTCTATTGGTAGTAAACACTTTTTTTTTATTTATTTTTTTATTAGTTAAAGCCCCGTTTGGGTATTAGGCCTCCTACAACTTTTTGCATGAGTTTCTTTCGTTCGCTTGCTTTATCCAGTACCATAAGTATGTTTTAATGTATGGTCGATTTCGTATCTTATCGCAAAAAAAAACATAAAATGCTGTATTTGTAAGAGGTACTGTGGTAGCTCAGGTATTTTACTCTCATGCGTAGCGATAAATGTAAATATTTACATTATTTTACGATTTCGCCTTTTACATTTGGATTTGTTTAGAGGTAGGTCCAGGGGCCAGGTCAGCTCGTGGGTTACTTTGTGTAACTTATTTACATATTTTAACACCATGATTGCTATCTAAAGGAACTAGAGGAGGTCGTGGCTAAATAATAACACATAGCCGCTCGGGGTCGAACTTCAGGTTAAGCCGCACTTGTTTAGGTTTATCCGTGGATGGGTGACCACCCATTGAATACCGAGTTTCTTTCGTACTTCGGAAACCTAGGCAAGTGCGGCTCTACAAATGAAAGCCGTTGGTCTCGGCTTACTGTCGTTACAAGTCTTACCAAGGGATATCGTATTACCCACTGCTAACTGGGATGTGGAGGTAAGACAGGCAGTCGCTCCATGTTGACATGGTTAGACTGGAAGACGTCACCGATCATGCCACATTTCATAACATTAAATATAAACTTGACTTGATGAAAATATGTAAAAATAAACTCTTCAGGTAATCCCAAAGATACGAAATGCTGATAAAGAAGATTTCCTAACACTACACGCTTTGTCTTTCGGATAATTCATTTCAAGGTGAAGGCCGTAACCTTGACGGCATGTGAATTAACATTACAATAGTTATTATAATCTTAAACGGGATTATTATGATATAATTTGTAATGAGCATTTAAATTATGTAATCAAGCGAATGTTTTTGATAAGCGCATCTTTGGTTGCTTGGTAACTGGAAATGTTATAACGTGAAGTCCTCTTATTTATTAGGCACAGATATTGTGTGTCTCACTGCAAAAACTTTATGCAAAAAAACAACCGAGTTCCAAAAAAGCACTGAAAACTTGAAAATAAATTTACTTTCGGAAGTCGGTGACTTTTGTTTGTTTCATTGACTGCTTTGCCACCGATGTCTGTTCCTCCACAATTTACATCTTTCATCTGACGCACTGTCTTTTAAGGATATCGAATGACGGTATTATATTGATATTTACTTTCATAGAAAAAAGTATAGCATACAGAGGAGGTCGGGGTCAATTGACACACCGTTAAATATGACCTTCAATCTAGAGTACCTACCATCCTAGGTTGAATTAAAAAACTGATTTTAATATACATAATATACCTGGCGGCATATAAAAATTTATGAATGCTTTCGACAAAGACAGCATATTTTGCGACGGTACACTTGTTTTTGTTTTTCTTAATTCAAACAACGGCATAATTTATAAATAAGTAACTGCTCGCATCAGGGACTCCATACTTCGTTCCAAAACTCAAATAGCTGATGCTGGCCTTACAGCTGCTAGGTTGAAGTGGAACTGGGCTGGTCACGTTTGCCGCATGTCGGAGGAGCAATGGGCAAAAATTACCACTCAGTGGATACCAAACAGCAGGAAAGGACAACGTGGCAGGCCCAGAAGGAGATGGCGGGATGAGCTGGATTCTTTCGCAAAGGATTGGCCTACAATCGCAGTAGACCGCGAAATGTGGAAGGAGGGAACGGAGGCCTTTGCCCTGCAGTGGGACAATATAGGCTTATAATAATAATAATAACTGCTTACTATTGGCCTTTATTAAGTTACAGCATTTTAGTGGCATAAATTAACGGAAGCTTGTAGTTTGTAAGTATTTCCATGTTTTTGAATTTGGAATGCAAAGCGGAGATTGTATTTTAAAGTAATTTTATTTTTTCGATTGTTGTTTTGTATGAATAACTTGTTTTTTTTTTTCAAAAACTTGAGGTCTATATTTAGTAATTACGATTTAAATAGTGTAATAATAAATCATTTATGAAAAATCGAATACAAAATACGATTTTAATACGCAATAAATTATACGGAATGCACGCCATGCCATACCTGAGAGATATTTCTCGCCGGCATTTGAAGCCAAGTCAGAGGCCCATGGGCGGCATAAAAACTCTGACACCAGGTTGCCTCACCTGGTGGAGTCAGTTTAGTAGACTAACCACGCGATAAAAAAATGAAGCAGAATTATATGGAAAGGAGCACCGGAATGGCTACACTCCATGAATTAAGCATCATCAACTGTCTAGCCTTTTCCAACTAATATATAGATGGAGAGTATTTTCCCTGTATTTGTTACTATATATCCGACCTCCACAGCCCAGTAACTGAACACCACGATACCTCTTGGTTGTCAAATTTTGTGACTACCCGTAACAACTGTTTAACACTAGCAAAAATTATAAAAACTATAAGAAAAATGAGGCACAATTCTATTAAAACATATCACATTTTTACAACCAATAAGATTAATAAGCGAAGAATGTTTAGGAATCTAATTCTCTGCGTGTGAGTTCGGTTGCCGTCGCTTTTCCTTTAGCGAATCGTACGATGAGAAAGTGCGATCGAGAAAATTATAATGATGACCGAATGCATGACTTTATGATCGGCGATTGCATTGCAGCTACGTACCGCGAATGGGTAGCATAGTCAACATGTGGCGTTCCCACTGTTGAGGCTCAGGGCTACTTTTTGTGAGAGGGGATGGGCTGTGGCTATAATCCACCATGCGGGCCTAGTGCGGGTTGGTAGATGTCACGTGTCTTCGAGTTTTCGGTTTGAGGACATGCCGGTTTCCTCACGTTGTTTTGCTTAACCGTTTTGAGAGCATATGTATAGTAGGTAAATGACAAATTGCAGTGGTTTGATTGATGTCAGACTGTTTTAGTAAGTACTTCTATTCAATTTGTTTTGCTATTGTTTTCCTCGCACAAGAACGTTATGGCAGATCAAGTGCCTATTGTATGAATGCATGTTTGCGGTTTTGTAATATCACAAAACTGCGGCTGCTGTAACAAGTACTTATGTAGGTAAGATTAGTTAGTGCATGTCTATGGCGAGCATTGATCGCGACGATAGGCCGTGGTGGAGCAAAATGAAAGTGTAGTGGAGTGTATACAAGATAAAGATGAGACTGTATACAAGATAAGCGAAAAAGGACGGAATTACAATGGTCGGTTGGAACTAAAATGAAAATAAGTATTGACGCTATGAAAGACGCGTAAGCGCAGCCGTGCGTGGAGGCGTGCAGCAGCTGACTGGTGTGGTGCGGGGGCCCGCGTGCGGGCGTCGGCCGCCAGACTCCCCGCTGTCCCCGCACCCCTCGTTGTTGAGAGCAGCGGTCTCAGCAAGCATAAAGAAGACATCACATATACCAACCCGCACTTTGTCCACGCGGTGGATTACAGCCCACTCCCTCTCATAGAGAGGAGGCCTGTGTCCCAGCAGTGGGTACATTATCTGACAATGCATAGCAAGCATCTTGACGCGGCTCTCAGTATTGGTATATTAACAGCAGTACTTACAAAAATTTTATTATAGAAAACAAGGAGGACTTAGAAGTACCGATATGTCCGCCTATTACAGACGTTATCGCATCTTACGTAAATGAGACTACCTTTACCCTTAACATTATAATAACGTATTTATATTGATCAACAGGTGAACCTGACATGGAACGACAACAACAGCACGCTGACGTTCTACAATCAGCGCTGGTGGCACTTCCAGCCGGGCATGTCCAATGGTTCCGTCGCAGATAACATTACCAGCATCAATCCCATCATAGCCGTAAGTCCCTTTTTATGACGTATCTTTGCAATCCAGCAGGCAGCCCAGAAAGCTCTGAAGGCCTAAAATTCCTGGACGTTTAGTGGGCATCAGGTGAACCGGCTGCTAAAAAGAGCTAACAAAAGGTTATTAATTCGGCGCAGGACAGAGCGGTTGGAACCCGGAGAGCGCATGTCCTGAGAACTACATGTCCTTAAGCCCCTCATTCATGAGGAAGCAAGGCGAAAGAAGACTGAACAGCTAAATAGATACAGATTTTCCATAGAAATAAATGCAATTACTTACAATTAAAATCTGTGAAACAGCAGATTTTTTTGTCGATATTTCAGACTAGGTCCTTAGCAAAGCGGATTTTACCAATGAAAGTGAACGCGATCAGTACATCTAAACGGGTTTCAAGAGCTGAGTGCCAATATTCCAAAGCAGTAATGACACTGATAGCTCTTGAACGGGGAATAGAAGGGCTGAGTTCGTCGTGTTCAGTTAAATAATTCAGCACTGTTGTAAGTTGTTTAATTATTATTTATGTCCTACCCTACAGACAGTAGCCTACTTGATGCGCAATGAGAACTACGTGATCAGACTAGGAGTGGAAGCCTTCCTGCGGTTATACCACAGGAACATGTTCCTGACTGCCAACGTCACCTCTTGGATGTTCGACGGCATCAGTGACCCCGTGCTGGATATTGCTACGGAGTTGCCCGACCTCCCCATCGTCATACCGTATGATAAGTTCGGCTGGTTCTATGAGGTGAGTTAAGATTTTTTTACTATTTCATTATTTTATTTATTTACTAGCTGGAGCCTGCGTCCTTCTTCCGTGTGAAATTATTATAAAAATATTATTAGTTCCCTATTTGAATCGGATTTTGTTAAGAATTTTTGAGTAAATTTTTTTTTGCACGGAATTCTAATTATTTTTCTAAAATAAAAGTAGCCTAAGTTACTTCTTATAACATCAGCTATCTGCCATTAAAAGTCCCGTCAAAATCAGTCTAACCGTTTCGGAGATTAGCCGGAGCAAACAGACAGACAAAGAGATTGATAAAAATTTAAAATATTGTTTTTTTGTTCTGAGTAGCTAATACTTTCATATGCATTCGGTAAACTGCTGTTATTTAGAAATTACAATCAGACACTTCAATTTTATTTATTTGTAAAGAAACGCTTTAGTTTTGTGAATAACAATCGCGACCTTCGCGGGTTCTGGCCCAGGCATACACTTAACATACTTAAAACCAGCGTGTCCTAAAATCGAAAACTTGAAGATATCTAACGTGCACCAAACTGCGCTGGGCCTGCAATTTGAAGACATGTAACATCCGCCAACCTGCGCTGGGCCGCGTGGTTTGATTTCAGCCCACTTACTCTCATGGAGAGGGGTCCTAGCATTGGGAACGTTATAGGCTGATCATGCTTATCAAATAACTTCATAACCAATAAACTAAAAACATGTTTTGCGTCATTGCCACCCTTTTATCTTCCATGACTTACTTAGCTCAGGAAACGTGCAACGTTTAAACAAAGCATAGAATCTCTACGCCACAACAAAGCGTCCGTCATTTATCTCTAACTAGGATCAAAGTTCAGCCGATACAAATGAATATTATTATTATTTATTCTTAATTGTGGATCAGTGATTCATATTATAACATAACATGACATTAATAACTTAACATCATATCTGTTTACCCCTAGGATTAGATAGGCATACACACCCTCATTTCTACGTTTAATTTCCATGTAATAGGGCGAGTCTTAGTGCCATCAACTGGGCACAAAGCCAAACTCCGGGCTGAGACATTGTTTATTGGTTTATTTTTATTTATTATATTAACCAACATAGTTGGGAAAAAGGCTAGGCAGATGATAATATTAACCAACAATTGTTCACACTAAATACATTGACATAATACGTTTAAATTGCAACAACAATTACTTATATGTAAACACCGATGCACAAAACAATAAATTCGGGAAATAAGCTAACTTTCTAAGTAATAAGCTCTAATATTAAATTAAATTAAAATTAGTGAAAAACAGAAAATTGATAAAGTTTATAAAAAGTAAAACTGATAAATTTTTGACAATGACAACATTGGTTAATAGATAAAATATTTTAAATGGAAAAACCTCGTAACACTGCACGTCAAGGGTATCAAATCCAGGACCTTACGTTCAGCAGTAGCGCTTGCGACCACCTGTCAAAAAAGGCAGTCAAGTCAGCTAAAGGCAGTTTGAACAATATAATTATGCTGTCATTTACGGAATATCTTCCGTGATTGTTCATTATTTTAGCTCCCGATATTTCGAAGCTGTTGCAAGCGCCATGATCGCGGGTTGGGTTATCGGGAGCTCAAAATAATGAACACGGAATCACGGAAGATATCCCGTAAGTGACAGTATAAGTTTAGTTGTAAACCGTGAAAGCTTAAAACAGTGTTTGAATATAATTATGATTCTCTATTCCACAGCAAAGCGTCAATCATTTATCTCTGATCAAAGTTCGACCGCCACAAATGTGTACAATATTCTTTATTGTCGTTCTGTGATTCATTTGAACTTTAAACTGTACTGTTGTTATTGCTGATAAGTAGGTACCATTACGTTTGATGATTTTGCTGCCTTTACTTGGTTTCCGGGATTAATCATATTTGTTTTTGTTGTTACATAATTTTCTTTGGTCTGAGGTGATTGGTCTTCTTTTTTTAACGTAATGACTTTTTAATCAGCTTCTCTGGTGTAAACTGAAACAGTGGTGGTCCAGAGGAAATGACCGCGAATTACGATTTGAAACTTCGTGAGAAAACCAGACATGATTCAGAACATGCCTAGAATCAATATTTCGATGACATGTGATTTCCACCAACCGCACCGGGCTGCGTGGTGGATATGCTCACTCCTTTTCTTAGGGAGCAGGACTGTTTCTCAATTGTTGGAAATACTTGCAAACTTAACGATTTTACAGTAAACATATGTCATCATCATCATCATCATTTCAGCCGAAAGACGTCCACTGCTGGACATAGGCCTCCCCCAAGTGTCGCCATATTGACCGGTCCCGTGCGACTCGCATCCAGCGGATCCCTGGAACCTTCACCAGGTCATCGGTCCACCTAGTGGGAGGCCTTCCAACGCAACGTCTTCCGATTCGCGGTCGCCACTCCAGAACTTTACGGCCCCATCGGCCATCCGTTCTGCGAGCAATGTGCCCTGCCCACTGCCACTTAAGTTTGGCTATTTTTCGGGCTACGTCGGTAAACTTGGTTCTCTTGCGGATTTCCTCATTTCTGATTTGATCACGCAAGGAAACTCCGAGCATAGCCCTCTCCATTGCCCTTTGGGTGACTTTAAGCCTTCTGATGAGGCCCATTGTGAGCGACCACGTTTCGGTCCCGTATGTAATCACTGGCAACACACACTGGTAATAGACTTTTGTCTTGAGACACTGCGGTAAGTTGGACGAGAAGATACCACGCAACTTCCCGAACGCTGCCCAGCCTTTCGGGAAACATACGTACATACGTACATGAAAATACAAGGTAAACCAACCCTTCAAGAAGTCTTCAAGCCCAAGCATTCTGTACATCAAACTAAGTAACTCTACGCAAAAATTATTTCTGGGAAACGACTTTTTTTTGGGTCATAAATCACGTTTTACGGTAGGACTCAATGTAACGCACTCAAAACATTCTGCTGATGGATGCATTGAATAGTGTGGGGGTCGTGGGGGTCGTGGAGGTATTTAAAGTAAAGTTATACCATAAAGACTTGTATTTAAAAGAACTAGTGGAAAAGTTGAAACTTCGATCCCCATATCTTCGTAACCAAGGTATAGTCTAGCACAAAAAAATTATCGCAATGACGGGGAGAAATCAAATGAAATCAAAATATTTTATTTCACATACGCCTACGGTAGGCCGTGGGCACTTATAAAACGTCGACAAAAAGGTGCACGGGTTTGTCGTTTCCTGTGGAGAAGAACCGGCAAGAAACTCCATGGTTAGGTGGTTCTCTATTGAGAACAAGTGCCTTTCGGCTTCGTTAAGGGTATTTTAACACCCATTTTGCATTATTTTCAGTACCTTATGAATGTTTAATCGCTTTATCGGAAACCATAGCAATTGCAGTTTTATTGGATTCTAACATATTTCTTTACTTATTTACTTTGTTAATTCTTAAATAACAAATAACTAGGTATATTAATATTGCGAATGTTAATCAAACATTGCGCAACACTGTTTTTGTTTAGTTAATAAATATTAACATCGTTTTTAGAATACATAGTTTTTTAAACAGGCATTCATATTCTTGAATTTACATTTTTTTTTGCGGTCTTCATGGAATCTAGTTTTTACTTTTAAGGCTTAGCCTTGAAATGTCTAAAGCTAATTCTGAATTGTTTTATTTGTTCACTAGCTGTTGCCCGCGACCTTGGTTCGCGTAAAATTATTATAAAAAATATTACTTCCCTTTTTGAATCGGAATTTGAAGGGTTTTAATTGTTTTGCACGGAAACCCAAATTATTTTTCTAAAATCAAAGTAGCTTAAGTTAGTCCTTATAACATCTGCTATCCGCCAGTAAAAGTCCCGGCAAAATCGGTCCAGCCGTTTCGGAGCTTAGCCTAAAAAAACAGACAGACATATAGACCGACAAACAGACAAAAAATGAAAAAATAATGTGTTTTTTTTTAACAAGTAAGTGCCGTATATATTTTCATATGCATTCAGTAAAAAGCTGCTATTTTTATATAACAAACAGACACTTAGATTTTATTTATTTGTATTAGTATACACGAAAATGTGTAGACATGTAAATATATTTGAATTAGTAGGATGTTGATAAGATATCATATGTCAATATCAACTGAAGGTGTTTAGTGTTACAAATAGCCCTAGTCTCCTCCCATTTCAAATGATTGTTTTTAGTACGTGAACAACTAGTTTTTAAATTCAAATGAACATAACATTTTTACTGGCAAAGACTTATTCATGTCTTTGCTTTACTGTCCAACTCTTTTGTAGCTCTATTCATACACGAAATATTTTCAGAGAAACATCTAACGGCTATAACGAAGCCATTTCAATGTTTTTTTTATCTAAGTATTTTTTTTATAAAAAATAAATAATTTAAAATTACTTGACCCACAAAATAAATACTGGCTCCTTATTTTTCAACATCCATTACGATAGTTTACTACGTCGTCATTACCTATTATCATTGTTAGAATAAGGAGTATAGGTTTTATGCAAAGAGTCTCCAGAAATTTTAGAATTATAATAATTTCATAAAAACAAAAACATTTAGATATATATATTTTTTTATTGCTATGGCAACTTTACGACTTATAGAAGTTACTCTTAAAATATTTCGTGTATGCAAAGATAGACCTTATATTGTCTGCCGCGTCGCGTTTTTGCTGTGTAAGGGCTCCACGCATTGCTCAAAGCTCATTGAGCATAGGGCAGACGTGGCCAGCCCATTCCCACTTCACTTGTCTTTGCTACACATGATATAGTAATATAGACTTTGTTTAAAATATTCAGGGACTTGTTAAATAAAATAAATCAACCCACATGTGCAATTGTGCATTCATAGGCCCCCATGGAGTATTTTTACACGAGATCTCGCGGTATGCCGATTGTTATATGACTCACTCAGCAATTACTGAGCTCATCATTCAGTTCATAGCATTTACTGTTCACGTAGGTCAGTCCCGTGTTTTATGTACCTTCTAGTGAATTCTACAGCGACTGCGTGAGTTTATCCTAGGAGATTTTTACACCTAAAAGCATAGTTCGACCTATATTATTGTTCTGTTATTAATTAATAACAGAACAATAATATAGAACATTAATATAACTTCATACCTGATAAACAAATATGTAAGTACTCGTATGTAGGTTTATCGCGGAATATTCATGGTTTGGAAAACATCTTTTGCTCAACAAAAATGACTTGATGATCAGGCTCATTTATGTGATTTTTTACTGCTTCCCCATTTCGTAATCTCTGTACCGCTTGTATTCGTAGTTGCGAGTCAGGAAAAAAAACAATCTACTCTTGTCGTAATTCTTGTGATTGAAGAATGTATCGTCATCCTATTCATCCATTATACGGTAAGATGTCATTCCTAGCTAGATACTTTTTTTGTGACTTTGTTTAAGTTAGTTTTTCCTGGATCCTGATTTAGTTCGTTGTGCAGTTTGTCTAGTAACTTGATAGGATTTTTTTTTAATACTAAAATAGGCTTGCATTCGGCCGCAACTCGCCTGATGTGACGCGATGACGCGGCCTAGGGTGGAACACGCTTGCCTAGAAGAAACCGATTCACTCGAACTTTGAATAGATCTAGATTGTAAAGATCAGGGA
This sequence comes from Noctua janthe, assembly GCA_910589295.1. Lineage (NCBI taxonomy): Eukaryota > Metazoa > Arthropoda > Insecta > Lepidoptera > Noctuidae > Noctua > Noctua janthe. The sequence goes on from OU342561.1 coordinate 1,332,501, forward strand.
ACAGAGATGCTGGCAGTAGATTCTGCTGACTGGCGGTTCGCACAATAAATGTAGAAGCATAGCGTTTTGTTCGGGTCCGTTCTAAAGGTTATACAGATCATTCCGGCTGTTTTATAATAATCGTGTTTCGCAGACGATTCGACGAAGTGACTAAATTGTTTGCCTACCGATTAGAAGTCTCAAGCTATGTCAATTTTGATAAACAATATCGTTGGTTATTTACCTTTAGTTTGCTCAAAACAACTTTTGAAGGAAAATAACATGGAAAAGGTGACTTGACTTGTGATCTTTGTCTCTAGGGTAAGACGGGCATCAGATCTTTGATGCTATAGAGGTATGAAGAACAGGATATAAAGTTCTTCATCCCCCATAGGAAAGGGAGGATCCTCCGACCAGACTGGTGTGGTGTTTGGAGGGCTACTGCCCGACGGTTGTTGTCTGGTCTTTCTATATGGTCTTAAGTCGCGGAGAATTTTAATATCGACTTTTAGGAAATAGATGTTAGTTCTTCATTTGTGTCATAGACTTTTTGTAGTGTCACTACAATGCTAAGCAGGGATCCATAGATGTTGGCAGAGCAACGACTTGACATCAATTGCCGTTCCACAATTGATTGCCAATTTGTCATCCTTTATAATACATAATCTAGAAGAATGTAGGTACACAGTACAGTTTATGTTTGTGTCCCCTAGGTAATTAGATATACAAGTCATCATCATTCTCCAGCCCTCATCCCAATTCATTTGGGGTCGTCGCAGCATGTCTTCTTCTTCCATACTTCTCTATTTCTCATTATCACAGCAGTCACCTCCATTCTAGCCATATCATCTTTCACACAGTCCATCCATCGCTTCTTTGGTCTTCCTCTACTCTTATAGCCATCTACATTTATACTCAACATTCTTCTCTATCATCCGCATTACATGTCCATACCATGATAACCGATTACTACTCAACTTTTCAGTCACCGGCACCACTTCCAGATTTCCTCTTATGTACTCATTCCTTATTTTATCCAATCGCGTTACACCACACATCCGTAGTTAGATATACATATGCACCTACTATATTTGCGCATATGAATAGCATAGCGTCCTGTTCCTGTTTAATATCTGAACAAGGAGATATGGCGTATTTATAAATGATGCATTTTCTGGTATGCAACTGTTTTCATAAACTAATTTACCATCTGGCTATTGTGTGTTTTGGAAAAAGTATCTGTTTTTAAGGGGGAACAGGGCATGTGGAAAATAGGTACATATTTGAAAAAATCTATTGCCGTCGCTGCGACAGTCTGCCACCGTAGAATGCAATAGGCACAGCTGCAGCGCAGACCGGTAATATCACATAAATTTAGTCGTAGGTATTCACCTTTATTCAACTCGAAAACTGAGCCGATTCAATAAGTTTTGGAATTAATGTTTTAAGAAAGAGTGTCTAGGTTCCTATCAATTTATTTTATATTAATAACTTTTCGAATTTGTCTGGTAGTCCTCTAAATACGGCCGTAAAAATGGGCATTTTTAGTAATTTTTGGAGGGTCATATTTTTTTTTACTTATTAGTTACTGAAAACAAGGAAATGATAGGGACGTGTTTACAGCAGACCTTGATTTTATTAAAACAAAAAATATTGCTCTAGAGGCATTATTCAGGAAGAAAAAAGGGAAATACATTTGTATGGAGAATCGCAGCCCCTCTTCAGGAGTGCAAAGTTTAACGAATTGAGCCTTGAAACAGTGACACTTGGCGCTGTTCGTCAGCTTACTAAATAGTTCCCGTAAACTCAGAAAAACCATTCCTGACGCTTAGGATACATTGTCCTCGGGTGGAATATGTGTCCCACAGATGGACAAAATACCTTCTCTCTCTCTCTCTCTAACCATACTTCGCAAAACTAGTCAATAAAGTAACTAATAGCAAATAATTCTAGCAATAATGTGCGCCATTCAACTAGGTTTCGTAATAGCAATTGCGCGAATATTACATAACGGTTCGTCTGACCGACTTGTCAATGTCACGGCACAATGAACACATTATACTGCCTTTTACCGATTTTACTTGTAATGCTGATTTGAAGTTCTGTTTTTATCTTGAGGATTTGTAGCATTAGCATAATTTTTAGGGTTCCGTACTTGCGTCGGCAATAACGGAACCTTTATAGGATCACTTTGTTGTCCGTCTGTCTGACCGTCTGGTCAAGACCCTTTTTCTCTGGAAAGAGATATCGAGCTGAAATTAATTTAAATACTCAGGTCTGCTAGCCGTAGGAGCAGTGAAAAAAAAATCAAAGGTGAAATTTTGTTTATTGTTGTTGTTTGTTTTTGGAAAACGTTGCCCCACACTAGGAATTTCTCCTGTATCGTGGGTGCGTTTACAAACATTTAAATTCACATACACAAACAGCCAGACCCGGAACAACTACCTGTAGGCCATACAAATATTTGTTCCGTGCGGGAATCAAACCTGCGACACGAAGCGCAGCAGTCAATCGCTCAGCCACTGCGCCAACCGTGCCGTCAAAGTCAACGCGTTCAAAAGATATAACCGATTATGTCGCATATATTGCGATTTCATAAGGGAATCAAAACGTATAAGGTACTTTCCGTTGACCTAAAATCATGAAATTTGGCAAGAAGCAATGTCTTACAGCACATGTAAAGGAAAAAAAAAACAAAATCTGAGTACCGCAAATATGTACTTATTTTAATAACAAAATACCTACAAGTTTATACGGAACCCTCGGTGCCCGAGTCCAACTCGCACTTGACCGGTTTTTAATCCAATTGAAGCCATGCTGTGTATTAAACAGTCATAATGAATAAGCATAATTTACAGAGACGACACTTTGCTGTACGTTTGGATCTGTAATAATCACGGCAACATGCGTTGATTTGGACAGACCGAAATTAGTTTATGCCAAATTTTGTACAGTCTACATTTTTTCTACAAACATAAATATATTACCATCCCCGAAAGGTTATGCGGAGATATACCAATTACATCAACATTTCGACAAAGCCTATTGCCATCAACCGAGCACAAATCCAGACTCTGGCCTACTAGGCTACTACAATGAAGTTCCTGATGACAAACCCCAATAACACTTTGCCCAAGCTGAAAATGGAACCCAGTACGTCATGCTCCGCAGTAGCGCTTGCGATCACTATACCAACGAGAGAGTCCACTTTCCTTAAGGTGGAAGTACCAGGGTAGCTCGCGAAATTCAAATTTTCTTACTTTTTTTTACAATTTGCAGATCAGTGTCAGGTTGTATAATATGTTGATTAAAATATGATTCGTGACCGTATCGAATATGGCCTTACAGAGTAATAATCATGATGTATAACCCTCTTATACCATTGAATGAATTTTTCACGAAATAGTCTTTCAATGGGATTTAATGAACTTGGGGTATACCCTGGCGCATCCTCCTTAATGCACTTTGAATTTCCACTTATTCGGCATGCGGTTTGTGGTTTATAGCCAAGCGTCATTATAGGAGTTTTACTTCATTTCGTGTAGATACTTGGTTCAGCAATAACAGCCGTATAGGTAGATCTATAAGGTCATACGATTGACAGTTCTTTAAGATTCTCGCACATTATGTCGGGCCGCAGCGGGGAGGAGCGGGCCGCAGCTGTAGCGCAAAATGCTTACTTAGCACAATACGGCGGAATATGCGGCCCAGTGCGCCCCGGCGGCATAGTGTGCGATAGTTCATATAAAATACATACGAGCGATTTGAGCGGATTTTTGCGATGCGACCCGACCCGCTGCGGCCCGACATAATGTACGGACAATGAGAATCCCAACAGTCTGACGTATGGGATATCGGGTTAGTCACCAGCTGGGTCATAGATATCAGATAATAAATCGCTCAAGATACTGTATTCGGCTGCATAGGAGCTCGCGGCTAAATAATAACAGCCGCTCGGGTCGATCTTTAGGTTAAGCCGTGCTTACCTAGGTTGGTCTGTGGATAGGTGACCGCCCATTACATACCGAGTTTCCTCCGTGCCTCGGAAAGCACGTTAAGCCGTTGGTCCCGGCTGTTATCTGAAGATCTTTGACAGTCGTTACAGGTAGTCAGTGGCCCAAAAAGTCTGACAACCAGTCTTACCAAGGGGTATCGTACTGCCCAGTACTAACTGGGTTGTGGAGGTCAGATAGGCAGTCGCTCCATGCAAAATACTGGTATTCAGCTGCATTCGGTTAGACTGGAAGCCGACCCCAACAAAGTTGGGAAAAGGCTAGGCAGATGTGATGACTGTATTCGGCTGCATCTGGTTACATAAACACTGGAAGCCGACCACAACATAGTAGGGAAAAGTCGTAGACAGAATATGTACTTATTTACATACCATCTTAGATACAATTCCTCCGCTCCACAACATACAATGCACGCTACACATACAATCAGTAATAGTTGCGTCATAGCAGGTTACGATCGAAGAATTCCTTCATGGATCATACTTACGTGTTGCTTTCTACATTGTGTAATGATGTACAAGTTAGTTAGCAATCAGTGGGGATGGATATAGGCCTGGTTTTCCGGTCAGTGAAATAAGGTGACTGTTACCTTTTTTTGGGCTACAAACATATCTTTATAAACAATACATAATATTAATGTAGGATTTGGTTGGCTGAATTGCATCCTAGTGCCAAACCACATAATAGTTGGATAATTAGCATAATTCATTAGTCGTTACACGTAGTCAGTGGCCTAAAAGCCTGGCAACCAGTCTTACCAATGGGTATCGTATTACGGGTAATGCGATACCCATTTATAAGACGGTAAGAGTACCGGGGTACTAACTGGGTGTGAACGTCAGATAGGCAGTCGGTCCATGTAAAATACTGGTATTCAGTTGCATCCTGTTGGTCTGAAGGCAACCCCAACATAGTTTGGAAAAGACTCGGCAGATGATGATGAATTAGCATCATTCATCACCTTTCTGCTCTTGTCTCATGTTAGTTGGGATTGCATCACGAACGGTTTGTTCTTCCATTGTTCCTTTCAGTGGTCACTCTATTGTCTCTATTCTCTATTCCTTACACAATTCATCTGTCTTTTCTTTGGCCTACCTTCCCACTCCATTCATCAACATTTATTCACATAACTCAATTCAATCTTCATGTATTAGCATCAATGATGATTGATTAGTATCAATAAATGATAAAACATCTGAGTGTTTAAAGCTTAAATCAACAAGTTTTTTTTTCCATTAAGTAGATTTATTACTGTAGGTCAACGTTTGAATAAGCTTTATTAAAAAGACGTTAGTGATAAAGTTAGCTATTTAGTATTGCAGTAATTTTTTGCTGATAGAAAATTATTGTCATTAGGTAATAATATACTAAGAATATTACGTACGCAATTAATAATTTTATTTATAAGACTTGACCACAACATTGCACAATTACCTATAACTTACTTTGTTGACACATTTGATAAATTGTGTGGACGCAATTGTGAGGACGATACTTGTCATCCGACAAGTACCTACATGAGAGTATGCATGGATATTTTTAGATGAAACCTACTTGAAGAGTGCATCGAAGAATAATTCGCTATATAAAACATAGATGACGTCAAACTGACTTAATCGTAAAATATGTTTGCTTACTTGTTAAAGACCATCATCATTTGTTTAGCCTTTTCCCAACTATGTCGGGGTCGGCTCCCTGTCTAATCGGATCCCGTTATCTGACCTTCACAACAAAGTAACTGACCCAATGTCAAAAAATATAAAATAATGACTGCCGGGACCAACGGCTTCACTATCTTTCCAAGACACAGAAGGGTCTTGATATGTACGTTATGGATGGTCCATCTACGCACCGACCTGGACAGCCCGTACGTAACCCGACAGTTATTATTTAACGATCTAGAAGGCAAAATGGAGCTTTTTTTGTTTTAGGGAATATACTCAGTAGTTAATGAGTCATGAATTACAAGTTGTAGTAAATGACGTGCCTCGGAAAGCACGTTAAGCCGTTTGTCTCGGCTGTCTTTTGTATATCTTTGACAGTCGTCACAACTAGTGAGTGGCCCGAAAGTCTGACAACCAGTCTCATCAAGGGGTATCGTATTACCCAGTACTCGCTGGGTTCTGGACGTCAGATAGGAAGTCGGTCCATGTAAAATACTGGTATTCAGCTGCATCCGGTTAGACTGGGAGCTGATCACAACATAGTCGGGAAAAGGCTAGGCAGACGACTCTGTAGTTAATGACAATTCTAATTAAATGAAAACTCTTTAGTTAATCCATAGAGGAGCCTATTTTATAAGACAACAACAACAAGATTAGATATTATATTTAATTCAGATATTGGTCGAATTAAGATATTTTAATTACTTAATCCCTAGACGTGTTAGATTATTTTTCGTCTTCAATTACATTATTCACACGTAAGCACGTATTAACAAGGTAGTAGGTAAAGAACATAACCCTTATAATTATGCTTGATTGAAATCTTCAATTAGATAGTTTTGGTCTGTAGTATCGGTTCACAGAACGTCATTAATCATTGTACACATGAATCTCACGTGTTCTCTCAGACTTACTTTCTGTGTGTCCCATATTATACGGCAAGAGGTACCGTCAACCAGGGCTCCAAGACAAAACTCCTTATCATCATCATCTTCACCATCATACTATCAGCCAACACACGTCCACGAGTGAGTGGGCAGGGCTGCCCACTGACACTGAATGTCATCCCGACGCTGGGTTTTTGTGAAATTATTTAGTTTCCACCAGTTTTTGACTGCCTCGTGGGTCTACTGTTTGCATTCGCGACTGCTGAGTATGAGGTTCTGGGTTCGATTCCCGGGTCGGGTTTTTCTATCCTCTGTAGCAGCCACGGAGTCTGGATTTGTGTCCGGTTGATGACAAAATCAAAGCCAAAATCAAAGGATTTATTTCAAGTAGGCCAGTTACAGGCACTTTTGAACTGTCGAAACAAAGCCAACAATGAAATGTAGCTATAGTCCCAGTCACAAGGCATAAAAACTGAAAGTATAGTAGTTGCCCATTCCCTAGCGTAGATCTCTGGAGAAATTACATATATGATACTTAAACACAACTGGCGAAATATGGGTGTACTATTAGGTAAACCTCTGCGTAACCCTTCAGGGATTACGGGCGTGATGATGTTACGTTATGATTTGGTTTCCTACCTCTACAAAGAATAGAGTTCTGAAACAAGCTAGCTAATAAAATCCCTCTCCATCTGTCCCCAGCGCAACGGCTCAATAGAGTACGACGGCTCCTTCAACATGAACACAGGCGCCGCCGACTTCTCGATGCTGGGCAACGTGCACGAATGGCGGTACTCCAACAGGACGGACTACCGGGACCAGTGCGGGGAGGTGAAGGGGTCTACCGGGGAGCTGTGGGCTCCGGAGCATGGCCAGCCAGAGGTGTATATTTTCGCGTCGGATATTTGCACGTAAGTGACGATTTTATTGTTTGGAGGGCAAAGGGTTGGGTAGGGCTCATAGCTCAATAATAACAGCCGCACGAGTCGATCTTTGAGCTAAAGCAACGGTGGCAGAGGTTGGTCCGCGGATGGGTGACACACCAGTGCAACTCCTATATGTCTGTAGGGATATTTAGTTAGTGTAGACCTCAGAAGGGCTTCTCATGATTGGCATTCAAAGTTGAATTATATGCATCTGTTTATTAGTTTTTTATGTTAGGCAATGACAGCTCACTATTACTGTTCTTCTTTAACATAGAATAACATCACCCTGGTATGCCCTGTAAGGTTGGACAGAGTAGTACTCCTAAATTCCGCCAGTTAAGTTGTGTTGTTTTGTGTCATGTTTGCTATAGTTTAAATTACTTATCTATACTAATATTATTATGAGGTGTTTGTATGTAGGGTAATCTTCGTAAATAATGACCCAATTTAAAAAAAAAAATCAATGATAGAAAGATACATTATTCGTGAGTGCTATAGGTTATAAATTATATTTATATCACACATATTAGCCGAGCTATCACATTTTTTGCGTGCCAGATCGCGGGCGAAGTGCTAGTTCCATATATTTCTAACTTTCAACATATCTGTCTAGTTAAGCCAATTAAACTATTTGAAAGTCAATTAACAAACAAAGGAAAGAGAACAATAACAATGACTCTTTATCATCAGACATAGATAAAAGATCAGCGCACTGATAAGAGTCGATTGTCGTGTTCGAAAGATATTTTTTATAAATCAATTATCTAAAGTGTGTCTCGGAGTGAAAGATATGAAAACACTTGACAGTCGGTAGGGGTCAAATTCCAAACAAAGATTTGCCAAAACTAGGTACTTATTAGCGAAGCCGGAAAAACATAAATCTTAATGTTTTCCTTATCACTGCAACAGCATTCTTAGTATCATAGGTACAGAGGTCATCTAAATGTAGCATTACCTACAATTTATACCAATGTACGGGGTGGAAGGTACAACGACGCGAAAACGGTTACCCTGTATACAGTACTGGAATGCGAATGGCTGGTAGATGAGATGGTGACTCCATTAGAAGTACTAATTAATAGAAAAATATTAGTAGTAAATATAAATAGTAGGTAGTAGTTAGTGTATTAGTGATTACTTAATTAGTAGTAATTGTTCATCGGTTATTAAAAAAAAAATCTGCTGTTCCATACATTTTGAACGTAGGTTAGGTATTGTACTTTTGTAGGAAACGTGATGTTTTTTTAATAACCGATGAATAATTACTTCTGATCACTAATACACTAACTACTAATTGTATAACGGGCCGCACGCAAAATACGCACTTTGGACGTGGAGTTGCGGACACCAGCCCGTTATACAATACAATATATCTACTACTAATATTTTTCTATTAATTGGTACTTATAATAGTACCGAGTGTACCGAGTTTCCTTCGTGTCTCGGAAAGCACGTTAAGCCGTTGGTCCCGGCTGTCTTTGTAGATCTTTGACAGTCGTTAGGCAGTCAGTGACCCAAAAAGTCTGACAACCAGTCTTACCAAGGGGTATCGTATTACCCAGTGCTAACTGGGTTGTGGAGGTCAGATAGGCAGTCGCTCCATATAAAATACTGGTATTCAGCTGCATCCGGTTAGACTGGAAGCCGACCCCAATATAGTTGGGAAAAGGCTAGGCAGATGGTGATGGTACTTATAATAGTGTAACCATCTCATCTACCAGCCATTCGCCTTCCAGTTCAACGGGATCCAACTGAATACCAGTATTAAACATGGAATTACTTGCTCTGCCTATCTGACCTCCACAGCCCTGGGCAACGCGATACCCATTAGTCAAACTGACTACCTGTAACGACTGTCAAAGATCTACGAATGATAGCGGGACCAATGAATCATCATGCTTTCTAAGTCACGGAGGGGTTCTGGTATGGAATGGATGGTCACCGATCCGCGGACCGAAGTCGATTTTAAAAACAATTCAAAATTGAACCTTGGTGCAATACTCAGATATTGGCAGAAAAGAACCTTCGCTGTTAATGCTGTTAAGTCAGGTTTATCAATAGATACGTACCATAATACCGTTTTAAGTTCTACTTTAAAAAAAAAGAAGTTTATGCGATGCGTGTTCCAAATTACAAGGTCGCTGACCTTACGTTACGCATACCGTACAAAAACTCGACCGGTTTTTACAAAAAACATTGATTTTTATTATGTTCGATCCCTCTCATAGAGAGGAGGCCTGCGTCCCAGCAGTGGGAACATTAATAGGCTGATTATGCTTATGCTGTTATGCTTTAGGTATTATGTTTGTCCACGACCTTCGTTCGCGTAAAATTATTAAAAAAAAAGTATTACTTCCCTTTTTGAATAGGATTTTGTTGCCAATTTCAAGGGTTTTAATTTTTTTGCACGGAACCCTAATTCTTATTCTAAAATAAAAGTAGTCTTTTTTTTTCGGATGGGAAATCATCAAATTATCCTCCCCACTCTGGGCGGAGCGGAAGGGAGTGTCAGACTTGTACTGACTAAAACCCTTCCATGTTCCTTCTTTGCCCTTTGTGTTAAGTCTAAGTTACTCCTTATAACATCAGCTATCTGTCAGTAAAATCGGTCCAGCCATTTCGGAGATTAGCCGGATCAAACTGAAAGACAGACAGACAAAAATTTAAAAAAAAGCGTGCTTTCTGAGGACGGAGGAAACTTGGCATGTGTGGTCACCCATCCACGCACCAACCTAGGCCAGCGTGGCTTAACCTAAACATCGACCCGAGCAGATGTTATTATTTAGCGTCGAGCACCTCATGATGAGAGCTCACCTATAACGATGTTATTTACTTCCAGATACATGGCGCTAAGCAAAGACCGCGACGTGCAGGTGGAAGGTATCGACGGCGTGCAGTACGCCGCCAACGACTCCGTGTTCGACAATGGACATAAATACCGGCACATGGTACGGTTTGCTGTCGTTGACTACCCTCTTAAATTTCTATAGGATAAGGGTAATCAGTCCTGCCAAGTCTTGCCACTACTTCCGCTATGAAACAAGGCGACACAACCACCTGGACGATCATGGTCGCTCATGGAGAGCATGGAGAGCATAGTGGAAATATTGGTTATCTTGTAAACTCCTTGTTGAATGCCTCGTCGGTCGAGTGGTCGCAAGCACGACTGCTGAGCATGAGGTCCTGGGTTCAGTTGCCCGGGTCGGGCAGTGTCATTGGGTTTTTTCATCAGGAATTTCTCTCTATGTTGTGTTGTAAACTGTGTGATTAGAGAGACGAGTTGCTGCGCACATCTTTTTTCCAATTTTAACACTAGCCCCGTTATTATTTTTCTTATCGTGTCGATGGCGATCTAAATTGATAAATGAACGCGGAATAAAGTTATGCCAAACTCGCACTTCGAATAATGTTTGATCCATCAGAAGCTTAGTTAAGTTTGAAAATTGAGTACAAAGCGTTAGAGGGTAGACATTCTGGGGATTTCTTTTATAACTTTAGACACTAAAACTGTTGATCTTTAACCCAATTTCAGTAAATGAAAATGACTGTAATCATTACAGGCGTGTTACTGCGACAACGTCCGCGACGCCGACTGCGTGCCTTCGGGCGCGCTCAACGTGTCGGACTGCCGCTTCGGCGCGCCCGCCTTCGTGTCCCTGCCGCACTTCCTGCACGCCGACCCGAGCTACGCCAGGAAGATCGACGGCCTCAACGCTACCGAGTGAGTAATATGATATTTAGTACCTATTAGCTTGCAGAGAGGAAATTACCACACGGCATCACGTTACATCGAACATCATTTGCAATTTGTAATCTTCGTGTAGGTACGACAAAAGAAAACGTTACTGTCAGATATTTTTTATTTAAATGTACTTCGAAAATCATCGTCTGCTTTCGGAAATACGACAACCATGAAAGTACTTGCCATTTTGTACAACCACGTACGTTTGGGGTAACTCGGAACGCGACGTTCATGGTAATTCAGAAACACGAAGATTACCGAAGCGCATATCTCTTCTGGTTGTACTGTTTATACCTAGTAATGTGAATCATCGTGTAACCTCTTCACTCTTCATTTCACAGAGACATGAACTTCAGACTGGCGCTGGAGATGTTCACGGGCATGCCGCTGTCAGTGGCCGCGCAGCTGCAAATTAACTTGCTGGTCAGACGAATCAGAGGGATTCCGTAAGTCTATAACGTATTTATAAACCTCTAAGTATTAACCTAGGCTTTTCCCCCGTTGTTCTACTCCACAGGAGTCGTGCTTTTTTCCAGGATGCAATGTAGTTAATGTCATATTCCAGCCCAAAATCTCTCTCAAGAAATCACGTCAATTTGTTGGATAAATCAAGAAACGTACTTTATAGGTATGGCACGACGAAAGGGCTTCGCTGAGGTGATACACATTTCTATCGTATACAACGTGTAACAGATTAAGCTCAATACCTCAGACACCCCAATTAGAATATTAAATTATAAGTCTAAAACAACATCCGTAATTAAATAAATTTAAACCAAACCTAGTCATTTTTTATAAACTAGTTATCCTTACTAAACGCAAAACGTATGTGCAACAACGTCCCTGCACACACACTCATGCAATGTTAGCGGCCGACGCGACGCGCACACTCGAGCGCCCGCCAGCTGACCATAGCTGTAGGCATTAGATGTGCGTTAGTTCAATGAACGAAATTTTCTAGTAAGTGAAATTATCAACACGAATCTAAGACTTTAGGCTTAGTAACGGGGATGCATTTAAAACAGCGACTTTATCTTTCGAGATTGCACCACCGCGAATCCCGTGATCCCTCTGATAAGTTGTGTTTAGGTACAGTTTATTGTTTGTACTACAAACATATTCAAAGACGGCGTGTTTAAAAGATTTGAATCATAATATTTAGTGATAAGAATACAATCGTATTGATAGGTAGAAGTAGGTAGGTACTGACTTACAGAACTGGACTATTTACACTTAGGTTATTAATTTGCACTATTTCTGCGATCCACTTTCATTAAAGTTTCAAAATGACCACCGCTTTGCTCTATGCACTTATTTGCACGCTTTCTTAAATTGTATTTCAATTTTGTAAGCATTTCAGTATCACTTTTCACCGTCACAAATGCTTGTTCAATTTTTGTTTTTAGTTACTCGACACTTGTAGATTGACTGACGTACACGAGCGATTTTATGCGACCCCACAAATAAAAGCCTAATGGTGTTAAGTCGTATGGATGGGTTTTAGTCAGTACAAGTCTGACACTCCCCTCCGCTCCGCCCAGAGTGGGGGGGGGGGTCATTTGATGATTTCCCATCCGGAAAAAAAAAAGGCGGTCTGGAAGGCCACGGCACAGGTCCTCCGCGACCTATCCAACGACTGCCTTACTCCGCATCAGATGCCTCAGTCGCTGAGTTGCAGCCAGCATCGTCCTGGCACTCACACTGCAGCCAAAACGGTCATTGAACTCCCGACAAGCTAACGCGATCATTATCAAGACAGCGAGCCAGTGTCCTCACCATCTCCGTGTATTGTATGTTGGTATACCGGATTGCCATCGCGCGCGGAAACAAAAATGTCACGGAAGTAAATTAAAGAACAACTACACTAGATCACTACCGGCGGATGACTAGCTATGTTAGGTACTCGTGGTATTCGGCGGTAGCGGCGGCGTGTGTGTCGGCATTTCGCATAACCGTCAAAGAGGTTGCCGACAAATGCTTTATCTCTTTGCAATAAGTTCTAAATTTCTTCAAATTAAATAATTTTATTTTGGAAAAATGCATAAAAATTGTTTGTTAGTGTGTAGGGCTACTCTGATGACCAACTAAGTTTGGTCGTACATTCAAATAAGCCTTACTCATTGGAGATAAAGTTGGAATTCCTTTAAATTACCTATTTATTTGACGCACACTACTTTTAATGTAAAATGCATTGATATTATTTACGTGTGTGTGTTTACGAGCTATGAGCGAACTACAAATAATGTCGTGCGTTTTAGTGGCCTTTATTGCTCTGAGTTAAGGTTTCAATTTCCTTGAATTAATTACTGTTTTCATTTGTCATGATACTGTGTTTCTAATTTAAGTTATTTAAAAGATTTTTCCGTCAAAATTTAACACCTATTTTTTATGACGGAAATCGATTCAGAAGCCGATTCTGAACCAACTACTTTCAGGAATTGCGTTTATTCTGTTACACGTTGTATAAGACGTAAACAGTCTAAAAAAAACTGATGCGACTTTGTTGCCATTTCATGATTTGGGATCGAATTTAGTATTTCACAGAAAGAATATTCGACCAGAATTATACGAAGTATCTCGGAGGCGCTTAGCCTTTTTGGACTGGCTTCTAAAAATTGGATACTTGGATTCGTCGTTGCCAAATATGACCTAACCAGTGACTCATGTTCGTCTCCAGCATTAACAACGTGCTCCCGGACCCGGACACCATGGTGCCGATGTTCCGGTTCCGGCAGCAGACGGCCACGACGCCGGAGTACGCCGCGCTGGCCCGCTCCGCGCTGCGCCTGCGCTACTGGGTGCCGTACGGGCTGTATGCGCTCACTGTGAGTACTACTTATTCTTGGGGGTACAACTTAAATCAATCTTTTATAAGGTATTTTTTCTCTAAGAGTCTACAGTCGAATTGCTGCAAAATATGCCAACTAAAACTTTCTAGCGCCTATAGAGAGTATTTTCAATACTCGTTTTTTTTTGCACTTTTACAATGATGACATACAACTTTAGATTTTCAAAGTGATTGGTAACGGTCACTTTTATATTTTCCAATGAGCGTATATTCGCATCGCAGGTAAATCCTGAATGAGGAATGTAGGAAATTGGCGAATGCGGCAGTCGATGAAGAGGATGATGACCATGTGTACTTCAGAAAACATAAAATTTCAGACAAGTCTTTTCATAAGATAACATCCAAATTAACAATTTGAATCTAAAGTATTTAATCTCGTGTTTCCAGGTAATCGGTGTGGGTCTACTAATAGCAGGTATCACGATACTAATTAGGAAACTATTGCAATCGCCTGCCAGCACACCACTAATATCAGCAGAGGAGACCCCATCAGAGTCCTAGTGTAATCAACCCTAAATCAACTGAGTCAGCGTCACTAGACTCCTTTTGACGGCAACCTCATATCGACACACTGTCACAAGAACCCCTAAAACGGCAGCGACGTCTTCACTAGGTTCTTAGTGATACCGCCATCCAATCGACAGAATCGGTTTCGTTAGGCTCCTAGTGATAAATTTAGAGTCATAATTACTAGATTTCTTGTGATAAACAGACTCGCAAACTGAACTGAAGTGATACTGAAAATATAAATAAGTGAAGAATTATTAGAAGTCATATTGAGTAAGAGTTTTATGTTGTTATATAAAGACCATTTTATTTGTTTTATTATGTGAATACATAATAATATAATTAATTTAAGACGCCTTCAAAGTTGACAACATGTTTGCCAAACGCACTTTTTTAGATTTTTTTATTTTTAATGATAAAAAATTTGACAAACATTCTGTTAGTTTTAAACCGTTTCTGCATATTATGACTTAGTATTTTAGTTTTTTTTACTCGATTTGCTGCATTGCATTGATATATTGGCCTAAATTGGCAGAATATTTGAAAGAGTTTGAACATTGAAAAAGGTATTCATACCGACTAAGAAGCGGGCTTCAAAGGGTATAATAGCTTCATGTGCCAATTGGGACCAAATGTAAAGGTAAAATTTCAAAAATGACGGCCACTACAGATAGCAGCAACAACTGCAGCCCAATCGGTATGGCAGATCGAAGCAACGACTGGTTTCTAACTATCTGTGGCAAGGCTTCCGTGTACTTCAACTAACTTATCTGTGCAGGCGCGAAAACACAGAACTAAAATAAACGTACCAAGTTTGACAGATCGATGCAAATTTTCATGTCAAGCAACGCCACCTGGAAACCTTTTCCATACATTTTGAAGTGTAGGTATTGAACTTTTGTAGGAAACATTTTTGTTCGTTTGTTTGTGCGCTCTTCCACCCTGTATTCCACGCTACTACGGTTACCACGTATTCAGTACATCATACTGAACAGAAAGCTATTCCCTACAAAACTGCAATACCTACACGGTCAAAATGTATGAAACATCTTTGTCCCTTCCACTCTGTATATAGAAACCACTCGTGTAGCTGCGGTCTCTCACTACGATCAGGCGACGTTGCCGCTGCGGTCTCTCGCTACGATCGGGTAACGTTGCCGTTGCAGTGTGCGTTTGCAGTCGATTTCCGAAGAGTCTTTTAAAGGCAGCAGAGTTGCCAATACTAACCAATGACTGTTGACTTTTATCATAATTAGCTTTAATTTAGAATAATCTTATAAAAATGAGCTTCCCTGTCGTTTTGCCATGAAAAGTTCCAAATGTGTATACAGGGTGTGGAATCTTGTTGAGTTACAAAAACACTGTGTAGTATACTACTAGCATTCCTTGTGCAAGATCAATTTTTGTTTCATAAGTGCCTTGAAAATGCTATGAGCAAGCGGACGTTTTGCTGTAGTAAAATATTAAGAACTTATAGTAAAATATTATTTTCTACTACTGCTGTTGAAAAAAAATTGTTTTTGTTTTAGTATTTTTATAAGCAACTACGGTTGCTTCCAAATGTTTTTACTTTTGTAATTTGACTAAATGCGTAAATCAAATTTATTTGTTTTGAACAATGGCTTAAAGTCACTGATCACATCAAAATATTATTAAAAAAATATGAATAAATCAAATGTATTGTCAGCGTCTCTGTATTTTTTTGCTTTTTGTTTCTCAATATAAATTTTAAAGTTACCATTTACAAAAAAAATTAACAATGTTCTGCCTCATGAAATTGTAGTAATAAAATAAAACTATTGCTATCTCATATCAATACATAGAAATAATAAAGACAGACTTATGAAGTGTTTGAAGATTCAAAGATTTTATTAATAAATAAGTAAGTATATTTCTATGTTATTTATTAATTTACTTTTGTTTATTTTTAAATACCTACAATGTACTTATTATGTTTTTTTTTTAAATTATTTTAAGATATCATGCAGTATATTTAATGTAAATAGAATTTAATCATGTAAATATAGTGTTAAATCTAGTTATGATTTTGTTGAAAATATATTTTAGTATTATTTTTGTATGATTGGATCTCAGTTTTTTCAAGCCTTTGTTTTCCCAATTTTCCGTTTTTATGTTCTAAGTCTTGCCCCCAGTTTACTAAAATACCTCAAAACTAAGGTTAAATAAAATAATACCTTATTATTTACTAGATACCATATCTTAACGGTCAGATAAGTATTTACGACATCACAGTGGGTTACGACCGTTCAAAAATAAATACATACATTAAAATTTTAAAAAGAAAAATATTGAGAATGGTTTCGTATATTTAAAAAATGGTCTATTCTTGATTCTATTTTCGAAAAAAAGTTTTGACTATGGACTAACATCTTATTAATATCGAGCCTATCATTATTTTAAAGAGCTTAATTAAATATTTAACTGAGCAAAATGAACTTGAAGTCTGTTTCATATAGCTGTAAATAGAAATACATTAGGCATACCTAAGCATTTTTTTAAGGGTTTATGTCCCAAAGATTTAGACCTGAATATAATGTGTCAAAAGATTTCTTGTTTGACGTTTCTGTTTCGTCTTGACAATATTGTCATAGACGTTTGAACTCACTCATCTGAGAAGTGTCACTTCGTGTGACATAAATACGGTGAGGACATTTCTGTCAATTAAAATCTTTGTTGCGTAGGTTGGGGGGCCATTTTTAAGAAGAGTTAAATCCATAGTTGTTTTTAGTTTGAGAGAAAGAGAGAGAGATAGTGTTAACAGTGGGATGCAGGAAGAGGTCAGATAGTAAGATGTTGGTCAACCGCATCTGATAAAGACTGGAAGCCGATTCCAACATAGTTGGGACAAAGGCTACTATGGAGTGGTTTAAAGAAATAAAATAAAAATACTTTAGAATTATTCCTTGGGTTGCCATAATCTTTAATAACTTTTTATCTATTTTGTACTTTATTAGATAGGCGATCAAAATAAATAAAATTACCTAAAGGGGCTTTTTCCATGTTCAGTAAATTAATATTGAATGCCACTATCCCAATCTATAATGGAAATAAATTAGGGATTTTGTTACTTTTGTAATTAGGAAATTGTAGGTTTATATTTTTGACAGGCGGTGAAAATGCAGGTAATTTATATGATAGAACTTGAAACAAAACAAATTGGTCAGATACTTTTTTCATTAACACAATCTAAAGATTTATCATTGCAATGGCGCCAACAATCATTTCTTTTACCTATTGATTAGGTACTATATCTTAAATTGCAATAATTACGAGACTTTTATCGGACATTCGATAAATTGTGACTGTTCATATAATCTGAGCCAAAATCGATAACCTTAATGAGTTATTATTGATTATAAATCAGATTTAACAACTGCTTAGTGTGTAAACTGCAGTGTTGTCAAAGAATCGAAGTACTTTAGGGCTGATTTTACTAAAAAATCTGAACGAAATCAGTACATCTAAACGGAGTTCGAAAGCTGTCAGTGTCATAAATTCTATATCAATCATGACAATGTCAGCTCTTGAATGCGGGTTAGAATTACTGATCGCGTTCAATTAATGTGTTAACATTCGCCCTTAAATATTTAGAAATTGAAAAAGGAATTAAAACATAAACATGAAAAACAAAACTTTTTTACAGCTCTCCGACTATTCAAGCTAGCTCCTAAACTTTAATTGCCAATTTTATATTAGTTTTAATAGCTAACTTTGTACCTTTTGTTTCTAATAGGTACCTATAATAATTTAAATAAATGCGTTGAAAGATGAAATATTAATAAACAATTAAATATAAGTAGCTGTTAAGTATTTGTTAAGACATTTTATAAGTTTAATAAAAAATATCAATACCAAATGATTTTTTAATTACTACTTCATCAGTAAATCCTATACCTGAAGATATTCACCACACACTACAGTTCTTTTTTGTACCTCTGACATGAACCTCATGACAAACAGAATTAAGGGCACTGTACTGCAAAAACAGAGCTTTTAGCGACAATGAAGGGTTAGTATTTGCAGCGTCTTCCTAAATGCAGTTATGTAGACTATCAGTCGCTTTTTGAAATACCTAAGAATTTTAAATTGAGAACCTGTCGAACTTAGCAGTATTCCTTTGCAGTGACTCCATAGAAATTCATTTTTAATTCTAAAGTCTATAGTTTGACTGGTTTTCGACTTCAAACACTTAATTCAGAAACCTGCAGACTAAGGTTTTGAAAGCCCCAGTAGCTGTCCACTGGAGCGAAGAACAGATGAGAGGAGCGGAGCTGTGCAAATTTTGACCAATAGAATTGCATTTAATGTGGCGGCGCTGGGTTTAGATTTTATGCAATTCTATTGGTTAAAACTAACACTGCTCCGCTCTTCTTCTCTCTTCTACGCTCCAGTGGACAGGCAGCCTTAGAGTGACTTATTATTTCCTATTCATTACGTAATTTGTACTCCTCATAATCATCTCCTCAAACTCCAGCTTATCTTAATGAGAAACATAACAAGTAAGTGAGCATTAGTTTGTTTATCTTCCTGTTTCAAAGTAGGTAGGTATGTCAAGCACGTTTAAGTTATCGTTGCTTTGTTTAACGAGAGCAGTGGAGGCCCAGTGGTATTAACCTCGTGGTACTTAGGTACAAGTCGTAGGTTCGAACCCAGACTGGCGCATTACTTTATGTAGGTACTCGTAAACTCACATACAGAAACATCCAGACTCGGATCAACTACCTGAAGGCCATACATACAAATATTTGTTTCGTGCGGGAATTCAACCCGCGACACGCAGCACAGTAGCCTATCGCTCAGTCCCTGCGCTAACCGTGCCGTCGAAATTGTGGTAACCAAGGAGACGCGCATCAGCATCATCCGGTAACTGTGGCAACCAAGATAGCAGGTACCGAGGCTGACTGGTCGTTTCTTTGAAGTGCTTCGAATCGAGATCAATGTGGAGGCCTAGCCAAGGCGTAAAGGGTTACCTACTTAATTTAAACTACTTTCTCTTTTGATTCGAAAGTGTGCCAAGCCATCAATTAAGCAAGTTTTTGTGGCATTGACGCTAAAGTTTTTTAGTTATCAATGTGAGTAGATACAGCTATATAAACTCACAGCTGTTTGCCATGGGATACTTGCGCAGAAACTACAAGTGTTACTTGCTACGATCCTTACATAAATACATACCTATTCCATTGGCTTCGTCCACGCTTATAGTAACATATGCTCATAGTACTCGCCGTTTACGCCACCTACAACACATCAGAACTTTCTGAAGAACTGCTCACAGAACTGTATAAAAAAAATCGTGAGAAAACCAGCATTTGTCTTACATGAAAAAATGAGAAGACATTGTGACATCCACCAAATTAACTGGTTCTACGTGGTGGATTAGGGCCCCATTCCCTCTCACAGGGATCTAGAACGTTGAAACCCCGGGCCCTAAAATGGCCCTAAAGACATTTTAGACCCCTGATAGTGATTAAGCGACATGCGGAGGCATGCCCGAAATCAATGTTAACGGGCTGTCAAAAAAGATGATCATTATCAGAACCATGGAATTAGTGTTCATTGCCCCGACGAACCGATCACGTTGACGCACATGGCGATCCGATGATAAGATATCAGATAACTATTAGATAATACTAGATCCGCCTGTAGGTAGTAAATGTCTAGAATATATTCCATTGATACATTCCCATGTGTCTGATTATTTATCTGATGTTTTTCGGACTGTAAACTTTATTCGTGGAAGACAATTATTCAGATTGTGGAGATCACATGGTAGTCGCTTTATGAGAAATTCTGGTGCCTATTCACCAGTAACCGGTAAGACTTGTGTAGAATCGATATAATGCGTCAAATAAATCTACATTCCGCCAGTTCTGTTTAGTCTCATGTAATAGGGAGCGAGCGTATTTCTATCAAATGGACTGAAATCTAGGTTCCAGCCTTCTACTAAAAAATCCTAAGGGTAAAAAGTTTTGTCCGACCTAGGAATTAAACCCTGAACCTCACGCCGTCTCAGCATTAGCGCGTGCGACCTATAATACCTAAACCAACAAGGCAGGACCCACCTAGTATAATATTAATATGAAGAGCTCATACAAAGACCCTAATTCCCCTAGTGTTACGAGAAGGATCAGGAATAGATTCCCATTACGTGTCAAGTGTGTCTAAATGCGACAAGTTACGACATTTCGACAAGAGCGATAGGCAATCGCGTCGACCCATTTAATAAAGCCCCTCATACACTATTATGGTGGCTGTACACTCGCCGAGACTCGAGACACTAGGAGGTAGGTTTTTTTGATTGTGAATGTTTTCTCGCAGGTCAACCTATGAGGTTGTCGTCTGCTTAACTGGACTATCCTGCGGGTGTCTTGAGTGTAAGTCCTCCAGCAAAGAGACTCCGGGTCAGCGCGAGTGCAAGAGTATTTATAGTAGTGCTCGTGCAGCCCCGATGTTCTTCGCTTGGCTTTACACTCTCACACTCACATCTTGAAGTGTCTCGGTGACAGTGTACAGCCACTTTACGCCCTCTCTATGTCTCTACCGAGATGTCTGGCGAAAAAGACAAGTAAAGCGGTTAGACAAGCGAGGAACACCCAGGCTACGAGTGAAACTATGCACGCTCGCACTCACCTCAACTCGGAGTGACTCGGCGAGAGTGTACAACCTTTACAACGTACTGTCGCAAGGAATCCTGGCACTGAGAGCTAAATGGGCCATTTCATGGAGATTTCGTAGAACTAGGCCTTTTGCGCAGTAATGGCACCTAGTAACTACTTATTATGTATTATCATAATGGTTCTCCGCAAACATTAATATTTGTTTGTTAACGCAATAATCTCTGGAGCTTACAGTCGGATTTGAAAAACAGTTTGTGCATTTGAAAGAAAGACCAATACTTGAGGACGGTTATAGATAGAATGTTATTTAACTTCACGCTACGACCCTTAGTAACGTAAAAATTATAGAAGAAAAAAAATCTCTGTTACATTGGAAAAAAAAGATTGAAAGAAATATTTGGTGGTTGTTTGTTAGTATATCTAGTTTCTGTAGGAATTCTGTAACTATAGGTATATTATACTCATAATGCGCGGTCGACACACTTATATTCTTATCTCATTACTACCTAGCCGGTCAGACTGCCCAAGTAAACAGACTGCTGCACTTGTGTAGGTGACACGTGTTGCCTCCGTGACGTGTCTGTTTACAACATAATGTGTGGTCTTCTATGATCTAGGCTGTTATAGGTTATCGCTGAGGTTAAGCTGAGATGCTGTGGTCAAGGCTAGGATGGGGTATTATCTACTGACGAAGGAAATTGGCCAAATCTCATATGAAGATCTAAACAACATCCCGTCTATCATCATCTGTGTAGCCTTTTCCCAACTATGTTGCGGTCGGTTTTCTGTCTAACCGGATGCAGCTGAATACCAGTATTTTACATGGAGCGACTGCCTATCTGACTTCCACAACTCAGTTAGTACTGGTTAGTATGATACCCCTTGGCAAGACTGGTGGTAAGACTTTCGGGCGACTGGCTACCTGAACGACTGTCAAGGATCTACAAATGACAGCCGGGACCAACGGCTTTACGTGCTTTCCGAGGCACGGAGACACTCGGTATGTAATGGGCGGTCACCCATCCACGGACCAACCTAGGCAAGCGCGGCTTAACCTTAAGATCGACCCGAGAGGCTGTTATTATTTAGCCACGAGCTCCAAAGTTGAACTAATGAACTTTAATCTTAACATTTTTAGGAAAAACTTGACGTTTCAAGAGCGCCCTCTATTTTGTCGACAACAAATAAGTACAATACTGTGAGGTACTGCAATTAGGAAGGCAATTATCGTCCCACCCACTCGTGGACCAAAACATCGCGATATTGTTGTATTGTTCGAAGGAAATCTACGATTAACTTTACATCATCACGCTTGGCTGACAGATCAGTGATATCATCATTAGGTTTCTGGTTTATTAGTTCCCAGGAAGCAATGCTTGAGATATCATTTAACTACGGTATAGGGTAACGTAGTTTGTATGTTTTGCTGGGGTCTCAAAACACATACTTGAATTAAAGTTTATTAAACAAAAAATATTCTTAATATCTATTCATTCTTTATCTTATTTATACTGATTTATTTATATTTTTATGTATAACACTATTTGACATAATTATAATTTTTATTTTGTTTTTTGAATTATTGTGTTTACAAGATACTGTTTGACAATAATATGATTTTGTTAGCATTTAAGCTTTTTTGTAAAAAGCTGTGAGTGGATTTCTGAATAAATAAACTAACCTTAATCTGGTCCTTTTTCTGGTCCATACCACCATCTGTAGAGTTGGCAAGTTGGCATTTCGGATAAGTCCGGAATTTTAGCTTGATGTCCGGTATGCGGGAAAAATTTTAAAACTTCTGGATTTTCGGAAAAATGAGAATGGCGAGACAGGATTTATTATAAATATTTCTAATAAAATAAAATAATTTTTCATAAAGTTAACGTGGGAATCAATACTATCGCTTGCAAAGGTACTTAGTTATTTAAGAAGTATATATAATTCATATTTTAATTAAGGAATAATACCCAACAAAAAATAAGGAGTAGCAACAAATTTTTCACTAGTCCATAATATATTATCTCTGTTAAAATTCGCAGTAGAAAATTATCCTGCATGATTCCAAGGGCAAAAATATCCGGAATTTTCTTCAAATGTCCGGATTTTCACCGGAAAACTTTTATAAATATCTGGGAAGTATATACCCTAGAGTGAGGGTCTAGGGCATCGTCATCATTATCTTACAGCCCTTGTCCTGTTCTTTGGGGTCGGCACAATTCTTAGTAACGGTCTAGGGCATATGCTTCTTATTCAGAGACGGAAACACCAAAGCCCGAGGAGTTCGGGATAAGAATAAACACCGACGAACTAGCATCGTAAATGAGGATTTTTAGCTCATTCCAGCTCCTAGCCCATT
Organism: Noctua janthe; assembly: GCA_910589295.1. Lineage (NCBI taxonomy): Eukaryota > Metazoa > Arthropoda > Insecta > Lepidoptera > Noctuidae > Noctua > Noctua janthe. Next base: position 1,356,061 of record OU342561.1, read on the forward strand.
TATCAGGAAAAGATATTATATTTAGTGAAACGTCACACACGCAATGTACTGGGTTCAACGACTGTTACGTAGGTAGTGCTATGAGTATATGAGTATATGAGTTAAAATATCAGTATTTTTGTTTTATCGTGTTTAACAACAACAACAATAAAAATGCAATGAAATAATTCAGGCTACAATGGCCCATAATAATATAAATAATACGGTAATAAGCGGTACTCCTGGACACGGCTCGTATTGTTAGAAGGTTCCTCTCTCTGGAGCCCTGACTTGAGACCAGTTGAGGACTCAGCATGGACCCTGTTCACGATACCGATGGGCTATATTTTTTTATATAATTTTTAAATGTTTTTTTTTAAAATTGCTTTTATTTTAAAGAATATTTAAAAATGTATTAGGTTTGTATATAAATAAATAAAAGAAATAATACCTTACAAACTAACAAAATAAAGATAAAAATAATAAAAAAAAAAACAAAAATTAAATATCAATACACACCACGCCTGTAAAGCTCGAGACCTTGTACACACGGACGCAGTTTGTACTCTCGTATTAAGTACAAGTGATACGGCGATTAATTACATTACTAATTAAGTAGGTATACCAAGTGCAGTAGCACTCAAGTCCTCACATATCGATATTATTATTAAGTAATCCCGTGCTCGTCTCACATCTGAACCTGGAATATTAATCTGTTCGATAAGCGGTTAGTACTCTCCGTTCTATTTGTAACGAGTACCTAAGACTAACAACATAACATAACAATGATCACGCATGTTATTAAAAAAAACACCCACATTTCGCCAGTTATATTTATATGGCTACTATTGAGAATTTCCTGATTGAAAAGCCAATAACACTGGGAATCGAACCCAGGACCTCATGCTCAGCAGTCGCCCTTGCGAGCACTAGACCAACGATGCAGTTCAAGAAGAAGTAACAATTACAATACTTACAAATAATTGTATTGTATCCGGTTAGACTGAAAGCCGACCCCAACATAGTTGGGAAAAATAATTGACAAGAATGGTCACAAGTAAGTAATTGTACTTCATCCGTTATATATTTTTTAACATGGGGGAATAACTTATTTTAATTAAAATTTTGATTTTGATTTATTATTTTTTAATTTTTGACACTGATTCTAATGTAAATTTATTTTTTAAATTCTGATCGTGATTTTAATGTTAATTTATTTTATTATAATTTAAATCGGACTATATGGATCAAGTTATCTGAAATAAATGAATTTTATTTCAGATAACTTGATTGAAACTTTAATCAAAATAAAAAATAAAAGTGTTCATTCAAATTGGGGAGATAATCAGCACTTTTTAACCGACTTACAAAAGGAAGAGGTTATCAATTCGTTAGAATTTTTTTTTATGAACGTCAAAGTTTACAAGAGACCGTTCCCGCTCTTCGCCATTTCCTAGAGAACAAAAAGGAAAACGAATGAGGAGTAGTTCAGTGAACAAAAACAGTGAGACTGCAAATATTCTACTTGATCAGTAAGTAGGTACAGACGCCAGCACATCAAGCTGCTACAATCTGTCAATAGATCAACTTTATCGCTAAATCATTAGGTTCAAGGTTGATTGGGAAAATTTGACAGTTTCGGGTAGCTTGATGCGCTGGCGTCTTTACATACATATCTACTATCTACACTTAGGTACGTAACGTAAATATTTTTTTTTTTTTTTAATTTGATTCATCCATCATTACAACTAAAAGTTTGTATACTTACTTACAAAGAAAATTCTTATAAATGAAGCGTCTTGTTTTTCTCACCGTGAAACCGGAAATAAACTATAAGTAGGTATATATTTATCAGAAAACTACGTTGTTGTATATACAAAGTAGGTAACTACGTCTATTTATATTTATTTTTCATCAATCATTTTGACATTTAACTAGTTCAAATTCATTCGGTACGTCAATAATACTCTATTAGCTATCATTCAATTTGATATCCAATGTGTTCAGGATCTTATATTGTGGACTTTATCTATGTACACAAAGTATATAGGGACTCAGTTACATTTGTCAGCCAGTGGTGAACGCACGCATATCGTAGCGAAAAACGTCGGAAATATCGTAGCGTGATTGTGCTTCGAGAAAATTTCGAAAATAAATAAAAGTTGAATACAGAAGTGTTTTTTTTTTCGAAAATAGTGTTGGACGAAATAGTGTTGTCTTTTACGAAATCGACTGGTTTTATAGTCGATTGATTTTGATCATTTTCGGACAGCAATTCGAAAGGTGAGTTGTTTTTCTTTTAGATTATAATTGGGTACTTGATAATATGTGTTAATGATTGAAAACTACGTGTAATTAGTATGTGGCTGATAGCGTGTAGTTACCCAAATCTGAGTTTACCTAAAAAGATAAAAATTTGAATGACCGAAAACTGACTTAGATTAGGAATTATTTACTCACACTATCAGGCCAGGCCCTGTCATTTCGAAGTATTTTTATAATCTTGTAAAGGTTTTAAAAAGGCGTGTAAATGTTATCAATAAATATTGTTACTAGGCACTTTATTAGAAGAACATGTTCATGATTATTCATAAGAGCTGAATACATTGTGAATATTGTAGAATTGGGGATTGACTTGATTTTCAATTATATTAACCAACCTCTTAAGCCTTCAAGAATCGCTTCATCTTAATAAACAAAAAAAAAAATAAAAAAAATAATTGTAGATAAATCCGTAAATCGTAGTCGTAATCGTAGTCTCTGTTATTAATTTACTACTATCTCTGATAAGCATTGTTTCTTATCAGATAAACAATTTTACGCGCATCGCCAAATTTCTATACAATAATGAACTAAATTACCTATTTCCGCTGTTATAAAACTTAAATATTTAGTTACCTATAATAATAATATGTATATTGGTGAGTAGTACATTTAGTACATACCTAAACACTAAAATACATAACTCGAAGTAATAAAAATACACGTTGTAAGGGAATCAAAGTTTTATCCTGGTTCCAGTACATACATGACATTTCTCGTTAGAAAGAAAAGAAACAGCCTTTCCATGCGAAACTGCAGCGTCGAAGTCTCAAGTACGCAGTTAAAATTTAGATCATGTTGTGATCCATGCCTGCAGCTGATTTATTATTTGTAAATTTTAGAGTGAATATGTAAGAAAAATGTTATGCAAATTTTGATTCACAATAAAAAAAAACAGATTATCGACAAAAAATCTGTATCAAATACACATCCCTACATTATTTTATTTTCTTACAGTTAAATCGTATGCATATCGGTCAATGGGAGCTGGTGCTTAACAGGCAAGCGAGTCATTTCAATTGTTTCTTGTCTCCTCAGATTGTTCATTAAATTAAATTAATAAGGGTAGAATGAGCCCTTTAAGTGTTAACTAGAGCAAGTTTAGTATCGTAATGTTATTTATTATTAATTCGTTAGTAGAAAGGGTTTAATCTAAGGCATTTGCATGTGGCTGAGATGAGAATGCTAAGGGGATGCGTGGTGTTATGCGAATGGATAAAATAAGAAATGAGTACAGAAGACGAAGTCTGAAAGTGGCACCGCCGTCGGTGGCTGAAAAGTTGTGTGTACCAAGATAACCGATTACCAAATCGGTTATCTTGGTATGAACATGTGATGTGGAAGAATTAATGGTTAGTTTTGAGTATAAATGTAGATGGCTGTAAGAGCAGAGGAAGACTAAAGAAACGAAGAACTGTGTGAAGTATGATATGGCTAGAAAGGAGGTGTCTGCTAAGATGACGAGTCATAGAGAAGTGTGGAAGAAAAAGACATGCTGCGCGAAGAAATTGGGATAAGGACAGGACAATGACTATGATGATGATGGTGTTGTCAGAAATGATTGTTGGCTTGTTACTCAGACGATTTTAACAATACACAAGGAACATAAACACAAGTTACGTAATTAAGGGTTTATTAACATAAATATTGCTGAAAGATAAGAGTGGTTTAAGTTAATCAGTAACGTTTAACCTCAGCTTTCAAGTTTTTATGGTGAATATGCTTGCTGGTACAAAATGCACAACATAACATCACGCCTGCAATCCCCGAAGGGTTACGCAGAGGTGTACCTAATAGTACACCCAAATTGCGCCAGTTTTGTTTAAGTCTAATGTAACAGGGGGCAAGCCTATTGCCATCAACAGAAACTATCATAAACATAATGTAACATTGGTACAGCATGATAGCCATGCATCACTTCACCGTTGTATTGACGTTTCAAACGATTATGGCACTAATTCTTCCGAACATTAACAAAACTTTATACTCTCATTTTTGCTAAGTAACAATGATGCTACATAGTAGTCGTCTAATTGTTTACTTGCGTTAGATAACTGTAATCTGATTAAATCGTGGCGTAACTTTAAAGTGAAATAAAACCTGTTTTATATTGTCGTATCGAAAAAAAAAACCGATTACACATTTTTAGATCAGGTAAATACCTGGGAAAGTAAATACTTTCTCAAATTAAATACAAAACAGTTTAAACACTGCATTTCAGCGATAGATACGATTTTAATAGAAAGGTAGGTAGTGCTCGAAGGTTTCAACCATGCCAGAAGAAAAGCAGTCAAACTTAGAAAAGGAGCAGTCACTTTCTGAGCGTTTAATTATCCACAAGATCGACAAACGGTTTTCGGTTACATATCGTTGACCTAATTCTGACATGCAAAATCAGCCTATAATGTTCCCACTGCTGGGACGCACGGCCTCCTCTCTATGAGAGGTAATGTGCTATAATCCACCACCCAGTGTGGGTTAGTAGTCACAAGTCTTCATTTTTTTTGGTTCTATGACATGCCGGTTTCCTCACGATATTTTCCTTCATCGTTTTGAGTTTTGATGAAATAAATTACACAAAGTAATGCACCTGCCACCTGCCTACTCGTAAGTCAGGGCCGCCACCACTGGGCCACCGCTGGTCTCTTCCATGCTTTTCCATAATTGATATCACTTCTAGGCCCTCTTGTAATTTTATGAGGTGAAAGTGTCATTCAACTTACTTAGTAATAGGTACTCTGAGCGGTAAAGCAATTACGAGTCTAACTATACTACAGGATATGAGAAATTTCTAAGGCATTCCTTCCCCACGATGTTATTAGGACCTACTAATGTAACTCATACTTTTCTTGAGTACTAAATCCGGTCGACTATAACGTTATTAAATTAACGAAGCTTATTGAAAGTTCCGGTGATTTAACTGGAGTTATTGGGAGAAAGACTGGAGATTCTTTGTATGATTTGATCCGAAACTGTCTGATGAAAATGTATAATAGTGGAGAAACAAGTGTGTTCCAGTTGAAGATAATTTGTAGTGCATCTTAATTATGTGTTTTGATTAAATTATTTGAACATTTAAACTTGAAATTTTAAAAGATAGAATTTAACCTGAACTAGGATTTTTTACAGTTTTATCACTTTTGGAACAGACATAAGAGAACATGGTTTTAATGTATCACAAACGTTTTTGAATGATTTCTAAATTTTTTTTTAATTTTTTTTTTTTTTTGTTATAAAAAAACGTTGCCCCACACTAGGAATTTATCCTGTATCGTGGGTGCGTTTACAAACATTTAAATTCACATACACAAACAGCCAGACCCGGAACAACTACCTGTAGGCCATACAAATATTTGTTCCGTGCGGGAATCGAACCCGCGACACGCAGCGCAGCAGTCAATCGCTCAGCCACTGCGCCAACCGTGCCGTCAAAAATGATTTCATTCCTAATTTTTTTCTATATGTATTTATTCCACGTCTGTTTTCGCTGAAAGATTAGGCAGAAAGAGTTATTACGTTATTTCTGAGTGTTTTCAAAGGTACAATTATTTCCTCAATATAGTTTCTCAATAGAGTCCCCTTTAATTTTTAATTTATTTTATTAAATGTTGTTATAGCGGCAAAAGAAATACACTTTCAATGAAAATTGCAAATGTCTACCTATTACGGATCATGAGATACAGCCCGCATATCTTTAACTGTATCTTGTCTTACTACTATTATGTGAAACTTTGCGAGGATGGATGGATGGATGTTTGTTACTCTTTCACGCAAAAACTAATGAACGGATTAGGTTGAATTAATTGAGGCACATAATAAATAGTTTATTACCTGGATTAAACATAGGATACCTATAATCCCGGTAGAACTATTCCGTGGGACAATTATAACCGAACTCCACGCAGGCGAAGCCCGTACGTATCATAGGATGGAAGATCCATGTTTTATTTTGCTATAAATACTTCATTGTATGTCAGACTCAAACCTTTTCGTCGGTCAATGATTCCTAGCAAATATCGGAAGTGGCTACAATGGGTAGTCTTCTAATAGTATCATTATCATGATCGCTGTCTTCCTGCCCTTGACCCATGTTACTTTGGGTCAGCGCAACACGTTTTCCGCCATTCCTTTTTCTTCCATTCTCCCTTGACAATTGTCATTCTCCTTTTCCTACCTAATAGAAATATATTATGTTGGAGTGTTTTTTTCAAGTTATCAAATGTTTCATATATCTCTTTCTCTGATCATCTGCCTAGCATTTTCCCAACTATGTTGAGGTCGGTTTCCAGTCTAACCGAATGCAGCTGCATACCAGTATTTTACAGTATATTATATAAGATTACATACGGGACCGAAACGTGGTCGCTCACAGTAGGCCTCATCAGAAGGCTTAAAGTCACCCAAAGGGCAATGGAGAGGGCTATGCTCGGAGTTTCCTTGCGTGATCAAATCAAAAATAAGGAAATCCGTAAGAAAGAAAGAAAGAAAAGTATTTATTTGTCGCAGGGACATGACGTGCATCATACAAAATTACAAAAAATAAACAATAAACTATAAATACAACAGGACGGAACAAAAAAAAGAAAAAAGTTAACAGTTTGCACGTCGTGACTGCGACAAGCAGAGAGAAGAGAAGAGAATCAAGGTTACCGACGTAGCCCGAAGAATAGCCAAACTGGCGACCGCGAACTGGAAGACGTTGCGTTGGAAGGCCTCCAACTAGATGGACCGATGACCTGGTAAAGGTTGCAGGGATCCGCTGGATGCGAGACGCACGGGACCGGTCAATGTGGCGACACATGGGGGAGGCCTATGTCCAGCAGTGGACGTCTTCGGCTGAAATGATGATGATGATGATATGTCGTTTGACTTTTACACGGCGATACTCCAGTAAAACAGTAGAAGATGTTAGACGGCGACGCGAACATAATATGTAAGATAATATTGTTCATCTCAATATAAGGATAATGGTGATCAGAGAGCCTCGAACACAGGAACAAAGTGTTTCTTAGCCATGACAACGATAGAAATGTTAAAAATATATTGGAATGACTGCAACCAACTTTTTTGTTCAGGCGGGAAAACACAGAACTAAAATAAATGTACCAAGTTTGACATATCGATGCAAATTTTCTTGACAAGCAGCGCCACCTTGAAGGTGTGCAGACCTAAAGTGGTCATACTATAAACTACCTAAAATCATAATAATGTCAATCATGCCGAAAATCGTTGTCGAAATACCAAATGCTTTTTTATTTCCGTAATGAGTACGTACCTACAGAATCTGGTCCATCTACTGTTTATTTACTAAATACTACTGAAAAAATAAATAAATATTGATCAATGACTTCGAGAATTTTCCGTTTAGCTGGTTAAAAGATTAAAAAAAAAACTTAAGCCTCATAACAACCTTTTTTCAGTCAAATAACAAAATAATAATTATGTGAACCGTGTGTGTGTTCCTTGTGTGGCCGTTTTTGCAAAACGATATGGAAATACCATTTAATGTTTTCTTTTTTAATGTTTTTTTTTTCATGTGATCATGAAAAAAAAAAAACATTTAAAAATGATAGCTATCATTAATTTTTTTGAGCGAAACCAGCCAGTTGGTTCATTGGAATTTATCAACAAACCTTTTTGGCGCTCGTATAACATTGGTAGGTAGGTCTAATGTTTACCTATTGTAAACATTTGCGAAAATTGATAAAAACGATATGGTCGTATTAGTTCCGGTTCTGGTCACCCGCTTTTTTTTTAAATATCTAAAAATATCTATATTCCAAAAGGCTTCTGAAATGTGCATCGTTTTCCTGGCTAACTACATCGTTAAATATTTACGAATTGATTTAAAATTGCAACATAAAAACCACACTTTGCACAATATTTATCTAGTTCTATAAAACCCGTCTTGTCTATTTTACGAGCCACTTGGCGTCCATTAAATGTAAGAAAGTGAATCAATCACGGCACAATTGATTGTTAAAGAAATAAAGACGAATGATGTACATCATAATTATTATCCTCGTGCCGACAAATTGGTGGTCATATGTCAGTCACTGATGTTTTTGACAATCAATCAATCGTTTGACATAAACTTTCCACTGACGGATGCAGCTGAATCCCAGTATCATACATGGAACCACTGTTTATCTGACCTCTAAAACCCGCTACGGGGATACCCCTTGGTAAGACAGCTTGGCAGAGCATAAGCTGCTTATAATATTGCCAGTGCTGGGATAAAAGACTCCTTTCTGTAAGTGGGCTATTCGTTGGTCCGGCTTGGATGGTGGATGGCACATGTGTTCGATTTTTGGTTCTGGGAAAGGCCGCTGTCCTCATGATGTTTTTTCCATCGTTTTGAAAGCAGTGCTGATGAATTATTAACACAAAGTAAAATACCTGGCTGGAGTGCTTGGGTACTCAAGACCTTCAAACTCGTTGGTCGTAGACGTCACTACTAGGCCACCACTGGTCTTAAAGATAAAGGTAGTCTTTCTGTAATAGGAAATCAAATGAAACCTTTAGTTATTTATAAAAAAAATGTAGAATTACTTACGTCATTTCCTTAGTTTTTTAAAATCTTGAACATCTCCAAATACTTCTAAAAATAAATTTGATACAATCAATCATTTTGACATTGAGTCTATTAATTTAGTCGAATTAATTTAGATTGCAACCGACATGCTAAGGTCCTCGTCACAAACCATGTTCATTTTTACTTACAATAGGATTCACATAAACATTAGAAAAACGCTCGCAAAATTCAGAAAACAACTATGTAGCGTTGTTGCATGAGTTTTTCTATAAACTAAAATACTCGCAGCCGTAGTAGCGAACAAAAGCTAAAAGAAAATATTTCCAATTAATTTTCTATAATAAAAGACGCTGTAAAATATAATAGCAGGACATGTTCTCTTCCAACATGTCGTGTCTACAAGTAATTGCCCTTCGTACATTTAGTTATTGGCCAGGTCAAAAGGTCTGGTCACTCAGGAAGATTAAAATACGGGATCTATATAGAAAACCAATATTATACACCAACATTTATATGATCACTGAAGGACATCTTGTCAAATACAAGAAAGAAATGTCTTGGTCCAGTGTGATCGATTTTCTGATAGTTTCTCTTAGTTTCGTAATAGATGTGAGTGAAAACGCGGAGAGGGGACGTCTTGGAAGGTGATGTGACATACCTTCCTGGTGATGTTCTACAGAAAGGTCAGGTGCGTAGTACTTGAATGACCAGCATTATGAACGTGAACTAAAGCAAAAGGACAACATATATAAGAATCGTAGCAGGTGCCGTTCTGCCGTGTCTGCTAACCGCCATAGGGAAATGGAAACTTATGTAATATACATTATAATGTTTGTTCATAAAATCATGAAAATAAAAATATTGGTTAATTAGAACCAAATTGTTATTAAACTGTGACACATTAACCAATACCTATCGGTTATCCACCACCTGCGTTTCCGGATTAAAGCTAGCGCCAGCAGACTATCTGTCCACACAATTATTATATAGATAAGCCAATTTATAGATAAAGATGTTTTTTAAAAACTGTGATTAGATAGTATATCATTAATTTAATTAATTTCTCCATAGTATAGTCAACATTAGTGTTGAAAGAAAAATAAAATAACTAAATAAATTGATCGGCTATAAGAGTACCTTGATGAAGACCATAGAAACGGAGAATGGACGGTTCGAAGGACGTTTAGAAAGAGTAAGGGTGAATATTAAGATGACGAGAAATAGACAAGTATGGTAGAAGAAGATGTTGCGGCCATGTACCCCAAATACGATGATGATGATGATGATGAAGTTATCTTGCCGTTTTCGGATACAGCGACTGCACTCGACGGCTTTCTAGGGTGGTGGTCGGGAGCTTTGGTGTGCTGCTTTTTCATGTGCTCTCAAATGACTGGCATATTATACAACTTTTTCTGTAAAACTCCGAGCACAAAGCGGACAAAAATATTGCAATAAAGGCTAGAGATGATGATAATAAAATTGATTCACTTCATTATTAGACTGAAGCGTCCTTACAGCTTGGACATAGGCCCCCTTTTAAACTACAGCAACGGACGTTTTAAACTAACTCGTATTAATGTTACCACGTAAAACTTTGTTTACAAAACCATTTGCGATTTAAATAAATTGAAAAACATATCGGTAGTTTTAACGGGTTCATGAATTAAAACCAACTACTAGACACATTCAAACATCATTTAAAAGTTAAAATTATGCAAAATTCTCTATAATCATTCGTGAAATTATGTAACGATTGGTAACCTTGAAACCTACATAATACTCGTAGCTGTGTGTAGTAACAGTAAATGGTAAAATAAAATTGTAACATTCAATGACCCTTAGTGAGCCATTATGGGTCATAGAATTTTACAATTTTTTTTTTATTTGGCTCTGTGGTGATGGTAACATCACTAACGGCTTGGATTTACGTTGCGTATGTCGTGACTTTAGGTATCGAAAAGGTTTTCCCGTATGGGGGCTTAATCGGATTATTTCTTTGGGTTAGGTAAAAAAGCCTAGAGTAAAGGTTAACCCGTATAGAAGGGTTAAGAAGCCCACGATAACCGGTTTACGTGCAGAGTCCATTGTTGTACAGACGCCAGCACATCAAGATACTACAATATGCCAATTTTTTTTTAAAGATTTTCTACTTTATCGTTAAATTATTAGGTTTAATATTGATTGGGAAAATTTTACAGTTTCGGGTAGCTTGATGTGCTGGCGTCTGTACATAAAAAAATATGCAGGGAAGTGACTGAATTGGCCCACTCTCGGTGCTTTGTCTCTTTCATTCTGTTTTTTTTTTCCCTAGCCTTCTCTGTCCCACTCCTGGGCAAAGACCTCGGGATCCTTCCTCCTTCCATTTCCCGCAAACCCGCGCGTCCTCTTTCCAGTTCTGACGGAACCTGTCTAAGTAACAGTAGTCATTCTGGGTAATCAGCAAAATTTAAATGATTAAACATTTAAATAAGAGTTAACCCGTATAATGGTTAATCAAATATTTGGCTTCGAGGTCTCACTGGTTAACTTTTTAACCAGAATAACCCTGCTTTATGTAATTTACTACATCACCACTGCTCTCAAAACCAATGAGGAAAACATCGTAAAGGAACCGGTATGTCCTAGGAGCAATCATTCAAAGACTCTTTGTGGCATCTAGTAACCTGCGTGTGGGCCGATATCCATCACGCAAGTATTGAGCTTCCATCTCAATATCTCAAGAGAAAAATGAAATTTTAAAACTATTGTGGGTCGTAAATAATAATTATAGTAACAAATATTTTTACACTTTTGATTGGTTTATATTTAATTATATGTTAATGTCATCGTTTATTGATTTATATATTAATTAATTTACAAACGATGTTACTCTGTTTTTATTATTTATTCGTTTTATTTATTGCGACTAGCTGTCGCCCGTGGCTTCGTCTGTATTTATCTATTCGTTTATTTTTGTTTTGTTTTATCATGTATTTTTTTAAATATTTGAACACAAATAATATTAAGGTTGAAAAATACATAATTATAGGTCCCAGGCATAGGTACTTCAAAATTTCACATTTTGTTAAACTTCATAACGATTGGTTCATCAGGACTAAGTATAAGCATGGTTTAAATAGGAATTTTAAGCAATTTCCTGTTTGGAAATTGATTAAAAAAACGACTTAAAAAAAAACGTTTAAGTAAATGCTTAGTTTTATTATCTTCACACAGTTTAGTGATCGGAATACTAAATAGGAGGTGCGTATATTTGCTGATTTGCGCGTTAACCACGCATAATTTGGTGCCAGTAGCTGAACTGTTGATGTCACTGTGGTTCTTGGGTTTGGTATCCGCTTGGACTCTATTTCCGGGTCTTCATGTTTGTAAAGGTGTGATTCGTATTTTGAAATATAACTACGATAGGTATAAAGGGTGTTAAAGACCCTTAGCGAAGCCGAAAGGTACTTGTTCTACCTGTCATTGCGTTTTTTTTTTGTTCTGGACCATACCTGGGATCCTTCTAATTACGGAGATATTGATGGTCAAAGTGCCAACTTTTTTTAAATACAATTTTTAAATGTTCTAATTTTACTGTACTTACCTGCATGACCCCTGTAGCAAATGAACGCAGTGCAACAATGGAAAAAAAAATCAATGCATGCATTTTTGTTCAATGCATCCATCAGCATACTGTTTTGAACGCGTAACATTTCAACAACAAGTCTTATGGTAAAACATTATTTTTCATCCCAAGAAAAATCATTTTCTGCAATAACTTTTTCGTCCAGTTTTTTATTACAGAATGCTTGGTTGACGGCTTTATGAAAGGTCCGTTTACACCTTGTATAAGAGAAAATAAGTGGTGAGACACCTTTAAAAGACAAGTTCTAGGAAAAATACAAAACCCGTTTTCACCAACACAAGGCGGCAATAATATTTGGGTACCTACTAACTTTTATTCTTTGATATTTATGTTATCTTTCATTTACGGTCGATTAGATTTAAAAAATATAGACGGACAAGAATTTAAATAATTCTAGATCGTAAGGAAGACATCTGAGATAAGAAGCTAAAGGTTGTGGTTATTTTAAAATAAAATGTACTTGGAATTTTTAATAATAAGGAGAATATCAATGATGTCATCGATCCTATCTAAACGTGATGTACACTTTTAGAACTGACATTAAAATAAACTAATTTTAATTAATATTTTTTACGCAAACCCAGCGTAGGGAACTATAGCTGTTTTTGACATGGAAAGAAAAATTCTAGTGCGAGCAGGGTTTGAGCCGGGTTTATCCGGTGTACTGAATCTGAAGGTCGCAGGTTCAAACCCTGTTCGCACTAGAATTTTTCTTTCCATGTCAAAAACAGCTAATTTTAATTAATTTAATTCTGAATCAAGGATAGATAAAGATGCAATTTGTGCTGATAAATCTATGTCAGTTTTCACGAAGGTTACTAGAAAGAGGCGAAGGCCGCCCGCGTTTTGGGGGACTGCCTTCTGTAGTTGACGTTCAAAAACTGTTGATGTTGAGCCTTATCAGTCATCTTTTTTTTATTACTCGAGCATACATTATTTTGTAACTATACAGACCTAAAATAATAATAAAAATATACATGTAATGTATCAAAAGCCAAATTAGAATAAATTACTTTTTATTTTGTCTAAAAAAACAACTTTTAGTTTCTGGCAACTTTGTCCAAAATAGCACTAGTTTCTAAAAGCATTAACATTTGCCAATGGGTGTTATATTTATAGTCTCGCCTAGTTGTTTTTGAAAACAGCGATTATTCTCCTGTCTCCTCAGCAATTACAGTGTTTTTTTATTTATTTTTTAGAGTAAATATGTAGAACATAACAGACGTAAATCCAAGCTATTCCACAGTTAACAGAGACATATTTACAATAAGGAATGATCATCATTTCATCATCATTCTCCTGCCCTTATCACAATTTATTTTCGGTCGGTGCAGTTTGCCTTCTTCTTCCATACTTTTCTATTACTCATGTCATTCTCCACACAGTCCATCCATCGTTTCTTTGGTCTTCCTCTACTTCTGTAGTCATCCACATTCAAAAAAATACTAAATAAAATACTTGAAAATAACAAGAAAAAGTCCATCCTCTCAAAGAACATGTTCTATTATAAGTAATTTATAAATGCAGTTATGTAAAGGCATTACATTATCTCCAATCCAAAGGCACCACGAGTAAACTGCATAAGCTCAAACTTGTTACACGACATTACAAAAATGGCTAAAAACCTAAGCAGTAGTAGCCTAGAATCTAGACAAAAAAGTATATTTGTTCAGACCTACACGTTTGTTGGTACATTTTTTTATACGTCTCATTAATCAAAGTCAGTTTTTATGCACAGTTGCTACTTTCTAATAATATACGCTAATTAAGCATTAAAAACGGTTTATAATTAAAAAAAATCAACACCTGATCACGGAAACATACATATCATTATTATTAACAGTAGAATTATTGTTCAGAGATGCAGAATAAAATAATGAGGATTAGCTAGAACAATTCTTTGATACCAGTTTTTATAATGTGCTGACAATTTATTGTTGGTTTTATTTGTTTGTTTGAGATAAAATGAGGAAAGTGACATGAGGAAAGTTTTGAGTATGAATGTAGGATGGCTTTGAGAATAGGAAAAGACCAAAAAGAAAAGGATAGGCCTTGTGAAAGATGAAATAGACAGGACGTACAGACATAATTACTAATAGATACAGGAGTATCGATCAAGAAGACATACTGCACTGACCTTAAATCAATTATTGAATAAAGGCAAGTGAATCATGTGTGCAGCATTAATGGCCCAATAACAGTCATCCCTTGCTTAGATTTAAAGGCCCAAAGGCCCGACAAACATAATATTAGTCATCACAAACACCACCAGGTTTACAGCTGCATCTGGTTAGATTGGAAGTTTGTTGGAAAAGGGCTAGATGTACTTCAATTGGTTGAACTAGAAATTCCTATATCACTTTCATCAACTTTGACTATCCAACTACGTCTGCTATCTTATGTAGCGTGCTATCCTTCTTGGGACAGTCTCGTCTTGCATGTCTTATTATCCCGTATTGTATCAATTAACTTAATTTCAATCATAATTAAAAAAGGTTGCTTGGATAAATACATTCCTCGCTAAAGAGGATGATGATGATGACCATTGGACACCATTGATTCTGCACATCATAATATGTCAACTTGCCAATAAGTACAAAATCTTCACAAGGTAAACTTGGCTTCACACATAACGCTAAAGATAAACAAGTAAGTTCTTTACCATTTTATGGCACCTAACCAGTTTGCCAAGTTAACTATGGGCTTTGTTGTCGCAACCATAATATTTGTACCTCTGCCTAAAAATATGTGACTACAGTCAAGCACACTTCTATGGAAACAAATCAAAATTAACGTCGCCCTTATTTGTAGTAATAACTAGCTTTTGTACGCGGCTTCGTTCGCGTTTTGGGCGAAAATTTTCCCACGGGAACGTTTTGAATGTAGTCTATGACACTTGGGGGTAATTTAGCTTCCCATTAGTTTTTTGATGTAGTTTTTTTTAAATCAGGCCAGTATTTCGAAAGACTACCTCCTATATGCACCCGCATCACTCAAACTCCACATAAATCACTTACAAGTTCATACGCACTCATAAACACTTCTCAATCACGTATAGATCCTATTTAATTTAATAAGTCATGCAAAATTTAATTAAAAAATTTAATTTAATTGGTAGTACAACCTACCATATTTCCTTTGTTGGCATTTCATTGCTAAAATATCCAGGGAAAGGGCACTGAAAACCGAAATACAGGCATTGCCTAGTTCAGTTGCAGTGGCTACATCCACTTATTAGAAATGAATACTGCCAAACTATTTTTCTGTAAAATGTTACTAAGTTTTTTGAGAAATATTATTATTATATCCAAAGTAACAAACACACAATCTTTACTTCTTTATAATATAGTATAGATAAGCGGATTTTGTAGTTCAAAAGTTACTACTGACCGTGCCATTGACCGTACCGCTAATTTATTCATAGATCTTGCTTATCTTGTTTTAGAAAGTTTCACTAATGTTATGTTATTAATATTACGTTGACTTGGATTGGGGTTATTGAAATTGAGGTACTGTGTTAAGGTCAATATTAACTATAGTTAATATTGACCTTAACACTGTACTTCAATTGGTTGAACTAGAAATTCCTCTATCACTTTCATCAACTTTGACTATCCAACTACGTCTGCTATCTTATGTAGCGTGCTATCCTTCTTGAGACAGTCTCGTCTTGTCATGTCTTATTATCCCGTATTGTATCAATTAACTTAATTTCAATCATAATTAAAAAAGGTTGATTGGATAAATACATTCCTAAATAAAGCAAAAATAGTAAGTTTAACGATTTGTCATAAATTGAACAGCCAATAGTAGTTAGTGTTGACGAGTAAATGATAGGTTGACGGATGACACGGGAGAATGGAAGAAAAGACGTGTTGCGCCAACCCGTAGTAACATGACAAGAGAGAGCAGTAGATGATTAAGATAATAATCATATTAATTCAGAGCAATTCAAAGGTCGATGACAAGGCAAAATTTTCAAAGATCCGAGTATAAAACATCTGGAGAAACACCCCGAAATGACATATATCACTTAACAAAGTTGAAAATGGCAAAAACATCAAGAAAACAATTAAACCGGTTTTAGTATTTTTTTTTTATTCGAATCTATACAGGTAAGTTAGTGGAAGATTTAAAATTGACATCTTTATTATTATTTATACTATAATAGCTGCTATCAATAATATTATGGATGCACACGTGCTACCGCTGAGTTTGAAAATAATCATACAATTATTGTTCTGTAAAAAACATGTTTTGGTCGCATCTTGTTGATTCGATAGCGATACATATATTTTATGAAGTTTATGACTATATCTGTAGACTAACTTCCTGTGAAGATTCTCATGTTATTCGAACCGGTTTTTATAACCTAGTTAGTTCTTTGATGTATGGTTTGTATGTGTAACGGCAACTACAGCTGTTAGGCTAAAAACTTGTTTGAAATTAATTTCATCATCATCTTCTACCATTCGCTCTTCGCATCTCGTTTTAAATTATGTTATCGTCATGAATTGCACATTCATCAAAATCATTTCTCGTTTCCATAGAATCTGTATTTATTATACAAGGTGTACAAACGAAATGTTCTATGACTTTTGGAAATTCGTTACTTCTTTAGTTTTACTGTACATTTTGATCAGCAGATTGATGCTGCGCCGACCCCAAATGAATTGGGATAAGGGCAAGAGAATGATGATGATTGCGTCAATTCCTGTAGAAAGTCCATTGAAGTTATGCGTTTATTACGTTACACCTTGTATATTCTGCTCTTTCTTCAGTATGTACATAATGTAGGTATTAAGTGACATCATTGCAGAGTTTTTCCACTCTTGTTATTGTGTTCTTATCGAAGTTATCAAAATCGGCTGATTGAACTTATCTTAAGCGTTTGTAAAACTGAACACGTGCAAATGTGCAGTGTAACCTTTTTAAATAACAAATCACTAAACTTTAGGTATCTACAAATCGCACAGACTTAATAAATTAGGTTATAATTACATACCTATCTATATCTATACACATTATTAATTAAAATCGCTTTACTGCGTTTAGTGTCTGCGTTTTTTTCTAAAAGACGTAACAAATTTTGCGTCTTTTAAAGAGTGTATCACAAATAAATAAGAAATATCGATGTCAAATGCAAATATGGGTTGTGTCCCAAAACGCCCTCTCCCTATCGTAAACTTTTCTATGGCAGGAAAATATGACTTTATAAGGCTTCCTTGTTTGACTACGCAACCCTAAACTGAGTTACTATTACGGTCGATGTTCTGTGTTTAGCTTTCTTATAATTCAAGCAAAACAAAACAAGAATAAGCACGAGACTTGCGCCCTCTTCATACATTCTCTATCTGAGATACGATTTTTCAAAACTCTTTCTTAAGTGTTTACCCTCGTTGTATAAGGAACTCTTGTACATACCCAATTATTTAGGCTGTGCGTGGTCTCTAAGTGTTTGTTTTCTTTTTGTGTTACATAACACATAACATCATGCATGTAATCCCCGAAGGGTTAGGCAGAGGTGTACCTAATAGCACATTTCGTCAGTTATGTTAAAATTCCATGGGGATTAATAGGGGGCGAGCTTGTTGCCATGAATCGGGCATAGATCCAGGCTCCGTGGCTGCTACTGAGAAATCCTGATGGAAAAACCCAATAACGAGGCAGTATTTTGTGTTTATTATTCAGTTAATACAATATCGAAATTACTACTACTATCGATACTCCAATCAATATTACAAAAGTGACTGTTGCTTATTTTATGTGCAGCTGTTAATTCTTATCATTGTTATCAAAATGCAAAAAAACACTCCCACTAAATATTTCCGTGCATGCAGGATTAGGCTGACACATTTATCGATACTGCATAACCTATGACAACAATACCTAATCTGAGATATGTTTGAAAGATCCTTATCAGTCAGTAGATACACTTATCAGCTGAGAAATCTACTGTAATGGTCTAAAATATGGTGCAATTTTTTGGCCTGTTTAGTGATGAACAAACCGAATTTATAAAAATCAGGCTGCGTCCCAGATAAATGGTGGTCGTCACGCGAACAAGTCGATCACATTTATTTAGTTCGGTGAATCCGGACGCGGAGTCACACTGACGACGGATGGTGTCTTCCATGGTATAAAAATATACTTCGCCTGGTATTCTCTTCCCGTGACAGCTGGGTCACGTGATTGGCCCAAGAATACGTCATCAGTTGCGAAGCTGTCGATGTGTTGCCACGGTGTGTGATTGAAATACCCGAGCAAAAAGCATTTTTTAACTTAACAAAGCAATTATGAACTAATAATTCAATATGTAAATTAATTTAAAACTAAATGGATGAATCACACGAGTTACTAAATAGTTAAGCTAGTTAGTAATTTATTTTATTTTCATTCACTAAATGAGAGTCCCTAAATTTACTGAAAAGAACAATCAATGGTAACACTTATCGTGACGTAGTCTTGGGCCATCGTGGGAAGAGAATACCAGGCGAAGTATATTATTATACCATGGTGTCTTCTGGTTTTCCGAACAAATGACCGTCGTTATTGAGAGCAACGGTGGCCCAGTGGTGGAGGCCCCGACTTACGAACAGTAAGTTGTGGGTTCGAACCCAGGCAGGCGCATTACTATGTGTAATTTGTTTCTTCACCACTGCTCTCAAAAACTGTGAAGGAAACATCGTGAAGAAACCGGCATGTCCTAGAACCAAAAATTCGAAGACATGTGACATCTACTAACCCGCACTGGGCCCGCGTGGTGGATTATAGCCCATTCCCTCTCATAGAGAGGAGGTCTGTGTCCCAGCAGTGGGAACATTTAGGCGGATAATGCTACAAAATGAGCGTCGTTATGGACATGACTTGAGCGCTTTGTCTAGAAGGCGGGTTACTAAAACCAGTAGAATGACTTATTCTGCATATATTTATAACCAATGGTAATAGTGAACGGAGGGAAGAGTGATGTCTGCACAAGAGACAGTAACATATTCATGAAACTGCTAAATAGTTGTTTTTTATTGACAATTATTTACATAAATACTAAATAACAATAATTCCAAAGGTTACATGCATCTGTAATAGTTGTATTATAGTCACAGCTATAATCGTAAACATGTCAAAAGTAAATACTCCAGTATTATCTAAAACCAGCCAAACCCGGATTCGGGATCAGTTGGTAATACACTAATTTATAGACTAATGATTTTTTTTCTAGATTAGAATTATAGGACACAAAATTTTAATTATGCTATTACGGATGAGCCTTTAATCGAACTGTGAATAAAATTACATTAATAATATTATAATAACTTCTTTGATGAAAAAAACAATAATAGTTAATCACATTTTATTCTTACTGAAATAAAAAAGACAGGCTGTAAATTCCCCATTTTGTGTAAGACTTAATTCAAAGAAATGTAGAACTTGCAATTATTTAGTATTTCAACAAACTAATGGCTTAAGATTTCATAATTAGCTTTGGTGTACCACAAGGATCTTACTTGTGTCTATTTCTATTCACAATGTCGCACGTTGATATTTATCATTGAAACTAGTTCTTTAGTATTAGTTATTCCATATTCATAGCTTTATTGGTTGCTGGGGCAGAGAATGTCAAAAGATAAATAAATTCTTTAAAAACGTCATTTAAGGGTAATTTTAAAAGTCAAAATATCAGGTTATTAAAGTCGCTTTTAAAGTATGTTTCTTTATTAAGTATTTGTATTATTTTCTATTCTTTTCATAATGTTGCGCTACAGGTAGAAATGTTTGCTAATGGAAGATGCTAGTCTATTGTTAAGTGTAAAAAAAAACTGTTATTGAATTACTAATATTTAATCTTTTGATTAAACTTACCCATTAATCTAAGGTCAAAAGAATACATTAATAAATATTATTTATTGAATGGGCTGGTGACCCTGACCATGAGAGGCAGTGTTTTAACCTCTACGGCTTAGAATCAACAGTTAGACTCAAGCGCAACGTATTGTTAAACACCGTGAGGAAACCGTCGTGTCCTAGAATTAAATAGACGAAGACATGTGTGACATCCACCATTCCGCATGTCCGCGTGGTGGATTATGACCAGGTCTCATAGAGAGGAGGACTGTGTCCCAGCACAGGCTCATTAATATAAACAGCACAATTTTTGGGCAATTAATTATATTTGGATAAATGCTGGAGATGAGGCATATTTGTACAAACATTATAATATTATCTAACATAGGTATTATATTACGTATCTGTGGACTATTTTTAATTTTGGCGAGCAGCAGGTCATTGATCCTATAATAGCGTTGCAAATCATTAAAATATCTTAATTTATAATCCCACCGATGATGAAGTTTAATAATTTGTTTTCAATTTATTTTTTGATAATTAAAAGGCTTTTAAATTGTAAATCTAATATGATTCAGAATCTTAAAGTATATTGTTGATTTTTATTGCACCACACATTCAAAACTGATATTTATTTAGATAAAATACTTTTTTAACTCAAATAATCGGGATCGTTTGTAATTGATCACTTGTACATTATGTACATACTGTATATAAAGCATTGATTGGGGAACATAATTATTATGATAGGCCGGTTAGATTAAACCCGTTGTAAAATATGTCGACCTGTCATATAATTTCTTTCTTTATCGTGTGGTTAGTTCCTAACCTGGTGTCAGAGTTTTTGTGACGCCCATGGGCCTCTGACTTGGCTTAAAATGCCGTCAAGAAATATCTCTCAGGCATGCTGGTTTCCTCACGATGTTTTCCCTCACCGAAGCAAGTGATGATTATACAATACGCACATTAATCCGAAAAATCAGAGGTGCGTGCCTTGGGTTCGAACTCGAGACCTTTGACTTGGCAGTCCGACGGTCACACCACTAAGCTGTCACTGCTTAAAATATATAGTCATGTAATTTATTCCCTATTATAGATTGATGTAAAGGTATGCCATACGTAAAAACGTGGCTATCAACCCAATAAAAATCAATCTCATCAATTACTGTATCGTTGGTCTAGTAGTCACAAGCGTTACTGCTGAGCATGAGATCCTGAATTCGATTCTCAGGTTTCCCAGGCATCGGATTTTTGAGTTTATCCATCAGGAACTTCTCAGTAGCAACTTTGTGTAAGGATTTGTGCCCTGTTGATGTCAAAAGGCTCGCCCCCTACTATGGAATTTAAACCTAACTGACGAAATGTGGGTGTACTATACGGATACAGCTGCCCCCTACGAAGAGCGCATATGTGAAATTATATCACATTTAAAGACGAAATGGTGTGACTGTAAAAACCTAGAAAACAAACCATTCCGTCTGTCAAAAAAGAAAGATATCTATCATTAAAATTTCCTATTGGGTCAGTTGTAAAATTCATTCGCTGTGTTTGTTAGGCACGACTTCCCTACAGCCTACATCAGTATTATCTAATCAAACATTTGAATATTTGGCATGTTGAGAATTCATGGTCCA
Organism: Noctua janthe; assembly: GCA_910589295.1. Taxonomy (NCBI): domain Eukaryota; kingdom Metazoa; phylum Arthropoda; class Insecta; order Lepidoptera; family Noctuidae; genus Noctua; species Noctua janthe. The sequence continues at coordinate 1,377,998 of OU342561.1, forward strand.
TGTTATACCATGTGTGTATTTATCTAATACAATATTGTGTGTCTGTTTTGCATAGATAATGTTTTCAGTAGGTCATATTATATTAGGTATAAAGGTCTAGGATAGATTCAATAAACAGTTAATTAAGTAGCTCCGACACACAGATAGAACAGATGTACCATACCTATTTTTACTAACGTTTTTACCAATTTGGCACGGAACCGAAGAGCCCTAAAAACTATCGCTGAAGTTTCGATATTAGAGACAAAATTGGTAGTCGAATCGTCACTTCGGGTTTTGTTATAAACTCTTTATAGGGTGACTGGTAATTAGTGACCGATACTTAAAAACGTGATTGTACTCATGATAACAAACAACTTTCACAAAGAAACATTTTTTATACTCATTCACTATCACAATAACACAACAGCCGTATGAAAAATATAAAAAATGTTTCTTTGGGAAAGTTGTTTGTTACCTTGAGCACGATCACGTGAAGTATCGGTCACTAATTACCAGTCACCCTATATAGTACGGGTTTTCTACCCATTCGAGAGATTGAATTCCTTAGTTATGAAAAGGGTATTCATATCGCCGAAAGTCTTGCGAACGCATTTACATATAAAGTTTCTAGTTTATGGAGGGCAAATGGAAGTCGCTTCTGACGAAATATCTGTATTTGAGAGCTCAGCAGTTACGAATATTCTACGAAGATATTTCAATTCCCTATCTACACAATTTTCAGTTGAACATTTTATGAAATCTTGAGCGAGGCTTCGGCCGGTCGTTCGTGTTCCACGCGCGCCTCAAAGAGATGTCAGCAAATAAGTAGGGATCCGCAAGGGCCGATGCCTGCCAGGGCTGCGGGACTGTTCGAAAGAGATACCGTGGCCCTGGACAACAAAAGGCAAAGAAGGAACATGGATGGGTTTTAGTCAGTACAAGTCCACTTCCTTCCGCTCCGCCCAGAGCGGGGGGGGTCATTTGATGATTTCCCATCCTAAAAAAAAAAAAAAAAAAAAAAAAGGCTTCGGTCTAAGTGATTTAATATACCAGTTCCGTGAGAGGTTTGAATGGATATATGCATGTGAGTAAATACGGAGAATGGACAGATTTCTCTCTATTTTTCTACATTTGTAACAGGAACTTTTCAATAGGAGCCACGGAGTTTGGATTTGTGCCCGGTTGATGGCAATAGGCTCGCCCCCTATTACATGGGACTGAAACGTAATCGGCAAAATGTGGGTGAACTGCTAGGTGCACCTCTGCCTAACCCTTCGGGGATTACAGGCGTGATGTTATATTATGTAGTACGTGTAGAGGTTTGACTAAATACGAGGAGACGACAGATTTCTCTGTTTTTGTACATTTGCAACATTGTCACGTAAATCGGACTGAGTTAGAACGTGATCTCTGACATTTGTAAAGGAAAATTGCGGGTTAGGTTTAAGAATAAAGGGAAATTATGGACTGATATGACAAGCACGTATATCGTATATGCTCTCGAGGGAGTTAAGATGTTATCTAAGTCGGGCCTGGTTTCGCATTATTGCACTGTTAGAATTAGAACTGAAACGATCGTGAAAATCATACTGACGGCTTTTAGTGAGGGATTAATTTTGGTGTGTTCATGAAAGTTTGATTCACTGTCAAAACTCGTATAAATCCGATTGTTTATTATTTATTTTTATCACAAACAGTTAAATCAATCGTTACACAGGTGATCTTTACCTTGTGATTATTTATCAGGTTCTCTGAAAATACAGCTACGTCTGGAGTTCGTCATAATATCGGTCGAATAGCCATTGCAAGAATTTATGCACATTGAACTATGCACACGTTTGCTTAATATGGCAATAAGTTAGTGCTTTAAACGATCGCCCGCCTACGCCGTAGCTCGTAGCGGTCGTATCGTAGCACTGAACGTGTCATTTCGTAGAAAACCTTTTTGATTAAAATTACATTCTCTTTCAGTGATCCAGCTTTGTGGTTGTAAACGAGCTATTTTCAGGCTGTGTGCCCGTGCACCCAATTTCCCATCGGCTAAAATATCGCATTCACATACATAAACACAAACAAACAAATAAATAAAGGTGTATAAAGTCGAAAAGTACTTTTTGCTCCCGTCTTTGTAATATTTTTTTTGTTGTAGATCATATCTGGGAACCTCCTTACGTATATATTGTAGGTCAAAGTTCCAACTTTTTCACACTTTTTTAAAATACTAATTTTAAATATAAATGTTTTATATCTTTACTTAAAGTATTTTAAGTATCTTTTTTTTAAAAAGACATTGCGAAAAGTTCTCTGTCAAATCTTTAGACTTATGTATCCTGCTTATATGTACGAAGTTTCATTAAAATCAGTTCAGTCATTTCGAAACAAAATCACTTGAAGGATTTATGAAAATGCCGTAAGACGTTAACGCTCTGAACATGAACATGAATGTAAGCTCATAAACTGTGATATTTTTCCGTCCGTTTTCAATTTGGAAATCGTGTTATCAGTGTTATCAAGGGAAGTGATAGTGACTGTCCATAAAACTGATTACTGATAAAACTCTGAACCTTGAATATACCACCTGTGCTCATCAATCAAAATAGATAAAAAAAGATTGAATTCCGGTTATCATAGACAAATGTATGACAGAGAGAGGGGGCAGATTTACTATAGAACACCCAAATTTTGTATGGCAATTACTTCAGTTTGGGTTTCGGATATAGAGGAAGAGCTTGTTACTATTAACTGTGCCTACATTTAAATCCATAGAAAACAGACGTGATGTTATACAAGACGTTTTAAAATGGATGAACTGCACAGAAGCGAGCTATGTATGGGATTATCAAAACACAGGGAGTTCTATGATTCCGGAAACATAAAGACAAGATTAGCTCTATAGCCTATAAATTAATGTGTGTATTGATACATGCACGTTTCCAGCCGTAGAATTTTATCCTAGCTAGCATTCTCGGAAACTAGAGTTCGTGTGCGTGCACCACAGAGCACGGACACGCCTTGATGGCCGAGAGACTTCTAGAGTCAGTATCGTCTACATTTACCTTACAGAGCAAGCGAGTCACCGTTCACTTACACTACTAACATTACTGACGTATATTTGCTTGGCTGGCTTTGAAATCAATCCGTGCTAGAAGTTGTATGCTCAGCGCATTTTAGGTATTTGTTTCTTGATTTCGTTCATACTGCCAAATCTTTGCTCCGTGAGTCGAGTTGCGGTGGCATGCTCTTCGGACCTTGAGTGTTTGTTCCACCTTTTTCTTCCCAGCTAAAACACTAGGCAGTTACAGGGCGGGCGCTAAGGAGACTGTGTCATGTAAATGTTGGCGTTCAGAAAGTGTTCATTAATTGAATTCTGATTTGACTTTTTACCGACTTCTAAAAATGAGGAGATTGTACGTATGTACATCGATTTCGGTGATAACTGCCGATTTACGTGATTGTTTTACATTTGGTAGAGGAACCCCGATGCGCGGTGGCCCCATATAACTTTTATTCAGTTTGCTTTACGAGTTAACTTCTTGCCACGACCACGGCGTACTTTTTCGTCTATAACTTGATGACATGATGATAACATAATACAAAACATAATACAATATAAAATTAATATAAAGCAAAAAATTTAGTGTACTCAACTAAAAAGGGTGAAAGAAAAAACTATATTGCGAAAATAAACACCCGACTTCCAAAAAAATATTAAGTCGGTGGCAAAACAGTGAATGAAACGAAAGTTATTTTTCACGTTTTCTAATGTTTTTTTTTGGTTTTCGGTAAATATATTATTTATTCAACCCACTGTCGCAAGATGCATGTCACGTCGTTAGAACGAGTAGCTCAGTCAAGAGTATGTATATTCTGTCGGCGCGGTGATCCCGTGCTCTATGGTGTGCACTCAGAATACAAACTGATACCTAGCGTCCCAGTTGAAAAACAGTTTTTTTCAACTGGGACGCTAGGTATCAGTTTATCACACAATAATTGGCTATCATTCAATTAAATTGTTCAGCTGCTACGTCACTATCACAGACTGAGTCTAGTCTGGGTGAACGATCCTAAGGTATCTACCTATTATAAATACTATACTATAAAATAATTAATTATTAAATTTATTGCAGTTACGAATTAATTAGGTATTATACGAGTATACAGGATGATAATTAAATTGCGTGCCATTGTTTGGGGGCGAGTTCAGTATCAATGAAGGTGTTTGCAAAATATAATCTTTATTCAAATTTATGGTGGTTTAATAAGTTAATACTAAACGTAATGTATGCTAGTTAAATGATTAGTTAGTATAATTATGTATATTTTGTGGTAGGTAATTTAAAATTAAATTGTTTCCTTTTGAACACCCTCTACCTATTTATATAATTTGTTTTTTATAGCAATTATAAACAAGTAAAACTAGAAAGGTTGCATTAAGCATAAAATGGGGCTGCTTTCCTATTATTTGTGGTCCTCGATGCATCTAAGCGAATGTCTAAAGAAAGACACATTAGACACACAGACAGATTTCAACACTAAATTCGGACGCCTGAGAGTCGAAATTCCAATAGGGCGGTATAATGTCCATTTTCAAGAAAAAGGGGACATAATATGATAATTAATAGCCTCATAAATAAGGAACAGTTACCTAATTAGACAGTTTTGTATTTTATGTTTTTTTCTTCTAGTCAAAATTAGCATTCTGAACTCCGTTAGCCAAGGGACCACTTCAGGCACAGTTACAGACTATGAATGATTTTGTCTATAAATCTCACTACTGGGGAATAGTTATCTTTCTCACTTTCTCATTTTCCCTCTACCAGCTCAATTAAAAGTCGTTTGAGGCAGGAAATCCATAACAGAGTGGATATCCTCATCTCAGTCTCAGTCCTCAGGACTGGTCCTCATATCGTATAAAAAAACAAAATATATATTTATCTAGATAATGGCAATATATCCCGTTTCTTTTAATTTTGCTTAGTAAAATAAAGTGTATTCATGAAGACCATGTTTTTTAATACCTATTTAAACAAATATACTTGAAACATATAGATGTATAAACAAAAATTCATTCCTTAAACGTGCATATTCGTACTAGTTTCTCGCTCCCAAACATAATTTGTATCAACATGAATTAATTCGTCAAAATATTTGTGAATGTCTATCAAAGTTCAGAGGTTAGACAAGTAATTAAACAATAACAAATAAATTCATGCCGTCTGAGTGATAAGTGTATGAATGTATGAATCAAACAACTGAGGGTCAGCGATGCATAGTTTTGTCGTCTGATATTGTGGACAGGGACGGACTTTGGAAAATATTTTTATTTATGACCAATATTTTGTTCTCACCTTAACGCCACGCCTTTTCATATAGGGGGGTAGGCGAAAACTAGAGAACGTCTTATCCATTTCGGTAAACAAAAGGTACATAACAAGTAAATATTTCCAGTTTTTCCATATTCGTGATTATATGTATAGAGCAGGGTTCAGACAGAAGGTATCTAGATATGTTTACTGTTGTATCTAGTCAAGAGCTAAACATTATTACGGAATAGAGACATCGTCGTTTTAGTAAGCAATTGTTTTGAAATCATCATGTAACAGGTAACACTGATAATATAATATTACACGTTAGGCGAAACAAGATCTTCGTTTGGTGGGTTCATTATGATTCGTAAAAAAAAAAGCTATCATCTTACTTAGTCAAACAGTTATAAATACCTACTACGTAGTGTTGCGAAATTTTAAGGTTAGAACAGATTTTAGAAAGATATATGAAATTGTAAACTTAACTATCGGAGGTTGTCAAGAAATCACAACACAAAGCTAGTTTAATCAGAGACCCTTTCCACTCATAGCTGCCCTAAGAGTTTCCTGTAGAAAAAAAATTTGAAAACCAAAACAAGACGTCTTTAAAAAGAGGTTACATTTTCGATCGACTAAAATTCTTCTCAAGTCCGTCCCCGCTCAGTTCTCGGGCTCACGCCGGTTCTGCCGGATACGGTCATTACCTACTTGTGGTCACCCGTGATCATCGACTGAGCTGACGACTGTCTGTCCCTCAGTACATAGCTCCAGCAGCTCCACGGTGTCCAATGTACTTATAAGTAGTTGAGTGCACCAGTACCCAAGCGGCCTAGATTCAGTTCACACCAAATTGTGTGTCCGGTTACAGTCTAAGCGAAGAGTGATGCTATTTTAAGGAGCAGTCTTTTATTATGAGGTGTTTTAGTAAACTGTTCACCGTGGCTTGAGGTAGAATATTGAATTACAGAAGGACACGATAACTGACTGATCTAGTATTGATAAGAACGGTTCGTATTCCAATCACAGACTCAATTTTGTTATTGATTGTCGCTAAGATGAGATTGCGACTAGATTTAAAAACTGGAATTGTTATTATGATTTAGTGTTGGTCGATGGTGCTGCTCATCATTCACCATCATTACGTAGTAGTATAATATCTGTGCCATCATCATCTGCCTGCTTTTTCCCAACTACGTTAGGGTTGGCTTCCACCTAACCGGATGCATAATCGATTTGATTGATTGATTGACCACCAGTTTAACCGGATGCAGGTGAATGCTGGATTTTTTATTTCTACAAGTTTATCTGGTCAGGTTGCTAGAACTGCGATAAGCTCAGTTAGTTTGATTGTCTGCTTGACCTCCACGGCCCAGCAACTGCTTAAGTACGATACCCTTTGCCACAAATCCCTCATAACCTATCTAGTATCCATCTTCAAAAGAAAGCATGGCGCCTACGCACCGCGAACGGATGCTCCAATTCACTCGTCAGTTGTACGCATCATCGCTTGATTGGAAGATTGCGGCAATCATCGTCACGTCGAATATACCTTGGTGTGCTGTGTTGGTACATGAGCACTGGCCTAATATAGAACTGTTTGCGTGTCACCATAGAAATTGTAAAAAGGAGGTTCTTGTTCACTTGTTTCGTAAAGAACGAAGTGTTTTTGGTAGTAGTGAGTGGGTAATTTAGGTAGTTGGATTAAAACTCGGACCCACTTAAAAACACATTTATTAGCTTTAGAGCACTAGTTGGATTAAAACTCGGACCCACTTAAAAACACATTTATTAGCTTTAGAGCACTAGTTGGATTAAAACTCGGACCCACTTAAAAACACATTTATTAGTTTTAGAGCACCACCGCCTTAGAGTCTCTAGGGTCTTCTCACTGGTCATTGGGTGGAATTTAGGTACTGCCCTGAGCGTTGGTCCGTTAGTGGACATCGTAGATGATGCACGCAGTGTCAGGCGCAAGGTAGTGGTGCGGGCAGTGGACGGTAGCGGCCACGTGCCTCGCAACACTCGCCAAGGCTCCGTCAAGGTGAGCAGAGCGGGGGTGAATAAGCAGGTGGTATATAGAAATAAATAACGTTAAAGAAACATAAAATGTATATTAGTAAGAAATACTATACCTATCGACTATAAGGAGGTCGTAAATTAAAAAGAATCCGTTAATTAATAGGTCGATAAGATCTTTTAATTACCTACTTGATCAATGCTAGTACACGTTATGTTTAGGAGATAGATTACACAAAATATTCTTTCTTTCAAATATTTTTATTAAAGGCATAGACAACCGTTTATTATTAATTCCAAATTTCGTTATTTCACAAATCTACGAACAGGTGCGTGCAACTGGCGTGCGTGTATTACCAGATGTATGGACTAGACGAGGCGAAAGAAGTAAGGATCATAGCAGGTGGGGATCTGTTATTTATGCCCCTTCCGTTCTCTCCCATGTACCACCATGAGAAAAAACCGTGGGTTTATGTATGTATTTTGCCAGTTAGGATACAATTCCAGATTAACAATACTGCGAATTCGATAAGCCAGATTTTTAATCTATAAATAAGTACAACGCATAATTAACCAGGTGAAGGTGCTTATATAGATAAACAGTAGACAGAATGTATGAACTGTTTCTGATAACCTACTTGTACGGTGAATATAAATCATTGACCTGGAAGAAATATTAAATTAATTGGGTTCGATTGTACGTGTTTTTGCTTTAATTTGCACGATAAAGATTTGAAGGAAACACTAAAACACCTTTCGAGCCTGGTAGAAGGCGTCATGTCAGGCCCCGTAGAAGATGGCTGAAAGCTGGACTAACCAAACAATCAAAGGTCTTCAATGGCACTGAATCGGATTGGCTAAAAGACATTGATGAGGAGTACAAGACAGAGTACTTGCTCTCTTTTAGACTATTATTTATTTAACACTTCAAGCACAGAAGTACAGAGGCGGACTTAATGCCATAGGCATTTTCTACCAGTCAACCTTTGGGTGATGCAGAGACAAGCAGTGGTAGGTGGTGGTGGTACTATTAGCAAAAAATATTAATAAAACCATCATTAAAAATATAGTCAGTTGCATCCGGTTAGTCTGGAAGCCGACTCCAACATAGTTGAGAAAAGTTTAGTCAGATGATGATAATAATAACTGTGCTGAACCCCCGAAGAAGGCATGAATAAGGTATATTTAGCACAGTAGATATATGGTAGAGGAGCTTATGTGACAAATTGTGCCTGTAATTCTAGTAAGGAGTTCGGAATTTGGGTAGTTTTTATTCATTGTGGGGTGAAGAACAGGGTGTGAAGTTCTTCATTCCCCTTAGCAAAGGGAGGATCCTCCAAACAGACAGGTGTTGTGTGACGGTGGTCTACAGCCCGACGGTTGTTGTCGGATTTTCTACAGTCTTAAGTCGCGGATAACTTTAACTGCGCGATTTAGAATATTAATGTTAGTTCTTCATGTGTGTCATAGATGGCGCTGTAGCACTTTTTGTAGTGCCGCTACAGATATGTTCAATTGTTCAAGTCTCCTGTTAAATGTAAAGCCAATGAAATAAAATCACTGTATGACTATGAACCATTATTAAATAGTACACAAGTACGACAAAAGTCGTGACAAAATCTCGTCCCATAACTGTTAACACAAACAACATCGTACTACGTCTCAAATCTCTCCATGTGCTACTATTTGTTTACTACAATGTAGTAAAGAGCGCTCGTTAGTCATTTCTTAATGAATCAGTTTTACACATGTCTGATGTCAAGGTCATTGACAGTCGCAGTAGATGCGCGGGCGCGTGGCAGAGTACTTGCGGGGACTCTTTGTTTATAATTAGCATTTATGTGCGTATGTATTGTGCGTGTAAACGCATCGAGGCGCTAGCACGAACGCGCGACATAATAGTAGCGTCACTTCAAGATTACTAATTTATAGCATTTTAGTACGATTTCTTTGTGACAAATACAATTAGTATCACACGTAATGAGTTTGTTTAAGAATCAAATTTATTAACTTAGGAAATATTACATATTTTATTGATATGAGTATAGCCCACTTCAAAATTTGTTAGAATTTACATTGCGTTTACACCGCACGTTCATGCTAAGCTAACAGCAGCTAGTAGATTAATCGGGAAATAATGTATATATTTATAAGCTCGTGGCTAAATAATAACAGCCGCTCGGATCGATCTTTAGATTAAGCCCTGCTTGCCCAGGTTGGTCTGTGGATGGATAATCACCCATTACATACGAAGTTTCCTCCGTGCCTCGAAAAGCACGTTACGCCGCTGATCCCAGCTGTCATTTGTAGATCTTTGACAGTCGTTACAGGTAGTCAGTGGCCTGAAAAGTCTGACAACCAGTCTTACCAAGAGGTATGGTATTACCTAGTACTAACTGGGTTGTGGAGGTCAGATAGGCAGTCGCTCCACGTAAAATACTGTTATTCAGCTGCATCCGGTTAGACTGGAAGCCGACCCCAACATAGTTAGGAAAAGGCTAGGCTAGATGATGATAAACGTTATTTAAAGTTAATTATTGATCAATGAATGCTTTACTATAAATCTCTTTCTGGTATTTGAGCAAGAATTAGACGTGTTTAATGGAAAAGATGACATTCCCTACTTTACACAGAGGTGCCTATATACGAAAAACTAAATTATGTATTCTAATTGCGCAATTTAGTGACTATTGCTCTACGGGACGATAGCGTTATATCTAGTTAGGCAAGGTAGAAATAGGTAACGTACTAGATATATTATAAGGTGGAAATTCATTCCTTAAATGATATTTCAGACATTGCCTGTGACTGTGACTTATCAATGATTTACAAAATCAGTCTAGGTAGCAGTCTTATCTATAGTAGAAATTTAAATCAGTGTGAGGAATAGGTTATCTTAGTTAGGCATATCTTTTGGCACATTTCGTCTATTATTTTGCAAAAAAATATTGTTGTAGCTCTTAACACTTTATTTATATATTTAACACTTTAAGCACTAAAAGTACTGAGGCGGACTTTTTCTACCAGTCAACCTTTGGGTGATGCAGAGACAAGCAGTGGTAGGCGTATATCTGAAAATGATTTTAATTAATAGGTACTAAGATTAACTACAAGGTTTATATAAAATACTATAAATATATATCAAACACTATAAATATATTTATATCAAAATTTAGATTAATGTAAATAGACAGTTACAAGAATATACCTACTAAAATAAAAAGATCAACAATGGGAAAAACATTACCGTTGTGACGAAACTCTTCAGCCAGCTTCTTCCAAATGTACTGACGGACTTACAAGATTATAATATTATGAAATTATTGATGTGATTCGTTAATGTTTTACGAGAGGTTTATATAATTTCGAAATTGTTTCGAGAAAGCTAGTAAATTAAAACCAAGACGTGGTTAATTCCCTGCCGGGGCTGTGGGACTGTTCGAAAGAGATACCGCGGCCCTGGAAGACAACGGGCTAAGAAGGAACATGAATCAATGGGTAGGTTTAGTCAGTACAAATCTGACACTACCTTCCGCTCCGCCCAGGAGCGGGAGCGGTCATTTGATGATTTCCCATCCGAAAAAAAAGGCATGGTTAAGTGATTAATCAATTTTATAAACTATATCCAAATCCGTTCAGCCGTTTATAAATGCATCAGTTATTTAATATTTTAACAAAATAAAGTAATCTGAACCTTTTATTCTATTTCTGGATTGTTATGATACTTAATGATATTCTAGCCAAAACCAACCATTTCGCAAATCTTGTAGTAATTAATTAATGATAAGAATGGACGGAACAAATCTAAAAAGCCGGCCAAGTGCGAGTCGGACTCGCACATGAAGGGTTCCGTACCATCGTAGTAGGCGACCCCCTTTAATTTTTAATTTATTGTTTGTTGTTATAGCTTTCTTATAGGTGTTTCTGTAATTTATAGGCAAAGAACTAGTTTTTTGTATTTTTTCATTTTATAATTTAGCTCCCAAAAAGTTGCCCCCATGTTTAAAATTCATTATTTTACGTTACACATCCGTCTTCGGGTCACCGACTTACATATGTGTACCAAATTTCAACTCGGTCCAGTACTTACGGATTAAATTGGCTGTGACAGACGGACAGACAGACGCGAGTAAAACAAGGCGCTTTAAGGGATCCGTTTTTTCCTTTTGAGTTACGGAATACTAAAAATATCTTATTTTTAGCAGTCTAGATTGAATTAATAAATAAATTATAAGACTTTATCTTAGATAACGTTCAGTCAGATCAAGATAAGATCTGACCGTATATTATCTAACTAAGATAAAATCTCTTCTTATTTTATATCTACTAAAAATGTCAAAGATTTTTAAGTAATTAAGAAAATAATGATAACAGATTTTTTGGCACCTAGTGATAGTTTTATTAATTAATCAATGCTAATGCTGTTTTAAAATAGGTGCCTAGATTGTTTTAATTTTTTTTTTCTTTCTTATAATCGGCCTTCGAAACGTGTTCCAACCTGTAAATAAAAGGTTATGATAGGTTAAGAAACAGGTCTATGAAACTCCAGCTGAAGATAAAGATGTAAGTGATTTTCTGACTGAAATTTAAATTCATTTATTTGTTAAAATGTGGTACAATAAATGTTCAAAAAAATAAATAAATGGTATGGTGGTGGTGATGGTGGTGGTAAATGGTGGTGGTGGTGGTGGTAATGGTAATGGTTGGCGCAGTGGCTGAGCGATTGACTGCTGCGCTTCGTGTCGCGGGTTCGATTCCCGCACGGAACAAATATTTGTATGGCCTACAGATAGTTGTTCCGGGTCTGGCTGTTTGCGTATGTGAGCTTAAATGTTTGTAAACGCACCCACGATACAGGAGAAATTCCTAGTGTGGGGCAACGTTTTAAAAAAAATAAAAAATGGTGGTGGTAAGGGTTTAATACCTTACAGCGAACTAAGTCTCACTAACGCTAATCAACACCTGAAGGATGTACGAAGACCCTTAACGAAGCCGAAAGGTACTCGTTCTGTCCGCCATTGCAGTCATTTCTTCTTAAAGACCATACCTAGGAACCTTCTAATTACGGAGATATTGAAGGCTTTTTTAATGCAGGTTTTGAGCGTTATAACTTTCCTTTAAATACAATTTCTAAGGACAACCTTTGTAAGATTATCGCCATGATCTTTGTTGTACTCGTAGCAAAACACGTCACAAAACAATGCATCTTTGAAATTGGACGCTAAGATATTTTAACCAAATATTCAAAAGCGAAGAGTTATTTCATTAGAATAAAGTACTTTAAGATCACTGTCTTATATAAAGGTTAAAAAATAAGAATTCACAACATATATTTTTTTAATGTTTTCATTGATTAAATGCTGATAACAAATATTATGTGTGTTAATTTACTTAAACTTATGTTGCTCTGGCCGATGTAGAATTCTGAATGGGGTCGGATTTCTTAATACATCGTGGCAATGCTTGCCGAGGTCGGTCCGTTGGTTGTTGACCATCCTATACATACCGAGACCCTTCCGTGCCTCAAAATGTATATTAAACCGTTGCGTTGATCCCAGCTCTCTTCCCCCCTCCCCCTTGCTCGTAGCCCGCATTGCTGAGCCAGCCTATCCCTGTGCTGCCCTCCCAAGCGACGCCCTAAGCCGAGGCTCGTACTCCCCAGGTAGGGGTGCCCTTACTGCGCTGTCGCTTAGTTTATAAGTTTTATGTCTCTGGCTGGAGGCCTTACACTCATGGCACCCACCTGATAGTCCGGTTAAGCTGAAGCCAGCCTCGGAGGTTGGCCTGCGAGATGCCACGTCGAAAACAAATTTCCTAGCTGTCATTTGAAGATCTAAATGATACACGAGTCACCTGTAACAAGTCACCGACATGAATTAAATTAGTTAATTTAATATTAAAATATAATCTCCATTGATGAGAATCCAAGCTATGATTTATAAGTGGATAAAGTAAAGTTTTAAGTTAAGACAGTAAAATTGATTTTCATCTTGAATTTATCAAGTCCGTTTAATAGGTAACGGTAAAATATATATAACTGATGTGTATTTACTATATATGTTACGGCTAATAGCCGAAGTGCGGCTACACCTAGTTTTAGCCGGCTAAACCTAGGTGAGGCCTTAAAAAGCCTTTTCTGCTTCGCTATCGAGTTACACCGAACTAAATTGTCTGCCAACTTTGTCCTCTAAGTTGCTGACCTACTTTACAAATCACAGAAGATTCATGAACGCGTCCAGTTTCTCTCGACATAGTTAGGTATCCACTGATGGAAGATTGCTAGTTTGCTAGGTACCTAAACAATGACAATCATCTCAGACTCGTTTAGCATGACTACCACAGGATTTTGTGACCACCATCGGAAGAAATAAAAGACCAAATGACAGGTTGTATTGTGCTGAAGTTTTGGCGGGAGGAATTAATCGGACCTAAACCCGCCAACTTTTTTGTAAATATTAATACTACCAAATCCTGCATTTATAAATTGCTAGGACGAGATTTTATAAATAAAAAAATAAAAAATATGTCTTTGCGTAGAAAGATATATTATATTTGACGGTATGGTTGGCGCAGTGGCTGAGCGATTGACTGCTGCGCTTCGTGTCGCGGGTTCGATTCCCGCACGGAACAAATATTTGTATGGCCTACAGGTAGTTGTTCCAGGTCTGTTTGTGTATGTGAATTTAAATGTTTGTAAACACACCCACGATACAGGAGAAATTCCTAGTGTGGGGCAACATTTAAAAAACAAAAAAAAATGTCTCTCAATTCTTCGAAGAGCAAAGAATAAAATATAGAAGTGGAACTCGGAAGCAACCTCACATTTTAAGCAATGTGCTATTTTGCAGATGCGTGGATCTGTCAAATGTTTCTAACACCAAGTAAAATCATTGGTTGTGTTATAATTGTAACTTATAACATTCTATAAATACCTAAGAGTAGGTACCATCTCTAATACGTAACTGGCTGGTTTCAACGTAACCTCGTGTTCAATAGAAAAGTTATTTCAAAAATTACATCAAATTGTGTATGGTTTCCCAAATTAATTTCGTTTGTAGGCACAAAAGAAATTAATTTGGGAATATTCAGAATTGTACATTTAATTTTGTGCCTTTTAAAAAAAGATCTAAAATTAAAAGCCGGCCAAGAGAGTGTCGTACCATGCAGAATGAAGGGTTCCCTAGTCGGGATTAATATTAACAAGCGAGTAGTGATTTGTCGGCCGGATAAATTAGTTTATGTAATATCTCAAAATATTTCTCAAAATAATTATGAGGGGTTCTAACTGAAAATACCCCACAAATTCAGAATTAAAATGAAAACTAATTTTTAACATTCCGCAGCCATATAGCAAAAGTGGAACCCCAAAAAATTGGGTTTTCATATTTCCGTCGGTTGCCAACGTGATAAGGTACCTACTTATATCAAATTGTGTGGTTTCCAACGACTCAAGGCGAACTGAAACTTGAAGTTTTTTGTTGGTTTTACTTTTTAATAACGTCAGAGTATAGGGGTGAAACTCAGGGGTGAACTGTTACCGTAACATTGTTGGTCTTTATTAGAAGTTCTTATCACGGGGTAGATAAATTTGGGCAGTTTTTTATAGAAATATGTGGCTGTTAATTAATACCTTATGTATGTGTAATAAGTTTAAAGGTATTAGGGTAAATAATTTATTATATGTGTTTTTGAATCTTTTAGTTACCACCGACATGCCCCTACTTCGCACGGCGCCACCTTCCGGGTCCAAAACGAATCTATCTTTCAAGCTGAACCAACTGGCTGGAACTTTTTGAATGGGTATTCCCAGATTAGACCCAGCATTAGACCACTAATTAGGTTTTAAGTAGTTATCAGGTTCTATTTGCCCTGTCAATAATTATAAAGAGTTGCCCACTCAGCATTGCATGTGGTAAATCTGAATTCGACCACAGCATTCATAACATATGCTTCCAAATCCAAAAGTAGATAATTATGCCTTACTATCTTATCTAAAAAGCAATCAAGCACCTATTTTGTTTTTTTTTCAAGTTGATCAATTAGCTACATAGTTCAGTTACATGGCTAACGCAGAATTTATGAATCTATTATCCAAATAGATTCTTGTTCCGGGTCTGAGGTTCAGCATGCCTCATGTCTCTGCATAGGGGAATTATTTAATGATACTTAATAAAAAAAAAAACACATATCATAACATCACGCCTTTTTACCAAGTGTTAGGCAGAGGTGTACCTAATAGTATACCCACATTTCGCCAGCTATATTTAAGTCCCATGTAATAGTGATAGGCCTTTGCCCAGCAGTGGGACGGTGTAGGCTAACAGTAGCAGTAATAAGGGGTGAGCCTATTGCCATCAACCGGGCTTCAAACAAATCAAGTCCGGACAAATCCGTGACTGTGAAATTCCTGATGGAAATGTAAAGCAAGTGATATCCGGAATGGCTGCACTAATTCTCATCTCCTTTCTGTATCGTATAGTTAGTGCCTAACTTGCTGTCAGAGTTTTTATGCCGCCCTTGGAGTCTGACTTGGCTTTACATGTCGTCGAGAAATATCTCTCAGGCATGCTGGTTTCTTCACGATGTTTTTCCTGCACCGAAGCAAGTGATAATTATACAATACGCAGCTGAATCCGAAAAAAACAGAGGTACGTGTCTTGGGTTCGAACTCGGGACCTATGACTTGGTAGTAATGGCAGTCCGACGGTCACACGACTAGACTATCCATACTACTAATGAAAACTGCATAGCATAATCAGCCTATTAATGTTCCCACTGCTGGGACACTGGCTTCCTCTCTATGAGAGGGAATGGGCTATAATCCACCACGCGGGCCCAGTGCGAGTTGGTAGATGTCACATGTCTTCGAATTTTTGGTTCTAGGACATGCCGGTTTCCTCACGATGTTTACCTTCACCGTTTTGAGAGCAGTGGTGATGAAATAACTTACACAAAGTAAAGCGCCTGGCTGGGTTCGAACCCACGACTTACTGCTCGTAAGTCGGGGTCTCCACCACTGGGCCACCGCTGCTCTCTCAAAAAAACTGCACATAATTAACAAATTATTGACGAGATAGAGACCAGGTGGTGTGACATTTGGTTTACATTATCTATGACTATAAACAAAGTTCGAGAAAACCTGAAGTTTTAATATATTCAAATAACGTTTGTTTATTATGTAACAATAAAGTGTTTTTCATTGTGTTTTTAAATGTCAAAACTATTAAAATTCTCGGTTTCTGGCGTATTTGGTTAAAACCAATAGCTACACTGATTTAACAACAACAACATCAATTTATTTTCAGGTTACTTTGGCTCATAGATATATACCTTACAGAGTAACATACCTATGATTAAATACAAATTGTGTTAGTAAATAGAACCTTAAAACTATGTTAGTAACACTTCACTTGTGCACTATGTCACCGTGCGTTTATGTGGCACTTGCCCGTGGAAGCGACGGAACACCACTCCCTGCGGCCAAAAGTCCTCCTCCAAGACGAGATGCAGATAACACGTTGGTAATCGCACCACGAACGCCTTAAAGTTGATGTTGCGGCGTGACTCAAGCAGCTGCACTCTCGCTCTTCGCTTTAAGCTTTCACGTTGTATAACTAATCTCATAAATTCACATACACAAACATCCAGACCCCGAACAACTACCTGTAGGCCATACAAATATTTTTTCCGTGCGGGAATCGAACCCGCGACACGCAGCGCAGCAGCCAATCGCTTAGCCACTGCGCCAACTGTGCCGTCAAAAAGTTGGGTAAAGGCTACGCAGAGGACGACTTGACAATAAACATTGAGAGATAATCTGAGTCTAATGAGAAGGAAGGGGGAGTTGAATGGACACTCTCTTCCTTTGTGAGTAAACTAATCTAAACAATTCCTCCGTTTGCACAACAGAACATTAGATACAGTAAAATTAATTAAAACAATACACGTGGATCAAGCCAGGGGCATATTTCATTTACCTGTTTCAACTCAGACTAATATATTTATAAGTAGGTTGTATATTGATATAATAAAGTAAAAAAAAAATAGCATTCTTTGTAACAACAGTACAAACAAACATGTTTTACAAACTTTCTTCAAATCGTTGTCTCTTCTAGCTATGTAGCTCCGTTACTTATAGTATCATTCTTGAGTATCTAAATTTTTGCTACAATAAAATGTATTGTAATTATTTCATAACAATATTATATACATTTATTAATTAAAATAACCTAAAGTAAATAATTAACAATAAACTAAAAATGGCGTCAAAAAACTCCTCAACACTGTTAACTGGTAATGTCCCCAAGAGACGGCGTCTGGCCAAAGTCTTGGGTCACGGAAAGTGTCAACTAAGCGTTAAGCCCACTTCTTGTCTCCGAGGATTGGATTGTTTGATTGTGTTGTGTTGTGTTGTTGTTGTTGTGATTGTAAACTAGAGAGAGCTCTCTAAGGGGTGCTACACACTTATGAGGATCGGTATGATTCGAAACAGCCGAAAGGCAGAATTTAATATATGTAGATGTTCGGGAAACAGCCGCTTGGGTCAGGTCGAATGGTGCCTAGCCAACCTGAACAGGATTCAGTGATGGACGTCACTGGTTTTTGCTATCTTAGTACCATCATATCAATACAATTGAAATAACTGAAGCTGTTCATACACCATCATTCTCCTGCCCTAAAACCAATTGATTTGGGGTCAGCGCAGGTATGTCTTCTTCTATACTTCTCTATTACTTGTCATCTTAGCAGTTACCTCCTTTCTAGCCATATCATCCTTCACACAGTCCATCCATCGTTTCTTTAGTCTCCCTCTATTCTTATAGCCATCCATATTCATACTTAAAACTTTTTAATTTATACAATTTAATTGGTTGATTAATTTTAAGTTACGACTTGGCATTATAATATAATTCATTGCAATTTTTTGTTAAGCCTACACCCGTCAAGTCACGACAGCCCTATGTTGAAGCTGTCTAGATAATGTAACACATTTTTTGTCTAGATCCAATTATTTAATTACAAAAATTATGTAAATAAAAAAATGTAGGAGGAACTATAAAACGAAAAGTGTCTGAACACTAGAGACTTCTAGAATACGACAGAGGCGTCTTAGAAAACTTATCATCATCTGCCTAGCCTGTTCTCAACTATGTTGTGGTCGGCTTCCATACATGCTGCGCCGACCCCAAATAAATTGGGATAAGGGCAAGAGAATGATAATGAGCCTGGGATAAATTGGCATATATTAGGTCTATACACGAAATATTTTAAGAGTAACTTCTATAAGTCGTAAAGTCGCCATAGCAACGAAAAAAAAAAAATCTGAGTGACTTTTTTTTACGAAATTATTATAATTCTAAAATTTTTTGAGACTTTTTGCATAAAACCTTTACTTCCATATTCTAACAATGACAGTAGGTAAATACGACGTAGTAAGCTAGCGTACTGGATGCTTAAAAATAAAGAGCCAGGATTATTTGTTTTTTATAAAAAAATATACTCAGATAAAAAAAAATCCCTTGAAATGGTTTTATTATAGTTTTGTTTTGTTTTGTTAGATGATTCCCTGAAAATATTTCGTGTATGAATAGTTAGACCTTATATAGGTAAATTTGCCGTGTTTAGGTCGTTACATGCAACGATTAATGAATGTCAGATGTAGTCAGATTTTGACTATAATTTACTTATACTATAATATCTTGACATCAATTATTATTTATTTGTTTTGTATTTTGTAATGAAATTTAGAATTACTATAATTATGTAAAATGCAATTAAATATAATTTTTTATAATACCTACAAAATTTGTACGCCGTTAGTGGCAAAACATGGACGCACACAACATCTATTAATTCAATACCTTGCATGTCTGATTAGTCAGTTTATGTAAACGCATGTTTGACAAATAAATTATCTTTATCTTTATCTTTATCTTTAGTTAAATTAAATGGACTGTTTTAGTTGGTACTCACTTTGCTTAACAATTAAATTTGTTGTCTAAACGCATCTCATTTAGGATATGACGGTTTTTTGGTTTCGGCTACAAAATGGAGGCAACTATAACTTTTCAAATGTCAATGTTCCAAAGACGTTTATGTGTTTCATTTAAGTCTTTGGAACGAACAAAAACAGAAAACACCTTTTCGAAAAGACATATTGCACAACGTTGTTTAAGTAAATAAAAATCCGGTAACCAAAAAAAAAGAAATTAGTAATTTATATATTTATTGAAATGGCACGTTAACTAGGAATTTGGCCATTAATAATATTTTTATTGTTTTTGGTTCGTAAAAGTGGTTGAATGATTAAAAATTAACTACTTTTCTAAGAAACTGGATAAGATGACTTTTAAACTATTGTTGCTATGTCTGAGCTAGATTTTTTCGAAACGTGAACGACAGGTGCTTGTTTTTTAATAAGAAAAAACATTTAATTATTGCAGCATCATAAAGTTAACTATCGTGACGTTTTTTCTGAACTTTAAAATTAATTACCAACACATTTTGTCAAAATTACACCTACATAATAAATATCTTACATTAATTAATTCAGTGACAGACAAGCACAGCCTCCACACACACGCGTATTCAGTACATCATAGAAACTTTTCCAAAAACTTTTCCAAAACTCCCCACTTAGAAACTTTTCATCGGTTATTAAAAAAAAACAGCGGTTCCATACATTTTGACCGTGTAAGTACTGCAATTTTGTAAAAAAAAAAAATCGATGAAAAATTTCTACTCAGAACGTAGTACTGAGTACATGGTAACTGTTTTCTCGTCGGTGTTTCTTCCACCCCATAAACAAGACAAAGTGATTCTTGATAAAAGTAATTATATTGATATGATTTTTATTCTGTAGTTTAGTAATTGTTTGAAGGTTGCAAGCCCACTTAAAAAAATCACCCTGTATAACTTGTAATTAATTTGATCTACTTAACTTCATTTGAAGTTAAATACACATCTGCTGAAGTCTCTCATTCTTTCTTACCTTATCATAATTCAATACTTCATAAAAGAGACAGAATGCTAATCATACGAAACATTAAACGAAAAATATACCCTTTTATATTAAACCTTACGCCACGAATAGAAATATTCATACTGAAAATTTCCAAAATAATGCGATAAATTACGGAGGACTATATTTCCTAAGGGACCTACTGAATATAAAACTTAATCACAATCTTCTTCGGGATTGGTATAATGTTATAAGTAAGCAGACTCAAGTTTATGTTTGTGAACTTTGTGTTCTATGTGTGTCTCATTGGTTGTAAGGATAATCCTTAGTATTGCGTTCGATCTTAGGTGGGCTAGTGTAGGCATTTTCCATTAGATTAGAGAATTCTTAGTAGCATGTCAGAGTTCTAAGGTGAGCCATAGAACTCCGACCCTTTTACATGGCACCTTCTAATCTGAGTAAATGCAATTGAATACCAGTATTTGACATGGAGCGACTACCTATCTGACCTCCAATACCACGTTGGGTAATACTCATACCCCTTGGTAAGACTGGTTGTCCGACATTTGGATCATTGACTACCTGTAACGACTGTCAAAGATCAAAAAATGACAGCCTGGACCAACGGCTTAACGAGCTTTCCGAGGCATGGAGGAAACTCGGTAGATAATGGATGGTCGCCCATCCACAAACCGACATAGGCAAGGGTGACTTTAAGTTGAAGATCGACCCATGCGACTTATTATTTAACCACTAGCTTCTCATGGTACCTTTGGATAACGAACCTTGCTTAATGTGGGTATTCTATACACCTGTGCTTACCCCTTCGGCATATACAGCCGCGCTTGGCTAGTTATTTGTTAGCCTAGGCAGTCCCTAGAGGTTTCAGTCGATGATATTATGGTTTATTTGGCTATAGTCTGGGTTTGTACATCAGTAGTTATCGGCAGAATACCGAGGGCATGACCTTTCAAGTTTATTGTCTGGAAAGTTTTCAAACGCTTCAGAAAATATCAGCTTTCCCTAAACTGTTTACACAAAAAGTTGTTGTACTTAAAACATTTATTGAGTTTACCCTTTTCCAACATTTTAAATATTTAATTTACAGGCTTTTATCTTATAAATAAACACGCTGAAAACACATCCTCCTCCATTTCTGAAGTCGGTTAAATATCTAGAATATTCTGTAAGCTTGTGTAGGTTTAGGTATTATTCAATGTTGTCGTACATTCATTTGTCAAATCACTGAACTTTTCGTAAAACATTACACAAAGGTTGTAATGATATTTGATCTGGTTCCCAAGGCATTCTGTCTGCGATATGTGTCTGCATTTAATAGGTTATCTTAGAAACAGAGACGTACCATAAGTCCTTGTGCTTTAAGTTACATACAAGCTTTAGTTCAGTTACGCTTGAGGATTAAAAAAGAAACCTACCTACCTGCTAGGTTTTTAGCGTTATATTTTTAGTGGCCCCGCTTGAAATTCAAGATACAAGATCAATCTTTCGAACATATGACAGTTGTAGGAAAAGATCTTTTGAAAGCTTGTTAGCCGCTATACTAAAATAAAACTGGCCAAGTGCGAGTCGGACTCGCGCATGAAGGGTTCCGTACCATCGTAGTAGCCGTCTTTAATTTTAAATTTATTTTTTGTTGTTATAGCGGCAACAGAAATGTACATTCTGTGAAAATTTCAACTGTCTGCCTGTTACGGATCATGAGTTACAGCCCGCTTTTTTTTTTTTTTTTTTTTTTTTTCCTATGGGAAATCATCATATGACCCCCCCACTCTGGGCGGAGCGGAAGGGAGTGTCAGACTTGTACTGACTAAAACCCATCCATGTTCCTTCTTTGCCTTTTGTGTTCCAGGGCCACGGTATCTCTTTCGAACAGTCCCGCAGCCCTGGCAGGCATCGGCCCTTGCGGACCCCTCCTTATTTGCTGACATCTCTTTGAGGCGCACGTGGAACACGAACGCGCCGTCGACACAGCCTGTCGTCATAAGACGGCCGGACGGCGAGCTGGCCCATAACTCGCCGTCCACAGGCCCGCGCCTACGGTGGCCGGGAGCCACCACGTGACCCCCGACGCCCAGGGCGTCTCTCGCGGCGACTGGGACGTGAGGTTCTTTCCCTCTCACGTCCCGCCACCTCCTTCACTAGCATGACTGCTTCGCAGAAGGAGGTGACGGACCATGGCTTGAACCAAGGCCGGACGCGAGAGATCGCCGCCGCCAATCGCCGCTACGAGGACACGGCGGTGCTCCGCCCAAGCGGGGCAGACCTCCACGGTGTGCTCCACCGTGTCCTCCGGACGATCCTCGCAGTGGAAACACCCGGCTCTCTAGCCACTCCTCAAAGAGGGGACTTATAGCCACTATGGTGGCGTGCCCTGCTCGGGGTTGCGACAGTCGCTCTCTCCATGTCGCCATGAGATCACGCCGGAGGTCTGTCCGCTGAGCGGCAATTTGCCGCGGCAGCGGAGTTTCCCCCCGACGTAGTGCCTCGGCGCGCCATTCGTGCAGGCGTGCGAGGACTATCGCCTCCAGATCCCATGGCGAGTTCCAGCCCGCTGACAAACAGACGGACGGACGGGCAGCGGAGGCTTAGTAATAGGGTCCCGTTGGTTGCCCTTTGGGTACGGAACCCTAGAAACAACCTACCTACCTGCTAGGATTTTAGAGCGTTATATTTTCAGTGTCCTCGTTTGAAATCCAATAGTAGGTACAAGATCAATTTTTCTAACATAAATTATGAAAGTTTAGCTTTCAAAGCCTTTGAACTGGGAGAAAATTGTAAGATAATAATATCTCTTGAAAACCTATCAGCGACTTAAGTAAAATAAAAAACAGCTTTTAGAAAAATATGGGTAGGTATCTTAGGTGGATTAAGAAACCAGGGCTGTCCTAAAGCTCGTTGGGTTTACGGTATTGACTAAAACGCGGGAAGGACCTGAATGAGGAACGTACAGGACCGGGAAGTGTGGAAGAAGAAAGGGGATGCCTATGGTCCACCAGTGGTTGATTCCGGGCTGATGTGAAGATGATGGTAGGTGGATTATGTCCCACTCTTCCTATCGAGGAGCAGTGTCCCAGCAGTGGGAACAATAAACTTAGGCTGATAATGCCAACCTCTTTTAGGAAAGGATCCATCTCAAATCTCCTAAACATAGTGAACCAGAACCCCAACGTCCTCTGTTCACCCCTCCCCCGATTACACAGACATAAAGCACCAAACTCAGTCCTGCATAAACTACAGCTGTCCTGAACATACGTCTAGCTAGATGCGTTATGCGATACGGCTATCGATCGGCTGCGGTCACTGAGTCCTTATGTAACATGTCTAGGTTTACTATGTCAGGGTTGCTGGGACTTCGAACATCATTGTCTTGTGTTGCATTTGCTTTATTGTAGTTCTAGCAGCAAGTTAAGTGTTCAAACTTTATTCCAAGACTGTCTGTCTGTCAGCGGGCTGTAGCTCATGATCTGTAATATGCAGACCGTTGAAATTTTACAGAATGTGTATCGTGTTGCCGCTATACCAACAAATAAATTAAAAATTAAAGGGGCCTCCCCTACTATGATGGTACGGAACCCTTCATTTGCGAATCCGACTCGCACTTAGCAGGTTTTTTTGCAATCTGCAGATCAGTGTCAGGTTGTATGTTGATTAAAATATGATTCGCGACCGTAACAAATATGGCTTTACTGAGTTATAATTATTAAAATCATCAATACAACCCTCTAAGTTCATTTTTAATCCCATCGAATGACTATTTCATGAAAATGTCATTCTCATAATTAATCGTATCATATTTGAATCAGACTGACACTGACGTAAGCACTATTTATCGTGCCAATGTCGTAGCGCAGCAATGTCGTTGCGTGCTGGCGTAGTGGGAGCATTCGTAGATAAAATGGCGGACTTTTCGTAGCGAAGCAGTCTGTTTCGAAGCATGTCAAATACTGTAGCTCTCGACGATGCAATCATTTATTCATTCATTTAATTTATTCATAAACAATTTACATTGTGTTGAATTACACATACAGTTTACATCCAATTACAAAGAACTATGGATTATTAGTTAACATTCCAAGCAATTCAACTATAGTGCCAAAAGTTTCGAATATAATGTCAAACATTTTTAAATATAATGTCAAAAAGTTTAAAATATAATGTCAAAAGATTTTAGATTATTTTATATTATTTTTCTCGTTCAGTGAAATACTGCGTAACACTAGACTGGACTATAAATGCCAAAACGACGCAATGTTTTCGTAGCAATTATTTATGGCCTTTTTTGACTGATTTCTAAACGAAGAGCATGGGCAAACTTTTATTAGCAACATGCAGAGATAAAGTTGCAGCTGCGTAAAGTGATTGTGCGATTGGATATCGCCAGTTGTCTTTGATTATTATAATCGCAGAAGTCTTCGAAGGGACGTAATCTTAGTTTGATATAACTGATAAAACTCGCATTGTATGACATACAATAATAATTATTATCGCTGGAATAAAATTGATTACGACGTGTTTCATAGAAATTGATAATGTTTTATCTTCGGTTTTTTACTTAACTATCGAGCATTTCTTTTTGCAGTCTGCCATAATGTGTTCTAGAAAGGTAACATCACGCCAGTTTTAGCTGACGGGATATACAGAGGCCTTTTATCAGTTATATTCAATTTCAAAAGGGACGAGCCTTTTGCCATTAACCGGACACAAACCCAGACTACGGGCTGCTACTCAGAAATTCCTGTTGGTAAAACACAATAACACTTTGCCCGGCCTGGGAATCGAACCCAGGACGTCATAATCAGCAGTTGCGCTTGCGACCACTACAGACCATTCATTATTAAACTGTTTAAGAGCGTTTACGACTTACGGCATTTCATAGAAACTTTCAAGTCCTTTTTTTATTCGAAATGTCTGAACCGATTTTAATGAATCTTTATACGAATAAGCAGGATACATAGGTCGAATAGAACATTTTAGAAAAATAGTGTTACAGCTAAATTAGACTGATTTTAGATTTTCCATAGAAACAGAAATTTCCAATTATCTTTTTAAAAGAGACCTTTCCAAAAGTTCTGTGTCAATTCAAGTTGTGCAAATTAAGTAAATTGTATGAAATTTCGTAAGTCTTTAACCCTCGGCACACGTAGAGGTACTTCTTTACATTGTATAAAACAAAGTCGCTCCCGCTGTTTGTACGCTTAGATCGGTTCTCAGCAATAGATAGAGTGAATTAAGAGGAAGGTTTAAACGTTTATTGCACCCATGCGAAGCCGGGACGAGTCGCTAGTATCTAATAAATCAATACTAATATTATAAAGAGGAAAGATTTTTTTGTTTGTTTGTACCGAAAGGCTCCGAAACTACTGGACCGATTTGAACCATTTTTTCACCAATAGAAAGCTAAATTATCAGGAAGTAACATAGGCTATAATATATTTTTTTTTTAAATTGACATCCTTAAGAAAATTGCAATAATGTAACCTAAAGTAGCAAAATTTTGCCAATAAAATTCATTATTAGAGAGCTTCCGTTGCGTGCGCTGTGTAAACGGTTAAAGTTACGCAACAATCATGAGTCCGCCATAGCATATGTCTATCTTTTAAGGTTGACTCACACTCTCTCTAACCCTCTCTCTTATGTGGCGCAGACGACGTTGCGCGGGTCAGCTAGTTAAATATAATTAGAATACAATAATGTAAACATCATCATGTATTAGTTTGTATATTTAGGTTAAGGTATATTTATCTATGGGTCTTTGATAAGGATGTTTTCCACCAAACGACTCGGATCGCATCGGATCGGAAAGGATACGAACGAATGCGGCGACAGCCAATCGCGTCCGGCAGGAAGTCGACGCATACTATCGGCTTCATACCGTCGCTTGCGTTCGCAAGCTAACTGTTTCTGCGATTAGTCAAATAGTCTTAGTCAAATAGATTATTTCCTACCGTTTCGGCTACGACGACATGCGAACGGAGCCGACCGCGCGTCGCAGCATACTTTCGGCAACGATCGCGTGTCGCGGAATACGTCCGCGGTCAAGCTGTTGTGCGCGGCTTGGTAATATAGACTTTAAATACTGTGTACACGATTTAATATCGTTTAAAGATTGTAAAATCCGTTCCGAACCGATGCGATGCGAGCCGTCTGGTAGAAATCATCCTTCAGCTGAAAATAAAATAAATTGTTATTCTTGTAAAAGGAAAGCAGGAATAGGAAAACTTATATTAAATTCACGATAAACAGTTGACACAATTACAGTGTTCTCCCCAGGTCTGCGAGCGACAATACTGAGTTAAGCAGCATCCCACGCTAGTTGTCAAAAGCAGTGGAGGAATATTTATGAACTATTAGTATAGTAGTATCGTTTAGTAAGAAATGCAATATTTACTATCAATAATGAGACTGCCACGATGGTCTAGTGGTGGCAAGCGCGACTGTTGAGCACGAGTTCCTGAGGTCTATTACAGTGTCGGCCAAAGTATCCAGAAATGATCAGTGTCCATAAGATTGTAATAATGTTTCAATCTGTCATATTATTGACCGCCAGTTTTCAGTTTGGCTGGTCAATTGAAGTTAATGATTGATCTGACATCTAGTGACGTCTCTGAGCTCAAGACCTCATTGACCTAGCGGTGACAAGCGGTACTGTTGAGCATGAGGATCTGGGTTCGATTCCAGGGTCGGACAAAATGTTTATAGGCTTTCCCATCAGAAATGTCTCAGTAGCAGAAAGTAGTATTACAAGAAATGCCCAATGGAAAAAGGCAATAACACTTTGCCCGACCCGGGAATCGAACTCAGGAACTCTTTAGCTTCCGACCCTAGCTGCGAGGCATTATTAAAGATTAACTAAAGTATCTAATTATAATAGAATCGCAAAAAAAAAAAAATGTTTTGGTTAGTAAGAACACATCCCATTTATTTGTTATTTCCTAATTACGTGTATTAATAGATGATAGTTGATATCATTTACTAAAGAGACACGCGGTCAATGGAATGATTGTTACATCTTCTATTTACAACACAGTGAATAGTTTGCCGCTGGACACAAAATAACTAATTCAATTATGAATTAACCTTAATTATATTGATAACAAACAAATTAGCTTCTTAATGATTATTTAGTGATTACAGGGTATCCGCTTATCAAAGCTATGTAAAACATATCAGTGTATAACCAGCTCTCTATGTGTTCACAACCCGATTTTGGTACATAAATTAATAACTAGAGCCAATTAAATTATTTACTTCGAAATATGTAAAGAAACTAAGTGGACGTGAGTTCAAAAACGGGTTAGCAGTTTTCGAGATATGGTTGAATCTAGAGACAGATGTACAAATTGTTGTTTGAATAATTAGTGGTGTTTTAAAAACAGTTTTTCTTGAATTTTTTTTTTTTGTTATTTGTTAAGTTATCAGTGAATGCAAGTGTAGTGCTTTGTTTTCTTACAATGTGGCGCTTGGATGTTCTTTTGTATGTAGAAACGTAAGTACATACAATGAAAAATAAGAGTGTTAATCTAAACTAAAGAAGTTAAAATTATTTGTAAGTTCGTATGTAAGGGGTAATCTCCGCAATTACTGACCGATTCCGAAAATTCTTTCACTAATGGAAAGCTACGTTGTCCCCGAGTGTAATAGACTATATTTACATAACGCAAGCAAAACTACGGGCAAAAGCTAGTATTCTGATATACGTCTGTTTACACCTAGGTACATCACCACTCTCCTGCCCAAATAAAAGTTATATTTTATTAATTATTTCTTATTTTTACATTTTAGGAAAGCTTACAGACTAATAACTTTATAATAACAAAATAGATAATTAAATTGCTAATAAGAAGCCTCCAAAGATAAATACAAAAAAATATTAGTTCCCAATTGCATAAGTTAAAATCATTTTATTTCGGGTCGGGGCAGCGTGTCTTCTTTTCCCGTACTTCTCTTCTTTGTAATTTGATAAAAAAACACAATATCATGTGATGTGATGATAGAGATGGAAGTTGCTCCGCCAGTTAAAGCTTTTTTATGTATACTCGACGTCGTAATTACCAGTTTTTACAACAGTCCCTAGTAAACTGAAACTTTATTAAGGGCTTAAACTTTTTGAACTGTCGCATAGACAAAATGCCTTGTTGTTTTATATCGTACCAACGCGTTGTTTACGTGTGTTGTTTTATGTGCGACGTAAGTGTCATTCAACCTTAGGGTGGTAACGAAATTACGTGGTCGAAATACACATCGTATGAATCGTTATGCTAAAAGGACTTTTTGTTTTTTGTTGACGAAGTATTTTGTCACTTCTTTTAAGACTTTCTCGAACTATTCAATTAACTTTCTTGACCTATCTTACGAACATTATTATGGCAAGAATCATGCGATGCTGTGAGACTTAATTACCTATATTTTACTGTACGTAATCAGAGCAATAGCATTTTTATTATAGTGATAAATATTATGTTATGACTGTATTTCTAGGCATCTTATAATAAACAAACAACTCGGTTAGTGACTTTGTTGCTAAATAATGTGATCTGTGTCAGTCTAGTTCATGCAAGAGCTCAGGATTTTTCCACTAGTTGGCAGGCGTCTGGATCTTAGCCTGATTGTTGGCAACGGGCTTGCCCCTATAACATGGGATTTAAACGTTACTGGCGAAATGTGGGTGTACTATAAGTACACCTGAATAATCCTTCAGGTAAAACGGTGTTTCTTATGTTATAAGACGGCTATTGAAAGATAACACTAACTGATGCCCACGGCCACACCACCCGCGGAGAGTTCGGTAATTGTCCCACAGGATTGTATTACCGAGATAGAAAGTATCCTATCTGTCAATTCAGGTTATAATCTATCTTTGTGCCAAAATTTATTCAGACCAGTTCAGCCGTTCTGGCGTGGTTAAGTAACAAACATCCAGTAGAGAAAATTCGAACAAAGAACTCCAGACATACTATCGAGACTGTTATCAATGCGCCCGCGAACACATCACACCATCTGCCTAGCCTTTTCTCGACTATGTTGGGGTCAGCTCCTAGTCTAACCGGATGAAGCTAAATACCAGTATCTTACATGGAATGATATGATATATTTTAAACAAATTAATCATTCTTTTTTCTCTTGTTCCAGCGTGTCTCCGCTACCAGTAAAGATGCGCGGACGCACGCCGCGCTGGCTGTGGGTGGGCGCGGGCAGCGGCGCTCTGCTGGCGCTCGTAGCGCTATCAGCAGCGCTCGCCTGGACCAGCATCTTTGATTCAGCGCTGGCTTCTGTGAGTATATCATACGATTATCTGTTGTAAGCTTGCCAATACATGGCATGTGAGAGGAATTTTGTGCAACCTTCCTCGCAACAAACGAAATGGCTTGTGGCTATGAACTGACTGAAGTTACATCGTTCCATTCAAAAAGCACTCAGATTTGTCTCCTTTCCTAACATTTTCCATTTTCTAGGGTGCTAAAGTGCCTTTTCGCCAACCCGTCGTGTGCAAGCGTAGTGATCAATGCCCTTCAATGACCTTCTACGTATAAGGAGAGGTTTTGTTCTGAAGTTTTCCTGTAATCCATCCAAAAAGGAGTCTTGAAAAGATCTCTTTTAGCGATAAGACTGCCCATTGTGTCACACTATGTAAAAAGTTTTCTTTTATAAATAATAATGGTCTGGTGTACATAATAAAGAATCTTCTTTTATATTCTGCCAAGCAATTGAAGCAATTATTTCTCATGAATAATCAACCATTCTAGCCACGTCAAGTGGAAAAGGTTTATCAAATCGCGTTGCACGTAAGTCATCGCTAATCCCTCAGTCCGTAGTACTACTAGTCATTGCATCAGAACACTTGTATGGGTTCCAGTCATATTCATAGAATCTGCAGACATAAGTCAACCAATTTTGAATGTCGCAGGTCGTGGGTACCAAAGAGTATCTAGAGTTTGCTCGGCAGAGAAAAGCGTGTATAGCCACTTCTTCCCAAAGGTGAAGAATGGAGGTTTTATGGAACTGTCTCAGTACTGCTTCTGAATCTTTGAATAAATGGGTTTTGCTTTGAAGGCAGACCGTAGGGATTCAGGATTTACTAATCTTCTTCTTTATCGTGTGGTTAGTGCCTGACCTGTGGACAGAGTCTTTATGCCGCCCACGGGCCTCTGACTTGGCTTCACATGACAGAAATATCTCTTATGCTGGTTTCCTCACGATGTTTTCCTTCACCGAAGCAAGTGATAATTATACAATACGCCCATGAATGTCTGGAATCGTGTAGCTCGGCTCAGAACTTAAGAAGCTCAAAAAATCGACGAGCAATAAGTACCAGAGAATAGTGTTTAGAAGGTCGATATATAGGACATTGACAGGCTCGTGTTAATCCCTCAAACACTACTAGTTCGTACGAGTGACATTGAAACGAAAAACAACAATAATAATTAGAAACGTGCGCCGAATATCTGTTAATGAGATTAAATTAACCGAGAGTTCTTTAGTGAAGCCGTACTGAAGGTAATCTTCACATTCTGGGGCGATTGGGTCAATGTGGGGGCGAATTCTTGGTGAACTCTTTAACGGTCTTCATTTTAATTAGATTTAAATAATGATTTATTTTCTTACTGTCTTGTTGGTAGATTTTCAGGTAAGGCAAAGTGTTATCGGGAAAATCCTCAGTTCCCGACCTAGAGCTATTTTGTGCTAGTTTATAGTGTAGCCTCCTGCTAATTGTTACCTACTAAAATATAAGAAAGTTACGTCAGTTACATTCTAAAAATGGGGAACGATGTAAATAGTCTGTTATTTGAGAATGCCCTAGCGTCCAATAGCGTTAAGAAATATACCAATAGATAGATTTCTATAAGAATAACATTTCTTATTAAGGCGACTTCTCTCGATTCAGAGTCAGAGAGGAGCTACAGAGTTCTAAATATGAGAATTAAGTTAAATTAAATACCGGTTTTTCGTCAATTTATTAACTTTCATTGATACTACTTCAAACATCATATAATTATGAGCTTATAAACGTCCTTTTCAAAACCATTGATATCTTAAATGCTGTTTAGCTACCCCAACACTGTTTTTAATTTTGTCAACATAGTGTACTCAAATTTTGATTATAAATGCGATTGGCGAGGCGAGGAGGGTGCAATCTGAAAGTTGGTTTAACTTCCATTGTATATGAGTGATAAGTTACCTATTTTAAACCTATGTTACCTTTGAAAGCAAATGGGCGTGATGTTATGTATCACACCTGCAGACGGCACGGTTGGCGCAGTGGCTGAGCGATTGGCTGCTGCGCTGCGTGTTGGGGGTTCGATTCCCGCACGGAACAAATATTTGTATGGCCTACAGGTAGGTGTTCCGGGTCTGGCTGTTTGTGTATGTGAGTTTAAATGTTTGTTAACGCACCCACGATACTGAAGAAATTCCTTGGTAACGTTTTTTTAAAGAAAAAAAGAACATCTTAAACATCATAAAAGTGACATTTTATAACTTTTCAATGCTCAAACCCCGAAATATAAACGAATTAGTTGCAAAGAGTTGCACAACGCTCGTTATCGGCTTCTACTGCCATGTCAATAGAAAAGTAAGCAATGTCCGTCTGAACCCTATCTACTCGTACGTTCGAAGTCCAGCGCATAGTTAACTAGTTGCCTAGCAACCGGCGTGGGGAGGACTTAACAAAGGAGAGAAAAATATACGCGGAATTCTGCTTTTTGCTGTATGATTTTTATTTGCAACGGCATGGATTAATTTCATTCATTTACTAATGGTTTGTTATCGATGGATTAACTTTATAGGTCATGTAAATAACATAGCATAACATCACGCCTGTAATCCCCGAAGGGTTAGGCAGAGATGAACCTAAAAGTACGTACACCCACATTTCGTCAGTGATGTTTAAGTCCCATATAATAGAGGGCTAGCCTATTTGCCATCAACCGGACACAAATCCAGACTCCGTGACTGCTGTTGAGAAATTCTTGAAGGAAAAACCCAATAACACTTTGCCGACTTGGGAATCTAACCCAAGACCTCATGTTCAGCAATCGCGGTTGCGACCACTAGAGCAACGAGACACGTCTTTATAATATTAATATAGATAGCTCGTGGCTAAATAATAACAGCCGTTCGGATCGATCTTCAGGTTAAGCCACGTTTGCCTAGGTTAGTCAGTGGATGGGTTTATCCATTACAAACCGAGTTTCCTCCGTGCCTCGGAAAGCACGTTAAGCCGTTGGTCCCGGCTGTCATTTGTAAATCTTTGACAGCCGCTACAGGTAGTCAGTGGTCCCAAAAGTCTGAAAACCAGTCTTACCAAAATACCAAGGGCTATTGTATCACTCAGTACTAACTGGCTTGTGGAAGTCAGATAGGCAGTCGCTCCATGTACAATACTGGTATTCCGTTGCACCCTGTTAGACTGGAAGCCGACCCCAACATAGTTGGGAAAACGCTAGGCAGATGATGATGATGATGATAGATATTAATATCGAGTAGTTAGAGACCCGTTATAGAAAATCTTATTCTCAGACGGGCTCTTTATGTAGATATGAGTAACAGAAAGGGTATAGTCATCTGAAAGGTTAGACTGCAGACCATCAAACTGAACAACTTTCTCCTTGAGTTCAATATCGTAATGCGAAAAAAATATCAGCTGTCCCAGATAAAATTTCAATACCTGCTCGACCCAAATGTATGTAGATCATAGAAAACTATAAATGAAGTACAAAAAACTGCATAATCAACGTCATTAAAACTAACAACAGCGAGTTTGATTATTATTAATTAATTTGTAACTAAACAACGAATATTACTGACTTCAATATCTAGACATAGTTAATTCAATGTAAAACTAATTGATTATTAATGGAACTGCCGCTCTCATGGAATATAACATCGCACCTGTTAATCCCTGAAGGGTTAGGCAGAGGTGTGCACCGCAAGCGTGCACACTATCGTTAGACAGTTATGTTTAAGTCCCATATGTAATAGGGGGCAAACCTATTCCCATCGGCCGGGTAATCACCCAGACCAGTGAGAAATTCCTGATGAAAAAAACTCAAAAACGATTTAACCGAGCTGAGAATCGAAACCAGGACCTTATACTCAGCGGTACCGCTTGTCACAACTAGGCCAATGAGGTCTTGAGGTCAGAGACGTCACTAGATGTTAAATCGATCATTAACTTCAATTGACCAGCCAAACTGAAAGCTGGCGGTTAATAATATGACAGATTGAAAACATTTTTACCATCTTGTGGACATGTGCAAGCAGTGGCATCGGCCCCGACTTATCGGACTATAGTGGCTTCGGAGTTTCGGACCCAAGTAGGCACTTCAGTTTGTGTAATTTATTTCATCAGCACTCTACTTTCAAAATGATAAATAAACCGACTTCCAAAAAAACACAAAAAAAGTCTAAAATAACTTGAAAGTTTAGTTATTTTAGACTTTTTTAGTATTTTTTTGGAAGTCGGTTTATTTTTCTAAAAAAGTTTTTATTAGTTCAGGATATGCCGGTTTCCTCAGGATGTTTTTGTTTATCAAAGTCGCAAAAATGTTTTTTATTTTACCCTTTTATTTTGTTTGTATACCAAACAAATTCTTGTCACAAAACAATTTTTACATTGTAACTAGAAGTTATAAGGGAACCATCTGTCGCCAACATAGGCCAAGAAGAAATAAAACCAAGCTACTGAACCAATTTTGATGAAATTTCTAAGGGATCAATCGGAAAATATTTCACATAAAAATATTTTTTTAAATCGGTTCATAAATGACGCAGTTATGAGGTAACAATTAAAAAAATACAACCAAATTGAGAAACCTCTTCCTTTTTTTATAAGTCGGTTAAATATGGCTACAGAAAAGAGAGGCCTGTGTTCCAGCCGTGGGAACGGTTCAGACTGATTAAGTGCCAAGATACGCTGACCAATAAAAGTGACTGATGATCAATAACTGACGTCTATGAGTGCGGCAGTTTGACCTGTCAATTGAACAAATATCAAATAACATTCTTTAACTAAGACCAGAAGTTCGAATCAATCAATATTCTAACATCTGTCGGTTCGCCTTGAATCACATTTATCAAACGTGGATAAGCTTTTTAATTGAGAACATTATTGCGATGACCTGGTGTCAAATGATGACGAATGATTGGATGCAAAAACGTTGATTGTTCATTTATTGGGGCATCTTAATAGAGTGAACTGTTTGTGTTTAATTTACTGGTGGTCTGGAGATTTCTGTAAATACGTTTCCTATACAGAACTGAAGAAAAAAAAACTAGTTGTTGCCCGCGAGCTTCCTCCGCGTGAAATTATTGTAAAAATATTACGAGTACTTCCCTATTTGAATCGGATTTTGTTTCAACCAATTTCAAGGGTTTTAATTTTTTTGCATGAAACCCTGATCCTTTTCCTAATAAAAGCAGCCTAAGTTACTCCTTATGACATCAGCTATCTGTCAGTAAAAGTCCCGTCAAAATCGATCCAGCCGTTTCGGCGATTATCCGGAACAAAAACACAGACAGACAAAAATTTAAAACAGACGCTTCAATTTTATTTATTTGTATAGATAAAATGACACTGATGCACAAATGCACTGATCAACTATGTTGGGGTCGGTTTCCTGGTATAACTGGGTTCAGATGAATACCAATATTTTACGAGAAGCGACTACCTATCTGGGGCCTAAAATGACCAGTTTAGCAGAATCATCTTATATCCTATTATAATTCTGCTCAAACGGCCATATTAGACCCACTGATCTCCACAAAAAATGCAGTGAGATGTCTTTTTTAAATCTCACACTTGTATAATAGTAAAGTCAAAGATATTGCGGATTGGCTTAATTTTCTGCAGTAAGTGATAGATTTTCTTGTCTACAACCAAGATTTGTCTCTTTCTGAAATTATTGTTAATTGCAAGAAACTGTTACTTAGGTGTTAGTATTTATTTAGCAATTTTTATTCCTTAGATTTTGAACTACCTTTATAAGAGAGAAAAGGCATAGCGAAACGAAAAGCCAGTCGGTAACATTCGAAAGGAAACTTAAAGCTCAGTGAGACGGACATAATTGGGAAGCCTATTGTGCCGTGTGGAAGTTTTGCTTGATTCAGTCTTTTGATGGGCCTGTGGTATATGAGTATGATCGGAGAATTGTCTTGGTAGCTGAAGTTTCAATTGTAAGAAAAGAGATAGCGCGGTTTAAATGATCAAATTGTTGAAAATCGATTGACTGATTGTTGAACTGCGTCGTTGGTCTAGTATTCACAAGCGCGACTGCTGAGCATAAAGTCCTGGGTTCGATTCCCGGGTCGGGCAAAGTGTTATCGGGTCTTCCGTCAGGAATTTCTCAGTAGCAGCCACGGAGTCTGGATTTGTGCCCGGTTGATGGCAATAGACTCGCCCCCTATTACATGGGACTTATACATAACTATCGAAATGTGGGGGTGGACTTGTTAGGCACACCTCTGCCTCACCCTTCAGGGATAACAAGCCGTGGTATTTGTGGAAAATCAGTCAATTAAAAGTCCAATTTGCATACCTACTTAAACGTGAATTCCAAATATGCTTTCAGCTATATATTTCCTTGATTTTTTAAATTCAGATTTCAAAACAGTTAGTTTATAGTCAAAGAAAAACAAAAAGATTTGAAAATTTTGAATAAATATAAAATATCTTTAAATACGAGTATCATCCTTTTGTTTTTTTGTTGTCATTGATACATGACCTTTAGTAAGTAGGTATATTAAGGTGGTAGCGCCAGGGTAGCCGCGAAATTTAAATTTTCGTATGTTTTTTGCAATTTACAGGTCAGTGTCAGGTTGTATGTTGATGACCCTCTAAGTTCATCTAATCTCATTGAATAACTTTTACAAGAAATAGTCATTAAATGGGATTACATGAACTAAGAGGAATGTATTGATGATTTTATTGATTATAATTCTGTAACTACATACGTGTTACGGTCACGAATCATATTTTGTTTCACATATAGCCTGACACTGACCTGCAAATTGCTGAAAACCTAAGAAAATATAAATTTCGCGGCTACCCTGCGCTTCCACCTGAAGCTGTTAGTTATTATGATATTATTAAAAGAGTCTACATAGTTATCCTGAGTCTAGACCAGGTAATTACCTAGTCTTAAGTGGCTTCCTTGATTTAATTAGATGTTAAATACATTCATAAGTATTGTAATTTGAGAGTCAATAACTAGATTCGGGGTTTTAGTAGGTGTCTTGAGTATAGTTTATTTTTCCTTAAATAATATATAAAAATCTAGTTTAAAGGTTAATTTAATTGCTTTTTGCTGTCCAGGTTCAGTAAAATGGTTTTAATGGTTTATTTTTAATGGAATCGTAGCAAAAAACTGGTTTAAATTTTCTATCAAATTGGAGCAGCATGGCTGGTAGATTTTTAGATCTCTAGTGATTCTTAAGTGCTACATTTTATATAAATATAGGAAGTATGAGGAATAAGGTGTAATGTTCTTCATCCCCCATAGAAAAGGCAGGACCAGACAGGTGTTGCTACTGCACCTACGGCTTTACAGTTGTTGACGAGATCTTGTATTAACGCTCAACTCGCAGATAATCACGATATCGCGATGCAGGATTTTTAGTTCTTCATGTGCGTCATAGATAGCACTAGCGTAGTTTTTAGTCAAGTTAAGTCTTTAATTTTGAAAACTTAACGTGCTCTTTTTCTGTTCCAGCAACTAGCCCTGACTCCGACCTCCAGATCGTTCCGCAGCTGGGTGGCCCCCACAGTGCCGCTGTTCTTCGACATTTACTTCTTCAACTGGACCAACTCTGAACGGTTTCCTGATGAGAAACCAGCTTTAGTACAGTTAGGTAAGAGAATTACAATTACTTCTTCGTGGGGGGGTAAATGGTTTCGGAATATTGGTATTTTCTGTTAGAAGAAGAGTAGCTTCAAATAATTAAGTTTATGATCACATATAAAAGATGATTAAAGAGTCGTTACATAAATAATTCATCTGTCCATCAAACAATCAAAAAAAAAAAATCACATAAGCCTACATGGGTACTTATAAAACGTCGAGAAAGGGTGCCTAAGCCTATGATTATTATGGTTCCATAAGGCCACATTTCTACATTTTATAAACTTCTGCGAGAAATGCCTATCATTACTCAAGTGATTAAAATTCAGTTCAAAATTCCAAATACTTATGAAAAGGTCATCAAATCGAAAAATCTACAAGGCGTTCGACGTTCTCACATTCACAACCAAGAAATAAAAAAAGAAGATAAAAAAAGAAAATATATCAAGTTATAAATCCGAGTCGGTAAAGATATTCACTCAAATAGCACTATAGGCTAAAGTAACAAGATCTTCTTCCCAGGTAAAATAATAAGAAATGGTGAAGATTGTTTTGGGTGACTGTCTTTAACTTCATTTTGACCTTGTAAAAGTGCTGTCACCGTACCGTTAGGGCTGGTTCGAGGACGCACAGGAAAAGAGCACATGGAAGGAATTGGCGGAGGCCTTTGCCCAGCAGTGGGACAGTGCAGGCTATTAAAAAAAATAAAAAAATTGCCATCTCGCAGCCTATTTTTGATATGTCTGAAAGCTTTTCAACCTTTTGGAGTACTAAAGTCCTATATTCTTTGTTTAAATTGCATTGCATTGTTTGCCTTCATTTTTTGTGCATTTTTATCTATGGGCCTCAGTTGCCTGATAATAAAATGATTGATTAGTACCTACCAATTCTCCACCTAATTTGACTAAATGGCTTTCGATTTTGCATTTACCCCCCTTTTCTTTGCTGTTTCCAGGTCCTTACCGGTTCATCGAGAAGAGGAAACACGTGAACATAACGTGGCATGACCACAACGGTACTGTGGCGTACAGGACACAGAGGAGCTGGTTCTTTGATGAGCAGTCCTCGAATGGAACCCTGCAGGACAACATTACGACGCTGAATGCTATTGCTGCTGTAAGTATTACTTTTTCTGAAATAATTTGAAGTGTTCTGTTCTCTCGACATTATGAGAATATCTCATTATATGGAAATATTGCCTTTTTGGTAGTAGCCTGGTGGTTGCTAGCTCTATTGCCGAGTAAAGTGTTATTGGGTTTTTCCATCCGGGATTTCTCAGTAGCAGCGCGGAGCTTGGATTTGTGCCCGACTGATGGCACAAGATTTGCACTCGTTTACAAGGAACTTCACTAGAAATTTGAAGTGGACATTTGAAGGAGCGCAGTTATACATTTGAAGGAGCGCAGTTATACAAGAAAATATCCGCATGCATTAACAGTTTATACTCATTCACTGCATTCAACACTCAATTAGCCAAATAATTAACCGTAAATAATATCCTTCCTAAGAACTGAATGTACTGAATCTTAGACAGTATATAATGCAGTGACCAACTTATTTTATCGTTTCGTTGTTCTCATGTCAGTAACTTTGTGTATGTTTAAGAATATATATCTTTAAACCTAAATGTCAAAATGTGGGTGTACTATAGGTATACCTCTACCTTACCCTTTGGGGATTACAGGTGTGATGTTATCCTAATCCTAACTAATATTATAAATGCGAAAGTAAGTTTGTTACCTTTTCACGCCTAAACCATCCTGAAATTTTGCATATACGTTGTCAGGTGTACAGAAACGGATACAGGGTACCTTTCATCCCGAAAAATAAGTACTGTTCCCGAGAAAAACAACAATAACGTTCTTATGATAATAGATGGCGCCACGTATCTTACGAATCATGATTGAATTATATTATTACAGTAGAGTATAACCTGAATTTATTGCCAAATTATAAATTGACGCGAGCGAAGCCGCGGGCAAAAGCTAGTCATACATAAAAGAGTTATATAAAGTAAGAGAGAGAGAGAAAAAAAAAGAATAAAAAAAAGAAAGAAAAAGAAAAAAAAAAAGAAAAAAAAGAAAAAAAAAGAAGTAAAGTAAGAGAGTGTAAGAGTTTGTTATTATTAAGTGTTGTTGTTGTGTTGTGCTATATTATTGCAATTTGTATGTATATTTGTTATTTTGTGTGCAATAAGGAATAAGAATAAGTTGTCCATTTATTCTATAAAACCCTGTATATTATATTCCTCTATGCATAGAAGAGCTTGCCAGATTAATTTCACACAGTAAGCTTCGTTTAAGGACCTCGTTAACTCTCATGGAGCCAGTAAACCGATTACGGGGAAGTTGGTCCGATTAAAACATTCGCAGTTCCGTAACTCAATTAAGCCATTCCCAGTTTTGAAACTGTACGAGGAATAATGGGAACATACGAATAAAATTTCGCGATGTTGGGTTTTTTATCTGAAATGTTGCCAGGGTCAAAGTAAAAGCTCCCTAACTAATAAAAGTAGGGGTCATGTTGGCCTTAATAAGTAGTTAGACGAGAATATTGGTACAGTATTATAATCAATGGTTTGAATAAAAGGGATAGTTATGTAAGGATAATCAGACCCTACCGATTATTAAGGTCGAAATCTATAAATCTTACAAGACCTTCGACTGC
Organism: Noctua janthe; assembly: GCA_910589295.1. Classification (NCBI taxonomy): domain Eukaryota; kingdom Metazoa; phylum Arthropoda; class Insecta; order Lepidoptera; family Noctuidae; genus Noctua; species Noctua janthe. The sequence goes on from OU342561.1 coordinate 1,417,786, forward strand.
CTTACACTTGTAGTTTGACAGTTGTGCGACAGTGACGGCAATAACGGTTATGTAAAGTACGTGCTAACTAACGTCTTAGTTCCAAACGTTGCTACTTAATGTCGCACTGGTATATATTATCCAAAAGAAGATCGCACCGTATAATCTCATTTTAACTTCCAGTCCGCGGTCTACCGGTCCAGATTCTGGGGCTTCCTGCAGCAGAAGGGTCTGTCCATGGGCCTGGCCATGTTTAACCAGAAAATAGCCGTCTCAAAGCTGGCAAGGGAACTGCTGTTCGACGGCTATGATGATCCTCTGCTGGACCTAGCGAAAAGTCTGCCATCCAGCACCACGGGAGGGGCACCGCCTGTTGACAAGTTTGCGTGGTTTTATGAGGTGAGCATCAGATATCTTACCAAGTTTTTTCTTTATTTATGTAATGTATATTCTTGACAGAACAATTAGCTCTTAGCCTCATTTTTCGTGTTGGCACAAACTATATAAGGTGTAAACGTAAATGGACGCACAAACTCTTATCATAAATTCGGCATGTGATTCTAGTCCCCCAGTGTAGAAATTTTTATCTGCTATTAAAAATACAAGCTATTCCATAATTTTGATCATGAAGATTGTTCTTTTGTATGGAACAGCAGATTCGGAAAATGCTTAATTCATAGTCACAGTTTGTGCTATCCCGGGCAGCGCAGTAGGTACTTCCATTAACATCATCTACACGGATGGAACATGCGCATGGTCGTTTTATTTTCTGCTTCTCGTAAAATACTTTAAATGTCTTCGAGCAGTTTCTGAAACTGTAAATTAATCTTGCTCGTCTATTGTTTCAGAGGAACAACTCCTTGGACACGGACGGCTACATGGAGGTGTCGACGGGACAGCTGAGCGGCACCATACCCGGACAGATCCTCCGGTGGAACTATGAGGACCACCTCCCGTTCTATGATGGGGAGTGCGCTAAAGTGAGTACAATTGAACAATAGAATCTACAAAATGAAGATTTCATAACATCACAAAAAATAAAAAAAATAACTCTTAAGTTTGTGGACCAAATTCTGAAAGTAAAATGAAACATTAATTTGGTCTTAATCCGTGACAGGTAGTGAACAAAAAGCCATTTATGTCATTTCTCCATTAGGACTACTATCCTCTATACTCTTACTATCTGCTGAGAGGAAATAAAACACAGGTTCAAACCTATGTAGACCAATTCATAAGCCAACCATTAAGTACAACAAGAAGTTTGTCTTTACCCATAAAAGCCTAGTTAAACTCTCTCACTCACATTACACGTTATCAAGCTCAAGAACATTTGGTTACTAAAGCAATAAAAAAAACTTGGTATTTCCTAGCTTTCAGGCAGCGCCGGCGAGTTCATACCCCGCAACCTGACGGAGGACTCCACCCTGCCAATGTTCGTGCCGGACCTGTGCAGGACTGTCAACATGGAGTACGTGGACAGTGGCGAGCAGGACGGGCTAGTCTACAACAAGTATGCGCTCACGCAGACCAGTTTTGATAACTGTGAGTCTTTATACTTCGTAGTTTCATCTCATCCTGGTGTCATAGCTATATCTTATTGGTCATGAATCTAACCAACTTAGGGTGAATTTCACCTCGAAAATTGCGCTGATCAGTACATTTTTAAACTTCGTTCAAGAGCTATCAGAGTCATCATTGTTATGGAGTCCTGACTCTGACATTTCTTGAACAATTTAGGATTGCATTCAATTTAATTTGTGGAGTTGTCTTTTAATAGCCTTGTAAAATAGATGATGTCTCACACCCACAATCACCCGTATTGTTTGTGACAGAACTGGTTAGTTTCGACTAGTTTGCAATATAATCTGTGTAAAGAGACTACCTGATTACTCTTCAAACCAGAATTCTCGAACTGCTACATAGCACATAAAGTGGATAGCAGCCACCCACCCATGTTAATAAACACATGTTTACTACGCACTCTACTATAAAACTTGATCAATATGGCGTCTGTTTCACAATTTCAGGTCTAAAGACTTAATCACATTTTCTCTTCTCTTCCAGCATCCATCTCTCCCTCCAACACGTGCTTCTGTAACGGCGAGTGCGCCTGGTCCGGCGTGATGAACGTGTCAGCGTGCCGGTTCGGCTCCCCCGCCTTCCTGTCCCTCCCCCATTTTCTGCACGGAGACGCGCAGCTCAGAGAGTACGTGACCGGAATGCAGCCAGATCCTGAAGCTCATTCGTTCTATTTTGCTGTTGAGCCTGTGAGTATACACCTTTTTATGTTTGCTGATAGGTCATCATCATCTGCCCTTGTAACATGTTACTTGGGGTCGTCTCCACACGTTTTTTTCTTCCATTCTCCCCTGGCAATTGTCATGTTTGCTGATAGGTGTGTCCCATTTCATTTAAGAGCAGTGCTGGCCTATTGCAAACGGCTTCAGAATATTCTTTTCGAATCGTGATCCAGTGATGAAGAAATAATTTTACACGAAGTAACGCCTAACTTTACTTCGGGTAAATGATTTGTTCATCACTGCTCTGAAAAGGGTGAAGGAACCATCCTGAGGAAACCGGCATGTAGCTCGATCCTGATGCTCATTCTTTCTATTTTGCTGTTGAGGCTGTTAGTATAAAGTTTTAACTAACATATAACAGCAGCAGTATTCTCCGAAGGTTTAGGCAGAGGTGAATAGTATGCCGACTTCACCGAATTTTGTTTAAGTCCTAAATACTCGTAGCAGCGGGAAAATCTATTTTTATCTATACATTAAACACAAGAATTCCTGTGTTTAATGTTAGAATACCCCTCCCCTTGCCTCCTTGGCTGCCTGAAGGAGACAGTCGAAGACTTTCTAATGTTTGCTTATCTCAGAATGGCCTATTTCCGCCTATCAGGAAAAGAAATCAAACAAAAAAAAAAGAGAAGAACTAAAGCATGTTTTCTTTACGCTTTCAGAAACTAGGTGTTCCGCTGGATGTGGCAGCCAGGTTCCAGCTCAATATCTACATGGAGCCAAGTGAAAACGTTAAGTAAGTTTCTAATATTGCTTTTGTTTTTATTCCAGACTCACTATGATCTATCCAATGGATTGGAAAGTTTACCTATACGAATATAATTAATATTATTTACTAGCTTTGCATACTAAATGTTTGGCAGAAATATTATTTGGATGGACCTATTCCCGAGTTTTCACTAGGATTCCATCCATAACATTGTTTCTCGTTCGTTTGTTTTCACAAAAGCATCGTAAGTTGCATCAACGTTAGTCAGTGGCAATTCTAACATTTCTCTTAGCACACAGCAAATAATACATCATGGTCAGCTTAGTCTCAGTAGCAGGAGTTCTGTCTATCTTCTTAAACCAAAAACCTTTTAACCGACTTCAAGAAGGCTGCATACCAAACCCACTCCCAACTTGCGTGTCTTTTTCTTCCAGTGTAACCTTAATATTATTTTATTTTTCCATTGTCCACAGCCTCTACCAAAATGTACCCAGAATGCTGTTTCCAATATTCTGGGTAGAACAAAAAGTCCAGATGGACGAAGAAGTGATCGCCGAACTCCGGTTTGTGCGCGCCATCTTTGATTGGGGCGGGACGGTCTGCGCTTGCTCTGCTCTCGTCTTCGCAGCACTCGTTACTATAGCAACCTGCTGGGCGAGAAAACCCCAGTATATAAAAAAGGAATGCGTTTATGAAAAGCCGAAAGACGAAGCTGAATTAAAGCTCAACCCTATATGAATTTTAAACTAGTTTGTGTACATATACTCAAATATGGAACGTAGATCTACGAAGGGTCGAAAAATTTAACCGTTCGTTGAAAAGAGATGTTGTGAATGCCGAATTGATTCATCAGCAGTTTTTTTTTTTATTTTCAGGTCTGAATAAGACCTTTGATCGTCATATAAGTAAATTAAAAATGATATTTTTTGTAAGGTTTTTTAGTAATAAATTATTGGTGCGTACCTGGGCAAAGATAAAGTTCTTAATTATTACTAAAAACGAGGTGTGTCATGTCCACTACAAAATCTTCTCATGAAAGCAAAACACCACCATATTTTACGTGCATATTATTGTGACTCCGTCCAGCAAAAATACAAAAAAGAAACTTATTTTACCAGTGTTTGGAAACCATGTAAAAAGTATATATTTTTAAATACATTCACAATAACAGGGGTGACAAACCCGCAGACGAACTTAATTTTAAATGATAAAATAGTATAAAAATGAGAAAATGTTGAGATAGTAAAATTATGTTTTGTAAGAAGTATGCGTATCAGAATGTCCTGTGATATTGACAGTATGTAAAGTGTGTAAAAAACTTCGTGTTGATATTTCTAAACGTTGCCATGTTAGTTTTAATAGGACACAGTTATTATCACAAATAAAACGAGGGTTTTTAAAGGAGGAAAAAAATAATATAGTTTTTGATATTTTTGTAATAGTTCTAAATAAAAGTATTATAATATTTGTGATAATAACTGTACCATAGTAAAGAATTTAAATTATATTATGTATTATTAGTTACAGACCAAAGAGATTTTATAATGTTTTTCTAAAGAAATATTAGATTTAATAGATTTTAGTAATAGAGCATTTTCCCATATCAAGTATCATTCCAGTAACGATAGGAAATAAAAATATTCTTGTAGTAAAAATATTAAAGCTCATTGAATTTTGTGATAATCAAAGATATTATTTCATGGCAATTTTGACAAGTGGCATGAATTTAATATCCAGTATATTTTTGCTTTATAATGACTTAAGGTTTAGTACCTTATTTTTACAAATTATTTTTACTGTAATTTATGTGCAGTAAAATAAAGTAAAGCTATTTTAATAACAAACTAAGGCATTATTTTCTTATAATATTTTTATAAATGACAATAGTAAGTAAGTATTATTTGTTATTTTGTAAATATAATACTAGTCTAAGAAATAAAACAAAGTAATATTTGACCATACTAAAAGAAATTTCGCCTGACAAATTGCTCATAATGAATTCTTTGAAACTAGTTTTTCAGTCGCTGTATTTACAAAGTAAAAATGCCTAATTAGTGTGGTCGTAAAATATAATAAAAACCCACCGCATTGCCGCTATCTTTATTATTTTGTGGTCTAAAATCTAATGTGTGGTACTAAGGTAAGGCATAACATTGTTCTCTAGTAAAATTATTTCGTGGTCATGTGTGTGGTGATATATGATTGTAAAAATGTTGACTATACCTTACATCGAGAAAAAAAAGTCATACCGTGGTAATAATAATGTGAATGTTAATTTAGATAATATTTGTACAAAGAAGTAATACCTAAATCTTGAAAATATAGAAAAAAAATAGTTGAAATATTTTAGTGGTTTTATTTTATCTTTATTTGACTTGTCGTAAGTTCTGAGTACAGGTAAGGCAGTTGTCCCACCGCCGGCGAGGAAGCGACTAACTATTGGCTATTTTTCTTGCTAAAGAAACGTTTAATAGATATACATTCCCTATAAACAAAAGAGATGCATATATTAATAGTTGATCGCCGACTGTTTACATTGCCGGGGAGGACTCGCTCCAGTAGGTTGTCGCTGAGCGACAAAAGCTATCAAACATAATACTCGCTCAGCTATACTTGCTCAGCGATGCTCGCTTAGCGGTCAGAACTCGTGCCAAGAGACCAACCAACAGCGGTCATGTCTACCTAGAGTGCGGATCTAAGTGAATTCAGAACAATTACTAGAACAGACTGGCATTGTTGTCGGGACGGGAACAGTAGTGTGAGCAGAGTTGCGCAGTATTCGCATGTCGCACTCGCACACTCACTTATAGCCCAGCGACATAACTATCGGAAATACACACTCGCTTCTTGCTGCTCGCCAACGCGTTTCTAGTTTCTAGCTCTACTCGCTTCTCGCTCATCGTTGGCGAAGTCCTCTGACAATAAAAATAGGAGACCGACGAAACGATGACTGGCTAGTGTGATATTGTGGCTAGGAGGGTGTGAACAAAGATTGTATGGAAGAAGACATGGTGCGCCGCACCGACCACAGCTAGTATATTTGTGGGAAACGCCACTGATCGTAAGAAGCGTGCAATATTTCTAACAGACGCTGCCTCATTGGTCTACAGGACGCAGTCGCGACGGCATGAAGCCCCGGTTTCGATTCCCGGGTCGGGCAAATTGTTATTGAGTTTTTTCCATCAGGAACTACTCAGTAGCAGTCACGGTGTATCGGTTTGTGCCCGGCTGATGGCGATAGGCTCGTAGGTCAGGTGCTGGCAGAAATTTCTAATGGAATAAGCAGTGCCTTTGTGCTCTTCTACGAATATATACTTATATTATTTTCTGTCTAAGTTTTTTGTAAATAAATATACATAGATGGTAACAAGATTATGTGAAATTCAGCCCATTAGTATCTCGTTTCAGTCATTCATACTTTTGATGGTTGAAAACAAACCTATACTTACCTTAGGTTCAACGAAACCGTTTAGTGACCTGAAAAAGCTCATTGACCGAAAAATTAAACCGGTTCAAACTTAAAACGGTCTACAAAACAGCCATGCAAATTTTCTTTGCGCGAAATTAGCGTGGTGGCTCCTTTGATATTCGACCACAACGTGTTCTGACTTTCTGAGTCATTTCGAAGCAACTACGACGTTATACACTTAATACAAATATGACTCCTTGAAGGTATCCACGAAAGATCCAGCAAGAATCTAGACCAGTCACGTGACTGCGCCATTATGCCTAGTTCTTAGACTGCAACACAATACCACATCCTGCATCCTCATCACCTCATCCTGGGGTCAGTTGACATTGGCGTCTGCACAGCCAATCAGGAGCCAAGTAGTTCAAATGCTGCTGTCGTGACTTTTATTGTTTAGGGAGTAACGTGGAAAATGTGTTGGTACGATGAGAAAATGAATTTGTGGTGTTGGGAATGGATATAGGGCTGTAGGTATTGAGTGCATATTTGGTCGAAATGGTGACTTGATCTGAAATACGCTGCTCTAAACTCCTGATTTGTTGACAAGATGACAAAGAGGGCAATCCCAATTCGGAACATCCAGCCCAAAGCTGATTGTCTTGGCGCGGGAACGTGAAGATAACCGACACCAAATAGGCAACGAAAAGGCAAAGAAAAATATCTAAGTAACCATTTCCATGAAGTGCAGGAACACCCAGGTCTTCGTGAGATCTTGGGCCTGAGGCCAACGCTGAGACGTAAAAATTTGCAACATTTAGAGGACAACTTTTACTGTTTTCTTTGAGCTCCACAGAAGTCTTTCAGAGCTGGTAAAAACTATAAATATTCGAGTACACTTCCTATCCGTCAGTGAAACCGACATCTACTGTGCCTCACTTGCAGCACAGCCCTTAAAATTTGGGAGTCGCATTTAATGAGTAATGGTGCCGGTGGATCTTACTCTGAGATGTTGAGTATTTTCTTAAACAATATTATTTACTTGTTAACTTACCTACACGTCGTTCAGATATAAACTGGACGAACCTAGTCGATAAATTGAGATAACGGTCACCGAAATAAGATACAGATTACAGGTAGGATGAATTCACACAAGAAGGTTTGATGGACCGACCCAATTCATAAAGGTAGGTAGTTACATAATATTCATGTAGGATGTCTTCTATTAGGCAGAGGATAAAGAAGATTTCTTCTAAGAATATTACGTCACTGGATAAATTAGTCTAGTTCAATAAACAGAGGTCACCCGGAAACAAGGCAGCCATTTTTTTTTTTCAGAATAAATGCTAGTAGTCAGAAAAGGCTGTCAGCTACTAGCTTTTGCCTATGGCCTCTCTTCTATCGCGTGGAGGTCGGTAATTATCCCAAGGGAATGTTCTAATAGGACAAAAAGTATCCAATGTGTGTCAATAAAAAAATCCTATGATCTGCATGGCCGCAGTCTCCACTGTCTTTCAAAGTCTAATAGGTTCCAGCCTGACTGCAGCAGCCGAAATATTGAGAGAATTCTTGGTTCAATCATTATGATGGATTGGCTGCCAGAATTCCTCGTGCGCGGGAGGCCTAACCGCTCTGCCTTAAACTGTACGCTATAGCAACACGTGTGTTGCGACTGCGGAGAAATCTAATGAAAGAAACTGCTGAGTAGAGCGTGGTACGAGTCGCTGCGATGCGACTTGCGACGGCACTCAATGAACGAAGGAAACAAGAGAACAACAACTCAGGGTGGCGCGGAAACAAGAGCACAACGGCTCGCATCATCTGAGGTCGTGGACGGGTCATAGACTACAACATATCTACTTCTACAGGAAATGCAGACAGATGCACGCTAGCTACACATGATAGGTGCGTCTGTTATCATTCTAAACGCTTCCTAACCGACCTAGGAACGTCATCTCTGTCCTTGGTAGCCGTACCATCTCAAAAGCACTTTACAAGCAATCAAGTCGTCAGTTTGATTGGCCAATTTTATAATAAACAGGTGCCAGGGTACGCCAGTTAGCCACTGGACGGCCGCGAACATTGTCAAGTACAAATAAACTCTTTGAGTGAGAAAAAAAGAATTTGACTACGAAAATGATTCGTCTATTTATTCTGGCTGTTTTGGGTATGTCTCCTTTGCTTATTTTTTTCATTTTAAATATCTAAAACAGTAAAATTTTCTGGCAAAGTAAAAAATATATTGGTGTGTCTTGGAGATTGTTATGGGGCCTGCACATAAAAATATACAAAAGAGCCAGCTTATTTCAAAGGTAGATGTAGTTCCTACTGTTTTATTAACGGCAATACAATATATATGTTTTGCTATTTTGTTTTATCAGGCGCACAAAATAATTTATAACATTTTTCCATGAATTGTTGATATCGTTCCGTTATGCATGAGAGTAGGCAGTAGCGTCCTTTGTGCTGATATAGTATTTGTAATCAAGCAATTGATTTGTAGCTAGTTAATTAGGAGTAGGACAAGATCAGTTGCACTTTATTAATTCAAGTCGCCAGTGTAGCCAGAGTGAATTTTAAAGAATTTACAGTTCGATACAATATTTAAACAAACTCAAATATAAAACTTAGTCACTCAACCATCTCCCAAACATTTTAAAGCCAATATTTATACTAAGATAACCCAATTTCTGTTGGATTCGGATGAAATGACTCATTTACGAGTGGAGCTTCCGCTCACACTGTGGATCAAAGTATTTGCGAATGTTTGCACCAGATGCACGGCTGACTAACCACCAGGCTGGTTGCGAAATACCGTGTTATGATATCCATAGCAATAGGTACAATATTTTCGCAAAAAATTCAGTATTGCTGAATGGATTTCGATGAAGTTTGGCACACAGGTGGAACATGACCTAGGGTAGGACATGGGAAACCTGTCATACCGGCTGTAAATTCCCATGGGATAACTTCTGACCTCCTTGCGTACGGAGCCGCGAGTAAAACCTAGTTTTCGATAAATTGATTGGAGATAGTGTAAAGTTAGATAAAATAACGGTGAAGGAAAATATCGTAAGGAAACCGGGATGTCCGAGAACCAAAAATTTGAAGACATGTGACATCTACCAACCCGGAATGAGTGCGCGTGGTGGAGCTCATTCCTTCTCATAGAGAGAAGGCCATGTGTCCCAGAAGTGGGAACATTATAAGCTGATTATACTATACTTATAAATAAAATAATGTGTAGATTGGTATGTACAGACGCCAGCACATCAAACTACCCGAAACTGTCAAATTTTTCCAATCAACCTTGACCCTAATATTTTAGCAATAAAGTTGAAAATCTATTAAAGAAATTTGTCAGATTGTAGTACCTAGTTGATTTGCTGGCCGTCTGTACCTAAATAAGAAAGGTAAATTCGGTTGATGCTAGAGTGAATAAAGCCGGTGTAGACGGTACGTCATTTGTTTCTGGAGTTTAAAGTCGTATGGTCACACCACCACTGTGGTAAAAAGTCCTTTACAACGTTTTTTGAGTCGAGAGTTACAACATCGATTTCTCTTATTGATGGAGAGTGTTCGGAACGACGCATTTAGAAATTTTATAAAATCAAAATTAAGTAATTCCCTCAGATGAGGGCTGGTGTAACAGCTTTTTGTCCTTCCTTTTGTCAAGAGAGGCCAGACTGCTGTACAGGCTCGCTCAAATGGGCATTTAACTCATGTATCACAAATAAAAGATTTGATTTTAAAAATGGAATAGTTTAAGTGAATCTACGGTGTGATTGTGTTTCGAAATATGTGTTGAATTTTGTAATTTGTTTTATAGGGGCGATATCTTCAAATTGAACAAGCTCCTTTAAATATAGAGAAAAAAAAACTTAGATTTCTGAACCTATTTAAAAAAATATTTTCGTCAGGTAGTAGTAACGTAAGGAATATTATCTGTACCTTTTGTATTGTACACCCACATTTTGCCAGTTATTTTTAAGTCCAGGCATAACACTTGATGAAAAAATTTGCTAACATAATATCACCAACCAGAGAATCGAACCCAAAACCTCATGCTCAGCTGTATCACTTGCGACCACTAGACCAAATAAAATAATAAGCAAAAAAGGTTGCAGACAGACAAACTGAATTCCTTCCTTTCTCCTGGTTTGCCTTAGGAGTCCCTATGAATTTCGCGGTCTAAAAACAAAAAGTACTACTTTTTACTGACTTTAATGATAATAACATTTAATGATAATTTTTAAATCAGGTAACTCATGACATGTGTATTTTTATTTAGGTATGACTATAATAATTTATAATTAATATGATGTAAATGATAAAATTATATAATGTAATTAACGATGTCCTATATAAAATTAAATATTTATAACTTTTTTCTTTTTAATTAATGAATGTAAATAATGCATGTTCAACTGTTACTGTTACAATTATAAGCATATATGCATGATGAAATTGCAATGCCCTAACAGGGCCACTATGTTCTAAGAACTGATATCCTCTGTTAAGAACTTTATTTATGTACACATAGTTAGCAATAAAGAATTTGAATTTGAATTTGAATTTGAATTTGAATACAGCGCAAATTTCTCAATAACCATAATATATCTGCTTTTTTTTTTAATGCACTGTTAAATATCACCTATAATTATATTATCTAATAAGTGTACGAATTTTAATTTTGATAACCACTCAACAACAAAAGCGACGAGAAAAAAGACATGAGACAGAGAAGGAATGCAGTCGCAATAAAATTTACTTTCCAATAAAAACATCAAACGTTTATTTCATTTCCCACTTCAAGAGAATTTCAGATTGACAACGCACGTTTTATTTTACTGTTCATTTCCAATCTTATCTCACCAAACCATTACTATTTAAGATTTCCAAGATATAATAGTGTTATATGATTTCAACCATTACAAAAACAATAAAATTGATTGCTAGAAACTCTTACACCTAAGTAACAGTTACTTCTTGGAAGCGATTACTTAACTGATTTCACTAATTATATGTCTAGGTAACTGCAGTTGCCAATTGGAAACAACTAATTAACTGAAGCGTGTGTTTGTAAGACTTGCAGTATCATAAGGTCAATCCAAAAACATTTGTATTAAAAATATTCTGCAATTTTCTATCCATTGAAGTAATTTAAACTGACCATTCTAGCACATCGTATATGCCAGACATTTTTGTTGTTATTTATAACAATCAGATTTCTTAAAAGCCCGGTTTCCGAGTCAAACAAAAACACTTCACTGTAAAAAAAAAGGCAAGCAACATCAGATTTGCGGGTGGCGAAATCAAGAACTAAAATAATAACAGGGAAAATCATTAATCTTCGTAGACAACTAGCGCCACTTGGCTGGCAAAATACTAGTGGTCGAAAACATCACCAGAGAGGTTACTATCTTTGTTTACAAGTTCTAAAAATAGAAAACAAGTGTTGCACTTTCAAAGCTAAAGTATAATTGTGACCTACATTCACTAAAGAATCTGGTTTGTACATTTACATTATTTAGGTATATAGTACGCATTATATGTATTGCAGATCGATTGATAAACAATAGGTGTCCTTGAATCCGGTTTTGTCAATTCATGACGTTTAGATTTAGTGTTGCCATAACAATAATTGAAAATTCTACTGAAATTATCTATCTATATATTATATAAATTATTATGATTTAGTAGAAGTGGTAATAAATTATATTTTTTGCAGCCATTGTGGTGAGGTCAGAGGAAGAACCAATGAAGAACTTAACAACAGTTTCCTGGGCTCATGCCGTCAATAACAAGACATACCTACAAGCGACTTTAGCAAGTGAGTATGATAATTCTTTTTTTATTAACAAACTGGTAGAATTTAGAATAAGTTCACTTTAAATCCTAGTAGGCATTGTTACAGTCATAAGAAGTCTAAACTGCAGATTTATCAAAAAACAGAGGTTTACATTGGTGGTTTAATTATAGCTTACTATAATCAATTATAATTGGTCTGTGAGTTTATTAGACCTCAAAATCAATCTAGCCTTTAGTCACCAAATAGCTAAGCTCAATTTATTACAGCTTACAAACTGAAATCAGTAGCAAATACCCAACACTTAAGCTCATAATTTTACCATTAAAGCTACATTCCAGTACTAGGAATACTAACAGCTGTGCCACCTATCAATAAACTACAGTTATCTTCTGTCCCTTTTTAAGGTATAGTGGTAGAAAGAGAGGGGTGGCGGTTGTTAGCACAAGAGTAATGTGAATTGATTAAGTCTGGCAACACTAGAAACTTGGGGTGCGGCGCAAGTTAAATGGAGTCAGCGGTGAAAGAAGTTTTTTATTTATAGGACGAATATTAATCAAAAACTTCTTTCATTCTTCCTCTTTCTTCGTATCGCATTCTATATTTGCGAGATTCTGGGTGTCTCGGTAGTCTTGCAAGACCTCGAAATTTTCCGAGATCTCAGTTTTGTTTAATTAGAAAACTTTTTAGAACGAAGATTTCTAGAACAATTATAATGCGACGCGGTATAACGACTTAATTTTTGGCAATGAAGCGAAGTTAAGAGAGAAGAGACTATGTGCGAAATGATCTTTCACTTGGTTCTCATGAAAGTCTCTTAGCTTATACACAACACGTACCACACACCATCAGGAATAGCTCTTATTCCCAACATTGCCAGTTCATGGAACGAACACTTTATAACAATTAACGTTATGACAGATTTGGGCTTCACACGTACACTAAACCACAGAGTAAATAAATTAATGAAGTGATCATAACTTTCACCTTGCTTGCTTATTTCATTTTTATCAGTTCTCAAGTTGCAGGTCGTGGGTGCATTGCTTTGTCTTATTTATTTCATCGATGAATCGAGGAACACGGCAATGGCATATCGTAAAGGAGGAGGAGGTCTGTGTCCCGGCTGTGGTACATTACAGGCTGATATATCACGCTTTCGAAGTATGAAAAGGAAATAAAAATACTAAAAAAATCACCTCTCGGTTTCTGAAAGTGTTTTTTTTTGCCAATCAATACTATGTTTCGATCGGCCCTTGTTATTTTGTAAGTTATCATACCTTAAATTAGATTTGACAGTATATTTGCTGCTTGAAGTCTTATTTACGTAGGTACAATAAAACAAAAAAACCATTATTGCTGTATTTAAAAATAGGGATGACATTATTTGTCTTGCATAACTTCATCCTTTTCTCATCCTAGAACAATAAAGCTTGGCTCTTCCAAAAACGGCTTCAGGCTTTCAGAATCTGGCACTAAAATAAACGTTATGGACGTTGATCGACGAATAAAGTTAAAACCATAATGGCCATTGACTCATCCTACTCTCCAGCTCCATAAGTAGAATTTATGACGTCTGTAAAAGACAAATAATCATCATTGAACAAATGCTTTCACATCACTAATGTTTTGTATTTCGTTGGAACGCAACCTACAACGACCGTATTTGCATAAGAATAAAGATCAAGGTGATTTTAACAGACCCTATTGTTACTAAAACAACCGTGATATTGACAATGGCCCAAAATCACAGCATAAAATAACTGTGAAACGACTATTGTACGTAATATTTACACAGATGTGTTTTATTTAAATAACTAATTACTCCATTTGTTTGATAATCTGTGTGCGGAGCGCGCGAATCGTTTGAAACAATAACATGCAAATAAAATTGCTTACAAAAGCAGTAGTTGCCAGAAATTGTAAGGTAAATATGTATATAGGTGCTGATATTATGTAATACGGGTATTAGGTTTCATTGTAAATTATTTCTAAAGATAAATACCGAGTAACACACATTTTACACTTCAGTTATTATTGGTAGTTTTCCGTTTTTCTTAGTCAGGAATCGGGTTGCCGAACTTTTCTGTCTCTAGGGAGAACATGAAAATCAGGGGGTAGGAATCAGTTTTCTAGTAACTTCAACGAATAATGACGTCGAACATTAATTTGGAGTAATTTCTGACTTTTAAGGGTTAATCGTCGAAAACAGTAATGACAGTTTTAGACCGTTTTCCCATGACTAGAACTAACTTCTAGAATGATCTAAAGTTCGAAAGTTCTCTGGGAGACTCCCTAGCACACACACTTACCCATCACGCCTGTTATCCCTGAAGGATTAGGCAGAGATGTACCTAATAGTAGGGATACCCCCATTTCGCCAGTTATATTTAAGTCCCATGTAATAGGGGGCGAGCCTATTGCCATCAACCGGGCACAAATCCAGACTCCGTGGCTGCTACCGAGAAATTCCGGAAGGAAAAACCCAATAACACTTTGTAAAACCTGGGAACTGAATCCAGGACCTCATGCTCAGCACTCGCGCTTGCGACCACTAGACTTGGGAGGCAGTCACACTTGTCCAACTTTATGGGATTATCATACAATACGTTTATCGGAAACCTCACATCACTGTTCTCTTTGGTAGACGTTGGAACTAAACAAACCCCAATTAATTTCATCCAGCTCCCACAATTCTAAACAAACCTCACTTTCCAGGCACTGTCTGCATGCTAGAAGCTGACATCGTTATAGGCACCATCGTCGGCAAGGATGGCCCACCCATCCCCATAATGGCCCACCCTCCAGCTACCACCTCCGACCTGACTCTAGCGGAGTTCCTGGAGACCATAAACCAGCATAATCTGAAGGAGAATGCTAGTAAGGGGGCTAAGCTGGACTTCAAGAGCATTGAAGCCTTTGAGGAAAGCCAGGAACTGATCAGCAAGTATCAGGTAAAGGGGTGTTATTATGCAGTATTGTTGTTTTGTATTGTGTTTCGTAACAGACAACTACACTAAAATGGAAGATGTGGATGTACTAGCGCAGTCAACGGCCATCGACCAATTTTCACCCTTATGACCTTAGTGATAGGGTTGAAAACTGATCAACCGCCACTGCCTCTTTTAGTACTCACCCAATTTAAGTGAATGAAGTAATCAATTTAGTCATCATTTGTTATAATTAGTTATAGCATCAGCCATGTCTCATGGGGAACCCTACACCAAGAAATCACTACACACAAAAACTAACCTTATTCCTTCACAATACGGTTGAATTTCGATAATTTTGATAAAGGGCGTACTATCTATCTAGTCATAGGAATGTAGACTCTATTCGAAAACATTTAAGGGTGGGTATTGTGTAGGATGATGGGAGCAGACATCTTAATTAGAATAATGACATAGCGTGTGAATAATCGGGAATTTAAAACAACATCTTGTGTGGTCGGTCTGTGTGGGGATGGGGCTAAGAGAACAGCGGGGACATAAGCGGTCGGGGAGCGTTAAATCACTCTCATACCAGATTTTCGTACACAAGGAAAACTTGATTATTGAGCAGATTGACGGATGACAGTCATTTGAATTACTAAAACTTCTGCCTGGATAACTCAAACCGATACCCACCTACGAGAAAATTGCGGACGCGAATCTGGACACCGATACTAACAGATACCACATCAGCATTTGTATGGAGACACGGACACTGACACATACCACAGTAGTACCTGTATGGAGGTGTCTCTTTGCACAGAGCCGCGTCGGCAATTAGTCCGAACCGGTTTGACACACTTGAAAATTAGGTCCCATCATTACAAAAACTACACCACGAAAACAGTGAAACAAAAGAAACTATCCAAAACGCAGTTTTTCTAAAAGTTTAATTATCTATTTTAACTGCAATGACCTCTCTGACACCGCACTCACTGGACTCAACGATGACCTTTATGACCTCCCACCGCCTTCATAGCCACACAAGAACAACACAGATGAACCGAGGCGCATATGTCGCGGGTCGCTAGACACATTTGTGACAAAAACGTCCCATGATTGAGAACCCCTGAAAAAATGGCGGCGTCGACTGATTTAGCAGATGTGTAGATGTATAGGTGTCATTTATTAATTGCTTGTGTCCTGGGTGTGGGAATCCTTTTGTTTTATTTAGGACTAGCTGTTGCCCGCGACCTTCGTCCGCGTTAAATTCTACAGCCTATAACCTTCCTCGATAAATGGGCTATCCAACACTAAAATAATTTTTCAAATCGAACCAATAGTTCTTGAGATTAGCGCGTTCAACCAAACTAACAAACTCTTCAGCTATATAATATTAGTATAGATAAAAAATATTATTTCCCTTTTTGAATCGGATTTTGTTACATTTTTTCGCACGGAACCCTAAATCTTATCCTAAAATTAAATCCCTCAGTTACTTCTTATAATATCAGCTATCTGCCAGTAAAAGTCACATCAAAATCGGTCCAGCCGTTTCGGAGATTAGACGGAACAAACAGAGAGACCGACAGACAGACACAAAAAATTGAAATAAATGTGTTTTTGTTATAAGTGCCGTATACATATACGTTTTTTTAAACATGTGGTAAAAGCTATTATTTTGATATTACAAACAGACACTGCAATTTTATTGATTTGTATAGATGGAATTATCGACTACTTATTCAGAATTATTGCAGAGCAGTGATGGTTGATACGGCTACGGTTCGAACCTAGGTAGACACTTTGTGTAAATTATTTCATCACTACTGCTCACGAATTCATCAGCATGTCTTTGAACCAAAACAAACCATGTTGTGCCATCCGAACCCGCACTGGGTCTACGTGGTAAATTAGAGCCAATTCCAAACTCAAAACATCTACCTATTTCAAATAGACCCGTGACAGGCACTTTTGCATCGAAAATAAGTTATCTACAGTCCAGCGACAGGCATGAAGGCAGGCAGGGCTCAGAATGATGTAGGTACTGAAAACATGGTAACCGTTTTCGCGTCGGTGTCCCTTCCACCCCGTATTTATGCCCTGGCCACGAGCCCAGTGGGAAAGATGGCCCTGTTCTTGGGTACAATTTTGTTGGTTCTATAAGTGAGCACAATGTAAAAAGATAAAATAATATATATAAACACTTAAAGATTAGGATAAGCCTTACTAACCCTAATAGAATGTAAGGTACGCATATTTACAAAAAAAAATAAACTAAAATACTTTTAATTTATAATATGTGTGTCACAGAGAAGAACCCTGTCTCAGCAGAGCTTCGGAAACATTTTAGGGCCACATTAATTTTTTCTTAATTTTCCTTGTTAATTTGTGCCATGAATTTAGTTTCATTAAAAGTAGGCATCGTACTTTACTTCTTTGGTGATAGTTTAGGACCCCTTTGCAAAAGTTAGGCTAGTGCCTAGATGCATACAAGGGAAAACGTCTAGGAGATAATATATCTGTATAAATTCTTAAGATGCCCAGAGCGATCACACTGCCTTGTAAACAAGATAGATTGCTCTAAGAAAAAGTCGCTCAATATAAAATTGGTTTCTCGTGGCGTGGTCGAGGCATTTCATAATAATCGGTCAAGCTTCCGTGTGGTCCCAACTCCCAATAGTCAAAGCCACCCGCATATGATAGGAGAGGTTACAAGGAATAGGAATCTATTCCAGAAATTAATTAATAATGGCGAATTCTTCGGCGTAATTATAAGAGGTGGCAAGACATACATATTTCGCCAGTTAAATCACGGAAGTCCATTGCTGTTAAACGGATATTAACCCTCCGACTCCGACTTGCTACTGAGAATTTCCTGATAATAAAAACTATACATTTTTCCTAATAAGTGATAAATGGGGTCCTGGAACCGCAAGAAGTTCCAAAACCCCATTTATTCTAATAACAACTCCTAAATCATCACAAAAAGAACACCATATTTAGGCCAGAGACACATCATTTTTTCATCCTCAAAAATGCGGTTAAGGTCAAATTCTCAGAAGGGTCTTCCTCAGCGTTAACCAGAAGCAATTTAGTTCCAATTAAGGAGATTGTGTCAACGGTTTGAACCGCGGTTGCTAACTATAGTATGTAATTAACTGCAATTGGTCGTAATTAGAGAACTGTCTTCATCACAACGGAATGATTCACGGTCATGATATCGTTGAGATGCTGTAGGGAAAGGTAGGCGATAGATGCAGGGAAGCTATACTTTGTTAAGAAGAATGTTGAGAGTTGAAAGAAAATTGAAAATCTAGAATTTGGAAATCTCTGCTTATTTACGACTGCTTACTCACCGGCGACCTCACGCAAAGGTTTCAACAATTTTAATAAATCACATAAAACAAAGAGTAGTTTCTGTCGAGACTAATATTAGTTTGTGCATAAATCTTAACTATAGTTAAGAACATTTACAATTATTCAGGGTTTATCTTTGAAGACAGTAAATCTTCTTTTAGAAAATATTCACATGAAGAAGAAAAAAAGTTGTGCTAAGTTCGAGAGATTCTCCCCATATAGTGTATTGAAACTTTAACATATCAGACCAAAAACTACTATTTTAAATCCAAAATTCAACGCACATAGCAATTACAAATTCCCTCGCCATCGCATCGCTTCCTCTCAGGAACGCAAGCGACCCGCGCATACGCACATGTGCACCGTCTTCCGCGTATCATTATGGTGTGTAATCGTCTCTTGCGTCCGACAGTGTGTCTGTCTGTTTGTCTGTCCGGCCGTTAGCTCGAAACTGTCTCGAGTACATTGGTCGTGAACTTGGGCTGAGATCAGGGTTTTGATAACTTTCAGTTTTGTTTTGTTTTATTAATATTTATTGTGAAAAAAAAAGGAATGAACACTTGAGATTTCGAGACCTGCATATTCTGATTCGTATACCTCTCACAAAGATGATGCCTGTGTCTCAGAAGTCGGAACGTTTTAGGCTTATTGTGCTAATGTTAAATATATGCTTAGGAGGTTGGTAGGTCTGCCTATTCGTTTATAGCATTTAAGTAACTGATGGGACAAGAGCAGAACAACGAATAAGCCTTACAACTTCACAACGGTAGTATTCCTTAAAATCAATGTATTGAGAGAGATACCTCAGCAAGCAGGATCTAATATATCAGCACTACAACGAACTAGTGACAAAATAGAAGATTTTAAAGTTCCACTTCCGAAGTTATTTTTTTTTTTCTACGTCCCTTAGAAGACCATGATTGTATGGCTCAACGCCGACATCCTCCCCGGCCCAGTAGATGCCACCACGAAGCCAGTAGACCCTGCCAAATTCCTGAAGCTGGGCGCCAAGCACACATGCGCGGTCCTGTCCGTCGGTTGGACCACCAGTTACGGAGGGAACATCACGGAGGGAGAGTACACCAGCGAGCAGATCGGGACCATGCTGAGGATGATCAATGAGAATCATATTAATCAGACTGTTACTTTCCCTGTAAGTATAAAATGTCCAAGCGTTCTTATCCACCTCCATCATTACGTAGACTCATTCACGAGTCTGTACACCCGCCTCACCTGTGCATATGACACACTTGTGCAGAGATACTGATTAAAGTAACTTTACCACAATCGGTCTGGTATTTGGTTAAGGAAACTAGACGGCTTCGGCGGAAAAGACAAGCATGCTTAAAATGCTCCATGAGAATCAAATTCACCCTGCCGCCACCCAAACACTCTCAACTGAAGTAAGTATTGAAACCCTCCCACAATGACTCTGCCGGAAAATAAAAGAACTAAACTTTAATGCAGACGAAAACAACAAACATACGCAAATATATTGTTTTAATAAAGTGACGCGGTTAATAAGTGCATCTGTTTAAATATAAAGCATATTCTGGAAACATCCGATCATCTTTCTATAATATGATACCAGTTTCATAAACTTACATCATTTCGCAGGTCCGTGCAGGTCTTGCAGCAAACAGCCAGCCCGTCATCCTGGATCTCCTTCGAGAAACTTCCTCCCTCAACTCCTCAATGACCGTCTGGTCGAGCGAGGGCGACCACGTGGAGGTAGATCGTCTGCGAGCCCTGATCCTGACGGTAGGCCTGGAGAGGACCTACCTGGATGTGCCCCAAGAGCTGGCAGGGAAGTTGCATCTGCCCCCACCTGATGCGAAGTCCAAACACTAAAAATAATAATGTAGAAAGATTTAGAAATGTAATATTACATAGCATTGATGGTGTTTTATTTTAACATCACCTGGTGTTTGGTTTTTATGGCCTGAGCGTCTAGGAGGCAATCAATTTTGACATCATCTTGATGGTGGGTTATGCCAATCCAATATTAAGAATAAATTAAAAGGAAGAAAAATTATTGACCTCCTTTCTGGGCTAGCTTATTACATCTTTCTAGAAGTAACTGGAAGTCATGAGAGGCCTTTGACCAGCAGTGGAATGATACATTTGACGGTAACACTAACGTTTGTATTGTGGAAGATGTGGCTAGAGGATGTCTCTGAGACTGCAGACTTAGTTACACTCATATATACCTAATTTGATATTTTTTGGTCTGAGAAACGATTATTAAACAATCAAGTTGCTTAAGAAACGAAAGCTATCACGGCAATCACGACAATTCTAAAGCCTAATCACAGCATCAATATTTTGTCACGCTACCCTTGCTCTTGCTATAACTTTATCTAAGGACTTTAATGGCACCCGCAAAAAGAAAGCCTAACCATATGGCAGACACAGTAACGCCCTTACAATGAATACAACAGTACCACACATTAGCATAAGTCCCGCCCTAACATAAGGTCGTGTTTGGCCGAGACCTACACTCAGGTCAGGAATGCGGCCCGCCTGAACACGGCTAAAGGAACCATGGTAATTAATACAAACTTAACGCTGGTTTATTATAATATTCCCATTGTCCCGAAGTTGTCCTGTCTCTTACCTAAAACAACATATCATTGTGCAAGCCACAAGCAAAAATATGCCCTAAATCCTTTGTTATAAGAGTGTTGAAGACTGTAAATTGAGTTTCGCTTTCAGCCCTACAATGACCAAATCTCCCGCTGTCCAATTAAGCAATTCTAGACTTTATCTTAATAAAGCCAAAGCTGGTGATGATGGAAATAAGTAGGGTGTACCCAAAGGGTGTCGACCTTTGCCATGTGGTGTCCACGTGACTGTCTAACACTATAGGCGATTGTCATTCATGATCCGTTGTTTGAACAGACATGAATCTATTTGAATAGGTACCTGAGTGAATGAGTGAATGTATGAATGTTTTACAATTACAGATGGTAATGTAGATGTTCTCATTCATGGGTGTTTGAAGTTATTTGCAAATGAGAGTAGGCATTTGTTAGTTTAGGAATATTGTTGCAGGGAAAGATATGAATATGTTTTACTTTTTGCAGATTTTGCTAATTCATTTGGAATACTTTTTGTGGAGGAATATTGAACATATTTCTTTTATAGAAATGGGATAGAAGACCCTTGGAATCGAAAGTACCTAGGTGTAGCAGTACCTATGGTCTTGGTCTTGTAATATGGATTCCACGGAGACCAACCTAGTCGGGAGAAACTTTTATATCAAAGATATGAGAGGTTCTCCCGACTATGTATATTGGCAGACTAAAGCTGGGTCAGCATACCTTTTCAAGTGGCAAATGCTATCAACGCGTTTCAAATTTCTATGAGGACTTCAACAGCAGCAAAAGCTTTTCGGTAACAAAAGTCTATTCAATAGGTAGGTACATTTTTTAATTTTCCATCAAAGTTGTTGCTGATACAGTGCAACACTGTTATTTTATGGGTCTTCGTCTTAGCGTGTCGATGACAATTCAAATTGAGACAGTCCGGAATTTGGCGTCGAGTTTGGCACTATCAGTAGCGTCCATCTGCTCATCCTCGGTGATGTGTAAACAACAAGACAGGCAGGACACGATATCAAGTGTCTGATCGTTTGTGGGGCAATACTACGTATACACTCCAGGCCATAGTCATCTATTGTTATTATGGGTTTTATATCTTCAGGAAAGTTCTGAGTATTAATGTGGATGGGTATGAGAGTAGAGGAAGATCAAAGAAGCGATGGTTGATGATGGAAGAAGATCTTCTTCCATACTTCTCTATTGCTCGTCATCCATGTCTTCTTCTGAAGAAGACATGTTGGACCGACCCCAAATGAATTGGGACAAAGGCAAGAGAATGATGATGGGTATTATGGGTTTTATTATAATTTAATTTATCCTATTAGTCCGTTTTATAGGACCCAAATTCAATTGTAACAAGAACACGCAAACCCTCCCGAACACTACATATATATTTTTTTTATTTTTATAAAAACGTTGCCCACACTAAGATTTTCTCCTGTATCGTGGGGGCGTTTACAAACATTTAAACTCACATACACAAACAGCCAGACCCGGAACAACTACCTGTAGATCATACTAATATTTGTTCCGTGCAGGGATCGAACCCGCGACACGCAGCGCAGCAGCCGATCGCTCAGCCACTGCGCCAACCGTGCCGTCACATATTATTTAGATTGTAACACTCCCAGGGCAGCCTCGACCCGAAACAGTAGACAAACTAAATTGTGACATTCCGATCTAATAGGACCTCGCTGAACCCATTAGTGCCTAAGTAATAGACACGTGTTCAGACCACCTAGGTTTACCTATTAACTTTATAGACTAACAATTTGGTTGGGAAATTGAAATTGGAGAGGGATTGCAACAGGCGGCTTATATTGTTCGACGGGTGGACACTTAACTTGTTTCTTTACAAAATGGAATTTAATTAGCAAGCTGAATTCCGCAGACCACCACTGTTTTATCATGTTTGATATCAGTTTTAGGGTTCCGTACCCGAAGGGGTTCCGTCTCTCTGTCAGCGGGCTGTATCTCATGATCCGTAATAGGTAGACAGTTGAAATTTTCACAGAACATGTGAATGTGAAATTAAAGTTTAAAGGGGGCTCCACTACTACGATAGTACGGAACCCTTGCGCGAGTCCGACTCGCTCTTGGCCGGTTTTTTTATACTAAATAGTGTTGCGTTTGGCTGCAACTCGCGTCATGTGAAGCTTGCTTAGAAGAAACCGATTGCCTCGATCTTTAAATAGATTCAGATTATTATGACCAGGGAACAGAGAAGCCAGCAGTGCATTCCACAGGCTGGCGGTTCGCACAATAAATGTGGAAGCACAGCGCTCTTTATCGATAACGATACGTGGGTTACTTTTGCCTAACCCTTCGGGGACTGCAGGCGTGGTGTTATTTTGTGTTAGATCGATATCCATGTCTATGTTATTTGGTAAGCTAATTTGTTTGGATCCTGTATTTAGAGAACATTGATTAGCTCGCTTGCACACTTTACTACTACGATTTGATGAAATTATGAACATATAATATGTAAAACGAGTATAAAAATACTCGTTTTACATATTATGTCGATTTTAATATTAATTAAAAAATTAATATTAAAATCGACGTATTTACGTTACGTTTACACTGCGCGCTCGTGCTAGGGTCTCGGTTCTATCATTGGCATGGCATCATTTGATTTCCCAATCCAGAGAAAAGCTTTTAATCAACGAAAAATTTCATTCACTAATTGAAAAGTGTTGTTCTTTGGGAATCAAACATTTTCAAGTCAAGGTATTTCCTAAAGTTGTTTTATTTATCTTTCACCGAGAATTCTCTGCACTTCTTTGTTGAAAAGTTTGAAAAATCTCTTTCAAAATGCTTACGTGACTAGACGGACATAGTCTCAAAGTTTTTATTAGTTAGTTTTTTTAGTTAGTCCGATGTTTGTGACCGAATGAGGTCGCTAGATCAGAGTGACATATGGATAAACAGAGTAACTGCCAACCGGTGCCAAATTGGATGTTGTTTATTTTTCTTGGGTGCTTCATGATGGGTGTCTTGTGGGGTGAGTAGAGAAGACAGTTTGTAGGTGGTCTTTCGTTTTTAAAGTGACTGTTCTTTAATTTGTTTTAAGTGTTTATTCTGTGCAAAAATATCGAATGTATTTTGTAATATGTACCCAGCTGTATGAGCTCTATCTACACTATTGAAGGTGACGACAGACAAACAATTCTGTCACTGTCTGCAAGGCGATGGAGACAAATAACTATATTGAAACTGAAGAAATGAGAGGGATATTATAAAACCGTAGCAGTATCGACGCTTGTCAATTGTCAACCGCAACATCAGTGTCGCCGACGACGCTTGCAGTCTGATAAATGATGTTTATTTTGCAAATCGGTTTTTACAAATACTTTTTCACGTCATTTTTTTAAACTAGTTGAGGCCGGTATTTTGTACCAGACTACTCTGAGAAGAAATAGCCGAAAAAAACTCACTCTGCTGTCTCTTTCAAAAGAGTACCTTTACTACATAGTTTTAAGATCTTTTCTAGCTAAGCTTCTGAATACAAGTGTAATCCAATAGGTTCATCATCTGCCTAGCCTTTTCCCAACCATGTTGGGGTCGGCTTCCAGTTTAACCGGATGCAGCTGAATACCAATATTTTACATGGAGCGACTGCCTATCTGACCTCCACAACCCAGTTAGTACTGGGTAATACGATACCCCTTGGTAAGACTGGTTGTTAGACTTTCTTGGCCACTGGCTACCTGTAACGACTGTCAAAGATCTACAAATGACAGCCGGGACCAACGGCTTAACGTGGTTTCCGAGGCACGGAGGAAACTCGGTATGTAATGGGTGGTCACCCATCCGCAGACCAACCTAGGAAAGCACGGCTTAACCTAAAGACCGACCAGAGCGGCTGTTATTATTTAGCCACGAGCTCCTCTGACTGTAATCCAATACGTTGTTAAAGCAATTTAAATGGGTTAAAGTTACTAACATTAGCTACTACTCATTTGAAATACGATATTTACGAGATGAAACTTATCCAAAAGATCTTCTTCCTTCAATACGGTTTCCGAAGTATAAAACGCAGTCAAATGCAAATAACTTACTAAGAAACGAACGTTAATTTCTCTACAATTTCTAAAGAACACCGTACAGTTCTGTGTTGTGTTAAGATTATTAATTCTTAGTATTTCTATAAAATGCGGCGTTCTGTCTAACATTGTTGCTTAACTTCTTTGAATCCGAACTCATTTGAAGACTTTGTAATGATGTTTTTACGAAGCATTTAGCAGTGCATATCTACAGTGTGCCCAGTCAGTATAATATAGAGTTGAGTATTAATATGTGTAATATGTTTAGATATGTGTTATAATGCTTGTCTAGTTGGTCTAGTGTTCGCAAGCACAACTGCTAACCATAAGGTCCTGGGTTCGATTTCCGGGTCGGGTAAACTGCTCATGGATTTTTCCATCAGGAATTTTCCAGTAGCAGCCACGGAGTCGGGATTTGTGGCTGATGGCAATATGAACACCCCCCTATTACATGGGACTTAAACTTAACTGGTGAAATGTGGGTGTACTTCTACGTACAACTCTGCCAAACCCTACGGGGATTACAGGCGTGATGTTATGTTATGTCTAATTAGGAACTACGTGTAGCTGGATGGGAGTAGTCGACGTAGTTAAACAAAGTCAAAGTGAATTCCAGTTTTTACTAAAACCAGCGCTAGAGGACAGGTTATACATGACAGTATTAAATGTGCATGTAAAACCTTCATGCAAAACCGACTTCCATAGAGTAAACACACGTAACTGCAAGCCTGTCGGTTAGTTCATTTGCAAGTATGGCATCACCGGCAACACACGACGATATGGGCCCTTTATTATTATTATAGCTAGCCCATATTGTCCCACTGGTGGGCAAAGGCCTCCCTCCATTCCTTCCAACGGTCACGGTCACGATTCTGTGCAACTATTAAGGGCCTTTTAGTAGCTGTATTACTGTTTTGATATAAAAAATAGAAAACAACTGAGAACTGAGATATGTGCATGCGACCTGCCACACACGAGGATCGCGGACACGCATTTCAAGCGGAAAAATATCTATTACGATATTCTCAAGGTTACATGAACAGGCAAGGATGACTGTACAGTTATCTCCAACACACGTTCATGTATGACTGTGCAGTTAGACTGTACCTGTTACCCGAAATAAACTAAGAAGTGCCTGGTGTTGCCAGCGCTCCTGCTGAACGTGTAGTCCTATGTATGATAACTCCCTAGGTATGCTGTAATAGGTAGGTAGTCTGAAAATCTGACAACCAATCTTACCAAAGGATATCGTGTTGCTTAGTAACTGGATTATGAAGGCGCTCGTCTCTAAATTATAACAACCACTCGGGTTGATATTTAGGTTAAACCGTGCTGGCCTTTAGGCATTTTTCACCGATTAATAAAAAAAAAAAAAAAACAAAAAAAGTTGGTCCGTGGATGTGTACCCATTACATACCGAGATTCCTCCGTGCCTCGGAAAGCACGTTAAGCTGTTGGTCCCGGCTGTCACTTGTAGATCTTTGACAGTCGTCGTATTACAGGTAGTCAGTGGCCCAAAAAGTCTCACAACCAGTCTTACCAAGAGTTATCGTATTACCCAGTATTTACTGGGTTGTGAAGGTCAGATAGGCAGTCGCTCCTTGTAAAATACTGGTATTCAGCTGCATCCGGTTAGACTGGAAGCCGACTCCAACATAGTTGGGAAAAGGCTAGGCAGATAATGAGTAACTGGATCATGGAGGGCGGAAGCTAACGTAAAATACTGGTAAGAATACAGCTGCATCCGGTTAAACTGGAAGCTGATTCTAATTAAGTTAAGAAAGGGATCATTTGATCATGATGCTGTAATAAGTAGCTTACATAACCTTTTAAAATGCAAAGAAAACCTCACATTGACGAAACCGAGCATTTTTTAAAAAGCTATGCCCTTTCTATGCGCCTGACCTCGTATGAGCAATGGTTTGACCTGCCGGCATTTGCGACGACATTCGCGAGGTATGACTGCTATGACATGTCACCATGGATCGTGGAAGACAGA
This sequence comes from Noctua janthe, assembly GCA_910589295.1. NCBI lineage: Eukaryota > Metazoa > Arthropoda > Insecta > Lepidoptera > Noctuidae > Noctua > Noctua janthe. The sequence goes on from OU342561.1 coordinate 1,444,924, forward strand.
TAGATATGTTAAAGATCGTTAAGTTTCTTTTAGGTTACCAAATTCAATAACGTTGTCTTGTTGGTTTAGTGTTGCTAGCGCTACTGCGGAACGTGAACGTGAGTGCTTGAGTTCGATTGACAGATCGGCCAAAATATTTTTGGGGTTTTTTGAAGAAAATAGGTGTGATGTTATAAGTTATGTGTACATAAATAATGTCACAAATCCAGATTCAGGTCTGCTACTGCGACGTTTCTATTAAAACCATAGAACACTGAACAACATACCTGTCCTGTCCTGGGGATCAAACCGCCCTTTGTTTTTCAGTCACCCTTGCAACCACTAAATCAAAACAATACAGCAGTATTTGCCCATTAAGACCATATTGAAGCATCAAGTAGGTGCCTTCGTTTCCTAGCACATTATTTCTACGATCTGTGTACATAGACGACACTTCACATATGACTTTCGACCTGTGACACCAAACATCTTAATTGCCATTCTTTACGAAGTGTTTTGAAACTGAACGTTACGTTGGAAATGTATGGACGAAGTATCCGGGATGGATAAAATGTATGGGCGATCTATCGGTCGCTTTATTAGTTTCGCGAGAATGAATAATTAGCATCAAGAGCTATTATATATGTTTTGCATTAATGTGTATATCAAAGTACACGCAAGTAGTGTACTAAGTAACTTTACGCAAAAATTATTGCTGGGAATCGACTTTTTTTTGGAGGTGAAAAATCACGTTTTACGGTAGAACTCGATGGAAAGCACTCAAAGCATTGTACTGATGGATGGAGTACGGGGGTCGTGGAGGTGTGTAAAGTAAAAAACATCAATGTATTAAAAAAAAACACTTGTGAAAAAGTTGGAAATTTGACCCTCAATATCTCCGTAACTAGAAGGTTCCCAGGTATGGTCTAGAACGAAAAAATGATCGGAAAGACGAGGAGAACAAGTGCCTTTCGGCTATGTTAAGGGTCTATTTACGCCCTTTAGAGGTAAGGACAGGAGGAGGAAACACAATATAACTGTAAGTGCTTGCCTTGCTGCAAAATATGCTGTATTTTCTCTCTTGCACATCGTTACCAAATACCTGGACCCTGCAGGACTTAAATGAGGCTGTCCAGGTCGCTACGTTCAGTAGGTACCTTGTCGCATAGAATTTAAGTCATCGATACAAGAAGTATAAAGGCAGGAGCCAGGACGATGATGACCAATGAAATGACCTGTAATATTACCCCGGGTGTGGTTGGGAACACTGAAGGCAAAAGATTGCGTGGTCGTTCACCAACAAGATGGACCGACCAAATTAAAGACTCAGCATCTAAATTTTACACGGTTCTAAGAGACACGCTGGACAGAAACCGGTGGAGGCAGATCATCCGCTCCAGATGCGACTCTGATGCTGACCACGATCCTCAGACATGAGGGACCGACCCCAGAGAGAGAGATTACCCCATCGCAAAAAAAGGTTTCTTCGCATTCAGAGAGGAAATGAGCTTTGTCACCACATTTACACAATGTGCATTAGATTTTTGAACAGGAGGTTGTCATGTTTTTTTCAACATCTTTTATTTGTTATGCAATGCAGATTCCTCATAACTAATAGATGTTATCTCCTCTAAAGAATTGTTCTTGTCCTAGAAATAAGTCACGTCTTTATTAACTGCAAATCTGGGAATCGATCTCACGACCTCTCGCTCGGGAGACCGCTACCTTTGAGTTATTGCCGCTTATCACGTAATTTATTCGAGTCAGGGACATAATAAAGGTAGGTTAATATTAAGTATGCTTTGCTTTTACAGATTAGCCTCAAGTCTGTCTTGTTGGCCTAGTAATCGCAAGAGCTACTGCTGTGCGTGAGGTTCTGGGATCGATTTCCATTTCGGGCAAAGTGCTATCGAGCTTTTCCATCAGGAATTTCCTAAAGTAGACCCAAGTCAGGCTTTGTGCCTGGTTGTTGGCAATAGACAAGTCTTTTATTACATGGAATTTAAACATGGCTGGTGAAATGTGGGTGAATTATTTAGTACACCTTTACCCTGTCCTTCGGTAATCCTGTATTAATTAACATCTACAGATTTTACAGTATGTGGAGTATTCTTTGCCGGTGAGCAAATGCATAAAACAATTCCACATACTTACATGCAATTAACTCCCAGTGGAACTATAAAAACGGTTTCAATTCCCAGTAAAACATCATTAGTTTCGTTGTAATAATGGACTTATTGGAATAGTACGTACAGTATTTTCTGGGTCGGCTCTAAGTAACCGATTTGGCGACATTATTAAGAATATCTCCAGAAGGATTTTATTGACGTGTTTGCCTATAATTATTGCCGACGTCTTGTTCTTTCAATGTCTACAATTTAACAAACAAGGGTCTATTGAACTAGACCCTCCCCCTACCCTGTCAATTTATTTGAAGTGCCTAAAGATTCTTGTAGCATTATATGATGTATAAATTATTTAGTTTAACGAACCTAATTTGGAAATAGGCTAAACAAACTCTGAGTACCCATATTTTCTAGATGCAAAGGGGTTTCACCATCCATTGGGTTAAATAACCATCTATGTTGTTATCAAATCTTTTACAAGCTACTCTAGGGAAGACCCACAGTTTGGTTCTAAAAGATCACCTATGTCAATTCATGAATAAGCAGAGTATCCTTGTGACATACTTGTATAACTCATCATCATCTTCATCCACAGCCTCTTTGCAAGTCTTGTGCCTCCGCGTTCTTGTGCCAGCCTCATCCAGGATATTTCCGTGATAACAACAATGTCGTCTCCCCATCTCGCCTACGAACAAGCAACACTTCTCTTTCCATTCCTTGGACGCCACTCGGTCACGGCTTTACTTACATAACTTCTGTAAAATTATTGCGGATGCAATTATTTGTTAGTGATTAATAAAATACATAATTTAACACGTTTATTGCTTGTAAATGTAGTTATCGAGCAATTAATTTATATGAAGGTAAGTAATTTATTGTTATATAAGGTTGATCATTAAGGCAGTGTTTTGAGCCCACATAGGTAATTGTGGCTAAGTAAATAATTTTGAGCAGCGGTGGCCCAGTGGTGGAGACCCGGACTAGAGCAGCGGTGGCCCAGTGGTGGAGACCCCCACTAGACCAGCGGTGGCCCAGTGGTGGAGACCCCGACTTACGAGAAGTAAGTCGTGGGCCAGCCAGGCGCATTACTTTGTGTAAGTTATTTCATCACCACTGCTCTCAAAACGGTGAAGTAAAACATCGTGAGGAAACCGGCATATCCTAGAACCAAAAATTCGAAGACATGTGATATCTACCAACCTGCACTGGGCCCGCGTGTGGATTATAGCCCATTCCCCCTCATAGAGAAGAGGCCTGCATCCCAGCAGTGGGAACATTAATAGGCTGATGCTATAAATAATTTTGGTCACAGTAGCACCTACCTATTTCGTCTAAGTTTCGTTTGGATGAAATTGTTTTCCCCATATTTTAGATATTTTCTCGATCGAGTAGAAATTGCTAATTCTCCAAGCGAAGTCAAGATGGATCGCTAGTCTTGCTACTATTTTAAATGTGAAAGTTTGTGACGATGGATGGATATATGGATGGATGTTTGTTACTGTTACACGCAAAACCTAAAAAACGGATTTGGATGAAATTTGGCACTCGGACAGTTTATAGGATAAAATGTAAAGATAAATAATACATTTACACATTTACCGAACTCCAGGCGCGTGAAGCCGCGGGTTTAAGCTAGTTTACAATAAAATCTATCAGGTTGGTTGATTACTGTCATGCTTTGGATGGATGTTCGTCATGCCTTGCTTAACTCGGAAGGAGATGATGGCTAATTAATTATTAATTAAGAACTGTGTAGCATGGAAGTTAAAAGCAGTAGTAGAAAGACTGTCATGGTCAGCTGACATCGCAAGTAAATGCTTCATAAATTCTATCCATTCTCCATAATTTCCTCCAATTCTATTCCTCCTCCCCTATCTCCCCCTCTCCTCCATTCTGTCCTTTCCCTTTTCCTTTCCTTTTGCTTACTATTCTTTTCTATTATTATTTAGGAGCATTTTGACTAAATATTGAATGTTGCTACGGAGTAAGGAGATATTTAGGTATAGATTTATCTGTAGAACACCACTGAATGAATCATTATATATATTTGTCAGATAAGTCAGGATTTACTCCGTTAGGCTCGTACATCATGTGGGCGGACCATGGGTTTCGTGCTATGAAAACATACTAGGTGCGATACACTGTTTCTAGTAAACTAACAAATTACTTGAGATTACAACTTAACACAATAACACGGGGCACAATGAATCGGGTACAGTTCCAAGACGTCTCAACTCCTTCGCGATCAGACATTGACTGTCGCCCTCGCCTCGAGCTGGACATCATGGCTCTGTAGAAGCACGCCGTATTGTCTGTAGACTTGTAAGTAAGTCGCTTGGTGTCACCACTGTACACTGGCGCCCTTTGCAATTCATTTTATGTCCGTACTATTGACCGGATCCGACATATTTATTTATCTCTTTATTTATTTATAAATAAAGTAGTATTATATAAATGAATACAAGTTTTTATCGCTATTATTAGTCACCTATGATTGTATAAATAATAATAACTGGGACATAAAAAAATAATTAATGTACTTAGGTACATTAATTATTTTTTATAGCTGCTAACGTCAATAGGCGCCTACAATATTACAACTACATAGGAATTCAAATGACTAATAACTCAGTGTTTACATTGAAACTCAATTAATTAAGATAAATGCAGTCCTGCTGGCGCTTGTTTGAGCATTAATAGTTTTCTAACAATACTTCAAAGCGAAAACGAGAAGCAAAGTGATGTTTTTGATTTGCGTTACTCCATCTTTTGTTCATCATCTTAATCTTTACTTTTCTTGTTCACATGTTCTGGAAGTATTTTGGTGTCAACGAAGTTAACCCTCCACTTCCCGAGAAATTTAAAAATAGGGTTAAAGCGGTTTTAGACTAGTTTATTTTGTAACGCCTATAATGTAAGTACCTCGTATTGTACGCGCTTACATGCGCGCCACATTTTGCACTTCAAAAAACCGAAGCTCGCGCGGTGTGATTGCTTTTGTTTTGGCTCGCGTTTATACGCTCATCAACGCTCCTATGAGTTGAGCATAATTATGGTAAAAGACGCGCGTATACGCGCCTACACGCGCTTTCAAAAATCAGCTTAACGGCGACCAATCTTAGTACGGTGTAATCTTCTCGAAATCCTTTCGGGTCTGTCTTGAATGGGGAGTCGAAAATTCTCAAAAAAAGCAGATCAATTAGGCAATTAGAGAAGTCATAACCTGCAGCTTGAAAAATGCTCAGGCGCAGTCAGTAACTTAAGCTTTGTCACAATTTAGGCGCCATATCGTGGGAACGAAAACAGTTTGCTCCACATTTTTTGTTCGCTACAATATTACATCATCTTATTAAATGTCTACAGTATGAGTGTTCGGTCAAAAATAGCCACAGCTGTGTCTAATGCTTTATTTTTAGTTCGCGGGCTATTTCGGTGCCCGTCATTTTGGCATTTGTAACTGTCAAATTGGTTTAATTTTGGTACCGTTTTTTTTTGTCTAAAATACATGTCCATTTTGTGAAGGGCTGGTGTTATTAATTTTATGGTGTTCCATTTTTGAGAAGAGTCCTATTAGAATAGAACTTTGTTCAGGAAAAGTCGGACAAAACGTACCGTGATCGTTTTGTCTAGAGTGAAGTTATGGGCATGTTTCGATGTGTTTAGTATCAAGATTGTCTGCGAACTGCGAAAGTTTGAATGATGTTGCAATTCTGTGTTTAACATTTAAAAAGAAAGGCCTTTCTTGGTAGTCAGGTGGCTCTAGCAGCATGGAAACATGGAAGAAACTTGATGATGCATATGGATTGTTTTTGAAGAACTGGCATGCATGATGTACAACATTCTGAGAAACATCCCAAAGGATTATTATGCTGTGCTGGTGCCGAAGTTTGGAATGCCTGGATGCATAATGTGGTGTATCTTGGAATATGGACTGGTTTTTCTTTACCTAGCCGACCCCGACAGGGTCCTTCTATCTCTCAGAATCTTGGTGCTCCGAAAATTATTTGGCATAACACACTAGGCATAATCTTCTACAGACGCATATTTTTAAGGCATAAAAAACATTTAAAATAACTATTGTTTGGCCGTTTTTTTATAATATGTCCGAATTTACAATGGCATATTGTCTTTTAAGTTGCCAGCATTTTATTTGGCATAATTACCTTTGACAAAGTTGAAATTCCGCATAATTTCGTTTAGCGTAACTTTTATTTAGAACGGCGATTATTTGGGACAATTTCAATTTCATATTTAACCTTAAAAAAAAAAAAAATATTATCTTGAAAGGTCTATATATTATGTTGTGCTAAAAAAGTTAGTGACTCGAAAAAAACCGACTCCACGTAGCCTTGTCCATAGTCATGCCAAGTGACAGAAATGTGTTTCGCAGATGTAAAGAGATTAGATAAGGCGACGCGCATCACGCTTAGTCATAGGATAAGTGACCAGAACTTACTTGAGATAGTACCGAGTGAGTTTCACAGACGGGGATATAATATTAATATCACGCATTTTTCAGCACTGAGACTGAAATGGGGAAATGGTGGTGAAATGGAAGCGAGAGTGAATCGGGACAAAACTGTGAAAAGGATTCCAACGTTTATTAACATAACATCACGCCCGTAATCCCCGAAGGGTTAGGCAAAGGGGTACCTAATACCACAAAACACTACCACCTAATACTACATAATACCCACGTTTCGCCGGTTATGTTTAGGTAAGTCCCAATGTAATATGGGGCAAGCCTATTGCCATCAACCGGAAAAATCCAGACTCCGTGGCGCTACTGAGAAATTCCTGATGGAAAAAACCCATTAACCGACCCGGGAATCGAACAAAAGACCTCATGCTCAGCAGTCGCGCTTGCGACTACTAGACCTACGAGGCAGTAATTACAATATAATATTAAGGTAAAACAAACTTTATCTATTAACCCCGTTTTACCCAGTACTAGCTTGAGATTGGTCTCAAACCATAGTGAGTTGACCACACCCTTGTTCTTAGTTCAACACTAAAATATGCTATGTAGCGCAGTGTAAAACAATTAGAGGTATGAACGAAAGAGATGCAAAGGGATTATGTAGGAGGCGGTGTTCTGTAATTTTTGCCTAACGCCATTGGAAAAAAGGTGGTTATTCTGCGGCAAATTTAGTTTTTTTTTTAATTAGCCTATTCTATCCCACTGCTGGGCAAAGGCTTCGAAAAATATCACTAACCTCAGATTCCACAAAGATTACATCTCAACTGATCGCAATGTTAACATGACTCAATGGTTTTATTAAATTCCGTGAAAAGGTTAGCACTTTGGTACGAGTATATAGGTCCTTAATGGACGATTAATAAACACACTGTAGAGTTTGTAATGTAGGTTATTTCAATGTACAGTCAACCTCAAAAAGATGTATACATCGACAAGAATTTATTTTATTGTCTGCAATTTTTTTTTGTATTTTTAGCCAGAAAACATATTACACACTAGGTATTTCATTGTAGCTAAATATTGTTACAACATTATAGAATACAATTTATAAACAATCAAATGAATTCTTTTCGGTTTTCACATCTTTTTGAGGCTAACTGTACCTACACTGTCTCGATAACTTAATGAATGATTAGAAAAATCAATATTTGTTTTGATACAAATAGATAATAAGGGAGACCATATGGAGTATCACGCCTGAAATCCCCGAAGGGTTAGAGTAGAGGTGTACCGTACACACACAAATTTCGCCAGCTATGTTTAAGTCCTATATCTATCCTGTCAACATATAAAAAAAAATCCCAATTTAGTAAAAGTTCAAGCAGATATCAATTACATTTGGTGCTGACTGTACTCGCTGCACAAAAATTCACAGTAATTTGTATTTAATTGAATCCAGCGAAAGGTAATAGCGTTTTGATCGCCAAAAAAAATGTAAAGGTCCTGCGCAAACTGATGCGAATTCCAAAAAATATTATTATTTGGAATTTGTTGTTCTTGCTTGGATTCACAGCGAAGAACGTTATAGGTGTTCCATATAATGCCTATGTTGAACCTACCGAGAATCATTCAAGAATCAATGTTTGTCGCGCAACAAAACGTCCACCAAATTCGCAAAGCACATACTTGCGGTTATTAGATGCATCTTTACATGAAAATCTGAAAACATAACAAAATAAGTTTCATACCATGTTTTGTATTATCAAACGTCCTATTCTGGCCCCAATTTTTTAACGTATTAGCTCGATATTTTTGTAGCCATAATAATATTTCGGAGCGCCACAATGCGAGAACACCTTTAGAATCGACCTCAATATCCGAAAATGCAAATAAACGATCAAACGGTAAGGTGCAGTTATGTGTGAATGTGAAGTAAATTAATCTCCTTTTTATCAATTACTTGAATATCTTAAAACCCTGAAGCAGTTCGGAGCCTGGACAAAGACGTGTACGTGTGTACGTATTTACAGAATTAAAGCTGCCTAAATATTGGCGTGGCTGTGAAATACGTGTTCAATGCAGCTTGTACTATTACTTACTTTAATAAGTTATTTTCTGTAGGTACAGAAAAATATCTTCATTGTGGAGGCTAGTGAACAATGTAAATAAAACAGTCATTAGTGACTGGTAGGGTAGTAACAACTAGCGGTGACCCAGAGGCGGCGGTCCCGATTTACGAACAGTAAGTAGTGGGTTCGAACAGCAAGCGAATTACTTTGTGCAACAGTCATCATCTGCCTAGCCTTTTCCCAACTATGTTGGGGTCGGCTTCCAGTCTAACCGGATGCAGCTGAATACCAGTATTTTACATGGAGCGACTGCCTATCTGACCTCCACAACCCAGTTAGTACTGGGTAATACGATACCCCTTGGTAAGACTGGTTGTCAGACTTTTTGGGCCACTGACTACCTATAACGACTGTCAAAGATCTACAAATGACACCCGGGACCAACGGCTTAACGTGCTTTCCGAGGCACGGAGGAAACTCGGTATGTAATGGGTGGTCACCCATCCACAGACCAACCTAGGCAAGCGCGGCTTAACCTAACCTAGTTTGTGCAACAGTGATGATGAAATATCACCACTGCTCTCAAAACGGTGAAGGAAAACATCGTGAGGAAACATCGGGCATCTCCTAGAACCAAAAAATCGAAGACATGTGACATCTACCAACCCGCACTGCGCCCGCGTGATGGATTGCCCATTCTCTCTCATAGAGAGGAGGCCGTGTGTCCCAGCAGTGGGAACATTTAGACTGATTATGCTAGGGTAGTAACAAATCATAGCAATGAAAAGCTTTTCGATTCTTTAACCAAGGTTTTGAGTAGATAAATGACATGCTTTGAATTATGTACTTCAGTCGCCAACTTTGGTAGACATAACGGTGATAGCAACTTGTATACCTTTTGAAGCAATCTCTTATTTACCATTTACTTCCACAGACATAATCTTTCTAAAGTAGTCTATTTTAAACCCAATTTGGGAGTTAACACATCATTCTTCGCCATAACCTTTTTAGGGCTCCATATAAAGCTCTAGTAAGAACCCGTGCACGTATACGGAACCACAAGCTCGCCAGACATGCAGGTATGAATGAGCGTCGCGACAGAGTTATATTCGTGACTTACAAATAAATATGAGGTGCAAGCCCCAGTTGTCGGGCGCACGATTTTTTATCATTGTTCTGGATTCAAGTTTTACTGCACGATGATTGCTTGAATATAAACAATGCAATATGAGATTGTTCGGTGCATTGTCTGCTTTTGATTGGTAGCAATTATGGAGGTCTTGAATTTTTGATGAGTTTGTGATTTGAAATTCTTCTTTATTTCTTAATATGGTTTTGAGTTTTTACCAAAATTATAGCGCATCTGAAAGTCGATTTCATGAGGATATTAAAATTAAAATAAAGCATTAAATTTACTTATTTCTTGAAGGTGAATTAGAGAACCTACGCAAGAAATACTTGTGTTAATCATTTTTATTTTATTGTCTTTGTAAAAACACTATGTCCCGTTTAAAACCGCAGAATTCAAACAACTACCACAGTGGATAAGAAACTCTATCACAAATAAATAAAGTTCAAAACTACAATTTTTACGAATAAGTGATGCACAATTAGCATGGTTTTACACTAAGATAAAATTGCTGTCGCCTTTAATATAAACATTCGATATCAGAGTACAAATGACGTTAACTTCATTTTAAAAACTTGTTAATCGTATAATTGCCCACTAACTTTAATATGTTTGTTTCTCTTCGAAGTTATAGCTGATATTTTTTTCTATGAATGTGTCTTGGTGCAATAATATGACGTAAAAGCCTAAAATATTTTTTTTATCAGCCACGTAACAGTGCAACAGGGTCAATGCAGACCACTAAGGAGCTGGTAGTACGAACTGGATGTCTTCCTTGAATTGGAAAGAAGTAGCGCAAAAAAAAGCGTTGCTGTTTGCTGTTACTCTTGTAGAATAAAAAAAAAAAAATCGTGCCCGTTGGAAGGAATGGGGGGAGGCCTTTGCCCAGCCCAGTGGGACAATACGGGCTAGCAATAAAATAAATAAGACGTCATCACGCCTGTAATTCCGAAGGGTTAGGCAGGTGTACTTTATAGTACATCCACACTTTGCCAGGTATGTTTAAGTCCCATGTAGTCAAACCCTGCGAGCCTATATTGTTATCAACCGGGTATATATCCAGACTCCGTGGATGCTACTGAGAAATGTTTAATGCAAAAACCCAATAATGCTGTGCCTGATCCAGGAATCTCAGCAGGCTCAGCAGTCGCGCTTGCGACTACTAGACCAATTGTTTTTTTTATCAAATAGGCAGGTTTTTTTATGGTCTACAAGTTGTTTTTAAATATGTTTTTTTTCTGCTAGTTTACTCTTCATCTGTAACTTGGCTTTATGTTTTTATTCTTCTATGTTCTAATATATTTATTAACACTCTAATTCTAAAAGCAGCGTCCAGCACAAATCAAAACATTGTATGTCAATCAGAAACTATTGTTTTCAGGAACAATAGTATTTAGTTGCAGATTTGTAGTTTACGTTCAACATCACACAAATCGACGCTCACTTAATTCTACGGATATGCAATAACTTTATCTAATGTTTATTATACTATAGTGAACTTTAACCTGGGACATCCCACACTTATCATTTACTAAACAGCAAATTATGTATATAAATTCACACCGTTCGAGCGTAATCAAAGAAAAAATCAAGACCAATCCCGTCTCCATAGAGCGGGCGCGTTCACCGTCCTAATAAATTCCCAACGCGCGCCCATGTGCCAGTCGCCTTCGCCCGTCCGCCGCGCTCGCACGATGCTGCGTCTATCCCTCCTCGTCATACTCCTTACGCACCGCATCCGAACCGCTCACGTCACCGATACACCGTTTTCGAATCGTTTCGATAAACTCTATCAAAAATTGGAAAAGTTAACCGTCGCACCTGACCGACAATCGGGTCAGACACCTGAAGAAAAGTTGTATGAAAAATTGGATCGTTTGAATTCTCTGTCGCCGGAGAGAGTGGAACTGACTGATGAAGATGAGGAGTTGCTGTCTGCCATGAAGGCCTGGGGTGGTCTGAGTGCGGAGCAAATGGATGGAGTGGTGAAAGACCTTCAGCGGATGAAGGAAGAACGCAGAGAAGATGTTGCAGACCAGGAGTATGGAGAACCTGCTTGGGATGATGAGGTAGGTGACAGATGCCAGTGTGTTCTACAGTGTTCTTTTTGTTTACATTATGATCACGATCGTGGCTCGTGTTTTTTTGTGAAAAACAAAAGTGAGTTAAATAATAAAATAAATAAAAGCTGATCAAATATGAAAGAGATGGTTATTTGAGCAGCTTTTATTGATGTAATAGTTTAAACAGAAAAGTTAATCGAAATTATTAAAACATTTTACGGAAGTAACTTGAAGTAAACATACCTATACAAAAATTAAGTTTAAAAAGAGTTATTACATTTTATATAAACGCGTGCTTATCGCACCTTTATTCTGAGTTTATTCGTACTTGAGGAGGAAATCTATTTTTATACCTAACTGAAGCAGTTTATAGTACAATACAAGCTTATCTTAAAAAAGGTTAAATATCGTTAAAAATAAATGAATGAGATTATTACTGTTGTTTTGTTTAAAATTACGTTCATTTATGCACAAGTATCAAAAACTTGGGTGTGGATTTAAACGTAGACATAGATAAAAATTTTAAGGGTCCAATAAAACCAGAATTTGATTGGAACTATTGATTATTTCGTGTAAAAATATTAAATTGTATTTCGTTTATTGCCACAATTTCTATGGTATATCAGGAAACTCACTAAATTCGTTTATTAACTGTACGTCTTGATATCAAAGATATTAGGCATTTAATTTTAATACAATAATAGAGTTCTTGTAACATTCAATTATACAACACACTATTTTATAATAAAACTATTAGCAAGCCATTGCTTTTAAAGTAAGTAAACTGACCTAAAACCTGGATGAGGCTGGTACAGGACCGTGGAGATTGGCACAAGAAAAGAGAGGCCCAGCAATGGGTGAGTTCGGGCTGTGGATGATGATGAAACTGACCTAACTCTTCAATGCTCGGACGTAACAGTGTGAACTGCGGTCTGCGCGGTAGATACGCCAGCCCTTTGGTAATTATTCAGTTTTCGAAACGTATTCAGTTTTCTCATGATTTATCACTACAAGATTAAATCAGATGTAGATTTCGATTTAAGCGTTTTTATCAATCACCCTACAGATAGATACTTAGGTTGGCTTCCTATCTCCAAGGGATATTCTATGCTATTCAAAATATTGTGTATCCCTGTTTTCATTATCTAAAATATTTTCATTCAATTTTCAATATAAATTACGAGTATGTTTCTTAATTCTATGAATAAACAAACTCATGATTTGAAAGCCTCGTTGGTCGAGTGGTCGCAAGTGCGACTGCTAAGCCCTTGGTCCGATTCCCGGGTCGGGCAAAGTGCTATTGGGGTTTTCCATCAGGAATTTCTCAATAGCAGCCACGGAGTCGAAATTCGTGCCCGGTTGATGGCAAAAGACATGGAACTTAAACACAACTGGCGAAATGTGGGTGTACTATTAGCTACACCTCTCCCTGACCCACCGGGCAATACAGTCGTGATGTTGTTATGATTTGATATTTTATTATCAAAAGCTTTTTAACTGTAGGTATGACGTGTGTAATAGAGATTTTGATTACTTAACACCTAGGTAGCCAAATAAGTTATTAAACCAAAACCCAAAAAACGATGACACACCAAACACTCCACCCATGGTGACTATTATTAATAAAACAAACTTAAACCATGTGTCACATTTTGTTCTAGTTTTTTGTAGACTCAGCCTAATTTCGTAGCTTATCTTTTGTTTGTTATCACTATGCAGGCGCCTACTGCATTTACTTAGCTTAAGTTTTTGTTTGGATTATCTATCTCGGCTGTGATTAAGTTTTCATCATCTGCCTAGCCTTTTCACATGCTTTTTCTATGATGGGGTCGGCTTCCAGTCTTACCGGATTCAGTTAAAACCCAGTATTTTACATGGAGTGACTGCCTCTCTGACCACCACAACCCAGTTAGTAGTTCTCCGCTGTGATAAAGTGAGATCTCAAAAATATAACAAAGCTCACGTTTATTTCGTATGGGTGTGGGCAGAAACTACGGCATGATATATATTACGATCCGTTTGCTCTATCCACGTTCATACATCTGGTAATACATTTACAAAATATATTTACTAAAAATAAATAAGATTATTTTATAAAAATATGACTATTTGTAGGTTAAATTTAATTTAAAGAAGTTATTTATTATTGATGCTTTAAATTATTATTAATAAGTAATTATTTTAAATTGAAGAATTCACCTTAATAATAAGGCTTTATAAGTTAACGGTGATCAAGACATACTTTAGTCCTGCTGAGAACTATTTAAACAGTATTTTTATCTAGAACTTGTATTTTAGTCTAATAAAATTAACAAAGAACCTGTGTAATAAATTTAAAGATTTTCTATCAAAAAGAATTATATCAGATTTTCAGCCAATTTACTAGTATTAAGTTTTATTTAAATGATTCTTCGAAGCTATACGTAATACGTACCTTGAACTACTCTTAAAAATGAACGCGTTACACGCAAAGATTTAATTATTATCGGAATAAAACTAACTTCGTTTGACCGCAAGATAGCTTAGTTTACTTAAACCAATCTTATGGAAATAACTTAAAGTTATGCAAGTCAAAGTAAATTGAAAAAAAAGAGTAAAATTATAAATGCACATTTAGAACTTTCGAAAATTTAATTTGGTTTGTTAAGAAAAAAAAAATATTTCTGTTTCTTTCTATGTTAGGTAAACACGGCAAGAATTATAGGCTTTTATTACCTGCCTACACTAGTGCCAGATTTCACAAATACTAGACGACACCTACGGTCTACAATAACACACCATTTTTGTACTGTGCTTGAGTGCACAAATATTTATGCATTACATTTCACACATCAAAAGGGCATATAAATTGTTTGCAAAAAATATTAGCTAAGTCATTGGTGGGTGAGTGACATTTTTTAATTTTTTGTCAATAATTTTTCACTTATTTTTGGTGTTAACTGTACATAACCTAAATAATTTGACACCTACATTACACTGACCCATACATCAATCGTTTCATTATCATTTCGTAAGACTTCATGGTTATTTTGTTTAAACCGAGACTCCTTCGTGAAAGCATGTTCAGCTGTTGACCCGACTGTCATTCGTGGATATTTGACAGTTTTATTTAAAAAATATTTTTCCATCTGCCTAGCTTTTTCACAACTGTGTTGGGGTCGGCTTCCAGTCTTACCAAATGCAGCTGAAGACCAGTATTTTACATCGGGCGACTGACCCTCTGACCTCCACAACCCAGTTAGTACTGGGTAATACGCTACCACTTGGTAAGACTGGTTGTCAGACTTTCGGGCCACTGACTACCTGTAACGACTGTCAAAGATCTACAAATGACAGCCGAGACCAACGGTGTAATGTGCTATCCTAGGCACAAAGGAAACTTGGTATGTGTGGGTGGTCACCCATCGACGGACCAACCTAGGCAAGCGCGGCTTACGCAATAAAATGACCAATTCAAACGGTGCACTATCTTCTGACTTTTCATAAGCCAGGTTTATGTGAAATAACATATTTTAAATGTGAATAACCTTTTGTAGCTGCTAGGTTACCTAATAGGACACCTAATAGTCTAGGTATCTCAGAACACACGGGTGGCCTATCAGCAGGAGCCGGCACTAAACATGTACGAATTACACGGACTAATCGCGTTTACTATTTCTTATTTTCTCACTCGCTATCCCAGATCTTAAGTAGGTTCAGCAACAAAAGTTGAATCACTAGATAATTATTTTACTTTATTTAAGATAGGTTACCGACGTAACCCGAAGAATAGCCAAACTTAAGTGGCAGTGGGTAGGGCATATTGCTCGCAGAACGGATGGCCGATGGGGCCGGAAAGTTCTGGAGTGGCGACCGCGAACTGGAAGACGTTGCGTTGGAAGGCCTCCCACTAGGTGGACCGATGACCTGGTAAAGGTTGCAGGGATCCGCTGGATGCGAGACGCACGGGACCGGTCAATGTGGCGACACTTGGGGGAGGCATATGTCCAGCAGTGGACGTCTTTCGGCTGAAATGATGATGATGATGATTTAAGATCGGGAATTTGTCATAATACCCCAGTTATTTTTGTATATTAGGTACCTATGTACAGAATCGGTTAAATACCCTTTTTAGTCGCTAAATATTATTTCAAAATCTTTAGTAGATGATGAGGTCGAAAGTTTGACCTCTAATCTAATCTCTAACTAGAAGGTTCTCAGGTAGATATGACCACAATGGCGGGGAGAACAAGTGCCTTTCCGCTTCGTGAAGGATCTTTTTACGACGATTAGTTGAATTAAATTGCTGACTGTACTAAAGCTTTTAGTTACCATGCATACTGGAAGTCGTAAGTCTAGTTTTATTTTATTTTACTTACAGAAGCTTGTGTGTGAAAATAAACGATTTATTTTACCTAGAAGTAGTTATTGCAGTTACATGTGGGGCCGTACTGGGAGAGAAATACCTAGTCATTGTACATTTATTTACAGATTGTTTTTACTTTCAGTATCGACTTCTCTATTGTGTATGTCCTCAACTCTAGCTCAGGGTTTTCACTTTTATAGGCTCTAATAGAAATTTAAATAAGAGCACTTTTCCACTGTAGATACCTACACTACCATACATGTGTCTCCATTTCTCTGTAAACGTCAGCATCATGCACCTACCAGTACCTCCACATTTATTAGAAGTCGGCAAAACCTGTCTTTTTCTTCCATACTTTTCCTTTCCAGCCATATAATCTTTCACCCAGACGATCCATCGTTTCTTTGGTCTTCCTCGACTTTTAATGACCTTCATACATTTTCCTCGTTCCTCCGCATCAAATGTTTATACCATGACAAATGATTTCTGCACAACTTTCACACTCATTCACTGCATTAGAAGAAATACAATCTTATGCAGTTTTAGTCTAGTTCAAAATACAGGACAAGCCAGCTATTCTAGGTCGGTAATAATCATGTCAAACTGAGAAGTAAATTAGGCACTAATTACCATCGTACATTTAGTTGCTAGTTGCGATCTAGTGGACGATTGCGAGACTGTATGCCGCTGTTATTATAAAATTATCTGATTTATTAGACGAATTCTCGATAAAGGGTATCTTTACAACGGTGTCGTAGAATCTTTAGTGTACAGTCAAATTTTATCAACCTTTCGCTAGTCTTTATCGAGTTAGGTTACACAGGGTGTAACGGACCCTTCACATAGCCGTCAATCAAGCATTCTGTACATCAAACTAAGTAACTCTACGCGTAAAATATTTCTAGGTAACGACTTTTTTTGGGTGGAAAATTACGTTTTACGGTAGCACTCAAACATTGTGCGATGGATGCATTGAGTAGTTCAGGGGTCGTGGAAGTATTTAAAGTTTTGTATAAAATTAAAAAAAACTTGTGAAAAAGTTGGAATTTCGACCTCCAATATCTACTTAACTAGAAGGTTCCCTGGAAATGGTCTTTAGCAAAAAAATGAACGCAATGACGAGGAGGACAAGTTCATTTCGGTGTCGTTAAGGTTATTTTGCATCCATTATAGTATTTTTTGGAGCCATAGCAGAGAATTGAATAGAAAAGCTGTATTTCTTACTTGATAACGAAAATCAAAATGGCATACACCTTTGACCAAAGACATTCAAATTTATGATAGACGGGTCAACACGAAGAAAATCGTAATTTACTTGCAAGAGCTAACAAACTTGGCAATATGTACATAATAATGTCATTTTGGTCGAAGGCGTCACTTAGTCATGGGATAACAACACACAACAGAAAACAACCCAACAACACACAACATAACAAACAACACAACACACAAACAACAACATTTTTTTTTATTGCGATAAATTATCAAGATAATTATTTTCTTTGATAATTATCAGATAATTGTCGGATAATTATACATATGTTGTTTTTAACTTGATCTTAATATTTTTGACTAAAACCGCTTTTATTATTTTAACGCACTTGAATTCAGTTCAAATATTTTTTTGCTATTTTCATGACTATCACTCTGGTCCTAAATAGTGTAATAAAAACAAACAAACCTAACAAAAAGTACAAAAAATTCTGTTTGTTGATAAAACACTTTTTTTTTATTTGACACTTATCTCATTTGGATACGTGAGGAAGCGGCAAATCGCGTAAACGTAAAGTGACATTGAAAATGATTTTTGTTATTATCAAGATGGATCAAGATCAAGATCAAGGTATAATTATCAAGACAGTTATCATGATAATTACCAGTTAGGACTGTTTTATAGTATCTAGTGTTGGCGAACACTAGAAATACAGTCATTTATTTGTACATCCATACATACCTATGTATGCATGTACAAATAAATCGTCACAAATCACACTGCGATATCAAATAACTGAAATGAATTTAAACATGCAATTAGGTCCAACCGGCATTAGATTAAAACCATGATTATAAATTTATAACAGAGTAACAAGAAACACATTTTATTGCTAATTGACGATTTGAATTCAGATTAAACAAACGTTGTTTCGCTTTCGAGTTATTTTGTTGACTACTATTTCGTAATCCATCGGGCATTTGATTCTGTATAATGCAATTATTTATGTGTAAAGTCAGAAGTCTGAAAGTCTAGAATCTACGCTGCATTCGGTTTCATACTAAAGTCCTGTTTGTACCACACGGCGACGCAAAATGAGTTATACCACACGGCGTACACACAGGACTTTAGTAGGAAACCGAATGCAGCGTAAATTCCGCGACTCATTTTACACCACTCACAGCTCAAAAAATTACGCTCGTTTGGCCTCAGCCTTAAAGTTACGGAACCCGTATCATATTTTCTCTTAAAGAAAATAAGATCACGATTTTCTCTAAACAGCATGAAAGTAACTAGACGTTACATTACATAACACAACTCATACATGTGATATTGATTGATTACGATTATATAACATAATATTATAATAAATTACCATAGTACAGCCACGAACATAAATCTTATGTACCTACTAAGATCGGAAGAAAGTATTGATTGAAATCATAAAGATGGCTGACTGCTGTACACTCTCTCCAATACACTCCGAGTTAGGGCGAGTGTGAGAGAGTACAGCCAAGCAAAGAACACCGAAGCTAGACGAGCTCGGACCGCTATCTCTTACAGAAGTATGTCTCCCTGTTGTCCAACTTAAAATAATTACTCTGTATACACACTCGCCCTCCCTCGGAGTGTCTCGGCGAGAGTGTACATCCACCATAAGGTGTGACGAGGTTAGTTCGTGGTATCTAAGCGTGCTGAAGCTATATGAAGCTATATATAGCTATATATAGCTATATATTTTTCTCAAAGTTTTAATCGTAATTTCATGAGAAAAATACTTTTGAAACACCTTTGTAACAATGTAAAATTACCTTTGATTAAAGTGGTATGGTTGACTTTACTAAGTTTATGATCTCGTTGGTCTAGTGGTCACAAGCGCGGCTGCTGAGCATAAGGTGTTTGGGTTCGATTCCCTGGTCGGGCAAAGTGTTATTGGGTTTTTCCATAAAGAATTTCTCAGTAGCACCCACGGGGTCTGGATCTATCCCCGGTTGATGGCAAAAGGCTCGCCCCCTATTACATGGGACTTAACTTACTGGCGAAATGTGGCTGTAATATCAGGTACTATTAGGTAGGAGATAACAGGCGTGTTCTTATGTTATCTTATGAATCAAAGCACAGTATACAGTATGATCAAAATACTGTGTCAAAGGCGTCTATCAATTTGTTTTTAAACATATTTGTACAACATTTGCATACATGTTAATCAAAGCTTTCAATCTACGCTAACTCCCCGTGAGATATGACGAACATTATAATCTGTTACTGCTTGTGATGTATGATACTTATGTAAATGTGACATGGCTTACTTATCGGTCTGTGAACTCTGGAAAATATTCAACCTAAGCAGACATAATGCCTGTTTTCACTAACAAAGTGCTCTAATAAAGCCGCTTTGTTGGATTTTAAACACTCAAGTAAAACCGAACAGAGTCGAAATTCCAACAGTGCAATAGTATTTAGGCTTTCATTTAAGCGTCGCCTTGTGTTTGTATTAGCGGATGCAAGAGTAGGACTTTCGTCAAGAACTCTTATTATTGGTTATGTGATTAGTTTCATACTACTTTGATTTTTTTACGGCATTTATGGTCTAATGGTCGCAAGTATCGTTGCTAAGTGACCAATGTATTCCTCTTGAGTTCGATTGCCAGGTCAAGTGTCGGTAGGATCAAAGATGACCCTGGGTTATACAGCGTTATTGAAAAAACACTAACAACCTCTTCCAGGTAGTTTCTTCACATTCCATTAAATAACTTTTGGAAATTTACATTTTTTTAAATCTTAACATTACATGTAAACGATCAGCTGATCGCGTCAATTTGTTTGGGAAGTCTAATTTTATTATTGTTAATTTCCAAAAGTTATTAAATGTGATGTAAAAATGCTACCTCTAAGAGGTGGTTAGTGTTTTTTCAATAACCTGTATAAAGGAAGACATTTAGGAAGGATTTATGAAAATTGACGCCCTAAAGAAGTTGTGAGAAGAGATGGAAGTTCGATTTTTATGCGGATGGCAAATCCCATCGACACACGGCTTGTCAATGCAATAAGTTGAAGTAATTCTCATCACAATCATATAAGTTGCCTTTGCGCACCCTGAGAACGAAAGTGGTCTAACACTAAATTTTAATTTTGTCGGAAATTTTATAACAAAACTTTGTTCGTGTTCGTGGAAATGAAAGATACGAAATGTTTTTGTTTGTCCTTTTCTCACTTTTTGATTCACTAGACACTAGCCCATGTTATTAGGAGTAGTTTTAGGTAATAAACTCAATTCACCGTAATTTTGAGTTCGGTCACTTTCGTTCTGACTTTCGACGTTATCTCCTATATGAACTCAAATTAATCATTTTATAACAGTCTATTTAATACCTCACTATTACAACTAAATGCCAATCATTTTACTCAATCGCCTTCATAGTTAACTGCTATTCGCCGTAGTCATTACCGAGAAACATAACATAACTTTTATTATGTATTATGCATGTGATAGTAACTAACTAGTAATTAACTAGTTTATGTAATGTAGTAGTTACGTCTTGGCTGTAATGCCGAGTTTATCCGGATTGATGACCTGTGAGCTTAACACGAACGCGCGTAAATCTGCACCATCTTTATAATAATATAAAACAAAGTCGGGTTAGTTACAGCATTTATAACTCGAGAACGGCTGGACCGCTTTTAATGATCTCTCATATTTTGTATTCGTCTCGATTCCGAATAGCAGAATAATAATAATAAAATAAAGTATAATATGAAAAATCAGCGAAAAATTGTGATTAAGATCGAGAACTGTTAAAATACCACCTTGAATTTATGACAGCCTGGTACTTATTACAGAAAATAGGTATGTATGGTATGTAGTTAGGGTGGGTGGGTAGGTAGGAAAAGGTGTATTGCAACGCATGCAGGGCACAGCTAGTTTTTAATAGAACTGTCTGATGGAAATTAGGTTTTCACGACTCTCACATTAAGTGTCACCGAAAGATACGACTATAGTGAGCGCTATCAGTAAGAGAGTAAGAGTTGTCAGTGTTATAATTGTAACCACTTTAGATGGCGTTACTTTTCAAGAAATTTTGCATCGATATGTCAAAATTTCTACATTTATGTAAGTTCTTAGTTTTCCCGCCTGAACAGATAAGTTGGTTGAAGTGTATACTATCATTGTTATAGAATATTGTTACTGTCAGCTTCCAAACCTGGTTTAGAAGTGTCATATCGAGTTCGGTTTCATCGAAGAAATTCATCCTTAAAATGTAGTGTCCGACCGGAGGTCGATTTCCGAAGCCGAAGGTTTAATAAAACCCAAAAGTTTAGCTCTAGATTGGCAAAAAGGTTAAAAAAAAACGTGTTTTTTTTTACTTTAGCTCAAGAGCTTATGTTGACTAAAAACAATTTAATGAGATGATTAAAAATAACTTGAAAGTTGTCTAAAATAATAACACTGCGAAACAATGTGACACACCTGGCCGATTTTGGCTGAAGCCGAAGGTTTAGCCGAAGGTGGACTTTTTGGCCGAAGCCGAGGCTTTGGTCGGACACCAATAGTATTTGTGGTGTCACGAGTATTTTCCATTTCTAAATCTCTCTAATTTACGTTGCGTTTACGTCGTGCGTTTCTGCTAGGCCCGCGAGTAATTTTGGAACGTTAAATTGGCTGCATTTTAGATTCTCGATTATTTTAGTCGTGTCTACGGGTAATGTCGCGTGAAAATAGTGTTAACGTTTAAGACATTAAAAACGGCGGTAGGTATACCGACATTTAGGGACGGATTCCACTGAAGCGAAGACAAGACGAGAGAAGAGGAGATGTGTGGTAAACCACCAATAGAATTTCGTTATTTACACTTCTCGTCTCCGCTTAGCTTTAGTGGAAACGGTTGAGCATGGAGGAGAGGAGATGTCTCGTAATTGTTTAGGTTAGTGGAGACAAGACGAGACGTGAGCGGTGTGCTCCGAACAGCGTGCGGTGAGCGGTGCACATCTCATCTCCTCTCCGCATTGCATATCTTTCGACAGCTTCGGTGGATACACCCTAAATTTTAAGCATCTTCTCTCTTCTCCGCTCCGTACATGTCCACTGGTCTCCGCTTAGGTGGAGTCCGGACTCCACCTAAGCGGAGACCAGTAGTCATTAGCCAGTTATATTTAAGGCCAGGTTTCTTTTAATCATATTTCGATTTCGAAATAAGCACTCCGGTGTCTAGTAAACATTCGATCGAATCTTTGATCTATTACAAAACAAAGTTCCTTCTAAACATGCATTCAGAAAGTCTTTGAAAATCCCCTTTTAACGGAAAAATACGACGTTCATAAATTAGAAATCTTTTATTTAAGAAGTCTTTGATCGTGAAACTTTAATCTTTGTATGAATCTGTTCCAAAAACTATAAAATGGCTGCCGGTCGCGTTCGCGCCACACTTTGTGTCCGACACACTCAAATAGAAATTGAAATTGTGTCAAATTGAATAACTAGACGATAGATATGAATCCTGTTGGGTAACAAAGTTAAATGTTGGAATACGATAGCACAAGGTGTTCGTACTGGTTTGCAAGTATTTTCTGCAAAATCTTTTCTTGCATAGATGGCTTGGTTACAATTTCTGCAACCATGAAAACTACAACTTTAATAATAAACGATACTAAAGCATTGACTATGATCAACAAAGACGAACAAAGTCAATGCAAGATCAAAATATTTCAGGAGTCAGGTTTAACAGTACAACTCATTTGTTTTAATGATATCCAATGGCATACCTCCGTGCTACCAAAATTAAAGTTAATAAGTATGACAGAAAGTGCTCTAATTCCTGGCGAAAATATTTTTTCACGAACGTCAAAAATATCTGAAATATATCATGGAAGTTTGTGAATGATACTCACTATGAGAACCAGCTTCGAAACCTGTACACCTTAGTGCACCAGCTAGACATAATATGTGGTATGTATGTAGTTAGAAATAAAATAAGCTTCCAATATTAAACACCTGTACCACAGTCAGCGAGGAATCGACTAAATTTTCTTGCTTGCACAAGATTGTGATACATAATAATTGTAGTAACAGTTGATCGCTAGAGGAGCTCGTGGCTTAGTAATAACGGCCGCACGGGTTCGAAGGTTAAGCTACGTATGCCGAAGTTAGCCCGTAGATGGGTGATCTTCCATCACATATCGAGCTCCTCCCTGCTGTTGGTCCCGGCTGGCATTTGTAGATCTGTGGCAGTCGTTCCGAGTACTCAGAAGTCCGAAAGTCTGACAAACAGTCTTCAGGACAGTCAGACAGTCAGTCTATGTAAAATACTGGTATTCAGTTGCATCCGGTTAGACTGGAAGCTAACCCAAATGTAGTTGGGAAAGGGCTAGGCATATGATGATGATAATGATGAGTTGATACCGCCCTTGCAGGCGAGAACTCAGTCAAACAAACCAATTTTCAGTTGCTTTCTCGACACGCTTGTCGTTCATCGCTTGCGGCGGGACCAGTGCCTCATGACAGGTAGCTAGCCAACTAATCTTCTTCCCAATAAGGCCTCAGCGTGATGGCACATGTCATTGTGCATAAGATTTAGTGCGACGTGCGCGTGCGTCGATCATGGTCATCGCGAGGTAATGCGATACAATGCATGGTATACAAAGGAATGAAGGTTGGGAACCGGCTTTCTAGGTAACTTAAGAACATTGTAATCTATAAATACTTTGTCCAGTAAGGTTTGTACGTTTGGATGTAGGGGATAATCTTCGGAATTACTGATCCGAACGCGAAAATTCTTTCACTAATTGGAAGCTACATTATCCCCGAGTGTCCGTTTTTAACCGACTTTAAAAAAAAAAAATACATCCGAACATAGTACCTCCGTTCTATGTTCCGATGTATTATTACTATTTTTTTGTTGTTCTAAATGTTGTAATAAAAACAGAATGATGCGATTTTCATCATCATTTCAATAATTTATTCTAAAGAAGTTTATGTTTAATATCAACACATAAACCGTGTTGATATTAAACATAAACTTTATAATGGTTAAGCTGAAATAAGTATTTAAACTGGAGTTAATTTCTAACTTCTATGACTTACCTGCGGCATCGGATGACCAGGGGGCCTAAAATTGACTCATAATTGGATCATCATCTGCCGAGCCTAGCTTTTTTCCAATTATATTGGGGTCGGCTTCCAGTCTAACCGGATGCAGCTGAATACCAGTATTTTACATGGAGCGACTGCCTAACTGACCTCCACAACCCAGTTAGTACTGGATAATACGATAAGGTAAGACTGGTTGTCAGACTTTTTTGGGCCACTGACTGCGTAACGACTGTCAAAGTTCTACAAATGACAGCCGAGACCAACGGCTTAACGTGCTTTCCGAGGCACGGAGGAAACTCGGTATGTAATGGAAAGTTAAACTCATAATTGGATAATAATATAAATTACCTACGTTAATGTTCGTAAAATGGCCACAAATTGACAATTCATAAAATTAACTGCGTCTGCGTCTATTCATATTATTATCCTATTATGATTCTGCTAATGCGGCAATTTTAGGCCCCCAGACTTAAAATAGACAGGCCTCAGTCTTGCGGCATGGTTGGATGATTTACTCATTTCTGTCATTACATTGTGTGTATTGAGCTGCGTCTATATCATAGCGATCGTCGCGGAAACAGGCGACCGAATACTTTGGTAAGGACCCAAGAATATTTTAATAGCATATCTGGGGGTATAGTAGTGCCCCCGCCAAGACGAGCCAAAAAAGAAAAGGGCGCTACCTACCTCTTCTAGAACCGTTTCGATTTTCAAGCCCTCGTACCTTTGTTTTATATTATTTCATAACCAGTTAAAGTGTTGTCATTAAATGTTATGATCATATCAATAGCCCAAGGATGCATGCATAATTCTTTGTTTTACGACCCCCGGAGACTATGATGGCATCCAAGTTGTTTACTACCGACCATTAAATCTAAAACTCTTACATCCTTAACCTGTTTAATATGAGTTAGATATTGTGCATGTAATTGCCTGTTCATAATAGCCATTCATGTGATAGTAAGTCTGTTTGCTTTCACGGCTAAACCGCAGAACCGATTTTCATGAAACTCGGTAGCGAGGTACTTTTAACCCTGAGGCATAACTTTTTTTTTTAGTTATCCTCATTCTTCCATTTCCAAAGGTTATATTTAAGGCTACTTCTTGTCAATTCGCAAGAAAGCCATCCAAGACGTCCCGCCATCTTCTCCTCGGTCTACCGTGACCCCGTCTAGTTGTCTCAGAGCTCCAGTCTTGCGATAGTCGGGCCCACAGCTGTGCAGACATGACCTGCCCAGTCCATTAGGCAGAACATAGGCATATTTATATCTGTTGTTGTTATGTTACAAATTCAATTCTTATAAAAAAATGCGCAATAGATTTAAATGCGATTTTCACCCAACATTTAGAGAATTTATTCCGCAAGGTTTATGTGTATGCTATATTAATATTAAACTTACCCATGATGAACAAATCTCGATGTTTCGTCAAATCGTAGAAGCCGTCAGAAGCAGGGTTAATCCAGGTTATAAACTACCTGTGAACCAAATTTCATCCAAATCCGGGCAGTAGTTTTTGCGTGAAAGAGTAACAAACATCCATTCATCCATCCATCCTCACAAACTTTCGCATTTATAATAAAAGTAGAAAGTAAGTAGGGATAAAACCCTGGGGTGGCACTGGGTCTGGGTAGTGGGTTACAATTTTAATGCTTCTCACAGAGGTCAGTATCCTTGCAGCAGAAACCTTACATTCTGATTATGCTAGAGTGTATTGGCGAGTTTTGTATGGAAAAATCGAAAGTCCAAGCCGATGAAGTCGCGGGCGGAATGCAAGCTGTATAATTAAATGTTGTGCTACTTATTAAGCATAAATATCGGTGTAATGACTGCACTTGGCAGGCGAATTAGTGACTGGAGCTTGTTATTATTTGTGGCAGCCCGAAGGACGCTGCTACCCGTTCTCTTGGGGGAATTCCTTCGGCTTGTCTATTTTGTTAAACCAATGGGAGCTTTGTGAATCGTTATCCACAAAGCTGTGAGAATGTGCGATCTATCGTTGGAATAAAACTCACTAATTTCTGTATGGCTCATGGGTCCCAACCCAATAACACTTGCGTGCCTGACGTGAGAACTGAATCCAGGACCACGCAGATTCCACATTCATGACTTATTACAATTGTTGTTCTAAAACATAACGCTCAATTTACGTTGCCGTGGAATGGTATGGAAGTCATTTTTTGTATCGAAATCTTACAAGGCATATTGAACTTTATATTTCTTATGTAACGTGCAAACTAGATACGCAACAAAAAACAACACGTCTTGCGGTGAGTTTTCGCGCATCTCGGGAATTCCTATTAGCAGCTCTTATCTTAACTTACCTGTCAGTTACGGGATATCTTCCGTGATTGTTCATTATTTTGAGCTCCCGATATTTCGACGCTGTGGCAAGCGCCATGATCGCGTGTTGATATCCCGTAAGTGACAGTATAAGTTTAGTTGTAAGCCGTGAATGCTTCAAACAGAGCTCATATATAGTTTGTACATTTCCTAAGTTATATAAAGTTCATTATGTTTTGTTACCAAAGTGATTTAACAGACTTAAGCGCTGGCCACACCACCAGCTCTTTTCATACTTTGGTTCACACCGCTGGCGATGTGGCCTGCGCTTTATAGAGCGAACATTGGGAATAAAGCGTACAAAAATGTTGATCCCGAACCTTTTCAATTTTGTTGAACCACGAATGCTACCCGACAAGCGGGCGTATAACTTTATCACTAGGCAGACCGACTTGTTACTAAGTAGTAACAAGTATTGGATTACGATTTTCGCTTTGTTTTTTCTTCGCTTTTCGCTTTTTTTATTCATTTCGCGGAAATTGAGCCTAACATTTAAAAATGGTGTTGTATCTACATACACATCTGATAATCCCTTCTGTAAAAACAGAGGTTATGGTTCTGTTTCACCAATTATGGTCCATTCTTATGAATATTCCGAAAAGGCCACGTGCACAGGTTATAAATAAAAAGCCATTACTTTAACTTCCTCGTAGTTAATAACTACATTAATACGCGGTACAATATCGATCGGGGATTGGCCTAAAATGGCGGCCTATTTGGCTCTGCGCGAGCGCACATCTGCGCGGGGTTCCGGGTTCTCTTCCTGTGTGGTGACCGATATTTATTGAGGAATTAAGACTGGGATTGTATTGGAGGTAAATACATAAATATTTTGATGTATAACAGTGGACGAGATTTGAGATTTTCTTCCGCATTGATGATAATTAGGTTACGGTTTATGGCAATGATGTTATGGTGCTATTTTGGCATAGAGAAAGCTGTTCGATATTTATTTGTCACCTAGACCTTTGTCGAACTAAGGCAACTACAGTGTAGAACATACCAACAAATATAAAGGTTTAAGTTGAAAGGTAAAGTACTCGTAAGTTTAAACTAATAATAGGGATACCATTTTTAGTGGAAACTTACTTTACTTACTACTAAATAAATAATGATCGAAACCATTATTTTTTTGGCTTCAGTTTAGAAAAAAAGAAATTACACAAAATATGTTACCAATCAAGTACCGCAGTTGGTAACTGATCTTGTTGTAAAATAAAATATATATTTTTATTTGAAAAAATGTAAATTGATTCTTATTTTATTTTAAACATTAATTTTATATTTTTTGCTGTGCCCTACAAGGCCCATAATTGTACCTTAGCTACACCTTAGCTTGAAGATGTGGTTGTAAGTAAAGATACGAATATTTATTTATTATTTATTTATTTATTTAAAATGATGAAATAACACCTTTACAGCTATAACGCCAATGCGATGTTACCACCACCAAGATACAATAACTTACATAAGCTAACAAAAATACAATTAAAACACAATCAGAATACATATCAAAAAAGAAAAATATTAAAATACCTACAATAGTATATATGCACTTCAGTGCTACTCCTGTGAACTTCATCAGACTGCAGTGAAATATATCTACCTCATCTGAGATAATATTTAACAGTCTTATGGCGCGTGACAAGGGGGCAAACTTGTTAAGGTTAGTCCTAGAATATGTGAATATGTTCTTCTAGGAAGCTGGAAATGGTAGAAATGAAATGAAATACCTAGCTACATACACACCAGTGGCGAAGGTTCCATACAACTCGATTCCTATCGGCTTCCCTTTGAAAATTGGCACAGTCAGTATTTTATACACAAATAATATAATCACATTAAAGATACGTACTCCGGCTTACCTCTTACAAAAATTGACCCTTCGCTACTGATACACACTATATTTGAATAAATTATTTCACTCCTTAAATAAACTGCGATATGATTAGATACATAACTAAATAGTTTAGAAGGTACAAGTGACTTGTTTTCTCAGAACTGTGACAGAGTCATGACATAATTTGTAAATATAGTTTTGAGTACAAACTGTTACAGGCAAATATTACTATTTAATATGAGTTTTTGACGCTTACCATGGTTTAAAGGTTCTCTACTGAAGACCTTAAGATGGAAGCGCCAGGGTAGCCCGCGAAATTCAATTTTCAATCATTATTACTTTTTTAATAATTTTTTAATTTATAATTTATTTATATTATTATTTTTAATTTTTTTTTAATTTTTTTATAATCACATTTTTTTTTGCAATTTTCCGGTCAGTGTCAGGCTGTATTTGTGGAACAAACTATGATTTGCGGCAGTATACGCATGTATTTACAGAATCATAATCATTAAAAACTTTCGTCAAATAGTCATTCAATAGAATAAAATGAATTTAAAGGAACCCCTTTACATTTTTATTGATGATTTTAATAATTAAAACTCTGCTAAGCCACATTTTATTAAACATACAACCTGGCACTGCAATTAGCAAGTACTAATTTTGCGGACTACCCCTTAAGATTTGAACGTTAACAATCCCTTTTCTTAATACTTTGATCTGAATCATACGCGTCCATTTGATTTAATGTCTGGGTTAAGTGTTTTTAAATCATCATCATCATCGGCCTAGCCTTTTCCCAACTATATTGGGGTCGGCTTCCAGTCTAACCGGATGCAGCTGAATACCAGTATTTTACATGGAGCGACTGCCTATCTGACCTCCACAACCCAGTCAGCACTGGGTAATACGATACCCCTTGGTAAGACTGGTTGTCAGACTTTTTGGGCCACTGACTGCCTAACGACTGTCAAAGATCTACAAATGACAGCCGGGACCAACGGCTTAACGTGCTTTCCGAGGCACGGAGGAAACTCGGTATGTAATGGGCGGTCACCCATCCACAGACCAACCTAGGCAAGCACGGCTTAACCTAAAGTTCGACCCGAGCGGCTGTTATTATTTAGCCACGAGCTCCTCAGTGTGTTTTTAAATATTCTAATAATTTCCTTATAAAAGAGGAAACATCGTTGCGGCGTTTAACCACACAGGAATGCAATATCTCTATTCCTCCTAGGTTCCCGACTAGAACATAAAACATTGATGGCTCCATCTTGTGGTCAGCATAACGTCAGTTAGTAAGTTCAGTAAGTGTCACACAATCACTATAGAGAACAGGGGGCCTACCATGACGTCTTAAAGCAGTTGTAATTCCAGTGTGGGAAAGAGATGGCGCTAGACGACCTGTATAGCTCTGTCTCTTTCCCACACTGGAATTACAACTGCTTTAAGATATCATAGTAACCCCCCAGGATATGAAGTCAAATTGCTTTCAATGTGTCTATTACTTGTTAAATATAGTACAGGCGGGTACAAACTGCAACTTAGTACGTAGTTAACACATTTTTAATCGCAATAGCATTCGTTATCAATAGTTTTAACAGTAACTGTGATATAAAAAGTTATACAGGGTATAAAAGGACCCTTCTCGAAGCCGTTAACCAAGCATTCTGTACATAAAACTATGTAATATTGCGCAAGAATGATTGCTGAGAAACGACTTTTTTTTTGGTGTGAAAAATCAATGTAACGCACTCAAAACATTGTGCTGATGGATGCATTAAATATATACAGGGGTTATGTAGGTATTTAAAGTAGTTTTATAATAGTTGGAACTTTGACCTTCAATATACCCATAACTAGAAGGTTCCCGTATGGTCCAGAACAAACGACGGGAAAATATCGGCCTCTCGATTTCGTTAAGTGCGATTTACAACCTTTTTGCCTTCAGCACCAAAGAGTTAATCTGACACCAAGCTTTATAAAAATGGGTAAAAAGATTGTTGATGATACTTTTTGAGAGCAGCGGTGGCCCAGTGGTGGAGACCCCGACTTACGAGCAGTAAGTCGTGGGTTCGAACCCAGCCAGGCGCATTACTTTGTGTAAGTTATTTCATAACCACTGCTCTCAAAACGGTGAAGGAAAACATCGTGAGGAAACCGGCATGTCCTAGAACCAAAAAATTCGAAGACATGTGACATCTACCAACCCCCCTTGGGCCCGCGAGGTGGATTATAGCCTATTCCCTCTCATAGAGAGGAGGCCTGCGTCCCAGCAGTGGCAACATTAATAGGCTGATTATGCTATGCTATGATTCTTTACTTAAAGTGGCCGGCATGTCAGTGGCCACAAAAATTGTATAAGCTGAACCCGTATTCTATTGACACTCCGTGCTAATTATACGCAGAAATTATGTTTTTCCTACTCCTCCCAGACAATTAAATTGTTTCTCTGGGACTTCGTCGAGATTTATTGTCTCGGCGCTTTTCTGGTGGTCACCACTGTTGATTCTGTCTTTCAGGAGTTGCAGTGGTTTGGGAATAGTGTGGAAGGCTTGACACTCTGTGCTACGCTCGAGTGACGGTCAAACGGTTTCACCGCAGACTGAACAATTTTTGCGTAAAGTTACTTAGTTTGATGTACATAATGCTTGGTTAACGGCTTCGTTAAGGGTTTTTTTACACCATGTATAACAGCACTGGTCTGTGGTGTTCATAGGTTATGTTATTTACCCCAAGATCTCTAACTATCAAAGCAACAGCTATTTTGACACTTGATAATATTAACGATTGATCGACGGAAGACCTGACCTCACATCCTTTAATGATAATAGTTATGTCCATTATTAGTTTCACACAATCTCTGGTCATATGGTCCCACTTAGGACAAACACTTGATGTCTTGGCTCCAGTTCCCGTGTAAGGAATATAGGTGGTGTTGGGGGTTTAAGTGCTGAAGTACTGAAGTGGCAGTGGGCTGGCCATGTTGGTCGAAGTACAGATTTAACTGGGGGCGAGGTTCTTGTCATCATAAGAATTGTTCCACCCACTGCAGAGTATAGGCATCCCCCTTTTGTGCAACTCTTCCCTGGTCTGCGCGAACCTCAATGAGGTCTCACTCGCGATCTTCTGAATATCATCCAGTCATCGTGCTGTTGGTTAGCTAACACTTCGCCTACCATCTCTCGGTAACCATTCTGTGAGGGCTCTAGACTATCTGCCATCACCAAGTGTTCTCCCACCTTCATTTCAGACTATTGTCATGAACAGTGCACGAATCAACTACAGGCTGCTACTGAGAAATTCCCAATTTAAAACACAATAACACTTTGCCCGACCTGGGAATCGAACGTAGGACCCCATGATCAGCAGTAGCACTTACAACTAGACTTAAGAGGCAGTTGAAAAACTTAATCGATTGAAATAACCCAGAGATTAACCCAACCTAAAAATAATCTGCTTTTACTTATTATTCTTCTAGGACATCAAAGATAAACTAAATTTTCTCATTTCCCAGTAAACTATGATAAAGCAGCACCATTTATCACGTGACGTCACGGTGATCTGCGCGTGCGCAAGTTATCGCGCACTCAAAGACAAGTGCAAAGTGATTTATTGGATGACAGTCTGACACTTAGTCATAAAGTCGCAACTCAGAAACAGTTACGATCTAGTGCTTCGTAGGAATTGGAAAATAAAGGGTTTTACTGAGAATTCTAGCGATTTCTGTTTTATTGATATTGAGAGCTAGTCTTGCACCCAGTATTTGAAAGTCATAATTGAGTTATAAGATTTCGACAAGTCTATACGAGTATATTGACTGGCAGTTGTTATTTAGTTTAACTAATTCATTATACATAATTGAATTAAAACTACTCATTAAAGCTGATATTTACAAAAATATGAACTAATTTATATAAAATAAACTAACCAACTAAATAAACCACAGGAAGTTTAGGCGCTGAAGTAGGTACTCCGCATTTAATTAATCTCAACTATGAATAACAACAGATTTGACAGCAGTTTTCCAGAAAATTGCTTAATAAAGCAAAATCAAAACGAAATTTTTTTTCATCAATTTTGAAAATATTTTGTCTACTCATTTATAAATTCTATTTTTTTTTCTATTTTTCTTAATGTAGACATATCAGAAGGTACCAATCATTATAAAAATCAAGCAGATCTTAGTAAGCTTACGATTAAATCCATTCTAGTCGTCCCATCTCATCTAGCTGCGTAAACAGGGTGACATCACAATAAACAAGAAACCCGTAAATCATCTAAAGTGCTGTCAAGTAGATAAGCAGAAGTGAGACATTTAATAGCTTATTATATTTAAGGGCTTTATTCATGATGACAAACGCTCTTTGTTCCCTAAGTCTTGGTTTGCTACTGAGTTTCATTTCATGAATTAAATGCGCAACGGTGCTAATTGGGTTTGGAGAGGCCTATTTCCGACTCATTATAAGACACCGCGATAGCTTTTTACATGACGGAAGGAATAGATAATTCTAGAACCAGAAGCGTTGAAACTATAAAAACAGTTTTTCCAAACATTATGAACAAAATTTTTGACTTTTTTTTTTGTTCCAACGAACTTTTATCACTGTTTGATTTAAAATCATGTACTTAAGGAATTCTTGGTAACAGCTTTATTGCTCGTTACTTGCCTTACTGGAAAAAATACTGGTATTCAGCTGCAGCCGGTTAGACTGGAAGCCGACCCCAATATAGTAGTAAAAAGGCTAGGCAGATGATGACTTGACTTGCCTTGTCTTGTCTTGTCTTGGGAACTAGTAAAAATGCATGATAAATGATAATCCAATAAGTTATTTATTTATGAAACATCATTGGACATATTATTTAAACCAAATTGATTTTAATAAATAACACAAAGTTGGACAAAGACTCCGTACATCGGTTTTCGATTAAACTGTCAAAGTAAAACTGTAAAAAGAGCAAGCTTTTGATCGATCTGCGCACACGCAGCGGGTTATTTTCTGAACCTTACTTTGTTTATTTTTGAGAAACAAGTTATTTCTGATCATGGTGTGCAATGACTTTATTTCTGTGGTCAGTTCAGCAGATGTAGTATTTTATTACATTCTTGCTTTTACCCACGGTGTGGTATGCGTGGCAATCGGAAATGATCTCACTGAAACTGGATATAACTGCCTCTTTGGCCTAGCGTCCATCACAAATTGGATTTGTATCCGGTTGATGGCAATAGGTTTGCCCCCTATAACACGGGTCTTAAAAATCACTGGCGAAATGTGGGTGTACATGTATTAAGCACACCTCTGCCTTACCCTTCGGGGATAACAGGTGTGATGTAATGTTCTGTTATGTGGAATTTAATGAAATGTCGAAAAGCTGCAAAAGCGTAAAAAGTTTACAGACAGGCAGACTTCAGGCAACTTTTCATTTTGATATTGATCCACCTTTGGAGTTCTCTAAAGACCGGATTGGTTATGATGATTGACCGGGTTAACGTTTTATTGAGGCCATTGTTCGGTCGAAGTCAAGGCTAACTTTGGGTGTATTTGAGGTGTCTTAGTGAGAGCGACAGATCAAGAGAAGACATGGTATTAGGGTCATCGCGACTTTTAACCAACAATAACCAGCATCAACATTTTTAGTCAGAGTAGAAAGTGTAGAGAGACTGTCTTGATAATTTACGAATCGCAAGTAAGTAAAAGAGCGAAGAATTTAAACGTTGATGGATGGAGAGAGAGAAGAATACCAAAGAAAGAATGGATGGATTGTGTGAGGAATGATATGAAGGAAAATGGAGTAAATTATAGCGTCAGGGGAGTATGGAAGAAGATAACGTGATGCGCCGACCTCTAATAACACGGGACCAGGGCAGGAAGACGATGGGAAGAAAGTCTAGCTAAGAAAAAAAAGCTGTCCGTACACTTTGACCGTGTAAATTTATTGCAGTTTTGAATGGAATGATTTCCGCAATTTCCACAATTTGTCTGGACTTTTACCAGGACTTGCTAAAGACGTGTTGGGAGTGAAAATGAAGAGATCGTGTGCCACGAAGCGTGGCATTTGACACAGGGGAGGGTGGAAGAAGGAAACATTTTGCTCCGACTTCAAATGGGATGCAAATCGCTCGCGTGGATTTTTGAAATTATTCCACGACATAAAAATAATCTTAAGTAATGGCAGGGTCTATCCGTGTGCCAAATCTGTCCACCCGTTAAGGCATGAAAATATAACAGACAGATAAACAGTCAGACAGACTGATAAACAGAAAACCTTCCAATTTATAATAGTAATTTGGAACTAGGTATGTAATTTAAACGTGAAATAACATTTTATTAAATGAAGACTTTTTCTTACGTGTTCTTTCGGACAACTGTGTCAACTATAGCAATATTGCATACAATTTCACAGTTCGCATCGTTCTTAAACAGTAATTTTCAATGAGCAAACATGCCACCAACTTCTTAACGAAACACTTGAGTCAATTGTGGCCGTGTATTTTATTAAACGTCTGCTTAAAATTAAGTGAAGTGCAAACAATAATATGCTTTATCATCTTCATTGTAGGACGTCCTGAATTCGTTACGGACTGTCGGAAGTCTGAAGGTCGAATATGCTGCGTGAACACAGGTGTAGATGAGAGACAGATTAAACAAATGCGGCATGTGTTGTGTGAAAGATGTGTCTATGCGGAAGTGAAGTCTGTGATGATGTCATAAGAAGGTAAAGAAAATTATAATGATGGCAACTTCGAAGTTAATCTGGATTGAACATCACTAACTTTTTTGACTGAAAACATGGGCGTAGCTACCGTCTTATTAGTGTTACGGCCCCCCCGGGTACCAAGGGCTCTTGATGAGAAAAAAAATCACAAAATCATCTCACTACCTCGTTGTTTAAAGACAAAACGCTTTAGAAGCTGTTGCCACTTATCTAGATTCTCTAATCTATGCTCTTTCTATAGCTACGTACAGCAAAAGATTTGGCTCTGACGATACTTGTGCTCTTTTCCACTAACATTAAGCGAAACATAAATGAATGCTGAATTTTATAAAGGGTGTAAATAGACCCTTAACATAGCCGAAAGGCACTTGTTCTCACCGTCTTTGCGATCATGTTTTTGTTCTAGACCATACCTTGGGAACCTTCTAGTTACGGAGATATTGGGGGTCAAAGTTTAAACTTTTTCACAATATTTTTTTTTTAACTTATTTTTTGATGTGATATTATTACTTTACACACCTCCACGACCCTCGTACTGTTCAATCCATTCATCAGCACAATGCTTTAAGTGCTTTCCATCGAGTCCTACCGTAAAACGTCATTTTTCACCCCAAAAAGAAAAGTCAATTCCCAGCAATAATCTTTGCGTAAAGTTATCCAACAATGCGCTATTAATTAGGCATGTACCACCTAATATCGTGAAAATGGTCTTTACTATTGGTTTTTAAAATTAACACAACACGAAGTAGTGTTGTTGTGTAGTGTTTTCAAAAGCTCATTTCGCTTTTAATTTGGTTGTGAACAATGTTGTCACGAAATGTTTTTTTAATGATGAATAAACAAGAAAAACTTGATTTTGTTCCAGACAACTTTGTTTGGACAGAAATGTAGATTGACCAGTGTTTACAGCAGAAAGTATTTTTGTAATTTTGACACTTGAGAATGACTTATTTGGTGTGAAGGAATTTTGATGATGAAACAGGTAAAATGAGTGTCCCCTTAATTAACCCAAAATCACTTGTTCTCTCCGTCATTGGGTTATTTTTTTTTTGTTCTAGACCATTCCTTAACCTTCTAGTTACGGAGATGTTGGGGGTCAAAGTTCCAATTTTTCACAAGCTTTTTTGTTTTATATAATTTTATAATGTTACAACTTTATATTAAATACGTCTATGACTCCCGTACTATTGAAAGCGTCCATTTGTACAATATTTCGAGTGCGATACATTGAGTCCTACCGTAAAACGTGATTTGTCTTCCCAAAAAAGAACTCGTTTCCCAGCGATAAAGTTTGTGTACAGTTACTTAATTTGATGTACAGAATTCTTGGTTAACGGCTTCGTGAAGGGTCTGTTTAAACCTATTATTACTCGTTATCTCCTTGTACACCTCCTTTGTAGCCATATCATCCTTCACACAGTTCATCAATCGTTTCTTTGGTACTCCTCTACTCTTATTGTCATCCACAGTCATACTCAAAATTTTCCTGTCGACGTACTTTTATTGGTAAATGTATGATTGTATGTAACTACCGTTGGCGTGCCTATTTTAAATAAATCAATACTATTAATAATAAACCTGTGGTCAAGAGTCAGAGTGAATCAATGGTATTTCAATAAATCCATGTCAAGGCCATAAATAATATAAAGCATAACACACTTAAATGAACTTGTTAAAAGTAAACAGAAGTCTCCATGGATGCATTAGCAAAGCTGAAGGAAAACATTGCAGAAACCACACAAGATTGTCAGTATTATGATGAAACACAGTGCGTTACTCAGAAACTAACGTGTTTATTTGTGCAACAGTTATGAAAGCACACACTCGACGATGCCCATGACATCACGCCTGCAATGACCGAAAGGTTAGACAGAGGTGTACCTATCAGTAAAATACCATGTAAACAACGGTGGCGAACCTAATAAGAATTCTCAACATAAGCACCTACTTGCGACCACCAGACAAAGAGGCATATGCCCATTTCATGCCTATATCATCATCTGCTTAGCCTTTTCCATCCTTTTCTATGTTAGGGTCGGCTTCCAAAGAAACGATGGATGGACTGAGTAAAGGATGATATGGCTAGAAAAGAGGTGACTTCTCAGATTACGAGTATAATAGAGAAGTATGGAAGAAGAAAACTTGATGCGCCGACCCCAAATAAATTGGGATAAGGGCAAGAGAATGATGATGATGTAGTGGTCGGTTTCCAGGCTACCCCAATGCAGCTGAATATTAGTATTTGACATGGAGCACGTTCCTGTCTGGCCTCTACAAACCCAGCTATTGGGTAATACGACACCATTTAGTAAGACAGGTTATTATACTTTCTGTCTTACAATCTTATTGATCTATAAATGACAGCTACATCTTAGCAAAATCCTCAACAGAATTGTTTTAGCAGCGATTTTATACACCTAGGTACCTATATAAATCTTTCGAGAAGAAATAGATATTATGATGAGATGTTATGGCAGCTGTTGTAAAACGATGAAAGATACGGCGAAACTATTTTTAATAATCTATCTTTAACGGTGTTGAAAGATCTCGATCCAGCAGATTAATTTCTTGGAATTAGAAGTCTTGAAAGTGAGGAACTCGTGGCTAAATAATAACAGCCACACGGGTTGATCTCCAAAGTTAAGGAGTACTTGCCTAAGTCGGTCCGTAAATGGGTGACCATCAGTACACACTGAGTCTCCATGCCTCGGAAAGCACGTTAAGCCTTTGGTCCCGGCTGTCAATTGTAGATCTTTGACAGTCATTACGAGTAATCTGAAGCCCGAAAATCTGACAACCAAGTTTTGCCAGTTACTGGGTTATGGAGTTTAGATAGGCAGTCGCTCCATGTAAAATACTGATATTAGGCTGCACCCGGTTAGACTGGAAGGCTTCAACATAGTTTAGGAAAACGATAGGCAGATGATGTCCCACATGATGATGGTTTTACCGTAAAATAGTGGTGTCTAAGAATAGTAATATTTTTGCATGTCACAATTTAAAATTGAAAAATATAGCTGTGATAGCCTTGAGACCGTCGGACTGCCAAGTCATAGGTTTCAAATTCGAACCCAAGGCACGCACCTCTGGTTTTTCGGATTCATGTGCGTATTGTATAATTATCATTTGTTTCGGTGAAGGAAAACATAGTGAGGAAACCAGCATGGCTGAGAGATATTTCTGGGCGCATGTAAAGCCAAGTCAGAGACCCATGGGCGGCATAGAAACTCTGACACCAGGTTAGGC
The DNA here is from genome assembly GCA_910589295.1 of Noctua janthe. Taxonomy (NCBI): domain Eukaryota; kingdom Metazoa; phylum Arthropoda; class Insecta; order Lepidoptera; family Noctuidae; genus Noctua; species Noctua janthe. Next base: position 1,483,500 of record OU342561.1, read on the forward strand.
ACTAACCCCGCGATAAAGAAAGAATTTGAAATAGAGTTAAGATGGAATATGAGATGAAAATGTCACTAGTTTGCTCACGTATTTTAGTATTACTTGACAGAGTTTAATCCTATGCATTTATAATATCAGGAAGGAATCCTGATATTATAAATGCGAAAGTGTGTTTGTTTGTTTGTTACCTTTTCACGCCGTTGTCAGGTGTACAGAACTGATATAGGGTACCTTTCATCCCGAGAAAAAGTACTGTTCCCGAGGAAAACAACAATAACGTTCTTATGATAATAGATGGCGTCACGTGTCTTTCGAATCATGATTGAATTACAAGCACAGTATAACCTAGAATTGATTGTCAAATTCTAAATTAACTCGAGCGAAATCGCGGGCAAAAGCTGGTATTTACTATGCAAATATCAAACTTTAGCAAAATACCTCACCATTCTACTTATTGGCCTGTTTATTCGTACAAATTCCCCGGCTGTCTGCGTGGCTTGTAAACACGTTGGTATAACTGATAACCCCAGCTCCTTAGTGAATGGGCTCACAATCTGCGCCAGCGCATGTGACCCCGAAACCGTTCGGTGAATGCTTACTAGATAGTTATTTATGCTTGATTTCTGTGGAGTTATTTGCGAGGTTTGTAAGATTTGTTAGGTTTGTTTCAACTATTTTCACTGCCTAAAATAATGATCTAGTAGTAGCCCGCCTGGCTTCGTGAAGCAGAGCATGCAATGCCAATTTTTGTAGACATTTAGTGTTCCTACAGATTATTAGATCTTTGGAGGAATAATTCCGTAATATATTGTTTTTATATAACTCTGCTGGTTTACACGGCAAGGATAATTTGCGACCTGCATGCGGTCGAAGACCTAAAATACATAATTATACGGTCTTTATAAGTTATAAATATTTACATACTTAGATATTAGAGTACCTCTGACTAGCCTTTTAGGGATTACAGGCGTGATGTTATGTTATGTGTATGTTCCTATAAACAGCGTTGACGGCTACCGGCAGTGGTCAACGGGCACTTAGTGGTGAAGCTGCGATAATAAGACGTTACTGACAACTAGTAATGGTGTGGTCTGTCGCACGGCCGCACCTCGCAGCCATTACCCGCTGTCGACTTGAAATGTATCGACACTTTTGTCTGCTGGTCCGTTTACTAACAAACCTGAGTCCTCAATGAAATTCTACGGAACTAATATTCAAAACATCATATGCCTGTAGGCCTAGCCAAGTTACAAACGTTTCTTATCGAATCTATTTCTACAATCGTTGACGCCTCGGCGTAAGCAATTTGAGAAAACGCTAAGTTAGTAGCAAACTTGACACAACTCAGTCGATCGCTCGTTCTCCAATGTTTGTAGAAAAAACCTATACTTTAGTCTATGGTGAGCGTTCCTACCCACGTCAAACTAACGTCAAAGTCACAGTTATGTTTACTTTGTGCGCGGGCTGAACTTTTGTTTTGAATTGTTAAGAAAGGAATAATTCTTATAAGTGGTAAAAATTAAACAAATAAGGAACAAGTTCTTCTTATAATTGGTTTATTATAATACCACAGTGCGGATTGTAATTTTAAACATTACTGTGACTCGAAATGCATTTAAATGAAAGATACCATTACTGAAGTGATAACTTTTATAGGATGGAATCTAGATCTCGAGCAAGTTCGCAGATTTATTGGAATTCATAGAAAGGTACGAATATTATTAGTTATTTCGTAAATATCTTCCTGTGTTATTCGAAACTCTATCATAATCGGGCACTTGAAAGTTTGAAATATAAACAATGACGTGATACACGACACAGCTGAATCATATAGACGCCTATTGTTATCGTTAACTCTTGGGTGTCGGCAATCGCTCAGTGGTCGTTCAAAAACTTCGATATCGTTTCGCTAGCGCTTGTCAAAACTTTAACATGGCTACGATTTATATGGGATCTAGCGATCAACATTGTAGAAACGATTATATTTCATTCTAACATGTTGAACGCTCAGATAAATTGTAAACTTGTCTACGAGTTTTCTATTCGTTTGTTTTGACCACGTGACTTAACGTTGAGATGACGTCATTCCCATACATTTGATTAGCTTTCTATTAGCGTTAACGATTGTAGATTGTCAACTTGGCTAAGCCTGCTGGAATGGTCTCGGTGACAGTTGCTATCGCGATATCTGAGCGTGCGGTCTTACAGGTTCCATTTTTGGGCCTCTTCTCCGTCAGTGAAATACAGTCTTGATGTGTTACGGTGGCTGTAGATAAACTCTCGTAGAGATACTCCGAGACAGTGCGAGCGCCAGAGTGTACCTGTACAGCCCAGCGAAAAACATCGAAGCTAGACGAGCGGTCCTATACGGGGTGGAGGGGACACCGACGCGAAAACGGTTACCACGTATTCAGTACATCTTCCTGAACCCCCCTACATAGAAATTGTTCATCGGTTGATGACTCAGAATGATGTACTGAATACGTGGTAACCGTTTTCGCGTCGATGTCCCTTCTACCCCGTGTACACTCTCGCAGTCACCCTGCTTCGGAGAGTCTCGGCGAGACTGTACAGCCTTTACGTCTTGGCCGTGAGCTGTCTAAACCCTCAAGAAAAAAAAGACGCGCGTGCGTTTCTCTTGTCGTATGTAGCAACGCCTGAGTTTGTGACCGAGGAGCGTTTAGTATGCTATTTGTAAAGATCTATTCATCCATTAAATCCTCTGGTCATTGCACTGCGCCGACATGTCGCAATAAAACGCGAATGACAAGACTATTGCAGTCAGTGATGCGACTGTTAGGAACGTCCTATTACCGGATTCCTAGCATTACTGGGCAAACGGCAACCGAAATGTGTTGTTTGTTTTGTATTGTTCAAACTCTGGTGTGGTGTGCGCAATCGGAAATAGGAAGCTGTCTATTTGATACTGGGATCCAAATAATATAATTTTACGAAGAGTGGTTAGGTTAGGTTACCTACTCTTTGTAAAATTATGTTGTATGCCTGCAGGTTTCTGAGTATTTCCTTGAAAATGTTATTATATAAAAAAAAAAACAAAGTGTTTATAAAAAAAATAAAGGGTCCAAGGCATGAAATCCGCCCTTGTACAGTGTTTTTTTACATTATGTGAATAAAGCTTTAATAAATAAAAATAACTTCATCTACAATTCCCTGAAGAAGTGTTGAGAAGAGTCTCTCCAAGGAATTTAAAAAAATCGGGATAGGTGATCTTTTATCCATTTTCACGATTTTAGGCTTTTTTCTTTTTAAAAAGAACCTCTGTTCAAGAATTGAGATATTTCAATTAGACTTTGCATAATACCTATTGTAGGTATTAGTACTCGCAACCGGCAGAGTGCGTGTATGACCAGATGTATGAACGTGGTCGAGGCAAAAAGAGTATGTAACGGACGTAGTAGGTGGCGTTCTATGGTTTCTGCCAGTCCCCATGGAAGAAAGGCGTGAGTTTATGTTTGTATGTATTATGCAAAGTGTAAAACCGCCATTTCGCTAGGTTATGCTGTAAGTCTATGTAAAGCGAGCCAATATCCTGAACACCAACAATACGAAAAAACCAGACAATGAACTGGTCCATTTGAAACTAAAAATATCATGAATATGAATGGAGTATGGACACTGGACAGTAAGAGCAGTGTTGGTCATTCGGCGGCGAGATGGGCAGACGACATTGTTACCACCGCGGAAATATCCTGGATGAGGCTGGCACAAGAACATGGAGCTGGGCACAAGCAGTGCAGTGATGATGATGGATACTGGGAAAACTAAATCAATTTCCCAGCACCAGAACGCGTGTCTATAATTACTGGTCGCTCCTATAGCCGGCTGCCGATATAATACGGTCTCGGGAACACGTAATACTTATTCTGACGTCATAAGACCTTGCAAGCCGGTTTTACGCACAGCTTATGCGAAAACTTCTAACTTTCCCAACACTACTAATTGGTAGAAATGGTAGAAAGTTTTTTAATTCTGCGACGTGATGCCTAGTGTGCTGGTTTGTATTAAGGGATTATACACGTTTGTACGGAGTGGCACATTATAGTGAAATTGTGAAGATCGAGTGTGATAATTAAGTAGGTACGCGTTTATGAACTGTATTGACCTGACAGACTTCCGCCTGACTGACTGCCACAAAGGTCCATTGGTCGCTATCGCAACTGATGAGCATGAGGTCCTGGATTCGATTCCCGGGTCGGAAAAATTGTTATTGGGTTTTCCCATCTGGAATTTCTAAGTAGCAGCCACGGAGTCTGGATTTGTGTCCGGTTGATGGCAATAGGCTCGCCCCCTATTACATGGGTCGTAAATATAACTGGCGGAAATGTGGGTTTACTATTAGGTACACCTCTGCCAAAACCCTTCGGGGATTACAGGCGTGATGTTGTGTATGTATAATCTGACAGCATTTTTGTGGAAATTCATAACTTATTATATTTTGGTCTCAACTACACAGTATTTAACATAACATCACACCTGTAATCCCCGAAGATTTAGGCAGAGCTGTACACCAATAGTAGAACATTTATGCTTACGTCCCATGACCTAAGGGGCGAGCCTATGGTCATCAACCGCGCACAAATCCAGACTCGGCACTCAGGGCTGCTACGGAGAAATTCCTGATGGAAAACCCCAATAACTTTTTCCGACTTGGGAATCAAAGATTTTGGGCTATTCAATTATCGCTACTGGTCTCTGACTAGTAGTGTCCGTCAGAAATAGCCCAAAAGGTAGGTACTTGCTTATGCTCGCGGCGCCTTCGCCCGCGTGAGTTCGACAATTGTCCCACGGGATCATAATACCGGGATAAAAAGTATCCTATGTGTTAATCTAGCTCATAAACTATCTTTGTGCAAAATTTCATCCAAATCCGTTCAGTAGTTAACAAACATTCAACCATCCTCACAAACTTTCGCATTTGTAATATTAGTAAGATTAGTAGGACTAGCTTATTTTGATTTAAGATTTATACAAAACTTCGTTGAGTAGAAAATCTTCGTTTCTTATTTTTATCTTATACATCGTGACTTTTTAGTCGTCTTACAAAGATCGTCCACTCAATGTACGAGTACCCGACATAAAATAGCTCTAGGCGCGTTTTTTTTACTTCCATAATAGGTACATAGAAAAATAATGATAAAAAATTAGAATAAAACTATGAAACATCCTGTTAATGATGTTTACGTGTCAAACTGGAGAACAATACCTACCCAGCACTCGAGTCCAGTAGATCATCGCTCGCAACAGGGTGTTTTAACTACGTCATGCGTCATAATACTGAAAATATTTTTAAAATCTATTATTAAAATCTTATGTAAACCTATTTTTTTTTTTTAATGTTTAGTATTCATTGGATACATGAAGTGGGCTGCCGTTGTAAGAACTAAAAAGTCACGGTGTATAGTTGTTGTGTGTTAACTTAAATTCCGGGACTTCCCTAGATGTGTTTCAGGTTAACATTAACAACAATATTATTTATAAATACGTACATGATAACGTTCTGATTGTATACAAGGTCAGTTAGGTTCATACTGTATTTCAATACCACTACTGTTAATTGAAAAACGTAATTCAGGAAAGATGTAACATTTTTAAGAGCAGCAAGGTTATTTTTTCTATGGTACAAACAGTGATACGAGTATATGTGTCTACATATACTTATAATACTTTAAAATCTTTTGTCTGGCTGTCAACCGTGGAAAGTTCAAACCCGACGCGGGTGGCGTTGAAATTTGGTATGGAAATCCGTCACCGGACGAAGCTGGTGCGGGTTGACATTTTGTCACTCAAATGAAGTTGTCAGAGGAGCGTTAGTGAAATTTGTTTAGCGAATAAGTGGTGAAATGTATTGAATAAATAAGATGTCATTTTTTAACGATTGTCTGGCAGTATCAGTACTATAAGCGATCTACCCAAATGTCCTTTCTATGATATTACTCGTCACGTCTTTGAGCTCCTTGAGTTATGAGCTACACGATAACTGACAAATGCTAGCACTGAATGGACAGATTCACTCAAATTTGTGCGGTTCTTTTCTCAAAAGACCATCTCAGACACTAATCTGCATAGTTATGAGAACTGACCGAGTGTGAGTTGACCAAGAATAGTCTGGACCTTAAAAAAGACTATGACCCTGAGTTTGTTTTGGCTGTTTCTCTTCAGAGTAGTCAGGTACGAAAAAAAGGCCCCATTTAGTTAAAAAAAAATTACCTGTAAAAGTGCAAAATAAAAATCATTTATCATGACCCTATACCAAAACTTTCTTTAAACCAACTATAAACCAGGTACTCTACTCTCAATGGCATCTAACCATAACCTTAGCTTACAAAGCCAGTTTCTTTTAAGGTCTGAACCAGTCAATATGATGATCAGTCATCTGGAAATGTAAAGCAAAAACTAACTTGATAAAAACTAGATTTTGAAACCAGATGATCTTGTTATATGCTCACCTGAGCATTATATTATTAAAGTCTTATTAAAGTCCCGAGTTCTGTTGACATTATGGAGCCTACACACCAACCCGTAAGGTTGGTCGGCAACTTTCGTACGCGTGTGTAGGTTCCATTATAGCTTTAGAAGCCCGAAAGGATTTTTCCATGTGCTAAAATGTCGAATTTCCAAATAAACTTTCATTAATTAGTGTTTAGTAATAGTGCTCATCTTCGTTAAGTATAATAATAATTATGAAACATAACATAACATCACGCCTGCAATCCCCGAAGGGTTAGGCAGAGGTGTATCTAATAGTACATACAACCACATTTCGCCAGTTATTTTTAAGTCCCATGTAATAGGGGGCGAGCCTATTGCCATCAACCGGGCACAAACCTAAACTCCGTGGCTGCTATTGAGAAATTCCTGATGGAAAAACCCAATAACAATTTTTCCGACCCGTGAATCGAACCCAAGGACCTCATGCACATCAGTCGTTCTTGCGACCACTAGACAAAATATGTATTAAAGAAAATTAAAACGCTTGTGAAAAATACTATCTTTGTACAAGTGTTTTATGAGACAACTCACATACTTTATAATATACCTAAGTAGACGAAGGTCAGTTTACCCGACTGCGGAAGAGCCTAAAAGGAGGTTAAGTTTTTTTGTGAGTTTTTGACAATCATATTCTTGCAGTCTGTTTGTTGCCGCCGGAATAATTAAAGAATTACGTTGTGAGGAGATTAATTTAACACAGTACCGTCTGGCGCTCCTGTGCGGTGCCGCTTTTTTCTGTGGGTTTATTTTTGTATGTACTAACAATAGCTTTATAAGGTTTTTGTGATACTAACAGTATATGGACTACGTCTGAAATAAATGTCTTCTATTCTATTCTGTTATATTAGTTGTCATATCTAGAAACCATTGAACTAATACTGTCACTTACGGGATATCTTCCGTGATTGCCGAAATATTAGGGAGCTCAAAATAATGAACAATCACGGAAGATATCCCGTAAGTGAAACTTGCTTCAAGTCTACATATAAAATACCTTTGTCACTTCAACTTCAGTTTTTTTCTCTTAGGTCATGTCAGGGATATTAATTATTAAGCAATTGAACTACGTACAACTTAAATTATCCATACATTTAAATCACAATTGTCAACATCTTTTTTTTAAGCACACAACACGACAACATTGACGAAAGTTGATAACATATTTATGGTAAACTATCTTATGTCCGCGGCTTCGCCCACGTGGAGTTCAGTATTTGTCCCACGGGATCTTATTATCGGGAAAAAAGTATCCCATATGTTAATCCAGGTTATAAACTATCTGTGTGCCAAATTTCATTCAAATCCGGTCAGTTGTTTTTGCGTGAAAGAGTAACAAACATCCATCCATCCATCCTACAAAATTTCGCAATATATAATATAAGTAGGATAGGATAATTAAATTCTCCGTCTCTCCAAATACTAGTAGCTCTTTAACGAAGTAGTAATACAACATTACGGCAGGCCCAATGTCTTATCATCTCGTTGTAAATCAATTGTGAAGCTGGTTACTGAGGTGTTGAGAGATAAGGTAACTGCCGCATTATGCAGCAAAGCAATGTTTAAAGTTGTCACTGATCCTTTGAATAACCGGGTGGTACATTAAACCACTCGGTTGTTCAAAGGATAATCCACGCAAAACTTAGTTAACAGACTGATAAACTAATGTTGATTGTTGGCCAAACAGAGGAAGGAGCTCGTGGCCAAATTACAACAGCCACTCGTCTCAATTGCTCGCCTAGGTTGGTCCGTGGATGGGTGACTATCCAGTACACACCGGGTTTCTTCCGTGCCTCGGAAAGCGCGTTAAGCTGTTGGTCCCGGCTGTCATTTTTATATATTTGACAGTTGTTGTCGTTTGGCAGTCGTCGTTCGTAAGTCCCTTAGTCTCCTCTTAAGACACCCACGGGAAGATATGGGATGGTGCTATTCTTTACGTCCAACACCACACAGTACGCAGTCGCTTAATGTAAAATACTGGTATTCAGCAGCATCCTGCATGTAGCTTATATGGATCGGTCTGGATGTTCGTCGGGGGTGTGTATGTGGTATTTTACAAAAGAACTACAAGCTAAAAGTCAATAAGTTTATAAATTTAGCTTACGCCTTACAATCTATCATAAGAGACATCAAAAGAAAACCAAACACTACTAAAGATGCCAATCTATACTTCTATATTTATACCTATAATATGCATTATAAAGAGGAAAGATTTTTTGTTTGTTTGTACCGAATAAGCTCTGAAACTACTGGACCGATTTTAACCATTTTTTCACCAATAGAAAGCTAAATTATCTAGAAGCAGTAACGTAGGCTATATTTATATCATGCAAGTTAGCCGAGCTATGACATTTTTTGCGGACGCAGTGTCGCGATCTATTGAATGAATCAACAACAACTGTCCTTGATCACTTCATACTCTGCCTGCACTTTAAAAGCGATATGCTAAACCAGCACACCAAGTGATATTACCGCGTTCCTCGAAAACAAAGCAGGTGCAACGGAAGTATTTCATACAACAGTAATCACGGTGAAATTAGTTGCAGATCCAATTTTCAAACCTAACTTTAAAGTAACAGAGTTCAAATTAAATGTTAGGTTATGAGTTCTGACGAGGGAAGCTTTACACTTTAGAGAATTAGACGCGGGTGTTATGTGCCAAGCTTTTGATGCCAAATTACGTGTTATTTTAGATGCAGTTTTAGTAAATACCTGCAATGTAACGCGTCATAATATTATCGCTGTTCAATTGCTGTAAAGACAGTTTTCATTTTCGTTCATAGATTTTAACAGATTATGGACGTTTAGGGATTATGACCTATAACAGATGTATTTAAAGCAACGAACAGAGAGCAGCGTGAGCAGTAGCATCCACGGAGTCTGGATTTGTGCCCGGTTGATGGCAATAGGCTCGCCCCCTATTACATGGGACTTAACTGGCGAAATGTGGGTGTACTATTAGGTACACCTCTGCCTCACCCTTCTGGGATTACAGTCGTGATGTTATGTTATATTAAACAGAGACGTTTAAGATAGGTTTCGGATACAGCTTTTGGGCTAGATTAATTAAACATTTTATCTTAAATTTGATTGAAATATAGACATGCAAATGAAATATCTACTCTGCAGAAACTTTCAAAATAGTTTTTTTAAACACAAGATAATCTGGTGATCGACTTTCAATAGTTTGTAATTGATTTTCACAAAACTGGTTTACTTTTTTTTTTTTTTCATAAAACGTTGCCCCACACTAGAAATTTCTCCTGTATCGTGGGTGCGTTTACAAACATTTAAAGTTTAACACAAACAGCCAGACCCGGAACAACAAGCTGTAGGCCACACAAATATTTGTTCCATGCGGGAATCGGGACCCGCGACACGCAGCGCAGCAGTCAATCGCTCAGCCACTGCGCCAACCGTGTCGTCAAATGTCACTTTTATAGTTAGTTACAAAATAAGTGACACACAAAGACATAGTTGCGTCCGTCCGGTGCTGCTCTCATTGCATAGGTTTCCATGTTACATATAATGACGGAATTCCTATGTATTGTTTCACTATTGCACCTAGTTATAATGTTGGTAACGTCCGGTGAAGTGTTAGTAAGATGCATATAATACATACACACATAAGGTATTTGCAAATGATTTCGACTTACATAATCACATATCAGTAGTCTAGATAGGAAGAGATAATTTCATTTGAATTCTGTATGTACATTATTTACAAACTACAAATGGAACTAAAATAATAATAAAATATGTACAGGTATCAAAATGGAAAAAAAAATTACAGTAATTTGCAAAAGTGCCCAGAAGTCAGAAAAAAATATTTTCACAATAAATCTGAGATTTATATATAACGAGGAATGGAGTCCCTCAATACTTTATTCTTATTTTTATTTTCTTTTAATAATTGTTCTAGAAATAAGCTTTTTTTTAATTTTCAGCGGGCCTTATTTTGTTATCTAAACATACTTCGTTAATTGTCCCACGGAACCGTACTACTAGGGTGAAAAGTATCAAATTTTATTCAGTAGTTTTTGCGTGAAAGAGGAGCCCGTGGCTAAATAATAACAGCCGCTCAGATCGATCCTTAGGTTAAGCCGTGCTTGCCTAGGTTGGTCTGTGGATGGGTGACCACCCATTACATACCGAGTTTCCTCCGTGCCTCGGAAAGCACGTTAAGCCGTTGGTCTCCGGTGTCATTTGTAGATCTTTGACAGTCGTTAGGTAGTCAGTGACCCAAAAAGTCTGACAACCAGTCTTACCAAGGGGTATCGTATTACCCAGTACTAACTGGGTTGTGGAGGGCAGATAGGCAGTCGCTCCATGTAAAATACTGGTATTCAGCTGCATCCGGTTAGACTGGAAGCCGACCCCAATATAGTTGGGAAAAGGCTAGGCTAGGGAGAGAGTTTTTGCGTGAAAGAATAACAAACATCCATACATACAAACTATCTTTACAAACTTTCGCATTTATTATAGTAGTAAGATATTTAAAAAGCTTTCTCGGATAAACGGAAAGATCCAGCAGCAGCAGCAGCCTATAATGTTCCCACTGCTGGAACACAGGCCTCCTCTCTATGAGAGGGAATGGGCTATCCACCACGCGGGCCCAGTTCGGGTTGGTAGATGTCACATGTCTTCGAATTTTAGGTTCTAGGACATGCCGGTTTAGTCACGATGTTTTCTTTCACCGTTTTGTGAGCAGTAGTGATGAAATAAATTACACAAATTAATGCACCTGCCTGAACTGTTCGAACCCACGTCTTACTGCTCATAAGTCGGGACCGCCACCACTGGGCTACCGCTGCTCTACGGAAAGATCCACAAAAACAAAAAACGTCCAAAACCGTCCTAAAAAAAAAACTAACAACATACATATAAAGCATCCGCCTCTAAGCGTTTAGAGATTAAAAACATTCGATTGATTATGTTTCTTTGAAGTTCATCGATTGAGTCGGCGGCGAACAGTGAAAAGAAACAGATGGCTACTATAAATACTGCTGCTATTCTGGGTAGCGGGTTCAAGCCCGCGCGGTGCATTCCTGGGCTGTGACTACATGCTTTTGTACTTAAATTATAAGGAGCAACTAAGTTTTAATGTACTGAGATTACATTGAGTACATAACTTGATTGAAACTTTCGTTCACTATTCCGTTTATTATTAAAATCCTTGGTATCTTTGCAAAAACAATATTTTTCGTGTTTTTTGTCTTACGCTTCATCTTACATTATAGCAGCCTCGTCCGCCATGGTTCCACTTAAACTTCTTGAATGACGTCCATCAACATCTACTTGGTGTCCTACCGCATCATCATCATCCTATCCTTGTCTCAAGGCGCAGCACGTTTTTATTTTCCTTTCTCCCCTGTCAGTCATTATTCTATCACCAATCCTTTTCTCTCATATCATTCTTCACACAATCCATCCATATTTTCATTGGTCTTCCTTTCCCTAACAATCCGTCAAAATCCTACAATCCTCGTAATATTTGTAATTATTATTAACTATTAAATGACATCGTAGGTAGATAGTAATCAGTCACAATTCACAAGGCAATGTATTGAATGTTGAATTACTGTCAAAGAACTACTTGTAACCACAATTGGTATGTTGTAGACGTTGTAACAGTGTACAACATATATTATGTATTTATAATGAAGTACCAAATAACATTGTATGTTCAACAGCGTACTTAGGTACTATAGTATTTATTTAAAAGAATATTTACATTATTTATAAACTACAAATCTATAATATTAATAAAAATATGTACAAGTATCAAAAAGGTTGCAAAGCGTCAAAAAATTCGTCCACATCGCTGTCAACAGGAAAAGTGCCCAGAAGGCTGGCAGCATTGCCCCGTTGGATGTCAATGCTGATTCTTTGGCCAAAAATGGGCCCCTCCTCTGGTCACGTGAAGAGTAGGTGGGCAGTCGAACCCCAAGGCCCGTGATTCAACCCCAAACGGCTCAAACACATAACTGCCAATTAAATTATTGTATTTGCGCTATTTGAGGTTTTCAGCACATCGTACTTGCTTTACTACAGTCTCTTGACAACCATTCCAAGCTCACTGGAACTTAACGATGAAACATGGTGTCACTGTCACATGTTGTTGTAAGTGACCTTAGTGGTAAAGGAATTCACTAGGTTGACTATTTTTTTGTGTTAGCCTTCATTGTCCTACTCCTGGGCCAAGGCCTCCCCCATACCTTTCAGTTTTCTCAATGCTGCGCATCTTCTCGTCAATTAACGAGAAAGCCATCCAAGGCGTCCGCGATCTTCTCCAGGTCGACTTTACAAATAATATATATAATATCTTATCAATTTATTTAATTTGGCTGTAAGTTCATTCTAACGTCAGATATTTAACTATCCAGTACCATAGAAATGTCTGGTCTGCTCGTAAATTGCGAACAATTTATTTAGCCACTCAAGAGAACTGGGTCACCGAATGTGAAAACTGTGTGACAACACAGATTGACAAGACTATTTATGACTGTATTACATGAGTCGCCTTTTATAGCTTTATCCTGCAAATTCTATGCATTTATACGAAATACGTGGTCACTTTATGTTCATGTTTGATAGAACAAATTGATGTGTTTGTAACTCAGTATGTTATTACTTCATTTGTAGTTTGAAATAATGAGCGTAGGTAAGAATGTGTCTACCTCAACCTAATGACATGTAATTCTGTATTTGTCGGTTTTCAATCCATATTACATAACATCACGCCTGTAATCCTCGAAGGGTTAGGCAGACGTGTATCTTATTTGACACACACGAAAATGGCGAAATGAGGGTGTGCTATTGTACACCCTCATTTCGCCAGTTATGTACTATAAGTCCCGTGTAAGGGAACGAGCTTATTGCCACCAACCAGACACAAATTCAGACTCTGTGGCAGCTACTGAGGAATTCCTGATGGAATAACCTAATAACACTTTGCCGGACCTGGGAATCGAACCAGGACCTCAAACTCCTGCAGCAGTCGTGCTTGGGACCACTAGACCAATACTACTTCCAATTCTACTTATTTTGACATTTGACATTTTGACCATGCTGACATTTTTTTTTTATTTTGTCATTTTTTTAATTTTTATTTTATGTAATTCCAATGACATGCCACTTATTTGTTTGGCATCATTGATAATATTTTTTATTGTTTTGACCATGTTAACATTTTTTTTATTTTTTTATATTTTATATAATTCCAATGACATGCCGCTTATTTTAAATTTATAATATTTTGTAAACCAACTATTTGCATGCCCATGTGACGGCAAAATGTGGAGAACATTATTATAAAAAAAAAAAAACATCTATGTACCTATTACCCATGTTTGCAAAGAAATAAATGATTTGAATGAATACTTATATTATAAAGAGGTGGATGTTAATCTTTAAAAACTACGCATACACACACACACAGTCACACACACTAGGGTTATAGAGTGCGTGTGTGTGTGCTCCTTTTTTGATGTTTTTATAATTTCTTTTCTTTTTATTTTGTGTTCAATTGCATACATAATGTTCTTCTTGCTTAAAAGGTGTCTCCAAATCATGTTTGTTAAGCCTTATGTGATTGAAATAAACATTTGTTATTATTTATTACTCATCCGATTTTAACTGATAAAATGCTACACTATTGCCGCGTGCCACAGAATATGGATGAAGCTACGAGCAGAAACTATTAAATAATTAACTATTTAGGTACGTATTTAAACTTATTCCTCTTTCCTTATTTCCCAGGAGTTTGGTGAAGGAGAATACGCAATGGACGGCAACGACGACTATCCAATGGACTCCGATGATCTCGCTGACTCCAGTTCCACATCCAAGCCTCAGATCCTGGGGGTGATACCCTCGGCCATCACCAGATCAGGACCGGTGAAGACTGTGGTGGTATCTGCTGTGGAGTCCATCGCGGCCACTAACGCAAGGCCTAGGATCTTGGATGACCGTGAGTAACTTTTTCATGATCAGCAGGCAGTACTGTTGAGAGAGATGCAGGGTTTTCTTGCAGGTTGTCCCTAACCAAAGCGATCACGAACTCGTCGCTCAAATCAGTGACATATTTATAAACGCGACTGATCGCTTTGCGTAGGACATGGGGTCATAGTTTTGTCTCAATTCACCCCTTACAGAGTATAGGATGAGCCAACCCACAAAGTTTTATTAACTCAGTTAATAAAAGTGGCTGGAATAAACTGGAATGGCCATGACACAAAACCGCCAAAAGTGGGGAGATTTGAAAGAGACCCACACTCATCATTGAGTGGCCAAAGGTTGAAGAAGACAGAGTATTAGAGAGACTGCAGTAAGATCAGTCCCATAAGCAAACAAAACAAATTATTATGCTTAAGAACAGATTTAACACTAACCAACGTTAACTATCCAAAATCATTACAATAATTAAAGACACTGGGAGTGATGCGGGTTGGTACATTTTGGCAGAACTAAACTATCAGCAGTAAAAAATAATATCTCTATTCCAGCAATCACCCCAGTGGAGCGTGCGGCTCTTCGCCGGGCAGCCATGAGCAGCATGAGTGACCTGCTGAAGAACGGCAAGTGTGTGGACCCTCAGCCCCGCTGGCTCATCGTGAGGCAGCTCGCTCCCGCCGCCGACACCAGGTGGGCGCTTCATCTAACTCACTTTCTTCATCAGAAAGAGAAGTCACGAGCATCAGTATGAATACACCTTAGTTTCCGTTACAGACAATTATCGTCCTATTTACAGATACTTGCCGCCATGCGTTCAGCTGCATCGCTGCGCTCCTGACTCGGGCTGCTGCGTCAATGAAAGCGAGGTCTGCGCCCCAATAGAAGGCAAGACAGTAGTCTTACCATTCTACGTAAGTATTTTTTTATTATTTACTGACGAGACTGAATAAAATAAGAAATGAGTACATAAGAGGAAGTCTGAAAGTGGCGCCGGTGACTGAAAAGTTGTTTGGTAATCAGATGTCGTGGTATGGGCATGTGATGCAGAGGAATGAGGAAAATGTCGTTAGGAAAGTTTTGAGTATGAATGTGGATGGGTATAGAGTAGAGTAGAGGAAGACCAAAGAAACGATGGATGGATGACATGGTAAGAAAGGAGGTGTCTGATGAGTAATAGAGAAGTATGGAAGAAAAAGACATGCTGCGCCGACCCCACATGAATTGGAAGAAGAGCAAGAGAATGATGATGACTGATGGAAAGCTGCACTATTGACGACTGTCATAGGAGGTTACAGTCACGCCGGCAAAGTCGCGAGTAGAAGCTAAACTTCAATATATCTATCACAGTATTCACAGTCCACTACAATATAAAAATATTAAAAGTACGTAAACATACAATGCACGGAGCAAATTCACTAGTACTTTTCTTTGGAGTACCAAACTTCAAGCATTTTTTATAAGGCCTTCCAAAAGTAAGTTGGGTTGTCGATATCGTAAAAGTCGCTGGAAGCACCTATATAAGAACCCACATAAGCTAGAACTGTGCTAGAAGAAAAGAGAGGCCTTTACCTAGCAGGTAGAGGGTGACTCTAAAATTACGCGTTTTAGTTGATAAATAATAAGTACTTAGGTAAATCTGTTGTTTGTTACCTAGGTAAATTGTTTCCTTACAGCTCCACAAAGCACTTGGCCCAATGAACGTGGTGAGGATGCAATTCTTCAACCACACCCGATGTGCGTGTGTCTCCCGGGAAACACTGCAGATGACCGTCCCTGCTAAAGCTGGGAAAGCAAGCTACAGCGACAGCCAAGAGGAACTGGAGAGACCCTCGCGAAGAGCTCTGGTGGAGAGCCAGAACGACTGGAGGACACCGACCGAAGAGCCTCAGTTAGAAAAAGATGAGGAACCCACTGCGTCTTCTCAGTTACGCAGGTATCTAACTTAAGACTTTTCAAATAAATTATTGATAGGATCCACTTCTTGCCACCTTGTTTTGGCGGTGAAGCGTACTAACATATCCTCAAATTACAGATGCACCTGCCCAGCCCTTTTCCTGGCAAGCATGATAGACAATGAGCCTTGTTCATGTGTCTGCGACTGGCCTGATGCCGGCCGCCGCCGCGACTGCCAATACCTGGCTAAAGGAAGAGAACACTTCGGTCTTCGTGACAGAGTCTGCGTGGCCAGGGGTGACTGTACCCCGCCCGCCTGCGAGTACGGAGCCTACGACAGAACTGTCGGAAAATGCCCTCTACGAAGGTATAGAAGAATGAGGTTCCACTCCCGAGGCAGATACCAGGAGAAAACCATGGTGGTGTGAGGGAATGGAGCAGTTCAGTTGTAGATATTCTATGGTATTATGCAAGCAGTAAGGGATTTCGGGGCAGTCTCTCAGCTTTGATTAATAGTTCTATCGGCTCTCGTATAGAGCAGTCTGAAACAATAGTCAAAAGTTGTTCTGTTCAGAGGTCCGAAAAGTTTAAAAACTTATAAAAATACCTACCTCCTCATCATTAACAAATCGCCAGCCATGACCAATTCGTGCACTTTTTATGATACGTTTCTTTATATTGCGTAACCTAATGCGAGGGCTGTTCCACCTCACCCACACGTACCCACCTAAGTTACGGGGCACAACCAAACCCAGCTTAAGACAAAAAATTCGTATATCCCAGTGAATTTTATAACTCGATTTTTAATGCAAAGCGACACAGGCTGGCGGTTTTACTATGTAGGTTGTAGGTTTTAAAAGAATTTACCTATATTAATTAATATTATGAGACAAATAAGTATTTGCAGTAATGACATTGGAAATTTTCGCCATTTATCTACTTAATAATGTATTTTATATTTTAATAAGATGTTTGTGCAAGTGGAGTAATAAATGAGACTGCTTATTGCATATAATTATATAATTGTCTACGTTGTGTTTTGTACATTTTGTCAAAAACCCTGTCCGACCTGTGCTGGTTGCATTTACACGGTACCAAATAAAATATTTTCAATTAGGCTAATGTTTCAACAACCTGAGCGATTATTTATTTTAGAAAGGTTAGAAATTAATGTGATGATGAACTCTAAAACGTAATACAAATATTTCCCTAAAGTACTAAATTGAATAAAAACAATTCATTGCCCCTCGAGAATCAAAAAAGAAAACTAACGAAACGTGGTCGTTATATTTGGTACACCTCTGCCTTACCCTTCGGGGATTGCAGGCGTGTTGTTATGTTATGTAAAATAAAAGAAAGAGCTATTATTTATTTTTTACCGACAAAACATATAATTTAGTCATCCCGTAGATTATTTAGTCATTCTATACAGTGTCAAGCTCGTCTAGGCAATGTATAGAATATTTTATCTATTATTTATTATTATATACCCTGCCTAGACAATGTATAATACGTTGTATAAAAACCTTAAAAGATCAGGTATTCTAAATTTAAAAATAAAATGAGTATGGCTTACCGTACTATGGGCAAATGACTGTGAGCTATTGCAAATGGTCTTAATAACATAACTAGGGCACCCCAACCGAATGATTGGGTTCTATGTGGGTTATTGGGTAGGGTATTTTGTTTTTTAAATTGAAATTCGATACTTTACCTGACCATACTAAACAATGTCCAGGTATTGCATATGTTCGATGATAAACGATAGATAAAATATTCTAGATATTGCCTAGACGAGCTCGGCAATGTATAGAATGACTAGTATTTTAAACAAATACTGAATTATAAAGCTTTGCCGGTAACATATATTTTGGGCAGGATACTTGGCAAAACGTGAAGATGGCTGGTGGAGTAGAGCCCTCGTTAAATGGTTACCTAGAGTCGGTAAAAGAAGTGTTCAATGGCAGACCAACCGCCAGATGCCTGGATGATATTCAGAAGATCGCGCGATATCAATCAATCAATCATTTTATTGTCAGGCAACTGAGGCCCATAGTTAAAAATACACAAAATAATCTTATAAAATAATAAATTAATACATATAAAACCTTATTTAACTAAAACTAGACACGAATCGTTGCGGAGTGTTTTGCTGCGTGGTGGATATACTTAGTAGTTGGTAGATAAGGCTGCCAATGACGATCCTAATGACATCATACCTACTTCCATCATCAGCAGCATCATTTCAGCCATGAATCACCAACTGTCTGTAGGCCTTCTTGCTTACCTACTTAAAAATATTTTGGGCCAAAAATATGATTTTTATTTTTGTGTTATGTTTGCTCGTCCATTAATAATTCTCGTTAACTAACACAATGATTGTGTAGGTTATTTCTTTTTATTCATTTATAATTATTACGTACCAATATTTTAGTTTTGGGATTTTATAATAATAATTCATTTAATTTCGGGTCCGACAGTGTTTTTGCTACAACTTGTACCATTGTGCCATATACTCGTATTATGCAAAACTGAGTCAATTGGTTGTGGATAATTGTTTCAAAATTCAGTTGCAAGATTTGACATATACATACATACATACAAACATTGCAAGTTAAATAAAAGCTTGTAAAAAAGGATGTGATATGTAAATTGTGATACAGTAAGCTGCCGATAATTATGGCATATCGTCTGTTAGAAAGGTGAAGAGCGTCGTTTCTATTACCAATACATGAAAGCATAAAAAACATGTCGTATCCGTTTAAATACTGTAACTAAATTCGTACCTTGATGTCCCTACATCTTTACATCAATCTATAGACATAATAAAACAAAGTCGCTTGTCACGTCTGTCTGTGTCTCAATTTTGCAAAGATTTTGATACTGTTCTTAACATCGTTTAGGGAATTATGGGGTTAATATTAAACTTACATACACCTCCACATACATTTTGCCTTTGTACGAAACAGCAGGTTTTTTGTTTTAAATTGCGGACTAAAAATGTATGTGTTTGTGGTTCAGAATGATGTACTGTACTGAATATATGGTAAGCGTTTGTGAGTCAATGTCCTTCCACCTTGAATAATAAACCAATCTCGATGTTTTATCATGTTTAAAAACCGTGCGAAGGAGGGATCGGTAGCTAAACCAAGATATTAAAAAATAATGAACAAATAGATCGCAGAGTAAAAAAAATTCTGTGTGTGGCTAGAGTAGCCACAGTTTGAATGTGGTATACTCTGTGTACGTACGATGGATACACGAAGCTAAATAAGTTGACTTATCACACCGCGGGGTGAGATTTTACTGACAATACAATGGTTTGGTGGGCACTAAGGGCAGGTTAACCTTAAAATGTTTTGGAAAGGTTTTTTGCGATTTCTAACTTTTATACTACTCAGTCGCTCCCATAAAGTTTTTAATCTTTATGAGAAACAGGATCGATTGGCATTAAAAAAATAGACTTGTAAACTGTACAGTTTTTCTCAAACGGTTATGGATAGGCTCCTCGGTTTCCCGGTAGCTACAACGGTTAAGGTACCTGCACTTACAGCCCCATCGCAAAATTCCACCCTGTGTAGTATTGTGTGATTGGTGTGTCGTTCTGTGAACAGTAAAGACAGCGCACACCGGGCACGGCAGAGCAGAGAGTCTTGTCAATCTGGATAAAATCTTATGCGATTATTTATAAGATTTTTATTTTTAAATTGTAAATAAATATGTTTTTAAAGTGGGACTTGTTTTTTTTCTGTTATAATAACGTAATTATTCCTCAATATAATCTTAAATCTACTTAGCTTGGATTATCATTTTAGGTATTATTTCCCAACGTCAATTCCAGGGCGTTTGCTGTATGCGTACCTATGTGTTTACTTCCAGTTGGCAGAAAGTTATTAGCAGTTGGATGCGGGGTTCCGCCGCATCTGCGGACACGTTTCACACGAACGCACAAAGACATCGTGCAAGTGAAGTGTTACTTACATAGTTTAAAGTTTTATATACTAACACAAGTTAATGTTATAGTATGTAAACTTAGGTTAAGCTCTATGGGTTTATGTAACCTGAAAATAAAATGATTATTATCTGTTTATTTATTTTTCTTACTCACTATTTACGTTTTCAAATATATTTAGTAACAAAAAAAAAATAAAAAAAACATTTAAAATATAAAAATAGGCGAGGCTATTAAGCCATTGGTCGGCACAACTATCAACACAATGCCTGCTGCACTCACGTTCAACATGTTGACAACCTTACGAGCAAGACCATTTTACTTGATTTGCTTATTATTCTCTGCTTTCACGAGGTTTTCTTCATGCGGGACCGCTATATCAACAATCATTGCGCGACGCTCTAATCGATTCATCAACATAATGTCAGGCTTATTGGCAACAATAGTCCTGTCAGTGATGATATGTCGAACCCAATACAACGTGATATTACTATCATTGAGAACTGGGTTGGTCGCATACTTATGGGATGGCACATCTGATTCCACAACTGTACTTCAAAGCAAGTTGCTGGTGGAATCCTGGCAACGAAGTTATGTCTATGCAAGTACATTCCGTTAGCCAGACACTCACAAATAATGTGTCGGATCGATTCTCCCGGACGCTGGTATGCCCAACATAATATATATGTGAACCATGCCATTCTTCACAGAGTATTTCCGGTAATTATCCGTCATCATAACTTCGTAAATTCTCACTCACAGACAAAACCTTCGGTTTCCCCGAAAAGGTCACCGAACCGCAGCCAGAATACAGGACGCTAAAAAGTGTACATGTACACGGAAGCTTTTACCGGGCCCTACTTGGGTCCACCATGTAGGGCCCGGTAACACGGAAGCTTTTACCGGGCCCTACATGGTGGACCCATGTAGGGCCCGGTAAAAGCTTCCGTGAAGCTCCTTGCTCTGCCATACCTCCCTGCGGTTATTAGTGTTTAATTTTATACATAGCCAGCCGCACCGAGAGGCCGAAGCTACAAGCAGACTCGCGCCTCTCAATGCACAGTTACATCTCAGTGCTCCAGAGGCCCAAAAGTCGTAAAAGCATTTTTGGGTACGTTGGCCCAGCTATATGCAAATTATAAAATACCGATTTTCATAATTCCGAATGGTTCAAAATTCCGAATATAACAACTCCGATTTATCATTTATCCTATTTTTTAAATTCCGCAATTTCAATATTCCTAACGTTCATAATTACTATTCTCAAAATACCGAGTCTCAATAGATCGAATAACAAAAAGTTCGACTTAATGATAATACGAAGTATGAAAATTACGAATTCCGATTATCAAAATACCGATTAATTAAGCGAGGATGCATGCAACATGCAGCAGGCATGGTTTCTGTCACGGCTCCGGCGCTGCGGGGCTCCGGCGGTCCCACGCGAGCATATTTATTTATTTATTTATTTAACACTTCAAGCACAAAAGTACAGAGGCGGACTTAAAGCCATAGGCATTTTCTACCAGTCAACCTTTGGGTGATGCAGAGACAAGCAGTGGTAGGTGTATATCTGAAAATAATTTTAAATAATACTAAGATTAACTACAAGAATATATATAATACTATAAATATATATCAAATACTATAAATATATATCAAAATTTAAATTAATGTTAATAGACATTTCCACGAATATACTAAAATAAAAACACAAACCATGGGGAAAACATTACCGTTGCGCTTATCGTCGCAGATGTGTTATAGCTTCGGCTTGAAGCGCAGCGTTAAAACCACCTGTTCCTAAGCACGCGGGCCGGAAGGACCTTTCCTTCCGGCCGTACCAATTGAATCACAATCAGACACCCTAATTTTAGCAGTTTATTCGAAGTATTGAAAATCGGAAAGTCGTTTTCCGGATTGACAACCCATCGAGCATTTGATTCTTCGCACAAATGAAAATCGGAAAACAAAAAAATCGAATTTACGACTTTCGGTATAATAAGTTTCGTGATTTTTAATAATAGACATTATGATTCTTAGGTATTATGAAATTCGGACTTTTGAAAACCGGAACATCGCAATTCGGAATACAATATTTCGGAGTATTTGGGTGTTCCCGTTACAAAACCTTGGTTACATCATTCATGTTGAGATGGTACATTATGATGAACCATATAGCAAGATGTGTATGTTAAAAGTATAGTAAAAACAAAAAAGACAATTAAAAAATAAAATAAACTATTAAAATAGCCGTGGCAACTAAGAGAAGACCAGTCACAACTGACAGCTCCCGTTCACGAACATGACGCTCGGATCAGCACCATTCAACACAACCATTTTGAACGGAACTAAATGATCCGACACACGCGCCACCATCAGCGAGACATTTGAGCGAGCATGAGTTGGTAATGGGTCATCTACTGGTTTAGGAGCGATATTGTCACAGATAGGATCCGATGGAGTGGAATGTCCCGTATCGTTTGCTTCTCGGACGCTGAATGCCGCAGAAAAGAGGTATTCACAAATCCAGAAGGAGGCTACAGCAATCATATTCGGAGTGCGGCGCTTTCACCAATATTTGTACGGAAGGGCGGTCCCGTTTATACTCCGTACAGATCATAAGCCCCTATTGTCGATTTTTGGTCCCTGTCGTGGTATTACAGAAGTCTCAGCTATAATAGAATACATACGGAGTGCTGACAACAGCGCTTATTATTTGTCGCGCGCTAGCCTGCCCGACGAGGAGCCGTCAGCGGCGGGGGAGGGGTGTGACCACGGGGCCGACAGCGGTGGCAGTCTTAAGCCCGTAGAAGATCGCGCCTCATATATTAACTTTGTTATAGACGGTAGTTTACCGGTAACACTCGATGAAATTCGTAATAAAACGTGTAAAGATAAAATTTTAAGGGAGGTCATATCACACATTGTAAATGGTTGGCCAAAACGATTAACAAATAATTTAATTAAACCGTATTTTTTATGTAAGACGCAGTTGCCGATAGAAAGCGGTTGATTATGCGGGGACACAAAGTAGTTATTCCCGAATCAATAAGGTCTAAATTATTCTCCTTTATTTATTTTTATACAAATCTTCTACATTTTTAAATATTTCATAAACTAAAATCAATAAAAAAAACATTTAAAAATATAAAAAATTGTAGCCCACCGGTATCGGGAACAGGGTCCAAGCTACCGGCGGTCAGGGCTCCAGAGAGAGGAACCTCCTGACAATACGAGCCGTGTCCAGGAGTACCGCTTTCTGAATCAAACCCTTGATCCAGCTGCCTAACGAGAGCCTCCTCAGGTATTGGTCGAGGCTCTTGG
Organism: Noctua janthe; assembly: GCA_910589295.1. NCBI lineage: Eukaryota > Metazoa > Arthropoda > Insecta > Lepidoptera > Noctuidae > Noctua > Noctua janthe. Next base: position 1,507,126 of record OU342561.1, read on the forward strand.
CAATTAAGCCATGGGCTGATACAACTATCGGCACAATGATCGCTGAGTCCACATCCCACATGTCGACAACCTCGCGAGCCAAGTCAAGATACTTGATTTGCTTATCTTTCTCGGCTTTCACGAGGTTCTCATCATGCGGGACCGTTATGTCTACAATCATTGCGCGCCGCTCTGACCGATCCACCACCACTATATCAGGTTTATTGGCTACAATAGTCCTGTCAGTGATGATGGATCGATCCCAGTACAATGTGATACTGCCATTTTCGAGAACTGGGTCGGACACATACTTATAGTACGGTACTTCCGATTCCACAAGGTTGTATTTTAGAGCAAGTTGCTGATGGATAATCCTGGCTACAAGGTTGTGTCTATGCAAGTACTCTCCGTTAGCCAGACGAGAACACCCGGAGATAATGTGACGGATTGATTCGCCTGGACGGTGGCATGCCCGACATATGTCAACCGTACCGTCCTTCACAATAAATCTCCGGTAGTTATTCGTCATCATAACTTCATCTATAATTGCACAGACAAAACCTTCGGTTTCTCCGAAGAGGTCCCCGGAACGTAGCCAGGCTACGGACGCTGATAGGTCTACGTCGGGCCCATGCAGGGCCCGGAAAAAGCGTCCGTGAAGCTCCTTACTCTGCCATACCTCCATGCGGTCGTTAGTGTCAAGCACTACAGGTTTGCGCCAGTTCTCTTTAGCCAAGGAGAGCGGGGTGAGCCCCTTGTCCACCGCGACCACATCTCGATGCATCCCCACGTCGGTTTCAAGGAAATATTCCCTAAGACTGCATATCTCGCGATTGTGGAGAGTCTTAGCGTTTAAAAAGCCTCGACCCCCACACCTCCGCGGGATATACAGTCTCATAACAGAAGAACGCGGGTGATGCATTCGATATGCCGTCAACAAAGTACGGACCCTCCTATCCAGGGCGTCTAGTTTTGTCTGAGTCCATTTGAGTATGCCGAAAGAATACATCAAAACCGGCATGACCCAACCGTTGAAGGCACGCACCTTATTGCCGCCTGATAAAAGACTATTAAATACTTTTTTCAGACGGCCAAAGAAGCGCTCCTTCAACGATTGCTTCATGTCAGCAACATTGATGCCCAGCGCTTCCGACATACCCAAATACTTATAGGTTTCAGTTGCTGAGAGGGATCTAAGATTTATGGAATCCGAGAGCTGGGTTCCCACAGATTTCACAATCTCCCCTCGCTTTACATGCATGACCGCACATTTGTCCACACCAAATTCCATCCTGATGGCGCTACTGAAGGTTTCAGTTACTTTCAGTAGCTCCATCAGTTGCAAATCGTTGGGGGCAAAGAGTTTCAGGTCATCCATGTAAAGGAGGTGAGATATAACTTGACCACCTCTCCTCAACCGATAGCCTAGACCTGAATCCTCCAGCAGCGTGCTAAGAGGATTCAAGACTAAGCAGAACCAAAGCGGACTCAAACTATCGCCCTGAAATATACCTCGCTCTATCCTTATCGGCTCGCTATTCCTCTGGATTTGCCGACATCCTGGATAGCGAAGGGCCGTCCTCCATTGCCCCATACATGACATCAGGAAGGTGCGCAGAGTTGCATCAATTTTATACAACTCTAGCACCCTCATGAGCCATGTATGTGGCACCGAGTCATAGGCCTTCTTATAGTCTATCCAACATGTCGACAGATCCTTTCGGGAACGGCGAACCTGTTGACTAATGGCCATATCAATGAGGAGTAGCTCCTTAGTACCCCGGGACCCGTTCCTACATCCATTTTGAGAAGCGGACATTACAGAATTGTCATCAATGTGTTTGTTAATTTTAGCTCTCAAAATAGATGTAAGAACTTTATAGACCGTCGGAAGACAGGTAATCGGTCTATAATTTTTGGGTTCCGCAGTACTACCCGATTTATGGAGCAGGTGGGTTATACCTGTTGTCAGGAACTCTGGCAGCGACCCTGACTCTAAGGCTGACTGGAACAGGATCGCCAGGCGAGCGTGCGATCTTGTAAACCATTTAATCCAGAAGTTGTGCAGCCCATCCGGCCCTGGAGATTTCCAGTTAGGCAACGGACGGACTGCACGAACTACGTCTTGGGGGCTGATATTGATTGCCCCCATTTCTGGTACTAGATCGCACGCTCGCTCGACCCTCCGAGTCCATTCACCCTCGGTATGGCTAACAGGCACCGACCAGATGCTGCGCCAGAATGAACACATGGCATCATCATCCGGTAGGCGCGTGTCAGCCACACCTTGGTCCGGTCGCTCCCAAGCTCTAAAAACCCACCTTTCATCTCTTTGAAATGTGCGATTCTGAGTGTATCGGTCCACCCGCCGCTTATACCTACGAATACGGTTTGCCCATGCATACACTTTCTGCTTCAGGAAGTCGATGCGCTCTGTGACACGGGACATGTAGTCTCGAGGACTAATATCAGTCCCCGAGAATGCCCGCCTCACAAAACGCATCACTCTAGGGCGAGTATTGCCCTCCCTGAAGCAGATCAGTTTGCCGATGAGTGCTCTGGCCCCATCAATACGTTGTTCAATCCTGTACTGCCATGCTGGTACGGCTGGTTTAGGTCGTGTAGCTCTGTCATCAGAAAATTTGACATGAGGCGACATGCCGTTACAGCCGCACAATACAGAATTGAGTGAGCATCGGTGAGGTCTTCGCAGTTGTCAAAATAGTTTGACAACTGCGAATCCAGAACAGCCACCAGCGCCCTATTTTTGTTATGCATGGGCAAACGAGATATGCGTGGTCTAAGGTCGGGTTGCATGAACCGATACTCTCGAATCGCACCTTCCAAAGCACTCCTCATTTCCTCATTGCACTGGGTACTTACATTAGTAACCATGTCATTATTCACGTTATTAGCGTGATTAGATATTGTACTAGACTGTGGTAGAACCACAGCCTGCACCGACGGGGTAATGACATGGCTACTCTGCATTTCAGATCGTAGGCGATCAAGTACAGTGTCATCCAACATACGATTACGTTGGATGACTCGCACCTGATCCGATAGTCGTTGCGCCGACACGTTGACAGCTGGCTCAAGCACCTGAAACAGAGAGAGCATCCGAACACGGTACGCGGTCAGGTTGTTACCCCCCTCTGTAGCCCCATAGTATGCGCGCATGACATTTGCATTAATGGATTGCGTCCATCGCATGCGCGGCACACTCCCGCCGGGAGCTGGGACCCTATCAGAGGCCGGTGGGCCTCGAGGTCCTAAACCGTCCGGCGGCCGGCGTCCTCCTCGTCGACGAACAGGTGGTGGCGTCGTCGGCGGAGAGAAATACTCGTCGCTCGAGCTCGACGCAACTGCCACGGCCGGTGTCACAGCACTCACGACGGGGCTGGATTCCGGCGGCGGCGAGGCGGAGCTGAGCGACGGGTCCGGAGGCGATAGGCGTGCGCGTCGTGCCGCTGATCTCGTCAACATTTCTTCATATCTTTAATCTTTAGTAAAATTTTTTGATAGACATTGACAGACATTGTGTCAAATCAATGGTGGTGGTGTGGTTTTTTCTTATTCTATTTACTTTTTGCATTTTCATATTGTTTCTTCATTGATTATTGTAATAAAAATTGATATTATGAAATGTGGTATGATTTAAATCTTCCGGTATACTGTAAGTTTTTAATTTAAAAAATATTTTGTATATCTTATATGAAGACGTAATTGTTGACGTAAGTGTTGCCAGCTAATTATTAGGTCTAAATTATTATTAGAGCTACATAAATCATATTTGGGTATAGTCAAAACAAAAGCAGAGGCTCGCAGCAGATTTTGGTTATAAACAATGCCTTAGAAAAAATGATTGCAGGTTGTGAGGTTTGTTTACAACTTATACAATCACCGGCGCGCTGGCCACCTCAGGCGTTTTAAAGAATCCACATCGACTTTCTCGGGCCAATTGATAATCGTTCGTATTTAAATGGGTAGAAGCGTATGACATGGGCGCGAGTACGTCGACATTATCAGTGCTTAGCAAATTATATGAGTACATGACGAGGTTTGGCTTGCCACACACGATAGTTAGTGATAATGGTACACAATTCACTTCAGCAGAGTTCAAATCGTTTTGCATATCTAACGGTATATCGCATGTGACGTCGCCCGCTTACCATCCGGCTAGTAACGGACAGGCTGAAAGTTACGTGAAAGTTGTTAAGAAGGGAATCAAATCATGCTTATTAAGTGGTCACAATGGTAAAACTATAAACCACAAGTTGTGTAAATATCTGTTTGATTATCGAAATTCCATACATTCCACAATGGGATGTTCGCCTGTCCAGTTAGTTTTTGGACATAAATTACGATCGCGATTTGATTTAATTAACCCGATACCGCCACCGCTCGCATCTGTCACTCTCGCTCGACACGTAGAAAACAAACAGTGTTTGCAGTCTAAAGAACTTAACAAAAGAAGATCAGAAAAAAAAATCAATACTGGAGACTTTATATTGTATAAAAAACAGAATGTAAATATGGATTCGAGGAACAAAGGCATTATAGTTAAAATAATTGGAAAGGTCATTTATATTATTAAAGATTGGATAACTTGTAAATATAATTTAAAAAAGTCAAAAAGTCAAAAGCATTTATTTCAATTAGACCATCACAGACACTTTTGAATGTCAAAATTTATTTGAGTGCGCATGACATTCTCTCAGCCACCAAGGCAGATTCCAGTCAATGAAATATAACAAAATTTAAGATGTAGCTTTACAGTACATAGCACTCACACATGTGATATGCAGTTATATAATATTAGTATTATTATATACCATGTTAAATTATTGTGGAAGCTGCAGAAGATTGTAAAATCTCCTTGCAATGTATAGATTCCATATGTTAGCATATGGAATCTATACATTGCAAGGATATGATATGGAAGTAACTAAAATAGACTAGTCTCGCGGTATCCACGTCTGTTATTTGCCGGATTTTACGGACAGCGTAAGTGGCTGAACTTGACCGCCCTGCAAGTGTTGTTAAGTGAGGACTCCATTGCAGTTTCGAGTCAAGCGTAATCCCCAGGAAAACCGTCTGTTCGACGAATTCTACTATATCCCCGTTCAATACAATGTTACATTCACTACTTCTAACATTCGATAACGCGAATCTTATGCATTTAGTTTTCTTCTCATTTAACACCAAATTATTTACAGTGAACCAGTTATGAATCTTAAGTATAGCGTTATGTAGTGTTTATGTAGTGACGTCAATGTATGTTATCCTATATAATCATGTATAATCTAAAATAAAGAAGAGTATTACATGGGTAGTCGCGTGTATCATTTCTCTCCACAAATACCTTCGACCTTACACGGCGACCCTGCAAGCGGACTTCGCCGCGCGATTGTGTTACCGACGCTCCGCGCCGTATAAGGGTTGTAAGTCTTAAACAATTGGACTAAGTAAAACCGAGCTGAAATGAATTACAATATTTTATTTGCTAGTGGCTGTGACAAGTCGAATTCGGTACAAAAATTTTGAGTTTATTAAAAATGGGAAGTACAGACTAAAGAAGAGACCGTGGTGATGCAAAACGCAGCGGGAGGAACTAATCATACCCATCTGGAGGAGGTGAAATTTCATATTTCCACCATCACCATACTGATGATCATCGTGGTACTGGTTCTAGGACTCGGCGTGCTGTATTTTCTGATGCAAAGTATCGGCGTTGTCATGTACGCTGGATAAATCAGGAGATATACAGGAATGCGATATCAAAAAGATCTGGAGCGAGGCAATCTGGACATTCCCCGGAGAAAGGACGGCCGAAGGACGACATAGTATGAAAACAAAGATAGCGGTCACCAGTTTACGCATCTGCAGTCTAAGTAAAAGTGCTAAAAAAAAAAAAAAAGTGGAAACTGATAAGAGTTCAAGTGGTAAATTCGGTGAATTCAAATCGAACATAAAATATAAACTGTGCGGCTATATTGTAGTCGTTTTTGACATGGAAAGAAAAATTCGAGTGCGAGCAGGGTTTGAACCTGCGACCTTCCGATTCAGTACACCGGATGTCTTAACCAACTAGACCATCGCACCCCGCTCATAGTTCTCGAAATTTTCGTTCCATAACAACGTCTTACGGTGACGGTCTTTTTTCTTTCCATGTCAAAAACAGCTATGTTCCCTACGCAGGGTTTGCGTATAAAATATTAAAAATTATATTGTAGTCATCTTATATCCAGAAAACAACAGGCATCGTAAAATGGACTTAGAACTTTATTTGTTAAGTGCATAATCATAATAACTATAATCGTAGTAAAAAATATGTACTCGCAACAAATTGTTTAAACAAATAATGATGGTAAGTAATGGCAGATGTCATGGAACTTTTATATAAGTTTGAAAATACAATTGAAATGTATTAAAACATATTCAAGGAAAAGTATTAGAGAAAAAGTTGTGTGAAGCAAAGGAAATTTATGATAAGTATACTGATATAATCAAGGAGATAACTGACGATATAAAGAAGGGTAAAGTAGGACAAAGCGAAAAGATAATAAAAGATAAATTTTACGTCGTCAAACTCTTGTGCACGTCTGTTAACCTTAAAAATCAGTGATGTGTCATCAGCAAATAACACCATTTGAGGTCGACTTTTCAGTAAGTGAGGTAAATCATTTATATATGTTATGGACCAAGTGATAAATTGGGTATTATATATAATGCCCGGTCAGTATGAAAAACGCCCAATATGAGAGTGTAATTTGATAATAATGATTCAAATAATCAAATTGACCGGGCATTACTAAATATTGTACATCACCTTTTGGGCAGAGTAATACAAACATATGTAATTATTATTTTTTTATTGTTATTGTCATTTAACTTAAATAAACCATTTAAATAATCAGACTTATTATTTGGATTAATTGTCAAGGACTTCTACATTAAGAATCCACTAGTTTTTGCATTTAAAACTTAAGGAAAGTCATATTAACAATATAACATAAAACATATTAAATTTAAAACAAAAATTTCACAACTTATCTTTGTTTTATAGAAATGACTTATTATTATAAAACATAAAATAAACTAAAGTTTAAGCAATCAGACTCATTTGGCATAATTAGCATCTTCTCGTAATAAAAGTCAAATGAAAATACAAGTAAAATAGAACATAAAATTAAAAACAATATACAATATGTAGCAAGTAACAGATTTATTTATTAGAACAACTGCCACTGTGATGGCATTTTGAGGGACAAAACTTTTTGGCTTTGCGACAACTACATTTATCAGACTTCTTTTACAACCACATCGACTATAACCTTGCCCTCCGCATTTAGAGGACATTCTACAACACTCTCTCAGCGAAACCTCTGTCTCTGGAACATCTTCAGGCGAAATAAATCTTTCCTAGCTTTATTATCAAATTGCCCAATTGTCATTTAGCAATATAATAATGACCGTGCCATGTGATAAATAATGAAGTTAAGATAGTAATTTATCACTTAGCCCGATAAAGCTAGACATTATTCATAATGCTCGTACATTATTAATAATGCCCGCATTAATCATTATTCATTTCGAGATAAGTTACGCATAAAAGAGGTATGAATTTATAATGTGGGTAAATGTAAATAAAGTTAGCAAGAATGTTTAAATCATCCGATGTTAGGTAGGACATGACAGTGCGAGCAAGCAATCAGCAATATATCACACGCATATGCGTAAGCGAGACAAATGTATAATTAAGTATTGGAACTTGAAGACGAACAGCGCGGTAAGGAATACAATAGAAGCTCGTTAGCAGTGCCGAGGTGCTAAACCTTTTACAAAAACAAAGCAAATTACAATTGATTTGCAATCTTCGATACATTTTAAAAGTAGAAAAACAACAAATCAATCTTGAATGTAAATAGTATCGGTTTAAATAATCTTGTTTAAATCCGGTTCCTTTCTTATTATAACGGTTTTGCAATTAGTACCCTTGCGCACACGGATTTTACCATGTTTCACCCAAACGAATTCATAGCGTTTCTCTTTAGCGGCGATTTTAGTAATATTGAGAAGTTTTTTGGATTCCACACTTAAATGGTCGTTGACATAAATACGTTGTAGCACTCCTTGATAACCTATGTCAGAGGTGGAGAGATCCTTAACAGCACGTGCAGCGGCAATAAAATCTTCTTTTATATATCTGTTGAGGAAGCTCACTATCACTAATTTTTCCTTGGTATAATGTATAGGCACCCTCGAAATGTAGTTAATCTGGCTCTTAGAACACTTGTAACTGATTTTGCTGCTGATGGCGTCGACGATTGAGAATAAGTTCTCATCCTTCTTTAGGGGGACACCCTTAATCTCCACATTGTTTAGTCTGGATCGCTGATCAAACGAAGAAATCTCAAGCTTTGTTGAGGCCAACTCTGTCTGCAAAGAAGACACAGTGTCCTGAAGCTTCTCAAACTCGGAGGACTGTTTTTCTAGTTCAGAAAGTCTGGTATCGAATTCGGGAATTTGGGAATTAGAAAATGTTAATTCTCTTACTAATTATTTCTTGTCGAAGGAGGATCAACTATGCGAAGACTATTTTGTCGAAAGCTATTCTCGTGATAGTAAAGGTCGATTCGTAGTGCCCTTACCTTTCGTCGATCCTTCGAATAAGCCTCCTTTTTCGAATTCTCGTGAGATTGCTTTCAAAAGATTATTCTTGTTGGAAAAGAGAATTAGAGGATTGAATTGTAGTCCTAATTTTCGAAAGGCCTATGCCTCTTTCATGAAAGATTATGAAACTAGTGGCCACATGGAAGAGGTAGAGTCCCTGATATGTAAAGAGGGTAAATTTCAAAAAAAATTGTATGTAGACATAGCAACAACATCATCTTGGTGGGCTCTTCATTAAATAGTTATTTAAAAATAGTTTTTCTTAATTTTTAATGAATTAAACAAGTTCACTTTTCGTTAAGCCCCCCCACACTTGCTATCTATTGTTATCAAGTCTGTAACACCTGCTCCTGGGTCACTGTCACTACAAATCATCATGGACACTAAACTTGCTGCCAGCCTGGAGGACCTCCAACAGTTGTTTGGTTCCCGAATGGCGGAATATGAAGCAAAACTGCAGCAGGCTTCTACTAACACCACACCAGCTTCACCTGAAATTTCATCTATCGCACGTGAGTTTTCCTAGTTTAAGCTGTTTGACTGTCAAGCACTCTCTGCTTTAAAAAAAAAAGAGCTCTAAACATAAATGAACAAGCCGGTCCGTTGAAGTGGAGTATAGGTTTTATCACAGCCCTAAATCCCGGTGCTGATGGCGTCTGTAGAGTGGTGACTGTCAAGACTGCTGCTGGTCAATTCAAAAGGCCAGTCTTGAAATTGTGTCCACTGCCTATCTTTAATTAAATAACCATTTATCGATGAAATAACCTTTCGCCGTCGTTAGTATTTAAGACTAGTTTAATTTCGTTGTTTCAATTTCATAAATACTTTGTATTTAGGTGCGCGGAATGTTCACTTTATTTTATTTTATTTTATTGTTTTATTGTGTTTGGGTGGCTTACAGCTAGCAATACAAAAATTAATAGCGAAGCAAACAACGGCAAGCCATTTACAAGCCTCCACAGTTAGCAATAAACTATTGATGCACAAAGTAATAATTAAGCCAAAATATCAGTAACTAAGCACAAGGCACCAAGTAACAAAGAATAGAAACTTAAAATTAAGTTAAATACCTACACAAGCAGGCACGCAGGCGTAACCACTATTAAAATTCGTCATTAACAGCACAGCTTTTAGACAAGGCAGTACTAATTGTAGCTAAGCTGCTTGCAAACAAATCGATTGATGGGTGTTCGTTCATTACAACTAGGTTAAATGCTTTGATTGAGCGATGCAAAAAAGAATTGCTACGGTAAATTGTGCGAGCGTAAGGAGCACGAAGAAGATTTCTCAAGCGAGAATGCCGAGGTGGAACATTCAAGGACAGCATAGAAAGAAGGTCAGGACATTCAATCTTTGATTGTGCTATTTTCACTAGGAACCGTATGTCAGATATATTACGTCGAGTTACAAGTGGAAGTAAGTGGAATCTAACGCATCGTTCATTGTAACTCAGATAAGAGATTTTAAATTTGTAACCTAAGTATCTCGTGAATTTCCTTTGTATTCGTTCCAATCTGTCCGAATGCACGGTATAATTCGGATTCCAAATTTGGCTAGCATATTCGAGGTGACTACGGACGTAAGCACAATACAAAATTTTCAGAGTCTTCATTCTCCTAAACGAACTGGCATTACGGATAATGAATCCCAGAGCTTTAGAAGCTTTTTTGGCAATATGTTCAACATGACACTCAAAAGTCAGCTTACTGTCCAGAAAAATACCAAGATCTCTGGTGACACGAGTTCGAGATAAAGGCTGATTTGCGATTGAGTAATTAAATATTATTGATAGGTTCTTCCGGGCAAAGGTGATAACTAAGCATTTAGATATATTAAGATCTAATTTATTTACTCTACAATAGTTCACTAATCTAGATAAGTCAGCCTGCAAACGTATAGCATCATTTAGACTCTTAACTGATGTAAAGATTTTCATGTCGTCTGCAAACATTAAGTGATTAGAATGTTTGAAACACTCGCCGATGTCATTAATGAAAAGAATAAATAATAATGGCCCCAATAGTGAACCCTGCGGCACACCAGAGGGGATGGTTGACCAGGAGGATATAAAGCCACTGAGCACCACTGCTTGTGTCCTAATTTGTACATAAGACGAGAACCATCTGTATAGGTCGCCCCTAATACCCAAGTCGAAAAGCTTCCTCAGCAGAATGTCATGATCGATTCTGTCAAACGCCTTGCTATAGTCGGTGTAGATTGCATCAACCTGGGATCCATTATCCATATGCTCAGTAATAAAATCTGTGAACAGGACCAGGTTGGATACTGCAGACCTTCCCTTCAGAAACCCGTGTTGTTGAGGACTCAGGCTAGAAACCACACTGCTGTACAACTGATTATAGACTATGCGCTCCAATACTTTAGCTAGTATACAAAGTTTTGAGATAGGTCTATAATTTTCTATTTTATCTTTAGCCCCCTTTTTATGGATGGGTGATATAAAAGCTGATTTCCAAACAGAAGGAACAATGCCTTCAGATCCACACTTCACCTTTTAAATAAAAGTGATACAGGTAAAGCTAGTTCCTCAGCGCACTTAACTATAAACACAGCAGGCAAAGCATCAGGGCCGGCAGATTTGGTTAAGTCAAGAGATTTTAAATATTTATGAACAGTCAGTAAGTCAATTTCAATTGTACCTAAGTCACAATTAGAAGCACACCCAGTCGAGTCACAGTTGGGACTTGCAAGAGAAGCGTCAAGGAAGGTTGTTTGAAAGTAATTAGCAAAAAGTTCACAAATTCCTTCTCCCGAGTCACTTCTACTGTCACCATATGACATACTCGACGGGAAATTGCTGTTCATGCGTTTGTTTTTGATATATGACCAGAAGAGTTTTGGGCTAGTGCCTAAGGCGGACTCGATTTTAGACATGTAGGCCTTATAACAAAGATGTTCAATATCATTGGCTCTATCACGAAGTAATTGATATGATAAGCGATCAGAAATATTACCGTAGACTTTAAATTTCCTATAGTGTTTAAACTTTTCTTTAAGTATCTTAATGAGCGCCGAGTTATACCAAGGTGGATATTTAAAGAGTTTACACAGACGTTGAGGGACGTGTTTATCTCTGATTTCGAATAACGTTGAATAAAAATTCCCGACAGCTTCATCAACAGTACCTTTCAATATTATGTCGTCCCAGTTAGTGCCCCGTAGGTCAGACCGAATAAGTTCGTAGTTACCTTTGTTATATTGATGCGCCATGCGCGCACTGGCGTTAAGTGACTGAGGTTGAACAGCAACAAACTGAATCAACAACGCAGGGTGATATGAATCCTCGATAGTTAAAGGTTCTAAACATGCCGAGACGGTGACGGGAGTATTTGCGAGGACTAGATCTAGTATTTTACCGTGCCTGTTATTAATAAGATTAAATTGCTGTAAGTTACAAAAATTAATGGTATCAACAAAATGAGTAAACGAGCCAGTTTGGGGCACGATAGGTCTAATTCCATCATATGAGGTCGTCCAAGTTATGGAGCTCATATTAAAGTCTCCAAGAATAATAAATTTATCTGCGGGGTGGTTATTCACTACGTCCGAAAGATTGTCTAAATAAGCATGTAACTGACTAGCGAAGTTATTTCCTGAATTCTGTTCACACAGATACAGAGTACATATGTTAAGTCGGTAGGTTCGTTTATCACAGGTTCTAAATTAAATAGAAATCCAAATGTCTTCCGCACTGGATTGCCAGTCAACATTCTCAACTGCAGCTAGTTCACGACGAACCGCTACCAGCACGCCGCCACCACGCGCCTGCGCTGTGGCCGCATAGTCACGGTCGCGCCGCCACACTAGGTACCTATCGTCAAAAAGTTCACTATCCAATATGCCATCAACGAGCCAGGTCTCAGTTAAAGTGATTACATCATAGTTACATTTAGCTAAATTCCTGTAAAAGTCTAGCGATTTCGTCCGCAGTCCCCGAACATTCTGATGATAGATGATGATAATTCATACATTATAGAACGGTATACCTACAAATAAGTAATTAATTACAAAAGTGAGTAAATAATGCATGACAAATCCAAATAAGATGATAGAATTCAGTTTCTCAACAAAAAATAAATTATCAAAGCTCAATGTACAGCCCAGAGACACAAACATTATGAATACATAATGTTTGTGTCTCAAAATACAATACAAAGAATTTACATTTCTTTTTATATAAACTATTGGTACACGTATAAGTGTTCGTTACTACGGATAGGTCAGAAAAAAACTTTAAATGAATGTTCGTAATAATATAAATACCAAGACAGTTAATATTTGTCTCGAAACTTAAAACACAAAGCTCGAAAAAGAAGCATTTCAAATGAACAGAAAACAACTCAACACCCAACAAAACATATTTGTTAGCAAGCCAATCAACATATCTATAATAGCAATATATTACACATTTCGGTACAAAAGAAATCGGAGCGTAACAAACAAAGCGAGTATGGTTAGATGGACTTTGGACTGAGATAAGCGATTCCATGTTTCGCAAGCTGCTAATTAGTGACACCTTTAACAAACGTATAAGTTTTAGAGTATTTTTTATAAGGCCTAGCAAAGATGAGATGAATTTAACCTTATAATATACACAAGCAGCGTTGAAATTATGCGTTAAGTAAAAATAGACATAGTAGTAGAAGTAGACTAATGAATTTTCTGTAGGTCCCGCTCCGTTGCAACGATGAAAGTCTTGGTGGTGGCATCTCGTTTTACAAAAATCTTCATGTGTTTCACCCACACATATTGGAAGTTTTTTTCCTTAGCAAGAGATTTAGTTTGCGAAAGTAACATTTTGTTCTTGATAGTCACATGATCATTGACAAAAACCCTTCCCGAGCCAGTGATTCCAATATGTTCGGGAAGTAGGGGATCCTTGTAGGAACGGGCAGCCGCGATAAAATCCTCTTTCTCATACCTGTTCATAAATGAAACAATGATGTTCTTGCAGGCACGTTAGTCGGTATTCTGTGTACAAAATTAATTTGAGTCTTCATAATGGGGTAGGAAACTTTGTCACCGATTTTCTTCACTATATCGAAGAGATTCTCTCTATCCTTCATCGGCACCCCCTTAATTTCCACATTGTTGCTGCGGAGCCACTGATCCATGTCCTGATGGCCATCCTCAAGCTTGACAACCGCTGACTTGGCGAGTGTTACGTCTACCTGCAGCGCTTCCACTTTGGTTAGTCTCTCGTCCAAAGCTAGGATCTTCCCAGGAAGTTCCTTGAGATTGGTCAGCTCCTGCCGTAAGAGTTGCACTTCAGATGCCAAGCTGGAGAGAGGTATAAGGTCTTGACGGATGCTGGATAGTTCACGCATTATTGAATCCAGTGTAACCGGAACAGGGACCAATGGCGAGGCTGTGCTTGAAAGCGATTGAGTGCTTGTATGTCCTGGATTCTTGCAATTAGCACATCTCCATGTTGCTTGACGCTCGCCAAACTTGCGATAGCCCTTCTCCGTGATTCCAGAACACGGAAAGTCAAAGTGTTTGCAACATACTGAACACAGAATCGCTTCTGCGACTTCCTCACCACACCTCCCACAGATAACCATAGTTAGTAAGTTCAATAGCACTTAACAACAATAATTGATAATTTATATCGCGAACGACCGCTGACGACAAATGGTAAACGCGCGACGCGTTCTCGCTTGGACGTCTGATCGGAGCAGCGCTCGCTCGGACACTCGAGTAACTAATTACATTTAAGAGCCTGAATTTCTCGTTTAATTAATAAAACCGTTGTGACGCTTCAAAATTCCTAGAAGTTGTACTAATAACGCTAGTTACTCGTCCAATCGTGAGTATCCATTGAATTGGGTGCTCGTCGCGTAATACCTGGATTCCAGCCGGACAAAGTTGATGGTAACCAAACCGGCGGCACCAGGTAAATCTGCTAGCAGCTCTGTTTAGTTAGGAAGGTTCCTTCGTGGAGGTTCTGGATTGGAAAGCGTCGCCCAGGGAGCAATCAGATGAGTGCCAGTTCACAGCACACCCCCTTGTCGTGATATAAGTAATTTGTCGATTTTCTCGTTTCGGGTTCTCTCTGAGCCATTTTGAAAATTTACAGTCCACTTGAATCTCTCGCTAAATCAATCAAACAGAAATATTTCCCTTGCAATGTATTGATATGTCAATGTTATGACCGCCTTTGTTCGGCCGCTGAACCACCGTGTACCGTGGGCACCCGAGTACCACACAGACATTTTACACAGTAAAATTTAAACTACTGTGTTAAACATCAAAGCTTTTTATTTATTATAATTAACCGTTAATAGAGCTTACAATAACGAAGAAAACTCACGTGCGATAGATGAAATTTCAGGTGAAGCTGGTGTGGTGTTAGTAGAAGCCTGCTGCAGTTTTGCTTCATATTCCGCCATTCGGGAACTGTTGGAGGTCCTCCAGGCTGGCAACAAGTTTAGTGTCCATGATGATGTGTAGTGACAGTGACCTGGGAGCAGGTGTTACAGACTTGATAACAATAGATAGCAAGTGTGGGGGGGCTTAACGAAAAGTGAACTTGTTTAATTCATTAAAAATTAAGAAAAACTATTTTTAAATAACTATTTAATGAAGAGCCCACCAAGATGATGTTGTTGCTATGTCTACATACAATTTTTTTTGAAATTTACCCTCTTTACATATCAGGGACTCTACCTCTTCCATGTGTCCACTAGTTTCATAATCTTTCATGAAAGAGGCATAGGCCTTTCGAAAATTAGGACTACAATTCAATCTCTTTTCCAACAAGAATAATCTTTTGAGAGCAGTCTCACGAGAATTCGAAAAAGGAGGCTTATTCGTAGGATCGACGAAAGGTAAGGGCACTACGAATCGACCTTTACTATCACGAGAATAGCTTTCGACAAAATAGTCTTCGCATAGTTGATCCTCCTTCGACAAGAAATAATTAGTAAGAGAATTAACATTTTCTAATTCCCAAATTCCCGAATTCGATACCAGACTTTCTGAACTAGAAAAACAATCCTCCGAGTTTGAGAAGCTTCAGGACACTGTGTCTTCTTTGCAGACAGAGTTGGCCTCAACAAAGCTTGAGATTTCTTCGTTTGATCAGCGATCCAGACTAAACAATGTGGAGATTAAGGGTGTCCCCCTAAAGAAGGATGAGAACTTATTCTCAATCGTCGACGCCATCAGCAGCAAAATCAGTTACAAGTGTTCTAAGAGCCAGATTAACTACATTTCGAGGGTGCCTATACGTTATACCAAGGAAAAATTAGTGATAGTGAGCTTCCTCAACAGATATATAAAAGAAGATTTTATTGCCGCTGCACGTGCTGTTAAGGATCTCTCCACCTCTGACATAGGTTATCAAGGAGTGCTACAACGTATTTATGTCAACGACCATTTAAGTGTGGAATCCAAAAAACTTCTCAATATTACTAAAATCGCCGCTAAAGAGAAACGCTATGAATTCGTTTGAGTGAAACATGGTAAAATCCGTGTGCGCAAGGGTACTAATTGCAAAACCTTTATAATAAGAAAGGAACCGGATTTAAACAAGATTATTTAAACCGATACTATTTATTGATTTGTTGTTTTTCTACTTTTAAAATGTATCGAAGATTGCAAATCAATTGTAATTTGCTTTGTTTTTGTAAAAGGTTTAGCACCTCGGCACTGCTAACGAGCTTCTATTGTATTCCTTACCGCGCTGTTCGTCTTCAAGTTCCAATACTTAATTATGTCTCGCTTACGCATATGCGTGTGATATATTGCTGATTGCTTGCTCGCACTGTCATGTCCTACCTAACATCGGATGATTTATACATTCTTGCTAACTTTATTTACATTTACCCACATTATAAATTCATACCTCTTTTATGCGTAACTTGTCTCGAAATGAATTGGCAATTTTTATCATATCAAATTGTTGTTGATGTTTATTCAATTATTGTTGGATATAATGTGCAATGGCTAACAACAGTGAACAGTGTCTTACCGTCTTTTATCAGAACGTACGGGGGTTGCGAACAAAGACTGTCTCGTTCTACCGTCAGGTTGCACATAATTCCTACGATGTTATTGTTTTAACGGAGACGTGGTTAATAGATGGTGTGTTAAACTCGGAGTTGTTTGATGATCGTTATTTAGTGTGGCGCCGTGACCGGGATTATGCTGTGACTGGACAAACGAGAGGTGGTGGTGTGCTTATAGCGACGCGTAGGGAATTACCTGTCACTCCGCAACCGCTCCTACACTCCTCGGCAGAGGATCTCTGGATCAACTTACAGCTTAGAAATTCGAAGTCACGAGCATACGTAAACTTAAATATTTGCGCTGTTTACTTGTGTAAACAAAACAAAGGGTGTTCTGAACAACTTAATAACTTCCTGACCAAACTGAACTATACAGCTCTGAATAAAACTTCAGATGTGTTTTTAGTTTTAGGCGATTTTAATATGAGTTGAATCTCGTGGGCTCAATCTTATAACCTTTCGTTAGTTCCAGTGAACCCCGCGACTAGTGACGAATGTTTGTTCGCGGACGAGTTATGTACGCTGGACTTTGGACAGTATAACGGGGTAGCTAACGGGTACGGGAAACTGTTGGACTTAGTCCTCTCAAATAAGTCAGCCTGTGTTAGTGAGTGTGTTGACCCTCTAGTGCCCATTGATTCCTATCATCCTGCGCTGTTAATCAATATTGACATCTTTGAAATACCTCCCGTTGACCGTGCGGCCGCGGTTGCGATATATCTATAGCAAAGGCGATTTTGATTCCATAAATAATGAGTTTTCAGGCACTAATTGGGAACATGAGTTTTCAATCCGATCATTGGATGAGTCGGTTGAGTACTTTATAGACACCATAAAAAAAATTCAAAACAAGTATATACTACAAAAGCTAGTAAATTACGGTTATGGCTTACCGATTATTAAAAATTTTAGCCTGTCGCAAAACAAAACCTAGACTTTTGCGTGTGTGTGTGTTTCTGTGTGTGAGTGGATTTCTTGCCCATCTACCACAATTCTACTTTTTTTACTTGCCCTGCAAGTTTCATTATGCTGAAGCTTTTGGCTTCAGCAGTGCTAAATAGTGATCATGAATGTTGAAATTTTATAGCGTTCATTTCAATATACCAAAACACCCATGACGAAAAAACTGAAAATTTTCGTTGGTGCCATGTTGGATTTTCCATTTGACCTAATTTTCGATATCAGCGACCCCGAAATCACGAAAATGATCTCCATGACGAAAAAACCGGTAATTTTTCTCGGCACCATCATTATTTTCCATTTTGACGTCATTTTCGTTATTCGCTAAAATGACACCCATGATAGAAAATTCGGAAATTTTCACATGTGTCCAGTCGCGCAAGTGTTTGTCGCGCAAGTATCAATCGCACAAAGGACTATTCGCGGATAAGTCCGATCGCGCAAATGTCCTAGATCTTGAAAAACAGTAACTCCTTATTAGTTATTGTAACAATTTTGCAGTGTCAAGGAGTCATGTTCCATTATGCGAAAGACAAAAAAAAATCCTAAACGAGTGATCATGAATTTCAAAATACATATTCAAAAACGTTTTTTTTATTACGTCTTTGTATGATGGTTCCTAGAAACAATAATAAATATAAGCGTCAAATTAATAACCTTTTTTTTAAGTCGGTTAAAATGGAGGTAGAGCAGCTTTGGCATCATCTCAAATAATTTAACTACGTCTAGGTGTCAAAGGGGGAGTTCCCCGCACACACGATGTGTTTTTGTTTTTGCTGTGAATTTCTGAGTTTTGCACAACAAGAGTATCGCCTTAATAACATAGTTTTTATAAGCTTTAGTGCGGTAGTGTTTTCCTGTAAATATTACAATATTTGGTGGCATAAACTGCATTAAAAACTGCCATAAAACTGAAAATCAATTTTTTTATTACATTCGGGGGCTGGTTTTATGGAGCATTTCTTTATAGATCCTCCGAATGCAAGAAACAAATTAGATTTCCAGGTTTCCATTTTGAACACGATTCAAAACCTACCTTGTTCTTTTTCAACACTGCTTTTCTTCTGCTTTGCTTCTGCTTTGCTTCTGCTTTGCTTCTGCTTTGCTTCTGCTTTGCTTCTGCTTTGCTTCTGCTTTGCTTCTGCTTTGCTTCTGCTTTGCTTCTGCTTTGCTTCTGCTTTGCTTCTGCTTTGCTTCTGCTTTGCTTCTGCTTTGCTTCTGCTTTGCTTCTGCTTTGCTTCTGCTTTGCTTCTGCTTTGCTTCTGCTTTGCTTCTGCTTTGCTTCTGCTTTGCTTCTGCTTTGCTTCTGCTTTGCTTCTGCTTTGCTTCTGCTTTGCTTCTGCTTTGCTTCTGCTTTGCTTCTGTTTTGCTTCTGCTATGCTTCTGCTTTGCTTCTGCTTTGCTTCTGCTTTGCTTCTGCTTTGCTTCTGCTTTGCTTCTGCTTTGCTTTTGCTTTGTTTCTGCATTGCTTTGCTGTGCTTTGCTCTGCTTTGCTTTGCTTTGCTTTCGTATTTTACCGTTGCTTACATATAAAATCAGAGGATGGCTTCAGTGGACAAAAAACTTTTGGCTTGACAAACACAAATACTATTACATACTTTTTTCAGGCAGAAAAAGAAGCTATCTACGATTGCTTTAAGTCAACAACATTGTTGCCCAGCGCTTTCCACAAACCCAAACACTTAGAGGTTTCGGTTGCTGAGAGGGATCTAAGATTTAAAGAATGTGACAGCTGGATTCCCGAAGATTCCACAATATCCTCTCGTTTTACATGCATTACCGCAGTTTTGACGTTTATTTATTTCAACACACGTCTCTTATATTTTTACATATTTTTTATAAATAAAACAGCAAAAAGAAAAAACATGTAAAAATATAAAAAATAGTAGCCCACCAGCATCGGGAACAGGGTCCGACCTACCGGTGGTCAGGGCACGAGCCGTGTCCAGAAGCATTGCTTTCTGAATTTAGCCCTTGATCCAGCTGCCAAGCGAGAGCCTCCTCAGATGTTGGTCGAGGCTATTGGCTATTAAGCCATTGGGCGACATGACTGTCGGCACCATGACTGCTTTACTCACATTCCACAATTTATTAGTATTATGATAGTGTCATTAAAGTAATTGTTTGTGTTATTATTAAAATAAAATTATTGAATAAGCACACAAATTAGTTTTATAATTATGTTGGTGGGAATAATTGGTTAGTTAGATTTTTTTTCAAGTTTGCTTAGTGTTATTAAAAACTAAGTTTAGTACAACTTGGCTATCATAATACTGCTTCAGTTCCTTCGTATGAAAGGAATAGTCCTTAGACCAAAACATGGATATCACGATATAAGTTCCAACCCATGTAATACTAGATCAATCAAAACACGAATTGGATGTTGGGTTTTCAAGGGCAACAGTTTCAGTATTCGAAAGGTAACTACATTACGTTACAAGTAGGTGCATATTATTTATTATACACTGCAAACATTATGGAACCAACCTGAGTCTACAGGAAATAATGAGTTGCATTGAGTACACATTATTTATTTTTTCAGTTCCGTGTGTAAACAGGTGTAAGCTGATAGTTAAACTAATATTAGGATCATATAAAAGGCTGCGCTCTCTGACCGGAGCTACAAGTTGCAAGTGCTTGCAAGTGAAGATTATAACAAATAATTCTTTACCAAAATGAAGACAGCTCTGTTATTAGTCGTCGTGATCGTAAGTACATGTGTTTTTTGCTAATTTAATAATGTGAGGCTCGTTGCTTTGCTAAGTAAAGGATAGGTTCGAATACGAACATGAACGTTAATCGTAAATATAGTGCTGACGTTCACGTTGGTATGCGACATTTGCTTACACGAGTGAACATCAACCACGTTAATAAAGTTCATATCTTACTTTACTTAGCAAAGTCTCCAGATCGCAGTGCACTGCAATCGGCAAAAACATGTCATTGTTCTTAACTGCACATTGAAAACGTTCTAAATCTATTCAGGTAAATTGTTAATTCCCTTAAACTGTAAGTTAAAATTGTACAGTTCAATGTGTTCATATGAGATAATCAACCACTTAGTATAACATAATAATTATGAGAACAAAGGTGATACACGCTTGTGAAACCAATTTAATTATTGTACTGAAAACATAAGTTGAAAGTGATTTTCTAATGCTTTATTTCCCTGTTGAAATAGGAAAAGAACTGAAACGATACGATACGATTATCTTATTAGCAGTGAATTCAATTGTTACAGGCGACCTTAGGCTTCGCTCAGGCGGCACCGAGACCGCAGTTCGGCGGACTGATCAAAGGTATGTAAAAAGACCCGAAGCACTAACATAATAATATTCGGCTTTATTTAAGGCTCGTACCGATCGGCAAACTCCGTTTCGTTCGTGTCTACCGTTCGCTGGGTTGGCACATTGCAGTTGATTTTATCCTCCAATTAATACTAACCCGAACAAAAGGATAGTACACCCAACTTTTGTATTGATTTACGATACAACGGAGGCAGATCAGAGAGGTTTCCAGCATTTGCCAGAAAGTGAAATGTTACGTGTAACTGCTCGTGTTGACTGCCTCGAATGCTGTGGGTTCGATTCCCAGGCCGGGCAAATTGTTATTAGGATTTTCCATCTTGAATGTCTTAGTAGCAGCACGGAGTCTTGATTTGTGGTAGGTGCATCTGTACAGGGATTACAGATTCCTGTGGTATTTATGCAGAATAAACAAGTTTCTTCCTTTCTTTCAACAACTTCATCAGTAAACGGTTATTGCTTCACGTCATAAGGGCAGGGCCGGACGGACACACAACGCTACTAGCCGAGTGCAATTAGACAAAAAATACTCAAAAGGTGGAACGAAGTTTATAGTGGTAGGATTTTCATGGGATTTTTTGATTGAGTTCCTAAAGGTGTAGAAAAGAAAGTTAAAAAAAAAATTCACCGCTCGCAAGTTTCTATTTTCTTTTTTAAATTTCCTTTTTTAATATATTTTTTTTCTTTTATGAATAACTTGAAATTCGGCGAATTTATATTGAGGCATAATAGAAAGACCTGTGTGTATTCATTAAATGCAAATTTGGTCTGTTTATTTGTTCAATGTTCATATTTCAAGTTTTTTTTTAAAATATCCTATTTTCTTCGATTATTTCGAAGTTACCGAATTTAAGACTAAGATTTCTTTTGAAATTCGTAATAGATAATTTTTTACAGATAAGTGGACAAGAAAATGTTCAAGAAAACCATATTCATGAGTTTAGTGACTTAAAACTCATTCGAAAAAATCAGAAAATCGTCTATGTTAGTGAAGGCATTTTTTTTCGAAATTTTTCTATGCAACTCTATGTGATTATTCTCCAAAACCTCATTTTAGTAGCTATCTAATAAGGTGTACTAACTAGAAAAATATTCAAGGATACTTGTTAAATATCAGTCACTGCTGAGAAAGTAAAACATGACAAAAGGGATCTATCGCTAAGAATTGGGAGCGATATCTGTATCGGTATTGATATTAAATGGGGCGCAGAGACCCAAGCTTGCAACTAATTCTAAATAGAAATTATGAGAAATGGTTACGTTACAATTACGATAATTTTTGTGAGTTTACCAGCGGCTCCATTCCACCTTCGTTAGCAATAATCGAACATTTATCGTGTACCTCCGAATATTTTTTTATTTTGTATTCTCTGTGGATAGCTGATATAATAAGGATATTTTCAGGATAATATTTGCGTTGACCGCCATAGGAACATTTTGAGAAAAATTATCTTTTTTATCTTTTACATAGACGATTTCCTGATATTTGCGAACGAATTTTTAGTCACTTCACTCGTAAATATGAATTTTTCGAACAATTTTACGTCCAGTTATCTGTGAAAAAATCAGATCAGTTTCCAATGACAAAAGAAATCTTTGTGTTAAAAATAATTGAAAAGATAGGAAAGTTTCATAAAAAAACCTGGAAATATCACACAGGTCCCACTATAAATTCGGTGAACTTCAAGTAATTCATAAATGAAAAACAAAAATACAATAGGAAATTTGAAGAAAAAAAGTCGCGCACGGCGAAATTTTTTTTTTTAACTTTCGTTTCCACAACTCTAGAAACTCAATAAAAAAAGCACTATGAAAATCCGACCACTATAAACTTCCTTCCACCTTATAGTCTAATTGCACTCGACTATACTCATTCATTCATTTTATCCAATCTCCAGCCATTAAAATCAATCATTGACCGTCTCGTTGAATTATTTTACCTATTAGTACAAATCCTATTTTTCCTTCTAAATTTATTTGTCGTTCTTTGTTAGGACTAACGAAAGCAACTGGAGGACTAGTAAACAATGTTGGAAAGATAGTAATAAAAGTTGGAGAGACAGTAAACGAAATTGCCAAAGATGTTGAAGACTTAGTGAAAACATTAATCGACAATTTAAATAAAAAAAAGGAAATATTAATTGGCGATGTGAAAGACATCCTGGATGAAAACTTCAGAAAAGTGCAAGTTAGTCAAATCAAAATACAAGAGGTCACGAACAAAATTCTCAAGAAAGTGACAGAGGTCGTGGAGAAAATAATTAAAGGTGTGGACAGTGCTCGGGCCGACGAGGATGCCCTAGAGGCAGAAGCTAAAGAGAAATTAAAAGAAGCTGTAGATTCTATTATCGAGACATTGTCGGAAATCGTTCCCAAAGTACGCAAAGCCCTCAAGGATGAAATTTACAAGGCCATGGCTCCCGCAATAAAAAGCTGGTGTTCCAACGAGCAAACTTCGACTGGAGAAGAACCGACTGGAGAAGAAACGACTGGAGAAGAAACGACTGGAGAAGAAACGACTGGAGAAGAAACGACTGGAGAAGAAACGACTGGAGAAGAAACGACTGGAGAAGAAACGACTGGAGAAGAAACGACTGAAGAAGAAACGACCGGAGAAGAAACGACTGGAGACGAAACAACTGGAGAAGAAACGACTGGAGAAGAAACGACCGGAGAAGAAACGATTGCAGAAGAAACGACTGCAGAAGAAACGACTGGAGAAGAAACAACTGGAGAAGAAACGACTGGAGAAGAAACGACTGGAGAAGAAACGACTGGAGAAGAAACGACTGGAGGAGAAACGACTGGAGAAGAAACGACTGGAGAAGAAACGACTGGAGAAGAAACGACTGGAGAAGAAACGACCGGAGAAGAAACGACTGTAGACGAAACAACTGGAGAAGAAACGACTGGAGAAGAAACGACCGGAGAAGAAACGATTGCAGAAGAAACGACTGCAGAAGAAACGACTGGAGAAGAAACGACCGGAGAAGAAACGACTGGAGACGAAACAACTGGAGAAGAAACGACTGGAGAAGAAACGACCGGAGAAGAAACGATTGCAGAAGAAACGACTGCAGAAGAAACGACTGGAGAAGAAACGACTGGAGAAGAAACGACTGGAGAAGAAACGACTGGAGAAGAAACGACTGGAGAAGAAACGACTGGAGAAGAAACGACTGGAGAAGAAACGACTGGAGAAGAAACGACTGGAGAAGAAACGACTGGAGAAGAAACGACTGGAGAAGAAACGACCGGAGAAGAAACGACTGTAGACGAAACAACTGGAGAAGAAACGACTGGAGAAGAAACGACCGGAGAAGAAACGATTGCAGAAGAAACGACTGCAGAAGAAACGACTGGAGAAGAAACGACTGGAGAAGAAACGACTGGAGAAGGAACGACTGGAGAAGAAACGACTGGAGAAGAAACGACCGGAGAAGAAACGATTGGAGAAGAAGCGACACGCTAGAGTTCCCGCTGACATATAGATAGAATATTCCACAAACGATATCAAAATAACGACAAACTATGGCTTTTATAAAATATTTAGTTTTTTTTGTTTTCTAAACAATTGTGTGCGAAGGACAGTTTCGATTTATTTCTCCAAGATGATTGCTTGGAACCGTTTTAGAACGTTCCGACAAGTCAGAACAGTTCAAAAACAGGAAGTTCAACCATCACCATCTTTATGAACGGGCGCGGGTAAGAGTAAACAGCTCTGTTGGGAATATTTAGGTTTTATGTTTGATCCCATCAAGGCGCAGCAACGGTCACATGCGGATCATCAACTGTATATGTCTTAACACTAAGAGTAGTTTCATGGACGTCGTTATCAGCCAGTGGAACAGCTACTGGTCACGTCAACGAGCGTGACAGCGACGTGATACGCATCGCAGTCCCGCCAATCACCAACACCACATGTATCGTGTCATACTGGACGATTTAGCTACCAGAATACTTCATGGAAGAAAAACATGACGTTCAAGTGTTTTGCACTGCGAGATAAGAAAATATACCTAAAGTCAGGAATCCAGTTTTCTTACATCTTAAAACTTAGGAAGATCAGGACGCTTGACGGTTTCTTCATCTCAAACTTAGAGGTATGTGCACAAGTTTAGTAAAAATAAATGTCTTTGTTTTATGGCTTTGACTTACGAGTATAATATGATAGATTCAAGTGAAAAACCGAGGTCTGATTTCCTTTTGAAGGCCTACGGTTAACGTCATTGCCTACCATTACATTTTGAATTTTGTTTATAATAAATAATAAATTCCTGCCATCGGACCTCTGCCTGATTATTGTTAAGGTACCCACTAATCTAGCAAATATTTTTCACAGGCACGCAGAAAGCAGTCACAGAAGACCTGGACCTTAAGATGATGATGATGGAAGTCGGCTCATCCAAAGGAAAGTGCTACTGCTTATGCATCCTCAACAATCTGCCTGTTTTCATGGAGTTAGACTCTTAAAATCTGTCCAGAACCTATGGCGTTGTGTAGGAACGTCAATGTTGCCTACATGTTCATCATGTGATGTTAATTATCGTTCTAGTAACTCGCCTTGGAAATACTTCTGAGCAGTGACTGCGCTAGAATTATACAGAAATATGTACTTATTTTCAAAATTTTATAAAAATATAAATCTTGCATTGTTATACATTTTTTTTAATAACCTTTTCCAATACTTGAACCCTGAAATCATAACAATCCTTTTTTTGGCAGTCGTGTAAAAAGAGCCCATTCTACCCAAAAAAACTTGCTACGGTTTTTTTGTTGGCTATAGTAAATTATTTAATGATTATTTTAGGTACATTTTATGATGAAAACATTATAGATGATACAAACGATTATGTAAAAGCTGATTGTCCTGTAAAATGGTTGTGGTGAGTTTTTTTGTAGTGAATCCGCTCCTAGGATTTTTATTCATAAACTGTATTCGGATGGCCCAGTATACGGTGAGATGAGGGAAAGTAGGGTATTTTTCAAGTTGCGGCTTAAATGGTGTCAGAACCACGAGGAACAAATAAAGATACACATAATGGCCGCTAAGCATACAAAGCGTGATTTTCGCTGTTTCTGGAAGAGAACTATTAAACTGAGTATTCGTCCAACCCTGCCTGTTAGTGTGAATGGTGTTAGTAATACAAAGGATATTGCGAACCTTTTTAAAAATCATCTCGTTTTCATATTACCGTTACGGAGTTCGTGTAGTGCTGCAGAGCCCCGTTGCCGCGCTTCAGTGCCAAAGATGTGGCTAAGATAATCAGATCCTATTGTTCAAAGCAAAACAGATGATCTTTCGGATAAGGGGAACTGTCTCGTTATGAAACCAGGTCGTATTGTTATATTATTGAATCATGCCATAGCAATTGGAGCGCCGAGTGAGACAGGGGGTTTGACTTCTCCTGCCCTCTTCAATTTGTACCTATATTAATTCCCTGATTGAGACTTTTAGAAGTCATCTTGTCGGTTGTCATATTGTCGGTGTTTGTATAATTTAAGTTACGCGGACGACATGATGCTGCTGAGTACTTCAGTCGGCGGTATAAGGACACTATTGGCCCCATGTGAACCGTACGTAATAGAACATGGTTTATTGTGCAATGTTTCGAAGACTCAGTACATTGTTTTTGAGGCGGGGACCAAGTACCATCTTGATGTGCCTCCCATACGGCTAAGCGGTGTTCCTCTTGAGCCAGTGGAACAATTTAAATACTTAGGCCACTTGGTCACCACTGATCATAAAGACAATGCTGACATTGAAAGGGAACGGAGGGCTCTGTCCGTACACGCGAATGTTACGCCCAAAATTATTCGCGAGTGTCGTATGGAGCCCTTCGTGTCCAATTCAATAATGCGTTCAGGAAACTGATGGTTGCCAAGGCGTTGCAGTGCGTCAGAAATATTTGCGGCGTAGCGGCGTGCGACGATTGTTTTTAAACAATAACGCGCAAGCGCGCAGTCAGCCCTAATAGGGTTCTAAAAATGATTGCTGATAAAGTGGACTGCGTGCTTATTTTACAAGCTAACTTATATTACTGAAGCCTTTGAGTTTATGCATGAACTATTTTTTTTTTAAGGAGCACAATTATGTTGAAGCTGTAAAACGTAAAATGTTAGTGAGTTATATAATCCGTGGCTGACTTAGTAAACTCGATGGTGATGTTAAATTAAAGAGACAAGTAAAAATAAATTGTGGTCTTTACTTGACGCTTTCTTCAAAATATTTTTTATAAGTTGGCGTTGTAAAAAAAACAAATTTCAGGAACAAGTACAAATAGTTTTTTTTTCACAGGGTTGTACGACATGGCTAGTGACAGAAATGTCCTTTTAAGCAAGTAAATGCCTGTAATAGGACACTCCACTCTTCCGTAACTTAAATTTACGCAATGTAGATACATGAATTATGTTAACAACCACTTATATATTTACCATTTATAATTTAAATAATTTCGAGAAAGAAAATTAAAAACAATTAAAGTAACATAGAAATACACAAGACAACATTACTGATTGCATTAGCTTATTTAAATGAGTGTGTGTTTTGTGTACCTATGGTATATGTGAGTTGCGCATGCGTGATAATAAAATCAGTTAAATCGTCGTAATTTATTATTTTAATATTAATTTTGGTTTAAATACAAAGGTCTTTACAATAGTTACCTGAAAACAGTCAATCCATACCTTTTTAACAAAGTAAATAATAGAACATTGGAAAAATACAATAAAACCAGAAAGTGAAAAATTTTAAAAACCCTTCAACTACAATGACATTATGTCAACGTCAATAGAAAATCAAAAATACAAAAAACAGAGAAGAAAGCATGATGTGATAACATGATTACGAGAGCTGCCTACCGACGCGCACGCCTTACAACCCCGGACTCGTCGCTCAGCTCCGCCTCGCCACCGCCGGACCCTGGATCCCCTGTGTCACCGGCAGCGGCAGTTGCGTCGAGCTCGAGCGACGAATATTTCTCTCCGCCGACGTCGCCAACACCTGTACGTCGGCAGGGGAGAGGCCGGCCACCGAAGAGCTTGGGACTTAGGGGCCATCCGGCCCCGAGCCGGGTCCCCGCTGCCGGTGGTTGTGTGCAGCGCATGAGATGGACTCAAACAATAAACGAGAACGTCATGCGCGCATACTACGGGTCTACAGAGGGGGGAACTAACCTCACTGCGTACCGTGTTAGGATGCTGTCTCTATTCCAGGTACTTGAACCAATCGTCAACGTCTCGGCCCAACGACTGTCGGATCAGGTGCGGGTCATCCAACGCAATCACATGTTGGACGATGCCGCACTTGATAGGCTGCGCTCAGAGGTACTGAGCAACCGTATCGTCTTAACTCCGGCACAAACCGCGGTGCAAGCGTCAACTATTGACGCAACCCCGCCGCGGTCCAACCCAGCTGTTGTAGAGGAAGATGATAGGGTTGCCATGGTAAGTAGCCAGTGCAACGACCGATTGAGGAGCGCTCTGGAAGATGCGCTTCGCGAATATCGATCCACTCCTACCAAACTTAGACCCCGATTACCACGGTTACCCATGCATAATAAAAATAGGGCGCTGGTGTGTGCCTTGGACTCGCAACTCAAGAATATTTTCGAGAGTAGCGAGAACCTCGTTGATACACACTCGATCCTGTACTGTGGGGCTGTTGCGGCATGTCGTTTAGCTAATGTCAAATTCCCAAATGATGACGTAGCTATTCGACCAAAACCAGCCGTACCAACCTGGCAGCGCAGGATCGAGTGCCGCATCGACGAGGCCAGGGTACTCATCGGCAAACTACACTGCTTCAGGGAAGGCAATACACGACCACGTGTGATGCGCTTTGTGAGGCGGGCATTCTCGGGGACTGGAATCAGTCCTCAACAATACATGTCCCGTGTCACAGAGCGCATCGACTTCCTGAAGCAGAAAGTTTATGCATGGGCGAACCGTATTCGGCGGTATAAGCGGCGGGTTGATCGGTACTCACAGAATCGCATATTCCAGAGCGATGAGAGGTGGGTATACAGAGCTTGGGAGCGACCCGAGCAAAATATGACAGACGTGTGCCGCCCGGATGATGCTGCCACAAGTTCTTTCTGGCGTAGCATCTGGTCGGTGCCCGTCTGTCATACTGAGGCTGACTGGATGCGTGATGTCGAGCGAGCGTGTGAACCTATCCCAGAAATGGAGCCAATTTTAATAACATCTATAGATATAGCCAGAGCAGTTCGTCCGTTACCGAATTGGAAATCCCCGGGACCGGACGGACTGCACAACTTCTGGCTCAAATGGCTTAGTAGTTCACACACTTGCCTGGCATCCCAATTCCAATCATCCTTAGAGTCTGGGTCCCTACCGCAGTTTTTAACAACAGGCGTTACCCACCTGCTCCATAAGTCAGGCAGTCCCGCGGAACCCAAAAATTATAGACCGATCACGTGTTTGTCGACGGTCTATAAACTTCTTACATCCATTTTGAGAGTGAAAATTAATACACACATTGACAAAAACTTCATTATGTCTGCCTCTCAAAATGGATGTAGGAATAGGTCCCGCGGTACGAAGGAGCTACTCCTCATCGACATGGCCATTAGCCAACAGGTTCGTCGATCCCGCAAGGATCTGTCGACATGTTGGATAGATTATAAGAAGGCCTACGACTCGGTGCCACATACATGGCTCATGAGGGTACTGGAGTTGTACAAGATAGATGCAACTCTACGTGCCTTCCTTGAGTCATGTATGGGGCAATGGAGGACGGTCCTTCGATATCCAGGATGTCGACAAATCCAGGGGAATGATGAACCTGTATGGATTAAACGGGGAATATTCCAGGGCGACAGTCTGAGCCCACTTTGGTTCTGTCTAGCCCTGAATCCTCTGAGCACATTGCTGGAGGATTCAGGTCTAGGCTACCGGTTGAGGAGAGGTGGTCAGGTCATATCTCACCTTCTTTACATGGATGATCTGAAACTCTTTGCCCCCAACAAATTGCGACTGATGGAGCTACTGAAAGTAACTGAAACTTTCAGTAACGCCATTAGGATGGAATTTGGTGTGGACAAATGTGCAGTCATGTATGTAAAGCGAGGGGAGATTATGGAATCCGAGGGAATTCAGCTCTCGGATTCCATACACCTGAGATCCCTCTCCTCATCCGAAAGCTATAAGTATTTGGGTATGTCGGAATCGTTAGGCATTAACGTAACTGACATGAAGCAATCGTTGAGGGAGCGCTTCTTTGGACGCCTGAACAAGGTATTAAATAGCCTTCTTTCAGGCGGGAACAAGGTGCGCGCCTTCAACGGTTGGGTCATGCCGGTTTTAATGTACTCTTTCGGCGTACTCAAATGGACTCAGACCGAACTCGATGCCCTGGATAGAAGAGTTCGTACACTGTTAACCGCAAACCGGATGCATCACCCACGATCATCGGTAATGAGGCTGTACATCCCGCGGAAGTGCGGGGGTCGAGGTTTTTTAAACGCGAAGACCCTTTACAACCGCGAGATATGCAGTCTCAGAGAATATTTTTTTAAAACCGAGGTGGGTATGCACCGAGATGTGGTCGCAGTGGACAAGGGACTCACCCCGCTGTCCATGGCTAAAGAGAACTGGCGCAAACCTGTAGTACTTACTATCGATGACCGCAAGGAAGTATGGCAAGGCAAGGAGCTTCATGGACGCTTCTACCGGGCTCTTCATGGGCCCGATGTAGATTTTCTAGCGTCCGTGTCCTGGTTACGTTTCGGCGACCTCTTTGGGGAAACTGAAGGTTTTGTCTGTGCGATTATGGACGAAGTTATATTGACGAACAACTACCGGAAATATATTATGAAGGACGGGACGGTTGACGTGTGTCGGGCATGTCACCGTCCGGGTGAGTCCATCAGACATATTATTTCTGGTTGTTCTCGTCTGGCTAACGGCGAGTACTTGCACAGGCACAACCAAGTAGCCAGGATTATTCACCAACAACTTGCCTTGAAATATAAACTTGTGGAATCTGAGGTACCGTACTACAAGTATGTGCCCGACCCAGTTCTCGAGAAAGACCATGTCACGTTGTACTGGGATCGGTCTATCATTACTGACAGGACTATTGTCGCCAATAAACCTGACATAGTAGTGATAGACCGATTAGCGCGCCGTGTAATGATAGTCGATGTTACCATTCCGCATGACGAGAACCTCGTGAAAGCTGAGAAAGAGAAACAAATTAAATATCTCGACTTAGCACACGAGGTTGTCGACATGTGGAATGTGAACTCGGCTATCATTGTGCCGATTGTCGTGACGGCCAATGGCCTTATAGCCAAGAGCCTCGACGACCATCTTTCGAGGCTCTCGTTAGGCGGTTGGATCAAGGGCCTGATTCAGAAGGCAGTACTCCTCGATACGGCTCGCATTGTGAGGAGGTTCCTGTCTCTGGAGCCCTAACCACCGGTAGCTTGGACCCTGCTCCCGATACCGGCGGACCACTATTTTTTATATTTTTAAATGTTTTTTTTATATTGTTTTATATTAGAATATTTAAAAATGTATTTAATATGTATAAAAATAAATAAAGGAAATAATAATAATAATAGCGTTTATTGTGTCCAAAAGTTATACACAAACAATTTTGGGTTTGGAGTCTTCAATTAAGCAAATGATGCCTGTATTAAAAGACTCCGCTCCTTCACAACAGTAGGTACTTACTTAAAACACAAAAAAACAGTACATGGGAGTAGTAAAACAAAATATAATTGTGTGAACGTGTGTGTGCGTGTGCATAAGTGTGGATGTGTTGTTGAGTGTATATGAATGTAATGGATATGTGATTGTATGTGTATGGGTGTGTGATTGTACGTGTAGGTATGGGAGTCTGTATGAAGGTATGTGAGTGGGTCGTTTACTTGAATTAAGTTACGTTTTGTAGGAGAGCTTCAATATTTCCATATGTCAGTGGTTTTATCCAGTCAATCAACATTTCTTTACATATATGATAAGATTTTGCGTATACGAAAATTTCTTTATTTATTTTGTTGTATAATTGAGCTGATCGTTTACTAAATTGGATGGATCCGAATTTGGTCTTAGTTTTAGGAATTTCGACTATATTGTGTTTTCTTCTGCTAGAATGTATATCCGCATTATAAGGTAAGGATTTGTGCTTTTTTAAAATTATTTGAGTAATGTATAGTTTTCTAACTGACAATACATCACTAAGTTTGTAGAGGTTCTGTGTAGAATATCCCCTTTTTTTAAAATACATAATTTTGAGCAGGGCTCGTTGTGCTCGCTCCAATTGGATGAATTTAGATTTTGTTGCCCCACCCCAAATAGGTATACAGTATACCAATAATGATTGCGCAAGAGAAATGTATATTTGTGTAAGCACATTTCTAACAGGCTTACCGCCTCTCTGTATAGATCTAGGCAGCACGTGACGCAGAGTCTTAAAAATCCAATTTAGCTTGCGGACTCTATTTGGCAACTTGCTCAAGATGGGGGTACCAGCACAAACTCTGATCCAGCATTACCCCTAAATATTTTGTGCTAGAAACTTTGCCAATACTAGAACAGTTACAATTATCAACGTTAGTACCATCACAAGTGTGTACAATGATTCGAAAATCGCCGGTTGGTTGAGTACGATTACATATGCTGAAACTAATAAACTTTGTTTTGGAGGTATTTAATGTGAGAACATTAGCATTGAGCCAATTCGCAACCTGGGACATTCCTGTTTCAGCACTTAGCTGCACATTGTGCCATGTCTTACCATAGAAGGTGACAGCAGTATCATCGGCGTACGAAAAGATTTTGGCATTAGGAATTTTCATGTTACACAGGTCGTTTATGTATACCAAGAAAAGCGTAGGACCTAATACACTTCCTTGGGGAACGCCATATGATACATCCGTGACATCACTTATATGTTGCCCCACTTTGACGCTCTGCCTTCTATTTGAAAGATAGCTCTTAAACAAATCAAGCGCGATATCTCTAATACCTATTTTTTCCAGCTTGTTTACAAGGATAGGCGTAGAGACGGTATCAAATGCCTTTTTAAGGTCTAAAAAGACAGTTAGACACTTATCTCCATTGTCTAGATGATTAGATACTAATGAAGTTAGTGATATGACAGCGTCCTCAGTGGAAATACCGTGACGAAAACCAAACTGTGAGTCGGAGATGATATTGAATTTATTTAAGTAATTAAGAAGCCTAACATTTATTAATTTTTCAATAATTTTGGATATACTAGAAAGAACAGAAATTGGTCTATAATTATTAATATCATCTCTATCCCCACTCTTGTGCACAGGAGTAATAATGGCTATTTTTAACGGGGCAGGGAAGACGCCAGTTTTAAAGCAGAGGTTCGCCAGATGGGCTATGATAGGGACGGTTTCCATGCCTATAAACTTTAAAAATTTCGTGGAGATATTGTCCCAGCCAGGGGCACTGTCAGCTTTCAGGTTAATTAATATTCTGTATACTTCGTCGGCGTCAGTTTCAAGAAGCACAAAAGAGTTTAATATGTTTGATACGTTACTGCTCTGATCGAGGGCATAATTGTCAGTTGTAGGTAGAATTTGTTGAGCTAGGTTATGACCAATTTTAGAACAATAATTGTTAATAAAATTTACTGAATCAGACGGGGTTGGCTGAAGTTTTAACAATTCTGCATCATGATTATTTGTTTTCTGTGAGTAGGTAATAGCTTTTATATTTTTCCACAGTAATTTATTGTTATTTACAGATTTAGATAGCAGATTCCTTTCATATTGTCTTTTAAGTTTTTTAATCAAATTGTTACAGTAATTTCTGTAACGTCTGTACGTTATTTTTAGAATTTCATTGGTTTGGTCCTGACGAAGTTTATTTTGGAGTTTATTCCGATTTTGTATACAGCGCAAAATACCATTGGTAATCCACGGTTTTAAAATGCGTTTTTTGCTAGGGATCTTTAATGTGGTTGTATTTAATTTAATAGAGTCAGCTAGAGTTTGTACCAACTGAGTACACAGATAATTAGGATCATCACAGAAAAGTAATTCACTCAAATTCTTTTCTTTCAGATAATGTAGGGCCTGGTCAAAGTCAACAAATGTCTTAGTTTTACAAACATTTTGTAAGTATTTTTGTTTGGATACTACTAGAAGGGTTGTGAGATGGTCAGTTACTGTGGTATTAAGGATAGCAATAGTGGATGAAAACTTTTTCTTATTTACCTTAAGCATGAAGTGATCCAGGCATGATTTGTCTCTCGTTGGCAGCAAATGCCCTGGCAGGATGCCATGTAAAGACAACATGTTAAGGTAGTTCATTCTATTTTTCAGTTCATGGGACTGCTCAGTTCGTTTAGCTATAGTATTAATGTTTATATCGCCTGCCACAATAATGTTTTTATTTGGTGGTATGGTCTCCAAATTATTGTTGAGCGAACTGATAAAACTGTCGGTGTTTGAGTTTGAAGGTGATCGGTAAATACACAGAATGACATTATTCGATATATCCAGGCTTAGACAGGAGGCCTGAGATAGTGATATTTCTGTAACCTGATGTTCGAGTGCACTCTTCACATAAACGACTACGCCATCATTTTGGTTTAACTGACTTGAAGTCATATATGAACTATAATTGTTAAGTTGAGGAATAGGTTTATATGAATTTAATCTACATTCATATAATATTCATTCTGTGATATGTGTATGTGGGATGTATGTGAATGTGTGGTGTGCACTTGTGAGTAAATGAACACTTGAATAAGTGAGTTTTGATGTGTGCTGCAGGACGGTCTCAGCGTCCTCATATGCGAGTAGTTTAATAAAATTGATTAGTTTATTAGCATCATCCAATTGATTAGTTTATCAGCTTTCTTATTTTCCGCGTTTGCTTACATATTTAAAAAAAAAAACAGGTAGGGTTCAGGGTATACAAAAAAATTGTGACTTACAATTTCCCAAAAAAACTCTTCTGATCACGTCACAAAACGGTCATGTGACTGATATCTTTGGTTAATGTCACGCAACATGCCGAAAAGTACAAACGTGCATAGCATAGCATAAACAGCCTATAATGTTCCCACTGCTGGGACACAGGCCTCCTCTCTAAGAGAGGGAATGGGCTATAATCCACCACGCTGGCCCACGGGTTAGTAGAATGTCACATGTCTTCGAATTTTTGGTACGAACGTGCACACGAACAATACTGTAGATGTGCGTGTGTACTTCAATCATCATCATTTCAGCCAAAAGACGTCCACTGCTGGACATAGGCCTCCCCCCAAGTGTAGTAGAAATTCTACAGCAACATACAACAAAAAGTACTACAGCGCCATCTATGACACAAATGAAGAACTAACATCAAATTCCTAAATCGCGCAGTTAAATTTATCTTATATGACTATAAAGATAAAACCCGACAACAACTGACGGGCAGTAGCCGATGAGACATAACACCCATCTGAAATGTATAGCGAAAAGTTATATAACTGATTACAATTCTTCGTTTTTGTAAGCTCTATTAACGGTTAATTATAATAAATAAAAAGGTTTGATGTTTAACACAGTAGTTTAAATTTTACTGTGTAAAATGTCTGTGTGGTACTCGGGTGCCCACGGTACACGGTGGTTCAGCGGCCGAACAAAGGCGGTCATAACATTGACATATCAATACATTGCAAGGGAAATATTTCTGTTTGATTGATTTAGCGAGAAATTCAAGTGGACTGTAAATTTTCAAAATGGCTCAGAGAGAACCCGAAACGAGATAATCGACAAATTACTTATATCACGACAAGGGGGTGTGCTATGAACTGGCACTCACCTGATTGCTCCCTGGGCGACGCTTTCCAATCCAGAACCTCCACGAAGGAACCTTCCTAACTAACCAGAGCTGCTAGCAGATTTACCTGGTGCCGCCGGTTTGGTTACCATCAACTTTGTCCGGCTGGAATCCAGGTATTACGCGACGAGCACCCAATTCAATGGATACTCACGATTGGACGAGTAACTAGCGTTATTAGTACAACTTCTAGGAATTTTGAAGCGTCACAACGTTTTTAATAATTAAACGAGAAATTCAGGCTCTTAAATGTAATTAGTTACTAAAGTGAACATTCCGCGCACCTAAATACAAAGTATTTATGAAATTGAAACAACGAAATTAAACTAGTCTTAAATACTAACGACGGCGAAAGGTTATTTCATCGATAAGTGGTTATTTAATTAAAGATAGGCAGTGGACACAATTTCAAGACTGGCCTTTTGAATTGACCAGCAGCAGTCTTGACAGTCACCACTCTACAGACGCCATTAGCACCGGGATTTAGGGCTGTGATAAAACCTATACTCCACTTCAACGGACCGGCTTGTTAATTTATGTTTAGAGCTCTTTTTTTTTTAAAGCAGATAGTGCTTGACAGTCAAACAGCTTAAACTAGGAGAACTCACGTGCGATAGATGAAATTTCAGGTGAAGCTGGTGTGGTGTTAGTAGAAGCCTGCTGCAGTTTTGCTTCATATTCCGCCATTCGGGAACCAAACAACTGTTGGAGGTCCTCCAGGCTGGCAGCAAGTTTAGTGTCCATGATGATGTGTAGTGACAGTGACCCAGGAGCAGGTGTTACAGACTTGATAACAATAGATAGCAAGTGTGGGGGGGCTTAACGAAAAGTGAACTTGTTTAATTCATTAAAAATTAAGAAAAACTATTTTTAAATAACTATTTAATGAAGAGCCCACCAAGATGATGTTGTTGCTATGTCTAACCACAATTTTTTTTGAAATTTACCCTCTTTACATATTAGGGACTCTACCTCTTCCATGAGGCCACTAGTTTCATAATCTTTGATGAAAGAGGCATAGGCCTTTCGAAAATTAGGACTACAATTCAATCCTCTAATTCTCTTTTCCAACAAGAATAATCTTTTGAGAGCAATCTCACGAGAATTCGAAAAAGGAGGCTTATTCGAAGGATCGACGAAAGGTAAGGGCACTACGAATCGACCTTTACTATCACGAGAATAGCTTTCGACAAAATAGTCTTCGCATAGTTGATCCTCCTTCGACAAGAAATAATTAGTAAGAGAATTAACATTTTCTAATTCCCAAATTTTTTTAATGGAATTATCTAAAGACAAATTTGACAAAGACTGCGAAGAATGCGAAACGACAAGGCAATCATTACTACAACAGCGAAAACGAGAAATATTATTGCGAGTGGGGATCGCAGGAGCATCACAACAACCACCCATCACAATGTTCCCATACATTTTGTATGAAAATTTTAATCGATCCTGCTCTTAGTACTGATCAAAAACTTCTATTGGTTCAGTTCTCGTGTGAGTACGCACTAGCACAGTACACTTACGCTCAAATAAATAGATCATCAACCTTTTCCACGATTCCATAAAGTTATACTTACAACTACCTCCTAATAATTATTTTAGACACGATGAAGACGTGTGCAATTTGCAGTGACCACTTTAACGACAGAGTGCAATGTGGAACCTGCCAGAAATTCCTGGATTTCTCGTGTGCAAGTGTGTCTGAAGCGAGTTGGAGAAAACTGGGACCCGACCGTAGAGCGCAATGGAAATGTCCTGCTTGTAAATCGTCGCCTGCTCTGCTTTCACCTGGCTGGAGGCTGCTGAGCTTACCAGCTCAGCAGCCTCATTTCCGCCTAGTCAGCGACATTAGATCGATTAAAGATGAGTTGACTGTGCTTAAGAAAAGTTGTGATTTCTCTAGTGGTAGACTCGATGAATTCGATACCAGACTTTCTGAACTAGAAAAAAAATCCTCCGAGTTTGAGAAGCTTCAGGACACTGTGTCTTCTTTGCAGACAGAGTTGGCCTCAACAAAGATTGAGCTTTCTTCGTTTGATCAGCGATCCAGACTAAACAATGTGGAGATTAAGGGTGTCCCCCTAAAGAAGGATGAGAACTTATTCTCAATCGTCGACGCCATCAGCAGCAAAATCAGTTACAAGTGTTCTAAGAGCCAGATTAACTACATTTCGAGGGTGCCTATACATTATACCAAGGAAAAATTAGTGATAGTGAGCTTCCTCAACAGATATATAAAAGAAGATTTTATTGCCGCTGCACGTGCTGTTAAGGATCTCTCCACCTCTGACATAGGTTTTCAAGGAGTGCTACAACGTATTTATGTCAACGACCATTTAAGTGTGGAATCCAAAAAACTTCTCAATATTACTAAAATCGCCGCTGAAGAGAAACGCTATGAATTCGTTTGGGTGAAACATGGTAAAATCCGTGTGCGCAAGGGTGCTAATTGCAAAACCTTTATAATAAAAAAGGAACCGGATTTAAACAAGATTATTTAAACCGATACTATTTACATTCAAGATTCATTTGTTGTTTTTCTACTTTTAAAATGTATCGAAGATTGCAAATCAATTGTAATTTGCTTTGTTTTTGGAAAAGGTTTAGCACCTCGGCACTGCTAACGAGCTTCTATTGTATTCCTTAACGCGCTGTTCGTCTTCAAGTTCCAATACTTAATTAAACATTTGTCTCGCTTACGCATATGCGTGTGATATATTGCTGATTGCTTGCTCGCAGTGTCATGTCCTACCTAACATCGGATGATTTATACATTCTTGCTAACTTTATTTACATTTACCCACATTATAAATTCATACCTCTTTTATGCGAAACTTGTCTCGAAATGAATTGGCAATTTTTATCATATCAAATTGTTGTTGATGTTTATTCAATTATTGTTGGATATAATGTGCAATGGCTAACAATGCTTTGATGATTTCCCATCCGGAAAAAAAAAAAAAAAAAAAAAAAAAAAAAAGGGTGTTCTGAACAACTAAATAACTTCCTGACCAAACTGAACTATACAGCTCTGAATAAAACTTCAGATGTGTTTTTAGTTTTAGGCGATTTTAATATGAGTTGAATCTCGTGGGCTCAATCTAATAACCTTTCGTTAGTTCCAGTGAACCCCGCGACTAGTGACGAATGTTTGTTCGCGGACGAGTTATGAACGCTGGACTTTGGACAATATAACGGGGTAGCTAACGGGTACGGGAAACTGTTGGACTTAGTCCTCTCAAATAAGTCAGCCTGTGTTAGTGAGTGTGTTGACCCTCTAGTGCCCATTGATTCCTATCATCCTGCGCTGTTAATCAATATTGACATCTTTGAAATACCTCCCGTTGACCGTGCGGCCGCGGTTGCGATATATCTATAGCAAAGGCGATTTTGATTCCATGAATAATGAGTTTTCAGGCACTAATTGGGAACATGAGTTTTCAATCCGATCATTGGATGAGTCGGTTGAGTACTTTATAGACACCATAAAAAAAAAAACCAAGTATATACCACAAAAGCTAGTACGTTATAAAAAATACCCGGTCTGGTACAGCTCATCATTCGTCAAATCAATTAAAGAAAAATATAAATATCTAAAAAAATTCAAGATATACGGCGATAAATCTGACGAGATAACGTTTAAATATTTGAAATCTGACGAGATAACTTTTAAATATTTGCGTGACAGAGTCAAGACTATGGAAGCTTCGTGTTATAAATATAAACTGAGGACGAAAGAGTTGTAAATTACGGTTATGGCTTACCGATTATTAAAAATTTTAGCCTGTCGCAAAACAAAACCTAGACTTTTGCGTGTGTGTGTGTTTCTGTGTGTGAGTGGATTTCTTGCCCATCTACCACAATTCTACTTTTTTTACTTGCCCTGCAAGTTTCATTATGCTGAAGCTTTTGGCTTCAGCAGTGCTAAATAGTGATCATGAATGTCACTATTTTATAGCGTTCATTTCAATATACCAAAACACCCATGACGAAAAAACTGAAAATTTTCGTTGGTGCCATGTGGATTTTCAATTTGACCTAATTTTCGATATCAGCGACCCCGAAATCACGAAAATGATCCCCATGACGAAAAAAACGGTAATTTTCCTCGGCACCATCCTTATTTTCCATTTTGACGTCATTTTCGTTATAACCAACCCCGTAATTCGCTAAAATGACACCCATGATAGAAAATTCGAAAATTTTCACATGTGTCCAGTCGCGCAAGTGTTTGTCGCGCAAGTATCAATCGCACAAAGGACTATTCGCGGATAAGTCCGATCGCGCAAATGTCCTAGATCTTGAAAAACAGTAACTCCTTATTAGTTATTGTAACAATTTTGCAGTGTCAAGGAGTCATGTTCCATTATGCGAAAGACAAAAAAAAATCCTAAACGAGTGATCATGAATTTCAAAATACATATTCAAAAACGTTTTTTTTATTACGTCTTTGTATGATGGTTCCTAGAAACAATAAATAACCTTTTTTTTAAGTCGGTTAAAATGGAGGTAGAGCAGGTTAGGCATCATCTCAAATAATTTAACTACGTCTAGGTGTCAAAGGGGGAGTTCCCCGCACACACGATGTGTTTTTGTTTTTGCTGTGAATTTCTGAGTTTTGCACAACAAGAGTATCGCCTTAATAACATAGTTTTTATAAGTTTTAGTGCGGTAGTGTTTTCCTGTAAATATTAAAATATTTGGTGGCATAAACTGCATTGAAAACTGCCATAAAACTGAAAATCAATTTTTTTATTACATTCGGGGGCTGGTTTTATGGAGCATTTCATTATAGATCCTCCGAATGCAAGAAACAAATTAGATTTCCAGGTTTCCATTTTCAACACGATTCAAAACCTACCTTGTTCTTTTTCAACACTGCTTTGCTTCTGCTTTGCTTCTGCTTTGCTTCTGCTTTGCTTCTGCTTTGCTTCTGCTTTGCTTCTGCTTTGCTTCTGCTTTGCTTCTGCTTTGCTTCTGCTTTGCTTCTGCTTTGCTTCTGCTTTGCTTCTGCTTTGCTTCTGCTTTGCTTCTGCTTTGCTTCTGCTTTGCTTCTGCTTTGCTTCTGCTTTGCTTCTGCTTTGCTTCTGCTTTGCTTCTGCTTTGCTTCTGCTTTGCTTCTGCTTTGCTTCTGCTTTGCTTCTGCTTTGCTTCTGCTTTGCTTCTGCTTTGCTTCTGCTTTGCTGTGCTTTGCTGTGCTTTGCTGTGCTTTGCTGTGCTTTGCTGTGCTTTGCTTTGCTTTGCTTTGCTTTGCTTTGCTTTGCTTTGCTTTGCTTTGCTTTGCTTTGCTTTGATTTGCTTCGTTTTGCTTTCATATTTTACCGCACTTTTGACGTTTATTTATTTCAACACACGTCTTTTATATTTTTACATTTTTTTTTATAAATAAAATAGCAAAAAGAAAAAACATGTAAAAATTTAAAAAATAGTAGCCCACCAGCATCGGGAACAGAGTCCGACCTACCGGTGGTCAGAAGGCTAATTCACGTAATTTTATGACGCGCCGATGAAGTTGTAGTGCAGTTGCAGTTAAGTTTAAGTTTGAGTGATAAACGGTATTCTTGTAATCTTTGAACTGCACGTAAGCTGCGCGTGAACTGCACGTCAACTGTACGACAACCAAACGCTACCAAACTTACTTATGGTGTGGCCATATGAGAGAAAAAATATTACTCACTAAATAATCGAATAGAATCGATTACATTTCAATGAATATGACGTTATTATAATATTAAAATAATAACCCAGTACAGTTTTTAGTGCTTTTTCTTACTAGATAAACAAACAATTATGCTTTGATTCACAATCAATCACATATTTTGCTAAAATTAGGCTGAATGATGGTTTATCGTTGCCTCATAAGATCAAAACTCAAAATAACAGGAGACCCGCCAATGGCGCGAAAGTTGAAAATCAAGACTCAGTGCAAATCACTGGTGCAAATAGAAAACT
This sequence comes from Noctua janthe, assembly GCA_910589295.1. NCBI lineage: Eukaryota > Metazoa > Arthropoda > Insecta > Lepidoptera > Noctuidae > Noctua > Noctua janthe. The sequence continues at coordinate 1,548,872 of OU342561.1, forward strand.
TAAAAAGATTAATACTTTGAAGATAAGCACGTATTATATTATAATAATAAATGATTATGAATAAAATGATATTTAAGGATGTAGTTAAAGAAAGGATAAAGTAGCAGTTTAAATTCCTTTCATACAAGTTTCATCCTGATTCTTAAGTAGGTATGACTTCACGCAAACGTGTGGCTGCGGCAAATTGAACTGCTGGTGGAATATTTGGAGAGCCACAGGGACCTTGCCCGTGGCAGACTAAGGTCTAGAGAGGGGAGAGTGCCCTCACATCACGCCTTTGGTCAGAGTGCGCCAACATAACTCCCAAAGAGTGGAGCAAGTTCTGTTAGATTCTATCGATATTATACCTATGTGTATCGGTACATTATACTCGGGTTAATAACAAGATTTGTAATATTTTTAGTGGTATACCGACTATAAGTGCCGCTTACTCAACCGTGTAAAGCAGATTCGGCATAATCAAAGGGGTACAGGTGGAGGGCCAGGCGTACCCACTCCTTTATCCCTTTTGGAGGAAAGAATCGCTGCTCTGCTTGAAGCAGGCACTGAAGCTGTGAGGAGGAGTGGCACACCCCAAAATGAGGTGCAAATAAATCCCTTGTATTAATATGTAAGTTTTAATTTATGTCAAGTATTAGTTAACATTCTAACTGTGCAATAACTATTACTAACCAGTTAATTTTCATAAATGTTATTTATTTTTTCAGAAATGAAGATATTATTATTGATGTTACACCCACAGTAACACAACACATCACACATTTTACTGAAAGGTAATTATAGTAACTTGTCGTACCTATTTAGGAAATAAATAACAGTCTGATTTCCATAACATAATATTTTTATTTTGTTTCAGTGAGCAAGAGGCAACTAGACAGCGTCCAAGCAACAATCCACGTCGCCGTCGTAGACAATATACATATTTTCACTTTCTTTACTTCTTCAGATGATGAATGAAACAAGCAGATTTTATATTACCTCTTACTTAGAATATTAACATAATTTTAAATACAAAAATAAATAATTAAGGTTCTTAAGTGGAATTCTGACTCCTTATTCCCTATGTAGCCTCAGGCGATTAATAAGAGCCTGTTGGACAGCCCGACCTTCCAATAAATTTGTTTGGCTGCCTATTGCTTTGAGCAAGAATACTCAGGCTCTCCATACGCACATCCTTTTCTGCAGTTCTACGCCGTACATGCATTCTCTCTTCTTGCTCACACTCTTGATGTGTCAGTTGTGGTACTGGTAATCATGCCTTGTTTGCTATATTGTGCAATACCGCAGAGGCATTCTAAAGCATGCATGCAGCTAATAAACACCTGAAACAAAAACATTTAGAAACTATAATAAATACCTAACAATACAAAAATAAAACATGGGCCTCAATACATTCACTTGGTTTGACTTCTTGAGGTAAAGATAATAAAAACAGTATAATTATTATGAAAAGGAAACTTAGGGAAAACTAGTTTTACTCAAATACATACCTGAATCGAGCTTTCAAGACACCAATGCATCTCTCTACTGTATCGCAGGCTGAGACCTGCAGCTTATAATAATGTACATCAAGGGAACCTGGTATTGCATTCAACACTGGGGTCATCATTATCTTCCTCAATGCATAAGCGCTGTCACCTGGAAGAACAATAAGTATTAAAATAATTATTCACAATATTTAATATAAACATAATTAAATAAATTAAACTTTTTCAGTATGTATTAATAAGCAAGGACATTCACCGAGCAAAAATATTTCCTCTTCATCATATTTTTGGTTAAGATAGGGCTGTAATTGCTTGTTGGGTGATCACGCCATACTGAAGAATCATGGGTTGCTCCAGGTTTACTGGGATCAATGCATAAAATGTTAAGATCCGCATCACATATCTAAAACAATAATTTTCAAATGTAGATACAGTTTTTTTTATGACAGTAAAGCATAATATTATTACCTATGTACCAGTACCTAAGTATTGTTTGTTTTTTAAAATAAAGTAGATTAAGATAGATTAAGTATAGGTAAATAGATTACATACAATCATCACATTGAGAGAATGATATCCTTTTCTATTAAAATATTGTTCTTCATGTTGAATCTGACTACTAGTTGTACCCTGCGGTTTCACCCAATTTTGATTTGACTGGTAGTTCTAGAGATTAGCGCGTTCAAACATAACACAACTCTTCAGCTTTAATAAATTACTATAGATAAACAGGATTGACTAACCTTTGCCTGTACACTCAAACCATCTTTCCTTCTCTCCTTCTGAATACATGTTCATAATGTTGTTATCAATTGCCGAGTCATGTTTTTGTTCAGACGATAGGTTTTCTGGAATTCCCGTTCTGAAATACGGACTAGATCCACAGAAAATCTTTGTCTTCTTATGGCTTGACGACGTTCTCGGGCATCAACTTCGGCAGCAAGGGATAAAATTCTCAAACCAAGTTGGAAACTCATATTCACTCAAAAGTTAAAAAAAACATTTAGAATTTCATTGAAAACGACTTGTAGTTAACTTGTCTACATACAATAATCCATTTTAAACACTTACATTTTCAAAAAATACAATTTGATGCCAACAAAAGTAAATAACGAAGAACTTAAATTGCGCGTAACCGACACTGCACGGTGATCGAATTGAAACTTCTTAGCTGTCATTTTGAGACGTCAAACGAATAGTAGAATACCGATCATGTTGCGTTCCGAAACAAGCACCAAAGACGCGCAACAGTAGAATGCCGATAATGCGCTCGCGTGACGCGCACTTGACGCGAGCGTGTCTGACAGCGGTAGAGAATACGAAAAACGTTGTTTTGATCGAAACTTAACTGCAACTGCACTGCAACTGCACTTCTTTTGTTACGTGAATTAGCCTACATGTTGCGTTCCGAAACAAGCACCAAAGACGCGCAACAGTAGAATGCCGATAATGCGCTCGCGTGACGCGCACTTGACGCGAGCGTGTCTGACAGCGGTAGAGAATACGAAAAACGTTGTTTTGATCGAAACTTAACTGCAACTGCACTGCAACTGCACTTCTTTTGTTACGTGAATTAGCCTACAGGGCACGAGCCGTGTCCAGAAGCACTGCTATCTGAATCAAGCCCTTGATCCAGCTGCCAAGCGAGAACCTCCTCAGATGTTGGTCGAGGCTATTGGCTATTAAGCCATTGGGCGACACGACTGTGATGACATCACCTTGACTGCATTACTCACATTCCACAATTTATTAGTATTATGATAGTGTCATTAAAGTAATTGTTTGTGTTATTATTAAAATAAAATTATTGAATAAGCACACAAATTAGTTTTATAATTATGTTGGTGGGAATAATTGGTTAGTTGGATTTTTTTTCAAGTTTGCTTAGTGTTATTAAAAACTAAGTTTAGTACAACTTGGCTATCATAATACTGCTTCAGTTCCTTCGTATGAAAGGAATAGTCCTTAGACCAAAACATGGATATCACGATATAAGTTCCAACCCATGTAATACTAGATCAATCAAAACACGAATTGGATGTTAGGTTTTCAAGGGCAACATTTTCAGTATTCAAAAGGTAACTACATTACGTTACAAGTAGGTGCATAGTATTTATTATACACTGCAAACATTATGGAACCAACCTGAGTCTACAGGAAATAATGAGTTGCATTGAGTAAAAATTATTTATTTTTTCAGTTCCGTGTGTGAACAGGTGTAAGCTGATAGCTAAACTAATATTAGGATCATATAAAAGGCTGCGCTCTCTGACCGGAGTTACAAGTTGCAAGTGCTTGCAAGTGAAGATTATAACAAATAATTCTCTACCAAAATGAAGACAGCTCTGTTATTAGTCGTCGTGATCGTAAGTACATGTGTTTTTTGTTAATTTAATAACGTGAGGTTCGTTGCTTTGCTAAGTAAAGGATAGGTTCGAATACGAACATGAACGTTGGTATGCGACATTTGCTTACACGAGTGAACATCAACCACGTTAATAAAGTTCATATCTTACTTTACTTAGCAAAGTCTCCAGATCACAGTGCACTGCAATCGGCAAAAACATGTCAATGTTCTTAACTGCACATTGAAAACGTTCTAAATCTATTCAGGTAAATTCTTAATTCCCTTAAACTGTATGTTAAAATTGTACAGTTCAATACGTGTTCATATGAGATAATCAACCACTTAGTATAACATAATAATTATGAGAACAAAGGTGATACACGCTTGTGAAACCATTTTAATTATTGTACTGAAAACATAAGTTGAAAGTGATTTTCTAATGCTTTATTTCGCTGTTGAAATAGGAAAAGAACTGAAACGATACTATACGATTATCTTATTAGCAGTGAATTCAATTGTTACAGGCGACCTTAGGCTTCGCTCAGGCGGCAACGAGACCGCTGTTAGGCGATCTGCTCACAGGTATGTAAAAAGACCCGAAGCACCGATAATAATATTCGGCTTTATTTAAGGCTCGTACCGATCGGCAAACTCCGTTTCGTTCGTGTCTACCGTTGGCTGGGTTGGCATATTGCAGTTGATTTTATCCTCCAATTAATACTAACTCGAACAAAAGGATAGTGCATCCAACTTTTGTATTGATTTCCGATACAACGGAGGCAGATCAGAGAGGTTTCCAGCATTTGCCAGAAAGTGAAATGTTACCTGTAACTGCTCGTGTTGACTGCCTCGAATGCTGTGGGTTCGATTCCCAGGCCGGGCAAATTTTATTGTTATTAGGATTTTACATCTTGAATGTCTTAGTAGCAGCAAAGAGTCTTGATTTGTGGTAGGTGCATCTGTACAGGGATTACAGATTCCTGTGGTATTTATGCAGAATAAACAAGTTTCTTCCTTTCTTTCAACAACTTCATCAGTAAACGGTTATTGCTTCTCGTCATAAGGGCGGGGCCGGACGGACACACAACGCTACTAGCCGAGTGCAATTAGACAAAAAATACTCAAAAGGTAGAACGAAGTTTATAGTGGTAGGATTTTCATGGGGTTTTTTGATTGAGTTCCTAAAGGTGTAGAAAAGAAAGTTAAAAACAAAAATTCACCGCTCGCAAGTTTTTGTTTTCTTTTTTAAATTTCCTTTTTTAATATATTTTTTTATTTGATGAATAACTTGAAATTCGGCGAATTTATATTGAGGCATAATAGAAAGACCTGTTTGTATCCATTAAATGCAAATTTGGTCTGTTTATTTGTTCAATGTTCATATTTCAAGTTTTTTTTTTTAAATATCCTATTTTCTTCGATTATTTCGAAGTTACCGAATTTAAGACTAAGATTTCTTTTGAAATTCGTAATAGATATTTTTTTACAGATAAGTGGATAAGTTTAGTGACTTAAAATTCATTCGAAAAAATCAGAAAATCGTCTATGTTAGTGAAGGCATTTTTTTTCGAAATTTTTCTATGCAACTCTATGTGAAAATTATTCTCCAAAACCTCATTTTAGTAGCTATCTAATAAGGTGTACTAACTAGAAAAATATTCAAGGATACTTGTTAAATATCAGTCACTGCTGAGAAAGTAAAACATGCCAAAAGGGATCTATCGCTAAGAATTGGGAGCGATATCTGTATCGGTATTGATATTAAATGGGGCGCAGAGACCCAAGCTTGCAACTAATTCTAAATAGAAATTATGAGAAATGGTTACGTTACAATTACGATAATTTTTGTGAGTTTACCAGCGGCTCCATTCCACCTTCGTTAGCAATAATCGAACATTTATCGTGTACCTCCGAATATTTTTTTATTTTGTATTCTCTGTGGATAGCTGATATAATAAGGATATTTTCAGGATAATATTTGCGTTGACCGCCATAGGAACATTTTGAGAAAAATTATCTTTTTTATCTTTTACATAGACGATTTCCTGATATTTGCGAACGAATTTTTAGTCACTTCACTCGTAAATATGAATTTTTCGAACAATTTTACGTCCAGTTATCTGTGAAAAAATCAGATCAGTTTCCAATGACAAAAGAAATCTTTGTGTTAAAAATAATTGAAAAGATAGGAAAGTTTCATAAAAAAACCTGGAAATATCACACAGGTCCCACTATAAATTCGGTGAACTTCAAGTAATTCATAAATGAAAAACAAAAATACAATAGGAAATTTGAAGAAAAAAAGTCGCGCACGGCGAAATTTTTTTTTTTAACTTTCGTTTCCACAACTCTAGAAACTCAATAAAAAAAGCACTATGAAAATCCGACCACTATAAACTTCCTTCCACCTTATAGTCTAATTGCACTCGACTATACTCATTCATTCATTTTATCCAATCTCCAGCCATTAAAATCAATCATTGACCGTCTCGTTGAATTATTTTACCTATTAGTACAAATCCTATTTTTCCTTCTAAATTTATTTGTCGTTCTTTGTTAGGACTAACGAAAGCAACTGGAGGACTAGTAAACAATGTTGGAGAGATAGTAATAAAAGTTGGAGAGACAGTAAACGAAATTGCCAAAGATGTTGAAGACTTAGTGAAAACATTAATCGACAATTTAAATAAAAAAAAGGAAATATTAATTGGCGATGTGAAAGACATCCTGGATGAAAACTTCAGAAAAGTGCAAGTTAGTCAAATCAAAATACAAGAGGTCACGAACAAAATTCTCAAGAAAGTGACAGAGGTCGTGGAGAAAATAATTAAAGGTGTGGACAGTGCTCGGGCCGACGAGGATGCCCTAGAGGCAGAAGCTAAAGAGAAATTAAAAGAAGCTGTAGATTCTATTATCGAGACATTGTCGGAAATCGTTCCCAAAGTACGCAAAGCCCTCAAGGATGAAATTTACAAGGCCATGGCTCCCGCAATAAAAAGCTGGTGTTCCAACGAGCAAACTTCGATTGGAGAACAAACGACTGAAGAAGCGACACTCTAGAGTTCCCGCTGACATATAGATAGAATATTCCACAAACGATTTCAAAATAACGACAAACTATGGCTTATAATATTAATATTTAGAGTTTTTTTTTGTTTTCTAAACAATTGTGTGCGAAGGACAGTTTCGATTTATTTCTCCAAGATGATTGCTTGGAACCGTTTTAGAACGTTCCGACAAGTCAGAACAGTTCAAAAACAGGAAGTTCAACCATCACCATCTTTATGAACGGGCGCGGGTAAGAGTAAACAGCTCTGTTGGGAATATTTAGGTTTAATGTTAGATCCCATCAAGGCGCAGCAACGGTCACATGCGGATCATCAACTGTATATGTCTTAACACTAAGAGTAGTTTCATGGACGTCGTTATCAGCCAGTGGAACAGCTACTGGTCACGTCAACGAGCGTGACAGCGACGTGATACGCATCGCAGTCCCGCCAATCACCAACACCACATGTATCGTGTCATACTGGACGATTTAGCTACCAGAATACTTCATGGAAGAAAAACATGACGTTCAAGTGTTTTGCACTGCGAGATAAGAAAATATACCTAAAGTCAGGAATCCAGTTTTCTTACATCTTAAAAGCTTAGGAAGATCAGGACGCTTGACGGTTTCTTCATCTCAAACTTAGAGGTATGTGCACAAGTTCAGTAAACAAAAATGTCTTTGGTTTATGGCCTTGACTTACGAGAATAATATGATAGATTCAAGTGAAAAACCGAGGTCTGATTTCCTTTTGAAGGCCTATGGTTAAATTCATTGGCTACGATTATATTTTGAATTTTGTTTATAATAAATAATAAATTCCTGCCATCGGACCTCTGCCTGATTAATGTTAAGTTACCCACACACATGAACTAATCTAGCAAATATTTTCACAGGCACGCAGAAAGCAGTCACAGGAGACCTGGCCCTTAAGATGATGATGACGGAAGTCGGCTCATCCAAAGGAAAGTGCTACTGCTTATGCATCCTCAACAATCTGCCTGTTTTCATGGAGTTAGACTCTTAAAATCTGTCCAGAACCTATGGCGTTGTGTAGGAACGTCAATGTTGCCTACATGTTCATCATGTGATGTTAATTATCGTTCTAGTAACTCGCCTTGGAAATACTTCTGAGCAGTGACTGCGCTAGAATTATACAGAAATATGTACTTATTTTCAAAATTTTATAAAAATATATCTTGCATTGTTATACATTTTTTTTAATAACCTTTTCCAATACTTGAACCCTGAAATCATAACAATCCTTTTTTTGGCAGTCGTGTAAAAAGAGCCCATTCTACCCAAAAAAACTTGCTACGGTTTTTTTGTTGGCTATAGTAAATTATTTAATGATTATTTTAGGTACTTTTTATGATGAAAACATTATAGATGATACAAACGATTATGTAAAAGCTGATTGTCCTGTAAAATGGTTGTGGTGAGTTTTTTTGTAGTGAATCCGCTCCTAGGATTGTTATTGATAAGCTGTATTCGGATGGCGCAGTATACGGTTAGATGAGGGAAAGTAGGGTATTTTTCAAGTTGCGGCTTAAATGGTGTCAGAACCACGACGAACAAATAAAGATACACATAATGGCCGCTAATCATACAAAGCGTGATTTTCGCTGTTTCTGGAAGAGAACTATTAAACTGAGTATTCGTCCAACCCTGCCTGTTAGTGTGAATGGTGTTAGTAATACAAAGGATATTGCAAACTTTTTTTAAAAATCATCTTGTTTTCATATTACCGCTACGGAGTTCTTGTAGCGCTGCAGAGCCCCGTTGCCGCGCTTCAGTGCCAAAGATGTGGCTAAGATAATCAGAGCCACCCCTGGTCATGAGACAGGTGCCTACAGGTAAGTCTCCCTGGTCATGACGGGCTGAGTATCGACCATTTACAGTATGGCCGGTTCTCACTTGCCTAGGGATTTAGCGCCGCTGTAAAATGTATGTATTGGTCATTCGTACCTGCCTTCCGACTTAATGAGGACGATCGTGGTTCTTATTGTTAAAAGCAAAACAGGTGATCTTTCGGATAAGGGGAACTATAGAATGCACCTATGTGTTTCTCTAGCTGCGACCACAGTCGTAGAATAGATAAATAACAATCAGTTCGGGCTTAGGTACGGTCGTAGTGGTGACATCGTGCTATATGAATTGTCAATATTAACCAATGAGTTATAGGGGGTTTTGACCTATGGGCGGACCACCGTGTCTCGTTATGAAACCAGGTCGTATTGTTATATTATTGATTCATGCCATAGCAATTGGAGCGCCGAGTGAGACAGGGGGTTTGACTTCTCCTGCCCTCTTCAATTTGTATATTAATTCCCTGATTGAGACTTTTAGAAGTCATCTTGTCGGTTGTCATATTGTCGGTGTTTGTATAATTTAAGTTACGCGGACGACATGATGCTGCTGAGTACTTCAGTCGGCGGTATAAGGACACTATTGGCCCCATGTGAACCGTACGTAATAGAACATGGTTTATTGTGCAATGTTTCGAAGACTCAGTACATTGTTTTTGAGGCGGGGACCAAGTACCATCTTGATGTGCCTCCCATACGGCTAAGCGGTGTTCCTCTTGAGCCAGTGGAACAATTTAAATACTTAGGCCACTTGGTCACCACTGATCATAAAGACAATGCTGACATTGAAAGGGAACGGAGGGCTCTGTCCGTACACGCGAATGTTACGCCCAAAATTATTCGCGAGTGTCGTATGGAGCCCTTCGTGTCCAATTCAATAATGCGTTCAGGAAACTGATGGTTGCCAAGGCGTTGCAGTGCGTCAGAAATATTTGCGGCGCAGCGGCGCGCGACGATTGTTTTTAAACAATAACGCGCAAGCGCGCAGTCAGCCCTAATAGGGTTCTAAAAATGATTGCTGACAAAGTGGACTGCGTGCTTATTTTACAAGCTAACTTATATTACTGAAGCCTTTGAGTTTATGCATGAACTATATTTTTTTTAAGGAGCATAATTATGTTGAAGCTGTAAAACGAAAAATGTTAGTGAGTTATATAATCCGTGGCTGACTTAGTAAATTCGGTGGTGATGTTAAATTAAAGAGACAAGTAAAAATAATTGTGGCTCTTTACTTGACGCTTTCTTTAAAATATTTTTTATAAGTTGGCGTTGTAAAAAAAAACAAATTTCAGGAACAAGTACAAATAGTTTTTTTTTCACAGGGTTGTACTACATGACTAGTGCGTTTTGTGTACCTATGGTATATGTGAGTTGCGCATGCGTGATATGTGTATGTGGGATGTATGTGAATGTGTGGTGTGCACTTGTGAGTAAATGAACACTTGAATAAGTGAGTTTTGATGTGTGCTGCAGGACGGTCTCAGCGTCCTCATATGCGAGTGGTTTAATAAAATTGATTAGTTTATTAGCATCATCCAATTGATTAGTTTATCAACTTTCTTATTTTCCGCGTTTGCTTACATATTTAAAAACAAACAGGTAGGGTTCAGGGTATACAAAAAAAATTGTGGCTTGACTTACAATTTCCCAAAAAAACTTTTCTGATCCCGTCACAAAACGGTCATGTGACTGATATCTTTGGTTAATGTCACGCAACATGCCGAATAGTACAAACGTGCATAGCATAGCATAACCAGCCTATAATGTTCCCACTGCTGGGACACAAGCCTCCTCTCTAAGAGAGGGAATGGGCTATAATCCACCACGCGGGCCCACTGGTTGGTAGAATGTCACAGGTCTTCGAATTTTTGGTACGAACGTGCACACGAACAATACTGTAGATGTGCGTGTGTACTTCAATTATCATCATTTCAGCCAAAAGACGTCCACTGCTGGACATAGGCCTCCCCCAAGTGTAGTAGAAGTCCTTGCCGGATTGCCGCCAAGGGATCTGGAGGCGATAGTCCTCGCACGCCTGCACAAATGGCGCGCGGAGACACTACGTCGGGGGGAAACTCCGCTGCCGCGGCAAATTGCCGCTCAGCGGACAGACCTCCGGCGTGATCTCATGGCGACATGGAGAGAGCGACTGTCGCAACCCCGTGCAGGGCACGCCACCATAGTGGCGATAAGTCCCCTCTTTGAGGAGTGGCTAGAGAGGCGCCACGGCGCCCTCACCTGACGCAGGTCCACACCAGACACAGTTGTTTCGGGAGGTTCCTGCACGGAATCGGGCGGGAGGAAACGCCCGGGTGTTTCCACTGCGAGGATCGTCCGGAGGACACGGTGGAGCACACTGTAGAGGTCTGCCCCGCTTGGGCGGAGCACCGCCGTGTCCTCGTAGCGGCGATTGCCGGCGGCGATTGCCGGCGGCGATTGCCGGCGGCGATCTCTCGCGTCAGGCCCTGGTTCAAACCATGGTCCGGAGCGAGAGGGAATGGGAAGCCGTCACCACCTTCTGCGAAACAGTCATGCTAGTGAAGGAGGTGGCGGGACGTGAGAGGGAAAGAACCTCACGTCCCAGCCGCCGCGGGAGACGCCCTGGGCGTCGGGGGTCACGTGGTGGCTCCCGGCCACCGTAGGCGCGGGCCTGTGGACGGCGAGTTATGGGCTAGCTCGCCGTCCGGCTTATGACGACAGGCCGTGTCGACGGCGCGTTCGTGTTCCACGCGCGCCTCAAAGAGATGTCAGCAACCACGTAGGGGTACGTATGGGCCGATGCCTGCCAGGGCTGCGGGACTGTTCGAAAGAGATACCGTGGCCCTGGAACACAAAGGGCAAAGAAGGAACATGGATGGGTTTTAGTCAGTACAAGTCTGACACTCCCTTCTGCTCCGACCAGAGTGGGGGGGTCATTTGATGATTTCCCATACGAAAAAAAAAAAAAAAAAATTGTAGTAGAAGTTCTACAGCAACATACAACAAAAAGTACTACAGCGCCATCTATGACACAAATGAAGAACTAACATCAAATTCCTAAATCGCGCAGTTAAAGTTATCTTATATGACTATAAAGATAAAACCCGACAACAACTGACGGGCAGTAGCCGATGAGACATAACACCCATCTGAAATGTATGGCGAAAAGTTACATAACTGATTACAATTCTTCGTTTTTGTAAGCTCTATTAACGGTTAATTATAATAAATAAAAAGGTTTGATGTTTAACACAGTAGTTTAAATTTTACTGTGTAAAATGTCTGTGTAGTACTCGAGTGCCCACGGTACACGGTGGTTTAGCGGCCGAACAAAGGCGGTCATAACATTGACATATCAATACATTGCAAGGGAAATATTTCTGTTTGATTGATTTAGCGAGAGATTCAAGTGGACTGTAAATTTTCAAAATGGCTCAGAGAGAACCCGAAACGAGATAATCGACAAATTACTTATATCACGACAAGGGGGTGTGCTATGAACTGGCACTCACCTGATTGCTCCCTGGGCGACGCTTTCCAATCCAGAACCTCCACGAAGGAACCTTCCTAACTAACCAGAGCTGCTAGCAGATTTACCTGGTGCCGCCGGTTTGGTTACCATCAACTTTATCCGGCTGGAATCCAGGTATTACGCGACGAGCACCCAATTCAATGGATACTCACGATTGGACGAGTAACTAGCGTTATTAGTACAACTTCTAGGAATTTTGAAGCGTCACAACGTTTTTAATAATTAAACGAGAAATTCAGGCTCTTAAATGTAATTAGTTACTAAAGTGAACATTCCGCGCACCTAAATACAAAGTATTTATGAAATTGAAACAACGAAATTAAACTAGTCTTAAATACTAACGACGGCGAAAGGTTATTTCATCGATAAGTGGTTATTTAATTAAAGATAGGCAGTGGACACAATTTCAAGACTGGCCTTTTGAATTGACCAGCAGCAGTCTTGACAGTCACCACTCTACAGACGCCATTAGCACCGGGATTTAGGGCTGTGATAAAACCTATACTCCACTTCAACGGACCGGCTTGTTAATTTATGTTTAGAGCTCTTTTTTTTTTAAAGCAGATAGTGCTTGACAGTCAAACAGCTTAAACTAGGAGAACTCACGTGCGATAGATGAAATTTCAGGTGAAGCTGGTGTGGTGTTAGTAGAAGCCTGCTGCAGTTTTGCTTCATATTCCGCCATTCGGGAACCAAACAACTGTTGGAGGTCCTCCAGGCTGGCAGCAAGTTTAGTGTCCATGATGATGTGTAGTGACAGTGACCCAGGAGCAGGTGTTACAGACTTGATAACAATAGATAGCAAGTGTGGGGGGGCTTAACGAAAAGTGAACTTGTTTAATTCATAAAAAATTAAGAAAAACTATTTTTAAATAACTATTTAATGAAGAGCCCACCAAGATGATGTTGTTGCTATGTCTACATACAATTTTTTTTGAAATTTACCCTCTTTACATATCAGGGACTCTACCTCTTCCATGTGGCCACTAGTTTCATAATCTTTCATGAAAGAGGCATAGGCCTTTCGAAAATTAGGACTACAATTCAATCTCTTTTCCAACAAGAATAATCTTTTGAGAGCAATCTCACGAGAATTCGAAAAAGGAGGCTTATTCGTAGGATCGACGAAAGGTAAGGGCACTACGAATCGACCTTTACTATCACGAGAATAGCTTTCCACAAAATAGTCTTCGCATAGTTGATCCTCCTTCGACAAGAAATAATTAGTAAGAGAATTAACATTTTCTAATTCCCAAATTCCCGAATTCGATACCAGACTTTCTGAACTAGAAAAATAAATCCTCCGAGTTTGAGAAGCTTCAGGACACTGTGTCTTCTTTGCAGACAGAGTTGGCCTCAACAAAGCTTGAGATTTCTTCGTTTGATTAGCGATCCAGACTAAACAATGTGGAGATTAAGGGTGTCCCCCTAAAGAAGGATGAGAACTTATTCTCAATCGTCGACGCCATCAGCAGCAAAATCAGTTACAAGTGTTCTAAGAGCCAGATTAACTACATTTCGAGGGTGCCTATACATTATACCAAGGAAAAATTAGTGATAGTGAGCTTCCTCAACAGATATATAAAAGAAGATTTTATTGCCGCTGCACGTGCTGTTAAGGATCTCTCCACCTCTGACATAGGTTATCAAGGAGTGCTACAACGTATTTATGTCAACGACCATTTAAGTGTGGAATCCAAAAAACTTCTCAATATTACTAAAATCGCCGCTAAAGAGAAACGCTATGAATTCGTTTGGGTGAAACATGGTAAAATTCGTGTGCGCAAGGGTACTAATTGCAAAACCGTTATAATAAGAAAGGAACCGGATTTAAACAAGATTATTTAAACCGATACTATTTACATTCAAGATTGATTTGTTGTTTTTCTACTTTTAAAATGTATCGAAGATTGCAAATAATTTGTAATTTGCTTTGTTTTTGTAAAAGGTTTAGCATCTCGGCACTGCTAACGAGCTTCTATTGTATTCCTTACCGCGCTGTTCGTCTTCAAGTTCCAATACTTAATTATACATTTGTCTCGCTTACGCATATGCGTGTGATATATTGCTGATTGCTTGCTCGCACTGTCATGTCCTACCTAACATCGGATGATTTATACATTCTTGCTAACTTTATTTACATTTACCCACATTATAAATTCATACCTCTTTTATGCGTAACTTGTCTCGAAATGAATTGGCAATTTTTATCATATCAAATTGTTGTTGATGTTTATTCAATTATTGTTGGATATAATGTGCAATGGCTAACAACAGTGAACAGTGTCTTACCGTCTTTTATCAGAATGTACGGGGGTTGCGAACAAAGACTGTCTCGTTCTACCGTCAGGTTGCACATAATTCCTACGATGTTATTGTTTTAACGGAGACGTGGTTAATAGATGGTGTGTTAAACTCGGAGTTGTTTGATTATCGTTATTTAGTGTGGCGCCGTGACCGGGATTATGCTGTGACTGGACAAACGAGAGGTGGTGGTGAGCTTATAGCGACGCGTAGGGAATTACCTGTCACTCCGCAACCACTCCTACACTCCTCGGCAGAAGATCTCTGGATCAACTTACAGCTTAGAAATTCGAAGTCACGAGCATACGTAAACTTAAATATTTGCGCTGTTTACTTGTGTGAACAAAACAAAGGGTGTTCTGAACAACTTAATAACTTCCTGACCAAACCGAACTATACAGCTCTGAATAAAACTTCAGATGTGTTTTTAGTTTTAAGCGATTTTAATATGAGTTGAATCTCGTGGGCTCAATCTAATAACCTTTCGTTAGTTCCAGTGAACCCCGCGACTAATGACGAATGTTTGTTCGCGGACGAGTTATGTACGCTGGACTTTGGACAGTATAACGGGGTAGCTAACGGGTACGGGAAACTGTTGGACTTAGTCTTCTCAAATAAGTCAGCCTGTGTTAGTGAGTGTTTTGACCCTCTAGTGCCCATTGATTCCTATCATCCTGCGCTGTTAATCAATATTGACATCTTTGAAATACCTCCCGTTGACCGTGCGGCCGCGGTTGCGATATATCTATAGCAAAGGCGATTTTGATTCCATGAATAATGAGTTTTCAGGCACTAATTGGGAACATGAGTTTTCAATCCGATCATTGGATGAGTCGGTTGAGTACTTTATAGACACCATAAAAAAATTTCATAACAAGTATATACCACAAAAGCTAGTACGTTATAAAAAATACCCGGTCTGGTACAGCTCATCATTCGTCAAAACAATTAAAGAAAAATATAAATATCTAAAAAAATTCAAGATCTACGGCGATAAATCTGACGAGATAACTTTTAAATATTTGAAATCTGACGAGATAACTTTTAAATATTTGCGTGACAGAGTCAAGACTATGGAAGCTTCGTGTTATAAATATTATCTTAATCAAACTGAAAAATCCATTAAGAGGGATGTTACAAAAAAAAACGCAAAATTGCAAGGTTTCCTCGTTGAAATTGTATGTTTTTCATTCGTTGCTTGAAATAACAATTATTTGTTAAAAATAGGTCGTTATCTCTACTACAATTATATCAAAGCGAAATTTAGATAACTTTTTAATTTATTTAGTAATCATCATTCTCCCGATACATGTTTAGGCAAAAACTCACGGAGACCTGATTTGGGGGCTCTAATGAGTAGATTCTATTCAAAATAGATCATCAAAAAAATTTTTTCATCTCACTTATATCCTATACTTTAATATTATAAGAATACATAAAATACATTTTCGTTATATGCCTTATATGTAAAGAAAAAAAAACTGGACCTAACTCAATTATTGACCGAAAAGGCTTCGAAACATGCCGCGATATCTCTGAAGTTTTGCATCTTTTTGGCGTAATATTTATATCAAAATATTCTTCAATGTTTGCTTGAACTATATTATTATTTTTATTATTGAAATAGCTACTGTTATTTTTAATTAATTAATTAAAAGTACTGCACTGCGCCGGCGATCTGCGCTCAGAAAGTCAGAACGGCGCGAGCGCTTGACTAGGACGGGCCTATGTCAGATAATTTCGCGCGCTTCGTCCTGACTATACTATTGTGGTGTGCGTCGATTGCCGTATAGACTATGCTTTTGTGTACGTGCTAGAATTTCGTAAACTACGACCGCAGTTTTTGATCGTTGTAAATAAAAATTAAAAATATGGTAATTGACTGTACCAAATAAAAAAAATATTAGTTACACTGGTGTGTTTTATTTAATTAAACATGTTGCAACATATTAAACAGACATATTTGTCTGTCTAATATCGATGTAGAATTCGATGATCTAAAGATAGTTTATTTTTCAAATAAATCTGTTCACCAGAAACCTATGTGTTTACGAGTATTGTGGTCGGCTTTTACTTTCTAATGATGCTTCTTTAGTAAATGCGCTGGTACACATTGTTTTTCACTTGAGATTAGTTTCTATGAGTATGGAGCACAATTTTCAGACCACTATGCTACGGATGTCGGTTATCAACGATCGGTTACTGCGTAACAATTTAAATGTTTATGTATATCTACTTAATTTAACACTTTAAGATTTTTAAATAATGAAAAATATATTAAAACGAATTAAATAACATTAAAATGTCACATCAAAAGTTTTTCCGTCCACCGAAGTACCTCCGTAACTCCGTCCTAAGAAAACTTGTGTTACGTTGGATCAAGATCGTTTAGTCGCCATACTCACAATATCATGGTGCGAGCGAGTGAATAGATATGAAAGGAAGAATCGGTCGCATAGCTCGCCGACCGCTCAGTGCGTAAAATACCTAAATTCGCGTAGCGCCCAAATGTAAGCGGGCTCTTAAAGATAACTATAAACACTTTTGGTCCTTTGTTAAAAATCGCTACAATTCTAATGCTTTACCTAATACATTAAATTATAACGATGAATCATTACTCACTGGACATTCTATTTGTGAGGCTTTTTCGTCCTATTTCATGTCGACTTTCCTCAACCCCACTTCATCTAATGTTCCCAGTACACCTCCTGTTTTCCCTTTTGATACTAACAGAACTTCATCTGACATTTGTCACATGGAAGTGAATGTCGATGTTGTGACCGGTTTACTTCGTAACTAGGATCCAGCTAAAAGTAACATATAACCTGATAACATATCATCTGAATTTTTAATTAAATGCGCGCCTTCCATTGCCCTGCCTATTTCAATCTTGTTTTCCAAGTCTTTGACTCAAGGGGTTGTCCATAAAGTTTGGAAATCTGCTTTTATTACACCCGTGCATAAGAAGGGGTCTAAAACCGAGATTATTAATTATAGGCCTATATCGAAGCTGTGCATTATAGTTAAAATATTTGAGAGGATTGTCTATAAGGCAAGAACGTGTTTCTCTTATTAATAGATTAAATAACTATCAGATTAAATTGGAAGATAGTGTAAATATTTATGAAATAGACACTCAGCGCTTGCAATCTGAAATTCAGGCTCTGAATATGTCACTAAAGTCTTTATATAATAAGTATGATA
This sequence comes from Noctua janthe, assembly GCA_910589295.1. Classification (NCBI taxonomy): domain Eukaryota; kingdom Metazoa; phylum Arthropoda; class Insecta; order Lepidoptera; family Noctuidae; genus Noctua; species Noctua janthe. The sequence goes on from OU342561.1 coordinate 1,566,642, forward strand.
GTTCTAAAAAGCAAATTAAGGAGCATATTCTTGCCACAAACGAGTTGATAGACACTTGTACTTGTCGGAGTGAACCCAGTTTTGATGCTCTCCAGCCTGAGGCAACGGACGACCCGTCCCAAGCTGTGAGTGCTCAGGATGGTATCATCATCAACCAAGATATAATACCTGACATTACACTTCGTGTTTCACAAGTAGTACAGTCTGAGATTGGTAATTTTGTCTCACCTAATAGTCATGATTGTAATCATTCAGTCATGTTCTCTGACAGTATAGGTTAGAGGGCTAGGTAAATTAATTAGTAATAACCTGAGTTATTGTACCCAAAACAATTGTATGCCAGGGTCAACCTACAAACAAATTATGGCATCAGTAACTAAAACTGTTTGTGATCCTAATACCACCATTACTATATGTGTTGGTAATAGTTCTAAGATTAAAAAGGAAGACATCACTGACTGTGTATCAGAGTTGTTAAAGTTAAATTGTAATAAAATCATATTGTGTGCTTTTCCATATTTTGAAAATTTATCTAATAGAAAAACAATTTTATACACATGTTAAATAAACATGTACATTTTTTAGTAGGTCACTATAGTGACAAACTTATATATATCTTGATTTATTTATTTAATTAAGGTTCACCAACAGTTGTTACAGATATACAGATAGGAGCATAAAAGTAATTGTGTCTTAAATCTAACTGCACAACCAATTACAGGCAAACACCACATGCAAAATGCTCTTTTAATTATGAATTTAATTTTAGAGACTTAAAGTATTTAAATTCTAAATAATTATAAAGAAAAAATAAAACAAATACTAATAAAGGAAACAAAGAACAAAAAATTAAATACTAATACTAATAACGTCTGACAAACGTCGATATTGAGTCTGCGTGGACGTCAACCAGGTCGCTGCGTTCGTTTATGAGTTTGCACATGCGGGGTATAGGCGAATTAGCACCAAACACTGTACGGCGAAGAGGTGGAGTTAAGGGTGTTATAGGTTTGCGAGGTGGTCTACGGGGTACTCTAAAATTGAACCTACATACCAATTGTGGGCAGTCAATGGTGTTATTGAGCAGTTTATATGCGAGTCTCAAATCTAAGAGCTCCCTTCGAGCTTCCAGGGTACTCATTATGTAGCAGCCTAATTTATCAAGGTAGGAGAGGTATTTAAATTGCCTTCCTTTTGAGTATCCAAGGTATAGGATAAACCTTTTTTGGACTCGTTCTATCCGCAGTGAGTGGGTTGCGTAGTGAGGCCTCCATATCACACTGCAGTATTCCAGGATGCTTCTTACAAGGCTATTGTATAGAACTAATTTAGTATGTGGGCGTTTAAATACCTTTCCATTACGAATAACAAATAAAAGCATACGTTGGGATCGACTGATTATGTTCTCAATATGTGGTACAAATGTGAGTTTAGAGTCCAAAATAACTCCCAGATCTCGTACTACATCCACCTCGCATAAGTTCACTCCATTTATTTGGTACGCCGAATAAAAAATTCACCAGGAAAGTAAATACAGTGATATTTACTTTCCTGGTGAATTTTATGTGACTACATTTCGAACTATTCAACGAAATTTTATTATGATAACACCATGCAGATAATCGGCTGATATCTTCTTGCATTAGGTTTACGTCCTGTTGAGACCTAATGGCTCTTGAAACTTTTAGATCGTCTCCAAAAAGGAATATGCTGGTATTGTGAAAGCACGATGTCACGTCATTTATATACAGGGTGTGGCGTAAGTAGTGGTCCACCGTTCAGGATTCGATGAACCAGATAATTAACTATAACAATTAAAAAATTTAACCATTTTTACCCCAGGGTTACGAAAATATTTCCTTTTTGTCTTTTATTTACGAAATTTCTATCTTTTTTCACAAATTTGTTTGTAGTTTCAACAAAAAGCATTATTTTTTCATTTTGATTTCTGTTAATTACTGCTGAATACTAGAGCTATCATGATAAATTATGATTTTTTATGTAAATTCAGCTCTTTTGAAGAAAAAGTTGGTTCTTCTCTAATTTTAACCCTAATTTTTAAAACACCTTCAAGTTCAAGAGCGATTTTTGTAAAAAAAAACGCGCTATTATTAAACGCATTGTCAGTGCCCATGCATTTAATAATATGCCTACTAAATACCAATTTCAAAATGATATCACTATAACAGATCCAATAATTTAACAAAAAGATATTCAATTTTAATTGAAGAAAAGAAGATTTTCATGAAACTACTTTTTTAAACTTTGTTGCGTTAATACTATTACAAAACGTACAAAAACTCAAAAAACGGATACAATGTAACTTTTTACAATTCAAATGTGATTTGTGTTAAAGCACAAACATGTCAGGTAAAAAAACCCTGACCCTTTTTTTACCTGAGACATGTTTGTTTTGTTAACAAAAACCGGTTGAAGCTCTCGCAATCGAGTTACGCACAATAGGAGTGATAAGGAAGAGATATGGTAGGATATTGCTATCTCTTTCATTACTAACGTTGAAATCTTCAGAAATCTCGAAATGATTTAGTACGATCTCGTCACTCGTGTCGTGCGTCGTATGCGTTTCGTTTTTATTTTGCCTGTGTTAACCTCCGCCATTTTTTTACCCCTGCCTGCCCCCGGACTCTGTTTAATTTGCCTACTGATTAGACTTGTTGTTTTGGTGATCTCTGCGATATTGGCTACGTGTACTGGTGACTTTGGCTTGCTCAACGATTTGGACAAACGTGCAGTGCAGTGACAATTAAAAAATGTCTCGGTACACACCGCGCGAATATGCTGACATGCATTTTATTTATGGCGAATGCAGAGGTGTCGGTAGACAAGCAGGTCGACTTTATCGGGAGAGATATCCCGATCGAAGACATCCAGACCACCGAGTTTTTGGAAGAGTGCATAACGCATACACCGAGGGAAGGATACCTTGCACAGGCGTAGGCGGTGCAGGTGAAGGACCGCGACGACACAACGATGAAGAGGTAATGAATTTAGTTACAGAAGATCCTTCAACATCGGTCCGTGTCTTAAGTCGCAGAACTGGCAACAACTAGATCTGTACATCGAATACTCAAAAGACATGAACTGTACCCATACCACTATCAAAGGGTACAGTCATTGCTACCAAGAGATTATCAATTGAGAGTAACATTTTGTAGAGTAATGCTACGCAGAATAAGAGAAGATCCGCAGTTTTTTAATAAAATACTATGGAGCGACGAGTCATCCTGCAAAAAAGATGGATATTTAAATCTACATAATTTGCATAACTGGCAGCTAGAAAACCCGCATCTCATAAGGCAAGAAAGATCACAGTATCAATTTAAAATAAACCTTTGGACCGGAATCATTAACGGACAAATAATCGGTCCACACGAGCTGCCAGAAACATTAAATGCAGAAACATATTTAAGTTTTTTGCAAATTGACTTGCCCTTGCTTCTGGAAGGTGTCGTTCCTGAAGTCCAAGAAGACATGTGGCTGCAGAACGATGGCTGTCCCGCTCACTACGCTGTTAGAGTACGAGAGCACCTTGACACAGCGTATCCAAATAGGTGGATAGGGCGCTTAGGTCCAATATTGTGGCCAACACGCTCGCCAGATCTAAATCCCCTAGATTTCTTTTATTGGGGTTGCCTAAAAGAAAAAGTCTATAGCAAAGAAATCACTAGCATTGACCAATTGAGGACTAGAATCCAGGCAGCAGCTAGAGAAATCAGCGAAAGCGGGTTTGCCCGACGAATTAAACGGTCGTTTATTCGACGTTGCAGAGCGTGTATAGCTGCGAATGGAGGCCAATTTGAACATTTTGTTTAATTTTAATTATTGTAATCATGACAAAGATTAATAATAAATGATAAATAAAGTGATTTGTTTTTTTTAAATTATTTGTTCAAATACCTAAAGTAACAAGTTAGGTCTAGATAACTCTGCAATAGTAGTTTTTTTTATTACAAATGGGCACTGACACTGTAGTGTATTTTTTTGCAAATATCGTAAGTATTAACGCAGCAGAAGTTTAAAAAAGTAGTTTAATGAAAATCTTCTTTTCTTCAATTAAAATTGAATATCTTTTTGATAAATAATAGGATCTGTTATAGTGATACCATTTTGAAATTGGTATTTAGTAGGCATATTATTAAATAAATTGGCACTGACAGTGTAGTACGTTTTTTTTTACAAAAATCGCCCTTGAACTTCGATGGTATGTAAAAATTAGGGTTAAAATTAGAGAAGAACCAACTTTTTCTTCAAAAGAGCTAAATTTACATTAAAAATCATTATTTATCATGATAGCTCTAGTATTCAGCAGTAATTAGCAGAAATCAAAATGAAAAAATAATGGTTTTTGTTCAAACTACAAACAAATTTGTAATAAAAGGTAGAAATTTCGTAAATAAAAGACAGAAAGGAAATATTTTCGTAACCCTTGGGTAAAAATGGTTAAAAATTTTAATTGATATAGTTAATTATCTGGTTCATCGAATCCTGAATGGTGGAACACTACTTACGCCACACCCTGTATATGATGAATAATACTGGGCCCAGATGAGAACCTTGAGGGACACCTGAGGCAATTTCATACCTGCCTGACCGGAACCCATTGACAACCACATAAAACTCCCGCCCAGCCAGATAAGAACCGAACCACTTTAGAAGATTACCGGTGACGCCGTACGTAGCTAGTTTTTTAACAAGCAGTTCATGCGAAACCTTTTCAAACGCCTTACTAAAATCCGTATAAACAGCGTCAACCTGTATACCTTTATCCATGGCTTCGCATGAGGCTTCAACAAAGGACACCAGATTTGTACTTGTGGATCTGTTCCTTATAAAGCCGTGCTGATGGTCGCTTAAGAACTTGGAAAAATAGCGTTGAATATGTGGACAAATCAACGATTCCAATATTTTAACGAAAATCGAAAGGATGGATATTGGTCTATAGTTCTTTACGTCACAAGGGTCTCCACTCTTGTATACCGGTACTACTTTCGCCTGTTTCCACTGTTTAGGGAATTGACCAGATCGGATTGAGGCGTTATATATCTTCACCAAAGGAACAGCCAGGTTAGGTGCACATCTGACAATAAACAGTGGCGGTATATCATCTGGGCCTGCCCCCTTAGTAATATCAAGGCTTTTTAGTTTTTTCTCAACATTTTCATATTTGATGTCCACGAAACCTATACTGTCTGACTGTGTGGCTATTGCTTCAAGGTACTCGGATGGTACATAGTTTTGACCTGAAGGTGATGTTGTTTCTTCTTTATAAATGCAGCTATAATTTAAAGCAAATAACTCACATATTCCTTCTCCATTCGAAGATGTTATCGGACCATTAGTCATTGATGCTGGGTATGAACTTTCTCCACTACGTTACTCGTACGACATATGACCAAAACATTTTAGGACATCTGGCATAGATTCTTCTGTACTCTCAATGTAACTATTGTAACACTTTTTAGCGTAGTTATCACATCTTTTAGAGATTGATATCAACTCTTTTGTTGATAAACTTTAGTCGACTCGGGGTAAAGTGTATCTACCTATTAGATGTAGACACAAAAAAGCTCGGCTATTAGCTTTTAATATTCACTCAGACATAAGTAGTATGTCGCAGTTTAGTTATTAACACTGCGACCTTAAATAAATATAGCATTAGTGCTATAAATGTTTACAAAAATTGTACTGAGGAGGATCCATGTGTCACCATGGAAAATTCTCAATTAGGATATATTAGTAATAGGATTTTATTGTCTGGTGATGGCATGGGAGTCTCGGGGCTCACTCCAGATAGTTATATTAATTTAAACTAGGAAGTGAGACAACAGAAGGTACAATTAAGAATTTTGTTAAACCTACCAACATCAAGGTACCTTCTTGCACTCATTTAAATATTAAAAAAGGGCCTCAGCAGAACACCTTAAAATTATTCCACCAAAATATCCAAGGCATTTCTTCCAAACTATTAGAAATTGAATTATTTTTAGAAAGAAGTATGTTTGATATTATTTGTTTTACTGAACATTGGCTAAAGGATTACCAAATGCTTATTAATTATGAGAACTATGCGGTGGGTAGCTGTTTTAACCGTAAATCTATGCTGCGTGGAGGTTCCCTAACATTATTGAAAAATTGAGTTAAATATAAGCAACGTAATGACATAGTAAGTCTCTCGGCGGAACATTGCGTCGAACTGTCTTGTGTTGAGCTAGATAAGCATGTAATTGTGTGTGTGTACAGACCCCCAAACTATCAAAACTTTTCCTTATTTGAATCAATAATGGAAGATGTCCTGACAAAACTTGCAGCCAGTGATAAACCTATAATTATTTGTGGTGATTTCAATATCAATATTTTAGAAGAAAATTCTAATAGCAGTCGATTATTAAATCTTTTCAAGTCATTTGACTTGACCAACATTTTTATTGAACCTACGAGAGTCACTTCATCTTCTGCTACTTGTATAGATAATGTTTTCTGCAATTGTGATTACTTAGATAAAGCCATAGTAAATTGTTTGCCGTCTGACCATAGCGGACAAACTGTAACTTTTAGGTGTAACATACCATTGCAAAAAGTTCAGATTTAATTTAGACCTATAACTACTAACAATTTAAAGAGGTATAATATTTCCCTACAGAACAAGTTAAGTGTTATGAGACATCATATGGACGATATTAATATAAATCAATTGTATGATAATTTCTTTTCAATAGTTCACACTGATTTTAACAAAACTTTTGAAAAGAAGACAAAATGTATTTGCCCTAAATTTATATTTAGAGATTGGGCAACTAGAGGTATCAGAAAAAGTAGGGAAAGACTATTTGAGCTTTATGGCCTTAAGCCTTATATAAACTCTGAAACTTTTAACAAGTATGTTGCTAAGTATTCAAAAATTTTTAGAAATACATGCAAGGTTGCCAAAGCCTTGCACATTAGCAACAAGATCAAAACAGCAGAAAACAAAATTAAGACAGTTTGGAAAGTCATAAATAATGAGACTAACAGGAAGAAAATACGTAACATTAGCTACACATTAGATACAGCATGTGGTCCTAAAAGCTCTAATCAGGAAGTAGCTCATGAGTTAGTAAATTTCTTTACCGATATACCGTTAAAAACTACGGAGGCTCTTAATTCCTCTCCTGAAGTCTCAATTGGTTTATTATAAGCGAATGTGTCTGACTGCCCGGCTGAATTTAAATTTAAACACATAAACCCTGTGATAGTTATTAAAGCTTTCCGGCAAATAAAAGTCAAACTGACCGAAGATCTTTGGGGAATGTCTATCAAAGTTTGTACATCCATAGTTGAGACTATAGCACCATACTTAGCTTTAATTTTTAATTAGTGTGTAGATCAAGGAGTTTTCCCGGACTTAATGAAATACAGTAAAGTATTTCATTAAGTCCGGAGTCATACCTCTCTTTAAATCCGAAGATAGTAAAGATACAAATAATTATAGACCTGTGTCCGTGTTGCCAGTTTTTAGCAAGGTGTTTGAAAAGGTAATGCTAAATCAAATGCTCAATCATTTTAACACCAACAGAATCTTACACGATCAACAGTATGGTTTCACCAAGGGACGTTGTACAACTGACGCCGATGTAACCTTATTAAAGCACATATTTACTGCGTGGGAAGAGTCCCAAGTCGCCATTGGAATATTTTGTGACCTCTCCAAAGCATTTGATTGCGTAAATCACGACACATTACTTTTGAAACTTGAGCATTACGGACTAGGGAAACTTGCACTTAGTTTGGTAAAATCTTATTTGAGTGATAGACAATAACATGTGCAAATAAATGGTGTTAATTCACAGGGTTTAAAAGTAAAAATGGGGGTGCCGCAAGGCTCAATATTGGGTCCTTTCCTCTTTCCAGTATATATAAATGATCTCCCCTATTTATTGAAAAACCAACCTCAAAATATGGTGTTATTCGCTGATGACACTTCCCTTATTTTTAAGATAAATAGACGGGCCCAAAATCTAGATGACGTGAATAATGCCCTACTTCAGGTCCTTAATTGGTTCACAGCAAACAATTTAGTGTTAAATGAAAAAAAAACGAAATGCGTAAGATTTGCTTTACCGAATGTTAAAAGTAGCGATTGTGATATAGTATTGAATAAAGAGAAACTTGAATTTGTAGATAAAACGGTTTTCCTGGGGATTACGGTTGATTCAAGGCTACAATGGGGTTCTCATTTAACATCTCTTGCGGGGCGGCTAAGTTCAGCAGCGTATGCTATAAGAAAAATCCGTCAATATACTGATGTAGATACCGCTAGAATGGTCTATTTTAGTTACTTTCATAGTATTATGTCTTATGGCATTTTAATATGGGGACGGGCTGCAGACATTGAGTCTAAATTTATTCTGCAAAAAAGAGCCATCAGAGCCATATATAATCTTCGTAGGCGCGATTCTCTAAGGGAACTGTTTAAGGAAATTAACATCATGACGGTACATTGTCAATACTTCTACGAAAACATAATGAATGTAAGAAAAAATCTACATCTTTTTAATAAAAGAGGTGACAGAACTGACAGACACAATTACAGTACTAGAAATAGAGACCAATTAGTTCAGCCAGGCTTCAGACTCACTAAAGTAGACTCATCTTTCATGGGGTACTGTTTGAGATGCTATAATAAAATTCCACAAAGTATTCTTGAACTGAATGAAACGAAATTTAAAACATGCATTAAACGCACACTATGTAAGAAAGCATATTACAAGTTGGACGATTATATCACTGATAAAAATGCTTGGCTCAATGCCGGTCCTGCTCCACAAGAACAGGGTCGCCTAAATTGATAGCATTAAATAGTATTGTTGGAGCTGCTGAAGATTGTATAACTATCTTTGCATTGTATAGATTCAATCTCTTTTGTATTATATAGCCGCCCATATTGTGTGAGTACTATGTACTAGAAAGATGTCATTCGCTGGAAACCTGCGTCTTTTCTTGACTTGAATGTGCCCTGGCGGTTAGTAGTATGTCATGCTTACTCAAATGTCTCGTTGATGGTGGCACGTGTGTCGAATCATTTAGTTCCCTTCAAAATGGTTGAGTTGAATGGTGCTGATACATGCGTCGTGTTCGTGAACGGGCGCTGTCAGTTGTGACTGGTCATCTCTTATTTGCCACGGCTTATTTGAATTAATTATTTTATTTTTGAATTGTTTTTACTATGGACACTTTTAACGTACACATCTTGCTGCATCGTTCTCACATAATGTACCATCTCAAAATAAATGATGTAACCAAGGTTTTGTTAAAGTATTCTGATTTAAAAGAGTGTCCATGGAGTTTCTTGCCCGTTCTTCTCCATAGAGATCTACGTTAGGGAATGGGCAACTACAGTACTTTCACAGTTTTTGTGCCTTGTGACTGGGACTGTAGCTATTTTTTACTGTTGTCTTTGTTTCGACAATTCAAAAGTGCCTGTAACTGGCCTACTTGAAATAAATGCTTTGATTTTGATTTTGATGATTTTGATTTTGATTTTTGACCAGTTATATCCCACCCTTGCTAGCTCGTTCAGCTCCTTCCAGCACGGAATTTTAAAAGGACGGTCTACCACTTCTAACTTAATTTTATTTAACGACTTCATCACGGATGCTATGGATAATGGTAAGCAGGTCGATGTGGTCTACACAGATTACAGCAAGGCGTTTGATCGGATCGACCACAACACGCTCATAAAGAAGCTAAGCTACATACGTGTATACGTGGGGAACTTTTGAGGTGGCTCTCTTCCTACATTAATAACAGGTCACAAGCAGTAGTACTTAATAATTATATGTCTAGTTGGGTAAACGTGCCCAGCGGAGTGCCTCAGGGTTCGTTGCTCGGTCCTTTTTTATTTGTAGTCTATGTGAACGATATCGATCAGTGCCTCCATTCATCCAAACTATTATGCTTTGCCGATGACATGAAAATCTTTGCCGCTATTTCAACGCTCGAAGATGTACTAGCACTTCAGGCTGACTTGTATCGGCTTGAAGAGTATTGCTGTTTTGACATGGAAAGCAAAATTCTAGTGTGAGCAGGGTTTGAACCTGCGACCTACCGAAAATATTAAAAATTAGTTTGGTATGGCGACTTCTATACAACATTGATTTGGCTGTAATGTCACGTGTTGGTTTAAGTTAGTTCGATACTTTCTTAAAATAGATGGCGCTAACGTCACCGTAAGACATTATTAATGGAACGAAAATTTCGAGAGCTGTGAGCAGGGTGCGATGGTCTATTTGGTTAAGACGTCCGGTGTACTGAATTGGAAGGTCGCAGGTTCTAACCCTGCTCGCACTAGAATTTTTCTTTCCATGTCAAAACAGCTGTAGTTCCCTACGCAGGGTTTGCGTATAAAAATATTAAAATTTGATGAGTATTGTCGGGCTAATAAACTTGATCTCAACCCATGCAAGTGTTCGGTGATCACTTACACTAAAAAACGTGCCGTCGTAGCCACTACTTTTACTCTGGCGGGTCAGATCTTGCCAAGGTGCAGTACTATTCGTGACTTGGGCGTCCATCAAGACAGTAAGTTAGTTATTGACACACACATTGATGCAATTGTCAAAAAAGCTTCTAAACTGCTTGGGTTTCTAATACGTCTATCTAAGTGTTTTACAGATGCTAAAACACAAAAAATGTTGTATTACACTTTTGTAAGAGGTCAGCTGGAGTATGCGTCTCAGATATGGAATCCACGTTATCATAAATATATTGACTGAATTGAAAACATCCAAAGACGTTTCATAAAATATCTTTGCTTTTATCAAAAGATTCCACATGAGTCAACCGATTATCTTGGACTCTGTAAGAAGCATTATCTGGTACCACTGGTAGATCGACGTAAAATTGCTGACTGTTTATTCTTGCTCAAAATCCTCAATAACAATATTGATAACCCTGAGTTATTGTCAAAATTTTATTTTAATGTGTCACACCGTAATTTTTTTTATTCAAAGTCTATACGTGAAGATTTGTAATTGGCTTTCTGGTGACCATGGTTTCCTTTTTTGTTTGTTTTTATTAGCTGTAAGTCCTCCATGTATTAAAATAAATAAATAAAATAAATATATAAATAAACTATCGTTGGAGTACTAAAAATGTCAGGACCGTAATCGAAAGTTACGTATATGTAACGTCGTAACGTTAGGTTCCTAAGTAACATATCATCTATTTTAAATGCTATAGAAAGTTTGTTTCTTATCTTTTCACGCCTAAACCACTGCACTGATCATAGTACGAGTACTGTTCCCGAGGGAAACATCAATAATGTTCTTCGAATCATGATCGAATAATATTATTATATAAGCTTTAGTAGAGTGTTAAGAGTTTATTTGTCAAATTCTGAATGAACGCAAGTGAAGCCGCGGGCAAAAGATAGTCTTAAATAAAAGGACCACCTCAAATTTTACATTTTATTCAAATTTTTTTCAGTAAAATGAAAATTAGACAAACTGAACTTAGAAATATAATTTCAAACATTCACCATGCAAAGACAAGGAAATTTAAAAGGAAGCGAATTATTAAAGAGTAAGAATGTGTTTACTAAAGAGTGGACGCTCACATTTTGAGTATTTGAACAATTAAATTGATTGTAAGTTGCAGTTCGCAGTTCCACGTAATTATTAAACTTAAAATGTTAAAGGAGAATGGCCTTCAAAGTATGGGCATCTGCCCTAAGGCCCAATAGCCATAGGATATACACAATTGGAAAGAGCTTTTAAGGAGAACCTTCGCTACTAACACGACTTTTGACAAATCGCAGTACGTTCGGAGTTATTGAGCTAAATAGGTAACTAGTTGGACAATGAAGTTAAGATTTTCATGGCAACCAATTAAGGTTTTCTGGGTAACCAATAGTAACAACATACAGGGTGTAAACAGACCCATAGCCGTCAACCGAGCATTCTGTACATTAAACTAACTTTACGCAAAAATTATTGCTGGGAATCGACTTTTTTTTGGGGTAAAAAATCACGTTATACGGTAGGACTCGATGGAAAGCACTCAAATTAACGTGCTGATGGAAGAATTGAATATTGTGGGGGTCGTGGAGGTGTGGTAAAAATCTTACATTAAAAACAAGTATTTAAAAAAAAATAATAAAAAGTTGTAACTTCGACCCCCAATATCTCCGTAACTAGAAAGTTCCCAGGTATAGCCTAGAACAAAAAAATGATCGCAAAGACGGGGAGAACAAGTGCCTTTCGGTTATGTTAAGGGTCTATTTACACCCTTTATAATCCATTGCACAGAGCTTTTCAATGACAACTTTTGCTACTAATTTAAGTTTTGCTAATTCGCAGTCAGTTCGGAGTTATTGACCTGAAGAGGTGACTATTGATCACCGAAGTTAAGGTTTTTTGGGTGACCAATAGCAATAACATATACACCATTGCAGAGAGCTTTTTAATGACAATTTTTGCTACTAATTTAACTTTTGCTAATTCGAAGTCTGAATGTTATGTTCTTCGTTTATGCATGATTACCATTATAGTACACGAGGCCCAGCTAAATAGTTTACATCCCACACTTCTGTAACTGTCATTTTACGAGCCAGTAATGTTCATACAGCCGCTCATTATTATTGTGTGCGTATACGTATACACGAGGTTTATTTTTTTTATTTTTACACGGGTAAATATAAAACAAACGGGTTTAGAATAAGGCCCAACATTTTATACAAATGTAACATGGTTACCATAGCTGATTGGTGTAAGCGCTTGCGTCAGTTAGTGATCAAATCTCCACGACGTAAGTTCGATTCCAGCTGAGGAGTTATTTTTGCTGTTTTTTACTTTTTGTTCTTTATTAAATTAATTTTGTGACTAATAAAATCACTCAAGCAAAAAGTAAAAAAGTAATTAAATAAAACCAATAAAATAATTTGATTTTTTATTAGATAAACATTGGTATTGAAAATGAAAATGATCCGTCTCGTTTCTTCCAATATGTTCCTTCCTTACATTGGTTGTTTTAGTTCAAAAAACTTGTGTGGCTGATACAATTATTTAATACGAACTGGTTTTAAACATACATAGGCTATAAGCTATCCATACTAGACGTTCGAATGAGTAAAACACTGTTGTTTACCAGTTTTTTTGACAAAGACAAAGTTATTTCTAAGTAATAAAAGATGGTACAAAAGGTCTATCTTTTCATACACGAAATATTTTAAGAGTAACTTCTATAAGTCGTAAAGTCGCCATAGCAACGAAAAAAGAAAATTTCTGAGTTTCTTTTTTACAAAATTATTACAATTCTACATTTTTTTTAGACTTTTTGCATAAAACCTTCACTCCTATATTCTAACAATGACAGGAGGTAAATACGATGTAGTAAACTACCGTAATGGATGCTTAAAAATAAGGAGTCAGTATTTATTTTGTGGGTCAAGTAATTTTAAATTATTTATTTTTTATAAAAAATATACTCAAATAAAAAAATCCCTTGAAATTTCTTTGTTATAGCCGTTAGATGATTCTCTGAAAATATTTCGTGTATGAATAGTTAGACCCTATATAAACTGAATCAAAGTAAAATTACAGGTGAATTGAATCAACATGTTAGACAGTAAGAAATTATGACAACTTCTAACCGCATAACAATAACACTAATGTCAACAGATGTCTTGTAATTTCATTCTATAATAAAATTTTCGTTAAATAATTATTTTTAAACAGTCTGGAACCTAATCTCCCTTTTAATATATTATAATTCCTCCATTTCTTAATATAACAATAGTAAAATGAAGCCATTTTATAACAATAAACACAAAGAAAAAATGTGATCAAGAATGACGTATGTCACCTACATAAGATTGGACAGATAAAAATAATAATGAAATCAAGAGAATGTTGACGAGATCAGCAGCAAGACGCGCACGCCTATCACCTCCGGACCCGTCGCTCAGCTCCGCCTCGCCGCCGCCGGAATCCAGACCCGTCGTGAGTGCTGTGACACCGGCCGTGGCAGTTGCGTCGAGCTCGAGCGACGAGTATTTCTCTCCGCCGACGACGCCACCACCTGTTCGTCGACGAGGAGTACGCCGGCCGCCGGACGGTTTAGGACCTCGAGGCCCACCGGCCTCTGATAGGGTCCCAGCTCCCGGCGGGAGTGTGCCGCGCATGCGATGGACGCAATCCATTAATGCAAATGTCATGCGCGCATACTATGGGGCTACAGAGGGGGGTAACAACCTGACCGCGTACCGTGTTCGGATGCTCTCTCTGTTTCAGGTGCTTGAGCCAGCTGTCAACGTGTCGGCACAACGACTGTCGGATCAGGTGCGAGTCATATAGCGTAATGGTATGTTGGATGACACCGTACTTGATCGCTTGCGGACTGAAATGCAGAGTAGCCATGTCATTGCCACGCCGCCGCAGACTGTGGTTCCACCACAGTCTACCATAATACCAACTCACGATAACAACGTGAGTAATGACATGGTTACTAATGTAAGTCCCCAGTGCAATGAGGAAATGAGGTGTGCTTTGGAGGGTGCGATTCGAGAATATCGGTTCATGCAACCCGATCTTAGACCACGCGTACCTCGTTTGCCCATGCATAACAAAAATAGGGTGCTGGTGGCTGTTCTGGATTCGCAGTTGTCAAACTATTTTGATAACTGCGAAGACCTCACCGATGCTCACTCAGTCCTGTATTGTGCGGCTGTAGCGGCATGTCGTGTAGCTCATGTCAAATTTCCTGATGACAGAGCTACACGACCTAAACCAGCCGTACCGTCATGGCAGTACAGGATTGAACGACGTATTGGTGAGGCCAGAGCACTCATCGGCAAACTGATCTGCTTCAGGGAGGGCAATACTCGCCCTAGAGTGATGCGTTTTGTGAGACGGGCGTTCTCGGGGACTGATATCAGTGCTCGAGACTACATGTCCCGTGTCACAGAGCGCATCGACTTCCTGAAGCAGAAAGTTTATGCATGGGCAAACCGTATTCGTAGGTATAAGCGGCGGGTGGACCGATACACTCAGAATCGCACATTCCAAAGAGATGAAAGTTGGGTTTATAGGGCTTGGGAGCGACCGGACCGAGGTGTGGCTGACACGCGCCTACCGGATGATGATGCCATGTGTTCATTCTGGCGCAGCATCTGGTCGGTGCCTGTTAGCCATACCGAGGGTGAATGGACTCGGAGGGTCGAGCGAGCGTGCGATCTAGTACCAGAAATGGGGGCAATCAATATCAGCCCCCAAGACGTAGTTCGTGCAGTCCGTCCGTTGCCTAACTGGAAATCTCCAGGGCCGGATGGACTGCACAACTTCTGGATTAAATGGTTTACTAGATCGCACGCTCGCCTGGCGGTCCTGTTCCAGTCAGCCTTAGAGTCAGGGTCGCTGCCAGAGTTCCTGACAACAGGGATAACCCACCTGCTCCATAAATCGGGTAGTACTGCGGAACCCAAAAATTATAGACCGATCACCTGTCTTCCGACGGTCTATAAAGTTCTTACATCTATTTTGAGAGCTAAAATTAACAAACACATTGATGACAATTCTGTAATGTCCGCTTCTCAAAATGGATGTAGGAACGGGTCCCGAGGTACTAAGGAGCTACTCCTCATTGATATGGCCATTAGTCAACAGGTTCGCCGTTCCCGAAAGGATCTGTCGACATGTTGGATAGACTATAAGAAGGCCTATGACTCGGTGCCACATACATGGCTCATGAGGGTGCTAGAGCTGTATAAAATTGATGCAACTCTGCGCACCTTCCTGATGTCATGTATGGGGCAATGGAGGACGGTCCTTCGCTATCCAGGATGTCGGCAAATCCAGAGGAATAGCGAGCCGATAAGGATAGAGCGAGGTATATTTCAGGGCGATAGTTTGAGTCCGCTTTGGTTCTGCTTGGCCTTGAATCCTCTTAGCACGCTGCTGGAGGATTCAGGTCTAGGCTATCGGTTGAGGAGAGGTGGTCAAGTTATATCTCACCTCCTTTACATGGATGACCTGAAACTCTTTGCCCCCAACGATTTGCAACTGATGGAGCTACTGAAAGTAACTGAAACTTTCAGTAGCGCCATCAGGATGGAATTTGGTGTGGACAAATGTGCGGTCATGCATGTAAAGCGAGGGGAGATTGTGGAATCTGTGGGAACCCAGCTCTCGGATTCCATAAATCTTAGATCCCTCTCAGCAACTGAAACCTATAAGTATTTGGGTATGTCGGAAGCACTGGGCATCAATGTTGCTGACATGAAGCAATCGTTGAAGGAGCGCTTCTTTGGCCGTCTGAAAAAAGTATTTAATAGTCTTTTATCAGGCGGCAATAAGGTGCGTGCCTTCAACGGTTGGGTCATGCCGGTTTTGATGTATTCTTTTGGCATACTCAAATGGACTCAGACAGAACTAGACGCCCTGGATAGGAGGGTCCGTACATTGTTGACGGCATATCGAATGCATCACCCGCGTTCTTCTGTTATGAGACTGTATATCCCGCGGAGGTGTGGGGGTCGAGGCTTTTTAAACGCTAAGACTCTCCACAATCGCGAGATATGCAGTCTCAGGGAATATTTCCTTGAAACCGAGGTGGGGATGCATCGAGATGTGGTCGCGGTGGACAAGGGGCTCACCCCGCTCTCCTTGGCTAAAGAGAACTGGCGCAAACCTGTAGTGCTTGACACTAACGACCGCATGGAGGTATGGCAGAGTAAGGAGCTTCACGGACGCTTTTTCCGGGCCCTGCATGGGCCCGATGTAGACCTTTCAGCGTCCGTAGCCTGGCTACGTTCCGGGGACCTCTTCGGAGAAACCGAAGGTTTTGTCTGTGCAATTATGGATGAAGTTATGATGACGAATAACTACCGGAGATTTATTGTGAAGGACGGTACGGTTGACATATGTCGGGCATGCCACCGTCCAGGCGAATCAATCCGTCACATTATCTCCGGGTGTTCTCGTCTGGCTAACGGAGAGTACTTGCATAGACACAACCTTGTAGCCAGGATTATCCATCAGCAACTTGCTCTAAAATACAATCTTGTGGAATCGGAAGTACCGTACTATAAGTATGTGCCCGACCCAGTTCTCGAAAATGGCAGTATCACATTGTACTGGGATCGATCCATCATCACTGACAGGACTATTGTAGCCAATAAACCTGATATAGTGGTGGTGGATCGGTCAGAGCGGCGCGCAATGATTGTAGACATAACGGTCCCGCATGATGAGAACCTCGTGAAAGCCGAGAAAGATAAGCAAATCAAGTATCTTGACTTGGCTCGCGAGGTTGTCGACATGTGGGATGTGGACTCAGCGATCATTGTGCCGATAGTTGTATCAGCCCATGGCTTAATTGCCAAGAGCCTCGACCAATACCTGAGGAGGCTCTCGTTAGGCAGCTGGATCAAGGGTTTGATTCAGAAAGCGGTGCTCCTGGACACGGCTCGTATTGTTAGGAGGTTCCTCTCTCTGGAGCCCTGACCACCGGTAGCTTGGACCCTGTTCCCGATACCGGTGGGCTACAATTTTTTATATTTTTAAATGTTTTTTTATATTGTTTTTAGTTTATGAAATATTTAAAAATGTAGAAGATTTGTATAAAAATAAATAAAGGAAAAAAACATCACTTCACCATACTTTCAATACTTTACGAGTTGTGGTTTTAAAAAAATTGATAAGAGGAAGAGATTATTAACATTTATACCTAATTATTGCTAAGCAAATATGAACATTATGCGCATAAAAGTAAGATTCATATTCATCTACTAATTAAAATAAAATCCACTAATAATGAGTCGGCAAACCTTCGTTTTCTATTACTTCTTGTAACCTTCTGCTCATGGAAGTATATAAAAGATCACCTACATATATATATTGGTGATTTTTCACAGTTTATAAGCACATTTTTATGCGGGTGGACATGAAAGGATCAGCGTTGTGCCTTGGCACGATCTCGTGGCGTCGAGCCGATGAGTATGCCTTTGGTTTTGGCCTAAGATGTTCTACGTCTCCAAAATCCGCATCTCGGCGGACCCATAACTGCACGGTTCTCATCTGTGAATAAAAACCGTATTTATAATACTTATAACAATAGCTTATATTATAATAAATAAATACTATATTTATATACTATATATACTATATTATATATAGTACACTATGTTTACATATATACTTATATATAGCTAATTAATATTACTTATAATAATACAATACATAAATACAAGATATACACTGACATTAGCAAACATCTATATTTATTTACGTTATTCAAAGGCTTTTCTTTAATCTGTCTAAGGGCTAAATCCAGCTAATTTTAGACCAAGCTAATTTTATCATAATCAAGAAAAGCCTTTGAATAACGTAAATAAATATAGATGTTTGCTAAAGGCTTTTCTTTAATCTGTCTAAGGGCTAAATCCAGCTAATTTTAGACCAAGCTAATTTTATCATAATCATCACACGATTACAAATTAAAAAAAATAAAAACTATAATTCAGTTATGATAATATATTATTATAACTATGGTAGGTATTGCACTTAACTTACATTAATTATTTATTCCTAATAAACATTGAAAGGAGAGAGGAGTTAGTTAAAGTGAAGTAGGTATAATATGTATCAACGTAATATCTAACTGTTATGTTACTCACCGATATTATTAAGCGCCTTGCAATTTCACTTCTTCTTAGCATATCGATGACAATTCAAATTGAGTCAGCCCAAAATTTGGCTACGAGTTTGGCACTTTCAGTAACGTCCTGTGATGCACTTCACAAGAGCAAACAACAGGACAGGCAGGACACGATATAAAGTGCCCGATCATTTGTGGGGCAGCACCACATTTACACTCACAATTTCACATAATATAGATACGTTTTGCTCATCCAAAACAACGATTTTCACTTTTTTGAACATTGATAAATGTTGCATGGTTGGATCCATAGAAATAAATCCGCACACATGCCGAAGAGTAGTAATTAATAAACTCAAAATGCAAATACTCGTAGATTGACAACTAAGAACGCTCATTTTTAATAAATGAAGGTGTTTGAAAACAATATTTTTTTTAATTGTCGGTAGTTATTTTCTAAACAGTCAAAATAAAATGGCCTGAGAGTTCCATGTTTGTCTCAAACGTTGGAAATTTCTTTACACAACCATGAACCGGATCGAATCGTTATAAATTCTACTTTAAGTAATGTTTTAACAAAATAATTATTACAAAAAGAATATATTATTGTTGCATGCGTGATTTGAATTTACGGCTTTTAGTTAAGTGACCAAAGACGACAGCCATTGTGCCATGATTGCTATATTAGCATTATGCAAAATATTATATCTCCTTCAGCATCATGTGAACGATGACAATATATTGGTATATGGTAATTGATGTGCCACACGCACACCAATAAAAACCGAGCTCGCTCGTTTTATTTTGTGTTTGTATGACTTCACCCACACATATAAACTGTAAACAATGACAGTTACCGATGTGTGCTATATAAACTATTTAGGTGGGCCTCGTGTACATACAAGTATGTACAGTTATTTATATCCACAACTATCAGTTTTGTGTATTTATCCTACCCACCTATGAGTATATGTAAATGTTTCACGTGTGTATTGTCTCTCTTTATCTCTTTCATTCATCAAATAGTTGTCTTGAAAGATCGCATTTTACAGTGTCATTTGTGTGGTGAAGCTGCATAGGCATCAGCATCCACAGCCCGACTTCACCCACTGCTGGTTATAGGCCTCTCTTTGTTTGTGCCAAGCTCCACGGTCTTATTTATTTATTTTAATTGTCTCTTCAACAATGAGTACACCATTGCATTTGTAATAAAATTAAAATGTACAAACTAAAGTCTAAGTGCCCCATTACTTAAAGAAGAGCACTACATGCACTATATTATGCGCTTAAATAACTAATTAAACAATGAAAAAAAAGAAAGAATAAAATTACAAATAAGAAATTAAAACAACAGCAGTATCGATAATATTAGGTAAGTTAAGGTAAGCCAAATTGAATTAAACTTAATTATTTTCTCTGTCTTGTGCCAGCCTCATCCAGGATATTCCCGCAATGGCAACAATGTCGTCTGACCATCTCGCTGCTGGACAACCAACACTTCTCTTTCCATTCCTTGGACGCCACTTGGTCACAGCTTTACTCCACCTGCCATCACCACGCCTTCTTAGGTGTCCTGCCCCACTCCATTTGAGTCCATAACAAGATTTCCAATATCGAAGACCTTCGTACGTCTCCGGATTTCGACATTAAGAACTCGGTCTATTAATTTTATGCCGAGCATGGAACGCTCCATGGCTCTCTGTGCTACCCTGTCTGTACACAGCCTCCTGTGAGTGCGACCACGTCTCAGCACCATACGTCATGG
Organism: Noctua janthe; assembly: GCA_910589295.1. Taxonomy (NCBI): domain Eukaryota; kingdom Metazoa; phylum Arthropoda; class Insecta; order Lepidoptera; family Noctuidae; genus Noctua; species Noctua janthe. Next base: position 1,587,058 of record OU342561.1, read on the forward strand.
TGGGCAGAACACACTGATTATAGAGACGGGTCTTCAGGCAGTGTGGAATTTTGGCTGATTTCAGAATGTCGTCCAATTTGCTGAATGAAGCCCACCCGAGTTAGATTCTTCTCGATACCTCCGCTGTTTGATGCTCCTTGCCAAAGGAAAGAATATGGCAAAGATAGACAGACCGGTCAACCTTCTCCAACCTTTAATTTCCGAATTGCTAGAGAAATTTGCTATAATCTTCGTCTTGGCCATATTCATCCTAAGTCCTACTTCGAAAGAGGCTTTATAAAGATTTTGAAGCATCTTCTGGGGATCTTCGAAGTTTTCAGCAAGAAGCACGAGGTCATCTGCAAATCTTAAGAGAGACAGGTAAGCACCATTGAAGTTAACACCGCAGTAGTCCCAATCTAAGGTTTAAACGATGTCTTCAAAGACTGCTGCGAAGAGTTTCGATGAAATGTCGTCGCCCTGTCTAACTCCCCGCTTGATAGGTACTGGTTTGGATAGGGTGTGCAATGTGCATGCAAACCTGCAGAATGTCCATGGTGTATAGTTCCCGCAGCACATCCACGTAACGGGAATCGATGTGGCAGCGATGGAGAGCCTGGAACACATCCCAATACTTGACACAGTCGAAAGTCTTTTCGTAATTGACGAAAGCCATGCACAGGGGTCGGTTGTATTCTTGGCACTTTTCCATCAGCTGCTTTACCGTGTGGATATGGTCGATGGTCGAATATCCGCTACGGAAACCGGCCTGCTCGAGGGGCTGGGCTTCGTCAAGCTGTCGGGTAAGCCGAGTTGTAAGAATTTTTGAGAAAAGCTTGTAAATCTGGGAAAGGAGACTAATAGGAGGATAGTTTGTTAGTTTTGAAATGTCTCCTTTTTTATGGATGATGGTGACTAGAGCGTTCTTTCATGGTTCTGGAGTATGGACATCTTATATAACCTTATTAAAAACTTCTACGAGGACCTTTTCAACTGGTTCACCATCGGCTTGTAATTCCATCTTCGCCAGGAAACATCTGTTTTCATGTCATTTAGGGCTTTTATGACCTCCCAGAAGGATTCTGTGTTTTGATGCTGAATAGGTGGTGCCCTAATATCGTCCCCGGGAAGAACTGGTTCTACAGATTTAGAAGCGTAGAGGTCCTCGTAGAATTTCTCAACAATAGATACAATTTGGGCCCGGTCCGTCACCATATTATCAGTTTCATCCCTCAGTTTAATGATCTGTTTAGAACCTGTGCAAGTTTTCCTTCGAAATACCTTTTCTTAGTTGTGAAACGCAACACGTTAGAGAATAAAACATATTTTAGATAAGTCTCGGTAGTAGGCTCTTGGTATAAAGCTTCCTTAGACCAACCTTGAATATCAAGATGCAAATACCAACCCATGTGATAGTCGGTCAAGATAGCCCCAGGGCTAGATCAAAACACGAATTGGATGTTAGGTTTTCAAGAGCAACATTTTGAGTATTCAAACTACATTATGTTACAAGTAGGTGCATATTATTATACACTGCAAACGTTATGGGACCAACCTGAGTCTACAGGAAATAATGAGTTGCATTGAGTAAACATTATTTATTTTTTCAGTTCCGTGTGTAAACAGGTGTAAACTAATATTAGGATCATATAAAAGGCTGCGCTCTCTGACCGGAGTTACAAGTTGCAAGTGCTTGCAAGTGAAGATTAAAACAAATAACACTCTACCAATATGAAGACAGCTCTGTTATTAGTCGTCGTGATCGTAAGTACATGTGTTTTTTGCTAATTTAATAATGTGAGGCTCGTTGCTTTGCCAAGTAAAGGATAGGTTCGAATACGAACATGAACGTTAATCGTAAATATAGTGCGAACGTTCACATTGGTATGCGACATTTTCTTACACGAGTGAACATCAGCCACGTTAATAAAGTTCGTATCTTACTTAGCAAAGTCTGGTGGCCTACCATGACGTCTTAAAGCAGAAGTCATTCCAGCGTGGGAAAGAGATGACGCTAGACAACCTGAATGGCACTGTCTCTTTCCCACACTGGAATGACTCCTGCTTTAAGTCGTCGTAGTAGCCCCCCAGGTCTAGGTACGATCTGTGCGTCTCCAGCTCGCAGTTCACTGCAATCGACATGTCAATATTCTATACCGCAGATTGAAAGCTTTCATAAATATAATTCAGGTAAATTGTTAATTCACTTCAACTGTAAGTTAAAATTGTACAGTTCAATAATTTGGAGGTGTACAAATGAGATAATCAACCACTTAGTATTACATAATGCCTATGAGTAGTACCTAGGTGTTACAGACAAGCTTGTATCTAGACCATTAGTTCTGTTGCGAAATAGTTCAGTTCGAATGGCTGCAGCTGTGTAGACATGCATACCTAGGCAATGTAACTATAGCGAGTATTGTTTTTAACCGACTTCTAAAAAAGGAGGAGGTTAGTTACTGATGACCAGTTACTGTTGTTTGTGTCCAGTAATTACGAAGTAATCCGATTTACGTGGTTCTTTTTTCATTTAGTAGAGGATGCTCGCGCGGTCTTATATAATACACATTGCTTGGGTAGTTTATGAGTTATCTTCTATAATACATATTTTTTCTTGAATGTGTATGTGGATGATCTGCTAATAACTTTTAGTAGCAATGGAAAATTAATAAGTACTCGACAAGAATTTGTGTGAGATGCCAGCCATCACAACATAAAAGGCTGAAATAAAAACCTTTTTTGCAAAAGTCTGTTATTTTTTTTGCAAAAATGTTTTTTATTGTACAGTAGACCTCAAAAGTGCAGCACCATGCTAAAGATTACATTGCTATGAACTGTGCGAGCGCGATACAGCAGTGTGTGTGCGTGTGCGTGTATGAGTGATGTCTCAACATTCTACACATAACACACACTAATGAACTGTCGTCACACTACGCGAAATAGCATTATATTTCTGTTGCATTTAGAATACACATCATAGTGATGACCTGTTCTTACCATTGCATTGTTAAAATTCGCGTAGTATTAACATGAGTTGGTAGCTGTTTGGGCTGAGCATGGGTTCACGATCAATGAAGTCCAAGTTCGAATCCATGTTATTACAATGTGTGGCTGTTTTTTGTTTCTTTGAAACCTTAATTATATTTGTATTTTAAGCAGAAAGTCGTTAGGTATTTATGTTTATTTATGATATAGTTATGCTTATTATTTATTTTTTATAAGAAGTTAAATATTAGATAGTTATTGTATTATTATTTAACCTCATTAAATGATTTTTATTTTATGATTTCGGTGTTGGAAGGTGGAAATAAAAAAATCATGCTGAATGATAACAAAAATGTTTATTCGTTTTATTTATTTATAAAATTAACAAACTTTTATGAGAATGTGACGTCACATTCCTATCTAGGCAAAAAAAAGTTCTCTTATCACCGTTCATAAGATTTTTTGTTGTATACCCACTTAGTCAATTCATAATAAGAATAACAACACGGAAAGGATATTCTAATAACACAAATATAATTGTTGATACCCGCTTATTATAGGTATCAGTATTCAGCAGAGTTAATTGAATACTATGAGTATGAGTATAATATATGAGTTAGACTTTATGAACGTGTTTTTTTAATGTAACGTCACATTGAATGTATTGAGGTCATAGCTTAAGTGTTCATTTTCTTGACGAAAAGAATATTGAAACTAAACCCCAATTTAAGATCATTAAATTTAAAATTTATTTCTTAATTTTTTATTTTTTTATTTACGGTTATGTTAATATTACTAAATATTTAGTTACCCGGTCTACTTATTAAATTAAGTATTATTATTTTTTCGCCATAAATTAAGTCTTCCTTTTGGCAAGACTTGAAAGTCTTCTCGTCAGAAAATACAGTCACCTCCCAGTTAAAATGTAAATAATCTCGAGCAAAACGTAGTCTTTCCTCCCTGTGTTTTTGTGTCAAAAATGGTTTTTAGCTGGCTTCCGATGATGTAAACCTTCAGCATGGAATGCATGGCGAACAGTCTGTAATGTAGTATCCAATTGCTCTGCAAACATTATAGTTGGAATGAAACCATTTGTTTCATATTCTTCCACCATGAAACGTCGCTGAGTCGGGTTAATAAGCGGCGGCCTTTCACTTCTTAGACGACTCTTCAGACTACCTTCTTCCTCAAACCTCTTTACCAAACGGCTAACAGAATTTCTAAAAAAAAACAAAATATGATTACACACTTGCAACTAGCAATTTATTTAATAATAAGAAAATCACACACCACAACTATCATCATAATAATTATAATTTTTAAAAATAACTTACACATTATAAGCCAGTTTCAGTTGAAATTTGAGAAATATTAAGCCCATTTTTACGCAAAGTGACAATATTTGCCCTGTCATCAATACTAATATTAGCTTGCATCTTGAATAAAGACAATCAAACAATACGCTAATCGTAATAATAACACAAACGCTCGAAACAAAGTTCACCAACTAACAACGTCATAACTAACTACTTTGTTCAATCCAGAAGTTTATTTTGTTTCACATTCACCCTCATCTTTTTTGTTAATAATAAGTTCCAACTAATATTTAGAAAAACAAATCTCATCGGGTCTAACGTATCATTTATAATTAAAACACAAAAAGAGTAATGTCACTTGGGTTCGAACGCAGAGTATACAGTGCGAGACATTTTATCTATAGCGTTAACCGCTAAGCCAGATAGACACATAATTGTTTGTTTGAAATTAAATATCACTAACTTAATACTCCGTCGCGACATGACAGGCTTGTCACTAAGGCAAATGATCATTATATCGCACTCTTTCTGACTAGATAATTATGAAAGAGAGCGATATACGAGATCGTGTATGTGTGCAAAATATTTGTTATGGAAAAAGGTCGTAAGTGCGACTTGTTTTGATGCGATCGTTTCGTGAAACTGCTACTGCACTTATGGTCTCTACTGTACATATGAGTATGTACTCAAATTAAAGCATTATGTTGAAAGCGATTTTCTAACGCTTCATTTTGCCTCGTTTAAAAAGCTGTTGTTAAGTTAAAAAATAAAAGGTTCAACCGATACGATACCATAATATCATAATTTTAAATAAATAAATAATAATAAATAAATAAATAAATAATACGATTATGTAATTAACAGTGAATTCAATTGTTACAGGCGGTCTTAGCTTTCGCTGATCGGGCCGACGGTCGAGGAATGTTTAGCGCAAGAAACTTAGGTTTCTTTGGTAAAATAGGAAGCTCTGTAAACAGCATGGCTACTAACTCTGGAAAAGCATTAGGGACCTTGGTTGGTAAAACAGTAGGAGTAGCGGGGACCACGGTTATTGAAGTAGGAAATCTAGTGAAGGACTTTGGTAGCATATTCGGGGGCTTGGCTATAAAAGGACCAACAGGTATATATTTTTAAATATTTAAACTAATACTGAATATTTTAACTACTTACTCATTACGGACCCCTCCCCCCATATGTAAAAGTATTCGTGCGTGAAGGGCCTGAATCGTCAATGTATTCCTCGGCGAGGAACAGGGCGTAAACCCACATACAAATAAGTTTTTTTTTAAGGGGCAGACCAAATTAAACACAGAAAAATGGTTTTAATTTGCATGAAATTGGCTTTATTATGCCATTTATGTTTGAATATGATTTCGGGCATGTGGCCACAGTGGCTGGCGCGTACCTACATGGCGTAATCTAGAGGTCTAATTTGCACACATTTGACACAGTAAATCAGGCTTTATTTCGGCGCTAATGCGTTCAATGTTGGCTTCCAAGTGCTCAAATGTTTCTGATTTATCTGCGTAAATAAGCGACTTTACATATCTTCAGAGAAAATAATTTTATGGTGTCTAATTGCACGAACGAGGTAAATAGGTCAAATCGTGCAATTGATCGTTCATCAGTAAACGGTGAGTGGTATAGAGACATGATTACAAACTTTTCGTGCCACAAATGGAAGGCATCGATGTTGCAGACATGTGGTTTACAATTTGGTCATATTTTCTTTACTTATTAGTTGCTGAAAAAAAATAGGAAATGACAGGGACGTGTCTACAGTAGAACTTAATTTTATGGAAAAAAAAAAACTGATCTAGAGGCATTATTCAGGAAGAAAAAAGAGGAATATATTTGTATGGAGAATCGCAGCCCCTGTTCCCTCTTAACCGACGTTCATCATCCGATTGCCGTCATATCATCACCGTTCTATACATATAAAATTCAAAGTCCTGACTGACTGTCTGGCTGATATATCAACGCACAGCCCAAACCGCTGGTAGAGACACGAAATTTGGAGTGTGTATTCTTTATGAAGAGTAGGTATCCACTAAGAAAGGGTTTTTCGAAATTCCACCCCTAAGAGGGTGAAATGGGGTTGAATTTTTTTGAAAAACTTTTTACACTCGATGTCGATTAACTTGAAAATTTGTGTACATACTCTTCAGTTAAAATGATGAGAAACGTGTATTACAGTTTTTCCAAAATCATCCGCCAACATAAAATTCAAAGTCCTGTTTGACTGACTGATATATCAACGCAAAGCCTAAACATTTTGGTCTTAAAGACATGAAATTTGGTCTGCGTCAGGATGGCTGGTTGCCTGTTTCGGTTCGCGTCAGGCTGGTGACCAAAAATTGCTACCTATTTGCTACCTTTTACTACCTATAGTCAATTAATTGCTACCTAACTTGGAAACAAAATAATGAGACTTCAAAATGACCAGCCATTCTGATATCAGGATGGCTGGTCAACCCTACGTTTGTGTGAACTATTCAAATTCGTGTTATTATTTTTACTTGAATAATTGCTACCTAATTGCTTCACGTATTTCAATGTCCACCTTGTAACTTTAACGAGTAAAAAGTTGTGACCATTTGATTTTTTTACAGGGAATGGATTATAGTAGGAGAGCCGACTGCAAAATTTCCAACCTACTTGATACCGCGATAAAATGCACAATGGGTTCTCATAAAAGTGATGCTAAGTCCGAATTTGATAGTCTGCCACGGCGGAACTTGCCGAAAGTAAAAAAAAAAAACATATTTGTTGCGAAAAAGGGGGCGTTACTTTACCCATCTGATACTGAAATAATAGTTATGGCATCAGTTAGAAATTTACTGGTAGCTACAGAAAAGCGAAATCTGTCAGTATTTTTTTGCAGGAAGTGCTTGGCAGACGCGCTCAATGGTGACCCCATCGGGACCCCTAAATATACCCATCTGATACCAGCATGAAACCAATTCCAGTCGGTAGGTATGAATCCTCATTTCTGGAATATATAAGTCTGCCAACGCTTTTTCTGCCGAAACACCTTGACAGACGAGATTATGTAAGCAACATCCGTAGAACCCGTATTTTGGAATTGTACAGATTACGGACATTTTAATTACTGAAGGCTTATTGTATTGCATGTATAATCATTATGAAGGTCTGTCTTCTTCTTCTTCTTATCGTATCGATGTTCCTTCCATATTAGACGGTTTGGGCCCAGTAGGTGGCCACGTTTATTGCAGCGGCAGAGGTCGTCAAGAGACACCTGGGACACTCCAGCAGGTGGGGCATAGTTTGATCCGGAGCGCCGCACTCGCACTAGGTGTTGGAGGGACCAGTAATACCCCAATTTTGCCAGATTATGTTTGCAGCGGCCTAATTAGGTACGCAGTCGATTCAGAGCTTTCCAAATAGGCCACTGTAGTTCACTGCCGGGAGCCAGGTGTTCTTGGAGCTTTAAGAAGTCGTGGGGTGGTGGACACTTCTCTTGCCATAACTTACCGCGTACTTTGGGTGGCCTGTTTTGGATTGCCTGAGTGGAGCGTAACAAGATTTTACATTTTTTAGTCTTCCCGGGTTAGGTGTGTGGTCGTAGAGGGGATGTCGGGAATAATATTCTTGGTTCTTTTTTTCCAGCGCGCATGCGACATCCCTTCGTACAGCAGGTGGTGCGATACATACTTGCGAGTACAGCTTATTGAGAGGAGTCGGTTTTAGGCATCCCGATATTATCCGACACGTCTCGTTTAGAGCAGTATCTACTTGTTTTGCGTGAACGGATCGATACCACACTGGGCACGCAAATTCGCTAGCAGAAAAACATAGGGACATGCCGGTTATTCTAAGAACTTCGGGTGCTGCTCCCTAGCTCGTGGAAACTAAGCGACGTACATAGGTTAAGGCTCTGTCCAACGTGACACCTAGGTACTTTGGAAGGTATATGTTAGGTAGTAAGTGATAAAAATATCTACAGGTGAGTTTTTTTGTCACTAGCTGTTTTTAATATTAGCAATTCTGGTTTAGCAACTAGTTTGGTATATCCTCTTTATCGCGTTCCCGTAAGTTTTGATAGTAATTATATTGAAATGACACTTTTTTTATTTTATTTTTTCGGATGGTAAGTCATCGAATGACCCCCTTCTCTGGGCGGAGCGGAAGGGAGTGTCAGACTTCTTCTGAATAAAACCCATCCATGTTCCTTCTTTGCCCTTTGTGTTTCAGGGCAGCGGTATCTCTTTCGAACAGTCCCGCAGTCCTGGCAGGCATCGGCCCTCGCGGACCCCTACATTGTTGCTGACATCTCATTGAGGCGCGCGTGGAACACGAACGCGCTATCGACACGGCCTGTCGTCATAAGACGGCCGGACGGCGAGCTACTCGCCGTCCACAGGCCCGCGCCTACGGTGACCGGGAGCCACCACGTGACCCACGGGGCGTCTCCCGCGGCGGCTGGGTCGTGAGGCTGTTTCCCTCTCACGTCCCGCCACCTCCTTCACTAGCATGACTGCTTCGCAGAAGGAGGTGACAGCTTCCCATTCTCTCTCGGCCGGACCATGGTTTAAACCAGGGCCGGACGCGAGAGATCGCCGCCGCCAATCGCCGCTACGAGGAGACGGCGGTGCTCCGCCCAAGCGGGGCAGACCTCCACGGTATGCTCCACCGTGTCCGGCCCGAAACAACCGTGTCCGGTGAAGACCTGCATCAGGCGGAAGGTGAGGGCGTTGTGGCGCCTCTCTAGCCACTCCTCAAAGAGGGGACTTATAGCCACTATAGTGCCATGCCCTGCATTGGGTTGCGACAGTTGCTCTCTCCATGTCGCCATGAAATCGCGCCGGAGGTCTGTCCGCAGAGCGACGATTTGCCGCAGCAGCGGAGTTTCCCCTCGACTTAGTGCCTCCGCGCGCACTTCGTGCAGGCGCGCGAGGACTATCGCCTCCAGAGCTCCGTAAAGGGCCATGAACCGAACGACCCCCGCGTAGAGCCTCCGGCAGGAGGCCTTTGGACACCTCAGGTTGGCCAAGAGCCGCGTGAAGGCAGAAAATACTCGGATCCCGACGGTGGCGCATTCCGAGGCCCATGAAAGCACATGGGCTCGGACTTGTGCAATGCCACCTCGAGACCCAATTGCCGGATCCTCTCCACGATTATCGCAACCCCGCGTGTCATGTATTCGGCCGCCGCCTCGTGCGGCCTCCGTAGTGCCAGCACCAGCGTGTCGTCAGCGTAGCAAACCACGTTGACGGCACTAGGGAGGTCGGTACGCAGTACGCAGACATTCCAAACAACCAAATATTTTGTCATGGTAACAAAACAGTTCCCAGTACCAAGTCAAGCGGCAATGCAAACGGCGGGCGGTGGCGTCAACCGTCTCTTTTTTTTATGGCTATACCTAAAGATTAAACCAGGTATCATGTCGATATAATTACAATCAAAACTTTGCGGGAACGCGTTAAAGAGGATATATTAAACTAGCTGCTAAACCAGAATTGCTAATATTCTCCAAACCTACTACTAGTGAAAAAAACTCACCTGTAGATATTTTTATAAGTTACTACCTAACACAGACCTTCATAATGATTATACATGCAATACAATAAGCCTTCAGTAATTAAAATGTCCGTAATCTGTACAATTCCAAAATACGGGTTCTACGGATGTTGCTTACATAATCTCGTCTGTCAAGGTGTTTCGGCAGCAAAAGCGTTGGCAGACTTATATATTCCGGACCGACTGGAATTGGTTTCATGCTGGTATCAGATGGGTATATTTAGGGGTCCCGATGGGGTCACCATTGAGAGCGTCTGCCAAGCACATCCGGCAAAAAAAATACTGACAGATTTCGCTTTTCTGTATCTACCAGTAAATTTCTAACTGATGCCATAACTATTATTTCAGTATCAGATGGGTAAAGTAACGCCCCCTTTTTCGCAACGAAAATGTTTTTTTTTTTTACTTTCGGCAAGTTCCGCCGTGGCAGACTGTCAAATTCGGACTTAGCATCACTTTTATGAGAACCCATTGTGCATTTTATCGCGATATCAAGTAGGTTGGAAATTTTGCAGTCGGCTCTCCTACTATAATCCATTCCCTGTAAAAAAATCAAATGGTCACAACTTTTTACTCGTCTCGTTAAAGTTACAAGGTGGACATTGAAATACGTGAAGCAATTAGGTAGCAATTATTCAAGTAAAAATAATAACACGAATTTGAATAGTTCACACAAACGGAGGGTTGACTGGCTGGTCAACTGATATCAGAATGGCTGGTCATTTTGAAGTCCCATTATTTTGTTTCCAAGTTAGGTAGCAATTAATTGACTATAGGTAGTAAAAGGTAGCAAATAGGTAGCAATTTTTGGTCACCAGCCTGACGCGAACCGATACTGGCAACCAGCCATCCTGACGCAGACGAAATTTGAAGGCTTGTATTCTTTGTGAAGAGTAGGTATCCACTAAGAAAGCATTTTTCGAAATTGTATCCCTAACAGGGTGATTATTATTATTTCTTTATTTCAATCAACTTTGGATCATAGGTACAATTAACGAAATTAAAATCACAATCAAAATTAAAACATAATCAAAATGAAATTTAAAACAATATCCAAAATTAAAATTTACAATCAAAATGAAATAAAATACAAAATCAAAATTAAAACAATATATTAACATTAGTCAGCACGTGAACCATGCAGCAGTGGTTCACGTACTGACAGTCGAAACGTTCAGCAAACGCTTTCAGGATACTGTTGCGGCTGGCCCACACCCTTCGAACCAGGGATGTGCACCGCTTGCGCATGACTGTGTAGAAACAATCCACACTCGCCTCGGCAAACATCCCCGCCGCACTACAAAAGCGAGGCAGCCCCAAGAGCACCCTGAACGCGTTATTGTATTGGACACGTAGAGCGCTGTACTGTTTCTGCGTGTAATCCAGCCACAGACTACCGGTATAAAAGGACGTACAAAATGCCCTAAATAGGGCTATTTTGACGCCCCTCGAACACCGAGCAAATCTGCGGGCTATCATATTCGCACGAACAGACAGCGCCCTACGTTCCCTTTCAATGTCTGCATCGTCTTCCAGGTCCGAGGTCAATAAATGTCCAAGATATTTAAAAGTATTTACTCTATTAAGTGGGCATCCGTTGAGCTTAACTGCCGGGAAATAATCTGGACAGTTCCTCTTAGCCCGAAAGACCATGCACTCGCTCTTGTTCGTGTTATACAACAAACCATGTTCTTCAGCATACTTTTCACAGATGCCAATCAGCCTTGACACACCACAGACAGAGGCGCTCAACAGCACCATGTCATCAGCGTAACTGATATTGTTTAGGCACACATCCCCAATATGGCAACCGACATGCGTGCTGCTGAGCCTCTCTATCAAAGCATTAACATACAGGTTGAAGAGCTTCGGTGAGGTTAGCCCCCCTTGCCTCACGCCGCACTCCAACCTGTAAGGGGCGGAGTAAGCCCCCGACCATCGAACAACATTGATCTGATTATTGTACCAGTATTGGAAGACACGGATCAGTTGGTCTGGCACTGACGCTTGCTGCAGCTTTTGCCACAGCAGATCGTAGCAAACCAAGTCAAATGCCTTCGATAAGTCGAGGAAACAAGCAAAGACAGGTGTACTTCTATCAGTGTAGTACTTGACAGTCTGCTTTAAACACAATATAGCTGTTTCCGTAGAGTGACCGGCTTTGAAACCAAACTGGTTATCATGTAATTTCAAGTACCTATCCAGCTGAGTGTTAAGCAAACTGTCAAGCACTTTCGAAATAACAGTGGCCAATGAAATAGGCCTATAGTTATTCTTATCGCTGACATCGCCAGTTTTATTCTTAATAATTGGCACCACCACGGCTTTCATCATTCGCTCAGGCAGATACGAATGTCCTATACAAAAGGAGTAGAACATCGCTAAGACTCTGGGCAGATGATGACCAGCGTGCTTAAGGTGTTCAATACTTAAATCATCGTGGCCTGGAGACTTGCCCCTTGACATAGACATAATGACTTGTCTTACCTCCTTTGCCGTAAACCGGACACCGAACTCCTGACCACTACAACCAGCACTGCCTGTAAACCGTGACGGTCCCAACGGTGACGAAACAGCGAAGTGCTGCCTAAATAGCTCGGCAATCCCTGTGACATCAGCAGCGCCGCCGACACTCACCGGCAGGCCGGGCCTACAATTGAGTTTATCGGTAGATTTCCAAAAACCGCGGAAGTCGCCCTTAGAATGATGCGACGCCAACATGTCCATTTTAATTTGGTCACTATTGTCCTGGCACCATCGTAAGCGCGACTTAAAAATTTTACGACTTGTTTGCATTTCAATCCAAACACGACCCTCGCGCGGTCTGCCATAAGACACCCACTGCTCAAACTTTAGCCTGGCCTGCCTGTGAGCATCACTCACGTGCTTATTCCACCCAATTACGGGTTTTCTATTTCGCACATGATTTATTTCGCAACTTTCAGAAGCTGCTTGGCATAAAATATTAACAATGTCATTATACATTTTATCAATAATAATTCTGTGGTCCAAATTATTACAAACATAATCACAACACGCACTTAATTCATAATTGATATGGGGTGTTGAATTTTCTGTGAAATTTAATATTCTGTGGGTCGATTGAGTCGAACCGCATAGTTTTTCCAGAATCATCCCTTAATAGAGTTAAATAGGGCTTCGAAACTCAAGTAGACGGGCTGATGGCGCGCAGTGTTGCGCAGGGCGTGCGGGGCGCGGGAGTATTTATTTATTAGTAAATAGGTAGGATTTTTGAGAGGTAGACGTGTCTGTAAACATATGTGAAATCCTGATTTTCACGGTGGCTCGTGATACGCGACATTGATATTGAATATTATGTAAACGTATTATGTCTATAAATACATTCCTAATGAATCATTTGATTGTCGTCACCGGTGTCCAATCTCAAACCAAGGTATCAATATTTCACATAATATGTAATCTAATTGATATTACTATGAACTATGAAAATATTTGCAAGTTATAAGTAAGTATATTAAAAAAAAACTCGAGTGTGCATGTATTACTCAAATTAAATTAAATATTTACACTAACTGTTATTTATTACTTATTCAAATTTAAAAGTAAATATTAATATTACACATATTTAACTTACATAAACTATTATAAATGCGAAAGTTAGGATGGATAGATGTTTGTAACTCAATAACACCAGAACGGCTGAACAGATCTGTATGAAACTTGGCACAAAGATAGATTATAGTCTGGTATAGCACATTTATTATCCCAGAAGTAAGATCCCGGGGGCAATTACTGAACACCACGCGGGCGAAGCCGCGGGCATAATTGCCAATATAACGCTCTAGATTGATTTACGTTCAAGTTTTAAAAGTATTTAATTTTTTTTATTCAAGCAAAGTAAACAATAAATCATTTATATTTTCGTTTAGGACACGTTTCATATCGATTAGATCGGTACTTTCTCAGCACTAGTATAGCCATTGCCTAAGTTGATTATTATTCGACGGAAGATGTGGAGTGTCCATGGGCCTATTCGCGTATCATAGAAGAAAACAACTGAATATTATATGATGAATGAAAGGCGTCGCACACCGGTGTATTGTATCTTGCATGCGGACCTTGTTTTATTTATGTATTTATTTGCAAACATGTAAAACACTGGTTAGTAGGCATGCATTAAAATTGTAAGTAGTTGTAGTATTGTAGTTGTTGTTGTTGTAAGTTGTATCTTTAACAACGTCATCGGTTATTGCTTCATGTTATAAGGGCGGGGTAAGATGGAACGACGTTTACACAACGCCATTTATTTATTTAGTCCGAAATTTTACAGTGTAGCTCAAGTGAATACCCACACCCTCTATGATGTAATACATACCCTCTCCCAATTACACCCACGAGTACTTACACACACCCCACACTTACTCTTACTGTACCTATATATATATAGTTATTGGTGTAGTGGTATTTATATATATTATTAATCTAAGTTATTTTTCTTGCGGTAGTAAAACCTGTTAATTTTCTGTTCTATTCTTTTAAGTTTTAACTAAAGACCATGTTTACATGTTAAAGAACGACGTGTATGTACCCAAGCTAAATAAATGAATTTAAATTAAATCTAGGCATTTAAAATCACCATCCATTGATCAATCTTTGATCGTCTCGTAAAATTATTTGACTAATTAGTGTATTTCGTTTTTCCGTAGCCAATGACACCGTCTCAAGCAATAACACTGCAGTAGAAACCCCCGTAGCCAATGATACCGTCTCAAGCAATAACACTGCAGTAGAAACCCCCGTAGCCAATGATACCGTCTCAAGCAATAACACTGCAGTAGAAACCCCCGTAGCCAATGATACCGTCTCAAGCAATAACACTGCAGTAGAAATCCCCGTAGCCAACGATACAGTCTCTTGCAATAACACTGCAGTAGAAACCCCAGTAGCCAATGATAACGTCTCAAGCAACAACACTGCAGTAGAAACCCCCGTAGCCAATGATACCGTCTCAAGCAATAACACTGCAGTAGAAACCCCCGTAGCCAATGATACCGTCTCAAGCAATAACACTGCAGTAGAAACCCCCGTAGCCAATGATACCGTCTCAAGCAATAACACTGCAGTAGAAACCCCCGTAGCCAATGATACCGTCTCAAGCAATAACACTGCAGTAGAAACCCCCGTAGCCAATGATACCGTCTCAAGCAACAACACTGCAGTAGAAACCCCCGTAGCCAATGATACCGTCTCAAGCAATAACACTGCAGTAGAAACCCCCGTAGCCAATGATACCGTCTCAAGCAATAACACTGCAGTAGAAACCCCCGTAGCCAATGATACCGTCTCAAGCAATAACACTGCAGTAGAAACCCCCGCAGCCAATGATACCGTCTCAAGCAACAACACTGCAGTAGAAACCCCCGTAGCCAATGATACCGTCTCAAGCAATAACACTGCAGTAGAAACCCCCGTAGCCAATGATACCGTCTCAAGCAATAACACTGCAGTAGAAACCCCCGTAGCCAATGATACCGTCTTGAGCAATAACACTGCAGTAGAAACCCCCGTAGCCAATGATACCGTCTCAAGCAATAACACTGCAGTAGAAACCCCCGTAGCCAATGATACAGTCTCAAGCAATAACACTGCAGTAGAAACCCCCGTAGCCAATGATACCGTCTCAAGCAATAACACTGCAGTAGAAACCCCCGTAGCCAATGATACCGTCTCAAGCAATAACACTGCAGTAGAAACCCCCGTAGCCAATGATACCGTCTCAAGCAATAACACTGCAGTAGAAACCCCCGTAGCCAACGATACAGTCTCAAGCAATAACACTGCAGTAGAAACCCCCGTAGCCAATGATACCGTCTCAAGCAATAACACTGCAGTAGAAACCCCCGTAGCCAATGATACCGTCTCAAGCAATAACACTGCAGTAGAAACCCCCGTAGCCAATGATACCGTCTCAAGCAATAACACTGCAGTAGCAACCCCCGTAGCCAATGATACCGTCTCAAGCAATAACACTGCAGTAGAAACCCCAGTAGCCAATGATAACGTCTCAAGCAACAACACTGCAGTAGAAACCCCCGTAGCCAATGATACCGTCTCAAGCAATAACACTGCAGTAGAAACCCCCGTAGCCAATGATACCGTCTCAAGCAATAACACTGCAGTAGAAACCCCCGTAGCCAATGATACCGTCTTGAGCAATAACACTGCAGTAGAAACCCCCGTAGCCAATGATACCGTCTCAAGCAATAACACTGCAGTAGAAACCCCCGTAGCCAATGATACAGTCTCAAGCAATAACACTGCAGTAGAAACCCCCGTAGCCAATGATACCGTCTCAAGCAATAACACTGCAGTAGAAACCCCCGTAGCCAATGATACCGTCTCAAGCAATAACACTGCAGTAGAAACCCCCGTAGCCAATGATACCGTCTCAAGTAATAACACTGCACTAGAAACCCCCGTAGCCAATGATACCGTCTCAAGCAACAACACTGCAGTAGAAACCCCCGTAGCCAATGATACCGTCTCAAGCAATAACACTGCAGTAGAAACCCCCGTAGCCAATGATACCGTCTCATGCAATAACACTGCAGTAGAAACCCCCGTAGCCAATGATACCGTCTCAAGCAATAACACTGCAGTAGAAACCCCCGTAGCCAATGATACCGTCTCAAGCAATAACACTGCAGTAGAAACCCCCGTAGCCAATGATACCGTCTCAAGCAATAACACTGCAGTAGAAACCCCCGTAGCCAACGATACAGTCTCAAGCAATAACACTGCAGTAGAAACCCCCGTAGCCAATGATACCGTCTCAAGCAATAACACTGCAGTAGAAACCCCCGTAGCCAACGATACAGTCTCTTGCAATAACACTGCAGTAGAAACCCCAGTAGCCAATGATAACGTCTCAAGCATTGACACTGCAGTAGAAACCCCCGTAGCCGATGATACCGTCTCAAGCAATAACACTGCAGTAGAAACCCCCGTAGCCAATGATACAGTCTCAAGCAATAACACTGCAGTAGAAACTCCCGTAGCCAATGATACTGTCTCAAACGAAAACACCGAATAAGCCTTCGATGCAAAATAATGCTGACGTTTACTCTCAAGTAAAAGCAAACGCCAGTTTTAATTTAAAAATAACGACAAACCATTGCTTTTTTACATGAATATTTAGGGTTTATTTGTTTTCTAAACATCTGTGTGCGTAGCGCAGTTTAGATTTATTACTCCAAGATGATTACTTAGAACTGTTTTAATACGGTTCCGACAAGTCAAAAACAAGAAGTTCAACCATAACCATCTCTATGAACGGGTGCGAATAAAAGTAAACAGCTCTGTTGGGAATATTTGGGTTTTATGTTTGATCCCATCAAGGCGCAGCAACGGTCACATACGGATCGTCAACTGTATATATGTTTTAACACTAAGAGTAGTTTCATGGACGTCGTTATCAGCCAGTGGAATAGCTACTGATCACTCCAACGAGCGTGCCAGCGACGGGATACACATCGCAGTTCCGCCAATCACCAACACCACAAGTATCGTGTCATACTGGACGATTTAGCTGCCAGAATACTTCATGGAAGAAAAACATGACGTTCAAGTGTTTTGCACTGCGAGATAAGAAAATATACCTAAAGTCAGGAATCCAGTTTTCTTACATCTTAAAAGCTTAGGAAGATCAGGACGCTTGACGGTTTCTTCATCTCAAAGTTAGAGGTATGTGTACAAGTTTAGTAAAAATAAATGTCTTGGGCTTATGGCCTTGACTTACGAGTAATATGATAGATTCAAGTGAAAAACCGAGGTCTGATTTCCTTTTGAAGGCCTGCGATTACATTTTGAATTTTGTTTATAATAAATAATAAATTCCTGCCATCGGACCTCTGCCTGATTATTGTTAAGGTACCCACACACATGAACTAATCTAGCAAATATTTTTCACAGGCACGCAGAAAGCAGTCACAGAAGACCTGGACCTTAAGATGATGATGATGGAAGTCGGCTCATCCAAAGGAAAGTACTACTGCTCATGCATCCTCAACAATCTGCCTGTTTTCACGGAGTTAGACTCTTCCAATCCGTCCGGAACCTATGGCGTTGTGTAGGAACGTCAATGTTGCCTAGATGTTCATCATGTGATGTTAAATCGTTTCTAGTAACTCGCCTTGGAAATACTTCTGTGCAGTGACTGCGCTAAAATTATACAGAAACATGTACTTATTTTCAAAATTTTATAAAAATATAAATCTAGCATTGGTATACATTTTTTTTTAATAACCTTTTCCAATACATGAACCCTGAAATCATAACAATCCTTTTTTGGGCAGTCGTGTAAAAAGAGTTCATTCTACAAAAAAAACTTGCTACGGTTGTTTTGTTGGCTATAGTAAATTATTCGATGATCATTTTATGATGAAAAAATTAGTCTGCGTCAGGATGGCTGGTTGCCTGTATCGGTTTGCGTCAGGCTGGTGACCAAAAATTGCTACCTATTTGCTACCTTTTGCTACCTATAGTCAATTAATTGCTACCTAACTTGGAAACAAAATAATGGGACGTCAAAATGACCAGCCATTCTGATATCAGGATGGCTGGTCAACCCTCCGTTTGTGTGAACTATTCAAATTCGTGTTATTATTTTTACTTGAATAATTGCTACCTAATTGCAACCCTCACGTATGTCAATGTCCACCTTGTAACTTTAACGAGTAAAAAGTTGTGACCATTTTATTTTTTTACAGGGAATGGATTATAGTAGGAGAGCCGACTGCAAAATTTCCAACCTACTTGATACCGCGATAAAATGCACAATGGGTTCTCATAAAAGTGATGCTAAGTCCGAATTTGATAGTCTGCCACGGCGGAAATTGCCGAAAGTAAAAAAAAAAACATTTTCGGTGCGAAAAAGGTTTTTTTTACTTTTTTACTTTACCCATCTGATACTGAAATAATAGTTATGGCTTCAGTTAGAAATTTACTGGTAGATACAGAAAAGCGAAATCTGTCAGTATTTTTTTTGCCGGAAGTGCTTGGCAGACGCTCTCAATGGTGACCCCATCGGGACCCCTAAATATACCCATCTGATACCAGCATGAAACCAATTCCAGTCGGTAGGTATGAATCCTCATTTCTGGAATATATAAGTCTGCCAACGCTTTTTCTGCCGAAACACCTTGAGAGACGAGATTATGTAAGCAACATCCGTAGAACCCGTATTTTGGAATTGTACAGATTACAGACATTTTAATTACTGAAGGCTTATTGTATTGCATGTATAATCATTATGAAGGTCTGTGTTAGGTACTTATAAAAATATCAACAGGTGAGTTTTTTTCACTAGTAGGTTTGGAGAATATTAGCAATTCTGGTTTAGCAGCTAGTTTAGTATATCCTCTTTAACGCGTTCCCGCAAAGTTTTGATTGTAATTATATCGACATGATACCTGGCTTAATCTTTAGGTATAGCCATAAAAAAAACCAGACGGTTAACGCCACCGCCCGCCATTTGCATTGCCGCTTGACTTGGTACTGGGAACTGTTTTGTTACAATGACAGAATGTTTGGTTGTTTGGAATGTCTTAGTGCTGCTTGCCGACCTCCCTAGTGCCGTCAGCGTGGTTTGCTACGCTGACGACACGCTGGTGCTGGCACAACGGAGGTCGCACGAGGCGGCGGCCGAATACATGACACGCGGGGTTGCGATAATCGTGGAGAGGATCCGGCATTTGGGTCTCGAGGTGGCATTGCACAAGTCCGAGTCCATGTGCTTTCATGGGCCTCGGAAAGCGCCACCGTCTGGATCCGAGTATTTTCTGCCTTCACGCGGCTCTTGGCCAACCTGAGGTGTCCAAAGGCCTCCTGCCGGAGGCTCTACGCGGGAGTCGTTCGGTTCATGGCCCTTTACGGAGCCCCGGTGTGTTCTTTGAGGCAACGAGCCGCCCAGTACCTGAACGCGCCCCAAAAGGTGGTAGCCGTAAGTCTAGTCCGGGGGTACCGCACGATCTCTGGCGAGGCGGCGAGCCTCCTTGCCGGATTGTCGCCATGGGCTCTGGAGGCGATAGTCCTTGCGCGCCTGCACGAATGGCGCGCGGAGGCACTAAGTCGGGGGGAAACTCCGCTGCCGCGGCAAATCGTCGCTCTGCGGACAGACCTCCGGCGCGATTTCATGGCGATGTGGAGAGAGCAACTGTCGCAACCCAATGCAGGGCATGGCACTATAGTGGCTATAAGTCCCCTCTTTGAGGAGTGGCTAGAGAGGCGCCACGACGCCCTCACCTTCCGCCTGATGCAGGTCTTCACCGGACACGGTTGTTTCGGGCCGGACACGGTGGAGCATACCGTGGAGGTCTGCCCCGCTTGGGCGGAGCACCGCCGTGTCCTCGTAGCGGCGATTGGCGGCGGCGATCTCTCGCTTCCGGCCCTGGTTTAAGCCATGGTCCGGCCGAGAGAGAATGGGAAGCTGTCACCTCCTTCTGCGAAGCAGTCATGCTAGTGAAGGACGTGGCGGGACGTGAGAGGGAAACAGCCTCACGACCCAACCGCCGCGGGAGACGCCCCGGGCGTCGGGGGTCACGTGGTGGCTCCCGGCCACCGTAGGCGCGGGCCTGTGGACGGCGAGTAATGGACTCGCCGTCCGGCCATCTTATGACGACAGGCCGTGTCGACAGCGCGTTCGTGTTCCACGCGCGCCTCAAAGAGATGTCAGCAACAATGTAGGGGTCCGCAAGGGCCGATGCCTGCCAGGGCTGCGGGACTGTTCGAAAGAAATACCGCGGCCCTGAAACACAAAGGGCAAAGAAGGAACATGGATGGGTTTTATTCAGCAGAAGTCTGACACTCCATTCCGCTCCGCCCAGAGAAGGGGGTCATTCGATGACTTCCCATCCGAAAAAAATAAAATAAAAAAGTGTCATTTCGATCTAATTACTATCAAAACTTACGGGAACGCGATAAAGAGGATATACCAAACTAGTTGCTAAACCAGAATTGCTAATATTAAAAACAGCTAGTGACAAAAAAACTCACCAGTAGATATTTTTATCACTTACTACCTAACATATACCTTCCAAAGTAGCTAGGTGTCACGTTGGACAGAGCCTTAACGTATAAGTCACATTGTCATAGTACAAAACAAAGTCGCGACCCGAAACAACTTGTTACGTCGCTTAGTTTCCACGAGCTAGGGAGCAGCACCCGAAGTTTTTAGAATAACCGGCATGTCCCTATGTTTTTCTGCTAGCGAATTTGCGTGCCCAGTGTGGTATCGATCCGTTCACGCAAAACAAGTAGATACTGCTCTAAACAAGACGTGTCGGATAATATCGGGCTGCCTAAAACCGACTCCTCTCAATAAGCTGTACTCGCAAGTAGGTATCGCACCACCTGCTGTACGAAGGGATGTCGCATGCGCGCTGGAAAAAAAGAACCAAGAATATTATTCCCGACATCCCCTCTACGACCACACACCTAACCCGGGAAGACTAAAAAGCTGTAAAATCTTGTTACGCTCCACTCAGGCAATCCAAAACAGGCCACCCAAAGTACGCGGTAAGTTATGGCAAGAGAAGTGTCCACCACCCCACGACTTCTTAAAGCTCCAAGAACACCTGGCTTCCGGCAGTGAACTACAGTGGCCTTTTTGGAAAGCTCTGAATCGACTGCGTACCTAATTAGGCCGCTGCAAACATAATCTGGCAAAATTGGGGTATCACTGGTCCCTCCAACACGTAGTGCGAGTGCGGCGCTCCGGATCAAACTATGCCCCACCTGCTGGAATGTACCAGGTGTCTCTTGACGACCTGAATAGCGCCTCTGCCGCTGCAATAAACGTGACCACCTACTGGGCCCAAACCGTCTAATATGGAAGGAACATCGATACGATAAGAAGAAGAAGAAGACAGACCTTCATAATGATTATACATGCAATACAATAAGCCTTCAGTAATTAAAATGTTCGTAATATGTACAATTCCAAAATACGGGTTCTACGGATGTTGCTTACATAATCTCATCTGTCAAGGTGTTTCGGCAGAAAAAGCGTTGGCAGACTTATATATTCCAGAAATGAGGATTCATACCTACCGACTGGAGTTGGTTTCATGCTGGTATCAGATGGGTATATTTAGGGTTCCCGATGGGGTCACCATTGAGAGCGTCTGCCAAGCACTTCCTGCAAAAAAATACTGACAGATTTCGCTTTTCTGTAGCTACCAGTAAATTTCTAACTGATGCCATAACTATTATTTCAGTATCAGATGGGTAAAGTAAGTAAAAAAAAAAGCCACTTCGCACCGAAAATATTTTTTTTTTTTACTTTCGGCAAGTTCCGCCGTGGCAGACTATCAAATTCGGACTTAGCATCACTTTTATGAGAACCCATTGTGCATTTTATCGCGGTATCAAGTAGGTTGGAAATTTTGCAGTCGGCTCTCCTACTATAATCCATTCCCTGTATAAAAATCAAATGGTCACAACTTTTTACTCGTTAAAGTTACAAGGTAGACATTGAAATACGTGAGGGTAGCAATCAGGTAGCAATTATTCAAGTAAAAATAATAACACGAATTTGAATAGTTCACACAAACGGATGGTTGACCAGCCATCCTGATATCAGAATGGCTGGTCATTTTGAAGTCCCATTATTTTGTTTCCAAGTTAGGTAGCAATTAATTGACTATAGGTAGCAAAAGGTAGCAAATAGGTAGCAATTTTTGGTCACCAGCCTGACGCGAACCGATACAGGCAACCAGCCATCCTGACGCAGACAAAAATTATAGGGCGAGTTAAGAATTTGAACGTAAGTTTTAAAGTTCCATAGAAATACTCTGTTGGCGTCATTTGCTCGAATATGTACATGCTGGGATGTATTTACAGTAGCTTACATCTATCTATCAATATAAATAAAAAGAAAAGTCCTGACTGACTGACCGACTCATCAACGCCCAGCCCATACCCTTGGATCTAGAAAGCTGAAATTTTGCACAGAGGTTCCCTTTATAATGTAGGACGACAAAATAGGAAGGATTTTTTGAAATTCCATCCCTAAGCGGTTGAAATGGGGTGTTGAATTTTCTGTAAAACTTTTTATTCTCGGAGTCGACTGACTTGAAAATTAGTGTACATATTCTTCAGATAAAATTATGAGAAACGTGTATCACAGTTTTTCCAAAATTATTCCCCAATTAAAAAATTCAATGTCCTGACTGGCTGACTGATATATCAATGCACAGCCCAAACCGCTGATCCTAGAGACATTAAATCGAGGGTGTATGCTTTGTGAAGAGTAGGTATCCACTAAGAAAAGGTTTTTTGAAATTCCACCCTTAAGAATTGTATAACCACCCTTAAGTGTATTCTTCGTGAAGAGTGGTTCAATTCCCATACTTCTTTCGAAACTAGTGCATCTTGGTATTCGTGGAACAGCCCACGATCTCTTCAGGAGTTATCTTACAGGTTGTAAACAAATAATATAACTTGAAAACTACGTCAGCAACCAGGAGATGATCACTTTCGGTGTGCCCCAGGGCAGTGTCCTGGGACCCTCACTTTTTCTCATATACGTGAATGAGCTGTGTCAGTTATCCTTACCCAACTGCAAAATTATAGCTTATACCGATGATTCTTATTGTTCATGGCCGGGATTGGGCTGAAACTCACCTTAACTCGGAGTTTGCCTTGAATTCCGTTATGAGATGGCTGACCACAAATCTTCTCACTCTAAATGTCAACAAGACCAAATTTATCACATTCTCTACTATGAAGTCAAGTCAGCCACGCGAAAAGCTCAGACGTGCGGCCGATTTCAACTGTTTATTAACAGTCTACTTTGCGCTCGCTCCAGTCTGTTGTAGGGTATTGCCTGACAGTCTGGGGTGGTGCCGGTAAAACAGTGATGCTACGTGTCGAGCGAGCGCAGAGAGCCGTCCTGAAGGTGCAGGCAAGGAAACCGATCGGATATTTGACTTCCTCTCTATATACCCTCTGCCAGGTCCTTACCGTCAGATAGCTATTTGTCCTCCAAATTATTGTTCGCAAACACAGCCAACTTTCATTTGATCCTAAATGCTGCTCTACTCGCCGCTCAAATAGGGTTTGTAACACTGAGTTTCGTAGAACCGTAGATGCAAGTTGTCATTACTAACATATAAGCTCAAAAATATATAACAAACTAAACAAAAGCCTTCACATCTACCCATTAACCAGGATCAAATGCAAAATGAAACTTGAATCCTGGTTAAAAACACAAAATTATGATGAAACAGAGAAACTTGTGGAAGTGTAAAACACTCATCACACTCAAGACTCTCTCACACACCCCACAAAATCACACACCACACTCAACACTCATTGCCACAAACACCCCATGCGTACCTCATTAACACTCTCCCACACAGGTATTTACCCTATTTTTTTATCTTATTATTTGTTTTTATCATTAACTAATTAAATTTAAATTAACTAATGGAACATAATTCCAATTTGTATTTGGGGAAGGGCGTTGGTAGCTGCGCTACAGTTTCTACTTTTGCTGCTACCATCGTTTTACATATTGTACCTTGTCTTGTGTTTTTGGTTCCGAATAAATTTTTTTTTTTGGTGGTTGTCCCGTATGAAAGTATTTTTCAAAATTCCACCCCTAAGAGGGTGAAATGGAGGGTTGAATTTTCTGTGATATTTTCTGGGTCGATTGACTCGAAAATTGGTAAACACACTCTTAAATTAAAATTATGAGACATGAGTATCAGTTATATGTCGGATGTGTCAGGATTTACTCCGTTAGGCTAAAAACTCACTGGGTGCGATACACTGTTTCTAGCAAAACTAATGAATTACTTGAGACTACAACTCGACACAATAACGAGGCACAATGAATCGGTTACAGTTCCAAGACGTCTCAACTCCGCCGCGATCAGACACTTAATGTCGCCCGCACCTCGAGCTGGACATCAGGGCTCTGTAGAAGCACGCCGTGTTGGTAGACTGGTTGGTAAGTCGCTTGATGTCACCACTGCACACTGGCGCGCTTTCCAATTCATTTCATGTCCGTACTTATGACCGGATCCGACATAAAAAAAACTAAATCGCCCTTTCAAAATGGTTTCACCGTTGCTCTGCCGCGATTGAAGCGCTCTACTTCTGACGTAGCAGCTTTCTTAATATTCTCGGATGCTATCTCGCGAATTTCATTTAAATCTAACCGAGACTCAGGTTCGGAATTTGAAGCTATGCGTGCTAGACCTAAGGACCGCGCGCGAATGCCGAACATTAGTTCTGTGGGTGTGTAGCTAGTTACCCTAGACCGTGTACTATTTAACGCTAGTTGTACTTCGAGAAGTTCGTCACGCCAGGTTTTGTTTGGGTCATTTTCTATTATAGTAAGTAAGCATTTTAATGTCCGCATAACTCTCTCTACTTGCCCTGCTAGAACCGGTAGCAATAAGATGTAATTCAATACCATGGTCACTACAAAATTGCTTAAAATCTGCACTAATATACAATATACATCTGCCTTGATCTGCAATGATCCGTGAAGGTGCACCGAAAAGACAGACAGCTTTTTTTAGTGCTCTAACTGCACTAGCTGCTTTTAAAGAGGAGGACGTATTTGGTGAATGAGTCAATAATGACGGAAGAATACTCTTTTCTATCACTTTTTCCACTTAACTTCCCCGTGATGTCTATATGTATAGTATGCCATGGTGTAGTAACTTTAGGTATTGGATGAAGTCTAACTTGTTGAGCCCCTGAACATCCTTTAGAGGCCTTGCATACAATGCACGATTCAACAAATTTTCGCACCTGCTTGGCCATTTCAGGGAACCAGTATTGTTCATAAACCTTATCAAGGGTTTTGTCTGCACCAAGGTGTTTTAATTTCTGTGTGAACATGATTAATTAAAGTCCAAGTGAGAGACCTTGGGACTATTGGGAGCCAGAAGCTATTTTTGTTACGCTCAATTTTCCTGTATAATACTCCTTTACGGTCGTCGTAAGTGTGAGCAACTGCTTCTGATAGCTCTTGATTGTTATGTTTACTGACGAGATCCTGGATTTCAAAGTCGCGTTTCTGCTCTACCGAAAGCCACCCTTGATGCAATTCAACAAACTGAACAATTTTAGTTTTAATTGTATCCCCAGATTGTGGGATGGGATTATATACCAGCCCCGGAATAGGATTTCTGGACAGAAAATCAGCATGTTCCATGCTACTCCCACGCTTATGGACAATATCGAAATCATAGGCCTACAAAAGGGCCCACCACCTGTGAACACGGTGTGAGATCGGTCTTCGATTTCGATGCTTTGAGGGAATAACAGTCTGTGTAGACTGTGAAATGTTGCCCGTACAAGTAATGCCTGAAATTTTCAACACCTCTAACAACGGCCAGGGTCTCTAAGTCGTAAGAGTGATATCGTAATAATCCGTTTCAGAAGTTCGCCGGCTGAAGTAGGACACGACATGAGGAACGTTATCCTTTCTTTGGATCAATATTGCCCCGTAGCCCTCGGAGCTTGCGTCAGTGTGAAATTCTATGGGTGCGTCAGGGTTAAATATAGTCAGTCCCGGTTCTGATGTTAGTTTTTCGACCACTTTCTTGTGAATATCATTGTGTGTCTGTGTCCATTTAATAGGCCCTTTTAATTTGGTCAAAGGATATAGTGGTCCGACAATACGAGTGTAGTTTGGTATAAATCGTCTAAAGTAGGAAGCAAGACCTAAAAACTGCCTAACTTGAGAAGCGGTTTTCGGTGCCTGTACCAAAGCTTTTATTTTCCTAGGATTTGAAGTTACTACTCCTGCTTTTATTACATAACCGAGATCGAGAATCAACTTCCGTTTTCATAAATTTACATTTTTTTAAATTAAATAAAAATCCAGCATCCGATAATGCCTTTAACGTTACATCTAAGCGTTCTAGACCTTGGGAAACATTAACCGAATAACACAAAACGTCATCCATGAATGCAAGCACTACTTTGTCTTTAAGGGTAAATAAAGCTTTGTTAATGCAACGCTAATACACAGACGCAGCATTTCTAAGTCCGAAGGGCATATTGGCCAAATATTCGTACTGGCCATCAGGGGTCACGAACGCCGTTCGTGCTATGCTGTCGCCATCTAGATCAACACAAATTTGATGGTACCGTGATGCCATATCTAGACAAGAAAAATAGTGCGCCCTGTGAAGCCGGTCTATTTCTTCATCTATTCTGGGTAATGGAAAATGTTCGGCGCGCGTGTTAGAGTTAAGTTCCCTATAGTCTACGCACATCCTATCCGGGTTATCCTTTTTTTTGACAAGAAGAATTGGACTAGCGAATGGTGAAGAACTTTCACGAATGACGCCCGCATTCAAGAGGGAATCGTTTTTTTCTTAGGCCATTTCTTTCTCTGTTGCGGATAACCTATATGGGCGTCTTTGTACTGTTTTACTTGGATCAATAGGGTCTAAACGTAAAACACCCGTTTTAACGCGACGCGTAGGTATACCATCAATAAAGAATTCACTATACTTTTGCAATATCTGAAATAATGCGAGTTTATCTTCACCCTGTAGGTCGGTGTCGATACTATTAAAATCGAAATAACGAGGCTTTTCGGTAATGTTAACTTCTTTGCGCAAAGAGAATGTAATTTTGTCACTATCTATACATGGATACCACTATTTATAATTACCGATTCTGTAATTGACTTATCAGGCACAACATGAAACAAAAGGGACACATTTTACGTTTTCTTTGCCTATGCCTGTAAGGTAAACTAAATCAAAGTGCATAGTACCCGGGAACTTGTTGACAAAGCTAAAAGTTACAAGTGAACAAGCACATCCACTATCAAAGAGAAAAGAAACGAGCTCACCAGATGATGTGGTTGGGTTACTCCTTGTCGATTTGAGTTCGCAGAAGTTGACCTCCTTGACGGCAGCCGCCGCTATTCCACTGCCTCCTTTTCGGTCTGGGCACGACGATGCAACGTGTCCTGGTTGTCCGCACACGTAGCAGGTGATACGATTCTTATCGTGAGTCCTCGGTGTTGGGGTTCGATTCGAAGCCTTTACTTGAGATGAAGGCTCGTCCTGCCTCTTGCGGCAATCCATTGATTTGTGGCCTGGTTTGCCACACCGATGGCATATGCCGCTGAAGCGATTCTCCGTGTAGCGAGGTTTTTTGGTGTTACCATCGTATCCCTCGCTGCTTTCATTTCTTCGTTTTAGAGAAATTCCATTAAGGATCCGAATCAGTTTGGCTCTTGTTACCACGTTATGTGAGTGTAATTCTCTTCGAATTATGCTATCCTTTTGGCACAAGACTGATGCAACAAATCCCGTCAATATATCTTCGGCCATTTCTGTACGTGGTGTGCGCTCTATGAGACTCCACAGGCGCGTAGCGGCCTCGCTAGCAGTTTCTTTTTCGGTTATTTGGATACGTAATATTTCGTCGAAATAGTCTTGCCCTAGCATAGGCTTCGCGAATTTGGCTAGTAATAATTCCTTTACTTAAGGCCATGATAGCTGAGACAGCTGCAATTTCGTTAATCAGCTGGCAGCTCGGCCTTTAAGCGCATGGTTAAGAGCTAACAGTAATTCGGCGCCATCTAGATTTCGGCTATAAACTATTATTTCAGTGATTTGGCACCAACCTTCTATGTCAGCATCAGCATCATCAGGATCAAATCGTATCAATCGCGCAGTTGCGTTGAAATTCGACGTTTGCGGTTGAGCAGTTGCCACCAGACGTGATAACAGCGTTTCCATATATTGCAGCAGGTTAGACGGTGGCGGAGCCACTACACTGTCTCCGTTATTTTCTTCAGGTCCTTGCCCTTCGAATCCCACTTCCCACAAAATAGAAGCGTTAGTTATCGCACAATCACTTTTATTTCAAACTAATTTAAATTAAATAATCACTACGCAATCACTAATATAATAACAAAATAGGTAGCACAAATAAGACACTCCATCGAGCGCGTAGTTTGCCTGTGCGATCCCGACCGAGTCTCAAATCATACTGCCAGTAAATCGTCGCTTCACTACGCACTAGCGCTCGGTGTTGTGTCAGAGTGTCGTGTGATTGGATGTGACGTAGCAGACATAGATAATTCTTGTTCACGGTACTCTAAAACTAACAGCGACATCTATGAAACCTAACTAACACTAATTTTAATATTAAAGCGCCGTCATATTTATTTCAATGCACAATGTACACAAATGTTATTCAAAATAACCCTTTGCATGCCACACCCAACTCTAGTTCGAATAATTGTAGTGTTGCGAATTCGTAACGTGTTAGACCACGCTGCACTTTTTGTAAAAAGTTTGGTCATTCGGTAGATGGGTGTAGGAATAAAACGAAATCGAGTGATCGAAATGTCGATAACGCGCCATTGTCTTGTTACGGCTGTGGTCAACTGTGATATTACCCATATAAGTGACGCTATAAGTGACCGACGTGTAAAGGTACACCGTCATTCATCTGACCTGTCGCACCCCACAATAAAGATAGGAGTTGCTTCTTTATTCCCCGTCATTGCGATATTTTTTTTGTTCTAGACCATACCTGGGAACCTTCTAGTTACGGAGATCTAGGGGGTCAAAGTTTCAACTTTTTCACAAGTTTTTTAAACGCATGTTTTAAACGTAAGATTTTAACTTTAAACATCAAGTCTTACCGTACAAGGTGATTTTTCACCCCAAAACAAAACTCGTTTCCCAGCAATAATCATTGCGTAAAGTTACTTAGTTTGATGTACACAAAGCTTTTTTTTTTTTTTCGGATGGGAAATCATCAAATGACCCCCTCCCCCCCGCACTCTGGGCGGAGCGGAAGGGAGTATCAGACTTGTACTGACTAAAACCCATATATGTGCCTTCTTTGCCGTTTGTGTTCCAGGGCCACGGTATCTCTTTCAAACAGTCCCGCAGCCCTGGCAGGCATCGGCCCATGCGGACCCCTACGTGGTTGCTGACATCATGTACATAATGTTTGATTGACGGTTTCGTTAAGGGTCTTGTTACACCCTGTATACAAAGTGGAGCAGGACGTTCGACATTCCTTCAAACTACGTAAAGAGTGTCATGTTCTTTACCCGTATACAAAAAATCAATCAAATCCAATGAATATTTTAGCCACAGGAAATTATTTTTCATTTTCTTTTTTTACAACATGATGTAGATCTGTGTCTGTAATAATAGGTAAACATTGTAAAAAACTTATACCGTAAACGAAAATGACGGTAAAGGTGTATCTACAAAACACAGTATCGATTTTATTAAAATGAAAGTATTAAAGTATTCATACATTCCAATATTTTTGAAGGCCTTATTATCCACTCGTTTGAAAGCCCCGCGATGCTCAATCACAGACTATATTTGATAAGATCCATAATAGAGACTTATGCTAATATTAAACTTCGATTTGTTGCAAAGTTCGACCCCGGTCTTCAGAACAAATCTAAAAGACAAGAGTTCACAAAACTGATTTTATTTGAGGGGACCTAAGATTTTATTTTAATTAATAATTACTTCATTAATCATTGATATAAAAATTGTACGGTATCTCAATAACTTTTCAAACAATTTGTCATGACATGACGTCTGTTACCTTAGTCATCCTGCGATCACGGATGCTGCAGTGTATAATTTATGTAATAAAATACTAAAATAATAATTTGAAAGATGCTATGTAATCTGGTTAAAATTTGTTTTGTCGTTTCTTTTTTAGGTAGGATATTGTTAACGACTTTTAAAAATATGTCAATGGATAAATAAAAATAATTGTATTATTATTGTACTAATTGTAATTTACTTTGTAATTGTGTGTAATTTTTTTTGTGAAATAAAATTCATTTATACAACGTGTAACAGAATAAACGCAATTCCTGAAAGTAGTTGGTTCAGAATCGGCTTCTGAATCGATTTCGTCATAAAAAATAGGTTTTAAATTTTGACGGAATAATCTTTTAAATAACTTAAATTAGAAACACAGTATCATGACAAATTAATACAATCCTTAATTCAAGGGAATTGAAACCTTAACTAGACATTATTTGTAGTTCGCTCATAGCTCGTAATACACACACGTAAATAATATCAATGCATTCTACATTAAAAGTAGTGTGCGTCAAAAAAAGAGGTAATTTAAAGGAATTCCAACTTTATCTCCAATGAGTAAGGCTTATTTGAATACACGACCTAACTTAGTTGGTCATCAGAGTATCCCTACAAACAATTTTTAGGCCAAAATAAAATAATTTAATTTGAAGAAATTTAGAACTTATTGCAAAGAGATAAAGCATTTGTTGGCAACCTCTTTGACGGTTATGCAAAATGCCGACATACACGCCACCGCTACCGCCGAATACCACGAGTACCTAAAATTTAAATTAAAGCTAGTCTTCCACCGGCAGTGATCTGGTGTAGTCGTTCTTTAATATGACATTTTTGTTTCCGCGCGCGATGGCTTTCCGGTATACCAACATACAATACACGGAGATGGTGAGGACCCTGGCTCACTGTCTTGATAATGTCGCGTTAGCTTGTTGGGAGTTCAATGACCGTTTTGGCTGTAGTGTGAGTGCTAGGACGATGCTGGCTGCAACTCAACGACTGAGGCATCTGGATGCGGAGTAAGGCAGTCGTTAGATAGGTCGCGGAGGACCTGTGCCGTGGCCTTCCAGTTTGCCTGACTTAACACCATTACACCACACATAAAATCGCTCGTGTACGTCAGTCAATCTACAAGTGTCAAGGAACTAAAAACAAATTGAACAAGCATGTGTGACGGTGAAAAGTGATAAAAAAATAAAAAAAATAAAAAAAAATAAAACGTGGTCATTTTGAAATTTTAATGAAAGTGGATCGCAGAAATAGTGCAAATTAATAACCGTATAGTGTAAAGTGTAAATAGTCCAGATCTGTAAGTACCTACCTACTTTTACCTATCAATACGATTGTATTCTTATCACTGTAAATATTATGATTCAAATCTTTTTAAACAAGCAGTCTTTGAATATTTTTGTAGCACAAACAATAAACTGTACCTAAACACAACTTATCAGAGGGATCGAGGGATTCGCGGGGGTGCAATCTCGAAAGATAAAGTCGCTGTTTTAAATGCATCCCCGTTACTAAGCCTAAAGTCTTAGATTCGTGTTGATAATTTCACTTACTAGAAAATTTCGTTCATTGAACTAACGCACATCTAATGCCTACAGCTATGGTCAGCTCGAGTGTGCGTGTCGCGTCGGCCGCTAACATTGCATGAGTGTCTGTGTGATGTTGTTGCAACTATAAACATATTTGAATTTGATTTCAAGTTTTATTTTTAATTTAAATCAACAAAATACAATGGTTGGCAGATTCACAGTTAAATACCTTGGTTTTAAACGATATGATGTTTGAATTTATTACATTAAATTAATTACACACTATTGTCACACTATTGTATTGTATAAAATCAGGTTTTTCTAAGCTAACAGGCAGATGTGTTGTTGGGGAGTTTGTTCCGCCACTTCATCTTCACAGCTAAAAAGACAGTGTCGAAGAGCGGGCGTTTTGGGGGACTCTCTCTTGAAGCTTTGACGTTCAAAACGTGCTGATTATGAGCCTAATTTGAATAATTGACTTTTGATTTATTTTGAATTTAAAAACACACCAACTTTAAAGCAGGAAAGACGATATAAAATCAGGTAGGAAATGCAAAATAAAGTAAAATGAATGCGATTAAAGATAATATAATTAAGAACAGACAGTGGTGGTCTAGGCGGCGAGCGTGCAGAGCATGGCGGTGCCGCGCTTGACCCAGAACTCGGAGGACTCCTTCCCAGCGGGCAGCTCGCACGCCACCACGAAGGCGCCCATGCGCAGCGGGTAGTAGTAGCACGGACACACGTACCGATCTGCGGGACCACATGCCTATGGTGAAATCATAATTCGATGGGTGGTGCTTAACTCGAGAATGTAGCGGCGGGAAACTCCGAAAAAGGAACTTTACAATTTGTGTGGAGGGCACTAAGTCTGCATGATACTCGATTATTCCGACATTTCTTTCAGTGTTACCCGTACGCAAACTACATTTAATACTTCTGTCTGAAAATATATGAACATGTCAATAATCTTATTCACGACTTTTATAAAAACTGATTGATGTAAATATTGAAAGTAGACAAATATTTATTACTTATAATGTTATGTTCGCAGTCACAAATAAATGATTACGAAAATTTTAATGTCAACGAATTACTGAAAACTACTGTGAGAACTTAGTAGTAAATTAATGAACATTGCCATGTGCGAGAGCAACAGCAATATCTATACAAGTAAATAAAATTGAAGTGTCTGTTTGTAATATCATAATAATAGGTTTTGACTGAATGCATATGAAAAGATATACGGCACAGGTAACAAAAACACATTTTTTTCAATTTTTGTCTGTGTCTGTTTGTTCCGGCTAATCTCCGAAACGGCTGGATAGATTTTGACAGGACTTTTACTGGCAGATAGCTGATGTTATAAGGTCCAACTAACATAGGTTACTTTTATTTTAGAAAAATAATAAAAAAAGGGAAGTATTATAACAATTTTTAATTTTTTTTATTGCTACATTGCATTAAGGTAGAAGAGCCAGGGTAGCCCGCGAAATTCAAATTATCTTAGGTTTTTGCAACTTGCAGGACAGTTTCAGGCTATATGATTCGTGACCGTAACACGTATGTAGTTACAGAATTATAATCATTAAAATCATCAATACAACCCACAAAGTTCATTTAATCCCATTTAATGTCTATTTCATGAAAAACTGTATTGATGAGTTTAATGACTATAACTCTGCACCAATATTTGTTACGGTCGCGAATCATATCTTAATCAACATACAACCTGACACTGACCTGTAAATTACAAAAAACGTAGGAAAATTTAAATTTCGCGGACTACCCTGGCGCTTCCACCTTAAAGGAAACACTTAATTAGAGTTCTATAGTCAAATACTCAAATAATTCTGGGCACCTGGTTTGTAAAGAATGATCTTGATTTCGGCGCGCCGCAACGCAATGTTCAACAATTCACCGTTAATCTGGCAGTGGTGATATCAAAACCAATAACCGTGACTTTACGATGATATATCATGGTAGTGAGTATGTATTCCGACAATAGACAATGATTACCGCATCTCAAAACTTTCATTCATTTTAAGTACCTATAATTCATTTATGTCGCTGTTTTGAGAGCAATGGTCATGAATCTCAAACTAAAATTCTCGAACTTGGGTGAGGGCACCACTGCTCCCTGATGCATAAGAGAGCCGGAGAGACTGAGTGAGTGACTGACTTACTTCGCAGACGCTTGCCGGTGATGCGCACAGGCTTGAAGTGTATGGGCGTCATGGGGAACACCAGCTGCATGGGCAGCGGCTCCTGCAAGCAGCCATCCTTGCGGAACCACGACGCGCCCTCCAGGTACTGACCTCTGCGCGGGAGAAAATAGGTTTTTATCATAACTGACCCGACAGACGTTGTGCTGTCCAGTTCATAACTTCGCCCATCAATGGTCATCTGTCTCTCAAAACTTTTTTTAATTTTTTTATTCCTGCGATTATCTTGTTAACGTAATAGCGCCTTCAAGAATTAGTTTTGCGTAATGTTTCCTGTAACGTTTTCGGCTTAGGTTCGCTTAGGTGTAGGTACATAATAAACCACAGTGCCATTTCAATTTCGCGGGCCGCCCAGGCGCTTCCACCTTCAAACTATAAATCTTAATCGATATAATTTTGACTCAAACAGATTGAGCGTTATTTTAATAATGTAATAATTGTATGAATGCCTCTGAAAATAAACAGATTGAAATTAATTAAAAAAATAAATTATCTGTTCTTTACAAAACATAAAAATCAAAATATTTTATTTCATATAGGCCAACATGGACACGTATGAAAGAAGAAACTGCATGGTTGCTCTTTAGAAATTATTTGGTTTCACAATATTATTATGTTACAGTAGGTACTTCTAAATCAATTGTAGCATGTTCTACATTGAGACGGGTTCCATTTTCCTCTTCTTGTGCTGATGTTTATTCTTCAGATACTGCAGTAGAGCCGTCCAGACACTCGTTGCTGGGCACAACCCGACTGCCCAGGTACAGTAGAGACCATAAGTGCAGTAGCAGTTTCACAAAACGATCGCATCAAAACAAGTCGCACTTACGTCTTTTTTCCATAACAAACATTTTGCACACATACACGATCTCGTATATCGCTCTCTTTCATAATTAACTAGTCAGAAAGAGTGCGATATAATGATCATTTGCCTTAGTGACAAGCCTGTCATGTCGCGACGGAGTATTAAGTTAGAGATATTTAATTTCAAACAAACAATTATGTGTCTATCTGGCTTAGCGGTTAACGCTATAGATAAAATGTCTCGCACAGTATAGTCTGCGTTCGAACCCAAGTGGCATTACACTTTTTGTGTTTTTATTATAAATGATACGTTAGACCCGATGAGATATGTTTTTCTAAATATTAGTTGGAACTTATTATTAACAAAAAAGATGAGGGTGAATGTGAAACAAAATAAACTTCTGGATTGAACAAAGTAGTTAGTTATGACGTTGTTAGTTGGTGAACTTTGTTACGAGCGTTTGTGTTATTATTACGATTAGCGTATTGTTTGATTGTCTTTATTCAAGATGCAAGCTAATATTAGTATTGATGACAGGGCAAATATTGTCACTTTGCGTAAAAATGGGCTTAATACTTCTCAAATTTCAACTGAAACTGGCTTAAAATGTGTAAGTTATTTTTAAAAATTATAATTATTATGATTATAGTTGTGGTGTGTAATTTTCTTATTATTAAATAAATTGCTAGTTGCAAGTGTGTAATCATATTTTGTTTTTTTTTTAGAAATTCTGTTAGCCGTTGGGTAAAGAGGTTTGAGGAAGAAGGTAGTCTGAAGAGTCGTCTAAGAAGTGAAAGGCCGCCGCTTATTAAACCGACTCAGCGACGTTTTATGGTGGAAGAATATGAAACAAATGGTTTCATTCCAACTATAATGTTTGCAGAGCAATTGGATACTACATTACAGACTGTTCGCCATGCAGTCCATGCTGAAGGTTTACATCATCGGAAGCCAGCTAAAAACCATTTTTGACACAAAAACACAGGGAGGAAAGACTACGTTTTGCTCGAGATTATTTACATTTTAACTGGGAGGTGACTGTATTTTCTGACGAGAAGACTTTCAAGTCTTGCCAAAAGGAAGACTTAATTTATGGCGAAAAAATAATAATACTTAATTTAATAAGTAGACCGGGTAACTAAATATTTAGTAATATTAACATAACCGTAAATAAAAAAATAAAAAATTAAGAAATAAATTTTAAATTTAATGATCTTAAATTGGGGTTTAGTTTGAATATTCTTTTCGTCAAGAAAATGAACACTTAAGCTATAACCTCGATACATTCAATGTGATGTTACATTAAAAAAACACGTTCATAAAGTCTAACTCATATATTAGTATTCAATTAACTCTGCTGAATACTGATACCTATAATAAGCGGGTATCAACAATTATATTTGTGTTATTAGAATATCCTTTCCGTGTTATGTTATTCTTATTATGAATTGACTAAGTGGGTATACAACAAAAAATCTTATGAACGGTGATAAGAGAACTTTTTTTTGCCTAGATAGGAATGTGACGTCACATTCTCATAAAAGTTTGTTAATTTTATAAATAAATAAAACGAATAAACATTTTTGTTATCATTCAGCATGATTTTTTTATTTCCACCTTCCAACACCGAAAACATAAAATAAAAATCAATTAATGAGGTTAAATAATAATACAATAACTATCTAATATTTAACTTCTTATAAAAAATAAATAATAAGCATGACTATATTATAAATAAACATAAATACCTAACGACTTTCTGCTTAAAATACAAATATAATTAAGGTTTCAAAGAAACAAAAAACAGCCACACATTGTAATAACATGGATTCGAACTTGGACTTCATCGTCTAGTCGCCAGAAGGGCTAGTTCGGGACTGCCATACGACGTAACCGTCGAGCTGCTTGCTACGTTTATTTGTATAAATGGTGCAAATAGACCCTTAGCATAGCCGAAAGGCACTTGTCTTATTCTCCCCGTCTTTGTGATATTTTTTTTGTTCTAAGCCATACCTGGGAACCTTCTAGTTACGGAGATATTGGGGGTTAAAGTTCCAACTTTTTCACAAGTTTTTTTTTTAATACATGTTTTTGCACACCTCCACGACCCCCGTACTATTAAATCCATCCATCAGCACAATGCATCGAGTCCTACCGTAAAACGTGATTTTTCACCTCAAAAAAAAAGTTGATTCCCAGCAATATTTTTTGCGCAAAGTTACTTAGTTTGATGTACATAATGCTTGGTTAACGGCTATGTAAAGGGTCTGTTTACACCCTGTATATCACATCTCTTCCTTTTTATAAAATAATTAGATTCTAAGTAGGTGCAACTAACATAATTTTTTTTTTTTAAATCCCTATCCTACGGGGTCCCGCAGGGTAGTGTCCTTGGACCTACCCTGTTTCTTATATACATAAATGACCTATGTAATCTGACCCTAACTAACACTAAAATTATAACCTACGCGGATGATACCGTCATGCTCATTCATGGTAAAGATTGGTTGGAAACCCGCTCATATGCTGAGTCCGCTCTGCTTGATGCAATGAAATGGCTAAATAAAAACCTTCTTACACTCAATGTAGAAAAAACCAAGTTTATTACATTTGCTCCGAGTAAAGCCTCTCAACCTCTTTCTCCCTATACTCTGACGGCCCATAAATGCGGTTTGATACCGAATGATTGCAGGGGTTGTGCTCAAGTTACGCGCACTCATAGTATTAAATACTTGGGTGTTATAATAGATAGTACGTTGACGTGGAAAGAGCAAATTGAGACTCTGGTAGCCAGGATCAGAAAATTAATCTTTGTTTTTAAAAACCTGCGAACATCTGCCGTTTTTGCCACACTACGAACAGTATACTTCGCTCTGGCACATTCCATCCTAAAATATTGTATTGCAGCTTGGGGTGGGGCTGGGAAATGCTTAATGCTCCGTCTGGAAAGGGCACAGAGGGCAGTGCTTAAAGTCATGACTCACAAACCGTTTCGATTTCCAACTACTGAACT
The DNA here is from genome assembly GCA_910589295.1 of Noctua janthe. NCBI lineage: Eukaryota > Metazoa > Arthropoda > Insecta > Lepidoptera > Noctuidae > Noctua > Noctua janthe. The sequence goes on from OU342561.1 coordinate 1,625,078, forward strand.
GTACGCTCTTTGCGATTTACCAACAGTCAGACACGCATTTCTTCTTGCTGTGGTGCTGCGTAAGCACTCGGAGCTTCCATTTGATCCTGTTATCTTTAGCCAAAAACGTAGATCTGACAGAGTCTGCCAGGTGGAATCTCTACCACAGTTCAAGTTGTACGGCGGCAATATCGCTTTCTCAGCTCCACCTTGTATAATCGAGTAAATAAACAGCTCAATATATATCCACTGACTTTACGAGAATGTCGAAGTATCACGGATAAATGGCTTCATTCTCTCACGTATGAAGAATTAGAAAATTTTGTGAAACTTAAACTTCCATTTTCTAATTGCCCTTTATATATAAAACATGCGCAAACGAAGCGTACACTCCTCTCCAATACACACAAACACACACACACACACACACACACACACACACACACACACACACACACACACATATACACTCCACCCACAGAACATACACAATTCTTCCATACAAACACAAAATCTCACATAAAATTACATAGTAAAAATACTGTTAATTTTTAATTTTGAGTTTGTAATTGTTAGTTTTTATTTTTCTTGTTTAAATTCTTTGTTTTAGTTTTTTTTTCTTTTTTATTATTTCTTTATTCCTTAATTCTGATTATGTCTCGAATATTTGGAGGTGGGCGTTAATGACTGCGACACAGTTTATACTAATGTAGTTGTTATCGAACACTGAGTTATTGTAAACTGAGTTTTTCTTTCCAATAAATAAACAAATAAAAAATAAAAAATTTAGAATTTAGGCATATTTAGAACTTAGGCTTTCATTATTTGAAAATACTATAAACATGTTTAGAATTTATAAGTTAACCATTTTAAAATACTTTATCAATATTTAGTATTCAGACATTATTTTTACGCACCGATAAGGTTTTAAGTACAATAACTATTATTTACAATTTATAATACTTTAATTAATTATTTTAAAGTACAATTACAATATCTAGTATTTAGACATTTTGCTTTCAATTAAAATGAGTCGTAATTTTAAATGAACGCAAGCGAAGCCGCGGGGTAAAGCTAGTAAAAAATATTTATTATGTTATGCTCTATAAGTTTATTTTTGTTGGCCGGGGTTGACTGTTGAAAATAGCCCAAAAGTGTATGGAGACTGGGAAATCTCGTTTGTATTTTTAATTTGGTAATATACAATGTTTTTATTATTATTTACATCATTAACTCGTTAATACTCCTGATCTAACATGTTTCATAAATTAAATCCCAGAAATAAAGTAGTTTGTATTTTTGTCGCTCTTAGCATGGGTGCAATAGTGCGCTGTTAAACCCGCGATGGTTTGTATTGGAATGTTTATATTTGTTCAAAATGGTTTATGTTTTTTGAATAAAAGATTTAAAAAAAATCTTACTATCTTAAAAACATGGAAATAAAATCACCAAAAGATATAACGTAAGTGTGCCACTGGTATGGATGGATGGTAAAGATTTTATGGTTAGAAAGGGTGAGTCATGAAACGCCGATTAAAGGTCATGGCACATTATACCGGCACCGCAACTGCACATCTGCAGCACGGCCGCCTCGAATTTAGGCTACGGCTAGCCGCCAGAGCGCTAACTACGGCTAGCCGCCAGAGCGCTAACTACGGCTAGCCGCCAGAGCGCTAACTACGGCTAGCCGCCAGAGCGCTAACTACGGCTAGCCGCCAGAGCGCTAACTACGGCTAGCCGCCAGAGCGTTAACTACGGCTAGCCGCCAGAGCGCTAACTACGGCTAGCCGCCAGAGCGCTAACTGCATGCTCGCAGTCCGCCTGCTGGCAGCGAGCTGCAAGCTTGCTGTCACCGCGAACACAATTATTGTATGGCATTTGTGATCGACGTTGTTTCGCTGGCGACTCGGATTCGGCGAGCTGTATGCTTAGTGCGAGTGTCATACTAAGTTTCGAGTAACGTCTCGATTGCGTAAATCGAGTTTACGTCAAACGAATCGACTATCGTTAACTTGCGAGTGAGATACTAATACATGCAACCATTCGTTGCTCGTTAGTTCACCGTGAGAAGTGACGGAACGTGAACGAACAACTGAACCAATCGTCGTAACTGGCCAAAATAAATGACATTCGTATTTCGTGTTCTTAATAAAGAAGCGACTGCCTATTCAAATAGTGGTGGTTATGCAACGAAGTTCATGTTTATTTTGTGTTGACAAATATGATTTGCATAGTTTTTTAATATTATTGTTAAAAATGAATACTAACCCGCCCCAAATTGGAATGCTGGTGTCATATATGGAGCAGTAAGTGTAATTTATATAATTTGGTGTGTAGTGAACTTGATCCAATATGTGAACTGTAAAACTAAGTTTGTTACTTTTTAGGTTAGTAGATAGCTAAGCAAATTATCTACTAATGCCTGAGGTAGGATAACGAGCTTAAGGAATTGGGAGAAATTTACTGCATTATTGAACAGTGATGGTGCTGGTGACACTAAAACCACTGAGAAATGGAAGAAAGTTCGTTAAAAAGTTTATTGCTAACCCATTTTGGTTTAAACTGGGTGTGGTGGTGGGGAATATAGTGTTGGTTTATTTGTATAGTTTAAGGCTTGGACTGACTTAAAAAAGAATACCAAAGAAAAGCCGCACGTTTGCATCGAGCAGCTAGTGGTACTAGTGGTGGGCCTAGCAGAGAGTTCTAAATCTGATGGGGGATCGGATGGGTTTAAAAATAGCTACAGGCTTGGCAGTGGAAGAGGCTGGGTTGTCATAGGAATATTTTAAATTCTTATACCTATATTACCTATATGGCTATTACATTGCGGTACCTGCATTGGTGTCTTATAAATTGTATTCTCTTACAGGAAGTTCACATTCAGCCCAGCGACACAGAATCGGCAGAATAGCGCTTATATTTCATATTCTACTCGCAAAGTGTTTCCAATGTTTGTTTCTTATGAGAGGGGTACAAGAAACGTTTACATTTAGTCCAAGAGGGCAATTCATCAAATCGCTATGGAGTCACTATTTTTTTTTGTGGAATTGTGTCACTTGAGTGATTTATGATGTTATTCCACTTGATATTATTTAAGTTCTAGTGATTAGAGTGTTTTCCTTGAATACTGTTTATGTTACTTTAAATGTTGAAACTATGATGATATATTGTGAGTATATTGTGTAAATAGTTATCTAATATATAAATAAAGTTCCTGGTTTGAACCACAATTTCAAGAAATAATGATGTTAATAAAAGTATTGTAACCTTAGTATTTAGAATTTTAATACTGTTCCTCTATTTTTTTTTCACAATACGAAATTAAATTAAATTACTTTGTTATTTGACCACTCCAATGACGCTCTCACCACAAAATCTTAAGTGACAACTTGACGCGATCGCAAGTGACACCGTTTCTTCTTCGAGCTGTCAAAACTGTCAAAATTGTAACTTACACTCGCGATTTACAGAGAAACGTTATCGATGTGCTCAAAACGGTCCTCACTTTCGAGAAACACTCGATTGTCACTTTCGACGACGTAAATTTTAAAACTAGCACTCACACAATTTAGTTATCACGTATAACGCTAGGTGGCGGTTACCCAGCGCCATACTAATTTGCGTAAAAGTTAACGCGCTCGATACGTAAAAAAAACTCGCTCTAAGCATGTAAGCACGCGGTCCGCTCGCTAACAGCGCGCGGGCTGCGAGTCGGTTTTTTCATATTGACATTATAAAATATTTTATACGACACACGATTTAATGCTCTAAGTTGCTTTGGATGACAAGTTAATTGCTGGGTTGGAGGGGTGCCGGTATAGAGTGCCATGACCTTAATAGAGAAGTATGGAAGAAGAATGCATGCTGTGTACCTGACGTACACGCCGCCATCGCGCGGCGGACGCACGAAGCCGGCTTCCTCCAGCGGCATGACGGTGAACTCCCAGCACAGCGTGTCGATAGGCCAGCTCTCCCCACGAGCCGTGGTCTGCAACCTCACTATTATTAATCTGGGTAAACTAAGCTAATTCCGCAGCGTTCGTCGAACCACAAAGTCGAGCTAAAACGAATATTACGTAGATACAAGGTCGTAGGAGTACGAATATTTTTCCTTACGGTAAAGTTGACTTTGTTAGTTTACAATACTTGTTGGTTTTTAATACCAGCTATTGATTAATACAGATTTTAGGCATGGCTGCTATTTTGAAAATAAAATAAAATGGCGAAAGGCAGGCCAGACGTCAAGCAAAAATATTCTCCTCACCCATTCAATTAGTACTTTTCTCTTCAGTATTTTAGTGTACATAAATTATTAAATAAATAGTTTGCAAAACTTGCTAGACATGAGAGTATCGATATCTTAACACGATAAACCAACACCGAAAAACTGCTACTTCAATAAGTAACTAAACACAAAAAGTGATCGATGACCGCATAAAACATTTTTTTTTCTATTTTATCGTGTTTGGATATCATCACCACGTCATCATCACACGTGTGAAGACGACATAAAGAAGAGAAGGAAACGATGACGTCGGCCATCGCACCTGCATGACGGCGGTGAGGAAGCCGGTGGGCGCCACGAAGGCGGGCAGCCAGCACAGCGTGGGCGGCGCGCGCGGCGCCTGCGCCCAGCCCGCCAGCTGCGCGCCGCGCGCCGACAGCTCGCGCGCCCACGCGCCCAGCGGCTTCATGGACGGCCGACCTGCGCACGCCACATGCCAAGCTAAAACGACCGAGGGTGCTCGAAACAGGGAGGTCTACTCTTATTCTACGAAATATTAACTTTCTTACCACGGTTCCATTCGTTTCCAAATTTCGGATAGTCGGTAGTATCTAAGGCCAGGGTAGCCCGCGAAATCCAAATTTCCTTAGGTTTTTTGGATTTGCAGGTCATTTTCAGGCTAGTGAAACAGAATATGATTCGCAACTGTAACACGTATGTAGTTACAGAATTAAAATCATCAATACAACCCTCTAACTTCATTAAATCCTATTTAACGACTATTTCATGAAAAAGTCATACAATGGGATTATATTACTTAGAAAAAAATAATAATCTGTGGCTCGAGTGTCAAATCGAATTGACGTATAATTTTTCTATCCGATTTTAATTTAATATTTTTTACCAAATTACCTCACAAAATCAATTTACAAACATAAATAATGAAAAAGAAAAAAACTTACCAAATAACAACTGAAAAGGACTCAACAAAAAATGGAAAATACAAAAAAAAATTGATGAAGATGGTAAATTGAAAAATATACCGATGCTTACGAGATACCGAGCCAAACAAAAACAAGAGGCACACCCACCATCTCAGGGCGCGTCGCTCAACTCCGCCTCGCAGGCGCCGGGACGCGCCACATCCGTGAGCGTTGCGTCGCTGGTCGTTGCAGTTGCGGTCGAGCTCGAGTGACTAGTTTTTCTCCCCGCCGTCGACACCACCACCGCCACCACCACGACGAGGAAGAGGATGGCCACCAGCGGGCTTGGGACCTCGAGGCCAACAGGCCCCGAACAGGGTCCCCGCTGCCGGTGGAAATGTGTCGCGCATTCGATGGACGCAGTCCATGAATGAAAATGTGATGCGCGCATATTATGGGGCTACAGAGGGAGGAATTAACCTGACCGCGTACCGTGTTCGAATGCTCTCTTTGTTTCAGGTGCTTGATCCAGCTGTCAACGTGTCGGCGCAACGACTATCGGATCAGGTGCGAGTCATCCAGCGTAATCGTATGTTGGAAGACACTGTACTTGATCGCCTGCGAACTTAAATGCAGAGTAGTAGCCATGTCGTTACCCCGTCGGCGCAGGCTGTGGTACTACCACAGTCTAGCACAATACCTAATGACGTGAGTAATAACATGGTTACTAATGTAAGTACCCAGTGCAATGAGGAAATAAAGAGTGCTTTGGAGGGTGCGATTCGAGAATATCGGTTCATGCAACCCGACCTTAGACCATGCATACCTCGTTTGCCCATGCATACCTCGTTTGCCCATGCATACCTCGTTTGCCCATGCATATCTCGTTTGCCCATGCATAACAAAAATAGGGCGCTGGTGGCTGTTCTGGATTCGCAGTTGTCAAACTATTTTGACAACTGCGAATACCTTACTGATGCTCACTCAATCCTGTATGCGGCTGTAGCAGCATGTCGTGTAGCTCATATCAAATTTTCTGATGACAGAGCTACACGACCTAAACCAGCCGTACCAGCATGGCAGTACAGGATTGCACGACGTATTGGTGGGGCCAGAGCACTCATCGGCAAACTGATCTGCTTCAGGGAGGGCAATACCCGCCCTAGAGTGACGCATTTTGTGAGGCGGGTGTTCTCGGGGACTGATATTAGTCCTCGAGACTACATGTCCCGTGCCACAGAGCGCATCGACTTCCTGAAGCAGAAAGTGTATGCATGGCCAAACCGTATTCGTAGGTATAAGCGGCGGGTGGACCGATACACTCAGAATCGCACATTCCAAAGAGATGAAAGGTGGGTTTATAGGGTTTGAGAGCGACCAGACCAAGGTGTGGCTGACACAGGCCTGCCGGTTGATGATGCCATGTCTTCTTCGTCCTGGCGCAGCATCTGGTCGGTGCTTGTTAGTCATACCGAGGGTGAATGGACTCGGGGGGTCGAGCGAGCGTGCGATCTAGTACCGGAAATGGGGGCAAGCACTATCAGCCCCCAAGACGTAGTTCGTGCAGTCCGTCCGTTGCCTAACTGGAAATCTCCAGGGCCGGATGGGCTGCACAATTTTTGGATTAAATGGTTTACGAGGTTGCACGCTCGCCTGGCGATCCTGTTCCAGTCAGCCTTAGAGTCAGGGTTGCTGCCAGAGTTCCTGACAACAGGTATAACCCACCTGCTCCATAAATCAGGTAGTTCTGCGGAGCCCAAAAATTATAGACGGATTACCTGTCTTCCGACGGTCTATAAAATTCTTACATCCATTTTGAGGGCTAAAATTAACAAACACATTGAAGACAATTCTGTCATGTCCGCTTCTCAAAATTGACGTAGGAACGGGTCCCGCGGCACTAAGGAGGCCTTATTGATATGGCCATTAGAACAAAACCTGTTGAGGTTCGCCGTTCCCGAAGGGATCTCCCGACATGTTGGATAGACTATAAGAAGGAACATGACTCGGTGCCACATACATGGCTCATGAGGGTGCTAGAGTTGTATAAAGTTGATGCAACTCTGCGCACCTTCCTGATGTCATGTATGGGGCAATTGAGGACAGTCCTTCGCTATCCAGGATTTCGGCAAATCCAGAGGAATAGCGAGCCGATAAGGATAGAGCGAGGTATATTTCAGGGCGATAATTTGAGTCCACTTTGGTTCTGTTTAGGCTTGAATCCTCTTAGCACGCTGCTGGAGGATTCAGGTCTAGGCAATCGGTTGACGAGAGGTGGTCAAGTTATATCTCACCTCCTTTACATGGATGACCTGAAACTCTTTGCCCCCAACGATTTGCAACTGATGGAGCTACTGAAGGTAACTAAAACTTTCAGTAGCGCCGTCAGGATCGAATTTGGTGTGGACAAATGTGCGGTCATGCATGTAAAGCGAGGGGAGATTGTGGAATCTGTGGGAACCCAGCTCTCGGATTCCATAAATCTTAGATCCCTCTCAGCAACCGAAACCTATAAGTATTTGGGTATGTCGGAAGCGCTGGGCATCAATGTTGCTGACATGAAGCAATTGTTGAAGGAGCGCTTCTTTGGCCGCCTGAAAAAAGTATTTAATAGTCTTTTATCAGGCGGAAATAAGGTACGTGCCTTCAACGGTTGGGTCATGCCGGTTTTGTTGTACTCTTTGGGCATACTCAAATGGACTCAAACAGAACTAGACGCCCTGGATAGGAGGGTATGTACATTGTTGACGGCATATCGAATGCATCACCCGCGTTCTTCTGTTATGAGACTGTATATCCCGCGGAGGTGTGGGGGTCGAGGCTTTTTAAACGCTAAGACTGTCCACAATCGAGAAATATGCAGTCTCAGGAAATATTTCCTTGAAACTGACGTGGGGATGCATCGAGATGTGGTCGCGGTGGACAAGGGCCACACCCCGCTCTCCTTGGCTAAAGAGAATTGGCGCAAACCTGTAGTGCTTGACACTAACGACCGCATAGAGGTATGGCAGAGTAAGGAGCTTCACGGACGTTTTTTCCGGGCCCTGCATGGGCCCAATGTAGACCTATCAGCGTCCGTAGCCTGGCTACGTTCCGGGGACCTCTTCGGAGAAACCGAAGGTTTTGTCTATGCAATTATGGATGAAGTTATGGTGACGAATAACTACCGGAGATTTATTGTGAAGGACGGTACGGTTGACATAAGTTGGCCATGCCACCGTCCAGGCGAGTCAATCCGTCACATAACCTACGGGTGTTCTCTTCTGGCTAACGGAGAGTACTTGCATAGACACAACCTTGTAGCCAGGATTATCCATCAGCAACTTGCTCTAAAATACAACCTTGTGGAATCGGAAGTGCCGTACTATAAGTATGTGCCCGACCCAGTTCTATCACATTGTACTGGGATCGATCCATCATCACTGACAGGACTATTGTAGCCAATAAGCCTGATATAGTGGTGGTGGATCGGTCAGAGCGGTCCCGCATGATGAGAACCTCGTGAAAGCCGAGAAAGATAAACAAATCAAGTATCTTGACTTGGCTCACGAGGTTGTCGACATGTGGGATGTGGACTGCCCATGGCTTAATTGCCAAGAGCCTCGACCAATACCTGAGTAGGCTCTCGTTAGACAGCCGGATCAAGGGCTTGATTCAGAAAGCGGTACTCCTGGATACGGCTCGTATAGTTAGGAGTTTCCTCTCTCTAGAGCCCTGACCGCCAGTAGCTTGGACACTGTTCCCGATATCGGTGGGCTACAATTTTTTTATATTTTTAAATGTTTTTTTATATTTTTTTTTTCTAAGGATTATTAAAAAATGTATATAATGGAAATATTAATTTTTTGACCTGTAAATTGTAAAAAACTTAAGAAAATTTTAATTTTGCGGACTACCCTTGCCTTAAGTAAACATTTTTACTATTGCCACTCGAAAAAGGGCATTTGATTCATCGATAACAGTGAATATCTATTGTGTGTGTCTATTTTTTAGTCACTGAGTGAATAAAAATATTTTGAATTTGAAACAAGCACGAATTATGCACAAAAAAATAAATAAAACGTGCTGACAAGAATATAACACTGAATTTCGAAAACTGTTCTAATTTCAATATTAATTTTTCATGTTTATGTTTGTCCTTTGTTTTAATAACCGATTTATAATAAAAATAAATATAAATATTTCTTATTATCTTGCAGTCCATAGTAGAAAGGTCTCTCCTTCTCCTTCCATCCTCGCTCCGCTCAAGATTCTAATCTAGAATCCCTTGCTACGCCCGGTATTCTAATCTAGAATCCCTTGCTACGCCCGGTATTCTAATCTAGAATCCCTTGCTATGCCCGGTATTCTAATCTAGAATCCCTTGCTACGCCCGGTATTCTAATCTAGAATCCCTTGATACGCCCGGTATTCTAATCTAGAATCCCTTGCTACGCCCGGTATTCTAATCTAGAATCCTTTGCTACGCCCGGTATTCTAATCTAGAATCCCTTGCTACGCCCGGTATTCTAATCTAGAATCCCTTGATACGCCCGGTATTCTACTCTAGAATCCCTTGCTACGCCCGGTATTCTAATCTAGAATCCCTTGCTACGCCCGGTATTCTAATCTAGAATCCCTTGCTACGCCCGGTATTCTAATCTAGAATCCCTTGCTACGCCCGGTATTCTACTCTAGAATCCCTTGCTAAGCCCGGTATTCTAATCTAGAATCCCTTGCTACGCCCGGTATTGTAATCTAGAATCCCTTGCTACGCCCGGTATTCTAATCTAGAATCCCTTGCTACGCCCGGTATTCTAATCTAGAATCCCTTGCTACGCCCGGTATTCTAATCTAGAATCCCTTGCTACGCCCGGTATTCTAATCTAGAATCCCTTGCTACGCCCGGTATTCTAATCTAGAATCCCTTGCTACGCCCGGTATTCTAATCTAGAATCCCTTGCTACGCCCGGTATTCTAATCTAGAATCCCTTGCTACGCCCGGTATTCTACTCTAGAATCTTTCGCTGCTGTCGGGATCCAACTTAGTCCCTCGAATTAAATTCTCTTTCTTCACTTGTTCTATAATTTACTAATATGATGTGTCTACTCATGTCAATGTCAACTAACAATTTGGCCTACAGTTTATTTATTTTATTTGCTGGTTCATTGAATATAATTCAGTTTCGAACTGAAATTTATAAAAAAAAAATCTATCAGGACAATAAATGTGGAGACTCTATCGCAGTAGATTTAAGTTCTGTCGATCTTTATTTTACCTCTAAGCCAAAACTCGGGGGTCTTGCCCGCAAAGATGCACGAGTACATGGTTTCTAGCATCTCTGACATCACAACCAGACCTTCGATGGCGCGTCGCAGCTCCTGCATCAAAAAGCCGAGCATGAAGATCGGTCAGCATGGTCACCTCTCCACGGACCAACTTCGGTAAACGTAGCTTAAGTTGGGGTCGAAATGTAAATCATATGTGAAGGAAATAATAATTTGTTTGAGAATAAGTTATTCGACTTGCACTTTAATAAAAAGTAATTAATTGGTGATACATGTAGGTACCTACCCACAATCGACCACAATCATAATAGAATAATAAAATCGAACATAATATTTTAGTAATACGATGTTTTGCGAATGCCATATTTTGCTAGACCCAGGAGAATGATGATGTTGTGTATTTGTGATAAATTAATTTACTTTCTTTCTTTTGTACCTTGAGCCCCGATATGATGGTGCTGATGAGCACGTTATAGTAGCCGATCTCCTGCAGCAGCGAGACGCACATGGGCATCACGATCTCGGGGCCCATCATACGCTCGGTGGTCTCCATGTCTATCTTGGCCGGGAGCTTGTGGAGCATCTCATTGGCTAGCTCGTCCACCTAACAACACATGTTATTATTGACGTAAGCAGCCTTTGATGTTTCCACACTATTATATTAAATGTGTAACACACAGGAGTTATTTCCCCTGAGCAAGCCTTTAGGATTTTAGTCGAGTTCTTTTGGGGGTATAGAGAACAGGGTGTAAAGTTCTTCATCCACCATAGAAAAAGTCCAGTCGAATCCAGGCTACTGCCCGACAAATGTTGTCGGGTTCTTCTTTAAAGTATTAAGTCGCGGATAACTTTACTTGCGCGATGTAGGATTTAGATGTATTTCGATGTTTAGTTCATCATCTGTGTCATAGATGGCGCTGTAGTACTTTTCGTTCTATGTTGCTGTGGCACTCTATGCAGTGCCGCTACAATCGCATCATGGCCGACTGCTCCTGTGTTGTTTAGCGCAATTTTTAATATTTCTTTCGTCGATGCATAAGGTTTTATGAAAGATATTACTCGGTCCTGCTTATATGGACTTCTTTCACTCGATTTCTTTAATATTTTAGACATTTTAAGCCTCTGTTTAACACCAAATAAGAATATTCTAGTCGTATCAACTTCTTTTACCCTTTTGAAACCCCATTGTCACATATACCTGACAAGCAAGCGCGTGCCCTGTACGCCAAACGACACAAATATCTTACAAAATAGTAGGTGAAATTGTGGCTTGGCGTGGAAAGCACGCGCGTGGGTATATGCTCTGGCGTTCAAAAGGTTAAGGATGTTTGCTTTGATCTAGATAACATATCATTGTAACTCGTGGCACGTTGCCGTTGTTCGAATTCAGAAGAGTTGAGTTACTATTTGCACCGTTACAAGCGTTGATCCTCCTTCCGACAGCTCTCTCCATGTTACTTGGTTGTTGTTGAGGTTGAGTTGGGAATCCTGACATTTTGCATGACTGTGTAATTTTAGCTGACTGGTCATTCTCTTTAGTTTCCGCGTCTGGAACAGCCTGTGCTAGTGGTTGTTTACTTGTTTCTTTACCCATTAGATTTTTAGGACAAATTGTGAGTGGAATGTGGTGTCGTCCTTTCACACTATTTTTCCGGCTCGATGGTATATTGTTTTTCAAAATTGAGTTTCCTATATCTAGAAGCCCACAAGAAGAGAAGGCTTCTACAATTTGTTTCAGAATTGGAATTTCCTGGAAAATCTGACCAACTTGTTTTTTTTAACACCGCAAATCAAATTATTCAGATTTCCTCTCTTCAATAAAACTAGGTGGAAATATTTTTGTTGGTAAATCTAAGCTTTTACCCAATAGGTCAAAGGACGGAAACGAGTCTAAACACTGTTCATTTTGTCCTCTAGGGATTTGCTTTTAACCACTTGATGTTTTCTCAGTGTTATGTTTATCGTGTCGTCCATTGCTAGGCTGATGTTCACCTGTAAATATTTTGAGTAAATTCGTTTAATATCAATACCCCTCTGCCCCACATCCGCGATTTACTTTCCTAAAGTGTTAACCAGTATGTAACAACAACCCAACCCACGCAAAGTTTACTTAGCACTAATTAATCACAACATCTTGATCACATTTTCAATAAATAGTACCTACTAGTAATTCTAAAAGCAACTTAATTCCCACTAGAATAAATTTGATATTTGATTATTAAGAACAAGGGTTTGAAGATATTCTAGGTGTATAAGCGTACCTTCTGATCCTCCCCGCCCCCCGCGCCCCCGCCCCCCGTGCTCGCCAGGGCGAACAGGGTCGCGCACATGATCATCGCGTCCTGACGAACAAAACATATTTTATTCAAACAGACTGAAGCCTCAAGACAAAGCAAAGTTATCAGCAGCAATTCAAGCCGTATTTGACTCCATACTGCAAGCCTGCAACGCACACTTATGGCACCGTAACGACATTGGCTCAAATGAGGTGCATGCGGTCCAATGTCCATATGAAAGGGACGCCAGCCTAGCGCAGATGGGTAGATGTCACAAGTGTTCGCAAACATTATAAAAGACAATTTTAAAATTATTGGATTTTAAAATGTTTTCTTTTTACATTACAATAACTATAAGAGGCGGCCACGTGTCAGCAAATACCAGGCACTGTTAATCTTTGCTCTTGGAATTTGTCGTGTATCGTGGGTGAGTTTACAAAAAACTCATACACAAACAGCCAGACCCGGAACAACTCCCTGCAGGCCATTCAAATAATTATTCCATGCGGGAATCGAACCTGCGACACGCAGCGCAGCAACCAATCACTCAGCCACTGCGCCAACCGAGTACTTCACAAAAACATAATTCAATACAGTCACAAAGTAACCACACTTGTTAAAGCCAAATATCGGACAATCTGTTGTTTAAATGTAATTTCGTTGACAAAATGAGGTTTTACTGTATGACAATAAAGTCATTAGAACACTTTAATATTTTATTTACATGACATTAATTTATAATCAACTTAACTAACTAGTGTTTTGAGCAGTCACGGAGTCTGCATTTGTGCCCGGTTGATGGCAACAAGCTCACCCCCCATTACATGGGACATAAACATCTAAACAGGCTAAATGTGGCTGTAGTTACTACCTTCTCCGAACCCTTCGGGGATTACAGGCACGATTTTATGTAATCTGAAAGTAGTACTTATAAACGGCGTGCGTGTCTGACCACATTTAGGAACGTGAACGAAGCAAACGGATCATGTAAATGTAGCAGGTGATATCTAGTTCTTGCCTGCCTCCATGGGAAAAATACAACTACATACATTCATTTCCAGACAGCTTTGGCCCATAGATATATCTACGTAGGTGGGTGGCAGGTGTAGGTACCGGTAAAACGGGGTGAATAGGACCGCAGGGGTGAATAGAGACAAATTTTGAAAGGGATTTTAACGTTGAATTAATTTGATTATGTTATCAAAAAGTACTCTGTTTTATTTACTTAGTTATTCTTAATTATTTAGAGACCTTGTTAGCAACATAACATTCAACGTTAAAATCCCTTTAAAAATTTGTCTCTATTCACCCCTGCGGTCCTATTCACCCCGTTTTACGGTATGTACAAAAATACGTGAGTTTGTGTGGTATATCTCTAAGTCGCGTCACAGATAATATAATGTCGGGTCATGGCCGCGTCGCTGGGCGGCAGCAAGTCGGTACTGTTGAATGTAGTGTCAAAACTCAATTCTTTATTGCATTCCATAAGTATTACATAGATGGTGTAACAAAGTAAAACATCAATATGGACCCTGTCGGGCACAGCAACATTAGGAGAGAGGAAGAGGGCCAAGTAGCAATGCAAGCAATTTCTACACTGTTATTATAAATTGTTCGATGTGTTTAATTGGGTGTATGTATGTACACAGGGTGGAAGGGACACCGTGTCGAAAACGGTTACCATGAATTCAGTAGGTACATCATTCGTTATTAATCACCGGTTATTAAAAAAAAATCAGCTGTTCCATACATTTTGACCGTGTTGATTTGTGATTGATTTTGACTTTTGTAGTCAACAGTTGATTTTTAATAACCGATGAAAAAAATACGTGGTAACCGTTTTCCCGTCGGTGTCGATTCCACCCTGTATGTATACGATGGAATTTTTCAACGCCACCTGGAGGGAAAGAACTCTAAATACTGGAGATAGAAAATTTTACTTAAAGGAAAAATTTGTTTATTTTTAAAAAGCAATAAATCTGCATTCAAAGATTTTCGAAAATTCGCTTGTCACACTCGGGAATCGAACGGACTTAATTTAAAAAAAATAACAACCTGTACTTTTATGGCATCAATCGATAGGGTCAATAAATAAATGAAATGAAAAGAAAACCATGTAATCTTATTTAAATAGAACAATAAAAAGGGTAAACTAATATTTTTTTATTTAAATAAGATAAATAGTTGCTCAAAATGAGCTCCATTTTGTTGGATTCACAAACCAGTAACTTTTAATAGCGAGGTGTGATGAATATTGAAAATCGTGTTGCGAACCTCAGTTCTTAACTCGTTTACAGTTGTATAGAATTTTTGGTAAATTTGATTTTTAACATATCCCCATATAAAAAATCTAAAGGGGCCTGCGAATTTTGGTTTCGCCGGCCGGGATTGTGCCGTTTGTACCAATCCAGGTATTGAAGTGGTTATTAACATAGGCAGGCTAATAACCACTACGTTCTGCTGTAACGGGCCGGAGTATCATTCGTCCTTTTAATAAATAAATGACGTCAAACATAATTGTTAATTAGGTACTTACATAAGTAATCGGATGGATTTTGAGCAAAAGTGCTTTAACTTATCCCATTTAATTTATAAGTTAAGAGTTCAGGGTTTTCCTTTCATTTAATTTATTGATTGACCCTATCGACCCTATCGATTGAAACCATAAAAGATCAGGGTTTTATTTTTTTGGAATTTAGCCGGTTCGATTCCCGAGTGTGGCAAGCGAATTTTCGAAAAAGAATTCGAAGATCTCGATCGCTTTTAGTTTTTTTTTATAGCAATTTAAAGTTGAGTTTTAAGTACATTTTTTCTTCTTCCAAAACCTTTGTGAGTTCTTAAAAAAAAACTAGATGATACTAGCGAGTAGTTTTGAATTTGATAGAACCATACAACAGTACGTATAAAAATTAAAATGTAATTTAAGGATTATACTAATAACTTTTATTTTGATTTAAGTTTGGGAATTTTTCAAAATAAAAATTAGAAAAACCGAATAAAAAAACCGGTGTGGCCAAGAGTGAGTTCTTGGGCCTGAAGAGATAGCAAATGACCTCTCCATTCGGCCAATTCAATTTGGCAAACGATGCACCAAACACCCTGTATAGTAATATATTAAAGTGTGTGTAGTGTTGTACGCTTGTATAGGGACACTCGGTTTTAATCGGACGCAGCTGAAAACCAGCACTTCTTTAAGTTTTCACGGTTTATAACTAAACTTACACTGTCCCTTACTGGATATCTTCCGTGATTTTCAACGATTGTTAGCTCCCGATATTTCGATGCTGTTGCAACCGCCATGGTCGCGGGATTAGTCGTCCCGCGATCACGGAAGATATCCCGTAAGTGACAGTGTAAGTTTTTAGATACCAGTATTTAACATGAAGCGACTACCTGAAACGACTCAAGGACTGTGAAAGATGTATAAATAAAAGCCGGGACCAACGCCTTAACGTGCTTTCCGAGACACGGAGGAAACTCGGTAGGTAATGGATGGTCACCTATTCACAGACCAACCTAGGCGAGCGCGGCTTAACCTGAAGATCAACCCGAACAGCTGTTATTAGCCACGAGTTCCTCCTCCACCCCGATAGAGGACGCAGGTGACTAAAAATTGTATATGTATTAGTGCTCGTTAATGAAGCGAGTAGTACCTGCGCGAGAGTTGCCACGTCGGCGGACGCGTGTTGTCCGACGGACTCGGCGCGCTCGGAGCCGGGCAGCAGGTCCAAGAAGTCACGGTAGGACTCCAGCGAGCCGTCCCGCGGGATGTGGTACGCCGGGATCGTAGCCAGTCTACGGGGTACATAAACGACGAGGTTATGAGCAGGAAAAATGGAAGATGGATCTACACACATGGGATGGGTCTTATTACAATAATATAATGATGTGGCCGCAAGACCGTCTACTTTATTTATTCTTACTATGATTATTGAATATTACTTTTTCTAATTAGTAACCAACTATTTTATTTTCCATCCATGATAATCTGAATGATCCTGCCATCGTTGGGATATTATCACAATCATTACAACGCATCGGTATCGACTGCTAGGAGTGACTAGCGCTATGTATTGGCGAATTTGTAAACCAGTTTGTTTTTAAGTCGTCCAGATTTATTTAGATGATGTGGTATTGGTGCTTGGGTTCGAGGACTTCCAAGTGGACCTCGGGAGCTTTGAACCTGCGGGAGGCGGGACATGAGAGGGAGAGAGCTTCACTCCCTAGCCGCCGCGGGAGACGCCCCGGGCGCCACTTGCGGGCGGGCCTGTGGCTGGTGAGTTATGGGCTAGCTCGCCGTCTGGCCGTCTTATGACGACAGGCCGTGTCAACGGCGCGCGAGTGATCCACGCGCGCCTCAAAGAGATGAAAGCAACAAGGCCGATACCTGCCAGGGCTGCGGGACTGTTCGAAAGAGATACCGCGGCCCTGGAACACAAAGGGCAAAGAAGGAACATGGATGGGTTTTAGTCGGTACAAGTCTGACACTCCCTTCCGCTAATCCGAAAAAAAAAACGATGCCATGGAAGTTGCGCAGTTTTAGACCAACAAAATTAAAAGTTGTTCCAGCAAGAGGGAGTAGTGGGCGAATTTCCCAGCGTACAGAACATAATTAGGTATTGTGTTATCTTAAACTCTTTATCGTTTTGCGGCCGAAATTACCCATTATGTCAATTGTGTTCCCCGAATTGATAAACTTGTATGCCTAGATTCCTTATTTATTTAGTATATAAGAACCCTAAACGCTGAGCATTTAGACCAGTATTACTAGTACTTCAATTTGGTGAGTAGCTTGCATTGTTTTGTGTACAAAATTCCTAGTGGGGCAAAGTTTTAATACTTTTTCTTTTTTAATTTTGTTTTATAGATTTTGATTTCTTTTGGCGCATGAATTCGCCGCTAAAAGCGTTCGTGTAGAGCAAGGTCTTCAGAAATGTTAGATGTCATAGAGATTTCGCGCGTTGCGCACTTTTGTACCACGTATTTTTACTAATATTCACGATTGTAGTTAAAATAGCGGCAATCCTGATGAATGAAGATATTAAGTAGCAAGTTAGGATCCAATTTATTAGTACTTGGAGGCATTTGAATGATTTTTAAATGTTTCATGTTTGCTAATTTTAGGGACAATATTGTAAATATGTATCGGAAGTTTACACCATGTTGTTATACGTATTAAAGTGAAGTTTTTATGAATTTCTTGGTACTTTGAAGTAAAAAATAGAATTAATGACAGGACCTTACTCGCTAGTGACGCCATCTGGTGAGCTCAAAAACGAAAGCCCTCAATATAAATAGTTAATTTGGTAGCAACTGGACTAAACATTTGGTTTCGGCAATCGTTTTCATGTATTGATTTAATGACTAGCTTATGCCCGCGGCTTTACCCGCGCGGAGTTCAGTAATCGTCCCACGGGATCGTACTTTCGGGATAAAAGTATCCTGTGTCAATCCAGGTTATGAACTGTCTATGTGGAAAATCACTTCCGAATCCTTTGCGTAATTTTTTCGTGAAACAGTACAAAACATTCATCCATTACGTTGTTATTATTAGGCAGGCCAGGCTTCATAATGTTCTTATAATATTTGGAATTATATTTGTCATAATATTTGTTATCGAATCTATACGCGTCTGTGTGATATAATGTGAAGTGGTGGCGTGAAGTGGTAGTGGGCAAATTCCCCAGTGTTCAGGACATCATTAGGTATTGTGTTATCTGTAATTCTTATCGTTTTGCGACCAAAATTACCCATTGTGTTGCGGTTTCGCGAACTGATAAACTTGTATGCCTAGATTCCTTATTCATTAAGTATATAAGAACCCTAAACGCTGAGCATTTAGACCAGTATTACTAGTACTTCAATTTGGTGATTAGCTTTCATTGTTTTCTATACAAAATTCCTAGCGTGGGGCAACGTTTTTGTTTAATTTTGTTTTATAGGCTTTGGTTTCTTTTTTATTCAAAAGTATGTTTTTGTCTGTAAGAAATTATAAATAATTAATTTGATAGTCGCTGGACTGTTTATTTAATAATAATAATAATTATTATTTATTTATTTTCTCGCCACAATACACATTGAGTACATATTTTTAGGGAACAGTTGGATACAGTAAGTACGAGGGCGGGTCAATAAGTCCGTGACTTTTTGAATTTCTGACCTCTTTACTGAAACAGCAACACTGCTCCTGTCAACAGGCATCTGTCAGTTGACTCCTGTCAAAATTTAAACTTGCTGCGTCAGTTAGTTTGTGTTTGACAGCTATTTTTATCAGACTACCCACTAATTTGAGGAGAAAATGGAAAAAAGTGAATTTCGTGTGCTTATTAAGCATTATTTCTTGCGAAAAAAAACCATTACCGAGACCAAGGCTAAGCTTGATAAATACTATGGGGACTCTGCACCATCGATTTCAATGGTAAAAAAGTGGTTTACTGAATTTCGTTGTGGCCGTACAAGCACTGAAGATGCCGAACGTCCTGGACGCCCAGTTGAGGTCTCTACACCCGAAACAATCGAAAAAATTCACGATATGGTGTTGACCGACCGAAGATTGAAAGTGCGAGAGATTGTGGAAGCCGTAGGGATCTCGCATGGCTCAGTGGTTTCAATTTTGAATGATCACTTGGGCATGAGAAAGCTTTCCGCAAGATGGGTGCCGCGTTTGCTCACAGTCGACCACAAACGCAATCGTGTAACAACTTCACAGGAAGCTTTGGCGTTGTTTAATCGCAATATGGAGGAGTTTTTGCGCCGTTTTGTAACCGTGGACGAAACATGGATCCATCACAACACACCAGAAACCAAACAACAGTCAAAACAGTGGGTTTCTAAGGGTGAATCGGCGCCAAAGAAGGCCAAGGTGGGTTTGTCAGCCAATAAAGTTATGGCGACTGTTTTTTGGGATGCACGCGAGATAATCCACATTGACTACCTTCAAAAGGGAAGAACAATCAATGGGGAATATTATGCCAACTTATTGGACCGATTCAATGACGATTTGAAAAAAAACCGACCTCATTTGGCCAAGAAAAAAGTTCTTTTCCACCAAGACAATGCAAGGGTGCACACATGTGCAGTTGCCATGGCAAAAATCCATGAATTGGGCTATGAATTGCTCCCTCATCCGCCCTATTCTCCAGATTTGGCTCCGAGCGACTACTTCTTGTTCCCAAACCTGAAGAAATGGCTTGGTGGAAAAAGATTTGACTCCAATGATGAAGTCATCTCGCAAACAAAGGCCTTTTTTGAGGACCTCGACAAATCATTTTTTTTGGGAGCGATAAAAAAATTGGAGAAGCGTTGGACAAAGTGTATAGAGCTCAAGGGAGACTACGTTGAAAAATAAAATTATTTTTTTATCAAAAAATCTGTGTTTTATTCCAAAAGTCACGGACTTATTGACCCGCCCTCGTATATTGGGGGAGACTGGTGCCTAAACTAGCCTTGGGGCCTGTGTTTCAGGACACCAGGTCTCCACCCTTTAGGTTAAATAATATAGGTATATTATAGGTAGTAGGTAGGTAGTAGGTAGGTAGTAGGTAGGTAGTAGGTAGGTAGTAGGTAGGTAGTAGGTAGGTAGTAGGTAGGTAGTAGGTAGGTAGTAGGTAGGTAGTAGGTAGGTAGTAGGTAGGTAGTAGGTAGGTAGTAGGTAGGTAGTAGGTAGGTAGTAGGTAGGTAGTAGGTAGGTAGTAGGTAGGTAGTAGGTAGGTAGTAGGTAGGTAGTAGGTAGGTAGTAGGTAGGTAGTAGGTAGGTAGTAGGTAGGTAGTAGGTAGGTAGTAGGTAGGTAGTAGGTAGGTAGTAGGTAGGTAGTAGGTAGGTAGTAGGTAGGTAGTAGGTAGGTAGTAGGTAGGTAGTAGGTAGGTAGTAGGTAGGTAGTAGGTAGGTAGTAGGTAGGTAGTAGGTAGGTAGTAGGTAGGTAGTAGGTAGGTAGTAGGTAGGTAGTAGGTAGGTAGTAGGTAGGTAGTAGGTAGGTAGTAGGTAGGTAGTAGGTAGGTAGTAGGTAGGTAGTAGGTAGGTAGTAGGTAGGTAGTAGGTAGGTAGTAGGTAGGTAGTAGGTAGGTAGTAGGTAGGTAGTAGGTAGGTAGTAGGTAGGTAGTAGGTAGGTAGTAGGTAGGTAGTAGGTAGGTAGTAGGTAGGTAGTAGGTAGGTAGTAGGTAGGTAGTAGGTAGGTAGTAGGTAGGTAGTAGGTAGGTAGTAGGTAGGTAGTAGGTAGGTAGTAGGTAGGTAGTAGGTAGGTAGTAGGTAGGTAGGTAGTAGGTAGGTAGTAGGTAGGTAGTAGGTAGGTAGTAGGTAGGTAGTAGGTAGGTAGTAGGTAGGTAGTAGGTAGGTAGTAGGTAGGTAGTAGGTAGGTAGTAGGTAGGTAGTAGGTAGGTAGTAGGTAGGTAGTAGGTAGGTAGTAGGTAGGTAGTAGGTAGGTAGTAGGTAGGTAGTAGGTAGGTAGTAGGTAGGTAGTAGGAAAGTAGTGCATTGCAACGCATGCCGGGAACAGCTAGTTTTAAATAAAATTGAAGTAATACAATTAGAGGGGATCGGCAGTATCGGCACTGTCACTTCTTAATACAGGTTATTTCATAGCTTAGCAAGGAGAACAGCACGTCATCCACCTGATTGCCAGAGATTTAATACTACCTACTTTGTGAAATCTTGTTACATGTACTGCAATCTGTTTTCAATTCAATCCAATTCATTTATTGCATCAAATATGGTAGGTACATGAAGGAGGGCTCATGGTTTATATAAATAAAGATTTCTTTATAATTATTCTTTTATTTTACTTTCATTACACATAATTTTCATTTTTAAATATTTTTATACGAAGTAATATAAAAAAAAACATTTAAAAATAAATATAAAATAGTAGGCCACCGGCATCGGGAACAGGGTCCGAGCTACCGGTGGTCAGGGCTCTTGAGAGAGAAACCTCCTAACGATACGCGCCTTGTCCAGAAGTACTGCTTTCTGAATCAAGCCCTTGATCCAGCTGCCAAGCGAGAGCCTCCTCAGATGTTGCTCGAGGCTGTTGGCTATTAAACCATTGGCCGACACGACTATCGGTACAATGACTGCTGTACTCACGTCGCATATTTCGACAACCTCGCGAGTCAGATCAAGATATTTGAATTGTTTATCTTTCTCTACTTTCACGAGGTTCTCGTCATGCGGAACCGTTATATCAACAATCATTGCGCGACGCACCAATCGATCTATCACCACAATATCAGGCTTATTGGCAACAATAGTCCTGTCATTGACGATAATTCGATCACAATACAACGTGATATTACCATCATCGAGAACTGGGTCGGGCGCATACTTATAGAATGGCACTTCTGATTCCACAAGATTGTACTTCAAAGCAAGTTGCTGGTAGATAATCCTGGCAACGAGGTTGTGTCTATGCAAATAATGTGTCGGATCGATTCTCCCAATGTGGCATGCCCAACATATGACAACCGTGCCATCCTTCACAATGTATTTCCGGTAGTTATTCGTCATCATAACTTCGTCCATTATTGCACAGACAAAACCTTCGGTTTCCCCGAATAGGTCACCGAAGCGCAGCCAAGATACGGACGCTAAGAAGTCTACATCGGGTCCATGTAGGGCCCGGTAAAAGCGTTCGTTTTATTATTATTATTAATTTTATCTGAAAAGTATGTACGTTAATTTTCAAGTCAATCAACCCCGAGAATAAAAAGTTTCACAGAAAATTCAACACCCCATTTCACCCTCTTAGGGGTTGAATTTCGAAAAACCCTTCCTTATTCCTTTTATACCCGTGGCGAGTTCAGTAATTGTCCCACGGAATCGATGAACGGGATAAAAGTATTCTGTGTTATGAACCGTCTATGTAGAAAATCACTTCCGAATCCTTTGCGTGGATTTTGTGTGGAACAGCACAAAAAATTCATCCATTATGTTTTTAATAATTATTTTAATTATTTTCAGATTCATCTACGCACTAAACTCCAAAATGCATTCCTTTACCGTCTGGAAGCTTGCCGACGAGCCAAACTACAGCACCAACATTGACCAGGTGTTCCCTTACTCCGAGTTTCCCCACCAAGGCGAGTACAAATTGGTGAAAATACCTGTTTCCCTCAACAACTTGATTCAACATGTTGACTACTGGGGCGAAGGTAGGGTTGTCTGCGGAGGAGGCATTAGCGGCTTCCCAAACTGCTACAATGTCAATCATCAATATAGACTGGTGAGCAGCGGCCCGGATAGGGACAAGAAGATACCGAACAGGATCCCCGTCCTTACTTACACCGACTGCGACACCAGCGCATACATCAAGGACAACTCAGTCCTCACCGTGACCGTCGCGGGAGCACGCATCACCAGCAGCTGCATCAAGGACATCGCGCGCATCGTCAACAACGATCACGGTAAGGTGATCGTGTACGGCGTGCATGGTGACTCGCAAGAGATATCAGAGCTCGCCGTTGCATTGAAGAAAAAAGCAATGTTTCCTTGTGAAGATGCCACACTGCCTAGCGAACTTCAAGGCTTAACGTACTTTGATAGTCACGTGGCTTTTCTCAAAAATAATGACATAGTAGCGCTTAAGGAAACATTGTACAATAACGTCGTTAACGGTAACTATGACAGTGCAATGAATTTGACTAGAAGCTTCGTAATCGCAAGTGTTGGCGAAGCTATTAAAGAAATTGTAAATAAACTTATCAACTCTGTTCCACGAAACGTCGTGACATACGCGTATAAACTGTGGCACGGTGGCGCTAAAGATGTTGTTTGCAATCATTTCCCCAAGCCGTTTCAACACATTATCAACGAAGACGCCGTGGTAATAGTCAATAAGGTTTACGATCAGGCTTTGAAACTAAATTGGAACCCTGATTCAAAGAACAATGATAGAGCCATTTGGGGTGACGGGGCATTGCCCAGAACTAGTGACAGGCTGAGCTGGAAGTTCTTACCCACGTGTAACAGAGACAAACTAACATTTATACTGAACAACGTTCATCGCAATATGTTTATGAGAATGGACGACGATGTGGACTATGTCGGAGACAGACAATGTTGGGGAGCGACAATAAATGAGGAAGATTCTGCTAATGACAGATATAAGTATTACTTGGAGCCTTTGATTGGAGATGATGGTAGTATTGTGTTCATAATAATAAATGTCCATCATAAACAAGGACTTAAATTGGAAGTGAAAAAGGACAATGCAGGAGACAGACTGCTTTGGGGCCACAATGGTAACATTCATGATGTAAATGATAGATACAGGTGGGTTGTGGCACCTTGGTCATCTGGTCACTGATTACGTCAAACCTCCTTAATTACTTTGTCGAAGTGTCGCCGAATTGTTGGAACCCGATTACACATTTTGATACTTGTACATATTTTTTTCAATTCTTTTAAGCCTATTTACAGTTTTTAAATAATGTTCATACACGAAGTAAATTAAAATATTTCACTTTTTGATTTAAGTATACTAGACCAACCTCGAGGTAAAGCATGATTTTTTTAAACAGAGATCTTTTGTTTTGCGAATCGATAAAGCAGAAATCGACGTAGATAAGAAAAGACGTAGACTATAATTCATGAGAGTGATTGAAAATAACTGGAAGGGTTGTAGACAATAGTATTGTCATCTTTTTTTGCCTGCTGTTTAAATTTTCAGAGCCTTGATTACTAGTTACCGTCAGTTGTACAACTACTACAATAAAAAAAGCTTTATCATTAACCCTAGAAACGGGATATTTACCATGTTTACTGTTTGTTTTGAGTTCCCGATATTATTATTATATATTTTTTTATTGATTTTGACAATGTTAGTGACCATGACAGTTTAAAAACTTATATCAAAAAAGCTTTATTGAAACTAAATCATCAATGTACTTTCGAACATAAAGAGTGCCTGGGCGTAAATGTGACACATCGAGGTATAAAATGTTAATTGCTCTGTATGAGTGGCAGGAATGGCTTCAAAAAACAAAGTCCAACTCAACTTTTTCAACCCTAATGTGCCTTTTACGTCCGGGGACTATATTCGTCTCATCTCGAAAAGAAAGCAAGGCACAAAGGGTGGAATCACCGACACACAAACGGTAGCCGAGTATTCAGTACATCATTCTGAACCACACAAAAAAAAACTGCAGCAAAATGTATGGAACAATGCATCGGTTTCCCTTCCACCCTGTAGGCGCCACCGTCTCGTTATACCAGTGATCACAAGGACGACTGCTGGACGTGTGACAGTGTTACTAAGTTTTCTATTACAGATAACCGGGGCATACAAACATAACTAGATTCTTCTGCCTTACCCTTCGGGGAATACATATACAGCATAATGTTATTATATCTATATTCCGCGTTCTCAGAGAGCGATGTCGGAGTATAGTGTTGGTGTTACTGTTAGCCTGCGTCTACTACTGGGGTCTAGGACAAACCTCCCTCTTGAATTCCAGTTTTTATGTTCCAGTGCTTATATGGATCTCTGGTCGTTGGTTTACGGAGTTTACTAAAATATATTATTAAAAAAAAATCGACTGACCTATAGAAGGGTGTTTCAAGCGCGTCTTCGTTGAAGAACTGGTTTATATAGGCGATGAGCACTCTCTTGTCCCAGTCGTCAGTGATGTGGCCGCCGTAGTTGATGATCGCGAACAGGTACCGCAGCGCGTCCCACGGTACCTCCTCGTACTCCTCTAGGTAGTTCGCTAGCAGGTTGTCTGATACCTGCGGATAAATTAATTGTGCAGAGCTGTGTTTAGCCCGCGAGGAGTTATCTCACGAGAAC
The DNA here is from genome assembly GCA_910589295.1 of Noctua janthe. Lineage (NCBI taxonomy): Eukaryota > Metazoa > Arthropoda > Insecta > Lepidoptera > Noctuidae > Noctua > Noctua janthe. Next base: position 1,650,528 of record OU342561.1, read on the forward strand.
GTACTATGTACGGGATGAAAAGTATCCGTTATCCCATCCGGTCGTGGTATATCGAAACTGACGAAATTAATGTGTCCTCGTTTTGAAAGTTGCAGCGACTTTGTACTAGGTAGTAAACAACCAGACAAGCCATCCTAGGGACGCCCGCCGACCGACATATTACGCAATAAACGCCTGCGCAGACTTCTGGTATGATGACTGATATCTTCAAATCAGCAGACATGCATCTCGCACACTTCAAGACCGGCAAAAGTCCCTAGCCAGCATAAGCTTTAACAGGGACATCGCATACCATCGTATGTGAAAGGGCTTACCCAAAGCTATAAGTGAGAGTCGCATTTAGTTCGGCACGGACTCGATATGCTATGGTATGTCATAAGGCCACAACTCACATCAAAGTCGGCGTCGTTGAAGCTATAGACGGCGTTGTACCCGAGCTGTCGGAAGCGCTTGCGAGCGATGAGCGTGCAGTGGAAGAACGACACGCAGTACAGGAGGCGCCGGTACATCGGCGTCGCCTCATCGAAACGGGTCTCGTTTATATTCGTGAAGAGACGGACCAAATTGCCTTTTAAACCCTGTCGAATGTTCATTTTGTTAAAAGATCTTTATTCACGAAATTAAAGCATATGACTGGCTATACAATATTTTAGCTGAAAAATAAAAAAAAATAAAAATTTAAGAAAAACTTATACTGTCACTTGCGGGATACCTTCCGTGATTGTTCATAATATACGTACACGTTGTCGTCGTTGTCGTTACGTATACGTACGTAAACGTTGTTTATTATAAACAATCACGGAAGTTTTCCCGTAAGTGACAGTACACATTTAATTTTAAACCGTAGAAGCTAAAACAGTGTTTGTAATTAAAAAGTTGCCTGCATGGAGGACAGCCAGAGCCGGAAGCGCGGGTGTATCTTGTAGGTGTAACTTGTACCTGGGGCGGCTCCGTGGTCATCTTGATGCTCCGCTGTAGTATCCCGAGCGGGAACTTAAGGTCGGGCATGGAGGACAGCCAGAGCCGGAAGCGTGGGTGTATCTTGGGGTTGTCCAGACCCCTAAGCGACCCTAGCCACTCACACGCCAGGTGACAATTCGCCAGGAACACCCAGCCGCCTTCTTTCATGCCGTGCGATAGCATCCTGGGTTCAAGAACGTATGTTGCTGCGTTGATTTTTAAACGTTATGCTGAACCGACATAAAGCTTACTTAAGAAAACCGAAAATCAGAACATGCCACATGAATTTTATACATGCATAAACATTACGCCTATAATCCCCGAAGGGTTAGGCAGAGCTTTACCTAAATAGTACACCCACATTTCGGCAGTTATGTTTAAATCCCACGTAACAGGGAGCGACCCAATTGACATCAACCGACTCCGTGGCTGCCGACTGAGAAATTCGTGTTGGAAAATCCCTAATACCCGTTAGTCTAGTGATCGTGACAGGTAGTAAATATTGTAATAAATCAATTTGTCCGTCTATACGAAAGGTTAGTACTCACTTGGCGGCGGTAGGCGCCTGGCCCTGTCCCAGGCTGAGCGACGCGAACCTGTCGAACATCTTGACGTCCTGCGACAGCTGGATCAGCGCCGCCGTGGGGTCCACGCCCGGAGACAGCACGAACAGCAGGGACGTCTTCCAGGTGGACTCCTCCCATGCAGCCTACACGAGGAAACACAATGTTTACATAACGTGACCATAATTTCATTTTATGAATTCTTTGTTTGAGCGTATTAAAGAGCTTAAGAGCTGCCAAATCAGTTTTTTCAACTCAAAATACAGAAAAACTTACTAATTCTATGAACATGAAAAAATACCACTCATAAAAATAAATAAATAATTTTATAATTTATGTTGATTGTTTTGGCCTGAGCAGAATTTAAATTAGCTACATTGTGAAGTCAGCACGTTAAGCCGTTGGTCCCGGCTGTTATTTACCAGTCTTACCAAGGGGTATCGCATTACCCAGTACAAACTGGGTTGTGGAGGTCAGATAGGCAGTCGCTCCATGTAAAATACTGGTAGTCAGCTGCATCCGGTTAGACTGGAAGCCGACCCCAACATAGTTGAGAAAAGGATAAGCAGATGATGATGATGTAAAGTCAGTGCGCTGCTCAAAGTCTTCGGTAAATCTTAAAGCCGCAACATACCTACTATTGTTTAAAATCAGGGTCTTCTATCCTAACAGACAGATGTGTTGCTGGGGAGTTTGCCTCGCAGATTCTTCCCAGCTGAAACACTAGGAAGTGGCGAAGGGCGAGCGTTTAGGCGGACTGTCTCTTGTAAATTTTGTCTTTCAAAAAGTGCTTTCATCAAGCTAATTTAAATAAATGACATTCGATTTTGAATAATAGAGTCAGTGAAAGTGATGGACTAGATTTTTTCACAAATCTAGCGGCATAGAAACGGAATTTTGAGAGACTAATGAAATAAAATAATTTAATTCGCCCAAAGAAAAGAAAGAAAAAGAAAATATGTGTCATGCACACGATGCGTCAAATAGGCCCGCCCAGTTTAACATAAATGCCATACATCTAGTGCCTGACGCTGGTTTTCAACTGGACCTTATATTTTGATTTTCTGTTGCATCCGGTTAGACTGGAAGCCGAACTTTAATTTCGGCAAAGAGATGCGTATTTACGACGTAAACATTTTTTGAATATTTAATTTGTGTTTTTATAAATAGACTATTTAGATAAACATGATATTTTAAACCAAAAAAAATACTTGTGTTCTAAATTCAAAAATATTAGAATTTTCTATTATTCATATTTGACTGTTTAGCGGCTTCATACCTTTGCTACTCCTTCAACCTGGCAAAACCAAAAGGTGAAAAAAAAAATCTTGGAAAAAAACAAATTTTGAAGATCATTTTTTCATGTACTTATAATTTGATGCTAAAATCTGGTAAAAGTAAGCTGTGCTACCTCCTTATACTTTTTACTAACCTGCCCTACCTACCTACCTACCCACCTACCCTACCTATCTACATCGTTTGAGTAAAGAACACTTTGAATTTATGCTAGCCTAGTACTTTTGGTCGCAAATGCGATTTTAATCAAAATTCGGAACCATAAACGGAACGAAAACCATATTTGAGTTATTTGATCATCCCACGGGAACACCAAATTTTTCCGGAGTCAAAAGTAGCCTATGTGTTAATCCAGAATATCACATCACATCACATCACACTGATATTATAAAAGCGAAAGTTTGTATGTGTGTATGTATAAGAAAATACTTTTTTTGGATAATCACGGTTTAGGGGAGGGCTCAATGTAACGCACTCGAAACATTGTACTGATGAATGCTTTGAACGGTTTTGATAGGGGCATGGAGGTATTTAAACTTGAACATTTAAAAAAAAACTTGTGAAATAGTTGGAACTTCCTCCAATATCTTCTTAACTAGCAGGTCCCAGCTATGGTCGAGAACAAAAAAAAAATGAATAGCGGGCCTTTCGGCTTCGGTAAGGGTCTTTTTACACCCATTAGATAGATTAGCAAGTAATTGTTCATACCTTAATATCCAGCACGGGCGGCTCCACGTAACGCGGTCCCAGCAAGTTGACTATGAACGTGGTGATGCACGCCGACACGCGGTCCACGCGCAGCGAGCGCACGAACAGGATCTTCTGGAAGTCGCTGCAGATGTCGTTCCAGTCGCCTGGCCAGCACGAAATAATAGGACGTGGTCAAGTCGAGTAGATGGATGGATTGTGAGAGGAATAATGTGAAAGAGGAAGGAGTAAATGATGCCTTGACGTCTAACAGAGGCGAATGAAAGAAGAAAACGTGTTGCGCCGACCCCAAGTACATTAGGATAAGGGCAAGAAGATGATTGCACCCTCCGGGACTTGAATGGGGCAAAAGACAGAGCTGTCCAAGTTGCTCCGTACTGCTCGGACAACGGGCCGACAAACTTGTCCAGCTCAGTGGTGTGTGGATGTTAGTTGTCATCCAGCCTTTCCCTAACCATGTTCAGGACGGCTTCCAGTCTAACTGGAAGCAGCTAAATACCAGTATTTTTCATGCCGTGACTGCCTATCTGGCCTCCATAACCCAGGTACTGGGTATGGCCAGGTACGGTACCTTCAAGTAAGATATGTTATCTGACATCTGATTATATTATTTATTTATTATTATTATTTATCTGAGTACCCACCCGTAAAGACAAGTGATGTGTAATGAGGGTCACCCATCCAAGGACCAACCCTGGCAAGCGTTGCTTAACCTTGAAGATCGACCTGTGCGGCCGCTATTGTTTAGAGAAGAGCCCTCGATGTATGTAATTATAGCGTCTTATATCCTACCAAGGAGCGGCTGCGTCTCAGGCTCAGGATGCAGGTACCACTCCCTCCACTCCTTGCTTAAGGGCTCGAACATGTCCACCACGCCGTGGAAGCCCGGCAGCTTGTCCAGCTCCGTGATGTTGTCCCAGCACTCGTCAGGCATCCAGTCTGGACAGTAAAAAGAAAGTGTAGATAAATGAAATGTAAGCAAAATAGTACAATTTAATATTAAAAAAAAATTACTACGCGAATTAATGACCTTTTTTCGATACACTTTCGAAGAAATAAAATATTAGAACGGAAAGTATTTTTGTCATGAATTATTAAGAAACTATGATTTAATTTGCTTTTTTTCCACGTTTTACCTTCGCCAGGTTGAAGAAGAAGCAAAGGTATGATGCCGCTAAATAGCCTAATATGAAAAATAGAAAATACAAATATTTTTAAATTTAGAACACAAATAAGTGTTAATTTGTTTATAAAAGTAAATATTTGTTTTAAATAATCATGTTTCTCTATGATAATCTATTTATAAACACAATTTAAATATTCAAAAAATATTTACGCCGTAAAGACGCATATCTCTTTGCCAAGATTTAAAAAAAAACAATCACCGCCCGACTATAGTCATTAAACTCATTTGGACTTAGTATAAGAATAGTGGAAATTTTTATTTCCTTTCCGCAGGTGTGCGGAAAAATATTAAAACGTGTGAAATACATTGCATGTTCAACCTAATCGTAGTGCGATAGGAATCAGTTTTCGAGATAGTGTATAGAAAAACATTGAGTTTAAATTCCGCATGAAAAAATACAGGGGCATAAAAAATGTGCAGATGCAGAGGGTGCGATGGACATGATGTCATGCATTGTGATTATCACATTTCAATTCATTTGTCATGAATTTAACGCGACAATGTGGAAGACCGCGGCAAAGATAATGTAAGGCGCGAATTACACAAAAACAACTTTAGGTGAAGGCATAATGTACGTAGGCGAAGGCACGCCGTTCTTTCGTTTCCTTATAAATTCCACGACTGCGCTGCGTCTGCGCCGCACCGTCACCTTACACCGTTCCTGTGTATACGCTCCTAAGACTGGTCCACAATAGCAACAACCGTAATAAATTTCACCAGCTGAGTGCGCGTATGGCCAAATATATTTTCACTACACTTTCTCGAAAACTGGCTCTTATCGCACTACTACTAGGTTCAGGATGCACTCGTGTTTTTCTTTTTTAGGGTTCCGTAGTCAACAAGGAGAAGAACCCTTATAGTTTCGCCTTGTCCGTCTGTATGTCCGCAGATTAGCTCAAAGACTCTTAGTACTAGAAAGCTGTAATTTGACACGAATATACAGATTAGTTACGCCGACAAAGTGGTGTTTTTAGGATTTTTTTTCTCGCGTACCCCATGGTGTGGTGTCGTTGGATAGGTCTTTAAAAAATATTGCGACTTCGTTTAAATAATTTTTCGATTAAGGGATTCGTTTGTGAAATATTAAGCTTTAAAGTGCAAATTTTTTTAGACTGAACTGTCTCCGCCCCCCCCCCTACCAGCTAAACGGTTGTGTTTGGGAGTGTGAAAAAATTCACGGCGGCAGTATATACAGGGCGACTGGATCTGGATCCGCCATAGCAAATTTGCAAATAGAGGAGGTCATTTGCTAATTATTAGACCTTACTTTCCCTAGTTAAAGTTTTATAGTTTAAGAGATATTTCATTTTTTATATTTTATTGGGATTTTTCCAAAATTTGACATTCCAGCATTCATTACTTCAGTTTTTTCATTATTTTAGTATTTTTTTATTATTTGTTGGTAGTCATAAACATTTGTGATTAAAATACGTCGGAACTTCCCTCAAAATAGGCATAATTTTTTTTTTAAATATCTCGAATCTATACATTGTGAAGACTAGGTACTCACTAAGAGAGCGTTTTTGAAAATTCCACCCCTAAGGGCGTGAAATAGTGTTGTGTTGAATTTTCTTTGAAAAAAAAATGTGTTTTTTTACTCTCGGAGTCGATTGATTTGAAAATTTGCGTAGATACTGTTCAGTTAAAATTATGAGATAGGTGTATCACAGTTTTTCCAAAAAAATCCCCCAATTTAAAATTCAATGTTCTGACTGGCTAATTGATATATCAACGCACACCCCAAACCGCTGGTCCTAGAGACATGAAACTTGGAGAGTGTATTCTTTGTAAAGAGAAGGGTGGATTTTTCTTTAATTTTCTTTATCTGGATGAAACTTGGCACAGAGATAGATGATAGTCTGGTATAGTACAAAGATTATTTATTATCCCAGAAGTAAGATCCCGTGGGCAATTCCCGAACTCCACGCGGGCGAAGCCGCGGGCATACGCTAGTTCTAAAATAACGCGTTATAAAATTCTAAAATAAAGTGAGCGAAGCCGCGGGCAAAAACTAGTGTAAAATAAATGCATAGCAAATACCACCTAGCACCTATAGGACAACAACTTAAAATGGAAAAATAAAAAAACTTTTTTGCAAAACTAAAACTGATTTCAAAAACACAAAAAAGTGAAAAATAACTAACTTCAGAAGTCGGTGACTTTGTTTGTTTGATTTAGTTTTATTTTGTCACCGTCTTCTGCACCAAAAGTTAATTTTGAAATCGGTTTTATTTTTTTGGCTTCATACCTTTGCTTCTTCTGCAAAGCACGAAAAAAAAACAAATTAAATCCTAATTTTTTATTATTATATTATTCGTTCTATTACTTTGTTAATTTGTAAGTGTATTAAAAAATGACGTTTGATACACGTGGACATTGATCATTGCAGTTTTCGGTTCCATAACACCCTTGCCTTCGGCTCGGGTGCGTATTCCGTTTCGGCCGTAATGACAAAGCTCACTTGTATTAACTTCTGTCTGTCGACAAGGCATTAACAGATTCTCACTGGTAGGGTTGTCGGGCTGCTCGGAGCGGTCCAGCACGACGCCGCCCTTGAGCAGGAACAGGTATTCGCCGCGGCTCATCTTGCCGGCCTGGAACAGGATGCGCGACACGATGTGGAACGACAGCAGCAGCTTGTGGCGCTCGAACAGCGCGCGGCAAGTGTTCCTGCGACATGGGGGTGCCGGACATCTCACTACGTTCATTATGGATGGCGTTGCCATAAGTTCAGTTAATATTTACATCTGCTGTGAGACCCGATGAATAATTCCTCGTGCGTAAGTAATAAATCACTAAAATCTCATTAACTATGATATTTGTATGGCCTTAAAAACTGTAGGTATATGCAGTGTTTGAATTTACTGTACTAGGAATGAACCTGTTTTCAGGTAACATACTCACATGGTTACATTAATATTTATTGAGGTATCTTCGAGATTCCTTAAACAAATACCTGTTCGTTTGTTGCCTAGTTAGCCTAGTGGTCGCAAGCATGCTGAGCATGAGGTCCTGAATTCGATTCTCGGGTCGGGCAAAGTGTCATTGGGTTTTTCCATCAGAAGTTTCTCAGTAACAGCCACGGAGTCAGCCCGGTTGATGATGACGCTGATGGAGCTAGTTATGCTAGCGCCATTTGTTCCACAGTAATTGCCATCCCTATTCAAAGAATAAAAAATCCAACTACCAATAGAGCGTTTACAGCTACCACTGTAAATACAAGTTACACAGTTAGTTACAAGTTACAGTCAAACAAGTAGAACTCACTTGTAAACAGCAAAAGTATGGAACTCATTGAGGTTATTGATCCTGTCCTCAAGTTCGCTGGACTTAGGGCTGCGGTCTATAGAATAGGTGAACAGGTCGATGTAGGCGTCCAGCGAGAACTGGTACATGGGGTCGATGCGGGACAGGTCGTTCAGTGCGAAGAACAGCACTGAAGAGCGCACCGCTGTGGGGACGTAGCCCTGATAAATAAAGAAATAAAATCAAAAGAGGTAAAACATTACGGGTATTTAACTACATCTGGTAAGACTGGACGCCGGAGCCCTAGTTGGGAATGCCTAGGCACAATCAGCATAATTATAATGGATCCTCAGTTGGAACACAGGCATTCTCTCCTAGCCTGATGCGGATTGGGAGATGTCGCATGTCTTCGAATTTTTGGTTACCTCACGATGGTTTCTGTTACTGTTATGAAAGCAGTACTGAGATACAAAAAGTAATCAAAGTAATGTGTCTGTTTGGGTTGAAAAACCCATCACCTAATGTGGTGTAAAAATACCCTTAACGAAGTCAAAGGCAACCTTCCAGTTACGGAGATATTGGGGGTCAAATAATGTTATAACTTTACTTTAAATACCTCCACGACCCTCGTACTATTCAATGCATCCATCAGCAGAATGTTTTGAGTGCGTTACATTGAGTCTTACCGTAAAACGTGACATTGCACCTAAAAAAAGTCGTTCCGCAGCAATAATTTTTTCGTAGAGTTCGATAGTTTGCTTCACAAAATGCTTGGTTGACGGCTCCGTGAATGACCGTTTACATCTTGTATAAGTTGTAAGTCGGGGTCAGTACCAATGGGCCACCAATACCCCCTTGTCTGTGAACCCTCACAGCCCCCCTTCCCCCTACAGCGCTTAGTTCAGTTATTTTACCTATAACTAATATCTATATTTCATACATCATTCAATAACGTTAACAAAGGTAACTGTGAAAGGACTACGCACGATGTTCCTTCACAATCTCTCACTCACCGCTCTCGCAGTATCGATCTCCTTCTCGGTGATCTGCGAGGTGATGAGCGCCTCCTTGACGTCCTGCGAGGTGCGCTGCGACGTCTGCAGCGTCAAGAACAGCTCCTCGTTCTCCAGCAGCGGCACCTGCGACTCGTACATGATGCGCAGCAGGTCGTTCTCCAGGTCCATCTGGAGGAACGGGTGCGCTTAGTCGGAGGTCGTTGGTATGAAAGCACTGATGCTTTGCCTTGGCTGGACTGAAAGGCACTGATACTTTACCATGGCTCGAAGGCATTGATGCTGTACCTTGGGCAATTTTATCTTGGCAAGTAAAGTAGCTGGAGTGGGCAGTATCTTCCAGATAACTGTTGTTGTGCTGAATACAAACCAACGTCCCACGAAATGATAAATAGTGACCTCCAAATATGGACTCTGTAATAGCAGAAGCATAGCAGTTGTGTTGAAATCCCGGTGACAAAACTAATGTCTAAACTTAACACAGAAGCACTGCTTTAACTGCCACCACTCTGCAGGTTGTTTTATTTTCAGCGGCGCGGACTTAGTCGTAACCCACGTGCGAGCATGACGTACTCACGTGGTCGCGCAAAGAAAAAAGAGTATGTAAGGATCGTAGCCGGTGGAGTTCTGTAGTTTCTACCTACACCCATGGAAAAAGCTTGAGTTTGTGTATGTTGAGCATTTTACAACTTACCAGCACTTTCTTGTTGTGCGCTATGGAGAGCACGAGCGTGTCCTTCATCTGCTCGAGCTGCGGCCTCTCCTTGCGCACCACGATACCCAGCAGTTGAGCTGTAAGTCCTTGCTCCTTTACCGCAAAGTTGACCATCGTGGTCTTTGTTAGAGTCTCGGGTGTGTACACCGGGTTGCCTGGTGGGCAACAGATAATTAGCAAGGTAGTTTAGGCTCTAGTATTCCACCAACGGCAATTAGCAAGTAGAGAATAGAGTAAGAAACTAAAATCGAGTTGGCAAGCAGCGAGTTCGCAACGGCGACGGTCGGTTATTGCTGGTATGTGTATAGTGCAGCATGATTCTTTTGGCGCTTGATTGACAGATAATGTCAGGAGTAATGTGATGACAGTAATGTCAGGAGGGTGCTGTTGGTAAACATTTGTGAAAAGTTTTGAGTATAAATGTGGATGGGTATAAGATTAGAGGAAGACCAAAGAAACGTTGTTTGGACTGTGTGAAGTATGATATGGCTAGAAAGGAGGTGACTGCTGAGATGACGAGTCATAGAGAAGTATGGAAGAATAAATTGGGATTAGGGCAGGAGAGTGATGATGATGAAGTGTGTAGTAAAATTGGAAAAATAAAATAAATAAAGGTTCCGATTGCTGTTTGGCTAAAAAAATCATGACGCACATTACAGTCACGAGCATAAATACCATAAGTTGCAAAAATCGAAAGAGACTTTCTTCTTAAATTTAAATTGAATTTTTATGGTGAACTGTTACAACAATTCTATTCTATAAGTAGCAATCGTCATTTTAAGAGAAGATAACTTTTGAACTCATCTTATTAAACTTAATCTTAGGTATTTACATTTATTTGCTCGTGACTGTAGACAAGCAATTGCGTCTCTTAGCGAGTGTTCTGCCACCTAAACAAACGTCGCTGAGCGAGTACTCTCTTTGGACCCCTGCCTTGTCAGTCAGTATTGACTGTACTGTGTACAAGTGGGCGGATGGGTGGCAAAAAAAAAATTATAGACCATTGTATTGTATTGTATTGTATAACGGGCTGGTGTCCGCAACTCCACGTCAAAGCGCGTATTTTGCGTGCGGCATTTTTTTAATTTATAGACCATTTCACCATACATTTGACACCTGAAAAAAGAGAGAGAAAATAAACCTTTCAACTTACCCAGCTTAGTCGTCAAATAAAACCGGAAGTCAGGATGGTAAGACACCATCTTGTCATTAAACTTGATAACCCTGGAGGTGCCGATGGTCACGATGGCCTTCTCTAGGATGGGCGCGATGGACGGGTCCAGGATTTCGCCCACGTTCTGAATGATGATGGGTTTGCCCGTCGAGAGGCAGGTCTCCATTATCCTTAGATAGTTTGGCTGGCCGAAGTCAACGATCTAGAGACGGTACGTGTTTTTATTTTATTTGTATAACCTGTCTGCGAGTTTTCATACTTTTGACTTTACAAGTAACTGGCTAATTGCAGCGTAGGTACTCTTCAAAAGGAATGACTAATTACTGTACTGTAAAAGGGGCTTCTAAGGGCTTTTTTTTTTTTTTTTTTTTTTGGATGGGAAATCATCAAATGACCCCCCCCACTCTGGGCGGAGCGGAAGGGAGTGTCAGACTTGTACTGACTAAAACCCATCCATGTTCCTTCTTTGCCCTTTGTGTTCCAGGGCCACGGTGTCTCTTTCGAACAATCCCGCAGCTCTGGCAGGCATCGGCCCATGCGGACCCCTACTCGGTTGCTGACATCTCTTTGAGGCGCGCGTGGAACACGAACGCGCCGTCGACACGGCCTGTCGTCATAAGACGGCCGGACGGCGAGCTAGCCCATAACTCGCCGTCCACAGGCCCGCGCCTACGGTGGCCGGGAGCCACCACGTGACCCCCGACGCCCAGGGCGTCTCCCGCGGCGGCTGGGACGTGAGGTTCTTTCCCTCTCACGTCCCGCCACCTCCTTCACTAGCATGACTGCTTCACAGAAGGAGGTGACGGCTTCCCATTCCCTCTCGCTCCGGACCATGGCTTGAACCAGGGCCGGACGCGAGAGATCGCCGCCGCCAATCGCCGCTACAAGGACACGGCGGTGCTCCGCCCAAGCGGGGCAGACCTCTACGGTGTGCTCCACCGTGTCCTCCGGGCGATCCTCGGCTTCTAAGGGCTTAACGGGAAATATTTTTGCAGCCCTGTATAGCTGTAATACAGTAACCCACAACATTGCCAACAATAACAGCCAGGCTAAGCAATATACAACAATATTTCAAGTGTGGCCCGGCCATATTGTCAAATATTTTTGGTATGGTCGATATATTTTGCGTTGCCAGCTTCGATCAACAATACTATAAATGGCAGGTTGCAGGCCGACCGCATGGGTACCGAAAATACAGCAATATAGCCCGGCTAGCTTTGTTGTTGTCTTGTTCTTTTTCTTGACGACACGGTTGGCGCAGAGGCTAAGCGATTGGCTGCTGCGCTGTGTTGCGGGTTCGACCCCCCACGGAACAAATATTTGTATGGCCGCAATACAGGTAGTTGTTCTAGGTATGGCTGAGTTTATTAAATGTTTGTAAAAGCACCCACGATACAGGACAAATACCTAGTGTGCGATAACGTTTAAAAAAATAGAAAGAACGACACGACAACATAATTATAACTCTTTTATGAATCTCCAGTCGCTACCAACAGTAGATTCAACGCCAATATTGTGGTAACCGGTATGGCACATAATAATAATTAATAATCCAATAATTTTATCACAGGCACAGCTTAAATATTTCTTTAGTTAGTGTATCTAAAGTGTCACGCCTAAGAGTATCCACAACCTGGTGCATTTTCTAAAAATAACATAAGCTAGCCATTTTGTAGCCCGTGTACAAGACAAACATATGAGCCATACTTGTTCAGACGTTTTGTGGAAATATATTGTTTTTTTACGGCCTGACATATTAATCTGCATCAAAATGTTTTTGTGTTAGCTGGCAATATTGCAGACAAATATTACCCGTTTAGAATCATCTTAAGACAATCATTTACCTTGTGTTCTCAAGTTCATCATCACATCAGCCCGGAATCACCCACTGCTGGGTATAGACCTCTCCTTTTTTCAGCCACACTTCCCGGTTCTGTGCGTCCCATAACCAGGTGTTACCCGCGACTTTGACGATATCGTCGACCCATGGAGCTTCGCAAGTTAGTTTCCAAAACATGTAAATAACATGTTTTTTTAATAGCTTTTTCAATAGATGGACAATTTCACATGTAAAAAGTTGGATATTTGTTGTAGTGAAAATGCCACCAATTGAAAACAGGGATTTGAATATGGAATTCTGTTAAAGCAGTTGATTTTACAGTTTCAAAGAACGCTCTAAATTGTCGTCATTTTGCAGCCGTTACGTGAAAGCAATACTTTCTTCCCTAAAGTCCAGGGTTAGACAGTAACCTGTATGCCGTTGGGTTCCTCGAGGCGCGAGATCCAGATGAGCGCCTGTCCCTGCGGGTCCACAGCGAGCGGCCAGCGCGTCGCGCGCACTACTATGATGCCGTTCTCTGCGCTGAAGTTATCGTCTAGAACGGAAGTCACAATAAATAGCAAGAAGAATCCTGCAGAACGACACCGACGTACTAACATTATCTACCACTACACGACCAAGGCAACATATAATACCATTACGCCATATATCACCTATCACTTAGGTTAGTACCCTCAGGGTTAGCATTTAGGGTTGGACCGTGTTACCCTTTAAAAGCGTACGGCAACACTAGCGCGGCCGCGGGTGCAGCCCGCGCTGCTGCACTGACAGCGGTGCGGGGACACAGGGGAGCGGTGCCGCATGCCGCCGGCGCGGGGGATCTAAGCAACACTAGCGCGGCCGCGGGTGCAGCCCGCGCTGCTGCACTGACAGCGGTGCGGGGACACAGGGGAGCGGTGCCGCATGCCGCCGGCGCGGGGGATCTAAGCAACACTAGCGCGGCCGCGGGTGCAGCCCGCGCTGCTGCACTGACAGCGGTGCGGGGACACAGGGGAGCGGTGCCGCATGCCGCCGGCGCGGGGGATCTAAGCAACACTAGCGCGGCCGCGGGTGCAGCCCGCGCTGCTGCACTGACAGCGGTGCGGGGACACAGGGGAGCGGTGCCGCATGCCGCCGGCGCGGGGGATCTAAGCAACACTAGCGCGGCCGCGGGTGCAGCCCGCGCTGCTGCACTGACAGCGGTGCGGGGACACAGGGGAGCGGTGCCGCATGCCGCCGGCGCGGGGGATCTAAGCAACACTAGCGCGGCCGCGGGTGCAGCCCGCGCTGCTGCACTGACAGCGGTGCGGGGACACAGGGGAGCGGTGCCGCATGCCGCCGGCGCGGGGGATCTAAGCAACACTAGCGCGGCCGCGGGTGCAGCCCGCGCTGCTGCACTGACAGCGGTGCGGGGACACAGGGGAGCGGTGCCGCATGCCGCCGGCGCGGGGGATCTAAGCAATAACAAGCCGTCCGGAGCAGAGACGCTCCATGCACTCGCGTAAGTTTCAGCGTATCCCCTTAAATATAAGGTTCTGAGTTATATTCAGAGGGCGGACAAATAGGTAGATCTTTCTACTTTTACATGGGACTACATAACTCGTGAAATATAGCTATACATACTATCCGCCTCTACCTATCTGTTCCGATAATTACCGAAGAGGTAAAGGCTACGGATAAATTACTAGATTGTATAAGTAATCAATGGCTAACCGGGTAATCCCATGTAGTTCCAATCTCTGAGCGTGGCATCATCTAGTAAGAACTTCTGCATGTCTAGATCCATCGTGACTGGCAGACCTTCGTTGACCACCTATAACCAAATCATAAACGTTTTAATTGATTCGTCTTTCCTATGGTATATGGACTATTGTAGACGCCTGCCGCTGACGCCCTACTGTTACCATTAATGCCTGTTGTAACCGGAACAGCAACATGCCTGCCACAACAATGCCGGATATAAGGGCAGTCCAGCCTGTTGGCTATCATTGCCAGGATACAATAGGGGCTGGCCCGTACCGCATAGAAGCGCAGACACAATCAGTGCGTGCCATCGCGACCCGTTTCTGTAGCGAACATCCCTGATGCGCTACAGAAACGGGAAGCCCCAACACCGCCCGGAACGCGTTGTTGAAAACTTGCTTCCTCAAAATGTATGCTATACTTCGTTGGGAACCAATCTTTATTTCCCGTCGCATCAATTCATTTTTTTTTTTTAATTACCATCATGTGGAAATCTAAAAAATCAGAAACGTTAAGATTATTTATTAAATTTATCTTTGAAATCTGTGTCCGAAATCGATTCTCGAGAATCGCTTTGTGTTGAGTACGATGAACAGCAGTAATCGATAAAATTGACCTGTACTACGAAACCGAAGCGATATACGATAATATCACTTGTTTCTATATTCATCTCTTGTTAAAACAGAACGTCGCGTCAACCTCTTCAAGTAAAAGCCGCAATGCATTACGAATTTGAAGCTTTAATTTTTTGAGAGAGATCAGACTAGCGTGGCGCACCAATGCAGACTGAGGCGTGACAGTGGCCACGTTAAGTTTCTTTAGCTTAAATCGGGCACGCGAAGTAGGTGCTCTTGCGTTATCTAGGTCTATCTATATCTGTGGTGTAGACATATTTTATGTCATGTGTTGCAAAATGGCGATAAAAATTCGCACTATTGTTTATCGCAAGCAGCCTTAGCTTAGATAGAACTAACCTCCAAGAACCAATCAGCCATGAGCGACTCGCGGTACTCGGACACGAAGGGCCCGAGGTAGGCCACGAATCCGGTCGCGATCAGACAGTCTCCCGGAAGGTTCTCGAATTCCTTGTCTAAGCGTTCCACTGTCAGCTCCCAGCGTTCCTTCTCACCTGGGAGTTAGGACGTATAAGATAATTGGTAAGCGTGCATAAACGCAGCTGTTAATATGGTACGACAAAATTTAGGGTGAATTCCGACACTAAAACTGACCGCAACTAGCACCGTTCAAGAGCTTTCAACGTAAGCGTTAATATTCCACAACAATGAAGACACCGACAGTGCTTCAACTCAGTTTAGAAGCGCTGATCGCATTCAGATCTATTGATGAAACCAGCCGTGAAAAAGTTCTCTTTCTAAAACTTTAGCCTGCGTTTCCCTAACGGCCAATGACATCGCTCGCTAAGATAATTAAGCAATATTATTGGTTAGTTTCTCATCTCTGGTAGAACCGCAGTCCAAAAGGCTCGAATATTGTAGGTTTTTCGTTTACATGGCAATCATTAGCCATAACCAAGAACTTTTATCATAACGGGTAGTTAGAAGTCTGAAATCAACCAGCCTTACCAAACGGCCGTCACTGGCTTGAAGAAACTTACCAGACAGTCCAGTGATCAAAGCCTCAGCTCTCTCCAACTTCAGCTGCAGCATCCTAGACTTTTCTTCCAGTTCCTCCTTCTGCGCCACCTTCTCATCATACTCCTTCTGTAGACGCGCGATCATCTCGCTAAGTTCACGCAACTTCGCGCGCGCCTCGGCCAAGATCTGCTGCTTCATGCGAAGGGATTCCAGGGCTTCTTCTAGACGTTCCTTCTTTGGTTTTACTATCCTGGTTGGGAAAAGATAATTTTGATTGGTTCGGGATTGTTATATTAGCGTCATTATGCGATGGGTGGGTACCGGAATTCTATTTCCTACTTATAATCTTACTACTATTATAATAATTTTATAAATGTGTAAGTTTGTGAGGATGGATAGATGTTTGTTACTCTTTCACGCAAAAACCACTATCCGGATTTCGATGAAATTTGCACACAGATAGTTTATTAACTGGATTAACACATATGATACTTTTGATCCCGGCAGTACGATCCCGTGGGACAATTACCGAACTCCACGCGGGCCAAGCGGCATAAGCTAGTGTTAATATCATCGATCTTTTGGCCAAATTCAGACGCCGAATAAAAATTAACAGTCACTCGAACGAACGGTTCAATCGAGTGACTTAATTTTTATTTCATTCCAAGTTCGCAGGACAAGATTACATAAAAAATCATTTGCTCCTTATTTCATTTGCCGTGGTGTGAGAGTGCTACAATCTAAGATTGTCGGATCGGTTCACTAATGAATTCATTAATGATTATTTTTTTGTTCTGACGTTGTAAAATATATGCACAAAAAATTAAGCATCTCGTGGACATCTTATAATGTGAGATATATCTTCTTACTTTGGTGGACACCTGTGCCCTGTTTATCAAAACTTACAAGGCTTGAATAACAAGGAATTTTTTTTGTGTGTTTATCAAAACTACACCTGTAAATTACGAGTTACAAAGGCCATTATTGATTTCACAAGTATATTTTTACACTTGTATTCGTGATTTTGTTCATCAAAAATCCCTTGAAGTTACAATTTGTTGAAAATCATAAATCTTGAGTGTCCGGCGAGTCTGTTTTTCTTTTTTAAAATGCGGTCAAGTGACTCACATGTAATTAAAATATTCTATTATTCTTCTACTATTCTTCACTCTTCTGTTTTTTTTTTGTTTGGACATCCTGTCGCTAAATGCACCAAATAAAATGTCTTTTTTGTCGCGAATTAGTGGTAAAACCGTTATTTTATCATCATTTCTAGACATTTTTAAAGAAATCGCAAAACCTTGCTGCGAATACTCTTCCAAGTTTCAAATTATAAATAAAAGGCGAGAATACTTTGTGGCTACTACTTTTTTAATGTCCCGTCAATATTAGGCACAGACAATATACCATTTAGCCATGCGTATAAGTTATTACTAACTTAGGTATTACTAACGACATAGAAAATAGTGGTAATATTGAATGCTCTAGAATTGAAGACCCTTCAACAAGTCAGGCATTTATCAACCCAGCGTCAGATAAGGATGGTTTTACGGTTTTGGCTGTAAACATCCGTAATATCAAAAAAAAATTGACTCTTTAATTTTATTTATTTTACTGTTTATGTACACACAATGCAACACAGGAAAATTACATTTTAATACAAGTACATAGGTACTGCTTATTTCCTAAGAAATTTCTGCCAGCAGACCTGCAAAAGGAAAAGTGAAAAAAAGAAACGGAAGAGAATAAGGTGTCTATGTATCATACCTAATTTAAACTAAAATATTAAATACAAATATTAATATACTACTAATATAAATAGGTACATAATGTATAAACTAATAAAAATACATACATATATATATAATAAATATTATTCCTAGCCCACATTGGCATAGTTATTGACATCATAGTATTAACAGAATGCTGGACTGATAGCAGTTCGCGGATTGAACAAATAAACAGTTACTTGCAATTTAGTACCCAACACAGCCATAACCAGAATGATGGTGTTGTTGTTTATGTGAAAGAGAACCTCGGCAACGTGAAAGTCTGTGAGTGCTTGATTGTAGACGGCATCTTTCTGGTAATCGAAATCAACAAAGTGACAGTTATTGCCTCGTAAAGACCACCTTGCTTCACGAATCCAAATAACTATATTAATTCCCTAAACGATTTACTCCTCAAAACACTGTGAAATTATTATCTTTGCTGGGAACACAAACATAAATACACTGTCCGACATCTCAAGTGGCTACACCTCGGATTATTTGAACATGCTAGCCTCACACGGTCTAGGGCAGGGAATTGATAAGCCAACGAGGCTTGATAATTGTCTTGACCACCTGATGATTAAAACACGAAAGAGAATCAAAACTTTCGTGTTTGAGCCGCTCACAGATCACAGTCCGGTTCTGTTATATATGAGGAAGTTGAACATTGTGAGAAATTATGCTAAACACTGCAAAACAATAATCGACTACAAGCAATTAGAAACTGACCTTGACAACATCAAATGGGATCTCTTTTTCGACATACAAAACGTAAACGACGCAGCAGTCTACCTTATAAAAGTGCTACAGGACGTGATCACTAAGAATTACTACGAAATTGATTTCTAAAAAGAAACAACCACTAAAACCCTGGATGACCCCAGGCGTCGTTAAATGAATACGAAAAAGAGACATAATGCACCTAAAACAAAAAAAGGCCCGAAACAACGAAGATTTAAGGAAGGAATACACAAAGTACAGAACCACTTGCAACAAAATTATTCAAACTCTAAAGCAATCATACTATCAAACGGAATTGGAAAAGAACCAAAACAATATCAAAGCAACATGGAACACCATCAAAGAAATGTGGTATGTGAAGAATGACGCTAAAAGTGCCACGGAACTGCTACAACTAGAAGATAACACACAGAATTCTTTAAACGAGGTTAACAGATATTTTACGTCAATCGGAAAAGAACTGGCTAGCAAAACGCTTACCAAGCTAAACATGGCCAAAGATACACTGGTGAAACTCAGCGCGAAGTCGAATAGCTTTCCGAACTCGATGACACTCGGACCAACAGATAAGATAGAGGTTATTCAGGTGGTCACTGGCCTTAAGAATGTAAGTGCCCCCGGGTGGGATAACTTGCAACGCCCCTTGCACACCTCTGCAAAATGAGCTTCTTGGAGGGCATCTTTCCAACCGCCTTTAAAAAAGCTGTTATATCCCCCATCTTCAAGGCCGGCGACAACTCAAAAGTGACCAACTACAGACCAATATCTCTCTTGAGCACTCTAGTCAGTCATGGAAACACTCGCAAATAGGCGACTCGTAGAATATCTAGAAAAAAAACAACCTGCTGTCTAATAAACAATACGGGTTCTGAGCTGGACGTTCTACAAATGACGTTGTTCTAAGGCTTGATTGGAGGGCGTCGGCGTAAGAGGTGTACCCCAGGAGTGGTTTAAAAGCTACCTGTCTGGCCGGCACCAAAAAGTCCGCATTGATGGGCAGATGAGTGACGAAGCTCTTTGCGCTTACGGTGTTCCCCAGGGGAGTACTATAGCCTCAACACTTTTCCTGGTATACATTAATCGACTCTGTGACCTGTGACCATCAGCAAAATTGTTATTTCGGCTTGATGGATTGAATCCTTCAAGCCGAAATAACAATGTTTGCTGATGACACAGTGCTCCTGTTCTATGACACATCTTGGGAAAACTTGGCAAAAGTAAGCGAACGAGGGCTAGCTAGAGTAACTGCCTGGCTTGAAGACAGCTTTCTATCCATAAACGCCAGTAAAACAAAATAACTTTGCTTTAGTATGTCTAAGTCAGGCAGCCCCAGTCTAGACTTCACTGTGCCCATCCACACGTTTCCTTGTAATAGAGGTTCATGTTCTCAAGCTACTTGTGCTTGCCCTAGGCTGGACAGAGTGAGCAACATAAGATACCTCGGTGTTACAATCGATGAAAACTTGAAATGGAGTCAACATATCTCAGTTACAACAAAAAAAAACTCGCAAACTTATATTTATTTTCAAAACCTTGAGACATGTTGCCAGCCAGAAACTACTTATACAAACGTACAAAAAAAAAAAAAGCATTGTGGCACTGCGTCTTGGGCTATGGTATTTGTGCATTTTTTTTTTTTTTAGACTTTGCCCTAGGTATTTCTCCTATATCGTGGGTGCGTTTAACAAACATTTAAATTCACATACACAAACACCCAGACCCGGAACAACTACCTGTAGGCCATACAAATATTTGTTCCGTGCGGGAATCGAACCGGCGACACGAACCGCATCAGTCAATCGCTCAGCCACTGTGCCAACCGTGCCGTCAAATGCATGGGGTGGCGCCGGCAAATCCCATATGATAGAAATAGAGCGTTCCCAGCGTGCAGTTCTGAAGGTCCTACTGTCCCTTAACTTCAGAACCCCAACCAGTTTGGTGTATGAGCAAGCGCGAGTGCTGAGCGTAAGAAAAATATTTATTTACGAGTGTCTACGGAGATATCACCGACTTACGGTCCCCTTCTTACCTAAAAATAACAAAAGATCCGACAGATATACCGTACCACGGGCAAGGAGCAAGTTTGTCACTTCCAAATTAGCCAGTATAAATTAATTAAGCATGTGAGTAATTTTCAGATAAAAAAGGAAATATTACTTTGGCTGGAAAACTATAGCTTCGATGACACTGAAACCCTTACAAGTACTCTAACCTAGTGACATAAATATTCATAACCCACATACACACACCGACACACATCTCACCACACACACGCTACCTCTATTCCATAATTATAAAATGTGCCTTTATTTAACTTTACATTGTCTTCTTTCTGTTCTTCTGTTAGATTTTGTCAATACATCTTAAGTTTCTATATTATGTCAATTTCTACAGTAGCTACAGTAAGCACTGTCTAAGCTTCCACATTCAGACTTATATTATGTAACCGGAAACCTCAACCCCTGTCATACAGGATGTCCTAGTTCAGGAGTTGAGACCACATTGATATAATGTTTATTGAAGTTATAGAAAATAAAAAAAAATACTATTAATTTATTCCTTTATTTATTTATATTTTTACAAATCATTTACATTTTTAAATATTTCTTAGAAAAAAAAAAAAATAAATATTGTAGTCCACCGCTATCGGGAACAGGGTCCAAGCTACCGGCGGTCAGGGCTCCAGAGAAAGGAACCTCCTAACAATACGAGCCGTGTCCAGGAGTACCGCTTTCTGAATCAAGCCCTTGATCAAGCTGCCTAACGAGACCCTCCTCAGGTATTGGTCGAGCCTTGGCAATTAAGCCATGGGCTGATACAACTATCGGCACAATGATCGCTGAGTCCACATCCCACATGTCGACAACCTCGCGAGCCAAATCAAGATAATTGATTTGCTTATCTTTCTCGGCTTTCACGAGGTTCTCATCATGCGGGACCGCTCTGATCGATCCACCACCACTATATCAGGCTTATTGGCTACAATAGTCCTGTCAGTGATGATGGATCGATCCCAGTACAATGTGATACTGCCATTATCGAGAACTAGGTCGGGCACATACTTATAGTACGGCACTTCCGATTCCACAAGGTTGTATTTTAGAGCAAGTTGCTGATGGATAATCCTGGCTACAAGGTTGTGTCTATGCAAGTACTCTCCGTTAGCCAGACGAGAACACCCGGAGATAATGTGACGGATTGCTTCGCCTGGACGGTGACATGCCCGACATTTATTATTATTATTATAAGTAAGGATATTCAATTAAAAACAAAAAAAAATGGCGGGAAAAGAATGCGGCACTCATTTTTGATTTTAGAACTTACAAGAAGAAAAAGGGGTAGGCCCCTGTAGTTTTTTTTTGATAAACTTAATTAACAAGAACTTGTAAAAACTTCCTTGTAAAGTGTAACTTGTGAACGTGTAGACTTGTGAGTTTTGGTGAACAGGGCACTGGTGTAAGTAAGTTAGTTGTTGGAGACTTACTTGTAGATCTTGCCATACTTCTCCATAGCCCGCACCCACAAACACAGCGACTTGGCGGCCAAAGACACTGTGCCAACGATCTCGGGATCGAAGTCCGGCTTCGCCGTGTAAGCGCCAATCTTCTTCAGGATCTTGTCGCTGATATTGTCTTTGTCGAAGTCTCGCAAGCGGTCCAGGAAGTACGTGTCGCCGAGTTGGCGCTTTGCTTCGGCCCAGGTTGGCTCTTTCTGATAGTGAAATGGAATTGGAACATGTGAGTAGGTAGTTCTCGGATGAAGGTAGCTTAGAGATTCGTGGAATTTATAAGGGTTCCGTTTTTTGCCATTTGGCTACGGATCCCTAAAAAGTTTTCTGTCTAGCGCTGTTTTAACAACAAAAGTCCAGGATCCAGGGTCTATTTTAACAATTGATTACTATTAAACTAATTTTCCGTGAGTAGCTTAATTTTGACAAGACGCCCAACTTTGCCTCTAACAAATAATTCTCGATTGAGATAGCTACTAGAACCCCAGCAGAGATAAAATATGTTTATTTGACGATACTCAAAAAATTATTACTAACTGTGGGTGTTTTTTAAACATTATTCAAAAAAATATTTGTCCTACAAAATGTATGGTTTGATCAAAGAGTCCTCTCATACATTATCCCGGTCCTACGCTCAGAATTTGCTAATATCACAAGACCATTTTTCTTATCACTCAAACTCAAAGCATTTCAAACTCAAACTCAAAGCATTTATTTCAATTAGACTATCACAGGCACTTTTGAACTTCAAAAAAAAACAAAAAAAAGCGAACCTACAGTCACAGTGACAAGGCATAATAACTTGAGAAAGTACTGTAGTTGCACATTCCAAAGCTATGGAGAAGAATAGGCAAGAAACTCCATGCACACTCTTTTAAATCAAAATATTGTTACAAAATCTTGGTTACATCATTCATGTTGAGATTATACACATATGTGAGTAGGATGTAGAAAGACGTGCACATTAAGAGCGTCCAGCATAATCAGCCTATTAATGTTCCCGGTGCTGGGACGCAGGCCTCCTCTCTATGAGAGGGAATGGGCTATAATCTATATATGGTATAATCTATATATGGCTATAGTGAGGATTGGTAGATGTCACATGTCTTCTAATTTTTGGTTCTAGGACATGCCGGTTTCCTCACAATGTTTTTCATTCACCGTTTTGAGAGCAGTGGTGATGAAATAACTTACACAAAGTAATGCGCCTGGCTGGGTTCGAACCCACGACTTACTGCTCGTAAGTCGGGGTCTCCACCACTGGGCCACCGCTGCTCTCAGCGTCCAGAGTAAAAGATTAAATCAACAATGAAAAAATAAAGTAAATAAAATAAACCGTGGCAGCTAAGAGATGACAGCGCCCGTTCACGAACATGACGCATGGATCAGTGCCATTCAAATAAATCATGTTGAAGGGAACTAAATGACCCGACACACCCGCCACCATCAGCGAGACATATGAGTGAGCATGACATTCTCTCAGCCACCAAGGCACATTCAAGTCAATGTAAAATAAATAAATGTAAATGGTAGCTTTAAAGTACATAGTACTGACACATGTGCTATGCAATTATATAATACTAAGAGATGTAATCTATACATTGTAAAGGTTTTAAATCGTCTTATAACATGCAGCTGTGACATGAATTTAGCAACACATTACCTGTAATAATATGAGTACAGCTTCCAACACCATCTCGACTTTATATGGCGGCTTTGCATAAGACTTCACTTCTGTGATATCCTTCTTGTTCAATGCGTCCAAGGCCTGAGAGAAGAAAACAATATACCTAAGGTCATTTTGTTATGAAAAATATTATTGTAGCTCTAGAGGGGTGAAAAGGTAGCAGTCTCGACTGTTTGACCAGTGGAGACTAGCCATCGATGCAGGAGATATCCTATTTCCTACGTATCTATATATAAGGTCTAACTATTCATACACGAACTATTTTCAGGGAATCATCTAACGGCTATAACAAAGCCATTTTTTTTTTATCTGAGTATATTTTTTTATAAAAATTAATAATTTAAAATTACTTGACCCACAAAATAAATACTAGCTCCTTATTTTTGCACATCCATTACGCTAGTTTACTACGTCGTATTTACCTACTGTCATTGTTAGAAAATGGGAGCAAAGGTTTTATGCAAAGTCTCAAAAAATTTTAGAAATTTAATAATTTCGTAAAAAAAACACTCATTTTGTTTTTTCGTTGCTATGGCGACTTTACGACTTATAGAAGTTACTCTTAAAATATTTCGTGTATGAAAAGATAGACCTTATATACATATAACATGTCATTGTAAACTGACTGGGTGATATATCAACACACAGCCTCAAGCGCTGGTTCTAGAGACATGAAACTTGGAGGGCTTGTTCTTTGTGAAGAGTAAGTATCCACTAAGAAAGGATTTTTGGGAAGGGGTAAAATAGGGGATGGAAGTTTATATGAAAGTCCGTCAGTTTTGAAGTTAGGATCTTTAAATTTTGTGTTTAAGCTGACGATTGAACATTAATTTATACGTGTCTCGGCGTTTTTGATAATCCTACCCCCGAAGGGTTAAAAGGGGGGATGAAGGTAAGTAATCGGATATTTTTCGACATTCACACGGGCGAAGCCGCGGGCAAAAGCTAGTAATATTATAAATGCGAAAGTCTGTGAGGATGGATGCATGTTTGTTCCACTTTCACGCAAAAAATACGGACCAAATTTCGATAAAATTTGGCACACAGATAGTTTATAAACTGGATTAACACATAGGATACTTTTGATCCCGGCAGTACAATCCCGTGGGACAACTACCGCACTCCACGCGGGCCAAGCTGCGGGCATGAGCTAGTGTTAATATCATCGATCTTTTGGCCAAATTCAGACGCCGAATAAAAATCAAATCACTCGAACGAACGATTCAATCGACTGACTTAATTTTTATTTCATTCCAAGTTCGCAGGACAAGATTACATGAAAATTCATTTGTTCCTTTATTTCATTTGCCATGGTGTGAGAGTGCTACAATCTAAGATTGTCGGATCGGTTCACTAATGAATTCATTAATGATTATTTTTTGTTCTGACGTTGTAAAATATATGCACAAAAAATTAAGCATCTCGCATGCTTAATTATGAGATATATCTTCATTATTTATGTGAGATATATTTTCTTACTTTGATGGATCCCGTGGGACAATTACTATCTAATCGGTGTCAAACTCCTCAGCAGGATTACTTTTATTGCTCTTCTAGTATTAATTGTTACGTCAAGTATGAGCACATGCAGGTGCAGCCCCTTTTCCCTTTATCTAATAATTCAAAAGGGTGACTTCACAGATGACTACAGAGCTTACGCAGAGGACATGCTGCGCCAACCACATGAAAAATGAGATTAAATTCAGAAAGATGGACGACGCAAGATGATGTAGGTGTTACATCTATTTTCTTTTGCTTGGCATTTATTTTTTAATTGGAAACATGATTCTGATGATGATGTCTAGACTGCTTGTAAATGATCCTGGACGGAAATATATAATAAGCTATGAGTAAGATACTCAGGTCTTACTTGATATCCCTTCTAGACAGGCCAGGTCTCGCATGGCAGGATCAGCTAGCTTCTTGCACTGCACCTCTCCTTCAATGGCTTAACTCCTTGCTGCGACGCTGCTCTTACCTTGATAGCCTCTTCTAGAGCCGGCATGGCACTGGCCAGGTCCCGCATGGCAGCATCAGCCAGTTTCTTGCACTGCACCTCTTCCTCCATGGTCTTCTTACTCCTGGCTGCAACACTCCGTTGTTGTTCGTCGGCGTTGCGTTGTTGCACGTTAATCACGCCCATGTATTCAATACACTGTTCTGTGTATTCGCCGACTTGGATCTAGAAACGTAAATGGGAAAACTTAAGTTTGAACTGACATTTTTCAGGACAAATCTAAGTATAGGTGTAAAAAGATCTTTGGCGCTCCCAAATCAGAACTGACACCGCAGTCTCGATTTTCAGTACATTTTATGACATTAACTAACAATAACTACGCTCTTTGTCAATGTCAATCAAACGCCAGAATATCCTAGTGCAGCTATAGATGTTCAGTCAGCGTTCAGTTTCGTGATATGGGTTTCCAGTACTATCAACTCGGAACGGATCGCTACTTACTGTATGATTTCGCTTTCTGTGCGAACAAGGCGTTACAGGTGCAGAAAAACAGTAAAAATATATCATAAGCAAGCAAGTGTCGCGAGCAGACGACGTAGTTGCCATCGGGAGAAAAACCGGGATGACGCCGGCACAGTAACGTGGAGATTGGCACAAGAAAAGATAGGCCTATACCCAGCACTGGGTGAGTTCAGGCTGTGGATGATAATGATGAAGCGTGTGAAGAAATATAACTTTCTGTGCAAAATAACTACCTTTATAAGGTATTTCTAGGAACTATTTGAATAGGAGCTTACAGAAGGTACATTGCCGCGGCGGCCAATCTCAGTAGCAGATCACACACAGAATGCAACTACGTCTAGATAGATCGCATACCTTCGCCTCCGCCAGTTCCTCAGACATCTGTCCGACCAGTGTAGTGGTCTCCTCCACCTTGCCCAGCCCGTTGCGGAGTTTGTTGGCTTGTAGAGCTATCTCTATGCGCTTGGCTTTCAGCATCCTGAAAACAACAACAAATAGTTATCAGAGCTGTTCTATTGCAAAATTTTCTGTTCAGACATAAAAGTAGTCATTTTATTATCTTTTAAAATCACATCTTTTAAAATGGAAAAAGAATTCCCAGTAGCAGCCCGTAATCACTCTGGATTTGTGTATATGTTACAGTCAAAACTGTCAATCGGTCAAAAACACTTTTGACTTGTCAGTCAAAATCCTTGTTATGTTAAAATGCGTTTTCTCCATTTAGGATATGTTGTTTCAGAACGTTGTAATTACCTAGTCCTAGAGTTCCTACAACATATTTTTTTGCAAGGGAACACAAAAAAAACCTAACAACATAAATGTTAGTTATTGTTAAAATCGTTTTCACAGGACAAAAGTAGTTTTGACTGATTAACAGCGGTCAAAAGATAGGAGGTGTCTGATGATGATGAATATGATAATAAATTATAGAGAACTATGGGAAATGTAGACAGGCTGCGCCGATCCTAAATAAAACGGGATAAGGACAGGAGAATGGTAATGGCATTACTCACTCCTGATAGCCCGCCACGAGCTCGAGATAGTTGGTGGGCGTGACGTAGTTGGTTCTTCTCATCTCCTGCCACATTTTGACGCTGTACTTTCCTACGGACGAGTGTATGAGGGACATCGTTGACGCTACTGAGGCTCGGAGAGTGTCCTCGCGACTCTCTATTAGGGACTCCATTCTGCGGATCTGGTGGAGGACAAACGGTTTCCTTTTTAGGGTTCTGTTGCCAGATGGCAAAAAACGGAACCCTTATATACTCGTCCTGTCCGTCTGTATGTCTGTCCGTCCGTATGTCATAGCCATTTTACTCCAAACTTTTGGCACCACATAGTTGACATTTGGAGAGCAGGTGGCGACTATAAACCGCTACACAATAGTGATAGTAAATTACGAATTAAAAAAAAATAGGTGTGGCATGGCCCCTCCATACATGTAGCCAAAGGTTTAAAAAAAACTACGTACATATAACTGTGTGGGGTGTCTTCTGTCGACAGCTCTTAAAAAATGATGAATAAATCAATTGTTGACCAGATATTCGCTTGTAAAGCCGTAAAAATAGCGTCGTCGGCTACTTCAAATTGTTTAAGTAAGAGGAGGAAAATTCTGAATAAATGTGGGTTTGTAGATCGTAAAAAGAATATTAACGAAAATTGGTTTGAATAAGATTTGATATTTAGCTTTCGACTTCTTCGTGAAAATACAGCAGTAACTTTTTGTTTTTGCATTAACATACTATGAACAACAAATTTAATTTTGCTGTTGACTGTAATTTACCTATAAATGAGCGTTAAAAATATTGTTATTTTCTTTGGTGCAACGGAACCCTTATGAGCGAGTCGAACTTGCACGCACTTGTTGCTAATAAATCTAATCTAATAAGACTAAAGTACACCGTCCTAGCCCGCGCGCACACCGCGCTGTACACGATGCACGATGTCCCAGACGCGCGCGTGCAGTGCGGGCAGCCGGACCGACAACCATACTTTAATTATTGCCTGATTCAAAGCGCTGGGTGGAGTGACGACAATGCAACAGTGATTTACATCACCACCCCAGTGCCAATAATTGGCACTCCACCAATGCAATAATAATATTTTAGACATACATTAAGTATCGGTTAGTTAGTAAAAATAAATGAAAACCCACTTATTTTACTCTGATTTAAACCATTAATTTCTGCGAGAGCACAAACGCCCCGGTTAACAATAAACAAACAAATAAGTTTTAATTGTCCTTTACCCTGGGTCCAGTGATAGAGGCGAGTATCTCGACTCCCTGCAGGAACTTGTAGGCGACCTCCAGCAGCGCCTCTCGCGGCCACTCCAGGAACCAGTTCGTTGTGGTCGCGTTGATCAGAGCCGGGTATTGGCGGATGCGGTTCCTGTGATAATAATGATTTTAGATATTTATTTCCTACTAGCATTTTGCCAGGAAGCCTTGGTTCGGCCTATCCTGTGAAAATTTTCTTTGAAACCTCTATGATATATTTAAGGCCCAAGGGTTTGGGCTGGGCATTAATGAGACAGTCAGTGAGTGAGTCAGGACTTTTCTTTTTATATTGTACTAGCTGTACCCCGTGGTTTCACTCGCCCCTAAGGGTCGTAGCGTGATTTTAAATATTATTTACCTTAAGAATTGGGCTACCAACTGCAACAAGAATTTTCCAAATTCAAATCCGACAGTCCGGTAGTTCCAGAGATTAGCGCATTCAAACAAATAAAACAAACTTTTCACGTTTATTATATTTGTATAGAAGTACCTACAGATTAATAACGCGCTCGACGACGACGATCTGGAATTTTTGTGGCTGAAGACTGATAGTGGTCATATCATTGTGGGGAGAAAGCTACTGAATCTTTTTTACTCAATTTTTTTGGACGTAAGGCCTGCTCTAACTCTGGGAAACTAGTGCGGGAGGCGAGACAAAATTCACTTGTGTCTTTGGGCCTGAATATACATCGCTTGGGTCCAAAAATGATAACACGGAAAGGACCTAGAGGTCCTTGTATGAAGGCCAAATTTTCGGATATAATTCTATTTGCTGATGACACTTCGCTAATTTTTAAAATAGATAGAAAAGGTACTAATGTTTTACATGTCAACGAAAGACTAACTGTACCCGTAGTTTAAGTCGTGAACTGAACTTAAGTCGGACTTGACACGCCTACTTTCCACCCCATTAGACATATTGACAGCTACAGTTTGTTTATAATTTGACATAAACGCCCACTTTTCAACAGTTTTGTAGTACAAGAATCTTTTGGCGCTCGAATGAAGCTGACAGGGGGGCGCTGTTGGTAAACCTTTTGTTAATTGTTTTGTAAAAAATATTGAGAAAAGAAAGAGATGGCTGCGTTAGTTCCGATGTTTGCCCGCGCCAGAAGATCCTTGAAACCGTGAAACTTACGTTATGGCTGATATATATACCTACTGAAATTCAAGTGAATCGACGTGTGTAAAATTGTTTTCTTTTTATAGCCAAAGCAAGATGAATTTTGATGAATATGTCGAATATGTATACGATACGCCATACAATTATATATCGTGACCCGATGCCGACAACCCGTTAGAATGTTACAACAATAAAC
Organism: Noctua janthe; assembly: GCA_910589295.1. Lineage (NCBI taxonomy): Eukaryota > Metazoa > Arthropoda > Insecta > Lepidoptera > Noctuidae > Noctua > Noctua janthe. The sequence goes on from OU342561.1 coordinate 1,680,330, forward strand.
AGTTCCAAAAACACTTTCGATTTCAGAAGGAAACCGTACAAAAATTGGAAAGCCATGCGAGAGGTCTTTGCCCAGCAGAGGGACATAGAGGGCTGATATTAAATAAAATAGGGAGGATACTGTAGAAGAAAACACTGTTCGTTTTTGGTTCCAACGTTTTCGTTCTGGAAATTTTGACCTACAGCCCGTGGACGGCCATCGACCCTTGTTGATAAAAACTATTTTCCATCGCCTTTAATTTCGAAGCCAGCTAGTCTGTAGTCGGGATTATTAATGAACTATTATTAATATTGCGAGCACTTGCATTATCCGTGGTAAATATATATTAAGCACGGTTTCTTTTTCAAATCGGTAGATATTTGGAAATGTTCATTATCGTGGGATTGTTTGAATTAGTAATTAAGATCGCGTAAATAATAATTTATAGTCGTGACAAATAGTCGTAATATGGAGTATCGTACACATAAAAGATAATACAAGCTACGTGATATTTCTAAAGCATGAGAAAACTAACGAACCATTTTGAATCTCAGACATTAAAAATGGTGCGAATGGTGCTTATGAGCGAGCTTGCCCATACTCGTGTTGTTTTGTTTATACCTACGATACCACCAAGTCGCTCTTATCATCTATCTATACTTAAAAAATTCAAAGACCTGACTGACTGACTGATATATCAACGCACAGCCCAAACCGCTGGACCTAGAGACATGAAATTTGGAGGGTGTATTCTTTATGAAAAGTATGTATCCACTAAGAAAGGGTTTTTTGAAATTCCACCCCCAAGAGGGTGAAATCGGGTGTTGAATTTTCTGTGAAACTTTTTATTCTCGGAATCGATTGATTTGGAAATTGGTGTACATACTCTTTAATTAAAATTATGAGACAATTATGTATCACAGTTTTTCAAAATTATCCCCCAACAGAGTCAAATAGGGCTTCGAAACTCACGTAGACAGGCCATGGCGCACAGTGTTGCGCAGGGCGTGCGGGGCGCATTTACCAATTAGTAAGTAGGAGGAATATTTCTGAGGTAGTCGTGTCTGTAAATATATGTGAAAACCCGATTTTCGCGTTGGCTCGTGATACGCGACATTGATATTAAATATTATGTAAAAGTATTATGTCTATATAGATTCCTAATGAATCATTTGATTGTCGTCACCGGTGTCCAATCTCAAACCAGGTAATCAATATTTCACATATGTAATGTAATTAATATTACAATGAACAAGTTATAAGTAAGTACATGTAAGAAAAACGCAAGTGTGTCTGTATAGCTCAAATAAAATAAAATACTTACATTAACTATTATTTATTACCTATTCAACTTTAAAAGTAAAAACTTATAAATCTTATATAACTATTATAAATGCTAAAGTTTGAATGGATAGATGTTTGTTACTCAATCGCCAGAACGGCTGAACAGATCTGAATGAAACTTGGTACAGAGATAGATTATAGTCTGGTATAGGACATAGATAACTTATTATCTCAGAAGTAAGATCCCGTTGGCATTTCCCGACCTCCACGAAACCGCGGGCATAAATTAGTTGCCAATTTAGCGATAGTAGGGGGTGACTTACCCGTGTTACTACCAATCCTACTACCTGTAATAATACGGGTAATCCCATTGCTTTTGCGGTACTATCGCAGTTGTATAGATCTTAAATAGAAAGAGAAAGAAAAAAATACAAATTTGATGCAACCAAGTTGGATGTAGCGCTCGCCGGCCGCTGTAGTGGCCAGTTTCTGTTATATTGCAATAATAAAATAATCAAATCGAATTCTTATTTGCCGTTGCGTTAGGGGTTTAGCCGGCTGATCTTAGGTTTTTTTTCAAATGATACGGGTAAGGATAGGTGTAAGCTAGGGCATCCCCATCAAATGAGTTACGTTATGTTAGAACTAGGACCAAAACGCGCTTAAAACATGAGCAGGCGGCTTGCTACTGTTAAACGGAGGAAGAGAAAAGCCGATATGAAACACACCATTATGTTGGGTGAACGAATCCAAAGAAATTCAAGGCTACTCGGTTCATCGTCCAACTGAATTCTTCCCTCAACTCTGGACGACCGGAACCTTCTAATAGAGCGAACTGGCGAAGAAAAGCTCGAAGCTTACTGAGCTCTTTTATCACCGCTGGGTTGAAGAGACCACCATGTACCCGCGACGGATTAGAGGCAGCAGGGTACAATTTATTAAACATTGCCACGCGACCACAGTCATTCATCCTTGGCAATCATCCCTGGCAAAAATGGAATAATAACGGTAGTGACGTAGCCACTTCGGATGCCTTATTTCTTCAACAAACCATGTAGCTTGTCAGCTTTCAATAATCGCGGACGAAGGTCATGGGCAACAGCTAGTATGTTTATAATTGTGTGATGTTCATATTTATATTTTTGATCTCTCGTTGGACAACTAGTTATAAGCGCCACTGCATGGTGTGAGGTTATGGGTTCGATTCCCAGGCCATGCAGTGTTGTTGGGTTTTACTAACCTAGAGACTGGATCCAGTCTAACGTAGTCCTACGTTAATAAAAATTAAAAATTTCCTTTGCTTGTCAATAAATGTGTAATTTAGATAATTTTGTTATTTGTTAATAATAATAATAATAATAATAATTTCCAGTTCGTCCGTTACCGAATTGGAAATCCCCGGGACCGGACGGACTGCACAACTTCTGGCTCAAATGGCTTAGTAGTTCACACACTTGCCTGGCATCCCAATTCCAGTCATCCTTAGAGTCTGGGTCCCTACCGCAGTTTTTAACAACAGGCGTTACCCACCTGCTCCATAAGTCAGGTAGTCCCGCGGAACCCAAAAATTATAGACCGATCACGTGTTTGTCGACGGTCTATAAACTTCTTACATCCATTTTGAGAGTGAAAATTAATACACACATTGACAAAAACTTCATTATGTCTGCCTCTCAAAATGGATGTAGGAATAGGTCCCGCGGTACGAAGGAGCTACTTCTCATCGACATGGCCATTAGCCAACAGGTTCGTCGATCCCGCAAGGATCTGTCGACATGTTGGATAGATTATAAGAAGGCCTACGACTCGGTGCCACATACATGGCTCATGAGGGTACTGGAGTTGTACAAGATAGATGCAACTCTACGTGCCTTCCTTGAGTCATGTATGGGGCAATGGAGGACGGTCCTTCGATATCCAGGATGTCGACAAATCCAGGGGAATGATGAACCTGTATGGATTAAACGGGGAATATTCCAGGGCGACAGTCTGAGCCCACTTTGGTTCTGTCTAGCCCTGAATCCTCTGAGCACATTGCTGGAGGATTCAGGTCTAGGCTACCGGTTGAGGAGAGGTGGTCAGGTCATATCTCACCTTCTTTACATGGATGATCTGAAACTCTTTGCCCCCAACAAATTGCGACTGATGGAGCTACTGAAAGTAACTGAAACTTTCAGTAACGCCATTAGGATGGAATTTGGTGTGGACAAATGTGCAGTCATGTATGTAAAGCGAGGGGAGATTATGGAATCCGAGGGAATTCAGCTCTCGGATTCCATACACCTGAGATCCCTCTCCTCATCCGAAAGCTATAAGTATTTGGGTATGTCGGAATCGTTAGGCATTAACGTAACTGACATGAAGCAATCGTTGAGGGAGCGCTTCTTTGGACGCCTGAACAAGGTATTAAATAGCCTTCTTTCAGGCGGGAACAAGGTGCGCGCCTTCAACGGTTGGGTCATGCCGGTTTTAATGTACTCTTTCGGCGTACTCAAATGGACTCAGACCGAACTCGATGCCCTGGATAGAAGAGTTCGTACACTGTTAACCGCAAACCGGATGCATCACCCACGATCATCGGTGATGAGGCTGTACATCCCACGGAAGTGCGGGGGTCGAGGTTTTTTAAACGCGAAGACCCTTCACAACCGCGAGATATGCAGTCTCAGAGAATATTTTTTAAAAACCGAGGTGGGTATGCACCGAGATGTGGTCGCAGTGGACAAGGGACTCACCCCGCTGTCCATGGCTAAAGAGAACTGGCGCAAACCTGTAGTACTTACTACCGATGACCGCAAGGAAGTATGGCAAGGCAAGGAGCTTCATGGACGCTTCTACCGGGCTCTTCATGGGCCCGATGTAGATTTTCTAGCGTCCGTGTCCTGGTTACGTTTCGGCGACCTCTTTGGGGAAACTGAAGGTTTTGTCTGTGCGATTATGGACGAAGTTATGTTGACGAACAACTACCGGAAATATATTATGAAGGACGGGACGGTTGACGTGTGTCGGGCATGTCACCGTCCGGGTGAGTCCATCAGACACATTATTTCTGGTTGTTCTCGTCTGGCTAACGGCGAGTACTTGCACAGGCACAACCAAGTAGCCAGGATTATTCACCAACAACTTGCCTTGAAATATAAACTTGTGGAATCTGAGGTACCGTACTACAAGTATGTGCCCGACCCAGTTCTCGAGAAAGACCATGTCACGTTGTACTGGGATCGGTCTATCATTACTGACAGGACTATTGTCGCCAATAAACCTGACATAGTAGTGATAGACCGATTAGCGCGCCGTGTAATGATAGTCGATGTTACCATTCCGCATGACGAGAACCTCGTGAAAGCTGAGAAAGAGAAACAAATTAAATATCTCGACTTAGCACACGAGGTTGTCGACATGTGGAATGTGAACTCGGCTATCATTGTGCCGATTGTCGTGACGGCCAATGGCCTTATAGCCAAGAGCCTCGACGACCATCTTTCGAGGCTCTCGTTAGGCGGTTGGATCAAGGGCCTGATTCAGAAGGCAGTACTCCTCGATACGGCTCGCATTGTGAGGAGGTTCCTGTCTCTGGAGCCCTAACCACCGGTAGCTTGGACCCTGCTCCCGATACCGGCGGACCACTATTTTTTATATTTTTAAATGTTTTTTTTTATATTGTTTTATATTAGAATATTTAAAAATGTATTTAATATGTATAAAAATAAATAAAGGAAATAATAATAATAATATATTTATTTGCTTAAAACACGGTATAAAAAGGTCTTACATAAAAATGAGATCATACATGTTTAGCTTAAAAATAAAGCATGCAAAATTGTTAAGCACAAGCAAGTGCAATATGCAAGTGTTGCATGTTGCTAATATTAGTGTTCTAGGAAATCCTTAATACTATAGAAATTATTTTCATTCAACCAATTGTACAATTTAAATTTAAATAGTCTACAATTTAATTCTTTCAGTGTCTTTGGTAACTTATTAAATACACGTACACACATAGCTACACAGTTTTTATTATATTTAGTACACCTAGGCAGTTCGTCAAGTACAAGTGTGTATTGGTCACGCCGACTTCGTGAACATACTTCTTCTGCTGTTTTAAATAATTCTTTGTGTTTCTTTACGAACATACACATCTCATAAATATATAACGATGGCAACGGTAGCAAACCAAGCTTTTTAAATATTGGTCTACACGATTCATCGGACGGAATTCCGTATAAGGCGCGTATACACTTTTTTTTGTGCGATAAATGCCCTGTTGTGTTCCGTACTATTTCCCCATGTTATTAGTCGTATTAGTGTATTATGTCATGTTATACGTGATACTACTCGTACTTTTAAATAAAATAAAAACCAGTTGGCTTGTATAATAATAATTTCATTTATTTTTTCGGCCTCGTTCCTTGTAACCTCGCTGAATCGAAGTAGCTGGGCGGCACTCAAACGTTCGAGTTTTGCCTTTTGGTATGCTTCTTCTGCTGCCTTCACCAGCCACTTTTGCTCCTCCATTTTCAGCAGATGTAACTGGTTGGGCTCGCCTAACCCAGCGAGCCCAAGCACATTTTTTCGCTGATGGGCTGCCCGACAACGTGGTATTTTGATGGAGCTTGTGCTTGCGGACAAGTTTCTGTACGCACGACTTTTCACCAGCCAAAAAGAAAATTCTTGATGCCATTATTTTAAGTGAAAATCTTATAAATGAACCACGAAAAAATAAATATTTATTTTCAAGTAAAAGTTCTTTGACAAATGATGTCAACCAAGAGCATTCGGTAGAACATCAATTTATGATAATTCTAGCATTGTGACGTATTTTAATATAACATTTTTAGCATACAAAGCAGCTTGCAACCTTCATGCAACATACTTTTTTGGGTTTGAAATGGAGAGCATGTTTTTGAGGTAGATTAAGGTGAGTACCTACTCATATGAGCATTTCCACGTATTGTAACATTGGTTGATAAATTGAGGAATTATATAATGCAAGGTTGCGGTTGAAATGATGAGCAGATGAAATGATGATGAGATGTTTGGATGGCTTGGTCATGTTGAGAGGACGAGTAAAAGGCGACTAACAAAACCCGAAAGAGAACACCCCAGAAGGACAAACTTTATTAGTATTGTTCTTCAAAAAGGTCAGGTGGCAGTGACCAGATGTATGAACGTGAACGAAGCAAAAGGAGTAAGCCGGTGGTGTTCTTTAGTGACTGTCCTTACTGTGTGGCATTTACTCTTCGTTGATATGTTGAACTTGCAAGTCGCGTGTGCTGCAGTTTATCTTGATGAGTTATATTAAAAAAAACACTGACCGCATTAGGAGAAGAAACGACCAGCACGACCCCTCAGTCCACGCACCTCATTTCATGTTGTACGATTTGCCCGCGCTCGTGTTTTTGCTCGATGAAATGTTACAAGCAAATCAAAATCAAGTTTTAACAAAGTGTCAAGTGGCTCATGTCTTGTTACAAATGCAAATTCTAGCTAGTCTGTCCTCACCTTATGAACATCATTGAGTGGGTGTTGCTGATGCGGTGGTGGGCGTTCTTCACCTGTTGCCATGACAACAAATGTCGTTTTAAGTTCAAAAATGGACTTAAGTCGGCTTCTGGAATACGGGTGTAACTGTTCTCACGAAATGGTTCGCAACTAACAATCTTTTACTGAATGCGAACAAAACAAAATGTCTGAAGTTTAAATATTGACACCAAAAAACTTGATGTTATAGGTGACAATGACAATATGATGACAACATTTGTGTCACTTGTTTCATTTAATATTTTACAATATTTTCTTACCTTTGTTTAGATTTTTTACCGATTGTTTGTGAATGTGTGAACATTGTAGGCTTTGTAGATTCCCAGCTGCTTGATAAAGATAAAGATATATTTATTGCATAACTGTGTACATTAAGTTCTTATTAGTACACATTACATTTTTAGTTTTCAAGTTTACCCAAGTCGGATATACAATGGTATTTTAAGGATCTAGGTACATGCAAATGCTTGTTAACTTTTATTAACTTTTTTATCTTGTTTTATATCTTTTGCGTAGTAAGCAGCGACTTATTGTCGGGCCTACGCTGTCCCCTTATACTTAAGTACAAATGATATAACATAATATTGTAATACCAAATGATTTGAAGTAACCATAGAGTTTATTGCCGGTTATTCTTCATAGGAAACGACCAACCCGAACCGTGCAACTTTTTGTCGACGTTTTATAAGTGCCTATTTAGGCCCATGTGAAATAAGATATTTTGATTTTGTTACCTGAAGTCCTCCCCAATAGGACTGAAGCACAGCACGATGTGCATGTTACTCCTGACGCGATCCACCAGGAACAAGTAGATCTGTTCGGCGGTCTGCATCACGTTCGCGAGCTTCATCGGCTTCTCTAGAGCGTTCTTTATCTTTGGAAATACAAACATAACGTTCGGAAACCTTTTAATAGACAAGATTTATTGTGTGTGTGACTGCTGAGCATGAGGTCCTGGGTTCGATTCCCACGTCGGGCAAAGTGTTATTAAGTTGTTCTATCAGTAGTAGCCACGGAGTCTGGATTTTATGCCCAGTTGATGGCAATAGGTTCGCCCCCTATTTCATAGGACTTAATAAAACACTTATTAATTGGCAGAAATGTGGGAGGTATACTTCATTGGCTCATTTGTTTATAGATGATGCTACGTGGCTAAATGTTTACTGATTTAAATAAGTTACAAAAAAGAATTAAACCTTCGGTTAACACAGTGAGTAAATTTCAGTTATTCTCACAATCCCCGTTTTTTTTAGTATCGTATTCTCATTGGCAGTCCGGGGTGTCACGATTTGTAACCGATTAAAGCAAATACACCCATTACACGGATTGTAATGATGCCATGACGTCTGACAGGGGAGAACGGAACAAGGAAACGTGTTGCGCCGACCCCAAGCAGAATGGGACAAGGGCAGGAAGATAATGATGACGACATAAAACTAAATAAAAAAAAACTGCAGCCTAGACTTTAGGAGTGTGATACTATGACGTTGTATTGAACCTTTTTTAAATTAAAAAAAAATAAAACAAAAACAGTGAGGAGGATACTCTTTTCAACGGAGGATGAGAAACTTGAAACCCTGGGGGCCTCAAATGGCCGCTTTGCTATTCTCCTATTACGATTCTGCTAAAGCGGCCATTTTAGACCCCCTGTTCTTCATACCCTGAAATGTTATAAGTACTTACATCTTCAAACTCATCAGCTTTATATAAGTTAGTGATCTCCCCGCTGCTAAGTAGATTGTTCATGATCTCTGTGAAGGCCTCGTCAGCTATCTGCGTGTCCGAGAAGATGAACGTGGTCTTCTTCTGGTCCACGCCGCATCCCGTGTATAGAACCTACGGTTGGGAGTTGAGAAAATATTAAAATTACGTGTACATAGATGAGATGAACATTTTAAGCACCTTAAAGTGATTTTTTTGTTGCGCCTTATAATTTTTCTGACTAGTTTTGCATATGTTTTGGAGTACAATTGGATAAGGTGGCATGCGCCCGCCGTGTGGGAAAGGGATTCCTTTGTTGTTTGTGTTTGTTGTTTTTTAGGGAATCTTGGTTATAAATTTAACTCCGTGATCACATTCACAGATCACATTTTGTAATATTTTCGAATCCAGTACCTCCTTCTCTTTTATCAAAGATATTCGTTGTAAATAAATGTTTTTTCGAAACCGTTACTCATCATCTGCCTAGCCTTTTCACAACTATATTGGGGTCGGCTTCCAGTCTAACTGAATACCAGTATTTTACATGGAGCGACTGCCTATCTGACCTCCACAACCCAGTTAGTACTAGGTAATACGATACCCCTTGGTAAGACTGATTGTCACTTTTTGGGCCACTGACTACCTGTCAAAGATCTGTCACTGCTACAAATGAGTGCCGGGACCAACGGCTTAACGTGCTTTCCGAGACACGGAGGAAACTCGGTATGTAATGGGCGGTCACCTATCCACAGACCAACCTAGGCAAGCACGGCTTAACCTAAAGATCGACCCGAGCGGCTGTTATTATTTAGCCACGAGCTCCTCCGTTACTATCTTCTTAGTATTAGAATAGAATAGAATAGAAAACAGCCAGTACTATTTATTCTGTAACCCGGTAAATGTCATCACAGACGAAGAATTTCAATATAATGAAAGGACAGCTAACCTTCAGGTCCTCCCGAAAGTCCTTGAGGCCGTAGGTTTTGGTGACGGTGACGGTAAACGAATGGTACTCGCAGATGTACGTAGCTACGCGCGTCAGGCACGTGCGGCCGGAACCACCTAGAGATAAAAGTTAAAGAATACTTACAACAAAACTTTACAGGACTTATCATCTGTGATATAGATGAATTTGGAACTACAAAGAGAAAATGGTCAGGTGCCAGCAATCTTACTTCTTACTACTATTATAAATACGAAACTTTGTGAGGATGTATGGATGTTTTTACTCTTTCACGCAAGAACTACTGAACGGATTCGGATGAAATTTGACACAAAGATTGTTTATAACCTGGATTAACACACAGGATACGTTTTTTCCCGACAATTACCGAACTCCGGCCGGGCGAAGTCTCGGGCATTACCAAGTACGTAATAAAGTCACTTAAAACATTAACTGGTGGCGCAAGCCTGAAGCCACTGAAGCAGAAATCACAGGTTTTTTAAAGGATGTAGAGGACACCCACCCTTCGTCGTCTATTAACTAGGGAAATGAGGCGAGTCAATCTCCCGAACCATGTTTCAGACCTTAAGCAGCCTTGGCCTTTCTATTTTTATGTTTCTCTTTGTAACTCGGCCCGGAATCAGAATTTGTGTCCCATTGGTCCTTGAACATTTTCTGTACTCTTGTTATACAATATGTTAAAAAACTGCTGTACGATACGTGAAGGTATTATTAGGTACGATATTCGATTTTATTTATGTTATCCTTATTAAATAACTAGTAAAAAAGTACCCTGATAAAATTTAATAAAATGGACTAAAGTGAGGAAACTTACAAGGCAACACAGGGGCGCGGGCGGCAACATTCCGGTCGCTTCGCGGAGTCGCGGGAAATGAAGATAGTGTTGTCACGTTTTAATTTTTTTTACATTTTGCGGGATCGATAGTGGTATTTTAGGCACAAAAATCGTGTATTTTCAAATTCATTAATAAATTAAATATTTTTAAAAATACTTTAAGTTCTTATTGTATTTGTTAATGTATGTGTTTGTAAGAGATACTTACATGCCCCTTTCGCATCGGACAGGGTTTTTAAAAAAATAATATTGTATTTAGTGTGTAAAGTGTAAAAGGACCCTAAACGAAGCCGACAGCCAACCATTCACCTACATCAAACTAAGTAACCCTGAGGAAAAATGATTGCTGGGAAACAACTTTTGTTTTGGGGGGGGGGGGGTGAAAAATCACATTTTAAAGTAAAAATCAATGTTACATACTGAAAACATTGTGCTGGTGGCTGGATTCAATCGTAAACGAATCATGGAGGTATTTAAAGTTATAACCTTAAAAACTAGTATTTTTTTAATTTTTTTTTTGACCTCCAATATCTCCGTAACTAGTAGGTTCCCAGGTATGGTCCAGAACAAAAAAAATATCGCAATGACGAGGAGAATAAGTGCCTTTCAGCTTCTTTATATTTATAGGTTCACGATGTATAATCTAACACTGACCTATCCCAACACAGAGCATGTGGCCCCGTGGCTGTGAGATAACACGCACGATGCGACAGATGTGCTCTATAGCGTCCTTGAACAGCACCAGGTCCATCTTCACGACTCCTGGACAGCTGTTGTACTCTTCAAGCTGGTTTACCACGAATCTAGACAAGACAACATTTTCAATGATGGAAAGTAGTGAATGGACTCAATATCTTCCTGTGGTAACGCGATCCGACATCGTGTCGTAATTTTTTTTTACATTCAACAAAAAAAAACAACAAAACTTATATAATAACTAAACAAAAAAAGAAAATAATTATTGTTTCTCACTAAATGTATAGAGAAATAGTCGTCGTGTGTGAGTCTTATTTATTACATTTACCGACGAGCGTAGTGACTTATTTATAACAACTGCTAAAAGTGATGAATTTCAATTTTATATTCTCATTTATTAATAATTTTCAATTTATCATACTTACCGTAACATATATACTTAGCAAAAGCGATTTTCTCGTGAAATAACGATTCTACTTTGAGATGATATCTATTTCGTAATAGTATGGCAATCAAAATACTACTGTCGTGAAAACGTGAAACGTTAATCAATACAGTGGGAAGGAATCGTGTATAATTTTTTTTTGCCTCTGAATGTACACTCACTTGCGCAGCGCCTCAGGATCGTTCATATCGTCATATATTTCGAAGGGATTGAGGAAGTGGCCGAAAATCGGCGGGCTCTTGGACGGGCACAGCGCGTGGAACGTCAGCTCGAAGTGCTTGCCCAGCATTTCACTGATGTGATTCATGAACCAATCGCGGTCCCTGGATCAGAAGAATACTCTTCTTATTATGGCGCATTTACACTTGGTCTTTAGTCCGTATTCGGGTGCTCTAAAGAGTACTCGAATTCGGGCACCCGATGCATTTATTACACTACAAGTAGTTTGAATAAAGTCGAACATGATTGTCGGAAGACGGGCGTACTGATTCCCATCCGACCTTGGTCATTTGTAATTCCATATGCAATCGAATTCTTCGTTAACGACTCGATCGTGTCGATCGCTATCTACTGAATTTGAAACCTTCATAAGTCTATCAGTTCATGTAATGAGTTAACAACAGGACACGCAGAACACGATATTAAGTGTCCTATCGTTTGTGGAGCATTACCATATTTTACACTCTAAAGCGGAGTCAGAAATGGTGATGTATATTATTTTTCCCGTCAAATACAGCATTTATTTATAATGTCAGTTTAAACTAAATGCACGTAAGTAGTAAGATTTATTTATCTTCAGACATCTGTAAGAGGACCTGTAACATAATTTTACGATTTTTAAAATATTACTAATTTATTATCTGTGACACGATCACTTTCGCCTCGATAAGTGGCATGTCGATCGCTATAAAAACCCCGGTCACGAGGAAAATAGCCCTTTTCTAATTCACTCCACCGCATATTGATAACAACCCCAGACTAGGGGTTTGTAGCTACCCGCTTCTTCTTGCTTGCTGCCTACCAGCATCGCCCAACGCCGCTACAAAGCGCCGGAATAATGCGTGCGCGGTGCGTTCAGCGCACACCTGGGCAGACTCTTTTCTTGTTTTTTTTTTTGTTTCGTGGTGGAAAATCCTCACGGATGTCCTCCGCCCTGGGGCGGGCGAGGGGTCTGTCAGACTCAAACTGACTAAAAACCACCCCGGTGTTCCCTTCCCACACTTGCACCGGGGATCATGGGAACTAGTGCGCCTTCCACGATCTCCAGCTAGTGCCGGCCTGTCTGCGGGCCTCCTCAAATCCACGGGGGGAGTGAGGTGTACACCCCCCGCGACTTTCAATAGGGGCGCGCGCGGAACACTACGCGCCACCGCGTCGGTTCAGTTATATGGGGGGGGGGGGGCGGACGTCCCCAGGTCCGCCGTCCCTCTGCACCCGTTTAGGGGGGCTGGAAGAGGGCATTGTCCGCCCTCCGCCGACGCCCGGCACGTCTGCTGCGGGACGGTAGAGTGGTTTCGACCTCCCTCATCACCGCATCCCACGACTCTGCGCTCCCGACCATCGAACGAGCGACGGCCAGTAGCGACAGGTCGGTTCCGACTTCTGTTATGAGGGCACGGCGCGGCTCTTCCCATGCGGCATACTCTGCCAGCGTATGCCGCGCCGTGTCTTCCAGACAGTGGACGCAGTTATGACACCGGGCGTCCGCCTCCCTGTTTATGCGACACAAGTGCTTCTCGAAGCAACCATGCCCCGAGAAAACCTGCGTCGCCCGAAACGACAGGGAGCCGTGCCCTCCTCTCGAGCATTTCCTCAAGCACCGGTCGGATCGCCTCGATGGTAGCGAGACCGGCGGTAGGGCGCAAAAGCCTGTCCCATCATTCCGCCACTAGGACCTCGCGGAGCTGGGACCGACGCAGATCGATCTCTCGCTGCATCGGTTCACCGCCCCGCGTCCGCGCCTCCTCGCGCCACCGGTACAGTGACGCGAACATCTGGGCAGACCTGACCCAACCACCATTCCGCTCGCACTGACGGCCGTGCTGCTGTCTAAGCGAGCGAGCAAGAAGCTCAACATCACACCAGTCTCCACCAACGTTGAGGCACATAGCAGCTACGGACTACTTCCTGCATCCAATCCCCTGTACCCGGGGACTATGAAGCTGCCGTCAATCGGAGGACAGGACAGTAACATTCCTAAACTCCCTACAACACCAGACATTAGAACCTACCATAACATTTTTTTATATATATTCTGAAATTAAAACGAGACACTCACTTTTCTTCAGTAAGGCGGTCGCAGAAGACTCGGAAGCACTCGTGTATCCAAAGCCGTAGGAGCCGCGACTTTGTATTCGTGTAATCTTTGTTGCTACGTAGCAGGCCCTGAGCAAACATATTATTTGCTTGATTAAAAAAAACATTTATTTTATTTTCTATTACTTAAATGTTGGGTACATTAAAGAAAAACATACCGCGCACGCGGGCCAATATCGCGTGCAGAAGTAAGCAAAACCTCAAGACGCTAATAATAATATTTCTTACTACTATTAAGGTTACATTATGTAACCGTAATAGTAGTAAGTACCATAGTTTGTGAGAATGGATGCAAGGATGGATGTTTGTTACTATTTCAGGAAAAAAAAACTGAACGGCTTTGGATGTTTGGCACACAGATAGTATATAACTTGGATTAACACATAGGATACTTTTTATCCCGGCAGTACGATTTTGTAGTATAAGCTAGTATTTAAAAAATAATTTCTTGTATATCACACAAGCACAATAATAACAAAAATAAATGCTATCTCTCTCCCTCTTTATTTACATCTATTTCTAATGGTTCTTTTATGACATACCTGGAATATCTTGGAGATGTCTCTCAGATTGAAGAGATAGTGCATCTTGCTGGGGGTGGGCAGCAGTTTAGCTACGATGTTGTTGAACATGTCTATCGTCGCGACCAGCACAGTTTTACCTGGATTTAGACGGTTCGGTGTTATGCGGGTGGAGAAGTTTTTAGCCTAATTGCACTCAGCTAAAAGGATAATTGTCAAAAACACTTACTTACTTTAAAACTATATTTAAAGAATAATTACAATTAATAGATTTCAGAAAACTAATTGAAACTTATTTGCGGTGTCGGTCAAACTAATACCCAACTTCAATTACTATCGAGTAAAGACCTCTTGTGACAATCTCCGAGTTCGTGTCGCAACCTCCACCTACACCTTGGAGGATCTGTCCATGGATAACGCCGTTGATGTGGCAGAGTTCTTTCTGGTCGAAGCTTATCTTAAGGAATCATCGTCGCGACGAAGAAGTGGGTGGATCTTATGTCCTGAACTACCATACAACATGGCGGAGCTGGATTTGGTTAGAATGGAAGCTGTCTGAAAAATAGTTTGGAAAAGGCTATATTATTATGCATTATTTGTTCTCACCAACAGACTTGCTCTCTTCGTCAAAGTCCTGCAGGTGCTGCGCCAGCATGGTGCCGAAGATCTTGACGAGCTGCTGCTGCGTGGGCGACGCCAGGTAGAACGCGTGGAAGCACGACAGCAAGCGCGGCGGGAGAGGAGACCGCGCGCCCCCCGGGGGGCCCGCTGCGCCGCACAGTACCATGTTCTACACACGTACACGTATAAGGTCATCACTCTCCTGCACGCGTAGCATGACCACCGTAGACAAGGATTTTGTTGACGGAAGAATCGACAAAATGACAGATAGTGAAAAGAAATCTGTCATTGTGTCGACACAATGTCATTTTGTCGATTCTTCCGTCTAAAAATCCCCGTTTCTACGGTGGTCATGCTACGCGTGCTGCTCGCCATGTTCTATTCACGTACACGTATACAGTCATCACTCTCCTGCTCGCCTCCCAATTTATTCGGGGTCGGCGCAGCATGTCTTCTTCTTTCATTCTTCTATATTACTCGTCATCTCAACAGACACGGTCTCCTTTCTTGCCATATCACACAGTATATCTTTCGTTTCTTTGGTCTTCCTATACTCTTACACCCTTCCACCTTTACTTTCCTCACAACGTTTTCCTCATTCCTCCGCTCCGCATCACATGCCCATACCGATACAACCGATTACCACACAACTATTCAGTCACCGGAGCCACTTCCAGACTTCCTCTTATGTACTCATTTCTTATTTTATCCATGCGTGTAACACTACACATCCCCCTGAGCATTATCATCTCAGCCACATACAATGCCTATAATCCGTTTAGTGGCCCAAAATTTTGATCCATACAACACAGCAGGTCTGACTAGTCTAGTTCTATAAATCTTTAGTTTAATGCTTGGAATGCGGGAGTCGCAGATTGTTCCTGGTTTCAACAAAACGTACACGGTAGTATAGTAGTAATTTCTGTTGAAAGTGCGTACGTAATAAAAGAAAAATACGTTTATTTTTCATACAAAAAACGATATCTAAACATCAGCATCTCCTGCCCTTATCCGAATTTATTTGGGGTCGGCGCCGCATGTTTTCTTCTTCTATTAATCGTCATCTCAAGCGTCATCCTCTTTCTAGCCATGTCATCAGCCACACAGTCCATCCATCGATTCTTTGGTTCTGCCGTACTTACCAAGATTGACCCGTACGGCTGTTCCTATCAGGTGACTCGAGGAAACGTAAATACCCTGGCATTCTTTCTCCACTGCTTGGCCCTATGGAACTAGTATCCATAGTCGTGCAAGTTTATATCGTCCATTAACTCTTACATCATCATCATCATTAATCAGATCAATAGAGACCGCTATTGCTGTTTTTTGAAGATAATACACATTTCAGTTAAATCCGCATATTATCCTACATTTTTGACATGTTTCCTTTAATTTGAACTGTATCTAACTGGAAAAACGGCCTATTAAGCAAATGCATATGCAAATATGCACTTGCAAATAATCTAGTCGCTAATATTAAATTCTAACCTTGACATTCTTCCGCCACTGCTTGTTCCTATCGAACCAGTATCCATAGTCGTGCCACAGCCGCACCAGCTCCAGCGGAGGCTGCGAGCCGTAGTAGTCGCGCACTGGCATATTTATGTCATCCATGAACGCTATCATCTTCTTGCCTAGAAAGTATTATTATGTCAATGAAGCAAAATGTCCTGAAGATCAAGTTCTCATTAAGTGATCTTAGCCTAGAAATAACTCGGCGTTACTTTAGGTCGCCATATTGTGGGACATTTTCATTTGTTTAAGTAATATATGAGTCATCGTGTGCCACCACTTTGAAGAATAAACAAAAGACTTATTTTTAAACTAGCTTTTGCCCGCAGCTTCGCCCGTGTGGCCTAAATGAAACAAATGACTTTTTTTTCCGAAACAAACATTGTAAGCGCTCTCACGATATTTCCAGTTCGTACATTCAATGAGAGGGCTCTTTGAATGGAAAATCCTAAAAAAAATCCTGGAAATATCCCAAACAAAGCAATCAGGACTAAGTTCTCGGTAAGTCTGGGATACACTGTGGATATTCTGTAGATATGGTTTTAACAGAACTCAAAGCGTGTGTGGAAAGATCTAATTAAGAGACAACCAGAAATGGATAATGAATATTGTTTACAACGAAATACTTTAACTACCGCAGGTATTTCTTTGTAAATAATATTTGTTGTTTTCCCATCAGGTGCTAAAATCACCAGGCTGCTGCGGGAGCTTATTCTAGAGCACAGACCACCTATAACTGGCCGTGTGAAAAGCAGTTCTCCTTTAAGTCTACCCCCGCTAAATTAGGAGTTTGGCCTTGAGATTTACTTATGGTCATGGAACAGCAGACTTTGAGGGGCACTGCACACTTTTGAAGTAGAAGGGGTAGTTTGATGATGTGAGAGGAATCTTCGGAAAAAACATACTAAACATAGACTCCCTTCGGGAACAATCGGTCAGTATAGTTGCCCCGATTTCTTTGCAATGTTTTCACTCGAAACCTGGTGCCATTGCATAATTTTGCAATAGCACCAGGGGCGCGAACTCTCAATTTTTTCGATCGAAATTCGAGATTTCACATATATTTACAGACACGTCTACCTCAGAAAAATCCTACCTACTTAAAATATTTACTAATAGGCAAATACTCCCGCGCCCTGCACGCCCTGCGCAATACTGCGCGCTATGCGCCCGTCTACATGAGTTTCGAAGCCCTATTTGACTCTGTTGGGGGATGATTTAGGATAAACTGTGATACACGTGTCTTATAATTTAAATTGAAGAGTGTGTACACCAATTTTCGAGTCAATAAACCCCGAGAGTAAAAAGTTACACAGAAAATTCAACACCCTATTTTGTACGTAATAATATCTAAAAACTACCATGTTCAGTTTTATTAATGTTTGCAATTTGGCTAGCGGGTCAGAAAGGTTCCAATGTCCTTTCATGTCTGTAGGACCAGAAGGCTAATTCACGTAAATTTATGACGCGCCGATGAAGTTATAGTGCAGTTGCAGTTAAGTTCAAGTTTGAGTAATAAACGGTATTCTTGTAATCTTTGAACTACGCGTGAACTGAACGTCAACTGTACGACAACCAAACTCTACCAAACTTACTTATGGTGTGGTCATATGGGAGACAAAATATTACTCACTAAATAATCGAATGGAATCAATTACATTTCAATGAATATGACGTTATTATAATATTAAAATAATACCCCAGTACAGTTTTTAGTGCTTTTTCTTACTATGTAAAAAAAGCAATTATGCTTTGATTCACAATCAACCCATGGTGGTGGATGGTCTTTCGTTGCCCCATAAAACCAAACCAGTCAAAATAACAGGAGACCCGCCAATGGCGCGTAAGTTGAAAATCAAGACTCCGTACAAATCACAGGTGCAAATAGAAAACTAAAAGATTTATTATACTTTGAAGGTAAGCATGTATTATATTATAATAATAAATGATAATGAATAAAATGATATCTAAGGATGTAGTTAAAGAAACGATGAAGTAGCAGTTTAAATTCCTTTCATACAAGTTTCATCCTGATTCTTATGTAGATATGACATCACGCAAACGCGTTTCTGTGCGGCATATTGAACTGCTGGTGGAATATTTGGAGAGCCACAGGGACCTTGCCGTGGCAGACTAAGGTCTAGAGAGGGGAGTGCCCTCACATCACGCCTTTGGTCAGAGTGCGCCAACATATTAAATGCCGAGGCAGACGGGGATCAGAGAACTTCCAAAAAGTGGAACAAGGTCTGTTAGATCCTATTGTTTGATCCTATCCGATATTGTACCTATGTGTATCGGTACATTATACTTGGGTTAATAACTAGTTATGTTATTATTTTTAGTGGTATACCGACTATAAGTGCCTCTTACTCAACGCAGGTTCGGCATAATCAAAGGGGTACAGGTGGAGGGGCCATAAATTACTAAGTATAGATAAACAGGTTTGACTAACCTTTGCCTGTACACTCAAACCATCTTTCCTGCTTTCCTTCGGAATACATGTTGGTAATTTTGTTATCAATTGCCGAGTCATGTTTTTGCTCAGACGATAGGTTTTCTGGAATTCCCGTTCTGAAATACGGAATGGATCCACAGAAAACCTTTGTCTTCTTATGGCTTGACGACGTTCTCGGTCATCAACTACGGCAGCGAGGGATAAAATTCTCAAACCAAGTAGGAAACTCATATTCACTAAAAAGGTAAAAAAACATTTAGAATTTCATTGAAAACGACTTGTAATTAACTTGTCTACATGCAAAAAAACCATTTTAAACACTTACATTTACAAAAAATACAATTTGTTGCCAACAAAAGTGAAAACAAATGAACAACTGAAGAACTTATGTTGCCAACAAATGAAGAACTTATGTTGCCAACAAATGAAGAACTTATGTTGTGCGTAACCGAAACTGCATGTACGAATAGTAGAATACCGATCATGTTGCGTCCCGAAGCACGCACCAAAGACGCGCAACAGTAGAATGCCGTTATTGCGCTCGCGTGACGCGAACTTGACGCGAGCGTGTCTGACAGCGGTAGAGAATACGAAAAGCGTCGTTTTGATCGAAACTTAACTGCAACTGCACTGCAACAGCACTTCTTTAGTTACGTGAATTAGCCTACAGGACTTTGAATTTTATATGTATAGAAGATGCACATCAAAAAACTTATCGCCCGTCAATTTATTTACATCAACTAAATATTTTTCACATCAAAATTACTGATTGCACATCAGATTTGCCAGAGCGCACAAACGTAATACTCACCCATAATAAACCGTGCAACAAATGTGCAACATGTTTTCATCGTAAAAAAGGCATTGCGGCAAGGACAACATAGGATGCAAGAGTGAGCGAAACCAGTAGACTTGTGGCACCCCGACTGGGACAGGTTAGGTTCGAAGGGGATGGCGGGGTCTAGGGAGCGAACTAAGACCCCGTCAACCCCGCGCAGCGGGGCTACGTCGACTCGATTACACTTAAATAAATTTCCATAAGCGTTAAAAAAATAGAAGATTCATTTTAAAAAAATGAATTAAAAAGTTTATTGTGCGCTAGTTATTATTAGATATGCATTCATAAAAAAACTTCATCACGAACTCAAATTGTTGCTAAAATAATAATATTTTAAGGTAACTTTTTGATGTGCAATCAGTACGTTTGATTAGCATTTAAATTGTTTGGCAGCGAAGGGGGCTTGCGGGGCTTCTTCGATAAGGCTCGAATATGAGTTTACAATTTTTAATTAAAGGATTACAATTATGCAGTTCACTGTTCACTGCAAAGAGTATATTACTAATAAGGGACGTTCACTGATTCTTCTAGCTTGTTCTATAAATCTCTAGTAAAAAACACTAGGGGGCGCACGCACATCGGGAGCACCAATCACAAGCGAGAGGCCTGGTCTCGTCCAATCACAGGCGGCTCCGCTCGCCGTTGATCACGCGCATGCTTTTCTATTTGTCACTAGACGGCGCTGCTCGCCATCCTATCGGATGAAATTCCACCGCCGCGCAATAGATGGCGGTGCTTGATACAACAAAATTTTTTTCATACAAAAAAGGAAGATTTTTTCATTTACAGTTAAATACTAGCCAAAACAAAATAGTGACTACGCCACTTTGGTTCTGCGGCTTTACTACGCGATGCTTATATCTACAAATGCTAGATTAAGATTGAAAATTAGACAGTTCTGCCAAGCCTGTTTAACTCCTAGCTATAAAGAGAAGAAGTTCCCACCTCCAGCGGGCACATAGTTTCCCTTGGTCCTCTTCTCGAGCCTGGCTTCAATGATATCCTGCACATTAGCCGCCGTGGTCTGAGCGGACATGTTGATGACCTGGGTGCTATACCTGTCGTACAATTCATTCAACATTAGTTGCAGCAGTGGTGCAGTACTGACCCAGTGGTTACGGTCTCGGCTTACGTGTCGTATGTCGTAGGTTCGGTCGCAAACCGGCATTTTACTTTGTATGATTTATTTAAACACTGCTCTCAAAACTGTGAAGGAAAACTTCGTAAGGAAACTGGCATGTTCTAGAACTAAAAATTCAAAGACACGTATCAGCACCGGTTCCGCGTGGTAGATAGCCCACTCGCTCTCACAAAGAGGAAGAAGCCTTTGTTGCAGCAGAACAAACGAATGCTAGGCATATGCTAACTTACTTGCTAGGATCCAAGCTGACCAGTGTCCCTTGTATGAGGAAAGTCTTTCCAGTACCCGTAGGGCCTCCAACCAGTACACCGTACCCTGCCTTCAGCATGTCGAGTGCGATCACTTGCACGCGGAGGAACTCCATCGTCGGCACCAGGATCATGTGGAAACCGGAGCTGGAGGGGGAAAGGAAATTGTTATTGATGTACTAATGACATTTTTTAAATTCAATTACAAACGCACATTTTAAATTACACAATGGTTCTTTTTATAACGTAAGTGAGCAGTAAATAAGGATTGTTTTTGTTTAACCTGTACTGTCCCACTGCCACGCAAAGGCCTCCCCCATTTACTTATTTATTTATTTAAACTTCATGTACAAGAGTGGTACATAGGCGGACTTAATGCCAAAAGGCATTCTCTACCAGTCAACCCTTTCCTTACGTGAGCTCTTTTCCTGTGCCTCCTCGAACCAGCCCTCGCGGTACGCGTGCAGATCGTCAAATAAGGATTATTTATTGACCATTTATTCCATAAAGGGGTTTTATATTCGACATAAGTTTGTATTATTATTTAGAGATAACGACTTGCATGACTTGTTTTCTGATAAAATTAAATGATATCATTGTTCTTTGGCAATTTCTGTCCTCAAAACAAAGCACGAGATGGGTAATGTGACACATCGAACTTCAGGAAGGGTTTGTGGCACAAGTATGAATGACAGAGAACCCTAGTACTGACTTGGGATTAAATCTCCAGTTGTCAGGCAGCCTCTCCTCCCAGGGTCTGAAGACCTGGAGCCTCTCATCCACGTAGTAGTCATACACCGTATCCTTCAGCGGGAAGATACCCTCATGCTCTCGGACCCAGTTGTCAAGCTTTCGACGAGGCTCGTCTTCCAAAGTCGCGCAGACGGACCAGATCATGCTGTGTGGTGAAAACTTAGAATTGGATGCAAGATCTTAGATATTATCGAGTTCTGGAAATTACCATTTTCCAAAGAATATAACATTACGCCTGGTTTTCCCGTAGGGTTAGACAGATATGTGCCATTGTACACCAACATTTCGCCAGACAGGTTTTAGGCCCATGGAAGAGGGGGGGGGGGGAGCTATTTGCCATCAACAGGTCATAAATCCAAACCCTGTGCTGCGACTAAGAAGTTGTAGTGAAAGGGCATCTAAGAACGCCAAAAAACCAATTGCATTGCCATCAAAATTACAATATAACTGGCGAAATTTGGGCATACAGGCGTCATGACGCTACGTAATAATAAGGTAACGTACGCAAAAAGGAATCTCATCTTGGCAAGGCCCTCGATATCGCTCGTCTCATCCGGCAGCGCGGGCGCGGGCTCGGGCGACAGGCCCAGCAGGCGGCACATGCAGCGCACGCCCGTCAGCTCCTGCCCGCGCACGCTCTCGCCCTCGCGCAGGTGCAGGCGCTTGAGCTCCAGCACCGGCGTGAGGATGGTCAGGAAGTACCTGCGGAGCTGGTAACACACGCGCGCGTGATTAATACAATACTGGGCTAAATAAGAAGAAAAACCTCTAACCTTTTTTTATTTTTTGGTTTTTCTTCTTATTTAGCAAAATGAGGTTTTTCTTCTTATTTAGCTCAATTACAATTTACAATTACGGGCAGTAATGTATATTGTGCACGGTAACGTTTTGCGTAGCGTTACATAGAAACCAGTCGCAGCGGTCTGTCGGTCTGTCTGTCTGTCAACGGTTTGCGGTCAGCGGTCACCATGTGAATTTTACACTACCCGAGAAGCTAATGGTGCTTCTACATGGAACCAGTAACATACGCATATCAGTTGCGCAGGTTACATGTATCATATAAATAACAGGGTCAAAATACGTGCGAACATAAAAAAATATGAACATTCCAGACCGATTATGATGCTATCCAAGTAGTAGGAAAATAAAGAAAAAGCCTCACTCACCATCTCCCTGTATTCGGGATTCTCGACGGTATCTAGCCAGGAGTTGACGAAGGGCCACCAGCCCCAGTCCCTGTAGTCATTGTAGACCATGCCGTTACGTGATACCGTGGCTGGCGAGGCCACCGCCAAGTCCAGGGTCTCAATCAAAAGTGTTACCTGCATGGAAGAATAGATGCCTAAAATCATGTCTTAATCTAGGCGATCGCCACAAGATCACGCGATCTTCGCGATCATTTGTTCGGAGAACCCGAACACACACGCGTTCAGGTTCATGGCACAATTGTTCAAGTTGATGACGTTCCTTACGAAGTTCATTTTCTAATATGACAAGCCTTGAGCCACTTCTGAAGATGCTTCTTCAGAAAGCTTTCTTTTTTCATAAATTTCGTTATATAGGGTGTTTCACCAAAAGGGGGGCATTTGCTGACTCTTCCGCTCCCAATAACTCATCCTTAGCCCCAAACAAGTTTGTTATTGCGAGCTGAAGAGACAGAAAATGCCCCCCATTCGGCCCGTTCAATTTGGCAACCGATGCACCAAACAATAACAAAACCTAAAATTCCTAATACAGGGTTGTATTAGGAATTTTAACACAAAGGGGTTTGAATTACTTAGCCTGCCTAACTTCTGCCATTTTATAAGTATTTTCAAAATAGCAGCCACGCAGCCATTAGGCTGTAATGCTTTAAATCAGGAGCTGGTATCAATAAAAACAAGTTTTGTATGAGACAAAATCTTCTAAAGCGTCACGTTACTGGAATCAAAGTTTTACTGAAGGCGCGAAGATTTTGTCTCATACAAAACTTGTTTGTATTCCATACTACATTTGTATTAATACAAGTTTTATGCGTGACTGCTATTTTGGAAATTAAATCAAAATGGCGGAAGATAAGCTGGCCAGGCTTCAAAGAAAAATTTTCCAACCTCTTTCTTGCTTTAATTACCCTCAGGAGTTTAGGCAGTGCGTAGTTTGCCAGTAATGACCCTATGTGTGATCTTGGTTGTGCTAAACCGTGATTGTATACATTTTGCATGCCTTAAGGTAGAATCACTTGAAACATTGTAAGTATTCTGATTTAAAAGAGTGTCCATGGAGTTTCTTGCCCGTTCTTCTCCATAGAGATCTACGTTAGGGAATGGGCAACTACAGTACTTTCACAGTTTTTGTGCCTTGTGACTGGGACTGTAGCTATTTTTTACTGTTGTCTTTGTGTCGACAATTCAAAAGTGCCTGTAACTGGCCTACTTGAAATAAATGCTTTGATTTTGATTTTGACATGTAAATTTTATACCACCATTGCAACAGTGTTTTCCGCAAAAATAAATGATTTGAATTTGATTTTGATTTGAATGACGAAATATATATTTTTTTTTTTTGTAAGTATATCAGATTCGAACCACAATCTACCGTCAGCACATTGCCAGTGAAGCTAACATTATACATACCTGTGAAGGCATCGATATTCTCTCACTGTTGACTAGAGTCAGCAGTTTGTTATCATCCATGACAGAGTTGAGGTTCTCTATCCATATCGCGTCCACTGGACCGTCAAAGACTATCCATTTCATGTCCGGGGAATCATCTACGCGACAACAAAGGAAACCCAGTCAAGTAATCACCACAGTAATCGATGCGGAATCAACGAAGACCTTGGTGCACAAATGATGATTTAGGAGAATTCTAATACATCATGGTAACATTTATTTATAAATCTTTGACAATTGACATAGGATTCCTCAGTTTTAAGAAACCATGAGACACCTATCACCGCATTTTCAGAAACAGCCCATCAGTTTTATTATTGAGAGTAACCACCACTAAAAACCCTAGAAAGTGTGACTGCCAACCCATTTTCTATGAGTATGTCTTACCCTGACAAGTGCTCCTCATGATCGAAGACAGGACTCCATCCTTCCACTCGCCGGTAGCCAGGTTATACTCCCCGTACAGTTCCCCCAGGGTCAGAGCCTTGGGATTCATCGGGAAGACCTGCACGACCTCAAACCCTGGCTGCATCTCCTGGTGCAGGCGGGTTAGCGTGTTGGCTAGCATTTTCCAGGATACGGACTTAGCCGTGTTGGTGTCGCCGAGAAGGATGCTTGAGTGGCGGGAGTTCTGGGTGACGTTAAGTGTTGTTAGGACCTTTTAATTATGATTTATTCTTTTCTTTCATCAGAATAAATGGACTTTGACTGAAACAAACAGTTATTAGTGTTTGTTTCAGTCAAAGTCCATTTACACTTTTCACTTACCTTATTTCACTTACCGTCTCTTAAGTAACTTGGGTGTTTGATTACCTAGTAAAAGATAACTTTCGGCTATAATGGTCGTTAACGAACGCGCCACTTGCATAAGCTAAGTAATTAAAATTCTGCGAGATGAAACGAGAATCGCCGTAATGTTACATAAAGTTTTATTTTACTACTTCAATGAATTCTAACTAACCTTAGTCTCATAAGTCTGTATAACTTTATGCAAGGCCGCCTTAACCGGCTGTAGCCCAGCCAGCCTCATCTCCGCAGTGATGGCTGTCTCCAACAGGTCATAATCCAGGGTCGGAATCTCCACGTCGGGGAATATGTCCTGCATGATGCCGTCGAATAGGGGCACGTCCTTGGCTGTCAGACGGGCCACGTTCATGTCGCGCATGGCTAGGATTACCATCTGTGGAGAAAATTTGAAGACAGGCGGGAAGGAGTAGCATTCAAATAAAGTACTGTAGAAAGTCAACCATGGTTTTTAAAAGCTTTTGCGGAAATGACTGCGAGGACTGTTAAACGTTGGCAAGAATAATTATTTTTGATTCTGCTTAAACTACTTGCAAGCTTGGATGCAAAACACAGCACCACCTTTCTGCTTGCAAGAAATAAACATGCACAAAGTGCAAGAATTATAACGTAACATGTATAAGACAATGAACTGATGACGTTACCATAAGGAGACACGACAATTTATGTATTTCAACGATCTATTTCGAAAGTAAATGTTTTTTTTGCCTTTTCTTCATCCACCATCTTACCTCTTGTTCAGGTAGATTAGGATATGCTCTCCTCTTGATGCCAGCGTATCGCAGTAACGCGACCATGGACCGCAGGCCAAAGTCGTAATGCACCTGTTTGGACAGCTGCTGCATGGCCAGCTGGTATAACGTGAACACCTGCATTTGAATGAGAGGGTGAACTAATTTATTGTACGCAAGTTTTAAATGTTATTCTAGACATGCAGTCTGTCTAATAAAGATAGCGAAGGCCGGTAGAAATTCCAGTCCCATTTTAGTAGGTACTATTCTATCTTCTTGTATCTACTTGTTGTATCGGATTGAGGCCAGTGTCCGAATAGTTGTAATAGTTTGACGGCTATTTTTTTAAACCACTAAGTTCAACCCACAGAAAATAATAAATAATAAAGGGTAGTATTTAAACGAGCGAACATAAATTCAAATTAAAGGTGTCAAAAATATTGAAAATGGTCTACTGAAATACTAAGTGAGCGACAAACAGTGGGCTAATACTAATGTTTAAAACAGCGACTTGAAAATAGAAATTTGAGTTACTAGTTGTTCAGTACGATTATGTGATAATTCAAGGACTCCTGTAAAAAACTTAAAACAAGGTTATTAATCACTAGATTGTAGATAAGGCGTAGTCGACGAACCCCCGCTGAGCGGGGCTCCTATTTCTGTTTACAGAGTTTAAAGTAACCTAAAACGAAGGGGATGGCGGGGTCTTAGTTCGCTCACTTCGCTCGCTCACTAGACCCCGCCATCCCCTTCGAACCTAACCTGGCCGAGTCGGGGTGCCACAAGTCTCTCTCAGCATTCGCTCGCTCTTGCTTCCTTAATTCTCCTTGCCGCAATGACCAGATAAATAGTTACTTACTTTGGTACAATAGTCGCCCATTTAGTATATTGGTCGCCAATTAATTTTTTATTCGCCCGATTAATAATTTCCCATAAATAGTTACTTACTTTGGTACAATAGTCGCCCATTTAGTATATTGGTCGCCAATTAAATTTTTATTCGCCCGATTAATAATTTCCCAATAATAAATCCCACTTTGCATGACATGTTGACGGTAAACACAATCGTGAATAATAATTCACAAGCTCTTTTGAAGAAGCTGTTAGTCAGAAGCATCTTAATTACTTAATATCAAGGGTTACCAATAAGTTAGAAAATAAATGAATAATTATTGTGAAATGTAAGCGTACCTTCTTAGCGTTAAGTTTGTAAGCGGTGAAGCCATCAGAGAATAACGTGTTCTCTGCGATGATGAGCGAGTCCGGCACACACATAGCGATCGGCCGGAACATCGACTTTAAATTATCTGGTAACTCTGTTCGGCCCGCGTAACTGTAGTAAAAGAGTGTGTTACTCGCGTCAGATTCAAATTTACTTTCCGCAAACCCTATGTAGTTTATCCCTCAGTCGAAGTCCAGCTTGATGTCGGAACCCTCGAACATGAATCTCTTCTGGAACAGCTCCAGCTCCTCAATGTAATGTGTGTCTTACGTCAACTCACCCAGGGTTCATAGTGATGAAGATGCCGCAGTTAGCGTCCAGCTTGATATCGGCGCCTTCAAACACGAACCTCTTCATGAACAGCGACAGCGCCAGCAGAATTGCAAGGATCTGCTGCGCTACTACTGATAGTACTTCGATGTTGATGCGGTTGAACTCGTCGAAGCAGCCCCAGCAACCGCTTTGGGCGATGCCTGGGCGAAACGTGAAGGGTTTGGGCAACTAAGTATATATATATATATATAGACTTCGATGAGATAAAAGTGTAAAATGGAATTCTGGCCAAATGTCGGCCGCCGCACAGCAGCGGCCAATCTCATCGAAGACTAGTCAAGTACGCGCCCTCCCTCAGTCTGATAGTCCTATGGGATGGATGTCAGTCCGACTCGACTGGGGAGAGAGACCAAGGGATCAACAGCTTTACGCGGTTTATCTATTCTAAAATACTATCATTTAGTACAGGTTTGGTGCCCTCGATAGCTGCGCGGTGCGGGACGAGTGTTTCGCCGAGTGGGACGCCCGTCAGTGGGTGAATGACTGAACTGAGCAAAGGGAGTTATTACCCACTGTTAGCGACGTGGAATCGGCTTGACCCGGACACAAAGAGTACACAGGAAATGAAAGCGAACGCCGACGCCGTGTTGAGTCGAGTCGTCCGCACCAAAACGAGGCGAATGATGTCTTTTTCGCTCTATAAGCCGTAGACCAGTAAAAGCTATTACCAGAAAAACACTTGGCCATGGACTTGTAGTCGAGTCCGTCGGAACAGTTGGTGACGACCACCCATCGTGCTAGCGCTCGGCCCAGGTCTTTCACGGTCTCAGTCTTCCCTGTGCCGGCCGGGCCTTGAGGGCTCCCGCCGCGGAACAGGTTTAGGGCTGTGGTTAGGGTTATGTAGCACCTGTAGGGCATTAGAAAGAAAGTTAGAAAACGTTCTAAAGCGGCGAACGCATACCGGAAGAAACAACGTGCGTACCCTTCGACAAACTGGCAAAACTAGTGAAAGTCGAGGAAATACACTGGATGCTACAATTATCGATTGATATGGCGATAATTTGCTGGCCAGCAGTGCTTTTCGGTTGACATCATGATGATGACGCTACTTTCTTTAGTCACCTGTCAGTAAGAGGCGTGATGACGAGTCTTCCCGAGTTCCCGATGTACTCGTACGTGTAAATTGAACTCGTGTTTGTCTGCCTGATGTAACAGTCTTCCCTCTCGCGGTCCCAGTAGAACTTCAGCTGAGAGAACCACTCGAATGCAGTCACGTTCATACAGCCTGGGAGGTGTACGAAGAAATGTTACGGGAATAATACTGAAAATAAGTCAAAAATTGCGAAGAGTACGGTATTTAGAGTGACGAGGTGTAAATGTCAATAGGTGAATGCATTTTAACCTCGCAAAAACCGCCCCGTTGACTTTCAATCAGCACATGGAAAGAGACACTCTTCCTCGTAAAAGACCGATACGGAACTCCCTCTGTGCAATGCCTACCTAGTACCTGCTCTAATGGTCAGGAAGTTTGCAGCTAGTTAGGTACACTAACCCATCTTGTACATCTTGTCAACCGTATCCCTAGAATGGATCTCAATGACACAGAGCGCGTTGACTTTGCAACGCAGAATCTTGCTGATCTCCTTCCGGGACATCATTTGAAGAGTCGTGAGGATCAGGTTCTGCTTCTTGCGCAGTTTCTTTAGAGGCTTCTTCTCTTTCATGATCTCGCAACGGCAGAGCGTACGGGTGCAGTCAGACGTCCATTGGATCTAGATTTGTTTAAAATTATAAATGGGTGTTTGAGAAGCTCCCAAAATAATACATTCAGTAAATGAGTCAGCAGTACCTACTGTCATCTTTTAATAAATGTTTAAAAAACTATGGCAGAGCTGGCTCTCGCTTGGCGTAGATACGGTTAGACCCTCAACAGATTATCCTATAACCCATTACACACATTAGATACTTTCCGACCACAACCGCAGCTCTGTAAACACTTCCGTAGTTGGCGACTTTACCACGTGTCACAGTTTTCTTAGTCTACAAAAAAACGGGTTTGCAAAAGCGCCCTTAGACTTCTGAGCATATGGCATAAGGCAACGCAATCCATCTAACCTTGCTGGATGTGATCCCGAGTTGTCCCGGCCAGTCGTTGATCCATGCTTCTCTTTGGTACTTACACTTCCTCAAAGCAGCTCGTGTCAATATCAATTGCTAGAAACACAATCAATTTATTAATTTAATCAGGGTGGTGTACGATAGGAGAGGCTTTCTCTAGCAGTCGACTGCTGTAGGCTGATAATGATGATGATAAAGATATTGAACTGTTTCAGATTTTCTACAGACTGTCCTCCATACAGCGTGGACAAGAAAGGTGTGTGATCATCAAAACAGTACAACTTTCTTCATGGCACAAGGACCAAAATAGCGAAAAAAAAAGAAACGGTCATTGGGGTCGAGTATGTATTAAAGTTTTGTACTCGACAGCCAATTTTTTTTTTCTCGATTTCGACGTTGGTCCCACGAAGAAAGTCATTGTGGAGGTTCAAATTAGGGGTCCCAAACTGAAATTTATTGTAACCTCCAGATCTTCTCTAATCAATTTTGATCCATTTTCTGACAGGTTAGAAAAAAAAGAAAACATACATATGCACTTTCTACATCCATCACAATATGGGCGTCGCCAGCCTCAGGATTTTTAAAAATTATTTTTTTTCTTGCCTGATTTACTTAGATAATCATCAGAATCACTCTCAAACTTAAATATTTTTAACGCTACAAACTTACACTTTTTCTTTAAACCAACGCGAACGCATGCGGTTCGTACCCCGATAATTATCACAGAGGCTGCTTTCGAGGCAAGATGTAAAAATTTTCGAGCTCGCATTGTTCGCTCTTGCAGCCTTTCTCTTGAATCTTGACTTATCTATAAGTTGCTCAAGTAACTGCGGTAGGTCGGGTGATATATGAACAAATTGATTTATGAACAAATTAACATGTTTATTTATTTGTGTTTAAATTAAAAAATATTTGAATTTTCTGTTTTTCATATTTCAGCTCAGTTTTGTATTAGTGTTTTTTGTTTTTCATACTGGGCTGCTTACTTACGCTAACTCCGCCTCGAATGCAGTAACAGGGTTTCCCCACTTATATCAAAATGTACTATGATATGATTAAACCATAACAGTAGAATTTATAAGAAGTAGCTATTTAAGTAAGGTGGTTCATTATTATGTAAAAGAGCGCCTCTCGCCATCAAACGTAAAAGTTTGGCGAGTTTAGACTTAAGCAACACCTCTGTACTATAGTCTCATTAAATAAAAAATAAAAAAATAAAAATATAAGTTTCGAGCTCGCTTTGCTCTTCAGATTGCCTTCTTTTGAT
Source organism: Noctua janthe (assembly GCA_910589295.1). Lineage (NCBI taxonomy): Eukaryota > Metazoa > Arthropoda > Insecta > Lepidoptera > Noctuidae > Noctua > Noctua janthe. The sequence continues at coordinate 1,711,246 of OU342561.1, forward strand.
ACTTGAGTTTGTCTAAAAGTCGACCAAGTATCTCTTGTATGAAGAATCGAAAAAATTCCAATCTGTCCAAGGCAAGGTGTCAAAAAAAATTCGAGCTCGCTTTGCTCGCTCTTGCAGCCTACTTCTTCTCGAATCTTGACGTTGTCTGTGAGTAGATCAAGTAACTCCTGCATGAAGAGTCAAAACAATTCTAACCTGTCCAATTTTCCTATATTAAAATTTTCGAGCTATCTTCGCTGGCTCTTGAGACCTTAGTTCCTTTTGTTCTCACAATGGTTTCCATTAGTCGTAACAACCATTTCTGAATAAAAGGACTAAAGAAAAGCTAACTTTTTTTGGTGTGGAGACCTTAAATTTTAGACTTTTCAAATAATTTTTTAAAATTAGTAACTTCTACTGCTTTAACAACTAAACAAGTATGGAAAATGTAACCAATCCGAAGTCCTAATATTTTTGAAATGGCTAAGTGGCCTCCGCCAGCTAGTTTAATTTGGTCTTTTATTTTTGACTCTATAACAACGCTTCAAAGTTGTTATTTGTTTAGCAGTGAAAAACGCGTTGCGCTGCGCTTAGCTGGCTTTCTTACCTTAGCCATTTTCTACATCTATTACTAACAAAGTCTAAAACCTTACATCTCTTAACACAGTCCTCATAGTACTCTCCAGGTGATTCAGCCATATTTCGGCAGGCCCATCCAGTATCAAGTTATACTTCCATTCAACACATTCTCCGTCCTCTGACTTCATGGCTTTAGCCACAGGCAAACCCATAGCGTTCTGGAAAATGGTAAATTAGTACTATTTTTTTCTGTTTAAATGGTGTCTATTGATGAGAGATGCTCTTGTTAGCCATTTAGGATAAACAAACAAGGCTTACCACCTCTTGACAAAATCGGTTAATAAATAGGCTGTGTGATATATCACGCCGTAGTTACAATTTTATCAATAATAAGAATAAATAAAACACCCTACCAATTGTCAAAAATATCTTTATTAAAATACTTATCATTTATTTGCTACAATTAAAACAAACAATTTTAACAATAATACTTAATATTACCGTTCCGCTTATAGGCCAGCGGACACCGGGACGGCAGGGCAGATTTTATCTTACGATTCCCACGTCGAGAGACCAACGCGCAAGCAGCGTTCTATCGTCCCCGGTGTGCGCTGGCCTTAATTAAGACGATGTCTGTGGTGGCAGCGCGGTGTGAGAGGACGTGGCCACATGCCCACAATCTCAGTCGTTCGCAGCTATCGTATATGAACAGAGATGCGACATTGAATCGAGGTATAACTTTGAATATAATTTTAATATTTTGAATAAATGTTACCAACAAGTACTCTATTCTATTTACTTAATTATTTCGTGACCTTCCTTTCAAAGTTTTGTCTCGATTCAGCCATGTTTCTATTCCCCCCGTTTTACCCGGTACCTCAGTCTTCCGAGTTAAATGGTAGACCTGTTAGTACGAAATTTATACCTACCCTCATCTGTTATTGAATAATGATAATGAATATGTGCTAGATAATATATACATTAATACATCGCAAATAGGTTGCCTAGTTGGATAGAGAATTTATAAGGTGCTGTGTGTTAGAAAAAATATTCAAAAGTATGTCATATTTTGATTCTTAAATTCCATTTTTTTTTTTAAATTCCCAAGATTATAGAGGAATTTTATAAGTCCAACATGCTCTAACATATTTTCTGCACCAAAATCAATTACTGATACCACATAAGGATAAGGAATAATCCTGAACTTAGGCTCAGTAATTCAAACCTTACCCTTTACTACATTCAGCATATGAATCACCAAATCTGGCATGCGTAACACCATGTATCTTCTCTGGTAACGTCAACAAAATCTTCAGAACTGCTTTCTTCACTTCATCCGAGCGACATGACCAGACTAAGTGTAAGTATTCATTTAACAGGCCTTTTGCTTGTGATGTTGGATGGTACATGAGGAGAATTACTAGAGCCTGGAAATAGTGAAAAATAGCTTATTTTTAATGTTGCCAATTTATAACTCAGCAATGTGGTAATTTTTTTACAAATTATTCTTGTTTAGTCTTTTCAATGAATATTTTGTTTTGCTCAATGAACACTTATCAAAATGAATTTTATCTTATGTTCGATCTAGCTAAGTAAATAGGCATATGAAAAGTTACTACTGTTTAAGGCCACCTGCATCACCAGTGTCTGTCAATAAGTAGCATCAAAGATCATGTGAAGAACTATCATAGATGTGATGAATATGTATACTTATCACAAATTCACCCAGAATTTATTTTTCTAAGGGACCAATTTCAGACAGACTTTCATAAGGAGCTCCTCTTCACATCAATCATAACTTTAAATAAAACACTCACTCTAACATACAAGGCAGCTTCGTTAACATCTTTCCAATTATGTTCCCACGGAGGACATTTTTTCAACAAATACAGCAGTTTGTTCCAATTATGAGAGTAAATGGCCTTACAGCAAGCTATACGGTACACCGACTTGAAGTTCCGGAGGTCACCATCTGCATACTTCATGTTGGTTCTACTCTGTTGGAGTTTGAGTAAGTTTCTTTTGCAGTATATCTTGATTGGATCAAAGTTTTGTGGAGCTTCCATTATCTCAATTACTTTTTTCTGTAAATTGAATGTAGTGATAGTGTGAATGCATTTCTACTTCATAGCATTTTTTTAGAACTTGCTCTACTCTATAAATTATCTTGATCTACAGAATTTAGATGTAAAACTTACTTGTAATGTAAGTTTCTCAAGGGGAATGATGGAATATATCTTCACAAAATGTAAAATGATTTATTTTATGGCTAACATAGTGTATTTAGTGCTAATCTAAATTACTATAATCTATTTTAGTGTTTTTGAACTAAGGTAACAAAACCCAAGACAGCAGACTATAAGCTCATCTAGATTGATCTGGGTTCTAAGCATTATGTTGAGATGAATGCCTACTGGCGGCAGATAGTTTATTTTTTGACACACTATCCTGCTGCAAAGGTACTCCCTTACTACCTGTCTAGTTTTATAATGATTTAATAGGTGCATTGAGTACAGTTAACAACACTTTAGTGTTTACATGCACTATGAAAACCGCCCTTACTACTTAAAGGCGCTGTCAATTTCGAATTATTTCCAACGATGTGCGGTTGGCCAGAATAGTTATTGAAACTGAATTTGAGGTTAGACAAGTTTACTTCCCAAATACTGCAGTTATATAAAGAATACAACAAACTAAAAATCAAACATTAAATCTTGAATAGAAACAAAATATGAAAAGGATATGATTTAATATAAAAGTACAGTTTTCAAGCGTTGGTTACACAGAATTAAATGTAAACAATAATTACCATCGTACTCATGGGCACAAAATGACATTTACGCAAGATTTCTTCCATTTTAATAGATGTGCTTAAAATAAAACACCATTAAAAAGATAACAAATAACAATCTTCAGGGATGATACTACTTTGAAGCGAAAATCTTTTTCCGGTTTTGTTGTTGCGCCAAAAGTCAATCACCCACAGGCCACAGGTACAGATTTTGTTTTTTTTTAAACTGACAAGGGTTGACAGACTTTCTTTTAAAAATCTACCAAATCTAAAAGATTTGTAATCGTTTTCATCACCGATTATAGATTTTTTTCTTTACGTGTCGATAAACTCAATATGTGTTAGATAAGTTAAGCATAAAATGCTTAAGCCGGGCATGTGAAGTAGGTGCTCTTCACTTGAGTTATCTAGGTACGGTTAAATATCTGTGGTTATGAATATTATGGTCATAAAGCATACGTTGCCCCTTCACACAATCCCGGAACACTAAAAACACAACGACTCTTTGTATGTCCCTCTCTGCTACTAATTTATTCAAACAACAAAAAAACAATATTTGTTTTTTTTTAAATAAATTATTATATCATACAGGGTGTAACTAGGGTTGCCAACTTTTATTAGAAGAAATAGAGTATATCTGATTTCAAAGGAGGTAAATCAAGAGTACGGACTTCCAAAAAAGAGTATCATTTATTTTATAAAGGTATTTTTTTGTACTTTTTGCAGTACATAACAATTTTTCGTGGTTTCTCAAAGAATTGTATGACTCCAAACATTCTAACTTTAATATAGATCAAGAGCTCATTTTTAATCAATTTCAATGAAGCTCTGTTTCTCTTTTCCCGCCACTTCACATTCATGACTGAAAAGACTCTCTTAGTAAATGCTGAAGTGGCGGGAACAGAAAGTATATAGCTAACATTTTTTTTAAACAAACCAATAATTCGTCAGGACATTTTTTTATAACAAATTGGCATTTTTCTGCAGTGAACTTTTGCGTAAAATCTGTATTATTTAACAATTCACCTTGGAGATCTTTGAAAATTATAACTTCTGAATATAAACTGTCCATGTGTATGTTTAGTATTCGTAAACTTTTTTGGTTATGATAATGGGTTTGCATAATATTACATGACTGGCACTAGTATAGTAAACATTGTGTAAAAAAAGAGTATTTTAGCATACTCTAATAATGTTATAGATTAAAGAGTACGCCTACATGATATAGAGTACAATACTCTATTTGATAGTACGGTTGGAAACCCTAGGTGTAACAGAAAGGGTATAGTCATAAGCTGAATATGCTGCAGACCATCAAACTGAACAACTTTCTCTAACGGTCCAATTTCGTAAATTTCAATACCTACTCGACCCAAATGTATGGGACAGCTGATAATTTTTTTCGCATTTACGAAATTGGACCCATGGAAGAAGTTGTTCAGTTTGATGGTCTGAAGCATATCCTTTTATATGACTGTATACCCTTTTTGTTACACCCTGTATATATATATATGTATTATTTATATATCCTGAAACCAAACGTTTTTAAAATGTTGTTTGCTTGAAGCGATAATCGAACCCACTCTAATGTGAAACACGGCACCAATCGATTGTTTAATCATACGGATAAAATCTTACTATCTAACATTAGACTACACTCAAAGTCTTGACACTCATTATTTTGGTATACGACTCTTAATTACCTTTTCAATCCTGATTCTATTCACGTTATCAAACAATTTTTTCAAATGCACTTGTATCGTCGAAGGTCTCTTTGAATTGCCAAGAATTTCCAGTAAATCATCATTTGATATAAAATAAAATCTTGGGAACAGTTGTCGTTTTGTCTCCAAATATTTTTCAAGAGCTCGGAGGATGCCATCCAAGTTATCCACCATTTGGTTCAATTTATTGAAAAGGTATGGCGAAGGTTTGTAAAGGCAGGCTTCTATTGCATTTTTTCCAGCGATCATGCTATCAAAAGTAAAATCGTCTCATACAAAATTCAATAACAGCAATAGATTTTTACACTCACGGCATATTTAGCAGAACATAAAAAAGATCGAAAAACTACTTTGTGTAACAATGCAGGCTAGTTTTTATTTAATTTAGAACAAATCATTTATTTCTTCCAGACTACAAATAGAACTAAAGTAATGATAAAGATAAGAGATAAGATAAGTCTAAAAGAAAGTAAATATAAACAACGATGACAATAGGACACTTCAAGATTGAGATCCTCAAGCGGTGTAACCTTATTGGTAACTACAGTTTTGAGCCGTTTGGGGACGCTCGGGACATGGGGCCCGAGAGCGCGTCTCCTTTTTAAGGAAATCTGTCGCCGACTGGTCGACACTTCGCGTGACCAGAGGGCTGGCTCTTTCTTTGGCCAAAGAATTAACATTGCCATTCAGCGTTGCGTGGTGGTGGTATTTATTTGTCGCAGGGACATGACGTGCATCATACAAAATTACAAAAAAATAAACTATAAATCCACACACAAAAAACAACAACACAAAAGCACAAAACCACAAATAAAAAACACAAAAACTGTCACAGTGTGAACAGACAACAGCTGTGTGGCTGTGTAACAGTGTGTTTGTATGTTCCTTCTTTATTAATTTGTCAATGTCATTGGTATCCCTATAAATGCCCTTTTCGGATCGGACAGGGTTTTTGTTAACGTATTATACAACATTAGTTTTAGTTTATGCGAAACCTGAAACACGTGTCTAGTATTTTTATTTAAAGAATCTATGTACTAATTTCAAAACTGTATCATGATAAATCACAAAGTTATAAGCTTATTCAGTTACCTGGTTGTCCGCACAAAAATGTGGTCAACGCGCGGCGCCGCCGCGCGTGTGCCTCCAGCGTTGACTTAACCTCATTGATGATAATAATTTGGCAGTAGGTACCTAAATGATTGCAATAGGAACTTACACCCGTATTCCAGAAGCCGACTTAGGTCCATTTTTGAACTTAAGTCGACATTTGTTGTCATGGCAACAGGTGAAGAACGCCCACCACGGCATCAGCAACACCCACTCAATGATGTTCATAAGGTGAGGACAGACTATTTGTAACAAGACATCGAGCCACTTGACACTTTGTTAAAACTTGATTTTGATTTGCTTTCATCGAGCAAAAACACGAGCGCGGGCAAATCGTACAACATGGAGTGAGGTGCGTGGACTGAGGGGTCGTGCTGGTCGTTTCTTCTCCTAATTCGGTCAGTGTTTTTTTAATATAACTCATCAAGATAAATTGCAGCACACGCGACTTGCAAGTCCGAACGAAGTATCAACGAAGAGTAAATGCCACACAGTAAGGACAGTCACTAAAGAACACCACCGGCTTACTCCTTATGCTTCGTTCACGTTCATACATCTGGTCACTGCCACCTGACCTTTTTGAAGAACAATACTAATAAAGTTTGTCCTTCTGGGGTGTTCTCTTTCGGGTTTTGTTAGTCGCCTTTTACTCGTCCTCTCAACATGACCAAGCCATCCAAACATATTCTTTTAATTTTTTTGTCTCATCATCTTCTTTTCAACCGCAACCTTGCATTATATCATTCCTCAATTTATCAACCAATGTTACAATACGTGGAAATGCTCATATGAGTACTCACCTTAATCTACCTCAAAAACATGCAGTCCATTTCAAACCCAAAAAAGTATGTTGCATGAAGGTTGCAAGCTGCTTTGTATGCTAAAAATGTTATATTAAAATACGTCACAATGCTAGAGTTATCATAAATTGATGTTCTACCGAATGCTCTTGGTTGACATCATTTGTCAAAGAACTTAAAACCTTAAAACGGATTTACTTGAAAATAAATATTTATTTTTTCGTGGTTCATTTATAAGATTTTCACTTAAAATAATGGCATCAAGAATTTTCTTTTCGGCTGGTGAAAAGTCGTGCGTACAGAAACTTGTCCGGAAGTACAAGCTCCATCAAAATACCACGTTGTCGGGCAGCCCATCAGCGAAAAAATGTGCTTGGGCTCGCCTAACCCAGCGAGCCCAAGCACCAGTTATATCTGCTGAAAATGGAGGAGCAAAAGTGGCTGGTGAAGGCAGTAGAAGAAGCATACCAAAAGGCAAAACTCGAACGTTTTCGAAGTGCCGTCCAGCTACTTCGATTCAGCGAGGTTACAAGGGACGAGGCCGAAAAAATAAATTAAATTATTATTATTATACAAGCCAACTGGTTTTTATTTTATTTAAAAGTAGTACGTATAACAAATAACAAAATTATCTAAATTACACATTTATTGACAAGCAAAGGAAATTTTTAATTTTTATTAACGTAGGACTACGTTAGACTGGATCCAGTCTCTAGGTTAGTAAAACCCAACAACACTGCATGGCCTGGGAATCGAACCCATAACCTCACACCATGCAGTTGTGCTTATAACTAGTTGACCAACGAGAGAGCAAAAATATAAATATGAACATCACACAATTATAAACATACTAGCTGTTGCCCATGACCTTCGTCCGCGATTATTGAAAGCTGACAAGCTACATGGTTTGTTGAAGAAATAAGGCATCCGAAGTGGCTACGTCACTACCGTTATTATTCCATTTTTGCCAGGGATGATTGCCAAGGATGAATGACTGTGGTCGCGTGGCAATGTTTAATAAATTGTACCCTGCTGCCTCTAATCCGTAGCGGGTACATGGTGGTTTCTTCAACCCAGCGGTGATAAAAGAGCTCAGTAAGCTTCGAGCTTTTCTTCGCCAGTTCGCTCTATTAGAAGGTTCCGGTCGTCCAGAGTTGAGGGAAGAATTCAGTTGGACGATGAACCGAGTAGCCTTGAATTTCTTTGGATTCGTTCACCCAACATAATGGTGTGTTTCATATCGGCCTTTCTCTTCCTCCGTTTAACAGTAGCAAGCCGCCTGCTCATGTTTTAAGCGCGTTTTGGTCCCAGTTCTAACATAACGTAACTCATTTGATGGGGATGCCCTAGCTTACACCTATCCTTACCCATATCATTTGAAAAAAAAAACTTAAGATCAGCCGGCTAAACCCCTAACGCAACGGCGAATAAGAACTCGATTTCATTATTTTATTATTGCAATATAACAGAAACTGGCCACTACAGCGGCCGGCGAGCGCTACATCCAACTTGGTTGCATCAAATTTGTATTTTTTTCTTTCTCTTTCTACTTAAGATCTATATAACTGCGATAGTACCGCAAAGGCAATGGGATTACCCGTATTATTACAGGTAGTAGGATTGGTAGTAACACGGGTAAGTCACCCCCTACTATCGCTTTATTGGCAACTAGTTTATGCCCGCGGCTTCGTGGAGGTCGGGAAATGCCAACGGGATCTTACTTCTGAGATAATAAGTTATCTATGCCCTATACCAGACTATAATCTATCTCTGTACCAAATTTCATCCAGATCTGTTCAGCCGTTCTGGCGATTGAGTAACAAACATCTATCCATTCAAACTTTAGCATTTATAATAGTTATGTAAGATTTTTATATTTCATTTTATTTGAGCTATACAGACACACTTGCGTTTTTCTTACATGTACTTACTTATAACTTGTTCATTGTAATATTAATTACATTACATATGTGAAATATTGATAACCTGGTTTGAGATTGGACACCGGTGACGACAATCAAATGATTCATTAGGAATCTATATATACATAATACTTTTACATAATATTTAATATCAATGTCGCGTATCACGAGCCAACGCGAAAATCGGGTTTTCACATATATTTACAGACACGACTACCTCAGAAATATTCCTCCTACTTACTAATTGGTAAATGCGCCCCGCACGCCCTGCGCAACACTGTGCGCCATGGCCTGTATCCGTGAGTTTCGAAGCCCTATTTGACTCTGTTGGGGGATAATTTTGAAAAACTGTGATACATAATTGTCTCATAATTTTAATTAAAGAGTGTGTACACCAATTTCCAAATCAATCGGTTCCGAGAATAAAAAGTTTCACAGAAAATTCAACACCCCATTTCACCCTCTTGGGGGTGGAATTTCAAAAAACCCTTTCTTAGTGGATACATACTTTTCATAAAGATTACACTCTCCAAATTTCATGGCTCTAGGTCCAGCGGTTTGGGCTGTGCGTTGATATATCAGTCAGTCAGTCAGGACTTTGAATTTTTTAAGTATAGATAAATGATAAGAGCGACTTGGTGGTATCGTAGGTATAAACAAAACAACACGAGTATGGGCAAGCTCGCTCATAAGCACCATTCGCACCATTTTTAATGTCTGAGATTCAAAATGGTTCGTTAGTTTTCTCATGCTTTAGAAATATCACGTAGCTTGTATTATCTTTTATGGGTACGATACTCCATATTACGACTATTTGTCACGACTATAATTTATTATTTACGCGATCTTAATTACTAATTCAAACAATCCCACGATAATGAACATTTCCAAATACCTACCGATTTGAAAAAGAAACCGTGCTTAATATATATTTACCACGGATAATGCAAGTGCTCGCAATATTGATAATAGTTCATTAATAATCCTTGATGACTACAGACTAGCTGGCTTCGAAATTAAAGGCGATGGAAAATAGTTTTTATCAACAAGGGTCGATGGCCGTCCACGAGCTGTAGGTCAAAATTTCCAGAACGAAAACGTTGGAAACAAAAACGAACAGAGTTTTCTTCTACAGTATCTTCCCTATTTTATTTAATATCAGCCCTCTATGTCCTTCTGCTGGGCAAAGACCTCTCGCATGGCTTTCCAATTTTTGTACGGTTTCCTTCTGAAATCGAAAGTGCTTTTGGAACTGTTTATTGTTGTAACATTCTAACGGGTTGTCGGCATCGGGTCACGATAAATAATTGTGTGGCGTATCGTATACATAATCGACATATTCCTCAAAATTCATCTTGCTTTGGCTATAAAAAAAAACAATTTTACACACGTCGATTCACTTGAATTTCAGTAGGTATATATATATATCAGCCATAACGTAAGTTTCACGGTTTCAAGGATCTTCTGGCGCGGGCAAACATCGGAACTAACGCAGCCATCTCTTTCTTTTCTCAATATATTTTACAAAACAATTAACAAAAGGTTTACCAACAGCGCCCCCCTGTCAGCTTCATTCGAGCGCCAAAAGATTCTTGTACTACAAAACTCTTGAAAAGTGGGCGTTTATGTCAAATTATAAACAAACGTCCACGACTTAAACTACGGGTGTTACACCCGTAGTTTAAGTCGTGGACTGAACTTAAGTCGGACTTGACACGCCTACTTTCCACCCCATTAGACATATTGACAGCTACAGTTTGTTTATAATTTGACATAAACGCCCACTTTTCAAAAGTTTTGTAGTACAAGAATCTTTTGGCGCTCGAATAAAGCTGACAGGGGGGCGCTGCTGATAAACCTTTTGTTAATTGTTTTGTAAAAAATATTGAGAAAAGAAAGAGATGGCTGCGTTAGTTCCGATGTTTGCCCGCGCCAGAAGATCCTTGAAACCGTGAAACTTACGTTATGGCTGATATATATACCTACTGAAATTCAAGTGAATCGACGTGTGTAAAATTGTTTTCTTTTTATAGCCAAAGCAAGATGAATTTTGATGAATATGTCGATTATGTATACGATACGCCATACAATTATATATCGTGACCCGATACCAAAAGAAACCCGTTAGAATGTTACAACAATAAACAGTTCCAAAAACACTTTCGATTTCAGAAGGAAACCGTACAAAAATTGGAAAGCCATGCGAGAGGTCTTTGCCCAGCAGAGGGACATAGAGGGCTGATATTAAATAAAATAGGGAAGATACTGTAGAAGAAAACTGTTCGTTTTTGATTCCAACGTTTTCGTTCTGGAAATTTTGACCTACAGCCCGTGGACGGCCATCGACCCTTGTTGATAAAAACTATTTTCCATCGCCTTTAATTTCGAAGCCAGCTAGTCTGTAGTCGGGATTATTAATGAACTATTATTAATATTGCGAGCACTTGCATTATCCGTGATAAATATATATTAAACACGGTTTCTTTTTCAAATCGGTAGATATTTGGAAATGTTCATTATCGTGGGATTGTTTGAATTAGTAATTAAGATCGCGTACATAAGTAATACAAGCTACGTGATATTTCTAAAGCATGAGAAAACTAACGAACCATTTTAAATCTCAGACATTAAAAGTGGTGTGAATGGTGCTTATGAGCGAGCTTGCCCATACTCGTGTTGTTTTGTTTATACCTACGATACCACCAAGTCGCTCTTATCATCTATCTATACTTAAAAAATTCAAAGTCCTGACTGACTGACTGATATATCAACGCACAGCCCAAACCGCTGGACCTAGAGACATGAAATTTGGAGGGTGTATTCTTTATGAAAAGTATGTATCCACTAAGAAAGGGTTTTTTTGAAATTCCACCCCCAAGAGGGTGAAATCGGGTGTTGAATTTTCTGTGAAACTTTTTATTCTCGGAATCGATTGATTTGGAAATTGGTGTACACACTCTTTAATTAAAATTATGAGACAATTATGTATCACAGTTTTTCAAAATTATCCCCCAACAGAGTCAAATAGGGCTTCGAAACTCACGTAGACAGGCCATGGCGCACAGTGTTGCGCAGGGCGTGCGGGGCGCATTTACCAATTAGTAAGTAGGAGGAATATTTCTGAGGTAGTCGTGTCTGTAAATATATGTGAAAACCCGATTTTCGCGTTGGCTCGTGATACGCGACATTGATATTAAATATTATGTAAGAGTATTATGTCTATATAGATTCCTAATGAATCATTTGATTGTCGTCACCGGTGTCCAATCTCAAACCAGGTTATCAATATTTCACATATGTAATGTAATTAATATTACAATGAACAAGTTATAAGTAAGTACATGTAAGAAAAACGCAAGTGTGTCTGTATAGCTCAAATAGATATTTGTTACTCAATCGCCAGAACGGCTGAACAGATCTGAATGAAACTTGGTACAGAGATAGATTATAGTCTGGTATAGGACATTAACAACTTATTATCTCAGAAGTAAGATCCCGTTGGCATTTCCCGACCTCCACGAAACCGCGGGCATAAATTAGTTGCCAATAAAGCGATAGTAGGGGGTGACTTACCCGTGTTACTACCAATCCTACTACCTGTAATAATACGGGTAATCCCATTGCTTTTGCGGTACTATCGCAGTTGTATAGATCTTAAATAGAAAGAGAAAGAAAAAAATACAAATTTGATGCAACCAAGTTGGATGTAGCGCTCGCCGGCCGCTGTAGTGGCCAGTTTCTGTTATATTGCAATAATAAAATAATCAAATCGAATTCTTATTCGCCGTTGCGTTAGGGGTTTAGCCGGCTGATCTTAGGTTTTTTTTTCAAATGATATGGGTAAGGATAGGTGTAAGCTAGGGCATCCCCATCAAATGAGTTACGTTATGTTAGAACTGGGACCAAAACGCGCTTAAAACATGATCAGGCGGCTTGCTACTGTTAAACGGAGGAAGAGAAAGGCCGATATGAAACACACCATTATGTTGGGTGAACGAATCCAAAGAAATTCAAGGCTACTCGGTTCATCGTCCAACTGAATTCTTCCCTCAACTCTGAACGACCGGAACCTTCTAATAGAGCGAACTGGCGAAGAAAAGCTTGAAGCTTACTGAGCTCTTTTATCACCGCTGGGTTGAAGAGACCACCATGTACCCGCGACGGATTAGAGGCAGCAGGGTACAATTTATTAAACATTGCCACGCGACCACAGTCATTCATCCTTGGCAATCATCCCTGGCAAAAATGGAATAATAACGGTAGTGACGTAGCCACTTCGGATGCCTTATTTCTTCAACAAACCATGTAGCTTGTCAGCTTTCAATAATCGCGGACGAAGGTCATGGGCAACAGCTAGTATGTTTATAATTGTGTGATGTTCATATTTATATTTTTGATCTCTCGTTGGACAACTAGTTATAAGCGCCACTGCATGGTGTGAGGTTATGGGTTCGATTCCCAGGCCATGCAGTGTTGTTGGGTTTTACTAACCTAGAGACTGGATCCAGTCTAACGTAGTCCTACGTTAATAAAAATTAAAAATTTCCTTTGCTTGTCAATAAATGTGTAATTTAGATAATTTTGTTATTTGTTATACGTGATACTACTTTTAAATAAAATAAAAACCAGTTGGCTTGTATAATAATTATTTCATTTATTTTTCGGCCTCTTCCCTTGTAACCTCGCTGAATCGAAGTAGCTGGGCGGCACTCAAACGTTCGAGTTTTGCCTTTTGGTATGCTTCTTCTGCTGCCTTCACCAGCCACTTTTGCTCCTCCATTTTCAGCAGATGTAACTGGTTGGGCTCGCCTAACCCAGCGAGCCCAAGCACATTTTTTCGCTGATGGGCTGCCCGACAACGTGGTATTTTGATGGAGCTTGTGCTTGCGGACAAGTTTCTGTACGCACGACTTTTCACCAGCCAAAAAGAAAATTCTTGATGCCATTAAAACTTATAAATGAACCACGAAAAAATAAATATTTATTTTCAAGTAAAAGTTCTTTGACAAATGATGTCAACCAAGAACATTCGGTAGAACATCAATTTATGATAACTCTAGCATTGTGACGTATTTTAATATAACATTTTTAGCATACAAAGCAGCTTGCAACCTTCATGCAACATACTTTTTTGGGTTTGAAATGGACAGCATGTTTTTGAGGTAGATTAAGGTGAGTACTCATATGAGCATTTCCACGTATTGTAACATTGGTTGATAAATTGAGGAATGATATAATGCAAGGTTGCGGTTGAAATGATGAGCAGATGAAATGATGATGAGATGTTTGGATGGCTTGGTCATGTTGAGAGGACGAGTAAAAAGCGACTAACAAAACCCGAAAGAGAACACCCCAGAAGGACAAACTTTATTAGTATTGTTCTTCAAAAAGGTCAGGTGGCAGTGACCAGATGTATGAACGTGAACGAAGCAAAAGGAGTAAGCCGGTGGTGTTCTTTAGTGACTGTCCTTACTGTGTGGCTTTTACTCTTCGTTGATATGTTGAACTTGCAAGTCACGTGTGCTGCAGTTTATCTTGATGAGTTATATTAAAAAAAAACACTGACCGCATTAGGAGAAGAAACGACCAGCACGACCCCTCAGTCCACGCACCTCATTCATGTTGTACGATTTGCCCGCGCTCGTGTTTTTGGTCGATGAAATGTTACAAGCAAATCAAAATCAAGTTTTAACAAAGTGTCAAGTGGCTCATGTGTTGTTACAAATGCAACTTCTAGCTAGTCTGTCCTCACCTTATGAACATCATTGAGTGGGTGTTGCTGATGCGGTGGTGGGCGTTCTTCACCTGTTGCCATGACAACAAATGTCGTTTTAAGTTCAAAAATGGACTTAAGTCGTCTTCTGGAATACGGGTGTTGGTGTCGCTCGGCGTCCAACTTGTAGCTTTTGTTAAATATTTTTGGGACAAAATATAACATGGTTTAAAAATTATTGGAATCGATTCGGTTACTTACTCTGAACAAACTATGTTCAGGTTTTGCTTAAACTAAAAATAATGTTGTATGTTTGGGAGCTCGAACAGACTAGGTGGAGATCGATGGAGGGAGACTGGAGATCGTTGTATAAGAGAAATTTTAGAAGAAAATGTGGTACCGTTTGCCCCCTTTATCGGTGCCGACTTTGTTTTGATTCAGGATAATGCACGGCCACATACTGCTCGTTTAAACCAAGCATAAATCTTAATAATGTGATGTACAGTAAAATAGAGTTTTTTATACATTTAAATAGATATTTAATATAAATAAATTACATAATTTTTTATAATTTTAGGAGTAGTCGGCGAGACCACCAGATATGAATCCGATAGAAATCGTCTGAGACCAGCTGAAATGTAGAGTATAATCCAGATTCACAGCTGAGATATATGGAATGGCAGTGACTATCACAGGAAACACGAGACAACATCATTTTCTACATGTCTAGGCGGCCGGAAACTTTAATAAGGAAACATGTGTTATTAATTTATATATTTTTATTTTTTTACTTAAGAAATTGTTTTAAGTAACTTTTTCAACTTAATTGGTTACCTTAAAACTTCAAGAAAGTACATATTTCACCATAAACAATTTTACTCACAAAAATTATATTAAATGTGATCTCTTTTTAATTTTAAAAGGGGTGTAATTTTAATTAAGAAAATAAGTTTAACTACGAAATATTATAATTATCGGTATTTTTACATTTTCGGCCTTTGTTATGTTCCACTAAATATGTGTGTATAATAACGTCCTAAATTCCTAATACTACTAATAACTACTAAATACTAGTCTAGATTATTGGTTAAATTAGTAAATATTATTTAGTGACAGAGCTTACTTGGAAGTTACTTCTGTCCAAGCGGATGTCAAGTCATCAAATATTAAAACTTCTTCTGGCAATTGCGTCCTAATGTCTTCACCACAAAAAATAGTTTCTAGATAGAGATAACGCCTTTGAACTTGTAAGGAAATCTGTTACAGAAACATTTCATAAAACACTCGAGGTACTTAATTTGTAAAGTATACCTAAACATTGTTTTAAGCTTTCAAAATTTAAAACTAAACTTACGCTGTTGCAAGCTTAAAAAATATCGGGAGCTCAAAATAATGAATAATCACGGAAGATATCGGTCGAATAGAGTGACAGTATTAGGTATAATGTTAACAATAGCAATGAAATCCGTTTGTAAGTTTGTATGTAGGGGGTAATCTTCGGCACTACTGATCCTATTCCGAAAATTATTTCACTAACGGGAAGCTTCAGTAACCCCAAGTGTCATAGGCTACACATAAAACGATCCGAGGGTTAACTTCCGTACATGTATAACTGGAGCAAAGCCGCGACAAAAAGCTATAGTTAGGTATATCATCAATTGATATTGCTTACTTCAATACATTCTGCCACGTATCCTAATGACTTCTCCCAGTAGTCAACTTCTTTAATGAACGGTTCTACATATTTTGTCGATTTCATTGACGAGAGTTGCACTTGATGATCTTCGAGAAACTAAGAAATTTGAAAGTTTAATCAGCGGTTATGCAAGAACCTAACTCAAAATGTTGCAGATTTTGTTTAACCAACCTGCATAACGTCGTCTACCCCTTTAATCTTATAAATATCTCCTTTATGTTGCGTCATCTCATAGGTCGTCGCCTTCCACACCTCTCTGATAGCTTTGAGTCCGTTCTCAATGTTAAGTTCCATAGTAGCAGCATTTGATATTTCTGCTATATCTTCTGCGTAAGCTTGGAAGTTTAGTTTCATAATTAAGTCTAATTTAAAGTCTTCCGAGTTTTGGTCAAATTCTCTGTATGCATCAAATAATTGTGAAATTATATTATGTATAGGGATAGGAACATGAAAAAAATTACGACCCTGTAATTTGTCATTTTATTTTATTCAATCCGTACTTTCTAACATAAAACAAGCTTGAATTCATTTTAATAACTTCACACCAGCAAGGAAACATTACCTAAGCCACAGACATGTACCTATTAATATATGTCTGTGACCTAAGCATGTCATTTTTTACAGCAAGAGTAAGTAGGTACTACATAATTATGTAGTCTCAACTTGTCAACTTACACATTCATAAGCGTCTTTATTCTGTCCCAATGTCTCTCCCTCATACACGGATTTTTTAAATCACCAATTAGAGGTAATGTTCGCCTAAATGCATCGACTTTGATTCTAGTTGTGTCTATAATATCCCAATTCTTTTCTTTTAGTTGCCGAGAAAGCCGATTGAAGTTTCTGAAAAAAAAATTATAATATGCCTGTAATGTTGGCCAGGCCATGCCGAGTTCGACTATCATAGTCTTATATCATTAAATAAATAAATAATTTGAAAATGAAACCGAACTATGCGTGTAGTTAAGGCACTGCTTGGCTCTAAAATAAGGGCCCTATCACTTTACCTAAACAAGAACATAACATTCTCTTCCATTTCTTCAGTCTCCATCTGCCAAAATGTTTGAGTTTTATATCTCTCCCAAGATTCCTCCCATTGATTTACCAAGCCCCAGACTTCCTCCAACTTCTCTAGCTCCTTCTCCATTTTCTGAAGATCCAGATTCACTGGTGTACTGAAATCAATTAATTGCAAAAGGTTTTAAATATTATTAAATTCAGCTACACGCCTCCTTTTCTTACAACATGATGATTGCCACAGAGCAAAAGTAACACCGGAAACATTTAACATCCAACAATATCTCTCAACCGAGAAAAATGCAATCAAAGAGGCCTTGCCAAAGAAGTATAGGTATTTCGGTTGAGTCGCTGAGACGGTAAAACAAGCTTTAGTAGGTACTTATCATTCCTTAGTTTGTTTTATTTTACATTTATCTTTTGTTCATTTACTGATTGCGTCGTTATCATGTTCGCCTCCCATAACTGTTGAGTCAGCATGTTGACGTGCCTATTATTTACTAAAATCTATTAATTGTAAAAACAATCTAACTACGAGTAGAGCCTAGTTACCCAATTTACTTATTTAAAATCCATTTACGTTAGATTAAACACAGCAAGACCATCGCGTATAAGTTGTTCCTGTGCTCTCAATGCATTTAGTGTTTCTCTGAAAGCTTTCAACTGAGACAGGGCATCTTTGGCAGTTATTTCGCTGGAAACTGGTGCCGTCTTATAGAAATTTTCGCAAAATTCTTTCACCTCTTCTTTAAATACCTGAGAGAAATTGTCAATTAAAATAGTTCTAGCATTATTAGGCTGCGGTCAGACGAAGTGAGATTTTTTGACGTAGCCGATGAGCGGTAGCCATTTAGCCACTACGCTTATATGTTCAGTAAAGGCGAGTGTAACTCTGTGAACTTTAGACAAAGACAATTCAATTCCCTGGAAACACTTAAAGTGTGACTCAAATATTCGAACGGCCGCCGAGCGACCGCGTGAATTTTTGGGTGCGTTGTCCAGCAGAGCTATTCTGAAAGCTTCGTTTGCGAAATCACTTCTGAATCCGCGGTGAAATCTTGGGACATAAACATTTCGTATTCTCAAATTGAGTGAATTCGACACTAGCGCCAGCAAGTGATGACGAAAGTGAGAGGAATTACAACGGGTGAGTATTTTGACGTTTGTCCAAAGTATTTCGTATTCTCAAACACAATTCGCTCGCCGTATCGAAAGTCATCTCGCATCTCACACACGAATTCATCTGTCAAATGAAAAGTTACTATTTCTTGAGTGAAAATAAGTGTTTCAATAAATATGTATGTGATATAAATGCAAAACAAAAAGAACAATTATCTATAATCTATACATTTGTGGTTTTCTTACAGAAAAAAAGTAAAACAGTTAGTATGAACTAATATACCGACCTTTTAAAAAACTTCATGAACTTATTGTGTTTTCATCTATTTCTAACTTTTGTAGATGTCTCATTCTTTTTTGATATTGAGTTTACTGAAAGAAGCCGATACCCTAGACGTTGCCGCAACCCGTCGCCAAGCCCAGAACATTAGAAATTTAAACTTATTGAGCCCTGGTCAGGACTATGTGCATGTGTACAGACTAA
The DNA here is from genome assembly GCA_910589295.1 of Noctua janthe. Lineage (NCBI taxonomy): Eukaryota > Metazoa > Arthropoda > Insecta > Lepidoptera > Noctuidae > Noctua > Noctua janthe. The sequence goes on from OU342561.1 coordinate 1,730,180, forward strand.
CAGAGGAGCTTATTAGAAATTTAGAACAAGAGCTTAGATCTCTATAACCTATGACGGCAAAAAAGGAAGAGGTCTGGCTAATAGAATTAAGGTAGATAATAGATATATATGTCATGTTTTACTTATTTAAATCGTTAATGTGTTAAACCATCCAACAATAGTAAAAAAATACATTACTTTGTTTCTTTATTCATTTTTTTGCCGTCTTTATCGTACCTCCACCCATACTGTTTAATTTCACAGTGATATTATTCCACTCCTTATTAGCCGCCTGTTTGGCGCTTTGATTTTTGGCAAACCCTTTTGCCAAACTAGGCTTCCTTTCTAAGAAATCGATTAGCGTCTCCACTTGAGCCGCAGATGGATGGAAGTACGCTCAGCACTGAAGTAGAGAATTAACAATTAAATATGAATAAAACGATACCGGCAGTAACTTATTACCACAGAAATCGTAATTACTTCATTTTGCTAAACACTTCACAGTAAAATCGCGGGGAAATAAAATAACAAAGCATGTTTGTCAACAAAAAAATACGCTTGGCTTGGCTTGGGTACGCGTTGCGACTTGCGAGCGAGTGAATGCTTTTTTTTATACTCGGGCTCCCATATCTCCAAGAGGCAAAGGCGACACTGCGTTCAGTCTAATTTTTCATTCTCTATCTCAAATAAAACTTGTAAATATTAAAACGTACAAAAGAATGCATTTACATTACATTTATGGCTGAAATAAACTATAAAATATTATTTTAGAGCGCTAATTCAGCAAAATTTTGTGAGTCGATATAAATCATAACAAGGCACAATTCAGTGCCACCGCTCTACTACCATAGAGCAATGTCACCTGAGTTCTCGAAAGTCACTTCACTTCACTTGGCCTTGATCGTGACATGAGAATACCAAAACTTGTACAGGCGAGGTGAGAAGTGAAGTGAGTGTGACTTTCGAGATGATTTGCGAGATGACTTTCGAAGTGAGTCACCGTTTACAGAATAGCACTGCTGGTGCAAACAAATTAATGTCAAATAATACAGATATTATATTATAAGCCACAAAACCGTGTTCTTGCATGTAAATATACACGCTGACGCACACACCTACACTAAAACCATGCTCATCGCTCCTAGTACGTCTCGAGTCGTGGTCTAGCTAGATAACATTGACAAAAAAAATAGAATTATGCCTTCCTGTGTAGTGAAAACTTGTAAAAACAATCACATAAAAAGTCTCAAGGAATCACTTTTCTTATGTAAGAACTTGAAATAACATCATTTTTTAATTAATTAACTATGAATTTTGTAACTTGGAACACAAAACCTCAACGAATGAAAACAGTGACAAAGCGCGAAGGTTGCCCATAATATGATTTCAAATTTCCCCATTCGATTAAAATAAATTTAAATATGATTTCTTACTTCGAGTAATTACAGGCTGTAAAGGGTAAACAACACCGTTATTGTTGAAATCAGTGGTTTGGTTTCATTAATAGAACGTAAAATCGATGAAAAAAGCAACCTTTTTTTTAAAGAAAATCTACGATTCCCCACAAGATCAGATCACCCTATTGCGCGCAAACAGCTAGCGGCCGGGACGGGGCACTCGCGGTTATACGCCACGCGCGCTCAACGAACGATGAGTCATGACCTCAGTCAGTCAGCTGTCGCCCTAGCAACCGCACGTAACTAGTCGTAGCGCCGCGCGCCACGTTTTTTTTCGTAAATTGAGTGTACTTAGTGCGGGGTGCGTTGTCAGAATTCCTCCTCGTGTGCCTGATGGCTGCCGGTCCCTCTCGATACGTCTGGAGGGAATAGCAGCTGCTGGGCCGGTGCACCCTGGGCGTGGGCAGTATCCTTCCCCGAGGAATGGGAAGAGATTCTTATTCCTCGGGGAATGTTACTGTCCATGGCTAATATTCTGACATGGGCGGGTCCCTCATGGACCAAGGGGGCGTTGCTCCGCGTGACCCTCTGAAAAGCAGAGGGCACAGCGGAGGAGCAAGGGCGGGCTCGGTGTGCACTTACCCTGCCTCCGAGCAGACAGTGAAGGACGTGCGTTCCTCACTGTCTCCGTCGATATCGTAATCCCACCGTCGAAGTGTCGTGGAACACGTCTCGCGGCTTCGATTGGGACCGAGGGTCTTGGCTTAACCGCCCGGACCACGAGGTAGAAAACCTCTATAAAAAGTTACCCCGAATCTCAAGCGGCGGCGCACCGCGAGGAGATGTATGGCTGACGGGTTCCTTTGGAAAATCAGTCTCTAGTGCGAACCACTGCCGGGCCTGGCTATGGCTTATCTGGGTACAGGGGGCACTGCCCAGATGGACTTTTTATTTCCCCCATACTCGTGGGAACAGTATGGAAACTAATACAACCCAAAAAACGGCCGATATCGGCGAAGGAAGGGAGGAGAGGGATGCGGTGTCGGAGACGCATCCAGCGAGGTGAGCGCGGGAGGCTCAGTGAGCTCCCAGCGCGGGAGGCCCGGGGCTGCTGCGGGGAACAGGGAGTTCCTACGCAAGCGGTCCAGGCCGGTAGGCGACCGAGAGTCGTCGTCAGATGGGGAGCTGGCTTCGGCTTGTAAGATCCCCACCAGCAAGCGCGGCGGGATCCGTGGCAAGGGGAGAGGCCTCTCTGCCACCGAGAGGTCGGCGCGGCTTGCCGAGGAGGGGCGCCATCCGGGGGTGGCCACCGGTCACGGGGTGGCCCGTTCGGGCTCCTCTGGCGACGAAGCGGGCGTTGATGGCGGCTCCGAAGCGGAGCGTAAGGCCGGACTCGCGAAGGAGGTGGAGGCGGCGCTTAGGGCTGTCTCTTTGAAACAAAAGCCCTCCACCAGGCAAAGGGCTATACCTGCAGCGGTCGCCTCCATTATGGCGGCAGCGGAGGCCAGATTTGCGGGGCCCCCGCCAGACGGCGTGGCCATTCTGAGGGCGGAGGTCGCTCGACTGACGGCCGCCACGGAGCTTCTCAAAGAGGAGAACATGAAGCTCCGAGCAGACCTGGCCAGTTTGCGCGAGTCCGGCTCTCGCGAGGCGCCCCAAAATGGGGGCCAGAAGCATCCAAGCCAGTCCGTGCCGGTGGAGAACCAGGTTCTGAATCTGGTTCGGCAGGAGCTGGCTGCCTTCCAGGCGAGGTTCTCCGTCCTGGAGGGCATTGTCCTGCGCCCCCCCCTAGCGGCAAACAAGGCGCCCCCGGGACCGACGGCGGCCTCATATGCGTCTGCTGTGGCCTCCGCACCGGGGCCGTCCAGCCAACCCCCCGGCAGGGTTATGTCAGCCCCGACGAAACCGGCTCCGGTTAGGAAGGCGGCGGCCCTGAAACAGGGCAAGGCGGCGGCCCTGGAACAGGGCAAGGCGGCGGCCCAAAAGAAGCTCAAGGCGGCGAATATGCCAGCGCCAGCCGCGAGACAGCCGCTATCGCCGCCCCCCCCACCCCCTAAGCCTTCCGCGGCCGAGACCGGGTGGCAGGTGGCCGGAGAAAAAGCAAGGGAGCGATCGGCGGCCAAAAAGGCCAGGAGGCAGGAGCAGAAACGCCGGCAAAAGGAGCGGGGCGTCGCGGTTAGGCTCAGCACCCCAAAGACCGCAGCTGTAGTGATTACACTACAGCCGGACGCGGAAAAGAGGGGCGTGACCTACCGCGACGTGCTCGCTAAGGCGAAAGCGACGGTGGATCTCGGAGAGCTCGGGATCACCGGGGGCCTCCGGCTTAGAGTCACCGCAACAGGGGCTCGAGTGCTGGAGATCCCTGGCGAAACCCGTGGCTCGTCCGCCGACGCTCTGGCTGAAAAGCTTAGAGCGTCCCTAAATGCGGACGAGGCCCGAGTGTCCAGGCCCGTCAAATGCGCAGACCTGCGCATACTGGGTCTGGACGACTCGGTGACCGAGAAGGAGGTGGTGGCCACCGTCACCAGGACCGGTGGGTGTCCTGCCGAGCAAGTCAAGGCAGGCACCTTACGTCCGGACCTGTCGGGCATGCGAACCATAACGGTAAGCTGCCCTGTGACAGCGGCGAAAGTTATTGTGGAGGGCCGAAGGCTCTTGGTGGGCTGGGTTTCGGCGCAGGTGAAGCTGCTGGAACCCAGACCTCTGAGGTGCTTCCGCTGCCATGTGGGGCACCACGTGTCGGTCCGGTGCACCTCGGAGGTGGACCACAGCGGCCTGTGCTTCCGCTGCGGCCAGCCTGGTCACATGGCCGCGGCTTGCTCCGCCGCGCCGCGCTGCGCCGCATGTGCGGCAGCTGGCAAGCCGGCCGATCACCGGGCAGGGAGCAAGTCCTGCGGTACTCCCGCCAAGGCCAGGGGCAAGGGAAGGCCCTCCGCCACCACCGCCAAAACCCCCACCGTCGCCACCACCGCAGCCGCCGCCACTGTCGCTGCCGCTGCCGCTACTGCTGCAACTTCCGCAGCGGGGCCCTCGCAGGGGGCCCGGGAGGGGGCTGAAATGGAGTGCCAGTAACGGCCCCATTACGCCTTCTCCAGGCGAACATCAACCACTGCGCCTGCGCTCAGGATCTGTTGCTCCAGAGCATGGCGCAGTGGTCGATTAACATCGCCGTGGTCGCTGAGCCGTACTTTGTCCCGCCCAGGGATGACTGGGTTGAGGACCTTAGCGGCTCAGTGACCATAATTACGTCGGTCGCCGCCGGTACCCCGACCCTTGAGAGTGTCAGGAAGGGTCAGGGGTGCGTAGCAGCACGGTTCGGGGAGATCGTTGTAGTGGGAGTCTACTTCTCCCCGAGCCGAACTCTCGCCGAGTTCCACAACTCCCTCACGGAGTTGAGTGTCGTCATCGGAAGCCATTCCCTCCCCGTGCTTGTGCTCGGGGACTTCAATGCCAAGAACTTGGCTTGGGGTTCTCGTTACACGGACGTGCGGGGTAGAATGGTGGAGGACTGGGCTTTGGAGACAGGCCTGGTCGTCCTAAATCGGGGTTCTGTCCCCACGTGCGTGCGGATGCGGGGCAAGTCGGTGGTGGACATCTCGTTCGCCAGCCCCGCTCTGTCGCCGCGTGTCGTTGACTGGTGCGTCATGAAGGGGGTGGAGACCTATTCCGACCACCGGTACATCCGGTTCGACGTCTCCACCCAGTCCTCAAGCGTGCCGGTCCTACAGGCCCCGAGTGGTCCGCGATGGGCGCTGAAGCAGCTGGACCGGGAGCTCCTCCTGGAAGCCTCGATCGTGCAGGCCTGGGTGTCATCACCAGTCAGGCCTGCCGACATCAACAACGAGGCGGGTTGGTTCCAGGAGGCCATGTCCGAGATTTGCGACGTGGCAATGCCCCGAGTTCGGCCAGGAAGCGCCCGGCGTCAGGTGTACTGGTGGTCGCGAGAGCTGACGTCTTTGCGCAAGGCGTGCGTTGCCACGCGGCGCCTGTACGCCAGGCATCGCAGGCTCCGCATCCGCCCTCCGGATGCGTTAGCCATTGAGGCGGAGCTGTACGAGGGGTACAGAGCGGCGAAGACCGCCCTCCAAGAGGCTGTCCGGCGGGCCAAGAACTTGGCCCGCGAGGAGATGCTGGAGTCTCTGAACGGAGATCCGTGGGGGCGCCCTTACAAGATGGTGCGGGACAAACTCCGCACCCGGGCCCCCCCGCTAATGCAGAGTCTCCGGCCTGAGCTCGTGGAGGACGTGGTGAGCGCTCTGTTCCCTTCGCGAGGGGAGCATCCTCCCCCGCCTATGGCTCCGCCGCCGCGTGCGGTGCCGGAAGCGGACCACACCGATGACGATGACGACGTTCCGGAGGTGACTGGGGTAGACCTGAGAGTGGCGGTACGCAGGCTGAAAACCAGAAACACCGCCCCGGGACCCGATGGCTTGCCTGGCAAAGCCTGGGTCCTGGCCTCTGAGGCTCTCGGGCCCCGACTGGAAGGGCTCCTAAGCGCATGCTTGGAGAGAGGCCAGTTTCCGCTTCGTTGGAAGTCGGGGAAGCTGGTCCTCATCCGGAAACCAGGGCGCCCTGCGGACTCTCCGTCCGCATACCGGCCCATCGTGCTGCTCGACGAGGTGGGCAAGCTCTTTGAAAGAGTCATTGCCAACCGCCTCGCCGGGCACCTTGCGGGGATGGGGCCGGATCTTGCGGAACACCAGTTTGGTTTCCGCAAGGGGCGCTCGACGGTGGACGCCATCATGCGCGTGAGAGCCCTCACGACGGGGGACGCGGTGTCCCGGGGCGGGGTCGTCTTGGCGGTGTCTCTTGACATCGCTAACGCCTTCAACTCCATGCCCTGGAGCTGTATTAAGGAGGCACTCCGGTATCACCGGGTGCCGACCTACCTTCGTCGTGTGGTCGGGGACTACCTGACGGATAGAGCCGTCGTCTACCCTGGTCGAAGCGGAGAATGGAACCGGCGAGAGATGTCGTGCGGTGTTCCACAGGGATCGGTTCTGGGGCCGGCCTTGTGGAACATCGGTTACGACTGGGTGCTGCGCGCCGACCTCCCTACCGGCGTCAGCGTAGTTTGCTACGCTGACGACACGCTGGTACTGGCACAAGGGAGGTCGCACGAGGCGGCGGCCGAAAACATGACAGGCGGGGTAGCGATAGTCGTGGAGAGGATCCGGCAATTGGGTCTCGAGGTGGCACTGCACAAGTCCGAGGCCATGTGTTTTCATGGGCCTCGGAATGCGCCACCGTCGGGATCCCTACTGACGGCGGGAGGGGTTTCCATCGGCGTCGGGTCGACGTTGAAGTACCTAGGACTCGTCCTCGACAGCCGGTGGAACTTCGTGGAGCACTTCCGACGTTTGGCTCCCAAACTGGAACGGACAGGGGCTGCCTTCAAGCGGCTCTTGCCCAACCTGAGGGGTCCAAACGCCTCCTGCCGGAGGCTATACGCGGGGGTCGTGCGGTCCATGGCTCTTTACGGGGCCCCGGTGTGGGCGCGTTCTTTGAGGCGGCAAGCCGCCCACTACCTGAACGCGCCCCAAAAGGTAATAGCCATAAGGCTAATCCGGGGGTACCGCACGATCTCCGGCGAAGCGGCTAGCCTCCTTGCCGGATTGCCGCCATGGGATCTGGAGGCGATAGTCCTCGCACGCCTGCACGAATGGCGCGCGGAGGCACTACGTCGGGAGGAAACTCCGCTGCCGCGGCAAATTGCCGCTCAGCGGACAGACCTCCGGCGTGATCTCATGGCGACATGGAGAGAGCGACTGTCGCAACCCCGTGCAGGGCACGCCACCATAGTGACGATAAGTCCCCTCTTTGAGGAGTGGCTAGAGAGGCGCCACGGCGCCCTCACCTACCGCCTGACGCAGGTCCTCACCGGACACGGTTGTTTCGGGAGGTTCCTGCACCGAATCGGGCGGGAGGAAACGCCCGGGTGTTTCCACTGCGAGGATCGTCCGGAGGACACGGTGGAGCACACCGTGGAGGTTTGCCCCGCTTGGGCGAAGCACCGCCGTGTCCTCGTAGCGGCGATTGGCGGCGGCGATCTCTCGCGTCCGGCCTTGGTTCAAGCCATGGTCCGGAGCGAGAGGGAATGGGAAGCCGTCACCTCCTTCTGCGAAGCAGTCATGCTAGTGAAGGAGGTGGCGGGACGTGAGAGGGAAAGAACCTCACGTCCCAGTAGCCGCGGGAGACGCCCTGGGCGTTGGGGGTCACGTGGTGGCTCCCGGCCACCGTAGGCGCGGGCCTGTGGACGGCGAGTTATGGGCTAGCTCGCCGTCCGGCCGTCTTATGACGACAGGCCGCGTCGACGGCGCGTTCGTGTTCCACGTGCGCCTCAAAGAGATGTCAGCAAATAAGTAGGGGTCCGCAAGGACCGATGCCTGCCAGGGCTGCGGGACTGTTCGAAAGAGATACCGTGGCCCTGGAATACAAAGGACAAAGAAGGAACATGGATGGGTTTTAGTCAGTACAAGTCTGACACTCCCTTCCGCTCCGCCCAGAGTGGGGGGGGTCATTTGATGATTTCCCATCCGGAAAAAAAAAAAAGTGTACTTAGTGCTATTTATTTATTTGCATCAGACACAATGCAATGGCTATGTCTTACAGTCTTACAAAAATGAACAGTGGACCAAATGGTATGGGATTACGCCATCGCGGGTGATAACCTGAACGAGGCTCGTAGGATGTATACAGAATCCTCGAGTGCGAATCCTACGAAAACGAGTAGAGGCATAGCATAACATAATATGTTCCTATCAATGTTCCCACTGCTGGGACGCAGGCCTCCTCTCTATGAGAGGGAATGGGCAATCCACCACGCGGGCCCAGTGCGGGTTGGTAGATGTCACATGTCTACTTATTTTTGGTTCTAGGACATGCCGGTTTCCTCACGATGTATTCCTTCACCGTTTTGAGAGCAGTGGTGATGAAATAACTTACACAAAGTAATGCGCCTGGCTGGGTTCGAACCCACGACTTACTGCTCGTAAGTCGGGGTCTCCACCACTGGGCCACAGCTGCTCTCGTGGAGGCATGTGTGGCCGTAAATGGATCCCATTTTGAACAGTTGTTGAGATTAATGTAGGTAAGTGTAGATATTCAATCAGTGTAAATTTAATCGGTGAATTTTAACTGTACATAAAATTGTGATGAACTTTATAAATACGCCAAACATACCTACACAATGGTTTGGATTACTTTTTCATTTTCTTTGTTGTCAAATCAAATTTACATTTAGACTCGTCTCGCAACACCTAAGGTAGGTATTTTTTTCCAGTCCTAAGCCAGGAAAAGTTGCATCATAGATTATTTTACGAGTTTTGTGTAGCTGTAGGTAGATATCACGGGCGGCGATTACATCACTCGGGTGCATACCATGAATTCGCTGGGATAATTTATTGTTACTTTTTTTTAAAGTAAATTAATTATTCTGTTTTTTATGTCGATATACTATATTTTTGTATTTATGTCAATCTACCCGTGGTATGAGTGACAACGGTGTTTACCCTTACATCCGGTATATTCCTGTTTTCTTTTTTATGTATTAAATCTTTTAGATTTCCAATTAATACTGAATCAAATACCATATTCAACAATATCTTACTCATAAAATATTATCCTACCCATACAATATTATCCTACCCATACAATATTATTCTCCAAATTATAGGGAAAAACTTTAACAAATGGCAACCCTTCGGCACACACATAGATAAAAAGGTGGCTTCAGTTTTGATGTACGCGGCGCGCCGTCTTCGTTTTTTTGTTAGTCTTAGGTTAATGTGTGCATTGTACACACGGTGATACATCAAGCTATACACTTCCAGTATTACATGGCCTCTCTTTGTATAGATTTCCCGTACAATGAAAGATCCGCATAAACTACTTAGTTAAATATATAGCTTGATTGGTCGTCCGTGCATTGCACGTTAAGCCGTTAGTCCCGCCTGTCATTTGTAGATCTTTGACAGTCGTTACAGGTAGTCAGTGGCCCAAAAAGTCTGACAACCAGGCTTACCAAGGGGTATCGTATTACCCAGTACTGGGTTGTAGAGGTCAGATAGGCAGTCACTCCATGTAAAATACTGGTATTCAGCTGCATCCGGTTAGACTGGAAGCCGACCCCAACTTAGTTGGGAAAAGGCTAGGCTAGATGATGATGGTCGTCCGTGCGGACAACTTACCTCGGCTTGGTCTAGCAATCCAGTTTTGAATTTGTCTTTACTAGCTTCGAGTTTTTTTTTAGCATCTTCCAAAACTGCTAAATATTCTGCCCATATGATAGGTATGTTTTCATGACGAGTTGTCATATCAGAACTTAGTTCAACCTCAAATTTTTCTGAAATAAATAAAAGGCTTTTACATTTACTACCTCTGCTTATCCTAAAATATAAAGATATCTTAAAATGTTCGATTGTTCGTGCACGCCAATGTCAGCAAACTACCAATCGATTTCAATGAAAATTTGTAAATGCGTATTGTTAGTTCCAGTTTGAAAGATGGGATTTGTTTCGTTTCGGATCCGAGATGGCGCCGAAAGCAGAGGCGGGTTGCTAGTGTAATATTAAATATCAAAATGATGGTCTTCTTACCCAACGTGTTCATTTGGTCAGTTATAGGAGGGAATGTTTTCTCAGTGCTCTCTAGTTCCGACATTAAACGGTCGTAGGTTTCGATCGCTTCGGCGAGCTCTTTTAAATCAGTTGGCGTCTGTGCAATGAAAATGCAGGTTAAGGAACATCTCGTCCACGCAAAAACTGGCCTGCGGGCCAGTTGTCAACTTTTTAAAATGTTCATGGGTAGATTCGCCCGGACCTGTTTACTAGAACGGGCCAGATTTCTCCTATAAAAAAGTAAAGAGATATTTCGGCAAATACGTATATTTTTTAATTAAATATCTGTTAAATCTGTAAATCATAAGCATCACATGGCAATTATTTTAAACCTTCATAATATATCAAACTTATAAGTACATAATTAAACCAATAAACCAATTTTTTTTTTTTCATAACCGTTGACAAATTTCTATATGGGGCGGGGTGGCTCACATCATTAATATTTGTACCAAGGAGTTGTATGAAACTAGCTAATTAAGTGCTTATAAGTTTGATATATTATAATGGTTACTTTACTCTTGTCATTTGATGCTTATGATTTACAGATTTAACAGATTGTTAATTAAAAAATATACGATTTTGCCGAAATATCCCTTTACTTTTTAAATTAATTAAATGATTTTGTGAAATATAATTATTATCAAAATAATTAAACAATCAATACAGTTTCTCGCGTTATATTTCATTAAAATAATTAATAGCAAAGGTCTTTTACAAATCCGAAATTATAAGGAAAAGCGAAATATATTCAAAGGAGTCTCTAATCCGATTTTGATGAAAACTAAAACTGCATCATTAGATTTTTGAAAAATCAATATTTCAAGCTAGGAATCGAACCCATTGATTTCGGGAAAAAAATACTCACTGTTTTACACTATCGATAGTGTCGCTAATAAGGATCAAATTCTGGGAAATAATGACATACGGCAAACTTAAGAAAATTCAAAAATTTTGTTTTTTCGTATTTTTAATTAATGTCCGTGATTGATGACACCCGCAGCACATTCGCTGATTGCACACAATCATGTGTACAATCAGCACATTTGATCTTGTGAAGATTTGACATTGTTCTAATTTTACTTTTACTCATTTGAGCATTTTGCGCTATTGCTCATAGTTTCGAATTTGGCCATCCCCGCCCACTTGGAAAATTCACCCTGTATAGTATAGGGGTGACTGGTAATTAGTGACCGATACTTAAACACGTGATTGAGGAGCTCGTGGCTAAATAATAACAGCCGCTCGGATCGATCTTTAGGTTAAGCCGTGCTTGCCTAGGTTGGTCTGTGGATGGGTGACCACGCATTACATACCGAGTTTCCTCCGTGTCTCGGAAATCACGTTGAGCCGTTGGTCCCGGGTGTCATTTGTAGATCTTTGACAGTCGTTAGGTAGTCAGTGGCCCAAAAAGTCTGACAACCAGTCTTACCAAGGGGTATCGTATTACCCAGTACTAACTGGGTTGTGGAGGTCAGATAGGCAGTCGCTCCATGCAAAATACTGGTGTTCAGCTGCATCCGGTTAGACTGGAAGCCGACCCCAACATAGTTGGGAAAAGGCTAGGCAGATGATGATGATGACTTAAACACGTGATTGTACACATGATAACAAACAACTTTCCCAAAGAAACATTTTTTTTATACTACCTACCATTACCAGTCACTGATCAGTCCGTCTATGATTTAATGCAGTTATACAGTTTTTTTGTGTTTAAGGAAATTCGAATTTTGCCTGCACTGCGCTTAAAAATTACTCTCTGTTGAGCGTAGATAGCGATAGTGTGTACCACATCAAATTCTATCTTTCTACTATTATAAATAAATAGGAAAGTTTGTGAGGATGGATGTATGTATGTATGGATGTTTGTTACTCTTTCACGCAAAAACTATTGAACGCATTTGAGTGAAATTTGGCGGACAGATAGTTTATAACCTGAATTAACACACTTTTATCTCGGTAGCATGATCCCGTGGGACAATAACCAAATTCCAAGCGGGTAAGCCGCGGGCATAAGCTAGTACCGAGTTTGACCACGTTACTTATCGATTTGTTTACGTACCTTCATAGCTACTTCACTACACTTTTCAACATAAGCATAAATAACATCAATATCAGCCTCTGTAATGGATCTCAGTAACTCTCCCAACCTATGTTGCCAAACGATACAATGTTCTATAATGGATTTCTTCAAATTGCCTGAGTTAAGGGTTATAAAATGAATCTGAAAAAGAAATAAGTTTGTTAATGTAGATGTACCAGTGGCGCACCTACCATACAAGCCCAGAAACCCGGCTTGCCTTACAATCAGCCTATCAATAAATAAGAATAAAAACGTTCCCTCGTAGCAATAATTTATAAATTTTAAAATAATAATAACATTAAATTCTGCGCGCCTAGCGTCAAACGCAACGGCTTCCGTCGTGCGCTATTACAAGTTGCCAGATTTCGTAGATTATTTGTTTCTATCATAATTATCAGAATATTATTTAAATTTCGCGTGCATTCATCATTCAGCGACGATTCCAAACCTACACTACTTACACTAGCCGTAAGTACAGAGTAAATAGTACCCGTAATTGCCACCCACAGTTGCGATTTCGCTCTAACGCAATACACTAAGCGTTGAAGTGCGCCCTCTCTCTCGCACTCGTTGGCTTCGCCATTTGGCTTAAAATTTGTATAGAAATGTTAAAAATTCTAAAGTTATGGTTTAGTTTTGTTATTTAAAATTGTGTGAAAGTTATTGGCACGATGTGACTACCTATGATTTTGCAAGCGATTAATTGATTGTTATATAGTGGTCTTATTATTAAAATAGAATTAATTATTAATTGTTATACCGGGTGTAGCAAGACCCTTAACGAAGCCGATAACCAGGTATTATGTACAACAAACTGGGAAACGATACGCAAAAATTATTACTGGGAAATGAGTTTTTTTTGGGGTGAAAAATCACGTTTTACGGTAGGACTCAATGTAACGCACTCAAAATATTGTGCTGATGAATGGATTGAATAGTACGGGGGTCCTAGATGTGTTTACAGTAAAAATCTTACATTAAAAACATGTAGGTACCTACTTATTTTTTTTTAAACTTGTAAAAAAATTTGGAACTTTGACCCCCAATTTCTCCGTAACTAGAAGGTTCAGGTATGGTCTAGAACAAAAAAAATTATCGCAATGACGGGAAGAACAAGTACCTTTCTGCTTAGTTAAGGGTCTTTATAGTGGTCATTATTAAAATGTGAATTCGGATATTACCGTCGAAAAGGTATGTAAACACGTTGAGTTAGATCTTTACTTCACTGTTAAACAAGTCATAATGATAGTTTTTCTTCTCGGAAATGTATTATTTATTAGTGATTTATAAAGATTTTGTGAGGTCATTAATATTTATGTAACAACAAACAAAGATAACAAATAACAAATAACATAACAAACAAATGACACATGTCAATTATGCATGCGTATTATGATATTGTAGGATATAGCTACCTACACTGCCCGCAGTTCGGCTGTTCCGAACATTGCCGAGGTTTGTCGAACCGCGCGACTTGCGGCTCGACGCGCCGCCGCCTCCTCCCCGCACGGGGAGATGCGCCCCGCAGTCGCCCACGCCAGTCTGCGCTTACCAACGTATCGGTCTGCATGAATTTGTTATCGCGCCTCGAATCAATGTTAAACTTGTATTGTTATTTTAGTGTATTAAACTTATATATTTGTTAGAGCTGTGTTTATTGTGAAGAGTTCCCAAAACCACCAATACACACATAGACTCTACAATATTGAGACTAGAAAAAAAATTAAAAACTATAATTATTATTTCCCAAAACATCGGGAGTTGACTAATTGGGCTTACCTACGTTCTGACCTAGCGGCACACCAATGAGATGTAGTACGCACTTTGATCAAATTACAGCATATGCTGTAAATTGATCAACACACACTTACAAGATAATATTTATACGTACCTGATTGACAGTTTCTTGCACTTGGATAGAATTCGCAAGATTACTGTAGTTAATTATAAGATAATCAAATTCTTCAGCAGTATGCTTTTCCGCCCGATAATTTTGCAGAAACTCATCTTTGTTTACTGTCCAGATATGCATGTAAGGAGTCCACATTTCCATGTGGTCGTGTATTAATCTTATATTATAATCAATTTCTGTAAATTATGATCATTCAATACTTTCAAGTTTAAAGGAACACTGCGAAGTAAGACGGATTTTAATTTCAGAATTCTAGAATAGTTGTAGTTCAAGTATTGCTATTAACAATGACGTACGAACGTATTTTGGAACAGGCTTTTGCGATTCTTTGCGTGATCTTGCGATGTTACGCATTATGTTGCGGGGCAGTGGTCTACTGCTGAACACGGTCAAATAATTGTAACTGGTTTGTTATATGAAATTTACTTAATTTATAAGTTTACCTTCACTCATTAACTTCTGCAGCTTATTACAATCTGTGTCCGAAGCCACAGCTTCATAAAACCGTTTCAATCCTCCTGAAGGCAGACCAAACTTTTCGAACAGACGAGGAACTGTGGCCATTATTTGGACTATTTCTTCAAAAACCGTCGTGAACGTATCTTGTATCTCTAATTTTGTAGGTACGTATATTATACTTTTTCCGGAAAGATAGAGATTCATTTTTATTAGAGGTGACGGTGCCATTGTGCCTGTGAGAAGGTGTTATGAAGCAAAATAAGTATCAATTCTCAATAATAATGATAAAATAGGTAAATAGAAAAGTGCTTCGTTTCAATCCCAATGAGTCTCCCGTTTGACAACTGGATCATGGGTTTTATACAGAGAATGCAGCACCTACTGGTGGTACACCTTTCATAGTAATACAGGCGGCGCCTATTGTAAGGATGTTACGTACTTGTCACTGGAGCCCGATAGCTTGGACTCTTTCTCCAATACTAATGGAATTTATCTGTTAGGTAAATTTGAAATTAAATATTTAAGGCTTACCGTCACCATGTACACATTTGTACATGTTTTGCATAGTTGATTTGATGCCTAATCTCAAAGCATCTTCTAACATCAAATCAAATCTTCTAACATATTTCACCCAATGTTCTGCCATCTTAAATTTAAAAAAAGCTTTGTTTTTGTATTTCATTGCGACAGTAGATATGATGTAACATAGCATAGTATGTATATGATATGCGTGTATTTATTATTTACCTGATTAATATAGGCTTCAAAACCCTCGTAAACAATGATCAGATAAATCACAATAACCTTGTACATTTCTAGAACAGAGTCCATTGTTTTATTTTGCATTTTTCGTATTACATGTCTTAGATCTTTTATATCGAATACGTTATATATATCAAATACGATGAACGGAGTGTCGCAAATTTTTTCCATTATTTGCACTATGTTAATATTGCAATTTTTGTATGTAGTTATGAAATCTTGAAGCTGAAAATATTAATTTGAACATTTAATTAAGATCCAATGGCTCAGATTTTCCTTGCGTGATCGAATCAGAATTGAAGACATCCCCGCAAGAGAACCAAGGTTACCGACGTAGCCCGCAGAATTGCCAAACATAAGTGGCAGTGGGCAGGGCACTTTGCGCGTAACGGATAGCCGATGGGGCCAAAAAGTTCTGGCGACTGCGAACAGACATTTCGTTGGAAGGCTTTCTACTAGGTGGACCGATGATCTGGTGAAGACTGCGGGGATCCGCTGGATGCGAGACGCACGGGACCAGTTAATGTGGCGACACTTGGGGGAGGCCTATGTCTAATAGTGGACGTCTTTCGGCTGAAAAGATGAATGATGATGATGAACAGCTGTTTTGATATGGAAAGAAAAACTCGAGTGCGAGCAGGATTTGAATTTGCGACCTTCCGATTCAGTCACCGGACGTCTTAACCAATTAGACCATCGCACCCTGCTCACAGCTCTCGAAATCTTCGTTCCATTAATAACGTATTACGGTGAAGTTGAAAAAAAAAAAAGATGAAGTTTAATACTTAGTATAATATTTTATTGAAAAATAGTTACTTCTCCGATTTGCACAACACAATCTGCAATATATGCATCTGACATTGTAGAAGTCCACGTCAGCTTCGTTATCCCTGGTTGCACTTTTTTCTCACAAGCCTGCAAGTTTAATTTTACCATTTAGTAGTATTGGTTAACACTTGGCAACCTTACCATTTGCTTAAACAAACGAATCGATAAACTCACAACACAGAGTACTTTTCAACAACAAGGATCTGTCTTCTGTCTTTAAACTCGCAGTTTGAATGTAACTCCAATATAACAACATATAGGTATCCAAAATCGAAACTAACGCTGCCACCTTATGTTTCAGTACAATTACAATTTCCACAAAATTGTGAGAAACAAAACGCAGCTGTCATAAAATTTGGCGATAAAATGAACGTCAAAAAATTTGAATTGAATTGAATTCGTCAACACAACAATGATAGCGAATGATTTCGATTTATTATCGTGTTATTATTGAATAGTTTGTTTAAAAAATGAATCTAGGTGATCCTGAGTTAGAATTGATTGACCCAACACCAGATGTGCATTCATTGTTTGTACACTTTGATAAAATGTTTTTCTGGGGAATGCTAGCAAGCAAAACCACGGTCAGATGGAGTAAAAGGATGTACTCCTGCGCAGGCGTTTGCTCGTAAGTAAATTTTGATGTGCCTGCCTTTTTGTGCCAGCAATGGTCTACTTAATCCCGCGATTTGCTACTCAATTCGCACCATATTGTCCTAGACACTGGGGAACTGTAGTCCGGCGCCGTCTGGTGATCCCGGTCATATCTTCTTCCAGGGCGTATTCTAATGTTTATATTTTGAAGTTGCTTTTGCCCGCGGCGTTCTTGTATGGAGTTCCGTAACTGTGCCATGGGATGGTATTATTAGAATTACTAGTATCCATTGTGTAATTGTCAGGTTGTAAACTATCAGTGTGCCAATTTTCATCCAAATTTTGTTCTGTTTTGTCACGAAAGAAATGTGAATGTTTGTGACAGTGTTTGTTTCACACCCTCACCAACTTTCACATTTATAGTAGTAATATTTAACATGCTCAGCGACATGTGTATTGTTTGCAACACACACTGTCTATATACTTGTGTATCTTTTTTCAATACACAAATACAATTAAATGTAAGTGCAGTGTATCGCTATCATGCACACTTTCCATGCATTTTTATAGCAAAAATGTTGTCCTGGCCTAGGTAAGTTTCCTGGTGTATTTGGGGTTGGGATTAGATAATTTGTTTAGAAATGATTACGGAAAGTGTTATGGTAAAAAATTAAGGAATTTAAGTATTGGGGTTTTATTGTTTTAAATGAAAATTTATATTATAATCTTTTTGTCAAAGCAAAGAACAAATATGCAAATAATTATATTACAAGTGTAACATTTCATGATAACCTACAATGCTGTTACTACTTTACTATCTCTAACATTCTGAACAACATCCACAAATTATCTTCTCTCCAACATTTTTCTTCACAAGATAATGCTTTGCGTTTCCTTTAGTAATTCTTCTTGGTGTCGATGTCAATTGTCTGCAGAGTATTTTACCAGTAGTCCTGAAATAACTTGCTCTCAAAAGTAGTGCTTATTAGTTTCTTGTGGTTAGTACACACACAAGTTATAAATAAAATGAGTGTTAACTAGACTTGTTCCCCGTAATATAAATAAAAATCTCGTGTCAGTGTTAGTGGTCGCACTCCTCTGAAATGGCTTGACTGATTTTGATGAATTTTTTTTTGTATATTTGGTAGGTATGAGAATAGATTTTAAACTATATTTCACACCGCTAGGGTAGGTAGGTAAGGTAGGGTAGGTTAAAGAAGGTGCATTGCAACGCATGCCGGGCACAGATAGTATTTCAATAAAAATCTTTCAGTACCATTTGGTACAATATCATTCTCAAAGCACTGCCATATATAGCCATTTGGTCACTAATGTTGTTTGATGATAAACTGCTGTGAGTATCTGTGATGATCACTGGTTTCAATATGGCAGGCTTTTTTCAGCTATGGGTGTAACAATTATTGTCTTGAGTACAAAACAGATGATTTTATAGAGAGCATTCTCACCT
This sequence comes from Noctua janthe, assembly GCA_910589295.1. Taxonomy (NCBI): domain Eukaryota; kingdom Metazoa; phylum Arthropoda; class Insecta; order Lepidoptera; family Noctuidae; genus Noctua; species Noctua janthe. Next base: position 1,748,280 of record OU342561.1, read on the forward strand.
CGCTCTTATCGCCATTTCAAGACTACGATGCCATTTCAAGACTATGATGCTTTTGTCTGCTTAGTGCTCATCTCCTCTCTATTCAGTTTCATAGCCATGACATCTTTTGGGAGAAGTTTCCTGTTGGCTCTGAGGGTACCAACAAGTTGTATTTTTCGGCATCATAGTCTGTATGCAAAGGGACGCTCGTGCAATAATTATATCAGTATAAAGGTTTCTTCCTTCAAGCAGACCCTGTGTAAGAGACGTAACCATTTTCTCAGAAACATCTACCCCTTTTTCCTTTGATTTTCAACAATATATCATAAAGTTGCAGCCGTTCCAGGTATGGTGCAGAGTTTGAATATCTTGATACCATATTTATCTGCTGAGATTTGAAGAGAGATTCATCTACACAAATGTTTTGTGTGTATCTTTTTAGAACACATGGCTGAGGAACAAGTTTAGAGTTTCAACTATTTTCCTAGACCAGTGTATCGAAAAACGTACACACTAGGGGAGGGGGTTAGGGAAGGGAGGTCAGTGGTAAAAATTCGTTCCTCTATGATGTCTAGATAATAAAAACAAAACAAGAAAAACGTGACTTTGCAAAGTGACTTGGGAAAGTGGCTTGGTGCTGAGGGTGTCAAATGATAAGAATAAGATTGTTTTTTTTACATTGTTCTAACATATACAACCAACATTAAACTACCCAGGACTTTCTAATACCTTGTTTGATTTTGAAAAGAATGGGCAACTACAGTCCGTCCATTCACAGTTTTTATAGTGTAGTGTTGTTCGATTTATACCTCTGTTGAAATATCCAGTGATGGAATTAGCGACTAAGTTATTGACATTATATATATTTTTTCTTTCTTATATAAATTTAAAACAACACAACTGGTTGTGCCGTGGTGAAGGATCTTGCAATAGCGTTCCCGACTGCACAACTAGTTGTGCAATTTAGTTGGTCGGGGAGGAAGCACTCGACTTTTTGGTCAAAACGTATTTATCTCAATAGAATACCAAAATATACATACAGGATGTAAAACATCACCAAGCCAATATCTACTCATTCTGTACATTGTACTATTAACCATTAATTTGCAATTTTATTTTTTTGAATCCAGTCTAGTATTAATTTGGTTGGTTTATTTTCAGGTATGAATGCAGAGCCGGTTTTTGTGACATTGCATTGAGTGAACCCCTGCTAAAGTTACGACCACGCAAAGACCTAATTGAGACCCTACTCCATGAGATGATACACGCATTGCTGTTCGTGTCAAATAGTGATCGAGACAGAGATGGTCATGGACCCAATTTCCAGGCACATATGCGCAGGATCAATCAGAGAGCTGGCTTAAATATTACTATTTATCACGATTTCCATGATGAGGTAAATGCAAATTTAAGTAAAGAATATTTAACAGTCCTGTAAGCATAGCACAAACGCGCGAACAAAATATTACTTAGTTTAAGACATTCTTCACGCCTGTGGGTGATACTAATTGGGATTGTCTTAAAATTTATTTTTTGTTTTTTATTCAAAAAATTGATCGAATTTTCCGTTACGTTTACGCCTCGCGTTCATGAAAAAACCGCAGTTGTTTTAGAAATCACATGTCTAAAGCACAGTCTACAAGGTACTTAAGTTACCATACCACTGTTAGAAAGAGATGCAGGAATCGACAGAGAGACCATCATTGTCTAGTAGTGGGAAGTAGTGTAATTATTAGATTCGCCCTGCTGTGTCAACTAAGTATGATGAGGACAAAATCAAGTGCGCGGCCAGGCCAGGGAGCGGGCGCGTCTTTATAGAGGTGTCCCAATCGGACAGGGGGAAGCAAGCCTGATAAAACTACTCCGCTAAATAAATTCAATATTAACTGATATATTACATATTTTCAGGTGAAACTATACCAGACACACTGGTGGCGTTGCGATGGACCCTGTCAGTTGAAACGGCCCCACTACGGCATAGTTCGACGCACCATGAACAGGGCACCGGGGCCCAGTGACTATTGGTGGAAAGACCACAGCTGGAGTTGTGGAGGCAAGTTCATTAAAATAAGAGGACCACCACAAGAACAAAAATCCACAGGCAAGAAAAATACCACTACTAAACCAAATGCAGATATCACAAAATATATTACATCTAACAATGGTTCTGTGAAACCTGTATTAAAAGATTCTGGTAATATCACAGCTATTACTAAAACTAACCCAAAGATTGGAGGTGTTTATACAGTTGACAAAAAGGGAGTAATTATGGCTCCTAAACCATCAAAACCTATACCAGTCTTCACTGGGACTGGCCACATTTTAAATGGAAGCAAACGTTATAGTGTAAATTCGACAGAACTAACTACTATAAACGTGCCTAAGAAAAAGGTCGATACCAGTCTTAAGAAACCTATAAAAACTCAAGAGGTAGGTATTTTAAAAGATCCTGGAAACAGGGTAGGACCTTCCAGTTCTCTGAAAAATAAAACAAAAGCCACTGATTCAGAATCTCCACCCACAAAAACGAGAAAAATAGACGACTACTTTAATTCAACAACAATATTAAAGGATTTGTATGGTGATGATTACAAATTAAAACAACCAGATACTGGCAAAAAGTTAGTTGCAGTTAAAATAGCAATGGTTGATTGCCCGGTTTGTAGTGGTAAGTTTAATAATGAAGAAATTAATAGGCATTTAGATGAATGTTTGAATAAGGATATAATTGAGAAATTGACTAAGAATGGCGTGAATAGTGTTCAAGAAACTCAACCTAGCCACAGGGAAACTGTTATAAATACTGCAAACACGTCTGAACTGAAAGAAATAGTAGGAAAAATACCACCAATACCTGCATTTAATCCAAAGGCAATACCAGAATGTGATAATAATGGAATCAACCGCAAAATTCGCGTCACAGGTGGAAAAACAAATATAACCGATATACTAAATGGTGGTTTGGAACTGGATTTAATTACACCAGTCCTTGCATTTAATCCATTTCCATCACATCCCAAAAACACTGATAATGAAATTATAGATTTGACTAGTAACGATCTTGATATTAGTAACATAAACACAGTCAAGGCAGATAAGGGCAGAAGGAAGACTGCATCAGAAGCTACCTTGTCATCAGAAAGTTTAATCAGAAAAGTATCACCACTTCAAGCAGGCTCCAGTAAAGACGAGGATGTTAACCAACGCTGTCCAATCTGTGATGAGATATTCGACAAGCCAGTAGAAGAACACTTGGATGAATGTCCTAGGTTCTTTAAAAAATATAATGGTGCTTCTGGGGCCAATACAGGCAGTATTAACATAACTTTAGTTATAGAGGATGATGATGACGACATATTAGATGAGTCCCAGACCCTGAATGCTACTGGTACAAAGACGCCTTGCCCTTGTTGCATGAAGATGGTGGAACAAGATGATATGAATGATCATTTGGATGTATGTTTGGATGAATTAGTTTAAATTATTTGTAAGTTCTACTTTTTTCTCGTGGCTCCGTCGTACGAGTTCAGATCTATCCGTGTGTCTTTCAGGCAAATACGGTACAGCCTTTTGGCGGACGTTAATTTCGTATTTATAAATAACTGTGTATGTATATGCCCGCGGCTTCAACCGCGTTGAGTTCGATAATTATTTTTAGCCTATAAACTATGTATCTGTGTGCCAAATTTTATGTAAATCCGTTAAGCCGTTTTTGCTATCCAAACATTTATGCGAAAGGTGTGGATAGATGTTTGTTTCACGCAAAATTACTGAATTTGTAATAGGATAATTATTAGTTGCTGATTTCCATTTGAAGCTGTGTTATTCAAGCAATATCTGCACGGGATGCGTGTCGTAAGTAGCTTGCACCGATTTTGGTAAGTTAGTTACCAAAATCGGTGCAAGCGACCTCACAAGTGTTTAAATTGGCGCGAAATAGTCTCGTGACTTCCTTAATATTAAACCAATCGACTATAAATGTTAGTAATGTTACTTCTATTATTTCATTTATTATATTTATTGTTTTCGCAGGTGTAATTTGTGTTGAGAGCGTTTATTTAATTGTAGTGACACTGAAATGCCCATTTCTTTTTGTATTATTTAATTTACTATTTATATTATACTCGCGTCTGGCCCGGCCCTGTTGCGCACGGAGCCACCTTCGGGTGCAAAACTATCTTTCAAGCGGGAAGTTGTGAGATAATGTTTCGGAGATTAGCGTGTACGAACATAGTGAAGGGACACGTGATTTATATTTGTTAAAATTAATGTTAATTCCTTTACGGTAAACATGTGATTAAATTATGTTGTAATGCATTTAATTTATACTTATGATGTGATATTAGAATAAATAATTATGTGGACCTTTTTATTTGCTGAAAACAGTATACACACTCCTTATTTCTTCCGGAAAGCTTTTCCATGGTCCTAGCCTTTTCTCACCGTCGCCGTCGTCGGAAAAGGATAGGAGCATGTAACATTGCGATTCCGCTGTATGTATGAAATGCTGCCAGATGAGATTCGACCCTAATAAAATACTGCAGTAGCAACTGACGTGACGAAACTTACCACGACCGTATATGCTTATACGAGCAATGGTCATCACGAATCGCAGGTATAAAACTGTGACTGCAACTGAGAGTATAAAACCTTGACTGGGGGGTCCACCACTGCCTTATAATAGGTGTAAAAATACCCTTAACAAAGCCGAAGGGCATAATTTGTTCTCCCTATCATTGCGATATTTTTTTTGTTGTTGACCATACCTTGGAACCTTCTTAGGCTTGGACTCCGCATATCTCCGACCTTGGAACCTTCTTAGGCTTGGACTCCGCATATCTCCGAAACTAGTTACGGAGATATGCGGAGTCCAAGTTCCAATTTTATCACACCTCCTCCTAGGTATGGTCCGGAACAAAAAACTGATCACAATGACGGGGAGATCAAGTCCCTTTCGGCTTCGTTGAGGGTATTTTTACACCCCTTATAAAAGTCAACCTTAACACAACTTCGTTACCATGACTAGGGCTATTTGCTTTTAGTACTTGAAATGAGGACGAATAACTTACTATGATCAGCGGCTTGAACAGCAGTCTCTCCGCCTCAGAGAGTGAGTCCAGTATCTTGTTGTAACCCTTCACGACGGCGAGAACGCTTTCGTACACGTAGTTCACTGTCGCACCCTTTGCGTAAACCTAGGATTGATGATTAAATTGTAAAGCATGATTGGCGTAATGAATATAGGAAATGAAGTAAGTAATTACTAGTTATACAAGATGACCGGAGTGATAGCGTAATTTTACTATTACCAAATAAGAAGACTTGATTTAGGATTTTACCCAGTACTAATTGTAAAGACTGGCTAAAATTCTAAATGACTGGCTAAAAGTATCGTACACAGACTCTATAGCATAACAGAGTGACTTAGACCTCGTTTGGAGATGCACTACTAGGTAATGTGTCGTTTTTTAACGACAAGCAAGTCAACTCCATCAAACAACAAGTCAGATTACCTGATAAGCATGCAGCGGTATTTCCATGAACAAGTTCTCCCAGTGGCTGGCTTCATGGCACAGTTCCAGAATTGATCTGAATGTAATCAATCCATTGATTAACGACTTTCTAACGAACTAATACTCTTACTGTAATGATGCCCATCAAAATATTGGTTACTTACGAATCAATATTACATTCCAAGAGGCCAGGATTCTCGATGCTCTTCCTCATCAGGGTCTTGTTGAGTCCTGCTCCACATCGCTCGTCCACGTTATGCTGTTGGACAAAATACTAATGTTTTTAAAGTTCCCACATACTTCCAGCCCCCAGTTAGAAGGTATTCCTCATTAAAACTAGCCGATCAAGAAAATTCTCAACAACTGTTTGAAATATGGGACTCCCACCCGATTACCGCCAAAAACTTCTTGTGACCTACATTCGCCTTACACCCTGTTACTGAAATGATGAACATTTCAGAAACGAGGTGTAGCCTTTTCCCAAGTGTGCCTCTGTTGGAGGACGCTCTTTGAATTTGTTTACTGCTATGAGCGCGCTAACCAAAATAACAACAACCAAATCATTTAACTATCATGATGGCTAACCGTCGCTTTACTACCGTCTCAATACATCGAGTAAGATGTCAAGAGTGCGAGTCATCTATTTGACTTGGTACTACATCGAGACATACCGTCCAAGAGATCCAGATCTCCCTTACAGCGACATCGATGGCTCCCATTAGCCTGTTCACGTGCATGATGACGTCTTCCGAGTTGCTGCATGGAAGCAGCCATGCAGACGCGTCTGTCAATACCTGTTGGAAAATATTCATAACTTATTCAAAATTAAAAAAAAAAATGTTAATTTCTTAACAAGATTACGATGATTAGTTTGTGATTGGAGCCTTCTTTTAAGCCAACAATGCCTGTAATAGAAGACTCCGCTCTTCCATAACAAAAGAAAGACAAATATTAAAAACATGTTTAGCATAGATTGGCATAAGTATAGTTTGTGTGTGTTGTGTGCTTGCATGTGTGTGTGTGTGTGTGTGCTAGCATGGTGTTTGTGTGCCTATGTGAGAGTATACGTTATGTCGTAGGTTTCAAGAGTTCTTCCGTTTCGTCATAAGTAAGTGGTTTGATCCATTTCAGTACCTATATTTTTTCTGCAATCATAATATTTGTTTTTATATATGTATATATCTTTATTTCTCCTATTATATATATAACCTAGCAGACCGTGTATTGAATTGCATGGAGGCAACCAATGTTTTTGTTTGGGGGACTTCTGTAATAGCATGCTTTCTTCGTTTTGCTATTTTAGGTGCATCGTAAGGTAGGGTCTTATGTTTTTTAATATAGTTTGAATTATGTATACTTTTCTTACTGAGAGTAATTTGCTTAGGTTATAAAGACTATCTGTGGGATAGGTATCTAATTTTCTTAAAGTAGGTACAGTGAGTGATAGCAATTAGCTGACCCACCTTTACATAAATGGTTGAAACGAATTGATATAATTTTATATATTTTATGTACTTTGCTCAAATAAACAAAATACAAAAGAATTATAAAATTCTATCGATTCGTTTTTTTTTAAATCTCAACCATTTATGCAAAGGTGGGTCAGCTAACTGCTATCACTCACTGTACATAGTTTTTTATCAGGGCACATTGTGCACGCTCTACTTCTATGAATTTAGTTTTTGTTGACCCTCCCCAGATAGGAATACAGTACACTAAGATATTAGATTATATAAGATTATATCGATTAATAGTTTTAGTTATTGTGGAGCTATTTATAAAAAAGCTTTGCTTAGCTGCTACCACTACAGAATACGGAATTGCAACCCTGGTAGCAGCTAGAGACGGCTGTGCCCCTTACATTCGCAAGCAAGCCGCAAGTTGAGCGCACAACTTCTGTCACTGCCGTCTAAACTCGCGACTATCGTACTTCTATTTGCGTCGTAGTGCGAATAAACGTATGGAAACTATTGGCAATATCACCTCTAGTACCCTTCATCCAGGTGTCGCCATGTTCTGTGACTACTATCGCACATTTTTCTGCTGACAAGCAGCGATGCTGTGTTCCAGTTTGAAGAACGCTTTAAGTCCTGTAGGCCAGATCTATCGGACCTTGGGCCTCTGTTTTCAGGAAACATCAAGAACGAGGACAATAATGACCGACATCAGAGATATAAAAAAAAAAAATTGTTTACGGGCCTCAGCACTGAGTGACTGATTATGAAGGAGAAGATCCTTAGAGCACTTACGTTCTTCAAGTACAGGAGTCTGTTCTTCCTCATTCGCAGTACGGCGGCTCTTCCCGCGTAGTTGGGCATGTCGGCTGGAGCCATGCTGCGCGTTGACACCATGTCCTTCTTAGCCTCTTGAACCTCTTCGCTGAACATCGCCCACATCTGATCATCATGACATAATACATTAAAAAAAAAATTGTAACGAAAATATTTCTAAAACTTTTGACCCAATCAGCAGTCTCCTAGAAAAATCGTATTGTTTTTAATTATGGGATCCAACAATACCCCACACGCTTTTTACCCGACTGCGGCGAAGCCCAAAAGGAGGGTTATGTTTTATGCATTGTTTTTGTCCCTCGATGACTTGTATGGGAATTGGCCACATCCAATTATTTTCGTAATTTCTCTACAGCATTGTTTAGCGGGAACACAAAGCCTTTGCGTAAAATAGTCGCGACATCTGGAGAGACAGACAGATAGACCAGGCGCGGTCCCAGCCTAGTTTTTGGGGGTCACAAGAGCCCATAGCCAGGAATTTGGTTGGGTACCGAGTGGGGGGAGGGGGTTGTTAAACTATTATCAACAACTTTTGAGAAGCGAAATTAAATCAAACATCTCATCTTAGCTTTCAGAAATTGTGTCAGTTTATAAAAATATACTGAAAAGAACGCAGAATGTCAGAGTGAGACCGGACCTCTTTTTATTTTATTTAAATCAATGAGTTCAGAAACATGATCACGGTTGCCCTAAGCCGAACCCAGGCGACCCAGACTAATAGAAAGCAAGAGCGAGAGAAAAGAGCTCAAAATTGAAGCTGCGCACCTCTGCCTCGTGTATTAGGTTATATTTGTTTATTCATACAGAGATGAGAATAAAAGTAACTCAGATGCATTAGCGAGCTCGAAAATTTTAGAATTTTGCCTCGAAAAAGGTTAGTTTCTCTTGTTGGAACGATTACGCAAATTAGGTAATAATTTATATCATAAGGTAAAAAATTGTCTCAAGGCGTACCTCAGCAGTTTTTCTTTTGAAGACTCGTTTAAGATTCTTCCGTTTGGAGTAATTGTTGAGAGAGTAGAGAGCGACCACAGCTTCTTCCACGTGGTTGACGCCTTCAAACACAGTGTCTACCAGGTTCTCTATGATAATCTGCCAAGCAATCGATATTTCTGTTGTGATTAGCAAAGAGCAGAACAGCTTGATTATGTTGACTTCTTGGTAAGAGACTAGAGACAAACCATTGCAAAGTTGGGTAATTTTAAATGCCTCAAGTATTTCCGGAGTAAAATAAACAGACTTTGAAACTACTAGGTACACTCCACCCGACTCCTTCGAAAAAAATATATATGAATAAACTGAGCGTTTCTTTACCAGCGGCGATTCAACAGACTATGAGGCTTTATTTTAATGGTCACAGTAACTATCCAAACCCAAACCTCGAAAATTTAGTATTACGCATTGAAACAAACCTCCAGATGTACCGTCGTACTTAATTACGAAATAATAAAAATAATACGTTTATAAGATCTTTCCTCACCTCAATATCTTTGATTATAATCCTGAAGGCGAGTATATCATCATACCACGAAGGAGCCTGAACATCCAGGATAGTGTTGGAAACACCAGTAATATCACGAAGCGCCTTGGTGAACATACGCTCTATCTTCTCACATTTGACTTCGAAATGATCGCCTTTGGCACCGCCAAAGTACGGCTTGGATACAACTTCCAGCTCGTTTACTCTGGAATTTGTTAAAAAGCCATAAAGGTCCTTTGTTGCCCTAGTTACTACCAATCTTACTACCAGTTGTAATACCGTTAATTTTGTTTACCCTTCCTACTACTTCAGTATTAGGTTGTTAGAAGGGAAAAAATAAATAGCCCGTGTTACTACCGCAAGTACTTGAACAAAAAAAAAATCAATCAATTTCTAAGAAAATTTGTAATTTTCGTTTTAATATGTAAAGTAAACATGAAACTTCTTTGGCAAATCTTCTTTGATTCTGTATAACGTTAGCGAGTATTACCTACATTCTAAATTACATTCATTCATTTGTTGCTGTAAATGATGACAGCCTTGTCAAAATTATTGCACAGCAATTTAACAAAAAAAATAAGTTAAGAAATAAAATTTGATTTTTTTCTTACGGTAGTGACACGGGCCACGCCCGGAAGGACGTGGCGCGATAAACCGGACTCTTACATAAAGGATTGGGCTAAAATAGCTGTAGAGAGAGAAAAAGGAAGCCCTGCAGTGGGACACAATAAGCTTATAATAAAAACTGAAAGTTGATGCTGAGAAGTATGTGTGGTATGGCCGAAATGGATATGAATTTAGTATTTGGCTGAAAAGTAGAGAAGGATCTGATTGCCGTGGTAGTGAAATGATGCGATGGAATGAGGAGCATGTGACAAGATAATAAGTGTTACACTAGTATCAATGTGGATGGCTATCAGAAAAAAGTCACACCAAAGAAACATAAGTGGACTGTTTAAATTCTCAAATAGAAATGAGATGAAACATTTAAATTGATGGAAGGTTGTTAATAAACGCGGGAGTGTTACAACCAGCAGGTACACATAACTTTCGGATATACTCTCAGCATATACTGTACCTACATTTTTCTTCACATGTCTAGGATAATCTGAAACTAGATCAAACTCACCTCCCAAAAATGATCATGCAGTTACAAACATCAAGCATATCGAAACACCTCTGGATGAACGAGTCAATATAGTTGAAGATCGCTCCAGTATCCAACTCCCAGCTCCCAGGCTTCTCTTCATTATGCGCTTCTACCATCAAATCGTAAATCTCCCTGTATTTCTTACAGCAGTCAATGCATTTACTAAACTCCCCTATAGCCTTAACCGTATGACCTTCGAAGAGCTCATCTAACTTAATATAATTCCGGCATAAAATTATGATTTGGTTGCTCAAAGCTTTGAATAAGTTAGTGATTCTAGTCTCAGAGTTATAGGTAGGAGATTCCATCCATATGAAACGAAAAAGGTTTATAATGTTTGGTACATGTTTGGAGATCTCGTCGGGGTCTACCACGCACTCAAGCACTGCACATGGTTGTTTGATAACCTGCAAGTATTCGATGTTGGAGGTAGCCTCTCCAACCTTCTGGACGATTTCTTCGCAGAGGGACTGGAACTGGTGGATGAAAGTGGAGTGAGTGGTGACTAGGATCCTCGTTATGTGCTTCACTGCTGGGTTCTTGAGCTGGTGCAGTAAGGCGTTCAGGTTTTCGTCTGTAATTTAAGTATAGGTAGTGCAGTATAGTGTAGTGGTAGCGCCTTTACACTTGGACCCTGCTAATTCAGATCTAGCAGTTTGTTAGCACAGTCAACTGCACATTAGTGGTAACAATACGGTATTGACCGCGCCTTTATGTCATAGCAGTAAGGACGGTTTTCGTAGAGTAGGTTTTGATTTTTTTTTTTTTTTTTTTTAATATTATTCTGAACAAAAATACATTTGTGTCGAATACAGGATTAATACAACAATAATAATCAATAAAAGTTACAATCAATAATATAGTTAAAATGTCAAAAATAAAATAAGTAATATCACGAACTTAGTTGAAATAAAAAATAAAACATGAAAAAATAAAAACACAATTAGCCTAGTCAAAAAAAAAAAAAACAAACATTCAATTTAATCAAAAAATAACATGTCAAGAACTAGACCTAAACTTAAACAAATAAACAAGTTAAACTGTGGCATTATTTTTGTCCCTAAAATACTCTTCTATACTATAGTAGCACTTCGTCAATAGGAATGAGTTTAATTTGAATTTAAATATTCTTGGACTATTAATCATTTTTAGTTCTAATGGCAATTTATTGAAAATTTGTACAGACTGCACTTTAGAGCTATGCTTGACAACATTTAATTTTGGCTGCAAATAATTAGGCAAATCTTTCCTGCGCGTTTGCACCCTAGTTTCCCTTTCTTCCTTTGTCTCGTATTTATCTAGGTTTTTTAGAAAACTACTTAGTAGAACCAAAATATAAAGACAAGGTACAGGGAGAATTTTTAATTTCACAAAATGCTCTCTACAAGATTCAGTCTGGTCTATGCGAAGAATAGTTCTGAGGGCTCTTTTTTGCATAACAAAGGCTGCATCCATATTGTATTTATAACTGTTCCCCCATAGTTTAATACTCCCATAGATTCCTGTTAATTAGCATAACTAATTAAGTACTTGAATAATAATTCCACAAAAAGAACAATTCCCACTCACGTCTATAAACCCAGAAGTCATATTCATCACTTGGACACAGCAACTCCTTTTGAGAAGCCACAAAAGCTGTGTCCTCCAAACACGACTTGATCTGATGGGTCCAGTAGACTACCACTCCTTCGAGTCTCTTCACCAGTTCTCGGTCAGCACTGGCCTTTTCAAAGGACAGGTTTTGTCCTTCCCGGGGTATGTAGAGGACGGTTAAACCTAACATCTTGTAGTACATGTCGGTTAACTTCGCGAGGAATGTATGCACATGGGTGCAGAACTCGCTTTTGACGCCTGAAGATAAAGGAAAACACTAAAATCGGCCTAACTATAGAAATAATGAGTTTGTTAGACTAGCTATGTAACGTTCTACTAGTGTGGAAACTTATTGATGAGGTTCTTCAGGTCTGGTGCGTAGTAATCGCAACCGGCGTGCGTGTCTGACCAAATGTATGAACGTGGACAAGCAGAAGGAGTATGTAAGGACAGAACACCACCAGCTATCGAAACTGGTGGCGTTCTGTAGCTTCTGCCTACCTCATGGGAAAAAGGTGTGAGTTTATGCATGTTTGTATGTTTGCACAATCAATACTTACTGTCAGGCCATGCAGTCACAGCGAAGAAATACGGAGCATATACGAACTCCATAATCTGCATAACATTCGATTCAATAGAATCAAAGAACGTCCCAAAAACGACTTCATCATGGAACGATTCAACTTTGAAGACAAAGTCGAGGGGCCTTATGAAAAAAGACAAATCATAGACCGGGGTTTTGGGGATGTCGTGCAAGGCGTTCAACTTGTCTCCTTTGAAAAAGATGCAGAGGGTTGTACTCTTTGGTTCAAGGACCCATTCTTCAATGATGGACTTCACGTTTTCCGTCCAGTCCTCAGGGCGGAGGTCGTAGAGTGATGTCATCTTCATGATGAACGTTACCAGCTTCTCTAGTTCTTTGGGCTCGTATATCGGTTTTACGGGTGTTTCTGCCAACTCTCGTTCGAGTTGGGCGAGGCGTTCGCGTTCTGGGAAATGTGTGGGAAAGGAAGAGATGAAAGACATTTTGCTGCGTTATTTTTTTATTTTTTAAACTTTCCCGCGGGAACAAACTACCGCGATAAATATGCTTTGTTCTAACTCTGAGCATGATATGTCAATTAAAATGAGACATACTTTCTCATTTGTAACTACGGTATGGATTCAGGATAATAGTATGGATTGTATTTTGTATACTAGTCACAACTTATTAATAAGTTATCTGCAGCGACACATGTGAAAAATCTATCTGTAATCTATTTTTATTATTATTATTTTATTATCACAGGTTAGAAGATTTTGTTTAATTCGTTTTAATTGAACGTTTCGTTTCAACCTAACAAGTAAGAATTGTAACCCTACTGACACTGGCGAAGGGTTCAAAGTATGAATAAAAAGAAGTCTACCTCTGTCCTCTTCAGAATTATGACTTAAGTCATCGCTCCACGCGATCTTAGGCCGCTTCCTTTGCGGGACGACCACGACTGGTCCTGGCTCCTCCACTTTTTGTTCCTCTGGTTCCAGTGTGCCTTCTGGAGCTCCCTCTGGTGCTCCATCTGGTGCGCCCTCTGGTGCGCCCTCTGTTATGCCCTTTGGCGCGGCCTCTTGCGCTCCCTCTGGAGGTCCGTCAGCCATATTGGCGATAGTTATTTACTAACAACACTAATTAACTAATCAGTAACTTAATTAACACAATAATTACGATAAATTAATTAATATTTTCTTCAGATTGACAAACAAGGTTTTCGGAAGAAAACAATAGAATGACATTATTTTTGAAAGTCCGCCTTCTTTTGTTGTTTTTTTTCTCTTTTTAACTTTTATGTGCGGCCAGTAACTTAGACAGTAAAGAGTTTGAATATAATATCGATGTAACGTTGCATAGTAACGTCGAGGAGTTTTGGTCGAGTACCACCTACACGCAAGGGGTTCACGGGGTTACGCCGTTGAATGCATTGAATTTCGTTTTACTCGATTTTATTTACATGCTACATTTTTATTTTGTCTATTGAGATTATAAAATGTCTAAACCACGGGGCTGTGAATGGGTAAAATTAATCATTTTTATCTTGGATTAGACTATGAGAGTAAGGGAAGAGAGAATGCATCTGTGTCTATGCATACAGTGTTGTGCACTATAGTATATCCCGCTACGATAGCTAGTCTACGTTGAGATTGCCCGCCATGGCTAAAATTCGGTCTGGAGAACTAATTATTACTGACTCTGCGGCGACCATTATCGTCCGTGACGGGTCACCGCACGGTTTTAAGTATCCATCAGTTCATATACGTATATTTCATAGAAGGTGCAGCTAGTATGGAAAGGAGGTGACTGATGAGGTGACGAGTAATAGAGAAGTATGGAAGAAGACATGCTGAAGCGACCCCAAATAAATTGGTTTAAGGGCAGGAGAATGAGGATGATGATGGCAAGGTGCAGCTAGTACAATCTGTAGATTTACTAGTTTTATGCTACAGACCTATTTTCTGTTAAACTTTTTACAGTAATCGAGACTTGGTTTATGGTTAACGTCATGGGACTTTAACCTTGTGTCATTTTCCGCAGAAATCAATAATCAAACAATCAAACTGTGGTAATTTATAACGTGTTATATTATAGATAAGCCTACGTCTAATTATATCTGTACTGCCAACGCCAAAACAGGAATAAGTGCAGTTGAACACACGGATAACACACTGCGTTACATTGATGTTGGTGACGGAATTCGTGATTTTAGTGTGATATACTTCCAAAGGTGATTCTAATTACTATGCGAAGTATTGTTTCTAGTTCCATTTAATTCGACTTTAATAGAAAATCTTGCGGTGCAGGAGCGTGGTTTCAGTAGGTATCCAAAACCACAGATTATGCTTAATGAGAATTTCTGCAAGTCATTTGTGTATTGTAAAAGTATTGGCTTAACATTACTTTTTGAATGTGAACGGCGCCACCGAGGCCGACCCAAAAAGACGTGGCGTGACGACTCGGACGCGTACCGTGAGGGTTGGTTCCAGGTGACGCGGAATTAAACTCGTATAAGGACTTGGGGAGGTCCTTTTCCCAGCAGTGGGACAGCATAGGCTATTAAAAAAGACTTTGCTTCATAATATTACTATTCAACACTGCAGGCCAACCTTATTGTTCTTGTTGTTACCGGGTTCCTATTTAAAACTGAATGCAGTCTAGCGCGCCATTTTAGGACACACGTAACGCAAGTAAGTTATTTCCCACATTGATGGACCGACGACCTTAAAAAGGTGGCTGGGGGAAAGCAGATAATAGGGTAAGTTGATTGTAGGAGTATTGCGAGGTTAATGTCGAGCTTACCGTTCATTTTCGCAATGCCGGCTCTCTTTTCATCGCAACTTTTTGAAATCACGGTTTAAATTCCACAGAGGCAGCTAGCATGCTCCAACAAAATGTTGGATGGCGTGGGGTGTGTTCACGTTCAGTAGAGACGGGCGTGCGCGACTAGCAGGGGTGCTGCGCGCGCTGCTGATCGCCCAGCTCGTGGTTTCCTTGTGCATGGTCATATTCTGCTACAACACCAGTCTGAGGGTCATGCTGCTGCTTAAGCATATACATAAGGTAAGATATCACAATTGTTGCTATCATCGGTAAGTCCTGGGTAAATAAAGATGACCCAGTACCCCAACTAGGACCTTGCAGTGAACGCTAACGTACCTACACCTCATTTACGACCTCAAGTGATGTTAATTCAGCTGTGTGGCGACGCGCTAGTTTCACATGTTTCTTTCGAGCGAGTATCGTTGTGTCGCTTGGACAACTTGCCAGTTGCTCCAAGCAATTTCTTTCATTTGTTGTCGCCGCAGTCGATGTCGCAAAACGTGTGTCGCTTAAGGTTGCAGTTCGTAGCCAAGTCAAGATCTGATAATGGCTTACCTATAGCTAAGATGCAATTACAGACCCTATGTAAATATTCGCAGGTGACAGTGGTCCTCCTATACGGCCTCATCCTGTTCCAAGCATACGGCATGAAGCTGCACTACACTGGAGGCTTGCGATTGATCGCCGTGCTCCTCAAGTGTCCGCATTGGAAGAGAGCCACCCTGGTCAGCAGCGTGTGGCTCGTGAGCGGGTCCCTGGTCGCGGCTAATGGGATGCTGGTGTTTCTTGCATGTCGGGGGACCTTGAAGGTTGGTTAACTTATCATTAACATGATATAGGTTTAGCGTGTCTAGACTCAAGAGCACGCGTATCTGGTTGTTGTTTATCTAGGTTCTAGGAGAGGAGAGGGTTATGACATCAGCTAAATAGTCATGAACCACTATTTCAGGGGTGTTAAACACTTCGGGTCGGTACATTCGATTCAGTAGTATTTGTTTAACAATAAAGCCGACCCGAAGCTTACACATATTAGACTTTCATTCGGCTACTGCCGCAAACTTGGTTCGGCATCAGTAAAATATTGTTATGGTTGCAGGCACTAATGAAGGAGTTGTCTTCGTCATTGCGTATCGGAATCTCACAATATCTCACAGAGCCGACGTGGAAAGCGCTTTTGGATACAATGCAGGTAAAAGTTATGATAATTTTTAGGTACCTATTAGGATCACAATCTTATCAGATCATACTATACACAAACCCTGTTACGAAGTAGGGTTTGCCCATCTGCTACGATCGCACGGCTAAGGCTAAAGTTAGTCTCCAATTTCATTCGCGAATGATGTTTATTTCTTTTAAATTGATCAATGAGAGCAGATTTTTGAGATGAGTGGTGGTCCAGTGATATTAGTTTAAATCTTGACAGTTGTTGGTTCGAACCCGAGACAGTCTGTGAAATTCAATGTCCGCTTCTCTGTTTCCGGTCTTTATAATCTAAAGTGCGGGTGAATCGGTTCCATCTAGGCAAGCGTGACTATACCCCAGGCCGTCTCGCTTCACATCAGGCGAGTTGTGGCCAAATGCAATATAAAAAAATACATAATTTTGTGTAATTTATTTCATCAGGTGAAATAAAACATCGTACCTGAGCGTTTCCTTACGATGTTTTTTTTGAAATTTTTTTAAACGAATATTCAAACGAAAAAAGGTGACATCTACCAACCTGCACTGGCTCGGCCAGCGCATTGGATAATACTCCCACTACTACTCCCACTCACAAAGACCAGGCTTTTATCCCAGCATTGGAAACATGATCCGCTGGTTATGTGTAAGCTTTAAATTTTTCTGTTTTTTCAGGTAGAGCTCAGTTGTTGCGGTGCAGATCAACCCACAGATTGGCACGAAATTCCCTGGATCAACATGGACTTCTTGAACGAGGGATCAGACCTTGTTATGAAGTAAGTTTACAATAATAATACAAAACAAGTAGGTAATTAAAGTTAAATTGTATCGAGTGACTGTCAGATGTGTGTACTTATATATATATTATGATTGAAATTCACCTGTCTGTCGCCAATGATGGCCGCTGTGTTATGTCGGGTGGGTACATAACATAGACATAAAGTAGGTACTTTTGGTCCTCATGATAGGCAATGATATGGCAAGAAAGGAGGTGTCTGGCGAGATGAAGAGTAATAGAGAAGTATGGAAGAAGAAGACATGCTGCGCCGACCCCAAATGAATTGGGATAAGGGCAAGAGAATGATGATGATGATGAATGATGATGATAGGATAATCCCAATTTCGCTCATTAAAACAACCATGCTGCATGTATTGCACACGTGCATGTTGCTTGCTCAGAGAGTGCAAGTGAGCCTAACTAAGCTTCCAATCATGTCTATGTGAGATTCACCTCAGAATGAATCAGAAGTTGTTAGGTATGGTAAATGACACGACCTAACGACTAACTTTTGTGCAACCCGTAAATAGAATGCTTGTATATTTGGGACTTAGGGACACGAATCACATGTGACTAAAAGAGTGATGAATATAACCGTTGATGGATGGAGAGGGATAGGAAGACCAAAAAAACGATGGATGGATTGTGTGAGGAATGATATGAAAGTTATAGGAGTAAATGATAGCGTGACGGTTGACAGAGGAGATTGGAAGAAAAAAACGTGTTGCACCGACCCCAAGTGACATGGGATAAGGGCAGGAAAATGATGAGGGTCATCTTATGATTGGCTCTATTCGTCATTCTTCGCCAGGCAGGTCAAATTTACTTTTATCTTGGACCAGTACCAGACCCAATTGAACCAATGTTTATTTATTTATTTATTTATGTACACACAAAATACTTAACAAGACATTACATTAAGATAGAAGAGCACAAAGGTACTGCTTATTTCATACGAAATCTCTTCCAGCAGACCTGCGAGAGGAAAGTAGGATTAGAAATGTAGACACAGTGTGTAGAAAAGACAAAAAAGGAAAATTGAAATGGGAACTTAAAACAAAGTTATACCTATATAAAATAAACATACATACAAATATACACATATAAAATAAATACTTGTACTGTTAATATATACCTATAATATATATCCAGACTATTACAGTATAGAGGAGAGGTAATGTTCTTTGACTTGCTTTTTAAACATAAATAAAGTTTTAGAATCACGAATGTTCTTTGTTTTATTCTAAAAAAAAAAACAGCGGAAACCGCGTTTAAATTCTACTGGAGAGGTATCTTATATTATAATGCTGTATAACGTGCTGTAGATTAGCGGGCTCAGACGGCAAGGTGCTACCGCCTGTGTCGCCGTACTCCTGCTGCACGCCGCGCGTCCTCGCGCCCTGCTACCACGACCCACTGCAACAGGTAAAATTTTACCTGATTAATGTCTAAGACCATACATAAACTCACATCATCTACTAAGACAGGAACTTACTCATTGTTCTTCGTCCACGATCAGAAATCTGGTCATTCACGTACGCCGGCCGGGTCTGAGTAGTCTATAAATCATCCTTAATTTTCCATGATCATGAATCGATTTTTAATAAATTGTGAATGACTTCCAAACTGAAAATAAAAATAAGAAAATATATAAAACCTGAAAATAATTAAAGGGCGTCAATAAATTCGTCTGCATCACTGTCAACGGGAATAGTGCCGCAGCATCGACAACTTGCTGCCATCCCATGTTCCTAGAACGGCGGGCTGCAGGTGCTGCAAACGGCACAAAAAAATAACCTTATTGGTGCCTAGTTATGTGATTTAGCCGTTTGGAGTTGAAACACTAGGGCCACGAGGTCCAAGTGCCCGAGAGTCTTTCGGGACATCGCCAAGTGGTTGGTCGATTCTTCACATCATCATTCTTCCGGTATCAAACATTTTGCAAATATTCTTAGTCATAAAATTTTAAGAAATCCTCATCTTTCATCCCATCCATGTGACTGATTTGACAAGTAGCTCATCAAGTGGTTAGTCTTCTTCAAATATCCAAACACATACAATCAACATTCAAAAACCATCATTGTTCAAACATTCAAAATACATTATCTAAACTTCTTCCAATTAGTAACATCCATCATCTATTGTCCCAGTCGGAGTGGCGCGAGGTGTGGTCAGAGGCCTCCCCGCTACTGTCGGCATCGCTGCACACGCGCGGCTGTGTGGAGGCGGTGCGCGCGCCTCTTACTCGCGCACTTCTCGCGCTGCAGTTCTTCAACATGCTCGTTTTCTTGTTTCAGGTACGTTCAACTGTTGCACAAGTAGTTTATTATGTAGTTCGTGCAGCCGTGGCTAGTCTAACATGAATAGCGAATTGTGTGAAACTAGTTCAACATTAGTCGTTACTAGACGGGAGCAAGACCGACTCTCTTCGTGACTAATCCAAAACAAACTCCACGGTTTACAAACACAACCCTAGACTGAAACTAGCTCGACGCTAGTCGCGACCGGAACTACTCCAAAATGCCAAGTCCGTAGCATGCCAAGGCTCTTGTCGTGACTAGTCCAAGACTAGCCCGACCCTAGTCCTCTCTAGCCCGCAACTAGTAGTGTCTAGTCTGAAACTAACCGTGACTACCTAGTCCTCGTGACCAAATTTATCGTGTAAATCCCCAGATCCTCATAGTGGTGCTGACGCAGCTGCTGCGCACGAGCGCGCGCTCTGCGGTCCTGCGCGGCAACTGCGGCGGCTCCGGCCGCGCCGTGCTCATCGGGACCATCCCCGCGCAGCCGCTATTGGTACACGTCGCTCTAATTCTTAGTGAACACTGTTTCATCAGTGCGAGTAATAATAATATTCTCCCGACCGAATTTCGGCCAAGACGGCCAATCTCAACGAAATTCCACTAAGCAGTAGATAGAGGTTACATCGTCCTGCGGAGAAAATTGTCTGTGGACTTGTGAATGATTGAGAAAACTCTAAAAATACTGAATAAGGTACAAATACTGTACTGTAGTTACTAAAAAAGCTGCGTTACCAATATGGCAAGAGAAAAATCGTGGATTAGTACCTACTACTCAATACAGTTTCAGTTCAGTGCTGCAGTGGAGCCCGCTTTTTGGTTTTAAGTCCATTCACGCGGTGTTAAGATACTCTGGCGTCGAACGACCGTCGCGCGGTAGGTACTGTAAAGAACTCATACTTACCTGGCTATCCTGGCATAATGCGGTTCCCCCAGGGCGAGGCCTTCCCATTGCACTGTGGTTAGTAGGTTAACCCCTGCGATTATCCCTAACGTGGATAACTCGGATGCGTCATTTTTGGTAGACGGGACTGCGTTCGCGCCGGCCCCCTTAGAATTCCTCTGACTGACATATATTGAGTTTGAGAGTTATTTCACAATAGTTCTCGAAAATTCTCACATTATAGCAGTGAGCTAAGGAGGGTTCGTGTCATGTCTAATTACTATTCAAGAGAATTTTGCAGGTACTCTGCTACTTCTAATCAGTAGGTCTGGCCGTAGTGAAACAGAAATGTTGGTACCTACTTCAGCTATGTAAGAGTACCTAATTAAAATCTGTCAACAGTCATCGAAATTCATACAGTAAGCTAGATAAAAAAAAAAACATGTACCTAAATATTGACTCATTTTCGCTGGTGAATGAATTTGATAAAATATCTCACATAGTCCATGAGAGATATTTTTATTAGTAAGTTCCTCTATATTTTGGCGCAGTAAAATTTATAATTTCTTATCTATATCTGCTAGGTTATGCAATAGTCGAACTAAAAAGTCATCGGGGGAGAAAAAAAAACAATATTATTAATCTTTCACTCAGACGATGTTTGTGAAAGCGCCATCTACTCTAACCCAATGGAACTTCTATAAATTCACACGCGCAGTAACGTAAAAGTTAACCCTAAACTGCTATCGGGCAGCTCCCGGCACCTTGTTTGCACTCTTGTTTTTTGTTTAGTTTAGAAGCTTGCCACTAGGGCGGCATTGTTGAAGCTTATTCCAAAAATAGAATTTTACGCCGATTCGTGTTTCTAATTCCAAACTTGGACTTTGTAGTCTTAGCTTAGGTGGAACCTATTGCGAAGCTAATCACTATTTATCCTTACTGTACCCGTTAAAAACCTAATAGGGATTGGTATGTATGTCACCAGTTCACCACTCATGACTTCGTGATGATTCAAGGAAGGACATTTTTGTCTAGTGGGCACATGTTGCTTAACACAAACTGCGATTTTGCAGAATCACTTATGTAGGCCG
This sequence comes from Noctua janthe, assembly GCA_910589295.1. NCBI lineage: Eukaryota > Metazoa > Arthropoda > Insecta > Lepidoptera > Noctuidae > Noctua > Noctua janthe. The sequence goes on from OU342561.1 coordinate 1,769,866, forward strand.
CAGAGAGATAAGAAGTATAGGAACTACTGCTAAATATAATAAGCCTAGGGTAATTTAGGAATAGTCACATTATTGTAGACAGCAAACAAATTAATATGAATTTCAAGTAAGCAAGTAATTTAGCTGGCCGCTGTTGTACTGCCCCACAACAACGCCAAAGTCCGTGTGTAAATAACACAGATAAGTTAAAATAGACAGTTATAGTTTGTGCCGGTTCTAACCTACTACTCGATGACTACGATACTGTGACGTTTTCATAATTTGAAGAATGACGAAATAGAAACCCGATCACGAGCAGACTCCCGTTATTTCTTTTGTTTCCGATATTTTGGGCTAAAATTTACATCAGAATGTTAAGAATGGTTCTTCATCCGTTTAATCGTACTGAAAATAACACTTGGTAAAAAGAAAATAAGTGTTTCACTGATGTGTTGCAAACGCGCCATCTGGCCAATTCCAGAGGAACTACTATTTATTCGCACGTACGGAAACTTAAATTGCTGTCGGCAATTCCAAATCACTTTGTTTGAATTTGTTTGCCACTAGGGTGTTGTTGATGCTTATTCTGTAAATATAATATTGATGGCGATGTGAGTTTCTATTTCCAACTAAACTTTGTTGTATTAATTTATGGTCGAATATGTGTTAATATGTGTTAATAACTCACAACTAAAGAGCTACCAAATTAATATAGCATGTGAAGAATCATGGTGTTGGACAGTATCTACTCACTAGAGGGCGATGTACAATTACGTCACGTTTCTGAATCGCGGTGTTAAGATTCTCCGCCGTTGAACGACCCTCGCGCGGCACTGTAGAGAATTCATACTTACCTGGCATAGGGGAAACCGTGATCAAATAGGCGGTTCCCCCAGGGCGAGGCCTTCCCATTGCACTGCGGTTAGGTTGACCCTTGCGATTATCCCTAATGTGGATAACTCGGATGCGTAATTTTTGGTAGTGGGGACTGCGTTCGCGCCGTCCCCCTCAGAAATCTCTTTAACTGACTTCGACTTGTCCTATGATAATTATGTAATAAAGAAGGAATATCACCGTTCAAGACGTTGTGGTCTATGGAAGGTACGCTTACACCGGAGATGCATCTATAAAAGTACCAGTAAAAAACGGAATCCAACAAAGTTTGAAATAGAAACACTAATCGCCGTCAAACAAAATACTATTTCTGTAATAAACCATCAACAGCAATTCAGCAATGCCAGGTAAGTGAGTTTACAGTAATTCCCATGATTCCAAAAACAATAATTGTACAGGTTGATTTTAATGCAGTGTACTATTAAACATCATAATTACTATGAACGGAGTATAGCACTGTAGTACTTTAAAAGTAAAAAAGTTATCGTACTCAACTCATCATTTTTTGTACTTCAACAAAGTACATTCATACACCATTGAAATAACACTGTGTATAAGATTTGCGTTCTGTAAGCACCTGAAAGTACTACTGAAAGTATTTGTCGTTGACCAATTGCAATATATCTGTTGCTATCAAGGTTTTCTGTAAAAAGATTAAAAAAATGGTTTTATGAAATAATATTCCAATGAAATATCTTCACTTAACTTTCACTCTAATTGTTAAAACACTTTGATTTTACAATTTCAATGTCTTTAGCATTACTATCATCATCATCATTCTTTTGCCCTTATCCCAATTCATATGGGGTCGGCGCAGCAGGTCTTCTTAGTCATTAGCATTAGGTACTATGTTCATTTAATAACGTTAAATTTAATTACTTGAGTCTCCTACAATGTCTTCGGTTTTTTCAACTGGCTACGGTATTACGGTTGTAAAGGTACAACCTTTTTACAGGATTATTCTACGATGTCTAACCAAGTTTTCGCATACCAGACATGGTGGAATGTTTAAATTTTTTTGTGCCTGCTTTGATTCGAACTCGCGTGTATTGATGACAACTGTGTTTAATTAACATTAATAAAATTAAATTCAGTTGAATATTACTTGAGCAAATAAAATTTGCATACATTCGCATTATTTTTTTCTAAACAGCATTATTCCACCAAAATCAATCATTTATAAACCTTTAGACAAAATGTACCAGTGAAATTTTCAACTAATCTAATTTAAAATAATCCTTTTTACAGGCATAGATAGATACAGACGGCGTAGGTCTGGTAGGTAATATGGTCTCGTTAGACAGCATAAGTGGAACCTATCTAGTCCCTAGTTTCTTTAAAGGAAGACAGATAGCCATTTTCATCAAGGTTACATCAGAAGCACTTTGTAACCTTTACATCATTACACCTTAGGGGACTGGACTACTTCTCCTTAACACAGGTCTTCATAACCTAGCTAGGACAGCAGTGCTCACCCACACGTTTTGTGGAGTTATAAATAAAAAAATTGATTCACTTCACTTTGGTAAAAATTTAATAGAATAGAATATGTGGTTTAGATGAAAAAAGTAAAAAATACAGTGCTATTTAAAAATATTTTTTTTTGTATTCTTGCACCTAGCATGTAACCGTATTTTTTATAAAAAATAAATTGTTGAAGGATTTTTTTTTATGTTTAGAAGTACTCTCTGCAAAAAATGACTTTAATTTTGATTTCTTTTTTTAAAACAAAATACGCAATTACAATTGACAAAATGGTTAAAACAACGTAAAATATATTAACTTATCTTTTAAATGTTCAACGTCTTCATTAGAATACACAATTTATGTATACATCTGCTGCTGACTATAATATGCTTAAATAATACCTCGATTCCAGAGATAAATGTTTAAATTTGGATCCTGCTCAACGTCTCGGCGCTCTTTTCGGAATCTCGTTCACAGGGCGTGTATCGGGTCGCAGGATACGCAACCGACCTCGCCGGCGACTTTCAATCGTTCATCGACATATACAGGGTGTTTGGTTCATCGTTTGCCAAATTGAATTGGCCGGAGAGGTCATTTGTTATCTCTTCAGGCTCAAGAACTCAGTCTTGGCCACACCGGTTTTTTTATTCGGTTTTTCTAATTTATTATTTTCCAAATCGATAGTTGCTCTTTGAAGCTTGGCACACAAATGGAAAAAAAATGAAAAAAACAATCATCTCTCCAAAGACAGTTATTTCAAATTAAGAATTGACAATTATTAAAAGAAAAAATATTTGGTCTCGAGGTTCCACCAAAAAAAGGTTAAAATGAAGAGGTAACTCTGCAGTTTGTAGATATAGTACTTTTTTTTAAATTTAAAACTGTATTTTTAACGTGTACTATGCTTTGTGTTGAGTAAATAAATAAATATTAGTATTTTCGTTTCCAGCAAAGCCCCGACTCAAGCCACGAAGAGCTGCAGGCTGGCTCGAGCACGAGCGCGGGCGTGGCGGCCGGCGGCAGCTACTGCGTCAACTGGAATCATCGCCGCACCAGACGGAGACTTTCACACCACAAGACTAGGACTAGATACCCTTACTCGTCTTAGTAAGTCGATGATTGTAACCTTTGACTGCATGCTAAGAGCGAATTTCTCCAATGAACTATGCTTGAATTTAACGAGTTCTTCTGCCTACCCTTGCCCTATACTGCTTGGGTTTGGTGCTCGGTTTTCATCATCTTTTTTCATCCTCTTTTTTCCCCTTTTACTGTCACGTCATAATTTACAGCAATGTGTTGTGATATTTTATATTTATTAAAATTTAAGTATCCGGCTCGAAGGACCAATTCTTATTAAAAAACCGATTCAGTATTTATAAAAAAATGAACTTGATCCGTGCACACTTATATCTACTTATTGTTCGGGCATTAACCTGTAGCATTTGTTTCAGGCATTTTTAAAAACTTCAAAGGTGATTGTGTGTAGACTTTACAGATTATTCTGCGATACAGTAGGCATTTCTAGTTCATTATGAAAAATATCGGTCGTCAGGTTTGTACCAGTGAAAAGTACAGGTTTGTAGTTGAACTATTTATCATATCAGATATTTTATATGTAAGATCTGTATATAGGAAGTATATTATGTAAAATAAAAGTACAAATTGAATCAATGCAAAGGCTTTATTTTCGACGTTTTATAAACTGTCCTTACTAGCTAATAATTAAGTAACGTAGCGCTGATGCGAATGATACATTATGTCGGGGCGCAGGGCGGCTCGATGGAATGTGTTCGTTGGCGCGGAGTGACGTCATGACCCACCATTGGCGCTGTGTAATATATTATAGGCGCTCTGAACGATGAGGCACGACGTCCTGGGTCTTCGCGACCTACCACTGGCGGAGTGGTGGGCAGCAGCTGCAGCTCACAGCGGCGGCGGCCCGTCCGGGTAGCGCAGCACTGGGTCCAGCGCCAGCGGGGAGCGGCGGCAGTCGGGCCCGGCCTGCGGCGCCAGCGCGGCCGCGCCCAGCAGCAGCAGCAGCAGCGCCTGGAAGGGCAGCGACGCGCGCGCCACGCGGCACACGAAGCGCAGGCCGCGCGTCATGCCGAACAGCGCGCCCTCCGAGCTGGGGTCGTCTTCTTCATCCACTACCGGTCTGCGAACATGAGTGACGCTGTTAATAACTGGTTAGAGGGGTCTAGTCTCTTTTGCTGTTAAAATTTGGCAAGAAGAGCAAAAAGTTTTGAAAAATAACAGTTTTTGTTATTTGGGCCTCATGGTGAGGTTTTATTATCTTTTGAGCCAAATGAATAATTAACTATAAATATTTTCGTCCTCATGGTAATATTTTTCTTGTAATTGATTCTCACTAATTATTAATAACTTTAACTGCAAAAGAACCTTTTCGAGGTTTATTTAGGTACTTTTAATTGAGGAGTAAAAATGAAGTAGCAGACACAGTAAAAAGTTACAGCCCACAGAATATGAAGAAATCTTTCACTGAATAGAAGGAAATTCGAAAAATAAAGTTAAAATAAAAGTATGCTAGGCTACATTAGAAAACAGTAACGCAAATAAGAGGTGGTTAGGCGTTCAAACCAATGTCGTAGCGATGATACACTTTTGAGTCTAGGAACAGATTTAATTTAGATACAATCATTGATTTGTTTTTTTTTTTGCTGCATTTTTTAACAAAATTTTAAATGTATCTTATTGGACTTCCCCACAAATTGGGTCCCACAATCTAAGTAGAACATTTTACTAGTCATGATTATAACAATTGAGAATAGCAGCTTAATTCTTTTTCATTGATGGTGTCTTTTTAGATAGAAACTACCTATTGCGTGTTTCCCACTACAACCCAAAAATTCGTAAAAATCTCTCAAAACTGTATGAACCGCTACTAGATTGTATCTATGTCTAGGCGGGTGTACTTACTGCGACTCGTCGAGCGGCGGTAGTTGCAAGCTCGACAGTTCGTCCTCGTCGTCCTCCATTAGCTACGAATAACAAAATACGTCAACATACGGTGCCAAGCGACTACTTCGTGGTAGGACCTACGTGTATGCAAACACTGCACGGAATACTCAGGGTTTATTGGGATCGCCAGCTTCCTACACAGACACGTGAGCTGGGTCCCGCCCAGTGGAGACGTTACAGGCTGACTGGTACTAAGTAACTAAGGATATGTTAATTTGCTACAGTATTGATTATTATATGCTTTAAAATAGATATTGCCAGTTTCTGGATTGGATGTTTGAAGTTTAGAACTTGACAAATTCTACTCAAGTTAGGTGTGCAGGAAGGAATGACTTTCTGTAGAGTTATCACTAAATGGCTTAAAGTAAGATTTTTAGTAAATAGGTATTCAATATTATTTAAATTTTATCGGATTTCAACTGCAATCCTGAAGAACAAAGTTTTTCAGAAAGATTTTTGAAACTCATCGGATTTGGGATCGGTTCTATGTTTAATTTTTAAGTAGTAGATCTTTTTTAAGTGAGTACCCTACTCTGTATATGGTAACAGTGTAGTGTTTGCATTTCAAATAAGTATACAACTATATCATCAAATATCTCAATGTATCTATTGAAACTCGTATCTTTGTTCTATTTCAGTTGTCAGTAAACTTGTTACAGTAACAGTTACATTACGCGTTGTTTGTGTTACATGTCGTGTTCTATAACAAAATCAAAGCTTGCTCAGTGTCTGCCGGTATTGTGCTGTGGCAGGTGAAGCGTGGGTGAAACTAATACTATGTTAGACTTTATTCCGTGTATTTTTTTATGTTTCATTGTTGTCTTGTAAAAAAAGTTGTATGGGTGTAATTAATTTGTTGCTGTAGTACACAAAAGCATTTTTTTGTCAAGTAATTTTTCAGATCAAGTTTAATAAAGATTACTAAACATTGGTGAAAATAGGTAGTCTGTTAAAATGGCGTATGGAAAAATCAGTATTGTGGGTAGGTAGTCTATTGTGGTAGGGTGAGTGTTGTGTCTCGTACACATATTCGAGTTGGCTTAATGCGCTACGGGCCGGGCGGCTAAATTGAATTATATTTAGCTTTCCACCCGTACTGCTGCCCAATCGGGGTAAACCGAATATGTTCGTTTCACATTATGTATGTCAGTGTTATTTGATGAGCAGTTGTGTAGTACAAGCAGTTGTGTAGTGGTGCGCGTACCTGCGGCGCCAGCGTGGCGGCGGCGGCCGCCAGCGCGTGCGAGCTGGCGCCAGGCCGGCGGGACAGCGCGGCGCCCAGCTTCAGCGCGTACACCGCGCACAGCTTGCGCAGCGACTGCAGGCGCAGGCGCAGCTCGGCCAGCCGCGTGTGCGGGCCTGCACCCGGCGCGAGCAATGCTGCCGCTTCGTGTAGGGCTAGAACTCTTGGTTCCGCTCGTCTTAGCTCGTCTCTCAACTCAGCAAATCGTCGGAAGTCTCGCTGTAGTTCTGCAGGGGCGCGTCCTAGGCGGAGCGGCTCCCTCGCTCGGACGGTCCTTTCGGCTGCTGCTAGTTTGGCCACCAGCTCCACTACGATGTCGTGGAACTGCCGGTTGTGCAGCAGGGCCCGCTGCAGCTGCGCCTGCCAGCCGTGCGCCTGGCGGCAGGCGGTGTCCCAGCGCAGGTTGGCGGCCGCCAGGCGCGCGCGCACTCTCTCGGCGGCGGCGGCCGACCGTGCGTGTGCGGCGACGTGCGAGCCCACCACGTTCAAAGATACCACTATCGATTTGTGCGAGTCCAGGTCCAGAAGGAATTCACGGTGGTCCTGGAAGACGAGAGAAGAACGTTTTATGTCTGCTTCTGTGCAAAACATCATCGGTATCACTGTTGATACAATCGGCCTGGATTTTACTAGTGCAGAGAAAAAGTCTCCCCACTTTTGTTTCCACTTTTCTCTGTCGAGGGTTATTTAAGACCAGTTTATATGATGTTTCATATTTTAAGATGACCTGAACGATCCTGATATATTATTAGAATACCCCTGTTACCTGTATAACATCCTCCAACGCATCGTACTGCTCGGGCGGGCCGGTGCGCGCGTCGTCGGTGGCCTCGGCGAACTGCAGCCACTGCTCCAGGCGCCACAGGTCGTTGTCCAACTGCTTCCAGTTGCGCTCCGAGCACAGCGGACACGTGAGCCGACCAGATTCGCTACAGGGGGAGAGGTATGATGTGTAGATGACGTACTAAGGCAACAGTGGTGTTTAGGACCAGACACTTTTGCTTAGGATCGTGAGAACGCTACTTAGGACCAAATCTTCAATTTAGGTACGTGCTTACGCCACTCAGGATCAAAAACTTATCGGTCGTAGACGCCACTTAGAACCAAAACTTTAAAATGAATTAATTTCAAGGGAATCGGTTTCAATTACATGGGGATTACGTATTAAGCATTATTAATTTATGTTTTAAATAAACTGCATTAGACATTAACAAGAAGTCTAATAATATTTTGACTAGAATATTTTTAAACTAAATTTAACATAAGAGCTGCTTATTAGTATCTAAATCAACTAAAGAATTTCAACATATTCGACATCACAATCTTTACCAAATAAGCAAAATATATAATTAGACTATAAAATAATAGTATCAAACAGACAAACATACAATTACATTCCCAAAATATAAAGCTAATAATATAAAATTATGTGAAAAGTGCAGTGCAGATACACCAATAAATTAAAGTGTAAATTATTTCAACAACTACTATAAAATACTGATTAATATCACATCATGCAATGTCGTATGCATTTCTGCTACACTATGTCAGTGACTAAGAAATAAATAAATAGGAGAAATTACTATAGAAATAAATAACTTGTTACTTCTACTGAATTTAAGGCCAGCTTGCACCGGTAGTCACTAAATGCGTTTAGTGCTAAACACATTTAAAAATCTTTCTGTTTTGTCAAATTATTGTCAGAGAGAGAACGATGTTCTAATTTCGGTACAAATAGGTCTAAAAATAAAGTCTTGGATTCAATCTACTAAAATAACGACTGCAAAAAATCTACACAAAAATACAATCAAACCATGAAATCCAAAAACATAGTAAGAGAAATAAAACATAGTAGCAGAAATGTACCGAATATAAATAAAAACTACTAATATTAGGTAAGCAGTACTCACTGTTCGCACGTAAGCGCGTACGACGCTGAGTGGGGCAACCTATAGGACCAAAAACGCATGTGTTTAGAGCATGCCGGGGTTAGGAAGCTGTTACACACGTGACACGACTCGCGATAAAACTGATACGCCAGTGTTAACGATGCCTTATGGCGTGAGACATTTAGTGCTAAAAAATTACTGTGAAAAAGATAAAAGTTGGGAGAAACAAAGTCGAATGTGTGTGAAACAGTGGTTTTAAAAGGGACAACTGAAGTAGAAATAAAAAAGAAAACAAAATGCACTAGTACTTCTGAAAGGAGATTTTGTTATGACAATTAGGTATAAATGTATTAAAAAATTGGCGTATCTAGATTTTATCATCCAGTCTGTGCACTCCTCGGGATTTTGAGTACAACTTTGATTTATCAGTCTTTTATTTTATTTACAACTACTGAATTTACTTATTTTATAATTCATATCATTTAATTGAATCAGTGATAAAAATAATATACCGTTTATATTTTGTATGTAAATGCAAAGAAACAATGTACAGTCAGCCACACAAATTCATACCAAAGTTTTGTTTCACTTTTGATCGATTATTTTTGGTCCTTCTCTCCTATTTATATTTCGGACTGTGTTGCCGACTGTACGTCACCGATACAGTATCCACTGTTTTAAAACAGCTTTAAGCCCCGTCACCAGTTGCCAAACAGTGCTATAAGTGCTACCATATAACAATCATCAAATAACAACATTGAAGACTTAAATACAGGGACATTTCATATAATGACACTATTGCAAATGAGTTAACTAAATAAAATAATAAAGTGAAAATGCAGCATTACAGACTGCAAGAAATTGAAGGTAGCATTCTAATGCATAGGGTAAGCAAGGCACATGGTCAAGTACCATTTGAAAAGATATTCAAGAAACAATGGCAGTAAGGATTAACACGAAGAAATGGTCGTGCAAAATAAGAGTTGTGAAAAAAATGCGTGCCAACGAATGATACGCCTGCAAATGAAACTAGCGCGAAGTTGGAAAGTCCAAAGCCAAGAATATTATGGAACTTATTCTTTTGAAGATTTTAAAAAGTTTATAAACAAAGCTCTTTAGGTTTACATGACCAGAAACTGATTCAGTCAGAAATAGACAGAACTGTTTCAGCGTAAAAAAACATCACTCAAAGCATTTCTATACACCGTCATCTACATGAAATGTCCGAAGAAAACCGTTAGATTCAAATCTTACAGATCAAATTACACCCGATGCCAAAATCGCACATAATTACAGATAGCCAAGATCTATAATTGCGTGCATTTTGACCGGTTAAATTGACACTCACCTCAAGTTGTTAATTTGGAGTTCCCGTTTCTTCGCTTGACTGAGTAAGTCTTCGTAGGTTAGGGATAGAGATTCTACTTCTTTAAGCATGGCCTCGTCTTCCGTCGCATCGCATTCTGTCAGCAGGAGTTCAGACAAATGTTTGCCCAGCTCCAATGTTTGTCCAGGTTTGGCACCAGCTTTGGCAATTTCCTTAGCGGCAGTGGCCAGTTCGTCACTGCTCGCTTTATCGTTGGGTTGTGAGTGGAGAGACAGGCGGAGAGCCTCTAGGGCTTCCGAGGTCTCTTTGACGGCGGTCGCCAGTTCCGCGCGGTAGGTCTCCTTAGACGTTAGTGTGTCTACTTGTAAGGAGGCGTCTGTTTCCCATTTGAGGGTGTCCACCTAGGGTAAAAAGAAAACTTTCTTGTTAGTTTCAATTTCGGTATTTCGTAGATTAGCTGCCGGGAATTGGTTTTCTCACAACAAGCTTGTATCTTTATCGCTATAAAGCGTCGAAAAATAATCGACTCTTCACCGGAAGTATGAGTTTATTTATCAAGTAGCAATTGTCGGAAGAATGTCTGTTCATTATACCAAGATAGTCATCACTCCTCACCTGTACAGCCGAGTCCACATCGCCGACGACCTCAGCTCTAGCCAGGTCCAGTCGTGTCCGTACATCAGCGAACAGAGCGCGATACTCCGCCACCATGTCGGACACTCCGGAGACCGTGGACACCGCGGCCGCCAGCCGGTTTGCGTCTTCAACTAGAGCTTGACATTCTAGGAGCTCTTGTTCCACGCCCTGGAGATAAAGAATAGGATGGTCATAAATTTGAAAGGAATAGGGTTATGTAATGTACCATTTTTCAGCTTAACGTGAACTGGACCGCTTAACTGGATCATGCTAATGTTTGTCGCGTTATCTTATTAATGATACTGGCACCTTGTTGGTACATATTATCAGAAATTTCAAGTGGCTGAAGAAGTCTGACATGACGTTTTACTATTTTAGATAGCGTTAGTGTCAAATATTAGAGAATATTAATTTAATTAAAATATTTATTGAAACATAAAAGCTACTCACATCAAGTTCCTTCAAAGTGCTAACTTTGTCGAACGGCGTGGGCGCTAGATGCAGCGCTCTCGTCAGCCGTACATCGGCTTCCGCAAGCGCTACAACTGCTTTCCCGTGCGCCGCCACGAACTGCCTGTGCGCGTCGGCTCCGGCCGCGTCTACGCGCCCGCGCAGCTGCTGCCAGCGCCGCACAGCGGCCCTTAACCTTGCAGCTTCATCAGCCCCAGCACCGCGAAGTTCCACCCCCCGGGCTGAAGCAATTCTGCTATATGCATCTTCTAGCCGCTTCACATCTCCCTCTACACTCTCCAAGTCTTTAATCACAGCTTTAGATACACTCTCGTCTTCTGGCTCACCGCGCTGCTTTCTTGTCTCAATTTTCTCCACTCGCCTTTCAATTGAGTCAAGCTTCTTCTCAACTTTAGGTAGCAATGAGTTGGCTAGCTCAGCGGATTTGCGGATTTCTTTGAGCGCGTTCTTTCTTTGTTCCGACATCTCACAGATGTTCTTCCATTTCTTTTCGACGATGTCTACGCCAGTGTGGAGGTTGCGGAGGTCAAAGTTACCTTTGAGCACATCAGGGTCGTTGAATACGAGTTCACAGAGGTTCAGGGCCTCCCCTACTTCTCCACTCTCGTTTTCAACGTTCTTGTGAATGTCATCCCGATCCCTGAATTTCTCATCAACAGCCCGAGTCGTCAGGTATTCTAATACAACAGATGTAGATAAGTTAGATTCTATGGAATGTAGTTTTAACCTAATTTCAGTAAGCCGTTCTTCTAGTTGGGATATCGTTTCCAAGAGTTCGTTAATCTTAGCTATTCTCGACCTCCCGGTCTCTTGCATTTTATGCCAACGCTCTTGTATGTCCTTCAGTTGTTTAGATGTATTTTTACTGTAAGACTTTTCATCTTTCTTAGATAGGTCGACTAGAGTTGTGCCAGTTTCAGTGAGCCATTCAAATTCGCGTTCTTTCAAGGCGGTTTCAGCTTGAACTTCGGAGTTTATCCTCCTGATGAGGTCCTGAGGGTCAATGGCTCCGATTTCCGTGCTTTGGCTTGAAGCTTCGAGGCGAGTTTCGAGTGTGCTGATCCATTCAACAAATCGGGTCACACGTGAGTCGAAGATAGTGTAGACTTCTAACCTTTCCTGTAGTCGGTGGATGATGATGGACAGTTGATGTTCAAGGTCGGCACGCTGTTGTCGCAGCTGCCACACCCTCTGATTCACTAACCTTATGTCCTGAGGACTCAGGCATTCCTTCAGTTGTTCTTGAATGACGCTGAGAGCTTCAATTTGGAATTCAGTCTTCACAATCTTTGTTCTTAAGTCTGAGTACTTCTCAATTGCCTTCTTCAGTTGTGGCCTCGATAACCTGTCTTCGTCGGAGTACGACATGATTTCGTCCTGAGTCTTTGAGTATAATTTGTGGAGTTCATTGTTCGATAGATTTTCATATTCATTGATCAATCCTAGTATCCTGTTGAGGAAATCTCTCCAGGTGTCTAGACTTGCCTGTAAGTTGTCGACTCTCTTGACGATGCCGGCGTATTCCATCCTTACAGATGCTCCGTAGGCTTCCTCAGTAAATTCGATAACTTTCTTTAGGTCCTTCAACAATTTGTCAGATTGTCTCCTGCCTTCAGGGACCTTGTCTGAGAGATTCTGTATCTTAGCCAGTACTTTTTGTATCCTCTTAATGTGTACGTATCTGAGTTGGAGCTTTTCCTTCTCTCTTTCCATTTCTTTGAGCCACCTGAGCAGCTCCGTGTACACTTCTCTGTAGTCATCCCACGCAGCGATCCTTGTACATACTTCATCGTGTCTTTCAACGATTCTCGCTAATGTCTCATTGTGAAGGTTGGTCAGCGTGTCGAACTTGTCAGCTAAGTCCCTGTTCCTTGTTTCTCTGTTCTCATTCATGAGCACTGACCTCTGTGACGTCAGCAGGTTCTTGTGCACCCTGCAGAGTCTTCTATGCTCTGTGAGGTTTTCGTAGTCAGCTGGGACCGAGCCAGATAAGAACGATTGCAGATCTATTAAATATTCGTGCCATAATCTTAGCGCTGTAGCCGCGTCTCCGGACCTGACTAGTGCGGTTGATAACCGGTGGTAGTGGAGGAAGGTGTCCCTAAACATGGCCTGCCATAGTTCCAGGATCCTGACTATCGAGTGTTCGTCTGAAACGTCTCGGTCGATGTCTGGGAGCTCGGCCTTCGCCGGGGCGATGTCTGCTTCGCTCTTACCGAGAGCTATTAGGTTGTCACGAAGAGCAATCAGTTTGTCTTCGACTATTTCACCATCTTCGTGTACGGGGGTTAGGTCCTGTAAAGAGAAAATACAATTTATGTATATCTTATATTTGTTTTTCGAGTCTACCGTCGAATCTGTATTTAACAGCTTAGTAGAAGATCTGATAAAACTGATGCACTAACGATAAAATCATATGAAATCTACTCTTGAAACTGATTTCTAATGATTGCACTAAGCTATCTCGTGATCGATTGGTTGTGAATCTAGGCAGCTGTGCGTGACAATTGATTTCTGCTACAAGCTAAAATTTATCAATAAGATCGCGACCACTTTGAATTTTTTTCCGGTCATTGACCTAATAATGTTAATAGCATCCATAAAGTTCCATAATGTTAATAGCATCTTAGTTGAAAATAGTTTCCCAGATTTACAGTTTATTAAACTGCTAGCATAATCAGACTATAATGTTCCCACTGCTGGGATATGTCCCAGCAGTGGGAACATTATAGTTGCTAGCCTATGGGCCTCCCTTGTATGAGAAGGAGCGGGCTGTAATCTATCACGCGGGCCCGGTGCGTGTTGGCAGATGTCCAATGAATTAGATTTTTTTTTGGTTCTGGGACATGTCGGTTTCCTCACGATGTTTTCTGAGAGAGAGGGATTTACTGTTTATAAACCTGCCAGTAGCTAACACAGCTTTCCATAATATTGAAACAATCTCTTGATATTCAAACAAGATCGTCTATCTGTTTATCAATTCTTCAATTTAAACTAAAGCATTTAATAACAAATCAATAAACGCTAAGTATTGCGCGGTTCAAAGTACAGAGCAATCAATACTGCCGTTATGTTCATAACAAATTCAAGAAGGCACACGATATTATCCGTTAGATCGTGTTGATAGCGAATATGGGCCAAATGTAGGCCATTTAGGGAATGCTGCATTATGCTGAGCTGAGCGGTATAACGGGGTACTTGTGAAGGTATCAAGGTACCACTTACAGCTGTGTAAATAAAAAAAAACACTTCTGATCTAACTTTTAAAGTAAGGTCTGGTCTCCTTTCGGGCTTTACTTTTGGGAGTCTGATGTCTATCATCGGAGTCTATCACGTTATTTTGTATAACCTATCGATCCTTCACAAGTCTATCTCACTATCACGAAGTGGTCACACGACGTGCATCACAACATTTTATGCCGGGTGCTGATAGCTTTACTTACAAATCAGCCGCAGTGCCACTGCCAAATAAGAATATCTATTCTTATTTGGCAGTGGCACTAACGATATGACAGAATCTTATTAAATGTTGCCATATCCTGCATACCTAATATGGAGGGCTTTTAAAGGCTAAGGCTAAATATTGATGTCTATTGCCAATGATCAGACATATTAAGTTTTATCTATGTACTTATCACAGCTTCAAAAACTCATAATCGAAACATTTATTTCAATTAAACGAATCAATCCAAACAAATTTACGAATCAATTTCGAATAGGCAAGGAGTTCGTCAGTAAGAAAATCTAAAAACCAACCTGTCTCATATCACACAGCTTCTCCTTCGCATGATGTGCCTTAGCCCTGGCCAGCTGCCTGGCTTCCCCAAGGTCTGCTAACGCTTGCACAGCTCCAGCTACCAGTTGCAGTCGTCGAGCCAACGCATCAGCATCAGCTTGTAGTGCGCGGGAGCCGGTCTCGGCAGCCACGCGAGCCGCGAGCGAGCGAAGCTCTGCTACGCGGGCTTCTTGTTCTAGGCATGCCTGGGGAGAAAAGTAGAGTTACATGTTTGGAAGATTGTAGTTGTAATTGTGAACAGTTGTCTAGACTGTTGAGAAAGAGGAGCAGTGGTTGAATATAAATTGGATTGACGTATCTGGGTGGTGTTAACTTTAATCTCGGTTAACTTAATCAGGAGAAAAACTCAGTTCCTTCCGTGGAGCAAACCAAATCAAGATTTCATTTAGTAGAACCAATGACTGGACGAAACGTTAGTTACCTAAAAATATCAGTTAAATACTTAGATTGAGTTGATTCTAGTTTTCTGTTTTACTAAGATAGCTCAAGTCGGAATGTTGTGTGTAGTCATTTCTAAATCCCATTACCATCAAACAGAGGCACTGTAATTACATTTGTTTACGAGCCTTAGCTGTGGCACAATTCAGTTTACAATCACATTCTGGAGATCCTATTAACTCGTCATCTACGTAAATGCAATTTTCAGTGTTTCATTGCATTTGATGTTTCTAATATTAAAATCTGTTTTAACTGCCTTTGATATCCCTGAAAGAGGCTACATTTGTTAACTTGTTTGATAAGACAGGATCATCCAAATGGGGAATATCGATGGACAAGTTTTAAAATTAACTTTGTCACATTCCTATTCGTGTTATTCGGCGATCAATATACATAATTAGCTCGTTAGTATGTGTCGGTACATAGGACGAGCACGGCGGACCTCGTGACCTGCTTGCTCAATGTTCGCTGGGTGCTCTTAATTTCTTCTGTTGCACAATAGGTGCTGTACTAGTGGTCTAGACTGTAAGTATAAGTACCTAGGAGCCTATTAGCATTGCTTTTTACCGTTTAATATGCTCATTTATTAGACTTGCAACTCGTTGGATCAGAAAGAAATTTACTGACAGCCGTCTAGATTATTTAGTGGCCACTCCAAAGACTGTCTGAATTATTCGTCGAAATATATAGTTTTATTTAAATTAATAGATTGGTATTTTTAGTGAGCCTAAAGTTGGGTAAGATGAAGGGTTATCAAATTGTTTAAACAAAGTGGTTTTATCTATGTAAAGTGAATTAAATCTGGGTGTCTACAAGCATTATCGCGGTTGTTGCGAAATATTTGAGATCTTCTGGCATTCTTTGACGAAAAATGCGTTATCACCGGTCACATTTTTGTAATAAATCTAGCAATTTATCCTAATTGCAACTACGTTTCTATTATTATTCTAACATAACATTACATCACGTCTGTAATCCCTGAAGGATTACGCAGAGGTATACCTAATAGTATACCCACATTTCACTATCCGATGTAATGGGGGGGGGGGGGGCGAGACTATTGTCATCAACCGGGCTGGTACTGAGAAATTCCTGGTGAAAGAACCCAATACCATTTTATACGACCTGGAAATTAAATCCAGGACCTGACATTGGACCTGCGTGAGATTTGACAAAATAATAAATTGATTAGTAGTAAGTTTACTAAGTTTTCTAGTCTGGACCTACATACCAGACAACAAAAGTAGAATTCATAAAATTTTCGCATGTCAGCCACCGCTTATCATTCGTAACTTGCGGCAAACGAAAACCATCCGTCGGAATTAGTTCGTTTAGAGAGCTCTCTAATGGACCATGTAATGCATACGGCAGCTATTGTGTCGTATTCATGAAACGAAACTATCGAGACGTTGCATTCTGATCGAGGATGCACGCCATTTTGGGGAAGAAACGTTTTGTGAACTATTTTGGGTTTGGTCAAGCAAATAGTTGGGGTGTGGTAGGAAATTGGCTGGCTGATAATAATACTAATACACATATCGTCATGATATGTGTATTATTATTATCACGCCTGTAATCCCCGAAGGGTTGCGCAGAGGTGTACCTAAAGTACACCCACATTACGCCAGTTATGTTTAAGTCAGTTATGGGGGGAGCCTATTGCCATCAACTGGGCACAAATGCAAACTCCGTGGCTACTACTGAGAAATTCCTGATGGAAAAATAAAATAACACCTGGGAATCGAAACTAGGACCCCATGGTCAGCAATTGCGCCTGAGGCCACTAGACCAACGAGCAGTCAGGCAGTAATAATAATACTAACACAAATCGAAATTCTACGTATACTCGTATGTTAAAGTTTTAAAGTTTGGTTGTTGGCGAGTTTGGATGTTTATCAGCTTATTGGATCTGGATAAAACTTTGCAAAACGGGATGCTAGTGCATTCATGAATGATGATAAATTATGATTCAAGTTCCTTTTCGTGGTGTCAACAAACGCTAATCTTAGAAACGCGTGCTAGATAAAGAAACATACCTCGAAGAGTGCATCTAATCTCAAAGCCAAAATCTAAACTTACAAAAAACTGATTTTTAACCGACGAAAAAAAGGAGAAGGCTTATTTTTTTTAAATCTTCATAATACAACAGGCAAAACTTTTCCGAAGAAAATCACTGGATAGGAGAGTTCCGGTAGAAACTAGCACCGCTTCCGAGCCGCTTCCGCTTGGTAATGTGATTAGACGAAAAGAAATTGGATACTAATTACTGAGTTTCTTACAGGCTTGTTGTTTTAATCGTTTTTATGATAAACCAGGTTGAATGTGGGTTAACGTAGTACCTCAGTGGTCTGTCTCACAGTATATGGATGTGTGGTATCTACCAGATAAATTAAGGAGAATTTATATACCTACCTAGGACATAAATTATCCAACTGTTCGAAGGATGCCTTACGTTTTCGCTAACGCTAGATAAATGATTCCCTTAATTAAAGCTTTTAGTTGGAATTTCAACGCTAGGCCGCTACAATGCCAGCTGAAATCCCGATAGTGATAGTATTGGGGCACTCAATCATTAATTTAAGCGACGCTTAGTAATATAAATGCATACGGGCTTTAGGATTCATTAACCGATTTAAAAACGAGGAGGTTCTCAGGAGGACAAGTGACTAAGTTGTTTTTTAACTTCAAGTTTACTAATGACATCAGCAAATCCCTTCAGCGGAAAATTTATCAAAAAAAATATCCGTATTGCCAACATAACATTGAAATACTTAATAACGGTTATTTAAAGAAATCTGCGTATTAACGAGGAAGCGATAATATTGTGTAATCACGACCTTGGACTAGATTATGGTGTCGCCACGGTAAATATTAGATTAGATTTAATACTTGTATTTTATGTTTCTCGTTTTGTTCACGTTTATAACAAACATACTAAATAGTAGAACATCTCGCCTTTTATATCTGATGGGGTATATACAAGTGACCACTAACCCTCGTCTCTTGAGACAGTCAAGTGGCATCGGTGGTAATTCAAAGAAAATTATGCGATTCGTGGACATTTCTGCTAATTAATGTGCCGGCACTAATATAACGTTTTCAATCAGAATTGTTTCGCGTAATTTTACGCATGATTCTCTTTCTCTGATATCTCTCGAATTTCTCTCATAATTATCGTCACGTATGTGGGATGTCAAGTCATGCTAAGATATACTTTAGACGCGTCACTAAATTCCGCAGTTTCCAACTTAATAATTAATGCAATACTCAGAAATACATGTATAAACTGCGTTAGTGATTTAGTTTCACATGTAAGTGTACAAACATGTTGTTGAATAAAACAACTTTAAAGCCAACGTATAACGTCTCAAATTCAATGTCAAAGCAAAAGGTTTCATTTAAGCCATTAAATAAAAGGCACCTTTGAACGTCAAACTTTACACAGTATTTTTATTATACCTAATAGTGTCTAGTTTGCACATTTTTTTTAAGTAATTCTGAAATCAACTTAATTTACACCAGATTAAAGTTGATATTCGTTTAAGTAGAAATAACATCAATTGGCAACAAGGATTTGGATAGACTTTTCATTCGGCTCGAGAACAGCGCGTGCGCATCGCATTCCTGCGCGTTAGATCATATCCGTAACGCATCTGCGGTGCTTCTCGATGGCGATCGAAATAGATGCATTTTGCTTATTTGCTCCTAGATATAAATAATGGTAAGATCCGGTTGAGATTGCGTTTAGATATTGCAGATTTTATATAAGTGGCAATAAGCCGTATTTCTGATGTAATTTCTATCGGCAAATTAAAGAACTTCTAAACAAACATTTACCCCCTATTTAAAGCCTTTAGGGGACGAATGTTAAAAAACCCTTTTTAACCAGGTCTACCCATCACACCTTTGACGTTTTGCTAGTTAATTTTGTTTGAACTCATGGTATCCCTAAGGATCGTCTTCTTTCAAAAATCAAAATCAAAATCAAAGCATTTATTTCAAGTAGGCCAGTTACAGGCACTTTTGAATTGTCGAAACAAAGGCAACAGTAAAATAAAGCTACAGTCCCAGTCACAAGGCACAAAAACAGTGAAAGTACTGTAGTTGCCCATTCCCTAACGTAGATCTCTATGGAGAAGAACGGGCAAGAAACTCTTTGTTTGTGTTAGGAACTTTTTTGCAAAAAACCGTGCTTCTAGAACCAAGTGGTAATTAGTGCATTGTCTATTACTGAATTTAAGACTTATTAACTTATTACTTATCGAATAGGTACACTAGGTACCTAACTAGCTTTATACGGAACTTACAATACAAGTGAAATATAGTTTGGAAAATTATAATTTATAAAAAATATGGTTTTTAACTATTTCTATTATGAGTTTAATCTAGCCCTTATAAATACATGTGCGGAGGTTACTCGTATTTAGGTGTATAGGTGATTATGTACATAATGTTATGTAAAATAGAATGTCTGGCGCATAATGTTATCGGCTTATGTCATCGTGTTGTTTGCTTGTGATAATTGTAATGCAATTGTAACGACTATGTAGGGGCATTTACATTACATATGTAAGTATAAGTACAAAAGCTAAGCTCATCATCATCTGCCCAGCCTTCTCCCAACTGTGTTGTGGTCGGGCAGGTCGGGTACCAGTCTTACCGGGTGCAGATGAACACCTAAGCATTCGATTTTAATATTGAAAGCGCGAGCGTTATATTTTAAAACATGTAGTAAGGTTCATAATAATCTGCAGCTTCTATACCAATCGCTATGAGAAAAAGACGTGAGTTAATGTAGTTCTGTCTATATTATTTTAGTAGTTATCTGTACTGTGATGTGTTAACCATGTGTAATAATATACTATTTGGTTACAGTAGACACTACGTAGAGTGCCTTGTTCCCGAAGGGAAGCCGGCAGGAATCGGCTTCTTAGGTGCCTTCGGGCCTGTTGTTTTTTACATTAGATGGGCCTACTCTTGACCTCAATCTAGTCCTGAGGACAGAGACACAGGGCTTACAGTAAATAAAGTATAAGTATTGAACAGTACAGCTTGATTTGCGCCAAACAATATAATAGGTACATTACCTACAGTATCAACTGAAAGGAAAGCATATTTCATTCCGAAAGATCCATTACGACAAAAACAATTTAATTGGTTCCATTGTTCTAAGAATATAAATGTCGTATTTATCGCCCACTGTGCTATACGGATGGTAACAGTACGCTATGAAGGACGCTATAATACTATTATTGTAATAAATAAGGAAAACATGGGGTGTGTCGTGTGACCACTAGGCACACGGAAAACAACAGACTATTTAGGGAAACAGGCGCAAATAATCTACCTATACAAATCCTACTAACATTATAAATGCGAAAGTTTGTGAGGATAGATGTATGTATGGATGATTGTTACTCTTTCACGAAAAAAACTACTGACCGGATTTGGATGGGCTATTGGCACAAAAATAGTTTATAACCTGGATTAACACGTAGGATATTTTTTATCCCCGTTAGGACAAAGGATAAAAAGACATTTTTTTATCTCGGTTGTCTGTTCCCCTAGGCCAATTTTCGACATACATATGAGTGAAGCCGCGGGCAAAAGTATATAGTTATTTAGAAGTAAAACATGGGGTATGACCACCATGTACGGATGTATGTAAGCGGAAAATAAAAGTCCCTTTGGGGGAAGTAATCAATTTGTACCTATGTAATTAAACATCGGTACGACATAAAAGGGTGTGTTGTTTTCACAATAAACAACTTCAAAGGATTGTTATTAGTCACTGAAAAGTGCTGTCTGTTAATTTTGCGTAAAAGGTGCTCGGTTGCTTATTTTTTGTCCATTCATATAAATTATTTTTTCGTATAGGCACGTTATGTTACGATTTTTTATATGTCATTAATCTTTGTCTTTTTAATTTTATCGCACGTGGTATTTTAAGTTTCAGTGAGTCAATAATATCTTTTTACAATAATTCTTCTTCTTTTTAATGTAAATGTTTGTCATCTTTTGCAATTTTTTGCGAAATAAAGGTGTACCAACCTATGCCTCGACTTGAAACCCGCCATGTATACTAATTCAAAAGCCTATGCATAAGTGACTCAACAAAACACTGTATTACCTAAGCTCCCATAACATGGTCGATTCGCAATCTAGACTGATCAACTACAACAAAGCCCGATTCACACGGTACCATACATACTTCACACATCGGCAAACAATTTCATACAAATTACTTCGTAACAGTAAAACCGATCTTTACTACCCGTTGCATCACTTTCATTACACTTTCATACTTTCACCGCGATATTAGGAGAAGAACGTGAGAATAATCGTAATGATTGCCGAAATTATGCTCCTATGTGTATGGGGGCTATATTTGTGTATGCTTTATTGGCACGACTTGTATTTGTAAGCATGATCATTGATTTGTGGTGTGGAAATCAACAAGTGGCTATTACTGTAATTGTAGTTAATTTTATTCATTCCTATATTTGATTTGATATTGAGGTTGAATAAGCTTTCATAGGTAAGTGCCTAGGTACTATGAAACTTACTATACTTCTACAACTGCTAAACCTAGGTGTTTGATATAAATTTCCGAAATCCACGCGGATGGAGTCGCGGTTACTACTAGTTTAACTAGTATCAAACGCTGTTATGATTGAAGAAACACGTGTTGTACCTACCTAATGCACTAGCACATTACTGTAGTTAAGGTAGATATTACATATATAACCTTATGCCTTTTCCGATGGGGTTTGGCAGAAACTACCGCCACCTGCTACGATCCTAACATATTAATTTCGCCTCGTCCTCTTTCGTACCTACATCATACAGTAGATATTTTTATAGATAGTAAATGTTACCTACGGTAAAGGTAAGCCATTTAGTGCAGAGGCACGACAGACGCAATTTAGAAATACCACAGTTTTCAATGAAAGTTTACATAAATACATTATCAATATTTGCATGGTCATTCGATTTGACGCGATGGACACAACGGATGACGCCTTGCAATACATTCTCATCAAACTGATTTGACATCCGGCTGATAGCGATGTTTTATTATATTTGATGGATATAATATTTACTATTTATTCTCTCAAGTTGGAAGAGTGAATCAATACTTAAATAATAGACGCGAAACTTAAATCTGTACCTATGTTTATCAGTTAGCATTTCAAGCTTAAAGCACTAAACCGAACGTTTATGAGGGAGACATTAATTAGAAAAAGATATTAATTACCTACTTTCATCTAGAATATTTTTTTAATTAAAAAATATGGATTAAAAATACACCCAGACGGAATCACGGACTTTAGCTAGAAAAAATCGCAAAAGGAAATATCTAAAACGCCGCCTATCTGACTCAAGTCTTGGAGACAGATTTTAACCGAAACGTTTAAAAGATCATGACTGTACAGTTTTAAAAGGGACTCTTACGAATCTGAACCGAACTAAAAATAACAACACTTTTAATCATCTGCCTTAGTCATTATAATGAGTAATCGTCTCGTTCTAAATAACATTAAATGCTGAAGAGTATCACGATTATATTAATGGAACGGGCGTGCCTTCAGAGTTCAGCATATGCAGCCAATTCGCTTAATGGTGGCCAGGTTGAAACAACCCAGACATGCGATGTATTTGTAACGACTGAAAAACTTGGGGCAATGGTCTTTGAAAGCTTTTAAAATTATTAAATTGATATGAGTGTCTTTGAAAAGGAAAGTTAGATGAAGGTAGTTGTAAAAAAGTCTTTGATACAGACATTCACCTGTTAACTTCTTTTTCAATTTAGGAGACAACAATGGGTACCATTGTGTCAAGACTTCGCCTTGGAAAAGTTATATCATAATAATGTAATTTATAATATACAAGCCGCGTGCTCCATGGGATTTCCAAATTCCACACCTTCTGAATCCCCATACCCTCCACTGCCTACCCTGAAACTTTCCCCGCTAATCTGTTGGTTTCCACATTTTCCAGCAGTAAGTGATATTGATAGATAGATTACCGCGCCGCGTGCCGCCGAGCCGCGAAATTTGCTCAACGCAAGGGCGCCGTATCACGCCCGCAATTAAGACGTTCCACTGTTTTGGCCATAGAATTACGGAGGGATAGACGGGGTCAATGTTAAAAATGATTTACGGAAAAATCCACGAACAAAAACAGAGAGGAGTAGGAGATAAGATGAAGTCCTATTTAGAATGTGGTTTTGAAGTGACTTGTCTTACTTTCTTCTGTAAAGGTTGGCGAGTTGGAAAAAAATTACCCTTAAGGGATAAGTTGAAAATATCGAAGAGAATAAAATTATAAAAAATGCGCTTACAACAACCCGTTTGATACACGTGTAATGATTCCACAAGCACATGCAAATGCTTTCATATGTTTTTCACTGCTAATAGATCATTTCATGAAAAATTTAAACATTAGGTTTAAAAATACATTATTCACTTAAAAACTTGTGTTTTCCTTTTTCCGTGGCTGACGGAAATCCAACAATGCATCGCATATTCATTAGCTGAACGATGATGGCATCCTTAAAACCGGTTCCTGAGTGAGACTTGTATTCAATTTAATTAGTTAACACAGCAATCATATAATCCTCAAGTTTATAACTAGATTACTTTTTAATCCTTTAGCGTTGTTAGGACGTTGCAAGAACATTTGACATTTTAAAAGTTCGATTTGTTCTTTGGCCAAATTCTCTTTAACTAATGCAACATCTTGTGCATTGAAGCTGTTGTTGCATTTCAAGTCAAATTATTCGATTGGGTGTTGTTATTTTGGTAAACGAAACGGTATGCATTCAAAACCCGGCTAAAACTGTCGAACAGTGGCCCACCAGCCAGACGTTACGCGAGTGTTTGGTGTATCCTTCCTATTCTATAGGGATTCTATGCCCCCAGACCCCGTAGCATGACCACCGTAGACAAGGATTTCTTTGACGGAAGAATCGACAAAATGACACGATTGTGTCGACACAATGACAGATGTCTTTGCACTATCTGTAATTTTAACGATTCTTCCGCCAAAGAAATCCTTGGTGGACGGGGGTTGATGTGATTTGACAGCGTATTTGTAGATAGCTTGTTTCAAATACCTAAGTACATACTGGGCGCTTGTCTCTTGCCAAACCGTGGGTATTAATTTGTTTTAATTATTTAAATATTTCTACAGTATTTTGTCCCATTTATTAACGACAGTTAAATTAAAATGAATGTACTTAAAAGGCCCGCACTTAATAATGTCACAACTGTTAAGATAACATGCGTTGTTTCCCTGAATTACTGTACGAATGTAGGTTTATTTAGATACTTAATGGTCTGGACTGGTTATTTATTGCTTACTTTAAGTTGATACGAGGTAGTTTCGACGATAAACAGTAATTTCTCAAGGTTCCTTAAACATAACGGTGTTCACATCTCGTCTTTGAAGGCTTTTTGTTGATACCTAATGTAATTAGCGGTCAGTCTGAACTAGCGATGAGTCAGTTTACACCAAATTATATACACATAAATTCAATCGTGTCATGCCATGTTTGAATATTGGCCTTACCCTTTATTGTTTGAACTAAATAACATTTTATACGAAAGCAATTTTCTAGATGAATCCATACACGATCAGAAGCAGATGACAACTTTTTCCTACAAAGTGATAAATGAACCATTTCAAGCATTACAACTTGTTCTATTATAGAAGTTTTTGCGCAAATTAACATTAAGGCGATACATATTGATCGTCTACGCATCTTCCGGATACGGTGTAGAGAAATCTTAGCTGTTCCTAGTACCGGTCATGTTGGCACGG
Source organism: Noctua janthe (assembly GCA_910589295.1). NCBI lineage: Eukaryota > Metazoa > Arthropoda > Insecta > Lepidoptera > Noctuidae > Noctua > Noctua janthe. Next base: position 1,794,810 of record OU342561.1, read on the forward strand.
TTTGTAATCACAGACACCTACCCACCTAATTACATTGGTATGAAAAGAGTGCACAGGTGGTGGGTCCTGGCTTTCTGCCTAAGAGCTATGTATCTAATAGCCCATGTAATTTATATAGGGCATAGTTGTCATAAGTCAAGAAAGAGTTAGGTGCTATCAGAATGCCAGCAGAACGTTACGAGAACATTTTTTAACTTGCTTTCTTTTAATCACATCTATGTACTTCATATTCAATAAACATTTAGTAATAACCTTCGGAGGATTTCAATGTTTATTAATAAAGTTTCAAAATTAGAACGCATCGCTAACCAATGGCGAAGCGTTACTTTTAGCACCTCTTGCGTCATTCCGCAGACGATTTGCTGTCAAGATATGATTCGGCAATGTTCGGGTCGACGGATTTACCAACACGGATGGATTGCATTGCGCGTAGGCAGAGGAAATACAATCTTGCAGCTTTATTTGGGCAGTGATTATGCATCATCTTTTTGTGTTATTCAAACCAAAACACAAAATGCCACAAAGCCATATTCCCATTCTTGGGAACTTTATAGGCTTGCATTGTCACCATAAGAAGAAGTTTCTACCATAAGAGAAACAAAACTAAAACTTATATTTAATCATTATCATAGCGTTATTAAAAAAATAGTATAAAATTAATAAGACAACGTTAGACTTCAAATTAGTCAATGACTTTTCAATACATAAGTAACAAATACCTACTTCTATTTTTCTCAAACAATGTCTAATTAGCAAGACAAAGGCATTTCGTAACATACATTGGAGTTTGTACTTGAAAACGAAAATCAGCACCTTTGTAAGATTTTCTACCGCAGAGTAGAATACCCTACACATGTCTAATTAATGCTAACTATTCAAAGTGGTAAAATCGACCTACATTGAGCACAAACAAACAAACCTACAACGCAAAATTAGCTACTAGCAGTCAGTTGTCGAAATATTGTAGGTACTTTAAATACCTATTGATAAAAAAAATATTTAATTAGGAAAATTTTGACTGAAACCTTATCAAAACCGGAACTAGTTAATCTTGTTTTGTTCACAACGTTACAAATGTTTACGTATACTTTTACAGAATTATTTTAGTTAAATAAATACTTAATTACATACAAAATTAAATGAGTAATTTAAATGCAATGCGCATGATGTATCAATATGTAAATAAAGTATGTAATTTGTTGAAAATATTCTAGCTTGACTAGGCTAAAATTGAATACCTAACCTTCAGAATAAGATTGATGCAAAAAAAGCTATAAATATTACATCTTGAGTTATCTAAAATTCTCGATTACGGATAGCAAATAAAACAGCAAAAAATATCTGCAGCTAGGTTATAACATTGCAGCTGTTACCTCTTACAAAACAAATACCGTACCAAATCGATTAATTCTTAGCTGTCAATACAAAACAATCAACCGTTTTACAATTTCGACAATCAGCAACTGAAGTGCAACGGTCGTGCAACTATCTCGACGCTTTATTACATAATCTGTGCAATCTCGGTTACTGTACCCGGCCGGAAAAACGTCTCATTCAATTTTTTATTTTTATTATAAGGTTTGGTTAGGTTTGGGATAAGTCGGAGTGTCGTCTCACTCATTTATTACGTTTGTGATAGTCCCTTTATCAAATCCAACTGGAATCCAGTTGGATCTGACTGTATTAAAGCCAATCCGGGAGGACCTAGACGAAATTAATGATGAGTATCCGCCAGATTCCCGGATGTACCGGACCGTATCGTCCCTTTCTCAAGTTCGTCGTAGAATGATACAGGAGCCACCGGATTACCGAAGTGTATTGCAATATCTATCCTCAATTTCGAAGCTCGTATTGCGGCCAGGTTATGCCACGTCTAGCCGTACACAGTTCTATCCTAGGCTAGGAGAGTTCGCCCTTGACAAGTTACCAACACGATAATCACAATGGCATCGCTTTAAATGTTTGTTTTTAATTATGTTTTATATGTTTGACTTTGAAAACTTCATTTTGAATAGATTAGTGAGCTTAGTGTGTTGGCACGCGTGTATTTATTAATCGATTTCTATGTCGTTATCATTTCGCTTTTGTGGGAAAGTAGAACTAGGTAATTGGCGTAATTTATATTCATTTTAATTAGCGAACAATTTACCTGTCAAGCTTTCCTAGTGTTTGTGGAAATATTCGCATTACCTTTGGATGAATTGACATTATTATGCTAATTGCCTGTAGGTAACTGAACTAAAAGGAAAATTGGTTTTGGTATAAATTTTAATATGGGAAATATGTACTATATATTTAGTACACCTATCTACCATTAATTTATCTTGGTAATACCAAAATAAGCTAATTACCAAATTAAACGTCATTCACATCGTTTTCAAATTTAACTTTTTCTTGTCACTTTGCCAGCCTAATTAAAAAAGTCTGTTAAAAATTCAATTAGTTTTTTGAACATAGTTTTAACTTAGGCAGGTCTGCGGCCACGAAAACATGCTAATCGCAAAGAACTGCAGATATATTAGAACCACAAATCCCCGACCTTGTATGTCGGAGCTGACAAATTAGACAAACTTAGTGTAATTGCTACAAATGACGGGTACATTAGTTCTGAGACTGTTTTATAGAAGACTTTGCAACGAACTAATCTGCAAACGCTAAGGTCGAGCGAATTGATTTAATTTCCAATTAGAAAGTTGAGTTATTATGTGGGAACTATTTGTGAATTCTTATTTATGCTATTTATGCACACACAGAAGACAACACAGGTAAATTATATATTATTACTATTCTTCGTGAATGATCCTCCAAGAGGAGTATAATGTAGGTAGGTGGGGTTCATAAAAGCGTGAGTTTATGTTTTAAGTATCCTGCAACTTCTTCACAGGCTTTCCTCTATGTCGTCACTCTTACAGTTCTATGGTCTCCGTATCATCTACACCATTCGTAATAAGTTTATCTATTTAACATAATATTACGCCTGTAATCCCCGAAAGGTTAGGCAGAGGTGTACCTAATAACACAACCACATTTCGCCAGTTATGTTTAAATCCCGTAAGTTAATAGGGGGCGAGCCTGCCATCAAGCGGGCACAAATCCAGACTCCATGGGTGCTACAGAGAAATTTTATCTAGATTTAGCACAAAAATGTACAATCTCAGTAATGTTTTGGTTTCTCGACCTGTCACTTTTCATGCACTATTGAGATCCTTAACCTAGTTTGATATGACGTAACGTTTCACAGTCCTTTTAGGTAAGCGGTAAGTTCGTGTCTCGTGACTAAAGATTACATAGTCATATTTATAAATAACGGTAACTACTAATATTAAGTTAGTTGACTTTTCAATCGATTCGGTTATCTACTCGGAGTAATCTAACATGACTGGAGAATTAGTCATTAGCTTTCCACGACAGCAATTTCATAAACACTGCCTTTGTTTATGGATAAAGGAAATGTGGGCAGGAATACCTCAACTGTTCTCATAAACGTAACACAGACTACCTAGGCTGTAATAACTGGGACCAAATAATTGAATTGACCCTTCACGCTACGCTGGAACGCGACACAACCATCTAAATTGGATGGCTCGACTCAGTCACAACGGAAATACCGTTCCCCTTTTGGCATAGCTTCCTCTATAGTCCTTTAGGTAGTTCTAGCCATTCCTATACTGCTTGTGTGAACGTGGACGAACCAAAGAAAGTTGTTAGTACAGTAGCAGGTGGCGTTCTATAGCTCTGCCTAGCCCCATGGAAAAAGGCGCGAGGTTACATATGAGTACCTATTACAAAGAGGAGAAGTCATAGAATCTATTCAAATCATTTCAAAGAATCTTTCACTAATAGTAAGCTATGATTCTTTAATCGGACGGAGTCACGTGCAGAAGCTAGTTTATTTCTAAAGCTATACGGAAAAATAGCTAGAAATATAAGCAGCATGTATTTTTGTCGTGTGTTTCCTCGGGCTTGATCGCGCGATGATCTCACCGCGCTATTTGCACAGATTACAATGAACTTTGTATTTAAACGTGAGGCTAAACTTAGGAGTGTTGATAACTGTTTTAATTAGATATAGATTAGACTAGACTGTATGACGGTAGAACCTTAGCTACTTATGCAAAGACATACTGTTGGTTTTCATTAACTTATTTCAGAACTGCAAGGGCCTATGCACGATACCGTGTAGGTTAATTATTTACAAAGGTTTAACTAACAATTTCGTTAATGAATTCTTGGTCTAAAACTATCAGATAAGGTTAAAAACATCAACCTCTGGAAAACATAACAAAAATAATAGATGTGAGGAAAACAGTAAGATTAGGTACTCGAGTGGCTTTGGGGCAGGACAAGTAGACAAAACGTTTAACAGAATGGGTACCAAGAGACAGGAATCGGAAAAAAGGGAGACCAAGTAAAAGGTGGAGAGACATATTCAACCAGAAAGGTGGACCCTTAACGGATGCGTGAGGCGCGGGAAAGAGATGTATGGAAAGGATTTAGAGGAGAGGCCTACGTCACAGAGGCGACTACTACTGATATAAATTAGCTTAGTTATACATACATAATTATACATGTAATCAAAGTACCTAGCTCTATTACAAAGTAGATTAATCTTATGTCAAGTTTTTGAATGGTAGTAGCAAAAAAAAACAATTTCATATTTAGATAAATGCACAATGTTATAACATTTGTCACATAAAATTAATATTTAAGAAATATATGAAAAAAACCTTAAAACTCTTCAAGATTCTATGCTGTTAGCACAGATAATTAATATAATCTTACCTCTTGAAGTGACATATTAGCACATTTATCACACTGTGATCCCGTGACACATATTCCTTATCACATCACAATATAAAACACGATCATATCTCACATTTGACAATATCATGGCACCAATGAACGATTTAGCACTGCACTACTTATTTAAATACACTTATTTAAATCAATAATGTACTCATTTACATATTTTGTTTATGTACCCACTAACGATGATTATAAACATTAATTAGAACGATTCGATAAGCCAGTCTTTAAAATAAATATTTAGTTAATTACTTTATTTACATTTGAGGGTAGTATTTTTTTACTTAAATATTTAAATAAACGTTTTGTTCGTTAATATTTATTTTTCAAAATAAACATGCGAATCCTGCCATTTCCCTGGCACACTGGCATCACTGCTAAATTCAATTTGAATGCGGAATTCAAATTTTCAAATTTGGAACATCGCTTACAATGGAGTCACGGTCGCGGTCCAAGGTCGGCATTGTATGCAGTTGCTGCTTTTATCGCCTAATGATCAAATGAAATTATGCATAGTCGACAACTTGAGCATTGTTTCACTCGCCGAGTTACCTTGGCTGTTATCGATTTTGACACTTCAGATTTGGTTATTTCGATTATTCGAGTTATGTTTTCGAGTTTGTTCGTTTGTTTTCGCGCGTGTTTGCAGACGTCCTTCGGTGTGGACGCCCGCGAAGCGACTGGCCCGCGGTTGGCTGAACGCATTATCACTCATGTTATCAGCGCGATTTTAGTGTGACTGTTCACAAAGTTTCACTTCATTAACTCGCCTTATCAAATGTTTTCGCACTACGACGTAGTGTGAGGGTAACTCATTAAAAACCGGATTCCGCGGAATTTTTCAGTCGATGAAAATGAATTTACATTAAACTTGATATTTTCGTGAATAAAACTTTGCAGTGAAGTTAAATAGCCGTCAGTGAAATTCTATCAGAATCAACTTGTTACAAAGTTGTTTGAACTTTTAACTTTAGAGTGCTTTCAATAACTTAGTCATTGGATTTGTTTTTATCACGCGATTGTTGTAGAAAAGTGTTTACTATTTTTATTGTTAAATGGAAAACAACCTAATTAATTCTCTTCGTAAACAAGCTTGGTAAATAAAAGTTTTTGGGTATCCTAATTACCTAATGAAAGATTCTTTGTTCTTTTGATTATATCTTTGCAAGTAGCACAGATACCTAAAATAACAGTTCTTTAGTTCCTAAATTCTCATATTTTTGCCAAAATTCTCAAAAACACACTACGGTTTAGTTAACTGTTCCACGCAATTTTAGCAGTAAAAGTAAAACACCGTTGTTTCACGCAGTGTACCTCTACGGTAAGAGTCTATCAACGTTAGTATTTTGAAAATAACATTAGGTAAAGAAAAAAAATTTGCTCAAAAATATAATTTCATTACGTTCATCTACTACAAGATAAGCTTAGATTAAAACATTGGAGTTAATAGGTATGTACTTTTTCCACGCTTTATTATCAATTATTTAATATCATATTGACTCGTCATTAAATAATTACGGATCCTATTAGGACAGTCTTAATTTTCTCAGCTCATTGTTTTGCATATCAACAATAAATAAGGAACCTAATGAATTCTGGGAAAGTAGCGCTTCGGTCTATAACAATGAGACCGTGACAACAACATAATCATTACCGTACTTCACACGGGTTGGCTAAGTAACAACAAACTAATGAAACTAAAATGTTTGATATTCCGTGTCTCCTTAGGTACAGACGCCAACACATCAAGCTACCACAATCTGTCAAATTTATTTAATAGATTTTCAACTTTATTGCTAAAGCATTAGGTTCAAGGTTGATTGGTAAAATTTGACAGTTTCGGGTAGCTTGATGTGCTGGCGTCTGTACTTAAGAACAAATAAAAATCCAAAAATACCTAAACTAAAAAGAAAATCTTCCAAAAGCCTGTATGCCACTTTACATTAAAAAAAGTCTGTGACAATTTCATTTCCCTGCGGAATCCTAAAAATGTAGATTAAAAATAAACTACAATCGCACTTACTTCACAGCACTTACAAAACATTGGATGCACTATCGCACTTGCACGTTCAATGTCATTGGCGTGACTGATGACATCATGCGCGCGCGCAGCCGTAATAAATCGCTGTCAGATTTGGCAGCCGCTAACAAAAATGACAAGTGTCGATATGCGCCACAAGGAGGAGCGGTCGTACACCCTATCACTCAAATAGTGATGTGCAATGCGAATATCGTAAAGTGGGACGCCTTCAATAAAGGTACAGCAACGATCTACGAACGACGGGGAGGACGAACGAGGGTGGCTAGTAACAGTAAGATAAGACTTGCCGAGAATCGAGCTGAATGACGTGCATTTGGGGGAGCCCTATTACCAGCTGCAGTGGATTGCTGTAGGCTGATGATGATGTTGAAGAATGCAAAATATCGATATATCATCGGCTTAGCTTTTGCTCATTCCTGTTGGGATCGACTTCCAGTCTATCTGTATGCAGCTGAATACCAGTATTCAACATGGAGTGACTATCTGACCTCCACAAATTAGTTTCTGAGTAACCCGATATTCCCTAGCGAATAGGGCGAATATCGATGAAAAGCAATAATTTTGTTATCTCAATGGATTTATCATTTATCAAGTAGATTTGTAGGCAATTAGCTGGCAACATAATTATCTAGCATGTGTATCAAGATATCGAAATACACACACTATACTATGTACCTATAGCATTACTAGGCATTTTAAAGGTGATACGTGTTCTTTTTGTTAGAACTACAGGGCCAAGAACTTAAAGTTGAAAAGATCAAAAGTCCACCCTGCATAATAAATAATTAAGTCAGACTGACTGATGACTGATTTCTTATTCGACTTATGAATATTTTTGCATGATCAATTAGTAGACCGAGATACTGAAATTAGGAAAGAAAAATATAAAATCCAACGTGTTTACTTTAAACATAAAAGTCTTCAAGATACCCTTGAATTAATCTGTTTTTATTAACGCTTGAAGGTATGCAATAGGTATTTGTGCACCTGTTTTAATAACTGTTTCTCATGGAATGATTGTGTAGTTAAAAAGTAATAACAAAATATTCAATAACAATATTTACTGAACATTTTAGTTTTCGGACTCCATTTTATATTCCCCATTATTGTCAAAGAATTGACTTCAGCAAACAAAATTCTTTGGTACAAAGACATCACTTTCGTACATTATTGTATTAAAATGCAGCCCGATTCGGCAGTTATGCTTACTTAGCTTCAAAAGCAGTATTACAAAAAGTTTTGTGCTTAGTGCATAGACCTCAGTTTCGACAAAAAATGGCGGTGTAGCCACCACGCCCACTTACTAATTGTGTAATAAAGTGTGTGAAAAAGTGCTGATGGGCGTCTGTTGTACAAACAAGGCGTTTTGTTGATCGTAAGAATCATGAACGATGTTTTGAGAAATAATTCAATGCACGTTTAAGGCCACGTCCATCTTTAAAGATAATATATTCAGGTATTTTGGACAGGATTACCTCTCAATATACAAAACATACGGTCTACAGTAGGTTTGCACTTACTAGCGAAAATACAAAAAAAAACATTACTTCACTAAAATTCGAAAGGGTAACAATTAAAACGAAAAAGGACAATGACACGCCACAAAGACTTTCAAAGAATCTCAATAATGGGCAAAAGGTGAAGTCATGTGAAAAACTCGTGCGAATTTCCCATTTAATTTAGAACAGTGCAACTTGTTCCACTGAACATGATTATATGCCCAACCCCCTGAGACATAGCGTGATAGTATTTTACAACTGAAACACTAGAGAACATCGACCTTAATTCATTAAGTTAGGTGCGGTCAGTAGTCGCGTGAGTCATGCTCGTATAGACCACGGGTTCGACGCTTGTTTGAGCTTCACTTATTGATCTTTGGGCGTATCCTTTAGTTGAGTGTTTAACGGGTAGCTTAAGGTAGTAAAAGAGGAGTTACCGTTGATATATGTGCTTAGAATAAATATTTACATAGACTGGTTTTAGCATCTAGGCCAAATCAACGATTCTGTTTAACAGAATTGATTGATTTGATTAGTTCGATAGTGAAACCTATTAATCTTTTTGTTTTTTTCTTAGCCTATATTGTCCCACTGTTGGGCAAAGGCTTCCCCATAGCCTTCTAATCTTCTCTCCGTGCGGTTTTCCCCGGCCAATCTCGCACAAACGCTTCTAAGTCGTCACGCCAGCGTTTTCTACTAGGAGTAATTTTCTTGAATCAGTGGAGTATTTACGAAGCTCACAATGAAATGTTTGATGGTGATTTTATTTGATCAGAGAATAGTATCAACGACCCTTATCGTTATAAGTTAATTTCTCAGGTGGCTCAACAGCGTCAAATAGCCATCCGTTTTAGCTTTAACTTCTGCAGTTACTTTTGAACGGAGCAGTGTAACAAGAGAAAACATAAGTCCGCAGCCTTTACAGATACCTTGGACTTTAGTGAACTACAAGATACTAACAACCTTAGGTACCTAGTACCTAGAATCAAATCAATAAGTCCGGTTGTAAATGTTATACTGCTCAATAAACAATCTAAGCGTTAGAGCAGTTTACTTTGAACACCGTTATGTTTCGTGAGCTCGCGTGTGTCCGGAGTATTGTCACTTGTTTACTTAATGTTAACCTGCTAAGTCTGCATTTTTTTTTGACTCAAGCTGAACTTTAACTGAGCAAATAATTTCTTAGTATCCGAAGGTATTTTTTAATAACAATATTGATAAAGAATGTTAATATCTTTTTTTTTTGTAATTTTTAGTACCTGTAGATTTAAGAACATTTTTCTGACAATATTGTTTAATTCGTTAATATCACCCAGAATGTCTAGAACCTAAAATGAAATCAATACACATCAGTTGAAATATAAATGCCTGTTTTACAGTGTTCAGAAAGTCAAAATCGGCCATTAATAAAAAGAACTTACCTGCTGTTGTTTGTATAATTTCATCGAATATATACATGAAAAGTTCAGTCAAACCGGTACAGACAGATTAAAGACCGGCTGCGGACATCGGACACTGACAGATTATTCAGTACATTATCTGTCCGGTCCGGAGTCCAGCTTGCTTGGTTGGATGGCACGTTAAATGATAACACCACCCAATCAGTAAAAAAACTAATCATCTCTATACGCAGGAAACCTGTAAAGCTAAAGTGTAGCACTCACTTGAGCAGTGTTCAGCGCGTCGTCAGGTCGCAGTGCGTGTATCCTGGCCTCCTGGAAGTCGGCGAAGGCTCGCACAGCGGCCGCTGCGTCGCGGTAGCGCTTCCATAGTTCCACGGCTTTGTGGTACCTGCACATAAGGGGTAACTTAGTAACTGATTTATTATTTTTTTTTTTTTTTCAATTTACCCCGAAGGGATGGCTAAAGTCTTTTGACCATACTGCCTCTTAGTAACTGAAAGAATGGGAAAAGAGTCTTGAGGTATTTTTTTAGCAGCGGTGAAGCAACATTATTGAATTGTTAAGACTGAGTCAAAGTTGACTGTTTTTGCAGGTATATGGCCGGATTACGATCGATTGTTGCCGACTGTTTTCATTCGATGGTGAGAAATTCACAAGTGCTGATCTTCCATCATCATCATCTGCCTTGCCTTTTCCCAACTATATTGGGGTCGGCTTCCAGTCTAACCGGATGCAGCTGAATACCAGTATTTTACATGGAGCGACTGCCTATCTGACCTCCACAACCCAGTTAGTACTGGGTAATACGATACCCCATGGTAAGACTGATTGTCAGACTTTGTGGCATCTTCCATAACGATGAAAATATGTCAATACGTATCAGACCAGCAGACGCTCACGTACACCGCCCTACAGCGTGGATGAGCGGCGTCGTGTGAGAATCATCTTACTCAATCGGTCTGTATAGCCAGGTCACTCACTTGTCACACAGCTGGTTCAGATTAGTGCAAGTGTGCTCGTACGCCGCGGCGGCGTCGTCGAGCTCCCGGCGCAGGCTGGCGGCCACGGTCGGCTCGGTGGACGCCTCTAGAGGAGCCGCAGCCGCGTTCAGCTCACCCACTAACTCGCCGCTACGGCGGGAGAGCGACTCGCTTAGGGTCTGTGGAAGAAAGTGGATGGTTAGATATTTTCAAGTAAGTAAAAAAACAACAGTGTTCCGCAGTAGGGAGTAGTATTACATCGAGATTTGGCCAGTTACAGTTTCAAGTCCCAGGTAATAGACAGCAAGTCCTTGCGACAAATATATATTTTTTTCCTTTCTTTTTTCGAACTAAACCGGCACAAATTCAGATTACGAACAGTTTACCGTACAAGATTTGAAAGTCCCGAATCTTACAAGTATTTCAAGTTAAGCAGGTGTTTTATGAAGTTTATCTGCCGGATGATTTAACCGGAATGGCCAAATGTTTGGTTTCGTGATTCCTGTTCTGTGATCAGAAGAGACTTTTAAAAAGGATTGAGCATGTAGTGCAGGAACGTGGCCGACGGAAAGGGTAGAGAAAGGTTGTTGCACAGCTACAGTGATAATAATAATAAAAAAAGTAAAGCCACTCACCTCAAGTTTCTCAGTAGCCTTCAGCAGCCTATCGTAGTCCACTTGGCCCTGCACGGTCAGCAGCTCCACCATGTAGTCCGCCTCTCTGACGGCGCCCTGCACCAGTTCTAGTTGTCGCTCGAACCGGCGCCATAGATGTAGTTTAGCGCGGAGGCGGGCGCTTAGGTCACTGCAAGCTGCTTCTAGTTCCGCGTGGGTTTCCTGTTGGGGGGATGATTCGTTAGATGTATTGATACGGTCATTAGGTGGTATTCTTTATTGAGAAGTTACTGTATAAGGCCCGTAAAACAATAAGTGGTATATTTCCACCAATATTATCAAACTAAAGTCTACTAAAGCTATTCTTATTCTGTTGAAGGCAGACTTTTTGCAAAGATGATACGAGTACTTCAATCTCCGAATTTTTAAACGCCACTTGAAATGTCAACACAATCGAGAAATAAAGTAGTGATTAAGGATTCAAACAAAAAATATCAACTTTAGACCTTATGCTCTGAAAAATATTGTAAAAAATAGTAAAAATTACCTGCAAAGCAGAGATATCCCTCTCGACGCCCGTGGGCGACACGACGATTCGCAGACTGGTCGGCAGCGTATGCAGTGACTGCCTCAACACCAGAATATCTCTCCATTGCGACGCCAGCTCCTCAATCAGCTTATCACAGTTCTCCGAAGCTCGTTCCACTACATCACTGCCCAACCTTTCAGCCGCTTCACATTCTTCAAGCGTTAATCTTGCGCGGCGCTGACTCTTCTGGCATCTGAGTATACCAGCCTGAACCTGCATGATCTTCTCCTTCAACAACATGCTGCGCTCAAGCTCTTCGGCTATCTGGTCATCAAGAATGCCTGACTGGGTCAGTAAAGCACCAAGGCGTTCAGATTCGGCAGTGGGTAGTAGACTTAGTCTTCCTAATTCGTTCTGTATCCTGTCTATACGGCCAGTCATGACTTGTAGTCTTTCTATGTATAGGTTGAGCTCGTCTTCGCTCTTGATCACACCTTTAAGGCTGTCGAGAGATGCACGGAGTTCTCTCAGTTCTTCTTCGAGAATGTTCAGCTTCTCTCCTGAGGATAAATCGCGGTCTGAGATGTTTTGGATAGCTGTGGAGTGGATGTTGTCAATCTTGGAAGCTAGGTCACTCCATTTGTCTTCGATCTTGGAGAAGAACTGCCTCTGTACCATTTCGTCGGAGACTGGTAGAATTTCTAGTGCCTTTTCAAATTGAACTCCTGATTCGTTCTTCAAGTTGTTGTGGACTTCATGTTGAGCTTTCAATTCCCAGAATCTTCTGAGGTTGCCAGTAGTGGTTATGTTTTCTGGGGTGATGAATTCCAGTTCCCTGTTGGCAATTTTCATCCATCCTTCAATCCTGTCGATTAGAAGGTCGTAAGTCGCCCAGTTCTCTTTGAAAGCTGTTAATCTAGTGAGTCTTGAGTCTACGTCCTCCTGCAGCTTCAGCAATGTGTCTAAAGCTACGGAACATTCGGTTTCTAAACCAGAACATACGATTAAGTTCTGTAGGCTTTCAGTTATGGATAGAAGACGCAACATCTTCGCGTAATGATGAGACACATCGAGGCTTATAGACTGGTAGAGATTCATGTACTGTTCGTGATCTCTTGAGGTGACATTACTCAAGTCTGGTACTCTCTGTTGAGCTACAACAAGCCATTGTCTCTCCTCCTTCATACCATGTTGAAGTAGCGACCACCTCGATGCTGCTAGCGTCATTTGTTGAGCTCGGCTCGCAGCTCTATCGATGATTACCGTCGCTCTGTCGTGCAGAGAATTGTGTAGTGACGAATACTTGGCTCTTGTTTCACTGTCTAAGTTGTCTTCCAGTGATTCAAGGATAGCTCTACAATGGCTAAGATTAACGAAGAATTTCCTGTGCTTTTGTATTTCTTCGTGAAGATGGTCTAAATCGGAAACAATGATTTTTCCGTCTAATAAAGCTTCCGCTACGTCAGTGATCTGTCCAAAGTCCTGCAGAGTTTGTTCGTATTCTTCTGCCAAAGAAGCAAGTTGTAACAGTCTGTCTCTTTCCGTATTGATGGTGTTTTCAATTTGTTTGGTGTCATCATCAGCGTTATACAGTTTATTTGGACACTCTCTCTTAGGGTTAGCTTCGACAAGACTGCGACATCTCTTAAACATTTTCCTGATGGTTACGAAATTGTCCAAGTTGTCCGTTTCAATTGCATCCAACTTCTCCAATTTATGTTGTGTTGGTATTTCCGACAGTATGACATCGTCTAATGCATTCTTCACTGCCTCTACGTCGTCGCTGAGTTTATCCGTGTCGTCTAAGAATTTGATCCATTCTCGTTCCACTTCTTTCACTTTGACCGAGCTTTGACTGTTCAAAGTATTAACCGCGTCTACTTGACGCGTTAACGTTTCGATCAAAGTAATAATTTCTTCGTTCACTTCGGTCACCTCAATTATGTGTTTTAGATTTTGAACGTGCTTCTTGAGTGACTTAAGGCGTTCAGTTTCTTCTGTTGACTTCACGCCGCTCACAGTCTGTCTCTGGATCTTGTATTGGATCTCTTCTAACCATATAGAAATGGTTTCAATGACTATGATAACGCTCCTTTCTGTTCTAGTTGGATCGTTGCTTTCAATGGAATTCTTGACTTCATCTAATTCTTTGTCGACGACAAGGTTGTAGGATTGTTCTACGGATGGTTCTAACAACGCAACAGTCATGGAATCATCAGGCATGGTCTTCGGTGGTTCTGTTACTGATTGTGTTCGCTTTTCTAGTGCATCGAGTAATCTTGCTTTTTCCGATTTCTGAGGGATGATTGTCTTGCTGGGAGATGGTGATTTGGATTTAGACCTTTGTACTACGTCAGAGTAGGTCAATTTATGTTGAGTTTGCCTTGGCATTATAGGACTGGCCAGTTGAGAGATACCTTCATCTATTGAAGAGGAGTCTCTTAGAGACGTATCTTCACTAGTCGGTGTTACAGACATTGAAAGCTCAGTGTTGATTGGATCTGATAGACTCTCTGGTGATTGTAACAGAGGTGATTCTGTCTTTTTCTTCGATTTGCGTTTCCTCTGTTTGTATTTATCTCCCAGAATAGACTGAGGAGGTTCTTCGAACGAGCGTTCGCTTTCAATGAAGTCGGTAGTAGCTTGAGGAATAGATATCTGAGCTCGGAGGTGCACTTCATAAGGTTCATCCGTAGATGTGGAGATAGAACCTTCGGAGTAGTCTCTCGGAGATGTTTGTTGGGTGCTGTCGATTGTGATGACTTCTCTCCTTTCCAGGTCTAGTATCGGAATTGGCACTGGAGCTACTTCTACAGGTGGTGATCTAGGAGAAGTCTGTTGTGTGCTGTCTACTGTTATGACCTCCTTCTTTGGTGGTTCCACCACAGGTTCAACCACTGGTGCAACCACGGGTACAATCACGGGTTCAACGACCGGTGTAGGCTCAGGTTCTGCTGGTGGTGTTACCACCTTAGGTTCTTCCACTACTTCTGGCACCCGTACGACTGGTTCTTCTCTAGGAGTGGTCTGCTGAGAAGTTTCAATAGTTTCAATCTCCTTCAATTCAAGTTTAGGAGCTTCTACCTCTTCTCTTGGTGTTGTTTGCTGTGTGCTGTCGACCGTGATGATTTCCTTCTTGATTTCCAGTGAAGGTACTTCTACGGGCACAGGTTCGACTTCTTTGATAGGCACCGGTTCAGGTGTATCTGACTGAGTGAAAGTACTAACAAGAGGGACCTCTGGTGTTTGCATACCCATCTCAGTTAACTCTTTCTCTTTGACAGGAGTAGTCGATGTTCCTTGCTCTGTAATCTCTTGTTGGACAGTCTGAATATCTGTTTCGGTCGTCTCTACTACCACTTCAGTACTCTTCTCATCTTTCTGTATTACAGGCAATGGAGATGTTTGCATTTCTCGTGATTCTGTTACAATCTCAGGTGTTATTGATTTTTCAACAACAACAGGTTCTTCAACTGGTGAAGTCTGTGAGAACTTTTCTTCAGGAGTGCTGATATCATGAGGAATGACTTGTGTAGTAGCTTCAAGTTGTACGATTTGTTCAGGAGTTTCAGCTCTGCTTGTCTGTATTTCAGTATCAGACATAAGTTTTTCTACTACAGTAGTGACTTCTTCAATAGTTTGTGTGTGAGCTTCTTTGTCTGCCACTGGCGTTGTTTGTGTTATTACTTCGCTCATAGATGTAGGTGTTGTCTGCAGTTCAATGTCAGATGTTTCAGGTCTTGGTGCCTCCTCAATGGGTTCAGTTTCTTCAGGAGATGTTTGGATAGAGTATTCTTGGGTGGCAATTTCTTCCACTACTGGAACAGGGAACTTTAGAATGGTTCCTACTTCTTTCTCAGCTATTTCTGGACTGCTGTGAACACATTCTTCAACGATTTTGACAGTCGTAATGTCAGAAGTTTCACTTATAGTATGGTATGACTCTTCTTTCGGCGACAAAGCTTCAACTTCAGTTCCCTGTTTGGGACTTTCTGGCTTCACCTCTGGTTCTGGCTCCGGTTCCACGACAGGTTCAGGTTCTACATCAGGTTCTGAAGGAGACTTCGCACGTTCAACTGGAGTCTTCTTCTTGCGTTTCTTATCTCTGCCCTTCCTTGCAGGTTCTAGCATTTCTACCGGTGTTGTCACAGTCGTGTCATCGGTTTCAGTTGTAGTGATAACTGGATAAGCAGTTTCCTCGCTAACTCCATGAGGCCTTCGTTTCTTATGTTTCTTCTTTTTATCAGGAGTTGCAACAGGTCCCAAGGAAATATCTTCAGCCTCGTATCCTCGTTCTTCTGATATAGTGAGAGATTCAGATTCGACATAAGAGTCTTCAATAACAGGTATGGCTGGTTCTTCAATTGAAGGTTCTTCAGGTGTTTCTACTTTTTCGGGTACTTGAGGTTCCTCAGGCACTTCTACAACATGTTTTGGTGTAGGTTCAACAACTGGTGTAGGTTCTTTTGGTGTAATAACTGGTTCAGGAGTAAGTTCTTTTACTACAACCGGTTCTAATACTTCTTCTGTTGGTGTTGGAGATTCACGTGGAGGTGATGTTGGAAGTTCCACATAGTGACTGAGTGATGAACTGTCAGAAGCTGCAATGCTCTTGTCAGTTTCAACTTCAGTTGACTCACTCGTTGTTGAACCAGCCTTATGCTTCTTCCTCTTTTTACTCTTTTTAGGTTCTTTAACAGATTCTGGTGTAACTTCTGCTTTAGGTTCTTCTGCAACAACGTCAGCCACAGGAACCTTAACTTTTTCTTTAGTGATTTTGACTTCACTTGGCAGAATTACTTCAATATCTTTCTTTACAACGATTGGTTCAGTTTCGAAATCTTCAACTTTTAAATCGTATTGTACTTTAGGTTTGACCTTCTTCGCTTCACGGTATTTAGTCAAAGCCAATTTAATGTCGACGGTTTGTTCGGACTTCTCAGGCTGTGTAACTTGTGTATCAGGTTTGAAACCTCTTAGATCTGTATCTAGGCGTTCTGATTGTAGCAGCATGGAAACATCGTATTTAGTACCAGGTCTGTCTGAAATTGGTTGAGCTGGACCAACAAACTCAGTTGTTTGTGAAGGAACATCTTGTTTTTCAGGCTGGCCGAATGTCATCAAGAGTTTGTTAACACTCTCAGATGAGCCTAGGATTTGGGGCTCGTACTGTCTTACGTAGGACATTTCTGGTGCCACAGGAACTTCAGTGACATCAGATTCAGAGATAGTTGTTCCTACTTTCAATGTTTCGATTTCGACTGTAGACTGTGTTGGTGCCTTTTCAGTAGTAATTTGGCTGGTGATGTGTTCAAACCCAATTTTGTAAGATTCAGGGATTTTCGGGATTTGTTCGTACTTATCCGAACCTTCTTGGATGATAAGTTCTTTAGTCAACTCAACAATACCAATCTGTGGTTGTTTGACAGTTTCCGTTTGTAGAAAACCATCTTCAACAGATACTGGTTTTTGTTCATCGGGAACTGGAATAGACTTCTGTTCAATCAGTTTAGGTTCCTTGACGATTGGTTCGTGAGGCTCCTTAATATCCTTTACTGGTTCCTTAATAACTGGTTCTTGAGGTTTCTCAATATCCTTAACGGGTTCCTTAACAACTGGCTCTTGAGGTTTCTCAATTTCCTTTATGAGCACGATTGCTTCTTGTGGCTTCTCGATATCTTTTTCAGGTTCTTTGAAGATTGATTCTTGGGGCTTTACGTCCTTTGGCACTGAAGGTACAGCTTCTTTCTTTTCTGGTATCGACTCTTCCTTAAGAGAAATGTAAACTGATGACGGCTTTTCATCAGGTCGTACTGGATCCTTAAGATCTGTAGCAGTACCTGTAGAGATATGAGATACCTCTTTAATGCTAGTATGAGAAATATCTTTAGGAATGTCAGATGGTATGTCTTCCAAAGGTTTTTCTACAGTTTTGACTGGAGAGTGAATAGTTCCAGCATGAATGCTTTCCTTCTCCAACATTTCTCTAGTAAGTTCTGAAATGTTAAACCGTGTTACGCCCGTTTGCTCTGTAATTTCCTGTGTGATGAATTGTACACTAGCATCTTGAGGTTTCTGCTCCGAGACAATTTGCTTTTCAGGTCTCTTTGTTTTTTCTGTAAGCTTCTGATCTTCAACTGGTAAAGGTTTTTCTGTAACCTTCAGTTCTTCCAAAGGGGTGTTTGGTTTTTCAGGCTCAGGTCTCGATATTAGCTCCTTCTTCACTTTCTTAGTAACATCAACTTGTTTCGTTACTTTAGTCGTGGTGACCACTTCAGGTACAACAGTTTTCTTAACCTGTGACAAAGCTTTAGGCAATTCTGGTTCTTCTGTAGCTTCAACAGCCATTTCAAGTAGCTCTTCTCTTGTCACAGGTACACCAGGTATCTTAGACACCACTGTGTGATCAATCTCACTGCCGATGAAGCTCTTGTTAAGATCAACAAGACTTGTATCTTTGGGTGTTTCAGGGGTGACATCAGTCACTTCTACAGCTTGAGCCAGTTCTGGTTCAGGAACTAAGATGTCTTCAGTGGTGATGGTAGTCAGAGGTTCAGTTTGGAAAGTTTCCTTGACAATTGTTACTGTTTCAGGTGATTTATTAGCTACTTTCTCAACTGAAGGTTTGGTTTCTTGTATACTGGTTGTTGTAGTAATATCTTCTTGAGCAGTAGTAGTGACTGTTTTACCAGTTTCAACCTTGACTGTCTCTTGAGGTTTTGGTGACTCATACTTCTTCGGTTGTTCAGGAATTGCCTCATCTTTCTTTGATTTTTTTCCTTTATCTTTTTTTTGTTTTTTAGAAATGGGTTCTTCTTTTTTGGGTTTTTCAGGAATGTATTCTTCCTTTTTAGGATTTTCGGGAGTTTTGTGAATGGCAGAAAAATCGATTTCAGTTCCAAGGAAACTCTTTGTAATATCGAAAAGAGACGTCTCTTTCCGAGTTTCAATTGTAGCCTCAGTGAGTGACGTTGGTTGTTTAGGTACAACATCAATTATTTTAGGCTCTGGAAGAACATCTTTGGCAGGTAACCGTTGTTCTGTTAATTTCATTTCTACAGTTATTTTTTGTTTTAATTCTTCTGTTTTTGATGGTTTTTCATCGACTGGTTTAACCGGTTCAGGTTCTTTAGGAACTTCAGATTCTTTTTCTAGAACTTTTTGAATTTCTTCTGGTTTCTGTGGTACCGCTTTCTTTACTTCTGGTTTCTGTAGTATTTCTTTTATCTCTTCTGGCTTCTGTGGTACCTCTTTTTCTACTTCTGGTTTCTGTGGTACTTCTTTGTTTTCTTCTGGTTTCTTTGGTACTTTAACAGGGGATGCTGGTATTTTAGAAACAGCAGAATGATCCATTTCACTACCAATCAAGCTCTTAGTTATGTCAATGACACTTGTATCTTTAAAGCCATTTGTTTCTGGAGATTTAGTTACAACACTCTTAGTTACAGTTTCAGTGACAGTTGGTTTACTACTGTCGATTTCAGTGATTTTTCTTGTTGTAGTAGTTTTCTTGGTAACACTAATTTGAGGTTCAGTGGATTGGACAGTTTCCTGAATCATTTGCATCACCGTATCAGGGTCTGGACCCTTCTCTTTTGATATATGTGCTACAACTTTGGGTTTGTCTACTTCACTTGGTTTTTCAGAAGGTGCTGGTTCAGTAGAACTGACTACAGTGACAGTTTCTTTTTGTGTGTATTCAGGAACTGATGTTTCTGAAGTTGTAATAGTTGTTATCGTCTGAGTTTGTTCAGTTGGTCCGGTAACAGTAACAGTTTTAGTAGTCACTGTTGCATTAGGGCCACGTCCGAGGACAGATGTTTTGTCATCTTCAGGTTTTCTCAAAGAATCTTCTGGAACAAATGAATGCTCCATTTCGCTGCCAATCAAACTCCTTGTGACGTCAATCAGATTTGTGTCCTTCTGCGATTCAGAAGACGTCGTAGTGGTGAAGTGGGATGTAAAATGTTTTGTAGTTGTAGTTGTTGAAAACATATCTGGTTGTTCAGACGTTGTAATGGTAGTTACGTCGGGCTCAGTAAACTGGACAGTTTCTTTGACAATTTTGAAAGATATATCTGGTTGGTCACTTGGCTTCTCAAATGATTGGGAAATAGTCTCTACTGATGTTTTGTCATCTTCAGGTTTTCTCAAAGAATCTTCTGGAACAAATGAATGCTTTATTTCGCTGCCAATCAAACTCCTTGTGACGTCAATCAGATTTGTGTCCTTCTGCGACTCAGAAGACGTCGTAGTGGTGAAGTGGGATGTAAAATGTTTTGTAGTTGTAGTTGTTGAAAACATATCTGGTTGTTCAGACGTTGTAATGGTAGTTACGTCGGGCTCAACAAACTGGACAGTTTCTTTGACAATTTTGAAAGATGTATCTGGTTGGTCACTTGGCTTCTCAAATGATTGAGGAATAGTCTCTTCAGTTACTGTGTGAATGATCTGTTTTACTTCAGGCCTTGATTCTGCAAAATGTTCGCTTTCACTGCCAATAAAGCTCTTAGTTACATCAACAATGGTGGTATCCTTTTGTGTTGGACCTACAGTGACTGTCGTTGTTTTCTTGATATTTGGTTGTTCACCTGTAATATCCTCCTGGATAACTTCCAATACATCAGGTTTGCCTAATTTAATGTCAATTTCAGTTGTGATAGTCGAATCTGGAACGTACTCATCGTCGGGTTCTTCAACGATTTGTTCAGTGACATGTTCTTTTCCATCAATGATCTGTACTTGTTTGATAACTCTGATGCGTTTTGTCTTGACACCTTCAGTTTGAATACTGTGCGATATTCTTGGTTCCTCTTCAATGACCTCAACATCATCTGGTTCCTCAATCACTTCTTCTGTCACATGTTCTTTTCCATCAATTATTGTTATGTGCTTAATTATTCGTCTTCTCGTCCTTGTGATCTTTCTGGTGACCTTTTGTACTACAGTAGCTACGTTAGTGGATGAAGATTCAAAGGTTGAATGCTGTATTCCTCCAGTAATATATGTCGTTTGACCATCGTGGGGTTCTTGTACGATGTAGGTAGTTTCATCGGGTTCTTGGATATGGACATCATCATCAGGAAGAATCTCGAAGGACTCAGAAACCGTAACAGTTTTAACTGGAGTGCTCTCTCGTTCTTGTGATGAGCGCACGGTGGTGGATTTTGTAATTTGCGTGCGATGACTACTACCTTCCCTTTGGATGAAGTCTTGCATCATTTTCTCCAGTTGTTGAGCCTGGGTTAGCTCACCCGGTTCTTCAACCTGTTGGCTTTGATCTTTATCACCTTTAGGCTTATCATCAGGTTTGTCTTTGTTTGGCTTGTCATCACCAGATTTGTCTTCAGTTGGCTTATCATCTCTTGGCTTGTCACCTTGAGAAGACTCATCATCCTTGCGAGGAGGAAGCGCGGGGTGATCTCCTTTGCCATCATCATCGCCTTCATCAACTGTGGGTGGAAGGTCACCTCTCTCCCTAACATTGATGGAAACCCTTGGGATCTGTTCCTCAACGACCTCAACATTGTCGGGTTCTTCGACTATTTCCTCAGTAACATGTTCCTTGCCGTCAATGATAACGACGCGGCGTATTATACGCCTGCGAGTCTTGACAATTCTCTTAGTGACTTGTTGAACGACAGCGGTCACACTTGATGTAGATGTCTGAACTTGAGGGAGTTCTTGACCCTCAGCTAGAAGAAGAATTTGTTCAGGGTCCATATCTTTCTCCATAGTAATTGTCATATCGGGCCTAGATGTGAACTCCTGTATAGTAACTTCACCTCCAGGTAGACGAGTCAGAACCTGGCCTCCGTAGGACTGGTATTCCATGTGTTGTACTCCACCATCTTCTAAAGTAGTAGATGTTCCGGCTTTTTCATCTCTTAACACTATCTGAGAGTATGCCTGGTCGAGTGGGAGATCACTTGATAATATATGAGATTCATGTTGCTGTCTTTGCATTATCTGCTGCCTCGTGACTAAGGTTTTTCTGACCTTCCTTACGATAATTCTTCTAGTGCCGTCGGCATCTACTACAACTTCTGTGGTGGTTTCATCAGGTTCTACCATAACTGTCTCGAATGACTGAGGCAGGCTGTGGGTAATGTTCAGTTGCGAGTCTTTTCTGAAGTTGTCATCTTTGTAATTAGCATCAACGAAAAGCGATTTCTCGTCAAGCCTTTGCTCCCTAATCACAGGTCGACTAGCAATCTCAATGGTCTCATGACCGTCGGAGATCGTTTGCCTGACTTGGATGTTTTCAAGAATTTCCTTTGATTCGGAATGCGGCTCACTCGTTTGTACTGCCATTTCCACTGGAGGAGCGCATGTGATAGCCACGTCGTGGGTGACGATGGTGTCAGGTTGACATATCACAGACTTGTCAGCCACTGACGGTGGTTCCGACATGAGACTCTTGCCGGTCTGAGTTTCGATAGCAACAGTTTCTTTCACAACCTGGATTTCGACCGGTTGGGGCTTCTCGTGACTAGGTTTACTTTCATGTACTGTAACTTTCACGCTTTCTTCGACCGAGGGTTGTTTCTCTGACGGTTCCTTTTCCTTGATGATTTCTCTTGGCGAGACGACTTCTTCGGGCATGGACGTTGAGTCGATCGTCCTATCAGTCTGCGAGATGTCGTCTTCCACCACTTCTGGTGCCGTTCTCATGTGCAGCAGCACTTGCCTTAACCTCTCTATCTCTATAATGACTAGATGCTTCGTTTCCTCTAATGCTTTCTGCGTCGCATTCAACCTCACCCTCAAGGACTGACTAGATTCATCTTGGCTTATCACAGTTATCGACTTCAGTATAATCTCATACTCTTCGTACTCCCTGATGTAGCGCTCATACACTTCAATATACCTAACGATGTCCTCTTCAGTGAGAACTTCTGACTGCACGGTGGACTCCTTAAGGCCATTGTTTATAGTCTCAAGCCACTTGTCCAGTTTGGCGATCTTCTCCTTGTGTTCTTCGATTTCTTTTGCTTGTCGTGCCACCTCCACTTTGGCGTCCTGAAATGTTTAATTTTACAGTTAAATTATATGTTGTTTACTAGATTCATTCCTATTAGTAAAATCATAGCAATACACTTATGACTTTTGTTAATAATATAGTTGTATCTCGTGGTGCGACAATTAAACAAGTTATATTAAAGATCAGTAGCAGAATTGCGACTGTGTAAATTTGTAGTTAGTGGTAATTTATGAGTAATTTCACAAGTCTAATCTACGTTACAAATTTAATAAACGTTTTGTCCTGGTAAATAAATACACATAATTATGCTGGATGTAAAAGTACGATAATATCAAAAATATCTCTGTCTCCTGCCCTTATCTTCTTTCATACTTTTCTATTAGTTATCATCTCATTAGTCACACAATAATCAAATAAATAAAATGTTAATGGCAAAGATGCAACAAACCAGTTAGTCCCCACAGAAAGTAAAGTGGAAAGAGTTACCTTTCTTACCTGGATGATGTTAATGCCGTCTCTGGCCTGGGTCAGCAGCTTCTGGATCCTGGCCTTCATGATCACCAGTTCCTTGATGAGGGACTGCACCTCCGACTCCTGCCGGTACTCCATGATCTTCGACTCCAAGATCTCGGCGGCTTCCTCGCACTTGACTAGAATTGTGATGCCCTCCTGAAATGTATGGGGAAGAAAATGTTAATTTATGTAGGTAAAAACAATTTGTGGAAATCGTCGACGACAGATAATATTATGTCCTTATCATAGTATTTCAGATAAATCAAATCAAAATCAGTTTATTGCACTAAGGTTGGAATAACCTTTTAGACATGTACCCTGTTAGGGCACCGAAAAAGATCCAAACTCAGTGAAAAAGGCCAGTTTTGTACCGAAGATTATCTTAAGCTACATGCTAGTAATTTAATATTTAGGCGAAAGATCAGAAACGTAAGAGAAGTAAGAAAATCGAAGCTAAGCTACAGCCTTGCAACATCACAGTTACACATGTAAATTGTAAAACTAATCCTACGCGTCAAACAGTCATGAAAAAAAACAAACGAGAGCTTAAAACTACGAAGATTTAGGGCAGTAATGTAACCTACAGCAAATCAAATAACAACGTTGTTTTTCAAACTTCAACGTTTTACACAATTTATAGCTGGGTTTAACTGAAGATAAACACTGAAGAAATCACATGAGCAGTAAAAATCTAAATGTGTTTAGTGGCTTGCAAAGTGACGGCAGATTGGACCAAATGGTACAAACTTATGACTAAAACTTACACATTTTCTAACGTTCCTTTTGCTAGGACTTGGCCCGCTCTCAGTGAGGACTTGGACCTTTTGGTTCAAATTGGTTTCCTTACGTTTGGTTTTAATACAGACACTAAAGGTGTGACAAACACTGTCGCACTTCTATCTCACTAAAATGCATCGCACACACTAATTGATAGAGATAAACCAAAAATAAACATGGCGTCAGAATTTCTTAGAAAAAAGTCTAAATATAACCGTGATGTGAGCTGGAAAACATGCTATTGCTCATACAAATTATGTCATAGGCTAATAAAAATTAAACACACATTGTATGTATAATTCATACTGACTATTCCTGTGGGGTCGGCAGAGTCATCAATGATACAATGTATTTAGCTTGAATCCTTAATGATATCCGTGGCAGTACTCTATAAAGATTTATTTATTGCAATGCGAGTATTTAAAGGAGAACTGACTGATTTATTCAATGCTTGAGACATCATAATTATTTCAGAGACGAACTTTATAATAGTAAAGACTATTTTGTCGACCTTTGGATCCGGAGATCTCAGACAAAACATAGCAGGTGTAAACAACAAACGGATAATTTTATATTACTGGCCTCATTTACAAGGAAAAATAATACCGTTTACATAAATAACACATAAAGTACAAGCGAATCACGTGATTCTGAAAATTTTGTTCCTTGTCAGGACAAACGAAGGTCATATGTAGTCATTATCTTATGAGAAATGCAAACTGCAAGAAAAACAGGTAAAAATGATTCATCGAACGTCTCTATGCCTACCGAACTACAGTATTTCTATTTGTAAAGTAAGGAAATCGTAAATTTTATGGGACGAAGTTTATAGGCGTATTAGTTTTAACGATGCAGTTAAAATTATCTTTTAACGAGTGTCTTTGAATGTGCAATACTGTGTTGGCTAACGCGACTCTTACGTAAATGAGAAAGTACAGACAAAATGTGCTACGAATTTTTAAAAGTAATTAAGGTTACTTGGAACTTCTATATATGCGAAGGAAAAACAAAAAAAAAAACCATGTGACATCGAAAAAACTGCACAGAGCCCTTATGTTGGATTTCAGCCCACTTTCTCTCGAAGAGGAGGCTTGAGTCCTAACAGTAGGAACATAATAGGCTGATTATAACAGTGGGCACATCATCTATCTAGCCTTTATCCAACTATAGTTGGGGCCGGGTTTCAGTCTAACCGAATTATGAACCGGATACAATAAGTAACATGGAGAGATAACACTGCTGTATATGGGCACATATTAGTCATAATTGATTTAGGAATGATCAAATACCATAACATGCCTTCTCAAAATACAAATGACCAACAATAGATTAGGATCTGACGTCATTAAACAGACCGTGGCAAACTCAAATCAAACTCGTAACATTGTTTTTGGAAATGATCGCGACTATGCCGTCACGGCTAAAATCAACAGCTGATGATATAGCCAGTCTTGGAATCACTTCAATAACAATATCATTTATGTATTCCTAAGTACCTACTCTATATATTGAATATCATCGTCTGTCTAGACTTTTCCCAACTGTGTTGGGGTCAGCTTGCAGTCTAACAGGATGCAGCTGATAACCATTATTTAATATGGAGCGCCAGTCTATCTGACCTCCACAACCCAGTTTTACTGGGTAATTGGGTACCTAATACGAAACCCCTTGATAAGACTGGTTGTCAGACTATTGAATATATTGGCGATAAATAACTAGAATTCACGTTAATATGTAGAAACTTGGACATAGGTTACAGAATTTATGAAGTAAACATGTACCCATCAACTACAGAATTCCGAAAATACGGAATAACAGTGTTTCTCAGACAAATAATATATTGGCCAAAGCAAACATTGTCTAGTTTATATTTACAATGCTTAAATGCCAATGTCACTTTTAACAAATGGTCCAGGAACTATGTAAGAAATAGTGTTTAATAGCCCCTAAATGCTACGTTTGATTTCCAGGTAGAGCAAGGTTTTATTGGGTTCTTCCATAAGGAATGTCTCATAAGTAACACGGAGTTTGTGCCCGGTTGATGGCAATATACTCGCCCAATATGACACGGGTCTTGAACAAAACTGGTGAAATATGGGTGTTACACTAGGTTCACCTCTGCCTAACCCTTCGGGGATTACAAGCGAACTTTATAATTATTTTTATAGTAAAATACTATTCGTGTTTACTATACTCTTACAAATTTACTTGCGTGGGATGGTAAACAAAGCACCTACTCAAACATAGCAATGACGTTTGTCAACTCTGTGCCGTCCTAACATTAGTATAGTGCAAATAATTGGACACTGATCCATGTCAAAAGCCTAATCCTAGTCATTTTCAGACTACCAAGGCTACAAAGAATACTGATTCTGACAAAAGTTAAATCAAGACAGGTAAAATAAGTTTCAAAACGTTTCATATTTTTACAATGACTTTTACAAGACTACCATCATCAGGACATCGTACATTTATGAGTTCTCCATCATCTTTATTGCTGATAGAACGTCAATAGTTGTTAAAGTCCTCTGGATATTTCATTCAACTTTTCATACCACAGCGAATACTAATTCAGATCAAACGACAGGTACAGGTCATTCATTTCAAGCCTTGTTGACCACAATAAACTGGGATTCCGGGCTTGACAATAAATTGTATGTACCGCAACCGTTCCACCTGATTGACTGACAATGACCAACCCAAAGGAAACTGTTGAATGCTGGACATAAAATAGAATAGGGATCAATGGGTATTGTAAAGAGTACGGATGCTGTATTGTGAAAGGCTGATGTAGAGTTTGGTAGCTATGTTTTAGATACTTCTTGAGGTTCTGTGTAAGTATTGGTTTTGATCTATACACTCAATAAATTAAATCAAGCAGCTTCCACTAAATCATTGACATTGGCAATAATTGACCAGATATTATGAGTCACAAAATGAATATCCTTAAGATATTTTGAGTTAATCACCGAGAAGTTACTTGGAAGTAAATTAATAAATAAAAACTATAGAGTTTTCAAAATAAATAAACAAGAAAATAAATACCTGTCAAAAATAAAACGACAAAAGCACTATAAAACACTTCACGAAAAAACAATCGACTCAAATCGATTCCATCGTAAAATAAATTTTCATTCGAATAATTCGTATCGACTGCACTGCGTTCGTTCACTTACTAGTGCCCTGCGAGAAGCCAAACACTAACATTATTATTAACTCCATGTCGTAACGCAGGTGACATCATTTGGTGAAACATCACAATATATGGGCTAACTTATTGTCAAGGTCATAGCATTGTTGGGAGATGACAGAACTCAAGTATAATGATCAACACTAAAATGTATGCAGCTATCAGTCACCTCTCGGATGGTGATAAGAAAAACAACGCGTTTATTAAAAGCTTTGTCAACAGTTGTTTAATTGTAAACACGGACAAAGATAAAATTATTCCCTAGTGCTATGAATAACAAAAGTGTCCTTAGAGATATATTTAGGTCAACTTATTTAGCTAAAGCGTCGTTTAGATTGGAAAGCAAAAATGTTACACTAGGAGAGCAATAGACAAAATGTAGTAACTCAAGATTTAAGAACAAAACAGCGACAAATTATAGTCACAGTATACTCGTATCTGTAACAATAGTCACAGTAACCTAATTCTTTCACTCACCACCTACGGCTTGCGCGAAATAAACAGCTGATGCTGCTTCTCTAAAACTCCCAACTCCAAACGTCATGTTACTGAGTTCTAGTTTTGTTTATAAGGCAGCTAGGTATGTGGGCAATTTTGAATGAACATCCATTTGAAAGTCTGCTCTAAACCAATTTGTATTACAAGATAGCAAATCTATGTTTAGCTCCGTCTACGTCAGTGGGAATTTGGGTCTGTTATTTTTGATCAATGGCGTATATACAGTGAGACTTACCCTGAGACCTTCCTCCATGGCTTCCAGACTCTCATCAGGCAGGTCCGATAACCGCGTTTGTACATCTCTTATTTCTTCTAGCAGAGTTTCTATATCGTTAGATAATTCATCCTGAGAACACACGCTTTTATTAGCAAATCACTCTTGTGAAATAGGGACATGGAATCAAAAGTTTCAGTTTTAACTGATTTCAAGATTTCGTTTATTTGTGATTTTGATAGTAAATTTGTTCATTTGCAAAACAATTTGGCACGCACAGGTAAATGGCTGCATTCCAATTTGCCCATTCTAAAATGAGGTTCATAAGATGTCACTTGGGATACTAAAACTCAAAAACGTGCATCCTGTAGTATTTCAAAATGTAAAACAGCATGCACTGTCAGTTCACGTGTGGAAGTAAATCAAGATTAAATACATCTCTGGACCAATAGTTTTGGATAACGGCCAAAACATAAATTATGGGTTCGCATACTCGAGGAAACGTATGTAAGCATTCATGACGAATAAAGTTAGAATTTATGCACGGCTTGTACACTGCGAAATGAGCGCAGAAGTAAAATTAGCTTTATTACATAAACATTACACTATTATTTCATTTGAGACGGTATTTTATTTAATGAATTAATTTCCGTCTATTTAAAGATTAGGCCCAGTTTATCCAAATCTACTTTCAATCTAAGAGACGTTATATTTGCAATGATTGACTTAATATTTTGAAACTTTTGATTCCATATCGTCTAAAAACATATTGAGGGTTCAAACAGTCCACGTGATCATTCCGATGGACTATTAGGTTAGGATCACAATACAACAACAAAACAATAACAACAAAAAACAACTCGATTTAGTTCATAACAATGTTGGCATGACATGCGAACTTAAGAAGTCTGCAAACTGGGACAGTAACTATCGATAAAACAGAAGCTGGTCAGTCTGAATATAAGTGTCCCGTACCGTGGGTCGCGTGATGTTAAAGAATTTGACATTCCAAATAGGTGAATATATTGTGCTTTGGAAATAAAACCATTCTTCAAGGCAAGAGATTTGGAAAGTGTTGTACAATTTTGAAAAGATCTGGCAGTAATGGAGGATTTAATTTTGATTGCTGAATACTAGTATATTTTATAAAGATTGATTGATTTTAGAATAACAACAAAATAGAAACAAATCAATTCCCCCTAAACTACCAATTGATGTTAGTTTAAATTGTCAATGGCAGCGTGGTAAAGCGTGTGGTATTCACACCGATAAGCTTGGAGCGAGCGGGGTCGGTACGGAACACTTGAAATAGGGATAATCCATTATCAATTCTGGTCTAATTTTAGAATGACTGGATGCTTTTAAATACTTCCAACAAGACATTCAAAACAATACAGATACAAGAACTTGAAAATTACCATTCAATAAATTTTGGAATAAAAGGTCTTGCAAACTAAACTACTGAAATTCAAAATGTAGCAAAAAATATGACTGACCTTAGCAAAAATTTCAAATTAAATTGCAGACTTTGTCAAAGTTCTTTGTAAATTACTAAAATTGCAGACTTTGGAATCTCGTTTGTTCTGGGGTGTAGTTTTCATCAACTTTCAATGCCCAAATAAAGACTCTCTATAAAAACTTGTCTCATTTAAGCGGCAACAGTCTATCGTCTCGTAGTGGCCAAATTTTGACGGGGGTATACACTGATTATCAGAAATAATAAAATAAAACTATCATCATTTGTAAATAAAACAATGTACGTTATTTTTAAGATTTATTACAATAAAATATCAGTTGACTGACAAAGACTAGAAAAAGTTCAAATCTGACTAGAGACGACTAGAGTATTATAATTCACACAATACAAAAATTAACGGCTAATAAAATGCGTCACTATACTACTGTAATAATTTACAGTGCACGCCAAAATGTGGCACTACAAGACGAGCTGCGGCGTGGCTAAATACATCACAATACAGAGCTTCGTAATATGTGAAATTAAGAATTTAGTAATTATATCATGCCAAACATAGAGTAGATATTTAAAAATCGTACAATACGACTGTGGGTCAGTCACCTTTGCGGTCCTCAGTGGCGTCTCCTCCGGCTCCTGTTTGGATGAGGATGGGGCTGGTGCTATGGGCAGGGTGGTTAGTATATCCTCCCTAGACACAGGCTCGTCCACAACGTCATCAACAACAGGTGTTTCGACGCTCAAGTATGAAGAATTATCTTTCCAACTACACATGCCACCGGGTAGGTCCATGGATAAGTAGTCGGGGTCATAAGGTGAACCAGATGGATCTTTTGGCTCTTCACCTTCAGAAGAGTGACCAGAGCTACCGCCCTGATCTCTATCCTTATCGTTTTGATCTTTAATTTCCATTTCCGTGGTATCATTAGTGGGTGTTTTAGTTTTACGAGCCAATAAAAGGAAGTATTGGCATTCAGCGTCGTGGTATAAGTATTTTTCAGGCCAAAATGAATTATCGTTGATAATGTTTTCCTCGACGCTAATGCCTTCGTCAACGTGAGGTTCATCAGTGTCTACAGGTGTAATTGTTTTTTCAACAGATTTACGTTCGATTAATAGTAATTCCGCATCATGCACATTGTGTTTGTCCGTCCAAAAGTTATCCGCTTTTAGGTTCGTGAGATTGTTAGTAATGGTATCAATATTAGAAAGTGGGGCATTAGATACAATATCGGCTCTAACAGAATCTTTTTCGGTGATGCTTTGTTCTGTATACTTTATAAGATCTTGTAATTTTTCTTCTTGGGATGGCACTTTTGTTATTTCCAATGGGACTTCTTGTGATCTCTCAGTTTCAATAAAGGAACTTACTGATTTCTTCAGTATATCATCTTTCTGAATAGCTTTCTGAGTAACTTCCGATTTTGAAACGATATTTTTGTTGGTCTTCTCTGATTCAATAAATGTAATAACTTGTGCTGTTGATTTATCTTCAAGTTTTTCTTTTACCTCTGGTTTTTCTACTATTTCCTTTTTGCTGGCTGGTTTTTCCAAAGCAATTCCAGGAGTCGGTTTGTCTTCCAATTCATCAGTTTTAGTAATAGGTGTTGTTTCTGTAACTTTAGTAACAATTGTATCTTGTTTAGCTAACGTTTGTTTAATCATTTCGTCCAGAACTGCTTTCGTTACAACTTTAAGTTTTTCTGGCGGTGCGGTACTAGTTTCAACAACTTGAGTATCAGTTATACTAAAGCCTCTGGGAGTAATATCTTCTTCTTGAGTGACTAAAAGATTTTCCGAGTGCTCCAAGGAATGAGTTTCAGTCATAGATAAAGGTTCGGTATCATCTAATAGTGAGTCAATCATACTCATGCTAATATGTTTATCATCAAGTTCTTCATCGTTTTTAGAGGTTTTATCTTCTGACGGTGCTTCTGGCACTGGTTCTTCAATTGACTTAGGTTCTAAGCCATCAGGTTCAGGACTAGCTAGTGATGGAGTCATATTATCCAGTAGCTCATCATACTGGTATTCGATTGAAGTTTGGGTATCAGTAGTCAGTTCTTTAGGCGAACCGTCACTGAGTGATGAATCGTTTTCTGGTAGCAACATTTCTTCAATTTCTCGTTGCAAGTCAGCCATTTTGCTCTCTAGTGACTGATCTTCAGCAATCGTGTCTTCAAGTTCTTGAATTTGAGTTTCAACAGATGATATTTCTTCAGTGATAAACTTGGCGGTAGATTGGATTGGCTCAACACTTTCAGATAGTTCACCAGATTTTGTAATTGGTTTCTCAGCTGGCACGTCATCTTTAATTTCTATGTTATAAGTTTCCGTAGGTGTATGTTGTATTTCCACAGAAATTATTTCGGATAAATTACCAGGATCCATTTTCCAGAATTGGGCTTCTGAGAACACTCTATCTTTTATAGGTGTTTGAATGGTTTCAGGTGTTGACACGGGAGTATCAATCTTCTTTGGCTGGGATTTTGTTAGCACTTTAGGTACTGTTACGATTTCTTGTTCAGAGGAAGTAACTTCTACAGGAGACGAGGTCTCGTGAGCCTCAGTAACTTCTACGGGTTTCTTATTCTTCTTCTTCTTACTTTTCTTTTTAGGTTCCGATTGAGCAGGTAAGCAAGTTTTTTGCTCTTCTTCTTTCTCCTCCACTTTTGGTGGTTCAGGAACTTCTTTAGGTGTTTCTATCTTTTCCTCCACAGGTTTGATTACCTTATCCTTTGACTTAGAAGAGCGTTTCTTTTTATCTTTCTTAGGCGGTTGCTTATCTTCGTCGGATGTACTTGGAGCTACCACAGTAGCTTTAGATTTAGTTTCCTTTTCCTTAGATTTAGAGCTGCGGCTCTTTCTACTTGGTTTTTTTGCTGGTTTTTCATCCTCTGAAGGGCTTTGTGTGGATTCAGCATCTTCTGGTTTTAGAGTGGTAGTCAATGGTTCAAATCTGTTCTCGGATTTTTCACGAGTTTCACGTTTTTGTGATACGCTTGATTGTGAACGTGCTTCTCTAGATTTGGACCTAGATCGTCTACTTCTATCGACAGTGATGAATCCCTCAGCGTCGACATCTAGGTCGGGTTTGTGATGATCGTTATCAGATTCGTCCACAAGGATCACTGGAGCTTTGGACGAAACATGCACTGGAGTTTGTGATTGATGCTGTTTTTCTAGTTCTTTTTGTACTCTTTCAGGTGATGATCGTTTAGCTACTATCTTAGCCCAAGATCCAATGTTATGATCACTTTCAGATACTGTTTGTGTGGTCTCTATAAATTCTTGAATTTCATACGCAGGTGGCACCCCTGATGCTCTTTCTAAGTTCTCGATCTCTTGTAGTTTTCCTTTTGTTGGTTTCTTTTGTTCTGATATTTCTCTTTCTTTTGGCTTCTCCATAACTAGCTGTATAAATTCCTTTTGTTCTTGAGCCAGACCTTCGGCTAAAACATCAGCGTATGACTTGCCTTCCTCGGCAGCTTTGGCCCAAACATTAACTGGTTCTGCTAAAACTGGAGTTTCTTCGGATACACACGGGGCAGCTACTGGTAATGGAATTTGTAATTCCTTCTTATCATCTCTTTCCCTCTTCTTCTTCTTTTTACTCTTTTTAGTTTTAGTTTCAACATGTTCTTCGTGTACTTCTTCTGTAGGGACTTCGGCTTCTAATACTTTTTCAACTGGTGCTGATGCTTGTGGCATTTCTGCCTTTTCTTTCTTAATTTGCAATACTTTTGAATACGATATTTGAGATACTGTTGGACCTTCTGCGAAGACTTCGATAGTTTCTTCTTCCATAGAAATAGGTGCAGGTGCATCTTCGACTACATCAGATCTACTCTCAGACACAGTAGTAACAGTCTGATACATATAAGAGGGTGTAAACTCAGGTGCATCAGCCGATAATTTTGAATACAATACAGTGTTCGAATAAGAGGGTTTGAATTCAGGGATGGAGTCAATTTCAGGAAGGAGGTCATGCAAGCTATGTATAGGAGATTTCTCTACACGGCTAATAGTTTCAGTTTTGGTTAGTTGTGTTTCCCTAATATCAGCTGAAACTATATTTTCCGTTTTTACGTCCGCAGGTTTATGTGTTTCCATATCAGGTTGTTTAATAATTTCGGGTTCAGGTAGGTTTATAATTGATTCTAAAACTTGGGTGTGTGTGTCCGCCGAGATAGTATCAGGCTTAGCATCGAGCTCTAGATCAGTCGTAGTACTTAACTCTACATATTCACTGGGATGAGGTATAGTAAAATCTTCCGTTGTTTCAACGATTTCTATATCTTCTAAGGGAGACAACGACCCTTCGGCCGCCACGACTTCGTCGTCGATTTCTTTTTCAAGACTTGCAGTTTGAATAGGTTCAGTTTGTAACAAAAGTTCTTGCTTCTTGTATTTTATAGAACGTTCAATGTCCTTAATATCACCGAATACCACAGGCACAAGACTTTCATTGAGATCGTCAATAACAAAAGTTTCGTAAGCTGGTTTAGTTCTTGTAGCAACGGTAGTAGTAGTAGTAACAGCTGGTGTTTCAGGTTCCTGGAGAGCTTCTTCGATGAGGTCTTTGACTACTGCATGGTCATCACTGGTTTTAGGAGTTATAGACCGCGGTTGCTTCGTAGTAATATCACTTTGAGTTGATGTAATTTCCGTAACAGTTTCTGAAGCTTGTGTTGATACATTAGGAACTATAGAGTCAGTTTCAGATACATACGATTCAATTTCCTCGGGTTCAGTAATGTTTACATCACTAACAATATCTGTAACTTCACTGTGTTCAATGATTTCGAATGTATCGTCTTCAATGGAACCTTCATCTTGAGCGGCATGAAGTTCTACATTTGTAACGTCATCCACTTGGGAAACCTCTGTCGGGACCGATTCCTTGACTTGACTTTCAAACACTGGCACTTTAAGTTCCAGTGTAGGTGTCCCAACATCAGTACTGCCGTAAACTACAGATATTGGTGTATTACTAAGATCATCTACTTCAAATGACTGTTCAATCTTTTCCAATGCAGCCTTTTGAAGTGGAGATGGGAGTTCTACACGTTGATGTATATTTTGTACGGGTTCCGTGACAATACTTTCACTGGTAATGAAATCGATAGTATGTTCTGTGTCAGTTTTAGTTGTCGTTATTTGATTACTAACAGTTTGCAGTAATGTGTCCTCAACATATTGTGTGGAAGTTGTTTCTTTAACCAGTGATTTCAGGTTTTCGTCAGCTTTTAATTGTTTGAGCGAAATTTCTTCAATTAGTGATATTAATTTTTCTTCAGGAAGTTCATCCTCTTTAATTAATTTCTTGGATGCTAAAACACGTTCAGCATCTTGAATTTCATGATAACTGTGACGTGGTGGTTCAAATACAGGTTCTACGACTGGTGACTTTTGTTTTTCTTTAGTGACATCAGCTGCGTTTTCTATAACGGGCTCAACTGCGCTTGCCGATACAGTTCCTGTTAGTGGAGTAGTATCAACCACTTCAGCAGACACTTCTAGCTCTTGAGCAGAAACTCTTGTAGACGCCAGTAGACTTTCAGCATCGGTTATCTCGTGATAACTGAATCTTGGCACTTCGAAAATCGATTGTCTGATCGGTTCGGGCTCTGGAGTCACTTGTATTACGTTTTCAACTATCGGAGTTTCAATTTCACCATTAGCCACAGGTACGTCATTGTGACTTATGTGGTTTTTAACCTTTAGCTCTATTTCTGGTATCAGTTCAGTAGTGAACGGAACAACAGGAATATTTTCTACTTCCGTCGGTTCTTTTGTAACCGGCTCTTGCTTTTCTTCTACTTCTTTGACTGGAGTAGGTTCCTTGCTTGTTTCTTCAGACTTAGTTACAATTGTAGCTAACAGATTTTCAGCATCAGAAATTTCGTGATAACTGATCCGTGGTGTTTCAAATATCTGAGGTTTTGACTCCTTGACCGTCTCAACAGTTACCGTACTCTGCATGTTACTTTCAGTTGTAACAGTTTTTTTACCAAGAGTTTTTGTAACTTCTTTAGTTACTGTTACTTCTGTTTGGTCTATATTGGTAGCGAAGCACTTTTCGACATCAGATATTTCTTGATAGCTTACAGTAGGTTTTTTGTTTGCGAGCTCAGTTAGTATATCCTCAGGTTTTGCGGCAACTGGCGTGTCAGGTTCTTTAGTTTGAACTATTTCGACTACTTCAGAAGTTACGCTTTCCGTTTGTGTTTCCTCAATTGCTGGTTGCTTGTCCTGAGTGTCTATTTCACTGACAGGTTCCGCTATGACAGATTGTTCACTCTTCGATTGAGCAAAACGTCTCTCTGCGTCAACGATCTCGTGATAGCTATGACGTGGTGACTCTTCATGTGACAGTAGCCGGTTTTCCACCTCAGGGGTTTTACTATCTACGATAGGAATGGGCTCCTTTTCAGTAACCGTGTGTGCTTTTGGTTCGACAGATTTCGAAACTATACTTTCGCTGGTAATAAAATCAACAGTATGCTCAGTGACAGTTTTGACTGTTATTGTAATCGTTTTATCAAGAGCTTGTAGGAGACTATCTTGGGCTGAAACTGGTTTCTCTTTTTCAACAACTTGTGTGACTTCGGTCTTATCAGTGAGTTTAACCTCTTCTGGTTCGGGCAGATGACTTGCTACAATAAATTCACGTTTTTCAGGCTCAGCGTTTGAAGCGTTTGACTCTTCTTTGGGTTTCAATTGAGACGCAAAGATTATTTCAGCATCTCTGATTTCATGGTAGCTTATCCTTGGTGCTTCTTCTTTTACAGGAGACACTCTATTAGTCTGTTCGACTTTAGTAACCACTTGCTCTGTTTTGGTTGACGGTTTAGGTTGAGGTTCCACTGAACTATCGTCACTTATAACTTCAGTTTTTGAAACAGTTTCTGAGACACGCAAAGACGAAACTGTTTCTGCATTTTCAGCCGTTTCTTTAGAAACCTGTGATGCTAAAATGATTTCAGCGTCTTTAATTTCATGGTAGTTAGTCCTCGGCGTTTCTTCATTTACTGAAGATACAAGTAAAGGTTCTGTTGGTTCAGCAGATATTTCAGTACTTGCTGGTTGGATATAGATTAGTTGCTTGTCTAATACTTGAGGCTCCAAATCTAGTTGATCGGGACTAAAGACGATGTTAGTCTCAATTATTGTATGAGTACTTAGTATGGAAGCATCAATTTCGTCAACGGGTTTGAGTACAAAGCTCTCTGATGTAATAAAATCAATAATTTTTTGAGTTTCAATTTTTGTAGGTTTCTCCTCGACAAAAGTTTTAAGCAATACTTCTTGAAGTTTGTCTTGTGATGATTGAGCCGCTGATAAAATTTTAGTTATTTCTTTTGGAGTTTCAGTAACTTGTGTTGCTAGCACAACTTCGGCGTCCTTGATTTCTTGGTAGCTTACTCTTGATGGTTCTTCCCTTATAGGAGAAACTTCTTTAGGTTCCACTACAGATACAGGTTCGCTAGCTGCGATTGCATGTACAGGCACTGTTTCTTCTTTTACAATGACGTCATTTTCTTGTGAAGTCTGAGAACCCCGTTGGCTCAATATTAGCTGGGAATAATCATAATCTAACTTATAAGTATCCAAATTCTCCGAGTATGTCTTGACGTCGTTGACTAGTTCCTGATAGGGAATGTTGGAATATTTCTCTTTGTTTTTCTTTTCGGCAGGCGTTCTGTTCCGATCTTGGACTGATCCAAAAATGGCTTCTTCAAGTATATCAGAGAAATCCTCCTCAGTAAGTGGTTTTTTTGGTTTATTCGATTCATCAAGTTCGGTTGGCTTTGAGGTCACAATTTCTTCAAAGTGTACTTCCTGGTCAATGGATTTTTCGTCTACAGTTTCTGTAGACGTATCTTCAGTAACAATATTCGCTACACTTTGTGTCGTTATCAGTTCTGAACTTGTTGATGTTACACTTGTAACTGTAGTGTCTTTCACAATGTCAGATGTTTCAATTGAGGCTTGGTCAGATTCATGTACAGTTTTACTATCTTCAAGGACAGCACTGCCTGTTCCTGCAATACTACTTTCAGAACCGGATATTTTTTCTTGATCAATAAACTTGTCCGTTGTAATCTTACGGTCTAAAATATTATCACTAACATTAATGGAAGACTTTTC
Source organism: Noctua janthe (assembly GCA_910589295.1). NCBI lineage: Eukaryota > Metazoa > Arthropoda > Insecta > Lepidoptera > Noctuidae > Noctua > Noctua janthe. The sequence goes on from OU342561.1 coordinate 1,832,486, forward strand.
ATCAGTGATTTTGTTATTTATCGTTTCTTCGCTTAAAACTACGTTTTCTTCAATAGGTTGAGGTTCTTCTAACGAGTTACTCTTACTGCTAAATACTTTGACAGTCCTGATTGGTGGTAGTTTCTTTTCTTCGTGTGTTATTAGGTAAATAGTACGGGTTTCAACATCTTGAGTGATAGGTTCATAATGAGTTATCTCTTCAACGATATTGTACGATCCTTCTTTCAACGCATCAGGTGAGAAGAACTTATCGTTATTGTTCTGTTCGTTAGCAGTACTTGTGACAGGTGTCTCTATTTTTTTATCTTCTTCGCTAACTACTTTCCCATCTCTGACACTTTCAGGAACAGGTTTAGTAGATTTTTCAGGAAGAGCAGGATTTTCTATTGAAGACTCTACTTGGCTAACTGTACGTTCTTTTTCTAGTAATGTATTAGTCGTTTCTTGCAGTATGGTTACTTGGTTAGCAACATACGCATTTTCAGTAATAGTTAAGTTTGATGCGGGTTTACTGATTGGTTCAAAAGTGGTTTCAGTTACGCCTTCTTCTTCTTCTTCTAGCATAGCGTTCCAGTCAATATGTTCAATCGGTTGAACATCGTCTTCTTCAGGTGATATATCATATTCAACCTTCTTTGAGATTAAATCCTCATGTATTTCTTGTTCAGCTACTTTGATCTCAGTTATAACTGACTTCTGTTGCTCTTGTTTGCCTTTAGGTTTTGACGTCTTGTCCTTAGGTTTCTTTTTATGAACTTCGGTACGTTCAATCTCTTTAAGAGCCCTCTCTATGTCATCATCGTCAATCTTTTGTTTTTTAGATTTCCTCTTCTTATGCGATTTGACTTCCTCGAAAGGAGGTTCTTCAGGTTTTTTTTCTTTTATAGGTGGTTCAGGCTCTGGATCAGGCAACTCTTGCTCAGGAACACTTTCTACTGATACTTGTTTGCCAACAGGTTCCTGCTTAGATTTAGATTTTGACTTCTTTTTGGAACGTTTTGTCTCTTCGAGCGGTTGCGATTCCTCAGTTTCCTTAGGACTACTCTCAATCACTTCAGTAGGCTGCTCAATTTCTTTTTGTACGAGCACCATCTTCTCAGTTGTATCTTCCTTAACTTCAGTATTTTTGCTCTTTTTAGATTTCTTTTTCTTTGATGGTTTTGGCTCTTCAACTTGTTCTACTAAGTTTGGTATTTCTGCTACAACAGGCTCTATAGGTGTCATCTTGATGTCTTCTTCAATCATTTCAACAGTTTCTGTAGCTTCAAAGCCCACTGGTTCTGGAGTCTTTTCAAGTTTCTTTTGTTTCTTTTTCTTCTTATTTTTAGATGACACTTCATTTGTTTTGACCTCATCTTGTATCGGCTTTGAGGGTACTTGTTGTGTTTGTACCAGTTCCGGCTGAACAGGTTTGGGCTGTGTTTCTTCCAATTTTGCAAGTTCTGGGCACAAGGATTCAGCCTGCACAGTCTCCTGTTCATAGGGTTCTGATTGTACTCGTAGTGTCTGTAATTGCTCTTGCTGTACTTCTTTTGTCTGTACATTTTCCAAAAGTACAGTCTCTGTTTGTTCCGATTGTACAAGCTGCACTATTTCCGACTGTTTTTGTTCTAGCTGAACATGTTCCAATTGCACAGGCGCCAATTCAATTGGTTCTGGCTGTGGTGCCTCTGTCTTAGATTGATTAAATTTGACTATATCCGGTGCTTCCTGTGCCGGTTGTTCAGGTTCCAGTTTAACTTCTAATTGTACTTTTTCCGTTTGATTTTGTTCCTGTTGTATCCGTTTAGACTCTTTAGAAATAAATTCTGAAACAATATCTACTCCTGGTGGTGTTTTACCTTTCTTCTTTTTATTTTTAGCTTTCTTGTTAGTTGGTTCTTCTAATGTAGGCGTTTGTTCTTGAACTGACAACAGTTCCGACTGTTTAGCTTCTGTAGCATCTTCCACGTCTTGTTTCTCCTGAGTATCAATTGTTTTAGTTTCGTATGTAACGGTATTAGTGACAGCATTAGCTTCTTCAGTTTTTTCAGGAGTCTGCTCTTTTTCCTGTTTTGTTTCAACAACAGATTTTGACGAAATGAGTTCCTTCACAGCCTCGCTGAGCAATGGTTTACTTTCATAATCAACGCTCTTCTCACGAGTTGTGTTTACGGATGTTGTTTTTGATACTGCTTCGAAAACATTGGTGAATTCGACGTGGTGTGTTACATTGGAAGTTATTGTAGAAATAACTTCAGAACTTTCTCTTTGCAACTCGTCTAGAGTTTTATTCATTTTGTCCTGAGACAAGTCATCAGCCAGCAAAGTCTGTTGTTTTTCTTCTGGCACCGGTTCCGGTTTAGAAGAATATTCTAAAACTTGTGAAACAAATTCTGGTACTACAGATTTTGTTTCAACGGGTGTTTCCGTACTCCTGCTAAACTCAGCAACAGAGATGACGTCAGTGATACTACCAACAGAGCTACGCTCTGATTTCTCTGACTTATCTAGAGAAGCTTGCTTTTGACTCTTCTTTCTCTTAGGTTTATTTTCCTTTGTTGCTGGTTCAACTGGAGCAGTAGACTCAACAGTGATGAACTCGGTATTAACATCAGTAGTTTTAACAGGTGATTCCTTGTGAGCTTTCTTCTTCTTAGACTTAATTTGTGCATCTGTTTCTTTAGTATGTTTTTTCGATTCAATTGTTTCGGACTCTTTCGGAGTTTCCACTGTTATGACCTCAGTGATGCTATCCTTGCTCTTATCACGAGGTTCTTTCGACTTTTTCTTCTTTCTTTCTAGCTCTTCAATTTCTTTAAGTGCTTTTAGTATCTCGTCTTCAGGTGATCTAGGCTTTTTAGGTTTTTGCTTCTTCTTAGATTTCTTTTTTTCAACTTCTGTTTCAGGCTCTGACTCTTCTGCTACAAGTTCAGTGACAGTCTCTACGACTGTCGCACTGTGTTGTAATTTCTTAGTAACTTCTTTGTAACCAACTTCTACAGTTGGCTCCACGGTTGCAGCTTTAACCAGAGTATCCCTTATAGGTGTCAGTTCTACTTCTATGGATTGTTCAGGTTCATCAAAGTCCTGAACTTCCATGACCTTTTTCATTGTCTTTTTCTTTTTCATCGCTTGAACGTCATGCGCCTTCGTAGGGCGCTTCTCTGGCCCACGCCTCTGTCTGGGCATTTCCCTTGACCTACTTCTAGGAGGAGGTCGTTCGGGCCTGTCGGGCCTTTCCAGTCTACTCGTTTTTTCCGGTCTTTCGGGTCTATCGGGTTTGAACCTCGGCGGTTCAATCTTCTCAACTTTCGATTCATATTGCTGAATCGGTGGAGATCTCTCAACGCATTCTACTACGATCTCCTTAACCAGCTCTACGTGTGCCACTTGTGGTTTCGGTAAGGACGTTACGCTATGAGTACGCGGTTGCTTGCGTAGTCCGAGTGCTAATATTTCCGCATAAGATAATTCGTGCGAACGTTGTTTTTGTGTCGGGCTAATAGCCCTTTCTGATATTTCCGATTCCATATTTTGTAGTTCTCTCATTGGTTGATCAGTTAATTTCTTCAGTGGTTCGGGTGATTCCCGATATACGGGTGATTCCTGATATACAGGTGATTCCAGATATACGGGTGATTCCCGATATACGGGCGATTCCCGATATACGGGCGATTCCTGATACACAGGCGATTCGCGATACACGGGTGCCGGAACATCAATGGGCATCTCCCGGTATTCCACTGGGGGTTCCGCATAATATTCAGAAACCGGTTCTGGTTCCGCACGCGGGACATAGTCATCATAGTAAACGATCACGTCACCGCCATAAGGCTCACTGACACTGATAGACTCGCTAACACGGGTGTCACTGCGCGACACTGCGTCGACATCGTCGACTCTCTCACTGAGCACACACGGTTCCGCGGGCACTTCCACGTCGTCGGGCGGGGCGGGGTCGTCGGGTGCGCGGGATCCGCGGGAGCTAGAGCGGGAGCCGGAGCCCTTGACTATCTCGGCGTAGGTGATGCCGCCCGGGGCCCAGCAGGGCGAGCGGGCGCGTGCGGGGCCCGGGGCGGCGGGCGGGGCCAGGCGCGCTCGGCGAGCGGGCGAGCGCGCGCGCCGGGCGGAGCGCGCGTGCGCCGCGCTCGTGGCGAGCATGCTCAGAGTGGCGGCGTGCTCGTCTGTCGCCGGCATCACGAAGTACGGGTCCAGCGCGTAGATCGCTCCGGTCAGCTCTTCGATTCGCCGGGCGACCTCCTGATACGCAAGTACGGACAAACACATGATTTACAAGGGTGTCTCTCAGACGAGCGGACGGACGTGATGAGAGGTTGAGCGAAAGGAAAAGACGGTGGCTGCGATGCGTCTCGTATATTTAACGTTTCGTATATGCTTATAAAAATTACAGGGACGAGATGACAAGGAATCGACTTATGAACTAAACGCGGATGATCGCGGATGACTACGCGTCTCGCAGCGGCTCGGCATCGGGACTGCCGCGCTGCACCAGGAGCTTCACTCGCTCGTTACGCGCCTGAATCTTGCTCTGGAGCGACTTGACGCGCTCGCGACACTCCTAGCGGAGGATATCAGTTCGACGTGTTAGTAGCGGGGAGGGTGAGGAGGAGGGTGACAAAAAGAAAACAAAAGATAAATAAAAGATGATCGAGCTTTGGGGCTCGCAGGTGAGATGAAGCGTGCCCGCCACCTGCCTGTCGCCCTGAGAGCCTCCAGGTCGGATAAACAAAACTAGAATACTCGCTAGCCACCTACGCGCGGGGTGAGTGCGGGGCGCGGGAGCTTACCTGCTGCGTGCGGTGCGCGCGCTCGGGCTCGCGCGGCGAGTAGTTGGGCTGCGCGGCGTGGCGCAGCGCCTGCTCGGCCGTCAGCAGCTGCGCGCGCAGGCGCCCCACGTCAGCGCAGTAGGCGTCCACCTGCGCCAGCGCGCGCGCCAGCTGCGCCGCCTGCGCGCCCGTCTGCTGCGCCAGCGCGTCCAGCGCCGCCGCCAGGCCGCGCGCCGCCGCCTCCACGCCCTCCGGCCCCACGGACTGCGCCGCCACGCCGTCCGGACCGAAGTGTACCTGCACACACAATTTGTGTCAGCACAACGTCACGAGGAGATGGTACTCGCCGCGCTGCACCTATAATCCAACGACAAAACCGTAATTCGACGATATTGACTCACGTTGAGTTTTTCCACTGCATATGAGATCTTCGTCTTTTGCGTGGAGATATCATTTATCAATTTCTCCCTCAGGGCGAGACGATCCCTGAGCGGTTTCTTTGCATTCTGGGGTGTCTCAAGCGTCCTTGCGGTCGCTTCGAGCCAGTGCCCGACATCTTTTAATTTTCTTTCGCATCGCTCCCATTCTTCAGCTAGTTCCTGTAGTAGACCGTTCTGTAAAAAAATAAAATTTATTAGTATTGCTGTTAGTATTTAGTTTACGGTAAACTCGGCGTCATCGTCAAAATCATCAGTTGTATACTGACTGTCTTCGCTAATCTCTTTTCGACATCAACGGTCGCGTTCTCTGCAGCCTCTAGCCTAGAAGGCAAGTCTCCCGGGCTGGTTACCCGTTCGATAGCCTCAATCTCCTTAGCCATATCCGCTAAATTCTTGGCTTGCTGCTTACAGCTCTTGAGCGCGTTCTGCAAACATAAATACATTTTAGTAAAAATTCGCATATGATTATTGGATCGCTGGCTGTCGGAACATACCCCATATTCAGTCTGTTTCTGTTGCGCCTCCTGCAAATCAGCCAATGGGAGTGGCCGTGCAAGGAATGCTCGCTGTGTCTCAACCCAAAGTAGGACTTTCTCGAGTAGAGTGAGGAAGCGCGCGACGGCGTCGCAGGCGTCCTCCACGGTGCCCTGCCGCGCCTCCAGCTCGCTGCACACGGCCGCGAACTGCTCCGACAGCGCCGTCACCGTGGACTGCACCAGTTGGCGCTCGTTGGCGTCGCGGCTACCCTCCACTATTGCGCGCGCGTTGCGCGTCAGTCTCTCCACTCGGTCAGCTACGTTCGGCACCTCAGCCCGGGTGGCGACCAGGCGCTCTCGGTAGGGCTCCGGCGCCAGGGTGCGATCCCTCGCTGTGAGTTCGGCGGCGCGAACCCAAGCTTGCACATCTTCTACGTCAGTGGCGTACTCGGAGCGCGCCGTGCGCGCACGCTTCCATTCCCTCTCCTTCTCTTCCATGGCTGCTGCCAGCGCCTCAGAGGATAGTTCTAGGGAGGACAGCTCCTGGGCGACGTCCGCCGGTGCTGATACTCCGTACCGCTTCCTGCTCTCCTCCGTGAAGTTCTTGGTGCGCTCCACCAAGTCCGAAACTTCTTTGGTCAGCGCGCGTACACTGTCCGCTTCGTCTTCTCCGAACACGTAGAAAGTCCTAACTTTCGCTGTCAACACTTCTATTTGCTGCCGGAGCTCGTCGATTCTCTCCGACACGCGATCGAATTCGGACACAATGTCGTCGATCTCCGCGAGCCGCGCCGCAAGAGTCTGTCGCAATCTGCAAAATAATAAAACCGATATTAAAGCGTACAGTTCGCACCGAACGGCAAAGGATTGTGGTTTAGAGAGCGCGCGTGAGGTGTAGGTGCCAAAACGCGACGAAAATAATCCGGCGCGGCGTGACGCTGCGCCCGTGACGGTGCAAGGTCGCCGCGGCGCCGCTACGCTACCTCGTCGTTCGTGCTCGTTCGCTCGCGGCGCTCCGCTCGCGTCGCCCGCCCGTCGCTCAATGAACCGATCTCGATAGATTCGCTGGACGCATCTAATTTTAAATTCCACGTTCTAATGTTTGCACGGTGACATCATAGCGCGCGAGTTTTTTTGGTGCATTCGCCGGCCAGTGTTTACGTTTTGCACGCACACACCCGACCGCGTTTACCTTATGTTAGGGGTGACGCGAGCCGCGCGACCTTCAGCCGGCCGGTTGCCATATGTTAACTAAACGCGAGGTGGATCGTAGTGTCGAATGCTCGGTGAGTACACCTCACTCACGGAGCAGAAGCGGCCCTCGTTGTAACGCAACAAAAATCGCAATGAATGGAGGCCGCGACCGCATGCAGCAGCATGGCCGGCTGACGCAGCGCAACTCAGCGCCGGTTTTATTGTAAACCAGAAAATACACAAAGAAGTCACTTTTAAATGGAAATACGTACACAATTATACAAAAGATCCCGTGGGACTATGTCCCCAGTCCACTGAAACACTATTGTGAGCGTGAGTCATCGCCGCCGGTCCACGTAGGCATGGTCACATTTGTATCACATAATTCAGATAAAAGCGAGTGTCGCGGGCACACGGCGACGTAGGCACGTCCCAGTCTCCTTATAGCATAAAAATTCGTTTCGATACTTTAAAAACAGATTGCGTCGCTTATTTTCGGACCGGTCGGATCGACGATGCTCCGCGGAAGGGGACCGTGCGGTTCTCTCGGGCACTCGTTTCGGAACGCACAGTTTCACAGAGGTACACTTTCATAGCGTTATTTTAACTTTTAACGTCGAAGCAAATGTATTTTCTTGTTGTTAAAATGGCGTGTCGTTCTAAGTATATCCCTGTAGCCGGCTTCCAGTGCAGACTGTGAGGCCGTGACCTATTAAGCGCTGCGATCGCACGCATGCGCACTAAGCTCGGAAATACTAGTCTGCCAGTTTGAATAACGATTACACGTCTCTGCCATGCCCTGTCGATTGTCTGGCTTTTGTTTCAGCGAAAAATGAACTTTGTAAACTGTGGCGTAAGTATTACATTGGATTATGAAAAGGCATGACGTAGGGCGTTACGGTCGTAGACGTTTTCATCTGATTGATTCTATTCTAGTCTGTAAGTGCGGAGAAACTCGGACACGTGAAGTTCTAGTTGAAGCTCGTTTCTAGAGCCTAATAAGTACCAATATTAAATGACGAAGCTGATCGATACGGCAGAAATAGGCACAGCAAAATATAACTAGTCCGAATAATCACCGCTATTAATTTTAAAATTACTCAAGTTATTTTTCCTCCATATAGTTTTGCTGAACATTTTTACTTTAAAACTATAAAGCCAAGGTTAATCACCAAATACGCACAACACGTGTTTCCCCAACGAATTGCAAACACACACGCTTAAGTATCAATATGTTGGGACCATACGGTATAATTGAGTCTGGCTTTGAGGGGTGAATATTGCCTGGGGCTTCCTTGAGGTCCCTTATCCCTGAAAATGTGCGCAGACAAATTAAATGCAGGTATTTTTAATATACAAGCGTCTGGCCACAAATTCATACGTGTAATGTCCCATCCCCTTGCAAATGGCTTGAAAAGGAATGCGAAAATGACATCCCCATTGCTATTTAAAAACGTCGATGTTAGAGTCGAGCGCCGCGAAAAATAAAAAACGAGTGCACAGGTCAATACTGTGGTATTCCCTCTCGTTCTATCTCGCACAGTTATGATGAGCAAGTTCCTAAAATAAGACTTTATATTCAGTCTGTGAGGACTAGATCTAGAATAGTTGCCGAAGGATTTACTTGTCATCAACGCCAAGGGTGCGTTAAAATAGCCTCCATGAGTGTATATTAATACTCAAATGCACTTCCTAAGAGATTTCACAAATAAGTGGCAATCGTTTTCGAAACGTTTCATTTTTCTAAAATGGTTTTAACAGAATTGACATTTTTTTTTTGCGGTATTGGTCAAACACAACATGACGCCTGTAATTCCCGAAGGGTTACGCAGACGTGTACCTAATAGTACACCTTTTCGACAGTTAAGTCCCACGTAATAGGGGGCGAGCCTATTGCCATCAACCGGGCACAAACCCAGACTCCATGGCTGCTACTGAAAGATTCCTGATGAAAAAACCCAATAAAAATTTGCCCGACCTGGGAATCGAACCCAGGACCTCATGCTCAGCAGTTGCGCTTTCGACCAACGAGGCAGGCAAATATAAAAAAGAAAGAGAGGTCAATTGATATGGTATTTACATTATTTCTCATAGTCATCGCTGATCGAGTCCTTTGTCCAGGCCCTTGGGGCAGTCAACTTTCCTGACTAACTAGGAGCAGAAGCTATCCCTAAGGTTGAGCACATTTGAGAGAAGACCAACTTAATTTATTCAAGGCAAAATAAACCCAAACATGACCATCACGCGTAGCATGACCACCGTAGAAACGGGTTTTTTAGACGGAAGAATCGACAAACTGACAGATTGTGTCGACACAATGACAGATTTCTTTTCACTATCTGTAATTTTGTCGATTCTTCCGTCAACAAAATCCTTGTCTACGGTGGTCATGCTACTCGTGAGGACGATACCATACAAAATTTTTTTTCTTTCATACTTAATAATACAAACAGTGACTTGTCATCAGACTTGAATAAGCGTATTCATACAAAATTCGTCAATACTACAGTCATACCCACTAAGTATTGAGTGAGTTATGTCATCGCTATTTCATGAGCAGGAAGTTTCTGTGCGGTCACATTGTTACCGACGGTTTTATTTCGTCGTTAAATATAACTATGGTACAGTCAGAGCCATAATACGTTCGTCACATGAAGGGATATTTTGGTTTACTCGCACATTGGTTGTTAGCAAAGCGATTAGAACTTAAAGTGACTTCTTGTAGTATCTTTTATTTCTTTGGTTGCATGCCGTTCTGATCTTTCTTATTAAGAGATAAATATCGTTTTTCTGTGCAACTGTTCGTCAATGCTTTTAGCTTCGAAAGGAATTGTGTGTCCACATCTGCCTAGCCTTTTCCCAACTATGTTGGGGTCGGCTTCCAGTCTAACCGGATACAACCAACTGCTTAATGTGCTTTCCGAGGCACGGAGGAAACTCGGTATGTAATGGGCGGTCACCCATCCACAGACCAACCGCAGAAAGCGCGGCTTAACGTTAAGATCGACCCGAGCGGCTGTTATTATTTAGCTACCACCTCCTCACGTGTGTTCTAACTTGATAAAGAAATTAATTTGAAAACTGATCAAGGTATAAAAGACTTGACTGTACAACTGTTGATGATAGCAGAGACGGTTACCCACTTTTCAGCCTTGTGTCCTTAGTTATAAGGTTGAAAACTGACCACCAACTGTCCACGGTTACACGTTTCCGACAGAACTGTCGCTATGTTAAAAAATGTGTATCCTGTTAGAATAAAATATTTTACCTTGTGATTTCAGTTTCAAGTTCACTTGGTTTCAAGTATTTATCCTCATTTAAATGTATGTGTTTAGTGACCTACAATTGTGAATATGTATAAGTTATGTTACTAGTTGACATAGTTGAACAAGTAACGATTTAAATGACAGACTTAGATTTAAAAAAAAATTAAGTTTGTGATAGTTTTGATTCTCAGCTAGTGGTAAAATTTAGCTACTAAATAAAACCTTTATTCTGAGTGCAGAGGCAAGTTACCATCAGAGTATTCAATGACAATGATATAAAATATCCAAAAGTTGAGATCGAATCGAATCTGGCATTACCGTGCGAAACAGCGAAGTGGATCAAGAACGAAAACTTATCTGAAAACGCAAGACCGAAATCAGGTCCTAAAATAAACAGCGCGGAAGTTCTCACATATATACAACGATATATAAATAAAGTTGATAAACGGACATGCCGATAAGAAGTCAACGACCCAGCAAATGGCAATGTTGCCAAACTGTGCGTTGGCAGAGTGGTAGAGTGGCGGACTGGCCGGAGATTGGCACGCGGCGCGGCGGACCAAAACCCGAAGGAACGGTTAACGCCTTCCTTGTGCACTCAACTGAGAATGCCTTTATGGGAAAATGAACCTTAAAGTTCAGTTGAAGTACGTAGATTTGTTTTCGAACTATTCTGAGGTTTTCTTTAACAGAAAATATACTTAGAATTTGGATTGTATTTGATTTGTTTTGGCATTGAAATGGTTTCCTTTAAGAGAAACTGAACTTTGAAGTTGGATTGAACTTCATTTCTTTGTCTCTACGATGTTTGAAAGTTCGAGGGCGGTGAAGCTACACAATTTAAGATTCTATCAGCATTACCGATGACGGAAGACTTATAAATGAATAGGAATTTCTTTTCTTTTTTTAAGCTACAGAAAAGCTTATAACGACCATAAAAGCCCAAGTCACTACTCCAGCCCCTCTGTTAGTTCTAGATCTCCTCTCTAGTTCTTCAGTAGCCTTTAAAATTCGGGTCCTCACAACATTTGCTAAACTGAGTGACATTTGATGCTTTGGCTAACAAGAGAGTCTCATACAAGACACGGTAGAGGCCAAAAAGTTAATTTAATCATAAAGTTACTCGTGCACATACAAATATTGACTAACTAGTCAAACAGTTCCCTATACCCTTCTTCCAAGCATATAAGGACTACTCGGAACAAGCAATTTCTTATAAATAAAGCTATATTCGCTTGCCAAACGTGGTCATTAAAGTACATACTATACATTCAATACCGCTGCTTAGCGGTTTGAAGGGGAACCTGGAAACTAACGGTAAACAGCTGTTATGGTTTCCATAACTTGTACCTAACTGTCAAGGGGGAATTGAAATTATAAGGTAGTTTAAATAAATATAGGGAAAATGTTACCGGTGAATATCCTGTATACTTAAATGATTGTATCGTCTAAAAAGTAAAGTACTTAAACGTATTCGAAACGGTGAAGGAAAATATCATGAGGAAACCGGCATGTCCTAGAACGTAGAACTTAAAATTCAAATATATATATATGTGACATCAACCAGCCGGACTATGGTCCCTCTCATAGAGAGGTGGCCTGTGTCCCAGCAGTGGGGACATTACAGGCTGATTATGCTACTAAAACATATTTTACTTTGCATGCTCTGCTGAACATGAGGTCCTGGGTTGGATCCCCGGGTCGGGCAAAGTGATATTGGGTTTTTCCATCATGAATTTCTCAGCCACGGAGTGTGGATTTGATGCTGTTGATGGCTATAGGCTCGCCCCCTAATACATGGGATTTAAACATAACTGGCGAAATGTAGGTGTACTATAATGGGCACACCTCTGCCTAACCCTTCGGGTTAACAGGCGTGATATTATGTTATTAAGTTTGCATTTAAGGCGTAATTCAGTCCCAGGTGCGTTAAATAGTAATTTAAATTCTCATCCACTCTCCAAGCGTATTAGATTCCATGCGGCGACTAGATTCGATTCAATTTACAATTAATTGTAATTCATTGGACCGGGTTAGACTATGTCACGGTCCAGATTTGTCACTCCTTATACTCTAGACTTTATTAATGCAAAAATCAATGCTTTTAAAGGTCAGGTGCGTAGTAGCTCGCAACCGGCATGCGTGTATGGCCAGATATCAGTAGCGAAGGGTCAATTTTTGTAAAAGGTAAGCCGGAGTACGTATCTTTAATGTGATTTTATTATTTGTCTATAAAATACTGACTGTGCCAGTTTTCAAAGGGAAGCCGGTAGGAATCGAGTTGTATGGAACCTTCGCCACTGCCAGATATAGTATGGACGTGGAGTCGTGGACGAAGCAAAGGAACATGTTTAGATCATGGCAGGTGAAGTTCTGTAGTTGCCTAAATGTCGTAAGTTAAATATGTATGCAATATTTTTAATGCACTTGACAACGGAGATGTCAAACCGTCTTGTGTGAAGAACACTACACACTCTACTGAACCGTAAATTGCGAAGCGTAACTTTAATGATAACAAATTTGAATATTTATAATCAACTTGAACTTCTAGACCTTGAAGGACAAATTCAAATGTGAATTTTTAAATTACGTAATACTTTAAATATTTTGTAACTAAGTTTAGCGACAGTCGTTCGATTTCTGTTTCCATTCGATTTGAATTTCAAAACTTCCAAATCAATACTTGCTAAATAAGTAAGAGAAATGTATGGAAATTTTCTCTTTTTTACTTCCATCAAATTAATTGGATTGGATTCACGGACACATCACCCCTTTTCAACGGTACAAATCTATGCAAAATGGTTCCCCTAACTCTGTGGGTACCATTATCAATGTCATAATGAAGAGTATAATATGTCAAAGAAGCACCTATTGCTGTAAGTAAAAGGGGCGCATCTGATGAAAAAGAACGGGGAAGAATGAGCCTTACAAGATGTGTATTTTTGATTAGCAAGGTTTATTTTTCTTTAAAGTTTTTCCGCAGATTCGCCCCTCTTGCTTACGGCAGTAGCATGTTGTCTAGACACAATTAAATTATGACTTCATTGGCTAGGAAGTCACATGGTGTTTGAGAATCAAGGTTACTTGGTCTCAAGACGTTCTGCTCAGTAAATCTCGGTATTTGTAGTTCCGAGGTCAGCGTCATGTGGGGTACAGGATTCTGTTCAGTGTTGCGGAAAGTGATGCGCCGAAATGTAATTTAAATGGAAGTGATAGAGGCCGAATTGTGTCTATCGAAGATGAAACACCCGTGTCTCATAATGCAGTTGAAAATAAAGAAATATTAGGATTGGGCAGAGCAAATATTTCTACAAAATTATACCGTCAGGTATTAATAGGTAGGCCGAAGAAACAAATAATGTTGAAACAGAGACTGTCTTTTAGATCCCTTCGGGTATTGCTTATAATATAGAAGAATGTCATCACAGTATTAATGACATTGACAAAATGTTTCCTAAGTATAGACAGTCACTAATGGTGTCAGCTACTAAACAAGCATCTGACGTCATTTCACTTAGATCTAAGGGTTATTTTAATAAACTACAAGATTTCTCAGCGAGAGATGATATCATAGCAGAGGACGCAGCATTAGAATATGCAAAGTGTACTCTAATCTCTGAAGTATTAAGTCTATGATCGTCTGAAGATCATTTTCGCAAAAGCGAAATCATTTTAAGATCCTGTGTCATTGGTTGCGTAACGTACATTTTTGTATGGGGCCGGTATTTTTTAACCATTTTATAGTATCTTCCGTATTTTCTGTAATTTAAATGTAATATCAAACACAGTAATATCAAAAGGATCTATTTCTATGCTTCGCGGGTATTTATTTGACTAAACAATTTTAGCTCTAACAGCTGCGTCATAAATAGTTGACACAATTTACTTAAAGGGCAGGACACGACGTTACACATCGTAGTTTATAGTAAACTAACTTTTTCCCGTGGCTTCGATCGCGTTAATTCACAATTTGACAATTAATTCGGGATGTACTCTGCTTGTAATAATATAATTCAATCATGATTTGAAAGACACGCGGCGCTATCTATTATCATAAGAACGTTATTGCTGTTCCTCGGGAACAGTGCTTTTTTTCGGGATGAAGGGTACCCTTTGTCCGTTTCTGTGCACCTGACAACGTTTATGCAGAATTAGAGTTGTATGATGACGCCTGAACCACTGAACCAAGTGGTTTAGGCGTGAAAAGGTAACAAACGAACTTACTTTCGCAGTTATAATATTAGTTAGGAAGTTGGGATTCTAACGTTCCCCATGCATGAGGTTGTCTTTTGAAATTGGATTTTGTGTATCGATTGACAAATGCTCGCCAAGGATTTTTTGGGGTGGCCTGCCTCTATCCTTGACTGTTTGCGAATCCTTATTTGTAACCCTAACATTGGATTATGAAGAATCATCGCTTTTATCATTGTTAATATTTTCGTTATGTTCAATTTTATATTCATCAAATATATTTCAATCGCTTCGCTATTTTTTCAAAAATAGTGTCGTTTATTTTTATGAATTTTTCTTTTAGTTTCCGTACAAATTCCTGTACGTGAATTCAGCGGGATATTATTGGTGTTCATGTAACCGACACATGGTCATGGTGACATGGTTTTATTTCGCTTGCGCTAATAAAATCTATTTTATTTTTAATCTGTCTGGGGCTCATTTGTATGGGGCACTTGGATTTTGATACAATGACGACATCTAGTGCAAGATAAGTAACTCTTGCATTTTGATTTTGAAACATGGTGACTATATTATTTTGTGAGTTTTAGTAACAACTAATACTTTGCGTTCTTAGTTATTTGATTTGTTACTTTCAGAGGGGACTTATACTTTTCGTCCGTTTTATAACCGTTTATTTAAGCCTTATTTTTACTTAAACATTTTCAGAATTATGCACTTTACTGTATGATGTTATATTGAATAAAAAATGACGACCAAAGCCCGAGTGGTAAGGTATTTAAG
This sequence comes from Noctua janthe, assembly GCA_910589295.1. Classification (NCBI taxonomy): domain Eukaryota; kingdom Metazoa; phylum Arthropoda; class Insecta; order Lepidoptera; family Noctuidae; genus Noctua; species Noctua janthe. The sequence continues at coordinate 1,847,605 of OU342561.1, forward strand.
ACCAACGTTTCTGAAATTCTCTACATTTTTCATTTTTATGATGATGGGAAAACAGTTGAGGAATTATAATTGGGTGCTTAAGATGTTTAGTGTCCCTACCCTTAGCATCACGCAACACAGACTAAAATAATAAATACGTATAAATGTTACTGGAGTTTCTTTTAAATTCTCTCACGCTATTTCATATAGTCCGCCTTTTTCTTCATCAGGCGTTCTGTAAACATCATTAATATTGCCTACAGCTGCAGCATGATGTATAAGGTCGTTCATTACATAATTCTGTAGTTTTAGATAACAGCGTGTAACGAAATTGTATTGAGTAATCCTGCATGAAGATTATTCGCTACGATAAGATAATACGAAATTGTTTGCAATTCTGCCGTAAATTTTGCTCTCACATGAAACTTTATTTTCTCGTCGCCTTAAATGCACCGAACTGGTTGCCAATTAAGACAGACTCGATTAATGAAGTATCGCCCTTGAATGTCCCATATACTGGCTTTACCAACTACGGATCAACTTTACCAATGAAATAATAAGAAGCTTTAGCCTTAAGAATGGAGAGTTCAGTTCTGTTTGGATTTATTTTTACTAGCAGCACAGTATTTTTGGCAGTGCCTTCTTGAGGATTTACAACAACTGTAATATGGTATTTATGTAGTCTTAAGTGTCATTTATTAAAGTTTATTTTAGCATGAGTTAACAGTAAATATAATTTGGCAATCGAGTCTGGCGGTCGCATGTTTGCGATGTTTGGTAAAGAATTTTAATGTTGGGAGACAAAATTAACCGTCGTAAAGGTGGAAATTATGGAGATATTTTTATTTTTAAATCTAGATTGATTCAGTGCAATTATGGATAAGTGTAGGGACTCATTAGTGTCAACAGTTAAATAGGTGGCGAAGAATTTAATGGCAAGAATTTTAATAGGTAAGTGACTGACTGTCGCCATTTCGTGGGGTCGATCTTTTATGCCCACTCCACACATCAATTTAATTATTGGTCAGGTTGGCAAGGGAACTTGAGAGTATTTTTTATGGTTCGTATCAAACTAGCACAGAATCGTGACCGTAGGAAGGAATGGAGGGATGACTTTGCTCAGCAGTGGGACAATACGGGCTAGCTATAATAAACAAACTAGACGAGTATTACCAGCTCCTCATCCATTAGGAAGGAAACGACAGGGCTATCCAGATCGCTAGGTATTGCACGCAATAAATCGAAGTGGTGTATTATATTATTTGTGTATACGGAAACAAACAAATTCCGAGATAATTTAAATAGAAGACAGACCTACCACCTACTTCCTCCACTAATTACACGCAAATCTAAAACCTATCCATCATAAAATCAACGCCTGAAACTAAATTCCAAAAAAACTTGCCAAATATAAAAAGTAACCAACGAGAATGTGAGACGCCAACACTTTTTCCATCAACTATATTTGTTGATGATGAAACTGAAGCAAATGACTCTGAACTCTGTACAAAAGTCAGAAGGTTTAAAATGAAGAGTGATTTTGTGGTAGAAATAACAAATATTTTTGTTTTGAATGTATGAGCGCCGCTGTCAGCTAGTTGATGTTATGCCAGAAGTATCCTTCCGGAATTCATTGGCAGGGATCAGCATAAAACTGGCCTACTTACCGACATAAGGTTTTTATGTAATATTCAGTAAAAGACCAATGCTAATAAAAGTTGGGAGGTGGAAGCAGAAAGTGAATAATATTTTTGTTTTCATTAAAAATGCCAATGACTTATTTGAAATTTATTTTAGGAGTGTGCCTAATTTTCTTTGTTGCTAGGGAGATGGCGATGACGATAAATCTTCTCCCTCGTAAACACTAGGGGCAACTGGCAAAGGGCGGGCGTTCTGAGAGACTGTCGTATGTATCTTTGACGTTCAAAATGTGCCGATTCCATTATTTATAAATGCTGATTATTTATCAGCGTAATTTGAATAAATGACTTTTGATTTTGATCTCATCAATTAATAATATATATTGTTATCCAAGTCCTTTCTTAAGTGACTGGGTCAACAAAGTAAATATAGATTTGTAATCTAAAAAACCGTACAAACGCTAGAAGCATAATAACTTAAACTATTTGTTACAATTGGCTAGCCAATCGACCAACTGAAAGCCAATTAGGTGATACAAGCATCTGGTGTAATTCCTTCAAGTCATAGCCTAGGTGTGGGTAGATGTAATATTGTCCATTTACTTATTGGTTTATCGTGTTGAACAATAGCACTCAACATTTTGGCATTTAGCCTCGATAGTATTGCTAGTAATCTAGCTAATTGGGAACAGCGCTGGCCCAATCGTGGCGGCCCCGACCTGTCCCGACTTACGAATAGTAAGTCGTGGGTTCGAACCCAGGCAGGCACTACTTTGTGTAATTTATTTCATCAACACTGCTCCCAAAACGGTGAAGGAAATTATCGTGAAGAAACCGGCATGTCCTAGAACCAAAAATTCGAAGACGTGTGACATCTACCAATCCGCACTGGGCCCGTGTGGTGGATTATAGCCCATTCCCTCTCATAGAGAGGTGGCCTGTGTCCCAGCAGTGGGAACTTTATAAGCTGATTATGCTAGCTGATTAGCCACTATTTTGCACGAGAGAACAGGGATATTGGAATCCCTCGTTTAGCTTGCGACAGCACGCTGTTTCATTGTCATCCCAGTTTTTACGCCCATATCAATGTATGGAAGCCATTACCAATGTAATGGCTATTAATCTTTTACTATAGACGTGCAACGTGTTATTGTTGTGCCACTTTTAGATTAAATTTGTTACACCGAGACACTAACATTTTAAACAAAGCTTTTTCAGATACGTAACGAAAATTCGTGCTTATTTTTTGCCAAACTCATTGTTCCACAGTTAAACCTAACACTATTTGTATCCCGAGGTTACCCAAACGGTTTGCTTTTAATGCTTTCCTGTGAATGTAACGAGTTTCAAAATCACAGTTTGGCCATTAATTTCGCGCGCGTCGGTAAATACTGTTTAATGCATTGATTGTTGGTTTTGGCACCTCGGTGGACGTATCAAATTAATTGGAATAATACGGATGGACACGAAAATGACTTATCTTTGCTGATGTCAGGCTGAAAAAGATACACAAGCATTTGTTGGTTTAAAGCTTACTTGCATTTACACTTCCCATCTCAATTTGTCAGAAAAACCGAATGGATAAAATTGGATTCAGAATTGAATACTGTACATATTCCAAATTCCTTAAAACATTGCTTTTAATGTAAGAAAAACCATTTATTAGGCCACAAGCCCGCAGTATGGTCTGTGTGGACACTACTTGGATTATGGTCTTCTACCTTTTACAGAGAACAGGCTTTTGTCTCAACAGTGTAAATGTTAAACACTGATTATGATGTTGTAAGATATGAGATTCTTCTAATTCATTTGTTGATCATCATCATCATCTTCTACTCTAGTCTTTCACTCTATTCTAGCCATTTGAAAGAACAACTAATGGGTTATCTTTACACACACGTATATTAAGAAAGAGTACCTTTAGGCTCTATCATTGGACCTCCACTAAACAGAATCCATTTGAGTCCAATTCCAAATAATTGCTTCTTCTCTAATGCCAGTAAACTAAAGACCAACACAAAACTTACCTGCATACCAGTCAAAACCAGTATCCTTGTAAAAGCTGTTACGAGACAGACACACAAAAGCACAGTGCCACACAACTTACTTCTCATAGGCTTCTACAAGTTCCTTGACGTTCTTTTCAGTGTCATTGGCTGCGTCCTTGGAGTGTGGTTTGAGGATGCTGATGACGAAGTCAGCGTGTTCTAGTAGTTCGTCACGACTGTCTTCTAGGCTTGATACTTCGCTTTGTAGTTCCTGTGGGAGAAGAAGGTAAGTGGTTAATGATGCGGATGATAATATTATAGCCCTTTAGTGTTAGGCAGAGGTGTAAGATGTAACCATATACCGATTTTATGTAAAGGGGGCATCTGTTCTAATTAGCCGAGTACAAATCCAGGCTTTAAGCTGCAGAAGAACTTGAGATAGGGAACGAATTTAACAGCCTATGCTTAACAATAACATTGGACTACATACAACTAGATCATCGGGAATATAAATCCTAGAGATTGGATTGGCGCTATAGGTGTTTATATTTCTCCTTCTTGTAGCGCCTTAAACCTTAAAAGATGTAAGTGATTCATAGAACACGTACTGGAAGGTATTTGTATAGCCTACATGTGGTGTTCACTAGCAATGTGGTGTTCACTAGAAACACTAGTTAGGGTTTAGAATAAAACCACCAACCTTATCAGTAAGTAGATGAACTACTTTAAGGTTACGTGCACTCGCTGCCCGGGATAAGTGAGGACTAATCGACACGGAACCGTAAAGCGTCACGCTACGTTTATTAGTATATCACACTACATAATGCAGTTATTGTTCCTTGTAGGTGTTTACGCGTGCAAGTTTTCTTATCGTGTGCCTATTACAATTACAATGAGGTTCTTTTACCAAGCCTTCCTGGACCTTATCAAACCGAGGCTTTCATTCGACCATATCGTATAATCATAGTCAGCACATTTTTAACTAAATTGCTGTGTTTAACAATAGGCTTGTCCTTTATTACAAGGGACTTTAACAGAAATGACGAAATGAGGGTGACCCATATTGCCTCTGCCTGATCTACGTACTGTCAGAAAAAAAATTTGGCAAGCAAATCGAAACCCTACGTGTGGTTACTATTTTATACAACAGTCTAATAAGTAATATCTATCATAAAAATGTATTGTCACCCGAACTACAGCTGCGTGCAAAATTTCAGCTCAATCGGTTAAGAGGAACTGGTTTGAAATTCAGTTGCAAGATTTGACCAATACATGCTAACTAGGCAAGTTAAATAAAAGCTTATAAAAATGACAGTGACAGTGTCAGAATTATTGAAGTTGTCAATCAATTTGCTCAGCAATTAATTTTTCTGATTTTACATTTCTTTGGGAAATACAGCGTGAGGTTCTCTTGTCAAATGAAGTCTTTCTCATGGAAAATATTATTTATATCTCACCTGTAGCGCATGCCTGGTGTCCACAGCTCGTCGCCTGGTGCTAGGGCTAGCGTCCAGCTGTCGCAGACGGTCAGATGCGGCTGTGATTGCGGCGCCCAGGCTCCTCTGTACGTCGAGGAGCTGGTTCCAGCGGTGGAGCTGCTGGTCTGCTGTTGCTGCACGTTTGGCTAGGCCTGGGGTAGAAAAAGACAAATGAATAACATGTTCACCAGATTAAAAATGGTGTAGATAGGCCTTTCAACCCGTACAGAACTCAGTCCCAGTCAATGATAGGCAGAATTAAATAGCTTGTTGCGACACTTCGTTTTTCTATTTGACATATTTATATTTTTCGAGGGACTGGCCTTAACTAGTGTCACCATAGCAACAGCATTTACATAACATCGTTCAGTGTCATGTAACTTACTACGCTCATCGATAAAGCTTCCTTATATTCGTTTAATCAGTTGGCCTTTATTCTGTAACAAGCTTTGCAATTTAAGCCTAAAGTCATTCACACGTTGGATATTATGCGGTTCCACTGAAAACCAGAGGCCTCATTTCTCCTTTACAGTCCTGTCGGTCTCAAAATCAAAACTAGCATAAGCTAGTGGAAATATTTAGTTATTACGTTTTAGCTTGACAATAGCAGTCATTAAATTACCTGCATTTATTAGCATTCTTCTTTACAATAAAAACTGTTTGAATGTCCTGAACAGACATATTCTCAATTTTACTAATTAAAAACGATGCATTGTTTATTGTTTTGGATCGTGGTTCAAGATATAATGGTTATGACAATAACCATCATTGCCATACTATAACGCATCTACATAATAACACAAACTACATACCTTCGCAGGCCACATTCCATCTGTCAGCGAGTTCTCTGGTCCTCTGCTCAACCCTCTCTCCGCTGGCCGCATCGGCCCCGGAGCAGAGTTCGCGGGCCCGCTCCCGGACCACGTCCAAGAGCGGCTGCTGGTTCTGAAGATATAGGGGATACGGATTATGAAGGGTTAAGCGTAGACGGTAGAAAAACCTAGTTCTTTGATTTAAATCAACGTGGTAACATTGTGGACAGCATTCTGAAACGCAACTTAAGCTTCAGGTGTATTTACTATCCGGTTTTGAAGGCAACAACAGACTGTCGACTTTATATCGTATAATGCTGTGATTTACATGAACGAAATAACAACAGCATATCAAATAGACTGAATTGAATGTTGTCAGGGAGACCTGTATTGTATAACGAGCTGGTGTCTGCAACCACGTCGCGTCATTAAAGCGCGTATTTTGCGTATGGGTGTGAAAATTATTCGTTTCTCACCAACTGCAAGACCTATATTGTAACACTTGGTTGGTGACTGACACTTTAAGGATAGTAGGGGCAGATAGGTTCTCCATAATGCTATAATTGCGTTTGAGAATTCTTCAGCATAATCGGACAGTTCCAGAATGAAGCCAGATTTGTCAACGAGGACAGGAATTTACGTACACAGTTTTCTATCTATATTCTCAGAAACATAATGAGGGAAGGGATTGATGACGGGATAATTAGTTTGCTCCAAAGCGGTCCCTAAGAAGCAAAATATAGCTTGATGGTAGGAACACACATGAGCAATATCATAGATATAAAAGATAGTGTATGACAATATAGATAGAAATCAGAATCCATCAACAGGAAGTTGGCAGCCATTGGCTAGTTTGTTCAATACTTTATGGTTTCATTCAGGAAGTAGTCGTTCAGTAACTGATACATACGTTCCACATTGATTAAACTGACATATAGAAATTTATTGGTATTACAGTCGGCTGGCTGATTACACAATTTAAATTGCTTTCATACTTACGGACTGGTTCAAAACCTGAATACATATGAAAAGGAAGAATCGTTTACGCGTTACATGTAAAGTGAGTATTTTGCAATACCTTTCACAGTAAATATTGTATGTTTTGTGTGAGTATATTTTAGTTCTTGTAACAAGTTGTGAAAGAGCTGTTAATTCTTTAAATGCAAGTACGAATAAATAAATACTTTGGAATTCAAGTTTAAGGACCACTAGTACTGTAAATCACACAATTTAAGAGCTTATCTTGTTAAACCATATTATGTAATCATACTGTCCGTCTCATCGATTTCGTTTGTAGTTAAATGTATTAATTGGTTTGCGGTGCAACCAGGCCTAAAAGTAATAATTATTGAAGTAGGTGTGTATAAAACCGCAATGTAATTTGTCATGGTATTGATTTGTCGCTAAAATAAAACGACCACAAACAGTAGGTAATGACTAATGATGCTGACGCTACGTTTCGTAAATTACTATTATATCCGGCAACATTGTAGAGTCATTATAATATAGAGGGCAAAAAATTGTTTAGGATGACAATGCTAAGGCTATATCTTAGAAAACAAATGAGTATGAACAAATTTTAAAGTTGCCCTTAAGTTTTCTAAAGATATGAAAAGTGATCAAATATGAAAAAGGTCTCGACAGCAATGTTGGCAACATTGCTACAACATATTTAAACTTTGACCTAAAGTAGGTACCTACCTACTTTAGTGCTGAAAAAGTCACATTAAACCTTTGCGAACTTTTCACAGCCAGTGAAGTTATTGTAAGTATTTTATTGCTACAACGTTCCTTTAAAAAACTGCAACTATGTTTATATCCTCAAACGGCAAAAACAGTCAACGGCTCTATTCCATCGCAACTTTGTCCCACCTGACCTTGGCCCCCGGTTTTAGCTGACCGAGAACATTAATGGTTACATTGTGCTGCTGGAGGGACCGGATCTGATGTCATTATGCTTTTAATATGTAATGCAGGCTGTTTTTTGTACATACATAATATGACATTGTTATGTACTTGACTATAGTCATGGTGGTATATTTTTTTTTTCAGAATTATGTAAGGTTCAGAAATTGTTTAAGCCTCAAGATATACTGTATTAGCTGTAAGATTGTTTTAACTAAAGCTCATCACTATAACGTTTACTCGCAATCGCAATTAGATCATTTTGCCTACGATTTTTAACAATGTCTCTCAAAAGTGAGGGCTCCTAAAATGAATTTCATTTGATCGGTTACGTAACACGGCCTCATCTAATAACAAACAATAAAACCTGGATAAATCTATCTGAATGAGAATGATTTAACCTAATTACAGCATCAAAGGTTTGCGAAAATACAGAAGCGGTATAGGTAGCTATATGATACTGATGATGTTCTCACGAAAATAGACTTAACAAGGCATTGACTTGCAATTGAGAGGTCGGGAGTTCACATCACATCCGCTGCACTATTGCTCTGAACCCACACCTATTGCGATGTTGATCACACCTTGTTAGGAGTGATTTACTCCCAGCTTATAAAAGGCTAGTCTGTTTTGTCTTATTAATAGTTCTTGAGGACCTAGACCTGGACTAAGTGGCATTTAAACTGGAACAACGACGATGGAAAACTCGGAAAAAAGCAAAATGTTTGACAGTAGTTTGCGACCTGGCCAATTTTCAGAATGAACAGCTTAACAAGTTTTGCCGAATACCCCAAGGATGTTACGTTGGTGGCTTTTTAATTAATCAAATGGCAGTCTAATTGACCAAAGGGACATTTCAACTGAAATGTAGAATTAACAGAAATAGACGAAATAAACCAACTTATATCAAGATTTTTATTTCAGGCCTAAAGAACTCAGATTGGATACCAACATATCAGAAGTTCTAGCATACCCGTACCTTTTTTTTCAAAATAATATTATGACAGACAACTAAGTTGTCAAATTACAGCCGAGTACCCGAGAAATTCCATAATAATCTTATTGGCATGATCAATCTTCCACCTAAGTCAACATTGTAGAATGCAATCAATACAATTATGAGTATTTTATCATTCCTCAAGTATTTACAGAATCTAGTTATTTAAATTACATCCATAACCTACTAGCAAATGTAACTTATCTTGAACTTGACCGCTATAACTAGAACAGTAGGTATCTCAGTTAACTGATTACTTAAGTATATAAAATGTAGCTATTCAATGAAAATGGAAAGTGATCGCTTGAATAGTCTGAAACAGCGGCCGAGAACGCCGCATGAGTGTTTACAATGTTATCAGGGCTGTATACTGATGACTGATAAGAGGAAATTGATAACAAGCATGTTAAATGCCAGTTAGATCTTGACGAGAAGTTTTCAGATATTATAAATATGGAGAGTTATAAAAGATGGACTGCATTTTACGGGCGGGTTTGGTCAGCTTCCAGTCTTAACGATGCCGATGCCAAATATCCCCTAAACCTAATTAACAAGTTTTTTTTTGGACTTATATGGTAAGTATTTCAAATTAACTAGGTACATTCAGTCTTAAAACGTGTTCCTCATGCTGGCTTCAGCTGGCGCTGGCCTTGACACCTCGACTCATTGTGTCTATAAATAGCCGCTAAGAAAAAACATTAACTACGAGATTGCAGCGCCTGTGCGCCTGCGACTCCAGCCTACATTCTGTGATGCTATATTTATATTCTACTGATTAACTTTAAGATTTTATGAACTTCTAGTAGAACATATTTGTGTAGTTTTGACGCAAAAGGGTCGCATCGATTGCACAAATTCACAAATCGGTAAGAACTGTAAGAGGGATTATAAAAGCAAGTCTATTTTTAGCAAAGTCCTAAGTAAATATGTGTCAGGCCTATGTAGACCGGTATGAAACCAAAGATAATAACCAAAACCTACGACTACAATCAACAATAAGTACTTAGACGTAGGCTGAACAAATTGGAGCAATGTACGAGTATTGCTTTACTTTTACTACATAGCCCACCTAGCAGTATGTTAAATATTGAATTAAATTGTATAAATGCAATACGGCAATGTCTTTCAGACAACCTTTGCGTAAACTACAATACTACGAATTATTGTTTTGTGAAAAGGTATCGAAAATACAAGATGGTGGGGCGTTAGTTTCGATTTTGGTCACGCATCAATAGTTCCTTATACAGCTATGAGCGTAATGAAAGTTACAAGTGCCAGAACTCAGACATCTCTTGCTCTCCTGCTCTTTAAGATGACAATACAGAGAAAGTCGTTGCTGCTTTCACTATATTAATACTGTTGCAATTTAAACCAATATAAAGGATGCTGTGAACTCTTTTGTGGATCGTATACGAACACAATGCTTCTGATTCAGTTGATTCTGCAGGCGTGCAATCTTTGCTAGAGGTTATTGACACGCTCTGCTTGACGACTATTGTTAAACTTGTTGTTTTGTTTATATTAAAATGTTTGGCATTAAAATCGTAATTAACACGGCATATTTTAACTAAATTAACATTGTAATTTGCATTGAAATTTAACGTTTCTGACTTCATGGTTCAATTTAATAATTCTAGCTCGCACAGCACTTGCCCTTTTTGGCAGATTCCAATTTCAGGGTCTCTGACGGTCAATGCAAAACATTTCGCGACTATCGATGGCCCAAAAGTGACTTCCCTTGAATTTAAAACAGTGACGTAATGAGCTACGTTTAAAATATTAACGCGGAGAACCATGGCCGCTGGACGAAAACGTGGGATAATAATCATAAATGACTCACTCGACCTTACCAATTATGGGACAGTCTCGTGTCTTACTAAGGCCTTAAAAAGTGACTGAGAAAAAAATATTTGATGTTGAGCGTAAAATCTGTCTGTGGGTATGACCATGCTGTTCTTTACAACTAAGGAACGGATTTTGATGCAATTTTTAGAGTACTTAGGTAATCCGGAAGGTTATGCTCCTAAAAAATAATATTAAAAAAAATCTCGCAAAATGGCTAGTCACTAGTTTGAAGATGTAATATCAGATTTTTTTGTAGATCTACATGACTTCGCGGAAGTATCGTCTTCCTCACGATTTTTATTGAAAAGAAAATGAACTCAAGGTTTTTTAATCGAACATGTTTTCCTTCGAAATCGATTAGCATATAAATAGCATGTCATGCTGATTGCCATGGCGCTATCAATCGATAGATTACATAAAGCGGCCTCGATAATGTGCCCTTGACCTTCAAGGTCATCGCATGTTTAGAGCCTCTTAGCCCTAGCGTACAAACAATATTTGTTGTTTTTATGACTGTATGAAACTGCTTTTTTTTAAGTATCTTGGTTTTATAACTGCTCATTTCCAATTTTAATTTCGGGTTCATCAGACCGGAAAAGTTAATAAAGGCGGATTATCCATTTAAGGAGAAATGAACAGCCAAAATACCTTTACGAAAGTTAACTGCAGTCTCCGTAAACGGTATAATAACCGGTAACTGCAGACATTTAACTGCAGAGTCCAATGCTCTCACTGAAAATGGCTTGAAGCGATGCGTTGGTGTTTAAACTCGCCTTGCAAATGGTAATAGCCGTGAGATCACGTGTTAAGATCACAAAACTTCGCAAACACTTTTTTTACACCGGCTGTTTGACCTTCCAGCGAGGAAGCCAATCAAACAACGTCGGCTATATACACACAGCAACATTAGGAAAGTGAAAACATGGTCTAACCCGAACTCTTCGACCGTGACCTTGAACTGAACATCAAAAACAACAACACAACTGTGCGAAAACTTAAAACTACCACGATCACAAACTTACCTTCCTTTTTCGCGGAATTTTTAATACCTACTTACTAACTAGGAGATAAAATTGGAAAATAAACTAATTCGGGGGTAGTAAACTAAGTGGGCACGTCGATATAACACTTGCACGATGTGAAAGCAAGGCAATAAGTGGAGTGTTTGTGTACAGTTCTCATTGCGATGCGATGCAGTCACAGACTGGCGCGCGCGCGGCCGGCGGAGTGCTGTGACGTCACTATGTTAAGGCGAATACGCGGTGAAGTCATAAGTGTTGTGCAATACTTCATTGACAAGTTTTTTGATAAGCGTTTGTTTTTGCGATGGTTGATGAAGGGGTTTATCTTACCATAGACAAACGTTGATGGTGAGAAAGTTTTGGATCATTTTTTATTTGAAGTTTTGTATCTCAGGCTTCTTTTTCGGAAGAAAGTTAAAGTAAGAAAGTAAAGAAAATGATTAAACTAAACTCGTTACTCATTTAAGAAAAATGGTCGTTTGATACAGAATTGTCACGTAATGGCAACACGTGTCACATTTCAAGCACACACTATTAAGAAACTGGTAACACTACAAATTCAACAATTAAATTCGGGTCAACTGGATTTGTAGCCAGGGGAACGTTGAATGAAAATAAAGAATCAAAGGGCGAACCCCTTTGGATCAATAAAGTTGTGCCAAAAATAGTTTCCTTTAGCTTATGCTGAATGTATAACGCCAAATAGGTGGATATTGAATTTTATTTCATACTAGATGTAGCGTTCCAATTCAACTTCCCATTAAAATCCGGAGCATATCTAACATATTTCAAAGCATTAATAATTCCGTCCTTGTGCTCGCATTTTTATAGCTCTCCTTAAAAGTTAACTTCGTGTTATGAATTCATATCGAGTTTTTGCAATCTATACGTCAGATCCAATCCGTGCGCATTTAACTAGTAAAGACAATATGCGAAAAAACTGTATTTTATATTAAACTAGCGACCCGCCCCGGCTTCGCACGGGTACAATATGCATATATACCTTCCTCTTGAATCACTCTATTTATTTCTGAAAACTGCATTCAAATCCGTTGCGTAGTTTATAAGATCTAAGCGTACAAACAGCGGGAGCGACTTTGTTTTATACTATGTAAAGATAAAGATAAAGAAGATTAAGTTTTAGAACTTTGCCTCTTATGTTTATTTGTAATTCAAGCACACAGTTGTACACTGTTGGACTTTCAAAGACATAGTCATTTCATTTAAGACAATCTTTGTGGACCGCTTGGTTGCACGGTTGCACAAAAACTTAATAAATTTGGGACTGACTATCTAGTTGACTCTATCTTCGAATTTAAACAATTGTGGCCTTTCATCATCTGCCTAGCCTCTTCCCAACTATGTTCCAGTCTTGCAGTCTTACCGGATGCAGCTGAATACCAGTATTTTACATGGCGCGACTGCCTATCTGACCTCCACAACCCAGTTAGTACTGGGTAATACCGTACCCCTTGGTAAGACTGGTTGTCAGACTTTCGGATCACTGACTACCTGTAAAGACTGTCAAAGATCTACAAATGACAGCCGGGACCAACGGCTTAACGTGCTTTCCGAAGCACGGAGGAAATTCGGCATGTAATGGGTGGTCACCCATTCATGGACCAACCTAGGCAAGCGCGGCTTAACCTAAAGATCGACCCGAGCGGCTGTTATTATTTAGCCACGAGCTGCACCAATTGTGGCCTTTAAAAACCACATTTAAAAACTAATCTTGAAAACTAACCATCTTTTAATCTTTTGCGGTCGTAAAAGTCGCTTGGTCAGTTCAGCAACTTTGCCTTAAGTCCAGAACAATGGGCCTTGAAATAAAGTGCATTAACCTAGTCGTTCATAAAAATAAAAGCTGGCGACCACAGGTTACTTAGGTCTAGAAAAATGGCGCCTAATTAGGTGAAGTATAATGATTCGGTGTCTTAGTTCTTGCAGTTAAATTTAGAATGCGGGTTTTTGTGCTACGCTTTTAAATGAATTTATCTATGAAAGAAAGAAAAATAGGTATTTCATTTTCATGCACAGGAAATACACATTCTAACTAGGTTATCACAATTATTTTTTGGCGCAGCCGTGAGACGATATTATCTCTTTTTTTTTTTTAAGTTTATTTTTTTTTTTTTTTTGGTGTGCCAAATAATTATATTTTTTTTCTTTCTTTATTGCATAAAACTTTTAAAAACTGTTTTACAAAACATCTTTGTACCTAAACGGTTATGGCAAATATAATTTCAGAAAAGTAGACATTTAACTGTGACTGGTAAAAATTGTTTGTCATCTATTTATCAGTAATCGTAATCAGCTTTATCATTGCAATGATACTACGAGATATCGATATTACGAATTGTAATTTGTAGGTACGTTATGTTTATTTATATGTCGTAAAATCATTATAATCGGACCACATGATGACTGTAATTTCTCCAAAATAATGATTAATATCTTATTAGTAAGAAGCATAATATCTTTAAATAATCCGAGAAATCTTTTCCTTAAAGAAACTTGCAGAAAAATATCAGTGAAAAAATGTATCTTTAACTTGTTTTTATGACAAGCCTCCACAAGATAGCATCAACAAATATTTGCACAAACCTTAACGCTCATAAGTATTTACCTTAAAAAATAACAAACAACGATATTCCGCAAAAACTGAAGCGAGCCGCCATTATATTCTTTTCAACGGTTCTTACTCCATTTAAAATTGTAATATCTCAATTAGTATGGGAATTTATTCATTTTGTGGTGAGTCCGGGCATTCAGTATAGTGAAGGAGTGTTACACACGTATTCGGCTCGGCAGTATCTATTTATTGACCAACAATGCCGACCGGGAGAATGACTACATAATTATATTCGGCTTTCATTCGGCTCTTGCCGATCGGTAAATTATGTTCTGCATCTACTATCGCTGGATTATGTGCGGGCCGGCTTGGTACAGTTCAGGCTAAACGGTTTTTTCCCGAACGTTTATAGGGTGACTGGAATTAGTGACCGATACTTAAATACGTGATTCTACTCATGATAATAAACAAGTTTCCCAAAGGCGCGCGCGCTCGAATTTTATACGGCTGTTGTGTTATTGTGATTAAAGTGAATGAGTATAAAAAAAATATTTCTTTGGGAAAGTTGTTTGTTATCATGAGTACAATCACGTGTATAAGTATCGGCCACTAATTACCAGTCACCCTATATAATTATGTTTAATATTCGATTTTGCCGTCCGGCTATACTGAATAAAACCGAACCGAATAAGTGTGCAGCACCCCTAATAGTTAATAGTTCCTTTTTTACCAGCCATTGTGAAGTTAATCGCGAGATATCGATCTTTAAAATAACAGTTGTCTGTGCTACTTGCGGGGACATCTACCGGTAGCCGACTGAACTAATTATGGAAATCATTGCTATTAATAGCTTAAGAGGAAAATATTACTCGTATCGGAGAACGCACTTGTATTTTCTAGCGTATAACCTAGTTTAACTATATTTATACTTAGAATCGATACTTCTAGTCGGATATTACAATATCAGGGACTTCCCCGATAACAGAGCATACAATTTAATGGGTATGAATTCCTTAACTCATAGAGAAGAATGGAAACCCCCTCTTTGCACAAATTTTCAGACAGTGAATCACAATACCAATTGAGGGGCCGTTTGTAATCTTAATTGATCGAAATTGAATGATTTATTTACGAGACATTCGTGTTCACATTGCACTGCAAAATTGGCAATTTATATAGTTAAATTTATAAGTTATGTAATATGGAAGTCTGAGGCGACCAAATTATCTACCAGTTTCTAAATATTTGCAACTAACACGCATACGCAATTCAAGTTTGCCATTTGATTAATCGATTATGCACAAAATCGATTCTCGATCATCATTAATCTAAGTAAATAAGGTGGTAAATCAGCCAACCGACAGCAATCTGCTTTTAAAAGAATTTGAGCAGAGAAAATAAAAATATTACAGATTGTATAGCAACTGCGTTTTTGGAGTATGAGTCAAAAATTGATTCCCATTTTTTGCTTCTGACTCAAAAACTGAGCCAGATGTTTACTTATTTAGTCGCATAGAGGATCTTCCGTGAGTTCCATTAATACTGCTAATTAAATTATGTCTACTACGCGTTGCTATACAAGTCCGACTACTACGAAGCAGCCACTCACCTCAAGGTCATTCTTGGCATGATTCAGCTTCTCCAAGTGCAGCCTTAGCGCGTCGACAGACGTCACAGGCTCGTCTTGAATGTCATTCTTGTCTAAGATGGCCTTGATCTTGTCCACGAGTTGACAGAAGTCTTTCCAGATCTCCAGGTCTTGTTCAAGTTGAGCTTGACGAGATTTTGCAGAGTTGAGAGTGTTCTTTAAAAGCTGGTTGTGTTTTTGATGGTCTTTAGACAGTTCTTCTTGTTCAGAAGCTGCTAGAGACGGCCAGATCTTGTCTACAATGTCTTGCATACGTTTCCCAACAAGGTCTTTCATTGATGGTTCGGAAGTGTTGAAGAAGGATTTGTGTTCTTCTAAATCAGATTCGATGTTCTCGAAGTCGGTACCGTTCTTGCCCATGTTGAGGCGGATTGTCGCTTCGTTCACCCAGATGTTCAGTTTCTCAACGAGTTGTAGGTATTGCTGTCTGTATTTCTTGTTGTCTTGTAAGTATTTCTCTCTGTTAGTTAATTCTGCTGGTAAGGATGTCTTCAAAGAGTTGGCTTCAGACATCATTTCAAGTAACGTGCTTGGTACTCCATCGTCGTTTTTAATAACATCAGTTATCTTAGTAAGTTTGTCCAAGTACGACTGAATGTTCTTGACAAGTGCGGCGTGTTCTGTGAGTTTCTTATCTACACTAGCGACATCTCTGTTGAGGAGTGGTCGGGAGTGTACGGCGGCTTCGTTGTCGTGAAGCTTTTGAAGGATGTCTGACAGATCTGAGCCGAGTTTCTTGTGTTCTGCTGCGGCCCTCTCATGCTCTTGACGCTTGGCTTCTACAGTTCTTCTTAGTGTTAGAAGCTGTTGTTTTAATGACTGTAGAAGTTCAGTGATGTTGTTTCTATCGATAACGGTGCCTTCCGCGGCGATCTGTTGACCTTTGTCAGTTGCAGTCGCAAGCAAAGCTTCACATCCTTGGATCTTGACGATGATATCATCGTACCGCTTAATCTTGTCTTCCAAAGAATCATTGGATTTTTCAATTTCAGATGTTAGGTCAGTGTATTTGGAGATGAACTCTTCAATTTCCTTCACTAAAGCGAAGAATTGTTCACGCAGAAGTAAGAGCTGTTTGAGTTTCGATATCTGGTCGTCAATAGTGCTCATCAAGTCATCTTGTTGAGTTAGGATATCTTGAAGGTCATGTAAGTTACCACCTTGTAGTTCGTTCAACATTGCCTTGTTCTTCTTCAGGTCAGCTAAGATAGATTCATATGCTTGGATGATTGGCTGTACATCCTCTACCTTGCTTCCGATAGGTTTGTTCAGAGCCTTCAGCTTGTTCTGGATTTCGTTCAAGAATTCAAGGGCAGCAGCTATCTTGGCTGCAGCATCCTTGTACTCCTTGATGTGTTTGAGTAGAATGCCCTTCTTGTCATTGATAATGGCCTTGATTCTCGCGAATCTATCAGAAAGAACGTTGACCTGTTCCTTCAGTTGCAGTTTGTTCGAATCTGATAACGAATCCATGAGTTCTTTGGACTTGTCCTTAATTTTGCCGATATTTTTTTCAACATCATCGGCTTCTTTACTAAGTTTCTCGAACTTGGCGAGTTGTTCTTCCAGGAGTTGAAGACTGGTGGTGCGCAGTTCAGGTGTGGCAGCTACTTCAGCTTCATTCAACCAGCTCTGGCACTTGGCAACTTCAGATTCAAACTCATTCCTGCCTTGTAAGCGCTTGTTGAGCGCCGCGAGTTTGTCATCGATATCAACTTTCGCTGAAGTATAAGACTTGTTAAGGTCTTCAAGAACAGCCTGTAGCTTAGCCCTGTCTTCGGGAGAACAGTCTTTGGAAACTGCGTTGCCTTGACGCATCACTTCAGCCAAAGTGTCGTTGTGGAAGTCAGATAAATCGCTCTGGTGTTTCTTATGTACAGCAATTTCTTTTTCAACCTTAGCGGCTTCTAAAGGTACTGGGCCACCAAGTTTCTTAATCTCTGCGAGTTTAGCTTTGAGCCAGTTCTTGGCCTTTTCAATGTCATTTTCAAGTTTCTTCCTATCCTCAGCGCAGGTGCCTAATCTTTCGATCTCCTGTTTGATGAGTGAGGCTAGTTGTTTCTGCTTAGAGGACAGTTCAGACAATTCTGACTCTAATTGCATCTGTTCAGAAGGTTCAAGTTCAGCTTGGATGTTGCTTACCTTCTTTTCCAAAGAGTCGATGACTGTCTTCTTACCGTCAGTTTCTTTGAGAAGATTGGCTACCTTCTTCTGCCTTTCCTTGACAGACTTGCTCTCATATCCAAGAGGTTCAGGGTGAAGGATGTTGTCGATTTCTTTCTGCATCCATTCGTTCTGGGCATTAACCTCGCTCTTGGTGCCATCGATAGCCTTGTAGGTGATCTCAAGCATTTGAAGCTTGCGTTGGATTCGCTTGGCAATGTCATTGTACCTGCGTTCCACTGATTTCATCTGCAAAAAAGATTCTTTTAAGTAAAAATATATAAAAACTATTATGATAAAGTGCACGAGACATTTGTAAGTAAAATACTATAATTTCCGGTTCAACAATAGTTTAATGACTAATTATTTCATGGTGAGGTCACTACAACTACTAAAATTTGTCATGGTCACGTTTGTCATTTGTTTATCTATGACTACTTACTTGCTCTTCGACCTGTTGAGACTCCAAGTTGCTGACGATGTTGATGACTTGGGAGCCAACAGACTTGATGCTGTCGACTTTGTCTTTGCCAGCCTGTCCGAATTCAGAAGACAGTTCCTTAAGGGCACTGAGCTTTTGAGGACACGGGAGACCAGAACCCTTGTCAGCGAGGCACATCTTCTTGAGTGTAGAATCGAAGAAGTCATGGATTTCTTGGCATTTGTTGCGGAAGGCGTCGATGATAGCTTGGTTGCCCTTTTCTCTTTCGATCGCCTTGAGGATGGCTTGTTCTAGGTTGTCAAGCTCTTCTTCTAGATTGATTTCGTCTTCGAGTCCTGAACAATATGAAGGTATGATTAGTGATAACACTTTAGTAGAACTTTAGTGTTAAAATTTTACTCTGTGCACATTAGCAGTCTTTTATTGCAAACGACTACAAAACAGAATTTGGGAAAATTACGACATGATATTTAATTAAATAGTTTTATTACTAACCTTCAGTAGGAATCTCAGTAAGCAGCCTGTTTCTCTTCTCACTGAGAGAAGCCAGCGCATCATTCATCGCTGCCATATCCTGCTTAGCTGCTTCAGGCCTCAACTTGGATGGGTTGGCGAGCCAGTCGCGGGCCAACGCATTGTGCACCGCGATCCATTCCTGAATCTCTAAGACTTGCTTCATGGCCTCTTCCATGCCATGGACTGCGTCTCCTAGTTCCTCCAAGTGACTTTGTACCTGTAGGGTGTATTCAGTATTAGATCATTCTGAGTGAGAAGTTTTAAGCTAAGATGATGGTGCTGTGTATTAATAAAACAATGATCATGTAGATACAAAACTTGCCGCTGTTAAGCTTGTAGCTTTGTGTATTCAATGAGTTTTTAAAGGTTACAAATTAGAAAAACTAAATGTTTCTAAGTGCAGTAGGGATCTGCAGATCTTGCCTTGATATCATCATAACGAGGATTTAATTATAGTATACTAAGAAGAAATAATGCTAGATCTTTCAAAGATGCCACCAACAGCTTAGACAAGTGGCTGTCGCTTTCAAATAGTATGACTTTCAACCGAATCATCATTATAATCGCCGACAGAATTTAAATTTTTCTAAGTGTTTTTCTGCTCAAAAAATGGTGGACTTTAGATATAACTTTATCTACCTGCTTTACATAAAAATGTTACAAAGAGTTGGATTAAGTTTGTTTAAAATTATCTTATTGAAGACATTTCACAATATCTCCACAAACAAGCATCCTTACCTTGGTTTCGAAAGTCGAAAGCTTTTGCCCGAACTCAGGGGCCTTGAGCGTCCTTAGAATAAGGTCAATGCGAGGCGCGCTTCCTACTTCGCTCACTTGTTTCTATAAACAAACCATGCATGACACACAGACATCAAAACAGTGCGGGTTAGTATTAATTGATTATTGGGTTGACAGAGAAAATATTCGAAGACAACTGGTTAAAAGAACTGGGGGCCTGAAATGGCTGCTTTAACAGAATTAAAATGGTCACAACACAAAGTGACAATTCATAAAATAAACTGCGTCTGTAACCATTTTACGAATTGTAACGTAATCATCGCTGTCCTCAGGAATAGATTGAGGTCAAGAGTAGGCCAATTTAATATAATAAAAAAACATAATTATGGCTATTCTATTATAATTCTGCTTAAGCGGCCATTTTGGGGGACCTCCTCTGAGGATCTAGTCAATTCATCATAAAGGTTTATATTTCTACAACGATAGCCTCATGGCCCCATACGTTTTTGACTTTTCTATCATTGTTATCACCGACATAAGTCACTGTGTATAAGGTCCTGGCTTTTCTACAGAAAAAACACGATCTCTGAAATCAAATGTTGATTTGGGATCCAACCAAATCGTTTTTTGATTTCATATTTCATTTCTAATTTTAAGTAGTGGAAATCATCGTGTGAATATCAAACATTATAACTAGCAGTTTCAACATTGATGACTATTACTCAGGATCAGGAAGTTCACATAAATTTTAGCCATTTCATGCTAATCTTTTCAAATCTATTTGAAATCGAGACTTATGCTAAAAAGTTTTCGCCGAAAGATCGTTTTTATTTTTTCCATTTTATTATTAGTTGGTAGATCTAGGCACGGAGGTTGCAGCGATATAGAAACTTTTTATGACTTTTACTTTTTCCAGAAACTTCCAACTTAAGGTGGAAGCGCCAGGGTAGCCCGCGAAAATCAAAATTTCTTACTTATATCTCATTTAATCCCATTGAATGACTATTTCATGAAAAAGTCATTCAATGGAGTTACATGAACTTTTTGTTTTATATTTTTTTTATACTGTGTGCACTTGTGGCATGTGCCAAATAAATGTATTTTCTTTCTTTCTTTCTAATGATTATAATTCTGTAACTACATACGTGTTACTGGCGCAATTCATAATTTCATCAACATATTATCTGACACTGACCTGCAAATTGCAAAAAACGTAAGAAAATTTGCTGCTGGCTATCCAAACAATATTTCCTCTGTCAATTCTCAGTACAAACGTGGCATATAGCAGAAGCATTCAAATCAACATTGTAGTGGTATTAAGTAGTCATGTAGTGGTCAAGTACTCAGTGAATCATGTTATACGTGCCTCTTGTACTTGATAAGTTAATACAAACAGTGCTCGCTTCTCATTGTGCTGACGCAAGATTATTATTGTTAATGAATAATGACTTTTTGTTTTAAATTCCTTAAACATTGGTATTTTATTAAATTTCGTTCAATTTAGTGAAACATGTGCCTGGGCAGTAAGTTTCTAAATTGTTCTTTATGATAAATACAAACGAATATTTAAAAGATAACGCCTGCAGAATAGGTTTATTATATGTTTCATGCTGAATATTGCTCTTCAAATTGTTGCTCCCAAAATTAATAAATTACGAAAAATAACCAATGACTGTGGTGAAATGTTAGGGAGTAACATGTTACAAGTTTGTTTCACATAAAAAGGGTACTGACAGACGGATGAATCCTAAATGGGTTCCCCTAATTGCAAAATTAAGGTTTAACCATTTTAGCTATCGATGTAACTGGCCAGACGTTTGTTTCAGTTTGAATTTGATCAATTTAATCAATCACATTTAACGTGATGCCATTTTAAACTGTGTTGCCATTACAGTAGGTAGTGTTTCTTTTCAGGTTACTAATTTCATAATAATCTCGAATCAGACAAAACCAGGTGCACAAAAGTTACATTGCCAACGATAAAGCCTTTACATTATTATTGTTCTAACTACGATCTATCTACAACAATGTTAACTATTGTTTAATAATTATTATTATTATTAAAAAAGAGATCTTATCTTACATCAAAAACGTTGGTTCTGTTCGTTTTGTCGACCTGGCGGACTTATAAGCATAGATTTATTATATGTATAGATTATTTGCAGACCATTCAGTATTTATAAGCTAAGAAAAAGGTCAGTCGAGTTGCATTGGTTACAGGACTATGACTGAATTTGTTTATTTTTTCATTTAATGATGAATTTTAAAGCCTATTTGCTCTCTATAAATGTACTTAGTAACTCATAATTATGTCCACATATGGGTTACTAAATACATTGTTCTAATTTGATAACAAGAAGCTTAAAATTAAGAAGTTTTATTTTAAAACTCTAATAACCCTAGACTAGTTTTTTTGAACACTTTGATATTAAGTAACTTGTTAAAAGATTTTTCTTTTCTAATTTGAATTAATCGATACATCTACAATCTTTTAGCGCGTGGCCTAGAATGGAACTAACTCCGTCATTATGTTGTTTAGTAACTCTAGTAGTAGTGTCATCTAGTGTAACAACTCAACCACTCTCTTTCAGTCGTTCAAGGGTCTGAAGATTCTTGCAGCCTCGACCATAGTATCTCATTTAAAACACTTAAACTTTTAATAAGGCCAAATTCATTTCTCTAAACGTATTTCTAATATTTATCAATAATGTATACCCTAACATTCTACTTATAACCGATGTAAATGTGAAATTGAGCGATCTCGATTGGATTTTCAATTTCCCTTGCGACATTTGTAGGGTCCACCGTCGCCACCCAATGCAACACGCCGCCTCACACACAACACAACATCAAAACGACGTCAAGACTTCGGAAGCCAGTATATTAGAAGAAGCCTTCAGTACCTGGTCTATCAGGTCCTCGAGCCGGGCGCGCACGTGCAGCTCGCGCTGCGGGATGGGCGGCGGCGCCGTGTCGGCGGGCGAGGAGGGCCGCGACACGGACGCCGCCGCCGCCGAGCACGCCGCCACGGCCGCCGACAGACGGCTCTTCTCGGTTTGCAGGCTGTTGTGGAGGCCCTGGGGAAGTATATTATGTTGATCGTTTGCTTATTACTCTTGTACTGCTCCAGTGTAGCATTATATCCAGAGTTCGATGGCCATGCGACTTTTGACGCAACGACTTGGGCACTTCGCTTACGCCTAACGATTAGGGACGAGATGCATTGGCAATTTATATGAAACGCTTGCTCACATTCGATTATACGATTAGGAACATTCCCATCTTAACGAATAACAAATCGTCCGCATTAAACGCTCACTTTACTAAGCCAAGTAAAGTCTAAATACGAGCTTAATGGACATCAAAATAAGAAGTGCCTCTCTCCTTTATGGATACATTTAGTTCCATGCGGATAACAAAGCATGCAACACATAATTCGATTGCTCACTTATAAATTTTCAGAAAATAATCGAACAGTTTCCAATTAATTATGCAGATGAGCATATTTATAAACCTGGAGAATGCATAACTTACGACACCTGTGTAATGTCTGATTATGTAATGATTACTTAATATTCAACACCTGTCGAATCGTCAATAAATATTATGATTTGCGATGTTGAATACGGTATCTATTACCTACTTAATATTTCCCAGTTTAATTCGATAAAATTATGTGTGAAGTGATAGCCACAATTCAAGATGTACCTAAAAATAAGTTAGACAACACCATGTGCCCACTTTCAACATCACCCGGACATCATTAACACCAGCAATGTTGCTTGGTGGCGAAAAACCAAGACTAATTGTAGTACCCCTCAAAAATCAACCCCTTGATGATAGCCGGCGGTCAAATCGCGATCCTAAGTGGCTCAAGTAGCAACAGTTCAGTTTAAACTAACTAACAAAAACTGTTTACTCACCCTAGCCTTATCCAGCAATTCACGTCCATGCGAAAGTCCATCCACAGGCACATCGAGCTCCGTAATCGCAGGCTCCATCTCATCCAAGTTATTCAGGATACTCTCCAGGGTATCTTCATACTCCTTGAACTTGGCTAAACCTTCTCTCAAACGCCTTTCAATCTGTAGTGCAGTTGCCAAAAGACTCTTGTGACTGTCATTTACATTCTTCAGTTGCTTGCCTACAGTTTCTCGTATAGATGGCGTTGTCTTCTCGTAGCGTTCGATCTGAGCTTGTCCTTTGCCTTCTAACTCGTCTAGCGTTGACCTGTATTTCTGTATATCGTCTAGAAGAACTGCGTGTTGTGCTAGCTGTTCTTCTGTCTGCTCCCTGTTGGCGATGTATAAGGAGTTATGGGCCATGAGCTGGAAGGAGATTTGAAGAAGCCATTTCTCAGTGTCTTGCAAAGATTGATGATAGTTGTTGTAATCTTTGATCTCTGATTCGAGGTCAGCTTTCTTTGATGCGCATTTAGCCCGTAGAGCTTTGCATTTCTTCTCGATTTCTGTAACTGATTCCTTGATGGCAGGTTTCTTTGCCCAAGAGCTTAGTTCAGCTGCTTCACTCTTCAATCTATCCAATTCTGGTTTCTTGTTATCAATCTCATCTTCAATATGTTTGTATTTCTCAAGCAGAGTCTTCATTTCTCCTAATTCTCCGCCCGTAGGAGGAACCTTATCCAAGTTCTGTTCCGTGTCCTTGATCCATTGGTCCATCTTCTTCTTGGACTCTTCGAAGTCCTCCCATTTGCCGATAGCTGCTTTGAGTTGTGCTGTGATAGAGTTAAGGTCTATTTTCAGTTGGTCCCAGCTTTCTTGTAGGATCTTTACGTCGTTTCGTAGACCGTCTTGTTCTTCAGGTGGTGTGTTGTTAAGAGCTTTTTTGAAAGCTTCTTGTAGGACTACTAGTAAGTGATGACCTTCAGTCATTCTGTTGTTTACTAATTTGACTGTTTCTAATTTATCTTTAGTAGTATCAATATCACCAACTCCGATAGAATCTTGAACTGTACCATGCGCTGTTTCCAACCATTGTTGGAGATCTTCCTTCGCCTTGATGAACTCAGTGTGATCAGACAAGTTCTTCTCGCCATTGGAAACCAGACCTTGTATCTTGGTGAGTAAGGTTGTGTACTCAGTTTGTAGGTTGACTGTCTTGTCGCGGACCCAGGCGCAAGCGCTCTGTTCCATTAGGTTTTCACATCTGTCGTTCAGTTCTTCTAGGACGTGTTTGTGGCCTAATGCCTCGGATAGGAGTTCCTGTAAAATAATACAAACATTTAAACGAGTTTTTAACATAGTTTTTTTACTAGTCGGATGATCGTTATGACTTGTTTTACCATTTAAAACCTGGCTGAAAAATATGTTTATTAAAACAGGTTCGGAGCAGCATGTGCGTGGCATGTGTTCTTCTACACTTCTCTAATACTCGTAATCTTATAAGTCCTCAAAATAAAGGTTAAATAAAAATAGTAAATACTCACGCGACACTTATCAAGATGCTCAGGCGTGATCTTGTCCACCTTCTGCACGGTCTTCAGCTTAGTATCAAACTCCTTCACCCACTTGCTCATCTTCTCCGAAGTCTCCAGATAATCCGACCACGCTGACAAGCACTTCTCCAGCAATTTCTTCGTATCCTTACAAATCTGCTGAAGATTCTCCCATTCGATTTTCAACTGTTTGATCTCTTGGTTGATATTGTCCTTTCCTTCGTTACCTGTAGTTTCAAGTACGGCATTGCTCAGGCTGATTGCCTTTTTCAGTAAAGCTTCGCCTTTAGGTAAGGACTCAATGATTTTGTTGACTTTCTGAAGTTTCTTTTGTACGGAGTCTTTTTCTCCGTGGGAGTCGGAACACTGTTGGATCTCGATCTTGCAGTTCCTGATCCAGTCGTAGAAGTTGTCGTAGGATTCTTTGTATTGAATGTGGGAGTTCACGTAGTCTTCCAGTTTCTGAATAAAGTATTAAAGTTTAGTTGTGCTAACAACCTTATAAAAGAAATGACAATGAAATAACTTCTGTTGCATCGTTGTGTTTCTGGTATACTAGGTCACCAAGTTAATTACATAACCTATCAGTAGTAAAGTCACCAATTATTTGAATAGAAATGAGGCAAACGCGTGACATGAGGAACTAAGCAGCATTCTGCACAGTTGTTTTATCGTCTTGGTCGGCTAGTGTCTTTTATATTTTATAGTAGGAACTTTTCATAGGATGCAAATAAATAATCAATTTTACTGCAACGAAAAAACTCAGTTTACAAAAACTTTGTGTTCAATAACAACTGCATTCGTAAAAAGTGATGAATGAAATAAACTTCAAACTCTTTATCATCTACAAACGAGCAAAAGTTTAATTAAAAAACTTACCGCAATCATCTCATTAACAGTCTTCCTGATACCATCGTACCTCTTCAGTGTATCCTCAATACCCTTAGACTTGAGAGATGCATCTTCCTTCAGCTTCTCGTTCAGCCTCTTGACTAAATCGTTGTGGGAATCAATGTCTCGGTTGAAGGTCTTGAACTTCTCCAGTTTAGACTTCTTCTCCGATAGGTCTTGGAGAAGAGAGTCGTCTGATTGTATTTTCTGGTCGATGTCGTCTAGCCATTCTACTAGGAGCTTGTGGATCTGGAATAAATTGGATTCTTCAGATCGTGGCGTTAGGTTAGGTTAATTTATATCTATATATTTTTATAGGTATCCAAACGTGCCTTTATTGGTCTAATTGAAATAAATAATAACTAATTTAATAATAACGATTTGATGAGATCAAGATGCTTAACATAAATTTTTCCTTAGTAACTTTTGGTCCCTAAAGGGTATGCAGATGTGTTTGGTACAACCCAATTCGTTAGTTATGTTATTGTGTCTTACTTTATCTTTTGGCAAAATTAATAAATATATCAACCTTTATAACTTTAACTGCAAAAGACACTCAAAATATTAATGAAAATAAATTGTTTCTTTTCTATAAATTGCAAGCGTTACCTTGGAAATATCATCAAACTGCGACGCCCTACTGGTGAGCTTATTCCTGACATCCTGCAGGTCAGCTATCAGCTTGTCAAACTCCTGCTTCAAGTTATCAGTGTCCTCTTGTATCTTGGCAGCGCCAGTCTGTTCTGTGTTCATGATTACCTTCTCTTTGAGTTCAAGAAGGTATCTGGAAACAAAGAAAACAAAACATTGACATTATGACATTACTAATATGCCTCTACACAATCTAATTAAAGAACGCTATTAAGTCCCAGGATTTAGAAAACAATTAGACGGGGAAGTGTTGGTACTTGTATTTTATCATAAACCTTAACAAATCCATGTATTTGATCGAAAACCTGAAACTTCTCAACATTATGCATAAATCGAGTGTCATTTTCAGGATTTAATCAAATTAATGAAATGAAAATCCTGCAATATAGGTACTCATCTGAGTTAAAAAGATAGACGGTAACTGGAAAAGCACTAAACATACCTCAGTTTATTCTGTCCTTGTTCTAATGACTGACGCAGCAGTTTCACGGTGTTCAGTTTGCTATTCACTTCAGCCAGATTGTTGGGTATCTCAGCGCATTGGTTGAGCTTCTCCCGGGTCCTGTCCAGCCAGTCTTGGCATTCGCCGTACAGAGCATTGTGTTGCTGGTGTTCCTGAAAAAAGAGGTTGGTTAGAAAAATCGTGATAAAACTCAACGTTGGACGTAACGTTCGCAAACTTATTCAGAAAACTAGTTATAAGACACACCTACAGCCTGGAAGCAATGAAGCATGTGTGTACTCTCTAGGTAGCGGTTTATCAGAAATCTATTGCAGATTTATTTGATACAAAATGCCTATGCAGGCATTGGTACCAGGCCCTAAATAAAAGTAAATTAGTATCTTCTTCCCATAATATTAGACGAGAATGTATTGTTCAACAAATTGACCGTTAACTTCAGTCCGTATCAATATTCAACCAGTCATTCTGTGTGAGTTTTGAATCTAATGTGTCGATCGACTGAACAAAAAAGGTCTCTGACTGTACAATAAAAAATAATTTTACCCAGATTAAGTATAAATGCAACGAAATCTTACTTGATAATGAAGTTCAAGCCTCTTCATGACCTCCTTAGCCAACGACAGCAGCGCGTTATACTTGGTGGTCAGCTGCGTGATGCCGTTGGAGATCCTGGTGTCTGCGCAGGTCTCCAGCAGGGTCTGTGCGCGCACGTTCAGTTTGTCCAGCTCAGCTTGCCAGTCGAATAGCATTTGGAGGTGTCCCTGCAAAGAAATTATATTGTTAAATTCGGTTTTTTTTTGTCTCACGTCCTTATCTACTCATTTACTGACATTCTAGCTGACAGCACGATTCGCAAGCTATCCAAATATTTGTTTTGTGCGGGAATTGCACCCACGACAAATATTGCAGCAGCCAATTGCGCAGCCACTGCGCCAACCATGCCAAATTTTCATATATACTTCGTTTTTTTGTTCTAAATTGAAATAAGTGTGAGCTTCCGGGCATTCGAGATGAGTGTTTTTCAATTGCCCAATTATTTTTTGTGGAGATGTCTAAATAATATTTTCACAAGTAACGTAATATTCTTACCTGGAACTCCTCAAGAACCACTTTTTTCTGTTCCAAGTTATTCTGCAGTTTGTTGAAGGATTGCACTAATTTCTCAGTCTTGGACAACCAGTCTAAGGCTTCCTTGTACTGCTCTTCGTACTCAGTCCACTTCACGATACCTCCTTCGATCAGAGCCTTGGTGTTGTTTAGCTGTTCACTGTGGAATGGAAAGAAACGTTATGTTTTAATATTTCATGATAAGAGGCGAAAATACAAAATTGTTGACAGCAATGAAACTTTAAATTAAATTGCAATATGAATCAGTCAGCTTACATTCATAAAACAATTTACTTACACATAGGTATCGTACTCTTCTTGCATAAGAGCTACTTCTTCCTCAATATCCTCTCTATCCTCATGGTCAGCCAGGCCGCAGGAGATCTCGCCCTGTTCTAGAGCCTTCTGCAGCTTCGCCTGACCTTCGGGCAGTTCACTTTCTAATACTTTGAGTTGAGATATCTTACTACTCAAAGATTCCTTATCTCCGGTTGCATCAGAGCACTTTCCTAATCTTTCTTTAGCTGCCCTAATCCATTGGACGAAGTCTGAGCCAGCATCTATGAACGCTTGGTGTTGTTCCACGGTCTCTCTCTGTTTCTCATACAAGTCCTTAGCTTGCTTAGAAAGAGTCTCGTATTTGCTGGTGATCTCAGACGCCGGAGCTTGCTGCATAAGTTCTGAAGCCTTAGAAGTTACAGACTGAATCATGGGTTCAAACGAAACGATATCTTGCACAATATTGTTTGTTTGACGGAGTGTGGCTTTCCTTTCGCCTAAGCTAAGACCTGCCGTAAGCCCGGCGAGGCGGTCTTGGCCCTTCTTAGACTTGGCGACTTTCTGTTCACACACTTCTTGGAGTTTTGCTTCTCTGTCGGATATCCATTGTTGTAGTTGTGAATAGCTGGAGCTGTAGTCTGCCCATTGGAGCAAAGCTGTCTCCAGATGAACCTTGGCGGTACTCATCTTCTTGACAAGACGGTCCCATTCGTTTTGCAGTTCTTTGAGTTCTGTGTTGATCTTGTCTTTGCCATCAGACCTTGTGTTTCTGAGGACTTTCTCGCCGCTGTTAACAGTTGCATGGACCAGGTTCTGGCCTTCTTCACGGCGTTTGAGTAAGTCCTCGATTTGTTCTAGACGCTTCTGCAGAGCTTCCTTGCTGCTGTTGCTGCCAGCATCACTGCCACTGCGGGTGATCTCCCAAGCGTCATCGATCCACTTCTTGGTCTTGGCATAGTTGTCATCATAGGTCTGATGTTGTTCATAGTTGGTCTCAACCTTCTTCAGAACATCATTAGCCATGTTCACCAGCACTTGATACCTGGAGTTCAGGTGACGCAACTGGTTGTTGACGTAGGTGTCCAAGTGTGAAGCAAGAAGACCAGAAGCGGAAGCGTTGAACTTCTCAATGTCCGCTTTACCTTTGTTCAGCTGGTCGACAATTTCCTTCACTTCATTGACTTGGGCACCCTTCTCCTTAGCTGTTCCTAGTAGGGCCAGTTTTTGATTCTTGATAAGAATTTCCTTCTGTTGTAACCAATCAGACAGTCGCTCGTACTCATCTTTGTATTCTCGCCATTGGCTGACGGTCTCTTCTAGTTGACTCTTTTGCTGTTTGATCTCATTGAATAGATCGTCAAAGCTTTCCTTCAATGCCTTCATTTCGTTCTTGATGACTGTCTGGCCTTCAGGTGACGTGCTAGCAAGGAGCACTTCACCGGTGTGTTGCAGATGTTCTAACAAAAGTTCTCCTTGGGCCTGTTTGTTGATTAAGGCATCAAGAGGTGCTACTGAATTTTCAATAGCCAGTTTATCGCTCAATGGCTTAGATTTCAGAGAAGGCACCTTTTCACGAGCCCTGCCGAGCCACTGGATGAGCTCATCATGAGCTTCTTTGTACAGTCTGTGGTCTTTGTATTGTTCCTCACGGTCGGCAAGCAGTTTCTTAATCTTGTCATACAGATTGTCGAATTTGCTCAAAGTCTCTTGAGCTTTAGATGCAGCTTGGTTTTGTTGACCACTTGCAATCATTTCAGCTGCTTTAGCCTTCAGCGTATCTACGTCTAAACGATCACAACGGGCTTTCTCTTCTACTTCCTTGAGTTTCTCAAGCTGTGCCCTCTTATCGGTCATGGATCCTTCGTAGGGCGTTAGTTCAGCTAACATGTTCTCAAGGTAAGTGTTACTCTTCTCAATGAGTTGGATCTGTTCGAGGAATCCAGCCCATTTGGTGACTGAGTCGTCTAGCATGTTCTTGGTTTCAATCATTCTGGACAACAATGCCGACCACTGTTCTTGTAAGGCAACTAATGAGTTGTTGATAGCTTCATGACCAGCTGGAGCAGTATTAGCCATAACGTTTTGGGCTAACTCAACAAGTGACTGTACCTTAGTGAAACCTTCATCCTTTGTAAGTAACAAGTTTTGGATAAGTACTAATTTAGTTTCTAAATCATCCTGTGAGCAAGAGCTCAAGTCAGCACAGAAGTCTAGTTTGTCTCTCAGTTCTTCTATCCATTGCGAGCATTCAGTCACATTGCTGGCGAATTCTTGATGAGTCTTGACGTACTGTTGCCATCTGTTAGTTAGATCCTTAACCTTTTGTGAAAGAGTTTGGTATTTCACTGATAGATCTGAGATCTGTGACGCACGTGGTCCGAAGACACCGGTGTGTAAGTGCTGTGCTTTCTCGGTGATGTTGTCGATTTCGAGCTCCTTAGCGCGCACTTCACCTTGAAGCTCTTGGAACTTCTTGAATTGTTCTTGCTTCTCAGGTAAAGTTGCTTTCAAATCCACAGCATGGATTTGGTTGTCAGTATTCCTGATCCAAGCCAAGCATTGGTCTTTCATGTTCTCGTATTCGTTCCATTGTTGGATCTTGTTCTCCATTGCTTCGATAGTCTTGTTGATGAAGGAAACAAGGCCTTCCCATTCTTGATGGGACGCATCGATCTGGTTTCTGATGTTTGCTTGTCCAGTGCTTATGGTTCCTGGTAGGACTTTCTCACCTAGAGAACGTATTTTGTCAATACGGTTCTTTTCTTCAGGCAGGGCCAGTTGAAGAGATTTGAGTTTTTCGCAGTTGCTGCTTAATGCTACACGTTCAAGGTTGACATCACCCCATAGTTGGGCTGTGTTGTGTGTAGCTTCAACCCATTCTTCCAAATCCTTAACAGCCTTAGTGTACTGTTGGTGGTTGTTGACAATAGCTTCGTATTGCTCAACGAAAGATTTTGCTCTCGCCAAAATAGTCTCATGCCTTCGCTTTAGCTGATTGATTTCTTTAGCAATGTCTTTGCTAACATCCGGAAGAGTTTGGGCACGAGATTCTAAATCTGCAATGTCTTGTTGGTGAGTGATAGCATCTTGCAAGAAAGTCCTGTAAACATTTAGTTGATTGCGCTTTTCATCCAAAGTAGACTTGAGTTCAATCTCTTTAGGGAGAGTCTTCTCAGCAGACGTCAACCATGACTGTACGGTCTTGAGGTTGTCTTCGAACGAGGACCATTTGTTAAGTTCTGAATCAAGGTCTCTTTGAGCTTTAGTGATATTGTCGTACAGGTTGTCGATAGCTTGTTGGATTTCATGGAGCTGTTGTTCAATAATTTCCTTGCCTTCGGGGGACGTGGAAGGATAAAGTTTCTCTCCCAATTCAAAGGTGTTATTGACAAGGAGAGTAGCGTTGCGTCTTTGGCTGAGCAAGTCGTTAAGGCTTTCTCGTTTAGCGCTAATGCCTTCAGGCGTGTTAGATAAGTTGTCTTTGCATTCGTCAAATTTATGTTGCGCCGCCTTCAACCAATCAGTGCATTGGTTATACTTCTCTTGGTAGGCGTTGTGGTCATTGACGGCTTGTTCGCATTTCTTAACAAGCTCCTTCGCAGTCGACTGTACGGATTGGAATCGTGACGTCATCTGCTGCAAGTTCATTGTGATCCTAGTGTCGTTACAGTTCTCAATGAGGTCGCTGAACTCGTCGGTAAGTTTGTCGACGTCATTCTCTGTCTTCTTGAGGTTGGCCAAGATAGCCTGAAAATTAAAGTAGGGTTAGTTTGTTGTAGAAATTTAAAAGAATGATATGTTTAAACTGAACTACGACAACTACCATTAGTACCATCGTCGAGACAGTTAGACTTTTTTTAATTTTAATTAAACTTTTGTCAGCATTAGAAGTACCAATCACCAATGCTTCTATATTAGTATTAAATATAAATTAAACAGTCAAAACTTGAAGAATTGGATTCATACACAACATACGAGTATGTAAGTACAAATATCAATTTTGTTGTTAGATTTCTATAGATATTACTGTCGTGAAATTAGATTTCTCTACTGAAAATTAGGCTATATCCTACGGTGCTGACGACAAAAGATTTTTTTCTTTCATCAACTCTTACTTGATCCAAGGCCTCGCCCAAAGTACTGACTGCGCTCAAATCATTTTCGTGATTATCAATCGCTTTACATAAATCCTGTTTCAAAATTCATTATTTAAGTATAGGGTAAAATGTAAAGTGGAGTAAAACAAGTTAGTATTCAAACAAACATACCTGATATTTATTCAGTTGATCCACCTTCTCCTCCAGAGTTGCTTTGGGAGTGTAAGTCTTCAAGCTCATCTCAGTATCACTCAGCCAGTGTTGCAGGCGATCGTTGGCACTGTCAAACTCGATCCATTGCTGTATCTTGTCTTCAATACCACGTTTGACATCATGAACAGTCGCGGTAAACTTCTCCAAATCAGCTCGGAGAAGACTTAGCTCCCTAGACATACCGTCTCTGCCTCTAGGTGAAAGTCTAGCATTGTTCTTTTCAATTAGGTCAGAGAGCATCTTCAACTTGTTGTTTCCAGTTGGTATAGCGTCTAATAGTTCCTG
This sequence comes from Noctua janthe, assembly GCA_910589295.1. Lineage (NCBI taxonomy): Eukaryota > Metazoa > Arthropoda > Insecta > Lepidoptera > Noctuidae > Noctua > Noctua janthe. Next base: position 1,880,791 of record OU342561.1, read on the forward strand.
AATCTTAGCCAATTTGCTTTGTAACGCGGCTTTGTTACCGCTGAAATCTGATAGCAGGTGCAAGCGGTCCCAAAGATGCTTCTGGTAATCTTGCAGTGACTTCTGCTGATCAGCGAATTGCTGGTAGATATCAAACGTGCTTTCATGTTTGTCGATGATACCGGTCAGCCTGTTTGTCAAGGCATTGTATCTATCCCACACTGATTTGATAATAGCAGTCATTTCCTCACTCTCTCCCTTTCCGGAGTGAAGATTAACAGATACGCTCTTGGCTTTTTCAGTAACTGTTTCTATGACACGCTTGTGTGAGTATATTTCCTGTAATAGTGTCTTATTCTTCAGTAACTTGGATTTGATTTCTTGAGCCGAGTTGAGTACAGCTTTCTCTTCGCCATCAACTATTTTCTCTTTCTCGTCCAACCAAGACAATGTCTGTTGCAGAACGTCCTGATAACTTGACCATTGTAATGTCTGAGACTCGAATTCCTTCTGTTGCTGAAGGATGTTATCGTTGAGTTTGTCCCATCTTTCCCTTAGGGCCCTTATTTCCGCGCGAATGTTCTCTCTACCATTTGCAGCGGTCTCAGGTAGTACTTTATCACCAGCAGTGGTCAGTATTCCGACCTTGTGTTCACCATTTTCTCTCTCCATCAAGAACACTTGTAGTTTGTTGCCCTTGCTTTCAATGCTCAGTTTGTCTTCCTTAGTTACCATTTGCGAAAGTTGTTCTTCTAGTGGTTTCAGCCAAGCATCGAATTCAGAACGAAGCTGTTCATATTTCCTGTGATCAGCAACAAGTTCTGACCAGTGGTTGACAATTTCCTTGGAAATTAGATGTAACTGTTGGTAACGGCTGCTTACTTGAGTAACAAGGGGCTTAAGTCGTTCTGTTCCACTTAGTTGTATCAAACTGTGAGATTCATCGACGAAAGCATCAATTTCCTTCTCTTTAGCATTGATGTTGTTACGCAGGTCAACATACCTTTGCAGCTGAGCTTCTTTGTCCTTGAGAGTGGAGCAAAGGCTCTGGTCTCGGCATTTTGATTCCATGTCTTTCAACCATTCAGTAATAGATTCAATTGAAGAATCGAACTTGTTCCAGATCTCCAACGTATGCTTGAGCTTCTGTTCTGAAGTGGTAATGTTCTCTACAGCATTGCGCAGTTGGTCATGTAAGTTGTCGATTTCAGCTTTGATTGCAGTGTTGCCAGCTTCTGAAGTACTCTTACTAACATTCGCGAAGACTGCTCTAATTTCGTCCAACTTGCTTGAACCAAGCTTTTCAATGTCCTTTAAAGCGATGGCTGATTGCAGTTTCCTAATGATTTCAGGTTTCTCACCGGTTGCGTTCTCAATATCGAGAAGTTTCTCAGATTGTGAGCCGAGCCATTCTTTGTACTGTTGAATGAGACGTACAAGATCTTCGTGTCTTTTCACACAGTCCTCCAGATTGTCTTGAAGGTTTTGTGATTTTGTCACAATGTTTTGGAACAACTGCTTGATAGATTGAAGGTACACATTCAAAGAAGCGTCATGTGTCTGGTCGACTAGCTGCTGGGCTTTGTCACAAACTGATTCAACTAATTGTTGGTGAGTCATGATCTCTTGGTGCATGATCTTGTGGTTCTGTAACTGAGCTTTCTTCTCCTCAAGAGACGCCTTGAGCTCGGTGTGTCGTTGCATGGCCCTTTCAACATCCTTGAGCCATTTGGTAAGTTGTTCTTGAGCGAGGCTGAAGTCTGAGAATTGCAAAAGGCATTGATCTAACTTGTTGACGGTTTCTTGGAAGCTATCTCCGAAGCTGTCCCACAGTGTCCTTATCTTACGGATCTTTTGACGAATTACTTCCCTGCCGTCTGGGCTAGTATGTGTGTACAATTTTTCACCCAAACTTAAGAACTCCTCGAAGGCAGGTGTCTTCTTGTTTCTGGTCTCATACAGTTCTTTAGCTTTGTTTTGCTTTTCTTGGAGGACTGCATAGTCTCCTACAATTTCATTGAGGTCTCCGAGCTCACCGAGCATGCCCATGAGCCAGTTCTCCATGTTGTTATATTCGTTTTCAAATGTCTGGTGCTCTGATACGAATACTTCATACTTAGAAATGATTTCATTCACGAGATTATTCAGTGTGTGGTACCTCGTTGCCAATTTAGATGTCTTATTTGTGAGTTCAGACTCAGTAGCTACATTCTGTTTAGTATCGGTTAATGCTGCAAAATCAGCGCTCCTTGAAGCGAGTTCACTCTGAATCTCCTTGACTTTCTGTAGGTGAGCAATCTTGGCTTCCAGATTACTCTTAAGACTTTGGTCTCTGACCTGGTTTTCTTTGATCTTCAACCATTCTTCGATTTCATCCAAAGTCTTCTGGCTTTCGGTCCATTGTTTCAGAGTGTCTTTAAGTTTCTTGTCCTGTTCTTTGCATTGTGTTGCTAATTGGTCCCATATAACCTTGAGCTGTTCGTACTCGCTGATGAGCACTGGGTGTCCGTTAGGGCTTGTTGTTTCAATAACGGTTTCTAGTTGTGACTTAAGACCAGCCAAATTATTCTGGATGTCTTTAGCCTTTAACGTCACCTTTTCGATTGCAGCAATCTTGGTATCAACGTCATCCTTCTGTGTGACAGATCCATAGTTGAGCATGCTGTTCTCAGCAACAATGTGATTAAGACGATCGCGGACGTCTTCAAACATGTTGACGTATTTTTCGTGATCGGCGACGTGAGATTCACTTGCAGAGATCCTCTTTTCAAGTTCTTTTGTCATACCCCTGTATCTTTCAATAGTTTTAGAAAGGCTCTTTTCAGCCTCTTCGTCAGGCATCAGTTTGATCTTCTCAGTCAATTGTGAAAGCATCGACTGATGTAATTCAACTTCTTGGTGTAAGATCTTGTTAGCGTGAAGCTGAGCCTTCTTTTCGGGTAATGTAGGGCAGAGCTTGAAATCTCCAAGTTCTTTTTCTTTGTCACCGATCCATTTTTGTACTTGGTTGAAAGTGTCGTCGAAGGACGATCTCTTGTTGATTGTCGTTTCGATGTCTTTAATCACATTGTTGAGTGAATCTACGGAATCTTCGAAGTAGTCTCTGAGAGCTCGGAGCTCATTTCTGACTTGCTCTCGGCACTCCGGTGTGATGCCACTAAATAGAGCTTCACCCGAGCCGATAGCGTTGTTGAGGAGTTTCTGACCAAGATCCTTGTTCTCGTTCAATTTCTTTACTTGAGCTAGATCAGCTGCTGATGGTTTGGCGTGCTTGCTCATCACAGCCAGATCCTTAATCTTGCTATTGGCATCCTGCAACCAGTTTTTGAATTCAGAGATAGATTTGTCGTACTTAGATTTGTTGTCTTTTAGGTCCTTTAGCCTGTTGAGATGGCTCTCCATGAACTTTGAAACGGTCTGATATCTGGAGACCAGGTGATTAATATGTTGTAGGACGCGAGAGTCTGGGTTGCGAGATAAGATCTTTTCTCCAATTTCTGTAAGTTTGCTAACTTCTCCACCATACTCTTTAATTTCTTGATCGAGGTGCTCAACCTCGGCAATTTTAGCGTCAATTTCGTCCAGATTGAGTAGGTTAGCGGCTTCTTGTCTGACTTTGTTTTCTTTCTCTTTTAGCCACTCTGAGACGTTTTCTAACAACACTTCATACTCTTGCCAAGCGTCAATGTTCTCTTTTAGCCTGTTCTTGATTTCTTCATAGTTAGCGTTAAGAACTTCGAGGTTCTTCTGTGCTTTCTCAGTTTGTTGGGCTGCTTCTTGAGCACACGCGGGCTCGGCAACCACTTTGAGAATATCACGAGCTTCTTTCAACTCTTCGACCTTACTCTTACAGTCAGCAATACCGTTTTCTACGTCAGTCAGTGCGGCGCTTTTAACTTCCAAGTTGTATTTATCACTTGTAACGTCAGGCATGCACCATCTGGTTTTGTCGTCTAAGATCTTCAGGTTCCTATTGAACATAGCCAACTTGTCAGTGAAAAGTTTTTGCAAGAACGTAAGCAGAGTGATTTCAGTTTTGTTTGCATGTACCAAAACGCTCTCGAATCTCTTTTGCAAAGTGCTTAGTTCTTTTGGCACTAATGACTCGTAGAATCCTGGGTAATTATCGTTCATCTCCGATACACTCTGTGATAAGTTGTCAATTTCATCACTCAAGTTCTGGAGCTCTGTTTTACAGGTTTGGCATTTCTTCAGACGATCGAGAATTTTAGCGTTATCGCCTGTCATATCGTCACACTTGATAATGTCATCGCGGATTTTGCTAACATTATCCGAAAGGCGTTTGATGTGATCCTTCAATTTAGTTTCCTTGGTTCCTAGTGAAGATACTGCGCTTTCTAGGTTATCAGCAAGCGACTGGAGAGCGGCAAACTCGTGGTCTAAGTAATCAATGATTGAATTGACTTGACCAACCGGAATGCTCTTATTTAAATTAGTAATCTGTTCACATTTTGCCTTGATACTGTTCTTAAGACCAGTGTAAATGGGCAGTTCTTCCTTGTATTTCGTAAGATGACTTTGTCCAAATCGGATTTCTAGATTGTCGCAAGCATTGGCCAAGTTTTGACCGGTTTCGCTGAGCCAGGCGATGACTTGATTCTTTGTGTCATCAATCTGTCTCCAGACAATCAGTTGAGATTCTAAGTCCTGTATCCTCTTGATGACAGCATCGTTCACTTTCTCCCAATGTGTCTGAGATGTTAAGAATGCTTCTTCTAGCGGACTTGTGTCAAATCCTCCTAAGGTCGATGCTTGTTTGAGTACAGATTGCTTGATAACATCCATCTGGTCTAATAGACCCTTCGACCTTTTGAGGATCTCATAAGACTTCTTTGCCTTGTCCAAAGCCTGTCCAGTTTGCACATAGTCGTTAGGAGCTTCTTTGCAGTCGTTGTACAATTGCTCAGCTCTGCTCATTTCCCTGTCAAAGGCTACTGTGAAGTTCTTCAGTTCGTGAAGAGTCGATGATAGTAAGATGTACTTGTTCTTAGTGTCACGAACGGCGTTGACGACTTGGTCCCAGTTGTTGTCAGCAGTGGACAATGCATTCTGAATCGTGCCCATGTTGGGTTGGTCTTCTCTCATTAGGTGAAGACCTTCCTCTCTCAATTCCTTCCGAATAGATTGTTTCTGTTTCATTTCAGCGTCTAGTCTGTCTAATTGTTCGGTCATGTCTTGGATAGTTGCTTCAGTCAAAGGCACAGGTCTCTGAGCCATGTCATTGAGTACTGTCTGTACGTTATGTAATACTTCTCCCAAAGCATTGTGTTGTACGTTGAACTTGTCCCATCTAGCGCCAACCTTTTGTACTAGATCTCTCTTGTTGGTTACTTGGTTGAGTAAAGCTTCTGCTTTCATCTCAATCTCTTTCACTATGCTAGTAGGAGATATGATTCTGCCAGTGTTTTGGTCTGTCACCTTGACTTTCGATGGTCCATCTAATAGAGCAACATTGCTCTTCCATTCAGGAATCTTAGTGATGACATTAACAAGTTCTTGTCTCAAAATTTCGTAGCTTTCCGGAGTAAGTTTAGGACCTTCAATCTGGTATTGAATGTGGTTCAGTTGTTGTTTAGATTCGTCATACCAGTTGAGTAGGTCAGACCACTTTTGAAGGATTCCTTTGTTCTGTTGTATGTTGTTCTCAATGATCTGGTAGTGTTCGGCAATGTTTGAGTAAGTTTCGCTCAACGAGCGTGATTCGTCTGGATGTGAAGCCAATGTCATGTTCTTGATTTCATTGTAAATGTCAGTGAACTCAGGCGCTTTGGCAGCATGTTCTTGAAGAAGAACATGCATAGACTGTAATGTTGGTTCTACTTTGTCGGCACCGACCTGATCATAACTTTCAGTTTTCCTTCTAAAGTCGGTGATCCAGTTATCGAAGTTGTGTAGTTTAGTCATGAACTCTTGCCTGACGATGATCTTGTCTGAGAGTTCATTGACCCTAGACCTCACTGTCTCAGCCAGATCGTTCGTGCGTTGTTTAATGTCTGAGACTTTGTTCTTGAGTAAGGTAGCGCCTTCGGGCTGTATGTTGTGGCAGATGTTATCACAAGTCTGCGATAAACTGATGATCTTGGCTTGCTGTTGTGAAATTTCATTTCCAAAGGATTTCAGTTTGTTTAGTTCCCTATCTAGCTTCTCAACTTGAGGTGAGTCAATGGACACGTTTCTACTGCTCAGCAGTTTTTCGCCATTTTCAATCCAGGATTCAAGCTTGTCGGCTTCACGTTCAAAGTTCTCCCAGTTAGTCACAAGTTTGTCTAATTTATTGTTCCATTGGTCAGCCAAGTCATGGACCACGGCCCATCTGGAGTGGATAGCGTCTACTTCATCAGGGGCGCTGGTCTTTCCTGACAGTTGGTGACTAACACTGGATAGTATTTGCAAGTTCATCAGCTGTTTCTCACAATCGGTGATCAAAGCTCGGGACTGCTGTTGTAATTGCTGTGCTTCTGGTAATGTTGTGGGTTTGGGTACGTTGCCTAACTTCAGTTCAGCTTCTTCAATCCAGGGTTTGATTTCAGCAACACCTTTCTGGTATTTCTGGTAAGTAGCCAAGTCATGTTCCACTACCTTAGTCTGATGTTCAGTTGACCGCTGAAGGTCGGCCATCATTTTCTCTAGTAAAGCGACTTCACCCTTAAGTCTGTTGGCGTCTTGGACTCTGTGTTCTACTGCCAGCTTAGATCCTTGATCGGCAACACCTCGAATAGTCTCAAGTTTTTCAGCAATTATTTTCTGTAACGACTGCGACTTGATAACTCTTTCTTCAGGCGTGATGTTTTCTGAACGGATTTGTTGAATCAGAATTGGGCTTTCCTTCTTGATCCATTCTCTGACGTGTTCCAATTTGTGTTCAATTTTCACCCATTCTTCGTTGAACTTTTCTAAATGCACGACTTTAGAGTCAACTTCATCTTGTACTCTTACTAGTTTCCGTTCAATGGTTTCTAGATCTTTCTCGATTACAGGTTTAGGTTTGTCTGCTGTTAGGGTACGTAGTTCAGTGTATGCCTGTTGTAACTGAGGCAATCTTTCTACTTTAGCCTTTTCAATATCAGTTTTAATGATCTTAGTTTCTTGAAGTTCACGACCAATGTTGGTAACTCCAAGTTCAAGGCCCGGGTGGACGACATAGCTCTCGTACTTGTCAAGGTCTGAGAGAAGCTCATCCTTCTGGTACTCATAGTTGGACCAGACTTTTTGTGTGTCACGGAGCTTATGCAGACGGTCGGTGGAGGTTTCATAGGCGGTGTTCCAGCCAGTCTCAAGATTCCTAACGTCTTCCCTGACAAAAGCAGGTGCGTTAGCGTCCTTGATCAGGTCCTTACCTCTTTGGAGCATGGACATGACTGAAGGCCGGTGACGGTCAAGCTTTTGAACAGCGGCTTGCTGTTCTAGAACTAATTGCTCAACATGTTGGAGAGACTGAGGTTCAGGTGCAACCATGGCTTGTTCTTTAGCGTTTTCAAGCACACAGATGACTTCATGAACCTCTCTGCGGTACGTATAGCATCGTGTATAAGTTTCAGTCTTGATCATTGTAATCTCGATGGTAGGGATCAAGTTCTTGTACCTCGCGATGAGGTTTTCGAGTCTGATTTGTTCCTCTTGAGCTTCACCTTCTGAGCAGTGGTTAGTGAGCATGTCCAGTGTTTGGACGAGCCACTTCATGTCCTCGCGTTTTTTATCGGCTTCGCGGCAGATGTTCTAGAAAGTAAAGTGGGTTATATTACATAGTCATATTTAAAAATAAACATATACATTTGGCAAAATAAAGTGTACTGTGCTCAAATTCTATGTGACACAACGCAACATCAATTATAACGAATATTTACCATGAGTTCTCTCAACTATTTGTTTCCAAAGTGAGCATTAGAGGAAAAAACAAAATCATTAAAAAGTAAACGTAATAAACAGAATTATCTTTTAAACTTTAACCGATGCCAAGCGCAAACTATCAAAACAGTTTTTTTCTTATTTGAAACTTTATTCCGACTGAATACAGAACTACAATTAGACCGGAGCCTAAAATGCCAATTTTGTATAAAAAACCATCACAGTAATCAAAAACTGGCTCGATATTGTAGACCTGATCTAAAGATATAATACAACAGGAGAGATCTATTAAAACTGTTTTCCTTTTAAGTAAGTAAAATTAAATCATACCTGGAAAATAGTCTTCTCCCTCTCAAACGCTTCAGCCGAGTCCACCTCCCGTACAATGCTATCCATGGTCTTATCCACATGGTCCATCCAGCGCTCCATCTCCCGGAACTTCTCCCTATAGGCATCCCATTTCGCGGGGATCCTTTGTAACTGTTGCCTGAAATGTTCCACTCTTTGGACCGTGGACTCCCACATCTGTTCACACTTTCTCACAGATTCTTCTAGACTTGTGTCTTGGGTCTGATGAGTGTAGCTGGTGGCTATCGTGTGCAGGTTCTGGAGACAGTGTTCTACTTGCATGATCTTCCCCTGGTTGCGGAAGTATTCCTCGTTTCGAATGAGTATGCCGTCGGCATCGTCGCTTTGGTTGTATGCCTGGGGAAACAGTTGGGTTACTTGAGGTTCAAGGTTTAGATTGGAGTACTGTGTATCCAATTGTGTAATGTAAACTGTGAAGACTATGGTTTTAATAAATAAGTAAACGATACATCAATAAGATGTTGTATTAAGTTTAGTTTTATTAGGTCAAGGTCACATATTTCCTTTTATAAACTCAAGGACACACGCGCTTTTACCTCATTACATATTCAAGGTCGCAAGAAGGTCACGAGACATAACGGTATGTTTATAAATAAATTATTACCTAGTTAAGTGTGTATTGAGTATTATGACTCATTCTATTAATAAAAGTACGTATCCGTTTATTTTGCTATCAAACTCACAATGTTTATTACACGTTTTTTGAAAGCGCTTTTAAAAACACACTGCTGTCAAAAACACCCCTCACCCGCACAATATGTGTATTAAACGAAGTTCATGAGAGAGTTGACATATTTTCGTGCAATCTGAGTGAATTCGCAAGAGTGTTGTTGAATTGTGTTAGTTATATTTAGATATTAATATTCTGTGTTAAGATTTTTGTTGTTAGATTTTTAAGTATTAGCCGTAAGTTGATTTTATTTGGTAACCACTATTGTATTGGGGTCATCCTGTAAAGATAGTGTGTGTAAGTTAATAATAAATAAATAAATATAATCAAAAGTGCGAGTCTTTAACGACCAGTACTCGAAATTCGTGTTTTAAAAAAGTCATGCATACCTGTTCCTCATAAACGATCTCCTTCTCAATATCCTTGATGCAGTGCTGGAACACGGCTTCGTCCAGGCGGAACTCTAGACGCATGAGGTGCGGCGGTGCCTGGGCCAGCAAGGAGCGCCAGCGCTGCTGCAACTGTTCTACGGTCTGAACTACGCTGGGACGGTCTTCTTCGCTGACCAGCTGGAAAAATAATGTGGTTTGAGTATGCGACTGGAAATGGTCCGCGTTATAAATACAGCCAGTCTCAAATGTATAAGAAGATATAGTTTATCAGCATACTGCCTGCACAAGTGCACATACGACTGCTTTGGGTCCATATTGAGAAGTGGTTCGACCTTTATGAATTGACTGATACCCGACATTAGGAAACAAGGAAAACTAAATGCCACATTAGGAACACAGGTATAGCTGAGCGGGTTGTGTTGCTTGCTTCGACATCTATACTTAAAACATGCAGTAAAGAACTAGCTGAAGTTTTAAGTCATCTAATTAATTTGTCTTTTAATCAAGGAACTTTTCCAGAAAATTTAAAAATATCAATAGTAAAACCATTCCATAAGAAAAACTCCAAACAAGATATGAATAACTATAGGCCCATTACATTGATCCCGATTCTATCAAAAATTTTTGAAAAAATCATGCACTCTCGGATTATAAATTTCTTAAACAAATTTAACGTTATATTAAATAATCAAAATGGCTTTCAAAAAAACAAGTCCACAACACTAGCTGCATTCTCACTAATCCACAAAATTACAGAAAACATCGATAAACGTAATAAAGTTGCTGCCATATTCTTCGATATGAGCAAAGCCTTTGATTTTGTAGATCACAAGATTTTGCTCAACAAATGCGAGCTATATGGAATTCGTGGCAAAGCACTGGAATGGATTAAAAGCTACCTAAGCAATAGAAAGCAATGCGTTGAAATTAACCACTTAAATGATAAACTTGTGTCTACCCCATTCAGATCAACTTTTAAAACAAATAAATTTGGAGTACCCCAGGGTAGCGTCCTAGGGCCACTCCTTTTCTCATCAATGATGTTCCTCAAGTAACAGCACATGAATGTATCCTCTTTGCAGATGACATATCGGTTATTGTACCAGACCAACCAGATATAAAATTCGAAAATTCACTAAATATCACCGTAGATTCAATAATGAGTTGGCTAAAGGACAATAACCTAACAGCCAATGTCTCTAAAACCAAAATTTTACAATTCTCGAATTATAATAACACTCAAATACAAACTTTAGACTTATATTATAATAACGTTAAAATCGAAGATGTCCCTGACACAAAATTCTTAGGTATTACCTTGGATAGATACTGCAATTGGAAAGCACATACAAACCGCATATGCTCTAATCTAAACAAATTTGTTTTTGCACTAAGAAGGCTTAGAAAATTGTCAAGTTTAAAAACTGCCATGACTGCGTACCATGGCTACGTTGGCTCAATACTCAGATACGGTCTGCTTGTATGGGGTAACTCTACCTTCGTAAAAAAAGTATTTATAACCCAAAAGAAATGTATCAGAGCCATTTACGGCGCTGGACCTCTCGATTCATGTAGACCTCTATTTAAAAAGTTGGGCTTACTTACTCTTACTAGCTTATACATTTTAGAAGTAGGGATGTTTGTTAAAAAACACCCAAACCTGTTCTCTAAAGTAACTGAAAATAAAAAGTTTCTCTCTAGAGATCCCACCAAACTGACTATAACAAGATGTAGAAGCACTCTCTTTCAAAACAATTGCTATAGTATGTCGGTCAAAATCTTCAATAAAATACCGAAACAGATCAGAGAACTTCCAATTAATTACTTCAAAATAAAACTTAAGAAATGGCTCTTTAATAACGTGTTTTATACAATTAATGACTTTTTGACATATAAACCCATTTGTAATGGTTAAGTAGCTTGTGTTCCTATTTTTATTTTATTTTTTGATTTGTTTTTTTTTTTTTTTTTCTAATTTTATTACATTTTGTTAAATTTTTAACTAGTACTAGTACCTAAACCAAGAGTACATTGTGTTCGGTATTTTAATTTTAAGTTTGCATGCTGAAGGAAGTCAGCGAAATGTGTGAAACCTTTTATTTTATAAGACCATCATGTACCATATTTCATGCAAAATAAAGAATCTTGAATCTTGAATCTTGCTATTCACCCTCTATAGGGGGAACTCGCTTTGACACTGAAAAATGCTGTCTAATACGTCATAATGTTGGGCTCAGTAGTTCTCAACACAGTAATTATCCTAACTCTTTGGCCATACAAAAAGTGGCAAAATTGACAGTCATAACACAAATAAAGGCTTTATACTAAGAACTTACCTCAATGAGCTCCCGTCCTGATCGAACCAGTTCTGAAACAGCCCTCTCATCAGCTCCTTGAAAGAATCTCTTGTGGAAGTCTACGGCCTGCTTAGAGTCAACCCTATTATCGGCCAGCAGAGCCTCAGCTCTTGAAGCCCACTCTTCTACAGCGCGCTTCTTGGAGTCGAACTCCTCCCATGCACGAACTAGGCGTTGTAGGTCGGCCTCGCGACGGGTGGCTTCTGATGATACGTGAGCGAACCTGGGGGAAGGATTATTATGATGAATACGGAATTTTAAAAGGCATTTGGATAAGCTGTTTTTTTATGTTTTGGGGACAATAAAACACCATTAATACCAATGTTTTTGGAAGTAGCTTACCGACAAAATATCAAACGAAATTAAAATACCGAGTCGAGGAAAGAAATGTTTAGGCACTTCATGTTTTGAGTTAACAGTGAAAGTGAAATATTTTTCCACAGAAAAAAAATATCAATGGGAACCGTGCACCTAACTCCTGAAGTTTCATAAGCGCCCATGTAGGTTTTAAGAATTTGAATTAGTGCATGGGAATTATGTTCCGTTCAACGTTCAGCAAACATTTTGATTGCAACAGACAGTTCATAAATGTGGCATGCGTCCGGTATCCTTGAAAAGATAACGGACTTTCGTTCGTTTGCTTCGTCGGGAATTTCGTCCTCCTAGTGTGCACGGTACAGCACAGGTTGTTTGCTCATTAATTTAGCGGTTCCTTTCGTAAACTCACCTCTCGTTAAGGTCCCTCATGAGTCTGACTTGCTCGGTGACATCAGCACTCCTGTCGGTGTCAGCAGACTTGACGATGTTCTGGAACACCTTGTTTTTGCTCTCCAGCATGGAGCGGTAGTACGTGGTGCGCGAGAAGAAGGTGCGGTGGATCTCGTAGCGTTCCGAGATTACCTCGCTGTGGGGGAGAAGATGAATGGTTCAGTTTGTTGATAATACAGATGGTACTTGGGAGGATATATTTGCGGAACTTGGAAGAAGTTGATGTCAATTATATTAACCGACACAACTGGTTTACCTTGATTATGATAGGTGTCGTATGGAATAGTTGTTACATTTCTCGAATGTGCGACAATTATTGCAATGTATACCTGATATCAATGACATGAGATTCGCAAAACGCGCGCTCGTAAATAGCAAGGGCTTTACTTTTAGACAAAAAGGGACGTAAGTGCAGATCTTCTCCGAAAGGGTTACCAGCATTCCTTTTTCGAAAAAGGGTTAAGGCTCGATGCTGTTTGTCCACGTCACTAGCTCATCGCTTGAAGCTAAGTGATTAGACAGCAGAGGCATTGAATCGTGACTTGGACATATCTTACCGTCTAGTCTCTCCTCCGGTCTTCAACGCCTCCTCAGCCTTGTCCAGCCAGGAGCCGATCTCCTTCTGGCCGCTCTCCAGCGACTCGTGCTGTACCAGTAGCTGTCTGTACTGGTGCAACTTGACGGGCACGGTGGCTCGCACGCGGACTAGCGCCTCTTTCTGTTCCTTCAGCTTCGCCATGTTGGCTTCGACCTCGTCGCGAGGCATCTCAGCGATCGCGTTTTGGAAGGTTCTAAAAAAATTAATATTACAAAATTTTACTTTCTTACATTCAGTTTCATTCTTCACCATTTGATTTCTGACTTTTTCATGTAATCTCTTCAAACGAAAACAGCAATTTATTTGCAAACATTCTTCGGACTTTTCTTTGTAGTAAAATGACTCCTGAAAAGATCGTTGCGAACTTAAATCTAGTAGCTGGACTTTACTATAACAAAACCAGTAATAAACGAAGCTGTCCTTATAGAAATGAAGACGACAAACAAACCTGCTAATAGTCTTGAACAGCTCCTCGTGGTGTTCTATCTCGGAGTTGAGCTGCAGCAGCTGGTCGATGTAGTCCTGTATGTGCGCGGTGGCGGCACGCGGCTGGCCCGCCAGCAGGCCGTGCGCGCGCGCCAGCCAGGCGCCCAGCGCGCGCACGCCGTGGCCCAGCGAGCGCCGGTTGCGCAGCGCGTCGCCGCCGCGCACGTACCTGCGTGTGGGACGGGTTGCTTAGCTATTGGTACATTCATTAGAACGATACGAACGCGGACTTGTGGATGAAAGCATTTTTTTCATTCAACTATTATTTGGAACGAAGAGGTTTTGCAGTTTTTGTTTTTACTGGAACTAAAATTAATTCTTTCTTTGCCAAAGATGCCTTTAATGGTCTAATTGAAATAAATTTATTTACTTTCAGTAAGGAAAATCCTGCATAACACTATTATGTCCATTTCTGTGAAATCCTGCAGAATTATGTAAATGTGACGTCTTGCATTTTTGGGCTACTACAGATAAATCCCAGCAAATTGAAATATTACGAACTGCAATCCCTTTCAAATTATGTCATGGTTATTTAGGGTATGCTCGATAATAATATGACCTTCTTAAAACATCATTCATCATACCAAAAACACGATCTTATCTTTTAAAACCACGATATTAAGGACCTAATCCTTACAAAAGATACTAAACATTCTTTGTATACGTTGATTTATAACTAAGACTCACTTCTTAGAACAGATTTGATTAAATAATTTCGTTATCAGATTAAGGCATTTTTCAGCGAAATATGTTACAAACAATATTACATCAATTATTATAAATATCACAATTATTTATTAAACTTACCTCTCTGCTTCTTCCCATACACGTTCCCAACGTTCAGTAATCTCTACATATTTCCTCTTCACCTCCTGACTGATCTCCTCAGAGGAAGTCGCAGCCAGAAATCCGGCTGCATCACCCAGGACTTGATGCTTCTCCTTCCAAACAGTCAGGTCTTGGAAGAACTCTAATCTTTCATCTTCCGAAACTCTTAACATATGCTGTGCCTTGTCTAGCCAGGTAGTGAAGTCATCAGCTAAAGTGTTCCAACGCTCCCAGTGAGCAATGACTTCTTCTAACACACTCCTGGCACACCTCACGTCAGAGGCAACTCTTCTCCAGGTCTCAGCAACGTCCTTCAAGAACGTATCGATATCTCTCGCTTCAGTCCTATCGACCTCACAAACCCTCTTGTACTCCTCCGCTACTTGCTTAATATCAACGTAAGCTCTATCAAACTCCTGGAAAATCTTATTCTTAGTCACGAAATTATCATAATCTTCTAATAAGGCACGTACGTGGTCTATGCGACCGTATTTGCCGGTCCACGCGGCAAGCTTGGCTTTAGTCAGCTCTGTGAAGGCGACGATACAACATTTGTGCTCCAAGTACTTTAATCTAGCCTTCCTCTGTGGCGCTCTTCGACTTACTGTCTCGAGACGCTCCTTCATATCTTGGAGTCTTTCACCCGGGATACGGGCAGCGTCAGGTGATCTTAAAGCCGCTTCGAATCTATCGATAACTTCAGGTAATCCAGCAAAAAAGCCGCTGTGTTCCTCTAATTTCTCGCTGATTATCGCAGCGGTCCTCTCGTCTAAGCTAGTGGGGATTTCGTCAAAGTATAAAAGGTATTCGGCCTTCGCTAACCACTCGCCGACATTTCTAAAGTCTCCGGGGAGTTCCGAGTCTAGGAGCCATAGCCATCTTCTGTGCAGTCTTTCTAATTCTATCCATAGGGAGACTAATTCACGCCAAGACTTTGGCGCGATGGCTACGAGGCTCTGTGTGTACATGAGCTTCTCTAGTTTCTGGTAGATGGGTTCGCGCGCGAGCCGATCGTTTTCGGCGCGCACATAGTCTTCGTAGTGTCGCGAGAGAGTTCGCGAGTCGTATTGCCTTTGAACTGTGGTGACGCGCTCGGTCAACCACATTCTAAGAGATTCGTACTCCTCTTGCACTGCCGCTACGGCATCCGGTCCTGTCGTCTGTTGACAAAACATGACGTTAATATTACGTAAGAACGAACACTTGATCACACAACGTGGATGTGACCAGAACAATAGTTAGTTGATGAATGACATGTCACGGTGAATCATATTAATCACTTGTGTTGACTGTTTCAGTCTTAAGCAAGCATTATGCAACATGTACGCATTACTTTTCTCTATAGGTCAGAAGTATAAATAATCCTATTGTTATAACTCACTTTGGGTTCAGGATATTTATGTAGGAACTGGGCTACGTATGTCATGATGGACCTCTCATCAGGCTTGTCCACATCCACATCTTCGGCATCCAGCAGCCTTGCGATGCCAAGTGCGGTTTCTGCGACGTCGAACGCGTGTTCTAAACGTTGTCTGTTAGTCTTCCTCTTCATCTCTGCCAGATTGATCAGGTTGGCTTTGATAGCGTCGATGATGGCAAGGAATGCGATACCATCGCGCCATGATGGACCGAAGTCTGTTACTTGGATGTTTGAATCCCTGAAAAGAAATGTGAGTGTTAATAGCAGGTATAGATAGAAGTCATCCAGCTGTAAGGATGCTTCGAGGGTATAAAAAAATCCACATACGTAGATACTCGTGAAAAACATAATCCTGTCTTTGGTGTCGCGCAGTCGAGTAATAAGGACCAGTGAAACAGGATATGCCCAGTAGATAAAAACTTACAGTGATCCAAAAACCAGAACATATGACATGTCATAATTGAGTTGAAGATTAAAAAGAACTCAGAAAAACGAATCTAAAACAATTTGGTGCATTTGATCTCCCAATGAAGAGATTCAAATTATAATAAGTAACTGCAATAAAATTAGGTCAACGGATATCTCCGACCACTTGGCAGCGTTTGGCGAAATTAATAATGGAATTAATAACACTGCTACAGTCGTCATTGCAACTGACGTCATAGACGTCAAATATTATATGGGTCAGTGGGTTCCCCCTACACATTTAGACATATGCATAATTGGCTAATGTTCCTGCTCTTCCCAGGACACAGACCTACTCGCTATGAGGAGGAGTGGGCTGTAATCATCCACAAGGGCGCGTTGATAGATGTCACCTTTCATCTAGACATAAGTAATAATAGTACCTATTCGAACTATACAGAAAAAATTATGTAAGCAAACAAATCGGCAATAATCATTACAGTTTGTTGATCCATAGCATCCATTTTACTACAAAATATGAAAATTTTAAAAGCTTTCAACTCTTGTTTGTGCAATGGCGAATGTTGATTACACTTCGTTTTTAATTGATGGATCACTATTTGATGGATCCATAGTAAACGAATGCACTGCTCTTTGTCAGCGAACGAAAATGTTTTATTCATAAGATTCATTGGGTAATGTGTTTTTTGTTTGATTTCGATCGCATTTAACAAATTTATCGATCAGATTGTACTTACCACCATCTCTTACAACTGCTACAGATAGTAGCAAAAACTTAAGCTTTAAAGGAAGTATGGCTTCGTCTCTTTCCCATACATAAAGAAAGATTAAAATAATATATACCCTTATGAGATCAAGGTAGCGGCGCTCCCCGGCGTGAATTTTACAAGTGGATGTGGATGTCCAAACCCCAAACTATAAGGAATAGCGAAAAATACTCCAAGTAGTGTCGGGCACGACTTTTCCTATGAGTATTCTTTGCTATTCTTCTTAGTTTCGGAATTGTCCAACCACACCCACTTGAAAAATTCTTCCTAGATACTAGTCACACTTTTTACCATAAAATCAGCTCTATCTTTCTTCCGGACTCCATTTTTCTTTTCCACTCATCGAGTCAACGCATCCTACTTACTTAAAAATCATCTCATATGGGATGGGTTATTCGTATGGGTGCATAGGTATATAAGTCTGCCTAAACCTTTGGAGAAAACAGGCGTGATGTTATGTAATAATCCAGATTACTACTTACTTCGGCAAGGCATTTGCGACCCACTGCAACAGAGTCTTCTTGGCGCCCTGCTTCCACTTGT
The DNA here is from genome assembly GCA_910589295.1 of Noctua janthe. Taxonomy (NCBI): domain Eukaryota; kingdom Metazoa; phylum Arthropoda; class Insecta; order Lepidoptera; family Noctuidae; genus Noctua; species Noctua janthe. The sequence continues at coordinate 1,898,260 of OU342561.1, forward strand.
CCTCTGCCCTCTGAGTCGGAGTGGCGGCTCCCGACTCATGAGACATGACTGAGGCACATCGAGACCCTCCGAGGTACTCTAGAGCCCGGCTGTTCTCCTCGATCTGATGGGAATTTGGTGGTTTATTTAGAAAGATGGTACTGGATTTAGGCTTCAAAATAGTGCATGTTTTTTTGTAACATGTTGAGTTTGGTAACTGCGGATTTAAAAGCATGGATAAAACATTCCTGGGTCGTGATTACAGCAGTTTGGATAACATTTTGAAATTTTAACTTGTTGATAATTCTTGAGTCATTAGCGAAGATAACAAATTCGCCAATTAGTGTTGGTTTTGGGATATACAAACCGGTGCAGTAAAATATACAGTGTAACTGAAACACGCCTTTAAAATAAAATCAGATTCAAATCAGGATTTCAGGAAAACAAGGGAAAAACTTGGACATAGTAATGTTCCTATTCACTAATACGGTTCGTATGTTTTCCAAGACCGCCACTGTCAAAGAAGTTGTTTGCAAAAAAAGATATCCACAATCTAAATTCCTGAAGTACAAAGCTGACCTGAAGAACGTATGACGAACGCATATCGTCTCCTGACCCTGGATATATAACCTGTGTCGATGAAAAATTATTTAATGACAGCTTTGACTGCTGATGCAAAACATACACTTTTACACAATATGAATACATTAACTGGCGCTAATACTAGCAAGGTTCAATTTAATGTGTTTGCGGAATTAAATGGGCGGCAAGGACTGGTCATAAACAAGTTTAATAATGACAAACAGTCAACTATCGTTATTCAATATTTAACTGGGTTTTAGAGATATATAGATATGGAGGATTTACTGGGTGCACCCGGTTTGACTTGAAGCCGATCCCAAAATATCTGGGAAAAAGTCGATAAGACAGTCATCTTAAGTCCTGCTTCGTCAAAATTAACCAGCCAACCAGTCGTCGCTAATAAAAAAAACCCTCATGTTTGTTAGTGTTTTTCCAACAAAACACTGACAAGGCACTTGTAAACAACAGAAACTAGTAACCATGAAAACTAATACAAAGCATTAGCGCCAGTCACTATTCTCATTACGTAATCAGCAACAAAATTCTGCCAATTCACTCCTCCCACGCTCGAGCTACATCTAAGTGATAAAGTGATGACAATTAAACAATTACACTCTAAAGGTGATGTGATGTGACTCTGATTAGTGACCTCTGTGATTCTAGGCCAATTATAATACCAATTTGTCAACCAATAGCAGTACTGTGTAGTCTTTTGGTCTCTGGCTTAAGAATAGATAATACAAAATAGATATATAAGACAAGTCTTAGTTATATTGCAGAACAAGCTTTCTATACTTTGAAAGCTGAAGACATAAATTTAGGAAATACAAACTCTGGAACATACAAAGTAAGCTGAGCTTTAATCAACAAGCATACAGTTATAAATAAAGTAGCAAAAATAGTTTCCATAGATATAACAACCGATAAAGATGATACATACAATATTATCAAAGGGTAATATTTATAATAAAATACCAAGAGACCCGACTACTATAGAAGCTGTGATGCCGTTACCCACCTTAGGTCCTCTATCCTGTGGGTCCAATACATTGAGCGAAGCTTGCGCAAACAAAATTAGTTCAAGCCAATTAAAATGAGAATAAACTGTCATTTAAAAGAAAGGCATTAATATCAAGAGTCTGCCAATACTTGCAAAAACATAGTTGAGAAAACTTACAGTACATCCTCATTTTAATGGTAGAATATAAAATTATATTAGATACAAGTTACTGGATAGTGCAACTACATTTAACAAAAGGGACAGATAAAGAGAAAGATCAGAAAGTAGATAATATAAATATACGGGGGGTAGTTACAACAAATACTGAACTTAAAGATTAGGCCAATAAAGATAAAAATGTTGCTTGTTAAAAGTCTGCTATTGGCTGTTCATTTCAGAAAATAGAGTAATTTGGAAGATAAGATAATAATAATAAGATTTTGGTCCATACTGTGAATGAAGATGTATGGAGATGAAGAAAAACCAAATATGGTCAGTCTAGTCAATGAAGCAGACTGTGATTATCTAAATATACCTGAAGTAGATAATGATCATATAGTGACTATACAAATAAAACAGATGAGATCATAGATTCAGATCTTGATGATCCTATAAGATTTACAGTAGTAGTAAGATTTTCTGAAAGTGTAGAGCTATTCTACCTACACAATACTGTGGAAGTTCTATCTTAATTAAAATCTATTTCGGTAACACATGGTGCTGAGTCAGTGAACAGTGAGCCACAATAGTGTAACTTAAGAAATACGATACAGAGTTTACTTTCTATTGTAATTAGAGATTTTTGAAGGTGTAGTAATGCAGTACTTTGTAGAAAGCCATTCGATGATTTGGTTGTTTTTGGTAATCTGATATCGAGAATCAATCATGCTGAAATTAATAGCATTAGTTTGATTCTTGAGACTATCATTACAATAAGTTAAAAGCTAAGATTAAAAGCTTTGGTAAAAGTAGCAATTTCACTTCTACTCCTTGTGCACGTTTCAATTTTACAAACGTCCTACTAGTATGTAGCTACCTAAAGGGCTAGACAAGTGACAATTGCTATCAAGTATCAAGGCATTTCATATTTCTAAAACGACCTTCAACAAGATCGATCTAAGGTTTTCGATGTCTTATCTTATTAATTTTGGACTTTTCTATGAGTGAATGACACTTTATCTAGAATCTCAGGTCAGCTCTATCATAGACCCCTATTGATCGAAAATGAACCTCTCTGCTAAAGATTTTGTTTTATCTAGTAATGTAGATCAAGACTATTGCAGCTCTCTGTTCAAACACAATCCAAGAAGAGCGCCTCCCTACCTGGAAGTAGAGGATGATGGTCCAAATGAGGCCGAGCACGACAGCAGGCCGGCCATCGACCAGGTCGGCGGCGTTGATGTTGACGAGCTTGATCCTCTTGCCGGCCAGGAAGCGTAGCGCGGTGTTAGCATTAGACAAGAAGTGTGGGCGTCGGAGGACGCGGCCGCGTTCCATAGGCTGTTGAAAAAAATACCTTGTTATAGGGCAGTTTATTTGATTGTGAAAGCAACTAGTGGAAAACGTAATGCAATGACATCTGCATTGCCCGAAGGATTGCAAGTGAAAAGCAAAGCTGAAACGTTTCTCCTGCCATACACTTCTAACCGCATAATACTCTTTTGTTCGTCTTGAATCGACAAACTTAACTTTTTGGTAGTGGCAATATTTCTACGAAACTTCAGCTAAGTACTTCTAAAACACCGGTACTGGTTCAGTTAATCGTTAATTAATGCACTTATTGAGTCTATTCAAAATAAAATTAATCCGAAATAAACTTGTAGCCGTAATCATTCAAACACCAATTTGAACCATCAACAAATAAGTCTAAGTTAAAAGAGCATTTCAGTGTTATAAAATCAATAAAGTTTCTCTTGCAAAGTGCTCTTTTTTATTAAGAATTTTGCAGAATATGCCTTTATTTAATAATATTGGGATATATTTAGTAATTTGTACTCACCAGCTTCTCCCCGGACAACACTTCGAGTAGCGCCAATAGTTTGGTTCCATCGCGCAGGTCGTAGATAAGGTCATCGATGCGCAGTGGCGGTATGCGCTGAAAGAGACAGATTATATCAGTGTGACGATGCAAGAGAGAAAACCTAGAGAAAATGAATCACACTATCAATATCTAGTTAAAATGATATCATAATTCAATTGATAATTTATTTTAAAATAGGTAATTAACCATGGCTTGTTTTGCGGAAAACCATTACATGCAAAAAACGAAATAAAAATTACAATGGTATTAATTCCGTAACGTTTCTTCCGTTGACGGAAGAAACATTGCAATGTTAAATGCTACAGGTAAGGGTGTACAATATCCAATGTAAAAAAAAGTAGTATAACATCAAGTTATAATGAACTTACTGGTACCAAAGGGTTATGAACTTTGGACTGGTCTTTTTACCCGTAAGTTTATTAGTCAAATGTAAGAAAATTATTCAGTAAACGGGAGAATATTATGTTAAAGAGGATATTAATTCAACCTCTGGAAAGGCACAATACAGATCCTACATACATTAATGGAACAGAATGAGTATGAAATTAGCCAGATAAATTAACACGAAGTGATGAAGCGGGCCGTAACACTGCTCAAAATGTTATCTACTTAAGATCTACTCATCATAAAAGCCTGTAATTACAGAACACAGGCTTCAAACTGCACAGGAACTTTATTCCCATAATTGCCACGCTTTGGCTGTGCAGTTTAAGGTGGTGGCGGCAAGAAAGGTGGTTATTACTTCCCATAAATTCTTCGCATGCTTTCGTTGCGATAAATCTTGAAAATTGATCGCTACGGGTGTACTAAAACTGTTCGAAAGTGTGGTGCTAAGTACTTGCAAGTAATTCTGATCTTACCTTTGATAAATGTGAATTGATCCAATTGACAAACGTTTTCTTCTGTACTCTTTCTTGTTCATCTGTAACAAGACAAATTCAATGTTTAATATCAAGTTGCAACGTACAAAAACACATATGTACCTACTACCATATAACATACTTATAATACTACATAATTATGTATAAGTACAGTACAATACGATAAATCTCAGCAGACATAATAAACAGGTTTTTTTGCACAACAATAACAATACAAATCTAGATTAGATACTAACTCTAAATCAAATATAAATACGACACATAACAGCTATACTCTAGTTTTATTCCCCCGAAATGGCATATAACTCTCTTCAATCCATAAAAATTGTATCCAAGCCCTAAACAAGCCTATAAAAGTCATCAAATACATAACAGAAATAGCGGAGACAGCCATAAAACGATTTTGGCACGTTGTCTAATGAGACTTGAACGCCAGATTTGGCACGATGAGACTTAACTACTCAAGTACTAAATCACAATGGTCTGAGTCACTTTCTCTATAACAGACGGTACATCTTGCCAAGTTCAGTGCACTAGGAGTAAGGATAGTGTTACGATAAAAGTAAACATTAATAATTTTAGTTATATTGTTGTTATGACTATGAATATTGGTGGTATTAATAGAGGATGTATTGTCTGCTTTGGATGAAGATTTTGTCTAACACAGCTATCTTGTTTATTCATTGATGTCTAAAACTGACTTAGTAACTACTAAAACGCGCAATATATTAATTTAAGCTTCAGAAATCAGAATCTTTGAGATAAAATATGAGAAAAGTAATTATGTTTGGAGTTTAAAATATCGAACATTACCAATTTTGTAATGATTAGCCTCAATTCCAAATAAATCTTAGCAGAAGTTAATAACGGAAATAAAACCAATCTTAAATACACATACAGCGAATTTATCAGAATTCTATTTCTAGTTTATGAGTTCATAGACTCTGCTTGCCCTGCAGAACAAATATTTGGAGATTGCGTTATAAGGATGTTGATAGATTATTACAGTGTTGGCTAAACGCTAGTGGGTGTATTTTTAACTGAAGCAGGTACAGTAGCTAATAGATTAACGTTTATTTGCATTGTTGCTAGCACTGTGTTAAATGAGTTGACGGACTTGATTGAAATAGATTTTAAAGAGTAGTTACTATTGCAGGAAATAATTACTTTCCTTATTAAGACGAGACTAATGAGCTGAGCAAGATTCTTGTAAAAGTTTTTAATGTAACCTTAGCATCTATTGCAATTCTGCACAAACAAGACGATGCTAAAACTTTAACGATTAAGCAATCAAATAAACGAGACCAGGAAATAAACAAAACGTTTCATAAACTTTAATACTTCTGCTATAAGAAAGTAGTAAAATTCCATTATGGGTCTGCACAATTTCCCGCAAACACACTGTTACCATGGGGTTCCTGTAGGCTTTACGTCAATTATCAGTCACGCATATCGGTCTGTCACTTGTAACTCCGAAACGGAGAAGCGCACGCATGGCACAACCAGACACGGACAATGGCCTATCTTTGAAGTTGGAGCAGGGTTGATAACCTTTCGTGTTCTGTTACTTCATTCCAAATCCATATTCACGTATCCTCAACTACAGCAAGTTTGTTTATTAACCTACTTATATGCTGGGATTTGAAATTCAATATCAAATCCGCATCAAAACAAAACTTATATTCGTGTTGCTAAAAGCACAGTTTTGATAAAATCTATTCCTGTCTTAACTACAGCCTAATTCGGGGTCTCAATTTTACTCCTCTTTTCGTCAACATTTTAATACCACTTGAGATGATACACTGTCATGTCACAATTTTCACCTAGTGAATTGTCGTTCGACAAGTTATCAAAATTGAAAACATATTTTCATTTCTATTCATATTCCCTAATGTGGAGCGCAGCCCTATATTTTTACGATCAATTTCATAACAGTGATCGCGTGCCCGATAATTCTACAAGTTATCTGGAGGCATATTTTTATTTTTGTCAACGATATTATCATTACGAATTATTTCTTCTTTATTGCCAAACATGAGCACGTCATTTTCATGCAGCATGTCATTCGTTGCTTTATTTTTCGGGGAAGCATTCCCCGTCCCTTTTTCGTCGTGTAATAAAAATGCCAGTGCCATCATTCTCTTCACTGTGTAGTTGATGATTGTTTAGATAAGTCATAGGTCCGTGGGGTATGACGATGCACTTCAATGGTAGTGGTATTACCACTAGACACGAATGTTTACCAAACATTTACTTATCTGTGATTTTAGTTTTTTTTCCTGTACCAAAATCCTCGAGTCACAGTTATCCTTAGACTCGTTTATGAATTAGAGCTATCTGATTTTAAACTCTATTATGAGACTATACGAATATCTAAACAAAAATTTCAGAAAGCCTTGCAAATTTTTATCCTCGTATTTTTGAAAATATTTACCTAATCTGGGGCCACCGTGTGCGTAGGTACGGTAATTAAAGCCATATCATTCCAATCAGATCTGGCCGAATTCCCAACGGGTACAGCCCAAATGCCAGCCAACCAGACATAATTAAAGAACAATTATACCTTGGGAATCGTTAAGTTTCAAGTGAAAGTCCGCCATTAACACTTGTTTTGGAAACTAACAATTTAACACTAATTGTGTCAATTTCACGAAATGTAAAAATAACTTTTATGGTAGGTTAGAGAGTTTTCAAGTAATTAGGTTTTTATTTAACAACACGCAACTGGGTGAATATTGTAAAACTGAAAGTACTCTCCATAGACGTTAATAGTGAAAATGGTAATAAAGTGTTAATTAGGTTAGGCGCAAAAAAAATTTGGAAATCATCTTCTTACCTTTCTCAACTACATATGTTGGGGTCGGCTTCCAGTCTAATCGAATGCATATAATATAATAAATACCGGTACCTATTTTACATGGTGCGACTGCCTATCTGACCTCCACAACCCAGTTACTAGGTACCCGTTTGTTTCAACTTGTTAATTCCAACTGTTAATGGAACTAGCTTTCTACAATTATTTTAATGGAAATGACGCTTCAATTACCATAACACATAATACATTCTCACTAAACAAACAGCCTTTATAAAAATAGAGCCACACCCATAACCCATCTAGAAGACAAACTATGCACCCTACACACGTAAGCCCCATTTGACATTGTGCTGGCGCCGATGACGTCACACACCATTACTGCGACCACTAATAATCGTCACATTATCTATGGGCAGATATGGCTGGCCCTGACACTGTCCCACCGACCTTACTAGATGGATTGTATGAGACACACTACATAGATAATTGTTAGAGTGTTTTTCTTACACGTGTCATAAGGAATATTTTGATGAGTTATTGGTGGTGACATTAAAATATTGTAGATGCAAGGGTGACCCGTCTAAAGCTATTAGCGTGGTAATGGCGTTGGACAGTTCTTCTATTGCGTCATGCGACTATAGTACATATATCGTGTGTTGGTTTGTTACATCCATTTTTATGAACTTGAAGCGTAAGTTCGACTAAATACTGTAATACAAAAACCTTTACCATCATTAGTATGACTCATATTCCAATTTCACCTCTGCTTATGCCAAGCTTTACGTTCCTGTACCAGCCTAATCCAACTTTTACCCGCAATAACGATAACTCTCAAACTTTTATACAGAAAAGTGGACCTTCAGATGATTAATTTGTCTATCATATAAAGATCCTAAAGACGTCTTAGCAACAAGGTTAGTTTTCAGAAAATAGTAATAAGTCCAGGCTGATCTAATGTACTCGTAGATATATCTTCGACAAGGTGAACGTGGTAATTGAACGCTACATATGTTAGAGCACGTCCACAGTGTGATCAAATGTTGAAGAAAATATAAAAGTCGAGTATTTTATTCTTCGTATTATGAATAATTCAAGAAATCACCGTAGTACTGGAAAAGAACGTGATCTGGACTAGCTTGGGAACAAAACAAATGAAAAATGTCATGACATTGGTATTTTCGATCACCCATCCATGAATGGAATTAAATTGCGCAATAATAGTATTTGTTGATGTTAACAGAAACATTTACTTACAAAAAAGTGATCATTCATTTCGTCATTAAGTTACTACACATTTCAGAGCCATTGATCCATCTCGTTTTTATGTTTCATTTTAATTGAGATATTGTTGTGTCCCAATGCAGGGCAAACGTCTACTTTCTATAATTCCGTCCATTTCCAACATTTTAGATGGAGGTCTAACTCGTCTCTACATAATTTCTGACTAAAATGATACTGTGAGAATAAAACAGACCTTTTATTGTCACACTATCTCTCTCCTACTTTCACAAAAAATAATAATTATTATATCAAAAGAACCATCAAAGTCCTTGACACGTAAGCTGTTAACAACCAACATAAAAATTTATCTAATAGTAAAAGAAAAAAAATCAACGCGAAATGAAAATGAAAACTCGCTCGATGTGTCTACACGTTTACTAACAGACGAAAACGTATCGATGCCAAGGTCGCCCGATGTAAACATGACGCGAGATGAGTCTATTTCTATGTCTTTCTCTGTAGTGGAGGTAGTGACAGGTGGCTTGAGGTCAGACCTGACGCTGGGGATTGAAGGGCAAAGTTAGGACTTAAAGTTGAAGTAAAAGTTAAAATCATATAGAAAATCATATAGGTAATGCTCATTTTGAAACTACACTACAGTTTAATAGGGCAAAAGAGGTTAAAGAGACAATACCAACTAATTGTAAAACGAGAACCCTGTAGTGGTGAAGGTTCCTTACAACCCGATTCCTACCGGCTTCCCTTTGAAAAATGGCACAGTCCGTATTCTATAGTCAATAATATTATATACATTAAAGATATGTACTCCGGCTTACCTCTCACAAAAATTGACCCTTCGCTACTGGAACCCTGTCTATGTTTTTAAATTATGAAGGCTAAGGAAGCTTCATAATTTCAAAACCTACTGATTTCGAAGTTATATTCAAAAGTACAAACGGAATCACTAGCAACAACATCAATAACAAACCAAAGACAAGCAAAAATAGAAAAAAAATAAAGCGATTCACAGATCCGGATATCAGCTCGTACTCCCATAGCAACAGATGTTATAAATTATAATAACGAGAGACATTGAGGTCAATCTTCTAGAAATATCTTAATTAAATAAAAAGACCTTTCATATCTCACTGGACCTTCTGATGTAGGTAATAAATAAAAATACAAGTAAACAAGCCGACCACAAGACGATGATCTAACGCTAGCCTTGGCACGTAACGGCTTGACAGAACTTATTAATATTACGCTGCACTCAAGTCTGTGCGATCAATTTTATTGAGTTTCGAAACTTTTATTTAGAGATAATTAATTTAATGATTCTGACTCTATATTTCGAAGTCTGCTGAACTATTTTATACCAAGGACTTGAACTGTGCTTTTGAATCATAGTCATTACCAGTAACGATTCCTATATATTAACCTCTCTCTTACTGCAGAGAACCGTGACTGTGTTTCAAGTTGCCAAAGATTTTTCTCCATTTGTTACGATCAGTGGCCTGGTGGAATACGACGCAGGTCTCTCAACAACAATTTGCAACAATTCATTTATTCAACAGGGTGCTACCGTACCAGCTGCTATGGTCTATAATACAAGTATGTACGTTACTTTCACTTTGTGCAAATTGTAACAAAACGAAATAGGTCAACAGGTACTATGTAGTCAACAATCTCATTTAGAAATGTAAACACTGTAAAGTTACTACTTTTCGGGCGAGTATTCAATCGGGTGAGACAGAAATGCATTTAGAATTAGAACTAGCTAGACGATTGTACGATAGGCAGTTAATTTTAATTTTTGCAATGCTCTTGAGTTATTCTAGTATTTATACACATCAACTTGCTTTTATAGACACTTGAACAATACTTTGAATGTGGGATTCCTTTGACAGCAACGATAAATAGCAACAAGTCACTAACATATAAGGAAAGTAATATTCCAAGAAGCTTTGAATGCTGCATTTATTCAGGTTAAGGTTAGGAAATGTAAGCATATCCTTGTTATTGAAGTTAAGGATCTGTTGTAACAACAAGGATAGCAAAAATAAGTGTAAAGCTTAGAGTTCCATAATCTGTAAAGATAAAACAAAGACGGATAATAATATAGACACTACAGTAATGCCTAATCTCAGAGGAAGAAAATCCATGTTGTCCGTCATGGAATTTTACAGATTCTTCGCGTAAAATCCAAATTTATCCGAATTAATAATATGTATTTTGACCGTTATAGATATTCACCATTTCATACATCGATTCTGTCAATCAGTGTTACATGTTCCATATCCACTGAATCCACTCTATCTAAATCGTTGATATAATTGAATGTACCACCAGTAATGAGGTCCACATTTGTATAATTGACTACATTGTCTGGAGTCTGTTTATCATGCGCTGGCACGCTGGCACAATTTATTTTTTGTCCAGCGAACCTTGGCTCGGTGGCCCTTGACGGTCGTTGACGTTCGTTACATCGTCGGTTACACGGATATGAAGCTCAATTGATTAGTTGATTAGTACTTGTAAGTGTTGATTGAAGGGTTCGAGTATATTAATGGTGTTTACATGAATATCAATATCATCATCTTGCTGCTCTAGTCCCATGTTTTTGGTCTGTGTAATACGTTTCTTTTTGCCATTCTCCATTGTCATCATTTTATAATATTTTGAATGATAAATCATTCCCAAAACTGACTATAACATTTTACATCTAAACGATAATGATTTTTTATCTTGGTCAGTCATGGCAGTTGTTTAATTCTATGTTTATAATTTATTTATGTCTTTGTATATTTCCTTGCAGTTTTAATAAAACAAATGATTTCATATAAATATAAATTAAAAAAGCAATACAAATTGTGAACAACACAAGGTATTCTAAAATACTATTGTCATAAGAAACGTGTTGTATAAAATTGCTGCAACAGGTTTGGCAGTTTCAAGGTCAAGTTTTTTGCGATGCAAAATTTGTGATTTCTTAGATAACCTGTTTTGTTATTTAACGAGCATGTTGTCGTATTTTGTTGTATTTCGTTTTCCGATAGCTTCTTAGAATACTAATTTTTTATATAATTAGTCCATACCGGAGATTAAATCTTTACCTACTTATTTTAAATTTACGGCATATCATGTCTCTCACCGTAAAATACCATTATCATTCTCCTGCGCTTATTTCAATTTATTTGAGGTATGCGCTGCATGTCCTTCTTCTATATTAGCCGTCATTTCAGAAATCAGTCCCTTTCTACTCATATCACCTTAAATCCCGTCCACCCATCATTTCTTTGGTCTTCACCTGTTCTTATATCCATGCACATAATAATAATACTCACTTCGTACCCACGGACCAACACTTAAGAAATGTTCCTGACTCCAACAATTAATTAAATAACAATAATTTGCAAGTATCTACCAACAGATAGTATCTACTTACTCATAACTGTTAGAGAAACGGAACTCCCTCCTCAATGATTGATGGCAACGACAGCTGAGCCAGATAGCCTAAAGACTATTAATCTTAGTTCAGTCTAAATAGCCGCTATAAATATAGTACTAGATACGTTTAGAGAAACTACTCGTTGGCTGCCTGACTTTCTTTGTTGAAACTTTCTATTGTTAACGTTTTGATTGGATTAAGCTTTGCTTTGATTTGTGTTTTAATTATTGATTTCACTCTTGAATAAGCAGAAACGGTTACTGGTATCAAAGTTTCCTATAATAGCTTTTTACTGACCTTGGGCTATTATTTGCTAAAAGGATGACAAATTAGCCTGGTTAATCTCGTTGGTTGCAGCTGCAATTAGCGCCACCTTTAATGACTTAAACACCATTGTCTACAATTAAAGTATTTTTCTTCGCTTTAGTTTTTTGTAAATCCTAAGTTGTCATTACCAAATAAAGTCTAATCAACCTTTAAATATATCTTCACATTTAAATACATGTTTAACTTCAGCCAACTAATAAATCAGAACAAAACAAACCATCGAGTAGTGAAAAGACCAATTTACGACTATCTTGTCATCGGCTCTTAGCTAGAACGATCTGTTTGTAATGCCAATAATATCTCGCACTACTCGAATGTTATTTGTATTCTGAAAATATCTTGAAGGATCTGTTAGATTAATTGAACCTTCCTCTTAATTGGTGTTGATGTATCGGTTAGTTTCAGGGAATTTTGGAGTTTGGTGATAACATCCTTAAATGTTACGTGGGCAATTGTTTTGTTGACAGACGTAAGTGGTAGCTCCTATAAGATACACATTTAGGTACTCAAAATCTGTCTTGCCATTTCCCATGTGGCTCCTTCATGTCTAACCGGATACAGCTGAATACTAGTATTTTACACGGAGCGACTGCTTGTATACACAGATTTTGTATTTTTTACTTTACTTTGGCCTAGAAAGATTTTATGACATATTATTGCTACACAAATTGTTTCTTATGGTGATGATAAAAGGCTAAATACATCAAGATTTTGGTTAACTCTTGTCTGGAAGCAAAAAGTTAACGTTTGCAAGTTCATATATTTGTTCATGTACCTAAATAGATACAAGCTTAAACTATCGACAAAAGTATCCAATTTCCATTTCCATTACTAGTACAGAATTCAAGAGCCGTGTATACATCTTGGCGTACAATAAAGTATATACTCTATCTATCTACTCCATTATATCTGTTCTGCAAAGTATTTAGCCATTACCAATATTTCAACCTTGTTCGAAGATTACGTGGTTGATCCAAAAATTAGGTTAGTGGTTAGTGCTACATACCCGACATGTTCTATTACATGTTCAGCCTTGATCATAATCGATATAATTACAGCTGATAGCAATTATTATTATTATTACCTGATTTAATCGTTTATTGGTTTAATATGATAATTTGAGATGGAGATATTATCCAGTCTAACATTAGTATAGATGAGGTACTGTAGAACAAAGTATCCACTACAAACTGTACACGTAAAATAGTAACCTGAAGAACGTCTAGGCACCCGGTTATGTAAGCACCTAACGGTTAGCTTCAATCAGTAAATAGGTACCGTTCATGACAGCAAACGACGTAGGAGACCCATCGCGCATTGATTTAATTGACATTTAAGAGCTGAAGTATATTAACAAAGCGACGTACATCAAGATGTTAGCTTTAAACCTACATACCAGATAGATATAAGTATTGTACATAGAACTTTAACTAACGGTGATAAATACAATACAATGGAATACAGTTATCATTTCCGCCTCTGCCAATCACAAAGTGTTGCATCTTATATTTGAGGCAGACAATATTGAATTTCCATTCATTCTTATATCTGCGAGGAATGGTGATGTGAAGACTAGCTAAAAGAAGTGTAACTTGTAACTCTTATTCTTTGTAGTTGCGCCATTGCCACTACCGAAGATTGCCAAAATAAATTCGGATGATAAATTCAAACTTTTAGTACAAGGCGAGTACCGTTAGTTGATCTATGCGAATATTGTAAATAGGTAAAATTTGTTTGTGAGTCTGTTTGTATTCGATTTTCAAATTCGAAAATTCTTTCACTAAAGAGAAGCTATATTATCGGCGAATGTCATACGCTATATTTTTTAAACATTGCCGTGAGATAACTTCGGATTATAACGCGAGCGAAGCCGCTGGCAGAAGCTAGTCATAGATAACTATGATATTATAGTAAAGTGGACATAATCACTATGGTCCATTTAATCATAAAATATTTAGAAATACTGATATTTCTACAAAATCTATCAATTTTGTTGTCTCGGTACAAGTGTGTTGCGGTTGTAAGACATCTTGGTTGCGAAGATGAAATCGGTGTTACTTTGCTGCGTTCTTCAGATTTTGGCTAGATTTTACTTCTTCTTTCCGTCTTAGCAATTACCCAGAACTAACTGGGTTGAGGGGGTAAGATAGGCAGTCACTCCATGTAAAATACCAGTATTCAACTGCATCTGGTTAGACTGGAAGCCGACTCCTGGGAAAAAGGCTAAGCAGATGATGATTTTGACTTTCCGTCTTAGACTACAATTTGACTTAAGATAAAAAATTATAAAATATGCCGTCTGCGTCTGCCGCTACCGAGAAGAATATAAATCATAAATCTATAAGGGTGTCGCTTCCCGTGACACAGGGGCTGGGCTTTTACCTTTTCCAAAGGCTAAGCTTTGCCATACAATGTATCAATACCGCCAGTTTCTTGGCCACATGACCGGTTGTCAGCTTTGAGGAAGAGTTATTGATGCTATATTTTAGCTTGTTGTAAGCTTAGGATATTTTTAAGTTTTAATTGTTTGTAATAATTTGATTCTGTTTGACTACAGTGGTCGCAAGCGCTGCAGACTGCTGAGCATGAGGTCCTGGGTTCGATTCCTGGGTCGGCAAATTGTTATTTTTCTATCAGGAATTTCTCAGTAGCAGCCACACAGGATTAGTCCCCGGTTGATGGAAAAAGGCTCGCCCCCTATCACATGGGACTTAGAAATACAACTGGCGAAATGTGGGTGAACTGTTAGGTGCACCTCAGCCGTACCCTTCGGGGATTATTAGCGTGATGTTATGTTATGTTTGATTCTGTTTCGTCAAACCTTTATTTTGGACTGTCAACGTGTATGACTTAATTACCAAAATAGAGTACCTAACAATTTTCGAAAGTAGCACTGACTAGTTAGTGACCAGCTTTTTAAATGAAGTTCGAGCTACGAGGGGATAACAAGGCAAGTGAAAGAGAAAAACATCATACGAGGATAGCAAAAAGTTACGTGACAATGACGTAGATAGAATTAATCATCTTTTGGACATTTTTCCTTTCAAAAAAAAAATTATAAAAAAAAAAAAACAAATTAAATTGACATTGATATTTATTTAATTTTGACATTGTACTATTATCTTTATTCCATTCATTATTTATAAGTATACTCAATTGTTAATGTTTTGCTTGCTTTTTTCTGTTTTAAGTTATGTTGTGTTTTGTTGAAATTATTTTATTTTAAAATGTTGATTATTCTTCTTTTTTATAATAATGACCAATAATGTGAAAGAGTGTACACCTTTAAGGTAGATTTTTGAGGAACTAATTATTTATTATTAAGATCTCATGTAAAATGTACCAAAAATCACACCAATAAATAAATTTGAATTTGAATTTGGAAAAAGGAAGGAAAACTTATCGGACCATAACTATTTAAAAAATTACGTCATCTCTCAATTTACCTGCTATTTACTTTGATATTTTACATACAACGTGATTGTTTAGATACAATGATGTTAAGGAATAAACTCGGTGTGTAATGGATGGTTACCCATCCACAGATCGACCTTGGCAAACGCAGCTTGACCTAAAGATCGACTTGTGCGGCTGTTATTATTGAGCTACGAACTCTATGGGTAGGTACATATAGAATAATAACAGAAAAACGATAAAAAAAAAAATCCAGAGAAATTCTGTTGGAATATGATTCAAAATAAGGAGATAAATGCACCCTGTAGTTTGCGGAGGACTGTCCCTTACACCCTGTAGAAGTATTTCATTATTAGGATTAAAATCGGAGGAAAAAGAAATAACTGTAAAAATTCTTTAGATATCATTCTGTTCTGTTGTTCTATCTTCTGTCAAAACTTTGGTCAAAACTCATCGTCGCAGTTATGTAGATCAACTAAAGAAAAGAACAGCCAACAATAGAGTCTTATTATGTATGTATAGTTTTATAAGGATAAATATAATTCCGCCATCTTGTTTTTTCTATTCAATTTTCACTGAAAATTTCACAAATGTTTACTAGCAGCGCCCTCTTGACAATGTCATTCAAACGCTAAAATAGTATTGAAAAAAAAATAAAAAATACGAGAGAAAAACTGTAAACTTCTTCAAGAAAACTTAACCAACAAAACATATTTACATTCAGCATTAAGATTGAAAACGATAACAAACTAGTAAGTTATCTACATTATTCATAAATAATAAAGATTAGATTTGCAGACAGATAATGTAAGCACATTGCCCCGTTAACCGTTTATAAAGGTCACTATTTATATCTGTTTATTATATTATTTTCCTATCTGATTCTCTATTATTAGTTAGTTGTCTAGATAAATTGATATGAACCAGACATATTTCAGATATTCTTGTTACTAAAATACGATCTATTTCTATATTAAAAATTTAAATTGTTGTTGTTACATTATTTAATGCTAAGGCAGTAACTGATTTTTTTGCAATGCATTCTAATGCAGCAGCTCGACGCCAAGATTTAAAATCCAACAGTTTTGTTGAAATTATTGGATTAAGGCATTACATGTAAACTAGTATAAGTGAAAACAAGCCTTCATTTTAATTAATTTTCAAGCAAATCATTTCGGACTTTCATCATTAAAAACTTTTAACTTTGAACCCCGATGTTTCAGTTTTTGTTTCATAAATCTGGATCTCAAATCAAAGTCAAACTTCTAAAAGGGTCGGCTTTGACTTTTCGGGATATACCTAACCATATACCTAAAGTTTAATTCGTCAGTCATCCATTCTCTCAGTCAATTGTAATAATAATGACCGCCCAAGGCATCAATTGACAGTTGCAAATAATAGCAGACAGCAAGTCATGGCTATGAATGACACCCACGCATTAACGGTGGTAGGAAGATTATTCATAATTGTCTAACATTCATTCCAATATATGTATTTGCGGTCGGCGCATCATTTCTTCTACTTTCATACTTCTATATTAGTTATCCATCGTTTCTACCCTTATAGCATAAAACCAAAAAAAGCTATTCATACTCAAAACTTTTTCTAAGCATATTCTTTATGTATGATAATACAATTCAGTGTTACAAAACACGCCCAAGAGAAAAACAAAAACATAGTCGGTACCTATCTATAATTTGATCGGTAACAAACACAACATTTGAATTTATTATTATTCTTACCAATAAACAATACCAGACAAAGATCAAAGAATCATTTAATTAAGCTAATCAAATCAATTCGTCGCGATATTGCAAATAACAATTCTGAATTCAGCTCTGCTCCCAAATATATTACAAGACATACTTCAAAACTCACTCTACTTCGCACAATATAGAGTCCAAAATCAGTTGTTAGATGGACTTTGAATGACAGACATCATGAGGTCATCCAGGTAAGTGGACATTTACGTAATGCATTAACATAACCGACACACGACTCCTTGAATAGGTCACAGTGAACGAGCTTCGTGCATTAATAGACTTTAGTCCTGGGAACCGGGTCAGTCTAGGTCTTTGTAACCATTAAATATAAAGTTAAAACGAGGTGTAATTAAAAATATAGCTAACACCAGAAACGCTGTCGGTAATGCCGACATGAGAGTCAAAACTGAAATACGATCACATAATATAAAATGAGAGGAAACTGGCTACAACCAAAGAAGCGATGAATGTGTGTCGTCAAATTCACAATGATCTTGCAGTATAATTCAAAGATGATGATGAAAATGAAGAGAACGCCATTGCCAGGGCAGAGATTAAGAATGGCAGATTACTAATCATATGTAGGTGCGGAAATTATGGGTACACTAAAGCGTGAGCGTAGAATCTAAATAACTGAGACTAACGTACATGTCATATTTGCTGAGATGCATAATAATATCGCGAACCATCATAAGTTCGTAACACATGAGGAAAACTAATCTTAACTAATCTCATTGGCATTTCCGTTGCATCTCGTTTTATTAAACAAGTAATTATTATAAATATTCTATAAGCCTTTACGACTTCACATGGATGTTCACTAAGAAAGATTCTAAATACAAACGACATACCACACGTGTTTTAAAACACTCGGTCTAGAAGCAACAAATTTGGACTAGTGATCCATATAATAAAAATATTAGCGACAGTGAGGACTAAGGTAGGATTTTTTTCTAATAAAAGGAGATGATGCTAAGATTTTGAAATCTTAGTATGAGAAATCTCATCGGAAATACGGCTTGTCTCAAAGAACAGCCTAAACTTTTTATTAACTTGGTACCTAAAGTTGAAATAAACTTTGATAGAAATCAACAAGCTGCTGGAATTAGCATTTAGCCAGCTTGGAATAAGGAAAACACCAAAAACTGTCATTTACATATCTAATTCTCAAGAACTTGTCATATTAACTCCGAGGCATAACAACAACTTGTTTGATGCTACCTTCGAGTGTCTACGTGACAACAATAACGTTCGTATTTTAAGTGCCGTCAAATATTAGTGAGGTATTTTTATGACTAACCTATACTTAACGATAAAAGCTACCCTTATATTCCGACTGATGTCACCAAAATGTAGTTTGTTCCTACGAGATTATTTTTAACAAAAAATCATGATTAGTGATCATAATTTTGTATCATCCTCATCTAAAAAACCTAGTTTTGCAGAACTTCGAACCAGGTTTTCATTGACTTAGTTAATGATGCAATTTGCCTAGAGCCTACCTTTCAACAATAACTAATAATTGTACAGTAAATAATAATGCAGTACCCAAACCACTACTTATCATCAACTAATATGAGTCCCTATGTCATGATTTCCTACCGCAGACATGGTAAATTGTCTCCAAATTCCTAACCAACTATTAAGTCCTCAACACAGTCCTTGTATAGACATTTCACATAAGCACTTGCATACAATACCTCGTTAACATCACATTACACCAATAGATTGTATAAATATCTACATTATCCTTAAACAACATTATGCACAATGCGCAAGAGCACAGATAGTGCAACATTCCACTTTTATCTTCCATTTTGAATTCCAGTCACAGAGCGTCTGGACTTTTAAGGTCGAAATTTTGCCACTACGCCAAAACCTACCTTACCCTCTTACAACAAAGTTTGGTTTAGGGTATCAGGACTTTTCTTCGTGTATTTTTTAAAGCAAAACCTTATGGAGGTGCACGCAATATTATAGATTCCGAAGCGTGATTAGTGAGTTTTTTAATGCTATTTCTAGACTGGCTAGGGTTTTATCTAAATCTGGTTATTCTGGTTAACGCTTATTAATAATGCTTAGTGTCTGCACTTTAATGGTGCACGATCTAATGAGAAAAGAAGACATTGCAACCATTAATACAACAACCCGATGATATAAGTTTTTTTTTTTTTTCTTTCGGATGGGAAATCATCAAATGACCCCCCCCCCCCCCCCTCCCCACTCAGGGCGAAGCGGAAGGGAGTGTCAGACTTGTACTGACTAAAACCCATCCATGTTCGTTCTTTGCCCTTTGTGTTCCAGGGCCACGGTATCTCTTTCGAACAGTCCCGCAGCCCTGATATAAGTTTATGCAGTAATAAACTCTATTCGGTTTTCTCGAAATAATGAACAGGTAGAGACGTAGAGTTATTTTTAGAGTGCTTGTAAAGATTCTAATGAACATCAATTACAGTTAATGCTTGTGATTCACGTGTTTTGTAGCGCCGCCAGTAAAAAACATGAAATGATCCTTAAGAGGCATGAGGCCCCGAATTTTTAGTACTCCCGAAGCGAAGGTAAAAAAGCTAAAAAACTACGGTTTTTATGTGTCATTCGAGTTACCAATAAAGATGCCGTAAAAACCACCTTGTCTTGTACAATTTTGTCACAGCAAAAATAGTTTTATGTAACCAGCTCACTGAAATAGTCTGATAGCACTACAACCTTATTTAAAATCAATCTTAATGCAACTAATATTCTTAAAAATTCCAATTACATTCTTAATAAGTTAGACCACTAAAAAAAATATTAAAATATAGGTATGCTAAAGGAAAAATATATAATGGCCACATAAAATATGCAGAACCATAAAATATATTATCGCAAAGCAACCACGTATAAAATGTCATTAGATCATCATATGGAGTTTGACTGGTTAGTTGCGCAAGCGCGATGAGGTCACCTCCATTGAATGACAAGGAAAAACTATACGCCAGAGTTAAATGGCAAGCACAAAATGCTGCAGAATTTAGGCTGTAATACCATAGTTTCTAAATGTTATTTTGCAGAGTCAAATGCGTTTCTTGTAGTTTGCGTTCTTGGATTTCGCAAGGAGGTATCCTTGGGCCAGTCTTTTTTGACAGAATTGTTGTTTGTGAAAAGCAATATGATACCAAAGTTTAGGTCATAATAATTACATTATTTAAACCGGGTCAGGCTCAGTGCCTGTGTGATTCCTTTGTAAATAACTCATGCTTGACATGAAATATGACTATGTTCCATTTAGACCAAACTTGGTTGATTTTTTTTTGAAACCATCACATACTCATCAAATACAATACAATTCAAAGAATCGGTCTAACCTTGATATCACTGTTACTAATTGCATCAATAACAGAACTAATCGTACGCTTTATTACATTTCTGAATACCTACGATATGCAATAAACATTTCTTCCGCTGATATTGAATTCATACACCTTGCAATCTAAAACGTGGAGTAACAAGCAAAGCAGTGGATTTAAGCAATTGACGTTGTTTTAACATAGATCCGATAAAAGCGATGACTTCCGGCCAGATCAATACCGCTTTGAATATTTTCACGATTCAAATAAGAATTTGCAAGAATACCTCATGCAGATCATACTTATTTTAACTTAGATAGTTACAATAATTGTCCTATTTTAAAAAATCTTATATGCGTTTGAGGAGTTTCATATGATTGAATCAAGAATATTGTAAATGCTTCCTTTTGTACCATAATATTTTTTTTGCTAATCGTAACGATTTAAGCAAGATATTCTACTACTATTCTATACGGTCAATTTACCAAAGCAAGGCTTTTATGTAAATTCACGTCGAACGAATCCCTTTTATCTCCCATAGATCAACTCCCACGCACGTCTGGGTTTATAATGGTTACAAAAACTATTAAAACACGAACAAGCGACGCGGAACACAAGGTCATGGGCTCTATGCAGTTTAACTGTGTGGTCCATTTACCTATTACATTATTCTCAAATGTCGAATATGCTTTTTTTTTTTTTTTTTTTTGATGGGAAATCATCAAATGCCCCCCCCCCCCCCACTCTGGGCGGAGCGGAAGGGAGTGTCAGACTTGTACTGACTAAAACCCATCCATGTTCCTTCTTTGCCCTTTGTGTTCCAGGGCCACGGTATCTCTTTCGAACAGTCCCGCAGCCCTATGTCGAATATGCTTGGCTAACTTTTTGCACAGGAAGTTGATCATTTAATGGCACCAGCGAAACTGTGTTGATTTTAAATGATTTTTTAGTCTCGGAAACTTATCCGATGCAGACTTTAAATGTTTAACACGATTTTTAATGTGTACAGTACATTAAAAATCGTGTTCTTCCTTATTAACGCTAGCAAAATTTTAATGAAAACGTAATGATTCTGAAACACTCTTGGGTGTATAAGGACTGCTATTACGTCATGCTTAACTATTGTAGAGACCTTAACCTTTGTGGCCATTTAGGAATTAACTCTGGCACGTCGTCAAGAAATAAAAAAATAAGGTCGAAATAAGAACAACAAATTCTCAATTCGGCTGTTTTTTTTTTTTTTGTTTTTTACCTCATAACTCCGTGATTACTTTGCGTGATTCTTCTTTTCCGCGCGGTGATCCCATATCAATTTTATTCACATTGCTGGATAGGTTACGAGTTATCTTAAATAATACATTTTTATTTCTTCTATGTCCATGGGGATGATCTGCTAATATTTTTTTGTAACAAATGGAAAAATTAATGCGAGACAAGAATTTGTGTGAGATACCATCATACCCCAACTAAAATGACTGAAATAAGAAATTTATTTTTAATTATTACACTCAACATACAAATCACTACATCACACGTCCGATCCTTATAGTGTCTACTTTAGTAAAGTTTAAAGACAAAGAGACCAGTCGTCACGTTACTGGGCGCATTTTCAGCGTCTACTAAAAAATAACAGCCGCAGCGCCCGCAGCCAAAGTCACTATAAACTAATATTGAATGTAAAATTGGATACAAATGTATTTAATACTTCGCATATTTTATGATTGCACAACGTTTCTTACAGTTCACGGCTTATCACGACCAGCAGTAAATGGGGCAAGAAACCGTCTTATTTATAAATGTAAATAAAGATATTACGTGTAGGTAGGTACTACAAGTGTTTGTTTCTGATTGTTACCATGGTAATGATGTTTTAAATTCGTAAAAAGGTTAGAAGGTCAGACAAAAAGTTGTTGTAGGTAACATTAATGAAATTATTTATTTAAACTTCTTGTACACATAGACGAACTTAATGCCACAAGGCGTTCTCTACCAGTCAACCAAACAAAAAAATTATGAATTCTATTTTCCAAGACATCCTCGCCGCATTTTTTCATAAACGAAGAGAAGATAAAAAATGAAGGAATTTAACGAAGCAAGAGTTAACATCATTCTCTTGCCCTTATCCCAATTCATTTGGGGTCGGCGCAGCATGTCTTCTTCTTCCATACTTCTCTATTATTCATCATCTCATCAGACACCATCACCATCCTTTCTTGCCTTATCATTCCTTTTCCAGTAATACGAGAGCTTGAAATTTTTATGATGAAATCATCAAATGCCCCCCCCCCCACTCTGGGCGGAGCGGAAGGGAGTGTCAGACTTGTACTGACTAAAACCCATCCATGTTCCTTCTTTGCCCTTTGTGTTCCAGGGCCACGGTATCTCTTTCGAACAGTCCCGCAGCCCTATGTCGAATATGCTTGGCTAACTTTTTGCACAGGAAGTTGATCATTTAATGGCACCAGCGAAACTGTGTTGATTTTAAATGATTTTTTAGTCTCGGAAACTTATCCGATGCAGACTTTGAATGTTTAACACGATTTTTAATGTGTACAGTACATTAAAAATCGTGTTCTTCCTTAATAACGCTAGCAAAATTTTAATGAAAACGTAATGATTCTGAAACACTCTTGGGTGTATAAGGACTGCTATTACGTCATGCTTAACTATTGTAGAGACCTTAACCTTTGTGGCCATTTAGGAATTAACTCTGGCACGTCGTCAAGAAATAAAAAAATAAGGTCGAAATAAGAACAACAAATTCTCAATTCGGCTGTTTTTTTTTTTTTTGTTTTTTACCTCATAACTCCGTGATTACTTTGCGTGATTCTTCTTTTCCGCGCGGTGATCCCATATCAATTTTATTCACATTGCTGGATAGGTTACGAGTTATCTTAAATAATACATTTTTATTTCTTCTATGTCCATGGGGATGATCTGCTAATATTTTTTAGTAACAAATGGAAAAATTAATGCGAGACAAGAATTTGTGTGAGATACCATCATACCCCAACTAAAATGACTGAAATAAGAAATTTATTTTTAATTATTACACTCAACATACAAATCACTACATCACACGTCCGATCCTTATAGTGTCTACTTTAGTAAAGTTTAAAGACAAAGAGACCAGTCGTCACGTTACTGGGCGCATTTTCAGCGTCTACTAAAAAATAACAGCCGCAGCGCCCGCAGCCAAAGTCACTATAAACTAATATTGAATGTAAAATTGGATACAAATGTATTTAATACTTCGCATATTTTATGATTGCACAACGTTTCTTACAGTTCACGGCTTATCACGACCAGCAGTAAATGGGGCAAGAAACCGTCTTATTTATAAATGTAAATAAAGATATTACGTGTAGGTAGGTACTACAAGTGTTTGTTTCTGATTGTTACCATGGTAATGATGTTTTAAATTCGTAAAAAGGTTAGAAGGTCAGACAAAAAGTTGTTGTAGGTAACATTAATGAAATTATTTATTTAAACTTCTTGTACACATAGACGAACTTAATGCCACAAGGCGTTCTCTACCAGTCAACCAAACAAAAAAATTATGAATTCTATTTTCCAAGACATCCTCGCCGCATTTTTTCATAAACGAAGAGAAGATAAAAAATAAAGGAATTTAACGAAGCAAGAGTTAACATCATTCTCTTGCCCTTATCCCAATTCATTTGGGGTCGGCGCAGCATGTCTTCTTCTTCCATACTTCTCTATTATTCATCATCTCATCAGACACCATCACCATCCTTTCTTGCCTTATCATTCCTTTTCCAGTAATACGAGAGCTTGAAATTTTTATGATGAAATTTATGGATACTAGTATCCAAATTGCAATTGTTCAGTGTTTTACAACGACACATACAGATTCAAAGTGCTATTTTACTATTCTAAAGTGGTGTATCAAACCTGTAATCAAATCCGAGCTTGAATAACAATTGAGCATGAATGGGTACATGTACTAATGCCTGCGCCGGTGTAGTCACTTGTCCCAATTGCCTATGGTGTTTATAGACCATGAAGTAACAACCTGTCTCTAATAGAACCTGTTTTCATTGTATCGGGAAGAGAGACCGTCATCCTATTGCACTAATTTCGTGTTATTAGACAGTAGACTGCCTCTCTGTTGAGCGCAGAGCCAAGAGGCTCATCGGTGACGATAAGCAGATGGTTAGTACCAGGCTTCATAGCCTGGCCCACCGGCGCAAAGTTGCATGTTTGTCGGTCTTTTACAGATTGGACTTCGGTGAGCGTGCCCAAGAGCTTCACGAGCGCATTCCACCATGTCCCTTTTTCCATCGGGAGTCCAGACGTACTGCAGGTTATCACCCGTACCTTGTAGATGTTCCACACATTCGCACGAAGCGCTTTGCTACGTCATTTATTAAGCGCACAGGCGATGAAATTCCCTGCCTGCGTCGGTGTTCCCAAGTTAATATGACCCCAATCTATTTAAGTCGCGAGTTAATAGGCTTGTTTTGGGTTAGCTCGTTCCATTGTCGACCTCATCTCTGTCCTCAGGGCTAGATTGAGGGGTGCGTTGTCAGAATTCCTCCTCGTGTGCCTGATGGCTGCCGGTCCCTCTCGATACGTCTGGAGGGAATAGCAGCTGCTGGGCCGGTGCACCCTGGGCGTGGGCAGTATCCTTCCCCGAGGAATGGGAAGAGATTCTTATTCCTCGGGAAATGTTACTGCCCATGGCTAATATTCTGACATGGGGGGGTCCCTCATGGACCAAGGGGGCGTTGCTCCGCGTGACCCTCTGAAAAGCAGAGGGCACAGCGGAGGAGCAAGGGCGGGCTCGGTGTGCACTTACCCTGCCTCCGAGCAGACAGTGAAGGACGTGCGTCCTTCACTGTCTCCGTCGATATCGTAATCCCACCGTCGAAGTGTCGTGGAACACGTCTCGCGGCTTCGATTGGGACCGAGGGTCTTGGCTTAACCGCCCGGACCACGAGGTAGAAAACCTCTATAAAAAGTTACCCCGAATCTCAAGCGGCGGCGCACCGCGAGGAGATGTATGGCTGACGGGTTCCTTTGGAAAATCAGTCTCTAGTGCGAACCACTGCCGGGGCTGGCTATGGCTTATCTGGGTACAGGGGGCACTGCCCAGATGGACTATTTATTTCCCCCATACTCGTGGGAACAGTATGGAAGATTACAAAACCCAAAAAACGGATGATAACGGCGAAGGAAGGGAGGAGAGGGATGCGGGGTCGGAGTCCGGCACCGCATCCAGCGAGGTGAGCGCTGGCTCAGTGTGCTCCCAGCGCGGGAGGCCAGGGGCTGCTGCGGGGAACAGGGAGTTCCTACGCAAGCGGTCCAGGCCGGTAGGCGACCGAGAGTCGTCGTCAGATGGGGAGCTGGCTTCGGCTCGCAAGATCCCCACCAGCAAGCGCGGCGGGATCCGCGGCAAGGGGAGAGGCCTCTCTGCCACCGAGAGGTCGGCGCGGCTTGCCGAGGAGGGGCGCCACCCGGGGGTGGCCGCCGGTCACGAGGTGGCCCGTTCGGGCTATTCTGGCGACGAGGCGGGCGCAGATGGCGGCTCTGATGCGGAGCGTAAGGCCGGGCTCGCGAAGGAGGTGGAGGCAGCGCTGAGGGCTGTCTCCTTCAAACAAAAGCCCTCCACCAGGCAAAGGGCTATACCTGCTGCGGTCGCCTCCATTATGGCGGCAGCGGAGGCTAGATTTGCGGGGCCGCCGCCAGACGGCGTGGCCAAACTGAGGGCAGAGGTCGCTCGACTGACAGCCGCCACGGAGCTTCTCAAAGAGGAGAATAGGAAGCTCCGAGCAGACCTGGCCAGTCTGCGCGAGTCCGGCTCTCGCGAGGCGCCCCAAAATGGGGGCCAGAAGCGTCCAAGCCAGCACGTGCCGGTGGAGAACCAGGTCCTGAATCTGGTTCGGCAGGAGCTGGCTGCCTTCCAGGCGCGGTTCTCCGTCCTGGAGGGCATTGTCTTACGCCCCCCCCTGGCGGCAAACAAGGCGCCCCCGGGCCTGAGGGCGGCCTCATATGCGTCTGCTGCGGCCTCCGCACCGGGGCCGTCCAGCCAGCCCCCCGGCAGGGTTATGTCGGCCCCGACGAAACCGGCTCCGGTTAAGAAGGCGGCGGCCCTGAAACAGGGCAAGGCGGCGGCCCAAAAGAAGGGCAAGGTGGCGAATATGCCAGCGCCAGCCGCGAGACAGCCGCTATCGCCGCCCCCCCCGCCCCCTAAGCCTTCCGTGGCCGAGACCGGGTGGCAGGTGGCTGGAGAAAACGCGAGGGAGCGAAGGGCGGCCAAAAAGGCCAGGAGGCAGGAGCAGAAACGCCGGCAAAAGGAGCGGGGCGTCGCGGTTAGGCTCAGCGCCCCGAAGACCGCAGCTGTAGTGATTACACTACAGCCGGACGCGGAAAAGAGGGGCGTGACCTACCGCGACGTGCTCGCTAAGGCGAAAGCGACGGTGGATCTCGGAGAGCTCGGGATCACCGGGGGCCTCCGGCTTAGAGTCACCGCAACAGGGGCTCGAGTGCTGGAGATCCCTGGCGAAACCCGTGGCTCGTCCGCTGACGCTCTGGCTGAAAAGCTTAGAGCGTCCCTAAATGCGGACGAGGCCAGAGTGTCCAGGCCCGTTAAATGCGCAGACCTGCGCATACTGGGTCTGGACGACTCGGTGACCGAGAAGGAGGTGGTGGCCGCCGTCACCAGGACCGGTGGGTGCCCTGCCGAGCAAGTCAAGGCAGGCACCTTACGTCCGGACCTGTCGGGCATGCGAACCATGACGGTAAGCTGCCCTGTGACGGCGGCGAAAGTCATTGTGGAGGGCCGAAGGCTCTTGGTGGGCTGGGTTTCGGCGCAGGTGAAGCTGCTGGAAACCAGACCTCTGAGGTGCTTCCGCTGCCATGTGGGGCACCACGTGTCGGTCCGGTGCACTTCGGAGGTGGACCGCAGCGGCCTGTGCTTCCGCTGCGGCCAGCCTGGTCACATGGCCGCGGCTTGCTCCGCCGCGCCGCGCTGCGCCGCATGTGCGGCAGCTGGCAAGCCAGCCTATCACCGGGCAGGGAGCAAGTCCTGCGGTACTCCCGCCAAGGCCAGGGGCAAGGGAAGGCCCTCCGCCACCACCGCCAAAACCCCCACCGTCGCCACCACCGCAGCTGCCGCCACTGTCGCCGCCGCTGCCGCTACTGCTGCAACTTCCGCAGCGGGGCCCTCGCAGGGGGCCCGGGAGGGGGCTGAAATGGAGTGCCAGTAACGGCCCCATTACGCCTTCTCCAGGCGAACATCAACCACTGCGCCTGCGCTCAGGATCTGTTGCTCCAGAGCGTGGCGCAGTGGTCGATTAACATCGCCGTGGTCGCTGAACCGTACTTTGTCCCGCCCAGGGATGACTGGGTGGAGGACCTTAGCGGCTCAGTGACCATAATTGCGTCGGTCGCCGCCGGTACCCCAACCCTTGAGAGTGTCAGGAAGGGTCAAGGGTGCGTAGCAGCACGGTTCGGGGAGATCGTTGTAGTGGGAGTCTACTTCTCCCCGAGCCGAACTCTCGCCGAGTTCCACAACTCCCTCACGGAGTTGAGTGTCGTCATCGGAAGCCATTCCCTCCCCGTGCTTGTGCTCGGGGACTTCAATGCCAAGAACTTGGCTTGGGGTTCTCGTTACACGGACGTGCGGGGTAGAATGGTGGAGGACTGGGCTCTGGAGACAGGCCTGGTCGTCCTAAATCGGGGTTCTGTCCCCACGTGCGTGCGGATGCGGGGCGAGTCGGTGGTGGACATCTCGTTCGCCAGCCCCGCTCTGTCGCCGCGTGTCGTTGACTGGCGCGTCATGGAGGGGGTGGAGACCTATTCCGACCACCGGTACATCCGGTTCGACGTCTCCACCCAGTTCTCAAGCGTGCCGGTCCTACAGGCCCCGAGTGGTCCGCGATGGGCGCTGAAGCAGCTGGACCGGGAGCTCCTCCTGGAAGCCTCGATCGTGCAGGCCTGGGTGTCATCACCAGTCAGGCCTGCCGACATCGACAACGAGGCGGGTTGGTTCCAGGAGGCCATGTCCGACATTTGCGACGTGGCAATGCCCCGAGTTCGGCCAGGAAGCGCCCGGCGTCAGGTGTACTGGTGGTCGCGAGAGCTGACGTCTCTGCGCAAGGCGTGCGTTGCCACGCGGCGCCTGTACGCCAGGCATCGCAGGCTCCGCATCCGCCCTCCGGATGCGGCAGCCATTGAGGCGGAGCTGTACGAGGGGTACAGAGCGGCGAAGACCGCCCTCCAAGAGGCTGTCCGGCGGGCCAAGAACTTGGCCCGCGAGGAGATGCTGGAGTCTCTGAACGGAAGCGGACCACACCGATGACGATGACGACGTTCCGGAGGTGACTGGGGTAGACCTGAGAGTGGCGATACGCAGGCTAAAAACCAGAAACACCGCCCCGGGACCCGATGGCTTGCCTGGCAAAGCCTGGGTCCTGGCCTCTGAGGCTCTCGGGCCCCGACTGGAAGGGCTCCTAAGCGCATGCTTGGAGAGAGGCCAGTTTCCGCTTCGTTGGAAGACGGGGAAGCTGGTCCTCATCCGGAAACCAGGGCGCCCTGCGGACTCTCCGTCCGCATACCGGCCCATCGTGCTGCTCGACGAGGTGGGCAAGCTCTTTGAAAGAGTCATTGCCAACCGCCTCGCCGGGCACCTTGCGGGGATGGGGCCGGATCTTGCGGAACACCAGTTTGGTTTCCGCAAGGGGCGCTCGACGGTGGACGCCATCATGCGCGTGAGAGCCCTCACGACGGGAGACGCGGTGTCCCGGGGCGGGGTCGTCTTGGCGGTGTCTCTTGACATCGCCAACGCCTTCAACTCCATGCCCTGGAGCTGCATTAGGGAGGCACTCCGGTATCACCGGGTGCCGACCTACCTTCGTCGTGTGGTCGGGGACTACCTGACGGATAGAGCCGTCATCTACCCTGGTCGAAGCGGAGAATGGAACCGGCGAGAGATGTCGTGCGGTGTTCCACAGGGATCGGTTCTGGGACCGGCCCTGTGGAACATCGGTTACGACTGGGTGCTGCGCGCCGACCTCCCTACCGGCGTCAGCGTAGTTTGCTACGCTGACGACACGCTGGTACTGGCACAAGGGAGGTCGCACGAGGCGGCGGCCGAAAACATGACACGCGGGGTTGCGATAGTCGTGGAGAGGATCCGGCAATTGGGTCTCGAGGTGGCACTGCACAAGTCCGAGGCCATGTGTTTTCATGGGCTTCGGAATTCGCCACCGTCGGGATCCCTACTGACGGCAGGAGGGGTTTCCATCGGCGTCGGGTCGACGTTGAAGTACCTAGGACTCGTTCTCGACAGCCGGTGGAACTTCGTGGAGCACTTCCGACGTTTGGCTCCCAAACTGGAACGGACAGGGGCTGCCTTCAAGCGGCTCTTGCCCAACCTGAGGGGTCCAAACGCCTCCTGCCGGAGGCTATACGCGGGGGTCGTGCGGTCCATGACCCTTTACGGGGCCCCGGTGTGGGCGCGTTCTTTGAGGCGGCAAGCCGCCCACTACCTGAACGCGCCCCAAAAAGTAATAGCCATAAGGCTAATTCGGGGGTATCGCACGATCTCCGGCGAAGCGGCTAGCCTCCTTGCCGGATTGCCGCCATGGGATCTGGAGGCGATAGTCCTCGCACGCCTGCACGAATGGCGCGCGGAGGCACTACGTCGGGAGGAAACTCCGCTGCCGCGGCAAATTGCTGCTCAGCGGACAGACCTCCGGCGTGATCTCATGGCGACATGGAGAGAGCGACTGTCGCAACCCCGTGCAGGGCACGCCACCATAGTGGCGATAAGTCCCCTCTTTGAGGAGTGGCTAGAGAGGCGCCACGGCGCCCTCACCTACCGCCTGACGCAGGTCCTCACCGGACACGGTTGTTTCGGGAGGTTCCTGCATCGAATCGGGCGGGAGGAAACGCCCGGGTGTTTCCACTGCGAGGATCGTCCGGAGGACACGGTGGAGCACACCGTGTCCTCGTAGCGGCGATTGGCGGCGGCGATCTCTCGCGTCCGGCCTTGGTTCAAGCCATGGTCCGGAGCGAGAGGGAATGGGAAGCCGTCACCTCCTTCTGCGAAGCAGTCATGCTAGTGAAGGAGGTAGCGGGACGTGAGAGGGAAAGAACCTCACGTCCCAGTCGCCGCGGGAGACGCCCTGGGCGTCGGGGGTCACGTGGTGGCTCCCGGCCACCGTAGGCCCGCGCCTGTGGACGGCGAGTTATGGGCCAGCTCGCCGTCCGGCCGTCTTATGACGACAGGCCGTGTCGACGGCGCGTTCGTGTTCCACGCGCGCCTCAAAGAGATGTCAGCTAATAAGTAGGGGTCCGCAAGGGCCGATGCCTGCCAGGGCTGCGGGACTGTTCGAAAGAGGTATTTTTATGGTTTCCGAGTTTTGACCATAGTGATAAGTGTAGTAGCGTGTGTAGTGTGTGTGTGTGTATTGTGTGTGTGTGTGTGTGTGTGTGTGTGTGTGTGTGTGTGTGTGTGTGTGTGTAGTGTAGTGTGTGGTGTTCATAATGACGAGTACAATCTCTAGGAGACTCTCGTTAGGCAGCTGGATCAAGGGCTTGATTCAGAAACGGTACACCTGGACCCTGTTCCCGATACCGGTAGGCTACATTTTTTTAATATTTTTAAATGTTATTATATTGTTTTTTTTTTAAAGAATATTTAAAAATGTAAGTATAAAAGTAAAAAAATAAATAAAAGACGTACAATCAACAAGTATCGGTCACTAATTTCTAGTACTTATCTTTTGATATAAAAATTAAGGCTGATAAAGTTAAGGCTTTGGGCTTTAACATTAAAACCTCCTGCAATTATTTTACCTAACAACTTTATTTCTGCCATCACGACTCACACAGCTGAAACCGACAATTGACAAACCATCCAGAACCTTCACAGTGGAAACAAGCTCCTAATGAAAGACATAAAACATTCACACAAGGCGCGACAAGGACACCTCAAGTGATTGACACTCGATCGTAATCGATCGCTCGTATCTTATCACTGACTAACAATTAATTACAGGGGCGAAAATATTGCACTCAAGGTATACGAACTATTACAAGACAACATAACACAAGTACTCTAGACAAGTACAAAGTTAGGCGCACCCTGGGTAATCAATACTACTATAATTCTAGCTGGTCTGTCTCATCTATCACGGACATGTAATTTAGCATAACATCACGCCAATTTTTTCAAGACTGGTTGTACCTATATTTAAGGCCCGTGTAACTGGAAGCGAAGCTATTGCCATCAACCTGGCACAATCCCAGACTTCTAGTTGCTAGTGCGAAATTCATGACTGTGAAACTCAATAACAGTTTGCCCTACCTGGGAATCAAACTCAGGACCTTCGGAACAGGTGAACGAATTTATCTACCCTATCAACAAATACCTACTATTAAAATATAGCTGATGTAAACAAGACAAGGTGGGATTTTTTTAAAGACTAGACAATATACCAATCATTGGCAGACTTTAGCTGAATTCAAATACTCAATTAAATTTCTCAGAAAAATGGCGAACATTATCAGCTCTTAATCTTAGCGACATAATAAATTATTCATACGAAACTAATGGTTTCGATTTTTTCCCACCAACAGCAATTGCGCCAAGTTTTAATATAAGGCCTGAGGCCTTATACAGCAGTTACTTATTGGTCAACAGATGTAAAAAACATTACCCTCCTTCTGGGTCAGTCGGATAAAAATAGACAGGCAATCAAACGAGTATTCATGAACGTCACTTAGTAAGTAATGTCTGATATACAATGTGTCGGGTTAAGCGTTGGATTTAAAAATCCTCTGTTCCGTACATTTTATGGATTTAATATGCGAATATAGGTGTATGGAGTAGCTGATTTTTCTTTTCTCAATTTCAGGATTGGTCCATTGGTAAAATTTTTTATTGACATTGACGAAATTAAATGAGCTACTGGCTGCTGTTCTGCTTGTCGCGGGTTCGATCCCCGCACGGAACAAATATTTGTATGACTAACAGGTACCTAGTGTTCCGGGTTTGGCTGTTTGTGCATGTTGTATTTAAATGTTTGTAACGTACCAAAAAAAAAAAAAATCAAACGTAACTCAATGGAGTGACCTCATTATGAAACACAATAATATGATCAGGGTACAGGAAAAAAGTTAATCAAGGGATAACCCTACAGACAGGTTAATTATTATGATTCTTCAATTCACAAATGGCATGAAAAAAAAAACGCTTTGATTAAATTTATTTCCCTAAACATATCAGCCTTCATTGTTTCAATATCGACCAAATGACTCATGCTTTGTTTCAGGGGTTTTTACAGTCATCCGTATGTATGTACAGTCGAGCACACACGTAGCTAAATTCAAAACCGATTTTCTCATGAAATGTCGATTAGGAAAAACTTTGAGATCAGGGCTATCAAAAAAATAATATATTTCTAACAACATAATATTGATTAGCAAACTTGTTTTAGGCCTTTTTCAACAATAAAAAATACAATTTAATTAGTTATGAAAGAAGAGCGAAAAATCATTTATTCAATAAAATTGCAATCAAAATACCGTAAGAGAAAACCACTTTTAAATGTTGCTATGTGTAAAAATATTAGTACTTCTGACTGTACATATATACACGTGAATCTTAAATACAAGTACCTATCTATCTACATATCTTTATGTACTTTCTACGTTGGATGTAAATAATATGAATTCATATTGACAGGCTTACAAGACTCGTGTGGGTGTATAATGTTAGTGCGTGAATTTTAATACCATGTCCTGACTAGACTAGTATTACTAGCTTGTGGTTAGGTTCTTTAATGTATTTCAGTGGTATGTTACTTTTCACGCACTATGGTATTAATGGTATTAATTCTCCTTTTTTTAAGCGTCCCACTGCTGGGCTAAGGCCGCCCCTTTCGCCTTCCAAACCTGTCTATCCTGCGCAATATGTGGCCAGGTTTGCCCCACAAACAAGATAAGATCGTCACACTCTCCTAATTCTGAATAAAATAAAACGAATAGGTAGATACGCCAGAACAGAAGCAATTACAGAATACAAATTGTTTAAAAAAATGTTTGTGTCTGAAAGAGAAGTTACAGTAAAATAAAAAAATGCTCGCAGAAAGAATTGCAAGCATTGAGATAGTTCCATCTTAATCTACATTTGGAGTGACCCTGTTAGATAGGTTGCTAATAACCATATATTGGAAAATTCAACAGTCTTTTAATGTAGACACATCTTAATTCTCATTCAAGTCATCAATCAACATCTAATTGAGTACCTACTAC
Organism: Noctua janthe; assembly: GCA_910589295.1. NCBI lineage: Eukaryota > Metazoa > Arthropoda > Insecta > Lepidoptera > Noctuidae > Noctua > Noctua janthe. The sequence continues at coordinate 1,932,344 of OU342561.1, forward strand.
CAAAACATTGTACCTAAACCCAAACACTACAACAACTCACTCTTAACAACTCCACTCCCCTATTATTTATAAAAAAGACAACGTAAACACAGAAACACATTAGTTTTCCAAAACAAAACAACGTATGTTGGACATGTCCTTGTAACATTTATAACACGCGGCAAACTCATTACGAACAAAATATTTATTTATGTGATAAGAATACTCATTTTGATAGTTGTTTTGTTATTATGAATAGACTTTTCAAGATCATAAAAGATTCGTTTTCATCATCTTCATACCCATTTTCATGTGTATTTTTCTTTAATGTCATTTTCTTTCATACATCTCTTAGTATTATTTCAGTGTTCGCATTATTTGTACCTATTCAAATACTAATACTTATTTCATAGAGTCTACCCATATCTTTATTTTATATCCCTTTTCTGTCCATTGTTACATCACGCTCTTCAATCCTCTACATCACTCCATCAATCAGTCTCTCTTCAACTTTCCTGTCATCCGCGTCACTTTTGAATGGCTTCTCGCAGGTCAGCCTACGAGGTTGGTTTCTGCTTAACTAGAGTATCCTGTGGGTGCCATGTGTGTAAGGCCAGCCAGGGGCAAAAAAACATATAAACTAAGCGACAGTGCGCTATGGGCACCCCTGTGGGGTGCGAGCCTCGGCTTAGGGCGTCGCTGGGGAGGGCAGCAAAGGGACAGGCTGGTTTTTGTAAAATCCGCGTCACTCTCACACTCCCTCTTACATACCTTTTCTCTCGTCACCTCGTATATGTACCTCACATTATTATCTTTTATATTTGTATGAGGTTGTCTTTAATTTAGCTATTAGTATAAATACTGTTTACTTATGAATACTGGACATTGCCACCAACAATCCATTAGCTGAGCACTACAATATTGTTTTTATTGATCATCTTAAATAAATGAAATAAAAGAAATGTATTGTATCTACCTAAATGCTAGTAAAAACTTCTGAGAAGTGAACCGCCCTCACTTACATCTTTTAACACCATACAACATAACAAAAGATAAACGATCCAGAAAATAGTCCTTTCTTCAACAAGAAACCAACTCAATAATTTTCTCCATCAGGCATTTACCGACCATCGTACCTAAGAGATATAGCCTTATTTAGCCCCAGCTATAACTAGACGGTCTGTAGTCTGCAGACAGACATCTGCTTGTAACTGTCTATCTAGATGGCCAATAAACACAGTGGTTTGACAGGGAAACCTTACGTTGTGGATAGAAATCGACAAGAAACTATACGACCGTCCTAGTTTGTTATGTAGGTTGTGGGACCACCCAAGTTGGATTACGGAATTAGTTGGCTTGACTTGGTTGAAATATATACCTTACATACTAAACGAGCTGTATAAATCGCAAGTTAAAGAAATTATTCTAGAAAAAAAAAGATGTCTTGCAATTCGCTATCTTAGTGTATCTCAGTGTCTGACCTGTCTTTCATCCAAGTCTGTTTAGTGAATCGTTTAAGCATGATAAAGCATATTCTACATTTGTCATATTAGCATTAGCATTTCCCATTACTTGTTAAGCTAACAAGAAACACGAAACAAAAAGACTAACCTACTAAATAACCCTTCTAAAATAAATTTGATTTCATGTTTGTTCGAGAGCGTCCATCGACAAATTGACATATATGTATGTCGTCTTATCGAGGCTACCAAACTTCCATACGTCATCGTCGTAAAAGGCATCATTTTCCCCTATAAAACAGCGATCCATCAAGCCATCTCCGCTTTCATGTGATTATCTAACGATACCGAACTTCTTTGCATAAACATAGCTAAAGCCTGTAGGTACCTTGTACATAGACATATGTACAGCCGTCACGCCAAGGCGCCTGCTTTCCGGAGGGGAGACAATAGCTTTTCTTCGGTAAACCACAAGTCGACTCTTGAATGTTCAATTACCTTTTTCCTCTAGGCACAAAGGGAACTGAGAAACGAGTAATTGAGTAGGAAATAAGCTTCGATTGTGGCTAACTTTTACTTTTTTTTACTTTAACGTTGCCTAGGTTGGTCTGTGGATGGGTGACCGCCCATTACATACCGAATTTCCATCGTGCCTCGGAAAACACGTTAAGCCGTTGGTCCCGGCTGTCATTTGTGGATCTTTGACAGTCGTTAGGTAGTTACCCAGTACTAACTGGGTTGTGGAGGTCTGATAGGCAGTCGCTCCATATAAAATACTGGTATTCAGCTGCATCCGGTTAGACTGGAAGCCGACCCCATTATAGTTGGGAAAAGGCTAAGCAGGTGATGAATTATAATAGATTTTAACTAGCTTTGAATGGAGACTAGCAAGAAATTGGGAGAGACAAACGCTACGTAGAGTGCCTTGTTCCCGAAGGGCAGCCGGTAGGAATCAGCTTCTTAGATGCCTTCGGGCCTGAGAGAGTGTCAATGACAATAATGTCAGAATTTAGAATATTATCATCATCATTAAAAATACGTAAGAAACTCAATCTGTCTATCTCTATCTGTTTACAACCCTGTCACGGCTGCACGAGTTCACGGATTTGGATGTAACTTGCACACCACACGGTTTAGGACATAATAATATGATACTTTTTATCTCGGTAGTAAGTTCCCGTGGAATGATTTCCGGCGATAACGCAGGGAAAGCCGCGGGCATGAGATAGTCAATACCCAAAGAAGTAAAACTATCTGTTGATAGATACTTAGAGCAAGCCACGGACCCAACGCAAATTACATCTAGAAGTTACCTACTCAAGGAAACAAAATATAAAACATCATCACTATACTAGGTTAGTAAAGCATTGTTATTACCATGCACACCTGCGTTATTTTGTAGTGCTAGATCTACATGAACGATACATACTCGTACATACATTTAAATACATTGATCTAAAACCGTGACGGTCTTGTAAGTCTCGGTTTTGATTTTTCGTGTATAATTAAATGGGTTGTAAGCACGCAAGTATCCGTAAATAATGTGTTAACGGCAGGAGGGGTATGATATGCAAAATACTGGTGTACCTTGGATGTCATAAGGGTCTATATAAAGGTGGCATCTACGCCTGAAAACTTTAACTGTGGATGTCTTTAGTTTTGCTGGTGTTTTGTACTTTAGAAGTTACTATTTCTTCTACTACGTCGGTTTTTGGAAGCCTGTTCAAATCTTGGCTATGTTGAACTGTTTTCAAAGGATTAACTATAACCATGGAATGTTTAGACTTTCCGTCCTGTATGAGTTCATTGTTTGCAAATACAGGGTGTAAACAGACCCTTCACATAGCCGTCACCAAGCATTCTGTACATCAAAACTTTACGCAAAAATTGTTGCTGGGAAACGACTGTTTTTTTGGGGTGAAAAATCACGTTTTACGGTAGGACTCGATGGAACCTACTCAAAGTATTGTTTTGATGGATGGATTGAATAGCATGGGGATCGTGGAGGTGTTTAAGGTAAAAATCTTACATTAAAAACACATATTTAAAAAAAAACTTGTGAAAATGTTGGAACTTTGACCCCCAATATCTCCGTAACTAGAAGGTTCCCAGGTATGTTCTAGAACAAAAAATAGATCGCAAAGACGGGGATAACAAGTGCCTTTCGGATACGCTAAGGGTCTACACCCTTTATTTACGTATTCCAATACTTAGTATTTACGTGTACATGTTTACCTATCTTTTTAGCACTAGTAGCCACCTACTTTTAGTGTACCTACACGACGTCGATATGTTCTGCTATGTTAACGATTTCATATCATATGAAGTGCAACTTTTTAAAAGGTGAACTAACTAAAAATGACTGTAAGCTCTGTCGAGTCATCGATTTGAGAAAAAATTATGATAGGGATCTTAAGCTTCGAGTTAAAAATGATATTGCTAGCGTGCATCACCTGCATCACGGCGGTGGTTAACAACTTTTACCTAAAAATGGTATCACTAACATGTAGATTATATTCCCAAACAATATGTATGGACTGAAATGTAATTTGAATTGTAGAACGAATGTATGTAAGTAACATTCCACACTCAATTTATTACTCAGAATGACACAGTTCACTACAACAATATTTTTTCCAAGTAGAGACAGATCACCTTTATTTTCGCCGTTTACGATATAAAGGTCGTGCGATAACCGCGCGCTGGTTAATCACGCGCAGATGACATCATTTCATTAACACGAGTATGTACTTCTAGCCTAGTAGTAGTTTATGATTTGTTTTGTACTTTAAGTAATTTGTTGTGAATTAGATTGTTTTGAATCGATTCTAGGGCTGCGTCTTGGTTCTTAGAATGTGTGCGGGTGATGTATTGTGTATTTAATATTGACTTTACTGTGTAATAGTTTATGCATCGCGAGGATTCAGTGTTTTTTTTTTTTTTTTTAATATTTATTTTGTACCCTATCACAATGTTTTCTTATTTAACCCAAAGGTTGACTGGTAGAGAATGCCTTGTGTCATTAAGTCCGCCTATGTATCACTATTGTACATGAAGTTTAAATAAATAAATTTATTTGTTCTTTGCTTCTTCGTGTCGCTTGCACGATAACATATTTGATTCATTTGTTACAACACAAATTTATAATCAGTAGAATATCTTCTCTGCTTTACTCATCAATTACTTTCCTTACTTCAACTTAATATTGAACGCGTTTTTGCAACCCAGAATCTTCGTTCTCATTATCATTTTTCTAGACATAAGCAAAGTCCATGCAATGCAACGTCTACTTAAGGATTAAGAATCATACTGTATCTCTCAAATATTATAGAAAATAATAACTGACAATACTTGTCCAAGGTTTAACACGAACTAAAAGTTAATTAACCAAGAAGTGATTACAATAGAGTTATTACTCTCGACAGACAACCAATAAAACTATGAATAGCATCTGCAGAAACTATTGTTATGACAAATGCTAAATAGAAAATACAAACGTGAAGGAAGACAAAAGAAAATGATAAGTGAAAGAAGATTCAGCTGTGAAAGTTGACGGACATTAAATAGCTCAGAGGCAAATGACTGAAAGTCATTCGATAGGAGGTTTGAAAATAAAACTATTTGAAACAGTTGTGAATCGTGATCTTTTGTTTTTCGATGACGATAAGGAATAGTGACGAATTGACTAATACATTTTAGACATTGCGATCACCGCTGATAGAATGTAATTTGTCTGGGCCCGCAGGATTTAGCTAAGCTTCATAGGATAGGCCAGGAACTATTTAGTTTTGAAAAACAACAATCGGAATTTTTAAAGCCGTAATCGAAGTCTGACTCAAGTGAGTAAAATATAGCGTGACGGTTGACAGAAGAGAATGGAAGAAGAAAACATGTTGTGCCGACCCCAAGTAATATTGGGTAAGGACAGGAAGATGATACGAACTCCGGTTCTCTACGGAATCCATTTGAACTAGAAGAAGAAGAAGAATAGACTAGTAAATTCTTTACTGTTAATACTCAGATATTTTAAAATTCAGCATTACTCGTACCATGTGGGTACTATAAATACCTTCGTAAAAACATTAGCTCTGCCTGGCTGAACAATAGTGTAAATATGAATATGATAATTAAGGTGACTTATTAAAAATGCAAACAGCCCAACACAAGCACAAACTTCGTGCAAAGTTTAATAAGTGATAACTCTATTGGAAGGTCACATACAAAGAATCTACAATTTGGCGAATTTACCTACATTCTAATGTGCTCGTTAATGCATACTTTATTTTTATTCATGTAATCTATACCTGTGATAAAAGTTGAATCATCGCAAAAGTAAATTTAATAAACTTTTACTGAGATGAATAAAGTCCTCTTTACGGACCATCACGAAACAAAGTATAGGAGTTTATGTTCGACCAGTAGCAATATCAGATCTAAAAGTAGGTCTAGGTATTGACTTATCTGAGCAGAATAAAAACAACAAAAGCTTGACTCCCAACAACCTTATAAAATATTGCTGGATGATAATACAAGATGATACGCTGGACGAGATACAGATGAGATGCCTCTTATCTCTTACAAGGTCCGATTTTTCCACTCTGACCTATTTTGATGAATCATCCTGTAATAATAATCATCCAACAATAATTATCTAAGCTATTGCACAATTAACATACTACGAACCACGTCACAGCTCATCACGTGTTCAATGCTTCAAGTTTAGGCATCAGTCCCACCGCTGACGAGGAAGCGACAATTTTATTATTACAAGCGATCTGCGTCCCACTGCAGGGCAAAGGCCTCCCTTTTCCTCTGTCCATTTTTCCCTATCCACTGAAGTTTATGGCCAATAATTCAGTAAGAGTCGAGTTCGTCCCGCCATCTCCTACTGGGCTTCCTACTGCCGCGTTGCCTTTTGCTGCTGTTTGGGGCTCATTCTGTGGTAGCTTTAGCCCATAGGTAGAAAGCGACCAGCTTTCGACTATTTCACACAAGAAACGTCGACGTTCATACTACCTAGAAATCTGTCTCCGCTAGTTTGTCGTAGCGACAAAGCTGCCACGTTTTTCTTTGACGCTGACTTGGCGGGCACTAAAAGACTCCTGCGTGTATACCAGCAAGGGACTGGGCGCGACTAATTGCCCGTCTTACTCACGCACTCTCGACAAAACTATCAACAAAATTATCACCACATACTCGATACCCGTTAGTTGCCAACTCGATTCTAGTTGCTAGCTCGGTATTATCCATTTTATATTGTTTGGGCCCAGTACGAGTTAGCTCTATTCACATTTCGGTAATCGTCGGCTATGGTACAGGAGCCTCACAGCAGCGAGCGGAGCCAACGCACCGATAGCACAGATTACTTCAATAGTTGCGGTTTAACGTTACATGATACGCTTCAATGGCCGATGCCCATCACGAACAGAAATGGGACATTATAGGTGATGGCGATTTTGTGGTTGCCGTCATAGCATCCTCCTAATGGGGCTTAAGTGGGTGCTCCCGTTTAAGGACCTGTGTTTATGGGGATGGTTACTGGAATTTAGTCTTTGGGATTCAGAAGATAAAGGGGGAAGCGTCAGGGTAGCCCGCGAAGTTAATATTTTCTTACGTTTTTTGCAATTAACAGGTCAGTGTTAGGTTGTATGTTGAATAAAATATGATTCACGGCCGTAATAAATATGGCTTTACAGAGTTATAATAATTAAAATCATCAATACAACCCCTTTAATTTCATTTAACCCCATTGAAAGACTATTTCGAAATTGTCATTCGATGTGATTAAATGAACTTAATAGATTGTTTTCAGATTTGAATGATTATAATTCTGTAAATACATACGTATTACGGCCGCAAATCACATTTAGTTCAGCATACAGCCAGACACTGACCGGCAAATTGCAAAAAACGTAAGAAAATTCGAATTTCGCGGGCTTCCCTGACGCCATATGATGGTGTGTCAACCAGTCTTACCGAGTGTTATCGTAAGGCCCGGCCATTGGATTGTGGAGGTCAAAAACGCAACCGCTTTTTGTAAAGCAATAAAATAGTAAAGTTGCCTCAATATACATAGTTGGGAAAAGGCTAGTGATTATGAGAACTGAATTGTCTCCTCAGTTCAGGAATAGGAGTCCTGAATCAACCTTAATTCAGCAGCGGTAGCAAATTTATAACAGACCATATAACCTCACATCGAAAATTTTGCGGTTCATAGCAAAGTTAAATATTGCCAAAAAACGCTTGATTCCTAATTGGCCAGCAAATAAACCTGTTTGTAAAAATCAATAAAAAAAAACGTCTGATATCAAGTTGCAAGGTCATTCTATATTAGACTGCGAACCTCTAACGAAAACGAAAATAAAAACCGAAAATGTGCATATTTAAGAGCACGCGCAGAATGAGACAAGGATGTGACAAAATCTTGCTTATTTTTTTTTCTGTATCTTGTTATTTCTGCTTTTTGAACTCTTTTTTTGAACTTTGGAGCACACATGCGCTACTATTTTTCCGATAGTTTCAGTGACTCATTGCGCACCTAGCCCGGAATCTCACACCTGCGATGCGCCGGCGCTGGCATACTTTACATGTGACTGCTCATGATTCACCTAGTTATTTTCTTTTCTATCTATTCCTTTAAATTTGGGTCAAGAATAATTTATGATTTTTCGGAATGCATTTACCTACTTTTAATTCCTTCATTTATCATCATGATCCATATTTTTTGCAAAAGTTTTAACTTATTTAACCAGTTTGGAGATTACTATGAAATAAATTGGTCGTCTGCCTTTGGATTTTTTGGAGGTACTAACTGTTGCACGCGACTCTGTTTGCGTGGTGATGTGTTTTACTAGGACAAAAAGAATGAGAAATGGGCTATTTCAGACTATAATCGATCTCCATAACAAATTTTATCCAGATCCGTTCAGCCGTTCTGATTGAGTAACAAACATTCATCCATCCAAAATTTCGCATTTATAACAGTAGTGACATAAGATAAAAATACAACTTAATGCGCATCAAAAACATGGTGTTTTCAGAAATTATTACATCAAACTTGTCCTTAAATCCTCATTCTAGATGAACATCACCATTAACAGCCACTGCTAAGTGTACCCCCTCCATTTTCCGCCATGTGTCCTTGATCTTCACAAGTCTCAGCCAGGTTTACCCGTGACCTTCTAAATATCATCCACATATTTGTCTGTTGGTCTACCAACACTTCACCCAAATGGATTGTAGATACCCAAAGACAAAGGACCAAAAACGGGAATACATTTGTCACCTTATCAGAAGTCCTTTATAAAGGACAATGAAAAGATCCCCAAGTTAGTCTATCCAATAAGCAGTTAAGGGAATTGCGACTTGATTAAACAATACATTCACTAAGTTTTAAAGCTATACAGATAAACTTAATAGAAAGAGATCCTTTAGCAATTTGGTCAATTAACTTAATTAAGTTAATCTTAAAGTGCGAGGTCCTAATTGATCTGAGTGAGGGTTTTAGTTTGGATGTTGGTTAAGGTGAGAATATAAAACTTCTTAAACGGTAGTAATTGAAACTTTCAGTTCAAGGTAATTAAGGTAATTTCTTAGTAATGAAAATTATCAATTGTAAACGTCTTGTCTTTAATTGTCCTGTTGATTATCCTCGTGTGTGTCATTCAAGCTTTTATGCACAATTATCAAGTTATTTAAATGTTCTATAGTATGGTATTGACTGATAAAATAATGATTCTCTATTTCCTGATATGTTAGGATTGTAATTTAATCTAAATTTATTTGGGGCTAACGCCGCATGTCTTCTTCTTTCATACATCTCTTACAGCTGCCACAAATAATAATATATTGACAGAGAACTAAAATTTTGTGGAATATTTTACTGAGTACGGAAACTCATTGCCAACAAGAGACATAGCAAAAATAAATTCAAGAAGACAACAGCCTGAAAGAGAGACACCAACAATAATAGTCTTACTGTTTATGTGTTATGGAATATTTATATTTGTAAATCCAAACAGACCATGCCAGAGAAATATTATAAAGACAGGCAATGTTTCTTTGCAAAGGAAGATACAATCTACAAAGTTGCATACAGGGGTTACGTGATCCGTAATCAGCAAAGCTATAAAAGAGAATATATTTAGCGCTCCGTTATCTTGGCTCAACAATGTTCTGTTCATACACTCAACTTTATGCGATGCTCGCGGCCTTCAAGTGCGTGAGAAGATGCGCAAGAACATATCTTTAAGGTGAAGGTATAATATCCAAGAACTAATGTGCAATAGAAATAACTTAATCGTCCTAAAAAGATTAGACAGTCAGCAAGACTGGAACCTGGAATGACTACAATTCTGGACGGAATGAGGCGAACGATATTATTCGAATAGAATTGGTCCGACAACATTTGAGTTGCAGTCAATTGACAAGAAAAGAAGAAGTGAGACGTGCTTTCATCCATAAATGCAGACACTCAAAATGCACCTAACTTATTATCCTTAGCACTGACGGCTTCAAATTATATTTTACGATGAGCCCATACGGCATCAATACTAATCGTTTGATACAACACCCTCTTGGACCATGTGATTAAAGATTCTGGACTGCTGTCCGTCTTTATTTGATTCAATTAAAAGAAGTATCTCGTGTAAATAGTCATACACAAAACAACCAACGGATGTTTTTACTCAAAATTTCTACCAGTTAGTAGTTGTTATTCAACTGGGTGCTAATTTACTGCCAGTGACATCACGCCAATTATAATTTGCGATTACACATGCTATGTGTTGTCACCAAACCATTCAGCCGCAAAAATTTTATTGACGATTTTCTCGGAAACATTGAATAAATTATTCAAGGAGACTAAGCTATCGATAGAATTTATATCTTTGCTAAATCGTTTCTCGTTAGCAATAACATCAGAAATATACATAAGCGGATAAAAATCTTAGTCGAAGAATTTCTGAATGTTGTTCCTGTTCTAATATTCTCAGAGCTTTGTTTTATGGCTCTGGTCGTGACTTCATTAGCAAATGCAGTCTTGTTTCTGGTATTACGAGGAGAGATTGCCATCTGACCTATGCAGGCTTTAGTTGGGCTAGATTTCCATAATATGATAGTCTGAATGTATGATATCGTGACGACATATGCAAAGGTTTACTGTGGACTTTACTACCAGAAGAAACTTTTGGTGTAAGTAAAGCAACGCAATTTTAAGCAGGAGAGAAGATATTTTTGGACCATTCCACAGAAATTTCCAGTTAAATATTTGCGGCCAAGGACAAATCAATTAGAAGCCAAGTGCAACATTTATCACTGCGCTAATAACTAAAGTGCAAGATAAGATAAAATGGCCAATTTCGAAACAACGCATCGCAAAGGAATTTAATCTCTGTCCCGCCGGAATTAAGAAACAAATTGATTGATTGAAGATTTCGAGACATTGATAATGAAAATACTGGCAATGTTAAGTTATTTGTTACTTGTGTTGATGTTGAAGGAAAAGTACAGCTGTTTGATGGTTATCGTGAAACAATGAATACAGAAAATGCAAAAGCAACAAGTCAGAACGATTGAAGAAAAGGTTAAGCAACAGGTTGTCGTTTTTATTCTTACGATGATACTCTACATTTTGACAGAACACATTGTTTCAGACAAAGAAAATGTGACAAGTATGAATTTCGATAAACAAAATCATCTAGATTCCAGAACAGAGCTTCAAAAGATTTATTCAAAATTCCAAGAATCAGACAATGGACCGCAAACAATGAAGATTGATGTATCCAAAGTATATCTAATTGCATTATAATCCGAAACGAATTTCTTAAAAGAGAAACTGGACCAACGGATGCAGTAAGCACTCAGTCAGAGGCGAAAGTCAGTTTGTTTGATAAACAGAAAAAAGATTTTGAAGGTAATGTAAAAACTGAGAATTATTTTAATTTAAAAGCAATTTAACACTTTATCAAGTTTGTTAATGTGTACCAACAATACAAATGTTACAGAAAACTATACACTGTCATAAATAATGTACAAGAGCAAAATGAAACTGATACCAGTAACATCATACAGCAAAAATCTGGTTTCTATTCTAAAGTTTGCGTAGGTAGACCCAGCGCTTCTTGTAAAACCAGAAAATCGCCATCTTACGAATAAAGGAGAGATAGCAGGTACCTGCGTAGGTATAGGTATTGCGAACGCAAAACAAGATACTTTAGAAAAAGAAGATTCTGTATGAATAATACATGCAGTATTAGATCCCTATAGTGGCTGGTATTTGTGGCAATTCTTTAAGGAGACTTCAAGACCAATGAAGACAATATTCTAATAACAACCAAATCTCTCCCTGAAGATATAGGAAAAAACAATAATTTTAAAGAACCAACAAAAAATTTTGACGCTAGGGGGTCCTGATTCATGTCCTAAATTCAAGGTACCCGTTTGTGTGTCGATGCCTCTTCCATCCTGTATTTACAAAGGATCCAAAATTCAAAACATCTATAAACTTTTTAAGGCTTCGGTTACTCAGGCGAAATATCCTTGAACTTCATTTGATTCACAGCTAATTCGTTTCAGTCTAACGTCTACTGAAACAAACAATTTGTTCCAAGTCGTCTTCGGAATGGTGATTCACTGCCTCACATAGTACGTGCATTGTTGCCTTTTTTTGCAAGACCAATTGCTTATTCACGCAGCTAAATCAACATGGCGAAGAAACTAAAATAGTACGGTATTCTTGCATAGCAATAGGTGATGTTTCTGACGAAAATAACATTAATATAGCCTAGCTATCATAATGTCAATGAAGTCAAACAAATTCATAATATGAAGACCAGTCATGGCAAACGACTTTTTAATAAATCGATTTTTGTTTATGATCATTTCAGACTGATAAAAAGCAAAAAGAGACATACAGTATGAAACCCGATAGAATAAACATATCAGCTACTTCAGATTTTAGTCGCGCAGATCAAATATGAAATATTTATCAGATAAAAGGATGTAATGGCTGTTTAATATTAAGATTAGTATGCAGTTGAGAAATATTATTTAAAATACAGTAGCAACTTTTTAAGTCGGACTAAATGATTATGAAATATCCGGTATTGTAGTCGATGACATAAAATATAGGGACAAGAAGACTTTCTTTTTCTGTATTATGTTACCTAGCCAGGACCTGGCCTGGACTTCAAAAGAGATTGTGGTGTATGGGTTTGTACTTCTCAGAGTAGTCGAATGAAACGTAGACCTCCTCTAGTTTGAAAACTTAATTAATTTTTAAATGGTTATTTTTAACAATATTCCTAAATATTATTTATTGACGAGAAGCCTTGAAAATGAGCGTCATCTATGCCTTTCCTATATGAAGAATCAAGTTGCGATACGTTATTGACGAACGACCTATTGTTTTGCCATGACATTGAAGTTTTGTGTAGAAAACAAGTTGCATAATCTGCTCAAAAACTCCAGTAAGGAAGTACGCCAATATGTTTAGTAATTAACAAAGGCTACTTGAAAACACTCAGCAATTATCTTATCTAATCAAAATAAAGCCATTAAAATACCAAACAAGGCGTAACTGGTCAAGTCCGCTTAAAAACTATTCATTTTTCAACCTAAAAAATTCGTTAGGAATGATGTCATTTTTGCCTGAAGAAAAAAACTATACGTTTTGTTCGCATATAATATAAGTCAAAACTAAAATTAGAATACCAAATCAAGTTGTTTACTACTGTCGATTGCCAAGGTCAAACGTAGTTTTGACATTTGCCGGTTGTTCAAGAGCCCAATAAAGGTTTTGAGTTTTAATAAACTGCATTATAATATTAACAACAAAAATAAAACAGGACCTAAACTGGACCTCATTTGCTCAAGTCAATAGTTCTTTCCCGAATTCCTCTTCAACGTCAGAACGCAAACTTACCGCGTCTTTCTGCGATGTGCGAGTCATATTCCGATTTGCTCCGCAAGTATTCCTTCCTGGGAGCAGTTTGCCAGGTCTGCTGCTTATACTCGGAGTGCCACTCGTGCTGGGGCGACTCCGCCCGCTCCTCACTACGGGTCTCGGTCACAGTCCTTTTAACTACCCGCTCGAACTTGACGAACCGGACGCCGGCAGCCAGGTCGCCCTCCTCGACCTGACGCTCGAACTTCTCCAGTTCCTCAGCGGGCTCCACATGTCTTAACTTCAAGTTTGGAAAAGAAGATTCAAAAGTCTTTGTAGGAGATTCTCCATCACGAGTCTGTTTAAGTTTAACTTCGATTTTCGGCGACTCTGGGCGCCGCTTGCGCTGCTCTATACGTCGTTCTATTTCATCTACATCAATGGCAGCATCTACTGTGTCATTACTAGATTGTCCACTCCATACTTTCTCAAAGAAATGGACACGGTCCCGAAGACCGCTTTGCGACGGGGAGTCGCGACCGTCCGACATTGCGACATGACCTCTCCGCACGGAGGCTCGCTCGATACTAGCCGTTAAGTTGGAGGTTTGACTTTGCGCATGCGCTATGCGCTCCCACGTGTGGTTGTAGACATCGCCTAGACGTTGCCGGCGAGCTTCAGGGTGCTTTCAACTGAGGGTCCGGAAAATTTCGTAAGTATTAGGAAAATAAGAGGTAATAAAAATTACGTAGAACCAGCTGAAACTTTGAACTGTAATGCCATACGGCTCGCACCGGTTGATAGTAAACAGGAAAACAATGATAACACACCTATACAATGTGGGTTACTATAAATAGTAAATGTAGGTCCTCTATATTTGAACTAATTGTTGTTTAGGTACGTATATCTTGCTGTTATCAAACCGCCAATAATAAGGCTGACGTAATGCGATTAACTCACTAATTATGTAAGATATTTTTAGATGTTATCACTATCAACTGCTTCTGTGTTATTACTGATAACATGCGTTTATTTAGACGAACTTTGTATTGTTGCACAAGATTACGATTATTTTGCGAATAAAAATGTGCCTACTGTCAGAAAAATACTTTTCATCAAATTTTTCAGGGTTACGTTGCCAAATGGCAAAACCGGAACGGAATCTTATAGATTCGTCCTGTCCGTCTGTTTATCTGTCTGTCCGTCTATCTGTCTGTTTGGCTGTCCGTCCGTACATCACAGCTATTTTACTCCGATACTGTTGGCACCATACAGATGGAATTTAAGTCTTTTATGAACCGCTACGCTACAACAATATGATGTGAAATTATGAAAAACTATTAACATAGGGGTGGCCCTCCATACGTGTAAATAAGGGTTGAACAAAATATGTGTGGGGTGTCTATCGATAGGTAAAATACGAAGTCAATGAATGTGAATTGTGTCCCCCTTCTCTTATTTCTAAAGACGAAAATTCTCAAAAATTGTACGTTTGTAGAACGTGAACAGAACTTTCAACGAAAATTGGTTTGATTATTTGATTTTTAACTTTTAAGAAAGGGTTTTTTTTTCGTGAAACTGCAGCAGTTACTTTGTTTTTCATTAGCATATTATGAAAAACAACTTTAGTTTTTCTTTTGGACGAACCTATGAATGAGCGTTAAGAATATTCTTATTATATTGATGGGTGATACGGAAACCTTTGTATTATAAAGGCGTCTGAAGTAGAAGGATGCTAAAATATAGATCACACGGCTTCCCTTTCCTTCCCTTGGACCATTGTTCATTCCATTTAGCAATAAATGCGGCTGGTCATTAAATACTTAGGTACTTAGCACCCGTGATTATTTTCGCCGAAAATCACTCAATACCAACCAATCGATTTACACCTCAAAAACTTCACTACATTTCGCAGTACAGACGCAGCCAAAAACTAATTCCACAACTACATGAACCTAACTGAATTCCCCTACACACACTACCCGTAGTATTTCAGTAGCAGGAGTGGGCTGTGGGAGCCATGTTCTTTTGGGCGGTGGTACATTGAACCCGGCTTATGCGGTGCAGTCACGGAGGCTCAGCATGTTGTACGTACGGAACGGGACACCGGTGTCGTGTCGCGATCGTATCGGAGAGGTTTAGGATGTAACGTTATCCGTTGTGTAGAAGATAGATAAGTTTTGGGCTTGTTAGACAAATTTTCAAATTGATAATTCGAAAACCGAGAATAATGGGATTGTCAGAGAATTCGTTTGATCAACCATTAAACAGTATTTTAGCACTTTAGCACATTTAAACGCCGTTCAAGAGCTGTCATTGTCATCTTTGGTGTGGAATATTGACGTTAACAGCTCTTGAACGAGGTTCGGGTGTGCTTCAGGTAGCTTCGGACAGCGTTCAGTTTTATTGGTGAAATTCTTCCCTAGTACCAGAGAGTAAGACACAGAAATATCTAAGGAGTCATGAGTCATGATCAAAGGTTAGATCATGTACAAATTAGAACATAATAAACTTAGATAACTTAGGTCTCGCTTTCTTGATCCCGATTCTTATCATAAGCCACCTCTGAATTATTAACCAAATACTAAGAACTGTAATCACAGTTAATTCAAAAATAAATAAGAGCAGGGATGTGCTAACTGAATACTTTACGGTTGAAGATCCAGAGAATAGCCCAAAGACAGAGACTCCAAAACATCATGATGAAGTAAGGTGTAACAACCCAACAGTTCTCATTACCAATAAAAAAACAATAAATTAATGAGTAATAACACAGCATAATTCACAAACAATAACACCTACAGCATCATAGACTCAGGAACGATAACAGAGTTACGTTCTAAAGCATATGGCCCAGTTATTGGCATTAAATTTATTATAGTCTCGGCTAAAGCAGCCTCACTAAGTCATCGAGACAGTTCGAATTCTCCATAGTTTAATGCCAAAAGGTTTGTGGCACAAACTTGACTTTCATTAGAAACTATATTTTAGACTGTAAAGGTTTCTAAATTCTGTATCTGGAAATAGTTGGGTCCACGTTGTAGATTTGGAAGAAACTGACCATAAGGGTCATAATAAAAAAAAGAAAAGAAGAAGACCATTAATGGACATAAGAAGCAACACGATCAGCGTAACTCCCCATCATAGAATATTAACACTGACCACTCGTGAACAGGGTTTGCCAACAGGACACAACTGGTGTCAATATACCATAGCAAAGATGATGCTGACAACTCTTGAACGCAGTTCAAATGTGCTGATCGCGTTTCGTCTAACTGTTCCTAAAACGATACTAAAATATTCAGTTTAACAACAAGTGTCATTACTGTACTAGACAAACTGACAAAACGTGCCAAACAAACATCTGTAGAGCATATTATTGCGTCAATCCGGAAATTAAACGAACTATAACGAACACAAAAGGCAAGGACTATGGTGTTGTAACTCAATTAATGTGTCACTGGTGTTTAGTAGACCTTTATCAATTGAATCAGTATGGTTTTAACAAAATGTATGCAACATGCTGCTGTCCACAATTTCATTATCATAATCAACCACCTAACCTTTTCTCAACTATGTAGGGTTCGGCTTCCAGTCTAACTAATGCAGCTAAATGCCAGTATTTTACATGTAACGACTGCATGTCTGACAAAAGAATCCCACAAACTTGCTTACAGACAAATTGCTACATACAAATTAAAATTAAACCCAATGATGTTATCATCAAAAGGGGTGTTCCATGATCACCAACCATAACAGAATCCTGTTAGAAACTTCCACGAAAAATCAGCTGATACAATCATCATCTTTCTTTCTCGCACCTCTTGGCATGTCAATCATGCGTCCCTGTCGCATGCCAAAGGGCCAAAGCCCCAGTGCCCTTCATTCTCGACCTCTAACGCAACAGACTGTGACCCATTTGTTGACTAATTGTTAAATTGGTTCACTGTGACTAGTGACTCTGTTAGTTCCACTTCAGTGTTGAATGAGTACCGTGTCGTTGGTCTAGTTACGTGTTTTTCTAGTCAAAACAACACACATTTTTATAGTTCGGCAGAGGTGTGCTCCAACCAGCAGAGGTGTGTTCGTTATGTTTAAGCCAGAGTCAGGACTATCAAAATCATTATCATCATCTAGTAATCAAAGTATCGCTTAGTTTGCTACGTGAACAGTCTTGAAGTGTAAAAGGCAACTGGAAGACATTAGCAACGTATTATGACGCCGTGACAATAAGTATCGGATTATTTAAAGGAATATTTACAAATGTAAAAAGTAATAGGTCAGTATTTGGGTTTGTACAATGATCAACGTGGCCCAATAATTAGTGTCGAATATGATACCTTTTTGTACTCAACAGCACAATTAGGCAAGGTAAACATATGTATAAAATAACGCCTATGTAGGTTACCTCATTTCTCAAAAGCTCTGGGTATGAAAGGGGCGTCCCTTTCATACCCAGAGCTTTTGATTGCAACGCAAAACGACCCTGAAGCGCAAAAAGCAAGTGGGAGTTACTTGCAATGTTTTGCGGTGTAATTGTCTTGGAATATAGGAAAAATAGGACAGTAGGCTTTTAAAAATGTTGGTCTTCCTATATACTTGTGACAGATTATAATACACCGTTGCATATTTAAGTGATACTCAATTTTATCAAAGCAAAAATATCTGCACTGAGATTGGCTGTCATAAAACCCATTTGTACGTAAGGTGTCTTTGTTATAGTGGCGATAAGTCCCCTCTTTAAGGAGTGGCTAGACAGGCGCCACGGCGCCCTCACCTACCGCCTGACGCAGGTCCTCACCGGACACGGTTGTTTCGGGAGGTTCCTGCACCGAATCGGGCCGGAGGAAACGCCCGGGTGTTTCCACTGCGAGGATCGTCCGGAGGACACGGTGGAGCACACCGTGGAGGTCTGCCCCGCTTGGGCGGAGCACCGCCGTGTCCTCGTAGCGGCGATTGGCGGCGGCGATCTCTCGCGTCCGGCCTTGGTTCAAGCCATGGTCCGGAGCGAGAGTGAATGGGAAGCCGTCACCTCCTTCTGCGAAGCAGTCATGCTAGTGAAGGAGGTGGCGGGACGTGAGAGGGAAAGAACCTCACGTCCCAGTCGCCGCGGGAGACGCCCTGGGCGTCGGGGGTCACGTGGTGGCTCCCGGCCACCGTAGGCGCGGGCCTGTGGACGGCGAGTTATGGGCCAGCTCGCCGTCCGGCCGTCTTATGACGACAGGCCGTGTCGACGGCGCGTTCGTGTTCCACGTGCGCCTCAAAGAGATGTCAGCAAATAAGTAGGGGTCCGCAAGGACCGATGCCTGCCAGGGCTGCGGGACTGTTCGAAAGAGATACCGTGGCCCTGGAACACAAAGGGCAAAGAAGGAACATGGATGGGTTTTAGTCAGTACAAGTCTGACACTCCCTTCCGCTCCGCCCAGAGTGGGGGGGGTCATTTGATGATTTCCCATCCGGAAAAAAAAAAAAAAAAAGGTGTCTTTGTTATACGAGACACTAGCTTAAGCCCGCGGCTTCGCCCGCGTGGAATTCGGTAATTTTCCCACGGAATCGTAATAACGGGATAAAAAGTATCCTATGTGTTAATCCAGGTTATAAACTATCTTCGTGCCGTAACTAATTTCATTCAAATCCGGTCAGGAGCTTTTGCGTGAAAGAGTAACAAACATCCAGACATCCTTACATCCTCACAAACTTTTGCAGTTATAATATTAGTAGGATACAATGTATCCGTAATTTATTTGTTCAAAAAATAATTAAGTACGTAAACAAACTGAAAACGGTAAATTCTCATGTTCTCAAAACAATTTCGTACTTCAAGGCCATTACTACCACGGAGGTACTTGTTCAAAGAGCCTTATTACTACCTACTATAAACTGGGTACAGATAAAGTCATAAACACACAATCAAAGTATATAATGTACCTTAGTACCTACACATAGGATAGTTACCATACAAGTTTACAACGAGCCATAATAATATTTATCTATAAATTCCGAGGCTTTATAGAAAGCAGTCCTGCCTTGACCTGCTATGAGATGAGGTGATACTAAAAGCTTAGCGAAAATTAAGAAACTGCAAATATATAAAGACTCAAGGTCCATTTGTTAGGTTGAGGAGGTGTCTTTGTGAGGTTCTAGTTGAGGAGCTCGTGGTTAAATATGAACAGCCGCTCGGGTTGATCTTTAGGTTTATCACCCATTACATACCGAGTTTCCTCCGAGCCTCGGAAAGCACGTTAAGCCATTGGTCCCGGCTGTCATTCGTAGATCTTTGACAGTCGTGGTAGTCAGTCGCCCGAAAGTCTGACAACCAGTCTTACCAAGGGGTATCGTATTACCCAGTACTATCTGGTTGTGGAGGTCAGATGAGCAGTCGCTCCATGTAAAATATTCAGCTGCATCCGGTTAGATTGCAACATTGTTGGGAAAAGGCTAGGCAGATGATGGTCTCTTTGTTATCATGTAAACAATTTGCACGTAGACGCTACTTGCTGGAAAGCTACACAATTTTCTTTTACAACGTAACCAGACGCTAAAATTATATACCTAGACGTCTTTCGGGGAATTATCTAGTATCCAAGTTCTCGAGTCGTCGAGTTAGTTACATAACATCAACTGCTAGGCCACAGATTTATCTCTATGCGAAGGAGTGTGAAGACCACGGGACCCAATGCGGGTTGGTCAATTCGTGTAAATCACATAGATTTTTTATAAAAAACTGAAATAAATAACTTTATTTCTATTATAAAAAATCATCTATACTTATAAAAATAGGAAGAACTCCCCTCCGTTCCTGGAACTCACAACTTAAAGTTAAAACTTAAGTGTGAGAATGGGTTAAGTTAGCGACAAGTCTCGACTTTATTTAAAGGGTGATTCTGAATAAATCAGCACTAAGCGTAGAGTTTAACTAAATTACTGAAGCCGAAGTCAATGCTAATTGCGCTGCCTTCTTCATCGTTGTACCGGTTTTGCACATTTAATTGATTTAGCGCTTGTTTCCTTTCCGTGCGTATAACCATTACATATTTATCTGTGATATAAGTATTTGTAGGTGGGAAGGTTTTTGAAGAAAATAAATAGTTTCCTCCTGCCATCGGAGTAACTTAGTAAAATACTCCGTTTGATTTTTAAATTATCCAGATAGTAACCATTGTCATTTTGAAAGTTGAAGACCCCAAATGTCTGTTTGTCTGTATGTGTTGTCTGTGTTGTGTTGTTGGTCAACATCATCCGGAGTGAAGTTAGTTTATGCCAAATTTACACATCAAAAAATAAATAGCCACACCAAAGTTCATCCTGAAGTAACTTAACTCCGAGTTTATTAATATAATAGGTTGATTAAAGATTTCTAAATGATATGTCTAAGAACACTTAGTCCGCTTATCTCTCGCTTAGTTAGTGCCTAACCCAAGGGCCGAAGCAAAGGAATGTTAAGGCAGATTCTCGCCAGTGATTGAGTACAGATGCGTTTGATTCAAGACAGTATAGTAGGTAAGTACAGTTAGATAGTAGTCGCGAATTTTTGTTATTGTACTTGTTAAGAGGCCACTCTCTCTTTACGCTTGGTTTGAGCTAATTAGGGGTTATTAATAAGAAGTAGTAATTTCAAGTTTTTAGAAGTCAATGTTAGAGGTTCTTTACATTTTCCTGTATTGGGAAAGATGAT
This sequence comes from Noctua janthe, assembly GCA_910589295.1. Classification (NCBI taxonomy): domain Eukaryota; kingdom Metazoa; phylum Arthropoda; class Insecta; order Lepidoptera; family Noctuidae; genus Noctua; species Noctua janthe. The sequence goes on from OU342561.1 coordinate 1,953,342, forward strand.
TCGTGGATTAAAACATGTGAAACGTTCAATGTGAAGGTCAACATAGAATTATTATTACCTAAGAGGGTGACATGTTTCAATGTATTTTATACGAAAAGAAAAAGGTCCTCACTATCTTTCTAGATCTGGCTAAGGCGTTTGACACAGTTTCTACTCCCCTCCTACTTCATAAGCTGGAAAAAATTGGCGTGAGAGGTGAATCTATTCTGAGGGACTATCTACATAACCGAACCCAATGTGTAAAAATTAATAATTATTTGAGTGATGAGCTGCCAATAACATATGGAGTTCCGCAGGGGAGTGTGATCGGGCCGACTCTTTTCCTCGTATACCTAAACGACCTATGCCAGATTAAGTTAAATGATACCAAGATAACGGCGTTCGCAGACGACACTGCACTTTCATTTGTTGGTGAAACATGGCCAGAAGTCTTTAAGAAAGCTCAATATGGTTTTAATATAATTAAGGAATGGTTGGCTAAAAACTCACTAACACTCAATACTGACAAAACCAACTATATGACTTTCTCACTCCGTCAAACCACCCAACCTCCACTCTCCCTGTACCTTGTCGCGCATTCGTGCTCTGTTCCCGACGACCAGATCTGTAACTGTCCCAAATTAGCTCAAGTGACCAATACCAAATATCTTGGCGTAACTCTAGACAATGGTCTTTCTTTCTCACTCCACATTGAGTTATTACAGAATAGAGTTAGGAAACTAATTTATATTTTTAAAACCCTACGTCACGTAGCTGATGCACGATTGTTAAGGCAGGTCTATTTTGCACTTTGCCAATCGTTACTGAGTTATTGCATATCGACCTGGGGAGGTGCGCCAAAAACAAGGTTATTAAAATTAGAAAGAGCGCAAAGAGCTATCTTAAAAGTGAGCAACTTTAAAAATTATATGTTTCCTACTGCCGAACTTTATAAAAGTTGTCAAGTGTTGACTGTGAGGCAACTTTTCATAGCAAAAACTGTCCTAATTCAGCATTCTGCGACCCCATACAAAAAAATCTCCAAAAGGCGTAAAGACATAGTTTGTGTAACTAGGAAAAGTAACCTTACCCATTCCATTAGGTTCAATTATTTTCTTGCACCTACATTGTACAACAAATTGAATAAAATACTCCCGATTTACCAACTATCTAGCCGCGATTGTAAAAATCTAATAACTAAATGGCTTCAAGGACTGACCTACCAAGAGACGGAAAACCTCTTAAGTACAATGTCGTAGTATAATTACATACACAAATACACACAGACACACACACACACACACACACACAGACACACACACACACATATCTAAACGCAATTACACCCACACTTACACATCTCTATTAAAAATCTCGCTCACACGCGCATGCATACAAAGAAAATTTTCCTTTAGTTTTTAATTTCTACCTTATTTTATCTTTTGTTTTCTCGCATTGTTAATAAAATCTAGATTGCATAAAAATAAAAAAAATAAAAAAAAAAAAACTTTGAATCTCGTGTGAAATTGTCTTAAAATTTTATAGGGAAAAGGGACTGGTATCTTTAACACAGGTTACTCTGTAATCTAGCTAAGATGCCAGTTGCGATCCGTACTGTGACTATAAAACCACGATCACTGTTATTTTTGTAACTATCTAATCTTAAGGTTTTATACTGTGAGAACAAATAAAGCTTTATTATTATTATTATTATTATTATTTTCTTGTTGAAGGAGTACCGAAGGATTTTTAAAAGTTTAATATTCAATTAATTGGTTTTGGAGGTCAGAGCAGTCGCTACCTGTAAAATACTGATATCCAGCTGCATCCAGTTGAGCTGAATACCGACATACTCGGGAATAGCTACAGAGATTGACCATGATGACAGGATTCATACGAGTTTTAGTAGTTCCATAAATCCATCTAGGAGTACCTACTTTATCGAATAAACGACAATTAATTACAATATAATTGTAATGGCTTTGTCACAATGTTTAATTCATGAGTTCCATCATATTTATTAGAAATAGATTACAATATAATCTAACATATCCCGTTTAGAATATTCATAGCACGGCTATTAATAGACATCAATGATGTTAAGTTAAATGATGTAAATAAAATACTACATATGCATAGTATGTGCTGCCCAAGTATTTGCAATTGAGATTTTATACAGCTGTGCGGGCTTGTTACGCTGAACTTTCTCGTTTTACTCGTTACGATTTCAGTCTCAAGAAGATTTAAAAAAAATAAAGTTCAATTTTCCAAAATCAAGGCAAGATTCAAGATTCTTTATTTTGCACGAAATATGCTACATGATGGTCTTATAAATAAAAAGGCTTCACATAATTCGCTGACTTCCTTCAGCATGCAAACTTAAAATTAAAATACCTACCACAATGTACTCGTAATTTAGGTAGGTACCTAGTTAAAACTTTAACAAAACTCAAGGTTTCGTTGACCACTTCGTTTTCGATTTAGCCCTGATAAGAAAAATACAAAGTAGTTTATTGTCACAATTAGCATATTCAGTACATTTAGATGTGTTTGGGGCCTCCTTTTAACCAAAACAGTGCCTGTATTAAGAGACTCCGCGCTTCCATATCATTGCCGTTTACTTATACTAACTGTGAGTGTCTGTTGATTAGTGTACTGCGACATTAGGGGATGAGTACACATAATCAAACGTAAAATTCAGCCTGTATAAACTGATATTACTCAGTCTGTACTAATTTTTATGAATCAGATTTATTAAAATTTTATGAAGAAGCTTAAAAAAAAGCGCCCGACTACTGCTACACATTTTGGTATTTAGCCTTACCCTAGTATGATTAGAATTTCGCTCTTCTAAAACGTGTACATGTTTTCTTAGTAAAACTTTTAATAATGTAATCGCCGAATGACAAATACAGTTTCATGGTGGTTTTATCTTTTTACAGAAGATTAGGTTTTGTGAAGTTTTGACTGCAATATAAATAACTCAAAAACTTAAACTACCTTGACAAATGTAAATAAAGTAAGTACTAACATAACCATGTAGAGTGAAGTTCCAACGAAATAATGTAGAATATTACATTTTCCACATTATTTCCTCGAAATTAAGTAGCACTATAAATAAGTAAGTAATAGCTTAATTTTATTGCAGGCGGCATACCGCACTGGCTGAAAATGTGAAATATTTGCAGAAAATTCGTCGTAGGCAAGCCGCACGCAAGCTGGAGTACCAAGGTCTTTGAACTTTTCCTGTGCCAACTTTTCTTCTACTATCGTCAAGGCATTTAAAACTCTAGTTTTTACTCTTCAAAATCGATTTTGGTTTGAGTTAATTTTGACCAAGTTTTCTTCAGAAGCTTTCAAAGTATTTTGGACTCTGTTAAGCGAATGGTAAGGATGATTTTTAGGGTATAAAGTGATATGTATTTTATACAAGTGTCCTATCAAACAGTATGTAGGTGCGGTCTAAACGAGCTTGTCACTAAAGTTAAGGAGTTATCTGATACAGTAGGGAGATAAAAAAGCTTTATCACGGAGTTTTATTAGATTTGAGATTTTGCGTCCCAACACCATTTTTTAAAAGTTGTATTTTTCAAACTTCGATATTTATTTATTTAATTCGTTTTTAAGATATCCATATGAAATGAAATGGCCAAAGATTAAGGTAAGTTGATGCCTAAAAAACTACATTACATCAACATCACGCCTTGTAATCCCCAAAGGGTGAGGGCAGAGGTGTACCTAAAAAGTACACCTACATTTCGCCAGTTATGTTTATGTCCCTTGTAATAGAGGGCGAACCTATTGCCATCAACCGGGCCATTTCTCAGTAGCAGCCACTGAGTCTGGATTAGTAGGCTGTGGCTGTTACTGAAAATTTCCTGATGGAATCCAATAACACTTTGCAAGACCCAGGAATCGACCCCAGGATCTCACGCAAAAAAAAAAACTACCTATTTATTTTTTCTTATTGACATAGTCGCAACTCTGCAACTACTTCAAAAATCTGTCTTAACAAATTAAATGAAGACATTTACATTTTAAGCACTGCAACGTATCAACATTACACGATTTCATTAATTTACTAGCAATCCATTCCCGAAACTATAACGGTACGGCTATTATGCGTGTGCGCTGCAGAATGGAGTTTCATAGAAAGTACCCCGAACAGCTCGACTTGAAGTGATGTCGATCCCACCTAGTATATCTCATAACTGTTCGTTGACCTTAAGAATTAAAACTGATGTTCCTAACGCTTAATTACTATTATGGCATGTTAATTAACACAAATTCATGCCCTACTTGACCGTATGTATAATGGTAACCGTACACGTTGTTCGACTGCAATCAATGGACGCTTTATTGACGGCATAAAAGGAAATCATCAATAAAGATGATATTACTGATTCTTAATAAGGATTTCATCTTACTGCAATATTTAACAAACGTTTTATAATTACAGCTAGAATTTCTCGGTAGTAGCTTCGGAGTGTGAATTTGTGCCCGGTTGATGGCAATTAGGCTCGCCCCCACTGGTGAAATGTGAGTACTTCAGGTAAACCTCGGCTGATACCTAATTCTACTAGCCAGTTGATACCCCTGTCTTCACCCGCTTGGTTAGTATTTTACCTTGGCTCTTCATAATACTCCTTGGAAAAGTAATTTATATAAGTTTTTAAACTGATAAGGTCAGTAACATTCTCATTAACACTAGAAACGGGATATTTACCATGTTTACTGCTTGTTTTGAGTACCCGATATTTCGGCGCTGTTGCAAGCACCATGATCACGGATAAACTGAAGTTATTGCGGGTGGACAAACAACAAGCAGTAAACATGGTAAATGATAAAGTAATTTATATTCATGAACCAGTCATCCTATAACCTTTTCCAGGCTGTATTAAAACTCTTTGCCAATTTACGTTAAAATTGATTCAGTAGTTTAAACACCAAGAAGACACAAACAAACAGACATACTTTAGAATTAATTAACTTAGTAGGAATTACCATAATCCAGCGGGGATTATGGTAATTCCTACTAAGTTAATTAATTACCAATATAGACCGTTCACTAATGAACGTAAGTTTATTACTAAAAGTCATGGGTTTCTGATAAAATCCCTAAGTTGCATCTTAAGGCGCGGTTTATACAAAAGAGACGTGGCGAGGACGTGTGGCGGAGGCGGATAATCAAAGAAACCTAAAATGAACCTAATACTTATGACGCGTAGCGTCGTTTTTGTCAGGCGAGTCACCTGGTAGCGGCGACGGCACTTGGCAGTGCGGGCGCAGTTCTCTTTCCGAAAAAAAACGACGCTATGTGACATAACTATTAGGTTCATATTAGGTTTCTTTGATTATCCGCCACTGCAACACGTTCTCGCCACTTCTCTTCTGTATAAACCGTGCCTAAGACACCGTGGGTGGACTCGCAATGGCCCATTCTTAACCATTCTCGACCACTGGACTAAGTGAATGTTCACATTACCAACCTACGTGAGACTATAGTTTAGAATTGCAAATATAGAAATGTTGTGGGTAATGCAACCGTATGCATGAATGACACTAGACAATTGAGGTTTGTTCAGGTAAATAGTATTAATAGCCGTTTCCCTACATAAAAGAAAAAAGAATCGACAACCAACTGTTTGGGAATTCCAATGCCACAGACAGTCAGACAAAGTGCTAGAACTTATAACTACAAACCTCTTCCGACGGTGGATGAAAACTAGGCCGTAAATGTCGTAATTACCTGCAAACAAAAAAAAACTTATGAAGTCTTTCATCAATCTAATAATTCAAGATATCGCAAAAGATTATCCCGCGTTTACAACCATTTTCGCGACATGTGTCATATCAACTATCACACATGTAGGTAATGATTTTATATTCCTACATAATTTCACGCCCTTTTCCCTGGGGGGTAAGCAGAAATTAAAGAATTTTCCTTACGTCTCAAAGAACTTTCCTTTCGCCTCGTACACATGTCCACATGTATGTAATAACTTTTGAGTTTTTGTTCTTCTTGACAAGGTTTTTACAACTTTGTATAATTATGTACACCAATTCTAAGTGCCAGATACTGATTTGAGTAATTGAAGTTTAGGACTTTTTAAGGTCTACTTAAGGGAGAAACGCCAGGGTAGCCTGCGAAATTCAAGTAATCTTAAGTTTTTTGCAAGTCAGGGTCAGGCTGTATGTTACACAAAATATTATTTGCTACCGTAACACGTATGTAGTTACAGAATTATAATTATTAAAATCATCAATACTACCCTCGAACTTCATTTAACCCCATTAGAATTATGACTTTTTCAGTAATAGTCGTAGTAGACCTGAAAACTGCAAAAAACGCAAGTAAATTATGAATTTCGCGGGCTACCTTGGCGCTTTCATCTTAAGCTTTAAATTTAGAAATGTCGAGCGTTACATTATATTGAAGTATATCTTAAGTAGAGCTTGACTAGTAGTCTAAACAAATACTCAAATCAGGAACTGGCTGTTAATCGTTGACACCCAAAAAACTAGTAATACTACTAGAAGGATTCCTAGGAGACGAATCACCATCTTCCAAACTCAATCTAAGTAGGAGCATACTCCATACACACAATCCGGTCCGTCCGGTTCGCAATACGACACGGCGCGCGGCGGAGAGGAGACGTCGCATTGTCTGCAACTTGTGTGGCTGTAGTTAAACAGTACTGAGATGTTGTTTAATATGTGTGTGTGTATAAGTTTGACTTGGATTTGATCTTTACGAACGGTTTTCTGGCTTAGAAACAAAGATTTTACTGAAACTTAACCTGAAAAGTTTAACCGATGACCGAAACTCAAGAGCTTAATACAACAGAAGATTAAAATAATTTATCGCATAGTTCTCAATTTGATCTCTTCAAACATCTCAGAAAATAAAATAAACTGATAAGAGGCCAGTAGTAGCTTTAGTGCCACAGTCTAGACGAGTATGTTGGACTGTATAGAGCTTTTGTATGACCAATACCATGCTTATGACATTAACAGTAAAGCTTACATTTCTTACTTCATCATCATTATTCTCTTGCCCTTATCCGAATTAATTTGGGGTCGGCGCAGCATAGCTTCTTCTTTCAATCTTCTCTATTACTCGTCATCTCATCAGACACCTCCTTTCTTGCCATATTATTCTTTACACAGTCCATGCATCGTTTCTTTGGTCTTCCTGTACTCATATACATTACTGCTTACATTTCTTACTTATCTACATATAATTTCTAGTCTAACCAAAACATACGCAGAACCGCACCCACGCTCTCAAGACCCGAGCACAATACTAAAAGCCAACGGATTCGGCGACACAATACCAGACGAAAGTTTCGCACAAGCTGGATCGAGATCAACGCTCTCTGAAGAACTTGAAACCAGATTATATTAAGACGCGTAATGTATTTATTTATTCACTAGTAACCGAGCCGCCGTGTTGGAGTCAGGCCTAACTCTTATGGGGGCGGTAAGAAATATCAGGTGGATGAACATGACATAAAATTAGCGTATTTCTAAATATTGCTTAGTTTAGATGGCCTGCCATAGACAAGAGACACTCCCTTAAAAAGTTTTCTATTTCTATGACTACTTTTAACAGAATCGACACAAATACTTTTCGATAACTTATGTCAATCCAATACACTATTAACTTTTCAAACATTGTTATCACTGATATTATGTCGATGTATCTAGACCCTCCTGTGCTAAACCAATGGTAAATAGAGTTTTTTCAGTACTTGACTTGTAAACGCAGTACTTACGTTTACGTTGATACTTTTTTCATCGCGAATGTGAGTGTTTGGTTTCAAGTATATTTTAATTTTAAGTTTAAGATTGTACATATTACACAAAATTTTGCTGTGCCCCGACGGGGTCTACAACGGCTCTTAGCTTTAAGCCTTTTGTAAAACACCATGTTTTTACCTTGTAGAACGCAAATAAATAAATAAATAAATAAATAAATACTAGTCTGTTAAGGAGCTCGTGGCTAAATAATAACAGCCTCGGGTCAATCTTTAGGTTAAGCCGTGCCTCCCTAGGTTGGTCTGTGGATGGGTGACCGCCCATTACATACCGAGTTTCCTCCGTGCCTCGGAAAGCACGTTAAGCCGTTGGTCCCGGCTGTCATCAGTAGATCTTTGACAGTCGTTACAAGTAGTTAGTGGCCCAAAAAGTCTGACAACCAGTCTTACCAAGGGGTATCGTATTACCCAGTACTAACTGGGTTATGGAGGTCAGATAGGCAGTCGCTTCATGTAAAATACTGGTATTCAGCTGCATTCAGTTAGACTGGAAGCTGACCCCAACATAGTTGGGAAAAGGCTAGGCAGATGATGATGACTAGTCTGTTAAACGTTCACCAGTGCCTTTTGATTTTGCAGTTACTGATTTATCTCAATCAAAATTGTCTTGTGCTCTTTCCGCAGTGACCTTGATATTTCTGATGTAATTCGGACCATTTTTGTCATAAAGTTCATTATTATTTCTTTACGCAGAATTCCGACTAGATTCAGCAAATAGGTGATTCTTGTGAGATCATCGCCCCGCATAGGAACCGGAAAGGCGATTACATTAAGTCGTTTGACATGAATTATTCCACAGGGAGGATCGTGTTGCCATGGTGCCTGCTGATGAGCTAGCCTTTCACTGATTTGATCATCATAGTTTATACTAATATTAGCTTGTATTACAAGAGGTAATTCTGTGTTTTCTATACATTTTGCTTCGTATTTGGAGGAATTAAAATGACTAAACTGGATTTGCCAGTCATTTACGCAGTCCGCCTCTGTACTTTGTGCTTGAAGTGTTAAATAAATAAATTAAATTAAATTTTTAGTTCCAAGACTATAATGATATATTCCTCTACGCTAATCTAGTGTGGGTTTATCACATATCTTCGAAAAAGTAAAGAGGCTGTCTAGGTGCGATCTTAAGGCCTTCTTACACGTACGCCCGTTTGAAATGAGTTGAGAAATTCTGTCATTGAATTCTGAAAGGCCACATTCAAACTATTCACTAAGATAAACACTTATACAGCTACAAAAGCTCATCGAGAAATTCTAATAAATAACCACAGCTTTAGTCAAGCTAAACAAACACCAATTAACCTTTAAACCGTTATTGAAAGATATCTTCATACAATCAATGCCTACAGGCTCTAAACTTGTTTAGATTATACGCTAAGATACACTAACTTATATTGAAGTTCTAACGACTTGATTAACCTTAGCTTATAGAGAGAGTGGGGCTTTATTTAGTCATTTAGTTTAGTGTACATGTTTATTTGTGTTTGGGTTTCCATTAGTGTCATCATTAACTAAACTAGTGGTAAGGTTATTTCTGTTTGTGTTTAAATCATAATTAAAAATAATTATAAGTTGTTTTTTTTTGCAATTCTATTTGTTATCACTGATTACTAGACTTAAATACAATCCCTTGTGATCGTTTCACAGATTCTGCATTTGCATCATCTATCGAGTTAATAATAATTGAAACATTTGCATACAATTACTTACCTGTTAACTTTCAACGTAACTTATCTGGAGCTGGCTTTTAACCTTATATAAATGTGTGGGCAAAATCTTACACAGTTTATCGTTTATATCCAGATCAGTATATACCTCATTATGTGCATGCTGGTGTTAAAAAAGCGAAGGGAACTCTGTTGGTAACTTGTGTCTGTCTGTTACCTTTTCATTCCTTAATTGATTGGCGGATTTGGTTGGACATAGGGATAATCCATGACCTAGGTTAGGACATAGTATGCCTTTTATCCCGGTATGTGTGTATGACCAAATGTATGAACGTGGACGAGGCTAAAGAAGTACGTCAGTATATTAGCAGGTGGCGTTCTGTCATTTCCACGAGAAAAGTCAAGAATTTATGTATATAGTAAATTCCCGTGTGTAGCTAATTTCCGATATACTACACGCGGGTGAAGCCGCAGGTAAAAGGTAGTTCACAATAAAGGGCACCACATATCTTAACGCCTACATACAAGAGGTGTATCCAGACTTGGACAAAGCAGATAGCCGAACCGGTTCGACGGGCCGGGCTAGAAATCTGAGCTGGCATTGTTAGAGCTAGGTCAAGTAAGATTGTGTTCTTATACATATACCTATGTATGTTCTTATGTATTCGTGAGCCGTGTAGCAGAAAGTTGTGTCAATCAGTTTAACTTTGTATGAATGATTGACAGTCTTTGGTTTAGAGAGTTGGGTGTGGACGTTGACAGTCTACGGGTTTGGTTCAAGCGATTTTGATTCTTGAGTGATTTCATTTCGGATTTCGGTCATATCATTTTCTACTATGAATGCATGTGTGTTTTGATTACTATTAGGTCTTGATTCCTGCTTGGTGATAAAAAGGTGTGACATTCATGCGCGTAACTGAATGTCTGTACATTCAGTTACGCGCATCAAGCTACCCGAAACTATAAAATTGTCCCAATTAATCTTGAACCTAATGCTTTCAATGATAGAGTTGAAAATCTATTAAATAAATTTGACAGATTGTAGCAGCTTGATGTGCTGGCGTCTTTACGTAGTTAGCTTAGCGTAATGCGTTGTTAGCCTGATCACTAATTTTTTATCCATACTTGAAACAAATATCTCTTGCTTTCTATATTTGGGTACGTGTGGGAAACCGTAAAGTTCAGAAACATCCAAACTAATATAACTACATGTACCTACTCAACGGTCTAGAGCAAATGCCTAAGGCTTTTATATCGGTAACCATGTAAGCACTATTCTACAGAATCCTAGCACAAAACGGTACCACAAAATACAAACATTAGTTAATATCGGGTATTTCCTTTCAAAGCGACGCGTGATCAGCGGCCGTTTAGCAGTCACGTTCTCTAGGAATCGAGCTACCAATACCTGAAGTCTATTCAAATCCTCGATGCAAATTGACGTCCACCACTTAAACGATTATCAACTTTATGCTAGAGCTATTAAGTTGATTCTATTTTGTTCTTCCAAATACTTAATTGTTTACATGTGTGGTTACCAACGAGAACCCAGGTTGGGTACTCGTATATTCTATGTAATAGCTAGAAATTACTGGAAATGCTAATTGAGAAGTGTTTGTTTGAACTAATTGTAGGAATTGAATGTTGAATGAAGCTGCTACGTCTGTTTATTGGTAACAAATCGAAATTAATTTGTATCAATTAATTCGGATCGGAATCCCATCTGCTCCTTTGTGTTTGATTTTCTTTTACATGCATGGTTTATTTACAAATAAGCTGTTGTTGGTATTATTAATACTCGATTACCTAACTCACTCGTACTCATACATTTTGACCGTGTAGGTATTGCACTTTTGTAGGAAACAGCAGATTTTTTTAAATATAAGCGATGAAAAATTTCTATATGGGCTCATAATGATGTAGGTACTGAATACGTGGTAACCGTTTTCGCGTTGGTGTCCCTGTACCGTAAACGCCTGAACTCTTCTAAACAATAATGTGTAGGTACTGGTAGATACGAATGTCGTTACAGGTAGTCAGTGGCCCGAAAGTCTGACAATCAGTCTTATCAAGGGGAATCGTATTACCCAGTACGAACCGGGTTGTGGAGGTCAGATAGGCAGTCGCTCCATGTAAAATACTGGTATTTAGCTAGGCTGCATCCAGTTAGACTGGAAGCCGACCCCAATATAGTTGGGAAAAGGCTAGGCAGATGATGACTTGTAGATACGAAAGTAACATTAGAGTAAATCCAGGCATGAGGAAATTGTTTACTATTTTCAGGGCACAATCAACCTTTGAGGGGGAAGCGCTAGGGCAGCCCGCGAAATACATTTTTTTGCAATTGCAAGTCAGTGTGAGGATATATGTTGAATAAAATATGATTCGCGACCGTAACACATATGTATGCACAGAATTAAAATCATCAATACAACCCTCTAAGTTAATTCTTATTCTTTTTCGTGTGGTTAGTGCCTAACCTGGTGTCAGAGTTTTTATGCCGCCCATGGGCCTCTGACTTGACTTTACATGCCGTCAAGAAATACCTCTGGTTTCCTCACGATGTTTTCCTTCACCGAAGCAAGTGATAATTATACAATACGCACATGAATCCGAAAATCAGAGGTGCGTGTCTTGGGTTCGAACTCCTAGTACCTATGACTTGTCAGTCCGACGGTCACACCACTAGAGTATCACTGCTTGTTCATATAATAACATTGAATGACTATTTCATGAAAACGTACCTTAAAGTTTTCACTGTTGGGAACTTGGGACACAGGTCGTTTTCCTGTGAAAAGGAGTGGACCAGGATACACAATGCGGTCCCAGTGCTGGTTGGTACTTCTTCAGTTCACCTGTTCCAAACAAGAAACATTGCAAATGTTTCACCCTATCTAAGGAAGCTCATAGATTTTGGAAACTTAAGCAAGCAGACTCAAAGTCTAACCAAACAGCGTCATGTAGTTACCAAGACAACGCATGGTACGAACAAGAGTTATTTTTAACCGACTGCGATGAACTCTCGACAGTAATGTTTTGTGTACAGGCTAGACGTTTAGTCTGGCCGGCTTTACGGCGCTTTGATGGATTTCGACCTGTATCTCGGAAATTAGAAAGGTTGAAAAGCTGTTCAATGGATTTTGAGTTAGGTTTTTTTGCTTGGGTAGAAATTAACCAGTGAATTTTCTTCAGGTTAGGTTTTCATGAACACTACAAGGAATGTGGGACACACAGGTATGAAGTACTTATAAGCTGTCCTGTAAATTCGATCAACTTCATACGTGTACTAGAAATATGGTAACTTTAGCCGATGAATCAGGAAGAATTTCTTATTATTTTATATCTCAACTAAGGTTTCGCTACCGGAAAACTCCATAACAATATCTACGGCTGTTGAACTTTAGTTTTACCTCTTCATGCACATTCTAATGATAATTATAGTAGGTACCAATTTTCATGCAATTACAGCCTTCGTGATTCAATAAACTACCACATGACATTAATTTCACAACACGATTTCATTATTTCTATTCGTACAGTGCGATTAGCTTTTAATATAGTACCTAAATCATTTTCATCACATAAACACGACTTTTACCAATAATGCCCATAAGTTCTTCATTGCCAAATCAATGGTCGAATGCTCCTTATGGAAAAGGAAGAGCAAAACATACAAATGTGTCCTTCTGTAAGGCATTGCTATTACGTACGTGACAATCACAATGTTTCTCCTACATAAAATCGCTAAATTCAAACCGCAATATTTTTTCAGCGGCAATAATTGTAAATTGATGTATTTATTCATTGTATTTGAGACGAAATTACTTAATAATACGATAATTGCCCGTCTGGAATCTGAAGATAGTTTCGATAATATATTAGCAGATGGTAGTGACCTCATAAAAAGAAGAGACAAAATAAACACTCGAAAAAAAGTAAAATAATATTGTTTCTCTATTTTCCAGCATCGTAGGTGCACTTTGAAACTCACAAAATCGCACATGGTAGTGATCAACGAACCATTTATTATTTTTTGCTAACAATGTCAATGTGATTATGTGACGGCATCAGAAATTGAGATACTCGTAACACATTTACGACGTGCAATCTAATTTCACACGACAACAAACTATCTCATTCACAATGTTCCTCGCTATTATTTCACCATACTGTATGCTCGCTATTCCAACTGAAATACTTAATACCTGTTACCGACAGCGACATGATTCTGTCATTTTATTTTCATTGCGGTTTCAGTAAATAAATACAAGAAAAGTAGCAGCAGTAAGAAAAGTTAGCAGAGCATTACAATCACGTAGCGATCGAAGATAATATTTATTAACGAATAGCGTCGTTCGCGTGGAAATTTTGATACGTACGTAAGAAGAAAAGTAGTAAGTAGCCTATGTGCTTTTCCAGATTATTATCTATCTCTGTGCCGAATTTCATCCAGATCCGTTCTGGCGTTATTGAGTAACAAAAATCAAGGAATGCAAAATAACAGAAAATACATTTACGACAACCAATCTACAACAAACTGTTTTCATCTCTAATAACCACAATGTTGCCACACTAAAATAAAATTGAAATAGAAACTGCATGTCGCTGTGCCGATGACATCAACCTGCGTGCCTGCATCTACCAAGGTTAACCAGCTCGTAAAAGGGTTGGTCGTGAGTTTGTATGTAAACAAGATGACCCAGACCTTATAAACTGTGTGTACATATATAACTCTTTATTGTATGCCAAGTCTGGGCTACTTGCACCTACATAATATGTTTTATTATCATGATACGTGTGTGTTCCTACTTCAAGTCCACATGATTCAATGAATGTGGGTACGTTTTCTTTGATATCCCGTGACTCTGATAATACCTGAAGTTTTTCTAGACCTGCCTCGATGGTCTAGTGGTCGCAAGCGTGACTGCTGAACATGAGGTACTGGGTCCGATTCCCAGGTCGGGCCAAATGTTATTATGTTTTCCATCACGAATTACTCAGTAGCAGATACGGAGTCTGAATTTGTGCCCGGTTGATAGCAATAGGCTCGCCTTCTATTACATGGGACTTCAATTAACTGGCGAAATGTGGGTGTACTACTAGGTACACCTCTGCCTAACCCTTTGGGGATTACAGGCTTGATGTTATGTTGAAATATACAAGGTGTAAACGGACCCTTCACGAAGCCGTTAACCAAACTAAGTAACTCTACGCAAAAATTGTTGCTGGGAAACAACTTTTATTTTAAGGTGAAAATCACGTTTTACGGTAGAACTCAACGCAATCAAAACATTGTGCTGATGGATGCATTGGTCATGGGGGTATTTAAAGTAGACTTATAACATTAAAAACTTCTATTTAAAAAAACTTGTGAAAAAGTTTTAACTTTGACCTCCAATATCTCCTTAACTAGGAGGTTCCCAGATATGGTCCATGAAGAATAAAAACATGATCGCAATGACTGGATGAGGGTCTTTTTAGAGCCATCATAGAAGTTCCTTTAACCACTCTAAAAGAAAACTCGTTGGAGCACTTGTGCTCGTTCTAAATCGCTCAGCCGTTTCTGCGAAGAGATGAATGTAAAACTTACAATCTTGAAAAGAAGCAACTAACAAAATTCACCGAAAAGCAACAAAACACTTGGCCCAACGCTATTTCCAACTGGTGTTGAAAGGAATATTCGATTTGATTTTCTAGAATTATAGATAGATATTAGAAAGCCATTGATATTTAATTATTTATTTATTTATACACCCTCCTCATTTCAATTATGAGTAGAAATTATGCCAAAAACATCAAAGAGTTCGAAAAATTTTAATCAGGGTAAACGCCCAAGTTTTTCGCCATTCATCGTCAAGAAATGTAATAAAACGGTCGAAGAGTTTTGACTGTCGTCGTCGCCCGTCAGTCATCGCTGTGACCGCATTTTAAAGAAGTTTCCTATGGAAGTGCTATTTTAGAATAACTGAGAACAGGGACATTGACCTCGGCATGACAGTATTGTCGTTATTGACATTCGTTTGTTACGAAGATGATCAAGAGACACTTAAAATAATGAAATTACAGTTTTCCCGATATAAATTTTCTCTCACGAATTGACTCATGTCTCACTCGGCTCACTCCGTTGGGCAAGTTTCATTGATGTGTGTTTAAAATCATTTATTCAAATTAGGATCGAAAATCTGCACTTTTTGATCGTCATTAATTACATAAGAAAGTCCCGCAAAACGCCTGCCCTTCACTACTTCTTATAGACCGACCGCTTTAATGAGTCCTCCGCCTTGCACCATCAAAGGCACATTAAGCGTCTACAAAGTCCTAACAATATCCCACACGTTATGTGCTTTAAAATAACCATAATCCACGTAGGTATTACGATACTAATTGAAACAATACGTGATCAACCTTCATAATATTCGATTTAAATTGATACCTCCGCGAGGACTCATTAAAGCGGTCGGTCCATAGTGTTTTAGTTAGTGAGAAGAACTAGGAGCGCAACAAACTGGCCAGCAAATTGAGTTGAGGTGTCTGCTGAGCCCAGTTAAGAACTATAAGTATATCTTCTGATTTAGTAGAGTATTACGGACGACAGGTGTATCCACCTCTCTGACAAGAATTATGTTGATAGCACGCGCCTATTATAAAGTTTTCACTTTGTTGGGTAGGTGGTTTAGTATTAAATCTATTGTAGCAGCTTTCATGAATTGAAATGCCAAAGCATTACCAGTACATTTTATAAAACCATAGCAGCTTATAATCGCTGATCAGTAATAAAATCACATCGAACGTTGAATACAAAGTGATGAGCAAACATGATAACATTAATAGCATCAACCGTAAAGTCGCAAAAATTTATGTTTCAAACACGACTGTGTATTTGAACCACTTTCAGAAATAAAATATGTGTATTATCAAATAGCTTTGGGTGCAAAGCACTTTTCAGCGTATACTAGCGGATGCTTTTACCCATCTTCCGACATTGTCGTCAACTTTGCGAGATAGTCGTGGAAAAAAACTTAAAACAAATTAAAGGTAGGAAAACTGTCCCTTTATTAAAAACGCAGACAAATACAACCTCACATTTTTGGAGCATTAAGTGTGGCATACCAAAAGGTAAAAGTCTGGCAGTTTTCTGCTCTTGCTGGGGAGTTCGTTCCACCACTTCCTCTACCCACCTATAACACTAACAAATTATGAACTTAAATTGGGAGTTTTATATACTTTTTGACGTTCAAAAAGTGCCGAATTGTGTAAAATGACTTCGATTTATGTCGAGAAAAACATCTAAAATGCGTTAAGCTTAATCCCCAGCGGCGGAAAGTGAACCGATCAGGTGCTTCGACAGACAGGTTATCGCTCTAATAATACATTTGGCAAGCCTAAACCAAAGAATTAGCGACAGATTAGTTGCGGACGTGTGATAGGTTATTTTTGTCCGTGAAGTAAGGTTGAGGCCGGGTGTTTCACGAACAAACACAAACGCGAATGATTTGCTGTCTATAGATGATGGGTTACTCTGAACGCCACGGCGAACCACCACGAAGGGCTGGGTAGAGGTATTCCCACAGTAAACTCATCATTTCGCCAGTAGTGGGTCACCATTAATCCCATGTAATAGAAGACGACCTTTTTGCCCAAAAACCCAATAACAATGCCCGACCTGGGAATCGGAATTACTCTTATCATTTAAGTTTAGAAGTGAGGATGTGTACTTCTATTTGTAAAATAGGTTAAGTTTGAAGATGTAGAGGGTAATATGCATTCGCATCTTCATCTGGAGATTTATGCGTTGATTTCATTCAAATATACTGTTAAATCTGGGTGCATATCTACCTAACCCTTAAGGAATTACAGTCTTAAGCTAAAAATTAAAATTGCAGCACCAATTAAATAAGAAATTCATCATTACGGTGTTACTGGTCGTAACTCAAACACGCTGAAAGTTACCTCTGAAGCATCACATACGTCACAGGGACTTAAAAGTGAGCCAAGGATAAAACATTCCAACAAATTCTCAGTATTGGTATTGAAAATAAAAGAAAAAAGTCTTACTAACATACACAACTTGTAAGATTGGGCCGTGAAAAATGGGTTAGTGTGTTGGTCGTAGGCAGACGTAGGCGTACGACTATTAATACTTGCGAAATGTCGGGATTTTTTACACAGAGTTTATTGTTTCTCTTGCTTTACGATATCCTAGCGTGTCAAAATAAAGAGCACGTAAAAAAACTAGATGTATGATAAGCAAATAAACAATAGTAGTTTCTTGAAACCCTATTAAAACAGATCAAATACCTACAACTTTTCAGCATTGTTTCATCATTGAATAATTTTTGTTGCCAAGTTCACTAATTTGATGTCTACCATCATCATTCTCTTGCCATATCATTCTTTACACAGCCCATCCATCATTTCTTTGGTCTTTCTCTACTCATATATCCATTCACATTCATACTCAAAACTTTCCTCACAACATTTTCTTCATTCCTCCGCATCACATGCCCATACCACGACAACCGATTACCACACAACTTTTCAGTCATCGGCGCCACTTTCAGACGTCCTCTTATATACTTATTTCTTATTTTATCCATTCGCGTAACACCACACATCCCCCTTAGCATTCTCATCTCCGGCACATTCATTCATTCTCTCACCTTTCGTTCATCCCTTTTGTGGCCCAACATTCTGATCCATACAAGACAGCAAGTCTAACCATTGTTTTATAAATCTTCCCCTTAAGTTTAAGGGGAATGCGGGAGTCGCAGATTGTTCCCGTGACCTGCCGCCATTTCATCCATCCCGTGTTAATTCTGTGCTTTACACTACGATCTATTTCGCTATCGCTTTGCACGAGTGAACCGAGATACCGAAAGTCGCAGCAGACAGGAAGAAACGCGCCCTCTAGCGCTATGTCTCCAGAACTGGAGAGACCGCCGATATCGCAGAACATGTATTCCGTTTTAGTTCTGCTGATTTTCAAGCCAACATTCTCCAACTTCTGTTGTCATTTCTCCAATCTGCTCTGGATCTCAGGTCCATCTTCACCGACAAGAACAATTTCGTCGGCAAACAGCATGCACCAGGGTGCCTCTTCCTGTATGTCCGACGTCAAAGCGTCCATAATCAACAGGAAGAGGTAAGGACTTAAAACCGATTTGACGTCTACCATAATCATTTAAAATACACCGTGTTTAAGATATTTTCAAGAACTAGTCACTAGCCCGCACTAACCAATACTTGATACCATCCGTAGTACAAGATATTAAATAAACAACACTAACAGGCAGACCCTACATAATCTAACTGAATTGACCACAAGAAACTAACAAAAAGCTCAGGATAACGCAAAAAGCTTTTATGTATTTACTCACAGACAAAGCCTAGGAGAAAGTTTATTGAGCCAAATGAAAGTAGTTCAGACATTGGGAGATAGTTTCTCTCTACTGTAGATAGTAAAGGAACAAGAACATAATTCACATCGAAACATTTGAGAAAATTTTAGTTTCTATGGTCCTAAACTTATAAACACAATAACTAAAACAAATAAATGCGTATTGCGCCGACTCAAAGTAACATGGGACAAGAGCACGAAGATGATGAACCCCAAGAAATGATAAAACTACGTTAAAGATATGACATAACCAAAACAGGCGTGAACTATGATCTGCCAACCCCAACAATGGGATAAAATCATTAAATAAACATGACCAATAAATAGATCAGGATCACATATACATTTATTATATTTACATTTGTGTCGTTGAGCTCCTTGGATTATGAGTCGAGCTACACGATCACTGACAGATGCTTGCACTGTCTGGACAGGTCCACTCAAAACTGTGTGGTTATTTCTTCAAAATACCATCTCAGACATTAATCTACATGGTCCCTTATATGACTTGAACTAGATGGTGACCTCTGAGTTTGTTTCGGATGTTTCTTCTCAGAGTAGTCAGGTACAAAACACCGGCCCCATCTAGTTTTAAAACAACATGTTGACATGTAAAAGAGTTTTTTAAACCAATTTACAGAAATAAATATGATGATGATGATGATGATTATACATTTAATCTAGATCAATAAATAAATATATGTGAACGATAAATAGGTATGAACAAACACAGCAATCGTTAAATAAATAACGGTGACAAAAGACAAATTCTCAGATGTCATTTGAATATGGTTAAGATGAGATCACCGTAAGTTGCAAGGGCGAAACGTACCGTGCACGATTTGCATATATATTATATCTATTTATAGAAATCGCTCTGCATTAATACAACCTAGTTCGAAATCTATTACCCCATATAGATTTAGATTAAACTAGTACTTACCAAGCAACCTTTCAAAGTCAATCTGAAACTGTTGTCTGAATGAATAAATGACTTATGATGAAGAAAAACATAGCGAGGAAATCTGACGGCTTGGATTTATTGACATTTAACCAGCGAAAACCGTGATGGAATAGACAATTTGTAGTGTATTTTTGCCATATGTTTAGACCCTTGTCTAACTCCACCTTGGCACTGCAAGTGTGATATCCAAGTCTCGTCATTTACGAGAAGAAGTTTATGCCACGCAGTGATGCAATTAGAAACTGATTTTTTTAAACTACGGTTCGGATAGAAGTCTAGTCTAAAGAGATGGATCGAATGAATAAATTAGACTAGACTTCTATCAGAAGATCAAATTAACCCAAAATACGGAATAGGGAAGAAAAAATGCAACATGGCTGCGAATGGAGATAACTGAAAACAGCACATACAATCTAAACCACAAATAATAAACCAGCTCAAACATCATCAAACACAAAGCCACGACAACGCGACTCCGATACCAACATTATAGTAATTCTTATAAATAGCCCAAGCGACGTAGGCGTCGTTGCTGACGGTACTTTTCTATATAAATAACTTTATTTATAAAACATCCACGTCTTTAAGTAGATACAAATTCGACTGGACGTGTGCAATGGGATTATGATATCGCATGCAAACGAATTTATGCTTTCCAACGTTTGTTTTAGATGTTGTAATCGTTTGGTGTTAGATGGCGGGATGCGTGGATTTCCTAATGAGGTAATCAAATATTGTTGGTGATAATTTTATTTTGATTGCGGCTATAACTGTTAATACTAATATGCTATGTGACGTAGTAATTAGACATTAGGGATCAGCATTAAAGAAGCTTAGCTGCATAGTTTTATAGGGAACAGAGTCTAGACAAAAGGCAATTGCACCAAAGCATTCCTACAACGACTTATAACAAGATTGATATCAATTTAACAGTAGCATTTATCTCAATCCAATACGTGTCTGACGTTGCCATCGTCATCGTCGCTGATAGAATTTTATTTAACTACGTTGAAGTCCTCAAATCACTAGTAATATGCTTTATGCTACTGAAGTTTTCCGTGTGAAACTTTCAGCTTCCACAATTAACGAAGCAATGAATAGCTATCTCTATAAAATTTCCTTTCGCTCTTAGTTTATTCGCTCTAAGTTTTGTTTTACCACGCCATTACCGCGATGTTTAAAACTCAATAACATAATGATCACAGACACCGTAAAACCGAAAACTAACCCGATTTCAAAGTTTACGGCAAAAACGTATATTTTACGAGTAGTGGAGCATATCTTCGCAACTGTAATTATTGGAGCAGCACAGTTGTTAACGCCTACAGGGCTATATCTTTAAGATTTATACCTTGTTCTGTCTTTTAGTAAAAGATGAAACGTTATTGATTTATTGTAACTAACTAGAACTAACGGAGTATACCAAAAGGCTTTTGTGGAATGGTTGCCAAGGGAAAAAACGCCTCAGCCATCTGTTACATCCTACAATTCTCTTGGGGCTTAGTTACAGTTTTGAAACTTGCAGTACTGATCGCTTTTAAAGCAAATCAGTATTAGTACATTATTTTGTGAGGCCATCACAGCATGGTTACAAAGAACATATAGGTCTTGACTTTCTTTTCCTTTGTCCGTTCAGGACCTAGTTTTTTTTTTTTATTCAGTTTTTACCTCGCAGGCTGTTTAATGTTGTAAATTATGTACCTACTACATAATGTGTTGAAGTCTTTACTGCACGGTTACCAAGAGAAAACAAAGTCAACTCCATCTTTTACATCATAACGTTTTCTAGGTCAATCGCTAAAAAAGCGCTTTCAAACATGCAGGACTTAATGGCCTATACAATAAAGGTGACTCCTATCGGTGATAACAAAGATGAAAAAGTAAAAACAGTAAGTTTAAGTAGAAATACGAAACGCTTTAACACAGATTCCCATATGACTAGACAATTTGCTGTTGCAAATCTTTGTGTAAATGACTTCATAACACCTGCTGATAAACTAACTCTTCATGATCTCAGTCACCCCAAAATATTTACACTTCCACCTACAACATATTCTTGGCCGAGAATGATAAAAATGTTAGTTTCTAGAAGATAGTGGGTTGAAACCCGTAGGTGTTACATTCCCCTGTTGCATTACACTATCAAATATAATTTGTTAACGGTTTCAGGCGCCACATAATATATTTGCAGCGCTCGCCTTAGCGTCAAAATATGAATAATAGAAATTCTAATTGTATCACGTCTCGTTAAGGACCGTACTGATCAGGCTACATGCAAAGTAACAACAATATGGAATTCGGTTTTGAGCATTACATTACTATAATGCAGTACTAACCGGAGAAACATTAGCTTTTTTAACAAATCGGCCTTTAGACCAAAGCGGGGATCGGTGAGGTGAGACGTGCAAAAATTGACCAATCGAAGGATAGACGAACGGTCAAATCCCGCACGTCTTATATCCGCTCGGCTCGTACGCATTTACTGTAGCATGTACAAGTTGTATTATTACCAAAGTACGCAATGTCATGCTCGGCTTATTCGAATTTGAGCTATTATATTATATGGTCCCGATGAATACCCACCTTTACAAACCGTACTACTGCCAGATTCATACGACCTTACAAACCTTTTGGCAAATTCTTAATAGAACACTCATGATAAACTGTGTGAGAGGTTCTAAGAAGTCTCTCATTCATAGCCACAGATTCGCATGTAGGTCAGTCGCAAATAGCAAGCAACATGTGACAAACGTTACTCAAACATAGTCGAAATCTTGAAATGCCACAGCTACTTTATAGTAGTTATGACATTCATAACGGGCATGCCAAAATCTCAAAACATGTCCTAGAACCAACAATTCGAAGACTTGTGACATAAACTAACCCGTACTGGGCTCGCTTGGTGGATACAGCCAGTGGCGTGTCTAGGGGCCAACAATACGGCAAGCCCATAAGGCAAGCACACTGTTCATAAAACCTAACGAAAAAAAAACATGTTGCGCCGACCCCAATTAACATGGGACAAGGGCTAGAAGATTATGACTGTAACATCATGAAAAGTAGTAGGCTTTAAGGGCAAGCCAAACTTTTAGACTTGTATGAAAGTACGTCCACTGTTACATTCCCTGCAATCCCTCTAACTGAGATCCCAGGATTGGGAACATTTTAGGCTGATTTTATGTATGCTTTATGCCAAATATTGGTGAAACAAGGATTCTTGTTTCTCCTAAAGTTTTGGCCAAGTGAATAGATGAAATAGGATTAGATGGATCGTCTTCGGAACGGAAATGGTTTTCATTTTTGCATTATGACAAACGATCTTACGTTAGTCACATAGCAAAAATAAAAATTCTTGATTTAGAAATATTATACTTCGTTTTTATTAGCCTCCTCATGAGAAGAAACCATTTGCATCTCATATTAAATTGTTAGTCCTATCAAATAAGTCCGTAACATCTATTGTTGCTTTTGACCGATATCACTTATGATTATATTTTTTACATTTTTTTCTGGCAACAATAACTACGCATATGTTTCCGTTATAACTAAACTCTACAACCCACATTCATAAGATGTGTCAAGCCTACTGAAATAGAACTAACCCGCCACAATATGCCACAGCTTGTGCTGGATTTTGGCACTAATGTACTCGCCCCCGTTGTTAACTACAATGGTTAGCTAATGGTCTTAAAAGCTTACTGTTAAACTGAAAGCATAGTCTCTCAAATATATTGCAGAAGACACCGCTGTTACAGAATCAGTTTTCGAAATGTTACATGTTGGATGCGTTAGAATGTCAGCTCGGATAGAAAATGCCGTGTAAAATTTGAGGTGATCACATTTTCTAAGCCACGCCCATACATTATCTAAGAGGCAATAAAAACTTATCACTCAGGAAAATCCGCAGACAAAGACCAATTTAAACCAGACGACGAAGACAAACAGACACAGCATAGCTAGAAATATCTTACGATAGGTAAAACATGCAATAATAGAAATGAGACGAAGGAAAATAACGAGTCGTGCATCGACCTCGAATTTTCTAACACTTTCCGTGTATCTCAAACACGATTAACTGATGACGTCAGCGGGATCAGTGTGGGGGCGGATGACGGTAGGACCAGACTCGAATCAGCTGTAAGAGATGGTGAGACCGATATGTTTGAAGGCAAATTGCGCATGTGTATAATTTACGATGATATCCACGAATTTATAACAAATTATACCGGAGGTAACAGAATTCAGCTTAAAGATTGATGAAAAGAGTTCAGGGAAATATGAAAGAGCAGTCGACTAAGTGCTGTCATTTGAAAAATGATAATAAATGTTGCGTTATTTATTGTTCTGCTCATTGTTGTCGACGAAGAAGATGAAGAACAAAAAGCATTCAAAGCGAAAATGTAAGAAAAGACTTGGAAAATTTGCAAAGACACAAGATTTGTAACAAACTCAAAGTGGCTGGCACGAAAAATATAATAAATTGCAGTGTACCTGCTTACTAACTGTCCAATTGTTCATTCTACAAAAATATTCATTTACGATCGTTTAAAATGAAACTTTGCAAGCTTTAAATGAAGTTATCTAGGAGGAGACGAACTGGCTATGGGCCAGGAGACGGAGGGTGCACAGCGTTATAATAGGGGAGCGCCGGCGCCGACGGTCCGGCCAGACGGGGAAGTAATTCAAATGAATCGCCCACCACTCAAGATAAAGCATAGAAATTGTAACTTGAGTATTTTTTTGCAGAAAACTATGGCCATTATCAGAACATATTGGAGAGAAAAAAAGCGAGACGCATTCCTATACAAAAAAAAATATAAAACAAAAAAGTAACCAAAATATAATGTGGTTTTAAAAAGTGATAAGTAATTAGTGGTTTGACTGCACGAACATACAAAGTTTCACTAGTGAAAGTAAACTCGTGTGATACTGTTTATCTAGCTCGAAGTTGCCCACGTTTTTAACAAGAAGCGATGCCCAAAGTGTTCTAGTTTTACGATTATTTATTTCGACTGATGATGCAACTTTGGACCTGAACTCATTCCGCTGGCATTGAGTTCTTTTTATCTTACCTGATTATATCTGATCTTGTGACGTCTCTGGCTAGCCAAAACTAACCCCGTTCTAAGTGTCTGCTGATTTTTATTTACCATAATTTAGTTTGTAATGTAATGAACGAAACTCAAAGGATTTTTAAGTTTCGTTCATTACAGTACAACAAACTAATTTAATCAATCTAAAAGTTATGCAATATATCATTTCTTATTTTCAACTCATAACGCATCAAAAATCGATTAGACCGGTACAGACATAATGCACTAGCTGAGGATACCGGACACTATCAGTCTTCTCTACGTTCTACGTCCGCGGGAAGTCCGGAGCCGCGTCCGCACTTTGTCTATACCACCTTAACCCACCCAACCTTGATAGACACCCCGAAAGCAGTCTTACCATAATGACGACGAATGGTATTAAGAAAACATTTTATTATGGTTAATAAAGTTAAAGAAACTTTTACAGGGAAGTTCCATCCAAGCCAAAATATTAAATCCAAGTCCATCCACTGAAATAATCCCAATTATTCGGCGCTCATCAACATTCTGGCACACATCCGTTAGCACAACATGTGATTATGATTCAGTTCTCTGAACCATCGATGATTAATGTTCAGCCTTCCGAATGCACTTCAGTTAAAAATAACTCATGAACGCGATGAAAGAGTCCGCCAATGTCATTGTTATATCAGACACAGCTTGTTTTGAAGATGATATCAATACTATAGAGAATAATATGTCACGAGAAAAACTCAAAGAACTTTAAGTGCCAAGTGTGAAATGCAATCAAGCTAGTTCTGGAGGTGACATCAAAGATGATACAAAGATCGAAGCAATTACAATTGGAGGTGAGCTAAATGAAAGTCAACACAGACAATTAAATTAGGAATGATCGCAGGGTCGACGAGAACAAGTCACCATCCGTCATCTGTCTAGGCTTTTACGAGAACAGGTATGAAGTAAGAAATCAGTAGCAATCAGTGGTAACAATCCTAGCAAAAAAGAGACACCTGTGTGACATCCTATGAAAACCAAAGTGTTTCTTTGCATAGGGAAACTCAAATATTGGTTAATTTCCGTATAAACTATCAACAGATCCGAGTTAGAAACACATATAACCCCAACAGAAGAACACAACATCCGATAGCGACCTTGCCAACCCACCAAAAGTAGACCAACACCAAACGATAAGTAAATTAGAATAGAAATGTCGTAACACGGGAAGCGTTCGTCATTCGCCTACCGATCCGGCAAGGTGGATGATCTCACAGGTTCACTGCTACATGCATGTGCACGTTACATTAGCTATGTTTATTTTGGCGACCAAAATGATTCTTAAAGCGATCGTATAACATTAAGAGGTGAGAACGCCATTGCTAGAGAAGATGAAGATGTAAGTGGGATGGAATTCAGTAAGTATGTGATTTTAGAGTATCCAATTAAATTCGTTTGTGATACTTATGCAATAGTTATAACAGTTGAATAAACTGCTTGTCATCTCTTGCTCAAGTGCCAAGCAAATGCCCCTTTGATACTTGTATAAATGGACAGGCAATATATGTATCTGTTCGAATATTTAATGTCGTGGTCTTACAACAACACGCGTTACAATTTAGAATTGGAGTTTTGTAATATGGAGAGATTAAGGAGAAATAACCTTCCAACATCAAACCAAATACCAAAATCATAATATGACATAAGACTTGAAAAATGTTTTAGGAACAGACTATGAAGTATGTAGTTTAGGTTAGATTCTGATTATCGGTAATGACGGAGAAAATACAAATGATACTTTTGAATTGTCAAGAAAAATTAATCTAGTAGAACAGAATTTAGACGCTGACATTAACTTTTTACGAATCATAATGTCCTACCAGCAATTTCAGTACAGACAAAACTTCTAATAAACCGTACGTGAAAACGAAACCAAACTGCTACCCACAACCAACGCCTTCTACAGCTCATGAAGAAACTAAAATTATTTCACATTTAGTGTAGCTGCATCGTGACTGCCAGTCACACACATGTCCCCGATACTGATTGACGCGGTGTCCATGCGTACACCGCCTCACAAATTATCGCTTTTGGCATACCACCAAGCTCTAACTTCTATAACTAACGGGTAATTTTAGTTATAGAGTAGCGATTTAGATCTATCTGCTGCATATGTGTTTATGTCGTCAAATATGATTGTATTATCTCTCATGATCACTTTCCTGTTGTTATCTTTATTTGGGTTCAGCGCAGCATGTATTCGTCTTCCATACTTCTCTATTTTTCGTCATCTAAGCAGTTACTTCCTTTGTAACTATTTTGTCCCTCACACGTATTTGGTCTTCCTCTACTCTTATAGACATCTACACTCATACTCTAAACTTTCCTCTCGGCATTTTACTCATTTTTCCGTATCACATGCCCATATTGTTATGTCATGTCGAACATGTATTATCTATGTGATTTATATTATTGGGTTTTTTCGGGATGTTTGTGAATGTTATATTTATTTAACTATTACGACTATACAAGGATATAGCTACCGGCAACCGCACAGCGTTGGTAAAACATTGACCTTGAGCTGGCCTAGCATAGTAAGGAAAATCAATAATAAATGAAAAGAGGCCAGCTTAGATTAGGTTTTATCACCACTGACGTGCGGCCTATTATACGTCCGGCGCAATAAGGGTGTCAGCCCCGCTATCAATGCAGACTGGCTAATACGTTTCGTTGGCTTAATAGTTCTCAAAGATACAGTACGAACCGGTACGGAAAATGAAGAATTGTATGTAAACGCAACCCTCATAATGACGAACGTAGACGTATTAATTTTCATAATAATTAGAGACAAAGCTCTTATAACAAAAAAAAAACAACAAATCACAATAATTTGACATTTATATGCTGACCTACTGCAACCTCAATACACACAAAATAAATGGTTCATAAAATAACAAACATTAATCAACCTTAACGTAAAAGGGGAAACGAACATATCCTGAAATATAGCGTGACTACTACCAATGAAGATCCGAAGAAATTCGATAATGTTCTGATATGGGAAGCTATAACCAGGTAAAGTGAATTGGTAGTGGATTAATGAATGCAATTTGATTACTGAAAACTACCACAGAGAACGAAAACAAGGCCATGACATAAATATTGGTTCCATAAATGATGAGAAAGATTTTTTTTATATTGGGTGTGATTTTCTTTGAATTAGTCACTGACAGACAACACACCCTGAACCGTTGAGTCTAGAAGCATGACATTGTACACGAGAGTTCCTTATAAAATAAGATGTTGTTCAAAAAGACAGAACAAAAACATTACGTCTGTAAATCCCGAAGGGGTGTACCTAATCAAACACCCACATTAGTAATGGGGGGCGAGCCTATTGCTCAACCGGGCACAAATCTATTACGAGACAACAGATCATAAGGTTTAAGCTCCTTAAAACCACACTCAGAAACAACTAGAGAAAGGCAAAATATCGTCAACATAAACAACAATACTCAACAACTTACAAACCTTCAGTTTTTCACGGTCATCACACATGATCTTGGCCTAGAGAAACCATCAGAAGCCATCAAGAAGTGATGAAGAAAATGATGTTTGTTTTTATTTTGGTCTATTTAAACATTTTTTTTAAATTATAAAAATTTGATTCTCAAAAGATTCTATTAAATAAAACCGCAGCTACACTGCAAAATGAACTCTAGTGGAGTAGTGGTCGCAAACGCTATTGTTGAGCCTATAGTTGCCTGCCAGTTCGGGCAAAGTGTCATTGGGTTTATCCATCAGTATTTTCTCAGATCAGTCTGAACTTGTGCCTGGTTGATGGCAATAGGCTCACTTTCTATTACATGGGACTTAAGCATGACTAGCGATATATGAGTATAATAGTATAACATAGGAACACCTGGATAACATGCGAAGTTACACCTCTGCCTAACCCTCTGGTGTCTACAGGCGTCATATTATATTAGACCTTCAATTTTCCACGTCATCGCACATTTTCTTGGCCATGAGAAACCATCAAGAGTTCCCTATCTCGGGTAGGTGGGCGTCTTGACGTAGATGAAAGGTAATCTGTGAGTGTTCAATTTTCCACATGAGCACCCAACAAGACGTGTTAGCGAAACGATAATGGCACTTACGTGGAAGAAAATGGTGTGTTATGATAAAAAATTTGCTGACCAATATTTTCTCTAGTGTGCTGTGCTTTACAAATTGTTAGATTCCTTACATATGGTTTTTTTAAGTATGATAATAAGTACTGTAAATAAGACGTTTTCCAATTACAACTTTTTACAATTTCAATAAAATAACTTCCTACATTTGACATAAATGCCCAAAATATATTTCCAAAAGAGGACCTAATTGAGTATATTTTAACCTCTAAATTACGTATCAATCTGTCACCAAAATTGAAGCTATAACTTCGACTTCTTAACGATACAGCAACAGCCCAAATTAAGCCAAAATCACATCAGTTTCTCACAAAATAATCACGCTATAAATAAGGCCTTGTCACCACCTCAACGAGCAATGATTCAAAGAGCAATGCGAGAAGACTAACGTCATTGAACCTGGTGAAACAGTAAATTTAGCCAAAACTGTTTGTTTATGTACTGCTTGCAATCTGTTGCAAGCCTGCAATTTGGCAGCCACTGCCGAAATTTTAGCGATGTGATGAAATCTACAAAAACGTAAGAGAAAGACCAGAAGGAATGGAAATTGCAACCGATTAATGTTTGTTTGCATTCTTTCATTGGCATATTTAACTTCAGTTGCATTTGCAAAGTCAAAACAGTTTAAAATTCTATTAATCTTATCCGAATCACATATTTTCTTCAGCCCGCATAGTTACAGTCGTAATCAAAGCGTTTCGCATTCCTACGACTTTCAATTGTTGACATAAGCTTTTCGATAGCTTATATCAGTCCACATTTCTGCCCTTTCCATCAAAATTTGCGCTAACCGATTGTCATTTGTCAAGGCCATGGACCTAGAGGATACCAAGGGACTCGTAAGAAGTTTATAAAGGTCTTTCATACTCAACTAACAAAATCCTGCCGATACCACAAGAAACTATAATATTGTTTGTTGCATTACAATATATGGTTCATCATAACGGGAAGTTTCACAGTAGTAATCTCCCATCCAACATGGATCATAGATAACGAGCACGTCACGAAACATTTCAGGATCACGATCCGACATTCCAGTATTCCAGACCAGACGTAACCAAGCTTTGAATCACACGCTCTCGAATATCGATACTGTTCCAAAATTAGGAGCTGGTGCTAAAATTATTCGTCGATACATAACAACTGCATGACCCACCTGTGTTCGAGAAACTATAAAACTGACTGACGTCTGAGCTAATCGATTGGAAATAGGATCGGAACTTGACGTGGGTTTTCCAACATAACATCCTAATAGTATATTTTCCAATCCATACTACGTAACATTTATATCTTACTAATGTAACAAGCCGTGCGTGGGATTTTCCTTCAGCAAAACTTTTTAGTTGATAAGTAACTAGACGCGATGGTTGGTCCAATAGAAGTTTTTGATCAGTATTAAAAACAGGATCGTTTGGCACCAATAAAGTGTTTCGTGGAAAATAGCCATTTTCTTGCTAACTGTACATTTCTTTGGAAATCTGTGAATGGGGATCAAAATTTTACAAAAAATTATGGATAGTCTCCTAAAACCAATTTCGTGCTCAACGGTTAAGGTAGTTGGAACCCCGCTGAAAGTTTCCACCCTGTATAAGGAGCTCTTGTGAATAATGTTATGCATAACATTTACACACATCTACACCGCTATGTAGGTTATGCAAAGAACATTCGATATTTCTTATTTATCGCTGTCTGTTATATTGTCACGCCTCAACGGTTGAACAGATTTCGATGAAATCCATAGACCAAAATCCAAAAAAAAAAAAAAAATAACCTTGGATTATTGCAGAAATTCCTAGTGTGGGGAAACGTTTTTTAAAAAAATATTATCCCGGAAATGCGTCCCTGCGGGATCATTTCAAATCATCATGCGGTCGAAGTCGCTCACGGAAACTAGCAGTATTATAAACGGTTTGCTTGTAGTCACGGTATTACGAGGACTACCGACTTATTGAATTTTAAGGCAGACATAAACTTTGTAAGAGCCAAGATTAATGACAAAACAAACGATTTTCCTTAGTTACGTTTTACGGGGAAGTTTGGTCATGAATCATCTAAAACTGTCGATGTCAGCGAAGCCCGAATAAAATTACTAAACTATGCGCTGCATCATGGGCCACTAACAGAATGCATGCCGCTTCATGTTTATTTTAAGGATGCAAAGTAAGTGCCTCATAAAACTATTTGCGTAAACCTAGTAACATTAGCAAACAACAGCGAATAACTGATTACAATCTAACCTAAAAGCACTACAAATAATAAAAAAACTAAAACTCTGCTTTACTTTATTTACTTTTATGTATAGTAAAGCAACCTTGTTTTCGTTTTACATGAGTGAAACATCTTCCTTTCCCTTTTGTTTATTTTGTATCGAAAACGATCCGAGAAGAAAGTTTTCCATGAGTTCTGCTGACTTTGAGGCCCAAAAATAATTTGTAAGAAATATTAACCAGAAGTTAACAGTAATTACTGAGAACATCATCACTGGGTAACACGCCAAAGGTTCGAAAAATATTTATTACTGAACAAAATAAACAAATCCGTTGCATGCTTCAAGCAAATCTGTGTAGTAAAAATATTAACGTTTCTTAAAGCTCTGATTTCTCGAATAAACTTATAACTATGGTTTTCGCTTTCTCATCATCGAAATAATTCTATTATAACCACTCACCTTGCAATAACTGAATAGTAGCCTGATACTCTGCTAGTTTCTCGTCCACGTAGCCCTCCTGTGACTGCTGGGCAATAATCTCCGCCGTGGAGGGACCTCGTTCTTCCTCATCCTCTTCATAGATCATGGGTCGCGGCGGCGGAGGCGGCTCCAGCGGCACTCCCGCGTAATCGTATTCCCGAACTGGCTCGTAAGGAGACGAGTAATAGTACTCCGGACTTTGCCCCAAAATCGGAGACATAGCATAAGGAGAGATGGAGAAATGAGAACTAGGTGAGGGAGAGTGCTGTCGCAAATTGTGAGGGGAGTGTAGAGGGCGAAATGGCTTTGGGGATGGATGGACTGGAGGTGGTGTCACAATAGCTGTGGAGTGCCTGGGTCCTGAGATGAGCGGGGGAGGGCTTGGGGCCCATGGTGAGGGGGGACGGTAGTTGAGGGGAGAGGCGGGGCCCGGGGGCCGCGCGCGGCCGCGCCCCGGCGGCTGAGACATCTCGCGGATTGATTCACGTCAACCCGGTGTCACGCCACAATGTGCATCGCTGGAACAAGAGAAAAGAACCGTCAGGACATAGTAGAAATATTAGGATATGTATATAGTATTAACAAACAGTATTCCAACAAAGTAGGAAGGTCGTTTCCAACCATTTGGGTCGGAATCGGCGCACACGCACGCACATGCACAGAGTTTACACGAAGCTTAAGCATGATTCCTGTAACAGGTAATTTGTGATTCGGGACTTTTGCATCGAGACTCATCATCATTTTCCTGCCCTTGACCCATTCTACTTGGGGTCGGCGCAACACGTGTTTTTCTTCCGTTCTCCCTTGTCAGACGTCACTGCACCATGTACTTCTTTCTCTTTCATGTCATTCCTTACTCAATCCGTTCATTTTATCTTTGGCCTTTCTCTTCCAGTTCATCCATCATCATTCATATCCACCACTCTTTTAGTCACATGCGTTTTATTCATTTTTCATCGAGTTTTTGCAGCGTCACAAATGGTAACGTTTAACGCGTATAGTGCAGATAACAAAAAGTTTCGTTGACAACCCAAACCGCGTTTGGTTTCACATAAAGGGCCTAGTTGGTTTACGGGTTATCTTCACACTGTGGTAAGGATGGGATTCTTTTGTCAAATCATCAAAGAACAAGCGGATGCATTCCATAAATTACAAATCCATTCCAAATACGACAACACATTAAAATACAAAATACCGGCCCGTAAAGGGCTAAGTAGATTTCTATTCCTGTTCGTTTTCTCCAATCTATTTCGAGGTGTTCAGAAGGGGTTACGACCCATATTTACACCGCTATATACAATACTTCACGGAACAGATGCCCAAATACTTTTATTATGTACAAATGGCTTCTTAAGTGTATTTATTGAATCGTGATAATGTTGGAATGTCTATGCATTGAAGGTTTGAGGCCGCTGCGAGAATTTTGGGAGCATCACCTCTTGCCAAATGTTATACAAGGCTTGGAAGAAAAACAAAAACATACGTAAGTGTCCATCACTCAGTTTTTATGAAGCTAGACCCGGCTAGACGTTGAGTTAGATAACAAGACAATGGGCTGGTAACACCTAAAATCTAGATTCTTTGACATATTTTCTCATTCAATTTACAAGACACTCTTGTTATAAACTTGTCGTTGCTGACATTAATTTTAAACTTAATGAACAAGACGTTTCCTAATTCTAACTAATGTGACTCGTTGATTTAGTGACTAATAAAGGAAACAGTTACATACTCGGTTGGAAACTACTCTATTTTAGGGGCTTTTTGAAAAATCTATGGTAGGTACTTCGAAAGCATATATTTTATCCCTAGCTTTGCCGTGCCATGTTGGTATTATAAATCACTTCACAGATCTAAAAACAAAACCTTTAAAATTAGCAATTGCTACTTAAAGTACGATTATAAACCCTGCAATAAGTGGAAACAGAAAAAGAAACATAAATCAAGTCTTAAGGACTTTAGCTAAACGGATCAATAATAAACAATAATTATATGCCTCGGGTGTAACATGATGGTCTGTAACCACAAAGTATATAATGATTAAAGCAGAGAATATAGTTAAATAGTTAACTCCGTAAACACAGGTACATTCTCTTTTCCCTTGCAAAGTTCGATGGGACGACAATCCGTCACGATCATCGACCGGAGCGAGATCATATGCAGGACGGCTTTACGTGACCATAAATAACTTTTTCAATTAAATAATCAAAACTGCTTCAAAAAATAAAATGAAAAATAAAATCCACCATAACATACAAAAATTCACATTAATCTACGAAGATTATCAAATAAAATATTTGCTAATTTATATAAATAGTCGAACCATAGAACCTTGACGTCGGCTGCACAGTGCAATGGTGATATTTTGAAAGACATAACCGTTAAATAAATTATATTGGATACAAGCCAATGTCAGGGGGAATGAAAAAATTGTTTAGAAACAACGTGCTCGCTGCTCAGAGACAAGGAAAGTAGAACAGTTTGTGTGAGAAATCTTTAGGGAGACAAGACGTGAAACGATTTCTGGATAGACAACCTGTTTCCAAGCTGATATCGGTTGAAAAAAAGTGGGCGTTGGCTTCTAGTCAGAAGCCAATATCAATTAAGAAAAGCCCTAAGAAAAGAAGAGTAGAGAAACACAGCCAATGTCACATGACCTTGAAAATGAACACAGGAAACTAAAGAAAAATGGAAGAACAGGTCGCACTCGCACGTTGTGACTTGCAATTATCATGGTATATAATATTTTTTCAGAAATACATGATGCAATCCACGTAGACCTTTGGATTGCATATATAACAAATACAAAAAATCTAACAGTAAATAATAGAAAATAAACACATAAAATATAATCTCTGGATACATCTTTGCATAAATCCACGAGCAAAAACTTAGAAACTACAACACTATGAAAAGAATAAGTTCATTAATTTAATGAACACAAAAAATATCCTGGGAAAATATGACCACTTCATCAGATTTTTAAATCATGAACTTCTATTATCAAAATAGTCAACGAACTTTTACAAAGATGGCGTCAAAAATGGCCGTCAGCCAGACGTCAAAAAAATTACTCTGGGCAATGCACGGGGTCTGGCCGGCCTCCAACCGTGCCAGCGTGTAGACCCCTTATGTAACAGCCTGGAGAATCATGTGCCAAGGATTGTTATGGTATGTTAGAAATAATATGAATGATCAACGACGACAGGTGACTCCGGATTAATAGGTTCTGTGGCGTAAACATTGTTATGATGGGCCATTAACTGTTCAAATAAATAACTATTATATTTTATGGCTTGTATTATTTTATGAGGCACTTTTGGGTATAACTGGAAAGTTTTGTGGTAATCGAATGTCATGGTATGGGCATGTGATGCAGATGAATGAGGAAAATGTCGCGAGTAAAGTTTTCAGTATGAAGAAAGTGTGAATGTGGATGGCTTTAAGAGTAAAAAAGAAAAACCAAGAAACAATGACTGTGTGAAAGATGATATGGTTAAAAAGGAAGTAACTCATGAGATGACTAATGATAGAAAAGTATGGAAGAAGACATGCTGCGCCGACCCCAAATAATTTGGGATGGGGGCAGAGAAATGGTGATGGCGTTTCTATTTATGCGTTTGAAAATATCGAACTACTCTTCTAAAGCTAGTATAAGCTAAACTATTGATTCATATTGATATCATAAAGGGTGTAAATAGACCCTTAACATAATCGAAAGACACTTGTTTTCCCCGTCTTTGCGATCATTTTTTTGTTCTAGACCATACCTGGGAACGTTCTAGTTACTGTGATATTGGGGGTCCAACTTTTTCACAAGTTTTTTTTTTTTTAAATACATGTTTTTAATGTAAGATTTTTACTTTACACACCTCCACGACCCCCGTACTATTCAATCCATCTATCAGTACAATGCTTTAAGTGCTTTCCATAGAGTCCTACCGTAAAACGTGATTTTTCACCCCAACAGAAAAAGTCGATTCCCAGTAATAATTTTTGCGTAAAGTTACTTAGTTTGATGTAAAGAATGCTTGGTTGACTGCTATGTGAAGGGTCTGTTTACACCCTGTATAAACTTAACGAATTCTTTTAAATAAATATTTGACACGTGTAACAGGAGATCTGTAAATCACGAATGTTAATACATATTTATAAAAATGTAGTAGGCGTGTGCGTGGGCACCCATCAAAGTAACAAAAAATATAATCAATAGTGTTTATGAGATATATCATTGGAATGCACGCGGGCATTTGGAAGGAGCAGAAGAGGTGTTGCTATAGTAATAAACATTGTTAGGCGTTGTTTTCGGGTATGAATATTAAATATCTTGCAGGAAACCATCCATTGACTACATTGGTTGCTAACCATACGCCAATCCATACGCTATGAAATGATAACAATCAGTGATCAGTCAGTTCAAAGTGAGCTGCAATAAAATAACTACATGCAACAATGGCTGCAAAGTTAGCAAAAAAAATAGATTAAAAAGCAACCTTTTAATCTATCTTTGTAGGAATTAGGTCAAATATTTCAAAAACTTCGTTTTACATTTCCAAGAAACCCATCAACCCACCCTCACATCAAATTAGTTCTAGCATTTTCAAGCTTTGACAGGTCTAAAATCAGTTTTTTCTAGATCACTATGTCAATCTCAGCTGGAGTCAATACACTGGTCTAATATTGGCATCGCTTTCTGCAACGATGCCAGTGATATAACCGACGGAATTAGAACCAAAATCCTATCCAGATCATGATGTATGGCTAATTCTGTATCTTTTCTTTTAACTTTATTACGTTTTTCTGACGTACCGTGGGCTTTTTCTCGGCCATTGTCGAAGTTTGATGAATAAGAGTTTGGATTTAGTGATGCTCTAGCCTAGCTTTTTTTTAAGATCATTTGAAAAAAAAAAACAACAAAATAACGCGATAGGCATAGATCTTACTGCAATATTTTGAGAAATCATGCGAATTAACACTTAGGTATGTAAATCTATAGCTACGAGTTGTTCTTTTAGGTCCAACGATGTTTTCGTGGGTCAACCAACATCTTTTACAGATTGCAACGTTGTAAGGAACGAAAGACGACGGCGAAAGAATTGGACTTCCAGTCACATTTCAAGCAATGTTAAAACACCTCTAAAGCAGGAAAGATCAACAACATCCACAGCAACAGTAGGATTATCACAAACTCATTAACTCAGAAGTTAGCAGGTCAGTGACTTGACACACTGATTCACCCGCATGCTTTACATCTCCCACAATTATTGCATCAACTTCTCAACGAAGCTCAGTTTCAGAAACAGTTCAAAGATGTAAAAATAATTTCATATGCGTAACATTATGAATTTCACGCGATTTCTCGGAAAATCCATTTTGCTTTGAGTACCTACTTGTTTTTATTTTCTTTTTATTACGCACATTGCAGCACTGGTTTGTTAATGAAGATTTATTATTTTAACAAACTATTTTATGCATTCGTTGCAAGATTTATTTATTCCTCAAAGAAATCTGATCTTTCGGAATGTTTACGCAGAGACAAAGACAGCAATTACTTTCTAACCAAGCTTGTTCGTGGCTCCCAGAGTTCCAAATAAGACATGGGAGTCTTATTTGGAACTATGGGAATCATTTTTACTGGTTACTGTTATTCGTAGCACTACTACGCGAATATTGGCTACGAAGTTTCGAACTTTGTGTAGCGGACCATTAAGCGAGCTACGAGTACTCGTAGGCGATTGATTGTAGCACGATAGGTACGCTATGATAAATACTGCAAATTAAAACTTGCTGCTAAGCCTACGTGTCTTTTCTGAAATGTTTATTAATTTTATAATAGTAAATTTCTACTTCACTAGTAGATAAATATAATCCATTTTGCAAGTTTACTGAATCGTTAATAAGATCGACAAGGACAAAAGCTTGTGAAACGTGTCTTGGAAAATGTTTTTATCAACTAGTGTTTAGTAGGAAAAGCATGAAAGTACAGAGGCAGAATAGTAAAATACTGAAAAATAACCTTAATAAAGTCGCTGTCTATATGCCCGGTTGAAAAGGTTCATCTCAGAATCATCAAATAGCCTAACATATCATAATATTACATTAGAAGTTTCGAACATACATTTTTCATTCGTGACAGTGTGATAC
This sequence comes from Noctua janthe, assembly GCA_910589295.1. Taxonomy (NCBI): domain Eukaryota; kingdom Metazoa; phylum Arthropoda; class Insecta; order Lepidoptera; family Noctuidae; genus Noctua; species Noctua janthe. Next base: position 1,991,246 of record OU342561.1, read on the forward strand.
CCAATGGTACATTTAGTAGTAGTTTGGCTGCTCGCCAGAGAGTAGGCAGAACTTCTGAACTTCATTTTAAAATGTACTGAACCTTCAAAACACAAATAATTAACAACTAACGTAAATCCTGATTATTTTCAAAGTTATTTCAGTGGAGAACTGACCTATTTGTTACAATTACATGTGTATAAATAAAAGCGATAACCTTGAGTTTAGTGCTGACATGATTTTAACAAGATTTGTAGATTTCAAAATGGTTCTATTGCTGTATTGCCCAGCCCTTACCATTCGGTTGAAAAATCTATACAAATAAATAAAAATTGAAGTGTCTGTTTGTAATTTCAAAATAACAGTTAAAGTATATACGGTGCTACTTATCTTACAAATAACACATTATTTAAAAAAAAATGTATGTCTGTCTGTCTATTTGTTCCGGCTAATCTCCGAAACGGCTGGACCGATTTTGACAAGATGAAAAATCTATACAAATAAATAAAAATTGAAGTATCTGTTTGTAATTTCAAAATAACAGTTTTTTACTGAATGCATATGAAAGTATATACGGTACTACTTATCTTACAAATAACATATTATTAAAAAAAATATTGTATGTCTGTCTGTCAGTCTATTTGTTCCGGCTAATCTCCGAAACGGCTGGACCGATTTTGACAAGACTGACTGACTGACTTTTACTGGCATGTAGCTGATGTTATAAGCAGTAACTTAGGGACTTTAAAACTAAAAAAGGAAGAATTAGGGTTCCGTGCAAACAAATTAAAACCCTTGATATTGTTAACAAAATTATTATTATTACCCAGTACTAATTGGGTTGTGGAGGTCAGATAGGCAGTCGCTCCATGTAAAATACTGGTATTCAGCTGCATCCTGTTAGATTGGAAGCCGACCCCAACATAGTTGGGAAAAGGCTAGGCAGATGATGATGATATTGCTAACAAAATCCAATTCAAATAGGGAAGTAATATTTTTGTAATCATGTCACGCGGACGAAGGTCGTGGGGCACACCTAGTAAAGCATAACAGAACTTGAAAAGAACGATAATGAAATTGCAGGACCAAGTAAGTTTCTGGAGATAACGAAATTTCTTCATAATAACTATGTCTGTCGTAATTCAACAAACCAAAATTCATAAAGATGTAAAAAATTAAATTATAATTGTATAGAAACTGAAAACTTCTTAACAGACAAACAAAGACGCACTTTGACATTCAAAGTGCGTCTGTGTTATTTTAAGAGGGAGAACATTAACAACATGAGGAAGTCCAAGTCCAGCATTAGATGTGTTTCAACTGAAATGGTGTTGATGATAAAATAAAACACAGCCCCGCACAGCAATTGAAGACAAATTGATATAGAGACATGGCATTTACATTTATTTAGACCGTAGACAACAGACGAACAGGAAATCGAGGTAGACAGTTTCGAAGGTGGGAAGACGAATAAAGATCACAGCAGGGCAAACATGGAGTAGGAGAACGCAAAATAGAACGGAGTGGAAAGAATTGGAGGAGGCCTTTGCCAAAGTTGGGCAAACAGACTGGTTTGTCGGTGTCACAGACTCGCCAGAGTCGTTAGATTAAAGATTTAAAGTTAATGTAAAAATCCTGTGTCTGAATAAAGGCTTATATTTAGACCGTAGACACAAACATGTAGCAGCTATCACCACTAAATGCAAACGTCACACTGTACAACAATCGATATAAACAACAAAGCTGTCAGATGCAGGCTGTTTCACGCCAATAAACTGACATCAGAAACCTGCGTTATGGAACGCAGGGTGGTGTTTCTAACGCGATCTGTACGCTTCACACATATTAATTATACTGCGCTCCATCGCCCGCTGGCAATGGAGCGCAGCTCTTTGACACTAAAATGAGTATATTTCATAACTTAGCATAGCATTAACAGAATCGTGAAAAATGTCGTTACGGATATATGCATCGCTCTAGGAGGTTTGTAGTCTCTAATCAATCGGCCAAGCATGGTGATAATGGTGATGGTGGACCCATGAAAGTGTAGTACCCTTAATTATAACGTTCATGGGTTGCAATCGAATAATCGAATACGTAAGGCCGCTGGTCCCGGCTGCCAATTGTTGATCTTTGACAGTCGTTACAAGTAGTCAATGGCCCAAAAGTCTGACAACCAGTCTTACCAAGGGGTATCGTATTAACCAAGACTAACTGGGTTGTGGAGGTCATATAGGCAGTCGATCCACGTAAAATACTGGTATTCAGCTGGATCCGGTTCGAAAAAGGCTAGGCAGATGATGATGAACTGCAATCGAATTTAGCCAGTCTGTATGTTGATGACAAAGTCTATAAAATATCTTATTACGAACGTCTCCACTTATTTCTAACCTAAAACAAAACATCTACGAAGCTGCGACCTGATTCCATCAGGTTTTGTTTGGATAGACCAATACATCATCGGATCAAAATCAGTTTAGCGTTTGATGTATTGAAATGAGATCAATAATATAATTCTGAGTATCAAGCGTCGACGTGGCCAACGGTATGAGGAAGACTGACCATACTTCTAATCGATCATTGGTAGTATGGAATATTTAAAAGGAACACTGCTGATTGATTCTCAACAAACCTGAGTTATCTTCTTCTAGAAATTCACACCGTCATTCCATCGTTGACTCTAGTCTACCGAATGAACAACTTAATTCCGTTACACAGTTACAATGACAATGCCTTTCTTCAGTGGCGGTACCCCCATACAAACCGAAAAGCTTGACTTAGCCATAACTCGTCATAATTTTAAGGTTTCCATGACTGCATACAGACAGACCTTCGGCTTGCCATAACTAGAGATAATTTTTATCCCTAGGCACTACACTGCCTTTCATTACGTTATTCTATAACATCCATTGCGTTATTTACGATGCCGGGCAAACGAATTCTGCTTCAAAATCTTTAAGATTATGTGTTGTTGCGTGCAGATGTGTTACGTACGCATTTATAAATATTCCTATGAATAAACGACAAAGAATTAAAAACAGTTGTCCATAGTTACATGTTAAGTTTCTAATAAACTTCCTTGCCATTTTCAAAACACAAAGTGGCAAGGTGCAGTGTTTGGGAAGTGTGACGGTCGCTATTCTCAAGCACATACAGTCCTAGAAGAAGAAGAAGAAGTTTTATTGCTGTAGGCATCATCTAATCAGTAAGGTCAACGTTCTACAGCACTGCAAAGCAGATTCTTCAGGTAAGTTACTAACCCGGATCAAAAGTTACCTACTAACTATAAACACATAACTACTACGGAGCTTCGCCCAAAATACCCATCTGAAATTACGCTCCCGTATAAACTTTTGTTAGTAAACAAATGAAAGGGTGACTTTATTTACCGTAAACACGCACTGCTTATAAAGCTCAACTAAAAAGAATGATAAACAGAAAGTACAGAGCACATAAATCTATTCCAATATTACGGGTACGAATGTAACTGTATGTCTGCTGTGTTATTTTTTTACGCCGTCATGGCTGAACGGATTTGAATGTAATTTGGCATAAAAGTAGACCATAATCTAGGTTAGGATATACTACTTTTTATTCTAGCAATACGTTCCTATGGAAACGTTCCCGTTCATTTCGAACCTACACACGGGCGGAGCCGCGGGCAAATGTTACAGCGCTATAAATCAAATGTTTTGGTTTTACGTAACCAGCTAAATGGGACGACCATACTATTTTAGGAGTCCCACAAATATGACCGAATGCTCTTTTCACAGTGTAAGCAAACAAGTACGCAAGAATGCATTTAGGCTTCGATCAAACTTTCGTTTTTGATCAAAGGGTAACTTAATTAGGTACTCCTCCATTTGGATCAATGATTTAATACGTACAAAATACATTAATACGATACGATCCTGAAGAGCTAGACACCTACATTATATGCGAGTCGTTAAGGTATATTTACTCCAATGTAATAGGAGTAAGCACGACTCTGGGCTACTACTGAAAAATACAGATGGAAACACCCAATAACACTTTGCCAGACCTGGGAATAGAACCTAGCGCTTGCAGCCACTAAACTAACGAGGCAGTTATAGGGTGAATATACTGTAATTAAAATACAACAATACTGAACTAACGAGGGCCATAACAACCCCTCTTCCGCAATTTCAATTCGCATAAATAAATAGACGTAAGTTCCCATAACACATACTTCTCTTTCGCTCTGAGATCAGCACAAAAATTATCATAATTCGTCCGTATTGCAGATATTTCTCCGGAGAAGTAATTAACGCTTGTTATCGCGTATGTCAAGGTTGCATCATTCATTAGATCATTTGCAATTCGGTTGTAAATAGTGTTCATGACGAAGGAACAGAAATAACAAGGCGCCAATGTTTTAAGATGACTGCACTTTGGCCTTTTTAGTGTGCCAAAATTGACAAAACGGTACGCTTACGGAATAACTTTAGTGTCTACTCATCGGTCTTTGTCAGTTTAAGGCCAATCATCCATGATGCGACTTTTTTTTTCTACACTCACTAGTCACGGATTGCTTTAGAGAGATTGGTTGCGAGAGCACTAGGCAGACTAGTGCAAGAGGCCCTAGCAAGAACTTTTAATTTTCAGCGACAACCACTACTTACATGTATCAATAGATGCGAGCAAAGTCCTCAAACTAAGTAATTATTATGTGCGAAACATTTTCAATTTTTAAATAGTTCGACATCACATTATGTTTATACTGCGTTACCGCGCTCGCGCTAGGTCCACAGGAAGCAATTTTCACGCTCTATGCCTTGGTGCAACACAAGGTTTCATAATCACAGAGAGCTTCCAAATTATTGTCTGAAAGTTACAAAATAGGAGACTTAATCTCATGCATAAAACTCAACCAAGCCCAAACATTAATCATTTAGTTTACGATGAAAACCAAGTACTAAAGCAGTTTGCAACAATATGTTGTCCTCATCAACATGGAAATTACATTTCAGAGCGGCAAGTCGAAGCCATTTGCATTTAGTCGCAGAATTTCATGAGCCTATGAACAATAAAAGTAAAATAATTTCCTGGCTGAAGGGATGCCTAGTGGTAATATTGATGAGCTACTTCTCGACAGCAGCCTCATTGGTCTAGTGGCAACAAGCGCTACTGCTGAGCATGAGGTCCTAGGTGCGTTTCCCAAATCAAGCAGTGTTATTGGGTTTTGCCGTCAATAATTTCTAAGCAACAGTCAGCATTTGTGCCTAGTTGATGGCATTAGTCTCGCTTCTACTACATCATCTGCTTAGCCTTTTCCTAACTTTATTGGGGTCGGCTTGCTGTCTTACCGGATGCAGCTAAATACTACTATTTTATATGGAACGACTGCCTATCTGACCTCCACAACCCAGTTACTACTGGGTAATACGATTTCTCTTGGTAAGACTGGTTGTCAGACTTTCGGGCCACTGACTACCTGTAACGACCGTCAAAAATCTACAAATGATCTCGCTTCTACTACATGGGACTCAAATATTAATGGCGAAATGTGGGTTTCTTCTTCTTTTGAATCGATGGAACGTATTATGAAACTACTTGAGCCCAGTAGATGTGACGACAATTGCTGGGTTAGTGGCGTTTTTAATGTCCTGGTGTTGGGACATAAAATGTATGTGTACTATAGGCACCGTACAGGCGTCATTTCAAGTGTTATTTCCCAATATAGATGAGGTATTACTTAAATAAAGCTGCAACGAGCGTGGTGGAAGCACGTGGAGCAAAATCAATTACCGGGATTCTGTGGCATTAAAGGCCCACATTTGTTTTACATTATTTCTGTGTCGTGGTTTTTCCAAAAGGAATACTGACTGGCGGCGTGTGAAGGAACGTCTGTCTGTCTGTAAGTCCCTTATTATGAGGCCGGGAATTCTGGTCGCATGATTCAGTCTTTATCAAAAGGGTCTTGATTTAAGTATTTGTATCAAACATGGTTTAGTTGTTTTTGAAAGAGAGTTACAGAAACCTTTTCAAAATTCATAAATATAATTGCATTAAACAAACTGTAAATCATTTCGAAAAACAAGGAAAACAAATAAAAATGTAATTGTATAAAATGGCATACAATAATTCAATACTTAGCGAAGTCACGCAACAATTACCAAATTCGCAAAAGAATTCACCAACAAAAGTAGGGTGGCATTTCTCCTGGGAAATGAAAATTCTTCACGAAAGCTAATCTTTTTATTATAGGTACTGCAATGAACCGATGATATGGTAAGCTCGAAAATATAATACCAAGTCAGGAAACATGTTTAAGTAATAAGGGGGTGAGCATATTGCCATCAACCGGCCACGAAGCTAGACTAACTGAGCGGCAGCTACTGAGAAATTCCTGATGGAAAAACTCCAATAACACTTCCCGGCCAGGAAATTGAACCCAGGACCAGTATAAGCGTTTGCGACCAACAGACCAAAGACGTTAGGTGCATTTAGAAAAAAAAAAATATTACAAAAAAAAGGCAAATACACTCGAGAGCATTCATTTAACCGAATTTAACATTTACCTTGTTAAATTCGGTTAAAAAGAACAAACACCTCAATTCTTATCTACTATAAATAGAAATAGTTAATCCCTTGAACTTTGAATTTATTCGCGTAAAAGTTTTCACATTATCCTTCACCCTTTACTTAAATCTTTATGGACTTATTCAAGTTCAGCCATTTCTAAGTTAGACCCAAAAAATAGCTTCAAAACACAAGTGTATTCGAAGCTGAAGTTTTGTTTCTGGTCTCGCAATAAATGTCACAAAACAGAAAAGATTTTCAAACTATGAATTATACTAATTTAATTATATTCAAGAAGTTTCTGGTCTTTTTCACAAAAAAAAATATCAAGACAGAAACATGTAAAAGATGAACATGAAAGAAACTGGCTGAAAAAAGCGACGGTAATAGCAAATTCGCGTGACTACTGACACGGCGACGCAAATCAGAATGAAAAGGCACGTGGTCGCCTGAAATGTAACCCTACAATTTTCAGAAATTACTTACGCTCTTATTTTTGCTTTTGGTAAAACAGAATGTTGTGTTCTTTGGGACTAGGAAATTCAGACGCAATTAATACAGTTTGTTAATTTATAGGAAATATACATGGTGGAAGGCACCAATGGTCACCACGTATTCGGCACATCATTCTGAACCCATAGAAATTTTTCATTCGTATTTTTTTTAAAACAGCTGTTCCACCCATTTTGGCCGTTTTTTTTAATGCCTTCCCTCAGGTCAACCTATGAAGCTGGCATCTGCCTAACCGGACTATCCAGCGGGTGCCTTGAGTGTATGACCTATTGAAAATTTATATGTGGAGTGGGTTCAAAACTATGTACTGAATACATTTGTGCGTCGGTGTCCCTTCTACCTTCTAGACATATGCTAGTAGTGAGGATCACAGAAATACGCTTGTATTAAGGAAAATTATTGAATTAACCAAAAACTAGAATCATTAATCAGTAAATATTCTATTTGGTATCCAAGAACCAGGTAGGTGTACATCCACACGACGGTGTACGGATAGTGCGATGTCGTAACTCATATTTTTGGTTCAATGTTTTTTTGCGGAAACACTCACACAATTTGAGAGCTCTTAAATTGTTCCCATTAAATCTATCACCAAGACATCATTTACAAGTGTAAGGGAACCAAAATAAACTTCACATACATCTAAAAGGCACATAAACTGATCAAAGACCGCTTTACGACATTCTAATGGATCCTCAAACTTCAGTAAGATGTATTTTTTAACAAGCTTTGTTTATTTTAAAATACAAAACAAAAATAACAGGAAGCTTTGAGGTAAACATAGATAAGTAGTCAATGCATTACAGGTACGTGAAATCGTATTTCTGAAAATAGTTGTAGGACGAATTTCACCAATGAAATTGAACAAGATCAAAACATCTAAACCGCACTCAAGGGCTGTCAGTGTCATACTTGCTATGGAATATTGTCAATTACCAAAGTTTTGATTTCGACGTTAAAGTTCTAACACCACGTAAGTCATTTTAGGCAGTTTTAATGTTCTGATTTTGTATGCCGTTTGCTAGAGGATTGGAAGACGCTTTGTTTTAGCCAATCACAGAAACAAGCAATGTCTCTCTCGAATATGAAGTGAACATAAATTATAAAATGGAATTGTACCATTACATGGTATAATTATGCAGTTATCTCTAAAGTTGCTTCAACGACGATTTGCTGATTGCGTTTAGTTTAATTGGTGGCTTTTAGCATACAAGATTTGTTACCTATTTTCTCGACTATCCTACTGCTGTTTAAAGGGTTCTCAGATGGACTTCCTAATATCACTCTCCGTTACCTAGCGAACACTTGATGCAATTAATAAATCCAAGCAGATACGTCACGAATGCCTAAGCCTTTGTAGATGACTGCGGTTTAATAACTAAAGACGAAGTTTAAAAATCACTACTTTGGTTATCATAATTTGTACCAGTCATTTCATTATGCAAGATATTTGGAAAATTATTAAAGAATAATTTAAAACCAATTAACGCAGTGGAATAAAAATACGATACAATTGCGCAATGTTATGACAAGTTCAGTTCTGTAATGTCTATTTGGGTTCAACTGCAATATGTTCCTCTGAATCACTTTTTAATTTTAATTTTATTGGAGTTGTAAGCTGATTGATAAGGAAATTGAATATGCTTTAATGCAAAGCATACTCATTTGACAATTTTTAGTGGTGTCACGATTGCGTTTGCAGTAATTGGAAATAGTCCCTTATAAAATAGGTGCTATAGCGTAACTGGCGGAATGTTAGTGTTCTCCACATCTCTGCGTTTACTTCGGGAAATACAGGAGTGATGTTATTTTTTTTCTTGGTGTTTAGACTGATCACAAGTCACGTACACCATATTTCAAAATAAACACGGACGTGAAATAAATTTACTGAGTTACCAAGAGTATCGGCAGTCTAGCTGGTTGCTTTCCTGACCCGTGTACTTGAAAGTATTACAAACTGATTAACTTGTAGTGAAAACAAGTTAAGCTTTCAATAACCCAAAAAGTTTAAGTGAAGAGGGAGGAAAATTTATATCTTATTTTCCATCTTTCGACAAAGGTAGGAAGTTACTCTGATCACCGTTTATATTCAATGCTACAAAAAAGAAGATACAAAACAAATCTACAAGATGCTGGAAGAGAAAAATCAATACGCGTAGCCTCCGTTATGTCTAGACTTAACCCCCAGACCGGCGTCCCGACTAACCTACAAGGAACTTAGGCGCAATGCGGGGAAAGAGGGCACCCGTAATGCAGGAAATGCAACACTCTCCATAATTCTACACATGCAATCAACAAACTCAAAAACAATACGCTAAACACATTTAGAGGTTAGGAAAGCGACCGGTGCAATATTAACGAAAAATGAAGCAAAAATCACAACGATAAGCAGCACACAGGGAATGACGGAGAAAATAATTTTGGAACAGGCAGGCGGACATATTGAAACTCAATACTCTCGCTTCCAGAGCGATAAGCGAGATGCCGGCTTACCCGCAGTTAGTAAAGCGTTAAAACTCGAACTGATGAAAAATCGTAAAACTATCGTATAATCACTACGTTACCGGTAACAGGGAACAACGTTCAAAGGTCCACAACACTGTCACTTCAAACACCGATATCGAGAATTCAAATTCACTGGATTTTTATTTTTTTCACGGACGCGTTCCAAATTAGGAATTTGAAAATTTTTCGTGTGTACCGTCGAATGCCGTATACGGTGTGACCTTACCAAGTGAACGTTTCGTTACCGCGCGTTCGGTTGCGATGGTTTGGGAATGTCGGAGCGGCAGTTAGCGTTGGACTGAGGCGGGCGGGCGGATTCGGACGCGTTCGGCTCTATTCGGCCACATTTATATTTAGAATTTGGCTCTCTCCCCGGTTTTATATAGCAGTGAGTACATCGCGTATAAAGCGTATCCGAGATCTATACGTATATGTAGGTATAACTGGTATATGTATATATAGGAATTACGACTTTTTATTGAGTGGATTGTAAATTTTTGCATACCGTCCGTTGGTACGAGATGGCCGATATTTCTGGGCGGGCGGGACCATTTTTTTGGCAATGTTAACTAAATGTTCACCCACACGCTGCAAAAAACAAATTCTTTTGATTCTTTACTAAAATAGGTCTAATAAATAGTCTGACGTAGTCGGTAAACAGGCGGAAATTAAGAGTGCGAACAGCACACATATCAATTATGAAGTCCTAATGTGCTAACTATACGTGTACTTTCAATCCGCTTTTAAAACTGTTTGTCTAATAAGTACCTACCTAGGTACTAACGATGCAAAATTCAGTCTAAATATACAGGGTGGAAACTTTGAGCGGGGCAGTAAGGGGAACTAACCGTTGTAGCTACACGAAAATGGTTTTAGAAGACTATCTATAATGATTCGTGAAATTTTGACCCCCATTCGCAGATTTTCAAAAAAATGTACCTGTAACCTTAATAAGTTAGGAAAACGTAATGTAGATGTTCTAACATTTCTCGAATAGAACTTTAACTTACTATGGATCTTTCGTTTGATCTAAACTTCTCGAGTTAGTAAAACCAGTGCAGTACATTCTTCGTTGCTTCAAATTAAGTAACCAGACATTTCCAATGTGCAAGGCCTTGCTAACACATCAGATAACGCAAACTATGTAGCTTTGGCAACTTAACATAACATCACACCTTTATTACAAGGAGTTGGTAGAGTGTACACACACACACACATTTTGCCAGATCAGTTATATGTAAATTCTGCTACTTCTACGTTTCCAACTGGTCGAATTTTCTAGTGAAAAAGCCCAACATTACGCACGAACCAGGAATTAGACGCTCTGCCGTTGTACTTGCCTGCATTAGCCTTTCGAAATATGATTAAAAAGATATCATTTGAAGCTTGAAGAATATTGATATTATGTAATTTCTTGGTTTGGAGTAAAAATAAGCATTTATAACCTTGAGGTGTCGCACAGAAACGCGATATTCAGATGTCGCGGTTTTTGTATATTATTAATGTATAACATTTGTACTAAAATATTATCAGCTCGTCTATAGCTAGTATTAACCCGTAGTGGGCCCGCATTGTGGGTTTCGGTCCCACTTTCTCTCACAGAGGGAGGCCTGTGTCCCAGCAGTGAGAGTATTACTTATAGGCTAATTTCGCTACAGCTAGTTTAGCTTTTCTTTCAGTAACTAAGCTATTTTAAACAGCTAAAATCAGCTAAAAATGCATTTAAAAAGGAGTGGCTTCACATCTATAACGCAAGCGAACGGTTATGGATGCAGTTAGTACTCATCTGACCGCGCCTTGGCCTTAACCGATGGTGTTTTAATCTAATTCAAATTACCCAGTATATTTAAGAGGTTGTAGAATGGTCGACGGTCGTGAATAGTTTTCTTTCAACCTTGAAACGAAAATTTTGCTTGATCCAATTTCTTAATTAATATTTTTTACTTACGCAAGTCACAAAAAAACCGGGTAAGTTTTTATTCTCACCATGCCATCATCAAATGGAGCAAATATATTTCTGAATATGCAATCAAAATATTCAAAGTACCGGCTTTATCGCACCAAAAGTAAGATAAAATTGTTTGTAGCCATATTACCTCGAGATCCTTCATCATCTGCCTAACCCTTTTCCAACTATGTTGAGGTTTGATGCAGTCTAAAACCAGTATTCAAAATAGAGCAATTCTCCTACAAAACACAAATGAGCCCAACGGCTTACGCGCTTAGTTAAATAGGTAATAACTTTAGTTGGCGCAACTGACAACTTTTAGGAATGTTCCTAATTGGTTTCCAGTAGCAGTAACTTCTGCCTACGTGTGCGCGGTTGAAAATATATAAAAAAAACGTCATAAACATCTAGTTGTGGGTTGCCAGTTGCCGAAACTAAAAGATCAAACGATTTTATGTTATGGATTGATTATTATGTCTTGAGATCCTTCAGATCCGTTATATCGTAGTCCGACGTTGAACAGTGGAGACCAGTAAGTACCCCTCCCACCAATTCAAAATTTCGCACATGTAGTGTCATAAAACTATGCCCATTCCACTATGATATTTTTGGCAGTTTAGGCACGTAGGCACCCGCCAGTTCAGAAATGTCTGCGTATCAGCTAGTAAGCGCCAATACAATGTCGCATAGACTGCTCATCCTATACCTACTCTAAGGATATGTAGACAATTTTGTTCAACTGCAATGCAGTCTTACTGCGTGCGTTTAAATATATAAAAGCATTTCTAGCAACAGCAGCGCGCTCAGCTAAAAGCTCGCTTATTTTGAGCATTTATTGTTAGCAATTCGTGAAAAAGCAAGCTAAAAAGCACAAAGCATTTTTTTTTTAAAAGCATAATTGACTGACCATAACATAAGGTTACCATTTCCTTATCTTTTGACGTGTCTACTAAGAACGTTTAAAAACGAAGTGTAGGTAATAATTGATAGGAACTGTATGAGAAGAGCACCCGAACAAAGTGTAAGTACTTGGAAGAAAATATTGACCACCTTGCTTTAGTTAAATCCTAGGCTATTCCGACAAATTTTGGATAGATTAAATTGAGGTAATGATGAACTGTTACAACGGAAGCACGTTCGGCAACTTCGATGCAAGAGGATGCGTACGGTGGCGTTCCATACTTTGTGCTCTTTTTATATGGATAAGCCGTCGATCAATGTGTCTTGGCCCTTAAGTTGAGCATCATCTGGTAGTACGGAATCGCACTTTTCATGCTCCTAGCCTTTTCTGTGGCGCAGAACCGTCATTTGCTAGAGCGAGAATCAGAACGCGCTGCCGGTCGATCGCCTCGTCGATGCCATATGTGATTCAATCCTTTGAGGTGGAAGCGCCAGGGTAGATCGCGAAATTCAAATTTTCTTACGTTTATTGCAATTTGCAGGTAAGTGTCAGTTTGTATGTTGATCAAAATATGGATCGCGCCAGCAACACATATATAGTTACTGAATAATTATCATTAAAATCATCAATACAACCCTCTAAGTTCATGTAACCCCATTGAATGACCTTTTCATAAAATAGTCATTCAATGGTATTAAACGAGATGTGAGAGTGGTATTGATTATTTTAATGATGAGAAAACGTAAGAAAATTTGAATTTCGCGGGCTACCCTGGCGCTTCCAACTTAACACCCATCGTCGCACAGAGCAGTATTTGCATGATAAAACCGGTTAAAAGTGAAAAATAAAAGTTACTCGACAAATCCTTTAAACCATTTTTTGTTCAAGTTAGATAACCAATCTAGCAATTGGCCGCTATTAAACTGCTAAAGTCAGTCTTAAGTCGTAACTCAGTCATTGTTGCAATAAAAAAAACTATTTTATTGTTTTCTGTTTCTAATAATACGTATACGTAGTGTTTTTGTTAAGTGTCTGGTCTGGTCGAGCTAAATTTCTTTTAAAGACATGAAATTTAGGCTATTTCCAATCATGTGCCACAACAAAATTGTCCGCCTTTTTCCGGAATTTTGTTTTTATCCGTGAGTTATTCCAACATTGCAATTTTTGTTTGTTTTTTTTCTTGAAGATTCTTCTGAAACCGTTAGAAAGTTTACCAGAAGAGCGTTTTATGACATCCTGAAAGAATTTAAGAGGAAAAAATGGAAGAAAAGTATTCTTGTAACTTTTTTTGCTATAATCGTACTTTTTATTATCATTAAAGAATACATTAAATCATGTTACTTAGCATGTTTTAGTATTTAATGTCTTATTTATATAATACTCCCATGTGCGTCATGCAGGGCAACTTCAACTTACAAAATATATATTCAAGTCGTAATTTTTTGAAACCGTCAACTTTACGCACGTTTTCAGTGGATAAGTAAAGGCTAAAGCTTGATTAGCGAGACTCTGTGTCAATACAAAAAAAAAAAATCTTAAGTTATTCTTACCGTATTTCGATCGACGAGTACCGTTATTCTGTAAGAATCCATTTTGTATACGCTTACAAAGATTACAGAACTCGAACAATATAATATTATTACGCTTACAAAGATTACAGAAGTCAAGATTACAGAACTCGAACAATATAATATTATTATAGTAAACCTGACAGGAAAATAATTAAACCAAAACAAAACAAATTATGTGAATAATTATACAAACAAACACAAATCTTTTGCTAAAGTTTAAATTTCCAGTGTTGTTACAGATTATAAATAATGTTACCCGGCCTATTATATTTCATCAATTATTCATGCTTTTTATCATGTTAAAGAATTACAAAGAGCAATGGTACAACTTGAATGAAATCCATCTGTTTTTTATAATACTTAACTTATTCTAATTACATGGGTGTTTGATTTTTAATTTGTAAAAAGTCGGTCTTTAAGATTTTTCTTCACTTGCTACACTAATTATAAAATGTCATTTGCCTTTGAATGCATTCCATAAAAAGTTCATACAATGTAAAGCATACCTACTCTTTCAGAACTTTCTGAAAATCGAATAGCAAAACTTGTTTTATTAAATTCTGTGTTTTTATTTTCATGAAACTAATAAATTATATATAAACTAAAGAAAAAGTAACACTGAAGTGTTCGGTTTTAGTTTTGATTCTTTTAAAACTTCGGAATTGAAGGCTTAATATTCGAAGTTTGCTTCATACGACGATTACGGAACGCGACTATTGTCAAACAATAAAAACATTTACCAATGTAGTTTTGTAAATTATTTACTTTATTACAACACTGTCGCTTTATTAAATTCTATTTTTAGATTAAAAAACATCTTACCATTATGTGTTGTTGACGAAGGGAGCATTAAACTAGCGTATTTACAATAATTTTCGAGAATTTGTGATCGAAATAAAATGTATAACCCTGATATCAATGACTATCAACTTACTTCAATAATAACAGAGTGCTGTGGAGGCGTAGCTGTTGTTTATTCAGCACTGTACAAGCCCAACAATCAAAATGTCGCTATCAAGAGGTATTTTGTTGACAAAACGAAGGAAAACGCCAGTTTGATACAGGTATCTATTTGAAAGTTTTTCTCTGTATCTTTTTTTCACTTCCTATTTTAATTAAAGATGAAGTTTTAATTATTTTCCTGATGAATTTCGTAATGAACACAGCAGGTAACTTTCCAGTTATCTTTTATCCCTGAATATTTAATCATCCTGTTTCTAGGTCAACCAAGGGCTTATAAAGGGCACTCCCTAACTCTTTGTGATAAAATAGAAACATTTTAAAGCTAGTCTAAAAAAATATTCATATTTTTTTAATCGAATTTATTCTTGTTATTGTAGCTAATTACCATCCATTCTGTGAGATAATTGCAGCAAGTGAGATTTTTTCAATTGTCTATTATTCTCTTTCTAAATTTACAATTTCCATCAATTTTCAGCAAGACATCCTGACAAGAAAAGAACTGCAACATGTGAACATACTGCCTTACTTGACTTCCTTTGTACACGGACGAGAGCTTTATGTTGTGTCCCCGCTTATGACCTTCGGCTCCTGCCGGGATATTCTGGACCGGTACTTCCAGGAGGGTCTGCCAGAGCTGGCCTGCGCTATTGTGTTGAGGGATGCACTGCAAGCTTTACAGTATTTGCACAAACAATTGTTTATTCATAGGTGAGTTCAATTGATAATAACTAGCTAAAATCAGCGGATCAGGCTATAACAGTCCACTGCTGGAAATAAGCCACTCCTAAGCTGCACCACAGCACCCTGTCCTCCAACTTCCTTTTCTTTTAAGGTTGTACATCTAAATGAGGAATTTCAGAGTTCAGAGTTCATTTATTTGTCAGAAACATGAGTATGCACACACAAAGCATGCAAGATGTGAAGTACATTACAGAAAGGATCACACTCATGTATCACACCCTTTACGGCGTACAAATATGTATTATAATAACATTTGATCAATTATAAAATTATTGATTAATAAAACATATAAAAAAAAAATATACAATTTAATTGAAATTCATTTGTCAAAGATTGCAATAAATAACATTTGAACAAATTGATTTGTTTGTGTTGTCACAAGCTCCACTCCAGGACTCTATCCAACATACAAAGTGATAAATTTTACAAAAACATTCTCTATTCTTAAGTGCGAATTATACAGAAACGGCGTAAGGTGAAGGTGCGGTGCAGGCGTAGAACGGATAACGAAACGAAGGAACGGCGTGACTGTGCCGCGCCGCTTAAGTGTAATTCACGACACGCCGCCGTCATACATTTTGTATGAAAACGTTTTGGACCGGCATCATGGCTGCGCAGCGCCTGCGCCGCACCTTCACCTTACGCCCTTTCTGTAGGATTCGCGCCTTACACTCCATTTCTGAGAGACATTTCGAACAGAGCGAGAGCACAGTTCTTATCATCATCATTCTCCTGCACTTATCCCAATTCATATAAGATTGAAACAGCATGTCTTATTATTCTATACTTCTCTATTTGCCGTCATTTCATGACTCACCTCCTTTCCAGCCATATCATCTTTCATACATCCATCCTGCATTTCATTGGTCTTCCCCTTCTCTCATATTCCTTGTTATCCCTTATTAATAAAAAAAAATGGTTGCCCATTAACAAAAAACTTTTTTTATTCAGTTCCACGTTAGGTAAACAATGAACACAATATGACAAAAGTACCTTATAATGTGTTTTGTCATAGTATGCACACTCACAATGTTTATTTTCCTAGACTGAATCATACTATTAGCATTGATGATTTTAACTTCCTAGTTTGTTAGGTCAAAGTCTAAACACTATGATACAATAGATTATTTAGTATTTATATATTTACAACTTACTGCTGGCACAGGTTACAGTCAATGGCTATTCTTCATCTTGTAATGTGACATGTCAGTTAACTATTTATCTTAGAAATATGTGGATCTATTTTAATTTTTGTTATTGCTAATGGCATTCATTATGTTGTTCTTTGTCACTTAGTAAATAAAATATAAAAGAATTATAAAATTCTATCAATCCATATTTTCAAAAAAATCTCGAGCATTGCTAATTAATGATGTGCTAAGGTAGCCCTTACGTTTTTTGCAATTTGCAGGTTGTATTCATCAATACAACTTGCTGATTTTTAATGATTATAAGTCTGTAAAGACCTACGTGTTACGGTAGCGAATCATATTTTGTTCGACATACAGTCTGACACTGACCGAAAAACGTAAGAAATTTTGAATTTCTTGGGCTACTGTGGTGCTTCCACCGTAATTAAGTAGTCTTAGAGTTGGTCATACACATGATGGTACACCTATACCTTCACCTTCTGTGGTTATAATCAGACTATAATGTTCCTGCTACTGGGACACAGGCCTCCTCTCTGTAGGGAGCTGTCCATGATGCACCAAGCGGGCCCAGTATGTGGTAGGATATCACTATCATTTTGAGAGCAGTGGTGATGACATAATTTACACAAAGTAAAGAGCCTGCCTGGGTTTGAACCCACAACATACAGCTCGTAGGTAGCAGCTATTGCCGTAGGGCCAGGCTTCATGTGAAATGTACATACCTTTCTTCAGGAGTGTCCGCGCCAGCCATGTCCTAATAGGCGCAAATGGCGGCGTGCGCCTGTCCGGTCTGCGCAGCGCCGCGTCACTGATGGTGCGCGGGCGCAGACAGAGGCACCTGCATCAGCTGCCGCCGCCAGATAGCGATAACACCAACCTAATGTGGTTGAGCCCGGAATTGTTAGAACAGGTATAGTTTCTAGTTTATAGCATCGATGTATAGATGCGGTAAGTACTTACGGAATTACGGCACATTTCAGCGAGTTACACCCTGAAGGGCAGTGTCCTGTCCGTCTTTTGGTATTGTGTGTTTTTTCTAGTAGTATGGATTTAAAACAGAGACATACATATAGTCCAAATAACTTTTTGTATATTTGGGTGCTAAACTCCATGCTTCACTCAAAGACTATTTGTTTCAAGGCTACAAAGTTTTTAAACGCCCTCTGTTGAAGTAAACTGGAATTTTTCACTTCTCTTTCCAGAATCTAAAAGGCTACGACGAGAAATCGGACATCTATTCCCTCGGCGTGCTGTGCTGCGAGCTGGCCAACGGCGCGGTGCCCTTCGCGGAGGTGCCCACCACGCTGATGTTCACGGAGAAGGTGCGCGGCAGTCGCCCGCAGCTGCTCGACTGCTCCACCTTCCCGGAGCCCTGCCTGGATGATACTGAGATGAAGAGTGAGTCTGGTGATTGTATTTTAAGATAAGCAGGTCAACTATTGGCACAAGAAAAGAGAGGCCTGTACCCAGCAGTGGGTGAGTTCGGGCTGTGGATGATGATGATGAGGTCAACTATGTGATGGCAGGTGGTAATTTTGGCTTCTAAGCTCAATGCTTGTGTCAACGCCTCAGCGGTCGTATTTTGATAGAACATCAAAATACGACCGCTGAGGCGTAAGATTCTTATCACCATCCTAGCAGTGATAGGCTAGTGGTGTGACCGTCGGACTGCCAAGTCATAGGTCTCGAGTTTCATTACGTATTGTATAAATATCACTTGCTTCAGTGAAGGAAAATATCGTGAGGAAACTAAACCAGCATGCCTAAGAGATATTTCTCGATGGTAAATAAAGCCAAGTCAGAGGCCCATGGGCGGTTTAAAAACTCTACACCAGGTTAGGCACTAACCACACGATCAAGAAAGAAGAAGAAAGATCACCATCCTCTTTCTGATATTTGTCCATGATATCTTACTTGTTAGCAGCGAAATTCAGAAACTACTGATGTTCAAATGCTTTATAGCGAATCTCGCCAATGAAACGTAGCTCTATCAACATATTTTAACTGCGTTCAAGATCTGTTATCATTGTTATGGATAATGGAATATTGACACTGATTGCGCTATTAAAATTCGCCCGTAAAAACACTATAGTTGTCTGTCTCCCGCGGTCCTTCGCCCCTAGCGACGGCTCCACGTGTTTGCACAGTGGCTGAGCTATTGGCTGCTGCGCTGTGTGTCACGGGTTCGATTTCCGCACGGAACAAATATTTGTATAGCCTACAAGTAGTTGTTCAGGGTCTGGCTGTTTGTGTATGTGAATTTAAATGTTTATAACGATATAGGAGAAATTGTCCCACTTTAGTTTTCATGAAAAATCAACTTTAGAAGCCAAAATCTTAGGCTGGCCTGTAAACTACTATTCATTACACCTGTAACATTTCAGGCATGTACAACACAGACAGCGCGGACGCTGTGTCGCGGTTGCGGCAGGTGTACGCCGGCAGGAAGCTCTCCGACACCTTCCATCATCTCAGCGAGATGGCGCTGCAAAGGTGATAGAACCATTCACTAAGCATCACTCCTGCTATCATGAAAATCTAACAAGATTTGTGCCCTGCCTGCCTGATCAGGAACAAAAGGATTCTTTTATCCCCACATAGAAATTTTTCATCGGTTATTTAAAAAAAAAACAGCTGTTCTATACATATTGATCGGATTTGTAGGAAACAGCATTCTTTTTTAATAACTGGCGAAAAATTCCTATGCAGCGGGGGCTCAGAAACTACAGAAAGCAACCTGCTGAAGATATTTTGTTTTTATGTGTGCGCATTAATAATGGCTTGTGCATAACTTATCATTACTGATTCAATTTACAAACTTCGAATAGTATTGCCACAATCTTGGAACTATGTCAACATAGCACTTCCCCATGAAGGAATAAGGTGAAGGTTCTGGAAACTGCACAGCCATTCCCGTATTATATCTTGTTTCTAAAATTTGCAGGGACCCAGACAAGCGGCCATCAGCGACGCAGCTGCTGAACCACCCGTTCTTCAAACAGATCCGCAAGACAGACTACCTGCCCGGGCTCATCGGGCGAGTGAAGCCTATCAAACCTGACCACGGTGAGTGTTATCCAATTTTAAATAGACAGCGACAGGATTTGCTTCCCTTGCTAAAATATGAATTAAATGGAGAAGGCACATTTCAATTAGCTACACAATTTTCTTTCCCAGACTAACAAATCCGAATACATGGAATGTCACTGCAGACTTTCGAGCTCAGATCTAGGGGTCGTCCGTTAATCACGTGATGTTTTTCGCAACTTTTTAACCCCCTCCCCACGGTGATACATGGTGGGTGAGGCCTTCACGGTCACGCACCGCATTTTGGTTTAGAAATCGCGCGTTCAAAGCAAAAATAAATACACGTGATATCTCACTACATTTGGATTGCCTGACATCTATTTCACACGTTATTCTTACAGATGATATGTCAGCTCTCCTGCTGCAAGAGAAACTAGCAGAGATGGAGATCGAAAAGACGACGGAGTGGGACTTCTAGCATGCCTTACATAGCTCCATGCGCCCGAACGTACGCCTCGTGGGCGCACGCAGCTGATGTCGCTCGCGTCTCGTACACCTACGCACCGTTCTGGAGTTTTGTGCGGATCTGACACGATGAGTTTATAAAGCATCCAAGCATTGCTCCGTTGCGAGATACAAACATAGTACGGTTCACCCGGTATAGTTGCGTCTCTCTCTCGCACTGAAATCATAATCATCATTTCAGCCGAAAGACGTCCACTGCTGGACATAGGCCTCCCCCAAGTGTCGCCACAATGACCGGTCCCGTACGTCTCGCATCCAGCGGATGCGGCAACCCTAACCAGGTCATCGGTCCACCTAGTGGGAGGCCTTCCAACGCAACGTCTTCCAGTTCGCGGTCGCCACTCTAGAACTTTCCGGCCCCATCGGCCATCCGTTCTGCGAGCAATATGCCCTGCCCACTGCCACTTAAGTTAGGCTATTCTTCGGGCTACGTCGGTAAACTTGGTTCTCTTGCAGACCAAGCACTGAAATATTTTAACTTAATCTTATGTCCGTTTACTCTAAAAGTAAGCGTACGTCTAAACACATTCCTAAATCATATTGCATGTTTGGAATTTCCATCTCGGTGGTGAGCTGGACGTTGAAATATCGAAATCATCTTCCAACCCTTGTCCCATGTTACTCGGGGTCGATGCAACACGTCTTTTTCTTCCACTCTCTTCTGTCAACCGTCATGCTAACATTTACTCTTTTTCCTCCATATCATTCCTCACACAAACCATCCATCTTTTCTTTGGTCTTCATTTCCCTCTCCATCTATCTCCATATTGAATGAAATCTCTCCTCATCACATGTCCATACATAAAACAAATAATAACAATGCGTTTTAATTAGGCATTCGTTTAGCCGTTGCTTTATGTTAGCGAAAACGAGTAGTCGTGTTACGAGTGTCAGAGAATTCATACTTAAGCTACGTTGAAGTGTCAATCAGACCCCAAAACAATGGACTCCTAGAATGGTAGTACGGCTACAGATACAAATGATCTGAACCGATTGAGTATTCTCGCTCTGAGTGTATGTCCAATGTACACATTATAAGTGCGCGCCGGCCGGTGTACATCGTACTTTACACGTGTTCATATCTGAATTACGTAACTAGTGTGCATCACCGACCCGCGTATAAGATCCCCACGCCGCACCAAACGCCAGATACGATACACACGGTACACTGAAGTAGGTATCACAGATTCCAGTCTTCCCGAATACAAAAATAAATACAATATCTAGTATAAATTTTATGAAATTAATGTTAATATTAACCGAAACTTATGATTTTTTATCATACTGCCATCACGGCGTTGCAATAATAGTACAATAGTTAAAAGACGACAGAATACGCATATATTTTTATAACTAGACAAAAATTCCTTTCACAGTTCTGTTATTTTATACCTTATTTTGCATCACTGTTAAATCACAGTGATCTTTATGTCTATGGCAATACGATTGCTGGTTCATTGTTGCCATTGACAAATCTGACAAAATCAAAGTAATCTTTATATCTATAACGATACGGTAGTTGTTTCGTTGCTACCACTGACATCAAAATAATCTTTATTATTGTATCAATAAGGTTACTATTGGTAATATAACTGTGAGAGAAATGTACAAATATACTGAAGTTAGTCAATGACGCTAGAGAAAATACTTGATTAGGACAAGTTAACACACGTAATTTTAAAGGATCCGATTCTACTTTATTGATCTGAATTAAGCTTTATTTATGGTTAACAAAAGTTGTGAAACTAGTAACATGTTGCACACAGTTACTGCAACCAGTGTTACCAGTAATAAAAAATATTTTTCTGTAAAAGTGTTGCACAACTTTTGTATTCTGTAAGTATAAGGCGTTGGGTAACAATAATTAATGAAATGTAAAAATAAAGGCTTAAAATGCACTATTGCCATGGAATTATACCAAGATATTTAATCCGGACGAAATGACTAGAATAAATATAAAATATGACTATAAAAACTGTGTGTTTATAGATATTTCGTACCAGAGGGCTTACACATGACATTCTCTCACCGGGAGCATTCGCCTGTAATGTTACAGTTCTGATTCGAGCATTACATCAGTGAGTGAGGAGAACCGATCATTACGGAGCGAAACCTGTAACGATGTAACGATACAATTTGTAACAATCACTTGTCTCGGTACGCTAGGCGCACGTGGCTAAATAATAACACAGCCGGTTGGATCAATCTTCAGATTACGCCGCGATTGCCTAGGTTGGTCTGTGGATGGGTGACCCCCCATTTCATACCGAGTTTCCTCCGTGCCTCGGAAAGCACGTTAAACCGTTGTTGGTCCCGACTATCATTTGTAGATCTTTGACGTTCGTTACAGGTAATCAGTGGCCCGAAAGTCTTGACAACCAGTCTTACCAAGGGGTATCGCATTACCCAGTACTAACTGGGTTGTGGAGGTCAGATAGGCAGTCGCTCCATGTAAAATACTGGTATTCAACTGCATCCAGTTAGACTGGAAGCCGACCCCAACTAAAGGGAAAAGGCTAGGCTAGGATGACTTGTTTAGGTACAAAACAAAATCTTGAATTGTTACATTATAGGTGTTTGCCTGCTCTCTATTTGTAACGTTATGCTCAAAATCGAATCTTGGGTTGTTACAAGAGGTGGCGAATGCTCCGGTGAGGGAGCGCATGAATGGGAAAGTCAAAATTGTATTAGAGCGATATAAGTTACTAAAATAGCTTATGTCAAACTTATCGAAAATTTCTGTAGAAATACGTAACGACAACGCCCCTTGTCGAGGGCCTCAGGTGTTAATCACTGGATGAGTAAAATGTTATTATGACGATAAATATACAGAGTGGTAGGGATACCGACGCACAAACGCTTACCACGTATTCTCCCCACATCGGAATTTTTCATCGGTAATTTTAAATAAAAACCAGTCGTTCCATACATGACCGTTTAGGTATTGCACTTTTGTAGGAAACAGCAGATTTTTTTCGTGATAACATAAGAAAATTTTCTATGTCGGGAGTTCGATATGACGTACTGAATACGTGGTAACCGTTTTCGCGTCGGTTTCCCTTCCACCCTGTATGTGACATGAAATAATTTTAGTGGACAAAAACATACTACGCCAATCCTAAATAAATTGGGATAAGGCGAGGAAAAAATAAAATAATATGACTGGACCATGAAGCTGGTCATTGGTTAAAAGAAGCAAAATATACTTAATGTTAAAATGTAGCTTATTTCTTGGAGAGCGTAGGGAGACATATAGTGTGGTGTTTTAACAAGAATTTACAACATTAATTTAAAATATAATATTAGTTCAATTAGACCAGATGTTGCCACTGTGATCATTAAAAAACAACTAATTGTTATATTTGAGTATTTTTTTCCTTACTTTTAACTCCCAAAGCAATATCCCACGCCATCTCGAAAACTGGCTTTATTTTTATCATATTGATAGGTGTTGCACGTAGGAGGTTTTGTTAGTGTAGATTGGGCTATGCGTGATTATGCGTCGTTTTACCAATGTCGCTTTGATTTATAGGTTGTTTTACATTTATCTTGAAACCTTTTTTCGTAGAATGCGATTCCCTATCGCAGCAAATTATATCACAAAAATTTTGACGAGATCGACGGTTCGTATTCCCCTTTTTTTTCTCAAAAACCGAGCCGATTTAATTATTTTTGACATTAAAATTTTAAGAAAGAGTATGTCTAGGTTCCTATCAATTTCTTTTATGTTAAAAACTTTTCGAATTCGTCTAGAGTCTAGAGGCATATCACGGTCGTAAAAATGGGGCATTTTAGTCATTTTTGGAGGGTCACATTTTTTTTACTTATTAGTCGCTGAAAGAACGGAAATGACAGAGACGTGTCTACAGTAGACTTTGATTTTATGAAAAAAAAAATGCTCTTGAGGCATTATTCAGTAAAAAAAAAAGGGAAATACATGCAGAATCACAGCTTCTGTTCCCTCTTTACCGCTGGGGTTAGGAAGCACATGAATTCTTTACAAAACGTAAAGGAGCAGCCGTTAGGACGTAATTTTGAAAATAAATAGGGAATGAAAGTTTGTTAGGACCTCATCGGATATACGGCGTGTAAATAAATAACCATATAAAAAAACTGTGTACTTATTTATTAGTGACAATAAAATTGAGTATAGCTTGCACCCATATCGCGGCAGCGCGTGCGCCGGCGTCCTCGTCGTGTATGTACCCGCTCGCTACGTACGACGCTCGGCCAGCCCTAAGAACAAAGGAAGACCATAGTGAATATTTGTTTATAAAAATGTACAGATTCGACATACGCTACTAGAGAAAAGTGGTCAAAGAAGAATTAATTATTGATCCTGTAATATTCCAGCTAAGGATGCATAGTACTGTTGATGAATCGCTGCTGGGATTTAGACTGACGGAGTGAAAGTGAGCGGCAACGCCGGGAGGGGACCGCCCGAAAAGGACATACACTGATCTTATTGGTGAGGGTCTTCATAAAGGTCAGGTGCGTAATACTCACAACCGGCGTACGTGTATGATCAGGAACGAGGCAAAACGAGTATATAAGGATCTTAGCAGGTGGCATTAAGTGGTTTCTGCCTTTTCTAACTGCCTTCATGGTAAAAAGGCGTGAGTTTATGTATGAAAGATATCAGTCAATGCAGGTAGAACGACTGCATAATTTTTTAAATTTGTGCCGACGAAATTTGCAAAAAAGCATGTACCTACCTGTTAATTTTTTTATTTTGTGGGGGACATTCAGCGCTAAGAATTAATGGGCAAAAGCTGGACTGTTACCTAAGTATTTTCTATTAATATTTGGACTCAAATCTTACCTCGCAACCATCTTAGCTGTTGCCTTGGCACCTGTTTCAGATGCTTCTAACGTCTTCTTGAATAACACTTGCAGGTCAGCACTCAGATTCTGTTTGAATGCCACGGCTGCACTGTGTAATGTGTCTAACTGTGGAGAAAATTAAGGTTTTCGATTGTAATTAGGTCTCTGTATCCGCCTATCAAGAAATCTTTCTGTGGTAGCCCAAATTAATGCAGGTAGATATTATGTTTATAAGTAATGTTAAGTGAGATGTATAAGAATTTACCATAGTTCTGTCGCCAGGTTCCGCTCCTCCATATTTGGAAATTGCCCTAATACCGCTCTCCCATGCGCTCAGCCATGATGCAACGTCGTTTGATTTAGCACTAAAAAACAAACATGGTTAAAAATATTTAACTAACACCTAACCTACAGTCTAAATTAATCATCATCTTTGTACGGTTTTCTGTAAAATCCGAGGAAACGTCTCTCGAAAACATTGGAAATAATTCAGAAATAGCCATATACTATTGTCCCCATCCTTCAAACGATTACTCACCTAGCCATAGCTTGAGAGGCTGCCGACAGTCCCAAGCTGTAGATTCCTCCAGAAGTGCCTCCCATGTCCGTCTCCGCGATCTCTGACAGATCCCATAACACGTTGGAAGGATATTCTACTGAGGCGGTCTTCAAATACGACTGAATTGCTGAAACATAGGATATATTTTGTTTCTTTATTCCAATCTGATCATCATCTTTCAGCCGAAATACGTCCAACTGCTGGACCTAAAACCCCAAGCATCACCGCCATGACCGATCCTGTACATTCCGCATTCAGGAAGGAATAGACGCATTTAAAGTAAAGTAATAAAAGTTTATTTGGAACAACTTAAGTTATACAGGTTACACAGGAAAAACGAAGATAGCTACAAAAGTAAAATACTGTGGCGCAGCTATCAACGCCCAATTCAAAATAATAGTATAGACATTGTTCCAGATTAATCTGAAAGAAGTTAAATTATAAATTAACAAAATAAAGGGAATAAAAAAAAATAATAATAATAATACAAAAAATATGATAATTTACACTGTTTACTGTGTTACTGTGTTGTGTATATGTAGAGTGGAGGTGGGGATGAAGTGTGTGATAGTGTGTGTGAGTATATACCGCGTTTATGACACCATAAGTTGCTCAGTCTCATCATAGGACAGGCACTTAAGCCAGTTGGTCACTTTTCTCTTCAGTACATCCCCAGTCATAGGGTATATTTTAATACTTTTATTTAAGATATTATAGAGTTTAGAGCTATTGTGAGTGAAGTGGCGACTGACCAACGCTAACCTACAGCGTTCAGTCTGACAGACTCTGTCGGCACGACGGTTCTTTGTAAGGGACTGAGGGTCGTAAGGGAGAAGTAGATGTTTCCTAAGAACTGTTTGCAGCACGAAAAACTGTCTCACTGAGAGGACCTCGCATATTGAGTATAGCTCAGTAGTGGGAAACCTAATCGGTTTTTTAGCGAATACTTTCAAAACTGCTCTCTGTGCCCTCTCTAGCCGCAGCATGGATGTCTTGTGCGTCCCCCCCCCCCCCCCCCCACGTGGTAATGCAGTAACTAAGGACTGATTGAACAAGGGCAAAGTAGACCATTCTAAGGCACCGGAAATCAGCAGCCGCTCGAAGTTTTTTGAATATGTAAATCAATCTTCTGACTCGAATCACAACTGAGTTAATCTGTTTTTTCCATGTCAAAAGATTGTCCAATATAACACCAAGGTATTTTATGCTATCGGACCGTTCTATTAGAGCACAGCTACAGGTGTTGGCCACTGGGCTAGCACACACATGACTCCTGATTTCAAACGACGAAGGTGGTTGGCTAAGGACACTCGGGGTGAAGGAGATTAACTTAGTCTTGGAGATGTTGAGCGTGAGCAGATTCGAAGTTAACCACATCATTACCATCCTCAGTGCCGATTCTGCCCTTACATTACATTGCATTAAATTATAGGACCACGCAATAAAGTGAAAGCGCTCACGAAACAGTCAGCGAAAAGTTTTTTTAAAAAAACAAAGATCATGAAGATCTTCACCTAATTCGTCTCAATGACAAACTACAGGTAACGTTTACAAACAAAGCAAGAAACCCACCAAGTCCTAAATTCTTCAGCGTGATCCCACAGTCACCGTCTCCACATCCTGAGTCCAGTCTGTTCAGCAAAGCTTCACTCTTGGTGAGGGCTTCAGCTGCTGCTAACAGGCTACCTCGCAATAGGTCCTGCTCTTTTGTTGTTAGGGCTGGTCCGGAGGCACCCTGAAGTTGAAGGTAGAAAGAACAACGTAATTTTGTGCAAATAGTATAAACAAAGAACGATCGAGACGTAATCTTCACAATGTTACGTCTCGTTCTCTATTATTTTGTAAGGAATAAAAGAATAGTTATTTTGGTCTATCGTTCACAGTCATTTAAACGCTACTGTGATCCGCAAAGTGCTTTGTTGATCATTGAACTTAGAAATTCTACTGGACCTCCGAGAATTCCGTCTGCAGGTTAACAAATTTTGTCGACAGAGAAACAGTAGAACACATTAACGGCCAGCGGATAAATCCAAACCTAATAACGAAAAATCTCACAAAGACGTACCTTCCTCCCATCAGCCTGCAACAGCGTATCATCATCAACATGTAGCCCCTCACTCCTCACAGACAGCTGCCCGCCAGTCCACGCGCTGCCGCCAGTGGGAGCATCCATGAGCTCCAGCCACAAGTCTCCCTTATCTTTGGGCAGTTGGAGCAGACAGATCTGGAAGCCTTGCATCTCTAGGGACGTCTTGAAGTGCCCAGAGAATATGCGCTCCACTGTGATTTTATTACTTTCTGTAAAATTATGAAGAATGCATCAGATCAGAAAGATTGTTTATGAAGTAAACTTTAGCTAGACCACTAGCTAGTAGGATCATCATCTGCTTAGCCTTTTTCCAACCATGTTACGGTCGGCTACCAGTGTAACCGAATGCAGCGGAGTACCAGTTTTACCTGAAGTGACTGCTTCATTAAATACCGATACGAGTTTTTCAAAGCATAACACTTACCTAATTGATCTTTGATCTCGGCGCTGATGATATTCATCTCGAAGATGGAGGTACCTCCCAAATTACCTACCGTCACAACTACCCTGTTGCCAGCGACCAGCTTCAGGTGGGAGATTATCTGGAAAACGATTGGAAAGTAGAAAGATTAATTAGATTGGAATTATTAGTGGTAGTCTGATTTTGTCAATCGGATGTCATATTTTTGTCTGCTTCAAAACAAGAAGTGGCTCAGCCTATCTCAGTTGGGAGAGGCCTGTGCTGTGGAGCATAGGCCTCTCCCAAACTGCTCCACAATATTTTGTCCGCCTTCTACATCGATTCATCCAGTGTGTTTCGATGCCTATAAGCTTACGCTTAACACTTTGGATTTGTGTGAACACAGTATAAGATCTGCCCACAGTCTAAGGACCGCGGGTACGAAAGTGAGGAGAAGGAACGAACTTCAGGATTGGCAAGATAAGAGACGAATGAACTTTGAAACGAACCTTCTCTAGGATCATCCCGACGACTTCCTTAGCGGTGCCCATCTTCATCTTCTCGATGCCAGCTTCTCCGTGCACTCCTGCGCCGAGCTCCATCTCATCGTGAGCTATCTCGAACAGAGGCGGTTGACCTGGCGAACGAAGATAATGCAATAATCGCAGCAACCTTACGTGCGTAATTCTACTGATCGTTCGTGTTCCACACTAAAATTGACCGATCGTGGAGCATATTACGTAAGCCACTGCGAATAGGTCCTTATTCTGAGGATTTGGTATTATCGGTAGACTTTTCTTTGAGTAGGTATCCGCCTCAATAGAATCTAGAGGAAAGCTCATAGAACATGAACCTACCTAGGAATAGGTGTCACAGTGTCTTTGTTTCGTCTACATGTAAGAATGTGTACCTACGCATAATAATTTCAAGTTGGCGGTTGAATAGAAAGTCTTCTTACCAGGTAATGAGCAGGCACTCAGGCAGACGCCCAAGGTAGCCATATACTTGTTAAACTCTACCGCTTCCTTGCGTATAGCTGCCAGGTCGTAGCCTCTCAATGCTAATGCTCCAGCCAACTGGAAATAAAATAAACATGATCATATCAAGCAGCTCGAGCCTCAATGGACGAGAGGTCGAACGCGCGACTTTTAGTCAGAAAAGAAACAATGACTTACAGGGTCCTGAAAAATGTAGATGGAACTAGATTATTACATTTCAGAAATTCTCAGTATCAGCTACTCAAACGTTTATATGCTATAGTGCCGATTTACAGCTATTGGTATAGTACTACCTATATTTATTGTCTAACTTACCTTATAGAACAGCACCTCTCCGACCATGCTCCGTCCACCCGTCTTGTTCTGACTGGAAGCGACATCCTCACCAACAATTAGACCTTCAACCTGTTTGGGAAAACACATTCAATCATCAATCGTCATCATTAAAAGTATTTTTGGGAAGAATCGCACGATTCAGTCGCTTGTTTTGAAAAGAGGAGAAATTTACATTAAAATTAATAAAAAAGGATGACACTATCACTTACACAAGCAGAAAAAGAAAGAAAATAAACTTATACTGTCACTTACGGGATATATTATTATCTTCTATTATTTCGACGCTATTGCAAGCGCCATGATCACGGGATTAGGGCGATTATGGCGCTTGCAACAGCGTCGAAATATTAGGAGCTCATTTTATAAATTGTTGAAAATCACGGAAGATAGGTATCCCGTAAGTGACAGTATAAATTTAGTTATAAAACGTGAAAGCTTAAAACAGTTTAAGACAGAAAATAGGTATCTAAAGATACTGTTTTTAGAAACCAATATTATGAACGTGAACTAACCTTAATTCCTGCAATCTTAGCTTTTTCAATAGCTTTACCGAAGTTTAACCTGTCTCCTGTGTAATTGCCGAGGATGACTAGAACTCCGCCTGGAAGAATGTAGTTAAACTTATAGGAGATACGACGAACAGGGTGTAGGTACAGTTCCCTATAGAAAAGGGAGGATCCTCCGAACAGGCTGGTGTTGTCTGGTGGGCTAAAGCCCGACAGTTTTTGCCGGGTTTTCCTATATATTCTTAAGTCCCGGATAACTTTAATTGCACGTTTTAGAATTTTTTGTGTTAGTTCTTCATTTGTGTCATAGATGACGCTGTAGTACTCTTTGTACTATTTTGCTGTAGTACTTTTTGTAGTGAAGCTGCATACTTACTTAAAGGGACAATTTATGCGACCTTATGTATGTTTTTCTCTTTACTATCTAGTTCGTAATTATAGTAATGGTCGCACCATACTTACACATCTGCATGCCTTCGACAGCCAAATTGACCATAATGTTATGATGTTTTTTTATCTTACTATATACATTTTGCTTTAAAACATCGTGTGGGCCAGGCTTATCGCATTCTAATTTCCAATAACCACATGTAGGTTGTTAATAATTAAATTAGCACCCATTTCGCGTAAACTTAATGATGACTGAAAATATTTTATAGTAGGTAGGTAGTGGAAATTATAATTTCATTAAAAAAATTAAAGGGATGTATGACATCTCATACCAACCTGAATTGTATTTGTACAACTGCGCTATCGCGTAAAGAACATGTCCGGTCGGAGGAGAAGCGAACACACCACCGGCGACTGCTCCGTCTAGCAGACCAGCGCCCACGAAACCTGCACATGGCACCCAAAATATAAGGTAAACAAACGACATCAAGGCAAATTACTAATCATAGGTATTACTTAAAAACATATGCGCATACCTTTTTTTTTAAATAAAACCCGGCCAGACTCTAGGAATTTCTACCGTATCGTGGGTGCGTTTACAAACATTTAAACTCTCTTACACAAACAGAGCCAGACCCGGAACAACTATCTGTAGGCCATACCTACAAATATTTGTTCCGTGCAGGACTCGAACGCGTCACTCAGCGCAGCAATCAATCGCTCAGCTAATACGAGAAGCGTGCCGTCAAATACAATTATCATCTTCTTAGAGGAAAAATGTCCACAGCTGGCCTTGTATCCCATAAGTCAAGTTTTTTAAAGAACTATTGGATTATTTCTTACCTGCAGCAAAAGGCTCATGTCCTGAACCACCACCTCCAAGAATCGCCACTCTGCCAGTGTCATTCTGAAAACATGAAGGTTTCATTAGAATAAATGGCATTTCCTCATAAGTGAATTCTGATGAATGTGTGTTAGGACCCTGACAAAGTACACCGCCCACAAAGGGCTGTAAAGGAACATAGATGGGTTTTAGTCAGTACAAGTCTGACACTCCCTACCGCTCCGCGCAGAGCAGGCGATCATCAATTATTTGATGATTTCCCAAGAGAAAAAAAAATGACATAGTAACAGGCCTGGCCGCCATTACTTAGGCATACAGACGTAACTTGCTATTATGCATTCCTACGGCCTGACGGTGATGACCCTGTGTATCGGATGGAGCTGGGTAAGACCACTACACCCCGCAGGTTGTCATCCTTTGATGGCTATACATACCTTCTGCCTGACGGTGATAACCCTGTGTTTAGGATGCAGCTGTAACGATGGGTAGGTGGCCACCACACCTCGCAGATTATCATCTACGCATGTCTCCGGAGAATTGATGATCTTCTTTGTTATAGGCTTCGGTGGAGACATCTGTAACGTTATCATAATTTATTTTGGACAGGATCTTCAAGGTAAACTAACGATGCCCGTGATAATGTGCGACCATCGCTTACATACAGAGAAACTTCCGTGCCTCTGCTGTCATTTATGTAAATCTTAGGCATTTTACGGGTAGACAGGAGCCCAAAATTCTGAGTCTTAAAAAAAAATATTTTACGTAAGTTGGAAATTTAAAGGATAGCCTTATCCTGTGTTGTGAGGTCCAGTCTCTTACTAAGGGGTATCGTCTTACCCAGTGGCTTATTGGTTGATTGGTTGTGGAGGTCAGACAGGCAATCGCTCCGTGTAAAATTCTGGTATTCAGCTGCATTTGGATTGACAATATAATTAGGAAATGGCTAGGCCGATGACGAAATTCCTTGACTAGTTTAAAGATTAAACTACTCGTTAGTAACTTGATATAAACAGACACTTCTCTTCTTGATAAGCCACTCAATTAAAAGTTTGCGTGATTCACGTAATAATTAAATTATAAACAATTACACACTTTAAACCGATTGACTTACAACTCGTTTCTGAATACATCACATACCATGACTAGAACACGTAACTAAATCTGAGCAATTTACCACAACAATATTAATTTCCTTAACAACTCGTTACTAATGAACAGAGACAAACACGGCTTACCTTAAAAACTGCGTCCAGCTCAACTCACGATAACAGACTGAACTGAGTCAAACAATTACATAATTGAGTGATAATAATCATTATCAACACAAAAGTTTACGACCCCTGACTTATCAATATCTTGACGAAAAAGTAAAACATCTAAGCTACAACTAGATGTGTTCACCATATTCTTCTAACAGCGAATAACGACATCTATTGCGGGTTTTGAAGGAAAATATTTAAAAGAATGTCTAACAAATCCAGCTATGAATATTATTACTATGGTCTGTGCCGGTTTAAAGGCTAGAAGCAACTAACTTCACTTGTGTTTTGCGATTATCCTATTGGCTGAATTGGTACGTCTGTCAGTTGCTAAGTTAATCTTGTTCAGTACGGAGTAGCTAGGCTATAAATTCCTTTCGGATTCTGAGCGGCCGCTCCTTCCTCAAGATTGAAATTAGCGCGTTCAAGACGAATTTCTTCTTATACCTTCTATTGCACATCAGTTGCAGCACTTGCATTACGAAAACCAACCTTACTGCAACGACATAATGGTGCCAAAAATGGTAGTCAATGTTAAGTTGTAACCATAGGTGATCAGTTGATCCTGAGTATCTATCGATAATGTCAACGCACCAAGGAATAAAACAGCATGGGAGCTTAGACGATAATTTTGTTTATAGGAACATCCCTTGTAATGACTAGGTATGGAACACCGAAAACATTCTATGTTTAAAAGTACAATATTCCATTTCTTTGTTTTTAATATGTACCACAACATACGCAAACAAAAACACGAAGTTTATCTTGTCGCGAGTCATAAAAGTTATCACTAACAATGTAATAACATAATAAGTATTCTGGAGGATAAGAAGTGTTTACCCATTTATGTACTAATTATCTTAATTCTTCATCGATACAACATAACGACACTCCTTCACACAGCATTCGCCTGTAATTTTTAGGGGCCCTAGCACGAGCGCGCGGTGTAATCGTAACTATAATTTTTGGATCGAAAATACAATTATCCTATAGCATTTTATTTAAATTGTTAGCAACAAGCACAATCAGTATCATCAAAACTATGAATAGGTACATTCTTAAAATAATGGAAATGGTATATGTGGAGCAAGTATTTTTGATTTTTAAATAGATGTATCTACGTTACTTTTACACCGCATCAACGCATTCGTGCTACGAGTAGGGCCTCGGATTCATTTGTTTTTGTACAAAATCGAATCTTTTGAATTACAGGTGAATGCTCCTGGTGAAGGAGCTCCATAGACTTATTTGCTAAAAAAGTATCAGAGATTGACGTTGATGACTACATAATCATATTTTTATTAAAGTTATAGTTACACGAACTCCGTAATCGATGAAAAAAAAATTGCTTTAATGATTTTGGGTGTCAACGACTGCAAATATTACGTCTGTGCAGTTTCCCTAACTAACTAATTTAATTTGACCTCACATTAGTCTACTTCAACTTACATTTGTGGGCGCGATGTCAAAGCTATTCAATATAGTATTTAACTTCACAAGGACGACTGGCTTGCTCTAGAAGGAAACTGGTCATTGTAAAGCAAATAAAAGGTGTTTGTTATATTTAGCTGCTAACCACTATTACTAACTGCTACTTTACATAGAAACCATACCTTCGAAGAAATAAAGTTGTTTAACATTCCATAAGATGCAGTTACGATTTCTGCTATGAAATATCAGTATACCAAGGCAATTGATTGCTTTAAACTCGTATCCTGTATATTGTTGAAAAGTCCAAATCGGAGATTTTTTAGTTTTTTTAATTTTTTTCTGGCCGTTGAAAGGTTATGACAGTTGAAAGGTTATCATGACATCAGTTTTTCTGTGATTTTTTATAGAAATAAAATGATTCCATTAACCTTTTGAGCGCGATCTGTCATTTTTAGTTTTTAGTTCCCCATCATTATCGCAATGTTAAAACATATCGCACACCAATAATATCCTCTATTACAACGATATGCGTACCCAACAAGTTTCTCATTTGAAAAAAATCATTTATAGAACTTTCCACATGAGAAACATTTAAATCACATATCTACAACATTAACTTTTAATGACTTCCACGTAAAACACAAAAGATGACTGAAAACCTTCAGCGGTCCGTAGTAACTATACAAAGAAGTGTCAATTAGTGTGAAATACGTGGTTATTCGAAAAATAGACGACGTTTTTCCTACATACTTTTAACGATAAAAAATATCGTATACTTTAGTGAATGTAGTTCGGTCTTACCGCAATTTCCAGCGGGCACCGCGTTACTAGATTGAATGTTTGCTACCTTTTTTAAAAAGTCTTAATATTCGTGAAATGGGTAATTAAATAATACACAGCGAATATTTTGTAAATAAGTTACGTATAATAATATCATATGACACTGTACATTAAAACTATGTATAAAATAAAACTTAACACAATATAAATGCAGTACTTACAGCACCTAGTAGAGTAGTAGACCGTTTATAACATTAAATATGGGTGTGTTGCCTTCTGACCAGCTACAATATTTGGCACAATGGTGCACACGGGCCTTAGTACTAACTACTTCTATGGCTACAACTCTTCATGTCATACAGTAACTTGGAAGCTGTTGCTGATTCCCATGAAAGGCCTGACGGCCCCCCGCAGTGCCTTCGACGCGCCGTGGTATACGATGCGGTAGGGGGCAAAGATGACGTCCTGTGGGACTCTCCATTCAAACGTCACTCGACTCGTGCCTCTGATCATTGACATACGCTCCCAGATGAACCTGGCAATGAAAAACTAATTAGATTTGAAGATAAAGCTTGAAATAGGTAAGCTAGGGGATGATGGAAATGACATGCAATAAGTTCTCGTACCTTGCTTTTTACGGTAAGCCATAGTGCATAACATGGTCAGAAGTGAAAAGACTGACCAATAATCAAGTATGTATGTATACGCAGTGGTGAACATAACTATACCTCAAAAGGAAACGTTCCAATTTCTTTTGCTGAATGGTTAACATTTTGCATAAATAAATAAATGACATTTTTTTTTTTTTTTTTGGATGGGAAATCATCAAATGACCCCGCCCACTCTGGGCGGAGCGGAAGGGAGTTTCAGACTTGTACTGACTAAAACCCATCCATGCTCCTTCTTTGCCCTTTGTGTTCCAGGGCCACGGTGTCTCTTTCGAACAGTCCCGCAGCTCTGGCAGGCATCGGCCCATGCGGACCCCTACTCGGTTGCCGACATCTCTTTGAGGCGCGCGTGGAACACGAACGCGCCGTCGACACGGCCTGTCGTCATAAGACGGCCGGACGGCGAGCTAGCCCATAACTCGCCGTCCACAGGCCCGCGCCTACGGTGGCCGGGAGCCACCACGTGACCCCCGACGCCCAGGGCGTCTCCCGCGGTGGCTGGGACGTGAGGTTCTTTCCCTCTCACGTCCCGCCACCTCCTTCACTAGCATGACTGCTTCACAGAAGGTGGTGACGGCTTCCCATTCCCTCTCGCTCCGGACCATGGCTTGAACCAGGGCCGGACGCGAGAGATCGCCGCCGCCAATCGCCACTACAAGGACACGGCGGTGCTCCGCCCAAGCGGGGCAGACCTCTACGGTGTGCTCCACCGTGTCCTCCGGACGATCCTCGCAGTGGAAACA
The DNA here is from genome assembly GCA_910589295.1 of Noctua janthe. Taxonomy (NCBI): domain Eukaryota; kingdom Metazoa; phylum Arthropoda; class Insecta; order Lepidoptera; family Noctuidae; genus Noctua; species Noctua janthe. The sequence goes on from OU342561.1 coordinate 2,027,440, forward strand.
CCCGGGCGTTGCCTCCCGCCCGATTCGGTGCAGGAACCTCCCGAAACAACCGAGTCCGGTGAGGATCTGCGTCAGGCGGTAGGTGAGGGCGCCGTGGCGCCTCTCTAGCCACTCCTCAAAGAGGGGACTTATCGCCACTATGGTAGCGTGCCCTGCACGGGGTTGCAACAGTCGCTCTCTCCATGTCGCCATGAGATCACGCCGGAGGTCTGCCGCTGAGCGGCAATTTGCCGCGGCAGCGGAGTTTCCCCCCGACGTAGTGCCTCCGCGCGCCATTCATGCAGGCGTGCGAGGACTATCGCCTCCAGATCCCATGGCGGCAATCCGGCAAGGAGGCTAGCCGCCTCGCCGGAGATCGTGCGGTACCCCCGGATTAGCCTTATGGCTATCACCTTTTGGGGCGCGTTCAGGTAGTGGGCGGCTTGCCGCCTCAAAGAACGCGCCCACACCGGGGCCCCGTAAAGGGCCATGGACCGCACGACCCCCGCGTAAAGCTTCCGGCAGGAGGCGTTTGGACCCCTCAGGTTGGGCAAGAGCCGCTTGAAGGCAGCCCCTGTCCGTTCCAGTTTGGGAGCCAAACGTCGGAAGTGCTCCACGAAGTTCCACCGGCTGTCGAGGACGAGTCCTAGGTACTTCAACGTCGACCCGACGCCGATGGAAACCCCTCCTGCCGTCAGTAGGGATCCCGACGGTGGCGCACTCCGAGGCCCATGAAAACACATGGCCTCGGACTTGTGCAATGCCACCTCGAGACCCAATTGCCGGATCCTCTCCACAAATAAATGACATTCATCCACAGTTCTCGGAGTCTTAAGAACGGATAACGGTCTCCCAAGCGTGTTTTTATTCAACTTTGATCATTATTATCTGCCTAGCCTGTTCCCAACCACGCTAGAATCGATTTCCGTCTAACCGGATGCAGCTGAATTTACGTCGGGCGACAGTCTATGACCGCCACCCCCATACCCCTGTAATACCGTCACACGATATCCTTTAATACAAGTTACCAAAGGTATACTTACTTGGTGTCCCAATCAGCATCGTTGGCGACGACCACCCACTCCGTGAGCTCGAACCTCTCCACATAGGCGTGACTCCCCTCTTGCTTCCGATCATTGCGAGGGTTGGCTCCCACCTGGAAACCACATGATTGTTTCATCATATCCTTGGAGCCGAAAGACGTCTTCTGCATGAATTAATATACCAGCAATCCTGGTGGTAGGTCTATTAGGTATTGAAATCACGCCAAAGAGGTGATCATATCATTCATAAATAAGAAGAAAAGATCTTTGAGCCTGAGCGAACTATTCCTAGGCCAAAATCGCACATGCATCGGTTATGCATTAAGCCTGTCACTATCACATTATCTGTCTAATAACAAGTGCAAGAAACAGACTAGAACATGAGTGTGAGTCAAAACAAGCACTTACTGATAAGTTACGTTTAAAAAATCTCAGTCTTGGTCGAAAGGCCTTTATTATGAAGAACACTCACAAAGGTTGCGGAAACCACATCTCCTCTCCGAACTGTCGTCTCCGGCTGCACCAGACAGTCTCCGAAGTTCAAGCCGATGGCAGTATTGTCGAAGATCACAGGCGTGATGAGGGACAGGATCCGGTCACGGTTGTCCGCCGGCTCTGTTCCGGCTGGCACGTTGGTAGCGGTACCCTGGAAGAGAAAGATTATATAGTGGACCTTGGAATTGCGAAGCAATTGTTGTATTTTAATAATATTACCTATGGAACAGGGATTTCTAACTCCAGTCCTGTGATAAATTATGGAATCAGACTAACGCCTTTGCAGAAATCTTGGGCTGTGGTTCAGTGCTGTATTCTGTACCTAAGACTAGATCTAGCTTTTGCAGTAAGGATTTACATATCTTGCATAATGCTTATCTTAATCCAATCCTGTACTCCAATTGAACAAATAAATCAATAGTGATGTTCTTGGATTGGGTTGGTGAATGGTCTCATTCACCAACCTTTTTACACAAAATAAAATAATTGAACATACCTCAATAACGGCGGTGGCAAATTCACTGAACTTGTTCAGGAAAATGTCTAAGGTGTTCGGTCCATAGATCGTTGAAGCCGCCTCGTATCTTTGTACCTGGTAAAATAGTTTGTGATTTAGACAAATACCTCACTTATTATTAGTAGTCAATGGCCGGAAAGTCTGACAACCAGTCTTACCAAGTGGTATCGTGTTACCCAGTACTAACTGGGTTTTGAAGGTCAGATAGGCAGTCGGCCCATTTAAAATACTGGTATCTGAATCCGGTAAGACTGGAAGCCGACCCCAACATAGAATTTGGGAAAAGGCAGGCAGATGATGTTACTGCATTTAGGCCGTCTAGGATGTAATTAGAATGCACCAGCAAATTCCAATTCATTTAGGTAACATAAAATACATTTATTAAAGGTACTCACCAGATACTCTTGAGGAGTGGCTATATAATGAATATACTCATTAGTCAGCCCTGACACAACCACTCTCGGCTCAAACCCGTTCTTCTCCATCACATCGCCGACCACATCCCTCATTCGCCTTCCGGACATGGTGGTAGGTTCCCCTGGCACGCCCAGGATCACCAGGTCACCTAGCCAGATGAGGGAAGCTGACACGACGTGTGGATGCCACGGGAGAGGGAAGTTAGCCTGTAATATTTAGTTTACTTTAATATTGAATGATATGGGCTCCCTCGTTTGTCCGTGGTCTCTACAGCCTAGTATGAGGTCCTGGTTTGGTGGTTGGTGATTCGATTCCCAGGTCGGGCGAAGTTTAATAAGGAGTCCATCTCGAACATAACTGGCGAAATTTGGGTCCGTATAGCTACACCTGTTCCTAACCCTATAGGGATTACTTACAGGCATGATGTTAACTGAATAATAAGTATGTTTTCCAACAAAATAACCCGCAGTTATCACAAATTATAAATTCACAAGGGGTATCGTGAATTCGATTATGGGGTTTATTAAGGCAGATCACCGCTATAGAGCTGTCTATACCAGTAAAAAATAGTTTAAAGTCCTGCACTGAAACGTTGGAGGTTACAAGACTACAAAGTCTTGTAACCTCCAACGTTCCTTGTAGATCTTTCAGCACTCGAATGACGTTGACAGAGGGTTCTATTGGTAAACATTTGTGCCATTGTTTATTTTATGTAAATTGATTTGAAACTAAGCTCCACAAAAACCTGTCTATTTTGATTAGGTTTCGACATTAAAAACGTCATGGTGTCTGAAGATCTAGGTCTAGTATACTCAATACTCAAAAGAGTTCTAATTAATTTAACACTGCCAATACTAACCCGTCCAGTAGCGAGAAGTATAGGCTTCGGCTTGTGGCACTCAATGTCTTCCAAAGTCGCCGCCCCGACTATACTACTCAAGAAGTCAAGGAGAGGATCACCTTCCAATGTACCCTGCGAAAGAATAAGACAACTCCAGTATCGTCACACATCCCTTAAGACTAGAAAGGCTTACAGCATCATCATGCACCTAAGAGGAGGATATTTTCATAAACTTCCAAGAGGATCGATTCCAGGAGGCGGAGAACCTCGTTGGCCTAGTGGTCGCAATCGCGACTGCTGAGCATGAGGTACTGGGTTTTATTCCCGGGTCGGGCAAAGTGTTTTTTGGTTTTTCCACCAGGAATTTCTCAGTAGCAGCCTCGGAGTCTGGATCTGTGCCCGGTTGATGGCAATAGCTAGGCTCACCCTTTGGAACTCAAACATAACTGGGGAAATGTGGTTGTTAAAAGTTGCCTGACCCTTCGGGGACTACAGGCATGATGTTATGTTATGTTCCTATTATTTTTACATTACTGTAGCAAATGTAAACATACAACATTATCGTCATCATCGTCCTTGTGCTCTTAATATTTCAATTAATTGGGGTCAGCGTAATACACTATTACAACTCTTCCTTCCTCCACACTTCCTTCTAGCCATAATAATATTGCATTTCACACAATCTATCTGCTTTGCCGATGTTTATATATTATGACTGTTTTGCTCATACCTGTGTTATGTTTAGTGTGTTGGCTCCGTCAACTGTCCCTGAAGCGAAACTGTAGCCCATCGCCGGGTAACATCCTTTCACTTTGTCTTCCTGAAAAGAAATAAATGTTTACCGGCGAGTACTGTAATAAACTGATTAAAAGAAAGTGATTAAACTGATCTAAAGAATTCTATGTAGTCTTTATGTCTGAATTTTTGCCGGGTTGATGGCAATAAGCTCGCTCCATAATTAGAACGAGCCTCGAGCCTTGGAGCGCTTCTTTATTTTTTGATGAGGCTTATCGGTAAACTTCTACAATCATATATTTTCATTCTATAAAGTCTTATAGTTCTTGTAAAGTCTGTTTCTGGAAAAGTAGACACTAGACACTTCCAAGAACCAGATGATCTATTAGTCTGAACATACCTGGTCGAAGGTCTGTGCCACAGGGTTGTACTTGGCGACTTCTTGATCAGACATCCTCATGAACTGGTGAACCACTGCAAATTCTCCCGTCAGCTCTTCACCGGGAGAGTTAAGTGCGTTCTGGAAACAGTATAAAATGTTTGTTGTGATTTATTCTACTCTATTTTATCTTAACTGAATTTACTGATTATTTTCTTTGTTGTCTATCTTACAATTAAAAAAAAACTGTATTGGAACTCAACAAGATTTCCCTTCGAAAGAATACAGAGTATATGGTTTCCCGTGGTCAGTTTGAAAGGTTTTCTTGAACATTTCCAGAGAGCCTCGACTCAACTCGCACATGTGAAATTAAACCCGTAAAGTATAGTTACCTTACGTGATCCAGCTGGAAATTCGAATCCAAGTGGGTATAAGGAACTCCAACATCGTAAAGTGGTACTATCTCGACAGAACGGCAAAAGGGTATGGATAAGAACTATATCTTAAAGTTGGTAGGTTCCACATCCTATCTTACTCTCTGTGCCCCAAAACATACAGTGCGCTGCAGTATTACCAACGATGACGACATTTAAAATACCGTGGTACCAGCGACATACAGAAGAAGTTGCTAACACACATTTTTAAGCACTCACCCAAGCTCCTTCAAACACAGCAGTCCCAATGATCTTGGTGCTCTCGAACATGTCCTCACCAGGTCCCTGGGAGAAGCACCTCTCCATGTGGTTACAGAGCAGAAATTGGTTGTCACAAGGGTTGCCGGAGAACTCGCAGCGAGCGCCGCGGGTGTTCGGAGACACGTCACCTTGATTGGATGAGAAGAATCCCGCGACTATGTCGGGCTGGAAGTACGCAAGTAATAAATCATTATATCAATTAAAGTCTTGTTTCTGAATACACCATTTGAAGTTGCCATTTCTCAATTAAGAAACAGACAGTATTCTTAAATATCAGTGCCAAAATGGGGCCACACCGCAGGAAATCATCACTATAAAATTTATCTGAGTAGTAGTTGGTCTTGAAAACCTTACTGCTTTCAACAGCTCGCCCTTTCGGGTTGTGAATTTGACCAATTCATCGAAAACAGGTCTGTGCCAGCTGTAAAATATCATACCAATTGTTTTCGTTTTGATTTCCATTCTTGTAACTGGCAGCTGGCTGACTGTCTTTCTCTCTCTTTCTTATTTTAGTTGAAATCTTATATGTCACCGGACAACATATTTTATTTGAATGTTTTGCCAATGGGAACGAACAGTTAGCTCTACAAATATGTGACTTTGCAAGAAACTAAGAAAAAAGCTATGTCTTATAAGTTTACCAACCCTTCCAGCCAATCTCTCAGGGTTGAGTTCCTTCTCCATCCTCAGCGCTGCAAACCCCAGGTTGTCGGACGAAATCAGCCGGTTGGTCAAGTTCATGCTGGTGGTATGGACTGAGAACCAGTTCATCACACCGTGGAGGCTGCCGTCTTCCTTCACGATCCTCACTTGAGTCAGGGTGTCGTCGGTGTTGGAGGTGTAACTGGAGAGAAAGGAATAGAAATTGATTCAGAATATGCAAAGATGGTGGTACAATATCGAAAGCAAACGCAAACTGCAGGAGCAAAGGCTGCCAAACGCAATAGCAACATGCAGTCTGTCAGCAACGTCAGAACTGGTTACTTAACTCAATGAAAACGTTTCCGTAGATAATGACAGCATTGCCACTTGTGTGCAAGAAACGAACAAGAAAGAGGGTACACCGATTTGTCTGCTCATAAACACCCACCGCAGTAACTTCAGTTTATCTGTGATTATGGTGGTTGCAAAAGCGCCGAAATATCGGGAACTCAAATCAATCAGTAAACATGGTAAATATCCCGTTTCTAGTGTTAATGATAATGTTGGTGACCTTGACAGTTTAAAATCTTATATTGCCACTTGTTGCCGTTTTTATTAGGAACCTCATGTCACTGCGTCTATTATTGCGTTTAGGTGGCTCTGCCGCTGCAGTAAGCGGTCGAGTCGAGGTCGCTTTCGGAATTATGATGCCTCAAAATGTTTGGAAAAAAATATTGTTAAGTCGTAAATCTCTAAGTCGACTCAACATAGATTGCCATCGCTCATCAACACGCTAAAGAAGAATGTATAAATTTCACCTATATCCTGACTCCGCAGATTGCTACTTACCGAAGCCTCTCCTCTTCAGGGTTCTGTTCATAAGAGAAGGGTGACCTGTTCTTGTGAGCGTCTGTCACTCGTGCCTGAGCGAAGAACAATCGAGCTGGTGCCATGTTCTCGTGCGCACGGACTATACTCTGGAATTTTATATCAATGCTATAATACTTTCGAAGTTATTCAAGGTAGAGAGTACTTAATGCAGTGCAGCTTCATGTAATGTTACGGATATCTCAAAGCCCAACACTGTAATTGTAAGTGGGCTTGTAGTTAAAGATGACGCTTACCCTGGTTATTCCATCAACATAGGCATTGAACGTCTCCCTCGAGAAGCCGAGGATACTGATGTCCAAGATGAAGTCCACCATGTGGCCTCCTGGACCGCTGTGCGTGTGGGTACCGGTGAGGATCACATTCCTCAGCGAGTACATATCACCGTACCGCTCCTGGAGATTCCTCACCACCTGGACGCAATGCGATTGGTTAATTTATGACGTTGAATTAATGGTAAGGCATAAAGGGAAATATATAGCAATTGTAATGTCCTGTCTTGCTCTTGAAGAGGGCAAGGTCATCGCTTCCGCGAGTGCGTGCAGTATGCTTCGTCCACCCTATATTCTAGGTCGAAGGGTTTGAGCTAGGCATTGATAAGTCAAGCAGTAAGTCGATATGTCAATTAGTTGTTTTCTTCAATCAAGGCGCAATTAAAGTAATCTTACCTGTCGCCTAACAGCAATGCCGACAGCCTGCACCTCAGCGGTGACCAGCACTATCCTGGTGTCTCCCTTCACGAAGATGAAAGACCTGGCGAACTGGCGCAGGTGGATACCACGGCCCCTTTGACGCACTTCCGCGTAACCCATCTGTAATCATGAACAAATTCATAATTTAGCAATCGCGTTTATCGCCCCCGAATTCAACTAAGCAAAACAATTAGTTATTTTTATAAAGGCGTTCGTGGTTTCTTAGACTGATCCAACTTCAGAACCAGGGTAGTGGGAGGCAAAATTTAAGAAAAGGGTGGAGATACAAAATATAACGACAAAGTTATCGGCTTTACTTCAAATCCAGTGCAATCTTCAAAGAAACCAGTAGATAGATATTAGGTCTTTACCTATGAAATTGGAGATTTGTATGAAAATTTTAAAAAACAAAAATTTTGGTAGTTTTTTTTATTTTAGCTAATCAAAGTAGGTACTGGCCCAAATTATCTATACAATTTTGCCATTTTGATGGTAGTTTGTTTATTCCTTTACTGTAGAAGTCTGCCGGACGGGAGGCGATGAAGTCAGCGAAAGCGTTTTGTACTGCCTCTTGGCTGTTGAACTTTTTCCCACTTAAAAAATTGTTTAAATTTTGAAAAAAGTAGAAATCTGTTGGGGCAAGGTCCAGTGAGTACGGTGGGTGACGGAGAGCTTCCAGCTGTAACTCTAGTAGCTTTGCGGTGGTCTGTCGTGAAGTGTGAGCTCGTGCGTTATCGTGGAGAAGCAATGAGCTAGAGCGATTGACCAGTCTTGGTTGTTAAATTGCGAACTTCTCCATCATTGTTTGCAATTCTTGGCAATAGACTTCTGCCGTCACTGTTGTGCCATTTGGTAAGAAGCAGTAATGTAGAAGTCCGGCACTGGTCCACCAGACAGTCACCATCATCTTCCAATGAGTAATTTTTTGTTGATTTACCCGGGTCCACCCACTGAGACGAACGCTTACGGTTGTCGTACAGGATCCACTTTTCATCGTAGGTCACAATTCGATTTAGAATTTCCTCGTTTCTATGCCGATTCAGTAGTGCTATGCATGCTTCGACGCGTAAATCTCGCTGTTGGTCGCTTAGTTCGTGTGGCACCCACTTATCTAGCTTTTTTATCTTTCCGATTTGACGAAAGTGCTTCAATGTTGTTTTGACACTAACTCCCAAGTCCCGCAGCAAGCTCAGCCGTAGAGAGTTGAATCCGCTTCCACTACCGCCTTCAATTCGTCGTTGTCGACAATGGTTACCGGCCGACCGCGGCCTCGTTCTTCTACTCAAAATTTCCAGATTTATAACGATTGAGCCAATAATGAACCGTATGTATGCAAGCAGTGTTAGGCCCGTACACGTCGTTAATGTTTCGCGTTGTTTGCGCAGCGGTATTTCCACGTAGGAACTCATATTTGAAAATTGTACGAATTTTCAGTTTATCCATGGCACCAAAAACTACCACAATTTTACAAAAACAAAACACTATCTAAAAACAAATGACTGAATTTGAAATAAAAAGAACACGGCTTTCGAATAAAATTTATTTGAATTTCGAATTGCGCGCCAATCCACAGATAATTAAATCTGAAAATGCTGGTTATAAAATCTCCAATTACATAGGTAAAGACCTATTACTTACAAAAGTAATTTCCACACACGGCCCCGTCATATCAGCAATCCCGACCCCCACTCGGTACGGCAAGTCGCTTTCTTCAGTCGTCGGTGCAGACCCAGTCGTAGTAGTCGGGCTAGCCGTGGCATCCTCGTAGACATTACCATCGTTGACTACAATAACAATAGTGGCTGTCAGCCCTCCTATGACAGCGAGAACCACTACACCGATCACCAGCTTAGCCGTCAGTGTAAGCGGCATTGTTTCTGCAAGTTTTAATTAAGCTATGTTAGACATAAAGCGACATAACGAAACTAATAGAGAAGTATGGATGAACAAGGCATGCTGTGCTGACGCATAAGGGCCATAACTGCAGCAGAATGATGATGATATTAGAAATAAGGTGAACCGATAACCTGTTAGAGAGCAGCGGTGCCCCAGTGGTGTAGACCCGGATTTACGAGCCGTAAGTCATGGGTTCGAACCCAGCCAGGCGCATTACTTTGTGTAAGTTATTTCATTACCACTGCTCTCAAAACGGTGAAGGAAAACATTGTGAGGAAACCGGCATGTCCTAGAACCAAAAATTCGAAGACATGTGACATCTACCAACCCGCACTGGGCCCGCGTGGTGGATTATAGCCCAATTCCTCTCATAGAGAGGAGGCCTGCGTCCCAGCAGTGGGAACATTAATAGGCTGATTATGCTATGCTATTATGACCTGTTAAGGGCCGCAGGAGCCTGTTGGTAGCGAGAAGCACAGGATCGATCAATGTACCGACACTTGGGGGAGACCTAAGTCCAGTATTGCACGTCTTTTAGCTGAAACGATGATGTTAGACATGGATGGATTGTGGGAAAGATGCCATGGATAGGAAAACACTGAGAAGACGGCTTTTACTAGTATGGAAGGAAGTTATTTACTACGCCGGACCTGAATAAATTCGTATAACAGACCAATACATGCAAGCATCATTCCGACTATGTTCAAAGAGATGTTTGTAAGCATACCGCCTCGAAATGCAAAGCCAAATGCTGTAGTTATCCAAACAAAACAGTTTTCGTTGAATAAGGTAAGTGAAGAAAGTTTTCACATGTTTTCCCTAGTCTATTAACTAATTCAGTATCATGGGTGGAATAACCACATCAGTGAAAGTGATAGATAGGTAATATACATATGTCTAGTTGGTATTATACCACGGATATCATTAATCACTTGCTTAATTACGTTGATACTGCTAAGCTTATTTAAATATGTTTAAGATAATGTGAAGTTGATGTTGATAAAGCTAGATGCCATCCGGGATAGCAACAGCGCCGAACCAAGGGCAGTTTAAGCCATAGTTCCATCGCACATGGATCAAAATCGCTTGAGAATTCACAATGTGCCCGACTTTTTGACACTTTGGCAAATATTGACCTTCTAAAGAGTACATGATCACCCCTTAGGAAGAATAAAAGAGCAGATATTTTCTATGTATGTTAATCCAGAATACTATATTCTTCATTATGTACACCGCGAAGGGTCAATTTTTATAAGAAGTAAGCCGCAGTATATATTTTTAATGTGATTATATTATTTGTCTAAAGAATACTGACTGTGCCATTTTTCAAAGGGAATCCAGTAGGAATCGAGTTGTATGAAACCTTCGCCACAGATGTACCTTACCTACTACAATACATGTGACATACGTAAAAGAAAACATTTCACATAGGGTAACACAATGAGCAGTGTTATCGCTAAAAACGATCTTTGTATGAAGTTTTCTAGGAATGGTGACAAATCAAAGACCTGTGCTCTCAGGCTAGATGGAGTTACAATGGAGTAGGCGGGAAATGTGGTGTAATTGAAAAGCCTACCTAGTTCCAGTTGACGTCATCATAGGTTTATGAATGTAAAGTTGGTTTCACAGCAAAATAAAATAACGAGGACTGTCTAGTTTCCGTTCGACGATATTACAACGACGTAAAATACTATTGAAATATTATTGCTGGGAGGAAACGACTTTTATTATTGATGTGATAAATCAGTGTTTACGGTCGCACGCAATATAACGCTCGCAAAACATTGTGTTAAGGATGCATGCAACAGTAAATGGGATATAGGGGGTATTTTAAGTTAAGTAATAACATTTAAAACTTGTGTTCGTGAAAAAACATGGAAAAACGTTGAACTTGGACCTTCAATATCTCCATAGCAAGAAGGTACGGTCCAGTACAAAAATAAATTACGGCGATGACTGGGAAAGTGACTTTCGGCTTCGTTAGGGAAATTGGAATTTGCAGTTTCAATTGAGATTGAGACTGCAGTCTATATTGGTCAAGTTCTCACGAGCGCGATTGCTCGGTTATATTGTCGGGTCGGACAATATAATAAAAAAAAATATATAAAAAGCAAATATCGGTTGATATTCGCTTTTCGCAACATGACATTCTTAGAAGGCTAGACTTGCACCCTTTGGTGGCCTCTTTCCTATGTGGGCTAAGCAGATGTCAGTGTAAACGCCGGAAGAGGACCCACTGGAAGGACATACACTGACCTTCTTGCTAATGTAGTAATAATACTTTGTAAAGGTCAGGTGCGTAGTACTCGCAATAGGCTTACGTACCTATATGGCCAGATATATGAACGTGGACAAAGTAATACGACGTACATAAGGATCGTAACGAAGAAAGGAGAAGGACTCAAGTGACATCCTATACTTTTTGCCTACTAACTAAATAATTCTGTATTATGTACTGATTAAAAACGTCTAAAGATACTCACATGGGGCGCGTGGTACAGCCGCACACACTAGAATAAAACTTCAAAAACACTTTGAAATTTTCCAAAAAATATAAATGTTTTTATTTAAAACACATAACAGAAACACGCACCATCTCAATCAAACAAAAAGACTTAATAATGGATAACGGATACATTATAACAATATTTAAATAATTAATCGATCAAAATAAGCCGATAAACAATTATCGGTTCAAGAAAATTATCTAAAATATTTCTATTCATGATTAAACATATTTCGTCACATGGGGCAGAAAAACATATTAATTCAAAAAAACTCTCATAAGCTTTTGGGGATATCATAGGATAGGATGCATGTGGACTTTTGCAGCTGCAGATCAAAAACATTATAACGGCAAAAAAAATCTCTAGTCTTTGCTTAATGTCCCACTGCTGGGCAATGCTGAGATTTTTTTTACCTAAGTTTAACCTAAGTCCTTCCAAGGACTCTTTTCCCGCGCTTCCTCGAACCAGCCTCCGCATGATGTATCCAGAAAGTCTTTCTGAGACGACCTCAAAAAAAAAATTAAACCTACTTAAAACTAAATTGGGGAAAGTGCATGGCCCGATCCGAAAAATACTGAAATGAAAACAGTGTGGGCAAAATTAATCTCCTTGACATAATTTGCCCTCCCATGAAGGTCCAAATTCTGTAATCTACCTGTTGTTATTTATTGCCTGTGATAAGTTATCATGTATGTACAAACCGATATCTCTGTTATTAGAACAAGTCAAGTTTGACCATAGGCCCGATTTATTTCGAACCATTAGAATTTCAACATTTTAAAAGTTTTTTTTTAATGAAGACTAGATAATAGATTAGGGTGCAACTTCTTTTGTTATGTGTCTTTGTTCTTAGATTGTGGTAACACTAGGACGCTACATAATAGACGCTAGGCAATTTGATAAAATAAGTTATACACATATTACGGGAGGTACCGTTAATCTGACAAAATCATTTTATACAGACTGATCAAAAACCCAATAGTTTAATCATGGCATAGCAGGGTTCTGCGAGTCTGCTCCCGAAGTGATCCAAAATAACATTTGCAAGTCAAAGTTATTAAGAACTTGAACAAAATAACCAAAACCTTATGGGACGATTGTTTGGATCATTTTGAACCTAACAAAAAGGCAGCAAATGAGGGGAATATACGTCAGCTACGTTAAACTACATGTAATATTTTTAATTGAAATAAAGACTAATGGAAGTAATGAAGGGAAGCCTTTACCCAGCAGTAGACCAATATGGTCTAATAATTGGCTAAACAACCACTGTCACTAAACACAGTTAACAAAAGTAGGGTGTCCCTATTTATGGATCCTTTTTTGGGTCAAGACTATTATTTCGTGTCCTACGATTTTGGTCGGTAAATCAGGCGTACAGTCACGAGCACCAATATGTATAGACTTTCCTAAATTAAAAAGCAATTTTCCCTAGAAATAACGATTGTAACTTGAAGATAGGATTTTTTCATAAAAATATGAGTTCCAAAATACGAGTACTATATGTTCGTAACAAAATGAAATTTTAATCAAAACAGTAAAAGACAAACAAAAGTTTTTAAGTGTTTACATATTGGTGCTCGTGACTGTACCTACGCATTAACAAACTCATCAAAAGTTAACTACATCGCACGTTTTGATAGAAACATTGATATCAAAATAATAAATAAGTATTAATCCTATTATCTATATGTTAATTGAATATTAGTCAAATATATTAATGACGTTCGTATCTATCCGATGTGCTTATCGGATACGTCCTTGTCCAATCATTTCTTATAGATATCGGTTTGGTACGACACAGAGTGAAGGTAATATATGAATATTTTATTATGATTAGAACTAAAGAGATGTCAGCAACCATGTAGGGGTCCGCATGGGCCGATGCCTGTCAGGGCTGCGGGACTGTTCTAAAGAGACGCTTTCTCTTTTTTGGCCCTGGAACACAAAGGGCAAAGAAGGAACATGGATGGGTTTTAGTCAGTAGAAGTCTGACACTCCCTTCCGCTCCGCCCAGAACGGGAGGGGGTCATTTGATGACATCACAACCGAAAAAAAAAAATATGATTAGAACTTGGATGGTAAATAGGATTATTATGTTTTAAGTAACATGACATGATATCACGCCTAAATTGCTCAATATAAGAGGCAGAGATATCTATACAACTTAGCCACAAAATTCAAGTTGAACACTTGAGTCTATGGGAACAGAATTATAATGGGAGAAGATGTCAATAAGACTGCTTCGTTGGTCTTGGCGTCGCAAGCGCGACTACTGAGCATGAGCAGTAGGAATTTCTCAGCAGCCACGGAGTCTGGATTTGTGCCCGGTTGATGGCAATAGGCTCGCACCCTATTACGTAGGCCTTAAACATAACTGGCGAAATGTGGATGTACTATTAGGTACACCTCTGCTTGACCCTTCTGGGATTACAGGCGTGATGTTGTGTTAAGTCAATAAGTAATGGCAGCTTTCCTATATTTAAGAGCTCTGCCTCATTAAGACTCCATGGCGACGTCGCCGGCTACGTATTGAAATGTACATGTACAGTTAATATTGAAATGTACCTAACTCACTTGGCGACGGTTTGGCAACGTCGCCAAATTGGAAGCGTGGCCACGAGCTACAGTTCTCTACGTGGCTTCTGGATACTCTGGCGGCTTTGCGACGTTGCTACTGTAATGTACACGGTAAACTGCACCTCGCGACCCCCAGTCGCCAGTCAGCCGCCATTTTGGACGCTCACTCGAAATATAGTACCTAGTTGATGTTGTAAATAATGAGTTTCGATACTGAAAAATTTATAATAGAAATTCAAAACCGTCCTTGTATATGGGAGTGTCATTGTTATAGCCTCTGGCTGGGCGGCTATCCAAATTTTTTATTGGCACTTACATTAGAAACCACGGCACGCACGGCACGGTTGGTGCAGTGGCTGAGTGATTGACTGCTGCGCTGCGTGTCGCGGGTTTGATTCCCGCACGGAACAAATATTTGTATGGCCTACAGGTAGTTGTTCCGGGTCTGGCTGTTTGTGTATGTGAGTTTAAATGTTTGTAAACGCACCCACGATACAGGAGAAATTCCTAGTCTGGGGCAACGTTCCATAAAAATAAAAAAACCGGTTTTGCTTGATTATTATTGAAAAAAAAACACAGTTATAATGTTTTAAAAATATTTATTATTACCTACTATTGGCACTTCATATATATATCTACGTAGGGACCTACATGGCCTTGATTTTTAAATCAGTTCTAGGGTTACAAATATTTTGTATTTTATTTAGTTACTGTTAGCATTTTAAAAATAGGTAGGTATAATAGACGAAATGATTTAGTATACATACATATTATACAATGTGGGTCTAATTTATAAAACTAACATCTACAATTTTTCCCCTATTTCCTCTCAGCATTATAATTTTCCTTTATGTATTAAAATAATGATTCATAGCTACGTATATATATCTTATTGTTTTAAGAAAGTATGTGTTTATGATAAATAAATTTAAAATAAGTACTTACCTACATAATTATTCACATAGGTAGGTATGTACCAGTACATAATTTACATAGTTATTTGTATCATTGTGTTATCTACATAAGCCCCTTTAATACCAAAGATAGGATAATCCATATGATTTGAAACTTTTAAATGAACATATATAAGACAAAGCAGTTTCTTATTAATTCATTATTGAAGCGTTTTCTCTTTTAAACTCAAAAAAAACGCATACATAAAAACTGCTATTCCATATATTTTGTGGAGATAAGTGAACATAAATGTATGGAGCAGTAGTTTTTTTATATTTGTTGCAGTTTTCTGGGGTTGATGCCATTGTAAAAGATTCAAGTACAAAAAATGTGTACCTAAGTAGGTAGGTTCAGGTTATTGGAAATTCACATAGAACTAGCGACTAGACTTAAAATTAATAGCTACATATATTTAATTTATAAAACATAATAATCACTACAGAAGATAATTATGATTTAATTAGGTACTACTAAAAATTTCACTTTGGTTTACATCTTAAATAATTATCATCAAGCTTATATTAAGAAGTTAGGTAAGCAGGGCAAAGATTTAGTTCCAGATGTTACATACATAGATCGCTACTCGTAAAGAAACTGCCTCTCACTTTTTTATTCAGCCAGCTGGTGGCCCACTGTCTGGCCTTGATAATACCAAGGACTAACTAAATTGATTGGAAAACTTCACTGAAACTTCCTAATCACAGAGTTTCGCACACCAAATTAATTTGGTCTTAATTATTTTGTATATAAAATAATATTTACTTATAATTAATCTAATAGAAAAGAAGTTAACTTTATCTAGACATATAAATAATACGAATCTTATCTATGGCCGTGTTAATGTGACGTGAAAAAAAGTAGAATGATACGAATATAAAACATTTAGTTACTACTAATATTATTTACCTACCCTTGCTATATACCTGACGTATCATTATGGAGACGAGGTGTCTAGTCTCAGTAACACAAATTGTTTTACATTTATAAAAATACTATTTTTCCCGTTTTTGCAACATTTTTCATTGATGCTCCGTTCCTATTGGTCGTACCGTGATATTATATAGCCTATCCAACACTAAAATAATGTTTGAATTCGAACCAGTCGTGCCTGAGATTAGCGTTTTTAACCAAACAAACTATTTAGCTTTATAATATTAGTATAGATATATCGCAGGAAACTAGATATCAAGTTATACAATAAATTAGTACTGGCAACACGATTTTAACTTATGCACATAACCTAATGTTTCTTTTAATCTCGCAATTATTTATTTTTCTCTTTCTCCAAGATTTTATTCCAAGAATTTTATTAAACGACTTTATACATATAGCCCAAGTCTTACTAGTCTTCGTAGTACTTTAGGCCAAGTCGTTGCATTACAAAACTATAGACCTTACACAGCAATAAGCATATTAAGAATACCATAAACAACACATTATGTATTTAATAGCGGCAATAACTCGACATTAAAGAAACACTTAACTGAACGCCCAATTTTTATTCAGCTGGGCTGATCTGATGGCTGAAAATCCTTTTACTTTTAAAATATTACTTGATGTTAATGAAAATGAGTGAAAGTTAACAAAAATCTTAAAACTTGACTGTCAAGTCACAACAATTTCTTTACTACCCTCACTTAAAAACACTCCTTTTATTTTGGTCCCAAACATCACTGTTATTCTTAATATACTAAAAAGACCTCACACCATCTTCGACATGGATTATATAGGGTCTAATAGATGGCGTAAACTTGGAGTTACTTACATGCCATACATACAATCGTGGTCCAAGTGTAAGACCCTGCAAACTCCTTAGTATCTACGATCTAAAAGACCTTTTATGACAATGACAGATATCTTATTTTATTAACCTGGCTTTCAGAGTATTATTTTCTTTCTTTCTTCCTTTATACGGTCTTAGTTGACGATCATAGTCTAAGAACTCAGGTCTTAAGACACTTCGAAGGCGTCTGTGAAGCCATGGTAAGGGTATATGCCTCCCAGCACATACTTGTAGTTCCCGAAGTGGTGGATCCTGTAGGTACCCTTAGGGGTCCCCACGGGAATCTCCCATTCGATCTCCGCACGACTTGTGCCCATTACCTTGGAGTCGCGGATCCAGATGAACCTGATAAAGAAGTGGAATAAGATAGAGTTAATACGGATGAAGATGGAAATGAGAGGTTAAAACTGGCTTTAACAGTTCCCTGATAACAGTCCTGGTAAAGCTAACACGGGTAATAAGATACAAGGTGTAAACAGACTCTTCCCAAAGCCGTCAACCAAGCATCCTGTACATAAAACTAAGTAAAGAAAAGAAACGACTTTTTTTTTGGGGTGAAAAAGTTGGAACTTTGACCTCCCATATCTCCGTAACTAGAAGGTTTCCAGGTATGGTCTAGAACAAAAAACTGATCACAATTACGGGGAGAACAAGTGCCTTTCGGTAACGGAGACCACACCAGCAGCTGGCGGGCGACCGGGCGAACGACGCATCGTTTCACCTTTTCATACTTTGGTTTACACCGCGAACTATTGAAAGATACGAACAAAGTATGAACAGCACTAGCGTGACCACCGAAGAAACGGTTTTTCAAAATGACAGATATCTTTTCGTGATCTGTCATTTTGTCGATTCTTCCGTGCAGGGTGTCGTTCGCGTCGCTCGCCCCCCGCCAGCTGGTGGTGTGGCCTGCGCTTTATACGGGTAGGCAGGATATTCTACTACTGGTACTTCTGATACAATACAGATCAAATTCTATAAATACACTCTCCATACACAAGTTGATAATGCCCGCAACAAAATCAGAGGTGATATGTTAGAACTTTTAATTTTTCCGATCCAGTTTCAAAGCGGTATCCCTTGTTTCGTTTCTCAGCCGATTTAGTTGTTAAAAAACGTTTGAATTCAGCTTTTCCTAATATCCAGAGTAGATCTTAGAAAAATCTAAAACAGTATATTACGGATTTCCTAAAAACTCCTGATACTTACTTGGTCTCCCAGTCAGCATCAGTGAAGACCGTGACCCAGGCGTCATCGTCCTCTGACTCCAGCCGCTCCACCGTGGCGTACCAGCGCCCGTGACGGATGCTGTTGCGAGGGTGGCCTGATACCTGAGGGCGACAAGCATTTGAAGTTTATTAAATCATATTTATTTCTGTAAATTGGTTTTACAAAACATTTCTAAACGTCAAATCATGTTATGTTTTAAAACTAGATAAGGCCGGTGTTTCGTACCAGACTACTCTGAGAAGAAACAGCCGAAACAAATTCAGAGGTCTCCGTCTCTTTTAAAGTCCAGAAATTAGTCAAGTCATATGAGGAGCTCGTGGCTAAATAATAACAGCCGCTCGGATCGATCTTTAGGTTAAGCCGTGCTTGCCTAGGTTGGTCTGTGGATGGGTGACCACCCATTACATACCGAGTTTCCTCCGTGCCTCGGAAAGCACGTTAAGCCGTTGGTCCCGGGTGTCATTTGTAGATCTTTGACAGTCGTTAGGTAGTCAGCGGCCCAAAAAGTCTGACAACCAGTCTTACCAAGGGGTATCGTATACCCCAGTACTAACTGGGTTGTGGAGGTCAGGTAGGCAGTTGCTCCATGTAAAATACTGGTATTCAGCTGCATCCGGTTAGACTGGAAGCCGACCCCAATATAGTTGGAAAAAGGCTAGGCAGATGATGATATGAGGACCATGCAGATTAGTGTACGAGATGGTCTTTTGAAGAAAGAACCACACAGATTTGAGTGGACCTGTCCAGTCAGTGCAAGCATTTGTCAGTTATCGTGTAGCTCGACTCATAAGCCAAGGAGCTCAAAGATACGACGAACAATACGACGATACGATGCCTTGTGGCATTAAGTCCGCCTATGTACCACTCTTGTACATGAAGTTTAAATAAATAAATAAACAATACCAAAGAAAGGACATTTGGGTAGTATTAGTATTCCATTTGTAGACGAACCGTCTAGCTCTTCTTTGATAACGGTACTGAATAAAGTAAAGGTTGATACTTTATTCAGTTCCTTTATCATAGGTTTACATGAATGATAATGTCAGTAACCAAAGAGAATGTAGCTTGCAGAGTTGATCACCCTGAGTCAAAGTTGAAAATCTCATCTTATTAGAGAGAGCACGAGAGACCCCTACGACTCTAAGTGAAAATTGGTAAACTCAGATTGGCTATATTTTCTTTTATTGCGATAGCAACGAGAATGTTACTGTCTCATTGGTATAGTGATTGCAATCGGTAATCTAAACATAAGGGCTTGGATTCGATTTAGAGGTGGTTCAAAGTATTATTGGGTTATTTATAAAATTCAATATGTATCTTGAATTTTTCAGAAATCAGAGAAAAAAGTAGCCCGGAATCTGAAATTGTGCGCAGTTTCATGGAATTTAAACATGACTGGCAAAATATCGGTATATTAATTCACCCACCCTTTGGGTACAACAGGCGAGATGTTATGTTATTTACAGCATTTTCTCATTCCTTTTTATTTAGAACTTTTGAGCAACTGCTAGATTGTCTAATACAAGGTCTATCATTAAAAGTAGCAAGTATACTCACAAATTGCGTCATAACGACGTCTCCATAGCTGTACTGCTTGAAGGGCTGCTTCAGGCAGTCCCCGAACTCGTGTCCCCAGGGCGCGGAGTCCCACAGCACGGGCGGCACCAGCGAGATCAGCTGACTGCTCAGGTCTGGGGGCTCCGGGCCTAGCGGGATGGTTTTACTCTGGAAAATTTAATGTAGAAAAATATAACGTGGTCTTTACGCCTCGTTCTCAAAAAAAAGTTGGCAACATTGAGCAGGAATTGGCTAAATGACGGTCACTGCTGGATATGAGCTCCAAAAGACCGCAACTACGATCAGTGTTGAGCAGCATCTAGCAGAGCGTTTTACGAGAGTTCAAAAACCGAGGTCTAATAGTACATCATCAGCACAGATTAGTTCCATTTCTAGCCTAACTTAGTGCATTTACGAAAGATCCTGCTATATTACATAAACTTACCGAAATCAGAGCATCGGTCAGTTCAACATATTTGTTCAGATAGATGTCTAGAGTATGAGGTCCGAAGATAGTCGAAGCCGCTTCGTATCTCTGCGCCTGTAAACCAATTATAGCAAAATTTTAACACTCATCAATATTGCTTACAACTTTAATTTGAACTTTTTACATTATTCTATGGACTTGAAAAGGGATAAAAAAATCGGAAGAGGACGCCCTAGCTAGTGGAACATATACCGTCATATTGGCGATGTTCTTCAGAGAGGTACGTAGCCCCCGCAACCGGCGCGCGTGTATGAACGTGGAGGAGGCGTAAGGAACGTGTGTATGGTAGCAGGTGGCGTTGTGTAGTTTCTGCCCTACACCCATGGCATACGGCGTAAGGTCCTGGATGTATGCAAAAGAGATTCAGGAACAAAATATTCACCTGATATTCTTCAGGAGTCGCAATATAATCCGAATAAATGTTCGACAGTCCAGCGATCACCACTTTCTTGGCTTCGGGAGCAGTTTTTGCGATGATATTCCTCAGTCTCCTGCCTGACATGGTGGTGAACTCTCCCGGGACAGCTGCAAGGAACAGACTTCCGATCCTCGCGACTGAACAGGACACGACCTTTGGCTGCCATTCGTAAGGGAACCTCGCCTGGAAGAAGGATTGCTATGTACAGGAAGATAAAACTAGATTTTCACGTAATACCTTAAACTCGTTGAACGTTTTGATAAAAATTGGGTTTTTTTTGTTCGAACAGTTATTTTTTCTGTGTTTCATTGTCGATACAGTTGATTGTTGTTGGGTTGCAGTTCTCAGAGGTAAATAACCGTGAAGGTACTGTACAATATGATTTGGCTCCCTCCTTTTTACGAAGCAGCACCTACAACTCTTGCAGTCTTCGATGTTAGAAGGAAATAGGTCACGCGAAAAAAATACACTTGCTGAAGCTTGTCTGTCACTACACATAAATCATTCTACTCTCTTTTAAACAATAATACACAAAGCTATTTTCTGTGCTCATTCAACTAAAATAATGAATCTTCACTGACGCGACGGCCTTGAAATTATGAGTTTAGAAAATCTCACGTTTGTGATTTAGTATTAGAAGTTTCACTCGTTAATTTAAAATGAGCCTGTATTTGTTACCCGTCCCGTAGCCAACAGGATCGGCTTCGGCGCCTGGCACAAGATGTCCTCCTTGGTGGGCTCCGCGATGAAGTCCCGGACGGCGTTCCACAGCGGGTTGGACGTGGTGGTGCCCTGGCGGAAGTCGAAGGCGCCGGGCCCGTCCGTGGTGCCCGCCGCGAAGCTGTAGCCCATGGCCGGCAGGCAGCCGTACACCTTGGCGCTCTGGAACGAAGTTACAAATGCGAAGTTTTATTTTATTCGTACTGGACCCAAGAAACCTTCGAACGAAAACCTATGTGATGCTAAATATCTTTCGTATCTATGGTATGAATAAGTCATACCTACCATCGATACGAAAGAAGATGAAGTCGTTCATAGGTACACATAACTGCCTTTGGCAGGCCCAGTGTTACGCCGTTGGTCTAGCTAGGCTATCGTTTGTAGATAGATCCTTGGCAGTCGTTAGAAGCCCGAAAATCTTACAACCAGTCTTACCAAGGGCTATCGTGTTACCCAGAACTCCCAAGCCAGATCGTGGTTGTCAGATAAACAGTTGCTCTATGCAAAATACAGGTTTTCAGCTCATACCTTTACAGTTGACGGACAACCAATCTGCCGACCACACCACACATTGGAAAAGGCTAGGCAGATGATTTACCCAACCAAGCCACTATCCTAACTGTGTTATTTTGTTGTTAGCCATGATCTTCATCTTTGAAGTTAATTAATATCTAAGTACTTACAGTATTAAAGGTCTCAGTGACTGGGTCGAAGGGTGACACCTCCTCTTCAGCCATCTTGACGTACTGGTGTTTGATGCCCAGGGGACCTGTCATGTCCTCGCCCGGCTCGTTCAGAACGTTCTGGAATGATTTCCAAATAATAAGGAAGTTCTTAGCGGGTTCTAGGAAAGGTCTCCTAAGTACATATGTAGGTTTGTACTTAAACTTACTATTATTACACTATTTTGTAAATTGAATTTGTTTTCGGAGCACTAATGATCGTCAAGTTTTAAGTAGAGAAAAAAAGAAACATCTAACAATCAAATCATCAAGTATCAAAGTATTTTAAGCTAGGCGCACCATGCTACATCGGCATTTCTATACAAAACCTGACACCTGACCTGTAACTTACATATGCCCACAATAAAATATTTTGAATTTGAATTTGAATTTGAAAAAAGTGTTATGTGGCCTGCCAGGGCTGCCAGAACTGTGGCAGGTGGCGGTGGATTATACTAAATGCACGACACTAGTACAGGAGAACTTTTGCAAAGCGGTACGTTCCGCTCAAATCTGGGTCAGTCTTTAATCGTTCAATTTATATTAAAATTCCGGCCGTAATTACAACAAATACAAAAACCTCATCTCACCATCGCAGTCCGAAACAGCTTGGTAGCAATAATCCTGGTGCTATCAAACATGTCTCTTCCAGGTCCTGAAGCGAAGCACTTCTCCTTGGGCAGCTTGCACAGTAGCTTCTCCTGGTCGCAGACCTTGCCGGAGAACTCGCAGTGAGGACCTTTAGTATTTGGAGACACATCGCCCAGGTTCGTGGATGCAAAGGCGCAGACTATGTTGCCCTGGAAGGAGAATGAGGTTGCTATATGAATCTGGTGATTGAAGGTTGATGCAAATAAGAGATTGTCAGAAATCTCTAGAAAATTAACGGACTCCTTCAACATGATTTTCTGGTATGTAAATATTCACAGTAGATTCGATGGATTTTTACAGACAGAATTTAAAAATTAAATAGATATTCATTTTACAGCCAGATCAAATAGGTGCCTTGGTATTTCAATTTTGTAAATATTGTTCATAGATGACACAACTAATGGCTCGTTTTTCAAAGACGTTAGAGCGTCAAAGTTATTTTTTTTTATGATTATAATAATAAAAATATACGTTGCGTAAATAATAACTACATGGGATCCACACGGTTATTAGATTTATTCATACAGAATTTTCGTTGTGACAGACGGCAGTAATAGATTAATGACTTTATCTTGTTTGGTGTCCAACAGTTTTATATTAACCAAATTCTGGTACCCAGGTTAGGTACAGTACCAGAATTTGGTTAATTGGTGGAAACTGTTTTACTAAAATTGATCCTTACCTTCCCCGGCAGAGTGAAATTCCCATTGAGAGCCTTTTCCATCAAAATGGAAGCATACCCGACATTGTCTGATGAAATCAGTTTATTGGTATTGTTCATACTAGTCGGATGTACTGCAAACCAGTTGATTACACCAATGATCTTGTTTTCAGGAGACACGAAACGAATCTGCGATAATGTCTTGTCCGTGTCGTATTTGTATCTGAAAATGCAAAAAGGCAAATAATAAATGGTGCTCTGGGACTTAATTTAACAACAATAAAATTGGACGTCCTAGGTTGCAAACTGTAGTAGCAAGAACAACAGAGGAATATTATCTTATTATACGCAAAAAGAAATCGTCATAGATATTTGAATTTATTTCGTTACTATGTAGTTTATGGCCGCGGCTTCGCCCGCGTGGAAGTCGGTTTGTGTCCCACGGATCGTACTACCGGATTAAAAGTATGTTATGTGTTAATCCAGGTTATAAACTATCTATGTTCCAAATTTCAACCAAATCCGGTCAGTACTCATTGCGTGAAAGTGTGACAAACATCCAGATATCCTCACAAACTTTCGCATTTATAATATTAGTAGGATTAGCAGGATACCACTGTCCATAATTATGACAAATTAATCCTTGCCGAATTAATTTAAGTAGATAGTGATTCCTAGAATGATTTTTACCATTTTATATACAGTTCTTTTATAAGAAGTCGTCCGAAAAGGATACTCACATGTAACGTAATAAACACCGTTACACGGACCCGGGCACATGGTACATTTTTATATATGGTAGTCCCGGGGACTGATGGTGATGGCGCATCGCCCAACCTATTGTGTATTTGTGATGAATCACCACAAAATACTACTCTGACATATAACGTCACAGACACGGGAATCTAATACCTTGTCTGTGACGTGGTGTCCACCACTGTTGATAAAGTAGCGATTTAAACTAACACAGACAAAGTATGCCCATTATAACTCTATGATTTCTGAGGGGGACGGCGCGAACGCAGTCCCCACTACCAAAAATTACGCATCCGAGTTATCCACATTAGGGATAATCGCAAGGGTCAACCTAACCGCAGTGCAATGGGAAGGCCTCGCCCTGGGGGAACCGCCTATTTGATCACGGTTTCCCCTATGCCAGGTAAGTATGAATTCTCTACAGTGCCGCGCGAGGGTCGTTCAACGGCGGAGAATCTTAACACCGCGATTCAGAAACGTGACGTAATTGTACAGCGCCATCTATCGCGTTAGTCGGAACTAAACTGTGTGCGTTTGTCGCTCCGTCGCGTGTCGCGTCGGTCGCCGCCGTCGTAATAAATAAATACACAAATACGGATTGTATAAGAACTGAATGATCTAGTTTGCGTTATTACTTTAAATATTCTGTATAATTTATATTTCGAACATTACCTGGCTCTTTCTTCCGGAGGATTCCTCAAATAAGATGTGGGAGATCGGTTAATGTTGGCATCCAAAAGTTCCGCCTCTCCATACAACACACGTGCTTCCGTCAGCTTGTTATGAGCTATTACTATACTCTGTAAATAATAAATAGGAATCGATGTAGATTTTCATGTGGAATTCATATAAGAGAATATCTTTCAATATTAGCTAATTAATTGTTCCGCTTGTCGCTTTTTCATAGTATCTTCTCTGTCTTTCATAACCTCAATTCGTACAGTTCCAGGGCACTGAACTTTCAAGAGTTTACTAATTATTCTAAAGCCCTCATCTACATTCTATATCAATCCCATTTGAGTGCTCTATCGTTATGTATTCGTATGTATTTTTATTCCTGTCAATGATGACGATAATTAAGAAGAAATTACAAAAATTATATTTATTTATGTAAATAAGTTTTACAAAACACTTCTAGTCGTCGCATCATGTTATGTTTTAAAATTAGATAAGGCCGGTGTTTCGAACCTGACTAAGTACTCTGAGAAGAAACAGCCACAACAAAATTAGAGGTCACCGTCTCTTTTAAAGTCCAGACATTGGTCAAGTCTTATGTTGACCATGAAGATGGTGTCTGAGATGGTGTTTTGAAGAAATAACTACATAGATTTGAGTGGACCTGTCCAGTCAGTGCAAGCATTTGTCAGTGATCGTGTACACGACTCATAATCCAAGGAGCTCAACGACACGACGAACAATACCAAAGAAAGGATATTTGGGTAGGCCGCATAAAGTACCCAAATGTGTAGGTACGTACCTACTCAAAACATGTTCCGGGTGTCTTGTCTATTACAGCATTTCTCAGAAAGTTGTCGTCATAACTAAGAATGTGGTATAGATCTTAAAACTGAACCACTTTCTCCAGAGGATCATCGTCGGAATCATATAAAATTATTTAGCTGTCCCATACAAAATTTCAACCCTTTTGGTGCTCCAACACTGCTGTTAAAACTATGTATTTACGAAAATTAGTGAACATTTTCTAAACAATCATTTGATCACAATGTTAAGAAAATGTTTTCATGTTAGGTAATGTTAGTAAACATTACTAAACAAAAATTGTTAGTTAACGAATTGGAACAAATAAAACAATTGTTTTAATTTGTTTGTAAACATTTATCCAGTACGCGTAGCGACCACCGTAGAAACGACTTTTGTCGACGGAAGAATCGACAAAATGACAGATTACTTTTGTTGATCTGTTATTTTGTCGATTCTTCCGCTACGCGTGCAGGCGACAGCAGGGTATGCGGAGATTGCGGGGCCCGTTCTAGCGAACGCCACACTTACCGTTGTACTGGAATTCTCAATTAATTTGTTTAATTCAGTCCTAGTCCATGTTTCCACCATTGTATGAGCACTGAAAACATCTAACAAATTTAACAGCAGTGTGGGAGCACCTTATACGACCCCTATATTACGGACGGACCACACCTTTCTCATACATGTTGTACCACTCTACCAAAATCACCTTATAAATTCCAACAATATAAGCGGTATAAGTCTCCTTGACGAACCCGAGGATCGGGAGGTCGAAGAGGAAGTCCATCAAAAACCCTCCGGGCGTGGAGTGCGTGTGAGTTCCGCTGATGATGACGTTATCCTCCCCGTACAGGCTGCCGTAGCGCTTCTGAAGACGTTTGATGACCTGGGAATTCAGAGGTGTTGTACATTTAAAACAGCATATCGTCGGTGACTCGGTCGCGTAGTTTTTAAATACCGTGTTTCTGACCTTTCAGGATTTTTTAGAAGGAAGATCTTTAACTGAATATCTTGCCCATTTAAATATAAAATAATTTTAGACGTAGATAACTGTGACTGATGTAAGTCAGGTACAAACAACAACCTTTGTCATATTTTTTGCATCAATATGGGATTATCCGGTTATTTTTTGCCCACTAAAAGCAAAAATTTGTTAGGGGAAAACCTACCTTCCATTGCAAACGCAAAATATTTTCCCTAATCAGAATATGAGGATAAAGTATTACCTAATTGGTTGCACTAGGTATGCGGTCATTTTACACATGATATTCTACGCCTGCTGCTCCTTAAACTTTATGATAAAATCAACACTTTCATACTTTTTTCTTCAAATGCTCAAATGATCAGCTATCTCACCTCTTTCCTCACACCATGTCCCATCATGGCGGCGTCAACGGAGACAAAGACCAGCCTCTCACTCATGTCTCCACTGCCATCTTCTAGCACGAAGGCCCTGGAGAACTGCCTCAGGTGAATACCATGACCAGTTTGCTCTAGTTGCGCGTAGCCCATCTGGAAAAGTCAAACAGAAGGTTTTAGGATGACGCATACTGATGTGACAGGATCTACAGCGCCACATAGGAAATACACACCATTCTGACTTCACACAATATCCTACATCAATCAAAGTAATTCGCGAGATTAGGATATACCATATACATAAACAACAGCTCGAAGCAAACCTCATGCAGCCCACCATCATCATCACCAGACTACAACAGTACACTGCTGGGCTTCAATCGCACGCAACTTAACTCGATTCTCGGCAACTCCCATGCAGTTGCTACCAGCGACGTCTACCCCGACGGTCATCGGTTCTACGGGTATTATAGCCGGCCCTTAGCCACTTCAGCTTACTTATTCTGTGAACTATGTCGACAACCCTGGTTCTCTGTCGGATCACCTCGGGCTACTGCCCGGCTGCTGCTGCTACTGTCTAGTCGCAGGATTCTCCACATAGATACCTAAGGAATGGACTGAAAGTTGGGAAAGCCCTCATTTCGGTATGAACCACCAAAAATTTACAGTCAAAGGTACACTGCTAGCGCCAATGTGCTGTGCGTGGCGACACAAAGAACAATAGAAGACACAAGAACAAAAACAAAATGAGAATAGCCAGTGAGCTCGGAAAAGGCCACCTGAATACTCATAATAGTTTTTTCATCGTTTTTAATTCGTCGGTGTCCGTTACACCCCGTATAATTACAGTATAATGTATTACATAAATACAACATTGTAGTATTTACTCGTAGTTAGTTTATAATTTCTCCGAGAGGTATAAAAGAATAGAAATATTATGATTACATGTCATTAATGAACAGCAGTTTACACAAAACCTTTTCATGTATTTTCCATAATCACAATACTGTTATAAAATTCCGACCATTGTTGTAAGAAGAATACGGTAATAATTGAACGTGGGTAACAAGTAATTACTTGTTTAGAACATAAGTTTTAAAACATTCCATTTGATAGAAAAAATAAGGTTAAGCCACCCCAAAACCCTTAAGGGGAAGCGCCAAGGCAGCTCGCGAAACCCAAAGTTTCTAAAGTTTTTAGGGTTCCGTACCTACGTCGGTAACAACGGAAACCTTAGACTTAGAAGGTCACTTTGTTGTCCGTCTGTCAAGACCCTGTTTCTCAGGAAAGCGTGGAGGTACCAGGCAGTAATTAATATCAAATACTCAGGTCTGTTATCCTTCGGAGTAGTAAAAAAATTAAACTTGTAAGTCAAACGACCGGAAATCATGTTTTGTTCAGCATGCAGCCTGACACTGACCGGCAAATTGCAAAAAAAGTTCCTAAAGAATTTGAATTTTATTTTTTTGCTACCCTGGCGCTAAAACTATACGACTGCCTATTTGCCTTTCGCTCGTAGGTAGTGTGTGCGAGAGAGATGAATAACAATGGCAGTGCCCCTAACATGGACATGAATTTAACCACGTGTTTCTTGCTAATCCTATCTACTGGTTTTTCAAGAACTTGTTTAGACCCAAATTCAACATTAACGCAAATGAAATTACGAAAATATTTATTTCTATGTCAAAATTTTAATTTGATTTACACATAATAAGAGGTTTAGGTACCACTTACTGCCTTACCCTTCGGTGACTATTAATTTACTAATTACGTACACGTTCGTCTTAGTGATAAACGATATTATTACTACCTACTTAAATTTCCATTTGTCGAAATTAATTAACGAGAAATACCCCAGGCCAAAAATAAATGACAAAATATTTCAATGGATATTGTAATGAAGTAAAATCTTCATGAAAAAATAATTGAACACATAACCAAGAATGTCCTAAGACGGATCTATCACGATACAGACTAGGTAGCCATAAACATGGCCATATTTACAGAACAAAGGTGTTAACACGAGTAGATATTATTACTAAACGAACAACGTAGATCGAAGTTCATGTACAGGATCATAATGTCAACAACCATTGACTAAATAGACTTAACAATTAGACTATGAAAATCTTCGGCTTTAGGATATACAAAACATTTCCATAGAAACATAATGTTAGATGACGGAAACAAAGATGAAAGTACCAGCTATTAAAGTGCGCCACGCTGTAACTCTCTATAATCTAGATTACAATAAAGTACCAATTGGTCATTCATAACATTTTGAAATAGTTCATTGATATCAATAATTGCGTACTCTGTGGCCTGTTTATAAGTAATTTCTTTAAGCAGCCATGTTTGTTTTTTTTTTTTGCAAAAAAGGTATCTACTCCAGTTTCTCATCATTAGCGCACTCAATTTAAATTTTCGATTATTAAAATAGCAGTCACATAAAAACGTATTTTATAACAATGTCTACAATGTCTTATTTACAATGTCTTTTATTGGTTGACAAATATTAACTTGAGCATACTCGTACAGGACCATCAATTTAATTTCACCTTGACCTTGATCCTCATCGATTTTAATCCATCTGTCATCTACGCAGCTAGTTTGAGGTATAATCTTTTTGCACCAACCGGTCAGTTTCTACCACTTCTGAATAAAAAATTTATCTCATCATTCTCTTTGCCTGTATCCCAAATTATTTGGGGTCTACTTCTCTATAATCCTTCTGGTTACATCATCTTCCACACAGTACATTAATCGTTTCTTTGGTCTTCTCCTACTCTTATAGTCATCCACATTCATTATCATAACTTTCCTTGTTTTTTAATTCTCTGTCTGCCATATGTTTTGGAAAATCTACGTTCGTAG
Source organism: Noctua janthe (assembly GCA_910589295.1). NCBI lineage: Eukaryota > Metazoa > Arthropoda > Insecta > Lepidoptera > Noctuidae > Noctua > Noctua janthe. The sequence goes on from OU342561.1 coordinate 2,057,400, forward strand.
CGGGATTGCTGTCAATGTCATACAAGGCAGACGGAGCCAGTAAACAAGTCTTCCAAGTTGCTAAGGTCAGGTATTGAAGTAACGGTCGAAAGGGACAATGACACACAATGAGAAGTTGGGTACAATTTCCGCAATGTAACTTTTATTGCCTACTGTCAGTTAGTTGTTGACAGTGGTCGGCCTTCTGCTGGCGACATAGTGCATGTTTTTGCTTTACATTTTGTCGCTTTAAAGCCTGAGGTATTGACCATGCTCTGTAGTCTATTTGAAAGAACAATTACAACGTTACTAGTTTAAAGTATCATTTATAAAGCCGTTCTTCGAAATAAGCTAAATCACGTTTGCCATACAGAAACTTGTCTCAATATTATGAGAATATTTCCACAAAATTAAAACCATATGTATTTTTCCTTCCAATAAATCATTATTATTCCAAAATCTATAATAATATTTATCACTAATTATGGGTATAACATCTTGCCAGTTGGCAATTTCAAGCTAACTTACCGCACCTAATATATATTTTATAAGGTACTGTAAATAATAAATTTAAACATTATAATTCAGCATTCGCACATTCTAGTCATGGTCAAGTATAAACTCCCAATGGACATGAGTGATGCATATGCAAAACATATGCAAAGAAACACACACATCCACACCTTACATTGCGGACATACATAATAGTAAAAAAACAGACATTGAAGCAAGATGAGCTCATAAAATGATAAGTGGAAGTGGAATCAACACTCCACGATGTTGATGTGAGAAAGGCTAACAAGGCAACGAAAGACCTCTTAAGTACCTTGAAAGAATCAGTGAAAAACAAATTAACGCTTGACTTGATTTTTGTGTGTCTTGACTGGAACTTGGAAGAATAAAAGAAGACAAATGAAACATACTTTTAACTATGAGGTTACATGGAGAGTGATTTCTTTTATTTATAAAGAGAGAGGAGTGCACACGAGCGTGTCTCCGGACAAATTCTCCAAAGACAATGATAATAAAATAATAACTACATATAACACTTACACACGCTATGGTAACAATGACCGCATTATGTGACCGGTGGCTGGTCACAGAACGTAAACGACCGGCGACCGACCGACACGCTTGCCTTGACCTCCGAATTCTCGAACAATCCAAATAATACCGTGAATACAAGCCGTTAGAACATTAAAAAAAAAATGTTCCAGAAATTTCTTTGGGCCGCTGCATTCTATTGTGTTTTACGTTTCGTGGGTTGGGTCCTTTGTTGTATCCTGTATTTTTATGTCTATATTGAATGGTAGCTAGTAGCTACCTACTTATACCATATTATTTAATTTGCTTTCCATTGATGCACCATCAATAAAACCCTTTATTATATTGTTTGGCATTGTGGTGTTGTGGAATAGAGACACACCCTTTGGGCTGAATTTGGGAAACAAACTAATTGTGTCTGTACAATCATGTCCCAAAGACTTTATTCGGGCGATGACTATAAGGTTAATTGGATCTCATTTCCCGCGTATGGTGCCATTCAAGTATATTAATCATACACGTGTTTTTTGTTAGTGTCGATAACCTCGGCAACTTCAGTGACAAAGCATCGCTCTTCGGTATGCTGTGTTACCGTCCCAGAAGTAACAGAGTTCCAAAACCTTCTATTACTAAGCTACTTGCATATAACAAAAAACAAACATAGCATAATTAATCTGGCTAAAATGTTCCCACTGCTGGGACACAGGCTCAATCTCTATGACAGGGAATGGGTGCGCCACGCAGGCCCAGTGCGGGTTGGGATGGTAAAATACATAATCAGGAAAAGGACTGAAGCTCAAGCTGTGCTTTTATAATTAATCAATTTTACTTCCGCTTGTCTGCAATGTCTGCTATTTCATCAAATGAATCATCAACCCATTTAATTCAGTTCTCAACTAAACAAGAGATTAATCTGACAATCAGCAATAAATTATCGCTATCCGCGTCAACAATAATAATAAAACACCAATGCTTAATGATCGCACTTCCTCTCCAGCCAGTATGTTTGTATGAGTCACGCAGTCACGGTTGACCTTGCGCCGCATCAAGATCACTGCCCCAGATAGCTGGTCCACGGCGGCAAATTTGTTTTTTTTTTTAATCTTTATTTGCAGCTTTGTCAGGATGTTGTTGTTTATTACACAATGATTGTACAGTTATAATAATTGAGAGTTTGTTTGTAATTATTTTTTGAAGTTTAATCTCTGTTTTTAGTAAATTATGTTTTTATTCAAGACAAAGAGAGGTGTTCAAAACAGTTGGAGAAAAATCATCTAATAAAAAGCTGTTATAAGCGCCGACTACTTTATTCGATAGATAGCCAGGCCACCTGACCTGTAGCGAGATTAACTGCTCTGGCTGACTTGTGAAAGTGAAGATACCTGGCGTATTCTAGGAATTTTATTGCACACGCAAAAATGAAACTGGTAGATTATAGATCCAAAAATACGCCATATAACTAACGACTTGTGACCTACACCAACCGGCACTGGGCCCGTGTATTTGATTACTGTCCACTCAAAGGAAAGAGGAGATCTGTGTCTAAAAAGATTAAAAAAAAAAGAATTATGCACTATAAGCCGATTTACTATGCTAAAATAAAAACAAAAATTCCTCCAGTTTTTCTATACTTGCTTCCACTTGTAACAAATACCTATCCATATAAGTTGGAGACCACGTGTGCCTGCATTGCATGCTTCCGACCTTCGCTCTACATGGCGCAACGCTCGCTAAGTCGGTTCAAACGAGCGAGTGCACTACGTGTCTCCGATTGCCGGTGCTTGGCCATAGACTACTTGCGTTTATGTTTATTACGATCAATATTATCGTTTCTTTCATAACAGACAGCACCTGAGCGACCAAGCTCTGCTCGGGTGAAAATAGAGAAAACGAATTTTCTGAGATGTGAGACCCAGCTAGATTGATTTTTCACCATTGTAAAATCATTGAAATCATTAGAGCCGTTTTCGATAATGTTATTACAAATATACGAGTATGTATACGGGGTGGAAGGGACACTGACGCGAAAACGGTTACCATGTATTCAGCAATATACAAATATTGCTCATTTAACAGTATAGGGTACTTCAACACAAATAACAGGGTCGTTAAGTGATATCTCATTATGATCATCATCATTCAGTCGAAAGACACACAACAGCGGGGTGTGTTCACGAACAATGTTCCTACCCTACCCTCTGAGCACCTAAATTTGCAGCAAGACTGATCTCTGTGCTGCTGAAATTATTGACCAGCAGAAAATTAAATTCTGCAGTGCCATCATAAAAATGAGGGTGAACCGGTAGAATGTCTCCTGAAGGACACGATCCACCCCTAAGCATCGCCATCAGTTTCCACATCCAGCGGTTTTCCGCCACCTTCACGAGGTCGGACCAGTCACTGGCAACTACCGAGAAGAAATGCCACTTATGATATTGTCAACTAATATTTCGAAATCTAACTATAAGATTAAAATAACTTCGGAAATCACGCGACTACAATCGAGAGGCGAAAGATGAACACCTTGAAATACTTTCTACCTTCTAGAAATATAGATTTCTTTCTCAAAACTCCACAGATTTGAATAATGAGCCTTTGTTTAACTTACTGCCATATTACCCTGTTTCGAATTCAATATTGTAACGGTATCTATTGCACTCAAGGCTCTCTTCGCCAATACGTTTTCATTGCGATCTTTAATTGCAATTATTGCAATTGGTCTACACGATTTCATACACCTATTTGTAATTTAAACTACTTTATCTACTTACGGCGCCATATTATGCATAAATAATTGCTTTGAAATATCCTGCAAGAATTTAAGAAAGATTTGGTTCGATTCAAGGTGTAAAATTACTAAAATTAGGTAAAAAGAAGTCAACCTTATCGGCAGATAGAAAGATAAAACATTCTTTTTTGTACAATAGCAAGACAAACTCAGCAGGAAAAGATAAAACAAATAAATTCGTACAAAAAGCGATATCACCATCAAAAAAGAAGTTGCAAAAGATGAAAAAATCCTCCGGACATTTATTTAATTTCATTGATAATGCTTTCTGGTCCAGAAACGATCTCATTATGGTCCATTCGAAAATAATGATGATACTAATGATACCATCTCGCTGCCGGACGACCAAGAGTATTTTTCCCAGTCCTTGAGCGCCACTTGGAGTCGAGTCCCTTATGGTCATAATATAAAAACGGAAGCTACTTACAAACGCAATCTCAGCAGGAGGACCAGTGACGTCAGAGATGCCGACGCCGACGCGCAGCGCGAGCGCGGTTGTCGCGCACGCGAGCACCAGCCATGCGCCCCACATGCTGACTTGCTGAGCTGAAAGTGAATGACATTGAGTATATGAAAGCGTAATGAACGACACGGTAGGAAATCTATACTAATACATATTATACAACTGAAGAGTTGATGGATGCAGCTGAATACCAGTATTTTACTTGGAACGACTGCCTATCTGACCTCCACAACCCAGTTAGTACCGGGTAATAGGGTACCGTATTAGGTATCGTCTTGGTAAGACTGGCTAGCCTAACCTAAAGAGCGGCTGGTATTATTTAGCCACGAGCTCTTTCGCACATTTCTATTTGCTGTCATCTCTGAAGTCAGCAAAGTCAGCACCTCTCTGTCCATATCATCTTTCACACATTCCATTCCAGTAATCAATCATTTGATTGAATTTGGTACGGAAAATATTTTTATCTTATTAGTACCTAAGCCGATAGCAGACGCTTCACTTGAGTGGCTGTTCATTCTTTTTCAAGACTTTCTCGAAAATTGGCTCTCATTGCACTACTATAAGATTCAGAATACAGTGTATTTCATACTCGTGGTTTTATTTTTTATGTATATCTAGTGTAGATCTAGTGGTTTATTTTGGCCCCAGATAGCGATGAACTATGTAAAACGTGGTTCAATTCCTATATTCGGCAGTGTTTTTTTAACTATGCCATAATATTTTATTTCTTCGTAAGTGTATTAAAAAATGTCGTTTGATACACGTGGGCATTTGCCACAGTAGTTCTCTACTTCCGCCTCGGTAGTAATGACAAAGTTTGCCTACTTGTATCAAAATGAACTATCTTCATTCCATGTTCTCACAACATATAAATTTACATAATACGTGAACGTTAATCTGCTCTTTTAATTTTTTTTTATTGATCCTTTGACCTTTTGTCTAATTTTGTGTAAAGACGTTTGACTTCAAGCGAAAGATCACGAACAAAAGTTAAAAAAATACAGAAGCTGAAGATCTGATATCGGTTTTAAAGATGATGATAATGGTGTGAAATCATCCTTCTCAATTCAGATTTATAAAACAATAGCATTACGTGGAAACTCGATTACGGCAGGTATGAGTAGTATAGGACGTCACACAGGCAACGGACAACGGCAACGGTAGGCAGCGGTCAATGGCAAACAATTGAAGATTTATTACATTCATTTCCATATTTTCTATTGACATAACCGAACGTCAATGAACGACATGTCTGCTGTCAAATTGATTAGTTAGGAAGTACAATAATTATATCGACGCGGAATCAGCATGAGCCGGTCGGAAAAAGCTTTGTTTTCATGGGGTAAAAACGACAAAAACAAGTTAATGCGTTAGCAATTAATGTTTGTTTTCTCCATCATCATGGGCTGACAAAATGGAACCAGTAGGCTCTCAGTTTCACATAACATCACGCCTGTAATCCCCGAAAGGATAAGCAGAGGTGTACCTATTATAGTACCCCGACATTTTGCCAGACATGTTTTTAAGTCCCATGTAATAGGGGGCGAACCTATTGCCATCAACCGGGCACAAATCCAGACTCCGTGACGCTACTGAGAAATTCTTAATGGATAAATCCAATAACACTTTCCCCGACACGGGAATCGAACCCAGGACCTCATACTCAGCAGCCGCGCTTGGGCCTATTCGACCAACGAGGAAGTCAATTAAATATATCAGAAATAGTCAAATAAATATCTTACACATTGCAACAAAAAATATTTGCTATTCTTAAAATCATTGTCCCAGCGTCACTAGATGAGAAGTTGCCAATACCGACGTTTAGGTACCAACAATATTAAATTAAAAAGCTTTGCGAATTTGTTACACGCATTGTTGTTGTTGAAGAGGAAAAAATAAAAGAAATAGGTAAGTACAAAAACAATTATGAATAAGTTTTAGACAAGATTTCAGGACCATTTAAACTAGAGCCTGTTTCAGCCTCTGCTCGTCAGGAACGTTTCAATGACAAGTTTTAAAAACCGTAGCTTATTGTGGAAGTGTAATTTAGAGCTAAAATGAATGGTTCAATACAACTGACAGAATCGCACAACTGTACAAGCTTAAAAATTGTTCCATTGAGCCTTTACTCAATAAATCTCACGAGTAATAATCTCAAGAGTAGTTAAATCAAAGGTTGAGTATTGTTGGTCTAAAATCAATCAGGATTCAACTCACGCGCATGGTCACACAGATCAATGTCAGTGACAATCGGATCTTCCGTACGACGTGATTTGTGTCAGCTAGTGGTATACGATACTGATCAACTTGAACTTATTTGATTACTCTTTGATATATTAATAGGAAATGCGACAGCCTTTTTCAATACAGTTTTACACGAAATCTAAAATATTATGTTATGTAAATCACACACGGTTGCAGATACCGCAGGCTCAAAAATTCTGTCACTTAACCAAAGCAGTGTGTTTTGGAGAAGAAAACAAAATATTAAAAAACATAGGATTTTCCGTTTGTTTTTTTCACTTATACACAATCCCGCAATTCATCAAATAGCCGCATTTATGGATGTAACTATAGGGAACGAATCCATTTGGGCGCATATATTTGTACCAATTGGCTGAATCATATGTCTAAATAATATCCAAAGCCGAATCATTGCCTGTAAAAGAAGACAATGCAATAGAGGAGATCTATGTGTAACGAACCGTTTTCAACATCAACAGTAATTAAGCCACAGTTATAACAACAAAACTGACCTTAAACCAACATCAAATAAAGAATCAGCTGTAGCATAATTCTGCTGTACCGCTAATACCACTGTTAGGGAAAAAATATCGCGCACAAATTTTATTTTCGTTACTAAAAACACACATGAGGTTCCTGTTAACGCTATCGAAAATTCTGTTTACACTGTGATTGACAATGGAGCTCAGACGGCTGTTGCTCCTTTGGCCACAAGACCGACTTAAAACTTTTTGAGCAAAGGATAAGTTTTTAACAAAAAACAAAGACAGTCTAAAAAGAAAATATTGAAGCAGTGGAACTAAGAACAATTCGGGTACTTTTTTTTAACACCAAATAAATAAAAATATAAATACACCGACCCGCACTATTAGGAATATATTTCCATAACAAAACAAGAAAAAAAAACAACCAGCAATTATCTCGAACGATAAATGAATGATGATCTTACGGACGATAATGCGGCTCGTAGTGAACTGAACAGTAGTAAAACATTGAGTTTGTTGACATCGCAAAAACGCGAAGCAGCAACGCCAGCAACGTAAGCCTAGTAAACAAACGAGAACGTTAGATGAAAAGTTGAAAATATTCTTGGAATAGATTGTCAACAAGATTTAAATAGAGTTACTTCTTTAATTAATAGTGTCCACGACTGAGAGACAATTAACATAGAAAAGTATGAAAGAATAAGTCGTGCTGCACCGAACCCAAATATATCGGGATAAGGGCAAGACATATATATTTTCTAATACTCCATGAATTTCTGTTCGGTTAGGTATTTCAGATGCTCGTATTGAGCATGACCTATTGGCCAATAAAAATAGACACAACTATTAAATAAAGAGAGAAAAAGATAAAAGAACATAATCGCCATGGAACAAGAAAAGTTTCCTTTAGATTTAAAAACATCGTTGAATAATTATGTCATCATTGTTTCCGTCCTAACAAAATGAATACGAACTACACCACAACACTATACTAATGAAAATGAAAACAGACATATTCATTATCAGTTTGATGAATGTGTTGTTAAAAACAATGAGGAAAAGTGTCACGCAAATGTATTAATTTAGTAGTACAACGCAATGCCCATAGGAAGCATTAACCTTTCAGATAGCGGAACAGTCTACAGGTAAAATGTTGTATAAATTAGACAACCTTTGTTCTAGGTCCTTAGAATGTTCTAGAAGTCGCTCTTGTTATGACTTGGATAGATAATTATGATTCATCTAAGGTTATTGACCGAATTCGTTGTGTGAAATGAATTGGATGCTGTTTGTAAATCTTAATTTAGAGTAATGACCATCTGCTGAATTTTATACGTCGGTTTCTGGAGATGGTACGAGTATATTTTATGCGTTTACAGCCATTAGATCAGAAATACCCAACTCTGCTTATGATTTCTATTTTTCATTGAACCATTAGGAGGCTATGGGAGTTATCAAAAATCTTGGTATCCCAAGACCAGTATTTTAAACTCATAGTTCTAATTTCAAGAACGAGTTTTAGAAGTAACTTAATCTTCTCATACTTTACCCTTTACGCATAGCCTTTCGCTTCGTTCTTTGGACTCAAACTTCAAGGTAGCCAATTACTTAACTCGGCCATAACAATTTAGCGATTACCTTTCAAACCAAGTATAAGGCAACACCACCCATTGAATACTTGACTAAAACAATGATTTTCGCAAATTCTCATAATTATTACGATACAATGCTATTGAATCAGCTGTTTATACACGATCTTTTGAGAGTAGACAATCGGACAGTACATTACAAACAGCCAGTAAAGGTACTTTATTATTTTGGCCTTGCTTGATAGGGTTCTTCATCCACCATAGACAAGGGCAGTAACCCACCAGACAACACCCGTTTGGTCGGAGGATCCTCCCTTTTCTATGAGGGATGAAGAACTTTTCACCCTGTTCTTCATAACACCTGGTTCAGCGACATACGGAATTGTGAAGTGTGGCAGAAGAAAGGCCTATTCCCAGCAGTGGGTGATTCCGGGCTGATACGACGATGATGATTGGAGAAAAGAAGGTTCAAAAACTTAGAGGATATTCTGACAATCGAATACTACATTTTACTCTGTTAAAAAAATGAGGAATTTTGTAATATTAGTCTTGGAGCGAAAAGCAGCGCAAAACCTGGTTGGCCAAAAAGGATATTAATTTAATGGATGGGTGGAGAGAAAAACTGTATAATAGGGGAAATCTATGGATACTTTTTATCTAGAGAAACATCTAGCTGCTCCATACTTATACTGTCACTTACGGGATATCTTCAGTGATTGTTCATGGGGATAAATATAATGACCACCATAAAATGCTTTGATACCCTTAGTTTTGTAACCAAAAATATCTACTTAACACCAGAAAAATAAAGTCTAAAAATACAATAGTACCAGCTATTTTAGTCACGACTCCACTTTAAATTGTATTCGACCACCAAATTTAGTAATATGATCACCAAATCTTGACGACCAAATTAATGTATTATTTTTGCCTAAATAAATCACTGTGATAGGTTAGGTTAGGTTAGGTTAGGCCCCATTGCACTGCGGGTGGCGAGGGCCTACCGCTCGGTAGGCTTCTCGGCGGCGTGCGCTCTGGCCGGCACCCCTCCTTGGGAGTTGGAGGCTTGGGTGCTCGCCAGGGTGTATGAGTGGACGGCGCGCCGGAAGGCGCTCGGGGAGCGCCCGATTGCCGAAGAGCGGGAGGCCGTGCGGCGGGAGGCGAAGGACGCCATCGTCCTCCACTGGACGGAGGACCTCGCCAACGCCGCCTTTGGCCGCCGTACGTTGGACGCGCTCGGTCCGGTCCTGCGGAGCTGGCTCGAGCGGTCCCACGGTTTCCTCTCGTTCCGTTTGGTGCAGGTGTTGTCCGGCCATGGCTGTTTCGGATCGCACCTGCACCGGATCGGGAGGGAGGAGACCCCGGCGTGCCACGACTGCGGCGCGGCGGAGAACACGGCGCAGCACACCCTCGAGGTGTGCCCGGCTTGGTCCGAGCTGCGCCGCGGTCTGATCGCTGTGATCGGACAGGATCTCTCGCTTCCTGGCGTGGTCAACGCCATGCTGGGGAGCGAGGAGGCCTGGGCAGCGGTCGCCTCCTTTTGCGAGGACGTAATCTCGCAAAAGGAGGAGGCGGAGCGCGCGCGGGAGGACGACCCTCTCGCTGCGCCGCTCCGCAGACGAAGAAGGGGTCGGAGAAGGCGAGGTCCTCTCCCTCCTCACGGTGGCGACGGGCGGGCGACAGGCGCGGGGGTGCCTTCGCCCGCATTGCACCCGTCACCACCTTCGTCGGTCATTCCCGGGCCCGTGTCCCTCCCCACGGGAGGGACGTGAGGGGCCCGCCTTGTTAGGAATTCGTCGGCGGTGGACTGGAAGTAAAGGCTGTGCCGGTTTCCCAGTCCCCCGCCACTCGGACGAAGCGGGAGTGCCGCTGGGTCGTTTTAGTGGGTATACCGGGTCACACCGGGGAGTCCCACATAGCCCCCCCATCCCCCGATGGGAGGGTATGCGTAATGCATTTTTTCCCAGCGTCAAAAAAAAAAAAAAAAAAAAAAAAACAGGTTATGTTGGGTTGGTGATTATAATTTATATTAAAACGCTGGTATAATTTTGGTGATCATTTACTACTTTTGGGATAACAATGATTTATTTGGACTCATTTTGCTTAAATAGGACAGCAGAATTTAAAAACTTTGGTTAAAATTTTACTTTAAAATGTTGGTTTAATTTTGGTGATCATTTACTATTTTTGGGTTACTCATGATTTACTTGGAGTCATTTTACTTAAATAGGATAGCAAAGTGTTAAAACTTTGGTTATAATTTTACATTAAAATGCGAGTTTCATTTTGGTGATCATTTACTACTTTTGTCTGCTATTTGTTACTATATCTGGTGGTAAGTTAAACATAAGCCATTGTTCATTATTTAGAGCTCCCGATATTTCGACGCTGTTGCAACCGCCATGATCGCGGGATGACTGGAGAATACGGGTGGATCGAAAATAAATTGACACATTGACTAACTGTAAAAGTATAAGTTTAGTTATAAACCGTGAAAGCTTAAAACAGTGTTTACATGGGTAGCTATGTTCGGCAAACTATGTAAGGTCGCACCCACAAATGAATTAATATGCGCTTACATGCTCCAGTTGAAGGGAGATTTATAGCTATCCTCAACACCATGTCCACGAAATTTAAAAGGTCACACCAATGAGGTTAATTAAAGCAAATTACAAATAGGTGCAATTCACTTTACGCAAGTAATTTGCTAAATTAAAGATAATTAACGCTCTGTGACGCCCAACTTTTTGTGTGGTCCCGATTTTTTTGCCAAAGGCACCTTGACGGTGCTTTTGGCAAAATATGAATTTACGACAATGTGTGATCTTTAGACGTCTAATTCGTAGACACAACAAAAATAGTTAAGTCAAATCTAAGAATACCATAGGTATCCTTAAGTACCTAACACGCTACTACATCTACTGTACAAGATCTAGACCATCGCGTGTCAGCCATCATTACCGTTAGAAAATAAAACCCACAATTAACTATTCCCTGAACCAACTCATTGATCTCATTCCTGTACATCCGACCGGCAAGTTTACTTTAAAACATGATCCTCTAGGTTCTTGACCATTCCATACGGTCTGCGTGGTGCATATATAAAATTATTAACTTTTTTTTTTTAGTTAGCGTATTGTCCCACTCCTGGGCAAAGGCCTCCCCCCATTCCTTCCACTTCTCACGATGGTGTGCTTTTTCTCGCCAATTCGCGAGGCAGTCATCCAAAGCGTCCCAACATCTTCCCCTCGGTCTGCCGCGACCCCGTTTGTCTTAGGGCTCCAGTCTTGCGATATTCGGGCCCACAGCTGTGTCGGCCTCCGGTAGACATGGCCTGGCAACTAACTTATAAAGTATTTTTAGTAGGGGCACATTTTATTGGCCTATCAAACGTTACATGTGACCATATTTAGTTGTTTAGTTTGCACTAAACAACTAAATATGTAGAAGTGTCAGTAACAAAGCCATCAACATAGAACTGTTCTAATTTGGACGAAGTCAGTGTTTTCCGGCTTCATCGATAGTAGAACGAACATAGACGAATGCGACAGGCTTAATAGTATCAAGGACGATCCACTTCCGTAGAATAATAAACAGCCGGTCATATTCATTTATTGATTTCCTTAAGTATTTATAGAATTTTCAACTATAGAGGTTGGTTAAGAATAAGAATCTATTTATTTTCTTTAAAATACCGTATTTAAACAGATGGTTAAAGTACATTTTGGAGCAACATGATTCATTCATTATAAGCATGCAAATATTTAGGTATCCCAATTTACGGTTTCTACGAAAGCGGGTTAATTATATGAAGTCAGTGAGCGTTTCAGTAAAAAAATGTCTTGGATAGATATCCAACTACCAAAGATGAAAAAATAATCTAAACACATAACATCATGCCTGTAATCCCTGAAGAGATAGACAGAGGTGTACCTAATAGTACGCCCGCATTTCACCAGTTGTGTTTAAGTCCCATGTAAGGTGCCGAGCCTATTGCCATCAATCGAGCACAAATCCAGACTGCGTGATTGCTACTGAGGAATTCCTGATGGAAAAACCCAATAACACTTTGCCTGACCTGGGAATACAACCCAGAACCTCATGCTCAGCAGGCGCGCTTGCGACTAATAGACCAACAAGCCAGTAGCAGCAACGAGGAAAAAATAATCTATTTATTAGGTTAAGATATTGAAGTTTAGGCCTGCAATCATCATACAATCAACCGCTAAATTGAATAAGACAATATATGAAGGCATTTTGAAGGCTGAGGGAAAAACCATTATCAATCTTAGACCCACCAGTCACAGCGTAAGACTGTTAGTGGACTACTGTTTTTTATGGAGGATACGGAACTTTACCCCTCTGTAGGTTTAGACGTCTATGAAAGTATAATTATAAGAACTACCAAAACAAAGCGAACAAAAGCAGCGTGTATTCTGATTCGCGTAACGCCGGTGATCTTGAACTTGAACTCAAAGACGACAATCAACACAACATTATACGGTACTTTAACGATGTTCACATTAAAAACATGGATTACATGTTGTGAATGTTTACATTCATTGCTTCAATAGTATTTAAAGGCTCTGGCCAAGATTCAGGGTCTTTTCCTTCAAGACCAGTTTATAGATCAACTCTGGTTTGTCCTCAATATAAATCTGAGTTTTTACTGCTTTGCTGATATTGTGGCCTCGATAACACTGCTTGAAAATCTTCAAATCAGTGAATCTCAGTCTAAATTGTGTCGTACTACGGGCCTTCATCTCGCATATAGTTTTGCTAACTGTTAAGAACTTGGCATGAAGTTCAGTAGAATTTGGGGCTCTTCATGCTCTTTCACGAAAACTATCAAGGATGGAGTGATGGCGTATACTGGGTGTATTACAAGAGGTGCTACACTACACACATATGTTCGGGTTGGCCTTATTTAGCAAATCCGAGCTAAAAAATACACATTAGATTTTACCGCCCGCCTTTTGTGTGTAGGATGCTATAAGGAAATGGGGTTCAGGCCCTTCTTTCTAACCGTTTCTTTCCGTCCTTGTCGTAGAAATTGAAAAAAATAAAGAATATTCTTTTCGAGTATCGTGCAAGATGGCAATGTTTCACAATTTCAATCGCTTGAGTGTGGCTCATTCACTTGGTTTCCCAACAAGTAGTAGTCAATGACAAATAAATATGTTTCTGGTTTCTGAAGTAAAATGTGCAATACACTACTTCACTAAATTGATTAGCCAGTATTTTATACGAGATTGAACACCATCATACGAGGATTTTGTTAAAAAACAGGTAACCTAAAAGAGTGACTAGTAGATCCAAACTTAGTACCTACCTAACGAGTTGATAACCGAGACAAGCCAAAAAAAAGGTAGTGCGATGACCTGTAAGACATTGGTTTCGCAAGTCACCAGAGGAACATTGAAACATCGGAGAAAAGAAAGATCACAACAGGTATCTAGTTCCTCTTCCGATTTCACAAATCAATGTTTGTCAATTTTAACAAAATTTAGAAGAAGAAAATTTCAAGTAGAAATTAGTAGAGCTTACCAAGAGAGATGATACTGATGATGCGTGGATCACAATCACATCGACGTCAACTAAAACCACAACGAACACAAGTGTTGATAGATGGCTTCTTTGATTCCCTGTCCTATTTATAGGATCTTTATCAAACTAATCTAGGAAGATATGAAATTTTTGTAATAGCTTCCAGTACCTAAGTATTACCAACTTCTTTATCTATAATAATGAAGTTGGTAGTCATGTCGTAAGAGAAGTCGCTGCTCCTAAGATTCTGATAACATTTATAACGCTGGTATCAGACGCTTCACTGTGAGTGAATGTTCATTTTTGTTTGGTTCCACGTTAAGACGACACCGACGAAATTATTAGGAATGAACGTTCATTTGCTCATATGTTTTCATTTTCAATCATTCTGTAGTGGAGTGAAAGATACCGAATATTGTTTGTTGGATCGGTTCTCTAATTAATTGACCACTTTTGATTGATTTTGTGTTAAAATGTTTCACTTCGAGTGAAAGACATAAAGTGAATACCTATCTGCTTTAGTGCAATACGCGGGTGTCTGACAGCAAGTATCTAGGTAGGTAATATTTAACATTGTTATTAACATGTTTATAGTCGAGGATTTGACGTGGGTACACTTTGTTACCTAGTAGGCATGTTGCAATATTCCTTGTTCATTTCACAATTTGACAATAATATTGCCATATACTTTCGCATTAGTGGTTACATTAGCCGACCGGGGGACTCCCCATTGAGGATGAGGCAACCCTGTTTTGTTTGAGTCTTTGAGGTTTATTACATTAGATATCGTTCGGAAAGAGAGAACATTTCTTTAGCAGAAAATATTACGTAATTTCGTAATATATAAGATCGATCTTTTTATACACGAAATATTTTAAGAGTAACTTCTATAAGTCGTAAAGTCGCCATAGCAACGAAAAAAAAATCTGAGTGTTTTAGTTTTAACAAAATTATTATAATTCTAAAATTTTTTGAGACTTTTTGCATAAAACCTTTACTCCCTATTCTAACAATGACAGTAGGTAAATACGACGTAGTAAACTAGCATTATGAATGTTCAAAAATAAGGAGCCAGTTTTATTTTGTGGGTAATTAAATAATTTTAATTTTTTTATATAAAAATATCCTTAGATAAAAAAAAAATCCCTTAAAATGGCTTCGTTATAGCCGTTAGATGATTCTCTGAAAATATTTCGTGTATGAATAGTTAGACCTTATAGGTATGTATACGATTTGTATCGTTGATACGGCTGGTACGTCCATAACTCTATACTCTTTAGTGATATGAAGAACAGGGTGTAAAGTTCTTCATCCCCCATAGAAAAGTGAGGATCCTCCGACCAGTCGGGTGTTGTCTAGTGGGCTACTGCCCGACAAGTGTCGCGGATAACTCTAATAGAGCGATTTAGAATGAAGAAATGTTAGTTGTAGTTCTTATGTTCTTGTGATTTGTGTATAGATGGCGCTGTGGTACTTTTTTGTAGTGCCGCTACATCTCTATGTTTCTGTCTGTCTATTACCTTTCTACACTTTAGCGGGTAAGAGTAGAACATCACCTGGGTTAGGAAATAGTTTTTATCCCGACAGTGGGGTCACGTTAGATAATTTCGGAAATCCACACGAGCGAAGTCGGGTAAAAGCTATCTAGTAATGTGTCTAATAATGACTTTGGAAGAACTTGTAGTGCAATGGCAATAATATTATGTGCAAACATAATTTTAGTAAGAATCTATTAATTTGTATAATGCTTAGATACTTCGTCAGATACTAAAAACGAATAGGTAATAATATATATTCAGTGTCGTAAGCAGAGAGGTAAAATTATTTGAATGTGTTGGTAGTGCAACTGACATACTTGCAATTTGCATGCAATCTTTATTGTTTTTCAAGGTAGACTAAATAAGATTTTTGCAATACCAACGGTATACGATTTGCAGAGACATGTCCGTGAGTTTTTCTCTTAATCATCTCGGATTAAATAGCAACTACTTACGTTTTGGACAAATGTAAGAACACAGGGCCAAATCAAATAAATTATCTAGTGAAACAACTCAGATGTAAAATAATAACTGATTTTATCAATTAATACTTTCATCACCCTATGTGTGTAATTAAAACTTATGGATGACTCGTATTTCAAGTCAATAAAGAGCCAGTTGTCGTCGACCCCAAAGCTCATACGTAAAACTTTTTTTTTTGTTATATGTTGTTTAGATCCACCATCAGGCCTACGGAATTCCAATAGATTATTCAATTTGACCTTGTATATTGGGTGGCCAACTAGATACTACTAGTGGATGGACTGTCTGAAGGATGATATGGCTAGTAAGGAAGTGACGGCTGAGATGACGAGTACCTAACAGAGAAGTATGGAAGAAGAAGACATGCTGCGCCGACCCTAAAAAAATATATATAGGAGAATGATGATATTGAGTAGCCAACTCCTATGCGGTAGATACGTCCAAGTTTTAGACCAGATTTCAGGGAATTAGGCGACTCATACGACGAAACCCACAGACAAGTCGTCTCTCTGCATGATTTACGCTAAGGAACCCAGACCACTGCCTACCCCGTTAGCGGCAACGAGAAGCACAAACAAAACACTAGCAATCAGACGTCGAGACTAGATGCACTTTAGTGCACTTTCATAATATCAGCCATTGCCTACACCGCAACTAGTGCTGTCCTACGCAAGTATCGTAAGAGAAAGTTTTATCGATTTCGTAGGTCGATAAATTATTCATAGAAGCTATGATTTATTTAAGTGCACGACATGGCACCTACAGCAGCTTTTCCAAAAATGATGTGTCTAATGCGTGTTTAGTGGAATTTAAAAATAATTGTGGGCGGCCGATTAAGATTGGGACAGTGCTTAATTATGCTTAAGGTCATTCTTAAACTTTTAATAATTTACGCCTAATATGAATAATTCAAATATTTAGTTGATTACTTTTTTAGTATTATTGATTAAAAATGTCATTCACAAAGGTTCAGCAACCTTAACAAGGTTAGTAAGTGTTGATGGGTGTTCGAAAAACCAAACTGCCAACACCTCCTACATTGACGAACTTAGCATAGTAATAAATTAACCTTCATAATTATAGTAAGAGAAGGTAACCTTACCTTTGCTTAAATGTTAAGCAAGACTAAAAATGTTTTAATGCCTACTTGGGTTACTTAACTTACAAATCTCAAGGATTTTGCTAATCAAATGCCTACTATCTGATTTTGAGTAGTTTGTTTTTTTAATCGGTAAATAGTTTCATCGTCTATTTCGTCATCTAGCGTTCGTTTCAAATCATATGCTTGAACTAAATACTGATAAACAAAATGAATAGGGAGGGATATACACCTTATACCTATTGGTTTTAAATTCACTACGGGATATCGATAGATTATTTGCCTTTGTGTTGGAACATCACTAGCATTTACAGTTATTAGGTACCACCTAGAGTTACTTGGAAAATCGGAACAGATGTCTGCAACACGAGAAACCTGCAGTAATATAATATTGACAGGGTTTAACAAAGTCAGCATTTAGCTGAGCAGCAGTTGTTTTTGCATTCTGCAAACATTATCGCTGCGAAACCACTTCTTTTTGGGGGAAATATAATGAACAGCATTGGGGTTATTTTAAAAATCTGGAATTAAAAAAAAAGGTTGAATTACTGACCTCCAATATCTCCGTAACTAGAAGGTTGCCAGGTATGGTCCAGAACAAAATCGCAACTAGGTCGCAGTAACGTCGGGGAGAACAAGTGCCTTTCGGCTACGTGAACAGTCTTAGTCTACACCTATTAGGTATGTATATTGTTCTAACGAAGTTGGAAGCAGAATATTGTTGCCCGCATCGGGTGGCAACATGATCTATGAAAATTCCGTCAACAGCGGAGCAACAATGTGTAATTTCCTGGGTGTTCAGGCTTACTGCTATAGCTATCCTACAGCAATGTTTCCAATCATAAAACTCGGTAACGTACCTTTACTGGACAACAGAGTATGTATTCCTAGTCGTTATTAATATCTTTAATCCTAACTCGTGCTGGAAACTTCATAAGGCTTCTCAGTAATGAGTAGGTATGACTGTCAATCTATGTGGAAATTTCTTTGTAAGTTCCTACCTTCTTACAAACGCACATTAATAGCTGAAATACTGCAAAGCATGGCAGTGCATATCACAAAAGTAAGCTTTGTCTCAGTCTGTAGATCGACGTTCGAGTTAATTCGAAGACTTCTTTATTCTTTGAATAGCCGAAACGCATACATTTTCTGGTGTAACTGTAGCGAGATTTTTTTTTCTAGAATAGCCCTGGTTTATTATTTTGCATCTTTTTTCATATATTTGCATACTTTTATATACGCTCACGAAAAATCCGACATTTCAATTTTAACGATGCTGATAGAGATTTACGGTTATGGCAAAATTTCATACAAATATTTTGTTAATTAATAAATTCCATTCAATAACGAGTAGGTAATTAAATAAAGTAAAAGAGGGTGTAGGACATAAATGTTGGCGCAACATTGGCCAAAAATTACCAACGAAACGGAAGCCAATAAAAACACTACATTATGTAGAGTCAAGATTATTTGCGTACCGAAATTAACATAACTGTGCAAATAATTCTAATTTGACCTTTTACTTCAAGACCGTGACCTCCACACTTCTACCTTTCCATCACCCATTAAGTAAAAGAACACACAATATGACTTCACGCCTAAATTCCCCGAAGGGTTAGACACAGGTGTACCTACTCTACTGATAATCTATACTATAATTATAGATTATAAAGAGGTAAAATTTGTTTGTAAGTTTGTAACTATGTAGGGGATAATCTCCGGAACTAATGATTCAATTCTAAAAATGTCTGGCAGAAAGCTTCATTATTTGTGGGTCCTGTACTTAGGCCATAAATTATATTTATATCATGCACATTATATCCGAGCTATCACAATTTTTGAGGACGAAGTCGCGGGCGTTGTCCTAGTACCTTATGCACACACTTTTCGACAGTTATGTTTGAGTCCAATGTAATATATGAAACAAGTACCATTACCAATACACGTGGTTACTAGTTATTTCAGTAATTATTAAAAAATCTTACATTTTAAAGCTATCAGCTGTTTCTCCAACTGCGGATTACCTACTAAACCGTTTTCTTGATACTAATCACTGACTAATAACTCTAATAAGGCCTTTACTCTGATTAGTCTTACCTTAATTACCTATCTCTAGTCCCGATAACATCCATATCAAATAAATAAGGCCAAAAAATCCGATATATTTTACCTCATTGTGAAAGAAAAACGATAAATATTGTGTAACGAGAAAATGGTGTGCCCTGCGACCTTCGTTTGCGTGTAATTATTATAAAATATTACTTCTCGATTTGAATCGGATTTTGTTAACAATTTCAAGGGTTTCAATTTTTTTTTGCACGGAACCCTAATTCTTTTTCTAAAACCAAAGTAGCCTAAGTACTCCTTACTCCCTATAACATCACCTATCTGCCAGTAAAAGATCTGTTGAAATAGGTCAGCCGTTTCAGAGATTAGCCGGAACAAACCGACAGACAAAAATTTTAAAATGTATTTGTTATTAGTGCCGACTACCGGTATACATATACTTTCATATGCATTCAGTAAAAAGCTGTTATTTTGAAATTACAAAAAGACACTTCCATTTTATTTATTTGTATATATTGAATCATTGTCTTTCTTATAACTTGTTAAATGCTTTGTTAATAATAATATTTAAAGCGGGGAAAGTTAGAAGAAATATTTAAAGAATCCACCGGTAGCAACCTAGCTAAGCGAAAATATAAACAATAGTGGAGGAAG
Organism: Noctua janthe; assembly: GCA_910589295.1. Taxonomy (NCBI): domain Eukaryota; kingdom Metazoa; phylum Arthropoda; class Insecta; order Lepidoptera; family Noctuidae; genus Noctua; species Noctua janthe. The sequence continues at coordinate 2,077,380 of OU342561.1, forward strand.
AATATGAGACGAAAATGACAGCTAAGCAAAATTGTGCAAGATGACTTTGACCCAGTTATATACACCTTGTAAAGTTGTCCATAACACGAGCATTTATTAACATACAGAAACATTATGAATTTGTTTATTTACATAACTGTTCGCATACAAATTATAGCCAATGAATAATTAAACCTAGACTTTTAAAAAATATTTTAAAATTAGACTATTTTTTTGCCATAAATTGAGTAGGCTCTTTGAAAATGTTTGGATCCGTTCTGTGTGTAAGAATTTGCTTATGAATTAAAAAGTAAGTAAGAGCCTAGGGATACCGTAGATTTATATACGTCTACATCCACCTTGCTTCCTAATTAATAATGAAGAAATAACGAAAACAACTGCCAAAATGTTAAATTAAAAGTGCATGCCAGAAATCACATTTTACGCCGCCATACATCCACAAAACGGGGGGGGCCTCTCCAAAGGTTCTGCTGGTGAATATGCCTGTCCAGTATGGGACCGTTCTGCCCACGCACACCTAGTGGATACAGCCTTAAATGAGACGTGCTGCATAATTACTGGTCGTGTTAAACCGACCCTGGTACGAGTGCAATCCACTGTGTGGCATCGCGCCTCCCCAAGTTCGCAGGACTATAGCCAGCCGTATCGAGAGGTCTAAGCTACAAGCTGTCTCACGCCACCCAATGCACAGCTACGTCTCAGTGCCCCAGAGGCTGAAAAGTCGTAAAAGTTTTCTTGGGTGCCTGGGCCCAGCTAGCCCAGTAAACTTCAACGCCTCCACAGCAAGATGCAATCTCTGGCGGGAGCGGTTTAATCCCCCTGACAACTTCAACGATCCATCAGAAATCCTTCCACCTGGACACGAGTTGCCGTGGTCGACTTGGAAATCTCTAAACAGACTTCGAACCCAAGTCGGCCGGAGCAAAGACAATCTCTGCGGATGGGGGTTCATGGACGGCTCAGATCTCAAGTGCCTATGCGGCGTCTCCCCAAAAACAATGGTCCACCTTCCATATTGCCCCGCATGCTCCCGCATTATCTCCTGCGCTCTTGCTGATTTATTTACTGCAGTGAGCGGGGTACGCGTAGCTGAGTTTTGGGCTAAACATATTTAAAAATTTTGCCATCGAAACGCTAAGAAGATGAAGAAATCAAATAATTGGAATTATAGTATCAATGAAGCTGCGAGGCTATAAAAGCCATTAAGCCTAAAATTACAAAATTTGTGACATTCCACCCAAATTATTACCCTTATCAATGACATTCAACCCATCGATATTTCGAAAATTAAGAGACAAACTGTGGCAATCCACAATCGAAGCGACAAGGCCACTTCTTGACATTTTGTTCGCTCAGCGTAAAATAAGAGCCGTGATGTTACCATTAGTAAGCCATAATTGCGAAATAGTGATAAACACAACTGAATCAAGGCTTATTATACCTAAGGTGTAAAATGGTCGTAGACCAAGTAGATAGCGAATAACAAATGCGAGCAATGCTGTAGTGTGGCTAATAAGTATAGAACTAGATAAAAATAAGACCTAGAAGCTACGCGATAAAGGAGATGGCTGCATGCACAGGCTAACTTGGGTGTCTTTTTTGGGAATTTGTAAGAAGTGATGCAGTTCCTGGACCGATGAAGAAATGGAGGGAGGTCTTTAACCAGCCAATTGGACAGTATAGGCTAGCTTTCATAATAGCAACAGTAGCTATGTTACTGAAAATTGGAATGGAATTCTTACCCTAAGGCAACCGGCAATGTCATGACATGAAAATTCGGTCTCATGAGACCGAATTTTCGAGCTGAAATTCCTATTCAGGATAGGGATAATAAAATAAAAAATGCACCCACTAAGGTACTAACTATAAAAACATTAGGTAAGTAGGTAAAACCAGATGCACATTATGAAGGTCGTGTGATCGTGTTCGGTACAAACTTTTTAGATTTCATTGCAACAGTTTCAAAAGCGAGGAAGGAAAAATATGGCCGGAAAATTTATCATAAAACACATGGAATATCGTGAGAACATTTATATCCTATGCTATACCTACTCACGTGATGTTTGGTATTAGTCATCTCAACGAAAATGAAACTAAGTTCACCGAATCGAGATAATAAATACATCATCTTCCTATATCTATCGCGCATCTCATTTCCACCTAACATTGTTACTAAAGACTCCAATCCTCCTTGGAAATTATATTGTTGGTGGTTTTCCGTTCACCACGCGGTTGACTCAAGAAGATGCAATATAACGTAGAGATAAAATTAAGGACCAATTATTGACGTAAGTACGAGGGACCATGCTCCAGATGTTGGACGATGAAAGGATGTGATACAATAGGAATTAGTAGCCCACATTTTAGAAGAAAATCCTTGTTCAACTCAATCGAACGTCATTTAAATATACGTGCGTGTTCGTCTGCTTCTATGGTTCTCATAAAAGATTTACTGTAAAATGACGCGTAGGTATGGTGTTGAGTAGACTTGGAGAAAGCTGCAACGTGGTGGAAAAATACAGAAACTAAGTAGGTTGCTTAAATTTTAGGTTCTGAATATGACCTCAATCTAGCATTTAGCTAGGGTCTAGCTAACCTACCATCTATTTAATATCGCGAAGTCTTTCATCATAATATGCGAAAGCATAATGAATACTCAACATAACCAAAACTAATCATTCCGTACCTACGTATTTGATGATGATACACCGACGAAAAAACTTGCTTTCCTTTGTCACTGTATCAGATATCAAGTCAATATCCGATAACAGTATTAATTCGATAAGCTGGAAACAAAGACGTGGCAATAACAACAATGCTGCTATTAGTCTACTTGAAGGTGAAATACTAGTGTTTATTGTTGATGTGGTCTTATGTTGGTATGTTCGGAGACTAACAGTCTGTAGAGCTCTGTGTCTTACATCTTGTTTTTCATAATACGTTATGAACGTGGATCCTCATCTGTGACACTGATAGCTTTCACGGTTTATAACTAAACTTACACTGTCTTTTACGGTATAGGTATCGTCCACGGGATATATTCCTTGATTTTCAATTCAGAAGCTCAGAATAATAGTAAATCACGGAAGTGACAGTGTAAGTTTACTCATCTGTGATTTATTATTCATGTTAATCTATATTGTATTGGCCCATAACTGTAAGAAACTTGCGCCATTACCAGCTTCCATCAATTCCTCAGGCAGGTATCAAGGCCCGCAGAACACAACATCAAGTGTCCCATTGTTTGCAAAGGCGCTCCCTCACCGGGAGCATTTTCCAGTAATGTATACGAGCATTACATCAGTGAGTAAGGAGAACCGAGCATTACTGTGCGCACCCTGTAACGACAAAATTTTTAACAATCGCCTTTTTCTGTACAAAATCGAATTGAGATTGAGATTTCTTACTTATTTTGACCTTACTTACCTTTAAATAGCGATAATGCCTAAAACAAAAACTTCAGTTCATTTCACCAAGACCGTGATGTATAAAAATGATTACGTTTTGCTTCTTCTAAAATAGGTCATATCTATGTCATTCGACAAGAGCCCAATAGCCCGAGCAGTGATGATGATGAGCAATACTTTCGCTCTGCTCAATTGTCCAATTGTACTAAATGCGAGGTGAGTCAGAAAATACTGTGTTTACAAAAACAACTTGGGTATTATGCTACCTATTCTAGTTTATTACGGAAGCTACAAAATCACCTGCGTGGATTGACTCATATAAGTGTCCTTAAGACATGGTTTGCAAACTCATTATTTACGGTCTATTGCAATGTTTGTTCTATTGTGTTTATGCGGCGTGCTCTTAAAGTATTCAAAGAATGATACACCATCTTTCAAGCAGGTGTTGTGAAACAGCTGATAGTTTTATGGTATATTCAATTGATCATCAGTAAAATCCAATTACAACCCTTTTTCGTTCATTTAATATTGAATATTGGTGGTCTTGATGATTTTTTTATAATTCTGTGGACCCCTCTAAGTTCATTTAACCCCATTGAATGACTTTTTCATGAAATAGTTATTGAATGGGATTAAATGAACTTAGGGGGTTGTATTAATGATTTTAATGATAATTCTGTAACTACATACGTGTTACGGACGCGAATCATATTTTCACCAACCTGAAACTGAACTGCATATTGCAAAAAACGTAAGGAAATTTGCATTCTGCGGGCTACCCTGGCGCTTCCATAAGATTGAGTAAGGATTTGGGGAATGGGTTCCCCTGTAATCTTTCAAAAGTTCCTAACAGAGAGCGAATTATTTCACACGTTCAATTTCTTCAAAAAAATATCTGTATGAATACTGATCATGTAAAAGTTTGAATTAAAATAAACCAGCCTGCCTTATTAAATATAACACAAATTAAGCTACCTACTTTTAAATTTTCATCTCGAGAAAATAGTAAACAAGTACCGGTCAGTAATTTTCTTTCTACAGCAGTAAGTAGTTACTTCACGTCAATAATTTGGGTAAAAATAAATGATAATTACATTAAAAATGTTATTAAATGTAGGTATGTTAAACAGTGTATTTAATTAAAACGATTTATTGTTACCTTTAACGGCACTTATAAACAAAAACTGTATTAATTTTTGCACATCCGTTTATCACATTTTGCCGCTAATAAAAATCATAGACCTTTAAGGGTCGCGTTCAAAAACACGAAACTTATTTTTTTTTTGTTGATTACAAAATAAAACTTTTTGCACAAAGGTCAGTTTCATTTAAAATTGTACACACGAAAAGTGAATGCACCTCACAAGAACGAATTGAATAGACGTAAGCCCTCTCTCGCGGCGTAAAACGCACTAAATTATTGTACTGCGCTGAATCAAAGCCAAATCCGTCCACACGTATCTGTCACAAACGTTTGGCCAAACTTATTAATCGGCTGGTTACTGATGTCAGCTTTTCAGTTAACAGTTCCAACGATGGAAGAGTTTCTTAATTCAACCAAGTAATAATATCCTTTGTTGTATAAGGCTGCGTGTGACCCTTATTTGGGGACAGCACTATTGTTTAGTATGACAAAAGTGATACAGTTAGCTGCTTATGTAGATATTTCATTTATTTTGCGGCAGGTAAAAAATTAATTCACAAATAAACTTGAATTACGATATAAATAAAACAAGAAATTAATACATTAATTTATTTGTCTTTTTTCATGTAAAAATCAGTCTTTTGTTAATAGCTTTTAATATTATCATGAAATATAATTACTACTACATTAAACTACTAAAATTATTGTTTTATAAATATAATACACTACATTTACTATTATAATGTATTGTTACTTAAATTTATTCAGAAATCATTCAGACTGGTCAAAAGAAACATTCAGGCCCTTACAAAGGAGTTCGATTTGAGCTTGATCTAAAATTAAATAATTTTGGCTGGATGGTTATTTCCTTTGCCTGTCCTTGTGGACCAATTAACCCTGATTACTTTATGATTTTCTGAAATGTCAGTACTCAAAATGTGGAAGCGTTAGGGAAAAGTTTTATTTCCATTTTCAAATGTTTAAAAGTTTTTCAGTTGTTTCCATACCTACTATGAAGTATTTGTTTTCGTGATTTCTCGTATGTTTTGGTAAGGTGAGTGTAGGCTCATCGGAAACCTAAGTCAATGCTTAGAAATTTAAAAATCCTTAACTTCGTAACTTTCAAGGTAAGAAATGGATTATATATCCTAATATTTAGTGAGTACCTATTGAATATTCAGTTTGAAATGATTGTAACTAGTCATGTTAATTTTAGGGTAAGATATCTGCTAGAATTGTGTCCATAAAAGATTCGTAAAATCATTTGTAGTCCATGTAGGTATACGTTATCAGGAAAACTATGAATACACGAAGTTGAAAACTGGCGCCAAATTTAGTTTGCTAGTGCCATCTATTTTCTTGACCGGTACTAAAAATGGTAACCTTCATAATTTATGAGCCAAGTGTCGCCATCTATCACAAATTCTAGGAAACTCGCTTGAAATACCTCGCGATAGATGTCGCTAGTAGAATGTTCCCACAGTTCCAAGGCTGTATTCACACGATAGCTTACCGTTATCTCTATGCCGGATACCTACGTTTATAAACTTACCTATTTCCACATTTTGAAACCCGAAGCAAGTTTCGAAATTGGGAATTTTGATTTTGGTCTACCTACTACAGTAGATACCTATAAAATGTTAACATCACTGTATAGCTTTATTGCACATCCAGCCGGAAGTTCAATAGGCGACCCTTCGTAGGGTAGGGTTTCTTTTTTGAAAGGGGAGTAAAGGGATATTCAGTCGCCCCTCATTTTATTTTAATTTATGTGCTTCGAAAGAACAAAATTGATATCCTGAACTAAATGTATTTGCAGCAGTATGAACACTGCCCAATCAATTGCGCTTCTCAAGACATGCGCCATATTTATTTTTATAACGCTATCTTTAACGTCATCATAATCGGTTCACGAAATTGAGAATTTCACATTCGGGAATATTTAATCCGATACTGTGGGACAAATAAATAAGCTTAAAAACAAAATAACTTTTTACTTAAAATCGGTTGTATTTACATTTCGTCCATTGTAGAAAATCAATAGTGTTCAACATCACAAATAAATAAAATCGTACTAAGGTATTCTCACATAAGTCGTACATAGTACAAATATGCGACAGCTCATTCTTACCACAAAAAATGAAAAGGCGGGACAAAAAGATTTACTCATAAGATAATTTTATTGATTTCCATGTCAATTTTCTCTAATGAAAACATCTTTGCTCCCTTTGGTATTCGATCGCGAATGGAACAATAATTTGTTAGCTAAATGCTTTTCAAAACATATCGCCGCCTTCGTCGGGGGCCGGCTGCGTGAAAATCATAAGTCATTTCAACTAGGTGTCGGCAGACCGACGCCCCGCGAAAGACTGAACGGAGTGAAAACGGATTTAACAAGAAGTATCAAAAACGCTCATGTGACGATCGGCGCCTAGGCGGGCGTGCGGATACATCGCTAGCGGGTCAGTGGCGAGCCCGCGCAGCGATGTATAGCGCACAATGGGTGATTTTCCACCCGAGAGAGCGCGTCGCCGCGTCGTGGTGCGGGGCGTGCGGCGAGCGGCGCGGAGCACCGGAGCCCGCCGGCAAATCGAACGAGGCCACGCGCCGCCGCCGTCGCCCCGCCCCGCCCGTGGCGTCCTTTCATAAAAAATGACGTTCATCCTACATACTAAATCACTTTAACCTAGGAATCTCTTATTCCACACCGTGAGACACTGGAGTACCGAGCTGAAGGTTCTATCCTAATTAACAGTTATGGACAAAAATTACAGGCCGGTTTGATATATTTTGTTATTCGCTATCGTACCGCGGCGACCGTCGCGCTCTCTTTATCGGTCGTACAGAGAGCGGGCAGCCGGCGCGCGATGGGCGCAAGATAATGGCAAAATTGTGATGTTTTTCTAGTAAACTGACGTGTGGTTTACGGCCGCGTCTCGAACGGCGGCGGACGCCGGCGTTAGTAGCGTTTCCTCGGCCTGACTCGGTAGCCCTGGACGGTACCCATCCGTACCGATTCTATCGCTAAATGACTAATTTGCTATGTTTTATTTCGTTATCATACTTTATCACTCGATCCAATGCGCGATCGAGTCGAACGAGGAAACGATTGTGTAATCTGTACGCGACTGTGGATATTACTGTAAAAACGAAAACCATTGACCTGAATGCAACGTTCACACCATGTTACATTATTACTGATTATAAAATCACAGGCTTCACTTATGCTAAATATGTACACGCAAACTCTCATCAACAACAAGAAAATGAAGAATTGAGCTTTGTGACTTATAGCTTATTTACTATAACGCGCCAAAACTGGCTTACTTTACTATTAGTAACGGATAGGTTCCTACAGCATAGAAAAATATCACAACTTCACCATTTAACGGGCTCACAGATAGACCTAGAATACAGAGCGGATTTCACTTAGAATAAAGTTTACTTCCGAAAAAACATTTGTACATTTCATGACAAAATTCAACAGCATTCTACTAAGTCTTAATAATTAAATGCTCGATAACGAGCCGAAAAAGTAAAGATACAGCTTTCAGTACCGAACTTAAACAATGTAAAAAAAATGAAAATCTGCATTGAATTCGACTTAATTAATTACATTTGTCATTTAAATAGAACTGCACCCGTTTTAGGTGGGAGCGTTGTCGGCCCCGCGTGTTCCCAACTGTTGTTAGTGTCCTGTAGTTGGGGCTGTAGCTGTGTGTGGACAGTTGAGGCGAGGCGAGGCCGCGCCAGTCCGGGGCGTCACGAGCACTAACACATCACTGTGACATTGTCCATAAAGAGGCACGAGGCGTATTACGCATCCTCCTCCTCCTCCTCTTCACCTAGCAGCTCCTCTTCCACCTCCTCGTCTGTAACAACCAAACACGTGATATTAGCGTCACACGCACGCTCCACAAAACTGTCCTATGCAGCTTTTTATACACCTGACAACACAGAGCTTCTCAATTTAGTTTATATTCGAAGCCTTCATGTGGTTTGCGATTTCGAAAATATTCTCTTTACTCCCATTTCGGTAAATCACCTCGTACTATCTTTACATTGAATCCAAAGACGATCGCATAGGTAATTGATAACCTCACTGGCTTGTGTATGTTTATGCACATGTAGTGTTTAGCTTATGATTACACGCTTAAACATAATGCGACCCAAGAAGCGAAATTGCAGTGATAATTACGTTTAATCGAGTGAGAATAATGTGCTGCCTCTACTCACCGTCGCCGTCGAGATCGTCGTCCTCTCCCTCTCCGATGATTTCGTCATCATCCTCTCCTTCCACTTCTTCGTCGTCATCTTCTTCGCCCTCGCCCACTCCTTCTAAGTCTTCCTCTTCACTGTGGGGCTCGTCGTCACCGCCTCCACCATTTTCCTCCTTTCGCGCCTTTTTCGCATCTGTCGTTTTCTCCTAAAAACGTAACAAATTATTGGCGGGAACCCGTATTTTTTAATGGTTTATGTACCGTTTAGGACAGTATGCGGTGTACCTTGACTTACTCAAGATCAAACAAGTAATAACTGGCCATTAGCCAATATTATTTAAATTTTAATGCAACCAGAGATCTGCTTATGGTCGATTTTGTGGGAAAACAATGTAAGTTACCTGCATAATAACGAGACGCAGGTGACAAAGATTCGTAACGATAAAGAAGCGTGGGTCATTAGTTGTTGTGTGGGGAAAGAGTGCCGTAGAGCGGGGCCGGCGTCATACGGCCCTTTTTCCCGTGGCAAAGTTGATCGGAACGCGGTCACCGCGCATACCTACCTAACCGTTCGCAAAGCGACGCCGTATACACAAGAAACAACTAAAAACCCTCAAAATAATAATGATACAGAGCCTCGTAGCGTCGTTCATTAACATACACGTTTTAATGGTTAAGTTACGGCATAGCTAACCTATACAAACGCTGTCTCGAATCAAGCCGTACACGCCATGCGTCCTCGTGTACTTTCCTACGATGTTAAGAGTGAACAGGACGGAAGATATAAAACATTCCCATTTTTAGAGAAATTGTTATAGAATATTCCAAGATAGTCGATGAATGTTCACATGACTGCGTGTTATGAACAAGTGCTACTAGAACAAAGGATACATACTACATTACTTACACCTACATGCAAATAATACCGGGTCATTGACTACTTTTAGTGTACCTAAGCGTCGAAATAAAATAACAATTTTGTAACAGAGTCATGGCAGACTTGAATATTGCATAGGATAATAATAAGAATATTCAGAGTAGATAACGCGAGGTGTACATTTGCGCGGCGGTTGTGACAGTCCATCCGACTCAAACACTGACATTTGCGCCGGCCATGTTACCCATCCATCTAGCGTCACGCTACGGTGAACTCAAGCCCTGAGAAAGTCTAAAATAACTATTTCCACGCATTATAATCGATAGTAAACTACGGCTAGAGCTTACGACACCTATATCGACATTATAATAACCACATCAATGAGGACAGCGTACGTTCCCGCGCCATGTTTTTTTTCCGCCAAGGTCATGCCTCCGTATCGAAAACGAGTAAACAAAAGCTAAAAAATTTGTGCCCCGCGATTGTAACACGCCTCGGATAAATGAAATTTGTTGTTTCTTCAGAAGGCATCATGTTATTGGCCCATCGATTTCCCCTCACACGCTAAAATGCATAACTCGACAGAAATGACATCCAAAAATACGCCGGTAAGAGTCAGCATCGTTTCGGTACCTATACACCTAGATCTCTATTTACCACGTAGAATAATTATGTTAAGAGGGAATTATAGAAAATAAAATCAGTGTAGCTTAAAGAATAGCGTTGAATAAAATGGCGAGCGGTTATAACGAATACATTTGTTTGACATGTGCACTCACCTCTGCTGCTCTTTTGGCTCCTTTTAGGTCACTTTTGGCGTCACCCTTCTTCTCATCACCGACCTTGTCGACGGCCACTTCACTGTTATTTTCATTGGTGCTCATGATTGTTCTGATTTTGGTGTTAATTACTAGAATTAGTAAGTTAAGTTGTACGGCTGCCCGGATCCGACGCGCGACTGACTGAGCGAGTGAGCGAGCGGCCAGATGAGTTTGAAAACGAAGATGGCGCGGGCTTCTGCACGCCTCGACGCTGATTGGTTCAAATCGTCCGCCATTAACAAGCTATGACTAGCATGTGGGTAAAAATGTTGAATTGTATTTTCGTTATTTTACCATTCAGCTGCCAAGTGAGGAGTTAAATCGGTGTTAAAACTAATTTCAATATAGGTTTCAAAACTATTTTTGATCCTGTAGATTTTAATTCGGAGAAATGGTTAAAAATAAGATCGCGTCGGCTTCAGTTAGTTCCAAATTTCGACGCAACTAGGCGCTGCTATCAAGCATAGAAAAGCGGGAAACTAAAAAGTTCATTGTGATAAAATAATAAAGTCAAAAGCGTAACTCTGCGTTGAATTTGTTTTGCTAGCAAAAATCATAAAATCAAATCAGCCATTGTTAAAATGCGTCACTTCGACTGCAAGTTTTCATCGATGATGAAAGAAAACACAGGCTTTACTTTCGACAATAGGACGTTGCGTGATAAGATGACTACTTATTGATTTTATCGTTTCCTCCCGAAACTAGCACGATTTTGTACTGAAAACAAAATATTTTTATAGGTTAACTATTATTGACCCTTCGTTTTTCGAAATCCTTTGAATCCTGAAGCGTGTTTAATTATTTTAAAACTACGTTTGCTGTTAGTAGCTTCCGTGCTTTATATTTGCCGCCATATTGAAAGTTGATTACGACACTTTTTTAACCATTGTCGGAAATACATAAATGCTTATCATAAACGCATAGGTAGGTACCTAATTTATTTCAGCACGCATTATTTTGCCAATTAATGAAAAATAAAGAGGAAACGTATTCAAAATCATCATTTATTTACACATTGGGACTAACTTTACATGTTTTATTCCACACACATTGGGAGACGATAGTAAACGATAAATTAAATACACTCGAGCTAAAATATAATCGTATGACCTAGATGAGCGGTGGCAAACGCAGTACGAAAAAAAATAGTTTTTTTTTTAAATTCCCGAAAAATACTTATTTTAGACGTGATTTTTATTTACATTTATCTTTATGTAACCCAATTCGTTTTGTAAACAAACAACAAATTGTAAGAAATTAGAACAAGTTGTTTTTTATAAATCTATTCGACAATGCGATCCGTCTTTACTTTATATACATTGTACATGCCTAATATCAAACTTCAACACATCACGTCTAAAATAGATATTGAAATAGTGATTCAATAGCAATAATAAAACAAGAGACACATGAAGTGTTATTTTTTTTTATTAATTATGCAGGTGAAGTTGATTTCGTGCCATGTGCTAGACTAAGCTTTTAAAATTAACGATCATATTTTGCTGTTGCCTTCAAATAAGGCTCCATTTTTGTTTTCAGTTCATAATGACACATTGCAGTGTTTGTTCTTTCCTTAACTTCTTTTTTTTAATCATTTTCAAGCTTATGTCTAGCACCAAGCACTATGATACAGCTGATTTATAAATACCGGGAATTACCCTGTTTACAAACTATGAACTCGACTATTTTAATCACTATACGTCCTTCTAACTACCCTAAAGAGATGAGAAATTACACTAAAATTTGATTACAGGGCAAATATAGATGAGTAAGTCGAAATTCTGTTGCGTATGCAAATATCTATACATTCCTAGAAAATAATATAAATAGAAGATTTTATTGTAGCATCAGATACAGGCCCTAGCGTACTTTCGGCCATATTGGATTTAGAAACTCCGGATAATTCTAGAACATTCCTTATACGAGCTTATCTGTGGTATTAATGTGTTAATGTAAAGAAAAATCAGTTTTGCGTACGCTTAGAATGGAGAGATATTGATCAGATATTATTGTTATTCACATATGTGATTTTCTATTAAATAGCGTTACGTCCACCTTATATTTTTTTCAAAACTAATAATTATAAACAAAGTATTTTCTAATTCATGAATTAAAATATCCATCAAATCAGTATATCACAGGCATATACATATTATTTATATAATATTAAATTATTTTACCGTTTACAATTTCAAAACTATCGAACTATGGGACACTTGTGGTTTTCATACTATTTGTCGCCTTCAAATAGCTATTCCTTTCAGAAATCAATCAAAATCAAAGCATTTATTTCAAGTAGGCCAGTTACAGGCACTTTTGAATTGTCGAAACAAAGACAACAGTAAAATATAGCTACAGTCCCAGTCACAAGGCACAAAAACTGTGAAAGTACAGTAGTTGAAAAGTTATCAACATTAGTACAAATATAATTGTACACAAAATACGGGCTTTGACGTGGTGTTGCGGACACCAGCCCGTTATACAATACAATAGTACAAATATTACGCATACCTAGGTCACTAAACATTTTTTATTATTTCTATTGAAACACAGCCTATAAAATGGTTAAAATTGGACTCGTTACCAGGAAATATTACTAGTACTACTTTTCTTTAAAATTGCCATTTTGTAGTTAATTAAGCTTAACGATTGACTACGCGTTCGCCTTTGAACGCGTATTTAAATTATTTTCGTTGCCTCTATGTAAAAATAGTTATTTATAAAATACAACTTGACTTCTAAACTACACAAATATGCAATTACAGACCGATTTTTTTAATTGTCCAATAACTTTTATTGAAGAATACAATATGGCGGTTTGAAATAATAACCGGTCAAGCTTCTATTTCTCAAATAAAAAAGGTACTAGGTACCTTAGGATATTGAAAAATATAGTAAACAATACAACTGACGTCGTGTATAAATACGTATTAATGCACGACGTCAATAAGCACAAAAGGATTTTCTAACATTGCACATACTTTTCACATAGATACATCAACACATTAGCCTTGAGATCGTACAGGCAAAAACGCAATGGATATACTGCCTCTAGCGGAAAGCCAGCAGACACGCATACACTGACTAAATCTAGTACATAGTACAGGTCATTTGTAAATAGATATTTTAAATACATCATGACTAAGAACGCCGGTCATAGTTGCGTCAGCGAAGCGCTCTGTAATACGTGCGGAGATTACACATGACCTTTATTCGATCATTCACAGCGATGATTTTGTTGCAATGTTGCCAGTTTTTAATTTATTGTTACTGGCAATCTTTTCTTAGAAGCGAAATTCAAAATACTTGACGTTTATGGTCCGGTTTAACTATTTTATAATTTTTCCACGTCATTATTTGTTATTTCATGTGTGTACAAAGATCGAGACTTAAAAATTATATCTGTAGGCGATACAGACATTCGTCACAATGTGCTAATTATAGACAAATACTCTGCCTTTAAATGGCCGGATGCAGCTATGAGTCGGCAGCCATTTTTATATTTATAAAACGAAAAGGTACTAGGTCAACAACATTGAAAATTAAAGATAAAAGATTATTAAAAAATAACTCTTTTTATCTATCCCATTTATATTGCAAAAACCACAAGCGGCCCTCCGACTAAAAAAAACAACTAATATTAACCTGACGTGGATGTTTGGCATTACATTTTACAATATTTAATGAAAAAGTTAGAAGACAAAAACTTTAACTCCTAGTTTAACAGTTTGTTAAGTCTAGATTTAAATGCAGCGTGTATCATTCTCATCCATAATATTACACATTAAAAAAAAAACTAATGGCGGAAACAGACTATTAAGAGAAAATGCGGGCAAAGAAACTTTTGAAAATTAGGTATTTGAAGATACTATCGCTGTCGGACTGCTACTGCTATTGTTTCCTCCTCAAATATTCGACCAATTTAAATGATATTTCATAAACTGAATAAGAAGGGTATATCCTGTGTCCTTATTTTTTATTTTTTATTAATAGTAATAGTTGTCAAATTTGTACACTAGGCCTCTGTTGACAGCGGTCTAAATAGGCAATTTTGAGCATTTTTTAAAGGTTCTAGTGCTTATAAAGATTATGTATCATCAAAATGGAAAAACATAGGGATATAGAAGAAGTTGATATTTATTTTACTGTAAAAAATCATTGCTTTAAAGATTTATGAAATGACAAACCAGAAAGAAAACAGGCGAGAGCGTTTGTATGGAGAAAAAACCACCCGCATTTCCTCTTAACATTCCGCGTCAGTAGCCATTTGGCTAAAAGCAAAAACAGTAGTCTTGTCTTATTTTAAAAATCTGTTTCCGTCCTCATTAGTAGTGAAAAAAAAAACCTAAATAAATAATGATAAGCTTTCCTGGCTAATAAACGCACCCGAGATTATACTGATTGATTTTGATCTCATTCCATCTTCCAAGGGATGAAAACAACTCTGACATACTGTAAAAAGGCAGTTTTTTGGATACATTTTGAAGTGATTGTAGATTTGTTCCCATAATAATAGTTATTTGTATGAGTACTATTAACCCTTGGAAGGATGCCAATGATTTCAATTTCAATCTGTATAATTATTTTATATCTAGAAACTCTTGACTTTCCAATTGCCTATACTCGCTCAACTGGACCAACCGATGCTGAATCAGATAACTGTAGTAACTTCAGTGTTCATACGTTCGGAAATTTCAAATCAGTATATCAGTTATTTTTCCCCCGACTTCGCATCACTGTGATTTTGAATACATTCATACATAGTAAAATGAAAGTTCACAAATAAGATAACAGTGATATTTGATCAAGTACCACTGATTTAGATGTACTAAATCATACCCATTTATAGTAAAACTGGATGTATGCAACGCACGATCCGACAATTACATTCTAAAATCACTAGACCTCAACAATTTTACATTTGACCGCGCCCCCTTCATTATAATGTATACTAACACTTACGTCACTAACCAACCAATTTAACAAAACAATAACAATAAAATCAACGTAAAGGTCAACGCGCAGTTAGAAACACTGCGCAGGAGCAGCATTGTCTCAGCTCGCGCCACTCAGGATTATTTCTAGGAAACCGTACTGCAACGCACACTTATATGCACCGTAACGGCGTCGAAACTAGGAAAAATAACCTAAGATGCGTGCTGTGTTTATAAGTATGCGTCGATCTTAAAGCTGCGTTTAAATCTAGGCCCTAGCAAGCGATAGTAACCTCTAGAACAGTCTAGAAGGTCGTGCATACATTGCCATCGAATTCGATGTTCCCCCCTAGAGGTGGCACGGAGTCATCGTCCGTAAACACTCGATTCTCTCCCCGCCATGCACTATATAGTGTAGGTAAAAAATCGTTGAATAAGGGACTTCTGAGTTGTGTTACGCCGTTTTCTCGTACTACCTGGAATTTTGGAATGTGTGGATTAGTTTCAGGCGGTTTATTTTGCTTCTATTTAGGCGCAGAGCAAACGATGGACTTTTTATGGACGAAAAAACAACGCGGCAATCAATGGGCAGGATTCATTTTAGCGATCATTTTTATAGGCGGACTAAGTCTATCGTCTACTCAGGGCCTTGGGAGTCTATGCTCAACATGAGATGAAATGAAAATGATATTTAACATTAGATCTCTTTAGTAAGGCTCATTTACACCACACATGACTAAATGCATTTAGCGCTAAACCAATTTAAAACATAAGTTCTATTTCTGACAATCGTTTTAAGATGACAGAGACAAAATGATGCTTTATAAACGTTTCAGCGTTAGATGCTTAAATTTGTGGTACATTAAATGGACCTAACAGATCACAAGTTGTATTTTTTTTCACAGTTTACAATGCGAAGGTAGGAACATCAGTGCAGTGCTATTTTTAACACGACTGTCCGAAAAAAGGGAGTGTTATTATGATATTTATGTTATGAAATACTGAATTGTTACACCATTTCATGAAAGCAGACATGTGCTTTTTATCATTTCACGTACGAATAATACTGATTATTATCTACTAAAGCTGCGTAACAGCGTTAGATGTACACACCCTAAGAATGTATAAAGTGGTACAGATAACTGGCAAACAATGAAAAGTCACTCCTATTCGCTAGATAACGTTTATCAGGCGCACCGTTGTATCTTATCCTACAGTTAACTCTTACAATTGTTGTTAAATGATAACGTGCTGAATTTCATAGCATTATAGCACTCGTGTAATCTTGATGAAGGGTTATCTAGAATATACTGATTACGGTAAGTCCTGTTGCCGCTCATCTATCCATCGATAGATGTTTTCTACACGATTGCTAGGTGGCGCTGAGAATACGACTTAATTTTGATTCGTTTAAGAATTTAATTTAAAATTAGAAGTTTTCGTAAATAGTACTTTGAAGTGTTTAAATTTTTTTAATTGTCTTGCATGTTTTGCTTGGGGTATTTAAAAGTACCGCGTATTCTATCAAAAATATCTGTTTATATAGAGCAAGCATTTTCTGAATATTCTTACAATTTCTCTGGCACATTTACACTACAAATCACTAAATAAGTTTACGCACTAAATGAATATAAACACATAATTCTGTTTGTGTCAATCATTTGAGAATGTCAGGGAAAGAATGCTGTTTTAAATATGATTAGCACTAAACTCATTCAAATAATAATTATGTAGTGCAAGTAAGCTGCCATTTGTGTTTACAAGTTTTAAATATTTTGTTACCCTTTCTAAACCCTCGTAGGTGGGGTCGGTTTGACTATTCGGAAGCCAGATCTTGACGTCTTTGTCCAGTCCGCTGGTAGCCAGCACTGGACACCGCGGATGAGCCTCTATACAATTGACCTGGAAACATTACAACATGTATGAGAAATCGTTCTACATGACGGTGACTTGACTTCCGAGTTCCTTGTGTAATTGCTAATGGACCAATCATAGCTCTTCGTAGCACCGCCGTCGACTAATAAGATGTATCGCTGAGATTATGAGAACTTGAAGGCTGTTTTACACCAAAGCAGAGAGATGTGCGAAGACGAGCGGGGCTGCGAGCTGTCTGGAGCGGAGCGGAGATATGATCTGGTTAGAGCGGAAACCGGCGTTATCTGAGTGTACTACACAACTGTGCCTGCTCATTTGGGGGAAGAGTTTTTTTTATAATACTAAGTAGGCTTGCGTTTGATCGCAACTCGCCTGATGTCAAGCGATGACGCAGCTTAGAGTGGAGCACGCTTGCCTAGAAGAAACCGATCCACTCGAACTTTGAAGAGATCCAGATTATAATGATCGGGAACAGAGAAGCCGGCAGCGAATTCCAGACTGACGGTTCGCACAATAAATGTGGAAGCATAGCGCTTTGTTCGGGTTCGTGGAACTTCAACCACATAACGGCTAACACGTGCCTCGCGTTTCGACTAGTACCATGTTTATCGAATCTATTGGATTCCTACAACCATTAGCAGGTCATTGGCTCACCTTGTGGGAAGCCTACCAATGCTTTACTAGTGTACTGTACTTGTTTCCACTCGTTCTGCCAGCAAATGTGCTCTCCACTGCCACAAAAATTATGGCAATCCTTTGGAATATGCATAAGCATAATCAGCCTATAATGTTCCCACTGCTGAGACACGGACCTCCTCTCTATGAGAGAGAATGAGCTGTAATTCACCACGCGGGCCCAGTGCAGGTTGGTAGATGTAACATGTCTCCGAATTTTTGGTTCTAGGACTGGTTTCCTCACGATGTTTTCCTTCACCGTTTTGAGAGCAGTGGTGATGAAATAAATTACACAAAGTAATGTGTCTGCCTGGGTTCGAATCCCCCGCTGCCGGGCCACCACCGCTGCTCTTTGGGTTATGGTAAGGTAAATATCTCCACTTATACTTACAACGCCGTTCAAGTCACCCTGCAACCACTGCACGATGGACTCAGACTTCTTATCCCACATATAGATGTAGGAACAATCCGAGCCCGATACCACGAACTCGCTCTTGGGGCCGAAGAACGCTACGCCTTTAAACGTAGCGCTGTTGCGATGACCGCTATACCGGTACGTGTAGCCGTCTTTATCACTGGAGTCGTCCCTGAAAAGGAAAGCAAGGATTTAAAAATCATCTTTATCAGCCGAATACCAGTATTTTACTTGCAGCGACTGCATATCTGACCTCCACAACCCAGTTAGTACTGGGTAATACGATACCCCCTGGTAAGACTGGTTGTCAGAGTTTAGGGGCACTGACTTCCTTTGACAGCCGATATCAACGCCTCAAAGTGCTGTCCGGGGCACGGAGGAAACTCGGTATGGAACAAGGTTTTTTTTTTGCAAGAGTTTAAAAATCGCACACATAATCAATCTTTAATGTTCCCACTGCTTGCCAGTAGTGAGTAGGACTTGTTTCTGGGGGAGGGAGTAGAACGTTATCCACCACGCGGAACTGGCGCGGGATGCCACAGGTCTTCCAATTTTTGTTTCTAGGATATAGGATTACTGTTTATAGAGCAGCAAGAAACAGCAATTGTGAGAAATAGTTGGCAGTGCAGTATTCTAGGTGACAAGTTACGTGCAACACCACACTGCACCCCATAACACAGATAACTGACGTTGAAGTGGGACTCGGCTGGCCTCGTCCGCCTGTCCTGACTCGGAACATGTCCAGGTACACACCATACAATATGGCGGGGCAAGCTGGACAAGCTGAATCGCGGCTCGTGTAGACCGGCGATTTACAATAGCCCTGGATCGAAAATACATGGGGAAGTCATGGGGCGACGCCAATGCCCAGCAGTAGGATAGTGCAGGCTAACAAGTACAGTATGAGGAATAACATCTCAGACTTTTGTGCTTTGTCTCTGGGACGATTTTTCACTAGCAACTTACTGAGAAAGGTGGGCTATACTATTTGTACCTTGAAATCAAGACATTTCGACATTCAAAAAGTTCGGATTTTTATTTATTTATTTTCAATAGTGGTACATAGGCGGACTTTATTTGATTTTCAGCCTAATTTGTTATGGCTTTTGATTTTTATATACCGTCGGGTGGGTCTTGCTTGCAATTCAACATTAAAAAAGTTAAATTTTTACTTACTTCACATAGACATCGTTCTTAGCATCAAACAGGTAGATATCCTCGTCGTTGTATGAGCCGAGGATCTCTGTCCCATCGTGGTTATACACCGCGCAAGTTAAGTGCATCATAGACAACCGCACTTTCTTCTTTACTGTGCTCTGGAACCACAGAGAAACGACAATTAAAAATCTAAACACGAAGAAAACGAATTATGGTTCTTTTGGCGCCGGCAAGACAAGAGGGTCCTGTAATCCTATTGGTGAACATTTTTTGAATTTTTCTGTGGCACTGAAAAATTAAGATGGTTCAGACTACGGCCACGTGAACGTTGTGGAAATATTCAAAGTGTACCACGGAAGATCAATAGAATCAGGGAAAAAGGTGATAGCCAAGTTTTGCTACTGTTTTTAGTCACGTGGCTAAAAATAATGAAGCCAAAATAATGTTCTTCATCATAAGTCTATAGCAGGATAGACCACTGCTGGATAATGGCCCTTCCAATCGCACAAATGAAACTGAGTGAGGTGTTAGCCACCAAGTGGTCCCAGTGTAGTAACATGACTTCCAATTTTTGGTTCTAGGACATGCCGGTTTCCTTAGGATATCTGCACCATTTAGCCAAGACTGTTAATACATCTCACAACAACATACATGTATACATAAACTGACTCCTTTTTCATGGGGGATGCACTGGTCCTAATGGGGGTAGGCAGAAAATATAAAAAGCCACATACTACGATTTTTACATACACCTTTCTCAACATCCACGTTCATACATCTGGTCATGCACACACGCCGGTTAAAAGGTCATAAACGACAAATATACCTTAAAATCAATCTATATCTTACAGAACTATGATCGTGGAATGCCGCGGGACAGTACATGTTGACGGGCTTGGTGGACTTGCGCCGGTCGTACATCCGCACGTACTTGTCGCGGCCGGCCACGATCAGCTCGCGCGACTCCCGCGGGTTGCCGCTCACGCTGTATAGCGGGACCAACACGTTGCGGTCTTTTACTTGGAACAATCTGGAAATTGAAATGGGGGTTTTGTAATTTTGACGAACTTGGACGAAAACTTTTTATTTATTACGACGTCATACGAATTTCTAACCGAAGCGAATGATAGGCAACAATGTCATTGATAAAAAGCGGTTTTGCGGTCTCCCACACTATTGAAGTGTGTAATTTTGTAGATGACACAAAAATTGTCATAATGTTGGGCTTTCCGAAGTGATACCAGTTGTGGCAGAACAGACAGATGTGAGCAGAACAGCTATCAGACAGATTGGATGCTGGGGACTGTTCCACTTCTTCATCTTCCCTCCTAAAACCTATTGAGAGTGGAAAAAACCGGGCGTTTTTGATGAGCACACGTGGAGTTTGTGGTGATTGTTAACATCAACATTACCTGGACGCATGCTCGGCTCTGACGTCGCACTGCATCACCAGCCCGTCCTCTCCCGCGGAGATAACGACGTGCGGCTCTGACGCGCAAACATGGAGCTTGTGCGCTGCGCGGGAGTGTGACGCGAGCCTTCGACGAGATACTGTGGAACCACCACTTGGATGGCATTGTAAGAGACGGACCTATGGATGAGAGATCGGGTTAGGAACCTAGCATAGTCAAAGGCAGTATTCCTGACTAGAAACCGCGTTTCGGCCAACTTTAGGTAGAATGCAGTCAGGCTAGTTGGAACGTCGATCTTAGCGTAGTGGCTGGTAGCTGCGGGTTAAAACTTGCCGAGAACTGAATTTAATTTTGCTACGGTAGGCTGATGATGATGATGAGTCCGTAGTTAAATTGTTTTCATCATCGTCCAGACCCCGATTTTGCGACTTCTATTAATACCGCCACTTACCAAATACACTGACGGATCCTAAAGCGCAGGTCACACCACCAACAGGTGGGTAGGCGAGCGAGCTGGCGAACAAAGCGAGGCGGTGGAAACTATATAAACTATGCGGCTACTCGAATATATGGCGAGTTAAACTGTGGGTTTACACCGAAAACTACGGACGGACGGGCGACCGAGGGTGCGGACGGGAGTGCGAGGGCAGCCTTCCGTCTCGCACTGGGCCAAACGGTCGACGTGAAAGAATAGCATCGCTGGTATCGTCGGATATTTCGTTCGCATCGTTTGTATCGCTGACGTAGCTTACCTCGGTAGTTCGCGGTGTGAATGAAAGTATGAAAAGAGGTGAAACGATGCCTGCCCGGGTCGCTCGCTCGCTCGCTATCTGGCGGTGTGGCCTGCGCTTAAATCGCGATATTATGAGAGTTATACACGCGATTGACGTATGAATACAGAACCCCGCCAAACAACACCAGTCTGGTCGGATGATCATCCCTTCTCTGTGGAGGATAAGACACTTTCCCCAATCTGTTCCTTATGGCTCTTAACTATTGGTTCCCAATCTAAGGTCGGTAAGGGCAAGCCTGCAAGTTCCTTATGGAAAACATGAAAACATTGCCCGACCTGGGAATCAAACCCAGATGGCAAAAAAAAGTTAAACATACAAACAAAAACCACCAACTTCCGAAGCTTGTTTTACACTTTTTTGGAAGTCTGTTGTTTGTTTTGTAAAAAAACATTGTTTATTAATTCTGTTCCTGACCTGTCCATCTCGCGCACACGTGACTATATTCAACTGGCTCTCAGCGTTTAGGAATAGGAACTTGCTCTGGAACACATTGGACTTGTGGCCCGTCTTGATCGTCTGTATGGCTGCGTTGCGGGCCCAGTCCCACACCACTACGTTCGTGTCGTCCGAACCCGATGCTAGGAGGTGCCCTGCGAGGAAATATTGCCATTAACATAGCCCATAGGCATAAGCCTACCGAGGTCCGGTGTCAATCAAAGCAGAACCGAGTGGAGCGAAGAATTGACGTGACGTGAGGGAATCGAACAATCACATTGGTGCAAATTAAAAAAGAGACTCTCGTCTCTCTTGTGCATGTCCTCTCTTCGGAGAAAATCGGGCCTATGATGTTCCCACGGCCGAGACTCTGACCTCTTTTCTATGAGAGCGAGAAGGTCGTAATCCAACACACGGTTCCAGTGTGGGTTAGTAATGACACATATCTTCGAGTATTTGTTTTGGGACAAGACGAATTGTTCACAATATCTTCAGACAGTGGGCTTTGAAAGCGAAGACCAAAGAAACGATGGATGGACTGTGTGAAGGATGATATGGCAAGAAAGGAGGTGTCTGCTAAAGTGACGAGTAATAGAGAAGTGTGGAAGAAGAAGACATGCTGCGCCGACCCCAAATAAATTGAGATAAGGGCTGGAGAATGATGATGATGTAATGAACAGGCGTAAACAGAACATAATCGAGTAACTAAAGGTCACTTTGACGTGTTTTTTGTCCAGTGCATAGGTTTAGTAGTCAGTGGCCCGAAACTAACCAGTTAACAAGGGCTATCGCATCACCCAGTACTAACTGGGTTGACAGTCGCTCCATGTGAATTACTGGTAGTCACTTGCATCTGAATAGACTGGAAGCCGACCCCAACATACTTGGCAAGGCAGATGATGCCTAGGACAAACGAACGCCTAATGTAGTACTACTTAAGAAAAATCACGCTACGCCATCATCAGCGTATGAGCGTAGCCTTTTCCCAACTATGTTGGGGTCGGCTTCCAGTCCAGTTTAACCGGATGGCTGTCAAACATTCGGACGACTACGAATGTCAATGAGCTACAAATGAGAGCGTGTTTGATTCCAGGTGCCACCAAAGAGACTAAGCCGAAATGGCTGTACCTAGTAGCTACCGTAATCTTCTTTCTAACCGGAACCGGAACTTTTTCGCCAGAAACTGGATAAGATGGAAGGAAAAGCTGCGAAATTCAAATTATCTTACGTTTTTTTTTGCAATTTGTCTCAAAGTTCAATTAATCCCATTGAATGACTTTTTCATAAATAGTTATTCAATGGCATTAAATCATATTTCGCGGTCGCGAATCATATTTTAATCAACATACAACCTGATGACAACATGAACGTAAAAAAAATTGAATTTTGGTGGCTACCCTGGCGCTTACACCTTAATGTTTCCGATGTAGCTCTCTCTCATAAAGTGCTTTACTCTTAATTCAAAGGCATCAGTCCACCGACAAAAGCGAATGGAACTAGCAAATAGAACCGAATTGGCAAGCAGCGAATGTTTAGTTTGGATAGTTTTTTCGCTGGGCTATGAGCGAGTGTTCTGCGCGCCAAGTAAGCATTATAGAGTTTTTTTTCTTTAATAGCTCTTGTGGTTGTGACAAACATGAGAGGAGCACTTGAGAGCTCTCGCTGGCAGTGGGAATCAGTCAGCGATCAACTATTAACTTAATTATGTATCGGTCTTACTGACATGGGAGGACCCATGTCAGTAATAGAGGACTATTGCATGTTTCTTGAGGGAGAAAATAGTCGATAGCCAGTCCTCGGTCTTTCCTTAGTTTTGAATCAGTATTTCTTACCTTCCGGATGAAAATTTATGGAATTGACGCAGCCTTTGTGTTTGTTGAGATTATGTAGCTTCTTCATTCTGTAGATCGCGTGTAGGGATCCGTAGAACCTTCTTTCGAACATGAGGTCATCTTGCGTGGTCTTGCCGCAGGGAAATGTCAGCCCCATCTCGCGGTTTATTATTTCTGTTAACAAAAAATCACCAAAAACCCTCTGAATTATTTAATTTCTTCCTGTAGGCATTTAATTATAGTCATGCTATTCGGAATTACATTCCGCAAGAGCGGTTCCAGACTACCGTATTTTACTGCGCGAATAAGCTCGTTTCGGTTTAAGTGCTTACACATGCGGCACATTTTGCGCTTCAAAAAACCGAACGCGCGTATATACGCTCCTTCCAGCGTGTTCGCTCGAACCGGTAGGCTAAATCAGTAGTGATTAATATGTCAGTATCTTTCGCGGCTCTCATTTAAACGCGCTTCAACGCTCGTACAAGTTGCGCGTGTGGGAAAAGGCGCGCGGATACGCACCTACATTCGCTTCCAAAAACGCCGAAACCGAAACCGGCAAGTACCCTAGGGCAAGTTTTTGTATTTAAAGCAGTTATGCTCGTTTTTTGTTTTTTTTTGTACCTTTGCCCCCGCCCAAGGAATTTCTCCTGTATCGTGGGTGCGTTCACAAACATTTAAACTCACATACACAAACACCTCTGGTTGTGTTCCCGGAACAACTACCTGTAGGTCATACAAATATTTGTTCCGTGTGCGAATCGACCCCGCCACAAGCAGCGCAGCAGCCAATAGCTTAGCCTCTGCGCCAACCGTGCCGTCATTAACACTAATCTACGTGCCATAATGAATGTCTAAATAAAAGAGTGCTTTCGGATCTTCGTCTTTTGGCGTGGAGCCCAGCGTTAAATATCGAACAGGGCAGGGTGTTTAGTGTTTTTTTTTGGCAGGAGTAGGAAATCCCCGCGTACAACTCGACTGCCTCACTAGTTTTTGAGACGGTCGAGGTAGTGCCGCACTCGAACCGACAAAAACCACACTCCTGCCCCGCTCTGACATGATTGATAGGAGGCCGAAGAGACCATGCTCTATGCTCTACTAATGGTTAAGTGTTAGGTATGCTACACACACGTATGGATCGGTATGATTCGGCAAGGCCCCGGCGATCTAATCGAATAAACGTAACGTATACGTTCGGGAAAAATACCTCTTGGCCTCGCTCGAGTTGCGTCGAGCCGACCCGAAGATAATTTATCGATGGTAGAAGCCGAACAGAATTTGCCGAATCTACACTAATATTATAAAGAGGAAAGATTTGTATGTTTGTAACGAATAAACTGAAAAACTACTGCACCGATTTCAAAAATTCTGTCACAAATATAAAGCTAAATTATCAGTAAGTGACATAGGCTATAAATTATATTTACATCATGCGAATTAGCCGAGCTGTCACAACTTTTGCGGATGAAGTCGCGGGCGCAGTGCTAGTCTACATCTACACCAATATAAACTCAAAAATTACTGGACCGATTTCAAAAATTATTTCACCAATATGGGAGTGGGCTCAGTGCGGGTTGGCGAATGTCATAATTATATCCCACCCCTCTCATATATTTTTTTTATTTTGTTTTCTATTGGGACATTTTGCTAAAGTGTAATGGTTTGATAATAATGTATTGTTTTGCTAATAGGACCATTTACTAATAGGACGGTTTTTATACAGAGCCGTATAAAGTGCTGCGTGTCGACTTTGTTGTTTAACATACTGCTGAATCGGAATGTGCCGACCCGCACATATACATAAGTAGGGGGGTACTACTAGGACCTAAATCACGATGTCACCCAATTTGTATCAAATTACCTGCCATGTAAATTAACGGCCACTTAATTGTAGACGGTGAAATATGTATGTGTGACATTAAAGTATTGACAATAATTACCTCTAAGCAACAAATAGCTCTGCTTAGGCCTCGTCTTGAGGAGCACCGCAGGCATGTTGTCCTTTCCCTCCATTTCATCAGCATTTGGTTCGGCAGGCGGCCTTGGCACCACCTCATCGTCAGAGTCCGAGTCTACGTTGATATCCAGCAAGTTGTCATCAGACTCATAACTGTTGTCATTGCTGCTGGACATACTTCCTGATGTACTGTTGAATGAATGTTAATAGAAAGAAAAAAAAAAACAAAATAAAAAGGAGGAAGGAAGTTCTCAGTAGCAGCTTGGTATCTGAATTTCCGCCCAGTTTGGCAATAGGCTCATTAAGCATGGGACTTATCCAACTGGCGAAATAGGGGAATTCTTAGTCAGCAAGTAACAAAATTTATTTTAACTTAGTTGGTGGTGGTGGAGAAGTCACAGTATTCCTTGAAAAGGAAAATTAAGTCATTTACCAAAGTGAATAGGACATATAATTATTAGTGAGAAATCATTAAAGCCTACTACTATTTGATAATGTTTAAGTTTCATGCTTTATCTTGCACATGCAATCATGCAAACAAAACATAAATTGATTAAAGTCTTCAATTAATTTTGAGTTTATTGATCAGTTTGTATTTTTAAAGTCAATAGTTACATTACAAACATCATGTTTTCCTTTCTTGAAAGTGCATTCTTTGAGTTTTGAATAATAATTAACAATGCATAATGTTTTCACTCAAAATATTACTTTTTTTTTTTTATTCATTTTTATACATATAATTTACATTTTTAAATATTTCTATACAAAGTAATATAAAAAAAACATTTAAAAATAGTAGCCCACTGATATCGGGAACAGGGTCCGAAATACCGGTGGTCTTGAGAGAGGAACCTCCTAACGATACGCGCCGTGTCCAGAAGTACTGCTTTCTGAATCAAGCCCTTGATCCAGCTGCCAAGCGAGAGCCTCCTCAGATGTTTGTCGAGGCTATTGGCTATTAAGCCATTGGCCGACACGACTATCGGCACAATGACTGCTGTACTCACGTCCCACATGTCGACAACCTCGCGAGCCAGATCTAGATATTTGAATTGTTTATCTTTCTCTGCTTTCACGAGGTTCTCGTCATGCGGAACCGTTAAAAATATTACTTGTTATTAACACATTTATAAAAATATGGTGCAACATGCATGACAGATGGTCATTTTTATAAAATATTTTATGTACATGACAAAATAATAATGTAGTTTTTTGGAATCATAGATGTATCGAAGTTGACTCTTATCATTATTTAAAATGGTCTGGACATGATTGTCAGTTGCATGCCAGGGGGATATTTATTGGCTAAAATAACAACAAATTGGTGCCATTAAACATTAATTGGTCACAACAAAAAGATGGTGGGGCAAATTTGCATCATAGAGTACCTGGCCTGCACTAGAAGAAGACGGAATTATGTAAAAAAAAAAGGGAGAGAGAGGCTTTTGCCTTGCAGTGCACAAAACCTGCCAGTTAGATTAGACATTATGTGTTACTGTATGCCTCATTGTTGGTTTAGGCAGTTATTAAATTAAATTATTTGATTAACTACACAAAATAATAGTAGCTTTTAGGAAACTTGAGCTAAATAAGTCGGCAGAAATTAAATCCATAATAATCTTATGTGGGATTCTCTGATATCAATCACATGATTTAAATTACTGATGGGGTCATCATTATCAATCATTAGGTTATCAAAAAAGTCAGAAGTAGTGTTCAAAACCACAAACACTAGAAAATTGATGTGCAGATAAAAATATCTTATAATGTAGTCCCCTGTATTATCATAGTAGTGGTATAGTATGAAAAAGCTAGGATACTCACCCACCACTACATGTACTATCAGTCTCAGGAATAAGGAAATCAGCTAACCTCCTCAAATCATCACTCTCTGTTTCAGAAGTAGAATGAGTTTCATTTGCTCGCGGAGGTGGAGTAGCCTCATCTGGAGAAAAATCGTCGGAATCCCTCGAGGAGCCATTACTATCTGTGTCTCTGTCAGGAGTCTTTCGTTTCCTGTAGTTTCTGCCCCATCTAGGACGCCTGAGATTCAGCAGGATCGCACGAACGTTGCTGCCCGAAGGAGCCGCGTTCACCACCTCGTTGGAAGGCCCCTCTACGGCTGCCTGACCACGGTCCTCGCTACTGGTACTCTCAGACTTATCTGCAGACACTCCACTGTCTACATTTTCGTCTTTATTCGAAGCCTCAACTGAAAAAAAACATCAAAATGGACACGAAGTTTTTACGTCACATTTTATTTGTAGTCGATATGAAGGCGAACTTTTACCTGCTGCTCTGAAACTATCCTGCGAACTTCCATCATTTAGTTTTAGTTTTTTTCCACCGAAATGAGGACTTGAGGGAGAGTATGGAACTTCGATTTCGATTTCGTCATCAGATGAAGAGCTATCTTCCAAAGCATCCATCGCTGCTTACGTTGAAATTATATTCTACAATAAAATAAGGGAAAACTTGAAAAGGAAAATTGCAACGCAATAGAATTCCAGCTAATGTAAAGCGTTATTTTTTAGGAATAAAGTGAAACGGATACAGTACTAGATAACTCAATGGAGGATTTTTTTTCCCAAATTTTAGCGATTTTGGCAACAAGAACAAGGACAAAAATATTGATGTTGCTAGCCGGAAAAACAACGACCTATTCCTTTCAATCAGGCAAGAACATGGAAGTAATAAATAAACTCGAACAGTGTGCACCACAGAGTACAATGCCGAGTTCATCATCTTTACAGGTCTTGGTACTTTGGTACTAGCACGCCATCGCCACTGTAGAAACATATAATAAAAGCTTAAAACTGATTGTCAGACATTTGGGAAGGCACTTGTAGCGTCATTCTCATAGGAAAAGTACTGGCCCACTATGGGGCAGAGTGGGGAAGGTTCCATACAACTCGATTCCTACCGGCTTCCCTTTGAAAACTGGCACAGTCAGTATTTTATAGACAAATAATAAAATCGCATTAAAGATGTGTACTCCGGCTTACCTCTTACAAAAATTGTCCCTTCGCTAATGCTATGGGGTATATTTTAATGATGAGAAAAATTGCGACTGCTGAGCATGAGGTACTGGGTTCAATTCCCAGGTCAGGCAAAGTGTTATTGGGTTTTTCCATCAGAAATTTCTCGGTTGATGCCATCAACCGCCTCTAAGCTCATAAGCTCGCCCCCTATTACATGAGACTTAAACATCACTGGCAAAATGTGGGTGTACTTGTTAGGTACACCTCTGCCTAACCCTTCTGGGATTACAAGGCGTGATGTCCTGATGTTATGTTATTTTTATGTTTTTAGCCGACTTCCAAAAGGAGGAGCGATATCTTCGGAAGATATAAGTCAGGATCAGATGATGGAATCCCAGAAAAATTAAGGGCACCCTAAAATTTTATGGGCATTGTTTGAATCAGTATACTTTCCATGTGGTCCCATGGTCTTCATGTCAGGATCTATGATGGGATCCTGGAGAAATCGAGGACAAATCTCTAAATTTTATATTCGACAATTGTGAACCGATTTCGAAGTTTTTTTTTTATTTGGCGGAATATTATTCCGCGGTGGCTACGTTTAAATTTGGTGAATTTGATCTTCGGAATTATACAATGGAACTCTTCAATAGTAGATAGCAAATCTGTTGTGATTGCTTCAATCGCTTGGATGTGTATTGTTTACACAACGTAACGGCTGTATGCTCTGAGGAGGTACGCAGATGCGTACAGTACACCCAGATTGCGACAGTTAGGTATATTAGGTTCCATTTTATTAGGGATAAGCTTATTACCAAGAAATGTATCGTTAACAATGTAAAATAAATGTATAGCAAATATTTGTAATATCCAATACAAATACACTAAAAATGGAAAAATAAAAAATCTTTTTAGCAAAACAACAGTCACTGACTTCAGAAGCTAAAGTTATTTTTCACTTTTCTGTATTTTTGAAGTCGGTTTTATTTTTTGCAAAAAAGTATTTTTGTATTTATTAATTTGTGAAATTAGTCAAGTGTACAGTCGCCAGCGCTTCAAGTTATTACAAACTGTCATACTATAAGGAATATAGAAAGAATATCAAAGAAGTCTGGAGCCCGATTTTGATAAAAACTAAAACTACGTCATTAGATTTTTGAAAAATCAACATGCCTGGCCAGAAATCGAACCTGTTGGTTTTGAATAAAAAAACACACACACACACATATTATTACAACACCATTCGATAGCGGCGTCATTAAGAATCAAATTCTGGGAAGTAATGACATACGACAAACCAAGAAAAGAGTTTTTTTTTTTAAATACGTAACAGTATGGGTAGCATTCAACGAAACCTCGAATTAAATCACTTTTGGCGCCAACTCACTTGTAAGTTCTAATTTCAATTGATTACATTTTTTTTTTTTTTGTGGCCTTCAACCACGAAGTAATAAAAAGAAAAAAATATTACAACATAATGTGAAGATGACTGCGGTGCGGGTGTCATCAAATAAGGACAAAATACTATAGAACATAAAATTTTACATTTTCCTTAAAGCCGCATGTCATTACTTCCCAGAATTTGATCCATATTAGTGACACTATCGAATGACAGTATGTGTTTTTTTCAAAACCATCAGGTTCGATTCCTGCCTCGTAAAATTGATTTTTCAAAAATCCAATGATGCAGTTTTAGTTTTCATTGAAATCGAGCTCGAGACTATTTTGAGCGGTTTTTGATATTCCTCATAGTTTCGGATTTGGCCATCAACGGCCACTTGAAAAATTCATCGGTCTATACGGTACTTAATAACAAAACAACTTTTTTTTAAACTTTAGTCTGTTTGTTAAGGCTAATTTCTGAAACTAACAAGAAAAGCTTAGAAGCATTGACAATTGTTATATTCTTGAGTATTTTTATCAGTCGACTCTTTTCCATATGAGACTGAAATAAGTACTTAATAGTTCTATAGCCGCAGCCAGCACAGCTGTTGTGTTTGTTTTGTCAAAACGTTTACACAGCTGTCAGCTGCTGTTAAAGTACTCTGTGGCTGCTGTCATTCCTGCACATGCCGATCATGTGAATTTTAAATTTTGGTTCAAACTTTAATAAATACAGATTATTTATTAAACTTTATTTACCAGCAACTTCTGATAAAGTGGCAGTTTACAATATGAATACTCAAAAAGAGTTACTATCTTTCCTAGACCTATTGGATTTAAATGAGGAAGACATAGATAGACCCTTGAAACATTTGATGGAAAGAGGTAAACATTCAAATAAACATCTAAGGAGCGCGATACAATTATTGCAATATAAACTGCTCGTAAATGCTCAAGAAAATACTGAATGTGAAAATGATGGGGAATTTGAGTTCGCAGCTAAATTGCTGAAAGATTTATGCAGTGAAAACGTTGATAATGTATGTAAAATAATCGACATTGTACTTCGACTTCAACCAAGTAAAATTATGAGTAAAGCGGAACATTTGCTGCAACAAATACTGTCTAACATTGAATTTGGAGCAGAAACGTCAACATCAAGCTTATTAGACAAAGACACACGCACAAACACTTTACTATTCTTAAAAATTGCCGACAGTATCTTAAATGCTACAATATTTTTAGCAGAAAAGGTGTCTTTGTTGTGCCTAGAAACTCCATTAGAAAAGATACTTGATTCTTCAGAAGAAGCACTCAAGATATATTTTTTAACAACCACTGTCCCAAGATTAGTTGACGGAGTTGTCGGGTACAACATCCTTGATAGAATATGGATCTATATCCAATCTCTAAAAGCAGACAAACAAGATAATGCTTTAAAAGTACTCAGCTGCCTCTCAGACTACTACCTACCCACCCCAGATGGAAAAGGTGACAGCAAATTTGTCTCAGACATCATATTCCAAAGCAACTTCTGGGACATAATAATTTTTGGCATAACATCTGATGATACAGCAATAAGAAAAATATCAGTTTATCTTACCAAGAAAGCTGTAGACTGTGTTATGGCCACTAAAAAGGATATCAATGTAAAATCAAGCAACCAAACCTTATTTCAATGGAGGAAAAATAATGCAAGCATTTTAAAAAGCATGTGGGATAATTACTTTGTTCTCATAGACAGCTTGGAAGAGAAACAAGGGAATATAGTGTTGCCATCATTAAAATTATTTGAAAGTATAAATGTTCAAGACTGTTGGATGACTGCTGCCTTTAATATGGGACTGAAACATGAAAATACTCAAGTGAGACTGAAATGTATTGAGTACAAACTAAAAACTAAAATTAAGAACCAAACAGAAGCTCAAATATTACTAGAAGCCCTAAATGACATAAACATTTATGATCTAAATTCAAATTATGAAGAACTTAAAAGACAAACAGCAGAACTTCTTACTGACAGTAACTCATTTATGGCAATATTTAAAACAATAACTAATATTAAATGGTCTCCAGTACCATTATACCATGTAACTGATATCCTAGCCAATTTAGAAATAGATCTATCATCAATTTTTGATGATGATATATCAAAAGTAATTAAAGATATTCTGAAAATACCTTGTAACAACGTGGTATTGAGAAAAGCAGTTCAGGTAAAAATGGTATATTTCATGAAGAACTGTTGTAAAGATCTGAATTGGAAAGATGTGGCAAATATTTATAACAACTTAAACTTAACAGAAACAACGTTACTAGAAAACCCCTTCACTCCCATTATCAAACAACTTTCATTAAGAGATGAAGATAAAATATCAAATCTAAAAACAATGTCTGACTATCACAATAATATAGATTTAATTATACTATACCTGTATAATAACGAAGAAGATTTCAATATATTTATTGATATAGTTAATGAAAAACTAAACAAATTACAAGATGGCATAAACAGACAATATTCAGATAAAAGGGTTTACTTAAATGATGTGGTATTTTTAATAGAATTATATAGCAAAACAAGGGATAAGGACTCTTTTCTACATAATATTAATAAAGTGATCTCTAGACAAAATAAAACTATACTGCAGTATATTCTAAGTCTGTTTTCGAATGAGTTCAATTTGACCATAGAGGATGCTGCTGCCTTGTGTGAAAAGCATAGTTTTCAATTAGATCAGAAGGAATTGGGAGATATATTACTTCAACTTTATAAAACATCTTTATTATTTCTGAAGGATAACCCAGAATTAGATAAAGCAGTTCTAAGCATATTTACCCTAAAAATGTTGTTAAAAAACCCTGTGTTGCTGGCCAGTTATGAGCATGAAATGCTTAATTTGAAAAAATATATTGAAATAATTTTTAATTTAGAATTTAAAGATGCTCAAAATGAAAGTGTGGGTAGATCGAAGAATTTATTTTTCGAAAAATCTTGTGAAATTATTTATCTTTTAATCAATGAACAGAAAGATGTAGATCCATGTCTTAACAAAGTAATAAACTACATTGAAAATGTGTTAGAATGTGGTGGATACGGCTGTCTGAAATGGATACTAAAGATAGTGAACAAAATTATAAAACCTCTTACTAGTGAAGAAACCAATTTCAACATGATTCAATTTATAAATAGAGTATGGACAGAAATTGAAGAGCTAAAGTCCAATAACCAACATTCACCTTGCATTGAACAGTTTGTAGACCTCATAACACAAGATGCTGTCCTAAAGAACGCAATGTATAACAACATAGTGATTTCGTACTGCAACAAGATCATAGAATATGGGCCTGTTAAAACCAACCCTTTGTTTTATTTGATAAGGAATCTGAATAGCAAGGCTGTCAAAGATTATGGGCATTTGGTTTATGTTTTATGTGAGATACTACTATACTGTCCAGTGCCTAGGAAAGATCAGAGGTACCAGAGTTTAAAATTCTTAAGCTAAGCTTAAATAAGGCTAAACCCGGACTGCGTAAAAAATCGCGCAAAATTTGTATCGCTAATCTGTAATACATGGTAGGTATCATAATTTGTATCTACATACAGGCACTCGGGATTTAAAATTCGCGTCTAATTTGTATCAAACCACAGTTTTTGACCGCGCGATTTTTTGTCCAGTGCGGGCTTAGCCTTATTTTCTATTTCATTCTGAACCATAAATATGAGATGCTCTGTCACGGTCTTCATTATTATCATGTTTTATTCTGAAAATATCCTTATTTTTATTATTTTATTCTTTCAGGATAGTTGATAATGTGACTCTAGAAGTACTGCAAAACTCAAAATATGGAATTACTAAAGAAAGGTAAGAGATACATTTTCTATACCTTTTTATCACATGACGAAGCGCTCAGCTAAACCTGCTTAGAACTAGAATATAAAATTGCCAAAGCTAAGTGTTATTTGGTAAGATTTTCTTATTTTTGGTTCTGGAGCGGCGACCGCGAACCGTAAGACACTGCGTTGGAAGGTCTATTAGGTGGATTGATGACCTGGTGAAAGTTGCGGGGATCCGCTGGATGCGAGACGCACGGGACCGGTCAATGTGGCGACACTTGGGGGAGGCCTATGTCCAGCAGTGGACGTCTTTCGGCTGAAATGATGACGATGACTTATTTTGACTCTATTTAAATGTGAGGAAAGTTAATATTTGTTTGGCATTTAAAATCATGCAGCACTTCTCTTCTTTTTTTCAGTATCGACACTCATTTCAACTACGAAATCCAGTACCTATCAATAGCTACTCTATGCAGCATCAATGATACAGAGACCCTTCGAATGATTACCAATTTCATCACTATTCGCATAGACAATACATTTAAGAACAAACAAAGGTAAAATTAAACCATTTATTTCAATTATGTAATTAAAAGGCACTTTTGAACGTCAAACTTTAAAACAAATAAATATTATTGAATGTATTGCCTACTAGCTGTTGTCCGCGACTTTCGTTCGCGTGAAATTATAATAAAAATATATCACCTCCCCTTTTTGGATTTTGTTACCAATTTCAAGGGTTTTATTTTTTTTTGCACTGAACCCTAATTCTTATTTTAAAATAAAAAGAAAAAGAAAACAACCTAAAAAAATAACCGTAATAAAAGTAACTTATGTCAGACCTTATAACATCAGCTATCTGCCAGTAAAAGTCCCGTCAAAATCGGTCGAGCCGTTTCGGAGATTAGCCGGAACAGACAGACAAAAATGAAAAAAAATGTGTTTTTGTTATAAGTGCCGTATATATTTTCATATACAAAAAAAACTGTTATTTTGATTTACAAACAGACACTTGAATTTTATTTATTTGTATAGATGTATACATTCGCAAGGGTTTTGTATGGAGAAGAATGGGCAAGAAACTCCTTTGTTACTCTTTTAAAATGTTCTTATTAACCTCCGACAAAAAAGAGGGGTGTTATTACTATAACGTGTGTATCTGTGGCATCATAACTCCCAATCGAATAGATCGATTTTGATGCGGTTTTTTTACAGTATTTTGCATCTATACATGATTTGTAAAATCATATACAATGTGACTATAATTACCCGGAGTAAAAACTTGCTCTATTACAACAGGTACCACGGTAACTCCTCGCTACACAGAATATTGCAAACTACCCTACAACATATTTTGGTACTGGTGTTGAAAAATGGAGATTTGGAAAATATATTTGTCTGGTGTTTGGATATGCTGGTGAAGTTACCTCATCAGCCGAGTGTGAGGGTATGCCTTGAGTGGTTTGTTTCGCTGTATTTTTATATTCAGGTTAGTTTGAATATTTATTTGTAAATTTTGGGTAACCCAGTCTATTGCAGTCTACATTGGTTACTAAGTTACGGCACAATTTTATTAGACCAGGACATCATCGCTCTCCTGCCCTCATCCCAGTTTGATTGGGGTCGGCGCAGCATGTTGTACTCTTCCGTACTTCTTTAGTGACTACTACACTAAATAGTAGATATAGTAGTAGATAAAATAGTATAGAATAGTAGTTGATATGGCTAGAAAGGGGGGCGACTGCCCCCCTTTCTAGCCATATCGGTTTCCACACACTCGGGGACACGAATAAGGGCTCATATTAGAAAAGGCTTAATGTCCAATCTGCATTTTAATAACAATAGATGGATTTAAATAGAGAAACCAAATAATTAAGACTGTATTTATTATACATTTCCAGAAAGCCGAAATAAACGAAGAAATGCTAAAAATATTGAAATCAAAGAATTTACCATTAACTTCACAATTCATAATCTTGAATTGGCTGCTAAAACATAAGATATCCAACAATACTTACACTGAAAACGAATATAACTTTGTCATGGACTTCCTACTTTCTCATACCATGGGCCAGTTATTCAATGTTAGGTTAAACGCGCAATATTTAGCCGCAACTTTATATAAACTAGCAAATAAAACAACAAAATACGAATACACGATTGGCATTATTGAACAAACGTTCGCTGAAAGTAACAGCGACAAAATCTTTTTGAAACTGAGGAGCGATTATTTCACCAACCAATTTGACATAGTCGCCAATCTTACTCCTTATTTTGTTTACTATTTGTTGCCAAGATTGTGTGAGATTGATAACAATGAAATTATAGATTTATTTTTTATTAAAAGTATAATGAAGGATATAAATGAGAGTATAAGCAAAGATGGCGATGTTGACTTTAAAAGCGAATGGAAGGCTTGTAGGAAAGCAGATGATGAGTTTATTGAATTGCAAACGAGTAAAGGTGTTGATAGCAAAGTTACTGAAGATTCAGAGCCGATGGGGACTATACAGAAGAAATACATTCCTTGGAGAAATATGAGTGATGTCAATGTCTATGAAGTCGGGAAGAAGGTACGTATTCTCATATTATTTACCTATCTACAGTCGTACTTTAATGGCTTTTTCCACGACCTTCGGAAAAGCACTATCTATCCGATAAATTAAAACAAAAACCGGGTCGTTTATGGAGGCTGTTAAACAGACAGTAAGTTTGGGATCGGCGTGTAGTCATCCGTAATAAGTAATTAGTAATCAGTAAAATTTAGTGAAATATAGCTCCCAAATTTACTCATTAGAAACTCCCCTTATTTAAGGGCTTAATTTCTCAGGCGCATGACTTATCAGTTTCTCTTTATATCCAGAGAAAAAGCCAAAGCCAGCTAATTGTGGTAGCATCACTGATCGACAAGCTACCGAATTTGGGTGGTATGGCGCGAACTAGCGAAGTGTTCGGAGTCCAGACGTATGTGGTGGACAGCTTGAGGCACTTACAGGATAAGCAGTTCCAAGGGCTCAGGTAATAAGACATCCTTTTGGCATATTCTGATAGCAGGAATACCTTTTCAAGGTGAAGGGTTTTATTTTTTATTAGTACTTAATTCAACGCAGCGGGAATTTTAACATCTCCTAATCAGGAAATAGCAGGATAATGACTTCTACAGGACACCGGTTGTGTTTTGTAAACTGTATTTTGCGCATGTGCGCGTTCCTACCTGGGAAGGTAATTAACTTGAACATGACACGGTTTCTGGGTCAAAAAAAACAAACATTATTTATGGACCTATTTATAATCCGGCATTTTGCTGAACTGGGCCTATTTGGCGCAGCCGTGAGGCACACAATGTCACACTATTTTATTTTGTTTAGATTTTAAGTTTTTTAATTTTTTGTTTTTATACTGTGTGCACTTGTGGCATGTGCCAAATAAATGTATTTTCTTTCTATTTTATCGTCATCCTATCAGCCGAACGACGTCCACGCCTTGATACAGGCATCCCCCAAGTGTCGCCATGTCGACCAGTCCCGTGCTTCTCGCACCCAGCTTTTACCAGATCTGTCCGCCTCGTATATAGGAGTCCTTCCAACGCTACGCCTTGCGTGTCCGCCAGCAGGTGTTTGAGGTCCAGCGGCCAACCGCTCTGCAAGTACATGTGACCTGCTCACCACCAACTGCATTTTATACGACACTAAATAGTTTTAGGCCTTTCATATACGGTCTACCAAGCGTCTATGTGACTACAGCCGAACAGTTCTTACAACTACCTAATTTACGGTCCAGCAGTTTCCACTCACGGACTCATTATATTTCTATGTTTCCAGCGTCTCAGCAGAAAGATGGATCAACGTAGAGGAAGTCCGTCCAGGCCGCCCTCTCAAGGAGTACTTGTTGAGGAAGAAGGAAGAGGGCTACGCCGTAGTAGCTGCGGAACAGACCTCCACGAGCTCCAAGCTTCAAAGCTTCAGGTTTCCTAAGAAAACGCTGCTGTTACTTGGGTAAGAATATTTTGAACACAATTGATCTTGAAATAAGGCTAACAGTCTAGTGAACGACAAACTGTCTACTTAAGGTTCATTTATTTTTGATTTTATTTAAAGTGGCTCAGTCTTTATATTTGTCATCATCATCTGCGTAGCCTTTTCTCAACTATACTGGAGTCGGCTTCCAGTCTAACCGGAGCCTGCTGAATACATTATATAGTATTTTACATGGAATGACTGCCTATCTGACCTCCACAAACCAATTAGTACTGGATAATACGATACCCATCGGTAAGACGGGTTGTCAGACTTTCCAGGCCACTGACTACCTGTGACGAATGTCAAAGAAATAATGACAGCCGGGACCAACGGCTTAACGTGCCGTAAGTCTGTATGTAATGGATGGTTACCTATTCCAAGATCGTCCTAAGCGGCTGTTTTTATTAAGCCACGACTTCAGTCTTTATACTTGTATGGCACGTTCAACAAGTCTCCGTCCAGTCTGTGCCTTTCGACAAAGGACGAACCACAGAGCACGGAATCGCCGCGCAGGTGGCGTCTAAGGACTGCAGTAGTATTAAAATTTGCAGCATCGAAAGTGTGTTAATTTTTATCATTCTGTACATTCAAAGCCGTCAATTTCTATAATTTATTATGTCATTAGTGTCGCAGTGCGATTTTCGAATAAACGCACTTGGTTTGTATGGAGTACCGATGCCGCCCCTAGCATAGCCCATTGAAGTGTC
Organism: Noctua janthe; assembly: GCA_910589295.1. NCBI lineage: Eukaryota > Metazoa > Arthropoda > Insecta > Lepidoptera > Noctuidae > Noctua > Noctua janthe. The sequence continues at coordinate 2,116,261 of OU342561.1, forward strand.
TCCATGCTCTGTGGAAGAACCTTTTGCATTTACCTTTCGTATCCATCCGGTAAACCATTAAAGTGGGTTTAGATGCTAACATGATTAATTACCATTTAATTTCAGCCACGAGAAAGAAGGCATCCCCTGCGACTTGCTACCCCTGATGGACCACTGCGTCGAAATCCCTCAGCAAGGCTACGTCAGATCACTGAATGTACACGTCACAGCCGCCATCTTTGTCTGGGAGTATGCCAGACAAAATGTGTTATAACCTGTTGCAATTCAAGCCTTATGTCAATGACGTAAAAGCTGCATGACCGTATTACAGAAGGTCACTTAATACTCAAGCATTACTTAAACCTAGATTCAAGCCATTTGTTTCTTTTTTTAAACTATTTTAAAGTAAGGCCCTGACTTCACTAAAGCGGAACCGAGCAGAGCGGAGAGACGTGCGGAAACCAACAAATAACAGTGGTTGAAATCTACATGTGGTTCAACCCTTAGTTTGTTTCCACCACAGATATTCGAGGATGTGCGTAAAATCTTCATAGCTAGTTCAAGCTGTAAGAAGCGATATTATTGGTTGGTTTTACACACATCCGGAAACGCAGCCTTCATGCAGGGTTCATGTTTTTCCATAACCCTTTATGGAATACTGCTGTAATCGGGCCTCCTAAGCATGTTGAAAGAAGATAGCCATTAATGTGACGAAATGAAAGTAAAAAACATGTTTCATAAAAAAAATTACAACATATTTTTTTTTATTATTAAATAAAATTCACTAAAAATAAAATACAACACAATTATTTTTCTTGACTCCTTAACTTTTGCCGACAGATGTGACTAACCTTACGCCGCTTATCTATGACGCCGCAGCAGCAAGAGTAAATCAAAACGCAATGGCATGTCAGAGTAACCACTGTGTCAACGAGCTTGTAATTTATTTGTCGTAGTGTTTACAGAATAGTTGTATTACTTTCGGCAATAGTGTTATTTTGATAGGTTTTGCTTCATACTCTTCCCTGTCAATATCAATCACTCCGAGGTGCTCCTGCGGGATCAGCATAACACTTCGAGCAAGGATTGCATTGTTTATATTATTTTCACGCACTCGATTCCAGCCCTCACTCACAAATTCAATGTATTTGTAGTTATATTTCCCTATACCTATACTCAAAGCTGGGGTCCTATGAGTATTCTGAATGTTTGGAGTAACAATCCTGAAGTCACTAGTTTGGAAGCAAATTTCCTGAGTTGTGTCACAATTGCTGTTTATGTTCTCTGCAGGATCATTGGTTTGTGCGTAAGATGTAGAGGGCATGAAAAACGACCATTTGCTCTTCACTTGGGGCCGTTTTTGGAGGCAGTTGCTGCATCCATCACATGGGGGGCTATATTTCAATGTGCCTTTGCAATGCCAGGTCAAAGATTCCCTATAGCCATTGAAGATGAAAGCTGCATATTCTTTTAACGATCCGTATATCCAGTACTTGTGTTGTTTTGAAAGGACGTCTCTGAAGGCTCCCCATTCTAGAGAGCAGAGTGCAAATATTGGCTTACCGAAGACAGCATCCTCTGAATCTTCTAATGGTTCTATTTTCATGGCATCTTTCCACACAGTGCTACCCTTGATTATAGCCATGGAGGCTTCAATAAGTTGTTTGACTCGGAATACACCTACCCCTTGAGGGAACAAGGTGTTTCCAATAGTGTTGGTGCGTCCGAGTGGTAGAATGCCTAGTGGGAAACGGTTTGCTTCATCATTTCTGCGTAGTAAACCTGGAATATTAATTTATTTTCTGAAAGTATTTAATTTTGAAATACAAAAGTTGATTCTGCCTACTCCTATACATTAAAGGTTTGATTTTTTTAGTTAGACCAAATTGTTAATGAAAAACAATCAGGATAAATAACGACTTTTAATTGTTTTTTTTGTAATTCGTCATAACCCAGACCAATATCAAAAATTTTAAAGTCAGTCTGTCTGATGCCATCTCATGCCTTAGTAGCTGAATTGATTTGGATTAATGATGCAAACACAAAAATCAAATCAGAGGTCCATAGGCGGCATAAAACTAACACCACACATGATAAAGAAGAAGACAGGAAAGTCATGACCTGGATGAAGGCAGGTATACTTTTTGGCATGCAGGCTAACGGGCGCCAGCTAGTATGCTAGAAGTTAAATAAAAGTTACCTGTGACACTTTCAGAAACAGTGCCATCTCCTCCAGCAATAACAATAGCCTGTGTCCCCTTCAAGGTCTCCACCACCTCCTTAGCATTTCCCTCGCTGGTTGTCTGTATAACATCCACCTGCAACCCAGCCAAGTGTAGCAGTGGTTCACAGTACTTTTCAAAGTCCTGCTTAGCGCTCCTCTTATTGGCTACTGGGTTAAGTATGACAGTTACGTGGGTCGGGTTTTGCATCATATCAATCGTTCCATCTCCATATTTTGATGCCTCCTTGCAAGCTGCCCGCATCAGTAAGTTAATGCTGAAAATTAGGTGGAATTTTGAGTGAATGAAATTTTTATATTTTAAATTTAAACTAGAAAATACGTTACATCTTTATTTAAAGATAAATATGACGAAAAACTCGAGATTATTTAAAAAAAAACCTCAAAATTGGTAAGTTACTCACTCATATTTTTCTTTTGCTTTAATAGAGCCATAATAAAAGGCGATCGCTCCCAAAATTGACTTTTTCCAATTAGTTCGTATAATTTTATGTAATTTTATAATTTTTTCCATATTTCGTAGATTTTTAAATGGGTTTTTATAAACTTAGGTTAGTCAGCTGTTGCGGCTAACAGTCAAATCGTAGATAAATTGTCACTGTCAAGAGCACTAAAATGTCATCTGTCAGAACTCTTCTGTCGTATTTTTTTTTCCAACTGGGCTTGGAAGCTGGAAGTATAAGGATACTTCTAGGATTCTTGCATCGCGAATCGCAGTTGGCCTCCTTATCCTTCTCGTGACGGATCATTTTTTAATGCAGAATGAAAATACTTTAATCTCGAGCCCTGGTTTTTGGCCCAGGTGTCTTACCGATTTTGCAAGATGACCTATGTCTAATAACTATACAACATTAGTTTTAGTATATGCGAAACCTGAAACACATGTCTGGTATTTTTATGTAAAGAATCTCTGTACAAAATTTGAAAACTGTATCATGAAAAATCACAAAGTTATAAGCTAGTTCTGTTACGTGGTTGTCCGCAAAAAAACGTGGTCACCACGCGGCACCGCCACACGCGCGCCTTGCGTCGTCTTGAGCTCATTGATTTTAATAATTTGGCAGTAGGTACATAAATGATTGCGATAGGTACCTATAGTGTAGCTCGGTGTCCAACTTGTAACATTTTTTAAATATTTTTGGGACAAAATATAACATGGTTTAAAATTAATTGGAATCGATTCAGTTACTTATTCTGAACAAACTATATTCAGGTTTCGTATTTACTAAAAATAATGTTGTATACTAAAATAAACTCAGTGCTTAGATGGTAACGTTATTTAAAAAGGCTGTTTTTAAGTCAGTGCAATGAGTGCAAGTATTTTATTTATTTATGTATTATTCTCTTCTCTTCTCATTTTCAAACTGGTTTCATTTTATTGGTGTGTTCAAGCTTTTTTTAGCAAATTGGGTATTAAAACTAACAATCCTGGTTTTTAAAAGTAAGAAATTGGTGTCTTTGGTGAATTCTAGTTTACGTTTTCAATCAGTAAAAATAAACTATAGTGCCAAGAAATACAGTGTATAATGGTTTGGATGATCTTAGGTTTGGTTTTCAAGTAAAATCATAGAGAAAACTCAAATTGATTTGTCAAATAAATATCTATATTTTCGTTTTGTGATGTGTTAAAATATTTATTTAATTTCTTCAGTAATTCGTCATGAGTTCTGATAAAAAGGGAGTCGTCAAATTATCTGACGGCTGGGTACTTTGCACATCTAAATCAAATCCCGGAAGAAAGTATTTTTTTAATAAGAGGACAGGAAGATCGTCATGGACCCAACCACAGGTGAATTTCGTATTTTTTTCCACCATTCTTACATTATTAATACAAAACTGGTTTCTAAATCTATAAGGGGTAAATTTAGGCTGCGCCCAATGATAGTTAAGAGCATATTTCGGAGTTAATCTTAGCTTTATAATTCTTATATTTCAAGGCTACAGAAAAGTCTGATAAGAAACATAAAAACAGGAAAGAGAAAGTAAACAGAGAAAAGAGCAGAAAAGAAGACACACAGAAGACTACTTCGAAGAGGAAAAGCGACAGCTATGACGCTCAAGACTCAGCTAAGAAAAAGCATAAAAAGGGTATGTCCTGTTATTTACGTATTTCTTCAATCTAACAACATAGCCTTACGATGTAAATCTTTTAGTTATTCCAGAACGTTGAAAATATATAAATAAAGTGTATGCGAGTTTCCTGTGCAAACCAATACATCTCCAAAATTTTCATGATTGAGTATATTTCAAACATTAAATCTCAATTTCAAGCAACAAAGGCAATGTTTGAATGACTACTTTTTTGGCATAAAATACCCAAATATACATGAAAATTGTATTTTGTATTTTGTAGAAATATGTGAAGATTATGATGAATATGAGTAGTTACTGTACAGTAAAAGAATGCAATGTGGTAAAACAATTGCTATATTTCCATTACACTTATTTGGCTATCATTTTCACTGTAAACATGGACCTTTGTTTACACACCCACAGCTAGTGGTACTGTAATTCATGTTCATCGTTACTATCATAGCAAATGGAATGTTGCCGCTGCCGTTACAATTTTAGACAAAACATTAAATATAGCGGTGGTTTATAGTAGTTATGACTGTATTTTTTTCACAGTCATGCTTGCAACATTCATGTTATGAAGTAAGGGATTTTGTGACAAACCAAAGCCAAAGCTGTTCATCATACATTTGATTAATTATATGGAACAGCAGATCTTTTAAAAGAACCAATGTAAAATTGGAATATTATTACATCTAGAATTACCATACTACCTCATTAGTTTAGTGGTTGTAAGCACGACTTCTGAGCATGAGGTCCTAGGTTTGATTCCCAGGTTGGGCAACGTTTTAGTTATTGAGTTTCTCAGTAGCAGCCACGGAGTTTGGATTTGTGCCTGGTTTATGGCAATAGGCTCGCCCCCTAATACATGGGACTTAAAATGCGATTAGGGGAAATGTGGGTGTACTATTAGTTGCAACTCTGCCTTACCTTACAGACATGATGCTATGTGATGTTTACTGATTCCATGGTAAAAGTTAGTGTCATGAATTCCCCTTAAACTGTGTATAAAGATACACAATAGGCTGTTCAAACACAATAAACTCTCAAATCTGAAATAAAAAAAAGTTATGTTTATTATGAAAACAATATGCAGAATCATATCACAATCTTTACTGTGACATTTTTTACCAGTCTGCCTACTGTAACTATATACCAGTTAGGTTTAGGTTTATACCAGTGACTACCTATTAAATAGATTCTTTTTAATATTTAAGCATTGCTGAGGTTTTGCTTCAAAGCCTCACCTTCTATTTGATCAGAGATGAAATTAAAATTTAATTAAGTTGGGAAGAAGCATCAGCTATCAGAATGGAAGGTTGCTATGCTGTTACATAATCATGATCCCCCAAAGATCAGCTCTAGCAGCTCTTAAATCTACTTAAACATACAACAATATTCATGCCCCATATTGTTAAGACCTTCTGTTTAATAAACCAAACATATTATGGCAGTTTTGTAAGAAGAGTAAAATCCAATTAACCCTTCCAATATCTACACAGAAAGCATCACACCATCTAAGCAGAAACCTAAAACCGAATCGCCGCAGAAATCCACCCCTGTACCAAAAGACACCCCGGAGAAACAGACACCAGTTAAAAATGCAGCAAATCAAAGACTTTCACAGCTCAGATCACAGTTATCGGCTGAGGGTCACGATGACAGCAGCAACAGTAATGACAGAATGGGTTCCCCAGTTAAACCGAAACAGAAGATTAGCCCCAAACCTGCCGCCACAGAGACAAAGACTAATAGGACAGATAACAAAAGTCCAACGGTGAACGAAAATAGATGTGCCACAACACAGTCACCAAGCAGTGACAGCCTACAATCAATGCCTTCACCATCCCAGTTCTTTGCAGCTAACAAAATAATCTCCTCAATGAAGGCTCAACTGCCTGAATACTGTGATAAAACAAAACCAAAAGACACATTTGCGGACATCGAGCATGGAATATGTAATCAGACTTCTGAATACCCATACATGAAGCATCCTGCAACACCGCCTCAGTTTTCCGAAGCTAGTAAGCTTGTGTCCGCTATTAAGTCTAAGTTGACTAAAGTGGCCATTAAGGATGGGAACGTAAAGACTTTTACGTCCGCAAGTGATAGAATGGAGGCATTACGGACTAGTTTGGCACAAGACTTGATGGAAACTGAGAGTGATCCTGTATTAATAAGTAATAGTATAAGCAAAGAAATAATGATGAAGTGTACGACTGAAGCCATGGATGTGGATTGTAAGGAGGTTTGTCATCTATATTTTTTTTTATATCCTTATTCTAGAAACTAATATTATATAGATGTAAAATTTATTAGTGAGTTTGTAGGTTTGTTAGTTTGTATGTAGGGGGTAATCTTCGGAACTACTGATCCGATTCCGAAAATTCTTTCACTAACGGGAAGCTACTTTATCCCCGAGTGTCATAGGCTACATTTAAAATTTTCCATAGGTTAGTTTCCGTACATAAAGGGAGCGTAGCCGCAAGCGATAGCTAGTGCTAGATATAATAAATTCCTATTGGATTCTAATAGGTACCTATATCCTGGTGTTAGAGTCTGTATTCAATGTAATTTGTACTTGAGTCTTCGTTCTTGTTGTTTTGAATTGAGATTATATCAAGTGCCATTACTATGTTCATTATCCTTTCAAAAACTAAGTGTTAGTCAGTACAAATAACTGAAAACTTTGTTTATACTCGGTCACAATTATTTTTGATTTTAAGCAGTAATATCCTCAAGAATCTCTCAGTGTTATATTCAACTATACAAAAGAATAGTGAACAGACAGAACTGACCTATAACCTTATTACTAAATATAGGCCAATTGTGGGTAGTATGAATTTAAATGGCTGACTGTTACCTACTCTTTGGAACTGCTATTGTAGATATCCAGCTTCTAATGCCTATCTCTCATTTAAGACTTTCCTCCTTTCATGTCATTGATGATGTTTCATAAGAAAACATCCATTGGAAATCTTATGGCAGATGATGGTGCTAGATTACAAAGATATCCTCGCTCTTAATTTTAGATGCTGTAGTAAGAGCAGTTTCTGTGTTATTTATCATTTGTTTGCCATATTACAAATACTTATTTTGATGGGTATTGGGGTGGATTCTGTTTCTCATGTCTGATTTGTTTATGTTTTTATTGATATAGACAACATTTTTATGTATCACTCGTAGATTAAACAATTCTTACGATTATATCCTAATAAGCAGAAGTATAAAATCTTTCATCTTTTTTCTTTCAGATAAAGCAAGTAGCACCTCTAGTGAATTGTACAAAAGATAACATAAGTAGCGAACTGGTTTTAGTTGTGGATACGAATATTTTTATACACGAGTTGGACATGATCAAGAATGTGCTCAATTCTAATATTAAAGGTAAATATAATTTAATTTTTTTAACATGTTAGCAAAGATTTTGGAAATACTGTCAACATGTTCTGGAAGCATGTTTTGGAGGAGCGCAGATGACTGCCAATAGAGATGTGCAGAAGATTAAAACCTGAAAAGCTTGTGGCTAAATAATAACAGCCGCTCGGGTCAATCTTCAGGTTAAGCCACGCTTGCCTAGGTTGGTCTGTCGGTGAAAGACCACCTATTACATACTGAGTTTCTTCCGTGCTTCGGAAAGCACGTTTAGCCGTTGATCCCGGCTGTCATTTGTAGATCCTCGACAGTCGTTACAGGTAGTCAGTGGGCCGAAATTCTGATACCCAGTCTTACCAAGGGGTTGGGGGAGTCTTACCAACACTGTTATTATTACCCAATACTTAGGTGAAAACTCGCATTTGTCCATTTCTTGAAGACACCTATAACATTGTTCCTCGAAATACGAGGGCGGGTCAATAAGTCCGTGACTTTTGGAATAAAACACAGATTTTTTGATAAAAAAATAATTTTATTTTTCAACGTAGTCTCCCTTGAGCTCTATACACTTTGTCCAACGCTTCTCCAAATTTTTTATCCCTTCCAAAAAAAATGATTTGTCGAGGTCCTCAAAATAGGCCTTTGTTTGCGAGATGACTTCATCATTGGAGTCAAATCTTTTTCCACCAAGCCATTTCTTCAGGTTTGGGAACAAGAAGTAGTCGCTCGGAGCCAAATCTGGAGAATAGGGCGGATGAGGGAGCAATTCATAGCCCAATTCATGGATTTTTGCCATGGCAACTGCACATGTGTGCACCCTTGCATTGTCTTGGTGGAAAAGAACTTTTTTCTTGGCCAAATGAGGTCGGTTTTTTTTCAAATCGTCATTGAATCGGTCCAATAAGTTGGCATAATATTCCCCATTGATTGTTCTTCCCTTTTGAAGGTAGTCAATGTGGATTATCCCGCGTGCATCCCAAAAAACAGTCGCCATAACTTTATTGGCTGACAAACCCACCTTGGCCTTCTTTGGCGCCGATTCACCCTTAGAAACCCACTGTTTTGACTGTTGTTTGGTTTCTGGTGTGTTGTGATGGATCCATGTTTCGTCCACGGTTACAAAACGGCGCAAAAACTCCTCCATATTGCGATTAAACAACGCCAAAGCTTCCTGTGAAGTTGTTACACGATTGCGTTTGTGGTCGACTGTGAGCAAACGCGGCACCCATCTTGCGGAAAGCTTTCTCATGCCCAAGTGATCATTCAAAATTGAAACCACTGAGCCATGCGAGATCCCTACGGCTTCCACAATCTCTCGCACTTTCAATCTTCGGTCGGTCAACACCATATCGTGAATTTTTTCGATTGTTTCGGGTGTAGAGACCTCAACTGGGCGTCCAGGACGTTCGGCATCTTCAGTGCTTGTACGGCCACAACGAAATTCAGTAAACCACTTTTTTACCATTGAAATCGATGGTGCAGAGTCCCCATAGTATTTATCAAGCTTAGCCTTGGTCTCGGTAATGGTTTTTTTTCGCAAGAAATAATGCTTAATAAGCACACGAAATTCACTTTTTTCCATTTTCTCCTCAAATTAGTGAGTAGTCTGATAAAAATAGCTGTCAAACACAAACTAACTGACGCAGCAAGTTTAAATTTTGACAGGAGTCAACTGACAGATGCCTGTTGACAGGAGCAGTGTTGCTGTTTCAGTAAAGAGGTCAGAAATTCAAAAAGTCACGGACTTATTGACCCGCCCTCGTACTTGAAAGCTCCACCCAAGAGCATGAAATCGTCTTCATCAGTTCATTCAGAAAAGTATACTTTCTCTCGACCCTGAACTAAAGCCACGCGATAGCCCGATGTGTCGAATAAGTAATAAACAACCCAACGCTACGCTTCAAGGTTCTCCATCGATCGTGGGTGCACTGCAGTCGTTTTAATCATGAATAGTGACTTTATTTTAAGACTCGCCCTTTCATATTTTAAGTTAAGCATCTAGCAGAAGAGCGGTGAAAACTGCGTTTAAATCCATGCAGTAGTTTTTGCGTGATGCGCTTACAAACGTACACACAGAAAGACAGACAGACAAAACATTCGTTTCTCTAATAACTAACTAACTTCTGTTGCTCTAATAAAGACCCGCCATGTATATTTTTTTTCCAATATCTTCAATGTACAGACATCAGCCTGTTACAATTTTATTATATGTGTAGATTATAGGCCATAATGCCGCGGAATGAATAGTCTGACAAATCTTTTTTTTTTGCGTGTGGCCTCATGGATCCTCATAGATGTCCTGGGGTAGGCAAAGGGGTCTATCAGACTCGTACTGACTATCACCTCACGGTGTTCTTCGACTACCTTGGGCCGGGGTGCTGGAGTACTTGCGCAGTTCGTCACGCTCCCTCGGCCAAGTTTTGTCCCACATAAACATGCGGACCCCGTCGCCGTTCGCAGTTTCTTATTACAGGCGCACCGAATACGGTTCACCGCCGTCTCGGGCCTGTGTCTGTTCATATGGGAGACTCCCCAAATCTGTCACGCGCGGGCCATATCCTATAGCGGCCGGAGATCGTTTTGCGCTCTTCGGCGCCCGGTGCGTTTGCTGCGGATAGAGAGGGAGGTTGTGTTCGCCCGCCCCCATTCCGCTGCTTACTTTGCGACTGTCACTTCCTGCAAAAGGAGGCGACGGCGTCCCACGCGCTTTCACTCCCGACCATGGACTGAACCACGACCGGAAGCGATAGGTTATGCGCAAAACCAACCGCCGCGACAAGTTCGCGGCGCTGCATTGCCTGCGGCTGGGCACTCCTCCAGAGTGTGCTGCGCCGTGTCGTCGTGGCAGTCCGCTGTGGCGCACTTTGTGGTGCTTTCCGGAGCACCCATGCCCGGACCCGGCGGGCACCGGTGTAAGCTGGAAAGTGAGGGCGCCATGCCGTCTCTCCAGCCACCCCTTCGTCTCGGGTCTTATGCAGTGCCCTGCCCTCTTAAGAGTCCTAATCTTAATTCTCTTGTCTCCTGAATCAGGATACGCAGAACAGCCAACCCTGCTGGTTCCCTGGCGGGTAGTCAACGAGTTGGATCGACTGAAGGACAACAATAACTGCAACGGCGCGATATGGAAGCGGGCTAAGGCTGCCATGGAGTATCTATACAAGTCCTTACCTGAGAATAGCAGAATACGAGGTGAGTTAAAATCTTGTGTCTATAAAAAAAGGGAATTTTCTTTATTTTAGACAGGATAGGTAGGACCAAACACTGGTCCCAACAAAATGGTCTAAATCAACATTTTATGGAATCAATGAAAAAAAAATGGTCAGAATTCTGGCTTGGGAGCCTTCTTCTATTGGGAGCTTTTTCAACGAAACATTGAAATTAGTTTTATTTTGTTTTATTGACAATCAAACTCAGGGTTCCTTTGATCAATTTTCTCTGTTTTATCATAATTTTTCTCTTACTAAAAATAGTAGTAGTTTTCATTTTACGATCTTCATACTTTAAGTGGCTCTGCTGTTTGATTATTTAACGTAATGATATGTAAAATCGTACGACGTTATACGCAGGTCAACCACTCCGCGATGCAAACTCGCACATATACCCTTGCGAGTCTCCGGACGATGAGATCCTGAACTGCGCGCTTCAGCAGGCCGATAGGGGCAAGTCAGTGGTAAGATGCTCCTATCATACTCTGATGCCATCACACTCCGATGTCACTCTCAAGAAGATTTTCGGACAATATATTGATGTCTTCTTTGTGACATGCTGGAATAATGAAAATTAGGTACATTATACGGCCTAATTAATTATGTTAGTCTTACACTAAACCCTTGTGATTTTAAACATATGCAATTTTGAGATGCATTGAGGTGGAAGCGCCAGGGTAGCCGCGAAATTTAAATTTTCTCACGTTTTTTGCAATTTACAGTGTCAGGTTGTATGTTGGTTAAGATACGACTATTTCATGAAAAAGTATTTTTTTTTCTTTTTTAATAGGGATGTTGCCCCACACTAGCAATTTGTATCGTGGGTGCGTTTACAAACATTTAAACTTACATACACAAACAGCCAGACCCGGAACAACTACCTGTAGATCATACAAATATTTGTTCCGTGCGGGGATCGAACCCGCGACACGTAGCGCAGCAGTCAATCGCTCAGCCACTGCGCCAACCGTGTCGACAAATTAATGTTAATGGGATTATATGAACTTAGAGGATTGTTTTGATGATTTTAATGATTATAATTCTGTAACTACGTACGTGTTAAGATCGCGAATTATATTTTGTTTCACATATAGCCTGAAACTGACTGGGGGCCTGCAAATTGCAAAAAACCTAAGAAAATTTTGAATTTCGCGGGCTACTCTTGTGCTTCCACCTGTCAAGTTAAATTTTAAAGTAAATATGAATATTAATTTTGATGTTTTACTCTCACGTATGCCTGTCCTATTACTTTGAGAGTTCGAACTGGCCGGTGCTTATCCACACCCTGTCTTAGATTCGGTTTAATGGGTAACACAGGAGCATCAAACTGTTTAAAGAATTGTTTTGAACCAGGGCTCGGAATCTGGTTGAAATTCTTAACCGGTTACGGTGATTGACCCCAAACCGAAATCGATTTAGGTTAAAGGTTGTACTTAACCGGTTTTTGCAGAAAACTGGTTTTTATGCATTTTGGTTTTGATAGTGAAAATTAACCGGTTAAAACCAAGTTTGATAGGGTCCCTGGCCCCCGCCACCCTTGCTCGCACGGTCTGGACGTTACGATGTCATTTAGTTAATTTACGAATTACGGAATTAACCGGTTAATTTGGGTGTCAAAACCGTAAGGAACTATATATTTACCGGTATTCAATCGAAATTAACCTCTTTTATTAAACCGGTTCCGAGCCCAGTTTTGAACATTCTCCTAACCTTTAAAAAAGTCCAGCATACCCCCTAACCTTTGAAAAAGTCCAGCATACCCTCTAACCAAAAACTTCTAACTTAAGGAACCCGTCTTCCCCAGATCCTTCTATCAAACGACAAGAACCTATGCAGCAAGGCTGCAATAAACAACATCAAGAGCTTAGGCCTGTCAGAGTTGAAGGGTCTACTGGAGACTACTCCTCAAGAGTCGGACCCTGACGCCTTTGATAACCTGAAGCATTACCAGGCTACTATTTATCAACTGCTGGCTAATATCTTAGAGGTAAGTGGTATCTTTCTTTTTAATTAGAACGACTGGATGAGAGATATGATTGCAGATAAAAATATCAACATAACACAACAGTATACTACCTCGACTGCCTCGTTGGTCTGACTGCTGAGGCATTAGGTCCTGGGTTTGATTCCCTGGTCGGGCGAAGTGTTATTGGGTTTTTTTCCATCAAGAATTTCTCAGTAGCAGTCACGGACTCCGGATTTGTGCCCAGTTGATGGCGATAGGCTCGCCCTACATGGGACTTAAACATATCTCGCGAAATGTGGGTGTGCTATTAGGTACACCTCTACCTATTCCTTCGGGGATTACAGGCGTGATGTTTTGTTATGTTTTACAGCAGTATAAAATATAATAAGTTATGGTGCTAGTATATGGAAAAAGAAATAATCCTTTATTTAGAAAACTGGAGGCTGTAGGGCGGTAGTGCAATTGTTAACGTGTTCGCGTTTGCGCGTTCTTTTACAATGTTGGTTGCTGGGTCTAACTGCGACTTTTTGTTTGTAGCTGAGTGCGTTTATAACTCGAGAACCACTCATCCGATTTGCGTAATTTTCGTGCTGAATCACAATCATTTACTCTGGCTAAGATTTTTAGCTGAACGCCCAGAGAGGAAGTTATGTATAATATTTGGTTGTATGGCTAAATGCGATGGTTAAAAGGATCTTTATTTTTTCAGAATGAAATGCGCGCGAAATACAACAACCTTTGGGAGCACGTGCTGTTCAAGGCGCCTCCCTGGACGCTGGCGGACGTGCTGCAGTGCCTGCTCAAGCATTGGATAGCCGTGTTCAACGAGGTCTTCCCGAGGATAGAGCATCTCATCACCGACTTGAAGAGTGCGCTCACTTCTGTCGATAGTAAAGGTAAGGTTTAAGTGTTTTGTATTTTGGTTATTCAATCATCATTCTGCTGCCCTTGCCTCTTTTCTGGCCATATCAAATAAATACTCAAATACTCAAAGCATTTATTTCAATTAGACCATCCCATTCACTTTTGAATGTCAATAAAACAAAAAAAAGCGAATCTACAGTCACAGTGACAAGGCATAATAACTTGAGAAAGTACTGTAGTTGCACATTCCAAAGCGTAGATCTCTATGGAGAAGAATGGGCAAGAAACTCCATGGACTCTTTTAAATCAAAATATTTTTAAAAAACTTGGTTACATCATTTATGTTGAGATTATACATATATGTGAGAATGATGTAGAGAGACGTGCACATTAAGAGCGTCATGTTATAATCCTTCACACAGTCTACCTATCGTTTCTTTGGTCTTCCTCTACTCCTATAGTCATCCACAATTTCACTCAAAAGTTATTTTCCTCATGCTCATACCACGACAACCGATTAGTATATTGAGGTTATTCGATAAATCATAAAATTAAAATGATTGCTAGTAATTTTCTACCCTGCCTAGTAAATGCAAATTATGATAAAGAAAAAAGGGATGGTAGTACTCTATCGTATGATTGTTTGCCTGTGGAGTTCTTAGGCCATTAAATATGTATGTTATAGGGTTATGACGAACAATAAGCCATCTACACATCCCACACACACACCACACCACACTACACCACACCACACCACAACCACACCACAACCACACCACAACCACACCACAACCACCACACACCACCACCACCACCACATATTTTACTAGCTTTGACTGACTTTCCTCATTAACTAAACTTGTTTCTGCATGTAATGTGTTGTACATTACATACAGAAATAACATCTAAACAATTTATATGTAGAAACCACTTTGAGTACTTCATCTAAATGAAGTTCTAAGCCTTTCGGTAGCTGTATGTTGTTTTTCTTTTTATTAGTCTATTCTATCCCACTGCTGGGCATAGGCTCCCCCATTCCTTTCCAACTCTCCCGGTGTGTTCTCTTCTCTAGCCAGTCCAAACGACATGCCAGCGTTTCTTGGGCCTGCCTCAGTGACGACGACCGTCTTCAAGCATCCAGTGAGTGACGATTCTGGCCCATCTGTCCTGACCCATCCTGGAAATGTGACCCGCCCAAAATCTCTACAACTTAGCAAATATGAATCGAATTCTGGATTCTAGTTCGGGTTTTGTAACTGTGATTTAATCATTCTGTTTCTTTCTTCTAGATTCAAAATCTCTAACAGAATCCGAGGTATCAAACTTCAAAGATCTATGCTTAGATGTGGCGAAGAAGTGCCAGATAATTCCAGAATACATGGAGCTAGCCAAGATCACGGTAGACCGTCTGCTGAACGACCGTTCCGTTGACGCGGAAGACGAGAAACATGGCGAGCTGATGGTCATAGACGCCTTCGAGAATGTGTGGACTGTCATGTCTAGTTTTTGGTGAGTCTGCATCTGCCTAGTCTTTTTCCAACCACATTGGAGTTGCGACTTCCTGTATAATCCAGTATCTGTGTAATCGCAGTATTTTACATGGAGCGACTGCCTATCTGACCTCCACGACCCAGTTAGTACAGGGTTATACGGTACCCCTCGGTAAGACTGGTTGTCATACTTTAAGGGCTACTGATTACCTGTAAAATCTATTAAAGATCTACGAATGCCAGCCGAGACTGACGGCGTAAAGGATTTTCTGTAGCACAGAGAAGTCTCGATAAATAATGAATGGTCACCCATAAACGCACTCTCAGCTTGATCTTCAACGACCCTTGTGGCTGTTATTACTCCACCACGAGCTCATCCTTGGGGAGCGGTCTCTTCAATATTATTATCTCGTGGAATACATGGAACTGGCCAACATCACGGTAGACCGTCTTCTGAACGACCGCTCCGTTGATGCGGAGGACGAGAAACATGGCGTGCTGATGGTTATCGACACCTTCGAGAATGTGTGGACTGTCATGTCCAGTTTTTGGTAAATATTCAGCCTGTTCCAGCTATGTTGGGGTCGGCTTTCAGTCTAACCAGTTGCAGCTGAATACTGCAACCGGCAGACCGGCCAGTGTGCTGCTGTTGTATTTTATTTATTTATTTATTAAAAATTTATGCACAAGTAAAAACTGTACAAAGGCGGACTTAATGCCATAGGCATTTTCTACCAGTCTACCTTAGGGTGATGCAGAGACAATATACAGTAGGTGCAATAACAGAAAAAAAAGACTAGAAAATATTTAAAACTAAAACATATAAGAACAAATACTTATATACATACATATATTAAACTTTTTAAGTTAAGAGAGATAAACAAGAAAAACTACAACGACTTAGTTCTGAGACGAATCTGCCAACTTCTTGTGTTTATGTTCCCGAGCTTTCACTTTTAAAGTGAACTGACTGGTCACCGTCCTGATACTCTGAGGAAGAGCATTCCAGAGGAAAACCGCCTGGACAAAGAAAGAAGATTTTATAAAACCAGAGCGGTTAGAAGGACATCGTAGAGACAATTATTAGCGGAACGAAGATTCTTGCTGTGCGCAGAGCATAAGTATTGACAATTAGACGTCAGATAAGAAGGAGAAGTGGGGTTTTACTTGAAGCAACCTTCCTTTCTGTTCTCCGCAACTCTTTTAGTGGGTAACTTCAGCCCTTGGTTAAGCTTTTGGGCTTCTGCTACGTATGACCAACAGGATAACGTGCTTTCCAAGACACGAAGGGCTTGTCATTACAAGCCCTTCGTGTCTTGGATGGTGGTGGTGTGGATGGTGGTGGTGTGGTGGGTGATGTGGATGGTCGCAAAACTGTTGTTATTTAGCGATTGTGTAATTCCTTTCATACGCTAATCGTAAGTTACCTCAGCAATCTGTCCCACCTTGTTGGTTCAGAACAATTTCTTTATTTATTTTTTTTTTTCATAATGGCGTATATCATCACCGGTTTTTTTTTTACAAAGTGCAAGTGTACTTACTTCTAGTTTACGTTGTAATATTTACCTTTGCAGTGCCAAACTATCGTCCCGTATCGGCGTACCGCACAACATAGAAGACAAGTGGCCCGGCGACGAGCCGCTAGAAGCGCTCACCAGCAAACTGATGCTGTTCACCAACCAGATCACTGCCTTCACACTCGCTATCAAAGGGTTAGTTTATTTCTATAAAGTTTGAAATATTTGTATATTCCAAACTCGATCGACTCAGCCTATCCCAGTCCACAGCTGGATTCATCATCACAAGCTTCTCCCAAGGTACGTCACACCCGGTCATCGGTGCATTCTGCTGTCAGTTTATGACAAAAAAAATTGTAACAAGAGCCCTTTAGTGAACATTTGAGAAATATGCAACTGACATATTTCTTAAATCGGGAATTTTGAAACAGTTGATGTGAAACAGAAGAATTTAAAAAATGTATTAGTAAAGATTCATAGATGTCTCTGCCGTGGAGTGTAAATGTGGTGCTGCTCCACAAACGATGTGACACTTGATATCGTGTCCTGCCTGTCCTGTTGTTTGCACATCACACGAGCTGATGGACGCTACTGAAAGTGCCAAACTCGCGCTGACTCAATTTGAATTGTCTTCGACGAGCTAAGAAGAAGATATTAGGTTATGTTTCAAATGCATTAATAGGTGTTCTGTTTACTACTTGTGCTGATGGTGCCATCTATCGACCTCGCTTTGTGAACACTGCTCCATTACTGCAATGCATACAATAAGTTTGGTTTCTAAAAAAAACCTTTTGTCTACAGGGTGTTAAGTTCAGACACTCCGGACGAGTGCGTCGAGGACCTGGAGCGAGCGTTCCGGGACAGTCTATCACTCATCTGTATGGACAACGAGTATATCAACAAGAGCCGGCTGGCTGTCTTCTGTACCAAGTGCAGGTATAATACTTTGATGATAATTAGCTGAGAGCAATTAGCAAAAGTTGGAACGAAGTTTATAGTGGTCAGATTTTCATGGAACTTTTTCATTGAGCAGTGGAGAAGAAAGTTTAAAAATTCGCCACTCGCGCCAATATAAATTTCGGTCACCTCTTTGTCTAATTGCACTCGATTAAATTCTTCAAAATGTCTGTACCGATTTTCATGAAACATAGCAATCGCGACTAAACCCATCTCTTTATGAAAAAACAAAAAAAAAATCTTTCTTTCTAATCTGTCTCTCTTCGAACAAAAGTTGTTCAGTTTCATGGTTCGAGAGACCACACGGGAAGTCTTACGTTTATTATGTTATAACCTTGTATAGGGCCTAGCACCTTTCATTTGATTTTGAGTAAGACTGAACAGAATTTTAATTAAAATCAAAAGCTTTAAGACTTATCTGGTTTTTGCTCGACGAAAGGCAGACTAATGTTTCGGGGCGCCCAGTTTTGCTTTAGTAGTATTTTGTACCACTGATTTTGATTATTTATTTATCATTAATTCAGGTAAATAACCCATAAATTTGTTAGTATTCCTTTACCTATGTTAGTATAATTGACTGAAACACAATAAATAGGACTTAATGGTCATAATTCTTTCCAGAAACATGCTTCAGGAGGCGTACACAAAATTCTCACAACTAATGGAACTAATCGAAATATGTAAAAACACTCTTGATCAACAATAAATGTATATACAGCGTACAGTCGCGGTCACAAGCCTTGTAATTGTAATGTGTTAAGTCTAAATGTGTATAGTCATAGTGTCAGATCAAATACAACCCTAAATGTACCTAAAATTATTATTTAACGAATTATCATTTTGGATAAACTTGACGTTAGGCACACAATCTTTCTTTAAGACTCGTATGTCGCTATAACGCTTTTGACCACGGCTGTACAATCTAGTCTGTACTGTACAAAAGTGTACCAATTAGATAAAAAAATATATTTCCTTAAATTTTATGAAGAAGTTCCTTTCATAAAAATTGTTTTCCCTGTATTGGAATTGAAATCTTTGTTAATAAGATTTTCTATGATGTAAAAAATTGTCCCAATATAAATGAAAGTTTTCGTAAAGCCGTTCAGTTCAAATTATATGTATTTTGCTTTTGAAAGTTGAGCATTTGAATTTTATTTTTGATTTTTTGGTATGAAGGTCGAGATTAGTAATTTTGAATAAATAAATGAAAAAAAATAACCATAATACAAAATGTCCATATTTCACATGCAAGTTTCGGAACTTCCCGACTAGTAACGGACTTAAACAGGGCGCCTAATAATGAAATTATTTATCACATAGCATCATCAGAAGCTTTTGGAGTAAACAATTAACAACGCAATCTATATATACAGAAAACTTGATCAAGATGAAAACTTTAACATATTATGAATTTCAGGCTCAACTTCACCATTGAAACGCGGTCAGCACATCTAAACTGCGTTCAAGTAATCATTGCTATAGCATATGGATAGTGATAGCATTTAAACGTGGTTTAAATGTGTTTATCGCGATCTATTTGGTGAAACTTGCCCTCGGAATTAACCTTTTGAACACCATTGGCACATATACGTGACAAGCAAGCGCGTGCCCTGTACGCCAACGAAAAATATGTGACAAAAAATGCGGTGCACTATTTAACACGAAATAAACAAATAAATAGTTTTGGTATACCTGTTCTTTTTCTAGGCATTTGCGGTGAAATTGTGGGTTGGCGTGGCGGGCACGCGCGTGCCTTTATACTCTGGTGTTGAAAACGTTAAAAATATACTCAATAGCCATACAAAATTGTTTGCAATATTTTCCTCGTTCGTGCGAAAAGGGACTTCAGTGTCTTCCAAGACTGATTAATCGTTATATTTTAAACCTGTTTAAAATGTTTTCCTTTTTTTCCTGCAATATGAACCTTGTTGATGTTCTTAAAACTTTTCATTATTATATTAATGATATTCAAATCGTTTGTTAAGACATTGATGGTATAAAAGTAACATATCTAGATGTTGTGCAATTCTTCTGTGTTTTAAAGGTTCATCTGTGTAGGAAGAATTTATTAAATGAAGTGGTCAGTGTAAATGATAGAAGGATATTATTATTTCACAATCTAGCCAATTTGTTGTAGTCTGCCCTCGCCCTCGTCTTGCGATTTCACCCTTATGATGCTCGTTCATAAGGCTGAAATCATATTTACATGCCAGATTCCGTTACTCTGAAGTGCATTTCACTGTATAATAACAATTATGTATAGAGAGTTGGAAAATTTGTTTGATTCGAAAGTTTGTGAAAATGGAGATTCAGGTACAAAAAACTGCTGAGTCGCATGTAAAGATGATGTCACTTTCAGTGTTTAGCCTAGCTTAATGTTTAAAATATTCGGTATAATCTGTATATTTGGTAAAAAAACCTTCTAACGTCTACACTCATCATAAGTTTCTTAATAAAACACTTGCCTCTGATTGACCATTTCTTCCTTACATTTCCTTCGATTTGTTTAAAAAAATAAAAATATTTTCAGTGTTACGGGTATCTGTGTAGTTACATTTGTAAATATATTATCTGTGTACACTAGTTGACGTTTTCAAATATCATCTGTCAATGCCGTTTGACGTTTTGATATGGGATGCAGATGTGCATAGAGAAATAGAGTAGGCAAGCTGTACATGGTGTAAGGGACATAGTGGCATTATCTAGAATTATATACTGAATCCTTTGGTAAGAGTTTGTGTTACGATGTCCTTTACACCGTGTATAATTGGCGATGGTTCTAGTGTTACGATCTATCTACACATAAGTTAAACTATTGCTATCTCTTATTGAGAGGGAGATATCGTGTGACCGCCAGACTTACTTCGTTTTATTGAAGCTGAAACTTTTTCTGCAAAACTACCTTACCACCTACCCACCTACCTTACTTCCGTACCTTAGGTAGGAACTATTGGCTATTCTGAAAAGTCGCCCGTGGTGGCTTTTGGCAGGTATTAGGTAACAAGTAGCTACCAAGTTACGTCATACTATAAAGCGTGATTTTTCTGAACGGGGTGGAAGGGACACCGACGCGAGAACGGTTACCACGTATTCAGTACATCATTTTGAGCACGTGAGAATTTTTCATCATCATCATCATCATTTCAGCCGAAAGACGTCCACTGCTGGACAGGCAGTGGGCAGGGCACATTGCTCGCAGGACGGATGGCCGATGGGGCCGGAAAGTTCTAGAGTGGCGACCGCGAACTGGAAGACGTTGCGTTGGAAGGCCTCCCACTAGGTGGACCGATGACCTGGTTAGGGTTGCCGCATCTGCTGGATGCGAGACGTACGGGACCGGTCATTGTGGCGACACTTGGGGGAGGCCTATGTCCAGCAGTAAATTTTTCATCGGTTATTATAAAAAAATCTGCTGTTTCCTACAAAAGTGCAATACCTACACGGTCAAAATGTATGGAACAGCTGATTTTTTTTAATAACCGATGAAAAAATTCTATGTAGGGGGCTCAGAATGATGTACTGAACACGTGGTAACCGTTTTCGCGTCGGAGTCCCTTCCACCCTGTATACCTGTAGTAAAATACTTTCGCAGAAAAAGTTTCAGCTTCTATAAAAGTCGTAGGTCTGGCAGTCACGGAATCTTAGACCATTACTGATATACGAAATGAGAAAAAGATTGGTAACTCAGATCTGTCAAAGAACTATTTTTAACATATAGCGTGTTATTTTGGAAGTATTCTAGTCTTTTCTTAGCCTGTAGCATCCCACTGCCGGGCTGTGGTCGGAGAGACCACCACACCTTGATAGAAGTATTAGTTGACACTTATTTGACAGCTCTTATTTACTACCGCCTTTTTCTTATTTAGGGCGGATTACACCAAAAAAAACTGAATACGATCACCTAATTTAAACTGCGTTCAAGCGCTGACAACGTCACCTTTGTTAAAGTTATACTGTCACTTACGGGATATCTTCCGTGATTATTAATTATTTTTTATTTTGATTTTTATTATTTTGAATGCATTCTCCAGTCATCCCGCGTTCATGGCAATTGCAACAGCGTCGAAATATCGGGAGCTCATCGCAAGTTTAGTTTTAAACAGTGAAAGCTTAAAGCAGTGTCTTATCGTATCTTTGTTGTTACACTGAGAACTCTTGAACTCGGTTTAGATTTATTGGTGAAATTCGTCCTTAATCTTCAAAGAAGAAATAGCAATACATATTTCAATTTCAGATTATTTGATGAACAATAGAATCACAGTCATTGTCTCGGTAATAGAAAGAGCTGAAAGACAGCTTGTTATAGGTCATATTATTAGCACCGTGCCATCTTCTGTCTCTTTTTAATATCGTAACGGAGCTACTTGTAGCTGTATCTTGCCTAACTATTATCTCTATGGTAGCTAGACTGTATATTAAATCTTAACAATAGAAATAACTAAACTTGGTATATAAATGACTAACGATATTTGATTTTAAGACATCTTATGGTGGAAGCGCCAGGGTAGCCGCGAAATTTAAATTTTCTTACGTTTTTTGCAATTTACAGGTCAGTGTTAGGTTGTATGCTGATTAAGATATGATTTTCGACCGTAACAAATGCGGCTTTACAGAGTAATAGTCATTAAACTCATCAATACGGGTTGTATTGATGAGATTAATGACTATTACTCTGAGTTCATATAATCACATTGAATGACTTTTTCATGAAATAGTCATTAAATAGGATCAAATGAACTTAGAGGGTTGTATTGATGATTTAAATGATTATAATTCTGTAACTACATACGCGAATCATATGTTGTTTCACATTTAGCCTGACACTGACCTGCAACCCAGACCTAAGAAAATTTGAACTTCGCGGCCTGGGGCCTCCACCTTAAATCACATGCGAATAACTAATTTACTTAAATATTTCCTGTGCAATCAAAATAAAAATATTATGACCTCTATTGCCATCCTTGTTAGGACTGTTTTACAAGCAAGGGCAGTATGATGTGGTACTGGTCTGGCGGCAAAATCGAATGTATATTGTTTTCCGGCTTTCCCAAATCCGACCTACCCGAACTTGTGAATAGCAACCCTATCTATACAGGATTATACAAATAGTGACGTGTTAAAAATACGATAAACAAGCCCAAGGGAATCAGAAAATACCCCATCTATTGTTCCGCGATTCTAGATAGTTTACGAGTTATAGTTTCTTGAAAATATTATGGCCGCGTTTATAAAATTCGCTTTAAAAATGACTTCACTTTTTGGATTATCCTGTATACAGGGTGGTCGAAAAATGGGCCGTCATTAAAAAAAAAATTGATTCCTAACGCCCAGGGACATCCGAAAATACTTCATGTATGTTCAGCGATTCTTGATAGTTCTCGAGTTATAACTTCTTGAAAATTGTATGCGAACCTTCCTATATGCCAACCTTTCTTTCTTTTTCTTTCTTTCTCTCTGTTTTCTTTCTTTCTTTCTCTCTGTTTACTTTCTTTCTTTCTCTCTGTTTTCTTTCTTTCTTTTTCTTTCTAACCGCTTTAAAAAACTATCTTTATTTTTACACAGCTTTTACACATTCTTTAACGTTAACTAACGTACTTGAGGCATTTTCTAGTTTGATTAACATCAAGAGTAACAAAAATAAACAAAATTACATGATATCGAATAGTAAATAAATTTATTTTTATTATTTCCGATTTTAAAAGGCCGATTTTCGAATTAAAACGCGAAAACTATCGAGAATCGCAGATCATACATGGGGTATTTTCGGATGCCCTTAGGCATGAGGAATCATTTTTTTTATGACGTCACTATTTGGACCACCCTGTATATGGGGTGGAAGGGACACCAACGCGAAAACAGTTACCACGTATTCATTACATCATTTTGAGCACACATAGAAATTTTTCATCGGTTATTAAAAAAAATAATCTGCTGTTTTCTACAAAAGTGTCATTTCTAATCCTACTTTCCTCTCGCAGGTCTGCTGGAAGAGATTTCGCATGAAATAAGCAGTACCTTTGTGCTCTTCTATCTTAATGTTATGTCTTGTTGAGTATTTTGTGTGTACATAAATAAATAAATAAATAAAGTGCCCTGTTTTACCTACACGGTCAAAATGTAAGGAACAGCTGATTTTAAAAGAAATAACCGATGAAAAATTTCTATGTGGCTCAGAATGATGTACTGAATATGTGGTTACCGTTTTCGCGTGGGTGTCCCTTCCCCCCCGTCTTTTCAGGTGGCAAACAAATTTTTGCTGAATTATCTTAGGAAAATATACCAAACTGTGTACAGTCACGGTTATGGAAAGTCCTAATCTTCTACATCTACAGTGACACAAATGAGTTGTTTCAAGAAATCAACAATTTGTTACTCAATATTCATGTAAAGTTAGGGATAAGAATTGGTTAAACAAATTAACTACCAATGTAAATTGTCCGTATATATTCAAATCTTTACTATATTTTTTTGACAGACGTATGAAATAGCTGTAATTAATTTTCCCTGATTGAATGAATAGTAACTAGAATAAAAACCTTACATTTACACAAAATTTAAAAGCTATTTTCACCTAAATAATAGTTTTATGTTACGAACATTGTGTTTTCGAAACCATTCATTATGAAATAGGTCTTCTCTTAAAGTCGCATTTGTCATTTCATTCAAGAAATCGCTTTTAAATTTTACCTACGTGTAAAGTATTTATGCTCGTGATTGTACAATATGTTTTTTTTTCAAGGCAAATTGCCAAGTTAAATTATTTTTTTTCCCAGCTTGCTCTGTCCCACTCCTGGGCAAAGACCTCCTTCCTCTCCTTCCATTTCTCGCGAACCCGCGCGTCCCACTTCCATTTATTACGTCATTAAAATATATACTGTTATAATTCGTTTAGAATTAAATACTACTCTGTTTTAGTGAATTGTATCATACATTATGTTTCAGTTGAGCTTTAGGTAATTTTTGAACGGTTATGCATATTGTTGTCCGTATGAAACAATAATCTTTAATAGCACTTTCAATTTGGACGACAGGTTGTAACTTTTGCATGTCAACATTGGAGAGTAATCTTGTAATTTTTGAAGCGAGTAGTCGCTATAAACCCTCTACCAAATTGAAAGCGCCACGGCTCCATCGCGTCGTCTCCACATTTTTGTCACGTTTATAGTGTATCATAAAACATTCATAAATATCCCGGAAAAAACCGGATGTTATTCGAGTAAAAAAAGTGTAGTGGCCTAAAGCGCACCTTATACAAAAGGCAGCAAGAAGTTCATTAGGGTATCAACCGTTGCGGGATCAAAACGGTCCAATAAACCCCCAGATTTATTGTTAATAGCTGAGCTTCTTGCCTTTGGTGTGATGCGCGCTTTAACCTAAGTAAAGGCCAATTCAAACCTAAGCGGTATTCGCTACCGCTGTGGGTAGAGGGGGTTTCGCTCCCAACTTGATACTAAATACCTGAGCGAAACCCGTACGGTACGTACCTCTACCCACAGCGGTAGCGAATACCGCTTAGGTTTGAATAGGCCTTTAAGCTCACACCGCTTAGGTTTGAATAGGCCTTTAAGCTCACATTTTCCTAACTACTATTTAAAAGTGGATTAATGTTTCGCGACGTGTCGCTTGAGATGTTGAGCGAACTCGGGCGTTTCAACATCGCCCGACGTTGCGGGATATTAGTTCCATAATAATTACAAGAGACAAATTAAACTAACTTTACTGTCGATGTAATGTCATTTCATCTTAAAGTTATTAATATTTAAATCAATTTTCAAAGTAAACTGTTAACATTCTTTGTAACCTAACTTTGCATGATCAGCAAAGTTGATTCTATTAACACAAATAATTGAAACAAGTTTATTTATTTTTATTGTTAAGCCTTTAGAAAATTAGATTAAGAATAAAATATTAACATTTCCAATATAGTTAGCAGTGGATTCTTTTATGAACTTTCTTTGATTATTCATATAGATAAGCGAATATTTATATAAATGTATTATTTTTGTAATTTTCTTGAAGATCGTAACATGTCATGTCATACTTTATCATGAAGTTACACAAATGACATTTTGTCTTTAAAATGTGCCTTCCACATAATCACGATTTTGTCATATTTGCGAATATCTAAAAGTTATATAGACGCCATTTTGAATCTCGAAGAAAGCCGAAAGTTACCGATTGCACTTATTTAAAACTACCCTCCTATATTTTTCGTTTATTAGTTTAGCAACGTCCATCTAAATCAGATACTTACTAGTATTAGTTTACTTTAGTTTAAGTCCCTAACTTATTGATTTTAGTATCACTTTTCATTTAAGAACCTTAGAATTAAGTTTTTAGTCGATTATCCTCAATTTTCTTTTACTTTTTTAAATTAATGTAAGACTATCAATTAATTGTGATGGCAAGTATTATGGTTTAGATGTGTATGGGTCATGCAAATATGAATTATAAAATATTAATCATAGACAATCACGTTCCAAATCAAAACTAAGAGTCAATTGTTCCAATTAGACAGAAATCAACACTTTTTGAACGTTTGCAAGTCCTAAAGGCTCGCTTGCACCACAAATCACTTCATGCATTTAACACTTAAACATATTTAACCTTTTGACCGCCAAACGACACAAATATGTGACAAAATGGTAGGTGAAAGTGTGACTTGACGTGGAGGGCACGCGCGTGCGTTAATGCTCTGGCGGTCAAAAGATTAAAACATTATTCTCTGTATCTTACATCTTTAAACAATTGACGCGGCGTATGGTATTTAATCGCCATCTCTTTCTCGCATAGATAACTTTGACAAGAAGCCCGCGAAAAACAAATTTTCTTACGGTTTTTGCAATTACCAGGTCAGTGTCAGGATGTATGTTGAATAAAATTTGATATTGAGAAAGAATTCATTAAAAAAAACTAGTTCATAAAAAAAGTCATTCAATGTGATTAAATAAACTCGGAGGGTTGTATTGGTGTTTTTAATAATTATAACTCTGTAAAGCCATATTTTGGATGGCTTTTTCGTTAATTGGCGAGAAGAGGCGCAACATCGAGAAGTGGAAGGAATGGTGGGAGGCCTTTGCCCAGGAGTTAGACAATTCAGGCTAACAAAAAAAAGCCATATTTGTTAGTGCCGCGAATCTATCTATTCTAATCAACATACAAGCTGACACTGACCTAATAATTGCATAATACGTAAGAAAATTTGAATTCGCGGGCTACCCTGGCGCTTCCAAATCGGTGTTGATACTAAAACTAAATTGTTAGTTGCAGAACAGATCTTCTTATACCAGTTTTCTCTAACATTAAGCGACACCTAAATATTATTGCAGTGTTAGAATTTCAAATGTAGGCGCTGAGCCGAGGGTTGAAAATCTACCATTGCACTATGTGTTAGTGTGAACGGGATTTAATCTGTCTCTTACATCCTATACAGAGCTGAGTTTATACTACTCATAATATACTCATCGCATTAACGCAGATAAGGGCTAATGTAGACGCGCAATTATTTTGTAACACACGGCGGTACATCAAGCTACTACAATCTGTCAAATTTCTTTAATAGATTTTCAACTTTATCGCTATAGCATTAGATTCAAGGTTGATTGGGAAAATTTGACAGTTTCGGGTACCTTGATGTGTCTGTACGTTGTTCCCATTTTTTTTGGTTCAAAAAGTGCGCGAGATTTCTTGTCGTCTCCATAAAGCCGAATTGAGCTTAGATTCTGATCCACAGTTTAAACAATATTTATATGTATTTGGATAACGTGATTCTATGTAAGCCTTCGTGATTATTTTCTATAAGTTTATTTGTACAACTTTTGTAAATATCCTGTATAAACGATGTTAAATATTTTTACGTTAAATGTTAGTTAAAGCTATAATTGTTGTAAGGCATTCAAATAATGAAATAAATGTGGAAGAGGATGATGGGAGTAAATATTATCTTTTATTACAGTTCTATGTGTCTAGGTAATAGGTACCTTTAACCTTTGTACTGAAATTTTAATTTACTTTAAGTTATACTCAAAATTGTTAAGTGATTATGAAATGGACTGTGCCTAGCACGGGATAGCTAGTTATCACCAGAGGTCGGAATTAGGTAGAGTTATTTATGTACTTGCATCGAAATGTTGATATTAATATGGATCTTCCCGGGATTTCCCGGGATTTATAATACAAACCCGTGTGGCGAACAATATTACAAATAAATAATAATAAAAACGTCAGAGATAGATAAGACAAATAAAACAAAGATAATTAACATACAATTTATATTAGTAATTACATTAATTCACAATACAATTTTTTATTTACGTTGCCCCACACTAGGATTTTTTCCTGTAACGTGGATGCGTTTACGAAGATTTAAACTCACATATACACAAATACCCAGACCCGGAACAACTACTTGTAGATCATACAAATATTTGTTCCGTGTATTTTTTCATTAACTGCTGCGCTGCGTGCGCATAATGTCCGATGTCGGATGGTCATTAGTCATTTATTCATAAACAATAAATTGTATCTGAAATTACAAAGGAGAAAAGAAGAAAACAAAAATACGTTAAAATATTACAGCAATTCATAAATACAACATAGGAATTAAGATTTTAAACTATCACGGTCACTTAAATTATCATTAACACAAGAACAACAACAACATAGGAATTTTGTTATAGATATGGTTTAAATTGTGTAAGTAAATAACTTTATTATTTAATAAATCACGGGATTTTTCTGCTCTTTAAAATTATTCTCGGGATTTGAGGCATATCCACTTTATTCTTTCGCTGTATGAAATCAGTGTAAGTACAGAAATAACTCTACCTAATTCCGACCTCTGGTTATCACTAAAACAGAGCCTAACAACATTTGATTGTGGGATGGATTTCTCAATTATTTTTCATATTAAAACAAACAACATTGTATTAAATATTTATTAATCAGCTCAGGAATTCTAGTCACACACTACAATCACAGATTATTCTCTTGCACTTTTTCCATAAGGTTGATTCTGAGCGTTCCGTGGTCTAATAACCGTGTCTTAATTACTGTAACTGGCGAATTGTTGGTGTACTATCAGGTACGCCTGCCTAACCCTTCGGGGATTACAGAAACGATGTTACGTTACTGTTACACATGTATTCCATGATCAACTTTGATCATATCTGCGGCTTTCTCTGCTATCATAATGACTGGTGCATTGGTATTCCCACTGGGGATGGATGGCATTACACTGGCATCCACAACCCTTAGTCCAGTCACCCCTCTTAGTCTTAACCTCTGATCCACCACGCCTTTACCTTCGACCCCCATTGCGCAAGTACCTATCGCATGGTACTGAGTACTTGACAAGTTCAGCACATAACACTTCCAGTATTCGTGGCTCCCGAATTCTAAGCCTTCACATTGACTTACTTTTAAATCTACGATGTCAGACTCCATTTCCCTAAAATATGTCGTGTTTAACACTCTAACATAATCTTCTATATATTTTGCGAAGTTATCTAAATCTTCTTTTCGGCTGAAGTATCCAGAATAGATGAGAGGACTGTCGTCAGGGTCTGAACTTTTGAGCCTGATTTTTCCTCTTGATTCTGGGTGTAATTGAGTTATGAGAGTAAATAAGGCTCCTCTCTGCTGAGTAGCATCAGCTAAAGCAATACAAGATGCGTCTTTCAGTGTAAAAGAATCAGAACATAGTAAAGTAGGAAGAATAGCCGCTGTTGGTGTAGGGACTGCAGTGATCTGATAGTCTGGATACTTCTGGGATTTATTTAAAGCTACAAATCCTAAAATCGTTGGCATCGGAAAACGATCCAGACTTCCCAAAGGCTCAATGTTGTCTAAGATTGAAGACATGCTCTTCTTTCCAGAAAGAATTAGAGGAACCAGAGGATGGTCTTGCATATTTTGTCCGACGTTTGGTGAATCTAATACTACATTTATGTTCATTTCTTTTAAATGTTCTTTGGGGCCGATGCCAGATAGCATCAGTAACTGTGGAGTGTAGATGGCCCCAGCAGATAACACGACCTCATTCTTCGCTTTAAGTTTTATAATTTCTCCTTTAGGAAGTTTCACTTCGACACCTATTGCTCTTTTGCCCTTGTTCAATATAATACTTCTGACAAAAGTATTTTTGAGGACATGCAGATTTTTCCTGTCCTTTATCGGGATCAGAAAAGCATTGGCTGTGTTCTGTCGAATATTTTTATCTGCAGTAAAACTGGAGGGCCCGTATCCTAACTGGTGATGTCCATTGTAATCCTTAAGAATTTTGTGGCCATTTTCTTTAAAAGCATTGAAGTAGTCCCTTGTTTTATGATCCCAATTTGGTTGAGTGATGCCTAAATACCCTTTGCTACTGTGCATATCTGCTGATTCGCTGTTCATTATATATTTATCGTTTAGTCTTTCACTTTTCTTGAAATATGTGGTCACATTGTCCCAACCCCAGCCTTCGTTGCCTTGTTGGGCCCAATTGTCGTAGTCAACTTTATTCCCTCTGACGTAGAACATAAAGTTGACCCCACTGGATCCACCAAGCATTTTACCTCTGCGGTTTTGGATGCTCTTCGTCTTCAGCCCTTGGCTTGAGAAGCCATCGTCTACTGTAAAATAATTCCAGTCGGGGAGGGCAGCTGATACTAATACTGACAGGCCTGGAATCTGAAAGGAATGAAAGGTAAGCCCCTATTAATAATTAATAAAAGGTAAACAGCCAAAAAGGGCTTTAGGCCTTTTTGACCAATAATTTTAGGAAGGTTTTTAAATCAAATTGCAGGTTTCATTAATTTCTGGGAAATTGATACCGCGACCTTGGAACACAGGGCAAAGAAGGAACATGGAAATAAAAGGTTTTATTAATTTGATCTGCCCCTGAATTGAATTTGCGAATATTTTTAATAAACTTCGCACTTTATCAATAAATACAAACACAATAAACTTCTAGTTCTCGAGTTGTTCTCAGCTGCAAAGGAAACAATGTGAATTTGCGATTAATTTAGATTGCGTAGGTACCTGCATACAATTGCTCAAGAGAGTAGAGACGATACCTTTGGATTTTTGGTAAGCACATACTACAGCGCTCAGTGATGGTCGACCGCTTTTCACCCTTGTGCCCTGAGTTGTAAGGTTGAAAATTGGTCGACCGTGACCGGTAGCACATAAGGTCGCACCTTTTCGACCCTTATATACTTTTTACTTCGTCCACGTTTATATATATCGAAGAAGCAACAGCTTGTAGCGAACAAAATCAAATTGGCAAAAAAAAAACGCTTATGATATCTATGACGCAAATTAAGAACTAAAATCCTGCATCGCGCTATCAGAGTTATCCGCGAATAAAACCTAGAAACAAAATTCCAACAATAACCGTCGGGCAGGAGCCCACCAAACTCAACACCCGTCTGGTTGGAGGATCCTCCCTTTTCAATAGGGGACGAGCACCTTTACACCGTGTTCCTTATCATCATCATCATTTCAGCCGAAAGACTTCCACTGCTGGACATAGGCCTCCCTCAAGTGTCGCCACATTGACCGGTCTCGTGCGTCTCGCATCGTGTTCCTTATATCTACTCATAAAAGCGTAATAAAGGAGTACTTACGATTGAAGCTCCAGGCGGGTCGTCTCCAGCTTCAATGAGCAGAACGTTCCAGTTGGATATCTCTGTTAGTCTGTTAGCCAACACACATCCTGCTGATCCAGCACCCACTATTATAAAGTCAAACGTTTGACCAACTGAAACATAAAATAGAAACGTTTTGAGATTTATAATTCTTTGAAAGCGTAGATACCGATTGCTGGGATAGTAGTCATCCGAATAAAATACTATCACGTCTGTTGGTACTCAAGGTGTGAAAGGACCCAACACACAAACCCGTCAATCAAGCATACTGTATCTACTTACATCAAAATAAGTAGCAAACTAAGTCAAATTGCCATTTTTTTATGTGAAAAGTCACGCACTCAAAACATTGTGCTGGTGGATAGTAGACATTGAATAGTAGGTACACACTTATAAATAAGTGCAGGCTGGTATGCTTAGTCTTATATGGTATACTTTAAAACTTGTATTTAAAACAAACGTGTGAAAGTTTTGTAACTTTGGCCTTTAATATCTCCGCAATTAAAAGGTTCCCAGGTATGGACCAGTACAATATATGTCCAAAAATGTTCCCAGTGACGGGAAGAACAAGAGCCTGTCGGCTTCGCTAAGGATGTTTTATACGCGTTATACCTAATGCCTAAATATTATTGCACTGTTGGATTATTAACTGGCTTTTTAAAAATGGATAAGGAAAGGAACGAGTAAATTAGAGGAAGTCTAAAAGTTGCGGCACCGGGGGTGTGATCCCATGGCACAATTTATCGAACTCCACGCGGGTGAAGCCGCTGGCATAAGCTAGTTTTTAAAAGTGGTTTTGTTATTGCTTATTTTAACGCCTTATTCTCAACTCGTCTTAATCTAGGCGTGTATGTTATTTTAAAAATTAAAATGTTCCTCATCATTTTATAATACCGGTATTTTATTTTATAATTGCCTCGTAAGGGCACAAGCGACTGCTGAGCATGAGGTCATGGGATAAAGGGTAAAGTGTTATTGGGTTATTCCGTCAGGAATTTAGTAGCAGCCACGGCGCCTGGAATTGGGCCCGGTTGATGGCAATAGAGCCTATTGCCATGCCCCCTATTACATAGGACATCATTTCATTTTGACCTCATTTTCGTTATCAGTGACCCCGAAAACCAAGAAAATGACACCCATGACGAAAAAACCGAAAAAAAAAATAAAGCAAAAAATGCAGAGGAAGTAAAATAAAAAAAATTAAAGTGAGTTTATCTTAAATATGTAAATAAGTCAACTAAATAAAAAAAACTAGTAGGTACACACGGCGGCACATGAAGCTGTCATTTCCAGTATAAATTGCCCTGGCTTTGTATAGATTTCCTATACAATGAGAGATCCGCATAAACTGGTTGTGTACAGCTTGATCGGCCGTCGTGCGTACAAAATACGATATCGACCACGACCATTACACATTCTATCTCGTTCTACCCTACATACTTTATTTTTCTGCCCATGTCGAACTCGATAATCTTCGGCTTACCGGGCTCCCTACAAAACTTTTTTAGAACTCCTTACAAAAAAAAATTTGTGGAATAAATGTTTTGATTTTAGTAGACCAGTTACAGGCAGTTTTGATTTGTCGAAAAAAAGATTATACAATGAAGCTACAGTCCCATTCAAAAGGCATAATAACTGTGAAAGTACTGTAGTTGCCCACTCCAAAGTTACCGAAATTTATAAATAATATTGCGAAATCATAAATAGCGACTTTTGCCACGACACAATAAAGTTTAATTCAGGCCGCGCAGCGCTAATTACCTACAGTTATATTCTCCTAGAAGCTGCCTCTCTGTCTATTGCGTAACTCTTATTTTCTACCTTCTGACTACGTTCCCTATTAGGTACCTACTGTACTTTTGTGAACAAATGACATTTCAAATAAACCTAAGCTCGGTGTTTACTAAGTATTATTTTTTACAAACTATTTTTGGCTCAGCTCGTAACAGAACTTAGCGGGGGTGGGGTGGCGGGTTCGAAAAATTGGCACACGTCCGACCTCCAACGCGTTCCGCTCGGGACTGAAGCACGCGATGCGAGTAAGAAATGATGAAAACAGCACATTTTGGAAATGGTTGTTTAGGTTTTTTTAAATATTTCAAATTATGATCGCCGTTTACTGTCACATTTTCATTTTTTTTTTATTGTTAAAAACCTAATATAAATCAAATGATATAATATTAAAAACCATCATTTAGACTTGTCTTTGCGATTTAATTGGATGCAACAAAGTGCAAGTAATCGTGTATCGCTGTGCCGGAATATCTAGATCGAAGTGTGTAATATGTAATATGTTTTTTTCAGAATTTAAATCCGTGCTATATAGGAATAAAACACAAAACAACGTTTATCTGGATAACCTCGCCTTAAATATAACTGGCAAAATGTGGTTCTACTATTTCAAC
This sequence comes from Noctua janthe, assembly GCA_910589295.1. Classification (NCBI taxonomy): domain Eukaryota; kingdom Metazoa; phylum Arthropoda; class Insecta; order Lepidoptera; family Noctuidae; genus Noctua; species Noctua janthe. Next base: position 2,149,966 of record OU342561.1, read on the forward strand.
TCTGCCTAACTCTTCGGGGATTACATGCGTGATGTTATGTTATGTTAAAATATTAAACAGTTTTCTATAGAACTGTCGACAAAACATTACAATAATAATGCAGCAGGTCAAAGGTGGCATATAAGCTAGTTCCTTTGCTCATATTCTTAACTAATTCAATGCTACCATCTTAAAAAACATGAATTATGTAAAGTATGTATCTCATATCTGTAAGTACGACTTATTGTCGCATTGCATAAGGTATTTAAATGTCAATAGAATTATTAGGTAGATGTGGATAATTTTATTGTTTTGTTAAGTAATTGTTTTATTAACCTAACTACCTAGGTTTGAAAATTTTTACCCGACTACGGCGAAGCCAAAAGGAATGGTTATAAATTTAGCAGTCTATGTATGTATTTTTGTGTTTACATATGTTCCTCCGTAACGCCTAAACTATTCATCCGATTTTAATGAAAAAGGCGTCAATAGATTCGTTAGTGTCACCCGGGTAACATAGGCTACATTTTAACCGACTTCAACAATAGGAGGAGTCGATTTTACCTTGTAAACTCTGAATTTAATTAGAGCGTGATTTTTAAGTAGTTGGGTTTTTGAGTTGTTATACCTACCGATGATGTCAACTTATATTAGTGCTATCTGTTGCCCGCGACTTCGTTCTCGTGGCCATTTAGATGTGTATGTGAGAAAAAAAAATGGCCTATGTCCTTCCACAGGATATAATCCATCTTCTTGCCAAATTTCATTATGATCCGATCAGCCGTTTAGTTATGAAAAGTTGACAAACGGAGTTACTTTCGCGTTTAGAATATTATAGTACCGGTATGAATTTAATCAAAAATTTTTCAGTGACAGCCTCGGAGTCTGGGTACACGTTTGATGGCAATTGGCTTGACTCTTATTCTTGGAACTCAAACATAACCGACGAAATGGTGTGTGCGGAAATGCGATCGTACGCGGCAGCATCGTAGATGCGTTCGGCAGCGGTTCTAAGCGAAACACAAGGATAGAAGCGTAGAAAAGTGAGATTCCGTGAAGCTAGGTGAGGTGTAACCTAAAGAAGTAGGTATGGAACAAGAAATGCTGCGCCGACCCCAAAAGAATTGGGATAAGGGCAGGAGAATGATGAAATGATGTGTTATTTTGTGATCAATTCTTACCCTGAACATTAGCATGCGGTGGATACGGCGATGCACTTGAGTCCAGCGAATATAGACTTACAACAGCTATCTGTACCAACTTGATCAATGGTAACAGCAGCTTTACCTCTGCTACGGAAGCAGCATGCAAGATGTTTCTGAAAAGATCAAAGATTATGGTGATAGATTGACAAAAGATTAAACGCAACAACGCACTGGGAACATATACAGGGTGGAAGCGACTTCGACGCACAAACGGTCACCTACCATGAATTCGGCGCATGTATCTATCCCGCGTCAAAATTTGACGTCGGTTTTTTTAAACAAAATTTTATTCTCCATAAGTACATTTTGACCGTGTAGGTAGATATTGCAGTTTTGTAGGAAACAGCTGTTTTTTTCAACTGTGCTCCCTTCCACCCTGTACAGGAAGAGGCCAGCACACACCGAACACAGACCTCTCTGTGTGTGGGAGTCGGCCATTAGAACACCACGCGGGTCCAGATCTTGTTGGTAATTATCACAGTTCCTCGAATTTTCGGCATGCTGATTGTAAAACATGAAGTAGAAACTAGTCCATAACTGTAATTATGGCTTTGTGAAGTCTGAGGGTGCAAAAATTTGTCTGCTTGGTCCTCAGTATCCCTGATCATTGGAAGGTAAGTCATCTTAATATTGATTTTATCAGTCGGATGACGTTCAAATCCAGTCGAAAACGTCCCTAAGCGTCACCACTTCGCCCGGTGCTGTACTTATCGGTACTTAAATACAGTCTTTTCAGTTTGCCAGACGAATTCCAATGTAACATTGTAGACGCCAGCACATCAGGCTACCCGAAACTGTAAAATTTTCGCAAACAACCTTGAACCTAATGTTTTAGGAATAAAGTTCTTCTTATCGTATCGATGTTCCTTCCATATCACACAGTTTGGGCCCAGTAGGTGGCCACGTTTATTGCAGCGGCAGAGGCGCTATTCAGGTCGTCAAGAGTGCAGGTTAACGGACACCTGGGACACTCCAGACGGGCCATAGTTTGATCTGAGGAACCAATAATACCCCATTTTTGCCAGATTATGTTTGCAGCGGCCTACTTGGATACGCAATCGCAATCAGTAATTTATTTTTAGGGATAAAGTTGAAAATCTATTAAAGAAATTTGACAGATTAGCATTAGTAGCTCGATGTGCTGGGGTCTGCACATAGGTGTTTTTTAAATCAGAGTAATCTTCAACTGCAATAAGTACCAACAGTAGTAGGTAGGCGTGATGTCATTTAAATGTTTATGTATGGTTTGGATCTAGAACTAGTCACCGAATGTCTATGTATAGTTAGTTTAGTTACTTAACGAGCAGATAGGCACAGTATAAATATATAATTACCGTACGATAGGTTTCTTATTTATTCTGAACTGCGGTTTGCGGTAGGTAAGTATTTTCAGTTGGTAGTGGGTTTATATTGCGTTACCAACGGAGAATATTATAGAATCATTTATATATAACCCACTGACACAGAGATATTGCAAGGATCAGCATTAAATAAAACTATTTTTAAAAAGATAAAGCTACAATTAGGTACCTGAAAAGGTACAACCTAGAGAAAATCTTAAGAATGCACGGCGTCGATTTTAGAGTTAAAAAATCATCGTTCGAAGATTTTCTACGGAGTTTTTTGTTTGATTGGTCTGGAATCTAGATGAACTGACTGTTATTGCAATTTTTCTTTGTTATATTATTATAATATAACATTTTAATTTTTCTTCATCAAACATATTTGCACATGCATTTTGCCGTATTTTTCTGGTGGATTTTATATCCCAAATTATACAAAATCCACTTATACCTACTTAGTTTCTATAGTTTTATTTTTCAACAGTAAACAGGTTTCGTGGGAACTCTAAAATAAACAAGGTTTCGACCCGTATGTATGTAAGACTACAGACTTCCTCTAAGAAGATCTCTGACCTCTAAGAAGTATAACATATCCTTACTTTCGGAAGTCGGTGAATCCGAAGCGGTTTTTTTTAATTTTATTTAATATATATTGTGTTTATTTTGCAAAAAAGTTTTTCGCCTTTTATACACAGTGAAGTGTTAACGGACTTCTGTTGCTAATTGTAGGTCCTTCATCGACCTGTCAACGTTTAAAATTGGAATTGTCTGTGCCGTACCAGTTTTTTTTTAAACTTGTTATCTTGTGTGTAAGTTGTGAAATAATCAGTTACAAAGATTTCTGTACCAGGTATAAGGGAATAAGAATTTGGAACAGTTGTCCTTCATCTCAGGTTATTTTATTTTATACTACTCGGGAAACTTACAGCTAATATAAACAATGTTCTTGAACAATAAGACAGAGGAGGTAGTCAGATATGCAGGTACAAAATAGGCAGATACATAATAAGCAGATAGGTTAGGTTGTCTACTCGTCATGTAGTATTTACAGACTGTTTCAAGGTAAAAACAATTAAAGGTTGACAATCATATAATTTTCGTATTTAACAGTGCCAGTTAAGTTGTTTTGTATCACTTCCTTAACAATTATATCTAGGAAAGTACTAATACTTAGTAAATGTCAATGATTATAATATCAGTTGCTAAATCATCCCCATCATCAGAAGGGGGTTTTTCTTCTATTGGACAATCCTTATGGATAGCCGATCTACACTGCATAGGGAGAACGCAGAGGATTAAATAAATTAGGTCCGTTGGCCTTACCGACTAAAAACTAGAGTTTAAGATAACGAAAATGCATTATTTTATTGGGCCGAAAACAAAAACATCCAAACAAGGTCTTTTTTGTGCTGAAAACTGAAATATATTTTGGTTTGACTCTTCTAAAACTCATAGTTTCTATCTACCTATCACCTACTAGGTACTACCATGAGTCAGGACTGCAGAACCCGGGCAAATATTATGTTTTTAATTATTTCAACGGAAATTTTCCATGAGAATATTATGTCCTTTTCTTCTATTTTTCACATAATTATAAATAGACTGATTAAATTAGTACTTACTTTAGCTGATGTCCAACAATTAAAATCACAAATCCACAAACAACACCAATCACATTCAATTTCATGCGCGGGAAATTAACTTTCATTTTGTTTTATTTTTTTACTTTTTAAGTGTTTATTTCATGGCACCGAATGTATTCATTCAGCCTGTCTGTCGCTAGATGCGAGTTGTTCCGTGGCCCGTGGTTGTCTGGGTGACAAGATGAAACTGCTAAATATTAATAGCGGTTTTGTACTGGGTTTAAATATGAAGGAATGTTGAATAACAAAACATATTTATTTGTCCTGTATGTTTCATCACATATAATTATTATTTATGCTTATTATTTATAGAGTTGGCATTAAGTATAATCTGTTGTGGCTACCTTACCTTTGTGGTTTTTATGGGTTACCTTTTTTAGAATATGTACCCACAGTTTTAACTTTAGGCAATAGGCCATTTAATTCCCTCTAGGACAAAAGTGGCAATTCAAAGACGTGGTAATGTGCTATGGGCACCATAAAAAACTATTACATGTCTGGGTGCGTTGAAGAAGTCTTCATAAATAGGAGGTGATTAGGGCCTCTTCATAAATTAATAGCGAGTTTCACGCCTGTTGTTCTCCGAAGTGTTAGGCAGACCCCCTATTACATGGGACTATACTATAATTGCGTTAAAAGTTTGTAGGGATGGAAGGATGGTTTGTTATTCTTTGACGCAAAAACTACTGAACGGATTTGGATAAAATTTTGCACAGATATTTTGTAACCTGAATTAACTCATAGGATACTTTTTATCCCGGTAGTATGACCCCATGGGACAATTACAAACTGCACGCGGACGAAGCCGCGGGCATAAGCTAGTTCTTACATAATGGGTTTCTGAGTTTTCTTTAAAGGCCAATCTCCCATCTTCCCATTTTTTATACATGAATTCTAGGCTTTCCTAAAGCTACGTAAGCACACGCTCACGCTGCGTATTTAGTTGCCGTTGACTCACTAGCGATATATCTCAAGTTTTGGCAGCAGATTTGTCGCTTGCGAAATTACGATGCCAAAATCGTGGATGTGAGATTTTAAAATTGCCGGAGAGTGACTGCGAGTGTACAGAGCATTAGATCAGCTACGTATGCTCTAGATTAGGGCTAATATAAATGCTGAAACGCCGACTGGGACCTGTAATATAATATACGTGTTTCGAAGCTTCTGGGTTTATGAAGCGATTTTTTCGTAGAGGTCAGATTTTGAAGAGAGAGTTTTAATAGCCAGTTTTTTGGCGCTAACATAAGTAAATTTTATTGCCTACTTAGCAGGGTCGTAGCCAGGATTTGTATATGGGGAGGAGGGGATGAACAGTACCAGCCTGGGTCTAGTTGGCTAGCTGAACAGCTACATTTTCAATTGCGGTAAAAGCTGTCATGACATCACTCGACACAATGCGGAAGCAGAGCGTCTTTAACACACACGCGAGACGAGCGCGATATCTCACGATTTTGTTCTGATAGGCCAACTAGCAGAACCGAGACAATTGACCGGGACACGTCTCCCTAACCGTACTCTAGATGCGGAGTTCAGTAGTGCATTTGTGTTCCTTTCTAGAAGGAGTAGGCCAACGCACGCGCAGGTCAGTGACTGATGCTGATTGATTTGAGCCATTCACCGATGCGATTATGGTTGCAAAATCTGGATCCTTTCTTTTTAACAACATAATTGCTTTTGATTGCGTCTTCGCTCCCGTTATGTATGGAATTTAACCCACGGGGAGCTTTTAAATGCAGCCTATGACAATCTGGGATAATTTAGCTTCCCGTTAGTGAAAGATTACCCCTACCATCCCAGCATACACACAAATTTTACCTCTTTGTAATATTAGTATAGATTACCCTTAAGTCTAGTACTACCTACCTAACAGCTACTTGCGGAAGGTACCTATACACAGACCTAGATCTAAGTATTACGGTAAATAATTATATGTAAGTGGCTACCTAAATGAATTTTTATTTTCCAGTAAAAGTAGCGAGAAAACATTTTTTTGCGCGATAAAAAAAAAAAACAGATGAGTCTATTTTTAAAGCTAGAAAAAAAAAGCTAAAAAGGGTAGTAATTAAACCGACTTCTATTTAATAGCCTTTTTCTCATCCAAAAAACTACATTGTCCTCTAAATGACTAAATCAGCCACCATCAATGTGCATCTAAAAAGTACTATCTCAGCCACCATATATCAGCGGTGTAAGCTACTGTAAATACATACCTGTATCGTTGTTATTTTATAGCATCTATATTTGTGACATATATTCAAGCAATAAGCTTCTAAAATAACTATATACACCAATAAAGTAATTCTATCGCCTTCTAATTTTATAACTTAGTACGTGTAAGACTTAGTTAAGTATGACTAATTCATAACTCGCCCTATTGTTCACAAAATATACCTAAAATGATCATCAAAAAATTAACTATAGCCACTAAATCATCATCATCTGCCTAGCCTTTTCCCAACTATGTTGAGGTCGGCTTCCAGTCTAACCGGATGCAGCTGAATACCAGTATTTTACATGGAGCGACTGCTTATCTGACCTCCACAACCCAGTTAGTACTGGGTAATACGATACCCCTTGGTAAGACTGGTTGTCAGACTTTTTGGGCCACTGACTACCTGTAACGACTGTCAAAGATCTACAAATGACACCCGGGACCAACGGCTTAACGTGCTTTCCGAGCCACTAAATATAAACAACAAAACAACCGTAGCTTGTTTTTTTTTTGGTAGAATAGACTCTTTCTAGTGTTTTTCTCCAAAAGTTAGGTTCAGCTAGGTGCTAGCTAGGTTCATGGGAAACAACAATATTTTGTGATAGGCGGAGTCGACGTAGCCCCGCTAGGCGGGGCTCCTATTCCTAGCTGCAGGGTTTGAAGTAACCTAGCACGAACCTAAGACGTTTCCTTTGCCGCAATGCCTTTTTTGCGATGTTTATTATAACAAATTGTGTTAATGTTTATTTTAACTAAATAAAAGGTTTCCAACCTAGTGGACTATTATTGTTCTTATTACACGAAACGACGCACTCGTCGTGAACCGAAGGGCACTCTCTCATTGGCGATAGCGCGTAGTGGCGCCCCTCTCGCTCTATCGTCGCAGTTTCTAATTTTATGTTAAAAGAATACAATGTAATATTTTAAAAGCTAAGTTATATCAATGAAGCTTTCGAGTTGATGCCTGAACTATATTTAATTAAAGCAACATTCGTTGACGCTGTAAAACTTAAAATGTTGGCGAGTTGCAAAATCCGTGGCTGACTTAGCAAGTTAGATGGTGATGTATAATCAAAGATACCTATAAGTAAAAATAAACAACAAAAAAATATTTTTTGCTCTTAACTTGACGCTTTTAAAAAAGACGAATTAGTTTATTAGAAGCTTTCTTATTTTCCCGAGGCTGACATATAACATCGGAGGTAAAGTTCCGTGGACAAAAAAAAATTGTAGCTTGACTTATAATTTCCGTTTTAAAAATACTTACTAATTTGTTACTACTACTACTCATATACTTTAAAAAATACATTTTTGTTAGCCTCCATTGTGGGCAAAGGCCCCCCCTTTCTCCCTCCAAACCTCTCTGTTTTGTGAAATTTCTGGTCACGTTAGCCCCGCGAACACGATCAGGTCGTCACAAATAATAGAATTAATTATGTGAAAAATCTTCCTCATATAACCGGCAACTTTTAGACAAAACCGGTACTCGTTCCTATGTTAATATTTGTATAAATTAGCAATTTACTGCCAGTATGACGTGGGTAGATAAACCCGTATACTTATCCAATGTTGAATGTAATCTTATGTTGTGCTCAATGATATTGTTGGTATACAAGATATGTTACGTTCATAGTTACCGACATTATTTTAAGATCTGGTCGCGCTGGTATACAAGGTGAATTTTTCAAGTGGGGGTGGATGGTAAAATCCGAAACTATGAGGAATACCGAAAAATAGTGAAAGGAGTCTCGGGCCCGGTTTTAATGAAAACTAAAACGGCATAATTGGATTTTTGAAAATCAATATTCGGTCAGTGGGTTGTCTTAGGGGCGGGGTTAGCCAGGAATCGAATCCATTGATTTTGTAAAAAAAAAACATACACTATTTTTATACCATTTGATAGTGTCGCTAATAGAGATAAAATTCTGGGAAGTGATGACAGGCGGCAGTTTTAGTTTTCATCAAAATCGGGCTCGAGACTCCTTGTGCACTCATGTTGACAAGTCCCACTAATGAACAGTACATAACAAGTAAAAGAGATAGATAGCTTTCATTTGAACGTTTGCCAAACGTTTTGTGGAGGCATAGATTATGATTTTCTTGACGCGGACCTGGACAACATACCTACCCCAATTGGGACGTTTTCACAATGCGCGCGCTAGTAACGGTGCGCGCGCTATTGGTGACAGATACATAATTATGTATCTGCATCATTTAAGTTTAAATAGAATTATTTGGTCTATATAAATAAACATTCCTAATCAAAATTGTTTCTAATTTATTTGTATCCAAATAAATGAAAGATATAATTAAATGAAAGATAGATTGAACTCTATAAAAAGGCATCGGTTTTTATTATCCGTGTTTGAGTTTATATACGTAGGTACATACTTCTAAACGTGTTTTAGATCTGGTAGAACTGGTTCCATAATTATTTCATATTTGTTGTGTAGCTGTAATGTGTCAAATAACAGTAATCTTTATTTTTATTACTTTTAGGGAAACAGATGGCTGAGTGACGTACAGAACCCTAAGACGTCAAGTGCAAGAAATATGTGTGTACACACTTGAACACACATGCAGTGCACCGAAAAAGTAATGTGACTATACATTGTAATCTGTGTGTGATGCCGCTAAGTTGTAAATAGTAGCCATAATATTAACAGATTTAATTTTAAAACAGAAAACAAATGTTTAAAACTTTCTTTCGTTTCTTTCGGATTGAAACTAAACGTACTAAAGTACCTGTCTTTGAAGATGTCAGTGTCAATGTCAAATTAGTGTCATCAGCCATGTCTCATGTGTTGTTTGTGTAAATTCTGTAAAACTCCAGAAATTTTACTTTTAAAGTCGCAAACATGTCGAAATTACGGCCCATATTGAATTTGTCATATTGTCGGTATTACAGCGTCAAACAGGCAAAGAAAAAGTTACCAATAATAACGTGTAAACGACCAGAATTCAATCATTTCGATGGTCAGAGTTACAGTAAGTTTGATGGCATTCCGCTGGCTTCTAAAGGCTGGTTAAGTAACAAATCTAAGGGGGACTACTTTGTAATATACGGAGACGCGAACAAAAAGGAAGAAAAGCCGGTTTATAAGAAGAGTTTTGAAGAAATCGGCGTTTGTCCAAATTTGATTGAGGTTATGTCTGAGCAAGGTTATTCTTTGCCTACTTTGATTCAAGCGAAGGGCATTCCTTCCATACTGTCTGGTAACAATACTGTCATAACTGCGGAGACTGGTTGTGGTAAGACTTTGGCGTATTTGCTGCCAATATTCCAACATATCTTGGACTGGAAGCCTAGTGTCAAGGAGGAATTTAACAGTCCTATGGCTGTTGTAATAACTCCCAGTAGAGAACTAGGTAAGTTATTACTAATAATTATAGAATGAAATATTTCAAATCTTTACTACTTCTTAGCGTGTGGATGACATTTCATTGAGTCAGCCCAAAATATGGCTACGAGATTGGCACTTTCGGCAGTGTCATGTCTAATCTAATTTCTTATACATTTTCCAGCTACCCAAGTAGGTGAAGTAGCTCAAAACATAGCTCAACGACTCAACTTGAACGTAACCACTCTTGTTGGTGGACGCACAAAGCAAAAGATGTTGAACCCACCAATAGAATACTGTGACGTTCTAGTGACCACGCTTGGAGCATACAGTAAACTGGTTACAACCGGTATTTTCAAGACCAATCATGTGCACCATGTTGTGTTGGATGAAGCAGATACGTTGTTAGATGACAGCTTTATTGACAAGTTGGCGCACTTGTTAAAGAAATTCCCAGTAAGTAACATGATTGCTAACGGGCTTTATTTATCTGTTGCTTTTGCTCGCAGTTTTCGCTAGCCTTACGGTTGGAAATAATTTCATGGACACATTTAAAAAAAATATAGCCACACCTGAGGATAATGTAGCTTCCAATTTTTTAAAGAATTTTCAGAATTTATTATTACTAAAGTACCTACTGCTTCAATTCTTGCTAGTTTTTGACATTGAATATAGCATGATCATGAAATTTAGCCGTTTTTCTCTCCCATGAGCCTTGTACGGTTCAGGGCGATTATTTAGCAAATATGTCTACTTCTTGGAGTTTTTAGTATTGCACACGAATCCTTGTCATGCATTGTTTTTGTAGCTAGGTGATGTCTTTTTAAAGTAGAAAGATAAGCTTACCTTAATGATTGTGTAGAGTTGACTGTCACAGGGGGCATTTGGCAGTTCTTCCTTCAAATTTCTTTGGTTAACAAACTGGTTCTTGGTTCAAACACTGACACAACTCAATCCTAGTAAAAGAAAAATAATTTTGTAAGTTTGCAACTTCAGAGCTACTGGATCCAATTTCGAAAATTGTTTCATGAATGGGAAGATACATTATCCCTAAAATTTACCGAGGCTAAATTCGTCATAGGTAAAATTCGTCATAGGCTAAATTTAAAACATTCTCGAGGGAAAATTCTCGACCATAACACAGGCGAAGCCGCGCGTAAAAGCTAGTCTGTACATACAAATTAATCTTAATCCAGAAATGATTTAGTGTTAGGGTGAAACACATCCACATTCACACCACAAAACACCAACCAAACTACCCTCATTTTTACTTAAAATGTTTCCAGATGCAACACAAAGTCGAAATCCAGACTCCTCCAGTAGGCTGCCAAATAACCTTGGTCAGCGCAACCATGCCTCACGAGCTACCAGCCTCCGTCAGTGCCTTTGTGGACCCTGAATCACTGAAGTCAATTACCACCAGCAATATTCATAGGCTACTACCGCATGTGCCTCATAAGTAAGTCTATCAACTCAGCCTGCCACAGTCCACCACATTATTCATCGGTAATTTAAAAAAAAAAAACTGTTCCATACATTTTGACCATGTAGGTATTGCACTTTTGTAAGAAACAGCTGTCTTTATTTTAAAAACCAGTGAAAAATTTTGGTGTTTTGTTTTAAAAGTTCAGAATGATGTACTGAATAAGTGGTAACCGTTTGTGCGTCGGTGTTCCTTCCTCCCTGATCCCAGCATTGGACATTTCAGACTGATCAGTCTTATGCGAGTGACGTCACAGATGTCAATCAGCCATAAGCTCTTTGTGTTCTTCTCGCGAATTAAAAAAAAAACTCGCTAAAGTTGTTGTGTAAATAATTCGTAAATACTTCTGCCAGTGCAACTTACAAGTAATATTATTGTCCAGTGTTTATGTGCTGTGTAAATATAAAAAACGCTAATTAACGTTTTAGTGAACCCCAGTAAGTACATAAGTACCCGAAACCGAAACTTTTGCTTGAGACCTAACATCAGTGTGTGCGGACCTTTATTCCGATTCTGTGCTCTACCTATGGTGTATGTCTGTATCATAAACACCGTGGAAATACACCATAAACGTGTTTCTGCAAATAGCGCCATCTGTTGCCTAATCGGTGTACTACTTGGACTGATTAATTGTGCTGCGTTTGGTAAACAAACAAGTTTCAAGACACCATGGCTAAGTGCGGTGGATATGGAAAGTTTCTTTCGTTGGCAGAGGCAGCTAATTGCAGCAAATGTAGGCAATGGTACCATCGAGGGTGCATAGACATCCAGAAGGCAGGTCCTGTAACGAACCCCTGGCACTGCCCTGAGTGCAAAAAGAACCAGGTGAGGGATAACCGGGCTGAAACACCGGTACGGGGTCGGGCCCCAACACCAGCTGGAACGAGGAAAACATGGTCAACCTGATGGACACCAGCCCCATAAATAGCACAGCCCTAGATGCCACACAGGAGCTCAAGCAGCTCAACCTAGACACCCTTAGGGCAGAGCTAACTCATTTTAAAGAGGAATGATAATCAGTTTCAGCAGCTGCGTAACGATCTGCCAGAGCTAAGGTCCTCTCTAATATCAGCCAATGACAGAATGAGTAACCTGGAGGGGAAAGAGTAGCTGTAATGGAGACCGAACTGGCTCAGCCCCAAGTGACGCGATCGTCGGATGTGGATGAGCTAATAAGCCAGTTAAGGAGCGATATTAATGACCGTGACCAGGAGTTGCTCGCAAATGATCTCCAGATCTCAAACATAGCAGAGATCAGCGGTGAAATCCCTGTTTTTATCGTCTGAAAGTTTTGTACAAGATGAGGCCTTATTTATCCTAATCGCTACGGGAACAACTAGTCCTGTCTCGGTTGAACTACGCACACTGTGACGGCCCGCGCCTATTAGCTCGTACAGATCGGCTCATATAAAGGGCACAAAACGCGTGCGCTCGATTTTGCTATAACATACCTCGTAGACGTCGTGTCACATCTTTTCTTAACAAGTATTTTACGCTACAAATGAAGTCCAGACACAAATTACACCTGACTTGACTTTTATTCGGTGTGGTATCAAAAACAGGACTACTTGTATAATAAATTAATTTGGATAACAAGTAGGCGGGATTCGAATGTGGCAGAAGACAATGTTCGCAACAACTCTCAAGTCAGTCGCATAATACAGCTGCTTTCAGAGGCGGCTTTCGTTGTGCGGCTTCCAAAGTATGGAATAACCTGCCACCATCGATAAGACTAATCAAGACGATAGACACTTTCAGGGAGTCGTTTGCGGTAGTTTCTCATAGAAGCGCAACGTAAGCTGGTTATGGTTGCTCTAAATTGCAATGATTACGGGGAGACTTGATTGTCCCTATATGAGGCACTGTTGTGACCGGCATGTTGTTAAGGTCAAATAGCTATATGTCCTATAAATTTGACATTCAATCGAACCTTTAATTTCACTTTGGAGAGGAGGCCTGTGTCCCAGCAGTGGTGCTGGGACACAGGCCTCCTCAGAGGGAATGGGCTATAATACACCACGCGGGCCCAGTAATTAAATTAAAAAAAAATTAGAGATTTAGTAAATTGTAATTAATGTTTTAATAATATGATAATTTATTACATTTATTAATTTATTCTAAATCGGTTGTGTATTTTATTTTTGACTTTTTTAATTTGATTCAATAATGTTTCTAATCTAATCTAATCTAATCTAATGTAATGTAACTCTGATATTTAGTTATAATTTATTTGTATTTTCATCTATTTTTGGTTTTTACCTGAAATAAATGGAATTAATTTATTTATTTTTAAATGAATTCCTAATATGATATACGTTCCTACCTTCCTACCTAATTTAACTTGAGCATGACACAGTATCTGGGTCGAAAAATGTTATTTACTATAAATGGATACCATCACACTACAATTATTAAATAATCAAGGACATTTTTATGCATAATCATTGTTGTTGACATATGCTTACCTCTGTTCTCCCTCCTTTTCCTTTATCTATCTCCAGTTTCACTTTCGCTTGATAATAATTCAGTGACTTATTTATGTAGTGCCATACATAAATAAGTCACTGAATTATTTTCATATTAATTTGTTACACCAACCCACTGTTAGTCAAAAATCTTTCCGTTTATTTCAATTAGACCGTCACGCTCGGATGCTTGCAGCACATTGTGGATTAAATGAAAATATATAGATAAATTAAATACTGAGCGTTAAAAGTCATCGTGCAAACCGGTTCTTTTCGTCCGACCCATTTATCTATCTGTTTTCTTATATATTTTTGTTTTTGTTTTGCTCTTTCGTTTAGTCACTCTAGTTTATTTTATTGTTTGTTTATTTTTTGTATGCAGATCTATTTCTCATATTTAAGTACCTATTCACCACCACCATTGACACAAAATATAAAACTGCTTCACATCCGTAACCTCACTAATTCAGGTCCAGTTGAAAACTAGCGTCGGGCACTAGTTGTCATTTTGCTGAACTAGGCCTATTTGGCGCAGCCGTGACGCATACAGTCTCACACATTTTTTTTTCTTTTTTATACTGTGTGCACTTGTGGCATGTACCAAATAAATGTATTTTCTTTCTTCTTTCTATGTGTCTTATGCATGCGGCCTCCATATATCATTTCAGAAGTGCTGGATTATGGACCACGATTGTTTAGTTTATATGCTTAATGTCGTCGTGGTCTATGGTTATTCTAACCTAACCTTTCTTACTTGGTATACAAGGTTGAATCTCCAAACTCTTGGTGCTGGTTAGCTTAAATCCTGAAGATAGATCCTATATATCTGGCTGGTCTTGCTAAAGGTCAAAGTTTATGAGAAATTGAAGTTAAATTAAGATTATGAAACAATCAGAATAATTACCTGGATTCAAATCTAAAAACAAAATTTTCTGGCACTGGCTGGATACCCCAAAACTACTTTCAGAGTAAAAAAAATGTATTTTAGTGATTGACAAGATGAAAGGAACACCGACGGTAAAACGGTTACCACATATTCAGTACACTATTCTGAACTACCCCACATAGAAATTTTTCATCGGTAATTTAAAGACAATTCTGCTTTTCCATACATTCTACTAGTCTGAATACGTGGTAACCGTTTTAGCGTCGATGTCCCTTACACTCTGTATTTTTCAGTTACTATTTGTTCCCAAAGTTGCAGGCGTTTGATAAAGGTTAAGATCGCGGAGGAACTGGCCAAGATATTAAATGCACGAAACTAATTTAAATAATTATAATGAGACAATAAAACTTGTCTGCTTAAATATACGTGTTTTATGATGTGAATCGTAGTAATTAACTAACTTTAACTGATGGTATGTTCTCATATTACTTTAGTTCGTTTTTAACGTTTATAAAAACAACCTTAACGAAACCGAGGTATTTGTTGGAATCTTCTAGTTACGGAGATATAGAAGATCAAAGTTTCAACTTTTTCAAACATTTTTTTTAGAAAAATGTTATTTAACTGTCAAAAAAAAAGAGCGGTTTCTCAAATCGATGCTTTCTGATAGGGCATGGTTAAAAGCAACTATGGGTGGGTCTATTTCTGGTAACACAGCGCAACCTAAGTGGTTATTATAGGTACTCTCTAAATCTTGTAAGATAATGGATACGGAAAAAAACGAAAACCAAAAAAAATAACTTTACTTTCGGAAGTCGGTGACTTTGTTTGTTTCATTGACTTTTTTGCCACGAAAGTAAAGTTATTATTAATTGCTTTTTTTTCCGAGTCGCTTATTTTTGATATATCAGTTAAAAAAGGGTTTTTAGTTGAGATATCCCTCATGAATACATGAGTAAAAATAGGTAAAGAGAAAAAAAAATGTTCTTTTTTCTTTGTTAGCCGTTTGAGTGTCCCACTGCTGGGCGAAGGCCTCCCCTATCTCCTTCCAAACCTCTCTGTCCTGCGCGATATCTGGCCATGTTCGCCCCGCAAACGGGATCAGACTGTCATACCACCTTCACCGCGGTCTACCTCGACGGCGATTTCCTCCGACAGGCGCCCAGTGGGAACGACTGACGATCGATCGAAAATAATATGATAGCAAACAATATTTCTTCCCCAGATTCATGCGTCTGGGAAAAGCCCAGAAACCACTAGAACTCCTGAAGCTAGTCCAAGCCGACATGAACCAGAATAAACCAGTGATGATATTCTCCAACCAGACCTCGACGTGCGACTTCGTGTCAATGTTCCTGAACGAGAACAATGTCGAATGTGTGAACATAAATGGCAAGATGGCGGTCGTTATGAAGATGGGAAGGTTCGAGATGTATAAAAGCGGGAAGGTTAATGCGTTGTCTTGTACTGATATTGCGTCGAGAGGATTGGATACTGTGAGGGTGAGTTATCGCTATCTATCTATCTAATGAGTGCAAAAAGACCCTTAACGAAGCCGAAAGTCACGTGTTTTCCTCGTCATTGCGATTTTTTTTTTCTGGACCATACCTGGGAACCTTCTAGTTACGGATATAGTGAAGGTCAAAGCTCCAACCTTCTCACACTTTTATATAAATATGTTTATTTTTTTTACTTGGCCACTCGCAATTCAACTTTATAAGGTTGCAATACTGCTTAACCGGACTATCCTCTGGTGACCTCAAATGAATTTAAGGCCCCTAGCCAGGGCTTACAAACTGATAACAAAGTTAGCAAATTTTAGTTTAAGTTCTAAGTTTACGTTGAATACTTCCATGACCCCCGTACTATTCAATGCATCCATCAGCTCAATGTTTTGAGTGCGTTACATTAAGCGCTACTGTAAACTGATATTTCAAAAAGTCGTTTCCCAGGAACAATTTCTGAGAGATCATAGAGTTGTTGTGTTTGAGTAGGTCGTAGAGTTGCTTAGTTTCAGAATGCTTAGTTGACGTTGACCACTTCGTGAAGGGTCCGTCTACACCTTGTATACTTATAAAATAGTGTCCTGACTAATGAACGCACAGCTCAAACCACTGGACGGATCGGGCTAGTTTGGCATACAGGTAGCTATTGTGGTGCAGGCATCCGCTAAGGTAGGGTTCTGGAAAATTCACCCCTAAGCGGTTGGAATAGGGGTGGAAAGTCAAATACAACGTATGTTTCGGCTTAAGTATAATTCTGAGCACAACAAAGAGAAAAATGGAAAGAAGGAATTGAGGCCTTTGTCCTGCAGTTGGACACAACGGGCTTATAATAGAAATAAAGCATTTTTCATTGAATTTGTTTTTCTAGTGGTTGCAAGCAGGACTGTAGAGCAGGAGGTCCTGGGTTCGATTCTCAGGTTGGGGAAATTGTTACTGATTTTTTCCTTTACAAATTTTTCAGTAGTTTCGGTTGATGGCAATAGGCTCCTACACTACTACAACACCTCTGCCTAACCCTTCGGGAATGACAGGCGTGATTTTATGTATTTATATTTCTTTTTCCAGACACAGCACATAATAAACTACGACTTTCCCCTGTACACGGCCGACTACATCCACCGCTGCGGACGCACCGGCCGCATTGGCTCCTCTCACAACTGCACCATCACCAACTTTGTGGCCTGGCCCCGGGAGGTACAGCAGGTAATATACGTGTCACTCTTATGGAATAAGCTAGAAATGCAATGATCTACATCTGTCGCATCGGCTCCTCTCACAACTGCACCATCACCAACTTTGTGGCCTGGCCCAGGGAGGTACAGCAGGTAATATACGTGTCACTCTTATGGAATAAGCTAGAAATGCAATGATCTACATCTGTCGCATCGGCTCCCCTCACAACTGCACCATCACCAACTTTGTGGCCTGGCCCAGGGAGGTACAGCAGGTAATATACGTGTCACTTTTATGGAATAAGCTAGAAATTGCAACGATCTACATCTGTTGCATCGGCTCCCCTCACAACTGCACCATCAACAACTTTTCCTTCAGTTTCTATAAAAGGGTCAAATTAAAAATGCGCTTCTCCACAGCCGTATTACTATTAATTTTCTATTTTTCTTTTTCAGGTGCAAAAGATCGAGCAATCAGTACGGAAACATAGTGAACTGCCCAGCGTTAACGCTAATATCAGGAGGATCATTGAGGACAGGATTGTCAAGATGGCGGGGGCTGCTTAGAATTTATAGATATGAAGTTATTGGTTGATGAAGCAAGGGATGGCCAAATTCTATGCCAACAACACAAAGTATTTTTTTTTCTTAGCCTGTTATGTGTCATATCTGGACATATTATGTTAAAGACAGAAATACTGTTTTTTTATGGCATATATTTTATAAAAAAAATGGAGATCAATTTTTCTATTAATTTTAATTCCCTTTGCCGAGCAGTGGGACATACGAGGTTAACAAAAAAAAAGTATTTTATAAATATTTTGTTCCATGTTTATTTATCCAAGTAGACTGTTCCTAACTGAAAACTGTGTAATACCCTATTACACAGATCGACCTTGATAGTATCTGAAGTTTGAACTACAACATTTTTAATTGTCCTAAGCCAAACCTTAACGTTAAGTTCAAATTGGCCTTTTAATTACCAAATTGTGGTACAGATTAGCTGTATTTAGTCTGTAGATATAAGTCACTAAGTCACAATAAAAACTTTTAAAGATATACCGAAATAAGCAATTTTATTTAGTCATCCTTATTGTGAACCATTTGAACGCCATTGTCACATATACAAGACAAGCAAGCGCGTGCCCTGTACGTGCGTGCCAACGACACAAATCTGACAAAAATGCTGTGCATTATAACACGAATTAAACAATTAAATACTTTTGGAATCCCTATTCTTTTTGTTATTTGCGGTGAAAGTGTGGCTTGGCGTGGAAGGCACGCGCGTACGTTTATTCTCTGTCGTTCAAAAGATTAAAGAAATAAAACACATATTAGTTTAAAACCCAATAAAATTGTATTCATAATATTCACACAATATTCAATCTAAACTCTACTTATACACACAAAAGATCCCTTTTTACACAATTGAACACTTTTGGGACCGTCCTTAAATACAAGGTCGAATACTAGGATACACGCTTCTCTAAAAATAAAATGTCTGACTTAAAACGAAAGTCTTTAATGATAAAGTTCTAAAATATTGCTTATTATGAAGACTACGTAGTATTTTGTTTAGTGAGGGCGATGCCCCTCGTATACAGGGTGTTTTTTTTCAACTTGAACCGTAAGGGGAAATCGGGATCTCGAAGTCATGACCTGCCAGTCTATTTTTCTTTTGGTTATGGACAACTTAATCGACCAAAATATTAAGAATGCCATAATTGTTCTCATAAGAAAGAGGTAATATTGCTTAAGAAAGTTTCCATATACTTTTTAAACAGGGTATATTACATAATAAAAGCAAGAGATCTGGTGTGGTATCTCAGACTATAAAACTGAACAAGGTATGTTTTGTGACTTTTGGAAATCCATAACTTTTTTTTTAGTTTTACCATACTTGTTGATCGGCTGATCAAATCAGTTCTTAAAAAAGTCCCATTTTTGCGAATTTCAGCAAATCGCAGAACTAAAGTTGTTCAGTTTCATGGTCCGAGAGACCACACGGGAGGTCTTGCGTTAATTATGTTACAACTTGTATATTCAGATTGTCCCATACTATCCCAGTTAAAAACAATACACTGGTTGAGGTCAAATTAACTTAAGTAGCGAAACTTCACCGACAAAATACAGTGAAGTTTACTAGTTAATATAATTTGACCCTCTATTAGTATATCCTTATACATGATAAGTAAGACTAAGTTTTGATTGATATTGGTGCTGATTTAGATGTACACTGATTCACCATAAACCATTGCTGTCTTTTCAAAACAGAAGAAACTAGAACGAGTTTTTGCTTTACTTATATGCTTGCGAGTTGGTTTGCTAAAACAAAATCAACTTTATTCAAATAGATTTATGGTATATTTTGTTTGAAACTCGTAGTTGGACCAGCTGAATGATAGTGCTGTAAACGTTTTCTGTCTCTTGCTGACTCTACCTGTTAGAAAGGGACAGCGATATTCTCCGTTAGATAGACAAACTTACAGGTTTTCTTCATAGATTATATTTTTCTTTTCATTACATATTGTATTAAAATGTTAAATATCCTTTTGTGAATTGTATACTTATCTTATACAATTCAGTAGTATCTTAGTAATACTGTTTCTTTACTTATATAGTTTGGCAATTCCAATCCTCGCTTTAATAAATAGGTAAGTAATTCTATAGTTTTTTTTCTAATAATTTCTACAAAATAGACTATGATTAATAACACAGATTTTCCACACATATAAAAATTGAATATTTACAATACGGATAAAATAGGTGGTCTTTTAAATACTGTTTTTTTTTGGCGTTGTATATTTTTTATTTTAAGATAAAATGCATACACGGTTCGACGACATCGCCGCGCGAAATCTTGCCATAAATTCAATATTTTCAACATTGGATCTAGAATCATGAATTCATCATTATAGACAGCCTCGTTACTCGAGTAATTACAAACGCGACTGCTGAGCATGAGGTCCTGGGATCGATTTCCGGGTCGGTCTAAGTTTAGTTAGTTTTTTTTCCATCAGGAATTTCTGATTAGCAGCCACGGAGTCTGGATTTGTGCCCCTAACCTAACCTAACTCTTCGGGGATTACAGGCATGATGTTATGTTATATTTACAACATTTTGCGCGTTTATGTCGCTTACACCCTTTATACTCACATCGAAAATTCATTTTTTTTAATATTTAAAATGCTCTCGCGGTTTATATTTACCGAAAACACCATAAACAATTTGGCACGCAATTTTAAGCCTTATCGGCCTAATGTTTCAAGCGATACTACCGCCTTTTGTGTATTTACATTCTAATCTACTCTTTGGTGTCAATTTTCCTTTTTTCATCACGATTTATCATGATCTAATATCTACACATTTACAATGTTAAAATTACGTTAGTTTTAAATAATAACTTATCCAATAAAATATACAGGGTAATCGAACAGAATAAGCGCAATACTTCTTAGGTGGTGATTTTCACCATCAAACTAGACAAAATATAAATTTCCCAAGCAAAATGGGCCGAAATATAATAATTAGAGCACCCGTACAAAAGTCGCATCGGCTGACGAAATTAGTATGAAGAGTTCAATATTTATTTCGACCAGTTATCCTTAGCCAAAGTTGTCGAGTTCGATGGTCTGATTTGTCATCTAAGAGGTATTGCACCTTGTAGTAATCAGAATTCGCTACAGATCTTTCGAACTCAAGATAATTAATAAAATATCATCTAAATTCTAAATATTTGAGCACACAAACTTTATTACTTACAAAAAAATCTGGCATTTGAATATTGTATAGTCCTCGTAGTTAGTTTATCACCCTGATCATCAGGTTGGATTCTCACTGACACGTCAACGTATTTTGGCCTATGTGACAGATAATGAAGTTTCACTATGCTGGGAATTGTTGTCAAAAGTGTTAAGCAATGGGGATGGGTCTGTGGAACGAATGGAGCTAGCATAGTCATCGTCCTTGGTTGAAAATCTGATAACGTCATTTTATAATTCAAAATAGCTTGACCTCATTGGTCAGATTGAGACCTAGCTATGGTCGCGCCATCTATAATTAGCTTTAAACGGTCTTCCCCATTGCAAGGTTCACTATACTTATAGAACTAATCTAAAACTGATATTTTAATTGCCAATTCGTGATCACAACAAAAACCTACAGTTAATATCATCTGTATTTTGAAAATCTTTGGCACATTTATTGGCACAATTGTTTCCTTTAATTCCGGGAAGACGGACCAGGCCTCGCGTCTTCAGTAGACTTCCACCTGCTTTCAAGAACAGCCTTCCCTTTGGCATCCTGATTCACATTCTGATGGCTGTACCGCCTCTGATCTTCAAAGACTCTGGCAGTTATGTTAAACACACTGTCAGCGCTGGTTTTCCTCCTAGTATCCAGAGTTGTCATACTATTGGTAGCTGAAGGAGATATCCTGTGAGGAAACCTCGGAGAACCTTTGATCTTTTCACAAGAATTCTGATGGGACATCGGTCTTTGATGCGTTGGTGGTAAGACAAAGTTGACCTTAGTCTCAGGTTCCGCGATATACTTCTGTGGTAAAGGTCTTGGAGGATCAGGGTCAAAGGAACATGAGGGCTCATCATCAGTTACTCGTATAATAGGACCACTTTTCGCGTAAGATTCTCTTCTCAACTTCAATTCAGGATGTGGTACATGGAGTGTATTACATGATAAGACCATGGAATGTTTTCTGTTGCCAGGAACTAGTCCTGCTATCATGCCAACATGCATTTTGAGTGCAGCAGCTATACTGGCCCCTGTAGGGTCTGCTATCGACATGGTCGAAGCTTTTCTGCTAGTCGGTCTACTGCTTCCGAAGAAGCTTTTTATTCTGCTCAGTAGACCGGTGTTTTCGTCTCTTTTGTTTAGGCAGAGGTTGTATAAGTCTATCCCTGGTTGAGATTTCCTGTAGTTGAGCTTTGGTTGAGAGCTGAAGCTGACGGAGTTGCGACCACGGAAGGCGTCGGTGGATGGCCAGCTCGCGCGAGGGATGACCGGAGGGAGGACGGAGAGGAGGAGCATGGGTAGGCCGCCGCTGATGCTCGGGGTGCGCCGGTCGTTCCCTGCGTGAGCCATACCCTCCTCTTCTACTGTGTTGAGTTCCGTCTACGAAGTAAATATATATATTAGATCAACTGGAATAAGTGTTTAACAATCGTATTAATTTTTTCTAGTTTTTGTGTGTTTGCAATTTGCATAGAAAGAAGCAAGCAGTTACCTACTTTTCACAATCGACACGCATTTTTTGCAATGTTTTAATACGAGTCTAGTTTCCTGTCTCATGATCCAACTCAATGAGTTTTAAATTATTAATCTATCCAAGTACTTACAAAGTCTTCCTGCAGTATTTAACTATTTCTTAATAGTAAAATAATAGAGCAAAAATACTTACTCTTTTATGCAGCGACAAGGACGCATTCGATCCACTAGCCGAGTCTAGTGGTTCAGCCAAGAGTTTCTCCAGCCTGCCTATCTCCTTATCCAGCGCAGCCACTTCTCTCTTATACACTCTGTTCTGGATCTCTATCCTGAAATGCAACTCTTGTGTCTCGTCTGTCACGAACCTTCGCGTCTTACATTCTAGTCTTAGGCCCATGCTTTGGATTACGGGGTCTTCTTCAGCTGAAAAAGGATGAAACAAAACGTCAAAGTACTGGAAAAGTTTAAATTCAATGTCAGAGCCTCGAGTTTCCTTTAGAATGATTGTAAATAGGTATTACGGTAGATTTGCTAGATTAGAGATTAGCTAGATTTTCTGTTTTTACGATCAACAAGATCTGTCAGGTACAGTTGCTTACAAAATACAATGCCTATCGTAATGCAATGTTGCTTAACATTTATTCTCATTTTGTTTGATCGTGATAATACGTGCCAAAAAAATCTTTAGACCAAATGTGCAGGCAACTTTAACCTGTATTTTTGTGATGTTTCCTGCAAATAGTTTTTTTTTAGTGATGAGAAAACAAAAAGAATTTTGGGCAAGAAGCAACTCACCATTACTTCTAATAGCAACAATCTTCGGCAAGAACAGTAAACACAACGTCGACGTAGTCGTAATCAAAATCAAGCTAGTTATCGATATGTACGCCAACGTAGCTCTTTCAGAAATTATTGTCCCGATGACCACAACACTGGCACTGGTGATAACTACAGAGTAGACGCTGATTCCGATGTACTTGGAGTCATTTAAGGCTGAGATCTTGACATTTCTGGTCTCCCAAGCCATGTAGACCCCGACGATGAGGAGTAGGCCCTTGTAGGCGTAGAGGGCGCACAGCCAGCCCGTCGTGTTTTGGGATTTGCAGACTTCTATCTGGAAGGGAGATTGGAGATGAGATAAGCTGAGGTTGCAGATAAGTGCACGAACAGTATACGGATCGCGTGCATCTTAGGAGCATGGTATGGACACGGTCGCGAGATGCGCGCGTGCGTCTTATGTGACGCGTCCATAGCCATTCGAGGCGAGTAGCGTGCAAGATTCGCGCGCTTGCGCAGGTGTAGACCCACCGTTAGAAGTATTTTATTTAGAGGCCACATACGTTCATATGCTATTATAATATCTTACTGCGCATCCATTGCAGCTTATACAAGTCAGTGAAGTAATATTATCAATTGGGGTTTATTTTGTTACGCTACCTCTTGTTTTAAAAAATGCATGTTTAAACATGTTTTATTCACCTTCACCCAGTGATGAAGAGGTTTTTGTTTTATATATTTTGAACGTTTTATTATCAGAACTACGATTAATGTTACGAGAATAATAGTTTCAAACCTGAGGCTGATAAATAACACTGCGGTCAGTAGTGCTGATCTCCGTGGTCAGGTTCTTCAGATGCCTTTCCATGGGGTCCAGCATGGTCCATAGTGTGACTATCATTCCATCGATGACCAGTAGCGCGCACACTAGAGATATCAGTGGCGTGTCTTGAAGTAGCTTGGTTTTGCAGACACCGCTGCGGTTGCTGAAAATAAATCGAAAATTGACCTTAAAAACAATATTAGACCAGTATGATTCTTCGCGTATAAGGCCTCGGAGCATTAGTAGAATTTACGTACGGTAGATCAGACATCAGAGGCATCAAAACCAGTATAAACTGGCCTCCTATTCTATTTAAACTTTGAACTTCGCTAGGCCATCCCAAGGTTGTTGTTGGTTGAATGTGGCACTATTAGACTAACCTTATGAATATCCTGTGCACCCGATATGTCTTCGCAAACATTGATCCGAAAGCCAGAGAGAATCCAGCTGACAAGATGTATACTCTACCCTGTAAAAAGATGATAAAACCTTTCTTTAGTTAGTAACGAACATAGCCGTAGAAACAGCTTTCGTCTTTTGTTTATTCAATCAGGGGACAGATGAACTTTCCAGAAGATTCAAATGCAGGACAGTAATCAGTAATCGTGCTACCGTGGCGGACTTTGAAATCTTTATAAACCTTTGGCTTCAATTCCAAGTCGGGCTGAGCTAAGATAATGTCTACTGACGGGGCTGATGGACCATGAACTGTGCGTATGTGATGTCTTCCCACAAGTTATAACCAACTCCCATCTTGTGCCGCCTGCCCTGACACCTGCGCACTTGATGACCTTATGACTGCATTAGTGAGCGCAGTTCGCGGAATTGAATATTGGGCTAAGCACTCATGTATTTATACTTGTTTGTCATCGATACGCTAAGAAGAAGTAATCAATCACAAAAAAACCACTTGGTATGGTGGTAGCGAGGCTGAGAGCCCAAGGAATCGGACTAGATACTCATAAGTATATTTAAGGGCGTGTAAAACGCTTTTTAAAAGATAAATTAATGCATATATATTTTGGAAGTAGGTAGCAATTTTGGAGGACCATTATAAATGTTATTTACAGTGCACATAGCAGAGAAGGGCACATAGGACGGTAGCGTAGCGTTGTCCACGCCCAACAGTGCGACCGCCGTGTAGACTAGCACGCAGCCGATCAGCGTCATGTTGTTCAGGCGAGGAGATGACAGTTTTATCGATCTGGAAATTATTAACAACAACTTGCATACGTCAGAATTAAATAAATGCTTACGTGTACAGTCACGAGCACCAAAATGTAAACGTTTAGCAACTTTTTAAAGTGTTTTTCTATTACTAAAAAAAAAAAAAAAAAAACAACGACAAACACAACGGCAATGTCAACATTAAAATTTAATGTTGTTACGAACAATAGTATTTTGGAACTCATATTTTTATGAAAAAGATCCTATCTCTAAGTTACAATCGTTATTTCTCTCAAAAACTGCTTTTAAATTTAGGAAAGTGTTTTACATATTGGTGCTCGCGCCTGCGCTTTTCGTGCATGTATTGAAATTATTTTCGGCATCACGAATTTCCCCCATTTCGTATTGGCATCGACATTCAATAGGAAAATTGTGACAGTAAATTCGTCCCACAGACATATTTCAAACCCAACAAATACGATAAAGTCACTTCCACTAACTGTGGTGCAGAATTTTGTTCAATAATGTAACGTACTCGTGGAGAAAACATTCTTTGTTGTTTTTTGTTGTTTAAGCGGTCATTGTAATACACATGCTGAGAATTTCCAGTGTCTGCCTATTACGGTTCATAAGATACAGCCCTGAGACAGACGGACGGACTGCCAGCTGAGCCTTAGTAAATAGGTTACCCTTTTTGCACACTTTGGGTACGGAACTCAAAAAATGAGCACAATATTACCTCCGTTTACTATAATGCAAGTTAAACACCAAGAAGGCGAGCGCCAATGCGACGCCCAAGGCAGCTAGCGCCGCCACGGCCAGCCGCGCCGGTGCCCACACGGAGTCCACCCTCAGCACCAGCACCCTCCGCGCCGCGGGGACACCACCGGCCCATTGAGGGCGAGCGCAGTCAGAGCAGGTCATCTCTCGCCCGTGGGTGTACAGGGCTACTGTCTTTGGTCTGCCGCCTAGAAAGGAGGAAGGAATCTATATTTTCTTTTGATTGCCTCGTTGCCACACAATGCCTGTTGAGCTTCAGGTCCTCGGTTCTATTCCATCAGGAAGTTGTCAGTTGCAGCTAGAAGCCTGGATTTGTCCCCGTTTGATGTCCATAGGCCCGCCCCCTATTACAAGATACTTAAAACGATAACTGGTGGAATGTGTTACATCTTTGATTAAACTTTCAGGGTTTACAGGCGTGATGTTATGTTTAGTTTTAGATTTTCTACCTATAAATTCAGTAAAACTTAAGATCTTTTAGAGTAAACAAAGTTTACGTATGGTGAAATACAGTTCAATTTCCCCCGTCAACCTCTTCAAGAATACAGATGTCATGTAAATCCAGGAATAGTAGTTATTCTGACTTTGAAGTTGTTGTGAAGGTTTAAACATAACTGGCGAGATGTGGGTGTACTATAAGATACACCTCAGCCTACCCTCCAGGGAGTACAGGCGCGATAATGTTATATTTTCCTCACCTTGAATTTGATAGAAAGCCGATGTGCCTATTCTGTCAGCTCCATTGAATGAGACGGGACCCTGAAAATAAGCTTAATAATAAGATAGAGAGAGATAGAGCAATAAGCTTTGTCTGAGCTTACAGTTTTTACATAATATTCAATCTTATCCATAGACGTCTAAATTCATTGTCTAAAGGGTCCTCCTTTAATCACGTCAGGTTTTTTACAACCCTCCTAGCATCGCGTATATTTTATTATTGAAAAGATTGGAGAGTGTTAGATTCAAATTCGCTTGCTCAGGTCTTTACGTAGTCACACTTCAAGCTGATATTGGTAAAAAAATATTTTATAAGTCACACATTAATTTTTGAGTTGAATTACGTGAGGTTCAAACAGGCGGACCTGTTTGTAGCTCACGTAAATAAAGGACGATCCCTGATTTACTGATTGTAATCTTTCTGCATAAGTCCGTGATAGCTACATAGTTTTGCAGTAGATATTTAATTCGACTACCCACTTGAACACGTAGGCAGGTGCCAGGCAAGAGTAGGCTGGCAGGTACTTAATATTTTATTGCGGCAATACGTAGGATTTACGCAAAATAAACATAATTAATCATAATCAAACTAAATTATCAAACTGTTTTGAACGGTTGTGGCTGAATATTCAAACGTATGTTAATTTAAATCCACCCACACACGTTAATAATTTGTTTGACGCGGTAACAGCCTACAGCCATGCGAGTTTGCGAGTTTAGAATATGATACAAATTGTTTTATAATTTAATGTTGGCTGGCTTTGCTGTGCTTAATATTCATATCAGCTCTATGTCCACTGTTTTGAGCAATAGCTTTTGAATTAATAGGTAGGTATTATTTATGTATTCTGTATTTTAATTACCACACATAAATCAAAGATCACGGAGAGCTGCTAGATATTGTCAACAATTTCCACACTCACCAAGCGCGTGAGTGAAATAGCGCTATTGGCGCCCAACATGTCTTTGTTGGGCGCCAATATCACTACGTGAGTAAATTCAAAGGTATATTGTAAGTTGCTTATTATAAACTCTTTTGTATTTATAATATTAAAGTACTTACCGACACCCCCACAAAGCTAAGATTCGCAAGTTGATCCAAGAACTCTTTCGCCATATCCTGTCTATCATAATCAAAATGGCTGAGTCCAAGCTTCGTGCTGTTCGTTCCATCACTCCGTCGGTTCTCCAAGGACCTCCAGAGCTGTTCCGCCTTGCTCAAAGCTAGGGCTATGGCCCATACTGCGTCGTACGTCTGAGGGGCGTATGGGGAGACAGGGACACCAGCTGCTTCCATCTCTCGGTGGAACATTTGGTTTGTCTGAAAGAAGAGTGTTTTATGGTGACTAAGTATAAGTTCTAGAATACTATTCTGCGTGACCTGTGATATTACAGAATTAAAATGGAAGCCATTGATAATACTAATCTCGAAGCTCAGTTTTGGGCAGACTAAATTAAGATTGCCATCGACATCGCCAAGTATAGGAAAGGGGCTGAAGACATAACATAATATCACGCCTATAATCCTCGAAGGATTGGGCAGAGGTGTATCTAATAGTACACCCACAAATTGCCAGTTATGTTTAAATCCCATGTAATAGGGGGCGAGCCCATTGCCATCAACCGGGTGCAAATCCAGACTCCGTGGCTGCTACTGTTAAATTCCTGATGGAAAACCCCAGAGAAAAGAAAAAAAGTGAAAAGAAAAGTGAAAGTGTTAACTTTGCTCGACGGAATCGAACCCAGGACCTCATGCTCAGTAGTCGTGCTTGCGACCACTCGACCAACGAGGCTGTCTGGTGGGACTGAAGAGTAGTACCTATTTTACCTTCCTAATTTAAAGTTTCTTTTAACTAACATTTCTTAAATTTGCTTCTTCTAATTCTTTGCAAAGTTCACCAACTTTGGCGTAGAAGTATCGCGTAGGCGCTTATAACAGTTGTTGTACAAGCTTTTATTTAAATTGCATTTTTCGTATGTAGTTCGTAAGTTCTCCGCTTCAAAATTTGCAAATCATTTTTGGACCACTTTTTGGTCTTACCTACTTACCAAACTCTAAGTGTACCTACATTTTCATCATTAACCTCTGAACGTCATTACCATCTGACAAGCTGATCATATTCTCAACCACTACAATTAGCGCCTGCGGTCTATCGATTGGATTAGTGCGTGACAATATAGATAGAGGTTCGTCCTAATTAATTCATGAAGTCTCTACACATATTCACAGACTCGCGACTGACTAGCAGACAACGCGAAATATCTTATATTATCTTACTATACCTACTATTATAGATGCGAAAGTTTGTGAGGATGTAAGGACGTCTGATAATCTTTCACGCAAAACTACAGAACGGATTTGGATGAAATTTGGCACATAGATAGTTTATAACCTGGATTAACAAATAGGATACTTTTTATCCCGGTAGTACGAAGTGTACGAACCGTGGGATGATGACCTAACTCGACACTGGTGAAGCCGCGGGCATAAGCTAGTGTATCTATATTACAGTTCTCTTTTCCTTAGCTTTGAATGGGCCACTGCTGGGAAAATGCTTTCCCAGTTCGAAGCAGTGTTCGCGATGCGTGGCCAGGTTATCGTCCTACATCTTTTTGGTGTAATATTTTTAAGAAACGTCCCTTAGGCGGTGTGGTGGTGGTGTTTCAGTAGAGCTAGTAACATAGATACCTAGTAAAATGCCCCGAAAATGTAAAATAATTTACGATTTAAAAAAGGTTCATACTGAGAGTTTTGTTTCGATGAGATTTTTTTTCTAAAGTATTTTAAAATATCACGGACAGAGAGATGAACTATATTTTCTATCACACAGTCAATAGATATTTCTGAACATTTTTATTGGTTGGTATCAGATTCAGAGCGATGAATAAGACATCCGCAGGCTCCAACTCAATGTCACTGCAAGATTTATCTCTCTTACATCGCGGGGTCTATAAATAAAAGATGAAAGCTTAGGGATTTAGGCTGCTATTTTAGGAAACCTATCTATTATATACAAACTTGAGTGGAATCGGTTTTCGTTGTATTGTAGCGGGAGTCGATATTTTTGTTTGAATTTTAAATGAGGTGTAGGAGTTTAAAGACTGTCTAAGAGAATAAAACCGTTGAAGGCGTATAAGTACGGCAACAAAAGTCGATTAACACTGACTACCTCTTTGCTCTAGTGGTCGCAAGCGTGACTGCTGAGCATGAGGTCCTGGGCTCGATTCCCAGGTCGGACAAAGTGTTATTGGGCTTTTCCATCAGGAATTTCTCAGTAGCAGAGTCTGGAATTGTGCCCGGTAGACGGCAATAGGCTCACCCCCTATTCATGGGACTTTAAACACAACTGGCGAAATGTGAGTGTACTATTAGACACATCTCTGCCTAAAGCTTCGGGAATTACAGGCATGACGTTATGTTTTTTTTTTAATCTTTTAAGCATTCACAATGTTGAACAAGTAATTTTAACCTTCAATTCCAGTTTATCGAAATATACTGTGTCAATTTTGATGATATTCAAAAGTAACAGTTTTAATGCTAATTGAACTTTTTAACTGACAATGTTTGTCCACAAAATTATCTACCAAGCCTATATACCATCGAACAAATTAACTGAAACGGTAAACGACAGCTCGCAAATTGTCATTACACACAAACACAGTGGTCAAGGCGCATGAAACTCGGTTACCAGCCTCCAGCCATTCCGAATTTCACATTCATTATTCAATTCAGTTTCTACTTTCCGACCGAATGCATAATAAACAGTGGTCCAATTAAAATCGCTTTTGCACATGGATTTCACGTTTTTATTCATAAAAATCAACAAGTGCTTTGTACTCGAAAATACCTTTATGCTTTTATTTCACCAAAATTCACCGAGTAATTTCTGGTCGACCAAATCATTAATGAATTTAAGGTAGAACATAAAATGACAGCCGCTACATTTAATAATATTAAAACTTATGGAACAAAATATAATTTAAAATGAATTGTAATGTTTTATTATACCTGGATATTCTAATATTGTACACTATCTAAAAAACTCTAGGACCGCGGGGTCCGAGTGCTCATAGCCTTTTCAAGGATATTTCTAAACGCTTAGTTGACAATTCCCGTGACCCAAGGGCTGGCTTTTACCTTGGCCAAAGGCTCAGCGTTGCCATACAACGTGGCAACTTCTCCAGTCTTTTGGGTACAAAAATTGGCGTCCAAAAACTCCTCAATTTTTGGACGCCAATTTTTAAGTTTATTTTTAAGTTAGTTAGGTAATTTAGGTTATTTTAATTTATAAATGTATATAATATTTAAATGAATTGAGATCCATAATGGATTGAGATGTGGGTATACAATTAGGTACACCTCTGCCGAACACTTCGGGGATTACGGTTATGAATTATTGAGATCAGAACAGATTTTATCACGCTATTGGAATCATCAGATAACTAATTTTGATTGTCATGATGCCAGCAATAATAGGTAGTGTTGGTCACTGGACTTTTCATAAACAAAAACACTATGCATGACGATGCACCTAGACGTCGACCAGACTAGTCTGCAGATAGAATGCTTCGTTGACGGCTTGTAAAGTGTCCTTTTACACTTTGTATAGAACAGCAGTGTGGCATGATCGTTAGGTTAGCTTCAGTTTGTTCGCACTTGCGTGGATTCGAACTATCGTGAGTCGCAGTACAGTTTTGTCGCACAAGTCGACCTCACGTAGTGCTTTCTCACTAGATATAATCAACATCGATGGGTATAGTTGAGTGCAATTCGGCTGCGAAGCTACACTGGATATCGGATATGACGGCACGGTTGGCGCAGTGGCTGAGCGATTGACTGCTGCGCTTCGTGTCGCGGGTTCGATTCCCGCACGGAACAAATATTTGTATGGTCTACAGGTAGTTGGTCTGGCTGTTTGTGTGTGTGAATTTAAATGTTTGTAAACGCACCCACGATACAGGGGAAATTCCTAGTAGGGGCAACGCTTTTATTTAAGAAAAAAATATATGGATCAATCACACAATTGTTTTATTAGCAACAAGAAAATCGCCATTAATCAAATTTGCCAATAATCACCAATCCAGGGAAACTGGCACCATCCCCCACGATGCCTGATTGCGCGGTGACGGGGACCAGACCCACGTGAGCGCGCGCCAGCTGCCCATGCCCGACTGGCTATTTAGGCCCACACCACATCGAGCATACGCCAGCCCGGTTCTTTCGTTGCTAAAGTTTAATTAAAAATGTGTGCTAATACTCACAAGCCCAGAGAAACTGGTAGCATCCCCCACGATGCCTCTATGCGCGGTGACGGTGACCAGTCCCTCGAGCGCGCGCGCCAGCTGCGGCCGCGCACAGGGCGGGGCGCCGCGGATCCGCGGCGGCATGCCCGACACAAGCCACGCGTATTCCGCGCCGAACATACCCAGTCTGAACGCCTGCGATCTCACAAACACCACACACTTACTACTTAAGCATGGTAGAATGCCATAAGGGACTATAAAGTCGTGAAGACAAATAAAGTTCCATTTTCAAACTCCACTCTTATTCAACTCCGAGCTAATCGTACCTACTAAATTAAACTTTTGAATTTCAATATCTCAAACGATCTCTTTGTGGTTGAATATTGTAAAAGATTTTCTCAGTATGGAAAAAGTATTGTAATAGGGATTCATAAAAGGATTTTATCTGTGCCTTTAAAGAAAATTCCAGCAAATTTATAGTCTGGAGAAGCAAATAATATTGGTTCCCAAAAGATGGTGAATAACTTGAAGCCGACTCACCTCACAGAATATCTTGGGGATCATCTCCTGCGAGAAACTACCGATGATGATGCGAGTGTCCAATTCCTGAAAAGAAAACATTTTCCATTATAACATTCTACAATCCTTTACAACATAATGATACAACACACACGCAAATACTTGTGTCACAGCCGCAGTGACTGATCAGACAGATCCATTGTTTAGGTTGTTATTTTTATTCTAGAACTTTCTTAAAAGTCACATGGTTTTCCCACAGTAGGCATACGTCCTACTTTGGTAGAAATAAAACCATCATCTGCCTAGCTTATTCCCAACTATGTTGGACTCGGCATCCGGTTTAAAAAAATGAGAGAAACTATAATTTTACATGAAGCGACTGCCTTTCTGACTTCGACAACCCAGTTGGTGGGTAATACGATATACCTACCCATTGGAAGCAGACTGTCGTGCTTCTGATTACCTATAACGACTGCGAATGTTGCTTTTACCAGCGGCTTCGCTCGCGTTACATACATAACATCACGCCTGTAATCCCCGAAGGCTTAGGCAGAGGTGTACCTATTAATAGATAGGTACAAGGTGGTAGGTTTTATATGGTTTTCAGATATACACCTACCACTGCTTGTCTCTGCATCACCCAAAGGTTGACTGGTAGAAAATGCCAATGGCATTAAGTCCTAGTACTTCTGTGCTTGAAGTGTTAAATAAATAAATAAATAAATAATAGTACACCCACATTTGGCCAGTAATGGTTATGGGGCGAGCCTATTGCCATCAACCGAGAAATTCCTGATGGGTAAGCCCACGTTCTCTGTGTTTTTTTTTAACAATTGTACTGCGTTCGCCAACCCGCCTGCCATCGTGGCGATTATGGCAAACCCCCCCTTTGGGGGAGTCCTATGTCCAGCAGTGGACGTCTTTCGGCTGAAATGATGATGATGAAGCCCATTAACACTTTGCCCGACCCGGGAATCGAACCCAAGACCTCTTGCTCAGCAGTCGCAGTTGCGACCACTAGGCCAGCGAGGCAGTCGCTCGCGTTATTATCGTTGAAATAAAGCCTATGAAGCTCCAAGATAAAGTATCTTCCAATAAGTAACATATTTTTCGGAGTTGGATCAGTAGTTCGGAAGATTACCAACTACATCGAAACTTACAAACGTTTCTTTGCACTATTAATGTACATGGCATGTTATTTGTTTTATTCCTGTTTACATATCTAACGGAGTGCGAAGAGTAAACAGTCGTGTCCGTATGTCTGTGAGTGTGTACATTATGTCTCAAAGCCGTTCAGGAATTATAGTTATGTTCTTAGTAAACAGAGCTAACGATACATGCATGACAATTGGATTTGTGCTTCTTGACAAAATACATACAAGGTACGATTGGTTAGGTAGCTTGCACGTGATTGCACTGACACTAGGATAAATCTTTAATTAAAGCTACATGCTTTTTGATTTAGCACTCTTTTAGAATGGAAAGTTGAAAATCCAACCGTGTGTGAAAAAAACCTCATAAATCCACATACTGCCCATTGACCTAAGTGGGTTATAATTATTTTTTTAATAAATAGAAAACTCAATCGTACTACTGATAGTTTGAAACCGTACTCTGTTTTCAAGAAAAATTAAACGATAATATCTCGTCGAAAATTTAGTAATGTCAAAAAAATTTAAAATATTTTGTAGTACTTATTTTAACTTTACGTTTCATATTATGTTGGCAGTTTTGTTGCATACTTCGAGCAGTAACGATGCATATTTGTATGCCTACTTCGAAGATTTTAAGTTGCATATATGTAGGTAATACGGTCTCTACTAATTATAATCAGTGATTTTTACCTAACACCTGCGGTATACCACAATTATCCACGTGGAATCGGTTTGAGCCGATCAGAAACAGCTTTGTTCCATGCAATGCATGCATCTCAGGTCTAGTTGAAAACCAGCGTCGGGCACTAGCTGCTCGGCAGTTTGCTGAACTGAGCCTATTTGGCGCAGCCGTGAGACACACAATATTATCTAATTTTTTGTTGTTGTTTTGTTTTAACATTTTTATTGTATAAATTTAAGTTTTTTTTTAAATATTTTTTTTGTGCTTGTTGTGTGTACTTGTGGCATGGGCCAATTAATATGTTTTCTTTCTTTCTTTCTTTCAATGAAAGCGAAAACAACGTCAACGTCATTAACATCGTTTTAAATCTGTTCGGAACACGAAGACACTACTCGCGTTGGCGAGACATGATGCCACATTCCAAATGGATACACGGACGTAAAGTTCTAAGTGTTTGGTCTACCGGACTTTCTGAAATAATACCTTGTGGACTGAGTTGGAAAATACTACGCAGAATCAGGAATGTGTACCTACAACATGTTATAAAACTCTGTACGATCCGTGAGTGTATTACTAGGTATCAAGATTAGATTCTGTTTATAGTGTAGTCCTTTTTGGATAACAAGTAAAAAAAATACCCCGACATAAATTAAATAAAATTTACTAAAATTAGGAAACTTCTATGGCAACACAGGAGCGCGGGTGGTGACACTCTGGTCGCTTTTGTGACGTCATAAACAAACAACTGACGATCGAATATATTATGTACTATTATAATGCCGAAGACGGTGTTGTCACGTCTTAAAATTTATTAGATTTTAGGGAAATCATGGTAATTTGTACACAAAAATCAGGGTTCTAAAATTCATAAATATGCTTTCTTATCTTTCATGAATATTTTATGTTTCTTATGTTATTTGGTAATGCTGTTGGGATACCTATACGCCCCTTTCGGATCGGACATGGTTTTTTTATCTTATTGTATTATACTCATAAAATACCTGTCTCGAAAATATACTAGCTACTACGGGTTTAGCTCTTCGACTCAAACCGCGTTTTAAATAAAACTTGTTAACATTCTTTGAATAAATCAGTACTCGTAAAATCCTTCCTCAGAGTAAACTTCAATTATACACCCACAACAACTAACTAATTAATTTTGATTTATTAATTCCTTGGAATGCTTTCAGGAGTAATTTGTGTTGCGGTAAGTAGAATAGAAACAATAGCTATGCAAAGTTGTAACAACTTTTGCTTTGAGGATTAAACAATGTTGGTATTCAAACGACCTTAACGAGGTTATTGTATTAAGGAGTGTACCCACTACATTGTACCATACCATGACGGAGTTATGAACGTAACGTACGAGTAACTCCGTAGTTACGAACTACTTTCGGGCATTCTTCGTTGACGGACTTGGAGAGTAGACCTCCAGGCACGAAAACAAACATAACACGGTCTACTATGCCCCCTAGACCGTATCAACAGCGTATGATACCCGTTTGTAACGTATTTAGAACGGTCATCCTCATCAATCCAGCAGAACATCTTCCTCCTGGACAGGAACTGCAGTGGCCAATCTGGAAATCTCTTAACCGTTTGCGGGCCCAGGTTGACCGCTATAGAAATAACCTGGCCAAATGGGGTATCGTCGACCCGTCCCAAATGCAATGTCAGTGTGGAGCCCCTCTGCAGGATGTGATGCCCCACCTCCTTTCTTGCCCATTCTGCACAGCCACCTGCACCTTCCAGGATTTAAACGAAGCAAACGACAGTACTGTGCGGTGGCAATATACTGGTCGGGTATTATTTGAGTCTATCGACACGCAAACAAGAGGAAGGATGGTCATCATTACGCAGTTAAACCCTATATTCGCTGTATTCAAAAGTATGAGGCTATGCCCACTAGACCGTTCCATCACCGTCGCGTGCATGCACGGAGCATAAACAATTGCCGGTGAAAATATTTTGCCGGTACCGATACGCTACAGGTATGGCATGTGACGGTGTTGGTCTGTGACGGTACGGTCTAGTGGGCATAGTCTAATTATACAAAGACTATTTTTTCCCTATTCGTTCATACAAAGACATTCAAATATCAAAATCGAAAATGTTCGGGTTCTAATTTTTTGGATGAAAATCTTTCCAATGTCCGCTCTATAAATACAGGTTCATAGGACATCGGCAGGGTCATGGAATGGTACGGTGTAGTGGGCAGGATCCTTTATCTTATTTCGGTGTCGGTTTTAGAATGAGTTTTCCTGTGATGTTAATTTCATTGCAGTGGTTATGGTGGTGTTGTGGTCTGGAAATCAAGCCAGATGCCTAGAATACCTAGAAGTAGGTATAGGTACACTGGATTGTTTTGAGTAATCTACAAACATTGGTCGCCTAGAATAAATTCTATTTCCTTGTAAAGACGGTGTTAATGTTTGGCGGTGTGGTGTGGCTGAGCGATTGGCTGCTGCACTGCGTGTCGCGGATTCGATTCCCGCACGGAACAAATATTTGAATGGCCTACAGTTAGTTGTTCCGGGTCTGGTTGTTTCTGTATGTGAGTTTACATTATTGTAAATGCACCCACGATACAGGAGAAATTCCTAGAGCCACGTCTTTAAGTAACAAAAAAAAACAGGCAAGTGCATACGTCCGTACCATCGTAGTAGGGGAGCCCCCTTTTAATTTTTAATTTATTTTTAATATTTAATGTTATAGCGGCAACAGAAATAAACATTCTGTGAAAATTACAACTGTCTGTTTATTATGGATCATGAGATATAGCCCGCTGACAGACAGACAGACGGACGGCGGGTCCCGTCGGTTATCTTTCGGGTACGAACCCTAAAAAAAAACAAACTGCATTTTTAAGACCTAATTTAAATAAAGGGTTTAACTTTGAATATCCTAATTGGATATTCAAAACTTTCCATGTAAATATAATATGTGTATGTAATTTAATCACTAAATAGGTGTGCTTCTTAAAAATATTTATACACATTCGTATTGGTATCAATCATACCTAGAATAGTAGTAGATACGACAAAGCTTTGGTCTGATAATACTACACGGAGGGTTTTTTTAGGATGAGAAATCATCAAATGACCCCTCCCACTCTGGGCGGAGCGGAAGGGAGTGTCAGACTTGTACTGACTAAAATCCATCCATGTTTTTTCTTTGCCCTTTGTGTTCCAGGGCCGCGGTATCTCTTTCGAACAGCCCCGCATCCCGGTATCGGCCCTTGCGGACCCCTTCCTTGTTGCTGACATCTCTTTGAGGTGCGCGTGGAACACGAATGCGCCGTTGACACGGCCTGTCGTCGGCCGGACGGCGAGCTAGCCCATAACTCACCGTTCACAGGCCCAGAAACATTATTCAATCTACTTATGAAACAAGCGTTTACAGTATATTTCAGTTACGTATTTTTGCATATTCTTACTTTTGTTTTCCATCGGCTGATTAAGATCTCAGAGGAACTCTCCTTTGGAACCCGAGATAGATTATGAATTGCATCTATACTTATTTTGCTTTCATTCATAAACTTTGGCAATGCCAAAAGAAGCCGCGATCACGTGAGCGAAGCCGCGGGCACAGCTAGTCTACTTATAATAAAAAAATACAACACTGTCCGGACTAAACAAAAAGACATTTTTGTTTTGAAGAAAGCGTGACAAAGATTAACTGGGAGAGTTTTCGTTTGATTCATTGCATTTGTACGCAAGTATACCTATTTGCATAAGTATTAAGTCCAAGTGAGTTATTTCAGAAACACCTTCGTATTATTCAATTCTTTGTTTTTCTTTATAGGAATTTTGTTAAACTTTGAAGCGCTTTCGGAACTAATTTTTATTTTGAACTGGGAATTTAAATATACATTAATATCGTAACATCAACTTGCAGAAAATTTATTGTTACAAAG
This sequence comes from Noctua janthe, assembly GCA_910589295.1. Lineage (NCBI taxonomy): Eukaryota > Metazoa > Arthropoda > Insecta > Lepidoptera > Noctuidae > Noctua > Noctua janthe. Next base: position 2,188,202 of record OU342561.1, read on the forward strand.
GCCTCCAGATAAAGGGGGCCACTTCAACATTCCACCATGGGTGTAACACACGTAGCAAAATATAAATAAGCGGTCAGAAAAGTGTTGTTACTTACGAAATAATAACCCAATAAAATCATATAATAATTCACCATCTGCCTAGCCTTTTCCCAACTATATTGGGGTCAGCTTCCAGTCTAATTTCATACAGCTGAATACCAGTATTTCACATGGAGCGACTGGCTATCTGACCTCAACAACATAATATGATAAAATAATTACCCGCCCAAAACAGCATACAAGGCAATTCAGCGATCGCTCATCACCAATATCAGTAGTTTACTCGTTGAAAGCTTATTCAAGAAATAATAGAACTCCATTAAAACCCACAAGTGATTGATTCCCGCCACAGCCTCCCGACCGATTAACGTACTAACTTTGACAAATTATATTGACTTCAAGACGATATTACTTAGACATTGGAAGTCAAGTTTAAAATTGCTTATTCCTTCAAAGTTTTAAAGTCGCCTAGTTGATGTAAGTGTAATGCTTAAAGTTTTGAATATCTTTGAATAATAAGCAGCTGATGTAGTATGTTCCTTGGAGAAAGAGACAACTTTGCTCTAAGCGCTGATATTGAAAAGCAGATTTTTTATGTTAAGTGAATTGGCAGGTGTTTTTGCGTCGTGAATACTCAATTACTCATTGAAGCTTAACTTTAAGATGTCTTAAAAGTCTTTCTATCTTTAAATTAGGTACTTACAGCAAAGTGTTTTGAAGAAGAAGGGAGATGAATTGAGACCCGTTTGAGTATTCGGCAGATCATCATCATCTGCCTAGCCTTTTCAATACGATACCCATTGGTAAGACTGGTTGTCAGATTTTCAGGTCACTGACTACCTGTAACGACTGTCAAAGATCTACAAATGACGGCCGGGACCAAAGTCTTAACGTGCTTTCCGAAGCACGGAGGATACTCGGTATGTAGGGTGGTCACCCATCTACGGCCCAACTGAGGTAACGGTTGCGGCTTAACCTAAAGATCGACCCGAGCGGCTGCTATTATTTAGCCACGAGTATTCGGCTGATGTTGAAGCCTTAATTTAAACAATTGATTAACTCAAACAATTATTTACTAATCCATCATGATCTTCTTCTTCTTCGTCGAGTCGATATTCAACATGATATCTGTATATCTATATAGGGTTGAGTTCGTCAGAAAAAGATAGAAAACGATTTTACAGGTGAGTTGTTACTTATTTAATGGTGTGTTGTGTGCTGTACCCGCATACATTCTACCATTTGAGATGCAAAAATTTGCCTGCCAGTTATAATATGCAATGAAAGATTTCTATTTTTAAAAGTCTTTCATTTAATTGAACTTACTACCCTACATCTCAATTATTTGTTAATCTTTTGCCGAGCCTTTTCCCAACTATATCAGGGCCGGCTTCCAGTCTAACAAGATGCAGTTGAATACCAGTATTATACATGGAGCAACTGCTTATCTGACCTGCACAGCCCAGTTACTTTAAAAGATGATACCTTTTGGTATAACTCAACTCTGTATTAAAACTTTAAAGGTGCAAACTCGACCGCGCCGAACAAAACGTTCTGTCATACAAGTACGTATAACGTAATTTATCCGTACGATTCTGCGCGGATAAGTATGCGAGGTTGCATAGGATTTCATACAAGTAATTCTAAAATTGGATTCTTTCGGCTTGTTCGTTTCCTTCGGCTCTGATAAGTGCGTACCTATGTAAGTGGAAATTATGTTTTCCCTACTCCTATGCTATTCTTTTCTGACTAATTTCGTTGCGGGATCCGAGACAGTTAAATTGTTTCTCTGGGACTTCGTCGAGCTTCATGATCTCGACGCTTTTCTGGTGGTCGCCACTGTTGATCCTGGCTTTCAGGAGTTGCAGTGGTTTGGGAATAGTGTGGTGGGCTTGTCCCAAATAAAACAAAAAGTGCATCTAACTTAAAAGTCTCAATACTCAAGCTAGGAGATTAAACTGGCACGGTAAAAGTCAGCCATCATCAAAATCATCCTCAGTCACCCTTTGGACGGTTATTCCCCTCAATCAATTAGGCCAGGTTTGCTCCTGTCCGGTATCGAATCACCCTCGACCGGCCATGTTGTCACTATCAATCAGAACTGATTGATTCAGCGGCGCTCAAGTTGTGCCTTCACACAGGAATTGTTTGTTCGGGGACTGCAGTTTGTGAATTGACATTGATTTGGTTGTTTGGGGGATTTGATTAGGTACTCAGCAGTATATTGCTGTTTTACTTCTTGCTACTATCTATAGAAATAAATAAAATTTAAGTGTCTGTTTGTAATTTCAACCCAGCAGTGGGTGATTCGGGGCTGATATGATGATAGCCGAAGTTCTTGAAAGTATTTCTGTCCCCACAATAACCCATAAAGTAACGGTGACAATGTGAGAACACCAAATTGCATTTGAATATTGGGTTGCATTTTGGGAATTTGGCTGTCGCTTATCGTTTATCGGATGGGTTGTAAATGGAAATGCGGTGTTGTGATGTTTAAAAACTTCAACGAATATAGTCGTACTGCTCCTGTTATTCTAGAAGGGGTAGGCAGAGATGTATGTATAGAACATCCATATTTCGCGAGTTATAAAGAGTGTAAAAAAGATCCTTAACGGACGGAAAGGCACGTTTTCGTCCCATTATTGCGATATTCTTTTTTTTTAACCATACCTGGGAACCTTCTAGTTACGGAGATATTGAAGGTCAAAGTTCAAACTTTTTTATACGTTTTGCTTAGTTTCTTTAGAACTTTAAATACCTCCATGATCATCTATTCAGAAAAGTATCTGAACATCGCTATAAAATGATTAGACGAGAATATAAACATGAATAATGCGTTCGACCATCAAAGACCGAATTGATGCACAAAAGCATACTTTGCATGGCCCCAAAAATATTCAATAAATTACCAAATGGAATTAAGGACTTAAATATTATTCAATTTAAAAACAAATTTAGACATCTATTATTGGAAAAATGTTATTATACTATTGACGAATTCCTTAATGATAAATTGTAATGAATTGACCTTGATATTTATTTAATTTTGACATTGTACTGTTATCTTTATTCCATTCATGATTTATAAGTTTCTGTGTTATTGTTAATGTTTTGCTTGCTTTTTTCTGTTTTAAGTTATGTTGTGTTTTGTTGCAATTATTTTATTTTAAAATGTTGATTATTCTTCTTTTTTATAATAATGACCAATAATGTGAAAGAGTGTACACCTTTAAGGTGGATTTTTGAGGAACTAATTATTTATTATTAAGATCTCATGTAAAATGTACCAAAAATCACACCAATAAATAAATTTGAATTTGAATTTGAATGATCTCTTTACTATTCAATGCACCAATCAGCACAATGTTTTGAGTGTGTTACATTGAGTCCTAACGTATAACGTGATTTTTGACCATAAAAAAATTTCGCTTCCCAGCAATATATTTTGCGTGGAGTTACTTACTTTGATGTTCTTTACATCAATGATTTTTTTAAATTAAATTTTTGTTTTTTGGGCAAAATATTTTAGTCTTATAATATGTGTATGTTCATGTTTTCGAGCGTACGGCACTCATGGGTTGCAGCTAAAAATCAGCGTCAGGTGGTACACCTCGTGTGGCCGCCTGGCATTATGCTGAGCTGAGGCCCCTTTGGCATCTTCTTCTTTATCGTGTGGTTAGTTCCTAACCTGGTGTCAGAGTTTTTATGCCGCCCATGGACCTCTGACTTGGCTTAAAAAAATATCTCTCAGGCTTGCTGGTTTCCTCACGATGTTTGGCATTATTATGTTAGTTTGTTAAATTTTTAAGGTGTTTTTGTTTTTAATAATGCCGCATAAACACAATTTTCTTTATTTTCTTCTAGAATCGTTGGTTGACGGCTTCGTGAAGGGTAACTTTACAGCTTGTACAGTGGTACTGCTCAAATGTGGGCAAAACAGATATGCCAGTTATCTCTGGATCTCTGAGAACAGTACATTTCGCGAGTTATATTTGAGTCCCATGTAATAGGAGCTTATTGCCATCTACCAACTATAAATCTAGACTCCGGGCTATTACTGAAAAATTCCTTATGAAAAACTAAATACCTATGTCAAAATTAGCCACATACCTTCAACTGCTGCAGCTGTTCCTTGAAGTCTGACTCCGCGAAGGTGATGGAGGCCGCGCAGGTGATGTTGGCGGCTTCCAGCTGCGTCACCAACTCGTTGACGGCGAGGGAGTAGATCTCCTCGTTCTGGGAGAAGGCCGTCACTGTGTCCCAGCCGAATTGTCTGGTGAAATGGAACCATATCAAGATCTTTTTCTTTTCTTATCGAGGTTACAGCCATTATACCACATTATTTTTAGTATGAATATGCGAAACCTGAATATTACGAGTAACTTGATTAACGAAAATAACATGATATTTTTCAAGAAAAGCAACAGTTTTAAATAAACTCTGCTATATTCATTAAAAACTTTTAACTAAACGTAATCGTGTTGGGAGCGAATTCGCGTCATTAGTGCAACGTACGGTCAACGAGTGCAAAACTGTTTAACAGTTTTAAAACACATTCCTTTTCCATTATAAAGGCTGTAAATAGACCCTTAACATAAACGAAAGGCACTTGTTCTCTCCGTCACTGCGATATTTTTTTTTGTTCTAGACCATACCTGGGAACCTTCTAGTTACGAAGATATTGGGGGTCAAAGTTCCAACTTTTTCACTAGTTTTTTTTTTAATACATGTTTTTAATGTAAGATTTTTACTTTCCACACCTCCCCGAACCTCGTACTATTCAATCCATTCATCAGCACAATGCTATGAGTGCTTTCCATCGAGTCCTACCGTAAAACGTGATTTTTCACCCCAAAAAAAAAAGTCGAATCCCAGCAATAATTTTTGCGTAAAGTTCCTTAGTTTGATGTACAGAATGCTTGGTTGACGGATATGTGAAGGGTCTGTTTACACCCGGTAGTTTACAGCATAGTAGTCAACATCAACTTTATGATCAAAAAAATCTATTATTTTTTTATTTATCTTTTTTTTTGTTTCCATTCAAAATGTTGCAAAATGTGCCGTTTTTGGATATACAGGGTGATTGGTAATTGGGTGGGTTCCTTGAAATGATACTAGACCTAATTTGCTACGATTTTGATCCCGATAACTTGGGGTCCAAACTGGGTTGTTTTGGAGAAATAAAACATCCTGAACGGCGTGGATTTCTCAAAATCAGCAGTTTACGGTGGAGAGGTGCAAAATTTACAAAAAAAATAAAAGTTTGATTTCTCCAAAACAAACCAGTTTGGACACCAAGTTGTCGGGGTCAAAAATGTTGCACATTCAAGGAATGCCCCCAATTACCAATCACCCTGTATAATATGGTACAAATAAAAACTTACTTCAGTGTGCCTAATTGTTTCATTCCTTGCGTGGTTAATCATATTTTTTACGTTGAATGCAGCCAATGACGTTAAAGTTTCAGTTTAGAAAAATAAAATCTCCAAATTAACATAACAAACAAACCTAACACACTGAATACAAAATTCAAGTGGACCTCTATTCCCGAGTCAAAACCCTTTGGTAACAAAGGATATCCGAATAAAGGAAATGTTTATAATTCTGAAAAGGGCAGGGAACTGGAACTCGTGAAGTATTGTGAAGTATCGCTCATACTTCACACCCTTTCTGGTTGAACTCCTTGAAGATTGAATTCTGAAGTCATATAGGTAAGATGTACTTGAATGGGTACCGTTAGTAACAAAATAATATAAATGATAATAATAAAAATGAATAAACAAAAAAAAAATATGAACGATAATGATAATAATATATATATGTAGTTATTATTATTAAAATTAAAAGTAACTAAAGTTTCTAAGTCGTGGAGATTTTACCTCATCATTTCAGTCAAAAAGCGCATGAATAAACCGCATAAACAATTGTTTTTTCTGTGTTTGTATAAAAAGAAACAAAGTGATCATTGCATTTCGTAACTGACTGTACCCATGTACTTATACAAAGTTAGAAAGCTTTGTTCTCAAACGTCTGTACACTGTCCTGCTCTCGACATCTTGACAATGTACAGGAAATTATATGTTACTTTGAAATATTGCTTGAAAGAATTCGTTTTTCTCAGTGGAGGGCGCGAAATAAGGTTTATCAAAAGAGGTAGACGGAAAAAGATGCGAAAATAGGTAGGTAGCAAGTTTATTTTTTGAAAGAGGAGCTCGTGGCTAAATATTAAACCGCTCGGGTCAATCTTCAGGTAAAACCGCGCTTGCCTATGTTAGTCTGTCGATGGCTGACCACCCATATTATTTTTTAAAAATTCACATGGAGTAAAGACCTAATAAAGGGTGTAACAGGACCCTTAAAAAAACCCGAAAGGTACTTGTTCTCCCCGTCATTGCGATATTTTTTTTTGTTTCAAACCATACCATGAGAACCTTCTAGTTAGGGTTATATTGGGGGTCAAAGTTCCAACTTTTTCACAAGTTTTTTTTAAATACTTGTTTTTAAAGTAAAATTTTTACTTGAAACACCTCCACAACCCCCGTACTATTCAATCCATCCATCATCACATTGTTTTGAGTGCGTTACATTGAGTCCTCCCGTAATACGTGATTTTTCACCTCGAAAAAAATGCCGTTTCCCAGCAATCATTTTTGCGTAAAATTACTTAGTTTAATGTATGTAATGCTTGGCTTCCTGAAGGGTCCGTTTACACCGAGTATATAAACGATTATTTAATAAAAAAAAAATATTTTTATTGTGTGTGCGAGTAATGTGCCTTACAATAGAGTTGCAACTTAACTTTTACAACACTAGAGGAAGTAATATCAACTATGTCGGTTTAAAGTATCTTTACTCATTACTATGTACATTATTTACAAACTAAAAATAAATCTAAAATAATAACAAAAATATGTAAGTACAAGTATCAAAATCAAAATGAGAAAAGAATTACAGGGCGTCTAAAAATTCGTCTACATCGCTGTCAATAAGAAAAGTTTCCAGAAGGCTGGCAGCATTGCCACGTTGGATGTCATACATGGCATTGATGCTGTTAAGTTGGCTCGAAAAAAATGAAAATTCAAAATGTAAAGTTAAATTTGAATCTCTCAATTACTTTATGATAACACTAGCGGCCCGTCCCGGCTTCGCGCGGATGGATATTTTTTTTTAAATAATCCCTGAGTAGCATTATAATGTTAAAAAAAAAATCGGTCTAGTAGTTTTTGTTTACAAACATACAAATCTTTTCTCTTTATTAAGTGTAGATATTCGGGGCACTAAAAATTTCATAACTGAAATACTGTTGAACTCATCACTTCCCGCAACGGAAGAACATATCAAATGAACCCCGCAATAAATTCAGTTACTGTAGCAAGTTGCACTGTTACAGTTGGATTGCAGAAGCAGGTACAGCAACGTGATTTCATTAAAACTACCCTCAACAAAATACCAGTTCTTGTGCAAATCTAAATAGGAACGTTGCAAAGTCCGTACTTTTGCAACGGTAAAAAGTACGCGAAGTTTGTATTTTGCGAACTTTCGTTCAGAATTTTGCGAGACAAATTAGATTTTTAAGTTTGTAACTTTTACGATTTTTTATTTACGGTTATTTTGAATTATGAGGTCATATAGATGGCGCAGTCATGGTTGAGTTGTAAGATGCTGCCGAGGTTCTATTTTTCATGGTTTTAAATTGATTGATTGGTTTTTATTTTAAATTGTGTATACCAGTCAGAATCATAATCATTTTATTTGCATTAAGTATTGATCCATATTGAGGTTCCTAAAGTTTTGCATGTCATCTATATGTGACTATGTATCACATATAGATGACATGCAAAACTTTATAATATATTTAATGCTAGAGTATACAATACATATTTACATAACATAACATCACGCCAGAAATCCGCGAAGTGTTAGGAAGAGGTGCACCTACACACCCACATTGCGCCAGTTATTTTTAAGTCCTATGTAATTGGGGGCGAGCCTCTTGCCATCAACCGATCACAAATCCGGACTCCGTGGTAGTTACTGAGAAATTTCTGATGAAAAAACCCAATAACACTTTGCCCGACCTGGGAATTGAACCCAGGACCTCATGCTCAGAAGTCGCGCTTGCGACCAGTCGACAAACAACGAGGCTGTCTAAAAACTATTTATATACCAGAATTTCTTCCAAAGCTATTCCTTCTTACTTTTCAAGTAGGTTACTCATGCGGTCTCTTTATTTCCCTTAGAAACCGATTCTGTAACTTAATAAGTCCAATTATATAAAGTTCAGAGTCGTGAAACTCGGAACGGTACAATTAACGTTGAGGCGGAGTGGTTACGGACATCGTTAGAGGGGAGGAGGGAAATACTCGTAATTATAAAATGTTGGTTAATTATTACTATAGAGGAATATACAGAATATCTCATCGAAAATGTAGTAAATTTAAAAAAAACATTGTACTGGAGTAGTTATTTCGACTTAGGAGCTCCAGGCTAAATAATAACAGCCGCTCGGATCAATCTTCAGGTTAAGCCGCGCTTGCCTAGATTGGTCTGTGGATGGGTGACCACCGTTTTTACATACCAAGTTTCCTCCGTGCCTCGGAAAGCAAGGTAAGACGTTGGTCCCGGTTGTCATTTGTAGACCATTGACAGCCGTTACAGGTAGTCAGTGGCCCGAAAGTCTGACAACCAGTCTTACTAAGGGGTATCGTATCACCCAGTACTAACAGGGTTGTGGAGGTCAGATAGGCAGTCACTCAATGTAAAAATACTGACATTAAGCTTGATAAACTTCTACACCAAACGTGGAGGCTTCGATTCATGGGAGGAACAACAATATTTTTAAGGTCTACGAGATCGTAGCTTCGTGCTACGAAAGTGTAGCTGTCGTAGCAAGCGGAAGAGTGCTACGCCGTAGCAAACGCGTAGTCGACTTCGTAGCGCGTAGCATGTCTTTTCTTTTTATAACTAATATTTTTAATGTTATGCTACACACTTGTTTTGTTCGGTATGGTTCTACAAGCCGTTCTATGCCGAATCATGCGGACCCCTAAAGCACCCCTGAACCATTTGTTTCTTTTTTTTGAACCTTACTCTAATATTCGCTTACCTGATGAATGCAATTCGGGCTGGGTTATGTGAGGAGTCAGGAGCAACGGTGCGACAGAAGAGAGGAAACTCTGTCCTGTCACTCAGGGCCGGCGATGTAGAGCCGAATGATACCTGAGAAAGACAAAAAAATGTTCAAAAATTTGGCAAAGTCGGGATGATTCAGATTCCTTGGGTGGTTTTGTTGGGCTACTATACGTAAACATAACATAACCTTTATATATGAATGGATCTCAGCCTAACGGGCAACATACAGGGAACATATAGCAAAAATATTTAATCCAGTTTTTATGGCAAAAGACCGGACTGCATTTCGTTGTTCCCTTGGAAGATGGGTAGGCCTTTAGTGTGGGACGCAAGATGCGTCGATACTCTTGCGCCATCACATCTTCCAAGCTCGTCGTGCTGTGCTGGCGCTGCCGCTGCGGCTGCAGAGAACCTCAAGCGGCGTAAATATAGAAACCTTTGTGTAACTATATTTACGAGCCGTTTGGGGTTGAAACTCTGAGGTCGTGGGGTCCGAGTGCTCATAGCCTGTTTAAGGAAATTTCGAAACGAATAGTTGACGCTTCCCGTGACCCAAGGGCTGGCTTTTACTTTGGCCAGAGGCTAAGTGTTGTCATACAACGTGGCAACGCCGCCAGTCTCTTGGGCACATAACCAGCTGATAGCGTTGAGGAGGATTTTTTGATGCCCTTTTGTAGTTTGTTGTTAGTTTATTTATTTTAGGTTATTTAATAGTTTTTAATTAATAATGTATATAATTACTTTACTTTACTTAATAAATTAATAGGGTATTTTTAACTGGACACTAAAGTTTAATTTATGAACTTTCTAATAAAATATATAGATTATTTACACACCTAAAATAATAATAAAAATATGTAAATGTATGAAAAGCAGAGAAGAATTAAAGGGTATCAAAAAGTTCGTCTGCAGCTTTTAACTTGACTGACATAAAGGTTACCTAAAATAATGGAAAAAAGCTGGTCTAGTCAAATAATAATATAAACAGGGACCACTAAGTCCTCTGGTAAGCGTGATTTTAGCAATTTCCATATCAAACAGTGGCCGTATAAATTATTACAGATTAACTTCTAACCCATACTTTGCCTCGTGTTTTCCATTAGCGCCCCTAATTAACTGAAACACCGACGCCTAACAAGGGTTGTGTTATAACACGGTAGACAGGTACATAGGCATGTGAATCAACTAGCTAATTAAGCTGCTATCATTAATAATCACTCTGTTATGATAACTACAATTAACATTAACTGGTGTGTGAAATTAATAACAATGATTAATAATCCTCCCTATTAAGGTTGCCACTGCTAACTTTTATGGTGGCTGTACACTCTCGCCGAGGCAGGACGGTATAGTAACGCTCGTCTAGTATCTCGGTATTCCTCGCTTGCTCCGTCCTATGTCGGTTTTTTCAAGGAGACACGGCAGAGATGTAGAGAGAGATCTCGGTCGATAGTGTACAGCCACCATCAGGCCATCTCTTTGTATGCTGTCGCGCATTTAGTAAACGCTTTGCATCCGTTCATCCATTCAGGAGCTTTGATGCCACAGACAGTTACACACTTCAACATTATAACACCCCTCTTTTTTAACGGGGATTAAAAATTAGACATCATAACAAGAAGAATAAAAGCGCTGACAACCATATTTCTAACATAAAACAATGATTTTAAATTCAAAGACAAACCTAAGTATTAAATTTTTTTATTTTTTCTTCGTTGTGGGAGCCCTGCATCACAGTATTGTTGAAGCTAGATTGGTACATAGTATTAAGGTCACGCTTGACCACTACTGGTAATGATTGGAGATTGATTAGTTCACGGCCAGATGATCCCAAATTATTTTGTTATTATAATATTTACATTAATTTCTGATCACTGGGCTGGCCAGAATTTGATTTAGATCTTGTCGAAGTTGCGTAAGATTTATTTTTTTTGCAATAATCTGATTTATATTAAAGTAGATTAAATTAGACAAAATCTCTCTTGATTGCATATCAAATAATAATATCTACTGCCAAGGAGCTTAGTTAGCCTGCTAGGGCTGCGGGACTGTTCGAAAGAGATACCGTGGCCCTGGAACACATCATTTCGGGATGGGAAATCATCAAATGACCCCCCCCCCCCCCTTTCTGGGCGGAGCGGAAGGGAGTGTCAGACTTGTACTGACTAAAACCCATCCATGTTCCTTCTTTGCCCTTTGCGTTCCAGGGCCACGGTATCTCTTTCGAACAGTCCCGCAGCCCTGGCAGGCATCGGCCCTTGCGGACCCCTACTTGTTTGCTGACATCTCTTTGAGGTAATAAGACCCTTAACGAAGCCGAAAGGCACTAGTTCTCCCCGTCATTGCAATATTTTTTTGTTTTAGCTAGACCATACCTGGGAACCTTCTAGTTGCAGAGATATTGGGGGTCAAAGTTCGACCTTTTTCACAAGATTTTTTTTTAAATACTTGTTTTTAATGTAACATTTTTACTTTAAACACCTCCACGACCCCTGTACTATCCAATCCATCCATCATCACAATGTTTTGAGTGCATTGAATCCGACCGTAAAACGTGATTTTTTATCCTAAAAGAAATGTCGTTTCCCAGCAACAATTTTTGCGTAAAGTTACTTAGTTTGATGTACAGAATGCTTGGTTGTCGACTTCGTGAAGGGTCTTGTAGATTAGGTAAATACCTACATAAATACCGAAGTGCTAAAAAAAAAATCATTTAAAATGGAAATTGATTAATTTATAACCATTTATTTACATTTAGGTTAAAATTAGATCGAGAATGTCCCCTAGCAAAGGCAGTCAAATATAGTCAAAAAACGGATATGAAGTATTACCGACAATGATATCCTGAGTACAAAAACATCAATTCGGTACGAATTTCCCATCCATTGTAACGTTTGATTGAATGGAATCACTTCTTATTTCTCCAGTAATACGATTACTAACAAAACAAACCTCCCCAAAATTCAAATATTGGATTTTGTGATCTACCCACCAATTCTTGTCCAACACACAGGAAATTGATCTTTATTTAGCTCACACCAAAGTTGAAAATTGATTGTACTGTAGTTAGGTCTCAGATGTTCTCTATACACAGAATTCTTGCCAACCACATTGGAAATTGACCACTATTTTTCTCTGACCAAAGTTGAAAATTGATTGGAGAGTTCTCAGGTCTCAGATGTGCCCTACAGAGGAGGAAAATCGAGTTGTCTATCTAGTCTAGATTCGTTTGTTAGAGTTGGCGTCGACGCCGGTGGCAGGTAAGTACCGGATTGAAGCGGATAGAACTGGTTCAAACTGGTTTAAAGTGGCTACAGTGAGTTCGTGACTAATTTGAGGGTAGTTGGAGATTTTGATGACTGGATTTGAGAGGTAATTGATGTGGGTATTTTCTTGTCTTATATGTAAAGTTATAAGATCCAAAACTTTGGTTGAAGTTGTCGAAAATGCGGTAAGATCAATGATATTATAAAGAAAGATACGCTTCGTTCATACTGAGCGGCGCGGCGTTCATATATCGTTGCGTTGTTACGACTGCGGTACATAATACGGAACGTATGATACAGAAAGAGATAGGTATTGCGCTTGAAGGACTTAAATTAAGACCATTGTCTGAGTTTGACTGCAACAATTTGCGCGTGCTAGTGCGATATCTACCTCTTTTCATTTATTTATAATATCATTGGGTTGGGTTACAAGAAAATATAAAATATGTTGTTCAAAAGTGACAAGTTTCGACCACATTTTTCCTAGACAATAAGATTTTTTTTTTGTTTATTTTTCTCGCTACGTGGCAAGCGGTATTGAATCTCCTGTGTAGCGCAAAACCGTTTCAGCCGTTCATTGAGTCATCGATATGAAGAACTCTTCCACCTTGCAATACTTTGTAATCTGATCAAAAATCTTAAATTCAGTGTCAGACAATACACAGCCTAATCCACTGGGCATAGGAACGTGTTCGCAAAAGAATTCCATAAATAGCAAAGATAAGGAACACTGGGCTGCCATCAGACGGACAGCATCGCAGCAACCGCGCGCAGTATATATATATAGGATATATTCAACAGGTGTATCCAACGGAACAGTTGAATATATCGACTGCGGGCGGTTGCTGCGATGCAGTCCGTCTGATGGTGCTGCGATGCAGTCCGTCTGATAGCAGCCTTAGAAACGATTTTTCTGAAAATTCTTTCCCTAAAAAGGCTTAACAGGAGATGAAACTTTGTTCAAACAAACTTAAATGACGAACTCTCAAAAGTTTCCGTTTCCTTTTTCGCGATAGGGTCTCTAATCGGGCACACTGTTACTTATACCTATACAAGCGTACGCTCAACTGAACAAGATAGACGTCCTTTGTTGTTTTTTCCTTATAAACTAATTAAAAAAGTTTACACAACCCTTTAGAAAAACTATTTTCGGGAGCCAGGCTTTCCTAATCGCAGCATACTTTCGAGATTTGTAAAATTAAAGTCCGAAGATTGCATAACACTCTATGGATCTTTTTGTGTCCGATATAAAATAAATTCATTCCTTCATTGCCAGCCCGAAAGAAGACGCAATACGTTGGCAGTGGGGCTGATATTGCCAATTTTCCGCAACATAAACTGACCACGACAGCAGAAGAAAATCCCTTTTTACCCTACTGCGACGTGTCCCAAAAGGAGGGTAAGGTTTTAGGGTATTCTTTAGAAGGGCATCCGGAGATGACTCAAGGATTAGTTGAACGACTCTCAGGGTTTCATTCCCCGGTAAGATTCTTCAATCTTGTAAGAATTACCTCTCAAGAAGTAATATGGTTTTTGTAACCTACAAAATACAACTATGTTTTGTTGTTTTCGTTGACGAAACTATTGGTATTGTTGCCGAGATGTATTTTTCCGTAAAGGGTCGTGGTACCGATTTCCGAGTAATGAGCATCTCTGTGAAATTATCTGAGTGTTTGTGCAGGTGGTTTATATTCTAGAGAAATTACCAGTCTGTAAAAGCTGGCTAGGTTGATGGCAATATAGGCTTGAACTCTATTAAACATAATAGGTGGAATATGGGTGTGCTATACGTACTCTGTCTAACCCTTGGCGTATTACAAGCGTGATGTTATTATGAAATTTTAATAACCCTTCCCTTCCTTCCCCTTATCGTGTTTATGTACTATCACGCTCACTGATGGTCGACCACTTTTCAACCTTATTACTTAGGGCATAAGGGTGACAGTGGTAGACCGTCAGTGAATTCGGTAGTGCAGTCATGAGCACCAATATGTAAGCACTTAATAACTTTTAAAAGTGTTTTTCTCCTAATGTTTTGATTAAAATTTCTTGTTGTTACGAACATAGTATTCTGGAACTCTAATTTTATAAAAAAATATCCTATCTCCAAGCTATAATCGTTCTTTCTCGCAAAAATTGCTAGTAAATTTAGGAAAGTGTACACATATTGGTGCTCGTGACTGTACATTAAACCGATATCAAATTGTTGTAACTGGGAGACAGAAAAAAATAATAACGCACACAGACCATTTCAGCCAAAAAAATATTAATGCTATCTTGGCTTCCGTACGCTTTTTCACGAGTGACCACTGAAAACCAGCGCTGTGCTGTGGGCCCCCCGTAGCACAGCATCATGCTGAGTCGTAACCTGCTTGTCGCAGACCATCGCACCCTACTCACAGCTCTCGAAATTTGTTAATTGGTTAAGACATCCGGTGTACTGAATCGGAAGGTCGCAGGTTCAAACCCTGCTCGCACTAGAATTTTTCGTTCCATGTCAAAACAGTTGTAGTTTATTGTTTATTTTTTTGTCATTTTGAATGATGCACGTCATGTCCCTGCGACAAATAAATATTTTTTATTTCTTTCTTTCCTCCAAAATCAAAAATGGCACTCCCAAAAATCAGGATCCCAAACTCGGAAGGTAAACTGTTTTCCTCTCAAAAATACAGCGGGAACTGCAAACTCCATGTGTTTGACGGCGCATGTATGAGCAGTGAAAATTGGTGTGTCCGCTCCACGCTTTGAACACAAATTGATTTTATCCAGATCCAGTGAGAAAGTGGAAATTGTCAGACACATGCATCTGCGGATAGACTGCTTTGAGTCTGTACTTAGGTATTCATTGAACAGATGGTCTAGCTGCTACTTCATTAATTTTCTATTGAGTTCCTGCACGTAACTGCCTTACTCTCTCTTGAAAGTCTGTAAGCAATTTCTTTTTAAATGCAATGAATGCTGCTATTGTACTTTCTCCTTAACTTTAATCATCATCATACAAAATGAAACCATTTACCGTTGAATTTAAGAAAAACAAAAATGTCATGTCCATCCAATGCTTTATTGACTTCTCTATCATCGTTATCGCAGATATAATATCAAGGCCCTAAGGTCGTCTATTAATCCATCCTTGCTGAAGAATCGCATTTGAAAT
Source organism: Noctua janthe (assembly GCA_910589295.1). Classification (NCBI taxonomy): domain Eukaryota; kingdom Metazoa; phylum Arthropoda; class Insecta; order Lepidoptera; family Noctuidae; genus Noctua; species Noctua janthe. The sequence continues at coordinate 2,203,793 of OU342561.1, forward strand.
TTAGGGATTTAACGCGAAAATCAAAGTTCGGTTAAAATTTGGTAGTTTTTGTTGGATATTCACCAGAAAGACGATTTTAGCGGTATCAAAATTTTACCAAGATTCTGTTCTCCTAGTACTTTCTGTTCAAATTCTAAAATGAGTTCTCTCGTAACAAACCTTAGTGTGCCAGAGAGAGACAAAAAATAGCAACATCAACAAGAAGTTTCCTTGTAACTTTAGGAGTTGACTGTACCGTACAAAACAGTTGTTTATAGTTCAATGTATGAAGATCAAAATAGTTACGAAAATGCACTTTTTCAATTGTTTTGCACGTCTTTTGTTTAGTTGGCGAATCGGGAAAGTTACCAGACGGGATGAAGCCATTATTTACACGTATCAGTTAAAAGCACTACCCAGGCACATTTTTTTCCAAACATCCCTGCCTACCTGCACAATATTCCAGTAGGGTACGATCTTGGCGATGCTCTCGGTCACCTCGGAGCAGGCCGTGCCCAGCAACATCACCATGCGGGAGTCCCGCTCCGTGTACAGCGCGTGGAAGAAACGGTCCACGCCCACTCCCGGGTCACACTGCAGGAGAATTAGAAGATTTAGGAACTACGTAACATAGCATCACGCCTGTAATCCCCGAAGGGTTAGGCAGAGGTGTAACTAATAGTACACCAGACACGCCGACATTTCGCCAGTAATGTTTTAAGCCCCTTATGAGAAGGGGTAAGCCTATGCATCAAACGGGTACAAATCCAAGCTACAGGTTGCTACTGAGAAAGTCCTGACGGAAACCAATAACACTTTGCCCGACCCAAGAATCGAACAGAAGACCTCATGCTCAGCAGTCGCGCTTGCGACCACAGTACCAACGAGGCAGTAATATTTCAAAGTTCATAGAAAATAACTGTTAGTCACAGAAACAAAGTTATATAAGAGAATACAACTCGTAAAGCAGCAGAAACTAGTAGATATGAACGGTAATGTGCTGCGACTTATGTCATGTACTGTTTGTAGTTGAACAATGGACTTAACTTTTGGTAACTGCTGGTAAAGTTCTTTCAAGAAGGTTGTGTTTGTTTGCACTTGATAAAAGGAAGCAAGCAAGTAAGCAAACAGGAATTGTGTTTATAACCAATATTTAAATGCTTATTTCAATTATACTGCCTCTGGGTGAGCTTGAGGTCCTGGGTTCAATTCCCGGATCGGGCAAAGTGTTATTGGGTTTTTTCATAAGGAATTTCTCAGTAGCAGCCACAGAATTTGAATTTTTGCCCTGTTGATGACAATAGGCTCGCTATTATATGGGATTTAAACATTACTGGCGAAAAGTGGGTGTGCACTATTAGATAAACCTGTGCATAAACCTTCGGGGATAACAGGCGTGATATTATGCTATGTTACGAGACTGTTATGTTTGATTATACTGTTCTTCATAAGATGTATAACACGAGAATATGTTGCCTAGTTCAAGTAACTTAGCTATGTTATTGGTAGAATTGTGTCTGCCTGCAAATTGGTCCTTCCAGACGAAAGTCTAATGCAAACTCAGATTTTGGTGTTTTAGCACATACATACACTCATACCTTTTCCCATGGCGGAGGGCAAACCACAAAACATCAGCTGCTACTATCCTTACTTACTCTTGTTGCTTCATCCAGATTCAAAAACACACGCTGGTTGCGAGTACTACGCACCTGACCTTTCTGAAGAACCTCATCAATAAGGTCAGTGTATGTATTTCTAGGACATCTTTGAGTTAATAAAATAAATACCTTAGTGTCATTAGTGATGAGATGCAGCTTGTACCCTGGCAGCAGGCCTCGTTTGTTGACATGGTCCACTGCCAACCTTGCAGCAGCTAGTTCTGATACTCCATCAGCTCTTGGAGAGTCTCCCACTGACAGTTCGAACAGGCCCAGGATGGAGACGATGCGGTTTGATTTGCGCTTTGGAAGATCTGCGGAGAAAAGGTTTTCATTTAGTATTCGTTTAGACATAGGTTGGTCGAAGCAAGGAAAACCTGTTCCAGTGAGGTCTTTCTTTAAAGTGTGGTTAGTACCTAACCTGGTGTCAGAGTTTTTTGCCACCCATGGGCCTCTGATTTAGCTTTACATGCCGTCGAGAAATATCTCCCAGGCATGCTGGTTTGGTTTTCTCATGATGTTTTGCTACACCGAGGCAAGTGATAAATATACAATCCGCACATGAATTCGAAAAATCAGAGGTGCGTCTCTTGGGTTCGAACTCGACACCTATGACTTGGCAGTCCGATGGTCACACCAGGCTGGTGTGAGGTGGTAGTGAGATTTTAGGTATATTCTATTCTAGACTAAAGTGCAAATTTGGTGCTTTCCACAAACAATGGGACACCTGATACCTGCCCACTACTATGCAGGACGCTAGTGATAGTGCCAAAGTCGTAGCTAATTATATTCTGGGCCGACTCATTGATATCAACAAGCCAATAAGAAAAACTTTGCAAGTCTTGCTGGTAAGCAAGCATGTCATCATCGGCGGGTCGGTCGGACTTCATTAATTCCTAGATGGATGACCATTAATTCACATTTAGATTCTTTCTCGCCACAGAGAACATGAACAAGATCCTATTGTTCTAAGATGTTTTTTGAGAATATGTTGGTGTGAACAGTTAGAAAGTTTAGCTGTATCTGATGTTTAATTTTTTAAAGGAAATATCCGAAAATAATAATTATCATATTTTTGTTACGTACCTTATTCTAATAAGGTACGTCCTTGGTAGGTGTACGCCTAATTGCAACCAATTGCAGCTAATAATCAAGATTTGGTGAGCGTGTTGAACCGTTATCATGACGACTGAATCGAGCTAAACTGAGCAATTGACTTAAGACAGGTCTTGGAATACCAGTTGATTATGCGTTGAGCAAAATTCTATGTTTGTTACAACATAAAAATCCAATCAATACAGCTGGAGAAAATGACTTTCAAAAGTTGTTTAATTTAAAAAAGTTAGTGCCTATTGGGAGCAGGCTGTGGGAGCAGGGATATTGGTTGTCGCATAATCCTGTAATATGACCGGGGATTAGAGAATAACGTTAAGAGTATGGGCAACGGTGTCCTTGCTTCAGTTAATGATAAAATAACAAAGGTACTATGACTATCTACCTCTCCGTCTGCCAGGTGCTATGATTACAATTAGGACTATATCCCTGTGGCTGTTTTGAATAATATAATAACAATAATCCTGCAAACCGGATGTCGGCCATGGTGGCCAAACTCGGCGGAGACTGGCCATGGATGTGGAAGATACAATATTGCACAAGTGTGTACACAGATCACACCGGCTGTCAATGGTAAATCTTAGACAGTCGTTACAGGTAGTCAGTGCTTCGAAAGTCTGACAACCAGTTTTATCAAGGGGGACCAACGGCTTAACGTGAGTTCTGAGGCACGGAGGAAACTCGGTATGTAATGAAAGGTCACCCATACACGAACCAACCTAGGCAAGCGCGACTTAACCTAAATATCGTATTACCTAGTACTAACTGGGTCGTGGAGGTCAGATAGGCAGTCGCTCCATGGAAAATACTGGTATTCAGCTGCATCCATTTCTTGTTTGTCACACAGTCCATCAATCGTTTCTCTGACCTACTCGTATAGCCATCCACATACACATTCAAAACTTTCCTCTCGACAATTGATGTCCTACAATAAACATTTCAATTGACTACCATCACAAAATACAGCTTTTGTCAAGTACATTATACGATCAAAAACCCTTTTGGCACCCTTTGAGTACGGAACCCTAAAAATGAACCGAAAAGGGTTCACAAGTACAATAAAAGACAAACATCTGACGCCATTGTCGGCTTAACACGGGTATTTCATATTTTTGGTAAAAGATAGAGGTATCCCTCTATCTTTTACTATATATATATAGATGTCTAATATTATATGTAGGGGCCAACATGTTGTGTGATGAATTGTGTGCCGACACGATACAGAAAATATTCTGTTTATTTATTTGAAGCCCACCTCAAAATAAGAAAACATATCTTCTGCTACAGCCCATTGCATTTTAATTTCTGTGCCATAATCATATGCATTTGCAGTTAAAGTGCAGGACAGGTCAAGTTATCAGTAACCCCTTGGACTCAACCTAAACGTGTAAGCGATACGCGGCTTCCGAAACTAACTGCGAAGAAAATAAATGGCGCTAGTGGCTCAGAGCGTGCCACGAGTGATTGTGAGACTAGCTATTTGGCACGCGACTAAATCAAAATATACTAGCTAACATCTCAGCGACCACGACTACATAATGACTCGATATGACCACTGATATGACGCGGAACAGCACGAATACGCGCGTGCGATTTGCTTGGCGTAAATCTCATCGCAAGTTGGCCTGATAGTTGCACCACAAGGTGGTCAAATTGCTTGAAACTTTGCTTTGTCATGACAGTTTCTGTCAAGGTCCTATTTTCCAAAGATTCAGAGTGTTATTCCATTAACTTTACAAGATCGACTTCTATAACCTTAAAATTTTAAATGGCACAGCCTTCAGTAATAGGAATAACCAAATCGAACAATCAAAGGAACATTTGGGGATTTGTAGAACAATCAAATTCCCTCAATATAACCGTCCTTCAAAAATAATATTAGGGAAGAATGGTAAAGTGAACCGTGCACAGGGAATATCAATATGTTCAGAAAGGACATTCCACATGAACTTATTTTGCGTTCAACTTACGTGTTAAGTCTTAAAGTTCCATCTCCATCTGTTACACTCGTGTTGTAAACAAACTCATACTAATATTAAGTCTAGGAAACCATGGCTAAAAATAAAAATAAAAAAAAATATAACTATTCTGTCCATATTTTGTGAACCATTCCTTCGAGCGAGAGAGAGCAGTGTGGTGGCCCAGAGGTTAGTAGTTAGTAGAGTGGGTCCCGACGTTCGAGTTGCAGGTATTTTATAACCATTGCTCTCAAAATTATTATAATTTCAGCCGCTCTGATGCGTCGCGTGCGGGACAGTGCCAGAAGTATCTTAAACACCATATTAGAAAGGGTTGATTGCCCTCTTATGCGTTACTGGAACAGTGTGCACACGGGTTCAAGAACAGCATTTTTTTTCAAGAAAGACCACCTGCTATGTAATTAATTTGTCAAAGACATCATTAGTCCTTCTGCACAAATACACTCTGTGGACTACCCAGCCTCTACCGTTACCGAGATTCAATACAGTACCGTGTTTTGTTTTAATCCAGCCCTACGAATTGAGCCGCCGTAATAACGAACAATATTGTAGTTAATTGGTTATGACGGGCGCTTTCAATGACGGATTTATTCTAGGGTATGAATGAGATAAGCCGTAGAACGACAAAACGATCTAAATATTTTATTTTGCACTGGCTGTGCCCGCGATTATTATAAAAAGATATTACATTGCTTTTTGAAGTGAGGACCACCCATTACATACCGAGTTTCCTCTGTGCCTCGGAAAGCACGTTAAGCCGTTAGTCCCGGGTGTCATTTGCAGATCTTTGACAGTCGTTAAGTAGTCAGTGGCCTAAAAAGTCTGACAACCAGTCTTACCAAGGGGTATCGTATTACCCAGTACTAACTGAGTGGTGGAGGTCAGATAGGTAGTCGCTCCATGTAAACTACTGGTATTCAGCTGCATCCGGTTAGACTGTAAGCCGACGCCAACATAGTTGGGAAAAGGCTAGGCAGATGATGACATTGGTTTTTGAATTGAATTTTGTTACCAATTTCAAGGATATTTATTCTTTTGCACGGAGCCCCAATTCTTATTCTAAAATAAAAGTAGACTATATTAGACCTTGTAATATCAGCTGTCTGCCAGTTAAAGGCCCCTTCATAATCGGTCCAGCCGTTTCGGAGATTAGACGGAACAAACAGACAGACAGACAAACCGACAGACAGACAAACCGACAGACAGACAAACCGACAGACAGACAGACAAACCGACAGACAGACAGACAAACCGATAGACAGACAAAAATTAAAAAAAATGTGTTTTTGTTACATGTGCCGTATACGGGGTGGAAAGGACACCAACCCGAAAACGGTTACCACGTATTCGTACATCATTCTGAGCCACCCCCACATAGAAATTTTTAATCGGTTATTTAAAAAAAAATATGCTGTTTTCTACCTACACGGTCAAAATGTATGGAACACTGTCAGAAGACTAGCTGCTCGCGTCTTGTGACGGTGACTGCCAACAGCTAGTGTGGCCAACCTATAAAGAGCGCTGTCATCTATTTTACATCTTGCTTGCTCCGTAGTTCGTTAAATTCAGACTCTAGAGCGTAAATAGTTGATTTTGTGGGTGTTCAGCGCGTGTCGGTAGGAAGCTATAGTATAGCGTTACTTCGTCTTACTGCACAAACCTAATAGGTTTCACGTTTCTACAAAGTGCTTTGTTAATTTGAACGTTCCAAGACGGGAAATGTTACATCCTTCATCATCTGACGAGCCTTTTCCCAACTATGTTGCGGTCGGCTTCCAGTCGAACCGATGCAGCTGAATACCAGTATTTTGCATGGAGCGACTGCCTATTTGACCTTCACACAGTTAGTACTGGGTGACACCTTTTGGTAAGACTCGTTATCAGACATTTGGGCCACTGACTACTTAACGACTGTCAATAATCTAAAATTGATAGCCGGAACCAACGGCTAAACGTGATTTCAGAGGCACGGAGGGAACGCGGTGCCATCTAATCTACGGACCAACCTAACCTGAAGATCAACCGGAGCGGCTGTTATTATTCAGCCACGAGCTCCTCGGTGTCCTTCTGTGTAATAATAATAATATGTTTGCTGTTTCACCTAATAAAGACACTGACACATAAATGTATATTGATGTTGTTGAGAATAACAACATCAACATACATTTATTTACAGGCAACTTTGGCCCATATTTTATTTACTGCATTAATTTGTGTACGAGTGCATAATCCTGTTTAAATGTGCTTCCGAAGGGGTGGAGACCTCGTGTCCTGAAATACAGGCTTTTCGTCTAGCTTAGGCACCAGTGTTCCACAGTATAAAAACGTATGTATTGTTCACGAAACCTAATAATGTACCTATGTATTGTGGTGAGAAATAAATCTTTATCTTATCTTATACATATACCTTACAAACTAACATACATATGATAAAATACAAATTGTGTTAGTAAAAAATACCTTAAAACTACGTTAGTAACACTTCACTTGTGTACTATGTCACTGTGCGTTCATGTGGCACTTGCCCATGGAAGCGACGGTACACCACTCCCTGCGGCCAAAAGAACAACTGAATAACTGAATGATATTATCATTAAGGGCTATCTGGTTTGTCACGACAACTGTTACCGATTTACTAATACTTACAACTTGTTTCTTTTGATTTTTTGCTTGATCTAAATAATATATTAGGAACAATTTTCCTGTTTTGTCTTTTCTACACACTGTGTCTACATTTCTAATCCTACTTTCCTCTCACAGGTCTGCTGGAAGAGATTTCGCATGAAATAAGTAGTACCTTTGTGCTCTTCTTAATTAATGTTATGTCTTGTTGAGTATTTTGTGTGTACATAAATAAATAATAAATAAACAAATACTTTTAAACTTTCATGGTCACTAAAATTATTATAACTAAACAAATACTTGGCTAAACAATAAACATGGTAAATATCCCGTCTTCTAGTTATAATAAACAAATACTTGTACGGCCTGCAGGTAGTAGTCCCGGGTATGGCTGTTTTTTATGTGAATTTAAATGTTTGTAAACCCACCTACGAGACAGGAGAAATTCCTAGAGTAGGGCAGAGTTTAAAAAAAAAAACACTTTCTTGAATGTTCCAATCATGGGCTTTCCTAATAGTACACACTCATTACTAGTAGACAGCCTCGTTGGTCTAGTGATTGCAAGCGCAACAGCTGAGCATGAGGCCCTGGCTTCGATTCCCGGGTCGGGCAAAGTGTTATTAGGTTTTTCAATCAGGAATTCTTCAGTAGCAGCTACGGAGTCTGAATTTGTGCTTAGTTGATGGCACTAGGCTCACCCCCTATTAAATGGGACTAACAGAACTGGCGAAATGTGGGTGTACTATTAGGTGCACCTCTGCCTAACCCTTCGGGGATTACAGGTGCGATTTTATGTTACAACACTACTCTTTTTATTTCAATATGAAAACGATAATCAGATCCCACAATTCTAAAAGGCAGCTTTTCATCAACTACGTTATCTAAAACCCTGTGGAAATCAGCTTTATCTCCATCTTTTTGTCCCAAAAGCAGTTGGAATGTTCGTCCGTAATCTGTCAAAAGAGTCATGTCTATGGTATGCGGGCCGAATCTAACGTTCTCGACAAATCCGAGAATTTCTGTGATGCACTTACTGGCAACAATCCCTTTTTCCTATATAGCGTAGTCAGTCAGACAGTCGGGATCACAGATATACATATCTTGGATATGTCAGGTATGTCATTTATTCCATTAGGCTTGTACATCATGTGGGCAGACGATGGGTTTCGTGCTATGACAACACATTGGGTGCGATACACTGTTTCTAGTAAAACTAACGAATTACTTGAGATTATAACTTAACACAACAACATGGGGCACAATGAATCGGGTACAGTTCCAAGACGTCTCAACTCCGCCGCGATCAGGCATTGACTGTCGCCCTCGCCTCGAGTTGAACATCAGGGCTCTATAAAAGCACGCTATGGTGTGGGTATACTTGTAAGTAGGTCGCGTGACGTCACCACCAGCGCACTTGCGATTCTTTTTATACCTAGATAACGCAAGTATCACAATCCGAATGAAAACCAACTACCTACTAGGACGTCATAAGCACTATTTAGTTACTATATAAAACAAGTTACTATTCAAAATAGACTACGTGTTTGTTCTTTAAATGTCTAGAATTAAGTTCTTGAGTTGTAACGTTTTTTTTTAAACAAATTAGGTTGATGCGTCAGTAGCCACGTTAGGCACAAAACGCTTAAGCCGAGCACGCGAAGTAGGTGTTCTTGCGTTATCTAGGTATATCTATATCTGTCGTCGGGATCTACTCGTGTTAGCGGAAGCTAGAGTAATCTGATAAATTTAGAAAGATACGGTTTGTAGGTTTCTATTGGTCTTTTTGACAACTAGAGTTTCATCGATTTTTTGTGAGTCGTGTTGCTTAGTGTAATACGGCTTTTGCTGATTAAAAACTGTATTTAGGTTCGGTGAAACCAGTACGGATAAATTACGGATGCATTTCCGGACTCCGGACTCTGACGGATAATAATACAAGGTGTAAGCGGGGCCTTCACGAAGCCGTCAACCAAGGATTCTATACGTCAGATGAGAGTTACTTAACTCTACGCAAAAATTGTAGCTGGGACACGATTTTTTGGGCTGAAAATCTAGGTTTACGGTAGGAATCAATGTAGCGCAATCAAAACATTGTGCTGATGGATGCATTGAATAATACGGGAGTCATGGAGGTGTTTAAAATAAAGTTTTAAATTAAAGACTTGTATTAATTTTACTTGTATTTTTTTCGTTGGAATTTTGACCCCCAATAAGGGTATCGTCCAGAACAAAAAAGTGATAGCCATGAGAACAAGTGCCTTTCGGCTTTATTAAGGGTCGTTTTACACCTACTTTAATGACTGTATCCATTACTAACAGTCAAAACCTTAAATAGCTAGATATAGGCAGGCCTCAAAACGTTTGAAAGTAAAATTGTTCTTAGGTAATTCCAGTTGGAGTTAAAATTTTAGCTGATGAGCAATTCCCCAACAGGCTTTATAGCATCGTCTCAATGTGTACTGTTTCATGATTTCCTCTTCTATATTGAAGCTTCAATGGCCAGGGTTAGCTTTAGGTAAATGTTGGATGAACGTAGCATCCAGTATCTGGCTGAATTAATCTTGTAAGTGTTCACACAGAGCGGACTGGAGAGCGGGTCTGCCTGCGAACAGCACGTTTCGATAATTAGCAGTAATAACAATAACCAATGTCCGTATCTAGTCCGATGTCCCTTTATAGTTCGATGTCCGTATCTAGTCCGATGTCCGTATCTAGTCCGATGTCCGTATCTAGTCCGATGTCCGTATCTAGTCCGATGTCCGTATCTAGTCCGATGTCCTTATCTACTCAGATGTTCGTATCTACTCCGATGTCCGTATCTAGTCCAATGTCCGTATCTAGTAAGCTGTTCGGTTTAATCGGGTTAACCACATCCATATTAAAGGTTAAATTTACAAAACTCTGGTCCTTTTCCAGTCTACAAAAGTATCAATTACGCCAAACCGGTCAATTTCAGTAAACGAAAAATAAACAAAGCATTTTCCCTTTTAATCCAATAGCTCATTGATAAAATAAACAAAAACCATGAACTATTCAGTAACACAGATCACGTTCCCTGTTGAATGAACAGTAACGAACTTTGTTGAACAACCAATAAGTTTGCTCACGTCAGAATGTAAAATGTAGAACCTCTTTTGAATTTTGTAATATTATTATCTGTGGCCTTTTGCCCGCGCTTTCAAGCGGACTACTGATGTTCGAGATTTAAACTTTGCTGTTGTTGCGATTGGCGGGAAAGATGAAAATAGTAAAACATTTGTTATTGCATTCGAGGCGGAATTAACACCCGAGCCGCAGGCGGGTTTGTTCTGGAGCCGAGAACTGCAGTAACAAATTCCCACGTGTATCAAACGACATTTTTCAATACACTTTCGAAGAAATGAAATAATTGATAGAAAAGTATTTTTCGTGTCATGAATTATTAGGAAACTATGATTTAATTTGCGTTTTGCGGTTGAAGAAGAAGCAAAGGTATGAAGCCGCTAAACAGCCTAATATGAAAAATAGAAAATTAAAATATTCTTGAACTTAGAACACAAATAAATGTTAATTTGTTCATAAAAGTAAATATTTTTTTAAATAATTATTTTTATTTATGATCTATTCTATTTATAAATACTATTTAAATATTAAAAAAACTATTTACGCCGTAAAGACGCATATCTCTTTGTCACGATTAAAAAAAAACAATCAATTTGGACTTAGTATACTCGTAAGTATAGTTCTGTCTGTGAAAATTTTTATTTCCTCACACGTTGTGATAAATGAAAAAAAATCACGTGAAAATACATTGCATGTTGAACCTAATCGTAGTGTGGTAAGTGCCAGTTTTCGAGGAAATGAATTGGAAAAATATTATTTTGTAATTTTGTGAGTATTCTGAACGTCAAGAGGATTACTAGAAGCGGCTGTGATGGCAGTACGAGGTTAAGTGTAGTTATTTTTATTCACAAAAACATAATCTTACTGAGATGTTACATGCCCAGATAGGTAATACATATGTACATATATCTGGTAGGCTTAAGACATGATCTTAATCGCTTATGAAATACTAATCGTGTCATCCATTTGGCGATTTAATCGGACGAGAATCACAAAGGGACTCTAATCGTTCACGACATTACGAATAGATAATCTTAGTCTGAACTCTAGTGCGATAAAATATTACAGATACATAGCGAAGAGCATCCATCACAAGGTAATGGCCGTCGTCGTAAGATTTAGATTTGACCCTTGAATCTGTAATCTTGTTATAAAATTCACAATGGATAATGTTTGGACGTCTCGTCTGCACTGACTGGAATATTTAGAAGCTACAACAGTTGATTTATGACTAAATAAAATGATTATCATAAGTCAGTGACTGGATTTGTAAAGTATTTTTGGATGTTGGGACAAGTTGTGTAGCAAATAATGAAAGAAAAGACGGATGGATTGTGTGAGGAATGATATGAAAGATAAAGGAGTAAATGATAGCATATGATTTAATTTGGTTATATAATTGTAATGTGTATTTGTAATTTTATTTTTTATTATTTTTATGTACATAAATATGTTTAATGTGATATAGATTAATAATAATAGTGTGACGGTTGACAGAGGAGAATGGGAGAAAAAAACGTGTTGCGCCGACCCCAAGTGACATGGGATAAGGGCAGGAAGATGAAGGGGCAAATTGAATATAGGCTATAGTTATTGAAGATTTACCCCGTAAGCCAGTTAAGCCGTTGGTCCCGGCTGCTATTTCTACATCTTTGAGAGATTTGTAGACTTACGTTTACGGCTGGTCCGAAGTCCGAACATCTGATAACCAGTCTAAGGGATATTACACAGTTACCGGTGTTGTGTAGGTCAGACAGACAGTCGCTCCATATATAAAATTGGTCTTCAGCTTCAACCGCTTAGATTGAAAGAGTGTCCATGGAGTTTCTTACCCGTTCTCCTCCATAGAGTTCTACTTTAGGGACTGGACAATTACAGTACTTTTGTGCCATGTGACTGGGACTGTAGCTAAATTTCATTGTTGTCTTTGTTTCGACAATTCAAAAGTGCCTGTAACTGGCCTACTTGAAATAAATGTTTTGATTATGATTATGATTTTGATTCTGGAAGTCGACAGATGACGATACCGAGAAATATAGATTAGCAAAATTATATCAATTGACCTACAGAAGTGCCACTACTGGAAACGAAATAAATATATCAGGAAAGTGTGGTCATATTTAAGAGTCTGGTACGGACTTCAAAACTGAACAACTTTCTCCATTAAACCAACATCATAATCGCGAAAAAATAATCATCTGTCCCATACATTTGGTAGCCCTACGATGTTGGTCCCATTCAAAAAGTTGTTCAGTTTCATGGTCTGTAAATATGATCACATGTTTCTGATACATGCTGTAGATAGAAAAAATGCCGCACCATCTTCATGACAGGAGAACGATGATAAGACCTAAGTAGGGTTGCCAGATCTATAAAAGTTTTCCGGACATTTATTGCCGGGTGCTTAAAATATAAATCATAAAATCTACCCACATTATAGTAGGGTATTTGACTGAAAAAATTCTATTTAATCCGTCATCAAAAAATATTGGACACGTATTTTTTCTTTTATCATGTAAACGAAAAATTACCACGATACAGTGCGTTGAAATTTCGCGTGACGTCACAATTTCTGTTACTTTTTACTAGCCAGTGACGTCACAAGTCTCTTGAACTTTGACGCGCTGTTTCGTCGTCATTTTTTGATTACGTGACAAAAGAAAAAATACGTGTCCAACATTTTTTGGTGATCTAACTGACGGACTATTTTTTTCTTTTTTTTTTGATGTTGTCAAATAGCCTATTGTACTTATACGTGCACAAATTACACTTTTAATTCTCACGGTTTTCATTTTCTATTTTTGAAAATTCCGAACGTTTTGGAATTCGTCTCAAATTCAGGACACTGAGCTAAAATTCCTTGTTCGGAAAATTCCGGAAGTAGCCCTGGACATAAGCTGATAAAACAAGTTACAGTAACTAGTATCAAACTGAAAGGAAACTCAAAGCGGGTGAGAGCACGACCGGGTCACTGCATGATACTATGACATTTATCTGGTACTCGAGCGCTTTAAAGGTCAGATGTGACCGCGCCAGTTGAAATCATGCGATGCAATTATGCTGTTCTGGGTAATTACGTGGAGCCTTTATCGGATTTTAAAATGAGCTTGTTTTTGGTGATGAAAATAGAGTTTTAAGCCTATTATGACAGGAACCATATTTACTGCAAGTGTCCACGGATTGTTTTTAATTTAGGACTTTGCAAGTTCAAGTGCCTATGGAATTTTACTGTTTGCTAAGAGCTGTAAAAATATCTTGCAAATAATAAAACTACATTTTGTGAGGAAAATGTCGTGAGTAGTGTTGAGTATGAATGTGGATGGGTTTAAGAGCAGAGGAAAACCAAAGAAACGATGGATGGACTGTGTGATGGATGATATGGCAAGAAAGGAGGTGTCTGATGAGATTACGAGTAATAGAGAAGTATGGAAGAAGAAGACATATAGCGCCGACCACAAATAAATTGGGATAAGGGCAGGTTGATTTTGTAAGCCTTAAAAAGTCACTAAACTCCAGTCTACGACATTTTTTAGGTCTATTATACATCAAGTACTTGCATAGCTCGACATCATCATTAACATAGCCTCTTTCCAATCATGTTGAGATCGGTTTTAAGACTTACCGGTTGGAGCTAAATACCAGTACTTTCATCATTCTTATCAGACATCTAATTTCTTGCCATATCACCCTTACAATTATGTAAGGCAATATTAATATAAGCTTAGCTGAATATAAACCTTATTAAAAACGTATTAAACATCTCCATTCTTAAAGACCAGACATCCATCAAAAAGCAACGATCCAGTTAGATCGCATACAATTCACGTTCGAACATTAGGACCAAATGCGGATTTATGACAAGATGGGTATTAAAAGATCATCACACACATCCCCTTCATAGGATATGTACTTTTACGATTTTATTCCGCCCCGGATTTATTCTCAACCGGCCTTCTATTATAATATTGAGAATCGTCTTAAAGTACCCTTGGAGAATGAGATTTATTTGAATGTCAGTCGTCGTGGGAGATTTTTTCAATTGAGTGATTTTTACGAGTATGACATTTGAATCTTTTGTCCCTACCTTATTATAAAAGCTTGATCATGCATTTTATCCAACTAAGTGGATGTGTCTATATTTACTTTACGAGACAGCAATTGACTTCTGAAAATTAATTATTCAAAATATCCAAAGATTAGTTATTTTTTTAGATTTTATTTGAACAAAATAAGCTTCTTTTAGTAGCTCGTTCCATCGTCGACCTCATCTTTGTCCTCGGGACAAGATTGAGGTCAAGAGTAGGCCCATTTAATAAAAAAAAACCACCAATTTATGGAAGTCAGATAGGCAGTCGCTCAATGTAAAATTCTGATATTCGGCCGGATCCGGTTAGACTGGAAGTCGACCCCAACATAGTTGGAAAAAGGCTAGGCAGGATGATTAAAAAAAACCCGACTGATACGGTTCCAGCCTTTAGGTTTGTATTCACGGCTCAATTTAAATTTTCAGCAGGATTTCGTGAAGGACAGTCGCCCATCCGAGAAATGACTGTGGCAAAGGAAGCTCCCAATTACCTAAACGCACTTTCAATCACAAATTAAATGATTGTGAAAGAAGCTCCCAATTCATTGCTTCATAATGTTTAAATAATTCGTCTGCACAACATTGGAAAAACGCAATGAATATCGTTTTCAGTCTTATTTATTAGTCTAGCAATACTACTTAGCATTCGGTCCTAAGTTCGATTTCCAAGTCAGGCAAAGGGTTATTGAGTTCTTCCATCACATTGGTATTTCTCAGTAGAAGCTTGGAGAGTCTGGATACGTACGTAATAGTTGAAGGCAATAATAAGCTTGCCTCTTTATTACATACGACATAAACAGAACTGGAGATATGTGCCTGGGTAACAACGGGTGTACTAAGCCCACCGCTTCGGTTATTACGAACGTGATGTTTTGTTATGAAAGTTGTTGAAATATTAAAATAAAAGGCATTGGAATTGTGATTGTAATCATAACATCACGCCTGCAATCTCCGATAGGTTGGGCAGAGGTGTACTCATTAATACACCCACATTTTGCCAGTTATACTAAGTGCTATGTAATCGTTGGTGAGCCTATTGCCGTCCATCGGGCTGCTACTGAG
This sequence comes from Noctua janthe, assembly GCA_910589295.1. Classification (NCBI taxonomy): domain Eukaryota; kingdom Metazoa; phylum Arthropoda; class Insecta; order Lepidoptera; family Noctuidae; genus Noctua; species Noctua janthe. Next base: position 2,219,392 of record OU342561.1, read on the forward strand.
AAATTCCTGATGAAAAAACCCAATAACACTTTCCCCGTCCTGGGGATCGAACCCAGGACCTCATGCTTAGCAGTCGTGCATGCGACCACTCGACCACCGAGGCAGTCAACGAGCAGGGAGGATTGCTATTATTTCACGCAGTTACTCCGTAGTTTAACCACGTTTAACCTTACGGAACTATCCGGCAGGCAACGATTTTCACTACAAAACGTTGAATAGACGTGACTTGTACAAAACTTGAATTAGTTAACCTTTAGTTATTAGTTATTATGACTTAATAATAACATCTTCTGGCAAAGGTTTCGTTTACTTAAAGCCAAGTCTGTATTGATGCTGAGTTTGTAATTTGAGTGGAATTTATAATTATTTTGTTGTAGTATTATTTAGTACTAGCGACACGCCCTTGCTTCGCACAGCGCCACCTATCGGGCCCAAAACTATTTCTAACGTAGCCTATATTTTAAGTTAAGCATCTAGCAGTAGAGCGGAGAAAACTGCGTTCAAATCCATGCAGTAATTTTTGCGTTATGCGCGTACAAACGTACAGACAGAACGACAGAAAAAATTCTAAAAACTGTTGTTTTGGCTTCTGTTGGTCTTATAAAGACATCCAATATATTTTTTTTTCAATGTCTTCAATGTACAGACATCGGCCTGTTACAATTTTATTATAGACTAGCTTTTTTTTTTTTGACGCGCGCAACTTCGCCTGCGATTGGATTTTTCCCCGTTTTTGCAAACTTTTTCATAAATCCTTCGCTCCTTTGGTTTGGGTTGCAATTGGTCGTAGCGTGATGTTATATCGCCTTCCTCGATAAATGGGCTATCCAACACTAAAATAATTGTTCAATTCGGACCAGTAGTTTCTGAATTAGCGCGTTCAACCAAACAAACAAACTCTTCAACTTTATAATATTATATATAATATATATAATTATTATCATAATATTTTAAAATAATATAATATATAGTATAGATTAAATGAGCGTTTCAGAAAACAGCAAGTATTTTAGTCTTAAAAGGTTAACTTCGTAGACAGCTCCGTCAAACTTTTATTTACCCTCAAAATTGAATTAAAACGACTCGCAGGGGTAATTAGGAAGAAGGCACTCGTATTTTTCCCCTCCAAAATAAACGTTTAATTTTTTAGTTCGCAAAATTTAATTTTCCTTAAGACTTGGGAACTTGTTAATACAGGATAATAGCTTAAGTTTTTGACGTCTCCGTCGGAAGTAATCTCACTAAAATTGGGTTTCCTTACAGCTTAATAAGTGGTCCTTTTTTACCCGACTTACCCTATTCAAGGTAGCTTTGGCGAAGTGATTTAATTTGGGATGTTTTTTGCTTTGACGTGGGCTGAATTGGTACGAGTATGGTAAGTTCATCATCTGTCTTAACCGGATTTAGCTGTATTTCGAAATTGGTATTGGTATAGTGAGTTGTAGCCTATTTAAGTAGACTTCTTGGGACGTGCACATTTGTACGAAGTTTATAATGGAGGTGGGTCTGACATATTGCAAGATTAAACGAGAAAAGTTAGACCATAAGAGTTACAAAATGGGCTGACCGACGATTTAAGAGTAGAAGACGAAGACCAACGTCAAGAGGTCAAGGACACAGCTCTCATATAACATAACAATGATATTATGTTGTATGAGAGCTGTGTCCTTGACCTCTTGACGTTGGTCTTAGACCTGTAATCCCCGAAGGGTTAGTTAGGCAGAGGTGTTCAGGTTCACTCACATTTCGCCATCTATGTTAAAATCCCATGTAATAGGGAGCGAGCCTATTGCCATCAACCGGGCACAGATCCAGACTCCGTGGCTGCTACAGATAAATTCTTGATTAGGATCCAATAACACTTTGCCTGACCTGGGAAGAACCCAGAACCTCTTGCTCAGCAGTCGCACTTGCGACCTCTAGCTCAACGAGGCTGCCTCTGCTGCTGCTGTTAGTATAGACATATGGAAATCTCTGGAGGAGACCCGAGAGGGATTCTTTTTCACCAAGGCAACATTGTAATACTGTCCTAAAACATTGTGGAAAGAAATTAATTAAGTTTTTCTAATTTATTTATTTATTTTTCCTGACGAGCTGTGGGCTAAAACAACCACGATGTGGAGCCCTGACACAGCCAGAAGTTAACGCGGTAGACCCCGCAGGAGATGGCGGGAAAAGCTGGACAAAACTAACGACCAGTGGTCCACATTGGCCCTGGATCGAAGAATTTGGAAGTCATGGAGAGAGGCCTTTGCCCAGCAGTGGGATGACGCAGGCTAACAGTAATAGTAATTTATTTATTTTAACCTACTTCAGTTATGGTAGCAGCTGAACTTCGCTGAAATACATTCTTAAAAAGTATTTATGAAAAATTGTAGTACAAAATGTATAAATTTAGCCACAGACGTAATATTTTCTAGACAATGATGATAAAGTTTATTAGTACTTATCTGAAAATAAACTATGACTAAAATATTATATTACCTACAGCGGCAAGTAATGACAGTTAGGTAACGACCAATCTGCTCAGGTTTCTTCAAAGCCTAGAGCTATAATGGAGCTTAAATAATACTATATTGTAAAATGTGTTTAACGTGTTTTGGGCAGGGCACATTGCTCGCAGAACGGAAGGCCGATGGGGCCGAAAAGTTCTAGAGTGGCGACCGCGAACCGGAAGTCGTTGCGTTGGAAGGCCTCCCACTAGATGGACCGATGACCTGGTGAAGGTTGCAGGGATCCGCTGGATGCGAGACGCACGGGACCAGTCAATGTGGCGACACTTGGGGGAGGTCTATGTCCAGCTGTGGACGGCGAGTTATGAGCTAGCTCGCCGTCCGGCCGTCTTATGACGACAGACCGTGTCGACGGCGCGTTCGTGTTCCACGCGCGCCTCAAAGAGATGTCAGCAACCAAGTAGGGGTCCGCTTGGGCTGATGCCTGTTCGAAAGAGATACCGTGTGGCCCTGGAACACAAAGGGCACAGAAGGAAAGAATGGGAAAAGAAAAAATGGATGGGTTTTAGTCAGTACAAGTCTGACACTCCCTTCCGCTCCACCCAGAGTGGGAGGGGGGGGGGGGGGAGGGGTTATTTGATGATTTCCCATACGAAAAAAAAATAAAAACAAAAAAACGAAGTCTTGTCTACATTAACGAAAGTAAAAATCCACGTGAGCAAAATCAAACTACTTACATAGAATATACTTTATTGTACACCAAAATGGTTAGATACTCCTCTTTTACAATATTGCTAATTCTATGGGTACAACGGCCGCCTTATCGCAATCTTGAATTTAAGTATAAAAGCATTTTTACAATGCAATAAATCTTCAAACTGGCCGGTATTCCAATTAATACCAAGACAGAATTAGCATCAGGAAATATAAAGCCACCCAGTTTAGTTAACGCCTATGCCTGGTCCTAAAAACGCGATAAATTCCAAATTGCAATTTTATTGGACACTCGTAAATCCTGGGGCCTTTCTTATAAATCTAATAAAATGCGTTTTATCCACTCAGACATTGTAAGGTCGCTTAAAAAGTTAATTTCTTTAAAAGTTTTCAAAATGGCGGCCGAGATTTCGCGCGCTAAGTGTTTGGAAGGACGTGGCTCAAGTTTTTGTGGGAATTTGATTGGATTTCTTTCTTTCCGTTGTGTCTGAGACTTCTGGGAGTGTAATTGACAGATTATGATTTAATTTGTTGTTAATGGGAGGCGCCGACGGAGTTTCAACTTGTTTTGGTTAATAATTATATTCGTTTTGAAGTAATTTGTGAATTGATGTCTTGATTAGAGAAGATTACAAATTCAAAACATATATTTGCATAACACATGTTCAGAGGCTGTTACAAAACATAAGGTAACCACCGTAGGTATTATAACCATTTGAGGTGTGCATAATAAGCACATTACGACACAATTATTCTTATTCAGTTGTTTTCGTATTAAATTACATTGACAATTGAAATTAGAGACAGTCAATTTCATTACACATTAATTAAGATTAGATTATTTTTTGAAATCAGTAAATTAGTAAAGCAGTAATTCTCTGGTCATATTCACATCCCCCAAGGGTTGTTTAAAAACTCCTAAATCGTTATCGAGAACACAGCACACATAGAACATAATCATTAGCCTAGCAACTATGTTGAGACCAGTGTCCAATCCAACCGGTTGGAGCTAAATACAAGTATTTTACATGAAGCGACTGCCTATCTGACCTTCATAACACAGTAACTGGGTAATACGATACCCCAAGATAAGACTAGTCATTATCTGTCTAGCCTTTTCCCAACTATGTTGGGGTCGGCTTCCAGTCTTACCGGATGCAGCTGATCTCCACAACCCAGTTAGTACTGAGTAATACGATACCCCTGGGTAAGACCGGTTGTCAGACTTTCGGGTCACTGACCTGTTATGATTATCAAAGATTTACAAATTACAGCCGGGACCTATGGCGCGGCGTAACGTGCTTTCCGAGACACGCAGGAAACTCGGTATGTAATGGGTGGTCACCCATCCACGGACCAATTTTGGAAATCGCGGTTTAACCTGAAGATCGACCCGAGCGGCTGTTATTATTTAACCACGAGCTCGTCCCCTGAATAAGACTAGTGGACCCCATATAACACCATTTTCCCTAAAACCTCAGCCTACTACTCCAATATATTATATTCCAATTTACAGTATAAAGTATTCCAATTTATAATATAAAGGCCCCTTTCCGACGGTTCGCTCTAACTAACCTGTTGACCTTTCTGTCCCGACCTTTGGGTCTAAATGCACTTACTGCCGGTCCTGGCTGTTCAATTAACACCCGAACACAGAAGACACCGTGATGGAAATTGCTTTGAGGGTCTATTTTTAGCTTTGCTCGTTTTATGTTTGATTTTCGATAGGAAACAGACTATTCAATGAGCAAGTTAAATGGAATTCTTTCCAATTTTTTTTAGTTCGACGTTTTTTTGGTTTTTAATTATGTTTTTCAAAATTACGTTTTATTTTATGGCTAGATTAAGACCACGGCTTTTTCTTTTATTTACGATAAAGGAGAAACCGAAAGAAGCCATTAAAAAAAAAAAAAAAAAAAATTAAAATGATCTGTCTAATACTTTTTGTTTGATGGTTTTTTTAAAATAAGGAAGTTCCCGCGCTGCATCCTGTATACAGGAATAATTTTTCAAGTGGACGTGGATTGCCAAATGCATAACTGTGAAGAATAGCAAAAAACACTCAAAAGAGTCTCGAGCCCGATTTTGATGAAAACTAAAACTGACTTTTTGAAACTGAATTATTAACTCTTTTCATTAGTTTGTCATATGTCATTACTTTCCAGAATTTGAACCTTAATAGCGACCCTATCAAATGATGAAATAATAAAGAGTGTTTTTTTTTCAAAATCAACGGCTTCGATTCCTGGCTAGGAATATTGATTTTCCGAGGCTTTTTTGAGTATTTTTCGGTATTCCTCATAGTTTCGGGTTTGGCCATCCACGCCGACTTTAAAAATTCAACATGTATAAATGTATCATCTCCTGAGATACAGTTTAATCTACCAACGATAAGCCTAAAGGTAGCCATATTAAAAACCTTTTCCTTTCATTGCTATCATTCAAAAATTCTAAATCCAGGACAATCCAGGGTCTGTTTACTAAACAAAGCCAACGCAGCATATGGCGGGCGCCTCAATGTGCCCGTAAATCGAACAATGGCCGAATATGGCTCGATATAGGCATTGTTAGCAGTAATGTTTCAGCAAAATGAGCGGCTGGATTAAGGTCAATTCATTAGCTTAGGTAAAGAGATTTTGAATTTTAAAGGGTGAATAATTTTTATTGTAACAGTGGGTTGTTTTGCGTTTCAATGTTTGAAACAGTGTTTGAAACAAAACGCTTTTTGTCTATAAATAAGTATAGTTTTATTTTTACGTTGATTTACTTTTCAGTCTCGAATTGGGCTATTAAGGCACAGCGATAGCTATTGCCGCGTCATCAAAATTGGAACTAACAATGCGATCTTGTTTTTTCAATTTCATTCACAAATGTTTACCAACAGCAGTCCTTGTGTCCGCAGCATTTTTAAAGTAAGTAGTTACTTGTAATTTTTAACAGTAGTTCGTTAGTAATTTAAAAAAATATATAGGGCAGTAAATAAAAATGTAAAAGTTGAAGCGTTGGTGTCCAAAATCTAACCTTTCCAACAAAAGACATTATCTCAATGAACTTCCTCGAAATTTAACTTTATCGAGCAATTAATTGTTTCGGCCGAACTCCCGGTTTTTATCATACAATTTTAATTAAAGGCCCATGCGAATTTTCGTTAGAGGATCTGACCTGCGAAAATTTTGAGTTGTAAAGTTTCAAACAACAGTGCTGGTAAAATTTTGGTGACGTAAAAACAGCGAATGATGAAAAATATTGGCTTTTTATGAACAGTGTTAATTGATACTTATTGGTGTCGATCTTATGAAGTTTAAGTTTTAAAAGGCGGTAAAAGGCGATATTCTAAGATCAAACCATTCTAAATATTTTTAAACCCTGCCTCGTTTCTTTGTGAGCAACCAACGAACTAAAGTATCTTGCGTTCAACAAATAACGAAATGTGTTTAAAAAAAAAACAGGCAATTCCAAATCATTTCAAACAGTAGGTAAACCGATGACCTGGTGAAGGTTGCAGGGATCTGGATGCGAGTCGCACAGGACCGGTCAATGTGGCGACACTTGGGGGGGTCTATGTCCAGCAGTGGACGTCTTTCGGCTGAAATGATGATGATGATGAAGATGAGTAGGTTAACACTACTTACGTGACCGTACGTAGGTGCTTGAAAAAGTGTTTCCAACGAGAATAGTGAGTGTGCAGATCCCGCGACGATAGACACGAATGAGATAGACAGTGCTATTCGAATGACATAGTTATCGTAACAGAAACAGCTGATCAACATGTATGGTAAAACGAAAAAAAGTTATGAATTTCCAAACTTATAGAACAAAAGTAGTTGACTTTCATGGTCTGAGACACCACACGCGAGGTGTTACATTTATTATGTTACAACCGATATATTCACCCTTTCGAAATTGAATAGCTCAAGAGTGCAAGTTAATTATGCAAGTAGAATCCTACGTAACAATACTATTTATTGAAACTATGATTTCCGTTCAAACACTTTAAAAGCCCATTGAAAGAGATCTTTTATTACCAACTAACAAGCTACAGTCGATAGTCTGCAACTTTCCCGTCGAAATTGAGTAGTCAGTGCTGCTGAAAATCAATTAAAGACTTGCAACGTTTCAAAGTCTTTGAACTTTGAATTAAGTTCAAAGACTTTGTGACCGTTGTGTGTGCACAATGTTGCTTTGTGTACCTCTGACCCGTTTAATTACTGCCTCGGATTTGGTCTGTATCCTTGCGGTTTAGGTTATTGTCTCTCTGTGGGTTACTGAATTAGAAATCTAGATCTGTTACTGAAGGAGATCTGAGGTTGTCTGAAGGGATTGGCGAAACGGATTTCACTGAAATAACAATTCGTCTAGGAAGAGTGATATAGCTATTTCCTACTCGACGTTTCGGACTGGACATTTTGCTAAGAACAAACAGCAGGTTGGCAATTAATAAATGTAATAAAAACAGAATTTTTCACACTAACAATTGGTTCATACAAAATAATGTCTTGTTATTCAAATGGGACTTCAAGTTCTGCCACGAGCAACCTTGACAATACAATGTTCTTTTAGCACTATAATAACATTGTTAGGAGTGCAGGCGCTGTTAGTATACATTCGTGAAAAGTTACTCCTCCGTGTCAGAGTTACTCCCGTTTAAGGCCACGCGCCATCTTACCTGAAGTTTTTCTCAGAAATACTTAGGTAAGGCGCAGTTCATTAGTTAGTACAAAAGACAGTACCAAACTCTTCATTCCTTTACACACTACCGTATAACGCCTAGATCGATGATATCTTCGAACACAAAATCCATTATAACTAGCTATTGCCATATCACAAAATTTCGATAGGCTTGTATTCCCCGGATGAACGCATGTGCACTCAATCGCGGTGGTACGGTTCAGAGCACACAGCGCAACACGTAATACCGTTTTACGAGTCACCCGGATCGCCAACCTTTTTGTATTTTGTGATTCGATCCTGTGACAGTGTGTTTATAGGTATGTATGTATGCTGTGTGACACAGTTAGAATTTAAATTGACGTATTTGATCAATTGGAAATCCTCTTTTTGCCCGAACGAGTTAGTTACAGTTTTGTTTGATCACTTTGATGGGAAAGTTCATACTGAACATCTAATCTATCAACGAGTACAATCTACATTTTGTGTGGTCTCACTTTTTAGTACTTTTGCGCGACCTAACTAAAACATTATTTACCAGAGAAAATCGTTTTAATTTGTGGCGGTACTATAAAAACTACTACAGCGCCATCTATGACACAAATGAATAACTAAAATCAAAATTCTAAATCGCACAATTAAAGTTATCCGTGACTTAAGACTATACACCGTGGCTTTTTATTCGTCTTACAACGGCAGCCCACTTCATGTATCCAATGACTACTAAACATTCATAAAAAAAGGTATTTATGACATTTGAATAATGAATAATTTAAAAATAAAAATATTGTTCGTTTTATGATTCATGACGTACTTAAAACACTCTGTTGCGAACGATGATCTACTCGACTCGTGCGCTGGGTAGGTATGTCCCACCGTTTGACACGTATACATCTTTAACAGGATGTTTCATATTTTTAATGTATTATTTATTTTTCTTTATACCTATTATCTTAACTAATGGTTAAAAAAAAAAATCGCGCCTGGAAGTATTTTTTGTCAGATACATTGAGTGGACCACCTTTGTACGATGACTAAAAAGTCACGGTGTATAGAAAAACCCGAGAACATCTGTTGGGCAGTAGCCCACCAGACAACACCCGCCTGGTCGGAGGATCCTCTCTTTTCTAGAAAAAAAGTTTTTTCATTCCATTTCTAATTAAAAATGGCATATACTACCTACCTACTCACTTAATATGTGAGAGATCATGTGTTAGAGTATACAGGGTGGAAGGGACATCGACGCGAAGACGGTTACCACGTATTCAGTATCATCATTCTGAACGTAAAAAAAATATAAATATAAATATTTCATCGGTAATAAAAAAAGAAAGCTGTTTCCCACAAAAGTAATATACCTACACGTATACTGTCCCTTACGGGATATCTTCCCTGATAGTTCATAATTTTGAGCTCCGATATTTCGACGTTGTTGCAAGCGCCATGATGAATGACGGAAAAAATTGTTAGGTGTAGACAAATCCGGCTACCCTCTTCCTTTGTCTTTTGCTACGCGCACTACTGGAACTCGACACTAAGTCACGGCAAAACACATTCACAGTATCACCAGGTTTTGATGAGTCTTTATTACGATGCCGGCTTCTACTTTTGAAATCGGAAGCTTAAAATTATGAACAGTCACGAAAGATATCTCAAAAGTGACAGTATAAGTTTAGTTTTAAACCGTGAAAGCTTAAAACAGTGTGTATACTGGTGTATACCTACACGGTCAAAATATATCGAAATATACAGCTTCGATTTTTGTTTTAAATTGCCGATTAAAAACTTCGATGGGGGGGAGGGGGGGCGAGTTCAGAATGATATATTGAATACGTTACAACCGTTTGTGTGTCGGTGTCCCTTCCATTCTGTATTTATGAGACAAATTATTTGATCCCTACCATAAAATAATATCCTCAGACATTTCACTTTATGCGCAATGAAATATTTATGCCGTCACGTCGCCTCTATTTTTCAATTCTATATTTTTTCTTCGGGATAAAATATAATAATAAATATAATCTGCTGATTTCATCTTGAGTGCGTTAATACGATAAACAACGAGCAATTGGTATATTGCCAAGTAGGGGAGAAATTCTGAAGCTAAACGGAACAGATGACTTGGAATAACAATTTAGATGACGATTATTCATAGTTAGAATACTCGGACTATGAATAAAATGCGAAATAGAGAAGAAGAAAGAAATAGAGAGAAAATATTTATTTATCGCAGGGACATGACGTGCATATAAACCGTGACTTTTTAGTCGTCTTACAACGGCAGCCCACTTCATGTATCCAATGAATACTAAACATTCATAAAAAAATAGGTATTTATGAGATTTTAATAATTTAAAAATAAAAAATATTATTCAGTATTATGACGCATGACGTAGTTAAAACACCCTGTTGTGAGCGATGATCTACTTGGCTCGAGTGCTGAGTAGGTAATGTTCTCCCGTTAGAAACGTAAACATCATTAACAGGATGTTTCATGATTTTATTCTAATTTTTTATTATTATTTTTCTTTGTATCCATTATGGAAGATATTATGCTATTTTATGTCGGGTACATTGAGTGGACGACTTTTGTAAGACGACTAAAAAGTCACGGTGTATACAAAGACAAAAAATAAATAAACAATAAACATACAATGCATAACAAATATTTATAAATACAAGATGGAACAAAAAAAGTTGACAGCTTGCACGTCGTGACTGCGACAAGCAGGTTACTCAGCATGATGCTGTGCTATGTGTGTGTGTGTGGGGCCCACAGTACAGCGCTGGTTTGCAGTGGTGACCCGTGAAAAACGTACGGAAGCCAAGACAGCATAAATATTTGATGACATAAATAAAATAAACAGAAATCGTGTTACCGATCAGAGATAATTAAAACAAACAAACTTGTCATCCCCGAAAGGCATCTTTACCTTTGTGAGTACACTCACATTTCACCTGCGATCGAAAGCAAGTAAGTTCTCAGTAGCAGCCACGGAGTCTGGATTAGTGCCCGGTTGATGGCAATAGGCTCGCCCCTATTACATGGGATTTAAACATAACTGGCGAAATGTGGGCGTACTATTAGGTGCCCCTCTGAGTCACCCGTCGGAGATTACAGGTGTGATGTTAATAACAGCCGCTCGGGTCGATCTTTAGATTAAGCCGCGCTTGCCTAGGTTGGTACGTGGATGGGTGAAAACCCAACCTACCGAGTTTCCTCCGTGCCTCGGAAAGTAAAATTAAGTTTTGTCCCGGCTGTCATTTGTAGATCTTTGACAGTCGTTATAGGTAGTCAGTGGCCCAAAAGTCTGACAACCAGTCTTACCAAGGGGGTACAAAGTAATAACTAGGTTAAGGAGGTCAGATAGGCAGATGGAGCGACTGCTCCATCTAAAATACGGGTATTCAGCTGCATCACAGGAGGCCGACCCCAACACAGTTGGGAAAAGGCTAGGCAGATGAGTTGGTTCATTTTCTTTGTATGTACAACGTGCAAGAGTTAACTCCTTACTTATTACCACAAAAGTCAAGTTCTCTGCAGTACCTAGCAACTAATAATGCTTTCAAAACAAGCCTATACGAAGTAAAATGCGCTTACAACGCATTACTGATCATTCAGAGTTTGTTGGTCGTTTACAAATAGTTTACAGTTCGCCGTGTTGTTTGTTTACAATGAATACTGAACAGCACGCCATGTGTGTATTGTTTCAAGCTTTTCATGTTGCTACATTGAGGTAAAAGGTGTTTCGCTGACCATTTGTTTTGTATAAACTACACCGGTAGTGTAGTGCAGATTGTCGTTGGGGTTGTTTTACTCCCGGCTCTTCAACATTGGACATGACAAATCGGAAAATGGGCTTACCTATACATCTTAACAATTTATACAAATATATAAAATTTAAGTTACTGTTTGTAATTTCAAAATAACAGCTTTTTACTGAATGCATATGAAAGTTTATACGGTAATCATAATAATAAGATCAAAGCGGCGCGCAATGATTGTTGACATAACGGTCCCTCATGATGAGAACCTCGTGAAAGCCGAGAAAGATAAGCAAATCAAGTATCTTGACTTGGCTCACGAGGTTGTCGACATGTGGGATGTGGACTCAGCGATCATTGTGCCGATAGTTGTATCAGCCCATGGCTTAATTGCCAAGAGCCTGGACCAATTCCTGAGGAGGCTCTCGTTAGGCAGTTGGATCCAGGGCTTGATTCAGAAAGCGGTACTTTCATTCTTTAATTTTTGATAATTATATTGAATTAAATTGATGACAGGTCAAAATATCGATAGTTTCCCATCTCTAGATCGTTTAAAGTTTACTTGCTTCGTTAAAATGAAATGGCGTAAACAGTCACTAATTAGCAGTCGGTAAGACCCTACTGCTCTACCTTTTGACGACTTTTTTGCACAAAATTATAATGAAGACAGAAACTTACTTATACTGTCACTTACGGGATATCTTTCGTGATTGTTCATTATTTTGAGCTCCCGATATTTCGGCGCTGTTGCAAGCGCCATGATCGTGGGTTGACTGGAGAATGCAAGTGGATGGAAAATAAATTGACTAAAAATACATTTGCGAGGACTCATTAAAGCGGTCAGTCTATAAACTTTATCCCAGGGCCAATGAAGCAACAAAAGCAAAAACTACCGCTCGGCACAAAAAAAAACAAAACAAAAAACAAACAACTCCGAGCAAACAATAACAAGAAGAAGTACCCAAAGGCTGGGTGCAAACGAACCGACAGAGCGCTGGACAAACTGTACAGTTTGCACGCGCTGATATAATTACTGAGCAAAAAATATTGCTGCTCTTTAGTGCAATGAAGTGGAAATAAGTTGTAGAGGGGTTGTTTACGTCAAACAATAAGACCAAGGGCTTTATTTTGGAGCCCGCCACAGACGCCAATTTGATGTGTATCCGAAATGGAGCTTTCAACAATAGAAGGGGTATTTAGCATAAACTTAATCAGCCTATAATATTCCCACTGCTGGGACACACGGCCTCCTCTCTTTGAGAGGAAATGGGCTATAATCCACCACGCGGGCCCAGTGCGAGTTGGTAGATGTCACATGTCTTCGAATTTTTGGATCTAGGACATGCCGGTTTCCTCGATGTTTTCCTTCTCCGTTTTGAGAGAAATAAATTACACAAAGTAATGCGCCTGCCTGGGTTAGAACCCACGATTTACTGTTCGTAAGTCGGGGCCGCCACCGCTGGGCCACCGCTGCTCTCCAAGCTAAGTAAGTATCTAATAGTCTTTAAATAGACTTCAGACATAGGTTGCCCGAACCAAGGAAAACTTGTTCAGGTGAAGATTCATGGATGATGGCCATGGAGTGAAAATGTGGTGTAGTTCCACAAACGATGGGACACTTAACATCGTGCCCTGCTTGTCCTGGTGTTTGTACATCATAAAAATTGATGGACGCTACTGTAAGTGTGAAATTCGTCGCCTCATTTTGGTACAATCCGGGCATAAAACGGTTAGAGTTGGTATGTCACGTTAAAGAATGTCCAAAATTAAATTACTATTATTTATTTATTTTTCTCACTAAACGTACCTACAACATTGAACGAAGCAAACAGCAACAAGAATATGAAAATGGAGCAAAATTTTGTTTCTTTAAGACCTAACCCAACTCAAGAATATTATTTCATTACCTTCCTTCTCTAATAACTCCACAACTTAATGATATTTTTTCCTTCTATGTTACCCAATTTATTTTCAAGAGATTGTTTTGAAAATTCATGCAGAATACATGAATTTTGAAAATTCATGCAGAATATGCATGAATTTTCAAAATTCATGTATTCTGCATGAATTTTCAAAACAATCTATTTCGTAAATTAAACGTATTAGTGTGCAGATCAGCTTAAATTTTCTATTACAAAGCCGTGGTTTGGTTAATTTAACGTTATTTATGTTCGAAGCTGAGATTAACTTATTAACTTGATGTGAGGATTACACGGGCGGGCTTAGTGTATGGAAACGACACAAATTTGAAAAAGAAAAGGGTAAATTAAAATTATGAAATACTTTTTCCTCTTCGTAGGGTTCCGTACCCGGAGGGTAACCAATCCATAACTAAGCCACCGCTGTCTTTCCGTCCGTCCGTCTGTTTGTCAGCGGGTTGTATCTCATGATCCGTAATAGGACAGCAAAAACTGGAATACCATCAAGCAAAAGGTGGACACTCGCTACAGTTTCTTACGGCGACTAGTCTCTTCAAAGTGGAGTGCTTCGCCTTATGTCCTCCAGACTACGGCACTGATGCTATCTTTTTCAGCTGGTGAATTTGCGTGCTCCGTGTGGAGCCGTTCAGCCCATGCAAAGTTAGTTGATACAGCTCTGAATGAAACGTGCCGGCTCATTACTGGTTGCCTTAAACCGACCCCGGTACAGATGCTGTACCCAAGGATAGCGCCACTAAAAGTTCACAGAACAGTGGCAAGCTGTAACGAAGGAGCCAAAATGGTTTCAGACACACGACACCTTTTGCACCCAAATACACTCGTGTCGCAAAGGCTGAAAAGCCGAAACCGCTTTATGAAGCGTGTCACCCCTCTCACTGGCGAGCGGTTTAAGGAAAGATTAAAGCTGTGGCGAGTTAGTGCATCCTTACCTACCCGATTTTCACGGTACACATCATACAAAATCAAATTCTTTTAATTGCAATTCATTATTAATATTCTATTTCTCAAGTTAGCCATATTTCTTATTTCCTAGTAATATTGCCAAATTAACCAAACAGCGAAATATTTGACAGGTAATTGCGACGTTGCCCACATTCTGTAGAAACGCTCTTACGATGGGAAAGAACATTTTGCATTGGTTACTTAAAATAGGATTCTGGAAGTAGGACATCGAACTTAGTTTTATAAACCGATTTGTAAACCAACTGGGTTTAAAATCTTTAGTAAAAGAGAATTGCAAAACTCTGGCTGAACCGCAATGTAATCTGAAAAACTAGTTTAATTTCAATCGGTTTCTTTTTCTATGCTGGATGAATGCAAACTTTACTACTATATGTATTAAAACCTATGTCATGTACTACTTTCCTACTACCTATGTATGTACTTACATAATTATGCATTCAGTAAAAAGCCGTTATTTTGAAATTACAAACAGACACTTCAATTTGATTTATTTGTACAGATTAAAACTCGTTTCTCAACGAGAAGACTCTTTGAAACAAATAATATTCGAAAAATTCTTGAATTTTTAAACTTCTCTCAGAAAAAAAAAGAAGAAAAATAATATAATAATAATAATATCTGAAGAATAATCTGAATATTCCGACGTCACCGCCCCAATTCCACATACCTACATTTTCACCCCACATTGTAAGCCCGCAAATTCCCCGTGCGGGATTACCAAGCGTTACCGGGCTATACATCGAAGTAGTCAGTCGAGTGCTTATTATATCGCATAGCGAGTGCAGCCGACCGCGAAACTAGTGTTGCTGAGAACAACAGCTTGCTTACGTGGAATTCCATGCCGTTGGGTTTCAAAAATGTAGGTGGTTTGTTTAGGTGGGATGAATAGTAATTTTAATAATATTATACCGATTTAACGTCAAGCAACTTGCGTTTAGTTAAGTAATGCTAAAAGTAAGCAGATTTAAAAGTGTAGCGGCACTACAAAAAGTACTACAGTTACATAGTACAAAAAGCATCCTCTCTTTTCTATGGGGGTAAAGAACTTAACACCCTGTTTTCATGCTCCTGTAATGGGCATTAACGATGACGAAAGGCACTTGTGGAGAACACGTCATAGCGTTCATTTTTTCGTTCTAGACTGTACCTGGGAACCGTCTAGTTACGGGGATACTGGGTGTCAAAGTTCGTTTTAAATGTTATAACTTTACTTTAAATATCTGCATGGCCACGGGGGCCATGGCAACTTTTCAATGCATCCATAAGCACAATGTTTTGTGTACGCCACTTTGAGTCGTACCGTAAAACGTCATTTTTCACCCCTAAAAAAAAAATCGTTTTCCGGTAATAATTTTTGTGAAGTTACTTAGTTTGATGTACAGAATGGTTGGTTGACGGCTTCATGAAGGGTCCGTTTACACCTTGTATAAGCAACAACTGTCGTCTCTCTATTGGAATCTCAGTAGGTTACGTGTAAGCTTCGCAATATACACTTGATACCAGTTTATGATACTTTGTTTTTATTACAAGTTTATTGAATGTCATTATTGTAAGAAATCTATTCCTAGGCAACCCGTAAGAGCTGCCAATTGGCGAATTGGTGTTGTAACTGTAGTCCCATCTAGTGATTGCTGAAATGATTCTTTTTGCGCTATGAGGGAGTTTGTTGCCGGTTCTTCTCCATAGGAAACGACCAACCCGAACCGTGCACATTTTTGTCGACGTTTTATAAGTGCCCATGTAGGCCTATGTGAAATGAAATATTTATAATTTGATTTGATTATGCAGCTGCTTAATGTGAAAAAATTGCATTTCCATGAAGCGTAGTTTTAGTGAAAAAGGACATTAGCATGTACAACGTTTGCAAAGTACGTTCCTTTTAAAATATACATATATGGAGAACAAATAAACATTGATTACGGTAGCTCATAGTTAGTAAAACAGTAATTTATTATTAATTGGTCTGCAAACTTTAGGCAACCGTCGTTTGTTACTAGTTTACAGACCATTGTCCCAATCAATTGATCGAGTACCTGTCTAGATAAGTTACAATTATTTAATACTAGCTTTTGCCCGCGGCCTCGCTGGCGTTAATTTTTGAATTTGACTTGAATTCGGGTTGTACTCTGCTTGTAATAATATAATTCAATAATGATTCAAATGATACGTGGACATCTAATATCATAAGAACGTTATTGTTGTTTTCCCCGGGAACAGAACTTTTTTTCGGGATAAATGGTACCCTATGTCCAGTTCTGTACACCTGACAACGTATATGATCGGTTCAGTGGTTTAGGCGTGAAAAGTAACAAAAAAACTTACTTTCGCATTTATAATATTAGTAAGGAAGTAACGATAAGGATTTCAGAGAGGTTGCAATTACAATTGAAAAGGCAGGTTGATTACATCTTACGTAAGAGTTAAAGGAGTGTGCACAACATTAACAGATGTGGAAGTGGAACCTACCCAGATTTGGAAACACTGAAATACCATAATATATTTCTTTATGATATGCCTGCGGTAATGATTTACTCGAACAAACATAATGATGTAAATAAAAATAAAAAAAGCCAATAATAAAAAAAAACAAAAAAAATAATATAATAATTCCATCCAATCCATTCAAATTCCATAATAAAAAAAGACTTTAATTTTTCCATTTTTTTTTTTTTAATAATGGTATAATAATTTCGTATCAGTTAATTTAATAGTTTGCAAAACATATTTTCATTTCAATTTGAATGATTTATTGCAATAAAGATAATTGTAACATAACATAATATACATCAAAAATATATCAAAGGAAAACTAATAATATTGAATTATGGCTTAATATAGCACAGGAGCGCGGTGTAGGCTTTTCATGTCACCAGCCGAAAATATTAGCCATTTTCTTTTGTCGCTTTCACGAAATATTCCAATCATAGCATACCTACTTGGTGCTAGCTAACGAACCAAGCCATGGAATTTCGAGTTGGCTCCACATCAACAATTATGTCCGCCAGTCATGATGAAAAGAAAAAAGAAGCACTCCCTGTTACTCTGTGCTTGCGACCAAACACGGTGCACGATGGAAAAGAAAAAAGTAAATATAGACGGGGAGCTAGAAACGAAAAAGCCATGTTATCGTTTTTTTCGACAGGAACAACATGGATAGAAGATTTTTGGCGAGTCGGAAAAAAATGCAGACTAATTTTCTTTAAATTATAACTACTATTGCTGGATGGCTTCTCACAAGATGGACCGATGACCTGGTGAAGCTTAAGGGAATCAGGTGGATGAGAGAAGCATAGGATTGGTCGATGTGGATAGCTAGCTTCGGGGCAGTCTATGCCCAACAGTGGATGTTTTTCGGCTAAAGTGATTGATGATGACAACTATTATACGGAAAACTCTTGACCACTTGATATACTCACTCAAAAACGTATGATAGTCATCATTATGTCAAAATCCATGTCTACTGCCACGAGAACTAAACTAAAAGATTGGATCCATCTTTACAATAAGACACAGCAGCTGAAGTTTATATCGACATAAATAGACAGACAGCTTGAAACTCAAACTTTATTTCATAAGTCCTGTCTTACATCACTTAATTTTTGAGATCATGAACTCTTGAACCATAAAGTCGGCATGAATTTCCATTTAGCACTCAGAAAAAATCTAGGCATTTCGTGTAAAAGATATTTGAATAAGCAATTATTTTCTATCTGAATGTGAGTTTATTTTTCTGTAGACAAAAGAGTTAAATGCAGACAGGCTGAGCTGGGCTTAAGTTTATAAGATACATGGAGTATTTACATTGCTAATTTGTTTTATATTGTTTCAGGTTTAAAGAGATTATTATTGTGAGTTTTTCGGAATGTTTGAAATAATTAATATGTCTTGTTAGTGGTGGATTATTAGCGGTGTAAAGAGAGATTTAAAATTAAAAAGCAGATCTACAATGGATTCTATGCTAGTTGTGAAAAATTAAAACAGAGTGTATAATAGTAATAAATACATAAAAACGGGCTAGCGTATTGTTTTGTGTAATTGCCAATCAATGTAAAAGCAACAATGGATGTTTTGAACAATATTTGCTTAATTTAGTAACAGTGTAGTGGAAACAGTAGTGATCATTGAAGATGGCCAATTAATTTATTGAGCTGAAAAAGGCGTCATTTTTCTTTTACATCGATTGCTAAGATACTTTCTGGATTAATAAAACTTCCTGATATAATAGAGGTGAACACTAGGAGAAAGTTTATATCTTAATTGGTTAAAAAAAACTTCCTGATGTAGTAGAGGTGAACACTAGGAGAAAGTTTTTATCTTAATTGGTTAAAAAAAACTTCCTGATATAATAGAGGTGAACACTAGGAGAAAGTTTATATCTTAATTGGTTAAAAAAAAACTTCCTGATATAATAGAGGTGAGCATTAGGAGAAAGTTTATATCTTAATTGGTTAAAAAAACTTCCTGATATAATAGAGGTGAACACTAGGAGAAAGTTTATATCTTAATTGGATTTTATAGGAGATAGAATTAGTAGTAGACTGTCTCGTTGGTCTAGTGGTCGCAAGTGCGACTGCTGAGCATGAGATTCTGGGTTTGGTTACCGTTTCGGGCAAAGTGTTATTGGGTTTTTCCATCAGGAATTGCTCAGTTTCCGCCACGGGGTCTATATTCGTTCCCGATTGATGGCAATAGGCTCGAAATGTGGGAGTATTATTAGGTACACCTTTGCCTAACCCTTTGGGAATTACATGCGTGATGTTGTATTATGAAATTAGTCCTTTTTCTTTTTTCTCGGGTTGGCCTCGTCAGCTTGAATTATATTAAAGCATTTTTTTCTTCTCTTTCTGTTTTTAACAAAAACAAACGTTATTTCTTTGGTTCCGCCAAATAATGAAGCTACTCTCAATTTGTATAATTAATAACCCGCCTCCCTCATTAGTATCAATTTATCTCAAACAGAATAAGTTCTATTTACTTTTAGGCTAAAATCAAAACATATGGCGCTTGGTAAAACAAAACCTGTGTAGCCATTACTCTGTGTTCGCACTCCATTGAATTAGGCGCGGAATAAATAATAGTTATTGTGTATACGAATTGTAGTTGTGACGTCATACTAGGCGGAGTACATACGCACTAAATGTAAAATAGTATAATATACCAGTGGCGAAGGTTCCATACTACTCGATTCCTACCGGATTCCCTTGGGACAATCAGTATTCTGTAGACAAATTATTATTATCATTAAACATTATGTATTCCGGCTTACTGCTTACAACAATTGACCGTTCGCCACTGTAATGTACTCTTGCACTAAATCTTCAGTACTAATAATATAAAGTAGCTATTACCCGCCTTCGTCCGCGTGAAATTATATAGGGTCTAACTATTCATACACGAAATATTTTCAGGGAATCATCTAACGGCTATAACAAAGCCATTTCAAAGGATTTTTTTTCTGAGTATATTTTTTTATAAAAAGTAAATAATAATAAAATTACTTGACCCACAAAATAAATACTGGCTCCTTATTTTTAAGCATCCATTACGCTAGTTTACTACGTCGTATTTACCTACTGTCATTGTTAGAATAAGGGAGTAAAGGTTTTATGCAAAAAGTCTCAAAAAATTTTTGAATTATAATAATTTTGTAAAAAAAAACACTCAGATAATTTTTTTTTTCGTTGCTCTGGTGACTTTACTACTCATAGAAGTTACTCTTAAAATATTTCGTGTATGAAAAGATAGACCTTATATAAAAATATTAGGGGTTAAAGAATGAAATTGCCGATTTGTCCATACAAATCGGCAATTTAAAAAAAATTAGAATGGACACTTTTCACGAAATCGTCCATACGATTTCGTGAAAAGTGTCCATTCTAATTTTTTTTTTCTCGGAAACCTCTGCACTGATTATGTATGATGCAATTGCAAACTATAGAGTGAAAAAGCTGCGCTGCACTGCGTATCTTAAATTCTCAAAACAGAGTCTATGACAAAAATATACCTACTTGAAGTAGTAAAACCGACGGCACATTGAAACAAGTGTTATTATACACTGCCCTATGAGGTAATATGGAACTACTAGTACGGTTTTTAAACTCTAACAGGTGCGTAATATAACAATTAATCCAACAAAAATGGAATTAGCAAAACGTTTAACTATAATAATAACAATTACGAACAATCCAAATATAAAACAATCACGAAAGAACGAAACGTACGTGCGTACGTACGTGTGTATCGTTTTATAATAAACAATCACGGAAGATATCCCGTAAGTGACAGTATAAGTTTATATAACTATTTGTCAAAGTTACAAACAGAACACGGCAATTTCATAATTAAAGATCTATTATTACTTTCCTATTTGAATCGGATTTTGCTAACAATTTCAAGGGTTTTAATTTTTTTTGCAAGGAACCCTAATCTTTTTCTAAAATAAAAGTAGCCTAGTTTGAATTTCGCGAGCTTTCCTGGCGCTTCCACCTTAAGTCTACCAAGCTGAGAGTTCATTTTACAGATGCTGAATGCAGAGAATAAGTAATAAAGAAGTGTCAAAAGACAGACGACTTGCACCGCGTTCCTTCATTAACTCTCTTTCAAAAGTCGCGGTCGGTTTCCTGTCAAACCAGTGCAGTTCTACCTTAGATACAGAGTAATACTCGTTTTCACCAACACTTAGATGAATGCCTTAATTTTATTTACGGACATTTTTTTGGAATTTCAACTTTCAGCGGTAAGTCTAGTGTGGAAAATCCAACAGCGTAGTTAAGCATTCATACAAAGTGTAAACAGACTCTTCACGAAGCCGTCAAGCAAGTATTCTGTACATAAAACTAAGTAACTCTACTCAAAAATTATTGCTGGGAAACAAATTTTTTTGGGGTGAAAAATCACGTTTAACGGTAGGACTCAATGTAACGCACTCAAAACATAGTGCTGATGGATGCATTAAATAATACGGGGGTCGTGAAGGTATTTAAAATAAAGTTATATCATTAAAGAAACTTGTGAAAAACTTTGACCCTCAATTTCTCCGTAACTAGAAGGTTCCCAAGTATGGTCTAGAACAAAAAAAGAATCGCAATGACGGGGAGATCAAATGCCTTTTGGCTTCGTTCAGGGGCCTATTTACACCCTTTATACAGTTCGTACCTACACAGCCAAACGCCCATTATACAACATAATTTTTAGTACATGCGAAACCTGAATATAGTTTGTTCAGAATAAGTAACTGAACCGATTCCAATAACTTTTAAACCATGTTTTATTTTGTCCCATAAATATTTAAAAAAGGCTACAATTTGGACACAGAGCGACACAAGTATCCATCGCAATCATTTAGGTACCTACTGCCAAATTATTATTATCAATGAGCTCAAGACGACCGTTTGAAATATTGTACATAGATTCTTTACATAAAAATAAACATATCCATAAACGATCGGATACCTAAGCAGTTCGTATTCGACAAAAAATACAAAATCCAACTCCACGAGGACCACCGCTGCGAGGGATTAAGCCCCGCAGAAGTACGGATCTTCACGGATGGATCAAAAACAGGTACTGGTACTGGAGCTGGAGTCTTCTCGGAAGATCTCAACATCCACACAGCCCACAACACAGTATTTCAGGCAGAATGCATGGGCATTTCTCTGGCGGCATCAGCCATCTTAGCCAGGGAGGTTGAGGGCCACTCAATTCGCATACTCTCAGACAGCATGGCTGTACTGCTAGCACTAAACAACCACGCAGTAAACTCCGGGTTAATATACGAGTGTCATCAACGCCTGAACCAGGTTGGTAATCTCAACAATATAACCATCCAATGGATCAAAGGACACAGCGATTCCCGAGGCAATGATGCAGCGGACGAAGTCGCTAGAAGGGGATCGAGCATGGCAGCAGCGGGACCTGAACCCATCGTGCCACTCCCTTTCGGGTATCTACGCACACTGGTAAGAAAACGAACCAGTGAACAATACCACAAGCTGTGGTTGGACCATGGCGAGTGCAGGCAGGCCAAGGAAGCACTCCCTACTATCGATGGCCGCCTCACCAAACGAGCGCTTCGGCTGACCAAACTACAGCTGCGCACACTTACTGCCGCCATCACTGGACACGGCTCTTTTAATAAACACCTCTTTGTCATAGGAGTCACAGACAGCCCCCTGTGCCGAGCCTGCATGGAGGAAGACGAAACAGCAGCCCACGTGCTTCTACACTGCCCAATGGTTGCAACATACAGGGCAAAGTACTTCGGTACCCCAGGTACTCTCCGCGAGATTGTCAGCAACACCAAGGCGCTGCTGGCCTTTCTCGGGGAGTTAGGGTGGATCGAATAATTTTCCCACCCGCACGCAAAATACGCGCTTTGACGTGGAGTTGCGGACACCAGCCCGTTATACAATACAATACAATACATAAAAATACTAGACACGTGTTTCAGGTTTCGCGTATACTAATACTAATGTTGTATAACTGTCTCCTTTTGCCAGTGTGAATTAGTTTCTCAGTTTCAAGATTTAAGTTTGACGCTAAGTAATGCATGTTACCTCCTCGTAAAGTTACCAACTAAGCTAAATTGCTGCTTGTACAAATAAAACTCCAGCAATTGAAGTTTTCTGCCGCTTTTCTTGATTGCACAAACTTTAGTACGTTAGCGGTTCACTTATTTGAAATGTTTTTGTAATTCATATGCTAGTATTTTCGATTGCAAAGAAAAGTAGAACTAAGAGCTTGGAAACAAAGTTGCTTTTAATAAATAATGGAATTGCTAAAGAGACTGGCATGTAGTCTATTAATAATTGTGTTTGGTTTTTCCAATTTATTTTCGAAAGTAAAGTTTTTGCCTCGACAGTAGAGGGCTCTGCAGTAGAAAAATAATGTAGTTCCATTTAAATGTCTGTTGTGTATTTGAACTAAATGATTAAATACCTCGCAAAAAATACCAGTTTTACCAAAGGGAATTGTATTACCTAGTAACTTGAGAAGTGCAGATAGGCAGTCGTATTACGACTGAATGCCGACTTCAACATAGCTGGGATAAAGTTTTTTTTATATAATTAAAATAGGCCTGCTCTTGACCTCAAAGTAGTCTTGTGAACAGGACTACATTTTAATTTTAAATACTTTATTGCACAGACTACATTTTTTCCATAATTTTTTTATTTTTTATTATGTATTAAACACTGTTACAACTATTTCACAAAACGTAAACATACCACACAAACCATCGTCGGTTTAACCGTGGTATTCCAGACACGGCAACTAGGTGCCCCTACATTATATAATTATTACGTAACTAGGTATAGTTACGTAATTATTATATAATAGTTAAAATGTCAACTGTTTTTTTTTTCAATAAAGGCGAGTCTAATAAAGATACAGACATAATTTTCCAGCCTCCCAGACGATCTAAAAGCACCTATTCTTAGTAGTACGTCATCGACAGATTTATGAGCCGTCTCTGGTTCTCGTCTGTCGGCGCTAAGCCTCGCAGTAGATTGCCTCAGAATCTTTCATGATTTATATTGCCCAGCTAATAATAACTAAATAACGCTAGAAGAATATTTTGCTTTTTAGCTGGGCTCTTTGAGAGGTGTGAGAAAGGGGGTGACTAAGCATTGTGTACCTAAAACTATGTAACTTACAAATTCAAATTCAAATTCATTTATTGCAAATATGGGTAGTTATACAGGTGGGTTTTTGAAGAACAGGAAAGTTGTTAGTGTCACCATATTCTGCACTAGGCATGCAACATTTAGTTCGGAACGTGGTTAGTCCCTAAATTAAAAATTTAAATACATTAAAGTTCAAAATTACATGTCTATTAAATTTGTCAATTAAAGTCAAAGTAAATAATGTCAAAGTAATAATGTCAAAGTAAATCTATTATGCTAAAATGTCATTAATTAATCATTGTGAAATACGCAATTTAATTCAAACTTAAGTAATAAACATTATTTAGAGTTTGTCACACAAATATTCATTAACACTATAATAAGATTTTACCAATAACATTTTTTTAACATTACATTTAAATATGTCCACACTTTTTAAATCTATTATACATTTTGGTAAATGGTTATAAAGTCGAGGTGCCATCCAAAAAATACTATTGCTAAACAAAGTAGTTCTACTGCTGTCAGGGAAATATATTTTTTTATTGTTACGTTGACTTCTATAATTTTTGAAATAATGCAAGTTGCGTTTTACAAAGACTACGACTTCCAATATATATAAACATGGTAGTGTTAATATTTTTAAGCTTTGAAAAAAGGGCTTACAACTATCTGTTGGTTTTAAACTACATATTGCGCGGATACATCTCTTTTGCATTTTAAATACAGCCTCTTTTTCTGTAGAATAGCCCCAAAACATAATACCATATCTCAACAAAGACCCTACGTAACCATGGTAAGATGCTAAGACCGCACTGGTACTGACCGTTTTTGCAAGCATATATAACGCATAGAACTGCTGACTTCATTTGAGACACAAGCTTTCCAAATGTGACTTCCAGTTTAGGTTATAGTCTATATGTAAGCCTAAGAATTTTGTTGTATTGATTTGCTCAATCTTCTGTCCTTGGAAATAAACATCGACGTTTGTTTGTTTGTCATTTCTATTCTTAAAAGTCATAATTTTAGTTTAGATTAAGTTTATTTTTAATTTATTTGATGTCAGCCATTCTATAATAGTTAGTAATGTATTTTCATCATCATCATCATCATCATTTCAGCCGAAAGACGTCCACTGCTGGACATAGGCGTCCCCCAAGTGTCGCCACATTGACCGATCCCGTGCGTCTCGCATCCAGAGGATCCCCGCAACCTTTATCAGGTCATCGGTCCACCTAGTGGGAGGCCTTCCAACGCAACGTCTTCCAGTTCGTGGTCACCACTCCAGAACTTTCCGGCCCCATCGGCCATCCGTTCTGCGAGCAATATGCCTTGCCCACTGCCACTTAAGTTTGGCTATTCTTCGGGCTACGTCGGTAACCTTGGTTCTCTTACGGATTTCCTCATTTCTGATTTGATCACGCAAGGAAACTCCGAGCATAGCCCTCTCCATTGGCCTTTGGGTGACTTTAAGTCTTCTGATGAGGCCCATTGTGAGCGACCACGTTTCGGTCCCGTATGTAACCACTGGCAACAAACACTGGTCATAGACTTTCGTCTTGAGACACTGCGGTAAGTTGGAAAAGAAGATACCACTCAACTTCCCGAACGCTGCCCAGCCGAGTCGGATTTGACGATTAACCTCTTTCTCGAAGTTAGACCTACCTAACTGGATCGTTTGTCCCAGATAGACATAATCGTCTACAACTTCGAGTGTAGAGTCTCCGATCTTGATAGGAGTGGGTGTTACATGGGCATTCAACATGACTTTGGTTTTGTCCATGTTCATTTTAAGACCCACTCTTCTGGAAGCTCTACTGAGGTCATCGAGCATAGTACTGAGGTCCTCCATGGTCTCAGCCATGACCACTATATCGTCGGCAAACCGAAGGTGAGAGATGTACTCGCCATTGACGTTGATGCCTAGCCCTCTCCAGTCCAGAACCTTGAAGACATTCTCCAGTACAGCGGTGAACAGTTTCAGAGATATGACGTCTCCCTGTCTCACACCTCGCTGCAGAAGGATAGGTTCCGAGGTCTGGTCCTGAAGTCGGACTGATATGGTGGCATTTTTGTACAAACACTTCAACACCTCAATGTACCGATAGTCAATTTGGCACCGTTGGAGAGACTGCAGTACAGCCCAAGTCTCAATCGAATCGAAGGCTTTCTCGTAGTCCACAAACGCCAAACAGAGAGTGCGGCAGGTTATACTCTTCGGTCTTCTGTATAACCTGCCGCAGCGTATGTATGTGGTCTACGGTGCTAAAGCCTTTTCGGAATCCGGCTTGTTCGGGAGGCTGAAAATCGTCAAACCTGCGCGGTACCTGCTATGTAACTTAACGCAAAAAATATTGCTTGGAAACGACTTTTTTTTTCGGGTGAAAAATCACGTTTTACGGTAGGACTCAATGTAACGCACTCAAAACATTGTGCTGATGGATGGATTGAATAGTACGGGGGTCGTGGAGGTGTTTAAAGTGAAGTTCTTACATTAAAAACATGTATTTAAAAAATAAACTTGTGAATATGTTCGAACTTTAACCCCCAATATCTCCTTAACTGGAAGGTTCTCAGGTATGGTCTGGAACAAAAAAAGGATCCCAATGACGGGGAGAACAAGTGCCTTTCGGCTTCGTTAAGGGTCTACCTTTTATAATAGTCCCCCTGACCTCTGGTCTGGTCACGGCGGCTAATCTCAGCGGAGGTAAACCATCGGCGCGGGAGATATTATAGTACAGAAGTGTGTGCGCAGACACAGGTGCACTCTCTGTTCCTTTTCTCTCATAGTCTGATGGGACGGCAATCCGACACGACTGGAGAGAGATCAAGCGCACGACCAATGGCTTAACGAACTTACCGAGACACGGCGGTATCAGACATGCTGCGAAAACCCCAAATGAATTGGGATAAGGGCAGAATCATGATGATGATAGCCATCACGCGCAAGCACAACATTGTGCTTATAGGGTTCCTTAGTCAACTGGTCCCATTTAGATTGGACCCGCGGGATGAGTTTACTAATTCATTTTTTTTTATCAATTGGACCCGCTGTTAAATACGTTTGGAGTATTTGAAGTTATGTTAAAATCAACAAACGTAAAAATGACAAGAACTAGTGGTAGTTGATTTCGACAAGCATCTTTTTTAGCCCGTTTTGATATAGAAATAATAAAATTGAAAGAAAACGTTACATTATCTTCAGACGATATTGGTTTCACGGGCCCTGATAGTCGTTACCCCAGATATTTGTCGGGCAGGTCAAGGTGACAGTTACGTTGGTTCACTTACGGCACAAAATCGCATGACAGATGATGAGAGCAGACCATTACTCCCCAATTTCACAAGCGTTAACATTGATATATCACATCTCAGGTCCAGGCGAATAGTATGATTTTCTCATTACAAAACTTCACTCAATACCAAACTGTATTCCTTTTCGTATAAAGTTGGTTTCAGCTTGTGTTTATCTGATTACAATCTTGACTTATGTCGCTGTGTGAATTAGTTGATGTATTTGTTATTGTAATTAGTAATAACACGGAGTTAATGTGTGGCTGTGACGTCATAATGTAATGTGGGGTGAAGGGCAGCGAATCAAGATGGATTGGAGGACCTAAGGAGCTGAACACACAGGGTTTATTAAGTTTCTGACAAAGAAATTAAAAATACACTTATAAAGTCACACACCCGCTCACACACAAACACACGCAAGCACTCTCTTAAACGCTTTTAATTTATTTTTTATTAATCTTATTGCATGCATAAGATTCTGTGATATCTCCTCTTGGGGAGGGCACTGGCTCCGGTAACACAAGTCTATCACCTAGCACAGGAGCCAGGGAGTTCACACAATTTTGTAACCACTTTCTTGTGTAATAAAGATTATTATTGATTGAGAATATTTTCATACAAGAATATTGATCCCAAACTACTAACTGACAAGCGGACGTACCTATGACATTAGAGAGACCGATTTGTGACTAAGTAGTAACAAGTATTGGATTACGATTTTCTTCGTCAAGTCCTGTCTAACTCTCGTAAATATTGAATATCTTTGATTTCCGAGAGTCTTATGCATTTTTACATTTTCTAGTTGCAGAGCTAGAAGTAATACAAGAGTAGTAGGATCGTCCAGACAACAACGTGAGACTGAAACTATAACTGGCGAAATGTGGATGTACTGGTCAGTCACCTCTGCCTCTGACACACCTTTCGACGATAGCAGGTATGATGTTATGTTATTTAGAAGTAAGAATCGTGGTACATACCTAGCGTTCAGTAGTTTCTACCAAAGTTTCAGATTTGTCTGGACATAACCGGCTTTTTGTCTCCCGTCCAGACTTTTCGACAGAAAGGGAAAGTTCGAGCACAGTAATCACTTAGTTAAACAGAAATTGCGAAAGATTAAAAACTAAACTTTCCTGAACTGTCTGCAAAGCTCCGGCTTTGCAAATTGCGAAATAGAAAAACGGAAGTGGTAAATAAAGCAATGAAATTGACGTCATATGCATATAAACTCATATGTGTCACCCGCTTGGGGCTGGGCAGAAACTCCAGAACTACAGTTTATCCCAAGGGATCACTACTAATCTGTTTATTTTCCCCTCACATTTATTTCACCCGAAAATTGAACCCGCACCGTCGATCAGAACAAGCACTCACAACCTCTTGACATTAGAACTAATGTGTTGTGTGAAAGGCCACTAATGAAGATAAATGGAAGATCTCTTGTGTAATTAATGGAAGAAAATGTGCTGATATTTGTATGGAGTGGCTGTTAATGTTTGTACCTATGGGAAAAAAGTTAATTATTATTAATAAGTTGGCTAAATTAGCGGCAGAAGGCAAAGGAAGGATCGGGCCCCTTTACCTTGCGGAAATATTCATTTATAATCGCTGATTTATTTACACGAACCACGTCACAATTTAAAAAAAAAATTTGGCGATGGATGTGGATGGCTATAAGAGTAGAGGAAGACCAAAGAAACGACGGATGGGCTGTGTGAACGATGATATAATTGGAAAGGAGGTGACCGCTGCGATGATGAGTAATAGAAAAGTATGGAAGAAGAAGACATGCTGTGCCGACTCCGACTGTGATAAGGACAGGAGAATGATGAATTTGGCCAAATAAGAGTGGCAGGGAAAGGTGCTGGCCCTTTTTATTATGCGGAAATCTTTTAGGGGTAAGCACTGGTTATGAAATTAAAGCGAAACTTACAGAAAATGCAGCTAGTACTTCTCTCTTATTGGCAACAACTATACATGTTTTTTGTACTTTTAGGGTTCCGTACGTCAGTCGGCAAAAACAGAACCCTTTGTTCCCTTTGTTGTCCGTCTGTCCGACCTTTTTTTTCAGGAGCGAGTAGAGGTATCAAGCTGAAATTAATATCAAATACATAGCAACTCCTTGAAGCAGTGAAATCAAATTTGTTAGTCAACGCGATTAAAAGATATGACCGTTTATGTCGCATTTTTGTGATTTCACAAGGGAATCAAAACCTATAGGGTACTTCCCGTTGACCTAGAATCATGAAATTTGGCAAGACGCAATGTCTAACAGCACATGTAACGGAAGAAATCTGAAAACCGTAAATATGTAGTTTAATAACAAAATACCTACAACTTTATACGGAACCGTCGTCGGTGTGCGAGTCCAACTCGCACTTGGAAGGTTTTTTAGTTATTATTTTGTACCCTATCACAATGTTGTCTTATTTGACATAAAGGTTGACTGGTAGAGAATGCCTAGTGGCATTAAGTCCGCCTTTGTACCACTACCAGTTTTGTACATGAATTTTAAATAAATAAATAAAAGATTACAAACGCATGATGACGTCATTAGGTACTCGCCACGTTACACCAACAACACAAATATAAATCCTACTGTCCTACTAATATTATAAAAGCAAAAGTTTAAGAGGATGGATGGATGTTTGTTACTCTTTCACGAGAAACCTACTGACCGGATTTGGATAGAATTTGGCACACTGATAGTTTATAATCGATAAAACTAATTGTAGTGGATTAACACATAAGGCATTGTTTTAAGCTTTCACGGTTTACAACTAAACTTAAACGGATATCTTCCGTGACTGTTCACTATTTCGAGCTCCCGATATAAACAATCGAACATCGATAATGAACAATCACGGAAGATATCCCGTAAGTGACAGTATAAGTTTAACACATACCGGGTGTAAACAGACCCTTCACAATCCGTCAACCAAGCATTCTGTACATCAAACTAAGTAACTTTACGCAAAAATTATTGCTGGGAATCGACTTTTTTTTTGGGTGAAAAATCACGTTTTACGGTAGGACTCGATGGAAACCACTCATAGCATTGTGCTGATGAATGGATTGAATTGTACGAAGGTCGTGGAGGTGTGTAAAGTAAAAATCTTACATTAAAAACATGTATTTAAAAAAACTTGAGAAAAAGTTGGAACTTTGACCCCCAATATCTCCGTAACTAGAGGGTTCCCAGGTATGGTCTAGAACATAAAAATGATCGCAGTGGCGGGGAGAATAAGTGCCTTTCTTTTATGTCAAGGGTCTATTTACACCCATTTTTAGATACTTTTTACTTTTTTAATATGTTAGTTTATAAGGTAAATATGTATGGGACATTGCAGCCTGAAATAAATGATGTTGTGGTTGTTGTATTACCGAACTCCACGTGGGCGAAGTCGCAGGCATACGCTAGTAAATAAAAGAATGGAAACGCATGAGATGACATGATTAGCTACTCGTTACGCTACATCAACAACACAAATATTCCATCTCTAAATGCAATACAAGGTTCCGTTTTCCAAATTCACTTCATTTGCCAGTCAAATCCTCAGATTACTAATTCAATTTGAAACTGTAACCGACTTCAATAGTGCGACGATCAACCTCAAAATGGTCACAGATTCTCCACTAACCGCATTGACAACTAACCATTCAAATGCTAAAGTTCGCTTCACGCAGGAATGCAATAACTCAGCCGGTTCTAATTTAACCCGTAACCGCTGATTAGAGGCGACCGATTAAAGGCTAACTTTGTTGAATTTAACTTGTTTGTGTCGATCGCTGTTGAGGGGTTAAGTGTGTTAACGTTTAAGCTATCGATTGCTTGGAAAGCAGTGCCGTATTGTTATTTTAAGATAAGATGTGAGAGAAACTAAAAATAATGGCCGTTTTCACAGACACTACGCGACACCAAAGCGAATGCCTGTATATTTTTGCGCTGTGGGAATTTTAACTCTCAGCGCTGAGTCAAGAGTTGAAAATTCATAAGCGATATGAAAACGAATGTATAAATATCACAGCGGTGTGGGATTTTTAACTCTGGATGTTGAGCCTAGTGTTGGAAATTCAACAGTAAAATAAGTGTTTTTTTTTTAATATCAGCTTCTTCAATTCGGCATGGGCAATGTACACACGGCGGCACATGAAGCTTTACATTTCCAGTATAAATTGCCCTTGCTTTGTATAGATTTCCTATAAAATGAGAGATAAAGCATAAACTGGTTTTGTACAGCTTGATCGGCCGTCGTGCGTACACATCTTAGTAACAAGCTTCGTCCGCAAAAATTGTGATAGCTCGGCTAATATGCATGATAGAATAATAATGATATAATTTATAGCCTACAAATTATATGTCTATGCCACGAGTAATGTATCTTTCTACCAGTGAAAAAAAAATTAGATTTGGATCATTAGTCAAATCAAATCAAATCAAATGTATTCGTAAATGTAGGTTTCATTACAATAGGATGTTATAATAAAATGGTTAGTTCGCTACATTTTACTCGAGAGCATACAAATAATAATAATAATAAAGTTAGTTGTGTCGAAAACACTGACACATATTTAAAATAAAATAACTCAATTACTTACATAATAACACACAATTTCCAATGTCAACATAATAATAAAAGTTAATAGTTCCGGAGATTACCCCCTACATAAAACTTTACAAACAAATACTTCTTTATAATATAAGTATAGACAATAAACCTACATTACAAACTCACTTACACTTGGATTCTCAGCCTAGAACGAAATAACCGGATTAATCTTTCGATCTAACCTTCTAAAGCGAAAAGAAAGTTAATCTCTTCAAAGGCTTGGACCAAAGACATAGATCTAAGCCATCTATCTTTTAAAAGATAATCAACTTTATGATATTATAGTTCGCAATATGGCATTAAAAGATTAATTAACGAGTCTTATGAACTAAGTGGGGAAATTGTGGAAAGAAAATTGCGTAAGCCCTAAGATCCCTAGCCAAGGAGACAAGCTCATTTCTTTTTGATGCGCTGCTGGAGAGAAGATGGCTAATTACTTTCTTGTCCTCTTAATTTTCTTTGCTCTTTTGATTTTACAGATTTTTTTTTAAATTTAATCTATACAATATAATAAAATTGTAACAGACCGATGTCTGGACATGAAGATATTGAAAAAAAAACAATTATATGGCATTTGTTAAAGCAACAGAAGCCAAAACAACAGTTTTTAGAAGTTTTGTCTGTCTGTCTTTCTGTCTGTATGTTTGTACGCGCATCAAGCAAAAACTACTGCATGGATTTGAACGCAGTTTTTACCGCTCTACTCATCATCTGCCTTGCCAACTATGTTGGGGTCGGCTTCCATCCTAACCGGATGCAGCTGAATACCAGTATTTTACATGGAGCGACTGCCTATCTGACCTCCACAACCCAGTTAATACTGGGTAATACGATACCCCTTGGAAAGACTGGTTGACAAACTTTTCGGGCCACTGACTACCTAACGACTGTCAAAGATCTATAAATGACACCCGGGACCAACGGCTTAACGTGCTTTCCGAGGCACGGACGAAACTCGGTATGTAATGGGTGGTCACCCATCCACAGACCAACCTAGGCAAGCACGGCTTAACCTAAAGATCGACCCGAGCGGCTGTTATTATTTAGCCACGAGCTCCTCGCCGCGTTTTTACCACTCTACTGCTAGATGCTTAACTTAAAATGTAGGCTACATCAGATATGGTTTTGGACCCGATAGGTGGCGCTGTGCGAAGCAAGGGCAGGTTGCTAGTATATTAATAAGGTATATAAGTAACGTACTTTTTAAACTGCAAATTCTGAAAGTTGAAATAATTCAGATTATGAGACAGAGCTGCATTTAACTTTAATAACTGTTTTGTATCAATTTTGCAGCTGTTATCGAATACATGAGTAACTCTTACTTTAAAACGCATGTGTTTCGTTAAAATAATAAAATTAACTGCCAAACCGCAGCTTACGTGATTCAGGATTTGTTGACGACGGTAATTACAATCAGGTTTGAATTGTTAAAAGATCATTGCCCTACAAATGTTTATGTACTGCATACAATATTTTATCATTCAGAAATCAGCGAGGTAATTGACTCACATTCCTTATGCTATTAATTTTGGCAATTCAACAGCATTCATTGCGCTTTTTACGTTGTAATTGACGAATTATTTCAAACATTTGAAGTGAAGTATTATGAATCGTTTTAAAATCATTCGGAATGTGATTGAAAAGTGTCTCATGCAGTTGGGAGGCATCCATAGAAACATTTTCTATTGGTCTTCCATCCATCAACAAAGCTCATACAACAAGAATTTGTGTCGTATACTACACTAAAAATCAGACTACTGAAAAATCACGCTCTAATTAAATTCAGGGTATACAAGGTAAAATCGACACCTCCTATTATTAAAGTCTGTTAAAATGTAGCCTAAGTTACCAGGGCCATAATAACAAGTCGATTGACACCTTATTCATCGGAATCGGATGAATAATTTAGGCGCTACGGAGGAACATACGTGAATACAAACATACACACATAGACTGCTAAAATCATAACCCTTCCTTTTGGCTTCGTCGTAGTCGGGGAAAATTGATCCTACACCAAGTTATTAATACTCCAAGAGCTTCCCAATTAGCACCTCGACAGTCCTCAGTAAGGAAAGGGTCAGCCACTCAGCAATACTTTTCCCTATATTCCCTCTTAAGGGTCTAAAGGGGCTAAGGGGGCTCATTAGCGGGAACTTTCTTGTTTTGCTTCGACT
This sequence comes from Noctua janthe, assembly GCA_910589295.1. Classification (NCBI taxonomy): domain Eukaryota; kingdom Metazoa; phylum Arthropoda; class Insecta; order Lepidoptera; family Noctuidae; genus Noctua; species Noctua janthe. Next base: position 2,253,593 of record OU342561.1, read on the forward strand.
GACTTGTTCTTTGCTATTATTATTTATTCAGCGCTTTATCTCAAACTTGTGTAATTAAAGAAAGATCGTGGTTGGACGCTGTGAGGTGTTTTTCTTGAGGGGTAAGCAGATTTGGAAGATTAGCTGCGTTGTATGTTTTCTTGAGTCAGCGAGAATTTTTGTTGAGGAAATATTGTTAAATGAACGCAATGTACAGGGTGTAAGGGACATAATTCTACCATGAATTGAGTAGGTACATACAGGGTGTAAATGGACCCACGAAGCCGTCAAAAAAGCATTCTGTACATCAAACTAAGTAACTTTACGCAAAAATTAATGCGGTAGGACTCGATGGAACACACTCAAAGCATTGTGCTGATGGATATATTGAATAGTATGGGGGTCGTGGAGGTGTTTAAAGTAAAAATCTTACATTAAAAACATGTATTTAAAAAAAAACACTTGTGAAAAAGTTGGAACTTTGACCCCCAATATCTCCGTAACTAGAAGGTTCTCAGATATGGTATAGAATAAAAAAAATATCACAAAGACGGGGAGAAAAAGTGCCTTTCGACTTCGTTAAGAGTCTATTTACACCCTTTATATGATTATGGTTTTATTTTTTTCTTTGGGGTGTCGAAAATCGGGTCATCATCATCTGCCTAGCCTTTTCCCAACTATGTTGGGGTCGGCTTCCAGTCTAACCAGATGCAGCTGAATACCAGTATTTTACATGGAGCGACTGCCTATCTGACCTCCACAACCCAGTTAGTACTGGGTAATACGATACCCCTTGGTAAGACTGGTTGTCAGACTTTTTGGGCCACTGACTACCTATAACGACTGTCAAAGATCTACAAATGACACCCGGGACCAACGGCTTAACGTGCTTTCCGAGGCACGGAGGAAACTCGGTATGTAATGGGTGGTCACCCATCCACAGACCAACCTAGGCTAGCGCGGCTTAACCTAAATATCGATCCGAGCGGCTGTTATTACTTAGCCACGAGCTCCTCTCTGTCGAAAATCGGGTATTATGCTGAATTCATGGCAACCATTTGCGCGTAGATTTCTCGCACAGACGCCAGCATATTAAGCTACCCGAAACTGTCAAATTTTCCCAATCATCCTTGAACCTAATGCTTTAGCAATAAAGTTAATAATAATAATAAATAATAAATAAATTTATTCAAAAATATAAAGTACAACTTTTACAGTTTTTCTTAAATCTATGTCTAGTTCACCCATGATTTGTGCCTGAACTAGGTAATCCTGTGTTTCAGGCGATTGGAGGTAACATTAATTGATAAAATAATCACATTTTCTTATTAATCTTATTGGTAACTATGTAGTATGTATTATACCTATGTAAAAAAGGCATATAAAATATATTATCTTAACTTAGATAACTAATTAAAAAATAACAATAATTCGAACAATATTTACTTAAGCACTAGTAATAACTTCTCTGTATCTTCATAGGACATAGTTTGAAGAGCCTCCTTGAGGGTTTTCTTGCAGTTACTGATATTTAAAGAGTAGATGTTTATTTTTTCATTTAGCCTGTTATATAGCAGCGGTCCGAGGTACATATGAAACTTCGCTGTGAAAGCATGTTTTGTACTTTTTTGAGGGCAAACTATATCTTTCCGTCTTTTTTTAGTAAATTCAGTGCTGTATGGAAGTGCTGCGTGTTGTTTAAGTACAGTGCTCATAATAAATAACTGTCGAACTGTTAGTACTTCACAAGATTTATACAGGAGGTTGGTAGAGAAAAGGAAAGGGCGGCAAGTAGCCACCTTGAGGATAGCTCTTTGAGCTCTTTCAATGGGCAATAACAGAGTTTTACTCGTGCCACCCCATGAAGAAATACAGTAGGAAGTTGAAAATCTATTAAAAAAAATGACAGATTGTAGCAGCTTGATTTGCTGGCGTCTGTATATCCAAGTATTTTGACAGTTTAGTTTGTAGAATAAATGGTTCAAAGCTTTTACATCACTAGTCTATAATAAAAAGAAAGAGAGGAAAATCTGTCTATTTACCATTATACTGTTAAAGAATTTCCAACGTGGCCTTTTACCAAACAATGTTCGCTAGGAATTCAGTGTGAAAATGCAGTCGCATGTGGCGTTAGGGCTCCTTCATGACCAAATTTCATGCGACTTATTTTCTTTGCATTAGTACCGTTGTGTCGTGGTGACACGTAGCATGCTCTTCTTTTAAAATTACTTAATGGGTTTGAGTTTGACCGCAACTCACCTGATGAGAAGCGATGATGCGGCCTAGGGTGGAGCAAGCTTGCCTAGAAGAAACCGATTCATTCGAACTTTGAAGCGATCTAGATTATAATGATCAGGGAACAGAGAATTCCACAGACTGGCGGTTTGCACAATAAATGTGAAAACATAGCACTTTGTTTGGGTCCGTGGAACTTCAACCATAATTATAACGATGACGCTTTGCCGTAATGCATGCAGTATATGATCCTTAATGGATAAAAAGAAAAAAATGATTTTGAATTTGAATTTGTATCTCTGTTCGTCCGATGATAGAATGGAGAAGGGAGAATAAGATTGTGTAATTCCACAGCACTCCGAAATGCTGTTTCCTCAGCAGTGACTGTTGCAACTCCCGTGACGCTTGAGCGTGGATGTCGTGGCCAAGAGTTAACTTTAGCCAAAATTGTCCATTGCGGTCGGTGTGACCACGACACGTCTTGTGGTTGTGCCAAGAATGCACTCATTTGGTGCGACATAGTTCCGAGTTAGCAAATGGACCAAATAGTGGTATATGTTTCTCTATTATTAGATTATGTATTATGTTCTTTTTGCTTTTGGTAAAAAAAAGTTGTTTTATGAAAGGTCATTTGATTGTCGGGTAACACAAAACCTACCAACTAGAAAAAAAGTTATGTGTGTTAGTTGTGTGTGTGTGTGTTAGTTGTTGTGTTGTCCTGCTAATCCTACTAATAATATAAATGCGAAAGTTTGTGAGGATGGATGGATGGATGTTTGTTATTCTGTCACGCAAAAACTACTGAATTGATTTAAATGAAAATGAACAGACAGATAGTTTATAACCTGGATTGACACATAGGATACTTTTTATCCCTGTAGCATGATTCCGTGGGACGATTATCGAACTCCACGCGGGCAAAGCTGCGGGCATAAGCTAGTATAATCCTACTAATAGTATAATTGCGAATGTTTTTGAGGATGGATGGAGGTTTGTTATACTTTCACACAAAAACTACTGAACGGATTTGGATGAAATTTTGCGCACAGATAGTTTATAACCTGGATTAATCCATAGGATACTTTTATCCCGGTAGTATGATCCCGTGTGAAAATTCTCGAACTTCACGCGCAAGCTAGTGTGTTCTAAAATCCAGTTTCATTTAAATACCTATAAAAAACTTGCTTATGAGCGCTTCGATCCCCGAACGAAAATTAAAATAATTTTAACTAAAACTGTCGACCTCTAAAACTGCTTTAAAACTCACATTTAAACATTAAATTAGTTTATAAAATCAGTAAAACTAAAACTATGCTAAAATTCTAAGCTAACTAAACACTAAAAAGCACATGCTCCTACGATCTGTACTGAAATTGAACCCAACGAATAATGTGATGCCATTGTCTCGGACGATGGTTTTATTCAAAAAGAGAACCGTATATCACTCTCATAATCTCCGACTATGAGAGAAACAGTGCGGTACAAATGTAATATTGTTAGATATGGCGAGCTTTGGTACTTCAACCGATAAAAAGGACGGATAAGATCGGAATTGTGAGGTTTTTAGGTTAGCGAGCTCCTTTTGACGACGTCAGGAAGTTAAAATCAGATGAGGTGGCGGCGAAACTCTATACACAAAGCATTTTTTTTCTATTAGACCGTTACAGCCACTATTGCAAAAAAATAAAAAATCGAAGCTACAGTCACAGTCACAAGGCATAATAACTTGTGAAACTACTGTAGTTGCCCATTCCAAGGCGTAGATCCCAATGGAGAAGAATGGGCAAGAAACTCTATGGACACTCTTTTAAATCAGGTTATTGTTAGAAAATCTTGGTTACATCTTTCATGTTGAGATTATACATATTGAGAACGATGTAGAAAGACGAAGTGTATGTGTCTTAATTTGTCTCCTGTTGCTTGCTACTGCCATTTGCGTACAACGAATCGCTGACGTCATTATACACCGTAGAATAGAACGCATTTGTGGTAAAGCCGTGACAATACGCGATAACCTTGCAACGGCTTGTGACGTCTGAATTTTGCATTGTTTTGCATTGTTTAAGATTGTGTTCATTTTTTACTGAGCCTATCTCTGCCTATCTCTTTATTATTTTGTAGCTACATACGAACTGAAGTTCTGCATCTGGCAAGCAAACTAATGTGAGTTATACCTGCAAAAAAGTCGCATCGTAATCAATGGATTAAACAAGCCTAGAAAAGACGACTGTTTTATGCAGAGAATAAAGGATCTCTGCATAAAACAGATCGCTGACGTCTTTATAAGCCGTAAAATTGAACGCATTTGCACTGGAGCCGTGACAATATTCGATATCCTTATAACGACTGACGTCTGAACATTGCACAGATAACAGGGTGACCATTCATGTAGAACGACTAGAAATTATTCCAATTTATGGTTTTGCTGAAGATTTCTTATCTTTTCACTTTATTGATTTAATTGTGAGCATTTTAATAGTGAACAAAAAGTGTAAGAATATGTTGTAAAACACGAATATTCGTCAAGAATTTGGTACGGGTTTTTTTTTACTGTCCCAAGTTTTTTATTTAGGGTGAATTATTTATGGATCTGATACGGTGGTGCCTTTATTTGCATTTTATAAAACGCAAATAAAGGCACCCTAAAAAATTTTTGGACCACACCTCTATGTGGTATCTTCTAAAAACACAGTACGTTCACTAACTAGTCTACCAAGTGTGGAACTTGCCAGTGCCACGCTGAGAGTGACTTCTAAATTTTCTTTCAGAGTATAATATACGAGTATTTACGGGTTGAAAATGAAAATGAAGAGCCTTTTTAATTTGATTTCATTTAAAAAGCGCCGAAAAAAAATAACATTTCTTTTACTCCTAGGGTCGGCTTCCAGTCTAACTTGATGCAGCTGACTACCAGTACTTTACATGGAGCGACTGCCTATCTGACCTCCACAACCCAGGTTTTACGGTATTACGGTACCCCTTGGTAAGACTGGTTGTCAGACTTTCGGACCACTGACTACCTGTAACGACTGTCAAAGATTTGCAAATGACAGTCGGGACCAACGGCTTAACGTGCTTTCCGAATCACAGAGAAAACTCCGTATTTAATGGATGGCCACCCATCCGCAGGTCGACCTTGGCAAGCACGGCTTGATCTTGAAGATCGACCCGTGCGGCTGTTATTATTTAGCCACGAGCTCCTCCTTTATATGGTACTGCTATCAAAATAAATTTCAAAACAAACCTTTACAAAGCAGTTTAATCATACAAACCAACAGTAATAAGGTTTCTTCACAAAGCAGAAAAAACAGTAAAAAAAGCAAAAAACTTGGGACAGTTTTTACTGTCCCAAGTTTTAAATTTAGGGCGTATTATTTATGGATCTCCTACGATGGTGCCTTTACATGCGTTTTTATAAAAGGCGACTTAAAATTTTTTGGAGCAATCTTCAATGTGGTATCTTCTAAAAACACAGTACATTTACTAATTATAAAAGTGTGGCACATCGCAGTGCCACTCTGAGAGTGACTTTTAAATTATCTATCAGTTCAGCGTTTATTGGAAAGCATAATATATTAACGAGCTCAAAATTAAATTGATGAACCTTCAATTTAAATGCAATCAGCATTGAAAATGCACAGAAATAATATCAATTATTTTGCTCCTATTTCAAAATAAATTTCAAACCAAACACTTACATAGCAGTATAATCATATAAACGAACAGTAGATGAGGTTTCCTCACAAAGGCGAAGATTCAAAGCTTACACACATTTGAGGCCACTACAGCTCAGACATCTTGAAGGGAAGACAGTCGAGGATCAAATTCAATATCCTGTGGAGTACTCGCTGCAAACAAGTGGTACTTCAACTTTGACAGCTAGTAGCAATCTGGTTCTCAAGCATAAAGGGTAGTTGTCTGCTGTTTGAAGTTTTGTAGGTACCTATTCTGTGCTTTCTTTGTTTTCTATTGCTGATTTTGCTGTGCAGTGAGTTTTATTCTCGTTGACATAAGGTTTATGTCAGAGTTACGTACATAATAAATTGAGAAAGCAATGTAGAATTAAACATAAATTTATAATAACAAAGAACACCGTTTTAAGCTTTCACGGTTTACAACTAAACTTATTCTGTTTTTTACAGATATCTTCCGTGATTGTTCATAATTTTACGCTCCCAATATTTCGACGCTGTTGCAAGCGCCATGATCGCGCGTTCAAACACTTTTGATTATTTTCGAATTCGCTGAAAGTTTAATTTATTTTCCAATCCCAAAAAGTAAAACGGGATTATAATCTCACTATTTTGACCGTCTGTTACAGAGGTGTTTCTCAAGATTAGTAAGGTGGGAAGTTGGTTTTTGTTCTTGATGAACACAAAAATCTTCAGTCAGAGACCAAGAACATTTTTTTAGCATAATTTCATTGCACATTGCTGAAATAGGTGACTAATACTTAAGACTTTATTTAAAAGAAATGACTGATGAAGTAAAATGACAGAATACCAAAAATGGTTTCTTATAATACTTAAAATTGATCCATTAAATATTGTTATGAAAGCTACGGCGTAACGGTCTTAAAAAATATATAAATGGGTAAAAATAAAAGCAACTTTTACAAAGTCTAATTTATGGAAAAAGATCCAAAAATAAACAACTTGTTACAAAATTTAATGAGCTCCAATTATGTTTCCTTGATAATGAATTAATTAGTAAGTAACAATCAGAGCGTTTACCTATTCTTAGCGCAAGATGCGAAGAAAATAATTTTCCAAGTTTCACACAGGATCTTCGAGTGATGAATATAAATGTTAATGAGTGGAGAGGGAGAGGAAGACCAAGGAAACGAGTAGTCCACTTGCAAAGCGTAACAACAGAGCGGTGTTTGCAAGTTGACGACAAGATGGCGACTTCTCCAAGTGGCAAAACGACAAAGGTAGTCATTTTGCAGGAGTAGTCGAACTTTGATTTTGATTTGTACAGAGTATAGCCAGTTTTGGCTTAGTATCGTTAATCAAAATCAAAAAAATACAAAACTTAAGACATAGCGGTGTTTGAAAGTGGACTCCTTTGTTCGTGTGAGGAATGATATGAAAGAAAAAGGAGTAAATGATAGCATGACGGTTGACAAAGGAACATTTTTGTTGGCAAATGGAATAAAAAAACATGTTGCGCCGACCCCAAGTAACATGGGACAAGGACTGAAAGATGATGAGGCTATATCTTCGAGGTGGTATTATATGCTACCTCTCTGTTACTTTTTGTACGAAAAGTGTCCTATATCCTGGGATATGACAATTCATAGGCTAGTGCGATATTTAAATCGTCCTCAATTACATACAAATACACAAACTCACGTCGTTTTCGTAAAGTTCTAGGAAAAAACTAAAGATTGCCACGCACTATGATCCCTGTATCCTCATATATCCGGGGGTCTAAAATAACTGCTTTGGCAGAATCATGATGGGATCGTTGGTCTAGTGATCGCAATCAAGACTGCCGAGCACGAGGTTCCAGGTTCGATTCCCGGGTCGGGCAAATTGTTATTGAGTTTTCCCAACAGGCTTTTCTCAGTAGCAGCTTAAGTCTGGAATTATGCCCGCTTGATCGCAATAGGCTTGCTCCATGACTTAAAAATAACTGGCGGAATGTCCTCAATTCTGTTTTATCACGGTCACCTAACTAAATCGTATTATTAAAGGTTAAAGTGTAAGTTCTACTACACTTGTCTAACAACGTTCTCCCAAGACATATTAGAGTAGTTCACAAAAACTCTTATCAAGTGTTTCTAAGTGTCATCGGTTATTATAAGTTTTTACTTACACGGAGACTTGCAAGAGTCTTTTTTTGTCTTTTGTGATGAAAAAAGAACAGTTTTTGTTTGTTAATTGGTCTTCTTTGGTAATTGTTAGTGTGGAAAATTATTAGCTTTATACTTGATCTTGTAACCAATCAGTGCTGTGTTCCAAATTGAATAATTGTTGGTGGGATATCTAATGATCATATAAGTTCTCCTTTAGTTTTTGGCAATTATCATTATACGCTGTCTGCTCATATACGCCAGCAAGAACATGTGGACACATTACCTTTGGCCTTTCTCACCCTCTCCAACCATCATGATCATAATCTGTTTAGCCTTTCCCTAACTATGTTGGGGTCGGCTTCCAGTCTAACCCGATGTAGCTGAATACCCGTATTTGACAAGAAGCGACTGCCTATATCACCCCCACAACTCAGTTAAAACTGTAAAAACTGTAATTAAATTCTTTCCATCCATGGCCATGTATATTCATCACTCCTTTAGACATGCATTTCATCCTCCCTCACCACAATTATGCCAAAGGATCCCCTGTAAACTGTTTTATCAATGTAGCAACTTTCAAACGTCCTCCTACACTAATTCCTTTCTTTATCCATTCAAACGGTCACTATAGTCATAAAAATTAACGTAAAGTATTCACGAGTGGTCTTCGCTTGCTATTTTACCAGAAAATAATTCCCATTTTATTAGTTATCTAGAAACTAGAGATAAATTCTATTCTATCGTGTCTTTTTATATACTAAGGTAGACGCGCGACTTTTGTCCACGAAGGAATCAAAATCTCTGAAGCTTAAATATGAATGTCCGCCGAACGCTACGGCTTCAACGCACACGATGTGCGATCATTTTTGTCCGTTGCGTTATCGTGACTAGCGACTACGTCACTCCCAATCGTCATCTTTCTGCTCTTGTCCCACGTTACTTGGGTCGGTGCAACACGTTTTGTTTCTTCCATTCTCCTCTGTCAATCGTCACGGTATCATTTACTTCTTTTTGTTTCATATCATTCCACATACGGTCCATCCATCTCATTTACTCATCATTATCATCTCGTTGATGCGCCTTATCGGCCGCCCAGATAGTTGATGTCGCCGGTTTTAGACTCCCCTTTGTGTTATTCGATGCAATTGGAAGCGATCTATTTTGAAAGAAAAAATAAAATAATAAATTCTTCTTTTCACCAAAAGTCGACACATTACAATATCCAAAAGACTAAGGACATATAAGGCTTATAGCTACTAGGTCACAATCATTTAAAAACTCTGACACCTAAACTAGGTGTAGATGCCTGTGACTTGACGTCACCTATACTAAATTGGGACGTTTCAACAATAAGTAAATGGTGTTAAAGAAAACAGAATATAATTTATGTAAAGAAAACACAAAATTAAAAACGTTTAACGGTGTGGTGGTGTGTGTTGATGTAGGGTCATTTTTCTTTTCTTTTTTCATATGGGTACACATCAAATGACCCCCTCCCGCTCTGGGCAGAGCGGAAGGGAGGGTCGGACTTGTACTGACTAAAACCCATTCATGTTTCTTCTTTACTCTTTGTGTTCCAGGGCAGCGGAATCTCTTTCAATAGTCCTGCAGCCCCGGTAGGCATCGTCCCTGGCGGACCCCTTCCTGGTTGCTGACATCTCTTTGAGGCGCGCGTGGAACACGAACCTGTCTTAATGTAGGGTCTGAGTGTGTAGTGAGTAAGTGTAGGGTATTTGTGTATGAAGTAAGTAAGTGTAAGGTGTGTGGTAAAAAGGTACCCCGACAAAAGTCTCACGTCCACGTCGGCTTTACCCGACAATCGTTCTGTTAGCGTGGTTAGTTTAACTGCCGCAGTGAGCGCTAACTTTAACGACTTCTAGACGATGCTAATTTCCGTTGTTTGATTTTTATAGCGCGCTGTTTGTCCATGAAAATGCTATGAGGAATAATTTAGATCGCGTTTTGTTATGGCATGTCTTTACTGGCTTGAATAGGTATTATGCATAAATAGACTGATATAGAAGTACTTAAGGAATATTTTACTGCATTATTTTTTTGTCATAAAGGGATATTACATAAAGAGAAGTGGAATAATCAGGCGAAGGTCCAGGAGTGGGACAGGGACGACATGATTAAGATATGGATTTGATTTGCTGAAAACCAGTGCCGTCTATATGTAGTAAAAACTAAAGAAAAACAATTTTTTGATTGCCATTTATGTGGGCCTTCAGGCCTCTGATGAATGTCGCCATTGTATTTCATAACCCTCGTGACTATGACGATGTAGTTTTTTATTTTTATTAATATAATTGTTTTAACTATACATTTACAAAAGACAAATTCAAGCAAGGTATACCAATTACGTAATAACCCTAAGTTAACAAGAAAAACAGTACAAAACAAACTGTTAGCTTCGCCACCTGAGCTTACAAAGTAAATAATAAAGTTACGCCACCGACGCGCTTCTAACCGCGGTAAGGAAACCGCGGCCTTATGCTAACTATACGAAGTTTCAGAACGTGAATAAGTACGTAAGTAGGCATTTAGCTTGTAATCTGTATGCAAAGGCGAGTTTCTTTAAGTTTCTTCTTAAGAGCGTTTACGGACGTACGGCATTACATACAAACTTTCAAGTACTTATTTTTCGAAATGACTGAACCGATTTTAATGAAATTTCATATTGCAGAGTTACCTCTTCATTTTAACCTTTTTTTGGTGGAACCTTCAGGCCAAATATTTTTCTTTTAATTGTCAATTCTAAATTTGAAATAACTTTCTTTGGAGAATTAATGGTTGTTTTTTATTTTTTTCCATTCGTGTGCCAAGCTTCAAAGAGCAACTATCGATTTGGAAAATAAACCCATTATTTTATGAAGATTTAGTAATGGTGAGCGGGTTTGAGGCCCCGAGTGTGAGGCAGTTTGTTGATGTCGTCATCACGCGTGTGATGTGAGGAACATTTTGTTTTCCTGGTACGTATTGATGGTTGAATCTTTTAGTTGAACATCCTATTTATCCTGGTATTTTTCTCTTCCTGATGAAATGACTGATGAATAATAAAACAATAGTCGTGCATTATGGCACTGAATAGTTTTACTACCTCTTTGGTCTAGTGATCGTAACTGCTGAGCAAAAGATCCTGGGTTGGATTCCCAGGTTGGGTAAAGTGTTATTGGGGTTTACCATCAGGAATTTCTCAGAAGCAACCACAGAGTTTCAATTCGTGCCCGGTTGATGGAAATAGTCTCGCCCCCTATTACAGGGGATTAGAAGTAACTTAGAAACACCTCTGCGTAATGTAAAGAATGTGTTTTGATAAGAAACAATCAATATTTTCGAACAATTCAAATCTATACTCTCGAAACCATCGCTGGCACGTCTGATACTTAGGTATAAGCAAATGTAAAAGTAGGTACCTTATAAGAATAACTAATTTGGTGAATTAGTTGTGGCCGAGATGTAAATCTTCTCCTTAGAAAGTCAGTGGCTTTTAAGTTAATTTATGTTGGTCTGATACACCGCAACTTAGAAAATTCATTGCCAGTTAATCGGTGCATGGGGATCACTTATACGAAAGGTACTACTCCGGAACCATAGAGCCAGGTTGTTTTTTAAAGAAAGATGGTAGCTATATAAATGAGAAAGAAAACATAAATTGTACAGTACAGTATTGCCACCCTTCATAAAAGGTCTAGAGAAAGAAAAATATGCATTTCTTGACATAAACAAATTGTCTAACTGTGTTGGGGTCGGCTTCCAGTCTTACCGGATCACCGTACCAGTATTTTATATGGAGCGGCAATAAGTTTTAACTGTACAAATTAAACAGTAGGTTAAAAAATAGTTCTGCCACATATTATTGGGTAATTAGTTGTACTAAAAGTAGTTTTAGTTTATATCTAAGTTGTTAACGTTCTGCCAGGGCTGCGGGACTGTTCGAAAGAGATACCGTGGCCCAGGAACACAAAGGGCAAAGAAGGAACATGGATGGGTTTTATTCAGTATAAGTCTGACACTGCCTTCCACTCCGCCGAGAGTGCCGGGTCATTTGATGATTTACCATCCAAAAAAAAAGAAAAAAAAAAGTTGTTAACGTTTTTATACTCATAAAAACTACAACCTGCGCTACTTAATGTGTAAGCATTATTTGTACGCCTTGCAAGGCAGCACATAGTGAGACATAACTTTTTGATAACACCATGTACCTATTTTACCTATGTGTCGCAAATAAACATATTTGAATTTGAATAAGCTCAATGGGTATTATTCATCTGAGTGTTTATTCAGGTATAACTAAGAGCTTCCCATAACTCTTTATATTGCCAAATTATTAGATAATTAATTCCGTGTGTTCTACAAAACCTCATTACCACCAACGCAACCATAAACGCTACCGTTTTAGCATCAATCTACTGGCCCCTAAACCCAGGTACCTAAAACTATATAACGTAAACAACAGCGATATTGCTTGAAGTCACGAATGAAATAGCCTGTTCCGTTTAAAGAGCTGTAGCCAACACAATGGTTTCCAATCTCATTCTCTGGATGATGGGAATAGGTTTCTTTCAGTTACGGCTAGGGTATAAAGAATGGGCCACAAAGGGGGTGGAAAAGGGGGAAGGCGTATTGTTAATGGTCGACTTTTATAGTGAATGTTTGTGGACACGGTTTGATGGTAAACGATAAAGAGGTGGTTGTGTTTTCTAACAGTGGAGGAGTTATTGAACTATAGTCATTTAACATTAGGATTATGATAACATCTGTTTAAAAGTTAATCGATTTGTAAACGTGCGTACACAGCGAGGTTATTGTTTACTGAAGAACAGCAAAATATTACATCAAAAGCCGCGAAAGTTACAGAAAGTTAGTAAATGTTTATGACGTAAAACATGTAGTTCCACAAAAAGTAATAAAATCAAAATATTTTATTTCACATAGGCCTAGATGGGCACTTCGTAGACAAAAAGGTGTACGGTTCGGGTTGGTCGTTTCCTATAGAGGAGAACCGGCAAGAAACTTTGGTGTGGTTGCACTGATTAACTAACAAAAAAATCAACCCACGCGCACAATGCCAAAAAGTCCATCTAGTAAAAAAAAAAGAAAACAATAGCCCATCACTAAAAAATACCCCAAGTCGAGTCGGCGAACACTAAAAGCTGCTACAATCCGCATTATAAATTCAAAAGACTGTCACGTCTCCGCAATTATTCCTTAACTCGCGTCACGTCACCGGCTCGGATTCATCCCGGCTCCGTCTCGGCTCCGTCCCGCCTCTGTGCCGGATTCTGTGACACTGCGGTTGCGGTGCCGCCTACACGAGATGACAGACTACCATTTATTATTAAAGAGGTCTAATAGCTCGTTGAAATTACTGGTATTCTGTAGTTTTGCTTTTAATTTATTTGCGGTGGTTGCGACGGAAATAGTTTCTTACAAGGTTAGTAATTAGGTACCTACGTATTTGAAATTGATAAGTTGATAAGACATACCTTTTTGAAATAGCTAACAAAACTATCGACTGTGCTGATCTAGGGATGATACGCATTCTACAGACATAGTAGTCTTCACATCCTATAGTCAAAATCAACAAGTAGGCATAATAATTTATACCAAAATTAACAAAAGATTAACTTCAATGTTCTTATGTTCGCCAAACGTGTTGATTGTGATAACAGTATAATGTATAATATTAATTTCTTGTCTATTAATGGACGTTTAACATGCCACGTTAACTGTCAACAAAGCAAAATAAAACAATAGTCGTGCATTATCAGGGCACTGAATAGTTTTACTGCCTCGTTGGTGTAGCGATCGTAACTGCTGAGTAAGAGATCCTGGGTTCGATTCCCAGGTTGGGTAAAGTGTTATTGGGGTTTACCATCAGGAATTTCTCAGTAGCAACCACAGAGTTTGGATTCGTGCCCGGTTGATGGCAATAGTCTCGCCCCCTATTAGGGGATTAGACGTAACTTAGAAACACCTCTGCCTAACCCTTAGGGGATTACAGCATTGATGTTATGAACAGTTGAAGTGTTAGGATGTCAGGAGCATCACCTTGGTTACTCAGCCTATCAATGAACCTTGCTTCGCTGAAGAAGAAAATTGCCCTAATCGTTTATCCTCACATAGCCATACCCTATTTGTTCGTGTCGACACGATAATTGATGAAGTAAAACAAAACTCGAAGTGAAATACCTCCTATCCAGACGTTATCTCCGATCTTTTATTTGTAGAATTTTATCTGCAAACAGTTGTCCCCTAGGACTTTCAAAACTTGGAACTCCTACTTATTGTGTTAGTAGGACAGTATAGCGCCCCGGGACATCAGGAGAATTTAGACCCTCAGGTGTGGAGGTACTTAACGGAACTTTTTTCTTGTTTCCCACCAGCCTTTAGTATTGGTTCTTTTATGCCTCTACAGGTTACCTCAAAACTTATGTGCGGTGTTATACAACATTATTTTTAATATATGCGAAACCTGAATATAGTTTGATCAGAATAAGTAACTGAATCGATTTCAATAATTTTTAAACCATGTTATATTTTGTCCCAAAAATATTTAAAATGACTACAAGTTGGACACCAAGCGACACTAAGTACCTATCGCAATTATTTAGGTACCTATTGCCAAATTATTATTATCAATGAGCTCAAGACTACGCTGGAGGCGCGTGCTGCGGGCGGGCCGCGTGGTGACCACGTTTTTGTGCGGACAACCAGGTAACAGAACAAGCTTATACCTTTGTGATTTTTCATGACACAGTTTTCAATTTTGTACATAGATTCTTTACATAAAAATACTAGACACGTGTTTCAGGTTTCGCATATACTAAAACTAATGTTGTATAAAGTCAAAATTAATTAACTTTGTTTGTTGTTTTAACAATAATAAATGAATATTAATTATCTCTGAGAGTACAATTCAGAACAACATAATAACATTGTAAAATCAAATAATTTTAAAAGAGTAACAATGGAGTTTCTTGTCGTTTCTTCTCCATAGGAAACGACCAACCCGAACCGTGCGCCTTTTCTCGGCGTTTTATAAGTGCTCATGTAGGTCTATGTGAAATAAAATATTTTGATTTTCAGAAACTGACCTCAAATCGCAGCAGCTGCAAAGTCACCCAATCGCTAAAATAAACGTATCTATGCCTGCTGGCCGTACTTACTCATAGAGTTGCAGTGAAACCATCTTATGTCAATTATGTACAAGCCACGGTTACTAGCAGAGCCTCGCGCAGGAACCAACTTGCTCAGCAAAGAGCCACTGATGCGCGCCTTGCACGCACTAAATGACACTGCTGACAGGATCGTTTTATTTTCCTGCTCTCTGAATGAATTAAAAAAAACTATATTATATGTGTTATGTTATTTAAGATAGTTTAATTTACGACCACGGAATTCCCTGTAATGTTAGTAGTGTTTGTGATAAATAAATAAAAAAAATGCCTATGACATTAAGTCCGCCTCTGTACTTTTGTGCTTGAAGTGTTAAATAAATAAATAAAAAATAAATTATTGCAGCGGTCTTTCATTAGGATTGGGTAGCTTTGCCGCAACTGTTAGCGGTTGGGTTGCCTTGGGAATTTTACCATTATGTTACTTAGAGGCTGAAACGTCATTCTTTCTGCGAATCAGTGACGATGATGATACTTTTCCTAGATTTAGTAGAAAGAATAATTCCAATATAATCCTTCATTACGCACCTGTGACACACGTCATGCCACTTAATCACGAAGAGGAAAACATGACTTTTATAGTTATTTATTGAATTTTACCCGGAACTTTTTGATTTCGAATGACATTGGCAGAAAGGAGCCGTTGGTAAATATTGTAAAAATGTATGTGCTTTATACGGCGTGGAAGGGACACCGACGCGAAAACGGTTACCACATATTTAGTACACTATTCTTACCATATATAAATTTTTCATAGGTTATAAAAAAAAAACAGCTGTTACGTACAAAAGTGCAACCATACCTACACGGCCAAAATGTATGGAACAGCTGTTTTTTTTTCTCATCGGTGTCCATTCTACCCCGTAAAAAAAGAAAGAAAAAACAAGATGGCGTCAGTTCCGAGTAAGGAACAGCGTGCTGCCGACCGCATCGTCGATGCTATAGCACTCACATTAAAAATCTAAATCAAAATCAAAGCATTTATTTCAAGTAGGCCAGTTACAGGCACTTTTGAATTGTCGAAACAATCCGTTTCATACATTCTGTTTCTCGCCCTAGCAAATGACGGTTCTGAGCGTCAGAAAAGGATAGGGTCATGAAAAAGTGCGATTCCGTACTGCTAGACATGGGCAACCTTAAGAAAGTACTAACGTCTGACTAATTGACAGAAATCCAAGTCAAGTATTCCGTTTCCCCCATTTCATTACGGATTACGAAATTCACAAAAGAATCTCGAAGCCATTGAGTAAAAGTTTTGAGGTTAAGCACGTCAATCGTACACTCAATTACGTTTCTTTTGTTGTCAAAACCAAACAATTGGAAATCATTAAACTTTAGTTATAAGGGTACTTCAAACTTAGTTAATTTAATTCCCGAAAAATTTCGGGAGTTTTTGTTCTATTTATTTGTTTATTTGAACCGTAATGCGAAATTAGTTGAAGGAGAATTGAGTTCAATGGGTTTCCGAATGAATGAATTTGAATTTACAATTTTTTAAATTTATAATGCTGTGAAAAACCTGGTTTAGGTACTTACTAAAATAAAAGTCCAGACATTTGTGTATTTTTTGTACTAAAATGTTCATTAGATTAGGTACAAGAAAAGGACTTAGTTCTATTAAATATTGTACCGACAACGAAAAGTAACAACATTATATAAGACCTAAAATAGCAACATAAATATTCTAATTGGTGTTATCATTTTAGGAGGAAAATCTAAATTTAACTATTATAAAGGCATATGACATAACCTCTTAATATGGCTTGCGTAGTAGTAAGTACGCAGATATATCGTATATCAATAATAATAAAGTTAGAATATTATATAATGACTTTCATAATAAATATCTCAAGTAAGGAGTGGGGGTACATTAATAGGCTGATTATGCTTAGCCGATAAGCATAATCAGCCTATTAATGTTCCCACTGCTGGGACGCAGGCCTCCTCTCTATGAGAGGGAATGGGCTATAATCCAACACGCGGGCCCAGTGCGGGTTGGTAGATGTCACATGTCTTCGAATTTTTGGTTCTAGAACATGCCGGTTTCCTCACGATGTTTTCCTTCACCGTAAGGACGGATTAGAACAATATTTAAATATAATCAACCTATAAATATTGATCTACGATAGATCTCAACAATGAATAATTACAGACAATTAATATAACCACTGTTGTTTCCAATAATTATATTGCATCCTACAACAGTGTATACAAAGGTTACCTAAATTTAGGGTATTGTTTCTATTAAAAAAGAAGTAGATAATGCTCGTCAAAAAGTGCCACGGCGAACTACTAAACAATTTAATTTGACACCACTAACTTCACCGTCTTTTCCCGCACAGTTAGTCCCTAAAACCTACCAATTCTCTTACTTTAGATCAGTTTGACGATAATAGTATCGCGTCTTTTCATATGATTGATAACCTCGTCTGGTGTTCCTGAACATGAAGGTTTTTCATCTCGTTGTTCTTTAACAACCGGTGGATCTATTCTTTCCTCCTCTTCTCCCATTTTTGTAGGCGAAAGCCTCTCTTCTTGCTGATCACCAAACACATGAAGCTCTCTTCTCTCCTCTTTTACTGCTATTTCTGAAGTCGAAGGCTTGTCATTTTGATCTTCAACAATAGGTGGAACTCTTCTCTCCTCCTGTTCTGGCGTTTCTGAAGACGAAGGCTTCTCATCTTGCTGATCTTGAACTTCTGGAGTACCGCTTCTCTTCACATTATCTGGCCTTTTTGAATATGAAAGCACCTCAGCTTGACCTTCAACAATAGGTGATTCTCTTCTCTTCTCCTTTACTATCATTTTTGAACACGAAGGCTTTTCATCTGGCTGATTTCTAACTACAGGAGGATCTGTAATCTCACCAATAACCACTGGTATGTCCACCGAAGCTTTGGGGTGAGGAAAAGGATACTTAACTGTCACTCTCACTTTGTACTCTCCTACTAAAATCTTCGAATGCTGTATCGAACATGAATTTGGCATCGTAGGAACTATACACGTATATGTTGACTCTGAGTCCGGCTTTAACTTTGGGGAGCATCCTCTAGTATTCTTCACGGGCCCACTTTCAGTAAACGTACTTCCTGTATCTGATATAAAAGTTAAATACTTCATAAGTTTTGACTTCAAAAATTTTATTGGGATTCCTGGAACATTCTTTATCGTTACAGTTAGTTTTATGTCTTCTCCTGGAGCTACCATTTTCTTTTCCATTTCTACTGTTACATTGGCTTCATTATTAGTTGCATGAGGGGATGGTTCTGCTTTTAGCGTAAAAACTAAAGGCTCTGGAGAACATCTGCGTACATAGCCGTAAACAGGCACTTCTATATCAAACTTCTTTGTAGTTTTAAAGCAATTTGCCTTCACGAATATGACGGTAACTTTGTATTGTATAGTACACTGGTTAGTTTTAATTGAGGTAGGTATATCCTTTGGCAGTGAGAATTTAAATGGATGTTTGTAAGTTCCTGTTTCAATTTTTTCGCCATTTGCTGTTGGAAGTAAATCTTTGTACACTGATACATACTCTTCTTCGTTTTGATAGAATGTTGTGTCACCTGAATCGGATTCTGACCAAAAACATGTTCCTTTGCCCACAAAATATAAATCGATACTTTCGAACTTTGTTGGTTTATCTATGACATATTCCACTTTTCCAGCTACTGGTTTTCCGGGTCTGAACACATTTCCTTTAACTCTTTTAAATAATATGTCACATGTCACACCCATTTTGGCAATAAATAAACATAAGAACGTACACACGACTTGACTTTATCACAACCGGCGAAATACTAACGTTATGTACCTAGCTACATACTTATGAATGACTAACAGAGACAACATGCATATTGAAAAACTTGTTGTTATTGCTATTAAAAGAACTGTCGACTTAATAGTCTGGAGAATTAAGTAGATTTTAGTATAGCACAATATAGTGTTAATGCTACAAGATTTCTTTCTTGCAATGAGAAATGAACCGTGTTCAATGGAGTTATCGTTTAATTTTACTGAGCTGTCTGTAGTTGCAAAGTGGGAATACCTTTTCCTTAACATTTTATTATTATCCTTGTAGTTATTAATAATTATAAACAATTATATTAAATTAATATTTAATGTAAGCATTAGTGTCTCATCCAAAATATTATTATTTTTTCCTTCTTCCTTAAAAATGATAACAGTAATAAGTAAGTAAGTAGTCCATTGATTTCTGGCTGGCCTCTTATTCTGTTGAAACTATACGACACTAAGCCAGCTCACGGTCAAAGTTCTACCGTGGATGTGACAATGATTGTACCGTCATCATCATTCAATTAAGGATTTCCCAATAAGGTAGATTCATCAGTTTAATAAGTATGTGACTAACATACACGTGTTGCGCCGACCCCAAGTAATAAGGGACAGACGCAGCAAGACGATGATGATGACTATAACAAATGAGTATGTATCAAAGTACAAAACAAAATTTGCACACAAGCCATATATGCTCTAAAATGTGGTCCCTTTATTCTCCAAACCCAACAGTTTTACAATAGATAAAACAAAAAGAAAAAATAATCCATCCATATAAATATCACTATTAGAATAGAATATTCAACATCTTTATCTATATAGTTTCAAAGAAGATAAGCCTTTCTTTCAGCGTTGTACAGATCATTCAGAAGAAGTTTGTGCTTCGACCATCACCTATCTTAGGAAATATGAACGCACGTTAATGAGAATCAGTAAAGAGAATGAAGTAGTATAACTAGACTACCATGGAAGTACTTGCCTATTTTGTTTAAGATGTTTACAAAATAAGAGATTATTACAGTATGCATTTCCAAAAAACTTTCGGACTACAGGCGACGACCTGCGACCGTAGTGGATAATTCAACAGAGAAAGAGGCTGCATTTAAACGTGTAACGATGCAAGTTGCACTACTACAAAACGTATAGAGGAAAGCACAGGTATAAGGCTAAGGATATTATAGCTGCTTTGATATGGAAAGAAAAATTCGAGTGCGAGCAGGGTTTGAACCTGCGACCTTCCGATTCAGTACACCGGACGTCTTAACCAATTAGACCATCGCACCCTGCTCACAGCTCTCGAAATCTAATACATGGCGCTAATGTCACCGTAAAACGTTATTAATGGAACTAAGATTTCGAGAGCTGTGAGCAGGGTGTGATGGTCTAATTGGTTAAGACGTCCGGTGTACTGAATCGGAAGGTCGCAGGTTCAAACCCTGCTCGCACTCAAATTTTTCTTTCCATATCAAAACAGCTGTAGTTCCCTACGCAGGGTTTGCGTATAAAAATATTAGAAATAAGGATATTATAGATCGACCGCTTTAATAAATCCTCCGCCTTGCCCCCATCGAAGGCACATTAAACGTCCACAAAGTCCTACCAATATCCCACAGGTTATTTGCTTTAAAATAATCATAATCCACGTAGGTATTACGATACTAATTGAACCTATACGTGATCAACCTTCAGAATATTCCATTTACATTTATACCTTCGCGAGGACTCATTAAAGCGGTCGGTCAATAGCCTCTGTGGGGGCTTCTATATTTGTTCAGAAACACGAAGTTTACCAAAGCGTATACTTGTTCTGGATTAATTGTACTGTGTTTAACACGAACATTTGATAAAGAACTCGCTTTGAGTAGGCTAATCTCAGATCTTACTTTAATGCGAACTAGAAAACTGAGACTAAGCTTGGATTTCAATGAAATCGACTTCTATTTTATTAAAAGATTTCTGTTTGTCTTTTGCTTATTATGTTTTAGGGATTTTTTTTTTCAGGATGGGATATCATCAAATGACCACTCTGGGCGGAGCGGAGGGGAGTGTCAGACTTGTACTGACTAAAACCCATCCATTTTCCTTCTTTGCCCTTTGTGTTCCAGGGCCACGGTATCTCTTTCGAACAGTCCCGCAGCCCTGGCAGGCATCGGCCCATGCGGACCCCTACTTGATTGCTGACATCTCTTTGAGGCGCGCGTGGAACACGAACGTGCCGTCGACACGGCCTGTCGTCATAAGACGGCCGAACGGCGAGCTAGCCCATAACTCGCCGTCCACAGGCCAGCACCTACGGTGGTCGGGAGCCACCACGTGACCCCCGACGCCCAGGGCGTCTCCCGCGGCGGCTGGGACGTGAGGTTCTTTCCCTCTCACGTCCTGCCACCTCCTTCACTAGCATGACTGCTTCGCAGAAGGAGGTGACGGCTTCCCATTCCCTCTCGCTCCGGACCATAGCTTGAACCATGGCCGGACGCGAGAGATCGCCGCCGCCAATCGCCGCTATGAGGACACGGCGGTGCTCCACCCAAGCGGGGCAGACCTCCACGGTGTGTTCCACCTTGTCCTCCGGATGTTTTAGGGATTGTTTTGAGCAAATAAATTCAGGACGACAGTTAGTGCTAGATTTTTTTTTTATCCAGAGTTTTGTTGCCAATAGTGTAACATTTTGCCCGTTTGGTTTACTTTGCGTTTATTTCGAATCAATATCTCCACTCTAAGGGATCAAATCCGCTATGAGGTGATTCGACAGAGAACCGGAGTTCGCAGGGTGGCTGGTAGCAACTGGATGCGAGTAGCAGATAATCAAGTTAAGTGACGTGTGATTGAAGAGGTTATGTCCAGCAGTGGCCTGTTGTATGCTGATGATGATGATTTCCACTGTTGGGACAAAGGTCTCCGATCTGCAGGAGGGAAGTGCGCCTTAGTCTTACCACTAAGGCCTCTTGCGGGATAGTGAAACTCATATGTCTCTCATATGTACCTAATTAATTTGTATAAGTAAAAATTAAAAAAATGAATATTTCGATACAAAAACATTACCAAAACTATCTTTTATTTTAGTAAAAGATTCTTGTTTTTTTGGTATGGTAGCGAGTGTTTTAGAACTCGATTTGGCCGAATAAACCTAGAAAAACACAGTTTCCGCAAGAAAAATAGATTTTCTAGACATCACATTTAGTTTGCTGAAGCTCAATATTCTTTAACGGGACGAACACAACATTGTGTCAGCCTAAAATGATCCCATAGCTGGGGGACAGGCAACCCACTAAAAAACTAAACACTTTTATAAATAAATCTACTTATCTAACCCCTCTAGACTGAATACAGCTAATTTTAATTCAAAGTCGACGAAAACCACGATTGGATTTTGCGGGGTAAAATCTGAAGTGACCGAATGGCGTTGGCACTTCCTTTCGACTTTACCGTTTACCCCGAGGCCGGTCATTGGGGCGGACGAACACTGACCTTTTCAGTGCTTTCAGGAAATTCAGATATCCGTTGCCTGATTGTGGATGCAAGGTAGAGTACGCTTCTACCGGTCCTTTTGTTTACCGGGGATTTTCAGAGCACTTTACTAGCTGTGTGTAGTGAAAATCATATTACCTTCTATGTAGTTTCCAGGTGCCTCGCTGGTCAATTGATTGCAATTGTTACTGCTGAGCTTGAGGTCGGGGTTCGATTTCCGGGTCGTGAAAATTATTATGTGGTTTTTCTACCAGGAACTACCCAGTAGCAGAACGGAGTCTGGATTAGTGTCCAGGTGATGGCAAAGGTAGGCCTCACTATTACATGGAACTCAAACATAAGTTGAGAAATATGGATATTACACCACTACTTAACCCACTAACGCAGTTATGCTGACTGTAACAAAAATGTTCTTCGCTATGTCAGATATACAGGTAGCGGAACAACCAACTACAAACTCATCCAATCCATTTTAGTACCCCTGCACAAACTTTTGTGATTTCACATGTCAAAGCTTAACCACGAGTTGCTTAAACACGTGACTTGCGTAAATTACTGAGGAGAAAACAAATGACACATAAGAAGTTTTACAGCATGTTAGAAGTTTCCGTGACGCGACTTGCGAGGCAACAGTGAACGGGTGACGTAAAGAGTGACGAAAGTTGCTTCACCGGTGTCGTGAATTGGGCGTTTGGCTGTGTAGGTACGAACTGTATAAAGGGTGTAATAGACCCTTAACGAAGCCGAAATGCACTTGTTTTCCCTATCTTTGCGAACATTTTTTTGTTCTAGACCATACCTGGGAACCTTCTAGTTACGGAGATATGGGGGGTCAAAGTTCCAACTTTTTCACAAGTTTTCTTTTAAATACATGTTTTTAATGTAAGATTTTTACTTTAAACACCTCCACGACCCCCGTACTATTCAATCGCTCTATCAGCACAATGCTTTGAGTGCGTTAAATCGAGTCCTACCGTAAAACGTGATTTTTCACCTAAAAAAAAAGTCGTTTCCCAGCAATAATTTTTGTGTAAAGACACTTAGTTTGATGTACAGAATGCTTGGTTGACGGCTTCGTGAAGGGTCTGTTTACACCCAGTATTTCATAATCTCCTAAACACAAAACATTCTCAAACACACATCGCGCCTGCATTTAATTTAATACGTCCCGGGGTGGCAAGCGCAGAAAATCAAGCCGTATACGAAATAATTATTTGTTTTGTAATACCAAAATTCTGAAGTAACAATAACAATGAAATAATGCCAGAAAGTTTCGGCCTCATTAAAATGTTTGAGAGTTTCTACAAAACTACGGAGGCGTTATTATTTGTGTGGCAACACTGAGAACTGGGTTGTGCGACGTAAATGTTTGTGTACTGGATTCAGGCTTTTGTATGGCTGACTCTTGAACTAACATGGAAATGTTATAATATTAATGTTTCTACGGGACTTTTTGCAAAGTTATCGTGAGCTGTAACAGAGTGTTGGTACTACACTACAACAAAATATTTCCCATTTTACGTATGATTCTATGAAAACGGTGACGGCTCTGTCGTCAGATGACGACAGCCTTTTCCCAACTATGTTGTGGTCGGCTTCCAGTCTAACCGGATGCAGCTGAATACCAGTATTTTACATGGAGCGACTGCCTATCTAACCTCCACAACCCAGTTAGTACTAGGTAATACGATACACCTTGGTAAGACTGGTTGTCAGACTTTTTGGGCCACTGACTACCTGTAACGATCACTGTCAACGATCTACAAACGACACCCGGGACCAACGGCTTAACGTGCTTTCCGAGGCACGGAGGAAACTCGGTATGTAATAGGCGGTCACCCATCCACAGACCAACCTAGGCAAGCACCGCTTAACCTAAAGATCGACCCGAGCGGCTCTTTTATTTAGCCACGAGCTCCTCTGTCGTCATCTAAACAAACATAAATACACTCTTTTTTCTCATGTGGGTCGGCAGAATCTACAGAACGCCGACCACTACGGTCCTTACATACTCCTTTCGCGTCATCCATGTTCATACACGTGCATCTGGTCATACACGCATGCTGGTTGCCAGTACTTTGCACCTGATCTTTCTGAAGAACATCACCATTTTACTAATAAGGTCAGTGTCGCCTTTGGAAGTACACTTTTATTCATCATCATCATCATTTCAGCCGAAAGACGTCCACTGCGAGACATAGGCCTCCCCCAAGTGTCGCCACGTAGTGCGGTCCCGTGCGTCTCGCATCCAGCGGATCCCTGCAACCTTTACCAGGTCATCGGTCCACTTAATGGGAGGCCTTCCAACACAACGTCTTCCGGTTCGCGGTCGCCACTTCAGAACTTTTCGGCCCCATCGGCCATCCGTTCTGCGAGCATTGTGCCCTACCCACTGCCACGTAAGTTTGGCTATTCTTCGGGCTACGTCGGTAACCTTGGTTCTCTTGTCCGCAAGAGAACCAAGAAATGAGAACATCCGTGTCCTCATTACTGATTTAATCACGCAAGGAAACTCCGAGCATAGCCATCTCCATTGCCCTTTATTCACAGCTGTGAAATTGTCACGTCTTTCCTTCACAAAACTTAGTGCCTTCTTGTGAAGTCCTGATTTTCCGAAGTGCATTGCAGAATTTTAGATCAAACAGCGGATATCCGGTTTTCACTTGAAAACTTTTTAAGTTAAATATTAAAAAGTACTCGCTAAGATTTTTCTTTGGAATTATTTCAAAGTAATAGACGTACTTTTGAAAGTATATTATAAAAGAATTATGAGAAAAAGTGTGTGGAGCAGTTGTTAGCGTTTTAAAATATAAAAATATTTTTTTACTTAATAACTGGGAAAGCCTTTTGTGTCTATCGAACATCGAATATATGCCAAGTTGTTTAGTTAATTGATGAATCGTTCTGTCAGTTAATTAATCAAAATCAAAGCTTTATAGTTTGAATGCTCAAGCATTATCTATACCTACCTAGACTACTCTTACTAAAAAATCATATAGGACCTGCAATTTTTGGAATACGCAGCTCTTTTAAAATGGAAGCGACGCCAGGGTAACCCGCGAAATTATAACCATTTCATGAAAAAGTCATTTAACGGGATTAAATGAACTTAGAGGGTTTTATTGATGATTTTAATGGTTACAACTTTATTAAGCTATATTTCTTACGGTCACGAAGCATATTTTGTTCAACATACAGCCTGACACTGACCTGCAAATTGCAATTAACGTAAGATTTTTTTTTATTTCATGTGCTACCCTCGTGCTTCCACCTTAAACTGTCAGGTTTAGGAGACATGACAGCTGTATTGTATTTATACCGCTATCGCTATCTCGTTTTACATGCTAGAGAAAAGCATCTTGAACTTAGAACAGTTTACTATTACAAAAAAGTTTATTCTGTGACTAGCACTACGCCCGCGATTACGTCTGCATAAATTGTGATAGCTCGGTTAATATGCATGATATTAAAATAGTTTATAGCCTTTATATTAATATCGTGCATATTAGTATAGTAATATTTATTTATATATAAATCACGAATAATGTAGCTTTCTACCAGTGACAGAATTTTTTGATTTGGATCATTAGTTCCGGAGAATTACCCCTATATACAAACTTACAAACAAATTTTACCTCTTTGTAATATTAGTACAGATTTACAAAATCGATTCTACTCTGACTTCTCGATATAAGACCGTAATCAGATCTTACGATACTACCGGGAAGAGAAAGGGTTCCTTATTTTACTAGGGGACGCTGAAATGAGGTCGGCATAATTTAATATTTTATGCACACACGTGCTATAAGAAATAATAAATGATTCCCCGTGTCTTTTCAATGTGTTCTGCAAATAAAATATGAGAGCATTTCTATTTTCTTTACTCCAAAGCTTACAACTTTTTGACGTAATGTCACATCATTACATCATTACGGCCTTGATCCCCGAAGGGTTAGGCAGAGGTGTTTAGTACCTAATCCCACATTAAGACAGTTATTTTGAAGTTGTATAGGCAGCCAGCCTATGGCTATCTCCGGATACTATCAATAGTTTGTCCGATAGAGGAATTAAATCCAGAACCCCATGATCAGGAAACTTCTCTGTAGCAGCTCAGAGTCTACATAAGTCCCCGGTTGATTGCAATCAGGGCCATCTTTTCCACTGGGCACACTGGGCACGTGCCCAGGGCCCACGATCCAAGGTCCCCCCAAGTTCCTGTAACTATCAAACTAGAGGCTGTCAAAAGAAACTTAACTTATCCCAGGCAAACCAGGACCGCAGGATACTAACATTATCGAGCTCGCTCCGCTCGCTTTTACATCTAGCTTTTCAGCGTAAGTCAATAGTTACATAATAAAGGATGTTTTTGACATTGTCATTGTTTGCATAAAATTGTCCATCAAATAAAGCCAATTTCATGGATATTATATCAAAACTATTTATATATATATACCGCTAAAAAACATGAATTACTTTTGTATGAACTGTGACAAGTAAACCTAACTTATCCGAGGCGGGGTGAAAAAATATTGAGCTCGCTTCCCTCGCTCTTGCATCATCCAAGGGCCCTATTATTCTCAAGTGCCCAGGGCCTACAATTGGTTGAAGACGGCCCAATTGCAATATGCTCGCCCCCTATCTCAAGGGGCTTAGACATAACTGTCAAAATGTGGCAGGATTAGACCTCTGCCGGGTTACCGGGGATTACATGCCTTTATTTTTTTATTGTTTTCTTTTATTTAATTTGGTATTAGTGATGGTCAAATGTGCGAATCAAAGAAATACTTTTTATTCCTTTCTTTTTTCAACTCACAAAGGTTGGCTAGTCTTGCATAACAGTATAATATTGCTGTAGACGCGAAAGGTAGAAGAGAATTTAAAACAACAATTGAATTCGAAATATGTTCTCCAAATAACATAATATAATTTCATCCAGTCTTGCTTTCGTTACCGACTACCGAGACGGAAGCGTACCTACACAGTGGAAGATTAAATTCTCAGACTCCTGAGTTTTCTTGAATGGCTGATGTGTACAGCTCCGTATTATTATTTCGTATTTCTTGTTCGGGAGCACTGGTATCGCGCTTTTCAGTCGGTTCGCATAAGGCTGTACATTGAAATAACTGACAGTGATGAAAATGTTATGCAGTAAAATAAAACTTGTTTAAACGGTAGTAGAGTCTGTTTTTTGTTGTTGATCTCGTAATTATTTCTCCTTTTACACTTGCACGTCCTATAAAGGCAAGAGGGTCTATAGGTACAAGTGACAATCACTTTTGAAACGTTTCGTATTTCTACAAAAAACAATAGAATAGCCATAAGCTTTTGGTAGCTAATGTCCGCCCCATAGAGGTGAAGGATCGATTTGATTCTCTGTCGTGATCCGACAGAGAATCAAAGCAGTCGACAAAGCTCATAGAATAAGTAAGCTGAAGTGCCAATGGGCCGGCTATATTAGCCGTAGGACCGATGTTCTTGAGTGGTGACCACGAATTGGCAAACGTAAGGTCGGACACCCTCGGGCTCGGTGGAGCGACGATCTCCGAAGGATGGCTGGTAGCAACTGGATGAGAGTTACCGAGAATCGAGTTAAGTAACGTGCGATTTGAAAGGCCTATATCCAACAGGCTGATGATGATGATGTAAGCCCCAACATTTGTTTATGATTTTGCCATCATCATTAACGTTGATTAATTGTCATTATTTATCAAGGCCTAAATTGTAAATTTTACTTGTATAGTGTACATAATAAAGAACATTCTATTCTGTTCTATTCTAAAGGATCATAATACGAATATTCAAACGAGTTACAATAACCATATTATTACCATTTGATAATTCCAGCCAGTCTTCAGTCAGCACCAAATCTGTACAATGGATTCAAAGTTGAATTGGAACGAAACCCTTTTCATTTTAAAACCTTAACAAAAGGCAAAATGACTCTCAAAAACCAATAAAGAACTCGCATTTTATTTTCCAAATGTACCTTTAATATTAAATCCAATTTATCTCCATCATCCAAAACAATTGATGCTGAACACCCATATAAACGTCAGATTTCGCAAAATCCTGCAAATGATTGTGAATCCCTCCATATTGTGTTTTGACAACTAATCTAATAACAGAATGACATTTGACTGGCGTTAGTACCGCTTTGTGAACGAGATACTGTTGTAGGGTTCCGTAGGTACATTTCTTTTCTTTTCAATCAGTTTTTCTACAATAGTTTTTAAATCTTTTGTACACCTTTTGATCAGAATAGTTACAGCACTAAAGACATCATTGTGTCACTTGTTTAAATTAGTTTTTTTTACAAAATTTTCTTCTCTTTGTATTGATTCTTTTTTATTTAAATTCAAATTATTTATTTGTGAAACATGGGTATAATAAGATCCAATTCGAATGTCAGGAATGCTATGTTTAACCTAATAGGCAGACAAATCTCGGATACTAATAAAAGTAATTAAAAAAAAAATATTCAAATTAAATTAAATACCATAAATCATTCAAATTAAATTAAATACTATTAATCGTTCAATTATTTTCCGATTGTGTGATCATTGTAGGTTTTGTAGATTCCTAGATGCTTGGTTTTTTTTTTTCTTGTTTTACGTTTTTGTGAAGTAAACAACGACTTATTGTTGTCGGGCCTACACTGTCCTCACATACTTAAGTTCTAACGCTGTAACATAAAATATAGTAAAACCAAATGATTTTAAAAGAGTAACCATGGAGTTTCTTGCCAGTTCTTCTTCATTGTAAACGACCAACCCGAACCGTGCAACTTTTCTCGATGTTTTATGAATACCCATATAGGCCTATGTGAAATATAAAAAATTGATTTTGATTTTACCCAATTGGTGGAAATAGACTCCTATTAAGGTTAGGTCAAATTCTTTATTCAGTATTCTTCAGTATTTGTAAGGCGCGGTGTCTGGAGCTGTATATTCAATTTGTCCGTATTGGCTTCATCGATCGTTTAATAAGTTTACGGCCGGTTACTTTTCTCTGGGCTGCATTTTAAAATCGTAATTTGGATGATAGTTCTAATTTTCCAAAAAAACTGTATTTATCGCTTAATTCAAATAAAGAATTAATTACAGAAACTGAAAATAAAAGTGCTTTTGTGCCCTTGCTCTATATTATGTTACGGAACCTTTAATGCAACGAGTTGGGCGCGAACTTGCTCAGTTTTTAGATAAAAGGGTCATATTTTATAGGCTCAGTCAATTTTATTTGTATTCATATGGAAAGCATGAAAGCCATTTGTTTTAGCTTTTAAAATGTTTGAATGGACTCCATATTTTTGTTTGTTTCAAAACGAGTAAACCTTGTGTTATTTTAGCGAGAATTTTTAATTTTGAATACTGTAAAAATTCACAAAAAGTAAAAAATAAAAAATATATCAATTTTATTGGAGTTATTGCCTACTCGTTACTCGTCATCGAAAAACGAAAGATCGATTCACGAGTGTTTCAAATATTTTTTTTTACTTTTAAAAACTATTGTAGCTCATTTCAAGTTTAATTACATCGAAATAAAACTACTTAAGACCCTTTCAAGCTTGTCCGGAACGTGACCGTTGATTTCGAAGCAATACTGTTCACAAATCCTTCTAAGACCTTAAATTATTAACCACATTCTAAAATCCAGTCTTCACGTACTAGACATAAAGTTTGAATTCACTTACCGTCGAGAAAGCTGGGCCGTGGCGTGTGTTGAACATTCGTAATTGAAGGAACATGATAGGATGTGGGAACCCGTGTGGGGAATCCTAATGATTCATTGGAGATCTTCTTCATATCTTCCCGATCTACCTTTCCTTTAATCTCAACACTATCCTGTGTCTCATTATTTTCACTAACAACATCAATTTTAGATTGGTTCTTAGTAATTTTAACTGTTTTAGAGAAATCGTTGAATATCTTTGTTCTTGTAACATCGTCTACTCGAAGTTTCTCCATTGAATTGTTGTCTAAGCCACCTTTGTCATTATCATCTAGATCTATTTGGTAATCTTCCATCTCAAGCGTGTTATTCCCTACGGCTGCTTTTTCTGTTGTATTATTATCTTTTCTCCTAAATCTGTCTATTAGTGTTTGGTAGTTTTTGCTACTTACTGTATTAATAAGCTCGTTTTCAGCATTTTTGTTTGGTGTTTTTGTATATTCTTCTACTTTAGTATAATTAAGGTTAGTTTCGTTTAACAGATTTTTGTTTTTGTTTGTTATGTTGGTAGGAATCATTTGTGTGTTGGCTATTGGCAGCAGTAGGAAGGAGAGGGAGAGGACAGTAGTGAGTATGTTCAAGGTTGGATCGTAGAGGGGTGAGTAGAGGTGTAGGGTCGAGGCGGGACGTAGTTGACGCGTCATGCCAGGCCGGCGTCAACGCCGACTATCCTGTAAAAGAAAATATGGTTATAAACAATATTGCGCATATTCAGAATTGACCTCGCTACTGATCTGAAGTCACCCTAGTTGCTTTACATAATCCAAAGGATTTTTAAGGAAATTTTAGAAAGAAAATTGATATCTATTGCGTCATAGGTTTGAAAACTCTGTTGGACAAAGTAAACAAAGAAACAATTGTTGTTCAAATGTCAAAATGAGAATTTAGATATTAATTCTGTTGCACAATTATCTCGTATTCCTGATACCAACAGAGTTATAAAACACTTTCAAATAAGACTTTTATGGCGTAAGTGTCCAGCATATCTTCGTTTACCGACCATAACTGCCTGATTTTATGTTGCTACTGCAGACTTTGTAACAGAAACTGCAAGAAAAATAGAAGCAAAGCAATCAAGGAAACATACACACCAAAATGACACGAAAAATAATTGCATTAAACCTCGTCCAAATCTAATAAACGACTTCTAATGTTTGATTAAATATACTAGACTAGCACTTAAAACATTTTCGTAACATTCTTTTGAAATATGCAGAGTTCAGGTCTTGCGTAAAAATGAAGTTCCAACATCCCGCATGGAAAATTGTCAGTACTATGAGCGAGGCAATGCTTTTTTAACTTATTTAAGACATTTTAGGGTCAGTGAATGGGGTATTATTTTTTGCAGATAGATTCGCCTACCACTGTTTGTCTCTGCATCACCCAAAGGTTGACTGGTAGAAAATGCCTATGGCATTAAGTCCGCCTCTGTACTTTGTGCTTGAAGTGTTAAATAAATAAATAAATATTACTCAGAGTGCAACGATTTTTAAGCGCAACTAAGTAATTCCACGTAGCGCAACCATGATGAGAAATAGAGAGATATCATTAATGAATCCATCATGCTCCTCTCTATTTTTCATCATGGTTGTGCTACGAAGAATAATTTAGTTGCGCTTAAAAATGGTTATGCTCTGAGGAATACCCCCCAGTAAATACCTTCAGAATACTCTTAAATTAGTAAATGAATGGGGGCGAATTGGGTTGACGATCTCTCTCTCTCTCTCTCTATTGGTATGTTAATTTTTAGTAAATAGAGAGTTGTATGCATAGATAGTTTACTAGGCATACAACACTCAAGCAAAAATACAACCAATGAATGTACAATTCTAATTGAAAATAAAGTTAAATAATGCTCCCATCGCACTGTTAAAAGCAATGTTAAACAGGCTTCTTTTAAAAGGACGGTTCGTTTGCATTTCCTGCAAAGGTTCTTTGAACAATTCATTGAAAAAGACCTGTAAATGCTTTTACGGGATCTCGAGAAAGGTTTTATTTGCACTAATTGTAAATTAAGCTCATTTGTACAAAAAAAATAAGCGTCACCATCTACCTACTCTTTTTACAACGACGTTGGGGTCGGCTTCAAAGTCTTACCAAGGGTTATTATAACTAGAAGACGGGATTTTTACCATGTTTATTGTTTTCTTTGAGTTCAAGATATTTCGGTGCTGTTGCAAGCACCGACAGTATCGAGTTGTGAGTGACAGTGGTAGCGGTACTGAGTGCAAAAAACGAACAAGAAAGAGGGTAGACCGTTTTGTCTGCTCATAAACACCCACCCGCAATAACTTCAGTTTATCCGTGATCATGGTGCTTGCAACAGCGCCGAAATATCGGGAACTCAAAGAAAACAATAAACGTGGTAAATATCCCGTCTTCTAGTTATAATAATTTTAGTGACCATGAAAGTTTAAAATCTTATATCTTACCAAGGGGTTCCGTATTACCAAGTACTAACTGGGTTGTGGAAGTCAGACAGGCAGGTGCTCCATGTAAAATACTGGTATTCAGCTGCATCCGGTAAGACTGGAAGCCAACCTCAATCATCATCTTCCTGCCCTTGTCCCATGTTACTTGGGGTCGGCGCAACACGTTTTTTTCTTCCAATCTCCTCTATCAACCGTCATGCTATCATTTACTCCTTTCACCTGCATATCATTCCTCACACAATCCATCCATCGTTTCTTTGGTCTTCCTCTCCCTCTCCATCCATCCACGTTTATATTCATCACTCTTTTAGTCACATGCGATTCGTCCCTCCTCATCACATGCCCATACCAAGACAGTCGATTCCCTTTTAGCTTTTCTGTAACTGGCGCAACTTTTAAGCTTCCTCTAATATACTCGTTCCTTACCTTATCCATTCTTGTCACACCACACATCCACCAAGCCAACCTCAATAATGTTGGAAAAAGGCTAGGCGGATGATGATGTTGGGGTCGGGTTCCAGTCTAATGATTAAGATCAGTATTTTATGTGGAGCGACTGCCTATCTGACCCCCTCAACTCATTCATATCGGGGTATCGTTGTCTAGACAAAAACGATACACCTTGGAATAACTGGCTATCAGCACAGCCTTTAGACTGTAACGACTGTTAAATATTTGTGAACAGTTGCTGAGACCAATAGCCTAACGGGCAATAACATAACATAACATCATGCCTGTAATCCCCGAAAGGTTGGGCAGAGCCACCTATGTAGTTATGTTTAAATCCCACGTAATAGGGGCGAGCCTATTGCTATCAACCCGGCAAAAATCAAGACTCCAAGGCTGCTACTGAGAAATTCCTGATGGAAGAACCCAATAACATTTTGCCCGACCCTGGAATCGAACCCAGGAACTCATGCGCAGCAGTCGCGCTTGCGCCCACTAGACCAACAAAGCAGCCCACAATCGAGGCAGTAGTATTAATAAACTTAAGTTAATTTTAAAATTACTAATAACGCCAGTTTGCTCAATTAGAAGACATATGGATATGGATATATCGACATATCGTACAGGATTATGCGCACCTATTTCATACATTTCCCGTATCATTTGGTACTAACACAATTCTTCTATTCTTCCCTTTTCAAAACCATCTCTTCCAATCTGAAATCAAGTTTGGCCCATTGTCAACTCAATCACAATTAACTGGCTGTTCGTTGCTGACAAAAGTAACAATCATTTGCAAGGCTTTCAGATTGTCAGCAGTATAAAATTAAACCTTTTCAGCCAACACTGTAGGTTCAAATCTGATTAATAACACCCGAATAGAAATTTTCATTGAAAGTTAAGAAACTCCCCCTCGTCGGATTTAAGCTTTTGTATTAAGAGTGAATTCTCGTCAAATTTTTCGAGAGATTTTGTTGATGTAAAAATAACAATATCCAAGATAAATTGATCTTTACATAATTTTATATTAGGATTCTTTACGGCGCGTCCATGTCTTTTAGAAGTTTAAGTATTACAATTTATTGTTGGAACACAATAAATAATTTGATAAAGAGGAGAATTAAAGGCTTTTATAAATCAAGTCTTGATGGATTTTCAATTTTATTTTTCTGTCACGATGTCGTCGTCGGGGCTCAAGATTTTTAGATTGAGTTTCGGATAAGTTATTGATATACTTACGATATAGGATTGGGTAGATAAGTCCAAAAAAAATGGTGTGGACAATGTATGGTATTTGTTATGATACCACGAACACTATAAAGGGTGTAAATAGACCCTTAACATAAACGAAAGGCACTTGTTCTCCCCGTCATTGTGATTATTTTTTTGTTTTAGACCATACCTGGGAACCTTCTAGTTACGGAGATATTGGGGGGTCAAAGTTCCAACTTTTTCACAAGTTTTTTTTTAAATACATGTTTTTAATGTAAGATTTTTACTTTACACACCTCCACGACCCTCGTACTATTCAATCCATCCATCAGCACAATGCTATGAGTACTTTCCATCGAGTCCTACCGTAAAACGTGATTTTTCACCCCAAAAAAAAAAGTCGATTCCCAGCAATAATTTTTGCATAAAGTTACTTAGTTTGATTTACAGAATGCTTGGTTGACGGATATGTGAAGGGTCTGTTTACACCCGGTATTATCAAAGTCAGCACATACGTTTATTATACTGTTTTATAGATTTTATAGACTTATAAATTAGGTTTAGACATTTAGATTGAATAAAACAATGTGCGAGGTTAGCGTGCTGCTTAGAGACACGAACGGAAGAGAGAGATGGATGACGTAAGAGTGAGACAACAGTTTAGTAGTAAGAATACTAAACAGACTATGGAACAGATGTTTCACACACACAGCTACGGCTACTGTGATTTTACTTTTGATTGTGCAAGTTCTTTTAATTACTCGTTGGTACGGTAGGTACATATCATTGGTTCAGGGGAGACCTCCTTACTATCTCCCCAGAGTTGTGCCCTAACAGGCGTTGGCTCAGGACAAGTTTTTTTAAAAGGAAACGGTGCCTCCTTCCATGCGCGGATGTTGACCACCGGGGTGGTTTCAGTGAGGTAGAAGTCCTACACTCCCTGGTCTTACCCCCAAAGACCGATTGCCTCTTGAAGAACAAAAAAATGGACACAACAATTGAGAAATTGTGGCCACAATAAATAAGCATAAGCATAGCATAATCAGCCTATTAATGTTCCCACTGTTGGGACGTAGGCCTCCTCTCTATGAGAGGGAATGGGCCTCACAATAAATGACACTAAGCAAAACACCTGCTTGGATTTAAACCCACGTCTTCCGAC
Organism: Noctua janthe; assembly: GCA_910589295.1. NCBI lineage: Eukaryota > Metazoa > Arthropoda > Insecta > Lepidoptera > Noctuidae > Noctua > Noctua janthe. The sequence goes on from OU342561.1 coordinate 2,289,035, forward strand.
CCGTAAATCGAGGCTGTCAATACTGACCCACAACTGCTCTTTTATCTCAAAGTATTAACTTTTATTCATATGTCTCAAGTAGCTGGTGGGGTGCTGTAATTTCTGCCTACCCCAGTGGGAGCAACATAAAAGTAGTAGCATTAAAGTGACCAGCCAATCTACGACCAACTTCACCAATCTTAGTTCTATCCCTCCTCTTACGTCCAGTTATTAAATCATAATTACATGTCAGCATATCGATTGAGATCAGTTAATTTCCTGAAGCTGGGAGCGATGCTACAAGTTTTCGTGTTTGGACGTCACACCGCTTGTTCTGTTGGTGACAGATTTTAGATTGATGGGCTATCAGTTGGTAATAGTTTGAGGTTTAGATAAATTATTAACTTATCAAGAGTCCAATGATGATGCGAAGATAATTTAAACTGTTGTGCGAGACCTCTGGGAGTCTTGTGTCGCTTTGTGAAATAATACATAATACAGGGTGTAAGGGACAGCCCTCCACAAACTAACAGGGTGCATTCAGCTCCTTATTTTGAATCATATTCCACCGGGATTTATGTGCGGATTTTTTTTTTAAATTTGTTTTTTCATTTACTATTCCTTTATTTCAATGTAACATAACATTCCTTGTACGCAGCACTCCATGTATGTAAATAATACGGCTAAAAACAAAACTCCAACAATGGATGTTGAAATCAGCTGTTCACATCCTGCCTAGCAACAGAGTTCATCGAACTCGTCATCGCGCTTGCCGTTCGCTACGTGCGTTTTGACACGGTAACGATAACATTGCGTATGAGGAAATAAAACAAATCGAATTTATTGGTTTCCCTTAACATTCCTGAAATAATTTCTTGTACCACTCATCTTAGTATGATGTACTGAATTCACCCCATCAGTTTGTGGAGTGCTGTCCCTTACACCCTGTATACAAGGTGTATTATAATAAATGAAGACCTCTCGTTTTGTATCTCAGACCATGAAACTGAACCAATTTTGTTCTGTGACTGTTGGAATTTCGTAACTTTTATTTTTGTTTTACTATATATGTTGATCAGCTGATCGCGTCAAGCCCTATAGAAAGTTCAATATTTTTTTGCGAATCTCAAATACTCTTAGAACAAAAGTTGTTCAGTTTCATGGGACAAGGGACCACACGGGAGGTCTTACGTTTATTACGTTACACCTTGTATACACGAGGTCGGCACACTATAGTTTTTGTAACATCAACCACACTTACATACGCACATTTACCTATCGGAACAGTAAGTAAATGATTATGAAATTTCCAAAATCTAAGTAGAAATCTCGCTATTATCACCGAGTTTTATCAACAGATATTACGTTACATTATGAATGTTATTTTCGACGAAACGGTCTGCTAAGATAATTTACTAGTCACGTTTTATAAAGCCGTCTATTCTATTCGGTAATAACAATTTTCATAATATTTTCTACCATAATTCACAGAGAAGCACTCATCTTTTTTACGATTTCATTTAAAATATCACAGTTTCATTGTAACATAGCATTACATTACATTGTTTTATTTTTATTACGTGCAAGTAAAATACATCCACATTTCATCAGATATGTTTAAGTCCCATGTAATAGAGAGCGAACCCATTACCATCAACCGTGTACAAATCCACACTCCAGCTTGTTGCTCGGAAATTCCATATGAAAAAACCTTATAAATCTTTGCCCGATCTGGGGATCGAACCCAATACCTCATTCTCAGCAGTATTGCTTGCGACAACTAGACCAAAATGGTAGGCGTTTCTTTGTTATTAAGTCAAATAAATATTTTTGAAATGACTACAATATTTTATTCACGAAATTCAACAATTCATTCATAAATGAAATTTTAACAATCAACAACAACAAATAGACGCACAATACAAGTGAACTGAATGGAAGAATGAGTGAAGGATTAATTAATTTTGACAATCATTCCTTTGTTGTTCAGGCCGTTCATTATCAGATCCAATCAATGTGTTTGACGGTGTGTGTAACAGTGGAGGTGAAGGGGATACGTGTTCTAAGTTATACAAGTATTTTTAGTATATGCGAAATCTGAATATAGTTTGTTCAGAATAAGTAACTGAATCGATTCCAATAATTTTTAAACCATGTTATATTTTGTACCAAAAATATTTAAAAAAAGTTACAAGTTGGACACCGAGCGACAAATTATTATTATAAAAATACTAGACACGTGTTTCAGGTTTCGCATATACTAAAACTAATGTTGTATTTTGGGCCTTGGACCGAACATTTTAAGGTAAGTAGGTATGTATTAAAGAGAAGAAGAAATAAAAATCACTTGTTTGGTAGTTGCACCGCATTGCGCGAAAGCACGTTTGAACAAAATTAATTAATTTACATAAATTGGCAATAAGTCCGCCTCTGTACTTTTGTGTTTGAAGTGTTATAAATAAATTGGCAATGCTGCCAGCCTTCTAGGCACTTTTCCTATTGACAGCGATGTGGACGAATTTTTTCACGCCCTGTAACTCTTTTGATAGTTGTAGGTACAAATTTTTATTACTATTATAGATTTGTAGTTTCTAAATAATGTAAATTAATGAATTAATGTACATAAAATCTATACTAATATTGTGAAGAGGTAAAGATTGGAAGTAATGATAATCTTCGAAACTACTGTTCCGATTCCGAAAATTCTTTCACAAATTGGAAGTGACATTATAATTAATTAATTTGAATGTTTTAGATTTATAGATTTATCTTAGTTTTATTTGAATGTTTCATATTTATTTTATCTTATTTTATTTGATTGTTTTATTTTATCTTTTTAATTTTGCATGAATTTTAATTTTATCTTATTTTAATTCTGATTTTAATGTTAATTTTAATTTTGATAGTAATTTATTTTATTTTATTTGTTTTTGATTTTAAATGTTAATTTATTTTATTTTTAATCCTGATTTCAGTTCAATGTTAATTTAATTTAATTTTAATTTCAGTGTATGGATCAAGTTCAAGTTCTGAATTAAATGAATTTTATTTTTATGTATTTTATTTTTATTATTCTCAATTGTCATAGGCTATATTTTCCGACCTTAACGAGAGCGACTCCACGATCAAAACATAGTAAAAAACCATGTCTCACGATTGCCCGAAAATATTATTTCAGCTATAAAATTATGCTAGACAGATGCTATCCTTGATTGATTGTCAAATGAACCTTTACGGACGTCAATTTAAAATATGAACCTCGCCGGCTGCCTCGACAGGACCCCCTTAAATTGTCTTGTCAGATTGGTCTTTTATAGAAATCACAGGTTTTCATACATCTATCACCGCGTGAAGCAACTAATTGACCTACTTTAAGTCTAAAGATTATTGATTATCTCACTATAGGTACTGTGTACATTTTCCCTAAATAAGGCGACATGAAATGTAAAGCTAACATTGTTGCGAAAGTGCTACTCTTTGGCAAACATGTCGCGAACATGTAGCTGTCAATTCATGACAAATAAACTACGAGCACGAAGTTAATATACGCACGAAAAAATACGTTATTCTATCTCTCTGCGTACTAGGGTTGTCACGTCCCTGAGTTATTGTTGTATATACTAATTGTACCTATCTAGTAGCTAAACTTGGGTCGAAAAGTTTTTGATATTGTTAACATGACATCGCGCCTGTAATCCCCGAAGGGTTAGGCAGAGGTTTGCCTAAAAGTACACCACACATTTCTCCAGTTGTGTTTTAAGTCCCGTGTAGTCTTGAGTTTTTCCATCCAGAATTTCTCAGTAGCAGCCACGGAGTCAGAATTTGTGGCAATTGGCTCGCTCCCTATTTCATGGGACTTAAAGCACAACTGGCAAAATGTGGGGGGTACTATTAGGTACACTTCTGCCTATCCCTTTGTGGATTACAGGCATGATGTTATGTGCAAATAATCAGCGATTGTAACAACCGCCGCCATATTACATCTACGTCTGACATGATACATCAAACTCAACACAAACATAAATCTTGCGTAAATTAGTATTTGCCACTTGGCAACCCTACAGCCATCCTTGAACGAAACTTTTTTTTAAACCCACGTACACACGTACAGACGCACTCGTCCAATAAAATATTTACATGTCGGATTTAATCGTCTCGTTTCGCACCTCGTTAATTATTCGGGGTGATGAGGGAATTGGGGTAAAGAGGGAATTGAAGAATTACATGTTATGATGTGTGCTTACCCTTACGATTGGGTGTTAAATTCCCCGTGGCAAATTATTCGATTTAAACGTGATTCGATTTAATGTGGTTATTTTCGATTTTTTGATTCGATGTTTGTTGATTATTTTGTGATGAGCTTTAGAGAGAATTTGAAGTGAAAATTGATACCCACTGAAGTGTACTTTTTATAATTATTGAAATTTATTTATTTATTTATTGACACACCAACGACTTATTCACTAAATTATTACATTAAATATTTTCTAATTCAACAGCTTTGCGGTGAATTCGTCACTTATAGGTGTGCACAGCACTGCATGCAATATCTCCATACTTATATATAGAGTCTAACTATTCTTACACGAAATATTTTATTTAGATTTTTTTTTTAATCTGAGTAATTTTTTATAAAAAATAAATAATTTAAAATTACTTGACCCACAAAATAAATACTGGCACCTTATTTTTAAGCATCCATTACGGTAGTTTACTACGTCGTAGTTACCTACTGTCATTGTTAGAATATGGGAGTAAACGTTTTATGCAAAAAGTTTCAAAAAATTTTAGAATTATAATAATCATGTAAAAAAAAAACACTCACACACACTTTTTATTTCGTTGCTATGGGTACTTTATGACTTATAGAAGTTACTCTTAAAATATTTCGTGTATGAAAAGATAGACCTTATATACATAGTATTAAACAAAGTCGCTGCAGCAGTTTGTACGCTTAGGTCTTTTAAACTACGCAACGGAGTTTAATGCAGTTTTCAGCAATAGATAGAGTCACTCAAGAGGATGGTTAAATATATGTATATTAGCAACATTGCACCCGTGTGAAGCCAGGGTGGGTCGCTACCCGTCCCGGCTTCGCACGGGTACAGCGTTACTATACTAACTAGCGAGTTAGTATTATAAATGCGAAAGTAACTCTGTTTGTTTGTTACCTTTCATGACTAAACAGCTGATCAGATCGTAATGAAATTCCGCAAGGAGATAGATTATATCCTGGGAAAGGGAATAGGCTATCTTTCTCACACATAAACATAAAAATTTCCATGCGATCGAAGTTGCAGGCAACCGCTAGTATTTATATTTAAAACTTATTCTTTAACCACAAGCAATAGTCCACGGCTTTAGCTCCGTAGAGGTCGGAAATTATCCCACGAGTATGTAGGTACTACCGGGATATTAAGTATCCTATGACCTTATCTAGGTCATGCGACATCCGTGTGCTTTATTCATAAAGGGTGTAACAAGACCCTTAACGAAGTTGAAAGGCACTTGTTCTCCCCGTCATTGCGATTATTTTTTTGTTTTAGATCATATCCGGGAACCTTCTAATTTCAGAGATATTGGGGGTCAAAATTCCAACATTTTCACATTTTTTTTTTAAATACGTACGTGTTCATAATATAAGATTTCTACTTTAAGCACCTCCACGACTCCCGTACTATTCAATCCATCCATCAGCATAATGTTTTGAGTGCGTTACATTGTCCTACCGTAAAACGTGATTGTTAACCCCAAAAAAAAAGTCGTTTCCCAGCAATATTTTTTGCGTAAAGCTACTTAGTTTGATGTATAGAATGCTTTTTTGACGACTTCGTGAAGGGTCTGTTTACACCCTGTATGAATAATAAAATATATATAGGTAAACGGATATCCGTACGGATGGGAACGGTTCCTTTCGCATTTATAATGTAAGTGTCGAGTTCAGTACGAGCCATGCGAGGAAAAAGTTCACCTCTCGGCAAGTTTAACAGCATTTTCAAATGACTAAAGAAATGATGGACAGGCTAAAGGTCATAGTATTAATAAGCTGTTGGTTGTCCGCGACCTTCGGAATATTACTTCCCTATTTGAATCAGGGGTTTTTTTCACTGATCCCTAATTGTTTTTCTAAACTAAAATTAGCCTAAGTTACTACCTATAATATTAGTTATCTGTCAGTAAAAGTACGTCAAAATCTGTTCAGCCGTTTCGGAGGTTTGCCGGAGCAAACAGACACACAGACAGACAGACGTGATCTGAGGACTGGCTGAAGGTCAATAATTAAATTATTCCAAAAGTACTAAGTTCAGGTAGGCACCTGCACGTGTGTTAAATGGTTTCGTTGGACGTACCAGGTACCAGATCACCCAGTTTGCGATCACGTCTCACTAATTAGGTTATAAAGGCCTACCTTATCTAATTACCAGTTAGAAATTAACACTTAATGGAATGAGTCGAGGTCACGCATACCATCATTTTGGAAAGGTTGTTTTTTTTTTTGCTGAATTTTAGGAGTTGTTGCCACTATTGCTAGGAGGATCACTTCTTCTTATTGCGAACTAGCTCTTCACTCATGAATTCGTGTTAGGTTTTTTTTTTATTCCCATCCAACCCTTTCATAAAGGCAGATTTGAAAATAAAAATCATATTTTTCATATATGGCACGTGTTGCAAGCTTAATCGCACGAAAAGAACTTACAGAGGCTCTAGCTTGAAGGAACGACGTGAAGGAACTAATTATGATCGATTTTTGAACAGTAAAATACAACAGCTATCCTAAATCATTTTGATTTTTGCTACAAACAAAATTAAATGAATAATATGATATACTCACAGGAATGAGTAGTTTAAAAAACGAATGAAAGCAAAATAAATGTAATGTGCCAAGCTTTTATTTTTTTAATCATTTGAATGCATGTTGGAACAGACATCGATGCACAATCGGTAATTTAAAAAAAACAGCAACTCCATACCTTTTGACCGTTTTTTTTTTAAATTACCGACGAAAAGTATGTATGTCGGGGTCGGAATAATGAACTGAATACGTGGTAACCGTTTATGCGTCGATGTCCCTGCGACCCTGTATACTGTTCCACAACTACACAGGATGTATCTAGTACTATACATCTACAGAGACGGAATTTGAAGCTTTGTAGATGTATTTGTCATTGTCACACACACATTACAAATGCTAGTAACATCCGTAACAGCCAAAGGCTCCTACAACATCCTTCATCAAAATCTGAACAGATAACTAAATAATGTAAAGGGGTGTACACAAAGCACACTCGAGCGGATTACGGCATGCTTGTTTCAATACGATGTGTCTACCGCCTAAAAGAGAAAAGTCCCTTGCTCGTATATATGTTTGCTGAAGCGATAAAGTGGAAAATTCATGCTCAAGCTGATATATGATTAGATTGGTGGTGATTTGAGTAAAAGGAAAAGTAAATTTTGGTGTAAAGGGTAGAGAACTTTGATCTGGAATGTTCCTTCTTTGAGGGAAAGTTTTGAATTAGTTTTGATGTTTGTGTTCTGTGTGTGACTGCCTCGCTGGTCAAGTGGTCGCAAGCGCGACTGCTGAGCATAAGGTCCTGGTTTCGATTCCCGGGTCGGGCATAGTGTTTTCCATCAGGAACTTCTCAGCTTAAGAATGAACAAGTCCAAGACGAAGGTGATGTCAGGCATTCCGGAAGACTGTGTCTTAGCTGTTATGGTTGGAAATGAGCATCTGGAGATGGTCGATCGTTTTGTTTACCTGTAACTTGTTCTATTTTTGCCAAGAAGCATTCCAACAAGGAGATTTCTAGGAGAGTATAACGGGGATGGGCGGCATTTGGTGAACTGGAACATATTTTTCGGTCTACAAAGATCCCTCACTGCCTAAAAGCTCACCTTTTCAACCAATTTGTCCTGCCAACAATAATCTAAGGTGCCGAGACATGGACGCTCACAAAGGAGTCTGTCCACCGAGTATGAGTGGCTCAAAGGTGGAGCGAAACATAGTTTAAGCATAATTTCTCTCTGTCTGAGAGAGAGATGCATCACCCGGGTCCAATGCAGTTTAGCGGATGTTACATGTCTTCGGAATTTTCAGTTCTAGAACATGCCGGTTTCCTCACGACGCAATTCCCAGCAAATCCAGATGTTGCTGAGCCTGAACTAACTGAACCAAAGACAAACAGACTAACCTTGTCATCATGTCTTTTCTGACATGAAACTGATATCAATCTAAGACAGGTAATTAAACTTAATATTTTTTTAGATTTAAATTTAGTCATTAGAGGAAGTTTTTGTTGAGATTTAGCTCAAAGCCGTTTTAGCTAAATGTCGGAATTGAGTGATCCACACTTTGGGCAATGAGTGCATACCCTTGAGAGTGACAATTTTAGCTATGAGATTTGACGATTTTTGATTAAAAGTACAATCAGTTTTTTTCACGAAACAAAAAAAGATCACTCAATTCAAATACACATTACTAGGTCGACTATACAAGCCATGTATTTTTTACCTTTACCAATCTCATACTCGGCCAGGTGAGATGGAAAATTATGAAGAAAAAAAACCCGTTACCTCCACATCATGTTGTGTTGTAATATAATAACAGAAATGTCTCAGCTGGGGTGGAATACTAACAAGGGGGTGGTCTAGCTGGGGGTGATAAGTAATTTCAGTCCTAGATTCACGATCTACGGTTGGAATTTGTAATATGTTTGTAGAAAAACTGTGAAGGTGTGCTTTAAGATTACCTACGTGTCTTATTTTTTGTTGTATGACACAAAATCACGGCTGTTAACCTCTACGGGTTCAGCAGAGGCAGAGGCACCCACCTTTATGTACTTGTCTACTTCTCGCTAGTTATGTTTCAGTGCAATGAAATAGATGCCAGCCTATTGCCATTAAACAGGCTCAAATCCAGACTCCGTGCGAAGAAATACCTACTGAAAAAAAAATCAATAATACTTTGCTCTACCTGGGAATCGAACCCAGGAGCTCATGCTCAGCAGTAGCATTTACGATTACTTAACCAACGAGGACTAAATCAACGCTGATTGAATGTGATAATCATTTGGAACGCATTGTGATGACATCACAATTGATAATACAGATGGAGGTAATTTTAAATCCTTTGTGCGAAAGCAGGAAAAGTAATTCATTTGATTTATTATTATATCGGTTCCTTTCGACGGGTCGTACGTTTTATTGGATACACTAGCTGTTGCCCGCGACATTTGTCCAGGTAAATTATTATAAAAAATTTACTTAGGGAAGTAAATTTTTATTTTTTGTTAACAAAATCCGACTCACATCCCTAATTGAATCGGATTACGTTAACAAAAAAAAAAAAAACAAATTTTTCATAAGAAATGTTTAACCAACTCTCTAAAGAACTTTGATCTCCTAATGATAATCGCCGTTTCTTTGATGTTCTAAAAACTACTAAAACTTTTTGGTCTTCTAATGATGACAGCTTTTTTATAAGACTTTTATAAAAACTTTTTTTTTTAATAAATTTGACTTTTATTTTTCTTGCAGACCTACTCCGAAATAGAAAAATTCTGGGTTGATAACATAACATCACCCCTGTAATCCACTAAGGACTAGGCAGAGGTGCCTATTCCATCAACCGGGCACAAATCCAGACTCTACTACCGCTACTGAGAGATTCCTGATGGAAAAACCCAATAACACTTTGCCCGACCTGGAAATCGAACCCAGGACCCCATGCTCAGCAGTCGCGACCAATAGACCAACGAGGTTGATGTTTTACCCTTTACAGAGATACATACATTTCTAACCGAAAACACTTGAACATCGCTTCAATATATCGGTATTACAAGGACGTGGACCTAAATAAACTTTGACACAACAAGTTACGATTCTTTAGTGTCAAAATAAAGGACAACAGGGTCTGGACAAGAATATTAATGTCAGTGACCCCTCACAAGTTTCAGGGACACGTGTATTTCCCAAAACAGATGATGATGTATTGGGGGTTGCTTGAATATAATGTTTTGTGAGGTATGCCTCTGTTATTGAGCAATATTGAGACCCAAGTTTTGGTAGTTTAAACACGTGTACGATTTATCAATTTGTACAGATATTGATTGATATTTATTGAAAACTAACTGTAGCTCGCGACCCTTGTCCGCGTGAAATTATCATGATTTTATATTACTTTATTTCCTTATTTGAATCGGAGTTTTTTTAAATACAAGTAGCCGACGTTACTCCGTTATAATATCAGCTATCTGCCAGTAAAAATCCCATCCCCAGGAGATTAGCCGGAACCAACAGACAGGCAGACAGACCAAATTATTTAAAAAATAAAATGTTTTTTTGGTTTAAGTGCCGTATATAATTTATGTTATGCATTCAGTAAAAAACTATTATTTTGAAATTAAAAACAGATACTTAAATTTTATTTATTTGTAGGAGTATAGATAAGGGCAAGAAGGTTACATGGTTTAAGTTGTTTTTGAACCTGTTATTGTTTTATGTTTACTTGAGATTTATCCTGTCCATGATCACCCTAAGAACCAAAGACCAGTGAGTCATCATCATCTGCCTAGCCTTGTTCCAGCTATGGAAGGGTTGGTTTCCAGTGCAAACTTAATGTAACTAAAAATAAATATTTTACGTGGAGCTACTACTGTCTAACTGATTAACACAGAGTGTTAAAAAGTTGGTATTTTGAATAGCTAATGAAAAAAAATCATACAATATTCTTCTTTATCGTGTGTTTAGTGCCCAACCTCATGTCAGAGTTTTTTTATAAAGGTATCCTTGTTCTGCGTCGCTAGATAAGATGATGCTGTAATGTATCTATGTTAACTTTTCATCCATCAGAAAATTTCAAACAAATTTTTACTTTTTAGAAACACCGAAAAAATATACTATAAACATCTCCTAAAATTCCCTTGCTTATGATTTCACCGAGAGATACCAGGATCGCATGAATTTATAAGAAGTCTGGGGCAGAGCACTCAGTTCTTAAAACGTCACTAAATGAGATTGGGGAACAAGACCTGTGTCGCGACGTACTTAGATATACGACGTGTACCTCATGAAGAACACGAAATGTTTAAGGAATGAATTGGGTCATACTTAGTCTTGTTTTAGAAGGTAGGGTACATGTATTTTTATTATGTGAGATAAAATATATTTGATTGAAGGGTAAGTATGCTTGGGTGGTCTAGTGGTCGCAAGCGTGACTGCTGAGCATGAGGTCCTGGGTTTGATTCCCAGGTCGGGCAAATTGTGATTGGGTTTTTACATCAGGAATTTCTCAGTAACAGCTACGGAGGCTGGGTTTGTGCCCGGTTGATGACAATAGGCTTGCAGCCTATTACATGGGACTTACATACTTACCGCATTCAAAATACGCGTTTTGACGTGGAGTTGCGGACACCAGCCCGTTATACAATACAATACATGGGACTTAAACATAACTGGCGAAATGTGGGTGCACTATTAGGTCCACCTAACCCTGTACTGCCTAACCCTTCGGGGATTACTGGCTTGATGTTATCTGGTAAGCAGTGGCGGGGCAAGACCACAATTTTATGTGGGCAAGGTTAATTCAGCGAGGCCCTCTGGTGGCGCAAGAAGCAATGTTATAAATTTAAAAACGTCTTCTTCTTCCATACTTCTCTATTACTCCTCATCTCATCAGACACCTCCTTTCTTGCCATATCATCCTTCACACAGTCTATTCATCGTTTCATTGGTCTTCCTCTTCTCTTATACCCATCCACGTTGATACTCAAAACTTAACAACGCAAAATTTTTTTTTTTTTTTGAAGTTATGAAATACTTATTTGAAGGGACATCCCTATGAAATTACATTTTACATAGTTGGCCAAATGTGGCTGTACTATTAGGTACACCTCTGCCTAACATTTTAGGGATTACATACATTATATTATTGTGGCGGCTCCGTTTGTTAAGCTACAGTGCCTTTTAAATCCAGAAAAACACTAACAACGCTAAGCTTCTTATAATTTAAATATTCAAATTCAAGGACACTGCTTAAACCCATTTTAAAGACAGTTTTCGTTTTTAGTTTGTAAAATGTATTTTACGTTCTAGCTTACGTTCCTTGCACGGGTGGTGTTCTGGAATGTTCGCTCCAGAAACGGAAATTAGTTGGCTGTTCATCTCCTTTTACGTTTAGCGTTTATACATACGTTCACTTCAGTTTTATCGTATTTCTATAAAGACTGTGCAGTAAAATGGTATTTAATGGTATTTAAAATGGTTTATATGCTGCGCACACCCCAAATAGATTGGGATAAGGGCAGGAGAATGCTGATGATGGTGATAAATGTGTGATATGATATGGTTTGAAAGGGTAACTAATAAGGAGACAACTGATAGAGAAGTATGGAAATGGTTTTAATTTTGGCAGAGTCATTTGTTCCACTAAGACAAATCGAAAGACGCATAAATAATCCAAATCGGTTCATCCGTTTAGGAGTTACGAGATAACAAAGAATCGGACATACATACAGGTCAAACTCAAAAACCTCTTTTTGGGCTTCGCCGCAGTCGGTTAAAACTACCTTTTGACCTTTAAACCCGCCTACAAGCCAGTACGGCTTTATGACCTTGAATACCAGGTTACAATTTCAGCTCACCTAATGGTTACGGGTCGCGGTCAAAGGATATTTAACTGCGAAAGAAAATAGACCCTAAATCGGCACTTTAAAAGTCCTCGGAAAAATCAAGATTCAAGTTAAAAATGTTGCCAGTCCCGAAAAGTATGTTAATACAGATTTACATACGAAAGGTAATGGATTTGTGCTCGCGAATTATTTAAATTTTAAATGTGGAATTTCTCGTGACATATTGCGATAACACTGATTTTGGACGATATTTTTTTAGGGTTGCCACTGAAAATAAAGTGACATTAAGCAAAGTGCTGCGCTAGAACTGCTTAAGATTAAAATGTTGCCACTAACAGTATCTTTAACACTAGAAACGGGATATTTACCATGTTGGTTCACGTGTGTGTTGTGCTTGTGTCTCAAAACAATCAGTAAACATGGATAATATCCCGTTTCTAGTGTTAATGTTAAAAACTTATTTTGCCACTAATTTGAACAGACTGTACAAACAAAAAACTTAAACCATCAACAGACAGATTCACGCGACGCATCCATACTTCCTTGTCCTTTCTTAATATTATAAATGCGAGAGTAACATTGTGTTGAGTTCCGGAAGCGGCGGATGATCAGCCAACAGTAGGTTTGATCTTATTGTGTATATACGTAAGGTTGAGTGTAAAATAAAACAACCGAGTACCGTATAGTGATCTAATTTTATCCATATATTGAACTCTATCGACAGGACCCCAACTAAACGGCGGAGAATCTTAACACCGACTTCTAATTCGACGTCAACGCCATCTAGTTAGGTAATGTGTAACTAATTTTTTGTCCTTAGATTTTGGTGAGCGTATTTTGAACACACATGGTTCTTAGCACTTTGTTTGTTACCTTTTCACGCCTAAACCACTGAACCGATCATCCTGAAATTTTGCAAATAAGTTGTCAGGTGTACAGAAACGGACATAGGGTACTTTTCATCACGAAAAAAGTACTGTTCCCGAGGAAAACAACAATAACGTTCTTATGGTAATAAATGGCGCCACGTGTCTTTCGAGTCATGATCGAATTATATTATTACAAGCAGAGTAAAATCTAAATTGATTGTCAAATTCTAAATTAACGCGAGCGATGCTGCGGGCAAAAGCTAGTATAGTATAAAATAATTATAATAATATCTGAAACAAGAGCCCATAACAAATAGATTTACGTAGCTTGTCGCGACCTAGTGCTTTTCTGGCTCATCGCCAATATACACTGCCTTCGAGTAAACTGGTCAAGTAGTCATTAGCAGACACTTGACTTATTCTATCATAAATGATATCTTCAGTTTTTGAACGACTGCCATCCTATTTCTGAAAGAGATTAAGCATTTGATTTGTGGGACATAATATGTTAAAAGATGTCTTTTGTGGTTTAAAAGAGTAACCATGGAGTTTCTTGCCGGTTTTTCTCCATAGGAAACGACCAAACCGAACTGTGCACCTTTTCTCGAATTTTTATTAGGGGTATGACATTGCCGATTTGTTTGGAACATTTCTTGAAAAGTGTTATTCCATATTGTGTGATATTTCCATACAAACATTTCTTTTATTTTTCTGTTTATGATGCAATTGCAAATGATAGTTAGAGTGAACAAGCTGCGCTGCACTGCGTATCTTAAATTCTCAAAACATAGTCTATGACAAAAATATACCTGAAGTAGTGAAACCGACGGAACCTACCTACCTTTTTTTTTTTTTTTTTTAGGATGGGAAATCATCAAATGACCCCCCCCCACTCTGGGCGGAGCGGAAGGGAGTGTCAGACTTGTACTGACTAAAACCCATCCATGTTCCTTCTTTGCCCTTTGTGTTCCAGGGCCACGGTATCTCTTTCGAACAGTCCCGCAGCCCTGGCAGGCGTCGGCCCATGCGGACCCCTACGTGGTTGCTGACATCTCTTTGAGGCGCGCGTGGAACACGAACGCGCCGTCGACACGGCCTGTCGTCATAAGACGGCCGGACGGCGAGCTAGCCCATAACTCGCCGTCCACAGGCCCGCGCCTACGGTGGCCGGGAGCCACCACGTGACCCCCAACGCCCAGGGCGTCTCCCGCGGCGGCTGGGACGTGAGGTTCTTTCCCTCTCACGTCCCGCCACCTCCTTCACTAGCATGACTAACCTACCTACCTCATTAGGTAATATGAAACTAGTACAGATTAAACTCTAAAAGGTACCTAATTTAACAATTAATCCAATAAAAATGGAACCCTAAGTATTTTTATATAACAATGTACGGTTTACGTACATTCCGTCAGGCTGCAAACGCAGCAACCTACTTTTCTCTTTGGTATTTAAAACAATGTTTAATATGATTTTAAGTTAGTTGACGAATTACATACTTACGCGAACACCGCGGATTAGCATCCAACCCACTTTTACTTTGTTGTGATCGGTACTCTAATAAACCTTTAGTGTTACCAAATCTGTGTGTGTTTACATCAACTCGCCTAACTCCAAGTACTGACTTACCACTTCTCACTTAAAGCTACAAGTGTAAGGTACCAACTACTACGGGACCTTACATTTAATGGTCCTTCGAGTATTTCACAGTTTGGGGTAATTGTATCTCTTGGAACGACAGCGAATCGGCTTGGCTGGCCTTCCACAAGCGGAGCTCACCAGTCAAGTTGAGAAAGCGCGCATATTCGTAAAAAGAGTACAAGAGCTCTGAGCAATCAACGAAGAGGGGATACTTTGGAACTTCTTCGTGAATCAAGCGGAAAAACAAGACTCAACTGCGGCAACAAGCCAACTACTACTACGACTACTGCTACTACAGCTTCCGGACTACAACGTGAACTGCGGGTAATACGAGGCCTACAAACTAGAAGACACCGAACTACGTGTTCTTCAATACCTACTTTACTACTACATCTTACTACTACTACTACTTTCGATTACCGAAACGACTACATCAAGATGAGCGAAATCACTGCACAAAACGAAGTCTTCGAGTCAATCAAACGTCTCTGTACTAACTACCAAAAGGACAGCGCGTCTCGGAAAGGAAAGGAGTACCTGACTCAAAGGTTAGTGTCATTGGAAAACCTCTGGCAAGACTTTGGCAATAGACACAATGTATTACTTGAACGAGAGGACAAAGAAATCCAATATTTTACTGGAAACATTTATGAAAAGACGAAACATATGTATGAATCCACCAGGATTGATATACTGCAGCGGTTGTTGGTCTGGGAAGGAAAACAGGCTGAAGTTGTCATTCCTCATCCTACGGGAGTAGATACCAAGACCAAGGAACTGCTTGATCGACAAGAATGTCACATTAAAGCACTAGAACGGGCGATGTCCAAAATAGAAGTTGACTCCATAACTGAAAAATGGGAGTTAGAGGATCACCTGAGCGTCCTGAAAACCAAGTGGGACACTGTAGAGAAATGTCACTGGGAGCTAGAAGCTATTTTGAAAGGGTCAAACGAAATATACAACGACTTGTTCGCCAACAAAGAACGTCAGTACGATGTCATGAAAAGATCTCTCAACTCGAAACTATGGACAAGCGTAAACCACCAAAACTATGCACCGAGGATTCAACTACCGGAATTCACTGGAAACTACAGTCAGTGGATTACGTTCAAGGATATGTTTCTGGAGACAATCCACAACAATGCAAATTTTTCGAAAGCGCAGAAAATGCAACACCTAAAATCTAAGCTTAAAGGAGAGCCGGAACGATTAGTTCAACATTTGGTCGGCGCTGAAAACTATGAAACTTGTTGGGATATTCTTATTCAGCGATACGACAACAAGAGACTCCAATTTACGAACTTGATGAATGCTTTGATGGAGTTACCATCCATCCAGCAGGTCAATGCTGCTGTCTTGAAGAGAATGCATGACGTAATCAACGAATGCATGAATGGCCTACATAACATCGGTCTAAATACATCAAGCTGGGATCCAATAATCGTGTACTTGATGGCACAGAAGTTGGACTCAACATCATATACTGAATACACTAGAGAATTAGAGCATCCAAAAGCAAGTCCCGGAGCTGAGAACAAAGAACTACATCTAATTAAAAACATTAAAATAAACAGATGGATTGGCAGTACGCAGAAAAATATCCAACTACATGGATTTTGTGACGCAAGCGAAAAGGCATACGCTTGCGTCATATACAGCCGAGTAATCGACGAAAAGGGCGACCCAAGGATCACATTACTAGTATCAAAAACTAGGGTAGTGCCGATTACTCAAAAAACTTCATAGCCCAGACTTGAGCTATGCGGAGCACTACTACTCTCCCAACTCATGGAAAAAGTGAAGAAATCACTAACGGAGCATGAGATATCAGCTTATGGTTGGTGTGACTCCAAGGTGGTCCTAGCTTGGATTCAGGGAGACCTCTCAAGATGGGAAAGATACGTAGCTAACAGAGTGGGGAAAATAAAAGACGTAATTCCACCTCAACAATGGTGTTATGTACGATCGGAACTTAATCCAGCTGACTGCGCTTCGAGAGGCTTGCTACCGAGCAAAGTAGTCAAGTTCAACTTATGGTGGAACGGACCTATGTTTCTGAAAAACTTTGCAGAAACAGAAACACCTCATAATGTGAATTGCCACTTTACTACAAGCGAAGCAAACAGGGTCGAACCCAATGACGTCAGTTCGAAAAACTACAACACTGAAAATATTGTTTACAAGTTGTTGAAGAACCACAGTTCGCTGACTTCAGTAATAAGAATTACTGCTCGAATTGTGCGATATATTGCATCACTAAAGCAAAAATTACGACCAAGCGCTACTTACCTAACAACAACTGACCTACAATACGCAGCAGAATATATAATAAAATATGTTCAACAAAGCGAGTTTGCGCAAGAACACAAACAGTTGAAACAAAATAAAACTGTGTCACCAAAAAGCAACATTTACAAACTCAAACCTTATCTGGATAGCAAGGGAATCATTCGCGTAGGCGGAAGACTACAGCACTCTGATCTTCCTGCAAATATGAAGAATCCCGCAGTGGTACCCTACTCCAGCCGCTTCACTGAACTACTGATCGACCAAGCACATTCGATGACGCTTCATGGAGGAGCCCGTCTGACCCTTACTTACATACGGCAACGATACTGGATAGTCTCTGGAAATCGGGCGGTAAAGGGAAGAATACGACGCTGTGTGAAATGTCATCGTTACAATTCTACGGACAATGCTCAACTAATGGCCGATCTGCCAAAACAAAGAGTAACACCAAGCCGTCCATTCACTCACACTGGTGTTGACTTTACTGGTCACGTAGACGTGAAACTTAACAAAGGAAGAGGAGTGAAGACCTCAAAAGCATACATCGCGGTCTTCGTCTGTATGGCTACGAAAGCTGTACATATCGAATTAGTCTCAGAACTAAGCACGGAAGCGTTTATTGCGGCCCTTCAGAGAATGTGCGCGAGGCGCGGAACGCCTGCTCACATGTACTCAGACAACGGCACGAACTTCGTTGGAGCATCCAAAGTACTGAGAGAGGATTTCAGTAACTTCAAGAAGCTACTCTCTCCTGAGTTCTTTGACGAGATTGGGAAACTAGAAATTCATTGGCACTTCAACGCCCCTGCTTGGCCTAGTGCGGGGGGGATATTCGAAGCAGCCGTCAAATCATTAAAACACCACTTGAAGCGGGTTCTTGGGGATCAAAAACTGACCTGGGAAGAATTCACTACGTTACTAGCGAAAATAGAAGCCTGCCTAAACTCGAGGCCTCTATGTCAGCTAACAGAAGATCCGGAGGAATTTTACAGCACTCTCACTCCTGGCCACTTTCTAACTGGCAGTGCTACGTTGTCTCTACCTCAACCGGAGCCTGACAACAGAAAGATGGATCTGAGAAAACGTTGGCAACTAACGGAGCACATGCTGGATCAATTCTGGAAAGCTTGGTCCAATGACTACCTGAACACCTTACAGTCTAGAAGCTAGTGGAACAGAACTGTACAAAACCTCAAACTAAACGACGTGGTCCTAATCAAGGAAACAAACTTACCTCCTGGCAAATGGGCCATGGGACGAGTGATGGAAACTCATCCCGGTAAGGATGGTCTAGTACGAGTGGCCACCCTTAAAACAAAAACTGGAGTGATAAAACGACCCACTGTTAAACTAACTCTATTACCACAGCAAGAAACACTGCTACCTACCGAAGAAACAACAAATAACAAAAGAGAAGAAGATACAATAACTGAAAACCAAAGAAGAAAAAGGAGCACGCGAACCAACAAGTACAGTTTCCTGACTTTCGCTCTTATAACTTTAATAGGAATGTTAGGAACTGCACAATCGTCACCAGTAACAAACAACTATAAGGTGACCTCTATACCCAACAATCAACCTATTTATTTCGATGAAGCCGGAAAACTGCAACTTATACATGATGAATGGACTCTACTGATCTATTACAACCTAACGTCCTACTGGCAAGCTGCGAATAACATGAACGACTACATAAACCAAATTGATAAACTCTGTCAAAGAATCGCGCACGAGTTTACACCATGCGAAGCAGTTGTCAGACACCTACGTCATGAAATGCATCACCTTGAGAATTATAACACTATGTTACTTTCTCAGCATTCGCGACAAAAACGAGGCTACTTTGATGGAATCGGAAAATTAGCCAGAACACTTTTCGGGGTTTTGGATGAAGACTTTGCGCAAAAGTACGAGAAGGATATCCAAAACTTGCAAATCAACGATAATTACTTGTTACAGTTGATGAAGAATCAAACTTTGATCATAGAGGCTGAAAACAATGTAATTAAAAACAATACGGAATTTATGGACAAACAATTTCACGCAATACAAACCTACATAAATCAGACTTGCAACATAATCACAAAAATTGAGAACAGAGCACAAATTTTATACACAGCAAATGACGTGAACTCTGCCGCTTTATCATCAACTTTAATTTTGAGCGACTTGCATAGAATTCAAGAAATGCTAATGAATGCTCTCGCCAACATTTATCGAGGTCATTTGGATACACACTTGTTTCCTGCATCTCAAATAATAGAACAGCTGAACATCATCTCTGGAAAACTTCCACAGGGACTAGCCTTACCGATAAAGGACATACAAAAAGATTTCCGTGACATCTACGAACTAATCCATGTCAAGGCTCGGATTACAAACAACTTTCTACTTTTCGAATTGCATATTCCACTTTTGAGCGATGAGGACTACAAAATATACCGGGTAATACCTATACCATTCCAGAAACAAGGACAATTGAGAATCGTGCAGCCTTTCTCCAATTATATCGCCATAAACTTCGTGAAAAATTCGTACATCACTATGGAAGAGCAAGACATGCGCCAATGCACGCCATACGGAGAAGACGAGTACACATGCATTTCACGTCAGCCGGTATTTAGCTTACAAGACAAGGACGCACCTTGCGAGGCCAAGGTATTCAGTCAACAAACTTCATTATCCTGTGTCATCAATGATGTAACTTGCAAAGAAACTTGGATCCAATTACATAAACCTAACTGGTGGTTGTTTACATTATGCGACAGACAGCTGATGCGCGTCATATGTAGCGATCAAGTTACGCCAGCAGTCATCAACGGTACTGGGGTGATTGCCTTGAAACCAAAATGCATACTACAAAAGAAAGATGCGACAATATTCACCTATAACCACTTAGGAAGCAAATTTCACATGGAGGCGGATATTGAAGTACCTACACTTAACACGACTATCAACAATTTATTTGATCTAAGTTGGAAAAACGCACAGCTGATTATGACAGAACTGGATACATCTGCAATAAATATCAGAAACATAGATAAGCAAATAATTCAGCAGAAAGAGCAGGAAAGACTACCACAAGGGATAGATATATCGAGTCACGACATATATCTCTACTCTGTGACTTCTCTGCTGTTGGGAGGAGCTGCTTCGTTTGCTGTCTACATTTGGATTAGGAGACTATGGCATAAGAAAACTAAAAGGCCACCTACAAGACAACCTACAGGAATCGACAACAAAGTCGAAATCGAGATGCAAGAAATACGCCATTCGACACCGCCGGAGCCACTATACAGCGACGCGAGGCCGAAACAACTGTTTCACTTTGAGGAGCAGTAAAGCTTATTGTTTTTATGTGTACATGTTTAATTTTACTTACTTACTAATGTTTACTTTACTGTCTTTACTTTTTATTGTGACGTTCTGGGATGTCTTACTTTTATATTTTTACTTACTTAACCTACTTTTATACGGTCTATACTTTTTTATTATTGCGTTTTGGAATTTTTACTTTAAAACGTTTTATGTACTGGATGCTCATCCCGCCTTTTCCCTCGGGAGCATGTACGGTTTACGTACATTCCGTCAGGCTGCAAACGCAGCAACCTACTTTTCTCTTTGGTATTTAAAACAATGTTTAATATGATTTTAAGTTAGTTGACGAATTACATACTTACGCGAACACCGCGGATTAGCATCCAACCCACTTTTACTTTGTTGTGATCGGTACTCTAATAAACCTTTAGTGTTACCAAATCTGTGTGTGTTTACATCAACTCGCCTAACTCCAAGTACTGACTTACCACTTCTCACTTAAAGCTACAAGTGTAAGGTACCAACTACTACGGGACCTTACAGGCCTAAGTTATTCCTTATAACATCAACTATCTACCAGTAAAAGTCCCGTCAAAATCGTTTCAGCCGTTTCGGAGATTAGCCGGAATAAACAGACAGATAGACAAAATAAAATGTTTTTTTTTTTATTGTTATTAGTACCGTATATACTTTTATATGCATTCAGTAAAACGCTGTTATTTTGAAATTATAAACACCACTGATTTGCCGCACACAGTTGAGTCTCATGACCCAGTCTTATCCAAAACTCAAATAACATCGGCGATTGTTTTAATCACAAGTTCAAAGGTTTCCCCATCGTACTCGTATTAAAGTCCAAATGAGAGTTTCAAGAATACCTATCAGTCGGCAACGAGTTTTAATAAGTGCCTTCGTTATGTAAAATGACAATTAGCAACTGATTGCTAGCGTTGAGTTGATTTTCAGCGATGAGGGGAACGTTTTTAGGTCCCGTACCTAAAGGGCAAACCAAATTATAAAGACTCCTCAAAAGTATCCTCAAAATCTTTTGAACCGTACCTAACAAGTAGACACTTAAAAATCAAGAAGTCTGTATTACTATGGAATAATAACAAATTATAAAAATCAGAAAAAGTTTAAAAAATAAAGGTGGTCCTCATAGTAACAAACGTGTAGTGATGTAATAACCATACATACAAAAAATATGCAGTGTGAAATATTAAACGATGTTGCGGAACCCTCCTTCCCGAGTTCGACTCGCACTTGGTCAGTTTTTCTGATGAGATCATTACATTTTGAGGTTGGTTTAAGTGAATTGTCTGATTTAGGCAATTGCGGCGAGCCAAAGGGACTTTGTAACGGTTGCTATTACTGAATTATGGTTTTCAAAGTAAATTGTGCTTGGCGTTATCCTTGTGTTATTTGCTACGTTGAAAATCGGTTGTTTGTTAACAAAAATGCTTTGTTTGAAAAAATAAATTATAATAGATGTGTAAATTTTTCACTGCAATGTTTTTATTTTATTAAGTATTAAAAAAGCAGTAATAGCCGTTTGGTGTGACCGTCGGACTGCCAAGTCATAGGGTTCGAGTTCGACTCCAAAACACGCACCTCTGATTTTTCATGATTTAGGATTCATGTGCTTGTGTGTGTTTTGTCAATTATCACTTGCTTCGGTGAAGGAAAACGTCGTGAGGAAACCAGCATGCCTGACAGATATTTCTCGACGGCATATAAAGCCAAGTGAGATCTACAAATGACAGCCGGGACCAACTTCTTAAATTCAGTATTTAGTGGGTGGTCATTCATCCACAGACCAATCTAGGCAAGCACGGCTTAACCTGAAGATTTATCCGAGTGGCTGTTATAATTAAGCCACGCGCTCCTCGCACGAGCTCGAGCTAAATGATAAAACATTTTAATAATGAATGGAAAACATGAGTCAGGTTTTTCCGCACGAGACGTGAACACACTTTTATGTCACAGACGCTACAATAACAATTTCTGATAAATTTTTCCTAATTGAAAATCATTTTACCTTTTCAACAAGCAATGCCCCTTTTTACCCTAAAGCCTTAAACAATTGCTTCCTAATTGCCACTCCCAACTTCGTTACGTATCCCAACATCTCACGCGAAAGCAATTTAAAATAATCGTGCAATTACTTTGCGACCGTTACTCGTTCGAGTCACAGGATCAAGCAGACATGAGAGTAAGAGTAATCGGGAAATAAAGTTAATTGTGGTGTAGTTAATTTCATCAAGAAATATACACCGTGACTTTTTTTTCGTCTTACAAAGGTGGTCCACTCAATGTACCCGACATAAAATAGCTCTAGGCGCGATTTTTTATTTACACATACCATAATAGATACAAAGAAAAATACATTATACATTGGAATAAAATTATGAAACATCCTGTTAATGATGTTTACGTGTCAAACGGGAGAACATACCTACCCAGCGCTCGAGACCAGTAGATGATCGTCGCTCGCAACAGTGTTTTAACTACGTCATGTGTCATAATATTTTTATTTTTAAATTATTAAAATCTCATGAATACCTATTTTTTTATAAATGTTTAGTTGTCATTGGATACAGGAAGTGGGCTGCCGTTGTAAGACGACTAAAAAGTCACGGTGTATAAACAAACGTAAGTCGTATGTATGACGATCAGTGGGCAAAGGTCTCAACAAACGATGGGTGCCTGAGGATGGACGGCGCCGCCAAGGCCGGCCTAGAAAGAGGTGGTGAGATGATCTGGACGCGCATCACGAAGTTTTGAGGTGGCACAGGAGAAGAGTACCTAGAAGGATATGGGGGAGGCTTTCGCCCAGCAGTAGGACAAACAAGACTACTAAAAAAAAACTAGCTTATCCCCGTGGCTTGGCCCGCGTTGAGTTTGATAGTTGTCCCACGGGATCGTATTACCGGGATTAAAAGTATCCTATGTGTGAATTCAGGTAATAAACTGTGTGACAACAATATCCTAAAAGTAGTTTCTGCGTGAAAGGCTAACAAACATCCATCCATACATCAGTTATCGGGTTTTTACAACTAAAATTTTTCAGAAACTGTTTTAAGCTTTCACGGTTTACAACTAAACTTATACTGTCACTTACGGGATACCTACGGGGGAAATATCGGTAGCACAAAATAATGAACAATCACGGAAGATATCCCGTAAGTGATAGTATAAGTTTGGAATTTTCAGTAGCACATTGGATTTGAGCCCGGCTGACGGTATTAAGCTTCCCCTTTACATGAAATTCTATATAACTAACGAAATGAAGCTACACCTCTGTCTAACCCTTCGGGGAAGAGGCTCGATGTTATGGTGTTTTCAAAAGACTTCCAACGGGGTTGATGTAAGGTTTTTGATGGCTTTTATCAGCTTATCTTTAAAAATTATCACTGACTAGCTGTTGCCCGTGACCTTCGTCCGCGTGAAATTTTATAGCCTATAACCTTTCTCGATAAATGGGCTATCCAACACAAAAAGAATTTTTCAAATCGAACCAGTAGTTCCTGAGATTAGCGCGTTCAACCAAACAAACAAACTCTTCAGCTTTATTATATTAGTATACCGGTCCTCAGGCTACAGTTATCACGATTTTTTTATCTATCAGTTTAGCCTATCCTCCAATGACAAAGCAACAAGATACAGCTACGCACCGGTGTAATTTCCTTAGCCAACCCCTTAGGGAATCGGGACAATTCCAGCGGCAATTACATCGGTGCCCAAATGTGGGAGCGTTCCCCAAGCCCATAATAAGGCGATGCGCAAATATTTGAGCTCGTAATGGCAATGTAACGGAACGAAGGAGCTCATTACTAAATAATATCAGCGACACGGATCGATCTTCAAGGTTAAGCAGCGCTTGCCAAGGTCGGTCCGTAGATGGGTGACCATCCATGACATATCGAGTTTCCTACGTGCCTCGAAAAGCACGTTTAAGCCGTTGGTCCCGGCTGTCATTTGTAGATCTTTGACAGTCGTTATAGTCAGTGGCCCGAAAGTATGACAACTAGTCTTACCAAGGGGTACCGTATTACCCAGTACTAACTGGGTTGTGGAGGCAATCGCCCGATGTAAAGCAGCTGAATACCAGTTAGTATTCAGCTGCTTTGCATCCGGTTAGACCGGAAGTCTACTCCAACATAGTTTTAAACGAGCTAGGCAGATGATGAATGCAATTCAACGGAAATTAAATTTGTACTCATGTGCGGCGCAAGGGTGATAGGTTACATACCTCCCAGAAAAAGTAGGGGCTTCGGCAATTGTCGTCTATCTTCGTGAATACGAAGACATGTAGCCGTACCAAAAGTATTTAAGTATACATAGTTACAATTTGGGTCAGTTTAAAGCTCACCAAAGCGGAGACGAGCGAAGATTTATAAAGCGGAGAGAACATGCGTAATAGCTGGGGTGTATCCACTTAATCTGTGCGGAGATGTGCAAAGCGGAGAGGATAGGAGATGTGCAAAGCGGCACGCCGCTCAGAGCACGCCGCACACAGATCGCATTTCACCGCACATGCCGCACACAGGATACCGCTCACTGCTCGCCGCACACAGCACAGCTCTCACCGCACGCCTCTTCTCGTCTCCGCTGGCCTAAAAAATTGCAAGACATCGCCTCTCCTCTCGTCTCGTCTCCGCGTCGGTGGAGGCCGGCCTTAAAAGTGTAAATCCACAACAAAATCACCTACAAATTAAATTTCTGTCTCGACATTCTAACGAACTTGACGCCATTTTATTGTGTTTCTTCTGCTACAGATGTTTTTAAAAGAGTTTAGTGTGAAAATTAAAAGCTTTTTGTATTTTTCGGACTGTTAAAATAGTTTTTAATTACAGTACATTTTTAAAAAGCGTTTTGAAAAGAAGAAAAGAGGGTTTCTTGAAAACTGTTCGTGAGTGACTGGTTGCGAATTAACTTCTGTTTTACCCAATTTAGCTATTAGGCTTTGATTCCCAGAAAAATGTAACAAGATACTACGCTTCTTTCGAATCCCAAACCAAAGCAAATTAACTTCATTTTGGCATTAAAAGAAAGTTCATTTAGTTATAAAATATCCGTTGGTGGGAAAGTCTGTATCGGATATAGAAACTGTGCATTGAAAACAACGTTTACGGGTAAGACAATCAGTAAAATATGATCACAACATATCTGTAATGAATATAACTTGTTCGGAACAAAAGGACTGTCCGTTACGTGGCTAACTTAGTCCCGACGGACGATTGGTGCAAGTTACAAGATCTCGTTTTGCAAGAATTTTTCGTCAAACAAGTCTCTTCACAACTATGTCAGGGTCGGCTTCCTCTGTGTGGCTGAAAACCAGTATTTTACCCCAACGATGGCCAGTTTTCATCTAAGCTTTGACGAGAAAATACGCGATGTTATTTTATAAACCACTCCATGTGTGTTGGACTTAGTTATCCACCAAACAGAACAGAGCCCACGTGGAAGACATGGCCACACAAAGACAAGGCCTCTGTCCCAGCGATGGTAATGTCATAAGTAGGCTGATTATGTTTTGCTCTTTTATATTTTCTTATCTTACTAGTATTTTAGATGTGAAACTTTGTGAGGATGGATAGATGTTTGTCATTCTTTCACGCAAAAACTACTGGACGGATTTGGATGAAATTTGGCACACAGATAGTTTTATAACCTGGATCCACCCATATGGTACTTTTATCCCGGTAGTACGATCCCACGTGGTATAATTACCGAACCCACTTAGTGTACTGTATGCTGATTTTGTTACCTATAGTTTTAGTACGTACTGACTGTGCGCCAGCTATTCATTATGCATTTAGTATTAAAACAACACTCTATGCTCACGTACAATGCTGACAATGCTAACAAAAGACGGAATGATATAGTATGCGTTTCTAATGCAACCTCCAAACATGTCTTTGTTGAAAGATTCTTTTCATTTTTAGGCCCATTTCTTTACAATAGATTAAATAGAAAACTAAGTATATATAAGTTAAATTATTTTAACTGTAAAAAGTCTATAATTACTTTTCTACAACCAATATCTTATGCGCAGACAGAAGACTTACTTGTTGTCTGCAAGTAAACTGCTGACACGATGTTTTTTTGTGTTTGTTTATTATAAGTAAGTTTTAATTTCAGTACTTTACTTTTCATTTAATGTTAATTTATTTATTTTAAGTAGGTATTATATAAACACAGTTTCAACCTAGTTCAGGCAATAAGCAACTGTGCTCTATTTTATTTGTTAAGTTATTTTATTGTAAATGTGCCCCTTTTTTTATAAATAAAAGATTATTATTATAGTTTTGACAGTGGCTTGCCTCCAATTCTCGCTGACGCCTATAAATCGGCTCCTTAACACAATTCCCTGACCGATATACCTTTTATTGCGTTTTGTCCAGTAGAATTATATCCGGCAAGGATACGAGTACGAATCGAATAGAACACGATTAGAAGTCCTTGAATACACTTTAACGCTAGTTTAAAAGTTTAAAGTGTATACCAGTAGCGAAGGGTCAATTTTTATAAGAGGTAAACTGGAGTATATCTTTAATGTGATTATATTATTTTATCGATAGAATACTGACTGTGCCATTTTCAAAGGGAATCCGGTAGGAATCGAGTTGAATGGAACCTTCGCCACTGGTGTATCATCTGCCTAGCCTTTTCCCAACTATATTGGGGTCGGCTTCCAGTCTAACCGGATGCAGCTGAATACCAGTATTTTACATGGAGCGACTGCCTATCTGACCTCCACAACCCAGTTAGTACTGGGTAATACGATACCCCTTGGTAAGACTGGTTGTCAGACTTTTTGGGCCACTGACTACCTGTAACGACTGTCAAAGATGTACAAATGACAGCCGGGACCAACGGCTTAACGTGCTTTCCGAGGCACGGAGGAAACTCGGTATGTAATGGGCGGTCACCCATCCACAGACCAACCTAGGCAAGCACGGCTTAACCTAAAGATCGACCCGAGCGGCTGTTATTATTTAGCCACGAGCTCCTCCTTCGCCACTGGTGTATACGCCACCAAAAAGCTTATGTAAATCAAGTAAATTATAAGTTTTTGTGGTAATATTAAGTACTCTTTTACTCTTGTCCAGTCCCACAGATCATCATCGTCTGCCTTTTCTCAACTACGTTGGGGCTGGTTTTCAGCATTACCTGATGAATAATATATTTTCCATGGTTGGAGTGCCTTTAACCGTATGAAGAATAGGGTCTAAAGTTCTTCATCTCCCATAGAAAAGGGAGGATCTTGGGACCAGGCGGGTGTTGTGTCTGATGGGCTATTACCTGACAGTCTTGGTCAGGTTTTTCCACATGGTCTTAACTCGCGGAGAGGTTTAATATCACCATTTAGGATTTTGATGTTAGTTCTTTATTTGCGTCATAGATGTCGCTGTTTTAATTTTTGCATTATCATATGCCGCTACACAACCCAGCTATCTGATCTCCACGACTGACTGAGTATCACTGAGCTGAACTGGTTCTATTTGGCGCAGCTATGAGGCACACAGTGTTACCTAAATTTTTTTTGTTAAGGTTTAAGTTTTTTTTTTCGAATATTATTTTTGTTTTATATTGTGTGAACTTGTGGCATGTGCCAAATAAATGTATTTTCTTCGTTCTATCACTATTCCCCTTGGTAAGACTGGTTGTTAGTTCCTCTAGCTCCTGACTATGTGCTCAACCAGATGTGATTCATGTTTGTACGTAACGTGTATGTCCCTGCTAAAATGCTTTATCTAGATCATAATTTCCCGAGGGTCTCATAAGGCGAATAAGGGATTATGTGAAACGGGTGGGTTATTTATGGGGTTCCGTATTTTTCAATTGCGTACAAAACGAACAATGTAGGTCTGTATGGTAGTCATAAATTGTGTATTTTGCGGTTTTTATGTTGGTACATAAATATTATGATTTATTCCTTTATTTTTATTTATTTGAGCCCCCGTAGCATGACCACCGTAGACTAGGATTTCTTTGACGAAAGAATCGACAAAATGACAGATTGTGTCGACACAATGACAGATTTCTTTGCACTATCTGTCATTTTGTCGATTCTTCCATCAAATAAATCCTTGTCTAAGGTGGCCATGCTACGGGACCAGGTAACAAGTACTAAGACGTGAGTCGTAAAGGTACGTTGATATTTTCGTCTGTTCGCAAGAGTCCAACTTTGTCAGGAGTCCAACTTTTATAACATCCATACAAGTTTTCGCATGAGTCCAAATTTTATTTTTCATTTACTTTTATTAGCAATATTCCAACAGATACAGTCGGACAGAAACTCATTGTGGTATTTAAAGATTATAATTAAAAAATAATTTTAATTTTTATAATTAATTTATGAGACTTTAGAAGGCACAAACGTTTTACATAAACGAGAGCAAATATATAAAAAAATAGATTTGTTATTTCACTTTATGGTAATACTAACTGGGTTGTGGAGGTCAGATAGGCAGTTGATCTATCTAAAATACGGATATTCAGCTGCATCCGGTTAGACTGGAAGCCGACCCTAACATAGTTGGGAAAAGATATATAACTAAGCCTGCGCCGTCTGTCTGGGTCAGTTGTTGCTGTTATTTAGCTGGTAACTGTGAAGAATCTAGCACCGATAATCCACATTATATCAGTAAGTTTGACAACCAGTGTTACTAAGGGAAGTCTCATAACTCCGGTAAAAAAAATGTAGGGGAAAGGCAAGCAGGTGATGTTGATGACATAATAAAAGGAAAGCCTGGTAGTAATCATGGGCCTGAAATATTAAAAGATTAATAAAAGAATTTCAGTGCACACAGCTCTTAAACCGTGCTTTAATCCCCGATATTAATCGTTAACGAAAAAATTAAACATTACGCTTCGGTTAACGACGTGAACGCAATAAAGTGCTGAGTTAACGGAAATATAAAATTGTGCTCAAATGGCTGAGGGAGCTCAAATGGCTCTCGAAGCTAAATGGCTTACAAAACTTATAATAATGGTGTATTATGGAACAGTTCTCATTTATATTTGACTACAACGTTGATCTAGTGGTTGCTAGTGCTACTGATGAGCTTGGTGTCCTCGGGGCTTGTACAAAGAGACATTTTTATAACAATGCTTTTATTAGAGCAGGGCCACCGCCCAGTGGTGGAGACCCCGACTTACGAGCAGTAAGTCGTGGGTTCGAACCCAGCCAGGCGCATTACTTTGTTTAAGTTATTTCATCACCGCTGCTCTCAAAACGGTGAAGAAAAACATCGTGAGGAAACCGGCATGTCCTAGAACCAAAAATTCGAAGACATGTGACATCTACCAACCCACATTGGGCTCGCGTGGTGGATTATAGCCCATTCCCTCTCATAGAGAGAAAGCCTGCGTCCCAGCAGTGGGAACATTAATAGGCTGATTATGCTATGCTATGCTATGCTATGCTTTTATTTAACTTGCAATGGGTGTCGTGCTGATATAGTGGAAAATATGTTTTTCCTACTCCTCCGCTATTCTTTTCTGATTAATTTCGTTGCGGGATCAAAGACAGTTAAATTGTTTCCCTGGGACTTCGTGGAGCTTCATTGTCTAGACGCTTTTCTGGTGGTCGCCACTGTTAATTCTGGCTTTCAGGAGTTGCAGTGGTTTGGGAATAGTGTGGCGGGCTTGCAACGAATATATGTTTGTTTAGGTGAATTTTAAAACAGTTATCCTCAACCGATTGAGGTGAAATTTTGCATACGACGTTTAGTTTGGATGACGATGCATGGTTCGCTAATTCACATTATTTTTAATCTAATAATGGCGGATGCCCAAAGATAGCGGACTGGTTATTTTTTATGCACGCCAATGATTTTATTTTTTTTAAATTTATTATGCTTGTTGATTATTATTTTATTGACATACCATATTTGATTTTTATTCTATTGACATGATGTACTTTAATTAATATTTTATTCGACTTGATATTTTTATTTTATTTTTTAACTGTTACATTGTTTACTTATAGTGTGGAGCGCGCCGCATTGGCTTGTATGAAATCGGTTGATGCATAACATGCACCGCTGAACCGCGCGGACGATTTGCCCTCACCGCCTTTCCACGCTGCTCACCGAAAATATATTTGCTCCACCCGCGCGGACGAGCGATGTCGTATGTTAATCTCCTTGTCTAGACAACATTGTTTCCCGACAAGATACTATACTCGTACATACGCTAGTTGAATGTATTTACTTGTTATATTATATCAAATATTATTATATTATATATTTGTTCAAGGATACAGTAGTAGGGACACTGAAGATCTCTTTCCAACCCGCTCAGACAACACTAAACATGAATGAATTCTCGCATGAGTGACCTAATCTCAGACGGTGGACAGTTTTCGGATTCCAATGAACCTCGTAGGTACGTCCTACGACTGTAAGCTGAGCACATGTTTCCGAGCCACTGGGTCCATTCGACGCTCTTCGATGCGGAAAAAATATGTCATTCTTGATTTTAGGTGTATGAATATGTGGTGTAATGAAAATGTGTTTCTTTGTTAAAATAATATGAAGTAAATTGAAGACTTAAGTGTCATTTATGTTGTGACTCGGATAAAACTTAGTTGGTGGGTAGATACTGAAAGTTTTCTGTTGATTTTAGACAAGAAAATTGTCACTTATAATTAAACCAAGCTTGTAATTATTATGGGGTAATGTGTATGACAAGGAAGACATGCTGCGCCGACCACAAATAAATTGAGATAAAGGTGAGAGAATGGTGATGTGTATGAATAGGAGGATAAAATTACGGTTGTATAAGCAAAAGTGTAATGTGTACTTAATTCAATTTCCAAAATCAAATTCCAACATTTCCATTTTATTTTCTAATTTAAGTCTATAGTCAAAAGGCTTCTTTTGCTCTAGTTCTTCTTTACTTTTAGCTCGTTCTATCGTCGACCTCATCTCTGTCCTCAGGACTAGATTGAGGTCAAGAGTAGGGAAATTAATATTAAAAAAAAAACAAAAAAAATATTGCCCGAAATGTGTAAGACCCAATCAGGAGCCTAGTAACTAAATTTTCTAGAAATATACTTACCATGACCTGGTAAAGGTTGCAGGGATCCGCTGGATGCGAGACGCACGGGACCGGTCAATGTGGCGACACTTGGGGGAGGCCTATGTCCAGCAGTGGACGTCTTTCGGCTGAAATGATGATGTTGATGATGATACCTATCATAGATCAGAAAAGCTGAAACTAGAAATATTTCCTCCTTTAAAAAACCGTAATTAACACCTAACAAACTTCACACCTCTTTCCAAAAAAGGGTACATCATTCCAGTTAACCCAGCTGCAGTCGCTCAACCCAAAGACAAGATTAGGTCACATTTGGTCGACAAGGCGGCTATCAAACGACTTTACGAGTCGTATTTGGAAGTCAAACGTGTATGGGACTCTGAGACTGTTTCAAACGAAGTTGGACACCGCTGGGACCGATATACACGTAATTGCCAAATCTAGTTTTCGAAAGGTCAGGTGGTTGGATACGAGAACGAAGTTGCAAGAAATTGGAATAAACAATGACCTCTGAATCATGAGCTAGACGTTCAAGCGAACAGAATTTCGTTGTGTACCCTTCTCGTCTCTTCTAGTGGAAACTCTTCTCTCTTCTTCTTTAGTGGAAACGGTTGAGCAGAGAGGAGAAAAGATGAATCATATTATTTTGTTCGACGCATAGCGGAAACGAGGAGACGTGACATGCCGGTTACATCATGACGAGGAAGGTAGAAACGGGAGCATAATCTAAACTAATGCACGTGCTTTAACAATAACATAAACAGTAGTCATAGCTATTTATAGGCCTCCCTCTCATAATATCGACAGATTTTTAGACTCACTTGACACAAACTTAAATAACATAAGTACATTCAAAAACATAATACTTTTAGGAGACATCAACATTAACATTTCTTCCGGGAATCCCGATACCCATACACATAATTATCTAAATATTTGTGCATTTCATGGACTTTTACCAGCTCACTATTACCCCACGCATCAAAGCGGTTCTTGCTTAGACCATATCATTCTAAAATCAAAAAATCCATCCAAAACATTGGTTACTAACTCTTCGCTTACCGATCATCAAGCTGTTTTACTAACAATGCAAATAAATTCACCCAGAAAAAACTGCGAGCGTAGCTTCACTAAAGTCAATATGACAAACCTTGAAAGTGACATACGCGGCATTAATTTTAACCGTATTTACGATTCTGTTGATGCAAATATTTCTTTACAATATTTCATAAATTCTTTACAATATGCAATTAGGAAAAACTCTTACACTGAGATAATCCCTAGAAAGTATAGTTGTATTAAACCTTGGATCACACCCGGTCTCGTTCGTTGTATAAGACACAGAGACAAACTTCTCCTAAAATCCAAACTTGCACCGGATGACGTAATAATTTCTATTACCTATAAAAGATATCGAAATTTCTGTAATAATCTTTTGAAAAAACTAAAAAACCAGTACGATAAACATGAACTACAGAAGGCGGGAAAAAATAGTAAACTTGTGTGGAAATTTATAAAAACCAATACATTGAGGTCGAAAAATTCCGAACCTCCGCTTGATTTACTATCAATAGATATAAACCCATCGGAAGCAACGAATAGGGTAAACCACTATTTTGTCAACGTTGGTAAAAACTTGGCTGAAAAATCCTCAAGTATTAGTCATCCACCCACTCAAAACCCAACTAGGTCATCTTCCGCATTAAATTCTTTTGTTTTACTAGATACTGACGTCAACGAAGTAATTAGAATAATAAACGGGTTAAAGGATGTCTGCGCAACTGGGTGGGATGATATACCCAATAATATACTTAAAAGATTTAAATACCTTCTGGCCCCTCCGCTGACCCACATTTTTCAGCTATGTTTATCTAAAGGGATATTTCCAAAATTGCTAAAAAAGTCTGTCGTCACACCAATTTTCAAGTCTGGAGACAAAATGAGTGTGAATAACTACAGACCCATTTCAGTGCTAACGGGCCTTTCAAAAATTTTTGAAAAAATCATTAACAGTAGATTGATAAAATATCTGGAAGATAATAAACTACTTTCTGACAATCAGTTTGGGTTTAGGCCTAAAAAATCAACAAGCCAAGCAGTAAACAAATTGACCAACTACATTGCTACAAATCTGGATAGTGGAATGCATACAGTTGGGATCTTTCTAGACCTTGCCAAGGCCTTCGACACTATTTCTTGCACTACTCTTTTGCAAAAGCTTGAAACACTTGGAGTAAGAGGAGCACAGCTTCTACTATTGTCAGATTATCTAAGGGATCGACAGCAAACTGTAAAAATTGGCTCGCATACAAGTTCTGACCTTTCTAATACTTGTTTCGGAATTCCACAAGGCAGTATTCTAGGCCCTACATTATTTTTGATCTATATTAATGACCTTTGCTGCCTGCCACTCCAAAATGGTGTTATTATGTCTTATGCAGATGATACTGCTTTGTTGTTTGCAGCTAAAACTAGAGCTGAGGCCTATGAACATGCTCAGAATGGCTTCAACTTTGTGTCTAATTGGCTCCAGAATAATCTACTTACATTAAATGCTGAAAAAACAAAATACATTTTATTTACAATGAGAAATACTAACACACCGCTTACTAATCTAAACATTTACGCACATAACTGTAGCACGTTCGCTGACACTGTATGTTCTTGCCCTACTTTAGATAAAGCTGACCACTTGAAATATCTAGGTGTCACTATTGACTCCAATCTAAATTTCCGTAAACATATCGAGTTACTGTGTACTAGAGTGCGAAAATTAATATATGTTTTTAAGAATTTACGTAATGTAGCTAACTATAATTTGATAAAACAGGTTTATTTAGCGTTGTGTCAATCTATTCTAACATATTGTATAATATCCTGGGGTGGCGCGGGAAATTCAATTCTTCTCCCTCTAGAACGTGCTCAAAGAGCAATACTAAAAGTTGCTACCTTCCGTCCTTTTAGATTCCCTACACACCAGCTCTACAAAACATGTAATGTACTTACAGTACGGCAATTATTTATTCTTCACATAATACTGCACCAGCACTCTACACTTCCCTATCACCCAGTTCCTTCCAATAGGAGAAGGAAGGACCTAGTTTGCACAAAACCTCAAACTAGACATGCGTTTGCGAATCGATTTTATGTGTTTTTAGGACCTTTTCTTTACAATAGACTCAACAAGATACTAAACTTCTACAGTTTAAGTAATAAAAAATGTAGTTTGGTAATGTCAGATTATTTAGCGGTACTTAATTACACAGACACAGAAAAACTTCTAGAAGTTGTGGTTTGATTATGTTATCGTATCTATTTGTACATATTTACTTAAGCTAGTTTTAGTGTTTTTCTTTTATACCAACTTGATGCATAGTTATAATTGTTAATAGATTAATTTAATTTTATAATTTTATTGTCCTTATTGAATTGTGCTAGGTAAAGTGATGGCCTGAAACACAGGTTTAAATAAACCTAGATCGGGCAGGTCGCTGACATCTAAATTGAACTATTGAATACTTGCGACTGTAGGATATATTTTAGTTATAGTTTACTTATAAGTACTTATAATTAGTATGAGAAATAATACTACTGCGCTTAAATGTACACTTTTTGTAATACTTTTTAAATAAATTATTCTATTATTCTATTATATTATTCTATAAACATAACATCACACCAATAATCCCCGAGTAGTTGGGCAGAGGTGTACCTTATAGTACACGCACATTTCGCCAGTTACGTTTAATTCCCATGTAATGGGGGCGAGCCTTTTCCATCAACTGGGCACAAATCCAGACTCCGTGGCTGCTACTGAAAAATTCCTAATGGAAAAACCTAATATATGACTGACCTGGGAACCGAACCAGCAGCAGCAATCGCAGTTGCGATCAATAGACCAACGAGGCAGTCATGGGTCAGAGATTTTAACAATGATTATATTATTCATCAATCGTGAAAAATTTTTTAGATGAATTTATTTCAATCGGTTGTAGGCCACTGGTAGGACTGCATTGATCCAATATTCAATCCAGCGTTTGAATTCAGAAACACCGGATCCTTTGACCAATTAGCGGCTGCTCTTTACTAATGCAACTTCGGATTTTTTAGTTGCTTTTGTGTTACCGTTACACGACTTAACACCTCAACGGATTTCAATGAAATTTGGCGAAGAGGTAGATCATGACCTAATTTGGGAGTTTTAATCCTGGTAACACGTTACTATTGGATACTTTTGATGTGAATTGGTATGAACGTCTATTGGCAGTGAACTGGGAGTGCATGTCCGAAATGCGATTAAAGCCAATTTGACTGTACTTGGCGAGCTTTATATCTCAAAATTTATTTATTTATTTATAAACAACTTATACTTACAGTTTACACCACACATACAAGTTAATGGTTGAACATAAAAATCAGAATAAAAAATAGTAATAAAATTATAAAGTAAACAATATGGTAGACGCGAAGAATAAACAAAACATTTTTAGTAGACAGATTAAACACAATGAAATTACAATCGCCCAAAGGGATACTGCCAGTCGTCTTATTTTAATCTCAAGATGGGCGAAGCCGCAAGCTAAAGATAGTTACCGTTTAATATATTTGTTTCCTCCCAAGACTTCCGAGTAAAAATAAATATTGGCTTGTCATAAATTATGGGAAAAATTGGCGTAGCGTAGGAAGCATCAATCTTTGAAATTGAGGGTTATCCCATAAAGAAAAATAAATATTGTCTTCTAAAGACTCTTGTAAAAATGTTTGTTGTATCAAACATAGCTTCCATTGAGAAGGGTCAGGTGATATTTACATATTTTTGTCCGTTTGTGTAGAAAAATCCTACATAAACTTGTATATAATATGGGTGCAGGCTTTTCATGTAAAAATAATATTTTTATGTCCAGTATTTTTGAGGATTTCAGTATTTTTATACGACTACGCCTACAGAGGTAAGTTTTATTTGCTTTTGTGAGACAATGCTTTCCCGATTAGTTACGACATATTACGATATAATTATATTCTTAAACCAAAATACAAAGCCCGTAAGACTGACAACCGGCTTTATCAAGAGTCATCGTGTTATCTAGAAACCGGGTTGTGGAGGTCAGATAGGCAGTCATTCCATGAATTATTTTTAGAATTCATCTAATGTCTCATACATTAGATGAATTGTTAGGAAAAATAATATTCAATTCGTAAAAACTTTACTTCTAAGCAGCACGGTAACCTCTCATATCTTTATAAATTTAGTTTGTCCAATTACAATAGCAATAAAAATGTTATAGTTGAAAAAAAAAACACACTTTAGAGCATCGTTATTTTATTTTTCATATATTTCTCAGCAAGCCCTTTTTATTTGATACCCATATCATGGGAATAACTAGTCCGCCATCTTTAGAAGTCAACCATATTGGAGTAACAATAACGTCACTTAGCTAACCATGCATCGCCACTTAGCTAACCATGCATATGCAACATTCCAGCTCAATCGAAAACCGGGAAGTGAGTCAAATATAACTTCTAAGATTTTTTACATAAGGAGTTGGTAACGCTAATAAAATCGTGTTAAAAAAGATCCT
This sequence comes from Noctua janthe, assembly GCA_910589295.1. Classification (NCBI taxonomy): domain Eukaryota; kingdom Metazoa; phylum Arthropoda; class Insecta; order Lepidoptera; family Noctuidae; genus Noctua; species Noctua janthe. The sequence continues at coordinate 2,326,388 of OU342561.1, forward strand.
TCCTCAAGAAAATTATTCTTGTAACTTCTACATCGAATCAAACTGTTTACATCATACAAATAGCTTAGAGAGCTGCCTATCGGACTGACTATTCTTAATAACGTCCCAATTCCGATCTTGATTGCAATTGGGATCCTGGTAATGGCCTATAGACCGTATCGGAGGTCCATTTGATCGGCCCATGTTGGGAGACCCGGAAGTATTCGTAATTAAGATTAGATAAAGATGGGTTGGGTTCTCTTGTAAGTTTTATCTTAAAAGAGTTGATAGTGGTTGGGCTTTTTGTTATGCTGTTATGTGTTTTTCTTGTTTTGTGATATTATGCAATGTAAACTGATGGCCTGAAACACAGGTCTGAATAAACCTAGATCGGGCAGGTTGCTACTAAACATTTGAATTCCTCATTATCCTTCATTTATTATTATTCTTCTATTCATTTCTCATTATCGTCACTGTTAAATATATATTTTGGTTTTAGTTTACTAAAAAGCACTATTTATGTCTAACAAAAATGGCATTTATTTTTTATTTTTGTCGGTCTGTCTGTTTGTTCCAGCTAATTTTTATACGGAGTAACTAACACCTTTATTTTAGAAAAAAGATTAGGGTTCCGTGCAAAAAAATACCCATGAAATTGTTAACAAAATCAGATTCAAATAATATTTTTACAATAAATTCACGCAGACAAAGTTCGCGGGCAACACTAAGCTAGTACTAATATATAAATGTGAAAGTAACTCTGTCTGTCTACCTGTTAACACCTTATAGGTTGAACGGTTATCGATGACATTTGACCATAGACCATTTGGCACACATTATGTGGAGCGAGTACAAAATAAATTTATTAGGTACAAATATATGAGGGAATACGGGGTATATCCGTTTTATCCATTGATGTATCCAACTCTATTTGTCTTGGGAATGGTCGGATATAATGAACTAAGGGTCAGGAGGCAACACACTACTTGACTTATACCTTGAAGGTAATTAGAGGGAAGATACACATTGCAGATATATTGCTTAGGTTGGAGCTAGTCGTGCCAGACGGGTATGTAGGTCGTCGTCGTCAGCCGCGGTTGCTGGTGGAACCGCGCGCGCGACTAACTTGCTATGCGAGGCGCCACTCACGAACGCGCTCCGCACTCTCAACCTTATTGCTGAGGACTTAGATATATTCTGTTGCACTTAGGGTGAATTTGCAAGAACAGCTACATATAGAATTTACTATACTAAAAACGAACTATGTATTTAAATTTTAAGTGTGCTACACTATCGCATTGGGTCTAGCCTGTAAGGATATTTGTATCTTTGGAGTCAAAAAAAAAAATATCAGCCTAGCCTTTTCCCAACTATGTTAGGGTCGGCTTCCAGTCTAAACGGATGCCGTTGAATACCAGTATTTTACACGAAGCGACTGCCTATCTGACCTCCACAACCCAGTTAATACGATACCCCTTAGTAAGACTGATTGTCAGACTTTTTGGGCCACTGACTATCATTTGGCACACAAGAAGTAGTCTATTCCCGTGAGTTATTTGCTGACCCTACCGGAATGAACGCTGCGTGCAAAAGTTAGTGTTCAGTAAAACAATAGCTCAAACTAAACAACTAGGCTATCGGCAGGCAGCCGATAGCCTGGCCGGTAGTGTTCAATTGCACCTGTTGAACTTTAGTTTTGAACTCGCTTCTAGAACAATCAAACATTAATTACCTATTAAGCCTGAGGTTTTCAAATCAATATTGAAATATTAATGTTTTTAATGTGGGTGTACTATAGCTACAGGTCTGCTTAAACCTTTCGGGAATATATACGTTATGTTATGTATTGGTCCCAGGACTGCCTCGATGGTCTAGTGTTCGCAAGCACCACTGTGGAATTGAATTCTGGACCTCATGGGTCCAGGTTCGATTCCTAGGTCGTGTAAATTGTTATTGCATTTTTGCATCAGGAATTTCTCTGTGACAGCTACGGAGCCTGGATTTGTCAGCGGTTGATGGCAATAGGCCCGCCCCCTATTAAATGTGACTTAAAGTTATCTGGTGAAATGAGGGTGTACTGTTAGGTACACCTCTGCTTAACCCTCCAGGGAAAACAGACTTAAATTTGTGTTTTAAAAGTATTCTTTTAAATCTCAACGAATCTGATAAAAGTTCGTAATCCTCATTTTTCTTATGTTGTGTTTTGCATTGAAAAATTAAGGTCAACTGAAATTAATGGCAGCGGATTTAAAAAGCGTCTAAACCAAAGATTTAAAACTTTAGTTCGCGCGTCAAAAAGTGGCGACGTAAACTTTTTCGTTGATGACATTCGAATAGAATACATATTATCAGAAAGGAATGTGGTTGTACTTAGCACATATTAGTTCTATGGAGAGGAGTGACAACTTCTAATTATTGTCTTTGGTCCCGACCAAAGACAATTAGAAGTTGTCGTCCTTGACGGGAACATAGCTCAAAAGCTGGAAGGTTTCGTATATTTAAGTATTCTACTCATTGGCTGTAAGATTTATGAGTTCCTATTTTGTGTTTCTCACTATTTTTCGGTTTCAGTGACTGATAATATTTCATAAATTAAAATAAACACTTGTATCCATTATTTTGTGTATAGATCTAGTCGGCTTTTTTAAACATCTTCACTTCTGTTTGCTAAAAAAATTTTCTCTTTTACTCGTACTGAATTAGCTGTAACTTCTTGCAGGATGCATGAGCTCAGGCTTTTCAGTGTGGACACTCGCCCTACCGTAAGTAGTGTCTAAAAACACCCTTGACGAAGTTGAGAGGCACTTGATCTTCTCGTCATTGCGATATTTTTTAAAATTCTGGTTCATACCTGGGTGCCTTCTAATAACTCGAATACGTTGGAACTTTGACCTTGAATATCTACGAAGATATTCAAGGCACAGTGTTTTGAGTGCGTTACGCTGAGCGCTACCTTAAACCGTGCATTTTTCACACTAAAAAAATGTCGTTTCCCAGCAATATTTTTTGCACAGTGTTACTTAGTTTGATGTACAGTAGAGACCATAAGTGCAATAGCAGTTTCACAAAACGATCGCATCAAAACAAGTCGCACTTACGACCTTTTTCCATAACAAACATTTTGCACACATACACGATCTCGTATATCGCACTCTTTCATAATTATCTAGTCAGAAAGAGTGCGATATAATGATATTTGCCTTAGTGACAAGCCTGTCATGTCGCGACGGAGTATTAAGTTAGTGATATTTAATTTCAAACTAACAATTATGTGTCTATCTGGCTTAGCGGTTAACGCTATAGATTAAATGTCTCACACGGTGGAGCCTGCGTTCGAATCCAAGTGACACAGTTACACTTTTTGTGTTTTAATTATAAATGATACGTTAGACCCGATGAGATATGTTTTTCAAAATATTAGTTGGAACTTATTATTAACAAAAAAGATGAGGGTGAATGTGAAACAAAATAAACTTCTGGATTGAACAAAGTAGTTAGTTATGACGTTGTTAGTTGGTGAACTTTGTTTCGAGCGTTTGTGTTATTATTACGATTAGCGTATTGTTTGATTGTCTTTATTCAAGATGCAAGCTAATATTAGTATTGATGACAGGGCAAATATTGTCACTTTGCGTAAAAATGGGCTTAATATTTCTCAAATTTCAACTGAAACTGGCTTAAAATGTGTAAGTTATTTTTAAAAATTATAATTATTATGATGATAGTTGTGGTGTGTGATTTTCTTATTATTAAATAAATTGCTAGTTGCAAGTGTGTAATCATATTTTGTTTTTTTTTTTAGAAATTCTGTTAGCCGTTGGGTAAAGAGGTTTGAGGAAGAAGGTAGTCTGAAGAGTCATCTAAGAAGTGAAAGGCCGCCGCTTATTAACCCGACTCAGCGACGTTTTATGGTGGAAGAATATGAAACAAATGGTTTCATTCCAACTATAATGTTTGCAGAGCAATTGGATACTACATTACAGACTGTTCGCCATGCAGTCCATGCTGAAGGTTTACATCATCGGAAGCCAGCTAAAAACCATTTTTGACACAAAACCACAGGGAGGAAAGACTACGTTTTGCTCGAGATTATTTAGATTTTAACTGGGAGGTGACTGTATTTTCTGAGGAGAACACTTTCAAGTCTTGACAAAAGGAAGACTTAATTTATGGCGAAAAAATAATAATACTTAATTTAATAAGTAGACCGGGTAACTAAATATTTAGTAATATTAACCTAACCGTAAATAAAAAAAATAAAAAATTAAGAAATAAATTTTAAATTTAATGATCTTAAATTGGGGTTTAGTTTCAATATTCTTTTCGTCAAGAAAATGAACACTTAAGCTATAACCTCAATACATTCAATGTGACGTTACATAAAAAAAACACGTTCATAAAGTCTAACTCATATATTAGTATTCAATGAACTCTGCTGAATACCTATAATAAGCGGGTATCAACAATTATTTTTGTGTTATTAGAATATCCTTTCCGTGTTATGTTATTCTTATTATGAATTGACTAAGTGGGTATACAACAAAAAATCTTATGAACGGTGATAAGAGAACTTTTTTTTGCCTAGGTAGGAATGTGACGTCACAATTCTCGTAAAAGTTTGTTAATTTTATAAATAAATAAAACGAATAAACATTTTTGTTATCATTCAGCATGATTTTTTTATTTCCACCTTCCAACACCGAAAAGATAAAATAAAAATCAATTAATGAGGTTAAATAATAATACAATAACTATCTAATATTTAACTCCTTATAAAAAATAAATAATAAGCATGACTACATTATAAATAAACATAAATACCTAACGACTTTCTGCTTAAAATACAAATATTATTAAGGTTTCAAAGAAACAAAAAACAGCCACACATTGTAATAACATGGATTCGAACTTGGACTTCATTGATCGTGAACCCATGCTCAGCCCAAACAGCTACCAACCCATGTTAATACTACGCGAATTTTAACAATGCAATGGTAAGAACAGGTCATCACTATGAAGTGTATTCTAAATGCAACAGAAATATAATGCTATTTCGCGTAGTGTGACGACAGTTCATTAGTGTGTGATATGTGTGGAATGTTGAGACATCACTCATACACGCACACGCACACACACTGCTGTATCGCGCTCGCACAGTTCATAGCAATATAATCTTTAGCATGGTAGTGCACTTTTGAGCGTCTACTGTACAGAATTCTTGGTTGACGGCTTCGTGAAGGGTTCGTTTACAGCCTGTAGGTCGCGGTGAACGGACATCTAACGATTTAAATCTCTGGTCTAAACATTCAAAAGCGGACCGCAGCCACGCTTTCGATATTAATAACCTACTGTAATTTCTCTCGGATCTATTTCGAAGCGATATCATTCGGTTGTACTTTTTACTTTATTTTAGATTTTGCTAATTGTCGAGAAATTTTTGAAAAAACAAACTGACGTTATCTCTCTCATAAAACTTATTATAAAGTACACGTAGTTCGATAGAAAAAGTAACCAACTGTAGTACCTTTTAAACGCAAAGGATGACTTACTCTGGAACGACATCTCCGAGATAAAAACCAACACATTTCCTCACCTATCTTCACAAAAACCCACATCAACTGATATTTAAGTTCACAGTTCACAGTTTGACCCAAATGCAAAATGTAATGCCACAGAAAATCGTTTACCGAAGAAAATTGAAATCTATCTTAAAGGTATTAAAGTCTTATTTGATTAGTTTGACAAACGAGCGATGGAAAAGCGCAGTATGCAGATTTTACGGCTCAGTAGAGATATCGATTTTTATTCTGATCGTCATTTATTTTAGGCTGTTTTAGTTTGTGGTGATGGCAGAATTCAAGATCTTGATGCTTGATAGTCTAGTCGGAAGATAAATCAGTTATTTTTGACTGCATCGAAAAACCCCAAAGGTGGGTATTTTTTTATTTAAGACTAGCTTTTTCTCGCAAAGCCTTTTACCATTTCGGCCATTACGATTGTGTCCCGGATTTTGTGCGCGTTGAAGAAATGATTCATATGGCACTCAGCAATAGAGTCCTTTATATTATTGTAATTACTTATTATTTAAATCAAATGTGCTGTTTCGGAGATTATATCCCATATTCTAAATTAAAAACTTGATCTATGTATAATATTAGTATAAACTAAAGAAACATTATGTAAATAAAAAAAAAGAAGCAAGATTGGGAAATAATTTAAATATTTAACTTTTTAAACTTTTCGTTGCAGAAATTCGAACCGATTTCTCTTTACTTGTTGGAATTTTATCTACAATTTTATTTTATTCGAGAATTCTCCACAGCTTTTGTGGTAGCGGTCGAATGGTTACAGCATTTTGTTCAACATGTTTTCAGGCAGACGTCGAAACAATGCGTTTAAAACATAGGCGAATACTGTTTTAATGTTGTTGTGGACTTATGTAACAATTGAATTAATGTTTTTATATTACGAATTATGATTTATACAGTATAGTATTTTACTAAATACTATCAAATCCAGACTCTAGTCTACTGACTAGAGTCTGGATTTGTGCTCGGTTGACGGCAATAGGCTCGCTCAGACTTAAACATAACTATCGTAATCAGACCTGATTACCAGATTACCAGACCAGACCAGATACCAGATACCAGATTACCAGATTTACCTACTATAGGCTACACACCAGTGCCTCCCCCTTCGGGAATTACAGAAGTGGTGTGTATAGTGGCTGAGCGATTGGCTTCTGACCCACGATACAGGAGAAATTCCTAGGGAGAGGCAAAGTTTAAAAAAAAAATTACACCCTTTATACAACCTTGAAGCATTTCGTATTAGTCCGCTATGGATGCTGGAGAGAAAGAAATAATAATTTGGAAAGTGCATTCTCTATTTCTGATCGCGTTAATTCGTGTATTTGTTTATCACAAAGCCGAGCCTACAGCAGCATTGTGCTCGATAGAATATCTCGCTTCAGAAACAAAAGCATAGCGGTTATTCTTGATAGTCAAGGCTCGCGGGAAATCGGCGGAAGAGCCTACAAATTGTGCGGACGGCTTTACCGACGTAGATCTGTGATCATAGATCTAGAACTGTGACTACAAGTTACCTACCAGGCTTAGATAACGTGTTATGTGTTTATAATAGATATCAGTGATTTAAAAAAAAAAACGTGCTTGTATATCTCCGAAGCTAAGACATTCAAACATTTACAAGCGATAGGTGGGACAAAAATACATACAATAATTTAATTATACAAAATTTATATCCAAAGATACTCGTAGCAACCAATGCGTAGCCGTGCGGGTAAACGCTACGGCGTAGGCGTTGCTACGAAATATATTGGAGCCAAGCTGCTGCTAAGCACGTAGCCGCCTACGCGGGTCTAGTCAGCACAGCTGTCTGTATGATATTTATCTAGCAAGGAGAAAAGAATATCGTCACTATGATTTAGGTGTACGATTGTATTAACCTTTTTACCCGACTGCGCGACGCAAAGGAGGGTAATGTGTTTATCAGTCTATGTATGTATGTTTGTTCCTTCGTGATGTTATAGAGACCACACGTGTAGGCCGATTTTGATGATTCTTACGTCAATTGATTCGTAACCTTGCGAGTGTTACTAAAGACATGACAATAATCAAAATTCACCACAGCGACAACCAGACCAGAAAAAGCTGAAAATAAAAAAGGAGTTGAAAAACCAAAAGTTGGAAGCAGGTGGGGCTCATTCCATTTTCATAATTTTATATTCAAATGTTTTAATCGTCGCTCGTGAGTCCGGTGTCCGGAGACCAGTCCAGTCGGTTTGACGGTACTTTAGTAGTCCATACAAATAATATAAAGAGGTAAATAGTTTGCAAGTCAGTAAGGTTGGATGTAGGGGGTAAATTTCGGAACGCCTGATCCCATTCCGAATATTCTTTCACTGATGAGAAGTTACAGCATCCCCGAGTATCACAGGCTACCTAGAATATTCCTATAAAATAATAAATAAATGAATAAATGCTATTGCTATGCGACGCTATTTAATTAATTATTTTCCGACCATAACGCGAGCGAAGTCGCGGGTAAAAGTATCTCATAGAATATGTAATGAGTCAAAACGGCTCTTCGACTTTTACCTTAGAATCTATACAACTAAATAAAATTGAAGCGTGCGTTTGTAATATCAAAATAACAGCTTTTTATTCTATGCATATGTAAATAGGTACGCACTTATAACAAAAACACATTTTTTAAATTTTTGTCTGTCTGTCTGTCTATTTGTTCCGGCTAATCTCCAAAACAGCTAGACTGATTTTGATGGAACTTTTACATAGCTGATGTTGTAAGGAGTAACTTAGGCTACTTTTATTTTAGAAAAAGGATAAGGGTTCCGTGCAAACAATTCAATACGCTGGAAATTGTTAACAAAATCCTATTAAAAAAGGGAACTTATATTTTTTTAATAATTTCACACGAACGAAAGTCGCGGGGCACAGCAACTTTTATAGTAAAAAAATAGACACACACTTGGTCCACATACACCTTTCAACATACCCATAATTAGCTTAGTTTCAAATAATTTCAAGAAAAATAATGTTATCACAAAAACATGTATTTAAGCCTTTTCAGGAAAAAATATATTTTCCAGATTAAATACGTTCTTCGCAAGAAATAAGCAATTTATTCTTCGCTTGTTCCTGTCGTTTCGTTTAGCGTTACCGAGTGTATTTTTAAATTGAAATAAATGTTATCCTTTTTATCTTTTTTAAAAGAAAAGGTATCAATGTATTGCTGGAAGTCTTTTGTTAGAAGTAAGTAATTTTTGAAAGAATGAGAGAAGCAATTGGAGGTTGCTTTCTTATTTGTAATTTTGTACGATGAAGTCGGTTTTTTTATTTAGATACTGTTTGTGGGTGTTTTGCTGTTGTTCGTACTATTGAAAAGTTCATAAAAATAAGGGTTATTGTTAAGTATTTTAACAGGTCCTGGTTTACAAACAATGTGTTACCTAGCAAAAACTAGGTGTGCATCACTAGTCATTAAACTTCAGTGAATTTTTTTTTTGAGAATTGGGCCACGAATTTGGCCACGTGGATGTCAATTCCCACGAGAACATATAAAAGTGTTCCAAATATTAGTATGTTACACCCCATTAACATTTTGACCGTCATGTCAATAACGAAAATCTAAGTGTTATCTAAGCCAAGCGCTTTAAAAAAGTGTTATTTTCGACGTGCCATGCCGTCCCCTGGCGTCGAGAGCACATATAGATTTGACGTCCATAGATGTCCGTGGTGGTCAATAGGTTAAAGTGTCTTCTATAATATAGTATTCAGAATTGTATACATATATTATTTCATCATTTTAATTGATACTCAAAGAAATAATCACTTTAAAACTTTGCCAATCACAAACGGGAGACTGAATGTAAGGTACTCGTACATACAGTCTCGCCTTTGTGTGTATCTGTTACGGCTAATAGTCGAAGTGCGGCTACACCTAGTTTTAGCGAATACTACTAAGTGCAGGTTAAACTTAAATGTATCCTACTTATCTTCGGTTCGAACATGCAACCAATTTGGATGCAGCGCTCGCCGGCCGCTGCCGCGGCACTACTCGCTGCGTTCGCTCGGCTCGCGCGCGTTTGTTCACAGTTCTAACCTAACCTAACCTTATCCATTTGGTCGGTGTGTCCTAGCAATAAAAAGGATAGACAACTGTTACCGGCTGCACCTAGGTTTAGCCGGCTAGAACTAGGTGGAACCTTGCTTCGGCTTTTAGCCGTAACATATAGATTATTTTATCATGTTAATTAATACTCAAAGAAATAATCACTTTTTAACTTTGCCAAACACAAGCGCGAGACTGTATGTAAGATAGATATACAGTCTTGCCTTTATCTGTGTCTGTACCACCTGAAAACGGCTTCCACAACGCGCTAGTTACCCCAACTTTAACACTTTAATAACACGCCTAGGCTGGAATCTAGACACGTTCTAGCATTAATAATTCTATCGAAATATTCTAGACCTTCAGATAACCGTATGTAAGTTATTTTAAACTCACAGACCGTTTCTGTATCTGCTAACTTTGTTCGCTCGTATAAGTTAGACGGGCTGCTTTGGCTGGGTTAGGGGTCCCTGATGTACTTTGAAACAGTGAAGAACCATGATTTAAATTTAAAAAGTGTTTGCCTGTATCCAGCTGCAGGAACTTTAAATGCTGATAGCTGATAATTATTCCGTTTATTCATCTTAACACACATCATTCTTTTGCCCTTATCCCAATTCATTTGGGGTCGGCGCAGCATGTCTTCTTCTTCCATACTTCTCTATTACTCGTCATCTCCCAGACACATCCTTTCTTGCCATATCATTCTTTACACAGTCTATCCATCGTTTCTTTGGTCTTCCTCTACTCATATACTCATCCATATTCATACTCAAAACTTTCCTCTCGACATTTTCCTCATTCCTCCGCATCACATGCCCATACCACGACAACCGATTACCACACAACTGTTCAGTCACCGGCGCCACTTTCAGACTTCCTCTTATATACTCATTTCTTATTTTATCCATTCGCGTAACACCACACATCCCCCTTAGCATCTTAACACACATCGTTTATGAAAAACTTATAGTCATCATCATCATCATTCTCTTGCCCTTATCCCAATTAATTTGGGGTCGGCGCAGCATGTCTTCTTCATCCATACTTCTCTATTTCTCGTCATCTCGCCAGACACCTCGCCTAGTTTAAAAACTTATAGTCGCTGATATTATTATGTAAAATCTGTGGTATTTGGTTAAAATAATAGAGCTTAAAGCAGAGTTATGGAACGTTATACTTAATTATTTTATCGAGGAGACAGCATTCTTTCTCTTGTAATATTGAAGCGTGAAATGTTATAAGTAAAACTTTAAAGCGTCATTAAGATGAATAATTCCTGCATCTTGTGGCGCTGAACAAGGGAAGATTGACAATCTCCGGCAGGCGGAGGCGCAGTTAAAAGGAAAAATAGAAAGAATTTTCTTCTTCAATTTTGCTCGAGTGATAAATAAAATGTTAGTTTTAAAAGTTAGGAATATACCCCACTCGTTAATTTAAGTTTGACTATTGGAATATTGACGATTCTTAAGTTTATTCGACAATGATAATATTGACCATGAAACTTGATAATTAAAAATATTTCCTGTAGTCTAAGCTGTTCACTCAGAGGAGTCCCGGAAAAAATATCTACAAACCGATTTCATACATTTTACACTTTATCTGGTGGATAATAGGTTCTATCCGAAAAAGGTTAACAGCCTCTTAGTAAAGTGTACATTTAGTGTTACATTAACTCTGAGTGCCTAGAGAAAGCTACCGATCACTACAAATCACATACATACATAACGTCACGCCAGTAATCCCCGAAGGGTTAGGCAGAGGTATACCTAATAGTACACCCACATTTTACCAGTTATGTTTTATGTAATAGGGGGCAAGCCTATTGCCATCAACCGGGCACAGATCCAGACTCCGTGGCTGCTACTGAGAAATTCTTGACGGAAAAACCCAATAACACTTTGCCCGACCTGGGAATTAAACCCGGGATCCCCATACATCATGTTTGTTGAAAGCCACTGTAGAAAAACAAATGATTTTTTATGGCGATAACCACTTTGTTTGGGCCATCTGGTTCTAAGTACATCCTCTGTAAATAAATCCTACGCTAAGTGAACACGTGTACCGAAACATTCGTACATATAAAAGCATTTCCTTTCCATTTAGCAGGCAGTTATCTAGTAGTTAAGACGAGCTCTTTGCTACAATGTACAAGGTCAGACTACTTCTGTGCAGCAGTGTGTAGTCTCGGTGATACTTCGCCACGGCTGTGAATGGGCAGATAACACGCGCGGATACAGGGACGGAGTCAGCGGAATTCAAATACAAATTCAAATATGTTTATTTGTGACACATAGGTAAAAGTAAATACACGCTGTTATCCAAAAAAGTTATGTTTCACTATGTGCTGCCTTGCAAAGGCGTACAAATAATTTCTACACATTAAGTCGTGCAGGTAGTTTTTATAGGTATGTATAAAAAACTGAAACTTAGATAACAACTAAAACTAGGTACTGTTAATGCAGCTAATTACCTAATATTAAATCTTTAATAAAATATACGTTAAACAGAAACAAATAAATAAAAAAACAGTAATTTTTCTTCAAGGTTCATTTATAGAATAATATGCTTTGTGAATTAAGAAGTTATGGAGTGTTTTTTTGAACGTATTGGAATCTCTTGATGCTTTTATTGACTCTGGTAGTTTATTGAATATTTTTGGCGCCATTCCTAGGAAACTTTTTGAATAAAGGGCTGTTTGATGGGATTTTGACATCAGTGCACCTTGGTGGCGTTTAGAGGATACTGTTTCGAATTGGTTAGGGTTATTTTTGATAAATATGGCAACTTCATAAATGTAAAGGGACGGAAGTGTTAATAATTTTAGATTAATAAAAAAAAGGTTTGCAACTGTCAGTGTTTTGGATCATGCATACTGCACGGACGCATTTTTTTTGGGCTTGAAAGACCGCTTCCCTATCCGTAGAATTACCCCAGAATATTACTCCATATCGCAGTGTTGTGGAGACGTATGCGTGGTATGCGGTAAGAACGGTGCTGCGATTCGCAACTTTATTTAAATTGTGTAGGGCATAGCAATATTGATTTAGCTTTTTTATTAAATGCTCAATATGTGTTTTCCATGTCATTTTCCGATCTAACCAAAGCCCTAGAAATTTTGTTTTGTCAATTTTAACAATGTTGTTATGTTCATATTTAACATTTGAATTTACAGGATTGGTTCTCTGGTTAAAATGCATGACATGTGTTTTGCTAATATTAATTTTTAGGTTGTTATCGGTTAACCATTTAATAATTAAACTGAAGATATTATTTATATCCTGTTCATATTTTTCTAAGTTTTTTCCTGTAAATATTGTGGTATAGTCATCGGCAAAAAGAGTCATGGAATGTTCTATAGATAAGGATCATTTATATAACATAGGAATAATGACGGACCTAGAACACTGCCCTAAGGCACGCCGTAATTTATAAATCTTTGTTTTTTATACTTAGTTGCTTGGGATAATCATTTTATGATGAAATACAACAAGTATGTGAAAACATTAGCTAGCATAGCATAAATTAGACTATAATGTTCCCATTACTGGGACACAGGGCTTCTCTCTATGAGAGTGAATGCGCTATAATCCACCAAGCGGGCCCAGTGCGGGTTGGTAGATGTTACATGTCTTCGAATTTTGGTTCTAGATTTAGCGGTTTCCTCACGATGTTTTCCTTTACCGTTTTGAGAACAGTAGTGATTAAATAAATTAATGCTAGGCTAATGGCCATGTCGATGAGGAGTCGCTCCTTCGTACCGCGGGACCTATTCCTACATCCATTTTGAGAGGCAGACATAATGAAATTTTTGTCAATGTGTGTATTAATTTTCACTCTCAAAATGGATGTAAGAAGTTTATAGACCGTCGACAAACACGTGATCGGTCTATAATTTTTGGGTTCCGCGGGACTACCTGACTTATGGAGCAGGTGGGTAACGCCTGTTGTTAAAAACTGCGGTAGGGACCCAGACTCTAAGGATGACTGGAATTGGGATGCCAGGCAAGTGTGTGAACTACTAAGCCATTTGAGCCAGAAGTTGTGCAGTCCGTCCGGTCCCGGGGATTTCCAATTCGGTAACGGACGAACTGCTCTGGTTATATCTATAGATGTTATTAAAATTGGCTCCATTTCTGGGATAGGTTCACACGCTCGCTCGACATCACGCATCCAGTCAGCCTCAGTATGACAGACGGGCACCGACCAGATGCTACGCCAGAAAGAACTCGTGGCAGCATCATCCGGGCGGCACACGTCTGTCATATTTTGCTCGGGTCGCTCCCAAGCTCTGTATACCCACCTCTCATCGCTCTGGAATATGCGATTCTGTGAGTACCGATCAACCCGCCGCTTATACCGCCGAATACGGTTCGCCCATGCATAAACTTTCTGCTTCAGGAAGTCGATGCGCTCTGTGACACGGGACATGTATTCTTGAGGACTGATTCCAGTCCCCGAGAATGCCCGCCTCACAAAGCGCATCACACGTGGTCGTGTATTGCCTTCCCTGAAGCAGTGTAGTTTGCCGATGAGTACCCTGGCCTCGTCGATGCGGCACTCGATCCTGCGCTGCCAGGTTGGTACGGCTGGTTTTGGTCGAATAGCTACGTCATAATTTGGGAATTTGACATTAGCTAAACGACATGCCGCAACAGCCCCACAGTACAGGATCGAGTGTGTATCAACGAGGTTCTCGCTACTCTCGAAAATATTCTTGAGTTGCGAGTCCAAGGCACACACCAGCGCCCTATTTTTATTATGCATGGGTAACCGTGGTAATCGGGGTCTAAGTTTGGTAGGAGTGGATCGATATTCGCGAAGCGCATCTTCCAGAGCGCTCCTCAATCGGTCGTTGCACTGGCTACTTACCATGGCAACCCTATCATCTTCCTCTACAACAGCTGGGTTGGACCGCGGCGGGGTTGCGTCAATAGTTGACGCTTGCACCGCGGTTTGTGCCGGAGTTAAGACGATACGGTTGCTCAGTACCTCTGAGCGCAGCCTATCAAGTGCGGCATCGTCCAACATGTGATTGCGTTGGATGACCCGCACCTGATCCGACAGTCGTTGGGCCGAGACGTTGACGATTGGTTCAAGTACCTGGAATAGAGACAGCATCCTAACACGGTACGCAGTGAGGTTAGTTCCCCCCTCTGTAGACCCGTAGTATGCGCGCATGACGTTCTCGTTTATTGTTTGAGTCCATCTCATGCGCTGCACACAACCACCGGCAGCGGGGACCCGGCTCGGGGCCGGATGGCCCCTAAGTCCCAAGCTCTTCGGTGGCCGGCCTCTCCCCTGCCGACGTACAGGTGTTGGCGACGTCGGCGGAGAGAAATATTCGTCGCTCGAGCTCGACGCAACTGCCGCTGCCGGTGACACAGGGGATCCAGGGTCCGGCGGCGGTGGCGAGGCGGAGCTGAGCGACGAGTCCGGGGTTGTAAGGCGTGCGCGTCGGTAGGCAGCTCTCGTAATCATGTTATCACATCATGCTTTCTTCTCTGTTTTTTGTATTTTTGATTTTCTATTGACGTTGACATAATGTCATTGTAGTTGAAGGGTTTTTAAAATTTTTCACTTTCTGGTTTTATTGTATTTTTCCAATGTTCTATTATTTACTTTGTTAAAAAGGTATGGATTGACTGTTTTTAGGTAACTATTGTAAAGACCTTTGTATTTAAACCAAAATTAATATTAAAATAAGAAATTACGACGATTTAACTGATGTTTGATGTACGGGGTTGCCATTATTATTATTTTTATAATTATTCTCCTTTATTTATTTTTATACGTATTAAATACATTTTTAAATATTCTAATATAAAACAATTTAATTAGTTTAAGTCTCTATAGTGACAGTTGAATTTGACGTAATTTTTTTTTTGCCCTTTTTCTGGCATCCAAAGTCTTCTTCTTCCACACTTCTCTATTACTCGTCATTTCAACAGTCACCTCATACCTTATACCCATTCACTATAAAAAAAAATTCAATACAGAAAGGTACTTTGTTCCAACCAAGTCCGGCCCTGTACGTTGACAGCAACATCGCCGCTAAAACCCGTGGCGCGGCGTCGTATATCACACGACCGGATTCAGAGTAAGCCTCACACGACTACAACAAAAGGTATTCACCTGGTATTAGTACAGATATAATGCAGTGCACGAGTGCCTTAAAACGGGAAGTGGTTGTTTTTGTGACCTATATAATTACAGGGAAATAAAAGTGTTAAACATACAAAATAAGCAGTACCTTTGTGCTTTTCTGTCTACATCCATTTTTTCTATCGGTGTTTTGTGTGAACATGAATGAATATTATAAATAGAAGTCGCTTATCGTCGCTGCTTGTGTTTTAAAACAAGGCAATTGATTTTTTAGTGTTTTTTGTTATTTTTTTTAAATATTAATTGGGCCTGCTGACCTCAGTCTAGTCCTGAGGACAGAGATGAGGTTGACGATGGAACGAGCTAACCCAAAAGAAGCCTATTAACTCGCGACTTAAACGGGGAAAGATATTTTTGTCAAGTCATAAGGAACGTGTAAGGTAGCGTGTGTCCATTATAAAATATTAATTGTGCCCTATATTAAGTTATTTTTGACAAAATACACATTAAAATCGGTCCATTAGTTTAGGCGTAAGAATGAAACAAACAGCCACTGGAAATATTGTAAATGCTCAGTCTTCATTCTACCAAATTAAACTTAAGTGTCAGGTGGAGCCGATAGCTTTGCCAGCTTTGCCTATTCAGAATATAAGTACAGATTATCACACGGAGGCATTCACAATTAAGCCTCACACATGGCAACAGTTCCACAGCAATAGTGCAATAAGAAGCTTTGCGGTCTACACTAGAATGTAATGCCGGGATAATAATGTGGAGGTTAGAACACTGCGACCAGGATTAGACCACATTGTTACATTGTGTGGTCGCTGTTTAGCGATAAAGGGGCTTATATTACGTGGGGTTTGTTGATTTGTTTCAGTAAAGGAGATGTGGAGTGGGTGCATGAGTAGGTTACTACGATTTGAGGGCTATGACACATTATCCATAACTAATGGAGTGAATTCAGTATATCATTCTAAGATGACCGGTACAAGAAATTATTTCAGGAATGTTACGGGAATCCAATAAATTTGATTTGTTTTATTTCCTCATACGCAATGTATCGTTACCGTGGCAAAACGCACGTAGGGAACGGCAAGCGCAACGACTAGTTCGATGAGCTCTGTAGCTAGGCAGGAAGTGTACAGCTGATTTCACGTGTCGTTCGTAGAAGTATTTCAAAAACTATTGTTGGATTTTTATTTTAGCCGTGTTATTTACATAATTGGAGTGATGCTTACAGGGAATGTAATATTACATTGAAATAAAGGAATAATAACTAAAAAAAAATTCTGGAGAAAAATTCCAGTGGAATATGATTCAAAATAAGAAGCTGAATGCGTCTGTTTGTGGAGGGCTGTCCCTTACACTCTGTATGATATTGGTACTTACCAGTCAGTACCTGTCGGCGCCGAGACATGATAACGACCTTCAAAATCGCATTGTTAACCTTACGCACGTATAAAACGCCACCTGCTCTTTTTCCTCGACCGCGTTCATACATCTGGTTGTGAGTAATACGCACTTGACCTTCTGGAGAACTTAGCTCCACTTTGTATGAACATGTAGCTGGGATTGTTAACTACAATCTGCGGTCTGGTGGAGACGAATGCGTGTCTGGTAAACAAATGAACCACGCACCTAACGTTGTTAACCTCTTCGTGTATATCTGTTACCGGCCACACCAGTTTGCTCTAGGAAAAACTATTTTTTCCTGGGCCAAACTAGGGCTCATCACAAAAGGAAGGAAGATCTTAGAGCAATGGGTTAGGTTAGGTTAGAACTGTGACCATGCGCTACATCTAAGTTTTACGCAGTTTTATTGGTTTATTTGAGTCAGTTTTTCCTGACACGATAAACCAGTATACCGGTTTGGCATAGGACAAACTAGTTTGGCCTGAAATCGGGTTTGGCCAGTAACACGACTTTATGGTCTGACTACGACATAACCACATATTCTCGAAGGAAACTAAACGATAATAAAGCAGCTTTGCGTCCCCACCACAGCGGCACGGAACCCTTTTTTACAGTATTTTTTATTCAAACAACCCACTGGATTATTCCTCTTTACACTTTATTTACTCACCCTGCAGAAGAAGTAAATGCTTGAGTAAAATTCAAGTGGAACTGAAATGGGTCCAGTAGTTTTTTTTTTCTAACCTGTTTTCGGGTGAAAAAACATCTTTTTAGTGGTATGGATATGCAAAGATCTTAAGAATAAGATTACGGGTCGTATCACATGACAACAAAGTAGGGATCCTTTTATTACAAACCCCAATCTTAGTCGAGTACTAGCAAGGTTTTGTGAAGTACCTTATAGTGGTGCCTAGCCACCGTTATTGAAGAGGGTTTATGTTAGTCTTTGGGACAAGTAAGGGTATTATTTAGGCTGTATCTATATGAAGTTTTGCTTAGGTATTTGTAGGTTTTTTGATCATATTCAAGTCTCGCCTTAATATGGACGGTCAGAGATCTGAAATTCAAGAAAAAATTAAGTTTATGTTCAGGTATTATTTACTTAATAAACTGCTTTTTGTTTTGGCAATCAGTAACGCAAATACGGACGCGTTTTTGTATTTTTACAGCGACTTGCAATAGAATCATTACCTCTGACAGAATGTTACTTTGACTGAGCCATTACATTGTTAACGAGGTTTACAATTAAATATAACATAACATCACGCCTATACACCTCTGCCTGACCCTTTGGGGATTCCCAAAGGGTTAGGCAGAGGTGTACCTAATAGTACACCCTAATTTCACCAGTTATGTTTAAGTTCCATGTTCCATGTTTGTTATATTGTTTAAGCCAATTGCCATCAACCGAGCACAAATCCATGACTACGTGGCTGCTACTGAAAAAAATTCTGATGGGATAACCCAATAACACTTTGCCCGACCCGGGAATCGAACCGAGGACCTTATCGACGAGAGAATTAATATACAGAACCAAAAACAGGTAGTTTTTAGTTTTCTAAATATTCTGTTGCTTACAAGTCATGCCCGTTCATTAAACTAGGTAACACCTAAATCAAACCAAGTTATTGGAATTTTTAACCCTCAACTCGACGCTGAAAGTAAAAAATTCAACAGCACACTTTGTTAGGGAGTTCATTTAGCTGTCTCCTATTGTTGGTGGAAACAGACAGCATAGTCATAACTTAGGTTTAAAAGGTTTGCTATAAATCAAACGGCTGACGGCTCGCTAGACGAGGTCTAGCGAGCCGTCATTCTTTCACTCCGACCAACGAAATTGTGTGTTATGGTAGATAAGGCAGCCATTTTTATGCTAAAGTCTGGGCAAAGGAGATATTCTTACCGAATTTGGACGGAAAAAGTGCTAAGTGAAAACTTTTGCGACGCAGGTGAAGCTTAGATGACATTTTTTCGTTAAACACATTTTTTTTTGCTGATGAATCGTTTACGCGACAGCTCATTTTGTCTGCGTACGTTCATTTTGTCTTCACACAGTATTTTGTGAGATGGTTCTTCTGGTTTCAGCAAAAACGATTACCATGTATTCAGTACATCATTCTGAGCCCCCATATAGAAAATTTTCGTCGGTTATTTAAAAAAAAAAACAGCTGTTTCCTACAAAAGAGCAAAAGGTACCTACACGGTCAAAATGTTGGAACACCTGATTTTTAATATGTCTCAAAATGATGTAGGTACTGAATACGTGGCAACCGTTTTCGCGTCGGTGTCCTTTCCAGCTCATCATCGTCATCATCATCATTTCAGCCGAAAGACGTCCACTGCTGGACATAGGCAAAGTGTCGTTCACATTGACCAGTCCCGTGCGACTCGCATCCAGCGGATCCCTTCAACCTTGAAGATGTTGATTGAGTTCAATCAAGACAAAAATCTGCGTTTTCCACTTCGCAAAAAATATCAGATAATCAACATTTATCCATCCCTAACGACATTATACTTAACGCAAATAACTTTACGGGATAAAAAGAGAAAAATCCACCTTTTGAAGTCCCTCGTTCTAATTTAAATTATTCACTTTAAACGTCATTGTTGGTCCCGTACTCCGGGATAAGGATCCCGGGACATCCGGCGCCCGCCCTAATCCCGGTAATGTTTAATTAAAATAACAAGACAATTACATTTGAGGATATGAAGCTTATTTTGTACAATTTTAGCGGCTTTTATTATGTTTTTGTGAATGTATAATTTGGGATTTGTGGAGGTGAAATTGAATTTTTATTTTTTTTATTTTAGGTTTTTTATTTTTATTATGAAGGCGTGTTTAACACTTTTTAAGGTTTAGCATAAGCATAATCAGCCTATAATGATCCTACTGCTAGGACACACGCCCTCCTCTCTATTGAGGAAATGTCCTATAATCCACCACGAGGGCCCAGTGCGGGTTGGTAGATGTCACAATGTCTTGTAAGGTTTGATTATCCACAATTAAGTATTTATCTTAAAATAATTAGTGTTGCCGTTGGAATTTCCTAATAATAACGCATCTCCATTAAAATTGTTATCGCTTAATTTAGGAGATGAATTTTAGCAAACCCTTCCATTTTGCTCACTTGTGCGTTGTATAAGAATTTTTTATCCAGAATTTCGTTTTTCTACCCAGTGGCTTAGGCTGTTCGTTATCTGTCAGAGAATATAAGATTATTATTGTGATTTATTATTGCTAAGCAAAAATACGACTTATTAACGCTACGCTACGTTTATTTAAAGTGCGATTGCTGAGCATGAGGTCCTGGCTTCGATTGTCAGGTCAGGCAAAGTGTTATTGTGTTTTTCCATCAGGATTTTTTCAGTAGCAGCCACGGAGTCTGGATTTGCGCCGTTGATGGCAATAGACTCGCCCCTTACTACATGGAACTTAAACATAACTGGTGAAATGTGGGTGTACTATTAGGTACACCTCTGCCTAATTCTTCGGGAGTTACAGGCCTGATGTAATGTTATGGATTTGAAAATACCTCTTTTCAGAAGATGTTTTATGGGGTAAAACATTTCAAGCAAATGTAAATACGAAACTACTTTGTGTATATTTACTAAAAAGGGTAATCATCATTCTCTTGCCCTTATCCCAATTAATTTAGGGTCGGCGCAGCATGTCTTCTTCTTCCATACTTCTCTATTACTCGTCATCTCATCTGACACCTCCTTTCTTGCCATATCATTCTTTACACATATACCCATCCTTCTACTCATATACCCATTTAGTATTTCTCTACTCATATACCCATCCACATTCATACTCAAAACTTTCCTCACGACATTTTCCTCATTCCTCCGCATCACATACACATACCACGACAACCGATTACCACATAACTTTTCCTTAAAAAGGTAACTAAAAAAGAAGAAAAATATCACAGTATTTACACAAAGCAACATTGTTGTGTTCTGATTTTTTACGAGCCCTATTTCTAGATGTAAAATCGAATAGTTTTAGTTTTCCAATTGTTGCTAGTTCGATGTTACGGGCGAAATTCCCTTGGCACCTGATTTATAAGCAAAGTTTTACTCAACAGTGGCTATACCCTGGCTCCTCCCGGGTAGTCATTAATTTTCCAGGATGAATGTTAGTTTCCTAGGTATCTTAACAGTCAGAAGTTTGAGAACATTGATTGGAAAGTTTACAGTATCTAAGACTAAATAAATGATCGATGAAAGTTCTAGAACGAACGGCAAGTCTATTTTGTTGTGAAAAGAAGTGTGATAGAAAGTCTGACAAAAAGGTCTCAAAAACCGAAAAAAAAATCATTAATCTTCCGAACGGAAGATTGATGATTTTTGGTAATATAAGGAACTGCCTCACACTTTGTGAGCGAAGGCTCACAAAGTGTGAGTGCTGTTCCTTATATTGTTCAAGTTTCAAAATTCTTTATTTTCTATGAAATATGGTACATGCATAAGCATAAGCATAATCAGCCTATTAATGTTCCCACTGCTGGGACGCAGGCCTCCTCTCTATGAGAGGGAATGGGCTATAATCCACAACCAATTACAAATAGTATAATTTTACTGGAGATCGAACTTGCGCCGTAATGCACGTAAAGCGGTCATGAAACCGTTTCTCTATTTGTTTCGTTGACATATACTTTGAAATAGACGTTGTTACGCATATCATGACTGAAACGGAAAACAATTGAATAATAAGGACATAATGCAATTGCTCACCCCCTTAAGCAAGTAGCGTGATAATATATAGCCTAACATTTGAAAAAGCTTGTTACGAGTATTTGTGCAAAACTTGAACAGGATCTATGCAGTAGTTTTTGCGCCAATTCGGAACATCGATTTGGATTTTTACCATTTTATTATATGGTACATGATGGTCTTGTAAATAAAGGTTTTACATATTTCACTGACTTCCTTTAGCACACAAACTTAAAACATAACTGTACATCACACCTGTAATCCCAGAAGGGTTAAGTAGAGCCTAATAATACACATTTCGCCAGTTATGTTTAAGTCCCATGTAATAGGGGGTGAGCCTATTGCCATCAACCGGGCACAAATCCAGACTCCGTCGCTGCTACTGAGAAATTCCTGATGGAAAAAACCCAATAACACTTTGTCCGACCTGGGAATCGACCCAGGACCACATGCTTAGCAGTCGCGCTTTCGACAACTAGATCAACGAGGCAGTCAGGCAAAGGACCATGGGTATCGTGCCATACACACACACACACACACAACAGTCAACGATTGGCAATTTCGCTTTTAGTATCGTCTCATCACGCAGCCTTCCCCAACATTGATGAATTTCATGTTATTTTTTGCGCTCAGTCGTTGTGTACATAACATCGTAACAGATGTGCCAAAATTCCAATATCCTGCCGTGCATCTACATTTTAATAACAGCGTTTTTTTATATCACTAAATATAGCATCCATACAAGTATAAGTATAAAAATGGATGGTCCTTTTGGAGTACACAATCTGTTATTTAATTAAACCTTTTATACAAAACATTTTCTTTTTGGTATTTTTTAATACAGGGTGAAAGGTACATCGACGCACAAACGGTTACCACGTATTTAGTACATCATTCTGAGCCCCTAAACATAGACCAATTTTATGGGTAAAAAAAAATATGTCGTTTTCAACAAAAGTGCACTACCTATTGTGGAGTTATAAATAAAAAATGTATACACTTATATATACATATTAGTCGAGTTTCCAGATTGGAAACTAAAATAAAAGGGGCCTGAAAGATTATGACCCCTTCCACTGATTTTTTCAACCTATAAGAAATGAAATATTCGGTCTAAAATATCACTTTTCAAGGATAAGATCATCAGGAAGAGAATAAATAGATAAATAGGATGTTCAACTAAAAGATTCAACCATCAATACGTACTGAGAAAACAATGTATCTTACATCACTTGCGTGATGACGACATCAATAAAGAGCCTCACACTCGGGACTTCAAACCCGCTCAAAATCACTAAATTTTATTAATTTTCAAATCGATAGATGCTCTTTGAAGCTTGGCACACGAAATGGAAAAAATGAAAAAAACAATCATCTCTCCAAAGACAGTTATTTCAAATTTAGAATTGACAATTAAAAGAAAAATATTTGGTCTCGAGGTTCCACCAAAAAAGGTTAGAATGCGGAGGTAACTCTGCACTATACAGAACTGCTAACTATGGAACAGTAGATTTTTTTATGTCCTTTCCACCCTGTATTTTCTTTAAACCCGGTACTTATCGCTATTCATTATTGTTTCCTTCCACGTTCAGATGACACCGCTGTTCCTGCTGCTATGTGCTAACTTAAATTCTATTTCCGAGCATTCCGTAAGCCGTAAGCAATCAATCGAAAGATGGTTGAATGCCGTAATCCATCCAACAAATCCAACATAGTTGTTACTAACATAACATATTTGATTATTTTGTGTTCAGACGGTTCACTTTCAGTGTTGAATGGAAATCAAAAATGAACAAAAAGTGAACCGTCAATATCATTCAAGACTGTATATTACTCGAAACACTACGAAAAACTGCTTAAAAACCAGAATCAGAACTACAAAGGCCAGCTAGCCAAAAATAATCTCATAGGATCAGAAAACTCCGTAGGAAAGGAAAAAGGAATAAAGTACACTCAACCGTACCTTTGATCTGAGCCCTTGTTAGCCACCAAATTGTACTGAAGACGTGGACAAAGAAATTAGAACTACTCTTACTGGCACATCAAAGAGTTTTTATGTCCGTCTGTGTGTTAAGTACTTTTGTGTGTGAAGTTGAACTGAACTTGACAATGAATGTACTGGTTAGATGGCGGTGGCATCTATGGGGCGTGGGATTTTTTTGGGATTTTCCAGTTTAACGCAATCTTGAGGGTACTTAATTCTGGAAAATAATAAACAACACTATTTTGTTTTAAATGTTCTCTGATAAAGTCTTTTACAAAAAAGCATGGGGTACATGCTTATACCATCTTATGTTTATAAAATAAAGAATTCAATCTTATTTACTAACACATCAACACTGGTGAAATGTGGGTGTACTATTAGGCCTCTGCCTAATCCTTCGGGGATTACAGGCGTGATGTTATGTTACTAGCACACAAAATATAAAGTTCCTAATTCGAAAAGCACTGAGATTTACCATGATAAAAGTCTTAAATCTAGAAATCCTTCGAATTAAAAATAGGTACCAGAAAAATCTAAAGAATCCTGAAGCAGAAAGTAATTGAAAATGGTTCCTTTAAAAATATCCCTTCTTCAAGTAAAAATCTGCCGTCTGACGAAATTCTAAATCGGGTTTGTCGATCAAATCAAATTTAGACCTACGTTTTATTCAGAAAAGACAGTATACAGAAGAACTCAGCTAAATAAAGGAGGCTCTAACACTTAAATAAAAAAAAATATAAAAAAATATTGTCAGGCATCAAGGCCCATAGGGTGTTAGTATTACATCTTACTTAAAAAAAAAACTATATTAGTAATATGCAGGAACCCTAAAAAACGAAAAAAAAAAATATCACAGTCACAGGAAGGTTTAACAAGCTTTGTTGCCAACATGTAGCTTGGTAAACCTCCCCATTGTAGGTCCATCCAGCCTCTCTGCAAACACCTTCAGAATGCTGTTGTTGCTTCTCCTCACTCGGGATATTACTGAGACAACTTTCTTTCGCATTATTGCAAAGTAATCGTCAGTGTGTGTGCCATCTCTTTAAACTAAATTTATACTGTCAATTACGGGATATGTTCCACGATTGTTCATAATTTTGAGCTCCCGATATTTCGATACTGTTGCAAGCGCCATGATCGCGGGTTGACTGGAGAACAAGAACAGAAGATATTCCGTAAGTGACGGTATAAGTTTAAAGGAGACTCTTTTCACATTAGTTTGATCATAAACTTTTCATAACATCACGCCTGTATTTCCCGAAGGGTTTATTGAGATGTACCTATAGTGCCATGTTTCTCAAGGATCTCATGCTCAGCAGACGCGCTTGCGACCACTAAACCAACGAGGCAGGCACTTTGTACCCAACCTCTGGATATCATCATCTGCCTAGCCTTTTCCCAACTATTCTGATGGCTTCCAGTCTATTATTCATATCTGACCGTGGAATCACTTTGGGCCCTGTCAGAATACCAACGCTGTGACTTTATTTTTAAATGTTGCATGCTGCCTTTTGGCCTCGTACAGCACCAATTTCATTTGTTTTATCTTTTTCTTATGTTACGACTATCAAAGATCTTCAAATGGCAGCTGGGGCCAACGGCTTAACGTGCTTTCCGAGGCACCGAAGAAACTCGGTATGTAATGGCCAACCCTAACATAGTTGAAGAAAGGCTAGGCAGATGATGATGACTGGTTTACGATTTCGAGATTCGCAATACACCACGGAAGCATTAGTTTGGGATTGTAACCCATCCACCCTAGTTTTGCGCGTGTTAACCTAAAGATCAACCCGAGTGTTTGTTATTACTTAGCCACAAGCTCTTCGGACAACTGCAGTGATCACTACCCAAATATTTGGCATAATTTAGCCCTGCCAACAAAAATAATAAAGATTTTCTTAATAGCAAGATTGACATGCCACCTAAAAGACAATCTCTCTTTGTCTTCACTGTGTCGTAATGTAAACCAATCTTAATGGAACTTATTGTCTCCCGAAAATATCCGCTCCATTATTTTGCACCAAATACTCTGTATTGTCAGCTGTGATCGGTTTTAGGTGTCTCACGACTAGGGTTGGCAGACAATCTCGGAATATGCTAAGTATGTAACTTTTGGTAAATTTTTTCGGATATAATAAGTTTTGTGAATAATCAATATCATCTGCCTAGCCTTTTCCAAACTATGTTGGGGTCGGCTTCTAGTCTAATCGGATGCAGCTGAATACTAGTATTTTACATGCAGCGACTGCCTATCTGACCTCCACAAGCCAGACAAGTAAGACAGAGAGACAATAAATTTTCTATCGCGTATTCGTCGATTCGACAAAGGTTAGGTGTCCAGGGTTATAACTGTTTGGACCAAGTAGGTGGCCAAAAATATTTTGAGGTCAGTGGTGTAGACGCAGATGGACGGGCATATAAAATGCAGTCTCATGCTCTTCGCAGGAGCACCGCACTCGTGGGTACTGGATGTTCGAAGTTCAAAACGTTCCTGTGTGACAACCCTATCGCCGTCACAATGGCGTCATCACTCGCCTGTCGGTATCGTGTTGTGTATTTTTCACAAAGTTAAGACCATTTTTAAAGTCATTTTTTTTCTACATTTTTCATGGTATCGAGGAAGATGTTTGCTGGGATATATTGTATTAAATGGTAGTAGGTGAGTACTGAATCGCTCCGTGGGTTGTTACTTATTGCACATTGGCACTAGAAATCATTAATGAAAAAAAAAAAAGAGTAACATATCCAGTATAAGCTGGGCTTCCCCCCCTCCCCCCCGCTCTGGGCGTAGCGTGTATCTTTTTTTTTTTTTATTTCTCTCGAACAGTCTCACAGCCCTTGCAGGCATCGGCCCTTGCGGACCCCTAGATTGTAGCTGACATCTCTTTGAGGCGCGCGTGGAGCATGAACGCGCCGTCGACACGGCCTGCCAAAAGTAACACCAATTACTGTTATCTAATTTTTATTTAAAAAAAAAAACGTACGTTTAATTTAACAGAAAGCTTTGAACCAGAGTCAAATAACGAATGACAAATAAAAAAATAGATTCGTTCGTTTTTCAATTGCATTGAACCCAACATGAAAAGGTAAAAATCAACACGAGAAAGTATTTTACCAAAACATTGAAAATTGGAACGCTACAATCAGAAATACGAAACCTTTTATCAAGTCTCTACTGTATTTTTACTGGGAATTTATTATTAGAGTGCCATAGTGGAGCATGGGTTTTTGTGGCGTGTAGCCTAAAGGTAAACGATTTTTTCCCTTTTTTATACGAATTGTCACTTCGATTTACTTTTAAACATATAAAATGCATATATTTAAAATCCTTTATTTTGATATTCCACTGGATGGTATAAAAAAATATGAACTCCACAATATGGCACGCCAAATTCGCCATTTCTCTTAGTTTTTTTTTATTTTAATGTTAGTGCTATTTGTGCTACCAAGACGAATCTAAGGACAAAGGAATTTCATTTATTTGTGCTACCAAGACGAATCTAAGGACAATTCTAAGGAATCTACGAAGTCGAAACGTAACTCATATTTGAATGAAAGTTATAGCGAATTACATATAAACCTTGAGAACACTATCGAGACTCCGATTAGTAACGTGCAGAAGGAGAGGATTTCTACTACAAACATGAAGTTAAATGACAAAATTATCTCAAATAATACTCCTTCGGAAAACTTAAATCCGGGTATAAATGAAGTAATTAGTACCCCCCTGGCTGTATCAAGCACAGACATAATCGTAAATAAAACCAATAGCTACAGAAATAGGATTCTAATATTCTCTGACGAACGCACACATATGAGAAACACACTACAAAATCTGATCGGATCAAACTTCATCGTGTCATCCTTTAGCAAACCTGGTGCAACTACGGATAAACTACTCGAATCGTCACTAGAGCTGTGTAAAGATTTTAACAAGTTTGATTATGTCGTAGTTATGTGTGGCAACAATGATAAGGACCCATTAAGAATACAATCAATTCTATATTTTTACTTGGATAAACTTGCTTATACGAATGTGTTACTTTGTAATCCAAAAAGAGGAAAGTTCTTAAGTGAGCTTAAACTATGTAAAACTTTCCATCACATCTGTTCCCAGTTTAGCCACAGTGTATTTGTTAACATCAACTGTAAGGTTCCTTATGCCTCATTCTTTTTGGTACTATGCAGGTTTGTGTTGAGAGACATATTGCATCTAAACTATAAATATAATTATAAACAGTATAGTGAGTCTTATTATAAAGATATTAAACAAAAAAAAGCAGTGTCGATGTCCACGCAGACAGAAATGTTATTGCAACCAGATCTAATATCAGTAGAAACTCAAACGGAAAATAATTTATTTCGAGAATGAATTTAATTTTACTATACTACACACCAATATACAAGGTATTAGGTCAAAAATAAATGATTTGGAATTGCTGGTAGAATCAAAAGACATCGACGTTCTTTGTCTGAGTGAAACTTTTTTTCGTGACCAGAGGGCAGAAACACTACAGTTGCCGAATTATAAAATGGGTTCATATTTTTCCCGGAAAAATAAATCTCGAGGTGGTGTGTGTATTTATGTAAAAAACTCAATTAACTACAAAAAAATTGAATGGTTATCTGAACTATCGGTTGAAATTCATTTTGAATGCTGTGGTATAATAATTCCAGAGACTAATTGGTATATATTGTGTGTGTATAGAACACCAAACAGCAACTTTAATCTGTTTATTGAAAAGCTTGAGTTATTATTGTTTAAACTAACCATCAGATTGAGATCCATAAACAAAAAAATATTTATCCTAGGTGACTTTAATATAAACACACTTGCCTGTACCGGGAAAAGTACTTTATTCAGAAATACTTTAAAAAAATTCAATTTGCACCTGACCTTAAACAGACCAACCCGATTAACATCACATTCTGCAACGTGCATAGATAACATAATCACAAATCATTGTAAATCCAAAGCAGAAATATGGGATTTAGGAATATCGGACCATACATGTCAAGTAATAAAGATACCGTCTAATTTAAGTTTCAGAGAAAAATACTGGTTCAAAATGCGACGTAATATAATCGACATATTTTTAAGATACATTTCTCAAATAAAATTTCAAGATGTGTATCATCATCTAGATGCAAACACAGCTTACGAAGAGTTTATTAGCTTATTTAAATTAATTTTCGATATTTGTATACCAGTTGAGAAAGTTAAAATGCACTATAAAAAAGATACAGCATGGAAAACCAAAGGAATCATAATTTCTAGTAAAAATAAACGAAAAATGTACCTACAAACAAAAAGTAGTACGTCTCAAGAACTTAAAATAAAATATGTTCGCTGTTGTAAAATCTTAAAGCGTGTAATAAAACAATCAAGAAAAAATTCAAATGTGAAATTCATCTCATGCAGCACCAATAAAACCAAGGCCACATGGGCATTAATAAAACGACAAACCCAAACTGTAAATGCTCTTCAACCCATAATAGACTACATCCTGCACAATAACAATGTTATAAAATCTCCTGTAAAATTAGCTAGTATTCTTAACAATTTCTACATTAACCAAAATCTCAACACTACGACACCGGACAATAACAATTACAAATCACAATCAACTTCTAACTCAAGCAGTATTTTCTTGTATCCAGTGGACAGACGCGAATTAATAGATATAGTTCTAAAATTAAAAAATAAAACTAGTTGCGGACACGATAATATACCCATTAGAGTTATCAAGGAAAGCATCCCATTTATTGTTGATCCACTGGTACATATTCTAAATCTTATGTTACAAACAGGTAAATTTCCAGATACCCTAAAGATAGCTCTCATTAAGCCATTGTATAAGAAAGGATCACGGCACGACATTAATAACTACAGACCAATTGCATTATTGCCAAGTTTCTCGAAGATATTTGAAAAGGTTATCCATGCTAGAATCACAAAGTTTTTAAATGTTAATAATATTTTGAATGTTAACCAATTTGGATTCCAAAAGAATAAAACTACATCATTGGCAATATATAAATTATTTAGTACCATCTGGGATAAAATCAATAATAAAAAACAATGTGCTGCTCTTTTCATTGATATGTCTAAAGCATTTGACTGTGTTAAGTATGACATTTTGCTTGATAAATTAGATGGTATAGGAATAAGAGGTATAGCACATAAATTAATTGAGAATTATTTAAATAATAGAATGCAAGGCACTTTTATTGAAGTATATAATGAACTTACAAAAATGGTGGAGGTAGTGAAATCTAAATTCGAATCTGTAATACTAGGCGTACCGCAAGGTAGTATATTAGGACCCCTCTTGTTCTTATTGTATATCAACGAGCTTCCAAATATAATTGACCATCTTTGTGTAATGTATGCTGATGACGCAACTATATTTATTTCAAATGAATATTCCAATGACCTTATTTACGAAACTGAAATAAATAGAATATTAACAACTGTGACTGATTGGTTGCAGTCAATAAACTTAAAAGTCAATGTCTCAAAAACCAAATTAATTCAATTTAGAAATTATAAAAGTAAACCTACTACTGTGAATGTAACCATGTCTGATACAGCGATTGAAGAAGTAAAAGACACAAATTTCTTAGGAGTTACAATAGATCAACATTTAAACTGGAAGGCACATATTGAAAAGATTAATAAAAGGATATCCAGTGCATGCTACGCATTGTCAGTTCTGGCAGAGACTACAAATCCAAGTGTAACTAGAAATGCTTATTTTGGAAATGTGTACCCACTGTTAACTTATGGTGTCATATATTGGGGAAACTCGACAAACGTACAATCAACATTCATTCTCCAGAAGAAATGTCTTAAGACAATATACAACATGCATAGTACCGAATCATTAAGAGATGTTTTCAAAACGGAGGGTTTCCTGACACTGACTGGTATTTATATACTCGAATTATGTTTATTTGTTAAAAACAATATGCAATATTTTAATTTCAAATCAAATTTTAAAAGAAACATTCGAAAACAATATAAATATGACATTAATTTACCGGTTATTAACAATGTGATTTTTTATAAAAGTACCTATGTTACTGCTATTCGTGTGTACAATCACTTACCGCCAGCAATTAAACAATTAAATGGAAATATGTTTAAAAATAAATTGAAAAAAATGTTAATTGCTAATGTATTTTATAATCTGCATGAGTTCTTTGAGAAAAAATAATATTTGTATGCACCTTAATCCTTAAAATACCATTGCATATCCGACTTGGGTAAACTGTTGAAACTAAAAATGTAATGTTTACTAATAAGAACTTAATGTACACAGTTATGCAATAAATATATCTTTATCTTTATCTATCTTTATCTAGGACGTATAATTTATCTAAATCTGTTCATCCGTTTGGAGTTACGAGGGAACAAAGAAACGGACATTACATACATACATACAGGTCAAACACATAACCCTCCTCGGCTTCGCCGCAGTCGGGTAAAAATAATAAAGCATTAAGAAGCTCTTTCTTCTTTCATAAAAAAAAATCGCTACAAATTCTTCAAATGCTTTCATGTCGTTAGATTTGATTCACACCATCACGTTGTATCAAAAAAGTGTGTCATCTTTTAAACTGGCGCCTATCAACGGAACTTGAATAGTACTCAACAACCCGCTTGCCTAACAAAAAACCCATGACTCACATTTATAGAGTACCCCTTCACCCCCACTCGATGTTAGCAGCCTCTTACACTGCCCAAGTGTTCTCGAGCTCTGGCCTATTTTATTAGAAGACACCCCTTCCGATCGATTTACGACCCTATTTCAGAAAGATAAGAGTTGGTTTTACAGTTTGCCTTTAGTGCAGTTTCACAGTTTTGTTAAGCAAGACAGAATGTAAGGAAGTGAAAAATGTTGAGCGACTCTGCTTAATTAGAGTAAAAATTAAAGCGTTTAAGTTTTACTTGGATTCGTTGGTCGTTTAATTTGATGGTTCTATGTACTTATGTTCTTATATGATGTATTTTATCCTCTACTATTAAATGAGCAATATTTGTACATATGTTCTCGAAAATAACTCATACGATTTCGATGAAAGTTGCATTATAAGGTGAAAAATAGACCTAGCTAGGTTATCTGCGAAAATTATCGATCACTCAGGTACAGGATGATGCGATTCAAAACTGCCTCGAATGTCGAGTGGTCCCAATCACGACTGCTGAGCATGAGGTCCTGGGTTGAATCCCGGTAAAATGCCACTATAAAGTGTGTAGAACAAATAACATAATTGTTATATTTTATCCTTAAGTCAATATCATCCGGAAGATTTTAATTAAATTACAATTTATGATTTTGATTTATTTTCTTTGGACAAGCATAGACCGTATAGTCGAGAACAAATTATATGATGAAAATAAAACAAACGCACTTCCAGAAGTAGGTAATGAGTTCCTTTCTTACCTAAAATAATACCTATAGGTATCTACCTCTGGGAGGCGATTCCTTGTAATCACAAATTGATTTCTCATTATAACGTCAAAGAGAAAAAAATAACGAGAAAAGAAATACAACAACTTTATGAAACAAGAGAAATAATAACAATATCATCTATCAAAACATGTTGTCTTGGCAACATCATATTTTCGCCTCAACATATTCGTATGCTGCGTATGTTTCTCACAAAAAATTTAGGAGCGAATTATGTTTACGACACCACAACCGTCGGGTACCGACAGAATTGTCTCGTAAAACACGTTGCAAGGAGGCGTAATAATATAACGTCACGACTGTTATCTTTGCGACGTGAAAAGAGCGGTAAATGTTTTTGGAAATATATATTTTTTTACGTATTACATCACGAAGTCTGTATATGTATCTAATCTGTAATCCTCAAAAGTTCTTTTTTCTTGTTTTAAAACGTTGCCCCATACTAGGAATTTCACCTGTATCGTGGGTGCATTTACAAATATTTAAACTCACATACACAAACAGCCACACCCGGAACAACTACCTGTAGGCCATACAAATATTTGTTCCGGGCGGGAACCCGCGACACGCAGCGAAGCAGTCAATCGCTCAGCCACTGCGCCAACCGTGCCGTGTAGTTTAGGCAGAAGTGTACGTAAAAGTACACCCACACAGATTTACTCCGCCTTGTCATCACCGCGCCTTGCTAGGTGTCCTACTTAAAACCAATTGAGTGCCGAAGTTCGATTTTATAAATCGGAAAATAAGATGCACTTAAACATATTAAACCTACATTAGATTTTCTTAATACCTCTTAGGCCAACGAAACTCACAGTATTTCTCTACCAGAGCGTTAAGATTTTAACGCTCGTAGACGTAAAACATCTATACAAATAAATAAAATTGAAGTGTCTGTTTGTAATTTCAAAATAACAGCTTTTAACTAAATGCAAATGAAAGTACGAGTATATACGGTACTTATAACAAAAACACTTTTTGTTTTCATTTTTGTCTGTCTGTCGTCTGTTTGTTCCGGCTAATCTCCGAAACGACTGCGGCGGCGGCGAGCGATTTTGACGGGACTGTTATAGACAGATAGCTGATGTTATAAGGAATTACTTAAGCTACTTTTCTTTTAGAAAAATAATTAGGGTTCCGTGCAAAAAATGAATTAAAACCCTTGAAATTGTTAAAAAAATCCGTTTCAAATAGGGAAATAATATTTTAATAATAATTTCACGCAGCGCAAGTCACGGGGCACAGCTAGTTTAAAAATAAAATATGCAGACTTCAACTGGCTGACTTCCCACGCACTTCTGTCGACCTTTAAACTTAAAAAAAGCAGACGAAACACAATCTCAGCGTTAACAAAGAAAGAAAGAAAAAGTATTTATTAGACTCACACAGGACAAAACAAAAAAAAAATGGATGAGATTACAACAATATAAAAATTATATAAAAAAGTAAACAAGAAAAAGATAAAACAAATTAAATTCGTCCTGTACGAGGAAAGGTACTACAGAAACTGGTGTTTCTCTGTAATGTATCACACAAGTTTAAATACTTTTTTAAATTAAGTTTATCTGGGCGCCGCTTGACAGTAGCTCACGGCTAGCTCGTTTCGTATGAAACTCCGTTTTCTTAATTATTTTTTCGAAATAAAATGCGGAGGACCAAAGCCGTTTATGCGAGATGTCACTTAGTCTTTTATTTCCGTCACCCGTGGCCCGATGTGAGGATATACAACTGAGTTAGAAAACTTTTTGTTATGCTTTTATACCGAAGTTATAATGCGCCACTATCCTTCAAAATAAAATGTATTAGGTAAAATAGATGTACAGGTATTTTAACATCACGCCTGTAAGTCTCTAAGGCTACGAACACACTGACAGGTCCTTAGCTCCTTGAGTCTAGCTACTTCGATACTCGCTAGGAGACTATCGAGGCGCCAAGCGCGCAGTACGGCTGATTGCAAAGATTTTAGAACATTCGTTCTCGCTAGGTGACATGATAGCCTCTAGGCGCTAAACAAGCTTGTCAGTGCGTTCATAATCTAAGGGTTACGCAAAGGTGTACTTAGTACACTCACACTTCACCAGTTATGTTTAAGTCCCATGTCACACATCCAGACTCCGTGAATGCTACTAAGTAATTCCTGATGAAAAAAAAAACTAACACTTTACCCGAACTGGGAATCGAACCCAAGACCTCATGCTCAAGCCTTCAGAAGTCGTGCTTGCGACCACTGGACTAACGAGGCAGTCAGAATAGCATTGAATTACATAACTTAATATATAAGCACACTTAGTACACTTATATACATACACAGTAGAATACACATGGTCGCGGTTTTATGGTACGGGAATCTTCCATTTTTACAACATTCTTTTATTTATTTAATGCCTGGTGGCTTTGGGAGGTGGTGTAGAATTTTAAGTAAAGTTATTACGGAAACTTGATCCTAACAAGGCTCTGAGACGTTTTTTTCAGAAAAAAGAAAGTTACAATTTGTGGTGTTAATAATGTAAAACTGTCAAGAATTTTAGGCCGCATAAAATGGCTACAGTGCAAGCTGGCATATTTTATTCATATTATTAAGTTTCATCTACTAGTATGTACAGCATTTATAAGAAAGGTGTACTCATATTTAAAAGTGTGGTACAGACCAGTATACTGTAAAAGTTTCTCCATGGTGATATCATTATAATCGCAAAAAAATATTCAGCTGCCGAACACAAGATATCAATACTTGCTCGACCCTAATGTATGGGACAGCTGTTTTTATTCATGATTAGGATATTGGTCCCATACAGCTGTTTAGTGGAGCTAGTGGCTAAATAATAAAAGTCGCTCGGGTCAATCTTCAGGTTAAGCCGCGTTTGCCTAGGTTGGTCCGTGGAAGGGTGACCGCCCATCAGTAGCAAATTGTCAATTTTCGTAACAGGTAAGCCGAAGTACATATCTTTAATCTGATTATATTATTGTCTATACAAACCCGACTGTGCCATTTTTCAAAGGGAATCCGGTAGGAATCGAGTTGTATGGAACCTTCGCCACAGCCACCCATTACATACCGAGTTTCCCCCTGCTTCGGAAACCACGTTAAGCCGTTGGTGTCAGCTGTCATTTGTAGATCTTTGAAAGTCGTTACAGCTTGTCAGTAGCCCGACATTCTGACTCCCAGTGTTACCAAGTGTTTTAGTATTAATTACCTATGTTTGGGTCAGTTTCCAGTCTAAACGGATGCAGCTAAATACCAGTATTTTACATGGAATGACTTAGTGACTTGGGAGCGACACTAAAAATCAGATAAAAAAAATTTGGTTTACAATTTTTGTTGAAAAAGAATCGATCCCCATTAAAACAAACAAATCCTACATTTAGTGGAATTGGGAGCAATTTAAAACCTCCACGTTTCTGTATATTCCCAAAAGCAGTGTTTTGGGAACATAATCGGAAGCCAAATGTCTTTTATTGCATCCATGAAAATAAACTTACTTTGCTTTGGGGAATTCATGAGTATTTAGGTAATCTGGGGGAATGGAATGGGTTTTTCGGTTAACTTCCGTGTTCCATATATGTATGTATATGCATTTTAGCAAACAGAGTATGACTTCGGTCGCATAAAAGTTTATTATGATGCTTTCACGTATAAAATGATGAATGAGACTCTTCATCATCATCATTTCATCCCGGAATCGGTGAAGAATAGGAAGAGGAAGCTCAGCAATGGCAGGGTATAGGCAATACTCCGCCATTTTTGAGCTTTTGTCTGCCACAATAACACTCTTACATGTCATAAATGCGAAAGTTTGGATGAATGAATTGATGTCTGTTACTCAATCAAGCCAGAACGACTAAACGGATCTGGATACAATTTGGCACAGAGAAAGATTATAGTCCAGAATGGCTCCTTTTTTTTGAACGAAGTCTCGGGCAACAGCTAGTTATGTTTAAACAGAACATGTGGTTGTTGTTTCCTATGCGACTACTCTAAGAAGAAACACTAAATCAAAATCGGAGGTCACAGTCTTCTTTAAAGTCCAGAAAAAACTTGGTCAGGAGTATGAGGATCACACAGTTAACTGCACAGTCCTCATGCAGACGTGCTCTAGAAACGCATTTATACGCAACCGCGTCTCTAAAGGATTCTGCCCACTACACCGTACCATACCTTCAAAAGGTGGAGGCAATGCTCACTAGACCGTTTCGTCACCGACCAACATCGTCGCGTGCCACGCATTTAGCGTATCTGCACCGGCCAAATATTCTCGTCGACAATAATTGTTGACGGTCCGTGCATGGCACGTTCCGATAACGGAACGGTCTAGTGGACATAGTCTCATACTTTTCAATATAAAGAATATAGGGTTTAACCTCATATGTTGACCTTTCTATACCCGTTATAAACTGGTATGATATGCTGTTGATACGTTCTAGTGGACATAGTATTCCGTGTCATGTTTCTCTCCGCGCTTGATACGTTCATAGCACGGTCATGGTATGGTACGGTGTTGCGGGTAGAATCCTTAAATCAGGAAACACTGCAGTCCAATTAAGCTTCCTGCTCTCAACACAATTATGCTCAACACGAGTGGTGATTAAAAGAATGTTAACAACAATTCACTGTATCCGAAAGTCATAAAATTCAATTTTTAAAAACCTGCAGAATAACTTTTAAAACTGAACAGTAAAATTATTTCTGGGTTGGGCTTATTGGATTCGTTATAACTACGCCATTGACTTCGTTATCAAAAAGGTCAGACTTGATTAAAGTGTATAAAATTTTATGTATTTTTTTGTCGACTTCGAACTGATCGTCCCGCCGCGACACATTTATTATTTATATTTACTGTATTCCTATATACATAAAAATGTTTTCATCCGTTTTCTTGAGAGTGTACTAGTGCATCTATTTATTGGTAGTCCTAATTTAATATCTCGTATGATTACGAATTTTTTTCTTATTTTCCAACAATTTGGTCCTTTACACTCATCTTTGAATGTACAGTAGAGACCATAAGTGCACTAGCAGTTTCACAAAACGATCGCATCAAAACAAGTCGCACTTACGACCTTTTTCCATAACAAACATTTTGCACACATACACGATCTCGTATATCGCACTCTTTCATAATTATCTAGTTAGAAAGAGTGCGATATAATGATATTTGCCTTAGTGACAAGCCTGTCATGTCGCGACGGAGTATTAAGTTAGTGATATTTAATTTCAAACTAACAATTATGTGTCTATCTGGCTTAGCGGTTAACGCTATAGATAAAATGTCTCACACGGTGTAGCCTGCGTTCGAATCCAAGTGACACAGTTTACACTTTTTGTGTTTTAATTATAAATGATACGTTAGACCCGATGAGATATGTTTTTCTAAATATTAGTTGGAACTTATTATTAA
This sequence comes from Noctua janthe, assembly GCA_910589295.1. Classification (NCBI taxonomy): domain Eukaryota; kingdom Metazoa; phylum Arthropoda; class Insecta; order Lepidoptera; family Noctuidae; genus Noctua; species Noctua janthe. Next base: position 2,364,115 of record OU342561.1, read on the forward strand.
CAAAAAAGATGAGGGTGAATGTGAAACAAAATAAACTTCTGGATTGAACAAAGTAGTTAGTTATGACGTTGTTAGTTGGTGAACTTTGTCACGAGCGTTTGTGTTATTATTACGATTAGCGTATTGTTTGATTGTCTTTATTCAAGATGCAAGCTAATATTAGTATAGATGACAGGGCAAATATTGTCACTTTGCGTAAAAATGGGCTTAATATTTCTCAAATTTCAACTGAAACTGGCTTAAAATGTGTAAGTTATTTTTAAAAATTATAATTATTATGATGATAGTTGTGGTGTGTGATTTTCTTATTATTAAATAAATTGTTAGTTGCAAGTGTGTAATCATATTTTGTTTTTTTTTTAGAAATTCTGTTAGCCGTTGGGTAACGAGGTTTGAGGAAGAAGGTAGAAGGTGGAAGGTCTGAAGAGTCGTCTAAGAAGTGAAAGGCCGCCGCTTATTAACCCGACTCAGCGACGTTTTATGGTGGAAGAATATGAAACAAATGGTTTCATTCCAACTATAATGTTTGCAGAGCAATTGGATACTACATTACAGACTGTTCACCATGCAGTCCATGCTGAAGGTTTACATTATCGGAAGCCAGCTAAAAACCATTTTTGACACAAAACCACGGGGAGGAAAGACTACGTTTTGCTCGAGATTATTTACATTTTAACTGGGAGGTGACTGTATTTTCTGACGAGAAGACTTTCAAGTCTTGACAAAAGGAAGACTTAATTTATGGCGAAAAATAATAATACTTAATTTAATAAGTAGACCGGGTAACTAAATATTTAGTAATATTAACATAACCGTAAATAAAAAAATTAAGAAATAAATTTTAAATTTAATGATCTTAAATTGGGGTTTAGTTTCAATATTCTTTTCGTCAAGAAAATGAACACTTAAGCTATAACCTCAATACATTCAATGTGACGTTACATAAAAAAAAACACGTTCATAAAGTCTAACTCAGATATTAGTATTCAATGAACTCTGCTGAATACCTATAATAAGCGGGTATCAACAATTATTTTTGTGTTATTAGAATATCCTTTCCGTGTTATGTTATTCTTATTATGAATTGACTAAGTGGGTATACAACAAAAAATCTTATGAACGGTGATAAGAGAACTTTTTTTTGCCTAGGTAGGAATGTGACGTCACAATTCTCGTAAAAGTTTGTTAATTTTATAAATAAATAAAACGAATAAACATTTTTGTTATCATTCAGCATGATTTTTTTATTTCCACCTTCCAACACCGAAAAGATAAAATAAAAATCAATTAATGAGGTTAAATAATAATACAATAACTATCTAATATTTAACTTCTTATAAAAAATAAATAATAAGCATGACTACATTATAAATAAACATAAATACCTAACGACTTTCTGCTTAAAATACAAATATTATTAAGGTTTCAAAGAAACAAAAAACAGCCACACATTGTAATAACATGGATTTGAACTTAGACTTCATTGATCGTGAACCCATGTGTTGGTAGCTGTTTGGGCTGACCCAAACAGTTACCAACACATGTTAATACTACGCGAATTTTAACAATGCAATGGTAAGAACAGGTCATCACTATGATGTGTATTCTAAATGCAACAGAAATATAATGCTATTTCGCGTAGCACACTACGCGAAATAGCATTATATTTTTTTACGACAGTTCATTAGTGTGTGTTATGTGTGGAATGTTGAGACATCACTCATACACGCACACGCACACACACTGCTGTATCGCGCTCGCACAGTTCATAGCAATAAAATCTTTAGCATGGTAGTGCACTTTTGAGCGTCTACTGTACGCAAATACGATTATTCCAGGACTTGCATCCACCTGTTGATGACAAAAGGCCAGACCTCTACAACATGAGACTTAAAAATTACTGGCGAAATGCAGGTGTACTATAGGCACACTGCCTAACTCTTCGGGGATTACCGGCGTTATGTTATGCATTTGTATCGATTTTTGTTACCAACCATCTTGGGACATAACTTTAGTACCTATTTTAGTAATAAAACTATTATAATAACTAGGACTGCGAAAGGAGCTCAAAATATTGAAACTCATATTATAAATACAACTTGGATACGAAATCTTTGTTGGATAAAAATAATATCTTACAAAAGATAATCGAGGGCCTTTTTCTTTATAGACCTACCTTTGGGTGATGCAGAGGCATCACCCAAAGGTTGACTGGTAGAAAATGCCTATGGCATTAAGTCCGCCTCTAAACTTTTGTGCTTGAAGTGTTAAATAAATAAATAAATTGTAATAAAACATTCATTTGTTCTAATATTATATAATAACGGATGAAATAAATAAAATAAAGCGCAGAAAACCTTCGCATGCTTCACAAAAAATAATCTCTCATCCAACATTACCTATACCTTTGCTTACCATGTTGAAGATTAACCGTAAAGTACAAGTAGATAATCCAGTACTTCAGTTAAATTGCTTTCTGAAACCATCGCTGAAAAGATTACAAAAGGATAATCAGAAAAAAATTCAATATATTAAGTTCTATTTTTAGAGAGGTAGGCTTCGTGAAGAAAGCTTTGGGGGTGGGTCGCTATACCTTTTGATAAATTCAGATTGAAATAAAACGTTTTTAAGTGAGTGGTTTCGTTACTGTTTCTGTCAGTCATCCCATTGCTGGGCAAAGACCTCTCCCCGTGACTTCCAAACCTCGAATCTCGAATCTTCTTCTTTCGATCTAGGGCTAATGGGTCCACATTAGCCCTAGGCGACCCTACTGGTCGCTGGTTCTGTCGATCTCGTCCCGCCATCTTCTGCGAGGTCTACCGCGTCGCTTGGCTGTGTCAGGGCCCCACATCGTGGTTATTTTGGCCCACAGCTAGTCGGGCATACGGCAGACATGGCCAGCTCAGTCCCACTTCAGCTTAGCGGCTTTTTGAGCAACGTCAGTAACTTGTTTTTCGTAACACATTAAGACTGTAATAAAAACCGCGAATGGAAAACCTATGTAAGTTTCTGCTTTTCCAAAATGGGTGTCAATATCAGCAGCCAGTAATCAACTAGACAAACGCTCTAAAAAATGGGCTTAAAATCAGTCTATTCTATCGGGGTATATTTTGTGTGAATATTTTATCGCTTCTTGCTTCGATGGCAGGATAATCTACGTCCCCAATTGATAATTTTCAGCAAGCATGCTTGCAGTGTCGACGTCAGTTTATTCAATTGCGCGTAAAAAATCGGGGGAATACCCTTATCAAAACTATCGAATTGTATCCGGGTATAAAGAACTGCGTAGTTTCTAACTAGTAAATCAGAATGGCCTTGTTAGTTATGATTCATAGATTCACGTACGAGTTAAGCCTTTGATAAAAATCTACAAAAACACCTGAAATTTTTGCAAGTAATGATGTCTTCAATACATTTGGACGAGCCCCTCAGAGTTTAAATATAGGTAAGATAAGATTAAATGTCTACTTATAGATTAGTACCTGTAAGTATAGACTTCAGATTAAAGATAAATCGGGGCAAAGTTAATACTTTTGATTTTATCAAAATTCCAAAGCGGCTTTGCTCGAAGTGTCGGTAAAGTTGATAAATAAACGAAATACACAATCCGGAAACCCGTTTCCGAAGCCAGGTGGGCTGCTGTACGTATTTAGTCCGATGGGGGTCACCACCATCTGCCTAGCCTTTTCCCAACTGTATTGGGGTCAGCTTCCAGTCTAACCGGATGCAGCTGAATTCCAGTATATTACAAGGAGCCTGTCTGATCTCCACAAACTAGTTAGTACTGCTGGGTGATACAGAACCCGTTGGAAAGACCTGTTGTCAGACTTTCGGGTCACTGACTACCTGTAAAGACTGTCAAAGATCTACAAATGACAGCCGGGACCAACGGTTTAACGTGCTTTCCGAGGTACGGAAGAATCCCGGTATGTTATGATGGTCCCTCATCCACAGACCGTCCTAGCCAAGCGCGGCTTAACCTTGTAAATCGCCCTGTGTGGCTGTTATTGTTTAGCCGATATTACGATTAAATAAAACGTGACTGCGGAGCACCATCGTAGAAGATGTAATCTCCTGTGCTGCCGCTTGTACAACTTCACCTACCCCTAGAAGGATCTATCCGAGACAACAACTAATGCTATCGAGATGGCAGAGTCCTGATTGCATCTTATTTTTAACTTTAAAGGAATTCACTCACAACCAGCCTCGGTGCCACTGAACATAGGCCAGTTTTTTTTTTTTTTTTTGATAGCCTATACTGTCCCACTGCTGGGCAAAGGCCTCCCCCAATTCCTTCCATGTGCTCTTTTACCACGCCTCCTCGAACCAGCCTTCGCGGTACGCGTCCAGATCGTCTCGCCACCTCTTTCTGGGCCGGCCTCGGCGGCGCCGTCCATCTTTCGGCAACCATCGTGTGGAGACTTTCGCCCAGCGGTTATCGTGCATACGGCTGACGTGACCCGCCCAATCCCATTTTAGCCTAGCAGCCTAATAGCATAGGCATAGGCCAGTGTCTAATTAATAAAAGTATCTTAATTATAACATAATATCACGCCTGTAATCCCCTAAGGGTTAGGCAGAAGTGTACCTAATAGTACACCCACGGTTCGCCAGTTATGTTTAAGTCCTATCTAATAAGGGGCGAGCCTATTGCCATCAACCGGAAATCCAGACTACGTGACTGTTACTGAGAAATTCCTGATGGAAAAACCTAATAACACTTTGCCCGACTTGGGAATCGAACGCAGGACCTCATGGTCAGCAGTCGCGCTTGCCACTACTAGACCAACGAGGCTGTCTTAATTATAACAGCCTATAATCGTTAACTGTCGAACAGAACCTCTTTGCAGAGCGTGTCAAGCTTAATCTTTATAGAGCTATATGTAAATTTAAATTTGCATATGTGATACCCTAAGTGTCATGCAAGCTGGAACGCAAAATTTGAAACTTCAAGGCGAAATTCAAAACTATGAGACGCGGAGCTTAGAGGACAAAGGACCCTCAATAGACCTCAATAATTAAGTTAATAGTAAAAAAAAAATATTAAGGACTGTTAAAATAATGTGAAACCGAAAAGATTAAAATATTAGGTTAGTCACTCACGGCTATTGGTCGATTTTTTTTTTTGCAGCCTCTACTGTCCCACTGCTGGGCAAAGGCCTCCCCTAATTTCTTTCATGTGCTCTTTTTCCCGTGCTTCCTCGAACCAGCCTTCGCGGTAAAAAATTAATTGAAGTTAAAAAAAAATAGCTTTTACTACAATGAAAAGTAGTTTTTTTTTTTTTTTAAACGTTGCCCCACACTAGAAATTTCTCCTGCTAGATTAGGTTTAGCTATGAAAATTGAACGCGTATACATAGTTTAGTGTCCTTAATTAACTGTTGAGAAGACGACTTGATCCTGGCTGGATCAAGTCATGTCTCTTATGAAAATATATTGTCACCAGAACCAAAGGTGTGTGCTAAATTTCAGTTCAATCGTTTGGGGGGTTTTGACTGAATATTTACTAACTACCAAGGCAAGTTAAATAAAAGCTTATAATAAAAAGGACGATTTAATGCAAAAAAGAAACCCAATCAACGATACATGGGTATTTTGGCGCCTGACCTTAAGTGAAACTAACGCCGCCACCCATCCCCCACCTCTTTGTTTATTACAATTTTCACAGATAATTTCACAAATCTTTTTATATCTAGCGCCAAAAGAACTCAGCAGCACTGCTATCTAATCGATCATTGTTTATTATTCCGGCCTGTTGAATGTTGTGACGTCTTAGACTCCGTGAGTGATACGTCACGCGGCCGGAGACAGCAATAACTCTGTCCCTTTCACACAGCGAGGCGATAGTGATCGTCTGCCCCTCTACACTGGTATCGTTCGGATACATCAACTGATCAAGCCGCTTTGGTTTGATGAAAACCGTGTTAAAATGAAATTTTAAAGCTATAAACTATCTAGTTTTTTGATAGAATGATTATTTTTATTATTTTAGTTATTAAACTAAGCTCTTATCTAAAGAATGTGTTGTTTATTGAAAAGTAAAGCGGTTTTTTTTCTACTGTAAGTTCTACGATTCAACTACGTAGTGTGTTTCCGAACATACCTTCATAAAAATGCTGTCAGAAAGAATACAAGGATTGAAGTGTTTTTTGTGTTTACAAAATTATTTGTTTTGAAGTCAAGAGTATTATTAGGGCACGGTGTTGTTATAAACCTAAAATTCTATCTTTTGTGGAAACAGTGTTGGATAGTTGTACAAAAACAGCGCTACAAAAAATAGTTGAAACTTTGTTATTTCTTTTGTTGGGCGTTCCTTATCGTTTTTGTGTATTAAAATAGGATTCTAAGACATTGATATCATTGTTGTTATCTTTTCGTATCGATAACATTATCATAACGATATTCTGTTTATCTAAACAATTAACGGGAGTTCGTTGAAGACTTTGAGAGTGCGTTAATCTAACATAAACAGAAAATAAATAAAAAGAAACCTATGTAGCAGTGAATAGTGATTTAAATTGGTGAAATCTCGTAAAAACCGTTTATTTCAAAATGGGAATATTTTGTCAGATCAACTTGTACAAACCACCAGACGGCGCTTTCTACAGCGGAGAAGTCGTTTCTGGAATGATCAAATACGCACTTGACGAACCAATGGAAATGGAGAAGATAACGGTCTCTTTAAAAGGAATGGGTAATTTAAGAATAACGGAGAGAACCAACAAAAAGAACAGAAGACGTACCTATGGAAGCAGTGAAGTCTACGTTGATACTGACGAGGTTATTCAAGAAGGAAAATACACTGTACCTCCAGGATCTTACGAGTTGAAATTCAATTTTCGATTGCCTCAGAACGTACCTCCAACATTTGAGTACAACAAATACATTCCAAGATACAGCGTCAACTGTACGATAAAATATTATGTGCGCATAAAATTCGATAGACCAGGCTGGTTCGCTTTCGCCAAACATTTTCGAAAGGAAATTACTGTAGCGTCTACTATCACACCAAAACTATCAATGGAACCTGTCATGTATGGAGAACGAAGCAAATTACTACAACTATTTTCTAGCAAAGTTAGCACCGTGATCATGAAAGCAGACATTCTTAACTCTGTAATTACAAATGGAGGTAAAATAGAAATCGAATCAGAAATTCAGAATGACACAAATGTAAATATAAAAAGTGTTGAAGTGAAACTGGTAGAAATGCATACGTTTAAGGCATCAGGACACACTGACGTGAAGAGTTGTGAAGACGTACCGAATTGCGAAACAAAGACAGGGTCTATCAAGAGTGGAGCTACCCTACATATGCCAGTAGATATCATCGCTCCTTCAGATATTGTTTCTTTAGATAACTCAAACATAGTTTCGAGAGATTATGTAGTTAGAATAACAGCTGCACTGCCGATGCCTCATAGAAATGTTGTGTTGGACATACCTGTCCAGATAGGAGACAATGTGCAGAGAGATGAGATTTGTGATCTTCCTCCAACGTATTGGGAAGCGATGGGGGAAGCCAGGAAAGATGACGAAGATGCAAGCGATGATGAAGCAGGTGGTGATGAAAAGGGAGAAAATGAAAAGTCAGAAACAGGAGAAAAGTCTTAAATCAATATTATCACATTTCTTGTACAAAAAGCCCTGCACGTGTGGGATTTCTCACTGGCAAAAAGATCACCTTCCGTAAAAACTTTTATCACCTGTTAAACGCCTTTTGGACATTGAATTTACAATAAATCCTCCGCTCACATTCGTTATAGAAAGGAAGTTCTGTGAAAAATTTGTAAAATTTGTGTTTTTTTGTTGTTGTATTTGTATTCACTCAGTGGTTTCGGCTGTGCGTTCTGTCATTGAGTGAATGAATTAATATAAAGAGTGAATTTTTCAAGTAGGCGTAGATGGCCAAATCTGAAACTATGAGTAGCGAAAAATACTTCAAGAAATGTTGGAACCGATTTTGATGAAAACTAAAACTGCATTATTGGATTTTAGGAAATCAATATTCCTAGCCAGGAATCGAACCCATTGATTTAAAAAACAACACAGACTATTAAAACACCTAGTCTCGGATTTGGCCATCCACGCCCACTTGAAAATTTACCCTGTATATGAATTTTATTTATCAGATCAGGAATTGTAATTGTTATAATTCTTTAATACCATATGTGACATTGCAGCTATATGTGTTATACATTTTCAGTATTATAATAGTTTCAGAAATTGTTTAAGGCTGAGGACAAAAAAAAAAAAAAAAATTGAGCTCGCAAATTTTTTGAGGTGTGTTTTGAGTTTTTGTGTTGTGAGTCGCGTAAAATGAGTCGCAACTCATTTTACACGACTCACAACTCAAAAAATTCCGCTCGTTTGGCCGCGCCCTAAGTGTCTGAAATATCGAATATAGTTTAAATTATGACTATTCGGGTAATTGCATAGGTACCACCACTGACGGTCGATCACTTTTCAACCTTATAACTCAAGGCATAAAGATGAAAACTGCTCGACCGCCAGTAAGCGCGGTAGAACTTACTCTCTAATATAAACTATAAATTATTGTGTGTAGATATTATAAGTGTTAATATGTTTCCTTACTGTTGTTATGTTGTGTTTTAGCCTAGTTTGCCAAAAAAGGTACTGAATTCTTAGATTGATAAAATTTGTACTTTGTCTTTTACGTTGTAAGACTCAAACTATATCTGTTTTTTAACAGCTTGTTAAATTACGTGTGATATTGATTTATTTAAAAGTTTATAAAAAATTTAGTAGTCTTATTTCACTAAACAAGCATTCCAGCGTTTGCAACTTAGTTTTAAAACATCTAAATATGTGTTACGGAAAATAAGTTTTTACATTTTCAGTTTGCATAAGAATTTTAAACATGTTACGAGTATCAATCAATCAGTCAATCATTTTATTGTCAGGCAAGTGAGGCCCATAGATACACAAAATAATCTTACAAAATAATAAACTAATACATATAAAAACCTTATTTAACAAAAACTAGACACGAATCGTTGACGGCGTCGTGTTTTGCTGCGTGGTGTCGCGTAACCGTCCTCGGAATCGTCGATATACGACACCTTTCGGCCAAAAGTCCTCTTTCAAGAAGGTCTGCAGATGGTGAGTTGGAGCTCGAACCACGAACGACTTGAAGTTGATGTCGTGGCGTGATTCCAACCTTTCGACCCTCAGAGTCCAGTTGGTCTTCACTCTTAAATACTCCACGACTTCCTCAACCTTCGTGGAGTGACTAACCCTGTGCTAAATCTCATCGAAGTTGGTTCTGTCCAGGCTTGAAAAGGTAACCAGATACACAGACCGACATACAGATATACTTACGTATGTACCAAATTGAATCAATTTTCTTACGCTCTATACATGCTTAAAAAAGTATCCAACCAGACCGCGCTTCTTACTGCTTACCATGCGTATGTGGGATCCACTCTGTCGTATGGGTTAATATATTGGGGAAACTCGACTAATAAAGAAATTGCGTTCAAAGCCCAAAAAAAGTGTATTAGGTCTATATGTGGGTTACGCCAAACGGATTCATGTAAACCACATTTCGTAAATCTCAAGATTTTAACACTCCCTGCTCTATTTATCTACCTGGCCTCAATTTTAGTTAAATCAAACATTACAAGCTATGATACGTTAAAAAGCAGAAGACTTAAACATACCTTAAGAGATAAAACGTCCCACACTAGAGCGTACAGTAATAGTGTTTTCTGTATGAGCACAAAGATTTATAACAAGCTACCTATGGACATTAAGATTATAAATTCAATTATTATTTTTAAAAGAATGCTAAAAATTTTCTTAATTAAAAAGGCCTATTACTCAATAGCAGAATTTCTTGAGGAAAAATAATTTTGTTCAATAAAGTACCTATCACTAAAGTGAATATAATTCAGTAAAATATTTTAAAAGGATTATGATAATTAATATTAAATGATTACAATACTGTGACATAATTGAATTAATGAATAATGATAATTTTTAAATCAGGTAACTCATGACATGTGTATTTTTATTTAGGTATGACTATAATAATTTATAATTAATATGATGTAAATGATAAAATTATATAATGTAATTAACGATGTCCTATATAAAATTAAATATTTATAACTTTTTTCTTTTTAATTAATGAATGTAAATAATGCATGTTCAACTGTTACTGTTACAATTATAAGCATATATGCATGATGAAATTGCAATGCCCTAACAGGGCCACTATGTTCTAAGAACTATTATCCTCTGTTAAGAACTTTATTTATGTACACATAGTTAGCAATAAAGAATTTGAATTTGAATTTGAATTTGAATTACTTTCATCATCTGCTTAGTCTTTTCTTTCTTTTTGGTGAACCTGAAGACCCGTATTTTACATGGTGAGACTACCTATCAGATCTCCACAATCCAGTTTCTGGGTACCTTTTGGTAAGACTGGTTACTTTTCATTTTTCATAATAGTACGCACAGACACTTGGTCTGATCAAAGCACTCATTATCACTATTTGTCCCCATCCAGACCAGCGACCCTAAGCCCCAGAGCCCCGGGTTGGAGGTCTTGCTCTCAAGGTACTTACAGAATGGTCTGGTAAAGAAGCAGCTGATAACATCCTAGACATGCGAAATGCCATTAAAAATAAAAAAAAAACAATACAATTTCAAATAAATCTCTTTATTGCTAAAACCATCACCTTAATAACTTCAAAGTTCTAATGTTATAATGTACTATAAACTTAAATACAGAATTGCAACATAAAATGGAAAATAAATGCAAATTTTTGATGCGCAAAATTTGGCGCGCCTTTTTTGTGTAAGCCGATACGGGCTCATACGCACAAAAAAAAATACATGAAACTGAAACGGCTCCAAGCTATAAAATCCCCTCGATGCTCTTTATCTTCAGCTCCCTTTCCAATATTCTCTATTCCTCCATTAAATGTTTCTCCTTCATGACTTGCCAAAATGAAGGTGCTTGAAGATCTGACTTTTTATCTTCAAATTCATCCATGTTTTCTGCGATGACTACTGGGATCTCTAGACAAAGTTCTCGGTGCGGGAAAACAAATTTTAGAGTCACTTTAATTCCATATTCTTTTCTTAACATATTAGAATGTATTGAAAACTTGTCTGGTGTTGTAGTAAAATAAAAGTTAAGTGAGTGCTTAGTTTTCAGTCTATTTATACCAAGAAATGTAATATCTAAACCTTTTAATGGCTTTGATTTTTGCTTAATATGGTTCCCGTAAGATTTGTAACTTACAACCTCAATTAACTCAGTGTTTATAGAAACAAGAGGGACTTCCGCAAGATTATAAATATCCAAAAATACTGTTATATCTTTCCCCAAGTATACTGGTGTTAAAATTCCTGCCTTTAAAGTTACAGTTTTTTTTGAAAACATAATATCAAACTCTTTTTCAGCATCGTATTGGCGGTATCTCACAATGGGTCGTGGTTGTATGCCACTTTCCACTTCAATTTCTATGTAAAACACTTGAGGTACGCTTATTGATATCGGTTTTACGAATTCCAATTGAACGAAGAACGATATAAAGCATTTGAAGTCTTTATTAGAAGATGGGATTTCTTCTGGAAGTACAAAACGGAATGGTTTGTCATAAGTTCCCGCTTGAAGCGCCGTTTTTTCACCTTCGCTAGCATGAAGTATGTCTATACGTTGATCGACAAAGTCTTCTGTCTTAGTGTAAATTGTTGTGGGAGTGATGGGTTCCCAAAAGAATAATTCTTTACTTTTGAACGAAAGAGTAACACTAATGAACTCCGTTGGTTTGTCTATAACGTATTTCACTGTCCCTTCCACCGAATCGCCAGCTCTGTAGACATCTTTTGTATTCTTTAGTAGTATTTGACACGTCACTCCCATTTTTTTTTAAAGTCGTAATAATTTTGGCAGCACTGTTCCTTCCCGAACAACAGAGATGGACTAAACGAAAGTGTAGCGTATTTCTTTTTAAATGTTTTGCAACTATAAAGGCAATATTATCAATGATAAAACAAGCTTATCTAAATTAATATCGAATGTCGAGTCACACGTTTCTACGCCCGAATGCGATGTTTTTTTTATTTTTATTTTCTGTATTATTGCACTTAGAACTCGGAGCTTTAAATCAGAGGTAGGCAATCTGATAAAAACACAGTCGTTACGGGTAGTCCGTGGCCAAAAAAATCTGACAACCAGTCTTGCCTAGGGGTATCGTATTACCCAGTACTAACTGGGTTGTGGGTCAGATAGGCAGTCGCTCCATGTAAAATACTGATATTGAGCTGCATCCGGTTAGAATGAAGCCGACCCCATCAAAGTTGGAAAAAGGCTAGGCAGATGAAGAGGCCCTCTGATAAAAACTGTCTACTAAACGAAACTGAAGATTCTGTATTTATTTGAGTTCTAGTTTTTCACAGAATATCTGAAAACGCGTCAATGTGACGCAAGCCTAGCTTATGCGTCGCGTCGTATTTGTAGCTCACGCAGGACACCCCGTAAGAGTGTTAAATGATCTTTAACATGTGAGAGACAACTTGTGATAGTAAGTGCTTTAACCAGACCAAGTATCTGTGCGTACTAATATTATAAATCTAAAAGTGACCGGTCTTACCAAAGGAATACCCTTTTTTATGGGACAAGCCTGCCACACTATTCTCAAACCACTGCAAGTCCTGAAAGCCAGAATCAACAGTGGCGATCACTAGAAAAGAGCCGAGACAATGAAGCTCGACGAAGTCCTAGAGAAACAATTTAACTGTCTTGGATCCCGCAACGATATTAATCAGAAAAGAATAGCGGAGGAGCCTACTCCTCCGCTCTATTCCATTAGCATAAGCATAAGCATAATCAGCCTATTAATGTTCCCACTGCTGGGACGCAGGCCTCTTCTCTATGAGAGGGAATGGGCTATAATCCACCGCGCGGGCCAGTGCGGTTCCATTAGAATTGGAAATTTCCACTTCTAATGGAACACCCTTTGGTAAGATTGTGAGTCTGGTTATAAAATACTGGTATTTAGGTGCACCTGGAGTGCCGTGGTAAATCGGATCCACCTGGGGATTGTTATTAGCTGTAGATTTCATTTTGGGATAAAAAAAAAAATCGACAGGAAAAGTGATTATTAATACAAATAAAATTGTTTATTGCTAAAACCCGTCTACTTATATTCTAATCATCTCAATTTACAATGTCCAGAAAAAAAAAACGTCAATTCGGCACAAGGAATGCGTTTTAAAACAAAAAACTTAAAAATAAAAAATGTAATATATGTGTATAAGTACAAAATGATAATAATACCAGTATATTACTGCCCACTGCTGGAGAAAGGACGAGCATTGATCATCTGGCGATTTCGTACTTTTATCAATTATAAGTCCTGTACAAAATAACAATATGAAATTGAAATACAATGATTACAATATTTAGTCTACGTTATAAAGCTGGAATAGTTCGGGAAAATAATAGTTTATCAAATTGACTACCAACTTAAATTGTTCGTATATTCAAATCACAGGTGTAACCACAGTACAACAGTTGAATGAAATGGCTATACACCATGACTTTTTAGTCGTCTTACAACGGCAGCCCACTTCATGTATGCAATGAATACTAAACATTCATAAAAAAAATAGGTATTTATGAGATTTTAATAATTAAAAAATAAAAATATTATTTAATATTATGACGCATGACGTAGTTAAAATACCCTGTTGCGAGCGATGATCTAGTGGACTCGAGTGCTGGGTAAGTAATGTTCTCCCATTTGACACGTAAACATCATTAACAGGATGTTTCATAATTTTATTTAAATTTTTATTATTATTTTTCTTTGTACCTATTATGGATAATAAAAAAAAATCTCGCCTAGAGCTATTTTATGTCGGGTACATTGAGTGGACGAGCTTTGTAAGATGACTAAAAAGTCACGGTGTATAACACGGCAAGTTAGGGTAGTGTCTCATTCGATAAACAATTAATTTTCCTGACTGTACACAATCAATTTTAAGGTGTCAGTCATGGGACTATAAAGGTGACAATATGAAGATTGTTTAACTTCAATGAAATACAATCGAAGAACAGATCTCCTAGGAAAAGTATACGCTTCGGCATTCATCGTCTCTCTTCGGAAATACGAACGCTTGATAATGGCATCTACATGCGTAGCATGACCACCATAGAAACGGGATTTTTTGACGGAAGATTCGACAAAATGACAGATTGTGTCGACACAATGACAGATTTCTTTGCACTGTCTGTCATTTTGTCAATTCTTCCGTCAACAAAATCCTTGTCTACGGTGGTCATGCTACGCGTGCTGCTGGAGCTGTAACAGGTAACATCCAAGAAAATAACTTTTGTAGTTTATTAATCTCTGGTTAAAAAATTTGAGTGCAGTTCAAGGTGGCGTTACTTGTCAAGAAAATTTGCACCAAACTTGGTTCATTTATTTTAGTTCGGTATTTCCCGCCTGAGATAAGTTGGTTGAAGTGTACGACCGGAGCAGGTAATTCAACAGAGAGTGCGCAATAATTCGAGTACGTGCACTCAGTAGATACTGCAATGTACCATTCTTAGATGCTTTGCCTCGGCGAGGGCATCCCCCCCCCCTCTGTGTCACAACGTTCGCGCTATTCGGAAACAAAGATTCCCGAAGCTCAATATCTTCTCTGGTTTAACTATACGTTTATTCGTCCAACTTCTGTTTTTGTACTGCCTCGTTGGTCTGCTACTCCGCATAAGGTCCTGGGTTCAATTCCTAGGTCGAGCAGTGTTATTGGGTTTTTAGCCACGGATTCTGGATCTGGACCCGGTTGATGGCAATAGGCTAGCCCCCTAATTACATGGGACTTAAACATTGGTGAAATATAGGAGTACACTAGGTACACCTCTGTTTCCTTCGGAAATTACAGACGTGATGTTATATTCTCTTTCTCTAAATCATCTTCTGGAATTTTCTCTGCGATTGCCAGAAACATATTCATGTCAATGTCTTCATGCGGGTTAGGAAGCCCAAGAATGATTCTAATTCTATATTCTACTCTCAACTTTTTAGTATGTGTCGTGAAGGTATTTGGTGATGTGGTAAAAGCGTGGGTATGTTTCAACCTAGTCTGCATTCTGTTCAACCCAAGATGTTTTATGGTCACACTTTTTAAGATCCTGGCATATTCCTTGCGCTTAATAGGTCCTTGATGAGAATCAGGGGTCAAACTTTGTATCAACTGAATTTTTGTTGAAATAAGAGGCAGATCTGGGCAGTTTTTAATAATATGTATAATCACTTCTATATCTTCCCCCGCATACAAAAACGGCTTTTGTATGTATGTCAGCACAGTAACAGTTTTTTTTGACATCGTAAGCTTTTTTTCGTGGTACAGTTCCACCATCTCGATTCCTCGTGGTCTCATAATTACATCATTAATGTCCGAGTAAAACTTCTTTACGTTCTTCGAGTTCGGTTCCATAAATTCCAGTTGAACAAAGAATGCAAAATAGCAAATATTACGTAATTTAAAAGAGGATGGAACTTCTTCTGGCAGTATGAAACAGAATTGTTTTTCGTAGGTTCCTGCTGCAATTGTCATGGAGTCACCGTTCTTTTCTTCAAGAAGATCCATGTGCTGGTCAACTAAGGTTTCGGATTCGTTGTATACGTTTTTGGGCAGGTGGTAATACCAAAGCCAAAATGATTTACCTTTTACTGAGACAATGGCACTAGTAAACTCCGTTGGTTTGTCTATAAAATATTTCACTGTCCCTTGCACTGGGTCTCCAGGTCTGTAGGATTCTTTTATATTATTTAGCTGTATTTTACATTTTACTCCCATTTTATGTAAAGTTGACAATACCTTCTTTTCTTGGTCAACAGATAAACACTAAATGAAAGGGCTGCGTGTTTTTTTATATACATCATTAATTAGGCCGCTTAACTGAATTTATTTATCTTATCAATGATAATACGGCTAATCTGATTTACATAAATAATGTAACGTTTCCTTCGTCTTTTTGTCTGTTCATAAAATATTATTTTGTACCATTTATACATGTATTTTATTAAGCTTTTTTTGACATTACCCTATTACCTATTTTTTTTAATCTGAGAGGCTCGTCCATATATTACAGTTATCATTAATTATCACATCAGATGTTTTTATCGTTTTTTTATCACAAATAACAAGGTCGTCTTGATTAGTTAAAATTATTCGTTTTTATAACCGGATACAATTCAAAATAGTCTGACGTTGAAATGAAAGCATGCTGGCTGAAAATAATAAATAACATAGATAATACTAATTACGAATAATAAGGTTGGTAATAGAGGTCGCAAGCTCGACTGCTGAGCGTGCAGAGCCTCATGCGTTACAGGAATTTCTCAATAGAAGCCACCGAGCTTGGATCTGTGATTTGGTATACACGGGACTATAACGTAACTGGCGAAGTGTGGATTTGGCTACTACTAGGTACACTTTTGTCTAACCCTTCGGGGATTAGAGGCGTATAAAGGGTGTAAATAGACCCTTAACATATCCGAAAAGCACTTGTTCTCCCCGTCTTTGCGATCATTTTTTTGTTCTAGACCATACCTGGGAACCCTCTAGTTACGGAGATATTGGGGGTCAAAGTTCCAACTTTTTTTATTTAAAATACTTTTTTTATAGTAAGATTTTTACTTTACACACCTCCACGACCCCTGTACTATTCAATCCAAGCACAATGCTTTGAGTGCTTTCCATCGAGTCCTACCCTAAAACGTGATTTTTCACCCCAAAAAAAAAGTCGATTCCCAGCAATATTTTTAGCGTAAATCTTATTGCACTTAAAGGTATTTAATTTTTTTTAATTAATACTGTTGTATGCTGATTTGATGGTTTTACGTCGGAATAAATTCGAACCGTTCTCTCAGTGCGAAACAGACTTTTGTAGGGATTTCATGTTCATTACGTTACGTTTATTTACCTAGGCTGTAGTTTTAATTACTTTGTCTAAAAATAATAGAGACTACTGAAGCTGGTTCAAGTTGTGGCTTTGCTCCAACAAGACTTAAGCCAAAGTTTTGTGGCCAGGCGGTTAAATTTGAGCCGTTCTACAATGCGGCGAACTTACGGTTTACCAAAGGTTTCTGGAGACTGGGTAGTATCGAAGACGAAGAAACTCAAAGGGATGACCTCTTTAGAGTTAGTAAAATAAAAACTGGACAAAGAAAGCATCTAGTTAGGCTCATTTTACCCTATTTTATTCCCTTGTCTATCGCCGACTGTTGATTATCCACAATTGGAAGCGAGAAGTTTGGTCAACAGTCGGGTTGGGATCTACAGCACCGACTGCCGCGACCTGGTCACGACGCAGTACTGTTCAGGCTGGACACTCCTTAAGTTCCAGGGTGCGCTGTGCGCATAGTTAAACGGTAGGTTTGACATAATATTTGCTTATTCCATCCAAGGAACGCGAAAATTGGCACAAGGAAAGAGAGGCGTACACCCAGAAGTGGGTGAAGTCGGGCTATGGATGATGATGACGTCCATATGGTTACTTTGCTGGATAGAATCCAACAACCTGCCGAGATAAAAGTAATAAAAAAGAAAAGAAAAGACAGTAATATTTAAAAAATCTGTTTATTATTCTAATTCAAATATTCCTACATATATTATATATTATCTACATAATTATCATTGTTGAAAAAGTAAAGAAATTTAAAAATTTGCATGTTCACAAAACACGAGTAATCAGATAATCATGATTATTTATTAAATACATTGGTAAAACACCAGCATTAAAAATCAAAGCTTTTATTTCAAGTAGGCCAGTTACAAGCACTTTTGAATTGTCGAAACAAAGACAACAACTAAGTGAAACTACAGTCTCAAGGCATAATAACTGTGAAAATACTGTAGTTGCACATTCAAATTCAAATTCATTTATTTTGTGAACATAAGTAAACAGTAGGAGGTATAATATATAAAATTCAGAAACTATCTATGTCCCGCCGTTAGGCATACAAAATGTTTTTCCAATTACATAAAATTTAATTGCTTCAAAAAAAAAAAAAAAAAAATAAAAATAAAAAAAAAATGCAGTTTGGTTCATTAAATAATTAAAATCATCAAATAACATAACATAAAACAACACAATCGATAACATTACATAATTGTATGCCATCTATGTCAATATAAAAATTTGTTTCAGTATAAAAATTTCATTATGTAAATGTATAGGCAAATAGAATTAATTAATAAAATGTAAGCATTATAACAGTTTGTCATTTAGAAAATTCCATTCCAAAGAGTACTTCTCTATGGAGAAAAACGGGTAACGTGCGAGACCTTAATTATATATAGAACATTTCCATACCTACTCGAACCCAATTTCATTAAACAGCTAATTATTCTTTCGAGATTATGATATTGGTCCAAGGAAGAAAGTTGTTCAGTTTAATGGTGTCTACTACACCCTTAAGTATAACTATATCCTTTTAGCTGGCTGTCTTTTGTAGATCTGTGCACAACCAGTCTTACCAAGGTCTAACCGTATTACCTGGTACTAACTGGGTTGTGGAAGTCAGATATGCAGTCACTCTAAGAAAAATACCGATCAGCTGCATCAGGGTAGAGGGTAAGACGACCCCGATATAGTTGGGAAGAGGTTAGATAGATGATGGTTTTCTATACGGTTGCTTTTTTCTGATCTCTCGTCGATATTCGTCCATTACTTTTCGTCTTGTTTCATGACTTGCGAATATGAAGGCGGTAGGTCAACTGACTTCGCTTGCTCAGAGACCTCGATTTCCTCTGCAATGACCGTTGGAATCTCTATGTTAACTTCTTTATTAGTTACAGGTAACTTAAAAACAACCTTTACTCTATATTCTCTTGTTAAAATATTAGAACGTATAGTATACATGTCTGATGTTGTAGCAATCTTCTCCAAGTCACGGCGTTCAGCGTTCATTTCTGCAGCAAATAACTTGACTTCTGCTCCGTTTACTGTCGTTGATATTTTCTTTTCATGATTACAATTTGATTTATAAGTGATATCCTCAATTAATTCCGTTCTTATGGCAATATTAGACACTGCAGATAAATTGTTTACATAAAGTTTTAGTAGTATAGTTTGCCCTGGATTCAAATGCGTCTTTTCAATGTCTACCTTAAAAGTTCTGGATTCCTTTGACGGGTGAAATTCCTTTCTCAAAACTTCGTATGTCGCAGGCTGCTGTTCAAGACGTGGTTTTATGCCACCCTGAACCTTACTGAGGTCAAGCCTTTTTGAAAATGTTTTACCGTTTGATTTTAAGAATACCAGTTCAACGAAGTATTCGATAAAGCATCTAAGGTCTTTATAAGATGATGGAATTGCTTCTGGTAGCACAAAACGGAATTCCTTTTCGTAAGTTCCTGTTGCAATTGTTTCTTTTTTAGCTTCAAGTAAATCCATGCGTTGATCAACATAGTCTTCTGTACCAATACATGTAGATCCGAAATGGTTCAGGCCTCCTAGCCATTGACATGATCCTTGGCCTCTTAACGATACAGTAACACTATTGAATTCCGTAGGTTTGTCAATAGTATATTTCACTGAACCTTGCACAGCCTGCCCCGCTCTGTAGTCACCTTGTGTATTCGTAAGTACAATGTCACAAAGCACTCCCATTTTGATTTAAATTCTCTCGAACACAACCTCTCTTTGTAGGCAGCAGAGGCGGACTAACTCCTTATCACGAAAATTGTAAATATTTATTTTTTGGCATCGTAGGGAAATTTATCTTATCAAAAATATTGCTAATCTAATCCAGAATATTTAATACAAGGATTAAATATCTAGTTATAGATAATACATAGCTTTCAGTTTTGCCCGTCTGGAAGACAGAAAACGACTTTGAGTCGATTAATAAATTAAACGTCGAATCTAACCAAATTTACTCAGAAACTAGGGCAAGACGTGGGAAGAAACTCAAAGTAAGTATAAATAATTTCAATTAAACTACAATAAGCAACCTTAATGCATATCCCACTTCGAATGTTCCACACTTTCATTTTAGGGAAGAATCTGGTTGAACAGTTAAAATGAAAGCTGTATTGAACTCATAAAAAATACAACCACGGCGCATGGTCATCATCATCATCTGCCGAGCCTTTTCCCAACTATGTTGGGGTCGGCCTCCAGTCTAACCGGATGCAGCTGAATACCAGTATTTTACATGGAGCGACTGCCTATCTGACCTCAACAATCCAGTTCGTACTGGGTAATACGATACCCCTTGGTAAGACTGGTTGCCCGACTTTTTGGGCCACTGACTACCTGTAACGACTGTCAAAGATCTTCAAATGACAGCCGGGACCAACGGCTTAACGTGCTTTCCGAGGCACGGAGGAAACTCTGTATGTAATTGGTGGTCACCCATCCACAGACCAACCTAGGCAAGCACGGCTTAACCTAAAGATCGACCCGAGCGGCTGTTATTATGTAGCGGCGCATGGTAGGATTAGGAATATATAATATATAATAGGAATCTACATAAAAACAACTTTAAAGCTTCCTTGCTGAATACGGAACCCTAAAAGCATGGTGTGGCCCGCCTGTAGTATGCCATGGTTTTATACAACACTAGAAACCAGTCTCGGTTTCGCACGGTGTTACACGGCGATACAGAAGCGTTTTCACCCCATTGATATAGATCATTACATATATATCTAATTAATAGTTATGATACGTAAAACAACAATTGAAACTAATATTTACTGCCTCTCAAAAGATAATTTAACACCGGTTATTAATCGTATCAGTGATTATTAGATACTTCAGAATTATATTGATACCCGTGTAACGTCGCAATAAGGATACAAGATTTGATAAAGCATATTATGATCATTATCACAAAGTATTTATTAGATTCCATGTGCTAAAATGAACGCAGAATTATGTACTTTGGACATTTATTATACTTTCCTGATAAGAGTAATCTTATTGAAATGTGATTCATATTATTGACTTCCGTTTACTATTTATCTTTATCTAAATACCTGTTTATTTTTAGCACTTAACCTAAATTTCTTTTTACGTAGTTTTCTATCGAGGGCATGCAAGAAGAAACTTTAATAGCACTCGTATCTCATTGTTAAACTAAATAATTGTTGCGTTTCCACTGCGACTGGGACACAGGCCTCCTCTTTGTGAGGAGGGACTGTAGTCCACCATACAAACCTAGTTTTTAGTTTTTGGACATGCTGGTTTCTTCACGATGTTTTCCATCAAAACACAAAGTGCCTACATGCCACGTGTTCAGTCCACGACCTCCAACACCAAAGTCTGCTTTTACACCAATGCTTAAATTTTTTTTGGGGACTTTTTTGACTTTCTAGATAATGTCTGAATTATACACATTGACGGTAACATAATTATAATGTCCATCTCTTCAGTTTTCATGCGTCATTAAGTATTATAAGAATGCTAGTTCTTGGCGGCCAGTGCTTAAAATCAGTCGTTGGTTCGTTTAAACCTAAGTTTAACACTTTTTCCAAAATGGGTGTGGAGTGTCGAATTTTAATCCAATCGGAAAACAATGGTGCATTTAGGCCCGGACAACCAGTCGCAGGAACAGTAAGGTATTTCATAAACAAACCAAAAAAGATCAAAACTATTGATATCACTTTTCTTGGCAAAGGAACATGTCATTGGACAGACGGGACATCGGGATGCCAATATGAAAATGAAGAAGAATATATCAAGGTTAATAGGAACTTGTTCAAAGCTAGACATGACCAAGAATGTCTTATCTCAGGAACTTATGAATACCCATTTGAATTCTTATTGCCAGATGATATACCATCATCAGTAAAATATAACACATGTTGCAAAATAGAATACAAAGTTATCGTTACTTTTGTAAAAGCAAAAGGGTTGACAATTATTAATGAATTTATGAAAGAAGTACCTGTTTTCGGTTATGTAAGGCCTTGTTCTCCGGAGCCTTTGATATTTGGCTTACAGAAAAATCATTTCACTGCAGCATTCAACATTAAAGTTGAAATAGAAGCAGAAATAGAGAAAACTTTTCTGATTCCAGGAGAAAACATCAGACTGAGGCTAGCGATAAACAATGATTCGGATGTCCCAATCAATATTAAAGCAGTACTAATTGAATATTTTTCTCTTAAATCAGATGATAAAAAAACACACGAGTCATTTAGAATTATAAAACAAAGATCCAGAAGTATAGTGGAAAAGAGTATATCAAATATAACCTGCGTTGTTCCAACCTTACCGAATTTGTATTCGATACAACAATCGAAGATTTTGATAAGGGCATATAAAGTGAAACTGGTGGCTGAACTGCCAAACCCTCATGCTAATGCTGAAGTTGAAGTACCAGTAGTGATCGGAGTAAGAAGAGATCATCTCCTAGCTGTAGATGTGGGAAATGAGTGGAATCCTTCATCTTCAAAAACGTCAGCAACAGATGATTTCAATTTGATAGAACTATAGGTGAAAAGCGACGCAGTGGCAGTAAAGATGCTTTCTTGAGGGATTGGACCGCAACAGCCAACAGCCGTGAAAAGTGCAAGCAGTGGAGGGAGGCTTTTGCCCAGCAGTCTATTTTAACATTTATACATCGCATCAAACCATTTTTTAGAAAGGTGTTTATTTTCTTAGTTTTGATTGTACACTATAATTTTATTATCAATATTGTTTTAATTAATAAAACAATTTTTATGTCTCCTTGTGAAGTTTTTTTTTAATCTACCTACCTGAATCATGTTATACTGCTCAGACTATGCCCCACTTACATACTGTCCCAAACGTCTGTAAATCTGTACCCTTGACAAATAAAGAATAAGCCGTTACAACTTTGTCAGTTTGTTCTTTTTTGTTGCTATATTCATAGAACAGTATTAAGTTTACAATCCTTAATTTAATCGACAAGTAAATAAAAATGATTTGTTTTCGATTGATTAGAGCGAAACAAAGACAATTAAAATAAACAAGTGAAATACATCTATTTTAGAATAATCGCCACCATTCGCGTGCTACGTCTACTATTTTCTAAATACATTCATTATACACGCTTGCTAAGGAACGGGAGTTCCACCATTCCACTAAGCGATGACGAAACCTACGCAGCCACAGAGGATAACACACCTTAACTCTGTTACACAAAGTTCATATTTTATTTCAACAAATCATCTCCTATAACATGCTCGATTGCGTAGCGCTGTTGCCATTCTGAAAACAACTTACTTGTCAATAACATAAGGTAATTTTTCGACTAAAAGTGATATCAATGTTTTGTATACATTTGATTTTCGTGAGTCATACTTTTATGTAACGACGGACGCCAGTGTCTTGCGAGCAATGTTCAATAGCAGTCGGTCGCATGTTTTAACCTATATTTTTTAATCACAATGGGTGTAGTGTGTCAAATAATACTTAAAGAAACAAAAGAAGGTGTCTACAGACCCGGACAAACTGTGGCAGGAACAGTGAAGTATACCATAGACAAACCGACAAAGTTTGGCAGCATACACATACATTTTGTTGGCAATGGAAAGTGTGAGTGGTCAGAAAAGGATTCAGATGACAAATGGCTTTATTATAAGAATGAAGAAGAATACACAAAGCAGTACAGGAATATGTTCATCGTGAGAGATGACCAAAAAGATCTATCAGGAAATTTCGAATACCCATTCGACTTCTTACTTCCAGATGATTTACCAACAGCAGTCCAAAATCATATCTGCACTATAGAGTACAAACTCATCGTAACATTCGTGAAGGAAAACTTATATGAGACTGAGTACAAGTTTGAAGAAGAAGTACCGGTTTACGGATATGTAGAACCACGTTCTCCAGAGCCTCTGATATTTGGCTTACAGAAAGATCTCTTTTCTCTTACAACCAAAAAGAACATTGACGTAAAAGCAGAAATAGAGAGATCATTTTTGACTCCAGGAGAAAACATCACACTGAGACTTACAGTAAACAATGACTCAGACATCCCTATAAGCATTAAAACAGAGCTTATGAAATATTTTACTTACATAGACAAAGGTAATTTTGTAAAAAAGATTGATAGAGAATCCGTGATAACTACGAAGGGATATTCACCAATTTTAAAGGAGAAGAATATTTCAAAACTAACATGTATTGTACCAACGTTACCAAGTTGTTACTCGATACAGCATTCGAAGATTTTGGTAGGAGAATACAAAGTGAGAGTGACAGTCAAAGTTCCATTCCCTCACATCAATGCTTCAGTGGAGACACCAGTGGTTATTGGAGAGAGAAGAGACAAGCTTGGAGTTACAGCTGTAGATGTGGAAGATGAGAGTCCTTCGTCTTCAAAAGCTACCACAGAAGTTGATAAAAATATAGAAAGTGAGAACTTTTTTGATCTTAACAAGCAACTGAAAGAGTTGCAGTTTGAGTGATATGAATATTGACGTAGACTGGAAGTAGATTTCTGCTTTGAAGTTGTTTATCTTATCATTGTGTGCACTTGATAATGACAAAATTACAACGGCAGACTGCTCAAAGATTGTGTCAGTGTGTAATATTTATTTTTTTATGTTTAGGAATATGCTGTTTGTCACTTACTATAATTTACAAGTATAATAATCGGTGTTTTGAGGCGACACATTATTTTTAAAATATTTATGAAATCGGCTTGATTTGACTGACATAATTCTGTTCCATTTATGTTTAAATATGATTTAGGCCACAACGGTGATTTATATTAACTTAAAATTTTACGCCTCTAAAAAAAATAATCTGTGATTATAATGAGCTGTAGCCGCCGCAACAAGGTCATGGCGTGGCTTGCGGTAATGTTTTGCACGCTGATACAAAGATACGTCTGTCGGTGCGATTGCCATACGTCAGACATAAAACGACTGATAGCCGTGAGGGCCATGTTTTAGGTTTAATTTTTTTTGTTGCTTGTAAGTTTGTACTATTGTTTTTTTTTTTTATTGAAAGCTGAGAAATATAAAGACAGCCAGCTAATCATAGACAGGTTTTTAAATTTAAAACCCCAACATTAACCTTATTAAGATATACGATCACCGTCACAAGAAAGCAATTAGCTTTCGATCATTATCTCGCCCAAGAAACGTAGGTCCTATGTCAATAAAAGGGTAGGTAACGGTATACGATTTAATTATTTCGTGAAAGAGAAACAAATATCCTTGGTTACATCCATCCATCCTCAGTAAATTTCGAATTTATAATGATAGTATTGTTATTTTAATGGTAAGGAGACAACCTGTTGTTGGTTGTCTAGCCAGAATTGTTCTTACAGTGATCTTGCATTGTTTGTAAACATTCTTGATTGACAAGAGTCAAAATTACGTTATTTTGTGAGCATGAAATTTTTAAATTTTGAGGCACAAAATCATGGTAAAGGCCCCGCAATATAAGAGATCGGAACAAGTACAGAAAAATAAAAATGTAAAGGCAACGTTGACAAAACTTATTATAAAACCTTAGACATAAGGCAGGCAGTGCTCAGCCACACGTTTGTATATTGTACATAGTACTTTTTTTTTGTAAAACTGTATTTTTAACGTGTAACTATGCCTTGTTTTGAGTAAATAAATAAATTTTATTATTTATAATACAAAACTTTTCTGACGACTCGCGACGTTTACCTGTTTTGTAAGCCGTACCAAATGTGTCACTAGGGAAATTTTACGCCATTCGCGTCTACCCATCGTCTACCATTCTGCTTATTCCTAATGCGCGCTTGCTGTCGAAAAGGAGGTCCATCTAACGATGACGTAACCTTCACAGGCTCTGACGTTTGAAACCATTAGAGACCTTAATTCTATTACACAAAGTTCACATTTCATTGCTACATAACATTTCCGAAAATGCGCCTGATAGTGTTTTTGTCAATTTGAAATCAACTTCATCGTCATGAGTTTAAGGTTATTTTTCGTCTATACGCGATAACATTGTTTTGTACAATCGAGTCAATATTTTATTTAAACACGCTAGTATTTCGCGAGCAATGCTCAGTAGTAGTCGTTTGAACGTTTTAACCTCAGTTTTTTTACCGTGATGGGCGTGGAGTGTGAAATATTACTCCAAAAGTCAAAAGAAGGTGTCTTTAGACCTGGAGAAGTTGCGGCAGGAACAGTGAAATATTTCATCGATAAACCAACGAAGTTTGGAAGTATATTTATCGATTTTGTTGGCAAAGGAAGATGTCAATGGTCAGAATTGGATGCAGATGATGAGACAACAACCTTCAGCAACGAAGAAGAGTATCTAAATATACACAAGAACTTGTTCACCCCCGGAGATGATGAAGTTTTAGTATCAGGAAGTTTTGAAGACGCATTCGAATTCATACTGCCAGATGACTTACCGACATCAATTGAAAATCCCATCTGTACCATAGACTACAAACTAGTAGTCACATTCATAAAGGATAATTATTTTGGAAAAAAGAAAAAATTCGAAGTAGAAGTACCTGTTTATGGCTATGTGAATCCGTGTTCTCCAGAGCCTTTCGAGTTTGGCTTTAAGAATCGCTTCTCTCTCACAAACAACAACAACTTTACTGTAAAAGCAGAAATAGACAGAACATTCTTGACTCCAGGAGAAAACTTCACACTGACGCTAACAGTAAACAATAACACAGATATCCCAATAATTATTAAAGCAGAGCTTATTAAACATTTTACGTACATAGCCACGAGTCTGAAGCAAAAGATTCAGACAGAGACCGTAGATACTACAAAAAGATATTCAGAGCCTTTAGAAGAAAAAAGTGTGACAAAACTGACACTTAGTATTCCAACGTTGCCAAGTTTATACTCGATACAGCATGCGAAGATTCTGATAGGTGAATACAAAGTGAGGGTGACATCCAAAGTACCATTGGCACTGCCTGGCAATAAAACTATAGTCGAGGTACCGGTGGTAATTGGAGAGAGAAAAGATCATCTTGGAGTTGCAGCGTTCGGTATTGAAGATGAGAGCCCTCCTGATTACGCCCCATAAATATGGATAGGGAGAATGTTGTGGACTGTTTTGAATAAGAAAGTGCAAAGTGAATCATTTGCGGCTCTATAGATATTGATATTGAAAGTGGACTGTATTATCGAATTCTTCCAAGTCTGTCATTGTGTAGTGCATTTTCGAACAAAGGCTGATTGAAGCGTCTATGCTTATAATTGTAAGGCATGTTACTGTTAGTCATTAAGGAAACATGTGTTATTAAAACAAGATCTATTGATTGGAGTTTCTTAATGACAAATTACATTTTTTGAACTTGAACTGTGGTCTTAGCTTTCTTCTCTCTTTTACCTACATTTTCGTTTTTCCTGTGTCCTCTCAATCCCACTCTCAGCTTTCCTCCCTTCACAACGAGATTGTCATCTATGTCAAAAATAATAATATCATCAACATGAGAGTCAACAAATTCATATTTTACAATGCACATAAGTTTAGTTATGTCTACTATTTTGGTGTCAATGTCGGGTTTACAGCTGGGTTTTATACTGTTCTAAAAACTTATCGGACACGGAATAATAATAATGATTACGCTACTCGTTGCATAAAAATTAAACAGTAAACGACCTTAAATGTCCTACACCAAAAATAAGTTACAAAACTGCCGAATTGGTATTCGTTGGTCGAGCTCACAGATAATGGCAGTCGATGTCTCGCTCTGCCATCGTGCTATCTCTTTCACGCACGTCAGCGTTGTAACCTTGACATTCAGACATTTGTTTTGGTACATTTCTGGTGTATTTTTTTCATATTTCGAAGCCCGCCAAATTCAAACTTTCTTACGATTTTTGGGAGTTGCAGCTCTCTTATACGTTACTTTAATTTTATTAAAATTCTATTCGAAATAATAATTAAATTCAGCTCTTGAAAATACATTTGACTGAAATCTGATTAAAAAGAGGTGAATCATAAGACAGTGAGCATCAGAAAGGTGTGGATGTGGTTTAAACTGAACTACTTTTTCATGGGACCACAATCTTATTCGTGAAAAAATTCTCAGCCGTCCCATACAAATTGACTTGCCGGCACGGTTGGCGCAGTGGTTGAGCGATTGACTGCTACGCTGCGTGTTGCGGGTTCAATCCCCGCACGGAACAAATATTTATAGGGCCTACAAATAGTTGTTCCGGTTGTTCTGGCTGTTTGTGTATGTGAGTTTCAATGTTTGTAAACGCACCCACGATACAGGAGAAATTCCTAGTATGGGGCAACGTTTTTTTTTTAAAATAGATGTCGATAGTCAATAATACAGATGATTTTTTATCGTGATTATGATGTTGGTTTACTAATTATAGTAGACTCATTTTTCACCAGCAGTGTCAAAAGCCCCGTCAAACATGTAACAATGGGGTATTAATAGGAAACCAGCTGTTGACCGCTTCTTCTTTCGCGTGGAGTTTTTGATGACAGTGTGAGAAAAAAAAATAAAAGATAGCTCACCATGATATAATCTATCTCCTTGCCAATTTTTATTTTTTATATAACTATTTAAATGGGTCAACTCATGATCTCAATCTAATCCTGAGGACAGAGCGAAACGGGTATACCGCCGTTTACCCGAATTTTAATTTGCCCTAATATCATTTGCCATAATAGTCAACAGCCATAATATCATACGACATAATATTCATTTGCCCTTCTCTCATTTGCCATATTAGTCACGTGCCAGAATCATTGTTTCCCATAAAGTCACTTACCATAACATCATTTGTCATAATCATTGTAAGCCCTAATTATCACATGCCCTAATTATCACATGCCATAATTATGATATGCCATAACATAATTTGCCATCGACATCGGGTGTGTAACGGTTGTTTATATCAAGAGAAATTGGATGCAATTGGGACTTTAGGGCACCCCGACTCGGACAGGTTAGGTTAGAAGGGGATGGCGGGGTCGTGTGAGCGAGCGAAGCGAGCGAATAGACCCCGCCATCCCCTTCCTGGTTATTTTTTTATAAACCACACAGAAGTAAGATCCCCGCGAAGCGGGGCTCCGTCGACCTAGCCCACCATCAAATTTTTTAAAGCGCCTGTAGAAACATCATGAGTAAATGCGTCGCTTGGAAAAAGATTCGAAAACAATTTATTGTGGCGTTAAAATATAATGTCATCATGTGTAATGATTATTACGGGGCTTAAATATTTGTCTAATACTTGTTATGCCATTTAAATATTATGTCTAATAATTATTATGGCACATAAAAATAAGGCAAACAATACTTATGGCATTCGTATCTTATGGTATCTAAAATTCGGGCAATTAAAAGTATGTCATATGTCTTTTAGGGCAAATGAAACATTCGGGCAAATGAAATTCGGGTAAATGAAATTAGGGAAAATGATGATTATGGCATATAATCTTCGGGCAAACAATAGACAACCAGCGAAACGAGCTAACCCAAAAGAAGTTTATTAACTCTCGACTTAAATAGATTGGGGTCATACGAACTTGGAAACACCGTCGACGCAGGCAGGAAATTCCATTCCTTGGCTGTGCGCATAATGAAAGTACGTTCATGCCTGTGTGTACGTGTGCATGTGCGTTCGTGTGCGTGTGTTCATTATTAGCCGTTTAGTAGTAAAAATATACAAACAAACAAACAAACTAAGTTACCTTCACATTGATAATATAAATTATGGATAGGAACGTCCTTGAAACCTTTGATGTATAATAGACAAAACACAAGAGGTTAGTCTAGATTACATTTAAATTCAAGGTCCAAGAAGCCCCAGGCCACGCATAAATTGGACTCCATACTCCGTGAACTGTGTAGGGTTACCCACAAATCAACCCTGTTTGTAAATTAAGGTAAATGTAATTAAGATGACGTAGGAAGCTCTGGAGTTGTTAATGTATTCCGAAATCAGTTAAGCTAACTCAAGTATTGAGCAAGAGAACTGAATTTCGGTCCCCAGGTGTCGTACAAAAAACCGAACCGGTTTTTCCAAATGGAATTTCTTAGTGATTGGCCGGTGACTGGATTTGTATGATTTTGTACCCATAACACAGTATCACGCCTGTAATCCCCGAAGGGTTAGGCAGAGGTGTACTTAATAGTACATCCTCATTTCTCAGGGAGTGATAGCCTATTGGTGTGATCGTCGGACTGCCACGTCATAGATCTCAGGTTCGAGCTCTTGAGCTCGAACCTGAGATCTATGACGTGGCAGATTTTCAATTTATATTATTTTTTATTATTATAAAAAATAATATAAATTGAAAATTTATCTATTTTTATATATTTTTTTTTTATTTTTTTTTTTAAATTTTATCTGACCGTGGCATCACTTTGGGCCCTATCAGAATCCGCCGCCGCCACCGCCGCTGTGACTTTTTTTTAAAATGTTGCAGCACCATGCTGACATTGGGACCTTTTGGCCTCGTACAGGACCAATTTAATTTGTTTTATCTGTTTCTTATGTTTACTTTTTATATAATTTTTGTATTATTGTAATCTCATCCATTTTTTTTTGTTTTGTGCGAGTCGAATAAATACTTTTTCTTTCAAAAAAATACTGTGTCACTGAAGGGCAAAGGCCTCTTCCTCCTGCACCTCATACAGAAAAGGCACGAGGCACGCTGAGAAACATAATACATACATGGTGTAAACTGACCCTTTGAATGTATGAATTAGACTTTATAAATTAACCCACAGGAACGTTTTAAATGTCTGACACTTGGGGGTAATTTAGCTTGTCGTTAATAAGGGAATTTTCGAAATCGGATCAGTAGTTTCGAAGATTACCTCCTACATACAGACTTACAAACAAATTTTACCTCTTTTATAATATAAGTACCTATAGAAGTTTAGAAAAAATCCTGCTCAGTCATGGTCAACTTGTTATAAAATATGAACAAAAAATTCTTAGTAAACTGGAAAATATAATTATTATCACGATACATTTAGACATAATTAACTCAGGTGTCTAGATTTCAACCGTTTAAGCACCGTTTTATGCACTTCGCAATCACAGGTTTGTATAATTTCAAAATCAATCCATTTACAATCTTCGTCAATACTATTATCGACTCAGATTTTCTTGCAAATCTTTCCACTTCTTATCGTAATTTTCTAAATATTCTTCAACAGTTTGTTCCTTCTCATCTATTGCGGGAATTTTTGATGATGAAGGACTCCCATCATCGATAGCCACGACTGTAGCTCCAAGATGATCTTTTTTTTCTCCAATAACCACTGGAGCTTCCACTGAAGCATTGATGTGAGGAAATGGAAGCCTAACAGTTAATTTCACTTTGTACTCTCCTATCATAATCTTGGTGTGCTGTATTGAATATAAACTTCGTAATGTTGGGACGACGCAATTTAGTTTCATTACGCTCTTTCCCTCTATAGTTGGAGAATACGCCGTTGTTGTTTTCACAGACTTCTTATCAATACTAATATGTTTCCTCTTGTTATCTGAAACATAAGTTAAATATTTCATGAGCTCTGTTTTAATAGTAATTGGGACATCTGTGTTATTGATTACATTAAGCTTTAGTTTAATTCTTTCTCCTGGGGTCAAAAATGTTCTCTCTATTTCTGCTTTTACTTCAACTTTATTGCTTGACGAAAGAGAAAAGAGATCTTTCTGTAAGCCAAATATTAAAGGTTCTAGAGACATTGGTTCTACATAACCGTAAACAGTCACTTCTGCTTCAAATTTATTTTTGGTACCAAAGAAGTTATCCTTCACAAATATAGCGATAACTTTATACGCTATGGTACAGGTTTTATTTTTAAACGATGTTGGTATGTCTTCTGGTAAAAAGAATTCAAACGGGTAGTCATAAGTTCCCGCTAGAAGTTTTTGATTAACTCTTCCTGCTAACACAAGTTTGCTTGTATTTACATACTCTTCTTTGTTGCTGTAGTGAATTCTCGTGTTATTTGCACCTTCTTCTGACCACTGACACTTTCCTTTGCCCACAAGACAGATGTCTATACTTGTGAACTTCGTTGGTTTGTCTAAGGAATACTTCAGTATTCCTTTCACAGGTTCTCCAGATCTATATACACCTTTCGTATTTTGGAGTAATATCAGACCTTTCACTCCCATGTTGGTTATATAAACTAAGATTTAAACATATAAACAACCACTCTGAAGCACTGCCCGCGAAATACTAAACCTCGTTTACAATTTATGTAAGTATACAACTACTTCTAGTAGAAATATCGACATTAAATGTATCAGAACTAAGTATGTTTTAGAATAGCGATAGTCAGGCGATGGTTTTAAAGCATAAATAAAGATGTTTAGAAATAAGCAAAAGTCAACCTTGTGTAAAGGAATTAAAGCGGCTAGTCATATATGGCTACGTGGGTTGCGGTCATTGCAACGAGGAAATCCCTACCATCAATATTTGTAGACAAATATCTGATCTACATCATACTGTGACGTCAACATCTTGATTGTATATTAATTGTACGCCAATGATATAAAAACTTTGCAAGGATGTGTCGAAAATGTTTTGTAGAAATACGAAATGTTATAAAACGGCACGCTCATCTGCCCAGCGATTTCATAAAAACTGTGGTTGTGCCTATTGTGAAGGATAAGACTGTGGACACATCAGGTTGTTTACCATGTCGTCTTAAAGCAGTATTGTTTTAATGTCACTCCAGTGTGCGAAACGGATGGAGCTATGGAGGACGTCTCATTTCTTTCCCACTTTAGAACGAAATTAACACAATACTGCGTCATGGTAGGCCAACAGATGTCTCGAACTACAGGCCAATATTGCTTACTACTGTCATTGCCAAAGTGCTGGACAGTTTGCTTGATAGGTATATGGTGAGTAAGTGAGACGGTTAGCTTGTGTTTCATTCAAATGCTTTGGTATGGTCTAGACCTTACCAAAGCATTTGATCTGGTGTCGTACGACTGACTGTAGCAGAAACTATTGAACGATAACACAGTGGATAGGGGAGTTATATCAATACTGCGGTACTGGTATAACAACCAGGCCTATTGTGTGAGGTAGACAGGTTCTTTATCGGATGTGTATAGGCTGTTTTAATAATAATTTGGTGTTGCTGATCCCATCGATTGCCCCTACTGCATCTATCTTTTTTTTTTGTTTTTCTGGTAGATATGTGTGTGATGTGTGTAAGTATTATCACTAGT
Organism: Noctua janthe; assembly: GCA_910589295.1. Taxonomy (NCBI): domain Eukaryota; kingdom Metazoa; phylum Arthropoda; class Insecta; order Lepidoptera; family Noctuidae; genus Noctua; species Noctua janthe. The sequence goes on from OU342561.1 coordinate 2,397,283, forward strand.
TTCTTAGTTGTTTGTTTACTAACTAAATGGACTTTGTCTGTTATTTATTTATTAAAACTTTATGAACAAGGAAAGAACTGTACAAAAGCAGATTTAATACCTTGGACATTTTCTACCAGTCTACCTTAGGGTAACGCAGAGACAATATACAGTAGGTGTAATAATAGAAAAAAAAATAAAAACTAAAACATAAAATAATAATTATAAACATACATAATTAAAACAAAATATATAAAGTTAAGAGAGATAAACAAGAAAAACTACACCAACTTAGTTCTGAGACGAATCTGCCAACTGCTTGTGTAAATGTTCTCGAGCTTTGAAAGTGAACCGACTGGTCACCGTTCTGATACTCTGAGGGAGCGCATTCCAAAGGAAAACCGCCTGGACAAAGAAAGATGATTTTATAAAACCAGAGCGGTGAGAAGGGCATCGTAGAAGACATTTATTGACGGAACGAAGATTCTTACTGTCCGCAGAGCATAAAGAGACAAGCGAGGTATGTCGTTCGCATGAGAAAATTGAATATTTTTGCTTTCCCATTTTATAAGAAATCATTTATGGTATTATTCAATAAATGATTTGCTTGCTTTGAAAAGTATTTTAGGATAATACGGAATATGTTCGATAATAAACAATTTTGTCCCCTTTGGGCAGGTAATCTATTGTCACATGTCCCTGTAGAACACATAGTATCGCCTGTGATACAGATTTATTTTAGTACAGGCATCGAATATTGTTATACCTACATTATTTCTAAGATTTATATTGCAAATACCAATTTTAACATTGAATAAAAATTTATATATTTATTTATAAGCGAACTTATTTTGCTCTACCTAAGTAAAGTAGCGTTTCGAACGAAAATTAACCTAATCCGTATAAATTTAATGTTTCTATTCGTATGAAACGCTTGATCACAGTCGCTTGTAGGAATACACATAAATATAATGCGAATAAGGTTAATTTTCGGATGATGCGTACAGACAGATGGCACATCAAGCTACTAAAATCTGTTAAATTTATTTAATATATTTTCAACTTTATCACTAAAGCATTAGGTTCAAGGTTGATTGGTAAAATTTTACAGTTTCGGGTAGCTTGATCTCTGTCTAAGGGCTTCATTCAATAAAGCATGATCCAAATGTGGCGAATAAAAACAAAATAACAAGGTTATAAAATATTATTTAATAATATTTCGCTCCCGTTATGATCGGAAATTAACACAGTGAGGTTTCAATTGTAGCCTATGACACTGGGGGATAATGCAGCTTCCTGTTAGTGAAAGATTTTCGGAATCAGCAGTTCCGAAGAATTACCTCTTACTTACAAACTTACAACAAACAAATTTTATCTCGTTATAATAATTATAAGTATAGAAAAACCCTTCTCAGTCAAGGAAAACTTGTTATAAAATATAAATAACCAATTCTTAGTAAACAGGAAAATATGCTATCGCACACACGCACTGCATATCTTATGCACTTCACACTCACAGGTTTGTATAATTTTGAAAGTCAATCTATTTTCAATCTCCATCAATATGTTTGTTGGCTCATCTTTCCTTTTTTATCGTATTTTTCAAAATATTCTCCAACAGTTTGTTCCTTCTCAATTTTTTGCATACATTTTTGAAGACGAAGAACTCCCACCATCGAAAGCCACGACTGTAGTTCCAAGATGACCTCTTCTCTCTCCAATAACCACTGGAATTTTCAATGAAGCATTGATGTGAGGAAATGGAAGCTTAGCAGTTAATTTCACTTTGTACTCTCCTATCATAATCTTTGTATGCTGTATTGAATATAAACTTCGTAATGTTGGGACGACACAATTTAGTTTCCTTACGCTCTTTCCCTCTATAGTTGGAGAATATGCCGTTGTTGTTTTCACGGAATCCTTATCAGTTTTTTTTTTCTTGTATTGTGATACATAAGTTAAATATTCCATGAGCTCTGTTTTAATAGTTATTGGGACATCTGTGTCATTGATTATATCCAGCTTTAGTTTAATGTGTTCTCCTGGAGTCAAAAATGTTCTTTCTATTTCTGCCTTTACTTCAATTTTATTGTTTAACGAGAAAGTGAAGAGATCTTTCTGTAAGCGAAATATCAGAGGCCCTAGAGACACTGGTTCTACATAACCGTAAACAGTCACTTCTGCTTCAAATTTTTTTTTGGTTCCAAAAAAGTTGTCCTTCACAAACGTAGCGATTATTTTGTACTCTATGGTACAGGTTATATTCTTAAACGATGTTGGTATATCTTTTGGCAAAAAGAATTCGAACGGGCAGTCGTAAGTTCCCGCTAGAATTTTTCGACTAACTCGTCCTGCTAACAACACATGATTGATTACATTTACATACTCTTCTTTGTTGCTATAGGATGTTGTGTTGTTATCTGAATCTGATTCTGACCAACGACACTTTCCTTTTCCCACAAGACGGATGTCTATACTTGTGAACTTCTTTGGTTTGTCTAAGGAATACCTCAGTATTCCTTTCAAAGTTTCTCCAGATTTATAGACACCATTCGAATTTTGAAATAATATCAGACCTTTCACTCCCATGTTGGTTAAATAAACTAAGATTTAAACATATAAACAACCACTCAGAAGCACTGCTCGCGAAATACTAACAGTGTTTGCCTCGTTTACAATTTTATGTATACAAATAAAGCTTCTTGTAGAAATATCGACGTTAAGTGAATCAGAACTAAGTCTGTTTTAGAATGGCGATAGTTATAGGGAACATAAATGAAGGTGTTTAAAAACGAGGAAAAGTCAACCGTATGTGAACTAAAGCGGTTAGTCACAAGTGGCTACGTGGGTTGGGCGTTAATAGCAATGAGGGAATCCCTAACAATAACTATAAAATGTACATCATACTGTGACGTCAACATTCAGCATTCTTGATAGAAGGAAGTGCCAGGGTCGCCCACGAAATTATTTTTTTATGTTTTTTGCAATTTGCAGGTCAGCGTCAGGTTGTATGTTCATGAAAATAGGATTCGAGCCTGTAAAACGTAGCTTGTACGTAGATAGTTACGCTGCTGATAGCGTACTGTCAGTTATTCTATAATATGTATATGCAGTCTGTGGGTCAACTATATGCAGAGGGCAGACAGCACTGCGCGCATGGTATTCTATTCCCGTGACAGCTGGGTCACGTGATTGGCCCAAGAATACGTCATCAGTTGCGATGCGGTTCTCAAACTTTTTTAGTGGGGAAAAAGATTTAAAAAATACAATGGGTACTCAAGTTTATCATTTTTAATATATAGATATGTGATACTTTTTGTATTTTTTTAACTTTGCATCTTTTTCAATTGATTGCAAATTATTGTTTTATTTAGTTCCCTTACTCGTAGATAGGTCCTCGTTCGAACTAAGCAGAGTACTACTTCATAATGAATTTGAGGATACAAGTCCTTTGTGGCATCATGAACAATCCGAGTCAAATTTGTGAAATTGAATTTTTCATCATGCAATGATTCACCGTGGTATTTATTCAATTCTCTCTGTATTACATCAGCAACCCTGATCAATTCTTTGCAAGGGTAAAGTAGTTTTCCCCTCGACACAAAAAAAAATCCAATCACAGGCTACGCTACCTGGATCAATCTTTCGTGTCTCGTGTCCAAGATGTGCATATTTTCGTAAAAACCTGAAAGCGACGTAACCGCTTATATATTTTAGACCTTGATCTCTGATTTCTTCAACAGCTATTTGCGTTTGATATTTTTAAGTAATATGTTTTCTTCATTAGCAAGCTACGTCAACATCACTTAAAAAAAAATCATCTGATTTTGCTGTATGGGCTAAGATCCCTTTGCCTGTCCTTAATTAGGACAAAAAAAAACAATAAAAAATCACTACAAAATAAATGTTGTAAGACAAAGTCACCCGCTGCGTCTGTCTGTCTGAACGTGATAAAATGGACCAACATAATTTAGTTCACGACGAAAAACTAATAGAACGCAATTAACTCGACTTGACTGAAATAAGTCAAAAACTAGTTAGATAAGATTATGTTCGGACGTACAGCCGAATTGGCACAACTATGCCTTATAATATGAAATTACAACGCTTAGATAAATATGTAGTATCGTTCATACCAGTTTTTGTAGATGTTTTCCGTTTACAATATTGAAGCCACGCATTCGCTAACATCTCTTCTTTGGTAAAAGAAAAAAACCTTATTACACCGCCTTTTTTGCTTCTGTTTTTACAGCATATTATGGAACAATTAAGCATATTTCTTGTGTATGATCACAGTTTTCTCAGTACCTAAAAAATGTTTGGGAACCACAGTAATTTGCTCTACGAACGAAACAACGCTATAGATATGAGCGACACAACGATAGCGATGAAATGGCGCGCTGTCAGTATGACATTTGTCAATTGGATTACCCGAGCAAAATGCATTTTTTAACGTTAAAAAGCAATAATGAACTAATAATTCAAAATGTTAATTAATTTAAAACTAAATAGATGAATCACACAAGTTACTAAATAGTTAAGCTAGTTAGTAATTTATTTTATTTTCATTCACTTAATGAGAAAGTCCCTAAATTTACTGAAAAGGACAATCAATGGTAACACTTATCGTGACGTAGTCTTGGGCCATCCTGGGAAGAGAATACCAGGCGAAGTATATTATTATACCATGACTGCGCGTACATTACAACGCGCGTACAATGCATTCCGGGTATTGATAGGGTTGCCGTGCTACTGCAGTGTTTCCGGCATGTTCGCAGAGGAGAGTATAGATGGCTTTCACAGCATCATGCGCAAACGATACGCCTCTGTCATGCACAGGGTACGCGTCAGCCCCAACATATCTTGAAAACTATAACGAACTGGTGGGCAGTGCCATACTGGGACATTGGACACACCTACATACGGCGTATAATATAATTGTTTTGCTTAATGTTTTTCTGGCAGATGTAAGTACTATCATTAGTTTCTAAGTTGAGTAACTACTGAAATGGATTTTGTTTGAAACAAAATAATTTTATTATTTTATCTATTATTGACCGTTAGTTGTTTTCTAATTCTTAAAATCGCCTCAGAATACGTTTTAGAGCATCTTTTGCTAAATACAAACTCAATTATCTTGCTTTGTACAAAAAAAAAGAAAAAAAAAAGAAACAAGCGATGTATCTCGTTCGCATGAGAAAATTGAATATTTTTGCTATCCCATTTTATAAGAAAAATCATTTATGGGATATTAGATTTGAAAAATCTTTTAGTATAATACGGAATATGTTCGACAATAAACAATTTGTCCCCTTTGAAGAAGCAAAAAAGCTTATTTTTATGGTAAGTGTCTGAGGTGTGCCACATATTTGTTCAGGTGAGCACATTACATTTGGCAGTAATATTGTTAAACCAGAAAGTGAAGACGTGAAGAGATTACTGAACAAAGTCGGCTGTCATTTGGCTCGTGCCGATCGGGATGCTTTCGTTCGGTTTCTTCACCATCTACATCATCCATCATGTTCGCGTCGACTCGACACAATTCGACCCGAGTTACTTTATCCCGAATTTACCTTATCATACTTCTGAGGAAAATTTGTGAGGATGGATGCATGGATGTTTGGTACTCTTTCACGCAAAAACTACTGAACGGATTTGGATAGACTTTACCACACAGATAGTTTATAACATGGATTTACACATAGGATTCTTTTTATCCCGGTAGTATAATCCCATGTGGCAATTATCGAACTCCACGCGCATGAAGTCGCGGGAAAAATCTAGTATCTACATAAAACTCAATTTTGCTGCCCAACCATGCCGACCCGATTATGAAAGGTTGAACAAGTAACGTTCAACCCGGTAAAATACAATAAAACAATAGATGCCAAACGCAAGCAAATATTTTGAAATTATTTACTTATTCATAATTTTAAAATAAGCTTAAATAGGAATGGTTCGTTACGTATGTGCAGTAAGATCAATGAAAATCTGCAAAATATTTTTTCTTAAAACTAAGTCAACATAAAAATTTGGTAGATAACGTAGATAGCTTCTTTTGCAAACAAATAAAAGACACTATTCCATTTTATATCTAAGATTTAACAAAAAAAAAATTAAATTAATCAACAGAGCACCCAGCAATATCAAACAAACGAAAACTTAAAAATATTTGATGATAAGATAATTCTGATGATAGAGATTAAGAGGAAACGCAGTATAAAACAACAACAACTCAATTTATTCTTTAGATTCTTCTTCAGACATTTCCCTGTAAGACGGTGGCGGTTCCATGGGCGCGCTTGCATCAACTTCCTCTTTATCAATACCATTAATTCTTTCCCCAACAAAAACGGGAATTTCAACAGAAGAATTTATGTGGGGTAGCGGTACTTTTAATGTCACTCTTAGCTTGTATTCTCTAGTTATAATCTTGGAGTGTCTAACCGTGCACAATTCTGGAGCCACTGGTATTGCTACAAACATACATGAAATACTGTTCTCAGACACGCTTGCTGTCCCCACTGTACAGGAATAAAGAACTTCTCTCACAGTTTTTGGATCATCCAACAAATACTTTTTAACAAAAAAGTCATCTTTATACTTGGTTTTGCTTATTAGTTCAGTTTTTACTGATACATTTACATTACTGTTGTTAGTCGCAACGTATGAAACTTGTATTTCGCCGGAAGGATTAAGATATCCTTTGTCGAGTTTTACTTTAAGATTAATCTCTTGCTTGTAAGAAGAAAATAATTTATTCAGAGTTTTGTTTATTGAAAAAGTTATGATTTTATCTGTAACTGAAGAATCAATGTAACCTGCATGTATTGTAATTTTTGTCTTGAACTTCTTATTCAAGCTGAAAAGCCTTGGCTTCTTAAATTTTACGACTAAATAATATTTTATTTCTCCTATGTCTGTCTTCATTGATGGTGGTATATTTTCTGGAATTATCATTTCAAATGGGCGCTCATATGATCCAGCGATCAATGTTGTACTTTCATTATTTTTTTTGTTTAGCAAGTTAATTTTCCTTACTACTTTTGTTTCGTGGCCTTCAAATATGAAATGATTTCCCACTTTTTTTCGGCGAATTTGTTGACCACAACGAACAATACAACTTTTTTCACATTCGTACCACTGACAGTATCCTTTCTCAACGAGAGACAGATTTATCTTTTTGTACACTGTATCTTTGTCCAGATGAAACTTCACTAGACCTTTAATACGTTCTCCAGTTATATGCTTTCTATTTGCAGGAGTTTCTATCAATATGTCGCTGGTTACTCCCATTTTGTTAATTTAGACGTTGTTTTTCTGTTATGATTAGTTTCGTACTAAATTATCAGATACGTGGGGTATTGTTTAATCAATGTGCAGTATTCGGTGTTGATAAAAGATAAGTTTCTGAACAGAGAATTAATTAATTATTAGTCGTACAGCTCAAGCGGATAGGTTAGTTGTAGCTCGTGTGCTCGTTTTAAGTAAATTACAACAGAGCTTACGCTTTAACGTATTTTTTCTTTAACTGCCGTGTCCACGCGTCGTACAAAAATATTTTGCAACGAGTTGTACGTATACTAACCAAATAAATCGCACCTTGAATGAAATACATAAATACCTATATTTTCAGTCAGATATTCGGGTAAAATTTTAATCTAAACAACCCGTTTTAAATGCAGACAGAGAAATGTCAAGTAATGACACTGACAAACTGTCATTTCTGGTGTAAAATATATGTCGGAATACAAAGGAGTTTTAATTCGTTTGCAGTGTGGCAAAACGAGTGTTTGTCATTTCACTTAGGTAATAGATGTATGTATACAGGGTGTAAGGGACAGCCCTCCACAAACAGACAGGGTGCATTCAGCTCCACCGGATTTTTATATATATTTGAATTTTTTTTTAGTTTAATTTCCTTTATTTCATTGTAAAATTACATTCCCTGTATGTACTCCTTTAAGGTATATAATACGGCTAAAATCGAAAATCCAACAATAGATGTTGAAATAATCTAACGAAAGACGCGTGAAATTAGCTGTTAACTTTCTGCCTAGCTACATAGTTCATCGAACTCGTCGTCGCGTTTGCCGTTCGCTACGTGCGTTTTGCCACGGTAACGAAACATTGCGAATTTATGGAATTCCCATAACATTCCTGAAATAATTTCTTATACCGGTCATCTTAGTATGATGTATTGAATTCACCCCATCAGTTAGTGGAGGGCCGTCCCTTACACCCTGTAGATAGCAGGTATTATAAAAACATTTGTGAACGCCGAATATAACTGCAAGATTTTTAGTCTGACAGAGCTAGACGGGGATATATCATACCGAGGAGAAGGCGGCGCGATGCATTGGATGGCTACCTAGATGGCAAAAATTTTTAATAGATACAAGTAACAATAATATACTATCCTGATAGGTTATAAACATGGAGTTTAAATTAAGCTTTCTGTTACTAAAATTATTATCATTAACCTAAAAGAGGTTCAGTTCTAGACATAGTCTTCTTTAAAGCATCGGTCTGTCGTGTCCTTCTGCGAACTCACGTGGAAACTTTTACTCGGCACTATTTTATCTTCATGCACTGCCTTCCAATAAGAGGAAGGTGTTTTCATGGACTCGTTAAATTTGTTGGACACATAAATGCTTCTTCATCATTTATTTACTATCACTTAATTTAGTGTCGTAGGATTTTCCCCGATAAACAAAGATATTTCAACTGACGAATTTACATGTGGCAATGGTAACTTCAAAGTTATTCTCAATTTACATTCTCTCTCTACGACTTTCGAGTGTCTTACTGTACATACCCAATTCGACACAGGTATTATGTTGAACATGGTTGATACACTGTTATCAGGTATTTGTCGTGTCTCTACCGTACTAGATTTAATCACTTTTATCATAGTTGTCGTCTTTTCGCCAGCTATATATTTGGTATCCCTAATTAGTTCTGTTTTAATCGAAAAAATAACATCACTTTTATTATTCATAACAAATGTTAATTTTCTTTTACCACCTGGAGTTGAGTAACTTTTGTCTAGTTCAGCTTTTATAGTAATTTCATGCTTCTTCGATGAAAACAGCTTGAAAAGAGTTTTGTTTAGCGAAGTTATTATTGGTTCGTCTATTAGTGATGAATCAATTTTGGGACATATACTGAATATTCTTGTTTTGAATGTTCTACAACTGTAACGTTCGGGGTTTTCAAATTTTAGTTCCAACTTATATCTTATTTCTCCATGTCGTGTTTTCTTCGATGGCGGTGTATTTTCTGGGACTATGAATTTGAACGGGTGTTAATATGATCCGGCCCTCAGCGTCGTAATTCTATCCGTAGTTGTGTTCAGAAAGTAAATCCTCTCTATAGAATTTCTTTCATTGCCTAGGTACACTGTTCTATTGTCCCATTCAAACTCACCTTCTTCAACGAGCGACTGGCTGAATTTCTTAAAATCTATGTCTTTGTCCAGGTCAATCTTCACTATTCCTGTTACAGGTTCTTCAGTTATATTCTTTTTCATGTCTACAAATATTTCACTGGAAAAACCCATTTCATTGATTTAGCTGACGTTTTTCTTGCAGTATGATTAGTTTCGTACTAAATGATTAGATAAATAGTGGTTTTTATAATATTGTTCTTAGTGTTGAAAAAAGATAAGCGCGAGGTACCTGATAATAATTTTATTTTTATTTATACAGGGTGTAACAAGACCCTTAACAAAGCCGTCAACCAAGCATTATGTACATCAAACTAAGTAACTTTACGTAAATACGATTGCTGGGAAACGTCTTATTTTTTTGGGATGAAAAATCACGTTTTACGGTAGGACTCAATGAAACGCACTCAAAACATTGTGCTGATGGATGTATTAAAAAGTACGGGGGTCGTGGAGGTGTTTACAGTAAACATCTTATGATAAAACATGTGCCTGCCTAGCCTTTTCCCAACTATATTGGGGTCGGCTTCCAGTTTAACCGGATGCAGCTGAATACCAGTACTTTACATGGAGCGACTGCTTATCTGACCTCCACAACCCAGTTAGTACTGGGAAATACGCTACAATGATAAAATACAGTAATATGATAAAAATGTATTAAAAAAAAACTCGTGAAAAATTTATAATTTTGACCCCCAATATCTCCGTAACTAGAAGGTTCCCAGGTATGGCCTAGAACAAAAAAAATGATCATAATGACGGGGAGAGCCAGTACCTATCGGCTTCGTTAAGGGTCGCCTTACACCCTTTATGATTGTCCACCAGATCCATAGAGTATCTGGGACTTTCGAAAAAACAAACAATTGTTGGCCTTTTTAAGGTTCTTGGTTATTGCTAGAACCAACACAATGTATTGTTGCCGATGATGTTTTTAGTTATTTCCTATCTCTATTCAGAAATGAGGTCGAATATTACAACGCCATCTACCCAGACAATTGGAACTAAATTAATGGTTTTTGTAAAGAGGATGTGAATTCGGAATTCTGTTAATAACCTATTCTTTTATAGATTTGTAGAAAATCTGTTTATTTTAATATGACGCAGCAAATAATTGTCAAATAATTCACAATTTTGTTTATTTTATCAATATTCCTCAATTAAATGATTAAATATTGCTCTTTAATGCATTGAAATATGTAATGAATTGCAATAATTAACATCGTAAATATAAATTATATATATTATAAAAATAAATTTCATTAATAAACTGCGACCTAATTCAGTGTTATAATTGCAATTCATAATGAATATTTCAGTGCGCTACGGAGCGAGATATTATAATATTTGGTAACATTAATTAACGATGATTGAAAATTTCAGAATGCACCCATTCAGGCCCGTTTACAACCTGAGATGATGCGACTTCCGCGCGTGTCGCGGTGATACGGGGCAAGCTCTAACAAAACGCAGGTCACTGTCGCAAGACGCGAATGACATGACGTGAATGTGCAACTTGTGTTTTTGTATTAATAAAATAATCAAAACAAATTCAAATGAAAAAAAAGACATTTTAATGTGCAATAAGTAATTAATGTACGTTACAAAATAGGTATTGATTAAGCTTATTATTAAGTACCAACTACGAAACTAACTAAGTACTAAAAAAAATATTTAACAATTTCCAGCCAGCTAAACTAGCTAACAATAAAACAATTACCGCCTCTAAGATACCCAAACACAAATACAACTTTTTTTTAATTATTTTATAGATTAGTAATCAAAAATCTAGTAAATACATTTATTATAATATCATAAATTAAACAACTTTTTCAATTCTTATCTTACATTCTATTCATTTCTAGTGTCTTATCGTACATAAGTATTTTTGAACCCACTCTGCGCTCTGCACTGGTATAAATAACGTAAATATTATTATTAAAAAAACCTGTTACCTACAAAAGTGCAATAAGTGCACGGTCAAAATGTACGGCCATCTCAGACATTAATCTACATGGTCCTCATATGACTTGATCAATGTTTGGACTTTAAAAGAGACGGTGACCTCTGAGTTTGTTTCGGATGTTTCTTCTCAGAGTAGTCAGGTACGAAACACCGGCCCCATCTAGTTTTAAAACAACATGTTGACATGTAAAACAGTTTTTTAAACCAATTTACAGAAATAATTATGATTTATGGAACAGCAGATTTTTTTTTCAAATTATCGATGAATAATTTATATGTAGAGGGGGTTTAGAATGAAGTACTAAATACGTGGTAACCGTTTGTGCATCGGTGTCTCTTCCACCCTGTATTCGCCAAAAAATAACATCACTCTCATTAAACAAAACAATAAATGATAAATTGGTTTCACCACATTTATGTATCCTTTTCCAACTTTCAACTTAATTCCATACTTCCTCGAAGACGTTGTCGTTAAGAGAAGAAATTATAAATTCATCTGAATGGAATGTTTGATTTGCGGGAATATGATGATCGTCTCTTTGAATGTTTCACTCAAACTAAGTCTTCCAGGGTTTTTGAACTGTAGTACCAATTCATATTTTATCACTCCAATTCTTTTATCCACTGGTGGTACTTCTGGTATTACAAATTTGAATGGATATTCGTATTTTCCGGAATCCAGCGTTATATTTCCATCAGTAATACTGTACAGAAAGTAAATTTTTTCTATCTCATTCTTTGGATCAATTATAAGACCATCATCTTTCTTAATGACCGAGAGAGCGATATATTTATACTCTGTTTCTGCCTCTATTTGAATTTTCACTGTTCCTGTTATAGGTTTAGGATTTCCTGTTATAATAAATGCACATTTACCATAACCTAAATACATTGCATTCAAGTTATTTATAATTATTTGACCGATCACTCCCATTATTTATTTATTTTTACGTTCTTCTTTTGGTATGATTCGCTTCGTACTAAATTATTAAATAAATAGTTGCTTTTGTTATAAATAGTATTTGGGGTTGGGAAATGATAAGCAAATTAATGCGCATGTTATCCGATAATAGAACTTTATCGGATTTAACGTCACCTGATGCGGACTTTGAACAAATTTGTCATCAGATATTTTTTTATGACAGAACTTTTAGTAGATAGAACCTCAAATTACACAGTTTTTATATCACACATATAAGAATTATTGTTGATTTTTTATCTAATCACAGTCTGTAATGATTAGAGACACGTCACATACGCCCCGTTCACGACCTCTTAGGATGCGACTAGCGTCAAACACACGCGCGTGTATCACTTCCTTCCATCAAGTTTAAATGGACACTTAACGTCGTAAATCGCGTCGCAGTGACATGTTGCATCTCTTAATAATTTTATTTATTTGATCTGTTTTTCTACAGGCACTGTATTCATACACTTATCGCTCGCGGTTATATAGACAATATTTCAAATATAACAATAGATCTCGCAATGCATAGTTTACTCTAACGTTGATCAAAGAATTATGAGAACGAATATCCAAACTTCCTTATTTAATATTATAAATGCGAAAGTAAGTTTGTTTCTTTGTTACCTTTTCTCGCCTAATCCACTGAACAAATCATCCTAAAATTTTGTATATATGTTGTGAGGTGTACAGAAACGGAAATAGGGTACATTTATCCCGAAAAAAGTACTGTTTCCGAGGAAAACAACAATAACGTTCTTATGATAATAGATGGCGCCACGTGTGTTTGGAATCATGATTGAATAATATTATTACAAGCAGAGTACAACTTGAATTGATTGTCAAATTCTAAATTAGCGCTAGCGAATCCGCGGGAAAAAGCTTGTTATCAATAGTTTGAATGGATAATTAAAAGGGTTTAAGTCACAATTCAAGGGAATGACCTAGCTCTAGCAGAATCACCTATAGCTACCGCTGGCCAGGGAAGCTAATTTTTTTTTTCAGTGTGGCACGAAATCATTCAACGCCGTGAACGAAATACTTTATAACTGAAATTTAAAAAAATGGGGGTACTTTTTCTGTTAACAACAGAAGAATTTTTAAACCCACTATTTAATTTCTTTTAATAGAAATTAGTTTTTAGATGCCCGCTAGAAACACTTCCAGTGATGAATCCTTGAAAACTTTGGAATCCTTGAAAATCAAGCACATTTCACCAGTTTTGTTTAAGTCCCTACAGAGCGAGCGTATTGTGATTAACAGTGTAGAGATCCTGAATCTGGCTGGAATATTCCTAGTTCTTGATGGAAAAAAAACACTGTACCCAAAAACTAGATTCCGGTTGTATAAAAATGATTTAATAATTTTATGTATTTATCTAATTAGTATTTTGTTTAAGTCATAACCACTCGGCCACGACCTACCAGCTCAAGCGATAAATCTAATAAACAACATTGCTTAGTCCATGTCATGTACATGTCATGTCAGCGATGTCGGTATTTACGCCAAGGAAACAAGTGCACACACGCGCGTGTCGCTTGGCGCAAATTGCATCACCTGAGGTTGTGAACGGGTCATAACAGTTTATAGGTATATCCCCTCGTGGTGACGTAATAATTATAATTATCTAATCAATAAATATTTATCTAATAATCAGCAAAATATGATCGGAAAGTCAGGGATAATAATTGATAAGAAGTTGACATGAGTTGTTGTTCAGTCAGGAGCAAATGTCGCGATTGTTCATTATTTTGAGCTCCCGATCTTTTGACGCTGTTGCAAGCGCCATGATCGCGGGATGACTGGAGAATGCGGGTGGATGGAAAATAAATTCACTAATAATGAACAATCACGGTAGATATCCCGTAAGTGACAGTATAAGTTTACGTCTAACTCTATCTCTCTTCCACACTGAAGTAAGATCAAGAGGGAACAGGTGCTGCACCTGCGGCTCTCCATACAAATGTATTCCCCTTTTTTCTTCGTGAATAATGATTCTAGAACAATTTTTTTTTTTTAAATAAAATCTAGGTAAATGTCCCTCTCATTTCCTTTTTTTCAGCTACTAATAAATAAAGAAAATAATATGACCCTCGAAAAATGACAAAAAATGCCCTATTTTTATAGCCGTGATTAGACTAGAAAAAGTTTTTAAGATAAAAGAAATTGATAGGAACCTAGACATACTCTTTCTAATTTAAATGTCAAAAATAATTGAATCGGCTCAGTTTTCGTGGAGAAGAAGGGGGGGAATACGAAACGTCGATCTCGTCAATTTGTTTTTCATATTATCGGTCTGAGCTGCAGCTGTCCCTATCGCACTCTACGGGGGCAGGCTTGAAGCAGCGCGACGGCAATAGTTCCTTCAAATACCTATTTTTCAAATTCCTCGAAGGCCCTGTTCCCTCTTAAAACAATACTGTATAAGAAGTCATGGTAGACCGCCTGATCCTTGCCCGTTGGAGTCGGGTTGTCGTCTCATCGGACTAAGAGAGTGATATTTATACTGGGTGTAAAAAACCGCTTAACGCAGCCGAAAGGCACTTCTTTCCCTGTTACTGCGATTTTTTTTTTTGTTCTGGACCATAGAGGAACCTTTTAGTTACGGTTATATCGGGGGTCAAAGTTCCAATTTATTCACGCGTTTTCTGGGAGATCCTGGGTTCGATTCTCAGGTCGGGCAGTGTTTTTGGGTTTTATCATCAGGAACTTTTCAGTAGTGGCTACGAAGTCTGGATTTGTGCCCTGTTGATGGCAATAAGCTCGCCCTGGGACTTAAACATAACTAGCGAAATGCTGGTGTACTATTTGGTTTACCTCTGCCTAACCCTTTGAGGTATACAGACATGATGTTAGGTCAAGTCTGATATAAATTGTGCTGCGCCATCTATCAAAATAGCTAATTAAAAGTGAAGTACATTTCAGAAATAATTCGACTTACGTATTTTTTTATCAGTAATCTGTAATAACAAAACATTTTAGCATATTTATCTTATCGTTGAACTATCGTCATAATAAAGAGCTTATAACGTATGTTGTGGATGTGAACCGTGCTGTGCCAGCGACAGTTTAAGCATTCTCAACATATAATGTTCCCACTGCTGGGACACAGGCCTCCTCTCTATGAGAGGGATGGCAACGCGGGCCAGTGTGAGCTATAGTTTGCAAGATGTTACTTATTATTAAAAAAACAAATTTGGTAATGCATAGACTTTTGTGCTTGTAAGAAAGAATAGGTAATTTTGAATACAGATTAAATATGAGGTTTTAGTAATTTAGTTGACATTTAATTTATTTTGAGTATAAAAAATCGATTATAAATAATAGAATAATCTTTCATTTGCGTGAAATATGGTACATTGAGGTGTTAAAGATAAATAGGTTCTACAAATTCCACTTACTAAAATTCAGCATGCAAATATTGTTATATAAAAACTAATCTAAAAATTTTGCATAACATATTAAAAAGCGAGTAACACTAGGATACCCTGTGTCGTGGGGTCCAGTCTCTTCCCAAGTAAGACTAACTTGTTAGCATATTTTATTACACTTAAATAAAGATATTTATACTAAAAATGACTTACATTACAATATATAAAATTATCCATGTTGCATAAAACACAAAATACACTGCTTTAGGTTTTGTTAATCACTCTCTAAATATGACGGTGTTCTGCCATCGCTTTGTTTGAATCACTTGCCACATCTTCATCACAATTGTTTTTTAAATTATTTTTAACAAACACAGATATTTCACCAAATTTTAATGCATGTTCCCTGTATATAGTAGTACCCTGTTCTGTATTCTTGTCGTTATCTGTTGGTCATCGATCTTTGTGTCTGGGGGAAACCCTTGCTGCGATTATTGATTCGATGTCTTCACTCAAGCTTTGACTGCTTCAATTGATATCAGCCCTTCCGAAGATAAGATCATTGTTTTCTTTTTGTCGTTCTCTCCGGTTCTTTACTCTCTTCTTTCCTTAATATATGCTTCAGTTTTAGTTAAGTTTTTCTTTTATTCACTGTCTTAAGTGAAATAATTACATCAGTATTGTTAGCTACAACAAATGATACTTTGATCTCTCTTGATGGAGTAATGAATCCTTTTTCAAGTTCTGATTTCACATTAATTTCATGTTTTTTCGTAGCGAAGAGTTGTGTGAGGGTTCTGTCTAGTGCTGATAAGACTAGATCCTCTGGAAATGGCGAAACAACGGTGGGATAGACTTTTATGATAGTTTTAAACTTTTTCCTCAAACAGAAAATACCTGTGGGCTTTTTGAATAAGATTTCTACATGATATCTCTTTATACCCTCGCTCATGTCTGTCTCTCCTGATGTTGTTTTGTTTTCGGTTTTAAGTGATCCGGTACTCGATGTAACACTGTCATCTGGGTTCTTGTTCAGCATTTTAATGTTCAGGAGCACATATGTCTTGTGGTCTTCAAGATTGTGACGGTTCCTCACCTTATTTCTTTCACGACCTTGCTGACCCTGGTGGACTCTATGGTTGTGCACATATTTATAATAGGTAGCGGATTTTTTCTCTACAAGTGACAGATTAACCTCCTTGTACACAGTTTCTTCTTCCAGATGATACTTGACTATTGCAGTTAAAGGATCTCCAGTAATACGCTTCCTGATTTTAGGAATTTGTATTAATATGTCAGTAGCTGCTGCCATGCTTGATTTGTGACTTTTCCGCGTCGATCACATAATATGATTGGTTTTATACTAAATATTATCAGCATGATAGGTGGTAGTATTATCTATGCTGTTGTGTTTGATGGTTCGATAAGTTTATTAGTGACGTAAGTGATCTAAGTAGAAAATGATAGTGGTAGAAGGTTTAAAAGAAAGCTAGCTTTTTCCTGTGACTTCTTACAGGACCGGAAAATGTCGTTTCTAATATTAGAAACACATACATACGATCTACCCCGTAGGTACTACGACGCGAAAACGGTTACCACGTATTCAGTATATAATTCAGCTGATTTTGTTTTTAATAACCGATATTTTTTTTTTTTGTTTTGGCTCAGAATGATGTACTGAATAAGTGATAACCGTTTTCGTGTCGGTGTCTCTTTCACTCCCTCATCATAATCATCATCATCATTATTTTAGTCGAAAGACGTCCACTGCTGGACATAGGCCTCCCCCAAGTGTCGCCAGATTGACCGGTCCCATGTGACTCGCAGCCAGCGGATCCCTGCAACCTTCACCAGGTCATCGGTCCACCTAGTGGGAGGCCTTCCAACGCAACGTCTTCAGGTTCGCGGTCGCCACTCCAGAACTTTTCGGCCCCATCGGCCACCCGTTCTGCGAGCAATGTGCCCTGCCCACTGCCAATTAAGTTTAGCTATTCTTCGGGCTACGTCGTTAACCTTCTTTCTCTTGCGGATGTCCTCATTTCTGATTTGATCACGCAAAGAAACACCGAGCATAGCCCTCTCCATTGCTCTTTGGGTGACTTTAAGCCTTCTGATGAGGCCCATTGTGAGCGACCACGTTTCGGTCCCGTACATATAAGTACCCCCTACATAAAAGTATTCAAACATTGGTTAAATGCTTACAAGAAAATTTGAAAGTTAGTGACTGGAAAGTTGTGTGGAAATCGATTGTCATGGTATGTGCATGCATGTATGGGGGATGCAATCAAAAATGTTTCATTATTGATTGATCTCGAGAGTATTTTAACCAAGCTTCAAGTTGATACCTACACAAGGGAAATACGGTTTCCTGTAGAAAAATATTACTCGGTTTTTAAAGCTTTTAGAGAATATTATTTATTCAAGAGCTATTAATGTTCCCAGTAGTAAAAAAACTGATGCTATACAGGTTGCAAACGGACCCTTCACGAAGTCGTCAACCAAGCATAAAACTAAGTAACTTTACGCAAAAAGTTATTGCTGGGAAACGACTTTTTTTTTGGGTGAAAAATCACGTTTTACGGTAGGACTCAATGTAACGCATTCAAAACATTGTGCTGATGAATAGATTGAATAGTACGGGGGTCAAGGAGGCGTTTAAAGTAAAAAAAAAATTATTAAAAACATGTATTTGAAAAAAAAAAGACTTGTGTAAAAGTTGAAACTTTGACCCGCAATATCTCCGTAACTAGAAGGCCCTAGGTATGGTCTAGAAAAAAAAAAAATCGCAATGACGGCGAGTACAAGTACCTTTCGGCTTCGTTAAGGGTCTTTTTACGTCTTTAAATGATTAATTTTCGATTCCAGTTATGTTCCTCTTTAGGCTGGATTCTCTTTGTTAGCCACTCTTTGATGGAAATAGACCGGTCAGCTATAAATGTGAGTACAATGTGAGTTGGTTAAACGATGTGTTCGTTAATGATGGATGTTTATTACTCTTTCACGCAAAAACTACTGTACAGATTTGGATGAAAGTTGGCACACAGATAGTTAAAAAAATATATAGTTATAAAAAATATATAGCTTTTATGATGATACGAGTTTTGTTCATTTTTATGGTTATTTCATTGTGTTTATTCTGTCTACTAAAAATGTTTTGTTTATTCTTCGCGCCTACCATATTGTTTACTTAATAATTTTATTACTATTTTTTATTTTTTTATTCTGATTTTTATGTTCAACCAATAACTTGTATGTGTGGTGTAAACTGTAAGTATAAGTTGGTTATAAATAAAATTAAAAAAAAAAAGTTTATAACCTAGATTAACACATTTTTAGTGAACCGAATTCCACGCGGGCGTAAGCTAGTATTCTATAAGAGTTCTTGTTCTTTTTAGATTCTTTGAGCCCTGCAAGTGGTTAAGGCTATCAGCATCAAAGCTGGTGCTAGCTTACGTTAATTCTGTTGAGAGTCGTTGTGGAAATACGGAAGGCTTTGAAAACGATTGCCTTTTGTCTAGGCCTTTTGTTCATCAGTGCATCTTGTTGGAGACCACACGGTGGCTTTCAGGACACGTTGACCAATCCAGAAGCTTTCGGGTCCATCGCGCATCGGAAATATTACTAGGAACACACTATTCCATTGGTCTCTTGGTCGCAAGCCTCGAAAAGCACGTTCTTCTTCGACGTGTCGATGATTCTCTATTTTATATTTAGTTTTGACCAGAACTCTGCCATCTTGACGGCGTTGCTGGTGGCTTCGGAAAGGTCCCTCAACGTGGAGGTGGAATTACACAAATAGTAGGGCAGGAGCTGAGCCATAGTTTGAGAAAAGCACGTTAAACCGATGGTACTGCGCCTGATCTCTCCCCGGTCTTGTCAGATTGCCGTCACGTCGGACAATAAGAGTAAAGGAACAGAGATAGTACCTAAGTTTGCCACACACTTGTGCACTATCATACAGGGTGTAAACAGACCCTTCACATAGTCGTCAACCAAGCATTCTGTACATCAAAACTAAGTAACTTTACGCAAAAATTATTGCTGGGAATCGACTTTTTTTTTTGGGGTGAAAAATTACGTTTTACGGTAGGACTCGATGGAAAGCACTTAAAGCATTGTGCTGATGGATGGATTGAATAGTACGGGGATTATGGAGGTGTGTAAAGTAAAAATCTTACATTAAAAACATGTATTTTAAAACTTAAAACTTGTGAAAAAGTTTTAACGTTGACCCCCAATATCTCCGTAACTAGAATGTTCCCAGGTATGGTCTAGAACAAAAAAAATATCGGAAAGACAGTTAAAAAAAAGTCCCTTTCGGATATGTTAAGGGTCTATTTACACCCTTTAGCCTTGCTTTCTTGGCTGATCTGCGTCCGGATTGACCGCCGTGGCCAAAATTAGGTCAGTCGGGGGCTATTATTCAAGGATATACAGAATTACTTTCCCCTTTTAAATATTAGTATGGAGAGCATACATTCGATTACCAGGTTAAATTTTGTAGAACAAATCTTTATCAGTGCACCATAGATAGTAAATGTCAAAATCACGTTGTTTATTATGAAAAATACGGAATATTTCCGGTAATACCTGATAAAATACTGGATTGCACTGGTAATACCTGATAATATTGGCAGTAACTACTGATAAATTTTAATACTGTCAAATACTATTAACACATGAAAATAAATATTTGATAATATTGGTAATTCCATGTGTAATATTTTTTGTTGTTATCTTTATTATCAACAGGAAAATAATTTCGGTATATACTTTCTAAGGAAAAATTTCGATAGTAACGTTATGAAGATTTTTCAATTTCTTAAAATTGTGCAGACGCCGCCGCCGAGGCCGACCCAGAAAACGGTGGCGAGATGATTTTGACGCGCATCACGAAGGCTGGTTCGACGTCGCGCAGGAGAAGAGTACTATGGGTGAGGCCTTTGCACAGCAGTGGGACATAAAAGGGTAACAAAAAAAAAAAAAAATTGTGCAACTTTACAGACACATCCATTGATATGAACAAGTAAAATGACTCCATTGTTTTAGAAAATGTATTTACTTAATATTTTAGAACGTATCAGACGTCAAGACCATCTCAGACACTAATCTACATAGTCCTCATTTGAGTGGACCAAGATCCCATGTTACTTGGTGTCGCGCATCACGTTTTCCTCTTCCATTCTCCTTTGTCAACCGTCACGCTATCGTTCACTTCTATTATTTATTTGCAAAATAAACATAATTTTTCATTTATCAGAACCATGAAACGTATGTGGTAGACCAAATAAACTTGCTAAACCAAACCAGATCTTCGTCATTGTATCGATGACTGCAATAGGTTAAATGAACTTGGCTAGAACTCATACATTGACAGCATTGTTAGTGGGTTCAGAGAAATCCCTCAAGTGCAGGTGGAGTGGCACAAAGCAGGACAGGAGGTAGGATATAAATTTTGGTAGGTCGTTGTGGCTGTCGACCCACGAACGTTAGCCATCGATAAGTTTTGGAATCAGGTGATACTTTGCAGAAGACCATGCCACTAGTTGCTATGCAATAAAATGTTGCTAAAGCGCGACCTATCCTCCATCATGAATCCTGCATCCAAGTCTGGAATTAAAATTAAGTTATATTTTATTGCAAAACATTTATTTAATTATTGTTGGAAGTATATTCTTCCATACAAAAAGAGAATCATCCAAATCAGTGCATAAATGGCAAAGTCAAAGTTACGGGAACATACTAAAAAATAAATAATAAATATACACGTGCGTCGTTCATGTCCACACACGAGTTGGCAAGTGCCTTCTTTTTGAAGTCGGTTAAAATTTAATCTTACAGATAATAACTTTGATAATGGTGCATTGCGTATTGCTTATCTTTTATCAAATCAATTTATATATAAGATCTGCGGTATTATAACTTATTTTAGTACAAAATGAATCATACATTAAGAACGACGTAAATAATAATATACGAAATAATAATGGGATTATCCGCTGAAATTTTAATCCATGTTCCAAGAGAAAGGAAGCATATAACTGGCGAACCTATAACAGGAATAGTGAAGTTTCGTCTGGACAAAGACACAGTGTATAAGAACATTGCTATTTCGCTTCTTGGCAAAGGACTTTGTCAGTGGCAAGCAACGCATAACACTGTAATTACAACCACAGAGACAATCTTTGCAGACAAAATGTACTTGCTGAACAATGTCGCGGATGAAGCTGTAAAATTGAGTGCCGGATCACACGAGTTCCCATTCGAAATCGCAATACCAGAAAATGTGCCACCATCAGTAAATACAACCATTGGAGAAATAAAATATCATTTGGTACTAAAATTTAAAAGGCCTGAATTTCTCACTTGGAATAAGGTATACAAATCAAAAATAACAATTTATCCTAGAATCGATTCAGAATTAACAGATCTACCAGTGATTGCTGCGCTAAACAAGACTCTATGCAAATGTTTTTCTTCGAAGAATCAAGAAATTAGCTTGGAAACTATACTAGAAAAAGAATATATGACTCCTGGTGGAGAAAGAAATATATCCTTCGTTGTTACTAATAACAGTGATAAAATGTTGAAGGTGAAGACAGAATTGTTATGCAAAACCTATTACAAAATACCTAAGCGTAACAAAAAAGTGTCTAAGCAAAAAGTGATTCGTGCCAGTACGGTGGTGACTCCAAAAATACCGGATAATTGTGTATCAAACATGACGAATATAATACCAGTGGCTCTTGATATTTGTACGGTAAGACACTCGAACATAATCAACAGAGAGTACAAAATAAGAGTGACTTTGAAGTTACCAATGCCACATTCAAATGCTTCTGTGGAAATACCTGTGTTTGTAGGAGAAGAATGTATTGAAGAAGGTTCCGAAGCAGGGGAGTTCAGTGACCCCATGGGAGCCCCTCCCTCTTATTGGGAGACTATGTTTGAAGATAGAGAAAAAGCTGATTAAATTGTGCTGTTTATAAGTGCATTTTTTAAGTGCAACCGCTAACTGGAGCAGGAAATCGCTGTGATTACATTGACACGACTGGTTTATAATATGTAGCTTTACGAAAGATGGCGAATGAATTACGGCTGAGTGATGATGGTTATGCTTCGTGATCATTCCGTGATCCTCCCTACCTTAAATTACCTTAAATTTAATATTTATAACTTTTTCTTTTTAATTAATGAATGTAAATAATGCATGTTCAACTGTTACTGTTACAATTATAAGCATATATGCATGATGAAATTGCAATGCCCTAACAGGGCCACTATGTTCTAAGAACTCATATTCTCTGTTAAGAACTTTATTTATGTACACATAGTTAGCAATAAAGATTTTGAATTTTGAATTTTGATGAAATTGTGATGATTAAGAATGGTATTACTTTTTGCGACATTAGAGTCTGCGTTGTCTGTTAGTGAGTGGATTAATGTAAATGTTATAATTTCATTGCATGTTTTGTGTTTTTTTTTTTAATAGTACATTGTTATTGTTCTAAGCTATTTTAAGACTGTGTTGTATTATTTGTATACTAAAATAATTATTGTGTCAAAATATGAAAATTTGTGGTTAGCCCTAAAAGTTCCTTACTGAGGATGTTTCTGATTAAATGAAGTGATAGAGATACAAGGATTATTTGGCCTTTCGAGTGCTAAATAAGCTTAGTGTATCTTTAACCTTGACAGAGAGGCGCTGTTGGTATACATTATTTTGTGAAATTGTAATGAAAAGTAAGATGGCGATGTTAGTTCTGATTTTAGCCATGCGCCATAGAATCCTTGTACAATGTAATGTTATTAACCATTTTATGAGATGTTACTACATGTTTTAAGATGTAGGTTACTATTTTTTTAAGTATGCTTTAGTTCAATAAATATTTGAACCCATTAAACACGTTTTCTTTTTTATTTTAGCCGTTTTAGTTGCTATGAGTATAATACAGCGTTCTGTAAAACTGAATAATTAGAAATAACCATTATTGCTAACAATAAAGTGCATAAACGAAAATTGATACACAACTATAAATATCAAACCAAAAAAATATGAGGTAGATACAGAGTGTAACTCCAGAAGTGCAATACCTCTAAGGTGGTGTTTCAGACCATCAAACTGGACAACTTTCATTGAGAAAAGTAGGTCGAAAAATATTATAACGCTTCATCCTAATTGTGTCAGTCCATGCGATATCTTGTACCAAGAGTCCATTTTTTTTTCTACCTATTCTCCTTGTTACGCTGGATAGGTATTTTGCTTGCTATGCTTTTAGAGTTACATCATCATCATCATCATCCTCATCATTTCAGCCGAAAGACGTCCACTGCTGGACATAGGCCTCCCCCAAGTGTCGCCACATTGACCGGTCCCGTGTGTCTCGCTTCCAGCGGATCCCTGCAACCTTTACCCGGTCATCGGTCCACCTAGTGGGAGGCCTTCCCACGCAACGTCTTCCAGTTCGCGGTCGCCACTCCAGAACTTTCCGGCCCCATCGGCCATCCGTTCTGCGAGCAATGTGCACTGCCCACTGCCACTTAAGCTTAGCTATTCTTCGGGCTACGTCGGTAACCTTGGTTCTCTTGCGGATTTTCTTATTTCTGATTTGATCACGCAAGGAAACTCCGAGCCCTTTCCATTGCTCTTTGGGTGCCTTCTGATGAGGCCCATTGTGAGCGACCACGTTTCGGTCCCGTATGTAATCACTGGCAACACACACACTACAGTTGGACGAGAAGATACCACGCAACTTCCCGAATGCTGCCCAGCCGAGTCTGATTCGAAGATTGACCTCTTTCTCGAAGTTAGACCTAGAGTTACCTAGAGTTTAGAGTTACACCTGGTATAAATAAACAACCAGTAAAACAATTTAAAAATATAAAATACTAAAAAGCCACGGACTTTTGACACTGAAAACAAAACAAAGTCATAATCTACTTTCTATCAGTTTACGGATAACTGATAAAAAGTAGATTATGACATTGTTTTTCCAATCACAGATAATTAATTATAATAATAAAGATAGCGTCACCTGGGGGGAAAGTACCTTTATAGTTAGCTGAAGATAACAATATTAAAAGATAAAGATAATAAATAATTTTGATGCCCGTGTTAGTGACAATCAATTCGCGACGTAATCTTTATCGCCTCGATTGTAGTACTGTTGGAATCTTGATGGCTGTATATAGGCGTTGAGGCGAGTGTTAAATCCATCATAGCGTTTTTTTGTTAACATTACATACGTTTTGGTATCGTAAAGTGTAATATTATAATACTATTACAATATTACGGCTCGTATTGTTAAGAGGTTCCTCTCTCTGGAGCCCTGACCGCCGGTAGCTTGGACCCTGTTCACGATACCGGTGGGCTACAATTTTTTTATATATTTAAAAATGTTACTAATTTACAAAAAGATAAATAAAGGAAATAGTAATTATTACTATCATTATTCCCATATCCAAATTATTTGGGGTCGGCGTACCACATCTTCTTCTTTCATACTTCTCTATTACTCGTCATCTCACCAGTCACCCCTTTTCTATACATTTGAACTTTCACACAGTCCATCCATCGTTTCTTTGGTTTTCCTGTACTTTAGAGTACTCCACATTCATACACAATATCCTCACGACGTTTTCATAATTTTTCCGCATGACAAAATTCAAACAGTTCGGGCTGGTCGTTTCCTATGGAAAAGAGCCGGCAAGAGCATTTAATTGCCAAACAACTCTTCGGTCACCGGTGCCACTTTCAGACTTTCTTATGTATTCATTTCTTATTCTGTCCATTCGTGTTATAACACACAACCCTCTTAGTTTTCTCCCCTTGACGTATTCTTTTCTTTACATTTATGCATATGTGCGAAAGTTTCAGAGGATGGATGGATACTTGGATATTTATTACTGTCGGCGCCTCACATATGCGTGGATAACCGCGGGGAGGGCGCGGGGCTCGGGGTACCGAACCCGGCTGCGCGAGCGCCGCTGCGCGCCCTACCACGACACTGAGCTCACAGACGCCGGCCACTCCGGGCATTTCTTTGTGCGGTCTTCACAGCAAATGTTAATTATGGTATTTTACCTATAAATACAGTCCACTAGTTTCATTATAAAGTCCCAACCGAGTCTATTCAGTTACTCATTCACGCAAAAACTACTCCTAATAATAGTTCATAATTACATCAAAATAACGCTTAAGCTATAATTACTAATGATATTTGTGTAAAAAATGAATTTACGCAGGCGCAGCCGCTGGCAGTTCTAATCCAACATAATATCTGACCAACATAGGTAACTGCCATGGTTCCTGTGTTGTTTTAGGTTCATAATACGGTATAAAATTACCTTGTTCAAGCTTGTTTGAGTTTGAATTTACACTGTGTACGTGAGATGCATACCGGCAGGTTAATTGTTGTGTGATACGTGATCGACCTTGGCAGGGATCGAATTTGGGAGGTATGTTTAGTCGACCACTTTAGACAAAGTAATTAGTGAACTAATTAAAATAATATAGTTGTAACAGTTCCATAGTCTTAATTCTAGTGTTTAACACTAGAATTAAGACTATGGAACTGTTACATTGGTCTTTAAGCGAACATAGATTTAATTTTGCTTTTAGACTAATGATTGCGACATGTGTTGACTTTTAATGACGTGCAAATGATATCGAACTGCGGGTGGCAAAGAAATTACGAGGGCAGCTATACCATACCGCACGAACCAAAACTATAAACAATGCAACATTTTTCATTGGTAAAAAAGGTTGAGGATTTAGAACGCTAAAAAACTCATTTCCCTGTTTTTGAAACGAACGATGTAAATAAATGAACGAAAACCGCAACAACTATAGATGATAATGTAGAACGGCGACGAAATTTAGAAAGAGCTTTGCATACATTTATCCATAGTAACTTATATAATCATAGTTCATAACACACATTATTATGAGTTTTCAGTCCGATTGTACAGCAATATAGTTAACTTAATAAGCCAATAGATGGCGCTAACTAGGTTCCGATACTTCCGATAAAGCCTGTCCCCGCTTCAATTAACTCATGTAAATGGATAGCAGTTATTGCACGAGACGGTAACGATACAGCGGCGATGTATCCCCGACGTAACTGATTTAGAGCATGTTACTGCGAAATAGTAGTTTACGGTAGGACTTAATGTAACGCCCTGAAAACATGTTGCTGATGGATGCATTGAATAGTACAGGGGTCGTGAAAGTATTAAAAGTAAAGGTATAACATTAAAAATAATGTATTAAAAAAAAACATGTGAAAAATTTGTAACTTTGACCCTATATCTCCGTAACTAGAAAGTTCCCAGGTATGATCTAGAACAAAAAAATTATCGCAATGACGAAAACACAAGTGCCTTTCGCTTTGTTAAGGGTCCTTTATGTCGACTGTTAGATATAAAAACGTTCAAGTGAAATCTGAAGTTGTTTGGCGTAAAATTCCTGGTGATATTGATTATGCAACGTTTATATAAAACTCGGTCACTTAAACAGAATACAAAAAAAAATGCAACATTTTAAATTCACAGCATCTCAAGCCTGATAGATTGTGATTGAAATGTATTGTAATTTATGTGCATATTTGCTTATTAATCAGTAATAAATTATATTTTACAATGGCGGTCTGCGAGTGACAGATACTCTGTAAGCGTGTCGTTTGATGCAACTAACCTAGTTGTATATTGTCTCTGGTTGGTAGGAGCTCAGTGAATCTAACATGAAGAAAAAATCTAATTACCAACTGTTTTAGTGTTTGGTACATAAAGGGGGCTTGTGGTTAAATAATAACACCACGGGTCGATCTTCAAGGTTAGGCAACGCTGGTCGAGGTCAGTCTGTGGATGGGAGACCATCCCTAATACCTATTTCAAGTCCTCTCCGTGAAGAGCAAAGTGCAATATGCCGTTGGTCACGGCTGCGTTTGTAGATCTTTGACTTGAGCGGGTTGTTAGAAGCCTGAAAGTCTGACAACCGCCCCGATCAAGGGATATCGTCTGACCCACTAATTGGGTTGTGGAGGTCAGATAGGCAGTGTGTCAGTATTTAAAGTACTGGTATTTAGCTGCATCCGTTTAGACTAGAAACCGACCCCAACATAGTTGGGAAAAGTCTAGGCAGATAATGACCTGCAACTGACGGATAGAATAAAAGTACCTAAGCATGTCATTTCAAGTAACTGAGGCATTAACACGAGCGCGCGGTGTAAACGTTACGTAAACGGGAACGATTGTGAATTTAAAATAGTCATTTCACAGCATAAGAAGCAGGTTATAATGTTCCCACTGCTGGGACACAGGCCTCCTCTCTATGAGAGGGAATGGGCTGACACCCACCACGAGAACAAAGTGCGATTTTGTAGATGTCACATGTCTTCGAATTTTTGGTTCTTGGACATGCCGGTTTCCTCACGATGTTTTTCTTTAACGTTTCACAGAATTGACTATAATTTCATTTCACATATTTAATTTTATATCTATTGGTGATACTAATTGCACTTGTCGCAAAAATTGAACCAGAATGCTAAAGAACAGTTTTAATTTCGATTAAAAAATCCTACGTATTTACATTACGTTTACGTAGCACGTTCGTGCTAGGTCTGGAGTGGTATTGTTTCAATTTAGTAGGAACTAGTGAATTTAACATGGAGCGGAAATCTAATTAACTGATCTCGTGTTTGTTATTTAGAGTAGCTATTGGTTTGGACATCTAGCACAACAGGACTAATTAAACTAAACCAGTCCATCTAAACTACGTTCAAGATCGGTCAGTACCATCTTTGCTATGTTATTTGAAAAAACCAGACTTTCTACAACATGTCTGCAAAGAGTTTTGAATTTTTTCGGCCACATTGCAAGAAAAAATGATCATAACCTAGAACAGCTGATGTTCACTGGCGAGGTCGATGGCAAGCGTCGGAGGGGGTCGTAGTCCACTAAAATGGACGGACAAAATTCACTCATCATTGGTCTCCACGACGCGCTTCACAATGCCGAGGATAGGCACAGATGGCGAAACATCGTCAAGCAGAAGATTGCTTCACGTTGGAAGAATCACGACCCTCAGTAATGAGGAACACGATGCGAGGAGGAAGGATCAGCTCATAAACGCGGTTTACGTGTGCTTATCGCGTTCACATACATTGATAAAATTTGAATGCGTCTTCGGTCTACGACCCCACTGCTGGTACCCAAGCCACCACTTTCTGAGAGGGAGCGGGTCTAATCTATCACGCGGGTCCGGTGGGGGTGGCGGTCAGCTGCATCCGGTTAGACTGAAAGCCGACTCCAACATAGTTGGGAAAAGACTAGGCAGATGATGATGTAATTTCAATTCCTGACGCTGAGCATTGAAAATCCGACGATACGATTTTGTTAGGCATTCCTTTAGATTTCACAATTTGCTGAAAGAGAATGAGCATGTCTTAATCGACTGTACATGAAACCCGCCAGACACATATAACGGATATATTACTGACTAGTACTCAGCATAACTGTTCCATTATACACTCAAGGTATTCGCCGACAGAGCCTAATGAACGACGTGCTAACTAATTAGTGCGTCTGGAACCGATTATGATGAAATTGGCGGTTTGCGTCTTGGAATATTAGCTTCCATACTGAGAATTGCATAGCGTTGTTATCACCAAGCAGTGGTAGTTTGTTTTATCCGTGAACTAAGAATTGTATGTGTAATAAAGGTAATACAGATAGAGTAACCCTGACTCCCAAACTAGTAGATCCTGTGACTTAGGAGTCAGTGTTCTGCTGTCACTATGATACAAAAAACCTTTTACTAAAAAGTGTGTTAACAAAATCTTGGCAAAAAAGAAACAAATTTGAAAGTACAACTAAATTATTTTAACAGAGATTAAACTAGGAGTGAAGGAATTTATTAATTGTAGTTGTATTATGAATGTGCATGTGTAGGTAATTGTGTGTGTAGATGTGTATGTGAGAGTGAAAGTGTGTAATTGGGGGGTAAGTGTGTGTTTGTGTGATTGAGATTGTACATATTTGCGTGTGTAAGTGTTTTATTGTTAGTATATTTATGTATTTTGCTGAAAGGGTTGGGATTTTTATATTTAATGGGTAGAAGAAGTATTGCACGGCTATTGCCGGAGGTGAAGTAATTCTTCTGTCCGGACGTAGTCCTGATCCTGAAGCCAACCTTGAACTTTAACCGTGACTTCATGGTGACTTAGCCCAGTTAATTGAGTACTTTTAGCGATGTTTCTGTAAATGAAAGAGCTGACAACATAGAACTGGCGCCTAGCGAATGTGGTCTTGTGGCTTATTGTAGGGAAAGTCATTTTTGCTCTGCGCTTAGTGTTATCTGGTAGGGGAATTAGTCTATGCTTCCTAAGTGTGGCTCGGAGGACAAAGAGCTGTCTCACCGAAAGTAGCTTACAGTCCGCATATAGTTTTATAGTGGGAAATCTGTATGGTTTACCAAGCATTACCTTGAGCACAGCTCTCTGGGCCCTTTCCACTTCAATAAACTTGGTTTTAGCAGCCCCTCCCCAAACCGGGATGCAGTAAGTGATAACGGACTGACAAAGTGTTAGGTAAACCATTTTCAGAATATGTTTGTCTGCACAATTTCTCAGAGATTTGAAAATATAAATAAGTCTTCTGACTTTTGACGTAATATTGTCTATTTGGTTGTACCATTTCAGTCCGTCATCAATCACTACACCCAGGTACTTCGTTTGGCTGACGCGAGTAAGCGTTGCGCATGAGCAGTGGGTGTGTTCGAGACATGTATGTGCTGTAATTTCAAAATCTGTAGGTGCTTTGTTTTTATAATGAATAAAAAATGGAATGAAGTTAGTTTTAGCCACGTTAAGTGTGAGAAGGTTTTGTCGCAGCCACCCCCCAACAGTCCTCAAGGACCATACCGCAGCACATTTGACATCGCTCCACGTATCACCATAAACAACAATCGCAGTGTCATCAGCGTATGTAAAGATCTGCGATTTATGCAGGGACAGCGCGCATAAGTCATTTATGTAAATTTGGAAAAGTGTTGGTCCCAGCACGCTGCCCTGCGGGACGCCGTATGTCACAGTTTCTTCGTCACTTTGACACGAGTCGATTTTAACAGTCATCTTTCTGTTTTGTAGGTAATCCCTGAAGAGGTCAAGAGGTTTACCCCGAATACCTATGCACTCCAGCTTGTAGAGAAGGGTGGGAACAGAGACTGTGTCAAAGGCCTTCTTCAAATCTAGGAAAATACTAGTACATTTTTGGTGTTCATCTAGTTTTTGTGCTACAAATTGGGTTAGTTCGATAACTGCATCCTCGGTAGAGACTCCTTTTTTTAACCCGTATTGGTTGGATGCTATAATGTTGTACTTGTTCAGGTAGTTTACGAGGCGACTGCTTATCAACTTCTCCATTACTTTGGAGAGAGCCGAGAGTACCGAAATTGGTCTATAATTGTTGACACAGTCTCTGGTCCCGCTCTTGTGAATCGGGTGGACTAGTGCCTTCTTGAATGGTTGTGGGAATACTCCTTTTGCTATGGAGATGTTAATAATGTGGGTTATTAGAGGCACGAGAGTTTTTCGACAAACCTAATGATTGAGGTCTTCATAAGAATCCATCATCTGCCAAGCCTTTTATCAACTATGTTGGGGTCGGCTTCGGTCTTACCGGATGCAGCGAAATACCAGTATTTTACATGGAACTACTGCCTATCTGACCTCCACAACCCAGTTAGTACTGGGTAATACGATACTCCTTGGTAAGACTGGTTGTCAGACATCCGGGCCACCGACTCCCTGTAACGATTGTCAAAGATCTACAAAAGCCGGGATGAACGGCTTAACGTTCTTTCCGAGGCGTGGATGAAACTTGGTTTGTAATGGGTGGTCAATTGGTCACCCATCCACGGACCAACCTAAAGGTCAACACGAGCGGCTGTTATTATTTAGCCACAAGTTTACCAAGCCCCATGAGCTTCATAAGAATCTATAAAAGTATGATAAATGCAAAAGTAACTCATATTCAATAGTTTTTCATTCGGTAATTTTTCATTAAAACAATGAAAGTTATTAAATATAATGTGTGTAAAGACCCTTAACGGAACCGAAAGGCACTCGTTCTAACAATCATTGCTACTTTTTTTTTTCTAGACCATACCTGGAAACCTTCCAGTTACGGAGACATTGTTGGTCAAAGATCCAACTTCTTCAAGGTCTTTTTTTTTTAATACTTGTCTTTAATGTTAAAACTTTACACCTTTATAAACCTCCACGATAACTGTACTATTCAATATATCCATCAGCATAATATTTTGAGTCCGTAACATTGAGTCCTACCGTAAAACGTAATTAACCCCAAAAAAAGCAATAATTTTTGCCTATAGTTGTCTAAGTTTGATGTCTGTAGAATGCTTTGTTGACGGCTTCGTGAAAGGTCCACAAAAGGTCTTCGTCTGTTTACACTTTGTAGTCGCAAGTAACACCTAGTATATTTTTCCTATCTCGAAAATAGAATTCCCTGCATAAGTAACGTACTCGTATGTTTCCCTTGAGTGAAGGTTATATATTTAGCAGTGATCTGAAATAGGTTATTTTTGATTGATCGAGGGCTTATAATGATTAATCGGGTCTATTCGAAATGCTTATCTTTCTTTCCTTCATCAAGCTTGGTAATAATTTATTGTGTTGTCTAAACGTCTTTACTTCCAATCTTCAATATATCAAAAATAATCGTTCACACAATAAGATAGCATAGCTCACAGAATAAGTTGGCTGAAGTGGTACTGGGCCGGCCATATTATCCGTAGAACCGGTGACCGTTAAGGTAGACGTGTTCTTGAGTGGAGACCGCGAATCGGCAAGCGTAAGGTGTGGAGCGACGATCTTCGCAGGGTGGCTGGTAACAACTGGATGAAAGTTGCCGAGAATCGACTTGACTAGCGTGCGATTGAAGAGGCCTATGTCCAGCAGTGGACTGTTGTAGGCTGATGATGTTAACGATGACCCATTCACACTACACCGTACATCAAGACTACGCGACACCTAAATTAATTCCGTCCTTCCATCGACACGCTAGTTAAATAAGCAGTAACTGCCCATTCCCAAAACCCGCAAGAAGCTATCAGCAATCTATCACGCAATAACCATTTAAATCCCCATCACACCGGGTCATCGGTCTAGATAATCGTCTTAAGCCGTAACACCGGGCTAGCTAGACTCAATTTAGTACACGTAAAGCAATTTTATGGCTTCGATACAATAATTGGTTTATCGCCTTACCCATTAAACTGAATAATTAATACAGGCTTTGCACTTCTCCGGGAGAGTATGGGTACAAGTTCTTAGTACTAAGACTGGTTGCATTTAAAATGTTAGCAGCGAAAATGATTGCAAATAGTTATGAAACTTTTCATTAAAATCATTATATGCCTTTTCCCAAATGCGTTAGGGTCGGCTTCCAGTATATTCGAATGCAGCGGAATACCAGTATTTTACATGGAGCGACTGCCTAACTGACCACCATGACCCAGTTAGTACTGGGTAATACGATACCCTTGGAAAAAGTCAATGATTGTCATACTTTCGGGCCACTGACTAGCTGTAACGACAGTCAAAGACGACATTTGTAGATCTTTGACTTAACATATATAATGGGTGGTCACCCAACCAGGGGCCAACCTAGGCAAGCGCGGCTTAACCTGAAGGTCACCCGAGTAGCTGTTATTTTACAGCTACGAGCTCCTCCTCCAAAGATTTTATTAAAAAAACTTTGAATAATTATCAGGATGGTTAGCCATTAGCCATCCCTACAACATACATATGTATGTAAGAAAACTTCGTCACTACAGAAAACATCCAGCAGTTTAGACTCAAGAAAATCAAACCAACCATAACTTCCCACTTCTGGGACAAAGTTGCCTTTCTGTTAGGCTCCGTTTCTACCAAGCGGAAAAATCCTCCAAAGTATAAAATTCCTCGCGCGTGGTCGAGGACCAATATTGCCCAATTTTTTACTTAAAGGCAATACTGATACAGTCTTTTATTCAGTGCCATCCAAGAAGTGGCTGAGGATTATGCCGCTTGGAGGAAACGGACCCATAGAGGCTGTTATTCACCACGCAGAGGATGGTAGGTATCACAACATGTCTTCGAATTATTGATTCAGCGACATGAAGATTTCCTCATGATGTTTTCTTCCACCCTTTTGAGAGAGCATGATAATAATATGTTTAGGGCTTGATTCAGAAAGCGGTACTCCTGGACACGGCCGTATTGTTAGGAGGTTCCTCTCTCTGGAGCCCTGACTGCCGGTAGCTTGGACCCTGTTCCCGATGCCGGTGAGCTACTATTTTCTCTATTTTTAAATGTTTTTTTTTTATAATTTTTTTATAAAAATATTTAAAAAAGTAAATAATGTGTAATAACGAATAAAGGAAATAATATGTTTTAAATTTTATCAATAATAAACAGAATGCTTGGATTACTACTGATATTAAAAAAACCTACTCGAAGCGTGGATCACTCATTAGTATCAATTTCAACCGTGATTTTCTTGTCATTTCTCGGAAATATCTATTATGAGGTACTTATAGATTACGTACGTAAGCCAGTAAAATCAACAAATATAATTAGTAACCAGCCGAGAAGATAACATTTTTATAATAGGCAAAACACAACATTATTGTGTGCTATTTTTTTTTTTTTTTTTTGTGCCCCGTTAATCTGTGTTTCACCATAAGATGAGCGAGGATGCGTAATGTGTGTGTAACTAACCAATAGCAAAGCTTCTTTTTCAAATTTTGAGCTAAGCTAGCTATGTGATTGGTTAGTTGTTTGCACATCTCACGCTAAACATCCTCGCACATCTCCGGTGGAAGCGCAGCCTTAATGGAAGCAAGCTCACTCTTTATAACGTGAATGTTCAATTCACTATACGCCACTGTCTACCTCTGCGGGTTTTGCCAAGTAAAGTCAGACTCCACGACTCTACGATAATGTTATTACTGACCTTTAGCTAGCCTAACAAAGTATGGAGTTTCACTAATAAGAGACAAGCTTGTAATGGTTGTAATACCGCATATGTGCAGCGGTTTACTATACAACACCATTTGAAACAACGTAGCATCTCTCTCTTGTGAATCCGACCGCAAGTTGAACATCTCCCCCACGTTCTACGGTTGGTTAATACCATATGTACAAGTTCAAAATCTGTAATTCCCCGGCGGATTACACAAGACCACTGGACAGACGTTAGTAGGTTGCTCATCCTAAGCCTAAATGTAGGTATCCGAGGCCCTCGCAAGAGCGCGCGGTGTAAACGTTACGTAAATACGTCGATTTTAAAATTATTAATACAAGAATTTGTGTGGCATACTACTAACTAAAAAACCCGACTACTGAAAAATCTTGCTCTATTTAAAATCGGTGTTTACAAGGTAAAATTTACTCACATGTATGTGTGCTATATATGTTACCCTGGCCATAATAACGAATTGATTTAGACCTTATGCATCAAAATCGGATGAATAGTTTAGGCGCTACAGAGGAACATACGTAAATACACACATACGTTACGTGTTAAAATCATAACCCTTCCTTTTGGCTTCGCCGTAGTCGGTTAAAAGTACTCGTCTCGCATAATTATGCTAAAGGATAATTGTATTTTCGATTCAAAAACGAGCGCTAACGCTCTTAAATCACACTTTACAATAAAACATTACGATATTATGTTAGTACGAGTATTTCGGATGGAAAATGTTGGAACGAAAGTTTTCAGAATTAATGTGGCTATAAGAGAAAAGAAAGACGTAAGAAACGATGGACGGACTGTGTGAAGGATGATATGGATAGATAGGAGGTGACTGCTGAGATGACGAGTAATAGAGAAGTACGGAAGAAAAAGACAGCTGCGCCGACCCTAAATAAATTGGGATAAGGTCAGGGGAATGATGATGAGTATTTGAGTATGAGTATGGCAGTAGATAAAGATAATTTATTATTTAAAAACATGCGTTTATACATATACAAATCGAGCATGCAAGATCTTAGTGAAGTAGGGTGGGGTAGGTCCGTACATGTTTTGTCATGTACAGTGAACGACAGTGGCCTATTTGGAAAGCTGTAGGCCGTTGCAAAACATAATCTGGCAAAATAGGGTAGTATTGGTTCCTGTAACAACGACTGCCAGTGCGGCGCTCCGGATCCAACCATGCCCCACCTGCTGGAGTTTCCCAGGTGTCCGTTTACCTGCACTCTTGACGACCTGAAAAGCGCCTTTGCCGCTGCAATAAACGTGGCCACCTACTGGGCCCAAACCGTGTACTATGGAAGGAACATGCTACGATAAGCAGAAGAAGATGATGAGTATTTCGGATTATGGTCAGATAAGCCATGGTCATTTGCCACTTCGATAGAGTGAATATAAAGCATAACGTAAATATGAAACTACGACTATGGTAATATGTTAACACGTTTCATTGCATGTATAGTTTGCACTCAAAGAGTGAAGTGTTAATCAATGTTATCGTACGTCATTACAATCTACGAGTAGGAAATAGATTCAAAGTAATAACCTTTACAAATACATATCACAGTTTTACAATTGATCAATGTGTGAAAATTACGTTCTATCGCGCAAAACAAATAGCGATCTAGAATAGAAAACATATATAAGGGACTTTACACAAATTCTGAAAAAAAAAAAAACACCGAAAAAAACTGTTTTTCTTTTAATTTGTTAATTTATTTTGAGTGAAACCAAATAAATCAACCAAAAAACAAAAATGTTCAAATAAAAAAAAAACAATTTTCCCATCAATTCAGTCATTCATCAAATTGGATAAAAAGTTTAGTTAATGTTTTGCTTACACTTCTATACCCCTGATTACCCCTTTGCCCATACAAGCGTAACGTATATTCATTCCACACAGTGAGACCTCCCCAGTCTCCATCATTAAGATGCATTGTTAATCTCTGACATTTCTCAGCTATAATTAAGAATTCCCTTTTGGTATTTCTATTGGGAATTATTTAGGGCTAAATCGATATTTGAAAGGTTTAACCTTCAAGTTAAGAAGGCGTTGTGATCGGATAGACTGGTTAATTTTGATTATTTATTGATTTATTTGTCCTAAAATAAGTATAGACAAGACGAACATACAAGGTGTAAACTTACCCTACACGAAGCCGTCAACCACGAGTTCTGTACATCAAATAAAGTAATCTTACGCAAATATTATTGCTGGGAACCGACTTTTTTTTTTTTGGGGTGAAAAATCACGTTTTACAGTAAAATTTAATGAGACGCACTCAAAATGTCGTGCTGATTAATGAATTGATTAGTAAACGGGTCATGGAGCTTTTTAAAGTAAAGTTATAATCTTAAAACTAGTATTTTTTTTAAAAACTTGTGAAAAAGTTGGAACTTTGACCTCCAATATCTCCGTAACTAGAAGGTTACCAGGTTTGGTCCGGAACAAAAAAATAATTGCTATGACGGGGAGAACACGTGCCTTTCGGCTTCGTTAAGGGTCTAAATTAATTAATTTGTTTTAACTTTTTCTTATGTTTACTTTTTAAATAATTTTTGTTTTATTGTGAATAAACCAAAAAGTTAGCAGCTAGCTAGCTAGTTAGTTTTTAACATTTTTTTTTCGTTTTGTCCTGTGCGAGTCTAATAAATACTTTTTCTTTCTTTCTTTCTAAATTAAGTTGACTATTTTCTTGTGACTTTTGACGTTGAAAAAGAGCTTAGTCTCATATGCTATCCCTATTTCCACAATAAGAGTTCGATAAAGTGACGATAGACTATGTAATTGTTCGTTACGCCTACACATACTCGTATGTATGTATGCTTGGCTGTTTAGTCTAGACCCACCCGTGAGAATGAATACTCTTTTCTTCTATCATCTTCTGAGCAATCTTCGAAGGTTTGGCATACTTTAATTAAGATAACGAAGCATTCCATCAGATAATCAAGTACAGGTTTAGACTGAGTACATAAGTACAGATATATTATAATTATATTTATTAATTTATTTATTTAAACTTCATGTACAATAGTGGTACATAGGCGGACTTAATGGAGTACAAGGCATTCTCTACCAGTCAACATTTAGGTTAAATAAGAAAACATTGTGATAGGGTACAAAATTAATATATAAAAAAAACTTCTTGCTTTCGAAAATGACTAACTGAATGACATATGATTATTTGCCAAAGATAATTTTAAAAGCACAGTTGTTATGTAAAACGATTTGTTTTTCAGGTACGAGTAAGGTAATAAAATGATTGCTCAACAAGTAGCCGGTTTGTGGTAACAGAGGTTTTCGGGATATTTTATCGTACAGTACAACCAAACAAACTGTAAAAAATATATAATATTTTTTTTACAAAACCACTGTTAAGCACAGACAGAAGATCTACTTGTTGTCTGCAAGTAAACGCTGCTTTTTACTTTTATTAAATGTAAGTTTTAATTTTAGTAAGTACTTTACTTTTCACTTAATGTTAATTTCTTTAATTATTATTTATATTTTTAATTTGTTTATTTATCTTTTTTCAATTTATTTTAAGTGGGTATTAATGCACTTTGTAGCCTGAAAGACAGGTTTAATCTAGCTCAGGTAAATAATCAACTGTGTTCTATTTTAAACGTTAACATATTTTACTGTAAATGTGTTCCTTTTTATAAATAAACCATTAGCATAATACATTAAAATGATGCTACTATGAAGATATTCAAAGTATTCACTTGTAAAACTAATCGGGATTTATTATTTCAAACACAATTGAATATTACACGATGTACGAATAAGTTTTATTGACTTTTCTAATAGGCGATTATAAACATCCGTTTCAAAATAAATCTGGATTAATATCTTACAAATACAAGATTTGTTTGATTAGTTTTCTCAGGGACATTAAAACTTCAACGAAGTAATTAACTCGTTAAGATAATTTTGGTAAAATATTCGTGCTTAAAAGATTAGATCCGTAATTAAATGTCGACCCAGTTCTGGAACAATCTTAGTTTGACGATTAAAATTTTGAAGATCGAAGGGTGGGTCAAAACTTTTTGCTTTCTTATCAAATTTTATGATAAATGAGTTGAGAATCATTTAGAATGAAAGCAAGTTAAAACCCTAATAAGCTTCATGAAACGATTAAGACGATTTTATCGAATAAAAACTTTCGATGATCCCTGGTGCAGAGGGTCTTAAAACATTCAATATTATAAAACATTCATCCCAATTTCGGTAATTCTCGACATCGTACCAAAATATCCGTACTGTCAGAATATTCGCATTTTTCTTAATTATACAAAATAATGAATACTAATTCACTTACCATTCCTTCCACGGTAGAAGATCACTAATCACACTGTGTCATAATTAGTCATTTTAATAACACTTTCAATTCACATTTTATTTAAAACTTTTAATCAAATCAAATCAGTTTTAAGTCAAACATTATCAGAAGTTATGAATTATTTAAAAAAAAAACTGATTCATTCAAAACCAAACTTAAAAGTGACTGCAATATAATAATTATCGTTTTTCTTTAACACAAAAATATTTGTATGTATTTTATTATTAAATAAACTCACAAACACATACTTATTAAGATATGATATTCGTAAATAAAAAATCTTTGAAAATTTTCACCAAGACTCGAAAGTTTTCGCGTTGCTCGTGGCGCGTAGGCGGCGTAGCGGTCGTCCGCTACGAGTGCTACGAATCGACTGAGGTGGATTGCTGGTAGTTCCTCCCGAACGTATTCGGGATCGTCTCTTATAAATAAATAAACCGTTTGATCTCTTAGGAAATAAGTTGCACAGTTATATTATTATTTTATTTTATGTGGACGAATCTTTTGACGCCCTGTAACCATTATGATACTTGTACATATTTCTATTACTATTATAGATTTGTAGTTTGTAAAGTGTTGTAGCATATGTATGAGGTAATGTATGAACAAATCACACTGTAGTACAGGAATATATCTGCCGAAATTATGCAAAGGTTTTACGAATTTACGTCTTCAATGCTTTTTAATTAATTTTAGGGACCTCGCGCACTACGCGGCCACCCACGGCTACTACTTTTGGCCGCAGAAGCTTTGACCAGGAAGAAAGTTAGGTCACACGACCGGCCGTAAAGCGACCAGTTTTGTTCAAGATAGTGGCCAGTAAAGCGACAAGTCGTGGTCGTTACCGCTTAGTGGGCGAGGTCCCTTAGATCTACAAAATCAGACCGAAATTACGTCACGCGGGGATTTTGTTTCTGTCTGTAGTCTCGACAAGAGTAGATTTTAGTAAATGAAATATTATATACCTTATTTATTGAAAAGGCTGTGAATGAGTCCTTGAACTTCCAAAGTTACGCAAGTCAGCCCCTGTGAAAACGTGGCTTGGTGAAGATATCTAATCAATGATACTCCTTCTAATAGGTACATAGTGAGTAAATATTCCACATTTGTAAATAGTTTATAAGGTACGGTGGGGTTTGCATATCCGTATGGATAAATACCCCCTTTTTGTTAACAAAAAATAATAATAAAGCCCCTTAAACGTCCATCTTCTACCACCAAAAACATGGCGGCGCTGCATAGCGGGAGAAATACGTATGGTGGTACTGGAGTTGATGAGGTATTAGTATAGTCTTCGTGACTGCTTTCGGTCATGGCTGCCAATCTTAGCGGAGATTAGCAATCGGCGCGGGAGATATTATAGTGCATAAGTGTATGCGCAGGCACAGGTGCACTCTCTGTTCCTTTTCTCTCATAGTCTGATGGGGCGGCAATCCGACACGACTGGAGAGAGATCAGGCCCAATACCAATTGCTTAACGTGCTTTCCGAGGCACGGGAGTCTCATTCCACCAACTTCCAAACTCCGTTCTACTACTGAGTGTCTAATGGAAAAATTCAGTAGCACTCTATGCCTGATCCGGGAATCAAACCCAGGAACCCATGCTCAGCAGTCGCGCTACGACCACGAGGCCAATGAAAATACACTAGGTGCGATACACTGTTTCTATTAAACTAACAAATTACTTGAAATTAAAATTTAACACAATAACACGGGGCGCAATGAATCAGGTACAGTTCCAGTACGTCTCAACTCTACTGCGATCAGATGCTGCATGTCGTCCTCGCCTCGAGCTGTAAACATCAGGATTCTGTAGAAGCACGCTGTGGTGTGGGTAGAAGGTAAACAGGTCGCGTGATGTCACCACTGGCGCGCTTGCGATTCATTTTATGTCCGTACTAATGACCGGATCCGACAATTATATATTACAGATCGGGTAAAATGCAATTGGGTTACTTCAGGAATAACTTCGTAGCAGCACGATATACAGACTTTTTCAGGGAATACAGACACAATCTTACAATAAAATCGTAGTAAGCTTTTTGTTTTAATTATATGTATTACAAAATTGGTTTGGCAAAGGTTTAGGCATAAATAACAATGTTTATTTTCTACAAGTAGCCGTATTACAAGAATTCTATTTAGGAGCACGATCATAGATTTCAGAAATAATCTCTTGACTTACAAAAATCAACGTTGCTCCTGAATACGTAAACCCATCTTGTCAAGTAACAACAGTACATTATTTGCCTTCACAACCTATTAAAAATTCAGATGGAAACTCAGACACTTTTGTTATTAATTATTTAAATATTTTCCGATTTTTTTTTAATGAACTGAGTGGATGTTGGTTACTTCGCGAGTTGAATTTTGAATAACTTTTGTTTTGACGTCAATATTTAAATAGGTTTCAGGTACAATTTAACGAATCAATTAGGCATTTGAATATTTTGATAATTCATCCCATGTAAAAAAGTTTGTTCACTGTACTCGTAGATACATG
Source organism: Noctua janthe (assembly GCA_910589295.1). NCBI lineage: Eukaryota > Metazoa > Arthropoda > Insecta > Lepidoptera > Noctuidae > Noctua > Noctua janthe. The sequence continues at coordinate 2,438,888 of OU342561.1, forward strand.
TATTATGATTTGTTCGCAAGCGTTACTACTGAGCATGAAGTCTGTCCTGGTTCTGGTCCTGGGTTCGATTCTCTTGTCGGGCAAATTGTATTGGGTTTTTTCACCAGCATATTCTCAGTAGCAGGCATGGAGTGTTGATTTGTGTCATGTTGATTATATGGGACTTAAAACATAACTGGTGAAATGTGGGTGTACTATGAGGTACACCTCTGCCTAACACTTCTGCGATTAGAGGCGTGGTGTTATGGTGATGGCATGTATATTTTCAACTTTCACCTGGAGGGAACCGGGTGGACCTATTTATACACATACAGTCGCCAGTGAATCAAGTTACCATATTAAACCATAAGATGTTAACGGTTAAGTTCATAATCGAATGAGAAAATTTGACAGTTTGTGGTAACTTGATGCGCTGGCTACTGTAAAAACAAACTAAGTAAACAAAATGGCATGTTTGTTAAATTCGTCCGTAACAGGCATCATTATAATTGGATTACTGTTAGCTGTATCTAGATCATTCTAATCAGTCAATTTAATGATGTTAATACTACTTAAATTAATTATTGTTATCAGTGAGCTTGTTAGACTAGTAATCCTAAGTACGTACTGCCACTGTACGAGGGGGTCACTTTAACTAATAAAAATTAAAATTTAAAAAATCTTTGACTGCCTCGTTGCTCTAGTGGTCGCTGAGCATGAAGTCCTAAGTTCGGTTCCCGCGTCGGGTAAAGTGTTATTGGGTTTTTCCGTCAGGAATTTCTCTCAGTAGCAGTAAGTCGCGGCCGTGTCTAAAGCTGCTCAGACAACTCAATTAAATGTAAATCAAACCGTTTCCAAGAAAAGGGTATAGTTCTGAAAATTCTTTAAATTGAATTTTTCTTCGTCATTTCGACGAATCGAATCTATTTGAAAGCAATTTCGAATACAATATTAGTCTACAAATAAAATTACTGTCGAGCCTGGAATTTTTAAAGCGCATGTTTTTCGTCATTATTCAAATTCAGTAGCCCTGATAATTCAGGGCTACTGAATTTTTCCATCCGAATGACCACGGCAATGAATTATGAAATATAAAAAGACACCGTGTGTCATCAGACTTGGCAGAAGAATTGCTGATCTGTAAATGCCTACAGATTTGATTATTGTAGATCAATTGACACATATCATCATCATCACATCAGCCAAAAAGAAGCACCCACTGCTGGGTGACACACTTCCTGGTGCTGTGTGTCCCTTATCCAGGTGTTTCCCGACACTTTGACGATATCGTCGACCCAACCAGCTTCAGGACGTCCCTGGTTTCTTTGGCCTAACCTTGGCCACCACTCTGCCATCTCCGTGTCTAGCCAGATGTCCTGCCCAGGTCTTTTTGAGGCGCACCGCCCGGTTCCCGACGTCGTAGACTTTCGTCAGACTGCGGAATTCGGTGTTACGCACTCGATCTAAGATGCCGAGCATGGCTCGCTCCATGGCCGTTTATGCCACGCGTACTCGGTAACACATGATTAAACAAAATCAGTATCAATGTATAGGCAACGGTCGACAATAACAACAGTCAGAAATTTCGACTGCCACTCACCTGGGACACCTTATGTCACCTTTTTGTACTTAGGATCCCTATAAGGAATATTACAAGAATCAAGAATAAAAATCCAATTCTTTGCTTTGTTTGTAAGCGGCTGTAAAATAGGTCATTAGTTAGAATGTAAACGAAAAGGCGTAAATGCATACAATGTTTGCTGCAGTATTGACGGTATCCGACCAACATGCATACATTAACTCACGCCTTTTTGTCCTTACACACTCCTTTTGCTTCGTCGACGTCCTTACACACGCTGGTTGTGAGTGCTATGAATCTGATCTTTCTGAACAGCCTCCAAGAATTGTTATTAAGGTCAGTTTTTGTTCTTCTTGGATGTTCCATCCTGGCGTTATCATTCCTGGTAAAAGTGCTTCCTAGCTGTCTTTCTTTCCTTTTAAAATCATTAAACTATATAAGTATAGGGTTTTAACAAAAACATTAACTTTGCAAAACCAACTCCGTTTTAATAAATCTATATAAAATCGAAGTGTCTGTTTGTAATTTCAAAATAACAGTTTCCAACAAAAAAACGATTTTTGTCCGTCGGTCTGTCTGTCTGTTTGAACCGGTTAATCTCCGAAACGGCTGGACCGATTTTGACGTGACTATTACTGGCAGATAGCTGATGTTACAAGGAGTATTTTAGACCTACTTAACTTAATCTACTTTTATTTTATATTTTTCTGTGCAAAAAAATAAATCCGATTCAAATAGGGAAATAATATTTTTAAAATAATTTCATGCAGACAAAGGTCGCGGACAATAGCTAGTATTACATAATACTCATTTGAAAAGCAGCACCGCATAGCGGGAAAAAAATAAGTAATTCTTTACAAGAAACATTCATGAAGAAACATTTGCATTTTGATGAAAAATAACATTTCACATGCAGACATTTGGTTAATAACGGCAATCGTTCGTGCTTGCTCCAACAATTGCAGAAGACGTGTAAAGATTAATATTAAGAGCGTTTCAGGAATGAAAATCTTAGGTGGAAAAACACTGTTTTAAGCTTTCACGGTTTACAACTAAACTTATACTGTCACTTACGGGATATCTTTCGTGATTGTTCATTATTTTGGCAAGCGCCATGATCGCGGGTTGACTGGAGAATGCGGGTGGATGGAAAATAAATTGTTAAGAGCAGACAAATCTATCTACCCTCTTTCTTTGTCTTTTTGCTCAAAAGAATTAACAATCACGGAAGATATCCCGTGACAGTATAAGCTTAGGTGGGAATGTCGTAAGAGTGGACGAGACTAGAGTACCCAAACACTGACTTCATTGTTAGCCGGATGGTCAGAGACGCCGAGATCGGCCAAGCTCAGACGTTTGTATGATGTAGACGGCTTTTGGAACTTACTCTCTCGGCGCTGTACGAAACAAAATGAGTTTTCTTGACCTTTATAAAAGGGCATCTGATAAGAACTTTCAATTGAAATTGTTTTGCTAAAATCTTATCAGTGAATTCTTTGTAATATCGTGCTACAGAAAAGTTATTATTAAATGTAACAAGCAACGGCCAGCTGCCGGTTTCTCAGTGCCCTGATCATTATAATCTGGATCTATTTTAAGTTTGAGTGAATCGGTTTCCTCTAGGCGTGTCCACCCTATACTGCATCATCGCCTACAAATGAATAAAATTTAAGTGTCTGTTTGTAATATCAAAATAACAGCTTTTTACTGAATGAATATTAAGAAAATATATACGGCGCTTATAATAAAAACACATTTTTTAAATTTTTGTCTGTCTGTTTGTTCCGGCTAATTTCCGAAACGGCTAGACCGATTTCTACGGGACTTTTACTGGCAGATAGCTGATGTTATATGGAGTAACTTAGGCTAATTTTATTTAAGAAAAGGATTAGGGTACCGTGCAAAAAAAAAAGAAAACCCGTGAAATTCGCGATGGTCGCGGGCTAGTTATAAATAAAGATCCTTCATCCGTACTTTGTATTCAAAATTACCTCATAAAGTACCTACAGGGAGAATTTCGAAACAGTTTTAGCCCCGCTAAGGACGTTTTTCAGGGGATGTTTTAGGTGCAAATTGTTCGCTGAGCATAGCCACTGACGATCCCTAGCGATTACGATGCAAATGAGAGGCTATGGTACTCATCAGTTAGCTTTTTGGAGGCCGTGGACTTTCGTGGTTGAACCTTTTAACAGGCTCTTGTAAAAAACCTGTAATTTTGCTTGACCCACATTATAATTGACCCACAGTTTTTTTTGTGTAATTTTATGATGTTCTATGTAAGACCAGAGACAGATATTCTGATGTTGTAGGCTAGCTTTTGCCCGCGGCTTGGCCTGCATGGTAAATACTCCACAGGAATGTATTGTATTGTATAACGGGCTGGTGTCCGCAACTCCACGTCAAAGCGCGTACTTTGCGTGCGGGTAAACAGGAATGTATTACCTACCGGGATGAACAGTATGTTTTTTTTAGCTTTCCAGTTATAGACCGACCGCTTTAATGAGTCCTCGCGAAGGTATCAATTTAAATGGAATATTCTGAAGGTTGATTACGTATTGGTTCATTTAGTATCGTCATACCATACGTGGATTATGGTTATTTTAAAGCAAATAACCTGTGGGATATTGTTAGGACTTTGTGGACGCTTAATGTGCCTTTGATGGGGCAAGGCGGGGGACTCATTAACGCGGTCGGTCTATAGCAATTTTTGAATCCGAAATTTCTAGATCTATAAAGGTGTTTGTGCATAATAATTACAATTATTTCTGCAATTACAAGATACACCTAAGGTAATAACAAAAAGGTATTTTAAAATTTTCCCTTTAAGCAAGAAAAATAATTTTGTAGATTTCTACGTGTTGATTCGACGTCTTAGTTCCTTTTGACTGTTATGTCTTTCAAAAGTACACAACCCACATACAAAATAGGGGTAGTAATAATTCACTCTGTACCAACACTAAAATTCAACGAACCACTGAAAGTAGCTTTACGTGGAAATGTAGGAGGAACAACAAAAGTTATGGAACCTGTACGCGCATGAAAAATAAACAGGTATGAGACATACACTGAGATCACGTAGGTGTAGGAAAAATAAGAAATAAAAATAGTATTTGTAAGGTATCTCATGGATTCTTGAGAAAGGAGGTCTGTACTCTGGATGCTTCTTGCGATGTGACTTCAACCTGAATGTTACTTTTCTTCAAAATTGAGAGTTCTTGAGTAAAGATAATTGAAAAAGATAATTTCTGTATTCTATTTTTCCATACTAAAGAGGTATGGACATAAAATAAATCGCAAGTACGCCAGTGGTGACATCACGCGACCTACTTACAAGTGTACCCACACTACAGAGTGCTTCTACAGAGCCGTATATGTTTACAGCTCGAGGCGAGGACGACATTGAGTGTCTGTTCGCAGTGGAGTTGCGGCGTCCTAGAACTGTACCCGATTCATTGTGCCCCGTGTTATTGTGATAAATTATAATTTCAAGTAATTTGTTAGTTTAATAGAAACAGTGTATCGCACCCAGAGCCCAGTTTTCTTGCACAAAACCTATCTTCTGCCCACATGATGTACGAGCCTAACGAAATAAATCCTGACAATCCGACATACTTATATGTATTGTTCTCGTTTACTTAATAAAAACAAAAATCATTTTTCACCATTTGATAAAGTAAATTGAATCTGACCAGCTGTGTAATAGGTACCCTGAATTTAATAAAAAAGAGACCTGTTTTTTGTCCATTAAGACTTTTTTGATATTATTTTTTCATCGTCGTCGTCGCCTGTTTCGATATAATTCAATCTGAAATTTCGAGCTGGCAACACATTGCTCTAAATGGCGTTACTTGATTTATGGCAACATTAAGCAGGATGTCAAAGTAATAACATCTAAATCGACACATCAAAAGCTCGTTGAGATTTTTAGAGTTCTGTACGTTTTTAAATTCACTTTAGTTTTTTTCCATGTGAAACTCGTTTTTACGTAGTCGCAATTTTACAAGAAACTTATGCTAAATCAGTGGATTAGCTATTTTTAATATTGACCGTTTACTAAAATAAAGAGTCAATGACATTCAAATAGGGTATGTCCGAAGAACGGTTAAGGGTAAATTAGTAGTACATCACATTGAGGTCAGATAGGCATTCGCTTCATGTAAAATACTGGTATTCAGCTGCATCCGGTTAGACTCGAAGCCGACCCCAACATACTTGGGAAAAGGCTAGGCAGATGATGATGATGATCCTCATTTCGCCAGTTATTATCAAGTCCCACGTAGTCTTAGCCTTGGTGTACTTTTTGGAAATTCTTACATATAAGAGATTATGATTGGGATTGGAGTGCCTAATTCCTTCAACAGTCAGGATTGCTACTGAGAAATTCCTGAAAACCTAAAAAAAAATACCTATTTTATCTAATTTAAAGCTAAGGTCTCGTGTTTTACCTTCAGGGTATATTTACTTACTGAGGTTACCTTCGAAGGCTTCAGAAATGTTATTAATCCATATTGTTAACATTATGTAGGCAAGAGAGTGTAGCCTCCCAAATGGTTTGAATTTAATTCAGGGTTCTCTGCCATTCTCTGCCTACATTAGTTATACATTTTACTAGGATTTAGTAAAACTGGAATATTGAATATGGTAATTTCGAAGGATATGGAAAAAATCAAAATCAAAGCATTTATATCAAGTAGGCCAGTTACAGGCACTTTTGAATTGTCGAAACAAAGACAACAGTAAAAAATAGCTACAGTCCCAGTCACAAGGCACAAAAACTGTGAAAGTACTGTAGTTGCCCATTCCCTAACGTAGATCTCTATGGACAAGAATACTATACTAATATAAGAACAGAATACTTTAACAAAACCTTGGTTACATCATTCATTTTGAGATGGTAAATTATGTGAGAACGATGCAGCAAGATGTGTACGTTAAAAGTGTCCATAGTAAAAACAATTCAAAAATAAAATAATTAATTCAAATAAGCCGTGGCAAATAAGAGATGACCAGTCACAACTGACAGCGCTTTATATAAGGCTTAAGGCCATAAAGCTCAAAAGATTTAATAATCGACTGCTATTAGAATTAGAAAGGAGAAGGATTGGTATGGTAGGTTACATTTGGGCCTCCTATGCGGACCATAAAAATACACACTTATCTAAATAGTTGCGTTTGTCATTACTGCTAGATCAGTAGCGGCCAATTGGTTAACACACTTTTTACTTTTAATGACAAGCTGAAGAATTTTTAATAATAAAAAAATTACGACATTTGAAAGCTCAGATAGGTCAGCCTGTTTCAGAACGTGACGAATTTAAAATATTTTTCTATTTCCTCGTTTGTCTAGTGGTCGCAACTGCTGAGCATGAGGTCCTGGGTTTGATTCCCAGGTCGGGCAAGTCCGTTCTGTTTTCTTTCAATTCAAGCCTAAATTCTCCTTAATATTTATACCATGTCCAAGAAATGTACCTCTTGGGTGAATTTAAATGAAATCAATTACAACATATAGGTAAGCCGCTCACTAAGGTACAGAGGACGTGAATAATAAGATTTGCCTGCATATGTTATAGCCAACATGCTTTTAGACGGCGCCATCTTGTATACCAACTTGGGTCATTTTAGTGTCTGCTAGAAATGTGTGATTCTCATGTCCGAAAACGGAAGGTCTCGCTCACTTGCTAGCTATTCTATGATCTTTTTCAAACGAACCACTCATTTGAAAAAGATCCAGAGCCTTGACTAAAACGATCGTATGGAATGCCTAGCCTTTTTCCCAACTATGTTGGGGTCGGCTACCAGTCTAACTGGATACAGCTGAATACTAGTATTTGACATGGAGCTACATCCCTTAGTAAGACTGGTTGTCAGGCTTTCAGGCCATTGCCAACAGATCTACCAATGGCAGCCGGGACCAATGGTTTAGCTTTTCGAGGCGCGGAGAAAACTCATAGAAGTACTTTTTAAATTTGATGATCGACCCGCGCAGCTGTTATTATTTAACGACAGTTACAGTTATTATTTTAAATTATTAAAAATTTAGAATTTTGAAGGAACTCGAAACTCGATTGTTTCGTTTTAATGGCGGGTCAATAAGTCCGTGACTTTTTGAATTTCTGACCTCTTTACTGAAACAGCAACACTGCTCCTGTCAACAGGCATCTGTCAGTTGACTCCTGTCAAAATTTAAACTTGCTGCGTCAGTTAGTTTGTGTTTGACAGCTATTTTTATCAGACTACTCACTAATTTGAGGAGAAAATGGAAAAAAGTGAATTTCGTGTGCTTATTAAGCATTATTTCTTGCGAAAAAAAACCATTACCGAGACCAAGGCTAAGCTTGATAAATACTATGGGGACTCTGCACCATCGATTTCAATGGTAAAAAAGTGGTTTACTGAATTTCGTTGTGGCCGTACAAGCACTGAAGATGCCGAACGTCCTGGACGCCCAGTTGAGGTCTCTACACCCGAAACAATCGAAAAAATTCACGATATGGTGTTGACCGACCGAAGATTGAAAGTGCGAGAGATTGTGGAAGCCGTAGGGATCTCGCATGGCTCAGTGGTTTCAATTTTGAATGATCACTTGGGCATGAGAAAGCTTTCCGCAAGATGGGTGCCGCGTTTGCTCACAGTCGACCACAAACGCAATCGTGTAACAACTTCACAGGAAGCTTTGGCGTTGTTTAATCGCAATATGGAGGAGTTTTTGCGCCGTTTTGTAACCGTGGACGAAACATGGATCCATCACAACACACCAGAAACCAAACAACAGTCAAAACAGTGGGTTTCTAAGGGTGAATCGGCGCCAAAGAAGGCCAAGGTGGGTTTGTCAGCCAATAAAGTTATGGCGACTGTTTTTTGGGATGCACGCGGGATAATCCACATTGACTACCTTCAAAAGGGAAGAACAATCAATGGGGAATATTATGCCAACTTATTGGACCGATTCAATGACGATTTGAAAAAAAACCGACCTCATTTGGCCAAGAAAAAAGTTCTTTTCCACCAAGACAATGCAAGGGTGCACACATGTGCAGTTGCCATGGCAAAAATCCATGAATTGGGCTATGAATTGCTCCCTCATCCGCCCTATTCTCCAGATTTGGCTCCGAGCGACTACTTCTTGTTCCCAAACCTGAAGAAATGGCTTGGTGGAAAAAGATTTGACTCCAATGATGAAGTCATCTCGCAAACAAAGGCCTATTTTGAGGACCTCGACAAATCATTTTTTTTGGAAGGGATAAAAAAATTGGAGAAGCGTTGGACAAAGTGTATAGAGCTCAAGGGAGACTACGTTGAAAAATAAAATTATTTTTTTATCAAAAAATCTGTGTTTTATTCCAAAAGTCACGGACTTATTGACCCGCCCTCGTATATATAGCTAGACGAAAATAACGCTATGAATATCGTTGAATTTTGAAAATGCGTTGAGATGCATTGGAATTCGATTTGAAGCTATTTGATTGGTTAACACAAATTTTAATTAATGCTTGATAGGGGCCTCAGTGTGTTACACAATGAACCCAGCAGTTATCCCTATGCTAAGGTCGGCTTCCAGTCTAACCGGATGCTGAATACCAGTATTTTACATGGAGCGACTGCCTATCTGACCTCCACAACCCAGTTAGTATTAATAACCGACCTCGACCTTAGTAACCGACTTCGAAAAAAGAAGAGGTTCAAAATTCTACAAGAAGACACTTTTGTTGTCATTTGGAACAAATATTTACGGAAGTTATAATCCAAACCGTGACAGAGGTAACAAAACCCTCAATTTTTATTCTCAAAGGAAAAACACGAAATTGATTCAGTCTCGACACTTTCAATTTAATTAATTATAAATCTTTCGCCTCCTCAAAGAAAATTAATTTTAATTAATTTTAACGAACTAATTTTAATGTTTTTTGTCTCTTTCTATTAGCCTGAGATTGACAGGTGAAATTGATTAATAAAGAAATTATATTTTATGTTGTCGCTTGTTCGGTTTTTTAAATTAATTTTGCAATTTAATTATTTGTAATGTTTTTGATCTAAGAATAATAATCCAATGATCAGCAATAAACTGATCATAATGATCGTCATCATTTCAGCTGAAAGACATCCACTGCTGGACAGAAGCTTCCCCTCGAGTGTCGCCACATTGACTGGTCCCGTGCGTCACGCATCCAACGGATCCCCGCAACCTTCACCAGGTCATCGGTCCACCTAGTGGGAAGCCCTCCAACGCAATATCTTCCGGTTCGCGGTCGCCACTCCAGGACTTTTTGGCCCAACCGGCCATCCGTTCTGCGAGCATGTGTCCTGCGCACTGCCACTTAAGTTTGGCAATTCTTCGGGCTACGTCGGTAAACCAGGTTCTCTTGCGGGGATATTCTTCAAAGTACTACTATTTTTAAGCGCAACCAACTAAGCGCAACTAAATTATTCCTCGAAGCGCAACCTTTAGTTGCGCTCGCAAATTCAAATTAAAAAATATTATAAGTTTATTCCTCAAAGCGCAACCATGATGAAAAATAGAGAGGGGTATGATGGATTCACTATTTTTTTTTCATCATGGTGCGCTTTGAGGAATACACATTTATACTATTTTTAATCTGCAATACACTGATAAACTGATCAGCTATTAATAATCTAAAAACTAGCCAGCATATTTTGAGTATTTTCTCATTAAAAAAAAGGCTAAGACAGTCTAATTATGTGAACTTTTTGGATTAAAACTACACACACTACACACCTACACTGAATTGAGTGAAATCTAAAGTCAATGCAAGGAAAGTTAGTTTTACAGAACCACTGTACTGTACAGGCGATATTTTTTTCTTTTCTTTTTTCTTCATCCCCTAGTGAAAAGGGAGGATCCTCCGACCAGACGGGTGTTGTATCTAGTGGGCTACTGCCTGACGGAGGTTGTCGGGATATTGTATACGAAGTGGAAGAGACACCGACGCGAAAACGGTTATCACGTATTCAGTACATCATTCTGAGCTCCTCCCCCACATGAAAAAACAATCATAACAATTCCTCGTGAATTGGCGCAAGACACCATCGAGAGAAGAGGAAGGAACGGGGAGAAGCTTTAGCCCAGAAGTGTAAACAAAACGGGCTCATAGAAAAATAAAACTACCTATGATATATATGATCTTTACTAACTAAACATAACATCACAATAATGTTCACGTCATAACTTAGATATCTACTTTGGCTTCAAATACTTCTGGACACCCTTAGAATAATCTCTCAAGTATTCAGCCCACTCGATCTGGATGGGATCACAGGGGAAGGTCTCCTTGTCCTCAGGAGATAGTGAGGCGTAAAGCTCCCTCATTCGCTCTGCCCTCAACAGCCAGGTTGAAGATGTGAAGTAGTCATAGGATTCCCTCTTGGCGATGATTTCGGAGACGAGTTTCGCATACCTGGTGGTAATGAGGGATAATTAGAGATATTCATTGTGGTGATTCCATTGATTCAGTGCCAGGTTATTGATGCTGTTTGTTAAATAAAATCGGCAATGGTTAATAATTTCTGACTTCAGTCCATAGTTTTATGCGATGAGTATTCATAACTGTAATTATTGAAAGAGATCAGTAAAACTGCATTTCAACTAGATAAAATTTTATAGTAAAAAAAAACTAAAAACCACGCTTAAGAGTGACGTCATTTTATTTCTCTTATTTTTCTCAGTAAACCCTTTCGTTTAATACCCATTATTATCATGGGAATGTATACAAAATAATGACTGCGCCATCTTTGGGAGTCCACTATATTGGATTTAGAATGGCGTCACTTAGCTAACTATGCATTGTCATCCAAACTAAACATGTTTGCATAATTTCGGCACAATTGAAAACTGGGAAGTGGGTAAAATTTAACTTCTAAGATTTTTTTACATAGTTACAGGCGAAGTAAATAAAAGCGTGTTAAAAAAAGGGTAAAACTCTCATCAAACCGTGGCGGGACTGATTGTGACAGTTTGAAAACCCCCCCTATAAAATAAAATGGTGTTCTGGTTTCTAAAAACTCTATGGATTTATTAGAAACGTGAACAAATACACAAATAAATAACTCACTTTGGTTCTCTGCCTGTAATTTTCAGCCACAAGTCAGCAATATGTGCTGGAGTCGTTTGAAAGAAGAACGTCCCAATATTTACGATTGCTTTTGATTTGACAAATATCAAACTCGGACATGGCATGTCATCTAAAAATACAAAATAAACCTTCTATAACTTTGAAACCTTTTTACCCTATTACGACGAAGCCAAAAGGAAGGGTTATGATTTTAACAGTCTATGTCTGTATGTATGTTTGTATTTACGTATGTTCCTACGTAGCATCTAAACTATTCACCCGATTTTGATGAGTAAGGTGTCAATCGATTCGTTATTATGGCCCGGGTAACATAGGCTACATTTCAACCGACTTCAAGAATAGGAGGAGTCGATTTTACCTTGTAAACCCCGATTTTAAATAGAGCGTGATTTTTCAGTAGTCGGGTTTTTTAGGTGTAGTATACCACACAAATTCTTGTTATTGGTTATTTTTTTGATATCATAAAGTAAAATCACTCTTTTTTCCTGAAACAGTAGGCAGGGGTGTTATGTGTGTTTTTGTCCATGTCTATATTGTGCAAGCCTGAAATCCAGGCTCTAAGGCGCCTGAAAAAAATCTGATTAAAAAACCCAATAAAACTTTGCCCGACCTAGGAATCGAATCCAACGCTTAGAATTATCACTTGCGACGACTAGACATACAGTCAGCCAGTAGATATATAAAAACCCAAGATATCAGGAGTCTCAAAAACGTCCTCAAAATGGCATTAGATAACGGGCATTAGGAATTCAGTTAGGTGTTCCTTAGTTTTGGTGAAAACGGGCACGCTTTGGCAGATAGGTAACAAACGTGTGCTGAATAGCTGTTAAGTTACATCATACTATAAAGCGTTTAAAAGCATTTAGAAGCCTGATTTCTTCGACTGCCAGACACTTTGTGTGATGGAAAACCCCCGACAGACACCTTTAAAATATCTTAAATTTGTTGTTTCTTTAGTTTTATGTTTTAGTTTCATGTATCGACGACACTTTCTGATGCGAAATTTACAATGAACATCTAGATGATTTATATTTTTAATTTTTAATATAATTTTATCATCAATGCTGACTGCATCGAAAATAAAATTATATTAAAAATCATCATTAAAAATCTCTCATCGATTTTTTTCACTGTTAAATAACAAAATTATCACTTACTTTTTCCCCGTGATATCATATCTTGGCAGAAGTACTTATGAACACCCAACCAATCAATAGGATTCTCTGAACCACTGGTGGTATTAAATACTTGTACTTCACTTCTTCTGGAATAAGAATTTATCTGTTTTAATCTCTTACATATAAAAATTTCGTGTCACGGTGTTCGTGGTCGCTCTCCTACGAAACGGCTTGACTGATTATTATGATTTTTTAAAATATATTTGGTAGGTATGAGAATAGGTCGTAAAATAAGAGAAACGGGTAGACCGAGACTACCAGCCGTATCGAGACTACCAGACTATCTGCTTGTTAGCCTTTTCCCAACTAAGAATAATTGTTGAGTTTCAGTCTAACTAAATGCAGCGGAATCTCAGTATTTTACACTGACAATGGGTAATGTAAAGACACAAAAATACTACCTTTTTTCATCGAAACCTTACTGTCGATCGATCTCTGATTAGCCCCACTCAGATGATCAGATCGTCACACCAGCTTCGCTGCGGTCGACCTATGCAGTGATATCATACCTCAGGCGTCCCATTCAGGTACGCCATCTATCCGGGCTCATTCGTCTTACCAAAACTTTAATCTATAAAATAGAATCTTTCTTACTTAGCTCTAGCACCAGCGATAATACTGAAATTTGAAACGTAATCAACCGGAATAAAGTCGACAGCATTGCTGTTGTTTCCAAGGTTAAAGCGGTTCCAGCCTGTGGCTGACTGGAGCAGAAAGCGGGTGAGACCATACCAATTTTCCAACCAGCCTTTTATAGGTTCGTCTTTTGTTGATGAAACTGAAAGAAATGGAATCCTATTGTATTATTTTTACTTAGGAGCAGTATCACGTGAGCTGCATGAACAACGACCGTCTCAACGCTATGGGTGCCTGAGGACTGACGGAGTCGACAAGGAAGAGTTGGCGAAATGACCTGGATGCCCTTTACGAAAGCTGCTTTGACGTGGTGCGGGAAAAGAGTAGGTACCTAAAGGGCCTCCCCGACCTATGCCCAGCAGAGAGGCATTCACGATTAGAGTAAAAAATGAAGCTCAATTTGTGAATAAACGCCAAAGCAGTAATACTGCATTATCTGTTTTGCCATTTTTAGTTTTAGGGTTACAGCAACATTCTAACCAAAATCATTGTCGCGAAAATATGCGACCGTCGCATTTATTTTATTCTGAGAAAGCGAACGCGCCGTTAAAAAACGTATTCACGAGATGGATCGCTATGGTAAGGATATATGGTAGCCATTCCCCAAAAAATGCTATACTTGAAATTGCATTATTACCAACAGACGGCCTGATGATGACTGTGGGCACATCACCATGATTCCTCGCGATGTAGGACTCCGATAATGCCTTAGTGAACGTATAGGTGTTGGGTTTCTCATGATCTCCTGCAACAAATAAAAAAGCCGTAATAAATTGTGTTATTGCAGGTAAATAAAGCAGCTTTATGTTAGAAGCATTGTGTGAGCGGATTCTTAGTATTCCAAAAACGTGGATGCAGCTTCTTTGCGTGTGAAATACTCATGGATGTCTTCTGCACTGTGGAGGGGTCTGTCAGAGTCTAACTATCTCTATCCACACTTTTTAAATTACTCTCAACCAGTGCGCTGGAGTTTTGGTTTGTTCGTCACACTCCTGCAGCCAGTTATTGGCTGATGATTTTCAATGCGAACTCCGACCGACCTCAACAAGCTTTGCATCAACTTGAAGAGCGACTCGTGCGGCTGTAATGGGCTAATTTAAAACATGAGACCCTACAAAAGTCAACTAAAGTAAACCTAAGACATTATCCGTGGCCCTGGAACACAAAGGGCAAAGAAGGAACATGGATGGGTTTTAGTCAGTAGAAGTCTGACTTCCGTTGCAATATAATACGTACTTATAAACTTATTGGTTTCTTCAGCATCATGTCCATATTCCTCGATGAACTTGTAGACGTCTTCCACTTTGGCTGGTGATGGGTACACTGTCTCCACAAGTATCTTCCTCTGTGTTTGAGTAAAAGCCGTTGAAATGTATAGTAAAGCCTGAAAGTGATAAAGTGACTGAATTTACCGCAGGATCTTTATTAACAGTTAAGGGGTATTTTACGTTAATTCTGTTTTTAAGTTGTACTTAAAAAAATGTGTCAGACACATTTACTTCTGAAAACAGCGATGTGCGAAATTTATTGTATACTGTAATGGTGCCCATCATAATTTTTTTGTCATTTGCTACAGTCTTACCAAGGGGTATCGTATTACCCAGTACCAACTGGGTTGTTGAGGTCAGATACGCAGTTGCTCCATGTAAAATACTGGTATTCAGCTGCATCCGGTTAGACTGGAAGCCGACCCCAAAAAGGTTGGGAAAAGGCTAGGCAGATGATGATGATGATACTGTAAGGCACCGGCAGAGCAGTAGATTCTATGAATGTTTTCTGTAATTTAGTTTAACCCAGTGACTGCGTAATATAAGTCAGATAGGCAGCCACTCTAGATGAAATATTTAGCTGAATCTGGTTAGACAGCAAGCCAACCGCCATACAGCTGTAAAAAGTTTGGATAATGAGGATTTATAGTCAACCCCTCCACCTCCTCCTGAGCTAGCCTCGTCGACTCCTTATATCTTGAGGTACCAGAAATCAAGACCACCGCAGACTCACCGCGGACCCAGACCAAAATATTATCATTTCACATTGATATTATGTTGGTCGACTTTTCACCTGATCAGAGGGCTGGACTATTTTTTGGACAAAAAATTATCATTGCCATCCAACGAAAAAATGTACATTTATCAAAAGGCTGCCACCTTTTGATAAATGTACATTTTTTATTATTTATTTTAAGTTTGTTTCTAGTTCGTAAATTAAGTATGAAATATAAATAAATCCCCTGTAAGTAATAATAAATAAAAAATTACCTCCATATTCTTCATACGCCGACTGAGCTCAAGAATCCTCTTCGTGCCTTCAAAATTGATGTTCATGGCCACAGGTAACGGTTCGTTAAACCTCACCGTAGCTGCCGCGTGGTATACCACTGACACCTAAAATTAATGATCTGGTGTTGAGATGTGTTATAATGTTTCTTTAACTGGGTATATCTACATATTTCGATATTCCACAGACCCTTCACAGAGCCGTTATTGCTGATAAACCACTTGAAATCATGGTTTACGGCTATGGTTAAAACTTATGCTTAAAAACTTTTTTTTTAATCCATTCGTTTTGTCAAACAGCAAAATTGACACCACAAAAACAACTCTTTATATCTATGCGAACAAAGGCGATCATATCATTGATAGTGACATGCTCCATATAAATTTTGGATGAACTAAACGAACCTTAAAGTAACGACTATGTAATGTAACAGTTCACTCCGCAAACCCCCCTTTTTTGGACTACACCTCGTAAAAACAGCCAGTGGTACTGTCAAAGTTAATACAAATCTATGAATGTTACCTTGTCAATCATAGTCTGTTCATCTTTTGGGCTCAGTCCCAGGTTCGGTAATGATATGTCACCGCTGACTGGTACCACCTTCTTTAAATAGTCAGGATTGCTTTCCTTTAACCTCGAAAATAACTGAAAATTGAAAACATTTAATTATGGCAAACATGGTATGGCACATGGCATTAAAATGACATTAGGCTAAAAAAATACCCAATAAGACGAACGACTCTGCAAAACAACAATAATTGAAGATGAGTAAAGAAGTTTTAAACTAATAACCGCGTGTTTTAAGCAAAGCAATCGGTCGTGCCCATGGTAATTTAGGCCTCGTACAGGATAAATTTCGATTGTTTTATTTTAACTTTTTTAAATGTCGGATCCGGTCGTTAGTACGGACATAAAATGAATGGAAGCGGAAAGCGTGCCTGTGTGCAGTGGTGACATCACGCGACCACCTTACCAGTCAACCCACAACACAGCGTGCTTCTACAGATCCCTGATTTCCAGCTCGAGGCTAGGGCGACAGTCAATGTCTAATCGCGGCGGAGCTGCGGAGTTGAGACGTCTTGGAACTGTACCCGATACACTGTGCCCCGTGTTATTGTGTTAAGTTGTAATCTCAAGTAATTCGTTACTTTGCTAGAAACAGTGTATCGCACCCAGTGTGTTTTCATAGCACGAAACCCATCGTCTGCCCACATGATGTACAAACCTAACAGAATAAATCCTGACAAATCTGACTTATATAATTTTGTTTACGGTTAATTTAACACACTGCGCTCCAAAACACAAATTACTGACGTTGCTCAAAAAGCCGCTAAGCTGAAGTGGGACTGCCCTGGCCACGTCTGCCACATACCCAATGATCTGTGGGTCAAAATAACCACTTTCTGAAGCCGTGACACTGCCAGAAGGCGTCACGGCAGAACTTGTGGAAGATGGTGTGACGAGCTGGATAATACAAACGACCAGTGGCCCATATTAGCCCTGGATCGTAGCAACTGGAAGTCATGGGGAGAGAGGCCTTTGCCCAGCAGTAGGATGACGGAGGTTAACAGTATCAGTAATTTAACTGTTTTTTTTTTGTTTCGTCCTGTACGAGACTAATAAATACCTTTTCTTTTCTTTCATACGCTATCGTCTCGTCAACAGAGGGGCGGATTCCAGTTTATCGAACAAGAAGTGAGAGATAAATAAGTGCGACGATCGCATACAATAAAAGACACGGAAAAACCACATTAAGAATTTCAACTTACTGGATTTGCAAACAAGTCTTCGATACGTTTATTTACATTTTTGCCTTTCTTCTCACGCACTAAGATGTAGACTTTGTCTAATTTATTGCAAGAGTACAGGAGTTTTTCGAGGTAAACCTGAAAATAACGGCACTACTTTTAAATATGGCATGGTTGATGGCAATAAGCTCGCCCTCTATAACACAGGACTTACATAAAAATACGATGTTACAGGTAGTCATCGATCCCAAAGACTGACAACCATTCTTACCAAGGGTATCGTATTACCCAGTACTAACTGGGTCGTGGTGGTCAGTTAGGCAGTCGCTCCATGTAAAATACTGGTACATCGCTGCATGCGGTTAGACTGGAAGCCGACCCCAACATAGTTGGGAAAAGGCTTGACAGGTGATGACAATGCGTGGTAACTATATTGAAAATAAAATGGCGGAAGTTATGAAAGCCAAATAATTCAAAGGCCAATCAAGTTTTTCTTAAGACGCATTAGCATTTGCATAAGCCGGAAAAAGACCGCAACAGCATTCGACAATGTATGCAAATGTTTTCCTAGAGCTACATAGACCAGTAGTATCGTTGCAGCCGGTCATTGTGTTTAGGTTAGGTTAGGTTTAGATTGCACTTTTCAATCTGCTGTCGTACTTTTACCTTTATGGTTTGGTCAATATTTTAAGACTAGATGACGTCGGCAACTCCTTAATTTTTATTTTCAGCTTTGCACCTGTGCAATTTATTAAACAAACAAAATGGGAAGTGCATAAAAAAATACACACAAACCTTGTTCTGACAATTACAAACACAACATAAAAAAAACAGCCAGATTGTTCGAGTCGTCCTTAAGTGATGCTCCGCCATACCTACATGTGGCAATGTATTTTTATTTTTAAAAAGCAGAAGATAGATTAGAAAACAGGATAATTTAACAAACCTTTCCTAAGAATCCAGTGCCTCCAGTAACAAACACAGACTTCCCAGCATAAAAGTCTGCAATTGGTTGATAAGTTGTACTAGATTTATTGACTGTAGTTGAATTTCCACTGAAATTATAATAAAATGCAGTCAAGAAAAAAACTATAAGCATTGTTGACGTGCAATTGCATTACGACCCTGAGTTTTAAATGACGTTTGAGCGTCATGAAACAACAAGGCCTTTTTTTGCTTGCAGACCAATCAATAGAATACTTAATAATATTATAAACAGGTAAAGTTGATATGGGTAATCGTCAGAACTACCGATCCGTTTCCGAAAATGGCAACACTATCGCGAAGTTATATTATGCTTGTGTGAGGCTATATTCAAAACGTTTCCGTGAGATAATTTAAACAGACCACACACACCCGCACCCGCCGTCAACCAAGCATTCTGTACATCAAACTAACATTTTTTTTTTTTGGATGGCAAATCATCAAATGACCCCTCCCCCCCCCCACGCTGGGCGGAGCGGAACAGAGTGTCAGACTTGTACTGACTAAAACCCATCCATGTTCCTTCTTTGCCCTTTGTGTTCCAGGGCCACAGTATCTCTTTGGAACAGTCCTGCAGCCCTGGCAGGCATCGGCCCGTGCGGTCCCCTACTTGGTTGCTGACATCTCTTTGAGAAACTAAGTAACTTACGCAAAAATTATTGCTGGGAATCGACTTTTTTTTTGTGGTGAAAAATCACGTTTTATGGTAGGACTCGATGGAAAGCACTCAAAGCATTGTGCTGATGGATAGACTGAATATTACGAGTGTCGTAGAGGTGTGTAAAGTAAAAATCTTACATTAAAAACAAGTATTTAAAAAAAAAAAACCTTTGAAAAATTTGGAAGTTTGACCCCCAATATCTCCGTAACTAGAAGGTTCCCAGGTATAGTCTAGAACAAAAAAATGATCGCAAAGACGGGGAGAACAAGTGCCTTTCAGTTATGTTAAGGGTCTATTTACACCCTTTATAAAAGCCGATGACCGCGAGGAAGTATGACAAGGCAAGAAGCTTCACGGACGCTTCTACCGGGCTCTTCATGGGCCCTATGTATATTTTCTAGCATCCGTATTCAAGCTACGTTTCGGCGACCTCTGTGGGGATACTGAAGGTTTTGTCTGTGCAATTATAACAGTACTTCGCACTGTTGACGAACAACTAGCGGAAATATATTATGAGGGACGGGACTGTTGGCGTGTGTCGGGCATGCCACCCTCCGGGTGAGTCCAACAGACATGAGATTTCTGGATATTCTCATCTGGCTAACGGCGAGTACTTGCACAGGCACAACCAAATAGCCAGGATTATTCACTAGCAACTTGTCTTGAAATATAAACTTGTGGAATCTGAGATACCGTATTACAAGTATGTGCGCAACCCAATTCTCGAGAAAGATCATGTCATGCTGTACTGGGATCAGTCTATCAATACTGACAGAACTGCTGTCGCAATAAGCCTGACATAGTGGTGATAGACCGATCAGCGCGCCGCGTGATGATAGTCGATGTGACGACTTGGTACACGGGTTGGTCGACATGTGGAATTTGAACTCGGCTATCATTGTGCCGATTGTATTACCGGCCCCCAAGATACAGGCGCAGCCTAGTGTGGGGGGACCTCTGATTCCTAAATACAGGGTGTAAACAGGTGTCGACGGCGCGTTCGTGTTCCACGTGCGCCTCAAAGAGATGTCAGCAAATAAGTAGGGGTCCGCAAGGACCGATGCCTGCCAGGGCTGCGGGACTGTTCGAAAGAGATACCGTGGCCCTGGAACACAAAGGGCAAAGAAGGAACATGGATGGGTTTTAGTCAGTACAAGTCTGACACTCCCTTCCGCTCCGCCCAGAGTGGGGGTCATTTGATGATTTCCCATCCGGAAAAAAAAAAAAAAAGGGTGTAAACAGACCCTTTTTTTTTTTTTTTTTTTTCCGGACCCTTCACATAGCCGTCAACCAAGCATTCTGTACATCAAACTAAGTAACTTTACGCAAAAATTGTTGCTGGGAATCGACGAACGCTGGGATTTTTTTTTGAGGTGAAAAATCACGTTTTAAGGTAGGACTCGAAGCAAAGCACTCAAAGCTTTGTGCTGATGGATGGATTGAATAGTACGGGGGTCGTGGAGGTGTTTAAAGTGAAAATCTTACATTAAAAAAAAAAACTTGTGGAAAAAGTTGGAACTTTGACTCCCTATATCTCCGTAACTAGAAGGTTCCCAGGTATGGTCTTGAACAAAAAAAATATCACAAAGATGGGGCGAACAAGTGCCTTTCGGCTATGTTTAGGGTCTATTTACACCCTTTATATAAAAATTTTACGTGTTATAATTATTCCTAGCGCTAAGTTAGTTTAAGAAAATGTTTGTAACAATGGTTTATAAAATTTGTTCTTGTTGGCCGTTGACGAACCTTGACGAACAACTTTAAAGGCTCTCATTAGTTGGTTGGATCGAGGGCCTGGTTCAGAAGGTAGTACTCCTCGATACGGCTTGCATTGTGACATCGGTGGGCCACTATTTTTTTACTACTACGGCAAACGTTTTTGAATTAGAAGTTCCAAGGTGTTATTGTTTCAAATAAACAAATAAAAAAAACATTGTATACTTAACCATAACTGCGTAAAAAATTACATAAAAATGAACACGTTAAAATATGGTTAATTTACTGAGTAATAACACTGTACAAATGTATTTAAAAAACTTAGATTTGCGTGAAATTATAATTTATTATCACTAAGTATGTAATCAATCACATAAACGTATGTATGTTTATATTATTATATCTGACAAATACTTTGTAATACAACGAATAACAAATATGTTTTTAGTACTTAATACTTTTGAAGAGTAGGTATATAATTAAATTAATTAAAAACACAGAACAGTTTTCCTTTTGATTACTAAGATAGGTACAGTAGGGACCATAAGTCCATTAGCAGTTTCACAAAACGATCGCATCAAAACAAGTCGCACTTACGACCTTTTTCCATAAGAAACATTTTGCACACATACACGATCTCGTATATCGCACTCTTTCAGAATTATCTAGCCAGAAAGAGTGCGATATAATGATCATTTGCCTTAGTGACATGCCTGTCATGTCGCGACGGAGTATTAAGTTAGTGATATTTAATTTCAAACTAATAATTATGTGTCTATCTGGCTTAGCGGTTAACGCTATAGATAAATGTCTCGCACGTTGTAGCCTGCGTTCAAACCCAAGTGACATTACACTTTTTGTGTTTTAATTATAACTGATACGTTAGACCCGATGAGATATGTTTTTCTAAATATTAGTTGGAACTTATTATTAACAAAAAAGATGAGGGTGAATGTGAAACAAAATAAACCTCTGGATTGAACAAAGTAGTTAGTTATGACGTAGTTAGTTGGTGAACTTTGTTACGAGCGTTTGTGTTATTATTACGAGTAGCGTATTGTTTGATTGTTTTTATTCAAGATGCAAGCTAATATTAGTATTGATGCCAGGGCAAATATTGTCGCACTGCGTAAAAATGGGCTTAATATTTCTCAAATTTCAACTGAAACTGGCTTATAATGTGTAAGTTATTTTTAAAAATTATAATTATTATGATGATAGTTGCGGTGTGTGATTTTTTTATTATTAAATAAATTGCTAGTTGCAAGTGTGTAATCATATTTTGTTTTTTTTTTAGAAATTCTGTTAGCCGTTGGGTAAAGAGGTTTGAGGAAGAAAGTAGTCTGAAGAGTCGTCTAAGAAGTGAAAGGCCACCGCTTATTAACCCGACTCAGCGACGTTTTATGGTGGAAGAATATGAAACAAATGGTTTCATTCCAACTATAATGTTTGCAGAGCAATTGGATACTACATTACAGACTGTTCGTCATGCAGTCCATGCTGAAGGTTTACATCATCGGAAGTCAGCTAAAAACCATTTTTGACACAAAAACACAGGGAGAAAAGATTACGTTTTGCTCGAGATTATTTAGATTTTAAATGGCAGGTGACTGTATTTTCTGACGAGAAGACTTTCAAGTCTTGCCAAAAGGAAGACTTCATTTATGGTGAAAACTTAATAAGTAGACCGGGTTACTAAATATTTAGTGATATTAACATCTTAAATTGGGGTTTAGTTTCAATATTCTTTTTGTCAAGAAAATGAACACTTAAGCTATAACCTCAATACATTCAATGTGACGTTACATAAAAAAAACACGTTCATAAAGTCTAACTCATATATTAGTTTTCAATGAACTCTGCTGAATACTGATACCTATAAAAAGTGGGTATCAACAATTATATTTGTGTTATTAGAATATCCTTTCCGTGTTATGTTATTCTTATTATGAATTGATTAAGTGGGTATACAACAAAACATAATGAACTTATGAACGGTGATAAGAGAACTTTTTTTTTTGCCTAGGTAGGAATGTGACGTCACAATTCTCATAAAAGTTTGTTAATTTTGTAAATAAATAAAACGAATAAACATTTTTGTTATCATTCAGCATGATTTTTTTATTTCCACCTTCCAACACTGAAAAGATAAAATAAAAATCAATTAATGAGGTTAAATAATAATACAATAACTATCTAATATTTAACTTCTAATAAAAAATAAATAATAAGCATGACTACATTATAAATAAACATAAATACCTAACGACTTTCTGCTTAAAATTCAAATATTATTAAGGTTTCAAAGAAACAAAAAACAGCCACACATTGTAATAACATGGATTCTAACTTAGACTTCATTGATCGTGAACCCATGCTCAGCCCAAACAGCTACCAACACATGTTAATACTACGCGAATTTTAACAATGCAATGGTAAGAACAGGTCATCACTATGATGTGTATTCTAAATGCAACAGAAATATAATGCTATTTCGCGTAGTGTGACGACAGTTCATTAGTGTGTGCTATGTGTGGAATGTTGAGACATCACTCATACACGCACACGCACACACACTGCTGTATCGCGCTCGCACAGTTCATAGCAATGTAATTTTTAGCATGCTAGTACACTTTTGAGCGTCTATTGTACAATCATCAAAAAAATATAATATTTATGCAGTTGGAAACTTTTGAATAGGTATCTCAATAATAATAGAGAAGAATGGAAGAGAACGTTGGTCAAGTGGTCGCAAGCGCGACTGCTGAGCATGAGGTTCTGGGTTCGATTCCCGGGTCGGGCAAAATGTTATTGGGTTTTTCTATCAGGATTTTCTCAGTAGCAGCCACGGAGTCTGGATTTAAGCCCAATTGATGGCGATCGCCCCCTATTACATGGGACTTAAACATAACTGGCGAAATGAGGGTGTATTTGTAAGGTACGCCTCAGCCTAACCCTTCGGGGATGACAAAGGCGAGATGCTATGAATAGACTGTGTACTGCCACTGCCCTGGTATAAAGCAGATACTCAACCCAAAAATTTCGTCGACCACATTTTTTTACCCGACTGCGGCGAAGCCCAAATGGAGGGTTATGTTTTTACTGGAAATAACCCCTAACGTTCCGAACCGTATTCTTACCTGGGCAAGCCGGAATATCCTCGGATGTGTTTGAATTTCACACTTTTACTGAGCACCAAACTGTCTCTACTTAACAATATTCTAACTGCGATCATTTTGCGTAAAGTTTTTTAATTTACCGAAATAAAAATGAATATTAACACATCAATTTTACACTTTGAAAAAAAAAAAAACACTGACTCAGCCTTTTCCCAACTATGTTCAGTGTAACCAAACAAATAATGAATTTACAAAAGTAAAACAGTTTTATCTGTAATGTAACAACTAACTAAGCGATTGTCCTCAGTCGCTTAAGTTTGTAATGCAACAAGTAAATGAAAAAGTACTGTCGTCACTTTATATGCTTACATTTCGTGTTAACTCGCCATGAATGTCAGAGTTAAGCGGGCAAATTAGTCATTTATAAAAAAAGCCAGTTTAATAAAAACAGAAATAAGGAGATTACGTATTTAAAGTTGGCCAAGTGAGAGTCTGAGTCGCGCATAAAGGGTTTTGTAGCACTAATTAATATAATACTGTGAGAGGAATTTATGGAAGTGTTGTTAAACTTCTTTTATTTTTCCTTCAAATTTTGCTGTACTTTGTTATTTTGTATATTTTAATTTCTGTTATAATTGTTTATTTTTATAATTTTAGTTACTGTAATTGGTTGTATACACAGCCGTTGTAATAAAAAAAAAAAAATAATAATAATAAGAACAATGTTTTTAACGCTCATTCATGAGCAAATTTACATTCAGCAATAAAACTAAATTTGTTTTTCATGGAATGTTGATGAAAAATAAAGTTACTGTTGCAGTTTCACGAAAAAGTTCTCAAAAATTAAATATAAAATCTAATTCAAACTAATTTTCGTTGAAAGTTCTTTTTACATTCTATAAACCAACTTTTCTCCGAATTTTCCTCTTCTGATTTAAAAAATTGTTTACGGGACACTTTTTTTAAGGGTTTAGAAGCGTATATCTCACCAAGCATTTACTTAAGAAAAACATATTTTACACCACAGCACCAACAGTTATATAGGTAGATTTGTTTCAGCTGTCTGTTACATGTATGGAGGGCCAGCACTATTTTTTTTTCATAATTTCACATCGCTTTTGTGCAGTGCTTTATAGAAGATACCTACTTTCAACTGTGTGGTGCCAACAGTTTCGAAGTAAAATGGCTATGACATACGAATGGACGGACAGGGAGAATCTACAAGGGTTCCGTTTTTGCCATTTGGCTACGGAACCCTAAAAAGTGAGTAAATTTTTATGGCAATACGGTTGGAAAATACCAAAATTGAAACGACAACGAAGTGATATCGGTACTGTGTAAATCACACATCCTTGTTCCTTATTTCCTTATCCTTACTTATGTAAAAGGTGACTGATAATTAGTGACCGATACTTAGAAACGTAATTGTACTTATGATATCAAACAACTTTACCAATGAAACTTTAATTTTTTAAACTCATTCAATGTTATCACAATAACACAACAGCAGTATGAATTCGCCCGTGACCTATCAGCTGTTAGCCACGTGACTCTGCCTACCCACTGTTGCATTGTACGATAGTAATGAGACAGAACGGCGTCACAGTACTTTTTTTCGGGATAAAAGGTACCCACCTTTCATCCCGAAAAAAAGTACTGTTACCGAGGAAAACAACAATAACCTTCTTATGATACAATAGATGGCGCCACGTGTCTTTTGAATCATGATTGAATTATATTATTACAACCAGAGTACAACCCCAATTGATTGCCAAATTCTAAATTAGCAAGGCCGCGGGCAAAAGCTAGTAAATTCATAATTAAAGAAAAACAAAAGGAAGAAAGGACTTTACTTCTGAGATAACGACTAATAGAGAAGTATGGAAGAAAAAACATGGTTACTGCTCCTACCAAATAAATCGAGATGAGATGAGAGGCAGGAGAATCAAATGAGGATGATGACTTGTATCATACAACATTATTAGGTACATTTAAGTCGATCAATCTGAAAAGCTGTGGGAAATTTAAAAATCTTCAAATGTTTTTAAAACATAATGGACATTGTTCAATAAATTTTACCTGTATATATTATTTGTTTTTGTTGTATAATATATAATATTTTTTTAAATTCAATGGCTACTTTAATTTATATACTGATACTGATACTGTTAGCCTGCGTCATTGCTGGGCAATAACTTCAAGTTGCTATGATCCAGGGCTAATGTGGGAATAATTTATATTAATTTAGTTATAAAATTTTAGTGACTATGGGCTCGTTTAGACATGCAGGAAATGCGCGATTGCAAATCCTGTGGTTTGGAACCGCAAAATTGTGTTATGTATTCAGACAGGGGGGACGGTTGTAGGGGTCCGCATGAGCCGAGGGCTGCGGGACTGTTCGAAAGAGATACCGTGGCCCTGGAACACAAAGGGCAAAGAAGGAACATGGATGGGTTTTAGTCAGTACAAGTCTGACACTCCCCTCCGCTCCGCCCAGAGTGGGGAGGGGGGGTCATTTGATGACTTCCCATCTAAGTGATTGGCGTGCGAGGATAGCGTCAGTTTGGAAATGAAGTCGACGAAGAAAATTATATTTACGGTCGTAGGTCATAACAAGAAAAAAAAAGGCAATTTTGCGTGCATCCAGTATTATTAAGTGACCGACTCGGATAGTGAATTCGTAACGTTCAATCAGTCAATCAATCAAACTTTATTTGTGAACATAGGTATTACAATAAAGGTCTTAGGTATACAATTTAGTCGAGCTCTATGTCCTACCAATGAAATTGGTGTACAAATCTATTCATTTTTATAGGAATAAGTCTGAATTTATACAATAAAAAGTCAAGTTCGAATAAATAATGTCAATTAATAATACTGTTATTAGGCAATTAATCAATTATAATTGATTGTTACATGCATGTCATAGGTAAATTGTATTAAAAAGGTTAGGTTACGTTATATCCAAAATTAACAAGTTTTTTTTGGGGGGTATTTTTGGACTGTTTTAGAATGAAGATCCCATAATGCAGGTATTTTCATCACTTCATCAATAAATTATTCGGTGTCGAAGCGCGCGTGATCTTGATGTGACGTACGCATCGAACGTGCCCGCAACGCTACTGGGCGCTAAGGCCCCGCTCTTTAGTAATTGGGTACAAATCCAGACTCCGTGGCTGCTACTGAGAAATTTCCGATGGTAAAACCCAATAACACTTTGCTCGACCTCGAACCACTACAATACACGCGATTATAGCATTTCTTTATTTCTTTAATTAAATAATATATTCATGTAATTATCATTAACACTAGAAACGGGATATTTACCACGTTTACTGTTTTCTTTGAGTTCCCGATATTTCGGCGCTGTTGCATGCACCTCCACCACCGGCACCATGTCTCTAGTGTTAATAATAATGTTAGCCAAGAGCCTCGACGACCATCTTTCGAGGCTCTCCTTAGGCGGTTGGATCAAGGGCCTGATTCAGAAGGCAGTGCTCCTCGATACGGCTCGCATTGTGAGGAGGTTCCTGTCTCTGGAGCCCAAACCACCGGTAGCCTGGACCCTGCTCCCTATACGGACCACTATTTTTTAATATTTTTTATATTGTTTTGAATATTTAAAAATGTATTTAATATGTATACAAATAAATAAAGGAAACATGTTAGTTTAAAATCTTTCATGTAATTTTATTATCGTTACAATAGCTTTATTTAACACCGGCGTTGCTCCAGTCAGCAGAAAAATGGATGTATGGCCCAATTTTCCAATAAATTGTTATCAATTTATTTTGCTATAATTAAAACGTTTGCTCCGAACAACCTCATTAGCAATATTCATTAAAAACCTGTTAAAATTTTTTATCGTTTTCCGAAATTAAAACTGGTTGTCGGTTAAGATAGGCTCGGCACATTTTCGTCACGATATTTTCATTATGACGTAAATTGAGTGTCAGTGACAAATATTAGCTACAGGATGTTTTCCTAAGAATTCATTTTTAAAGGTTTGATTGTATACAACACAGCAATAAATTATTGTTGTAGGTACATGTGTATTTAATTAAAAGCAACAGCAACAGTTACATCATAAGAACTTAGAACTAGTTTAACTAAATCAGAAAATGGGGTGAATGTTGAGGAGCTCGTGGCGAAATAATAATAGCCTAGAGTTATCCGCGGTTCGGTGACCACGCATTACATTCCGAGTTTCCCCCGTGTCTCAGAAAGCACGTTAAGCCATTGGTACCGGCTGTCAATTGTAGATCTTTGACAGTTGTTACAGGTACTTAGTGGCCCGAAAGTCTAACCAGTTTTAGTACATTCGTGTAAATGTCTATTTACATTAATCTAAATTTTGATATATATTTATAGTATTTTATAATTATATCTTTGTATAGCTACAAGGATATAATTATAAAATACTATAAATTTATATCAAAATTCTTAGTATTAATTAAAATTATTTTCAGATATACACCTACCACTGCTTGTCTCTCCATCACCCAAAGGTTGACTGGTAGAAAATGCCTATGGCATTAAGTCCGCCTCTGTACTTTTGTGCTTGAAGTGTTAAATACATAAATAAATAACCAATCTCACCACGGGCGCATGTTAGTAATTTACACTTACCAAAGTTTTAGTACGGCTTTTAAAGAATACCATAAGTAATGGTAATTTTTTTTTTTTTTTCATTAATAATTAAAACACAGCCAGTTAAAATAGTATCAACGTATAACCAAAAGTGTGTCAGTGATGTACTGAGCGTTAACGAATATTGCATAATAATGCAAATTGTAGGGTAAAATAAATGCTATAATGAAAAAAAGGCAGCCATGTTGTTGAAAACGAAAAATATTGGATTATTTTACCGTAAGGTAATTTAAGGATGTAAAATTGATTATATTAGGTCAATAAAATCATATTGGTTCAATGACTATATTTTGAGTTGGTGCACATGGTTGAGCTCGTTTTACGGCATTTTAAATTGTTACAAAACATCTGGCTCCAAATTTACTGATTTCTTCATCAGTAAACGCGAGATTTCAAAAAGTCCCAAAGAGAGAACTCTGCCTTAGATCTGGCGATCTTGCCAGTCTGTTCCAATCACCATGAGATGGACCACAGGAGATCACACGTAAGACCAAATCGTCATTACCACTCCATTGCTTGGCATAAGCAGAGCATAATCAGCCTATAATGTTCCCACTGCTGGGACATGTGCCTCCTCTCCATGAGAGGGAATGGGCTATAATCCACCACGCGGGCCCAGTGCGGGTTGGTAGATGTCACATGTCTTCGAATTTTTGGTTCTAGGACATGCCGGTTTCCTCACGATGTTTTCTTTCACCGTTTTGAGAGCAGTGGTGATGAAATAAATTACACAAAGTAATGCGCCTGGCTGGGTTGGAACCCACTACTTACTGTTCGTAAGTCGGGGCCGCCACTATTGGGCCACCGCTGCTCTCATTGGGCCACCGCTGCTCTCCATTTCTTATTGTCAACTAATTCTCTATCTGACTACAACTTATGTTTCTAATTACAATAACATATGACGCTGTGACTGTCTGTCACGTACTCCTAATTATTAAGTAGATATTTTAGTATTGATTTTTATTTAAAATCATCACACGGTATGGGCCACTTATAAACACATTAAACTTCTATTTTATGGCTTGACAGGCTGGCAAGTGACCGTAATTAATAAAGATTTAGTGAGCTTTCTTCCTTGAATTGTAAAACAATATTGCATCACTTAGAAACGCATAAATTCTTTACTTAATGGTAAAGGGACTATGGACTGACAGGCCAAATATAAAAAAATATCTAATTTCAATACGTAGTTCTGAATGCTAGTGCGACATGTGGTTGCAATTTACGCCGGTCTTGGGCGTTCGAAGGACACTTAATACAATTGAGACGTTTGCACAAAAAAGAAACGGATTCTGAAAAGGCGACCCAAGCGTGGTGGTTTTTTGGAGGCTGGGCCGGGGAAAGCTTGGTGGATTCGGGGCAGTTGGTTTTAAGTCGCTGAAGTGTCGACACGTGGAGTCGAGTTAAGTCAGGGAGTCGGTCTAAAAACGGTTAAAAAGCTAGGACGTAGTAGGTTAGGTTCATGTAGTTAGCGTAATCTTGGTACCAAGATGGACATGTCCCAGAGGACTGTCGTAACAGAGCGATTAGTATTTAATAAGTTAAATATAAGTAGTAGTAATGAGTCTAGTTGAAGTGAGTGTCGAGACGCGGGAGAAGACAAGCTGTGGCAGAGGCGAAACTGGTAATGTGTGCAGTACTCTGTAAGTTAGTCGGGGATTAATCCTCTTCAAAGAACAATGAACACGTGGTAAGTGTTAACTATAATTAACTCCTAGTTTAAGTAGCAGTTTGGCGGAAACGCAGCGATGTTAATAATTATTTATTTCAGCATGACGGCAGAGCCGCTTTATCATCACAATGTATATTATTATGTCCTGTGTTATGTGTCCTAATAACTCCTAACCTTGGCACATATTCTTCATCTGCGTTTGGTTATAGGGACGGAGACCGCCTTTCGCTACACTATACACACATTTCATACAAACGACATGTACACTATACGCCAACACACCCGACTATTGACGAATGTTGACTTTTACCTGACTCATCACAAATGAAAGGCCGAACCGTAATATTCACATTAAAATTGGGATAAAATATATTGTTCAGTGGTGAAGGCAACACCGTAATATTCACGGATTTATTAAGACAAATTATACTGCTCAGTGATATAATGCCGACTTGTACTTGTGGTACAAATCAACCAAACGTTGCTGATGAATACTGCTTCCTGTAAGGGTCTAGCTCAGAAACATTGCGTAGAGATTGTTGGCGCACATTTCAGGGAGCGGAAGTAGGCTTCACCAAGTATCCTAAACTGATTGGATAGCTACGTTCTTAGGAACGCTAGGGACTGTGTCTCGTTAAAACTAACCCCGGCTGCCACAGGCCTATTACTGAATCGACACTATTTAGCGAGACACGCAACCACGACATGGGGCAGAGTAAAGAAATGTGAAGTGACTATGGAATAACCACTTCGGCGTCCACCAATAACAATCGCAATATGTTCTGCTACAGACTGAATCTACGGTACGCTTGTGCAAATTGTGTTACAATATAGTAATTGGAGTAATCTGCCGTAAGGGTGTTATTAACGTGAGTACGCGTATAAGTAGAAAAACTAGAAACCTGTCTTCCTCAATGGCAGTGGCCTCACAACCCACTGCCTTAGGATTGGGGAACACATATAGATAGAGCCTAGGGAACGTGGCCTGTTAGAGTTCATAGCAATGTTCTCAGTAGGACTATGCACTTAGGTCTAACAGTACACGTACGCCGAGCAAACGTTGTAAAACGGTACCATGTTGTAACATGGAATCGTTTGCGTTTGCAAATCGGCAATTACTATTTTGGAATCATTAAATTAACGTAACTGTAAAATAATGAATCTCTTAAGCGCAAGCGTAACGTTTCCTTTCACCAACCTTTCTTCATATATATATATCTTTGCGCCCTCTTGTCTTATTAGCTTCATACTTTATTACTGATTTAGTTTTATAGGATTTGATATTATTCATGTATATGTCTTAACTGTGACCTCCCAATATTAACTACACCTTGTACCCCTCCCTGTCCCCTAGCTTCTAAAGTCGGGACAGGGCTGGAGTTCAATTTAGTAGTCGGTGGAAAGATGACCAGTTTGATGTCGAGTCTTACAAGGCCGTGCGGACGGAGGGGCGCGGCCTCTTCCCCTTCGGGGGGAGCCGACATTAATACTAATATTTACATGATTTAGGAAAAACGAAAATTTTATCAGCCTAGGGTAATTTACGAAGAGTCACAACGCCATCTCTCCATTATCTCACTCTCTAACTACCACTGCAAGTTCATTTTAGTGCGTATTTTTTTTGTGCAGAATGAAATACCTTTTTGATTTTCTTGTTCAACGTATTATTATTTATTTTTAAAACAACGAAGTTTTTATGTTTCCCCGAAATAATAACGTCATCCTTAATGATAAACAATCAAGTTTTTATTATGATTTGCGGATACTTGAATAATTTTTCAAAAAGTCTTATGCATTGTTTTCTTTTTATTTTTAAAACTTATTTGACCTGAAGTCACTCGTCATTATAGAGAAAAAAGAACTGCAAAAAAGAAGGAAGGCTCGGCTTAAGAATAATTGTTTTACCATTAAGTTAAAAATCATTAGGGCCTCACCTCTTACAGCAGTTTTTTTTCTTTAGTTTAAACTTAAGTGTGAGAAAGGGATGGAACTATACAGTACGTCTAGCTTCATCTCTTTCGCACACTGAATAATGTTATAAAAGTCCATGGTAGGCAACAAGATCTTCAACTACTTGTAGACGGTATACTAGAGCATCAGGAGTACTTGCGTAGTTCGTCACGCTCACTCAGGTACTTGTGTAGTTTGTCACACTCACTCGGCTACTTGCGTAGTGTGTCAAGCTCACCCAAATACTTGCCTAGTTTGTCACGCTCCCTGGAGTACTTGTGTAGTTTCTCAAGCTCACCCGGGTACTTGCGTAGTTTGTCACGCTCACCCGGGTACTTGCGAAGTTCGTCATGCTTCCCCGGGTATTTGCGTAGTTTGTGACGCTCTGCGGCCATCACCTTATTGCTACAGCTTGTTCTAAGACCATAATTACCATCACCATGGCATGATTATTACAAGTAAAGTAAAGATGGCAAAGAGGAGCGAACAACCTTGGAACAATGGCGAATGTTATAAAACAATTATTTAATAAAAAAACGTTCTTAGCTAACAATATGAGAGATAAATGTGAACTGCTCGTTTAGTAATACAATACGGATACTAAAAAAGAAACCAATGGGGTACCTTATTTTTATTAAATAACATACAAATATTACTCGAATTGACGTAATTTTAATATTTATTTTAAATCTACACTAGTCCAAGTAAACGACGCGATGTTAACATTATTTTAGTGCACATACTGCACGTACAGACAGTAAGTAGGTAATTTTTAATATTTTTATACGTATACCCTGCGTAGGGAACTACAGCTGTTTTGACATGGAAAGAAAAAAATAATTAGTTTGGTATGGCGACTTCTATACAACATTGATTTGGCTGTAATGTCAACGTGTTGGTTTAAGTTAGTTCGATACTTTCTTAAATAGATGGCGCTAACGTCACCGTAAGACGTTATTAATGGAACGAAAATTTCGAGAGCTGTGAGCAGGATACGATGGTCTAATTGGTTAAGACGTCCGGTGTACTGAATCGGAAGGTCGCAGGTTCAAACCCTGCTCGCACTAGAATTTTTCTATCCATGTCAAAACAGCAGTAAGTAGGTAGTCTACTTAACATTTGTTATTCGGTACTTTCTTCTTTTCCAAAAACCGTCGGACACCCCAAGAATAATCTCTGATATAATCTATCCAATCTATACTGGTAGGATCACAGGGAAACATGTGTTTGTCAGCGGGAGAGAGAGAGGCATACAGCTCTCTCACTCTGTCTGCCTTCATCACCCAGGAGTGAGATGTGAAGAAGTCGTTGCCCAAACGCGTTTGGACGACCAGTTTGTAAAGCTTCATGTACCTGTTAGAGAGATCGGTATTAGGCTGTTTATTTTTTATTGTTGTTCATTTTATGATATCGGTCGGTATAGGTACACGAAATAAGTGACATGTGGATAATACCAATCAATAAGTACCTCCCTTTTAGTTCCGAAATAAAGCTGTTAAATTCGCATGATACTTACTTCCTAATTAGTCTAGTAGTCGACTGCTGAGCATGAGGTCCTGGGTCGACTCCTAAGTCGGGCAAAGTGTTATTGTGTTTTTTCATCAGGAATTTCTCAGTAGCAACCTGGGAGTTTGGATTTGCTTCCGGTTGATGGCATTAAGCTCGCCCCCCTATTACATGGGTCTTAAACATAACTGGCGAAATATGGGTGTACTACTGGGAAGTCAGCTCCAAAAAGATGAAAACACGGACTAGGAACCATTTCATAGTCTACAACCATTATTCCATAATTATGTCTACAATGTAAAGCTACGAAACATAGTAAACAATTCATTTCACCAAAACCTACACAGGCCGGGTACATAATAATATAAACACCCTATACTGACTATACACCTTTGCTAACCCTTCCGGGATTATTTTATGTTACTGACGTGATGTTATGTTATGTTACTTACTTCCTTGAACTTTAGGTCAATAAACTCTACCTATTCCGATCTGTTGTATTATAATACAAGCTGTGGATTTTGTTGGTAACCCCGTCTAGTGGTTGTAATCACTACAGTACTGATAAGATCTTGGGTCAGAAAAAGGGTCGAAAAAAAGATATGGAATTTCTGTCGGAATTAGTATGGAGAGTTGAATTTTTTTTTTTCGATCCTTGGCTATTTGTAAAAATGTGCAGTTTGATGGATGAACAGACTGTTACACAAGACGCTTAATCTGTTACAGCCTGTATAAAACAACAAAATAAACTCTTACCGTGGATTTTTTCCAAATAGTACCCGAAAACCATCAGCTAGGTACGCTGGTATCATTTGAAATACTATCGTCAGAAGAGTCAACAGCCATCTGTATCTAGTAAACACGAACCAACCAGGTAGAGGCATGGTATCTGCAAACATATGAATTGTTTAATCAGTCAAGTATTCTAGTCGGCACGCAAAAATGCAATTGTAAATCGCTTGGCAAGTTATTTCATTCATTATATAGGGTGTAAACGGACCCTTCATGAAGCCGCCAACCAAGCATTCTGTACGTCAAACTAAGTAACTTTACGCAAAAATTGAGCTTTTTTTATTCTGGATGGGAAATCATCAAATGACCCCTCCCACTCTGGGCGGAGCGGAAGGGAGTGTCAGACTTCTACTGACTAAACCCCATCCATGTTCCTTCTTTTCCCTATGTGTTCCAGGGCTACGGTATCTCTTTCGAATAATCCCGCAGCCCTGGCAGGTATCGGCCCATGCGGACCCCTACGTGGTTGCTGACATCTCTTTGAGGCGCGCGTGGAACACTAACGCGCCGTCGACACGGCCTGTCGTCATAAGATGGCCGGACGGCGAGCTAGCCCATAACTCGCCGTCGACAGGCCCGCGCCTACAGTGGCCGGGAGCCACCACGTGACCCCCGACGCCCAGGGCGTCTCGCGCGGCGGCGGGTTTTTTTTTTGGGTGATAAATCACGTTTTACGGTAGGATTCAATGTAACGAACTTGAAACATTGTGCTGATGGATGGATTGATGAATACTATCGGGGGTCGTGGATGAGTTTAAAGTAAAAATCTTTTATTAAAAACATGTATTTAAAAAAAAAAACTTGTGAAAAACTTGGAACTTTGATCCCCAATATCTCCATAACCAGAAGGTTCCCAGGTAGAACAAAAATGATCGTAATGACGGGGAGAACAAGTGCCTTTAATCTTCATTAAGTGTATTGTTACACCCTTTATTTTCCTTTATTCGTCATTTCTCATAGGTACCTATTACAATTTCAAATACATATTTTTAAAAACTTAAATATACAAAACATTTAATAAAGAAAAATAGATGGTCCATCGGCATCGGGAAGAATGTCCAGGCTGCCGGTGATCAGGGCTCCAGAGAGAGGAACCGCCTCACTATGCGTGCTGTGACCAGAAGCACTGCTTTCTGAATAATTTTTTTTTTTTTTAGTAAGTGGGCTTACTCTTGACCTCAATCTAGTCCAGAGGACTGACATGAGGTCGATGATGGAACGAGCTAACCCAAAAAAGCCTATGACCCAGCCGCGCAGTGAGAGTCTCCTAACGTATTGGTCGAGGCTCTTTGCTATTCGTCCATTAACCGTGACGACTTTCATTAATTACTATTTAGGTCCTTTGGTGCTTATGAATTAAGTTTACAATTCAATAATACGAAAGATGTTCTAAATATAGTCTGATTATTACTCTATGGTCGCACCACCTTTTGGAGCTTTCTCGCTGCTTTATTTAAAACGTCAGGCGTGTAGCACTCGCAACTTCTCCTGAATGACCAGATGTATGAACTTTTACGACGCGAAAGCAGTGCGTTACGATGACAGCAGGTGGAGTTGTGTAAATTTCTGCCCACCCCCATGTGAAAACGGCGTGAGTTTATGTATGTTATTTAAAACTGTTGCCTTGACGAGTTGGCGCATTTCGAATCAGACGACAATTGAAACCCCTGCTGTAGATACGGCTGCAACTAGTGGTAGCGTTAAGATACTGCTTGTATTGTTATATCAGAGGCATCTTAGATACGTTGTATCGGACCTTGGACATATAAATAAGTCTATGAATATGTCAATGTATCGGACTGACACTATCGCCTGCTGCCGCAGATGCTCACTTGCAAGTGAGTATGTGTTTCTTACAACCCTACATTTGCTCTCACATAACGATGCAGGTACTTACGATTGTGTTGTGTACTTGTAATTACCAGGTCATTCTTTAGTTTATTTAAATAAGTTAAACGATTATTATTATTCTTTAAGGTTAAGCCACGCTTTGTCTAGGTCGGTCCTTGGTTGGGTGACCACTGACCATCCCATACATACCGAGTTTCCTCCGTGCCTTGGAAAGCACGTTAAGTCGTTGCTCCCAGCTGTCATTTGTAGATCTTTGACAGTCATTACTGTTAGTCAATGGCCCGAAAGTCTAGCAACCAGTCTTATGAAGGAGTATCGTAGTACCTTAATTTATTGCACTAACAGGGTTGTGTAAATTTTAATATCAGTACTGCGCCTAAATGTATGCTTTTGTAATACATGTAAACAAAGTGCTTGACACTTCATTTAAGTATGTTTGAATTTGCCGCGTAATGACTTTGATGTATAAGTTATCTGTGAGTGAACTTGGTCGTTTCTGAGCTGTCTGTCAGATTGACGTATTGAATACCGCATGCGAATTAGGTTATGAAAATTAGATTGAAATATGAATATTTAAATAATACTGATTAAGAACTGGTGAAGCAATGGCTTTGAATGTTGTTTCTCGTTTCAGGTGAGTTTGTTATTAATTAAGGTTAAAGAATGTATTATTGTTAAAACTAGTTTTTGTCACTAAATAAAATGTTCTCTTTTCAGAGCAACTCAATTTTGGTTAGAGTTTCACTGTTCACCATAGTATCCAAGGATACATAAACAATAAACACATTATAAAACAACATTCAAAGCCATTGCTTCACCAGTTCTTAATCAGTATTTTTTAAATAAATTCTAATTCTTCCTGTGTAGGTCAAATAGGCAGTTGCTTTATATAAAATACTGGTATTCAGCTGCATCCGGTTAGACTGGAAGCCGACCCCAACATAGTTGGGAAAAGGCTAGGCAGATGAATAATGTCGATGCAGGCACGCACTTACATAAGCGTAGACGTGTGTGTTTTGCGATTGGCTCTAGATAGTTGATATACAAGACCGTGAGATTGCTTATAACTTGAGCATCACGAGGTTGCTATAAGGTATAAAGGGTGTAACAAGACCCGTAACGAAGCCGAAAGGCACTTGTTCTCAACGTCGCAATGACGCGTCATTGCGATATTTTTTTTGTTCTCTGGTTACGGAGATATCAAAATTCAAGTTTTTTTTTTTAATGTATTTATTTAATGTATGATTTTTTACTTTAAACACCTCCACGACCCCCCGTACTATTAAATCCATCCATCAGCACAATGTTTTGAGTGCGTAACATTGAGTCCTACTGGAAAAAAATAGATTTTTCACCCCAACAAAAAAGACATTTCCTAGCAATAATTTTTGCGTAAAGTAAAACTATGTGTTTTATGTACACAATGCTTGTTTGACGGCATCGTGAAGGGTTTGTTTACACCCTGTAGGTAAGTGATAGACTTACTGGATTTTTGCTTGACAGCATCCTTGATGAACAACTCCAGAATCTTCCGAAGTGAGACAGGATTGCTGCCACTGCTGCAGCTATTGTAGATTTTCAACTCATTCAACCTGAAATTTGAGAAACATGATTGTGTAACGAAATCTTTACCGCCATATGATTCTTTAATGTTCAACACAAGTAAATAAGTAGCTGAATTTATTTTAACTTTAGTTTATAGTATTATTTTTTTTTTTTTTAGTTTTAAATTATTTTATTAGCATATATTTTTACTACTAGACTAGTTCACTTTGTACCACGTTCGATTTTTTTACGCAACCTATTTTGGAAGGCGCCGGTGTCAGTGATACAATGATTTTTAATCTTTAGTACAGGCACCAACGATTCACTTTTGTCTGAAATGCTCCTTTTTATTTGAAAATGTTTTTGTGAAGCTTTAATGTGTTTTTTTTCTGAAATAAAAATTATTATAATATTTTTTTTTTTACGTGCTACCGTCGACTTACAAAACTCACAGAAATCCTATATCATCACATAGCCCGACTTAACCCACTGCTGGGTATAGGCCTCTCTTTGCTTGTGCCAAGCTCCACGCTCTTGTGCCAGCCTCATCCAAGATATGCCCGCAATGGCAACAATGTCGTCTGTCCATGTCGCCGCCGGACGACCCACTTGGTCACAGCTTTACTCCACCTGCCATCAAACTGCCCAACTTCATTTGAGTTCCATAACGCGAATTCCGAATCCTATATCGCAAATAAAAATTATTTACGCAATTGATGAAAAACTCGACAGAAACCATTAATGAGCCGTCTAGACATACCACGCGACTTTTTGGAGAGTTCTCTCATTGTTTGGACTTTACACTCTATTCCTCAAACCACTAGTCTTCTCCTCGTTTTATGCTTATGTTCAAAGTTATTGCCATTTAAAAAACGAATGTCATTGACGTCGTCGACAACAAGCCTTTGAAATAAAATACAATGTCACAAAAGTGTCCGAAAATTCCCCATTCAGTCAGTTGTAACATAACATAACATCACGCCTTGTAATTCTCGAAGGTGTAGGCAGAGGTGTACCTTACAGTCCAGGTACACCAACATTTCGCTAGTTATTTTTAAATCCCACGAAATAGGGGCCGAGTCAATTGCCATTAACAAAGCATAAATCAGACTCGGTGGCTGCTACTTAGAAATTCCTGATGTAGAAACCCAATAATATTTTGTCCGACCCGGGAATCGAACCCAGGACCTCATGCTCAGTAGTCGCTTGCGAACACTACACCGACAAGTCAGTTCAGTCCGTTGTGGATAGTACATAGCCGCGAGCACAAATCTTGAAGGCTCCACAGGCTTCCCAGAGTGACTTCACTGTTAAAAAGATGGACTTAAAGGCTTTACTTCACTTTCAAATTAAAAATACATACTTCTCTCCTCCACTCTTCGCACCAGCGGTAATGACCACGTTGGTCACATAATCCACGGGGATCAGGTCGATGATATTACTGGCCTGTCCACAGATGACCCGGTTTAAACCCTTTGCGGTGAACACAGCTAGACCGGTGGCACCGTACCAGTTGTCCACCCAGCCTCTTATTGGGTCATCCTTTATTGAAGCCACTGGAAATAATGATATGAAATTAAATAAATGCTACCACTGCGCTAAGACTTGGCAGATGGTTTTGTAATGATGAGAGACCGCATTAAATGCAACTTAAAATATTCGAAATATAATATCGTGTTAGTGGCAAAAGTTCTCCTTAAAAAGCTCTATTTAATGATGTTTATCTTATAGCTATTTTGTTGCCAAGAAAATCTTAACTTCGGTGTCCAAAAGGTCAGCTATTTAGTTCAATAACTCTGAATGGACTACGAATGAGCAAAAGTTATATTAGTAGCAAAATTTGTCATTGAAAAGCTCTCTGCCATGGTATATATGTTATTGCCATTGGTACTCAGAAAATCTTAACATCGGTGCTTAAATAGTCATCTATTTAGGTCAATAACTCCAAACGGACAACGAATTGGCGAAAGTCGTGTTACTGGCAAAGGTTCTCCTTGAAAAGTTCTATGTAGTGGATTATTTGTTATTACTATTGGTAACCCAGAAAACCTTAATTGGTGGCCAAGAAAAACTTAACTTCGCTGTCCAAATAGTTACCTATAATATTTAGCTCAATAACTCCGAACATATTGCGAATTGTCTAAAGTCGTGTTAGTAGCAATGGTTCTCCTTTAAAAGCTCTTTTCAATTATGTATATCTTATGACTATTGGATCTTGGGGCAGAAGCCTATACTTCGAAGACCATTCTCCTTTAGCGTTTCAATTTCCAATATCAAATCTTTTTCAAACCAATTTTCATTTCATAAAGTTCTTTTTACTTTCTCTCTACAAATCTACATTTACCTCCATTTTTTTATATTTTTTACATTGTATGTAAAATCAATAGAAAACAATAAATCATATTCTCCACATGTCAAAGGCTCACGATAAATCTTTTACATTTTACGAGATAATAAACTACGCAGGATATAAAAAAATAATATTTTTTCCATCTACACCATAAAAAATGTTTATGTTAGTAAATAAAGAAAGCGCTTGGATATTGTTTGCATGTTTTTATATATTGAATTAAGGAGAAAGTGTAACAGAATAGTTTCAACTACATAATTTTTCATCATATTTTTTTCATCATCATGAAAACTAGATGCATGATTAACATAACATAACATCACGCCTGTAATCCTTGAAGGGTTAGGCAGAGAAGTACCTCAAAGGACACCCAAATTTCGCCAGTTATGATTAATAGAGGAATGGGGGACAAGCCAATTGTCATCACTCAGGCAAAAATCTAGAGTCCGTAGAAATTCATAATGGGACAACCCAATATCACTTTGACCGACCTGGAAAACGGACCGAGGACCTGATGCCCAGCAGAAGCGTTTGCAACCACTAGACCATCTTACTTCTTATTTTATCTTTCTCATATTATAAACACGAACGTTGGTGAGGATGGATGAATGTTTGTTACTCTTTCAGGCAAAAGCTACTAAACGGATTGACCCGATACTTAATGAGTATAGGCTATATGTATATCATAATAACACAGGTTATAATTTTTGAAAATATTTTCTAAAAACATTCGTGGACAACGCGGCGCGGCGTGCGAAAGCTAGTTGATATATAATTTAGCGTAAAAACTCAATAAAATTAAACCAGCGCAATTGTAACAAAAATTATAGAGTTTAATTATGAAGATTAAAACCCATGGTTTTGTCACAATTGCTTGTATTAATCTGTTTATTTTCTGGTAATAATAATAATAAAACTCAGTAATTAATGTGCCAATAGTCGTGTCAGCTATTGGTTTAATTGCCAAGAGGTGGAGACACCAATACCTGAGGTGGATCTCTTTAGGCAGCTGGATCGTTTCCCTGATTGTGACACCTGCAGACTACAATTTTTTAATGTTTGTTTAAAAATTGAATAATGATGAATAAACGAATAATAATAAATGACACTCACCAATTGAAGGCCTGACGATAATTGTGGGTACGTATGCCTGATTCTCAGCCACCAGGTGCTCGGCCAACGATTTTGTAAAGGTGTATGTATTTGGAAATCCATCTGTGTAACAATAAAAAAAGTTCCAGTATTTTGTATTCATCCAAGCTTATCTTAAGACTACTTTTCCACCACAGGTATACTAATATGTGTAATAATCAGAGGTCGGAATTAGGTAGAGTTATTTATGTACTTGCATCGAAATGTTGATATTAATATGAATCTTCCCGAGATTTCCCGGGATTTATAATACAATCCCGTGTGGCCAACAATATTACAAATAAATAATAATAAAAACCTCAGAGATAGATAAGACAAATACAACAAAGATAATTAACATACAATTTTTATTAGTATTTACATTAATCCACAATACAATTTTTTATTTACATTGCCCCACACTAGGATTTTTTCCTGTATCGTGGATGCGTTTACAAAGATTTAAACTCACACATACACAAATACCCAGACCCGGAACAATTATTTGTAGATTATACAAATATTTGTTCCGTGCGGGAAACGAACCCGTGACATTTTTTCATTAACTGCTGCGCTGCGTGCGCATGTCATCCGATGTCGGATGGTTTAAATTGTGTAAAAGTAAATAACTTTTTTTACTTAATAAATCACGGGATTTTTCTGCTCTTTAAAATTAATCTCGGGATTTGAGGCAAATCCACTTTCTTCTTTCGCTGTATGAAATCAGTATAAGTACACAAATAACTCTACCTAATTCCGACCTCTGGTAATAATAGATAATAATTATTATGTTTTTGATATCTGCTAGCCGATTTAGCTGAAAATTAGCACACAGATAGTTATTAATCTGAATAAACAGATGGGAGATGGGATACGTTTGATCACGGTAGTACGATTCCGTGGGACAATTATCTAACGTTATGCGGGTGAAGTCGCGGGCATAAGCATTAACAATAGCTTGGCTTAGCTCTGACAGAGAAGGGTTCAGCGAATCTAAAGTTCAATAACTAGGGTCAGTAACTGTGAGGCTGTAATCCCAGCTCTGATGGAATTATAATACCTAAAGATGAGAAAAAAGACTAGAAGGGATGCAATGATTGGTTGATTGACTGCACCCAAAAAATTATAACAGCTTCCTTTACCATACACCAGGGGGTCTAAAATGGCCGGTTTAGCAGAATCCCCAGGGCAGGTTAACACCCTGATTGATGGGGCCTTAAAAAAACCGGCCAATTGCGAGTTGGACTTGCGCAATGAGGGTTCCGTATAGACTTGTTTCTAGGTATTTTGTTATTAAACTACATATTGTTTTCCCTTACATGTACTTTAAGACATTCGGTAGTTGAAGTCAGACTGTGGATAATATTGATGATGATGACAGTAGTGTCTGTGAAACCGTAAGAAACTTTATTACTCATTATTCTCTCCTTTTCCACCTCAGTGACGCCATCTTTGATCAGCTGGTACACTTCGTCGATATCAGCTGGCGCTGGGTACAAGATCTCTTCCACCACTTCCCTTTTCACGTTCGTGTACGCGGTGGATATGTGTGTGAAGACCTGGACAACGAAACGTAGACATAAATAAAAATAAAAAGCCTATTTATTCATTGTATCACAATATTAACTTAATTTCTAGTAGGAATGTGTTTGTGGGTTAGTTTCTTGTATTAAATGTGATTATTAGTTTTCTTCTTTTGCAAGAACCCCAGTTTGGGTAAAGGCCTCCTTCAGAGATGCCCATGTGTCTCTATCTTTTGCTATTTGACTCCAATTTGAGCCGGCTGTTCTTAGCTGTCTTTGGCAGTTGTTAGTGGTCTGCCTCTGCTTCTTTTCCTTTTTGGGCTCTTCCTTTCCATAAGGTTGCTCT
Source organism: Noctua janthe (assembly GCA_910589295.1). NCBI lineage: Eukaryota > Metazoa > Arthropoda > Insecta > Lepidoptera > Noctuidae > Noctua > Noctua janthe. The sequence continues at coordinate 2,482,169 of OU342561.1, forward strand.
TAGGGTCCATCGTTGGTCTGAACGACATACTAGGCTGATAGATTTTTTCATTCTTTCTGACCACTAATAGTGGCTCTATTGACATTTTTTGATGACAGAAAACATTTTGATTTTATGACAATTCTCAATATGAGAGGTGAGCATTTGATATGACTGCGTCATAGTAAACGGGGTTGGCGTGGCAGAATTTTGGGGCAATAATATTATGAACACTGTTTTAAGCTTTCACAGTATAAGTGAAATAACATTTTGCCATCGACACGATAAGAACTAAAGGGAGACATCATAATTATGTATGCATGCATGGCTATGCGTTTTCGAGTATCTCGACAGTATGAGCTGTCACACAAAGCCGTTATTTGGTAGAGCGAGAAGTCCGATCGCAAACATCCGCATCGAAAGCACTTGAACGTGCGATTGGACCTCTCACTTTAGTGAGTTGCAATTCTAAATGACAGAAAGGGAAAAAATGCAAAAAAAGACGAGGTGTGCGTGTAAATGTGATTTGACCATTAATTATGTTATGCTTACCTCGATCCGTTTCATCCTACGACTCAGCGCCAGTAACATCCGGGTAGCTTCCACGTTGTTCTTCCAGGCAATCGGGAGAGGCTCGTTAAATTTTATCGTGGCAGCCGCGTGGATGATCACCGATACCTATACCATTAACATACAGTCAGGGAATGTGATCGTGCTGCAGACAGTAATCTTATGTCAATTTGCCGTGGCTTAACACAGCAGCAGGATTCGGGCTGCAGGATAAGGTCAGGTCTATCATAAAAAAATATTCAGCATTTATAGGATATTTGTCTTACCGTGCGGGCAAATATCGTTTTGAGGAGCGACTGTTAATACTAATCTTTTATCAGCTATTCCGTCTTTAGGGTCAACAAAGCCAAAAATGTCAGCTCAATCGGTTGGGGGAACTGTTTTAAAATTCAGTTGCAAGCAATAATACCAACAAGGGCTGTTAAGTAAATACAGGGTGGTGCCGACAGTAATTGAAAACACTGTTAATACAAGTTCATAGGAATATTTTTCATCTATCAAATAAATCCGAACATCGAAATTAAAAAAAAATATCTGGAAATATGAAGAACGAATTTAGCAAAGGTTTTTGAAGTAGCGAGTTGGCAAAATGTGTTTGTTTAATACCGATGTGGGGGTCGTTTACCTGTCGGTGCTAGCCTATTAATATAAATCATGTAGAAAATGCTGAAAATGATAAATAATGTCCTGTGACTAAACTACTGGATTTATTCAATTGAATTTTTGTATGCAGACTGTGAACGTCATGAGGTATATATAGGTAGTTTAATTTATTGTCGTATTGTCGGCGCCACCCTGTATAAGAAATTCTATTCTACTCACCTTTTCCAACAAAATATCTTCATTTTCGGCTGATATTCCCAAATTAGGAACAGTAATATCACCTGGTATAAATACAATCTTTTCCAGATCAGTAGGTCTTTTGTCCTTGATTCTGCTGAAGATCTTAAAATATTTGCTTCGTATTAATTTTAAATAAAATTGACGCTTTTTTACCGAGTTCAAAAAAGAGGGAGGTTCTATGTTCCACTGTATACATATATATGTTTTATGTATGTTCACCGATTACTTAAAGACGCCTGAACCGATTTAGAAAATTCTGTTTTTTTTTTAATTTTGTCATATCTTACTAGCTATGTGGCTGAAGAAAGTGGCTATTGGAGTTTTGTTATAAAATATGAATTGGCGAAGTGTACGCTTTTAATGTCATTTTAACTTTCAAAAGTGCTAAGCCCTATTTGTGTTAAAACTTTTGATTTTAATTTTGTTTGAAAAGTACAGTTTGTGCCCTGAATAACCATGCCTCTCTTTCACTCGTCTTCGTAAGAAGAGGTAGGTAATGAAGGGCTCTGACTATACTATCAGATCCGCTATTTCAGCTGCGCGCGTTCAATTTTTTAACGATAAAGAAGCTATCGTGAAGAGCTAGTTTGAACACCTACACACACTGTCATCTTTTAAGGTGGGAACGCGGAATTTAAATTTTCTTAAGTTCTTTGCAATTTACAGGTCAGTGTCAGGTTGTATGTTGATGGAAAATAAGTCGCATAAGTAACACGTATGAAGTAACAGAATAATAATCATTAAAATCATTTATACAACCCTCTAAGTGCATTTAACCCGATTCAATAACCATTTCATCAAAAAGTAATTCAATACGGTTTAATGAATTAATAGGGTTGTATTGATGATTTGGACACGGCTCGTATTGTTAGGAGGTTCCTCAATCTGGAGCCCTGACAGCCGGTAGCTTGTACCCTGTTTCCGAAACCGGTGGGCTACTACTTTTTATATTTTTGTTTTTTCAATTTTTGTTTTAGAAATATTTAAAAACGTAAACTATATGAAAGAAAAGTAAATAAAGGAATAATAATAAGTGTTTTCTTACCACATCATCAAGTAATTTTGTCATCCTTTCGCTAACAGAAAGGCCTTTCTTTCCTCGTATTAGCATGTAAATTTTGTCGATATCAGGACAGCTGTACAGAAGTTTTTCTATAAATACCTGGAACACAGCATAAGAATAAAAATGTTTATTCATCATCATCATTTAGAGGGCAGCGGTGGCCCAGTGGTGGAGACCCCAACTTACGAGCAGTAAGTCGTGGGTTCGAACCCAGCCAGGCGCATTACTTTGTGTAAGTTATTTCATCACCACTGCTCTCAAAACGGTGAAGGAAAACATCGTGAGGAAACCGGTATGTCCTAGAACCAAAAATTCGAAGACATGTGACATCTACCAACCCGCACTGGGCCCGCGTGTTGGATTTTAGCCCATTCCCTCTCATAGAGAGGAGGCCTGCGGCCCAGCAGTGGGAACATTAATAGGCTGATTATGCTATGCTATGCATCATCATTTCAGCCGAAAGACGTCCACTGCTGGACCTAGGCCTTCCCCAAGTGTCACCACATTGACCGGTCCCTTGCGACTCGCATCCAGCGGATCCCTGTAACCTTCACCAGGTCATCGGTCTACCTAGTGGGAGGCCTTGCAACGCAACGTCTTACGGTTCGCGGAAAATATTTATTGCTTCAACTTTTAATAACATTCTAGTTACAATGGGGAGAATCCTTTTAAGCAAATAGTTTGCTTGTTTTAGGATGCTCGGCCCTTCCCAAGTTTAAGTTAATTGTTATTAAGTTACTGAGCCTGGTGGCCTATCATGACGTCTAAAAGCAGCAGTAATTCCAGTGTGGGAAAGAGACAGAGCTATAAAGGTCGTCTAGTGCCATCTCTTGTTTATAGATTGCTTATAAAACATCATACAACTCGTAAAAACATGCTATATGACAAATTACCTACTTATAATAAGTACCGTCCCATTCATTGTATTTAAATTTAATTTAAAATACCTAGTCAGCGCATAATAAGTGATTCTGAATGATTTTAAGAAGTGCATTTGAACGATCATTTTCACCTTTGAGTATATCGCACAATTCAGAGTGAAAATGTTTTATTTATTATAACTAGAAGACGGGATATTTACCATGTTTATGGTTTTCTTTAAGTTCCCGATATTATGTTGTTTTGTTGTTATTGGTGTTATTTGTTTTTTGTTATTCATGTTTATTATATCGGGAACTCAAAGAAAACAATAAACATGGTAAATATCCCGTCTTCTAGTTATAATAATTTTAGTGACCATGAAAGTTTAAAATCTTATAATGTTTTATTTGTTAAACGAAGATGTAAAAGGTGTCAATAAATAAGTTGAGAGACTTTTATGTTTTAATGACAATAGCGTACAAATATTAAAACAAAAACGGAATTAAATTTAGCAGCTATCAAGACTAATCATTATCTGCCTAGCCTTTTCCTAAATATATTGGGGTCGGCTTCCAGTCTAACCGGATGCAGCTGAATACCAGTATTTTACATGGAGCGACTGCAACTATCAAGACTATCAACCATAAATTATTATTTAATAACATTTTTTTATTTTTACGAAGGTTAAATTAAATTTAAAACAAAGTTAACTAAAATTACTTGGCTAATTCCTAATGAAGAAATAACAACACTACCCGACCTGGAAATCGAACACGACCAACGATGCAAAATTGTTTTTTATTTAAACACAATAAATGGACTTACCCAATGCTAGAGGCTCTTTCTACCAGTCAACCGTTGGGTAATGGTGAGAGAGGCAAACACAGTAACTATATGCAATTCTGAAAAATTTAAGACTATCGTCTACTTATATTTATTACCTTCCCAAGGAATCCAGTCCCGCCAGTAATAAATACAGACTTTCCCGCGTAGAATTCAGCCACTGATGGTTTTTCCACCTCTCTTGGTGTTAACACAACCATTTTTTATAAATTCAAAGCGCAGCTTACACTTTTTTAGAATTTTTTTTTTTCGGAATTCCGGAAAAAATATTTAAAAAAAAATCGGAAAGAAGGACCGGATTAAAATTATTTCTTTACTGTACTTCGTTACAGGATTATATTTAAAAAAAAAAAACTTTTTTCGAATAATGGACCAGAAAGTACATCTGGGTTTCAAAACGTTCGATGCAGTAATGAGAGTTCTGAAGCCTGAGAAGATGAATATTTACAGGTGTGTCGCGTCAATATTGTGAAATCAGGTTTGTTGCAAAACCACCATTTAACAAGACTGTCAATTTTAAATTTATGACAGTTGTTTATAAATGAATCACACTAATTACTATTATAAAGGCGAAAGTTTGTATGTTTGTATGTATTTATTTGTGTATGTTTGTTACTCTTTCACGCTCAAACGGCTTAACGGATTTGGATGAAATTTGTTATCAAGATAGCTTATATTCTGTATTAATACACAGGCTATATTTGATCCAGGAAAAATGCGGTGTTCCCGTGGGATGATCAAATAACTCAAATATGGTTTTCCCGAATTTTGACTAAAATCGTCTTTTTGTCTAACAAAAGTACTAGGCTAGCATAAATTCAAGGTGTTGTTTATTCAAACTAGGTAGGTAGGTAGGAAGTTAGGCAGGTAGGTTGGGTAGAGTAGTAAAAAGTATAAGGAGGTAGCAGATAGGAAAGTACATTGGAAAGGTGCGTTGTAAAACACACCTTACTTTTACCATCTTTTAGCATCAAATTATCAAGAACATGAAAATTATGTTTTTGAAAACTTGATGTCATTCTTTTTTCCGTTCGTGTACGTGCAAACTTTTCCACTGCGAGTAACACCGCGGGCGCAGCTTGCGTGCGCTCATAATTGTGTGCGTGTTTTGGCTTGTTGGATTTAAAGTCAGGTTAATAATAATCATTACTTACATCTGTATTTCTAGAAGGGCGAAGAAATATGGAGTAAGGTTAGTAGAAACAATATTTCACTTCAAAATGACTAATAATGTTTATTTAACCAACAGCTATAACAAATGGGTAATAATTCTAAATGTAACACAGAGCTAATTACTAGAAATCTTACGATCACTAACAAACACGATAAAAAATAAAAATAAAATTAAGCACAATGCACTAGCACTTGTTATTATATTTTATCCAAAGTTCGCCATAAACTTTTATTTTTATTTTATATTATTAAGGTAAAGTTTTTTTTTTTTACCTCGACATTGATTTGATTTTCTTGTCACTTGTTGCGATTTTAATACTGGAGAACCTGAAATAAACGTATTTTTTTTACTTGCGCTTGCGTGCAGAATAGGTTTTCGTGGTAAATCTGAACTTAAATAACAATTCTTTACAAAGAATATTAAAGTCCTTACTCGCTCGCACTATGTATGTTTGCAGACATGTAATACATACGTGGTATTTGCCATTAGGTACCAGGTGCCGAGGGTGCGACTATCCATCAAATATTTTCTCACCCGAGAAATGTTCTAAGGACTGAGAACAAACTACTCGATTTTAGTATACTGTACGTAATATTAATCATGTATTTTTGCATTTTTTGTATATAATTACGTAAGTTTGTGTTTTATTATTAAATTATAAAGAACTAGCTTTTACCCGCGACTTCGCTCGCGTTAATTTAGAATTTGACAATCAATTCGGGTTGTACTCTGCTTGTAATAATATAATTCAATCATGATTCGGAAGACACGTGGCGCCATCTATTATCATAAGAATGTTATTGTTGTTTTCCTCGGGAACAGTACTTATTTTTGGGATGAAAGTTATCCTATGTCCATTTCTGTACACCTGACAACGTATATTTCAAAATTTCAGGATGATCGGTTCAGTGGTTTAAGCGTGAAAAGGTAACAAACAAACAAATCATTTATTCAAAATTTTGCAGAAACTGTGCACAATAACATTGGCTATAATAACGAGGGTGGGCGCTGATACGTATAATTATAAGATTTTAAGTTATCTTACCTTAGGTATTGGCTGGAATTCTTAACATACAACTTTAATCACCTATTTTTATTGGAAACCATATTTTTATTTGAAGGTGTAAATAAACTATTTTTTTTTTAACTTACTTTCGCTTATGGAAGTAAGGACATGGATTACACAACGCAATGTAAAAGAGATAAATAAGTTCGATATAACTAAAAGTTTTCTGATTAGTCATATTTAAAATAAATACACTAAAAATAAAGGAAATACTGTAATAACTATTGTCATTTACACAATAAAGTATCTCATAAACAGATACTAAATAATTTATTTGTGTTTATAAAGAAATAAATAGGAAACATGCAAACTGACATAATATAACAAAAAATCATCAATCTTAGAAGGTCTTAACTAATATTATGTAAAAAGGGGCACTGCATTTAATATGAATTATTATACTAAAATATTTAAAATTAATAATTTTATAGTCTACCAAGGTGACGTGACACCTAAGTGACGCACTGACGATAAATCAACATGACAAAGCCTGAGAGCTTAGGTTTAAAAATACATCAAATTCGTAGATGCGTAGTACCTACTCGCAACCAGCGTGCTTGTATGACTAGAAATATGAACGTGGACGAGGCGAGTAACAGTAAGGATAGTAGCAGGTGGCGCTCAGTGGTTTCTGCCAGACCCATGGGGTAAAGGCGTGATCTTATGTATGTAAATTCGTAGGTTTGTAACAACGGCCAATTGGTACAGCCCACAAACTAATTTGTATGATACTGAATGTGCTTGTAGCAAACAGTTGAAAATAGAATATTCGATTCAAAAATCGACGTATTTACGATACGTTCTCACCGCGCTTGTGCTACGGGCTAAGAACTTAATTCTAGACATTTTAAAGATCAAAAACGTAGTCTGTTTTGTACTTGTTTGTATAGTAACTAAATAGTGCTTATGACGTCATAGTAGGTGGCCAGAAAATGGCACGATTAGTTTTCATACGGATCGTAATACTTGTGTTATCTAGGTATATCTATATATGTGGCACGTCCATTACGGCAAGCCAGCGACCGTTCCACAGACTGCTAAGTGTAGTTTGGTTCAGAACCTCTTTAGTATCTGTTTTCTTTTTTTGTGCATGCCGTCTTTCGATTGACCTATAAGGAGGTTGTCGTTTGCTAAAATGGACTATTCTGTCGGTGCCTTGAGTGTAAGGCCTTCAGCCAGTGCATAATAACAAAGCGACTGCATGCGCACTCCCTGTGACGTAACACACTTTGGCTTAAGACAGCAAACGACTGACGGGATCTGATAAAGAATGTTATTAATAAAGGTCGAGTAAAAGCCCCAGGCATCGCGGGCTGGTTAAGTATTTGTCCATGCCATACGCATTCAACGAACAAACACAATAACAAACATACACTAGACATAAATAGTTGTTACGTAAACAAAAAAGAACAATACAAATTAATGGAAATCAGACATGATGAATACATAAATAATAACATAATGTTACTAATTAAAATCCAAAAAAAATATGACGAGACATCGATGTTTTCGGACATATAAAAACGAACCGAATTGACACAAATCGGGCATGTTATTAACACAAATTGAAGCTGTGAACTTGAAATGTCGTAAAGCACATGGAGTATGCTGTAGAATTTTTGACTTTCAGCGCTAAGACGAAGGTTGCTAATTCAGCAGCAGGCTCAATGTCACTTACGGTTATTCGACTTTTTACCGTTGTTATATTATGTGGTTTTCCCAGATAGTAAGGTTTTGACGACCAAGCTGGCCTCTGCAGCGTCCATAAAAATCGTACTGATAAAAAATAAGGTATTACATCACTCAAAAAATTTAATGTATTTATTTGTGGCATTAATAATTAACTACCGAACCTAATTGGGATCAACGTATTTGTCTTGTATTACCTAATTGAAAATGTATTTAGCTCTATCGGCATCATAAGCTAACAAACCTGGTATAAATCTGTTGTTTTTTATGGTTTAGCGGGCCATTTATTTATAAATGGCTAGTATTTATTTACTAGCTTTTCGCGGCGTCGCTCGCGTTAATTTAGATTTTGACAATCAATTCGGGTTCTTCTTGTTGTAATATAATTCAATCATGATTCGAAAGACACGTGGCGCCATCTATTATTATAAGAACGTTATTGTTGTTTTCCTCGGGAACAGTACTTTTATTCAGTGTTTTTTCGGAATGAAATGTACATTATGTCCGTTTCTATACACCTGACAACGTATATGCAAAAAATCAGGGTGATAGGTTTAGTGGTTTAGCACTTTGCCTGACTTAGGAAATTGCAAACAATAACCCAGAAAAAAAAAACCCGAACCCGTTTTCCTGGTAGAAAATGCCTATGGCATTAAGTCCGCCTCTGTACTTTTGTGCTTGAAGTGTTAAATAAACAAATAAATAAATAAACCCAGAACCTTATGCTCAGCAATCGCATTTGCTATCTCTAGATAAAGTTCCATTTTTTGTTTAAAAAAACCCACATAATTAGAGCTATAGGTTAGTTTTTAGTTGTTTGGCGAAATTACTAACGATTTATTACAATTACCACATCAAAATATTGGTAGCTCTGATAATTTCTTCGATGACTTTGGCTATTAACCGAGCTTAGAATGTAATCTTTTATCGATGCTATCAATCACCTACTACTACATAATTATTATAAATGCGAAAGTGTGGGTGGATGGATATTTGTTACTCAATCACGCCAGAACGGCTGAATGGTCCTGGTTGCAATTTGTCACAGACATAGATTATAGTCTGGAATACTCCATTGAAAAGGGAAGATCCTCCGTTGTGTTGTGTCTGGTGGACAATGACCCGACAGTAATTGTTGTCGGTTTTTTCTGGTCTTAAGTTGCAGGTAACTTTAACAGCGCGATTCAGAATTTTGATGTTAGTTCTTCATTTGTGTCATAGATGGCGCTGTATTACTTTTTGTACTATGTTATTGTAGTACTTTTTTAACTGTCCGCTACATGACTCACTGGGTTCAAACCCAAGATTTAAACCTCCTACATCCTTGCTATTATTACTGGGCCACCATTGCTCCTATTAGCAACATTCGCGACATAATTTATTTCCTACTCCGCCCATAACACTTTTCTTCCCAACTAATTGGACTCAAATGCACTCGACGCTAAGAAAATAATATTATCTATTTCCTTTGAGAGTTTTCTACTGCAGTTCTCAAGTAAGAAACTACCTGTCTTTTGCAGCTGTAATACCAAGGACTAAGGTGCTTTTATCTTGAGAAAGTGATGTAATAGTTCTTTATGGGAACAATAAGTTACAGTTTCTTGCATAAAAACCTTTTAACGTATTTTTAAGGTTTCAGTGGCAAAAATATTGTTGGATGATGTTCGTCGTGATTCTGAATAGTAAAATTAGTTTCGACCAGAACTCTGCTTCATCGATGGTGTTGGTAGGGGCTTTGGACAGGTTCCTCAAGTTGCAAGTGGAGTTACACAAAGAGCAAGACCGAAGGTAGCCCTTGGTAGATTATTTAAGTAGAACTAAATAAATAAAATAAAAATAAGTCTTAGCTACACCACATCAAGAACAAATTAATAACGTAATAAGGTATGTCGTCACTTTACCTCATTGTAAGCGCAACTTTAAAATATCACAACTTTTTCATTTCTAGAGATATTTTAATGATTTTTTCACGATTTTGTTTCTTTATATTAAAATTATTAAACTTAAAATGGCCTGTAACAGCCAGGGTTGTGAGGCTTTTGGGACCGGGTCCCGAATTCCACCTATAAATGCACACTTAGACGTCAGTTCCATCATTTTTTTTTGTATTTTTTTTTTTAATTACTTTGCCCCACACTAGGAATTTTTCCTGTATAGTGGGTGCGACTCACATACTCAAACAGCCAGACCTGGAACAACTACCTGTAGATCATACAAATATTTGTTCCGTGCGGGAATCGAACCCGCGATACGCATCCCAGCAGTCAATCGCTCAGCCACTGCGCCAACCGTGCCGTCAAATCCGTTCATGGATGATTAGTCAAAAAAAAAAATAGGAGTTTCTCCATGAACTGATTGATCTATGTATTCGATTTGACGGCCGGTTATGCCAAACTATGGTGACCCGAAAATGCGTGGCACTTATTATTTTAAGATAAAGAATATATTAATTCCTTTTACATTATTAGACATTGATTTCATCACTGGCCTACTATGAGTAAATTAGTGTACCTACCTTTTTTAAATAATTCTTGTTATCTCCATGTCAATAGCTTATCTTTTATCAACACCAAAAAAACATCGGTGATAATACAGACCAAATTTTTATCTGATAATTTAGTATGAAGCGAATCATACGCAAAGAACGACTTTCAAAGTAGAATCCTAATAATGGGAGTAGCATGCGATATATTAGTATATATACCTAAAGAAAATAAGCATATAACTGGCCAGCCTATAACAGGAATAGTGAAGTTTCATCTGGATAATGAGAAAGTGTACAAAAAGATCACCCTGTCGCTCGTTGAGAAGAGACTCTCTTGGCTAGATTATGGACGCAAGGATATTGACGACTACGCTACGAAGAGAATATGGAAACGTGACAATTACCAATACGAAGACGACCAAATAAAGAAAGTTATGCAAATGGACTTACTAAATCAACAAATAGATGGAAATGTAACATTGAAAGCCGGTTCTCACGAACATCCATTCGCAATGAAAATACCAGAAAATATACCACCGTCAGTTAATATAGCATACAACGACAAACCAATAGCAGGAATCGAATATTATTTGCTGCTGAAATTCATAAAACCTAAGATTCTCAGTTGGAATACTTATTTCTCGACAAAAATAACAATCTATAACGGGATTGATTCTTCAATAACAGAGGAACCAATAACAGCTACGCTAAACAAAACTTTACTCAAAATGTTTTCTTCTGAAAATCAAGAAATTAAGTTAAAAGCTGTACTTGATAAAGGATACTTCACTCCTCATAGTGAAAGAAAAATATCATTTAATGTGACGAACAATAGTGATGTTATCTTTACTGTTCAAACTGAATTGATTTGCAAGACAAAGATAGAATTAGATGCTAATGATCCAATAGAGAAGACAGAAGTATTAGCATCAGTAAAAACTCCTAGTATACCTGATAACAGCGTATCAAATATGTTTAATATAATACCAGTGGGACCAGAAACGTGTACGGTAAGACACTCTAATAAAATAAAAAGAGACTATAAGATAAGAGTAACTTTGAAGTTACCTTCACCTCATGTGAATTCTTTTGTTGAAATACCTATCTTTGTTGGAGAGAGATTAGATACAGAAAAGTATAGTGAAGAAAGTGATGAAGAAGCAGGTGAGCCAAGTAAACCAATGGAAGAACCACCGTCATATTGGGAAGCTATTTCGTGTGATGAAAATATAAATAATTATTAAAAAATATAATATGTAGAATGGCTGGTAGCTGGGTAAGAATCGAGTTGAATGGCGTGCGATTGGAGAAGCCTATATCCAGCAGTGGTCTGCTGTAGGTTGATGATGGTTTAATAAATTGAATAATCAGAAAAGTGAATATTGAAGCATAAAAATTGTAACACTTTTTTGTCACATATACATTTCAGTGGACATTGGATAAAATGTTGCTGATACGTAAATATTTCTTGATTGGATATTGTAATTATGTCATCTTTTAGAAATTAAATATTGATAACATTGAAATATAAAAGCGTTTTTCCTGTTACTTTACAATCTTTGCGGTTATTTATTTGTTTACACAGCTGACGATGACGAATCTTTCCATACTTTGCCACTGATGACTCGTGATCATCATTAATCGATCCATTAATCTGATGAACATAAGTTCTACTCTCAAGGTCTTAGTCATTCATTTATCTTTTATCAGTACTAAAATACAGAGCATTATTAATACAAGCCGCAATTTATCTGATAACTTAGTACGATACCATTCAGATCGTTTGAACGACGTGTGAAGTGATAGACCAATAATGGTCGTGGCCAGTGAAATAAAAATACAAATTCCTGAAATAGAGAAGCATATAACAGGAGAACTTCTTAAAGGATTTGTGAAGTTTCGTCTAGACAAAGATGAAGTGTTCAAGAATGTTAGTGTGACCCTCGTTGAGAAGACATGTTCGAGGCACATTTATGATCATAGAAATAGTACTGACTACTGTACCATTTCAATACAACCTGGTGATCTTAGCCAATATCAAACGCGCAAAGTAGTGAAGGCAAACTTATTGACTGAGAATACAGAAGAAAATACAGTATTGAAAGCCGGAACATACGAATACCCGTTCGAAATGACAATACCTGAAGATACACCACCATCAGCTAGGACAACCCACAAGAATATAACAGTTGCCGGGATAAGATATTTTTTAATACTAAAATTTAAAAAACCAGAGTTATTTTCTTTGAGTGATTATTTTATTACAAAACTAACGATTTATCCCAGGATTGATTCTTCAACAATGGAGAAACCAGTAATTGCTTCGCTAGGAAAAACTCTGACCAAACTATTTACTTCGAAGAAACATGAAATCGAAATAAAGATTGAACTTGAAAAAGAATATTTGACTCCTGCTTGTGAGAGAAAGATATCATTTACTGCGACTAATGATAGCGATAGTATTGTTTCTATTCAAACCGAACTGATTTGTATAACTAAGACTAATTTACCATTTTCAAAGTCAAAAGAAAAAACAGAAGTCTTAGCAACAGCGGAGACCCCAAGTATACCGGATAACAGTGTATCAAATATGTTTAATATAATACCAGTAGTCTCAAATCAAGTGTGTGTGGACAATAGTGTGTCAAATTTGTCTAATGCAATACCAGTGGGCGTATACACAGTAAGACATTCTAAAGTAATAAGCAGAGAGTATAAATATCGAGTGACTTTAATATTACCAACGCCACATTCAAATGTGTTTGTTGAAATACCTGTATTTGCTGGAGAAAGAGTCTAAGGTAGTGATAAAGAAGAAGGTGGATGAACTGAGCCGAAAGAAGAACCACCAAACTAAGATTCGTGTAGACATAATAGACACGTCACCGATCGATGACGTCAAAGGTATAGTTTAGCAGAATCCAAGTAAAAGGACAGTGGACGATTAAACACATTGATCTCCACAACTGCTATAGATAATCACATGTGAAAAGAGATATTGTGGGTCAAATGCCTTCAGGTACGCTTCTACAGGCAACCGCTGCCGCAAACAACAGCGGCAAAGTACCGTCACGACAGACTGCACGACATAACTGGTTTAAGGATCCGTCAATCCGGTACGAAGAAATTATACACACAGGACACTGACAGATAAATTGACTGAAGTACCAGGCGTTCGCAGCCGGTCAATTTGTTCGTACACACGGCGACACATTAAGCTATACATTTCTAGTATAACATGGCCTCGCTATGAATAGATTTCCAATGCAATCAGAGATCCGCATAAACTGGTTTTGTATAGCTTGATAAGTCGCCGTGCGTAACAGTTTGAGTGAACCAATAGGTTACGTACGCACTGACAGGTGGCTAGCTTAGCTCCTAGAAGCTAGCGAGTCACCTGTCAGTGCGTTCGGAGCCTTAAACTTGCATAGCATATGCAAGCAGTTGTGTCACTGCTGCCTCTCAAAGCTATTAATTAGCTTTGCTAAGCTGGTGCAGTTTGCGGTTGTTGTCTCTTTGGTCAACCCGAAATTGAACCAATTTCTGAAGAGAGATAACTTCACGGTAAAGTGAAGTGAAGTGAAGTCTATATCTGATGATTCATAAAACACATTGAGCTGTATTTACTGTAGATTAGATAACTGTAATGAGGATAATCTTGACACCTATTATTACAAAGTTTAAATAACATTATATATCATAGAGTGTGGTATCGCCTTGCGCGCAGTGACTTAAACGAACATCAGAAATATGTGGTCATATATGTAAAAGTGTGGCACAAATCATCGAACTGAACTTAAGCTGATGTTTTTTTATTACGACTATTATGTTCGCCCCTTGGAGAAAGTGATTAAGTATGGCAGTCTGAAGTACCACAACCTTAAATATGACCATGCATTTCTGATAGACCCTGTTTAATAGACGACAATACTAATAAAATACGTTGCAAGAAAAGAATAATCTTCTTCCAAAGATCGTCTTCAAAGCCGAAGCGACATATGTGTCGTAGTGTGAATAAACGGCCTGGTTATGTAGACGACAACCTCCTAAGTTGACCTGCGTGATGCCATACTCAAAAAAAGACACGCTCAGACAGTGTTGAATATACCGCTCGCGAGGCGTCTCCGTGCTTACCATTATCTTGTAATAATTCACCTGTATCTACATCCATCAGCATTCTTCTGTCCTTTTATTCTTTTTGGGGTAGATGCATCATGTCTTCTTATTTTATGCTTCTGTATTATTTCTGTTTATCTACATTTTATGTAAATTAATCTTTTCTATTTCATATTGCTGTTTGTATGCTATTTTTTTACAATAAACTTATTTTTTAGAAATCATTATTACTTATTTCCTTACGTAGATATACCTAGTTATTTTCTTGAAAAAGAAAGATCTGTGCATGTTTTATATGACTTAAATGAACTCAGCTTAACTTGTGGCGCAAGCACCTAATTAAATTTAAGGCAGAGAACTTGTTGCTAAAGAAGTAGCGAATTGGGAATGCTAAATACTGAATATTCTGTGTGGTTATCTTAATTTGCCTCAGGAACATTTGCCATTTTTTATGCTTTTGAAATTAGGCCGTTGTAAACATAATTTGGCAAAATGAGGAATTAAAGATCCTTCCGACGCACAGCGTGAATGCGGTGCTCATTTGCTGGAGTGTCCGAAGTTCCCAAGCAAGACCTGCATTTTTGAGGACCTAAAAGACGCCGTGATTAACGTGGCCACAAAGTGCCAAAAATTTAAACAAGTCGTACCATCGACATGAAAGAAGAAGATCTTAATAACAGTCATTTACCGTAGTGAGACTGCTTGCACAGAAGATTTGTTTCTATTTTAATGTTTAAGATGTATTTTTGCTACAACTTTATGAAAAAAATTTGATTTGAAGGTCTGCTTCTTTTTTACTACCACACTTTTATTGTTATCAAATCTTTAAATTCATCGTTTATTTGAACTTTTCCTACGTTTATGGCAAACAAAATGATAAAAAATCGGTCTTACTAATGTAGTCACTGCTTCAAAACATTTCTTCGCTAATTAGAATAAAACTGCAATATATTTTTCTACTAGCGACCCGCCCCGGCTTTGCACGGGTGAAATGTACATATAAACCTTCTTCTTGAATCACTCTACCTTTTAAAAAAAAACCGCATCAAAAGCGTTGACAGACAGCGGGAAGCGAGTTTGTTTTATACTATGTATAGTGATTTCTACTTTTATCCAATACATTAGTTTTGTAAACAATCTGCATTTTCGGTAGTTCCTTCCACTGACTGAAGTTATAATCAATTCTTAAACTCATGTGCTACATGAGATCTAACATCCTGAGGAAACCGGCTTGTCCTATAACCAAAAATTCAAAGACATGACGTGATCCACCAATCCGGTTAAGGCCCTCGTGGTGGATTACGGTCCGGTCCTTCTCACTGAATGAAGGCTTTTGGTCCAGTAGTGTGAATATTACAGGCTAATTATGCTATACGGATAACATCACGCCTGTAATCCCCGAAGGATTAGGCAGAGGTGGACCTAATAGTACCCCCACATTTTACCAGTTATTTTTAAGTCCCATGTAATAGGGGGCGAGCCTATTGTCATCAACTGGGCACAAATCCACGGAGAGAAAGAGATCCGTGGCTGCTACTGAGAAATTCCTGATCGAAAACCCCAATAACACTTTGCCCGACCCGGGAATCGAACCCAGGACTTCATGCGCGGCAGGCACGCTTCAGACCACTAGATAAATGATCTATAAAAATATGACCATAAAAGCTGTTAACTGCATAAATAGTAATGGGCCATGAAGAAAAGTACAAGCTGAAGCAATTTGTGAAAATAAAGTAGCGAAATATAAAAATAAAACGTTTAAGTTTTTCAATTTGTAAAGTAATTTTATATTGGACACATTTTTAATTTAACTTTTTTAGTTTTAACTTGTAAAATTATATTTGATATTGTAAAAGTTGCGTTTTATGTATGTACCTAAGTACCTCTGCACAATTTTAAACAAAGTTTTGGATGTATACCCGATTGATAACATTAGGTTCGTATAGGTACTTGAACACAACTGACGAACTTTGGTTATATTATAGGCACATTTCTGAATAACGTTATGTTGTTTTTTATGCAGAATAGTACTGGAGTAATAAAATAACCTCACAAATACGTCTTTCAATTTTTATTTTTTTTTCTTTTCATTATTTTTTTTTTTTCTTTTTTTTCCAACAAGTTATTTATAGGAAAGATAATAAACAGTCACCAAAAATAAAACTGACATATAATTTTAAAACCTTAACATTAATGTAGTCTAATTATAAACTAGTACAGTAAAGTGCTGCGCGGGCGCCACGCTAAGCGTGACGGTGTCTCCGCTACACGCGCCGGCGACGCGCCGCACCACGCCCGCCACGTCCGAGTGCACTGTCACGCACTTCATATCTGCCAGGGATATGCCAATCTGAGAATATAAAAAAAAAATGCAGCGGTTCATTTATTTATACAGAACTAGCTTATACCAGCGACTTCGCCCGCTTGGAACTCGGTAATGGCCCCACGGGATCGTACTACGGGATAAAATTATTCGATTTGGTAATCCAAGTTATTAACTACCCGTGTGCAAAATTTGGCGGCACGGTTGGCGCAGTGGCTTAGCGATTGATTGCTCCGCTTCGTGTCGCGGGTTCGATTCCCGCACGGAACAAATACTTGTATAGCCTGCAGGTAGTTATTCCGGGTCTGGCTGTTTGTGTATGTGAGCTTAAACGTTTGTAAACACCCCCACGATACAGGGGAAATTCCAAGTGTGGAGCAACGCTTTTGTAAAAAAAAAATTAAAAAAATAATCCAAAACCGTTCAGCAGTGTATGCGTAAAAGAGTAACAAACATAAACCTCACAAACTTTCGCATTTATATGGAGTGGAATCGACGCAGAAACGGTTGCCACGTGTCGTACATATAGATATTTTTCTTTTTTAATACGAACAAAATGTAACAGTAGAATTTTTAGATCTTCATTTGTATTTGTAGCGGGACATGCAGCTCAAGATTATAGGTGGCCATGGTCTGTTGGGAGATGCTCTGCAAAAATTAAAGATCAGAGCTATTTGAAAAGTTCCATCTGTGGTTATTGAAAACCCCCTAATAAGTGTTAAAGATGCCCAGGTTCCTAGGTCCATAAAAAATTACCGAGAAAAACTGTGACAATTCCCATACCTGTATATCCACGGTCTCATCAGTCATCATCTCAGCGTCTGCAGTATTAACTTCAGAGTAAATGAGCCTGGTCTCATCGATACTGTCACAGCTTCCGCATTTCCAGACACCGCCGGTTAAAATTGGTTCCTCACCTGTAAAAAAACAAAAAATATTTCAATATTCTCAAGGAAGCTCGTTAGTCCATTATTTCAAATATTAAAATCAGTTTTTTCAGTCCTGTAGTGAAAATGGCTCAAGTAAATTAAAATCTATTTAATTGCGCATGACCCCAGGTTCTGACTTCTACCTTGGCCAGAGGCTAAGTGTTGCCATACAACGTGGCAACGCCGCCAGTCTCTTGGGTGCATTACCAGCTGACAGCGTTGAGGAGGAGTTTTTTTATGCAATTCAAAATCAAAATCAAAGCATTTACTACTTGAAGTAGGCCAGTTCCAGGTACTTTTGAATTGTCGAAACAAAGACAACAATGTGATGTAGCTACAGTTCCAGTCACAAGGCATAAAAACTGTGAAAGTACTGTAGTTGCCTATTCCCTAACGTAGGTCTCTATGGAGAAGAACGGGCAAGAAACTCTATGGACACTCTTTTATATTTGTTTAATGTTATAGTTTTTTGATAATATATTTATTTTCTTTAAGAATTTTTAATTAAAAATGTTTATAGTTAGTCGTCTACTTAATAAATTAAATACATTACTATGAACTCAAGAAAAGTATTTACAGTTAAATTACTTAGTTATTTATATGCATAAATAACTTTGCCTTTATGTAAACAATGCGTAATTAATGACTAGTTCCGAAGATTACTCCTAACATCTAAACTTACAATAAGTATGCGGAAATGGAACTGAATAATAAAACAAAAAATAATAATAAATTAATGAAATATAAATGAATAGGAACGTAGAATAATAAAACTCCATCTAACTACCCTTATCCCAACTATATTGGGGACAGCTTCCAGTCTAACCGGATTCAGCTAAATACCAGTATTGACGTAAATTCGCAGTGAACTGGGGCTGCATGTCAGAAAAGCGATTAAGACATTATCTGTACTTTGCGAGCTTTATATCTTAAAATGAACATACGGACGGAGAGACAGATAGAGAGTTTTTTGCCATTTGGCTACTGAACCCTAAAACGGAAAAGTACCGAGTATGTGACCTTGATGCGCGTGGGCGTGGCCTAGCAGCGTCTAAAAATAGACATTTTAGGAATTCCCTTCCCTTACATACGAATTCACGAAACAGTAACGGCAATATCGCCCCCAAAGGGACACTGCCAGCCTATTTTTTTAACCTGGAACTACTGCCTACCTGACCTCCATAACCTATACGGGTAATACGATACCCCTTGTTGTCAAACTACTAATTGAGACGATTGTCAATGATCTACAATAGACAGCCAGGACCTTAAAGTGATTTCCAAGGTTCGGCGGGAACTCTCAGTGTCTTATGGATGGTCACCCATCCATGCGCTGACCTTGGCAAGCGCTGCTTAACTTTAAAGGTCGACTCGTGCGGCTGTTATTATTAAGCCAGGAGCTCCAAAAAAAAACAAAATATTCACCAATTTCATCCTCCCCGGACTGTTCGAACTCTCTGCTGACCCCGTTCAGCAGCATATCCAGCACGGCATCAACATACTCGTCTTCGCTCACATCACCAACACAAGCACTTATAATCACCACGAGACACAATAATTTGGTGAACATTGTTCTAACGTGTTTCACATTGTTTTGCGGAGTCTTCCTTATATTTTGCTAAGATTATTACTTAAAACAATTCACACTCGGTATTGTAAGGGCGCGGCCATAATATACGTGTCGAAAATTGACATTTTCTTATCTAAACAAATAAATAGAATTAGTGTATATTTGTAACTTTTAACAAAAACCCCTTTTTTAATTTTATCTGTCTGTTTCGACTAATCTCCGAAACGGCTGTACCAATTTTGATGTGATTTTTACTGACATATAGCTGATATTATAAGGAGTAACTAAAGCTACTTTTAATAAAGAATAATAATTTAGGGTTCCGTGCAAATAATTAAAACCCTTGAAATTGTTAACAAAGATTCAAATAGGGAAGTTACATTTTTGTAATAATATCACACGGAGCACAGTTAGTGATTTCTAAATATTGAACCTGTTTGGAAATCATAAGACAATATCTATTTCATCTCATCGTTTCTTGTCTAGAAGTGGTCAAAAAATGATCTGCGGACAGAATTACTTCCTCAATTCCAACGGCAAATAGCGGGTGACATCAGCTGTGCTACTCATTTGCAAAAACAGACCAGAGCCATCAACCGGGCACAAATCCAGACTCCATGGCTGCTACTAAGAAATTCGTGTTGAAAAACCCAATAACACTTGGTAATCGAATCAGTAGTTCCGAAAACTGCCCCCGAAATTCTAAAGGGTGTAAATAGACCCTTAACGAAGCCGAAAAGCACTTGCTCTGCCCTTCTTTGCGATATTTTTTTGTTCTAGACCATACCTGGGAACCTTCTAGTTACGGAGATATTGGGGGTCAAATTTCCAACATTTTCATAAGTTTTTTTTTTTAAATACATGTTTTTAATGTAAGATTTTTACTTTAAACACCTCCACTATCCACGTTCAATTCAATCCATCCATCCATCAGTACAATGCTTTGAGTGCGTTCCATCGAGTCCTACCGTAAAACGTGATTTTTCAATAAAAAAAAAGTCCTTTTCCAGTCAAGTTACTTAGTCTGATGTACAGAATGCTTGGTTGATGGCTTTGTGAAGGGTCTGTTTACACCCTGTATGTATTAGTATACATAGGTGTGAAATAAAAAGAGTTAACAACTATATAATAATATTGTTTCCGTGTTGTTCCGCTCGTGTTAAGTCGCGGGTTATGATATGGCCGCTCCCTAATACTGGAAGCATTCTTTATCTAATTTCATTGACCTCGCGAAGATAAGTGCGAACAGACGAACGAGTTCAAGTACTAAATTGTGTAACGTTATACAACAGATATAGACTGATATAACGGATATACCAGTCTATATAAGGTCTATATTTTCATACATAAAATATTTTAAGAGTAACTTCTATCAGTCGTAAAGTCGCAAAAGCAACGAAAAAAAAATTATCAGTGTTTTTTTTTTTACAAAATTATTATAATTCTAAATTTTTTGAGAATTTTTGCATAAAACCTTTACTCCCATATTCTAACAATGACAGTAGGTAAATACGACGTAGTAAACAAGCGTAATGGATGCTTAAAAATAAGGAGCCAGTATTTATATTGAGGGTCAAGTAATTTTAAATTATTTACTTTTTATAAAAAAATATACTCAGATAAAAAAAAATCCCTTGAAATGGTTTGTTATAGCCGTTAGATGATTCCCTGAAAATATTTCGTGTATGAATAGTTAGACCCTATATATATGGCTTGGTAAACCATCTGACAATTCACTATAATTATCTGCAAGCAGGTTTTCGGGGTCCGCGTAATGGAGCTTACACACAAAAGCCGGTGGCATGTCAACTGAATACGTACGAAAGTGGCCAATATAATCCGGCTTTGATATGAAGGCTCCATTACACGTTTTCTTCTTCCATTCTTTCAAATCATTCTTCAAACGATCCATCTATCTTTTCTTGTGTTTGCCTCTCCCTCTCCATCCATCAACATTTAAACTTGTGTGGATTCGACCTTATTGAAAAACCAGCCAAGTGCGAGTCGGACTCACACAAGAGGATCCATACCACCACCGTGAAATTCTTAACACTACATCCAAAAAAACGCCGAAAAAACACATTATTTATTCTTATAGCAGTCATAGTAATACACTCTCTTTACAATCTCAATTTCAATTGTCTACATAATACGGTTTAAAATAAATAGACCTGTGGCAGACGGACAGACGGTGGAATCTTAGTAATAAGGTCCCATTGGCACCCTTTGTGCACGGAACCCTAATAAAAACGAAGTATCCAACTTGGTAACTCTGACACATTTTTTCTCATAAGGTTACCTATCTAAATGAATTATTCAAACTAGGGTCTTGATACCGAGTCAAGTTTGACACGGGACCATCTCAAGAGGTCTATAAGAATGCTAAATGAGGGATGGGGTGATAAGGATAACCTTATCTCAATAGTGGAAGGGATGGCAAAGTTGCAACTTCGCAAGATATTGGACGTTATGGGACATTGAACAGCATATTTTTAATCCGATGTTTTATAAAAGGTGTATGCGATTTTTTTTTTGTTTTTAATACGGTTTTATTACCTAACTATATAAAAAAATCCTAGAAGTTAAATTTGACTCACTTTTCGCTTTCCAATTGGGCTGAAATTTTGCATACATGTTTATTTTGGATGACAATGCATGGATAGATAAGTGACATCATTCTAAATCTAATATGGCGGACTCCCAAAGATGGTATGGTAGAGTAGTTATTTTTTTATACATTCCTATGATATGGGTATCGAATGAAAGGGTTTTCTGAGAAGAATACTAGAATAAAATGGCGTCACTCAAAAGCGTGCTTTTTAAGCTTTTTTAAACTATAATATTATTATTTTAACTCATATAGTATGAGACCATCACAACTGCACAAGCCTTTTCCCAACTATATTGGAATCGGCTTCAATTCCAACTGGATGCAGCTGAATACCGGTATATTTCATCAAGCGACTGCCTGTCTGACCTTCATAATGCAGTTAATGGATAACACAATACCTCTTAGTCAGACTGATTGTCATACTTTAAACAACCCGCAAGAACTGTACCTAATGAAAGGTCAACCTACCATGGACCGTCCTCAGCAAGCGTTACATACAACAAACATGGATTGCAGTGATAGCATGAGTTGCATGAATTGCAGCCTAGTGGTGTAGCCGTCAGATTGCTAAGTCATAGGTCTCGAATTCGAACGCAAGGCACGCACCTCTGATTTTTCGGATTCATGTGCGTATTGTATAAATATCACTTGCTTCGGTGAAGGACAGCATCGTGGTGAAGCCAGCATGCTTGAGAGATATTTCTTGACGGCATGTATAGCCCAGTCAGAGACCCATGGGTGGCATAAAAACTCTGACACCAGGTTAAGCACTAACCACACGATAAAGAAGAAGACAACAAACAATGGAAAAAAAATGTATAAAAACAATATATACTGTTGCCCTTTTTTTTTTCGTTTGGGAATTCATCAAATGACCCCCCCTACTCTGGGCGGAGCGGAAGGGAGTGTCAGACTTGTTCCTTCTTTGCCCTTTGTGTTCCAGGGCCACGGTATCTCATATATTGTTGCCACAGACCAACAAAAAAAAGGGGACGGCGCGCCACTAAAATCAAACTCAAACTCAAAGCATTTATTTCAATTAGACCATCACAGGTACTTTTGAATGTTAAAAAAAAATAAGCTACAGTCACAGTCACAAGGCATAATAACTTGAGAAAGTACTGTAGTTGCACATTCCGTAGCCAAGCGTAGATCTTTATGGAGAAGAATGGGCAAGAAACTCCATGGACATCCTCCTACGTACTACGTACGCAGTGATGAGCATGGTTTTAGTGTAGATGTGTGCGTAAGCGTGTATATTACTACTTGCAGGAGCACGGTTTTTCTGGCTTCACTTTTGACAAAAGATTTGCTTGTACAACAACTTTACCAAATAACGGAAAAAAAATAAAATATATGAATCAAAGTAACCCAAATTCGTCGGATTAGAAGTAAAACATGTTAAACCAACACCTCTTTGACTGACAAAAAACTGGCTTTCTTTAAAAGAATCTTCCCCTCAATTTATAAACCAGGTCGTAAGCTAATGCCTGAAATGAGATCAGTTAAACATTTCTTTCAAATATCCACTTTAAAAACAACCTTATCCCTTCAAGTTAAGGTTCGACGTAACTGCATTTAAGAAGTTTGCACAATAACCTTAATGCAGATTGGTTTTCTAAACAAATCCCTTAATCTGGAATGAAGAGGCTTTTCTTTTTAATACGAACGTTTTCTGGTTGAAATTTTATACAAATCTCTTCAGGGCCCGATAAAAGTAGACCGCAATTTACGCAAGAAGAGAAACACTACGCCTGGTTCTTATATCCGTGTTACCTTTACTTATCGCAAAATCTTTGGTGTTTTACTACTTAGGGCAAATGTCCATCCAATTCTTTAAGCTAATTCTTTAAAGACAGACACTTTTTGTTTAAAACCAATAATTTATCCATTTGCTGCGAAGCAATGTAAGTAAATGAGTTTTTTTTTTAAATTAATCATAATATTGAAATAACTCACTGCGATTATAAAAGTCCCTACCTACATAAATAAAGAAAAACAAAAAAACATTGATTGCGTGGTCTAGTGATCGCAATCGCAACTACTGAGCATGAGGTCCTAGGTTCGATTTCCGGGTCGAGCAAATTGTTATTGGTTTATTCCATCAGGAATTTCTCAGTAGCAGCCTCGGATCTCTCCCTCTCTGGATTTGTGCCCGGTTGATGGCAATAGGCTCGCCCCATTTTACGAAATATTATGGGTGTACTATTAGGTACACCTCTACCTGGGTTCGGGGATTGCAGGCGTGATGGTATGTTACTCACAATATTACTGAGCGAAACAATCGTAAAAGTGTTCTCCAAAACGCCACAATGGCGAAAAATTTAGATCATTTTAGATGAACTTGATGATTAGGGGTTTATAAAAAAAAGCATATTTCTAAACTAAACGACATAGAATATGCCTCGTCCGTCAGTGAATTATAATTTAATTTTAAATTAAGATTCTTCCTTTTTTAAAGCTCGACATAGTTTTAATACAAAATAAATAATTCATGCGAGTACAGAAATATTTTCTAGCTCTTGAGTAATATCCTAGTTAACATAAGACAAGCTTATATCTTATTTTAAAAACTAATTTAGGCCCAGACGAAAAGCTTAGGAGTCCTAACTTTGGAGTGAGATAGCAATCTATTTAAGACAGTCTTTAAGAAAACTCATTACGTAGTTCTAATAGATAACTTGATAATCCTGTGTTATGTAAAACGATAAAGGAGGATACGTAAAAGAAACAGATAGATCGCAGCCAAATAATTATTATCTATAGGTAATGTGTGGTGTCGGACGTAAAGAATAGCACCATACTTTATCTTCCCGTGAGTGTCGTAAGAGGTGACTAAGGGACTTACCAGAGAATGGACAACAGCGTTCTCTGTGCTTTTTTAACAACCGTACTGCGATCGCCAACCCGCCTGCCAAGCGGTGCGATTACGGCAAAACCCCCCCTTTGGGGGCGGCTTATGCCCAACAGTGGACGTCTTTCGGCTGAAATGATGATGATGATGATAATAGGTAATTTGCGTTCGAAATTAACTTGTCAAACACGTAAATAAATATACATACAATTTCCTAAATTGACTTAACAGATTACAGTCCATGAATTCCACTCAAAACTATTTGTAAGCAGTCTTAAAATAACCGAATTTTTTTTTTGCTGAACTAGAAGTTGCCCCGCGACCACCGTCCGCGTAAAATTGTTTTATAAATACAATTTCCCCCGTTTTTGCAAAATTATTCATTGATGCTCCGCTCCTTTTGGTCGTAGCGTGATGTTAAATAGCCTATAACCTTTCTGGATAAATGGGCTATCCAACACTAAAATATTTTTTCAAATCGAACCAGTAGTTCCTGAGATTAACGCGTTCAACCAAACAAACTCTTCAGCTTTATAATATCATATGGTATAGAAGTTTAGATAACCAAGCAATATTTTACTCTCCTCGCCTACGAAGCTAAATCGACTTCAGCTTGACATTTTTCAACGAGACCTTAACGTCGAATGACACCGATAATATCTCTACACTGGATTAATGGGAGCGACTCTGTAATTTATTCAGCCTGTTTTAAGCTTAGTTTACATCTTACGCTTGTTCCCTGAAGATATTATTATCTAGTGAGATGGTGTATTTTTTTCAATTTTATGTTTTGACATTTGATTCTTTTCTTCGTGTCGTGCCGATGATACTAATATTAATTATATATGCTAAATGAGCTTTGACCCGAACTCTGCCATATCTTCAGTGTTACCAGTGGTTTCTCGTATCACATGGGACTAAAACATAACTGGCGAAAGATGTGTGTACTATTTAAATATTCGTACCTGCTTAGTAGGTACATTAATAGTATAAAATATTCATTAGTCCCTAACTCGACTGTTATTCCATCAAGAGGGACTTCAGACCTTCGTCTCGTTGAGACACCTAATATGCGAGGGCGGACTTATTCTGTAGACGTTTTATTTATCACCTTTTTTAAAACAACGAGTACAGGAAACGTGAAATAAAAGGACTGTCTTTAGATGGAATGATAGAAATCATGAATGAGTAAAATACGAAACTGTTGTTCCATTAGGACAATTTTTCTTAAATTACCTACCTTACTTTTTCCTAAATATGTTGGGGTTGGCTTCCGGCCTTACCGTATGCAGCTTGACACCAGTATTTGACATGGAGCGACCTGCAACAGACCATCTATCTGACCTCCTCAACCCAGTTACTGGGTATTACGACACCATTTGGTAAGACTGTTTGTCAGACAGACCTGTAACGACCGTCAAAGATATACAAATGACAGCCCAAGCTAAAGTCCCAATGTGCTTTTCGAGACACGGATTAAACTCGGTATGTAATGGATGGTCATCAACGGACCGACCTAGACAATAAAAAAGTTGTCAGTCTTTCGGACTTTGGACTATCGGATATGACTGTAAGACCGACTACGTAACTTTTTTTTGTGAATCGATATACACAACCATCTCGAATGCTAGGTCTTATAGGGTTCATGTTCAATATAACAAAGCCCGATAATATCATAGATAAATATCCATTTTTTTTTTTTAATTTCAAAAAGGCAAGGAACAGCTGTACTGTACGTTATACTACAAATTTTTGACCATCTTTTGATCACTTCGCAAAAGAGTATAATTTAAGCGGAATCTAGGAACAACTTAATCTAAATGAAGAGCAGAAACCACTGTATAAATTACCACTATTTCACCCGATCCCATTAAGAGATTCCTAATTATAATCTTCCCAACAATCGGGACCTAAGTTATCTTTTCCAGAACAATGATGACCGCGTTTATGTAGAATAGGGATGTCCCATCTGCTCTATTTCGATTGTCTATTACACGTCTCTGTTAGGGTGAATTCACATGTCTTTATCGGGCCTTATTGGTAAGGCTTAGACGATGTCCCACCTTTTAAAATAAAAGACAATCAGAAGAACAATTCCATGGTTTGAAAACATACTTTATTCTTAACTCAGGCATAATCTGTCAAAAGAGATTCTCAAGTTCCTAATTCTTTTGTGACATGGTTCATTACTGACGTGGGATTGCTATTTAAGTTGTATAAGGGTTCTTTCGCGGGAGGAAAAACTCAGAATCAGGGACCGATTAAACGGGTTAAAATGTTAACCGGTTAGACCTATAAACCAAGTGTTACATCATCATTCTGCTGACATTATTCCAATTTATATATAAAAAAAAAAATTGTTTATTTCATAATAATTTCAGAATTTGAATTTGACTTTATAGTATTTAATTGATTATAATTGTAACATTTTGTCACTTATGTATGCATTATTATATGATTCTTAATGGATTGAAATAAATGATTTTTGTTTTTTTTTTATTTTGATTAAGGGTCGGCGCGGCATGTCTTCTTCTTCCGTACTTCTCTATTACTCTTCATCTCAGAAGTCACCTCCATTCTAGCCATATCACCCTTCACACAGTCCATCCATCGTTTCATTGGTCTTCCTCTACTCTTATAGCCATCTACATTCATACTCAACATTTTCATCAGTACGTTTTCCTCATTCCTCCGCATCACATGTCCACCATAATGCGTTACATTGGCTTATAATAAATAGGTTAACAATTTAAATATTGCTGAAAACGAAGAAAAAGACAAACCGCCTAGCGCGGTCTAACTTCGTCACTTTCTTGCATATTATTTTGTTATGTACGACAATGACTTGTGCGTAAACCGGTGATTATAGATTGATTAACACTTTAATACAGGTTAACTTTTACTCTAGGGTTTTCCACTTAACCCTAAAAAATAAACGGGTAACCTTATCATCTCCTGATCAGAATTACAGCTGCCATCTTGTTTTATCAATACATTTCACAAAAAAATTGACAGCGCACCGTATAAATATTATTCGAACGAGAAAATATTCATGCAGTCGTAATGAAGTTTATTAAGTTATGATGCACCTACAAAAATAAAGCATTGCGCATTTATGTTACACATTACACTGCTTCTTCCAAAAGGCGTTTAATGTAAGTTTAGTTAGCTTTAATTTATAAAACAAATACTACATAACATCACGCCTATAAGTTAGGCAGTGGTGTACCTAATAGTGCACCCCCATTTTACCAATTAGGTTTAAGTCCCATGTAATAAGGGGCGAGCCTTTTGGCATCAACCGGGCACAAATCCAGACTCCGTGGCTGCTACTGGGAAATTCCTGATGAGAAAACTCAATAACACTTTGCCCGACCCGGGAATCGAACCCAGGACCTCATGCACAGCAGTGGCGCTTGCGACCACTAGACTAATAAATACTAATTGTATTAAATAAACACTACTGTGAAATTTATGCTGAAATATCAAACTTAAAATACATTAAAAATAATAACACTTCAAAGAAAACGAATGGAGCTGAGTAATAGTGTATCTGAGAATCAGGGACCATCTCTTAAGCCTTTTGTGTGAATTGACCTTTTAGGAACCGATGACATCGTCTGGCTGCCATTAAGATTACATAAAATTAATATTTGAATGAAATTCTGTAAGTCTCCACTCCTTTCTAGTCTGATGTCTAAAAGTACTTATTACAAGTCTCAAGTCTTACATTGCAAAGACATAATATTAGTCTTCGTAAAATGTTGTTATCTGAGACTTTGTAATCAATTTATTAAGAAACGAATTATGATGAACTAGCGATCTGTCGCCGTTGGTCGTTTCTTTGCGCGGTTTTAACGAGTTGACAAGACTTTGAGTTTTTTTTTTATTTATAGGTTTTATTTTATGTAACATAACATCACGCCTGTTATCTCCGAAAGGTTAGGCAGAGGTGTAGTTATTAGTACACGTACATTTCGCCAGTTGCGCCAATTGCCATCAACCAGGTGTGAAAAACCCAGTAGCACTTTGCCCAACCCGGGAATCAAACCCAGGACCTCATGCTCGGTAATCGCGCTAGGGACCACTCTGCCAACGAGGCAGTCAGGCGAGTCTTTTACACTCACAGATTATTTTTTATAAGCTTCAATATCCATTTCGTGGTTAAAAAAAACACGGTAGACAGTGACTTTGATTTATAATATAAAGCATAGATTTTTGGAATCTTGATATACTTGGGATTACCGGATTTACGATTATCTGGCATTAGTCCGTTCGCATTTATACAAATATCCCAGTTATACAGGGAAACCTATAATTGGCCATATTAACTGTAACACGCATATTTTGTAAAATAGTTTTATGGATCGCTGTTGGTTACCTAGATGAGGAGCTCGTGGCTAAATAATAATAGCCGCTCGGGTCGATCTTTAGGTTAAGCCGTGCTTGATTAGGTTGGTCCGTGGATGGGTGACCACCCATTACATACCGAGTTTCCTCCGTGCCTCGGAAAGCACGTTAAGCCGTTGGTCCCGGGTGTCATTTGTAGATGTTTGACAGTCGTTAGGTAGTCAGTGGTCCAAAAAGTCTGACAACCAGTCTTACCAAGAGGTATCGTATTACCCAGTGCTAACTGGGTTGTGGAGGTCAGATAGGCAGTCGCTCCATGTAAAATACTGGTATTCAGCTGCATCCAGGTAGACTGGAAGCCTACCCCAATATAGTTGGGAAAAGGCTAGGCAGATGATGTTGGTTACCTAAATAAATAAAAAAATAAAAATAAAATTATATACTCATGCTTTTTTCCTATGGGGGTAGGCAGAAATTCTTCATTCTTTCTTTCGCCTCGTCCACATTCCTACATCTGGTCATACACACTTGGAATTATTATTCTTCAATCAGACAAACACGAAAAAGACCTGACATAACACAATACTAAGGTCATATTTATCAAAAATATACCTACAAAAAATATTCTCATAAAAAATGCTTACCTCCCACACAAAACCGTATTAACTGAAACGCTGTAGAATCTTCAAAGAACGAAGGTAAAAGGGTTTTCTTTCAATAGCACTTTGTACCATTAGGTATGTCGCTGACGGTCCCATCGAGTCAAATCCCGAAAAAGTTGACAGCAGACGCTTCACTTTTTGTGTATTTTCGCATTTCATTCGGCGTCTTTCACTCGAAGTGAAATATCTGAACAAAATTAAAAAAAAAGTGAAAACTGAATTCATAAGTGAACTGATTCAACAGTGTAGTGTTGTAGCACGACATCTTTCACTCTTCTTTTATTCCTTTGTAATTTGTATCGGTATCTTGTGAACTTAAAATGAAATGAAATTATTTATTCTGCAAATTGGATTCCAGAATCACTTTCACACGTCATATTTTAAACATAAGGTTGGGAGTTGACATTTCCTATCTACCCTGAGAAGAAATGGCGAAATAAATGAATTAAGCGTCTGATATCGGCTTAAGTTCTATAAAAACCACAAACTTAAGTCGTCCTTATGTCTTCAAACAGGACAATTATTTGAAAAACGTCTGTAATTTTGGGACAAAACGGATGTGAAAAGAAATTGGTTTGATTACTTTTATTGGATTTTATTATTTCGTCTCTTTTTGCTTCGTTAAAGGCGTGTAAAGGAATTTAGGAGAACGAGTGTAGGTAGCTTGTTTCTTTTTAATAAAATTCTGTAACAATAAGTGTGCCTTTCTACCTACTTTTTTTACAACCACACCTAGACTGATGACTCTACACGACATCATCTGCCTAGCCTTTTCGCAAATATGTTGTGATCGGCTTCCAGTCTAAACGGATGCACCTGAATGCAAATATTTCACATGGGCGTACAGCCTATCTGACCTCCATAACCTAGTTAGTACTGGTTAATACGATACCCCTTGGTAGGACTGGTTGTTAGACAAAGCCACTGATTACCTGTAAACGACTGTCAAAGAACTACAAATGAACGCTAATGAATGCTTAACGTGCTTTCCGAGGCACGGAGAAAATTCGGTACGTCCACGGACCAACCTAGGCACTCACGGCTTAACCTAAAGATCGACCCGAGTTATTAGTAAGCCACGAGCGTCATGAATGCGTGAAAAATATAGTGCTGTAGGAGTTTCACCACCGTATTTGTGAAAACGGACAATATTAATATTAGTAGCAGGTCAGTTATTAGCGACAGGAGTCTTATAATTTATGTTTAAATAAAACAACTTTGAACTGATTGGTTGCCTTCAATATTAGCGTTTAATTTTCCAATTCAACTCGCAAATACAGTACGACTACGAACATGAAAGATAAAATCACCTAAATTCAACGCTATTGAAACGCTAATTTGATTTCAATTGGTGCGTTAATAATTCAACTCGTTTTGAGTACTATCTACCTACCAACTAGTCGGAATAAAGCTGTGAACACAATATAAAGGCGTTTCAGACACAGGTTCAGAATACCTAACTTAGGTTGTTGAATAGCATTAGAATTTTTTTTGTTGTTGAGTCATTACCTACTCAAAGAGTCTTAAAAAATCTTGAAGAAAATTAAATAAGTACCTACCTTTTCTTAAATACTTTCGACATTCTTAAGGATGTGATTTATTTGTATTGTGACTTGCATAGAGTAGGTACCTAGTGTTTTTACTACTTAATTATTAATTTTACTCGGTAATATTATATATTATCGAGTAACTTGGTCCTTCTTGCTCTTATGGTGGTAACATTTCTCCTTTTCTGATAAAATACAATAACTGTTTTATTTTGCAAAATAAGTATATTTAACTTTACTCTTGTTATTTATTTAATTCTAAATTACTATATGCGAAGTTCAAGGTAATTTTACGCCTCTTACGATTGACTAAATGTTAATGTTCAACTATGCTCCATTGAAAAATATAACACAAACTTCATTAAGAAATTGAGGAGCAGAAGAAAAAAAAAAAATAGTTGGTCATTACAAAAAATATCAGGTTAAACTTTTATAGTATTTTTATACAAATAAAATGCATCACAGAGCTACTTTATTTCTTTTTTTATTAAAACTTTATGCACATATTGCACATGTATAAAGGCGGATTTAATGCCTTGTGTATTTTCTACCAGTCTACCTTAGGGTACTTTAGGCTAGATTAAAAAAATATCGGTGAATTAAAAATTCTCTGGAGCAAATTTCGAAGCAAAATAGGACAAAGTTATGGTAGCTGTTTCGTTCGAGCAACTTTACGAAAACAAAGCTAGAACACTCAATATCATATTATTTGATTTTGTCTTTTGGGAGCTTTGATATATATCACTTTTATCGTCTGTACCGAACACATGTACAAAATTCATTTATTCCGGCAACACAGACGTCGCATTAGTTTTAACTTTATATTCATGTCTGCTCCCGGCCTAACTCGTTCGTCCTAACAGATTTTCGTAGCAAATGGATGTCATGAGCATTGTGGACTAACGCGAGCGGTGTCCAACGCATCCAATTGAAAACTTCAGCCGTATTCTGGTTTAAATTAAATTAATGGATGTTGTGAGTTATTATTTTGCTGGCATTAATTTACGACTGTATGCGGTTTTGCAACGTGTATTTATAGATATTTTCAGAATGAAACATTTATGAATTATTCTGAACAACTCTAATTATTATTATTCATCTTCTTCTTGTTTTCGTGTGGTTAGTGTCTAACTTGATGTCAGAGTTTTTATGCCGCCCATGGGCTCTGACTTGGGATTTACATGCCGTCGAGAAATATCTCTATATTTCGGTTTCCTCACGATGTTTTCCTTCACCGAAGAAAGTGATAATTAGACAATACGCACATGAATCCGAACAATCAGAGGTGCGTGTCTTAGGTTCGAACCCGAGACCAAAGACTTGATTATTATTTACGACAGATAAAGAGAACGAGTGGTAGCTTGGGTATTACATTTTGTAATTTATTTCATCATTATAACTGCTCTCAAATCGCTGAAACAAATTATTATGAAGAAACCGACAAGTCCTAGAACCAAAAATTCGCAAACATTAGGCTTTCACAAACCCGCTTTGGACCCGCATGGTAGACTACTTCCAATTCTGTCACACAGAGAGGAGGCTTACGACCCAGCGATATGACCATTACGGGCTGATTATCAGGCTTTTAACTCAGTTCAGAATACCACCACGCTACAACCGTTCCTGTAAATTAAATTCACTCTCGATGAGTGAGCACGCGTGCTTAAAGGGCCGCATTGTGATCTAACTAGCGGTTTCCACCGAAGCAAGGCTTACTGGGTGTTCACGGTAAATAACAAGACCATCGTCCAAACATTGTGCGGATTAAGGGATTATTTCTGGTGGATGGTTCCTAATACAATGCTAAACAAATATAGCAATGAATATACTACGATTGTCAGTAGCCGTCCAAGCGATATGATGTGGTTATTTTTAATGCTTTCGTTTTGTCGTTCTTATAAGAGCGTTTACGACTAATCGAATTTCATACCAACTTTCAAGTCTTTTTTTTCGAAATAACTGAACCGATTTTAATGAAACTTCGTACGCATAAGCACCTAACCTAGGTCTAAAATGTTATCAGAGAACATTTTCAAAAAATAGTGTTACATCTAAATTAGACCGATTTTTGATATTCCCTAGAAACAGAAATTTCCAATTATCTTTTTTTTTAAAAAGACGTTTCGAAAATGTTCTGTGATAACTTTTAAGACTTAAGTATTTTGAGGAAGCGAAAGTTTTTGGTGAATTTTGGTATTTAAAGGCAGCGAAAGTTTTTGGTGATCGAGAATAACATGAATTTTATGGCAAATCATTGGCATTGGCTAAAAAATAATGGCTGAACCTCGAGTTCAGCTCGAAAGTTCAAGTCCGACATACAATCTGAGTGCCGCATTGTCTAGAACATGACCCACTCTTATGTTTTTTAAGTCCCATGTAATAGGGGGCGAGCCTATTGCCATAAACCGGGCACAAATCCGAATCTGTGGCTACTACCGAGAAACTTCGTGATGGACAAACCCTTGCCCGGCCCGGCCCGGGAATGTAACCCAGGTTCTCATGCTCAGCAGTTGCGCTTGCGAAAACTCTGGCAACCACCGTTTGACTTTGAGAACACAATGAACGCCACAGACGCTGCTATTGAAAAAATACCATACACAAAAATGGAGACCTGGTATTTTTTTAACCGATGACATTTTATGACAGCTGATTTACTCACCACCGATTTGATTTGACTTTCGAATCAAACTTCCAACAAGTAAGTCCTCCACATTCGCATCTAGGTTCATTACTCCGAAAACTAGTTCCATGTCCGAATAGGAAACTAATCACGTTCAGCAAATATTATCTGAGAGGGGCAAAGTTTGAGGTCCGTAGTATTGCGGTGCGGTCGCGTGGACCTATCCCCTATTAGTATTCAGAGTATAACCCCACTTATATCGACGAATCAGTGGCGATGAGCGAATTAAGTGATGTACCTTTTTAATCGCTTTTTTTTTTTCAAAACTGGTACTGAACACGGATATCTGTTACAGTTTTTTTTTTTTTTTTTTGGGTTTTCCAGTAGCAGCTTGGACTTTGGAAGTTAGCTGATCTCTCTTTGGTTGAATCTTGTTGCCATCCCACTGAGTTATGAGGGTTAGGGAAGAGAGAGCGCGTCTGTGTTCGTACTGACACTTGTACTATAAAATGTATATAAACGCATTAGTTGACAAAAAGTTTGAAAATCCAAGTCAGGACCGAAACAGCACGGAAGACACTGACAAAGCTAGAAGAAGAAGAATAAATTATTTGACAATAAATTATTATGATGTCATCTAGCAAATTTAATTCATTGATGTAGACGAAAACTGAAATTACATTATTTTCATGTCATTGAGTAAAATTTATTTGACGTTACCTCCTAGACATGTTACTTACACAATAAAAATTTGCATGACACTAGATTTTCACGGGGTTTGGTCATGATCCATTCCACAGAGGCGATAAAGTTATGGCTCGCGACCTCTCAAACGGGGTCAGAGTGACACGGGCCATTTTTTATGGAGGCTTTTAACGCCCCATCGTGATTTGTTTGATACCTCGTAAAGTTTTGATACCTTATTTGTTTCTAATGTAACTAATAGTAAATACCTACTAATTATTTCCTTTATTCTTCTATACAAATTAATTATATTTTTAAATATTCCTTACAAAAAACAAAAAAAAAAAAAAAAAAATATGTATAAAAAATTGTAGCCCACCGGTATCGGGATCAGGGTCCAAGCTAGCGGTCAGGGCTCCAGAGAGAGGACCCTCCTAACAGTACGAGCCGTGTCTAGGAGTACCGCTTTCTGAAGCAAGCCAGAGATAATGGTCAAGGCTCTTGGCAAATAAGCCATTTGCTGAAACAACTATCGGCACAATAATCGCTGAGTCCACATCCCACATGTCGACAACCTCGTGAGCCAAGTCAAGATACTTGATTTGCTTATCTTTCTCTTTCATGAAATCTTTGATAATTTCGTCGAAAAAAGTGACACATTAGAGGAATGTAAAAGTAAAAAAATAATGTAAAATAGAAAAAATACCTTTAGATTTAAATTTCTATAAAAATAATATAATAGAGCATTAAACAGTCTTCTTAAATATATCATCAGTTCTCCGATATGCTCTCTCAGAATGTTTTTAATGAACTTCTAAGTTCTAAAAAAAAGAAAATCTTGATTTCCCAAAAACTACATTTATTGTGTTGTGACAATCTCGTTGCTGATTTGCGATGAAACAGCTGTTTTTTTTTAATAGCCTGTACTGTCCCACTGCTGGGCAAAGGCCTCCCACAGTACCTTCTAAGAGTAAGTTGTTGGTAAGCTAAGTGTGACGGTACATAGGTGCCTACCTTATTAAGTTTTCATAGTAACCAATCACTTAGACTTTAGAGACGAAACGTGTGAATGAAGACCCATTAAATCCGCCTCTGTACATTATACGTGCTTTAAATATCCATCCATACTTCCATACTATTATAAATGCGAAAGTAAGTTTGTTTGTTACCTTTTCACCCTTATACCACTGAACCGATCACCCTGAAATTTTGCATATACGTTGTCAGGTATACAGAAACTGACATAGGGTACCTTTCCTCCTGAAAAAAAGTACTGTTCCCGAGGAAAAGAACAATGACGTTCATATGACAATAGATGGCGCCACGTGTCTTTCAAATCATGATTGAATTATATTATTATATGCAGTGTAGAGAGCAGCGGTGGCCCAGTGGTGGGGACCCCGACTTACGAGCAGTAAGTCGTGGATTCGAACCCAGCCAGGCGCATTACTTTGTGTAAGTTATTTCATCACCACTGCACTCAAAAACGGTGAAGGAAAACATCGTGAGGAAACCGGCATGTCCTAGAACCAAAAATTCGAAGACATATGACATCTACCAACCCGCACTGGGCCCGCGTGGTGGATTTTAGCCCATTCCCTCTCATAGAGAGGAGGCCTGCGTCCCAGCAGTGGTAACATTAATAGGCTGACAATGCTAAGCAGTGTACAACCCGAATTGATTGTCAAATTCTAAATTAACGCGAGGAAAACCGCGGGCAAAAGCTAGTTAAATAAATAAAAAGTAGCTCTTTCCAAGAATATAATAAATTAACAAAAGACTCATTTACTTTACTCATTACATGTATACTACGTTAATTGAAGCACCATAACAATAGTAGCTAATGATAATAATGTATGATAATTATATTAGAGATTCTTTGTAAATTAGTTGTAATTTAATTTTCAATATTACAAATTCGAACAAAGGAGTTCATTAAGGTTATTAATTAGGAATTTCTTTGTACAAAGGAAACAGTAATAGGTTTGATGAAAAAATATGCGAATTGAGCTCTTTGGTATGTATTAATTAGATATTATTGAAAATAATCGTCTTTTGCTCTAGTCGATCAATGACTCAAATTTTTAACCGACTTCTAAAAAAGAAGGAGGTTATGTATTCCAGGGGCATCTTTTTTTTCTCTTGTATGTACAACGATTACTCCGGTATTAATCGGCCAATTTACGAGATTATTTTTCATTTGGTAGAGGAAGCCCGCGCTAAACTAAACTTTCTATTAAGTTTGTTTGGAAGTTTATGAGTTAGCTCCTTTAATACGTATTTTTATTCTTGACCTACGTTGACGACAAGAGAGATCCTTCATAACAACTAGTTACAATGTAAAATTGATTTATGACAAAAAATTGGTCCCTATACTTCAAATAAAAAGGGTAAAATAAAAAACGTTTTTTCTTAAAAAACCGAATTCTAAAATACTAAAAAAATTAAAATAACTAACAGCATCGCCGATAAGTTTCCAGCGATGTAAATTTAGCCACAAATCTGGGAAGAAAGATGCATCGACCTGTAACTTTGTTATCGAAGTTCCAGCCAAGATACGTACCTCTTTAATATCTCAGGCAAGGCTTTACTTAAATAGGACCTCCTGCCCTATTAGAGACCTCACCTTGGTGCTACAAATGCCAACAATTCGGTTATGCAGCAAAATCATGCAGAGAGGAAAACTGTACGTGTGGTCACAGCGGAGAAGCAGGACACTCGATGTCTGAGTGCGCGAAAAAGGTGGACACCCCTAAATGTGCAAAGTGCTCGTGGTTTAAAAAGCCCAACAACCACAAAACGAGAGATGTTGAGAGCCCATCTAAGGAATTAGCAGAATATAGGTACATCAGCTCCATGGACTACGAGAGCGCGTAGAGTGTCATCCTCTAGGTAAGACTTGCACGTTTGACGCATGTTGCTATAGCAGACCACTGCGCTGACATACTTACCATCGAATTTATTTATTGTCTAAGCACATTAGTCGCTAGGTGCAAATATCAAATATAAACAAGAGCGCCTCGAATGTGTTTCGCAACCTAGTTTAAAATTCTGCTGACGCAAATATTATTTTCGTGTGATAATTATGTGTTTAGTTGTAAGTTAATACAGTTTAAGTTAATCAAGATAAGTTTGTCATTATGTAATGTTAAGTATTAAATTTAAAAAAAATCGACTGTCCTACTTAAAGCATACTGTTAGAGCTCCTGCAGTCTGTGATACAGAATTATCCTAGTACAGGCATCATACAGTATTACACTTACTGGATTTAGATTCATATTTTTACCTTCTGGGATATGGCTATGGAATTCTGAATAAAGATTTATTATTATTTTATTATTTTTAACTTTACTTTTTTTTCGGTGGCAAAAAAGTCAATGAAACAAACCAATTCACTGACTTCCGAACGTAAAGTTATTTTTGACGTTTTTTGTGTTTTTTTTTGAGTCTTTTTTTTTTTTTAAGTTTTTTATTTTCGACCAGTACCTATGTAACTGTTCCTCATAATATATTTGTAGGTAAATGAATGTAAACGTTATGGAACAGCTGCTCTTTTCGGGATAATTAGCACAAGACTTCAAGTTGTTGCTGCTATTGTAATTACTCCTTGTATATTTAGATAAAGGTATTTGCAGGGGTTGAATTAAAAAAAAACCTTACTATGTTGTTCACCTTCGGAACTCTTGTTCAATTATTTTCATGTTTTTAGAGTCGAGGATTCGCGTTGCCTGTCAGCGAATTTCAGATTTTATGAAGTAATCAGCTGTTGAACTACTTACACCGAAAGGTCACTGGCATGGAGTAGTATATAATAATAATATATGGTACATACTTGCCAGCATCCATTCTACGTTATCTTTTATCAGCGGAAATTGTTATCCTTGCCCACAACGCAATGTTTCATTAATGATTGTGTAGGGCTTTTTCAATGGAGAAGCATTGATGTATAAAAACATATTTATTGATGGATAAAATAGTACGGGGGTCGTGGAGGTGTGTAAAGTAAAAATCTTACATTAAAAACATGTATTTAAAAAAAAACTTGCGAAAAAGTTGGAACTTTGATCCCCAATATCTCCGTACCTAGAAGGTTTTCAGGTATGGTCAAAAAAATTATCTTAAACTACCATGGTCACTAACATTATTATAACTAGAAGACGGGAAAACAAACAAGAAAGAGGGTAGACCGATTTGTCTGCTCATAAACACCCACCCGCAATAACTTCAGTTTATCTGTGATCATGGTGCTTGCAACAGCGCCAAAATATCGGGAACTCAAAGAAAACAATAAACATGGTAAATATCCCGTCTTTTAGTTATAATAAAAATATGATCGCAAAGACGGGGAGAACAAGTGCCTTTCACCTATGTTGAGGGTCTATTTATACCCTTTTATACAACGTTCCCTGTACTAGGTCACAGGTCTCTCTGTACTATATACTCGTACGCATTGCGTCGTCAGTTTTCTATGCGTATTGGCAATAAGCCCTGGCAATCAGAACTTAATTTTCTAGATTTAGGCCTAAATGATATCATCAGTTCTTTTAACACGCACTCGTTGCATGAAGTCAGCCGCTCGACAACTGGACAAAGGCTTCTCTCATTTTCCACAACGATTTGTTCAATGTACAGACGCTCGCACATCAAGCTACCCGAAACTGTCAACTCAACTCTCACTCAATCAACCTTGAACCTTAATGCTTTAGCGATAAAATTGAAAATCTATTACAGAAATTTGACAGATTGTATAAGCTTGATGTGCTGGCATCTGTACATAATTATATAATACTACAATATGTTTGTAATCCCCGAATAGTTACGCAGTTGTTTACCTCAGTACACCCAAATTTCGCCAATTACGTTTAATTTTATGTCAAATATGTCACATGTCACCAATTTCTGGACAGTTTCTGAGAAATTTCTAAAACTAATGACATTCTACCCGTCTTAGGAATCGAACCCAGGAATAGAACCTTGCAAAAATAATGAAACCCCTTTTATTTAAATTACAGATGATTACGTCAACTTTCAAACATTTGTCAAACAATTTATGAAGTACTCTCAAACTATGATAGCTCGACAAATTTGCATGATGTAAATATAATTCATAGCCTATTTTCCTTCCTGATTATTTAGCTTTATAATGGTGAAAGAATTTTTGAAATCGGTTCAGCAGTTTTTAAATTTATTCGTTACAAAGATGAAAACATACAAATCTTTCCTCTTTATAATATTAGTGTAGACTGCTACTTCAAAAGGAGCACAATACGTACAGCTATTTCGCTTTGGTAACAGAATGCGATAATTTAACACAATTTTTGGACAGAAAAGAAAGTAAAAACTAGCCCATCCTTATCTGCAACAAAAATAACTTTGGCTATAGCGAAACAAATAAAAATCAAACTTAATGATATGAGTTAAGGCTTGAAATAGCACCATTCAATTGTATTACTTTAAAGTTGCTAATGCTCTGCTATCGGGGGTCAATTAGTTATGTCAATACAAGTCAGTGTTTACTACTCATTCAGTGATAAACCGTTGAGCTAATTAGACTACGAAATAGTGAAATAATAATTTGATTTATTATTATTGCTTTTAAAGAATAGACTGTGAGAAGTGGTCTCACCCAATATTTTAAAAAGTATGTCTTTCATTTAGTATTTGTTTAAAATACTGCTTAGTATTAGCTTTAGTGCAGTGCAAGTACTTCAGTGATTTAGTGATATCGACCAAATAAAGAATGTGATTTGACGTTTTTTCGCGCAAAAAGTTGACAGGAAGTTATCATAACGTTTAATAAAACTTTGTTAAATATTTCTGTGTTCCGTGTATTGTACATTTTTGATTTTATAAATAACACTGTCCCTATGTAAGTATTTTCCTGTAAAAATTGAATAATTATGAATATTACCTTCTAATTAAATTGTGCTGTCAATTAAAATGGTGTACGATTGTATATAAGGTCCCATTAAAATAGAAGGACAAACTTTTAGAAATCATTCAGACCACCGAAATAAGGACAATGATAATAAAAAAATAAAAAAAACGACTTAGATACTTACAAGAAAAAAATCAGCTAACGAAAATTCACTAAAAATGTTGGTTACTAAATATAATGTTGGGTAATTAGACATACTGAACGCTGTTTTAAATTTTGTCCATCTATTTTAATGGAGCCTTAATACCCACTGAAATATTTGTTCTACGAACGTAGAGGTCATCATCATCTGCCTAGCCTTTTCCCAACTATATTGGGGTCGGCTTCCAGTCTAACCGGATGCAGCTGAATACCAGTATTTTACATGGAGCGACTGCCTATCTGACCTCCACAACCCAGTTGGTACTGGGTAATACGATACCCCTTGGTAAGACTGGTTGTCGAGACTTTTTTGGGCCACTGACTGCCTAACGACTGTCAAAGATCTACAAATGACAGCCGGGACCAACAGCTTAACGTGTTTTCCGAGGCACGGAGGAAACTCGGTATGTAATGGGTGGTCACCCATCCAAAGACCAACCTAGGCAAGCACGGCTTAACCGAAAGATCGACCCGAGCGGCTGTTATTATTTAGCCACGAGCTCCTCCACACCTCTACGAACGTAGAGGTGTTCCATAAAATATAATTTTTACACTTGAATCTAGTCGAATCAGACACAAGATATAAAAAAAAATCTTTTCAGCGTTACGTAGCCAATTTTGGGATACTCAGAATCTTAATATAAAGCACCAACCACAAAAAAAAAATGTAAAACAGAGGATTGTTTTTTTTTTTTTTAAATAAGAAACTGTTTTACAGGTCTAACAAAAAATGGCTAAAGCAGTAATATTTTGTACATTATTACTTGTACTTGCACATTCTTCAAGATCAAGCTACGTGTTCCATGAAAACACACGGATACTCTTTCACCCAGAATATGATGCGGAGTATTTTGGTTTCTCTACCATTTTAAGTCCTGACGGGTAAGTGTTTTAATGTTTTTGGAGCTAAGATTTTAACTTCCAAGTGCATTCACAATAAGAACCTTTATTGAGCAATTCAAAACATAACATCATAGCGGTAATCCCCGAAGGGTTAGGCAGAGGTGTATGAAAGTAAGTACACGCACATTACGCCAGTTATGTTTTAAACCCAATATAAATACGGGCGAGCCAATTGCCATCAACCGGGTACAATTCAAGACGACGTGGCTGCTTCTGAGAAATTCCTGATGGAAAAATCCAATAATACTTTGCTCGACCCAGGTGTCGAACCCAGGACCACATGCTCAGCAGTCTGGTCTGATCTGGTCCG
Organism: Noctua janthe; assembly: GCA_910589295.1. Lineage (NCBI taxonomy): Eukaryota > Metazoa > Arthropoda > Insecta > Lepidoptera > Noctuidae > Noctua > Noctua janthe. The sequence continues at coordinate 2,524,300 of OU342561.1, forward strand.
TTGGTGGACTTAAATATAATTGACGAAATGTGGTTAGCACTATTAAGTACATGACTGCCTAACCCTTCCGGTATGGCGTGATGTTACGTTATGTTGAATTTGAAATCGCCCTGAAACTAACTTCGATAAAACTTTCTTACGACCTTCTCCATCACCAGACTCTTGGTTGGTGCACCAAAATCCAGGGAACCTGAAGAGGGCTCGGGAATCAGGCCAGGCGTAGTCTTCAACTGTTCACTAAACGACTTGGATGTGAAGAATGTTTCCTGTACACCCTTGAAGAGGTCCGGTAGAACAGGTATGTACTATTTTAAAGAAAGAAAGAAATAAAAAGTATTTATTAGTCTTTTTTAGAAATAACTGAACCGATTTTAATGAAACTTCATACGCATAAGCATAATACATAGGTCTAAAAATTATCACAGATCATTTTTGAAAAATAGTGTTACAGCTAAATTAGACCGATTTTAGATTTTCCATAGAAACGGTAATTTCCAATTATCCTTTTTTAAAAAAGACATTTCATAAATGTTCTCTGATAACTTTTTACACTTATGTATCCTGCTAATGCGTATAAAGTATCATTAAAATCGGTTCAGTAAAACATAACATGAGGAAAGTAAAGATGAGGACAAAAAACAAATGAAATTGTCCGCACGGAAAGGACGTACGAGGCCGAAATGTAAAAAGACCAAAAGGTACATGTAATTTTGAACTTTAATGTATTTAAATTTTTAATGTAGGGACTAACCACGTTCCGAACTAAATGTTGCATGCCTAGTGCAGAATATGGTGACACTAACAACTTTCCTGTTCTTCAAAAACCCACCTGTATAACTACCCATGTTTGCAATAAATGAATTTGAATTTAAATTTGTAAATATCTCGGCATAGTGTTGCAACATTACAAAAAAATCACAGCGGTAGTCTGCGGTGGTATTCTGATAGGGCCGAAAATGTTTTGAAACAAACGAATTCGAATATTTATTGCATATTACGTTAGTCTATGACCATCGGGTCTTGAGTTCTAGACAAAGTGAATTTCTATCAACTGTAACGATGATGGAGGATCTTGTCTAGGTTAGTCCGCGGATGGGTGACCACCCATAACATACCGAGTTTCCTCCGTGCTTCGGAAAGCACGATCACCCGTTGTTCCCGGCTGTCATTTGTAGATCTTTTGCAGTCGTTACAGGTAGTCAGTGGCCTTAAAGTCTGACAACCAGTCTTAGTAAGGCATAACGTATTACCCAGTAGTAACTGGATTGTGGAGGTCAGATAGGTAGTCGCTCCATGTAAAATACTGGTATTCAGCTGCATCCGGTAAGACTGGAAGCCAACATAATTGGGAAAGAGCTAGGCAGATGATGATATTGCAGTACGTTCCCGTAAGATAAATTCCGGCCCTCTCGCAGACCAAGCCGCAATCAGAACTAGTTGTAATACATTGCTTAATCGATAGTTTATATTGTTCCCGCTGCTGGTACTCAGACCTCCTCTCGGTGAACTAACAGCCGAAGGGTTGAATGTCACACAAATACAGTCGCACAAACAATTACCACGTATTTAGTCAATTATTTCGAACCCCTCAAAAATCAGCTATTCCATACATTTTGACCGCACTTTTGTAGAAAAAAGCAGTTTTTTTTAAAATTACTATTGAAAAATGCGGTCGCGTTTGAAATGATGTACTGAACACGTGGTAGTCGTTTGTGTTTCGATGTCCCTTCGAACCTGTATACGGGGTGGAAGGCACATCGCATCCTTTTGGCATAACAATAGTAATGTCTATATTGCATTTTATGCGGTTTGCATGACGCATACAATACTAAGTATGATTATTTGAGACATAGCTTTGGTGACTCAGTGTTATCGGCTCTGACTCGAGCTGTAGATCGATTCAAAAGGCAGCGGGCAACATTTGTTTAGAGCACCGCGTCACCACGACCCTTTTAAGGTAAACATCGTGGGAATGCCATCATGTAATCACAGACTTGATGATTCTGGGGTATACACAGGGTCGAGGGGACATCCTCGCAAAAACGATCACCACGTATTCAGTACACCATTCTGAAATTAAATATTTATGAAAAAAAAAAACAGCTGTTTCCTACAAAAATACAGTATCTACACGGTCAAAATGTGGAATTGCTGTTTTTATTTAAAATAACCGATGAAAAATTTCTATGTTGTGCTCAGAATGATGTACTGAACACGTGGTGATCGTTTTTGCGAGGATGTCCCCTCGACCCTGTGTATACCCTAGAATCATCAAGTCTGTGATTACATGACGGCATTCCCACGATGTTTACCTTAAAAGGGTCGTGGTGACGCGGTGCTCTAAACAAATGTTGCCCTCTGCCTTTTGAATCGATCTACAGCTCGAGTCAGAGCCGATAACACTGAGTCACCAAAGCTATGTCTCAAATAATCATACTTAGTATTGTATGCGTCATGCAAACCACATAAAATGCAATATAGTCATTACTATTGTTATGCCAAAAGGATGCTGTGTATTTCCTTATCATAATAACATAGCATAACATAACATAATTTATTTATTTCAGGCTACAATGGCCCATAGATAATGGTGACTGGTAACAAGTGACCGATACTTAAACATGTGATGGTACTCATGATAACAAACAACTTTCCCAATTTTTTTTTTTTATACTCATTCACTTTTATCACAATAACACAACAGCCGTATGAAACTCGCGCGCGCGACTTTGACCTATCAGCTGTTAGCCGCGTGACGTCGTTCTGTATCACTACTATCGTACCGTGCAACAGTGGGTAGGCAGAGCACCCATGCGGCTCGCAAGCCCGCTTCGTAAGTTTTATTGTGATAAAAGTGAATGAGTAAAAAACAATTTGTTTCTTTGGGAAAGTTGTTTGTTATCATGAACACAATCACGTGTTTAAGTATCGGTCACTAATTACCAGTCACTCTATGTAGCTTATAAACTAGCATTATTATGTAAAGAAAATATAAAAACTTGTGTTATTAAATAAGACTTCTTCTTTCTTAAACACAGGTTTAAATAAACCTAGATCGGGCAGGTTGCTACCAAACATTATTATGAATTCAACATTATCATTATTTGCAACTATTAAATATATTTTAGTTATAATACTCGAAATATATTTTAGTTATAATGCCCTGAAGGAACTTGCCAACGGTGAAGGAAAACATCGTGAGGAAACCGGCATGTCCTAGAACCAAAAATTCGAAGACATGTGACATCTACCAACCCGCACTAGGCCCGCGTGGTAGATTATAGCCCATTCCCTCTCATAGAGAGGAGGCCTGCGTCCCAGCAGTGGGAACATTAATAGGCTGATTATGTTATGTTATATTACTCTTGCCCTTATCCCAATTCATTCATTCATTTCATTTTTCAAACTTTTCTATTACTCGCCATCTCATCAGACACCTCATTTCTTGCCATATTATTCTTTACACAGTCCATTCATCGTTTCTTTGCCTTCTTCAACTCATATACCCATCCACATTCATACTCAAATCAGTTTACTTATAAGCACTAATTATATCATTGTGTGAGAAATAACACTACTGCGCCTAAATGTACACTATTGTAATACTTTTAAAATAAATTATTCTTAATCTTACTTAAAATTTAGTGGCACTTCACTTGTTCACACTTTACTTGTGCTGGCTGACCAGTGGAACTTGTCCACGGAAGCGACGGAACACCACGTCCTCCGGCCAAAACTCTTCCTTCATCACGATAACAATTTGGTACTCGCACCACAAACGACTTGAAGTTGACGTGACTCCAGGAACAGCACCCTCGACATAGCATGCATAGCATGACCTCCGAAGAATCGGGTTTCAAATCAAATCAAATCTTTTATTTGTGATACATGGGTTACATGCAGGTGTTTATTACATAATCTATCTTCTATATAATATAAAAATGAATCCCTGAATTTGTTGCTAAGCGCAAATCTCGAGAGCAGCTGAACCGATTTCGCTATTTTTTTTTTTAAATATTCCTTGATGTATGAGGATGGTTCTTACGGAGAGAAAAAAATAAAAATGCCTGAAAAAAGAAAAAAAAATATAGAATCGACTGTTAGGCGTTACGAAGTTCGCCGGGTCAGCTAGTTATATAATAATAATGTTCATTCCCTGATCAGCCACTTGGGTTTTGTCGATGGAAGAATCGACAAAATAACAGATTCCTCTGTTGATCTGTCATTTTATCGATTCTTCGTGCGTTCAGATAACAGAAAAATAATAAGTCTAATAGTCAGCTATTGCAAAATATTTTTTTATTTTAACAAACAAAGTACAAAGGCGGCCTAATGCCTTAAGCATTCTCTGCCAGTCAACCCTGAGTGGTGAAAATATACCATGGCAGGTGCTTAAATATTAAAAAGGTATCTGCTAATCATTTTATTTAAAAAATAACTTACGTATTTTTAAGGGGAATTTATTTACATTACAAAAGCTGAAGTATATAAAGTGAATACTGAAAATAATTGATTATTAATAATAAAATTAATACATTATTATTTCCTTTATTTATCTTTACACAAATCTTATATATTTTTAAATATTTCTTAAACTAAAAACAATATAAAAAACATTTAAAAATATAAAAAATTGTAGCCCACCGGTATCGGGAACAGGGTCCAAGCTACCGGCGGTCAGGGCTCTAGAGAGAGGAACCTCCTGACAATACGAGCCGTGTCCAGGAGTACCGCTTTCTGAATCAAACCCTTGATCCAGCTGCCTAACGAGAGCCTCCTCAGGTAAAATTAATACATTCATTATTAGGTACTGTGGTTAAGAGTAGGTTCATCTTTTATCTATAACAACAACAAATTGTTTTCTTTTGTGTCTATTTATAACAGTAAATAATAAGCTAATTGATATGGGTAACAATAGGCATATTATTAATTAATTCTCCGTATTTATATTTGAAAAGGGATTTTAATAACAATATATTTAGGTAGGCTTTTGAAAAGCCCATTAGCGCTTGCTGTTTGTGGGGAAGTGAGCTTTAATCTTAATGGTACCCTTATGTACTCAGTTAAAGATTTAATATAAGTGGATATTTATAAGACCACCTCTTTGGTCTAGTGGTCGCAAGCCTGACTGCTAAGGGGCCGTATCCACGAACGAAAGAATTGCGGCAATATCGTCGTGCCACGTATTTCTATACGATAATATCGCCGCGATTCTCTTGCTCGCGGAGACGGCCCCTAAGAGAGTATACAGAAATACGTGGCACGACGATAATATCGCCACGGTTCCCTCGCTCGTGGACACGGCCCCTAAGCATGAGGTCCTGGGTTCGATTCCTGAGTCGGGCAAAGTATTATTACGTTTTTCTATGAGGAATTTCTTAGTAGCAGTCACGGAGACTAGATTTGTGCCCGGTCGATGGCAATAGGCTCGCCCCCTAGAAATGTTTGAAATCTGATGAGCAGTTTTAGAGAAAATCTCCTACATCCAAACATACATACTTTATCTTTTTATAACATTAAAGTATACATTTAGCATTCCGATGATGTTCATAAAAATAATTAAAACCGTCGGAAGTAACCGATCGGAATTTTTTGTATAGGTACCTAGGATACAACAAAATCTAATACATCCGATAAAACAACCGGAAATGTGAATTCGCCATTTCATCACATTAATAAATTATTACAACAGCGTAATCTAAATAAACACTAACACCATTCAAATCCTTCTTTTCATTTGCTGTTATTTCCGTACAAATAAATATCTACTTTATACTTGTTAAAATTAAGTTGATTTCAGAATGACTCGTAACTATTTAAAAAGTGATATAAATGTTTCATATCCTCCTAATGTTTCCTAAGAAAGATTTATTTTACTTATCTTTCATGGAATCGGATTTCCCTCTGTTTATCATCATCTGTCTAGCCTTTTCCGAACTATGTTGGGGCCGGGTTCAAGTCTAACTGGATGCAGCTCAACGCCAGTTTTTTACATGGATTGACTGTTTAACTGATCTCCACAATCCTTACTGGGTAATACGATACCCTTTGGTAAGACTGGTTATCAGCCTTTTGGGCCACTGACTACCTGTAACGACTGTCAAAGAACTACATTTATTTTGTAAAGTATTATTAATTTTATTTGATTATTGTGAATGTGACGACAATGTGGGACATTTTTTTGTTTGTTTTGTCCCATGATCATCTGGCGGTTTGAGTACTATAAGCAACCAACCCAAATGCCCTTTCTTTGGTATTGATCGTCGTGTCGTTCAGCTCCTTGAGTATAAGTCGAGTTACACGATAACTGACAAACGCTTGCACTGACTGGACAGGTCCACTCAAATCTGTGTGGTTCTTTCTTCAAAATACCATCTCAGACACTAATATGCATATTCCTCATGTGAGTTGACCAAGATTATGTCTGGACCTTAAAAGAGACTATGACCTCTGAGTTTGTTTCGGCTGTTTCTCCTCAGAGTAGTCAGGTATGAATCACAGGTCTCATCTAGTTTAAAAAAATGACGTGTAAAAACGTAATTGCATAATAAAAATCATTTATCATTTACAAATGACAGCCGGGACCAACGGTTTAACGTGCTTTCCGAGGCACGGAGGAAACTCGGTATGTAATGGGTAGTCATCGACGCACGGACCAATAAAAAGGCAAGCGCGGCTTACCCTGAGCGGCTAAGAAACTCCGTATATTAAAATAACTGAATTGCCAAGAAGAACAATGTGGTACAAAACCAGGTCTTTTGAGACCTTTGCCCAGCAGTGAGATAGTACAGGCTAAATAATAATAATAATAAATTTACAACGCGACAGGTACCTCTTATCACTATAGTTTATGCCCCTGTACAAGAAGACTATAACTTTCTAATTCATTTCAGGTACCGAGAGCATGTTCAGCAGACTAACGCCTGGTTTCCTGAGAGACGACATGTGGTTCGGAGCAACCATGGCGCTTCTACCCAATGGAAGATTGATGGTATGACATTCTTTGTTTCATCACCTGCATAGCGTTTTCTTAAATATAGAGCCGGCTGCCAGTCGAACCAGCTGCAATTCATCATCATCTGCCTAGCTTTTTCCCAACCATGTTGGGGTTGGCTTCCAGTCTTACCGGATGCAGCTGAATACCAGTATTTTACATGGAGCGACTGACTATCTGACCAGCAGAAACCAGTTAAAAAAAATGTCTACAAATTAAAATTTCAAAATTACTCTTTGATTCACAGAAAAGCTTAGATATATAAATTTGCTAATGCGATGTTTGCAATTATCACTTTGCGATACTGCCTTTTATGAGTCATTTTGGAATTTACTATTTACTTTAAACAACGGAACCTCGTGTCTGTTCATAGTCCATCACGTTACGCAGTATAAAAATTAATGAGTAATCGTTTCGCAAAATTATGTTTATCATATTAGTATTTATTGCCAGATTAATGCACCAAGATGGACGTCGCCCTACGGGAAGAAACATCTGTTAATGAACGGCGTCAGTTTTCTTCAATCAAGCAAGGGAAATAGGATTATTTACCCTTTAAAAGAATATAGTAAGTGTAGCGTAAATAGATCAATTTAAAACCGTTAAAATAGGAATCATAGAAGATGTGACTTTATTGTAATATGAAATTAAAGCCTTATTTTCAATAGTTATACTGGGTTATTCACATCAAGGTGACAAATTGGTTTAGGTGTCCCCATTCCACCCCCTTACATTTCGCTATTTATGAGTATTTTAAAGTAATAGGGATCCTTTTGTCATTAAGCGGTCCCAAATTCAGAGTCCAATATGCTAAAGAAAAAACCCTGACAAATTCTTTATGATAAACCCAATGACACTTTTTCCGACGTGGGAATCGATCCCAAGACCTCATCCACAGCACACCAATAACTTCATATTTCTTTAATCCTCAGATCGTCAAGCCTACGCAATAGATGGCAGCAGAAGAGAGTATGGTGAATACGGAACCCATCTGAACTTCTACGCGTATGGTGAAGCGGGCCTATCGGTAGCTCTCACCAAGATGAACACTGTCATACTTGGAGCACCCGGTCTTCTGCAGTGGACAGGTGGAGTTTTTACAAAATTCCTTTTGATATCAGTCTAGCACAAGCACAATCGGCCACTATTACTAATGACGCAAAATATTTAGTGTTAATTCCGCGTAAGAAGATGTAGGCTTGGATGCATGATGCAGTAGCACTCTCCCGGAAAAATAAACATGCAGGAAAAGCCAAAAATAATCGTTCTATGCCGATTCTCAACACGTATTTCGCCCCTTCACGGGACATCCTCAGGAGATGTTGACTTGATCACCAATCGGGCTCATTCGCCCGCGTGGTCACCGTCGGTTTGGGCAATTGATAATTATGATCATTGCTGGGATACAGACGTCCTCTCCTTGCGAAGGAGTGGGCTGAATCAACCACAAGGCCCCCAGCCATCAACCCAGTATGGGTTGGTAGATCTGCGTCATTTCAAAACATTCATCACTGAAACAATTTATGAATTTCTGGGCATGCCGGTTTTGTCACGCTGTTTTCTTTTACCGTTTTTGAGAGCAGTGAAGATTGAAATTATTTCGATCTACATATTCGTATATTGTTCATTTTAGATTGAATAAGACTGATTTAGACCTACAATGGGACTTTATTTTATATATTCTTTTATAGGTAACAGTAAAATTAATTGATAAGAAATATCTAGACTTCAAAATAGGCCTTGACCTTTGAAGTTTCTTATCAAAATGTACCTACGTTTTGTTAAAAAAACCCAAGAATATTGATGAGAAAAAGTGTTTCAAAATATTTTCTGTTTATTCTCTGAATTAAGATTAAATACTTGTGATACATGATTCATCTTGTTTGTTCAATACAATTTACGCAAATAATTTCACAAATAAATGTATACAAATAGCGCCACCCTGGCAATGTCATCCAACCGCCAAAAGAATCACGTTGCATTATACAGTCTGACCACTTTAAGTATGCAGTTCATGTTATTCTTGTCAAGAAAACTTGGTACATTTATTTCAGTTCTGTGTTTTGCCCATCTGCAAAGATAAGTTGGGTGAAGTGTAACTACGATTTTATCGACAATTATTTTTGACTTTGTATTTTTCTACTTACAGGTGGAATTGTTAGCATGACGTTCTTCCCTAATGACACAGGCACTTACATGAACAGGGTCCCCGTAGCCAACCCTTATCTCACTAAAGATTGTGGGCCAGACGACTATTTCGGTAAAGATTTTCATTTTTTGTTGTTATAGATAAATCTGTATTCATAATTAATTTAATAATACAGAGGTAAAGTTTGATCCAATTCCAAAAATTCTTTCACTAATGGGAAGCTTCATTAGCCCTTAGCATCGACACACAACGAATACCACGTATTCAGTACATCATTACCCCACATAGATATTTAACTTCGGCTATTTAAAAAAAAAACTGCTTTGCCATACATTTTGATCGTGTTGGTTTTGCACTTTTAAACAAGACGATCCCTTGGGATAATTTAGGACAAACAGTAAATTTAATACTAATGCTATAATGTACACCAACATAATGATACGACATTTTTAAGTGGTAGAAACAGATCTTTAAACTGAACAACTTTCTTCATAATATTAACAATAATTAATTACAAAAAAATTATCAGCTGTCCCATACAACACTTCTATTTGACAATAAAATTGCTGGTATCTTTTTGCCATTACGATGTTGGTCTCATGGACACAGTAATTGTTCAGTGCGATGGTCTGTATACCTGTAAGTATGACCACGTATTTCTGATACAAGCAAGAAGATTGCTGCATATATTTTTTTCTCGAGGATCCCTATCGCTGCTTACCCATGCATAATTCTTCTTCTTTCTAGGTTACAGCGTCGAATCTGGTGTTTTCCAAAAAGATGGCAGAGTTTTGTACGTGGCTGGAGCTCCTCGGTCCAATATTGCAAGTGGACAGGTAAGCTACATTCTGAGACTGCGGGGCTAACTAAACAAAGCATAAAGGGCTAGTTTTGTTGTCTATGTTATTCTTGACTAGCAGAATTAAAGAACTATATCAATGTGAAAGTTTGTCTGTTTGAAGCTTATAAGCTAGATTAGCAGGATACTTTTTATCGGTGGGAGAAAGAGAGGAGTTCGTGGCTAAGTAATAGCAGCTGGGTCAATCTTCAGGTTAAGCCGCGCTTGCCTAGGTTGGTCCGTGGATGGGTGACCCATAAACCCAAACTAAAGCTCCCGTGGTGTATTACAAATATCGAAATCAAAAACCAGTCATCGCCATCTGCCTAGCTTTTTGCTCAACTATATTAAGATCGGTTTCCTGTCTAACCGGATGCAGCTGAATCAAAAGCCAGTAATCAGATAAATAATGACCACCTAACAATAACTCTCCAGGTCCTGATCTTCGATCCACCGATCATAGAAATGAAAGCTCTAACCGTGAAAGCTAAAATCATGGGTCCTCAAAGTGGTTCCTACTTCGGAGCAACTCTCTGCTGCACAGACATCAATGGTGATGGGTTGGATGACCTTCTGGTGGGGGCACCGACCTATGTGAAGAACGATGGTGGTCTACCGTATGACCAAGGAGCAGTGTTTATTTATTTAACTAAGGACGAGGTACGTGAAACAAAAAAATCAATCCGATAATAGTTATTACTATCCTCGGATTGATTTACTTCCTACAATCAGACCACTTTTGAGTATATTCATTTCTACATGGCTGTTCGTAATTAATTTTGACGACACGGTTGGCGCAGTGGCTTAACGATTGGCTGCTGTGCTGTGTGTCGCGGGTTCGATTCCCACACGGAACAAATATTTGTATGGTCTTCAGGTAGTTGGTCCGGGTTTGGCTGTTTGTGTATATGAGTTTAAATATTTGTAAATGCACCTACAATGCAGCAGAAATTAATAGTGTAAGGTAGTGTTAAAATAAGCAAAAGTTATCAATGATTACTACTAATGATTTTTGAGTCGATTGCACACCAATCAGTTAGACAACGCTGGCATTATCTAATTTAATCAAAAAACTGCCAAGATCACGAAACGATTTTATATTCAATTACACATCACAGTGATAAAAAATTAAGACATTGACAGCTTCTCTATGTCACAGCAGTAAGGGCGATTTTCCCAATTGATTCTACTCAGGATTTTCTTTATATTTTTCAGGGTCCTAAGTTTCTTTTAGAAGACCATGGCCATGTAACAGGTTCTGGTACTAATGGAGCATGGTTTGGAATCTCCATAGCCGATCTGGGTGACATTGATGGAGATGGTTTTAAAGGTAACGTTAAAATAATTATCATTCATTAACAAGTTTCGCATCAGCGCACTAAATAAAAAAAAATATCAAATAAATATTGTGAAAATGAACTAACATTAATAATAATGATTGATCTTCATTATTCTCCTGCTCTTGTCCTCTTCCACTTGGGTTTGGAGCGACACCTTCCTATTTCATTTTTATCTGTCATAATAATTTCCTCCGGCAATCTATCCATCTCTTATTTAGTCTTCCTCTTCATCCATGCACTTCATCCGTCCTCATCACATGCTCATACCTAGCTAAAGAAATTCTTTGTACTTTTGCACCTTTTTTTTTGCAAATTGTCACTTTTCTTCACTACATTTTTATTTTTCAGACATCGCTATTGGAGCTCCATGGGAAGACGAGGGAATTGGGGCTGTGTACATTTATAAAGGATCTTCAAAAGGATTGAACACAAATAATGTACAACGGATTCAACCAGAAGGTGGGAAAGGCTTTGGTTGGTCTATAGCCAAAGGCGCCGATGTGGACCAAAATAATTGTAATGGTAAGTTAAATCTGATAAATACTGGTGTATCTACATAAGTAGAATAACCACAACATGAGTCTCTGAAAACGCCCAATGGCAGGGATATACCTAGGTACTCCCACATTTCGCCCGGGAGTGAGTCTATTGCCATAAAGCGGGCAAAAATTCAGATTACGTGACTGTTCCTAAGAAATTCCTGAAGGAAAGCCCAATAACACTTTGTTCAACATGAGAATCGAACCTAGGACCTCATCTTTAGCAGTGGCGCTTGAGGCCACTAGAACAACTAGGCAAACACATGATAATAAAAAGGATAATTCGTCATAGATTGAAATATTGACTGACAGATATACTACAATATGTCGGTGACCCTGGACGATGTCCATTGTATCTCGATCGAAATTAAATTATCATAAATTTTGTTTCAGATCTGGCTATCGGAGCTCACAACAGCCAAACCTCATACCTATACCGCTGTATTCCAACCATAAAAGTGCACGCTAGTATCAATGTCCCTAATGCAATAAACCTGCCACAGAACACCACATCGTTTGGAGCAAAGTTCTGTGTGTCCGCTCCATCGATCAAGTCTTGGTCATTTGTGGAAATAAGTAAGTTATCATTATCATCTGAACCACTGTTCTCTTCATCTAGTAATAATACTCCTCCTGATCGTTTTTGGACAAACCCATCAATCTCAGTAAAGACAAGACGACGAAGACCCATAGTCGCGACGCCGACATAGCAAATATGATAGAGCACAAGTTTGAGCACAACCACAGATACACTCTCTTTCCTCAGTCTCATAGTCAGATGGAACGGTAATCAGACGCAGCCTTTTAGAGATTAATGAGGCTTTTATCTAGTGCTTAGTGTGTAGATGTTGTCGGTTTTGCTACTTCTTCTCCCTAGCTGAAACACTAGAATGTAGCGAAAGATAGACATTCTTGTGGAATATCGTACTTAATTTTGTCCGTACTAGTTTGAATAAATTATTTTTAATTTTGGTAGGTGATTTCCACCGTTACAAGCAATGATATAATCAAATCTTACTAAGTAGGTACTTGATTATAAGTGAGACTGTGTCTCCATGCTAAACCAGCGTCGGGCATGACTGTTGCCTTACCTTATTTTGCTGAACACACAAAACATTGTTATATTTTTTGTTTAGATTTAAGGCGAGGTTATCCAGATAAACGTCGTTTTGTATTGTGCTTTATTCCTATATAGCACGGATTTAAATTCTGAAAAAAATATATTACATATTTCACACTTCGATCTAGATATTTCGGCACAGCGATACACGATTACTTGCACTTTGTTGCATCCAATGAAATCGCAAACACAAGTCTAAATGATGGTTTTTAATATTACTTCATTTGAGTTATATTAGGTATTTAACAATAAAACTTATACCATTATAAAGGTCGTAAAAAATGTGACAGTACACGGCGATCATAATTTGAAATATTAAAAAAACCTATACCACCATTTCCAAAATTTGCTGTTTTCATCATTTCATACTCGCATCGCGTGCTTCAGTCCCGAGCGGAACGCGTTGGAGGTCGGACGTGTGCCAATTTTTCGAACCCGCCACCCCACCCCCGCTAAGTTCTGTTACGAACTGAGCCAAAAATAATACTTAGTAAACACCGAGCCTAGGTTTATTTGAAATGTCATTTGTTCACAAAAGTACAGTAGGTACCTAATAGGGAACGTAGTCAGAAGGTATAAGATAAGAGTTACGCATTAGAAAGAGAGGCAGCTTCTAGGAGAATATAACTGTAGATAATTAGCGCTGCGCGGCCTGAATTGAACTTTATTGTGTCGTAGCAAAAGTCGCTATTTATGATTTCGCAATATTATTTATAAATTTCGGTAACTTTGGAATGGGCAACTACAGTACTTTCACAGTTATTATGCCTTTTGAATGGGACTGTAGCTTCATTTTATTATCTTTTTTTCGACAATTCAAAACTGCCTGTAACTGGCCTACTAAAATCAAAACATTTATTCCAATATTTTTTTTTGTAAGGAGTTCTAAAAAAGCAGCTTTGTCGTCATGGGTGTCATTTTCATGGTTTTCGGGGCCGCTTATAACGAAAATGAGGACAAAATGAAAATCCAAGATGGCGATGACGAAAATTTTTGGTTTTGTCGTCATGGGTGTCATTTTCGTGCTTTTCGGGGTCGTTAATAACGAAAATGAGGTCAAAATGAAAATCTAAGATGGCGCCGACGAAAATTTTCGGTTTTTTCGTCATGGGTGTCATTTTTATGGTTTTCGGGGTCGCTGATAACGAAAATGAGGTCAAAATTAAAATTCAAGATGGCGCCAATGAAAATTTTCAGTTTTGTCGTCATGGGTGTCAATTTCCAGGTTTTCGGGGTCGCTGATAACGAAAATGAGGTCAAAATTAAAATTCAAGATAGCGCCAATGAAAATTTTCGGTTTTGTCGTCATGGGTGTCATTTTCATGGTTTTCGGGGTCGCTGAAAACGAAAATTAGGTCAAAATTGAAATTCAAGATGGCGCCAATAAAAATTTTCAGTTTTGTCGTCATGGGTGTTATTTTCGTGCTTTTCGGGGTCGCTGATAACAAAAATGATGCCAAAATGAAAATCCAACATGGCGCCGACGAAAATTTTCGGGTTTTACTGTTTATTTTGAACTTATTTTGCGTTATCAGTGACCCCGAAAACCATGAAAATGATACCCATGACGTAAAAACAAAAAAATAATTTTTGGTGTTATCGAATTTTCATTTTGACCTCATTTTCGTTATCAGCGACCCCGTAAAGCATGAAAGTGACACCCATGACGACAAAGCTGAAAATTTTAATTGGCGCCATCTTGAATTTTAATTTTGACCCAATTTTCGTTATCAGCGACCCCGAAAGCCATGAAAATGACTTTCGGGGTCACTGAATGACCCATGACGAAAAATTCAAAAATTTTCGTCGGCGCCATCTTGGATTTTCTTTTTGACCTTATTTTCGTTATTAGCGACCCCGAAAACCATGAAAATGACACCCATGACGACAAAGCTGAAAAGTTTCATTGGTGCCATCTTGAATTTTAATTTTGACCTAATTTTCGTTATTAGCGACCCCGAAAACCATGAAAATGACACCCATGACGAAGAAACAGAAAATTTTCGTCGGCGCCAGCTTGGATTTTCATTTTGACCTCAGTTTCGTTATCAGCGACCCCAAAAACCACGAAAATGACACTCATGTAGAAAAAATCGAAAATTTTCGTCGCCGCCATCTTGGATTTTCATTTTGGCATAATTTTAGTTATCAGCGACCCCAAAAACCACGAAAACGAAACCCATGACAACAAAAACGAAAAAAAAGTAAAGCATAAATTTTTTAAAAACCGAATGGCGCGTGGCGTGGAGTTTTGAATCATACCCGTATTCATGATCTTAGTGTCAGTCAGATTTTAAATTCACCTTATTCACAAAAATAAATAAGTATACCTTCTTATTTTTAATTATAATATCTACTTATTTTAATTGTTAGTAATTAGGTTCACGTTCATAGAATACGTAGGTTCCTAATCTATCTATAACCAATACTTTCTATAAAAATAAAACAAATTGAACTTATACTCATATCAATTCAAGTTGTTTTACTGCATCGCTCTAGCCTGTAACGCAACTTAGTACCTATCCGAGTTCGTGAACTCATGACCAGTGCGCTAAGCGCCCGCGTTTTGGCGCCGCGTAATTTGTTACGTATCGCCTCTCCGTGCGGGGGCTGGGGTAAGCGATTGATGCATACGGCGCTCGGGGTAACCTCGCCTTAAGTTTTAGTTTTGTTTTATATCGTGTGTGCTCGTGGCATGTGTCAAATGAATGTATTTTCTTTTTTTCTTTCTTCCAATATCTTTTTAACATTTTTAGATATGATTGCGAAAATCGAAGTAGATGCTGAGTACAATAGAGCAATGCTTACCGAAGATTCTACATACACTGTCAACGTAAAACCTGGAAAAGAAATATGTGACGAGATGTCTATTGAAGTGAATGTAAGTATACTTAATACCAAATAGACCTACGCAGTTTAGATTTCGAAGATATTTTTATGACACCTACCAATTTGCACTGGGTCCTCGGGAGCCCTATGGGAGAGAGTAGGTAGGTTGGGGTGGGGGTAGGTGGTGGTTGTGGTGACTTCCATAGAGAGGATGCCTGTGCCCCAGCAGTGGGAACATTATAGGCTGATTATGCTATGCTAAATCTATCTGGATAAACGCTACGCGCACTAAAATTTATTGCGCGTATGGCTTTTCCTAATTCCAGCGTTTTGCTGTAGCTTAAAGCAGGAGAAATTAAACTTAATGATTAAACTCTCAATAAAAGTACCAAATTTTGATGCGATGTACATTTTCCAGCCGGCTGCCGACTTATCGAAGCCGATTGCTGTGAAATTTCATCTAGAACCGGATGAACTAATGAAAGGTAAGGAAATGACGTAAAATATAAAAAAAATAAAAGATTAAACAAATTACAGTCCTACCACAGTCATTGAACCTGTGACAATAAACCAATACCAACCTACTTGTAATGTAGATAAAGATCACTTTAATTTGACAGTGATGTAAAATCAAAGGCAAATCAGCTGTACAAAGACTATATGCTGGTAATCTTCACAATAACCCTCAAGTATTATATTAATTTAACCAAACTGAAAATATTAAAACATTTAATTCGTCATCATCATCTGCCTAGCCTTTTTCCAACTTTGTTGGGGTCGGCTTCCAATCTAGCCGGATGCAGCTGAATACCAGTATTTTACATGAAGCGACTGCCTATCTAACCTCCACAACCCAGTCAGTACTGGGTAATACGATAACCCTTGGTAAGACTGGTTGTCAAACTTCGAGCCACTGACTACCTTTAGCCGGGACCAACTGCTTAACGTGCCTTCGGAGGCACGGAGCAAACTTGGTATGTAATGGGTGGATCCACAGACCAACCTAGGCAAGCGCGACTTCACCTGAAGATTGATCCGAGCGGCTGTTATTATTTAGCCATTTACTTCGTATTTCAGATAATTCAACAACATTTTTAATGAACGCTGCTAGGTTATCAGAAGCCTCCACTTTGAAGACTTCGTTTATAATTCAGCTGGTGAGAGATTGTGGTGAAGATCTGATATGTACTCCTTGGTTGCTCATGAGTCTGCAAGCCATAGACAAGTAAGATGGTTTTCATTTTATTATCACTGAAAATTTATATTAAAATTTTAGTACCTACTGATAACAGCAAACTACTCAGCAAATGATTCTCATTAGAACTGTTTTTAAATCTTTTATTTATGTTGGTTTGCTTTCCTGGGTTGTAACAGAAGGTAAAGAGAAACATCTTAAAAATCTTTCATAATATAACATAAAATAACATCACGCCTGTGATCCCTGAAGGGTTGGTCAGAGCTGTGTCTAATAGTGCACCTACATTTCGCCAGTTATATTTAAACCCCATGTAATACAAGGCGAACCTGTTGCCATCAACCGGGTACAAATCCAGACTCCATTGCTGCTTCTGAGAAATTCCTAATGGGATAGGCAATAACTTTTGTCCGACCTGGGAATCGAACCCAGGACCTCATGCTCAGCAGGTGCGTTTGCGACCACTAGACAAACAAGGTATCTTCAAGTGTCCTTCATAACGTCATTCATCATTGCGATCTTCGTGGAACTACGTCTTAAGCGGTTCTCTATTAGACATAAAGCGGTCTCTAATTAGATGCTACTCATAATTCAGGGATAAACTAAATTATGTATATGAACTTCACCGACGGACACTAGCAACTAACCAAAAAAAATCAACACTAAATTATGTACCCAACAATAAAATCCAGCAAAAAAAATCATTTTTTGTACACTAACAATAAAGTATTCAAAAGAACAAACAGTAATTAAAAAGTTTTATAATCTTCTCTGAAGTTTGGTCAGGTTATTTAATTTTACCATATTCTTATTCTTCACTGCACACAAAATTAAAAATTAAATTTAACATTTAAAAAACCCCCACCGCAACAAGGAAAAGCGAATAAACATTTGAAAGTCAATAAAATGAGTCGGTTTTGATAAAATATGTCTAATTGTAATATACACAATGCATCATGCCCTTTCATTTGATACCCCACTTGGGTATATTTGAAAATTTTCGATTTTTCATACCCACTTTCATCCCCCATAACTAGTAAATAGCTGCACCGATTTTGATAAAACTAGCTTTCAAATAAAAAAAAACTGCTTGCAAATCGGTTCACTCGTTTAAGAGCTACGGTGCCAGAGACACATACACATTGCGGTCAAACTTATAACTCTTTTTGCGTCGGGGTTTAAAAAATATACACACAAATTAGAATAATAAACCTTATGTACAGACGCCAGCACATCAAGCTACTACAATCATTCAAATAACTTTAATAGATTTTTGATTTTATCGCTAACGCATTAGGTTCAAGGTTGATTGGGAAAATTTGACAGCTTCGGGTAGCTTGAGGTGCTAGCCAGAATTGGGTTTTCTTACTGCTAACCTTACTTCGGTTGCAAGATTGTTTACCTTACTCAATTCAAGTAACACATTGTTTCAGCCCTTACATACCTGGATCAAACACAACCTTAGGAGCTAAGCTAAGGATCTACAACATGGAAGAGCCAGCGTACGCTGCAAAAGTGAACATCTCCCTTCCGATGCCACCCAAGAGGATCCCAAGTGCCTGTTCCCTTCAAGACCTGGACATGACGTGTGATCTTCCATCTCCACTGCTAAGAGGAGAAGCTATTGAATGGGATATAGAACTAGATTACGATATGTACCATGATGTCAATGATACGGAAGATGAAGAATTGAAAATAGGAGTGAAATTGACTGATGCTTTATATAGAAATATTACTAATGATGATGAGGTGGTGTTAGTTATTAAAATTGTACATATAACGAATTTCAGTGTTAGCGGGTAAGTTTCTTAAATCAAATCGGTATCTGTAATTTTACTTAGCTATCTAGAAATATCTCTCGATGGCAAGGTTTGTGCAGTGGCTGAGGAATTGACTGCTGCGCTGTGTGTCGCGGGTTCGATTCCTGCACGGAACAAAATGTTTGTATGACCTACAAATAGTTGTTCCGGGTCTGGCTGTTTGTGTATGTGAGTTTAAATGTTTTTAAACGCACTCATGATACAGGAAAAATTCCTAGAGTGGGGCAACGTTTATAAAGAAAAAATGTCGATAATGTTTCAACAGTTTGATTGTGTCGTATTAACCCGTACTAACTGGGTTGTGGAGGTCAGAGTCGCTCCATGTAAAATACTGGTATCCAGCTGCATCCGGTAAAACTATGGCTAGGGCTAGGCAGATAATGATGTAAAAATATCTCTTACACCAATTAGGTAGCAATTGGTAGATCTCTCCTTTCACTTGATGCGAGAAGCACAAGCCGCGGTTAGGTTGATGATGATATAATATGTATATCATCATAATAATATCATGAAATGATGATGATGGTAACAGAGCTATAAAAAATGTTTCCTAAACTTATCCTACTAATATTAGAAATGCGCAAGTTTGTGATTATGGATGGATGGGTCCTTGTTACTTTTTCACGCAAAAACTACTGACCAGATTTGGATGAAATTTGGCACACGGATAGTTTATAACCTGGATTAACACATAGGATACTTTTTATCCCGGTACTACGATCCCGTGGGATATTACCGAACTCCACGCGGGCGAAACTGCGATCATAAGCTAGTAATTATTTATAATTGCCAGTAACTGTAAATGCCATAAAGGCGATTGAAATAACTGATATTTTTTTTTGCAATCATGGTATTGATTTGTGACATTGTTCTTTATTTTAATAACCATTGCCTTTGTTTTAGGAAAGCAATACTAAATGATACACTGCTTGTTTCAAGAGAAAACCTAGCCGCTGGTGCAAACGTTACGTTCAAACATTATTTCCAAGTAAGTGGTCAATGGTACTTGTTGATCTGAAGTGGTCGCTAGCGCTATTGTTGATTCTATTACAGTATAAGTGTTTAATTCCCGAACGGTCAAAACTGTATCTGAAGTTTGGATCTACATAAACATCACACCTGTAATACCCAAAACGGCAAGACGGCACGGTTCGCGCAGTGGCTGAGCGATTGACTGCTGCGCTTCGTGTCGCGGGTTCGATTCCGCACGGAACAAATATTTGTATGGCCTATAGGTAGTTGTTTTGGGTCTGGCTGTTTGTCTATGTGAGTTTAAATGTTTGTAAATGCACTCACGATACAGGAGAAATTCCAAGTGAGGGCATTTTTTTTTTTTTTTTAATTAGAAGTTCCGATGGCAGAGGTGTATCTAGTAGTACGCCCACATTTTGCCAGTTATAAGTTGTTGGCAGTTGTTTAAGTCTCATGTAAGGCGTAGCCAATTTGGGCCTAGATTTGTGCCCGGTTGATGTAACGCGCCGTAGCGATTACTGATAAATTTCAGTTGGAAATAACCCAGTAACACTGTCCAACCTGAGAATCGAACCTAAGACTTCATGCTCAGCAGTCGCACTTGCGACCACGAGGCGGAGTAAGTTTGAATCTGTGTCCAGTACATCGGCACGCCATCTATTTTTTGGGAACAATATATAAAAAAATTGCATTGTATTGAGTAGGTGTATTACCTGTTCAATACTACCCATACCTTGGGAAACTATAAAGGGATTTTAAACAAATTAACACACAGTATTCTGACAGTAAACTTACGAGCACTACTTACAATTAATTTTATGAATATTTTAACGTTTTTCAGATCACCAATCTTGGACCCTCAGACTCATCGACTACACTTGTCTTTATAAAAAAACCTGAAAGGGTTAGTACACATGTATTATTCATTTTTAATGAGCAACAGTACCATCGCTTACAACTCAATCTTATATTATATTAAATACCATTATATTTTTTATTATAAGTCTATACGGGGTGGAATCGACACCGACGCGAAAACGGTTACCACGTATTCAGTACATCATTCCGAGTCCTACAAAAAAAAAACAGCTGTTTCATAAAAAAAAATCAGCTGTCATACATTTTGATCTTGCAATTGCACTTTTGTAGGAAACAGCAGATTTTTTTTTTTCGCTTCGGCGTCCCTTCCATCCTGTTCACAATTTTTAAATAATGGACATACGGCTAGTAAATATTCACATTTAGTATGTTATCTTTTTCTTATTACATTAATGAGAATTTGTGAGGATGTTTGTTACAATTTATTTTTTTCAGGTCAACTTTACTGCCGATGTCAGTGGATGTGAACATCATGATGATCATACATTGAAATGTGTCTGGTCAGTGCCTGCTAAAGTTTCTCACCCCGTTTATATATCACTGCTGATGGATCTCAGTAAAGAAGGTAATTATTAATAAAAAAACTTTTAAAACTTTTTTATTATTAGACGCCTCGCCCTAATCTTAGCGATTGTCACACGAACACACACACCAAACCATCGCACTCATTTTGACCGGTGATCCCGAACGCGTGGCCTAAATAGTGGAAATGCATGCATGATTTTCTGCATTCAAATGCTCTCGCCTGTTTTATTTCTGTTTTATGACTTTAAAGCAATTATTTTTTCACAGTAAAATAAATATCAATCTTTTCTGTGCGCCTATATGTTTTCCTTTTTGATGTTATAATGATCTTTATAAGCACTGGAACCTTTACAAAATGCTCAAAAATTGCGTATTTAGACCGCTTTCAATAGAGGCCTAGTGTACAAAATTGACAACTATTAATGAAAAAAGAATAACATAAGGATACAGTATATATCCTTAATTAATTAAGAAATATCTTTTTAATTGGTCGAATATCGAGAGCCAAATCTCGACTTATGAATTTTTACTTAGACTATTCAGTCGGATCTGCAGTTGTCCTTATCGCACCAACGTCGAAATTCCGTTCGCAGAGCGACAGCGATAATTTCTTCAAATACCTATTTTCAAAAGTTTCCCAGTCCGCATTTGAAATGATCGCATATTTGCGAGACCGATCGCTTTGGTTAGAACGCAGAGAGTGTCAAACTGCTGCTTATAAAGTTAACTTTTTCAATTTAATTTATTTTTTTATTTACAGGAAATTATCTCAAAGAGAACACTACATACAACGCTACCACGTTTCTAACTGTGTTCGACAAAAATCGTCTGATGTAAGTTGTTAAGTTATGGATTTGCATTTTGTTGCGCAAAGCCATTTTATTTGAAGACAATTCGTTATTCATTAAATCATTCATTTTATTAATTATTTTATTTAATGTCGACATAAATTGAAAAAAAGACATTTTATGTGCACCCCTAAACAAATGCGCAGTGAAATTAAGTAAAGTGCTTATCTACTTAGGTTCAAACCCCAACTCGAGTTTGAACCACAGAGAAATGCCAAATGTCATCATCATCTGCCTAGCCTTTTCTCAAGTATGTTGGGGTCAGCTGCCAGTCTAACCGGATGCAGCTGAATACCAGTATTTTATATGGAGCAATTGCCTACCTGTCCTCCACAACCCAGTTATAACTGGGTAATAAGGTACCCCTTGGTAAGACTGGTTGTGAAATTCCCAGTGTAAAACCCCAATAACGCTACGCCTGACCCAGGGATCGAGCTAACAACCCCATCTTTAGGAATAGTGCTTGCCACTAGACCAGCGAGGTAGATAATAAAATAGTTATTTTTTATATTTCTAGCGAGCTACAAGTGATGACATCCCTGACCTTGGAAACCGAAAGTATTACCTGGACGTTGATTCTAATTTGTGTGCTACTTGGCTTGTTGCTACTGGCTGTGATAGTAACTATCTTGTATAAGGTAAGTTTTGAATCCAATAAATTGGCATCAAGCGATTTGATAAGAGGTATCGTGTGACTGGGTATTGTAAGTCATTTTCATACTGAGCATTTAGTAAGCTCAGTTGCTATAGACCTTTGCTTGATACTCAACTCAACTCAACTCAAAGCATTTATTTCAATTAGACTTAGTCAATTAGAATTAGACCATCACAGGCACTTTTGAATATCAAAAAAACAAAATAAGCGAAGCTACAGTCACAAGGCACAATAACTTGAAAAAGTATTGTAGTTGCACATTCCAAAGCGTAGATCTCTATGGAGAAGAATGGGCAAGAAACTGCATTTACACTCTTTTAAATCAAAGTTTTGTTTCAAAATCTTGGTTACATCATTCATGTTGAGATTATACATATACTTTACTTTCAATGTACCCTACCTTTGAATAATCATCTGCCTAGCCTTTCTTCAACTATGTTGGGATTGGCTTCCAGTCTAACCAGGTGCAGCTGAATATGTTACTTGGAGCGCCTTCCTATCTGACCTCCACAACCCAGTTAGTACTGGGTAATAAGAAAACCTCTTGGTAATGACTAGTTGTCAGACTTGCGGGCCACTGTAACGACTGTCAAAGATATACAATTGACAGCCGGGATCAACGACTTAACGTGCTTTCCGAGGCACGAAGGAAATTTAGTGTGTAATAGTTGGTCACCTATCCATGGACCAACCCAGACTACCGCGGCTTAACCTAAAGATCGAGCCGAAGCGGCTGTTATTATTTAGCCACGAGCCTTTGCTAAAAACCAAGAAAATTATACACCGTGAGTTGTATTACAAAGGTGGTTCACTCAATGTACCCGAATTAAATAGCTCTAGGCGCGATTTTTTTTTTACCTACCGTAATAAGTGCAAAGGAAAATAAACAATACATTAGAATAAAATTATGAAACATCCTGTTAATGATGTTTATAATGTCAAACGCGAGAACATACCTACCTAGCGCTCGAGTAAAGTAGACCATCGCTCGCAACATAACAACGTTTTAACTATTTGTCATGCGTCATAATACTGAATATTTTTATTTTTAAATTATTAAAATGTCTTATATACCTATTTTTTTTAATGAATGTTTAGTAGTCATTGGATACATGAAGTGGGCTGCCGTTGTAAGACGACTAAAAAGTCACGGTGTATAAAGTTTTACTTGGAAAAAAAATATTTTTATCTCAATTTGCTGTTTTCTCCCATAATGAAAGTTAAAATAAAATATAAGAATAGAATAACCCCTTCAGTTATTTTAAGTACATCTTGTATGTATAAGGTGTTGTTTGAATTCACTTTCATCTCACTAATGCAAGTATTTCTTCATCACAGCGAGGATTCTTCCAGAGGACAACACACAAAATGCTGCAGGAGCACAAAAGCAGTCAACAGCGACTGGTCCAAATGAGCGACAGTTCTTCAGGACAGAATTTGGATGAAGAGGAAGATGATATACCACTAGATGATTCTGATGACGAAACATTTAGATAAGAATTATTATTTTTTATGCGACTGAGGTATGAATATACAAGGTGTAAAATATGGCCGTGTACTAACCTAATGATCGTCGTTTGAATACATGACATACGTGATGGCGTATTCGCGCTATCGATCGCTTTGGTTGGGACGCAGGACTAATTAATTAAGGACAAGAAAGCACTGATGAATTGGAACACTTTTTTGTACATTTAACAGCGCATCCGTGCTTACTCCTTGTAATTAAAAAACAGCCCTTACCGCCCCCTTACTAAATAAAGGCGCTGTTAATGTGAAAATGTTACAAAATAAAGGCATTGGTAATGTCAAAATGTTACAAAATAAAGATGTTCCTGAACAGTGCTTCACGAAAAAAAAAACCAAGAGGCTGTTATAATAGTATTAGTATTAATTACATAACAAAGTGTTTTCATATTTTTATAAGTAGTTATAATAATCATAAGTTTTTTTTTACATTTTATACATAATTTAATAAACTACATTAGAAATATAAAACCATAGATTATTTGATTAAAAAAAAAAATTACTGTACATAATTATATCCCGAATAAGTTTTATTAATTCGTGCTGTGCTGTTTTCAGTGATGGTTGAACGTCAACGGTCTGCATAAGTACGAACGTCACACACAGATAATGAAATACAATAGAATACTAAGTTATAATGAATATGCTTGTCAAGCTTCCTGTTGTTTTGTCGTTGATAGCAGCTGATTATTAAAGTGTTTATGAATAATATTACACACAATAATATAAAATAGGACACGATACGTATATTGCTTTTCATGTCTGTCTGTTTGGCCTTCTAGCTCTACCAAACTACGCAAAAAAAAAAAACGATTTTCACGATTATTAAAAGAATTTATTTTGGTAGGTTTTTTTGTATAAAACTTTAACTTAGATGCCATAAATATCACAGGAATATCAATGTTTTGACTTGTTACCGTGTCGGTAAGTCGCATCCAAGCAAAGTAGGATCACGTTTTTTATCATTTTAACTTTACTAGCTTATACCCGCGGCTGCTCCTGCGCGGAATTCGGTAAATGTCTCACAAGATCTTACTGCCAGAATAAAAGTATCCTTTGTGTTAATCTAGGTTATAAACTGCAATGGTAATAACTGTATGCTAAATTTCATCTAAAAGCTTCTGATAGTTTTGCGTGAAAGAGTAACAAACATCCAGACATCCATACATCCTCACAAACTTTCGCATTTATAAAGCTCAGTATCGTTTTACTTCATACTTCGGTTCACACCGCGAACTACCGAAAGTGCTGAACCGAAATATGAAAATAGGAGAAACGCTCGCTAGCTGGTGGTATGGCCTGAGCTTAATAGTAGTAAGATATATGTTAAAAGTATAATCAGGTAAGCATGTTTGAGTGAGCTAAATTTGTTTTTAGCCAACTCAAACCAACATCACATTAAGTAATGTATTTTTAGACTCTGTAAACTGGAATCTCTACCCAACTTTTCCATTCAGTAGTTGATTTGTGCTGCTACCCAATTAATCAGTTCGGTACCAGTCCCATTAACACGGTTAAAACTTCAGCTTCGAATTTAGAACACACTCGTGATCAATTTAACTTTAGCGAGGATTTCAAACATGTTTTATTTAATTTCAACGTTTAATTCTAGACTTTCAAAGTATCTAGTTAATTTTTCTGGCAACACTCAGTGAAAACGCGTTTGAATGATTTTTTTCGTAATTTTTTAAATAACCATTAAGGTGCTCTTTTAACAACGACCACAATCGTATACCGCAGCAGCTATATGACGTTCAATCACAATGACAGCACCGAGACGTCTGCCCCACACTAGTAATGTCTCCTATATCGTGTTACAATATTTTGCTCACAAACAGCCAGACCCGGAACAATTTCCTGTAGGCCATGCAAGTATTTGTTCCGTGCAGGGATCGAATCCGCGACACACAGCGTAACAGCCCGTCGCTCAGCCACTGCGTCAACCGTACCGCCTCTCACAGAACAAGCACAAGAAACACACACACCTTCACAGAAACTTAAACTTCCATGACATACATATAGTCAGCCTCAAAAAGATGTAAACACGGATTAGGAACTATTACCTTGTCTACAACCATTATTCCATAATTGTGTCTACATTGTAAAGCTACAAAACATAGTAAACAATTAATTTCACCAAAACCTCCTACATGTCATGTACGTATAAGTATAGCACTCAGATAATGTCATGTTATACTGCTAGATTATCATAAAAGACCCTATTAAGGTTAATATACAAATAAAAAAAAATCCCTAAAAGAAAAATAGTCCAGTACGAAATATAAAACATTTATATTTATTATTAGAAACAGGAGGAAATTGCCCATACAAAGCACTTAGACCCTCATTATCACTCCCGCTCGTTAAGGGTGCTAAAAGTAAAAAATACCTCTCATCAGTTCTTTGAACATCTAATGAGTGCAATAAGTCTTCTTTTTAAAATAGTTCAAGACACTCTGAAGGTTTTATTATCCTGTTATTATTATTTTCTTAGGTAGAAAAGGTACCGAATGCACAAAAGGTTATTCCATTTAATATTCGGTTTGTGGATGGGTAATCGCCTGTAATCCCCGAACGGTAAGGCAGAGGTGTACTTGATTGTGCACCCACATTTCGCTAGTTATGTTTAAGTCCCATGTAATGGTTGACGAGCCTATTGCCATCAAACGGGCTCAAATCCAGACTGCCACTGAGAAGTTCCAGGTGGAAAAATCTAATTACGCCCGACCCGGGAATCCAACCAAGGACCTCATGCTCAGCAGTTGCACTTGCTACCACTGGACTAACGGCAGTCGCAACTAATGGGTATAATAACCAATTCTTACATATCTAGAGCACGGAGAGGCCGTGCCTTAAAACCATGTCAAACCCGGCTGTAATATCTAATTCTTTGACAGACGTCTCGGGTAGTTGAAGTACTTTCATCTGCAACCAGTCTTACCAAAGGGTTTCATATTGCCTAGTAACTGGGCTGTGTAAGTCAAATCCAATAGGCAGTCAGGCAGTCGCTCCATTTAAAGTACTGATCACAAATGAAGATATGCATACCCAGATAACGCAAAAAAACATACTTCGCGTACCCGGCTTAAGCATTTTGTGCTTAACGTGGCTACTGTCACAGCTAGCTAATTTGTTTAAACCAACAACGTTACAACTCACTACAAACTGAATTCTAGACATTTAAAGAACAAAAATGTAGTCAATTTTGGATAGTAACTAGTTTGTATGGTAACTAAATAGTGCTTATGAATGACGCCAAAGTAGGTACTCCAAAAATGGCACGCTTAGTTTTCATACGAATTGTGATACTGGCGTACATCTGTGGTATTGGTACTGTTGAGCACAGCTCCGTGTAATGGAAGAAGAACTGCCAAAGCTTTAGGTGTTATAGACCGACTGCTTTAATGAGTCCTCGCGAAGGTATCAATTTAAATGGAATATTCCGAAGGTTGATCAAGTATTGGTTTAATTAGTATCGTTATACCTACGTGGATTATGGTTATTTTAAAGCAAATAACCTGTGGGATATTATTAGGACTTTGTGGACGCTTAATGTGTATTTGATAGGGCAAGACGTAGGACTCATTAAAGCGGTCGGTCTATAGTTCTGTTTAGAAATGTAAGTCCCCAAAAATAAGCGCGAAAATCTTCATTTCGAGTTTCGGTACTAATAAGACAATGTCAATTTCATCTCGCTACATCGGAAGAGGTAATCTGTATCTAATATCGCAAATGGGCCTGTTGAAGATAACAGGGGTCTTACCGAAGCGTGAAGTTTGAGATAAGGGTCCGTTATCTGTTATTATATCAACCTTGAGAGAGTTTCTTGATAACCTAATTGAGAAATTAGTAAGTAATTAATATTTTGAATTACTTGTTAATCAAAGCAAAGGGAATATTTTCCTACCATATTTTTCAGCTTATTAATTAAATAATGAGTTCCTGGTAGCTATTCCATTGTTGTACAAAGGTTATTTAAAGACTCGTCAATCACTCATAAAATATTCAAAGAACATTATTTTTTGTTTAAAAAGAGAAATTATTTTTCTACCAATAATACCCATGCCTATTTGGCATTATTTTCCGATTCCCAGATCGTTATGCCTGTTACAGGGTTAAAAGTCTTGATATTAATTTATTTATTAACGACGACGCGTAGCAAAAACCATTGTGTTTAGAAATATATAATTTATCACAAAAGTTTCTTATAAAATAATGATGGCCTGTAGGTTCTGCTCACCCCCATAGGGAAAGGTCTTTTATGTATAACGGAGGTCGGCACTCAAAACTTTTTCTTTAATTCTCCTCCAAAAGGCATTATTTGTATAGAATAACCTAATTAAAATGCTGAGGAGAAATCAAATCGGGTACACGGCTTGTTAAGAAATAAAAGGTGATTCAAGCTGATCACAACCTCAATAAATACGCGAGTTGATACTCGTATATAATATTTTTCTACCCTCTCATACGCTGTTACGCTCACGTCAAGAACATATCGAACAGAGACCACTCTTTATGTAACTGTGTTGCGGATATGGACACAAAATAGATCAAAGCGGATATTTGTATCTATGTAAAAAGTCCTCGACTTTAAGTAAACATCTGGTACGACCCTCTTATGTACAGTCACGAAACATGTATAATACAAACCAACTTTTAAAGGGATATCCTTCAACTGTTTTGATTGGATTGCTCCGTTAGTCTACTCAATATTATCTGTGGTCTAGTGATCGCAAGTGCGTCGCGCCCTCTTATGTACAGTCACGAAACATGTATAATAGGTACAAACCAACTTTTAAAGGGATATCCTTCAACTGTATTGATTGGACTGCTCCGTTAGTCTAGTCTATATTATCTGTGGTCTAGTGATCGCAAGTGCGTCGCGCCCTCTTATGTACAGTCACGAAACATGTATAATAGGTACAAACCAACTTTTAAAGGGATATCCTTCAA
The DNA here is from genome assembly GCA_910589295.1 of Noctua janthe. Taxonomy (NCBI): domain Eukaryota; kingdom Metazoa; phylum Arthropoda; class Insecta; order Lepidoptera; family Noctuidae; genus Noctua; species Noctua janthe. The sequence goes on from OU342561.1 coordinate 2,553,483, forward strand.
CTGTATTGATTGGACTGCTCCGTTAGTCTAGTCTATATTATCTGTGGTGGTGTAGTGGTCGCAAGTGCGACGCGAAGTCCCAGCGAAATAATTTAACTGTCTTGGATCCCGCAACGAAATTAATCAGAAAAGAATAGCGGAGGAGTAGGAAAAACACGATTTTCACTTCCCTCCATATCAGCAGGAGATAGAACAAAACAAGGTCAATAGGTAAAAATGGACGTTTACAACTGGGATAAGCCCAGTTGCACCACGGATAAATATTATCCAGCTTCCTACTTTATCCTACTAATATTATAAATGCAAAAGTTTGTGAGGATTTATGGATGGTTTGAGACTCTTTCACACAAAAACTACTGACCGAATTTGGATGAAATTTGGCACATAGATAGTTTATAACCTGGATTAACACATAAGATACTTTTTATCCCTATAGTACGTTACCGTGGGACAATTATCGAACTACACGTGGGTGAAGCCACTGGCATAAGCTGGGTCCTAAGTTGTGAGCTGTTAATGGAATCAAATCCATTATAGGTATGAATTATTAATTCGTTGTTGTTTGTATGAGGCTTGGTCTCCGACAGACTTCTACTCTTATGCCCAGGCCTCATATGGAACAATACAACGCGAGTGGCCTCCATTGTAGCGGTCCCATTGTATTTTTAGAACAAGTTCCCTTTTGTGGCCGAGTAATACACTACACTGTGGTTTGTTATTTTTTTTAGTGTTACTTTATTTATTTGTATAGGCCGTGCAGGCACTTTGTTTTTGAAAATCTGTTTTTTGAGCCGTTTTAGGTATAGTGGACGGTACAGCACCTTTTTTTCAGGCTTTATATCATGTTGAGTCTTTTAAATTAAAAGAGCAAAAGAAGCTCTTTTTTTTAAGTATGCTTCACACTGGCTTTAGACAAAGGACATGTATGAGTTCCCGGTATAATAACCGGTGTTTTCCTGAAAAACAAAACCGGACAAGTGAAAGATGGACTCTCGCATCAATTATATCTTTCAAGTCATATCTTTTGATCGCGTTGACTTACAAGTTTGATTTTATCACAGCTGAAAAAGACCGCGTAGACCCGAGTATTTGAAATAAATTTCAACTTGATACCTCTTCACTTGATACCTCTACGCGTTTCTGAGAAAAAGTTTCTTGACAGACAGACAGACAACAAAGGTGATAAGGGTTTCTTTTTATTTTTGAGGTATGGAACCCTAAAAATGGAATTGATCTTGCACGTCTAAATCCAAATCTATTGCTTCATGTTAATACCTATTTTAAACGTTCGTCTGGTCGAGAACGTAGGTGAATGATTGGGAAATTGTCAAAATGAAAGACACTGCCTTTTGCTATTTGTGTATGTCACGCTACTATTATGCCGCTGTATTGAAGCACCATACCTTCAAACAGTATCAAAGAACTGGTAACATTTAATTAAAAGTATCAAAAAACCCGACTACAAATCTAAAAATTGTATTTGTAATCTCTTTTTAATTTCCTTCATTTTGATACCCTACTCGACCGGTTTGGTTGAAAATAAATTATTAACGACTTACAATTTAGCGCCAAAAATTGACCATTTTGTTTAAAAAAAAACAGCAATTTGGAACATACGGGGTAATAAAGAACATTTAAAAAAAAACATACAAGATACGCCCGAAAAACATAACCCTTCCTTCTTCCTTCCTTTTAGTCGGGTAAAAAGAACCCTTTATCAATAACAAAAGCTGGGATTGTGCATAATAGACTAGCGCTAAGAATGGTGCCATTGGGACAGAAAGAACTTGAATTAACAATAATGTACAGGATCCCGTTGAAAGTATGGGGTCTTTTGATTAAACTATAAATTTCTTAAACTGTCTTCGGCAGTAAGGACGTAAACTACAAAAGACTTACATAAAGGATCAAACAACTGCCAGGGCTGCGGGACTGTTCGAAAGAGATACCGTGGCCCTGGAACACAAAGGGCAGAGAAGGAACATGGATGGGTTTTAGTCAGTACAAGTCTGACACTCCCCTCCGCTCCGCCCAGAGTGGGGGGGGGTCATTTGATGATTTCCCATCCGGGAAAAAAAAAAAAAAAAAAAAAAAAAAAAGGATCAAACAACACAAGGCATTGATACAATTGGTATTTTCGTAAAAAGCAAAGCTTGTAACGAGGTTAATTTCAGATTTCATTATCATCTGCCTAGCCTTTTCTCAAGAGATCACAATGGATATCACGGCGAATTGACGTTGTGTATAAATAAAGGTCGTTTTCGCAATCGAAATTAGGTTTGCTTTAAGAAAACCCAATTCAGGGTTAAGCACACTTATTGCAATTTGTATGTACATTTTTTTGAGTGTAATAAAAATAAGAATAAGTTGATAAAAGTGATACACCCATATCAATTTTATCAATTTTATTTCTTCTCTGTCTGACTATTCTGCATAACTTATCATTACTGTTAGACAATCCTTCAAGTACTAACATTTTAATAAACAATATCCTCAGAAAAGTAAGAACAGAACAATTAATAATAACGTCGTAAGTCCGTAATAACCGCGAACAGGTTCCGTCGAAGGCGGCTAAGCTGCGGATATTTCTCGTCAGGCGCTCCGCTCTACAAGTAATTAAGACAACGATAAATAAAATCTTGCCACTGCGGAAATGGTGAGAATTTGTCGACGTTTTGGATTCTAGTGAACAATGATGCAGGTAAGGAATATCAGTTTTTTTTATTTATTGTCAAAATTATTTTCAGTACTTACTCGCAAAAGTATACTATTTATAATATACATGGAAGACACTCGAGCTACATAGTCCATTAGAAATTAAAAAGCACGAGTGATTGTGTGTGTGTGTGTGTGTGTTTAAATCATCTCAGCTGCCCAGGTGCCCAAATCGGGAATGCAGGTGAAATATCGGGAGTCTCGATAATGCAGAATTGGGAATTGATAAGTATCTTGTATGTAGGGTTAAAATAATATATTTGTCGGATCCGGTCGTTAGTATGGACATAAAGTGAATCGCAAGTACGCCAGTGTGCAATGTTGATATCACGCGTCCTACGTACCAGTCTATTCACAACACAGCATGCTTATACTGAGTCGGGCGAGCTCGCAGCGAGGATGAGAGGGATCTGATCTCGGCGGAGTTGAGACGTCCCGAAACTGTATCCCGAACTTGTACCTCGTGTTATTGTGTTAAGTTGTAATTTCAAGTAATTTGTTAGGTTGCTAAAAACGGTGTATCGCACCCAGTGTGTTTGCATTGCACGAAATACATCTGCTGCCCACATGATTTACAAGCCTTTTTTTTTTTTTTTTTCTTTTTTTTCCGGATGGGAAATCATTAAATGACCCCCCCCCACTCTGGGCGGAGCGGAGGGGAGTGTCAGACTTGTACTGACTAAAACCCATCCATGTTCCTTCTTTGCCCGTTATGTTCCAGGGCCACGGTATCTCTTTCGAACAGTCCCGCAGCCCCGGCAGGCGTCGGCCCATGCGGACCCCTACTTGATTGCTGACATCTCTTTGAGGCGCGCGTGGAACACGAACGCGCCGTCGACACGGCCCGTCGTCATAAGACGGCCGGACGGCGAGCTAGCCCATAACTCGCCGTCCACAGGCCAGCGCCTACGGTGGTCGGAAGCCACCACGTGACCCCCGACGCCCAGGGCGTCTCCCGCGGCGGCTGGGACGTGAGGTTCTTTCCCTCTCACGTCCTGCCACCTCCTTCACTAGCATGACTGCTTCGCAGAAGGAGGTGACGGCTTCCCATTCCCTCTCGCTCCGGACCATGGCTTGAACCAAGGCCGGACGCGAGAGATCGCCGCCGCCAATCGCCGCTGTGAGGACACGGCGGTGCTCCGCCCAAGTGGGGCAGACCTCCACGGTGTGTTCCACCGTGTCCTCCGGACGATCCTCGCAGTGGAAACAACCGTGTCCGGTGAGGACCTGCGTCAGGCGGTAGGGGAGGGCGCCGTGGCGCCTCTCTAGCCACTCCTCAAAGAGGGGACTTATCGCCACTATGGTGGCGTGCCCTGCACGGGGTTGCGACAGTCGCTCTCTCCATGTCGCCATGAGATCACGCCGGAGGTCTGTCCGCTGAGCGGCAATTTGTCGCGGCAGCGGAGTTTCTCCCCGACATAGTGCTTCCGCGCGCCATTCATGCAGGCGCGCGAGGACTATCGCCTCCAGATCCCATGGCGGCAATCCGGCAAGGAGGCTAGCCGCCTCGCCGGAGATCGTGCGGTACCCCCGGATTAGCCTTATGGCTATCACCTTTTGGGGCGCGTTCAGGTAGTGGGCAGCTTGCCGCCTCAAAGAACGCGCCCACACCGGGGCCCCGTAAAGGGCCATGGACCGCACGACCCCCGCGTAAAGCTTCCGGAAGGAGGCGTTTGGACCCCTCAGGTTGGGCAAGAGCCGCTTGAAGGCAGCCCCTGTCCGTTCCAGTTTGGGAGCCAAACGTCGGAAGTGCTCCACGAAGTTCCACCGGCTGTCGAGGACGAGTCCTAGGTACTTCAACGTCGACCCGACGCCGATGGAAACCCCTCCTCCCATCAGTAGGGATCCCGACGGTGGCGCATTCCGCGAGGCCCATGAAAACACATGGCCTCGGACTTGTGCAATGCTACCTCGAGACCCAATTGCCGGATCCTCTCCACAACTATCGCAACCCCGCGTGTCATGTTTTCGGCTGCCGCCTCGTGCGACCTCCCTTGTGCCAGTACCAGCGTGTCGTCAGCGTAGCAAACTACACTGACGCCGGTAGGGAGGTCGGCGCGCAGCACCCAGTCGTAACCGATGTTCCACAAGGCCGGCCCCAGAACCGAACCCTGTGGAACACCGCACGACATCTCTCGCCGGTTCTATTCTCCGCTCCAACTGGGGTAGATGACGGCCCTATCCGTCAGGTAGTCCCCGACCACACGACGAAGGTAGGTCGGCACCCCGTGATACCGGAGTGCCGGTGTGGAGGCGTTAGCGATGTCAAGAGACACCGCCAAGACAACCCCGCCCCGGGACACCGCGTCCCCCGTCGTGAGGGCTCTCACGCGCATGATGGCGTCCACCGTCGAGCGCCCCTTGCGGAAACCAAACTGGTGTTCCGCAAGATCCGGCCCCATCCCTGCAAGGTGCCCGGCGAGGCGGTTGGCAATGACTCTTTCAAAGAGCTTGCCCACCTCGTCGAGCAACACAATGGGCCGGTATGCGAACGGAGAGTCCGCAGGGCGCCCTGGCTTCCGGATGAGGACCAGCTTCCCCGTCTTCCAACGAAGCGGGAACTGGCCTCTCTCCAAGCATGCGCTTAGGAGCCCTTCCAGTCGGGGCCCGAGAGCCTCAGAGGCCAGGACCCAGGCTTTACCAGGCAAGCCATCGGGTCCCGGGGCGGTATTTCTGGCTTTCAGCCTGCGTACCGCCACTCTCAGGTCTACCCCAGTCACCTCCAAAACGTCATCGTCGTCATCGGTGTGGTCCGCTTCCGGCACCGCATGCGGTGACGGAGCCATAGGCGGGGGAGAATGCTCCCCTCGCGAAGGGAACAGAACGCTCACCATGTCCTCCACGAGCTCAGGCCGGAGACTCTGCGTTAGCGGGGGGGCCCGGGTGCGGAGTTTGTCCCGCACCATCTTGTAAGGGCGCCCCCACGGATCTCCGTTCAGAGACTCCAGCATCTCCTCGCGGGCCAAATGCTTGGCCCGCCGGACAGCCTCTTGGAGGGCGGTCTTTGCCGCTCTGTACCCCTCGTACAGCTCCGCCTCAATGGCTGCCGCATCCGGAGGGCGGATGCGGAGCCTGCGATGCCTGGCGTACAGGTGCCGCGCGGCAACGCACGCCTTGCGCAGAGACGTCAGCTCTTGCGACCACCAGTACACCTGACGCCGGGCGCTTCCTGGCCGAACTCGGGGCATTGCCACGTCGCAAATCTCGGACATGGCCTCCTGGAACCAACCCGCCTCGTTGTTGAGAGTTGTTCGTTGTCGGCACAACTAATGTCATTCCCAGTGCAAAAGAAATGTACTATTAAATATTGGCAGGTTACAAGACGCGACTACTGTAACGAAAATATGACAATATTTAAAAATTGCTTAGATAAACTATCTTTCTCTGACATTTACAAAACCGATGACCCTAATGTAGCGTACAATTCCTTTTTTGACATATTTTCGTTATTCTACAAATTGTGCTTTCCTGAAATTAATGTTAGAATCAGCACGATGAAAAAACCTAAATGGGTTTCACGTGGTGTAAAACTATGTAGTAAAAAGAAAAGGCAATTATTATGGCAATATAGACTAAAACCAAATCCGATTAATAAAAGAAAACTAACTTGCTGTTTAAAAATATTTTAAAAAATTGTAAAAGGCACAGAATAACTATGCAATAAAGACGTCAGATAACAAATCAAAAGCTACTTGGAAAATTATAAATGACTCGAAATTCAACATTCCAAAAAACTGTATTGATAAAATTTGTGTAAAAAATGACGTCATTACAGATCCAAAGGCTATTGCAGATGCATTTAATAATTACTTCATTGACAAAATTAACCCTATAGCAGGGTCTGGTAAAAATGCTGCATCACTGATACCAAAAAGAAGAGATTCTTTTTTTCTCGCCCCTTGTCTGCCAATCGAAGTATTTAAAATTATAAAACAATTGAAAAATACAAATAGTGTAGGACATGATGGCCTATCAACAAAAGTTTTAAAATCTGTAGCGGGAGAAATAGCACCGCATCTAAGCTATATAATTAACCTGTGCATCGAGACAGGTGTTTTTCCCGATGCTTTAAAAGTATCTGTCATAAAGCCGTTATTTAAAAAGGAAAATAAAGAGCTAATGCAATTCTATAGGCCAATATCTCTTATTAGCATAATCTCTAAAATATTTGAGAAGTATCTATGTAAACAGTTGAATACGTACCTTGAAAGAGAAAACATACTCACTAATGAACAGAAAGGGTTCAGAACTGGTAAAACAATAAACTTGGCAATATACGATTTTTTACATTATGTCATGCAAAAAGTAGATTTAAATATACCTGTATGTACGATTTTCTGTGACATGACACAGGCTTTCGACTATGTCCGGCACGACATACTTATTGAAAAATTAGAAGCATATGGCATTAGAGGTAATGTCTCAAACCTCATTAGATCTTATTTAAGCAATAGAACTCAATTTACAGAAATCTCAGCAGTAAATAAAAGTAATAAAAAGGAAATTGTGTATAAGTCCAAAGAACGTGTAGTTAAATTTGGCGTTCCGCAAGGAACTGTCGTTGGCCCGCTGTTTTTTATACTGTACATTAATGACCTACCCAAATGCATCGACCACCCGATGACACTTTTTGCCGACGACAGTACTATTACAATTGCTTTAAAAAACAGAGACACATACGAATCTGATATTAACAATTCCATAGAATCAATGGTAAAGTGGCTGGAAAACAATAATCTTAAGATAAATCTTGAGAAAACTAATATTCTACATTTTGCCCAAAGATCATCCATACCAAATGTAAATGTCCATTATTGTAATAACAAAATAGATAAGGTGAACACAACCAAATTTCTTGGTGTAACTATTGACAGCAAATTAGATTGGAAAGCTCATACGGAAGAATTAAGCAAAAAAATTAGTAATGCCACATATGCCCTGTATAAATTGGCCCCCATCTTAAATGTTGATGCACTGCTAACTGCTTATCACGGCTTGGTGTCCTCTAACTTGAGATATGGACTAATTTTTTGGGGAAATTCAACAAATAAAGATATGATATTTAAAACACAGAAGAGGTGCCTGAGGGCTATGTCTGGTCTCCATGTTACAGAGAGTTGCAAGCCGTTATTTAAAACATATAAAATATTAACCCTTCCATCAATGTACATTTTAGAGATCATCATGTTTGTGAAATCGAATCCACACCTATTCCCCTTAGAGTCAGATAAAGTAGTTAGAAATAGACGCGACAATAGTAAGTTATGTATTCCGAGATCCAGAAAAGCTCTAATGCGTAAAAGTGTATTCTGTATGGCGCCAATTCTCTATAATAAGTTGCCAAAACATTGGAGGGAATTACCTATTGAACAATTAAGAAATAGATTAAAAAACCTTTTCTTAGAGAAAATCTATTACAGCACTGACGAATTCTTAACCGACAAATTAATTTGACTTGCATTTTGACATTCATTTTATTAACAGTTGCTTTGACATGTGTATGTATTCCTTTAGATGTATTTGTATATTGACATGATTGTATAATTATTATTTTTTATTTTTTGAAATGAGTATTATTTATGATTGTATTTTATTCTACCATTTAGCTTTTAGTATGCTCTAAATTGGATTGTTTCATTGCTATATCTGCAATTTAATTAACGATTATAAAAATAATTGAGGCTGTGTAACTTCGACATCTCATATTTGTACGCCGTTCAGGCAAAACATGACGGAAATCATAATTGGATTTAACATCTTGCATGCTATGTGTGTATACTCATGTTTTGAACAAATAAAAAATTATCTTATCTTATCTTATCTTGATGTCGGCAGGCCTGACCGGTGATGACACCCAGGCCTGCAACGATAAGAGTAGCCTAACGGAGTAAATCCTGACATATCCGACATATTAAATAAAAAAGGGCATGTTCAAGTACACCATGTCTACAATGCATCCAGCATTGTAGGTAAGTCATGAGTGTGGTTTTAGCCGGTTAGGGGCCATCGCTGGGCTGGTTCTGACTGACTATTTATCTGTGAGGCAACCTAGGCGTCACTGGAGAATTTTACATTTCTCCTCAAAATTAAACCTCGAGCACTGCTGGCATGAAATGTTTTACCAATGATAAGTTTATAAACTAAAATGGTCATTAACATTATCATTAACACTAAAAACTGGATATTTACCATGTTTAACCGTTAGTTTATCCGTGATCATGGCGCTTGCAACAGCGCCGAAATTTCCAGAACGATAAGAGTAGGCGAATGATAATTGCGTTGCTTGTAAAAAGCAGCTTAGACTTAAAATTTTGAACTCATAACAAATAGTAAACACAGTAGTAGTGGAGGAGCTCGTGGCTAAATAATAACAGCCGCTCGGATCGATCTTTAAGTTAAGCCGTGCTTGCCTAGGTTGGTCTTTGGATGGGTGACCACCCATTACATACCGAGTTTCCTCCGTGCCTCGGAAAGCACGTTAAGCCGTTGGTCCCGGGTGTCATTTGTAGATCTTTGACAGTCGTTAGGTAGCCAGTGGCCCAAGAAGTCTGACAACCAGTCTTGCCAAGGGGTATCGTATTACCCAGTACTAACTGGGTTGTGGAGGTCAGATAGGCAGTCGCTCCATGTAAAATACTGGTATTTAGCTGCATCCGGTTAGACTGGAAGCCGACCCCAACATAGTTGGGAAAAGGCTAGGCAGATGATGATGAACAAATAGTAAACACTTGGTAAATATCCCGTTTTTTGTGGTAATGATTTACACTTTATCTGCCATACTTGTATTCTTTGCTCCTTTCTTCAATAAACACGAATAATATTTCACCAGAACCTGTCCAAATCCAATTACGTCTAAAATTCAAACTATCAAGCTCTCCGACTATCGACAAATGACGTTTGCATATCAAGCACGTGAATCCGACGAGTATTTGTCGTCAGATTCCGTTCTGGCACAAATCTGTACGTAGTAGCGACGTCATTGGTTAGATAAGCGGTTGGCACGAAATTTAGATTCACTCGTCGTAATCGATGTGTGACGAAATTCAAGCTGTTTGATTTGTAGAGTAAGTTGAATGAGAATATCATAACATCACGCCTGTAATTCCTGAAGGATTAGGCAGAGGTGTACCTAATAGTACATCCACATTTTGCCAGTTATGTTTTAAGTCCCGTGTAATAGGAGGCGAGCCTATTGCCAGCAAACGGGCACAAATCTAGACTCCGTGGCTGTTACTGAGAAATTACTGATGGAAAAAACTCAATAACATTTTGCACTGGGTTAGGGAATCGAACCCAGTACCTCATGCTCAGCAATCGCGCTTGTAACCACTCGACCAACGAGGCAGTCAAATAATAATAGTCAGTTTGTGATCATCGTTCATGAAAAGTAATACAACGTTGAACAAGCTTACATTTACAAAATAGATCCTGTTCACAACATTAGGTACTGTACTTTAATTATTTAATAAGGATGCATATTTCAATACCTAACATGTTGCAACGATTGGAATGACACTGTCAGGGGGACACAATTTGAGACAGGCCAATTCTGTAACCAAAAAAAAAAACTACTAAAAAACATTTCCTGGAACAAGTTTTTTTTTTTTTCAAAGGAATGCGTCTGCTTTGGTATGTACTACGTGGTGATGAAGATTGATGAAACAGATGTGACTAAAAGAGAAATAAGAGGAACCAAAAATAATAGAGGAAGACAAAAGAAAATATCAATAAATTGTATGTGGAATTCTATGAATAACACGATAGCGTGACAGTTGACAGGGGAAAATGGAAGAGAAAACGTGTTGTGCCGACCCCAAGTATCACGGGACAGGCGTTGGAAGATGGTGAAGTAGTTTTTCAAAGCTACAACGCACGCTACGTTCATACAAATACTTTACTCACCTTGCATCGTTTTAGATTTTCATAAAATATGTTCGTTGTGGGATCAAAGACAGTTAAATTGGGTCTTCGTCGAGCTTCATTGTCTCTGTGCTTTTCTGGTGGTCGCCACTGTTTATTCTAGCTTTTAGGAGTTACAGTGGTTGGGCTACGGGACTGTTCGAAAGAGATACCGCGGCCCTGGAACACAAAGGTCAAAGAAGGAACATGAATGGGTTTTAGTCAGTGCAAGTCTGACACTCCCTTCCACTCCGCCCAGAGCGGAAGGAGTTTGATGATTTCCAATCCGGGAATGGGAGTAGTGTGGCGGGCTTGTCATAAAGCATTTAACTTATATGCCTATTATTAAAGTAAAACCAGTTCCTCGCTTAAAAAATATTGTAATTAAAAACCAGAACTGGTTTTCCGAGAATTGCTCACAAACACGTTTTTCTTTATATTAGCAAGGAAAAATAAATAAAGCTTTCCACAGACTTAATCTTTATTACTACCGTTGACTTCAAAGCAAATTCATTTTATAATTGCACAGTTCTTTATAAAACTTGTAGTTAAGTGCGTTTTTTTTAATCGTTGTGAATAATTCTTGTTATTGCAGAATAAACCTAAATACGGCCCCCCAGTGTCGACATTGGTGTTAACTAATTATCCGTCATACGACCTCCTACTCTACATACGATTTGTTGTTTTGCTTTTGTTTTTATCTTGTATTATAAACTCATTACTCTTCCTTTATTGCGCCGTAATTGGGTAATTAAAACTATCATAGTGCTGTGTCAAATTTTAAGTGCTTTTAAGTGTAATTTCATTTAATATAGTGTCTGCAGAAGGGATAAATATTGATAAAAAAAAATATTTTGCTAAATAATAATTTTAAAAACATATTTACTTTAGTGTTCCTTGTGACTGTGTGTTGTCTACTTTTATGTAAAGAATAAAACTGAAATAGTGGAACTTCCGTGCTTTCAGTGATAAAAGTGCGTTTTTTTGGACTGAAACTGGTAAGTTACCTACAAACCTGATATAAACTAACTAAGTAAGTAGGAAATGAGCCGTAAAATCGGAGTTTGGAAATACTATTTGAAATCAGACTAAATTGCTCACAAGCTGGACATTCGTAGTCATAGTAATTATTATAAGGTTTCTCGTATTTTAGACTATTTGTGTGTATTATAATAAATATTCGTTAATTTCATTTTATCTGTATGTATGTGTATTAGGATGTACCTATTTATGTATTATTTGTGGTTTTTTTTGTGTTATTTATGTTAACAAAATGGTATTTTTCTTATGTTTTATTTTTTTGTACTCTGTCAAAATGCTGTACTATTTGACCCAAAGGTTGACTGGTAGAGAATGTCTTGTGGCATTAAGTCCGCCTATGTACCACTCTTGTACATACATGAAGTTTAAATAAATAACTAAAAATACCTGCGTATTTTCAGCAGCAAAATGAGTTTTTGGCCCCTTGACATAATTTCAAGTTGACTTTGTTATTTAAACACCATACCTAACTTAAACCTAAGAAGTATTTACAATCAGTAAAACCTTCAGATTTACTATCTATATTAGAGGATTAAGATACATTACTTTGCGTCGTGAGAGGTAGTCAGTGGCCGAAAGTCTGACAATCAGTCTTACCAAGGGGTATCGTATTACAAAGTACGAACTGGGTTGTGGAGGTCAGATAGGCAGTCGCTTCATGTAAAATACTGGTATTCAGCTGTATCCGGTTAGACTGGAAGCCAACCTTAACATAGTTGAGAAAAGGCTAGGCAGATTATGATGATGAAAAACAAGTCACACTTTGCCACAGCCACTGTGGTATCATAGCCTCTCATAGTGGTAGTATAGCCATCCGGTTAGACTAGAAGCCGACCTCAACATAGTTGGAGAAAAGCTAGGCAGATTTTTACTATACGTCGTGATAGGTGCGTGTCTTGGGTTCAAACTCGAGACCAATGACTTGGCCGCCCGACGTTCACATCACTAGACTATCACTGCGACCATACATTGAACTACCTGCACAAAAGAGCAGTTAGATGTAAAACCAAAAATCTTTACTTTTCGCATCAACGAAATGAAACTCTATTCGATGCTAAAGGTAAGCCGAATTCACCGAACTATTCGTTAGACATCAAAAAGCTTCAGTATTTCAGAGGTTTGCTGTGTGAGCAAAAATGTTCTTTAACAGCCAACAACCTGAAAAGCGCTGAAATCCTGAAAGGCGAATACAGAAGTGACACACTCTCTAGTAGGACGACTTGCTTAATATTAATAGTGATTCCAACAAAAAAGCAAAGGCTCTGCAAAACCGCGTGCAAAGGCTCTTTGTATTTATGTGCCAGCTTTGTGTTTTTATTGAGAAAAGTAGTGCAATAAAAATGAGAAACCTATTAGTTATACTTAATAATTAATAGGACAAAATGAAAGGAATTGTCGCAATAATAATGCTTACTCAACAATGTTGCACTCTGTGGTTGCACTAATATACTTATAGATAAAAAATAAATCAAACTTTGAAGAATCATAGTAAACGTTTTAAATCTTAGTTAAACATTTATAAAAAATGATAGTTGTTATCGAGGAGCTTATGACTAAATAATAACAGCCGCTCGGGTCGATCTTAAGGATAAGCCGCGCTTGCCTACGTTGGCCCGTGGATGGGTGACCGCCCATTACACAACGAATTTCCTCCGTGCCTCGGAAAGCACGTTAAGCCGTTGATTCCGCCTTTAATTTGTAGATCTTTGACAGTCGTTATACGTAGTCAATGGCCCGAAAGTCTGACAACCAGTACTTACCAAGGGGCATCGTATTACCCAGTACTAACTGGTTTGTGGAGGTCAGATAGGCAGTCACTCTATGTAATCTACGGGTATTCAGATGCATCCGGTTAGCCTGGAAGCCTATCTTAACATGGTTGGGAAAAGGCTAGGCAGATGATAGTTATCAGTCTAAGCCGCTTTTGTTTTCAGCCTGATCTTAAGACCGGGTCTTAAGACTTAGGACCGGACTCACCAAAACGGAGAGCGGAGTGGAGAGAACACGTGTGGAAACCAACCAATCACATTGCTTGAAATCTATTTAGCGTCTCTCGTCTCTCCTGTGATTGGTCGAATCTTGCACATCTCCTCTCCTCTCCGTTTTTCTCCGCTTTGGTGAAGTCCGGGCCTAATCATAATTGTCAAAAGTACTGTTACTTTCACATTTATGATATTAGTATGACCCCAAACCCGGTCATGGGTGTCTTCATCAACTGTCTGTATATTACATTTTCACACCTTAACGGCTATATGGGCATATGTAAAGACCATGACCTGAGCTGGGGTCATAAGAATCTTTTTATCGGGACAAAAACTATCCTTTGTCCAAATTGTAAATTTCTGAGGTTCTTCAATTTTCTCGTGGAATAATATACGACCTTTACACGGGCGGGAATCCGGGAAAAAAACTACAATATTTTGACCGACTTCTAAAAAAAGGAGGAGTTTATGTTGTATTCCACCAGCATCGTTTTCACCGATTTCTCCGTGATTACTAGTCCGATTTAAGTGATTCTTTTTTCGTTTGGTAGAAGATTCTCGTCCCATAATTTTACTAACTTTGCTTCGATACTTTATGAGTTATCTTCAATAATATGCATTTTTTCTTCTTCGTCTATGTAGATGATGTGAATAACTTCTAGTTACAATGTAAAATTCATACTTGACAAGGATTTGTGTGAGATACCACAACTAAAAAGGCTAAAATAAAAACTATTTGCAAAAAAAAGTAACCGACATTTAAACAAAGAAACACTAAAACGTGGAAAATAAATTTACGTTAATAAACCTAGTAAGCAGTGACAGCCTAGTGGTGTGACCGTCGGACTGCCAAGTCATAGGTCTCGAGTTCGAACCCAAGGCACGCACCTCTGATTTTTCGGATTCATGTGTGTATTGTATAATCATCACTTGCTTCGGTGAGGGAAAACATCGTGAGGAAACCAGCATGCCTGAGAGATATTTCTTGACGGCATGTTAAGCCAAGTCACGAGGCCCATGGGCGGCATAAAAACTCTGACATTAGGTTAGGAACTAACCACACGATAAAGAAAGAAAGAATAAACCTAGTTGGTGGTTCTTTATAACCGTATTCCCCACCCGTTGTTAGCCCGACAAATGCATTTTGACGACGTTTGGTATCCCACAATTTTAGGGATTTTACGAGAAACGGCAAAAGGGATTCCTCGGGTTTACATGTTCATGTGTTAAAGTTATCTGCGGTTATTGTTTTAATGGCGTATTCGTGTTAACGTCTGTTGTTTCGTTACTTTTCCTTTTAGTTGTTGTTTTTTTGGAAGTGAGATTTTATCGAGTCTTACCTACATAATGTGGAATAAGATATGTTGTGAAATTCAAATGGCATAGAAAAATAAGTAGAAAGTGTTAAGTGGTTAGGAGCTATCAGCTCCAGTCTAGCCAGTACGCCGTACCTCCACACAGCTTCGGTAGATACCACAAAACAGAAAAATAGATACACGCTAGCTCTTATGCATCTCCTCTCCTCTACGCTTTGCACATCGCCGCACGTCACCGTTTTAGTGGAGTTCAGGCCTTAACTGACTTCTATAAAAAATACCCTCAGACCTTTGGTTAAGGATCATTCAGCATTCTGCTAGTAAAGAATAATGTCAAAAATATAGACAAAACATTATCTACTATAATCACGTTATTTATCTATTTCCAGATTCGGTTTTATCAATGTCGAATTTTTAACGATGCAAACCTACCAAATCAAAAAAAATTCAACGACGTGACTAATTAGTGTTTGAATCAGTTTTCAGGCGACATCTGTACGTGGCTTTGAAAACCACTACGTAGGGCAGTGTGCTCTGTCCCTTACGATATCATAATACAAAACAGGTTCGTCACACTTTGAGTAGATGGCATAGAACACACTCTGTTCAATAAATATTTGAACACAATTCATATCTCATACATTAGATATTGATTTTAAAAAAGCATGAACTAACTGATAAAATGTAAAATAAATTGCGTAAGTAGTCTTTATATACTCCCATACTGAGTTCAGACCGAAGTTCAATACTAATTTAATTTAAACTACAAGTACTTTTCAAGACAAAAGGAATAAATAAAAAAAGAAGTCGCAGCTTTTAATTATAACATGTCAGTTTGCGTCAGTATTCAGCGGCCCCTTAGTTCAAATGAACCAATAAATTGTCCCTTCAACAAAAGTTCAATAAGTCATGGCAGACGATTAAAATAACCTTGGTGCAGATGCAATGAAGTAGTTGCCAACAAAAGTCGGAAGATACAACAGCTTTGTATCAGATTTAACATCCATACAGCCAACTATTACTTGAAAGAACACCATAAAAATCAAGGCAGCTATGAAAATTCCGCCATTTTATTCTCGCTCAGTGCCAAACTAGGCTGTATGTGAAACGCCTTTGCGTTTTTAAATTCCTCGGCGCGTTCGAGTGACATTCCAAATTCAAAAGTGGTTATTTAGAATTTGTGTTGTCAATTGTTTTTTCTTTTATCTTGGAGGGAAGAAATCGTGAAAAGCAAGTTTCGTGTGGTAGAAAGTTTTAATCAGTCAAAATTAAGCAAATAAAAGGTGAGTTTGTTTTGATTTTACTTAAAATATTTATTATTTTTGTGGGTACATGCATAAAAAATGTTAAACAAGATGTGCGATTGTCATCAGTTACCAATCAATGCTGTTGATTTTAAACCAATCATAATAAAATTATGATTGGTTTAAAATCAACAGCATTGATTGGTAACTTATGTGTCATTTAGTAAGCATTCCTTCCAATTAAATGATGACTACCGTGCTGAGAACCGAACCTTTAAATAAATCCAACAGTTAAATTTATTGTTAATAACTTTAACTGTTGGATTTACAACTTAATCTATATTAATATTATAAAGCTGAAGAGTTTGTTTGTTGGGTTGAACGCGCTAATCTCAGGAACTACTGGTTCGATTTGAAAAATTCTTTTAGTGTTGGATAGCCCTGTATCGATGAAGGTTATAGGGTTACAGCTAGTCCTCTCACAATTATGCCAAACCACCACCGAATAGTGATGTAGAATATTATTATGTAGGAAAGTTAAACTTCTAGGTCAAATCCACATAGACAACTTAAGCCCCTAGTTTATGTTAAAACCCCATCATATTCGGCAAATTCTAGTCACATTAGAAGATCAGACAGAATAGTAATTATAATACTTGCGTATTACTGCTCCACTGCTGCAGCGCAAAGGATCCAATCACACAGAGAAAGCATGGCCATTGATCCACTTTTGCTCAAGGTGAATAGGCATTTTCAGACTTACATTCATTCGTTAAAATAAGGAGGAGCTCCTGGCTAAATAATAACTGCCGCACGGGTCGATCTTCAAGGTTAAGCCGCGCTTGCCAAGGTCTGTCTGTGGATGGATGACCATCATTACCTGTCGAGTTTCCACCGTGCCTCGGAAAGCACGTCAAGCCGTTGGTTCCGGCTGTCATTTGTAGATCTATGACAGTCGTTACAGGTAGTCAGTGGGCCGAAAGTCTGAAAACCAGTCTAACCAACGGGTATCATATTACCTAGTTCTAACTGGGTTGTGGAGGTTAGATAGGCAGTCGTTCCATGTAAACTACTGGAATTCAGCTGCACCCGGTAAGACTGGAAGTCAACCCCAATAAAGTTGGGAAAAGGCTAGGCAGATGATTCATTAAAATGTTAATAGCCTGACAAGAGATTAGTGATGCGATCTCCCTGTTGCGTTTTAGACAAAATAACGCAACAGTGCGTAAAATAGTGATGTTTAGTGTCATGCTGCCGCACCGACTTCAGTCAGAGTTTGTCATTGCATTTAATGTCTGTAGGTTTTACAGCTGTACGCCGCTTGCAATAGTTTTTTTTAGTGGTGTATTGTTTACATTTAACCTATTTCTGTAGTCTTCGAAGTCCTCGCCTGTACTCTTTAACTTAAAAGTCAAAAGTCATAACCGATGTTGATGCCGTTAAATGAGTCATGGTTACCAAGTACCATATTTTAATAAAGATACATCTATCAGTTAAAAACATATGATATTCTTCTTCGTCTTCACGCGTCGATAAATCTCAAGAGAACTTAGATCAGTATATAGCCACCTGGACAGCTCTAAAATTTGCCTCGATTAAATCCTGAAAGTTTCAACTGGTTGTGCTTATTATTTCCATTGCTGAACATGAGTCTGTCGACGACTTTGATTAACGTAATTTATGACCCTGAATCTGGCTTTTAAGTACATAATATCTGCTTAACCAACTATGGCTGAGAAATGTATTCTATTGTAAATACCAATCAATTTTTACGTCGTCGTTACCTCAGCCTTTTTTTCAACCACTAAGATTTTGGCCTTATTTTTTCAAATCTACCGTAAAAGCTAGGGCAAACAAATATCGGTCTGAGCTCATAAACATACCCTTTTAGTTGATAGCTGCTGATACATCAGACGATTAAAACAGTTTTAAATCTTAAGTTCTAAATCTTCATCATCCACAGCCTGAATTCATCCACTGCTGAGTTTGGGCCTCTCTTTTCTTGTTCCAATCTCCACGGTCTTGTGCCAGTCTCATCCTTATCTAAAACTTTATAATCATTAATTAATCAAACTGAATATAACGGCTTGACGTTCCCATAAAACAGAATAATATGCTGAGTAGGTGTAGATACAATAGTGTTAAGATCATTTATCATTTGCACGTGATTCGGTATGCTAAAATATCTCTTGGAATTGAGACAATTATTGTAATGGCTATAAATACTTTATGGCCACCTGCTATTTTGTCAATATTTAGAATAGCGTCGACTAAAGTTATCATCATCTTCTTGTCGTTGTCCTAAGATGTTATTTGGGGTAGGCGTAACACGTTTTCTTCTTCCATTCTCCCTTATCAAGCTGCTATTATTCAATCATTATACAAACAATCGATCCATCTTTTCTTTGGTCTTCCCCGACCTCCCACATATCCATCTATATTTTACATTCATCACTCTCATAGTCACATGCGTTTCATCCCTCCTCACCAAGACACATCAAGACAAACGATGCCCTTTCATCTTTTCTACCATTAAGCTTTACGAAAAATTTGTGTTTATACCGTTGTTAAAAAAGTAGCGTAACGGTGTAACGTATTACCCAGTACTGACTGGGTTGTGGAGGTCAGATAGGTAGTCGCTCCATGTAAAATACTGGTATTCAGTTGCATCCGGTTAGACTGGGAGCCGACCCCAACAAAGTTGGGAAAAGGCTAGGTAGATGACTATGACTGTGGTAAAATCTTAAACGTAGACAGCAAAGTTAGTAGCTGACTTGATTGTTTAGGGTCTACATCAAAATATGGACCCGTCTGCTTTTATTTGCATTTACGGTACATCTACCTACTCTTACATATTATTCTGGTTGGGCCCATTGACATTTATGTCAGCGTTAGAAGGTGAAGTCCCATGATGTTTTGAATTTTTTCCTTTTCAGACATCGAGGTCTTTAACTGCTCTTTACTATTTAGACTACGTCGGTTAAAAATATTGACATTTATGCTCATTGACATAAATTTAGTCGGACGAAGTAACTTTAACTAGACCTTATCATAGCAATCAAATCTTTATACTCCACCTTTGCATACAACTGTGAAGAATAATATTAGCATACTACATGATAACATCTTATCTTACTTCTATTATACATGCGAAAGTTTGTGAGAATAGATGGCTGAATGGATACATGTTTGTTTCTCTCTCACGTTAAAACTACTGAACGGATTTAGATGAAATTTGGCCCACAGGTAGTTCGCAACCTGGATACCTGAAAAAAATATGTGTTACATAATTTTTACCCAGTCGTACGATCCTGTAGGACAATTACCGAACTCCACGCGGGCGAAGCCACGGGCATAAGCTAGTTTAATCATAATATGAAATACAGGGTGGTGGTCGTAAATACGAAAAAATTATCAGCTGTCCTATACATTTGGATATATGCTGATATTTTTTTCGCATTTACGAAATTGGACCCATGGAGGAAGTTGTTCAGTTTGATGGCCTGTAGCATACCCTTTCATATGACTATACCCTTTCTGTTACACTCTGTATAACAATTTATACATACACGTGATTAACCTAATAATAAAACTTCCTATTGTTTCCACACTGTTATGGCATTCAATTATTAACATACTATTATCAGTTTGTGCTTGTCGAT
Organism: Noctua janthe; assembly: GCA_910589295.1. NCBI lineage: Eukaryota > Metazoa > Arthropoda > Insecta > Lepidoptera > Noctuidae > Noctua > Noctua janthe. Next base: position 2,573,342 of record OU342561.1, read on the forward strand.
GTTGCATAAATATATTGAGACTGCCAAGCTGAGACGTTTCTATTATACTTGTATTGGAAATGTGACGGAAGAGCATTGCAAAATTGAAAAGGAGGTTATCAGTACGGAGAAAGTACCACATATAGGATTTTCTTGATAACAGTAAGTTTAATTTCCGTGTGAGTGTCATTCTGACTTTCTGTACATTTGAAAGCATAAGAGCATTTGGTAGTAATATAAGATATTCACTATTTAAAGCTCCTATCATGACAAGGTTAATTCCTGAAGATTTACCATCACAGAAGTGCTAGTGCTCTGGTCCCCAGTACCGATAAACTAGCCAATCCATCAAGCTATTGAGACAAAATAATAGCTCCCGTCTTACCTGTCACCATTTTGTATTTTTTCTGGACGACAATTGAAGCCAAATCGATAATCAGACTGTCATCTAAATTATTTATTTTGCCAAATTGGCTATAGATTTCATTCATTTACAACTATCAAAACTTTCCATTTAATCTAGCCTTCACGACTTTCTTTATCAAAGAAGATTAGGATGCAGACTGTCATCTGTCAAATCTTGCTCATCAGTCACTCAAAATCATTCACATCGGAGTGAAAATCGAAGAATAAGATCATTGATCTTGTAATGAGTGTTTCAACCCGCACTGTAGAGTGTTTCATCTATTATTGGCATAGTATGTTGGCACGTGTTCATAATAATAGCTGGATGTAAAGCTGCGTCCAATTTTTCATTTAAAGGTGGACACCGACCGAGAGTGTCTTGTGTAACTGTTTGATTTCGATCAGTATAAATTAGAAGAGGTTACTAATTGAGGAACATTGACTTTTCGATTGTAACGAATTGGTCTTACTGCAGATAAAACAAAACAACAACTCAATCGAAAAAAAGCTGCATGCCAAACAAATAAAGACAAGGTCAACGGAAAGTTCCCGAAAGGTTTTGATTCCCTTGTAAAATACAAAATATACGAGATAAGCGGTCATATATTATGATTTTTTACAGCTGAAAGAGATCGTTACGACCTGATTATTTAATGTACATTTCAACTTAATACCTCTAACTTGATACCTCTACGCGTTCCAGAGAAAAAGGGTCTTGACGGACAATCAGAGGGACAACAAAGTGATTATATAAGGGTTCCTTTTTCCTTTTGAGATACGGATCCCTAAAATTACAGAGAGAAAACGAACTAACGATTCTAAAAATGTCACTCGTCGTCATCAATTCAGAAAGTATAGACATTCGTAACAAAAAATCGACTACAGACAATTAAACTAACAGCAAGTCATTGCCACGAATTCATTGACCTAAAGCTCAAACCACACTTATAAGCACTGCACAGAATCGGTACCACCTCATCAATCCAAAACTCGCTGCATGGAGTTTCATAATTCTAAATAGGCTTGCATTTGGCTGCAACTCGCCTGTTGTAAAGCGATGATGCAGCCTAGGGTGGAGCAGTTTTGTCTAGAAAAAACCGATTAACTCGAACTTTGAAGAGAGAAGAGATAATAATTATCGGGAAGCACCGAAGCCGGCAGAGACTTCCAGAGAATTCGAAGTATCTCGAACAACTCAATGAGGCAATGCTGATCACGTGCAGTGTGCAGTGCTTATTACTGTGCGTTGATCATAAAGCGGATCGTTCGCTGTAGCAATTGAGTATTGATCATGACACATGAAGACATTGCACTCGATGTTATGATCGGCAAGCGTGCTCATAAGGGAACCGCACATTGCAGCCTCATCGGGCCGCAGCGTAACGTATTTCTATGCAGGAAGTGTGATGAAGCCCGCTGACTGTCGATACCTAAGTCAGCATATAATGATGCAACCGTGTTGCAAGGTTTATGGGTGCTTCAGCTTTACTTGAGTTTACAAATGTAGATCGAAACAAAATCTACAAAAAACTTGTTCGCAAAAAAGTTATTATTTACCCTTTTTAGTTGTGGTATCCCACACAAATCTTTGTCAAGTATTAATTTTACATTGTAATTGGAAATTATAAGAACATCAACCACATAGACGAAGAAGAAAAAATGCATATTATAGAGGATATGTCATAAAGTACCGTTAATAAAATTTGTACGGGACCACCGCACAAGCTGCTTCTACCAAATGAAACAAGGATTACCTTAATCGGACCCAGTAATCACGGAGAAATGGTGAACATACATGACAAAAAGATGCTGGCGGAATATATAACCTCCTCTTTTTTTAGAAGTCGGTTAAAAATGTAGGTGTCTTGCGTTGCGGTCATCTGCTTAACCTTTTTTCCATGCCATTATACAATACTTTCAAACAGTGTACGCCTTAATGGAAGTATAGTATCTGTCAGAGTCCAGTGTTCAGAGCTAGATCCGTAATTTGGGTATACCGGTTCGACCGAACGATTAATGAGTAGATATCCCTGCATTTCCATTTTTGATGTGAAAGACAGATATAGTATGGTACCATTTTTGGCCCCAACTCCAACAGAATGAACGAAGTCGGTCGAAGTTTTATCTATTGCCAATTTACCAAGCATTAGAGCATGCAATTCTATAATACCATTGCATGTTTGTTAAGATCTTCATAGATATGTCCATTGTAAGTCCCTCCGTTTAGTTTTGTTCAAGAAATGATTTGACTTTAGGTTGAGGACCAGCCGATTTGATGATTTTGGCTCCATTTCTAGAGGTGTTTTGTTACTTCTTAAAGATCTGCACATAATATTCTTCTTTCTTTCTTAGAACTTCTAAAATCTCTTTATTACTTGCCAGCTTTAGCTTTTTACACACGCTTTTTTTTTTTGTTTTTTTTTTGCTTTAGCACATTTTTTTAATTGCCTGATTTTTTCATACAGTCTTTATTTACGGACGGTACGAACAGATTGCTGACAAGCTCCAGACATCGGTCACTAACACTTACTTCAATACATTATCCGTGAGAGTCCGATTTCCGTACCGCTACGTCACGACTCCTGTAACCAAATTACCATAAAAGAACGTTCTTCAATAAGAACGATCAATATAAACTCATATCCAAAACAAATTTATTACTATGTACAACTGTAAGTACCGTTGGCATATCACACAAGTTATAAACTCTCAAAATAAATGATTAATATCGGTATGCGGTTGCGATGGGCTATGAAAATGACATCACTTATGTTGGATTGTGATATATTGGCTCCGTATCAGGCTGGGCATCCACCTGCTTTTGTTCTTCAGATAATGCGTGCAGGCAGTTCAGGAGGTAGGAATGTCGTATTAACAAGTACTAACTGGGTTGTGGAGGTCAGATAGGCAGTCGTTCCATGTAAAATGCTGGTATTCAGCTGTACCCAGTTAGACTGGAAGCCGACCCCGACATAGTTGGTAGATAGGCTAGGCAGATGATTACTGTCTTTCTAGATATTTAGTATCAAGTTGAGAGCGAAATCCGCGCGGTATGTACCTCTACTCAGAGCGGCAGCGAATACCGCTTAGGTTTGAACAGGCCTTTTAGTGGCCTGTTCAAACCTAAGCGGTGAATACCCATGATAAATGGATTCTCTTAACATAACGTCTTAACGACGTACAATGAAAACTGAATAAGAAGCGCATTTGGTCGTAAGTGTGAAAACGTATTTCCCACTGAGGTAATGCCTTCGACCGATTACGCTTATTGCTACTAGAACTAAATGCAGTTAGGAAGCCATATTTTCTTGAAGGATTTCGATAAAAACCGCGTATGCTACTGAGGTTTCAGTCTCGGGGTCGGGTCTCGGTGGTTTAAATGACTTTTATCGAAGAAATAGTTCCGAAATTGTGACAGTTTACTCATCATCTGCCTAGCCTTTTCCCAACTGTGTTGGGGTCGGCTTCCAGTATTGCAGCTGAATACCAGTATTTTACATGGAGCGACTGCCTAGCTGACCTCCACAACCCAGTTAGTACTGGGTAATACGATACCCCTTGGTAAGACTGGTTGTCCGACTTTTTGGGCCACTGAATATGTAACGACTGTCAAAGATCTATAAATGACTCCCGGGACCAACGGCTTAACGTACTTTCCGAGGCATGGAGGAAACTCGGTATGTAATGGGTGGTCACTCCACAGACCAACCTAGGCAAGCACGGCTTAACCTAAAGATCGACCCGAGCGGCGATGGCGATATCTACTTGCGGCTTGTTTCTTGAGCGACTTCTTTAGATTGAAAACATACCCACATTACATGGGAAGTTATTTTGTTATGTAAAACAAAGCACTTTCTTTTAAAATACATACTTACCAACACATATTTACTTACCTTTTAGGGTTCCATTTAGATTGCAAAAAACTCAACCCTTTAGATTCGTCCGATCCGACTGTCTATAAGTTACAGCACAGAGAGAAGGTGTCTTCTAGGAACCGCTAGACATAAGTGATGTGAAAGTATGCAAAAAAAAAAAATAAGGGTGGCCCTCCGGACATTTCTATGTATTTCGATTCGAAAAAACATATTTCTGCGAAAAAAAAAAACCTATTTCATACGTATGTAACTGTGTGTTGTTGCTGTCTATTCACAGCTCTTGGAAAATGATATCTAAATTCATAAAATACGTTTTTCTTTAAGTCATTGATTGAAGAGATATTTACTTTTAAAGTTGTAACAAAGTGACCCCATTTTTTTAAAGTAAGAGCGTGAAAAATTCTGATAAAATGTGGGTTTGTAGAACGCAATAAGAACTTTTGAATAAGATTTGACATTTAGTGAGATATGCGTATTTTTTTTCTGAAACTGCAGCAGTCAGTTTGTTTTTTATTAACATATTATGAAACAAAAATTTAGCTTTGCTGTTGAGTGTAAATTGACATGAAAAATGAGATTAACTTGTTTTTATTTTAAATTATTATTTAATTTTTTTTATTTTAAATTATTTTCAGAATCCTTTGAACGCGAGTCCGACTCGCACTTGGCCGGTTTTTTGTTTAATAATAAATGGCTAAGTTGTCATTGAAAACAAATTCAACACGTACTAATTGCTTCTTATTATTCTTTTCATTCATATCGCGCTCGCCAGTAGTTATCGTCGATGTGTGATATTGGTTTTCCAACTGACTGGAGCCTTTTATATTCGATCCGAAGGAATTTTACGTTTGTGAGGTATGTTGTACTTATTTATTCACTGACACATGTCCGCCTTGGGGCTAAATAATAACATCCATCTTCAAGGTTAAGCAGTGCTTGCCGAGGTCAGTGCGTGGATGGGTGACCACTCATTATATACCGAGTTTTCTCAGTGCCTCGGGAAGCACGTTAAGCCGTTAGTCCCGGCTGTCATTTGTAGATCTTTGAAAGTCGTTACAAGTAGTCAGCAGCCCGAAAGGCTGACGTCCGTCTTACCAAGGGATATTGTATTACCAGGGCAAAGTGTTATTGGGTTTTTCTGTTAGGAATTTCTCAGTAGCAGCCACGGAGTCTAGATTTGTGCGGTTGATGGCAATAGACTCCTCCTATTAAATGGGATCTAAAATAAAACTGGCGATAATATGTGGGTTTACTATTAGATAAAACTCAAACTCAAAGTATTTATTTCAATTAGACCATCACAGGCACTTTTGAATGACAAAAAAAAACAAAAAAAAAAAGCGAAGCTACACATTTCTTCACACGTTGCACATTCCAAAGCATAGATCTCTATGGAGAAGAATGGACAAGAAACTCTATGGCTTACACTTCTGCCTTACCTTTCCTTCGGGGATTAGAAGCTTGATGTTATGCATATATCACCTGCTAACCCGTCATTTTCTGTAGGTGCAGAATACAGTAACGGTTCTATATTTTTCAAATCGCAGTCTTTGCGTGTTCAATTCAATTTAACATTAGATACAAAATAAATCTTCAACTTGTTCAATTGTATTTCAAGTTTAAGCACCAAATGGTTTGATAGCACGTTGGTGCTTTAGTAGAGGCAAAGTCACAGGTTCGAATAGTCGTAACCTATTTACCTAAAGGAAGAACTACAGTAACTACAGTGTGAATCCTGGTGATCTCTTAATACCTTGAGGTGATTTTGAAAAAAAAAAAACATGATATGGCTTTTCCTGGATAAACGGGAAACATATTATTAAATCCCAGTAATCAGAGAATAACCAGCTAAATGGCCAGCAAGTCTTTCAAAGGTGATTAGTAGTTTTCTAGTCTTATTATTTAGGAAGGCAATTTCCACTAAAAGACTCTTGAGATTGTTTTATTAGAGAGTCCCAAATATTTGTTAAGCCGTGCCACTGATAAGAAAGAAGAAGAATTTAAACCGATATTTAAGATTTAAATGTTTGGGTCTTAGGACAGCTTGCACCACGAATCACTAAACACGGTAAACGTATTTAAAACTTCGTGCTATTACTGTCAACGCGCTTGATGATCACAGAGACGGAATGTCGTTTTAAATAAGTGATTCCTAGTGCAAGCGGACCTTAATGTCTTTTGTGACTCCCTGAGATATTGAAACATTACCGATTAATTAATAATTATTTGTTGATTATGTAGATACTTTTCCTGAACCGGTTCTAAATAAAGAAACAAAACGACGAAACGAACACAGAAAAAACAAAGAAATCTGTTCGAAAGAGATACCGTGGCCCTGGAACACAAAGGGCAAAGAAGGAACATGGATGGGTTTTAGTCAGTACAAGTCTGACACTCCCTTCCGCTCCGCCCAGAGTGGGGGGGAGGGGGGGGGATCATTTGATGATTTCCCATCCGAAAAAAAAAAGGATCGTAGCAGGAGACAGGGTAGTACCAACGTTCTTGTTTTGACGTACTTGAACCACTTCGATATGTCATTTATAAAGCATTCGGTACCGAATTATCTATCATTATCCACCTGTCATTTACTAAATCAGAGCTTGAACAACATGGTGCTTACTCATGCTTAATATATTACCTAAGTGTGGAAGTTCTAGGAACTGGTCAATTTTAACTGAGTTATTTGTCAGTCTCTAATGCCTTAAAACACATTGCGAAAGCCCGAAAGTCTGGCAGTCTGTCTTGCCAACGTATTATCCAGTACTAATAATGGAGGTCAGATAGTCAGTCGCTCCACATAAAATACTGGTATTCAGCTGCATCCGGTTAGTCTGGAAGCCGACCCTTACATAGTTGGGAAAAGGCTAGGGAGATGATGATGTCTAGGATGGAAGACACCTGGATATCTCTGGTAATGCGTTTTCTGATAGGCGGTGGTATAATCGTTAACAAAACTAATATAAACTGATAGCTAGCTAGTTTTCCAACAAGCACACGAAAGAAACCAATGTGAAATAACAATCTTAATGATAAATAACTTATCAGTTCATTCTAGTCTAGAAACCCAATATTTATACCTACAATACCTTACAAATAGCACAATCATATTGTTTTGTGATAAACTCATAACAAAAAAATCAGCGGCCTTATCAACGCTGAAACTATGTATGATTTAGTATTAGCAGATTATTTAATTATATTTTAATAGATTGTGATAAGAGTGAAATTACAGTTTTGTTAAGGCAGTAACACACATAAGTATAAATTAATTTCCGAAATGCATTTCCCGTCAGACAAAGAAAATGGCTCGACAAAATTAAGGTCGTCATATTGACATAAAAATTGGAGTCGCGCATGTCCCTCCCATTTTCTTTTACCCCATCATAGATAATTACATAACAAACGCCCACAATACCTTAGTAAAACCATAATGCCCACAATTTAATAATCTATTTATAGAAACTTAATATAACTAAGTGAATGGAAGTGCAATCGATGGCTGCGCGCGCATCCGTCAACATGGCTTCTTGCGTCAATTCCGGCAAAACGTTACTTTTGTACCCTCGCTGTCCATTGCTGCTCGTAAACATTTTGAGGGGCTGGAGCTTGGAGAGAGGCGAGCAATGAAAGTTGAACGGTTAGATGAAAACATGATTAAGCTCAAGTAGATTTTAGGTAGTGAGGGCCAAGGGAAATAGCTGTGGGTTAGTGTATCACCCGACATAGGGGTTCGCGCACCAAAAGACACTCCCACACCGTAATTTTTTTCCGTAAAAATAATCAAAATAATGTTTAAATCGTCCTAAAAAAGACTCAAATATTTATCTTATAAATACGTCAAATTTGAATCACACGTAATTGATGTAGTAGTCACGCTCAACAACCATGCGATAAACAAATTAGCACTGACGTTTGATAACTTAAACAACAAATAATTATTTAAAACAAGTGTTAAAAGTGATAGCAGCGTTACTAAACGAACCAGGTCCAAAGGATCTGGACTGAACAGTCCTATTTCACCTGTAATGGAGAAAGGTGATCGGTTTTCAGAATATTTGTTCGCGAAGATGGGCCCTGGAGATCGGGGGCCGAAGACCACCGAAGATCGGTCAGCTCAAGTCGAAAGGACTGGATTTCGGAAGATTCTGGTCGACAATGTGATGCTCCTGGTTACTTTGTTTGGAGTCATCACTGGAATTGGTCTTGGTGAGTTGAAACTTTTTCTTTATGTTAGTTTTAAACTTTTGGTTTTACTTAATTAATAAAGTAAAACCAAAAGCCATTAACCATGAACCATGAACCATTAACCATTTATCGTGGGTCTGTGGAAATGTGATAGTGTGAATAGAAGTCAAGTCATTAAGTCGATTATTGTCACTTTCTACATCGCCAGTTGCAGTAGTGCAAAATAGAACTTCTAATTCAATTATTCCTTAGTTATATTTAATTATAATATCGTGTCCATTGCATCCATCAGCACCCCCTTCAGAAAAACACACTGCAAACATAATAGAGAATGAATTGCTGCATATGAAGACAAAGAAAAAGGGTACCACGTGAACAACACCACATGGTTATCTATTAAATTATTTTTCTTGACAGTTAATGGATTAAGTTTCTGACCAGCAACATGATTAATTACTTTAAGTGATGGAAAATTACCAGTAAACTAGAAAGAACGAACTATAAGTTCTTAATCCCTTTGAGTGCTGATATTGTTATATGTCAATCATGCAGATACGAGTAGCGTTTATAATGATGAGTAAAGGCTTCGTATTTTTTAATTAATGGTATTTACATTCATGACAAACAAGTGCTCATGGTTAAATAATAACAGCCGCTCGGATCAATCTTCAGGTTAAGCCGCGCTTTCCTAGGTTAATCTGTGGATGGGTGACCAGACCACCCATCACATACCGAGTTTCCTCCGTGCCTCGGAAGTCGTTGGCGACGGCTGTCATTTGTAGATCTTTGACAGTCGTTACAGGTAGTCAGTGGCCCCGAAAGTCTGACAACCAGTCTTAACAAGGGGTATCGTTTTACCCAGTACTAACTGGGTTATGGAGGTCGGTTAGACTGGAAGCCAACCTTATCATAGTTGAGAAAAGGCTACGCAGATTATGATGATGAGAAACAAGTCACACTTTGCCACAGCCACTGTGTTACACTTGTACCACAGTACACCGTTGTCCGGGCAGAATTTGCTGAACAACAAAACCGGTCTAAAGCAATTACTACACATACTCAGCTTTCAATCGGCTCATGCTAATAGGCGTACTTTGTTCGCCATCTACCTACCACTGCTGAACAATGAACGGGTTGGCTCAGCACAAGCTTAACGGAGCGGTTTTTATTTAAACATATTTCTACTTATATTCGATTTTGCCGGCTGTGCTGAATAAAACCGACTCGAACTTGTGAGTAGCAACTCCGAAATACAGGCTATACAGGGTGTAAACGGACCCTTCACGAAGCCGTCAACCAAGCATTCTGTACATCACTCTGTAACTTTACGTCATCACTATGTAACTTTACGCAAAAATTATTGCTGGGAAACGACTTTTTTTTTTGGGGTGAAAAACCACGTTCTACGGTAGGACTCAATGTAATGAACTCAAAGTATTGTGCGGGTATTTAAATTCAAAACTTTATATTAAAAACATGTATGTAAAAAAAACTTGTGAAAAACATGGAACTTTGACCCCCAATATCTCCGTAACTAGAAGCTATATATCCCAGGTATGGTCTAGAACAAAAAAAAATATCGCAATGTAAGGGAGAACGAGTACCTTTCGGCTTCGTTAAGGGTCTTATTTCACCGTTTAAATGCTCCCTTTGCATATTAGTTAGTAAAAAATAGTTTTAAACCACTACCTCAATGGAAATTATGAACCATTTTATCCGAAGCCAATATTTTTCTTCTAATATAACATTTCTTTTCTAGGTCTCGGTCTCCGCCCCTACCACTTAGGCCCGGACGCGTTAATGATTATATCCTACCCTGGAGAACTCTTCATGCGGCTTCTCAAACTGATGATCCTGCCTTTAATAATCGCCAGTCTGATCGCTGGCTCAGCGAGTTTGAACGCAAAGATGAGTGGAAAGATAGCAGTGAGAACTTTGCTGTATTTTATACTGACTTCGATGTTTAACGCGTTTTTGGGACTGGTACTGGCGATGTTGATTCATCCGGGGGTACCAGAGATAAAGCAGTTTGGGTCTTACGTTGAAGGGAAGAGGGAGCATAGTATTTTGGACAGCATTTTGGATATTGGCCGGTAAGTGTACCTTTAATATAACAGCATGATTCTATCTTTGTTACCACAATTCAAGGCGGTTTTTCGCAGAGTGATGACAGCGTGTTAACATTGTAAAACAAAGCACTTTATTCATCTAAGGGCGATAAAGTAATTAATTTAAAAAATTATCACAGGTTCTTGTTGAACAAAAAGACTGTTAGCCATTGCTGGGCAAAGATCTCTTCTCATACAGAGAAGGCACAAGCATTGATAACCACGGTTGCTCAAGACTGGTTGGCGATTTCAAACTTATATTATTTATAAGTCCAGGTTTCACCACGATGTTTTCCTTCAGCGATGTCTGTGATGTCCAAGCAAACTTAGAAAGTACATATGAATTGAAAAAGTCATATTGGTATTGCCAGGAACAACCGGAACAACCGAAAAAACTGTTAACCATCTTGACGAAATCCCATTTTATTATTCTTTGGGTGGAAACACGAAACTTTTCTTCATAAAAGCATATTAACAAATCTCCTGATACCTTCCCATTATAGGAAGCTATAAGCTATAATATATATTATTGTGTTGTCCTTGCATCACGATCTACACCTGCTGCACAGAAGTAGCGCTATTCCACGCAGACAAGCCATGTTGTCTCCGTCGAAGATGCGCACTGGACTCCTTGATGTTTGTAACTTCGGTGCCGTTTTGTGGGAATAAACTACTATAGGGCAAATGTTTAAGCAAATAAGGACTTAATCAATATGATTGTTTACAGAAACATATTTCCGGACAACATAGTACAGGCCGCTTTCCAGCAAGCGCACACGGTGTACACACAACCTCCTATCATTTTTGGGAAGAACATCAGCGATAATGACACTGTGCCGGCTATGGTGAGAGTTGTGGCTTATAGGTGAGTCTCTAGCACTATTTCCTGTTTCTATTTGTCAACTACATTAATGTTGATGACTACATCAACGTCCTCTTTATCTACCTAAACAAATAAATCAAATAGAAGTGTCTGTTTGTGATTTCAAAATAACAGTTTTTTACTGAATGCATTTGAAAGTACACATACTCATAATATTTTTTTTTAAATTTGTGTCTGTCAGTGTCCGGCTAATCTCCGAAACGGATAAACCAATTTTGACGAAACTTTTACTGACAGATAGCTGATGTTAGAAGGAGTAACTTAGGCTACTTTTATTTTAGAAAAAGAGATTAGGGTTCCGTGCAAAAAAAATCCTATAAATTGTTCACGTGGACGAAGGTCGCGAGGCTCAGCTAGCAAGTTATAAACTTCTTGAGCAGTATTAGCTAATAGTCTTAGTTTATAGTCTCACAGTTGCATAATAAAGTCGGTAGATACTAAGGAGGGTCTGAAGGACGTAGGAATAATTTAGTCGACTGAACTCACGACATATTTTGATGTGAATTGTTATTCGTGACAATGAAACACCGAGAATCAAAGCCTACTGATATGTTATCAATTAGTATTTAGATATAATATCCTGACAACGTTGTGGTGGTCAGATAGGCAGTCGCTTCACGTAAAATACTGTCATACAGCTGAATCCAGTTAGACTGGAAGACGACACCAACATAGTTGGGGAAGGGCCAGGCAGATGATAATTTAATATTCCTCATGGCGTGAATTTTGTGCAATTATTCCGTACATGTACCAGTTTTCATCCATAGAGTTAAGCTACGCTTTGCTTGTTAGTTACAATCTATCACTTGTCCACGAAAACATTACTAGGATATTTCAGGTTTTTAAAGAACATTCAATAATAAAGGGTAAACGAAGACCCTTAACGAAGCCGAAAGGCACTTGTTCTCCTCGACATTGCGATAATATTTTGTTGAACCATACCTGGGAAACTTCTAGTTATGGAGATATTGGAGGTCAAATTTCCAACTTATTCACGACTTTTTTTTTAAAATACTATATTTTAAGGTTATAACGTTATTTTTCATATCTCCATGAACTGTTAACTATTCAATGCATCCAACAGTACAATGTTTAGAGTTCGTTACATTGTGTTTTTTTGTAAAACGTGATTTTTCACCACAAAAAAAAGTTGTTTCCCAGCAATATTTTTTGCGTAGGGTTACTTGGTTTGATGTACAGAATGCTTGATTGATGGCTTCGTTAAGGGTTCGTTTACACCCTGTATAGTAGAAGATCTTTAAACCTTACTTAAAATATTAAAAGCAATACAACTTATTTAGATACTAACGACACCTTTCATTGCTTCATTTCAGGTCAGGAACGAACACTTTAGGTTTAGTGTTCTTCTGCCTAGTCTTCGGCAGTCTCCTGGGGACGTTGGGAGCCAAGGGTCAGGTGGTGATAGACTTCTTCCAGGCGATCTTCGAGGTGATCATGAAGATGGTGACGGGGGTCATGTGGTTCACTCCCGTGGGGGTCAGCAGTGTGATCGCGGGGAAGATACTTGGGGTTAATGATGTGGGTGAGTGCTTACTCTATTTAAATGGGTATTTTTTGACAAGCGGCTTGTCTTAGTTTTCATTACATCCACATTTTGCTTTAGATTTTCAAACTATTTTTGTAAAACATTACCTTTCACTGTTATTAAATACTGCAATCGACGTACTCGTATTAATCGGTGCAATCGATGTAAAATTAACGTAAATACGTCGACTTTTTAATCGAAAATACAGTTATCCTATAGCATTTTAGTTTAATTTTTTGCAACAAGCACAATCAGAAAATTTTGTGTGTGAAACGGTTATTTTTAATTTTAAAATCGACGTAATTACGTTACGTTTACACCGCGCGGTCGGGGTCTCTGGAAGATTAAAGTAAAATTACGTCTAGAAAACTATTTGTCATACCCGCAGAGAAGATCTTTCAGCATAGCGGAAGGGAAGCATAGGGTAGCGTGAACTAGGCGTTTCGAAATTTCCTTAAAATGGCTGTAAGCACTCGGACCCCGTTGCCACAGAGTTTTCTACTTTTAGATTTTACCATTCTAATTCAATACGTCTTCTGTTTCCAGCGTCAGTGATGTCCCAGCTGGCCTGGTTCATAGCCACGGTAGCCGTCGGAGTATTCTTCTACCAGCTCATCGTGATGCAGATCATATACTTCCTGTTCCTCCGCCGGAACCCTTACAAGTTCTACTGGGGATTGTCACATGCTATGCTCACTGCTTCTGCTACTGCTAGCACGTAAGTCTCGAAGTAATTTACTGTATTATTACAAACGGAATTATTCATACATTACAGAAAGTTGGATTAAGCAGCTAGTACAAAGAACTGCTTAATCCAACTTTCCGTAATGTATAGCAGTAGGCTTTTCTATACTAATATTATAAAGAGGTAAAATTTGTTTTTAAGTTTGTTTACATGTAGGGGGTAATCTCCGGAACTAATGATCCAATTAAAACAAAAAATCACTGATAGAAAGCTACATTATTTGTGGGTGCTATAGGCTATAAATATTTTTTATATATTGTAAATTAGCCGAGCTATCACACTTTTTGCGGACAAAGTCGCGGGCGAAGTGCTAGTAGCTTATTCTTTTTCATAACATCACGCCTGTAATCCCTGAAGGGTTAGGCCGAGGTTAACCTAATAATATACCCAAGGGCAAGCCATTTGCCATCAACCGGTTACAAATCCAGACTCCGTGACTGCTACTGAGAAATTCCTGATGGAACAATGAATGATGACCTTGAACTTACACTCATGCGCACTATTACTGATTGTCTAATACGTTTTTTTAACGCGGTTAAAATCGCGTGCAAAAGCCAGTCAAATATAAATTAACAAAATAATTCTCACGATCCGTTCACTACACTAAATTTTATCAATCTCATCTTTTTTATTAATTCCATGAATGAACTCCATTGTCTTTGATTGGACACAATAGACACGCAATCAAAACAATCAAGGTACACGCACATCCAATCTACTTCAGTAACTATTATGTAACAAGATTGACTATCGTGCTTTCAGTTAGTTTTATTGCGTAAGAAAGCAGGTAGTATACACCGTGACTTTTTAGTCGTCTTACAACGGCAGCCCACTTCATGTATCCAATGAATACTAAGCATTCATAAAAAAAAAATAGGTATTTATGAGATTTTAATAATTTAAAAATAAAAATATTATTCAGTATTATAACGCATGACGTAGTTAAAACACCCTGTTGCGAGCGATGTTCTACTGAACTCCAGCGCTGGGTAGGTATTGTTCTCCCGTTTGACACGTAAACAATAGTAAACATCATTAACAGAATGTTTCATAATTTTATTCAAATTTATGATTATTTTTTTTTTTGTACCTATTACGGAAGATAAAAAGAACATCGCGCCTGGAGCTATTTTATGTCGGGTACATTGAGTGGACGACTTTTGTAAGACGACTAAGAAGTCAATATTTTTGTAAACTAGCCATGCTCCGCGGTTTCTTTCGCTGTTTTTTTTTTGCTCACCTAGTGAAAATCATAGCTTGATGTTAAATAGCCATTACCTTCCTCAAAAATTAGGCTATCAAATGAAATATTGATAGCCCAGTTTTTGAGGATGGTTGTTCCATACATAACAAAATAAGACAAACAAACTCAAACTACCTTTATTGTTATGTATAGTAAGTACCTATTGATTTTGGCTTTATTTATTTCAAAGAATAAATTAACTTAAATCTTAAAAATAGTTGAACTGGTAGTTAACAACAGCCGACACAACATAATATCATTATCTTAGCCTCATCCAACATCGGAGACGCTAAGATGCTGTTACATGGCCCTCTTTATTCTATGGATGTCCTCCGCCGTGGGGCGGGTAGAGGAGTCTGCCACCTGGCTTCTGGCTGAGGTGCGGGGACACATTTGCATTCTTAACCATCACTCCAGCAGTGAGGGTTTGCTTGTGACAAACCCCGTATTAGGTAAAGGGGAGTAGTGAGCTGCTCTTCGACTTGTCATAGGTACTTATGAGCGCGGAAACACCACGCGACATCAACTCGGGCCTATGCTCTTAGACGACGGACTTCTGTCTCAAGCCCCTACTTTACATCCGGCACCAAACAGACATTGTCTAACCTGTAATTTCCAGTCACATACCATCAACGCATAATAAATAACATCAATCACCCCATAAACTTGATAGAATGGACAAGAAATCAATGTTATTGATTTCTTTGCTTGCGTGCTTAGTAATAACTTGACATTAAGCGATTATGGAAAAGCCTATGTTATAAATAAGAAAACCTTGAACGAGGTTACGTAAGGTTTTATAAACGACAGTTTGAAACAATTCTGCAGTTTGCTGCTGCTAATAAATCTGAAGCACGCAATGTGTTTGGTTAATCGTGCTAGTCTATTTTAAGTCCCTATGGTTTTATCAATAACTCGGGGTGGAATATGGTGTGGGATTACATCAAATTAAAAAAAAAATAGAAGCTTATTTGCGGATTTCTAATGTTGTACAAGTGTATATTAGGAAATTACAACCAAAACCAGTGTCATAACTATCTGTAGTAATATCAAAGTTAGTAGTAATATCAATGTTGTAGTAATAAAAAATTGCATCGATGAATCGAATTGCATCGTTTTTTTCTTCCATTCTCCTCTGTCAACCGTCACGCTATCATTTACTCCTTTTCCTTTCATATCATTCCTCACACAATTCATCAGTCGTTGCCTTGGTCTTCCTCTCCCTCTCCATCTATCAACACAGTATTATGCAACATAATATTAATACAAAAAGCTGCACCATAAAATAATGTACCTTTCCAGTGCAGCAGCTCTCCCCGTAACGTTCCGAGCGATGGAAGGTCCGCTACAGATCGACCCGCGCATCACCCGCTTCGTGTTGCCCATCGGCTGCAACATCAACATGGACGGCACGGCTCTGTTCCTGTCGGTCGCCAGCGTGTTCGTGTGTCAGATGAATAACATTCATCTTGGGTTCGCTCAGTTGGCTACTATTTTGTAAGTACTTGCCTGTTGTCGATGTGTCTTTCTTCATCACCATCCCCTTTCCTTATTTATTTGGACCTGTCTTCTATGCAATTTGAACAAGTGTTAGTTCTGTCTGAAATATCACTTGTCTTGTTAAAATTGCATTGCATATCATTTATTTGAAATTAAATTTAGGTTTCCACCTACCATGACCTCTCATAGCAGTTTTATTTTAATCTTAATTCAGTGTGGCCAAGAGAGCAGGGGTGGCCCAATAGTGGCGGCCCCGACTTATGAACAGTAAGTCGTGGGTTCGAACCCAGCCAGGCGCATTACTTTGTGTAATTTATTTCATGATCACTGCTCTTAAAACGGTGAGGGAAAACATCGTGAGGAAACCGGCATGTCCTAGAACCAAAAATTCGAAGACATCTGACCTCTACCAACCCGCACTGAATTATTGGACCCACGTGGTGGATTATAGCCCATTCCCTCTCATGGAGAGGAGGCGTGTGTCCCAGCAGTGGGAACATTATAGGCTGATTATGTTATTCTATGCTGAGAGAGAAGCTAGACGTCCTATAAAGCTCCATCCCTAAGTAATACTGCTATGAGAGATGCCTAGTTGGTAGTACAGGCCCTTGGAGTTAGTCCCGAGCCCAGAAGGGTTTTCAGCAAGTATATTAGGCTTGAAAACCTGATAGCCGAGTAAGTAGGGCGTGATGAGAGAACAATAAAACTATTTTAGAGAAATTTTGAGACAGGAGCCCTTAGAATAGGGCTCATTTTCAGTTTTTAAAAAAGGACCCAAAAACCAACAATTGGCTGTTCAGCAACGTTGATTTTCGGCTCTCGAAGATACTTCTTGTTCTTTACGTGTCGATAGACTCAAATATGTTGTTGTGTAGCCCGACACACAACAACAACGACAGAGCTGTGCAGGTGGCACTATACTGATATTGCCACCTGCACAGCTCTGTCATTGACTTCGTTTAAATCCTGGAAGCTGAAGGTGGCTGTGCAGGATGGGCAAGAAAGAAAGTGGGGCATGTCCTGCAGAGGGGCTCCACACTCACATGGTGTTTGGGAGGGGTCGGTGATCCCCCATTTGGCCAGATTATTTTTACAGCGGCCAATCTGGACCCGCAAACAGTTAAGTGATTTCCAGATTGGCCACTGAGGTTCCTGTCCAGCAGGAAGATGTTCTGCTGGATTGATGAAGTGAGGAGGAGTAGGATGTCTGTTCCTCCATAATTCGCATCTGTCATCTGACGCACTGTCAGAAGATACTGAAAATTTCGAAGATACTAAAAATCCTTGACGTCTTAAGCCAAGCTTTTGATCAGTTACCATTCCATCAGCCCTGCTAAATAGTACATTGCAATATGTTTTGCTTTATTTCTAATCCGTATCTTGTTTTATTCCAGTCTAACTTCCACTGCCGCTTCTGTATCGTCAGCATCAGTGCCGTCTGCAGCTATGGTCCTACTACTGGTGGTGTTGGCTGCAGTGGACGCTCCCACACACGATGTGTCACTGTTGTTTGCTGTTGATTGGCTTGTGTGAGTATTTCAACCATAACGAAAATTCTTCTATTCTTCTATGATATTGCTAGATTTTACACTTGTCTAAAAGAAGCAGCTGCTGCTTATGCCCTTTCTGACTTCAATGGAAATAGACTTCTAAATGCAATAAGTGAGCAGAACAAAGAAACATACGATAGACGGCAGAAAGCGAACAAAATCGTAATCTGCTCGTAAGAGCCAACTGGTCATTGCTTGATCGTTTAGTTATAATGTAGTGTAATGTGTCAATGTTGCCAATATTGACACGTCACAATATGCAATTTTTTTTAAGAATTCACTGATACCTATTTAGGGTTCTGTAGCCAAATGGCAAAAACCGGAACCCTTATAGATTCGTGCCCGATTGTTCGCAATAAGCTGGCCTCTATTGCATGGGAATTAAATATAACTGGCGAAATGTGCGCAGCTATATTTACACTTCTGCCAAATCTTAACAAATTTTACAATTTAATGTTCATGAATGGTCTTTCTCTTTCTCTTCAGAGACCGCATCAGGACCACTAACAACATGTTGGGCGACTGCTACGCGGCGGCGGTAGTGGAACACTTGTCCAAGAACGAGCTGATGGCCTGCGACGCTCTCAATGCGGTGAGATTAATCTGTTCTATTTGCTTTGGATAGCCCTTCGGGTAAAATGACGAACATTCATCTCTTATTCTTTTACCAGACGAATTAGGAGCTCGTGGCTAAATAATAACAGCCACTCGGGTCGATCTTAAGGTTAAGCCGCTCTTGCCTAGATTGATCCGTGGATTGGTCACCAATCCACGGATCAACCATTACATGCCGAGTTTCCTCCGTGCCTCGGAAGGCGCGCTGGGCCGTTGGGCGGCTGTCATTTGTAGTTCTTGACAGTGGCCCGATAGTCTGACAATCAGTCTGAGGTTAGATAGACAGTCACTCCATGTAAAACACTGGTATTCAGCTGCATCCAGTTAGACTGGAAGCCGACCCCAACATAGTTGGGAAAATGGTAGGCAGATGATGATGACCAAACGAATTTTCAAAAATTCTTTCTTAGTCTTCGTTATTTAAAGAACTCTTATCCCTAAGCTTGTAAAAAGAGCGGTTCAGGCCATGGGTGGTCTGTCAGTAGATTTTACATATCTGTGGGTTCACTTTCTCAATTTCATAATTATGTATATTTTTACGCCTTTTCGTTATGGTCGATACTTAATCAAGTAATAAACAAGGACATGTTCAGTTTTACGCCCAAAAAGTCTGATAACTAGTCATACCAAGGGGTGTCGTATCACCCAGTTGTAACTGGGTTGTGGAGGTCAGATAGGCAGTCGCTCCATGTAAAATACTGGTATTCAGCGGCATTCGGTTACAGTGGAAGCCGACCCTAACATAGTTGGGAAAAGGCTAGGCAGATATTGATGATGTTCAGTTTTACGCCCAAAGTTTTTTTTTCGGCTAAAGTTATAGATAAATATACAATGGTCCACTTTAAGGACCAAGTGTGGAAACCGATAACCTATCATAGAATAGTTAAACGTGTTCCATTTTAGCTAAAAATAACCTTCTCAGACTTATAGCAGATTTATTTGTGCTATAGAAGAAAGTAGACGCTACTTTTTGTTATGACTGTTTCTCTCTGTAATACATTTTTGCTCATACAAAAAGTTAAGGCGTTTTCCGAACATTTATCATTGCTTGAGACTAGACTACTTGCAATGACTAAATAATCATTGTTTTCTAGCACACCTTGTAGTGCCAATTCAGTTTTATAACTTGCTTCTTTTCTCTGTAGATTTGCGCCCGGTTGATGGCAATAGGCTCGCCACTATTACATGGGACTTAAACATAACGTGCGAAATGTGGGTGTACTTCTAGGTACACCCCTGCCTAACCCTTCGGGGATTACAGGCCTGATGTTATGTTATGTTCTTTTCTTTAATTCCAGGACCCTATCAACGGTTTGACCCCCAACACGGACGTGGACATCGGCATCGTGACCCCCAGTAAAAAATCCATCGGTTCCGACGAAGTTATCATAGATATGCATTTACACAACCACACGGAGAAATCCTTAAAGCGGATATAGTGATTATTTTGACCCCAGCATTATTTACCCTTTAGATCAGCTATACTGAACTTATGAGGGGTTAGGAATGGCCTATATTCGGCTGTTCGACTGTTTTGGCTTGTTTTGTGGTTCGAAAAGCTGTTGTGTGAAAGAAAACGACGTATTTATACAAAGTGATTTTTAAAAACGGATGCAATAGTTCTGAATTTCATAATAATACTCTGAAAATATAATATGACATTTATTCAAAAATGAAGAACAATAGAACGTATACGTAATACGGTAAAGGAAACAATAATTAGGTTTTTGTATTTGGGGGTATGAAGAACAGCAGAGTCAGCAGCAGCAGCCGCGGCAGCAGGGGGGGGGGGGCGATAGGGGGGGGGGCGCTGAGGAAAGATGAAATTCTTAATAAACGTTCACATAAGTTCAGCAAAAAGTGAACACTTGATAATGATTTCCATAAGTGGGCGCCACAATATTCTTGCCCGGTCAGTGGCTCTACAGCCGGTACTGAAGAACAGGGTGTAAAGTTCTTCCCCGTATCCGCGTATCCCCGTGTACCCCGTAGAAAAGGGTCTGACCAGACGGGTGTTGTGTCTGGTGGGCTACTGTACGACAGTTGTCAGGTTTTTTTATATAGTCTTAAGTCGCAGATAACTTTGACTGCGCGATTTTGTATTTGATGTTAGTTCTTTATTTGTGGCATAGATGGCGCTGTATTATTTTGTTTAATGCTACAGGTACATAAATTCATCTAATTATTCACGTTTACAAAGGAATAAATGATTTAATTTGAAACAAAGATGGTCGACACGGAAGAAGTTAATGAATTGAATAAGTTGTAGTCCTTCCTAAAAATATTGCTTCCATAAAACACTCTGTATAAAAGTACTATGAAAACGAGAATATCATTATAGTTGATCTAGAAAGGGTTGAGTATCGTTGCATTAAACCCTCACGCCATTTGTAAGTAGGCATAAGCAGGATTAGATAGACAGGGTTGACCAGAGACGGCCTTACCTTTTTATTAAAAGGCATTTTGAGAGAAACCACATCGGAATAGGTACAGCAGTTTTGGAGATAAATCAGTTAATCAGTATAATAGAGACATATGATAATAATAAAACATTAATGAGTGTTGTAAACTTAGGGTTTTGTAGTCATTATTGCAGTGTGTTGAGAAAACTTACTCCGTGTCTTAACCAAAGCGATTGGTCGCGCGAATAAGCTAACTTCACATTCACTTTTTCGGAATACTAAAATGCGCCCTCTGTTGGCGTGACTACGAGTTCGAGTTCGCCGAACATAATGTTCGCGAGACGATCGCTTTGATTAGGACGCAGCCTTAGACTTACTTATAACATTTGATTTGAAACGCTTGAGAATGTTGCCTTATAATCGGCTATATTATATCAAAATATCAGTACTTAGGTTTAGAACAAAAAAAACTGATGCCTGTTTTTGATCCTTATTTTATAAGTATAAAAACAATATTGTTAATGATTATAGTACTTATTACATATACAAGGTGTAGTTATTATAACTGAAAACCTTTTTAAGAGGGGTGATTGTTAAAGTTGTTTTTAATGATGAGTAAGTTAAGCACTTTGTTGGTCTAGTTGTTTGGTTTTATCAGCAGAAGTTTGGCTCCGGAGCTAGAACTTGTGCCGGTTGATAGCAATAGTCTTGGGACTTAACCAGAACTGGAAAGGTATACAGGGTATAAACAGACCCTTCACATAGCCGTCAGCCAAGCATTCTGTACATCAAAATAAGTAACTTTACGCAAAAATTATTGCTGGGAATCGACTTTTTTTTTGGGGTGAAAAATCACGTTTCCTACCTTAGGACTCGATGGAAAGCACTCATAGCATTGTGCTGATGGATGGATTGAATAGTACGGGGGCCGTGGAGGTGTGTAAAGTAAAAATCTTTCATTAAAAACATGTATTAAAAAAAAACTTGTGAAAAAGTTGGAACTTTGACCCCCAATATCTCCGTAACTAGAAGGTTCCCAGGTATGGTCAAGAACAAAAAAATGATTGCAAAGACGGGGAGAACAAGAGCCTTTCGGTTATGTTAAGGGTCTATTTACACCCTTTATGCAATTACAGGTGTGCTGTTAAATAGTGGTAAATTGTTCGTAATGATGACTAAAAGTTCACCCTTTAAGAGATTTTCAGTTATTTCTTTTAAACCTTGTATAAATGGGAAAATATATCAAAACCCATTCCTATTTATAACAACGGTAACATCAATATTATAATAACTAAAACAGGGCCACAGTGTTCGTAGGCATTTTATATTAATATATAAAATATTATATTATATAATACCGTAATATGTAATACGCTTTCCCCCTTATGGGTTGAGTAGAGATGCTCAATAAATATTACTTTTTTCTACGCTTATATTCCTGCTAATAATAGAATGACTGAGCACCGATTCTTTTATATTAATATAAATCAATAACCAGTAGAAATCCTTGTGTTCACATAAACTTTAATCTTTCTAACGTTATGAAAATATTATAATAAAAAACATGAAAATGCGAACAGGGGGTACTTAAGACGTCTTAAAGCAGGAATAATTCCAGTAAGGGAAAGAGACAGAGCTATATAGGTTACAAACGAGTTTACATGTGGCAGGTTCGAATACAGGACCAAAATCAGAAGAACCTGATGTCCTGATGTCCTAGAACCAAAATTTCAAAAATATAGGAAGTAGGAACGTTATCAGATGATTAATAATGTGTGTAAAAAGACCCTCCGGTCCCTTTACACCTTGTATGAAAATCCTAAAAGTAATTTCGTAACGTTAGAAAAAAAGATGAAAACCGGCCTTATACACTTGTTGTATTGGTATTGGTTAAATTTGGAATTTTCTATCAAGAATATGTTGTGATTTCTGAATGATATTGTAATTTTGATGTATTTATCCATAACACACGTTTCTAAAGAATACTTATTTCAAGTATTAGGCGGTAAAAAAAATGATCGAAAACAAAATACCATTAAAGGAACTTGAAATCTTTCCGATTGTACCAATTCAATCACCACTCAATGTTCATTTCGATAGAACTACATATCTCGTTTTCGCTCTCAAGAATTATAAAGCGTAATGATTATCATTACTATCCCGCATCCTTACAAAAGCTATCAGTCACCCAAATACG
Organism: Noctua janthe; assembly: GCA_910589295.1. Lineage (NCBI taxonomy): Eukaryota > Metazoa > Arthropoda > Insecta > Lepidoptera > Noctuidae > Noctua > Noctua janthe. Next base: position 2,596,575 of record OU342561.1, read on the forward strand.
CGATCCTTGCTTTCATATGTCACGGTTTTCCGGATTTTCGAAAAACGCCCTCTGTCGGTGCGAACACGAATTCAAGTTCACCAAACGTTTGCATGCTTGCGTGGCGATCGCTTTGTGTAGGACGCGGCCTAATACTTACCCTGTCTTTTATAAATATTTACTATCATCATTGATTTTTGCAAGCTGCTAAATTATTCTCCTAACCTAGGTTACCATAGTTGGTAATCAATATGATATCATTGGTAGTTGTAGCTCCAACTGTGATAATAATATTTAATTTATCGTTTTATCATTATTTAGCTGTAATGTAATTATTATAGGGATAAATAATTCTGCAAAAAATATATAAGAAACATTAACAATAATTTATTTTTGAATTCGTCAATTAATCATATTTGTTCATAAATAAATCTATTATTTTTGTCTTTGCCCTGTAAAGCAATCGGTGAATTCTGGATATCCATTTTTGCTGTCCAATCGCTAATAATAATTTTGCAGGATTATTTTTCTTTGAATATTTAGTATGTATTATTTCACTGTGAAATAAATAATCACTTTTTAATAAACAGAAGTTTTCTTTCAACTTTATTTTATTTTAGGGACGAATGACGCTAGTATTGGGCTAGACCACGACGTTTGTCAAAAAATTACTTCTATAACGTGAACTGTAAATCCAATAAGTTTTGTCACAATCGGCTTTTGGGTTTTTTGATGCCTTAATATGTGCAAATTAATATTATTTTGAGAGCAGCGGTGGTCCAATGGTAGCAGCCCCGACTTACGAACAGTAAGTCGTGGGTTCGAACCAAGGCAGCCGGCATTACTTTGTGTAATTTATTTCATCACCGCTGATCTCAATACCGGTGAAGGAAAACATCGTGAGGAAACCGGCATATTATTTTCGTCTCCCCTGAAATGAAACTGTGTAATCGGAACTCTGATTAAAATTTTACGAGTGACCGTTAAGTGTCCTTGAACTTAACTTAAACCAAAAATATAATTAGTGTGACACAATCTGTAAATACATTTTTCTTACTAGAGTTACAATAATTAAAACTTCGTTTCTCTAGCGTTACGCTCGCCTTTTGGTTTAAACCATCTATTAAACTTATCTACATAATAATTATGTAGATAACTCTGTCTGTATACCTACTTACTTACTTTGTCTGAGACTTGTTCTAGTGGTCGTTAGCGCTACTACTACTGTGCATGAGGTTCTGGGTTCGAATTTTCCATCATTAATTTCCATCAACACGGAGTCTGGATTTGTGCCTGTTTCATGGAAATAGTCCTGTTTCATGGGACTTTAATGTAACTGGTGAAATTTGTTTAAACTGTTTATGTAGGTAGAACTCTCCAGTGGCGTGCCTAGAGGCCAACAATACGGCAAGCCCATAAGGCAAGCAGTGTTGAGAAACCCTAAATCATAGTTCAAGAGTAGTAGGTTATAAGCGCAAGCCAAGCTTTTAGGCTTGTATAAAAGTACCGCTAGAAATCTATGCCTTCGGAGAAATAAAGGTGTGGTTTTATGTGATACACGCACGTCTAATAGAAATAATTGGTTTATTATAAATTCATATTATATTTGGAATTCACGTTAAGCATTTTTTTATTTAAAGAGTCAATAGAGATAAATAGTTAAGTTAAATAAGACTGCCTCTTTTGTCTAGTGATCGTAAGCGCGACTGCTGAGCATGAGGTCCTGGGTTCGATTCCCAGATCGGGAAGTGTTATTGGGTTTTTCCATTAGGAATTTATCAGTAGCAGCCACGAAGTCTGACGAAATGTGGGGCTTCGGGGATAACAGGCATGATGTATGTAAATTAAATAAAACGAACATATGTTTTAAATTCCATTTTATTTCCACCTAAACAATATTCGTACAGTCGGTGGAGTCTACGACTAAATTATTAACATGTAAACTAAGATAAGTATTTACATTCAATATTACTAGTTTATCAGTTCAGAATTTTTGATACTACATAAAGGTTTGAGGCCGAAAATCACGTTTTTACAAACAAGTACATAATGATTAAAATAGATCAACGTAACGACAGGGACAACAAATGAATAGGGGAATGCTTGAAAATTATAATAAAATAACAAATTGCCTGCTTTTGTGGAGATTAGGCGCTTTCTTTCACCTGGTGACGATTAAATAGCTGAATAAATTGTATAACTCTTATAGTTACAATAAGAAATAGTTGGTTTATTAATAATAAGTAGCAAAAACACTGAACTGGCTCTTTAGGCATCATCAAAATCACAGAGAAACGAAACATCAACGTTCAATTCACTGAACACTAATATTACATTATATTTGCAACAGAATTTTACAATATTATGAAGTACTACATACATCGTCGTGTAATAAAGCTTACAGTAACATTGATTCGTCAAATCGATTAAAATCACACGATCAACTAATCAATTTGACACATCATTACAAATTGCGTTTCCTAAAAATAATACTTAGAGCTTAAAGTAAAGCTGTATTTTTTGTTAAAAATAAAAAAATGGCAGTCTTTATATATTTTTTACAATGAGTTTAAGTAAGTATTTACACTTAAAAAATACACCCGATTTTTTATTTATATACATTTACCGCAAAAATCGGTAATAAGCGCTTAGTAATCACTTTGAGCATATCTGTGAAGTTCGTTTAAATATCAATATGCGCAAAATGAATTAAGCCGATCAGATCGGCCGAATAAATAGTACTAACTACATTATAGGCAAAACAGTCGTCCATTATGTACAGTATTGAATATACTACGATACTAATATTTTCATATTCTCATAGTCGAGTGTGGAGGTTTCCTATTGGCGGGTGCTGGTGGCAACCCGGGACCTACTAATGGTGACATTGACGGCGATCTCGTCGCCAATGGTGACAAGGAAGGCGAGAATGAAGGTGACATGGCGGCTGCTGCAGAGAACCCGCCAGGAACATCATGACTTATTGGAGACCTCGGTAATAACAATTGTGGCTGTCTACACGACAACGATGGTGCTGGACAGCTTCTGGGAGCCACAGTAGTCAGGAGTGGTGGTGGAACACTCTTCCCTCCTGATATGGAAGTTCCTTTACTCTTCGCACTCGAAGCCCCACTATTACCACTTTGCAGTGACACCGCGTCGTCTTTTAATCTAGCTATTTCAGAAAATACATGAGCCAAGGGCTGGTACTGAGGTCCCCAATCAAGTAAGTAATCCCAATTATAGCTACCAGTTAATTCTTCTTCAGAGTGTACTATGGAACTAAGACTACCAGTCATCGAAGGCCCTGCGGTGGGAACGGCGTTGCTGTCTCCTGGAGCGCTAGAGAAAGCTCCAAGAGCCATTGCTCTATCAACCGCGGCGCTCGCTTCATCCGCACTACTCGCTCTTTCACTACCAGTTACTTCATTAAGCTTAGCGTAAATTAAATTGGTAATATCATTCTCATGAGCACCATCTTCATCAAACATGTGCATCGAGTCAATAGGTGCGTGATGTAACAAGGTGTCCTTATTTCCTACGTTTTCTGAACATCTCCTTGAAGACGTCGATGCGCCGCCACCAGTTCCAGTATCAACGATTCCTAGTCTTGCTAAGTATTCCTGAGTGTTATGTACAGATACATCAGAAAGATTGTCATCGTCGACTCCGTTGGACTGTCGGTGTATTCCAGATTCTCTCTGTAAAGGACCCTCGTTTATCATCCTTATCTCTTCATCCTCGCCATCTTCACCATCTTCTGCAGAGCCTCGTCCACTAGAGCCTGACTGATCGGATCCGGATAGTTCCGAAGTAGTTGCTGCTCCAGAATTAGAACTAGCTGTGTGCGGTCCGTATGGTGGGATTTCGTCGTATTTAGGAGGAGCAAACTGATTAGCTGGATTAACAGTACCAGTATTTCTGATAGGAATAGTGTCAAAAGCGCTTGGATCTACGTAACTGTTGGTGGCTCCGACTCCTTCAGAACTTAGCCCTGGTTTATTGACTTTTTTGTGCCTCTTATTCTTCATGTGTAAGAATAGGAATGCTGCTGCAAATATTATGATGATGAATATGAAAACAATCAGTAATCCTAACGCCCAGTCTGACAAGCCTCCACTAGCGACCGCAGCAGCATCATTGACTTGAGTTGCATCCGATGCCAATGCCATATCATTCATTCCAATTTCAACAGCAGTTTTGTTCGTCAAGGAGCCTTGTCTTCCAGAACTAGCAGTAACCACTAAGCTTATAGATTTGTCTAACCCAAAAAGAATTTGCACGGAATCGACTTTCTTCTTCAATATTATTACACCAGTGGTTCTGTTTATTTTGAAATACGAATGTGAGGTAGACAGCTGATATACAATTCTTCCGTCAATACCTTTATCCCTATCGGTTGCTGTAGCTTGTCCAATCACATAGCCAGCTGGAAGAGACCCAGACTTGGGTACACGGAACTTGTAAGTCTTCTGAGTAAATTGAGGGTAGAACTCATCTCTGCTTTCAATATCGATCCGAACTTTCACAGTAGTGCTTTTACCACCCAAATCAGAAGCTTTGATGGAAAACTCGTACTTATTCTTCACCTCATAATCGAATACAGCATTAGAGTTGACTAGCCCCGATGAAGAATCAATGAGAAACATTTTCCAGGAGTCATCATTTCTGTTGTAGTTATTAGGTGAAGCTACTATTGAGTAATTTAGTTGGCCATATCTTCCTTTGTCTAAATCTGTGGCTCTAGCTGTAAAAATTGAGGTTCCAACTCGTTCGTTCTCACCGATGGTTTCGAAATACTCATTAACGGGGAAGGTCGGTGCGTTATCATTCTCATCGAGTATGCCAACACTAATAAACACAGCATTGCATAAAGATGGCACTCCTTGATCACATGCAACGATCACCAGTTTGTATTCAGTATTTCCAGTATCATAGTCGAGACTTTTATTGACAGTCAGTAAGCCCGTCGTTGGATGAACGAAGAACAATTTTTCATCATCTCCAGAGGTAATATTATAAATGATGGCAGCATTAGGAGTTCCATATAAATCAGCATCCGTAGCAGCTAATTTCATAAGCGTGTATCCAATTTTGACGTCTTCACTAACTGTCAATTCAAAATCATTTATAGCAAACACCGGTGGGTTATCATTGGCGTCTGCTACAGTGACAAATACTGTGATGGAAGTTTTATTCTGATTGTGTGTTAGCAATTTCCCTTGTTCAACAGCAGCTAGGCCTAAGACATAAGAATCTTGTGTTTCTCTGTCAAGTTTGTTGAGAAGAATCAGAGCTCCTTCAAGAGTGACATCAAATGTGTTGCCCTCATTTCCAGATGTGATATGGATGTCTAGGTTGTATTTCTTGAGAACATCGTTGATACCGCCGATCTGGAGCAGTGTTGATCCCTTCTCGGTGTCTTCGTTCACTGTGATCCTGGAATTGAAAATTAGGACAAGTTATTTTCAAGTTTTATTACAATTTTTTAACTATTTCTATTTCAAGATTTTGATAAATCAATTATTTGACATTATGTCGCTACCAATCGTTATCATTAAGAATCGTAAGATTGATTTGATAATCTTATCGAATGCTTATGCGTATGAATGTTTGTGATAATATTTACCTGTATGTATCCTGTCCGATAAAGGGCTTGATCTCCGAAGAAGCACCAGTACTAATCCTTACGGATGCAACTGCGCTTCTATTCGGCTTTCCATGATCTGTAGCGACAACGGCCAGCTGCGTATCTCTCTGATTAGGAGGCAGAGCACTGTAGTTTACGAAGATGCCCCCAGAAACTGCGTCTATGTAGTATCCTTTAGTTGGTCGGAGGATTGAGTAGGTGATCTTGCCGTTGTCACCATCATCACGGTCCTTGGCGCTGACTGAGCCGACTTCAAGAGTGTCAGTGCCTTCTGAAATTGAGTAGACGTCACATTATTTACATTTGTTATTAGAAGTTTAGAACAATTACTTTTGAATAATAAGGATATAAGGTGGTTTAATGATTAAAATAAATACTTTAACTAAGATTGCAACTTACCAGGTAAAATTCTGTTGTAAGAAATATCATCAAAGACAGGCGAGTTGTCATTGGCATCAGTAACTTTTATCGTGAGCGTTGTCTTAGCAATATGTTCGCTATCCGATGCCGTGATATTCACTTCATACATCTTCTTCGCTTCGAAGTCAAGGGGTCGATTCAACACAATCTTTCCACTATATCTGTCTATAGAAAAACTGTTGTCCCCTTGTATTATCGAGTACTTCAGTGCCGGATATGTATCAACGTCATTCGCAGTAACAGATGTGAGCACTGTCCCAACTTCCGTTCCTAAAAACAAATACAAAATATACTGACAGGTCTCGTTTGACTGCCGTTTTAACGATCCGCCAAAATAAAAATTCTCTAAAACAAAACCTCGGTCGACTTACAATGATATAAAAAACGAATAAAAAGCGACACGAACGCCGCGGACCGTTGGTGAACCGCTAAAACATGCACTCGGAAAAAATGTAATACCATCCAATAAATATTGATCCTAAAGGAGTCCCTTTTATTTAATCTCGGCGTTGGAATCGAAAAGTCGCAATGTTACCAAGTCGAGAATACAAATTATGTAAAATGCCTCCCTCTCTGTGGTACGCTTTTTGTTCTACCAATTTATTTCGAAAAGTCGATAGGCCGACCAACGGCAATTTAAAACCCGAATGCGAATTCGGAGTAAACGAGTAAAAACGTACCTTCCGATACTGAGATGACGTTCGGTGGTGGGAATGTCGGCTGGTTGTCGTTCACGTCCACCACGTTGATCCTCAGCGTCGCTGTGCCCGTCATCTGCGGGTCGCCCTCATCAGTGGCTATTACTGTCAGTTTGTATGTCTCGCGTATCTCCCGATCAAGGACTATATTTGTTTTCACCGACCCTGAGAATGCCGGTTCTATAATGAATGCGTTATCATGATTTCCGTCGACAATGTGGTATAGTATCCTTGCATTCACACCGCGATCTCCATCCTTAGCCGCGAGTTGCACAACAAATTCGCCCTTAGTGTTCCCTTCAAGGACATTCGCGATGTACTGTTGTTGCGTAAACCTGGGAGCGTGGTCGTTCTGATCGATCAGATTTATTATAACGTCGCAGTAGCCGTATAGGACGGGCGAGCCTTCTGTGCGCGCGACTACAACAAGCTGCCTCCGCGGGCCTGGATACGACTCATAATCCAGATTCACTGAGTTATTCACCCTTATAACGCCTGAGTTAGAGTCTATTTCAAAGGCGTACTGATCGTTACCATTGCCGATTTCATAAATTATTCTCTGACGCCGCCCGTCGCTCCTAACTGCGGTTACTTGAAGCACGTCCTTTCCATACGCCATGTTTTCTTCAATAGTTACATTGTATGTAGCATTTTGGAAGTTTAATGTAGGTGTTTGATCTGAGAAATCACCGACACGTATTTCTATAAGTCCTATGGAGCTCTGGGGTGGGTTGCCTTTATCTTTGGCGATCACCTTTAGGTGGATCAATTTGCCGTTTTCGCTTGCCAAGCTTTGTGTAGCTGTAAGTACACCCGTTGTGGGGTTGATACGAAACTTGTGATTTGAAGTATCCAGGAGTTCATACAGTATTTCAGCGTTTATTCCTATGTCATTGTCCATTGCTGCTACTCGAAGTAAACTTTGACCTGGCGGTGTTAATGTCGCTACTTGTTCTTTGAAAGGGTACTTTGTGAAAATGGGCTTGTTGTCATTGACGTCATTAATCGTGACTTCTACTGAGACTCTTTGAGATCTAGTGATATACCGCCCTTCATCCGTTGCCACAGCTTCAAAGTGATATACACTTGTTTTCTCTCTATCAAAAGTTCTGTAAATGAAAAAAAAAAATTAGTTATCAAAACACAAGGAGCATAAATTTATGTATGAGGCAAAAACTTTTTGTTTCTGCATAAACTTACCCAGTCGTGAAAATGATCCCAGTCTTGTTATCAATCCTGAACAAACCTTGGCTTTCATTAGCCAATGAGTACACAATCCTTTTGTTAAATCCCAAATCTGCATCAGTAGCTCTGACTTTGATCACTGATGTATCAATCATAGCATCTTCTGGTATCGCAGCCGAATAATGACCGGTATCAAAAACTGGATCATTATCATTCTGGTCTTCAACTATGACTGTGATATTACAGGATCCTTGCAATGCCACAGGGGAACCGTGATCAAAAGCAGTAATCGTCAAGTGATATTTTGATTGTGTTTCACGATCTAGAGTCCTTGCTGTAAGTTTTCCAGAAGTAGAATCTATTGAGAATTTGTTTCCATTATTGCCAGATGTAATACTGTAAGTTATAACTCCATTAGCTCCAATATCTTTGTCACTTGCTGCGACAGTGTGTATAACTTCAGGTTCATTGTTTTCAGGGACGACTAAAGGATAGCAAGACCCTGTTTTGAAGCTAGGTGGGTTATCATTCACATCCATAACGCTTATTGTGACCGTAGCCACATCAAAGTTGGTGGTAGACTGGAAAGTACTCGAGTCTGTAACGTAGACGGGGAAAATGAATTGGTCCCTCTCTTCTCTGTCTATTCTGGTTTTAACTGTGATGGTGCCGAGCCTTTCGTCTATTGCGAACTTGTCATCGGCCACTCCAGATGGGATCATGTAAGTTAGATTACCTGAAAAATAAAAGGAACGTTAGTGTCATATTCAACCGGACACCACTCGCTCAAAATCAGGTATTCATCTAAATAAACTACAAGTGACAAAAGAAAAAAAACTTACTTGAACTACCTCTTGAAGATTTAGCAGATAGTCTTGTAACAAAACTGCCCGGTCTAATATCTTCAGTGATGTTAGCTCTGTAGAAAGAATCAGTAAACCTTGGCGGTACATTTGTTGACTCTTGCAAAGTCAACTGAAGGGTCATGTGGCTCTGTCTTGGAAATGGTATACCATGGTCTGATGCAGTCAGATTCAATTTATACTGTCCTGGCCTAACCCTGGATACGTCTTGAGAATATTTGTTTGATAACGTCAATTTACCAACGTCATATTCCATAGAAAAGTAGCCTTGATCATTACCGCCTGATATGTAGTAAGAGATTTTACCATTTTCTCCTGAGTCAGCATCTATCGCTAACGCTTGGTAGAGAGTACCTGATAGTGTGTTTAGTGAAACGATCGCTTTATTAGCAGAAACGAAAGTAGGAGTATTATCGTTGGCGTCAGTAACAGAAATGTGCACTGTAGCTGATGTTGCCATCCTTTCCGTGAGATTTATTGCCAGGTCTGTCGCTTCAATGATAAGCCAATATTCCTTCAACTTCTCATAATCCAGTGCAGAAGTAAGAGTTAGAGAACCAGTAAGTGGATCTAAGTTGAAAACGTTTTTGGTGGCAGGTAATGAAGATACAACACGAAAATTTAACTCTCCATTAGGACCTGCATCAGCATCTTTAGCAGTAAAGTTGTAGACTATCATGCCGATTGGAGTAAGCTCTGATATTTCAATGTTTATAGGATCTTGGGGCCATTGTGGTGAATTATCATTGACATCTACGATTTCTATTCTAACAGTAACTGCACTGCTTTGAGGGTTGTTGGTCGCTGATGTATCCAAAGCTCTCACTTCTAGTCGGTACTCATCTTGAATTTCTCTATCCAGCTGTCTGGCTACGACCAACGAACCTGTTCGTCGATCAATTTCAAAGGTACCAGGAGAATGATCTGTTGTCAGAGGCATGAGAAGGTATGATATCTGTTTCTCATCGTCATCGTTTACTAAATTTTCAGTGATGTCAGTATCGCAGCATGCTACAGTTCCAACAACGTGACCAATCTTGGCGTCTTCTTTTACCTGAAAAGATGAATTGTTATTATTACAAAATGCCTATACATCTACTTATATCACCAAATCATATCTGAAATATTATAAACTGTGGTTTACTTTCACTATAATATTCTGATTGCTTACTTTGAAAGACAAACTAGAACTGGTAAAAGTCGGCCTATTATCATTCAAATCCAAAACTTCAACTTTAAGTTGCCTCACGGTCTGCTTTGGTGGTGTGCCTCCATCTGTTGCTGCTACAGAGAGTCGGTAAATAGATCTCTCCTCGTGGTCAAGGACTGAAAAAAATAATATTTTGTTATAATTTACTTCTCAAAAGCACGCATTCTTTTAATTTGGAATGTCATAATTACTATGGACGATGAATTCATCATAATTATATAATCAAAATTACCTGTGCTAGTTTTAATAACTCCAGTATTAGCATCAATAACAAAAACACCAACTCCATCCATGTCTCTTTCACTGAGGATAGAATATCTGATAGTGGAATTGACTCCATTGTCTCTATCTATAGCCTTTACTCTTGCTACTTCAGCTCCAGGTTGCTGTTCTTCTCTCACACTGACTACATCTTCCCGAGGGTCAATGATCTCCGGTGGATTATCATTTACATCGGTTATTTTAATTGAAATGGGAACTCGACTAGATCTAGGCAGCGTTCCTTGGTCCTTAGCTTCAGCGAATAAAGAGAAAGAAGACTTAAATTCTCTATCTAGAATTTCTTTGGTTGTGATTATTCCTGTAACAATTAACATTAAAATCACAAATTAGTAGGACAGTACTTATTAGCTTAAATAAATTATCAGATAACTAGTAATAAATAGAATCGTAAAACAAATAGAGACGAAGTCATTAAATTAAACATCAAACGGTATCCTTTTTATCCTTGAAACAGGATTATTTATCGAAAATTTATTAGCGGATAAGGCACTTCAATTTTGCTACATAAAAATGTACTTTCAATTTCTTAACCTATAATGAACCCGACACACGTTTTTACCAAATTCCCCTTATAACACATGACCAAAGAATTTTGTCAATTTCAAATCGATTACTTTTTAGTCTGCAACCTAAAATTAGGAGTACATAAAAGAGATCGCCTCGGGACAGAATAACTATGATTATCCGAAACTCCATATTGAGAGCCTAAAAATTGTGATGGCAGAAACAGGGTAGCAAAATGGACATCGTAGTCTGAATCAGATGCAAAGAATAATGGACCTAAAGAAGACACAATTAAAGTTTCCATTGATATAAAAGATGGGTCTGTAGAAGGATAATAAGATGTGCCAGAAACCACTGTAATGAGCGATGGGAAGCGAGCTGTAGAAAAAAGGTATCCATCGTTATTTCAACCGCAAATATTGGACACTCCGGACTTCGGTGTTTGTGGTAAACGATAATATTTTCTTCACGATTGCTGATTTCTGTTTTTGTACAACGATTATTGTTGCGGTGTAAGGTATCTTCAAGTTCTTCTTAGACCGGGAGGGCAGAGATCATAATGGTACAGTCATAAATACTGGTAGCTTTAGATCGTTGAGTTTCATTTATCAAATCAAGAGTTTGATTTGTATTCTTAGGTGTAATGCACGACGTCAGACGTTTTTATTGGACTGTCGTACTTCAACTGGCTATAAAATAAGGATCTGCAGGATTTCTGCTAGTTTTGTGGAAATTCTGATTAAGTTTATTATTCGTTTTGAATTTCGATGTACTTATTTTGACATAGCAGTAAATTATACACGATTCGGAACGAATACCTTCTCCACACTTAAACTCACAACTTTATAGATTTGTTACACCATAAAGCGTCAATTTTACGACCAAACTTTGCGTTTCCCAAACATTCCGTGTGACTTTGTTAAGACAAAGAGCCAATTCATTTACAATAGCGTCATCTTCGATCACAATTACCTTTTTTGTTCCAACTCTGTTTGTTATTGCTGCAATTTATAGCACTCTGTCCACAGTAAGATTCCAGCAACATTTTACACCTATAATTCATATGAGAACATATGAAAATAAAAGGTATCCGTCAACAAAACGAGTTGTAGAGCCCAGTGCGTCCTACACGTACATTTGTAACATATGAGCTTTAAATAGCCGACGACAGTATCTAGTACTGGTGGGGCTTGTAATAAAACATGGGAGAGAATAGCCAGGCTCCTACATAGCAATATTTTAATAATGGTTAATGGCGGGTCATGGCGCATGCGAGAGCGACGACGTTTATAACTCGCAATTGACGCGCATAAATTCATTGTCTGTTGCCTCCCGTTGTGGGATCTTGGCCGGCGGGTGGCGTGACCTTTTAAATAAAAATTTCAAGTCAACTTGTTGATTGATTATCGGATTTGATTCAGGGGAAATTCCAGAAACTCTTCCTCTTATTCCTGTTTAGCTAGTATAAGTGGCGAACATTATAACGCAAATGTAGGCATTTTGTCTGCTACGCACAAAAAAGAGAAAGGTATTCACTGCTATTTTTTTCTCCCAGTTTCACTTGAACTCTGCGTTACCTATCACTAATTACAGCCAAATAATCCCCTAAAAACTTTTGTTTTTGTCTGTTTAAATCCAAAGATCTAAAACACTGATCCAATCCATCCAAGTCCACCCACAATTAATAATGTTTAAGCATCTTTGTATCCTTATAAGTCTTCAGTTACCGTGAACTTCTGTCGGGTGTCACAGAAGAATTATTAGTATTACATTATGAGTCAGCGGATACATTGAGCATAGCATTAGTAATGGTGACCAGCTTTCATATGTGACGTATGAAATGACAACAATACTGCTCATGCAAATCTATAGGCACTGACTCGGTGCAATAAAATTACACTTTGTTTTCATATTGATGGCTTATAAACTAGCTGAGGTTACTCTACTTGAGTTGTAGAAGGTGCATTTAGCTATGGTATGATCGTTGAACTGTCTATATGTTGTAAATCTTTAAAATGTTTACATAATCAGTTCAGATCAATTACTGTCCCAACTACAACCAGTTCTATCAATGCCAAAGCCCAAAGATCAGAAACAAACCGACGGCTATGAATGCTCATAAAAGGCAGAGTTTTTTGCCACTGGTAACATTGTGGGTGCACCTGTTGAAGACCGCAATCTTCCAATAGGACCACATACAGCCGTCGCAAATGATTTACGAATTTAGCCTTCACGCGCTCCTTGCTAACTAGCTCGGGAGTGTTCGGGTGTGATCGCCGATAAGCCGAATTGAGACGAAAAGCTCCACCATTCATCAGTCAGTTATTGAGAATAACGAACTGCCAACTACGCTTTTTATGCCATGCTTAATACTCGCACGATTTCGACGATAAACATCGTTTTGGATAAGATCGGTTGAGGATTCTTATTTGCATATCTTATTAAATTTAGCCGGTGTAAACAAGGCTAAACATGGAATAGTTTTTGCTGCTCTTCGCACTTGTTTTTCCTTTTTTGGATGGGTAAGGTTCTAAGTGGTAGCTGTGCGTCTGCGCTACTCGTAGTCACATGCAAAAGTGTCCAGAGCAAAGATCAGGATCGTGCCTCCGTAGTAAACGGCTGTTGGCTCATTAAACCTCAGATAATCCACATTTCTAGGTTGACCCTGACAACGTGACTGAAATACAGGTTACCAACTATCAGTTACAATATTATTCATCATTATTTTATTTCTGTTATTCTAAACTCCTTCATTATAAATATTATCCCACAAACCCATCAGGCAGACACTCGAAATAATTCCATAATTACATAGAAGCATAGAAAGCGGTCCATGGGAAGGTCGAAAACAAATAAAGCCATCGGATCTGCTCCCCATAAGTTCAAATTGTGCAGGTATTAAAATGGCTGTATTTACCCTACGTGTTTACTCTATCAATGAGTTTCAAGGGACTTACATACTTTGGGTTTTAGCTTTCAAAAGTGCCGGCAAGCTAAACAAAGGCCAAGTGGCCGACTGGGAGTTGCTTGCCTGATCAAATACGAACAAGTATTTGGTATTACGGTAAAATATCATTGTTCTTAGTTAGTTCTGTACACTATGTTATGATCCATGTAGCGCCGGTGTTTGTTCTCGTAATATAGTTTGCTTATTTTGAAATCTCCAGTTCTGGACTGAACTTCACGTATTTTTTATAAAGTCGCAATTGCAATAACAAAGTTCCAACTTCAACAACACCTACTACTTTCTCCAAATCGATAAATTCGTCAACTACAGTTCAAAATCGTTACTAACTATCCACATCAACGGGTGCATTCAAACCTTATAAGCCAGCTCATCTCATGACAAATAAGCATGGTCTACACTTGAGAAATCTTTCGACCTTGGCTCTAACAGCAGTCATTGTTGCCAGGTCAACATACGACGGTAGCTTTTGGAGGATTAAAATGATAAATAACAGCTAGACGTCATTTCCGATGAGCTTTGAATGGTAGACGAAGTAATGTTAGTTATTAATCAAAAATGAGTTTTTGATTTTTATTCTCGGTTTGAATTATAGCTGGGACATTATATGCAAAAACGTGGTTGAATAAATCTGTTTGGTTCAAAGTGCAAAGAGGTTTTAGAGGGAAAATAAATGATAAGGTTTTTTTAGAAATGAGTTAGATTTTTTGGGTCTTATCATTATGAATTTTAAGTTTGTTTGTCTTATAAGAGACTCACATTTTTCAACCTGAACGTTTATTTAATGACTTCGTTAGTAAACCTGCTTTGCTTTGTTCAATTTAAAACAAAAGGCATCACAAATAAATAAAAAAAACTCACCAGTAACAGGATTAACAATAAAACTTGTATTTGAAGGAAACAAGCTGTATCTTACAACAGCATTGTCCCCCAAATCAGCATCAGTCGCCGCAATCTTGCCCACAAATGCTCCAACCTTCTGATTCTCTTCAACTTGGAACTCATACGCAGATTTACTGAACACTGGGTCATTATCATTTGCGTCTATTACATTGACGACTAAGTTAGCGGTTGCAGACAGCGGTGGTATACCGTTGTCGACCGCTATTATGACCATTTTGTGTTTTGCTGTTGTTTCTCTGTCGAGCTGTTTTGCGAGGTAGACCCAGCCTGTGCTTGGTTGTACTTTGAAGTAATCATCAGTTAAGTTCACGTCTGCGGCTATTTTGTATGTGATGCGAGCGTTGTTGCCTGTGTCCTTGTCTATTGCCTGGATTTCTAGAATCTGTTGAGAGAAATGTTTATGATTATTATAGACAATAGAGCTATGTTATTCTAGTGGAAAAATTGTATATTAGATACATAACACATCAAAAACTAACAAAAAATGACAAGAAAAAAAAGGTAATTGAACAAAATTCGTACTAAAATGAAACTTTTGATACCGAAACCAGGATATTTCTCAGTACTTTAAATCCCAAGCATTGATTACAACATATTAATCATTGCAGATAAAACGTCAAATTAATTACGGAACCCATTAAAGCTATCTCCCCCACAGTTACAAAACAACCTTACAAATGAATTAGATAAGCCAATAAGTAAAAGTCGCAATTTCACAATGTGAGGCCAAAATTCGTACATTTCATGAACTTGCAGATATTTTTGAGTCAATACTTTAAAAAATTTAATGAATGATCCTTTGTAGTCTAGAAGGAGCTCGGGGCTAAATAATAACAGCCGCTCGGGTCGATCTTCAGGTTAAGCCATCCTTTCCTAGGGAGGTCCGTAGATAAGTAACCAGCCTTTACATACAGAGTTTCCCCCGAGTATAGGAAATCACGTAAAGCTGCTGGTCCCGGCTGTCAGTTGTCGATCAGTGGTTGTTACAGGTGGTAAGTGGCCTGAAGTCTGACAACCAGTCTTACCAAAGGGGTATCGCATTACCCAGTACTAACTGGGTTGCTGAATCCGGTTAGACTGGAAGTACAGCTGGACAACATAGTTAGGGAAAGGCTAGGTAAATGATGGTGATTTTTTAACATAACAGCGTAGGTTTTAAAGTAAAATAAGTTGTTGAATCTACATGAGGAATTGAGGGAAGCCTTTGCCCAGCAGTGGGACAGTACAAGCCAACAAAAAAAAAAATCTACCTGATTACTAAAAAGTGCCTGCTTGGATTAGAACCCATAACCCTCGTAACTCGGGGTATCACTGAGTTATTTTGGCATTGTTTTAGAATCAAAAATTCAAAAAACACAAAATTTTTTACTGTCTTTTACATTCAAGTCCAGCTTTAAATTCACTTTAAAAAATGATATACTTTATTTTTAGTTGTCTCGTGAACACGATACCTTTTGATTATTATCGTTGAGTTAAACGATACCCAATAAATTCTACATAGAGATTAATTCGTATTTATGTAAGTATTGTAATGTATTTTTATTGATACGACGTTCTTACATTCTGACCTAACTACCAATAACATAATTTTATGAAATTTTAAATTAGTAATGACTTTATTTCAAGTACAAAATGATGAAATTTTTGTTTCTTTTGTATTGAATGTATTGTTGTTCAAAATAAGTTAATCTGGTGTGTTTTCCTCATGCTTTAGGATTTTGTTCATTCATGCACATAATATTTTAATAAAGTGATTACAATAATACCTAAGCCTAAGCCTTTTCGGAACGTCAACATGTCATGTTATTGATCCTTTAAATAAAATGATTGTAAAGCCATTGATTTATTTACTGTTTTGTTTATTAACAAATGCAATCAACATCGATTTAGCGTTGTTTACGAATCTTCAAATTTATCCTTTAATTTTTTAATTTCTACCGAAAATTTGGCAATATTGTTTTCATCTATTAGAAGTTCTGAAAGTTTTTAAACAGACTCCGGACCAAGGTAGACCAAAGCAAAGAAAATCTGCTCAGATGAAGATACAAAAAAAATCTCTACCCTACAGTTTAGATTGTGGTACTGTTCCACAAACAATGGGGCATTTAATATTACGTCCTGCATCTTGTTGTTACAGGAACTGGACTGGACGCTACTGAATGCACCAAACTAAAGCCAAATTGGGGGGCAACTTAATTCATATTGCTGTTGGCGCACTTAGAAAAAGAGGATAAGCTGTTCTCTACTTAATCTTACCTTAGTATTGACAGCTTCGGACTCCAAGACATTAGCGCTGTAAGATTCATGTTCAAACACGGGAGGGTTGTCATTAACATCCTGGACATCCACCACTAAGGTGAGGTTGGCACTGAGGGATGGGATGCCGTTGTCTCTGGCGGAGATGATAAGGGTATGGCGGACGAGATTCTCGTAATCTAGGGACCTGTGGAAGAAGAGAAAGTGGTTATGATTTTTATTAGAAGAAATAAGTCTACCGTGCGGCTACTTTTTTATTGAATTTGATGAACAGGATAAAATTATGTCACTTTTAAATTACTCTTATGGGTATCAATACAAAGACGCTAGAGTTGAATTAATAAATAGTAGGTCCTACAGACAAAAACATCATTATATTTATCTTTCGGGAATCGAACCCACAACATCTAGCGTAGCAGTCTATACTTTAACTACTGCACCAATCGTATCGTCTTTGATTATTAAATCTGCCGTAAAGTCTTACTAAAAAAATTGTTCATCCTTTACTTACCTCAAAAGTGTAACTAATCCATGTTGAGAATTCACAGCGAAGGTATTAGAAGGTCCTGTAGCTGAAACCAGATGGTAGATGATCTGTCCATTCTTGCCATCGTCTTCATCAGTAGCCCTTGCTGCGTAGACCACAGAACCTATGGCTGCTGACTCTGCGACTGATACTCTGACGGATGATGTGCCAAATTCTGGAGTGTTGTCGTTTATGTCTTCAAGGGTTATTTGAACCTGGTGGAAAAAATAAGAGTATTGATAACACACTGTACAAGTTCTTGATAGTTGAATAATGCAGTCGAAGCTTTTAAGTACCTAATTGAAAATGAAATCCTACCCAATTACAGTATTTAATTGGCATTAACAATACTACTACTATCGTTGAGATAATGGCTCAAAAACTGCATTTTCTTTTCTGTAAATATCTGATATGATTGCCAGCGGAGGAAAAACCTGGATGAGGCTAGCACAGGAAAAGAGAGGTCTATACCCAGCAGTGGGTGAATTCAGGCTGATGATGATGATCTCATAAGATTATAGAATTAGTCAATAATGATCCCACTGCTGAAACTCGTGTCTCCTCTCTGTGAGAGACTTCTTTCTCACTCTTCACAGAAATAAAGAGATCAAATTAATAACTTGCAACTTCTCTATTACCCATTTATTTATTCTTACCTGAGTCTGATCAAAACTTGAAGGATTCCCAGTAGCAGCTCTAACATTCAAAAGATACGAAGAGCTGGTCTCCCTGTCTAGTTGGCCAGCAGTTCTGATGGATCCAGTCAGAGGCTCGATGGTGAACCGATGGTCAGGGTCACCGGAGACGATGCTGTAGCGCAGTGGTTGTTGACCTGGTGGAAAGATAACGAGGATGAGTCAATAGAATAAATGATACAAAGACACAAAGATTTTGTTGATACTAGCTGTGCCAACGACTCTAATCGTGAAGGTAAGATGTTTAATGAAACTCAGTGTAAACTTCCAATGGACAAAAGCAATGCAATTTGGGATTATTTTGACATATCCAAGTGTTAGATTACACTTAGTTGCTGTATGTTCTCCTTAAACACTCAAAACAAGTAAAAACAATCGGATGAGTTGTTGCCGAGATAAAAGCACACTGTCAGACAGACATACAGAAACACAATGCATTTTGTAATAAGTAAGAATGTAGGTATAAAGTTGTAGACACCAGTGAGGTCGAAAGACCATAATATTCTAAAATAAAATAAACCATAGATGCACACACATGATGCCAGTCCACCTCAAATTCGACCTCAACCATCTCAATTTTCCCAGATTGTGGGCAACCCAGCGAAATTGAACGCACCACAGTTTATAGACCTCGTAAATATTTATGCATCGGTATCATTTTACTTTTCGACTCGTATTGTCTTTTATACTGGGAAACTATTTATGTTCAATGATAGAAACAATATTAGGAAATATGCTGTGGGAAATGGTGTATTTAAATTCAATAAATTCTTTGTAAGTTTAGTCATCTAGTAATTATTACTTATCTACGTCGATCGTTAAGATTTTAAAGGATAATATTATATTTCGATTTGCTCATCAATAACAGTATGTTTTGCAATCTCAACAACAAGTTTAATCAAATTAATATTATCAACAATTTATTGAACCAAACAACTGATTACAACAAATTGCATGTTCAGTCTCTACTGCATAATTAAAACTAACTTTAATTCCACAACAAAATTCACTCCAATCAAATTAATCTCTCTCTTAATAACATTATAACAACATGTTTTTATTTCACCTGTAATTATATACTGATGCTTTTTGTCGATCGACAAAATGGCTTCCTAATTTCGTGACTAGACTTAAGTTACGAAGCTTAAGCAATTTATATGCAAATGCAAAATATTAATTATTTTAAACCGTATCTGGTTCAAATCTATTCATTGCGCCTTTTTGTACGGAGGTATGCAATGTAATTGATATTGTTGCGATGTAAGAAGACAGTCTTGTTGTTAAACAAGACAAAAAAAACCACAATCACTACAAAACTCAAGTATTGAAAACAAAAAATCATAAACACGTAAACTCTTCTAACTCTTCTAAAGGGAGGTATCGATTTTTTTAACATGCCGAACGTTAAAGAAAGTCTGGATTTGAAAACCTCCATGACAACAGTCAAATTCGCAGTCACACTCCTTTTTACCAAAATCAATGACTTCCCGAGCGGCTCATCTCTCAGTACAAGAATTTACGTCAATAACCCCATTCAGCAAGAATAGGTATTATAGTGGGCGATAGAACATAACCAGTCAATACAGAACTACAGATAGTGGTTATCGTTTCGCGACTCGTAGCCGGATAAGCAGCAAATGTCGTGAAGCTCATAGTCAACGCTCGATGACCGTCATAACTATTTATTCGTTGCACTTCATACTGCAGAGTCGATGTAAATCGTTTTGGAACTTCAAAAGTTGTTCAAATCTGGTTTTGTGAAACAAATATCATTATTATTTTTAGCTAAAACCGGTTTATGGCAAAAAAAAAGAATCTAATAACATTATTCTAATGATAGAACGAATTAAAAAAGTAATTGATGACGGAGATAGTAGAAAAGATAACATACACAACAATGAGAATCTAGCAAATCATTATGATTTTTTTTTTATGAATACTAACATTGTTGAAATTCTCCTAAACATTTTCTCTATGAAATCCGAAAAGAACACAAGTTCAAGAGTACTCTAACTTCTAACATTCAGTAATACAGGTTCATCCTACACCAAAAATGGCCCTGTTACAAAAAAAAAACATCTCTTACATACATTTTTACCGTCTACTTAATAGCCGACGAAAAATTCCAATACTTGCGGATCTAGAATCATGTAAAAGATCATATGTAAAAGATCGTTTGTAACTTCCAACTTTCGCTTTGTACAATGTCATCGAAAATGTTCGACAAAAAGTCTTCCAAAACTGTATTATCCTCTTCTAAAGTACCAACAATAACATCTCCCAGTCCCGATATCTAGTTCAGATCTATTTTCATCACGTCTATACTAATTATATGAACTAAATTAATACCGGGATGTCTGGCATGCTCCCCGACGACTATTGTAATGTCCCTCACAAAACTTTTTGGTTTGTTTTCCAAACGTTTTTATTGCTAATTGTCCGTTGTTATGTTTGATACAAGATTTACATACAAAAGTATTCTTTAGTTGTTTTGGCGTAGGCTGGAAGGTAATTCGTAATGATGTAGAATGAATGTTGGATATTGTTTAACGAGAGCGTGTTTTGTTTTGTGGGATCGATTTTGTTGCTTAGGTCGAAAATGCGATGGAGAAACTATACTCAGATCTAGGCGATACAAGGCCATGCAAAACCAAACGTAAGGATTATTTACAATAGTCAGAAAGCGTAGACAATTAAGTTATTATTTCTAGGCACAATACGACTATAAAAAATATGGAAATACTGCAAGTAGCTTGTCTGTCACCTTGATATAACACAATACTAAAACAAACGTGACTACATTGTCATAGATGATAAAAACTTGTAAAATTGATTAAATTATTATCGGTAACTATAAAAAAGCCAGTACATAATTTCCAGTACCTACCTAAGTACGTCTAGAGACACCAAAAATTTTCCCAAATAAACAAACCACCGAAAACGGTTTTGTATCTATCAATTTTTAATTGGCAGTTCTCACAACAATTTAAAGGGGTTCATTGTCGAAAAATTTTTTTTCCGGCGTTTCGTATTTTTTGCGCGGGCGGCGCGGGTTTTTTTTCGCCAGTCGTTTTGGGCAGGTCTCCTGACACGAGATTGATATACAGTCTTATTCGTGGACATGCTCCGCAGTCTTTGTTTAACTGGTCCCGGCCCTCCCTCCTCTGTCCTGCCCGTCCCCGCATTGCCCCTTTGTCTCTCCTCTTTATACAGTCGGCGATGCGCAAACGCAAACTTATTTTCGGCTGGATTCACAGGATTTGGCGTAACTGTTGTTTTTGTTGAGAATTGTCGTTATTTTTCGGTGATTTTTTCGTTGACAGCGCCGATTTGTTCGTCTATTCGGTGATGGGTTTTAACGTTAGCGAGAATCATTGAAGTTGTGGTGTTTGTAAATTTTTCAACTTATCATCGTCATACTATTAGTTCAATGTCAAGAAAGTACAAGTTTATGCTTATGTTGAACCAATATCGGAATAAAATTCAACGCGTATAAATCAAAAACACTATTAAAGTCAAATTTAGTTGAAGCCTGCTTCACAACTCAATAATAAACTCTATTTCTTGATAACTCAGTCATAACATGTAAAGTTGCAACGAAATACTGGAAAATACTGTTCATTCAAATACCAAAGTAGGCTTTATTTAGCCTCCCCGTGACTAAAACCTAAAATACATGACTCTTTTAAATTATCATAAGCGTACCTTAGGACTGATTTACAAAACCAGCGCAGAAATACTTTCAAGCTCTTCCTAGCGTCTTTGCCTAAATCATCTTTATACCATTTATAAATTAATTGAATAGACAACTTTATTACCTGTTTATGTTTATTAAAATAATGAAGAATTCACTTTTGCATAAGCATACCTAGAGGCAATCTCGCAGTTACAGGGAATATAAATTCATAGGCACCAGTTGAGTAGTTAGACGTCAAAGCTTCAAAGACAGTAAAACTTTAACACTTAGTAACATCATTATGAGACAGGAGAGACACGACAAAAATACAAGCATCGCAATAAAGTAATGTCATGAACGCTTAAGTTTGGGCCGAGTGTTTAGTCAATTCATTAGGGATCAGAGCCTCTTGCACAGGGCTGCTCGTGATTTTAATATCTTCTTTTTTCGGTCACATTATCTCTGTGGTCAAGTCTAGAACATTTACATATAGATATGTAATTGAATTCATCATCATTCTCCTCCCAATTTATTTGAGGTCGGCGCTGCATAACTTCTGCTTTCATAGTCATCATCTCGGTAGCATCACTTTTTCTAGCCATATCATCTTCCACACATTCCATCTATCGTTCCATTTTGGTTTTGATACAATGGAATTAATTTGATATATAAATGCGCGAATTTAGGAGCGGCTGTCTTGACAGCTAAAGGCGTTGATTGACGATTGAGGTCGTGAGTTCAAATCATAACACTTTGAACTTTAGTGAGGCCCACACCTCACACAGTTATTAACTGGAGAGGTTGGCAGGAAATACCAATGACCATATGATATTGCAGGTGTATAAGGGAAAGGAGGAACTGCTTTTACTTTGAGTGCTTTCGTGGGTATATTCTCATCTTTAGTAACGCTTAACAGAGTTTACGATTATCCAGTTTAATTTATGCAGTATTGTCATTCAATACTACCACGGGTCTTTAATATAATCGTCTAAATCATCTTGTTTATGATTTTCTCCATCTGTTTTAGATTCTCTATAGCTTCTTTCGCGTTTTGGTTCACATACCTCTCCTAAAAATCAATCCTTTACGCCGTCACAGCCCTGTTAGTGTCGTGGCATACCGTCCCATTCCGCATTACACAATAAATTTGCATCTTGGCCCTTCTAAATTGAAATCATTAACGGCTAAACTGATTATCTTACTCACGCGGCCCGAACCTTGTTCAATTAAAGCTTTGTAACTCTCCACCTATGCGGATTGTTAGATTTTAATTCAACTGAATTAATTTATCTAATGTGATTATCTTTTGTTTTGAATAATGCGTCCACGATTTTGATGTGATGTTTTTTGGGAGTTTTAGTGTGATTGGTAGGTAGATCATTTGATGGGTAAAGATAGTGTTTCTGCTGTTGGATTTTATCTATTGCCTTCGGTAATATCGATCACTTCAAGAAACAGTATGGTTCATTTAAATCTTTATGTCCGATGATTTTATAACATAAATATGTTGATTATTTAAGGCGATCTCTCCTGTTTTATTAAATTGCGAAAACATGATTGTATGCATATATATTTCCTTAAATATTGCATCAAGTACTGCGGCATGTATTGCAGCGCAAATGAATGAAAGTAGGTTATGAATTACCAACTCTAGTGAATGCGACGTATACTGAATGGAACATAACATTAACTGATTTTGACTATTTACTCCGCACGATTAAACTTAATTAGTCATTCTAAT
The DNA here is from genome assembly GCA_910589295.1 of Noctua janthe. NCBI lineage: Eukaryota > Metazoa > Arthropoda > Insecta > Lepidoptera > Noctuidae > Noctua > Noctua janthe. Next base: position 2,620,128 of record OU342561.1, read on the forward strand.
ATGTATTGTGGAAAGCTTGCAAAATTGATAAGGATGATGACAGAGAGAAAGCGTAAGCACGAAGTAAAATATAGGTTGTACACCTTAGAATATTCGTCAATTTTTTTTGTACTGCAATTAAACTCAATTAGTCTTACCTTAATAATACCGTGATAATTATATTTACTGTAACTCACCATGGTGCATCAAAAATCGCAGATGAAATATTAATAAGAAAGAAATCATCCTGTATATTTTTAAAACGATAAATTCAAAATAAAAAAATTAAATCGTTGTCCACATCTAAGTACAAACATCTGTTACTCACACGTTATTTGACGTACAACATTGTCGGAAACAAAATTACACCTATTAAACACCTACACGGTGAAATAAGGTGAATCAAATACGAAGTCGGAATAACGCGGGTGTAAAAAGTCGAAAATAATTGAGGTACCTACAGGACTTTTAAAAAAGAAGGTCTAAAAGTTTACTCGGCAAAAACTGTCGCCGCGGTAAGGGTTCGCCGACCTCACTGGATTTATTTGGGTGTACTGCCTGTAGGGCCACCATCAATCCTTTTATACACGACTGCGAGACTGCAAAGTCACGGTTATGTTTTTCACGCGTATCTGTCTATCTTGTATCTATGTGCAATTCTTTATACCCTCGAAGCCTCCTAACGACTGGATGGATTTTAATAAATGAGGTGTCTATAGATTTGTTGTTGTGCGATGATTATAGACTGTTTTGTTCAAAATGGTGGCCTCGGAATATCATATCGTATGGTGTACGAGTGTCACTGAATAACTCTTAAATCAATAATGATGTTACAGCCGTATGAGCTCCGTTTTTAAAAGGTCAAAATAGTACTCTGAGATCAAAGGTGAAAGGTAAGTCGAGATCTGCCCTTGTTAAAACGGAATTTGCCTCCACAACTTTGATTTTAATTGGTACTTAATTAATGAACTTCGATTTACATCACGTCTGGGATTGTCATGATAACCTGAGGTCAAATAAAGGTATGTGACTTACTTTAGTTGCTTCGTTTAAGAAGTAAATATCATTTACGATTGTTAAATAAACGAAGAAACAAACACAAATGTACTATTCAAATTTTCACCAAATACACACAAAATAAGAACAATCTAAATCGTAGGGATTTAGATTGTTTTTCTTTAGTCTCCGAAAGGTAAGGCCGGAATTTATTTTCATACAACCTTTCACCTTCAAGATTAAATCAGTCAGTACAAAAAAGACTAGCTCGCATAGTCCCGTAATGCTGGCCACCCTACCCGAAGCCGGCGCACTCAGATCCGAACGTATCCTTGGATTTCTCCAGATTCGAATTTCAAATTTTCAGTCACTGTTCGATTGCGCGGGAGCGTGAAATTTTTTAACTTATTTTTTTAAACCTATCATAAAATGGCAAAAGGGTTTACTTTAATCCTTCTAATGTTCATAAAGTGTAGGTTTAAATCTGTCCGAGGATTATTGTGTGAAATCCCAAAAAATATATTAAGCAATTTTAAGCGGTCTACCTGTGGAAAATTATTGTCGGATATTTTATGTTGTTTGTTGTATTTTTTGTTCTTACATTTAATACGGACGGGTAAAGTCTAAGTCATAGGATATTAAATAATCTTCTTTATTATGATTTCCTCTCATCTCAAAGTTTGGCTTTTTGATTATATATTTTTCCATTGATTTGGCGCTAATCGGTAATTTAAGCTCCATGTCATCTCCGTCATTTTCATCAACTTCAATCTAACCTGTATCTCCAAATACACCATTTTTAAGGCTCTCTTTATGTTCCGTCGCTATTTTAAATCAGTATAGCTTATGTCTAAGAGCTGAGACAGTCGCTGTCTGGGTGTCTACACAAAAGGCTCTGCATCCAGCTATCGGCTCTAATTTGCGTAATGCTATTCATATTATTGCGCGACCATGTCTCTTCGTTGGTTTTCTTCTTTTTTTTGTGAGAATTCCTTTTTTTTATTTACAATATTATGTTTCTATTGGTTGTGTAGTTTTAAGGTTATGTTAATGTTGGGTGAATATTTTCAGGTAGTGTTTTGACACGGTCCTTTTTCTCTTTTAATTTAGGATAATTACTGTTCTATTGGTTTGAAAACGTGATAACCTCTATGGAGATTGTCACGTTTTTAAATCGTGCTGGTATACCACGCATACACAATATTACTCACATAGTCACACTTGTGATTCACGGCGGATTTAGTTCATCCACATTTCATCCGTATTTTTAAGTCACATGTAATTAAGGGCGAATCAATTCCCATCAAACAGGCTCCTGAAACTGAAAAACCCAATAACACTTTGCCCGACCTGGGAATTGGACTGACCCAGGACCACATGCTTAGCAGTAGTGCTTACTACATTGGGTTGTAGTCTGTAGATTAATGAGTCAGTCTAGTCTAGACTCTGGACCACTAAGGCAACCGCTGGACAAAGTATACTTTTTAATTACAAAGGTATTAAGTACATTCTTGTATTCTTAATGCCAGTATTGATTGTATTTAACGCCACCGACACTATAAGTCATCTTTGGCGACCGCCATCGAATTACGACCAAATAATTCTTAGCAGAAGCGCATGGTAACGGCGATTGGAATTATTTACGAGATTAACTGTCACGCGTGATAAATTAATATAATACGTACGCATGTGTGGTCTAACGGTGGTGCGAGTCAAATCGATATTTGATTAGCCGATAATCGAACGTTAATTATAGTATCGATAATCGAAATTTTAATTTTAATTAGATTTGTAGATTACGTTTTGGCGCGTCTTAGATTGAGCTGATAATGTTAAGTACTAATGATATTAATTTTATAAAGGATTTATTAGGTTTATTATTTTATTATTAAAACAGACACGAGTTTCGATATTAATTTGAAGTGAATTAATTCGCGACATCATTTCAATAAAAACATCAGGAGGAGGAGCTCGTGGCTAAGTCATAACAGCCGCTCGGATCGATATTTCGATCGATATCTAGGTTGGTCTGTGGATGGGTGACCACCCATTACATACCGAGTTTCCTCCGTGCCTCGGAAAGCACGTTAAGCCGTTGGTCCCGGGTGTCATTTGAAGATCTTTGACAGTCGTTATAGGTAGTCAGTGGCCCAAAAAGTCTGACAACCAGTCTTACCAAGGGGTATCGTATTACCCAGTACTAACTGGGTTGTGGAGGTCAGATAGGCAGTCGCTCCATGTAAAATACTGATATTCAGCTGCATCCGGTTAGACTGGAAGCCGACCCCAACATAGTTGGGAAAAGGCTAGGCAGATGATGATTTCAATAAAAACATCAACCATACTAGTAAAGATTCTACCTAAGGAACAGACGCCAGCACGTCAAGCTACCACAAACTGTCAAATTTCTTTAATAGATTTCAACTTTATCGCTAACGCATTGGGTTCAATGTTGATTGGAAAATTTTGACAGATAGTTACAGTAGTAGCGTGTCTGTACATTTAAAGCATTTAAATGTACCAAAACATCAAACCGCTCTAATATATCAGTCTCTCACCTTTAATATGTAAATAGTAAATACCTAATTTTAATAATATCTAATCAATAATGTTCGTTGTACCATATTATTAATATTTGACCTCATAAACTATTATTGATGCACCTAAGACCCGGATTACTGATTTTATATCTAGATAAGAAAACCAAGACACACCTACTCATTCAAAAAACCACCAAAAAAAGATCAGCACTGTTTACCTAACACGAAAAAACTCAATATCCATCGGTATATTTGTTACAATCGGGATTATCACAAGATCACAATATTTGGCAAGAAGTGCCCATTCAAAAAACTTGCTCGTTTCGTTCGAAAACTTCAATATATAATATTTTTTAATTAATGGAAGTTTATCTTGGAGCCTGCTGCAATAAATCTGGAGGGGCGTGCGTCTATATTGAACACAGGCGTTATGGAGCTCTTTCTAATTAAACTCAAAGCGGGTTCGGGTCTGGATTGTGTGATGAGCGGTAGCGGGTTGACAACTGGAGATCCGGTTTTTGACACAGTAGAGAGGTATCTCGTTAATAACAAATAGGCATTTGAATTGGGTGGAAGTGGAGTACCAGAATAACGCGATTCAATTGGTTGAGTACCTAATAATAGTCCTCCTGCAGGGCTCTTGCATATCTCTGTTAACAGTTCATAGTTACGAGTTTTGATATACAATGCCCGTTCTTGTTGGTTTTAACTGACGCTACCCGTGCAGAACGGTCATTATATATCAAAACTCGTAACTATGAACTGTCAACAGAGATGAGCTATAGCCCTACTGACAAAATCGTATTTCGGTCACGGGAGACATTATTGCGCACAAGTGTGTACCCTCATAGTCCGATGGGCAGTCCGACACGAGAGGAGAGATATCAGGCGGAGGACCACATGCTTTCCGAGGCTCGGAGGTATCATACCGCTAACTTCCAAACTCTGGGCTACTACTGAGAAATTCCTAATGAAAAAATCCAATTTCACTTTTTGCTCGACCCGGTAATCGAACCCAGAACCCCACGCTCAGCAGTCACACCTTGTCCAACGACCTTAAAAAGGTGGCTGGGTCAGATTGAACATAAAAGGTGGGCGACAGGGTGCTTTGGTGTCCCGTCCAGGGATGACTGGGTGGAGGACCTTAGCGGCTCAGTGACCTTAATTGCGTCGGTCGCCGCCGGTACCCCGACCCTTGAGAGTGTCAGGAAGGGTCAGGGGAGCGTAGCAGCACGGTTCGGGGAGATCGTTGTAGTGGGAGTCTACTTCTCCCCGAGCCGAACTCTCGCCGAGTTCCACAACTCCCTCACGGAGTTGAGTGTCGTCATCGGAAGTCATTCCCTCCCCGTGCTTGTGCTCGGGGACTTCAATGCCAAGAACTTGGCTTGGGGTTCTCGTTACACGGACGTGCGGGGTAGAATGGTGGAGGACTGGGCTCTGGAGACAGGCCTGGTCGTCCTAAATCGGGGTTCTGTCCCCACGTGCGTGCGGATGCGGGGCGAGTCGGTGGTGGACATCTCGTTCGCCAGCCCCGCTCTGTCGCCGCGTGTCGTTGACTGGCGCGTCATGGAGGGGGTGGAGACCTATTCCGACCACCGGTATATCCGGTTCGACGTCTCCACCCAGTCCTCAAGCGTGCCGGTCCTACAGGCCCCGAGTGGTCCGCGATGGGCGCTGAAGCAGCTGGACCGGGAGCTCCTCCTGGAAGCCTCGATCGTGCAGGCCTGGGTGTCATCACCAGTCAGGCCTGCTGACATCAACAACGAGGCGGGTTGGTTCCAGGAGGCCATGTCCGAGATTTGCGACGTGGCAATGCCCCGAGTTCGGCCAGGAAGCGCCCGGCGTCAGGTGTACTGGTGGTCGCGAGAGCTGACGTCTCTGCGCAAGGCGTGCGTTGCCGCGCGGCGCCTGTACGCCAGGCATCGCAGGCTCCGCATCCGCCCTCCGGATGCGGCAGCCATTGAGGCGGAGCTGTACGAGGGGTACAGAGCGGCGAAGACCGCCCTCCAAGAGGCTGTCCGGCGGGCCAAGAATTTGGCCCGCGAGGAGATGCTGGAGTCTCTGAACGGAGATCCGTGGGGGCGCCCTTACAAGATGGTGCGGGACAAACTCCGCACCCGGGCCCCCCCGCTAACGCAGAGTCTCCGGCCTGAGCTCGTGGAGGACGTGGTGAGCGCTCTGTTCCCTTCGCGAGGGGAGCATCCTCCCCCGCCTATGGCTCCGCCGCCGCGTGCGGTGCCGGAAGCGGACCACACCGATGACGATGACGACGTTCCGGAGGTGACTGGGGTAGACCTGAAAGTGGCGGTACGCAGGCTGAAAGCCAGAAACACCGCCCCGGGACCCGATGGCTTGCCTGGCAAAGCCTGGGTCCTGGCCTCTGAGGCTCTCGGGCCCCGACTGGAAGGGCTCCTAAGCGCATGCTTGGAGAGAGGCCAGTTTCCGCTTCGTTGGAAGACGGGGAAGCTGGTCCTCATCCGGAAACCAGGGCGCCCTGCGGACTCTCCGTCCGCATACCGGCCCATCGTGTTGCTCGACGAGGTGGGCAAGCTCTTCGAAAGAGTCATTGCCAACCGCCTCGCCGGGCACCTTGCGGGGATGGGGCCGGATCTTGCGGAACACCAGTTTGGTTTCCGCAAGGGGCGCTCGACGGTGGACGCCATCATGCGCGTGAGAGCCCTCACGACGGGGGACGCGGTGTCCCGGGGCGGGGTCGTCTTGGCGGTGTCTCTTGACATCGCCAACGCCTTCAACTCCATGCTCTGGAGCTGCATTGGGGAGGCACTCCGGTATCACCGGGTGCCAACCTACCTTCGTCGTGTGGTCGGGGACTACTTGACGGATAGGGCCGTGATCTACCCTGGTCAGAGCGGAGAATGGAACCGGCGAGAGATGTCGTGCGGTGTTCCACAGGGATCGGTTCTAGGACCGGCCCTGTGGAACATCGGTTACGACTGGGTGCTGCGCGCCGACCTCCCTACCGGCGTCAGCGTAGTTTGCTACGCTGACGACACGCTGGTACTGGCACAAGGGAGGTCGCACGAGGCGGCGGCCGAAAACATGACACGCGGGGTTGCGATAGTCGTGGATAGGATCCGGCAATTGGGTCTCGAGGTGGCATTGCACAAGTCCGAGGCCATGTGTTTTCATGGGCCTCGGAATGCGCCACCGTCGGGATCCCTACTGACGGCGGGAGGGGTTTCCATCGGCGTCGGGTCGACGTTGAAGTACCTAGGACTCGTCCTCGACAGCCGGTGGAACTTCGTGGAGCACTTCCGACGTTTGGCTCCCAAACTGGAACGGACAGGGGCTGCCTTCAAGCGGCTCTTGCCCAACCTGAGGGGTCCAAACGCCTCCTGCCGGAGGCTATACGCGGGGGTCGTGCGGTCCATGGCTCTTTACGGGGCCCCGGTGTGGGCGCGTTCTTTAAGGCGGCAAGCCGCCCACTACCTGAACGCGCCCCAAAAGGTGATAGCCATAAGGCTAATCCGGGGGTACCGCACGATCTCCGGCGAGGCGGCTAGCCTCCTTGCCGGATTGCCGCCATGGGATCTGGAGGCGATAGTCCTCGCGCGCCTGCATGAATGGCGCGCGGAGGCACTACGTCGGGGGGAAACTCCGCTGCCGCGGCAAATTGCCGCTCAGCGGACAGACCTCCGGCGTGATATCATGGCGACATGGAGAGAGCGACTGTTGCAACCCCGTGCAGGGCACGCTACCATAGTGGCGATAAGTCCCCTCTTTGAGGAGTGGCTAGAGAGGCGCCACGGCGCCCTCACCTACCGCCTGACGCAGATCCTCACCGGACACGGTTGTTTCGGGAGGTTCTTGCACCGAATCGGGCGGGAGGAAACGCCCGGGTGTTTCCACTGCGAGGATCGCCCGGAGGACACGGTGGAGCACACCGTAGAGGTCTGCCCCGCTTGGGCGGAGCACCGCCGTGTCCTTGTAGCGGCGATTGGCGGCGGCGATCTCTCGCGTCCGGCCCTGGTTCAAGCCATGGTCCGGAGCGAGAGGGAATGGGAAGCCGTCACCTCCTTCTGTGAAGCAGTCATGCTAGTGAAGGAGGTGGCGGGACGTGAGAGGGAAAGAACCTCACGTCCCAGCCGCCGCGGGAGACGCCCTGGGCGTCGGGGGTCACGTGGTGGCTCCCGGCCACCGTAGGCGCGGGCCTGTGGACGGCGAGTTATGGGCTAGCTCGCCGTCCGGCCGTCTTATGACGACAGGCCGTGTCGACGGCGCGTTCGTGTTCCACGCGCGCCTCAAAGAGATGTCAGCAACCGAGTAGGGGTCCGCATGGGCCGATGCCTGCCAGAGCTGCGGGATTGTTCGAAAGAGACACCGTGGCCCTGGAACACAAAGGGCAAAGAAGGAACATGGATGGGTTTTAGTCAGTACAAGTCTGACACTCCCTTCCGCTCCGCCCAGAGTGGGGGGGGTCATTTGATGATTTCCCATCCAAAAAAAAAAAAAAAAAAAAAAAAAAAAAGGGTGCTTTGGTGCAGCTAGGGAAAGGCCTTTGTCCAGCAGTGGACTGTGATAGAGTGAACTGATTTGTCGCTTGAGTTGAGTCAGACATCTCATTTCCATTGCTTGTAGTTTTGCCTACAACGCTTCATTTTTTAACTATATTGTGAAACTTATCAATGGATCGCATTGCAAAAAAAAAACAAATATTATGTGCTACATTTCTAGTCGGTGCCAAAACTACTCATTTCAATAAATTGGTAATTAAAACACCTGACCTTTAATTATAAATAATGTTGGTAACATTTAGGAATATTTAAACGACTCTTGCCATTTCTTATCTAAACTATAAAGAAATTGAATTAGTAAAATGTAAATATTTTATCTATAATTAATTATCGCACCCATAAAACTGGTAATTAATAATTTAGTCCGTGCTAATAACAATACCTAATGGACTCGCGTATTATTATTTTTTTTATACAATGCAAAACCACATTGTCGGCATCATACATATCAATTACCGGTACGCAAACACACAATAATATCTAGGTATATAAATTCTAGGGTTTTCAACTACAGTCTAGGACCTATTTGTGAGTAGGTACCTCATATAGTCAGAACCGCTCATCACTTGGGTCGAAGCTAAAAATACAATGTGATTTTTAAGATAAAATCAACTCAATCTAAAGATTTGATTTGCAATACGTAGTTGATACCAGCATTGTGATTTAGCTAATTAGTTTAAAATTTATTAATATTACTACTGCAATGTTACCTCCCATGAAAATAAAAATTATAATTCACACGATATAAATATGAATTCTTGCTTGTAATAAGTCACCATATTAATAAATGGTATTTTGTGGAATGTCAAATTGTATAGTCATTTAATTTATAACCTCATCTTGATTAATGTTTTCGAAACGAGCGCAACGGTATCAATGCTAACTGTATCGTTTGAAGTATTTAACATCATAATATCACGCCTGTAATCCCCAAAGGGTTAGGCAGAGGTGTATCTAATAGTACACCCATATTTCGCCAGTTATGATTGAGTCCCATGTAATTGGAGCGAACCTATTGCTATCAACCGGGCGCAAATCCAGACTCTCTTTGTGGCTGCTACTGAGAAATCCGTGATGGAAAAACCCAATAACACTTTGCCCGACCCGGGGATCGAACCCAGGACGTCATGCTCAGCAGTCGTGCTTGCAACCACTAGACCATAGAGTATTTAATGGATAAATAATATACCTCGGTCATGATTTTCATTGATAGGTACTCGTTTAAGCGTTTGGAAAGACATAACTTCATCATTAACCTATACCTGGATCATCAATCCTTCTGCCATGCTCAACTACGTTTAACTTTGAACCTTTGATGATGATGAATAGTTGTAATTTAAGGTGTCTTAACGGAGCTGCTAAATTTTAGCTATTAAATCAGTATAAAGTGCAATAGCCGATGTTTTTATTTAACTTTGCCCCGTCCTTGGAATTTCGCCTGTATCGTGGTACAAACACTTATGCGCATACGCACGGTGTATTATGTTTGTTATAATGAAATCCTGATCGTCAATTCCATTAAATTAAATGCCATGTAGAAGGTGAAAGGGATACCGACGCTAAAACGGTTACCACGTATTCAGTACATCATTCTGATTTTTTAATTATTTTTTTTAATTCCCGCATAAGCAGATGATGATGATGAAGATTTTTCATCTGGTAATTAAAAAAAAAAACATTACAATTCATCACATTTTAGCCGTGCTGGTTTGTTAGCTGCTTTGTAGGAAACAGCTGTTAACAACATCAAACAGAGCCTAGAAAGAACAATGTGGTAACAGGACTGACGCTGACGTTCCAAAATCTTGCATGACAATGGTAGCTTACTCGACAAAGATATGAATTGGATAAGTATCCAAGCAATATCATCTAATAGCGAATAAAATGGTCACCATAATAATTCAATACCCATACATATACAGTATTTCAAACTCCATGAATCTTAAGCGGCCGCTATCTATGTCTAACAATGGTGAAGTCAAGGCGTAGAATTCCCATAGACAAGTGCACAGCGTACTATAACGGTAGAGTTAGCAATTCAGTGATTTACAGAGCTGGAACTTACAAGAGAATACGTGGGCAAGTATTGTGGAGGACTGTTACACTGAACCGTAACATCGATGAAGGGATGACGGAGAAGCCCTAAGAAATATGGGAAATTACGTTTTTCAATGAGAAGTAAAAAAAACTAATTAGAATAGTCACTACTTATGGACTAGGAATAATATCTTGTTTGACCGATGTATTAAGTGCTGTTTGTAATAAAACAAAGATAGAAAGTAAAATATGGATTTCACTTAAATTTCAATAAAAGGAAAAAACAGTGGCGAGCTACGCTCAACGACTTTTTACAAGCCAACAAAGAAAATGTTGATCCAAAATAATCATATGTATGGTACTATCTTTGGTCTTACTAGTAACTGTGGCTTTGGCATAACATTTATCTGCAAATAACATTTAACAACTGATACGGACGTCTCGGGCATTTAAAGCCAAGTCAGATCCCATGGACGGCATCAAAACTATGACACCAGGTTAGAGACTAACCACACGATAAAGAACCGTGGCGGTAAATATTTCTGGAGATTTGGAAATACCTAAAAAAATATTAATTATTTTTTAACTTGAAAAGTTATTGCTATTATATCATAACCTTGTTACACCACTATCCCGTTACCACAACGGTGTAACGACATCCCAAGACCTACCTGTATAAATATTATCCAAACGCACCGTCTCGAGTGAGATACCGAACATGCTTTATTGTCTATAACAGAATATAACAACATATAACGTAATATAACAATGATATACAAATAAATTTAACCGTTGTTCTCAAACTAAACGCATGTATTACAATGATTTGTAATAGTTCCGGAGAACTGTTGCTGAGGGCAATTTTCAGGTAGAAATGCAGGTGCAATATTTTGAGTAGACTATCGAAACAGTACCTATAAACCATAAGACTAGACAGGCAATCTTTCTGAAGACTGGGGCAACTATTATTTGGCTGGACTAACATTACACCGCTGGTAATGTTAAATGTAGCACCTGGTCTTCCTCATCACCAACTACCTGCCTGGTCTCTTCCCAATTATGTGTTGGCTGGCTACTAGTCTTAGTGAATGTTGCTGACAAAGGGTGTGATATTTTTGACTTTCCCTGCTGTATATTTACGAGTTGAGCGTTCAAAAAATACAAACATTCTATGAGACAGTCCATTAGTGATATAAAAATAATCTTAATTTATTTGTCGTTTGGTGACCTCTTGTATGCATATAACACATTATAATCCTATCTGTAAGTATTTAAAACACTACCACAGTACATAAATATAGCCATAAAACCGTTTGATGTGGGTTATAACCCCGATTTGCACTTACTTAATTTTTTTACGACTTTTTAATGTATCATTAGCAGTTGTAAAAAGCACCTTTTAAAAAAAACTATAATCTCAATTTCCGTGACCGACAAAGTCCACTAATTAATTAGATGAAATTCTTTGATGTGTCTTAAAAATTTAATGACGATTTTGATAGATGACAATCTCTGGTATCGATAAATTTGACGTTTAGTAGTGATGGGAATTAATGCATTTTTTTCTCAAGATATCGCATTTCCGCGATGAAATGAGAATTAAAGATGGTGGCTGTATATCAGCTGCTTGCGTCGTGAGAATTGTCGAAAGGAAATAAGTTATTGCTTTGGCAGTACTATCTGTGATAAAATAGCAATCAATCACGTTCGGGTTATTACGGTTATATAACATATTAACATCCTGCTTGCGGTGTCTAACGGGTTTTGGCGCGAAATTACAAACTGTACCCAATTATATTTGCAGGGTGTATACAGTTGGAAATAATAGTAAAAACTGAAGTAAAAGGTGCAGTAAGATTTGCTATTTTGACTATATTATAAAATCAAATTGTAAATAAAGATATACAGGATACATAAACTTATAGTAAAACCATTCAAGCAGCTAAATAGGTCAAACTCAACAGTACTATAAACAAAGAATGCAATAGGTGCCGTTTGAAGCACAGCAAAACGTATGCGCATTGATACAAAATTATTGCATTTCCACCTTAGAAGATATGGGAAAATTACCCAATGCACCTTTAAATAATTACAGCTTTAACGGCATAAATTGAAACAGGAATGTTCGCAGCCATTCGAATGGTTTTCCGCAGCATTAAATTACTTTCGTCACACATGTCACGTTACGTTACGGTGTGATAGATGGCCTTAGTGAGTACCATGTTGATGTATGGTGTATTAAGAAGTTTGATTACTGATAATAAATGTAAACTTAATGATTTTGGTGTTAAGAAAGATGGAGTGTGTGAAGATGTTCATGAACGTATCAATGAAAGCTTATATCACTTTAGTGACATATCAAAGGAATTGGCTACATACTGGAACTAAAAAGAATTATCTAAATGAAAGCTAACATTTTAAAATGAAACTGTATATCTAATACAAAATAAAATGTATGCAGCGACGTTACAAACAAAACGCTCATATTTTATACGTTCATACACGAAATGCAACGAAGAACCTATCATTAAAAATATATGTATGCAGTCGCATTCTCCGTGTAAATTATTTGTCCTTTCAAAATGGGTAAAGGAACGCATCAGCAATTCAAAAAGGCTCATAAAAGTTGCCAAGTGGATGCACCAGGGGCTCGCATCAGCTCGTGATCTTCGTTAAGACAATGGGCGATTACGTACTGTTGTATAGGCATCTTTGCGTCCGTGGGGAATGGTCCAAGGGAGAAGGGTTTCGCTAGGAGCGATATTGGGTCCATTACTGTTTGAGTTTTTTTTTACTTTTCAGAATGACGACCTTGAAATTATTGGATGTGTAAATTTCTAAAAGGAGTATTAATTATTAGATATAAAACTTTGCTGATTTAGAGTTTTTCATGATAGGTTGTAATTTGAAGCTATTCATTAATTCTTAACCTAAAATTATTGCTTAGTTTAACTTATTCTGTAGAAAAACAACGGTGCATTTTGGATCTACGACATCTTAAACGTTAACAGGACCAATAAACTACACAACAGTTTCCAACTTTCCCATTACCCGGAGACTTTCACCACGATTTCCATAAAACACCGTCTTTGCTTACTACAAAATACAATTCTTTGCACATAACGCCGTAATTATGTAAAGTGTACTGCACTTTTATATTGAAGACCTATTCACCTAGCCCAGTTACCTTTGCAAAGACTTTACGAAGACGCTAAAAGCTTTTCATTTGAATAGTAACCACTTGAGCACGATTTCAATATATTTGTTAAAGCGAAATGAAGCTATAAGGTGATGCCGGTCAACGGTAGTTGTATCATTGAGTCGTTTGTACTTTATGCGGTGATTTCCCGGAAACTTTGATTCCGGGTAGGTTGTTTTTAGTTTAGTTTGAATAATTTAGAGAATGAAATGTGGGTTAAGTAGACTGATTATCATTATCACCCTTATAATGTATTCTAAGGGAGATATGATGATCAGTATGGGTCATTTTACAAATAAATTAGAAAACCGTGCTCCTATAAAAGTAAAGTTAGTATTAATGCTTACATTACTTAGCATGATACACAACTACATTCTTCTGATTCTGTTACTAATGTTTAAAATACTTCGCTAAATAAATGAACGCTTAATAGTGGGTATAATTATTGTAGTTCTGAAAAAATTAACAAAAATGGTTAAGAAACTTACCTCTATCACCAACAGTAGCTTTCAGGTTCCCAACTACTGTACCAATCCTGACGTTTTCCTTCACTCGAAAATTGTACCTCGGCTTATCAAACAGCGCTGATCCTATCCCTGCAGGCATCACTGACACATGTACCACAGCATTTTGAGGAGCAGTCAATCCTCCTCCATCAGTCGCCGATACTTCTAGATCAAACTTCAAATTGGCTTGTACCAAAGCGGGTTTCGTCACCAAAATCTCTCCAGTACTCCTATCTATTCTGAAGACATCATTCTCATTGCCATTTACAATTCTGTAAGTAATAGTACCAAATCTTCCCGAATCAGAGTCCGTTGCGGATACAGCTATAATCGGCTCGGAGGAAATCCGTCCTTCTTTCAAAGACACGTTGTAATCCTTAACTGTGAATGCTGGTACATTGTCGTTTATATCGAGGAGTTGAATCTTCACCATAGCGGTCGTGGACAGGCCTCCTGCGAATAAATAATTGGTATTGATTGTTCGTATTGTTTGTAATTCTATGTCTAATTGGCAGGTGGTTGATTTATGTGTTTGTCAACGCGTTTAGTGGACTCGTCGTTGTAAGTAGTTCTTTTTAGTTGTGTTACTTTTGAATGTACATTATTTATGGGTTGTTGAAATGTATCTAATGGATGTTGTCTTTACTTATTGTCTTTAATAATATTTATTGGTACTTAATCAAAGTTATTTTTATTATTACACACATCATTGACGACTAAAGTGATGTAATTTTGTGAAAACTGTAAAATTAATATTATCTCATAAAGTACTGTTAGCTATTACGACAGGCTATTGCTCCTTTATTAATTCATACAATGTTTTACAAACATTAATCCCCGTTATCTCTACTCGTTCAGCAGAAAAGTAATAACTTATCTCTTGATTACAAAATCCCTTTCAATAACAACAAATTAAAATTTTCCCAATTCGAATCCCAAACACAGTCGTCACAGCATTAAAAACTGGAAAAAGTTCTCGAAAATTCCGTTTCAAAAGACAAAGTAGCCGCTCAAGCTAACGAAATAAAAACACCAAGTGATAGTTGCACTGTTCTCTCTCCATAAATCTTCGAACTGGACTTGCGGCCCGCGGACGAACATTGGCGGAATTTATTTCGGCCCCGCCAATGTGATGGTCCTCCGAAAACGCTGCAAATCGTGGATATTTTAAAGATTTTCGTATATTACTTGGAGTTCGGTTTGCCTTGATGATGTAATGTACAAGTATCGTGACAATATAATTATTGGAAATAAATCAGTCTTAACAATCGTGCGATTGTTGGGGACAGTTTGCTTTAAGGGCAACAAGATATTCTGGTTAAGCTCCAAAATAAAATAATCTTACGGATAGTCAGAAATTCAAAGATTTTTGTCTACCTGTGCACCATTGTCGACTAGACTATCGCTTATAATCCGATTGTGATAAAACAGTACTGAAACTGTAATATAATAACCTTAATTTTGAATTGCTTTCCATCAATTTTCTAACATTTTCTTAATTAAAGATTCTTCATTTTTATGATCTTTTAAACAGAAACATTCTGAATGACATCGTGGTAAATGCTTTGCATTTAATATAAACCAACGGTTTATTAATAGTCCAGGAAGACAGATGCGATCTATTGACTTTAATACTGCAGTAGGAAACAGTAATTTAGAAAACACTAAAATAGAAATATAAATTAGAGACAAAATGGTAGGTGTTCTGTTTTTGATATGACTTATAGTGTTTCTTGTTTTAAGCTTGCAATAATGATTTCTATGTGTTGCCACTGTTTTTGAGAGATTAAGTAACAGTTGTTAAGACAATTGAAGAGACAACTATTATGTTGATATTACCGTGACTTTTTAGTCGTCGTACTGCGACAATTCATAGTTCTATAATTATTTTACACAACAGGAGAACCCAGGAAGTATTAAACTCATATTATAGATTGAGTAAAATGAGTAATGGCACTGCATTCCAATATTACTATTACTAATATTAATATTTAAGGTGGATTCGCTAAGGCCCTTGTTTTTACACCTTAAGCTTAACATTTTCTATTTTAAGACGTGCTTTAATGGCATCAATTTAATAGACATTAAACGGCCTTTTATTAAAATTACTTTTAATGATTATTAATGGAAATTAACAAAGAAAAAAACTATCAAAGTGAAGGGGCTAGATTCTTAAGAGAATGCCGATAAATTCTACCAAATACGAGCGCATTATAATTTAAAGCAAGACAATTTACCTGCGCCTAGAGAATATTGCATCGGGCTAATTATTGGAAAATTAATAAAGGTCTGCGTAGGGAATGCTGTTAACCTACTTTGGGTAAATGTACAAAATTACACAGATAGGTTTGGAAGCCATGGCGGAATTCTAAAATAAGTAGCGACTGTCTCTGTTGACTAATAATGAGAAAATCAGGTTCTAAGGATTTTTAAAGTGTGTTGTATTTGATCAAACATAACTAAGGAAGTATTATCTAGAAAGCTGTTTTGACATGGAAAGAAAAATTCTAGTGCGAGCAGGGTTTGAACTTGCGACCTTCCGATTCAGTACACCGGACGTCTTAACCAATTAGATTGTTTTTTTCTTTCCATGTCAAAACAGCTGTAGTTCCCTACGCAGGGTTTGCGTATAAAAAATATTAAAATTATCTAGAAAGGTTCTTTACTTATTTTCCCAGGAGCATTTGCATTTGCCCAGGAGGGAACAGTTCAGGCTAACAAAAAAAAGCACAATGGATAAAAATATATGGGACCTAGTAGTGGTAGGTATAGTCAAACATCAGTGCAGCAGTGGCAACAATTTGACATTGTCATCGTTTTAATGGCCCTCTTTATTTTTTAGTCAGAGTAATTTTCGTAGTGTAAGTTTTACCACCGATTTGCAGTATCTGTACATTTTTTAAAGTATTTATGTTATTATCTATTTTATTTAGAGAAAAATTTTTGCTCTGTAATGAGATATTAGAGAATATAGACGTAGAGAATATCTAATAACACAGAATTTACCCTATTGTAAAACCTAAAGGATCTTTCTTGATTGACAAATATGATATTGTAGGTTCAGAATATTTTGCTAAAGGGTTTGGTTCACAGCATAATTCTACTTATTAGTTCACTTAATCAAACTATTAATATTTGATATTACATTTCGGAATGTACGAGTTAATTAATGGGCGAGGCCTAACTTCCATGTTTTAATCGAACAAAATTTATAATTGTTTATATCTGAACAAAACCTATTTTCAGTATATAAATGTTTGTGTAGCTATTAATTTTGTATACTGACATTCAAAAGTAACAAGTTTATAAAACAATACTTAAGGTAGCCTAAAATCATTCAGTAGTCCTGAGTGTTGAAAGAAAGTAAATAAAGACAGCATCACTGTGTCGAGTCTGTCAAATTTTTTACATATTTTTAGGCTCTACCACAGTCGGGTAATTAAAACGGTTGAAATTATTATTACTATTATTCAAGTTGAACACATTGGCTTCGGACAAAAGTATCCGAAGCATTTAGAAATAGACAAAAGAGACAATTCATATCATTGAAATTTAATACTTTTTGTAGGACATAGTTCTTAAGAATATTGTAAACTTACCTCTATCAGTAGCGATAACAGGAAACTCGAAGTCGGTATGTGCCTCATAGTCCAAAGGAGCTGAGACACACAGCTCACCAGAGTCAGGTTTGACGGAGAACTGTGGCTTTACGTAGCTCTCTCCGAGGGTGTAGTTGACGATCGCGTTGACACCGCAGTCAGGGTCGATGGCTGACATCTGTGGAAGGCAAGAAAGAAGAATATGAGTATGATGAAATGAATGAGGAAGAACTAAATCTTGCACAACAGAAAGGGTTCACGGTTAAAGATATTATTTTAAGTAGATACATAAGCACTGAAGTAATTAAAAAACGTGTTTTGCCAATCTCAAGAAGTAACAGAAATATAGCGTTGACGGAATGAAGTAATCCTATCTAAAGTTTGACAGCCCACTATTCAATTTCATAATTATTAATGTATATTTGATAAACATATTGTTGATACTAATTGACCAGCAATCAGTAGCAATGATCACAAAGCAGACATAGACAAACACGCAATCCTTCTCATATTATCGGCTAGTCACCTTTCTACACTCATTGCAAAAATAGCTCCAGCTAACTGTAGTGATAATTCATAAGTAAGTGGCAGGCTACCATCGCGTCGCCTACAAGGTTCATGTTTTAGAGGAATGTTCACGTAGGCGATATTTTACAATTAAAAGTAGAACGGGATGATTTACAACTATTACGTAATCGGTTTCCTTTCGTCTCTTTAGTATTTGGTGAAAAGTGGCTGGATATGATTGTCAAGGCTTGACAGATAAGGAAATGTTGTATCTCTTTTGTTATAAGCTTAACTTTATTTTGTTTATAAATATGATAAGGTAACTCCAAAAATTTAGATTCCCATCACCATTGTCTTGTACTTATGCAATTTATGTCCTTTTTCATCTATTATTCTCTATTAATCCTCATTTCAGTACTTACTCCCTTTGTAGCCATAATCATACATCATTTAATTTATCCTCCACAACACAAGACCAAATTAGTCTCAAAGACCACACTGATTTTGACAAACAACCAGGATTTCAGAAAACAAATACTGCTACAAATGCAAATTAAACTACAGCCACGCATACCTATTGGACAAAATCCAAAAACTGATCCTTATCACACCCAGATGTCCATGAAAACAAGGATGCTTCATCAGACACCCTATTCATTGCTTGTAATCTTAGAAGGTTGGCTAAAACAGGATCCTTACAGCCGTCATGTAGCTCGTAACAAAGGTTCCCTACTACGACTAATTGCCATCCACAGACCAAGCTGAGATAGCTATCGTAATTAATTAAAGGTATTTAATTCGATGAATTGATCAAGGTTCTGTGAGGTCCCCCAACTATAGGAAGTTACGGGACATTGTATCAGAATATACACCGGTATATTCTAATGTTCAGTTACTTATGGAATGGGAATTCTAAGTTATTATACCCAGGAAGGAAACGTTTGAAATATTTTTAGCGACTTGATAAATTCTCCAGAATATGGACGTCCAATTCAAGGAAGCGGCACATAAATTAAACTGAAAGGCTTTATTTAAAAGTAGGCATCGATAAATAACGAATATATTTGCTTATACTCCAAGCATTGACACCTTCCTTTTCTTACATGTCCCGAATAATGAGATCAGGTTGCCAACACGAGAACTGATCTTAAACGTATTTAAGAAGAAATAAACACCCTCTCGCCGCAAGAAAAAAAGGACTGTAAACGCAAAATTGACCTTTTCCAGAGCTCATTATAAAAATAAACAGTCTAAATACAGGCGAACGATGATAAATGAGTACTGGACGTATGAGAAATAAATCAACTGGCTTCAACAGACGGTAGTCACACAATGCAGGACCCCAAAAATTCAATAGCGTAACGTAACAAGCGACAAATTGCCTCTGTAGGTGTTAAGTGGCAAAATAAAAATATAACAACATCAAAGATAATTAGCCTGAAATCATCTTTTTCTCTTTTACCTCGGCTATATTACGTACGTGACATTGCCTCTTGATTAATTGCATCCACGTCGAACGCTAAGATAAATTGTTCGCACACATGCTATAGAAGTTTCAACTCTGACAAGTTAATGGTAAGGTCCAAATTGCTTTGTGATTTATTAGATCGCGAAACAGTGTTAGTTTTAGCGATTCCGCTAATGGCTTCATTCTTGTATCTTGTCTTATTAACATTGTTGGTCAATCATTGATATAAATTGCTTTAGTATTGAGACGTTTAGATAATCATTTTAATGTTATATAACAGGTATTATCAGCACTAAATGCAAACGAAACGGATCACCTATACTTACGTGAAGAATATCTTGGTTACACACTATATCATGTGGCCAGTAAATCTTACATGCAAAAAAGATTTCTTACAATTGATCGTCGGTATCACATTTTTTTGCACCTATATTAATCATGTTTACACGTCCTTTACACACCTATTAATAATTCTGACTGATTCAGTGTAATAAAAGAAAATAAATAAATTGATAAATGATTAACTGTTACATCTATATCATTTCCTTGTCTTGTTAAGACTTACACCGAAGCCTGTAAATCATTATTCGAACGCAGCATAATAAAAAAGGCTTTAGCAGTATCACACACCATCTCCCCAAAAGGCATGATCCTGACTTTCACCGATACAACCTAATTAAAGCCTTAGAAAGCTTTTGTTTAAAACATTTACTTTTATTCAGATCATTAAGGGGACACGCAACGTTCTCAGAAACATTTGTACAGATCCCCGAAACAGATGAGCTTACTTTATTATTATTGAGAATACGATTCAGTTGCTGATTGATGCGTTGAACATTGCATGCAAAGCTTGTGTCCCCAGCCACCCTAGTGAGCGATCCTGGCTCGAACCTGTCCAGATCCAACGTATATTTTTCTGGGATTTATTTTACTTTACATATATCTGATCAAGTTAATGTTGTCAATAATAAATTGGTATTCTTATTAGTATGTACAGTAAATAACGGTACTGTGAATGCAGAGGTTAACTCAGTGAGTTAACTAAGGATGTACGGGAATTTGTTTAATAGTTTTCTGACGAAGTTGTTAAATTTACAATAACAGCTAACCACTCTTGCATTGGTAGTGTCTGTGCTTTAACGATTTTGCTTAATACTGGTGATTTAGGGATTATATTACCCTGTGTATATTAAAGACTTAGAATTTAAGATGAACTCAGAACATTACTGCTAGTCGAAGCATTCATATAAAAACAATATTTCTGATAGAGATAAAGAGAAGCGAGCGAAAGAGAGAGAGAAAGAGACAGCTAAATAGATTCCAACATGTTGTTTTTTGTTACAGCACTACTTTTCTCCCGAAAATCATCAGAAACATCTCATCAATGAAAACATACAAACAGTCGAAACCGACTCACATTTTAGTTTTTAATGAAGAGATTTTCGATAAGTCGTTACCGTACGTTAGTACCACACACGATGATCCCTTTCTCAACTAAAGTGATTTTGTAATCTTTAGTATCTTTATTTATATCGGTTCTGACTTTGATAACTTGTTTTATGTGATATAAAAGTGACATTTTTGGAATTCGATCAACGTCTCTCTGGTTTACTTGAGTTATTGTCTTGAAACAGGAAATTTCATCATTAGATTGAAACTAGATTTTAATGTTATGATCACTTCCTACTGGTTAGCACCAATCGTTAACTGGACTGACGATAATATCAAGGCATTAAATAGCACCTCTGTGGAAGTTCAAAATGACCGAAAAAAAATTCATAATTTCCTTCTAACTTATACCGTGTCCCACTGCTGTGCAAAGGCCTCACTTTTTTCCTTCTTTCAAACTACTCTGTTTTGTGCAATTTCTGACCACGGTTGCCCCGTGAACATGATAACATCGTCACTACACCTTTGCTGAGGTCTACCTTGACGGTAATGTCCATTCCTAAATCCTAATTATTATTTACTGTAAGGCAGGAGAAACAAAAACAAAACATAATATGCCAGTAATAAACAAGTGAACAGAACATCATCATCAGCTCATTCTGCGTACACCGCAAAGTGCAACCGCTCCACATACTTCAAAATATGACCGTCCGAAGATAAAACCCATGATCGGAGCAACACTACGTTTTATATTTAAATTCTGTTCACTGACAACGCCCGTATCGGCTACCTCAGTGAGGTAGATAAGAGTGCCAACAATGAGATTTATTGCACACTCCAACCACTACTTAACACTTTAAAAACGTTGAGTTCAAGTTGTTGGGGATATCTCAATTAGTGACTTTTATGTGCCGCTAATGTTCAGATTATTGATCGGAGGGATCTCTGTCAGAGCACGTTTAGCGAAATGTTGAAGGAGTTTGTAAAAATGCGAGTATATTTATGGCAAAATATATCGAGCAAAGGACGATTTAAAATATCTTGCGACGTGTGCTCACTTTCTGCAACAGAAAACGAAGTCAAAACGAAAATTTATGAACCTAAAGTACATGCAGAATTTGCTATAAAAGAGCAATAACATTCAAATGCACAAGATTGACCGCTCCACAAATCTAAATACAAGTAGCCTCTTCCTAGAATCCTTTAAGTAAACTTGTCAAAACTAAAGACACATAAATTCCAGTAAAAAGAGAGAAAAAATAAGGTAAGCACCACAATTTTCCATGTCCCCAAGCATCCGTAAATTCAAACACGAGTTATTTAAATTCAACTTACGCATTCGACTGGCTCATCTAAATAAAGCGAACATCTGCCTTGTTTACTTTAAAACTAAAAAAGGCATAAAATAAAATGATTTGTAACAAAAATAATAAAGAAATTCTTACTCAGTTCGGCCGTTGGTAAAGGACATTGTAATTCAACCTGATTGGCACACAATAATGGTATCAAACATAAACCATTTAAAAATTGTCTGAGATAAAAGTAAAAAGGCGATCGGACGACAGTGGTGTAAGGAGCAAATAAACTTTTCAGGGGACAATACCTGGCTTGGACTGCCGAGGATTTGTAGTGCCATTAGTTCAACAGCGACAGCTTTATACCAATGAATTCCCAACTTTAAGCGAAAGATATAAAGTCCAAAATACCGGAAAAGAAAATTGTGGATAATTAAAAAATGAATCAGAAATTGTGACCTGCATACTTGGGCGACTATCACTTTCCTTTGTAATTGGTTTTAATTGATGATATTTAGAGCGAACCTTAAAATCTGTATTTTCGACAGCCTTATCTTCGTTGGAATGGGCAGTTCAATTTAGTAGCGAAGACTTTCAATAACTATTTAGTAACGTGATTCTTTCAGCTGGTGAACGCTTTTAAATTCCATTGAATACGGTATGTGGATGTGAGACAGATGCTATTTTACGTAGCACATTTAGCTGTAGGATAGATTTACATTCTCAACACTCCTGCGTAACTGTATTTGCAGAATTATTTTAAACGAGCAAAACAAAATAAATGCATGGTTAAAAATACTCATATACATTTCAGAACGCTTATACAGATCCTGCCCAATGAAACGAATAACTATCGATAATATCATTCACATCTTTTTGTTCTTCATTAAACGAAAATAGCATTTCGATACCAGAAACGCTAAAATAATCAGTTTTCGACACCACCTCATCGCTTATTTCTTTAATTGAAGGTGCAGTCTCGAGTTAACCTTTACCTTCTGTTTCATTAAACATTTCATTGTCCAGCCAATTTATATCGAAGCTTTATTTTAAAGAATTAAAAGGAATTATATTACTGTTTTTACCAACTCTCTGGTCTGTATCTTTGTAGAAATCTGATTCTTTACTTTTCGAAATCTTATTGTTTTTTAAATAGATTGGATTCTTAGTTTCTTTTCATTAGCTCCGAGGTATTTTTGTTCCAGAAATGGAAGTTTATTTACTGGAAGTGTTTATAGAATAAAAATACAAGTGCTAAATGCTTGAAGGCGACAAATTAGCAATATATGGCTGGGAAGTGTATTGTTTGAAGCGTTTAAAAGATTCTTTAACTGTGGCGGTAATTAAAGCTCAAATTCCAATTAGAGAGAAATACCTATCACTAGAGTTGAAGAATTCTTCAGTTTATGTATATAAGAGTTGGTCCTGTTTTAAATTCATTCATGTATATGCTCAAGTTTTACCCAACATTCAACCCGGTCCCGCAGACCACCTCAGTCAACACAGGTCTTGTAAATGTTCACAAAAGTATTAAAATATCGTGATATTAAACGATGGTGTGGGAGTAAGGCAGAAGGATAAACATGCAAGTTTTATGATGCGTGTGCACATATGAGGTGTCGCGGGGAGCGAAGTGTCAATGGATGTGCGGGAGTTCAGGAGTAACCGGTGTGGACAGGATTGTGCAATATCGTAATAATGTATTAGAAGTTATTGTGTATCGTATATTAACATCATAAGTTACTAGTCTTATTTTTACGAAGTGGTGGGTCATTAAGGCACTGAGAGTAAGTGAAGATCTGAGGGTATCGACAAGTCGCAATTGCGTTCATAGCATATTTCTGCAACGACTTCGAACATGTTTGTTTGACTTTTATATTATCGTTATAGAAATGTTACATAGTCTTGGCCTGGTATTGGCAGTAAAGTACTTTTTGTAAGGAGATCCTTTGTAGATCTAATTCCTAGTGTGTGTGTGAATCCAAAAGGTAACTCATGTTGACCAATTATATAAATCTACTATCTACAACGATATTCTGATATAATATCTGTGTTTTAATTTAAATTATCAAAAATCTGTCAAAAACTGACATTACTGTCATCAAACATTTTTCTAAGTCTACTTATTTAGATCAATTTCGTCACCCTCACCAAATCGTCTATCATCTGTCCACTAAACAAATTAAATCTTTAACAACCCACAATAAAAGTTAATTTTACAGTTGGTGCATGTGAAGCGTCAGGCCGTGTCAACAGCCGGTGTGTGAATGTATTTGCGGAAGAGCAGTGACATTGACATTTGATACCCCATATCGGATTGACAGTGGTGTCAATGGTGTCATGCGTACGTTGTGGTCGCATGGTGATCATCGATGAGCAACCATTGTTGCTTTTTGTTTTTATTTTGTTCTATGTTTTTAATGTTGTGTGGGAATTGATTGGATTTCAATTAGTGATTAGAGTAATTGCGTATTTACATGACAGATAGTATAGTGACATTGATAATTAAAAGGTAGAAAATGAATCTACAACAATGCTTAGATCTTTTAGCGCTCGAAACCGTAAACAGTTGAGCGCTGTTGGTACACATTTTGTGTGATTGTTTAGTAATGTAGTATTGAAAAAAATATGGCAGCGTTAGTTCCGATTTTGATCACTTACCAAAAGATACACCACATACCATAGTATTAGAAGCAACTGAGTAAACTACAGAATGTGTAGTTTAGTGACGATGAGCTGGAAAATGGATGTAGAATAGTATTGAAGAGCCACCGTTAACAATTGGTCTAGTGTACTTTTAATTACCAACATGACAAAGCATTAACGACATTGAATGTAAAAGGTTACCAAGCCTACACCATAACAGTAACTATATCGAATATATCCACAATCGAACTTTATGACTCAAGATAAACAGCTGATTCATGCCTGTTGCCAACCGGAAAAAATATATAAAAAAGAAAACATAAATAATTAATTAAAAGTCAAATAAAAACAAGCAGTATTCATTTACAAAAAAGCTTTTATTCTCATCTGTACTTGCTTTAGGTATAAAACTTGTGGACGTAAGTGTCATTGTTTATTTTTTTAGAACAAGAATTATTTATTTACATTTCCAAAGTCGCGAAGACATGTAAAATCGTTGAGTGCATACGCAGCCTTATTTTTGGGAAGAATATCGAGTTTCATTCGCTTTGGAGGCGTCAACGGGTGACAAAGATGGGCGCTTGGGTGTAAAAATAAAAAAATATTATGACATTAATTTGTTGAGAATAAGGCTTGGTTTTAATACGATTTGTGTTGTAAAATAAATGATTTTGGTGATACGTTTGTAAAATTATTTATATGTATGTGCTTTGAACTCACAAATTTAATTACGTTAGGAGTGTCAATACTAGATATACTGATAACACATGATTCTGTTGTTAATTAGGAAGATGCCACATTTTTTTTCGTTGCCTTTTAATAAAATAATATCTTTGAGATGATTTTTTTTCAATCTCCTTTTACTTTCACGTCCTTGTACAAAAGCTTGCTATCTGTCATTGTATATCTACATGTTTTTAATTAAATAAAATATTCATATTTTAACAGTGAGACCTCAACCTTACATTGTGTGACATTTAAAATTATGACATGTGTGTGGGCGCGGGAATTATATTAATTTAATTACCTTGCATTTTTATAGAAAAACTTAAGCTTTAATTTATCATTTACCTGCGTGCAAAAACAACAATGTTCTCAAGAATCCTGTTCTTAAACAATAATTTAATTTTTTTTAAAGTAATTTTTCTTTGTTATTTTTACATTCACATTTAGTTATGGTAGGCTAAATTTAAACAAAGTAAGAAACAAGAGAACATTATACTAAAAAAAAAAAAACAATTCCTCGATTTTTTTTTTGTGATTCTGGATTTTATATTTATTAGGATTTTCATCAATGTTGCGAACAATAGAGCCAGTGGGTCAACTTCGAAAAAAAAAACTAGCTTTTTAAATTATATGTGTAGATTTATATTTTATTACTAAATCATAAGATTTTAACATTCTTAATTATGTCGCAATGATTAGACATCCCGCAGTGACTTAAATTCATTTGTGCAAAAAATCCAAGATGGCGTCTACATCTTTAAGTTTCTTTTTACAATTATTTAGACTTTTACAAGCAATAACTTAACATAAACGATTCAATTCGGTTTTAAAAAGAAATTTTACGACTGTCAATGGTGAGAATGGTTATAAAATAGGAACGCAGTAAAATATTATAATACTTTTGCAAAAAAATATTTTTATGTCACAGCCATATTGCTTTACTATTAAATTGGGTTATAATAATAGATTTATTACGTATAATATTTACATGTTTTAGTTTACGACCGATAACTTATAGAACGAATTATGTTCGTCTTCAGAGATAAGGTATTTTTAGATGATTATTATTGTCAAATTAATTTAGATTTTGATACTCTCTAGTCTATTTAATTTATATAGTTATGATAGAAGTTGAAATCATACTTCGAAGCATGAAAACTATTTTAATAGATTTTACAAATCTGTTCCCAAGTAATAGAACAACATCACAAATTGCACGTTATTACAACGGTGTACAACCACTAATTTCGTGGCCCCACACATAACGCAACGAGGGGCCATAAAACCGGCGAGTACGAACCGCGCTCTATTAACACTTACAACGGTGCAGCGAATTATCTTAATGTTCTTCAAAACATGGTGATGAGACATTCGCCGCTAATTGAAGGAGAAGTCCGTTTCTCAAATTGCTGTGATTTGGTGTGAGTTATAACCTTATAGCGTTGAATACTAAATTTGCTTGCTTGCTTTTAAATCGGTCTTTAACTGTCTAAGAGTAGTACTTGCTACCAGATCTTTAAGATCTCAGGACGTAGGTAATCTTCAGTTAGCAATTGTAAGTGCTTGAGTGTTCGAAACCAGAATTTCTGACAAGAAGTTGTGTATTAGTGTGAGAGTATAAACAGTGGTTACTTACATGTTTCTTTGAACTAAAAGCTTCATATAATAATTTAGTTACGCTAATACCTAAGCCAGCGCTTAATACTTTAAGCGCCATTCTCGCTTCCTCTCAAGCCTTGTGCCACATTTTTACTATAATAGCTAGAGTCAAACAACTGTACATTGCTTTGAAGTTAAAACATTCGTCTATTTAGTACCGCCACAGTTAGTCGTGATCATTTGAAGGTTACTTTAGTAGTAAACAACGATATAGTTATTCTTCATTCGGCATCATAGTTGTAACAATTAAAATAAATGGATAAATGGATGAATTCCTTGCCGTTATTTAGCATTCTGTATATCATTTTAATTAAAAAACAGCTTTAAGTATAGTATAGTTGTACATTAACCAACAGTAACTGGGATGTGGAGGGCGATCTGACCTCCATGTAAATTACTGGTTTCAGCTGAATCCGGTTAGACTGGAAGCCGACCCTTACATTATCATCATTCTCTTGCCCTTATCCCTATTCATTTGTGGTCGGCGCAGCATGTCTTCTTCCATACTTCTCTATTTCTCGTCTCTCATCAGACACTTTATTTCGTGCCATACCATTCTTCACACAGTCCATCCATCGTTTCTTTGCTTCTCCTACTTAAGCCGACCCTTGCATAACTGGAAAAAGACTACGCAGATGCTGATTTAATGGAAATCATTCATTGCGTCATTTATGTAAGAGCAGAATCCTTCAAAGTCCTTTGGAGTGTGATCAAACCAGTTACGTTGGAGTGCAGTACTGCTACACTTCTGACTATAAGAAACGAAACGATGAAAATGGACCTAAGATGGTTAACAACTAATGTGGTCTAGAAAAACCAGTTCCAATGGGTTGCGGAAGTTAGATAGGACTGATAGCAATAATTGAACGCAGGATAACGTTTCCTTTAAACAAACTGCCTCGTAAAATATTAGAATATGTAAGTATATATTCTGAGCTTGAAAAAAGTCTACAACATATGTATAGACGCCAGCACATCCAGCTACTACAATCTGTCAATTTTCAACTTTGTCGCTAAAGCATTAGGTTCAAGGTTGATTGGGAAAATTTGACAGTTTCGGGTAGCTTGATGGCGTCTGTCCCTGATAGATTTCACCTAATAATCGAACTGTAGTAGCATAGTATATTTACTTAATAAAGGCGATTAAAGGATGATTGTTGAAATTGATCAAAAACTCATATTTAAGTGTTCATCTGCAAGGATAGTAGGGTGCTCAAATGACGTTGACAGGTGGCGTTAGTAGTAAACAATTATTATGAAATTGTTTTGTGGCATGACTATATAATATCTATTGGAAAAGCAAGAGGACCGTGTAAGTTTTTATATGGCTACGCGCCCACAGTTACTTAACAATACTCCATTCTTTATTGCATTCCATATGTATTACATTTGTGTAATAAAGTAAAAGATTAAAATGGACCTGTCGGGCACAGCAACATTAGGATTTAGCAACATTACTTGTACGGTTATCTAAATTACTAACTATTTAATATGACAATTCCTGTCTCTAAATTTCTTTTCCAATGCTGAAAGGACCCACATCCAAACTACACCTCTGCACACCCAGGCAAAACTTTAAACCTAAATAAAAAATAACATATTTCGAGAGCAACAAACATGGTGACAAGAAAAACTACCGGCGCGACCTGTTATGAAAATGAACGTTAGTTGTGTGGGTTTCGTCTGCGCACCGAATTGTTGAGTTTGGCCGCGTGGCGCTAGTGGCGCACGTAGGGCTGCGATGAGCGGGATAAGTTAGTGATGGAATTCTTTTGTTTTAGGAGAGAATGTAGGCTTTGGAGGAACAAAAATTGAGAAAATACTAAGCTGTAAAATTTTTGGAAACAAGAACTAGTTTGTAACTATCCTATCAACTTCTTTATTATGACTCTAGCTAAGTTGAATAAAGTTAAACAAAGATAAAAACTTTATGATTATTTACTTACATCAGAAGAAAAAAACGCATGTGACTAAAAGAGTAATGGACTTGAATGTTGATGGATGGAGAGGGAGAAAGGAGGGAGGAAGGTCAAAGAAAAGGCGGATGGATTGTGTGAAGACGGATATGAAAGAGAAAGGAGTAAATGGTGCCGTGACGTCTGACAGGGGAGAATGGAAGAAGAAAACGTGTTGCGCCGACCCCAAGCAAAATGGGATTAGGGCAGGAAGATGATTATCAGAAAAAACGGGAGGCCTATATTAAAAAGTGAGTGATTCCGATCTGAATTCATGATGACGGTGATTTGTTTCAGTTTTTTCTAAAGATGGCTCATAGTAGAAAATTCAAACTTCACTATTTCACTTCAAAACAAGTCCAAAAACAAAAAAAAAATCCGATGATACTATAAGTCCATAACCATAAGAGAATTCTCTAAAGAATCTCGCTCACGATTCCGATAGAAAACCAGTCGCTTGCGCAAGGCATAATATAACATAATCTTTCTTGATAAACGCGACGTTAATGCGATACACATTATTTGTTAATCGCCGATTTAACTGTAGTTTAGATTAACCAGTTTTTTTAATAATTTAATTTTCATTTAAGCTTTTTTGTTGACTGTCTCTTTGGTGTAGCGGTTGCAAGCATTGCTGTTGAGCATGAGGTCTTAGGTTCGATTCCTGGGACGGGAAAATTGTTATTGATTTTGCAGTAGTCCTGGAGTCTGGATTTATGCCCTGTTGATGGCAATAGGTTCACTTCCTATTAGGTACATGGCACTTACGCCTAACTACCTACTTTGTTTGTTGACAAATAGTGATTATAATAAATGTTCTCTACCATGTTTGGGTGCATGAGTAATATTATCGGTTTTCCTGCATGTGAATAAAAAATAAAAATTTTGCATAATATGTAATGTCATGGATTTCCGCAAAGTAACGCCTGATTCTATAACTTATGAGTAACTTAATAGTGATGATTTTTGTCTTTCTATGAGTCTAAACGTTGGAGAACTTTTTGTTGCCGTTTTTTTTATGTGAACTGTCGGATTAATCTGATTTATATTTAATTTGGCTGTCGTTAGTTTGATAGTGAGATAATTTTTATGTAGGTAGGAGTCAACACATAGGTAATATATTGATGCGATTTTTGATCGTTGACTTGAAAGACTTACCAGATTTGGTTATTATCCACATCTGATTATTAGGAGGTCTGTGGTTGGTTTGCTGACAACCATACAGTCTTACCAAGAGGACTGAGTAATACGGACCGTATTACTCAGTCCTCACTAGGTTGTGGAGGTCAGATAGGCAGTCGTTCCATGTAAAATACTGGTATTTAGCTGCATCCGAGACTGGAAGCCGACCCCAACATAGTTGGGAAAAGGCTAGGCAGATGACAATGGTCTGTAGTTGCTTGCAAATGCATACTTTGCAATTTCAAATATTAATACCCAAATTATTTTAGTTCTTGGAGACATTTTTGCGAAGTACGATATTAGCTTACAATGTTTTAACTTTTTTGTCATTTTTCGTATATTTTATTTAATATCGTCCCTAGGTAAGTACTAGGTAAGCAGGAAACTTAGTAGGTCTAACTTGGAATTTCACCTAACTTTTTCATATAAGTTCTAACAAAAAAATCGTTTTCACACAGCTGCCCACATCTATAACTCCGACTATTTCATACCACACGACTACACGGGCCACCATTAGTGTTATCTCATTATTCAGTACTAGGTATAAATCTAACTAATGCCTTTATATCTTATAAATCTCCGGCTAGCTGTTTAATTAGAATCAGTCGTGAAGAGGTAGCCGGCAGATGTGGTATGTTCTAATGTGTTATTTAAATTCGTATATTATTCACTATTTTAAGTAAGAAACATTTTGTTGGTTGTAAGTTAATTAATATTATGGGGAAAGGTTTTATGCTGATTTATTAGGTTGAAGTAGTCGTTTTTCACGAAACGTGTGTGTGTCTAAGTACTTTAATTATTTACGTTTAAGTGACTGTTTCACTATAGTAGGTCAACGATGGGCTTGGCCTATACGGTAATGTATTGTTTTATTTTTGCTTAGCTCCTAATATCCCACTGCTGGGAAAAGGCCTCATCCATAGCCTTCCACTCTCCTCTCCGTGCGGTATCCTCTAGCCAATCTCTCGCAAACGCCTTTAGCTCGTCACGCCAGCGTTTTCTAGGGCTCCCTCGGCGACGTAGCCCGTCATGTAATTAATAGATACTAAAGAAATCTCTGCTTTGGCATATGATGGCAAATTTTCAATCAAACGAAAAAATCTTGAAAATTTCAAGATCTAACTAGTGCCTGCTCAAAGTTTTCAATAATGCAGCAGTATTATTACCTACTAGGTTTCACGCAATATTTAAAAAATCAATATTTTAAAAGTTCAGTAGTTGACTTAACTATTCAGAAAACTGTATTACAACAGAACACGTTTTTATGTAACTTGTCTATTATAACTTGATAAGTTATTCAAAACGAAAAACACAATTAAACTCCATAAAATTGTTTATTCTGTCCCACTAATGGGCAAATTCTCATCAAGATCTAGATTTTCTGTAATCCCATATAGATCTAGATTATCCCCAACCATATTAATGTATCCCTATGTCAAATACCGCATCCACGATATCTCCCCGCTCTTAGCCCCCACAATAAAACATTACACTACCGTATGAGGGATAGCGTATAGCGTGCGGCATCCACGCACAGTCGCCATTGCAGCGAGCATCGCTATTATTGTATCGCTACTCATTTACATGCTCATCTCGCTTCAATTACCTTACTACCTATAATAAAGGTGCATAATGGTAAGTTGAAGATATTTGTTAGAAG
Source organism: Noctua janthe (assembly GCA_910589295.1). Taxonomy (NCBI): domain Eukaryota; kingdom Metazoa; phylum Arthropoda; class Insecta; order Lepidoptera; family Noctuidae; genus Noctua; species Noctua janthe. The sequence continues at coordinate 2,652,006 of OU342561.1, forward strand.
ATGCTGTCAAGAGTTTGTATGGTACGTAGGTATTCAGTTTTTATGTTTTGAAGGTAGCAAACCACTCCATCTATATCCGTAGACGAAATTACAGGCAAGAAACGGTAGGTATTTTTGACAGGAAATAAGTCCCAATAAAAAAGCAAAAATTCTACCGCCGTTTATTTTTTTCTTTTGATTCTTCTCCTAATTAAAAATTTATATTTTGTGATCTAAAATGAACTGAATTATCAAGTATTATCTCTCTAGATTCCCTATACATTTTGTGTGGAACAGTCACCACATTGTCGCGGCCGCCACGCTCCGTCGCCATTGCAGCGAGCATCGCCACACCGCTATCATTGTATCGCTGCTTATTTACATGCTCATCATCATCATCATCTGCCTAGCCTTTTCCCAACTATGTTGGGGTCGGCTTCCAGTCTAACCGGATGCAGCTGAATACCAGTATTTTACATGGAGCGACTGCCTATCTGACCTCCACAACCCAGTTAGTACTGGGTAATACGATACTCCTTGGTAAGACTGGTTGTCAGACTTTTTGGGCCACTGACTACCTATAACGGCTGTCAAAGATCTACAAATGACACCCGGGACCAACGGCTTAACGTGCTTTCCGAGGCACGGAGGAAACTCGGTATGTAATGGGTGGACCCATCCACAGACCAACCTAGGCAAGCATGGTAAACGACATTTATTATTAACCTTATTTACATGCTCATCTCGCTTCAATTACTATAGTAAAAGTTTTATAGATAGCTGTGTTGGGTATGTGTTTGTTGGTTGTAGAAAGATGGTCCGTTTTTCCACAACTCGACTACTGTGAACCGATGATGCGGCCACGCTTGTCTAGAAGACACCGATTCACTCGAACTTTGAAGAGATCCAGATTATAATGATCGGGAAACAGAAAAGCCGGCAGCGAATTCCACAGACTGACGTCAGTACATAGTAACTAGATATCTTGGTTAAATAGGATTTCAATGATAGTTACTTAATTACTTGTAAAAGAATGATAAGCATCGTCTAGCACTGATCTTAACAAACGTTTCAGACTGTAAAAATGTTTGCTGTGATAAACGGAGCTCGGAGCAATACTCACAAAAACTTTACCAACTGCAAAAGAAACTTTGATTCAAAGTAGACGCAAATAAACCGAAACTAAATTAAAAATACCATTGTGTGGTGTCACCTCAATTTTTATAATGTCACGAACTATGATAGTTCAAACGTAGTATATATAAAAGTAGAATGACCTGTAGGGTAGCAATAATACTCATCATCTTCCTGTACTTATCCCATGTTATTTGCGGTCGGCGCAACACGTTTTTTCCTTCCATTCTCACTTGTTAATCGTCACGCTATAATTACTCCTTTTTTTTACCTTCATGTCATTCCTCACTCGATCCATCCATCAATATTTATGTTTATCACTCTTTTAGTTTTAGGAGCTCGTGGCTAAATAATAACAGCCACTCGGGTCGATCTTAAGGTTAAGCCGCGCTTGCCTAAGTTGGTCCGTGGATAGGTGACAGCCCATAACATACTGAGAGTTTCCTCCGGGCCTCGGAAAGCACATTAAGCCGTTGGTCCCGGCTGTCATTTGTAGATCTTTGTCAGTCGTTACAGGTAGTCAGTGGCCCGAAAGTCTGACAATCAGTCTTACCAAGGGGCATCGTATTACCCGGTACTAACTGGGTTGTGGAGGTCAGATAGGCAGTCGCTCCAAGTAAAATACTGGTATTCAGCGGCATCTAGTTAGTCTGGAAGCCGACCCCAACATAGTTGGGAAAAGGCTAGGCAGATGATGATGACCTCACGTCAAATTCTTAATCAACTAATGTCAACACTCTTTCACAACACAACAATCAAGTCTTTATTTTAAACCTCCCACGTACAGTAGCGGACAAAAACACTTACGCAATAAAATCAACATATCAACATTAGCAATATTAACATTTGCAACAGAGCTAATCATCACAATAGCCGAGTGTTTGTAGAGATGTAAGATAATGTATAACAAAGACCATTCATTGTAAATGAACTGACAGCTGAGAGGCGTGTATAGTTAGAGAAAAAATTGTATGTGATCAATAAATAAATAAATATAATTGTTTAATCTTCATTCTCAATTATGCGAAGTGGAGAAAGGTATTGACTAGATTAATTGGAGAAGTATTTTAACTTAACTCGCATCTTCCTGCCCTAGTCCCATGTTTTCTGTTTTTACCCGGCTGTGGCAAAGCCTAAACGGAGGGTTATGTTTTTTTCTTCCCTGTCTACCGTCACGCTATCATTTACTCCTTTTTCCTTCATTTTCATTCCTCACACACTCCATCCATCAATGGGTGAATTTGAAAAATACTGTGCGCAGCTTGTAGAAAGCTTTTTAGTCAAAATTGTCATATCCACCTGATGTTTATCGTAGTGGAAACTCACGGAAAATATAGCTTACGTAATGCCGGAACCCACAGACACATTACAAATAGGTACAACCCGTCAATTAAGCTGAAAACACATAGTTGCAGCCACTGGAATAGTTCAGCGGGGTAGGATGTGACCTTGCGATAACTTAACGCCTTAACCGTTGGGCTATTGTTGTTCAAAACTGGCTTTTTGTTTCGTTTTATGTACACTGTACAGTGAAATATGTGTGACGTCACTGTGGGAGTTGTAGTGCAATTTTATGTCCTAGCTTGATCAGTTCTGTGTTGATCTGTATTCTGTTGCGCTTTTCATAGAATATAAAAACAACATATCTTTTGTATTTTTTTTTTATTTTTGTAATGTAATGATTTTAATGACTTTTTAATGATATTTTTCTATGATTTTCTACTTTACTGTTTTTATTCAATCTCAATTTATTATTTATTGTTATTTTTTGTTGTATGCCTGAATTAAAACACATTTTTTTATCGACATATAATACCTAATATAAAAAATAAATCAGCAGTTCCCTACAACAGTGCAACACCTACTCGGTTAAAATGTATGGAACAGCTGTTTTTTTTTTATTACCGATGAAAAATTTCGATGTGGTGGGTGCACAATGATGTACTGAATATGTGGTAACCGTTTGTACGTCAGTGTCCATTCCACTCTGTATTAAAGGTTACAATTTTTATTTAAAAAATATTTTTTTAGAAGCAACACATTCAGAAACAAACATGCGCTTAACCATTCGTGTGCCGTAAGGTAGATCTACGCGAGACAAAATGACTTTTTAATTGTGTCTATATAATCGGCATACGAGTGGTTAAATACGATTTCAATTTAATAATCAACCAAAAACATTTTCCAAATGGTTAAAATAAAACAATGTGATTTATTAGTATAACGAAGCTACGAAAATTTAGTCTGCTAACGGTACAGAAAACAATATTTGATAATCTAACACACGATGATATATTAAAAAATAAATGGCATACATTCATAACAGACGATTACAATATTTACAACCACTCCCTCCCATACAAACGCAAACAAAATAATTAATACCAACTTGACGCAAGAATATTTCCTTCTATTAAGCATACTGATTAAATTCCTAGTTCCATCTTTTAATAACGAGTCTAAAATCATTTCTCATTATCACCACGTAAGATATATGACGCGGAAACCGAACTATCACCACATTAGATCTTCAATGATTGATTACACATTTCAGGAGGCAACGGTACAAAACGATTTCAAATGAATGATCTAATAATATGGCTAACTGCTTTTCCTAGTAGCGATATCTTACTAATGTAGCTGTTTATCTAGGAAATTCCAGCGTTAAGTTGCGTGTTATTTTGTGGGAAAAATTTTCAATATAAACAAGTAGGGATGCTTATGTTTACAGTTGCAGAACCTACATAGGTTTTTCTTCAAATTGGGAAAACTGTATTTTCATTTGGAAAAATAGGGGTCGCATTCTACACCAAAGGGTTTTGTATTAGTTACGTACGTACCTATTTATTATTATTGATGTCTAAAAGTCAGTCTACCACCCTAGAATACCATCGCATGCAGTTACTGTGACCGAAAACGGGGTGATGTCATCATCATTATTATTGATGTCAAAAAGTGAATTGTATTTCCTAATATTTTTCCACCGTTTTATTTTATAGTTTACATTGTCCCACTCTTTGGGAAAGGTCCCTGCATAACCCCAGTTATTTTAATAAAGTAAAAACGGGTGTAAATTTTCTTACCTGACTACGGCAGACCAAAAGGTAGTGTTATGTTTTATTGGTTAGTATTTAACAAGGACGTAATCGTAGATGGATAACCATGACACACAACCGCCAAAACTGGAGAGATTATGAAGAGGCCTACACTCAGCCCTTGGTGGCCAAAGGTTAAGAAAAAGAAACATAGAATGCTTTCCGTGCAGTAGATTTGTACATGTCAATACTCTGATATAAACTTTCACGTCAACGCTAAAGGATAAACAAACAGGAAAGCAATTACTACAATATTTAATTAGTGTTACACAATAACAAGAAACACGAGGAAGTGTAGATGGGTAGTATCAGGCTAGTAATAAATGAGAGGCTAGATTAAAAGCTTGGCTTTATTCATGCTGTCGACGACTCTCCCATGCTGTTTCGCAATAGTCGTTAATAGAAATTGCTAGACTTTCTAGACTTTCTTACAGCTTCTGTGAGATACGTTCTGATGTTTAATTTCGTAGCTGTTCTAGTACTTGTTCACAGTGTTTAGCTAAAAGAAATGACATCTACAAGTGAGCTTTATTTCCTAGGCCATAAGATTCCAGATGTATGTCTTAATTTTAAGTTTTCCTTGTGCTTACGATTTTTTTTTTTAGTAATTTTGTTGTGTCCTGTGCGAGACAAATATATACTTTTGTTTTTCTTTATTCCGGATTATTTTCGTATTAAATTAATTTCGATATTCAGGCAAAAAAACAAAAATAAATTAATATAATTTATGTCTTATACTTATAAGGTCTATCTTTTCATACACGAAATATCTTAAGAGTAACTTCTATAAGTCGTAAAGTCGCCATAGCAACGAAAAAAAAAAATATCTGAGTAATTTTTTTTTTTACAAAATTATTATAATTCTAAAATTTTTTGAGACTTTTTGCATAAAACCTTTACTCCCATATTCTAACAATGACAGTAGGTAAATACGACGTAGTAAACTACCGTACTGGATGCTTAAAAATAAGGAACCAGTATTTATTTTGTGGGTCAAGTAATTTTAAATTATTTATTTAAAAAAAATTTATACTCAGTTAAAAAAAATATCCCTTGAAATGGCTTTGTTATAGCCGTTAGATGATTCCCTGAAAATATTTCGTGTATAAATTGTTAGACCCTATATATGTCGTATACCATTTGAAATGACTGCTCAGATTTAAATTTTGCACCAACCACGCCACGTTCTATTTCAAACTATTTCTACTCACTCTTTCACACTATCTTACAACTACCAAAATTCCACATCGACATCAATTAACATAAAACCTTCATACATTCAATCAACTACAATTTGAAAACACACTCACACCTGAGAATCTAGAAATCTAGACTATTCACGCCAAGCCCTAGCGTGACGGTATGCGTTTATATATTTACAGTGGCATCTACAGTTAAATCACTGCACTATCTTAAGATCTGAGTATTGTTTATCACCCTTTACTGGCCTTAATATTAACCCCGCGAGCGACAGTCCCGTGAAGTGCACCGCACTAGGCCAGCACGCACTCTTATCTGCACAGAACACGGAATCCCGGCATCGGGAGCGACTAGAGAGCATATAGAAGGCAAGGCAGAAGGTACTCATACAATTCAATAACAAAATAACGTCAACATAATCGTCTGCATAACGCTTCATTCATTTGCAGAGCTGTTTGTGTAATTTTAAGTTACCCTTTTATTTTTAGTCTTGCATGTTTACATTGTCTACATTTTAATTGCATAAAAAATTACAAATGGAAGTGAGGAGTCTCCTAATACAAGCAATTCCTTGCTTAAATAAAATAAATAAAAAAATAAAATAAAATCATTTATTTCAGATGTCTAAAAGATCCATATTAGTTTCAAACATTCATTCATTCATTAAAATTATTAGAATTAGATACATTAAAAATTACATTTATCAAAATTATTAAAATTAAATACATTACATTAAAAATTACATTTATCAAAATTATTAAATTAAAATACTAAATTACCCTTCTCACAAAAGACCTCCAAAGTGGGGATGAGATCCTGTCCGCTACAGTCTCCAGGATTTTGTTCCGGCTGCCACGCAATCTGCAGATCAGGGATACCGTCTTTTTGCGAATAACGGCGTGAAAACCAAAACCAAACCAAGCCAAAACTGTTATTGGTGTTGTTTACTGTCCTCCCACTGTTGATTACTTCACTGAATTCGAATCAGTACTTGAATCTTTGGGTTCAGAGTATGCACATCACATCATAATGGGTGACTTTAATACAAATCTCCTTTCCCGCAATGCCCCTCGGTCCTGTAAACTCCTCCAGCTTATCGAGTCGGTTAGTCTGCACGTGTTGCCGCTCCAGCCTACCCATCATAACGCTGTCGGTGATGACACCTGGCTCGATCTGATCCTTACCTCAAATCCTTCTCTTGTATCCTCCCATGGTCAACATGACGCTCCTGGCTTTTCTCACCATGACATGATTTTCCTCTCTTATATCCTGAAACCTCCCAAACCTAAACCTAGGGTTCTGTACAGGCGTTGTTTTGCGCGGATGAATGTTGAGGAAATTAAGAAGGATGCATCTGTGACTGATTGGGAGCCTATGTTGGAAGCCTCTTTGGTTGACGATAAGGTTGCGATATTTAACGATGTTGTGATCAACCTCTACAATATTCATGCTCCCATCAAAAAAATTAAACTAAAACGTCCTCCTGCTCCATGGATGACAAGAGGGATACGGATGGCAATGCGACGTAGGGACCGGGCATTCCGTAAATTTAAGAGGGATCGTACTGACGAGAACTGGTCATTATACAAGGTTGCAAGGAATAGATGCAACCAGATGATACGCATCGGTAAACGCCGCCACATTTTAGATAATATAACTTCTTCCTCTTCTGCCGATATTTGGAAATTTCTTGGAACTCTGGGTATCGGCAAACCGCGACATTTAGACCTTCCAAACTCTATTGACCTGGATGAGCTTAACCGACATTTTTCTTCTGCTTCCTCCATGGATCGCTTAACCAAGCAACGAACTTTGTCCTTAATTTCTGGTCTAACGCGCCCTAATATTAACCACTTTTGCTTCGTTCCAGCTGAACCGGGAGAGATCAAAAAGATCATCCTGTCCATCAAGTCGAAAGCAGTGGGTTGTGATAATATCACCCGTGGTATGATCATAACTCTTCTGGATGAGCTCCTACCTGCGATTACCCACATTGTGAATTTTTCCCTTTTTACCGGAGCATTTCCTTCCCTGTGGCGCAAAGCCTATGTTTGTCCGCTACCCAAGGTCCCTAATCCCTGTCTTCCTGCCCATTTCCGTCCCATTTCGATCCTTCCCTTTCTATCTAAAGTGCTTGAGGCCTGTGTGCACAAGCAATTCTCCGATTTTGTCCATCGGAACTCGCTTATCAGCCCACTTCAATCTGGGTTCAGGCCTGGGCACAGCACTGTTTCCGCCCTTCTTAAAGTGACTGGCGATATTAGGGCAGGACTAGAAGACACCAAGGTAACGGTACTGGTGCTGGTCGATTTCTCAAATGCCTTCAATACCGTTAGTCACGACATCCTTTTAGCCATTTTATCCCATGTCATGGTCTCTCCCGGAGCACTGGAATGGTTCTCCTCTTACCTTCAGGAACGCCAGCAGTCAGTTCATGTTGGGAATTCCTCATCATGTTGGTGTGATTTGGAGACTGGTGTTCCTCAAGGCGGTATTCTTTCTCCTCTTCTGTTTTCTATTTTTATTAATCTCCTTACTTCTGAGCTTCAGTGTGCGTATCATCTGTATGCCGATGACTTGCAGTTGTACTGTCAGGGGAGGGTTGACGAAATTCGAGATCTGATCGACAATTTAAATCGGGACCTGATAGCAATAAATACCTGGTCCGATAAATTTGGTGTGGCAGTAAATCCTAATAAATGTCAGGCGATCATCATTGGCAGCTCTCGCAGTCTATGCAAGTTGAATGGTACAACCTTGCCACCAGTTCTTTTCGACGGTACGGTCGTTCCTTTTAGTGCTGAGGTCAAGGATCTTGGCTTGCATATCGATAGCTCTATGAAATGGCATATTCAAGTTGCTCGTGTCAGTCAGAAGGTTACTGGTTCGTTGCGGGCTTTGTACCGCTTGAGAAACTTTTTACCCTCAAATACGAAAACAATGCTTGTACAGTCCTTAATTTTTCCTATCATCGATTACGGTGACGTGTGCTACTTTGACCTGAATGCGGATCTCCTCGACAAACTTGACCGTCTTCTAAATAACTGCATTCGATTCGTTTTCAATTTGCGTAAATATGATCATGTCTCCGAACACCGGACTCTTCTTAAGTGGTTGCCCATACGTCAGCGTAGGGAGCAAAGGGCGCTTACCACCTTGTTTTCTTTTCTTGTTTCTCCCACTTCCCCTAGTTACCTTGCTCCCCACTTTCAGTATATTTGTGCCAACCATAATAGGAGCCTGCGATCATCGCAAAACCGTATGCTTCAATGTCCCTCTCACCGCACTGATTTCATTCACCGATCTTTCTTTGTCCAGTCTATTTCTCTGTGGAATGCGCTTCCCCAGGAAATCAGGATGGCAACCAATCGCTTATCTTTTAAAATTAAAGTTCGTGAGTACATTCGGAAGAAGCTGGCAGTTTCGTCACAACGGTAATGTTTTCCCCATGGTTTGTGTTTTTATTTTGGTATATTCGTGGAAATGTTTATTTACATTAATTTAAATTTTGATATATATTTATAGTATTTGATATATATTTATAGTATTTTATATATCCTTGTAGTTAATCTTATTATTATTTAAAATTATTTTCAGATTTACACCTACCACTGCTTGTCTCTGCATCACCCAAAGGTTGACTGGTAGAAAATGCCTATGGCATTAAGTCCGCCTCTGTACTTATGTGCTTGAAGTGTTAAATAAATAAATAAATAAATAAATAAAACCATCCGTGCGATATAGCGCGAACATCCCCGAAGCACTACAGAATCGGGGCAGCCCCAACATCATCCTGAAGATATTGTTATACTGGATGCGCAGGGCATCCAACGATCTTTTGGTGTGACTGACCCACAGACTTCCCGTGTAAAGGCTCTGACAATATGCCTTAAAAAGCGTAGTCTTAACTTCCTCAGAGCAGCGGGAGAATCTGCGGACCAGCATATTACCTCTGACCGCTAGAGCCCTGCGCTCCCTCTCAATATCAACATCATCCTCAAGGCCGTCGGTAAGGTAATGCCCCAGGTGACCTCCAATAATATGTATCGAAATGCCCATTGTAATCGCAAGAAACACTTTCTTTTATAACTCACAAAGTGGGGATTTATGAAATAAACCATTATTTTACGCCTGTGTTACCCCGAACGGTTACATACGAGTGCCTAGTAGGACACCAAGTTTACACATGTAATAGAAGGCGATCTTGTTGCCATCAATCGGGCTAAAGTCCAGACCAGTTGCTAGTACTTAGAAATTCCAGCTGGGAAAACCCAATAACACTTTGCCACTGCTGGGAAGCAGGTTGCCTCTTTGTGATAGGGACTGATCCTTAATCCACCTATGCGTGTTGATGGATGTCAGATGTCTTCGAAGTTTTGGTTCTAGAACATGTCTGTTTCCATCTGCCTAGCCTTTTCCCAACTATGTTGGGGTCAGCTTACAGTCTAACCGGATCAAGCTGAATACCAGTATTTTACATGGAGCGACTGCCTAACTGACCTTCACAACCTAGTTAGTACTGTGCAATACGTTACCTCTTGGTAAAACTGGATGTCACTTTCGGGCCACTGACTACCTGTAACGACAGTTAAAGATCTACAAAGGACAGCCAGGAATGAATTAACATACTTATCGAGGCACGGAGTAACTCAGTATTAAATGGGTGGTCAGCCATCCACAAAATACCTAGGCAAGCGCTGCTTAACCTGAAGATTGATCCGAGCGGCTGTTATTATTTAGCCACGAGACTCCACTCTAAAACATGCTAGTTTCCTCATGATGATTTTGTCCACCGTTTGGAGTCCAGTGGTGATGAACCAATTACACAAATTAAGTTGCTGCTTATCTTCGAACCTCCAACAACTCGATACCACAGACCACCACTTCTTGCGTGCTCTGTGCTTATCTACAAATTATGAGTACAACTGAGAAAGTCCGGGATTTATCTCTGTCCCCGATAGTGCGTAATTCCGAGTCGTTAGAATATCCGCTGATGGTAGAATTTTTCACATGTTCCGTTATGATTATTATCCGATGGTTTTTCTTGCGAATGTTTTAGATATAAGGTAAGCTGCGTTGATTTATTTTAATTATGCTTCATTAAGTAAAAGGCAAAATATTACAAGGAACTTGTGACAAGAAGGTATTAGTGCGTTTATTACTAACAGTACCTGTATTTATCATAACTGTCTATACTAAGATTATAAAGAGGTACAGTTTATAACTTAAGTTGAAGAAGGTGGTCCCCAAAACTACACACCTGACCAATATAAAAAAAAAATCCACCTATTAGAAGCTACACTATTACCGAGAGCTATAGGATAATGTTTCTCCGACACGAACGAAGTCACGGGCAGATGCTAGTATTCTATTTTTATAAAACAAAAAATACTGCAAGCATAGACAATGACTTCAGATTAAAAACTACCACAGATCACTTTAAAGTAAGTGAAACCATAAACCACTAATATTCCAATTACATGTCCGATTTAAGATCCCTTCAGGCCTTCTTTCCTCCAACCACACTTGTTACTTCAAAATGAGGCGATAATAAATTTTCCCCATCGATTTAATTCAATACAGTCAGTCTAATTCCGTTATAATATTAATACCCCTTCAGAACGTTTCGTCCCACTGAATGGTCGGCCCACAGACCTTAGTGTTTTACCCGCCGGCGAAGTACTAACCGGGTTGGGAACGTATGGACAGGATAGGGATGGGACGTTCTGGTATCTGGTACCGGAATCTTTTGGTACCGATAATTTTAGAGATTGAAATCGGAATGTCATCTGATTAGGACGGAATATAGCGAGTTTGAGGCTTTGGGTTTAAAGTTGATTCGTAAAATGATTGGATATTAGAAAATAATCTCACTTTTTGGGATTAGCAATTTTGGTAAAAAAAGTTGCTAACTCGCTAAAAGCAAAAAGGATCACTGCGAAAGCCAACCTGTCACATCGATGAATGGATACTACTCTCTACCATTTTCTCAGTAGGTAATTAATTATTAATTGCACCATCTCAATGCGTTTCCCTTACAATTGTCACACATTTCAAAGTGGTATCAAGTATCAATGCTAGGTGCGTGTATTACTTGAAGTCAGCCAAAGAATTTCGTAACGTAGCAGGTTAGAGATCACAATTGTTATGCCTTATGTGCCTATTCTAGTACTACTGCATTGTATGAGGTCAGTAGGCTACCACTTAGAGAGTCAACGTATGCTTGGTCCTTTACAATGCGTACAATTATTTTGAATTTATTGATACGTAATTACTGCGGAATGCAATGTCCACTCTAATAGTCTGAGGTGCGTCGCATACGATAAATACATAATTGGCTAATACGAATATAAGAGCATGATTTAAATAAGAATAAGCTAGGAACAAACTTTTGATCTCACATTTCTCGTCTACGAATCCCGGTAAAATACCGACCCTTTCCCCGCACTAGTCGGAAGAATGGACGATGTACAGAAAATTAATAACGCCGAAGGTTAGTTCGTGAAACTAGGACAGCGGTGTTAGATGTAGATACAGCCTTATAAGGCTAGAGATAGGTACATTGAATACAAAAATAGACCGTGTAATATGATGTCGGATAGAATCTACATGGAGGAAGTACACGTAGAGTAGACCGTATTAATAGGTTAGTGTTATGGTACTTACTATCACAAATCGAATAGAAAACTATTTAGAACAAGTGTAGGAATTTTTCATAGGGTGACACGGGTGGCCGTATAAAAGCTAAAAGCGATTTTCAAAGCCAAACTTTAGTAGAATGAGAGACCATTTGACTACCAAGCTCAGTGATTAAGACAATGATCTTTGAACTATTCATTGTAGTGGTATTATTATAACTAGAGAACGGGATATTTACCATGTTTACTGTTTTCTTTGAGTTTCTGCGCCGAAATATCGGAAACTCAAAGAAAACAGTGTAACCATGACAGTTTAAAATCTTATATCATTGTAGTGCTGTTGGGCAACTAAGCAGTAGGCCAATATGATTATGATATTAACGAAGTCCGCCTACTAAAAAATGGCAGAAATTGTCAGAAATCACACAACATTGAGGATATGGAAGGAGAAAGGGGAGTCTTGCCTCTAGTACTAGCACACAAAAAAAACACTATTGTAACAAAATAATTTTATTATTGAACTACAACGAGAGCTACAACGTTCTGGCTAATTGACTGACTCCTCGACACTTTGAGTGCCTGGTACACACGGCGGCACATCAAGCTCTACATAACCAGTATAACCTGACTTCGCTTTGTATGAGCTTCTCGTACGATGAGAGATCAGCTTAATTTGGTTTTGCATAGCTTGATTGGCCGCCATGCGTACATGCTTCGGGTAAAGTTTGAGTCGGAATGAAAAATGACCAAAACAAAACTGTCAAGCCTAGACTATTATTAAGAACCTAAAGATAATAATTACTAAGTCTAGTTTTGATTATGTTGTTCAAATACTTCCAGGGTTAACATGAATGCAGAACACGATTAAATAACAGCTAACATTCTGTTATTTCAAGAACTTAAAGTAAATTTTCATTAACGAAAGTGTTAATTGATTCAAATCCGGTTCAAATATTATACAGTTATGTTTTATTAAATTGCTTTACTGTGAATTTGAATTGGAGGTAGTAGTAATGGAAGCGATACGCGTAGAAGATGGGATTTTGTAAACCGTGGTTTGAAATGGAATTTGGTAAAGAGAGCGATTTGGTGGAGAGAGGAGAGTAGCCCGAGGTAGAAAACTATGGAAGCAGCTAGGAGGCCTTTGCCAAGAAGCATGCTGAGTTAAGAGATACACTTTAACAACACACAAACAAAAAGAAACATTCAGAATAAAAGGGCTTATTAATAAAAAAAGAGTTCTTGTCTTTAAGAATTTTGAAGTGGTCTACAATGTAGATGTAGTGTGATTTGGAATTCTCCAAATTTAATTCAATTTAATTCTAAAAAGATAGCAATTCATAGCGTGTCAGGAGATAAAAGAGAAAAATGTATTGCGCCGACCCCATATAAAATGAGACATGGGTAGGAAGATATTGTAGATTGTTTCCGAACGAAAAAAAGGCTTTAAAATGCTTTATAAGTTTACAAGGCACAATGAATTGTGCCTTGTAACTTTTGTAGTTTTTTAAAAAACTACAAATAGATCAAAAATTATAACAAAAACATGGACAAGTAACAAAATTACGCAGAAAAATAAAATTTTTTTTTTAGCTTTGAGGGCAAACGCCTTACTCCGCCACCTTTAGAAGGAAGTGAATGTAACAATTTCACACACGATAAACAAACGTTAACAGCATATAAACAAGCCACATCCAGGACCATAAATCCTTGCTCCAGCAGCCGTAGGTGGCTTGGTACCGTACCCAGCCATTCTATTAGTTCCTATGATTAATGCCACCAAACCATTGGGATGCTTAATTGAAATCCAATTTTGATTTATAATACGCCATTTTAATTGAAGTTATTTGCTCGATACAGTTTAATTGGTGTACACTCGGGTGCATGTACAGTGACCCACTTAAATTGTATTTATGTATGGGCGTTGTATAGGCGGGGCTTGCAAGGATTATATTATCCTTGTTGAATTTTCTTGGAGAAGTTCGGTTTGTCGTAATATAGTTGCAATTAATATTGGGATTGCATGTGTCGGTTTGGTATCTATTTATGTTAGGGAGAGGCAGCTGCATAGTTAATTTTAACGTCGATTTTGTAATGTAGCATCAGTTTTAACTACTTAACTCGTCCTCTGATCGTAATGTACTTAGAAATCCTACAAGAACACAGTCTACAAATAATGTTTTATTTAGCAGGAGACATGATGGAATTTTCTTGATAACAGAACAGCCAGCAGTTACACAAAATCCACACTAATGACCAAATTAAAGACAACATCAGTCCCATCAACAAACCTAACCCCGCATCCAAATTTCCCCGTACACATAGTAGCAAAATCAAGAACCCAGCGCACGTCCACATTATTTAGTTAGACATGGCAAAAAAGGGTTGAGACCCACATCATTAGAGACCGAAACCCGTACTGGATAGACAGATACGTCTTATTCAAGATAGGCTGCATAAATAAGATGCGCAACAGTAAAATATTAGATGCAAACACACAGAAGCAAAAATGTCGTCGTATTTACATACAGATATGGCCGGCGGTGCGGCTTGTGAAGCTAGCCCGATGTGAAATATATCGAAGCAGCTTTTATCTTGTGGACGCTTTTTTCGGATGTAAGTTTTGATAGGAATGCAAGGTATTGGCTTGTAGCAAGATTGGTGGTGGGCAAAGTATTTTTATTAATCTATACTAATATTATAAAGCTGAAGAGTTTGTTTGGTTGAACGCGATAATCTCAGGAACTACTGGTTCGAATTAAATAAATCTTTTAGTGTTGGATAGTCCATTTATCGAGGAAGGCTATAGGCTATAGAAAAGCACGCTACGACCAATAGGAGCCGAGAAAAAAAAACAAGTCAGAAGCGGCGGGTTAAACCGCGGGGCGCAGCTAGTGTAAACTGAAGTGGTAAATTTCTGTGTGTGGGTACATATTATTTAGGAAAGATAATATTTATTGTGCAAAATGCAAGATGCTGAAACTTGACGACAACGTGGCAATTTGAAAATGAGATTAAAAAAAATAGAAAGTAGCTACTTAGTTTATTTTACAAAAAGAAAACAAACTACCTACATAAATTATAAATAAATATACCACAGGGGCTTATGCTTACGCACAAAATGTTTTATTTGCTTAATTTAATTAAAAGCTTATAATGATCATATAAAATGTATTAACATAGTTTATGTTAAATCTATAATCATATAAGTGACGTAAAAGGTGTACACGTAATGAAATTGCTATTTAATGGGCCTAAATCATATTAAGCGCTTATTACTTTATGTAAGCTTCTTCGTGCAACATTGCAAGCATCTTGATAGGATTAGCATGTACGTCTACATAATAATATATGATATGATATGGGCCTCAAAGAAAATCATTATTTATCTAGACGCCACTGCATAAATATTAGTAATTAAAAGTTTATGGCAAACTTGTATCCTGCCAATAAAAAAAGTAATTTCATAAATTGTTGATTATGTTACTTTCTCATCAGAACCGCAGTTTTATTAGACTATTTAACGACTTTAAGCATGAATATACTAACGTGACTTTTTGCAAAAGCTGGGTCCTTCATCTCGGCCTTACGCGTAAACTTTGTTTGTCAGCGCATAAAAATTGCGTAGAGATACGTCCCCAAGTTCGTGTAGATTCTGAAACATCTGTTTTACATATAAAAGGAGATTGTGGACCGATTTATGAATAGAGCTGCCTTCAGACGCTACTCAATGTCTGGCTGGCAATGGAATTTTATGGTGGGACATCGGAAAGGTTTTTACAATTTACATGTTTCGTCCTGGATTAATGTTGCAAGGACACTCGTTAGGATGTGCTGGTTTACAACTGTGTATAAGGATACCTCCTTAAAAGGCGACTGTATTTACATACTGTGCATTGGTATATGTCCTGATAAGTCTTTTTATTTAAATCTGTTATAAGTTAAATAAGAAATTCAACCCAAGAACATAATCTAGCATCACGTCTGTAATTCCCAAAGACTTACGCAGATGTGTCTCATTCATTTGGCCAGTTTTCTTGAAGTCCCTTGTAGTAGAGTTTGAGCCTATTTTCATTAAACGGCAGAAATCTAAACTCTGTGGCTGCTACTGAGAAATTCCTTATAGAGCAACATAATAATACTTTGCCCGACCTGGGAATTTAACCCGGGCTCAGGATCAGCAATAGCGCTTGCGACCAATAGACCAACGGAGTAGTCACATAATTCTACTTTACGGATTCAAAATCAAGTTTTAGATAATATTGGGTATCCTTTACTATAAATAAAAGTATTTCCCAATTTCTGTTTATTTATATCCTCTAAGTATCCAAACCAGTATAGCACTAGCTCCGTCTTTACTCAGACCACAACGTGTCTTTATCTTGGAATCCGTAGCAACGCTACAGCCCTACAGGACAGTGTAAGAGAGAAAGTCTAACATATGGCTGCTATTAACCATTGACAATTATGTCTTAACAGTACAAAGCGTTAATGGGTACTTTGGGTACGGTGGCCATGGGTACCGGTATTTTAAATAAAGATACTTCTACGGCGTGGATTGGAATTCTATGGTCATATTCATATTTAAGGTACAAACTCAAGAGAAAGGAGTATATAATGCCGCGACGTCAGACAGGGGAGACTGGAAGAAGAAAACGTGTTGCGCCGACCCCAAATAGAATGGGACAAGGGCAGGACATGAAGATAATGATGAAACTCAACAAGGCAACACTGTATGAAATAGAACAACTTTCTGCATTACACCAGCATCGTAATCGCGGAAAAAATTATCATGTATCCCAAACAAAACTATGACAGCATTAATTTTCTAATTCACGCTGTATAAAACTTAAAGATTGCAGTAATGATATAAATAAAGTTATCCAAGACAGAAGAAAAGAAGATGATGAGGATCAAATTATCATAAAATAAGACAAGACATCAGTAACAATAATATTCATCGTAAAAACATAATACCTCTAAAACAACCTCCATTGTTAGACGATAAGTCAATAAGCATAGAAATAAACAAAAACAACAATGAATTAACTAGAAAGATGATAAACGTCATCCAACACGACACTTAAGAACCCGCAGAATTGGAAATATACCGAGGTTATTAGAAATTTATCTCCCAAGCGATGCGGATGGTGGTCCTAATTAAAACCACGAATAAGAAAGGTAATGTACTTTAAGATTTACTGTTCTTAAGCCGTAATAAGTCGGAAATTGAACTCTGGCGAGCGCTACTGACACAATTTGTTTAATTGTACCGCATGATTAGAAAATAAGCGTGTACGTCTTTTCTTTTGTACTATGTGGAACAGTAATTTTAATTTTGTTATGGTTTTGTTTTGGTCTATTGATGTCTTAATAGTGTTCTCAGATAAGTGGGTCACGATTATGCATGCCAATACATGTATGTCAGTCTCTGTTTAGCTAAACACAAGCTGTTCTCTTTTAAGCTATTATTTTATTGTTGCAATTATCAATGTCATTCCATTCAACTTATATATTTCCTTATTTGCTGGCGCAGTTCTCATTGCTACTACTGACATCTTTAATGTCATCCTTCCAGTTTTACCACCTGCCATTTATAATTTTGTTCAGAAAATGGTTTCTATTATTTACAATTTCTCCAACACTTTCTCACAGAGTGTAACAAATGTCTATAATAACTAAGCTACAGCGTACAAGTCACAAATATCCCTAAAGCGTTGCGACCCTATACCTAATGCGAGGGCGACCAACTTCCTACCGACTCACCGCTTTCTACACCACAAAATAATGACCAACAATTAATATTGGGTCTCTTTCAGAAATTGACATAAAGATAGGACCAACCTGCATTCCAAACTACAAACATTCAACCTTATCTTCAGCCACATAAAACTCAATTTCCACACACAATACTATCGCCTCATGAAATCACATGTTGTCGTCAATCTGCAATCTATTTTAAACTTTATCTAGCACGTTTAAAGTTTAATATTCAATGGTTGTTCTAGATGCGGTTTGCATCCGTCCTGTAGGTGTGAAATATAGTTTGCTATATAAAATGGTATGAGGAAACCAGTTTAAGCTGGGCTCCTGATTGAGGCAGTCGGGAATTAGCCTGGTTCAAAATATACTAGTAAATGATCTGGTCTTAATAGAGTATTTTTAATGATTCATGATAGAAAATGGTTGTAATGATAGTGTAGATAGGAGCCTGAAGTGCGAATGTTGTAAGTTCTAACAGTTTAAATGCACCTATTTCTATTATACTTAAGGGCACAATTATTGCTAATAAACTTTAGCTTTATGTGGCAATTTTCAATCGATTGATTTCGGTGTCTAATTTGTCGGTCCAACTTATCCTCGGTGTGAATTATTGCTTTAGCAAAGTTGTTATTGATGATCACAGAGACTGCAATGTGGAGGGCTCATACCCACAAAATAATAACTTAAGAATGATTTTTAATCAACGATATGTTACGCAAATAGATAGGCAGTACTCCATGTAAAATACTGGTATTCAGCTGTATCCGGTTACACTGAAAGCAGACCCCAACATAGTTGGGATAAGGCTAGGCAGGTGATGATGTGTTACGCGAATAGATAAAATAAAAAATAGGTACATAAGAGGAAGTCTAAAAGTGGCGCCGGTGACTGAAAACTTGTGCGATAATCGGTTATCGTGGTATGGACATGTGATGCGGAGGAATGAAGAAAATGTCGTGTGTAAAGTTTTGAGTATGAATGTGGATGGGTATAAAAGAGTAGAGGAAGACCGAAGAAACGATGGATGGACTGTGTAAAGGATGATATGACAAGAAACGATGGATGGACTGTGTAAAGGATGATATGGCAAGAAACGATGGATGGACTGTGTAAAGGATGGTATGGCAAGAAACGATGGATGGACTGTGTAAAGGATGATATGGCAAGAAACGATGGATGAACTGTGTAAAGGATGATATGGCATGAAACGATGGATGGACTGTGTAAAGGATGATATGGCAAGAAACGATGGATGGACTGTGTAAAGGATGATATGGCAAGAAACGATGGATGGACTGTGTAAAGGATGGTATGGCAAGAAACGATGGATGGACTGTGTAAAGGATGATATGGCAAGAAACGATGGATGAACTGTGTAAAGGATGATATGGCAAGAAACGATGGATGGACTGTGTAAAGGATGGTATGGCAAGAAACGATGGATGGACTGTGTAAAGGATGATACGGCAAGAAACGATGGATGAACTGTGTAAAGGATGATATGGCAAGAAACGATGGATGGACTGTGTAAAGGATGGTATGGCAAGAAACGATGGATGAACTGTGTAAAGGATGGTATGGCAAGAAACGATGGATGGACTGTGTAAAGGATGATATGGCAAGAAACGATGGATGAACTGTGTAAAGGATGATATGGCAAGAAACGATGGATGGACTGTGTAAAGGATGATACGGCAAGAAACGATGGATGAACTGTGTAAAGGATGATATGGCAAGAAACGATGGATGGACTGTGTAAAGGATGATATGGCAAGAAACGATGGATGGACTGTGTAAAGGATGATATGGCAAGAAACGATGGATGGACTGTGTAAAGGATGATATGGCAAGAAACGATGGATGGACTGTGTAAAGGATGATATGGCAAGAAAGGAGGTGACTGATGAGACGACGAGTAATAGAGAAGTATGGAAGACGAAGATATGCTGCGCCGACCCCAAATGAATTGGGATAAGGGCAAGAGAATGATGATGATTGTGTTTATTAGGGCTACTCGTAACAGATCGTAATAAATTTACCTAATGACTAGTAATTAGGTAAATTGATTTAAAACTCCAACAGTAACAAGAAGATCTACTTGTTACTATTGGAGTACTATAAACATAAAGATCATGGCTCTGATTAATAACGTACTATTAGCTCTAAATCTAGGTTAACTGGCCTATGTGCTACTGTCTCTTGTGCTAAGATTCATAGCTTCCTGGTTCTCGACTTATACTGTCTCTCTGACTGTTTTCTCTCATAAATTATTTGATAGAAAATACAGGATTGTGTTTCAAGTGACGGATTTTATTATTATTGGTAATTGTTTTTGTTGCCTTTCGATTGAAAGGCAACTCAAAGATGGTCCCCTGATCTGGGATTAGACTTGTCTTAAAAATAACCATCGGTTGCGTGGACATATCACAACCTGAGAACAAAAGTGACATAACACGAAATTTGAGTTTTGTGGGAAATAACACGGTTCGCGAAAATGAAAGAGACGAAATGTTTTGCTGTATTGTTGTCCTTTTCTATCACGATATCGTCATTATTATGAGTGTTTTAGGTATTTTTATAACTCAATTCGACGTAATTTTGAGTTCGGTCACTTTCCGGTTCTGACTGTGCGAATTATATTATATTAAATTATGGTATAATAGTTGTGAACAATGAAAGTGGTGAAACAATAAATAAAAATAAGTTCCACAATATAATAAATACAAAAAAATAATTTATAAAAGAAAGAATCAGGAATAATAAAGATACCAAAGTAAAAAACCGTAAATCAGCAGTAGCAGGTTTCACACAGAATATGCCATAAGATATCTAAATAACAGTAAAACATAAAAGATATGCATGAAAAGAAATGGATAAATGATTCAAAGGTGTGGACATAGACAGTTGAGTTCCCGCCTTATTTTCTGTCAGCCTTATCGAAACTTGCGTTTTATTTATTTTTGTGCTAATTAAAACTAGTAGTGGAGACTGTGGGCGTGTCTTATTATTTGTTTATCCACTGAAAGTGGGGTAATGAATATTGCCAGTGGGCGTTTATAAGTGTGATACGCTAATATTTATTAAGCTGCTCTGCATATGGAGATTGGATAAGGTATAACAAATTTTCAAATTAATCCAGTGTGGGAAAATCGTGTAAATCATAGTTTTATTAATTTATGAACTTAAGTCAAGTCAGAGACGCTCGTGACTAAATAATAACAGCCGCTTGAGTCGATCTTCAGGTTAAGCCGAGCTTGCCTAGGTTAGTCCGTGGATAGGTGACAACCCATAACATACTGAGTTTCCTCCGTGCCTCGGAAAGCACGTTAAACCCTTGTTACTGGCTGTCAATTGTAGATCTTTGACAGTCGTTAAGTAGTCAGTGGACTGAGAGTCTGACAACCAGTCTTACCAAGGAGTATCGTATTACACCGTACTAACTGAGTTGTGGAGGTCAGATAGGCAGTCGCTCCATGTAAAATACTGGTATTCAGCTGCATCCGATTAGAATGGAAGCCGCCCCCAACATAGTTGGGAAAATTCTAGGCAGATGTTGATGAAGTTAAGGCAAACCACAATACTCGTAGCAATATCGTACACATTATGTGTATGAAAACAGATTACACAAAAAATATTTTAATAAACCTGACTGGACTACCTCGTTGGACGAGTGTTCGCAAGCGCGACTGCTGCACGTGAGGTCCTGGGTTCGATTCCCGGGTCGGGGAAACTGTTATTGAGTTTTTCAATCATGAATTTCACAGTATCTGCCACGGAGTCTGAATTTGTGCCCGGTTGTTACAATAGGCTCGCTCCTTATTACATGGGGCTTCAACATAACTGGCATAATGTGAGTGAAGGTACTATTAGGTACACCTCTGCCAAACCCTTCGGGGATTTAAGGCGTGATGTTAATGTATGTATGTAATTTAATAAACTATCAAGTCATGAGGTTATAAGCACAAAATTTCTCGTTTCCGCTGTGAGAAAACATTCAGTTATAGCCGCTAGGTCATTTTGTCTCTCTATCTTTGAAATCAGCACATTGATATCGTCTCAACATTAGTGGCATAGCTAGCAACTAGTTTTAAATAGAGATGTTCTAACTTTACCTTTGTAATTAAAAACCTACTTTAAATCAACTAACTTAATGTTTCCTTTAGAAAGTAGATGTTGTCTCAGTGACTGTATACAAACTATGGGTACAGTCAGGTTAATATCTTTTTAATAGTCCGTATGACATTAAGTAGATGCGACCACGGAGTATTAAATACATAGTTGCTGGGCTCTTAGGCCTTTTAAGAATTGTGTTCAGTATTTAGTAGCCTCCAAGATTTTAGTACAATGAGTTTGAAAATAAAATTTGCCTACATTGACTATGTTGCTTTTACTGCGAAATTACTGATAGCTTTGTAATCTCTGTATTTACCAGCGCCTCGATACGCTAAAAATAACCGTATCAGATGTTCAGTCGGCTAAAATTTTTATTTAGGAACTTTAATACCGGCCAAGTGCGAGTCAGACTCGCGCATTAAGGGTTCCGTAACATCGTAGCATAGGCCCCTTTCATTTTAATTTATTATTTTTTGTTATAGCGGCAACAGAAATACACATTCTTGAGAAAATTTCAACTATCTGCCTATTACAGATCATGAGATACAGCCCACTGACAGAAAGACGGACGGACAGCAGAGGCTTAGTATTAGGGTCTCGTTGGTTACCCTTCGGTACGGAACCCTAAAAAGCACTTATTAATTCCTGTAAAACCTAAAAAATAAAACACTAATACATAAACTAATTATTAGGTATTGCTTTACGAGGTATTTATAGCCTTTACGAAAATGAAGTTTTTTTTGTATCATATCTTCTGGTTTCATTTTAATAATCTCATTGTTAGAATTTCGACTAAATCAAAAATTAGTTTCAACCATATTATCAAGCGTAATCTACAGATCAAAAGAATGCGTTTCCCACGGCACGATAACATGAAAATTAAGAGCCCCATATTGATGTAATCAGCACTAAAACACATTAAAACGGGCAATTACTTAAACAATTACTACAGGATATGTTTGAACAAGTACACGAAGTAATGACAGACGATGAGTTGTTTTTACTAATTAAGAGTTAATTTTATTCCACTTTAAAGTAAAGTGTTTTTTTCCTGCGTTTACAGTGGCCAGTCAGTTGTTTGATGGTATTAAGATTGCATTTTAACTGAAGTGTCAATCATTCTAAGAATTCAGCTTGTAAGTTACAATGCCTTTCGGTTTTGTAAAGTACCCCAAAGCCGAAACGCACTTGTTGTCCCCGTTATTGCGAACCTTCTAGTTACGGAGATATTGGAGTCAAAGTTACAACTCATTTCATCTTCGACCTCATCTCTGTCCTCAGGACTAGATTGATGTCAAGAGTTCATTAATATAAAAAAAAAAACTTTTTCACAAGTTTTTGATGTCATTATTTATTTACTTTAAGTAGCTCCATGACCCCCGTACTATTCATGCATCCATCAGCACAATGTTTTGAGAGCGTTACATTGAGACCCAGCTATATTCTTTGCGTAATTACTAAGTTTGATGTACAGAATTCTTTGTTGACGGTATAGTAGATATGCCAAAGTAAACTTATAAAATTAACATCAATAAAATCATACAAAGCAAGAAAAGCTAATAGAATATCAATAAATCTATGCCCACAAAGAAAAACATAGAACCATAAGTCAAAAAAGTCTTTCATACGGTATTTCTCCAATCTCCTACTGCTACTTACAACTTTGATATTCAATTTGCATAACAACTGCCATTTAAGATAGTTTAAATGATTGAGTACTGTAATTTGGCGTCATTATGAGGTAATTAGGGTATTTCGAGAACGTTTCCTCATGTGTTCGTGAACTAGAGTTTATATGAGGTCAGATTATTCAATTGCTCAGAAATATTTGAATGAATTTAATTCTATGTTATTTTCGACTGACCGATGGGAATCTTTGGTTAATTGAAAAGTATGGGATCATGAACTGAAAATGTAATCACGAATGTACTAGTCATTTTGTTAAATTAGCCGTGTGGTTTAATGGACCTTTTTTCTTACGAAATAATCATTTATAAGAACACCAAGTTAATTTACGAAATACTTATAATGTCCATGATAACAAGGAGCGGCATCATCATCAGCAACTTTCTGTCCTTGTCCTATTCTATTTGGGGTCGGTGCATCACGTTTTATTCTTCCATTCTCCCCTGTCAGACGTCACGACATCATGTACTGCTTTTTCTTTTATATCATTCCTCATACAATCCATCTATCTTTCTTTTGGCCTGCCTCTCCCTATCCATCCATCAACATTCATGTCCATCTCTCTTTTAGTCACATCATCATCTCTTTTAGTTTCATCCCTTCTCGTTTCAACTCCACACCGAGACGAACAACTTCCTTTCAATTTTTCTGAGTGACAATGTGCTAAAATTTATTTAGAAGGTAACATTCCATGAAGAATTAGCTAAAATCACAGACAGCCTAGCAAACACAGCTGAACCATCTACCAACACCACTATACGTCCCATTAAACATAAGCGTGAAAATAAAAACGAAATACAATCCTCTGTGGGAGGACGTTCCAGTTATATGAAGACAGAGATCAATAGCGAGCGCATCCGAGTGAAGGTACTAGTTATTCAGTTTAGATTATTGGCAGATAGAGACTTCGTCACGCCCGCGCATTCTCTGTAAGAACGGGTAGCGTAGTGGTGGGACACGGGTTTGTTGTAACGATGAATCGATACAAAGAATCGATATGCTGGTTTCTTTTCTGTTGTTTACTTTTGGCGTAAAATCGAATCGCGTTAATCTTTTTATATTATTGTGAAGTTAATTCGATAGGTTGAACTTTATGAGTCTTTTCTCCATGTCGGTGAAACGACAGTACTTCAAATTTTGTTGGCCTAAGTTTTACTAATATTGCTTATAATTGTCCTCTATATTTATAGGGATTCACTAAACCATAGAGTTTATCATTTTCCTCTTCGTTAAAATACAGTAACCAATCTCTTATAATTAACATCAATAATTTAGCAATTCTCGCTAAACCATTTATTAACTTGATCTTTCAATATTAGAATGAATTAAGCTGGTATTTAATGAAAGCTTACCCGATTTTGCAATTGTAAATCTATTTTCAATTAAAATGAAAAGACCCATTAACACCTGTCCCAGATTAAATCGACACTTACAAATCTACATAAATATCGCTATCTTTGCTACGATCACTGCCCACCCCTCTACCATCCAGTCTATGTTTTTCTCAAGCAAATACTCACTTAATACCATTAGTGGAAGGATCATATTGAATTGCATTTCATTCAAATAAAATACCTATACTGCGAACGAGATGGCCACTATAATTTTATTGTGTGCATCAAATATAATTATTTTCTAAGCTGATTTGATCTGAGAGTCAAATAAAAACTAAATCAAAGCATTTGATTCCTTCTCTAATTGTAATTAAACAAAATAATCTTAAGGAGGAAAACGTAGTGTGGAAAATGTTGATTATGAATGTAGATAGCTATAAGAGTAGAGGAAGACTAAAGAAACGAATGGACTGTGTAAAATGGCTAGAAAGGAGGTGACTGCTGAGATAAAGAGTAATGGAGAAGTATGAAAGAAGAAGACATGCTGCGCCGACCCTGAAATCAATTAAGATACGGGCAGGAGACTGATGATGAATATTATGGAGGACTTATCGTTGGGCTTATTTCCTGCTCTATCGTACTTTACCAAGCCGTTTTAACGTCCTCGATAACTGATGGATAAGCTAGAATAGTAATAGCACTTATTGTATCTGATACACCTATTATGCCTTCATTATTTTCTTAATTAACCCAGCAATAGCTAACTAATCCAATCGATTTACTTATTAAATCACGGGGATTTGATAAGTAAACAATAATTTAAGAAAACACATTCAAATATATCAAGAAGCAAAATTTGTCTATGTGTGAATGAATTAAGGAAGATTTGTACAAAGTATACAGTGAACAGGAAGATTAACCGACAATCTTAAAAAGCTTAAAAGTGGCTGTGCAGGCGGAGGACAGGAGTAGCGTCGTTTAGGAGGATCATGTCTAGCAGAAGAGGCATGGAATTCTGTGCCCGCTACGGTGTTCCCGAGTTCAAATAACCAGAATATATTTAAGAAGCTTCTTTTGGGTTAGCTCGTTCTATTGTCGATCTCATCTCTGTCCTGAGGACAATCCTGAGGACAAGATTTAGATCAAGAATTAATCCATTTTTTAAATAAAAATCAGTCTTTTCGTCTCTTCGAAATCTCCCAAACAAACTACTGAACCGATTTTATTGAAATTTTGCACAGTTGTTCCACATACGCCAGGAACGGTTTCTGTAAAAAAAATGCAGTGCACCGCATGCCGTGGCCTAGCTAGTAAAAAATAAAAAAAGACTGACGACACCTTGAATAAAACATGAAATATATTAGAATAATTCAATTAAACCATCACCAAACCACCATCCCTCATCCCAACAAACATTCACTTCATTAACCATCACTATTATATCATCCTGGTCAACGAAAACATTCCTCTCTAATCAAATAAAGCGCAATTAAAACCGACGATGTATTACCATTTCCCTTCACTACTGGTTTCAAGGGATTATGCGACGCTCGCTCGATGACAGCTAGACCAGACCAGCAGAATTATGGCCAGAAAGCCGTTTCAATTATACTGCAGTACTTACGGAGTAAATTATAGTGTGTTTCTGGTATTAATGTTAGTTGTTTAGAACTTCCTTTTGTGTATTCTAAAAGCTTTTGTGTTTTTGAGTCGGGTTACAAGTCTTTGGACTGTGTATGGTGGGTTTTCATTTAACTATTCTGTTGAACAGTGAATTTGTCTTTACACCAAACATCAAGCATGAAAGAACATGACTTAATAATAATAAACTTCTCGATGGCTATATTCTTAATTATGTTTTTAAATTCGGATTTGATGCCTTTGTGAATAAATAAAAATGGCACCCAGTATGGTAAAACCCAGAAATCTTAATACATAGATTCATTTTAACTTTAATTGGCTTTTATTATTTTAATTTATATGTCAGTAACGACAAAACTTAGCAAGAACCTTTACTACTTATAAGCTCCTTAATGCTTTTTACCTATGTTTAACAAATAAATGATTCTGACATTTGCATATACCATAACATTGACAATATCATGTCATAGATATTATTTCTTTGAATATTTGGATATATTATGGGTGTTACCACACCAATCGATCTATTGTCAACTGATGGCATCGATCGATGGTAGAAGGGACTAGTTGACGTCGATCGATAGTTTCTCTCTTTCGACTAATCCGACGATATTAAATAATTTACACATAAAAACTAAACTATCTTCTGACTCGAACAGCCCTGAATTTCAGAAACAAGCAGCTATAATTGAAAATAATACAGCCAACGAGACATTTCCTGGAGTCAATATCATAACGGAAGAACCTCTTAAAGTTACAACTAAAATTAATAACATTTACAAGCCAGAATCATAATTCAATAACAGTGTTCGATTGCACATTTTCCTGGCTCATTTTTTAACCTGACGTTTAACTATGGTTTACGTCAGTAACATTGGTTTTGATAAATTCTAATAACCAGTTACGAAGGCACATCGATTTGCGCTATTTGTCAAAGTCAACCCTGTGTTGTACGGTGCCATTGATAAAATGCTTATTTTAAATGGATAAGCGGATAATTTTTAATCAGTTGTGGCTTTTGGACTCTGCAGGGATACGTTTCATTTTATTTTCTCTAAGATTTGCTGTCATAATTCTGTAGTTTCCGATTTAGCTTTTTCAATGGTGCAATCACCTCGATATTTTGTTCTTAAATAAATATTTTTATTTCTGCAATCTAATTTACGACCATATCATCAAAAACGATCAATCCTAATTGCTTTTCATCAAATATGCGTCTAGCTGCACAATTATTAAACCAAGATCATGACTAAGCAAACCAGCCACTCAGCTTTGCTCCGATGATTTCATATCTACAATAAAATTTGAGTCTAACAGCGACTTAGTAATTAAGAACTGCATAAATTACCATACATTTGATGCTATCAGGAGTTACCAGCGGAGCACTTGTCAACGACTCAGCACTGCTCTCTAATAATACGTTGTTACTGCAAATTGTATGTAATTTTGACACAAAGTTCTGAATTCTGGTGTTCTTTGGTTAATTTTTGTTGGCATTTAGAAGCCTACATTCCTTCCACGGTCATTGCTATAATAGTCGTAATAAGGTCTGCAATCTACATAGTATTTAAACTTGTACCGGTTTTACACTGTTTATGTTAAGTTATTTGCAATACTAGATGCAAGAAATAAAGATGATAATTGCTAGGATTAAAACCGCTATTATTTTCGCACGTTTGGGAACCGATTGCTTTAAATCGTTTCGAAAGCAGCTTTGATTTCGTATTTTCCATCAACGATGACATTTACTACTTATTTGACGTCTTAAACAGTTTGGGCTGTTTCCGAAATTGAAAATATTACGTTTATATTGACTTTGACGATCCCTTTGCTCACTTTTATAGTCAGATGAGCATAAAAAGGTATAAATGTTCAGCCAAATATCCTCACACGATCCTCCGTAGCCGTTAACGACATCGCAACAAAATCCCAATTTTCGCATTATCAATGATTCAAGTATAATCTCTTGGCCGTATAAGGCGTTAAACACAAAACCCATCGCATTCAAAGTTGGCCGAAAGCATTCCACGTTTTGGCGATTGAGTAATTACGCGTAATGGCGGACGAGTGTTCGGGTAACATCGCCGACGTTCGGGCATCCTCGGACCTTGATCCTCGCCGTTTTTTGCGCTCGCGTTGCGGGCGCAAGTGATTTTTAATTAAAATTTAGCGCTTTATTATGAAAACTATGCAGGGGTAATGGTATGGGAACAGTTGCGTTTTCATTGTGTTTTTTTAGAAGGAGTTATTGTCATTTTTGATGCGGAATATAAATGTGATACTTGTGATGCGACAAAACGTATATCGGGCGAATGCATTTTGACTTTCTCGATCTCTCTACAGATTTCTTGGCTTAGTAGCCTATTGATTCATTCATCTTCTGTATTCTAATTTCGATTTCATTTAACTTGTCCCGGAAACAGACGGCGCTACATTACACAGCAGACTTATTTCTTAGTAAATCCTGGCTTATCGCCAAAGTCCTTTAACAGGACATGTCCCATCTGCAACCTCATTACTCTCTGGACCTACATGATAATATTAAATACATTGACTTTCTCAATCAAACTTTACACACCTCATTGTTGAATTTTTAAATTTCCTCAAAGGAACGTTGATCGATCTGGGTCTGACTCAAGATAAGGCGACAAGGTCCAAGCGACACCTCCGAGGGCCAAGTCAAGCCTTTTTTTTTGTATTATTTTTGTTTACTTGCTGTTGTCACCGCCCCACGCGGGTCTTATCGAGATTTTTGAAGTTTCTTTTTTGTTTTAGGGTTCTGCAGTCACGTTTGATGAGGTGTGGCGGTTCAAAATGGCGTTTGGAGATAAGTTGTCAATATGGGTTTGTCGAGTGAGACTGGCTAAAGAATGACCGAAGTCAGTATTAATATTAACAACGAAGGCCCTTAGTTTCCATAAGCCATATTCGAATAGGTTGTTCCTTATATCTTATTACAGCTTAAAAATAGGTACTTATTCAATTAGTTGTTACTTACTCTTCAACACCAGGTTATTACACAAAGGGATTTTTACTTATTTTTTGAATAGATTAATGTTGTAACCGAAGGTTCAGTGAGTATTTATTTATTTCACTCATCACCATATTTTTCAGTCATAAAAAAAACGTTATTTTTCTAACATATATCCCTTATCACTGTTTTATGCATTTGGCAATAAAACTTTCTCAATGCATTTAATGCATCAGTGACCAGAGTTCACGTATCTGAATTTTAGGTCAATCAAATTTGATCTTTTTACCATATAAATGCTAAGAAGAAAAATGTCCTCCTTGATCCCAACAAATCCCTACCTACGGAACCTCACACCTCACCAACATACACATCGTCCCCTCGTTTCGTTTTCGATACAACGCCAGCAAGACGTTTATGCCGAGTAATTGCTCCGAGTTATTTAAACTGGATTACCGTGGTATTTTGCGCGTGTTACCTCTCTTTGTGTCCTCTGTCCCGTGTACCATCCACTTGCGAATTGCTTTACGTTATAGGGGATTAGCAGGAGTTAAGGATGAGGTTGTCAATTTTTGTAGAAGATTTTTTTTGGGTGAATACTGGTATTCAGCTGCATCTGGTTCGACTGGAAGCCAAACCCAACTTTTTTTTTTTTGTAGGCCTGAACTGTCCCACTCCTGGGCAAAGGCCTCCCCCTATTCCTTCCAATTATCTCGATGTTGCGCCATTTCTCGCCAATTAACGAGAAAGCCATTCAAGATAGATTGAAAAAAAAAAAAAATATTTTTTGGAGTAGCAGGGCACTGCTAGTTTTCTGGGGTAAGGTCTGGGTGAAATAGAGAAACCGAGGGGAATGTGGACAACAAGCAGTAACTAACTATGCTGCGCAATGAGTAGAAAACTGTTTGTCAATGCCGACCAAAGAACATTTTGGGACCTTTTTTAACTGGAAGAGTTAGTCGTATAGTTCACAATACGTATGGAGATTTCACCTTACATCTATCTGATATAACATCCTGCTGTCTAAATGCAAATAACAATCAGGATACTCCAAAAACCACGTCCCCAGTTGCCAATCCCAATCAGAAACGGTTATTTTAGGTCCCATAAAATTATATGTCTAAATCAAGGCCCAAGTTACGTTTCTAGGCTGAACCGCAGACTGGCTGGACCGTTAGTCTAGATAAGCAATCATAAATAGCTAATGTTATGCTGAGAAACGGCTATGTCTGAGACTGTTCCTATTGTTAGGAATGAATAGAGATAACATAGTCCCAAGATTTGTTGGGTTTCGTGTAGGGAGGCTTTTACTTTGTTACTATAATAATATTGTAGAGGCGTGGAGTTAGAAATCTGGAGTGAACGCGGCGTTGAAGTTGAGGTGCTGATTTTCATCGGATCGTGAGGTAGTGTATGAAATGGTTAGAAGCACGAGTTTGTAGCTCGTTTAATTACTCAACTCAAAAAAGCGAGTTTTCGGAATAGTTGCCGAACTGCTAGAAAGGGACCAAAGAGTTTACATGTTTTTTCTTTTGAGCCCACAAAAATGATTGTCATCATCATTATCCTGTCAACCACAAGTCATCATAAACTAAACAGAGGCCTCCCAAAACATCGCCACAACAGTTCTGCAATTCCGACATTTGGCAGATTCCCTTGATTTTTCAACAGATTATGTTTAGTCTACGTAATTAGCCTCATCACCTCCTAGCCCTTTCTCAACTGTACTGGGTTCGGCTTTCAATATAGGTTACATTGGTGGAACCTGAAATCTGAATTTTAAAAGGAGCGAATGTGACTCTGACAACCACCACACATTTACTGGGTACACAATTCAAGACTGATTATTATTGTCTTACCAAGGGTTATCGTATTACCCAGTACTAACTGGGTTGTGGAGGTCAGATAGGCAGTCGCTCCATGTAAAATACTGGTATTCAGCTGCATCGGGTTAGAATGTAAGGCGACTCCAACATAGTTGGGAAAAGGCTAGGCAGATGATGGTAAGACTGATTGTCAGCCGTTCGGGTTTCTGACTATGCGTATCCCACATGTAATCCCCGAACGGTAAGGTAGATGTGCCCTATAGTACAGCCACATTTCGCTTATGGCATAGGTCTACCAAAAACCAATGATTACTCACCGCTTTTTGACAGATTGGTGATCAAAGTTGCCATGTTCATCACATAACCTACAAAAGTATTTTACCGGCAACATTTTAAACCTGACCATTAGCATCGCAGCCAAACAACTATTATTAGTACTGGCAACTTTTAAAACTCACAGGCTGTAGGTACATTTAAAATGTAATATTTCAGCGCTGCTCGGATGAGAATAGCGAGTATTGCGCAGGCATCCTCTTTTCTGTATTTACGTTGTAAATGCATGTTTTTATGGCCGCTGTTACTCCGCTGCTGTTGACTGTGGTCCATTTTATAGGCGGAAGCGACTTTAATATAATATTAGTAGTTTTAATTTGTGATAATATAATGCGTAGCAGACGTATTTATGCTATAGTAGGTACACACACATTTTGCCAGTTATGTTTGAGTTCCACGTAAACCCTATCGCTATCAACCCAAGCCACATCTTGACTGCAGGGTGCTACCGAGTAATATCTCATGGAAGAATACATTAATACCTTGCTCAACCTAGGAATCGAACCTAGAATCTCATGCTCAGCAGAAGTGCTTATAATCACCAGACCAGCGAGGCAGTTTCTGTAATACTTATACTACACCTATTCTCCGAATCAAAATCCTAGTTGCTTTATTTACGAGTGAGAGCTAGTGCACTAAAATAACATAAAAACATGCGTAAACTGACGCATTTTTCCTATGGGGATGGGTAAAAAACACAGAACACCACATGCTATGATCCTTTTGCCTCGTCCAGGTTTATACATCTGCGAAGAACCTCACTAACAAGCACTCAAATTATTGAGTTTAATTTCGCAGTAATCGCTTCAGCTTATAACAAACACATCAGCCTAGAGCTAGCTGCATTGACATTGTAAAATGGACTCTTAAAAGACTATTCCGGACTTCAGACTAAACTTCACTTAAAAATATAATACAGACAACATACTCGTAATATTTTATAAATAAAACCTTTTCAATTCAACCTTTCATAACTTTAGATATAAACTTAGAGAAATATGAAATAATATAGCTATAATATATTTTACTAGAACTTAGCTGGCGATTTCGTTCGCATAAATTGTGTTAGCTCGGCTAATATGTATGATATTAATATAATTTATAGCCTATAGCACCCACAGATAATGTAGCTTTCTGCCAGTGAAAGAATTTTTAGAATTGGATCATTACTTCCGGAGATTACACCTACATAAAAACTTACAAAAAAAATTACCTCTTAATAATATTAGTATAGCAGTATATATTAACTTGTAAAAGATTTATTTACGATCAAGGAATTTATTTTCTTTACATAGATTTGGTCCTTTATTCAATGCTTTAGTGGCATAATATGAAGGCGTATGTATTTTTTGAACTGCTTTCAAAAACAGTCAGTGACAATATTCCGTAACAAATATGATACTTAAACGCTGTTTAGATAAGCTGATCACGTTCAGTTACAATCGTGAAATCGGCCCTAAAAATATTATATTTATTCATTAAACTAAGTAACTTTTAATAAAACTCAGTACCATATCGCTTTGTCACATTTTTTTTCGTACAACATTGTCCCTAGCTATGTAGACATTACATTTTCGGACCGATCCCTAACTTAACCCATTTTTACGATACACAGAACCATACTTTTTTAAATACCAATAATAATTATCATCTCGCTAAGATATTTAAAAGGTATTCCAGAGATTCTCTCAAGTTCGAAGCCAGTTCAATAAGTGGAATGCAAAAACGTATTTGCTGGACTTATTTGTAGTCGGAGTTTTAAATAGCGATCTATTAGCATTTCTGTGTTAGTACTTACGAGTGACGGGGACGATACGTTAACGACTTTTTGTTGAAAAAGTAAAGTATTGCAATTTTCCAGGTTTTCGTGATTTACATTAATCGTTAGTTGTTCTCAACTTTGGAAAAGAAAAAATTAAAGCCTTTTTCTTTCAGTGATTTGCCTTCGTGTTTTATATAATAATTCATCACTACATAGTATTAAACAAAGTCGCTTCCCGCTGTCTGTCTGTCCCTATGTATGCTTAGATCTTTAAAACTGCGCAACGGATTTTGATGCGGTTTTTTTAATAGATAGAGTGATTCAAGAGGAAGGTTTATATTGCACCCGTGCAAAGCCGGGGCGGGTCGCTAGTAATTCATAAATGATCATAAACAGCCTATAATTTCACTAGTATCGATAAATAACTTCATCCGGCAAAATTATGGCTGACCAGTGAAAAATGGCAATCAACAACAGGGTCGCCATAATGCCAATCACGTAAATTGATGCCTTTTCCATCACCTTAATCGGTAAAAGATAATCATTTTGTCGAGGCCCAAAGGAAGTCTGTTAAACTCAAAACTATTGAACACAACAATCAAAATCATCGTAAATCATAAACATCTTCGCACTGCGCTACCTGTTGAGTCCTGTCTCCATCTTTTTTCCTGTAGGTACTCTTATAGTTTGCTCTCATCTTCAAGTAGTAGTGTGGGATGCAATGTGCGAACGCGGTGAGGTACAATCGAATGAATAGTTTGGTATGCAAGCAAAAATGTTTATCTTTCTTCTAAATATACACTGCTAATATTCACATTAATTATGTGTGTGTGTAATAACTTTAAGTGTGTTTTAACACACTTAGCGATGAAGCATCGACTTGAGCTCGTCAGAAAGAGCTTTTTGTGGATGCAATATGATTGAATATTCCACAGCAGTGTCGAGAAGCATGGTTAGAACCGAAACGAGGTGAATGACGTCTTTTTCGCTTTTATTGTTTAGACATAGAGTACATTTTTTAATTCTGTTTTGATTAAACAAAACAGAACAAAACACCACAAGCCACACTTGAAGTGGAATCCCACGTCAAGTGTGGCCTAATAAGAGTGATTGTACAAGACTCGACTACTCAGTAAACTCACAATATTATTTTCATCTTCATTCTCTTACACTATCCCAATTCGTTTGGAGACGGCGCAGCATGTTTTCTTCTCCATACTTCTCTATTACTCGTCAACTCATCAGACACCTTCTTTCAAGGCCATATCATCCTATACACAATCCATTCAACATTTCTATGGTCTTCCTCTACTCTTCTACCCATCCACATTCATACTCAAAACTTTCCTCACGACGTTTTCCTCATTCCTCCGCATCACATGCCCATACCACAACAACCGACCACACTACTTTTCAGCCATCGGCGTCACTTTCAGACTTCCTCAGACACACAATATTATTAACAGCAGCAACAACATTGCTGGAGTTAGCTGGCTGTATACCAAATAGTTTTTTTGACTGTACTCACTCGAACCTAGGTACTCGTAAGTCCTTGTGAATTGTCATGTTCTATGGGAGACAATATTGCTAATAATGGCAGAATAAAAATACTCCAATGGCTGTTTAAGTGGGAATGGTATGTTTATTTACTTGTGTCGACTGGTTTTAAAAGGTGAAACTGATATAGATGGCACTCAACACATTTTTTACGTAAGAATTGTACGATTCTACAGAAAAGTAAATTTATTATTATAGCATTGTGTGTTCTGGAAAAGGAGAATTATTTTCTGGAATTTTGTAAAGCAGTGGCATATTTTATTGAAAATAAATGAAGTTTTTCTTCGGTTGGTGCTTTATTTATTTTGGAGGCCTGAAAGTCTAACAACCGAGGTTATCATGTTGCCCAGCTGGGTTGTGTACGGATATAGAAAGGCGGCCGCTCCATGTAAAATACTGGATCCGGTTAAACTGGAAGACCAACATAATTTAAAAAGACTAAGTTGTTCCTAACCATACACAATACACAAGTTCCATGTAATAGGGGGCGAGCCTATTGCCATCAACCTGGTACACACAATCCAGACTCCGTGGCTGCTACTGAGAAATTCCTGATGGAAAAATCCAATAATATTTTGCTCGACCCAGGAATCAAATCCAGGACCTCATGCTCAGCAGTCGCGCTTGCGACCACTAGACCAACGACACATTCTTCAGTCGAGTAATTCAAATGAAACAAAATTATCATCTGGAGATTTCTACAATCAAGCAACTGTAATATCAGCACTTAAGTTAAAATAACATACGTGCCTTCAACATGTAAGTGGGTAGGTAGACATGCAGCGTACTCCACGATCAACACTCTCCACATCGGGCCAAGTTCAACGGCACAGCATTGACATTTCAAATTAATAACTTCCTTTTATCGAGTAACACTTTAAAAGTTTCACAAACATCCGCGAACTGATATCTAATTAATCTTATTTTAGCTAATTAAGACATTATATTTATAAATCATTCAGTTTTTTTGGTTCGACGTGTTTCATGTAGATAAGCCTCTTTGGCGTTGTGTGTCGTGGAGTGTCACATTTATCTCGGTTGTCAAATATGAAATAGACAGATAACGTGTCGTGTGTAGTATAATATAAGCTTTGGTAAATGATCCTCCGGTGAAGAATATGGATCGATGTAGGGCGAATGATTGATAAAAAGCTTTTATATTCATAGCTTTTATATCTCATCATCATCTGCCTAGCCTTTTCCCAACTATATTGGGGTCGGCTTCCAGTCTAACCGGATGCAGCTGAATACCAGTATTTTACATGGAGCGACTGCCTATCTGACCTCCACAACCCAGTCTGTACTGGGTAATACTATACCCCTTGGTAAGACTGGTTGTCGGACTTTTTGGGCCACTGACTGCCTAACGACTGTCAA
Organism: Noctua janthe; assembly: GCA_910589295.1. Classification (NCBI taxonomy): domain Eukaryota; kingdom Metazoa; phylum Arthropoda; class Insecta; order Lepidoptera; family Noctuidae; genus Noctua; species Noctua janthe. The sequence goes on from OU342561.1 coordinate 2,688,415, forward strand.
AGATCTACAAATGACAGCCGGGACCAACGGCTTAACGTGCTTTCCGAGGCACGGAGGAAACTCGGTATGTAATGGGCGGTCACCCATCCACAGACCAACCTAGGCAAGCACGGCTTAACTTAAAGATCGACCCGAGCGGCTGTTATTATTTAGCCACGAGCTCCTCCATAGCTTTTATATCTAAGAGAACTTAAATATTTGGAAACAAGTTAAATAACTCAATGATTTTTACATTTCCCTTGGTCTCTGATGGACCAACGCTTAGACAAGGATATATCACATAACATCGCACCTGTAATCCCCGAAGAGTTAGGCAGAGGGACCCACATTTCGCCAGTTATGTTTTTAAGTCCCATGTAATCGGGGGCGAGCCTATTACCATCAACCGGGCACAAATCTAGACTCCGTGGCTGCTACTGAAAAACCCCATAGCATTTTGCCCAACCCGGGAATCGAACCCAGGACCTCATGCTCAGTCTAACCGGATGCTGCTGAATACCAGTATTTTACATAAAACGACTGCCTGTCTGACCTCCACAACCCAGTTAGTATTGGATAACACGGTACCCCTTGATAAGACTGGTCCTTCAATCGAAAGCAACGATTAATAAATCAACCAATAAATTATTCATCCTCCTCATCTCAAGATCGGTACCAATAGATATGGAGGATTAAAAAGGCCTAACTTACTAATCCTATCATTAACATGTAAACACTTCATTATACACATTTAAGACTCCCTAATAGCATTAAACTGTTCATAAAATAAAAATAAATATCTTTAAATCAATAGATAAATTACTATTGACTAAATTATTTTTTGTCGATATACTTACGAGTTACGACACCTTGTAAAAATGGATTATTTTTTTCTCTCTCGCATTTGCATACCTGAAACAAGAATTAGATACTCATTAGTCATTTTGATAAAGTAAAGAGAACCGAGGTATTTAAAAGAGCTTTTTCTCATAATGATGTCACAGAGAAATACACTTGCGACCAAAAAAACTGGCACACGACATTTTTTATTAGGAACATGAAAATAACATGACATATAACATGACGCCTGTAATGCCCGAAGACTTCAAAGTTACTAAGTTTACGTTTAGGTCCTATATAATAGGGGCGAGCTTATTATGGCCTAACCTAGTACTAACTGGGTTGTGGAGGTCAGATAGGCAGTCCCTCCATGTGAAATACTGGTATTCAGCTGCATCCGGTTAGAGTGGTACCCGACCCGAACATAGTTGGGAAAAGGCTAGGCTGATGATGACAATAGAGCTTATTTTCATCAAACGGACAGAGATCATGACAACCTTTGACTAAATATCAAAACAGAGTAAGCAGAAGATCAACCATACATTCCATAACTCCTTAATATCTGAGCACACAATTATGAGATGTAATTTACAAGTAGGTATGTTCAATTTGGTCGTGATAGGTCAGTCCTGGCCTCCTCTGGCCCTTTGCAAACACTTGCATTGTGCATCTGTTTCGTAATGACCTACGGCTAAACAAATCGATGGTGTTTATGATTTTTTCAACGTATGCCTTCGCCGTTTGCTCCGTACATAATATTTTATTTGACTATATACGTCAGGTTTGACCTAGTTTTACCCAGCTGAGTTTACTCATGTTTTCTAATACTGTGACCAGTAGGATGACTATATTGGGGTCGGTCTAAGTCTAAGTGACTCTATGCCTGTCTTACCTCTGGAACTCAGTTACTTAGTACACGAAATCCCTTAGACAGAATTTCAGGCTTTTCTTTTTTGGTATACAGGGTGTAAACGAACCGTTCACGAAGCCGTCAACCAAGCATTCTGTACATCAAACTACCTCTACGCAAAACATATTGCTGGGAAACGACTATACTGTATATTTTTCTGTGAAGAATCACGTTTTACAGTAGCACTTAATTTATCCTACTCAAAACATTATGGTCCTGGATATATTGAATAGTACAGGGGCCATAAAGGTATTTAAAGTAAATTTGTAACATTAAACACTTGTGAAAAAGTTGGAACTTTGACCTCGAATATTGACCTCCATAGCTAGAAGGTTCCAAGGTTTGGTCCAGCTCAAAAAAATGTTCTAAATGACGGAGAGGACTAGTGCCGTTTGGCTTCGTTAAGGTTCTTTCTACACCCATTACAGCTAGCATAATAAAATGGATATGGGTCCAAGATCCGTTGAATTATAAAATTACGTATACGCCAAAAAATAAAATAAAATTACGTAAATTACGTAATTACGTAGACGCCATTTATGAAAAGTTTCAAGATACGTAGAAATGATAAGGAATGTAATATTGCAAGTAAAAACAATAGGTAGGTAGACTTAAAGAATATAATAACTTGTAGTCACACAAAAATCTTCAAACATCTCCACTTATCTTCAAAATATCTTTATGACAACGATGGTTATGATGACAAAATTTTCTCATCGTGAGTGCATGTGTGCATACCCAATGTACTCGTAAAGTCGTGAAGATATGACGTCACGGCTTAGGATCGTGTTGCCTGAATGTCAAAATGTTGACCTGGGAGTTCAAGGTTTTAATAAGGTAAGGTTTTCAATATTTTGCTTGAAAATATGGTTTATGTTTGAGACTTGTCTGAAGTTAGACTTAGATAAAGTTAGAAAAAGACAGGTATAGGGTATTGTATACGGTGCCTCTTCGATATTAATAATAAAAAAGGAACACTTGACTGCCTCGTCAATCGCGACAGCTGAGCATGAGTTCCTGGGTTCGGGTCGGGAAAATTGTTATTGGGCTTTTCCATCAGGAATTTCTCAGTAGCAGCCACGGAGTCTGGATTTGTACCCGGTTGATAGAAATAGGCTCGCCCCCTATTACATGGGACTTAAACACAACTGGCGAAATGTGAGTGTACTATTAGGAACCTCTGCCTAACCCTTCGGGGATTACAGGCGTGATGTTATGTTATGTGTAAAAAGAAACACAGTTCACTAAGTACAGTTACGGATGGACGCTACTGAAGACGCTAAACTCGTAGCCGAATGCTAGAATGATTTAATTTAGATTGCCATGAAAAATTATTAATTATGAAAAATTTATAGATAGTTTTTCTTTTTCCTTATAATCACGATAAACGTTAACAACAACAAACAAAGGACAAATCAAAATAAAGTAAGAATTTAAGTTTTAAACGCATGCGTATACTGAAGAGACAACGAGAGTTGAAAAGATAACTAAGTAGTAAGTACACTTTTGTGAATATAAAAATACACTGGAGGCCAAATTAAGTATGCATCCGTCGTAAAATCCCTTAAACGTTTGATGTGGCCCGCATCGTGCCATTCTTATCTCGTATAAAACGTGCTTCAAATAAATTGGCCAAAAGTGTACACATAGGTATTTATATAATGTCTTGACATTTTTTTAGTTTAAGAAATCTTATATAATTATAAAGATTAGAGTAGAAATAGAGGATTGACTACTTAGTACTTATTATCATCATTATTCTACCCTTATCCCATTTCATTCCATCCTTCTCTATTAGTCATCGTCTCTCTCCCTTTCTAGCCATAATATCATCTCTCTCGCAGTCCATCAATTTTTATTGTTTGTGTGATAGTCCCCTACTTTTATATCTATCCACTGTCTACTCATGTTTGTGTGTTTCTGTGAATCAAATATTTATTCACAGAAAAAAGTATAGTAATCTTTTATTTTGTAAAAGTTGCTACTAGTTATAAAAAGTTGCAAAGTTCACAAGTAGCTTTGAACCCTTACTCCTTAAGGAATTTAAAGTGAGATTTTACTAACGTAACTACTGTATGTTTGTGCCATTGTTACTAAAACTAGACTCAAATACAAAGTGTACATACATGCACTTATAACTAGAAGCGCGTCTATTTAAATCAAATTTCAAAATATCCAATAAAATAAATTCCTTTATTTAAAGTTGGTTTATTTTTTATTGAATAAAACTCAATAAAAGTTGGAACGGTTTTCACACGCTCGCTGTTTTTAAGTGTGTTTCTTTAGGTAAGGGAAAAGAAACTACAGGTTCGAATTGAAAAAATCTTTTAGTGTTGGATATGCCATTTATCGGGGAAGGCTATTACACGCTACGACCAATAGGTGCATTTAGCATCAATGAAAAATGTATCTCTGTCTCACAAAATTATGTCTTTTTTTTCTGTTTAAATTTAAGTTTTTTATTTTATTTTTTGTAGAGTGCACTTGTGGTAGGTGCCAAATAAATATGTTTTCTTTCTCTTATGTGGCACAGATGAAGTTGCGCGGCTCAACTAGTATCAATATATAAAAGACCAGAGCGGGACTGAGTGAAAACAAAGTAATTAAAATGGGTATAAAGAAGAAAAGGCTCTTGCTGATTAATAAATAATTAAAATGGGGAAAACCGTTGAAAGCTCACTGTAGATGGCGCTACCATAGCTAGGTCCCAATCTGACCAATGAAGTCAAGCTAATTTGAAATGTAAAATGACATTACCAGATTTTCATCCCATGACGGTGCTTGAAACCAGATATACTAGCGCCATTAGTTTCACAGTTGCCATCCTCATTGGTTGTGAATCAAATCAATTTTATAATGTTAATACTATGTTTATTTACTTTAACAATTGACGCTTTGCAATGTATGTGTGTGTGTGTGTGTTTGAAACTGAACTGAACTGAAATACAATTGATTTGTTTTTGCAGCGCCCTTGCAGGGTGCATGTTTTGAATCTCATAGTTTTGTGTCAAATGTTGTGCAATATTTGCAATACGCTGTTTAATGTAAGCTTTATCCAGCACAATTTTGAAGCGTTAACCATATTATTAAATCCATGAACGAAAACAGTCGAAGGAAACTTCGACCAACTAAAAACATTTGCGACCAACACGACTAAATCACGTACGCTCTCTCGTATGCGCACACCCGTATTTTAAGCCAGGACCTCCAATGAGCAGTCAGATTTCACGCCAATACGCCGACGGTGTAAACAATAACGATTTATAACCTCAACGAACAAACCGACACTATTATATCAATTTCTATTACATTTTTGACCTAACTCCCTAAGTACTATTTATTTACTTTATGTTACCAGGAAACAATAGCAAGTTTTATTCTTTGCTTATTTAGTTTTATTAGGTACTATAAATAAGTATTACATGTTTCTGATGCTTGTTAGGGAGGAAAATATGGATTTGAGCTTTGGGTATATGAAATTGAGCTTTGGGAAAATACAAGCGAATTTGCACCTTATTTCATTATTCGTAAAGCTCTTTGTAAAACAGCCAGATTATGTTCAATAGAAACTAAGGTTAATGCATGAGCATTACTCAAAGGTTCAATAACTTACTATGTTGTTACATTAAAATATCCAATAGTTTTATATCGATACGAATAAAGCGATCGATGTTGACGTAACTATAGATATATTATACTCAAGTCAGCCGATCAACAGAAACGTGGTCAATTTACTGGTACGTGTAGAAACAGGCAAAAATTTAAATGAAATGAAATCGTTAGAAATGCCTTCACTTTTGTTAACGTCATTAACACAAAGAAGAGTGAGTCTACACAAAGAAGAGTGAGTCTACACAAAGAAGTTTGAGTATACACAAAGAAGAGTGAGTATACACAAAGAAGAATGAGCTTACACAAAGAAGAGTGAGTCTACACAATCCGCATGGAACGATACAAATTCTAGTATTAGTGAGCTAGCGACACAACCGAAACGGCAGACCTCGTAGAAGATGAAAAGTCGAGCTAAACATTACCAACGACCAATGGTCTATAAGAGCCCTGGATCAATAGAACTTGAAATCTTGAGAAGGAGCCTTTGGACAGCAGTTGTACTCGTATGATGTAGACCATCATCATCTGCCTAGCCTTTTCCCAACTATGTTGGGGTCGGCTTCCAGTCTAACCGGATGCAGCTGAATACCAGTATTTTACATGGAGCGACTGCCTATCTGACCTCCACAACCCAGTACTGGGTAATACGATACCCCTTGGTAAGACTGGTTTTCAGACTTTTTGGGCCACTGACTACCTGGAACGACGATGTAGACCAACAGTAAATAAAAATCTCTTTGTCCAATTCAAGATTCATTGAATCTTTGACTCCAGAGGAATGACATAATTTTAAACATAACGTAACTATAACTTGTAAATCCATTAAAGATACCGTTTCTTAAGCAGTTGTTAAAGTGAATGCTTTTTAATATTTATGACTTGAAGTAGATTAAATTATTTTCTTGGAACTACGTAGACGTTTATACAGTTGTTTTAAAATAAATCTAGACGTGCTGGTAAATGAATTGGACTCGATTACGTTTAGTCAATTATGTTGAATCGAATAAATAATCGGGTAGTCGTAGTGTAAGTGGTGTTGTAGGGGATTATTGCAGTAGTATTTTTTTTAAAAGACGTTGCCCCACACTCGGAATTTCGCCTGTATCGTGGGTGCGTTTAAAAACATTTAAACTCACATACGCAAACAGCCAGAACCTTAATAACTATCTGTAGGCCATACAAATGTTTGTTCCGTGCGGGGATCGAACTCGCGACACGACACGCAGCAGCCAATCGCTTAGCCACTGCGCCAAACGTGCCGTTAAAGCAGTAACCAGAATTTTAGCGTTTATTGCTTTAACTATTGATAATACTGTGATTTAAAACAATCGTAAGTTTAGTCAATTAAATACCAATCTGTTAGTATTATTTAAGAAGTAAGGATTATTAAACAAATCACGAGAAACATAATATTTTTTGGCAGCAAAAATAATTGATTTCCTGAGCGTAGTCATACTGAATGATAAAAGGTGATAGCTACAAAAGATCTAAAACTTTAAATAGCTATTTAAATCAGTATCTGAAAACTTGATTTATTCATATTTTAGTAAACACAATAAAATCTCAGAACAGCAGTCGTTTAGTCGTCTACATTTTATAAACGTTGGTCATCCTTAGCAGAATTCCAACATCAGGGGGCCTACCACCACTCCTTAGAACAGTATTATTTTAATTTTGCTTTAGTGTGGAAAGAGAAACAACTAGACGCTTTATATAGTTCCTAGTTAGTTTTATCTCTTTCCCACACAGGAGTAAGATTGAAATAAAAGAGATGGCCGTACAGTCCCTGGTCCAAGTAAATGAGCATAGTATTTCTAACGCGCCTTTAGTGTCGTTAGGGTCGCGACGCTGCCCATCAATATCGATAGATCGAATTACCCGTTTTTATTATCGATATAATTTTTGCGTGTAACATTTAGTGAAATGCTGGGATTTTATTTGTTTTGTGGTATTTTTGTGGATAGCTGTTAAAGGTTTTTTTATTGGATTATAACATAACATCTCGCCTGTAATCCCCGAAGGGTTAGGCAGAGGTGTACCTAATAGTATACCCATATTTCACCAGTTAATATAAAATCCCATGTATTAGGGGGCGAGCCTCGTCACCTCCTTCTGCGAAGCAGTCATGCTAGTGAAGGAGGTGGCAGGACGTGAGAGGGAAAGAACCTCACGTCCCAGCCGCCGCGGGAGACGCCTTGGGCGTCGGGGGTCACGTGGTGGCTTCCGACCACCGTAGGCGCTGGCCTGTGGACGGCGAGTTATGGGCTAGCTCGCCGTCCGGCCGTCTTATGACGACGGGCCGTGTCGACGGCGCGTTCGTGTTCCACGCGCGCCTCAAAGAGATGTCAGCAATCAAGTAGGGGTCCGCATGGGCCAACGCCTGCCGGGGCTGCGGGACTGTTCGAAAGAGATACCGTGGCCCTGGAACATAACGGGCAAAGAAGGAACATGGATGGGTTTTAGTCAGTACAAGTCTGACACTCCCCTCCGCTCCGCCCAGAGTGGGGGGGGTCATTTGATGATTTCCCATCCGGAAAAAAAAAAAGGGGGCGAGCCTATTGCCATTACCGGGCACAGATCACAACGAGGAAATTTCATTGTATATTTTTTTGGAAAATCACAATGCTAAAATACAGTGTGGTTTCGTTAAAACACTACCGTCAATAGCTACGATAGTACTCACATAAAGCAACTTTTTAGTAAATAAACATAATAAGTCCAAAAAACTTAACATTATTCCTATTTTCGCTGAAGGGTTAGGCTGAAGTGTATCTAAAGTAAATCCACCTACTGACAGTACATGCAAGATTCGGCACTTCTGTTAAAAATAAATTGCTTAATTTATTGCCCGCACGTTTTTATATTGAGCATTTTGCAACGACTAAACAACAAAAAGCCATGTTACGAAATCGCTGTAAATGAATACACAATACCCCATCCCTCCCACTTCTACCCTATTCAAAATTCACAACCGCCATATTGCAAAATGTTTACAAGCGACAATATATTACAAAATTGTTATTTTAACTCATATTTGCCCTATGTATGAGCTGGCGAACGAAAGGGCAGCCCCCTTTCGTCTGTAATCAAAGGAAAACAACGTCGTGTACTTTGTAGGGCCTTAGTTTCAGCGGTTTATTGACGTGAATTTTTATTTCTTGACTGTTTCAGTATCTTACCAAGTCTTACCAAGGGGTATCGTATTATCCAGTACTAACTGGGTTGTGGAGGTCAGTCGCTCCATGTAAAATACTGGTATTCAGCTGCATCCGGTTAGAATGAAAGCCGACCCCAATATAGTTGCGAAAAGGCTAGGCAGATGATGATGATGATGATGACTGTTTCAGTAATACATATTCTTCTTCTTCGTGTGTTTAGGGTCTAAACTGGTGTCTGAGTTTTTATGCCGCCGATGGGCCTCTGTTTTGGCTTGAGATGCCGTCGAGAAATATCTAAGGCATGGTTTCTGAAAAATCAAAGGTGCCTTTGGTTCGAACTCGTGACTTATGACTGCTTTTTTATACATAGAAGTAGTTATTTTGTATGTTCAGAGATGTAAACGTGGACGGCGTCGTGTTTCCAAGAACTGATAGTTGCAACCTTGAAATTTTTATGTTTCAGTTCGGCTATAAGTAGGTATGAGATGTTCTTTTTTAAAATTGTATAAAAGAGACCTTTTTAAAAATTACTTTAATTATCAAACTTAAAAATAAAAACACTTTTTAGACTTGACTTTGCGGGTAAAGGTAAAAAGATAAATACCACATTACACTTTATGGTTTTTACCTTTAAGATTTAAATTTTTCTTCAGAAAACTAATTTTATACGACACATACTACTCCCATAACAAAAAATCAATCGCTTACACTGATACCGCACCCCCAACACCGAAATACCGTCATCGTGCTTTCTGCAAATGCCGACGAACACGGCCCAGCGATGTGTTAATATTATTTACAACAGGGCGCTTGCGTCATGGGGAAATGTACTAACAGCATTGTTAGCTTGTCTCAGTGACTGTGTCGTCTAAGGGTGCCTTTATATTGATGATGGTATGTTGTTGTTTTTTTGGATGATAAATATAGAAAAATGGCTGATGCAGCGACGGTTGGGCTAGGCCTATGTCCAGCATTGGACTGATATGATGAAGATGAATGTAAAAATATCTATTAGGTATAATACTAAAATCATACATAATAATTGCTACACTATTATGAAGACTGAAAAGACTGACTGTGTGTGAATACCACAGAAATAGAACAAACTCCACAACTTCAAAATAAAAGCTTAATAAATATTAACTGAAAACACATTAAACATTCACGTTGGCATTTTCCTATTATAAATTAAATAATCATTGACATATTCACAGCTTCAATTATTTTATTAATGTATACTCTAATATCATTTACGTACTAGTTTTAGCGAATTATTTGAGCAACTGTAAAAAAGTTCGACCATCTATTATATAATGTACGAGTACTACAATAATTCTAGTGAAACATCATCATCTGCGTAGCCTTTTCCCAACTATGTTAGGATCGGCTTCCAGTGTAACCGAATGCCGCTGAATACCAGTATTTTACATGGAGCTACTGCCTATCTGACCTCCACAACCGGTAATACGATACCCCTTGATAAGATTGGTTGTCAGCCTTTTTGAGCCACTGACTACCTGTAACAACTGGAAAAGATCTACAAATTATAGCCGGACCAACTGCTTAAAGTGCTTTCCGAGGCACGGAAGAAACTCGGTACGTAATGGGTGGTCATCCAACCACAGACCAACCTAGGCAACCTAAAGATCGACACGAGCGGCTTTTCATTTAAAAAAATCCAAGAGGGCAGGTTAGTAAATCATGACCAGTAATTAGTATCGCCGCGACTGTTGTTCAGTTAACCTAGACACCGACAGCTGACATTAAATAGGTAAGTACACAATCATCATCTGCTTACACATAAACAGAACCACTCAATAACAAAGACACTCCTCACTCACTCCCAAAGCCTCAATACTATACAAACTGTTTTACTACCCGAAGTACTTGTAAATGGTGCGCACGCACCATTGTTCTCCAGAACACACATTGTCTTATAAACTGAACTTACGGCTTAATAATATTACCTAAACCTAGTCCGTAGGATGTGCCAATGGGAATGGCATTGCCATAATGTAGCTTCTCGGATAATTTTAGGTTTGTTTGAGTTACGAGGTAAAACGGAGGCTAACTTAGGTAGTGACACTTTGTAGATGCGAAATTGGATCAGCTTGAGCCAATTTCGCATCTACAAAGTAAACGTTAATGTCCAAGCAATAAAAAAAAATAGTCGGACAGTACCGTATCAGACTATTTTTTTTTCAACCATAAATAGGGTACCAGTTTTAATGTCTATTATGACAAATGTATATTGATGTATAGAACATTCTTGTTACTTTGTACAAAAAAGATTAATCAATCGATTCCGATTTAGAAGAACCTCAGTGTTATGTTTACTCTACAGCTAACCTAACCATTCGCGCATAAGTCCTTTCGCGCATGTGTCTTTGTGCGTAAATGTCCGTTCGCGCATAAGTCCATGCGCTCAAGTGTCTATGCGCCATAGGTCTATTCGCGCAAAAGTCTAATCGCCCAAAAGTCCATGCGCGCATATGTCTTTTCGTGCATGTGAATTCGCGCAAGTGTCTTTCGCGCAAATGTCTTTCGCGCTAGTGTCCTGATACCTTGTCACACTATACCTGGTATCTCTACTTATGGTTGGATGCAATAAGTACCTATATCCTATATGCCAACATAGTGTCATAAAAATTAACGGTTTCACACTTATCATATAATAAAGTTAAAGCTGTAATAGCAAAGCTGAAAACTTACCATTTGATACGAAGAAGATTTCTTTACGTCATGTCGTGGCAACTAAATCTTATAAGAAGTAATTACCTAGCTTTAAGAAAAGCAGAAAATACAAATTAGATAATGAACTAAATGGTCACACTACCAAGTTGGGAACAAACCAGACTCTGGTAATAACCACAGACAACGAGAAGTAACATAAGACGGCAAAAACATTTACCAGTCATAGCAACACCAAAAGGAAATATTGACGTACCGTAACCGTAAGTCTGGCAACACTCAATAAATCCCCTCACAAACTATCCGTTTACACAGTGTTGCCAATTAAAATCAGCAATAAATTCTGCGGCCCGCTATGTCCGGAGATCAAACAAGGAAAGGGCTGCACCATTCGATACATCGATAATTATCTAGTATCGATTCGCAGGTGCATCACTAGCGCGTAAATTTTACGGTATACTACGGTCCGCCCATCACTTGGGTGGTATTCCTTCCTAATAATAAATAAATTGTTGACAGGAGTTGACGGAAAATATTGTCTTGTGGAAATAGCTATATGGATATTTTGCCTGGAGAGGGAGCGGGAGGCTACATTAAGAGGAGAAATTGTTAATAGGAGGAAAGAAGAGGGGACAAGTGACAATGGACATTATAATAAATTTCTCCAGCGATATTATTGATTAACAAGATTGACTAAGGGGGAAGCGCCACAAAATTCAAATTATCTTAGATGTTTTGCAATTTGCAGGTCAGTGTCAGGCTGTTGTCCCAAAGGAACAAAAAAAAAAAAAAAAGTGTGTGTATGTTAAACAAAATATGATTCACGACCGTAGTTTATTCAACATACAGCCTTTTTTTTTTTCGGATAGGAAATCATCAAATGACCCCCCCCCCCCCTACTCTGGGCGGAGCGGAGGGGAGTGTCAGACTTGTACTGACTAAAACCCATCCATGCATTTTCCTTCTTTGTCCTTTGTGTTCCAGGGCCACGGTATCTCTTTCGAACAGTCCCGCAGCCCTGGCAGTTCAACATACAGCCTGACACTGACCTGCAAATTTCGAAAAACGTAAGAAAAATTGTATTTCGCGAGATAGCTGGCGCTGGCACTTCCTCAATAAGGTGTTTGGTAGCTTACAATTAAATGTTCTATCATTGCAATCGTTGTTAGATGTCATTTTGAAAAGTCGTTCAAAGCCTAGCAGTTACGACAGCAAATAGTTCCAACTGACCTCTTAAAAAGTAATTTTCAGCATTATGATGAGAAGACGACAATCATTTTGCAATCACCAATTCTATCGCTAATTATGGTGATTATGTCAAAATCACCCATTTCAGCAATCTTAAAACAGGTGTTGCGTTATGCAGGCTGCTTACGACGATCATAAAATTTAGTTAATTTAACTAAACCAATGTAAACCACCTGACAGTAACTCAGCATGACACAATAAATTAGTTAAATTGCTAAGCTTAACCGTTCAAACTCAATAAACTAGTTAAAGTTATCTTGTTTGGTAGTCCGTTTACACTCCGATTAGCTTATAAGTGATTAATAAAATTACCCTGCGTAGGTTTCACAAATGAAGCCAGTGCATATACTGGAATGTTAAGTGTAAACAGGGCTTAAAATGAATATTGATTGGGTTGCAATATCAAACGGACAGTCAAATATTCATGGTTAGTTATCATTTTACCAGTTAGATCAGTTAAGTTAGTTCTATACTTTCTTAAATAGATGGCGCCAACGTCACCGTAAGACGTTATTAATGGAACGAAAATTTCGAGAGCTGTGAGCAGGGTGCGATGGTCTAATTGGTTAAGACGTCCGGTGTACAGAAATCGGAAGGTCGCAGGTGCAAACCCTGCTCGAACCCAAATTTTTCTTTCCATATCAGCTGTAATTCCCTACGCAGGGTGTGATTGGTCAAAAGGGGATTCCCATCACCATTGTGTTTGACTATAAAATTGTTGATTGGAGTTTTGTAGATTTTGCAAGTATTATTAGCAGGAGACTGCCTCGTTGGTCTAGTGGCCGCAAGCACGACTGCTGAGCATGACGTCTTGGGTTCGATTTCCGGGTCGGGTAAACTGTTATTGGGTTTTCCATCAGGAATATCACAGTAGCAGCCACGGAGTCTGGATATGCGCCCGGTTGATGGCAATATGTTCACCCCCTATTATATGGGACAAATTAAATTTATTTATTAATTCGTGATTGCTAAAACAAAGAAGCTTTTAACCTTACTCCCATATTTTCCTACCACCACCACATACTTCTAAATATCACAGAATGATATTTCTTAGGTCAAAAGTTCAGGACACCTCAGACGTATAATTTCAACGCTAGCACAGTTTATGAGAAGCCAAAGAGTAAAGGCTGAACATAAAATCAAAGCATTTTGCTAAATAGGTAAGTGTCTACTTAATTTGCACGCTTGTTAGTCGTTTTCGAAGACAAGATAGTCATAATACTCATAATATTGCCAAACGAGGCATTAAACCAAGCTCACGGTATACCTAGACCTACTTACATAAACTTGGTTAAAAGGTAACCTCATGGATATCTGCGTCTTTCTTAATCACGTAGTTAGTTACTAAAAGAGTTTTTATGCGGCCCATAGGCCCCTGACTTGGCGTTACATGCTGTCAAGAAATATTATTTATTTATTTAAACTTGAGAGCAGCGGTGGCCCAGTGGTGGCGGCCCCAACTTACGAGGAGTAAGTCGTGGGTTCAAACCCAGCCAGGCGCATTACTTTGTGTAATTTATTTCATCACCACTGCTCTCAAAAACGGTGAAAGGAAAAACATCGTGAGAAAACCGATCCAATCGTACATACAATAATAAATAAAACAAACCAATTCTATTAAATGCTTAAATGTTTTATCCTAATGTCTGAACCTAAAATTCGAAGACATGTGACATCTACCAACCCACACTGGGCTCGCGTGGTGGATTATAGCGCATTCCTTCTCACAGAGAGGAGGCCTGTGTCCTAGCAGTGGAAACATTATAGGCTGATTATGCTTATGCTTATTTAAACTTCATGTACAATAGTGGTACATAGGCGGACTTAATGCCACAAGGCATTCCCTACCAATCAACCTTTGGGTTAAATAAGAAAACATTGTGATAGGGTAAAAAATAAATATATAAAAATAACTTCTTGCTATCGAAAATGTATATGTGTACGCACTTATAATGATACTAATACTTATATACAAATCAAATATCTCTCAGGCATGCTAGTTTCCTCACGATGTTTTCCTTCACCGAAGCAAGTGATAATTATACAATACGCACATGAATCCGAAAAATCAGAGGTGCGTGCCTTGGGTTCGAACTCGAGATCTATGACTTGACAGTCCTACGGTCACATCACTAGGCTATCACTGCAATAATACGTGCTGGAATATCTTATCATATGACCCTGGTGGTTCAAGTCAACGTCTTGCCAAAATATTAACCCTGGAAGCAAAACAACTGCTGCATTGCTGCATTGTTGTGATCTAGCTTGAAGGGTGCTGGTGAAATTGTGGCCATTCCAACTCTCAGATTTGCAAATCCTTTCATGTATTTTTGGCAAACTGTCTCAAAAGCATTTGAGATTATTTTTGATCAGGTTGGTTGGATCACTAAAGAATGTAGATGACTATAAGAGTAGAGGAAGACCAAAGAAGCGACGGATGGACTGTGTAACGGATGCTATTGCAAGAAAGGAGGTGACTGCTAAGATAACGAGTAATAAAGAAGTATGGAAGAAGAAGACATGTTGCACCGACCCCAAATTAATTGGAATCATTAAGGTTCAACAAAATTTTTAACATTAGAAACATACATTTTTACCATTAGAAGTATTATCCGCAATGTATCAAAAAAACTTATTCAGCAGCCTGAACTATTTCCTAAATCAACACATTATCATGAAAAACCCAAAACAACTAAATGAAAACAATTAGACCCTCACTCACACAGACCAGCTTCATAACAAGATGTGACATTAGCAAATACTAGGGACATTACTCATCCGACATTGTCTAAGGCCTGCAACAGTTGTACGATTAAAGATTAAGAGAATATCCTTAACGGTACAGCGGGCGGCCCACACGGAACCCGCAGGCCGAGAGCTAAGGCTGGTTGTACTGGTGCGACTTTTATTAATATCCGAGTTTGAACTTATACGGACGGATTTGTGTCTTTTTTAGGGAGTTTGTGGTATTTTTGCAATTGAAAATATTTATAAGAAATGTAATTGACATGAAAACATAAACTCACGTCTTTTTCCCAAGAGACTAGGCCCAAAGCACAGAAAGCTAATTACTACGATCTTTATAAATATACTCATTTTGTTTGGTCCACGTTCATACATTTGATCACACATTTCCGAGAACTATAGCTACAGCTCGCCTGTTGTAATTAAAACATCCGTTGAAATCTTAACTCGCATACCATAAAACATACCATTAACATGAAACATAACATCACGCCTGTAATCCTCGAAGGATTAGGTAGAGGTGTACCTACTTAATAGTACGCCCACATTTCGCCAGTTATCTTTAAGTGACATGTAATAGGGTATTGCGTTCAGCCGGCCTCAAATCCAGGCTCGGTGGCTGCTACTGAAAATATCTTGATAGAAAAACTTAATAACACTTTGCCCGACCTGGGAATCGAACCCAGGATCTCATGTTTAGCCGTCGCGCTTGCAACCACTAGACCTATCCCAATTTATTTGTAATCAACGCAGCATGTCTCCAACAATACACCTGTATTGTCCTCATCTCACTAGATATCATTTCTTGGCTAGCTAATTCATCTTAGACACTTCCCTGGAAGAAAATCCTCGCAACATTGCCTAACACAATCATAAAATCGTACATGTCAAGCAATCCTTAACAAACAGTGCGGGCGACGGGCAAAGTTGTCGCCGTGCTGTCGCGCGTAATCGCACGCGTACTCATTTGTGCTTTATTATCGCCTCCACCGGCTTCCATCTACTTCCCAATTATTTGTTAAAAGGTATGAAATGGGAAGAAAATGTTGACATGATATTTTGTAAGCACAGTTTTCTTTTTGAGTAAAGAAAGATAATGCTTATTTATTTATTTTAATGACTGAGCAAGTATTTTTCTATCGCTTTTAATAAATTGAAAACATTATTTCTGATAATAATTTGTTACAAAATATTACTCTAGTTGCTGCCAAGGTTTTTTGTTTAGCAATTTCTTACATATTGTAAAAAGGTCCTTTTTTAAAATTATAAGAATATTTGTTTCTTTGAAACATGATAAGCCAAAGTTCTGATATTCCAATCCCTCTGGGATGCAAGATGTAACTGTTCGATGTAGGATGTTGTCCATCCACTAGATAATATGATCACCTTCACGATTAACATAAGAAGTTACAAGCTGACCTATTTGAAGGAGGTAAAGTCGCTCCAACTTCACGTACCTTATACTTAGAAAACTGATCCTTGTAACAAGTCCAACCAGTTAAAGTTTTCATTAAGAAAAGTCCGTTTTCATTCACCAATCAGTGTAGACCGATTACCGGTAATGTTGGTCAACGGTCCAGCGAAGTAAATTACAATATAACCTATCAAACTTAATTAGCGAGCCAGAGAGGAAGTTTAAAATTAAATACCATCAAACGAGGCGGTATCTGTAAAGGGTAATGATATTAACCGTTCCAATATCCTTGTGAGATTTTATTACTGACCTTTCGTTATCTACGTCGTTAAAAAACAGGGAACAAATCAAAGTATAGGTACACCCGATACGTCAATCTGACACCTAGAAACATTCGAGCCAATAGAAGAACAGTTCAAAAATATATTGCTCCTAATTTGAACTTTATGACATTAGAATTACAGGTTATGTTTTTATAATAGGGATGTGCAACAGCAGTCGTAAAATGGTTGATGTAAGATTGACGGCTGGTACCGTTAGCTGAGGTCGGGGCACTGCACTGGCGGCCGAAAGCGAGTGTTATCGATAATGCGCACATCACTAAGACGAGGTATAGACTAATGGAATGCCGTTTTGAAAGAAAACGTGTTCCGAACGTTTGAAAAAGTAAAATTGATTCTTTTGTTCCTGATGTGAATTAGTGTGATGGTATTTCATATTTTATAATCGCTTCATTGGTCGAATTTATGGCCAAATGATATCGCAGCTGCTGTGAATTTGGTTTCTAAATTAGCAAAACATAGCCTGGAACTTGATTGACCTGTTGAAACACCACCAGAGGTCGCAAGCGCTGCTGCTGAGCTTTACATCATGGGTTGGACTCCTACGTCGGGTAAAGTGTTATTAGTAATTTCTCAGTAGCAGCACGTAGTCTTTATTTGTATCCGGTTGATGGCAATAGGCTCGTTCTCTATTACATTGGACTTAAACAAAACTGGCGAAATATCGGTATCTACAGGTAAACCCCTGCCTATCCCTTTGGGATTTACCGTCATGTTATTTACATTATCTTCTTACTTACCATGATAAATGCGAAAGTTTGTAAAGATGTATGGATGTTTGTTCCTCTTTCACGCAAAAACGGTTAACGGAATCAGATGAAACTTGGCACACAGATAATTTTTAACCTGGATAAATATATAGAATACTTTTTATCCCAGTACTGCGATCCCGTAGGATAATTACCCAACTCGGCGCGGGCGAAACCGAAGGCATAAGCTAGTATTAATATATTTGGCATTGGGCCTTTAGATAAGGAGCCTGCCAGAGTCGTTCAAAATAACAAATGGCTAATGTCAGCCAGATGTCCATCAAAAGCTTATTAATTACTCTATGTCTCGTCAAGTATACGAATAGGGTACTTAGCATTGGGTACTCGCCAATCTTTCTCAGTTTTCACTAGAACCCATTAGGAATAAAACTTACTGATACATGCTGAAATAAATTTTAGTTGAATCATGTACTAAATCCATGGTTTGCGCGTCGATTTTACCTGACACCCTTTATAGAAACATTTTTTTAATTTTATTATTTAGTTATAAATATCAGGCATGTGTTATTATTATGACGGAGTCAGTTTTAACTCCTATATAACAGGCAGCTTCCCTAAATCAAAGGACAGGACAGTAACGTGGTGCAACTCGGGAAAAGCATATGTCCAATAGTGGACTGTAATGAGCCGACTGACTAGAGACTAATTCATAACTGTGAGCCTAGTTTTGTGACCGTCGAATTGCCAAGTCAAAGGTCTCGAGTTCGAACCCAAGACACGCATCTCTGAATTTTCGGATTCATGTGCGAATAATAATCACTTGCTTCGGTGAAGGAAAACATATCAGCATGCCTGAGAGATATTTCTTGACGACATGTATTGCCATGTCAGAGGGACGGCATAAAAACTCTGACACCTGGGTACCAACCACACGAAAAAAAAAAACAAAATCTATGTTGCTACAGAGAATTTTTTGGAGACCATTATAATACTATCCAACCCAGAAATTGTACCTAGAACCTTACGGTTGACAGCTACGCCTGTGACTAAAAAACCAAAAAAGCAGTTAGAATAGTTGTTTCAAGAACTGTTTTACTTTTATTTTGTTTTAACAGTTACATAACGGTTTAGTTTATCAGATTGGAAGTGAAGGGTTATGGTTTCTGTCGTGTGTAGGTGGTGACTTACTGGTTGCTAGAAACAGATGGTTTTAGCACAAAACTGTCTAT
Organism: Noctua janthe; assembly: GCA_910589295.1. Taxonomy (NCBI): domain Eukaryota; kingdom Metazoa; phylum Arthropoda; class Insecta; order Lepidoptera; family Noctuidae; genus Noctua; species Noctua janthe. The sequence continues at coordinate 2,707,292 of OU342561.1, forward strand.
CGAAAGGATATGTGGGTGGTACTTTTTTCTTAGAAGCAAGAAGTGATGTGATCCTTACTTAATGTTAAAAGTAAAGGTGAGTTTGTTTGTTGGTGTCACCTTTGCGGATTTACTGCTGAACAAATTTTGATGAAATTTGGTGTAGAGATTGATCACGTTCTGAAATAGGGTAGAGTATACTTTTTATCCCAGTATGAAGTTCCCATGACGTAATTTCTGACCACGAGCGAAGACGTGCATAATCTAGTAAATAAGATGCACAATTGAAGCTTTGAGCCAAAAGCTTTAACAAAAACTTGCAATTTATTACAATTCACAAGTCATGCGCTCATTATTTCACTTCACACGATAAAAAGATATCAAGAAACACAAAAAATATTAATATCAAAATTTTGAATAGCAAGAGGCGTTACATTTCTATCAAAATAGTGACGGCCTAAATAGATACCGATACCAGCTCGCTAAAACTTGAATTGATAAATCGATATTCAATTTTTTGCTTCTAAACAGCTTCTTCTAAGTCATTAGGTTTTCTCACCAATTTTTTATCGGAGAATTTCACTACGCTATACACAGACTATTTCTTTAAACAATTTTGTATTTGCATTTTAAAACGACCTTAGCAGAATAAAAATAAAGTTATTTTTCCCGTGCGCTAGTGTTGTGCTTGGTTCTTACCGATACCAATCTGTGGTGAGCAAAGAGGTTATTGAATAGCCGTGAATTGTAGCCGACTCATACACAATTGGCTGGCTTATATTGACACGGCGGGGTGGCCGGCCCAGTGATGTGAAATATCGATAAATGTCGACAGGATAGTTCGGGATATTGTTTTGTTGTAATGTATCTGTAAGCGATGTTACTTATGTGCAATTTTCGAGGCATGCTTGTTAGATTTTATTGTGAACGTGTAGGCTGTCTCGTTACATTTTTCTGCTGTGTAAGTACATGATATATGTGTGTCGTAAAGTTCCTGTTATGTTTATGATTAAGATAGCATGTCTCGAATATTGTTGAAATAAATGATGGCGGTTCAATGTGCTGTGAAGTTTTATACGATAACACCATCTTTTTTAAAGTTGATACAAGAATAAGATTGGACTAATAAAACCTTTCTATTAATTTTAGGCGTCGTTTAATACAAGACTGTTAAGTTATAGAATCACTTTGCGGGCATTAAATGTACTGTTCTTAATCATCAGTCATTTTCTTCCTTGTAACTTAAAAGCTACTTTCTATTCAACATAGATGAGATGTCCCATCCCTAGCTCCAATACGATAAAGTACGTAGTAATGACCTCAATATGGCCGTGCCCTCATCATTTCGCTAGTAGATCAATATCGATACACTAACCTTTACATATCTATTGTATCCTATCGTCTTCCTTGTCTATTGGTCGCTTTCCTTAAAGGTTATATGTATTGTCGGAAACTCAGTCAGGTTTGCATACTGTTACAGACATTTACTTGGAAACTCTGATATGTTCAGGAAATGCCATTTCTTAGGACATTATCTCATCTTTAATGACTGCCTTGGTCTAGAGGTCGCAAGCGCGACTTCTGAGCATAAGATCCTGGATTTGATTCCTAGGTCGGGCAAAGTGTTATTGGGTTTTTCCTTTAGAAATTTCTCGGTAGCAGTCTGGATTTGTGCCCGGTTGATGGCAATAGGCTCGCCCCCTATTACATTGGAGTTATGTTAACGGGTGAAATGAGGGTGTAGTTTCCATACTTTTAAAATGCCTTTCATAATGTACTTTATTCGTAATTCCCTTGACGTAACATTCATCGACCAGATGATAAATAGACGATGCACTTTTTTTCAACCACAGATCAGCATATAAACGACTTTCTGAATGTGGAACATGATAATTTTGAATTCAGAATAGAATACGATTTGAATATTTTTAAAATTTCATGCACAATAAAGCTTGTAATTTCCTTGTCTATGGCGCTTAACTTTTTTGTTGTTAGTGTTTAAAATTATTTTGTAGAATTTAAATTAGTGTGTTTTACAAGCTTTTAAAATGTATAATTATTAAATTTTAATTCTTTTGCCAGATTTTACATGGCACTTAAACATAACTGACGAAATGTGGCTGTACTACTAGTTATACTTCTGCCTAAACTTTCGAGAAATACAGGCAGAAAGTTCATGTACTTTCAAACAGAAAAGTTTTGAGTAATACAAAATCTTAGAAAGCAAGTTTCTTATTGAGAATATCAGTGATAAAATTACATAAGTTATTGCTTATACATCTGCTATCTGCACTGGTACAACAGGTGACCTTTTCTACGATTCAATGTTTATTACTTTCGCGCCATGATAGCCAGCTGCAAATCTGCTACACAATTTATTTCCCATTGAGGTACATACCTTCCTTCACACTGTTACTATTAGCCAGCGTCATCCCACTGCTGGGCAAAGGCCTGTCCTCTGTCTTCAGACAATCTTGGAAAAATTGAAATGACAGGGAATTGGATTCCTTTATAATCAAGTCTACGGTAACACGGACATTTCAAGGTTGCGGGCCAAAACGAAAAGAGTATTGCAAAAATTAGTACGGCAGCCAGTTTTCATTCAATATTTGGGATAGGCTTTCAGTCAGTTTCGTGTATGGCTAACTAGTTACCTATTCGAAGTTTCAGGATTTTTAGTAGTTAGTTACACCTATTTTATCATAGATTTTTATTGACGGCCTCGTTGGCCTAATGGCCGCAATCGCGATTGCTGAGCATGAGGTCCTGGGTTCGATTCCCGGGTCAAGCAAATTGTTATTGGGTTTTTCCATCAGGAACTTCTCAGAAGCAGCCACGGATTCCGGATTTGTGCCCAGTTGATGGCCTAACCTAACACCTCTGCCTTACCCTTCGGAGTTTACAGGCGTGATAATTATGACATATTATGATATGTTTTCATTGCTAATTTAAGACTCTGATAAGTCTGGTAAGTAAATTTAAATGTAATTTTCCAAAAAGTCCTAGTCCCAAAGAGCCCTAACTTGATATTTCTATTAAACTAGACTGCCTGCGTAAAAGAATAGATGTGCACTACCAACCTCACAAAATCATCTCAACATTACGTCACATCACCACAGATACTCCAAAAAAAAACAATCATACCCCATAAACAAAATAACAGCTACTACGGTCCACTTTAACACAATGACGGAAGATAATTGAAAAGTTCCCGGCTCTCAGATGGAATGCATTGTTGCCGACTTTCACCAGACCCTGAACAATTAAATTCGTCATCATGATTATGGGTTATGAAGAAGTTCTTCTATTGATGTTTTTTGTTGGGAGTGATTGTCCTGCTTTTAAAGGTGGTTGATAAGGATGATTATGAGGTGGATGCTCTGTTTTGATGTACGAACGTCTTTAAACTGAAGTTAAGTGAATTGAAAGTATTAAAGCAAAGTCTACTGTAACTTTTTTTTTTTTTTTCGGATTGGATATCATCAAATGACCCCCCCCCCCCCCCACTCTGGGCGGAGCGGAGGGGAGTGTCAGACTAGTACTTTGTACTGACTAAAACCCATCCATGTTCCTTCTTTGCCCTTTGTGTTCCAGGGCCACAGTATCTCTTTCGAACAGTCCCGCAGCCCTGGCAGGCATCGGCCCATGCGGATCCCTACTTGGTTGCTGACATCTCTTTGAGGCGCGCGTGGAACACGAACGCGCCGAGTCTACTGTAACTTTACGGTGTGATAATAAGTTCTTCTTCTTTACGTGTCTATGAATCTCAAATTGTGTTAAACCAGTATGTAGTCACCTGCACAGTTCTAATATTTGTTTCGATTAAATCCTGAAAGGTGTAAGTTGTGACGGACAGGGCAGGAGGTGAAGCATATCCTGCAGAGGGACGCGGGGGTCTTCTGTTTGGGATGGATCGAGGATACCCCATATGGCCAGATTATATCTACAGCGGCCATCCTGGGCCGCAATCGGTTAAGAGATTTTCAGTTTGGCCACTGATGTTCGTCTCCGGGCGGCAGGTGCTCTATGATATTAAGTTAAAAGAGAATATGGTGAAACCGGTGGCGAGAGAATATTCATCCATTAATTTTAAAAGGACCAAATTACTCAAAACTAATGTTCTACTACAAAAAAAAAACACACACACACACATCGATCTAAAAGGCACGACGACGTCTTTCCACATTTCCAACTATTACAATCAAAAGATACCGCCGCTACACGGTACATAAGCACTGTATAATTACTGCGAGTCAACAACTCACTATCATTTAGTGACGTCACACTTCCCACCATTCACATGGACACTTAATAATAAAAGTTCATCGACCGACACCACAACACTAATCAAAGAAACCGAATGTATCAACAAACTGCGACCAAATTCACATTCGCTATTTTTTGGTCTCATCAACGCCGCCGTAATGCGAAACTCCCCATCAATTTTTTTCATCTTCAACATCATTTTGAAAACAATTTTCTATCCCATATGATTATGGATCATTTTGTGTAAGTATATAACTATTTTTAATGTATTACAAAGCGTAACCTCGTGGAGTCATTATTTCTGTTAGTTTTTTTTTGCTTTTTTGAGGATTTTTCGTTTTTAATATTTGAAGTTGGGCCCGGATTTCGGTTAGTGTATTATTATTTTGACATTTTCGTTATTAATCCCGGTTTGGATTGTAAAGTTGGCGCAGATGATTGTTCCATTTATGTATATTCAGAAATACCTGTAACATAAAAACTTAAAACATTTTCGCCTGAGAAACTTAATTGGTATAAAATTTCAATGTGCCGTGGAATTTTGTTGATTTTAGGTAAAGTTAAAGGGACACCAGCGATAGGTTACTTGCAGATAGCCAAAAGGCTGACAACCTATTACTAGAGACCGTAACCTAACTACAACATGTATGCCAAACATGTTTTTAGTAATAAATAAGCTTGTATATCTGTTTTATCTGCCCGTTAGAGATCAGCGGCGCGATATTAAACACATGTACAAGTAAGTAAGTAAAATAACATGTTATTTTAACAACATGACAACAAGGTAGCATCTGCAATTTTGACATTGCATTGAAATTGAATGCACACAAAAATATAATCAACAAGACAGATTGGAATTTTGAGAACAAAGCATAATCCAATCTTATTATTAAAGGACAGCCGGTATCGTTCGCAAATTGATTAAATTAGCTGCATCAAAAAAGGTTGGGTTCAAATCTGGTAACACAGAGATAATTGTTTTGATCTCACCTCACATTGGAACAAGGTTCGTACCGATACCGTTCTTCATTTTATCGATACTAATAAATGAAAGACTGTCGCATCACTATTTATGTCACTAAATTAAGCATTCGCGTATTTTATGACTAACGTTTTATGTGAGCAATGGTAATGCTTTTTTAACTCTTAAAATGTTATGGAGCTACTCTATCAAATTGTTTTTTTTTTTCAAACGTAAAGTATTTTTGTACAATTTATCATTCGCAAAGAACTGTTACAAATACATGAGGTACTGAAATGATTATTTTTAATTGAAACTGAGACTACCGCACATAATTATTTATTAAAATAAATCAATATTGTAACGGTGTCGTAAAACTATCGACAAAAAATGATCGATATATTAGTGTTGAGCTGTGTTACTTGATAAATGGATATCCGAAAATTGCATGTCAAGAGGTAACCGGGCTGTCTTGTTGGCTTTTACGTTTTAATATGTCCCGTCAAGATCCGAAAAGGAAGGATGCCTGTTAGCCCATCACCTTGAGGCATTTTTGAAAAACGAACAACAAGACTTTTCGGTATTCAATTATTTTTTAAATAGATTTTCATGGGACGTGACAATTTGCGCTTTTTTTAAAAAAGGATTTCATTTTTATATTTCGAATGTTGTGCATTGGAATGTTTTATTAAAAAAAATAATTACTGTAAAATGACAATTGGAGTCTTCATGTAATAAAATAAAATGACCATAGACACAATTATCTTCAAATAATTGTTACAAGCCCACAATAAAAACGACTCGAGAGAATAATTAAAATAATTTTAGACAACGAACCTTGCTGGGACCGCACAAAATAAAAAAAAAAAAACCACCACAGTTGTATAAAATTAACTTTTACAAATAAAGCTTGCATCTTTTTGAATCCCGTTTTTAATTAAACATCAGCGGTTCGGTGAGCTTGCGCAGTCATAAAGTATTAACTTCTAGAGGAGGGGGAGGGCAGGTAAATTGCGGTTCCTCTCTCCGACCAACGTGATCTTTCTTGGAATTTCAACTAAAGTAATACCTATGTTGTATTTTTTATATTAACTTTAGATTGAGATCGTGGTTGAGTGAGAGAATTGCGTAATGGTTTTTTGAGGTTAGGTTTAGGTTAGAAAAGGGTGTTTTTGTTACACTGTTCACAAAGAACGGTAATGTGTGCTAGTGTGAACTTTCAACTAAAACTGTGTTGTAACTCTAGATAGTTCAGGAGTATACACTAGAAGTGAAATCTACGGTTTTAGGGAAACTTCGTGCGGACGTCCTAAGAACCCTTATAACATAACACCACATACCACCACTATAATCCCCGAAGGGTTAGGCAGAAGTGTACATTCGTACAACCACATTTAGCCAGTTATGTTTAAGTCCCATATGGGGGCGAGCATATTGCCGTCAACCGGGCACAAATTCAGACTCCGTAGCGGCTACTGAGACATTCCTAATGGTAAAACACAATAACACTTTGCCCGACCTGGGAATCGAACCCAGGACTTCCAGCTAAGCAGTTGCGCTAGCGACCACTAGACCAACGCGGTAGTCATAAGAACCCAAAATATCAAAACCATGTGCATCCATCACTTCGTCGATGACAGTTCACTCCTTTTCAGAGAGACAACTTTTGTCCCAGCATGCAGTTGGAACGTTTAAGGCTGAATTGAATGTTTTATGCAAGCTCAGTAAAATCTGCAAGGTTCCACAACTTTTTGTCTCTTGTTTGGCTTCAAGTGACGCCCGTAGACAATATTAACACCTATTTCTAACCAAAAATAAGTCACAAGCTACCTTCCTTCTACATCTTGTCACCACAATAACGTGCAAAATACGCAATCACGACTTTAAAAATACCCATTTTCTAGTTCCCCAACCAGATATAATCTTGCATACATTTGGCAGAATCTTAGAACTTTCTTGGCTTTTTTTTCGACTCCTGCGCACGTTCGTATCTGACGTCACGACCGGTGACTTTGTATGGTAATAGTTTTGATAAAGCTCCGCATAACTGTTGCCGTCGGGTTTGCTCATGTGAAAGTTTAAATTGACGCGTGGATGTGTAGTGTATACTTACTTTTGAAACTGGGTTGTGTAGGTACTTATGAGTTACTTATAGAAAAGTGGATTAAATTTTTTTAAATTATATTACTTTGAAGATAAACTTCGGAATTATTAGTAACATAATATATGTACTTAATCACGCACATTTAAAGAGAAAGCACCAGGGTAGTCCGCGAAATCCAAATTTTCAATTTTTGCAATTTGCCGGTTAGTGTCAGGCTATCTGTTATTATTTTGAAAGTGTTGATGTAGTTTATGACATACAAATGTTATTTATTTTAGTGTATGTAGTGTGTAATTGTGTAATTTATGTGTTAAAATTCAGATACAAATTAATGTTAATGAATAAATGACTGTGACTATGACTATATGTTGAACAAAATATGATTCGTGGCTGTAATATTTATGTATTTATAGAATTATAAGCATTAAAATCATTAATACAACCCTCTAACTTTCCACCTTATGTCCAATTTATTAGGAGGCAAGTCTTTTGCTATAAACCGGTCACAATTCAGGACTCCTGACTGCAGAATTCCTGGAAGAATAACCTGATGAGATCTGATCGAACTGGGAATTATTAATCCTTTCAGCAATGATTGCTTCCCTCTCATAGATGTATACATTATTACTTTCCTCTTAATAGCCATTTTATTTTATAAATTATAATGTATTTTCAAACGTACAGGAAATTCACAAGTTCCTGCAACTATATGCAATCAGCCCGTTGTGGATTTTTATAGGCCTGTTACTCAATTATATTAATTTCTCTCGCATAAGGAACGAATGCCTTAGGAACTCGTTCTAAGAATATTCATTTCAGTAAAATGACAAGAATATTTTCTTTTAAAAGTTAAGTCTAATAAGCCGCGTCCTAACCAGAAAAATAAACACGCGTTCGTACAACAACTGCTTTGGTAAGGTTTAGGACACGGCCTGCTACTAACAAATTAGTTAGGAAAAAACTTGACAGTGAAAAAAACATGTTCTTTTGAACCCGCAAACTTGTGCTGAGAGCTTCAAACTTAAAACAAAAAAATAATGTGAAATTCCTTAAAAAAATCCATAAACAATTTAGAATCGAAACCTAGCTTTAGCAAAGAGAAAACCGACTATTTTTAGCCAATCCCAGCTCCGCCAGCACACAAGTAAACATTATCAGTTTCTTATTACACCTATCTAAGTAAATACCTGAATCCGATTCAGTCTAATGTTCCGTAATCTCGAACACGGCTAATAAAACCCGAATCGAAACGTATCTATATCGATACATCAATTACTCGATAACTCGTTATCGACACATCCCAACACCTGCCCGTACTTTATTAAGCCACTGATCTTAGTTAGTTTAATTGTAGATAGTTATTAGTTTTGTGTTTTGTAACATTGTTAAATCATTTATAATTGTGTGTGTAGGAAAAATTTGGGAATTTTTCGTTGATTTGATTTTTTTTTATTTTTGTTGGGAGTTGTAAAATTACGGTTCTTTTTTTGTCTGTATGTTGAAGGTGTTTCACGTCAATATTTATAATTGTCTCCAATATCTATACAACAATATAAGACCTTTTGACAAGTTATTCATTTACTTTTGTACAGGAAAAACTCACTTTCCATATTGTTCGCAGAAAATAATGACACAGGTAACAGTACAATAATAAACGCTCCTCCATTTGTTTTCATTCTTGTTAAGGCAGCCATGTTTGTATCTCTTTTAGAAAACCTTTATCTTGTCTTACAAATACCTACGCAACAAAATAGATAATCGAAAGTGTCTACAAGTGTTAAGACAGGCTTTAAAACATACCTATCTGTTTCGAAGTTGTTCGATAATCGAATTTTTAAAAACAAAATTCCTTAATACCTGCTCAAACATTCTCACAAGCAAACCAGTAAGGCAACACTAGTCTAAGACATCGTCTAAAAATTACAACCAAACCAATTAGTGACAGGTACAAAACCATTCATTAATCCCAACACTCATTATATTTCAGTCATTCGAACCATTCACTCGTTCGTCCTTCAATTCCCTTAACAACCGATTAATTGCTGGCTGCCAAATCATTCACTCGTTCACTGGCAATCTTACAAGTTCTCATACATTCGCGAACATAACTTAGATTGGACACTAAACGGTCGATCTAGTTTCGATGCTAATAAATTGAATTAACGCCTAGGTTGTGCTGTAATGTGCTTGTGGGACTTGCTCTTAAGGAGAATTTGTTTTTAGACGTATTGTAGACTTAGCTTATACCCGCGGCTTAGCCCGCGTGGAGTTCGGTAATGTCCCACGGGATCGTACAACTGGGATAAAAAGTGTCCCATATGTCAATCCAGGTTATAAAGTATGTGTATTGTGTGTGCCTCACCCAAGTCCGTTCAACCGCTTTTGCTTGAAAGAGTAATAAACATTCATCCATCCATCCATTCGCATAAACTTTAGCAGGGACTACTTTAACTGTAGCAGGAATGGCAGAGTAAATGAGCTGGTGCTGTTTTATCTATGAAAATAATGTTACCTGGGTCAGTAAACAATGATTGGTTAGATTTGTAAACATAGAAAAATATACCACGGAAATTATGACAGAGCAAATACTGTAGTCAATTTTGAATTAGAACTTATCGATATTAAAAATAAAACCACTAATTACGTCATGTGGTTAAACTACACAGAATGTTAGTGCAAAGACGATTTCAGTAGATCAGACTTCGAAAAAACGAAAAAGGAAAATATTTAAACACCTAAGGGCTATTCCATGGGCAAACAAATGACAATCGCTTTCCAGATACTACTGAGTTCTACGACGGTCGATCACTTTTCAACCTTATCACTTAGGGCATAAGGGTGAAAAGTGAACTCGGGAGTACCTATATGGTATTTCTAGACCTTCAGTTTTCAATATGATGGTCATACGATTTTAATCATACAGTTTTGACATTCCTGTCATCGATCATCAATCTATCAGTTCAGGGGCTGCAGTCTCGACATAGATAGCGACAAAAATCGGTCAAAAACTTTATTTCGAAATCTTAAGGTTGAAAATCTATTAAAGAAATTTGACATCGTTATGACTTAACGACCGATTTTTGTCGCTATCTATGTCGAGACTGCAGCCCCTGGAATACCACTTTGTCAGCTCTCTGGAAGAAAACTTATAAAATTGAACTATTCCATCCAGTCTCCTAAGGTGGATGCGCCAGGATATATTGCAGGTCAGTTTCAGGCTATATGTGAAACAAAATATGATTCGCGACCTTAACACGTATGTAGTTACAGAATTATAATCATTAAAATCATCAATACAACCCTAAGTTCATTTAATCCCATTTAATGACTATTTCTTGTAAAAGTCATTCAATTTGATTATATGAACTTAGAGGGTTGTTTTGATGAGTTTAATGACTCATCATCTGCCTAGCCTTTTCCCAACTATAATGGGGTCGGCTTCCAGTCTAACCGGATGCAGCTGAATACCAGTATTTTACATGGAGCGACTGCCTATCTGACCTCCACAACCCAGTTAATACTGGGTAATACGATACCCCTTGGAAAGACTGGTTGTCAGACTTTTCGGGCCACTGACTACCTAATGGCTGTCAAAGATCTACAAATGACACCCGGGACCAACGGGTTAACGTGCTTTCCGAGGCACGGAGGAAACTCGGTAAGTAATGGGTGGTGACCCATCCACAGACCAACCTAGGCAAGCACGGCTTAACCTAAAGATCAACCCGAGCGGCTGTTATTATTTAGCCACGAGCTCCTCAATCATAACTCTGTAAAGTCATATTTGTTACGGTCGCGAATCAACATACAACCTGACACTGACCTGTAAATTGCTAAAAACGTTAGAAAATTTAAATTTCGCGGATTACCTTAAATCAAATATACAACTTTACCGACTAGAAAATTAGTACGAGCCTTATTCCCCATACTTATAAGGAAGCTTGATAATGCTAATAGTTCTATGTTAACTTATCTAAGTACTAGGCTTTTAAAGTAAGTACTAGAGAAACCTATCAATGATAATCAATATTCAAGTATACCGTATAAGGTGTCCAGAAATAAAATCAGTCATTCAGAGCGTTTCAATAGAAATCGTGATAAAATGTATAAATATTTATAGTGAGTCTATTTCAATTAAAGTTTCTATTGGGTAATGTCAACGGATTTATAAATTAAATTGTCTAAATGTCAGGTTACCGTTTCGAAACCTGGTTGGTGTTAAAAATATATTAGTCACGCACGGCTGACATCTTGATTTGTGGTCTAGGTGATAATTTAGACTGCTAATGATTAGAGGTGTGAGGCAACCAGAGTATCGTTTAAAAGTTGGTAAAAAAATGTTAAAATAAATAGCCTGACACAGGCAAAAAACTAGTCTAGATAAAGTTGTGACAGCACCATTTAAAAGTTAATAGATACATGTTACAATAATTGAAATATCTACAATCTTCTGTTTGGCTTTTATATAGTCCAGTTTATAATGTGTCTTTTGTGTCTATTTAAACTCTGAGAAAATTGTAAAAACGATTCTGTAATGACGGTTACGTTCAATGTAATGTCATTGAACGTAATTGTAATGGTGCGGAATCAATATCGCCATCGTGTCTTTTATTTTTATTTTTTTTTTACATTTTTAAAACAACAGTACACCCCTTCGAAGTCATTTTTGCGCCAAAATATTCTTATTCACTGATGAAGTAAGTCATAAAAATTATTACAAAAACAAAAATGCCTCGTTGGTATAGTGGTCGCAAGTGCGACTGCCGAGCATGAGGTCCTGGGTTCGATTCCCAAGTCGTGAAAAGTGATTTATTTATTTATTTATTTAAGTACATGGAGGACTTACAGCTAATAAAAACAAACAAACAAGGAAACCATAGTCACCAGAAAGCTAATTACAAATCCTCACGTATAGAATTTGAATTAAAAAAAAAATCTAAAATAATTATGATAAAAAAAAAAATATATAATATAATATGATATTGGGTTTTTCCGTCAGGAATTTCTCAGTAGCAGCCACGGAGACTGGATGTGCGCCCGGTTGATGGCAATAGGCTCACCTCCTAATACATGGGCCTTAAACATAACTGGCGAAAGGTGGGTGTACTATTAGGTACACCTCTGCTTAACCCTTTGGGGATGACAGACGTGATGTTATGTTAAAAACAAAAATAACATCTAAATCAATCCTCAAACTAGGTTAAACACGGTATTAGTTCACATAAAATTTAGCATTTCCCCCCATTGAGCGCTAGTAGCAAAACGAGAGATCTAGGCGTCGCGGGCGCAGACATAAATCGTAGCGGAATGTAGGGCGCGTCAGGTGGTACAGATTGTAAGGCTGTTAGGTAATGTAGGTTTAGTTTGAAGTGAGATGAGCTGTGTTTTGTGTACTAAAAGACATTATTTTCAATTATTTTTTTCTTTTTCGTGAGGTTAGTACCTAACTTGGTGTTTAACCAGAGTTTTTATGCCTCCTATGTGCCTCTGACTTGACTTAGTTTTCAATTGCATAAGCATATAAGCATAATCAGCCTATTAATGTTCCCACTGCTGGGACGCAGGCCTCCTCTCTATGAGAAGGAATGGGCTATAATCCACCACGCGGGCCCAGTGCGGGTTGGTGTCTTCGAATTTTTGGTTCTAGGACATGCCGGTTTCCTCACGATGTTTTCCTTCACCGTTTTGAGAGCAGTGGTGATGAAATAACTTACACAAAGTAATGCGCCTGGCTAGGTTCAAACCCACGACTTACTGCTCGTAAGTCGGGGTCTCCACCACTGGGCCACCGCTGCTCTCAATTGCAGAGTAAGATAAATGGGAAATATTAGAAAAAGTTGATTTTAAGGGTTCCGTGCGTCCAAATGAAAAACGGATCCTCTGTCTGTCTGCCTGTCATAGACAGTTTTCTCTAAATCTACTGGACCGACCAAGTTTAGATATGGTACACATACGAGTATGAATTTTCGTGAGGAGCTCGTGGCTAAATAATAACAGCCGCTCGGGTCGATCTTTAGGTTAAGCCTTGCTTGCCTAGGTTGGTCTGTGGATGGGTGACCGCCCATTACATACCGAGTTTCCTCCGTGCCTCGGAAACCACGTTAAGCCGTTGGTCCCGGCTGTCATTTGTAGATCTTTGACAGTCGTTAGGCAGTCAGTGGCCCAAAAAGTCTGACAACTAGTCTTACCAAGGGGTATCGTATTACCCAGTACTGACTGGGTTGTGGAGGTCAGATAGGCAGTCGCTCCATGTAAAATACTGGTATTCAGCTGCATCCGGTTAGACTGGAAGCCGACCCAAATATAGTTGGGAAAAGGCTACGCAGATGATGATACGAGTATGAATTTTGTGTAGTCAAACGACTCTGCTTATCGTAGGACACTGTTAGGTATAAGTTTCTCTCAAGTTGTGCCACAAAATGAACCTGTTCTCCACATTCACTCTATTTCAGCTTACTTTAAAATGTTGCTGGACTATCTAGCTGGTTTACTATAAGAAAATAGCTTAGAGCCTGGACTTTGGCCAATAAGTAATTATTACAGGGTTACAGCTTTACAAGATAACATCGTAAAATCACGCCTGTAATCCCCGAAGGGTAAGGCAGAGGTGTAGCTAATAGTACACCCACATTTCACCAGTTACATCATGAATTATAAAACAATGTTGGTGTTTCTAGTTCCTTTGCCCTTTTGGATTTTATGTTCCATCGGAAATCATAACTCAACACCTTGTGTATTTAAGCAAATATTAGTATGTACTTAGTACTTATCTGAATTCGTGCTGAAATGTCTCACACCAAACATTTACCATGAATATGATTTATTACTTCATTAACAGTTATTATTATGATTTATTATTTCATTCATAAGCACTAAAATGATTTATAATTATTAAAGGGTTTCATGTTTGACCTGTGTGGATAAAATACGGTCTAGCATAACATTTACAATGCTAAAATAATAAAATGGAATTAAGTTCAAGTTAATCATATTTTTACTTCAATCATGTCCATTTGTAAGGTTTAGGTAATTAAAATAGTAATATGTTCTTTTTTTTTTTTTTCACTACTTATGTTACACTAAAACTTATTTATTTGCAAACTAGCGACCCGCCCCGGCTTCGTACGGGCGAAATGTAGATAATATCCATGTAAACCATCCTCTTGAATCACTCTTTCTATAGCTGAAAACTACATTAAAATCCGTTGCACAGTTTAAAAGATCTAAGCGTACAAACAGCGAGAGCGACTTTTTTATACTATGTAAAGAAACTCACACAGATTTTTACCTAAAACATAGAAATCACTAGAAAAAATACGTTTTCTATTCAATTATTTTTTGTGGTTTATAATTCAAGTTTCAACCCAACTTGGCCCAATAAAATTGTTAGAAAAAAACCTGACTAAAGACAAGTCTCTTTTAATCGCATATCAACTATGTAGTCTTCCTAGAAACTGTATATTTACTAAACGGGATCATTTGCTACGTTGTTAGTATTAATTATAGTAGCTAGCTTTTCATTGGAGCTAGTTGACAGCCGGCCATCATCGATACTATAATCGATGCATCTCAGATGAAGAATTATATGTATTTATGGGTACGTGTTAGATGGGAAATAGGAAATTGACAGCTAGTTTCCAAATCTGGGACAAATAGTTATAAATTACTCAAGTAAACGAGGCATTTATCACAAGACTATGGATGTCTGTCAGCGTTGCCAGATTTTTTTTTGCCATGTCGGGATTTTGGATCTTTTTGAGTGAAAAAAGCGGGATTCTTTCGTCGTAAGCGGGACATGGTAAAAAAACGTATATAATTGATCAGAATTTCTTAAATATTTATCTTTTTATTTGAATTTAAATTCAAATTACGTTTACGTGACAATAGATAGCAAAAATAGAAAATGCATTTTAATAAAAATGTAATATTTTAAATCAGATTTACCCTATCGTTAAATAGTTGAGTCTTATTCGTCTTCTGAATAACAAAAAAACAGAATTCAAAATCAAAAAAGACCGTGCTGACGAAGAACGCTTTATCCCCGAAAAGCGGGACTGAGTCTGTCCCGCGCGGGACATTTAATTTTTGATTTAAAAATCGGGACGTCCCGCCAAAATCAGGACGTCTGGCAACGCTGATGTCTGTTGATATCAAAGTGAACAAATTAATTACCAACTTAAGAATAACAAGTCTGCCCAATATTATTATATAATTATTGCTGCATCCGGTAAGACTGGACGCCGACCCCAACATGGTTGGGAAAACGCTAGGCAAATGATGATGATCAACGACACCAATCTAGGCATTCAAGATGGAGGATGCACTGATACTCTTTTATTGTAACAGAATCTACAGGTCTTTAGCCAGAATGTTAAATTCACTTTGCTATTTGCCCATCATAAAGTTAGACATGGTATGGGCAAAAATGACCGGCTAGACTAACTTGATGGGTATAACGAGACGTCTATGGACCACCCATTTAAACACCACTTCAGGGACACCACTTATGAAAATGCAGGTAAGCTCAATCCATGAGAATCTACCATAAAATTAAATACACTGACACACTAACTGAACCGCTTTCCTTCCGCACAGCCTTACTAATAACAGTATACCTATCACATCATCACTCTGACAGCCAATCATCTTCCGCAGTATCTGCGTACACGGACGATTTATCGCATTTCCATTGCTCCACTTCTGTCTCTACCAAAGCGATAATAGGTGCAATGATTTCACAATTTATCAGGGTCTAGTGACTGATTTATTTATGCTGTGTAGATAAGCGAGTTAAAAGCGTGTTAATGTTAGGCTGCTGGTACTTGGCAGATGTAGTACCGAAATTGATTGGTTTGTCGGTTTCCATCGGTTTTGTAAGCTTGATTAGATTATACTGTCGTATGCGTAATTAGGATAGACTAGCTTATGCTCGCGGCTTCACCCGCATGAGTTCGGTATTTGTCCCACGGGATCGTACTACCGTACAAGGATAAAAAGTATCATATGTGTTAATCCAGATTATAAACTATCTGTGTGCTAAATTTCATCCAAATCCGTTCCGTAGTTTTTGCTTGAAAGAGCAACAAACATCCATCTATCCATCCTCACAAACTTTCGCATTTATAATATTAGTAAGAAGTAAGATGAATCTGAATGAGGCGTGTTTGGAGCTTGTTACAGCTTTGAACGAACTTATAGTTTTAGGTGATCTGGAAGCTGGCTTAGTCAACTTGTGAAAAGGTTGAATAAATTAATTATGTAGATAACATTTAAGCGTTAATTTGAGCCAATTATTCAGTGTCAATGATAAATTGGGAGTGCCACCCAGTCATAGATATTTTTATGCATAGGTAAACTGGTTATTGAAAAAGAAAATAAATAATATTTAAATCCCGGGTTTGAGATTAACGGTAATTTTTAAGGCACAATAGAAAAGACTACTTTGTATCCTAGCTGTAGGTAATATTTAAATATTGAGTACTTAAATGACATGTACAGTCGCTCTATACTATCAAACTGCACTTGACTTTGACTTTAAACCATAAAATGTTGATGACTAAGTTCAAAATTGAATGAGAAAATTTGACAGTTTATAGTGACTTGATGTGCTGGCGACTGTACATGAGTAGCTTAAGAGCTACTCATTTTATTATCATCCTATGCTTAACCTGATTCCATTTCCACTTGTAGCTGTATAATAAATGGAACGGACAAAGATTTTATTGGTATGTTAGAAGTACTGTGATTATTTTCACTTTTAATTTTGCTGTACTTTGTTATTTTGCATATTTTAATTTCTGTTATAATTCTCTTTTATTTTTATAATTAATTAGTTACTGTAATTGGATGTATACACAGCCGTTGTAATTAAATAAATAAATAAACTATTTTCCATGACGTTGAACCGTTGAATAATCTTAATAATGATAGCTGGTCAAACACCTTTGGAGGCTCTCATTGCGGAGCTCGGTCAAAGGCTTGATTCAGAAAGCAGTACTCCTAGACACGGCAAGCATAGTGAGGCGGTTCCTCTCTCTGGAGCCCTGACTACTGTTCAGCCTGGACCTTGTTCCTGATGCCGATGGGCCATCTATTTTATATATTTTTAAATATTTTGTTTACTTTTCTTTGTATAAATATTTAAAAATTTATTAGATAAGAGAAAGAATGAATAAGGAAAAAAAAATAATAGCTGGTCAAAAAAGGGAGCTCAAAATATTACTAATAATTACGGAAAATATCCCGTAAGTGAACGAATAAGTTTCGATTTAAACCGTGCAAGCTTAAAACAGTGACAGCTAGGCCATTCGTCTACCCTACCCTTTATTCCCCACTCCATTCACAACAAGAAAGTGGCCAAGTGATTCTAAACGATGAATGGCGAAAAGATAATAATTAGTCGTTACTAGAGCTTGCTAAGTGATGCTGATTGAAAAGCAAGGCTAAGCTGGGTAGTTGAAAGTGTCCGTCAAGTAATAGATGCTCCAATTAGACTGTTGTCGGTCTACTAAGATATTGTAGGCATCTCATTGGTCTAGTTCTTGATCGTAAATTATCATCACGGTTGTACTGTGTAAGGGGGTGGCAGGTACACAGGACACCGGTTTGAGAGTTTGCTTGATCCTGTATTCGATATTCTTTGTTCGATAATATTATTATTTTTGTACAGACGCCAGCCCATCAAGCTACTACAATTTGTCAAATTTCTTGAAATTTTCATTTTTATCGCTAAAGCTTTAGGTTCAAGGTTGAATGGGAAAACTTGACAGTTTCGGGTAGTTTGACAAACCTATTGGTTGCCAGACCCTGCTTTTGAAAGAAAAGAGAAATCTTCTCAAAACTGAACGATTAAAATAATTCTAGTTTCGTGTATCTTTAGCCTAAATTCGCTCAAATAATCTAATAAAGCCGCTAAAAGTTTACTCTCTCTTTATGTTTTATAGCTCTTTACTACATGTGTTGGAACATTAAAATCTTTCCATCTTTCGTCATCAAATGACCCCCCCACTCTAGGCGGAGCGGAAGGGAGTGTCAGACTTGTACTGACTAAAACCCATTCATGTTCCTTTTTTGCCCTTTGTGTTCCAAGGCCACGATATCTCTTTCGAATAGTCCCGCAGCCCTCCATCTTTCGTCCTTGGCCCATGTTACTTGGGGTCAGCGCAACATGTTTTTTTCTTTCATTCTTCCTTGTTAACCGTCACGCCATCATTTACAACTTCTTCTTTCATATCATTCCTTACAAACTGCTTTGAAATCAAATCATCATCATCTGCCTAGCCTTTTCCCAACTATGTTAGGGTCGGCTTCCAGTCTAACCAGATGCAGCTGAATACCCGTATTTTACATGGAGCGACTGCCTATCTGACCTCCACAACCCAGTTAGTACTAGGTAATACGATACCCCTTGGTAAGACTGGTTGTCAGACTTTTTGAGCCACTGACTAAAGATCTACAAATGACAACCGGGACCAACGGCTTAAACTGGATATGTAATGGGTAGTCACCCATTCACAGACCAACCTAGGCAAGCACGGCTTAACCTAAAGATCGATCCGAGTGGCTGTTATTCTTAGCCACGAGCTCCTCCATTGAAATCAAATATAGTACCAAAATAATTACAACACTGTTTATAGTTGGGCATATTGCTCGCAGAACGGATGGCCGATGGGGCCGGAAAGTTCTGGAGTGGCGACCGCGAACTGGAAGACGTTGCGTTGGAAGGCCTCCCATTAGGTGGACCGATGACCTGGTAAAGGTTGCGGGGATCCGCTGGATGCGAGACGCACGGGATCGGTCAATGTGGCGACACTTGGGGGAGACCTATGTCCAGCAGTGGACGTCTTTCAGCTGAAATGATGATGATGATGATGAATGATTATAGTTCAAAACATCATTTTCTCCCACTAAATGAAGTAATAAGTTAATACCAAAGTGTCCAATTATTAACTTTATGGTCATAATTATGTTACAGCTTCATAGTTAAAATACCTAGCAAATATTACTTCGTTAAAATACAATTTATTGACAATTACCGCTTCCAGTCTAGTTTTTACTAAACCCTAGTTATGTTTTAATTAACGAATAGCCAACGTTGGATCAAATATTTGGAGCAAAGGTTTTTTTTTTGGATTTTTCAAGTTTTTTTTCCATTTATATATCGACGTGATTATAGCCTGTTTAGTTTTGACATGAATCATTTTATTAAACGTTATACTAGTCTTTCCTGCGGTTTCCTTCAGAAATATGGATATTTATTACGTATTATTTTTATGAACTCTTCGATAAATGATTTGATTTATCATCTAGAAATGGACTCTAAATAATTTTGATTTACGTTTCTTTTAGAATAATCTCTGACATTGATCGACGAAGGATAGCCACGGAATAATGATTTTGAATTTTTTGATATCAACTCATGTATTTATATTTTTCAGACTGTCAGATAAAAGTCAAACTTTGGTTGTTTACCAAAGCCTACCCTGAGTTCGAACTCAGGGTAGGATTTGGCAAACAACCCCGGGGGGTTCGAACCCACGATCTTCAATTCGTAAGTCGGGGCAGTTTCCACTGCGCCACCACTGCTCTCACACGCAGCCTCTCATTACCCTACCAACCACAATTATACAAAAGCTCACACTATCCTATCCAATTCCCAGTATCCTTCAACGATTTCACTTAGATACTAGTTCTAAGAATATAATTATGAAATCACGTAATAATAGTGTTCTGCTTACCCTCTGATTGCGTGTGACCGTGTTATGTGAACTGTCTGGATATAAATCTAAATTGCCTAGAAATTTTATGCTGAGTAAGGCTGGTGTTGCAGTGTAAGCGATGAGCGGATATTTTCCGCTTTGTACGATAGCAGTAACTGTGTATATATTTTTGTTTCTCATATCTACTAGGAAGTGCAGCATAGGTAGTGGTATACGGAGAAAGGGACACCGATGGTAACACGGTTACCACGTATTCAGTAAATACATCATTCTGAACCTTTCCACATATAAATTTTTCGTTGGTTATTAAAAAAAAAACACACACACACATTTGTTTTAACAGGTAAGACCCAAGCTAACAAATTCGTCATAAATTGCAAAAGTCCAGTCCCAAGTAACGGGACTGGGTAGAGGCACAAGTTAAACAGCAGACAACATACCAAGTGCCACCCTCTGGAATTCCGCCAAAGAGCAAGAAAATATGTCCAATCGCCGAGAGACACTATTTAGCATTCTTAATGCACAAAATACAGGCGCAAACTTTAATAATTTTGTACGGGATGCCGGAACCTTAAAAGGCCCCTCCCTCGGTCCTAACCGTAGCGTCCTGCTTGGAACAAGCAATCCCAACGATTCCAGTATTTGTGGATTATTTAGCATACCACGAAAAAACATAAAAACATATTTTACGAGAGCGAGGTTACGCCTTACTTCCAACTGATAGTACCCAACCATCCCAATAACAAAGAGAGTTGGATACATAAGTGGGTAAAAAGGAGTAGACACCAAACTGCTTCCAGTACAGGTATCGGGTAAATTTGTTCTGCATCTTTTCCAGCATCTGGGAATACTTCACTGCATAAGGATTCCAGATAAAACAGCTTCTTGCTACATAACTGCAATACCTACACGGTCGAAATTTAAGGAAAAGCTGTTTTTTTTTTAAATTACCGATGAAATATTTATATGGGTTCAGAATGACGTACTGAATACGTGATAACCGTTTTAGCTTCGGTGTCCTTTCCATCTTGTATACGAGTTGCGAATCGCCACATTTGGTATTTTGTAGGAGACCAATGCACACCATTCAACTATGATGAAAACCATTGCATGTCTGCCTGATGTCATGCTCAAAATTAGGTCAGTATTAAGAAGTGTTTTGGTACAAGCTATAAAGATAGCTTTGCAATCGCTTAGCTCTGCGTGGAGCACTGCTTTATCTGATTGTTAAAGGCATTTTAATATCGCCCTCTTATAGGAACTTAATTGTTTTATTTTCATAAAATTTAATTACTAATTGTAAAATGGTTAGCGAAGGCAGAAATTATGTGATTACCGTTGTTTCGTTTAGCAATACTCTAATTTCTCGCTGTTCAAGTTCCATAAATGCATAAACTCACATGTTTTTTCCATGGGGTTAGGCAGAAATATTACAGAACGCCACCTGCTATGATCCTTATATACTCCTTTTGTGTCTTCTACGTTCACACATCTGGACCAGGTCATACACTATCACAACACTTTCAAATGAAGTCAAAAATCCATCGAAAATGTGGGTATACTAATGGGTACACCTCTGCTTAACCCTTCGGGGATTACAGGTGCGATGTTATGTTATCCATGGGAAATCTATCCCGCTATTCCGAAGATAATCAACACAAACATACAGACAGGTACAACAGTATCTAACTATCCAACATAGATTTATGTAAGAACACGATTGCCGATCAAATACTACATATTGAGCGTTTAATAAAAACTGTTCGTAGGTATTTTAACGAGTAGTATTCCTAAAAAAGTCTGAATCAAGACATAATCGTTCAGGTATTCTGTGAATGAGTTTCCTTCGTAGTGCTTGCGAGAAAAACTAACGGTTTAATCTAGTGCGGTGTACTAAAGAAAAGGTATAGAAGGTCAGGTCCATATACAATGTGTCCGTTCATGAACTAGCGAGACTCTAGGTACTTATATAACAACTATTTCTAGCTAGTTCATGAACGGACACATTGTATATAGACCTGTCCATATACAATGTGTCCGTTCATGAACTAGCGAGACTCAAGATACTTATATAACAGCTATTTTATAAATTTATTGATTTATTCATGAACTAGCGAGACTCTAGGTACTTATATAACAACTATTTCTAGCTAGTTCATGAACGGACACATTGTATATAGACCTGTCCATATACAATGTGTCCGTTCATGAACTAGCGAGACTCAAGATACTTATATAACAGCTATTTTATAAATTTATTGATTTGCAAATAATTTGTTGATAAAAAATGTTGATATGCATTATTTATTTTTTATTTTTGAGGAGTATAATTT
Source organism: Noctua janthe (assembly GCA_910589295.1). Lineage (NCBI taxonomy): Eukaryota > Metazoa > Arthropoda > Insecta > Lepidoptera > Noctuidae > Noctua > Noctua janthe. The sequence goes on from OU342561.1 coordinate 2,729,654, forward strand.
CTTTTTTCTTAAAGTTACGATAGTGAGAACCCATTATTTCATAATGTAAACGATAGACTCTTCTCTTTGCCCTCTGTAAAGTCTATTTTTATCTCAGTAAGACGAAAAATTTGAGAGATATGATTTTTTTGTATGAAACAAAAATGGCTGCCAAATACGTTTTCATTATAAATAAAATAAAAAAATAGAAGGGAAGTGGATTGGACCCAAGAGTGTAGTGTATTAAAATTGTTGTTTTATAAATACTTAAAATATCGCTATTCCATGACCGGACACAGTGTATACATGGAATGGTAAACCACATAATTATGTCATACTACGATAATTCGGTCTGGAGGAATCCAGGTCAAATTTTGGAAGCCAATCTCAGCGGAGGCTAGCCATCGACGAGGGGGATTATAATAGTGCTCAGGTGTGTGCGCAGATACAGGTGCACTTCATCTCAGTGAGCATTATGACATTCAAAGAGATTTAAAAGAGTTATAGAGCCGAGATTGAGAGAAATATACAAAAATTTCTATCTCTAAACTTTTCGATTTTGACACACGAATACCTACTTGACAAGTGGGCGTATGACACTAGACAGAATTTTCCAACGGCTTAACGTGCTTTCTGACGCATGGAAGAAACTCTGTAAGTAATAGGCGGTCACTCATCCACGGACCAACCTAGGCAAGCGCAGCTTAACCCCAAGATCGACCGAAGCGCCTGTTATTATTTTGCCACGAGCTCCTCATAATCCCAGTCAAATACTAGTCATAAGTGCACTTGCACTCGCTGTATGTGAAGCGTGTCTGTGTGCGTACGTTTTCGAATGTTTTATGAAACTGAACTTCTGTACTTTATTTTTTGTCGTACATTATTCTGTGTCGCAGATTTAATGGCTTCTTAGCACTTACTATGATACTGTACAGCGTTGATTAGGTTAGTTTGTTTTTGTATTGCCACTAATTGAAGAGGTGGAGAAATTATTAAGTGATTGCTTTGTAGGCTTCTAAGATATAATGAGGTGTGGACGTCTTTTTGTGACTTTCTAAAAATATTACATCTTAGCTAAATAAGCTGAACTTCTTTGAAAAATCCAATATTTGTCTTTACCAGGTCTGGACAGCAAGGGGTGGACGGTAGTGGTAGGTCTTAGCCCAGCAGCGGAACGATGGCTGCACCACATATTTGGTCAGTATAAAGTTTTTCTTGTATCTCTGTAAAAACATTAGAGTCAATCAGGAAGGTTATTTGAATGACGAACTGCCCAGGATGCGTCAGTTTGTAAAATGACGAGAAAAGTAAACTTGGACCATTTCATTTCGTTGAAACTAAAACGTTACCTTCTGAATATCTTTAACTTTTGTTAGATACATGAGTTTCCGGATTGTCAGAGTTCACTAGGAAAGAAACCTAAAGATAACTGTTCCCTACCCAACTATCACACTAAATCCAAGATGATAAACAGCTGACAAATTCTATTTATTCCCCTTCCCCATTAACACAGCATTTAGAAAACCGAACCTGCACCCACAGAACTATTACCATTCAAATTACATGATTACACCACTAATCCTACTTGGCATAAAGCAGAGGTCAGACCGCATTATGGTATAAAATCACTTTCTAGCTATGATTTACAGATCGTAGCGTAAATTAGCCGAGCCTACGCGTTGCTAGGCAACGGTTCCTGTAGTGTGACCCCAGCTTTCACCGTTTGTGGGAAACTGATTCACTTTCATATGAGATAGGGATGTGTATGGGATAGTGTGATTTCTAACCGGACTTGGGACCTCGATTAAGAGGTAAGAGGTATACAGCTGGATCTGGTGATAATGGACGCTGACACCAACATATTTGGACAAAAGCTAGGCAAATGATGACGATGGGAAGACACCAGTTACTGGGTTGTGGGGTTGTGGAAGTTACACATGTACCGACTATGTTGGGGTCAGCTTCCAGTCCAACCGGATGCAGTTATAGACCGACCACTTTAATGAGTCCTCGCAAGCTATTAATTTAAATGGAATATTCTGAAGGTTGATCACGTATTGGTTCATTTAGTATCGTAATACCTACGTGGAATATGATTATTTTAACCTGTGGGATATTGTTAGGACTTTGTGGATGCTTAATATGCCTTTGTTGGGGCAAGGCGGAGGACTCATTAAAGCGGTCGGTCTATAACTGCATCCAGTTGGACTGAAAGCCGACCCCAACATAGTTGGGCAAAGCTTGGCAGATGAAGATAGGATAAAATATCTAAGAGCTTCACAAAGGCTTTCATGCCGGGTACACCATCAAAATAAGAATAGATCACGTTTTAACTGGATCTGTGCCTACTAACTTCAAAATACCGATGATCTTAAAGTAAATGTATAATTACATTACTTTTACTAAGTAAAAGAAATGAAATGAAAAACAAAGAAAAAGAAAAAAAAAGAAAAAACAAGAAGAAAGTGTGTGTGTGTGCGCGTGTGTTTGTGTGTGACTGTGTTTTCATTGTAAGAAATTACAAAGATGATGATGATAAGAGTGATGGATGTGTTGATTTTGAATAGAGTCTATTATAATTCAAAATTTAATACACAAGCCACCTGCCAGGCCAAGCCAGAACTTTCACAAATATTATCTGCCTACAGAGAAGTCTGACAGACCTTTTCAATATACCGAGTAGGCTTTAACCACTTAAAGTTGTATCTGATATCTTCTCTTCTATCTCCAGATATAAAATACCACCTTACATAATATCAGTTTATAATGTTAAGCAAATGTATCCGCGTTACGCCAGTAGTTCATATCTGACTTGACAGATGGCGCAACGGTTGCAAACAATTTATATTTACACTTCAACTTATCTGTGCAGGTGGGAAAATACATAATTAAAATAATTGTACCAAGTTTGACACTTCGATGCATATTTTCTTGACAAGCAGCGCCACTTTCAACTGCAAACTTAAAGTGGTTATATTATAGTTATAGTATGGCTATAGCATTTGTAGACTGTGGTCTCTTCTTTGTTGTGTTTGACAATAGATAAAGCAGTCCTGCCCGACAGATCCAACCTGGAATGGCGACAAAGCATTGAGAGCCGATGGAAGCTAGCAATTTTATTGGCAACCATGGTGTTTGAGATATTATTTCTGATGATGATTCTTTGGAGTGGCCAATATCAAAAATATTTTTTTGCAATTTGATGAAACTCTTTATAATCTTAGCATTTCTTTAAGCCAAGTCTAGCGAGAGCTCATTTTGAAATTGAATTTGGAAAAAAGTTTCAAACAAATGTCATATCAATCATTAACCTGTAAAATTAATGTGCAAATAAAATATGGAAATCTCCTTTAATAAATACGTTTTTTTTTTTTTTAAAAGCTATTTCAAGAATATTTAAATTATTAGCTAAGATATCATCACAAAACTGCATAGTAACAATATTAAAACAAAAACTGACTCCTTTTCCACACCAACTAACTAACTCAGTAAATCCCACCCATCCTTTCCACAAGCCTACTCCACACTATTCCCCTTGCCCTCAGGAACACACAGACAGATATAAATATTCACGAGCCGCGTGTTATTGCATAATCTCGGTTTTATTGGACACAATAGCATTATGTGTCTGCGCAGTCAAAGTGCTGCGAAAAAAGGAAAAGTGTTCTTTTAGAACTACAACAATCGGTTTAGTGTGTGGTGTGAAATGGAGGTCTTTGGTCTTATGGTGAAGTAGTTTTGATTAATATTTTAGCTTTGTGTTTAGAAAATTATTTGAAGTTATCTCGTTTTCACATTCTTTGGAGTAATGATGCAAGCTAAAGCAAAGGTCTGACTGTTTGTTTGTGAGTTTAAGTTTTGTTTGTAAACGCATATTTTCTATTATTGAGTTTTGTTATTATATTTATGCGTTAATAGGTAATTAAGTGACTATTAATTTTATTATTTTCATCTGTTGACATTATATTTCTTTATGAAATGACTATTAATTTTATTATTGTAAAAAATTGTTTTTTTTTTTCATATTTTTGATTTTTACTATCTAATTCTTATTTATATTTTTTTTGTTATTTTCTACACTATGTATTTTTTAACTAATAAATTATGACTTAACAACGAACAGGAAAAAATCCTAGAGTGGTCATCGTTTTTTTAAACGTGTCGAAAATAAGATTAGCAAATTAATCAAGAACCCAAAGCTATTTCATGGGAAAGCCACATGTATCAAAAGAACGAAATCTCAAATTGAGGGAGCAATAAATAGCAAAGGATCAATTTTCGGTCCTTCTCTACATTTTTGAGTCGCACAATCATTATAATTATCAATCTGGTACCTCTCCATGTACAATTTTATACTTTTAGAGCGACGTATGAGAAAATTTAAGTCATTTTTACCATATTAATATCATAATGATGCCTGAATAGACTCTTCGTATACTATGTTTATCGTCAGCTTAAATTCTACGTGCACCGTAACAAAATACCCCACTTTCTTCTAAAATCCAGGTGAAACCCACCATAAGGTTGACTATCAACAGTTATATTAAAATATTGGCTTGGTTACTTCAGTCGTGAGTGAAATAAATCGACACTAGAAAGTTCACGCCACAGAAATCGTTGCTTTGACGTTTATTGAAAACTCTCGTGATTTTGAAAACAATTACTCGGTTTTTTATCGGTGAGGATTGTTATCGGAATTTTGTCTTGTTGCTGTTGGGTTTGGGCCTTTGTTTTAGTATTTCTTCTTCGAAAGACATTGCATCGTTGAAGTTTTTTTTTTTTTTTTTTTTTTTTTAAAACTATGTAAGTAAATTTTTGGCGGTTTTGAGATTTTGATGCCGTTTGCTAGAGAAGCGGAAAGTGCGTTGTTTTAGCCAATCAGAAACAAGCAACGTCTCTATCTAATTTGAAGTGAATACATATATTAAAAAAGTTTTGCACTGTTACATAGGTAAAATTTTGCAGCTTTTTTGCTCTCCTGTTAACTTGTTATTTTTGAGTTACGTGGTTTTAGAACTTCATGGACCGATTGTGAATGTTAATTTATTTACTCCTTTCAATAATTTTAGCTCGGCTCCAGTCTAAACCGATGCAGCTAAATACTAGTTAGAATTTTTTTCTAGAGCGTCTGCATTTGTCTCTAATCATTATGTAAGTCTTTACAATACAACCTTCTAAGTTCATTTAGTCCCTTTTTTTTTCTTATGGGAAGTCATCAAATGACCCCCCCCCCCCCACTCTGGGCGGAGCGTAAGGGAGTGTCAGACTTGTACTGACTAAAACCCATCCATGATCCTTCTTTGCCCTTTGTGTTCCAGGGCCACGGTACCTCTTTCGAACAGTCCCGCAGTCCTGGCAGGCCGTTGCCTGCCAGGGCTGCGGGACTGTTATGCGGACCCCTACTTATTTGCTGACATCTCTTTGAGGCGCACGTGGAACACGAACGCGCTGACACGGCCTGTCGTCACAAGACGGCCGGACGGCGAGCTAGCCCATAACTCGCCGTCCACAGGCCCGCGCCTACGGTGGTCGGGAGTCAACACGTGACCCCCGACGCCCAGGGCGTCTCCCGCGGCGGCTGGGACGTGAGGTTCTTCAATAACTATTTCATAAAAAAGTCATTTCGCGACTCATTTTTCATCAACATGCAACCTAACACTGACCTTCAAATTGCAAAAAACGTAAGAAAACATTAAATTTCGCGGGCTGCCTTGGCGCTTCCACCTTAACGAAATAGTCTTCATCTATCTCCATCCTGGCATATACGACAGGTCTTAGATGCCATAAAAAGTGACCACGTCAGTTTTAAATAACTTATAGTGACAATAAACTCCTTCGATGAAGTCTTAAACACTTCTGGGTAAACTTACTACTATTCTTTTATGTTAAGGCTTACGATCAATGAAAGTGTCGTTAATAGGCTAACTGACAGCTAACATACGTCATTGATTTACGCAGTGCTGTGGCGATTATCTAAGGTAGCTAGAATTATAATAACTGTGAATCTTGACGTCCTTGTCGGTGGAATCGAAGTTGGTTCGGAAAATCCAGGAGTTTGAGAGCGAATTCTTGTAAAAAAATGTTAGTTGAACTTTCAACTTGTAATCGTGGCAATCGAAGAGTACCTATTTAAAATCAATTTTGAAAGGTCTATCTAAGCTAAGCTAAAGTTTAAAACCTACAAGAATAGTTTTTACTCGACATTTCAAGGAACCATGTAAGTACGAAATAAGAACAATAGCAACTAAGAATATTTGAGTTTTTCGGTCAGAACATTAACTAAAGAGCTAGAACATGATGTATATATTTTTTTCGTTTAGAAAGGCAATCGAGTATCGTTTAAAATTTTATTTCGTTCAGAATGTCACGATCAATCATACAAATATTTAATGTTTTCTTGGTTTTACTGTCACTTTTGATCAAGAGAAATATGTATTACATATTTCATACTTCTGAGATGCGGATTTTGGACCGAGACGCGGATTTTGGACCATAACTATTAGAATCACAGGCATTATTTTACTTCATAAAAAATTACATAAATTTAATTTCAGAGACTTGATTTCATTTCAAATATCATTTATCTAAATGTAATAAAAGCATGAGGTCCTGTGTTCGATTCCCGGGTCAAGCTAAGTATTATTGGGTTTTTCCATCAGGAATTTATCAGTAGCAGACACGGAGTCTGGATTTGTGCCCGGTTGATGGCAACAGGCTCAACCCTGTTACATGGGATTTAAACATAACTGACAAAATGTGGGGTACTATTAGTTACACCTCTACCTAACCCTTCGGGGATTACAGGCGTGATGTTAAATAACATGATAAAAACACTTTTTCAACCGATTATAATATAACAGTTACACGACTTAAAGTACCTACTATACATTATTCTTATACCTATCATTCCGTCTTTGGCAGAGTCGCATTTCAATTTAAAACCATTCGTATCGTCACATTTATATTCTATTCGAGTGAAATGAGACGCAAAAATAGACCAATGTATTAAATAGAACAACGGTAAATGCTCGAGAAATCGAGACAGTATTAAGTAAGTTAGTATTTCTTCTATTACCAAAATTTTGTTTGTTTGTTTGTTTACCCAGATTTATTTTGATTAACAGGCGCATTATTTTCGTTTTATATTCCCGATCGGGGAGTGTTATTGTTTTTTCCATCATGAATTTCTAGCCACGGAGTCTGGATTTATGCTTGATGCCAATTGGCTAGCCCCCGTCACATAAGTCATATGTAACATAACTACCAAAATTTTGGGTGTACATGACACCTGTGCCTAACCTTTTGGGGATTACCGGCGTAATGTTATGGACATTAAACCATAGACGGTAGGTATGTTTTGTTTGCAGATGATAGGAAACAGTAGCGCCCATTCAGGAAGCTTAATAAAAATCCAGGTACAGTCACAGGCAAAAGCTAGTGTTTTTCTAAATCTGTATGCATTGTACAGTTGATTCTTACAGCACTAGTTCGTCAATCGATTTGCAGTTTATAATAGTGGTGTGCAATGTCGTCGAACTGTGGGGAATTTGCGAATAAGTAAGGTTAACGCTTAGTATGCGAGGCGCGCGCACGGCAGTGCATCCGCCAAGTTCTTTTTAAATCTTTATTACGTATTTGAAAATGGGTATTTTGTGAGCTTTTGTTACGCGTGTAATGTGGACAGATGTAAAGTTTATAACTATTGAAGTTTAAAAAGTAAACTTACTCTGTGTAATAGTGATAACAGTTGCGGTTATCAATTTGAAGTGCGTCTTACCTGTGAACAAAAAAAATCAAGTCAGTATTTTTATTTAAAAAAAAACAATGATTTAGTAGTAAAACATGATAGTGTTCAATGCTTGTGCATTATTTATTTGCATATTAGAAGAAAGCTTTACTCCGAAAGAGAAAACTTAAAGACGAGATGAGAAGTTTTGAAAAGAGCATTAGAAAACATTACATACAATTAACATTTCTGGTAACGTATACTTTAGTCCATATTAAAATCCTGATAAGTCAGTGTAGAGTATTCCCAACCAGAACACTCCACCATCACTCAAACTGCCACCCTACTCTTGAATAATATTTCCCTTAATTCCCCCATCGCCTAAAAAGGGCGTGGGGCTAAAAACACCGGATACAACGAACAAGGCTGTCGCATCTGCAATTCATATTAGCATAGTAAATACGGTTAATTAATCTTCGGAAAGGCGTGGACTGCGAAATTTAGTGCCTTTGTTCTGACGACATGTTTTGACTTTGTTTCAGGTGGGGTGTAAGGGAAAAGAAAGTTGCTTTTCTCAGGCTCTTTCTGATGAAGACTGTTATGTTAAGCTGGTTAAATTTTAACGACATTAAACAAAAAATAGATTGATCTCGTAAAGTCAGTTACACTATTCGATATAACATAATATCACACATTTAACCTCCAAGGGAATGGCAGAGGTGAACCATACACCTTCATTTTGCCAGTCACATTTAGGATAGATTCTGAAGCGAGCCCAAAAAACAAAAGAAATTGGAAGTCAAAGCCAAATCATTATTTATTAAAGTTAGACCATTAACCGACCGTCCGCCTGAACTATTACAAGTAGTATCTTAGTGCCATTGAAAGGAGTCTCCCCGAGCGACGTGTCTTCAGAGTCACTATTCGTCCGGTGCCCAGGGACAGTCAGCGAGTGCCCACGCTGATTGGCTTATTATTTAACCACGATGTGATTCCCAATGAAAGGACCAAACTTACCGCCAAATTTCGGACGGTTTTAATTTAGATTGCCATCAACACGCTAAGATGAAGATTGAAATTCTACCACAATAATACGGCTCAATCACACAACATCCCATGCCTAAGTTCAAGCCCAATAAACCTTCAACTTGCACCACAACCTCTAAGGCTCGAACGCATCTGCAAATCAAATCGCGAGCACGCATGCGCGCGGTACCAGGCGACGCCGGATGTCAACATTAGTATGTCGAGAGCTCGTTACATATGTAAGTGATTAACTTAGGTAACCAACGGATTAGGTGTCACGGAAAACTTTGAAAGGTAAATTACATTACTGTTGTTTGTTCTGGAAACAATTTTCCGTTTTGTGAGGAATTTTATTGGTTACTGTAATAAACAAAATACTGCATTTTCAATACCTTCATTTTAAACAACATGACGCTTGTATTCCCCGAAAGGTTAAGTAGAGGTGTACACTATAGTACACCCATATTTCAGTATTATTATTCAGTTGGTGGCAATAGGCTCGCCCCCTAATATGGAATTACCTAAACTTATTTGGCAAAATGTGGTTGCAGGTAATATTTATTTTAAATTAAGAAAACTTTGCTAAGCTCTCACATTATTGCTAATTGACTAATGTTATTATAAAATTGAAGACTTTTTAAATGATAATTAATATTGTAATTAAGTGTGAACTAACTATTTAATTCATTATGTTAATTTTTTTTTTCTTTAATAATTGATAATTGACTACGCATGTATGTATGTTTCTTTTATAAATATTTGTATGTCAAAATTGACAAAGCATAGCGCACTATTTAGTTCTTAAGATCCATCTATCATCTATCCTATGTTTCACAAATAAATTGATTTGATTTGATTTGCTATTGGCTTTATCTAATTTTAACATAACTATAGATAAGTGTTTTCTATTAATTCATCAAGTTAGCATACCACAACCAAAACCTAGACAAAAGCCAAATTAACTACAAATGAAATTGTTCTCACAGAAAACACTAATAAACCAATGATAAAACCACCATATCGGTATCATGTCCCAAAGCAAGTTTTGTCACAATATTTCCAAAAGCTTTATTACTCAAAATCTATGGAATTATTTACCCGTTTTGGACTAGTAGTCAATAACATAATAGTCGGTCTATTATTTCTTGATAAAATTAACATAGTATCAACATTCTTTGAATACAAACGGATACAATTAATTGACCATTATTATCTACTTTAGTAAACAATTTACCCAAGATGGCGACCATTGTATAATTCCAATGTAAGTATACTAATTTAAAATAAAGAACCAAAGCTGAAAAATATTTTAATTTCACGCCATTACCACCATTTTATGCGAAGTTACTTGAATACCGAATAATGCCAATTGTAAAAAAAAGATGGCGAAGACATTACTTTTTAAGTATTTCGTGGAATCGGCGAACTTGGTTCTAGGTGTAACAAGTAAATTGCACAGACTTTATTAAGAGAAAAAATATCGTTTTATTTTGTGTAAGAACATTACAATTATTTATTAAATTAACTATTTTATGCTCGCTATTTTTAAATTGGCTGAGCCAAATAGGTAGTTAATTTGTCACTGTACATATTTAATGAGTTCCTAGAAATGTAAAGTTCAAGCATAGCTCTGAATTCGAACGAATTGAAATATTACTATCCTATCCTTTGGGTTTTTTTTTGCAAAGGCAATTTGTATCAGCCATACTTATGAGAAAAGTCTTAATACTAAGTAAATATTATATTGTAGTTTAAAATACTAATTATTTACTTCACGCGTCCGTGCTACGGCAACTGAAAGTATTATAACTTTTCAATTACAGTCTTCAAGCTGAACGTTTTTATTTTTACAAAAACAATTAAAAATACATCAACAAAATTCCTAACATTTACACAACATTAAAAGAACGTGACCATTCACCAATCAATTATAAGTATTACAACATAACCTAATCTCAATATTAAATTGACTATACACACCGCAATTCGCGGTCGTAAATCTAACTTTACACGGCAGTTGTTCGTAAAATCAACACACACAGATTCTGTGTCCCCTGTAACTAGCTAACACCTTGTTATATTCCAAACAGCCAATAATCACTGAACTCGTCACGAGCTTGGCTCTTATAACAATAATATCCATATTTCGTTGCGAATAAGGGAATAACGTAAACCAAGACGAGAATTAGGATGGGGCTCGGAAAAAGGCGATAAAGAAGAAATGGGGAAATCAATATTTTGTGACCTGACCTAAAGAATGTAATTTGAAGATTTCACACGAAGTCTGAAAGTGGCGCCGGGGTGACTGAAAATTTGTGTGGTAATCGGTTATCGTGGTAAGGGCATGTACGCGGAGGATTGAGGAAAATGTCGTGAGGAAAGTTTTGAGTATGAATGTGGATAAGAGTAGAGGAAGGTCAAAGAAACGATGGATAGACTGTGTAAAGGATGATATGGCAAGAAAGGAGGTCTAATGAGATGGCGAGTAATAGAAAAGTATGCAAGAAGAAGCCCGACCCCAAATGATGGGATAAGGGCAAGAGAATGATGATGATGACACAAGTATATTCCATTTTTCTGAGTACATTCAGAGGTATGCAGCGATTACTATCAACTTTGCTAACTGGGCAATTTCACCACGACATTTTCTTAACGATAGAATATAAGAAGGCGACAAGAAAAGATAAACATAGAGATGACTAATTTTTCTTAATTTGAAGCGGTCGTTTTTGCCACGTCATTAGTGTAACATGTTTAGTATTTTGGACATAGCTCTGAGGAATGATAAAATATAACCTAATAGACGATGTCAGACCTCAATCAGATACAGTATCCGGAGAATCGTAACTTAATAAAATCTTTTTTTTTTATACTATAAAGACTTGTGTTTGCCCGCAACTCGCCTGATATGAAGCGATGATGCGGCCTAGGGTGGAACACGCTTACCTAGAAGAAACCGATTCACTCAAACTTTCAATAGATCCAGATTATAATGGTCAGGGAACAGAAAAGCCGGCAGTGAATTCTACAGACTAGCGGTTCGCACAATTAAATATGAAATTGGAAGTAGAACGCATCTACAACGCAATTATTTCATCCTCTGTAACTTAACCGTTTGCATAACACCTGACTCCTAAAATTCACAAGCCCAGTAATAACATCATTGAGGAAACACGAATATGCCTAAGATTACATAGAATCCACATCGCAGGTCTTTATACCTTTAACATTATGTAACTGTTTCTTAGAAAGGCCTTATATTTTGCGTTACCTAACCGAGTCCAGGGTTTATTTATGTCATTGTTAACTGAATTAATGTTTTCTCAGCTCGCTGTCAGGTTGCTAAATATATCTTCTAAACATTTGGGTAATTCGAAATTGTTTGGATTGATTTATGGGGTAATTAATGTTGAGTTTCTTGCTGTTATTGGTTCTTTGATATCGATGTAGGATTGATATGATATGGATTGGTAGGAAATATGAAATCGTTTGTAGGTAAACGTATAATCAATGATGATATTGATACAATTGATAATTAAATCTAGTATCCTCTGCATTTACTTCGACGAAATAACATTTTAGTTTTAATGAGCAAGTTCAAACCTAAGCACACCTCAGCCAAGTTTCGTTAAACAAAACACAAGTCCAGTTATCAGACCAAAAAGTAGAAGAAAGAAGTGGATGCAGGTAGACCGCACATCAGTAGCAACAAGTTTGATCTTATGCTGACCTAGCTAAGTACGGAGTTTCATTCAAACAAAAGGCTAATTTTTACTGGTTTTATTACTACTGACGTTTAGCCTATCATAAAAAACGCGACTCCAATTTTTGTGTCCAAATTCTCTCACACAAACATTCCATCTGCCCATTTTCCGCATTCTCAAACCCCACCTAGTGGGGCCACCACTTAACCCTAAAAAGCTCAACACCTACCCCGCTCATTTCTTAGCCACGCACTAAAACTTTGTCGGCGCTCACGATTATCATACAATGCCCACTTGCGATGCAGCCGTGTTGACAGATACGCGTTTCCTGTAACCGAAATGGGCGGCGGCCATTTTGTTCTGCGTTCGCGAAACGAAATGGCGGACGAGGTGCGACTAGAAGTTGGGTGTTTTTAGCTTGTTGGATATTGTTTATTGTTTGTGAGGTAAGGAGGATTGATGTTAGATAGAAAATAATGTTAATTTGATTTCCTGAGTCAACTGCTAATGACTAGTAGACAGTGCCTAGTGTGATGCTGACCATCTCACAAGTAGAAAAGGCACAATTTTGGACTATTTTCTTACATACTATTATACAGATTGATTAATTAAAGGTCGAGGTTCTGGAAAGTTTGCTCTGCGTTTTTTTTTTCTTTACAGCCTTTAAAAATGAGCCCACTAGTAATAAACCGATTAAATCAGACATTTTATAACAGCCCAGCTCATAGATCCTTACCCCGCGCCCATTTTTGAGCGCAACACAAAATTGAAAAACAACAGCATTCCTGCACGTGGCTAAAATTTGAACTAAAGCTGCCATCTTGTATTTTTAAATATATCTCCCAAAACAATACACACAGATATTTACGAATAGCACCGCCCTGTCAGATTCTTACGATTGTCAAAATATCCATGTAGCACTTTAATTTATGAAACAAATTCTATGTCTAAGAATGCCCACCCTTTCACCTTACTCGCATGAAGCCCCATTCATAGCAAAGAGATCTACCGTGAAGGTAGGTAAGTCCAAGCTTATTATGATGAAATATCACGATATATTCATATAACATGGCGTCGCACGTGACGCATGCGCACCGTGACTTCGTTACGTCATTGTAGGGTTGCTAGCCAATCTAGAATTATTTACCTAAATAAAAGTTAACTTTATTTGCAGCTATCGGTAGACAAGGGAAAGGCGTAGAATTGTTTCTTTTTGGCCGTTTACCTTAGGTTTGTGAAAAAGATCTTTCATTTATGAATAGCGCCTCGTTTCTAGCGCAGAAGTTTGATAGACTCAGTTAAACAGTAAACGTTTCAGGTTGAACTTCATATTTTGTTCCTATTTGAAAAACAGAATGCTGCTCGATGGTCAGCAGAGATGATAAAATAGGACTGACTGTCAACAGTAAACCAGAAGTTTAACACCGAATTTGAAATTATAACTTATCTTAAAACTTAAACATTTAGGAACTAACTACCTTTCCTTTACATTTAAATACCAAGACTTGTCCAGTGTAAAATGACATAGTACTTAAACGCCAACAACTATCTAAGCATGCCAATATCTAACAACCATTACCGACCTCCCAACCAGTCGAGGCACATCACAGAAGCCATATTTTCACAACCCTACCTTGCTGCACACAATTTGATATGGCTCATTAAGTAAACTAGGCGGCAAGCCGCGAATTGTCTAGCATTGTTCATTTTATTAATGCTTACTGAATTATGAAACAATACACACCTTATGGGGAAATAACAGTAACATCACGGCTGTTAGTTTATAATAGGATAGACAGAAGCGTCTGGCAGTTTGAAGATATTGCGTCTAGAAAGTTTCCAATAAAGTAAGCTTTTATGAGTTACAATTCCATAAATATACAGATAGGCAAATCTTTTTAACATGAATTTAATTATTCGGATTTAATTTTGAGAAAATTTACATATTAAAAATCAAAGTCTATAACTTTCTTTACAGGGTACTTATATTTATTAATTATTGTATTTAACTGTCAATTGCATTATCTTTGTCAGTCGTTACAGGTAACGAACGTAACGCGGTGTAAGTGGCGCAAAAGTCTTACAACCCGCCTAACCAAGGGGTATCGTTTTACCTAGTACTAACTAGATTGTGGAGGTTAGTTAAGCAGTCGTTCCATGTTAAATACTGGTATTCTGCTGCATCCGGTTAGACTGATAGCCGACGCCGACATTGGGAAAAGGCTAAGCAGATGATGATGATTTAGCTATGTCTTTACGTGTTAAGCCTGAAAAAAAAACAGGAACGAAACGAACTTACTACATTCCTGTCAAAGATTACTTCGCCACCTACCGACCAAGATTTTTCATGTCGGATAAAAAGAATTCATGTCCAAAATTATAAGTACCGAATAAAACAAAAAGTAGTTTTGAATCATCGAAACTCCACATTCAACATTTGATTACATAAAATCTCTGGTGATTACAATACTTATAATATCGTCAAAAGGAGTTTTGAATGTGAGATGCTTTTTTGTTTTTCCTGGGGTTTCAAATTGTTATGTCTGTTTGTACGTTTTGTCATTATACCTTTGAGTAATGTTGCTGTTTTTTTTACATTGCATTTGCCAGTGTTCATTTGCTATGGTACGTAACGCCTGTTGTCCCAAAAGGGTAAGGCAAAGTTGTAAAGTACACCCATATTTCCCATATAGGAGTGAGTCTACTGCCATCAACCGAGCACAAATCTAAACTTCGCGAACTGCCTGATGGAAAACTATAATAACACTTTACCCGATCCAAGAATAGAAGCCAGGACCTCATATTCAGCAGTAGCGCTTGTGACCATTAGACAAACGCAGCACTTTTACGGTTAGGCAGTACCTAAAAGTCGTAATTTGAAAATTCTGAAGAAACATATTCTTTATAAAGACTAGCTTATGCCCGTGACTTTGCCCGCTTGAACTTCAGTAGCTGTCTCACGGGATCATACTACCGGGATAAAAAGTATCCTATATGTTAATCCAGGTTATAAACCGTAAGACGTTATTAATGGAACGAAAATTTCGAAAGCTGTGAGCAGGGTGCTATGGTCTAATTGGTTAAGACGTCCGGTGTTCAGAAAATCGGAAGGTCGCAGGTTCAAACGCTGCTCGCACTCGAATTTTTCTTTCCATATCAAAACAGCTGTAATTCCCTACGCAGGGTTTGCGTAAAAAACATATTTAAAAAACAGGTTATAAACTATCTATGTGCTAAATTTTATCCAAATCCGTATACGAGTTTTTGCGTGAAAGATTAACAAACATCCTTCCATCCATCCTCATAAACTTTCGCATTTATAATATTGGTGAGATGTTTTTTTTTTTTTCGAGACGTACCTTTTATACTGTTCAACGCAAGGTTACATCTAAATCGCGGGAAACAACCAGTATTTCATTCATAGGAATTTCCTGCGCAATAAAATATTCCATACGTTATGGGATATCACGGTGCTATGAGAATCGTGGGGATCTGGCTGAATCGTGACCACTGATGGACAATATGTGGGTATATTACTGTAGGTAGTTGGTTATTACAAATCTAATAGTTATCCAATGGTTGGTAGATAGGTACAGCAGGCAGGGCAAATAAGTTTACACTTAAGTTTTTTTTTTTAAATCTCAGTAATTACTGTTACTACTAGCCTGTGGCATCCCACTGCTGGCCTTCAAAAAAGGCCTCCCCATGACTTCCAAATCTTTCGATCCAGTATCTTTCATTCTTCTTAGTAATTAAGAAGAATAAAAATATTTTCAGTCACTTTGAACCATGGTACAAAAAGTGGTCTTAAGAAGATGATTTTGATCCACAACTCTTGCCAAATATATTTTTATACCAAACAAAACTAAACACACAGAAACTTTAAGACTAAACAAACAGGATAAAACTAATGTCCACATCAGCCTTGAATCGAAAGAACTTTTAAAAATAAGTATCAATGTAAATCGACTTTTGTCGCTAGTCGTACCTAACCGTGTTCGAAATAAGTTCTTAGTATTATCGACATTTATTATAGAATTTTATAAATTGCTAAAGTCTACGTTAAGGCTTGCAACTCAACAATGTAGATAAGATTAGATCTAGACTGTGACTGATCTTAGTTCTAACTTAAATTCTAGTAACCGATATTATGATAATTAAATTGGCCCATAATTAATCAAGTCTCCTTTTGTTATATTACTTGCTACCTGCGATTTCGCCGGCGCCAACAATAGTTGCAAACATTTGTGAAACTTTGCAAGATAGGATAGTAAATTAAAAACTTTGATTGAGGTAACCGTTATTATCAATTATCAAATGCTACACAAAAGTCTACTTAGCAGGCTTTTGTAAACTTGTTGCTACGCATAAACTCTCCAACTAGATTTGGGCAAGCACAGGGTACTGTGGGCACGGCAGACTGCTTGCAGAACGGATGGCCGATGGGGCCGAAAAGGTCTGGAGTGGCGACCGCGAACCGGAAGACGTTGCGTTGGAAGGCGTTCCACTAGGTGGACCGATGACCTGGTGAAGGTTGCGGGGATCCGTTTGATGCGAGACGCATGGGACCAGTCAACGTGGCGACACTTGGAGGAGGCATATGTCCAGCAGTGGACGTCTTTCGGCTGAAATGATGATGATGACACTAGATTTTCAACTACATAGAAAATTCCTTTTAACCTCTATTATCAACCGGTCCCTGAGTGTCAGATAACCTTAAAATGAATTGACAAGCTGTCAAATCTTATGTCAAAAATGTCATCTGTTATGATTTCGGGTCTGAAAGTAATTTAAAAACCTATCCAATCATTTGAAATTTAGAAAATTTCCAATGATTGGATAGGTTATATGGTTTTATAGTAACAGGAGTTAGGAAAGGTCAATACCTATTACACAATTTAAGTACGGATTCAAATAACTCACATTTAACATCACTTTCAAGCAAACCAACTCTGAAACACGGTGTATATTAAAGAGAAACCTCCATAATTTTGAAGGAGAGAGTCCTACAACATTTTACTATCAAGTTATGTTGTACACACGTCAGGTACAAGTTCAGGACAGTGCCCTACGGTCGGTTCAGACGGTGAATAGTGAAATCATAATATAACTGTGAGGTTCGCGTTAGATCTATGAAATACTTGGTCACCGTGGAGTTGAGAAAGCTAAAAACATGCGGATGCGGCGTTTCTAGTTCCAAACTCATTGAACTAAACGTTTCTTGCACAAATTAGGAATTATTTTAGTTTATTGTCTTGATAGACAAGCTATGCCTGCCAAGGCTGCCTCTTAAATATATGCAAACACCACGACAGCTCTTTGAACTATCAGCTTAGAAATACCTTCCACACTAGCTTTCTTCAAAGTATATGCTTATTTGAACAAAATCTTTTAGCGCTTACTTTCAAAACAAGATAGTAATATCTGTTTCATGTCTCGTACGGATTCAAGTTGAACTATTCAATAGATCGCTCTTCAAGACGACATAAGAGAAGTAGATCTATCTTTATACAGGGTGTAAATTGATCCTTCACGAAGCCGTCAACCAAGCATTATGTACATCAAACTTAGTAACTTTACGCAAAAATTATTGCTGGGAAACGGCTTTTTATTTTTGGGTGAAAAATTACGTTTTACGGTAGGATTCAATGTAACGCACTCAAAACATTGTGTTCGTGGGTGAATTTGAATAGTATGGGGGAGTCGTGGAGGTGTTTAAAGTAAAAATATTACATTAATAACATGTATTTTATAAAACTATGAAAAAGTTGGAACTTTGACTCCCAATATCTCCGTAACTAGAAGGTTCCCAGGTATGATCTACTACGAAAAAATGATCACAATGACGGGGGAAGCAAAGGCCTTTCGGCTTCGTTAACGGTCTTGTTACATACACCCTTTATTATTATCTCGTAAAATACAGCCTTATCCACAGCGTCCAAATTCGTCTTAGTTCTCTGTACAACAGCCAGACATACATTATCAATAACATACTATCGTGTACCTGTTTAAACCGCATTGTGAGACAAAATATTAAATTTTCATCTAAAGCTTTCCGCCATATATCGCTGGGACGACAGGTCCCACGGTGTTTTGCGATCACGACCACATTTTTGCCATAAACAATGGTATTACAATGTTCGTCTGTTTGCGGAAATAATATTAATAGAGATATCTTTTGTATAATATCTATTGTTTTGGAAATAGAGAGAGATTCTTCTTGGGTACTAACCTTCACCCTTGTGCATCAATATACTCGCTGGTGTTCAGTAAAAGCATTACACCTCCTGTAGTTCCATGGTAATGGCTTATTAAAACTGAATAATCGCATTAATTTGTTTCTTGTATTATTTCTAAACGGGGTGGAAGGAACATCGACGCGAAAACGGTTGCCACCTATTCAGTACATCAAACTGAGCCCTCCCACATAGAAGTTTTTCAAAAACAAACCAGCAGTTCTATACATTTTGACCGTGTAGGTATTGCACTTTTGGGGGGGCTCAGAATGAATACGTGTAGCATTTGAGATATAATTTAATTTATAGACGATTACTTCTATTTGGATTAAATAAAATATGTGCGAACAATATAACGCATAGTACAATTTACTACACAGGCCTGGTGTGAATTGAAGGTTGTCACATTCCTGCCAGGGCTGCGGGACTGTTCGAAAGAGATACCGTGGCCCTGGAACACAAAGGGCAAAGAAGGAACATGGATGGGTTTTAGTCAGTACAAGTCTGACACTCCCCTCCGCCCTGCCCAGAGTGGGGTGGTCATTTGATGATTTCCCATCCGGAAAAAAAAAAGGTTGTCACATTTTCTGGTGATATTACAACCCATTACCTAGTGCAAATAGACAAGCACATAATGAGAAGTAGGAACCAAAATTAACACAAACAAATTAAACAAACGTTTTTAAACAAAAAACATTTATCAGACACAATAATCTCTCCATATTTTGTTCCGCACCCAACTTTGCATGACAACCACCATATCCGTTGATACGATAATTGAAAGAAATTACAAGCATCTTCGCGTGTTTATCTAGTGTGGGAAACAATCAACATGGGATCACAATGAGGCACGATTTGGATCAGCCATGATGTATTAATGACAACCATGACGGGGAGGCTAACTTGTGGTAATTTGTGTTCGTATGTGGCACGCCATTTCCTTGGCAACGGAATTAAACGGTACTCGGTATGGTTAATTATTTATTAGATAATTAGTTTGGTTTGTCAGAAGTAGTCGGGAAGATGTAGCGTCAACTGCACGTCAGTTTCCAGTCTGACGAAAGCTAGACTACCTACGAAATAAAGGTTATTTTTGAACCTGGGCGTGTGGTTAACTGTACCTGGTAATAAGAAAAGGAGGTAAACAATTAATGCAGGCGTCCGGACTTTCCTAGGTTTCTAAGACGTCACAGACCTACGGTGAAAGAACGACAACGTGATGAAACTTTAACGGTGTTCAATTCTAGTTGTCTGCACGCTGTGATCAATGCTTGTTTCTTCTGTTAGGCTTCTGTCGTACAGTAGCTGAAAAACTCACTTATTATCGAGTCAAAGGTACTTTTTATAAAATATGGGTATAGGCTGTGACCACGATAAAAGCAGGCTTTCATTAAGTCCTCAAAAGTCTTTACCAATAAAGTAAGTAGTAATCTATCTACTCTACCTATTACGATAATTTCATTTACAATACGCTAATTAACCTTAAAATTCAAATTCCCTTGAAATATTTCATCAGAAATATCGTAAACCAAGTACGACGGACGTAACATTCCGAAATAGCACCATAAAAATATCAGCCAATAAAATAATCTTCGCTTTATGACGTCACTTATTAACACCATAACGATTTTCAAATTAAAAACTGTTCGGCCGTCTTCGGGGATACGAACATTAACGAAGTGTACTGTCGAGTTCAAATTTGAAAAAATTTGACGTTCTTGGTTGGAAAAAAATAAAGATTTTTTCTTTCGATGTTATGGTGGATAGCAAAAGATCAAACATTATGTTTTAAGTACCTACTGCATTTTGTCATCTCGTAAGTTGACAATGAACAACATCAAAAGTATTTAGAATTGACATAACCTATCGAAAAGCTTCTTGTTAATCCTGTAGAAAGTCATAGATAGTAAAACACTTTGGAATCAATAGACACTTGTCTATGCCCTCTAGGTAGGTTATGTTTCATTCTATGACTCCATAGGCCGTCTAAGTTGGTTAGATCATTCTTCATCATAGACCACACACTGCCATACAAAATTACAGAAGTTCAAGCACATTCATCGGCAAATGCCACTTTACCTCCCAAGTGCCATAAAGTAAATAAACGTTTATTCACAATATTAGTACGATTGCGTATGTAAAACACGCGCTCACTTAACTCTTTTGCAATACGATAACAACGTAAAGGAGATTATTATGACAGCCTACAATAAGGATAATATATTGCTTTGCTGCACCCCTGGAAATTGCAACACCAAAGGTCATAAACCTTAAGTTTTACCCTTTTAGGTTGAAAGTCCAATGGCAGGAAGTTTCGGAAGGAAAGGATAAACTTGCTAGAATATTGGCGGCATAGGCGAAGTGTGCATGAATGATGCATACTATAAGTTAAAGCTCGCAAAATGACAAGCTAAATAAGCGTATTGTGCTACCGAAGCTGTAGCAAGGATTATTCCAATTAATTGTGATTCGTATCGGAAATTAAAAATAGACATTTTTAATCTTAAATAAGTAGCTTTGGTGTATACTTAGCGTTATTTTAATTGAATGTCAGTCTATTTGATAAATGCTTAACGCTTGGTAAACTACTTTGTATTTTTAGATTTTATTTACTGAAACTGCATTACCTTTTCTGATGATCGATCTTAACCTTTAAGTTTTATGGTCAAACGAATATTTAAGGCAATAAGAATCATGGCTGTTTGACATAAGTATGACTATCAAGCAAACTGGATTACATTACGAAAGTGGTACACAGGGCGGCACATAAAGCTATACATTTCCAGTATAACTTGGCCTCGCTTTGTATAGATTTCCTATACAATGAGAGCTTTTGTTAAGCTTGATTGGCCATCGTGCTTACCTTCATGTCAACTTTTTCTGACAACCCTGCACGTTAACTTAACTGTACACTTTCAACTTAAGAACATACCCGTCTCCTAAACAGTATTAATCACAGATCATAATATATATCTAATGAAGGTATATCTATAATATATCTATATATATATATATATATATATAAAAGGTATATCTATAATATAGATATACCTAGATAACGAAAGAGCACCTTTTTCGCGTGCCCGGCTTAAGCATTTTGTGCTTAACGTGGCTACTGTCGCAGTAAGCTAATTTGTTGTGTTGTGTTGTGTTGTGTGCTGTGTTGTGTTTGTGTGTTTGATGTTGTTTGTTTGTTTGTGTGTAAAACAACAACTTTACAACTCAAGAATTTAATTTTAGACATTTAAATAATAAAAATGTAGTCTATTTTATATAGTAACTAAAATGTGCTTATGACGTCTTAGCAGGTAGTCAAAACAAAAAATGGCGCGCTTGGTTTTCATACGGATCGTGATACTTGCGTTACCTAGGTATATCTATGTACATCTGTGGTATCAATCATACTTTGATGTATGAGACTTAACAACCTTTTATTACTGTAACGGAATAGTGACGTTACTGATATGTAAGGCCTCCGAAAGAATTTTTACTACCCAGTTGAATGGTACCCAAAGGCACACTGAAAAGGAAACCATTTACGGATTCCATCAAAAAGAAAATACATGTCTTGTCCTATCTTTAATGACAGTAAAAACAAAATGGCCGCTATAGCAAACTTCACCTTACAGACTTTACGTCCGCAAGGTCATCGCTTAACGGGTTTTTGTTTACTTACCAACACATATAGGTGTTAAAAGTAACTATAAATAAAATTACGGAGCTTTTCTGAGTGGGTAGAGAACTTTTGTCCAGACAGAACAAAAGTTCCCTATCTGTTAGGAAAAGCTCTATTCGGAACTATTCAATTCTGCCGTTATTGCGATGGCTTTCAGTTTATCTAACGTGTCTTTTAGTAATACGACATTGTTGACATTGACATACCAGGGAAGATTCGAAGGTCAGACACGGAGTATGTGGAAAAAATGCAGAATCTGAGCTTTTAAAGTACCTAATTTAAACTTATACTGTTACTGAATATGTTTCGTGATTATCCATTATACAGAGCTCCCGATATTTCGACGCTACTGTAAGCGCCATGATCGTGGGATGACTCAATCGATAATCACGGAAGATATCGCGTAAGTGACAGTATAAGTTTAGTTATAAGCCGCGAAAGCTTAAAACAGTCCTAATATACTCGTAGTTAAGTGACCTTCTTAATTACAATCTCAGTTTTAAGCCCGATCACATTCAGATCAGTAAAGTTGATGCTATGGTATTCAGTGTAATTTGTTGTGACCTGACTAGTTATATAAATGCTATTTCAATTTTCAGATACTTTTTTTTTTTTTTTTTTCCAGATGGGAAATGACCCCCCCCACTCTGGGCGGAGCGGAGGGGAGTGTCAGACTTGTACTGACTAAAACCCATCCATGTTCCTTCTTTGCCCTTTGTGTTCCAGGGCCACGGTATCTCTTTCGAACAATCCCGCAGCCCTGGCAGGCATCGGCCCATGCGGACCCCTACTTGATTGCTGACATCTCTTTGAGGCACGCGTGGAACACGAACGCGCCGTCGACACAGCCTGTCGTCATAAGACGGCCGGACGGCGAGCTAGCCCATAACTCGCCGTCCACAGGCCAGCGCCTACGGTGGTCGGAAACCACCACGTGACCCCCGACGCCCAGGGCGTCTCCCGCGGCGGCTGGGACGTGAGGTTCTTTCCCTCTCACGTCCTGCCACCTCCTTCACTAGCATGACTGCTTCGCAGAAGGAGGTGACGGCTTCCCATTCTCTCTCGCTCCGGACCATGGCTTGAACCAAGGCCGGACGCGAGAGATCGCCGCCGCCAATCGCCGCTATGAGGACACGGCGGTGCTCCGCCCAAGCGGGGCAGACCTCCACGGTGTGTTCCACCGTGTCCTCCGGACGATCCTCGCAGTGGAAACACCCGGGCGTTTCCTCCCGCCCGATTCGGTGCAGGAACCTCCCGAAACAACCGTGTCCGGTGAGGACCTGCGTCAGACGGTAGGTGAGGGCGCCGTGGCGCCTCTCTAGCCACTCCTCAAAGAAGAATTATTCGGTTTGAAGTATCTGAAAAAGGCAATAATTATTCGGTTTGAAGTATCTGAAAATAGGGCACGCCACCATACACACGCAGACACACACGCCCTATTTTCAGATACTTCAAACCGAATAATTATTGCCTTTTTCAGATACTTCAAACCGAATAATTCTTCTTTGAGGAGTGGACTTAAGTTTTTGGTATCATCATTCATCTATCTTATAGTGTTTGTTTTATCAGGATAGATTTCAATACTTGTGTATTCAACTGTACCACGTTTAACGATCAACCATTATCGATATTTTTTTTTATTTCTTAAGACGTATCATTACCACCATCAATTTTTTCTCTTTACAGAAAGGCAAGAATTGCATTTATAACCAACTATAATAGCATCACGCATTGACAACGGCTGCATCGATAACCACCGATTAAATTATACATAATCACACCAACCACGGTCAATTGTCTCGAAAAATCTTAAGGAAAACATATAAAAACCAATTTGAGGCTTCGGAGTAAAAAAAGAAGAAAAAATCATTTATTTCTTACGATTGTCGGCTGTACGATTACTGTACCGACGTACCACGGTTTCCGCCACTATAACAACCTCTAGAGGTTTTCAACACCACCTAAAATCAACCAACACTGTGTTCAAACCCAGAAGAAAATTCTCTCACTTCGGACGCCCAAGAGACACAGTGTTCATAAATGGAATACCACCTAATGATAGTCCGGGTTGCGGTTAGACCATTATTAATTCTATCTCGCTCGCACTCGAATAACGGTCGTAAATTAAAGTGAGAGGGGTAATCAGAGATCCGAGGCTACGTGATCTCCATTACAGTCTGCTGATGCGTTTTGGATTCTTTTGTTCTTTTTTTTCTGGTTTTTAGATTAGTTATACGTGGTTATGCGAGATTACAACGCCTGGAAACAATTGTTTTATATTTTTGGGGATATGCTAGACGTGTTTTTGCGTGAGAAACAATGAGCTTATTACGTATTTTAACAATGTTTATTTTGGGTGGTACACGTCAATCTGTCACGTCAGTGCTGTATTATTTATTATCTTTGACGAACTAATAGAATATTCAGTCAAATAAATAAAGCACAACCGGAAGACGTTGCGTTGGAAGGCCTCCCACTAGGTGGACCGATGACCTGGTAAAGGTTGCGGGGATCCGCTGGATGCGAGACGCACGGGATCGGTCAATGTGGCGACACTTGAAGGAGGCCTATGTCCAGCAGTGGACGTCTTTCGGCTGAAATGATGATGATGATGATGAAATAAAGTACCAGCGCGTGTTAAAATAATTTGCTACCTGGAACTCATGTATGTATTTAAAAACACCAGACAACTGCCGCTGAAAGCAAAAGGAGCGTATCTACAGAAAATGTAAAATATCTTACTTAACAAAAGTGTGTATCTAGTAGTAGCTCATTTATCCACGTTCCCTTTCCTCAGATTCGCCCTTGTCCAGACTTTAAACTAAAAACATGCTCGGTATTAATCGAATTCATAGCAATTCTTTAGGACCATCCAAGAATGCAAGCTCTATTCATTGACTAACAGTCCATTAAGCAAAAAACAAACGTTTCGTTAGTAGCTGTTTTGACATGGAAAGAAAAATTCTAGTGCGAGCAGGGTTTGAACCTGCGACCTTCCGATTCAGTACACCGGATGTCTTAATCAATTAGACCATCGCACCCTGCTCACAGCTGTCGAAATTTTCGTTCCATTAATAACGTCTTACGGTGACGTTAGCGCCATCTATTTAAGAAAGTATCGAACTAACTTAACTTTGTGTTTCGTTAGTAGACCATTAATACAAATCAAAGTAACTAACTATTGAAGTTACACCTGGTTCAGCACCCGTAGCCCTTGACACTCATAGCCGCGTATAAAACAGGTAACACCTACAACCCCAGCTAGATAAGTGGCCTATCTAAGCTAACAAACAGCGACAAAGTAGCCATAGAATTAGAATATCGTTGTGAAATAAATGATTGACTTGCTTAGCGAGATCTATTTTATGTAGTTTGGGATAAATTAGAGCATTTTGTCAATGTACTGGTTTGAACAGTCCTTATTTCCATGCACTAAACGATGCTTTAAGAGCGTTTACGACTTACGGCATTTCTTACAAACTTTTGAGTCGATTTTAATAAAACTTCATACGCTTAAGCAGGATACATAAGTCTGAAAAGTTTTTGAAAAATAGTGTTACAGCTAAATTATACTGATTTTAGATTTTCCGTAGAAACAGGAATTTCCAATTATCGTTTTTTTTAAGATATTTTCAAAATGTTCTGTGATAACTTTTTAGACTTTTTATCCTGCTCATGCGTATGAAGTTACATTAAAATCGGTTCAGTCATTAAAAAACGACTTGAAAGTTTGTATGAAATGCCGTAAGTCGTAAACGCTCTTAAGCTACTGTCTGATTGTTACAGCATAATCTGCCTCAATTTAATTTTTTCCAATGGTAAACTGTCGATCTATATTAGTGCCCAAGATACAGGCTTTGCCTTGGGGTCAATGTAAAACCTTTTTGTATATTTTTATTTTGTATTTTAAATGTTCCCACTGCTGGGACACAGGCCTCCTCTCTATGACAGGGATCGTGCTATAATCCACCACGCTCACCCACTTACCTGGATTTCATACCGGTTCCCTGACGTTATTGTTAAAGATTTAAGATATCATCTTTTTCAGGACCTTACAACCAAAAGAGACTGAAAAGGTGGTTCTGTCCTTACTTACCTTCAATAATAATAATAATATTATTTGACCGGAAACAACTAACCCACATTGCAGACACGTCTAGACTTTAACCTAATACGTCTTTAGCCATAATAGAACAATGCCTAATATCAATATAACGTCCTTGAACCGCCGGGAAGACCCATGCGAGTCTATTACAATTCTTGCCAACGACTTGAAATACCATGAGATAGATCCATAGAATACTAATACCTGATTATTTTGACTATCATGTATCTACTGCATGTTTAGACAAGTTATGTGATGGGATTTCCAAAACTTTTGAAGGACTTCTTAATAAGATTCTCCTTTTAGACGTGTTGAAAGTAAAAGCTGAGGATCCAGACAAAGTGACATTATTGGTGATGGGAAAGTAAAAAAAGGAATTGAATTGGCATGGCATGACCATAGAGTTTAAGTGATACAAAACGCATTGAAAGATTGCCTCTTGTCCTGGGACCCCTGCAATCTCCTTTGAAGATACCAAAACACGGACAACAGCTGATTTTGAAGAATGAAAAACTATAAACTAATAATAAGAGTCTATTTTCAAATACGACAGTTTACTTCCTGTCTCATTTGCCAATATGTAGGCCACTCTTCATAACAGTAAATGCCATAAAACAGTTTGTGCAATGAAGAGATCCAACGTAGTTCTGATAAATATTCATTTAAAACTACTATAAGATTTATAGTTCCTTATAAATCCTAACAAAACTGTCGTTTTGCAACCAATGACTATAAACCTGGTTATTTTATTGGAATAACGAAGCTGTACTAATCTTGGCTAGTCAGGCTCTAAATCTCTAATATTGGGTAAGTAAAACGTCATATGGCTTAAGATTTAAGAGCATTTGGTTGTCATATCAGAGATAGATCAAGAAAAAGATGACAAAGTTCAGTAGATCACCAGAAGGCATAGTTAGAGTGACATTCTCAGCGAAAACGATAATTGAAAAGTCAAAAACGTTAAGGATTGTCATAGACTACCAAAAATCTAAAATCAATCATGTTGGAAATCGTTATGGGAATACGAAACGCTTGTACCTACCATTTTTCACCCTTATGCCCTGAGATATAAGATTGAAAAGTGATCGACTATCCGTGAGCGTGGTAGTACCTAATGAAGAGAAGGACGAAAGAATACCAACAGGATACTACAAACTTCTATCTACCCTCAAACACGTAACAGAATATACACACCCGAAATCACTCAGGATGTCCAGGGCAACCCAACAGGTTAAGGTTACCACAGTTTAATGGTAATCGCAACCATTGGCATCCGACCACACCCGACTCATATGAAATACTGTGTTCGATCAATTCCGATGCGCGAATGCAACGCTTGTAAAGCTTGGTTTACATGAAAGATTTTAACCTGAAGCAAAAAATGGTAATAATCTTTTTGCAAAAATTTACTACCTAACCCTATTTAGCTAATAGAAAAAAAAAAACAATGTGATACTTCATGCTGAAAAGATGGATGGACGATAAGACGGATATAAATCATGTGAAAGAAAACGGAGCCAATGATGTTGTGATGGTTGACCCCTGTCAATCTGAGAATGGAAGAATAAAATACGTTGCTTTGGCTTCAAGTAACAAGGAATAAGCGCAGGATGATGATGAATTGATAACACTTCATTTTGACGAATGAAATAAGTTTACTGAATATTTCAGTTTTTCTGGAAATTCATGGTACGAAGAAGTAGAATTTCATGGTATGAGCTTCTAAAACCGATTTGGATTAATGGTTTTTGTTGCAGATAATCCTTTTCCAGAACAAATGTGGGAGAACTTTACTTTTTATGGGTATCTTTACTTTAGCTTAAATAACTTGACATCTTATGTAGATGTCTTGTCAAGAGTTAGTATAAGACCCATTAAATTGAATTCGTTTCTTCAAAACGGTATCCATTTTTATTTAGCAAAATATTGCGTGTATTATTATCTTAGGAAACATGAAGACTGACTGGTTGACTGGTAGAAAATGCCTATGGCATTAAGTCCACCTCTGTACTTTGGTGCTTGAAGTGTTAATTAAATAAATAAATAAAGTTTTAATAAATATCGATGAAGCTGCAACGTCTGGTGGTTTCATAGCATCCGGTATGTCAGACGTACCTTAGAATTGCTTTTCAAAGCTTAATTAGTCGGTTGAGTCTTTTGTTCATGTTCATTTTCTTAATAATCTAGCTTCATTTCCTTATGGAGCAATAATTCAAACTAGAACTAGAACAGATACAAATATTTTTAGATCAGGCTCTCTTCAATCTAGATTAGGCTCCCATCTCCACGTAAAGGTTTTTAAACCAATAGCCACACTATTTTTTAAACCACTTTTAAAAATAATACCTTCCCAAGTGGAAGGACAGGAGGGAGGTCTTATACCTACAGAGGTACAAAGAACACTAACTAACGCAGTCTTACCTCTTATCACACACTTACAAAAACAGCCCAACTCCTCGTAAACAGCTACATAAAAAAATCATAACTGAACTCCTTTAGTTCATGTGCAATTCGCTTTAATTAAAAGGGGGTGGAGTTATTAAAATAATTACGCGCCGCCCCTTGTCCAATGAACAGGCGCGGCGGTAGGACTACCCAATTAGGCGAGGAGACATGCCTGGATCATGTGCAGGCGCACGACATGGTTTTTGCGCGGCAAAACATGGCGCTGATGACGTAACGGGCCGAAAGTCTCCGAAAGTTGCCGAAGTGTTTTTGGGAATTGCGACGAATTACGAAAATGCTTTTTTTTGTCGTGTAAGAATTTGTGATACATTAGCGGTATGAGTGGAATGATATTGTTGAGAAAAACTTGGAGAATATGATGTTAAAGGAATTTGGACGGCATGATATCAAAAAATTATGACGTGAGGTGTGAGAAAAGTCATGATAGACTGCACAAAATGTATTTATTAAACATAAGTGTTCACAAAAAGCCGTTGCCATTTAATGAGTTCCCTGCTCCGTCCATCCAATCCCAAGTCTGAGTTAATTAAAAGACTCAGTAATTCAGGCATGGTAAGAGAACATCTAAGTATTTGGTACCTAAAGTGTTTAACAAAATAGATTTATTAAGAGAAAAAGAAAAAGTAAGTTAAGGATCACTAAAGACAAAGTTAAAAAATATTTTACTGGAAAGCAAACTCGAGGAGCACGTGGCTAATAATGAAAAAAAAAACTTTTATGAACAAATTAACATGTTTATTTATTTGTGTTTAAATTAAAAAATATTTGAATTTTCTGTTTTTCATATTTCAGCTCAGTTTTGTATTAGTGTTTTCTGTTTTTCATACTGGGCTGTTTACTTACGGTAACTCCGCCTCGAATGCAGTAACACGGTTTCCCCACTTATATCAAAATGTACTATGATATGATTAAACCATAACAGTAGAATTTATAAGAAGTAGCTATTTAAGTAAGGTGGTTCATTGTTATGTAAAAGAGCGCCTCTCGCCATCAAACGTAAAAGTTTGGCGAGTTTAGAATTAAGCAACACCTCTGTACTATAGTCTCATTAAATAAAAAAAATAAATAAAAAAAAAAAAGGCAAGAAAATCGTAGCAGGTATTTCTATAGAAATACTGTGAGGGTGAAGAATTACCCTTAAGATTTATAAAAGAACAATATGCCTAACTCAGAATGAGGAAATAAGCTTAGTTCAAAATAGAATTTGTTTATAAAATCTGACAGACTAGAGTAATAGTCGCATACTCTGATCAATGACCCATCACAGTCCAGCAACCAGATTTATCTTTCAAAAACAATTTTTCTTTTATCTTTTTAATAAAAAAGAAACCCTGCAACTTCGTAAAGCAACAAAAGCTCGTCTGATTACTTATAAATATTAAATATGGGTGAGTTCGGTTACATAGCGTCGTGTTTCAGCGGTTTGCGGCGACCAACGTCTCCTCCACACCACTAGCTTCACCGCCACTCAAAATACAAAGTTTTAAGGTTTATATTCCCTTGTTTTTTGGTTGCTGGGTAGTGGAATTTAAGTTGGTTTTTAAGTGTCGGAGCTGATATTGTCTTTCTTGAAGGGAATATGCATTGACATGTAAGTTTTGTTGCTGTGTTCGTAAACGTAGTGGACCTTGTGTTATTTTCTTAAAATATCTAGGTAAAGAATGTTACGACATTGTGAAGGTTGTAGGATTATATTTATGACTGGCTTTTGCTCGCGGGTTCACCCCCGATTTGTGCGGTAATTAACCCACGGAAACGTTTTAAATGTAGCTTATAGAACTCGGAGATAATGTAGCTTCCCGTTAGTGTAAGAATTTTCGGAATCGGATCAGTGGTTCCGGAGATTACTCCCTACATACAAACTTATAATTACCTCTTTATAATATAGATTTACGACAAAATAAATTTTCAGTAGTTAATATATTTTAGAAATAATGTTTGAGCTTTGTCTAGACTTGACAAAAAGACTAACTTATTGAACAACCTTTTGCATGCCTTTGGGACAGGCAATCAGTAGATAGTATCAGACTGGCGTTATTTGTTTTTTTTAAAGTATTTAACTACAATAGCTCTGTATTGAGCTTCTATAGGACCTTCTATAGGTCTGTTCAAAACTAGGTAATAAAACACGAATAATTTACGATTCTTATAATAGTGCGTTGCAATGTAAAACGTCATAGTTTTTAGCTTTTGATTTAGTATCAAGGCACCCTCAGGATGGGAGGGTATAAAATAGGGGTTTAATATAAATAATGTGGTGAATGGGTGATGGCTTATACCTTTTTTTTTTTCGGATGGGAAATCATCAAATGACCCCCCCCCGCCACTCTTGGCGGAGCGGAAGGGAGTGTTAGACGTGTACTGACTAAAACCCATCATTCATGTTCCTTCTTTGCCCGTTGTGTTCCAGGGCCACGTTATCTCTTTCGAACAGTCCCGCAGCCCTGGCAGGCATCGGCCCATGCGGACCCCTACTCGGTTGCTGACATCTCTTTGTTGGCTTATACGTATGTGTTGAGTTTTATTCTCTTACAATGTAGTGTAGTGCAGGTTCTCTGCTTGTATATTGTCTCCCTTATCATCCAAAGATACAACATTACCATCAGATAACAAAGTATAATCCTTAATCCAATATCAATAATCAACGTCTGAAATAACGAGACGAATCGGTTGAATCGATTCCCTCTCGATTCCGATCTCTTATCGATTACTCGCTGATCAGATCGCTCAATCGGTGGTCATTGTCAACGTTGTATCCCTGTGACATCTTTTCATACATTCCCTATTCAAATTTCAACCTTACCACTTCCCAATAAGGTCCTTATATACTTAGGTAGTTGGTGCAAGTTTATATCTCGGTTGTGGTATTTAAATTTGGGTTTTATGTCATTGAGATAAGGTTTATAGAGAGTGATTAAGATGGATGGTATTAACGAACAAAACCTCTTTCGTATTGAGCATTACGTCCTTAATTAGTGTCATGTACATGTCACATCAACGCCTTCGTTCGTTATTCATGAAAAAAATATGTCGATATTTGTTTTTTTTTTTGTAAGCGATTCAACTTTCGAGTCGGCTACATATTTTAAATCTGACTTTGAAATATATGACTCATATTTTAAATGAGATATTTTGCATATATTATATTAAATATTTAATAAGTTATGGAGCCGATGATTCTGTTTTGTTTAATGCGACATCAACTGTTTTATTTGACGTTAAAAATTACATCTTTAAATTTTTATAGTTCGAAAGATCTGTACTAAGACCTACCATAACCAAAAATGAGGTGGTAAAATAAGTTTAATTCACATATATATACAATGTGTCCGGTCTTGTACGAGCGATACTTTAGGTGCTTATATAACAACCATTCTATTAAAAAAGTTTGTTTATTTGCAAACAATTTGTTGTCAAAAATTGTTGATAAATGCATAATTTTTTGATATTTTTCTGGAGTTTAATTTCCGTGTTCTTAAAGTTACAATAACGTGAAAACATTATTTCATAAAGTAAACGATAGAAAATATCTTTGCCTTCCTTATAAGCCTATTTTAATCTCAGTAAGACCAAAACTTTGAGAGATATGATTTTTTTTTTTGTTTGAAAAATACAGAATGGCTGCCAAATAGGTGAAGTAAGTGGATTGGACCTAAATGTGTAGTGTATTTGTGTATTAAAATTGTTGTTTTATAAATACCTAGAATATCGCTAGTCCATGACCGGACACATTGGATAAAAAAAAATATCTTTAGTTGACAGATAAAGACACATACTACAACTTCTTATACCCTACCACCCCTTAGGGAGGTAGGCTCTCCTGATAATCTCCTGCACAGTTAACCCCGCCCTCTAGCGGATACTCCGATACAATCATCGATACTCACGTACTTCATAATATACCTGTTCTCGCCTATCTGGGTACCTGCCCACCAGATGTTAATAGCGCGATAAGGTTTATAGTCGCGTTTTTATCAGCAATTTGCAGTTTAATATGAGATCGTGTACGGCTTGATTAGTAAGTACTTGTTGATTCAGAAGCTTTAGTTGTAAAGGCATGGGTTGTATTCTGTGGTAGAAGTGAGAATAATAGCTTATAGGGGTCTGGCGAAATAACATTCTAATGTTACCCATAACGACGGTGGAAACGTCAAAATGCTCAAAACGGTCTGTCGTCGTGGTCTGTGGTCGGTTGTCGTCTGGGCTCTTTGGTATTTCCATAAGGTACCGAAACAAAAAACTCTTCGTAAAGCTCTTCTTCTGAACAGCTTTTCGTTATTAGTTCTTCTGAGGAAATGAAGAGGTGAAACATAATTTGTAAGATATCACGCCTCTAATCCCCGAAGGGTTAAGCAGATGTACCTAATAGTACACCCTCATTTCGTCAGTTATATTTAAGTCCCATATAATAGGAGGCGAGCCTATTGCCATCAACCGGTCACAAATCCAGTCTCTGGAAGACTAAGGAAGATAATATGTGACATTCAAAACCCTATTCATTCCAAGTCATCTCACATAGTCTAGACTTGTATCCCAGAAGTGCGATGTCATGCTTATGCCATTTCCTAGGGAGTCATAGAATAAAATTCAAGTCACAGTTCAATCGAAGTAATCCTTCTACAATAACTGCTACAGTGGAATCAGTAAACGTTTTACTGATAACATTAGTTTTGCTAGTCCAGGTCTAAGTAGTTCGCATTATCATATTAAGACCTTGATGTCCTAGACTAAATGGAGATAAGCTTATTGCTAACAGAATCGAATGACGTCATCAACAATTTATGTTTAAAGGTTTGCTAGACGGCTTAAAACAAGAAAATAGATAAGTGGAATACGTTTCAACGTCAGTACAAAATACAATGCTTATTCACTACACGTCCGGCGCACCCTGGGCAGTCAGCGAGCCCCCTGCTTTCACCACGATGGCCCACAAACGATGGGGCACTTAATATCGTGTCCTGCGTGTCCTGTTGTTTGTTCACCACAGGAACTGATGGACGCTACCGAAAGCGCCAAACTAGTAGCTCAGTTCTGGGCTGACACAATTTACATTGCTATCGACACGCTAAAAAGAAGAAGAATGCTTATTCTGGTGAATTTCATAATGTGATGTCCCTAAAAAAATGTAATTAGTCGATACTTTAATAAATGCATTTAAATCATTCTGCGGGATAATTGCGTAAACACTCCCAAGTCCCAGTTAAACAATTCCAAGTCATTTACTCAAATTAGGCTGATAATCTCAATTAGAACTTTTTGAACGTCAATTTTTTTTTAAGCTTTGCTCCTCACTAGGAATTTCTACTGTACCGTGGGTGCGTTTACAAACATTTAAACTCACATACACAAACAGACAGCCAACAACTTTCGAACCCGCGACACACAGCGTACTTGCCAACCACTGCGCCAACCGTACCGTCAATTTCCAAGAGACAGTCTCCCAAAACGCTCACCGTTCGCCACTTCCTAGTGTTTTAGCTGGAAAGAAGTAGCGGAATAAACTCCCCAGCTATAGACCGACCGCTTTAATGAATCCTCCGCCTTGGCCATCAAAGGCACATCCATACATTTCATCATTAGTCATTTAGCAGCGGGATTGTGTGCTAATGACGGCCTTACGATTTAACATATTAATATGTTATTAACAGATAACTCCATGTTTTGATAATGAAAAGACTCGGAAACGTATTTTATTTGCTTGATAAATACCTGATAGAGCTAGCCACGCGATTTATGATCAATAAAAAGTATACAGGCTAACTGTAACTTCCCTCGCTACTGTAGATGTTACCCGTGGGTGAAATACACCATTAAAATAAACCCATTGCTTTATAGAGGAACTCACTGATTCCACTCTAATGAAGTTTTATTATAGTTTTTTTATGGTTTCAGTGCCAATCTTACTTGGTTCATTGCGATTCCTGGATATAATTTCTTATTGCTTGAATTTATATAAGTGGAGGCAGTTAAGGTAGGAGAGGTATTACTTTAGTTATTCAATGGTGTCCCGTATTATAAAATTAAGACGAGAAACACTAATTTTAATGGGATGGTTGCTAGTAGAGCTGGCTGCTCCTCAACCCAACTGCATGCCACACTTTTCTGTCACAGTCCTAAGGATTATGAAATAAAATAATTTTTCTTTTGTTCGACAACGTACGTAATGCAATGAAATGTTGCTATAGACCAACCGCTTTAATGAGTCCTCGCGAAGATATCTATTTAAATGGAATATTCTGAAGGTCGATCACGTATTGTTCATTTATTACCGTAATACCTACTTGAAATATGGTTATTTTAAAGCAAATAACCTGTGGAATATTGTTAGGACTATGCGGACGCATAATGTGCCTTTGATGGGGCAAGGCGTAGGACTCATTAAAGCGGTCGGTCTTTAACTAAAATGACATTGGAACAGTGATGCTCTAACAATATTGAAAAAGTCAAAAATTTATGGAACTGACATAAGTGTCCTAAAGTAGGGCACGCCACCATAGTGGCGATAAGTCCCCTCTTTGAGGAGTGGCTAGAGAGGCGCCACGACGCCCTCACCTACCGTCTGACGCAGGTCCTCACCGGACACGGTTGTTTCGGGAGGTTCCTGCACCGAATCGGGCGGGAGGAAACGCCCGGGTGTTTCCACTGCGAGGATCGTCCGGAGGACACGGTGGAACACACCGTGGAGGTCTGCCCCGCTTGGGCGGAGCACCGCCGTGTCCTCATAGCGGCGATTGGCGGCGGCAATCTCTCGCGTCCGGCCTTGGTTCAAGCCATGGTCCGGAGCGAGAGAGAATGGGAAGCCGTCACCTCCTTCTGCGAAGCAGTCATGCTAGTGAAGGAGGTGGCAGGACGTGAGAGGGAAAGAACCTCACGTCCCAGCCGCCGCGGGAGACGCCCTGGGCGTCGGGGGTCACGTGGTGGCTTCCGACCACCGTAGGCGCTGGCCTGTGGACGGCGAGTTATGGGCTAGCTCGCCGTCCGGCCGTCTTATGACGACAGGCTGTGTCGACGGCGCGTTCGTGTTCCACGCGCGCCTCAAAGAGATGTCAGCAATCAAGTAGGGGTCCGCATGGGCCGACGCCTGCCAGGGCTGCGGGACTGTTCGAAAGAGATACCGTGGCCCTGGAACACAAAGGGCAGAGAAGGAACATGGATGGGTTTTAGTCAGTACAAGTCTGACACTCCCCTCCGCTCCGCCCAGAGTGGGGGGGGTCATTTGATGATTTCCCATCCGGAAAAAAAAAAAAAAAAGAAGTGTCCTAAAGTCTCGTTGTAGGTAAACAAAACGATTTAAACGCGGTTATGCCACTTTTCCAGACCCTAAGAAATCGAATGTACTGTAATTTCATCTACACCTAAAAAAGTACAAGACAGCTATGCTGCCCTGGTAGCAAGCATTAGTATCGGAGGCAGTAAAAATCAACATTTATTTAAAATAAACTTAAACAGTCTTCTCGTCAGAATAAACCCGACATCACCACTTAAGGTATTTCTGATTAAATGCCAAATTAGCAGTCCTATATACAAAAAATACACTAACTATATAAATAGGCAATTGCTTAGCTAGACAACCTCTTACGCAAAGACCGCTGAGACGATTTAATAAGCTATTTAAAACGGGTTAAACGGTTTGAAAGTGATGTATGGTGTCCACACTTGGTGTTAAAACTTGCTATAAATATACCAAGCTTGTATGGTCTTTATATGAGGATTTACAGACCAATAGTTGGGCCAACTTGTTGGCTAACATCGCCTCTATCGTCTATGATGTAAGGGGATTTGGAAAGGTTGATATTATTTTATCTTGTTGTTCATAGGAAAGCTAAATAATACTTCTCGAGGATTAATAATAACAGCCGCTCGGATCAATCTTCATGTTAAGCCGCACTTGCCTAGGTAGGTCCGTGGGTGGGTCACCATCCTTTACATACCAAGTTTCCTCCGTGCCTTAGAAAGTATGTTAAGCCGTTGGTCCCGGCTGTCATTTTTGACTGTCGTTACAAGTAGAGCGACCTCCACAAGCCAGTTATTACTGGGTAATACGATACCCTTGGTAAGACTGGTTGTCAGACTGGCCACCGACTACCTGTAACGACTGTCAAAGATCTACAAATGACAGCCGGGACCATCGGTTTAACGTGGTTTTCGAGGCATGGAAAAAACTTGGTATGTGGTACTTGTTGGTCACCCATCCTCGGAGTAACCTAGGCAAGCGTAGCTTAACTTAAAGATCGACCCGAGCGGCTGTCTTTTTTTGACCACGAGCTCCTCCCTAGACCTTGTGGACAGGCATAGTCATAACATAGTAAGCAAAGACGATGATAAAATCGCATTTTTTAGCTTTATCTCAAATAGTTTGTTCAGTAGCTATTAAAAATTGATGGCTCTTTTACTAATGAATCGACAACTTTGTAGTTCGAGTTGCCAACAAGCCGGGAAAAGGATCAAATAAAAATAAAAGTACGCGCGCGCGCGCGTGTATATGCGTGCACGTGTGTATGAGGGTGTGTGTAGTGTGTGTATTTGAACTACCTCTTTTTATTTATCTTTTATCTTCTTTAAAACTATGAGTAGCTCTAAACTTTTTAATACAAGCAAAAGTAGCAAAATGGACCACAAATGTAACTGTTTTGTTTTAACCAATCCCCAGTCGAATGATCCGTAGTAAAACAGGGAAAACTTTCTTTTCTTTACTCAATATTTCACTTTTCACCCGTCTTGCAAGAAGGGTTATGTTTTTTCCTTAAATATAATACGGTAAATTAATAAAATTATTATGTGTTAATGACATGAATACAAAGCTTGTACTCATGTTCACCTTTAAAACTACTCTTTGAGCTTATAAGTCTATAAAATTACACGCAAAAAAATGTTTGACAGTCAGTTGTCCATCCTGTCAGCCCGTATGTCACACGCTCAGATGTAATTAACTTGTTGCCCCGATATCTCATGCAGGTGTCTCGTCAGTTCACCTGAGCTTTTGCGCTAAATATCTACCAGACTACTAGTTTAATAGAGTTTTATAAAAAACTGCGCAGCCTGCGCAAGCGTCTCCTTGTGTGAGCATTTTTATGTTTAAGTCATGATCCCGTAAATTGATGTATGTGTGCTATTTTTGTTTTGTAACTCGTGAATTTTGTGAAGATGTTCGCTACTTATCTACAGTTAAACGTGGTTAAAATAGTGTAAAATTGTCCTCTTATGTCAGTGTTAAAATATTTTGCGATATGCTTTTTTTAAAGAAATTAGTCAATTTAAAATACTATAAAAAGTCAATAGCGACATTAAGTGAACTTTACAAGAATGTATAGAAAATATTAGATGTTTTACAAATACAGCATTAGTAACAAGATCACAGTCATCATCATCATAACATCACGCCCTTAATCCTCGATAGGATTTGCAGAGGTGTACCTAATTATACACCCACATTTCGCCAGTTATGTTTAAGTCCCTACTCTCGTCGTCTATTGCCATCAACCGCGCACAAATCCAAACTCCAAACAATTCCGTGACTGCTACTGAGAAATCCTAGTTGCAGCCAAGCCAAGACCTCATAATATAAATTATAAACTATTGTTTACGGCAAACGAACCAATACATTTTTATAACCCAGAATTATTTCATAACATGTTATAGGTTCCTGAACACTAAGGTCCTTTGAAAACGAACGACTGCCTTTTTTTCCGGATGGAAAATCAACAAATGAAAAAAAAAAAAAAAAGCCCCCCACTCTGGGCGGAGCGGAGGGGAGTGTCAGACTTGTACTGACTAAAACCCATCCATGTTCCTTCTTTGCCCTTTGTGTTCCACAGCCACGGTATCTCACGAACGACTGCTTTAACAAGAACTCATAACTACCAAGTCTAAGAGTGATAACTAAGCACAGTGTGAAGTTTTTACAAAATGTTTATCACTTAACATAGTAATTCTATTGATTCACTCACATAAGGACGACAGATTTTCAGTTTTATAGTTGTTAAGTGATTAACAAACAAAAACGAAATAGTGTTTTCTGCTAAGAGATGTCATAACCAAAGCGATCGTCGAGCGAACACGCGACGCGCGTTCATTTCCTTCAACGAACCTGAACATACAATCGCGTCGACAGTGATCACCTTCCTATGTCCAAATGTGGGACATATGGCCGCGACGATCGCATATTCGCTCATTGGTTGCTTTGGTTATAACGCGGGGTTTAAGTCAAGTATGATACTGAAACTTGGTGATAAATTTTATGGCAGTGTAAGTTTGCCGGCTAGTCAGTTTAACTGTTTAGTTCCATCGTTTCAAACCGTGTTGTTAATTTTTACATAAAAATATTTAACATTAGTTTCCGGTTTTTTGTGCAACGCAAAGTCTGTTGAGGAATTGCTGTAAACTTATGAAAAAGGAGGAATTGTGGAAAGTTGCAAAATTTACGACTCTGTATTAACAATTATCGGTAAAAGCCATACACAAAATAAACATTTTATGTTATTCGAGATATTAAAATGAAAACTGTTTAACAAACTATCAACTTCGCATAAAAGTTTCTAAAACATCGACATCTACGGAAATTGCCGAAGAAAAACCGAACGGTGCGGCGCCGACGCCGTAAAACCGTCTTTTTCGTCTACAGAAGAGCGATCGTAAAAATAATCGTAAATATACAGTTGTTGCTCTATGGGTTTTGAAATAAATACCTTTTGGTTAAATGTATTTCATTTATTGGTCATATAGAGGAAAAATTACAAGTTTCTTAGATAACTATAATGATACAGACGGTGATTCTGTTTTTATGAGAAATAAAAGTTTGTAGCTAAAGTGACATTGAAGACTTTGTTGTTTTTTAGTTTAGTTATGTAGTTCCTTTCCTTGCCTTAAGCACTTACAGCATGTGTATCTTAGCTTACAAAGTTAGTAGCTGTGCATGCGGCTTCGCTCAGGGCAACGTGTGTTTTATTTTATTTTTTTATTATTTTTTGTGTTTTATGAAATTAGATATATCATCTACAACATAAACTGTTTCCTTTAGTAGCATTGTTAGTAAGTACGTCTTTGGTTTAGCTATTTTATTAACGAAAGAAATTATTGGCAGATAATGTAATGTTATCAGCACAAAAAAAATTCTTGTTCCACGTGCGCCTCAAAGAGATGTCAGCAAACAAGTAGGGGTCCGCAAGGGCCGATGCCTGCCAGGGGCTGCAGTCTCGACATAGATAGCGACAAAAATCGGTCGTTAAGTCATAACGATGTCAAATTTCTTTAATAGATTTTCAACTTTATTTCGAAACCTTAAGGTTGAAAATCTATTAAAGAAATTTGACAGCGTTATAACTTAACGACCGATTTTTGTCGCTATCTATGTCGAGACTGCAGCCCCAGGGCTGCGGGACTGTTCGAAAGAGATACCGTGGCCCTTTAACACAAAGGGCAAAGAAGGAACATGGATGGGTTTTATTCAGTACAAGTCTGACACTCCCTTCCGCTCCGCCCAGAGTGGGGGGGTCATTTGATGATTTCCCATCCGAAAAAAAAAAAGGCTAACC
Organism: Noctua janthe; assembly: GCA_910589295.1. Classification (NCBI taxonomy): domain Eukaryota; kingdom Metazoa; phylum Arthropoda; class Insecta; order Lepidoptera; family Noctuidae; genus Noctua; species Noctua janthe. The sequence continues at coordinate 2,770,103 of OU342561.1, forward strand.
ATTCTCTGTGATTACAATAATAAGAGAACCATATTCACCAGTAAACCTCTTACTAGCCAATAAGATGATTGATAACAATGTCCCCAACAATTTATCCCTCGCCTTCAAAGACAACGCAATATTTTTTGCATAGCTGTCACGGATACAAGGGACATTTAATTTCAAACAGACGAGGAACATGGGACATTAGTTATATGTTGCATGCTCAGGAAGTGTGATGCTGTTGTTTTATCTATTATAATAGTTGTGTAAGAGGATGGTAAGAGGATTTTCTTCTCAGTATGTATTGTGTGAGAATATGCCGTGCCGTGATAAAATAATCGGCTAGTCTACAACTAATCAAATCCAAAGAGGCAGTAGTGTTTTTAAAATGTAAAAAATAGCTTGAGGACTCCTGTATATCCTAGACTCAAAAATGAGACCTCCATATGGATAATGGCGAATCCTTTTTACAAACAGGAGGTATGTGTCCCAGCGAACACCGGATCTTTAAATAAGTACAGTCCCTCTTAAGTATAAAGGAGATGAGATGGTTTCCATCAAATTTAGATTGAGGTTGAAGTTCTGAATACTTTAAGCCATATTATCGTTTAAATCATAATTAGGTAATTATATATCAGCCAAAAGCTAGATAGTTTATGAAGTGCTGTTGCATATTCATGAAGTAACATCAGAAAACAATACAGAATGACAGTAAATAAAACTTAAATTTGCTTAACACCCTAGCTAGATTATTCCACAGTTACCAACTAATTCAAAACCCATTAAAATTTAGCCTCGCACTCCTGATTTGTGGCTTTTGCGGAGAAATTTAGACTCAAACCTCAGCCGGAAGAATGCCTGTACCTAACACTGTAATGGCTAACGGTTTGCTTGCCCAGGCGCAGTTGGGTAACAGAAATATGTGTAATGGGTTTAAGCTCAGCGTGCTGCGTGGAACGCAACGTAAGGCTGCGCGTGAATTTGAGATTGGCGATTGAGGCTTGGTGAAATAAAGTGATTTTAAATTAAAAAAAAGAAAATGATTTTTATCAGAAAATCCGCACTGTCTTTCGTGTCACACAATGACAAACACACGAGGCTGGACTTAGATGTATGTACCACAAGGGTTGGTTTATCGTGGCTCGCCGAAACAGTTCCTAAAAGGGCTCATGCGAGTTATATGCCTAAATGTGGAATAGCATGAGCAAAGGAAAAAAGAAGTGGTTTAGACGTGTGACAGCGTTTCTAAAGAACCGATAATTCTAAACAACAAAACAATAGTCATAAGCTTGTCTTAAGCGATGATAATAAGGCGGTGACTGACGTCTAAGAGGTCATAAGTTCAACCTTACCTCCGCTGTTTACATGCATATTCATTACACCGTTAACCGAATATTCCTACAAACAAAAGAAATAGTAAAAAGAAACGGTGGTTGGATTGTGTGAACGATAATATGGCTGGAAAGTCAACTCATGAGGAGACGACTGATAGAGAGGTTTCAAAGAAGAAGACTTACTGCACCGATCCTAAATAAAATAGGTTAAAGACAGGAGAATTATAAAAGAATGAAGCTCAAGCATTTCGCCATTTTCAAAATCAACACCTAACCCGCTATCTCCGATAAAGAAATACGCCCTTACGTCAACAAAATTAAAATAAACCACCACTTATTGTCAAACACTCCAGTCCCCATGTACCACACCAGCCCACAGTCTAGCAATAACATAAACTTTACAGATGAATCACGGCTAGCTATTTGTTTTGCGTATGCGTCGTAAAGTCGACAGCGAACGTGTCTGTCATAAAGTCGGACTAGGCAGGGGGCTTGATAAGCTGTGCATTTGCATATTTCTCTACGCTGTGGCGTGACGAGTGAGCCGGCGACTGATAGTGTCCGACCGTTTTTCATTACACTTTATAATGTGAGATTGATAGTTTTGTTATTGGTTGGAGTTTGAATAGTTGTTAGAGTTTTACATATTAAAAAAAATATAACTGGCGAAATCTGGATGCACCTATTTCGAAGGGGAAGGCGGGGCCTAGAGAGCGAGTGAAGCGAGCGTACCAAGACCCCGCCATCCCCTTCGAGGATCACAAGATTCACAAGTGTGTGTATTATTGTGGTTTACAGAAGTTTTTACTATTTTTTAAAATAAAATATCGTATGTCACTAAATTTAATCTTTTTTTTATCAGTAAAAGTATAATTCCATAATCAGATCAATACCTCATAAAAATCAACAAATCATTTTATGCCTTTAAAATATTGGTTTACATATTCCATTATCAATATTTTAATATAGATCTTTGACAGTCGTTAGGCAGTCAGTGGCCCAAAAAGTCTGACAACCAGTCTTACCAAGGGATATCGTATAACCCAGTACTAACTGGGTTGTGGAGGTCAGATAGGCAGTCGCTCCATGTAAAATACTGGTATTCAGCTGCATCCGGTTAGACTGGAAGCCGACCCCAATATAGTTGGGAAAAGGCTAGGCAGATGATGATGATGATGATTGCAATATCCACGCAAACTTACAGAAAACTGGGGATGTTACATGATTGTCATACCATGCATGAAAATTTCACTTATCAACCTTTTTTGTGGACTTGGCAATTGATATTCCTACTCAATCATACATTGTGTTGACAATAGAGTCATCACAACGCCCTAAAACTAAAATACCGTACCACTGTCCCATAACTTCAAGCCTTACCCAAGTTAACCTGTCAATACTAACTGAGAGCTCGCAACTAGCCTTACAATATTACTACTAGTTATTCGACTGTCAGATTCGCGAGCCAAAGGTCAGGGAAGCGACCGCAAACTACCAATATACACTGGAATCGGACTATTATCGTCACTGTCGCGGGCTTTCCTTATGGCTTCGATATACATATTTATTAGCAGATGTTCAGAAGCAAAAGGGTTTAAAGGATCTTACGGTACTTATACAACTATGAGAAATCTTAGGAGCAAGACTGGAAGCCGAATAAATTTTTTTGAGGTAGGCAAGTGTAGGCAAGATTTTTTTTTTTTATTTTTTTTATTTAATTCACAAAACCGATGTACAATCACAAATGCAATAAAAAGAAGTTACAAAACAATATTTCTGATTGCCATCAACTAGATGTGAATCTAGCATGCATATTTTTATGTAAAACACTTACAATTTGACAAAAAAAATAAAAAGACAATTAGCTAAACGAAAAATTTTTGTTCACAACAATGTTTTTTTTTTATCTAACCAGGTTGTTTTTTCAAGGAGTAAGTGGATTCTAAAGCAATAAAAGAACTTAACATCAAAGCCATTTTCATTTTTAATATTTAACCGACTTCTAAAAGGAGGATGTTAACAATTCGCCAATATTTTTTTGCGTGTATGTTCAGCGATATCTTCGCCAATTGTTAACAGCAATAGTCCAATTTAAATTACAAAAGTCACCGATTACAGAAGCTAATGTTATTTTTCACGTTTTTGTGTTTTTGAAGTCGGTTTCATCTTCTTAAATTCCTAAAGATAAAATTCACGTGCCATTATAATTTGCCTACTAACCTGAAATGGCATATCAGATAGGTACATGATACGCCCATATCTCCTCTATAGAGAAACTTAAAATGTTTTAAAATTATCAATAAGTAGTTTTTACAATAGATCCCACACAATGCACATACACTCTTCCGCTCCCAACCAACTTTCAACGAAAGCCTTCATCGGTTATACCAGCTTAACATTAAAAGGTGGTTGTATCTAGTGGGCAGATATTTATGAGTTATGTCCCTGAGAGGATTATCTTACCTCAACGACAGCTCCTGAGTGACCACGGTTCCTAGTATGGTGATTCTTAAGGAAGTACTTCGTGGATAGGTTCGCTGATTGGACGGCTTTTGTCTTGGTGGGGCGATAAAGTGTATTTAGGATGAGGTTATTGAATATGGGCTTTGAGATCCATATTTGTATGGAATAGCTTAGAGATAAGGACCGAGTGCTTTTGCCACCAAAATCTTCCTGAAAGAATGTAGATGACGTTAGTGAAACAAAACAAAAAATAATAATAATAATTTTTTGCACCCTGATACCGTTTTGATACTTGTATATATTTTTATTACTATTATAGATTTTTAATTGAATGCAAAATGTATAGTTAAAAATATTTTTGAGATAATCTAAGTCATACATACAAACAAGTGTCCAAAAAAGCATTTCCTTTTTGAAGTCGGTTCAACAGTTTAACGAGTAAAAACAAAAAGTATTCATTGACAAAATATTGCTAGCGTTATTTAAATTATATTTTACGCATCTTTCTCCTCCATCCTTCTCATCGTTTCCCCAAACCATAAACAAAATACTTATGATAGCTAATCACTACGTTTTACATCAAGAACAGAAATGAATCCTAGTTCCAACACAAAAGTACCGTATGTGACCTAATAGTTATCTGCAAAGAGGTTAACACAGTCGTAACGACTTATTAAGTATTATAAAAGCTAGCCAATCACAGTTCAGCCGAGTTATCGATCAGTTTGATCTCCGCATTTTATTAGCACTAAATCTTTGAAACATCTTTAGCTAGTGTTTTACCTGTTTATACCTAGGTGCTTATTATATCGGCTGACAGAAGAAATGCAAAAAAAAAAATAGTCTTTGAAAAAATAGTAGCTATTTTCAGTTATTTCAGTTACAAGTTGTAGATTATAAGGTTGGCTGCTAGAAAATGCCTACGGAATTTATTCCGCTTCTGTACACGTTTGCGTGCTTTATGTATTTAAGAAAATATATATAAAATATATATATCTTTCGGCTGAAATGATGATGATATAAAAGGTGTTGGCCGAAGCAAGGAAAACCTGTTCATGTGGAAATTCATAGATGACTCTGCCCTGGAGTGTAAATGTGGTGTTGCCCCACAAACACTTGATATCGTGTCCTGCCTGTACTGTTGTTTGCACGTCACATGAGCTGATGGATGCTACTGAAAATGAAAAACTCGTCGCCAAATTTCTTTTGATTTGTTATCGACATGCTAAGAAGAAGAATAAGATGTAGATGGCACTACAAGTAGACATAGTAAAATATAACTAATTCACTACCTTGAAGCTTCCAATAGCTTGAGAGCCAATCCAAAATGAAAGAAAGCGCTTACCTGAAAACAAAAAAAACATTTTATTAATAAACAAATACATTTTGACACATACATTATTCTTTTCACGGGCGTTCACAGTATTTACAAGTAGTAAACAGTTTTTCCGTACTTGTGCGTTTTACTTAGAGTCTTCTAAACTATAACAATTTGTTATTATGATAGTTACAATGCGTTGAATACAGAGAAACCAACTAAATTACACGATCTTGAGGTATATTAAAACGGAGCTGACTGTATCATTAATGCAAAATTTCGTTCAGAGTAACATTTGAAATCACCTTAAAGAAGTACGAAATGAAAGCGCATCAATGTCATGTTTTTACTATGAATATAAGTTTTAAAACTGACATGGCCACTAACGGGTTTGACGCAGAATGTGCACTTCTCAAAATGAGCACTACTCAAAATGAGTGTGAATTTTATCACAATGGGTCAAAATAAAAACCGTTTAGTTACTATTCCTTTATTTCAACGTAAAATTACATTCCCTGTACGCAGCACTCCATTTATGTAAATAATACGGCTAAAATAAAAATCCAACAATGGATTTTGAACGACGCGTGAAATCAGCTGTGCACTTCCTGCCTAGCTACAGAGTTCATCGAACTCTTCGTCGCGCTTGCCGTTCGCTACGTACGTTTTGCCACGGTAACGATACATTGCTTAAGAGGAAATAAAACAAATCAAATTTATTGGATTCCCATAACATTCCTGAAATAATTTCTTGTACCGATCATCTTAGTATGTTAGACTGAATTCACCCCATCAGTTTGTTGTGGGCTGTCCCTTACATCCTGTATGGGACAGCCCACAACAAACTTATGTACATGTAATACGTCAGTTTACTGTTAGGAGATTATTCTGGCTAGGCGCAATATGGTATAGCGAAATGAGTAGTGCATTGTTTTTCAATTTTATGTATTTTTAAGTTAATATTTTCAGCGTAATATTTTACTGTTCAAATAACGGACACATCATAAAATATATTTTCCGTTAAGTAAGAGAAATAAGGTAACGTGTACCTCCTTCCTACTTTTAAAATCAATAAAAATCTTCGTCAGATGATTATCTTGTAATTGGAAAAGTGGCCAGATGACAGCATTGCCATGTTTGGTGGCAATGGCAATTCGGATTGTTTGGCTTGAAAATAATAAATATTAAAGATCTTAATATAAAATTTAAAGATCCTACAGCAATACTTCAAAATGTCTATCGAAACTTATGTTATGAACAGTAGAGCGGAAAAATTGGCAAGATTTTTCTTAAAATTAAAATTCAACTTTTTTCTCATGCTTTTATTTTATGGTATAACTTATAAGGAAAGATAGTCGTCGACCGTTTGCGCTGTTCCTAAGCCGCCATCTTGAAACCTGCGCGCACGCACGTGTTGATGAAGTTTTCGTGTCGAATCGAAGCGACCGCAATTTTCTTAAGCGACGCCTCAACGTCGGCACTTTGGCTTCTTTCGCGATAATTTTTAAATGACCTTTGTTTTGTAATAAGGAATAAAACTTGTTTTTTTCTGTTTATTTTAGAGGTGCATCTACACCGAAGTTCCTTTTTGTAAAGGAATATTTTGCAACATGATAACAATAGATAACTGTCTTTCAGTTTTGCGAGTTATGCTATCCGTTGCTCATAGTTGCAAACGTTACTCCATGAAAACTAACTTTGGTGTGGTGTGGATGCACCTTAAAAGAAAAATTACTGGGATGTTAGGTTGTGAGGGTGCTACTGTGGGCATTTTCCTCACATTAACATGATTGCCTCGTTGTTTAGTCTAGTGGTTGCAAGTGCGACTGCTAAGCATGAGGTCTTAAGTTCGATTCCCGTGTCGGGCAAATTGTTATTGGATTTTCCCATTAGAAATTTCTTAGTACCAGCCAAGTTTAGATTTGTGCCCAGTTGATGAAAATAGGCTTGCCCCCTATTACATGGGGCTTAAATATAATTGGTGAAATGTCGGTGTACTATTAGGTACACCTCTGCCTAACCCTTCCAGCATTACAAGCATGATGTTATGAACCCTATTGAAAAAAATATTTTTCACTCTACACTTGTGTATATTTATGGAAAATACCGCTAACCCAGTTAATATGAATACCTAGATAAATGATTTGCTATAAAATCCAAATAAAACGTTTACCGTCGTACTAATAATTATTGGTACTAAAATTAACTGCTACTCAAAACTATATTTTCATCGCCTAGGTGTAAATAGCTAAACCTATAGTGTTTAGGTATGCTACGTGCTAAGTCTCGTATATATCATAAAAATAATAATTTTACGCACTGTTTCTGGAACCAAACTGTTCAGCGCGCGATTGGTTGAAAGTACGAGTATTAATGAACAGCCAATGGCATCACTAAATTTGTGTTTAATTTTGACGAGTCGATAGTAATTTCGCGTTTCAGTTCGGGTTATCAGGTATCTATTAGGACTTGGACTTCAATGTTCAATACCTTTATACTATTAAAATTAATTAAAAAAAAACACTTTTTAGGTAAAAGATGTCCCTCCTAAAGAGGGCCTCTTGATGGCAAAACATAACTGGCGAAATATCAGTAAGTCTAGCTGAACTATCAGTACACTCCTGCCCAACCAACCAGGTATATTTGGGGATCCCACCATAAAGAACAGTTGTTAATTCTACACCTAAGTTATTGTAAATGGAAGACAAACACTCAGGCACAGAGCTCAGTTTTAATCATTTAAAGATAGTTGATGTTCTTTGCACAGACATCTAGACTACCTCGGACCTCTAGCGGACCTAGGTCCTTTCAATTCAAGTCATTCCACTCCAGGTTACTTAATAATAACTTTACACTTATCTGTGCCGCTTCTACCGGGTACAGTTAGCAAAAACACTTTGTAGTAAAGTTTTTTTTTTTTTTTAATAATATTTTTTTTATTAAAGACGACTAGATATTGGTGTCTCTTAAAATTCATAACATATTATACTGACAAACACCTTGTTCTTTCCAAAAATAAAAAAAACACCTTCAGTTATTTATACAACACTTACATAAAATTGCTTTCAAATAAAATGAAAAAACAGAAAACACACCTAATACATTCAAATCGTCCATACAAAGAGGAAGCCTGGTCTTGGTCTTGGCCTAGATCTCAGTTGTAAGTTTTATCTCCTGCCGACCATACATTTCCGTCCCTGCACACTACTACATTCAACACCTTCTCCTCCGACCGTACCCCGCCCTTCCTTACCGTAGCTAATTAATTTCCTCAGCAATGTACGCACGACAGAGCCCTGTCCATTACCCGACGCTCCACTATGACCGTTTATTAATGAACTCTTTTGCCAACCGTACCTACGTGCTACGAGTAGTTGAGCGAACTAAAGTATCGATATGAGTTCAAGTGTTGGAACAAAAGTATCGATACTTAGAAATTACTTCTTTTTTTTTTGAGAAAAATAAAATGAAATAAAATTAAACATTCCGCTCAGCGAGGTGGCGGCGATTTTTCATTACAAGGCCTGTAGTTTAAAGAATCACAAAACTACTGGTTGGTTCTCGTCACTTCGCAGAATTTTGTGACAGCTGGCACACGTCTGATTTGACAGGTGTCACAAAACTCTGCGAAGTCAAATTGCGCTTCTAATATTATCGAGACTCCTTAGTCATCGATATCTTTTCCAGACCTTACCTTTGTTATTTTCTGACATGAGTCAGAAAATAGCAGAGTACCGCAAGTTTAAATGGTTCCTGAAGACAATATCGGTTGACCCGTGTTTCTTTATCGCCCGTAAGAGGCATTCTTTGAATATATCAATGTTATTACCTACGTTGACGTGGGAAAATCTCAAGGATTACCCCCATCAAGATCTGTTTCTGAAAATGCGTGTAGAAAATCGTGTAGGATGTAAAAGTCTAAACTACTCCAAGCGGAATGTTGCTTTATTGTTGGGCATTGGGATCTCCTCTGTGAAAGAATCCTGGGAGATTTTATTTTTGTACCCAGTTTTGATTTTTTACTCGACTACGGGCGGCGAAGTCAAAAGGAAGGGTTATGGTTTAGCAGTCTATGTATGTATGTATGTTTGTTTGTATTTACGTATGTTCCTCTGTAGCGCCTAAACTGTTCATCCGATTTTGATGAATAAGGTGTCAATCGATTCCTTATTATAGCCAGGGTAACTAAGGCTACATTTTAACCGATTTCAACAATAGGAGAAGTCGATTTGACCTTGTAAACCCCGAATTTAATAGAGCGTGATTTTTCAGTAGTCGGATTTTTAGTTTTAGTAAGTATACCACATAAATTCTTGTTGTAATCATTGGTCGTTATTTTTTATCGTACTGCGACAGAAGGGTTAATAACCTTGAGGGGTCCGTATTTCCTGAATAACATCCTTTCAATATTCTACAGCCTCGATTGAACTCAGCTAAGCACTTTTTTTTAATAATAAGTTTCTTCCCTAACACTCTCAATACGTTAAAGGAAAACATCTTGAGAGATCCGACATATATTTAAAACCAAACACATCGACCAAAAAAAAAATGTATTAAAAATCACACTACATTAAATTGGTCCCTCACCCTCAATCCATTACCAGAACAAAGCCAATCAGAAACATCTAGAATTTTAATTACATCAACCGTCGAACGGAATCCTGCTACACAATCCCGAGCCCAGGTTCCAACAAGATTATATGAATTAAGAAAATTACACCGCGCATCCTTGACATGAAGAGAAGAACAAAAAATGAGTATCTTCATTACATATTGTGCGTTAGGATTATAGGATAGGCTTAGAAACTTGTATTTAATCATACATTTTTAGTGTTTACCCTGGAATTTGTATGATGGCTTCTGAATTAAGAATAAATATGGTTTTGATAAGATTGTGTTCGTACATCATTCGATTCTGCCTTTTGATTTTACGAGTATTTGTAGTATTTAGGGTGCATTTGCAAAACTGAACGCGATCACTTCATCTAAACAGAGTGAAACAGTTACCAGTGTTATTATTTATTAATAGCTTTTAAACGCAGTTTAAATGTGAACGCAGTTTCAGTATCAATCTTTGCTTTTAAAAACAACAAAAATAGTAATTCATCGAAACTAAGAGGCTGTCCTCTCAGTCAGTTAACTTTTATAATTTAAGGACTCTACTAGATTTTTACAACATAAATTCGTCAGTATACTTAAATCACGCATACAAATCCAGACTCCGTGGCTGCTTCTGAGAAATTCGTGATGGAAAAACCCAATAACACTTGGCCCGACCTGGGAATCGAACCCAGAACCTCATGTACGACATTTGCGCTTGCGACCATTGGGTCCACGAGGCGGTCAGTATAGTTTCTGAAATTGTATGAAGCTGTTCTTTTCGGGACCAAAACCGAGATTATGTACTTAAAATACATTCCTACTAATATACCTAGTAAAGCCAGTCGAGTCCAGTAAGCGATTTAAATCAAAAAGTGATCGATCAATTTATATGAGTGAGTAAATTGCGAAACTTTCAAATACAAGAAAGCCGGAGGCGGAATGATTTATGAATGTTTTCTTATTCAAGTCATTAAAATCAAAGAGTGATAATCAAACTTGCAAATTGATTGTACCTACGCGTTTTATAGCTGAGTAACATGGAAGTTAGAAATAAGAAGTGGGTAATGTCAACGGGAAACTGTAAATCTGTCTGTCCGAGACGAAATCGATTTTGATGTCAGTAGCCCATGATAAAAGTCAGCATCATTCTCCTTCAGTCATTCACTCCTTTTCCCAAGCAGAATTTACAGAACAGCTACTGTAACCCTTATATACTCCTTTTGTTTCATCCACAGTCATACAATATCTACTCCCCGCTGCGGGACTGTTCGAAAGAGATACCGTGGCCCTGGAACACAAAGGGCAAAGAAGGAACATGGATGGGTTTTAGTCAGTACAAGTCTGACACTCCCTTCCGCTCCGCCCAGAGTGGGGGGGTCATTTGATGATTTCCCATCCAAAAAAAAAAAAAAAATATCTACTCCCCTAATCACTACGCCTTGGCACGAAGCCTCGTGTGCTCATCTGTGATAGGAACACCGCTTACGATGAGCTCAGCAACACCTGCGTGTCGGCTGATGAGGTCGAGGCCTGCCCCGTGGAAATCAGGACAGAGGCAAACGCTTCGATTCGGGAAGTCGTATGTCTATCTTGCTCGGTTATGTAATGCCAAAAAAGATAGACATACGACTTTTCGAATCGAAATCGAATCGAAGTTTTTGTGAATATGGGACTGGTCATACGCAGACGCAGGTTTCGAGTACCACGCACCTGACCTTTCTGAAAAACATCACTAATGAGGTCAGTGTATGTTCTTCTGCCTTTTTTTTTTTTTTTAAGTAGCCTTCTTTGTCCCACTGCTGGGCAAAGGCCTCCCCCATATCCTTCCAGGTACTTTTTTTCCTGCGCCACCTCGAACCAGCTCTTCTTCTGCTCTTATCTCACTTTATTTCCAGTCATTGCTGTATGTCCTCTTATATTCCATACATCTCTATTAATAGGTGTCATCTCAATAGACAGTGTCGTCACCCACTTTCTAGCCATATTATCTTTTATTACTGCATTAAAAATCTTGGGAACCAGACAAAGTCGCGATACCCAGCTAGATCTTTACAATTTAGTGCACAGAGTAAATCCTAGATCGTAAAACAAGTTTAAAACCAGCTTAATTTTGCCAATGTTTATATAGCAGACATTAATTTTTAAATAGACAATAAATTATAATCAATTTGCGCAAGACTTTTGTAGAGCAATAAATTTAAAAAAGGAAGTTTTTCTCGGCAAGTTTAGCTAACTAATTAAAAATAGATATTTGCATAAAATGCCAGATTATTAAGTAAACGAAATGCCTACGGATGAAATTCGGTATGTCACCGTTTTTATTACCACTGACAATATAAATTACTATCTTAAAATTGAAAAGTGGCAACACTATAAAAAAAGTGTCAAAGTTCTGCCGTTTCATTTGACTGCTGTCATTAAAATAACTCGTCAATGCTAAAAGCTCGTTTCCAATTATTTCAGACACAATAACAGTTTTAGTTAAAATGACTAGATTAGATCTGCTATCAAAATAAAAGCAAGACTGGCACATGAGACATTCCAGTTTGGTGGCAGAAGCCACCAGCAGTGGTGAGCTCTCGCATCCATCAACTGCCTGCTTGCTTGCCAGGTCCCACCGACTACGAAGACATGTGGGCCGCTGTAGGCACAACTTAGTCCAATGTGACTGCGAAGCCACACCTCAGACGATGACCCATCTCGTCTTGCTTCTAGCGCAATTTCACCTGCACCTTGACGGACTAACAATATCGAGATGGCAGGGTTTTGGGCGCCTAAAATGGCTGCTTTAGCAGAATCGTAATAGGATAATAATAAGAATCAGGTTAAAACTGTTAAAATGGTTATTTTAGACCTCAGATATTTAGGTCAGAGCTTGTTGAATTTTAAAGGAATTATAGACAAGACGAAGCAAATCTAAATCAATACTGGCAAGGGGTCAATCGTACTCTTATTTAAATCGCAAAACATAGCACACAGGTACTTAATAGAAAATTATGTCATCGAAAACTCATCATAATTACAAGTACCTTTGTGCTGTTTCTTCAATATCAAGTCATTGTGGTCAGTAAAAAATGTGTAATATTAATTTAATGGTGTTTTTATCAACTCGATCATGGATTCGTAAGTCGGGACAAAGCACAGCTGTTAGTTAAGGAGAAGTTTGACACCCAAAAAGTGATTTTTTAAAGCACTAGCATGTAATCAGCATTTACATGCATTTAAATAAAATCAATTAGCATTAATTTATATTGTAATGAAAAATGTACAAGATAATGTCCAAAAAAGGATTCACAGAAGTAGTGGTTATCCTGAAGGTTAATTATTTTAAAAACCAGTACCTACTTACCTACTGCATTTAATTGCAAATTATCATAATTATAGTTAACTTTTGACATTACTATTATGTCAAAAACTATATTATAGTATGACCACTTTAAGTTCAAAGTGGTGTTGCTAGTCAAGAAAATTTGCATTGATATGTCAAGTTTGGTACATTTATTTTAGTTCTGTGTTTTCCCACCTGCACAGATAAGTTGGCTGAAGTATAGACACATTTATATCAAGCTATCCAAAAAAAAAAACATTTCACCACAACAAAAAGAGGTTCCCCATTATGTTGACGAACTTCTTTGAAAAAGCCACCTCACCAAAGAACGCACGCGCGTCGCCTTAACATTCAAACGGACTTTTCTCATTGTGTTGTTATTGTACAGAGTTTTTGTCACACTTCTTTTGTAACAAAAAAATAACCGGCCAAATTCGTGTTGGACTCGCTCAAAAAGGGTTCCGTACCACCATATAACATCTGTTCAATTCTATGACACATGTATTGCTATTATTAAGATCGAGCAAAAAACGACAAAAACAAACATTTTTTGTATGGGGATGGGAACCCCCTTATTTTTTTAAGATTTTTCTATTTTGTTATGTTATAGCGGTAATATTGATACACATCCTGTCAAAATAATAATAATTTGTCTACCTGTTATGGATCAAAAGATATAGCATGTGACTGACGGACATATAGCCGAGCTTTAGTAATACATCTCGTTGGCATCTTTTCGGTACGGAACCCTAAAAACTATTTAGTATTAGTACCTACTAAGACAAGGTCAAACACATGCAGATGATTTTGATCGATGACATTACGTTTTGAACGCACACCGCTATTTTTGAACGCTTTTTTTATGTAGCACTAGCAACACTGACGTTTTTAAAATTCATTCAGTGTTCCTTTTTTTGAAAGCCGTTCATGTGTAAATGATATATTAATTTTGTTACTCTAAGTGTAAAGGTTTACTGTTATTTTTAAGCACTTGTGTGTTTTAATTATGATATTAAGTGTTATCAACGCCTTATAAATTAATAATTATAAATAAGAGCTAATTTAAATTAATTGTACAATAAAACACTTGAATGTCAACTTTATTAAAAATAATTGCCGTCCATAGCATTTATCGTCTGTCTTGCAAAAAATAATGCCTCAATTTTAATAAAATACATAAATACATTTCATTCTTACATACTAAAAATATTAAAATATAAAATGGTTGTCATTAATTCACCGTAACCAAGAATCTTCGTTTCAATGAACCTCATAATTATTTTCTCATTCACAATGTGCAAAGATTCTTACATAGACTTATTAGGAGGCCTACCATCACCTCTTCTGTCTTTATCGTGTGGTTAGTGCTAACCTGGTGTCAGAGTTTTTATGCCGCTGACTTGACTTTACATACCGTTAAGAAATATCTCTCAGGCATGCCGCATCACCTCTTAAAGCAGTAGGTACTTCCTAGCCGAACAACACGAGCACCACGGTGACGGATTTTCACACAAACTTTCAACCCCTATTACACCCGTTTAGGGGTTGAATTTTCCAAAATCCTTTCTTACCGAATGCCTACGTCATAATAGCTACCTGTATGCCAAACTTTAGCCTGATCCGTCCAGTGGTTTGAGCTGAGCGTTGATATAGTCAGTCAGGACATAAGATTTTATAAAAGTATAGATTATTTCAGAGTGCGAAAGGGATGGAGCTATCTAGGACGCCTAGCTCCGTCTCTTTCTCATACTGAAGAGACAATAAAAGCTATACTGCTAAGAGTTAGTGGTACACGCTTCCATTAAGTTTTTTAATTAAGCGGATCGGGAGCTTATTACCCAGTAATGCGGCATTTACGCCTCTAATTATTTGAAATTAGCAAAATCTGATAACAACAGGTCTGGAAGTTTATCACTTTTTCAAAGACCGATCGTACGTTTGCCGATCGCGTGCGAATCATAAGCGATAGCGAATGTTGATAATGTTTCTTATGAAGTCTATGACAAAAAATAAGATTTTTTTTGAACCGTTGGTTAGCGTCCGGTGTGCTAAGTGATATTAAAAAAGGTTTTATTTTTTCCATTTAGATTCAGACGTGACATCATTAGACTGGAAGCCGAACTCAACATAGTTGCAATTACGCTAGGCAGATGATGATGATGCAGTTTTTGTATATTTTTAATGTTATTGATAGTGAACTTTACGCTTATTTCCGTTTACTTAATTCTTCTTTAGTGTGGTCTGCATAGTAGGCATACATATGGCAATTGTGGACAATTGTGGTTGATTTGCATAACAAATCACAAATTACGTTTGTCGATGAATGTATTTAAATCGTTCTTATGTCTCTGACATTTTTACAGTTTTTGCAGTTTGAAAATAAACCTAAAAAAAACCATCTGACACAGTGACAATTGTGGCTAATTGTGGACATTTTTGTAATTGATTTGCATAACAAATCACAAACTTCGTAGGTACCGATAAACGTATTGAAGTCGTCGTTCTGTCTCTGACATTTTCAAACAAGTGTCAGAAGTACACTTCAACCAACTTATCTGTGCAGGTGGGAAAACACAAAACTAAAATAAATGTAGCAGGTTTGACATATTTGTGCAAATTTTCTTGACAAGCAACGCCACCTTTAACTGCATACTTGCATACTTAAAGTGGTCATACGCCGAAGCCGAAGCCGTTGGTCCCGGCTGTCATTTATAGATCTTTGACAATCGTTACAGTTAGTCAGTGGCCAAACAAGTCTGACAACAAGTCTTACCAAGGGGTATCGTATTACCCAGTACTAACTAGGTTGTGGAGGCCAGACAGGCAGTCGCTCCATGTAAAATACTGGTGTTCAGCTGCTTCAGTTAGACTGGAAGCCGACCCCAACATAGTTGGGAAAATGCTAAGCAGATGATGATGATTATAGAGCGATGTTTTAAAAACGTTAATCGCTAAACTTATTTATTAACTTGCGGTGCAAGCCAGCTTTGTTTTATTAAATAATTCAACAGAACCATGCGTGTCGCCACACGTAAACATGAAGTAAATAAGTCACTTAGCACCTGGCTTCTTTATTTCTCTTCTTCGTTTATTTCTTCCTTTCCACTAGCTTAATTAAACCGCCTATACAACTTAAAGCCAACATACAACTTAATCCAGTACTTACGGTTACTTGAAGTCCTTCGTATCACGATTTCCTGCTCCCAATCAGTGGGACAGCAGAACATTTGTTTCCGAACAGCCGCGCTATATTTCACGGACACTTGTATTATAGCAATCTTTAATCAGCTCACCATAAGTTGGCTTTAATACTTTTAATTACAAACGGCCTGCGATGGAAACAAGTGATATTTTAAAAAAAAGCACTTTTTTTAAACGTGGTTTTTTTTTAAATCCAGCCAAGTGCGAGTTCCGCACCAGAGTACAATATTGAACACTACTTAATACGTAGTTATTAAAATCGAACAAAAATTTTAACTAATAGCGATCATAGTAATACACACTATGAAAATGTTAAGTGTCTACTTACTCGTATTACAGTCCAATAGGGCCAGCCTTGCGACAGATGTAGAGACACTGAAGCCTTAGTGACAGGGTCCTGTTGGCAAATTTTGGTTACAGAACCCTAAAAACGAGAAACAAAATTATGAGGTGTCCTTTATAATGCATGTGCGAGTCCGATGAAATTACATTTGTGTTTTTGACTCGAAAAATAAATGTTAAGGATAATGTGATTAAGTTTGCCTGTATTTGGCTGTCTCCGCAACTATGTGCGAAGTTAACAAATTGGGTAATATTTTGGACAAGTGGTGTGTGGGGTTAGTATTAATTTCATAAGATAACATGAGGTTTTCTGATTGATAGGCACACTAAAAATGTTTGATTTTTATTGTTATTAACATGGAAAACGAAACACATAATTTCGGCTTAATATGTAGACTTATTTCACTTCAGAGAGCAGTCATGATGGCCCGGTGGTTATGGTCGCGAGATAAGAGTTGTAGGTCAAGGGTTCGAATCCAGGCATACCTGTAGCATCTACGAGACCGCGTGGTCGGTTATGGCCCACTCTGTGACACAGCGAGATCTGTGTCCCAGCACAGAACATTATGTATGCAGACTTAAAAATGAGACTGCAGACATTATTTATCTTATTACAATAATTACAGGTTATTGTTTCAAATTTAACCTTGTACTCCGTACTTTACAAAATAAAACAAAAATAATTACCAATCCCATGATCCGAGCATCGAACCTAAATATTTTAGCATACAATCACAGTCATTGTGAATAAAGGACGTTGTATAGCATTCGCCGCCATTTTGTTTTATTTACATATATGACAAATAAGCATACAAATCACCGGTACATCAAACTACGTAGACGATGTTATTATTTCCTTTTAAAACCTTATAATAATAAGATTCAATTCGACGCGTGCGCAGTCGTGGCTTTTACAGTTGTAAATTTTGAAGTTGTTGGCAACAGGAATATGGCAGTTTTGCATAGAAAATATTTAATGATTCAATAGCCAGATGGCAAAACGGAACCCTAATAATTTTATCACGTCGATTGCATACAAATATTTTAGTCGAAGATTGAAGGATGGTAGCAGGTGGCGTTCTGTGGTGTCTGCCTCGGAGATTATTGGCACTAAATGAATGGAGGAGGAGTTTTTTTCGGATGGGAAATCATCAAATGACACAACTCTGGGCGGAGCGGAAGGGAAGGCAGTGTCAGACTTGTACTGACTAAAACCCATCCATGTTCCTTCTTTGCCCTTTGTGTTCCAGGGCCACGTTATCTCTTTCGAACAGTCCCGCAGCCCTGGAATGGAAGATACATTAGAGAGACGGTGTATTCTGTGTGTCGCTAAACAATGATGTAGTAAAAATACTTTGATTTTTTTTAATTCTTTCAAATTTTTATAAGTTTTGAAGCTAGAGTAGCTGTTATTTATTTCAGGTTAGAATTGTATGATATTTATAAGTAGGTAGGTACTTACTTACCTATTAAATTATTGTACGCGTGGGTGGAACATAATAATTAGAGTTAAACGTTGAATAAAAAAAACAATGATTGAATGGCGAAATTTAAGTGTCAATGAAAATATTTAGCGGTTAACAAAAACGACTTAATTATGCCAAAAAAAAAACTAGTTTATGCATAAGACAGTTTGCATAAGCTTGTATAATATTTTTTGTCACTAGTAATCTGTTGAAATATTATCATAACCAATAAAATTATTATAAATTTGAGGTCATCTAATGGTGAGTTTTTGTAAAATGTCACTCAGGCGCAACAAAAAATATTAAACATTATCCGAATAAAAGAAGAGGAGCTCGTGGCTAAATAATAACAGCCGCTCGGATCGATCTTTAGGTTAAGCCGTGCTTGCCTAGGTTGGTCTGTGGATGGGTGACCACCCATTACATACCGAGTTTCCTCCGTGCCTCGGAAAGCACGTTAAGCCGTTGGTCCCGGGTGTCATTTGTAGATCTTTGACAGTCGTTAGGTAGTCAGTGGCCCAAAAAGTCTGACAACCAGTCGTACCAAGGGGTATCGTATAACCCAGTACTAACTGGGTTGTGGAGGTCAGATAGGCAGTCGCTCCATGTAAAATACTGGTATTCAGCTGCATCCGGTTAGACTGGAAGCCGACCCCAATATAGTTGGGAAAAGGCTAGGCAGATGATGATCCGAATGGCGACGGTCCATGTATTTCGTTTTAATCCTTATTTTTATTTTGACTTTGATTAAATACTTTTAATGGGCGGCCTTTTTTAAAGTCTGCTTGTTCTTGAAGTTAGCTTACTTGACGTTGAGTTGATTTCTAAAGTTCTGTGATCTTTTCGACCTCAAATGGGTTTAAAAATTCGTGAAATATGAAAGATTGGGTCAGATTGTGGTATGCATGTAATTGATCTATGATTACTTATATGAGTACTTTGCTCCGTTGGTCTCGTGATCGCAAGCGCGACTGCAGAGCGTGGGGGTCCTGGGTTCGATTCCCGGGTCGGGCAAAAAGTGATATTGGGGTTTTCCGTTACAAATTTTAGTATTTAGTAGTATAGTAGCCCGGAATTAGGAAGCTCGTAAAAGTCCTGCACCTGATCTCTCTCCGGTCGTGTCGGATTGCCGTCACATCGACATATGAGAGTAACAGGAATAGAGACTGCACCTGTGTCTGCGCACACACTTGTGCAATATAATATCTCATGCGCCGGTGGCTCACTTATAGCTGCCCTGGAGTGTAAATGTGGTGTTGTTCCACAAAGATCGTGTCCAGCCTGTACCACTGCTTGCACATTACATGAGCATCATGGACGCTACTGAAAGTGTCAGTAATTGCCATCGAAACAAGAGAAGACTGATAAATCGAAAGATCTTCTTTACAAGTAAGCACTCCAAAGACTCTTGACTAGTGGGCTAAACTATTAACTTAAAATGATCTTTTTTTTTTTTTTTTCCGGATGGGAAATCATCAAATGACCCCCCCCCCCCGCTCTGGGCGGAGCGGAAGGGAGTGTCAGACTTGTACTGACTAAAACCCATCCATGTTCCTTCTTTGCCTTTGTGTTCCAGGGCCACGGTATCTCTTTCGAACAGTCCCGCAGCCCTGGCAGGCATCGGCCCTTGCGGACCCCTACTTATTTGCTGACATCTCTTTGAGAACTTAAAATGATCTTCACATCAATCTTTACGACCCATTGTTATTTCTAATTAACTGGTTAATATCTGTCAGATACTACGATACCAAATATCAGTTCTAAAGTAAATTTACAAACATATTTTTTTTGTAAGTCTACTTTGTGTCCCACTGCTGGGCAAGGGCCTCCCCTTTCTCCATCCAAACCTCTCTGTTCTGTGCAATTTTTGGCCACATTTGCACCGCGAACATGATCAGATCGTCACCACCGTCGACGCGGTCGTCCCCGTCGGCGATGTCCAGCCTCAGGCGTCCAGTGAGTGACGATCTTTGCTCACTTCTTCGGGTGCATCCGTGCGACATGGCCAGCCGACTCCCTCTTAAGCTTGGCTGTTTTAACTCCAACATCAGCTACATGAGTTATGGAGCGAAGGGTGGTGTGCCTCCGATCAGATCGCTTGAAAATAAACATGTTTAACCTTATTTATTAACTAAACCGGTTATTACATACAGCCGTATCTGCCTTCACGTATAACGGTATACGCATCAAAAATCTATGCTTCCCCTTTCACTCTGAAATGAGGTAAACGGATAAGGATGCTGAGAGTGGGTTCGTAACGCTATAAAGATCTCTGTTACCCCGTTTCTTTGTTTAACTGATCGTTAATAGTCGATGTAACCACTCGTAAGTCGTAACCATTACTGCTTGTGATGACTTGATGAGAGGAGTTGGGATTATGCCATTCTGGTTTTTATGGTCTCCTGGTAATAGTTTAAAGCCTTTGCTAAATGTGAAATTAACAGTTTTGGAGATTAGCGAATACAATTCGGAATGGTTTTCATCAATTAAACAATAACTGTTTATTTAGGACTTCAAGCACAAAGTACAGAGGTGGACTTAATGCCATAGGCATTTTCTACCAGTCTCTGGTTAGGTTTACTTATAGAAAATTGATCTAGAGACAAACAGTGGTAGGTGTATATGTGAAAATAATTTTAATTTAATACAAATATAAACTACAAGGATATATAAAACACTATAAATATATATCAAAATAGTAGTTGTATCTTAAAACAGTCAAGTAAATGAAAATTGATTTTCATTTATTTTTCTTCTGGTGCCACTCTTTACTGTAGGTTAAACTCCGTACACTTCGCATTGTCCTTTGCAAGGTCTGACAGTTCTTTGGTGGACATTACAGCTTAACTTTGAGTTTCTGCAATACCCTACGAGAGAGTAGCAGTGGCACAGCGGTGGCGGCCCCGACTTACGAGCAGTAAGTTGTGGGGTCGAACCCAGACAGGCGTATTACTTTGTGTAATTTATTTCGTCATCACTGCTCTCAAAATGGTGAACGTAAACATCGTGAGGAAACCGGCTCGTCCTAGAATCAAAAATTCGAAGACACGTGACATCTACCAACCCGCACTGGGCCCTCGTGATGGATTATAGTCCATTACCTCTCCTAGAGGCCTGTGTCCCAGCAGTGGGAACATTATAGACTGATTATGCTAATACCCTACCATTGACTAGCGACACAACTTGTTTTTTTTTTCAAAATAAGCCAGACACGTCAAATACAAACACGATTTACAACTAAACTTATACTGTCACCGGGGTCCTGTCTGTTATCGAGAGCTCAAAATAATGAACAATCAGGGAAGATATCCCGTAAGTGGCAGTATAAGTTACGTCAAATACATCCAAAAATGAATAATAAATCCCACGAATATTAAACTGTGTAAGAATTACAAGCTTAATTAAAAGTACCGTTGTATAATTGACTTGCATGCAGTGAGAACATGGATCGTTGAAGTTTTGGAGTTTAAGCGAGCTTGAATGTGGCGATTGTTTGTGTTGTTAGACATGAAAGGTATGAATAGAGATGAGAGTAATTCATGTTTTTTGTTAGTTGGTCAACATAAAATAACATCACGCTAGTAATTCCCGAAGTGTTAGGCAGAGGTGTACCTAATAGAACACCTACATTTCGTCCTTTTTTATTTTTTTAATAACCGATGAAAAATTTCTATGTACTGGCTCAAAATGAGGTACTGAATACGTGGTAACCGTTTCCGCGTCGGTGTTCCTTCCACCCTGTATTAGGTACATAATGTTCAAGAAAGTATTAATTATCCACATTGCTGATTAAAAAGTTATGGCCATTAAAAAATCCTTACTCGAATAATAACATTGTTCTATTAGGAATCATGAAGGACGTTGGCAAAGCCATTGAAATAGAACCTCGACAGTACCTTTTTGTTTAGTTATCGGGGGTAAACATTCAAAAGGAGTCTTTTAGGAGACCGGGAAGTGTGGGTTTTTTACCGTACTAAAACCACCCCAGTTCTAGTTCCTGTGAATATCCTGGGTGAGGCAGGCACTAGACCGTGGAGCTTGGGACAAGCAAAGAGAGGCCTGCAGTAGGTGAACTTAGGCTGTGGCTTATTTGAATTAATTATTTTATTTTTGAATTGTTTTTACTATGGACACTTTTAACGTACACATCTTGCTGCATCGTTCTCACATAATGTACTATCTCAACATGAATGATGTAAACAAGGTTTTGTAAAAGTATTCTGATTTAAAAGAGGGTCCATGGAGTTTCTTGCCCGTTTTTCTCCATAGACATCTACGTTAGGGAATGGGCAACTACAGTACTTTCACAGTTTTTGTGCCTTGTGACTGGGACTGTAGCTATATTTCACTGATGTCTTTGTTTCGACAATTCAAAAGTGCCTGTAACTGGCCTACTTGAAATAAATGCTTTGATTTTGATTTTGATGATGTTGAAAACCACCCCGTTGGTCACAATCCGGACATGGGAGGAGGCAGCGGCTTCCACAGTACCTAGCTACTGGGAGACTCACCAACTTTAATTTGTCCCGGTATTGCATGCAACTTTGTGGTCCTAGGTCAGATAATTACTAATGTTATAAGACCCTAGTCCTTTATACAATCGTCATAAATTGATCAGCTTCTTGCAAAGACCACACAGCGACTAGATCTTACTTTTTAATCATTATAATATTATAGACTTTTTTTAATACTAAATTCTGACCACACTTCAAAATCTTCATATTCACACCATGACGAATTGTAATATTTCCTAAGAGGCAAAAACGTTTAAACTTCAAATAACATCCAAACTTACATACAATTATAAATGCGAAAGTATCTCTATATGTCTGTCTGTTAACTTTTACCGCCTAAACAGCTGAACGGATATAGATAAATTTTGGCATACCGATAGACCATGACCTGTTTTAGGATGGCATGCATAACATCACTTTAGGCGGAGATGTACCTAATAGCACACCTACATTTCGCCAGTTATATTTAAGTCCCATGTAATAGGGGGCGAGCCTATAGACATCAACCTGGCACAAATTTAGATTCTGTGTCTGACCCGGGAATCGACCCCAGGACTTCATGCTCAGCAGTTGCGATTGTGACCACTGGACCAACGAAGCAGTCAAGGATAGATTAGAATAAAGTATACTTTTATCAGGGTAGTAAGTTTTAGTAGGGTCAAATAATAATGTAATATAATTTATTTGCTCAGACAACAATGAACCACGGGTTAGATACAAAAAACTTGAAAAACTATGTTGGTGTATAATATTATTACGCTTCCAGAAAATTCATACATACCAACAAAAACATTACAAAACAGCAAACAGACATTACAAAATCATTGGTGATGCATTATTCCTGCCTCACCAACACCTGCATGAAATGGTTCATCATCGGTGAACCAATATCCGCGGGAAATAATTAGTGTATAATATTTGACCTCAACGCAGGTGAACCAGCCTGCAAGAGCTAGTTTCATAGTATGTTGATATAAAAACTTGTTTGCACTGTAGTGTAGTAAAAAATCAAAGAGTTTAGATTGAAATACTCGACATTGATAGTTTTGATATAATATTATTTTGATACGATGATGAATTCGGTTTTGTTGGTGTAAGAAGATTGTTTTTTTTTTTCTGTCTGTGGGTATTTACCTATTCAAATTGTATACTGTCAAGTTTTCGGGGTATTCCTCAAAGCGCAACTATTTTTAAGCGCAACCAACTAAGCGCAACTAATTTATTCCTAGAAGCGCAACCATGATTGAAAAAAAAAATTATTTCATCATACCCTATTTTTCATCATGTTTGCGCTTTGAGGAATAAACTAATATTTTTAATTTGAATTTGTGAGCGCAACTAGTTGCGCTTCGAGGAATAATTTAGTTGCGCTTAGTTAGTTGCGCTTTGAGGAATACCCCAAGTTTTCCATTCTTGACGCATCAAAAATAGATTCCTTTTTGTCAGAAATTCAATTTCAGCTATTTGCATAACGGTTTCTTTTTTCAACTTATGGAAAATATAAATTTCATCGAGATTCATTGTACATAGTAAGTATAGGAACATCAATTTCATGCCAACACTGTAGCTTGCTGATAGCTGTGAAATTAATTCTTGACTCTTAACTAAAAATTCTTACTGAAAATATCATTGCAGACAGTTCAACGAATTCTAAAAACATATTCACTGTCGTTGCAGCCTGGAATCATCCACTCCCGGATACCATAGCACAGGGTATCCTAGTTTGGATTCCTGACTCCCACAAACCTTTGTACCTTCAATATTTAGAAAACCTCTATGTTGTAATTGTACTTTGTGGGAAAAAATAAATCTTTATTATTAGATTATTATCCACTGCTGAGTCTTATTAATGCTGTTTTAAAGAAAAAAACGCATACCTAAGTATGTCTGAAAAAAAAACTTCATGATGTACCACATAATCAGAGTGGTGATTTAATCTTATCAGCCTCATATAATACAATTAAAACCTTTTTTAGAATACCCTAACCGACCCAGAGGGCAGTGGTTCCCAAATTAACAAAATCCTTGAAGGCCACAGAAACTCAATTGCCCATTTTCAGTTAGGCACCACTTTAATGAACTAGCAACTTTCGACAGTAAGCCGAGCATTGAATTTCCAAAACTGCAATAAATATAGGCATTCATTTAGCTGACGCTTAGTCTTAGTGATAACAGGTTTAAGTCACTCACTCTCGAACTACATCAATGTCAGTTCATGTCTCAAAAAAGGCTCCTCATAAAACGTACGATTGTCTCTAAACAGAATAGCTCGAGATAGCACATTTGCGCTGCACACCGTGATACTGTATATCATCTGCTGCCCGCCACAGATCGAGGAACGTCGTAAATGGCCGCTGATATAAAAATCAAAGGAAAGTTATGGCGAACCGTCATGCAGTCAGCATCAGAAATGTGGGGTCATATTTAAGGGCAAAGTGTTATCAGGAATTTCCCAGTAGCAGCCATGGAGTCTGCATTTGTGCCCGGTTGATGGCACTAGGCTCGCTCCCTATTACATTGGACTTAAACATAACTGGCGAGATGTGGGTGAACTAAAGTGTACACTTTTGCCTAACAATTCGGGATTACAGGAGTGATGTTATGAGTATAATAAGGGTGTGGATCTGACCTTGAAAGTGAACAAATTTTTCCATCAGACCAACATCGTCATCACGAAATAAATATCGGCTATCCCATAGATTTGGGTGAAGTACTTATTGATGTTTTTTATGAAACAGATTTTAAAAAATCGTATTTTTTTAAAGTTAGCCAGTGGATAAATTGAGCAGCGGTGTTCTTCTTCTTGTAGTTTTCTTATCTTCGATGCATATGAATCGTACTGTTATGTTCCAGTATGTAGCCACGTTTATTTGCAGCGTCAGAATCTTTGGTAATAATGGACCCTCAGTCCTCCACATATAAGGTGGCAATCCTACCACACGCCGATTACCTAATTCGCTGCATTTGGGGCGCATCTGTGTGTGTCTAAGAATAAGAATAAGAATAATTTATTTAAAAAGTATTACAAAAAGTGTACATTTAAGCGCAGTAGTATTATTTCTCATACTAATTATAAGTACTTATAAGTAAACTATAACTAAAATATATTCTACAGTCGCAAGTATTCAATAGTTCAATTTAGATGTCAGCGTCCTGCCCGATCTAGGTTTATTTAAACCTGTGTTTCAGGCCATCACTGTGTCTGTAATGTCAATGTGTTTTATTTATGGTAGTGTATGTTGTATGTGGATTTATATCTAGAAAATAAAGATTTCTATTCACTGTTCAGGTCATCATCATCATTTCAGTCGAAAGACGTCCACTGCTGGACATAGGCCTCCCCCAAGTGTCGCCACATTGACCGGTCCCAAGCGACTCACATCCAGCGGGTCCCAGGTCATCGGTCCACTTAGTGGAAAGCCTAAACCCCCAAATGATGAGCGCAACATTGTTCAGAGAATGCATTTAAATTGGTATTTGGGTCTTTCCGGCGGATAGATCATTATATAAGTCAGTTAGCGAGAAATAATCATTCGGAGTCAAAACAAACCATCAATATTGTATTTCAGTACATAAACTTTGATTTTATATTTATCTGTATATCAAAGCAGGATATAAATACCTTTGCCATGCCAGTACTGAAAACTGTAAAACTAATTGATGTGAATCGGTTAAATGAAGTAATAAAATAATTCCGTTTCGCTGTTACAAGTTAATTAGGTACTTACTGTGTAATTGAGTTTACAGAGCCAATTCTACATTAGCGAAATACCAAACTATTGGATCACTTAGTTACTAAATTAATTGGGCCTTAACGACATCACTTCTGTGTCAGTTCATTCAATCAGCTTTAAAGAAACTGCAACATCAATTAAAAAGATACCCTAATGACTCCTAAAATAGAAGCGCCATTTCAACTTCAATTAACACCGGAATACAACTAAAAAAATACACATAATTCAAAAACGTCGAATAATTTATTACACGGGCGATAATTAATAGAAATCATTAATATATATTTCAATTTATGTTTTTTTTTCGGGAGATCTACGCGTGTGTTGGTCTGTGTGAGAGGTTAATGTACTGACGGAATGCCGCCCCTCCCTGCGTCTGCGCACCATAGAAACATAATTAGTGTTCTCATCTTATCCCCGAGAAGATGCTATCGATGCGTCGCCCGTCCATTGAAGATTATGTACGCATTTTAATAATCTTAATCCACAATTAACCTGCAATGGATTCACGGTATTTCTTTTGCAACGTTCATATTGCAAGCTTTATCTATTAAGTTGACGTGAGTGTTCAATTAATTAATATCTCCTGTGTAGAACTTTTCGTATATTTCGGTTTCTCGGTTTCTTGTAATTATGTTAATGTCTGACTTATCAGATTTGTGATTAGAAGATCGTCGTATATTAATATGTTAATTTGGAGAATAATGTATAAATAAAGCGCACATTTCAAATATTTTTACCGATGTCGTTGGTCCAGTTTTTTTTTGTTATTTTTATGTCCGTGCAAGATGCATCTTTGATATAGGGTCCATCTTTGATATAGGGTCTATCTTTGCTAGAGTTTATCGTAATAGTGTAATAGGGTCGAATCGAAGTCACGACCTTTCGTTTAAGAGTCCACATTCTGATTGATGGATTGTTAGTACCCCTGTAACTTTATTTTCGCGCCTAGTTTTATTGTTTAGGATTTTTTATTTTGAATAGTCTAATTTACTTGCTTGTGACACTATACAGATACTGTTTTAAGCTTTCACGGTTTATAACTAAACTTATACTATCACTTACGGGATATCTTCCGGGTCTTCTTCTTTTTATCGGGAGCTCAAAATAATGCACAATCACGGAAGATATCCCGTAAGTGACAGGATAAGTAGACAGATTTAGAATACTATTTTTAATCTTCTTTTCTTATCTGAAATACCGTTTTAATAACTCTGTTTTCCAAGTTACCTGCACAATAAAAATGTGACTCACAAAAATTACAAATCCAGCCAGACAAAAGTATAAAGTTATAAATAAAAAATGTCGAACAATATCCATTGCCGAACGTATGTATTGCAAATCACAAATCCGTGAAATATACTGCACAGCTCTCCTCCATTTGTCATAAGCGTGAATAATCGACCCGGGCGAAGACTGATAAATTATTTTTGGCACCAAGTTTAATTTGTTCAATGATGCATCGGTCAAAAATTATGAACTTGAGAACACCCAGAGTGGGGACCGGGGATTTGGTTTTAGGGACCTTTGAGACATAAGGAGAAGTTATTAATTAATTCTCAAAGACTGCCTCGTTGGTATAGTGGTCGTATGCGCGACTGCTGAGCATGAGGTCCTGAGTTCGAAAGTTTTATGCGGTATGTCCAGAATCAGGGTGAAGTCGTGTGCAATGGAAGACCAAGAGCCAAGATACTTAGCATTGGGTGCATGGATAAGACTTGAAGAAGAGAAGGGCGAGAGAGAGACAAATTAATAAATAATATGGAGACAGTCGAGTGCAGATATAATCTTATTTTTTTTCACGTGGATAGTGCCTACCCTGGTGTTAGAGTCTTTATGCCACCCATGGGCCTCTGACTTGGCTTTACATGCCGTCGAGAAATATCTCTCAGGCATGCTGGTTTCCTCATGATGATTTCCTTCATCGAAGCAAGTGATAACGAGGGAAAAGAACAAAGTACATTATAAATGCAGCTGACGCCTGCTATTTGACACTAATTACAAATAGTACAGAGTTATAGATGTCTGTTATTTAGTACTTAAATCCATCTAAATAATACTTTTGAAATAAACCCTTAACCAAACCTACAGAACCTCTCCTCTTAACTGTCAGTTCCTTTCACGACCATTTATAAAACGGTTACTGCTAAAATGGTCATTTAATATTGTGGACCAATGACGGGAACGCTGTCGTATATTATATCGAGCCGTTATGAAATACTGTTTGTAACCTTACCGGGTTACTGATTTTGGTGGGAAGTGTAAATAGATTCCTGTTGGGATTTATTGAGGATTTTTACTTGAAAAAGCTGAGCTTTGACCTCACACACACACACACACACACATAAAAACACTCATCTTTTAAAACCACAATCAAGTTATTTTAGACTTTTTGAATTAACATTTAATTGGTGAAACAAAAGTTTCAACTGCATCACAAAACTCTAAATTAACATTTTGTATTTTTTTCCAGATTTTTACGTCAATAATTTTCAAAACCCAATTTCGCTTCATACATCTAAGAATTTAACCGCCTCAAACCCAAAAATCTATTTAAAAGCAAGCAACACACAAGACACTGCAAAACTCATTTGTTTCAAACAAAAAAACGTTGCTACTACAAATCACATGCGCTTGCGACGCTCTCAAACAATGCGTGCGGGTAGGGTTACCATCAAAAAAGAAAAGTCCTAATAAAAAGCCGGACATTTGCAAAAAAAAACCGAACACTTTTGACACAGCCACAACGCGGCGGCGGAATAAGCTGGACATAACCCACGACTAGTGGTCTACATTAACCCTGGGTCGTAAGCAGTGAACTTCCACTGCATTTGATGGAGAGAGGTCTTTTCATATTTTTAATATCGAAAATTCAAGACAAGTGACAAGAAAATGAAAACCCCAGGGCATAAAGAAGTGGCAATCACTTTTAAAGCTTTTCATATTACTACAACGGCTTTCAACAGGATTTTCATAAGTTTTCGATAGCATAAGTCAATCCAATACATTTTTAACTTTTCCTTATTCTTTATCTTTATAGAATGTCACTTTGTCTAGACATACTAACTCCAAAAGAAGGGGCCAAAAAGCTGGCCATGTCCAGACAAATCCGCAAGGATGGTAACCCTATCCGCGCGGTTCAATTATATGCGCAGGAGTTGCGAACGCACGCGCTCGTGTCAGTGGCCCGGCGGAGACAGTTTTTGTGTTCACACCCTGTTATGTTGAGGGTATTTTAAAATAACGTTCTTTCTGCAGTTTTATCACTTCCTTATTTCTTGAATCTATGGTTAGGATAGTAAATTAATGTGGTATTGTGAAATGGTCGATAACATTGTTGCAATTGTAATTGGTAGGTGCAGTAGAAGGAATTGGCATAAGGAAGAGGTTACTAAATAAATTAGAAGATATTATGTACATGACTGAACGCGTTCAAAATTATCATGCTTATTGAAATATACGTACGGTACACCTTAGGCCACCAATCTCACTACCGCTACCTTATATAAATATATAAAGATGATGAAGAAGAAAGGTTTACGGCGTTGCCTATGAGAAAAATCCACTTTCAAAAAGCAATTACGTCACGATAGGAATTCAATCTTCGCATTCTTAAAGCAGAGACATCGATCTCTGAAAAAATAATTTTACCCAGTGAGTCGAGTTACCCACACTCCATACTAAAAATAGTAGCCGATGAGGAATAAATAGCAGAATCGCAGTAGCTGAGTACTGGTGGCCTACCTTGAAGTCTGAAAGCAGGAGTAAGAGATGGCGCTAGACGACCTGTACAGCTCTGTTTCTTTCCCATACTGGAATTACTCCTGCTTAAGACGTCATAGTAACCCCTATGATCTCTTAGCTACCATGTCAATTCAAGGTCAGGTCTCAAGCAGTATCAATGTCAACTATCAAAGGATCGTTTGAGGTCGCAACACGAACGTGTCGAGTTAAAAGTTCACGATTATCACGAAGTTCTGCTACCTTTTAGTACTAATACGTGTGCTGGATTATAAGTAGGTTCATTTGTGTGTTCACTGAAATATGATTTACAAAACCTCAAGCCTTTTTCTCATTCCACCTGCTATGTTCCTAACAATACATCCTTGAGACAACTAGTTTCAGTAAAAATAATCATGACATGACATTCTTAAACACTCACTGTGTTTAAGAAGGAAATTCTTCGTAGATAATATGCATTCGTGTCAATAAGACCAAAATATAATACCTATACGTCAAAAAATTAATTAATAATACGTAAAAAACGTGTTTCGACCCAAAGTAACATCGGACAAGAGCAAGACACTGATGATGTTACGGTAATAAATAGTTAGATTTTATAATCTGGCGCCTTTAGAGCTTTCAGAAACTTCAGTAAGAACTTTCATCAACCGTCTCTAATCACTCAATAATAATTCATAATACCAGAAGCTAACTAACCCCTAAAAATAGCAGATAAACATACAACATTCTAGCACAATAATCGTTTGCATCATATCAAGGCTCGTGACTACACTAGCAATAAACCCGGTGCTGTCTGCGCCATTCAAATTGTCTTATTTATTGTGGTTCGTTGGCAGAATGACGATGACTAAAGCTTATGTGCTTATGTAGGGTACAAGTAGCTTCTTGATGCTTCTGTACGTATTTATGCCAATCCGGGATGTGCTTGTGTGTGGTCGAGTTGAGGCGCCATTTTGTCATCTACCCTTATATAATCCCGCTTGTTAGAATTCTCTGCTAAATATGCATGAATTGATTTGTTAAATAAATCTCCACTGTTGGAAATAAGGCAATACTACCCAAGTATCCATCAAGCGAAACGGGAACCACGTGGCGGAAGTATGGTTCGTTACCTTCAAAAGAGTTGAGGCCTGGTCATAGTAATTTTTAACTGCTGAGGCTGTTGTGGAAACAATATTTAGAGGGTGTTTAAGAAATTAAAAATATATATTCTTGTCCCTATGGGTGACCTATTATTCGCCTAACTACAAAACGCATTCGATTCTGACTATCCTGATAGTTTGTTTAGATAAGATTCTTTTTTTTTTCCAGTAAACCTTTCTACTTCATCATCTGCCTTGCCTTCTCCCAACTATGTTGAGCAACAGAATACCAGTATTTTACATGAAGTGACTGCCTGTCTGACCTCCACAATCCAGTTAGTACTGGGTTGATACCCCTAGGTGAGACTAGCTGGACTACCTGTAACGACTGTCAAAGAGCTAAAAATGCCAGCTGGGACAAACGGCTTAACGTGCTTTCCGATGCACGTAGGAAACTCGGTATGTGGTCGGTCACCCATGTAAGGACCAACCAAGAAAAGCGCGGCTTAAGGTGAATACAACCCGAACGGCTGTTATTATTTAGCCACGAACTCCTCTACCTTTTCTACTAAAACAGAAAATATTCAACACCTAGACTATTAATTCCCACTTAACGGTAATCCATAGGTTAATTTCACCACAATCAACCACTTAGGGTTGACGGCTAGTAACCGAACTCATTACACTGCCACTCAGGGTGACGGGCAAAGTCGGCTAAATTAATGATAGCCAAGATACGTATTGCCCCTAATAGGAGGATTTGAAAATGAGGCCTTACGACATTTCCTGGCTTATTAATTTATTATGGTATGCAGGTGTTTCATCATAGTAGGTACTACAGAATCTACTGAGGGTCTGCCACTTTTGTCCTTTATGCCGTAAGTAATAAGGGTTGATTGCTCGTTGGTCTAGTGGTCGTAATCGCGACTGCTGAGCATGAGGTCCTGAGTTCGGTTCCTAGGTCGGGATAAGTGTTATTGGGTTATTCCATCAGGAATTTCTCAGTAGCAGCCACGGAGTCTGGATTATTGCCCGGTTAATTGCAATAGCCCTCTATTACGAGGGACATAAACGAAACAGGCGAAATGATGGTGTACTATTAGGTACACCTCTGCCTAACCCTTCGGGCATTACGGGCGTGATGTTACGTTATGTAACAAGGTTGAAAGTACATTAGATAAGTACTGGGCTTACCGTCCAGTCTAACTAGGAATCGCAACTGCTGGGCAGAACCTCATGTTCAGCAGTAACGCATAGTCACGGGTTCGATTCCCAGATCGGACAACGTAAAATTGTGTTTTTTCAGCAGAAACTTCTCAGTAGCAGCCGGCGCAACACCAAGATCTGACCTGACCTGAGATCCAAGACCTGGATTTGTGGCAATATGCTCAGTTCCTACTAGTGGAGAAAACTAGGTGTACCTACTTAGGTCATCGCTGCTTGACCCTTCGGGAAAAATGGCCAGCGTTATGTTATATTACAATGTCTAAGTGGAGATTGCTATCTACGATAATTATGTTCCATCGAAGATAAATTATCCTCTTGATATAATCGTTAAGTCATCGATTTCATTTAGTCGTAAACGAATTCTAGATTTTATGATAAAAATTAGGATTTTTTTTCATTGTCGCTTCGATAATCTTACATCGGAAGCATAAATTCTTCGCTCTAAAACTTCTGAGATAAAAATCTATTCAAACAACAGCTTTTCATGTTTTACATAGGCGAGAATTGGTGTAACAGTAATTAAAACTTTACAAGTTTATTTTGTGAATGTTTATTTTTAAGGTAGGGTTCAACATCTAAAAAATCAAAAAATCATCTAAAGTGACATATAACCCAAAACCCAAACCACTGGGTCTTCAAGCAAGAAAATGTAACACAATAGTTCAACCATTTAAATAAATATACTAAAAGCTATATCTTAAATATCGAACCAATCAATAAGAAAATTAATTCTGTAGGAAACTAAGTCAAAGAAAAGCGAAACTCCATCACCATAATTTTTAAACCATAACCTTTTAAGCTTAACGTGTTAAAATCAAAAAGCCTCAATTAAAAAGTAATAATAATCTATTAAAATGATATTCAAGTATAATATCAGCACTCTATGACCTTTCTATTCGGTAGACAACTAATCAGACGATCACAGAATCTCAGTCGTAAAAAGGCTATAAAAATTTCTTAAGACAATCTTTATACTACAAAATATTCGAGCTAGTGTTATCTAAGAAGAATATCTGGTTTAATGTGCCTGATTTATTGTAAATGGGCTTTTTATTGTAAGACTAGGTGGGCACGCGGATTCACTTGCTTAAATATGTACTAATACTACAGCTTGATAATAAAAAAACAACATTTTCATGACTGAAAAAAATGTCAGAGTTCGGAAAGTGGGTAAATACAAAAAACAACTCTAAAGAGAAAGACCCAGAATTAATGTATTTTACTTTCAATAGAAAAATAATGGCAAGCGAAATACAGCAAAAGCTTTTCAGGTTGTTATTACACAAACAATTTGATTGTATCAATATTCAGGGTGTAAAAGACATCAACGCGTAAACTGTATATTTATTTAAGTTTGTTTTATAGTTTGTAAACTGTTGTCTGGAATTCAGCCCATGATTCTATAATCGAGACTAAATTGGCTGTATTTAAAAATTGTGGTTATGTTTTAAGTATTCTTCATCTTCGTACCGCTGGAACGACAAATTTTATATTTTGTTAGCCCAAAACTTCGCCACTTCCACCGCGATGGCACGAAACGGTGTTTCCCAAGACCCATCCCAAACGGCTGTTTTAAGAGCCAAACCCCGGATTTTTAGTATTAATACTTTTTTATTAAACACTTTACCATACACAGAACAAAAAACATAAAACGCTCGCCAAAACTACCAAAAATCTTATTTCAAAGACAGCAGGAGGCATAAATTTTATACCAATATTTAATACAATTCTGCCATACTAGTGAGAAATTGCGTAGGATGACTTTTTATTAGAACTAGAAACAGAAAAAAATGGTGGTCTTGTTTTATATTTTGCTAATTTCCTGCATATTATTATAATATTAGGTATTATAGACCACCACCGGATTTCTGAGAAAAAAAAAGATTAATTAACTAATGATTGAATACAGAAATAATATTAACGTTAAGCTTAAATAAAAGAGTGCAATATTTTTCTCAGAATATGATCAGGATGCACATACATTAAAATAGTGTTTTGAGAAATATACGGCTACGCTATTAATTCAGTAAGTTTCCATACAATTATTGATTGGGGAATCTTCTGGCGTTTGCAACAGCAGTTAATATCTAGAAAGATACGGTCTAGAATTCTGAGGTTGACCCTCCAGGGTGACTATGATATCAGGAAGACATTAAATAAAATAATCCAGCGTTTCAATGAATTTAACTTGAATTACTAATAGATTCGATGACGCGAAAAGCAAAGAAAGGAAGTTTTGAGCTAGCAATGGACTTGAAAGAGAAATCAAAGTAAAGTTTGGGATAACTGAATCTTGTGCTTACGATGTCTCAAAAACTATAGAAGAAATAACCGACCGAAACATTTAAGAACCGAGCTAAAAGTGAATAATAAATTTATCACTTACCCCATCCCTAAATAGGGTTCCCCATATAGAGGCAAAATCCATACAGGGTAAAAACAAAAACGAGCAGGTTACTAAAACTGTCAACAATCTCGATTACGCAAACATTGTGGAGGTCTGCAAACGGCACAGTCTTATGCAAATTTCGAAATTTATCGCATGTACGACAGGCGACTTTTGTCTTATTATGTGTTTACATGGAAACTGTATCGGCTCTTTAAGCTAATTCCTGGGAATTTCAATGAATAGTTTCGTGAATAATGATTTCTGGTTTGGTAGTTAGGTTTGTATGTAATCTGAATGCGCTGTTTAAGCATTTGTTGTACAACAAATGGCATAGAACATTGAACGACACATTGTTGTAGAATCTTTGAAGCTTCACTCCGGTGTTTTATCTATGATCTCATACAAAACTAAAGTAAATAGTGATATGGGCAGTATTGGGCAGTATTATGGTTATAAATGTGTACCATACTAATGATTTCTCTATCCGTTCTTCTCCAAATTAACCTGTTATAAACCAAAAAATCTCTCTGATCGGGAATCTGATGGTTCATCGCAGTACTTTGATGATATATCAATCTTTTTCTTAGTTAGTGCTGGTTAGTGCCTAACCTGGCGTCAGAATCTTTATGCCACCCATGGGCTTTCTCTTCACATGCCGTCGAGAAAAATTGATAAAAGATATTTTTTTTTTTATTGTCTGTAAAAGATGACTTTTTAATATTATCACTTTATAAAACAAGATCTAACACAATAATTACCCTTTTAAAACATCATCAACAACTAAAACTATAAACCGCAAAAAAAAAAACGCTATAAAAAAATACAATTCCGAAAATTAGAGGCCTACCAAGCAAATTCCTCCTAATCAACGGCGCCTCTTCAAGAATGCTAAAAGCCCAATCAACACCCAACCCCTGCAATGACAGCCTATTACACAACCATCGAACAACTCTTCAACATCTATCGAGTTCATCAACACAGTATCGATCATTAAAAGCAATTTGTAGCAATTATATTGACGATGTATGCCACGGATCTATTACTGAGTTAGGTTACAGGGGTAACGAATTTATAATGTGTGTTACGTGTTTGAGCATGCCGCTTCTGTTAAGGCGATGGTTTGTGTTTTTCGGGTTTAGTTTAGGGGTAAAGGCTGGGGTTAGTTACCAAAAAGGGTAACTCAAAGATTACCCTTCCGAAAAGGTAATTGTAGCAACTAGGATGTACTCTACTTCGTTGTAAATTTTGACTAACAAAAGTGCCTTCTGTCTGAAAAAAAATATGTTGCCCTGACCCCTGGTAACATGTGACAAGGGCAGGATGGTGATGATGATGATGATGATGATGATGAAAGGAACCTTTTAATAGACTAATTTAAATAAATGGTTTTGACTTTACTTTTACTTTGTAACTAACAGGGATATTGTCCTTTTAAAGAATTGCTACCTACTTAAAATATGTATACCGGAATAAAGCTAAGTCGTATGGACTCCTTATTTTGAAAAACCATCTTTTGGGCAATTCACGATTTAACTAAATTGATAAAGACTAATTTGGTAGGCGATTCCAAATTTATTTTGGAAGTCAAAACCGAAAAATCCATAGCCCAAAATAAGATAAAACAAGCCCCCAATCATAGAAACATAGGCCCACAATCACACCGAAGCCTTCCCCTTAACGAATCATAAAAAATATCAAAAACAATTTGGCCATAAAGAAATCAATCGAATACGTTACCGTTATTCGACAGCGGCCATTTGAGTTACTAGGATTCCCATGAAACGTATTTGTTAGAGTCGAAAATATTTAAGTAAATGCCGTGACTGAATCGTTAATTTCTGTTTGTAATACTATCTATACAAAAGGTATAGGTAATTAGATATTTTTGTACACCATGAAATATACGAGTTTAGTCTTCGAATCAAGGTGTGTGACGAATCAGTTGATTTTTGATTTTTCTCGTTAATTAGTCAAGTCACACGGTTTGATGTTGAAGTTTTTATATACACGTAGTTATTGATTTGAAAAAGAGGAAAAAAATATGTTCAGTCGCATTCATAGTCGAGAAATTATTCGGCACGGTTGGCGCAGTGGTTGAGCGATTGACTGCTGCGCTGCGTGTCGCGGGTTCGATTCCCGCACGGAACAAATATTTGTATGGCCTACAGGTAGTTGTTCCGGGTCTGGCTGTTTGTGTATG
This sequence comes from Noctua janthe, assembly GCA_910589295.1. Classification (NCBI taxonomy): domain Eukaryota; kingdom Metazoa; phylum Arthropoda; class Insecta; order Lepidoptera; family Noctuidae; genus Noctua; species Noctua janthe. The sequence continues at coordinate 2,807,029 of OU342561.1, forward strand.
TGAGTTTAAATGTTTGTAAACGCACCCACGATACAGGAGAAATTCCTAGTGTGGGGCAATGTTTTTAAAAAAAAAAAAAAAAAAAAAAACAAAATGACATCATTTTTATAGCCGAGTGATGGTAAGAAAATAGAATTATAATAATATAGTTTTATGTCCTACAAAATTTAACAAAATAGTTTATTACTGACGAGACAACAGACGCTACTGATCCAAAGAACATTACGATTCTTCACAATATACTCCTTGAAACATAAACAAATATAATACATACCAATCAACTCTCGCATTTACCCGCAACGAGTTACAGTTCACATTCGCAAGTCTCACCACCATCGCCATAGCAATTACGTACCTGAAATGACAAAAAAAGAAAATTAAAAAACCGGTTCGTACATCAACCTCCATCCGTGCTCAGCCTCTAAATGTACCGTCGTAAAGAGCCGTAATGTTATTAAACTTGAATATTAAAACCGTATTAATACGACCAAGTAATTGACTCGCAAAGTTTGTAATCTTCGAACCTCTTTGCTTCGGAGTCGGGTAAAACATTTTGTATTTTAATGGTCTGGGAACATAATTATTTCCATGATGGCTTGCGTTCCAGCTGCATTTTAGAAAAACACTAAGAATTATAGCAATTTGTAAGTAGCAATGTCGACTTGCATATTAAAGCCGTTTTACGACTGCATAAAATTCAGATCATCAAAAAATGATAAGGTTATACAGCAAATTAAAACGAAGTCATCAAAGAGCTGAATCATAACATTCTAAGAAGCAATAAGGAAAGTCCCTTTATGCTCTATTAAATCTGCCTTAGGAACATAATTATCTATATGAACCTACACAGGTAGTCAGTATCAAACCATAAAGCTGACGATTCCATTCTATCCCACGTAAATTTTACAGCCTCAAATTAAAACAAGTGTATGCTAGCCTCGTTCAATGATCGCAGTTAAACTGAACTAAATTGAAAATAACAATTTTTAATACAATTATAATCGACGAAAAATTAAAGTACTCGACTATTTTTATTCTCAAACAATCACAGAGCAATGAAATTAAATCATTCAGCAAAAAATACATCAGAACTCGTATTTCAATTTGCATATAAATTTATTTAATTAATAATCTTTGCTCTTGCTGTTGACAAACACGATAAGTGAAATAAAAAAGTGTTATGTGTTTTTTCGTCTTATATTCTTTTAGCTTTTGTCTCTGTTAGCTATAAACTCCACCTATTATTATCTTAGCATAAAATATTTGCACCTACAATATTTTTTTTTTATAATAACCCCATAGGCCGACTGTCAGGTGCTGTACTAGAAGGATGAATTTTATTGGCAAAGCTTCCACGTAGCATTAGTTATCTCACTTAAAAAATTATGAAGATTTTTATTACGGTGACTGGTCGTCATCCTTCATCGTGATTCCTTAATCGCTCTAGTAAAATAAACACAAGAAAAAAGGAGCTTACCTACCTACTTCGCTGACAATCACACATCAAATTAAAAATATCGTACTCAAAATTACATTCGCAACAAATGACCAAATTATCCAGTCATTTCTTCGAAAAGGCGTTATTAAATACAGCTACCACATCACGCGATACTTGGATTAAAGTAAATAATACTTAAATTATAGACTAGCATGTTAGACAAACGAGAATGTCCAGCTCTTTTTGCTGAGTTAATTTTCTTCCTGGGTAAATCATGTCACTACCATGTGGATAATCATACGTTTTGGCTGGACAAGGTTTTATTAATGCCTTCTTATACATTAAAAAAACTTCGTAAAAAAAAAGTTTTTTTTTGAATCAAAATGTTTCCCTTAGGCATTTCCAGAACATCGTCTAAATAGGCTAAACTTAGAGAAGATCCTTCTACTATAAATTTTTAACCCGTAATCAACTAAATTCCTTTAGGTTGTACCAATTTTTAGTAACACTAAAATTTATTTCAAGCATAGTTTTGTTCTATGTAGTATGTAATTCTATTTTACCTTTATGTGATCACAAGCGTGACTTGATGGAAGGCACATACCATGTCAAGCTTTTATCTTTTTTACATTCAACTAATTTTAGAGCTATGTCAAAGACAACCTACGCGCTTGAAGCATTATTTTTTTCTGCGTTATTGTCGATCTAATCTAAGCTTGTAGTTATTTTATCTGATAAATCAATTAGTGCTTAGTGTCAATCAATAGGTCTTACTTATTCACTTTTTAGCAATGTTTTTTTAATTCGTTTTTTATTCGACGGCTTTTCATCTGTTTTTTTTGTACATTTAGCGTTGCTTCACCTGAGCGCCAACATTTTGTGCAGCCTTGTACATAATAACATTTGTACGTAATTTTACCTTTAACCATTTTTTCAAATCTGACCCCAACCTACCCTGTCCCATCGTCCTCTGATTTTCGGACCTCAAAATTGGCTTCAAACATGTCATTACAAAGAAATTAGTGGTTTATTATTGTCGAATTAAGTTTCGGAGTAGCGTCCGTGGATCATTTTTTGTGAAGGTTGGATAAAAAAGGTCGATCCGTCAGTCGATAGAGTAGGCGATTAGACGCGTGAGATACAGGATGGATGTTGTTTAGATACATGTGAACTTTAAAATGTTAGGGAGTCCAAAGCAAACTTCTAGGACTTCAACAATCCGCTTTCTTTATTTTGAAGACTTGGTAGGTATAAAACTCATTTTTTTTTTCCAAAGTATTGAAGTGGCTCTCGTCTACTTAGTCTTTGAACTACTTGAGACCCTAGAATTATACCTCTTATACTTAAGACACTCTACTAGTCGTTGATAAAGATAGCAAGTGGTCAAAGTTCAAACGTTCATAAAGAATGACCTAAAACCTACCATATAAATCTAAACAAACACCGCTACACCGATGACAGATCTCATAAGTCTATAACGAAATGACAAATAACAATGCAACGACTACCGTCATCGCGTATAATAAAAGAAAAACTTCAAAAAAAGAACTGACCGCTAGACAAAGATGGTGGGTAGTTTTTTTAACGTAATTATTGTTGTTTTTTTCTCGGCTGCCATTATCCGTTCAGATCCCTCGATGGCCGCAGTAATGATATGAAACAAAATTATATGGCTGGGTTTCGGGCGCCTATTAACATACCTAGCTATGTATCATTCGGTTCTCAAATAATGACGTTTCGTCACAATTATTTTTGTTTTTTTTTTTGGGTCTACAATTTACGTTTCGTGAATTGTATGTACTTCGCACTTGGTACAAGAGATACGATTCACTGTTTATGAAAATAACGGGTTTATGTATTCAAATTGAAAATAGAACATTTTATAACTTAAAGGAAATTGCTAACTTCTTTCAGTTCTTTTTTGGACAAATCTGTCTGAAAAATTTTGTATTTAAAAGAGGAACAAAATTTTTGTAATCAAATACAGTTAGCCAAATCTTTTTCTATCATTGTTGAACTCCAAACACTGCAATAAAATTCAGTCCTTCAGATTTCTGATCCAGTTATCTCAACAGCAAGCGCAGACACATTAGCGGCAAAAATCTTTTTACCACCAACCTCCACTAGGCCAAAGATCGACCAATTAATAACCACAGGACCAGTGATTAGGTGATTACCATCACCAAAAAAATCTTCAAAAAGAACTTAATTCGATCTATCTATCACCACTATGCGAGACTTTGGAGTCATCAGTCATACGCCATGTCTATTACTCATTACCAACTTTGAAAAAGATGAGTAAAAGCTTTGGGCGTAAGAAATTTTTGAGGTTAATTCTAGAGGCAGTATGTACGTAATCGGTCTTATTCATCATAGTGATGTTTTAATAGTAAATGGAGGATTTGTTTCTTGCGGTGAAAAATGTTTTGTAGGTGATTTGGAGCTAAGCCTTAGGTTATAAATACGTTTGTAAGTATGGCTTTGTTTAATGTTCCTCTTTGTTTCTGCTACGAATACACTGAGGTTCACTTAGACTTCTTTTGCATTGTTAATAACGATGTTACTTATCTATTCTTCTCAATCATCATCTGCTTAGTTTTTTCTTATGTTGGGACCGGCTTCCAGTCTAACCGGATGCAGCTGAATATCTGTATTTTTCATCGAACGACTGCCTGTCTGACCTGGAGGTCCGACAGGCAGTCGTTCGATGAAAAATAGGTATTTTGATTTCCTATTAAGAAGAATGGGCCCAAGAAAGATGTGGACATCTTTCTTAGGCCCTTATTCTTCTTAATAGGAAATCAAAATACCTTTTCGAGTGGGCAATTTTGACGTGAAAGTGTTTTCAGGGACCTAATTGAAATAATGGATTGATTTTAACTTTACCAATTCGTTTACAATTCTTGAAACGAATTGTATTTAAATTCTTAAACCCAGCGTCAGATCTAGTCCAAATACTCTTTGTAATTTTACGACCAATATTGAACTGATTGCCATCCTACGAAATGACAGTTCAAGTATCTTCTGATATGATTTACGTGAAACGGAATGTTTGTAAAGTTTTGTTATACAATACAGTACACAATGGTGTTCTCTCAATCATTTGCTATCTATAAACGAGAAGAGAGCTTCTTTTATGCCGAGTTTGAACAAATGTCGATCCTAGTCCGAAAAGCAGTTAGTCACCTCATCACCTATCAGACAATATTTCTCAGAAACAAACGAAGACAATTTCAGTGAGGATAAAAACCTCAGGAAACAATCATTAGGCGTCACAAATAACACAAACATAATCGCTACAATATAAAACCTTGAGACAGAACCATCAAACCGAAAATTCACCCGAAACCTCATTTTCAATCAAGACAGAAACTGAGAATCAAAAAATTCCATATTTTTTTCAATTTCGTTACGACTTAGAACAGAGATATACAGACAGACAATGACACAGGCTGCCACTATAATTACCCCTCCCTCCTCCACACTCCTGCAGCCAAAATTACCAAGCCTCCCATTACCCATCATCCCGTTCTTATAAAAAGGCCTGAGCAGAAAAAAAAGTCATCCTCACAACCAATAGCGGACGGTTCCCAAAATACAATTTAATTGAAACCTTCAATTCTCGGTACTAAAGTCCAATTTTGATTGCTGAAGTGTGGTAGGAGTCATCAAAGAATGACGCACGCATTTTAAAACTATGAGGATTTGTAGGTTTTTTTTTCTTATTATTTTTGTTAGGTATGTGAAATTAGCGTTTCTTGTGTATAGATTTTAGGTTTTGTTAGAGGATAAAAAGTTGCGGTTATCGAGTTTCATGTTACATAATGCTTGTTCGTGTAAGATTTATAACATCAAATTACTGCACTAAGTATAGAAGAAACATGCTAACCTATTGATCTGAATTTGTTCGAGCAACTTGTTCGATAAACACGTCTTATTATTGTTCGAGTTGTGCAGTTGCTAGATTTCTACTTTTCATGTAGTGTTGATCATGAAATTATAAAACTGCAAGTTACCCTGATTTGTTCCTTTATTTCTCTACAGATTTCTGAATTACAACGAAGATAATACAAAAAACAATTACATAACATCACATCATGCCTGTAATCCCCTAAGGGTTAGGCAGAGGTGTATCTAATAGCACACCCACATTCCAGACTCCATGGCTACTACTGAGAAATTCCTGATGGAAAACCCCAATAACACTTTGCCCGACCCGGGAATCGAACCCAGGACCTCGTGCCCAGCAGTCGCGCTTCCAACCAATAGACCGACGACGCAGTCAAAAAAAAAATATGTTACCGAAAAATCGAAAATGGTTCAGTCCAAGCAAATACGCAATAGAGACTGTTCATTTTTGGACCGAGAACGATCACTAAGTAATAGAAACTCTGCATTACACAATACATGAAAACAACACAAAAAAAATCTTACAGACTGACTTTCATCGAGCCAAAGGTCAGTACAACCACAGTTGTAAATAACGCATTTCTTACTACAAAATAAAAAAAAATCGAAATGATTTTTATTGACGCTAATGCCCAGCTTGCGAGAGAACCCAGTCTCTCACGTTACCTCGCGTTTATTACAGGTTCTTTTGTCTCTTTCTAATCATCTTCATCATTAACATTTCGTATGCTCCGTCCCTTTCGAATCATCATTTCGGCGCAGCAACTGCCAATTATTATATTGGTGTAGGAAAAATTTTATGTTGATTCACGAAGTTTTTACTGAGTTGATTTACTTTAGTTTGGGTAACTGTGTACTTGGAACTTAAATTTAATTGTAATTGCCAGGAAATATGCGTATGTTTCGGGTTTGAAGTTGTTTGTAATTGTAACATTTTACACGTGGAGTTAATAATTGAAATAAGTATGTGTGAGTAATCGGTTGATTGGATGCTAATCACATGACTGGCCATACCTCTCCATGATCTAAGGCTTTGATGTGGCTTAAAAAATTACAAATATTTTAAACAACATTCCGATCTAACAAGAGGCGATGTGATAAATAGAAGAAAATTATGTTTTGTTAAAAGAATCAAAAAATTACAAACTTTGTTAAATAAATAAAATAAATTGTGTTTTAATTCAGGCGAAATACCCATATACAACAAAAAAACAATAATAATAATAAATTGAATTTTATAATTTTTTTATATTTTTTAAATGTTTTTTTCTAACGAATATTTAAAAATGTAAATGGTTTGTAAAAATATAAAAAAAGGGAATAATAAATTGAGATTGAATAAAAAATAAAATAAATCAAAAATCCTCTTTTATAGCATCCCAGCTAATGAGACTCAAATACACCATAAATAATCACTTTACAGCACAATTAGAACATAAATATCTATTTATTCCACAATAAAAGAAAACAATAATCATAAAAACATATAATTTTTGCAATAATAACGTGCCTATGAAATTGCCCGCGCAACTAAAGCTATTTTTATCGTAATGCAAGACGCAATTGAATTATATGTAATAAAAATTTATTCATGTTAATTGAAGGCAGGTTTTACGATGCAAAGTCATTGGTGGTGTTGAAGGAAACGACTAGCCATTATGCTGAGGATGACATTTAGGTTAACTAAGAATAAGGTCGGAGTATAAGGCACAAACCTATCAATATAATCTACATTAATATTATAAAGAGTAATGTGAGAGAGAGAGTTAAAAATCGTAAAGCAGTTCACAGAATACCTACCAAGTTTCAACTGTGTCGTACTAATAGTTTCGGAATAAAGTGGCTGTGACACGGACAGACAGACAGACATGACGAATCTATAAGGGTTCCGTTATTGGGCATTCGGCTACGGAACCCTAAAAATTACCCTGTATAATACCAGCAGTGTTACAATTCCCATAAAATACTAATCCTAAAGGATGACAGTGTTTACTTCCCCGTGCCAATAGCTAAGGAACAAAGGTGCATACAAAGCACTGTATTATACACCTTTTAGCATAAACATAAGTTTTAGATTTACTATATGAATTCGTACTAAGTCCGATAAAATCTTTGTGGAGGAAAAACAAGAGCTTTCACGGAGCTGATATCGTAAGTTACCAGTTACCAAGCAGAGACAAGTAAAGCCAGGAAAAAATATGGGATTAACCGGACATTTCTAAAAACGTCAAAGAATTTATGACATTTAAGGACTGACAGTGACTAGTGTCAAAAAGTTTCGTATCTCGACAACGACTTAAAACAGCATTGACATAAACTTATCGGTTCAAACACTTCACCCAACTTATCTATGCAGGCGGGAAAACGCAGAACTAAAATAAATGTACCAATTTTGATATATCGATGCATTTTTTCTTCACAAGCAGCGCTACCTTCAACTGCAAACTTTAAGTGGTCATACTGTAGTATAAGTTTGAGGCTTTCTATCATCGATTAATAGCTATCGCTGATAAAATGTCTGTTTCTTTGTGTGACATTTTATCGTTTTGCATTTATTTAACGTATAACCTGTCAATTTGGTAGGAATCAAAAACTAACCTATCTTGATACAAAATTATAGTTAGAACAACTTTATTCGAGAAACCGAAATATACACACAGACACATCGAAGGAAGATTCAACTATATATATATATCACAAATAACTTCTGACCAAAAACAAAGACAATTTAAAAAATCTCTCAACAATATACCATAGCACACCATAACTTTAAAAACCGTGAAACAAAAACCAACATGCTAATAACGCGTCGTGATCTCACTAGGGAAAGCCTTAATTGTCGCGAGCTGCTAAATGGGCCCTGCCTAACGCCTAATATGGGCCGCTGGAGGGAACGGAGTCACGCCCTGGGTTCAGGATTGTAGGAAATATGGCCCCAGGTATTGTAAGCTTTAAGTGATAGTGTGTATAGGAATATAGGCTCAGATAATGTAGCTGATATTAGAGGGTAAGAATAAAATAAATAAACACTGTTTTAAGCTTAACTTAAAACTAAACTTATACTGTCAGTTACAGGATATCTTTCCACGATCATGACGCTTGCAACAGCCTCGAAATATCGGGAGCTCAAAATGATGAACAATCACGGAAGATATTCCGTAAGTGACAGTGTAAGTTTAAAATAAATAAAGATTTTGAAGGGTTTATAGTAGAACAGTTCATAGGGACACCAGTTAGGGTGGTGGATACACCTATTGAAAGTAACTACTCGAACCGCATGTGACTGAAAGAGTGATGAATATAAATGTTGATGGATGTAGAGGGAGAGGAAGACCAAGGAAACGATGGATGGATTGTGTGAGGAATGATTTGAAAGAAAAAGAAGTAAATGATAGCGTGACGGTTGACAGAGGAGAATGGAAGAAAAAAACGTGTTGCGCCGACCCCAAGTAGCATGGGATAAGGCCAGGAAGTTAAGATGATGATGATGATGACACCTATTGAAACTAAATAAAGTCAGAAAGAGGTTAATGTCAAAAAGTTTAAAAGCGAATAGTCCAACGAGGTGTTGAATCGAAACAAGGCGAGTGATGTCTTTTCCGCTTTTATTGCAAGGACTTTAAGACCGATTGAAGGTGATTCCACGTCGAAAAGTGTGGTCGTAACTGTCGCCAAAAAGCATGGATTTGAAGGCAGAGTAAATGCCGAAATAATTGCAGATAAAAGAGAAGTTTTATAGGTATAAAAAACACCCCCGAAACTTAGGAAGTGGACAAGAGTTATTTTTTATTACTGTTGGTACTGTTTAAACCAATCAAATGAACTCGAAATAACTACCGACGAACATCAATTATAAAAACGTTAAAAAAGTAAACAAAAACAGAATTAAACATTATAATCAAAGGTGTGTCTTCGATCTTTATTGCGAGTAATAAATGTTGCGTTTAATCGATTCACAACTTTCGCGATGATATATCCCAGCTTTAATCCTAGATTCTAATACTAAAACAAGATTTAATCAGTTCCCAACTAATACTTTAGCCCTTTCATTGAACGGCGAACTGAAAGTTAGGCTGCGTTCAAATCTGCGACTAATCGCTACGAAATTATTCGTCGTACACTTTGCTATTAATGTGACTACGTTAATGGGTACACACATGTGAGATGCAATTTAATAGAAAGTAGATGCTCTGTGTTTGAGGTGTGTTCAAAGTAGGTTGTACGGAAATCTAGTTTTCTCAGGGCTTCTGATGCTGAGCGTTTAGAAAAGATGTCTGAAGACATATTCAAATGACGTATTAATGAACTTCGAAGTGGCACTAATAGAACTCTTTTTGTAATTGTAGCTGAGATACTTGAAATCTACTTAGCTATACAAGAACTATTAGTTTTTGATAAGCCTATTCTGTCCCACTGCTGGACAAAGGCTTTCCCTATTTCTTTCCAATTCTCTCGGTGTTTAGCGTTTTCTGGCAAATGCGCCGGAACGATTCCAAACCATCAGCCCAGGTTTCTTCGTTACAATTAGCTTACCACTTTTTAAACACAGTATTTACTACTTTTTGCACTGAAGCCGTATAGTGCATTATTTATTTAAAATTATATAAATAACACCTTTACAGCTATAACGCCAATGCGATGTTACCACCACCAAGATACGATATATATGTAAGCTTACATAAGCTAACAAAAATACAATTAAAAAACACAATCAGAATTCATATAAAAAGAAAAAAAGAAAACCACTATTAAAATACCTACAATAGGAACACCTCTAAATATTATGGCCTTTTGCTTCTCAGCCAGAAGAGAACTGCGTGCCCCAGAACTGGGAATATTGTACTTTTCAATAGCAACAAACATCCCTTCACGATCACAGCTTTGTCAAATGCGACTAAGTCATCAAAATTGCATCATCACACTTGCGTCTAAAAAATCGCGCCCTCCACACCCAGCCTAACAGCGCGCCTTACAATAGCCAATGGCCCAATAAGGCAGTAATTGGAAATTCTAGGGAATGCACACCATCGCAGGCCAGGAACATGTATCGCTGGGGTCTAATGCGACATCTACAAGCCTTCAGCCTATTTAAATCCTATTTAGATCCCATTTAGGGGTTAGAGAAGGGGTTTTAACGGTATCAAAGAATATTCATCTGGGATCGGACGCCGATTCGGGGAGTAATTGGTTAAGGGTCTAATGTGGGAGATTTCGATCTTTTGTAGGGTTAAATGGAAGGTTGTGAGGGTTACATAAAAGGTTGAATGGAATAGGCACATTTGGTTGTGGCCTATTCTCGAAGATGAACCGGGGAAGGGTTGGTCTCTGGTTAGTAAGAAGTGAAATTTGATGGCAGCTAAAAACCAGTAGGAAAGTAGTTGAAAAGCTACTGATTTTCAAAACTCAAAATAGACTCAACTCCTTGTAAAAACTGGTATTCAGCTGAATCCGGTAAGACTGGAAGCCAATCCCGACAGTTGGGAAAAGGCTAGGCAGATAATGATGACCGTTTCTTGTAAATCAAAGATTCGTAAAACAGGTCCTACTACACTACAAATTCTAGTCTTTTTCCACTACACTTACCTACTAGACAATAGCACCCTTTCTAAATGACTTCTTTTCTAGCTATCTGCAAAAACCCCTACATTCTGAAGCCTCTACCAACAGTTTCTAAGAGTAAAACAAGAAGCTATCCATATCAGGAGCTGAGATACTAATGACCACGACCGAGATCTGTTAGTAATGCGGACTTTATTTACGAAAACAATTGAATGAAGACCGAGAACAATTTATAAAGGGTTCGTTCAGACGGCTTTGATCTGTGCGATATTTTAAACTTTGCAGTATAATTTTGGTGTCACACGGCAGTTTCATCCTGCATTTGCTTGAAAATTAGGTTATTGGCGTGTGATCCCAACTTTTCAACGTAAAATATAGTGAAGAAAGCGCCGTGTGAACGGCCTCAAAGGCTTGTTGTATTTTACTGAACCCAAGCTGTGGTTTGACTGCGCTTTACTTAAAAAAAAACTAAAAAATCCTTCGTTAAATTGCATGTAAGACTTATGAGCATTTCTAATGAAAAATGGCCTACTGTTATAGATTTCTTCTTAAAGCTCCTATAATAATAAATATTTGTTCCTAAGCCAGATTATATTCCTACGTGCAAAAAGTTTCCAAGAGTACAAATTTCGTTTGCTAAAGATAAAAACTTTAAATAAATTGTGTTGCATTCTTGAAATAGTTTCTCAAACCAACAAACAAATTACTTTTAAGAGAAAATATTTTTAAAACTGCAACACTGCTTCGGTTGATGCAGTAGGGTTTACGGCTGCCAACTTTATTTGCTACTGAATCAAGTGAAATTGAATCTTGTAGCTTTGCACTAAAGGTGGGTTAAGCTGCATAGTTATTTTAATTCGAAGTCGGTCTCAGTAGGCTTTGTTGACATTTTCCGTTTTTCGTTTTTTCTATTGTAGAAATTGTTTATTATTTATTAGGTTGTGGCCATGAGAGTGGCGATTATCAATGTTTTGTTACTGAGAGTTTATTGGCACTAATTAGTGTTTGTTTATCATTTAGGTTTATGATATGATGCGGTTCTTAATTTTGAATTTATAGTCATTTGTAATGAAATAATGGATGGACTCCCTAACCTACAATAAATTGGGATAAGCTCTGGATAATGTTCAATAATCTAGAATAGCTATCAAGTACCAATCCATTTAATTTTCAAATCAGTTCTTACAGAAAACTAAACCTACGTGTGCTGAAAATGCTTTATTATGGGCATTAAAAAGTCTCCTACTAGTTAAATCATTGCCATTTTCAAGAGATAAATCTCAGCTTAATTATATACTGATATAAAGCGATAATAAACTTGTTAACGGCGAGATTTACACGAAGAATGAATGTGCTCTTTACTTTTAATTGCTCGTCATTATTTGGTTTTTATTGGTCATTATTGACTTCCGCTCTACTTTTAGGTTTTTATAACGGGCTTATGAGAGAACCTTTAAGATTTATATGAGATTACGTAGGTAAACTTATTCGTAATAAAAGATATATGCAACTTGAGACAAGCGTAATATCCAGCAATGTTTCATAGTAAAACACGTTAAAAAATAATAAAGCAGATTGCCTTTAGCATTTTGATTTTTTGGCATTTAGTGTGCCTCCGTTCATTTGTGTGTTTAAAATATTACATTAATATGACTTTGCATCATAAAATGGTATAGATACTCAGTTAGTGGGTTGGCAGTCAGTCCAAATGCCAGAAAATCAGCCCTAATTCCGGCCAATTGACTGTGTGTGTATTTTATAATGGAGATCGGTACAAATTCTCGTCAATAAAAGAGACTTAAAAATTACTAAACTAAGAAAAAGTTAAAAAAAACTTGTGAATTTTTTCATTATAGTTAAACATAATCGGCCAACAACCTACTCACAGGTTTCGTCTTTGTGAGGTAGCACAGTTCTTTCTGTACCCGCGTTTTTCGCAGCCCCATTCTGTACTGCAAGGTTTATAGAGCAAGTACCAAAGGTTGGAAGCGCGGGCGCAGTTTATTATTTGCCACGGCTGTTAATGTTCATTGTTCATTAAGTTTCTTTAATTTGTTATGAACTAAAACAATACTAATTAGACGTATTCGTTTTGAAATAAAGGCTTCGCTCGCATATCGCAGAATTATATTGTGTTGTGGTAATAATAGTTGCGTTTCTAGGTAATAAAAGGGGGATGTAATAAAGTGTAGCGAAATGGTGGATTTTCTGTACTTGGTAGTTATGGGTTCATTCCTCTTAGCAACTAATTAACATGGAGTAAGATTGTCAAAAGAGCTGTATGAGACTTGCACAGACCAGGGGAATATGGACCTCAGGAGAGACGTCCTGTACTCCGCAGAGGTGGGTGGAACAAGGCTGCCTATGATAATGTTGATGAATATTGTTAGAACGAATAGCGGGAATAATAACAGCCACTTGGGTCGATATTCAGGTTAAGCTGTGTTTGCCTAGGTTGGTCCGTGGAAAAGTCAAAAGTCAAAAGCATTTATTTCAATTAGACCATCACAGGCACTTTTGAATGTCAAAAAAAACAAAAAGAAGCGAAGCTACAGTCACAGTCACAAGACATAATAACTTGAGAGAGTACTGTAGTTGCACATTCCAAAGCGTAGATCTCTATGGAGAAGAATGGGCAAGAAACTCCGTGGACACTCTTTTAAATCAAAATATTTTTACAAAATCTTGGTTACATCATTCATGTTGAGATTATACATATTAGAGAACAATGTAGATAATAGACTTGCACATTAAGAGCATCCAGAGTAAAAGATTAAATCTTCAATGAAAAAAAAAGTAATTAAAATCAACCGTGGCAACTAAGAGATGACCAGTCCCAACTGACAGCGCCCGTTCACGAACATGACGCATGGATCAGCGCCGTTCAACTCAACCATATTGAAGGGAACTAAATGACCCGACACACCCGCCACCATCAGCGAGACATTTGAGTGCGCATGACATTCTCTCAGCCACCAAGGCACATTCCAGTCAATGAAAGATAACAAAATTTAAGATGTAGCCTTACAGTACATAGCACTCACACATGTGATATGCAGTTATATAATACTAACATATGGAATCTATACAAAGCAAGGATATTTTACAATCTTCTGCAGCTTCCACAATAATTTAAGTAGCTGGTAATCAATTAGTTTGCCCCTATGGCTGTGGAGTAGCAAATTGTTGCTTCTATATGTGAACACAACGTAGAGATAGAAAGGAAAAAGAAATAAAAACACAATTAAGACCTTAAAGATTAGGATAAGCCTGGATATAGAATATAATAATGGATGGGTAACCCATTTTTTTTTTTTTTTTTCGGGTGGGAAATCATCAAATGACCCCCCCCACTCTGGGTGGAGCGGAAGGGAGTGTCAGACTTGTACTGACTAAAACCCATCCATGTTCCTTCTCTGCCCTTTGTGTTCCAGGGCCACGGTATCTCTTTCGAACAGTCCCGCAGCCCTGGCAGGCATCGGTCCATGCGGACCCCTACGTGGTTGCTGACATCTCTTTGAGGCGCGCGTGGAACACGAACGCGCCGTCGACACGGCCTGTCGTCATAAGACGGCCGGACGGCGAGCAAGAACATAACTCGCCGACCACAGGCCCGCGCCTACGGTGGCCGGGAGCCACCACGTGACCCCCGACGCCCAGGGCGTCTCCCGCGGCGGCTGGGACGTGAGGTTCTTTCCCTCTCACGTCCTGCCACCTCTTTCACTAGCATGACTGCTTCGCAGAAGGTGGTGACGGCTTCCCATTCCCTCTCGCTCCAGATCATGGCTTAAACCAGGGCCTGACGCGAGAGTTCGCCGCCGCCAATCGCCGCTACAAGGACACGGCGGTGCTCCGCCCAAGCGGTGCAGACCTCTACGGTGTGCTCCACCGTGTCCTCCGGACGATCCTCGCAGTGGAAACACCCGGGCGTTTCCTCCCGCCCGATTCGGTGCAGGAACCTCCCGAAACAACCGTGTCCGGTGAGGACCTGCGTCAAGCGGTAGGTGATGGCGCCGTGGCGCCTCTCTAGCCACTCCTCAAAGAGGGGACTTATCGCCACTATGGTAGCGTGCCCTGCACGGGGTTGCAACAGTCGCTCTCTCCATTTCGCCATGAGATCACGCCGGAGGTCTGTCCGCTGAGCGGCAATTTGCCGCGGCAGCGGAGTTTCCCCCCGACGTAGTGCCTCCGCGCGCCATTCGGATGGGTAACCCATTACATACCGAGTTTTCTCCGTGTTTCGAAAAGCACGTTAAGCCGTTGGCCCCGGCTGTCATTTGTAGATCTTTGACATTCGTTACAGGTAGTCAATGTCCCGAAATTCTGACAACCAGTCTTACCTAGGGATATCGTATTACCCAGTACTAACTGGGTTGTGGAGATCATATAGGTAGGTAGCCGCTCCATGTAACATACTGGTATTCAGCTGCATCTGGTTAGACTGGAAGTCGACCCTCGAAGTGGGCAAAAGGCTAGGCCGATGATGAATAGCAGGACTCCTAAATATAGAGTTGGGGTCTTTCCCTAGGTGTAGGGCAGCAGAAACCAAAAAAAAACTCTTTTTCAAAAAATGAAACCACTTCAAAAAACACCAAAAAGTGAGAAATAACTCTAGCTTCAGAAGTCTGTGACTTTTGTTTGTTTCATTCAGTTTTTTCATCTCCTCCTTTTGGAAGTCGGTTAAAAAAAAATCAAAGCATTTATTTCTTTTAGGCCAGTTACAGGCACTTTTGAATTGTCGAAACAAAGACAACAGTGAAATATAGCTACAGTCCCAGTCACAAGGCACAAAAACTGTGAAAGTACTGTAGTTGCCCAACTGGGTATGTAAAAATCAAGTAACCGGTCTGATAGATATCCTCGTAGTTTGTATTCCTGATATGAATCCCTAGTTCGGACAATGAATCTTCGGATTGAGTATCACGATTCTCCACCAAAGATACCAATGCTGAAATGGAAATAAAAATACCATTAAAGTTACTACAACTTATCTTGAAAACCTCGTAAAAGTCGACGGGAGAAAGTTACAAGAAATGATCATGAACTCATTAGGCACAGCTGTGAATATTGTTGTAGCTGGTTTAGACAGAAACCTGTGGTAGCCAGGTTATCAAACATCCAGAATCATCATCATCATCATCTGCCTAGCTTTTTCCCAACTATATTGGGGTCGGCTTCCAGTCTAACCGGATGCAGCTGAATACCAGTATTTTACATGGAGCGACTGCCTATCTGACCTCCACAACCCAGTTAGTACTGGGTAATACGATACCCCTTGGTAAGACTGGTTGTCAGACTTTTTGGGCCACTGACTGCCTAACGACTGAAAAAACATCCAGAATATCAATTGTTTTTTTTATAAAAAAGTGAATTACAGCTTTAAGGCTGTCCCTAAAGCTTAAATTCACTTTGTACTTTGTTTTCTTTGAACACAGACTGATCTGAACATGATTCTATTAAATAAATGAGCAGATTGTACTAAATAACGTAACGTATCATAATCATTTAACTAAAAGATTGGTTAAACCCCAATATATCAATACCATATGAGACTTCTATTAACCATACATCGGATTTAGAGTTCGCAGTAACCACGCTTTGAATACAAATACATACATTATCAAACATACATAATATCAAGCCTGTAATACCCTAAAGGTTAGGCAGAGGTGTACCTAATAGTACAACAACATTTCGCCAGTTATGTTAAAGTCCTATGTAATAGGGGGTGAGCCTATTGCCATCAACTATGCACAGATCCAGACTCCGTGACTGCTACTGAGAAATTCCTGATCGAAAAACCAATTAACACTTTTCCCGACCCAGGAATCGAACTCGGTGCCTGTTGCTCAGCAGTCACCAACAAGGCCAATGCAAATTTACTTAAAACATGTCACACTGTACCTATATATTACAATTTATACCCTAAAGAGGATGAAGTATTGTCATGTTTGCTGATGGAAAATCCCATTGAGCCAGCAGATTGTAAAACAATAAAATTCGACGGATGCTGCTGCATTAGTCAGCTCTTAGTCACTTTTAAATAAATTGAAATAAGCCGATCTCGACAGAAAATTACACGGTGCGTTAAAGTTCATTCATTAATAGACATTAAAACCCAGGTTAAATTTGTAGGCCCTAATTACAAATAACTGTTTCGGCGATCCTTTTAGCGAAACAGTTAATTACTTTTTCCTTTTTTTTCGAAATCATAAAATGTCCTTAAAATAAATTTATTGTTAGCAATAAAAGTTCAAGTAAGGATATCGGCACATCGAACTTGTAATCGGCAACATTAATTTGCCTGACTTTGAGCTTATAAAAATGTTCTTGAAACTAAAGCTTAGTCCTCACTGAGTGATTCTATACCGGCACTTTTGAAAGCCACATTTTTGGGCAATCATTTCCGTATCACATTATTAAAAAATCCACAATCCAAATAAACACTCTTTATAATGATCTTATGTTGCGAATTTTGTGTCAGTGTGGACAAGGCCACTTACTTTTACGGAAAATTGGCCTGTGTCCCAGCAGTGGGATCGTTAAAACCTGTTGATGTGTGGACATGGTTTTACCAAAGGAAATTACAAATATACACCCAAATTCTTGGAATTTTAATAAAAATGTTTTCGGTACTCGTAATCTCTGGGCACAGATACTACGGAATTGATAAGGATTGGCTGTTCATTTCGTTTTTAATTCACATAACGTTTTTATAAGGTTCGTTCCTTCTGGCTTCTTGTATTACAAGTTTTGTTTTAAATGACAAAATGCTTTTAGTATTGAAATTGTTTGTGTACACGGCCATTTGTTTCATTATTGAATTATGGTCAATATTGACATCCTTGATTTGTTTTATTATGTTTGAATAAGTTATTTTTATGACCACCTAAAGCTTAGGTAAGCGTTTCATAACTTATTCCTAAAAAAGTCACAAAAAAGGAAACTGAAACGTAAATAACACGCATTGTCTCACTACATAGTATAAAATAAAGTCGGTTCCCGCTGTCTGTCTGTCCCTAGGTATGCTTAGATCTTTAAAACTACGCTACGGATTTTGATGCGGTTTTCAGTAATAGACAGAGTGATTCAAGAGGAAGTTTTATATATATATATATTGCACCCAGGGCGGGTCGCTAGTATTACTCTAAATGGTAAAGCGATTAACTAAATACTTTATCTATTGACGTATTTATCTATAGGTAATAAAAGTGTTTTGGCAGATACAGCCCATAACAAAGAATAAATTCCCCATCTACAATGTTCTACAATGTTGCCGTAATAATACTAAAATTCAAGTGTTAAACGCTCTTTAAAACGAATGATCCTTTTGAAACAATAAATTATATTTACGGGTAACACCTCAATATTTCAGGTGGAATCCAGCACCATTGGTGCTTATCAAAGATTTAAACTGTAAGAAATGCCTTCACCGTGCTTAAGTTACGCAAAAACCTACGATAATCGATTTAGAATCTTTCTTCGCGTACGAATTTTTGAAATGGTCTTTGATAACAGCTATTTTAGCATTGAGCCTTCACAAAACTCTATCTGTCTCACTCTGTCAATGTTTTTTTTTTTACTTTTAGGCATCCATTTGAATTAAACATCGCAATTTCAACAGACATTAAAATATTTCCGGACTTTAATACATATTATATTCCAACCATACAAAGCTAAAGCACACATAAGTACCAGGAAATAACAACTAACCATTAAAATGACTTGCCGAAAAAGAAACATGTAATTTGTTTGTTAATTCAAGCCAATAGATACAGGTTGAAAATGGCGGACTAATGGCTCGGCTACCGCGCAAGCGCGAGTTTTTGTCGACCAATGGCACCGCGGCAACGCGGCGCAGGAGTCGGCGACGATCGCAATTTGTTAACGTGATAAAACGGCATTGCTGTGTACCTATTAGGGGTTTTGGATTTAACTTTTTGTAAGACGGAATTCTATGAAGAAGGTTGAGTTTTAAATTAAATGTGATCTTCTGGGGTAATCGTAGATTTATTGGTTGAGTTGATTAAGAGTTTAGTTATCTAGCTTTCACCGATCTATTTATGTGTGATGTTTCTCCCTACACCAGAGGATGATTTCGGTGTGTTAACAATTAGCGCTGTTCAGGTGGCCATACTATACTCTGGAAATATTTAAACCGAGTCATAGATATTATGAGGTAAGAATAATAATAAAAAGTGATTAACGAGGACTTCAGCATCATGCTTTTTTTCAAGACGGAATATTCTACTCCTCAACGTTCAACGTTCGTCCGTCCGTCCGTTAATTGAGGATTACTCTATTCCCACAACGCCTGCTAGGCAAATTGAGAATCGCATTGTTGAAGACCCGACTGCCTACCTGCTTACTAATAAATAAAACACCATAAATGCATTTCACCATCGACAAACACTTAACACAACAAACCCTATTTATTAAAAAACTAAACTCCTTGCAATGTCTTATTTCACCATGTACTTTTATAGGAGATCGAAGTACAATCTTTGATATAAAAGGTTGAATTCAGGAGTCATTGCAGGCGCCATAAAATCAAGATTTATTATGGTGCTAACCTTTCTAGGCCTGTGGGGTTCGCCACTGGACTGCTAAACACTATAAAAGTAAGATTGACGGTATTGGAATGTTGTTCATATGCTTGTAGCACATTTTATTCATTCGATTTCGTTTGCGTAGTAGTTTTTTTTTAAGGTTAAATTATGGAAGACTAGTTTATAAAGTGTGGGGAACAAATTGAGAGCATCTTGTAAGCTTGAATTCTTTGTAAGCACAAAGATTACCATATTTTTTCAGTCTATTTTAAACACGGACAAAATTGGAGAAGCAAAACGTTGATTCTACAACAATACTTCTCCAGATACAAGATTTTGTAATGTTCTTCCATTTAGCTATTTCTATCGATTTAAAAGTGCACAAATAGTGATGTGAATGTGAATTTCAATAAAGAATAACTACGATTGACCGATCCTAGTTCATCTGTTAACAAAAATGGACCCCCGAAATTGCTACAACAAAAAATTATAAATTCCCTTTACACCCATCGTATTCGATTGCCACCATGTACCTTATAAACGTGCATTAGAACTTAGAAGTCATCAACAAATGCCGGGTAACAAAGTAAACACACACTGACATTTGGCTTGCAATCCTCTAGCCGATCAGTTGAATACATTAGACTTAATAAAGCGAGCCAAGTTCTTTTCATTAGCAAGCCACGGAGATATCTTGATGGTGCCTGAAACTATAGGGTTGGTAAGAATGAAAGTTTTTGTTACAGGACTTTAAGAATTATAAGAAGACATTCTTGAATCATTTTTGGTGTACTACTATCAAGAATTTTTTAGTCCGCTTGCTATTTTTAGTGTCTAATAAAACACACAAATCAAGTCAAACTATTACTACTTATGTCTAACTAATTGCCAAACTTAAATGGTAGGCAGGGCAATTTGCACTGAACGGATGGACGATAAGGCTAAGATATTCTGGAGTAGTGACCACGAAGAGGAAGGTATAGCGTTACGTAGCAAGGTAGATCGATGATGATGATGCAGGAAGCACAAAACTTTGGGAGGAAGGCCTATATCCACTGCCAGGGCTGCGGGACCCTGCCAGGGCTGCGGAACCCTGCCAGGGCTGCGGGACCCTGCCAGTGCTGCGGGACCCTGCCAGGGCCGTGATACCGTGGCCCTGGAACACAAAGGGCAAAGAAGGAACATGGATGGGTTTTAGTCAGTACAAGTTTGACACTCTCCTCCGCTCCGCCCAGAGTGGGGGGGGTGGGGGGGGTCATTTGATGATTTCCCATCAGAAAAAAAAGAAAAAAAAAAAAACGCCTGTATCCAGTAGTGAACGTCTGTCAGCTGATCTACCTAACTTACTTCAAATTGGACTCTTTTTTAAACCATTCTCAACTATGCTTAGTAACCAGCCTTTGCCAACCCTATAGGTAAGACTACCGGGGCTACCCGGAATTGTCCGCACTGATCGACGTCTCTTCTTTAGTTTTTTTTTTGCTAATTAGTATAATGAGGTGTTTTGTGTTTAGTTAAAACGACAAATCGCTTTTTTGTTGCTAATTGGTGGTATGTGAACTTCTATAAACTTTTTGCTCTTTAGCCTAATGCGAAACGTGATTTTTCGTATTTACAATCTAGGCAAAGATACGGCTAACGGTGTAAATGAAGGGGGAATTAAAGTAAAAGCTGAAGCTTTACTTGAAATTAAGACTGCGCTCAGAACTTCGTGCTTTTTCGATGACTAAGAAAATCTTCGAGTATTCGTTTTGACTTGATGTAACGAAATCTCATTTGGATACCGATATGGTTTTCGATATTGGAAATCGTGTTACGGAACTCAAACGGAGTTGGGCAGGACACCTAGCAAGGGGCAGTGATAACAGATGGACTACGGCTGTCACCGAATGGCGTCCAAGAACTGGCAAAAGGAACGTGAGTCGTCCGGCGGCGAGATCGACAGACAAAATAGTTGCCATAGGGGGAAAAAAAAACCTGGATGAGGCTGGCACAGGACCGGGGACATCGGCACAAGCAAGAAAAGAGAAGCCTATACCCAGCAGTGGGTGAGTTCGGGCTGTGGATGATCATGATGATGATGATGATGACGAAATCGCTGGTTCATCGTCAGCTGCTACTGAATGTAATAAAAATCGAGGCATAAATATTTTGCCTTTTCTCTGGTTCTTTGTATTTATTTATTTATTTATTTAACACTTCAAGCACAAAGTACAGAGGCGGACTTAATGCCATTTTCTACCAGTCAACCTTTGGGTGACCTTTTTGGGTTACCTTTGGGTGTTTATATCATCCTAGTTTCTGTTTTTTATCCAATATAACTTTAAATAAAGTTGTACATCTTAATTACAGTGTACGGCTGATTTTATTTTCTTCCCTGAATTTTAGTTTTTAACGACTGCGCAGCCTGTTAACTGTTACTAATTCATTTTATGATATAATTACAAATTAAGACGAGATTTTCTAATTTAGTTTTATTATTGGGGATCTATTTTATAAAGTTGTTATGTTGTTCTTTCTAGTCTTTCAGAATAACTACAGACATTAATCAGCCGTATAAATTTGAAAATAGGTTCTGTAATTTTTACTGTTCGAAAATTTCTCGTAAATAATATAATCTTCAAGATTCCGATGAAGTGGCGATAACACTCGTTACATACATGTTTTATGGTATTATCTGTTGCAAGTTGTAAAGTAATTCTTTCTTCTCTTCTTTATCGTGTAGTTAGTGCCTAGCCTGGTGTTTTTATGCCGCAAAATGGGCCTCTGACTTGGCTATACATGCCGTCGAGAAATATCTCTCAGACATGCTGATTTCCTCAATATGTTTTCCATCACCGAAGCAAGTGATAATTATACAATACGCACATGAATCCGAAAAATCAGAGACTTGATAGTCCGACGGTCACACCACAAAAGATAACTTTTTTATTACCTACCTAAACAAAAAATCAATCGAATAGTTTTCTTAGATAGATATACTTTGTAAAGTTCTGCTACATTGTCTTACCAAACTTAATTGTTCCCGGAACGATCACTATTCACTTAACTGAAAATATAGCAACACTAATCTAAACTTCGCCAACAAAAAACAAGCCAAGTGTCGAAAACAACAGAGCAATAATACTTAAGTACAGACAGCAAAACAGTGAGTAGACAAAATTATTTCGCAACGAATGCAATCCGCCGACCGAAAACCAGATAATTGGATCGGAATCCACTGTAAAACTTACAACAGTATATAGAATCGAGTTTTTACCCGCGTATTTGGTAGTATCATAATTTCTTGTCGGGTTTTATGCTTTTTTTATTCCTTAAGTTGGGTCGGCCTTTTTTGATACTCGGCCAGATAATTCCTGCCTCGCCCGGCATTCTGAATAAATGTTGGCTACTTATTGTGCTGACCGTACCACATATGCGTTATGTAAGAGGGAACTTGGCTGGTTTTTTTTTTGTTCTTTTTTGCAAGATTCCAGTTATTGTTCCGTAATGGGGTGTGATAAAGCATTTTTATGAATTTAATTCCTTTTTGTATCGTGTGGTGATTCTTTGTTTGGATCTGTGTCGTGGGTATCACCAGGTTAAGGTGGTGATGGGTGACATGGTGCTGTTCTTTTTAGGGAACGTTTAAGTACAAATAAACATACACACTGTCAGGTTTGGGTTTCCGTTAAACTAATTGCATACATAATGAAAGTCTTCACGAAGTACACTTATATAACTAACTAGCTTATGCCCGTGTCTTCACCCGCGTCGAGTTCGATAATTGTCTCACGGGATCATACTACCGGGATAAAAAGTGTCCTATATGTTAATCCAGGTGATAAACTTACTATCTGTGTGCTTCAAAATCCAAATCCATTCAATGGGTTTTGCGTGAAAGAGTAACATATATCCATCCATCCTCACAAATTCCCGCATTAATTATATTAGTAGTACGAGTATTATCTAGATGATGTTAATATATTCTCATCAATTGCTTGGAATACCACTATTTTGGTTCTTTTTCTTATTCCTTGGAATCAGAAAAAGAACCAAAATAGGGGTATTCGTCATACTTTTCGAAAAGAAAATACCATGGGAATTGTCTCCATCCGGGGAGACTACGTATACTGCAAGATAAGGCAAATACGGCTTCGTATCGAATAACATAATTAATTTAAACCAAATATTGGAATCCACGACCTGGTAAAACGCTACTCGTTAGTACAGTCACCAAATTAAATGGCATGAAAAACATTTTATTTGTCAACGGAGCGATGAAACCTACACATTTGGATTTACCACAAGTTTATTATATGTTTTTTTCTGTTACTGATACCTATTATTTTATAGCTGTCATTAATTATTCAGGCATTAAACTTTCGGAACGCCTACTTCAATATTAAACCTAAAAACAGAAATATCGAAAGGGATATTAAGTTTCAAATTATAATAAAACAAAGGTTAAAATAATTTATAAATAATCATAGCTTGCTGATAAAACAATATAGTTGCGGCTTCTTAACATTTTTATTATCGCGATAAGTTAGTATTTATGCAAATGTACGGACAAAGTATTCGTGTTCGCGACAATACATCGGAATGTCTATAAAGTGCTAAATATGGGAGGCGAATTTTATTTTACTTGAAAAGGAATTTGGTTTTTCCGACTTACAATTCCTTTTGAGGTTTTCTTGTATTGACAGCACAGAATTTGTAATGATTTTTTCTAAAGAGATGTTGTTATCATCAACTACTGTTTGATGAAATGATGAAACAGATTTCCAAGTGCCTTACGCTTGAACTAAATTTAAAGTGATTCTGAATACTAACTAAAGCAACCATTAATCACTTCCATATTCCATTTAAGACTGCTCAAACACACCATATTTATCACCAGAATTTCTGGAAATCTAGTCTTTTCAAGCCCTTCATCAGTCAGCGTCACCCATTCACGATTCTTTGGCCATTGTACACAAAATTTCGCAAATTAAAACCCGAAACCGAAGCTGTCACCTTCGCTTGTCTCCAAAAGCGATATACCATTGTCTTTGAAGTCGGTTACTTGATACCCTTTACCAACCTCTCGAAACCACCACACTGGAATTTCAACTCAGTTCCCCAGAAGATAGGTTTGGTATTCGATTGTATATGTATGATGGTTACAACATTTATGGATGCGTGGAAGTAGTATTTATGTCATGTACCGGGCTTTTCGTCTGTCGGGAGCCCTATTTATTGCCGGTTACCGAACCTCGAATGAATTGATAATTCGAAACGTTTTGTTAGGGTTCTACGCATATCTGGGAATAAAAATCCAGTGTGCTTTTTAGGTAGAATGGCAATATTTGAGCCGATATTTCACTAATCAGAAGAAAATTACAGTCAGAAAATAAAGCCACGCAGAAAACTGGAAACAGTTAGTAGTCAGATTAAATTTACCACTCGTCAGGCTAAACTCCTGCAAGCAGTGTATGCGTTTAATCTCTAACTAAGACATCCTTCCAGATATTTCATACATAATTCAAGCAGAACACTGCCAAAATAAACAACAGTTTCTAATGACGCATTCGGACCGGATGAATCCTCTATCAGTTTTCGCAAAATCTTGTCCCTCCAATAATCTACTATAGACAAAGTAGAGTGCTATGACTACATAGCGCTCTACTTCGCCTCAAATCCATGTTTCGAATTCTGTGTTATCATTGGTGGTTCCTATGCAAAAAGAGCATGAAATTGTAGTGTTCAAAAATAATGTTTGATTAGATACGCATGGACCAGGCTGGTTGATAAAAAACAAATTCGCTTGAACGTAGATGATTATTTTAATCTATTATTACCGTTATTTCTTGGTGATTCTAAAATTACATCGACGGTTCATTTTAATAAATGCTACTATTATAGTTTATTTTATTTCCGCCTATGTTTCAATCTTTATCAATTCCGTAGCGTATTTAATTTGCTATGTGTATTACTAGGTAACAGGTATGCTTAAAAATGTACCTCATTGGCTGATACTAACTCAGCAAAAGTACTCGGTAAGACTTCGTGAAGTACGGAACCATGACCATTCTTCAAATTTTAAGCAGGGCGAGATTTCGTTTTTTTGCTAAAACATTAAGTCAGATATTTCATCCACGTAAATTCAGTAATAAAGTCAGTATCATTTAGTCTTTTTCCGATAAGATCATTAATAAAGCTTTACCGTAACATTTTTTGCACTTACATAAACCACAGCCGCATTCCCCTCGCAACCTTCCCATCTCACAAGCCCAAAACAAAACAAACAATCGAACATCAAAAGCAAAGGCTACAACGGTGTCAATTAAACCGTGCGCGCACAATTAACGAGAGGAAAATGTCCCGATGTGATCCTATCGTGTGACCTAGGGCTATCGGTAGCAAGTTCAGTCCGGCTACCGTTGTTCCAAGCTTGATATATTCTGTGAACGTTCATTTTGCTCTTTGGGGGTTAATTGAATAAATTTAAAGTTTAATAAGATCTTGGTTGGTGGTATTGGTGTGGGGGAATTGTTTGGTCGAAATGCGTGCGATTGTTTCACGTTGGATTGTAAGCCGTCTAATCTTTGGACTATTTCGAAATCAGGAAATAGGTCGATATTAATAGTGCTACTAGATACTATCCATTTCTCAAATTCAATTCTCATTTTTCAATAACAGCATCTAAATATCATTCTTCTGATTCATGATTCATTTTAGCGCGTAGAACCTGGGGTGTATCATTTGCATTTTCAATTCCGGGAGCTACATTATCATTATTGTTCATTACCCTAGTTTTAGCTTGAACTAAAACATAATGTACCATATTAATTACATAGGATGACAAGCCAGCAATAAAGAGCATGTTTTTCTTTCCCATAACATCATGGGAAAGCGTATTGTGTTCATGTTCGCACAATTTATTGCCTTCACCGCGTTCATTGTTTAGTAAATTAATATTATTATTAATTACAAGTTTCATTACTGCGGTTATTATAGTTCAATTTGTATTTTGCTCTAGTTTCTTATATTGACCTTGATTGTAGATAGTTGCTGCATTTGATGATTTTATTAATGTAGTCTGACTATCTGTCATCACAAGATTATAACTACACCATTACAGATCATTTCTAAGAGAATCATTTCCTTAAATTTTACTCAAGTATATCACTTTTAGCTCTGATCAATATATTTTGTGCTTATGAGAAGAAGATCAGATGTGAACAATGGATAACTAAAAGTTGCGAATACGGAGAAGGCTCTATGTTCTACAAAATAATGTAGGTGTAAACAAAAATGCCCGTGTTGTAACTCATTCATTTAACATAAAGTTATAAATAATAATCTATGAATAAATATGCGGTTTGTAGTACTAAAC
The DNA here is from genome assembly GCA_910589295.1 of Noctua janthe. Classification (NCBI taxonomy): domain Eukaryota; kingdom Metazoa; phylum Arthropoda; class Insecta; order Lepidoptera; family Noctuidae; genus Noctua; species Noctua janthe. The sequence goes on from OU342561.1 coordinate 2,833,844, forward strand.
CGAAACCTGCCTATATGGCTATTTATAATAAATCGCTATTTCATCGACCTGTCATATTTATTACAAAAACCTTATGACGAAGTTATAGAGTTCATTTTCGCAAATTCTTATGTATTTAAAACAATATTATAGAAAATTTATGGAGACACATAGACCTATTATACCGATTAAAAATCGTCAAAATGGTCAAAAAGATTCGAAGTTTCAGATTGGCGTAAAAAATAACCGGTTCCTTTCTGTGGAAGGAATTTTAAAACTATTCATTATTTAAGTTCTGGGTAAAATTCCATTTTGGTTGATATGAAAAATGTCTGGTAATTTGCAACCGTAACTTTTTCTATTGTAGTTCGTATGCATATCTTTTCAGTTGCGAACTTATTAAACCAGCTGAAAAGTAAACATTAAAAAATTAAAAATTAAATTAAATATTCCACATATGTAAATAGTTTATTAGTTACGATGGGGTTGGCATATCCGTATGGATAAAAACCCCCTTTTTGTTAAAAATGAATTACAAAAAGATTACTGTAAAATAAAAAATAAAACAAACATGACACTATGGAAGTAGTAACACTTATAACGACTTGTCTCTTTTCTACTGAACATCTTACACAAATAATCATTTATTGGTTTGATGTTTACTCAATGTTTCGATTACATTGAATTTATAAAAAGGATCTTAATAATGGTTTTATTGCCATCAAGTTGTCGGTATTGTATACTTTATTGTATAAACTTTTTTAGGCACAGAAAAACATGAGTACAGTCTGTAAATGTTTCTTCGAATTGATAAATTAAATATTCTCTCATAGTAATAATAATTTAGAGTGTTGCCTATTACGGAGTCTTCATTCAGAAAATACTGGTGAGCTTATCAAAGTAAGATGCTTCAGTAACAACCTGTGCAATAAAATGTTTAGAGAGATTTTCTTTTGTTTGTTTTGTTTTAAGAACAATAGATTATGAGTTCAGTATTTCGAAGAGCACTTCATAGTTCTAGTAATAACTTCTAGCACTAGTAAAGAATAGAATAGAATATTTTATATTTTACAGCATACCATACAAGTAACATTCATAAAAGATAACATTTCACATAGGCTGACACAATAGGTGGTCTTATCGCTAAAAGCAATCTTTAAAGCTGTAAAGCTTCATTAGAAAACTTTAATAAAAGAAAAGATCAAGAAAAGGAAGAAAGGTGAGGAATAATGGGTATTTCACGAAATCACCGATTTCTTCTCTACACTGCAACATGAAATATATTTTGTATTCCTCGAAAACGGTAATTAAGATCAAGCATTGGAAATCTTGAATCATTGCTCGCAGAACGGATGGCTGATGAGCCGAAAAGTTCTGGAGTGGCGACCGCGAACCTGAAGACGTTGCGTTGGAAGGCCTTCCACTAGGTGGACCGATGACCTGGTGAAGATTGCAGTGATCCGCTGGATGCGAGTCGTACGGGACCGGTCACTGTGGCGACACTTGGAGGAGGCCTATGTCCAGCAGTGGACGTGTTTCAGCTGAAATGATGATGATGATGATGATGATTGGAAATCTTTATTACGTACATTATACCTAGGAACTCGTCCCAAGACTTTACTTTATCCTTAAGCATTTTTGACTCGACAAGAATGGTAAAAAGATGCCAAGAAAAAGACATACCTTCTTATAATAATATGCACGTTTCTTTTATTGAAAACTTTAGTCTTTTAAATGGTAAGTTATCTTAATGACTCCAAGGGGTAGTTTTAAAATTGGTTTATCATGATATTAGTTAAGCTTATCATTTATGTTGTTTCACCTATCTGTTATGTTAGTTCTATTATCAAGTCTGTGAGCAAATTATTTATGTAGATGATATCTTTCTGGTTTATCTTCCAGCTTTAGTATTTCTTTGATCTTCTCAGTTAGCGCTTTAAACTCAGTTATAATCACTGGTAGACTAGTATGATTATCTGTTTTTTGTAGATCAGTTTCATTTTCTACACAGTGTAGGAATTTCTGAATGAGGAATGTGTGATTAATTCCAAGTATTAAGAACAAGCTCTAATAAATCAAAAACCTTAATCAAAAACACTCTGTGACCATACAAACAAAACGCCCAACAAATAACTATAGGCATATTATTAATTCAAATAAAAAACCTGAACGGACCACTACATATTCTACAAACTTCCACATAATTCAAACGGCGGGCACACCCGTTATTATTTTATTATACATAGTTTTAATTTGGTAGCACTGGTCAAATTTCAAAACATTCAACTTTTTGATTGACAATTCATTTTGAATCATGTATTTCCACTTCGATTGACTATTCTTTCTTCTACCACTCCATATCCAAAAACACATTTTAATACAATGTAGCACGGTTCAGTTTCAAATGTACCCGCGATAGCATTCTAATATGTAATAACTATAAAATTATTCCAATACAAAACTACTTGGCGAAAGGTAGACCGTATCACGTGGCGGTCGGAATCTTAATACTATTTTTGAGTGCATAGTGAAAGCCGATCTATTTCAATTTATTTAGAGTCCAGATTCAATTGTTGGTGTCTTTTATTCCTCATATTGATTTCATCGGGGAGTTCTGTGCTTTATTTTGGAGTGGGTAGAGTTGAATTTTGAATAGAGGCCTGTTGTCCCGGGGTATCAAGTTTCGTTCTCACTTCGTCAGGTGTCGCTGGCGGCGTTGCTTTGTTTTGCTCACTTTTGTTCTACGTAGTGTGAACTTGATAAAAACTGAGAGGAAACGCGCGCTAACAGAATAGGAACCTCTTTGTGCATTCCTTTTTTATGTTTTAGTTTGAAATGTATGAAAAGGCATGTGTTTGGGGTAGATTCTCATTTTGTGGTTGTTTTATGTCTGAGTGAAAGTTCGTATGGTTCGTTGGTGTGAGCATGTTGAAGCTTTTGATTGAAACGTATTGAAGATATTGAATCAGCTGCTTGTGTTCCTGCTTGTTTTGTAAGCGTCAAAGGATCGATTTGGTTTAGTGTTGAGCTTGCATGAGATGAACTACGAAAACATGATGCAGATTCTGTACTTTCGTTTTGATACAAGCTGTTTATCTAGAAACAGACGTCGTTTGACATTCCCCCTTGATTCTCATTTCTGACAACATTAAAGAACATGGAGGCTTATTGAAAGCTTTCAACTTCCTTGCTACACTTTTGGTGTTAGCTTCAATTTCTGCTTACACTCACAGTCTATACCTCATAATCATCATTCTCCTGCAATTATACTTATTTATTTGGGGTCGGCGCAGCATGTCTACTTCTTCCATACTTCTCTATTACTCGTCATCTCAGCAGTCACCCCCTTTCTACCCATATCATCCTTCACACAGTCCATCCATCGTCTTTTTGACCTTCCTCTACTCTTATAGCCGTTCAAATTCATACTCAAAACTTACCTTTTCTTTTGAATTGAATCTACTCTATTCTATAAAGACATATGAATTTTCTATATTCCCTTGTCAATACCTTTCAACATTAACGCCGCCACAAATACAACACGGACCACCAATACTTCAAAACTCATTTCCTGTTCCTCCTTTCCCACGGCAACTTAACAAATTAAAGTATAACACGTTTATATAACAGTTTGACGTCATCGATCATCAGTGTTATCAACATAGCGTTATCTGATCCCGGAGATACGTAGTGTTAAATAGTACCCATTGTGACAGTTTTACTTTGGGCATTAGCGTCCCGTGGGCCGGTTGTACGGTGTACAGAGAAAGAAATTAAAAGTAAACTTATAAAGATTGATGTGTGTTAAGAAATTTATCGATTTGAGCAGGAATAGAGATAATAGAGAGGCATTTGTATCTAGTCTCTGCTGTTACATTTGGGCTTTCAAGGAGTAAGGAACTTTTAAGATTTGACAATTTAGAACTCCAAATCATAAAAGTCCATGTTCCACTTGCATGAATTGAATGACGACTTTAAATGAGTATTTTATTATAATTAATAATATTTTTGATAAATAAAAAGATAATTGTATTATTAAAAATCCAAATCTTATAAAGAGATACCACAAAGAATTGACGATGAAACTAGAACCTTCACCTTGCATGACTGTGTGAAAGGAACAGTATCAAACTCAAATATATTCTAAGATGCCATGCGCTCACTAGAAAGGAATTTATTTCTAAACACAAGTTTACATTACATACCTAATATATTCACTCAGTTAAAACACTCAGAATCATTTCAATTTCAACTCAACATTCTTCAAAGCTTTTTATGCAATCAGTACATCAAACATTCAAGTTTTAATCCACGCTTCGTGTAAGTATTTCAACACGCCTGCCTAGCTGGTCCAGCGACATACATCTATCTCTGTCTGTCATGTTAGGTTAGAAAAGGATGAAAAACCACGGCACTGACTTACAAAGAAGGTACGGTCTTATTAACATGAAGAGAATAGGCGCAGTGTAATGCATTCTATTGATAATGTTAATCCTAATCTAAAAAATAACTGGATAGCTGACTGACTCATCGGCTATCTCTAAAGAAAGTGTTTCCTGCTGTTCGAATATTTTGATGACAATAGGAAGTGTGTGAAAGAATTTCAAAATAAAGATTCTTGAGGTAACGTAGATGGTGCGTTGCTTTAAAATTCTAATTAGACAAACATGTTGCAACTTATTTTTAATTTCTCCACTTGCAGACAGGAGAGAAAATCCTATTGTTTAAGGAGATATATAAATAATAAGAATTAGTGTGTCTGATGTATGTAAAATACCTTAGAGATATGTAGAACAGCGAATAGTGAATCGTACCTGAAAAAAAAAAATACAGTAAATTAATAAAAGAAATGTCAACTAAAATATTCCAAACTATTACAAAATGGATGTGTACACACATAAGTATTACACCAATACATCATCATCTGCCTAGCCTTTTCCCAACTCTGTTAGGGTCGGCTTCCAGTCTAACAGGATACAGCTGAATACCAGTATTTTACATAGAGCGACTGCCTATCTGACCTCTACAACCCAGTTAATACTAGGTAATACGATACGCCTTGGTAAGACTGTTTGTCAGACTTTTTGGGCCCTGACTACCTGTAACGACGGTCAAAGATTTACAAATGACAGCCGGAACCAACGTCTTAACGTGCTTTCCGAGGCAAGGAGGAAACTCGGAAAGTAATGGATGGTCACCCATTTACAGACCAACCTAGGCAAGCACGGCTTAACCTAAAGATCGATCCATATATCAACTCATTTAACATTTATTTTTAGTTTGACATTAAACTTCTGTTCCACCGTGACAAATCATTATTTAATCTCCTTCCATTTAAACCTAAATGAAAACCTAAACAAAGTGATTCAACAAATATGTCTCCTCTACCAATACAGTCACATCTTAATTTTTACGAACTCGTGACCAAGACATTACGATAAGTGATCCTTTTAACGCAAGAAAAAATAAAACGAACAGCACATTTATCAACTAGTCGCTCGGTAGGCAGATGTTTATGTTTTATTTTAGAATTATCTGGATTAAACTTACCTTACACATGTTATATTTGAATCAGAATTGAAAGAGGCGTTTGATACCATGATAGATGGATTAAATGTTTTTTTTTAATGAGAGAGTTAGTAATAAAGAATTAGAATACAGTAAGGATATTCATATTCACGTTTCAAAGGTATTTAAAGTTTATATATGTTGTCCAGTAGACGTAAAAACTCACATTAAAATAGGGTCCCGCAAGGAACTACGCTGGCGCCAATTAAATTTAAAAGCAAGAAAACAAAAATAATGACAAGACCCTTGGTCATGTTAATATGCCTATCTTAACTAAAATCATACCTACCGGGAATCTTCAACGGACAGTAAAAGATAATAAAACCCCATTTTGTAGTCAATAAAATTATTAATACTCATTATTTTCAGCTCTTTTTGCATATCATGTGACTGGCGGTGAATTTGAACGGCTGTGCTCATAAAAACGGGGACTCTCCTTATTTTAATTACCGATATTAAGTTATTAATATGGAGTTTTTACGATTATAACATTGCCATTGTAGATATATACATAGTCAGTCATTATTTTAATTTCAGTCTTCAGAGCATTCTGATGATGCTTCAAACTTCAGGTATTTGCCGTTTGTACTTGTAAACAGGTTGATTTCCCACTTAACAAAAACATTGTCGACTCTGATCACATCATCTTGAATATTACTAATTTTATACCCGTCGCATAAGCTTCAGACTAATGTAGCATCCAAAAGCCAGTACATTCATAAATTAACAACCATGTCATCAATATTCTCCATTTGAATAATATAACAATAAACTAGATTTTAGCCTAAAGTTATGTCTAGCAATAATTGTAATAAATTCGTATTCTTATCTTTTGTAACGACGTCGACAGTAGCTAAAACCTGAGAATATATTCTGCATACACGACATGTCAATTATAAACGGAATAATTAAGCTTCATAAAACTATTATGAAGCCTATAAAAATCCGGTTAAATTATTTTGATTATGAAAAGTATTATTATTTCACGTAAATATCACAAAATTCTCAGGGGGTGATGCAAATGTCGCAAAGTTATTATGTAACGAGTATCATGATAATATCGTACTACTAAAATCTAGAAGTTTCAAAGGTCAGACGGCAGTCGCCGTGAGTAAAACCAGAAGCTTTCTGTTTTATGGATGAAGGATTCTGTTTTCTAATATCATACCAAGTCAAGAAACGCGACCGTAAAATGATCTGTATGAGCTATTAGAAATTGTGTAACAGTAAAAACATGCCAATATTCCTTCAAGAAACCAAGTTATTAAAGAGCCAAATCTAGCAGTAGATAATGATAAAAATCACGACGAATTTTAAGCCTACTAAAGAAAATATTTAAAAATCGCTATCTATCACAAACAAGATAAATTGAAGAGAAATCTTCGAGGCCTTGATTGACACGTGTAAAATCAAGAGAAACCCGTTAACACTGCCTAGCCCCATACTGTATACGAGATAAAAAATATTGTTTGAGTAATTGAGCTCAATATTTATGATCCACATAAAAATATTACGATCAGTTAATCAGTAGCCACTTATTATCGATTACAAATATGAAGCATAATATAAATCAAGACATTTTAGTGTTGTGTCGATAGCTTAGTCAGAAATTCGGCAACCAGTTTTAAGGAAAATGAGACGGCGACTTGGCAACTGCTTTGAGCTTTGGACGAATGATTTTATCTAACTTTAAAACAAGTATTGTGGATGCTTTGAGTCGCATTTGTGCATTTATGTTGATGATTGGCAGTCTTTCCAAAGGAAGAACTTAACTATGGTTGACCAACTTGAAAAAAGATTGGCCGAAGCAAGGAAAACCTGCTCAGATGGAGATTCACACATGACTTAAAATGTGATGCCTTTCCGAAAAAGCTGCAACAGTCAATATCATCTCTTGAGTGTCCTGTTGTGTCGCGTATCAAAATGGATGCTACTGAAGACGCCGAACTCGTAGCCGAATTTTAGATTCCTATCGACACGCATAAGAAGAAGAAACTAATGGACGGTACTAAAGGCGCCAGACTCGATTTCAGGGCTGAGTCCATCGACAAGCTACGAACAGGCCGGCGAGAGATGTCGTGAGGTGTTCCACAGGGATCGGTTCTGGGGCCGGCCTTGTGGAACATAGCCCTGGAACACAAAGGGCGAAGAAGGAACATAGATGGGTTTTAGTCAGTACAAGTCTGATACTCCCTTCCGCTCCGCCCAGAGGTCATTTGACGAATTCACACCCGAAAAAAAAAAAAAGAAAATGCTACGAACAGGCAACTTTTATCGAACAATAAATTCACATCACTAAACCACATACCTTCTAATTAGTTTCAGTTCAATCGCAAAAGAAACTCTCGTTGATTGATCAATAAACTGTTTTCGTCATAACTCAACTATTAAAAACCTTTTAAATAACAGTAACTGTATTGATTAAAGTGTCGATTTACTTTGATATGCCGACTGTTGCTACTAGTTGTTCTAAACTTGCTGTTATAATTACTGCATTAAGTTTAGTTTCTACTCTGTGGGAATTATTAATTTCGTTTTAAGATAAATTAAAAACTGTATCGATTAGTTGGTTGCTAGTTCTTTTACTGAATGTTGTAGCTCGAAATCATCATAGATCAGAGAGCAAACATTTTTCTTTCCGTGTCTTCAGGTTCGTTTTTTTTAAGGTTTTTATGACTCTTCTCTTCTTCACCAAAATCTGGTTATGTTTTCAGTTCAGTTACCACTTACCATTTAATAACGATATGCTGAACAGCAGCCTTATATTATATCCTCGAGTCGTATTCTCTTAAAATTATATACCACACGGATTCTTATGGACTATCCTAGCGGATCCCTCCATCTTTGATAGCTATTTTGTTACCTTTTTACCAAACCAATTCAGCAATAACTTAATAACCTCATACATCAATGCTTTTTTTTTTTCGGATGGGAAATCATCAAATGAAACTCTGGGCGGAGCGGAAGGGAGTGTCAGACTTGTACTGACTAAAACCCATCCATGTTCCTTCTTTGCCCTTTGTGTTCCAGGGCCACGGTATCTCTTTCGAACAGTCCCGCAGCCACTCAGATACATCAATGCTGCCAATATCCTAGACATTACCCCGTCGCACTATGGGAAAATCGCGTGTTTCGTCTCGAAACTTCGTATCTCAGTTGTTTCAAGACTAAATTGAGCTGTAATTTTGCACACATATACTTGGATATATCAAGTTTAATGGAAATAATTCTGATTTAAAAAAAATCTGTTTATTAGTTAATTTAAAAAAAAAACTAAAAAATATACATGCATTCTAAAAAATAAACAAAATTGTCTTTTTTATTTTTTTATTTTTTTTGTAATTTATGTAATATGGAATATAAATAAGTAGTACCAAACGACAAAAATATGTACAATATTCAGCAAGGTCCTATAGATTTTCTTTGACAGCAAGAAGGGCATTGCGTTCATCAGAATTTAAATTTCTTTTGATGTTGTTCCTGAGGTATTTCTCAAACTTGATATATATGGATCAGAAGTGTACAATAAGTATGGAACACGTCTTTATTGGTAGCCGCTCTTGAACACTTTCTCAAACGATGAAGTCTAAACTTTTTGTAATCCTTATTTCGGACAATTGTGCGATAGGTAAAATAGCATAGTACTCAATGATTTTTTCACCGTGAATTAGTATTTTATGTACGGAAGAAGGCATATAATAATAATTTCTTTAATCTGAGATGCATTTCTCCAGCGTTCGTTACATTTAGATACCAAGTTTCTTTGAATGTAGGAGGCCACAGTAGCCATAGCATCTGGTGACAAATTGTTGTTTTTTTTGTAAGTAGTCTTCTAAATTATGCCCATTTATCTACAAATTGCACAACTCTCGTTTCCTACAAATAAATTCACCCATATTTCAAATCAGTCAACTTCGGCGAATATTTGAAAATAGGTGTTACCTGCTTTTTAGGGCAACTGAATTTGTGAACACTAACTGTGAATGTTTCAAGGTTCGCCTTCCTTTTATTGGCCAATGAAATAGTGCCATGGACAAAAGATAAGAAACTAATAATTTGCACTCTTCCCATAACCAATCTGTTTTGAATTCGACCCTAATAGATAAAGTTAGCATATTGTATCATGTAATGTGGTCAAAACTGTATCAAAACCACAAAGAACTATTTACTAATACTCATCATTATAATGAACTTTTTATTAATTTGACCTAACAAATGATTTTATGAGAAATAAAAAGAAATTTAAAAAAATATATAATTTTTATCTCGCAAGATGTTTTGGCACCGTGTCAGAAAAAGTGCAATAATGTGCAAGTCTTTTTTTCTCCTTGCGTAAAGTAATGTATAAAGATCTTTATAAATATATCTAAATAAATATCTCGACAGCGGCAAGCTGCGATAAAGGGTCAACGTCTCGTTAAAAAAAAAATAACCCTAAAAACATACCATCTTAAACTATGTTGGTTAATTTTATTTTATTAAACCAATATATATATATTATGTTATATTATTAATTATGAAACGGTATGAGGAGATAATAAGCATTCCAAAAATGTATAATACTTGTCCATTTAAATTAAAAACTTTCGAGTAATGTGGCGTTAAATTGTAGTAACGTATTGCGTCAAAATTATGTTATTGAACATGAGTTCTTAGAGCTTTGATGCAAATTTACAAAATAAAAAATTAAAAAAATAGCGGAATGATAGCTTATCTAATTAGACTATATTAATTTATTATTTTTATTTCATAACAACGACTTTCACTTGAAATGGTTTTGAGAAGGCTTGCCCATAGTGCGTCGCCTTTTACGACACAAACATGAAAGGCCTGGGAAATGACACAAATTACTTAGATCACATATTTTGGATTATTCTGCGCCACGGACCACACGAACTGCAATAAAACCGTATTCTTAGAATAGGATTGATTCAGGTTTTACAACAGACGCGTCATAATTAGGTTCCTGGACCAGCCTGTCTGCTTGCGAACAAAAAATAAAAGTACTAATTACTTACAAAAGCTCACGCTCAATATATAATTTATACTAGTGCATGCTATAGAAATAATGACGTCATTAGGTACTTGTATCAATACAAAATACAATACTATGACAATTAATTCTCTGTCATGTAATCTTACCAGCTCACTAGAGAACCAAAACGTATTAAGTGCTTGTCAAGTTCAATCAATTGTAAACTTTATAGTTGGAGAGGGAGATCAGGAAGTTGAGTGAGGGATTTACCGCAATATAAATTACACAGGGTCTAAGCAACAGGCGGAATGTAGAAGCCCATCGATAGTTTTTGCTAATACCAGAGATGGGACGCTTTATTGTTAACGACCATAAATTAATAAAGTAAAAATCAACCTTTTTACAGTCGTTGTTACACAGATAAAATAAAACCAGCAGAAAATCTTCGTTTTATACATTTGCAGGTCAAATTGACATTATTGGAATAACATTATTTTCTAGCATTTCCAAATCATTGATATGGTATTATAATAAAACTTAAACCAGGTACGCAACACCAAGACAGTTAATACGAGTAGGATTGGACGATACACTATTATTAAATCAATATTAGCACATTCGTATTCAATAAAATAAGACTACAACATAGTTAAACAAATAAAAAACAAAATATTGCCACATTTATTAGCCCTAAACCGTAAAAATAACTATATTAAGCCACAATACTTACCATCAAACACAAAATCCTCTATAAAACAGATATCAAATGAAATCGTATCGGAATCGTGTCGTAACAAGTAAATGGGTCTCAATTTCTTTGAGATGCGGTGTAAAAAAGTAATGTGGGGACTTTCAAGATATTGTGAATTTGATTTTTGCACTTTATTGTTGCAAAGATAAAGTTGTATTTCCATTGTCAGTATTGATGAAGGCTTTAATAGAGTCTTGTAGAATTCCAGACGCGTTCGGAACGCGCGTTTTTCGATTATTACAATTCGCGCGAAAGTCCAATCGTTTTGTGCTTATTAAAAAATTGTTTTTGAATTTTCGTTTTATTGTTCTTGTTTTCATTTTTCAGTGACATTAAAATAAGATGCAATTTATTCGAGTAATGCGATTTATGTGTTCCGTAAAATGAGTTTATTGTATGTCGAGCTATTGAAGAAATTGCTTTGAGGAACTCGATAAATAAAACTAACACCGTCAGCCCACGTGTCTATGGTACACTACTCTATGTAAACCTAGTATAATTCTGAAGGAAACTATTTTGAAATTTTAAAAGTCCTGACAAAAAGCAATGCAAAAAGTTGTATTTTTTATTCTTTTTGTATTCAATTCTCATTGAATTTTGGAGTATGTCTATTCAGCCACGCTTGCCTAGGTTTGTACGTGAATGGGTGACCACCCATTACATGCCGAGTTTCTTCCGTGCATCGGAAAGCACGTTAAGACATTGGTCCGGCTGCCATTTATAAATCTTTGACAGTCATTACAGATATTGGTCCACAACCAGTTTTACCAAGGGGTATCGTATTACCCTGTAGCTCCATGTAAAATACTGGTATTCAGTTGGATGCCAACATAGTTGGGAAAAGGCTAGGCAGATGATGACTCATTTAATTTTAAATAAAATTCCACTAGTAGAACAGTCCGGTCAAATAACAAGTTCGACCAAAATTCGGTTGGGGACCCAAAAAACTGAACATGTTCATACAAAACCTTACATAAGTACGGACTTTATAACTTATATTCCAATAACTCTGATTCTTTTTTCAAATAAAAAAGAGACCATTTTACAGTTCATCAGATCTTTATAAAACATTCATAAAACCGTTTGCAGAATACCGAAATACTTAATCACTTAATTTATGACCCCATCCGCTTAGATGCAATCGTTTTGCATTAATTATAAATACCTTTAAACAAATAAAATGATCTTTTTAGTTAGGTCAACGACTTGGCTACTGATTGAGATTGCAAAACTTGTGGGGTCTTAAAATAATCCAGTCTAGCTTTTGTAGATACCTAATTTAGATTTTTAAATAATGTTGTGACATTATGGCTTAATATCAGATGTTATAGCTAGCTTCCTAAGCATTAAGTGTGTTAAGGATTTGTTCTAGGAACCATGTTTAAAAGAAACTTGCTATTACGGAAAACTTGATTAAAAATTCAGCAGTTTTTGAGATTGGAACTGTCACCCGGTCATGGACATGTCTGCCGGATCCGGCAAAACTGACAGCTAGACGGAATCGCGGTAGATCGAGGAGAAGATGACGGAGCCTTGGATGACTTCCTCATTAATGATAAGAGGCGCAACATCGAGAAAAGTGGAAGGAATGAGGGGGAAAGTCTTTGCCCAGGAGTTGAGAGTAATAAATTTAAAAAAAAATTACCCAGAGCTTCAAATCTATCTTCTTAAATGCTAGGTTTTTTTGCCAGGTTTGTGTGCCCTTGAATATTATATTATATATTTATATATTATATTATATTGCATTTATGTCAAGGTAAGTCCACTCCACTGGGAATACTTGAGACAAGATAAACATATTGTTTGCATTTTAATTCATTAATTTCGCTTTCCTATATAACTTTTATATTACTCTGATTTAGCTCTGAGCGAAAAAAATGTATTTATGAAATAGCATCACAGTATTTTGGAGTTTTTAGGACGCTGCTATTTATCATATGAAAATCGTCGATACCTTTATTTATTAACAACTAGCGACCCGCGCCGGCTTCGCACGGGTGCAATATATACATGTAAACCTTCCTCTTAAATCACTCTATCAATTAAAAAAGCCGCATCAAAATCCGTTGCGTAGTTTCAAAGACCTAAGCATACATAGGGATAGCCAGACAGCGGGAAGCGACTTTGTTTTATACTATGTAGTGATTCATTGCAATAACTAGACAAACATTCCCGCCCACTATTCTCAAACTACCCACAATTTCATCAAATACGTTTCTTTAGTTGACGAAACTTAGATAAAAGATACAAAAAGCATGTATATCTAAAATATGTTAATTTGACATAACATTTCTAAGTGAAAGCACAAACGCACTTATAAGGGTGGGGTCGCTATGTGAGAGGTCACCTGACGCGACCTTAGAAGTGTCAACTGCTCAAATGCCCAGTGTAAAACGGTCCTTGGTAAAGCCTATTTGGGCCCCGTTTCGGTTGGTATTGTGAAGTAAGGGAGGGGGGAAAAAGGTCTGGTTATGTTAGGTGGTCTCGGCGCCTATTGAAATGAGTCCCTTTGAATGGAGTTGGGATATGGGTGTGCGTGAGTTATAGGCTGTGGCGATTAGTTAGTTTCGTAAGCTTTCACAAGTTTATATGATGCATTGTTTTATAATTGAGTGCCCAAGTAACCAGACTTGTTACAATTTCATCGATTCCAATCCTTCTTACAACTTTAATTATTCCTTTTTTCCGTTCCATCCTCGCGTTTAATTCTTCAATTACTATATTTGCATCCGTCTCACTTTTTAATATTCCTTCTTCTATAACTATAATTAATACAACTTTGAACAACATGATTTCTTTCGTCTTTCATCCGATCTATCCTTTTCACTGCCATGTCAGCTTTCACACTCATTATCGTTATGTATACTATAACTTTTAAAATAATTTATTTTCTTTTATTGTCCCATTCATTTAAATCAATCTTCACCTCAGTATTTACTTCATTCTTGGTCTTGGTTCCCACCATAACTTCTTCTGTAACTTAAATCATTTCTATCCCCGCTGCTCTCAACGCCACACCGTCATTCCCGTAATATTATGCTAATATGTGTTTATGCCTTGTTGACTGGTAATGATTTTAACCCGTCTCGTATTGTGTCTAGTGTTTTTGATACCAGTAGCATTCTTGATTCGACGCGTTGTGCTTGTGCCACTCAATGGGTATACGTCATCGGGGAATTTTATGTGTAGAAAGTATGTATAGAGGAACGGAATTATGGAGTTGTACTTTGTTTGTGATGTGGTGAAAGGAGGTTTTTTTTGTCGTTTGATGATGATGATGGTGTATCTAATAAATGTCATTGCGTGAAATTAAAAGCAGTTGACTGAAGAGCGACTTTTAACGATATGGGTAAATCTTCTTGGAACTCACCGTGCGGGTAGATTAAGCCTCTATTGTCCCTAATGACAATGACTCTAATACTCATTTTCACTTAGTATCAAAATATTCCAACTGTGCCCAAAAATTGTGCTTGTTCGTGAAAAAACGCATTAATACCTAAAGTTCCCTGATCATTATAATCTGGGTATTTTCAAAGTTCGAGTTCCTTCTAAGCAAGCGTGCTCCAACCCTAGGTCGCAACATCGCTTCACATCAAGCGAGTTGCGACCAAACGCAAGGCTTTTTAGTAGATATAAAAAAGCCTCATGAAAGATATTAACCAATCCTTAAACTATACATAGATTTAAATAAACAACGACACTTATTTATAATATATATCCGATCTATCATGTCCTCTCTCTCACCTCCGTATCCACCTAACAATAACACCGCGCTCCTTTGTTCGTACATCCACATTAAGCCTCTCGACTACCCTCAAAAGAATCGTGATAACATCAACATCAGAAACAAAGCTGGGCAATATTTAATTGCAACACTTAACACCGGCGCAAGGGTTGAGTTATTCCCGTGTGCGAGTTCGACGCGCGAGATAAAATGTGATATAGAGCGCACTGCGGATAGAACATACGCTGTGGAATACTGGTGTAGAGTTGAGAAGGTGTGGAGGTGGCAGGTGTGGCTTTTGAGGGCTGTATTTTGACAAATATTCAATGTTATTTAATAGCTGTTTGGTGGACCGTTTTTTTAAAGGAAAATACAGACACCGATTGAATTTTTGATTTAAAAAAAAAAACTGTTTGTGGCCGTCTAGAATGATGTAATGAGTGCATGGCAACCGTTTGCGCGTTGGAGTCCCTTCCACCTTGATTAGACTTTGGCGTTTTCACAGAATAAGAAATAAGTGATACATGTTTAAAAGAAGTAAATTTCTGAAAAGTGTACTAAAGAGGTACATAATATTCAGCTGTAGACAGAACAAAGATGTCAATGACGATTATGATGAAGTTTTTAATATAAATAAAGTACCCGATGATCTGACAGGTTACATAGACACTCAAACAACCACAGTCAAAAACGATAATGTGATAACAACCAAGGAAGATATGGAGCTGAATTTCTATTGTGAACAGAGCAACCACCAAAGTAATATTCATAAAACCCCACCCATGTTTACTTCAACAAAATATTTATCCAACATAGTTCAGCTCAACAAGGAAACACGTTCCACCATGAACTTCGAAACTATTAATATGCAATATCTATACATTAACAGGTCTGTATAGTACCTCTCTTAGAACCCATGGCCGATGTAAAATGTGGCCGTAGGCGTCCAAATAACAAGATTTTGTCCTTTAAACGACAACTATTGTAACTATATCGCGGTATCCGATGGGATCTGAATGTTTCTGGATCTTTGGATTATCTGCAAAGGGTGTGTGTTTGCAGACATACGGGGTCGAAGGATGGGTAGCAAATTGTACGATTTTGAATTTGTTGTAGTGAAAAAACTTTGGTTCTTCAGTGTAAATCTTTCCAAATCGACTATTATTTCGACTTTAGTAAGTATTTATTTTTGTAACGTTAGTTTTGCGAATACTTTTGCCATAAAGTCGCATTTCGTCGGGGATACTGCAAATCCGTGGAACTAGCTAGCATTGGATAATTCCGCGTATCTGACAAATGTAGCCAATTTCGATTACGCATTGTCGTAGCGACTAAATTAATGAATTTAATAGATTTCTACTATCAACAATACATAGAACACATGAATTGTTACTATTCATGTTAAAATGAGGTCAAAAATCGTTGAATTAAAAAAAAATATAAACTTATAACCTTGCCCTGTAAACCTACACGTAGTGCAGATACGCGCACTTTATGTATGGTAGATTCGCGGACGATAGGTAAATTTGATTATAAACTTCTATCCCTCTTTATTTTTGAACTTACAACATTTATTTTCTATGCAAAACTGATTAATTGATTAAATTCCTGACTTCACCTACATAGATAAGCTAATAAATTCAAACAGCAATTAATCACTACCAGCAAGAAATGTTGATCCGCTACTTTCACTATGACCAATTCACTCGATTTACATACACATTTATTACGATACAAATTATTTCACCAACAGTACCTACAATTTCCCCGGCTCATTCCCGTTCAGAGAGCAGCGGTGGCCCAGTGGTGGAGACCCCGACTTACGAGCAGTAAGTCGTGGGTTCGAACCCAGCCAGGCGCATTACTTTGTGTAAGTTATTTCATCACCACTGCTCTCAAAAACGGTGAAGGAAAACATCGTGAGGAAACCGGCATGTCCTAGAACCAAAAATTCGAAGACATGTGACATCTACCAACCCGCACTGGGCCCGCGTGGTGGATTATAGCCCATTCCCTCTCATAGAGAGGAGGCCTGCGTCCCAGCAGTGGGAACATTAATAGGCTGATTATGCTTATGCTATTCCCGTTCACATAGACGAGGCCTGTGTGGCAAGGTGAACATTACAGGTGGTTATGCTTCGGCTATAAAGTACAAATTGCTACAGCCAACCAAACTTGCTCGCTGTTCTCCTAGTCCGTATGTATGAACAGAGCCAAGGAATAAGTCTAGCAGTATGTGCAAAGTAACAAGGCGAAGGTACACGCTATATCCCGCTTTAACGACGCATTTGTTCTAATGTCGGGACCTACGTACTCTCTATACCCCACTGTAATTGAAAATTTACAAGAGATTTCCGTTATCGAAACGTAGTGGAATATGCAGGTTTTCGGGGATGTTATGTCAAATTTGTAAAAGATTCAAACTTATACATGCTAAATTATAATGACGAATCTTTTAGGCATCAGTTGTATCGATAATACTGACAATTTCTTTAAATATAGACTGACTTTTTTCGTTGCCGTAATTAATTCATCTTAGAATTGATATGTCAAATGTTTCAAAATGATTAATTGACACTTCCGTGACCCAAGGGCTGGCTTTTACCTTGGCCAAAGGCTTAGCGTTGCCATACCACGTGGCAACGACGCCAGTCTCTTGGGGACCTTACCTGTTGACAGTGTTGAGGAGGTGTTTTGACGCCATTTTTTAAGTTTATTGTTACATTAATAGTTTGATTAACAATATTAGTGGGAAGTGTTCATGTTTAAAAGCTTTCGAATTTCATTTTCAAAATTGACAATAAACTAGTCTTTAGTCATCAGACGATTAAATATTCAAACACTATATCTTACAACAACCTTACCTTCATGCGTTCAGTTATCATAAATCACTTGATCAACCGTTTCTTCTTTTCTTTTTGAATCATTCTTAGTATTTTTATCTCTTAGGTCGAAACCTTGACCAGCACAACAGGCAAAAACACATTCAGAAACAAGCCCTACCCTTAAGACCACCTCATCCGATGCGGTGAGCTTTATTAGACGTATAATATTTCTAAAATAATACCGTCCATATATTGTCCAGCCAGTAATAATGTCAGCACAACTTTTATTTCTACCTCCATAACTAAGGCTGCAATGCTAAACCAGAGGTCGTTTGTTTAAAAGAATATTGCTGCATGTCTAGGAAAAAATATATCAGGGCTAACTAAAAGACTAGGTTTTTGCCTGGAGCCATTAGATCAAGTTTCTAGTGGGGAAGATATTTATAATTTAGGTTATGATCGCGATAATGTCGGTATTTATTCATCGTTCACTGACAAAAAAAAAGAAATACAGAAAAAAAAAGTAAGGATTAAAGCATATCTTGATTGTGAAAAATTGCAGTAAGATAGAATGGGCTTAGACACAAATAAGTACCTTTAAGGAACAAATTATTATTATTGGAGGCAAGCACCAACTTGATTGCTTTACTTTACGACGCAAGATTGACGCGATATTGGACAGTAACTAGATTTTATGAATGACAACCAGACTTACCATGGGGTATCGTATTATCAAGTACTAAATAGGTTGTGGAGGTCAAATAGGCAGTCGCTTCATGTCAAATACTGGCATTTAGCTGCGTCCGGTTAGGCGGGGAACCGACCTCAACATATTTGGAGATAGGCATAATGAAGATTTTATGAATAAAATTAAAATATATTTTAATTTAAAAAACCAAATAAAAAGGGGTTTTGGAATATCTATGAGGTTGAACGATTTTTAAATATTTGTTTAGAAGGACGGATGGCCGACGAGGCCAAAATGTTCTGCGTTGGATGGCCTCCTACTAACTTGGGGAACTGAATACTTGGTGAAGGAGGCGAGAATCCGCACGATGCGAGAAGTACAGAACTCGATGACATAGTGACGCTTAGAGAAGCTCTATGTCTAGCATGGCAGCAGTAGACGTCTTTCGGCTATTTTGACGATGAAAATGACCTTGAAAAATATGTAACTTCGTCAAGATCTTCCAAGGTACGTGTATTACTAATAACAAGCAGTGAGATAAAGGAACAAGATCTTTATCGATCGAATACATAATAACATCACAGGTAATTTAACTAATTAACGAATGGTAATGGTATGGCCAGCTCATATTGAGCCTGGCATCAACAATATGCTACGATGTGCACCGCGTTGATCTCTCCTTGTTCTTGAGTATAAATCTGTCACTACCTCTAGGTCTAGGGGTGGCACAGTAATGACTTGTAGGACAAAAATTGTCATACAAACATGGAGAAAAAAAACCATTTGATATATTTTGGTTATCTATCGGAATAATTTCAATGATCTGTTGGCCTACCATGACGTCTCAAAGCAGAAGTAATCCCAGTGTGGGAAAGAGATGGCGCTTGACGGCCTGTATAGCTCTGTCTCTTTCCCGTACTGGTATTACTCCTGCTTTAAGACGTCATCTCCCAGGACCATCTGGATTCAGTGATGAATATTATGAATTTTTTTTTCAATATTTTCTGAACAAATTACTGAAGAGATACCAAAGTGTTTAAAATCACCAAAGTACAAGCAGCAGAGAAATTTGAAATAACTCAGTTGTAACTGAAACCTTCGAAGACCTAGAACGTTTCACGGAACAACCAACTGCCTCTACAATTTTCTTCAATTTTACATCGTTCTTTTAAGCCATAAGCCATTCTATTTCTGTATTTTTGTTTATAACTCACGTCTTTAGTCCCCGAATAGGCAGAGGTGTACCTAATAGTACACCCACATTTCGCCAGTTATGTTTAAGCCCCATATAATAGGGGGCGAGCCTATTGCCGTCAATCGGGCCCAAAACCTCCATGGCTGCTATTGAGAAATTAATGATGGAAAAACCCAATGACACTTTGCCCGACCCGAGAATCGAAACCAGGACCTCATGCTCAGCAGTCGTGCTTGCGACTGCTAAACCAACGAGGCAGTCTATTTTTTTTCATATTCAAACATATTCCGTCCTCCCATCCCTGCACGTACCTATGCTCGTTTTGAGTTACACGCCGGGCCAACTAACAAGCCTAGCTAGTTATACGAGACCTTATACAGGGTGTTGTGTCCGCACTTATGTTTTCACGCATTATACAGCCTGTTAGCGTTGCTTACTGAATTTGTCAATAAGTGCGTATGCGGACAGAATTTAGGCGCGTTGTATGGGATGTCACGACTTTTACCTTAGACGTCGAGGTATGTATGGACTTATGTATGAAGATGAGATGCCTTGGAGGAGAGTCACGTTGTGCAATAAAATGTATCTGAGAGATCAGTATAAGAAATGTGGGTATATCTTTAGTTTGGCGCAGCGTTTTTTATGATGTGAATAGAAACTGTACAGGAGGTTCAAAAATACGATTAACACTTTGCACAGATGGGGGTATTCCTCAAAGCGCAACTACTTTTAAACGCTACCAAGTAAGCGCAACTAAATTATTCCTCAAAGCGCAACTATGATGAAAAATAAAGAGATACTGCTCTCTATTTTTCATTTGTCAGCGCAACTGATAGCTGCGCTTTGAGGAATAATTAAGTTGCGCTTAGTTGGTTGCGCTCAAAAATAGTTGCGCTTTGAGGAATACCCCCACAGATGAGCTTTTACAAAGTTTGTGCGTTTAAGTATGTCAATAGCGGTCAAAGTATCTTCGTTTACATAATATGTGTGTAATACCGATAAAATTTAACGATAATCTGCTTAATTACATCCTATTACAGAACACTGATTTTGTAGCTGTATCTTGTAGGTAAGTA
This sequence comes from Noctua janthe, assembly GCA_910589295.1. NCBI lineage: Eukaryota > Metazoa > Arthropoda > Insecta > Lepidoptera > Noctuidae > Noctua > Noctua janthe. Next base: position 2,854,625 of record OU342561.1, read on the forward strand.
TTGGTAAATTTAATGATAATACTGTTTTAAGCTTTCACGGTTTACAACTAAACCTATACTGTCACTTACGGGACATCTTCCGTGATTGTGTAGCAAAAGACAAAGAAAGAGGGTAGATATGTTTGTCTGCTCTTAACAATTTATTTTCCATCTACCCGCATTCTCCAGTCAACCTGCGATCATAGCGCTTGCAACAGCGCATATCCCGTGAGTGACAGTATAAGTTTAATGACTAAAGCCTACAGTCTTCGTCAATTTTAACATCACATGAAACTCTATACAAAAATATCGGGCTTCCAAACAAATCTAAATCTAAGTATTTATTTATATGTGTATATTTGTGTGTATGTTTATTTTAAATAGGTATAACTTTGTTTTAAGTTCCAATTTCAATTTTCCTGTTTTGTCTTTTCTACACACTGTGTCTACATTTCTAATCCTACTTTCCTCTCGCAGGTCTGCTGGAAGAGATTTCGTATGAAATAAGCAGTACCTTTGTGCTCTTCTATCTTAATGTTATGTCTTGTTGAGTATTTTGTGTACATAAATAAATAAATAAATGTTCCCAATTCCCAGATACCGGACACAGGTTGGCCGGAGCTAGGAAAACCTGTTCAGGTGGAGATCCATAGATAACTCTGTCCTGGAGTGTATACGGGTGTACACGGACCCTTCACGAAGCCGTCAACCAAGCATTATGTACATCAAACTAAGTAACTTTACGCAAAAATTATTGCTGGGAAACGACTTTTTTTTGGGGGTGAAAAATCACGTTTTACGGTAGGACTCGATGTGACGCACTCAAAACATTGTACTGATGGATGGGTTGAATAGTACGGGGGTCGTGGAGGTGTTTAAAGTAAAAATCTTACATTAAAAACACGTAATTAAAAAAAAAAAAAACTTGTGAGGCGATGAATTTTCAAAAATCCTTCTTTAGTGTTCACGTTTCGTAACACATTTACGAAACTCTTACGCAAAATGTCATGCTTCTAGACCCAGCGGTTTAGACCCTGTGCGTTGTCAGTAATTGAATATAAGATTTTATTTTTATTTTTTTACTTTAGTATTTATTTTGATATACGTATGACAGGAGAAGAAGCAACCACAGAAAGTTCAATTAGAAAAAACCCATTCTTATCTTCTAATTTATCCTCATCCGGAACCTATTCCTATTAGTGGTCTTAGCCCCTCACTAAAGTAAGCTAGTGAGGTGACTACAATTGTGCGTAAATATTAATAAGTTGCGAGAATTTGCCCAGAGGTACTCTGCAAGCCATTGCTCTTATTTGATTTATAGCCTGCGTATGCGCATGACGACAGGCAAGCTTATATCACAGTGTATTATTAAACAAAGTTCTTGAGAGCATCTGTCAGGGTTGTTTGTTTGGTCGGAGTTATCTTGTAAACAGCTGAGCGAGTTTTGTTACAACTATGGTCGACTTTGATGAAAGCAAAAATGGAAGAATACACGTTTAACTGAGAATATCAGCTTTAGTTTATGACTCTTCTGTACTCTTGTCTATTGTGTGTTTATGTTCATTGTAATCGTGAATTGTGACAGTTAGGAATTAAATTAACTTTTAGATAATGGCTGTTTATTTCATCAGTGTGCGTGTTTTAGACCTAGGTAACTGCTCCCTGTGCTGGTCTTATTCTGGTATTTTTGTACCTGGTAAGTTTTTGATAAATTGAAAATCGCTATACACATGATGCAACATTAAACACCTCTAAACTTTATTTTTATAAATAATTTTCTTCCTACTGCCAACTTACTGATCGTTCTCGGTTCAAATATGTATCATTCTCCATAGCATACTCGTATTTCCTTGTACTGAAAAAATTTAGTTTTTCCGGTAGCATATTTTCTGGTCTGGTGGTCGCAAGCGCGACTGCTGAGCATGGTCCTAGGTTCGATTCCCGGGTTATTGAGATTATTGAGCAAAAGTGTTATCGAGATTTTCCATCAGGAATTTCTCAATTCTGACAATCGTTTACCCATGTAATAGGGATGACCCTATTGCCAATACAACTAAAAGACTTAAAACATAACTGACATGTGAGTGTACTATTAGGTGCATCTGTGCCTAACCCTTCAGGGTTTATAGGTGTGATCTTAAGTTATGTTTTCTTCCTAGGTCTTTTGTTGTTTGTACTTCTTTCCAATATTTTAACGTATTCAGGCCGTAGAACTGATTTAAGTTCCATTTACTATTGTATACAAGTCCCGTACCATCAAACTATGTCCCACAATCGAATTTTTCACATAAATATTCCAAAAAACATCTCTTCAAATAATGCAGTTGCATCATTATAGTGAAGTGACGTGCCCACATCGACATTCTTCAGGTTTTATCGATAAATAACTCGATTACCGAATAAATAAGTATCGATAAACAAAACCGAATCAGCGCTGGACAAGCATTACGCCTACGAAGTAACGGAGTGAATTATAATATGAAGCCGATTGTGTGTTTTACCGATTGCTGATGGTAAAGTGAGGTTGTGTGTTTGACAGCGATTGTATGTATGCAAGTGTAAATTACTACATCATAAGCATGCTAATTTGATACATTGATCTTAGAAGCCGGAGATGATAATACTAGAATAGGTCCCATAACATACTCTGTAGAAGAAAAATAAGATCTAAGATAAAATCTCAGTGCCTTTGTACCCACCGACTTAACAATACAGTAAAATAGCTCAGTAACAATGATGATGTACCAAAAACTATACTCTATCTATTGATGTAATACTATGATTATAAATCTATATATATATATATATATATATTATTCAAAAGGAATAACAAACAGCTGCAACATAAAACTTATTTAAATTATATTTCTATTTTTCCTAAGTATATGGTCCCTCTTAATTAGAAACGCCTGTACTCCTCAGTTGAAATTAACACAGTCTTGTCTCATAGCGTATAATTTTAACTCTGCATAATTTTAAATCCACAAAAGACTAACTACCCGGCTACTTAGACATTTATCTCCGACCTATGTAAACTAACAATGACGCCTAACTCATTGGTTATATTGCCCCGTTACCTCGTAAACTTAACCACCATTTTAACTATGAGTTATGCGAAAAACTATTGTTGGGTTCTGTTTAACAAATTACGTTTGTGGGCAGTCTGTTGAGTTTTTGGCTTTCACCTGTATTTTTATGATGTACGTCCTCTAGGCTTCAATGGGACCCACTGGTGGTTGCTCGGTGTGTCCCATTGCCATTGACTATCGTAGATATCTAGACGAGCTGGCTTGCAGCATTAGCAATATGGTCTTCAGTGGAACAATATTTCCTAGACCAACATTGATATCCAATTAAGACTAGCTAAAAATTATATTATCTTTCATAATTGTATGCCGTGAGGAAAGTTTTAAGTCAAAATCAAAATCAAAGCATTTATTTCAAGTAGGCCAGTTACAGGCACTTTTGAATTGTCGAAACAAAGACAACAGTAAAATATAGCTACAGTCCCAGTCACAAGGCACAAAAACTGTGAAAGTACTGTAGTTGCCCATTCCCTAAAGTAGATCTCATGGAGAAGAACGGGCAAGAAACTCCATGGACACTCTTTTAAATCAGAATACTTTAACAAAACCTTAGTTACATCATTCATTTTGAGATGGTACATTATGTGAGAACGATGCAGCAAGATGTGTACGTTAAAAGTATGAATGTTGATGGGTATTTAGGGATATCTGCTGTCACTGTAAGGCACAGCAATCCCTATTATATGAGCACTGCACTAGCCGGTTATGAAGTCTCTGGATTTATGCAAATAAACGCCCGTTTAGTACCGAATTAATTTTATTCCGATTAAACCCAAGGAGAACCTTCCGACCGGACCAGTGCGCAGTAACTAGCCCGCCGTCCATACGTCGCGCTCACATATACATTTTGCTTACCTTGCATTCTGTCTGTCGTGCACGCTTACATGTGTCCCTACAGGTATAACAGTCCAGGCAGAGAGGAAGCCCAAAGAAACGATGGATGGACTGTTTAAAGGATGATATAGCAAGAATGGAGGTCCTGATGAGATGACAAGTAATAGAGAAGTATGGAAGAAGAAGACATGCTGCGCCGACCCCAATGGGATAAGGGCAAGAGAATGATGATGATGAAGTGTAAGTACACTTCAGTAGAATCAAGTAGGTACTTAAATCGCTGTCTTTTCGAAAGCTTTCGATTGAATATCTACTAGAAAGTTTCGCAATGTTTCACATTTAGTACGTACCACTAAAAGCTGGATTTAGAATCAGAATAATGGATAAGATCGCACTATAGCTTTCAAAGAAATAAATATCCTAGCATCCTAGTATAGGACTACGCGTCACATTTCACACGTCTCAACTTTTTCCTAAAGCCCTTCGCAATTCACTATCTATTAAAACACCTTCTACACAATATACGGAGTTCACAAAACTATAAACACAGGCGTAAAAATGTAAAAATAGACGCTCCACACACGTAATGTAATTCGCGGCGGGCACACAACAAAACTAATGAGAATCCAGAAAACATTTTACAGCTTAAATGTCGCTAAATCCATTACGCGATACAACTGCGCACGGAATCGAAACCGAGTTTTATGCATTTCATATTTCTACGTTTATTTGGTATAGCCAATTAGTATGATCATAAAATCAACCCGCTTTTACGGGAGGTCTCTTTATCGTGGACACACGGGACTGCAATGCGTCGAGCAACCATTCATGATCGGGATATAAACGTAAAAAGATTAATGGAATGTGCAGAATATGTTGGATATAATATGTTTTCGCTGAATAGGTAAGCTCTTCCGTGTAGTATTGTTATTTAAAATGAAACCGAACGCAACGTTGCTAAAGACTGTTGGTTGCTGCATTCAATAATAGGAATGGTGTACTCGTGGCGCAAATTGTGGATTCCGGTGAACAATATTATTAGTTATTCTCATAATTCTTTGGTGTACAGGACATTAAACAAAATTGCCTTAGCAGACGGTTTCAAAGCGAATGCACATCTTATTCGCATCTTTGATTCGTTCTGCTTGGTACTCGGCGTCCTCTATAAGGACAAAGAAGTAAACGATACATTTCAAGCTGTATATCTTTTCGGGATCTGTCTGGGTACATAGGAAAGGCGTAACAACAACTCATAACTTGGTCTTCAGGGTGACTGAAGGATCGGGAGACGGAGACTGATGATGTTGAGGAGCAGTATTTACCCCTTGGTATTCTAACATAACCATAGTGACTGAACCAAGGATCTGTACCTTTTAATGATACCGCTTGGTAAGGTTTTTGGGCCACTGACTAACTGTAACGACTGTCAAAGATGGTGGTTTCCGAGGCACGGAGGAAACTCGGTTTGTAATGGGTGATCACCCATCCACGGATCGACCTAGGCAAGCGCGGCATAACATGAAGATCGACCAGAGCGGCTGTTATTATTTAACCACGAGCTACTCTACCCTTAATAATATCTAAATCAAAAACGAGCACTTACTTGGCAACTATCCTTGTAATACTCATTCTTTGAACCATCCAAAGCCATACATACATAGGTCTAAAATTCTACATAGTAACCCTTAAACTAGTCTACAAACTAACATAAAATACCGCGAAAATAGTGTTAAAATCGATAGCCGTTTTGTTCAATGTATTCAAAGAAAGATACCCTGCTAATAAAGCATTTATAAACGACAAGTTTTTGTGATTAAAGGTCTAAGTACTTCCACTATCAATACTCACTAGCCACCGTTATGGACACCTCTGCCTATTCCCTTCAGGCGATAACATACGATTATTGATTGCTGCGTTGATTTCCTCAATGTTTTCACTTACTATTTAAAATTAGTCATAAATTGTAAACTCGTTTCACAAACTTTCAACGGTTGGAATTGATGTGATTTCCTCGTTGCATAATGTCATGGCTTTCTTACTTTTAGTGTTGATTAGTAAAACTTGATCTTAAGCAAGAAGATCGTAATCAGCCGTTCCCACTGCTGGGACGCAGGTCTCCTGGGTCACAACGTGGGCCCAGTGCTAACGCGCGTTTGGTTTTGTTTTCATCACAGTTTGGAGATCAACAGTGATGAAATAATAAAAAAGAGGGCGTGGGCACCTTGCTATTATTTACGAACTAAGATCACCACTATTTCCGACATAGGACCAAATAAATACTCAAGCAGAAAATCTAAAGGACATTCTGTAGAATCAAAACGAAAAACTAAGTCCTGGTTCATACATTCTTCAGGTTAAAAAACAAATAAAGACTGTCTCAGCATTGAGACAGACAGTTCAATACTTAGTCCCGCCAAAAATAAATAAAATCAATAGCTCGTCAAAACTAACAAACGTGTACGTTCAAGAATTGTAATCACTCCTCCGGTTATTACATGTTTTCGCATAAAAATAACTAAAGTATTGTTACACGCTCAAGTGCAATTCGTCCAACAGTTTTTACAGTTGATTTTAATTAGTTTTTTGATTGATTTATGGGACCTTTCGTTTTTGAGGTCATTTATTTAAAGGATTTTTAAAGTACACTAAAACGTTCCGGTCAATTGTGTTTGCCAATAGTATATTGGACCTTAAAGATATATTGCTTTGTGGTAGTTTAAACGACTTTTTATTATGTCTGTATGAATATTATTTATGTCAGGAAATTATCATGTGGCAGGGAAGGAAATAAAATCACTTCAGTCTGCCTTGAATTTCTAAAAAAAACTTTGACAGAAACGGTTTTTGATCAAATAAGAAACTATGAGCTTTTGGCCAGTAGTGCGATGACACAGGCTAGCAGAGACAGGATTTTTCCCATCAGAATAAACAGGGTGTAAGGGACAGCCCTCCACAAACTGGTGGGCTGCATTCAGTATATCATACTAAGATGACCGGTACAAGAAATCATTTCAGGAATGTTATGGGAATCCAATAAATTTGATTTATTTTATTTCCTCATACGCAATGTATCGTTAGTAGTTACCGTGGCAAAACGCACGTAGCGAACGGCAAGCGCGACGACGAGTTCGATGAACTCTGTAGCTAGTCAGGAAATGAACAGCTGATTTCACGTTAGATTATTTCCACAGTCATTGTTGGATTTTTGATTTTAGCCGTATTATTTACACAAATTCAGTGCTGCGTACAGGGAATGTAATTTTACATTTAAATAAAGGAATAATATCTAAAAAAAAAAGAAGAAAAATTCCGGTGGAATATGATTCAAAATAAGGAGTTGATTACATCCTCTCAGTTTGAGGAGGGCTGTCCCTTACACCCTGTATACAGGTGTTTTAATTGGCCTATACTGTCCCACTGTTGGGCAAAAGCCTCACCCATTCGTTTCCAACCCTCCCGGTAGGTGCCATATAGCATATATTAATAATCAGATGTGTGCTTTTCGTGAAGTACTCTCAAAATGCAGAAGTTAAAGGAATTTTGAACAATAAAACGAAGGACGAAGCTTCGTAACCAATCTTTTATTGCACAAAAATACCGAAAAACATTGGCACCAATGACCAACCCTAGGCAGAAATATCTCACTTACGGCCTAACGGTTTCTAAGAGCTGAGATGGTGTTAAAATATGCAGCATTTAATAACTAATGGCCGTCTTCGTAGTCTGCATGTTTGAATTCAAATTTAGATTATAACAACAAAACTGATTTCTAACTTTAAAATACTGGCTCATGCCATTATTTAACCCTTTAAATGCCGTGTGAATGTAGATCTACTCGAATAATGAAATAATTAACAAAACTTTCTGAGAGTGCAACCCCTTTTCCATAAAACCCGCCAAATCTAAAACATGCTTTAATATCCGAGATCCATCTTCTCTAAATCTAAATCAGCTCTTATCTTGTCAATAAAATTTAACCCTAGACATCTCACTCAAACCTAACTGCCCGGACAATGGCTGCACTAAAATATGCAATACTTAATGTCAAATGACGAAGGCTGCCATCAAATCGTCTGCATGTTTAACTTGTGGCCTTTATTATGGTTTACTGCGAGGCTTTCAACGGTTGCTTACATTAACTTTACTAGACGCTAAACCTTCTTCCGGGTGAATAGGAATCTGGGAAGGTTATGACGGTTAAATCTGGGAGTTGGGTGGCGAGTTCAGTGTTCAGTGTGTTTGTATATTTGAATTTCTGAAGTTTTGGTTGGTTTCATTGGCATAGAAAGACTATGCCAATTAATATACGTCAGATAGATTTACTCTTTCAGAATTTTTCTTTTTCTTTATTGAAGAGTTCGTGGATGTGTGATCAGGATCACCCATTACATACCGAGTTTCCTCCGTGCCTCGGAAAGCACGTTAAGCCATTGGTACCGGCTGTCATTTGTAGATCTTTGACAGTCGTTACAGGTAGTGGCCCGAAAGTTTGACAATCAGTCAAAACTAACGTAACTAATTTAACCAGTAATTACTGGGTAAAGGAGGATTTTTAAACAGTTTTTTAAGGAATATTTAAAAAATTATGAAATTTGTAAAGAAATAGATAAAGAGAAAAAAGATAGAGAGATAGATCCCGAAGTATAAGATAAAAATACAGCTCCTATTTATAAAACTAATCCACAAGAATAACCTAAACAAAATACACTTCTCAGAACACAAACACGAGCAACAAGCAACACATATTTACGCTCCAAATGTCCTTTCTTACACACAGGTTAACTAAACCAAAGTTAATCTCGACATAATTGGTTATTGTTCTACAAAGAAGCAACAAGTTCCAATCTTCAGCTCTGTTTTTTCTTTCAACAGGGGCGGTTCCACCACATCTTATAGCCGGGGGTCTAAAAATGCCGAATCGTAATTGGATAATATGAATTACTTATTATTACAATTCTTAAAATTTTCACAAATTGACAAAATTAAACGTGATTAATATAATTATCCTATTAAGATTCTGCGAAAGTGGCCATTTTAGGCCCCTAAAATGCTAGCTGTGTCCCGCGGTTTCCCTTGCCGTTGCTCTTTTTGCTCGGCTTATAAGGGTTGTAGCGTAATGTTAAATAGCTTATAACCTTTCTCAAGTATTGGGCTCACAAAACAAAAATATTTTTACAAGTCCGACTGGTAGCTCCAGATTTTAACGTGTTGAAAAAAAACAAATAAATTTAGCTGTATGTATAATATTACATCACGAGGCTAGTTCGAGGTGGCGCAGGAGAAGAATACCTGGAAGGATGTGTCTCTTTGGTCAGCAGTGGGACACAAGGCTATTGAAAAAAAAAAAACTTTTTTCTTATTTCAGTATTGGAAAGAGATGAAGGTATATAGGACATTCTATCTCTTTCCAACACACATGTAAGATTTAAAAAATACTGCCTTTGAGGTCACGGTAAGCCCCCATTTTGTTACAATGTTGCGAACAATTGTTTATGGCAACCCCTGCCAGGATAAATTACAATTTTATTAAAGGATTCATAATGAAATCGGTAAATCAGCTTATCGATTAAAGTTTAATTTACAATTTATTTTTATTGATGTGTGTATTGATTGGTAGAATGTTGTTTTAATGTTTTTGGCTTGCTTCCGTAACGGCTCAGAAGAAGCCATGTTTCCCTTTCTTTTTTTTTGTTATAAAAATCAATGCTTACTGGAAGTATTCTGCTTTTAACAAATTTCAAAAAAGGAGGTGGGTCTCAATCAGTAGGACTCTTTTATTTTTTATCTATGTTCTCCGATAACTCCGTGATTACTGAGCCGATTTACAAGATTTTTGTTTCGTTTAGTAGATGAAGTCCGCGCAATGGTCCCGTATAAATTTTATTATCTTTGCTTGAGTAGTTTATGACATAAGTTAGCTCCTTTAATACGTATTTTTTCTTCTTTCCTATGTTGACGACATGATGATCACTTGCAAAAAAGTCAATGAAACAAACACAGTCATCGACTTCAGAAAGTAAATTTATTTTAGCATATTCAGTGTTTTTTAAAAGTCGTTTTTTTTTTTGTTTTTAATGAACCTGTTCATCCTCTGCGGGTTTTATACTAAGATCAATTGCGGCCTCGTGATTTGCAGTAAATACTTAACTTCTTACAATTTAATTTTAAAATTGTCGGATAATAATAAACTACGTCAATAACGTACTATCGGACTTTGGAGCACAAAGGACCAAAAATAAAACCCACAGGACTCCAAAAATGCGAAATTTATTTAACAATATCGAACCAAATAAGTAAATATACTTATCAGGGCACTACTACCGCATAATTCATATGTAAGAAAGGGACAAAATATAATGTTTTTATACGAAAGAAAGAGGCAATAAATGAGTCGTAAGATTGCATTAAAATGACAAGTCGCGGTCGGAGGCAAACTTGTGTCAAAGTAATTTTTATTTTATAATCTTAATACGACAAACTGTGAAATACCTTAAAATTATTCATATTCAACAGTATTTTCTGAGATTAAAACATACATTTTTGTTGGATGTATTCAATGGGATGTGTATATGGTTACATGTTTATGCAGCGATGATAACGGATGTTGGAGGTATATGATTTATGGGAAATGTATTCTAATGTGCTATAAAAAGTGAATTTTTAATACCATCAAACATTATTGCGCCGACACTCAATTTTTTTGTGTTTTTGTCACAAATGACTAATGATCATTTCTGCAAATTCATAATACCATTTTCTAAAAAATCTCTTTATGATAATATATCAGAGATGTGACAAAATGGGCGATACGTATCTCTTTTATCTGATTCCATTAATATATGACTGAACTTTTATGGAGCTAAACAAGCAATAATTTACTTAAAATCATACCCATAATACAACAACAACCATTTATTCAACGTGTCGCTTTACAGACAAAAGTAAAATTACCATTAAACCGCCATTACGTGGTTTGACACAAAAATTCTACATTAAACCCATATAATATTATTGTAAATGTTGCACAAAACTATTATAATTTACGTTTAGTACATGGAATTCTTATCGGGATGCGCAGCTTTCTTTCGGGTACCTTCGTCGAAGACTGCCGAGGCAGCAGGGGTCCTACGAGTCGAGGCCACGAAGATGGCGGCGAAAATAGCGGCGAAAATAGGAAACATTCGTTAATATTTGTTGCTTAGGTTTAAATTTACATGAAGACTGTTATTGACTAGTCCTAACAGATGATTCAAAACGGTAAATGTATGTACGAAAGGACAAGAGAACAGTTTCAACTATTTCTACCAAAAATTATTGCTCAAATTCAAAATGGCGAAGGAAAACATTTCATTTCAATTAATTTCAGTAACTAAAACACAATTTCAGTCACTATGTCCTATTAATTTGCTTAACAGATTGTAGACATATTCAAAGCATTATAAGATTTTAAACTTTCATGGTCACTGAAATATCGGGAACTCAAAGAAAACAATAAACATGGTAAATATCCCGTCTTCTAGTTATAATAATATTCAAAGCATTCTGCGATAATCGAAATTTTAACAACCGGACGTGTTATCCAGTTATTTCGAAAATTGGATGGTGCAACTATTGGTTGTTTATTATAGTATATATTTATAAGAAGTTATAGTTATAGTTTATAAGAATTCAATTTAAGTTTCCTTTGAGTAATTAATAGAATTCCATCTGATTTTATTACACCTAGAGGCTTACGCCTGAAGACTTTCCGAGTAGCGAGATCGTTATGCAGAATGGCCCAGAAATGTGTGATCATGTTTTAAGGGTGTGGTACCGGAAAATCAAACTGAACAACGTGCTATTTGGAGCCAACATCGCAAAAAAATAACCATATTTCACATACATAAGGCTCGGGTTGATTGTCCGGCCGTCTTATGACGACAGGCCGTGTCGACGGCGCGTTCGTGTTCCACGTGCGCCTCAAAGAGATGTCAGCAAATAAGTAGGGGTCCGCAAGGACCGATGCCTGCCAGGGCTGCGGGACTGTTCGAAAGAGATACCGTGGCCCTGGAACACAAAGGGCAAAGAAGGAACATGGATGGGTTTTAGTCAGTACAAGTCTGACACTCCCTTCCGCTTCGCCCAGAGTGGGGGGGTCATTTGATGATAAAAAAAGGGTCGGGTTGATTATGAATTCTTGTATGGGACAGCTGATTATTTTTTCCATACAAAAATTGTTCAGTTCGACAGTTTGTATCACCCTTGAATATTACCACATCTTTCTGATGCACTCTGTATAACATTACTGATAATACTGTTAACGCATATCATCTGACGAATCGCTTTACCGTAATAACGGTGCAATTAGAAACCTCATTAATAAAATGAGTCCCGAGGAATAAGATATATCTTCCTAACATCATAATTGTATCATTCTAAACTATTCTCCTTCCTGTCGTTTTTCATTTGTGCTCAGTACAACTTTTCTTTTGCAGTAGTTTTACATATACTACGAGTAGAATTCCAAAATTTTACTTTTGTGTACTCTTCTTGAACTTTAAGTTTTTAAAAGCGGTGCAATATATTTCATTACCACTGCTCTTAATTCGGTGAAAATATGAACATATCGTGAGAAAACTGTCGTTCTAAAATTGCCAAATAATTCACGAAATGAGACATCCTGCACTGGGCGTGGTGGATAGAGACTTAGTCCTCTCAAAGAGGAGTCCTGTGTCCTAGTAGTGAGAACATTATAGGCATACGTTCATGATTGCAACTTCAGCAACTTCTCCAGCACATTCATTTGTTTGTTTACTCCACTGCCAACCAAACCCGCCATTCTCAAGGCCCCACAGTAACGGTCCATTCGATTTATGAGTCGGTATCGGCGAGCGACGACTGCGCTAATTGGTGCGTGTTCTGCGACTGCGCATGTAACCGCTAAATGTATGGACATTGTTATAAGGGGGTAAGCAGTTGTGGTAAAACCTAGTTTGCGATTATTTTTTTGCTGGTATATTCTTTGACAGGGTCTACAAATGTCATCGTTGCATTGAAGTTACAAATATTTGATTAGCTGATCACTCTTAGGCCTATGTCCAGCAGTGGACGTCTTTCGGCTGAAATGATGATGATGATGATAATCACTCTTTCGATACCTTTTTACCGAACTACATGAAAGCGGACGGAAATATATTTTTCATCATAAAAAAGCTCAGCCTCATGACAATTCTTGAAAAACTTAAGTAAAATATCTAACACCAGTTTCAAGTTAAACTTAACACAGAAATCTATTTTACAATCATTTCTCGCTCTAAGTGTTACAAAAGCAATGAAAACTGGCACAAACTGTCAGTCTTTATCACAACTTCGTCTATAACTTAGCTAAGCTAACAATTTCTTAATATCCCTACCAATCCGAAACAGTGCTTATCATCGAACAAATTCCTGCAAAACCGTATCAATGGAGCTATTACCTAATAACTTCGTAATAATTCCAGTACCAACATTTAATACACGAACACTTCTACTATTCTAAACGAGCCAACTAAATTCAGTCAAACACTGTTGAAGACTAACTTAATGTTGTATATGAAAAACTAAAATTACGCGTCTCTACAACCTTAACAAAATTTTCATAAAGTCGAATTTTCATTGATGTTGTATTCACCCAACTGCAAAATCGTTTATCGAGATCAATAGCTCAAGATACATTGGTAGTTTCGTCTTAAATCTCTTTCTATACATTCTGTGCGTCTGCGCAGACCGTTAGCCGTTGCCATGGTTACCAGGCTCGTTGGCACGCATAATGTAATAAACAAACCGCGGGCTGGATGCTGGATAGTGTTGTTTTGTGAAGACACGCGCTTGTATGTCTTAGGAGGCAGGCAGAGTTAAAGGCGGTGTGGAAATTAAGAGTGCTTGTTAATAGTTTGTCATAATGTTAAGTTTAAATTAATAATACCAGCCTTTGTCCCGTTAGGCAAAATCTCGTCTCGTACATCATCTGCCTAGCCTTTTCCCAACTATGTTGGGGTCGGCTTCCAGTCTAAACGGATGCAGCTGAATACCAGTATTTTACATCGAGCAACAACCTATTAGACCTTCACAACCACAAATTTGCAAATACTGTTTGTCAAACTTTGAGATTTATTTCTACCCGTAAGGACTGTCAAAGCTACTCAACAGTCAGGACCAATGGCTTAACGTGCTTTCCGAAGCACGGAGAGGTCACGGCAAGCGGATACCTCTTCATAAAAACATCATCATCATCAGCCTAGCCTTTTCCCAACTATGTTGGGGTATGTCGGCTTCCAGTCTAACCGGATGCAGCTGAATACTAGTATTTTACATGGAGCGACCGCCTATCTGACCTCCACAATCCATTGTGGAGGTCAGATAGGCAGTCGCTCCAGTACTTAGTACTGGGTAATAGGATACCCCTTGGTAAGACTGGTTGTCAGAGTTTTTGGGCCACTGACTACCTGTAACGACTGTCAAAGATCTACATATGGCAGCCGGGACCAAGGGCTTAACGTGCTTTCCGAGGCACGGAGGAAACTCGGTATGTAATGGGCGGTCATCCATCCACAGACCAACCTAGGTGAGCACGGCTTAACCTAAAGATCGACCAGAGCGGCTGTTATTATTTAGCCACGAGCTTCTCTTCATAAACACATAATAATAGTTATTCCACATATTTAACCAGATAAAATATTCATGCTCAAAAGTTGTTCGTAACCTGCAACACAACATCACGCTTGTACTCCCCGAAGGGTAAGGAAGAGGTGTACCTAACAGTTCACCCACATTTCGCCAGTTATGATTAAGACCCATGCAATAGGGGGCGAGCCTGTTGCCATCAACCGGGCACAAGACCCCGTGGCTGCTAATATCCAATAACACTTCGCCCGATCTGGGAATCGAACCCAGGACCTCATGGTCAGCAGTTGCGCTTGCGACCACTAGACCACCGAGATAGTAACCTTCAAGTCAACTTGAAATACTTTACAGGCCAATAAAGACAGCAAAATCTTTATTATTAGGTTAAAAACAAAAGTGTTAGACGTTTCAAAAGATTTAATTACAGACTAAAATACTTTGTAACCGTTTTCGCGAAAACAGATTAAAGTTTAGCTTCTTTTGAGCATATAATTAAGTTAGCAGAGATTCCGCTAAACACATTTATTCTAATTACAGACCTTTTGGATTTTATTTTCGAATCTCTTTAAATATAACTGTTCATTTTAGAGAGAGATGAAGAAGTATGTATGTATATCTCTCCCTCTCTCTCTGTTTCTATGTATCCTGAAAGGTTATTGATGAACTAATAATGAAAGATAAATAGTTATAAATAAATGTAAAATACTGGTATTCAGCTGCCTACCCTTTTCCCAAACATGTTGGGGTCGGCTTACAGTCTTACCGGATTCAGCTGAATACATGGATTTACATAGAGCGATTGCCTATCTGACCTTGAAAGTTCAGATAGTACTGGGTAATAGGATACCCTTTGGTAAGACTGGTTGTCAGACTTTCAGGTCAATGAGTACTTGTAACGACTGTCAAAGATCTATAAATGACAGCCGGGATCAACGGTTTAACGTGCTTACCAATCGATTTACGAAAGAAACTCGGTATGTAATGAATGGTCACCCATCCACGGACCAATCCAAGCAAGCGCGGCTTAACTTTAAGATCAACCCGAGTGGCTGTTGTTATTTAGCCACGAGCTCCTCCGAGCAAAACACATGCATGCTTCTTACTTCTTACTAATATTTATAAATGCGAAAGTTTGTGAGGATGGATACTCTTTCACGCAAAAACTACTAAACGGATTTGGATGAAAATAGGCACATAGATAGTTTATTACCTGAATTAACATATAGGATACTTTTTATCCCGGTAGTGTGATCCCGTGGGACAGTTACCGAACTTCACGCGAGCGAAGCCGCGGGCAACGGCTAGTAGTGTATAACATGCATTACATCCGCAAAGACATTACATTTCGATTCAAAAGCTTTAAATCTGATCATTTCTCGAATAGAGAATTCTTTTCAGAATCAATCTCCTTTTCAGCGTAGGCGAGAGTACTTAAATCTAAACTTATTACATGGACAGAGTTTAAAGAGAAATGACAACTTAAATGGCAATCTATTGCTTGATACGTAAGGTCTAAAACGAATGAGATTAATTCATCCAGTCGTAACTTTGTGGAATGATTAGATGTGGCTTTGAAAAGATTGTGGGAAATGTTGTAAATCAATTCAAAGAATGTCGTAGTTCCGTATAGTTAGGTATGAAAACTACGCAATAATTAGACAAATATATAAATAAGAAGTTGGTATTCTTTATCGTGTGGTTAGTGCCTAACCTGGTGTCAGAGTTTTCATGCCGCTCATGGACCTCTGACTTGGCTTTACATGCCGTCAAGAAATATCTCTCAGGCATGCTGGTTTCCTCACGATGTTTTCCTTCACCAAAGCAAGTGATAATTATACAATTCGTACATGAATTCGAAAAGTCAGAGGTCTTGGGTTCAACTACTGACTGATGACCAGGCAGCAATGTAACTGCCTATCTAACTTCCAGAACCCAGTTACTGAGTAATACAATACCTTCTGACTACCCGACTTTCAAAGATCTACAATTGACCGCCCAGAACAAGTTAGTAAGTATACACCACGGTTACCACGTATTCAGTACATTATTTCGACCCCCACCGTCCCCCTCACAAATCGAAATTTTTCGAAAAATCTGCTGTTCCATAAATTTTGACCATGAAGGTACACTTTTGTAGAAAACTGCTGATTTTTTCATCAGCATCGGTGTTCCTTTCACCTTGTATGTATTTACATCAAATGTGCAACCGATTCAAGCAAAGAGATTTGGATTCCAATGAAATCACGCTTAAAATCTGGCTGGAACAACAAAACAAGTCAGATTTCAAATCCACCACATCATCACATCTGCTTAGCCTTTTCCCAACTACGTTGGGGTCGGCTTCAAGTCTAACCGGATGCAGCTAAATACCAGTATTTTACATGGAGCGACTGCCTATCTGACCTCCTTCTGGGTAATACGATACCCCTTGGTAAGAATCAGACTCAGACTTTTTGGGCCACTGACTACCTAACGACTGTCAAAGATCTAGAAATGACACCCGGGACCAACGGCTTAACGTGCTTTCCGAGGCACGGAGGAAACTCGGTATGTAATTGGTGGTCCCCCATCCAGAGACCAACATAGACAAGCAAAAACAACCTAATGATCGACCCGAGCGGCTGTTATTATTTAGCCTCGAGCGCCTCAGGTTTCAAATCCACCATCTTACGAATATATTTGAGGAAGTAATAAAACTGTGAGGGTATAGATTGCTTTTGGCTTTTGATTTCTCTTCCTACCCACAAATACCCATAAAACGGACAAACAAGTAAGTGAGAACACGTAATAACCTCCATAATATTATTTAATAGAGAAATTTGTATTTGAATCGTAAATCATATTGCATAGATATGGTTTTATTTTGTTGTTGGTCTAAGTTTAGAGCGGCGATGCAAATGCAATGCAATAAAGGAGAAATGGTGCATTGACCCGCCGAACAAATTGATCATATCAGAAATACAGATCTCCGAAGAACAAACTAAGCTAACTGACATAGCCCTGGTCTTAGCGGGGAAGAAATGGAAATGTGAACGCGAAAACGGTTACCACGTATTCAGTACATCATTTTGAGACCACATTGACATTTTTTATCGGTTATTAAAAAAAAAAACTGTTTCCAGCAAAAGTGTAATACGTATACAGTCAAAATGTACGGAACAGCTGTTTTTTTTTAATTTCTATGTTGGGGGCTCAGAATGATGTACTGATTACGTGGCAACAGTTTTCGCATTAGTGTGCCTTCCACCATGTATGTGCCACAAACTGGATGGTAGATAGGGTAAGAAGGTGTTGGAATGGAAACTTAGAACTCAACAGAACAGTCCTATGACTGTGGGCCGTTGCCTGCTCACGCTTCTATAAGCGTGAGCAGGCAACGGCCCAGATGGCCAGGTGGCAGGCAAAAGCTGGATGTGGGAGGCCAAATACTGAGTGAAGTGGCGTGCAATGAAGAGGATCTAAGAAGAGGTGGAGGGAGAGTAAATAGATACATAATTTCATCATCATCATTCCCTCGCCCTTATCCCAAATCATTTGGGGTCAGCACAGCATTGACTTCTTCCATACTTTCATCTTCCATCTTGCGCTGTATGCCCCTAACACCTGCGCACTTGAAGATCTTATGACTGCATCAGCGAGTGGAGTTCGCATAGCTGAATTTTGGGCCAATATATTTAATAAAAATTAGCCATCGACACGCTAAGAAGACACTTCTCTATTACTCGTTATCTCATCAGACAGATAGATACACAACTAAATTAACTTATTTCCACGACTAAACATATTTGTAACTTATTTCATTTTTGTTATTATAAGTAATTGTTATTTTATTTTACATCAAATTATATGTGTTTACACTGTGGAGAAATGATCCAGAGTTTTATTTCTTTGAAAAAAAAAATGAGCAAATAAAATCTTAAATCTTAAACTCACTTTTAAACGCCCAAAGCTTGCCCCTTGCACCTAAATAGCCACAGAGAAACACCGCAGCTATATAATCCGGTACAACAGCAGATGCACCGCAAATGATCTCCTAAATTGTCTCAGAGCTGTGGTGTACAATGTTGCCTTAATTCAAATTGTGAACCGCGGAATGTTTCGACGTATGAGTTGTACAAGATTGTATGCGTGTGTGATATGGTGGGTATATGGTTCAGGGCTGTGTACACAGTGGACGATGTTGGTCGTGGTTAGATACATAGACAAATAGCGTATACAAACATTACATGGGACTTAAACATAACTGGCGAAATGTTGGTATACAATAGTAGTGGTTTAGCTAGAGCCTAATAACACACCTCTGCCTAAACCTTCGATCACGCCTGTAATCCCAGAAAGGTAAGGCAGAAGTGAACCCAAAACTACAACCTCATTTCGCCAGTTTTGTTTAAGTCCCATGTAATAGAGGGTGAGCCTATTGTCAGCTGGGCACAAATCCAAATTCCGTGACTGCTACTGAGAAATTCCAGATGGAAAACCCCAATATCTCTTTGGACGACCCTGGAATCGAACCTAGGAACTGATGGTCAGCTGTCGCGCTTGCGACCACTAGACGAACTACTAGACCACGGTACAATCACGTGGCAATTCACGTGATTGCCACGTGAATTGTCACGTGATTGCCACGTGAATTGTCACGTGGCAATCATGGTCAACGAGGTGGTCATAGGCTAATTATGCTGCAGACATTTGCACCTACGTGAATACTTACCCTCCTTCCAGCACAGTATCTACATATAGAATAAAGAAGCCTTCAACTATAAGAACTACATCATCATCTGCCTAGTCTTTTCCCAACTATGTTGGGGTTGGCTTCCAGTCTAACCGGATGCAGCTGAATACCAGTATTTTACATGGAGCGCCTGCCTATCTGACCTCCACAACCCAGTTAGTACTGGGTAATACGATACCCCTTGGTAAGACTGGTTGCCAGACTTTTTGGTCCACTGACTACCTAACAACTGTCAAAGTTCTACTGTAAGAACTACAATTGATTAATTTCAAAGAATACAAACCACCGTATAAAATCCATGAAGACCACAAAGCACGACAAGCGATGATTATATCCAGAAACAGGTTTCTTTTTCATCACTCTCCCTAATAAAAACCTTCGTTTACGTCTCTTTTACTACCATCCACAGCAGTCAATACATATCATGTACTTACTTTACTACCAGATCAAAAAGGACATCTTAGGTTTTCCGCACATAACTTCGCATGCTTTCGTACCGTCCTGCTGTTTACATATCTAAATTAAAATCTTAGTTGTATATGACTAGAGTTGGGTCTTGTTTACAAACTTGCAGTGGAAACTGCAATATAAAAGCTTTAAGAGAAGAATGTGACTGCAATAATAGTTGATCTCATAAAACTCAACTGCAACTACTTATTATAGAAATCGATGCTCCTATTACCGCAATTCCATTTCAACTCCACATAATATTTTGCAACGTGCAACTAAACACTAGTGCTGTGCAACACTCACTTAGCATATCGATAAACAATGATTATCGACATAAACTGTGTCGGTGGGTGCAGTATAGGAAGTTTAATCGCATTAAACGCGAATGAAGTCTGTACGTTATATCCTCAGAAAGCCACATCGCAACCAAATCATATTAGTGTATGCTAATCCTAACCGGCTTAGTTGGCTGTAATTTATAGAATTATCTAACATCGACAGTTTATTGATAACAGGGAGACGGTTTGAAAGTAATATGAAGTTAGAAACGTACATAATGATCAAATGAAATTGACATACGGGACAACCAAAAAATTATGTGAAATTGTCTTCAATTTGTCAATGTATGAATACCTTTTTGTATTTTATTCCACGGTAAATATTAAAGTAAATAGGTAGAGTAGTGCAAAGCTAAAAAAAAATAATCCCCAATAAAAAGCTACACAAACATACATTGTAGTAAAACATCTTCGTTGAGTGGAGATAAAATCAGATTTTATCTTCACCTATGCCGTTTATCTAACTATAATCATCCATTTATTCATGCCCTCATTTACAAGCAGTTCAACTTCTAGCACCCAATTACAACATTTTACAGCCCACTAAAAATTAACTAGAACTAAAAAAACAATTTACTACAAAAAGAACAACAGCAACACCCTTCATCACATGTCACCCACTAGCGCCAATTAAAACCAACTAGTGTTGCCCCAATGATATCGATAAAAAAATATACACTTCTCACTTTGACATAACACGACTCGACTGGCGTAAAGGCATTACTAAGTTTCCCTTTTAAGCGGCAACCTACAGTGTCGAGTTACCGGTCTTGGCGAAAAAAAAAAACTTTCAGATTAGCAATTACTATATACGAAGCGAGACTGGATGAAAGGATGCCTATAAGGATTATATCAAGTCGATGCTAAAAGCCGGTGCAATTATACGTGAACTTAAATAGTCAAATGGATCCTCCAGACATTTTGATAGGGGCAATAATAATTTTATTTTTACGATCTTGATACGTAAGTTTTGTGTTAATACGACGTGTTGTGATGCGGTTCCTTTTTTGATTAATAAACAAAGTATTACGACGGTATTTTTCGTTTCAATTATCGCAAAACATTTACATTTAATTATGTGAAGTAATCACATTAAGGTACGGTTCTCGTATTTAGGAAATCGTTCTCGCTGTCTGTTTAGTTTTAAATGTTGCGCTAATTTTGGGTTCAGAGGTTTTATTTAAAAAAAATATTTACACGGAAATGTAGATTTGATTAGGTTAGAAAATAAAATGTGAACAACTACTTACTGGAAATAAATATATTTCCCATAAATTTCCTACTCCAATGCTCATTTTAAAATGAAATTAACATGGTTAATGACAGCGGGGGAGTGTCTTTGTCCATAGTAGAAGTTTAACTGTTTAGATTCATATAAAACTTTTAAGGAGTAAACCACTCTACTTGTATTGAATATACAAGTAGTAGTTACTATTCCGAGTTCCGAGTTACTATTCGATATTCACTTAGTTCTTGAACCTTATTTTAATTGATAATAAATAAAACTATTAAATGAGACCACGAATGACATAATCCATAATAACCGATTTAGAAAATGTCATAACAGACGCGACAGTATCAGTTTTATGTGGCAATGTTTTGCCTAACAGAAATTAGATTGATCATAAAAGTTCCAATTCAATCATCACATAATGTCTAAAATATAATTTATTTAATGCATAACAGACGAGTCAGTTTCGATTCAGGTCGTAATTCTTCACTTTGATTTGTGATCTCCTTAACATAATTTTATGACTGTACAATTTGCATAAAATGTATTTTTAGACTACGAAACTTGGTTAAACCTTTGTCATATTTACGACTGTTTTATCTCAAAAACGCTTTATTTAGTTCGCATTTAATTTAAAGCAATAAAGTTTTTATGAAATTAACGTATTGTGTCATAGTTTTACATGTTTTTTACTTTTTATTGCACGCACTAATCAATTTTCGGTAACTGGTTTTGACATGTTTTTATTTAGCCCCTCTTGATTTATAATTTAGACGACATAGATCCAATTTGTTGTAATTTGCGGATATAAAGACCACACAGTTTTTAAGCACTAAAATATTAACGATATTCGAAATATCACTGAACATTAACTAATACATTTTACATCCCAATAAAACCGGGTTTAACGGTCCATAATAACTAAGTATGTCACTAAACGATTTCATAATCATCGATAAGGCGTTCTTGTATGACACACGTCACTAGAGTTATGGCAACAACAAATATTAGAGGTGTGACTGAAACTCTCGATATCAGATAGGTATTACATGAGTTGCACAACACTATTTCTGTATGGAATTTCTCCAATGTATAACGACATCAGGATAAGGTATTGATGCATTGATCAATTTAATGAATGTGCAGATTCTGATATAACCAAGACAACTGCTGTAACAATCAGAAATGTTCCACTATCATAGTATATTATTATTTAGACGACTTTAAAATACAAATTTTATTGAATCTATTCTGAACCATAATCAAATGAAAAGCAAAGTTGAATTTGCTGGCCCCAGGATTTAAATGATGACTATCAGAGATGAAAGACATCATCAGTAAGTTTCTTCGGATTCATGTGCGTATTGTATAATTATTTATTTATTATTTATTTAACAATTTATGTACACACTAAATACAGGAAAGAAGAAAGGAACAGAAAATAGTACAAAGGTGATGCTTATTTCTAAAGAAATCTCTTATCACTTGCTTCGGTGAAGGAAAACAGCATGCCTGAGAGATATTTCTCGACGGCATGTAAAGGCAGGTCAGAGGCCCCTGGGGGGCATAAAAACTCTGACACCAGGTTAGAAGAAGCAGTGAGTTTCTCAATCCAGGAACACATATAAAATAACAATTCATTTTAATTTCTTACAAACAAACAATAAATAATTTAATTAAACTTATACTGCCACTTACGGGATATCTTCCGTGATTGTTTATTATTTTGAGCCCCCGATATTTCACGGAAGATATCCCGTAAATGACAGTATAAGTTTTGTTGTAAACCGTGAAAGTTTTAAACAATTTCATTGTCTCTTGCTCATCTTCCGAAGTGGGGTGGTCGGTACCTAGGACCACACAGACATTGATTGCCTTTATGAATATTAAAATACACTCATGAGTATGAAATATTATAAATTTTTAATTATTTTGGACAGACAACAATGTGTCGAGTCCTGTCAGGATTACAGTTGAATGCTAATACTTAGTTTGTGACTAAATTTAATACTAAAAGTAACGGTTTTCTGGATGTTCCAGTCTTAGGTTTAGAAAATTATGTTGGCATAAAGCATAGTGATGTACTAAGGTAGATAAAATACTCTTTATTATGTACCTACACTATACAGGCCCCTTCACATAGCCGTCAACCAAGCATTCTGTACATCAAACTAAGTAACTTTACGCAAAAATTATTGCTGGGAATCGACTTTTTTTTTGGAGTGAAAAATCACGTTTTACCGTAGGACTCGATGGAAAGCACTCAAAGCATTGTGCTGATAGACATATTGAATAGTACGGGGGTCGTGGAGGTGTGTAAAGTAAAAAACTTACATTAAAAATATGTATTTAAAAAAAAAACTTGTGAAAGAGTTAGAACTTTGATCCCCAATATCTCCGTAACTAGAAGTTTCCCAGGTATGGTCTAGAACAAAAAAATGCTCACAAAGACAGGGAAAACAAGTGCCTTTCGGCTATGTTAAGGGTCTATTTATAAATGACTGATATAATGGGTGTAAAAAGACCCCTTAACAAAGCCGAAAGGCACTTGTTCTCCCCGTCATTGTGATATTGTTTTTGTTCTAGACCGCCCCGGTGATCTTTTAGTTACGGAGATATTGGAGGCCAAAGTTCCAATTTTTTCACAAGTTTTTGTTTAATAAAGTTTTTATTTATACAACTTTAATTTAAATACCTTTTAGACCTCTGTACTATTCAACGCATCCCTCACCACAATGTTTTGCGTCACATTGAGACCTACCGTAAAGCGTGAGTTTTTACCCCAAAAAAAAGTCGTTTCCCAGCAATGATTTTTGTGTAGAGTTACTTAATTTGATGTCCAAAATGCTTGGTTGACGACTTCGTAAAGGGTCCGTTTACACCTTGTATTTTAACTGTAGTTATAGTAAAACGCTATGCTACAGTTATAGTTACCACTTCCCAAGCAAATATAATACTCCTATTCTTTCATTTCATTCATTTCCAACGATAATTTAAAACAGATACTAAATTAATTATTAAAATCCAGATTAATAATTCTAATAAACGAAATGCTAAAAGCAAATCAAATATGCAAAATGGCATCCTTAAAAACCTATCATGTTTTAAAATTATTGCTTTAGATAACAATAAAAAATAATGGTTTTCTGATCATAGCTC
The DNA here is from genome assembly GCA_910589295.1 of Noctua janthe. Taxonomy (NCBI): domain Eukaryota; kingdom Metazoa; phylum Arthropoda; class Insecta; order Lepidoptera; family Noctuidae; genus Noctua; species Noctua janthe. The sequence continues at coordinate 2,879,075 of OU342561.1, forward strand.
TATTATGCAATCATTCAGACTATTATGAAACGTGATATCTAGACCGATGATTGATCGATCTAGATTTTTGAGCAAAGGTCAAAATGTATGACACCTACATAGCTGTTATGTATTCACACATAAATTTAGCCGTTTTTTGCACGTTTCTGAATATGTTTTGCATATTCTGTGTTTGTGGCATTTTCTGTGTCAATCGTTAAAGAGTTTAAGGTCATATAAAAACTTGTAGTTTTTTTGTTGTGTGCTAGAATATGCTACTTGATCTTTCGGTGGATTCTGTTCACGGAATGTGACTACCTAGGTAAATAATTAATTAGTTCTCAGAATTAAAACGAACTCAAATTAACTAATACTTAGCTTAAAAAGCGCCCGATATTTCGACGCACGTCATCCCGCGATATGGCTCTCGCAACAGCGTCGAAAAATGGGTAGCTCAGAATAATCAATAATCACGAAAGATATCCCGTAAATGGCAGTATAGGTCAAATTAACTATTTTAGAAACCAAAGCATCAGTTAGAAACATGATTTTTTTAACACACGCTCATTTTCTTTTGGTGTCATGAGCCTGAAAAATAACAGCTGTTAATTATTTTAGCAAAATCCGGTCTGATGTTGAGGTGTGAAAAGGTAACAGACAGAGAGGGTTACTTTAACAAGAAGAAGTTTGTAAGAATTCACTGAAGTTGTTACGCTACCAAAAGCTTTCTTGTAAACCGTTGAATATATTAATTCCACGAAAATGCTCAAACATAACATAACAAGCGAGTATATGAAATCATTACATTACTTTCTTTAACCAAAACCGCACAAAAAAAAACCATTTTTTCCTCCCAAAACATTACGAAAACGCTACATTCATATAAACATTCCTCTTATAACACTGTTTAGTACCGGCGTCTATTCAATAATTCATAATTTCAATACGTGTTAAGACTCGCATTAACACTTTGACGTAGACAAACAAACAAACAGACAGACAGCTTTGTATAGCTTGTTTATGGTTAGCTTACGTTACGTGGCAGTGCGACCAAAATGCGCCGCGAACAGAAGGACTAAGATTTTTTATCGATTTTGTTCCTTTCGATTTTTTGCAATTTTGCGAATATCGGTAAACCACCACGATTGATACTTTTATTAGAAGATACAAATATTCTTCCCTTTTGTAATAGTGCCCCGATACCCTATTACGCAAAAACAAAATGTTAGTTCAAAGGCTATCCTTTCGTTGATTTTACCATAATCATGCAAATACAGAGCTTTGTGCAAGAAACTATTGAAGTGTGGGCAAAATCTTAACCGAAATTTTCTTTTTTTGTTTTAATACAATTACACTACACAGTGCACAAAAATCCTTACCAACAGCCTCCCTGTCAATGTCACACAAGTGCCAAGAAATCCATGTAACTCTATAGTCTTAACTTCTTCGAATTGTCAAATAGAAGCTATCCCTATCGCTTCACACGCATCGTTCTCGTAACATAACCTAAAGATATCTTCTCCTTTATTATTCCGAACACGTAAAAGTCTCCAAAAGGAACGATATACAGTTTTTGTTTCGTATTTCGGTGTATTAGACGACAAAAATACGTAGCCATTATAAGCTGACCTCGCTCTCCTGACAAAAGTTTTGAGTGACAGGTCTAAGTGTATGGTAGTGTTGTATTAATATCACGGCTAATAAAATGGTGTTGGCACAAGTGGTAGCGTCTATGGGATGGTGTGCTTCAGTAAATATTGCTTTGGTAAATTGTAGCATAGAATTTTTGAGACAAATGGAATAGAATATTTTGTTCATGGTCACTCAAAACTGTTAGGGACCTTTGTTTTTTTTTAGTTCAAATTATCTTATATCTTATCTAAAAGTAACCTGGTTCATAAATTCAATGGACAAACGGATATTTTATAAAACTCGCTCCGATTCGAAATACAAGGAAGGATATATAAAATGTAGCAGATGCTTATCACACCAAAAACATCTTGAACAAATCTAATGGTCAATGTTTATGCAAAATGATATCTGATCTAGCTAGATGATCACTAAAATAAACGTAATTATAAATCAAGACACAAGTTGCTCAGTCAGCATCATCTGCCCTTTTTACATGTTACTTGGAGCCGACGATACACTTTTTTTTTTTCCATTCTATCACCAAACTTTTAAACTGTGTTATATGGAGCACTAAATTTTTACCATAATGAAATGTGAATCAGAGAATTTAGCTCGTTGCTAAATAATAACAGCCGCTCGGGTCGATCTTCAGGTTAAGCCGCACTTGCCAAGGTTCCTCCGTGCCTCGGAAAGAACGGTAACTCGTTGGTTCCGGCTGTCAATTATAGATCTTTGACAGTCGTTAAGTAGGCAGTGGCCCGAAAGTCTGACAAGCAAGAGGTATCGTATTATCCAGCACTAACCGGGCTGGGAGACCGCGGATCGGCAAGCGTAAGGTGGGACGCCCTCAGGCTTGTTGGAGCGACGATCTTCGCAGGGTGGCTGGTAGCAACTGGATGAGACTTGCCGAGAATCGAGTTGAGTGACGTGCGATGAAGAGCCCTATGTCCAGCAGTGGACTGTTGTAGGCTGATGATGATGAACTGGGTTGTGGAGGTCAGATAGGTAGCCGCTCCGTGTAATAATACTGGTATTCAAATGCAACCGGTTAGACTGGAAGCCGACTCCAACATAGTTGGAAAAAGGCTAAGCAGATGATGATGAGGTCAGTGTGAATCAGCCTAACTCTAAACATAGAACCACATACTGAACCAAACAACTATTGCAACAATATTTCATTCCGATTAAAATCAATAAAAAATTCTAGTTGCCATCGCTATGCTCATTTAGAGATTAAACCCGCTCTTTATTGAGGTCGTTTATATACTTTTTAATGTCTATACTTTGCAAATATGCCGCGAAATTACCAAAGCTCCTATTAAGAGAAGGCATCATAGTCATTTCTATACATTTATTGTAATTTGTTTGATAAGAAACTGTAAGGCCGTTTACACATTGTGGTACGTTTCCCTACAATGCTCTACTGAGAATGAAGAATCAAGTGCTCTAAAATCATTACTAGAAGAATTTTCCAAAAACGTCATCAGTTCTATATAATCTTCCTTCTTCTGCTTCTTAAAATCGTTTAAAAGATTGCAGTGTTTTTTTATAACATGTTACTTTTTCATTTCATCATCTTCATCATTCACAGCCCGACTTCAACCACTGCTAGCCTCTCTTTGCATGTGCCAAGCTCCAGTTCTTGTGCTGCCTCATCCAGGATATTCCCGCAACGGCAACAATGTCATCTGCCTATCTAAATTTTCATTTACCATTTTGAAAAACCACTCAATTTAAAAAACAATCACTGAGTTCGTTAGGATCATTTATTTTCTGTGTTTTGATTCGTATGGGATCTCTCTGTGACAATTTACGCAAGACCTTGCAGTGTTAAGATAAATTACATATTTTAGCTTGTATAATAGTGATATTATTCTGTTAAATAAAAATCAACGAAGTATTCCGGTATGAAGATCGCCTAAAACAAGAAGCGTTTTCTCTAAGTGATGTCATTTAACTGATCTTAGATATCGATAAAAGGATTTATGGTTTCGGAACGATCGCCTATTTATACATTCAAATTATTCCGATTTTATTTAGAAGCTTGTTTTTTTTGTTAATAATTATGTAGGTTTCTGGTTTTCAAATAATAGTTTTGTATTAAAATAAAACATTGTACTTGTAATATTTTATCACAGTCAAAAAGACTATTCATTTATCAGTTTTGCCTTGAGCCGGAAAACGTAAAGGTCTATGGTAAAAAAAAGCAAGAAACTCCATAGAAACTCTTTTAAATCAAGTTAGGTATCCGTATTACAAACTCTTAAAGTAATTATTTACCTTTCCTTCCTTTTGAACCAAATTCCAGTTTCATTGTTACTAAAACATTGCCACACAGTATGAAATTCATATCATCATTTAATGTACAGGGTGATCTAGCCTTAGCAGGACCACACAGGGTGTCATTACATTTGAAATGTATTTAAATAAAAGTAAGAAATGTCACGCTTTTGCGGTCTGGATAAATTAACGGGTCGCCTTGCAAATAAGTGCACGACCATTTTGAGTTGAGTTGAGTGTAAAAAGTTTTGATATTACGATATTATTTTATGAGAAGCTATTTAAAACTGTTTGACAATACCGTCTGTTATAGATTTCATCAAATATCCTACATTTTAAAATCTGTGATTTGACCCAAGCGATTCATGAATATTTTATGATTTTAAAGAGTTTAAAAAGAAAAAAAAAAACTAATTTTCATAAAAAATATAATAAAAACGTGATACACAGATTAAACTTACCTTTTCCTATAAAACTGACGAATGATTCATGCACGCGTACGCGCATAGAATATACAATAAAAGATTTTTTTCATCCTCTGGCTTGTATCCTTTGTGTGGACTATCGGGAACTTATATCGTAAATTTTTACCTCTATGAGATGATATCACGAACTTACCTGCAAAAAAAAATACATTTTATGAGTATTTGAAAACATCATGCAATTTTGTTGTCTATGAATAATGTGGGAACATTGTTGCTATCTATTCAAGAGAATTTCGGACCAAGGTACCATATGTAAAATGATGAATAAAAATTGCCAAAAAATATGACATACGTAGTTGAAGCTTGGAAACGATCTTTATTTTAGTTCTCTGTTACCTGTCACTTACATAAAGGTTGAAAAAAAAAGGTTACCCTTAGGAACAGTAACGCTCAAACAGAAGCACTTTATATTTACATTTACTGTTTATTAATTACAGTACTCCTACAGTTTTCTAATCAGGCTCAATTCACCTAAGAATCTGTCATTGACAGGGCTTTATGTCGTAGTAATAAAGGCGATTTTCCTTAAGCTAATCCGCGGTTAACTATACGCCAAAATGTTTTTTTTTCTTACATTTAGCTAATACGCTTAATATAGTGCCGTTTGATAGTTATAATTATTTTCTTAATACTTTACAACATTATGCATGTTCTACATCTGTATCAAAACATTACCCTCTTTCTACAAAGTCGGTTAGATGTCATCACCGTGTTGGAATTCTCTCATAACCTAGACGAAGTGGTGAGCCCACGAAGTGAGATGAACGTGGAAGATAAATCCTTAAGATACCACTTACTGGGAACTGTTCCGTGGTGTGTGGTCTGAGTTATAAGCTGAGCGGGGAGTATAGTGGGTTGGACCCGATTAGAAAAGTTATGTTTCTACTAACGGTGAGCAAGATTGGTGTAATTTTAAGAAGATATAAGATGTCTTTATGTATTGAGCGCCAAGTAAAATAATATATTTTAATAAAGGCTTAAAATTGACAATTAAATTTTGAAGTATGGTTCAAACAGTCAACTTTGTGCTTAACAATCGGCATTGTGGTATACATATTTTATAATAGAAACATTCTATAATTGGTTCTTTTTTATCAGACAGGACCAAATATTATCATAATGATGGTTTTAAAAGGTATAACCAAAACCGCTACCTCTGTCGCTCATAACTCGGGCTTACCAAAAAATCTTTTGTTCTTAATAAAAATATTTTTGAAGCACGACGCGACATAAGGCGTCTCCTGAGAATTGTAATTCAGCCGGACGTGTTCCGTCCGCGCCCCGAACTGTACGTGGGAGGGTAGGACGAAATGTTTCTTAAAAACTGTACCTTTTTTAACGACAGATGTGTATGAACTTTGTGTGGGTAGGTATGTACTATCCTTTCATTGTTATTTTGCCATACAGTGAACTTTATTCTCGTTCTCATAAGGCTTATGTCCTAGGTTTAATTACTGTGATATGCCTATAGCTGTAAAGGTGCATGTGATGTACAGTATAGCCTTACTGTGAATACTGTGAAGACACGGCGCCAGATCAGCACCACCTCTTCTCATTTTCACTAGGTCATCCCGATCCAACGCGATGCAGTTTTAGTGCTTTTAAGTGTGTTTCAGTATGGAGTTTCATAAGATAGAACCCCGACAGACTCGATTTTATATTAAACTTATTCCATGCGGTGTTTATAACAGTGCATTAACCCGAGTTTTACATGCAATGCTTATATAACTATGAAAGCAGGTAATTTTTACAGGTGACTCATTTGAAGTAGGCATCCCGCAGTTGCATTCTGTACTTTGAAACCTAGATAAGATCGGACATTAAAGATAGTTCTACATCTGGGCGAGTAACAACTGTACTGTGTCTTCTATTCACCCTTTCATAAGTACGTTATAAGAGTAAAAATTGTAATCATACAATGGGACTAAAATAAACAGGCTGTGAGAGACATCTACGCCCAAACTGTTGCCTTAAATTCAGTACATTTTGAAGACTTCGGCATTGTATTCTTTTAGGAAACAGCCAACAGCAGTAAAAGTTCTTTTAAAAAAAATCTACATCTGGTCTTCTAAAACCATGGTGGCGCCAAATTTTTGGCCTTAGTAAAAATTTCCGCGTTGATGTCTTTTACAACGTGTATTTGAGACCAAACTTATTTTATGACACTTATAAGTTCGCCTTCATACATCACTTGGACCACTCCCTCAACTCCTCTAATCAAAAATACAAAAACCATTCAAAGCCATACAAATTAGATCACTTCTAATTAGAGTGAAACCATTTCCTTTTAAGACGTACTCTATAAGACAATGCGCAGGAGTGGGCTGGATGCGTTAAAACAGTTTTTATTGCGGCATATCCACGTTTAGAGCCTGCAGTGCTAATGGTTAAGCAAACAGAAGCTACTGTGGGCTGTGTATGTGTTATTTCAAAATGGGACAAGAGGTCCATACTCTGATAGTGTAGACAAAACAAAGTATTTTTATTATTGGCTTTGTGATAATAATTTTAGAAAGCAACTAAAATCTCGGATTTTTTCGGCTTTGTGTCGTAGACAAAATAAAACCGAAATAAACCTGAAAGAAATCAAAATAGTTAAAACGGAAATTTTCAAATGTATGATTGTCATTGCACTTAAAATCCAATTTTGTTTACTTATTTTATTTTTAATTTATCTAAAGCTTCTGATTTTACGAAAAAAAAAACCCCGCACTTGAGCCATGTCCCTATAATCCCGCGTATCCCATATAATCTTGGTTCAGCTAATAGTGTGAATTAGTAACACAATCCCGCGCCCCCGACATTTCGCCGCGCACACGCACGAGAACAATTAACACGTAGAATTTCAACTTTTACTGGAATTTTAATCTCAAGTTATTAATGGAGAAAGTTTTGAAACCTTTAGCCATCTTAATATCTGAGATACGAACCGAACCAGAACAATTAAAATAAGTAAAAAAGCTTTTAGCAAATGCAAGTGCTGCCCCAGCTTTTTAAATGACTGATATGCAATTTAGTAACAAAATTAATGCATATGACCACACTCTCTGCCTCTCGAAATATCTATAAAAGTTATTAGTTATTATTATGACCAAGTTCATTCAAAAAAACCTAACGATCTTCAAAATTATTTCAATGATGAGCAGTCACAAATTCAATACCGTCTATATTTTGATGTTAAAACCCAACTTCTGTATTCACAGCACATCGTCCACGAGACAAGATTCACAATAGCGCTCGTGCGAAATTCCATCCTTCATTTAACGTACACATGTCTGCTTGCAAAATGATGTGAATAATAAGCTAAATACGATTTGAAAATGTATTTTTACCATTTGGAAAAAGTATTAGATGTCCGACCCTTCGGCGGTAGCAGGGTTGACTGACTGTGCATTGCCGTCATGCTAGTCAACTTCCACTATCCGTACAAGTATTTAGTTCTTGGTAAGAAAAAAGCCAATGCTCAATACAGTTTAAAAATAATTTAAAAAAACTTTAGATCCTTTCTCTGTTTATGGATATTAAAAAAACTTCTCAGTTTTGTGTCCCCGAAAACCTTGCATAGACTCCTCGATCAACAGCCCTCTATAACTCCGCAAAAACGTAGTATCGTGAAGGAGTAATGGAATTACCCTTTACTTTTATTTTTCCTAATTACTAAAAATAGTTCCAACAAGAACAACTAGAACAACAAGAATAGACTCCATAGTGAAGAACACCATCGTACTCCGCGAATACTTAGTCCCACAATGACCATGACCATTCCTCAAAAAAAAAAACCATTCTTCCTAAAGTCCCGAACCCTAAACTGCCAAACCTCACTAGAATCCCGGCGAGCTCGGCCGAATCCCCGAAACTCGCGGCGTGCATGCATCACGGGGCGGAGGCGACGCGAGGAATTCCGAACGGGCCGAATTCGAGTTGTCGGCTCGCAGCGCCTGTCGACGCCATCTGGCTGCTAGGGATGGGGGCAAAGGCGTATCGATATGGATTAGGACAGGCGTTTTTTTTTTAATGTTCTTACAGAAACATGACAGTGCTACAACGGTCTTTTATTTTTGTTATAATATGGTTGATGTCGAGTACGTCTCTCAAAAGTCTGTCAAAATCAGTGTTTTTTTCTATTTCAATAAGGTACGCTGTCAGAAGCAAACTAACTGTGAAAGAAGGTGTTAGTTCCGATTTTGGTCATTAGCTTCATTTTTGGTAATGAAATTCCAGGTTCATCCTAAAATATTATGGGTAGTATATTGCCTAACCATGGAATTACAAATATTAAGCTAATGTAAAGATGGTTAAAAAGAAATCAGTCTAACAAAATTCGCTGAGAATATCCGGTTTATCATAGAACTACGGAATGCAGACAGTATGAAACCAGATATTTTATAAATTCTAAATACAGTAATTAAAACCATTCAGAATTAATCAATTGAATTTTGTTTTGACTACGATCTGTATTGTGTGGAATAATATAAATTAAACATTAAAAAAAGAATAAATCTAAATAATTATTATCCTCTATATACAGTCACAGCTTTAATATACATAGCTTAAATGGTAAGCTATTCATAACACATTTGAAATGCATATATTTCAACACATCATATCTCAAAAATAATCAAGTTTTTTGTAAAATTTTGTGCGTAAATTAATTCTTATTTTTGTTTCAAATAAAGGACGTTTAAACTTTAGAATTCATTTACATTATTAACTATGAATCATTGCTCTATTAGAATACCAAATTCATTATAATGAATTATTTTAAATACTTTCATGGATACAAGAATTTCCTAATTTATATCAATTAAATATTCATTATGTGTTTACTGAATTAGTGAATATACGTATTAATGTTTCAACAACCTTATATGGTTCGAACTCGCTAGTATCAAAATACATCTTAACTTATGAATGGTCATGGACTCATGGTGTAAGTAATTTTATTTATAACTTCATTTAGAGTATCGTTTTAAGACCACCATGAAATCAATATAGGCAAAAGTCACAATCATAAGAAGAATAAATTAGTTGCTTGTAGGTGTATTGTTTATCTTTTCTATATTTAGATTTTCAATTAAAGTACAAATTACAAAAACTCATCGACTTATCCCATCACTGTTAAAAGCGCGGCAACATCGCCATCTCCCATCCTTTTCCTGCACATCCCTAATATCACCTATCTCTTTCACACACCGACTACCTTATTTAAATAAGAGTGAGCGTGGTTGCAATCTGTATCCCGTTACAATTTAAGCCCTATCCTTATCATTTTAGGGTAGTTTTTTGTTTGTGGGGTTGGTAAAAAGGTAAAAAACCTGCAAAGGCAGGTTACGGAGCGAGCGAGCGCTCTACAGTGGAAGACACTTGACTATAAGAGTGTTTTGGCCGGAAATATGGTCCAATTTTTGATTGGATACCGACCTTGATATACGTGATCCCTTAAGAATTTAGGTTATGTCAGCAAAGATGATATTTGACATAGTTTCGAGAACAGAGGGCTAGGCGATGTGACTTTTATCACAGCGATAATCCTACTTCCTACTAATATTATAAATGCGAAAGTTTGTGAGAATGGATAGATGGATGTTTGTTAATCTTTCACGCAAAAACTACTGACCGGATTTGGATGAAATTTGGCACACAGTAAGTTTATAACCTGGATTAACATAGGATACTTTTAATACCGATATTACGATCCCGTAGGACTTTACCGAACACCACGCGGGCGAAGCCGCGTTCACAAGCTAGTACAACAGTAAAAATGTATTGAATTGAAATAAGTTACCAATAAAAAGTATATACTTTGTTGCTAGATATTATGCTTAGTTAATAGTTTGTACAACAAGACTTTACTGCTAACTGTGGAGGCTTCTAAATGGCTTGTCGTTGATTACCTCACTATAACTTTTGCATTGTTAGCTGTGGGCTATCCAAACATAATAAAATAAAATAAAGAGCTGTTATGTCAATCCCTTTGAAATGAAAGGCATTGCAGAAATACGACCAGGCCCCGAGGACTATAGTCCATAGATGTTCGTCTTCGAAGACTATCTTTTACTATAACTTTTCCGAAGCGTCCGTGACCAAATATAGACCGGATTCACTTTCCTCCTAAAGTTAATCGTGATCTTTTCTTTTATGTGAGAAATCTACAGTTGTACCTTCACCTTAGGCTGCCATTAGACGGACTGCATCGCAGTAGCCGCGTGCAGTCTCATATTCAACGCCACTATTTTCCATGGGCTCGGCGGCACTTGACCAAAGCTTACTATGTTGCTCGACTGCGCGCGGTTGCTGCGATGCAGTTCGTCTGATGGCAGCCTTAAGAGTTTTCTACTACGATTTTAAAAGCCACTCTGACTAGATTTCAAGTACTCATCTAAAGACCAAAAAGTTGACGATTTGTATACCAGAAATTTGGATTTATTTCGGTGCTTGGTTGATGTTAATAGGTTCACTCCTATTACATGTAACTTAAACATAACTAGCGAAACGAAGGTTTACTTTAATACTTTAAACCCTTCTAAGATTACAGCGTTTATTCTATGTTATGTACATACCTAAGTAACTCTCATGTCGATTTTAAAGTCAATACTTTGACTAGATTTCAAAGTCATTTGAAAAGATCAAAAATATCAAACTTTTAGTATCAAAACACCACAAAAATTAGAACCAATCGCGACAATTTTTCTTCTATTTCTAAAAATAAAACTAAAGTATCTACTACATCTGATCCTGCGCAGTATTTCCCGTTATTATGACAGTAGTGAGCGATGGTTAGACCGTCATGTGCGTGCGCCGATCCGGCCTACGAACGATATGTCATTGCTCTGTATACCGTGGTATTCACGTGTTTGGAGATAGTAATTTCAGTTCTGCTTAGCTTTTATCTTTTCTTAGAATCTTGTGTAGAATCACATATAAACATAACATCGCGCCTGTAGTCCCCGATGGGTGTTGCAGAGGTCTACCTTTACTATACTACACCTACATTTCGTTAGTTATTTTTAGTCCTAGATAATATAGGACGAGCTAATTGCCATCAACCAGGTTACAAATCCCGGTGTCTGGATTTGTAGTTGCCACTGAGAGATTCTTGATGGAGAAACCCAATAATTAAATAATCTGTCCGCGTATTCGAACCCAGGACATTATGCTCAGCAGAGGCGCTTCCGTGAATTTTGCATAAAATTATTATCTTAATATAAATTAGGCAGCATTACTGAAAGTCTTGAAATACCTAAGACCAGTTTTCTAGCTTTGACAGAATCTTGGCTTTGTATTCAGGTTAATGGAATCCCAAAGCACTAAGCTATTTCTAGCATGATGTCACCAAAGACTTGGAAGTACTAGACTTATACTAGAAACTTAGCTTGCCTAATTAAATTAAATTGAGGAAATTAGGATTACAATATGCCAAAATCTCATTTTGGAAAACTAATATTTGGATTTGTGAGTTAGTCTTATGCATGTAAAGTAAATGGGTCTCATTTAAATAAAAGCATTGAAGTTGAAAATTCAAAAGCTCACTGTAGTTTAGGCATTCATAAGGTGTCGCCTAGTCTTAGCGAAAACGCCCGTCTTCCTCTCAATCACAAAGCACGTGGTTAATCTGACAGCTTAATAAACAACACCTTAGTCCTACTAATATCATAACTGCAAAAGTTTGTGACGATGGATGGATGGATGTTTTTTACTCTTTCACGAGAAAAACTACTGAACGGATTTGAATGAAATTTGGCAGATAGATAGTTTATAATTTGTAGTACGATCTCGTAGGACAGTTACCGAACTTAACGCCGGATAAGCTTAATATTTATCTACAAAGACCAACAATGACTTCATCAAAAATGTACACAGGACTAACAACAAAAATTATCTTTTTAAACCATAGTTGTTAAACGATTTAGATAAAGTCCTGTCTTATCTTAACCGGATACTGTTAAAAAAAGTCGGGAAAAATGTGTGTGCATCATAATGCTACCACTCTTTACTTGTCTGTTGGTCTTTAGATACAGTCATTCGTAATCCTTTTCGAATGGAGTTAACAGCGTTTACAAGTTACCGCATTTCATAAGAACTTTCAAGTCTTTTTTTTCGAAATGACTTAAATTAAACTTCATATGCATAAGTAACATTTTTTAAAAACTGTGTTACAGCTAAATTAGACCGATTTTAGATTTTCCATAGAAACAGAAATTTCCAATTATCTTTTTTTTAAGGTATTTCGAAAATGTTCTCTGATAACTTTTTAGACTTATGTATCCTATTATGCGTATGAAGTTTCATTAAAATCGGTTCAGTCATTTCGAAAAAAAGTACTCGAAAGTTTGTATTAAATGCGATAAGTCGTAAACACTCTTAACAGCATGTAGACTACTATTGTTACACCTTTTTTTATCATTCATCTTCTGTTGACCTGGTCAATACTATAAATATTTGCTGAAACCTGTTTCTAATAAATTGATACTATCTATTGTCTCGGCTTCATTACAACCGGGATAAAAACTATCCTTTATTAAATGATAAAAAATGATGCACTTGTGCAGAAAAGCAAATTTTCAGTCAATAAGACAACAGACAGACAGACAGGCAGGCAAGCCGACAGAGTTATTATTGCATTTATAATATATGTAAGTATGGATTAATTTTGCACACTGGCTTCAATGACCAAGGAGCTTAAATGACGTAATCTTTTAAAAAAGAAGCTTAATTACACAAGCTTATGTTGCAACGAAATAACTTGCATTATTCCTTAACCCAAGAGTACGAAGACACCCAAACATAACCCCACCAACTTCACACTTCAACCACCTTATCTGTGCACGCGGGAAAACACGGAACTAAAATAAATGTATAAAATTGGTCACATCGATGCAAATTTCCCTGACAAGCAACGCAACCATCAACTGCACAGTTAAAGTGGTCATACTATACTTAACCCAAGCTAACATACTATCGCTAACTCAAAATCAAACAAATGACTTCAAAAAAACTTCGCACCTCGATTCGGTAGCGCGAAAGAAAAATGGCGGCGCGTCCACGTTACGCGAACCGGGCAATATTTCACTGCGCCCACGGCAGCGTAAGGCAATTCTGCGCAATACAAGCTAATAGATAGCACAAAACAAATGATGAGCTATCTGTCAGGGTAGCTGGGAGTTTGGTAGATAGAATGGTGGGGTTTTTGAATGATGATCGTATTGTCTGATTTTATTAGTATTTTGAATTTTGCGATGATGTAACCAAAGGAGTTTCTTGCCCGTTCTTCTCCATACGGTTTGAAATGGGCATCTACAATACACATTCACAGCTACCTTGTGACAGAGACTGTAGCTTCATTTTTATTGTTGTCTTTGTTTCGACGATGCGCCTGTAAATGGCCTACTTGAAATAAATGATTTTGATTGAATTGTTTTATTTTTGGTAGATTAATATAAAAACCTGCAGGTATCCTGTGGACCCGATCAGGTTTCGTATTTTAGATTGTTAGGTAAAGGAAATCATCTACATGACTCCTAATTGTAAAGAAATGTCGTAAAAGTAAGAAAAAATAACGTAAGTCCGAAAGTAAATTTCCTTAAGCTTAGTTATATAGTATGATGGTTTCTTCTTTGCACACAAACTCTCTTAGACAACCTTTTTTTTTTTAAATAAATCTTAGTATTTTAATTAAGATCAATATTTTTTTTTTATATCAGCCTGCTCTGTCCCTCTGCTGGGCAAAAACCTCCCCCATGGCTTTCCAATTTTGCTTCCAAACATTTTGCCTTCTCCGACCAATCCGATAAGAATGAGTCCAGATCACCGCACGTCACAAGTTCAATCGTACCACAAATAATCCTGTCTTAAAATTACACTCCCTAGTCCCTACCCTTCAAAATCACCCAAGCCGACATGCAGACATATCCGTTAACACCACCTCGTAGTAACCTTACACTGTGGTCGGCACGTAAACGATTCGTCGCCTGCTTGAAACCCGGCGCGTGTCAGTAGGTCACATGGAAATTGGTGCAATCGTAGGTAACTAGATAGGCTTACTTTGTACGACTTATGTGAATAGAATGGACAGTAAAGTTAGTTTCTAACGAATGGTTAAGTGACTAAGATTTAGGATGCTGAATAGATAATGGGAGACAATTTAGAAAGGTTGTTGGAGACAAAAGTTATGGTTGACGTAGTTAGTGTGACCCAGTTTTATGGTGTTCATTATGAATGCTACGTTTTTCTCAAGTTTTTAGTAGATACCTGTTATTTGCATAATTAAGAAAGATTCTTTGTTTGTTGGTTTAGTGGTCGCAGGCGCAACTGCTGAGCATGAGGTCCTGGGTTCGAATCCCAGGTCAGCAAAGTGTTATTGGGTTTTTCCATCGGAATTTCATTATTAAGTAGCAGCCACGGAGTCTGAATTTGTGCCCGGTTGATGGCAATGGACTCGCCCCCTATTACATGGGCTTTAGCCATTACTGGCGAAATGTCGATGTAGGTACTATTAGTTACCCTTGCCTACAAACCCTTCGGCGATTACAGGCGTGATGTTATGTTATTTTAAGATCCTATTTTGTAATGTATCTGAAGGCCGTTTCAATAACGACTTTCAACAATCGTCATGAGCTTTTCGGTACCTAACACAAGTCAAAGCAAAACATTTTTTTTTACTTTTTCAACATCTTTGTCGCTCAGTAACACACATATAAATATTTGGACTCTAAACTCTCATACAGTCCAGCAATGATTGGAAATGGGCCTATCGACATGTATCAATATGGCAGCATTCCAACACTGAGCAACGAATCGAATATTGATACAGATTGCAATCTTTTCAAAAAGAAATATCTTCGTACCTATTTTACCTACATTCCCACGGAAAAAGCATTAAATACAACATTTGATAAAGCTTCTAAAGCTGGTTAATTATGGCTATGGGCCAGTCACGGGTGTGCCGTATCTACATAGTACCTCTGCCTGTTTGAAAAACCACACTTATCGACAATGAAAACCATAGTGCTCTTAAAATCAGTTACTTCAATACATGACTACTGAAGGAGAACGAACTCATTGGAACTTATAATATTACTGCCGAAATGTGGATGGTACAGTACAGAGGCACCTGGTATTTGCCACTAGGTTAGACAGAGGCCTAACCTAGTGAAAAATATATTCTTGATGAGTTTTAAAACCTGCGGTCTGCTCAGTTCACAAAATTTTCCCCAAAACTAAATAACTTTGCAATATGAAGGTAACTTCTTTAGTGTACCGAACCTATTGCAAAGATATTCGTTTCTAAGCTGAGATGGTCACTCACACTGTTCTTATTCTGTATTGCACACAAAATAACAAATATACATACAAATTGCAATAACATAGCTTATGTACAATGGCCAGCTTAATCCAGAATTGGGTTTTCTTACAGCAAACCTAATTTTGACTGCGAGATACATCACACTATCTTTTGCAAAGACTACAGAACACTAAACTGCAAATTAATCAAACAAAACGAAAGCCAGCAATGATTGTAAGCGTTTTAAACTCAGTAGTTAGTAGGCACAGCTGTCATAAATAAAGGCGAGCTATCGCATCGCTATAGAAAGCGTCATCAATCGCTCGGCGACGTGAAACGCACTTACTGTGCCCCTGTGGGGATATTAGTCAAAGGTGCCCGTTATGTTTGCTAGCTTGGGACCAGGGTCTGCTTGGGGGCTGAATTTTAATAGAAGCGGCTAAGAGGTTAAAACAAAATTCGGGAATACTATGAGATGATGCAAGATTGATGGAAAATTTTAAAAGTTGAGGAAGACCAAAGAAACGATGGATGGACTTTTTTTATTGGTACAAGCCCGCCAAGTCCCAAACCACTGAAACTCCAAACCACTGCAACTGAAAGCCATAATCAACAGTGGCGTCTGCCACACTGCCACACTGTCGAAAGCGCCGAGACATGAAGCTCGGCAAAGTCCCAGAGAAATGATTAACTGTCTTTGATCCCGCAACGAAATTATTAAGAAAAGAATAGCGGAGCCCTTCCCTCCGTATCAGTCGATAGATGGACGAATGATGTGTGAAGGATGATGGCTAGAAAGTAGGCGACTGCTGAGATACGACTAATAGAGGAGTATAGAAGAAGAAGACATGCTGCGCCGACCCCTACTAAATTGGGTTAAGGGCAGAAGAATGATGATGATGAATGTGAATGGCTACGAGAGTAGATGAAGGCCAAAGAAACCTTGAATGGACTGTGTGAATGATGCTTTGGTTAAAAAGGGGAAGACTACTGAGATGACCAGTATTATGAAGAAGGCTCACGTAAAATTTTATCACCATTACAATAAAATCCCAAGCACTATTTCCGACCTCGGAATCAAACCCAGGACATTACGCTCAGCAGTCGCGCTTGTGACCACTAGACCAACGACGCAGTCAGAGACAATATATCCCAGTTAACAAGAGAAACTATGTAAAACAGTTGAATAAGCATAAAGATTGTAAAACAGACAAACTCACCGTACAACATACAGTATTAGTAAGGAATGATGCTAAACTTAGCAATAGTTTGGTGCGTGATATTCAGCAAGTGACAGACTTAATGCTCCTTTTAAGTTTAAGATTAGATGTGGGGTACAAAAATGGACAGATGGTGAAGTTATAAGTATTGATTAAAAGTTATTATTGGAAGCATTAATTGGTTTGTAAGTGTTCGTTCTTTATGGCAAATTGGGTGTTCGATAATTGCCATTTTATCAAGAAGAAACCCAGGACTTAAAATAAAACATACTTTTCTGTTTTTCATCACGACGATTAAATTATTAGGAAGTGTTCAGAGTGAATTTTTTTTTTTTAATACTGAATGGGGTTACGTTTAGCCGCAACTCACCTGAAGCGATGACGCAGCCTACGTTTGCCTTGCAGAAACCGATTCACTCAAACTTAGAAGAGATCCAGATTATAACGATCGGGAAATAGAGAAGCCGGCAGTGAATTCCACAGAGTAGTCTGTTTCCTATGGATTGACACAGAAATTTTTATTTATAAACTAAACTATGTCTCAATAGTATCGAGGTAAGAAAGACACTCATAGACTTGTAACAGTCTTCGATACTCTTGGAACTTCGCAAGCAAATGATACCAACATCGATCAGTTCGTGTCATTGGTAAACCTACTGACACAATAACACATAATACGGTAACTATTCTAACAACCATAACTACAGCAAAACCTAAATCGACAAATACCACTTACAGTTCTACTTACCCCCTTTTCATAAGATTGTCGATCAAATTCTTGGAAATTATAACCAGAGAGACTAGACAATGCAATCTATTCAGTATAACGATGATGGAACAGTCAAAAATGTATTTTATTGAAGTAAGCAATCGTAGAGCTTGAAAAGCTCGTGGCTAAATAATAACAGCCACTCGGGTCGATCGACATGTTAAGCCGCGCTTGCCCAGGTTGGTCCGTGGATGTGTGACCACCCATTACATTACCGTGCTTCCTCCGAGCCTCGGAAAGAGCGTTAACCCGCTGGTCCCGGCTGTCATTTGAAGACCTTTGACAGTCGTTACAGTGGCTCGAAAGTCAAGAGGTACCATAATACCCCACACTAATTGGCTTGTGAAGGTCAGATTGGCAGTCTCTCCATGTAAAACTGTGATATTCAGCTGAATCCGGTTAGATGGGACGACCCCAACATAGCTGAGAAAAGACTAGGCAGATGAAAGCTTTAAATCGAGTGTCAGTTGTCTAGGATCACTGTTTACTTTATAAATAGGAACGGTAGAAAAAGCAAGTTTGGCAAAACAAGTACCTGAAAACATGACAAAGCTTAATCCTCGAAGAAATTGCCCAGAAACTTGTAGGAATATCACATTCTTGGTCGAATTTTTATAGTAACTAAAATATTGTTTTAAGCTTTCACGGTTTACAACTAAACTTATACTGTCACTTACGGGATATCTTCCGTTATCGGGAGCACAAAATAATGAACAATCACGGAAGATATCCCGTAAGTGATAGTATAAGTTTAACTAGAATATTACCAAGCTATGCGAATAGTCTAGTACCGGGTAAAACGGGGTGAATAGGACCGCAGGGGTGAATAGAGACAAAACTTTGAAAGGCATTTTAACGTTGAATTAATTTGATTATGTTATCAAAAAGTACTCTGTTTTATTTACTTAGTTATACTTTATTATTTAGAGACCTTGCTAGCAACATAACATATTAATTCAACGTTAAAATGCTTTTCAAAATTTTGTCTGACCCCTGCGTTAACCGCCCCTATTCACCTCGTTTTTGTAGACACAAACCCACAAACATTTAACCCTCTCAAAACTCCAGTGACTTGAACACTAACATTAACTGACATCAAAATATTCATGAATTCAGGACTATTGGTCTATTACAACTATATTACCTTGTTTACACTATAGGCAAGTCTAATAAAAATCAACTATACGTTGCAGAGAAGTGACTGCGCCTACGCAGCGTTCTTAGCGCATTCAAGATAGAAATGTATGCACCATCACGCTTCTATACGAAATCTCGTTAAATGTAATGGCTGTCCGGTCAATCATGATTGAGGACAATTAAATACATTCGCAATGGTGTCGGGAGAAAGAGATAAAAACAAAAGTATACAAAAGCTTTGTGTTAAAAAAGGACAAAGTTTTTTTTTTATCTTTGTCTGTCTGTTGACCCAGAAGTGTCATAATAGGCGTCGTAATCTGATGGCGCGACTTTGATGGTGTGTGGTGACCGTAAGATATAATAATTGCTCTATGGCATTTGTTTGGTCTCGCAGATGGTTAATAATTCCAGTTACTTATCGACTACCTTGATTGTTTTGAAAGGTGTTATTCGATTTCTCTCACTAAAGAAATTCCCTGTCACAAATGAATCTTATGATGTATTTTCATTAACGATGTTGCCATACAAGGTGGCAACGCCGCCAGTCTCTTGGGGACATTACCAGTTGACAGCTTTGAAGAGGAGTTTTTTGACGCCATTTTTTAGTTTATTGTTAAGGTTATTTTAATTTATCTTTTATGTATCTTATATTATTATTTATTATGTAAAATGGTAAACTGACAGACTGACTGACTGACTGGGTGATATATCAACACACAACCCAAACTCCTAGTCCTAGAGACATGAAACTTGGAGGGTGTGTTCTTTGTGAAAAGTATCTACTGAGAAAGGATTTTTCAGAATTCCACCCCTAAAGGGGAAGAATAGTGGATGGAAGTTTATATGAAAGTCCGTCAGTTTTGAAGTTAGGATCTTCAAATTTTGTGTTTAGGCTGACGATTGAAAATTAATTTATACGTGTTACAGCGTTTTTGATAATTCTACCCCCGAAGGGTTAAAAAGGGATATGAAGGTAAGTAATCGGATATTTTTCGACATCCACGCAGGCGAAGCCGCGGGCAAAAGCTAGTAAAATTAAATAATACTAGCTGTTGCCTACGACTCACTACGTTCGCAATATTGACCAAGTTTCATATAAACTTTCAACCCTCTTTTTAACCCCTTAGGGTATGAATTTCCAAAAATCCCTTCTTATTGCACACTTATGTACGTCATTTAAGGAACGTTTGTGCAAAATTTCATGCTTCTAGACCAAGTGCTTAAGCTGTGCGTTGATCGATCAGTCAGTGAATCGGTCAGCCAGTCAGTTTCTTACTTTATATATAGATTGTAATAAAGGAAGGTCTTAGTATCATCAATGTTGTAGTTTTGCAAACCCATGCACTTCTGATGACAGAAAGTGCAATATTTGTAGCTACGCTTGCTTACACTGAACGTAAAATCGTTTCATTTAAGAAAACAACCTCCAAACCAACTTTGCGTTTTACCTGTCTAAATACTGACTGATGCAGATAGTATTTATCAGCCTGTTTAGCTAACTGACCACTTCAAAAACAAAAATAAGAGCCAGCAAATATTACTTACTAGTTGCAAAGTGAAATTACAAACGCCCACATCCGACTGAATTATTTAGAGCTGCTTGACAATCGTGCTTAAGAATTTGTTATTGAATGTCTCCGGTATCCAAGTTGGAACTTATTTATGTTGAGCGGAAAGTTGGCCCGTTTCTTGTATTCAGGCTGCCAACAGTTGCACTCCGGAATAGGACCAGTTCGGATTGGTCTTTGGGACAGAAGATTGGACTGTCAGTTAGAAAATGGTAAGTTATTAGCATCGAGCCACTGAAATGGTATGTCCTGTTTTTCTAGTTTTTTTTTTAAAGCTAGCAGCTAAACGTATACACATGATACGACGTCGCATCGTAGGACGTTGCGATAGCGTGACGTGAAAATTTACGATGTGTACTGTGAAAATTCACGACATGATGTAAGATGCGTGACACTTTATAGAAATTCATATTCCTATCATTGGCGCAAGATTGCATAACAGTTTTCGCGACACAAGATCGTATAAACACGACTTAATAAATCCGACAACCTGCAGAAATTGGGCCCAAATGATTTTGTTTCAACAAATTATCTTCTATTAAGATCATGAGATACGACAAAAGAATCTAAGGATCAAATATAGGTATTACATTATTTCTGGATCTTTGTTAATACCAATATTATAATTAATCTTAACAGAGGATCATCGAGTGATGATATCATCAATTTAGGGTCCATGTAGAATTCTCTTCCATCGGATTAAATTCCTTAAAGACCTCTAAAGA
The DNA here is from genome assembly GCA_910589295.1 of Noctua janthe. Classification (NCBI taxonomy): domain Eukaryota; kingdom Metazoa; phylum Arthropoda; class Insecta; order Lepidoptera; family Noctuidae; genus Noctua; species Noctua janthe. The sequence continues at coordinate 2,900,151 of OU342561.1, forward strand.
ATCTGCTAAATAAATATTTATAGTTGCAATTAAACTTACCCTACCTCAACATCACGCCTGTTTTACCCGAAGGGTTAGGCAGAGATATATATCTACATTTCACGAATTATAATTAAGTCCCATGTCATGTCATGTCCCAGGGCGAGCCTATTACCATCATTAGGGCACAAATTCGGGCTCCGGGCTACTACTGAAAAATTTCTGATTGAAAAATTCAATAACACTTTGTTCAACCTAAGAATCGAACCAAGTACTTCAACAACTTAAGTTGTCTATGAAATACATTTAACATAAATACTTCTAGTTATATCTGGGCCAACACGGTGGTCAATTCAGCTTATATTCAGATGAAAGTCATTGCTTGCTCTCTCTTCAAGGAATAACTGAATTTGCATAAGAACTATGTTTATATTACAGCTCCTTTCTATGTTAAAGCTTTGGCAGATTTAGAACAACCGCTTACCCATTTATCAACTGAGTCAAGAGCAACCTTTTTATACATAAAATTCCATGAGATCTGAAGTAGTCGGGCAACAGTAAAATAAATAATGAGTATGGAAAAATTGCGTTGGAAGGCCTCCCACTAGGTGGACCGATGACCTGGTAAAGGTTGCAGGGATCCGCTGGATGCGAGACGCACGGGACCGGTCAATGTGGCGACACTTGAGGGAGGCCATGTCCAGCAGTGGACGTCTTTCGGCTGAAATGATGATGATGGAAAAATTAAATGGGTGGATTGTGTGAGGAATTGTATGAAAGAGAAAAGAGTAAATGATGCCGTGACGACTGACAGGGGAGAATGGAAGAAGAAAATGTGTTGCGCCGACAACAAGTAGAATAGGACAAGGGCAGGACACAATTTACTAAAGCTAAGTAAAATAATATACTTCTTTCTATGCTTTGAAGGTCAATAGTCAGTGTAGTGATGTCCTTCAATATCATCAGGTGTGTTTCCAAAGCTCTAAAGCAGGCTGCTTGTACAAAAGAAACCTGAATATAATAGAAACGGATATGAAGGATGTGTTTAGGAATCGAACTACGTCGCTTAATGAAGTTTTAAGTTCTTCTGAGCAAAAAAAAACCTATAAAGTAAGTAGGTAAAGTAAGTATTTACGGTAGTGATAGCGCCAACTCGTAGATAAATTCTGGGTCGACTTATTACATCATCAACAACGTCGAATCATTTTAAAAGAGTAACCATGGAGTTTCTTGCCGGTTCTTCTCCATAGGAAACGACCAACACGACCCGTGCACTTTTTCTCGACGTTTTATAAGTGCCCATGTAGACCTATGCGAAATAAAATATTTTGATTTTTGAATTTGACTAATCGATATTTCGACCCTCGTAACCTAATAAAAACTACCTCATATTAAAACAATGACTTAACTCCCGAAACCTATACATATACACCTTACTCATCATCTACCCTAGACTTTTCCCAACTACATTGGGGTCGGCTTCTAGTCTAACTGGATGCAGCTGAATACCAGAATTTTACATGAAGCGACTCCCTATCTGAACTCCACAACCCAGTTAGTACTGTGTAATCCGATATCCCTTAGTAAGACAGGTTGTCAGATTTTTTGGGCCACTGACTACCTAACGACTATCAAAGATCTACAAATGACATCCGGGACCAACGGCTTAACGTGCTTTCGGCACGGAGGAAACTGCATGTAATGGGTAGTCACCCGTCGACAGACCAACCTAAGCAAGCACGGCTTAACCTAAAGATCGACCCGAGCGGCTGTTTTTACTTAGCCACAAGTTCGTCCTACATATACACCTTACTATAGTTCCCTTATTAGGTGGTCCTCCTTTTCGGCATTCGCAACCAAATACGAAGATCCCGCCAAAAAAAAAAAAAAACAAAAAAAAAACGTAAAGCGTAGCCACAAGAAACCCTACTAGCCGTAACCATTGAACTGTGAATTCACAAAACAACGCGCCCGATAAAATTATACCAACCAAAAATTATACGAACGAATATTATACGAACTCAAAATTTATACGACGTAAAATGTTCGGCTAACGAAATGTTGCCTTAGAAGTATTGTGTTACTGTTTCGGCCGAGTTGGTTAATAAAATTTTTCTTTGTGGGTGATTTCGGGCAAGGAGACGGCCACTTCTGGCTCTTGTAACTTGTGAATGAGAAATATTGGCAAAATGATAGAAAACAGTATAAAACAGCAATGTACAGACGCCACATCAAGCTACTACAACCTGTCAAATTTCTTTTATAGATTTTGAAGTTGTTGATTGGTAAAATTTGACAGTATCGGATTGCTTGATGTGCTGGCGTCTGTACTTATCGACTTATGTCAATATTAACTATTGTTAAAGCTGAGATTTGTTGGGGAAGTTTTTCAAAACTTTTATCGGTCGAAGTCAAAGTCACCTGTGAATTTTGCTCTGACACTTGTATCTATAGTCAAGTTAAAGTATTAACTTGAGTTTAAAAAATTACTTAAGCAAACCTTTTTAAGCAATAGACAAGAATTTGAAAGACGTAAGAACCGTCAAAACTTAGAATTCTAACGTTCTAACTTCAAGCAATTACTAAAATATAGTATATAAATCGTATCTTAAGTAATTACCTTTACGCAAGTAATCACTTTGACTTTTTTATAGATACGGGCGTTAGTCTAATATTAATTTCTTCCTAACATGTCCATGGCAATCCAGTCTGGGTTAGCTCAGAATTTTGCTACGAGATTCACACCATCAGCAGCGTCCATCAGTTCTTACGTCTATTTCGATAACTTTTAACTTAATTATAACGGTAATTTAGAAATTCCACACTAAGCAGTCTAATTTTTAATATGTTTATACGCAAACCCTGCGTAGGGAACTACAGCTGTTTATGACATGGAAAGAAAAAAAATAATGTTAATGATTGTCTAATTGGTTAAGACATCCGGTGTACTGAATCGGAAGGTCGCAGGTTCAAACCCTGCTCGCACTAGAATTTTTCTTTCCATGTCAAAAACAGCTAAGCAGTCTAAGTTTACTTATATGATGTATATGTGCGAGTGCGCAGATGACGTGATAAGAAACCTACGGTACGGTCTGCATACCAGTCTTCATTAGCTGGGCTACGGTACGGTCAGCATACCAGGGCTCAGTTGAGTAATATAGAAGTTGGAAGGTACAGTTAACGGTAGTAGGATAGTTTATAGTCGCAAAAGGTTTATTCTTAACAATGTAATGTTAAGGATAGAGTGCATAAATAATAGTTACGGTATAATAGGTTACCTAGATTTATAGAAAAGGACAGTAAAGTGTCTGAAATCTCTGAGCTGTTCTGCACAAATTCACTGAGGAAATCACTGTTGTATTTCGCTCTGTGAGCTATGTCAGTGTGAAATCTTCACACTACAAAAATTGCGCTTATCAAAGAAGTAAGGGCCTTTTTTATTAATACAAGGTGTAAACAGATCCTTGACGAAGCCGTCAACCAAGCGCTCTGTACATCAAACTATGTCGCAAAAATTGTTAGGATGCGCCTTTTTTTTGGGTGCAAAATCACGTTTTACTACAAAACTCACTGTAAGGCTCTCAAAACATGATGCGATGACTGAATAGTACGGGGCTCTTGGAAGTATTTAAATTAAAATTATAACCTCAAAACAAGTATTTTTTTTTTAAACTTGTTGAAAAAGTTGGAACTTTGACCTCCAATATCTCCGTAACTAGAAGGTTCCCAGGTATGGTCAAGAACAAAAAATTACAGCAATAACGGGGAGAACAAGTGCCCCTTCGGCTTCGTTAAGAGTCTATTTACACCCTTCATGAACCACCAAACGTCAGAATCCCTTTTAAAATTATATCCTAACTTGTTATTCAAATACGAGCTTTGAATGCAAAATCAAATTGAAAATAACAAGTTTTATTACCATTATTGAATTCTACAGAACACCTGATGCCTTTGTTTTAATAAACAGCAATTACTATTTGAGAGCTATAGGCAGTTAAATGTTATGGCTACTTACGAGCCGAAACGCAAAATAGACTTATGTTACTCAAGTGAATCAAACTGTAGGAGATACGTGAGAAAGATCGTCCTGTATACAGGGTAATTTGGTCACCTGCATGTTTCAATATGGTGACCGTACTATCCGTCGTATTAAACAACTTTCCTAAAAGAAACTCAAATCAATTCATGCAAAAAATGTAGCTTTTCATACGAGTACATACAACGAAACAGACTGTCTACTGTTTGTTAAATCAGATATGGGTTTCTTATCAGTTAATACTAATTTCCGATCTGAGCGAGATCATTAAGGCTGAGGCCAATCGAGCGTATTTTTTTGAACTGTGAGTCACGTAAAATGAGTCGCGGTATTTACGCTGCATTCGGTTTCATACCTAAAGTCCTGTTTGTACCACATGCCGGCGACGCAAAATGCGTTGCCGTGTGATACAACTCATTTTACGTCGCCGTGTAGTACGAACAGGACTTTAGGTATGAATCGAACAGACTTATAGTTATCTGTTTAGTAACAGTAAAATCTTATTTGATCAATATAATTTGTTACCCAGAAAAACGAAATCGATCTCACTAGATTCAAGAATACCAATTCAAAATCCATCTTCAGACGTCTGAAATCTGTCCATAAATCGAGAAACAGCTTCCTGCTAAACAAATCTGCGTATTATACAAAGATGAATATTCTCGATCATAAACATGCCACAATAAATAGTCTAACGGAGAAGTCTTTGTACTAACTGTTAAGCTGATGTCACACTACCGCGGACAAGTCTGTCGTTGCCCTAAGCTATGGTTGATTTGCTGTACAGAGGTTAGAGGTTTCAATGAGGTTTTAACATATTCTGGTGGTTGAAGGGTTTTAATAAATTGTTGTGTGGTTGGTAGTGACATTTGAAATAAGAACTTGTTTGGTAGAATGGTTGAGGAAGAAGGAAGTTAGTAAAGTATGCAGCAAGATGAATTGGTAATTTATTTCTATGTAAATGTTTTAGGACTGTTTAGTGGTCTAGTGGTCGCAAGCGCGACTACTGAGCATAAGGTCCTGGATACGATTTCTAGTTCAGGCAAAGTGTTTTTGAGTTTTCTGAATTTGCGCCCGGTTGATGGCAATAGGCTCGCCCCATATTACATGGGATTTAAACACAACTGGCAAAATTTTGGTTTACTATTAGGTACACCTCTGCCTAACCCTTTGGTGATTACAGGCGTGATATTATGTTGTGGCTTAGGACTGAACTAGCTGATAAGCAAAATTGAAAAGCTATCGATTTGTAAAGATGGGCAAAAGCCAAAAAAATCGCAATAAATAGTTGATATAAAACAGAATGATAATCGATTGGATATGATAATAACAATCGAAAGATAAATACAACAAAATTATCGAAAGAAACGGCCATTTCTGTAGCAGAATATCGAAAGTAAATAGCACTATAATTTACGAGTATTAGATATTTAATAATACAGAACAGAAGACAGACGAACACTTATCTATAATTCCAACAGAAAGCATACTATTTCAACTTTCAATCCAACAGTTAGAGAATCGATTAGAAAACTTCTTTCAAGTAATCAAACATCCTAACTACCTCTTCACGCCTAAACCACGGAACCGATTATCCTGAAATTTTGCATAGACGTTGTCAAGTGTACAGAAAGGGACATAGGGTACCTTTCATCCCGAAAAAAGTACTGTTCCCGGAGAAAACAACAATAACGTTCTTATGATAACAGATGGCGCCGAGTGTCTTTCGATTCATGATTGAATTATAGAAACTTTAGTAGTGTGTTAAGAGTTTAATTGTCAAATTCTAAATTAACGAGAGCGGAGCTAAGCAAAAGCTAGTAACAAATAAAACATCGCACTATGCACTTACAAAGAAAAGTATAGAAAGTTTTAACAGACACAGACAATACATCATTTGCCTGTAATTTCAACAGCAGTCATACATTTAAAACTAGCAACACAAGTAATACTTTCGAAGATGGGCTCTTTCACAATGAACTAATATATTACTGAACTTACATACCTACATGACTTCTGCAAACGCATGTAAGTTCAAACACTATATGACTACCGGAAAACCGTGCGTGTGTTTTTACATGTTGTCTAAAAGAAACAGAGTTTGAAACACGAAATTTATTTTGTTTTGGACCGCCTCGTTGGTCCAGTGGTCGCACGTGCAAGTGCTGAGCATGAGGTCCTGGGTTCGATTCCCAGGTTGGACAAGTGTTATTGGGTTTTTGCATCACGAATTTCTCAATAGCAGCCACGGAGTCTGGATCTGAGCTCGGTTGATCGGCTCATAAGCCTTGCCTATTACATGGGACTTAAACATGACTGGCGTATTAGGTACATCTCTGCCTAAGCCTTCAGGGATTACAGGCGTAATGATATGTTATGTAAAATCAACAAAAAGCCTTTAAACTCTCGTCTTTATCTTATGAGGGTAGAAAACAATAGTACGCCACCCACTACGAACCTTACATACTCACCATCACCATCAGACATCATCATCATTCTCTTGCCCTTATCCCAATTCATTTGGGGTCGGCACAGCATGTCTTTTTCTTCCATACTTCTCTATTACTCGTCATCTCATCAGACACCTCCTTTCTAGGCATATTATTCTTCAGACAGTCCATCCATCGTTTCTTTGGTCTTCCTCTACTCTTATAGTATACATTCATGCTCAAAATTTTCCCAACTAAATTTTCCTCACGTTCATATATCTAGTCACAAAACTATTCTACGGAATAGTTCGAATTTATATTCAAGCCTTCCACAAGATCTTCACAATTCCTGCCGGCGCTTACCCTAATATACCGTTACCCTTACAACTAGCCTGGCACTGTCGTCTCGGCCTATAAATAATACCTAACCAACAATATCGTAACATAAAATGGTAGAAAGCTGTGTTAAATATTAACTATAACGTTAGGATTTGTAGGGATGTCCCAACTGAAGTGTGATGGAGGGATCTATTCTTGGTCCAACGTTGTTGACCACTTAACATAGAACAAGTTACTGTTTTCTGGTGAGAGAACCTAAGCTTCAAGTCAGCTTTTATGAGCAGAATAGTTGCTAGGAGCTGCAGACAGAAGCATGTCACAGTATGTAAATTTGTATTCCAATGGAGATACAAGACAGTGCTCAGAGGTGACCTATGTCCAGTTGTCTTTTAGCTAAAAGGTAGTTATGAATTGCGACATCAATACGGTAGAAATGTTGAAACAATAAAACAAAGAGCCATTATCACAATTAACAAAAGAAAATCAAACATCATTTTCTTAGCGTTAATGCGTGGTAAAAAAAAAAACGATCTATTTTCAAAAAAATGTTCGCCAGCCCTGTCCTAGAATTTCTACACTCCGAGGTCCACAAAAGGCATTTGTAGAACTAGCAAGTAAAGAATTAGTCTTCCCGGGCTACGTCTACTTTATTTGCTCGCATTGTGAGTATTCTGATCGGGGGAAAGCTCTTGAATTTGCTGGTGAATAAAATAGTTCGGTTGGTCTCTTGTTATATGCTCTGTGGGTGTTGGTGCATGGTGACGTCATTGAGGGATATACATTAAGTTGTCAAATTTAGTGCGTTAGTGGTATGTGGATTTTATATTGATTTGAGAATGGTGTACACTACGAAAGATTTCAAGCGTAATCACGTACACAGTTTTGTCTAGGAGGCTTGGATCTTGTAATGGTCAAATTTCTTTAATTACTTTGAACAGGTTGACATGAACTTTTCGGTGGCTAGTGGCAATCCGATTAATATCCAATTCACTAATGGAATGTCACTTTTTAGGTCTTCTGGATTGTGACAACATAATTCAGCATTTTTCATATCCATAATGTTTAATTCAGACTGGGTTCTCCAAAATTCCATCTACAGGTACTTCCTCATTCCTTACAACTTAGGTCACAGAGGGTCGACTTAAGATATTAACTATTTAATCCTCACACCAGCTAGAAGCAGCCCACATCCCCGCCATATATCAGGTGGAAGACAGCCACACACGCGGTGCATAACGTGGTAACTGTAAAACTTGGAACTCGCCCGTATCTCGGATCGGCCGGGCACAATAGCAGCGTGTCCGTTCAGTTGCGCACTTATGCGCGGTGCCCGAAGCTGTGTAACTGTATCCTGCTCCTATTTAATATGGCAATTATGTTGGGAATCATTTGATCATGTTTAGAGTGGTTTTGAAGGGATAAACAGAAAGACCATTCTGTCTAAGAGTGGAAGTTTCTCCGCAGTTAATTGGTATAAGTGAAGGTGTTCCTTTTTTGGTGGTGTTTGTGGTGGGTGGTATCTTTATGTACTGATCTAGTACTATTGTTTCTGGAGCATAAAATACATGAGAAATATTAAAATTGGTTGTTTTCCCAACTAACATAATATTATGGATATTTCTGTGGTTTTCATTCTGTTATATTTTTTTTTTTTGTGGTTTAGTTAGCTGTTTAGGCACTCAATATAGTACACGTAATAATCTTATTTAAGTGATGCGGCACTTAGATTTAAGTTTTAAATGTTTTCCTATATATATGTGATAGTGTACTCATTATTGAAGAGCCAAATTAGATAAATAAATTACAAAAATTACCAGACTTTAATCTCACGTAAAATCTTCAAGAAAAACAAATCTTAATAGTGATATAACTTAAGGGAAGTTTCCTTTATCATTACATAACATAAAGCTATCACGGCAAGCCTATTATTATTAAACATAAAGCGGTTATACGGCTGAGAAACTAACCAATTAGAAAAACGCTATGCTATGAAAACTGCTGAAATGGACGATTCATTTCCTGAACACGTATCATGTTGGTGGCGCCTCACAAGTTAAATTCTAGCCAATAAACAATCTCGATTACATCACACTATACTATGCCATTATGTACTATAATATAGTTAAAGTAGTATACATAAACAAGGACAGGGGTGGCAAACTTTTGGCAGAAGGCGGAAAATTCTAGACAAGGCAATGCATGCCGTACGAAATCTTAAGTATCAATAAAATTGCCAGTGATATAATAATTATTGATAAAATAGTAAACGTTGTGATGATCGAAACGTTTTATTTTCAAATGTTATCTTTAAAGTTTCTTTCAATTGTAGCATTAAACCAAACAACTTTTTGCGAATGGGCTATAAAAACAAAACAATTATTATTTATTTTCAAATGAAATCTATAGTATACTGTATAATTTAAATTCATATTATTTTCTTTTATAAATCATCCATAAAGAATACTTTTCTCAAACATCGACAGCACATCATAGGCATTTTTTTTTTCAAATATACTGTATGTCTAAAACTGTTCACCATCCCTGTCTCAGGAGCTAATGACACGGGCGACAAAGTCTTAACTGTAAAGTCTCGATCAGTATCGCGGCATGCGCCGGCGCATCCCAGCGCGCAGGGGTTACCGCTAAATAGCTGAGCTATGCGCATACGTCGAACTGACGCGTTCTTGCCCACTCTATGTGTTTTAGATACGTTGGGTGTTTTATTGTTGCCTTGGTAGATAGAAGATGTTTAAACAACTTTTAAACACTGGGGGAATAATAAAACACATTTTTTATTTTGGAAATCGATAGAGAACTAAGTGGCCTCCACACCTCATTTAGTACTGGGTAATACGATACCCTTTAGTTAGACTGGTTGTCAGACTTTCGGGCCACTGACTACCTGTAACGACTGTCAAAGATCTATAAATGACAGCCGGAACCAACCAAGCTTTATGTGCTTTCCGAGGCACGGGGGAAACTAGGTATGTAATGGGTGATCACCCATCCACGAACCAACCTAGGCAAGCGCGGCTTAACTTAAAGATCGACCCGAGCGGCTGTTATTATTTTGCCACAAGCTCCCCTAAAAATCATGATGTGTGCAATTAATCTTCTAAAAACACCATTAACCGAGTCGGGAATGACAGGAGTTCACTTTGATCATCTATTACGATAAAGCCGACAAGAGATGATCACCAACCTCTCTCAACCAAGACAGTCTCCTAATTCAACTACAAGTGGGTATCAAAGTCTCCAGCATCTATCAAGAACCTAACGAACTCATAATACTATCTGGTCAATTAATCTGAAAGTTTCTGAACTAAATAATTAAAAAGGCTTTGAATGGAACAGTAAATACAGCCGGGCTACATTGTCGGGATACGTGACGTCGGCTTCCGCGGTATTCAGATCATGTGCGCCCAGCCTAATGTTATGACGGTGGGGTAGTGCATAGTACAAGAGACACTGGCTTTAGAACGTTTAGAAGATCGATGGGCTGTTTTTGCATAATGGAGTAGATATATTATGAGAAAAATAATGGTGGTTTTATTCGCTTACTTTTATTAAATTGTCAAGTTTTGCATAAAAAGTACCTAGCTTTACTTGCACCTAGTTTATACATAAGATCACGCCTGTAATCCCCGAAGGTTTAGGCAGAGGTGTACCTAATAGTATACCAATATTTCGCCAGTTATGTTTTAAGTCCCATATAATAGGGGGCGAGCCTATTGCCATTAACCGGGCACAAATCCAGACTTCGTGGCTGCTACTGAGTAATTAATAATGCAAAAATCCAATATTTTTTTGCCCGATTCGGGAATTGACCCCAGGACCTAATGCTCAGTAGTCGTGCTGGCGACCACTTGACTCACGAGGCAGACCATAATCAGCCAAAAACATTCCGTCCTGGCAGGGAGGAGGGGTGGGGTTGAGGGGGGAGAGAGATGGCCAGAATCCAGGATTGGTGTTTGTTTTGTGTCTCAAATATTTCCCCTCGCCTGTTTAAAGAGTCATTGTGATGAAACAAATCACGCAAAGTAAAGCATGGGTTCGAACCCACGTCCTACGCACGTAAGTCGGGGCCGTGACCGCTGGCCCATCACTGCTCTCAAACTAAATCCGAAGTTCAATTGTTTCCAATTGAGCTTCAAAATTTTGTCCTAAAATCTCTATCTCAAACGGGATTATCCTTGAAAATAATTGCTGTGTTCGACGCTATCAAACATCTCAATCTACCGTAGCCTATATTTTGATTCCTTATTTATTCAGACAGGCTGAAAGTCATATTAAATGCGTGTCTAGGATAAAATATAGCAACTGTGTAACATGGCCAGCTTTCATACCAACTCAGCAAATGTCATAGTAACCTAGTTTCTTTACGGTACCGCGGGTAACGATAGCTATCAGAAATAATATATAATACGAATATAATTTATACTTAAAATTATTATATATTGCCATACTAAATAAAGTTAAAGTTTGGAAATAATTCCGTTTAGAGAAACAGAATAATAAGATAATAAAACTATCTGAGCTATGCCATTTATGCTTTGAATGAAATTGATTTAGAATTGTCTCAACTGCTTGAAGTACACCCGTTCTGTGTCCTACCATAAATATATCGAACATACAACAACTTTTTCCGTTTACCGGTTGTACTTTGGCTCTCGAAAGTTACGAAAAATTCGTAGTCGAGTAATAAAAAACCAACCGACTCAAAAAAAGTTTACGAAAATCATACGTACAGTCACGAGCACCCATATGTATACACTTTCCTAAATTCAAAAGCAATTTTCGCGAGAAATAACGACTGTAACTCGGAGATAGGGTCTATTTCATTAAAACACGAGTTTCAGAATACTATGTTCGTAACAACATGAAATTTTAATTAGAACAGTAGGAGAAAAACACTTTTAAAAGTTCTTAAGAGTTTGCATATTGTTACGTAGAATCTTCTCAATTAGCTTTCTAAACAACTGAAACATCCCTTATGCAAGAAAAAAATAGTAAAAACTATTTAGCTCAGGCATTCAGTTCGTCCCACATATTAATTGAAAAACGAGATAGGCATCTGTTTACATGTAAATTGGGCATCTTAAATAACATTAACGTCGGGAAAACACTGTGACTTGCTTATATCGAATGTTGTTTAGATATTGTTGAGTTGAGCTTGGCGTAAGTGAAATTCTTGGTCTTAGATTATATCGGTAGGTATTTTCGAATCTAAGATTGTATATTTGCGTGAGCTTAGTTGTAATTTATACCTAGATTGACGATTGGCAATCCGTAGGCTTCATTTAGGTTCTAAGTTATTGTTCTCCGATCAGTCTGTAGTTTTTATGCACAGGTTTTAGGCTGGAAAAAGCAATTTTCCCCAAAATAAGTGTATGAGCAGAAGTAACAGTGTAACACTTGGTACAGACGTATCTAGATGTGAGACTAGTAGAATTTACGTAATAAAATAAATCAGTTTTGGAAAAGGTAGCTGTAAATAATGGCAAAATTGTCGTGAGGAAAGTTTTGAGATTGAATATGGATGGATATAAGAGTAGAGGTATTCCAAAGAAACGGTGGATGGTCTGTGTGGAGGATGATATGGCTAGAAAGGAGGTGACTGCTGAGATGACGAAGAGAGCAATATGGAAGAAGACGTGCTGCGCCGACCCCAAATAAATTCGGATAAAGACAGGATGGTAATGAGTTGTAAATAATAGTCTAAGAAATACGATCTCAAGTTGTCATTGGAAACAATCCATCATAAAAAAATACAAAATAAACTCTGTGAACCTTATTTAAAATCACACAAAAATGCTAACAATGTCCCTTCATTAGTATTCTCTAAATGAAGAATAAATTCGATGGCAATATAAATACTTGGCGTCGTAAATGTCCAATGACAAACATTATGTGCATACGGTATTAAGACGATATACTTTAGTACCTACTCACTATTTAAGTGGTAACTTACCAAACTGTTGATCAAGCGGTTCTCATATTCAAGAACGAAACGTTTTAGAAGCGTGAGACCCAGCTTTATAGAATAGTTTGGCGAAGTAAAGAGGCTGGCAGAAGGCGGATAGCTACGCGAAAAACCTTTTCTCAGCATATAACTACTGAGCTTTTGGAATCTCTATGATTTAAATCGATAATAATTTTCTTCTTTAGACATTGGCATGAGATTTGTTGATTGGTCGCTCTGGTTGGGGGTTCGATTCCCAGGGTGGGCAAATCGTTATAGGATTAAGAATACTGGATCAGATTTTTCCGTCAGGCATTTTTCGGCGGCGAAAAGAGCAGCCATCGGGGGAAAAATCTGGATGAGGCTGGCATAGGATCGTGGAGATTGGCACAAGATAAGAGAGGCCTATACCCAGCATTGGGTGAATTCAGGCTGTCGATGATGATTCATCTACAGCCTGAATTCACACAATGCTGGGCTCAAAAGGGAGTCTAGATTTCAAAATGATACTTTGTTTAGCATCAAAACAATTTAACTGAAACATTCAATCATTGAAAGTAAAACAAACACAAAAAAGAGACTCATTTTCTTATCAGTGACTTAGCATACCTAGTTTGCATATAATATACCTTAAATACACTACTCTGCATAGCAAATACATCGTAAAAACTTTATCTAGATCGTTAGATTGGAGGGAAAGCCAGCTTTCTAGGTCCTAACTCTCATTTACTAGGCATTATCGTTCCATCTACGTGGATAGCCAAGTTTGTCACATTCTCAATAATCCTACCGTGTGATAGATTCTGATAGGCTTCTATTAGTATGATAGGCTGCTAATTGGCTACCAGAGTATCTTTCGTGTTTTTTTAGGATGGGTTTGGGAACTTTGTGAGGTTAAGCTGTTGTTGGTGCGGTAAGTTCTTGGATGGGTCCATTTTCAAACAATTTGTTGTGTGTTTTTGTTTTTGAAGGCTTACAAAAGTATTTACGGGTAGTGTTGGGTATTTGATAAGCGGTTTTCAAAGAGTGAGACTTAATCATTATAATGTAAGGAAAAAAGTGACACAACGATGAAGTATCAGTCGTGGCAATGTTAAAGTTTGATTCCTTATCGTTAAAAACCTGCTTCTTAACCTCAGTGCCTAATAAAGGGAACATAACCTCCTCTGATATTCACTTCGTTATATACAACAGGCGTAAAAATATGAATAATTTACCTAATTAAATTATTGAATCAAATCAGATAAAGCAACTAGAAAAATGTATCTCAATGGCCGCACAAAATCGTAAACTATTGTTCTAAAACACAAATTTTGTTCTACACTAAACAATTCATCATCGTAAAAAGAAATTTTTGACAAGTTACGAACCATAACTATGCCACTTACAGACCACTATAGTTTGACAGACGGCGAAAATACGAACTATTTTTAAGTGTACTGAATTTGACACTTATTTGACGTTTACTTATGCAACTAGCGCCATTGTCGAGTGCCAAGATATACTGGGAGTTATTATTAGAGTATAATCGTTTTCCCACACTGCTTTTGTGTGAAAACATTAATCACCCATTCAAAGTTGTATGATACGCCATCACTATGGGAAACTAAAAAACTAGCGATTCCATATTTAAAAATATTTTTTTTTACGCTAGCTTGACACAGTTTCGTTCGAAAAGTTTTTATTTAAAAAAAACTATGTAGTTCATTTCTGTCGTTTTTTTTTCGTTTAGCCATTACTTTTGGCTAAAAAAACAAAATAATTGAAAACGGAAAAGCAAAATTAGTGCTAAATTAATTGGTGGTAATTTATTTAAATAACGCCAGTATGTATAATTGCACTTTCTATTGACATTTACGTAAAAAAGAGTGTCAAACTATTAATTTCAAATAAACCGGAAAAGTCAACTCGTGGAAAGTGTTTTTAAATGTTGAATACTAATAAAATTAAAGCGTGGTAATTCGACTATAGAAAGTGTTAAGTTACACGCAGGTTAATGAGTGTTTATTGGTACGACATCCACTTCTCATTGATTTGTCATTACAGAGTCTGTTTGTCAACGAGTCTCCAGTATAATTTACGGCATCACCACATTCCTTATCACCTCTCTAGTTTCCACTGAACGGAACACGGAAATCAAATACCGAGCCTCAAGAAACAGATAAACTGTCTAGTTTGGGTCTAACTAGCAACAACATGGTTTAAGTAACTAATTTTAGGGACTATTTTTCTATAAAGTAATTCCGTGTCTGAAAATCGTCCATTTGTTATTAACATGTTACCAAGAAATTACCAGGTAATAGCCCAGTTTTGTGACCTTTAGACTACCAAATCGTAGGTCTCTAATTTTTAGGATTCATGTGTGTATTGTATAATTATCACTTGCTTCGGTGAAGGAAAACATCGTGAGGAAATTAACATGCCTGAGAGATATTTTTCGACGGCATGTAAAGCCAAGTCAGAGGCCCACGGGCGGCGTTAAAACTCTGACACCAGGTTAGGCACTAAACATGATAAACAAAGAAAGGCCAGGTTATTATGTAAAGTAGTTTCCTCCTGGCCTGCCAATAAACTAACGACTATCTATATTACTTTAATCTGATCCCTAGCTAGATAAATGACCCATCCACGACATTTCTAGCACACGCTTTTATCACAAGAAGTTTAACAATTTTTCTTGAAAACTTACTCATTTTTCACGTCAATCACAACGGATGTGGGCGCCCTAGATTCTTAACGCACATAAGCTTTTTATCCCGAATCCCACGCGGGCAGAGTCGCGGGTAAAAGCTAGTTATAAATAATGACGCTACATTAAATCCGCTAGGCGTTCTCTAGGTCAATTCATACCGTGAATGGCACATAATTTACTAACTCATTACATTAGTATAGACTGGTTAGGTCGGGTAAAATAGATTTTTCGCATCAAATCGCAGAAGGCATGCGTTGTCGTAAATTGTTTTACATAAAATATTGATTTTGATCGCTATTTCGACGATAAGATAGTACAAGTATTATTAATGGTTGAAGCTGTACTTAGAACAAGGTTTCTCGGCCTTGTTCCGACGTTTTCCTGAGCTGGGAGTAGGGCAGACAAGATAGTTCTTAGATCTAAATCCTACGCTTAACAAAAGATTGATGGAATAAGTAAACTTAATAATCTTGTTATCAAGAATCAGCCTGCATTCCTCCGCCACTGAAACTATTTCTTCTAAAGACTTTAGAAGGCTCAAACAAGTGAAAATCGATTATGAAATTGTCTCATATTTCTACGTAGTGTTTTACAACTTTGTCTTGCTGTAACTTCGGTTTCCCCCAATTCCGTAGCAGCTGACGGACAGACCCCTGCTATGCTATGGTTAAACTATTATTTGATATGATTTTCAGCTGGTATAAAAAGACTTCGACAAATTAACGGTAACTCTATTTTTAAAATTCCATCAACGTTCTCGCTAATAAAATGTCGCTTTGTCAATGCCTTGAGTACAATGAGAAGCCAAAGAAAATATTGCCATCATTATATTTCACAGCAGTCCAATAGCACCATATTTATAACCTAAATCAAAGTGAAAGTCAGTAAAACTCGGCTCCAAGTAAATAGGTTAACTTTAAACTCGTAACGTATCGAGAATCACCTGTCATTGGAACTGCTATTGTAATGGTTATAACCGGTTTTACCCGGTTATTTATCGGGTAATTGAATGGGCTGTGCACTTGGGTACGTAAATAATCGCACGTGCTATCAGAACAGCGTATGTCATTAGTTTGGTTCGAATTTGTGGCATCCTATCAGGTATTTGAACCGTTCTGGTACTTTTTCTCTCGTATCTCAGCACTAACGATTTGAGAAACTCACATAATGAACAGTGGGAACAACTATATCCCACAGCTGGAACGCAGGCCCGTGAGGGAAGTCTCATTTTTTCGGAATTTTGATTCTAGAACATTCTGTTCCAATAAAAGCGGTAGCGGAGCTGACTGCCCAGGATGCGTCTTATAACAGTGAGTAAGACTTTGATTCGCTTATTTTGTAACCACCGTGGACAGCCTTTGCCCAGCAGTGGGTCACGGATTAATTCGAACCACATACACTTATTAAATAAACAAACATAACACAAAAAATGCATACTCGCTCTATATTATCAAAAAAACCATTACAAAGCCAACCGCGATAAACGCACACTCGTAGAAAGTTTAAACAAAAGCGAAATACCGAGTAATTCCTAGGACTTTCTAGTAAACTAAACGACAATCCAACAACAAAAAAAATAAACAAACCTAATCACACCAATTCACTTCTTACAACAGCAAAAGCCATCAACCAAACAATTTTATCATTATCTAAACAAAACTCACCAATCGCCGCTCGCATACAAACCGGAAAAAACCGGTAAATACCAGTTATTGTCTCATTATACGTGCTTTCGCATTTTATAAGCAAAAACTGATATCTGATAGATAGATTTGAACTTGAGGCAATGATTTATTTGATTCTATTGATGTGTGTACCTGACTGCCAATATGGGCAGTTGGTTGGAGAAATCTATCACGGCCTGACACTTGTTTAAGGCAAGTTGTAAAAGTGTCTATTAAGGACTCTAGAGCTATATTGTGCTGGTTACAGTGGCTACAAATGAAGTAATTGAATTTTATGTGGCAGATCCTTTAGGATTGTAGTTTGATTTGTGGTGATAGATATCGATAGTGGTTGCTATGTCTATATTTAGCTAATGTACCGGGTTCGCTTTATTTGCACCAGTATCAATACTTTTCCTGTCTTTAATAGTTTCCTTAACCTTTAGTTTAGATTCACAATCACCAATATCTTCACGGAGCAATCCATCATCGATCTCAAAATTTCCATCTCAACAATATTCCTTCCCACACCTACCTAAACGAGTCCAACCCGTAATTAAACAAAAAACTAAGAAAGGAAGTCAGCAAGTGTTAATCAAGTAAACAGCAACACTCCTAAGCAATCACACGGAATAAGTGCCAAGAAAACCGCAGTAACGAGACGAAGGTAGAAAAACTATCGCCATATCAAAGGGGAGCTTTCTAACTTAACTACTCGAAGAATGCAAAGTTTAATTGTGGAGAAAACTTAATAACATCACTCGGTTCCGCAAATGGCCGCTCACGGAAACTTGGCAGTTTATCACTACTGGATGTTGAATCAATGGATGTGGTATTTAAACTTTGCAATTTAGAAGAACAGGAAGCAAGAGAAATATATTTGAAAGATCTTTTGAGAATGTGTAGGAATGTAGAATATTTAAAGATGTTAATTTGAGTGAGAGGAGCTCATCATCATCTGCCTAGCCTTTTCCCAACTATGTTGGGGTCGGCTTCCAGTCTAACCGGATGCAGCTGAATACCAGTATTTTACATGGAGCGACTGCCTATCTGACCTCCACAACCCAGTTAGTACTGGGTAATACGATACCCCTTGGTAAGACTGGTTGTCAGACTTTTTTAGTGAGAGGAGCTCGTGGCTAAATAATAACAGCCGCTCGGGTCGTTCTTTAGGTTAAGCCGTGCTTGCCTAGGTTGGTCTGTGGATGGGTGACCACCCATTACATACCGAGTTTCCTTCGTGCCTCGGAAAGCACGTTAAGCCGTTTTTCCCGGCTGTCAATTGTAGATCTTTGACAGTCGTTACAGGTAGTCAGTGGCTCAAAAAGTCTGCCAACCAGTCTTACCAAGGGGTGTCGTATTACCCAGTACTAACTGGTTTGTGGAGGTCAGATAGGCAGTCGTTCTATGTAAAATACTAGTATTCAGCTGCATCCAGTTTGACTGGAAGCCGACCCTAACATAGTTAGGAAAAGGCTAGGCAGATGATGATGTTAATTTGAGTGACTATAACAATATTCTGGTCTGAGGGGCAAGATGCACACAACAAGTTAGAAAATTCACAGAAAAGGAAGATACGTTTTTGGAAATGCCCGTTAATTTTTGGGAGAAAATACATAAAATAAGGATCCTGAATACAGTCTCACGGACAAAGACAACATAACTAACACAAAATATTCAAAAGAAGTAGACCAACATGGTTACGTGAAAACAAAACAGCATCAACCGCCGACACTACCAAATCAAAAACAAAATCCAATCAGAACCGCCTCATCCGAATCAAAACACATCTCCATCGCATCGCATAGTTCCCAGTAAGTTAATGGCTGCCTAGAAACTAAACCGAGTATTTACACAGCAAAAACGCAATGCAGTTCAATGAATGTCAGCAGACGTGGTACTGGCACATTTGTTGGTGGCAGTGCAGTATTTCGTGAGGCAGTCAGTGATAGGAATGTTGAGATGGTGTTTGAAGAGGTAGAGGAATTTTTGGACTGATTGAAGAGTTGAAAGGTGATAAGGTCTTAATTGATGTTGATTAATATCAGGTAGTTAAAGGTAGCTATATTATTATTTCAGATGTATTTGGTAAAGCGGACTATGAGGAGGAAATTTTGATGGTGTTTGCAAGTAAAGGAATAAATACTAAAAGGAAATGGAATATACAGAATGTAATTATGGCAATATAATTTCAGTTAGCACTAAAGCAAAAGACATAAATGCTTTTATAAAATGGTATTCAGACGTTATTTTCATACTAATAAATAAATAATATGCAGGTGCAAGCAAACCATCTAATTCCAACATCAACGAAGCTTTGACTAATCCACTACCTTTAAATCAAGCAAAAAGTTTCTAATACTTACGAGTAAATACTCCTTCTTAAGGCACCGCAACTATCACAGAACAAACACCGCGGCATTTTTTTCTAACAGCAGCTGATTGAACAGTTAGAAACGTCAATCTATCATCAGAGCTCGATTGACACGTCAATAAAGATGGCAAAAGACAGAAAATTACTTAGAATTCCATATAAGTCGTGTAGGAATCGTTTGACAGACAATACAAGGGTTCGATAAATTGGTTGATTGAAGAAACTTTACAGGTTGGTTATGGCCCGTGTACAGAATGGGCCACGGTGGAACGATCGATGAAGCAATGGCTGAAGATCATGACGCTGAGGTTTATGAAACAATTTAAAATATCTATATTTGGAGACTTTGTAGCAAGACTGTCCATTAAATCCCAGTAAATCGGAGGGTTTTTTTATTTTATGGGTGCAAGCTTCCTCCGTGCCTCGGAAAGCACGTTAAGCCGTTGGTCCTGGCTGTCATTTGTACTCTTTGACAGTCGTTACAGGTAGTCAGTGCCCCCGAAAGTCTGACAACCAGTATGACTAAGGGGTATCGTATTACCTAGTAACAACTGGCAAACGTTCCATGTAAAATACTGGGATTCAGCTGCATTCGATTAGACTGGAAGCCGACCCCAACATAGTTGAGAATAGGCTAGGCAGATGATGATGATTTATTTTATGGGTGCGTTTCAAATTGACCCTTGAGATTTCATGGTCTCTCTATGTGATCATTATTTTCTATTTCATTCATAACCATCTGGATGGAAATCAAATCCGAATTCACAATTTCTTTCGTTGCTTTTATCGAAGACGTCATGTATCAGCTGTCAATCCACGTTATATTAGAGTCTATTGCGGCTTAAATGTCATTAGTACTTACCCAAAAAGAGTTGAATTTTGAATCTTATCTTGCTGCTATAATATTGAAAATGCGAAAGTTTGTGAGAATAGTTGGATGGATGTTTGTTACTCTTTCACGCAAAAACAACTAAACAGATTTGGATGAAATCTGGCATACATATAGCCATCTGGATTCACAAATAGGATACTTTTTAACCCGGTAGTACGATCGCGTGGGTCAATTACCGAACTCCACGTGAGCGGTACCGCGGGCACTAGCTAGTCCTTTATACTTCACGGTCCTCAAATTCTCACCTCAAAACTCACATATCACCTTGCTACCGAAGTTACCCGAAAAATGCCGAAGCATCTTCGCTAATGGGAGATGTCTGTTTTACAACCGGACATCATAAATGCATAAAGGATGGGTTGTATTCCAACCCTTATAAAAAACTATCCCCTTTGTCCTAGGGGCCGCGTATTAACACGTATGGGGGTTTGAAAGCCGACAGAGGTATTTATTTTGTCTTGTTTGTGGATATTATAAAGTTTACTTTAATATTTTTATGTTATACGTGATATAAAAGAGGTGCTCAGTCTAAGTTAAAGGTAGTTATTGGCCTGAAAATCTGACAACCAGTCTTACCAAGGGGTATCGAAATACTCAGTATTTACTAGGTATTACGATGCATCCAGTTAGACGGAAGCCGACCCCAACAAACATGGGAAAAGGCTAGACAGATGTCTATGACTTACAAAGCATAAGTATATTTTTAGCGTAAGATCAATAATTGTTTCAAGCAAAAAAACGATTTATATTGTCTTTAAATCATTACTTATTTTGAAAATAACAGAAAAGAGAAATTGTTCGATACTCTTTTTCAGACCTCCATCTTGCTTTGATTGACCATCAAAATACACCTCTATAGCTGTGCATTCCTAGACACAAGCCCGAAGGCAGAACAATATGTGGGTCCATTAAAAAAATAACGCACAGGTACAAAAGGCCGAATAACCATATCCCGTGACGAAAAAAAAAAGAGCCGCCATTTTAGAATGCGCGCGAAATTGTAAAGCGATGATGCAGTCGTTTTTTCAATTGATTTCTCCATTGTAAATAGCAAAACGGTCTTCAAGCTTGAAATTATATGGGAATACTCTATTTATTGGACATTAGAAGTAAATTGCCGTTTCTCGTAATAGATTTAGGATAACGCTTTGACAGAATTGATTGCAACAGATTATACAACAAGTTTTGCCAGTCACTTTGACCTAGTTGCAGTCAGCTTATAAAACGCATACGTATAAAAAAGCAATTTATAATTGTCAGACTACTAGTTACTTTTTATTATTTAAAATGTAATAAATTACTACCAATCAAAACATCTTTAGACTAACAAAATTTAATTTTGTAGTTATTCTCGTTCATAACTGTACGGAAGTAGATCAAACTGCACTCGTGTTTTCAATGCTCCGGTAACCTATTAAAAAGTAAAAACTGGACTGTGCCCATATCTATAAACATAGAACTGATCATTACGTGAAGCCCCCAAGCACAAAACCCTGACCAAAATTACTGACACACACGCACTCACACATACACACACTCACACATTTACCTGCACTATGGTCAAAACACCATCCGTCACACATTCAAAACAAAAATGGTCTAACTTGACGATTTTATAATAATACCAAAGGGGAATCTACGCCATAACTAAAAAAAATACTTTATTCCCCTATTCGTCTGGCCCTACGCCCATCTCCGTACTTTTATTACGGTCTACAGCGCCGCCTTGATCCAAAACTCAACTTTCAACTTGAGACAATACAGTCTGTTTTAGTTTGAAGTGTCTGATGGAATACTAAGGTAGTAATCTTTGAGCTTCATCAATTATCTTCAGTCGGAGTTAATTACTTTTATAGAGCGGCCGGGGATTTTTTTAGGGTTCCGTAACTACTAGGCAACTGTATCATGTATTATGAGCATAGGTGAGTTGTGAAACAATGTAAGGAAGAGAACTTTAGTTCAGTAAGTCATTCCTTCTCTTTAAATTTTTTAAATGTATTTTTCTATCATCATTTACCACGGGTTTTCATATTTATTGAATGCTATATCAATTTTAGTCAACGTTGCCATCTAACGTGGCTATGCTGCTAGGCACATTTCCTGTTGACAACGATGTGGACGAATTTTTTGACGCCCTGTAATTCTTTTTCTATTTTGATACTTGTACATATTTTTTATTATTCATTTTGATCTATTTTTAATTTGTAAAAAATGTACATTGTAATTAATAAAAAAAACAAAATTATAAAAAAAAATATCAATTTGAAAATGCTGATAAAGGCTATTATACCATAATTTGCAATTGCATTTAGCATTTTTCATGACATAAAAGTGATTAAACACACTTTATTCTGTCATTGACTTTGCTCCTTGCACTAAAGAACATATTTTTTCTTACCAGCGTGAAATAACATACTATACAGAACCCTCACATTAATTCATATGCAATAACTTGACCATATATTTAGTTGATAGTAAAACAGGGTTACAGTCTACACTTGGGAGCAAGTTTCAACTTTTTAAGACTTTAATTTTTTTTTTTGGGGTATTTTAGTTTAAAACAAAATGGATTTTGCTGATATTTCAGTGATTTTAACGGTGGATTTAGGTCTTTCACAATGGGGGGTTCAACAATGTTCTAAGTATAGAAGGTTTTTTGATTAGATGATTATTTTGACTGCCTCGTTGGTAGAGTGGTCGCAAAAGCGACTGCTGAGCGTGAGGTCCTGGGTTCGATTGGGTCGGGCAAAGCGGTATTGGGTTTCCCCATCAGGAATGTCTCAGTAGCAGCCACGGAATCTGGAGTTGTACCCGGTTGGTGGCAATAGGCTCTCCTCTTATTACATGGGACTTAAAACATATCTGGCGAAAATGTAGGTGTCTATTAGGTACACCTCTGCCTAACTGTTCGGGGATTGCAGGCGTGATGTTATCTTATGAGTCTTGAGTCTTGAGTGACATAAATGAGTATGAACAGGCAAAAAATAAATAGGTAGATAGATATTTTAGAGAAGCTAAAACCGACAGACAATAAGGCCTGATAGCTATCAGAAAAGGTAGCATCTTCATACAACACCAATCTAACAGTAATTCAAGTCAATAACAACATAATTCTAATTTCAATAGTCTAATAAACTGTAATATTATTTTGAAATAAACTTTATGCGTGCAATTTTGTTATATCAACACTCACTATGTTTATTTCTTTATAATACATAATGATGGGCCAGACGGTCACTATTAAATGGGTATTTACAATGTACACGAGAGATTTCTTAATAATGTTTAATTTTAATGTCCCTCCCTTGCCTTCGTAAGGTTTTAAAATATACAGCGTAAGGGCTAGCAAAGATCAAAATGTACTATGTATAGAATTTATGAAGACTAAAAAAGATGCCATTGAAACAACCAACGCACCTACTTAGATATAAATATAAAAAAATATCTTTCATTTTTGAATTGATAACTGAATGCAGGGTTTTCATTTCTGTATTTTAAATTAAGTTTATAGGAAACCCAATAACTAATCAACTAATCAAGAAAAGGTGCTCAAAATGCATTTTTCATCGTAGACATCAAAAATATTTATTTTCGTACTTTTAAAAAATCTATTCTTTTTTTCTAATGGACAGGTCCACTGAAATCTGTGTGGTTCTTTATTCAAAAGACAATCTCAGACACTAATCTGCATAGTCCTGATGTGAGTTGACCAAGATTATGTCTGGACCTTAAAAGCGACTATGACCTCTGAGTTAGTTTCGGCTGTTTCTTCTCAGAGTAGTCAGTCAGGTACGAAACAAGTAGTTTAAAAAAAAATGTGTAAAAATGTTTGTAACCTATAAATGTATGTAAACCTATTTGCAAATAAACATTTATCCTCCTTTCAAATTCAACCATCACCCCTTATACCTCGGACTGAGTAAAACCCACCACTTCTAACCTAAACAAACAGTTAGTTTCCTCCACTGTACGACTGTACTAACTCAGCTATGACACATCATAACCACTTTCAACTTACGCGCTGTAACGCGAGGAGCATCACTAAACGACTCCTGCGCATGCGATCCGCGCATATCATATCACGGTCCACATGAATATGGAGTATGCGGAAGATGGGGTCAAAAAGTTAGGTATTTACGTGGTTTTAACACGCATTTTAATTGATGACTGTTTAGGTTTCTTGCCAATTATGGCAAAGTGTGATGGAGATTTTGTCCCTGGTCGTTTACACTGCCATTTCATAGGTTAATGGAAATCAGGGTTGATCGAACGGTTTCTAGTATATTTAGTAGTAACTTTTCACGCTATATTGGAAGGACTGTTAGTAATGTAAATATGAGGTTACTACGCGAGTAGAGGCCAAAAGCCTTATACGTAAGAATTATTTTCTATCCCACATTATAATTCTTTTACAGTTATTTTATCCTTGACTTAGCGTTGCTGTCAAAATCACAGTAATCTTTTCTGTCGTAAATCTATTTATACAAATAAATAAAATTTAAGTCTGTTTGTAATTTCAAAATGAAGACTTTTTACTGAATGCATATGAAAGTAAATACGGTACTTTAACAAAAAAAGTCGGTTTGTTCAGGCTAATCTCCAAAACGGCTGGACCGATTTAGACGAGACTTTTACTGAAATCTACTACTTTCACTTTTATTAAAAAAATAGGATTAGGGTTCCGTTTAAAAAATAATCAAAACCCTTGAAATTGTTAACAAAATACGAATCAATTAGGGAAGTCCCCAATTTTTTTTATAATAATTTCAAGCTGACGAAGGTCGCGGGCTACAGCTTGTTGTAAATATAAGTTTGGTGCTGGGCTGCCTCCACTGACAAGTTTGTCAAAAATAGTGATCCCCGTTACAATAAGGTAAAGTTTGGTTTATTGCCGTCAGAGGTAAATTAATTGCGAAAAGACTGCACACAAGAATAAGATTCTGTCCTACATTGTACACACGGCGACCCATCAAACTATACATTCCAGTATAAAATGGCTTCGCTTTGTTTAGATTTCACGTACACTGAGAGATCCGGTTATACTGGTTTTGTATAGCTTGATGGGTCGTTATGTGTACATTGGCAGTATCTATCGAATATTAGTGCTTTGATAGTCTATTGTTTGTGGTGACGTCTAATAAAGTTTATTTTAAAATTGCTTGAACAAACATTGATGAGCCACGTCTTTCGTTATTGTGGTACTCGTGGCATCATTAACATCAATAGACAAGTTTGATTGTTTGATTGACCCACAGATTCTGAAACTTCTACGCACATCCTGGATGTGTAAATCTACTGTTAAATCCCAGAGCTGTTTTGGGAACATTCGCATTTCCATCGTACTTTAAATCTGTCAAATTAACTGTAATTTACTATGTTACAGTGCGTGTATTGTTATTGGGTTTTTTCATCAGGAATTTCTCCGTAGCAGCCATGGAGTCAGGATTCGTGCCCGTTTTATGGCAATTGGCTCACCCCCTATTACATGAGACTTAAACATAATTGGCGAAATGTGGGTGTACTATTAAGTACACCTCTGCTGATGTGATGTTATTTTATTTACTGTGAGCCGAGATTTCGTCATTGAGTCAATTTGAATGAGAACTTTCCAGCTAATTGATTTTATTTTTATTACCAAACCTATTCAAAAATACCTATTTATGTCGAAATCCGTATGAATAATATCAAAGGTATCATTACACTTGAGAGATCAGACTATGCACGAATGTAACAATATAACTCAAAAGATACATTCAGTCAATGATGGGATATTTTAAGAATAAAATAAAAAAAAAACTGTGACCGTCTGGCGCCAATGACTTTAGACTACGAGTACCTGCTCGATCAGAGGTTCTCAAACTTTTGTAATAGATCTAGATTTTATAATTTTCAAAGTTAAAACGGTAAATTTAATGGGGACTGATTTTTTATAGTCTATACTTCTCTCCTAAATCTATGACGTGGACGCTGGGCTCGCTAGTATATTATAATTATGAAAAAGGTAAAATAACCTAACAACTACTTGGGCCCGCAATAGACTGTACAAGACAGACTATTTTCGACCGAATTAAAAGCAAAGCACCATGTCATAATAAAAATCGACTTGAGTCTATCAGTAGCACAGTCTAAAAATCCTACTTTCTGCTTAGATAATTATCACGCATAAAGTACTGACCGGATTTGGATGAAATTTGGCACACAGATAGTTTATAACCTGGATTAACATATAGGTTATTTTTTTTATCTCGGTACTACAATCCCATGAGACAATTACCGAACTCAACGCGGGCGATACCGCGGGCACAAGCTAGTATTATCTAACAAGTAAAACAAAATTCTACCAACACAACTAAGTACCAAAACTTTGAACACCAGCTGCCTCTAACAACTGCCCTACCTGTACAATTCAGTTACCCAAATTGTAGCCATAATAATTGCCATTATTACTGGCAACTGCAGGTAGATGGTAGTGTGGGCCATTGTAGCACACATACCGACACAGAAAGTCTTTTGTATTGTTGTTGTTGGATTCGCTCTGAATTTAGACTACTTACATGATTTGAACTTGGAAAGTTTTGAGAGAAATTGTAGCTTAAAGTTGAAAGTTAGGCTGTGTCTATTAGGCGCGTTCAACTTATATGGAATGTCTAAAAATATTTCAGCGTTGGATTTTCGACTCTCGGTGCTGAGCTGAAGATTGAAAATCCAACATTTTTTTTAATCAGCCGTTTCCCGCAAAAGTGCTACATCTCAAGCTCTACACGGTCAAAATCTATGGAATAGTAGATTTTTTTTATTATCGATGAAAAATTTCTATGTGGGGTTCAGAATTATGTACCAAATACGTGGTAACCGTTCGTACGTCGGTGACCTTT
This sequence comes from Noctua janthe, assembly GCA_910589295.1. Classification (NCBI taxonomy): domain Eukaryota; kingdom Metazoa; phylum Arthropoda; class Insecta; order Lepidoptera; family Noctuidae; genus Noctua; species Noctua janthe. The sequence continues at coordinate 2,927,393 of OU342561.1, forward strand.
CTATCCTGTATAAAACTTATAACCAAGGTATATGTATATGCTGCGGGACTGTTCGAAAGAGATACCGTGGCCCTGGAACATAACGGGCAAAGAAGGAACATGGATGGGTTTTAGTCAGTACAAGTCTGACACTCCCCTCCGCTCCGCCCAGAGTGGGGGGGGTCATTTGATGATTTCCCATCCGGAAAAAAAAAAAAGGTATATGTATATAGTTCTAAGAGAATAATAATGTCTCTCACATTCACAAATAAAACAGTTTGATGCAATAAAACTTACCGATTTGTATGAATGTTGAACTACATCCTAATGAATGTTGTAAATGATGTGAACATACCTGAAAACAAAAGAAAACATAGCGTTAGTATATAAATATACACATAGATACAGAAACATAAACTCACGCCAATTTCCCACGGGGGTAAGCAGACACTAAAGAACGCCATCTGGTTATGATCCTTACATACTTTACACATAGATCTTCCATAAATTACGAATTTAAAATAATAACAGCATTCATTCAAGCAAAATTTGGAAAGAAACAATTTGAAGCAAAAAGACGGTATTCAAAAATTAAACTATAATTCAACGACAAAAATGCCTACAAAATCTTACACAGATACTCCATACATATATTACTCAGATTTTTGTAAAAAAGAAAACCTACAGCTACTCATAATCCTTCCATACAATTCTGTAGCAAGTATCAAAGTTTCCATTAACTATTTGAAGTCAAGTCGGACTCCTATGAGGCCGTGTACACTCCACTGCACATCTTCATCACACAATTTCTACAAAAACTTGCTCCCCGCTTTGAAATAAAAGCGCTGCCGAACGGCAAACTGTTAGTTTCACGTGTGCTTGTCTGTACAAGATGGCCTCTCATCTCACACGGAGGTATATACGATAATTTGCCCGCCATTGTATCTCTAGGGTTACCTCTGAGTTAATTTTATAATGGGAACATGGAATTTTTATTAAGCTTTATAATGTTTAAGTTAGTTGTTGTTAATTGCAGTTACCTGCTAAAGTAGGAAGGAGTTTTGCATGTAACTGGTCTTTCAAATCATAAACCTTGTAATGGTAATTTAAACGGAATTCTTGTTACTATTATAGCTTATAAATGATACTCGAGAATGTATCTGTCATATTTCATCACTCTTAAAAAGAATAATGGCAGAAGCCCATACATTTTCAGAATAATATTTTTCATAAAATCCACGTGCATTTATGAAATGTAGGTATTTGGATAAAAATTTCATAACAAAGCTAACATTTTAACAATATATTTGAAGTATCATTTGTAGGGTCCCATTCTGCCATTCTTCTTTAACAAAGAAGTTTTTAAATTTTTTTGTATATTGTACATTTTTAAAATACTATGTCCAAAGCAAAAAACATCGAGATACATTAAATTAAAATACAAGACAAACTTTTCTACACAACCCTAGGCATAAAGACTTGTGATTAATGATCGCATACCAAACCGATGTATAAAAGAAATTATCAAAAATGCGCCTATTATTTTACACTTAACTGTTAGAATTACTTCTTTTTTTATTTAAGAAACGTAGATATTAAATCTCCATCATGAAACGAATAACAAAAAAACGTTTCGTTCTATTTCGACAACGATGTATAAAAAATATGAAGGATAAATATATATATCTTAAGACGTAGCTCCTAATTTATCGTCACGTTTAAGCCTCGTTCGTCTAGTGGTCGCATGCGTGACTACTGAGCATGTGGTCCTGGATTCGATTCCCGAGTTGCGCAAAGTGTTAATGGGGTTTTCTTTCAAGAATTTCTCAGTGGCAGCTACGGTGTCTGGATTAGTGCCTGGTTGACGGCATTAGTCTCGCTCCCTATTACTTGGAACTTAAATATAAACGGCGAAATGTGGGAGCACTATTAGGTATACCTCTGCCTAACCCTTCGGGGATTACAGGCGTCCATATTATAGTATGTATAAGTAAGAGAAATCTTTGAATCGCTGCTAACGATACATTCGGACTGGAAGTACCTGAGTCTCTAGGCTAGAGGTCAGTTTGCAGACGTTCTAAAGAAAACCAGATATAGCTACAGGTATCCGGTACGAAGAGGTTGGTCAGTTAATTCAAGCATAAGAACATCACTCCTGTAATTCGGAGAGGTTTAGGCAGAGTTGTACCTTTAATACAACCACAATTTCGCAGTTGTGACATCTAAGTCCCGAGGGGAGAGCCTATTGCCATCATCTGAACACAAATGCAGGACTCCAGGTTGCTCTGCATTGTTATTTTTAACAGAGTTTTTCACAGAAATTGATGCCTTGATGACTTTGCATGGCGATCCAAGACAGAAGATATGCGCTTCACAAACTTTCGGCGCCACAGAATTTATTAGCACTTCCGCTTCTAGGCACCGTCTACGCGACGATTTCGTATTCTGCGGAATTCCCCAATTTGCTTTAGTTTCTATTGCCAACTTCTGTTAGCTGCTACAACAAAATAAAGGTATTCCCAATAACATTCTGATTTAAACAAAACAATGTAGATGCTATTAATGTATTCTAAGGATACCCTTCCCATAAATCGACCTCGACTGTCTGTCTGTCTGTCGAATCACATTACAGCTTTATCAATACCTAGCCAGGTTTTAAAGACCCCTTTCACCTCACGTCGTACACCGCCTCAGGGGTATAAGTAAAGTGTTCAAACATGTGTGAAGTCAATAGTGAATGTGTGTAATTATTATGTATTACTATGCTAATATAGTTGTGGGTGTGTATTGTTTATGTACTTATTTGATGTATTGGTTCTCACAGCATTTTCATTAGAAATTAATAGATATTTACTACCAGTATTAATAGTTCCGCCGGGCATAACCAAAAACCGACTGCTACTGAGAATTTGATAATAGAATAACATAATATCATAACATAACTTCACGCTTGTAATCTCCGAATGGTTACGCAGAGGTGTACCTAAGATTATACTCACATTTCGCCAGTTTTGTTTAAGTCTCATGTAATAAGGGGCGAGCCTATTGCCATCAACCGGGCAAAAATCCAGACTCTGTGGCTGCTACTGAGACATTCCTATGTAGTATAATAACATTAATTGCGAAATCTTAGTCACGATTTTAGCTTAAGTACCTATACCTATTATTTGTATTCATCCTAGACCTCTTCCAAGGAATCTGTCTCCTAAATATCTTCTTCAACAACTTCTTCCATCCAACTATCTAACTGCACTTTATTAGACATAGCCACGCATATATGCCATCATCCTAGCTCACCCAAATATGGTCCGGACCAGTTCCAGTCTAGCCAGACGTTGGTATCATTACCCTTACGATGTAGATCAGGTTAGACTCGGCTGTAATTGGCGTGAAACATTCTCCGAATCTAAGGCTGTTGTTTACTTTGGCTTATCTTAATCCGCTCAGCTCTTAGCCATACGCCCACCGCTACCGGCAGCGTAGGGTCGCCATGGTTCGGTGTATCAAAGCTAAGTTTGTGTGATGTAGATTAAAATGTATTAATATACATCATACAAACTCAGTGTTCTTCATATTATACTGTTGTGTCGTAAAGAAATGGCAGTATCAGTTGTGTCAGTAATACGGTGGATGAGGATAAACAAATCTGACGAAACGGTTGGCGTAATGGCTAAGCAATTGGCTGCAATCCCGCGCTTCGCGGGGTCGATCCCCGCACGAACAAAATATCTGTATGACCTTCCGGTAGTTTTTGCGTAGGGAACTACAGCTGTTTCAAAACAGTGGTGAATGTGATTTTAAATGTTTGTAAACGCACCCACGATACAGGAGAAATTCCTAGCGTGGGGCAACGTTTTTGAAACAAAAAAAAGTTAAAAGAGAAAAGGCAGATCTAGACGAGCAATTTGAGAAAAAATATATAACATGGCAAGAAAGGATTGACCTTTTCGTTTATTGCTTATAATGTGTTATGGCTGATAGAGGTACATAGGTACCACAGTTTGGGTACCTAAAGCCAGGAAGAAATAGAGAGAGAGAAGCGAGACCGCAAATCATTTGGGATGAGAGTAGGAAGCTAATTGTAACTGTTTGATGTAGAATTCTCTTAAATTGGTAGGTGACGTTAGAAATACAGAAAAATATCAAGGTACAAGTAACTGAAAATTATACCTAGAAAGTCCAAATAATATCATGTCCTACAGCAGTCTTACTAAATAAATATTTTAATGTTTAGGAGTCCGGCGGAAAAATTAAAACATAATTACCTAGCAGAAACTGTCATTGAGCTACCCGGGGAGAAATCTAAACGAATAATAGCATTCATCCAAAAGCAATCCCACAAAACCAAAAACAATTCACTGCCTACCGAATTAATCAAAGTTACTATAAAGAAACACACATACCCACTAACTTTTATTGTAAATAAGAGACCGGATGTCAATATTTAAAGTGTTAACTTGCCTCTTCCGGTGTACAATAGCGCAGTGTTCGGCTTAGAACTGGAGTAGGCAGACCAATTAGTGAGACTGTCTTATCTGTGAGATAGACTCGTATTTCTTTAGTGCAATAAAAAAGCGAAGAGATAATAAAGCTTTGCTCTGTTTGATACGGTAGTACTAACGGAGCTACTGCGGAGTAAATTTTTAAGGATTTCCGTATACATAGATGGAGCTTGCTATTGGATGAACCATATGGAGTAGTGTAAAAATTAGTAAAATAAAATAGCCCAGAAGGAATGGCAGGACGAACTCGACTCTTTTCAAAAAGATTGGCAAACAACAGCACTGGATAGGAATAAAGAGGGAAGGGAGGTATTTGCGCTGCATATAGCATAGCAGCAGCCTATAATTTTCCCACTGCTGGGACACAGGCCTCCTCTCTATGAGCGGGAATGGGCTATAATCCACCTCGCGGGCCCTGTGCGGGTTGGTAGATGTCACATGTCTTTAAATTTTTGGTTCTAGGACATGCCGGTTTTCTCACGATGTTTTCCTTCACCGTTTTGAGAGCAGTAGTGACAAAATAAATTACACAAAGTAATGCGCCTGCCTGGGTTCGAACCCCCGACTTACTGCGTGTAAGTCGGAACCGCCACCACTGGGCCTCCGCTGCTCTCGCGCTGCAGTGGGACACAAATAGCTGATAATAATAATATGTAGTTCACGAAATAACAAGAATAGTTTTCATCAAGTTGTCAAATTGGTGAAGACACCGACACAATTGTTCAGTCATTGAATATCTTATCACGGGTCCGTCAGCGGGCATCATAAGACAAGTTGTAATTCAGCGAGTTATTTTTGTACACTGTTGATTTTGCCCAGTATTTTGGGAATGTATAGAAATTTGCCGGAATTTGGGCATAGAGATTCAGAGTTTGAGAACAATATGAATAATTTCGATTGCAATCAACAGATGGTCACCCCAAAAGACTGCATACCTGCACCAAAAGTTTAATAATCTATCAATTTATTATTATCTCACAACCAATCAAAAACACACCCTCCCTCTTCATCCTAAAGTTCAATATCCCACCACCATACCATACCAAAGATTATCTAAAATTATGATGTCAATATTCTCGTGCCAAGTAATTTGGCGTTGCCGAACGGAACTTAGTTTGCAGATAAGTTATCTGCTAAGTCTTGGATAAGTTAGTTAAGTTAGACAGAACTGTAAAATGGTAACAGAATGGAGTTGTCAATGACGTGAAGTGCGGAGGTGAGGGCAAGATACGGGGTGTTGAGATAGCTTTATACAGTGTGTAGGAAGTTAGGAATTGTTTGGAATAGAAGAGTGATAGAAGAAATAGACAAGAACTATGATTTATGGGAATTACAAATTAAACAGAATATATGGAGCAGATTTAATAAATTGCCTAATTTTATTGTTCTAATGGTGGCAAGCATAACAGCAGCACTTGAGCTCTGAAGTTCCATTCCTATATCTGTCAAAGTGTTATTGGGTTTTCCCATTAGACGTTTTACAGTAGCAGGCCGAAATCTGATTTGTGGGCGGTTGATGGCATTAGACTCGCATATGAAACTTTAAAATATTTTACAAAATGTGGGAGTACTATAAGTTCAGTTCACCACTGTCTTACTCTTCAAGGAATACAGGTGTGATGTTATAAAAGCAAAGCTAGCAAAATACTCGTAATACAAAAAGCTGTTTCGGAGAATCAAACAACACCATCATTCGCCATAAACACAATCAAGATCATCACCAATCACCGTTCCTTACCGAAGCAACCAAAACGAATTAACAACCAACTTTATAGCACTCAATTAAGACGAACGCACGATTTTCAAATAATTCTCGAAAGTTCCCATCAATATGTGTCCATACATTACGGAGGCTTCTGCTCTATATACAAGCCAGTAAGTTAAAGGCGGGTTCTAATCACGGCATCTTCTCGACGTCATCGATCGCGTCTGCGGAGCAGTAATATATTTTAATTAACAACGTCGGGTCGTGGGCGCGCGTGATTGAGGGCCGTCAGCGCGACAAAAAAGACGCAGCGAGACCGAACCTTAACGAGACAGTTCTAATTTCAAATATATTTGTGATTCTTTTAGTGAGGGATTATTTTACGCACGTTTTTGCAGTGAGGTTGTGTTTCGAAAAGTTGGAAAAACAGGTATAAAATCTAGATATTCGACATTATATTAATGTAATAAAAGTGTAAAGTCCTTTCTTGTGGAATTCCTGATTAAAATTAATCTACTCTTCTAGCAATGCTCTTGATACCTTGAAATGAAGTATTACCAATATATTTGGCAATTATATAGTAAAACACTTTAAAACAAACTACAGTCACAGTTTGAAGTCGCATCCAGTCTTACCAAAGACCAAAAGCAGTAAGAACCCAAAATAAAGTCATTTTTAAAAGTAAAACAATGTCACAATTAGGAATACCGTTGCTAGGATACCATGACACTGTTTACATTTTTGTCAAAGCAAAACTTTTTCAAAACAAAAAACGAACCGAAAACTGGTTACAATATAACAGTTTTTGTAGTCAAAGAGCTAAGAACCTGTTATAATTTATGTCGTATTGCTATCTTCAAACTGAATATGTTATTGCTTTTATCGCTTATAAGCGCTCGCGGCGGTATCTACACTTCTGTTGGTTATGCTTTAAACTTGCAACAATAATGGTTAATCGTAACTGTGCGTAAGATGTTTGTTGGCTCTTTGACTATATTATTTTGGGATGTATTCCTGGCAAATTAAGGTTCACTTTTGAGTGTAGGAATCATTTGCTGCATATTTGTGTGATATCTGGAATTCATTTTTTAAACCAGAGTAGTCTTTGGTTCTCAGCAAACATTTTTGTCATCTTTTTCTTCTTTAGAAATAACCAATTACTCCTCTCTTTGAGGTAACTGGCGAAGTGCAACATAGCTCATTACAACTGCACCTGCACAAACCTTGAATAAATCAATAAAACGATGGGTGGTAATAGAATATTTTAACCTTATCCACAGTTTAAAAGTACACCATATAACCGAGTATTTAAGTAGTCAAATAACCAGCTAACTCCTTGAGCAGCCATAAAAACTAATTAAACAGCTATAAAACTTCACTCAAATTAACATAACGCCATTGAAACAGTAGCATTTGAAGCAGACATACGTAGTGTGGGTACAAAACAGCTGATCAATGACGCAAGTCTTCGCATGAGCTGTGCAAACAAATGCGAAGCGCCAACAATGAACTTTGTGAGAACTGTATGAATGAAATTGTCGCTGTTTTAGTTAGAGATGGGAAACTTTGCATTTAAACGGCGAAGAAAACTCGTTATAGAAAAGGCTATTAGTTAAAAGTAGATTGAAGGGGATTGGGACAAGTATTTAAAAAACAGTGTCGTCGGGCCGTGAATGCGGATAAAAGAGTAGATCACATTATTACCAAGCAGATGTGATGTACGAATGATACAGACATGCTGAGCTGAACCGAATTAAATGAGAATTAGGGTAAGAGCATAGTTTCGGAACATAATACCAGATTCTATGGCGTTTTTAAGCTATACAGATCAAGCTCGGTACCCATGACTTTAAAACTGGGCTTTGTTAAGAAAGAAAATGACAGCTACTCTCCACATACATTGAAATGGCTACCTATAAACATTAAATTAGGGCTCTTCGTTGACAACAAGAACGCATATACAAGATTAACGGCCTTACAGACAATAAAGCAATTAATAACACGCAGCAACCGAAGGGTAATCAGCATTAAAGTTAGCATACTAGAACTATTAGAGGCAAACACATAAACCCGTAAATGTCAGAATTAACTTCTGAACAAGGATCTCCTAACTATTGCGAACAATTCGTGACGTAATAAGGTAGATATTATTGCTATAAACATAGAAGGAAATTATGAAAATGAAGTTTTGAATATGACTGAGGATATAGACGACAATAAAAATAGAGGAAGAACCAAGAAAAAACGAATGGATGGTGTGAAACATGATATAGATTGAAAGGTGGTGAATACTGAGATGACTGATGATGGATGATGTATCTGTGCAGAAACCAGAAACATAAAGCTAAAGGCAGAAGCCGTCGATTTGGCGACGCTTGAAGATGATGATGATGATGATGATGAAGAAATGCAGAATAATGATGGAAAATAGATTAAAAATGATGATTACCATGAAGACGTTATCAATAAAGATGATAATTCTAATACTACTATCCCAAGACATTCCAAAAGACATGAAGCAACTACTAAAAATAAAACAGCACCAAATATAAAAGTCGTTGCAAATAATACGTGTCAAGATTTAATATAGCAAGTCTAACTTAATGTTACCATTCCGCAGGAACATACGCTTAACCAACTGCAAAAAGGGAGGAGAGACAAAGCGGTGGACTGCAAAAGGTGTATTTATGATTTCACAGTATCTCGGCCCGTCATCGCTTGTTGCCAGGATTTGTATTAAAGGGATGTGCGCGTGTTTGGATGCGTGGTTTAATGTTTTGTGAAATTTAGATGAAAATTTTTTTGAGACTGTGAGTTTATAGATTTTGGTGAGGAAAACTTGGATTTTTAAAGTGGTTTACTAAAACATACAGCAAAATGGAATTCGTATCAAGAAAGACAGTAGAAAATACGCTTTCAGATATTGTTTAGAATAAAGAAATGGCAAAGATTGATTCAATTTTCACTAACTGCAAAATTTATAGATTTTGACGAGAATCAGTGGAAGATCTTCTATAAAACAAACACTGTTTTCAAGGTTTCACAGTTTACAACTAAACTTATACTGTCACTTACGGGATATCTTCCGTGATTGAAATATCGGCAGCTCAAAATAATGAACAATCACGGAAGATACCCCGTAAGTGACAGTATAAGTTCTATAAAACAAACTTTAATTTGTAAAAGTTGTTAATCTTCATTCTTGTAAAACTGCATAAAACACATAATTACCAGTCAACGATTACATTCAACAATCCAATACCAACAAATTATTCAAATCCACTCACGCGAAGATACTCGTAGTTCATATTAGCATAACTCTCAATTTCTAAAAACAATGCCGCATCCATTTTGTTTTCATTCGTGTTTTGTATTAGCATAGAGAGCGTAGGCACGAGCGAAGTAAGGCGGAACACCTAGTATAGGTACTTGTTTATGTTACAGGCATAATGTGTAGAACGGATTTTTGTGAGATTCCCAGATTCGCAACTGATTGGTTTAGTAGACATGATTTTCAAAAGTTCGAATGTAACAATCGAAGTTTGCAAGTATAGGGTGAGAAAATTATTAGGTGTCAAAGTACAGTACTGCAAAGATCATTTGCAGTTACGACGTGATGGACCGATATTGAACAAGAAGATGCCATAATGATAGGTTCGCCTCCCATAATATTAGATCCTAATATCGTCATCTGAAGAGTAGGTGTACGAAAGTATTATGGAGACCTAAGAGCTTATAAAGGAAATAAGGTGTACTAATATGCTTACTGACCCAGAGGTTAAGTGATCGGCTGATTCAGAGCTGAAAATTAACAATAACACATTATACAAATTCATGTTGCAAATAGCTACTAAGTTTTACGAAGACATGATGAAGGAAAACATCATACGGACACCACCGACCCACACTGAGCAAGCGTTGTTATTAATGCTAGTTCCTTCTATGTTAGAAGAGGCCTTTGCCCCACAGAGGGACTATAACAGACTGCTACAGAATGTTCCTTTAAGCTTGTCGGTTATATAAACAAGTCTGACCCTAACAATGCGTCGACGCAACTGATTCCATTAGCGATAAGAGTTTTGCAAGAATTGAAAACGTTTCACACGATGCCTGGCTTTTATGTTTACTTTAACCTGTATTTAAAGGAAAGCATTTTGTGATATTGGCTACAAAATTTGATTAACGGCCATCTGGCTACCACAATTTAAAAAATAAACGTAAAAAAAATCTTATGGATGGCTTCCTTGTGGATTGGAAATAAGTAGGGCAGAATCGTGACCAGTAGAAGGAATGAAGGGAGATTTTGCCCAGCAGTGGGGCAGTACGGGCTAGTAACAACATTACAATACCAACTTAAAACCAATACTGGTTGTTTTCCAAAAACATCGAAGATCAACTTTATCTGCTACAAGCATACAGATATACATTATTCTATGTCGATTAGCTACATTGTAACATTTACAGATTGAAATGGTGTTAAGTGTTTTACAATAAGAATGTTAAGGCTACCATGAGATTACGCCAGCCGTGATGCTGAAATATTTATTTGTTTTCTTATTATGTTTAATATCGATTACTTCTCATGGGTGAAACACAGAATTGAATGATAAAATTGAGAGTTCAGGTAGAAGTCAAATCAATATGATAGCATATTTATTTAATTATTTAAACTTCATGTACAATAGGTGGTACATAGGCGGACTTAATGCCACAAGGCATTCTCTACCAGTCAACCTTTGGGTTAAATAAGAAAACATTGTGATAGGGTACAAAATAAATATATAAAAAATAACTTCTTGCTATCGAAAATTTATATAGGCACTTATAATGATACTAATACTTATATGCAAATAAAATAAACTAATACCAAAATTAAAAACGAGAAACCTAATAATATATGCATATTCGTGCAAGTGGCAGAAATACAGCTGAACAAGGATCTTTTGGCGTATGGCCTAAGACGAAAATAACTCTGCCATCTTGTTTTGCAACACATTTCACTGCTATATTTCAAAAATGTTCAACAACAGCGTCCTCTGTGTATTCCAACCAAAAGATTCTAGTAGCACTAACGTATCGCCTGTAGGGACAAACCTAGTGCCAATATTTATGTCTAGACTTTTCCCAATTACGTTAGGTTTACTTGCCACTGCCCCCTAACCAGATGTGGTAAATATCACCGACCAGTTAACAGCCCCTACAAATTTATTCTAGCGATCGTAAACAACTGCTTTGACCGGATTCGCAAATTGATTGCGCAAGAGGCCTACACGTCCTATTTTACCACCTGGGGGACTGACCCAGTGTATTGCCACAGCGACTACTCCCAATTACGCTGGGATCAACTTGCTAGATGTGGTAAATGTCACCGAAACGAGGAAATGTATTCTAGCAAGCAATGATACAAATAAATCTGATTTGTGACTGACTGAAAGAAATACTGCTTGTAGGTAGTCTAAACTATGAAGTATGAGATAAAGAGAGATAAATAGATGGATATGCTTCTTTGTACGCTAAGAATATGTTTAATAAGAGGTGGCACAATGGTATTGTCGCTTAAAGCAATTTCCTCCACACACTCTATGAGGGCGAAAGATAAAGGGCCTTGAGAATGCCTTGTGGCATTAAGTCTGCCTATATATCACTCTTGTACATGAAGTTTAAATAAATAAATAACAAAAGAAAATGGCAATACATTTTACTTAAAGAGTGCAAACGAAAACCAATTAAGTAATGATATGCCAAAAAATCTCCATCAAACAAGTCATTTACGAAATTAAGTTTGTATCAAAAGAATCCACGTGCAACGACTAGTAGTACCTATAAACTTTAACATTACCACCAAATATGACCATACTCATATACCAGCAGGTTCTCAGTATTTTTCAATTACTCCCTCTAAGTCCATTTTAATTGAGCACGTATATCTAAGAATGGTTCTAAAAGCAATTCTAAATCTTTTTTAATTAGATCTCTTTTTATCTGATAATTGATTAGATAGGTAATTGAAAGTGGATTTTATACTGGTAAAAGAATTTAGTACAGGTTTGTTTAACTGTGTAAGAACTGAAGCAGTGGAGGAAATTAAATATATCAGGTTTGAAATGCAAAAACGGGGCAATGAGGAAATGAAAAAACAACAAGAGAGCCGCACCATAAGGTCGAATTTACTGTGGCGGTAAAGCTTTATCAACTGTTACATTAAGCACATACAATAGAATAGAATAGAATAATATTTATTATTCTAGTAGAAGGCACAAAAATAAAGCAAAATTAAAAATTATCAAATCTTCATCTAAAGCTTTGGAAGAATCCTTAGTAAATCTCTAACAAAGTCAGAATTTGTTCAAATTAACGAATTTAAAAACAACTATGATAGTGTTCCCTTCTTCAAACACACCTTAATTCTTTAACAAATAATACTTAACACTAAAATTATTAAATTAAATACCAACAGATCTAAAACGAATGCTAAACACTACAACAGAGCTGGCGTTTGAACAATTAATATTTGAACATGTAACGACTTGGCACAACACTGAACTGGCAGTTTTGAGAAGTGCTACATAAATCATAATACTAGAGATAATACTGCACTAAGCATGGCTGAAGGATTTGCTTATGTTTTTTTTTGAAGTAGATGCTACTAGCAAAGCATTTAAAAGTGATGAAGATGAGGATAACGTAAAAGTGAAAAGAAGACCTAAAGAACGGAAATATTCAGAAATATTTTAATTTGTTTAAGACCTGTGTGAGAATTCAAGATCACTGTCATTAATGTTGAGGATAACACAGGATACTGAACAGCAGCATGAGACTTTTATTTTAAAGTTTTGGATTTAAACAAAGCAGAGTATCAGTACCTACGCCATACCCCTAATGATGATGAACATATTCTTGCGATGACTTTTATAGATAAACTTATGATCGACCTTGCAAATCTACCAGTAGCAAAAACAGACAACGCTATGCCAACCAATTAAATTTAAATTTAAATTTAATTTAACAAGACACACAGACACGCAGCTTCACGCTCACATTAAGGGCACAAGACAGTCAATCGACCTTCGCCCGTCAAATTATACGCACAGCCCACTTACGATATTGACAAATTAAATTTATAGTTAAGCGTTGTGCAAGCGCAAGTAATTGTTGTAATGTCTGTTCTGACCCTTGTTACAGATTGTTGTTATTTCGATTTGAACGAAAATCAACTTTGTGCAAACATAAATGAAGCCGATTTCAAAACGGATGATCCTACTGAAAAGGTCACAAAAATATTTGCAGTTGTAGCACAAACTGAACTTTATGTGTGGTTGCAAAAGTTGCTTTTCCAAAAACGCAAGTTGGGAACCTAAATCGCGAATGAAGTATAAGTTCTATACTGGAGTTGGACGCTATTTGTATCGCTACATAAGCTCTTGTACCCTATTTGTTGTCTGTCAGATAACTGGATAAGTAATTGACAAGACGTCAGTTTTAGTAATTGAATATTTGCATCAATCTGGCAGGTTAAGGTAAGCTGAGTATATCAGTTTAATTGCAGAATTCTATGATGGAGATGGATTATAATATGATGAAGATCAAGCGATAAGCAATGCAGATAAATTTTAGTCTAATAGGAGAAAAATTATCAAAAGGCCTCATTAAGCAGTGCATGCTTAGAGCCAAAATAACGATTAATGAAAAATTGGATTCAATACCTAATTTCACAAAACATACAGCTGTTTTTGTATTAGCAGAGAATTCTATAGGCACAAACTAAGTTCCCAAGCAAATTATAATCATTTAAAATAATCATACTATTCATATACCTATAAATAAAACCGTGTAAAGTTATGCGAAATTTGCCAATCGAATAATTCTATAGAATTAATCGAATATTATAATCGGTATGTTTGCAAACAATTGTTGAATTTGTACTGCTTACAGTGGAATTTATTACTTTGGTTGTCCTTGTGGACCAAACCACATAAATTTGATTAGGTGCGTTCAACTTTGAACTGTGCCACCAGGTGGTAGAGTAGAGTTTTCAATGATAGTGAATTAGTGTTAAAAATAACGATTGTTCATTCGTATCTTCAAGTTTATTTTTCTGGTGAGAGAATGAAACTCTATCTAGTAAAACTAAACATTAATAAATACCATGACCACGACAATGAGATGAGTAAATTCAGTACTTTCATTCAATTTCTTAACATAACTAACTGTTAGCTTATTAAAAGTCACAACGACTGGTTCTTTTATCATGATTTTCAAGTCTATTAGACGCTACTACATACAGGCGACCTTTAAGAGAAACTTAACTTTACGCAATAATGATAAAATAATAATAGATGTCGACTTGTTTATTATTAATCTCATTGACCATTCAGCTAATGTTATGCTTTGTCAAGATAGCTTCTTGATTTCTACTGAATAGACTCAAAAGAATGAAGATTTCTGTTTGAAGGAAACTCCTGTGGAATGTAACGCAGTAATGCAACGATGAACTAAAAAATAGCAAAGAATCGAAATTCTAATGTTGATTTTTTTATTAGCCTGTAGCCTGTACTGTCCCACAGCTGGGCAAAGGCCTGCCCCAATTTGCACTTTCTGGGCCGGCCTCGGCGGCACCGTCCGATTATTATCAATTATGGGTATAAAATTCTAAACAAAACAAACACTTGGTAGAATTCGGCTAATTGTTACAATGGTTAATTTAATCTGCTAACCCGAAGTTTAAACTGTCCTTATTCTACATAGCTAAGATAAAGTTATTATAATTTCAAATACAGTTACCGCATTGTTATCAGTAGTAGTTAACTTAACAGTTAAGTTATAAATGCTTTATATTGTACGCGTGGGAAATGTCAAGAATTTAACTTTGGACTTAACAAGGCTCTATAATCGGCCGAGTGGCATTGTGGCTCTAGTCAATAGGTTAATGATCTGTCATTATAATAACATAACCATTACGTGTATTGACGACTTTGAAGTGGTTAGACTGAAGAATATTGTCTTTGAAGTATGCATCAATAGAAATATTATTATGGTTTTGTGTCTTAACATAAATATCCAGCAACCAGTAGATATAGATGATCTTGTTTAGCAAAAAGCCCTAGTAACACAGCTGTGAATCTGGACGGTTTTTCGGAATTTTCGGAGAAGACCCAAAGAACAAAGAAACTATTCGACTAAAAAGTATTGAAACAATAACGTAGTAATTGGAAACTGAATGAAGGAGATGAAGATACAAAAGTAAAAAGCTTAAAAAAACTGAAGAAGAAGAACGTATATATCATTTGCAGATTTCATTACACGGTAGTACAAAACATGATGAAATTTACAAACTGCAAGTAAATTCATCTAAAATAGAGTAATTACAGTCTAAATAAACTTTCACTATACAGAAAGATGGTTCGATACCGTTCAAGAGGCTGCATCGTGTGCGCTAAAGGCTGAATAATCGAGATGAAAGATAGCAGACACGTTGATCTTACTATCAGTGGCCTATATTCGGGAACAGTGGATGTTAAAGTTGCCAGTTACTGGGTAATTGAATATAGTCAAGTGATAGAGAGTAGGAGAAACAGAGACCTAGGTCCACCAATCTAGACTATTAAACACTGATGATGGTGATGAGACAGAAAATAACAGTAACCAAGTAATTGATGAAAGGGTAAAAGAAGGGACCTAATTAAAAGAAGTCAAATTAACAAAGACAGAAGGAAAAGCAAGTTTTGGAAACATTTCAAAAGGTCATTATTTTGCGCACTTTAAGAAGGATGCTTATAAAAATATTTTGGAAGTCGCAATCACAACTGATGAAACCGAATTATAAATATTACATCATTATCTGTCACAATCAAAAGTTATAATCAAATTCGCAGAAGCAACTCGATTGTGAATATTATTATTTTTTTAGTTTAGTTAGCTTCAAGATTGTCTGGCAGTTTGAGTACTATATGCGGCCTACCCAAATGTCCTTTCTTTGGTATTGTTCGTCGTGTTGTTGAGCTCCTTGGATTATGAGTCGAGCTACACGATCATTGACAAATGCTTGCACTGTCTGGACAGGTCCACTCAAATCTGTGTGGTTATTTCTTCAAAAGACCATCTCAGACAATAATCTATGGTCCTCATATGACTTGAACAATATCTGGACTTTAAAAGAGACGGTGACCTCTGAGTTAGTTTCGGATATTTCTTCTCAGAGTAGTCAGGTACGAAACACCGGCCCCATCTAGTTTTAAAACATAACATGTTGACATGTAAAAGTGTTTTGTAAACCAATTTACAGAAATAAATATGATTTATGACTCATTGACAAACTAAAAGACAAAACACGACCAAATACACCACAACAACTTTGAGATCCATTGACCAAGCGAGCAATTCACAATAATTGAACTCAGGGGTCAGCAGAGATAGTGATCTACCCACCGGAGGCTCGCTATCGATCGTAATAATTAATTCTAGCCATGATACGGCTACTTGAAGCTGAGCTATTCAAATTCGCAGCAAATATATCAGATAAAGTCAAAAGTTCCCATGTAAGGTAATTGTGAGTGAAGTTATAAGGAAAGTGAGTTCGATTGGTCCTGTTTGGTTCGACTGATCTAGTTGGCTTGGAGGAATTTGCTACATGAACAGTCTGTGTCATGGAGAAGGAGAGCTGATAGCTTTGGCTCCAATTTCCAATAGCTTAAGTAGTATGTCAGGAATTTAGAAAATACATGAACATGGACCAATGCTACTGATATCATTTAGGTTTACTTTGAGGGAGATTGATGCAAAGAACACTCCTGCCTTGTATGTATTTTGATAGATTGCGTAATTACGTAGATAAATATGGAAGACTTAACACTTTGTAACCAAATGATTAAGTAATGTCTAACTAGTATCAAAATTCTAACTATATTCCTTTCTAAACAGAACAGAACCACCGATAAGTATCAAAACTATTGTGTCTGCATTAGAAACGATTCATGCCGTAATTATACGAAAATATCCCATAACACGGCGTATTAAAGGTCAAAGTTGCATAAATTACGGGTCACTAGCTCTTCGGGCCGTGCAACCCAATTACCTATATACCTTAGTTGTTTATGCTAGATGACAGGTAGATTTACTTTCATTAGAAATCAACAATGGGTATTATCTTTTGCAATGTTTATTTGGTCTAGAGAAATAATAATCGTAATGCCGCTTCTGCCCAAGATGATAGAGATGTTAGAACTTGGACAAAGCAAAGGAGTATGTAAGAATAGGTAGCAGGTGGCGTTCAGCAGTTTTTGCATTCCTTATGTCCCTCATGGGAAACAGGTGTAAGTATGCATGTGACAACAGAAGTGAGAAAGAACATAGTAGAACAAATGTGGAGAAGGGAGACACAGAAAAATCTTCCGCAGGTAAATGAAACAAATTTTTTTTTTTTTTTTTTTTAAAAACACCAGTAAGAGTGTCTTATAAGATGACAAAGACAAGCAGCAGCCCTTTCAAAGGTCAATGTCTTCTTGATAATGATAATGATGAATAGGAACACCTTAAAACTGATAATCATCAAATCGCTGCAATAATTATAAAAATGGCCGTCGATGATCATTTTCTCCTTACCAAACTTACCAACACTACAAAAATCAAAAGAAAACAGCCTCACAAACCTACAAAACCGATTTCACTTCCCCATCTTTTAATAAACGAAACCCAACATTGTGTAGAAGCGCATCAAATACTTTAATCTATGGGATCCACTATCGTACCACAAAAACAATATCATGTCGAGCAGTCAACATGGGCCTTAATTACAACCTTAAACCCAAACCCAGAAAGAACCAAACCGTATCTCTAAAGGCAGAAGGTTGGAACTCCAATGGGAGGGTGTAGTACCACCGTAATAAGCTTTCTAAAAAAAATGATTCGACCGGTGTAACATGGAATGTGGATCGTTCGTGAGAGGGCACTAAAATCCAAATGTGCAGCTAATGTTGGGTGTTATGAAAAATTTTAGGAAACTCATGTGTTTTTAGAAGGGTCAGAATTGTAATTTGAGAGATCTATAATTTAGATTTTGGAATACGGAGCTGTAAAACTGTAATTAGGAAAGAATTGCATGAGCTTCCACATTTTTTAGGTCATCTTTATGTTATTTCAGATCATTAGGAAACACTTATTTTTTGGAGACCAATACTTCTTCCATTTCCTTTGTCAGTCTTTAATTTACTTCTTTTACTTTCGTATTCATACCTTTTTTTTTTTTTCCGGATGGGAAATCATCAAATGACCCCCCCCCCCCACTCTGGGCGGAGCGGAAGGGAGTGTCAGACTTGTACTGACTAAAACCCATCCATGTTCCTTCTTTGCCCTTTGTGTTCCAGGGCCACGGTATCTCTTTCGAACAGTCCCGCAGCCCTGGCAGGTTCGTATTCATACCTCACATAATCTTTCCATATGCTTTACTTAGTCCAAATATTAAGCTTAACTAACTATACTAAAATTATTATCATTAACACGAGAAACGAGAAATTTACCATGTTTACTGATAAAAAAAAAACAACCCGTTTACCATTTCCCGTTTCTAGTGTTAATAATAATGTTAGTGACAGTTTAAACTTTTATACTAAGGCTGCTTTCACATTAGGACGTTAGCAGCGCGACAACAGCGCGGCAGAAGCACATTCGCAAACAAAAGCTAAAAAAAAAAACGTTTTTTACCGTGTGGACGTTAGACGCGCGACTGTCGCGCTGCTAAAGTCGCCTAAATGTGAAAGCGGTCTAAAATCGTATGCTCAAATTGTAAATATCACCAATAATGAACCAGCATCGATCCGTGTCTACAGACTCCTATAACATTAATCTACCAGTCCTAGCTTGGTAATTTACACAAAAATGTTGCACAAAAAGGAGTCCCTCGTAATAAGGTTTTAAAAAACGTTTTTCCCAACATTGCTAGGCAATGAATGATGGTATTTATTTAGTATTGGACACTAAACTGAAGTGAAACATGTTTACTGTACAGTTCGCATTTAAATTGGCTTATTTCTAGCTATTTTTATTTATAGGTTGTCTTTTTTTCAATGCAGTATAGAATTTTCATGTTAACTAGGTACAAACAGCAGATATAAACCTAAAATCTATCACAAAATACGATTATTGACTGTTTTATATATATTAATCTGCCTCGTTGGTCTAGTGGCCGTAAGCGCGACTGCTGAGCATAAGGTCCTGGGTTCGATCTCCAGGTCGGGCAAAGTGTTATTGGGTTTTTCCATTAGTAATTTCTCAGTAGCAGCCATGGACTCTGGATTTGGGATCGGTTGATGGAAATAGGCTCGCCTCCTATTACGTGGCGAAATGTGGGTGTGCTATAAGGTACACCTCTGCCTTACCAATCGGGGATTACAGGCGTGATGTTATGTTATCTACCAACCCAACACCTAAACTTCTGATTTTCGACATTTTCACACACACTCATACATACAAATTGCCTTCCGGTGATGATGGGTAACCCAGAATAATAACCAATTAACTTGAAAAAGATAACTGTGATTATTAAAAATATTTTAACACATACATACCATAAAGCCTCAATATACTTCGGAAGTAATAAAACTTAGTCATAATACGCTAAAACACTCAAATTAATTACGACCATTGACCGCAATTCCGTAGTACCACCTCCCAATTTCTCTAATCACACCAGACCACCGCTGTCGTCCCCTAATTATAAAAGCCAATTAACAGTTTCAGACAAATTGTTAAGATGACTATCTGTTATAACCTAAATTTGCGTTAAAATTTATGCGAGAACGTCTAATATCCCGCTAGCTAGAAGAAAAAGGAAATAATTAACATACGGAGTTATGAGTAGACGTCAAATAATTATCATTTTTATATAAAGTTTGATTTTTTATTAGGTGTAGTGATGTGGTTGTAATATTTATTCATATTTTGTTATTTGGTGTCGTTACTGTTCCATTTAACACTTAAAAGAAATAGTAATGTTTGATTAAGTTTTGTTTTTTTGCATAGTAATGTTTGCTATTCAAGGACCATCGTGGAAGAGTGTATTACTTTTTAGTTATAAGAATTAATAATATATACAGCACAGAAGCCCGAAAGTCTGACCATCACAACCAGTCTTACCAGGATGTTTCGAGTTACTCAGTTTGTGGAGTTCACATAGGCAGTTCTTTATTGTTAAATACTGGTACTCATATCATCACGCTTGTAATCCCCGAGGGGTTAGGCAGAGGTGTACCTAATAGTACACCCACACTTCGCCAGGTATTTTAAGTCCCATGTAATAGGAGGCGAACCTATTGCCATCAAACGGGCACAAATCCAGACTACATGGCTGCTACTGAGAAATTCCTTATGGAAAAACCCAACAACACTTTACCTGACCCGGGAATCGAACCCAGAACTTCATGCTCAGCAGTCGTGCTTCCGACCACTCGATCAACGAGGCGGTCCTGGTATTCAGTTGTACCATTTATGCTCGTGTCTTCTAACTATACAAAGAATAGTAAATAAAATCTTGTACACCCATTAATTCTAACCTCGTCTAAAAATATGCTTTAACAAATCATATGCATATCAGAAATCTATAAGCAAACGAGACGTCGGCATATACCTGTGCTAGTGTACACACTATACTTGTAGTATACCAGTAATACCTGTGATGTAGGTTAGTGCTGGGCAGTTCAGATACCGTTATGGTTATAGCTATGGTGCGCACATAATGAAGCCTGGGGCCCGCACAGCACTATTTAGTGTTGCGTGTGTAACTAGCTTCGGTTTTTAGTAAAAATAAAAGAGTGTCCGATGGGATTTTTCATTAGGAAAAAATTCCGATTTCGTCTCATTAGGAAGGAATTACTCTTTTAGGAAGGAATTACAAAAAAAAAACTTTACTTAGTACCTTTCTCCGTAATTTTACGAATTTTTGTAAGCAAAACTGCATGCTCCTTGACCCAGCGATTTAACCTGTACTTTGTGCTTAGATTTTTAGTAAAAAATAAGTTAGAATTATGAAGTTATCGTAGTAACGCCAAATACTTAGAACTTTTCTCTTTCTATAACTTATAACGGCAATTGATAACACCTATAAATAATTCAGCGAAAGTATACTTACAAAATCGCAGCACTAAAAAAGTTCAGTTAATTTATTGCATATACAAGTTAACATCAACCTTACTGTCTGGAAGATAAAGCTGAAGTTCTTATGAAATGATCAACTAAACGTGCTTGGCACTAAAAAGTTTAGCATACTAATCACATTTGTCCATTTGGGACATCAAAAAACCTGAATTGTGTCCGCGGTCGTAAAATATTGTCGCTACCAAACTTGATAAAAACATTTAAAATTAATAGGCTTCAGTTTTGAACACTGATAAAAAAGTAATTGCCTATTACTAAACAACTACTGATTTTGGTTAACATTATCTGTGCCGTACTCCGAAACTGATAACCCAATTTTGGTAGGACAGTTGGAGGAATAATATATAATTCTGTTTTAGTTTTGCTGGATTTTAATAATTTATTTCTTGTTCAATATTTTACACCAATTTTTTCGACACCTTGATTTATAAACTATTCCAATATATTCAGATTAAAAATAATCCTTTTCACAGTTCCATAAATCAAAAACAAGCGTGCCTGAGTCAAAAAAAACGGTTCAATATCACAGCTTCCATAAGAATAAAACCAGGAACCTACCGCGAGTAAAACCGTATGTAAAAACTAGTCTGAGATCGGCCTGGGATCTCCTGTCGGGATGTCATCCTTTTTGCACACTCTGCTTACCCATTTACAGCCTACGTGATGTTTATGTATGAATCTTTAAGCCTGATATCTATTAGCTATGTTCGAAAGATAAACTCGAAGCTTTTTTGGATAAAAAACCAGTTTTTGTTAAGTAAACTTCTTGTTTTCGTATTGTTTCTATCCATACACGTAGTTTGCAAATAGACTTTTAAGTTAAACAAATGTCTTTGGTATTTAAAATTCCTAGAAAAGATGTGTTAATTTTTGGTACATTTGTTAAGAACGGATTTTGTGGTATGCTAATTTGTACATCCTCTTTAATTTATGCTATGTTTGTTTTTGATCAATCAGATAGTGCATTGACTTCTATTAAGACTGTGTAAAACATGCAAAACAACCATTTTCGCAGCTACCTCATAAATCCCTCGCATAGTTTTGAATAAAATAAAACGTCAGAAGATCGGCGTTATTAGATAATACTCTGACCTCAAATAGGTAGCCATGACCTCCACAATCAGCTGATTGTTACAACCTTAAGACTTGTTTGTAAAAATAGGAATCCAAAACCTAAACGAGAAAATACGACCTTAACTCATCCTAAGATATAAATAAAACTTAAAGCTAAACCAGTCTCTGAACATGACTAAAAATTAAACCTAAAACCTCCATCGTTTATAACCTAACACCGAGCAAAAGGAATAAAGCCTTTTTGCTGGTCAACTGCAAACTTGAAAAATACTTTTTCAAGCTAGCAACATTATCCTTAATTCTTATTGACAGCCGCGGCGTCCAATGTCGTTCGAAATTATCTTATTTGGGTCACTTATGAGGGCAACGATCCCTATCTTAATCCTTTTATTTTAAAATCGTCGAATCGTTCATTTGCATATTATCAATCCTATAATCAAAGAAGGTAGGGCAACAATCCAGTGAAATATTTGCCGATGAAATGTAAAGTATAGCGACCCAGCATAGATTATTATCAGCCACGAAAAATATGTTTGCACAATTTTAAACATTCGGATCGTTACATCGAAAAGAACCTTTCGTTAAATAATTATTTAGAGGTTTTTGATGGTGCCATTAGGTTAGGTAGCGTTAATTAGGAGCTTTTTTCGCATTAACTTGTGTTTTAAGCAATATGTGTGATACGCTGTATTTATTCAGTAATTATATTTTTAACTTTACACCCAGGCCTAATAAATTTTAATTAAGCAAACAGTAAAGAACAGCTATAACAAAATAAAAGCCAAAGAGCTTTTATTCTGTTTATTAGTTCAATTCATTCACCAATAAACACTGAGTATTTACAAATAAATTCCTAAACTTAAAAAAGTATTCCAATTAATTTACTCCAACCGTTTAATTACACGAAAACTTTAATCGAATCGAATCGCTTTCCGATTCGAATAAATCAATAATTTCATTTTTATTTGTAAGAACGCCTACCGTTAGTGTTGTAAGATCAAAATAATACCCGCTAATTTCCTAAGACAAAATCGAATGCATGCAACACTGAGTGTTGTACTCGACTTTTTTTTAATCGATTCGTTTTGTATCGATATCTTTTGTGATTGTTGGTTGCGTCGGATCGATGCAAAATTTATGATTTAATTGCCTGTTGCCAGTTTTAACGGGTTCAAAGAACTTGAAACGTTTCGTAATCGTAATGGTAGTGGCGGTGAAGCGTGTAGTAACCCAAGATGGAGTTAAAGCTAAGTAGTGTCTCACGTGTGTTCCTTGAAAGTCTAAATTTAATTGTTTTTCAGATGGTGAGATAAAATATTTATACTGCGTGGTTTTCAAGTTAAGTGATTCTCACCATACATCACACTTATAGTTTAATTTAGTGTTCAAGCACTCAGTTACAATATTTAGAATCGGTTTATGATTGATCGATTTTGTTTTATGTAAATTTCTTATTAAAAGTATTTCCAATTTCAGAACCTCTCCAAAAAAATTATCATAACAAACAAAACTATCAACATTTTTATGATCGACACAGATTTAATGCAAGAAACTGCATCACCACGATTTATCTCCATCCGATTGTATTTCCTAGAACACATCACTTAAATGACATAAAGGTATAAACTGGTACATGGCATCGTAAATACATGCGAGATAGATCTGTAGTACACGGGGAAATTCTAAATTATATTGAATCAGGATATAGCCGTATGGCCGAGGTTTACAGCATATTTATGAGCCTATTCATTTCACGAATAGAACTTTTATGACGATCCTCCATCTTTTTTTTGTTCGATAATTCTTTAATATGCTTTATGCGAGTTCATGGAAAATTGTTCCATTACATGCTAGGGTTGTAAAGGTTAAAGGTTTTATGGATTTGTAGGAGAGGAATCTATTTTGCAATAGTTGGTCCTTTCATCCCCTGGATATGCGTAAAGCTTTTGTCAGATTTCACTCACAAAATAGATTAAGAACCACTGCCTGAATAATACCTAACTAATCGAAGTTTTTGGATATCAATTACAATTCGGAAATCAAAAACAGTATTTGAGGTTGCAAGCACAAAAAATGCAATTGACAGATAATTTAGTACTATCAACTTTTATTCATAGACCACCACCGAGTAAGAACTTAAAAAGGATCAACTTTAGCACCAAATTCATCAGCATATAAGTGACTTTATGATAAATTCTGTAAAGTAATAAGTGCCCTAGTGGCTTTTGTAGTAAGTCGTAAATCATAAGTTTACGTCTACATGGAATCAAATCCAGGAGTGCGGAAACGTATATGGAAAATATTATTATTTGAATGTATTTCTATCTTGAAGCGATTTTAAGTTCGTCTAGTTCGAGTTTAGTGATCTAAAGTAACTTTAAAGCTTTTGATGGATTTCGCAAGAAGTTAGAGAAATATTGTGTTGAGGAAGGATTAACGTTAGTTGACTAAATGGACTAATCATCACATTCATCACTATATTTGCTTAATTCCTATTTTGTTGTGATAGGCATATCGTACTACTATTATAAATGCGAAAGTTTGGGAGGATATTTGTTACTCTTTCATGAAAAAACTATAGAACGAATTTGGATCAAATTTGGCACACAGATAGTTTTAACCTGGTGGCCTATCATGATGTCTTAAAACAGGAGTAATTCTAGTGTGGGAAAGAGATGGCGCTAGATGACCCCCCTCTGTCCCCCCTCTGTGCCCCCTGGATTAACACATAGGACACTTTTTATCCTGGCAGTACAGTCCCGTGGGCTAATTATCGAACTCCACGCGGGTGAAGTGGCGGGCATAAGCTAGATAAACTCTCTAATGAAATTGCCATGTAAAAGTTTTCTTTTTTTCAGCTGTTTCCTTTTTTTTTTTTAGGCAGGTGTTGCAACCAGCGCCCTTACTAAGTTAAAATAAGTAAGTTGAAATAACTTGTATTAAGGGCAATGGTACAAGCCCATACATACTTCAGTTTTACAAAATAATTGCAGGCAGAGCAAGTGTTTTAAAACTAAAGTTGACATAAAGCCACAATTGCAGAATTCAGAAAAAAAAACTATTATTATTTCATTTATTTGACATTTGAATGATTCTTAAAGATAATATCTGTCATCAGTTTTACTGGCTCAAAATTGAATTACATCCTGTAAGCCAGAAAAGCCATAGCTACTAAAGTTAAATACAAAAGCTCAGCACACGTAACTTTGAAGTAATTTTTAAACAAAACCTAGCCCATTCCGAAATTTATCGACTTCAGACTTGCTCGTAACTTAGTCGATATTCAGTATCGAGTCGATATTGTTTCGCTAAGTTTTATCACCGGGAATAGAACCCGGGTCTGGTTAGTTATGTTGCTGAGCTATCGCGTTACGATAATGTAGCAATGTGCAACTCGCACTCACGGACTGATAATGTCTACGGTACGGACTTTTTGTACTTTATTGGCTGAATGTTGATTAAATGTGTTTAAAATGCGAGTGTGTGGCTCGGTGTTTACGTTAAATAAACCTTGGAAATAAACTTTAAGTAATCCGGTGCGAATCTTTTGCAAACACTGCTTGGAAAACACATTGCAGAAAATTGTAAAGCAAAGTTATTTCAAGAACAGAGTATTAAAATATTCATTAGTATCTCGAGTCTCAACATAAAATAAAATTCCTTTGAGCAACAAAACAGAAAAGAAACAATAATAATTAGGTAAAATAGTTCTAAAATTAAAATAGCCGCGCTGTTCAGGGCTGCCTCGCACATCGTATTCTCATTAACCGCATCGGTCGTAGTCGCTCTCCATCCATCATTACGAGCCGCTGAACGCGGACAGCCCTATAATTTCCGACCAGCCACTCCCCGCGCTCCCCGCTTATTCCCCCCTGACTCCCGCGCATCGCCAAGACTTTTATTAAAAGAAGACGTCCAAGAAATGAGTTTCGACGAAATTTTCTTCAGTCTGAATTAACAGTTCTCCTTGTGTTTAGTTATTTTGAATTAATAAGGAGTTGATAAGTACATGTTATGATGCACGCTTGAGAATGTCAAAATGTAATTGGCTGCTGAAATAACCCGTCGCTTTTGAGAGGCAGATGATAAAATAAATGTCGTATTCGCTGGTATTCAATCTGAATTTAATAACCAGCGAAGTCAAATCTGTCATAGCTAAGTATTCCTAAATAAATACAAACAGAACTGCACTATCCTTTTGTAAAATAAATCTTTAAAGTGAATAAATAATGTCCATTCTAAAATCGCTGTACCTTCGCTCTGACATATTGTATTTTCAAAAACGTTCTGCGCAGGTAATAAAACACAAAAGCTTTTGCAACAAAGTTTATCAAAAGAGGATGCTTCAACGCAGCCTTAAGTATCACTATCGACCGTATCTTTGCAATTAAAACCTTCTTACCGGTAGGTAAAGATAGGTATCCTTTAAAAAAAAACGACCATATAAATGAACGATCCTGACTGAGTTCACATCAGGACAGAATTAATTTTACGACTCCGATACCAAATCGTCATCGTGCCATGAATTAATTAGGAGACACAACCTCGTAGGCATGAACGGAAAATATCACCCATCTACATTTTAATCTTTGTCCTCTGCGCTTAAATGGCAATATGATTTCGTATGAAAGGATGCCAATGAATAAATTAAGTATTTGCGAAGGTAAAAACAATCTGATGAGTATTTAACTAAAATACCATGTCAGCTGGTTATCCTGTAAGTGGGGATTATACAAATGGTTATTGGCACTAGTGAGCAAACTGGGTAAGTAACCTAACCTATCATTTGTGCACATTGCATTCTTTGAAGTTACAAAGTTATACTTCGCTTTGAATGAGGTCGGCACTTGTGCTGAGAATTGCGATACGTGTTGAGTTTTACAGCTGTAGAACTTAAATAGTAGGGACTTTACTATAATACTGGTTGACTTGACGCAACTCAAAGAAATAAAATGCTATTGAGAAACTTCTTCTACATCTACATGAAGTTAATAAACTTTGTAAGTTTATTGGAGAATAACTTTTGACTTCAACTTTTAGAAGCATGAAACATTACATAAAATTTATCCACGTTTTGAGTAAGTCTGTCCATAGACAAGACTCGGTAGAATTAACTCAACTACAAACTAAAAAACTGAAGGAGCTCAAAGAAAACAATCCGAGTCTTAAAAAATAGAGGTGCTACTTTAGCTAGAGCTGTATGAGCTTTGAAGACGATGTATGGACTGAGCTAAGAGATTTACTTTAAATGTAGGTGCAGTCGTCAGCACATCAATCTACAACAAACTGTCAAATTTTCTCATTCGATTTTGAACTTACCAACAAAATTTTATGGATTAAAATCATTTGGAGAAATTTGGCAGATTGTGGTAACTTGATGTGCTGGTGACTGTAGTTTATGTCATAATGACGTTCAACTTAACTACATTACAATAACTCGACACATAACATTCGCATTCCATCGACTCACAATCTCCACCAAAAAATCCGCTGACACATTAGCAATTAAACATTATTCAAAAGAAGAATGACGCTTTAAAACGTCATCGACCGATATCAAAAGCCGTTTATTTGCGTCTGGACCAACTGTAACAGGACCGATAATCATCTGGTCCCTATAACCCAGCACAAAGGACCAGGGTATCATATAATTTGAATACGCAGCGGCGCGCCAGCGTAATGCACTTATTATTTAACTATAAAACCTTTTACATGGCATTGTTTAAATAAATTGTCCCGGCGATTGGTATTCGGGCCGATCGTGTATGTTAAATTATTGAGATAGGCCTGGTTCTGTATGTAGGTCTTGCTTTTAAGTAATTGAGAACGCGAATTGTGGGTTTGGTTTCATTTGAGAATTAGCTAAGAGTCAAAATAGCGAAGGGTTAAAACAAATGAGAGGCAGTATCTTTATCATGCCACTGCTAATACGTACATTTCTTTCCTTATGGTTTTATGCCTTCTGAGAAAACAGAAACAAGCATACCAACGTAAATATTACAAGATTAATTGTAAAGATAAATCCGCAAACTCAGTCATCATCGGTTTTATTTTCATATAAATAAATATCTTACACCTTGTTCGTAACGGCTTTTTTTGGAATCACTAAAATTCTTGACGTAAAAGCTCTGTTTATTTCATCGCTACGAGTAGTTTCATGAGAATAAATAATGAATAAATTCTGAAATATATGCAAGCGTCCTTACCGACGTTCCATTCATTCGAAAAGCAACTTGAACTTTTTATAAAAATCGATACCTACTTACTACTTAACATATCGATTCTCGATATGTAAATCGAATGATTCTACCTCAATTAAAAACCAGCAATGAGCGTTTTCGTTCGGCAGCACAAAGTCTTCTTATCGATATTTCAAATCGATTCAGAATCGGTATGGAATGACTGGCAATGGGTTAACGGATAAGGTGTCGATTGGTTAAAGGTTGGGTTTAAATCTAGCCCCGTTAAGTTGGAGAGGTTAACCTATTCTTAACACATCCATATCCGCCTTAGAGGCAGGTCAACACATAACATTGAAATGATACTTTAAAACGGATAACTTTAGAGATGTCTAGGTCAACTTCGGTTATTTTATTTTCAGCCAGTGTTCTTACAAAAATGGAAAAGGGCCAGAAAAAACGGTACTACGAAATATGACCGTTATATATTAATCGATTATTTGGTTCAAAATAATTCTTAATTAAGCCTTAATCTTGTTTAGGTAATAACCATTAACTTTGGTGACGAATTGACGATTCGCGATCACCCGATCTATTTTTGGTGACCGACAAAAAAGTGGAGCAAATCGATTGGAACATAGCACGGTTGAATTGCTTTGACGATTGTAATTTTATCGCTGATTTGCATTATGGACTCACAGAAAGATTAAGACAGTTTAAAAAAGGGTAGAAAAACGATTTAAAGATGCCATTTGTGTGTGCTGTCATTATAAAATGCACGAACAGAGAAGAATTGATGATACTGTCAGCATCTGTCTCTGACTGATAATTCCAGGAGCTTACAACGATGACAGCAGCATTTCCTAGTAAGCCTATCCATTTAAAATTTTAATTTTTACTTTAAAAACAATATTTTTTACGAGAGAAGTGCGCGCCTTAACCGATTCCATCCAAGTTCACCGGTGTATTTTTAAAACCATTTGCCGTAAACACTCATTTTATGTTTCGATGGAGTCGCAACGAAATTTAAAAGCAATTAGCATGCCATATTCAACTCTTATGCTATAATTATACGCAAACGAGATACATTAATGTGCAGCGCGTCCATTCGCCTATAAAGTTTTTAAAACATTGGATTATATTCGAAAGGGTAGGCTGAAAGAGTAAATTGTGGTGATGGGTTTAAAAAGTTATGTTTGAAGTATATAGTGTAGCCAGCTTGAAAATAAGCAGCTTTTTTGGTTCCCATCACTAATTATTTTCGAAGACCTGATAGTCTAATTTTATCGATCATAATTTTCCACGGTCCTGTTCTTAAGCAAAAATACTAGTCACGAAACTTACGAAAGTAAAATTCGCGTTCTCATTAAAATCATATCGATATTTTCCCAACGATTCATAATCGAATAAAAAAACCGCGAATTGAATCGAATGTTAGCTGTTATATAACGTAACGATTGTTTGAAAACAGGACGATTATTACGAGTCGAACTCAAAAAGGAACTTTTTAGAATCGTTTACATATACATGAAGTCGAAATAAATCGTTTGCTACTGTGAGAAGCGGAGCGGGTGGGAGTAAACTGTGTACATATTTGTACAATGTATATCTTGATCAATATCCATTGAATTAATATATTATTTTACCAACAATGGGCTGTATTGTATCCAATGACTCAGCCTAGTTTATGAATACGCTCTAATAGACTAATTAATCATTTCCAGTAATAATGTTTTCTATTTTACGAGCTTTATCTACTTCGTGATCTATTTGACTGTAACATGCAGTATCGTTTTATATCATTAGGATAAGGATTGGAAGTAAAATTGATATTTATTAGTTAGTTGCAATACTTGCAATACATTGCAATCAGTCGAAATTCACAGAGCTCACTTTTTGTTTACTCTACTTAGCTAATCTTTTTCTATAAAACAACTCATCGTCTCAGTGAAAAATAAAAATATTAAAAACACGCTCATCGCGCCACAAGCCGAGCTACCTTACAGCCCTCGAGCAGTGGGTAATCGAGTAATCGGGCGCCCCGTCGATCGATGTCGCGTAATATTTTTTTAATATATCGATACTTCATTCGACCACATCACTAAACGCGACCGATGACAGACGGACAATATGGCCAGCTTTTTTGTTTGTTTTTAATTTATAGAAATAAAATGCTTTAGAATTTAACGGGAGTACTAGTTTTATAAAACTGGATGAATTTTATAGCGGCTATGTAAATGGAGTCAGGCCATTTAGGTGGAGTTATTTTAACGAATGTGTTCTTTTCGTGTCGTGTTCAACTATATTTTAAAACGAAATTGAAGATATTCTACTTTGGAAGCGTTGAAACTTGAAATGTTTCACTTCGTTTTTTACGACTTCTTCTCATATATAAATATCTGATCACTCCCATAAACAGCTGGTCCACAATTTCTAAGCCACATTAAATCTCAAGTGAACAGGAAAACGCATCAATCCCTAATAGTTATACCCAGCCAATAAATAAAATAAATCATTTTTTTCCTCAATAAAAAATAAAAAATATGCAATAAAACATAAATCTATCAGAAACGGAACGCAATTAAAAAATATAAAAAGGTACGCTCCACATGCGACCGGCCGACTAGACACTAGTCGAACGACTTTTTTCAAAATGGCCGCCGACTTTCCCGCCCTGCACAGACGCTGACAACATTGGACACGGCCCGCCACGTGCGAAGTCGAGTAAATGATGTGTTGGGACTCAGGATTTATAGGGATGCACCATCATTTTATTGTTCAATTGAAGCTACTGGGCAACATCTGTTTGTGCTACTGGCTATCGCTAGCATAACATTTGACCGCAGTGTTAAACAACACCGGATCAATTTTGGAACGATTCGTAATGGATGCAAATCTGTTATTTGTTATCACATTTATTGAGTATTTTGATAGAAATATTATTTTATGCTAATAGAGCGTTTAAATAGCAGAAGTCAAGGTAGTTAGATTCGCAAAAAAACTAAGCACTGGAAATGTTTCAATCAATCAGTCCAAATCCTCAATAATGTGTCACAGCTAATGTCGTAATTTAATATTATTTCTTAAAAGTGTCTTTTTTATTATTGTGATGATGATAATGTAGGAGACATCTAGTTTTAGCCAAGCCTATATTTTCTACAGATCACAATAATTTAAGTAGGTAATAAAAATAGATTTCTATAAAAATAACGGTGATGACATAATAATTATAATAGCCGCTGTTCATTTTAAACGTTACTTTCACGGATGCACGTATCCCCACTTTACGATAAAGTTTGTCCCACATTGCAGACCCACTTTTATCCAAGCACATTATGGGTAATAAACTACTATCTATCTGCATTATACATGCAAAAACAGGCTTCCTGATGGAATTAGATTCAATCAAGTACTCTATATCTACCTATTAATAGTCCCTTAGAAATTCTCGATTGTTAGTTGTATTTCTTAGAACTTTCAAGTTACAAGGTATAAACGCATTAAAATATCTATCAAATGAACCACATAGATTCAAGTAGCCGTAAGTATCTTTCAAAGTGCGGTTGTTTAAGCTTAAGTGTAATAAAAGCTTGCCCTGTAGGTAGTATCTTCTTTTTTTAATGATTCGAAACCAGCGCTTTCACACAGCATTTCGAAATATAAATCTGGATAGACTATACTTCGTCCAGTCTTGTCTCATTAGGAAAAATTGTATCATAATAAGTGGAGAAAAATGCCATTGTGCTTGTATGACATACCTACCACTGTCTAAGTTACTCAATTAAGAAAATAAATACTAATTCTCACAGCCCTAGGCAGTGTTTGCAAAAAACCTTCTCGGTACTGTGGGAATGTACCTCGTAAGACAATCTTTTTGCTATATTGGACGATGGTTAAACACAGGACATGGGTGGAAATAACATGTATGAACTTAGTGATGCTAAACTTTGAGATATATCGATAAAAGAATCGATAAGACGGATAATTGAGTTAGGGATGTGCGGTATCGATAGTGCAGCTCTAATTTGCTATGGCCGGATAATCGGTTTTCTTAATTGAAAAGCGAGCTATTCTACATTTAATTTCTATGAACGTGTATATTTTATGGTTATATTTTGCTGGAGACATTTCATTTAACTCTTAACTCAGAGACGTTCGTCTTTGAGCTCCGTTAGAATAATAATATGTATAAGTTAAAGCACAACATGATTTGCAATCAGTTCCTTAGGCCACTTTTGTCAGAAAACATAATAAGCAACAAGAGATTAGAGATTTCAAGATTTGATGTGGAAGAAGCGAAGTTCTGAAGACGCCACGTTCACAAGACTCTAATTGAAATTGTATGCCTAACTAACTATAGCATCAAAAATTGTTGGAGGTTCTGTTAAATAGCAAGAATATAAGTATTAAATACACAGATAAATTGACAGACTGACTATAAATATGTCTATTTCGGCTAAGTAAAGCAAAGTAAGTTGACTTTAAATGATCGTAACAACCGAGGCAGTGACAGGTTACTTTCCCATCGCCTATAGCACCTCCATTATTATATACTTAAACATACACTTACACATAAATAAAAACACAAATTACACGAAAATCTACTTTAATGTAAAAACTTTAAGGTTTCATTTAAAATGCAACGTAAATAAACAACGATAGGTCGTGATCGCTGGAATAGCAAGATTTTGAATTTTAAATCGAGAACTTGATTTTTTTTATAAACAAGTATGCACTGGCAAGCGACAACTTTCAGCCAGCTTTAATGTAAGTAATCGCACATTTTACATAATACAATGTTATTTAAAATGCTTTTAAAATCTGTCTGAAATGTTCAATCAAATCATAAATTTCCGAAATTATAACAAAAAATGCCTTCATTAAATTTCATTCACTATCTTTATAATCTAGAATGATAATCTCGCTATTGATACTCCTTTAAAATAAAAACTGAAAGCGGTATCAGAAAATATAAAATACTAAGGAAATTAATGAGTCAATCCACGCGCGATCGATCAACGACGTCCAGAGCTTGGATGTTTTATAAAAAAAGTAGAAAATCCTTTTATTAACATCAATAAAGCGTTGAATATTCATTGAGATGGAATTGCGTTTAATTACTACAAAGTATCTTTCGTGTGGAGGTTGACAATCTTGCAATCAGTGATGAAAGCGATAGAAAATTAACATTGACGTGACTGACATAATAGGCAGAAAGAGAAAATCTTTGCCTCGGAATGTTTTAATCTGTATGAAAGATTTAGCGCCAATGTTTTTCTTGAAGTTTCTTAATTTACCAATAAATTAATTTAACTTGCATCTGGTATAATCAATTTAAGCAATTCTAGACGGATAAATAAAATGCCCACTCGTATACAACCAATATATTGTCCCCTGATTATTATTACACTATTAATAACAAGTAGTGATAATGAAAACCCGCATTTAATAAAAGGTCAGAAATAATTACATCGTGCGGAATTGACAAGTTGAAAAAGAATTGTGTGGAGTCGATAATTTATTCATTTTTTTAAAGATAATGAGTCTTGTGTATGCTGAGAGGTATCCGAGTAATTTCGTCACATATATTTATAATTTATAACGTTAAATTATAATAACGTTATTCTTTTTTATCCCGTTTGTACGTTACGTACCAATTTATTGTTATTCTTTCTTTCAGGTGCAGGCTTTAAATTATTACCATATTATAGTAAGAATTTCACTGTATTTTTTATTCGGTTCTTATTATCAAATAAAAACTCTCGGTACCAAAGATGGCGACTATCATAAAACGCTTCTCGAGTTTTATTTGGTTGCTTTGCTTATTATGGCTTATAAGGAATCTAGTAACTGAATGTAACAGAACTTTAATGTAACGATATTATAGTATACCGACTTTATGATATACACATAAAACATCAAAAATGGTTAAAACAGTAAATACTAGGTTGATGGTACTGGGTACTAAGTATTGATAGCCCATACGGGGTAATTATACTCATGTTAAAGGTTTTAAGCAGTTGCATACTGGTTTTATGGTGGGAGGAACAAGCAGAGTTCAGAATGTATCCACGACAAGTATGTATATCCGTTTTTCATTGCGAAAATGATTTTAAAGTCCAATATCCTTCAGCAAAAAAAGTCCAGAGGCTTTACGTACCACCGTGTGAGTCGATAATCTAGTTCACAGAATGAGTGTAGAATCACACATTTTTCTGCGATACGTTTTGGAAGTTACAAGCTCTTAGGAATCGTCCATTAAAGGATCGGAATGGATCAGAAACCTAAGTGGTGCCTTAAAAGCATCACAACCACATATTTGGTTTTCAATTACATTTTTCCACATAATTTTAAGAGCATTTAAATGGTATTTTCATTAAGATCGACGGGAGACATCGAGAACGGTTTAATGTATGATTTTACGATGTAAAGCTGGGTCGTAACGCGAGCGGCGATACGAGAAAATTATTTTACGATAATTTAATTGTAGATAATAATTATAGGATTGCATATCACGTATTCATAAAATATCCGCTATCAATGTAAATTAAAAAAAATTAAATACAGTATAATTCAGTAGTTATAATTTTATACAAAGCCTTGAATTCCCGCTCTGAGAAGGAATCTCTAGCTCGCTGACAGCAAAGCCCTTGATTGAATCCAAAGATTGCATTAGTAAAAAACCATTTTAATTATCGAATTCTTACTGCTTTATACACTCAAATAGTTGGTTGTACATATCTGTGCATTTAAAATAGCCCGCGAACTGGCCATTTGGCCACACGCAACGCATTATTTTTCTTGACGTCATAAAATGTGCATACGATTAAAAACAAAAGCTTCGATCGGAAAGGTGAATGCCGCAGTTGCATTTTTCTAATACCTAGAGATTTTGTTTTGATATTAATGAATGTAAGTACGGTGAGTTTTGAAAGTTATTAAGGAGTATGCTCTTTGTAAGCTGTACATTTTAGCAGCTAAGCCTCTAGATAAGTAAAGTAAGTAAGAAGGTATTTTGATATATATATATTTTTACAGTATTTTATATATCCTTGTAGTTCTTAGTAATAAATTAAAATTATTTTCATATAATATTCATCCACCTACCACTGTTTGTCTCTGCATCACCCAAAGGTTGACTGGTTGAAAATGCCTGTGGCATTAAGTCCGCCTCTGTACTTAGTGCTTCAAGTGTTAAATAAATAAATAAGTAAACGGATGATAAGTAACCTTATAAATAAATAATAATTATGGACGATGTTTTGCAAAAACAATATTTCTTAAGAGTATCCAAAACCATTTGATTATGCAACACGGTTAACATGAGCGAGATACGTAACGCATTACATCAATTAAAAAATATTTAGAAGTAAACCCAAAGACAAGTTCGCACGCAACTTCGACTAAAAGATTCTGTTTAATAATTACATAAATCATCGCACGTGAATGAAAAATACTTTAAATTTTGCTTTAAAAAGCAATAAACGTCTCTCAATTAGCGAAACGTAAATCACGCGTGCACGCATGAATCGTTTTAGTAACGTTATTTTAACGAAAACTAATAAAAACGGTTATTATGCAACGTTAGTTACGTTTCGATGCGTTCGCGTGTTCAGACGCATCTCATCACAACATTGCGGCTGCTGATATCGAAAGAGAAAATAGAAAATTATGTAATTATTTACTTGATAGTCATAATTAGCTACTGTTGA
The DNA here is from genome assembly GCA_910589295.1 of Noctua janthe. Taxonomy (NCBI): domain Eukaryota; kingdom Metazoa; phylum Arthropoda; class Insecta; order Lepidoptera; family Noctuidae; genus Noctua; species Noctua janthe. The sequence goes on from OU342561.1 coordinate 2,963,688, forward strand.
TTTCAATCATTATCGAATAATCAATTAGAAAAATTCTTTCGAGAGCATAATTATCTTGCAGCAATCATGTTTTAACGAGCAGTTTTATTGAAGGCAATGTAAAAAATGATTTGTTCATATTTTATAATCTAGTAAAATAACAATCAGCAATTTGTCTTATTTTTATAAAAAAATAAAGATACTATATATTTTTTTTTAAATATGCTGTCAAAAACCGCGCTCAATTTGCAGTCGCAACTGTCAAAAATGACATATGCAATTAAAATTTTTCAAAGGTACAAAACTATTCTGCCAATGCCATTAACATCTAAACTCGTCTCGAAGCCTTTCGTTTATAAGTTTGAGGTAATAAATTAATTCTGTTACATAATTAGCGGTATCGCGTGACTGTGAACCATAAGAGAACTTGTCTTCGAGTGTTTAGCAACTATTTAAGTTTTGCCCCGTCCGATTTATTGAGAGGCACTTAGTTTTATTATACTTACGGTGAATACAGATAAAATTAATCGCACTTAGATTAGATAATGCGTAAATTTAATTTTTATGGTGAACTTCAGTAAAATCTTGTTTATGGGACCTTTCCTGCATTGCGAAGACTATTAATGTAATTTAAAAATATTTGCGTTTTATAAATAAAAATAATATCAAATCGAATATTAAAAACGTAATAACTCAACGTCTATCATAAAAGAAAAACGAGCAATACAGGCACAGATTAAAATTAAAAAACGCATTTATTACAGATAGACCATCGACAGATACTTAAGGATTAAAACATAAAAACATTCACAAACATTACATACTAATAATCTTATTAAAACAGTACATTAGTAAGGGGACCGAGCAAAAATGTCGATACGCTCCTGATGCGCCTACACACGCAATCAAGCGGTAACCATGGCAACGCGTACCGGAATCCAACATGGCCGCCCCGTCTTATCAGGTTATTGGAGGCTTGCTCAGTCCCGCTACTGAAATATGTAGGGAGTAATGTAATAACAGACGTATAAGGTAAACCCTGCGCTGTAATCAATTTCACATAAAATCTGATAAAAAAATTATACGTGATTCAATCGCTTGTAAGGAGGTTTCGAATGAGTCAAACTACTTTTTCTAATCAGTGATTGTGAGACATAAAACTGAATTGGACGACACGCTTTCGATAGGTTTTAATATTCTCTTCCTTTTGGTATAAGACATGACGCTCAGCTGTGATTGCCCCATAAAAACTAAGATACGAAGAATTATTTATTGGGATTTTAATTGCAGTAAATATAGCTCGAAAGAAATAAATAAGGCATGCATGAAATCTTATTTCTTTATTGCCATTGGGCCCATTAAGAAAAACTGAAAACTTATTATTATTATATTCTGCACACCAAAGTATACAGGATGTAAGCAGACCCTTCACAAAGCCGTCAACCAAGCATCCTGTATATCAAACGAAATAACTTTACGCAAAAATTATTAAAAATTATTTTTGGGGTGAAAAATCAGGTTTTACGGTAGGACTGGATGGAAGGCACTCAAAGCATTGTGCTGATGGATGGATTGAATAGAACGGGGGTCGTGGAGGTGTTTAAAGGAAAAATCTTACATTAAAAACATGTATTTAAAAAAAAACTTGTAAAAAAGTTGGAACTTTACCCTCAATATCTCCGTAACTAGAAGGTTCCCAGGTATGGTCTAGAACAACAAAATGATCGTAAAGACGGGGAGCGGGGGAAAACAAGTGCCTTTTGGCTTCGTTAAGCGTCTATTTACACCCTTTATAACTCTTGCGTTACGCCTTTATTATAATAAGCAACAGAGCATTTATTAAAAAGCAATTTAGTTTAACGCATTGCTTGACCTTTCGTCTAGACAATTTAGGGATCTAAAAAGAATATTTCACAATGGCTGTACGTTTATGGGCACATAATAATTTAATAAGACCGATCACAGTCTACCCTCTACTTAAATCTATTAAATATGTTATTGACTAACTTGTATTTTCAACAAGGACACAATAATAGGTGCAATCAAGTTTTGAGGTTAAAAGTGAAGGACAAATTTATATTGTAATTTGGATATGTATTTAAAAATGAGGATAATTCATGTCATCATGAATATTTTGTATTTATTATTAGCTATGTATTAAATTTGACAATACGAATAAAATTGGCGCCAACACTAACAGATAACAATCAAATTCAATTGACGAACACAAATAGAGAAAGTAGTTTCTTTTTAATCGAGCAAAGGCAACTGAAGTCAAAGTTCATTTTATCTGCCTTTTAGCGGCACTTAACCTCTATTAAAAGCGAAACACATAGAAGTTTATGTGAATAACCAAATAACAATCGAGTTAGTCGTGAGTTCGTGACGCCGAGAGGCAGGTGACGAAAAACGCAACAATTCAATTGTGCATTCGGTATTTAGAATTCATAGACTAACATCTGATATGGAATTGAATTGTTATAGTCTATGGCGCAATGTCGTTATGGTTTCATTTAATTTTATGCTTAATTGGGCTGAATATTGATTAATGGAAGCTGTTTCTATTAATTTTGCCCCTGTTTGCTTTTATTTATGTTGACATTTTACTTAGTTGCTCCATATTTCATGGTTTAGAGATAATTTGAAATTGTTGGTTTGGTATGTAAGTACACTATGGATTTCAACATTTTCCTTTTCCTACTAACAGTGACTTCGTATGTGTTTGTATATGTATATTTTGTTTTCAGTGCAGAGGTCGAAAATATCACCATCTTGACGAACTAAATAAGTAAAGTAATTCAATATAGATAAAATAAGATAGATTGATAGATTGTATATAAGTATTAGTATCATTATAAGTGCCTATATAAATTTTCGATAGCAAGAAGTTATTTTTATATATTTATTTTGTACCCTATCACAATGTTTTCTTATTTAACCCAAAGGTTGACTGGTAGAGAATGCCTTGTGGCTTTAAGTCCGCCTATGTATCACTATTGTACATGAAGTTTAAATAAATAAATATGTGTTAATTGTGGATTTCAATACCCCGATTGGTTTACCCTATACCTACAACTTTAAACAGATTTCCCAACCAAGTCACGCAAGTCGTTACAACTTATTGCTTTGTTACTGCTTATTTTACTACTCGAAACCTACGTTCTCATATTATATTGTTTATCACAATTTCTCGATATTAAACCTCTTTTCATGTAACGGTAAATTCGAAAATAGAAACGCTATTTCGGAATAGGCACACGTGCGAATGCGTAGTTCGCGGATCGCTCACTGGAGGGAGCCCCGGGCTTGCTCTGGACTGTTTAATTTTCAATTTAGATCGCAATTTGCGATGCCGCTCGCCGCACGCCCAAACGGGCATCACTCCATACGATAGATTTATGTACAACCACTTATAAATATACGTGGAATATATTAAAAGAAATTAACTCGTGTAAGTTACGAGCCAGGCCCGAGTTTTCAAGATAAGAGTTAATGAAAATTGAGTTTTTTTTTTGTCGACAAATTCGTCAAGTACGGGTGTGGCCGACTGAGATAAGCGGAATTGATCTGTCCGTGGTAACTAATTGGTACGAAGTTTGCGCAGTCCAGTTTATTGTTCAGCTTTTTTTCGACAGGTATTTTTAAACGAGGACAGTATCCTCGGTATTTTGTTAAGATAACGTCGTTTGGAAATTTTTCATTATAGATGGTGAATCCTGCGTTGGAACTAAAGGCAATACCTTATAAATTGAAGCCCTTGTGCAGACAACCGCACATCAGAGTGGTAGGAATTTGACATTGTTTATGTCATCGCAGTAAGGACCATGTCCGTAATGCAAGTACATACACGGATGTAGGATTAACTTTACATATATATAATTCATTGCCACAGGTGAAAAGACAGATCTTATAATTAGCGTTATTGTATCACTGTAACATACCCATGAGGTGTACAGTATTTGTATCAAATTGTGTCAATATCATGTAAAAAAAAAAAAATACAAATTTTACACATTTTATCCGTTACTGTGATTGTTTTCGTCAAACTCATTTTACGTTCATTATTACACAATTATTAGGGACATACAATTTACGTTTAAATAAGTCAAAAAATAATAAAAAAGTAAGTATAACATGTAATTTTTTTGTCAACCTCATGAACCATTCATTAAAAGACATAATTATGTCGGTCATGCGATTTACATTGAATAAGTCAGCATTGAAGTACCGGAGTTTGCATAGCTGAATTCTGGGCCAAATATATTTAATGAAAATATGCCATCGGCACGCTAAAACTATTAAAGTACCCTATTAAAGATATCCTTTCTGATTCCGGAACTCAAAATTCGGTAAAACTTAAAAAGTAACATAATACCAACGGAAATAGAGAAGTAATAATGCAATTCTACAATTTTATGGCCAGTTAAGACGCTAAACTGCATGTTAACACAGAAAACGTAAAATAAAACTGTCGGCAACACATTAACATTGAAAAATGTTCTGTGTATGAAAGAATCTGTTTTTAAACCTTACAAACTTGAATGAGCATGCGTTGCGTAATATTTTTTCTTTAACGGGATAAGCATAATTTCTTGTCTCTCGCATTTTCTTGATCTTTTGTATGGCTTATAGAAACTGGTTTTATGGTCAACTTGTTCAAATAAATCTGGATAGTTTCTGGTACAGTGACTGTCGCATCTCGGTATTTGCGAAAGAACTTAAATGGAGTGAATGAAGTTACTAGCCCTATTCATAGAATAAGCGCCGGAAATAACTGCAATAACATCATCAATTTACTAACGTTATAACGGAAAAATAAACAGTTAAATAATGAGAATAGGGACCGTTTTCCGTAACCTTTTACAATCACTATCAGATACAGATTTGGAATAATTGCATCCTACTTAGGGTTATCATTCTATTGAAATTGTCCGGACTTTGTCCCACCTTATCGTTTGTACAGTTTTCCCCTTAAAGTGCGGTCGAGCCCAGCGTTTTCGAGAGCGGACCGGACTGCGGACTTTGATAGAAATAATGTACTGACATATCTCTGGTGTCCGCAGCCAGTCCGATGCTCGATCCGCTCGGTTTGTCCGCACACAAACACACAAAAGGGGATTTTTGTTTAAGAGCCAGTCCCAGGGTAGCTTGCGAATTTAAAATTTTCTTACGTTCTTACTTTTTCATGAAATGTCCTTCAATGGAATTATATGAGCATAAAATGTTGTATTGAATTTAATAATTATAACTCTGTAAAACCATATTTGTTACGGTCGCGAATCATATTTTAATCAACATACAGCCTGACACTGACTTGCAAATTGAAAATAACGTTAGAAAATTTGAATTTCGGTGGCTACCCTGGGGCTTTCACCTTATTATAAAAAAGTAACCTGCCTGATTACTGTAAAATTTCCAGATATTTTTTTAAAATGTTTGCATTTTGTGAGGACATTTCATATTTCTAAGTGGCAACACTGGCAACCCTAAACATACCTGCCACAGTGCCACTCAAACTTTCAGAACGAGTACAGTCAACTATCAACTTATCGACACATTACTCTACCATTTTACCTCACAAATGCCTATTTGTGAGCCCGTAATATATGACTGTATGTCCCATTTTAGCATATATGGCTGCATAATGGGAGTCCGTATGGAACCATCATCTGCCGTACCTTTGGCATTTTGACGCAGAATAATGTTAGTACCGTAATTTACTTCTGGCAAATTGGTAGTGAACGCAAATTGGACTTTCACTCTACTGATTTATGTATGGGTATGGGTGGGTCCGTCCTGTTTTGGATTCGTTTCGATTGGTTGCTTATGTGGTGGTCGAGAATTGGGTCACTGGTTTCAATTCCCAGGTTAGATGCAGAAACAGTTTGTAGGTTTTTCTTTCCGTCGTTAAAATTATATTAAAGTGTAGATTGGGCCACGATGTCTTTATCATAAGACGATATGTCTACCAATCTGCATGCATTTTAAATAAATAAATATGTCTATTATTATTTTTTTTTTATACTTACTATATTAACGTGTTTTAGTAAAAAAGTAACAATAGGATTGCGATATTATTTGGTGAGCAACAAACTAAGCTTCGCTTGTATCTGTTAATACTATTTTATTTTTGTTTTTAGTCGTGCTAAATTCTTGGATAACTGCAAACTGCATGTATCTACGATAACTGTGTTCATCTCAGATTTCCCGTGTAAAGTAGTATAACTATCTGTAACTATATCTCTCACACTTTCCTTTACTTAGGACGCGATTTCTCAAGTGTTACCATTTACTGATTGTTTTCATACTATAAAATGATATTTTCAAGTTCTTAAAAATGACATTTGTAAGTAAAATGTCACTTTTAAGAACTTGGTGATGCCATAAATCAAAATAGATGTTATAATTGAAAAAACTTAAAGGTCACTTACTTCACACAATAACAAAAAAACGCAACAGTAATAAAATAACATATTTATGATATGTCACCTTTAAAAATGACACCACATAACAAACTGGTAATTTACGACTGAAATGTCGTTTGAATTGAAAATATTCTATTCACATATATGATTTCATAGAGATAGGGTAATAATGCAAATCCAGATAGAAATATTGGCAGATAATAAAACTTAATACAATGTGACAAAAGGGTTTAGAAGATTATAGATCGGAATCGATAAGTATCTAGGTATATAGTGGACGATATGCATAAATAAACATTTATCAAACATCACCAATTTGAAAAAAGACCAAATTATTTCACGGAACCCCATTGAAGTGAGGTAAAAGATTTCAGATGCTGCCTAACATAGGTAATCTTACAGTCGGGTGCCTACAGCTTAGCGTAAAACAGAGAAGTAGGAATAATGTATGAAGCCAAGGCGTTTTACTGACGTAAAGTGGACTTCAAATGAAAATGCTAAGCTGAAGATAATCTAAATTAGAATAAGCTGCAACACTAGATATTGAAATTAGCTAATGAAAACAAGCCAGATGAAGCTGTTCTTGGTATTGACGATGCACCTCTATTAACGCAAGTCTTTAATGTTATATGTAACTCAAGTCGTAATAAATGGGGAGTAATTACCTGCATCTTTGCATATTTCTAATGAGGAAAAAGCTATATAACCTAAACATGCCTACGCCTTTAGCGACGGCGAACGCCTTTCAACGTCACATGACATACATTTGCTTTATGGAATTACAATACATGGTTTACTTTCAGTTGAGGTATAAAGTGTTCAACGGTTTTGATACACTTATACGTTTTTATGATGACCTGGTCAATGTAAAAGATAGAATACAATCCAGTAGTATGAATTCAAAAGTAGGCTATAGACTGAAAACCAAATATCCAATATCTAAGACAAAACAAGTAACAGTTATCAACTCTCAAGGCAATCGTAACAAACATATTCAAGATCGCAATAACACATAGGTAAGAGACTAATAGAAGACTCACCTTTAAAATACAGCTGCCAACAGCCTCATTCTCCGACACGGTGACGTTGTAGAAGGACTGGTCGAAGATCGGCTCATTATCATTCACATCCAACACTGTCACTATTAACGTAGCCGTCGAAGACAATGGAGGGTTACCGCGGTCTTGAGCCACCACCGTCAGCCGCGGCATCGGATTCGTCTCACAATCTACCCGAGCCCGAGTAGTCACCAACCCTGATCGCTCGTCAATCGCAAACCAATCTGACTGAGGAGTCGGTAGCAAGGAGTACCGAATTTCAGAATTCTCTCCTTCATCAGCATCAGCAGCCGATACTTGCACAACTGGTGTACCAGGAGCTGCCGCTTCAGGCACACTGGATTTATACTCAGATTCAAGAAACACTGGTGCGTTGTCATTCACATCAGTCACTTTCAGACTGATGATCCTAGACGCGTGTAATGGAGGCGACCCCTTGTCAGTCGCTACCACATTCAACGTGTAAGACGAACGGGATTCGCGATCCAATGGTAAAGCAACTACTACCAAGTAAATTATGTTGTCGTGAGTCCGCAAATCAAAATGCCCGTCTCCACCGCTCAACGTAACGTTAACGTTTGCGTATTCGGTTTTGGAGTCTGGATCGTGCACTGATATTCTAGCCACGAATTCATCTAACTGTGCTGACTCGGAGATTTTTGGTGTAGCATCATCACTTAGGAAAATAACGTCTATAGTAGGCTGGTTATCATTTACATCAGTAACCCTTATCGACACAAAAGCTGTAGTTTCCAAAGGCTGTGCACCTTTATCTCTAGCGACCACTACAAGTTCATGTAACTCCTTAGTTTCAAAATCTAACGCTTTATTTACAGAAATATCACCAGTTTCAGGGTCGATTTTGAACATATTCTCTTTATCACTCTGTCTTCTGTTTATCGAGTACTCGATCAAACCGTTTTCACCAGAGTCTAAGTCGGTCGCGGACACTTTTAGTACGGGAGTGCCTACGGTCGCGTTCTCCGGAATAGTAGCAGAGTAAACACTTTCAGCAAACACAGGAGGATTATCATTAACGTCTAAAATAGTAATATTTACAGTCATGGTCCCTCTCAGCGGTGGAGTACCACCATCTAACGCTTCTATAACTAACTGATAATGGTCAGTCGTCTCCCTGTCGAGGAAGCCATTAATTTGTAGGTCCAGGTACAGGACCCCATCTCTTTCCCTATGGGAAGACAATCTGAACGCATTATCAGTGTTCCCAGATACAATATTGTATCTTTGCGTGTTAAATGGTCCTAAATCCTGGTCTTTGGCCGGGTTTAGTTTCCTCTTCACGTCTCTGGGAGTGTTCTCGGAGAACTCAACGTTCATGACGGGTGTGGGGAATGTGGGAGCATTATCGTTTTCGTCTAGCACCCGGACGACTACGCGGATGTTATCTCCGCTGGCGGGGATGGCGACTAGAGCGTAATGGTCTCTGTTCTCTCTGTCTAGAGGGCCTCGGGTTCTGATTTCTCCTGTGTGGGGATCTATCCTAAGGTCGTCGTTGACGGCGCTGCCAGGGACGGGGACGATGGTGTAGGGCGGGGCTGCATCGGGCAGTTCGTCTCCAAGGTGTCCGACGAGGGTTTCGGCGCGTGCGTTCTCTCTCACGGTGAACTCTCGCACGTGCTCCGCCGCCGCGGTCGCGACCAGCAGGCAGGTGATCACGCGCAACATCGCGCGTTCTTATCACTCACCGCACACACATTGTCACTCACACCTGCAAAAGATAATTTGGAATTAAAACGAGTACAATCAGTCGAAGAGTTCATGTAATTAAGATTTGCACGCAAGCATCTCCAAATAACCATTACTCTGTAAGGAATTCGACAGCTGCAGTGTTAAACTGTGATTTAACAGTCGTAAAGTGACGATGAACTGACAACCTCTCTCTTCTATGTGAAATTTAATTAACTTTGTAATCAGAAATGGTGCCTTACCCTGGTATAGTATATAGTCAAGTTAAAGTAATTACTTGAGTAAAAGTAATTACTTATGAAAACTTTATGCAACAGACAAGGATTTGAACGAAGTAAGAAAGCATAGCTAAGAATTATAACTTGGACAGTTCTAACTTCAAGCAATTACTAAACTTCAGAGTAAAAATCGTATCTTAAGTCTCTTATCTTATCTAACGACTTTTACTCAAGTAATCACTTTGACTTGTTTATGGATACGATCGGGCTCTCAATCAAAGACATTAATTAAAATTGTTGAAATGAGCTTATGGAATGCACTTAAAAATTTAGAAAGAAATCAATCCATTTACACACACCTTCCCACGAAAGTATAATAAAGAAAATGTGTCGATACGCTGGCAATACGTAATCGATCACAATTTTTACAAATGGCAACATTTCACCACATCTATTACCATCGATTAGAACTCCCAGCGTTACTCCGCCAAAGGAAAATTCATGAATGATGCATACTCGCTATAATTATAACGTATGCGGTTCAGACAGGTTTCCTTTTCGATAAGTGACATTATTTAGTTTTTGCTAGACTAGTTTACAAGACAGTATTCGTAATCATTCCGAATGAATATTTATATGTTTTATATCTAACTTCCCTTGGTACAAAATTTATGTTGTAAATGATACGCGCTGACTGACAGTCTTCCAGCTTTTGCAATAGCGTTTAGTTTTCATTATGCCGGTTGTTTTTTTTATGGTGTTGGCAGGATTTAAGATAAAACTTATATCCAGATAAGCTTTGACTTGATTGATGAAACCTGATTTGTAAGAACTAGTCTCTGTCCTAGTTTTAATACTGGTTTTGATTTTTTGACTTGGTTTTCGTTTTTTTTGTTACACAGGATTTTAAACTTGACTTTATCAAAGAATATTATTGCCATCTGTATTTTGGTTCATTTTAAAAGACTGTTATTTAATTTAAGGAGTTGAATTAATTTTACCTTTTAAATAGGTAATTAAAATTAACATTTTCGTGAGGTCTAAATAATTTATGCGATTTAACTGCTCCCATTATTTAAATTAATGCAAAACTAGTAGGCGTAGTTTTATTACGCTTTGATAACTTTATTCTTTAGTTATTGTATTTACAAAAATACTTATTTTTATTTTACACTGAGTTGTACAATATCGAAATCAAATGATAAAACATTTAAATATGAATACAGTCCTTAATTAAAAGTAAAGAAATTCATTTGTCATCGACATCATAAAAACCTGTTGTCTAATCCGTCGAGATCTAGATAAGTTTGTGATTTAGGATAGGAACACACTTATTGTATTAAAAGTTGCATAATTTTTAAGATTTTTAGCATTTATTATTGCATATTTTTTCAACTTATGAACTATATTATTTGACTTTTCTCCAAAGCTTCTCAGTTTTACCTCTCTTATTTAATTTTGTGATGAAAGAAAATCGGCTTATTACTTTTACTTAAAAAAAAAATAGAAAACTCATAGATTTATTATTAGACCCCTCGGAAGTATAGGATAGGTGACAGTAGGAATAGTACATAATAAAACAATCTAAGTACAACAATCTATTCTAATTATTCATACTGCCTCTCTATGTCTCTGTAACTTTTCACACCTAAATCACTGACCCGTTGTTGTGAAATTTGACAGATAGGTAGCCTGGGACCTGAAGAAGGACACAAGCTAGTTATTAACCTGAATATGTGTGGTAAAATACCATAACATCATGACCTTAATTCCCGAAGGGTTAGGCAGAGGTGTACCTAATAGTACACCCACATTTCGCCAGATATGTTTAAGTCGCATATAATAAGGGCCGAGCCTATTTCTATCAACTGGGCACAAATCCAGACTCTGTGTTTGCAACTGAAAAATTCCTGATGGAAAAACGCAAAAACAATTAGTATTTGTTTTTTTTTTTGTACTTAATAATGTGGAAATACCAAATATATGCAGACAAAGTCACGCGCAACAGCGAGTAATACAACATGGTCAAATCTTCATCAAGACAAAAAGTTATGACTAAAAATCGGCCAACTAAAACTTTTATACAAGCTCACTGCATCACGTATCGTCAATTTTACGACCATACAAAATGTTCAAAGAGGAACCCGGTTTAATATCGTATCTTCATGGTACAGCCGTTGTTTTAAAGTATAGGAATATGTGGAGGCTGGCTTGGTCAAGAATTTAATTATCATTACCGACACTGGCCATCATTGGCGGTGAATGGGAAGTTATATTATTATGATGTGCCCTGGCTTTAAAAGCGCCATTAAAATAGTGTTAGGGCTTGTTGGGATAATAGTAGATAGAAGATTGTTCATGATTAGTGAAAAGGAATATTACTAAGAGAAATGAGAGTATGACCAACTTATGGACGTGGATGAGGCAAAAAGAGTAGGCATGTAACAGGTTCTACCTAACCCCATGGAAAATTGGCCTGTATTTATGTATGTTTCTAAAATAAACAATTCTCAAGTCATTGAATAAAAATTGAACATGAGCTAGAATTTTATTAGCCACAATCAATATTAAACCTACTGAATTACTAAACAAGAGAAGTTAATAAAAGCACTTTGAAAACAAACAATTATCCTTGTAAACTTTATTATTCATTACATCACACTTTTCATCCTGTTGATAGACGTTTAAAAAAACACTTATTTGTGTCCTTAGCCTAAGGATTATAAATTTTTAAATTATGACAAAACATCATTTGCACTTTATAGCAGCCATATAATTCTACGATATAAACAGATTTAAGCTTTTTGTTTATAAAAAATGACTGATAGATTTTCTAGTATGTATTAGTCATGTCATTACTAAAAATAAATATTAATTAATTGGCAATGTTTCTTAAAAGTCGTGTCTAGGTGTAATTAAATTGTAGAGAGACGATATTAAAATGTTTCTAATGCAAAATGTTGATTACACTGGTTAAATTTAATCACGTGTATCACATGGAGGTAATCTAAATGGATCATAAAACTGCTACTTTTATATACTATTTTTATTACGTTTCGCTTGTAAAATTAAAAAATGTTGGTAAAAAGTTGAGGAACACAATAAAATCTATCGCAGGAACATTTAATTACTTCAAATAATAATATCCGGCGTCATAATATTCAATTAAGTTCAAAATAAAACTGTTAACAATCTATACTTTTAAAATATTCAATTTTTATTTTGTACTAAAATACAGAACATCGAAATAAAATCCACAAACCGATTCTTAGGGAGTAAAGACAAGTATTTTTTACCTGTTCCCAAGTACCTGACTCAAAGTAAACGTAGGGAGGCTTTCAACAAAGACAACACTTGTTCTAAGTAATAATATTTTTCAAAGCAAAACTGTTTGTTTTACCGCACTTAATACCGTGAGGGTAGATGAGGCTAAGGGATGGTATAAGTTGACTTAGTATTATGAAATTTTGCGGTATGAAATGTGAGATTTTTCTTCGATGTTGCTGAATTTAAGGGAGCTTTAGAACAATACAAAAGTTGAGGAAGAGTTTTCTGACGCTATTTTTTTAGCTTATTGTTAAATTAGTTACTTTTGGTTATTTTAATTTATAAATGTATATAATATTATTATGTTTTGGCTTAATAGATTGCATACAGACAGTATTGAAGAAATACAAAAGTCCACGGTTAAATTAATTAGTATTAATAATTTTATGCTTATGATTCTTTATGATTCTCTGTGTGTGTATTTGATATACGGTGTTAACTTATATATTTTTGTACACTTAGGTTAGTTGATCTCACAAAAAATACGTTTTAATTCGGACAATAGAATTAGTAGTTATTTTATTGTATTTACAGTATTGTTATGTTTTGTCTTTGTATTATACGTATGTTAGTATATTCTTATTTTAATATGTTTAAATAGTTCTGCTTTACGTTTTATGTATTCCATTTTCTCTTCTTCTTTTACACACTATGTCTACATCTCTTTTTTAGTATCTCCTTTCACAGGTATGCTGGAAGAGATTTCTTTAGAAATAAGCATCACCTTTGTACTATTTTCTGTTCCTATCTTCTTTCCTGTATTTAGTGTGTACATAAATTGTTAAATAAATAAATAGAATTCTAAAGTTAGACATAGCTGGTAAGGAAGGTGGAAGGTGGATTTCTCTGATAGTTTTGTTATCTACAACTTGGTATAACTCACCCATACTATAACATTGATTAGCTTTGAAAAACCTCTTTTAACAACATTAGTGTATATAGTTATATTCAGCTGCCTATCCACTTTACTTAAAGCCATAACGTTTTTTAAAAGTATCGAAACCAAAATTACTTTTACACAACCCACAGCAGCAGAAAAGAAAAATGAAAATACGATTCCAGTCTACAATCCAGAAGATAGGTTACTTTATATCCTTAACCCAGCAACCACATGGTTAATTTAAATTCACAGTACCGCATTAACAGTAATAAGATAGCCCATTCTCCACAAGGACAATGGCCAGTCCGCCATTCCCAATTGCCTTTACCCGACCGGGATAATATCAATAAGTTCTTTTGTTCAAGACAAGAACGAGTTATGAAGTTGCAACAAATTGTTAAGCATTAACATTCTTAACTTAATACTTGAATTTAATCAAATTTAAGTTCGTGATAAAACTGTCAACGCATATATTTTCAGGGCTGTGATTTAAATCAGAAAAGCTGGATATGACTGTTGGTCAAGTATAAGCTAAGTAGTAAGCCGCAGTGGCGTAGTGGTAAGTATAAGTGCCTAGTTTTATTTTTCATAATTTAATCCATCATTTTTAGTTTAAAAATAGAAATTGAAGTTATTAATTTGTCACGATAACTAAAAACTATTAATAGCTCTTATGGTGCAAGAGGTTTTAAAGGTTTAAATCGATTGAAGCCAAAAATATACTTTAGGTACTTGTATAGTGAAATCTATAGGCTCGCCCCTAGTACATGGGACTTTCGATTCCCAGGTTGGGCATTGGGATTTGTGCCCGGTTGATGGCAGTAGGCTCGCCCCCTATTACATGGGACTTAAAACATAAGTGGCGAAATGTGTGTGTACAATTAGGTACACCTCTGCCTAACCCTACGGGGATTACACGCGTGATGTTATGTATGTATTAAAAAAATAAAACACACGACAGACTACACCTACATCGAGTTACAACAATTCTATGTCCATGTACAATTTCCTTCAACTTGGACACGACATGCATACCGCATACTTATGACATCTACTTACCCAGCGGTATTAGACGCACATTACATCGGTATCGCAATCCGGATCGCATCTCCAGCTTAGCGAGCCGCAGATTGCTCATAAAAACTAAGTTTTAGTGCAAGACTGGCTCGAAATGTAGATGAGACTCAGTCAGCGGCATTTATCTTGAGAATATTGAAGAATGGTCTCAGTGCTTTAATGTTTCAAGTGCGAATACCTACGTTATTTTTAACCGACTTCTAAAGAAAGAGGAAGTTATGTACGTCCCCCGGCATCTCGTTTTTGTCGGTGGCGAAAAAGTTAATGAAATAGACAAAAGTCACCGACTTTCGAAAGTAAAATATTTTTTCACGTTTAAGTGTTTTTTTTTTTTTAATTTCTGTTTTTTTTTTCTAAAAAGTGTTTTTGTGTTTGGGAAATTATGTTGGCAGATGTATGGACTAAGCTTAATTGTATTGGTAAAGAAGTTATCATCTTCACAGTAGTATCGAAGCTAGTAAAAATAAAATAGTTAAACAACTGTACTATTAGTTAACAATAAACTCAGATCACCGTAGTGTACTGCTGGAAATATACTTCACAAGCTACGCCATAAAACCCGGCTAACTAGGTTTAATAATTCATAATTCCACCCAAAACATTATTATCATTATCAACCCCCCAAATCTCAACAGAAAAACGAGTGATTTCTAAACGAATTAGCGTCAAAAATGCTGCGCATGCGTCGGACGCGCGGCGGCGGACATCAAAAATTCCGAATTTCGGGCGTCAACACCAACTATGCACGAATGAGTTATATCGAGCGTCGGGGCCGCGGGCAAAGCTGGAGCGCGTCAATTTCAACTATGCGCTTTTTCGAAACAGTGCGAAAACGGATTTTTAAGACACCTCAGATGCGAAAATTTTTAAACTGCATCTGGATGTTATTTTTTTTTTATAATTATTCTAGTTCTCGCATAATTACTGACGCTGCTAGTTGGGTTCTTTTTTTTTCATAAAGTGAACCAATTATTACATGCTTTGAATACCTGAACAACTTGATATAATAAGCAAGACCATGTGAGTTTCTTATGAGTAAATATTAAAAGCAAGAAACTATGTATTTCACATGAAACAAATAAAGTTCTCCTAATCTGATAAAGGCAGTAATATGAAGAAGAACAACCCACGGATTTTTGGTAGAAATTAATTTGAATAAATTATGCAACAAGGTATAATAACAATATTTTTCATTTTGATATTGAACTTGATCACGCCATCTATTATACAATGTATTTAAACTTACATAACAAATAGAAGCTTTGTAGATTTTCTATTGTTTTAGTTCTCACACGAAAAATATGGTTACAATCAATTTTAAGTTTTATGTCAATCGAATACGAAATTGATCGAATTGTTTTCTTGAATCACTAAGTATATTTTTGTTTGTGTTTTTTACATATTTTATTAACTCTTTTATCGTAAAAGATGTTCAGACTAATGTTGGTGTACAATAAAGTATATTCTTCCTAAAAAAAGATATAACCCAATAATGTTTATTCGTCTAGATACGGTGGTAGTCTACATCCGATGTAATTTAATCAACATTAGTTCTCAAATAACTTCTATATTTTACATTGCAGATTTTTACGTTACTGTATAAACAACACTTGCATTTGTAACTTTAATTACAATACCATATAAAAAGCATAACGCATATCAATTTCATACCAAAAACACTACAAACCTCATTGGATTTATCCTCGTCAGAACACAAAAGACTAACAATGACCATTGGTCCACAGACTACATAAAAGAGTACCTCTTTGTATTCAATATGATTGTGATCATACGACATGTATCACCATGTTGCCACGCCCTGGTGCAGAATGAGCCTTATAATACGTGCTACGCTATGTCATTCCTTTTTTGTACTTTAATTTTGCTTTTGTAATTTTAGCTTATCACGTGAAGGAGTTTTGATGTCAAAATGGCTTGACAGTTGAATGTGAAATGGGTAATTGTATTACAAAGGTAAATTAGCCCTTGAAACGAAAGACTGCTTTTATGAAATGATGCACAATGATTCACTAACTAATCGATTAATACATGTCATACGTAACATCACGCCTGTAATCCCCGAAGAGTTAGGCAGAGGTACCTAATAGTACTCACACATGTCGCCCGATATGTTAAAGTCCCATGTAATAGGGAGCGAGCCTATTGCCATCGACTGGGCATATATCCAGACTCTGTTGCTGCTACCGAGAAATACTCTCTATTCTAATAAAATAAAATAAACTATTCTAAATACAAATTCTAATTCTAAGTTCTCATTTAAACAGATTACATGTGAGAACCTAAGGACGGAATTAATCGTATTGACAGGAAACGATAGAAACCTGGGAGAAGTGGAGAAGAATCAGACTTGAACAGCGAAGTTAATCAGCTAAGGAGGAGAAGAAACTAAGTTGACAACAGGTAATAATAACGTAAGTCTGTTTTAATAGTCTATATACATCTGCCTAGCCTTTTCTCACCTACATTGGGGTCGGCTTCCAGTCTAACCGGATACAGCTGAATACCAGTATTTTACATGGAGCGACTGCCTATCTGACCTCTACAACTCGGACTTATTAGTACTGGGTAATACGATACCCCTTGACTGGTTGTCAGACTTTCGGGCCACTGACTACTTAACGACTGTCAAAGATCTACATTTGACAGCCGGGACCAACAACGTGCTTTCCGAGGCACGGAGGAAACTCGGTATGTAATGGGTGGTCACTCATCCACAGACTACATAGACGTTAAGCCGCACTTGCCTAGGTTGATCCGTGGATCGGTGACTGGGTATTCCTTAGACACAAATGCATTTTACATGCAAACGGTTGTAAGCTAAAAAAAGCTAATCTTAGCAACCACGTCATCCTTTTCTGTTATAAATCTATCTGTCTGCACAAGTAAATACTTTTAATTATAATTATACATTTCAAACTTCATTAATTAAGAATTATAGGTACTTGTAGTTAATATCGTGCTCAGGACTCGAAATACAAGAAGGACAACTCAATAATTAAACGATTTATTAAGGTAGGTGTGTACTAAGTAGTCGTTTTATAAAACATAGCTATATTTACGTAAAAATAAAATAAAATCGTCCACTCCATACAAGGTTTTTCCATTAAAACTGCAATCAATGAGAATCTATTACTTCTTGTGAAAAATATGCAATAAAACCTTTTTAGAAGTTGTATTATATATTGATTTAGTTTTTGATAATAAATGTTAGGTTAGTTTTATTTCTTACTAGCTTTTCCAAAAGGCTTAGCTCGCGTTAATTTAGAATTTGATAATTAAACTCTTAAGACACTACTAAAGTTTCTATAATAATATAATTCAATCATGATTCAAAAAACACGTGGCGCCATCTATTATCTTATGAACGTTATTGTGGTTTTCCTCGGGAACAGTATTTTTTTTCGGGATGAAGGGTACCCTATGTCCGTTTCTGTACACCTGACAACGTTTGTGCAAAATTTCAGGATGATCAGTTCAGTAGTTTAGGCGTGAAAAGGTAACAAACAAATTTACTTTCGCATTTATAATATTAATTTAGGATTCTTTGCTTGACATTCCTGTTGCTCAATGCTAAGTAATTTAAGGATTACCAACTTCATTAGATATTATGTGTTGTTAATAAAATGGAGACAGAAGGCCTGAAGACATGGTAAGTAAAGGTTAAGGAGGCCTATTTCCAAACATAGAATACAAAAGCTACGAATGATAATGATGGAAACCTTTATCAATTTTTTTCATTAATATTTATAATACAGTTCCATAAATATCTATCCGTAACATAACTAAACTTAGACAACATTTTAAGTAAAAAACTTTGTAGAATTACTTAGTTGTTCTAAACTTATAAAACATTGAGTATACGAGTAGTAGCATAGGTTGTAGTATGTTTATAAATTAAATAACTTATTACATTTTCTGTATTACTTTACTTTGTAGGCTATTCAAGCAAAATAGGGCCTCTTGTTCTAGCGTATGTAATTGAAATTCCTAGTCAAACCCAAGGTCATGAAGTGAGGATAATAATTTTAGTTTTGACTAGTATTACACCCGCGACTTCATCCGCAAAAATTGTGATACGTCGGCTAATATGCATGATATAAATATAATTTATAGCCTATAGCAAATAATCAAGCAACAAATAGCAACAAATAATCAAGCTTTCTGCCAGTAAAAGATTTTTTAGAATTGGATCATTACTTCCGGAGATTACCCCCTACATACAAACTTACTAACAAATGTTACCTCTTTCTAATATTAGTATAGATAATGGGAATTTAACAAAGTTTAATGATGTAGAAAATGTACAGGGAAGATCTATCGTCCAGCAGTAGACGGGAAAAAAGCTTCATGATCTTGAATCGGCACGAAATTAATAGGTATTATATCTGAAATGCTGTGTTTGAAATACTAGCCACCTGGTTTGATGGTAGCGGAGTTAAGTCGAGGATGCGACGGGCGTAACTTTATGCCACCAATGGCAGTTTTGGAGGCCATTAAAATACTGCCAAATGAGTAAGTTTTAAGGAAGATGTCCACAGCATCATCATCATCATCTACCTAGCCTTTTCCCAACTATGTTGGGGGTCGGCTTTCAGTCTAACCGGATGCAGCTGAATACCAGTATTTTACATGAAGCGACTTTCTAACTGACCTCCACATCCCAGTTATTACTGGGCAATACGATACCCCTTGGTGAGACTGGTTGTCAGACTTTTTGGACCACTGACTACCTAACGACTGTCAAAGATCTATAAATGACACCCGGGGCCAACGGCTTCACGTGGAAGATGGCCACGGCATTGGACGGAAAAGACTAATAGGAAGTCTTCTTTTTGTGTGGTTAGTGCCAAACCTGGTGTCAGAGTTTTTATGCCGCTCATGGGCCTCTGACCTGGCTTTACATGCCGTCTAGAAATATCTCTCAGGCATGCTGGTTTGGTGTCCTCATGATGTTTTCCTTCACCGAAGCAAGTGTGGGTATAGGAAGTGTTTTCGGTATAGAAAGAATTGTCGACCTATGCCTTTTCTACGTGATCTTGAATAATGTGTGGAATTTAAACTACAAAACAGTTCGTAGAAGAATCTTCAGGGCTTTTCTAAAGCTCTTCATAAGCCTTTCAATAGAAATCTTTATTACTAAATATAAATAAAGTCGCTCTCGCTGTTCGTACACTTAGATCTTTTAAACTACGCAACGGATTTTAATGCAGTTTTCAGCAATAGATAGAGTCATTCAAGAGGAAGGTTTATATGTATATTGCACCCGTGCGAAGCCGGGAGAAGTCGTTAGTTAACTATAATCCAGTGCAATTACCTTTAGTATTGTAAAGCCTACAGATGTAAATGCCTACAGCATCTTCAAAATCTTCATAATCCTCAGTCCTTTTTCTCAGAAATCTTGTTCAAAATCACTAGATTCTCTTTTTATCTGTGTTTAAAAGTGACCAGAAATCTAAATACTTCCCTAATTTATCAGTTTCCTCAAGAGTCCTGACCACAATAGTATTAAAGACTCATTAGCAACAAAAAAAAGTGCTAACTAACGCACCCAGCACAAATTATAATGACTTATAATATCACTAGCATCAACATATATCAGACAGCTCTAACAAATGAGATGAATAGTGAAACGCAGACCATGCCGCGGGCAAAATACTAGTCATACGACTTTAGTTGTAACTTATACGCAACTTTATAACGACTCGACTTAAAACCTACGCTCACTTAGCGTAACTTAAGTCACACTTTCTAGGAAAATCGCCTAAGTTAGGATTATGTTTTGGTTATCTAAGTGATTTTCTTAAAGCTTAAAGTTCTCTATTAGACTCTATCTTAGATAAGTGATTAAAATCTTAATGTTACGCTGTTAGAGATAATACTGACGCAGTTTCTAACTCTACATTTTGATGTAGAGTTAAGTTAGATATAGTTTTGTTACTAAAATATCCTAGGTACGGGATAGGAATAACTGTATGAAATGTCATTAGCATTCTCTACATCAACTTATAGACCCGCTAGCCATTTTAAAATACGTAGAGTCGGCTCTACTATCATAGTAGAGACGACTTGGGAGATATTTCATTCCGTTTGGGTTCTATCGATAGAGCTAAACTTCAAGAATGATATCCTTAAAGCTCTACATAGAGCTTAGTAAAGCTTTACCTCCAAAATCCTTCTGTCACACAAAATCACTGAAACATAACTCTGTTTTCCACTGTTTTCACACAGAAAATACTTTTTAAACGATACGAATTATGATTTTAAACACTGCACTGCAATCCGGTATACACTGATCAAAAAAAATATCACAGAAAAACGTGTTTTTTAAAGGTTTCGTGTGAGTATGCGCGCGCGCAAGTGAGCTCAGCGGAGGCTCTGATGGCACTGGCGGGGGACGCCTTGCGGGGGTTGAGGCCCGGGGGGAGGGGCGGAGGGGGGCTCTCTCTCGGAAACAGGTTGCGTTCAACCGTTTTGAGCGCCAATTTCTACGTTCTTTGGTACCGACGATTGATACTTTAAATGTTGATAGATGCTGGATGCTGGGCAAGGATGCTTTTGAGTTTGGAGGAATTTTAGTGTTTTTTTTTTTGGTTTGCCATTTCCAAACATAGATATCAATGTAACATACGCCTGAGTTTCTCTATGGGTAACGCTAAGGGATACAGCACCTACACCAACATTTCGCAAATTAAATCCACTTAGACTGAATTAGGAATTGAACCCGGGGCCTCATACTCAGCAGTTGCGCTTGAGACCACTAACCCAACGAGGCCTAAGGCTTAGACTACAACCTCTTCCAAACCCGTAGAGGAAAGAGGTGTTTCATGATATTTGGTTGGTATGTCTAGATATAACTTTAACGCAGGACTACGTTCTTCGGTACCGATAATTGATAGTCTAAATGTTGATAGATACTGCGTGCGAACTGGAAGACGTTACGTTGGAAGGCCTCCCACTAGGTGGACCGATGACCTGGTAAAGGTTGCAGGGATCCGCTGGATGCGAGACGCACGGGACCGGTCAATGTGGCGACACTTGGGGGAGGCCTATGTCCAGCAGTGGACGTCTTTCGGCTGAAATGATGATGATGATGACTGCGTGCAGGGCAAGGATGCATTTGGGTTTAAAGGTTTTTTTTTAGTTCCTTGACAGGGTTAGGATGATGCATCCCTTAGGTTAACCAGATGGTCCCTCCTTATTCGCGTGTCGATGACAATCTAAATTGAGTCAGCCCAAAATTTGGCGACGAGTTTGGCACATTCACCAACGTCCATCAGCTCCTGTGATGTGCAAGCAATAAGACAAGTAGGACACGATTTCAAGTGTCATCGTATCGATGGTGTTGTTGTCCCGCTTCTACTCAGTATAAGGTCCTGGCTGCGATTCCCAGGTCGGGCTTGGCGTTATTTTGTTTTACCGCCATTTCCCAGTAGCAGCTGGTAGGCTGGGTTTGTGCCCGGTTGATGATAAGAGGCACGCCCCTTATTACATGGGACTTAATCATAACGAGCGAATGAAATGTAGGTGTACTATAATAGGTATACTTACACCTCTGCCTAACCTTTCGGGAATTACAGGCGTAATGTCAGGTTACATAGTGTACGTTATAATTCTAATGTATAAACAGAGATTTCGAAATTTAATTTATCAGAACTTGTACCAGTCAGAAAATCAAGAAAAAAACCTATTCAGTCGCATTCTGGGGGAATACCTTCATGCACCTGTTAAAAGATAGGTACATATCTCCTTAAGACCACCCATTGTGAAATGTTTTCTTTTATGAATGTTACTTGTATGTACATAATAAATAATATTCTAAGTTTTTAATATTTTATACGCAAACCCTGCGTAGGGAACTATAGCTGTTTTTTGACATGGAAAGAAAAATTCTAGGTCATCCGGTGTACTGAATCGGAAGGTCGCAGGTTCAAACCCTGCTCGCACTAGAATTTTTCTTTCCATGTCAAAAAACAGCAATATTATAAGTTTTTAAACTGACATGGTCAAAAATAGTAAACATGGTAAAAATCCCGTTTTCAGTGTTAATGATAAAGAATATTTTATTCTATTCTCCTTTGCTTTGCTCAAATTCATCGAAATCTGATCAGTCGTTTTGTCGAGGAGAAATATACAAACAAAAAAATGTAGAAACAAGAAATTCAAGACGCGTTGATGTCTTTTGTACGGATGAATCCGCACGATAGTGTAGCTTTACATAACATAACCTAACGACATGCCTGAAATCCCTGAAGGGTTAGGCAGAGGTATACCTAATAGTACACCCACATTTCGCCAGTTATATTTAAAATCCACGTAATAGGGGGCGAGCCAATTGCCATCCACCGGGCGCAATTTCAGACTCCGTGGCTCCTGAGAAATTTCTGATGGAAAAACTCAATATTCCTTTGCCCAACCCGGGAAACGAACCCAGGACGTTTTGCTTGTCGTGCTTGCAACCAATCAACGAGGCAGTCTGCTTAACTTTGTGTGAATTGACTGCCTAGTCTATCGAGTAGCTGTCAGCGTGACTGAGGACGGGGTCCAGAGTTTGATTCGTCGGCCTGCAAGCCTGCCTAGCCTTTTCCCAAATATGTTGGGGTCGGCTTCCAGTCTAACCGAATGCAGCTGAATACCAGTATTTTGCATGGAGCGACTGCCTATCTGACCTCCACAACCCAGTACTGGGTAATACGCTACCCCTTGGTAAGACTGGTTGTCAGACTTTTTGGGCCACTGACTGTAACGACTATCAAAGATCTATAAATGACAGCCGGGACCAACGGCTTAACGTGATTTCCGAGGCACGGAGGAAACTCGGTATGTAATGGATGGTCACCCATCCCCAGACCAACCTTGGCAAGCACGGCTTAACCTAAAGATCGATCCGAGCGGCTGTTATTATTTAGCCACGAGCTCCTCAAAAGTTTTATTGAGGTCTTCTTTTTAAATTTTCCCAGAAGTAACCCGGATTGTCCATTTGCGCCTGCGATTCGTTTTTCCTAAATCATATTAATATTAATGTCGGATACACTAGAGAGATTTGATCCTTATGATTGACCCTATCGATTGATGCCATGAGTTATTTTTTGGAATTTAGCCGATTTGATTCCCGAATGTGGCAAGCTAATTTTTGAAAATCTTTGAATGCAGATTACTTATTTTTAAAAATAAAGGAATGTTTCCCTTGAGCAAAATGTTCTATCACCAGTATTTAGAGTACTTTCCCTCCAGGCGGCGTAAAAAAATTCCATCCTGTATAATAAATTAAAATTGTTAGCCCAACTATTGGAAGTCATGCTCTTCTTGTTTGTGGCATTTCTTTAAATTAAAACCACATTTCTTATTAATATTCTCATTTTTCTGAATTCAATCAACGTTTTACAATTCCGTTCTGTCTTCCGGGTTAAAAAAAAAAATGTTGGCTAGGTTGACATTAACTGGTGATATACAGACGCCAGCACATCCAGCTGCTACAATCTGTCAAATTTCTTTAGTAGATTTTCAATTTTATCGCTAAAGCATTAGGTTCAAGGTTGATTGGGAAAATTTGACAGTTTCGGGTTGCTTAATATGCTGCGTCTGTGCAGTACTGTGATAAGGTTACCCGTCCGTCTCTCTATGGTCCGAGACACATGTACGACCAGTAGTTGGCTGCTAATTGACCGTAAGTGCTCATACATAGATCATAAGCCACTAAGTGGTTCGTTTGAATAACCTGTTCCTCGGTTAATTAAAAATGAGAAGGATTCTATAAACTTTATTACATACTAGCTCTTGGCTGTGGTTTCACTTGCGTCCTACGAAAACTATTAGATCATCACCATCATCTGCCTAGCCTTTTGCCAACTATATTGGGGTCGGCTTCCAGTCTTACCAGATTCATCTGAATACCAGTATTTTACATGAAGCGACTGCCTATCAGACCTCCACATCCCAGTTAGAATAAATAGATACCCCTTGGTAAGACTGGTTGTCAGACCTTCGGGCCACTGACTACCTGTAACGACTGTCAAAAAATCTATAAATGACAGACGGGACGGCTTAACGTGTTTTCCAATGCATGGAGAAGGAAACTAGGTATGTAATGGGTGGTCACCCATCCATGGACCAACCTAGGCAAGCGCGGCTTAACCTAAAGATCGACCCGAGCGGCTGCTAGCGAGAAAAACAAATTGTGGGAAGTTCAGCGCCCACCACCGCCTCCAGACTTCATTAAACCCCAGGAACATTTGCTTTCCGGGCGTGATTTGCAGTGGCCCTAAGTAAAAAAGCTCTTCATCAATTGCGTAACCAAGCAGGTCGCTGTAAACACAATTTGACGAGGTTGTGGACTACTGACCCATCCAACACCCAATACGAAGCTGGAACCTTTATTCAGACACTGCCACGGATGCCACAAATAATTTGTTTACTGGACTCAAACAAAATGAAGTAGGTGGGTACAAAAAACACACACAGTCTACTCACAAAATGACGCCTGCATGGGCTTTCATGAAGCTATATAACTCAATGATATTATAAAGAAAGATACGCTACGTTCATACTGAACGGCGTTCAAATATATTTGCGTTGTTACGACTGCGATAGATAATACTGAACGTATGATACAGAAAGAGACAGCTGTTGCGCTTGAAGAACTTAAATTACGACAATTGTCTGATTGTCTGCAACAATTTGCACACGCTAGTGCGATATCTACCTCTCTTTATTTATAATATCATTGACATAACTTCATAAATCACCAAGTTTTCAATTTTTTCTCAAGCGTCACATCTTGATTTTTTATCTTAAAACTACAAGTTGTTACGCTTATGAGTCTTAAACAATTTTAAGGTAACTTAATTTTCTTCTTGCGAGTGTCTCAATACTTTTTCTTCCTTTAAAACATACTTAAACCCTTTGTACATAAATTGAACAAGAATTTCTCGAGCTACACGTACTCACAACTCACAAACAGACAAAGACGTAACAAATTATTATATGACGTAAACCGAAATAAACTTTCACTGTAATACTCGTAGTAAAGTCTAGACTCATCAGTCACCTCTCAGGCATCCTGTTCCCTTAGGTTTCTCGGTATGCCTACAATTCTAAGACTTGTTTCTAGTGCACAAAAACGTATGAGCGATAGGCATCAACTGTCGAGTGCATGCTGAGTCTGAGATCGACCGAGGTTTGGTACAACCGTGAGACGTGCCTCCGTTTTTTATTGTTAAGTACTTGTTGCATTCGTTTGAGCAAGGAAGCAAGGGAGACTAAATTAATGTTCGAGGCAAAACAAGTAAATAAAAAGTAGGCAGTTTAATATGAAACCAAGTTCAAAAACATCTATAGCTATACTATTGTACATGGATTTATAGGCGCGTGGCTAAAATCAAAACTGACGCCGCCATCTAATTTTTTCAGTAAATTTCTTTCAGACTGCCTTGTTGTCCTAGAGGCCGCAAGCGCGACTGCTAAGCATGAGGTCCTGAATAAGATTCCCAGGTCGGACAGTGTTATTGGGTTTTTCCATCAGGAATTTCTCCGTACCAGCCACGGAGTCTGGATTTCTGCCAGGTTGATGGCAATAGACTCGCCCCCTATTACATGGGACTTAAACCTAACTGGCGAAATGTGGGTGTACTAATGGGTACACCTCTGCTTAACCCGTCGGGGATTTCAGGCGTGATGTTATGTTATAATTATTTCACGAAACAATTTAACTGTTTACCAACAGCGCTTCCTGTGATCATTATTCAAGCGCCAAAAGATCCTTGTAGCCATATGTTATAACTGTGTTGCCAGTAACGCCATCTATCGATTTTGTTTGAGACTCTGCCTGTAGGCTTTGCAAAAACAACTTGGAGCCACTATTAAAAATGTCCTCTGTCCAAATCGAAATCATCTACCATTTTTTATTGTTCACTTGCAATCTGTTCCATGCAAACATTCAGCATAAGGTTAAGAATCAAAAGTCATCTATCTTTGTGCCAAAATTCATCAAAGTCCGTCCAGCAGGTGTAAGACATGAAAAGGTAACAGATACTGAGTTGCTTTCACATTTATTACAATACTAGCGACCCGCCCCAGCTTAATACTAGTGCAAGTATTGAAAAAGTACAATTAACTTTTTTTTTTTAAATAGCCTGTGCTGTCCCACTGCTGAGCAAAGGCCTCCCCCAATTCCTCCCATGTGCTCTTTTCTCCTGTGCCTCCTACAATCTACAAATACAAAAAAAATCTACCAAATCGGTCAAGTAATCCTCAAGTGATGCTCCGTCACAAATGTGGCAAAAATTATAAATTTTTAGTAATATAGAAGATTAATAATATCATATATCGTGGATGGGTTGTAGCATGGATTGTTGCTTTCAATAATAAAAACAAGTCAGGTGGTATGTCAGTATATTTGTTGCGGTCTTATTATCAGAATAAAAATAAAGTGTTGCATGCATAACAAAGTTATATAAATAAATGATATATTTTACACCAAGTAAGTAAGTATTATTTATTTTTTTTCAGTCATTATGATCTGCCTAGGCTTTGCTCAACCATGTTGGGGTCTGCTTTCAATAGAACCAAATGCAGTTTACCAGTTTTCCTACATGCAGCATAACCTAACTTCCAATTCACTTTTAAATATCATTGCCAAATATATGGTAAATTCGTAACAGAACAACACATTTGAACTGCACAACAGTGTGTAAGTGCACCTCATTACTTAGATCACTCTGGCATGGTCGTCACTTTGCAGACCGCACCAATTCTATAGTGACATGTTGTGACCATCAAGGAAGAAAGCACTGAAGAGTACTTAAATCTTAAAGTGTGGCATGGAAGAAATATGATTTTTCTATGCCATTGTGTCATAACCTCAGTATTGATAAAAATGTCACTTAGATCAATCTGGTTCCAACGTCACTTTTATGAACACTAGGTAACAAATAGAATTAATAAAAGTGCTCTTTTGGATTTCCAATGCTCCACTTAGCAGCAAGATTTAAAATTCCCATCCTGTAATAATGTTTTAACAATTCCATTAGGTTTCACTTGGTGCTAGTAAAAATGAGCATTAAAGTTGACATGGATAATCAAGACAATGTAACAATGGGTAAACACAGTGAAACGTACACTCACACCAAGAAAACACTAAATACTGAAAACCCAATAAATGGAACAATTATCATCATCTGCCTAGCCTTTTCCCAACTATGTTGGGGTCAGCTTCAAGTCTAACAACAAATACCTTGGTAAGAATGGTCGCTGACTTTTGGCCACTGACTATTTAAGATTTGCAATTGACAGTTGGTACCAACTGCTTAACATGCTAATAAATGGAACAATTATAACTATCACAAATAAAAAATAATTATTTTATTGCATATAGGCTATCAAATTACACTAAAAAAGCTGGCAAAGACCTGGTCATCAGCCAAAGTTAAAATTGAAGGGTATATTAGGCCAGAACATTGGTTTCTCCTCATCAACTATTCTAATAAATTGGGTCTTTAAAGACATTTCCAATGCTGCTATCCTTTCTGAACCATCTCCATACAATTTTTTCAATGTTTCCTGATGATCTTCCGTGTTTTCTGCTGGTCCTGCCTCCATTTCCTCTATCTGTTTTTGCTTATCATCATTCAGAGCTCTTATCCTTTCTCTCTCTTGCCTAGCAGATTCTCTGAACACCATATTGTCTCTCAGGAACTGTATGTACTCTTCACTCACCTCAAACTCTTTTTCACTCACTTCGTCTGCTAAATCTGACGAAACCGAATCTTCTAGTAACTCGTCTTCTTGGTAGGACTCGGTTACAGGGGTTTCACAAAACGATTGCCTCTTGTCTTTCACGATGATATTTTGACGTAGAGCCCTATGTAATATTTGGTTTTCATGTTCTAACGCCATAGCTTTAGACTTCCAGAAAGCTACTTCATTCTTCAGTTGCCATGTAGCAGCTCTTGTAAAGTTTTCAGCATAGGATGACATTGTGATTGGTATACTTGGAAATGATGGAACTGGAGTGCGTGCCTCTGCCTTCTGTTTGGACGCGATCTGAAGTTTTTTGATAGCTTTCAGTTTGTTCTTGCGTCTCAATTTTTTTTGTCGTCGGCTTTGTGTGCTACCTTTCAATGTATTACTGCCGGATAAACTACAAGTGAGTTCGTCGTCGGGTGGTTGGAAAAACATTTTCGATTTTGCACAATTTCTACTCATCCGTCATACATAATCATAATAGTCACGCATATCTGTCAATTTTGACAGCGAGAGGAATGGCGTGTATGAGCGCGTTGCTTCCAATGTTCTAAATGCTAATAAAAGTCCCGCTTAGTCTGGAAGTTAAATATTTTATCCATTCGCGTAACACCACACATCCCCCTCAGCATTCTCATCTTAGCCACATGCAAATGCTTTTTACGTTCATCCCTTTTGTGGCCCAACATTTTGATTCATATAGGACTTTTAAGTATTGATTTCTAAGCCAGCGTCATTGGTTTCATATTATTTACGGTAGGTTAAAAGGTCTGAGTAATCTTCTTTTTTTTTCTTTTCAGAATTTTTTAATGTTACTTGTTTAATGACTATGAGTAAAATAAATATATATAAACGCATTAGAAATAACTTGATTACCTGTTTGTCTACAATCCATCGGGAAAGAAAACTATGGAAAACGGAACGGGGAAAAATAGCAGATAAAATGTCATAATGCTGCCAATCGCAGGGAAAATCCCCGATTTGCGGGGAATTGAGGGTTGGCGCGGGAAGAGCGTGGCGGAATGACAAAAATCGGGGAATTTCGGCGAATCCAGGCCAATTATTTCAGTGGGTGTAAAACAATTTTATGTCCCGTATTGCTTACACATAAAAAATCACGTTTGGACTTGGCAGAAACAGCTCGACATTACTAACATAATTTTAAATGGCAACACCACTCAAATGCCTGCTCAACTGTCATTTGAACACGATTTTGTATTTCAGAACGCATCCATTTCTACATTATTAAGTGTCGTTTATTAATTTTTCATGGTTGTCGATTTTTTAAATTGGTGCGAACGGTTGAAATTTTCAATAAAATTATGAAAAAGTGGTTAAAAAGTGCAGTTACTGTTAAAAAACAGGTAAGTTGCATGTTCAGCATAAGTTAACCGGTATAGTATTTTATAAAGTCGTAAGTCGTACCTAGTCAATAGAAAACAAATAACTAAAATAGCAAAAGTATGCCCTAGAACCAAAACAGAAGAAACCTACCTATCAAATCAAAGACTCATAAACTACGGCGTGCCTCAGGGCAGTGTTCTAGGTCCGTTGTTATTCCTATGTTATATAAATGATATACCCTTAACTATAGAACATCCCATGACTCTTTTTGCTGATGACTGTACCACAGTATTTACAGGAAAAAACTTACAAAAATATGAACAGGATATAAATAATAGCTTAAGTTTAATTATTAAATGGTTAACCGATAACAACGTACAAATTAATATTGGCAAAACACATGTCATGCACTTTAACCAGAGAACCAATCCTGTAAATCCAAATGTTAAATATGAGTGTAGCGCTTAGGTGGTGTGGAATAATACTCCAGATGATGACGACGTAGTATATTTAGGTTTGCAAGTGCTGAAGCTTATTGGAATGTGGAATGAATGTGTTTAGAAAAAGGCGGTCCCTTTTATACAAAGTTTGTACAATAAATCAATGCATAGTGGGTACATTTAGAAACTTAGTTCGGGCACAATATTGTCGATGTACCCTACATACTAAAATGTTACTGTGACCGCGATCGGATGTGTGTTTTCATGTATTGCAGCTACAGTACTCCCCCCTTAGCGAAGCGTACGGGCATCTTGACGATCCTGCCTGATCTTGTACGTTGGTCGCTGGTGTTCGAGGCTGGAAGCAGGCTGGAGTGATCTTCAGTGGTAGCTGTAGCTGGTTGGCGTGTCTCAGTACTCGTGTATTCGTGGTTATCTTCGCTGTTGATAGTGTATGCCGGCTTGAGACGGTCGATCGATATGTTGCTCGATCTGCCTGGTAGCTGTATCGTGAAATACTTCTCGTTGCGTTCGATGACCTTGTATGGACCTTTGTATGGATGCTGCAGTGGTTTTCGGACGGTGTCATCGCGTACAAACACGTGGCTGCATGTTGGTAGGTCGTTGTGCACGAACATACATCGCTTGTTTGAATGCGGCTTGTATGTAGGTGTCAGCTTCGTAATCACGTCGTGTAACTGATCGACGTAGGTGTGGTCAATTTTCGTTGCGGCTGGTGATGGTGAAATAAAATCGCCGGGTAGCCGTATTGCTTGGCCGTAGGTGAGCTGCGCGGCACTTGTGTTGGTATCGGTGCGCGTGGCGGCTCGTAGCCCCATCAAAACAATAGGTAATTCGTTGATCCATTTGTTGCTGTTTGCTAGTCGTGTCATGAGTGCGGCCTTCAGTGTTCGGTGCCAGCGTTCGACGATGCCGTTACTCTGCGGGTGGTAGGCAGTAGTACGGGTTCTTTCTACTCCAAGTAGTTGTGCGAGGTCTTGAAATAGTCGACTTTCAAACTGTCGTCCTTGATCAGTCGTTATTTTTGTAGGACAACCGAAACGAGATATCCATGTTTCGTACAGCTTTCTTGCGACGATTTCGGCGGTTATCTCATGAAGGGGTACTGCTTCGGGCCAACGTGTACAGCGGTCGATCATCGTGAGTAGGTATCGATGTCCACACGAAGATGTAGGTAGTGGTCCAACAATATCAACGTGGATGTGTTGAAATCGTTCGCTCGGTGGGAATGCTGTGACATCACTGTTGTTGTGTCGTTGAACTTTGGACTGCTGACACGAAGTGCATGCTTTCGTCCACTCGCCAATGTCTGTATTCATTGCTGGCCAAAAGTAACGATCTTGCATAAGTTTGCGCGTAGTTCGTATTCCAGGGTGACTTACATTGTGCACGGCGTTAAATGCGATGCGGCGAAAGTCAGCTGGTAGGTATGGACGAATGTGTGACGTAGACGTTTCGCAGAATATTGGCTTGTTAGTGCCGGGTATGACGATTTTCTTGAGTTGAATATTTGTTTGTTGTGATAAGATTGGTATATTCCTGTCTTTTTCTTGCTCTTGTGATAGTTCTTCGTAGTTGATTGGTGATGGTAATTCGATGGTTTCGATACGAGAGAGTGCGTCGGCGACAACGTTGTTTACTCCGCTGACGTGTCTAATGTCCGTCGTGAACTCGCTGATAAATAACAGCTGACGCGTGCGCCGTTGCGTATCGTTATCGGACGGAGGCTTGCGTATAGCGTAAGTCAGCGGCTTGTGGTCGGTGTAAACAATAAGTTCTCTTCCTTCGAACATTTTTCTGAAGTGTTTGATTGCCATGTAGATTGATAATAATTCTCTGTCGAATGTACTATATCGCTGTTGTGTTTCGGAGAATTTCTTTGAGAAGTATCCAAGCGGTATCCATTTCTTGTTTACAAGTTGTTGAAGTACAGCTCCTGCGCAGGTGTTTGATGCGTCGCACATAAGGGAGATGGCGTCGGTTGGTGATGGAGATGGATGAGCGAGTAAAGCTGCGTTTTGGATGCTAACTTTACACAACTCGAATGCTTGTGACGCTTCTGTGTTCCAGTCGATTTTTGTCTTGTCGCGTTTCTTCGAATTGTGCAGGAACGCGTTGAGAGGTGCTTGTATGTGGGCTGCGTTCGGTATGCTGTCACGATAGAAGTTTACCATGCCAATAAATCGACGTAAGTCTTCAATTGTCTCGGGTTTGGGGTAAGCAGTGATAGCAGTGACTTTATCTTGTGGTGGCTTGAGTCCGTTGCTCGACACTTGATAACCCAGGAACTTGACATTTTCTTTACCGAAGACGCATTTTGATGGATTTACAGTGATGCCATACTCGTCTAATCTGCGTAACACCTCCTGTAGATCTTCTAAGTGACTGGTTTCATTATCTGATGCGACGATGACGTCATCAATGAATGGAAATGCGTAGTCTAACCCGATGAGTACTTGATGAATGAATCGTTGGAATGTCTGTCCAGCATTTTTGAGACCAGGACACATTCGAGGAAATTCGAACAAGCCGAAGGGTGTTGTGATGGCTGTCTTCTCGATGCCCGGTTCGTATACAGGCAGTTGTTGGTAAGCACGATTTAGGTCGAGTGTTGTGAAAATCTTCTTGCCGTGAAGTAGGTAGGTGAAATCTTTGAGACGTGGCACTGGATAGCGGTCTGGTTTCGTGACGTCATTGAGTCTGCGGTAGTCGCCACAAACACGAAGGTCGCCGTTTTTCTTTGGTACGACGTGTAGCGGGCTGGACCAAGGACTTTTGCTTGGACGGCAGATTCCTTGCTGCATCATCAACTCGAATTCCTTCTTCACGGACATGTACCGATGTGGTGGTAGTGGTCTGCTCTTGCTGTGTACTGGTGGACCGGTAGTTTCAATGTGATGTTCTACACGGTGTTTGGGAGCATCCTTCATGCATGATGGTCGTAGGATGTCAGGAAACTTGCTGAGTAGCTGGTGATATGGTTGATCAACGTCGATACTTCTTACGGTAGGCTCAGCGGAGTAGGTGACTGGTGCCTTGACTACGAGATTGGTAACTTTGTCGACTAGACATCGGCCGGCTATGTCGACAAGAAGTTGATGCTTTTTCAAGAAGTCGGCACCGATGATGGGTCTGCTGACTGCAGCGATGATGAACTTCCAGGTGTATGGTCTTCGTAGGTTGAGATCCAGTTGTAGTGTTTTCTCTCCGTACGTTGGGATTACTGTGTTGTTCGCTGCATACAAGCAAAAGTCTGTTGGCGTAGCTTTCCCGCCTTTTCTTCTTGGTATTACGGAGACGTTGGCGCCAGTATCAATTAGAAATGACAGACGTGAGTTTTTGTCTGTTATAAATAGGCGGTAGGAAGTGTGGTTTGCGCTGGTTCCCGCCTCAGCCAACGCAGGCGTTAGTTTCCCGAGGGGGCGCTGCTGTCTTCGTAGTTACACGGACGCGTACACTTTCGCGCCTCTTTGCCGAACTTGCGATGATAAAAGCAGGTCACTGATTGGTCGTTTCGGGCGCGATGGTGATTGGCTCTGCTCGATGAACGCGATCTTGAGCGTCGTCTGTCGAACGATCTACGTCGATTTTGATGCGATCGGTATGCTTTCAACTCTGCGATTTCTTTGGTGAGCGCGTCAATTTTCTCTTCAATTGACGTAGATGCACGTGGGGTAGTGGGAACGGAGGAAACTGTTTCGCGATGTTTTCACTGACGGCGAGGACTGCTCGAACAGATTGTGGTAGATGGTTGGTCCACATAATCCGCAGTGCTGAGTCAGAGATATTGTCGGCGGCGAGGTTTTTCATGCGGCGTAGTAGCTGTGAAGGCTTCATGTCGCCGAGTTCCATTTCAGATAGCAACCTTTGTACTTGCCGTTGCTCGGATTCTTCGTAAACTTGGAACAGCCGACTCTTTAATGCTTCGTATCGGTTTTTTCTCAGGTGGACGGAAAATTATGTCGGAGATTTCGTCGAGATCTTGATCTGGAGGTATCTTCTTAATAATCACGTCGGGGTCACCAATGTAGCGCTTAGGTGGTGTGGAATAATACTCCAGATGATGACGACGTAGTATATTTAGGTTTGCAAGTGCTGAAGCTTATTGGAATGTGGAATGAATGTGTTTAGAAAAAGGCGGTCCCTTTTATACAAAGTTTGTACAATAAATCAATGCATAGTGGGTACATTTAGAAACTTAGTTCGGGCACAATATTGTCGATGTACCCTACATACTAAAATGTTACTGTGACCGCGATCGGATGTGTGTTTTCATGTATTGCAGCTACATGAGCATAACAACATTGTTAAAATTGACAACACAAAATTTCTAGGGCTTTGGTTAGATCGGCAGATGACATGGAAAACACATATTGAGCATTTAATAAAAAAGCTAAATCAATATTGCTATGCCCTACACAATTTAAATAAAGTCGCAAATCGCAGCACTGTTCTTACCGCATACCACGCATACGTCTCCACAACACTGCGATATGGAGTAATATTCTGAGGTAATTCTACGGATAGGGAAGCGGTCTTTAAAGCCCAAAAAAAATGCGTTCGTGCAATATGCATGATCCAAAACACTGACAGTTGCAAACCTTTTTTTATTAATCTAAAATTATTAACACTCCCGTCCCTTTACATTTATGAAGTTGCCATATTTATCAAAAATAACCCTAACCAATTCGAAACAGTATCCTCTAAACGCCACCAAGGTGCACTTAAGTCCAAATCCCATCAAACAGCCCTTTACTCAAAAAGTTTCCTAGACTTTTTGAGTAAAGGGCTGTTTGATGGGATTTGGACTTAAGTGCACCTTGGTGGCGTTTAGAGGATACTGTTTCGAATTGGTTAGGCCAAAAATATTCAATAAACTACCTAAGTCAGTAAAAACATTAAGAGATCCCAATACGTTCAAAAAAACACTCCATAACTTCTTAATTCACAAAGCATACTATTCTATAAATGAATACCTTGAAGAAAAATGACTGTTTTTATTTTATATTTTTATTACTTTTATTAGCTTTAGTTCATAAGATTATGATTATTACTTACAACTCAATAATTTAATTGTTTACTTACTTTGTATTGTTTATTTGTTTCTGTTTAACGTATATTTTATAAAAGATTCTATTAAAGATTTAATATTAGGTAATTAGCTGTAATGACAGTACCTAGTTTTAGTGTTTATTTAAGTTTCAGTTTTTATACATACCTATAAAAACTACCTGCACGATTTAATGTGTAGACATTATTTGTACGCCTTTGCAAGGCAGCACATAGTGAAACATAACTCTTTTTGATAACACCGTGTATTTAATTTACCTATGTGTCTCAAATAAATATATTTGAATTTTGAATTTTGAATAAAAGTTTTTACTAAAACTTTACAACGATAAACGCTGTTTTAACTACTGTTTATTAAAAAAAAATTGTATAAAACAGCGTTTTTATTCCAAAAATATCATTTTGGGGACTTTGTGGGGAATGAATAAAAAAGAAGCGGGGAATTGTGGGGAATTGACGACACTGACGCGGGGAATCGAGATTTTTTTATTGGCAGCACTGTGTCAAGTCTATCAAAATTGACGTTTATGATTGCGATACATTATTGATGAAAACAGTCACAAAATTTGGTACAAACAAACAAAATAATAGAATTAATTATGGACTATAAGAACCGGTGTCGTACATGCTTAGGCAGCGAGAAAGAAATGCGCCATATACACACCCGTGTGAGAATTGCTGGCGAGGAGGTTCATCTATCAGACATTCTGCAGAATTTTTACAATTACAAGGTATCGAGATCGACTGCTTTCAGTATAACAGCTTTATTTATCATTAAGTTCGTAGTATTGTCTCTTTAGTCCGTCTGCCCTAAGCGCGACCCTTCCGCAGAAGTATTTTATTAGTTATTGGCCAACCAGCTCCTTGGCAAGTTTGAAATAAATGCTTCTAGTTAATCTACAATTTGTGAATAATTAATTGTACCTACTGTTGTTGAGTAGAGCATTACGGTACTAAAGTTTGTTCTTTCATCTCAAAAAAAGCGTAAACCAGTCAGTTTTTGATTTTTACAATTTTTTTTCTAGGTCGCTCCAGACCCAATGTTTCCAGAAAATATATGCATCAACTGTGTCCATCAACTCACCATTACTTACTCCTTCAAAGTCCTCATAGAATCCAGTTCTAAAACCTTGATGGACAACCTCTCCCTTCTTGACTCAACAAGCGAGAACAACTACGATTGTAACTATGAATCTGATGACCAAAAACCAAACTGCCATATAAACATCAAAAAGAGAAAAATAAAGAAGATTGAAAATATTGATGATGAGATTCGGTTGCTCTTTTGTGTTGAATGTAAAGCTGAGTTCCATTCAGTTAAACAGCTAAATGAGCACTGCACAAATAATCACACCACAAAGTCTGAAATTGGAAGAGATTGTGATTACTGCAATGAGAAATTCGAAGATTTCCGTTCACTGGTTTTACACCGAAAGTTGCATTTGAAACCATATTTATGTGAAAACTGCTGGGAAGGGTTCTACAATGAAGATGAATTAAACACCCATGCCTGTCAACCTAATGTAGAAAATAAGGAGAAAAACAAGTCTGAAAGGGTATTGCGTCAGTGTGATCAATGTGGGAAGTCATATCCACCTGGTTACATAAGAATCCATATGTTAACACACAGCAATGATCGTCCATACAGCTGTAAGTTCTGTCCAAAGAAATTCAAAGTACCGGGAGGCCTCCATTCTCACGTCCTGTGGAATCATAAGCGAACGAGAAACCACAAATGTGAAGTGTGCAATGCTACATTCATATCTTCAAGTTCCAGAAGTTCTCATATCCGGAAAAATCATTTAAAAGAAAAGAAATATGGGTGTGACAGTTGCGGAAAACGGTTCTTCTCCAAATCTGAATTACAGAGGCATTCGCTCACTCACACCGGAGTTAAGAATTTCCATTGCCATCTTTGTGACAAGTCTTACCAAACTAGGTATGGTTTGAATGTACATTTGAAGTCTCATTCACAAATTCAATACAATTAGTAAAACAAAAACTAAGCACAAAAATGATAATTTGATCTCAACTTTTTAGGCTAAGTATTTATTAATGATTCATTTAATTATTTATGATAGAATGTATGAATGAATTTTGAAAAAATTATGAAAATTTTTTATTTAAAACTTTTTATTCTTATAGTTGATGAGTATATATACTTGGGCCAGATAGTATCTTTTAAAAATAGACAGGACAAGGAAATCGAAAGACGAGTCCAAAATGCTTGGAAGTCCTCCTGGGCCCTAAAAGAACATATGAAGGGAAACCTTCCGATAACACTGAAAAGAAAACTCATCGACATATGCATCCTGCCCGTCCTAAACTACGGTGCGCAA
Source organism: Noctua janthe (assembly GCA_910589295.1). Classification (NCBI taxonomy): domain Eukaryota; kingdom Metazoa; phylum Arthropoda; class Insecta; order Lepidoptera; family Noctuidae; genus Noctua; species Noctua janthe. Next base: position 3,001,331 of record OU342561.1, read on the forward strand.
AGTTGGTCACTTACTGCACAACAAAAGTCCAAACTCCAGATTTGCCAGCGAGCAATGGAGCGCAGCATAATAGGTGTTAAGCGGACAGGTCGCGTAAGAAACACTACCCTGCGCTCCATTACTCAAGTAGCAGATGTTAGAAAAAAAACAGCCAAGCTGAAGTGGGAGTGGGCTGGCCACGAAGCACAAATGCGCTCGGAGATGGCCAACGATCGTTACCCACTGGACGCTTGTCGGAGGAAATCGCCGTCGAGGTAGACCGCGGCGAAGGTGGTGTGACGGTCTGATCTTGTTTGCAGAGCGAACTTGGCCAGATATCGCACAGAACAGAGAGGTTTGGAAGGAGAAAGGTGAGGCCTTTGCCCAGCAGTGGGACACTCAAACAGGTTAACAAAAAAAAAACATTATAGGTATCAAATAATAAATCTTGACTGTGCAGGTACGGAAATTTTAATAACACTCATAAGAATATAATTTCACCGTTAATAATCAAGAATTAAAATGATAAACAACAATTTGAAACAAAATGGCGAACTGAGGCACTTATATTTAACTTACTTTATACAATTTGAGTCAAAAGCAAAATATAATTTTACATGAGAAATGTAATAGGAATATTAAAAGATTGATAAAGTTAAATAACAGCAATGATTAAATGATTGGTTTTGACTCCTATTCGTAAGTTTGGTAAAGCACCAAGTGTTAGGCATTTATTGAAGCTGGGCAGTGTAAATTTATGTTTAATTGACCTTTATATTGCTTTAAGATATTTGGATTTCATCTATGTGTCAACATGATCTATGCTATTTTTCTGAGCAAACACATCCTTTAATTCAATGGCAATTTTATCTAAGTATACTCCTACATTCTGGTAGTTAAATTTAATCAATTTATAACAATTAACTATTTACATTATTGTGTAGGAACATTATTTGTTAATACCAACGATGGCACGTCTATTCCAATCTATATACAATTATTTTGGTGGGCTTATATTTGAATAGGAGTAATTTAGAACAATATTACTAAGAGCATCTTGGCGAAAGCATATTTCATATTTGAATCTTTAAATATTATTATGAAACATTTTATTCAACAGGGCAACACAGTCCATCACTTTTCGAGATAGTATAATTGTCTTCTTTCTCTCTAGCTTACTTTATGCTAGAAATAAAATAATATAACTCATTAAAACCGTTTTAAGTTTTCTACATTCAGGTATTCAATTAACCTGACAAAGCTATACTATTTATTATATTGTTGATTTCGAATAGGAGTCAAACTACATATATTTAAAGCATGTATTTATAAAAATATAAAAAATACCACTCCCTGTCCGATCTGTTTACCAACAACGTATATGTAAATACGTTTACTAGGCAAGCAACGCCCACACAGTTTTCGTTACTATACATATTTGTAATCCGTTATATTCGAGTGTATCCTGAAATAGAAAAATATATAATTTAATAATTTTGTCTGTTTTTAATGTTGGCAACATTAAATTTAATTGATGGTGCTGCCACATGCAAATGCTTAGATTTTACTTATAAATAGATAATTAGCAACTGCAAATTTATTTGCATACAAGTTATTCACTATTCAAAATAGAATTTATAGATCACAACAATTTTGAAACTTTAATGAATATCAATTAAATATAACATGAAACCTCATTGGTTATTAAAAGAGTGCTTAAAAACACCACAATATAAAGTAGACATTTCCAAAAAACCAGTGCTTTACATTCCCGTGCGGTTACAACAAGAAAAACAGAGTATTTCGTTTTAATACCTACTCTTACAAACCTACAGGACAATTTTATTACATAAAATAACATCAAGCCTGTAATCCCCGAAGAGGGATACCTAATAGTACACCCTTATTCCCATGTAATAAGGGGCGAGCGTATTGCCATCAACTGGACACATATCCAGACTCCGTGGCTGCTACTGAGAAATTCCTGATGGAAAAACCTAATAATAATTTGCCCGACCCGGAAATCGAGCCCAGAACCTCATGCTCACTCAGCAGTCGCGCTTGCGACCACTAGACCACAAGACAATTTTATTCATATTGTTGAAAATTAGATAAATGTAACTTCTTTAACTTTCTTTACACATAAAATTAAAAGACCAAGTGGTTATTTGTATTTTGAATAATTTTTACACAAATAAATACCAATTTAATCTTTCCTAAATGCCATGTTGCGTACTTGAATAAATAACTGTAGGAATTGATATAAAATATTAAATAGAATAAATAAATATACAGGGTGTAAGGGACAGCCCTCCACAAACTGATGGGGATGGTGGGGTGGGGGAGAAATTATTTCAGGTATGTTATGGAAATCCAATAAATTTGATTTGTTTTGTTTCCTCATGCGCAATGTATCGTTACTGTGGCAAAACACACGTAGCGAACGGCAAGCGCGACGACGAGTTCGATGGCTGTATCTAGGCAGGAAGTGAACAGCTGATTTCACGCGTCGTTCGTTAGAGTATTTCAACATTCATTGTTGGATTTTTGTTTTTAGCCGTATTATTTACATAAATGGAGTGCTGCCTACAGGGAATGTAATTTTACATTGAAATAAAGAAATAGTAACTGAAAAAATTTCCGGAGAAAAATTACGATGGAATATGATTCAAAATAAGGAGCTGAATGCACCCTGGCAGTTTGTGGAGGGCTGTCCCTTACACCCTATATTATAGTTATTAAAATGTAATATTTCGTTAACTTTTTAAAACTGGTTGCAATAAAGTTAGTTACAAAAAATACCTCAGTAAATCTAACAAGCACTACTCTAATGCAAATTTTTACTGAAGAATAATATTTGTACTTGAAATGTTACTTACATAAAAATATGTAACTAGCTATTTCTTAAATATGTACGTTGCTATCTAGTGTATAATGTATGCGTTAGCAAGCTATGTAGAAATAATATAATATGTACTTTGAATTGGGCCACTGTAGAGTAAAAAGACAAAGCATGCATTGATAATTGGTAGGATTGAATTGAAAATCGAGATTAATTAATGGAAGCTCCATCTTAGGGTTAAATTTGCTAACCTAGTATTGACTGTTATATGCTCAAATGAACCAAATATTGCTTCTTGATAAAAAGTTGAGAAAAAAATGAACAAAACGTATTGATGACTCGAAGTCTAATTAAAAAGAAAAAGAATCGGTTTCACAAACTAGTGAGTTACGAAATAAGAATGGCTTACATTTTGCTAACTAACACGATTCAACTAAAATTTTAATACAATTACAGCTTGTAAGTCAATGGCATAAAAGTTGCCTTTTAAAATAAATACAAGCTGTAAGTAAACGGCCCCATCACGAAGCCGTCAACCAAGCATTATGTACATCATTTTGGGGAGAAAATCACGTTTTACGGTAGGACAATATAAAGCACTCAAAACATTGTGCTAATGGATGCATTAAATAGTACGGGGCTCGTAGAGGTATTTACAGTAAAGTTATAAGAATAAAAATTGTATTTGAAAAAACTCGTGAAAAAGTTGGAACTTTGACTCCCAATATCTCCGTAACTTGAAGGTTACCAGGTATGGTCTAAAACAAAAAAAAATACTTCCTTTCGGCTTCGTTAAGGGTATTTTTACACCCATTAGACTAAAATAATGTTCTAATTTTATAGCTTCAAAAACTAACTACAAGCAATAGCGACCCAATCCACTAAATAAAAATATATACAATAAAACAGATAATCACCGCCGTGCCTAAAAATTCATGTCTAAGCCTATTTGATACATAACTTCGTCCATTTCCTGACCGAACATTCCAGTCTGTTCATCCTCTTTCACCGTACCATTTGATGTGACCTTCGAAGAGGTTGACTCGTCTTCCGATTGGTTGGAGGTGGTTATGTTGAGGGTCGGAAGACCTAGGACGATGCGGATCTGGTCTGTGAGGTGGGGCGCGGAGACGATCTGGTGGTATATGCCTTCGGCTGTACTGAGTATTTTGTCGACGTCTAGACACATTGATAGGTCGTTTACGTGCTGGAAAAAGAGAATTTGAGATAAAAAGATTAATATAAGTTTTTAAACTAACTCAATACTTTATCTTTATCGAGGAGCTCGTGGCTAAATAACAGCCGCTAGGGTCGATCTTTAGGTTAAGCCGTGCTTGCCTAGGTTGGTCTGTGGATGGGTGACCGCCCATTACATATCGAGTTTCCTCCGTGCCTCGGAAAGCATGTTAAGCCGTTGGTCCCGGCTGTCATTTGTAGAAATGACAGCCGGGACCAACGGCTTAACGTGTTTCCGAACGGCGACCAACGGCCAGTGACTGCCTAACGACTGTCAAAGATCTACATCTTTGACAGTCGTTAGGCAGTCACTGGCCCAAAAAGTCTGACAACCAGTCTTACCAAGGGGTATCGTATTACCCAGTACTAACTGGGTTGTGGAGGTCAGATAGGCAGTCGTTCCATGTAAAATACTGATATCCAGCTGAAGACTGGCTGGTTAGACTGGAAGCCGACCCCAACATAGTCGGGAAAAGGCTAGGCAGATGATGATAGTCACTAACTTTATCATTAACACTAGAAATGGTATAGCCGTGATCATGGTGCTTGCACCAGCGCCGAAATATCGGGAACTCAAAACAACCAGTAAACATGGTAAATATCCCGTTTCTAGTGTTAATAATAAAAAGATTAATTTTAAAAATATTAACCGGTTAACATACTTATTGTAAATGCTGCACATAGGCTGTGCTGTAACTGATATAGGATACAGCCATATAGCTATAATCACTGCATAAATACCTACAGGGTAGGTGCATAACATTCCCAATCCCGAGAAAGGTAAAGAATTTCTTTCAAAATCTTTCGCATTTTTAAAGAACAGTGCCTTTAAGAGCGTTTACGACTTACGGCATTTCATACAAACTTTCAAGTCCTTTTTTTTTTCGAAATGACTGTACCGATTTTAATGAAACTTCATAAGCATAAGCAGGATACATAAGTCTAAAAAGTTGTCAGAGAACATTTTCGAAATATCTTTAAAAAAAAAGATAATTGAAAATTTCTGTTTCTATGGAAAATCTAAAATCGGTCTAATTTAGCTGTAACAGTATTTTTCGAAAATGTTCTCTGATAGAGTTTTAGTCATATGTATCATGCTTATGCGTATGAAGTTTCATTAAAATCGGATCAGTAATTTAAAAAAAAGGCTTGAAAGTTTGTAGAAATGCCGTAACTCGTAAACGCTCTTAAGGTGCTGTTAGAAAGGCGAAAACTACTACAAATTAACTTTAGGCTGCTAATAAATAATGTAGTACAATAAGAACTTACTTTCAATATTTCAGTAAATCCATAATCTTTACTGATGAGAATGTCTTTTTCTGCGTCGAGTATGGCAACACAAATCAATAAGTGGAAGTTTGCACATGGCAACGACGTCCATAATACTTCCCACAGTCTGAAAAAAGAAAACCAGTAAGTGTATGACTAATTTGACATTTCGCTGTCTGTGAGACGTTTTTTTCTAGGCTATCAATTTGGTTACCAAACTAGGAAACTAACTACTTTTCAAAAACACGTACCAAAACGAGAGCAAATATAGGGGGAAATGATTTTCAGTTCTCACACAGAAATCTCAAGACTAACCACATTTTTTACTCAATTACCTTTTCTGACTTCTAGTTCATGATCGAATCAATTTCATCATGCACCCGTACGTACGTTAGTCCTGCTAACAACGTCATTTAAAACAACTTTAAACTACTAACACCCGACCGATTGGCTCTTACGGCCCGGCAGTGTTATCGTCCACATCAGGGGATAGGGGATAACTTGTTCATACGTTTTTCATCATCATCATCATCAGCCTATAGCAGTCCACAGCTGGACATAGGCCTCCTCAATCGCAACCCATTCAACTCGATTTTCTGCAACTCTCATCCAGTTGCTAGTAGCCACCCTGCGAAGATCGTCACTCCACCGACCCTGAGGGAGTCCCACCTACACACACATACGTTTTTATAAAGAAAGAATGATACTAGTACCTCATAATATCCCTATGTGAGAACTCCCGTTTAAACCAGACAAGTAGCCACCGGAAGCAGAAGTACATGTTCCCCGAGTCTTTCTGCGCGAGGTGGTTGGCTAGATCGGGGCTGGCGAATGTTAGGAGTTGTTGTAGTTGAAGCAGCTGGTGCTTCATGCCCGCCTGGTCCATGTCGAAGTTTGAGGCCTGCGGAGAGGGACATAACGTATCATCAAGCTAGTAAATCCCCGATGGGTAAGGCAGAGGTCTACCTGTGACTGTGTCCCAGATTTTGCCGCTTATGTTTAAGGCCCATGTAATGGCGGTAAGAGGAAATTATAGCGGATATTAAGCATTGGATTTTGCATTATATTTTGTTTGTTGAATGTGCTGAAATCTTTTATTTATTTATTTAACACTTCAAGCACGAAGTATAGAGGCGGACTAAATGTCGTAGGCATTTTCTACCTGTCAACCTTTGGGTGATGCAGAGACAATATTTTGTTATTATCCTCGTTTGTTTTTTCACCGTTGTTAAGATTTGAAGATAAACAGACAGATGGTGGTGCGATACCACAACTATTAAAGATCTATGTTTGGAGCTATATGATTCACCAGTCACAAATATTACTGCTACGAATATTTGTATGGCCGACAGGTAGTTGTTCTGGGTCTGTTTGTGTATGAAAGTCTTAATGTATCTAAACACACCCACGTTACAGGAGAAACTCCTAGTAAAGGATTTTTTTTTTAGAAAATCAATGTTTTAATTTAACTCACAATCTTATCCATAAAGCCGACGAAGCACCAGAAGCTGTCGACCTCATTGCCTAGCAGCAGTAACAGCGGCGCCAGTATATCCGACATGCCTTGCACGTAGCCCAGGTCGAAGTTGTACATCACGTATGTCAGCAGGATGTCTTGTAGCACTACTAAGTTAGGATTGTGGTCTCCCGCGAAGAATGGGTGCGTTCTGTCAGTTCGGTTCACGTCTTTTTCTACTAAGCTTTTTCTGTCTCGGTATTCTGAAAACCTGGTGGAGAACACAAGAAAGTATTAAATAAGTATTGTATATTATAGTCCGAGAGCCGAGCGACAAAAAATTGCAAGCACTGTCTAACGGCTGATATTTTAATATTACTTCACATTGGTGGAGAAAGACATAGCCTGCCGTCAGTCATCAGATTTCATTTTGGTGCGGGGGCGGTTATAATTTTGTAAAAATACTATGTACCTACTTTCTAAAACCTGAAAATTAATTTGAGAGCAGCATATTAATTTTAAATAACGTTTTATGATCGTCAGTCATGCAAATCTTGTCCGGGCGCGGCAGTCACGCGTTAAAGTTGTAAAAAATCAGTAGGAGGGACCCATAATATCGGTAACAATAGTATAGAATCGGGACTAATATTATCATCATCTGCCTAGCCTTTTCCCAACTATATTGGGGTCGGCTTCCAGTCTAACCGGATGCAGCTGAATACCAGTATTTTACATGGAGCGACTGTCTATCTGACCTCCACAACCCAGTTAGTACTAGGTAATACGATACCCCTTGGTAAGACTGGTTGTCAGGTTTTTTGGGCCACTGACTGCCTAACGACTGTCAAAGATCTACAAATGACAGCCGGGACCAACGACTTAACGTGCTTTCCGAGGCACGGAAGAAACTCGGTATGTAATGGGCGGTCACCCATCCACAGACCAACCTAGGCAAGCACAGCTTAACCTAAAGATCGAGCCGAGCGGCTGTTATTATTTAGCCACGAGCTCCTCCTTTAGAATCGGGACTAATAGTAGAAAGTATATACCGGTACTAAGTAGTTTAATAGGCTGAACTTCCAGAATTTGGTTCCGGAAAGTGAACAGACTTGCAAATTATTATTCCAGCGGTATTGCAGTCGAAAATAACACAGTAGTACTACATTTTTTTTAAACCCATTTTGTCCCACTGCTGGGCAACGATCCCCGTATCTCTTTTATCTGTGCGGTTCTAGAAGTATACAGGCAGATTTAGTGCCACAAGGAAGATCCAAGATAACAACAAAAAGTAGTATTTATAAATATGGTTGTCTTTTTCATGGATTTATAGAGAAACTGATAATGAAAATGAGGTCACAATAAAAATCCAAGATGGCGGCCAAGAACTTGGTATTCAGCTACATCTTGTTCGACTGGAAGGCGACCCCAACTTGGGAAGAGTAAAAAAAAATATTATGATTTTTTTCGTCATGGGTGTCATTCTGCTAAAACCAACGATCAGGAAGTGTATCTCACCTGGCCTCCTGCCCTTCAGTCATGGATCTCCACTGCAGCTTCATGGAGAAGTACTCTTCTGTTCTCTTCTTGGTCAGCGCCCTGAGTTCTGTGTGCGTCATGTGCCACGGGTAGTAGTCTAGCAGGTATTTCCATACTGATTGTCTTATTGAATGGGCTACACCCTGGAATGAGAGACATTGTGATTAGATAAATCTCTCTATAAAAATCATTTCATTCTAATCTAAACCACTGGAACTCTAATCAAATTGAATTTTGCATTTGAATATTTTAAATGTTGATGGATGGAGAGGGACAGGAAGACTAAACCTTGTGTGAGGAATGATATGACGAAAAAGGAGTAAATGATAACGTGACGATTGACAAAGGAAAATGGATGAAAAAAACATGTTACGCTGACCCCAAATAGCATGGGACAAGGCCAGGAAAATGATGATTTGCATGTTTAATTTATAACGTCGTCTTTTTTGTTAATGGGAAAACCCATCTCCTAAATTTACAAATAAACACAATAATATGACGATTGCCGGCGTTGCAGCAACGGTATTTGGAGCAGACCTAAGCAATAGGACTTAAAAATGTTTTGCAAAAGTATGGGTGTAGCATACTATAGAACTTTGCCCATTCAGGTACTCAGGCATTATGTAAAGCAGTGCTTGTGTTCAGACAAATAAAGTACGCACGAAGACCTATCAAGGCTATGCAAAACCAGTTTATGCGGATCTCTCATTATACGGGAAGTCTATACAAAGCGAGGCCGTGTTATACTGGAAATGTATAGCTTAATTTGTCGCTGTGTGTACATGCATCCTCTGTCATTATGAACTAGCTAATTTAATTAATAATACTCACTCCTCTAAATATAAGCTGTTTAACTCCTTCAACCTCTGTGACCCTCCCTTCTGTGTCCTGCAATCCCTCCCATTTCTCTGTTGAAAGGGGAGTTCCTCTGCAAAAAATAAATATTAATTGATTAAAATTTTGGTATGTATGTCCTTTTTGGATATTTTTTTTTTAACATACAGCCTGTTTCATAGCAGCCAAAGAGTCTGGATTTGTGCTTGGTTGGTGGTAATAGGCTCGCCCTATTACTGGAGACTTCAATATAACTGGCGAAATGTGAGTATACTATTAGGAACGCCTTCGGCTAACCCTTCGGGGATTACAGGTATGATGTAAAGGTTTGTTTCAGGAAGTACGTCGAAAGAGATTGATGCAGCCTTTAGACGGGTTCTGCCAGCTATCAGACCTGACTCTCTCTTCTCCTTTCAATTTCAGAGTGTTTCAGAAAGGTGTGATTATATTTGTGTCCCACCAAATTGAACAACTTTCTCCATGGGACCAACACCGTAATCAAAAAAAATCAGCTATACACATTTATGATACACAGTAAATTATGGATTTTTTCAAATAACTGTGCTGCGTGTTTTCAAGGATTTTAGAAGTTTATAGAAAACGGAGGATCCTCCGACCAGACGGGTGTTGTGTCAGGTTTTCTGTACGGTCTTAGGTCCCGGAGAACTTCAATATCGCCATTTAGAATTGTGATGTTAGTTCTTCATTTGTGAGATAGATAGCGCTTTTAAAGGAAGCTAAGAAAAAGAATGAATTCTAATTTTAGTAAAAAATTAATTCTCGTAATTCATAAGCTCGTATCGTCGCGTCTCATACTTATTAGTTCTTCATTTGTGAGATAGATGGCGCTTTTAAAGAATGTTAAGATTTTTTTTTTTTTATCTGCCATTTGTGTCCCACTGCAGGGCAAAGGCCTTCCTTCCCTCTTTCCACTTATCCCTATCCAGTGCTGTTGCTCGCCAATCTTTCTGAAAAGAGTCGAGTTCGTCCCGCCATCTCCTTCTGGGCCTGCCGCGTTGCCGTTTGCTGCTGTTTGGGACCCATTGTGTTATTACTTTAGCCCATAGCTCCTCCGGCAAGCGACAGATGTGGCCAGCCCAGTTCCATTTAAGCTTGGCAGCCGTGTGACTTACATCGGCAATTTGTGTTTCGGAACGCAGTATCGAGTTCCTTATACGATCAGTAAGTTTAACTCCAAGGATACTGCGATCCATTGCTCGCTGACAGACCCCGAGTGCGGACTTTTGACGCTTGGTTAGTGACCATGTCTGCGCTCTGTAGGTGAGGGTAGGAAGAATGCACATGTCCATGAGTTTTCTCTTCAGTGAGAGAGGGAGAGGTCCCTCCATGATTTGTTTCATCGACCAATAGCTCTTCCAGGCGTTATCGGTGCGTCGTGCAACTTCTTTATCTTGTCTTGCCTGGAAGGAGACTATTTGGCCGAGGTAAATGTACTCATGGACATATTCAATCCTCACACCCCCAATTCCTATGTTGCGCTTGGTGCTGTTGGTCATCACCTTGGTCTTCGTCATATTCATCGCGAGTCATTGCTCAGTTGGTCGTGCATTAGGCCTAACTCGGCTGCCGTGGAGGAGAAAAGGACAATATCCTCGGCGAAGCGGAGATTTGTTAATCTTCTATCGCCCACGATGATGCCCTTGTCCCTCCAAGTGCTATTTAGTTTTCTAAAGACTTCTTCAAGCGTGGCTGTGAAGAGCTTTGGAGAAAGAGGGTCGCCCTGTTTAACCCCTTTTTGGATAGGGAATGATGGTCCTGTGGTGTTTATTTTGATGGCTGCTGTGCTATTTTGGTATATTTTTTGTAGTAAGTTAATGTATGTAGGTTCGATGTTTTGATTTTTAAGAGATTCAAATATGGAGTTGTGCGATAAACTATCAAATGCTTTAGAATAGTCGATAAATGCGATGTATAAGGGTAAGTTGAATTCTACGTGTTTTTCTACAATCAGGTTAAGGGATTGTAAATGGTCGGTAGTGGAGAGGCCGCGGCGGAATCCGGCTTGTTCGGAAGGTTGATGTTGATCTAATTGGCCAGAAATGAGAGTTTCAATCATTTTCATAAATATTTTGTAAAGGTGTGAGATGAGACTGATGGGGCGGTAATTGCCGATGTCAGTCTTATCACCTTTTTTATGGAGAAGAATAATATTTGAGTGGCAGAAACCACTTGGAAAAACACCTGTTTGCAAAATTGTGTTGAATAAGTTGCAGATGTATGGCAACAAAATAGGCTCCGCGGCACGAAGTGATTCGGTTGTAATACCATCTTCGCCGGGACTTTTATTGTACTCCATGCCTCTGAGAGCCTGGTGTACTTCATAGCCAGTAAATACTGGGACCTCTTTAGGACATGAGTAAACTTCGGTTGCTTGTTGGGATGTTTGATCGTTGGAATATAGAGATTAATAAAACTCGGTACTTATTTCAATAATTTTTGCTCTATCTCCTTGCTTAACGCCATTTTTTTAAAAAAAGAATGCATTCTAATTTTAGTAGAAAATTAATTCTCGTAATTCATATGCTCGTATCGTCGTGTCTCATAATTATGACTCATATTCGATAAGTGAGCATTGACCTAAGGAGTCTTCATATCGATCCACGTGCAATTTGCATTATCAGAGTTTAGTAGTATTGATTTATTACGGATAAGGATAACCTTTATTTTCATTATTGTTTTAGTATCATCATCATCATCATCATTTCAGCCGAAAGACGTCCACTGCTGGACATAGGCCTCCCCCAAGTGTCGCCACATTGACCGGTTCCGTGCGACTCGCATCCTGCGGATCCCTGCAACCTTTACCAGGTCATCGGTCCACCTAGGGTTGTAGTATAAAAGCGAGTGATTGTTCGTAACCATGGTCGTAGATTAGCGACATGCTGTTTGGTTTCCAATCTCATTAAAACTGGCGAAGTTTTCACTGGTTAACCAATTTCAATCTTGCGTAGTTTAACTAAAATTGAAAATTAATCGCAGTGCACTGTGCTACGTCAAGTCTGCGCCGACGCTTAGAGTATTGAAATCGCGGTCGTTTATCAAATAACTAAAGCCTATTAAAATTCTTATTTCCAATTGATGTTATTTCCGAGTAGATTTTGATTAGCTAGTGGCCTAGTACTATGGATTGATTTTTTTACTGCGATGGTCTTAGTTAATCGTTGACTTCTTTTTTTTTTTTATTGGCCTGGTATGTCCCACTGCTGGGCAAAGGTCTCCCCCATATTCTTCCAGGTACTCTTCTCCTGCGCCACCTCGAACCAGCCCTTGTGATGCGCGTCCAAATTATCTCGCCACCGTTTTTTGGACCGGCCTCGGCGGCGCTGTCCATCTTCAGGCACCCAACGTGTTGAAGCCGTTAGCTACAGTTATATGTTCGTATTCCAGCATTGCACATGTAAGCAGGTACACTCTTTATGCTTGAAGGCTTATCTAAGTATATAATTTTGTATGAGTTTATCCTCAATGTTTATTATCTTTCATTTTGGTACGTGTGCTGCTGACATGTGACAATTAAATTAATTTAATGTTTTATTACATAATTCGAAGGAGCTTGTGGCTAAATAATAACAACCGCTCGAATCGATCTTTAGGTTAAGCCGTGCTTGCGTAGGTTGGTCTGTGGATGGGTGACCACCCATTACATACCGAGTTTCTGCCGTGCCTCGGAAAGCACTTTAAACCGTTGGTCCCGACTGTCATTTGTAGATCTTTGACAGTCGTTACAGGTAGTCAGTGGCTCAAAAAGTCTGACAACTAGTCGTACCAAGGGGTACCATATTACCTAGTACTAACTAGGTTGTGGAGGTCAGATAGGCAGTCGCTCCATGTAAAATACTGGTATTCAGCAGCATTCCGGTTAGACTGGAAGCCAACCCCAACATAGTTGGGAAAAGGCTAGGCAGATGTTAATAATGATCTTAGTTAATCGTTGACTTCTAGCTACACTTATATGTTCTTTTTCCAGCATTGCACATGATTGTAAGCGGGTACGGTTTTATCTAAGTATTTATTATTTTGCTTGAGTATATCCTCAATGTTTATTATCTTTAATTTTGGTATAATAACGTGTGCTAGCTGACATGTGACAATTAAATTAATTTAGTGTTATATTTCATAATTATAATGTCATTACTGCGGATATGACTGTATTGAATCAGGTTCTTCTAACCTGTCAGACAGATGTGTTGCTGGGGAGTTTGTTCCGCCACTTCATCTTCCCACCTAAAACACTAGGAACTGTCGAAGGGCAGGCGTTTTGTGGGACTGGTTTGTGCAATTGACGTTCAAAAAGTGCTGATCTTCAGCCTAATTTGAAAAAATGTCTTTTGATTCTATTCAAATAAATATAAAACAAATTGAAGTTGCAGCTCAAAGTTGTTCTCCCGAAAACCCATTTATTTACATCTTTGAAAACTGAATTACGAATGTAGTATACGAACATCGAGAGGAAACCAGAATGCTTGACAGATATTTCTTGACGGCTCTGACTTGGCTTTACATGCGTAAAGCCAAGTCAGAGGACCATGTGCGGCATGAAAACTCTGACACCAGGTTAGGCACTAAAACACGACAAAGAAAGAAGTATACGAACAATTCTTACCTAGGTATACAAGGCCGGGGGGGTAACGTAGGTTTAACACTGATGACCTCGTACTCATCGGTCTTGGTCACCGTGGTATTATCCTCCATGGCATTCATACTCTTTGTTAGTAAGTCCGCCACTTCTTCTGACACGTCGCGCTTGCCGTTCATGCCTTCGTTGCCGTAGTATACTGAAAAGGGAAAAAGATAGATAAAATCAAAAGTGATTTATTCAAATCAGGGTATTAATCAGCAATTTTTGCACTTCCGAAGTTACATAAGACTGTCCCCCTAAACAGACCCGCCCTTCTTCGCTTGATAAAATTTCTTAAAAGCTCAACCAAGAGATGATTTTCTGCCCACCGGCCAGCTAAGAACTTCTTGATAAAATATTAATATAGAATAGTACTGTTTATTTCTGTGGACAATGCAGCACTGTTTTTTTAAAGTTTGATGGATATCATGGTTACGGTTTTGTTTTGGGCCTGTTGCGGGTAAAATAAGCGTTTAAAAAAAATTAAACTTTCCTGATATTGACTTTTTACCAACCTATAACATTCAAGTGGGCTTTGGGCCATAAAAAGAAATTACTTAGAGGCATTTTTCTTTTTTGTGAGTCTTATTTCTACTGCTGGGCAAAGACCTCCCCTGTCTCCTTCCAAACCTCTCTATATTGTGCAATATCTGGCTATTTTCGTCCCGCAAACAAGATCAGATCTTCACACCACCTTCGTCACGGTCTACCTCGACAACTAGGTATAGTTGTCGAGGTAGACCGTCACCGCTGCACCGGTATCACCGGTAGGTGATACCGGTGCAGCGGTGACTTTGAGGCATAAAACAGAGAAATTTGGTACAAAAATTAGTCCTTACCAATATCAGTGAGCTTCGAGAAAGCTTCCAAAGTGGTCTCATACGGCCTCTGCTTAAAATTCGACACTAAATTCCACACAACATCCGTAGTATTCTCGGTAAAGATATCCAGTTCCGCAAAAGACTTGTTCAGTACTTGAGACTCGATATCCTGTTCTACCACAACGTACGTGTTTCTGTCATGACGAGTCTTTGCTGTCTTTATATGATTCTTTAAATACGCGACGAATATTTCTGCATTGCCATGTTGGAAGTAGAATGTTGTCTGCCAAACACCTGGCTTCGTTGAGAACTGCATTTGCTGGTTGTTTCTGGTTACCCTGAAGGTCTTGAGCTCGTCTAAGGGTATCTTAATGATCCGGGCGCGAGCTGTTGCGTAGTCTGATGTCATGTTGCCACTGAGGGTACGCTGGCGGCGACCTAATGGTGAGTTTATATTAGTTTAAACAACTGGTATTAAAATGACGTCATAAGAGACGAAGAAGTGAATTAGTAGATATACAAGAAGAAAAAAGAAAAGAAGACAGAATTTGTGAGGTAGAAGGTATTAGATGTGCTTTGACAGAATTCTCGGTAGTAACACGTGTTTTGAAGTTGTGCTATTTGCTAGGATTTCAATACCATCAGCTGCAGTTAAGTGAATGCATATTATACGATTAATAAAAACTTCGTGAATAGAATTGGAACGTAAAAACTGGCAATTGATGCAATTTCATTTATTTTTTCCGCGTGTATTTGATATCAGACGGAATCAATCTATTTGAGACCCTTGATCAAAGGCTCCGGTGCCTCTCAGTGCAGAATTAAAGCGAGTGCAACTGTCCCCATGATAACAATTTAAGAGAGCGCCTTCTGATTATGAATAGTAATTGATTAAGTGCAAGCCAAGTTTAATAAGCTTGTGCGAAGATACCCACACAGAGTGTTCGTAGTTGTGCTTGTAAGTAGTGTCCGACCGATGTAGACGGTCGATTTCTGGCCGAAGCCGATTAATAGGCTAAAGCCACAACCTTCGGCCCGAGCCAAAGGTTTAGTTAACCTTACGAAATTCAGTTCAATTTTGGCTAAAAGTGAATAACAATATAATTTAAAAGTTATTAAGTAATTAAATGTTTATGTTGCCTGTACCGAAGGTGCCTTATCTCGGCCGGAGATGATCGAAGCCAAAATTTCGGTCGGACACTACTTGTAAGTCTGAAAGCAAGTTTAGTAGCAAGGAGCGCCCATCACCATCGCGAGGGTTACTGCAGCACTGACCGTATACCAAACTGCCGACTTTCCGGATGTCACTCGGGCTTCCGCGACAATATAAGTCGAAGGAACCTAAAGCCAGAACAAAAAAACGAACGACACCACCCAACACGCAGCCGAAGCGGCGAGAAAAAACTATAAATAAATAAATCTACCTTTAGCATAAGACATGCTAATACCAATAGTATTGACGACCGCCCATTCTTGGTCTTGGGTGTCAGAATCTATGGTGATCAGGTCGTTGGGTCTCCACTCGATGCACTTGCTGTCTTGGTTCTGCACGATGCACAGCATACCGATGGAGTTGAGGTCCGTGACTGGTCTGCCCAGGCACGCTTTGAGGAGCACTCCATCTTGAGTGAACAGGTCCTGGAAAATGAAGAGGTCTTATTTTTACACTCAACATTACTACACAAATTACGCACGGATTTACGTCAATAATATATCGTCCTGAAGGTACGGCCCACTGCCCACACCAAAGTTACTTTTTGTGAAGTAAAGTTCGTAAGGTGATACTCGGCAACAACGAATAACAACATATTATAGCAAAAGCCGAAAACATAAGTTATTTTATGTTGCAAAATATTGTTCCACAAAAACTAACCTTAGTGTGGATGACCCTAAGTTATTTAAATGGATAGTTACGTGCATGGAACACAAAGAAAAATGAGCGTCTTGCGATGCTGCTGCTAAAATTTCGCTTTAAGTCTGTAAAACATAGCAGAATCTTAATAATAATGGTCTATTGTTATTAAAAAACATAATATGTAAAAAACTCAGTCATAAACACCTCTGTCTGTGACCAGTTTGCTGATTAAATAAACAAGAGACGCGAGACAAATCCCACGAAGCCTGTTCCCACAGGCGGATGACGCCGCATGACATCATTCGACGAATTTTACTTTATTATAATTAATAGTGGTCAGAGACTTTGTAACACATTGTTACAAAATAAAGTTAAGTAAGTAGGTACAATGTTGGTTTTTTTTTCTTGCATAGGTGACAAATTATGACCATGCTATTTATACACCTCTGCATTATTCCAGGGGTACTCAGAAAGTGATCAATTTTATACACTTCCTAAAAGTGATCACTGTGCATCTGTGGTACCATTTTAGAAAGCTAATGAGGCAAGGAAGTCGTTCCTGCATTTGTACATCAAGTCCCATACACTTATTTTGAGAAGACTGCCTCGAAAAACTAGGGAAGTTTCATGAAAATTTCAGAACATTAACTTTTCTGGGGCATGACCCAGATGGGTGTTAAGCATTTTGTTTTAAAATGTATTACTGGGAATGACCGTCACTGTACATTCTTTAATATATTTGGTACATAAACAACAAAGATAAGCCTATCAGTATTACAAATATTTTCAAAGGCGCAATTGTTATTGATAAGTGTAGAATTTTCATACACGCTGAAGGAAAATGGCCTTGAATTAGCATGCCTCGCACAAGGCCGAAGTCATTATATAATTAAACTGAATACCTACCATAGTTTATTCATAACTTTATAGTTATAAACTGAATAGAAGTGAACAGGTTATGCCTGTCTTTATTCATCTTACAAATAAGCCTTTTCTAAAATTTTCGCTTCATCATCATCATCATTTCAGCCGAAAGACGTCCACTACTGGACATAGGCCTCCCCCAAGTGTCGCCACATTGACCGGTCCCGTGCGACTCGCATCCAGCGGATCCGTGCAACCTTCACCAGGTCATCGGTCCACCTAGTGGGAGGCCTTCCAACGCAGCGTCTTCCGGTTAAAATTAAGGCTTGATCATAATTAAAAGTTTAAAAAGCGTTTTTAGATCAGACTATGGGTGTTTTCAAAGCGGCATAGCTTTTTATCAGTGTGTAGATACAGTAAGCCCCATGTCAATAGTAATTTAACCAATATAACTGGGCCTCTTATTCCATTGTAACTCTGTATGCACAACAACCAATCAGGCTATACAAAACCAGTATAAGCAGATCTCTCGTTGTACGGGAAATGTATACAAAGCCAGGTCATGTTATACTGGAAATGTATAGCTTGATGTGTTGCCGTGTGTACAATGCTAAGCTAGCTCAAGAAGTAAACAGTGACAATACCTAAGAAGCTATGTTATTTACACTGAAGATTGGACACAATAAGAGTATTTATATACTATTGGGTTCCAGGTAATTGGATGGATCTACTAGCTGTTGCCAGCAACCTTCGTCCATGTAAAATGATTATAAAAATATTACTTCTTTGAATCAGATTTGAATCCAATTTGAATCGGATTTTGTTTACAATTTCATGGGTTTTAAGTTTACAATTTCATGGGTTTTAAGTTTACAATTTCATGGGTTTTAAGTTTTTTGCTCTGAATCATAAACCTTTTTCGAAAATAAGAGTAGTCTAAGTTACTCTTAAAAAATCAACTAATCTGCCAGTAAAAGTCCTGTCAAAATCGGTCCAGCTGTTTCAGAGATTAGCAGAACAAACAGACAGACAGACAGTAATTTAAATATTGTTTTTTTGTTATAAGCACCATATACTTAAATATGCATACAGCAAAAAGTTGTAATTTTGAAATTTGTAATGTCAATATAACACCTTTTTACTGACAGACACTTCAATTGTATTTATTTAAATAGATAAATTACTTGGTACTATGGTATATCTCTGCCCACGGAAATACAGATGTGATGTTATTGTTATTGCCAAGTTCAAAATAAAATATTGAATGGTATGTTGAAATTACAGTGATACCTTGAGCTTTAATTTCATTAATCTCTTTAATCTGATGAGTATGATAGAAAGATACCAGGAATATTCAATATTTGACTTTATTATTGGCAACAAAAGATAGCTAATTCAATCAAAATGCTTATCATGAGGAAAATGACATGGTTTTTTAAGGTGAATAAATGAGTTGCAGCATTGTAAAAGTTAAAATATTTCTATTCAATTTTTTTTTTAAACTAGGATTCCTTGTAATATTTTTTATACGCAAACCCAGCGTAGGGAACTATAGCTGTTTTTGACATGGAAAGAAAAATTCTAGTGCGAGCAGGGTTTGAACCTGGTGTTGGTTTTTTTAAATAGATGGCGCTAACGTCACCGTAAGACGTTATTAATGGAACGAAAATTTCGAGAGCTGTGAGCAGGGTGCGATGGTCTAATTGGTTAAGACATCCGGTGTACTGAATCGGAAGGTCGCAGGTTCAAACCCTGCTCGCACTAGAATTTTTCTTTCCATGTCAAAAACAGCTAGGATTCCTTGTGTTCTCTTTTTCATCATCCTATTCAAGATGTGTTTTTTTGCATCAGCCTATTCAAAAGGAGCATACACGTAGGCGTATGCTCCTTTTGGGCTTACTTGGGCCAAGTAACCTCTTTCCAGGCAAAGCAAGATAAGGAAATTGCAAGACGTACTGAAAATGCCTGGAAGAGTTACTGGTCCATGAAGGAGTATTTTAGGGGCACCCTGCCCATGTCTCTGAAGCGAAAGTTAATGGACATATGTATTCTCCCCATCCTGACATACGGTGCAAACTTGGTCTTTAACTAACATCCAAAAGCCCAAACTCAAGGTTTGCCAACGTGCTATGGAGCGCAGTATCTTAGGTGTAAAATTAACAGATCATGTATGAAACACTACGCTGCGCTCCAAAACGCAAATCGTTGACGTGGCTCAAAGGGCTGCCCAACTTAAATGGGACTGGGCAGGACATCTCTGTCGCATGCCGAACGAACTGTGGGCCCATAAAGCTCAGGATTGGTGCCCTGAAACAGTGACACAGGGTCGCGGCAGACCACGAAGGAGATGGAGGGACGAACTGGATGTCTTCCTTGAGAAAGTGGAGGGAGGTCTTTGCCCAGCAGTGGGACAATGTGGGCTAGCTATAATAATAAAATAATTCAAGATGAGTTGGTAGGAGAATGCTAAATTCATAAATGTCAAGTTGTACATTATTTTTCTCTTTCTCTCTTGTTTGCATGCCTGTCTATGTTTAAGTTCACTATTAATTAACTACTTATATGTATATAACTTTTAATATGTTGTGGAAAATGTTGTAGGTTATATGTTTATAACTCTTGTATATTTATAAATTATCATTATTTTATATTTATAAATTAGATTTGAATGTATAACTGTTTATTTTCCCGAATAAATAAAATAAAAAGCTTGTTGTTGTTGCCAGGTGTTAATCTATGTTCATTGTTCAAGATTCTTTACTTGCATGAAATATTGTTGGCAAAGACGAAAACTACAATTTACACAGATATGATTTCTGTACGAAGATAAGTAATACTATCTTACAAGATTCTGACGATGACTCATCAAATGAGCCGATTTCTATCAGATTACTACTAGTTGTCTACAATCTTGACAAAAAACAACACATCCCTGCCTGGAACGCGCCTATGTGCGTCTCAATATGTACTCAAGAAACTCCAGCCTAAGACAATAACACAAAACTAAGCATTTTTTATGACGCAATACCAAACAAGTCCTTCGATAATGCCATACAATTACAGCGTTGTTTACAAATATCTAACAGACTGTTCAACAGCAAATGTGAGCAAAGGTCACGACGAACGACGGACAATGAATAAATAAACAATAAAAAAACATGAAACTCACTTTACATTGTTCGGGAATATCTTCCACAGAGCTCGATCCCGACATTTTGAGCACACAGGCAGGACTCTCAAGGATGGCAAATACACTTCGAAATCAACTAAAATACGCGGAATAATAGATTTACGCCATACTTTTCAAGGATTTCCTGTTCAAAATAAATAAAAACACTCAACTCCAATTCACAATAATGAGCACAGTAGAGTTGCAATATCAAAAACTAAATTTACCGAACCAAAGACTCAACAAAGCTAATCAGCTTTCGATTTACAGCCAAATTCTTAACTTTAACAACTTGAAAGTGGCAAAATAATTTATTAATAAAAATATTGCAACAAAATCAGTAAATTAATATTTTTTGTTACACTTTTACAAAAACAGATTTTTTTTAATATTCCCTGATATGGGAAATTTTAATAACGCAGCTTGGGTAACACCGAGCTAATGTCAAGCGTTAAAGCGTTTCATTTCAGGTATCAATGCTTAGTAAAAACATGAGCAGTGTAATTATTATAATAATTGATGGTCGTCGGTTACAAAAATAATAACAACGTCGTGGTCTGTTAGTTTCGCACTGTTATCTGATTTTGCCGAAGATGAGAACTAAGTTTGGCAAAAAAATGTTAACATTTGAAGGAGCACAATTTTAGAACAAAATACCCTCATGTATTAAAAGGTTACACTCATTCAATGCATTCAAAACTCTGTTAGCGGAACATTTGATCACAAATCCTAAAATCTGAATTCATTGGATGGGTGTAATAAATTATAATATAATAAGTGCTACCGTGACGTCTGTGACGAACTTTAAATATAAGTTATATTAAGCATTGTTCTCATGTAAGTGACTTTGTGTCTTTTTTGAGAATAAATATCTTTAAACCTTAAACCTTATCTATGTACCCTATTTACCAATTTTACGAAGGCGCTAGTAGATATATCTCGTTATCTCGGTTCACTCGTGCAAAGTAGTGTAAAGCACAGAATTAACACGGGATGGATAAAATGGCGTCAGGTCACGGGAACAATCTGCGACTCTCGCATTCCCCTTAAACTTAAGGGGAAGATTTATAAAACAATGGTTAGACCTGCTGTCTTGTGTGGATCAGAATGTTGGGCCACAAAAGGGATGAACGAAAGGCATGTGCATGTGGCGGAGATGAGAATACTAAGGGGGATGTGCGGTGTTGCGCGAATGGATAAAATAAGAAATGAGTATATAAGAGGAAGTCTGAAAGTGGCGCCGGTGACTAAAAGGTTGTGTGGTAATCGGTTGTCGTGGTATGGGCATGTGATGCGGAGGAATGAGGACAATGTCGTGAGGAAAGTTTTGAGTATGAATGTGGATGGGTATATGAGTAGAGGAAGACCAAAGAAACGATGGATGGACTGTGTAAATAATGATATGGCAAGAAAGGAGGTGTCTGGCGAGATGACGAGTAATAGAGGACGGTCGAATATGTTTCCTATATATCATCTGCATTAGATGACGGTAGAGAAGTTCATGCAATATATACCGACTTTAAAAAGGCCTTCGATTTAGTAGATCACGACGTACTGATTGCTAAATTAGAAAGTATGGGCATTCATGGGTCGTTGCTCCGTTGGTGCGAATCGTACTTAAAAAATCGCTCACAACTGGTGTATCTTAAGGGTTTCAAATTCAAACAATATTACATACCATCGGGGGTGCCGCAGGGTTCACACTTGGGGCCTCTATTTTTCTTAGTTTTTATAAATGATTTGAATGATGATTTAAAAATATACCGAACTGTATACAACGAATACGATATTATTCAGCTTCAGCTAGATTTAAATAACGTGCACAAATGGTGCATACAAAATAAAATGTCATTAAATCAAAACAAATGTTACTTTATCAAATATAACAGAAAAAAGAAAACATGTGAATATTATTACTCGATTGATAACAGCCCGCTCCAAGAAGTTGATACTTTTAGGGACCTCGGTGTTTTAGTAGATAGTAGTTTAAGTTTTAGGAGTCATTACGACCAAATTATTGATCGGGCATCTAAATTGTTGGTTTTCATCTTCAGGGAAATGAAAATTTTTAAAGAACCAATTCTGACTATTTCCATTTACAACAGCGTTATTCGAAGTATTCTGGAGTATGTAGCACGGTGTGGAACCCGTTTTATCAGGTGCACTCTGATCGGATTGAACGTGTTCAAAAAAGGTTCTTATTCCACTTATGTTTCTCGGATAACAAGAGTCGTAGTCTGAACACGTATAACTCTAGGCTGAGCTATTTTAAAATGAAATCTTTGAGCGCACGAAGGAAATCGCTGGACATCGTGTTTTTGTTTAAACTGATAAATGGGATAATAGATTCTCCTGAGCTTTTAGAAAAAGTGAAATTTAGTATCCCACGTAGTAGTAGCCGCATAATTAACCGAAGGACTTTCGTACTGCCTCATAGTCGAACTAATATAGGTAATTTTTCACCCATTTACCGCATGCTTTCTATTGCCAACTCCATCCGTAGTAAAATAGATGTCTTTACTGATTCTGTGACCTCAGTTAGGACTAAAGTTAGAGTATTAATCGTTTAATATGTTTTTATTGTTTTTTTTTATATTTCTTTCTTATGTTTAATTTTTATTTCCCAAAAGTTTTTTTTTATTTAGAAAAAGTCACAATTTGTAATTTTTCGTTTAGCTAATTGTCTTTTTATTTTTTTGTCAAATTGTAAGTGTTTTACATAAAAATATGCATGCTATATTCACATCTAGTAGATGGCCATCAGAAATATTGTTTTGTAACTTTTTTTATTGCATTTGTGATTGTACATCGGTTTTGTGAATTAAATAAAAAAAAGGGCAAGAGAATGATTATGACGAAGGCGGTCGTAGAACTGGCCGCGACATCAGTATGGCGAAGCATCTTTCAAGTTTCAGTCAGAGAGAAACAAAAATTAAATGAGCTGAATTAAACATGAATGTATCATTAATGTCCAATTATTCACTTGGTGGAGTGCTTATTTATTAATCACTGTATCCCAGCCGATCTAAATAAAAAATCTTAGAGAAAGTACACCACATAACAAACACAATATTCATTCTTCCTTCAATGGTGGTTCGCTTCGATGCCGATAATTTTTCAAAAATAAATGATGTCAAAGCAAATCTTTAATTTCAAAAACATTGATATTTTAATTTAAAAAAAAATGTCATTCAATTCATATTGTATTACATTCCTGAAAAGATAAGGTTAATCCATAGAACATTGCAAACTTTATTTCATTAGAATTGTATTAATTTTTTGCTGAACCAATGTGAACGTAGGTATAGCCCCAGCAGTGCTATTCTCTAAAAGACAATTTCATGGCTGTAAGCTGCGACGAGCTCGTCGACGAGACAGCCTTGAGATCGATCGAGCGTGTAGCGCTGATTTAAACTGTATTCACTAGCGTGGTTGTGGTCGTCGACGAACTGTAGGCTGTGTCCTCCCGTCGCTGTTTCGTAGACGAATTTAGAGCTTGGAACAAATTCTTTAAATCATAATCGATCAATCTCGACTGAGAGTTTTAAGGGTTTAAAATATATATTTAAGGTCTATCTTTAAGTATTTTAAGGAATAGAGCAAACCTACAAACATATTTCATAATTTTATGAGCTTATTCCATATTTCTTATTACATTTTAAGGCTGAATGACTATTCCTTTGCCTATTTCGATGACGCGACTCGGCCGCGCGGCGCCCAATACAAACAAACGTCATACAACGCACTCCTAACAACAATCGACGCTATCAAAACCACTTGAGTTTATATTTTGAAAACTTTTATGTGCTTTTTAAATTTATTTGTAACAGCGACTGCTTTGAACAAAGGTTTCTGTGACTAAGAGGATTAATAAATATACGGTCTACTGTTATGTGAGTATTATATGTTTACTGTTAATACATGTCACATTAATGTAATAATTGTATTACATTAATGTTTGGGTGTAGGGATGCAGGGGTGAATGGGGATGAAACTTTAAAGTGGATTTCAACATAGACAGTGACCTCATTTTTGATTCCCAGGTTGGGTCAAGTTGTTGGGATTTTCTGTAGATTAGATAATTTTTCAACTCTTACTCATACTTACAACTTTTTCAATCATCATGCTATATTATAAGCACATATACTACATTGTAAAATCTTTTCCTTCAGAGAAAGTGATGTGTTGCTGTTATACCTACATAATAATGAACTTTACATTTGTTTTGCCTCTAGTTACTTAGTAATTTGTTAATTTTTTTATGTTCGTAGCACCTTCGTAGGCGTCGAATGGTACGACGCCGTCTGATCCAGCGCTCACCACCTTCTCAAAGGCACAAATGGCGACTGAACGGTTTGTCGCCCTTGAAGAGAGACGTTTGGAAAATAAAAGACTTCTCATCGACAACCAGCAGAGGATGTTAGAGACTTTTAATAACATAAGTGAGGCATGTTCAAAGCAGACCCAGGTGTTGCAGGATTTGTGTACATCCATGAGACGAGGGAGTTAAATTTAATCTACCACTTATAGGATTTTAGTCCACTTTTAGATATTAAGTATATGATAGATGTTATGGTAATATAAATACACATAGTAAATGAAATAGTGACACCCAAATTTAAGTTAGCTAAAACAAGCAGGTAATTTCATATAAATAGTATCTACTTCTATAACAAGTTGGTTACAGAACTTGGCTTTTGTGGACAGGATATGAAAAATCAGACTCGTTAAGATGTTATGGTAATCATATCATTTGATTTAAATATACATATTTTGGTTTTTATTATTTTATGTTTTGTTCATGTGAGAACATTGTAAGCTTAATAGACTGTGGATTAGATTGTAGATAGTATTTTGTTTAGTACTTGGTTGGTTGTTGATGACTCTCTCGCACCTATTATCACTGTAATTTGAAAACTTTGTAAAAGCCAATTATTCTTAAAAGAGTAACCAACCAAATAGGAAACAACCAATGAGAATCATGTACCTAGCTTCTGACGTTTCATATGTGCTTATGTGGTGTATGTAAAATAAATATTTTGATTTTTTTTAAACATGTTTTTTTGTGGTAAATAAAATACGACATATTATTAAGTAGTTATCTTTTTAATTACTCATGCCCCATACTGTATGAACATTTAAAAAATTTGCAGAAAAAAACCCTATAAATATGTATTTAAAGCCTAATAAAGTATTTCATAATATACCTACCAATCTATATTATTTGACACCTTAAGTATACGACATAATTGTATTTATTTATTATAAGATACTAATATTGATTAATCTACGTGCTTATATTATTGATGTAAATTAATTACAAAAAAAAAAAATCTTATTGAGTGTAAACCACTGGAACGAACTACGCATATACGGAGTTAAATCACTTTCTAATATATAAATTAAATCCTCAGAAATATGGATAAAATCTGTATCACGGGATATTGTTTTTAACTTTCTTATTTGCTTCGCTTGTCGAGCTTTCTTCAAATCATCACTTTTCTTAGCTTGTTCTAATAAATGTAGCTTTATAAGTAATCGAGCTGCAATTTTTTCAAGTAATAATGTAGTTAAAAGAATCGAAATATAAATTTTATTTTAAGTACTATCTAAATGCGATTATTGTAGCTTTTGGATTTGACAGTTCTAAGCGAGGCTGCGGGCGAGGTCGTAAGCGAATTTGTAGCTGTTTTTTCTTAGTGAATACCAAAATGTATGAAGAACTGTCAATTTGCCCTCCGTACTACTCCGTAGGTTAGTTTTAACTCACGGCCGTCACAGCCTTGAGCGCTAGTGTAGCTTTACTCAGCTTAGTGAATACCAAACTAAGTTTCACCGCTGCGGCAGCGCTGCACAACAAGGCTGTATCCTTAGAGAATAGCATTGCAGAGCTCGGCGCCACCCAAATTTGGCGCCCAGGGTCGTCGCCAGATCACCGGCACTGCTGAAACCGTTGTCTAGAGGGCAACCTGTATCGGTGATACAGATCTACCATTACCTACTTAGTAGGTATGTAATTTTAATGCTATACATACTTAGGTATCTGTATATAGGTATATCCGAACCTAAGACGACCCACTGACCTAACTGTATATCTTCTGATTTTTAACCTATCCGTAGTCAACTCGCATTGAATAAAACGATTGTTCATTTGACCTATTAGTTACCTAGTTAGTTGTAGTTATAATAATATTAGTTACCTATTGTGCTTTTAGGTAAAGGTAGGTTTTTTGTTTTATAATAGTCTGTTTAGTATCTTAAAATTATCTAAATGTACTTGTCATATCTATTTTTTATGGCGTAATGTGTCTTGCTGTAAAACATTTTATATGACACTAGCTTTGGCCTACGGCTTCGCTCGCGTTTTTTTAGAATTTGGCAATCAATTCGGGTTGTAGGTACACTGCCTGTAATAATTATAATTCTATCATGAAAAACCATCTGTAGGAGAACTTCCAATTCCGAATATTTCGTAAAAAAAATACAAGTTACATACGTACATACCTGGACTGTCACTGGTCGTTGCGAACTTCTTGATGGTTTCTATGTCTTTTTTATTGAATATTGCTTTTTTGTTTTTACTCTGAAGCTGTCAGTGATGATGTTTCTTTGTTAATATTCTCTATTTTGCACCATTAAAATATTCATTAAATAAGTATGAAATAGAATTTCTCAATATCTATAATTTTGGCGCAAGTTCTCCGTTCAAAGAAATAGACTCACAAACTCATAGTCGGTTGCTCTAGGTTGTTATTTAATGCTTAACAATAAAGGCTCTGCTAGAAAAAGTCTACAAAAGCGATTGAACATGCAAATATTTACATTGTTACGATGTATTCAGAGCAGCTATCTTAATCACGTAGTTAGAAATACATCAGAAAAGTCTTGCACTAAAACCAAAGAGATTACAATTATACTATTATTGAGTAGTATAATTTAATGTCTTTGACTAAAACACAAGTGTTTGTAGTAAACTATCAAGATCTACAGACGTATGTATTTTTTTTGTTGTAAACATTAATTTGATCAGAGGTCGGGCAAGTTATATTCGGTTTTCCGATCAAAAATTTTTGAGAGCCCGGAGATTTGATTTGTGGCCGGCGTGTGGTGGTCTTTTTTATGATCATCAGGATATTACGTTTATATCAACAGAACTATCAAATATCGATACCTAATTGCTGCTAAATGTTCAATTACGATAGACATCTCCACCACTTTATCGCCTATTCTTTTATTTTCAGAATTCATTGAAACACAATGTAATTGGCTACTTTATGCTCGAAAACAATTATTGTCAGCCTGATTCTTTAAAGATAGATTGTTTAAGATGCAATCTGTGTTACAATCACGTAGGTACCTGTGCAGATTTTTATTTAAAAACATATTTTTGATGAACATTGAAACGCATCCTTGAAGGTCATCTAATATTACCTATATAAACAGCAATATTATTGCTTCACACGATGTAAATAAGCTTTGTTCTCCTCGGGTTGTGGACGCCTTTACAGCACGATTATTAAAAATGAACACAGCGGTGTTATGGTCCAAAACATCCTTATTTTTAAAAGTTCTTATCAGTAATCAAGCGATCAATAGTTATAAAATTTCGAGACTGGCAAGATGGACGAACGAGTTTGATGCCGTTACACGTAGGACATCTTATACGAGACTGCTGTCTGGAGGTTGGATGGCAAAGAGGTCTAGCAGTAGAGTATGTTTGTAAATGATACCGATTATTTAAATTAGATACCTTTATTTGCTTCAGGAATCAGTGAAACGACTGATGACGGAAAAGTGATGGAAACTGCAGAACAATCATCGGCCTACGTATCGGTGGATGACTTTTACGCGGGGAATTCGGTTTTTATCACGGGCGTTACTGGATTTCTTGGAAAGGTAGGTTCTTAAATGACTTGTTTTATTTTCGGATCCATGCATGCATAACGTAGATAATGTTATGCATGCGTTTCAGTCCATTTTGAAATCTTGTAAACTAGACCTGTATAAGTCAGTCTCAATTGCCAAGTCTAAAAGCCTGAAATTTTGCACAAGATTTTTGAAAATTGATCCTATAAAATCAAAAATCAATCCTATAAAAGGATTGTGTGAGGAATTATAGAAAGAAAAAAGAGTAAATTATACCATGACGGTTGACAGGAGAATGGAAGAAAAAAACGTGTTGCGCCGAACCCAACTAAAATGGGACAAGGGCAGGACGATGATGATACCAAAAAGTTTTGGAGGTGGCGTTTTGTGTGTTTGTTTGTAAGTACGTCGTGTTACCACACCAATCGATCGTTGATCGAGGCCATCGATCGATGGTAGACTGGATAAATCGACGTCGATCGATAGTTTCTACTACACCAATTGATCGATCGTCGTCATTTCTTTCGATCGATCGGTGATCGGCGTTCGATCTATTGGTGATCGGCGATCGATCCGTAATCGGCGATGGATCGATTGGTGTGGTAATTAGGATGGGATTGGGAACCCTACAGGGGGCCGACTTTTTTCTTTTCCGCGAGTTAAAACATGTAATTATCTACTTACAGGTATTTCTCGAAAAGCTTTTGTACAGTTTCAAAGATATTGACAAAGTTTACGTGTTGATTCGAGACAAAAAAGGAACAAGAGCTAAACAAAGGATTGCAGAGGTCATTGACAAACCGGTGCGTGATACCTATCTTCTTAAATTCAAAAAGTGACGCAATTAAGAATTATAAAGTAAAAACCACATACTTTAATATTAAATTCAAATTATGTAAAATAAGTGCATCACTGCAGGGTAATTATATTTGACAATCGCCCCGACTTCGCACGGTTGCAATTTTCTAATGAACGAAAATGAGAAGAAGATAGCTAAAAAAAAGGACAAATCGGTTGAGCCGTCCTCATGTGATGCTCCGTCTGACAGTTGTTTTTTATTTATACAGGGTGTAAACAGACACTTCACATAGCCGTCAACCAAGCATTCTGTACATCAAACTAAGTAACTTTACGCAAAAAATATTGCTGGGAATCGACTTTTTTTTTTGGGGTGAAAAATCACGTTTTACAGTAGGACTTGATGGAAAGCACTCAAAGCATTGTGCTAATGGATGGATTGAATAGTACGGGGGTTGTGCAGGTGTGTAAAGTATCTTACATTAAAAAATGTATTTAAAAAAAAACTTGTGAAAAAGTTGGAGCTTTGACCCCCAATATCTCCGTAACTAGAAGGTTCCCAGGTATGGTCTAGAACAAAAAAATGCTCGCAAAGACGGGGAGAACAAGTGCCTTTCGGATATGTTAAGGGTCTATTTACACCCTTTATAGATTACAACCACAGAGTAATAGGTAACAGGTAAGACTCCGTAAAGGTACAATTTGAAAACGCTTTCGCGGATGGCTTGGCTCCAATGCCGTTTGCCGGTTTCATAATACTGATACTGTTAGCCTACTTCATCCCACGGCTGGGCAAAGGCCTGCCATAACTTCGAGTTTTTTCTATCCTTTTTATAAAGTAAAAAAAAAATCATGCACTGTAATTGTTGGGTTATATTTCTGTGAAATTTTCAATGCTTCTTTACAGCTCTTCTCAAGATTAAAAAAAAAGCGGCCGGATGATTTTAAGAAAATTATTACAATTGCTGGTGACATAAATCATCCCGACCTTGGAATTTCAACGGAAGATGAAGAGACACTTCTACAAAAGGTAGGCTATTTATAAGGTTATTTATGTTTATAGCCGAGTGCAACTAGCCAAAAAATACTCTAGATGGGACGAAGTTTACAGTGGTCGGGTTTTTGTGGGACTTTTTTTAGGTCAGTGGGTCGTCTTAGGGGTGGAGTTGTAGGAGTTAGAGTAGGTATACGTTTAGGGGCACTATGAGCCGCAAAGACATATTGAAATTCGACGAATTTATACTGTGACGTATTAGTGTGACTTGTGGTATCCATTAAACGCTAATTTGGTCTGTTTATTTGTTTATTGTTTCGATGATGTAACCAAGGTTTTGTTAAAGTATTCTGATTTAAAAGAGTGTCCATGGAGTTTCTTGCCCGTTCTTCTCCATAGAGATCTACGTTAGGGAATGGGCAACTACAGTACTTTCACAGTTTTTGTGCCTTGTGACTGGGACTGTAGCTATTTTTTACTGTTGTCTTTGTTTCGACAATTCAAAAGTGCCTGTAACTGGCCTACTTGAAATAAATGCTTTGATTTTGATTTTTGATTTTGATGAATCTTTTTTAAACTTTTCAAACAATAAAATAACAACCATATAATTTTACAAATTTTGTGAACCTAAGTCATTTTCCTTTTCCGTGCTCTTCTTTTTTATTTAATTTCTAATAAGTAATTCTTCATCCGTGTCCAAATCCATCAATATCTCACTGCGTTTTGATAGCAACCGATGTCGCTGTCTAGTCGAGTAAGCCCGACCCGACACAAGCCTGGCACGCGCCCGACCCGACACAAGCCTGGCACGCGCCCGACCCGCGCCCGCTTTCTGTTTGATTTCGGCTTTAATGTTAGTGCAAACTTTGGATGTTTAAAAAATCTTTGGTCATCAAAGGTAATCTTTATTGCAGGTGTCAGTAGTATTTCACTTAGCAGCAACCATAAAGTTTAATGAAGAGCTGAAAGACGCAGTAAACACGAATTTCAGAGGAACCAAATGCGTGCTACATCTATGTCAACGTATGAAGAAAATCAAGGTGAATTATTACTAACACAATTGGCTTTCTTATTAATACTAACTAACTGAAACCAAATAAAATGTACTCACTAGCACGAACACATTCTTGGAAATAAATCGTGATTCGAACAGACTGACAACTGATCAAGAAATGAGCAGAAGTTGGTGATTAATGATTCTATTGCTCGTTAATTTCAGGCATTCGTTCATGTTTCCACCGCTTACTGCCACACAGACAAACCCTTACTAGAAGAGAAGGTATACCCTCCACCAGCTGATCTCAGCGAAGTGCTGGACTTTCTGGAGCAGTCCAACCATGACAGGAAACAAACTATTAAAGCGTTACTCAGTAAGTTTTAAAACATTTGAAAGCAGGTAAGCTGTGACCCAATGGCTTTTGAGGAATGGAAAGAGAAATATTGGTCGTTCGGGAGCGAGATGGGGAGACGACATTTAATTGTTGCGAACACGGGTGAAATCTGGTTGAGGCTGGCACAGAAGCGTGGAGATGGCACATACAAAGAGAGGCCTAGCAGTGGGTGAAGTCGGGCTGTGGATGATGATGGTAACTAAGTGAATGGCTTTGTATGCATATCTAACTTACCATACCTAGAGAAAAAGTTCAACGTAAGCCCACGTCCGCACAACTGCAGTTTGCGCGCTGATATTTCGAATTTTGACATTAATAAGAGCACTGATTATTTATCTAACAGAGTGCGTCACTTGTGCGAAACAAGCTAAAGTGATTACCAACGCTCAGCTCAATGCCGAGAATTGAAAATCCAGATTGCGGCAAAAAAACCACTTAAAACTTCCTCTAATATACTCATTCCTTACTTTATCATTTTAAACTGAAGTCATATAATTTATTTAATTGCAGAGGGTCGACCGAACACTTACACGTTCACAAAGGCTTTAGCTGAAACTTACGTCGCGGAAAATTGTGGAAAGATCCCGACAGTTATCATCAGACCTGCCATAGGTAAGATGAGTGGCTCAGCCACCATAAAAAAAATGTTCATACCATTTTATTTTTATGGCTAAATAGATAACCCTTATAATTTATGTAGTATCATAACTGTGCCCATATGTTCGTCTTTCTTTCCATCTAGATAACATACGTCCATTTTATTCCGAGACTAATATTGCCATTATGTCGATGAAAATTAGAAAGAATTATACAAAAGTAAACCGCAAAATAAATAGTTGAAATACAAAAAAAAAATGGGGGTGGGAGTCTAATGGCAATTATCATATTAAGCGGATATTATCTAGTTGGATCCGGTAATTGTAAGGATTCTGATTACGTATCTTTTGAAGAAAATCGAAAATTGTTTAACATCACATTAATAACTATTTACTATTAATACTAGTTTCCATGCAGAGCCATATTTTGGCTCCGTATCGAAACGTCCTATTAGCAAAACGTCACTTTAGCAAAATGTAATATTAAGCAAATCGTCCTACATTGTAGTTTATTGTCTCGAATAGATCATAAAATATTATTTTTATAAAACAACTTACATGTACTTGTGTTTGGTATGACCACAATTCCAATTCCTTTATTTTTAAGACCATTTGCTCATATGACGATTTGCTAATAGGACATTTTGCTAAAGTATTGTTTTGCTAATAGGACGTTTCCATATGGAGCCTATGTTTTTTATAGATTTTACTTCACAATTTTCTATCAATCAGTTAAACAACCTAATCAACAAAAAAAACATAATGAAGAACTGTCTTTCCAGTGTCGGCATCGTTAAGGGAACCCATCGACGGATGGGTGGATAACTGGGCAGGAGCTACTGGCATGATGGCAGCAAACATGAAGGGTGCTTTTAAGGTAGTGCTGGGCGTCGCAGGAAATGTCTTGGACCTGATACCTGTCGACTATGTGGCGAATCTCACCATTGTTGCGGCAGCCAGGTGTACTAGGTGAGTTGAATAAGATAACCACATAACATCACGCTTGTAATCCCCGAAGGGTTAGGCACAGCCTATTACTATCAACCGGGCACAAATCAAGGACTCCATGGCGCCTAATGAAAAATTCCTGATGGAAAAACCCAATTTTACTTTTTTTTTGATTGAGCAATGGTGACCTCGTGGTTAGAGCCTCGACTTAAGCATATTCCCGCAACCCCCACTTGGTCCGCGTGGAGGATTACGATGTACTTCTCCTCGCAGATAGAAGGGCTGTCCCAGCATGCAGCAGTGAGAACGTTTATGTTATGGTCAAGCTGTGTTGATCGACGGGATCATATTTATCACGAATAGTTTTAATTTTTTGAGTGGCCTAGTAAATCCGTCTAAAACAGAATAACGAATGGTCAGAATGTTGTGAACAGAAGGTCTGTTAAAAAAAACGTAGACATTATTATGAATGCATAATCACTACATAGTCTGTCTGTCCCTATGATGCTTAGATCTTTAAAATTACGCAACGGATTTTGATGCGTTTTTTTTTAATAAATAGAGTGATTCAAGAGGAAGGTTTATATGTATATGACACCCGTGCAAAGCCGGGGCGGGTCGCTAGTTTCAAAATAAAACACTTCAATGTTTCAGATCTGACAATATCGCTGTTTACAACTGCTGCACGAGTTCATGCAATCCTATTACATTACTAAACATGTTCAAATATTTTAAAGCAGCTGTTTCTAAGAATGGATTTGGTAAGCATTTAGTTCAAAATTACATAAGTAATAAAAAAATAGGTGGGTAAGTAAGTGAAATCATTGAAAAGCGAAAGGGTGTTGTACTTGAAAACTTCAAAGAGAGTCAACTAAATTTCAAAGGATGAAAGGGGTATGAAAGTACTAAATACTTCGGCGTAGTCCCATTTGAAATTGCTACGCAGTGTAGTTGACGTAGCGTTTCCCCATTTGCGTTGGCTATTCTCATTGCTGAAAACAAAATTAAGACAGTTTGGAAAGTCATAAATAACGAGACTAACAGGAAGAAAATACGTAACACTAGCTACACATTAGATACAGCATGTGGTCCTAAAAGCTCTAATTAGGAAATAGCTAATGAGTTTGTAAATTTCTTTACCGATATACCGTTAAAAACTACGGGGGCTCTTAATTCCTCTCCTGAAGTCTCAATTGGTTTATTAAAGGCGAATTTGTCTGACTGCCCGGCTGAATATATTAATAATTAATCATTTAAATTTAAACACATAAACCCTATCAAAATCATAATATCAAAGTTTGTACATCCATAGTTGAGACTATAGCACCTAGCTTTAATTTTTAATTTGTGTGTAGATCAAGGAGTTTTCCCGGACTTAATGAAATACAGTAAAGTCATACCTCTGTTTAAATCCGGAGATAGTAAAGATACAAATAATTATAGACCTGTATCCGTGTTGCCAGTTTTTAGCAAGGTGTTTGAAAAGGTAATGCTAAATCAAATGCTCAATCATTTTAACACCAACAGAATCTTACACGATCAACAGTATGGTTTCACCAAGGGACGTTGTACAACTGACGCCGGTGTAACCTTATTAAAGCACATATTTACTGCGTGGGAAGAGTCCCAAGACGCCATTGGAATATTTTGTGACCTCTCCAAAGCATTTGATTGCGTAAATCACGACACATTACTTTTGAAACTTGAGCATTACGGACTAGGGAAACTTCCACTTAGTTTGGTAAAATCTTATTTGAGTGATAGACATCAACATGTGCAAATAAATGGTGTTAATTCACAGGGTTTAAAAGTAAAAATGGGGGTACCGCAAGGCTCAATATTGGGTCCTTTCCTCTTTCTAGTATATATAAATGATCTCCCCTATTTATTGAAAAACCAACCTCAAAATATGGTGTTATTCGCTGATGACACTTCCCTAATTTTTAAGATAAATAGGCGGGCCCAAAATCTAGATGACGTGAATAATGCCCTACTTCAGGTCCATAATTGGTTCACAGCAAACAATTTAGTGTTAAATGGAAAAAAAAACGAAATGCGTAAGATTTGCTTTACCGAATGTTAAAAGTAGCGATTGTGATATAGTATTGAATAAAGAGAAACTTGAATTTGTAGATAAAACGGTTTTCCTGGGGATTACGCTTGATTCAAGGCTACAATGGGGTTCTCATTTAACATCTCTTGCGGGGCGGCTAAGTTCAGCAGCGTATGCTATAAGAAAAATCCGTCAATATACTGATGTAGATACCGCTAGACTGGTCTATTTTAGTTACTTTCATAGTATTATGTCTTTTGGCATTTTAATATGGGGACGGGCTGCAGACATGAGTCTATATTTATTCTGCAAAAAAGAGCCATCAGAGCCATATATAATCATCGTAGGCACGATTCTCTAAGGGAACTGTTTAAGGAAATTAACATCATGACGGTACATTGTCAATACATCTACGAAAACATAATGTATGTAAGAAAAAATCTACATCTTTTTAATAAAAGTGGTGACAGACACAATTACAGTACTATAAATAGAGACCAATTAGTTTAGCCAGGCTTCAGACTCGCTAAAGTAGACTCATCTTTCATGGGGTACTGTTTGAGATGCTATAATAAAATTCCACAAAGTATTCTTGAACTGAATGAAACGAAATTTAAAACATGCATTAAACGCACACTATGTAAGAAAGCATATTACAAGTTGGACGATTATATCACTGATAAAAATGCTTGGCTCAATGCCGGTCCTGCTCCACAAGAACAGGGGCGCCTAAATTGATAGTATTAAATAGTATTGTTGGAGCTGCTGAAGATTGTATAAC
This sequence comes from Noctua janthe, assembly GCA_910589295.1. Classification (NCBI taxonomy): domain Eukaryota; kingdom Metazoa; phylum Arthropoda; class Insecta; order Lepidoptera; family Noctuidae; genus Noctua; species Noctua janthe. The sequence goes on from OU342561.1 coordinate 3,037,258, forward strand.
TATCTTTGCATTGTATAGATTCAATCTCTTTTGTATTATACAGCCGCCTAGCCCATATTGTGTGAGTACTATGTACTAGAAAGCTGTCATTCGCTGGAAACCTGCGTCTTTTCTTGACTTGAATGTGCCCTGGCGGTTAGGAGTATGTCATGCTCACTCAAATGTCTCGCTGATGGTGGCACGTGTGTCGGATCATTTAGTTCCCTTCAAAATGGTTGAGTTGAATGGTGCTGATACATGCGTCATGTTCGTGAACGGGCGCTTTCAGTTGTGACTGGTCATCTCTTATTTGCCACGGCTTATTCGAATTAATTATTTTATTTTTGAATTGTTTTTATTATGGACACTTTTAACGTACACATCTTGCTGCATCGTTCTCACATAATGTACCATCTCAAAATGAGTGATGTAACCAAGGTTTTGTTAAAGTATTCTGATTTAAAAGAGTGTCCATGGAGTTTCTTGCCCGTTCTTCTCCATAGAGATCTACGTTAGGGAATGGGCAACTACAGTACTTTCACAGTTTTTGTGCCTTGTGACTGGGACTGTAGCTATTTTTTACTGTTGTCTTTGTTTCGACAATTCAAAAGTGCCTGTAACTGGCCTACTTGAAATAAATGCTTTGATTTTGATTTTGACGCGGCGTAGCTGATGTAGCGTTTCCCCATTTGCTATTCCCATTGCTACGCGGCGTAGCTGACGTAGCGGTGCCCCATTTGCGTTTGCTATTCCCATTGCTACGCGGCGTGGCTGACATAGCGTAGCTCGGTTTGCAGTTGCTACGCGATGAAAGCGGCGTAGCGGTGGTCCCGCATGCATTTGCTACGTGGCGTAGTAATAGCAATCCAAAATCTTTTTTATTTTTACAGGTCATTAGTATAATATTTTATCAACAACTATTTTTTTTGTTTTTTAGATGACTCGCTAATGTCTATCACATTTACGAGTAATAAATATGTGCTAAAGACGCTAACGTTTTTGCTTCAAACATTGCCTGCCTACACAGCAGACTTATATCTACGCGCGACATGGCAGCAACCGAAGTAACTCTTTCTTTTTTTCGTTTTTAAACATTTTCGTGTCATTAATATACATTGCAAAAAAAAGGAGAAGCGATAGCGCGGTCATGGCTTAAGGATACAGAAGTGGGTACCTCCGTCCCGTTATTAAAGAAGCATTCAGTTCAAACAAAGGACCTAACGTGTTAAAGTTAACAAGTTAAATGTTTAACTGCAAAAATGAACATAGGTATACACAAAAAAAAAAAACAAAAAGAAATGAACATAGGTAGGTGGTATATTATTGAAATTTATATATGAAAAATAAAGTTCTGTGATTAAACTACTGGATATATTCGATTGGATTTTTGTATGCTGACTGGGAACGTCATCGTCTATGGAGTTTTATTGTCGTATTATCGTCTCCACCTTGTATAAAGCTAGTTTTTTTATTTTTTTTATTTTTATCAACAGGTGATTGTTCAAACATCAGTGTAGCTCTGGCTCTTGTACTAGGATTAATCTAGTCTAATCTAATCTAATCTAACTAATTGAAGAGCGTTGTCTTCTATAAGGGGAGACAACACACCTATGGTGTGCCTTTGTTATCGCAGAATATCAGTTGGGCAAAAACACTTCCTGGGACCTCTCATTTTATGAAGAGCTTTACTAACTTACAACAAAAACCACTATCCTAATCCTCAGATACATGAAAATCCAGTCCAGAGTAGTCGCCGGACGGGATATCCTCGAATTCTTCACATCTAACACTTGGGAGATGAAGTCGGATCGTACGAGGGCACTCCATGCCTCTCTATCAACTGAAGACAGACAACGGTTTCCCTGCGACCCCTCGAATATTAACTGGGATGATTATATGTCTGTGTACCTAAAAGGAGTCGCGCAATTTTTGTTACCAAAACACGTTTAGATGTTAAGAGGGTGAGTTCTGGAAGTGGCGTCGCCGCAAATATAGCGGTCAAATATTTCTGTGTTGTTTTGATGATGTTACCAATATTACTGAATGAAATTTTAAATTATTGTGTTCATAGACACTACGTAGGGTACCTTGTTCCCAAAGCGAAGCCGGTAGGAATCGGCTTGTTGGGTGCCTCCGGGGCTGCTCTGTTGTGTTCTGCTGTAATTGTAATAAAGTGTTGTAATTGTTTGAGATGTACAAAAAGGATTTAGAGTATTTTCAAGTACTTTTTTTGCACCTAAAACAAAATATTCAGTAAATTAATTAATTATTTAAATGTAACTAGATTAGTTAATGCAATACTTTAATGCAACACAGAGCGATATTTCATTTTCATTTAGTAATTTAAAGAAATTCATCATAACAGCGATATGTTTGACAGCTATTTGCCACGTTGCCAACTTTCGGAATGCACCCTCTTCAGTGATGTGATATAGAATCTTGTATATTTCGTAGAATTTTGCATTAACAATATGGTAATGGGTGTAAAAATACCCTTAATGAAGCCGAAAGGCATTCGTTCTCCCCGTCATTGCGATCATTTTTAGTTGTGGACCATGCCTGAACTGAAGCTGTGGGAACATTCTAGTTACTGAGATATGGAGGTCAGAATGCTAGGTTGACGGCTTCGTGAAGGGTCCGTTTACACCTTGTATATTCGTTATATTTTTCCCTGGACATAATTATTATTCTAAGAAGAAACTTTTTTTTCCTTTTGAAGGCCACTAGATACTTTTAAGAGCTCCTTTGTATGTTGATCTTTTGGTTTATGTATGTGTTTAAGCTTCAAATTTAGGTTTTTATATATTCTCACGGAGTATCTTCCTAAAGAAAGATAAACCGATCTTATTGGACTTTTCAGCTCTGGCCACACTGGAGGGGAATCCCACGTGGGTCGATTGCTCTAAAGGTGCAAACCCACCGCGGCACACGGATAGACTACGCACGCGTGTTAAGCTTCGTTTTGCAAGAAAGTGTATGTGATTGTGACCACTGCAAACTACGGACACGCTATGCATTAATTGACGTCATTAGTACATGCGTGGCTTGCTCTAATAAGGCGCTCACATAGTTCAACGCTGTCAACGCCATGCACGCTGTGCATGCGGTACACGCTTAACAGTAATTTTAACCCACGACAATGTCGAGGTGGGCCACGTACGCTATAGTTGTACATAGCTGTGGGTGTGTAGCGTGTACTGCAGTGGAAACGTAGACCCACGTTGTCAAACAAATGAATCCACGCAGCTAAAATGCGCCGCGTGCCCGTGCACAGCGTGCACCGCGGTGGATTTTGCGCATAATGAATGCTCATGCGACTATTCGCGACAGTTTGAAAAAATTGGTTGACACAATCGGCGTGAGCGTATTTCGTCCAACATCCGACGCGGGATTCGCTTCAGTGTGGTCACAGCTCAACGGGGACTACTACTGGTGCATTACGCAGAGGTCCTCTTCGGTTCTTTTATATCATATGTAATGTGTTGATAACCTGGGACAGCCCAAGGCTGCACCACTTCTCTTAAATATTAGGTAAGAGTAGTCGTTAAACGTCCAGTCTAAGTATTACGAAACATGCAGACTAAGATTAGTTATTACTTTTAAGATCGGTACTCTGAAGACTAGTTACATTTATTTACGTATCTCAAGTGTCGTTATTCAAAATAAATAGCCGAAAGTAGCTCCTACAGAACACGGAGCTGCTACGCCAGGTATCTGCAAAAGCAATACTAATAAAAATCGTGGCACACGTGAAAGAGTTTTCAAGGCGGATTCACACCTTCGCGCGGTCACGAACAGTGTTCGCGTGCATCTTAAGAACATAGTACGGACACTACCAATGAAACGTTCGCGAGCTGCGCGCGCGCGTCGAATGTGAAACGTCCAAAACTGTTTGAGGCGCGTAACGTGCACTATTCATGCAGGTGTGGACCTGGTCGAGGTGGTTTTGGACGCCGTGCAAGTCGGGGGTGAGGCCATTATTGTAAACAGGCCTCTGGTTTCCCTCATCTCTTATAAGCACGTGTGCATCTACTGCTTGGTTCAAGAACTCAGTGGCAACAGTGGCGAGGTACCTGAGAATGGGAGAAAGTAAACTCTCCGTTGACTTTGAGGAAAACCAGAGGCCTGTTTACAATAATGGCCTCACCCTCGACTTGCACGGCGTCTAAAACCGCCTCGACCAGGTCCACACCTGCATGAATAGTGCACGTTAAGCGCCTTTTTATTTAATTTGTATCGACAACGGTGAGACGCTGGTTTTGTATGGACAATGTTACTGTGCTGCCTATAGCAGCGGCCGCCGAAGCGTCTCCGTGCTTCGTGTTGGTCATTTTAAACTTATAGTGCATTAGGCTACCTGTCCGCCGGAGCGAAGAAACGGAGAAATATTAACTAATAGGATTGCATACTGGAGCGGAGCGGAAGTTTTATGCAGTCTTATTGGTTAATGTTTGTCCGCTCCGCAGCTTCGCTTCGCTCCGGTAGACAGGTAGCCTAAACCTTGGAATTGCATATCTCTGAATGTATTTGTGTAAAAACTGTAACATAATATATATAAAAGTTTACCAATTTTCTACCGCTTTTTTGATTTAATCAAGCCTAGCTAAATTCGAATCACAAGCTTAATCTTCCTTTTATTAAAAGTCAGTTCAGACAACGTAAAAGCCTCGCGCATTTAGGCCGCATTTTGGTTGAGACGTAAGAGCTAGAGTGTATCCACCGAAGCTGTGAGATGTGCAAAGAGGCACCGCTTACCGCACGCCGCTCGCCGCAAACCGCTCGCCGCACGGCACGCGTGGCCGCGTAGGGCGTGAGGTCCCGTACTGTCTATAATTTTTGCGGTCACATTTGTTACTATTTGTTGGACGAATTATACCGATTATTATACTCATAAACTTAGCAATTTTTAAAAGTTAGGGAAGTTTACTTATATACAGCAATATTATATATATTTTTAAACTTGAAAAAAATACATACGGGGTGGAAGGGATACCGACGTGAAAATGGAAAAAAATCTACTGTTGCATACATTTTGACCGTGTAGGCACTTTATAGGAAACAGTTGTTTTTTTTTTAATAACCGATGAAAAATTTCTATGTGGGGGGCTCAGAATGATGTACTGAATACGTGGTGATATGAGGGAAACGAAAATCGTAAAAACATACCACTCTTTTCAGTTGGGCAGTCGTAAGAACAAAACTATATTCATAGCTTACAAAAGTATTATATGACCTTGATTGGCTGTTGCCCACGACCTACGTCCGCGTGAAATTATAAAAAAAAATGTCTTTCCTATTTAAATCGGATTTTGTTAACAATTTCAAGGGTTTTATTTTTTTGCACGGAACCCTAATCCTTTTTCTAAAATAAAAGTAGCCTGTGTTACTCCTCATAACATCAGCTAACTGCCAGTAAAAACCGCCGGTTGAAACCGGTCTAGCCGTTTCGGAGATTAGCTGCAGCAAACAAACAGAAAGAAAAAAATAAAAGAAATGTGTTCACGTTATAAGTACCGTATATACTTTCATATGCATTTAAAGTTTATTTAAATTTATTTGTATTGATAACAAAAGAAGAAGTGTAAAAAATAATAAATAGACGTTTTAGTAACTAACACAATCCAGACGCTTTTTCATGAATACATTTAGGGTCATCTAATTTTGAAACTCACCAAGATTGTAACCCCCCCGGTGACTAAATTAATTGGAGTTCCTTTCACAAGTATAGTGAAAGGAGCTCTAGTACTCTATCTACATATATAAGGACATTAACGTTAAAATATATTTATTTATTTCGTAGGCAGCACTAAACCGTTGCTATAAATAGTTCTCGTGAATTAAAAGTTCAAAATTCCTCAAGTTCAAATATAAATTATCTTAATCCCTTGTTTTTCGTCGTGCTGTTGGCAGCATTATATTTTACTGGCCTAAAATTTCGCAAGGCGTTGTAACAGCCTTGGCAGCGCAAAGGTTTCATTGGCTTCATGTTTGGAGGCTCTGCGGGCAGGATAGGAGGTGGAGCATGGTTTATTTATTTATTTATTTAAAATTATGAAATAACACCTTTACAGCTATAACGCCAATGCGATGTTACCACCACCAAGATACAATAACTTACATAAGCTAACAAAAATACTCGTACAATTAAAACACAATCAGAATACATATCAAAAAAGAAAAATATTAAAATACCTACAATAAGCTAACAACAACAAAGCAGTTTAACAAAGCTTAATCCCGAATTGTTAAAGTTTATGGGACAGTAGCTATTTATTCGTTCCAAGTGCATTCATCATCATCATCAGCCTACTGCAGTCCACTGCTGGACATAGGCTTCCTCATTTGCACACCACTCAACTCGATTCTCAGCAATTGTCATCCAGTTGCTAACAGCCACCCTGGAAAGATCGTCGTTCCATCGAGCTTAAGGGCGCCCCCAACTTACCTGCCGATTCGCGGTTTCTAATTATTGCTTTTAAATTACAAATATTATAATACAGGTAATCAATTCTTACAATTGAACAAATTGATATGTAAAGAGTTTTATCTATGCAAAGAAATAAAATTGAAGCGTCTGTTTGTAATTTGAATATAACAGCTTTTTACTGAATGCATTTGAAAGTATCGGTACTTATAACAAAAAAAAAACATTAGATTAATTTTGTTGTCAGGTTTTCTGTCCGTCTGTCTGTCTGTCAGTTTGTTCCGGCTAAACTCTGAAACAGCTGCACTGATTTTGACGGGACTTTTACTGGTAGAAAGCTGATAATATAAGGAGTAACTAGGCTAGGCTAAGCTAGGCTTTTATTTTAGAAAGGATCAGGGTTCTGTGGAAAAAAATTAAAACCTTTTACGATCCTAAATTATCATAGTTAAATCTCTCATGAAGAAGAATTTAAGAACTTTTGTGGCTGACTGTACGATCTCAGACTAATTTCATAATCCAAGGTCAATCCGGTGCTTTGTGGAAGTGTGTAACGAAAAATATACTAATTATTCATCAAGAGATAAACAACCAACTTTTACGATGATAATAATTTGTCATTTGTCTGTACCTAACGAATTAAATGAATAATGATAAACTAACAAAGCGATTATTTTCTTTAAAAATAAATGAGTTCATTAAAATCAACTGCAGCACGGAAGGAACGCACGAATACGGACGTGAAGGAGTGAATTAAAAAAAATATATTTCCTTTATTTCTTTTTTCTTAAGTATAATGCCCTTAAGGAGGGCTATATCAGCTGCCGGGGTGATCACCATTCCATTGGTCCTACAACTCTTGCAGATAATTATCAGTCACTTCGGTTCGATGAACTCCGTAGAATATCCGCAGCAAGCCAAAGTTTGTGGTAAGTAATAAGTACTTATGTACAGAATAGACTTCATCCTATTCATTTCTTCCTACCCTTATCGTATGTAATTGGGCTCGGCGGAACACGTATTTTTAATTCTTCCCTGCCAATCGTCACGTCACGATATCGTTTAATTCTTTTAGTAAAACTAATCCCGCTGGCTCCATAAAACTATAAAAAATTGAAGATAACATTGATTTTTTTTATTTTGATTGAAGTAACACTACTTTCTTAATTTTATTGCAAAAAAATTTGGACTGACTCATTGTCCGTACACTCTCGACCGAGAGCTCTCTTTATGTCTTTTCCGAGACGGCAAACAAAATGACACAGGACGTAAAGTAAGCGAAGAGCACCGAGGCTAGACGAGCGCTACTATACAATTCTGAATCGGTGGCTGTTACACTCTCGCACTGGCTTAGCCTCAGAGTGTCTCAGCGAGAGTGTAACAGCCACCGATTCAGAATTTTAAATATTGAGATAATAATCGATTGTGGTTAATATTTCAGATGGACAAAACTTTGACTTCATCGTGGTTGGAGCGGGATCGGCAGGATGTGTGCTTGCGAACAGACTCTCCGAGATCGCCGACTGGAAAGTTTTGCTCATCGAAGCAGGTGGAGATCCACCTATCTCGTCGATTGTAATAAATATAAAATTACTTATTCTGAGATTTTACATAATTTCGATATAACTTAGAAATAGTGTTGCTGGTAAAGATTATCTTGCATAGAAATGTTACTCATGTCTTACATCAATTTAAATCACATTTCTTCGCAGTTTCCCAAAATCTTGAATTACCTACTACATTATATACAAGCCCATAAACAAAGGCAGGCAACTGCTTAGTTACCTGTAGTTAAACTTTTATTCCTCAGCTTCCAGCACTCTTCGTCCTGGTGGACTACTCAAAATCAGATTGGAACTACTACACAGTTGATGATGGCTATTCAAGTCAAGCACACAAAACAAAAACCGTACACTTGACCCGAGGTAAGATGTTGGGCGGTTCCAGTGGTGCCAACTATATGTTCTACACGAGAGGAAACAAAGCTGACTATGACAGCTGGGTCCAACAGGGAAACGAGGGCTGGGACTGGAATAATGTCACAGCATACTTCAAGAAAAGTGAACGACTTAGGGACCTGACAATTCTCAACAGTAATTCAGCTGACTTGCACAACACAGACGGATACCTGAGTGTCACACGACCACTTTCGCCAGAAATAACCAAAGATTATTTTGAAGCTTTCAAAGAAAACGGTCATGAAATACTGGTTGACACAAATGGGCATCAGCAACTAGGTTACTCAGTACCGACGGTTACCATAGATAATCACATAAGACAAAGCACTGCCAATGCGTTCCTTAGTACAATAAGAGAACGCACCAATTTGTATGTTTTAAAAAATACAATAGCAAGAAAAATTCTCTTTGACGACAATAATAATGCAATTGGTGTTGAAATTACACTTCCTGACTGTAAAACAATTAAAGTTCTAGCTAGCAAAGAAGTCATTGTATCAGCAGGTGCTATTAACAGCCCTCAGTTGTTAATGCTATCTGGAATTGGTCCTAAAAAGCACCTAAAAGAGATGAACATAGACGTGTTACTAGATTCACCAAATGTAGGAGGTAACCTCCAAGATCATATGTGGGCTATGGTAGTAATAACTGGAAAGAAAAACATTGCTTCATCTATTAGAAATATCGGTGGTTTGGTAAACGTGGATAAGCTCCCATCACCAACAATAATGGGATTTGTAGCTCTTAACAAAACACAAACTTATCCTGATTACCAGACGGTAATATTGGCTGAACCAGCAGCATCGATAACAGCCACAGCTATTTGTTCTTTCGTAATAGGACTGCAGGACCAAATCTGTACAAGTATTGCTGAAACTATTCAGGACAGAGAATCTTTGCTTGCAGCAGTGACTTTACTAACACCAGAATCAAGAGGCAAAATAAGACTTCATAGTAACGATCCAATGGATGAACCACTTATTTATGCAGGATATTATTCTGATAGAAACGATTTAGAAAAGCATGCGGAATATTTAGAAGACTATATAAGTGTTGTTAATACAACATTTTTTAGTAGTGTTTGTTCAAATGTAGTGGATGTGAAGCTAGAACAATGTAAAGTATTTGTATTCGGTACTCACGAATACTGGAGATGTTACCTATTGAATATGGGTACTACCTTGTGGCATCCAGTTGGTACATGTGCGATGGGTCCAGAAAGTACGGGGGTGGTCGACGAGAGACTTCGCCTTCGAGGAGTGACGGGGCTTCGCGTGGTTGATGCAAGTGTGATGCCCACCATCGTCCGTGCTAACACTAATGCACCTGTCATTATGATTGCAGAGAAAGCCGCTGATATGATCAAACTCGACCACGGGTTGGATATACAATATTGATGGTAGGAATTTAGGATAAATGATATATCTATTTACTTAAATTCGGATGATTCCTTGTAAAACATGGGTATGCATTGCGAAAAGCGTGTAAAAAATTTAAATATGTATTATTTAATTATAATTATTATGTCCTCTTATCTTATTTTATTTCTTCGACCCCTGTAGCGAATTAGACTTGAAGAAATAAATGAAAATTGTTGTACTCATTTTGCAACAACTCGACTTACAGAGTGGCAACTTTATTATCAATTTTACTGCACAGACCAAAATTATTCATGTTTTAATGATCACGCTTGACGTTTTTTACATTTATGCAAGTCGTAAATCGTATGACTAACACAATGTTAAAATAATTAGCATTTCCTGCATTACCAGTATTTTAACTATTCCTCTCAATTCTAATTTTGAAGTACACGAAGGTTGAATCTGTCGATTAGATTACAAATTCGAGGAAACTTAAACGCATAAAATAAAAGTTAAAAGTTTCAACATTTTCACAAGTTTTTTTTTAAATAGGTACATGTTTTTAATGTTGTACTATCAGCAAAATGTTTTACATTGAGTCTTACCGTAAAACGTGATTTTTCACCCCAAAAAAAAGTCGTCTCCCAGCAATAATTTTTACGTACAGTTATGTTTGATGTACAGAATGCTTGCTTGACGGCTTCGTGAAGTGTCCGTTTACAGCTTGTATACTATGTACGTCGTACGATACATGTGCACTCTTCTTGTCTAGCTCGACTTGTTGTTACTACAAATACGCAAGCACGGACCAATTATTTCCAAAAATAAATCTGAACTTTTAAGTTAAATGTCAACAACATGTTTTTTATAAGAATGCATCATAAGATATCCGCATTTATAGAAAATAAGCGGATTATTGTGTTTTAATCGTCATATTTTTTGTAACTAAACACAAAACAGACAAATTAAAATGAAACTGGGCAGGCGACATCAGCCGTATGTCGCATCAATATTGGGCCAAAGTGTCAACAGATTGGGTTCCGAACAACAGAACCGGCGACGCGGTAGGCCCAGAAGAAGATGGCGTGACGAGCTGGACTCTTGTCAAAAGGATTGGGCCCAAATAACCTAAGACAGAGATAAATGGAAAGAGGGAAGGCAGGCCTTTGCCCTGCAGTGGGACACATCAGGCTCATAATAAATAATCATAATAAACACAAAACAGAAATTTTAGATAATAGTTCACTTCTATGTACGGTCCTGTAATCTAACTTGCTATACATAATTATAACTACTTCCATCTGTAACACAAACAAGCTGCCGGCAGAAATAAAATCAAATAAATAGTTTGTTTTTATATTAGTCGCTATATTCGTTTAAGAATTTTTATTTTGCAACTTTAATCAATAATAAGAGCCATGCCCTAGTTTTTATCCAGTTCATTGTAAAACTATTATAGGACTATAATTAGTATCTACTACTGGTGGCCTACCATGACGTCTTAAAGCAGGAGTAATTCCAGTGTGGTAAAGAGATAGCGCTAAACAACCTGTATAGCTCTGTCTCTTTTTCACACTGGAATTACCACTGCTTTAAGATGTCATAGTAACCCCCCTGGTGGCCTACCATGACGTCTTAAAGCAGGAGTAATTCCAGTGTGGTAAAGAGATAGCGCTAAACAACCTGTATAGCTCTGTCTCTTTTTCACACTGGAATTACCACTGTTTTAAGATGTCATAGTAACCCCCCTGGTGGCCTTCCATGACGTCTTAAAGCAGGAGTAATTCCAGTGTGGTAAAGAGATAGCGCTAAACAACCTGTATAGCTCTGTCTCTTTTTCACACTGGAATTACCACTGTTTTAAGATGTCATAGTAACCCCCCTGGTGGCCTTCCATGACGTCTTAAAGCAGGAGTAATTCCAGTGTGGTAAAGAGATAGCGCTAAACAACCTGTATAGCTCTGTCTCTTTTTCACACTGGAATTACCACTGTTTTAAGATGTCATAGTAACCCCCCTGGTGGCCTACCATGACGTCTTAAAGCAGGAGTAATTCCAGTGTGGTAAAGAGATAGCGCTAAACAACCTGTATAGCTCTGTCTCTTTTTCACACTGGAATTACCACTGTTTTAAGATGTCATAGTAACCCCCCTGGTGGCCTACCATGACGTCTTAAAGCAGGAGTAATTCCAGTGTGGTAAAGAGATAGCGCTAAACAACCTGTATAGCTCTGTCTCTTTTTCACACTGGAATTACCACTGTTTTAAGATGTCATAGTAACCCCCCTGGTGGCCTACCATGACGTCTTAAAGCAGGAGTAATTCCAGTGTGGTAAAGAGATAGCGCTAAACAACCTGTATAGCTCTGTCTATTTTTCACACTGGAATTACCACTGTTTTAAGATGTCATAGTAACCCCCCTGGTGGCCTACCATGACGTCTTAAAGCAGGAGTAATTTCAGTGTGGTAAAGAGATAGCGCTAAACAACCTGTATAGCTCTGTCCCTTTCCCACACTGGACAAAGTGTACAGGTGAACTACCTGTACACTTTTTGTAAACTATTTAATTTTATTTTTGTTCTGATTTAATTTTATTTTTGGCTGATAGATCAGCACTTTTTGAACGTCAAACCCCGTTTTTTTTTTCGGGTAGGAAATCATCAAATGATCCCCCCCCCCCACTCCGGGTGGAGCGGAAGGGAGTGTCAGACTTGTACTGACTAAAACCCATCCATGTTCCTTCTTTGCCCTTTGTGTTCCAGGGCCACGGTATCTCTATCGAACAGTCCCGCAGACGTCAAACCCCTTAGCCCTTCCGAAACAGTTCTTAGTGGTTTAGCTGGGGAGAAGATGTGGTGGAACAAACTCCCCAGCAACACAACAAACAAAAATGTCGATGATGACCGGCAGTTAGAAATAATCATGGAAATACTCCCACGAACTCGTTATTGTTGACATCATTTTAAACCATTTAAGCTACAGACCGGTTCCTACATAAATATTTATAATGAAAATCTAATTGGCAAGTAGCACACAATAAGTACCTAATTTATAATTCTTAAACGTGATGTATCAAAGGTTAAATAAGTCCAAATCCTCAATATGAAAAGGTCAAAACGAGAATTTCGCATATTTTCCAGGTTATTCGCGTTAGCCTAATTTGCTTTTTTATAATGCACATTTTAATTTCCATTCCTAAATAACAATCAGTCTGACAATGAAATCCAAAATGAATATTCACCTTATCGAAACAAATAAGTAAGGTCTGTGGTCCTTTTAACTAAAATAAAAGAAAATAATGCAGGCAATACAATAAAATAAATACTTAAGTTATTACTTATTAGATAACCAATTCGTCGATGCTTTGGAAGGCCTCCCACTAGGTGGACCAATGACTTGGTGAAGATTGCAGGGATCCGCTGGATGCGAGTCGCATGGGACCGGTCAATGTGGCGACATTTGCGGGAGGCCTATGTCCAGCAGTGGACGTCTTTCAGCTGAAATGATGATGATGATGATGATGATGATGAGATAATCAATGTCGGACAGATGATATTTAATCCTACTTATATTGCATAGGAATATTATTCCGAACATCATATTATGATCAAAACTACATACATACATGAACTCACGCCTGGTTCTAATGGAGGTAGACTAAACTATGGGGGGGTCTAAAATGGCCGAATCAGAATCATAATAGGATAATAATTATGAATCCCGTTAAAATTCTTAAAATGTTCACAGATACAGTTGAACCTATCAATTGTCACTTTTTGACTATTTTACGAATTGGCCCCCAGAACGCCACCTGCAATGATCCTGGTATACTCCTCTAGCTTCATCTACGTTCATAAATCTGAACGGTACTGGCGTTACACTTCACAATTCAACAACATTCATTGTGTTCACTACCTTGTTGGGCAGATGAATTGGTCAAACATAACAAGCAATGTATTACGAACTTCCCTTAAATTCTTCGGGATTGTGGTAGAAAAGCGTGGTACGCAATTTGCGTTTAAAGATGCGAGTACAACGCAAATAAGGCTCAACATCTGCCTAGCCTTTTCCCAACTATGTTGGGGTCAGCTTCTAGTCTAACCAGATTCAGCTGAATACTAGTATTTTACATGGAGTGACTGCCTATCTGGGTCACTGACTACTTAACAACTGTCAAAGATCTATAATTGACAGCCGGGACCAACGGTTTAACGTGCTTTCTTAGGCACTGAAGAAACTCGATATGTAATGGGCGCTCACTCATTAACGGACCAATCTAGGCAAGTACGGCTTAACCTGAAGATCGACCCGAGCGGCTGTTGTTATTTAGCCACGAGCTCATCATCGCAAACGCAAATAAGGCTAACTTCGGCTAAATATCGAACTTCATTATTTCACTACCAAGTTTAGCCGTAACATCCTAATTTATGGATGCTATAGATCAAATAGATTAATGCTGATAAGCTAAAATGCATAAACATTTATGTAGAGCATATTGCTAATGAACTAAGACTATCTACTACATATTTATACTTGATTTATGAGACCATGGCTTATCTTACTGCTTCCTTCCTGTAATAGGATCTCGTTTTTCGGCAAGCCCTTTCAATGGATGGTCTACTTGACCATGCCTGTGAGCTATGTTTGTCGAAGAACCGGACGGTCGATGAAATTATCGATGTCCTGAATTGAACACCACGTATCGGCAAGAGCAGCGTTGGATGCCCCCAGCTAGTTGCACCCATGACCTTCAAAAGGTAGCTAGGACAGACTTGAGGCGGGGAACAGGGTGTTGAAGCGCAGTTTGGGGAGCGGCTATGTACAGCAGTGGATTGTGATAGGCTGAGTTGATTTGCTGTTCCTGAGCAGTTATTCCGTGGCGAAGTATTCTGGCCAGATATAATTTAAATCTACTGGTAATTGAAATTGTTAGGAATATCCTGACTCCGAAGAGTAGGTACCTATATTCTGACAATTTAGCAGATATCAGATGTTGACTGGAGGAGCTCGTGGCTAAATAATCACAGCCGCTTGGGTCGATCTTTAGGTTATGCCATGCTTGCCTAGGTTGGTCCGTGGACGGGTGAACACGCATTACATACCGAGTTTCCTCCGTGCCTCGGAAAGCACGTTAAGCCTTTGGTACCGGCTGTCATTTGTAGATCTTTGACAGTCATCAAAACTGAGTACTTGTTTACTCAGGGGACCGAAAGTCTGATAGCCAGTCTTACCAAGGGGTATCGTATTACCCAGTGCTAACTGGGTTGTAGAGGCAGTCGGTCCACGTAAAATACTGGCATCCGATTAGACTGGAAGGCGACCCCAACATAATTGAGAAAAGGCTAGGCGGAGTATGATCCGGTGGCAGTGATGTTGACTGTAAGAAAATGATCGGAAAAAGTTTTCTTTTGGAGATAGTACTTAGAGTTACTTTATACATTTCGCTGGTCATTCGTTATGATCTATGTCATGAATACAAACATAAGAGGCATTAAAATACTT
Source organism: Noctua janthe (assembly GCA_910589295.1). NCBI lineage: Eukaryota > Metazoa > Arthropoda > Insecta > Lepidoptera > Noctuidae > Noctua > Noctua janthe. The sequence continues at coordinate 3,052,480 of OU342561.1, forward strand.
GCCTATTTTCTTGCACTAATTTATTTTACGGAACCAGCTCTTTTGAATTTTATTAATGATTTTTTGGAATTCATGACGACAGTTGATTTCTAACCTGTTTTCATTCTAACACAAAGGTCACTAGTGCTAAGACTAGTTTGGGCGGATATGCGGCAGTCCCGTATTAAAAATTACGTCGATTTTGTATATAGGTCGCGGTTAGTCAGTTACCATAGTTTAGTTCGGGCGTATCAGTCCACTTTTCCTCCAAAAAGTCAAATTTTTTCGTTGATTAGAAAAATCGATAAGAATTTAAGACAGTGGTAATATACTTAAATTAATTATTATGGCGGTACAATATATTGTAATATGAAGCTGAAGTTTTCCAAGCAACAGTATTCTAGTTTGAATTCGTAAAGTAAACACTTATGGTGTTTATGTTTTTGTAAACCTGTGGTAGAAAAAAAAGAAAGGTAAGAGATTTTAATAAATTAATGATTCTTATGATAATACATAATATTGTGCAACAGGAACACTATTATAGGAGCTTTAGATAGGTAGGTGCTTTTCCCATCCCCTACAAACAACCTAATAAAATTCTTACATTTGAACACTAAATATCTTAACCAATTTTGATGAAATTCTTTCTAGAGATAGCTTGTTTTCTCGGAATTGCAAGTGTGAAAAGTTTGAAAATTAAAACTTGAGCAGGTCTTAATTTTCTTATTAAAAGAAGAAGAGATACCGTTTGTAAGATACCACGGCCCTGGAACACAAAGGGCAAAGGAGAAACATGGATGGGTTTTAGTCAGTAGAAGTCTGACACTCCCTTCCGCTCCGCCTAGAGCGGGGTCATTTGAAGAATTGCCATCCGAAAAAAAATAATAAAAGAAAAGATAAGACTCGCAATTTTTTTTACTTAGTTGGGTAGATTTCCCGTATTCACACCTAAATTATCTAATGCCTAAATAAAAGCGCGCTGGGTTATTTTCGTTTCAGAGACTTGAAATTCCAATATCATTACCTCTGTCCAATTTTAATTGGAGTCAGTGCAACGTGTCTTTCTTCCTTTCTCCCCGTAAGAAGTTACCTTATCATTTACTCATTTATCTTTTATATCATTCCTCACACAATCCATCCGTCTTTTCTTTGGCATTCCTCTCCCTCTCCATCCATTGATATTCATATTAATCAGTTTATTCACATAAGCTTTTCATCCCTCTTCACAATCATGTTCATACCATGGCATCTGCAATCATAATTAGGCATTGATTTAAGTGTCACTCAGTGTTTGTGCGGTTATCAAACTAGACTGCTTATGGATAAGGGCATCCGCGCTTGTTAGTTTGTTATCAAGAGGGTCATCTTCAGCTCCACGAAGCGAGTTTCTGTCACGAATAAAATAGGTTTTATTGTAACCGAATGGTTAGAACCAGTATAGGTGTAGACATAGGACAACCTTTATGGACTTTTTCATAATTGCTGGTGAAGGATACAATGATGATGAATTCCAATCAGAAAAAAAAAGGATACAATGAAGGAGTAAAGCGAGCTCGATAGCACCGTGCAACATATTGGTTCCGTTATCAGTTTTTTTTTTCTGAATGATTTTGAAAATGTTTATTTAATTTTAAGCCCGTGGTGCATCCTCTTGAAGCTTCCCCTCGCGCCTCGGCGACCTTGTTTATGAATGCTCTAATGAGTCTAAGGATTAAAACCTTAAAGGTCCACACCTAAAACTTGAAAATTAAATCGTTTGCAGTGCTACAGTACTAGTAGGTAGGCTAATTTACATAAATTAATGCTTCTAAATTTAAATTAAACCGTACTTTAATCTAAAATGAGCCAGTCAGGTGCACCCTAAGCGGTCCGGCCCGCTACCGACTTGCTGACCAGCCCATTTTATCCGCACTTTGACCTTTTCCCTAAAGTACGTTCTTAAAAAAAAACACACAATTTAAATGTAAATGACTCATTAGCAAACTGGATATCTGCGATACAAAAGACCTGTCTTGGAATGTGAAAACAAAATGAGTTTGAAACACGTGTTTGTAATTAAATAAGGCGATCTTCGTCCGGGTAAAAGAGGGGTTTTTCCATATACGCAAACACGAGATAGAGGCAGTAACTAAGTGCCTTCGGTTGAGTTCTATGTATTTTCATTATAGTGCAATATCTGAGCGTTTAAAATAAGGTACTAAAACTATCTTGGTATACAACATTAGTTTTAGTATATGCGAAACTTGAAACTCGTGTAGAGTATTTTTATGTAAAGAATTTATGTACAAAATTTCAAAACTGTATCATGAAAAATTACAAAGTTATAAGCTTGTTCTGTTACCTGGTTGTCCGCACAAAAACGTGCTCACCACGCGGCGCGCTCCTCCTGTGTCATCTTGAGCTCATTGATAGTAATAATTTGGCAGTAGATACCTAAATGATTGCGATAGGTACTTACTGTCGCTCGGTGTCCAACTTGTACCTTTATTAAAATATTTTTGAGATAAAATATAACATGGTTTAAAAATTATTGTAATCGATTCAGTTACTTATTCTAAACAAACTATATTCAGGTTTCGGATATACTAAAAATAAGGATCTGGGACGTTTGCGCGAAAGACATATGCGCGAAGGACACTTCCGCGAACCCGCTTGCGCGAAAAGACATATGCGCGCATGAACTTTTGGGCGATTATACTTTTGCGCGAATGAACTTTTGCGCCCATAGACACTTACGCGCATAGACACATGCGCGCAGAGACACTTGCGCGAATGGACACTTGCGCGAATGAACTTTTGCGCAAAAGGACACTTCCGTGACTAGATTTACTCGCGACTGGCTACGGTTAATCTGTAGAGTAAACATAACATCATATTATTTCTTATTTTCAATGAGATAGAGCGACAGAAGTGGCAACACTGCCCGAGAAACATGTCAAATTATTTTTTCGTATATACCATGAATAGTGTTGCCAGATATAATTATTGTTTAATCGATTTACAATATCGATTTTTAACAAAATAATTTTTCTCTCTGTTCAATCTTTTGGGTTTCATTAATGTCGATTTTTAAGGACATTCTGTTATTTTAATGTCTATTATGACAAATGTATATTGATGTATAGAACATTTTTGTTACTTTGTACAAAAAAGATTAATTAATCGATTCCGATTTAGAAGAACCTCAGTGTTATGTTTACTATACAGCTAACCTAACCTAACCATTCGCGCATAAGTCCTTTCGCGCATGTGTCTTTGTGCGTAAATGTCTGTTCGCGCATAAGTCCATTCGCTCAAGTGTCTATGCGCGCAACTGTCTATGCGCCCAAAGGTCCATTCGCGCAAAAGTCTAATCGCCCAAAAGTCCATGCGCGCATATGTCTTTTCGCGCATGTGGATTCGCGCAAGTGTCCTTCGCGCAAATGTCTTTCGCGCTAGTGTCCTGATACCCTAAAAATAACGTATACAATCACATTGTACTGGGATCGATCCATCATCACTGACAGGAATATTGTAGCCAATAAGCCTGCTATAGTGGTGGTGGATCGGTCAGAGCGGCGTGCAATGATTGTTGACATAACGGTCCCGCATGATGAGAACCTCGTGAAAGCCGAGAAAGATAAGCAAATCAAGTATCTTGACTTGGCTCACGAGGTTGTCGACATATGGGATGTGGACTCAGCGATCATTGTGCCGATAGTTGTATCAGCCCATGGCTTAATTGCCAAAAACCTCGACCAATACCTGAGGAGGCTCTCGTTAGGCAGCTGGATCAAGGGTTTGATTCAAAAAGCGTTACTCCTGGATACGGCTCGTATTGTTAGGAGGTTCCTCTCTCTGGAGCCCTGACCGCCGGTAGCTTGGACCCTGTTCCCGACACCGGTGGGCTACTATTTTTATTATTTTTAAATGTTTTTTATATTACTTTTTATAGAAATATTTAAAAATGTAAATTATATTTATAGAAATAAATAAAGGAAATAATGTATACAATATTATTTTTAGTTTCCGGATTCAGTGTTACGTGATAATAATAACATTGTTAATATTTAAATAATTAAAATACATAACAGCACGTAGTTAATTTTGTTTTAATGTTATGCACCACTAGCTTTTGCCCGCGGCTTTGCTTGCGTTATTTTAGAATTTGACAATCAATTCAGGTTGTAATATTATAATTCAATCATGATTCGAAAGACACAAGGCACCATCTATTATCATAAGAACGTTATTGTTGTTTTCCTCGGGAACAATACTTTTTTTCGGGATGAAAAGCAACTGTGCTCGTTTCTGAACACCTGACAACGTATAGGTATGAAATCGGTTCAGTGGTTTAGGTGTGAAAAGGGTGTATTTCCGTTGGCACGCCCCACTGGTGGGGCCAACGGGAAAAATCAAAACCGTCGTTTCATTGGCCCCACTAGCCTGCCCCACTACCTTGAGATTAGAAAAATAAAGGAATGAATCCAGTCCTTAATGCTGTCAGTGGGAATTAATAGACATTCCGATCCGTACAGTACGACAGCTCTGATCACGGTCTTGTATATTTTCCCTGACGACAAACGGGAATAAAAGTTCCTGTTTGTTGCCAGTGAGGCATATAATATGACACATTATGTTCCCCAAAAAGTACCATGCTGGTATGGCTGGCATGAGCTCAAGGTGGTATGCATTTTAATAATTCTGGGTAGAGGTACGGTCTTCTAATAATCAAATACCTTCTTGGATACATGCCAGCTATTGCCCGTGACCTTCGTCCGCGGGAAATTATTATAAAAATATTACTTCCCTATCTGAATCGGATTTTGTTAACAATTTCATGGGTTTTAAATCTAATAGATGAAGGTCGGGGGCAGTTAGTCGACGATAAAAATGGTTTATTGAAAAAACTCTCACACTAACTATCCGATGGATCGACACCATGAAGGAAGTCTGCCAAACCAATCTGCAGAAGTCAATTAGGATGGCGGAAATCAACGAATTGAAGAGCTCTGGTGCACAAAGTGTTGACCAATAGTTGTCGCGACCCTCAGTCATGAGGATAGGAGAAAGAACAAATTCTATGTACCCCTAATAACTTTTTTTTCTGTCCCTAGGATGAATTTCTTAACACAACTCCTGTCTATGTTCAACCCGGATACTGCCCGACCCCTCGTCCAGTTGATGCAGATGTTCTTCAGCTCAATAGCAGTGCTAGACATGGATGCTATTGATTTTCCGCCTCATGCACATGTCTCAGGTTCGTATCAATCGTGAGTGCTACTTCCAATTTTCGAAGGATCAAGGACCATCTCTTATAACTTACCTTACTTATCGGTGTGCGAGAGGACATCAAGCGCCCTCTCTTTCTTACACGAAAGAAAAAGAATATTATTTATAGGAGCTGGTGATGCAGTCCCTGCTCCTACGGGCAAGAACTGAGCAACCGACATAGGTTGCACAGCAAACTGAAGTGGTTGTTGTACAGTATTGTACACACAGAAACCACTTCCGTTTCGGTCGTTTAAAAGACGAGCTTTAAAGTGGCCTTGTTAGTGAATCGGCAATGATATGATGATGGAAGGAGCACCGATGTAGTGTCTCTAATTGGAATCTTTTGGAAAACATGGAATGCCATAAAATATGTGATTCAAAGATAATTAAGTGCTGCCACTAATACCTACTCTTCAAACACAATATCATATTGGCGTAAACTAAAATAGCCAATTTTGAAAATGCGAAATATTTGGTTTCAGATGGTCAAGCTTTCGACTTTATAATAGTTGGTGCTGGGTCGGCAGGATGTGTACTTGCGAATAGACTCACCGAGATCTACAATTGGAAAGTACTTCTTATAGAGGCCGGAGGGAATCCACCACCCTCATCAAAGGTATAATACAATCATCAATCTATATAAGAGTCTAATTAGATAATAGAAACTCAGAGAGGAGGAGCTCGTGGCTAAATAATAACAGTCACTCGGGTCGATCTTTAGGTTAAGCCGTGCTTGCCTAGGTTGGTCTGTGGATGGGTGACCACCCATTACTTACCGAGTTTCCTCCGTGCCTAGGAAAGCACGTTAAGCCGTTGGTCCCGGGTGTCATTTGTAGATCTTTGACAGTCGTTAGGTAGTCAGTGGCCCGAAAAGTCTGACAACCAGTCTTTCCAAGGGGTATCGTATTACCCAGTATTAACTGGGTTGTTTAGGTCAGATAGGCAGTCGCTCCATGTAAAATACTGGTATTCAGCTGCATCCGGTTAGACTGGAAGCCGACCCCAACATAGTTGGGAAAAGGCTAGGCAGATGCATGATGCTAGATAATAGAAACTCAGTATGGTATTATGTTTTTCAATTTTATGGGTCAATATCAACAAAGTTCATTTTTTGACAATTTTGGTGGCTAAATTTTTCCTTTAGTTTTCGTGAAAAATAAAGATCTGGTATAAGAATAGAAAGTCCAAGCTTGAAGGATCCTCAAGAGGTCTCAGAATATCTCCATAACTTTTTGAGATATTTTAGTTCAAAGCCTAGTGTGGCCACCAAAATTGAAAATCGCCCACCAAAATCGAAAGTGCCCACCAAAATTGAAAATCAGAGGCATCAAAATTGGATTTATCTGTCAGAAACCTCAATCTCACTAATAAAGCTCAAAGTGACCAATCTCACTAATTCTCGGGAAGTATCAATAACTTTTATCCGTTAATAAAACTATCTTTTGTTAAAAAATAGGATAGATTCCGAGGTCTGGTCCTAAAGTCGGACTGACATGGTAGCGTTTTTGTTAGGGAGACTGTAGTACAACCCAAGTCTCAATCGAATCGAAGGCTTTCTCGTAGGCCACAAACGCTAAACAGAGAGGTAGCTCTTCGGTCTTCTGTATAACCTACCGCAGCGTATGTATGTGGTCTACGGTGCTAAAGCCATTATGGAATCCAGCTGGTTCTATGGCCCTATAATTCTTCAGCCGGGCATTGTTGTCTTTTTTGAAGAAGACTACCACCACATCCCTGCACCATGCATGTGGGGTTTTCCCCTCGAGTATGACGGAATTAAACAGCTTCTGAAGGGCCTTAAGTAGCGGTGTTCCACCCGCGTTTAGAAGTTCGGCCGTAGTTCCGTCATCACCCGGTACTTTGTTGTTTTTAAGCTGTTTCAGAACCATCCTAATCTCGTACAGGCTGGCGTCCGGAATGTCTTTGGGATAGTGTCGGGTCAGTCTAGCTCTTGGGTTGTTTGCTAGATTTACAACGGGTTCACTGGTTGAAGTGTACAACTGCCCATAAAATCTCTCGATCTACCTCAGTAGCTCCGGTTTGGCGGATACGATCCTGCCATGGTCGGTCTTCGGTTTCGTGAGCTGGCTTTACCCAATAGCCAGATCTCTTCCGAATACCGTGGAGCCGCTCAATTGCATCTTTAATATGCTGGATTTAAAGATCCGCTATTGAGCTGCCGGTATTTCCACGCCTCGTCTGAAGACTGCAGGATCATCTCACGCCGCTCCTGCATGAGCTTGAGAGTATGATCAGAGATTTCTTATGTGCACGACGTGTCATGAAGAACTTAGACCCGTATGGACAGTTTCCACGAACATATCGTTGTATTCGTCTAATGAGCTTCTTAGGCACTCGAAACGAGTCTGGAGTGGAGTTCAAGCTTTTCAGTTTGCAGCAGCTCTCATGGTTTTCAATCTGGATCTGTGCTGGTCGGAGCGTAGACTTCATCAGTCGAGACCTTTCAAGCTTGATATTGATATTCAATGTGCCTGCGTTGATCGCTCTCGGTTTTCAACGAATTGATCATAGAGACAACATTGAAAATATGCTTCATGGTTGACATGATGAAGTCAATCTTATTTTTAGTTGCACCATTGGGGCTTTGGCAGGACCACTTCCTATGCTCACGCTTTCTGAAGAAGGAGTTCATCATATAGAGGCCCTCCTTCTCCATAAAACTAGCCAGTTGGTGAACCCGGTGGTTATGACGTCCAACTCCAAATTGCCCAGTTTTGCGTTGAAGTCCCCCATGACAACGGTGAAGCTTTTAAGCAGCCACTCTTTGCTTATCTGTTTTTGCATTCTAAAAAGCAACAAAATAAAAATATATGAATAAAAAACTTGATCATTAGTATGCCAAACCTATAATAATAGGCCTTACTAACTGCCAAGTACATAACATGTATTTGTTTGCTAATCAAACTGTCTTGCAATGTAAAAACTAGCTATATAGGTACAAACAATACATATACATACAGTACATACTTACAATCTGGTGGCTCATTTTCAATTTTGGTTGCGTGAAAACGCCACCAAAACCACCAAAATTGGAAAATTGAAAGGCATAAAAAGATCTTTAAAAATAAGGGCTTTAAATTAAAATTAAAATAATATCATTGATTTATGGGTCACTCAAATCATTAGCTATAACATGTTACTATTATAACACTTTAAAATCAACAGTAAATCGATCCACCAAAAATTGAACAATTCTTGTCCCCCGTTCCACCCAAGGCGAGTACTTACGTTTTTGGAGGGTAATCACAGCACTAATCACACACTGACACTAATCGCACTAATGGCACGACTGACAGATGTGAAATAAATAAAGCAATTGATCGCACTTCATGTTATAGTAAGTTGAAAAAGTGCCACTAAAATTTTGATTTTTGGTTGGACAAACTTTGATCGAGTGTCCTGTGCTTTTAAATAAGATTTTATAATATGGTTTAATTGTTTTTAGATAATGTGTCTCATGCATGTACTAACAAAATTGTTTATTTTTTATTGTACCTCAAATTGTTACTTTGCTGAAAGCAATTACTTCAGAAAATGGAGCTGGGACAAGCCACCAAACTTGAATTTGAAGGGGATTTTTTTTCCCCGATGGTTTATAGACACTTTAAAAAAAAAATGTGGCCTTAATTGAACCAAGTTACGTAGTTCACTACAAAAAAAAAAAAGAAACATCCTATCATTTTACACCTCGATTCCCAACGTGGACACGTAAAATTTGCTGATACGATATTCATCCTTACGCCAATGGAACATAGACCGTCATCTCGCTTGTAGCAAACAAGCACCAGGTACCAAATTGTAAGAAAAATTAAATATAACTAGGCTGTCAGTCAACACATATGATTCTTTTTTTCTTTTTCAAGGTCTTTATTTATATAATGTTAGAATACAGTCTGCTTACAAATGATCTTATTCTATTTGTTAGCCAGTCAGGATTTAGTTTGTTACATAGGCTAAATATATCGCCTTTTTAAACATCAAAACATATTATTATTACCTTATTAGGTGTTGACTTAACATATTGATTAACATCGATTAACTAAGTATGTGCAGGTCTTAGTAATGACCCACATAATATTTACAATATCTTACATACAAAATGTACGTTTTATTATAATGGTACGTTATAATAATATAAGGTAGGTAGCGGGTAGTTTTGTGCAAAGATTGCGAATACACAGCCGGTCAAGCGGCGTCGGCCAGTAAGCGGGCTATCGTCATGATTCGTCACGGAGGAAGTAGTGATGGGGGAGTCGATATCGATTGTACGTTCGAGCGTAAGGCAGTGTCGATAATCTACTGTTGCCAATTGCTGATATTAGTACGTTTCGGTGTGATGGGTTTTTTTGCAAATAAAATTTACGTGAAATCTTTAGTATAAAATCTTTTAGGAAAGGATACTTTATGCGTTTATGTAGTGTTTTAAGATTTGTGCGAAATGGTGTATTGTAGGATAATTTTAAGGCTTTATTTTGAATGGTTTGAAGCTTATTATACTTAGTTTCAGCCACACTGGACCAGACAGGTGCTGCGTATGTTAAACAAGGTCTGACCAATGTTGAATAAATAAGCAGTTTAGTTCTGGGGCTAAGAATGGATTTTCGATTTAATTTAGTGAATCAAGGGCTTTCGCACCTTTAGTTATGTTTAGTTCCGTGTTTTTGTTCTGGAACATAAGCGTCTTATCTAAAATTATGCCTAAATATTTTACCGATTCCCGCCACGCAATTTGGAAGTCATCAATTTTAACGAGTCTAGTAGGTAGTGTTCGCTTACCGGTAAATAGTATTCCTTCGGTTTTTTCCGAATTTACTTTCAATTTCCAAGTATTAAAATATTGGCCAAATAATTCAAATGAAAATTGTAGCCGCCCCGCAATTATGTCGACATCTTTGTCTGTCGTGAATGTGGCTGTATCATTGGCATAGATAGCAAGGTGTGTGTGAGCCTGTTTAGGTATATCATTCAGGAAAAGTATGAACAGGTAAGGACCCACGAGCGAACCCTGAGGCACACCGGCTAGGATGGTTTTGGGAGCAGAATGGTCTTTACCTATATAGACAGAGAAAGATCGATCACGCAAGTGACTTTGAATGAGTTTTACTAGACAAATAGGTACTTCATGTTTTAATAACTTGTGTAAAAGACCATCGTGCCTAACAGAATCGAAGGCTTTTTTTTTTTGTTTTTTTAAACACATATGATTAATAAGTTAAAAATGTCCACACATTTTCAAATTCTAACTGGTTATTGAAGGAATTTATTGTTTTATCGGTCTTGGAATTTTGGATTAGGTATGTACAGTAGCTAACAACATAATGATACACACTTAATATTGTCATCTCGTTACAGCACCCCGGATTTTTCGCATTCGTTGATTATTCTGAGTTCGACTGGAACTACAACACCGTCAACGATGGATACTCTAGTCAATCACTTCTGATGAAGAGTCTTCACTATACCAGAGGAAAGATGCTTGGTGGTTCCAGTGGCGCCAACTACATGTACTATGTGAGAGGCAACAAGCATGACTTCGAAGACTGGGTGGAACAAGGCAACCAAGCCTGGGACTGGAATACAGTAATGTATTACTTCAAGAAAAGCGAACGACTCCGGGACGGAGACGTCATGACAAGCCATTTAGGAAAATTTCACAGCACTACAGGGCCATTAGGAGTTACAAGACCATTGTGGCACAAGAGAACGCAAAAATATCTACAGGCCTTTCAGGAAAACGGACACGATATGCTTCTGGACTGCAACGGGGATGACCAGCTGGGATATATCACACCTGCATATACAATCGACGACAGCTTGCGACAGCATACCGCCATGGCTTTTCTCGAACCCGTTAAAGACCGCAGAAATCTCTTTGTATTAAAAAACACTATGGCGAGAAAAATATTATTCGACCGCTATAGGAAGGCTATCGGAGTTCAAATTAGACTACCGAATAGGAAAATCATAAATGTATTCGCTAGAAGAGAAGTAATTTTATCTGCTGGAGCCGTTAACACTCCGCAACTATTGATGTTGTCAGGTATAGGGCCAGGTAATCATTTAGAGAATTTAGGCATTGATGTGTTACTGGATTCACCACGCGTCGGCGGCAACTTGCAAGATCATTCAGTAGTGTTTGCCCCTATTGCCACCGAGAAGGAGCCTTTATCGGTTATTGAAAATTTAGAACTTCTAACTAATCTTGATAAGTTTCCTACCCCTAGTATTATGGGGCATGTGGCTCTCAACAGAAATCAAACTTACCCCGACTACCAAACAACTATATTTCCCCTCCCAGCAAATTCCCTCATAACCTCACTAATATGTTCACACGTATTTCGGATTGATGACGAAATATGCTTCGAACTAATGAACTCCAACAAAGGCAGGCGGCTTTTATTCCCAATAGTGTCTCTACTTCACCCAGAATCGACAGGTAAAATAAGATTGAGAAGTAGCAATCCTGAAATAAGTCCTCTAATTTATAATGGATTTTATTCTAACAAAAACGATATAGAAAACCATGCTCGTTATGTGGAAGACTACTTAAGTGTGGTGAATACACCATATTTTAGAAGTATAAACGCTGAAGTGGTTGACTTGAAGGTACCTCAGTGCAAGTCGCATCGCTTCGGTAGTCACGAGTATTGGAAATGCTTTGTGGTAAATATGGCGACGACGCAGTGGCATGCCTCTGGAACTTGTGCTATGGGCCCCGAAGGCAAAGGTGTTGTTGACGAAAAGTTACGGGTCCGAGGAGTGGCAGGTCTTCGAGTTGTAGATGCCAGTATTATGCCATCGATTACAAGCGGGAATATAAATGCACCAACTATTATGATCGGTGAAAAAGGTGCAGATATGATTAAGGCTGATAATGGAATAAATATATATGAATAAAGCTGATAATTTTTATTCCTTACCCATATCATCATCATCGTCATCATTTCAGCCGAAAGACGTCCACTGCTGGACATAGGCCTCCCCCAAGTGTTGCCACATTGACCGATCCCGTGCGTCTCGCATCCAGCGGATCCCCGCAACCTTTACCAGGTCATCGGTCCACCTAGTGGGAGGCCTTCCAACGCAACGTCTTCCAGTTCGCGGTCGCCACTCCAGAACTTTCCGGCCCCATCGGCCATCCGTTCTGCGAGCAATATGCCCTGCCCACTGCCACTTAAGTTTGGCTATTCTTCGGGCTACGTCGGTAACCTTGGTTCTCTTACGGATTTCCTCATTTCTGATTTGATCACGCAAGGAAACTCCGAGCATAGCCCTCTCCATTGCCCTTTGGGTGACTTTAAGCCTTCTAATGAGGCCCATTGTGAGCGACCACGTTTCGGTCCCTTATGTAATCACTGGCAACACACACTGGTCATAGACTTTCGTCTTGAGACACTGCGATAAGTTGGACGAGAAGATACCACGCAACTTCCCGAACGCTGCCCAGCCGAGTCGGATTCGACGATTAACCTCTTTCTCGAAGTTAAACCTACCTAACTGGATCGTTTGTCCCAGATAGACATAATCGTCTACAACTTCGAGTGTAGAGTCTCCGATCTTAATAGGAGTGGGTGTTACACGGGCATTCAACATGACTTTGGTTTTGTCCATGTTCATGTTAAGACCCACTCTTCCGGAAGCTCTACTGAGGTCATCGAGCATAGTACTGAGGTCCTCCATGGTCTCAGCCATGACCACTATATCGTCGGCAAACCGAAGGTGAGAGATGTACTCGCCATTGACGTTGATTCCTAGCCCTCTCTAGTCCAGAACCTTGAAGACATCCTCCAGTGCAGCGGTGAACAGTTTCGGAGATATGACGTCTCCCTGTCTCACACCTCGCTGCAGAAAGATTGGTTCCGAGGTCTGGTCTTGAAGTCGGACTGACATGGTGGCGTTTTTGTACAAACACTTCAACACCTCGATGTACCGATACTCAATTTGGCAACGTTGGAGAGACTGCAGTACTGCCCAAGTCTCAATCGAATCGAAGGCTTTCTCGTAGTCCATAAACGCCAAACAGAGAGGCAGGTTATACTCTTCGGTCTTCTGTATAACCTGCCGCAGCGTATGTATGTGGTCTACGGTGATAAAGCCTTTTCGGAATCCGGCTTGTTCTGGAGGCTGAAAATCGTCAAAACTGCGCGCGAGACGATTCGTGATGACTCTTGAAAACAACTAGTAGACATGGCTTAGAAGTGAGATGGGCCTATAGTTCTTCAGCCGGGCATTGTCGCCCTTTTTGAAGAAGAGTACCACCACACCCCTGCACCATGCCTGCGGCGTTTTCCCCTCGTGTATGACGGAATCAAACAGCTTCTGAAGGGCCTTAAGTACCGGTTTTACACCTGCCTTCAGGAGTTTGGCCGAAATTCCGTCACCATCCGGTGCCTTGATGTTTTTTAGCTGTTTTAGAGCCATCCTAATCTCGTACAGGCTTACCCATATATTAGCTGTAACTTTTTTATAACCTGTTCGTTTTTTCTAGTCGCACTACGAAAAGTGGTCGTTAGATGGATGTAGTAGTTCGATAACTACGAAACGAATTATTTAGCTAAAGACGACCCGCTGACCAGAGTTTCAAACATTATTGTCATCATACCACACACAAATAGTGTTGACTTTTCGGGAGATCGACAAAATTCCCGCTCCAAAATAACTTGCTTTTAAGAATAAATTAATCGAGACACTAGGTTTTTGATCATTCCTTTTCCAACTTCTGTATTTTTTTTATAGACTTAACGTGTGCATAACTCAGATGTTAACGTGTAAACGCAGTCTTACTGACCGACTGACTTTTCTCTAAAGTTCGTTCTTAAAAAAAACTCACACAGTTTAAATGTAGATGACTCATTAGTAAACTGGATATCTGCGATACAAAAGACCTGTTTTGGAATGTGGCAACAATATGAATTTGAAACACGTGTTTGGAATTAAATACAGCGATCTTCGTCAGGGTAAAAGAAGGGTTTTTCCATATACGCAAAACAATAGATAGGCGAGAATATAAGTACCTTCGGTACAGCTGTTATATGCATTTTTATTATGGTGCAATATATGCGCGTTTTAATGATACATATCCGGATTCAGTTTTACGTGATAATGACATAATTGAGAATTTAAATAATGATAATAATAGAACGTAGTTAATTTTATGCACCACTAGCTTTTGCCATTTAGAATTTGACAATAAATTCAGGTTGTACTCTGCTTGTAACAATATAATTCAATCATGATTCGAAAGACACGCCTTCTAATATCATAAGAACGTTATTGTTGTTTTCCTAGGGAACAATACTTTTTTTTTCGGGATGAAAGGTTTCTGTACACCTGACAACGTAAGTGCAACATTTCAGGATGACCGGTTCAGTGGTTTAGGCGTGAAAAGGTAACAAACAAACAAACATACTTTCGCATTTATAATATTAGTTACGGTACTATTTTATTCTCGACTTCTGAATTAATGAATAGGATAATGAAAATTAATTAATGTCGAATAAAAAACCAGTTCTGCAACAAAGAAGCTGAATTCAACACGAGTAAGAATTGAATGCGGAAATGGATTTGACTGAAATAGAACGGCTTTTCAGCTGACCTATGAAAAAATTAACCGAGTCGTTGAGAAAGGTGACTGAACTGCAAAGGAAGCAACCCTGGGGCTGCAGTCTCGACTTACATAGCGACAAAAATCGGTCGTTAAGTCATAACGATGTCAAATTTATTTAATAGATTATCAACTTTATTTCAAAGCCCTTAAGGTTGAAAATCTATTAAAGAAATTTGACATCGTTATGACTTAACGACCGATTTTTGTCGCTATGTATGTCGAGACTGCAGCCCCTGAACCCAATGCTTAGCTATTAACTGTCACTCACTCATTTCGTCGATTTTTTAAATTATACTAGCTGACGCCGGCAAGCTTCGTCCGCTTGAAATTATTATAGAAATATGACTTCCCTATTTGAATCGGGTTTTCTTAACAATTTTAAGGGTTTTTATTTTTTCTGCACCGAGCCCTAATCCTTTTTAAGTTTATTACTCCTTATAACATCAGCTATCTGCCAGTAAACGTCCCGTCCAAATCGGTTTATCCGTTTCGGAGATTAGCCGTAACCAACAAAGAGACGAAATAAAAAAAAAATGTTATAAGTACCTAAGGTAAGTATGTACTTCCAGATGCATGCAGTAAAAAGCTGTTATTTTGTCACTTCAAACAGACACTCAAATTTTATTTATTTGTATACCTAGGAACTGGAGCAGTAAAAATCATAATTATATCACGAAATTATTAAACAATTTTTAAATGAACTTGTTTAACATTTGCTTCCGATTTTATTAGCATAGGAGTCTTCCTTCCTTGTGCACCATCAATAAAAACCCATTTACATACAATTTTCAAAATTCAAAAAGATTATTATAAAAAGAACGTCACATGACATCACGCCTGTTTTAACCCGACTGAGGAGGGTAATGTATTTATTCCCGAAAGCTTAGGCTGCGTTTCTTCCAGAGATGAGCAAGGATGGGTAGAGTATCGCTTATTTTTCACCGCTTGAGCTATTTTAGCTATCTGATTGGTAAGTTCCACACACATCCCTCGCTCCGCATCCTCGCTCATCTCTGAAGGAAACGCAGCCTTAGGCATACTTATGCCATAGTAAGTACACCCACGTTTCGTTAGTTGTTTAAGTTCCTTATAATAGGCCAGCCATTGCCATCAATTAGGCATAAATGTAGACTTCAAGCTGCTTCTAAGAAAATCCTTGTTGGCTAGATCCAACGCAGGAAAAAAAAATACGTGCTCATGACTTCTTTTTCGTTTTACATGTACCTGAAGTCACGAGCACCAATATGTATACACTTTTCTAAATTTAAAAGCAATTTTCGCGAGAAATAACGATTGTAACTTGGAGACAGGATATTTTTCATTAAAATATGATTTCCAGAATACTATGTTCTTATCAACATGAAATTTTAATCACAGCAGTAGGAGAAAAACACTTTTAAAAGTTGTTAAGTGTTTACATATTGAGGAGCTCGTGGCTAAATAATTACAGCCGCTCGGGTCGATCTTTAGGTTAAGCCGTGCTTGCCTAGGTTGGTCTGTGGATGGGTGACCACCCATTACATACCGAGTTTCCTCCGTGCCTCGGAAAACACTTTACGCCGTTGGTCCCGACTGTCATTTATAGATCTTTGACGGTCGTTACAGGAAGTCAGTGGTTCAAAAAGGCCGACAACTAGTCGTACCAAGGGGTACCGTATTACCTAGTACTGACTGGGTTGTAGAGGTCAGATAGGCAGTCGCTCCATGTAAAATACTGGTATTCAGCTTTATCCGGTTAGACTGGAAGCCGACCCCAATATAGTTGGGAATAGGCTAGGCAGATGATAAAGTGTTTACATATGGATGCTCGTGGCTGTAGGTACATGTTACACCACACCTACTAAAAGGTAGGTACCTTTTAGTAGGTGTAATTAAAAATAATAGAGGTATTTATGAATGCAAATGCTATTAACCATAGCGAAATCTTCGATGAGGCGGAAACAACATCGAATCGATTGAGATTATAATAGGACAATCTACACGTACACTATATAATCCAAGAAGAACATGATGCAGTACGATTGTAGAACTCACTACCGCTTAGCGAGTTGAAGATTAGAATCCATCCATCCAGTTACTTTTGTGCAAGAAACACCATGATGACTCTTTTATGGCACTTCTTAAGTGATATCTACAAGTCCATTTTCGAAGAACCTGGGTACTTCTTTGTTTTATTTTGTTGTTTCAATAATATGCGAGAACAAACTATCCCTGTCATCAAAAAAAGCAAAAAGACCTGTCTACTATTCTGTGATTTTCTGTAGGCTTTAGGTATTTATTATCTTAGACAAAGGTAAAAGGGTCTTGAAGAAAGGTGGAAGGTACACCGACGCGAAAACGGTTACCATGTATCCAGTACACTATTCTGAGCCCCCCCCCCCCCCCCCACATAGAAATTTTTCATCGGTTATTAAAAAAAAAATCCAGCTGTTTCCTACAAAAGTACAATACCTACACGGCCAAAATATATGGAACAGCTGATTTTTTTTTAGCTCTATGATGTACTGTTTTGCGTTGGTATACCTTCCACCCGGTATGCATTTATTTATATTTAGTTTCAACCATGCATGAGCATGGTTTTAGTGTAGGTGTGTGCGTGAGCGTGTATATTTACTTGGAGAAGCACGATTTTTGTGGCTTCACTTTTGATGTTCGTGGAGCGCCGTCTTCCTTTTTTTGTTGGTCTGAGCTCTATTGTCTATTTAAATCCTGTGTTTACCTAACGACGTTTTTATCCATCTCTCCCATCTAAGGTCTGCTGGAAGAATTTTATGTTGAAACTAGCTATTGCCCGTGACCTTCGTCCGCGGGAAATTATTATAAAATATTACTTCCCTATCTGAATTGGATTTTGTTAACAATTTCATGGGTTTTAATTTTTTGCACGGAACTCTAATCCTTGTTCTGAAAAATAAAAGTCGTCTAAGTTACTCGTTATAAAATCAGCTATCTACTATTCCAGCCATTTTTGGATATTACCGTAACAAATAGACAGACAAAAACAAACATGGTTTTTTGTTATAAGTACCATATAATAATATAGATGAAGGTCGGGGGGCAGTTAGTCCACGATAAAAATGGTTTATTAGAAAAAACTTTCACATTAACAACGCGATGGATCGACACCGTGAAGGAAGTCTGCCAAACCAATCTGCAGAAGTCAATTAGGATGGCGGAGATCAACGATTTGAAGAGCTCTGGTTCCTAATAGCTTTTTTTCTGTTCCTAGGATTAATTTCCTAACACACCTCCTGTCTATGTTCAACCCGGATACTGCCCGACCCCTCGTCCAGTTGATGCAGATATTCTTCAGCTCAATAGCAGTGCTAGACATGGATGCTATTGATTTTCCGCCTCATGCACATGTCTCAGGTTCGTATCAATCGTGACTGCTACTTCCAATTTTCGAAGGATCAAGGACCATCTCTTATAACTTACCTTACTTATCAGTGTGGGAGAGGACATCAAGCACCCTCTCTTTCTTACACGAAAGAAAAAGAATATTATTTATAGGAGCTGGTGATGCAGTCCCTGCTCCTACGGGCAAGAACTGAGCAACCGACATAGGTTGCAGAGCAAACTCAAGTGGTTGTTGTACAGTATTGTACACACAGCAACCACTTCCGTTTCGGTCGTTTAAAAGACGAGTTTTAAAGTGGCCTTGTTAGTGAATCGGCAATGATATGATGATGGAAGGAGCACCGATGTAGTGTCTCTAATTGGACTCTTGGGGAAAACATGGAATGCCATAAAATATGTGATTCAAAGCTAATTAAGTGCTGCCACTAATACCTACTCTTCAAACACAATATCATATTGGCGTAAACTAAAATAGCCAATTTTGAAAATGCGAAAAATTTGGTTTCAGATGGTCAAGCTTTCGACTTTATAATAGTTGGTGCTGGGTCGGCAGGATGTGTACTTGCGAATAGACTCACCGAGATCTACAATTGGAAAGTACTTCTTATAGAGGCCGGAGGGAATCCACCACCCTCATCAAAGGTATAATACAATCATCAATCTATCAGAAATAAGAGTCTAATTAGATAATAGAAACTCAGTATGGTATTAGTAATATTGTGAAACAGTTGTTTTTCAATTTTGGTGTGCCATGAAGTATATTCTATTCTATGGTCTTCAGAATCAAAGTTGTTAAACAAATGTTCAAGTTTTTTATGCCGATGGAATATAGACAGTCATCTCGCTTGTAGCAAACAAGTAACAGGTACCAAATTGTAAGAGAAACCAGTTATTCCACTGCAATTATTGTTTAAACATAACTAGGCTGTCAGTCAACACATGTGATTAATAAATTAAAGATGTCCACACATTTTCAAATTCTAACTGGTTATTGAAGGAATTTCCTGTTTTATCGGCCTTGGAGTTTTGAATTAGGTATGTACAGTAGCTAACAACATAATGATACACACTTAATATTTTCATCTCGTTACAGCACCCCGGATTTTTCGCATTCGTCGATTATTCTGAGTTCGACTGGAACTACTACACCGTCAACGATGGATACTGTAGCCAATCACTTCTGATGAAGAGTCTTCACTTAACCAGAGGAAAGATGCTTGGTGGTAGCAGTGGAGCCAACTACATGTTCTATGTGAGAGGCAACAAGCATGATTTCGAAGACTGGGTGGGACAAGGCAACCAAGGCTGGGACTGGAAAACAGTCATGTATTACTTCAAGAAAAGCGAACGACTCCGGGACGAAGTCGTCATGAGAAGCCCTTTAAGAATCTTTCACAGCACTACAGGGCCATTAGGAGTTACAAGACCACTGTGGCACAAGAGAACGCATAAATATCTACAGGCCTTTCAGGAAAACGGACACGATATGCTTCTGGACTGCAACGGGGATGACCAGCTGGGATATATCACACCTGCATATACAATCGACAACAGCTTGCGACAGCATACCGCCATGGCTTTTCTCGAACCCGTTAAAGACCGCAGAAATCTCTTTGTATTAAAAAACACTATGGCGAGAAAAATATTATTCGACCGCTATAGGAAGGCTATCGGAGTTCAAATTAGACTACCGAATAGGAAAATCATAAATGTATTCGCTACAAGAGAAGTAATTTTATCTGCTGGAGCCGTTAACACTCCTCAACTGTTGATGTTGTCAGGTATAGGGCCAGGTAATCATTTAGAGAATTTAGGCATTGATGTGTTACTGGATTCACCACGCGTCGGCGGCAACTTGCAAGATCATGCAATAGTTATTGCCCCTATTGCCACCGAGAAGGAGCCTTTATCGGTTATAGAAAATTTAGAACTTCTAACTAATCTAGATAAGTTTCCTACCCCTTGTATTATGGGGCATGTGACTCTCAACAGAAATCAAACATACCCAGACTACCAATCAACTATATTTCCCCTCCCAGCAAATTCCCCCATAACCTCATTAATATGTTCACACGTATTTCGGATTGATGACAAAATATGCTTCGAACTGATGAACTCAAACAAGGGCAGGCGGCTTTTATTCCCAATACTGTCTCTACTTCACCCAGAATCGACAGGTAAAATAAGATTGAAAAGTAACAATCCTGAAATAAGTCCTCTAATTTATAATGGATATTATTCTAACAAAAATGATATAGAAAACCACGCTCGCTATGTGGAAGACTACTTAAGTGTGGTGAATACACCATATTTAAGAAGTATAAACGCTGAAGTTGTTGACTTGAAGGTACCTCAGTGCAAGTCACATCGCTTCGGTAGTCACGAGTATTGGAAATGCTTTGTGTTAAATATGGCGACGACGCAGTGGCATGCCTCCGGAACTTGTGCTATGGGCCCCGAAGGCAAAGGTGTTGTTGACGAAAGGTTACGGGTCCGAGGAGTGGCAGGTCTTCGAGTTGTAGATGCCAGTATTATGCCATCGATTACAAGCGGGAATATAAATGCACCAACTATTATGATCGGTGAAAAAGGTGCAGATATTATTAAGGCTGATAATGGAATAAATATATATGAATAAAGCTGATAATTTTTATTCCTTACCCATATATTAGCTATAATTTTTTTATAACCTGTTCGTTTTTTCTAGTCGCACTACGAAAAGTGGTCGTTAGATGGATGTAGTAAAAATGTAAAAATGTTTATTTGTCCCAAAAGTAGTTACATAGATTATAAATGAGACATCCCCAGTAAGTAATTGATATTACTTGTGTTGGGGATATCTCGCTCTTTCCCTTAGTTATTAACAATATTGAGGCTATTGCACAAATTATTACAAAAGGTGACCAAATAATAAAATTAAGAAGAAAAATTAACTGTTAATTAATGACTTATAAACTAATTAGCAGCTCGTAACTGTAGTTGTATGCCTTTGTGAAACTGTGTATGCGTCTCGTTTTTAAACAGTGTTTGAATTGTTGTGTGTGGGTGTGTGTATGTGTTTGTGTGTGTGAATGTGCATGTGTATTTCTTCTTTGTTGAAGTGCCGATGTGTTCGAAGCAATTTATAGATTATGCACGGTGAGTACTTACATTATTGATACGGAGGAAATAAAACTGTCTAACCAACTCTAACCAAAACTTGCTCAGTTTCCTCGTATGTTAAGGTTTTAAGCCACTCAGTTATTACCTTTTTGCAAACGTGTGAGACCTCATGATAAAACCTTAATTTTTTGTTTAGAATATTATAAATGTACGCTGATTGAGTTGCATACTGACGCCGTGCAAAAGCGGTTCGGACCCTTGGGGAGTAAGCCACTATATCTTTTCGTCTTTTCTCCTGACTGTCTTGTAGTAGTTCGATAACTACGAAACGAATTAACGAGCTAAAGACGACCCGCTGACCAGAGTTTCAAATATTATCATCATCATACCACACACAAAGAGTGTTGACTTTTCGAGAGATCAACAAAATTCCCGCTCCAAAATCACTTGCTTTTTAAGAATAAATTAATCGAGACACTAGGTTTTTGATCATTACTTTTCCAACATCTGTATTTCTTTTTATAGACATCAACATCTTTGTGCATAACTCAGATGTTTATTATAATTAAAATGTTTACATGCACATTTCGAAATTGGCAGCACCAAATTATAAACAACTTTTTAATCTGTACTGTCATGACGTGCGTGTGTGACGTCTGATGTACTACTTGTCAAAAATTACAAACACTATCACTCTATCATTTAGAGTTTTCTTTCAATATATTGTAAATAAATAAACAAAGACAAGTTATTCACTAAATAATGAAGTGTTAAATAAAAGGTTACTTTGTTAGATTTATTGAAGTGCCAAGAAAACACGTGAACACATTTATTTACAACACCAAAATGACGAACCTGGATGTAAGTAACAAATTGTATTGAAAGTTTAACGTTCTGAGTGAAGGGACTCTAAATTTCTTAAAATTACCTTCTATGATTAACTAAAATCTTGCTTGGCTATTAATAAACAAAGAAACTAAAATTGCAAAACTGGATTATATCAGCCTCATAATAGATAACTAAACATCTCTGTTTTTGCGAATTATTGTGAATGTTGCATTATTATAAAACAGGAACCTATAAGCTGTATTTGTGGTACAATGCATAAGCCTGTTTCCTACCTAAACACCAGTAAACTGAAATAAAGAATTAAATTAATCTACAAAGTAATTATCAAAAGGTTATTTAGTACAATAAACCTCTTTCTCAATTCAAGGTAAGCAACAGTAGTACAGACAGCAGCTCAGGCTCTTCTTCAGACTCAAGCAGCAGTGGAAGCACTTCAACTAGCTCAGGGTCTGCTTCCAGCAGCTCTGACTCCGAATCCTCAACTTCAGACACCCCAGCAACCACTACCACCAACACAACACCTGCACCAAAATCCCCAGTAAAAGTTGAAGAAGTTAAAAAGAAAGAAGAACCAAAAGTAAGAAGACCTTCAAAAGCTAAAGTTTCATCCTCAAGTGATGATGATGCTCCTAAACCGACAAGTCCGAAACCAGCACCACCCAGAAGACGTATGTCAGCTAAACCCAAGTCAGCTGCAGCTGTACTTGCTAAAGGAAAAACTATTCAGAGAATGTCTTCTGGAGCAAAAACTCCTAAACCTATTCCTAAGACAATACAGACCATGAAAGCACCGCCAAAGCCTGATAATGGAGCGTTAAAGAAGAAGAGCATATTCTCACCTGACAACAGTTCTGAATCTGAATCAGAAAGTAAATCTTCAACAACTAAAAGTCCGAAAGATTCACCAAGACCTAAACGTAGTTCTAGAAAGTCAAGTGAAGAAAAAGATACTTCTCCGGCTACTACACGTAACAATAGCGCCAGCAATGATGACTCAAATTCAAATTCTAACTCAAAATCCGATTCTAATGCCAAACGTAAAAGTGTGAACAGACCTAGTGGACCTCCTCCGAAGAAGTCTATAGAGGACAAGAGTGCATCATCGTGCACTTCCAGTCAGTCATCGGTTGAGTCCGTTTCTTCAGAAAGTGACAGCGAAACGTCTTCTAAGAAAGAACCGTTGAAGACTGGCAAGACTAAACCACCTTCAAGTGCTACTAAGGTCTGTATGCTTTAAAAAAATAATTCATTTAGAGTCTATTTAAAAATTTAATTATTAAAAATAACTTTGTAAGTATAGGTACCGGTAAAACAGGGTTAATAGAACCGCAGGGGTGAATAGAGACAAATTTTGAAAGGGATTTTAACGTTGAATTAATTTGATTATGTTATCAAAAAGTACTCTGTTTTATTTACTTAGTTATACTTAATTATTTAGAGACCTTACTAGCAACATAACATATTAATTCAACGTTAAAATCCCTCTCAAAATTTGTCTCTATTCACCCCTGCGGTCCTATTCACCCCGTTTTACGGTAATCAATGTCATAATCTTTTGAAAAACAAAAAAGATTTGAAATAAAAAAAAAATACACACCTGAACATAGAACCTCCTCCTTTGGTGAAGTCTTTAAAACGATTCTTTATCTGTAAGAATAAAGAGCAATTTTTCCGAAATCACTTTTGCAATTAATTACTGATGATCTTTTGAAGAGCCTTACATTTACGTGATTGCTTTAAGTTAATGGATTGTTAAGGTAGCCTTGTGACAACCCGTAAAGTAATGAGAATGTTATAACATCTGAGCCATGAGGCAGGTTGCATAGTGTTGTGTTGTGCGTGTTGTGTTGTGTTTTGGTTAAGACGTCCGGTGTACTGAATCGGAAGGTTGCAGGTTCAAACCCTGCTCGCACTAGAATTTTTCTTTCCATGTCAAAACAGCTAGTGTTGTGAAGTTTTTATAATCTAGCTTTTATTTGAACAACTTTAAATATGAATAGGTATGCAATGGTCTTTACTGAAATGGTTTCCCATAAAACCTTTATCTTAGTCATTAATTTTGTAAAGTATTTTTTATTAAGAGAAAAATAAGAACTAAGTCATTGCGAGCTTTCATAAGCCGTTAATTTCATTGAAGGACATACATTAAGGGAGTCATGAAAATGAACAACATTTACTACGGGACCAACTCCGAAATATGAAATGACGTAAGAATCATCAAAATCGGGTCACGCGTTTGTTCTATAAAGCGCAACAAAGGAACAAGCATACATGTATAGACTGATAAACACATTACCCTCCTCCTTCCTCAGTCAGATAAAAAACCAATCTGCTAATCCCATAGTAAAAGTTTTATAACTTTTAGGTTGCATGAGGGACATACTTTTTAAAACCACGTATGCACTACAGTAAAATTGATTAACCCTGTTTTATATTACAGCAAGAAATACGCGATGACTCAAAGAGCGGCGACTCCGGAGACTCAGCAGTAGCAACTATGCCCAGAAAGCTGACCAGAGCGCTTGCTGCACGAGTATCAAGAATGGCGACCGCCTCTCGACGGACCAACACTGATACTGACTCCGATGTTGATGATAAGAGCAATGATAAGGCGTAAGTAGCTTGTGACACACTATTGGCGGTTAGTGAGTAAACCAATCAGATATAAACGTGTTGTCTGACTGAATTCTCGCCGGAAGTGTGAAAAGTCAGCAATTAACTATTATTGTATAATAGGAGGGTAGTTTCAGCTCCACTTAACAAAGGCGCTATCGTTAAACCGGAAAAAGCGTTATTTTTAAAATTATGCAAGCTAAACAAAACCAGTTTATGTGGATCTCTTATTGTACGGCAAATCTATGCAAAGCGAGGCCATGTTATACTGGAAATGTATAGCTTGATGTGTCGCTGTATGTACCTACATAAAAAAATAACAATTACAGTGACCGGTGCCATACCCACATGCTAACCACATTTTAAACTCAAAAATATGCGCCAAATAGTAAGTCTCATCTCACATCTGCTGCCCCCCCCTCAATGACGCACTAGGTCGAGGCCCGAACCCCGCAGGGTGTGCCCTTAGTGACTGTTCATTTAATATTGAATATCCTTAGTTTGTAAGCCCTGGCTGGGGGCCTTAAAGTAATTTTTGGCCACCACAGGATAAGTTCGGTTAAGCAGGAACAACCTCTAGTAGATGTGGTACTGCGAGAGGTCATTTAAAAAAAAAAAAAAAATAAAAATCATCTGAGAACGACTTTCACTCATCCATTTAAACGAATGAAATTTTTTTTTGCCATGATTATCGTCTTTTACTGACATGGGATCTGCGATCATGGCCAGATCAAGGACCTTATTAATGATCACTCCCTAACCTCCATACTTCTCTGATGGAATAAGTAAACAAGCTTTGCCGATCCCAAAGAAATTGGGGGCAAGGCATGTATAATGATGAATATAACTTCGTCTGTACGCGACCACGTAGTACTCGAGAATCCTACTACAATTATAAATACGAAAGTTTGTGAGGATGTATGGATGTCTGGATGTTTGTTACTCTTTCACGCAAAAATTACTGACCGGATTTAGATGAAACACACAGGCATTGGCACACAGATAGTTCATAACCTGGATTATGACCCAAAGGGCAATGGAGAGGGCTATGCTCGGAGTTTCCTTGCGTGATCAAATCAGAAATGAGGACATCCGCAAGAGAACCAAGGTTACCGATGTAGCCCGAAGAATAGCCAAACTTAAGTGGCAGTGGGCAGGGCACATTGCTCGCAGAACGGGTGGCCGATGGGGTCGGAAAGTTCTGGAGTGGCAACCGCGAACTGGAAGACGTTGCGTTGGAAGGCCTCTCACTAGGTGGACCGATGACCTGGTAAAGGTTGAAGGGATCCGCAGGATGCGAGACGCACGGGATCGGTCAATGTGGCGACACTTGGGGGAGGCCCATGTCCAGCAGTCTTTCGGCTGAAATGATGATGATGATGGATTATGACATAGGATATTTTTTATCCCGGTAGTACTATCCCGTGCGACAATAACCGAACTCCACGCGAAGCTGCTAACCTAGTTAGCAGCCTAAATGTTTGTGTTTTCCGTTTTCTATTCTGTTGTAGCAATTTGTTGCTAAGTTACTAATGTAATGATGTGTCAAAACGTCTATAACGATAACATCTTAAAGGGACATTTCCACCGTAAAAAAATAATATCAATTGTTATTGATAGAAAGTACCAGAACATTGTCGATATTATTAAATTTTTATTTGATGTAGAAGTTATAATGAGGTGACATCGACCGCGGTCTCGTTACACCTTAATATTTTAACAGTAAAGGAATAATAATGTACAGGATGAATCACTATCCGTAACATGATTTTATTTTAATTAACACTTTTTTGTCGATTGTTACATTTCCTTTTCTAAAGTACGCAGTGGCGCTTTAATGCCCTCCAAATAACTCAAGATATTCCAATAACCGAACATGGAATCTAAATCTGTCTGGTGCCCGGTTGATGGCAATAGGCTCGCCCCTATTGCATGGAACTTAAACATAACTGGAGAAATGTAGGTGCACAATTTGTCTAATCCTTCGTGGAAGTCAGACGTGCTAATACTGTGCCTTAACACTGGTGAAACATTCTTAGAAAACATGTGTAAATCTCTATTTCTCTATATTATATCAGGCAACATGTTTTAATGTAAATGTTTCTCAATCGTGGTAACAGATAAACATGTTTTTTTAGAAGCAGCAACAGTACGAGTAATAGCACGAGTAATAACAGCAAAGACAGCAAGAAGTCGGTCAGAGGCCGCGCCCCCCCCGCGCGCTCGCCCGTCGTGCTCCCCTCCCCGCAGGAGCCGGCGAGGCAGCGGTGTCCTGTACGCGGCTGTGATTCCAGCGGGCATCTGGGTAAGTGCTCCATAGATAGTCGAAAATGTTATCTTAACGTATGACCGCGAGTCGAACCGCATGGATGTTGAAAAAAATACAAATTTTGCCAGTGCTGGGAAACATGCTCTAAGAGGGCGTGGTACGAGGGCCTTATGCGAAGAGTTGGACGTCACAGTTTTCGAATTTTTGGTTCTAGGACATACCGGTTTCCCCACCATGTTTTCTTTCACCGCTTTGAGAGCAGTGGTGATGAAATAAATGATCCAAAGCAAAATGCTATGCGGTCTTCAGCTCGTAAGTCACGGCCGTTTCCACTTTGTCACCACTGCTCAATCCTCGTCAAGCCCGCCACACTATTCCCAAATCACTGTAACTCCTGAAAGCCAGAATCAACAGAAAAGCGAGACGAGACAATGAAGCTGGACGAAGTCCCAGAGAAACAATTAAACTGTCTTGAATCCCGCAACGAAATTAATCAGAAAAGTATAGCGGAGGAGTAGGAAATACATAATTTCTACTACAACAACCGACCCTCGTCAATAATAACATGTAATCATAACATTGTCTCTGCCCGCAAGGGTTTGGGAAACAAAAACAATAAATTTCGTTTTCACTTATTTCGTAGGCGGCAAATCCAACAAGCACATGACCTGGGACGCCTGCCCGCTGTACCACAACGTGACGTCAGCGTGGTGTGTGGCGGCGGCCGAGGAGCGCGCCGCGGCCGCGGGCGCACGGCGCAGGGCGCTGCAGCAGCTGCAGCAGCGGCCCCGGGCTATGCCCACGCTGGAGCAGAGGGCGTACCAGCTCAAAGTTAAGGTAATATGGGGGAAAAGGCCTGTGGGAAAGTAGTCCAGATTTCGTAGACTGGGAAGAAGTTAAGATTTTGAAAAAATAGATTAACACTCTTATGTCTGCTGGCACCGCCAATTATTAAATGCACTTAACGGTAACCATCAATCTCCGAGAATACAATGTTTCGGCATACAAATATGAATTGGACCCTGCAAGGTCTGAATTAAAACGGACATCTCCGAGTTCGCCTCGTATGTAGCGTAAGAGAGATGTACGTCCGATTTCAGAACCCTTAAAATAAGCGAACCCTAAATGGATATACTTAATAGTAAAAATCTACTATTTGAATCATATTTTTATGCACTGTTTTTTATTTAAGCGGTTACAGTACAGACCTTGCCATTTTCTCGGTTTTTTGAGAAACCCTCAAACTCATAAGATCCAAATTTCCTTTTTCTAAAATAAATCTTACTCTTCAGGACATGCGCTCAAAATGGAAAGGCAGCCAGGAGTTACGGGAGAAGCTGGCGGCGTCGGGAAACGAAGAGATCTCAGACGACCGGGAGCCTATCCTTGAGGGATTTGCACCGGATTAC
The DNA here is from genome assembly GCA_910589295.1 of Noctua janthe. Taxonomy (NCBI): domain Eukaryota; kingdom Metazoa; phylum Arthropoda; class Insecta; order Lepidoptera; family Noctuidae; genus Noctua; species Noctua janthe. The sequence goes on from OU342561.1 coordinate 3,080,942, forward strand.
GACCTTAGACTGTTCAGAGAAGCACAGGCGTTAGCGGCTATCAAGATTGAGGAGGAACTTGGGGATATTCCGACGGATAAGGGTACCAGGTAGGATATTTTAAAATATTCCATCGATAAGGGAATTCATTAAACATTAAAGGGGAACTCCCTTTAATGTTTAATGAATTGTTGTTATAGCGGCAACAGAATTACACATTCTGTGAAAATTTCAAGTGTCGATCTATTACGGATCATGAGATACAGCCCGCTGACAGACAGACGAACAGCGGAGGCTTAGTAGTAGGGCCCCGTTAGTTACTCTTCGGGTACGGAACCCTAAAAATGATATTCATTTGTTTGTCATAAAGAAAATAATTAAGAATTGAACAGGTATCAGTAACAGCACAGGGTGTTATCCTTTTACGTAAAGATTCCCAGATAAACTAGTCTGCATTAAAAAAAAAACTATCAAAATCGAGCCAGTTTTGCTCCATAATATCATAGTTTCGGCTTTCGGCCTGTAGGGGGTCCCAGATATTCACTATATATTTTTACTCCGCTTCTATATGTGTAATGAGGTTTACAATAACTAAGGGAAAGTGGGTTTGCTTAAAAAAAAAAACTGTTTTCTCTTCAGGTCTAAACAATTTGTATGTAAATAAATCTTTTAATAAAATAAATATTTTCGTTTGCTCCAGATACGTGGTAATGGGCAAATTCATGATGGAGGTGTGGTACCAGTCACCGTACCCGGGCGACGCTTCTAGGGTCCCTCGTCTGTTCGTGTGCGAGTTCTGTCTCAACCACCACAAGAGTGCGACTGGAGCTGAGAGACATAAGGCCAAGTGCGTTTGGAAACATCCGCCTGGTGACGAGGTGAGCTCAACGAAAGAGTTTCTAGTTCTTATCTTTAGCGTGTCGATGGCAATCTAAATCGAATCTTCAGTAGCGCCCATCAGTTCCTGTAACGTGCAGACAATAGTACAGGTAGTGTCCGATAGCGAGTAGACCCTTAACGAAGCCGAAAGAAACTTGTTCTCCCCATCATTGCGACGGTTTTTTTTGTTCTAGACCATACCTGGGAACCTTCTAGTTACGGAGTTATTGCGGGTCAAAGTTCCAACGTTTTTTTTTTTTAAGAAATGGTTTATGGTGGATGTCTGAGCAACGCCATATTGACCTTCCTTTTTGTTGTCTCACTGCAAAGTGCATGTAGTGTTTGACGTCGGCAGCACATTTTGATTTTTTCTAATGTTGTCAGGAGCGATAATAACAAACTCTGCATTAAACATTACATATCATCACGCCTGTTATCTCCGAAGGATTAGGCAGAGGTGTACCTAATAGTAGGTACACCCTCATTTTGCCAGTTATGTTTAAGTCCAATATAATAGGGGGCGAGCCTGCCATCAACTGGGCGCAAATCCAGACTAACTGCTACTGAGAAATTCCTGATGGAAAAACCCAATTTCAATTTGCCTGACCCGGAAATCGGACCCAGGACCTCACGCTCAGCAGTCGCGTGGAATGTTAAATAATCCTGCCCAATATGGTAACCTAACGAATCATCCCCTTCCACAGGTGTACAGAAAAGACAACCTCAGCGTCTGGCAGGTAGACGGGCGCAAGCACAAGCAGTATTGCCAACAGTTGTGCTTGCTAGCGAAGTTCTTCCTCGACCACAAGACGTTGTACTACGATGTGGAGCCGTTCCTGTTCTACGTTATGACCAACGCCGACCATGAGGGCTGCCATATCGTCGGGTATTTTAGTAAGGTAAGATTTTTCAAAAAGACTTATTTGACGATACTTTTCGGACGTTCGGTGCAACTTGGATAGTTTCGTTACCAACGTACAGTAGCGGAACGAAAAAGTTAGCGCCTTAAGAGCGTTTACGAATTACGGCATTTCATACAAACTTTCAAGTTCTTTTTCCTTTTTTTTCGAAATGACTGAACCGATTTTAGTGAAACTTCATACGCATAAACAGGACACATAAGTCTAAAAAGTTATCAGTGAACATTTTCGAAACGTCTTTTAAAAAAAAGATAATTGAAATTTTGTGTTTCTAAAACTAAAATCGGTCTAATTTAGCTGTAACACTATTTTTCGAAAATGTTGTAACTTTTTAGACCTATTTATACTGCTTATGCGTATGAAGTTTCATTAAAATCGGTTCAGTCATTTCGAAAAAAAAAGGACTTGAAAGTTTGTATGAAATACCATAAGACGTAAAACGTTCTTAAGGTTTATTTTGCGTGATCTGTTCATGAAGCATGGGCCGTGTTGATCCATGTACAGTCGAGAAATGAAAAGTTTAAGCACTCTAAGGATCATTTTGACTCGCACAGAATAGGAATCTTCTTATTACTTTTCTGACTAATTAATTTATGAATATTAAGCAATAAGAAATGATAACCTTTGCGTTCGCCGGCTTAACATTGGCCATGTCATATTGTTCCGTGAAGCAGCTGTGTTTGCTAGCGACGTTCTTCCTCTACCACAAGACGTTGTACTACGATGTTTAGCCGTTCTGTTCTAAGTCATGATGAACCCAGACCGTGAAGGTTGCCGTAACATATCATAGTACACCCACATTTCGCCAATTATGTTACATGATAAAACTTATAATTTGACTTAGATCTAGGGTTTGAAAATGGGTGCCACCTACAAACAATTAGTTACGAAATATATCAATAGCGACGTGAGAATCAGTCGTATTCTGTGTTTATCCTAATTAACTTTGGGTTGACGTAGCTTGTATTTTTCTGCCATGCTTCTGTATTTGTCGTGCCGCCAACACTGAGTGCGAGTGCGGCTGTACGGATCAAATGATGCCCCACCTGCTGGAGAGTCCCAGGTGTCCGTTTACCTGCACTCTTGACGACCTGAATAGCGCCTCTGCCGCTGCAATAAACGTGGCCACCTACTGGACCAAACCGTGTTATATGGAAGGACATCGATAAGCTAAGAAGAAGTCATCACATAGTCACTAATCACCTCCTTTCTAGCCATGTCATCTTTCACACCATCCATCCATCGTTTCTTTGGTTTTCCCCTATTCTTAAACCGTTCCACATTCACACTCTAAATTTTCCTCATTCCTCTGCATCATATTGCCCATACCATGACAACCGATTATCATTACTTCACTTTTGTCTACTTGTATTGTATAACGGGCTGGTGTCCGCAACTCCACGTCCAAAACGCGTATTTAGCGTGCGGTTTTGTCTACTTACTTTATCTTCAAACAAATCTCTCATAAAAGTATCCATAAGAATATCCTATTAACCAGTCGATCAGCATATTAAACAGCATCCATTTACAGCCAGACAGAGCATAAATAATCCATACATTTCCTGCCAGACAGACATATATAGATGTACTTACCTTTCTCTCACTAACCCGCGCGATAGGGGTGCCTCACAAACAGGCCGGTATGACTCGGCATAGACGGGCGGCAGGAGCGAATATTTGTATACAAACATAACATAACATCACGCCTGTAATCCCCGAAGGGTTAGGCAGAGGTCTACCTAGTAGTACCCCCACATTTCGCCAGTTATGTTTAAGTCCCATGTAATAGGGGGCGAGCCTATTGCCATCATCTGGTCAAATATCCAGGCGCCGTGGCTGCTATTGTGAAATTCTTGATGGAAAAACCCAATAACACTTTGCCCAAGCCGGGAATCGAACCAACGCTCATGCTAAGCAGTCGCGCTTGCGACCAACGAGGCAATATCTATAAAATGATAAACTGACTGACTGACTGACCGACTGACTGTGTGATATATCAACACACAGCCCAAACCGCTGGTCCTAGAGACATGAAACTTGGAGGGTGTGTTCTTTGTGAAGAGTAAGTATCCACTAAGAAAGGATTTTTGGGAATTCCACCCCTAAAGGGGTAAAATAGGGGATGAAAGTTTATATGAAAGTCCGTCAGTTTTGAAGTTAGGGTCTTCAAATTTTGTGTCTAGGCTGACGATTGAAAAATAATTAATACGTGTCTCAGCGTTTTTGATAATGAAGGGTTAAAAAAGGGGATGAAGGTAAGTAATCGGATCTTTTTCGACATCTAAGCGGGCGAAGCCGCGGGCAAAAGCTAGTTGTATATAAACTTTCGGGAAAATTTGCCAAATTGTGCCGAGATGCCCCAAACATGGACTATGGTAGATGCTAAACGGAGTCTTCGCCTTTGGTTCACCGACTTACATATCGTACTAAATTTCAACTCAATCTGTCAAGACAGGCAGACACGCGAGTGATCCTATAAAGGTTCCGTTTTTTCGGTGGATACGGAACCCTAAAAATGACTCCCCGTCGTTGCGAAATTTTTTTTTTGTTCTGGACCATACCTGGTAACCAGCTGCTAGTTACGGAGAAAATTCCAACTTTTTCACAAGTTTTTTTAAAAATTAGTTTTTAATGTTTACTTTATATCCCTCCACGACCCCCACACTATTCAATGTATCCATCAGCACAACGTTTTGTTTATCTTGAGTCTAGCCACAGAACCAGCGCCACCACCTAACGTAAAACGTGATTTTCCACCCAAAAAAAAAATGTCGCTTCCCAGCAATATTTTTTGCGTAGAGTTACTTAGTTTGATGTACAGAATGCCTCGTTGACGGCTTCGTAAAGGGTCCGTTACACCCTGTACATATAAAAATAAAACATTAAAAAATATACTCAAGCATAAATAAAGTCTCCAGGCAGTTATAAGTCGCACGGGACTAGGCGAGACCATTATGAAAAATGTGGAGTAATTCTTTCTAGTCGACTTTATTATTAAACAAATACTGCCAAATTGAATGTGCCTACGGGAATAAGTGTGTAGCGCCCCTAGTTTTGCACAAGTCTATACAGCCTCCGTTCCACAATAATCTGATTTGAAGCCGCAGTCTAAGATGAAATCTTTATCGGATGTTGCGAAATCTTGGAGTTGGAAATATTTTCTGGTTATATAAGAAACTTTCAATTCGATCAAGTGAAAAGTTAATTGAAGTCTGATGTAAAGATTAATCGTAAATAGAATATAAGAGTTATCATGAAATGGAGCTAGGCAGACACCACAGAAAGCCACCTGCTACGATCCATACATACTCCTTTCGCCTCGTCCACGTTCATACATATGGTCATACACGCACGCCTCCAGGAGAAAAAGGCGTGAGTTTGTGTATGTATGAAATGCTTTCGTACAGTATAACGCATTCTATTTTCAAAAATATCCAAATTCCAAAATATTTTATTGCCAAAATTCTTAAGGTCTTTTGTCATGGCGTTGTATTTTAGTTTTTTTATTGGTTAGCCTGCTCTATCCTACAGCTGGGCACAGAGCTCCCCCATGGCTTTCCAATTTTGTTTACAATTTGCCTTCTCCGACCAAACCGTTAAGAATGAGACCAGATCGTCATACATATTATATTATTATACCGGGTGGAGTGGAAGGTACACCCACGTTTACATACAGATCCAAAATACATTTACAAAGTCTGTCTGGCTGTTTCCTCTTCCCGTGGCGTTTGTTTTTGCCGAATTTTACCAACAGTACTTATAGTACGTAGTAGTAGTAATTGTAAGTTACAATAACAAGAGTGTGTATAAGAGTAGAGGAAGACCAAAGAAACGATGGATGGACTGTGTGAAGGATGATATGGCTCGAAAGGAGGTGACTGCTGAGATGACGAATAATAGGAAAGTATGTAAGAAGAAGACATGCTGCGCCGACCCCAAATAAATTGGGATAAGGGAGAATGATGATGAATAACTTCCAACAATAAAACAATCAATATGAATGAATCGCAAACACCGAAAATTACTAACTACTCAATGCATTACATTCAGTTCTACGTTACCAAAACATCAAACAACTAATTTCCAATTTCCGCACCCAGACGACGACTCATGAGCGTGAAAAACCATAATTATGTAGCAAATAGTGCCTACATTGATTACTTAATAGTACTCCCACTATACTATCATAGTATACTACTATTCCCCCGTACTATGGCCGCCATTGAGCGTCGTCAGCTGTGCGGTCAATGACCTGGGGGGAATGGGGGAAGAGAGCCACGCCTCCAAAATGCAGCCCCCTTCGCGCGAGAGGGTACAGCAATACGTGAAAATTAGAAACATGATTATTAATATTTTGTGGGTAGTTAAGAATGTTTAGGGTATTGTAAATGATTTTATTCATGGTGAGGTTTCAAACTTGTGATAATTATCGTGAGATAATAACTTCTAACGTAGGTAGATTAAGTAAACAATTTTTTAGTCATTTTGAAACAAAATTACCCCTTTGAAGCCATAAATTTAATTGAGTTATTTTCTCGTGCTTAAATTTTCTATTTGGCTTTTATAGCTTACAAATACCAAACAATTTTTTACCAAGTATAATACTGAAAGAATTTCTTGAACCACAAGCTTTTACAACTTCAATTATACCTACAAATTAAGTCTTTTACATCTCACATTACTTTTTTATAAATACACTAACACTTCGCCGGCGACTTCGTCCGCTAAAAATGTAATAGCTCAGCTAATATGAATCATATAAAAATATTTTATAGTCTATAGCACCCACGAATAATGTAGCTTTCAACCAGTGAAAGAATTTTTAAAATTGGTTCATTTGTTTCGGAGATTACCCCCTACATACAAACTTACAAATTTTCAAACTTTTACCTCTTTATTATAATACTAGCTGTTGCTCGCGACCTTCGTCCGCGTGAAATTGTATAGCCTATAACCTTCCTCGATAAATGGACTATCCAACACTAAAAGAATTTTTCAAATCGAACCAGTAGTTCCTGAGACTAGCGTGTTCAACCAAACAAACAATCTCGTCAGCTTTAATATTAGTATAGATTAATATAGATATAACCATAAATCAATCCATTTCAAAATACCACCTCTGTCGATACACCCCTCTGTATTTTCGATTCAGATCAAAAATTTAATTCGCCCGTTACAAATGCCAGACAGACAGACGGACACCTCTACATCTAGCCATAGCCTGAGGGTCGAATATTAAAAGAATGGAGTGCTCAAACTGACTGTGTATTGCTCTGTGTTGCTTTATATTGCTCACGTGCGTTATGAAAGGTTTTTTGTTGTTTTGGTTTTTTGATTGCTAGTAGTTCGCTTTTTAAATTTTTGACTTCTGTTTTTTTTTTAGAAACGTTTAAAACATTTTTTTTTTAATTTTAATTAAGAAGCCTTTTTTTTAAAGAGAGACACGTGTTTTTTTTCGCAACTTGTTTGATGATGATGATGAGGATGAGTTTTATTTTGAATGATGACGCCTTTTTCTTTTCAAGCGTTAGAATGTGTATGATGGATGGACTGTCTAAAAGATGAAACACTACTGAGATGACGAGAATAGTGAAGTATGAAAAAGAAACGCTGCGCAGACTCCAAATTAATTGGAAATTAGACATGAGAAGAGAAGAGTACCTGGAATTATATGAGGGAGGCCAACAGTGGGACATACACGGCTACAAAAAAAAAAGAGAGAAGACATGATCTATTTTGATAAACATTACTTCGCATTTATTTCGTTACAAATTTTTGGGCGTAAAGTGATTGTCGAGAAGAGCCAAAATGTCTTCGAAAAGTATCAGCGTTATTTCTTCTGGCTGAGCCAAATATCCTGCGATTTTATATCATCTTCAATCCTATATATATATACGTTCTGTCGTAAAATAATTACATTAAACAAGTAGCAGGTATGAGCAGGTTTAGTTAGAATCTTATTGATTTTTTTTCTACAATTCTTTTGATAAAATCGGAACTTAAAATTCACGAAACTAATTTGCAACACAAAGTTCTGCTGCGGCTAAAAACTTTTTTACGATTTCTGATGACTTTTGCAGACGACAAAGTGTAATTTATCATTCATTCAAAGTTTACTTTATGTCACTAATTAACTGCCATCTCAAGTAATCCGCGTAAAAGTTTTTATCTCATTACGTTTAATCAAATCAGGAACGCCATTTTAAAATAACATCCATAAATAACTGCGCGAAAATCGCTAAAACCGTAAATGTGACTGTATAAATATTTTCATTAACTTTGACACTCCGCCGTAGCATATTAAAAAATCATATCAATACAGACAACTTAAAACCAACCTTAGTTGCATTGTGATACAGTTGAATTTTGAATAGGAGAGGAAATTCTCCAAATGCAAAGCTACGTAATGTCTACGCCAGGCGTAGCGTCGTAGCACTCGACGTACTACGTGACGTAGCCCGTCTACGGCGTAGTAGAGTCGAGTACTCCGTCTCTATGTAGAGATAAATGAATGTTTTATGTTGCTTTTACTGGTGCTATGTTTTTTTTATTGTAGAGTTGGCAGTATTATTGCGTTTTATTGTTTTGTTTGAAAGTTTTGATATATGACAGAGTGCGCAATAGTGTTCTCACTATTATATTTAGTTTGAAACTTTTTCGTTTTGTTGTTTTTTTTTGGCGGATGACTTATGGTACTTTACCTGCGTGGACTTAGTTGCTTTATCGCCCAATAGAAGAATACTTAATATATATATGTTGCTTGATGTTAATTTAAAGAAATACATGTTGATTCTCGTCGAAATATGACATCAAATAATCATGACTAGTCCCAGTCCATGTTTGCCATTCTATATTTGAACGGAGCTATTTGACAGCTACACCATATTATTTCACTTGTAATAAAAAAAAAAGAACCTTTCATTGCCTACCCACAGTCTACAAAATATTATGAACTCAAACAAACCAACTGAATTCTTCAGCACAACCTCATTAATCGCAACTATCCATCCATAAAAAAACCCACACAACCGAACGGTCAAAAGGTGAAACTTCACAACTCTCCCCCCACCCCCTCCACCCCTCACCCCTTCCCCTCGTCTGCGTCGTAGACACCATGATCGATCGTAACACGGTACTGTAAAATTCGCATCTTAAACGTATACATAGACTTAAGACCCAGACGTCTGTCCCGGCCTCCGGGGTGAACGAACTGTGCATCCGGATACGCCGCGTACTGCTGGCTAGACGGCGTTTTGTGCGTTTAGATGTAGCTGGGGCTTTTGGGGTAATGTTTCGTCAGGGTTGGCGAGAGGTGTCCATGGCTAAGTAATAGCCGCAGGTCGATCGAAGGTGAAGCTACATTTGCCTAGATGGATCCGTGGATGGGTATCCACGGATCCATCTAGGAACAAATGAGTGGACTGTCTATCTATTACACATCGAGATCTCTTTGTGCCTCGGAAACCATCGTAAGCCGTTGGTCCCGGATACAGGTCACAAACCCAAAAGTGACAACAAGTTAGATTTTGGAGGTCAGTTAAGCTGTCGCTCCATGTCAAATGTTACAGACTGAAGACTGGAAGCCGACCCCGGCACAGTTGGGAAAAGGCTAGGCAGATGATGATGGTGGCGGGTATTCGAAGAATCATCATCATTTCAGACGAAGGACGTCCACTGCTGGACAAAGGCAAGTGTCGCCACAATGACCGGTCCCGTGCGACTTGCATCCAGCGAATCCCTGCAACCTTCACCAGGTCATCGGTCCACCTAGTGGGAGGCCTTCCAACGCAACGTTTTCCGGTTCGCGATCGCCACGACATTCGAAGAATGCTTAGTACCGGTCATGATCTCGTAGGCAAAGCATAAACCTCCTCTTGTTTCTAATTTTGTGTTTTATGGTCAGTGGATTCAGCCGAATACAGTATGACCAGTATTTTACATAAAACTAGTACGCAGCCACGTGGGTGTTCTAAAAACGGGGGCTAACTAATTGTGCAGAAAATGGAAATGAGTGTCTACTTACCAGTCTATCTACTGGTTATTGTGGCGTATGCCACGAAATTTTCTGACAGAAAAACATACCGGTACATACGGTACGTTTGGTCTTTCATAAAAGTTGCATGTAATATACGGAGAGCCACGAGTTACACCCAATTTACCATGTAAGATTTGTAAGCGTCATGTTTTACGCATAAACACCTTTCTAGATGCGTTCATGTTGTATACCTTTTACCCCCTACAAAATGACGTCATCACTATTCAGGTAGGACAGTTTCTACCTACAGCTGTGTATAAACAGACGTCTATACCTCATCGTCTACGCAACGTCTGGCGTCCGTTCCCACGCACTACGCCCACACTTCACAGCACTTGAATACGTTTCCACCCTGTGAAGTAACGCGAGCGTGAATAGAACATCATTCGTTTTTCAGTTGGTTTTTTTTTCCTTATGTTTTCTATTAGGGAAGGGTTGATTTTTCTTGTATTTGCCACACCTTCAGCTAACAACCTTTTTCAAAGAGGAGACTGTATCCCAGCGTGATCATTCTCCTGCCCTTATCCCAATTTATTTGGGGTGGGCGCAGCATGTCTTCTTCTTCCATACTTCTCTATTACTCGTCAGTACTCGTCACCTCATGAGACATCACTTCACACAGTCCATCCAGCGGGACCCAGCAGAGCATTATTGGCAATGTTTGTGCAGCCAACAACTTTTATACGTAAGCATTGTGTAGCGTCGCCTTAATTTTCTGAAGTTTTAAAAACTCAGTGCTAGGGCTATTTAGCTGAAATGATGGTACACTGTTCTTAACGAGATGATGGCTGAGAGAAACGTTTGAGAAGTGGAGAAGATGATGAAAAACTATTTATCCAAAAAATTATAATGAAGCAGTGTGTGTGTTTTTTAGGTTTCCGTACCTCAAAAGGTAAAAATGGAACCTTTATAGGATCACTTTGTTGTCCGTCTGTCTGTCAAGACCCTTTATCTCGGGAACGCGTGGAGGTATCGAGTTGATGAATTACTTGAAGCCGTGAAAATATTAAACTTCTAATTTAACGTAAAAAAAAGATACGGCCGTTTATGACGCAAAAAAACATATATTTCGACACTCTCAAGGAAATCAAAATTTAAAGGGTATATCCTGTTAACCTAGTTTTATTATAAAAACTTTTGAAATAAAATCAAACCAAAATTGTACAATTCAAATAATAATAAAAATCTGACATGTAATAAAATAAAATGGGGCGATAGAAAACCTAAGCAAACTGACATTTATACTAAAATTTGTAATGATCATTTAAAATATGTTGACTTTCCAATTGAATTAAGTGCGTGTTGTGATTATGTTTGTAATAATTTGGACCACAGAATTATTATTGATAAAATGTATAATGACATTGTTAATATTTTATGCCAAGCAGCTTCTGAAAGTTGCGAAATAAATCATGTGCGAAATAGAAAACCCGTAATTGGGTGGAATAAGCACGTGAGTGATGCTCACAGGCAGGCCAGGCTAAAGTTTGAGCAGTGGGTGTCTTATGGCAGACCGCGCGAGGGTCGTGTTTGGATTGAAATGCAAACAAGTCGTAAAATTTTTAAGTCGCGCTTACGATGGTGCCAGGACAATAGTGACCAAATTAAAATGGACATGTTGGCGTCGCATCATTCTAAGGGCGACTTCCGCGGTTTTTGGAAATCTACCGATAAACTCAATTGTAGGCCCGGCCTGCCGGTGAGTGTCGGCGGCGCTGCTGATGTCACAGGGATTGCCGAGCTATTTAGGCAGCACTTCGCTGTTTCGTCACCGTTGGGACCGTCACGGTTTACAGGCAGTGCTGGTTGTAGTGGTCAGGAGTTCGGTGTCCGGTTTACGGCAAAGGAGGTAAGACAAGTCATTATGTCTATGTCAAGGGGCAAGTCTCCAGGCCACGATGATTTAAGTATTGAACACCTTAAGCACGCTGGTCATCATCTGCCCAGAGTCTTAGCGATGTTCTACTCCTTTTGTATAGGACATTCGTATCTGCCTGAGCGAATGATGAAAACCGTGGTGGTGCCAATTATTAAGAATAAAACTGGCGATGTCAGCGATAAGAATAACTATAGGCCTATTTCATTGGCCACTGTTATTTCGAAAGTGCTTGACAGTTTGCTTAACACTCAGCTGGATAGGTACTTGAAATTACATGATAACCAGTTTGGTTTCAAAGCCGGTCACTCTACGGAAACAGCTATATTGTGTTTAAAGCAGACTGTCAAGTACTACACTGATAGAAGTACACCTGTCTTTGCTTGTTTCCTCGACTTATCGAAGGCATTTGACTTGGTTTGCTACGATCTGCTGTGGCAAAAGCTGCAGCAAGCGTCAGTGCCAGACCAACTGATCCGTGTCTTCCAATACTGGTACAATAATCAGATCAATGTTGTTCGATGGTCGGGGGCTTACTCCGCCCCTTACAGGTTGGAGTGCGGCGTGAGGCAAGGGGGGCTAACCTCACCGAAGCTCTTCAACCTGTATGTTAATGCTTTGATAGAGAGGCTCAGCAGCACGCATGTCGGTTGCCATATTGGGGATGTGTGCCTAAACAATATCAGTTACGCTGATGACATGGTGCTGTTGAGCGCCTCTGTCTGTGGTGTGTCAAGGCTGATTGGCATCTGTGAAAAGTATGCTGAAGAACATGGTTTGTTGTATAACACGAACAAGAGCGAGTGCATGGTCTTTCGGGCTAAGAGGAACTGTCCAGATTATTTCCCGGCAGTTAAGCTCAACGGATGCCCACTTAATAGAGTAAATACTTTTAAATATCTTGGACATTTATTGACCTCGGACCTGGAAGACGATGCAGACATTGAAAGGGAACGTAGGGCGCTGTCTGTTCGTGCGAATATGATAGCCCGCAGATTTGCTCGGTGTTCGAGGGGCGTCAAAATAGCCCTATTTAGGGCATTTTGTACGTCCTTTTATACCGGTAGTCTGTGGCTGGATTACACGCAGAAACAGTACAGCGCTCTACGTGTCCAATACAATAACGCGTTCAGGGTGCTCTTGGGGCTGCCTCGCTTTTGTAGTGCGGCGGGGATGTTTGCCGAGGCGAGTGTGGATTGTTTCTACACAGTCATGCGCAAGCGGTGCACATCCCTGGTTCGAAGGGTGTGGGCCAGCCGCAACAGTATCCTGAAAGCGTTTGCTGAACGTTTCGACTGTCAGTACGTGAACCACTGCTGCATGGTTCACGTGCTGACTAATGTTAATATATTGTTTTAATTTTGATTTTGTATTTTATTTCATTTTGATTGTAAATTTTAATTTGGATATTGTTTTAAATTTCATTTTGATTATGTTTTAATTTTGATTGTGATTTTAATTTCGTTAATTGTACCTATGATCCAAAGTTGATTGAAATAAAGAAATAATAATAATTATGCAACCACATTTGCGTTAGATTGATTTCTAAATTCATACACCAATCTCTGTTCCTATAATATTTTTGTAAAAGAAACTCTTCCAGTTGTAACCAGCATATCAAAACGAACAGTTAATACGCATCATAAACATGGTAACAAACCATACGTATGTAGTGGTAGGTTATGGTTCCGTTACATCCAAATATCGGCGTCTGTTTTCGTACTTTGCTCCCCCAATGTTACCGTTCACGTTCAGTTTTAGGGTTGCCTCGTGAGAATAGAATCCATTTATTAGTAATTTTTCTTTACTTCTTGCAATTTTTCAATGGTTCTGGCAATTCTTCCGCCTACGAAACCTTATACGGGGTGGAAGGGACACCGATGAAAAATTTATATGTAGGGGGGGGGGGGGGGCTCAGAATGATGTACTGAATATGTGCGAACCGTTTTCGCGTTCCGTATTTAAACTATTATCCGTTGGTGCAATGCGCTAATTGCGTACCCGAGGGCAGTATTGGAGTGAAAACCATTGTGGTGACCTTGCAGGAGGCAGCAAACCACTTTTAAATTCCCACGACGTGGGACTCTCGTACAACTTCTGGCCCGTTCGTCATCCGAAGCCAGTTCTTACGTCATCGTCGTTGTGATGTAAACGGTGAATCGCTTGGTAAAGTTGCCTTTTGCTGCAGTCGCCGATGCATCTCCGTGTTATGTACCTCCGTGTTATGTACTTTGCGTAGACTACAGCCAGGTGTGAATGCTGTTTAGCAAAAAATTGTTTACCACGGCAAAATGTGTATGTTTTCTTATTTAACCCAAAGGTTGACTGGTAGAGAATGCCTTGTGGCATTAAGTCCGCCTATGTACCACTCTTGTACATGAAGTTAAAATAAATAAATAAAATCTGAATAAGTCTAAAGGGGATCATTTACCTGTAATGTAACAGAATGAGAGATATAACTTGTAACATAAATGCAACAAACAAATTGAATCAAATGTTTAAAATCATATCTTATATGTCAGGCGAAAGTTCCTCAGTTGTAACGTAATGCTCGAAATCAGGCTGCGGGACTGTTCGAAAGAGATACCGTGGCCCTGGAACACAAAGGGCAAAGAAGGAACATGGATGGGTTTTAGTCAGTCTGACACTCCCTTCCGCTCCGCCCAAAGTGGGGGGGTCATTTGATGATTTCCCATCCGAAAAAAAAAAAATGCTCGAAATCAAATCGTGGAGTTGTTACATTGTTCCTGGTGATGGAGCCCCTTTAAATATTATAGAATCATCGTATGTCATGTAGCAAAGGTGCTTCTAACACAACAATCAAACAGAATCCACGCACAGCCCTGCCACCGAGTGACAATTTAGCGATGTAAACAGGCGGGCGCAGACGTCTAGACGTCGGTAGCCGCGCCGCTGTACCCGCCATTATATTGTGAGAATTCATTACGGACCAGACACGTATGGGACCCGCCAGCGATGTTTTTACATGAAATTTTATTAGGAAACTCGATGGTAATGGGGGATTTGTAAAGGGAAGCCGAAAATTCGGGATTAATTACGCATGGCTTGGTTGGTTGATTTGAATTTCATGTTCTTTTGTGGATATGAGGGTCTGTCCTTCTAAGTAGACGTCACACAACCGTCTGTAAGTTAAAAAGGTACTGAGAAGATACGTCCACGCACGCCCTCCTGTAAACCATGTGTTTGGATATGTCGCTTTCTACCGCTTTGTGCTGCTTTGTGTTTTTTGTGTGTGGACCGTCGAGAAGTAAGTATGTAATTATAATCAGCACTACACGAGCAATATTGTTTTGGAAACGTCTGCTATGATCTTTAAATCAAAGTTTATTGCTAAGCATACCCTTCCTTACACTTGAACAAGCTAGTACTAAGTTAGACATTTTTATTAAAAACAAATAAGAAAATTTCAGCAAAGGGTTCGCAGCTCGCTGAACAATTTGAGTCTCTAAGAAAAACATCACGATATCAGATGTTGAAAAGTGCCCACTAATTGCCCATGTTTAGGCTAGACTTTCGAGCTACTTTGACGTGATATTTGTATGGCAACCAGGATCGAAGATGCTTTGACGTGGTCTTGAAGGGGTTTCAATGTGTACCTAATAATCAAGAAAAATTCCGACTAGCACTGAGCCTGCGTGGTTGCGAGTTGTGTGGTAATCTGTTGTCGTGGAATTGGCAAGTGATGCGGAGGAATGAGGAAAATTTCGTAAGGAAACTTTTGAGCATTTGGATGGCTATAACAGTAGAGGAAGACCAAAAAACCATGGATGGATTGTGTGAAGGATGATATGGCAAGAAAGGGGGTGTCTGATGAGATGACGAATAATAGAGAAGTATGAAAGAAGAAGACATGCTGAGCCGACCCCAAATAAATTGGGATAAGGGCAGGAGAATGATGACTGAGCCCGCGTGGTTGGTTACTGCTCACTCCCTCTCTCAGAGACACCTGTGTCCCAGTAGTGGAACTTTATAGGCTGATTAACATCATGATGACCTCATGAGCTCAGCGGCTAAAGCGGTTTGGTCTATTGCATACGACTTGATCTTAAACTTGCGAAATGTGGGTGTACTAAAGACCTTTACCTGGAGTACCTAACCCTTCAGGGATTACAGGTGTGAAGTTATGTGAACTCATAAATTAGTTTGTTTTTAATATGATGATTTTCTTGATATGAGATCTCCCTTAACAGCAAAGCAAAACAATGATCCTCAAAAATCATCCGCCATCTTATTTATCAACAAGAAGCTTATTTATAATATTTACACCCAGAGGTCAGGCTTTATTTTTAATGTTTCGGGAAGCGACGCGTCCCCCCTTCCCCCTCCACCCCTGCCTACCCTGCGAAGTTCGTCGACCTGATGCTGCAGACAGTGGAGGTTTTGTCTAGATTTAAGGTGAAACTTTAAAGTTTTAACTTAAAATGTGCATTAGTTATCGTACGTCTGGCTCTGGTGCTGTTAGTATTTGCGTACTTGGGGAGGGGGTGTTTTTAATGTAATTAATTGATTTTAGTGAGTAATTGAATTTTGATTTATTTTTATTAGTTTAACATATTTGTATGTATGTTGTTGTATATGTATTTGGGTGTATAATGTAAGATGAACCTGAAATAAATGTTTTTTTTTTTTTTTAGCCTTGTTTGCGTAGACTGGTGGTAAATCGTAATGGATAGTATTTACTATTGACATGTATTATTCTTACGTATGAACGTGGATGAGCCGAAAGGACTATTTCAGGGTCGTAGCAGACGTTCCTTGTTACGCCCACGGGGAAAAAGTAAGAGTTTTTGCATGTATGTATTTAACAATAACAGATTCAAATAGGTAAATAATATTTTTATAATAATTTCACGTGGACGAAGGTCGCAAGCAGCAGCTCGTTATTATTATAATTACATATGAATGTCCTTTGTGAGGTGTTCAGCAGATAGATACTGAATGTTTATTTACATTATAAGAACTGCATTTAAATCACGTCGTCTGAGATATCTTTCTGCTAAATCTAAGTAATCTAATGATGGAATTAATGGAATGGATTCAAATTCATTTATTTCGTGAACAAAGGGTGTAAAAAAAGTATGTCTACCCTACTCAACGTTTTCCTCAAGGATTGTAAAAAATGATTTATGTTTTTAAGTATAACACTTACAGGGACGACTGATTCGTCAAATTTTAGTACAACATTTTTCACAATTTCTGATGTATCTACCTTCTACTTATAAGTTTTGGTTTATTAAATATAGTTCAAAATAATGATCTCTCAGTTGGGACGATCGACAAAAAACAAGATTTTCATTTTCTCTTGAACCAGTAAGATTTCAATCACGATTTTTGTTTCACAAATTTTCCCAGAAGCATAATTTGCAATAAACATGATAATTATTCATACTTTTTCAGTATTAGGTCGTGTTTTACAAGATCACTCAATTGAAAATTGTTCCCTCTGAGTGATCCATATAAACCGTTATAAATCTTAAACGTGGCTTTGAAACGAATCGAAGTTTTGTTTAGTAGCTTTCACAAATCCTTCACAATTAATTAAAATGCAAATTATAAACACGTAGGCAGTATATTCTTGGATACGCGTTATGGCTTTTTCTTCAGTTGTCCAGATTGAGAGATCCAGTTAATGAGTTCTAACTTTCTTTGTTTAGGTTTCACAAATTTTATACCTTACCATGAAGTTTTCACAATTATTTCCTAAATCCTCTTATAATTGGAAGAGTTTTTCGAAAAGATCTCTCAATCCACACGCACATGACTGAGCTGTGCCCCGACAAAAGGCATACAAAATATCAAAGTTTTTTTTTTTTTTTTTAAACAAATACATTTTCGAAATTCAAACAATAATTCTAGAATTCTACAATAATTATTAATCATGTCAAAATTATATAAAATGTCAAATAAAATGTCAAATAAATGGCAAATAAAAATAATAATGTCACTAATTCATTAATACACATAATCAAAATGGAACGCACGTGGCAGTTAATTTTCATTCGTGTACAAAAACACTGCTTATTTAGTTAATGATTATTTGAATATGTAAACAATGTTCGTTGGCCAATCAAGTGCCATGTACCAAGATCGACCATGCCCTTGTATTAACCCATAAATATACAATACCAAACGTACCTCCTTGTATTGTATAACGGGCTGGTGTCCGCAACTCCACGTCAAAGCACGTATTTTGCGTGTACCACCTCCGTACCTCTTTGTGGTATCATGTTTTTAAATCAATGCCATTTCCTGAACTCAACGCAAGCTGCCAGCAACAGCTAGTTTTATATAACTATCTTGATTAAAAGGCGCGTATTTGTTATTCTTAGCACCTGTCTGCCATGTGCAGTTTTTGCTACAAACAAAATTCCTAACACAAAAACGTGTTTATACTATTTCTAATTCCCCGAAACATCGCGTAAACATTCCATTCATTCAGAAAACCGAATCTTTGGCTTAAAAAAATAACGTCTGTATACCATTTCCTTTTTCCATTAACTAACTGTCTGTTTTAAGAAACGCAAATGCCATAGACAGAACCGTTCCGTGTACTGTACGTCTGCGTCGTAGACTTGTAGGTACAGCAATAGGATAAGGATAAGGATAATCAGCCTATAATGTTCCCACTGCTGGGACGCAGGCCTCCTATGAGAGGGAATGGGCTATTATATATCCACCACGCGAGCCCAATGCGGGTTGTTAGATGTCACATGTCTTCAAATTTTTGGTTCTAGGACATGCCGGTTTCCTCACGATGTTTTCCTTCACCGTTTTGAGAGCAGTGGTGGTGAAATAAATTACACAAAGTAATGTGCCTGGCTGGGTTCGAACCCACGAATTACTGCTCGTAAGTCGGGACCGCCACCACTGGGCCACAGCAATAGACACGTCCTAAAATAATAATAAAAATAACGTTTTACGGTCGGAATCAATGTAACGCACTCAAAAAATTGTGCTCGTGGAGGTTTTTAAAGTAAAAATATAACATTAAAAACTTTATTTAAAAAAAAAAAACTTTCGAAATCCCAATATCCCAATACTTCCGTAACTAGAAGGTTACAAGTAGGGGCAGCAGCAAAATGACAGATTTCTTTTGTTGATCTGTCATTTTGTCTATTCTTCCGTCGACAAAACCCGTTTCTACGGTAGTAATGCTACGCGTGCAGGTATGGTCCAGAACAAAATAAATTGCGCAATGACGGGGAGAACAAGTGCCTTTCGACTTCGTTAAGGGTCTTTTGACACCCATTATATTTATCTCCTTCATCCTAACTTACAAACATTACCTCTATAAAATATTAGTGTAGATTACCAGCGTATAAGATTGTCAATGATTATTATTTAATAAATAATAATAAATAAGTGTTTATTTTTCAACACAAGCCAAAATATACAAACAATATTGACACAGCAGTAGCCAACGATTTTGGTTGTGGATCACTGGTGCCTGTGGTAGGTAGTAACACCTGTATTACAGGTCACCAGGGCCCCACCTGTTTAAAGGTTCACATTTGATTATCGTTATTTAATAGGGCATACTCTGACAGCTAAACTATAGAATACTCTACGGTCTGTGCGTCAACGAGACTTATTTTTAAACCGTTTTATAATAAAAAACCTATTTGCATGTATAGGCTGAACAAAGACGTCTCTGCCATGTTAATACCCAGTTGTGTAATTCTTAATTTTTATTGAATACATAAATAGCAGTTTCACTGTCTGTTTGTACTAAGCGCTGGAAGTTGTAAAGAGTTATGGTAAAAATGGTCGTAAGACCAACATATTGAAATATATCTGAAATTGTAGCTCATAAGTCGCTTGCAGCTAATAGTAATTCTAATGACTTTACTCCCAGAGTCCTTAGAAAAATGCCCATTGTCCTTTAAAAGTATTCTTTCAACATTGATGAAGTTAGCCTTTATTTTTTTAAGTACAAAAGATACTAAAATTTATTTGTTTTTGTCTATGACAGGAAAAGAACTCGTTCCTGAACTACAACGTGTCGTGCATTCTGACGCTACCTCCCTACCAGAGACAAGGATACGGCAGACTGCTCATAGACTTCAGTAAGTACCAGTGTAATCCTTTTGCAGTTTATTTAATACAAACTATGGTTCACCTCCTGTCCTGCTCTATGTGTAATTTCACCTGCACTTTGAGGGATCTGTCCGAAGCCACCACCAACGCCGTCGAGATGCCAGAGTTCTGGTCAATCTTATAGCAAATAGAAAAGATTCCAAGGGAATATTACTGAAAGAACCTGCTTTTTATTCGGTGGACTTTACAACCCACTGTTTATTTTTCATTTGACCACGTGACTTGTATATTTTCTGAATTATACTAAAATGCCAATTCTCGAACATAAAAAAAAACGTTTAAATTCATTGATTTTGGCAATCTCAACTCAGCCAAAATCAATGTCAGAACCTTGTCAAAAATCTGCTTTTAAATTATAGGTATTTTTATCAGATTGATACTGAGATTATATTGCGAACGGTCTGAGAAATGAGAAAATTGCCCTTCTGGTTACAGTTGTAAAATCACACTGCAAAAAAATGGGTAAGGACCTCACACAAGTCTAAATTTGTCTAGAAAAATGTAATTAAACAAAAAAATTAAATCGGATTTATTTTAAAAGTTTGTTAAGTTCAAACTTATTGTAGCATAAAATTAGGTTTAAAATCATAATAATTTAAACAAGCGAGAAAACCTATGACCTCTAAGTTAGTTTCAGCTGTTTCAAAATAATATTTAGACGTGTATAGTGTTAGTAAAAACCAATTTACAAAATAAACATCATTTAATTAAAGTTACGATTGACTTAAAAATTAACCCTACATTGCTGTTGAAAACAAAAAAAAAATACTGAAACAACCATTATTATTTTGAATAAAACAACAGAGATCAACGTAGGAACAATAAAACTTACAAAGGTTATAGCAGACATTCAATAATCAGAAAAATAACACCAGTTATGTAAAGTCCCTTGTAGTAGAGGGAGAGCCACATAATTAAGCGACCCCCCGAAAACGAACATCTCATTATTATTGCTGTCATACCTCAAAAATATCCCATTTCAGTGACAACACATTAACTTTAGCAACCCTAGCCAGACGGACATAATTCACAAGGGCTTAACCTTTAATAACGCAAAAAGTCATACAAATTGCCCTCAGCGACGCGCGTAGAATAGTTCATTGCGAATGTCAATGTCACTGTGGCATTGCCTGTCATTACCGTGACAACAGACGATTAGTTTATGTGTCTATTTGTCTATGGGGGAATATCATATTTTTTAAGCATTTGGCACGTTCAGTTGTAATTTTTAATTTTTGCAGTTAGTTATATTATGGGGGTGAATAAAATTATGTTGGGGTGTGAATGTTTATAATTATTTAAATTTCCTTAGATTTGGTAAAGGGTTAAGTAATTCCTCAAAGCCCTGATTATCTTTACAACGTTACACCTTCTATTAGTAACTAGCTTTTGGCCGCGGATTTGCTCGCGTTATTTTAGAATTTGACAATCAATTTGGGTTGCTCTACTTGTAATAATTATAATTCAATCATGATTCGAAAGACACGTGGCGCCACCTAGTATCATAAGAACGTTATTGTTGTTTTCCTCGGGAACAGTACTTTTTTTGGGATGAAAGGCACTCTATGTCTGTTTCTGTACTCCTGACAACGTCATATGCAAAATTTCAGGATGATCGGTTCAGTGGTTTAGGCGTGAAAATGTAACAAACAAACAAACTTAGTTTCGCATTTATAATATCAAAAGTTAGGTTTAGGATTGTAAGTTGTAAACTTTCAAAAGCCTACAGCCGCGTTATTGACTCTAAACTGACTAACAATAGGGGCGCTACACCAGACCGTTGCGCTAAATCCTGTAGCGTGCTACACTCCCATGTCAACACAGCCGATGCGTAATTCTTACAAATCGCAAACCTATAACAGCACCTGTGCGGTCAACGTGATAAACCCTCCAACTGCGGGTTTGTTTTGTCCCCCAGACCCCCACGGGCAGGGGGCGTCGCGACGCGCCGGCCGTCGACCCGACCTCGATCGATGCACTGCAGTATGGATCGGTCTGCCGTCTAGACTCACACCCCCTCCGGTCTAGCCAGAGGACGGGGGCGACGGGCCCACCGTGAGACGTAAATAGGGTTGCCATGTGTAACATAACTAACCTAGGATAAGCTGTTTTGGTGCAGACGTCTTTTTTGGCAATTTTCGATTGAGTTTTTTTATTGTTTTATTTTTGATGAAGATGATCGTTTAGATTGAGTCGATTAGAATGGTTAGACGGGTGCTTGTTCGACATTTAATGTTTAAATTCAACAACAATATTGTGACAATAATAATCATCATGCTAACTAATCGTAATCTAGAAATCATATACAAATTCACACAACAGAAAGCAACTAAACAATCAAGAATCAAGTATTCAGGTAACTGACAGGCTCCACTCCAATTCCAACGTGTAATGCCCGAAATCCATTTCATATTCTATTTAACCCTTGCAAAACAGGCTATGAATTTACAAAATGTTTCCCGACACTAACAAATGATTCGATTTGGCCTGGTCCGACAGCCCTGTCTACTCGTCAGATTGTAGACGCGAGGTATTTTGATAGGTACCTTAATTATTATTGTTGGTGTAAACTCGCTGATTGAAGTAACGCGAATATTTATCGGAGAAATATTTTATTCATGAAGTTTGACCGACAACTTCAAACGTGTGTTCTCTATTTGAATTTAGAAACTGTAATTAGTGGTGGAATATTAATGGTGCTCCCAGAGAATTTGAATCGAATAACTTTGAGTGTGATTACTAATCGCGTTAACAAGTTTAAATTTTATGGTACTAACGGGGTGGGATTAACTCTGAATAAAACTATGTATCTCAATGTTTTTGGTACTTTCCAATCAGATGGTTTGAACGAGGTGTGTGTGTGTTTATTATACACGTGGTTTTTAGTTTCTGCTCCTAACAAAAAGTAAAAAGATTTACCTAGTAACATAACCTAACAGCATGCTTGTAATCCCCGGAGAGTTAGCAGAGATGTCCCTAATAGTAATAATAATTTACATAGTATCACGAAAAAAATTAAGTAGAAAAATAATTCTAAGTATTTTCGAAAGCCCTGTATCATTAGGAGGTTAACTGTCAAAAGGCTTTTGTTATAATTGAATAGATTAAGTCTAAGCTGGGTATTTTAACTATTTTCAATTTTGTTTTATAGTAGTAATTCTTGTTAAGTAATTGGATTTTTTTTATGATTTTTTTTTAATCTTTAGAGATCTTTTGTTAGCAGACGAAGCATTTTAAATAGCTTTTTCGGTTCCAGTAATTATTAACAAAAAGCATTTCTAACTTTTCTAACAGTTTGAGTAAAAACTGTCAGAAATTGAATGTTCTTTTTATAAATTGACAGTACCATGTCTATATAAAAATTTCTTTAACATTTTTTTCTTTTCGAAAATTGAACCATGTATTTAAATTGATAATATTATGTCTGTGGAAAATTTTATTTATAGCAATTTACCAATTTATACAGGGTGTAAACAGACCCTTCACATAGCCTTCAACCGTGCATTCTGTACACCAAACTAAGTAACTTTACGCAAAAATTAATGCTGGGAATCGACTTTTTTTTTGGGGTGAAAATTCACGTTTTAAGGTAGGACTCGATGGAAATACATGTTTTTAAAAAAAAACTTGTGAAAAATTTGGAACTTTGACCTCCAATATCTCCGTAACTAGAAGGTTCCCAGGTATGGTCTAGAACAAAAAAATGATCGGAAAGACGGGGAGAACAAGTGCCTTTCGGTTATGTTAAGGGTCTATTTACACCCTTTATATTGTAAGAACTTAGACAGGGTGCGATTATTTTAGCGTCTTCACTTCCCTGCCCGTCTCCGACTTAGAGGGATCTATTATAAAATAAATTAACTGATAGCTACCTATCAGTAGCGAAGGGTCAATTTTTGTAAGAGGTAAGCCGGAGTAGATATCTTTAATGTGATTATACTATTTGTCTATGAAATGCTGACTGAGCCAGGTTTTCAAGGGAAGCCGGTAGGAATCGAGTTGTATGGAACCTTCGCCACTGCTACCTATTAACATAACATCACGACTTGTAATCCCCGAAAGGTTAGGCAGAGGTGTACCTAACAAGTACGCCCACATTTCGCCAGTTATGATTAGATCCCATGTAATAGGGGACGAGCCTCTTGCCTTCAACCGGGCACAAACCCAGACTCCACCGTGGCTGCAGTTAAGAGGTGCCCAGGTAGATTGCCTCTCTCAGGGGAGATCTCTGTAAAGTCGCCCCAGGGATGTGCCTTAACAGGCGTTGCACAGAGGGGGCTCCGGACAGGTCTTTTAAGCGGAAACGGTGCCTCCTCTCATGTGCGGATGGTGACCACCGGGGTGGTTTTAGTGCGGTAAAAATCCCACACTCCCCGGTCTTATCCCCCTTTTAAAAGATTCCCCCCGAAAACAAAAAGAAAAAAAAAAGGTAGATTGCCCCGTTGGTCTACTGGTTACAAGCGCGACTGCTGAGCATGAGGTCTTGGGTTCGATTCCCAGGTCTGGCAAAGTGTTATTGGGTTTTTTCCATCAGGAAATGCTCAGTAGCAGTCATGGAGACTGGATTTGTGCCCGGTTGATCGCAATAGGCTCGCCCCTTATTACAAGGGACTCAAACGTAACTTACAAAATGTATGAGCATAGGCACGCCTCTGCCTAACCCTTCGAGGATGACAGGCGTGATGTTATGTTAGGTTTATTGTACCGTTCAACCTCACACAGAAATACTAAATATGTCAACTGGGGTCACTCGGTGATGTTATTATTATGAAGTCGTAGTAAACGACGTGGTTAAAATCGCAAACTCATAATGCAATAATGTCAACTCAAAATAACTCGTTCACAGCTTGAACTTGCAACTTGTTAAAACATCGAATAGTTATTTATAAAAGTTGGTAAATTATTTTAAAAAAAAGTTAATAAGTTATTACTAACCTTTTTTTTTCTGATTTAATTAGGGATAAGAACAGGGTATAGAGTTCTTCATCCCCCATAGAAAAGGGAGGGACCAGACGAGTGTTATGTCTGGAGGGCTACTGCCCGACGGTTGTTTCGGTTTTTTCCTATATAGTCTTAAGTTACGGATAATTTAAATAGCGCAATTCAGAATTTTGATGTTGGTTCTTCATTTGTGGTATAGATGGCGCTGTATTACTTTTTGATGTTGGTTCTTCATTGGTGTCATAGATGGCGCTGTAGTTCTTTTTGTTCCATGTTGCTGTAGTACTTTTTGTGGTGCCTTCAGATCTACTTCATTTACAAATATGTGGAATACCTATTTGTTATGTAAGACATTGTCTATTTGTATACCAAAATCCGCCCAAACACATTCAGCCGTTTTTGCGTAATTGAGTAACAAGCATTGTAAAAACATACATAGACTTACGCTATTTCTTAGAGAGGTCGGCAGAAACAACAGTACGGTACGACCCTTACTTACATACTACTTTTATCGTGAATAGTTTCAGATAAAATAAAGTACCTAAAAATTTTCGGGAGGCCTAAATGTTTATTATTGTGGACAGCAGGCAATAAAGAGCTAACCATAAGAGCTCGACTAATAATTGAATAACTACTAATTCACGGAGTAATCTTATAAACGCATAGGGATGTTACATCGCGTACGAGTTTAACCACGCGGTGCGGGGGAGAAAACATAAATGAGGGGAGACTGTACCGGGATTTTAAAAATTTATGAATGTTGGTTGAGTGGTCGCAAGCCCGACTGCTGTGCATTCCTGGATTCGATTCCTGGGTCGGGAAAAGTGTTATTGGATTTTTCCATCAGGAATTTCTCTATAGCAGCCACGGAGTCTGGATTTGTGCCCAGTTGATGGCAATAGGCTCGCCCCCTATTACATGGGAGTTAAACATAACTGGCGAAATGTGGCTATACTATTAGATGCCTAACCCTTCGGAGATTACAAGCGTGATGTTATGATGTTATGTAAAAATCGACGTCTAACGCGACGTTTAATTTTCTGCCACCAGGTTACCTCCTGACCAAAGAAGAAGGCAAGGTCGGGTCTCCAGAAACTCCACTATCTGACCTCGGTCTGATCTCCTACCGGTCCTACTGGAAGGAGGCTTTACTGAAGAGGCTGTGCTCCGCCCCAGGACCCACCCTCTGCATCAGGGACCTTAGCAAGGACCTGGCTATAGCGTCCTCGGATATAGTGTCCACATTGCAGGAGCGAGGGCTTATGAAGTATTGGAAGGGCAAGCATATTGTATTGAAGAAACAGGTACGTGGTCTTTAGTGCCATTGAAGTTTTATGATTAGCTTTTTGGGTGTTTATCTATTTTTGATGAACGTTTTAAGAAACGCACTTAATTATCATCATCATCCACAGGCTGATTACACCCACTGCTGGGATAGGCATCGGTTTTTATACCAATATCCTCGTTTCTGTGCAAGGCCCCCCAGAATTTACTTAATTTTCTTTAACAGGTTTTAAACGTATTTTTGTGTGCCTTTCGAATATGAAATAGAGTTGGTGGGCTCGAACGTATTTTCATATTTTGTAATGTAACGCATCAAGTAACTGGACTGCATTGTATAAATAGCCGACGATATGAAGAATTACTGTTTATGACACACCATCTATTCCCTTTAGGAGGTGTTAGAAGAGGTGTCTCGTCGTGCGGCGCGCGCCCGCTGCGTGGACGGCGCGTGCCTGCGCTGGTGGGGCTCGGGCGCGGCGCCGCCGGCACGCTGACGCCGCGCCCCCGCCGCGCGCCGCCCCAACAGCAGCGCCGCGCGCGCACTGCTATAGAACACACACAGGTGAGTGTACGCTGCGTAGACGCGGCGTGGTTATCGTGAAATATTTATTTCCATCAATTTGTAGTAACTTAACAACTTTAATTCGGTCTAAAATGTTTCATTTTCACAAAAATATATTTTCTAATATTTAATTTGGGCTAAAAAATAATCTAACATGCGGTTTTTCGTATACTTGAAAAACTAGATCGATTTCTACCTTTTTCTTTCCCTAATTATCCCTAAAAATTGGGTTGTCATAATCCTCTCTAAAATTCACACTGGATTCACAGAAAGCGGTGCGCGGGCGAAAATATTTAACTCGCGGCGTCGGGATCGCGAAAGAGCTTGTGTGCCGAGTATAAGTACAATGTAGGTAACGTTGCCAACTTAGTGTGACACAAGCCTAAACATCAGTGTTTCAGAATAATAGTGTAATTTTAAACGTATGGTGACTGTGTTTTAGCTATCACGATACTTATAAGATAGGATTTTATAATAGGGTAAGGATTTTGTTATAAATTAATAATTTATTGTATTTCAAAATCTATTGCAGTATATTTTTAATTATATTGAGGTGGTATTTCTAGTGATGAAAGAACTCGAGGCTTTTATTGTATTTTATTTATTTATTTGGTACACCAACAGCAGCATACTAAGAATTAATTTGTAACAGTAAAAATAACAAAAAAACTTTTATAGTTATGACTAGCCTCGATTTTGAAGCTTGTTACTAATGTGAAAGAGCTCGAGTCATTAGAAAAGACTTTAATCAATAAAACGACTCGAGTTCTTTAATAAGAGGTACAAGGCTTAGTCGCGAGTCTTTAAGTCGTAACAAAGCGAGTCGTTTAATATGCGACCATAATTAGATAAACTTTAGTGCATGATTTATTACAGATCAGTAGGTACATACAGCGTCAGTATGTGCTAACCTCTCAAATTTTAAAATATTCCACTATCTAAATAATCTAAAGAATACGCCAAAAAGAGTTCATTATTTCGACTTGGATTCGAACCATCGCATCACCGAACGTTGTATATGTCCCATAGTTTGACGAACTAGCCAGCGAGTTCATATGAATAGCGATGAAATTGTTGTCTACTATCGGCCGAGTCACTTTATCTTTAGGTCGCTGTCTAATCGATAGATGTTATAATTTGAGGGTATTCATTAATTTACTTACTTACGTTTTGTTTATAAAATTTATCCATACCCTCAAGTTATAACCACAACGTCTGATATATAAGTTCACTTAAAACGACGAAGACAACGACTACGATTTACCCATTATTTTTTAAAAAAGATGTCTTATTTTATAAGAACAAAAATAGTTGTTCTGTCTGAATGAGAACTGTAAATTATTATCAAATCAAATTGTAAAATATAAATCTTTGTAGTAAAATAAGATCAAAGTTTTGTTAAATAATAAATATTATTAAATGATTATTAAAGTATTTTATTTTTCTTGATTTTTAAATTCTTATTAAATCTATAACAAAATAGAAAATTAATTTATTTTAAAAAGAAAAAATGCATGTCAAAAAGCACAATCATTTCGTGCTAAGGATTTGAACCTCTAACCTTATGCATGGCAAGCGGTCTTGAAACCTCCAGTCTATTTAGACGTTGAATATGTATTTGTAAACGTTAACCCTATTATTGCTTGTAATTCTAAACAATAATAAATGTATTGACCTTTATTGGTAAAAATAATAATATTTAAAACAGAATTTAAAAAATTATTGAACATACACTTATTTATTCTCCAAATCAATACATTAATTATACTAAAATATAGCATAGCATAGCAGCAGCCTATAATGTTCCCACTGCTGGGACACAGGCCTCCTCTCTATGAGAGGGAATGGGCTATAATCCACCACGCGGGCCCAGTGCGGGTTGGTAGATGTCACATGTCTTCGAATTTTAGGTTCTACGACATGCCGGTTTCCTTACGATGTTTTCCTTCACCGTTTTTATATTGAAATGTTTTTGCAAAATATCTAGGGCCTATCACGGATTTGAATGCACATGCCTTTTGGGGGGGGGGGGGGGGTGACCACTTAATGGAGGTGTGTAGTTCATAATAATAGTAAACTTTTAATACAATAAATGTTACACGCGGCGGCACATCAAGCTATGTATTTCCAGTATAATTTGGCCTCGCTTTGTATAGGTTTCTCGTACAATGAGAGATCCGCATAAACTGGTTTTGTATAGCTTGATTGGCCGTCGTGCGTACACGCGGCCTCTTATGAAGTTTAACAGTTGCACTAGCGCGTAGTGCACAGTCTCACGACTGACGACTCACGAACTGAGTGGTTTTCAAAAGGGTTCGAACCTTTTCATTGCGCTTGAGTCGTTTAAAAATAGGAGTATCCGATATACCTCGAGTCGTGAGTCGAAGGCGTTTTAAAGGGTTACGGTTCAGGGTTTAAGGACTCGATTGAGTTGGCAAACTGTCATAACCGAGTCGAGTTGTTTTTGAAGACTTAAAATCCTCGAGTCCTTTCATCACTAGGTATTTTGCCCGAATAAGTGACAATCGATTAAGTAGAATTATTATTGAATTATAAAATGTAATTTAATTTTAGTGTGGGAATAGTACTCATGAAATAGATTTTTGTTTTTTTTTTTAATAAACGTCTTTGACGAGGTCTTTGCGCAAAAGATAAGCCCCTAAGCGCAATCTTGGTACTTGTTTCATAATAAATATTGTTTGCGGTTTATATTCTCTGCATGTTCTTATTTTCTGTGAAAAATGTTGATAAAGCGTATTTTAATTATCTATAAATAATATTAAGTGTTTTAAAAAAATAAAAATAATGTATGATAGCTATATTTTGCGCATGGCAACATTCGTCCTTTGTGTTGTCCTTTTAAGCCTCAAGGTGATGGCAACACTCAATAAATACCTCTTTAAAATAAGTTGATTATAACTATATTAAATGAAATTATCCAAATTCAATGTTATTAATAATATGAAATTATAATAAAGCAATCATCAACTATACCAATAGAATTTATTGGAAACTTTACAAGAGGGTGACCTCTGTGGTCGCCATTTTGATATAATGTCATGCCAAATTATTTGCGCCTGGCGCCGTAAGATGGCGTTTTATTAAAAAATCTGTGTAATATTCTAAAATAGGTATAATAGTCCAATGTAACTCATCATCATCTGCCTAGCCTTTTCCCAACTATATTGGGGTCGGCTTCCAGTCTAACCGGATGCAGCTGAATACCAGTATTTTACATGGAGCGACTGCCTATCTGACCTCCACAACCCAGTTAGTACTGGGTTATACGATACCCCTTGGTACGACTGGTTGTCAGACTTTTTGGGCCACTGACTACCTAACGACTGTCAAAGATCTACAAATGACACCCGGGACCAACGGCTTAACGTGCTTTCCGAGGCACGGAGGAAACTCGGTATGTAATGGGTGGTCACCCATCCACAGACCAACCTAGGCAAGCACGGCTTAACCTAAAGATCGATCCGAGCGGCTGTTATTATTTAGCCACGAGCTCCTCCAATAGTCCAATGTAACTGACAAGAAATAATTCTAAACAACATGTTATAATAGCACTTGAAAAGTTGTTTTTTACTTTTACGTAATAATTATTACCATAAACTCTGTGGAATGATAATTAAATGAAAATATTATGATTCGATTAGGAATAAAATAAATTAGTTAAATGAAATTCTGTAAAAAAAAAGTTAATTTAAGGTTTACTTTTATAATGTTAAATTTAATTTGTAAATAGTTAAGTAAATACAATTCAATACAAAATATTATTGTGGAATAACGGGTTGAACTAAGTACTGGTTTCAGCAAATTGTAAGATTTAGTTTTAACTTTAAATTAAATAATTCACTGTGGAATCAGAAATTAGCCAGGGGTGGTTTAAATAAAAAATCGAAGTTAATTGACAGTAAAGGTTACGCACGCGTATATCTTCCAGCATCAATAAAATTCATTAATATTGTAAGCTCATCTTTAACACTTATAATAATCATGTTTTTTGGTCATCATCATCTGCCTAGCCTTTCCCCAACTATGTTGGGGTCGGCTTCCAGTCTAATCGGATGCAGCTGAATACCAGTATTTTACATGGAGCGACTGCCGATCTGACCTCCACAACCCAGTTAGTACTAGGTAATACGATACCCCTTGGTAAGACTGGTTGTCAGACTTTGGGCCACTGACTACCTGTAACGACTGTAAAAGGTCTACAGATAACAGCCGGGACCAACGGCTTAACGTGCTTTCCGAGGCACGGAGGAAACTCGGTATGTAATGGGCGGTCACCCATCCACAGGCCAACCTAGGTAAGCACGGCTTAACCTAAAGATCGACCCGAGCGGCTGTTATTATTTAGCCACGAGCTCCTCTTTTTTGGGCATGATTATATAAAATGAAATACATAATTTATTGTTTTGACGAGAAAATGTCCCCCCTTTTTTAAAATCCCAGCTCAGTGTATTTCTTACAGTAACAATAGGTAGTTAGAAAACTTGTCGACATAGTTAATAGTAATTTACTATTTTTTATATTTTTTTCATAATTTAACGTTATTGATTTTATAATGTACAAAAGAATAATTATTAATGAATGAATTTGTGAAGTTGTAAATAGTTTATCTGTACAAATGTGACGCATTAAATGAGTGTTTATTATCAAAATATTGTGATTTTACTTTCACCTCAATCCTGCAGTCAGAGACAGAAGTACGAAAGTAAGTCTGTCTGTCACCTTTTCACACCTAAACTGCTGAACTGATCGTAATAAAATTTGGCAGATAGGTAGCCTGGAACCTGCATGACCACCGTAGACAAATTTTTCTTTTACGGAAGAATCGACAAAATGACAGATTGTGTCGACACAATGACAGATTTCTTTGCGCTATCTGTCATTTTGTCGATTCTTCCGTCAAAGAAATCCTCGTCTATGGTGGTCATGCTACGGGGCACGAGAGAACATACTTATCATTCCAGATGGCAGTCGAAGCCGCGGGCAACAGCTAGTTTTAAATAAATATATTTTTAATAGCCAATTGATAACCAAAAAAAATATACGTTCATTTTCATTTCAGTGACGTTCTGTGGTTTTAAACTCACGCCGTTTTCTTATGGGGATAAGAAAACGGCGTGAGTTTATGTTTGTATGTATTTTAAACGTTTCACCAGTGTGGTGCACGTACAGACAAGCATTGCAATATTAATGTCTAGCATGCAGAAATTTTAAAATTGTAATGAGTTTTTTCTTGGAATTTATTTTTCAACCACTCCAAGTTTAGGTCCTAAAGATACAACGGCCTCTTTTTACTTATATAAGAATAACATAAGTATCATTCTACTATTTATTTTTTCTAGTCGAGAAGCTATCACCCACTAATGTTTGTTTAATTAAGTAAAACTCTTCGACTTGCGTCATAGATAAATCACTAAGGTCCTTTTGAAGTGGGAATACTTCAGAAATTTCTTAGAAAAATGATTGTCTGCCTACCTCGCAGTAGCGAAGGGTCAATTTTGTAAGAGGTAAGCCGGAGTACATTATCTTTAATTTGATTATATCATTGGTCTATAGAATACTGACTGTGCCATTTTTCAAAGGGAAGCCGGTAGGAATCGAGTTGTATGGAACCTTCGCCACTGCTGCTTCGTTGGTTTAAGGTCTCAACACTGGAAACTGTCTGCTTGACGCAACTGTCTCATCTGCTTAGCCTTTCCCTAACTATATTAGGGTCGGCTTCCAGTCTAACCGGATGCATCTGAATACCAGTATTTTACATGGAGCGACTGGCTATCTGACCTCCACAACCGAGTTAGTACTAGGTAATACGATACCTCTTGGTAAGACTGGTTGTCAGACTTTTTGGGCGACTGACTACCTATAACGACTGTCAAAGATCTACAAATGACAGCCGGGACCAACGGCTTAATGTGCTTTCCGAGGCACGGAGGAAACCCGGTATGTAATTAGTGGTCACACATCCACAGACCTACCTAGGCAAGCACGGCTTAACCTAAAGATCGATCCGAGCGGCTTATTATTTAGCCACGAGCTGCTCACGACTATCTAATCCACAAGAATGTTCAATATTTGAAAATGTTGAATTAAATGGTGTCGAGTGAGAGAAACTGACCAGTTATACGCGGACTCAATATTATTAGCATATGCAGTGTAGCATACGATCTGGTCTTTTGAGGAAAGTATCAGACAGTTTATACAAAACAGTTTCAGCAGATAGTCAGCAAACAGGAGTCGGACACCAGACACCCACTACGCGGTTTTTTATTTATTCCAATATAGAGACGTTAACTAACATTTTCGTATGAAAACCATGTCCTTTTTTTTTTAGTTCACTTTTAACAAATTTTGCCGTAATATAATATTACAGCAAAGTAGTTAAAAGTTTAAATAAAGAATAGTTTAAGTTAAATTAAAACAAGAAAAAAATAGTTTAATTACTTTGGCGTAGCACTATTGAGTATAGTTTTGTAAATACTACAAAACTATACTCAATTAAAATATAAAATAATAATGTTAATGTTAATGGAAATGTTTTCCTCATTGTTTGTGTTTTTATTTTAGTATATTCGTGTAAATGTCTATTTACATTAATATAAATTTTTATATATATTTATAGTATTTTGTATATCCTTGTAGCCAATCTTAGTATTATTTAAAATTATTTTCAGATATACACCTACCACTGCTTGTCTCTGCATCACCCAAAGGTTGACTGGTAGAAAATGTCCGTCTCTGTACTTTTGTGCTTGAAGTGTTAAATAAAATAAATAAATAATACATAAAAAAAAAAAAAAATACCTTTAACTTGAATTACCATTGCAAAACAACAAGTCACAAACGATTAATTCTGAAAAAATACGTATCATGTGTAATAGGCTAATTAGCACGTGGTAATTTCGCTAACGATGACTAATCCGATGCGTTCATTTCAGGGGCACAAAAATGTACTAATTGGAATTCTTTTTATACCCTCAAGTAATGTGCCTAAAAATAAGTATTAGGCGAGGTATCATCGCATAATGGCATGGTGATTGAAGCCCCATGACCTGCTACGGGACCACGGTGCAGTGGGACGTACGTTCGTAGGATTCGGACGGAGTGACGGAGGGTATCCATGAGGATTTCCTGAAAAAATGGAGCACAGCGTAGGTAGTTCTGTAGTTGCTTAAGGCTTCAATGGTAGTATGTTTATAGGTACGCTGGTATTTCAAGCAGTAGAGCAGTGGTAATGACTTCAGCTTACCTGTTCTACATCGTGGGTTCAAACCCACGTAGACACTACTTTATTACGTGGACCTAATTTATTTCATCACTATTGCTCTCAAAACGGTGAAGAAAAACATCATTAGGCGCGAATTATATAGAAAAGGCGTAAGGTAAAGGCGCGGCGCAGGCGCTGCGCTGACATGATGCCGCTTCAAAACGTTTTCATATAAAATGTACTAAGGCGACGTGTCGTGGATTACACTCAAGCGGCGCGGCGCAGGCACGCTGTTCTTTCTTTTCGTTATCCGTTCTTCGCCTGCGCCGCTCCTTCACCTTACGCCGTTTCTGTATAATTCACGCGTAAGGAACCCGCTACATGCTAGAACCGAAAATTGCAAGACATGTGACATCTATCAGCCCGCTCTGAGCCAGCAAGGTGTATTATGCCCACTCTCTCTAACATTGAGGATGTCTGTGTTATTGAGGGTGGCTGCAGGAACGTTATAGGCTGAGCAATGCTCTAAGCAATGTACCCACCTTCCAAGCCACGCCACCAGCAAACACATATCAAACCTTAAAACTTGTTTTTTTCTCTCCAGTACACACGCGTAAATCATTTTATCATTTCTCATTAGCCGTATAAACGTTGGATATTA
This sequence comes from Noctua janthe, assembly GCA_910589295.1. Taxonomy (NCBI): domain Eukaryota; kingdom Metazoa; phylum Arthropoda; class Insecta; order Lepidoptera; family Noctuidae; genus Noctua; species Noctua janthe. The sequence goes on from OU342561.1 coordinate 3,115,419, forward strand.
TCTCTTTAATTGTCTGACGTCAGTGGCCAACGAACTCAGCGGCCTCAAGGTCTTGCCGTTTTGAACCACTTTTTTTATTTACATACAAGCCCATATACATAACTTAATAGATAGGTACGTATATATTGCTTTAAAACCTGACCTTGTTTGAGAACGTGCGCACTTACCTATATAAAATAACCTGTGTTTCGACTTGATAACCGGTGGAGGCTATAGATCTACAAAGCAGCACGATCTTCAATAAACATATTGGTATAAGGTTCATAGTCGTAACTCCTCTAGTCAGCAATTTCGATTCAGCATCATTCTCTTGCCCTGATCCCAATTTATATGGGGTTAGCTCAGCATATCTTCTTCGATACTTCTCTGTAACTCGACATCTCAGCAGTCAGCTCCTTTCTTGTCACCAGTTTCGATTCCTCTCTGCAAAGATCACGATTTTTCAACAGAATTTCGTTATGTAATGATATGACCATCTGAGGCTTGGTACATAAGATCAGCAATCATAATACCAACATTTAAAATATCAACACTATTAACACAACGATTTAAAATCTAAACACTTTAAAATATCAAACGTTTAGAGCCCTTTCACACTAGCGTTTGTCCAGCGAGTGCGGAGCACATAGTACGCTGCGTTAGCGTCGCGTCAGCCAAAAAAGAACTTTTAGTACATAAATATACAGGGTGTAAGGGACAGCCCTCTACAAACTGACAGGGTGCATTCAGCTCCTTGTTTTGAATCATATTCCACTGGATTTTTTTTCGGGAAAATTTTATTTTTTGTACATTTTTTTTCGGTTACTATTCCTTTATTTCAACGTAAAATTACATTCTCTGTACGCAGCACTCCATTTATGTAAATAATACGGCCAAAATCAAAAATCCAACAATTGATGTTGAAATACTAATAATGAACGACGTGTAAAATCTGCTGTTCACTTCCTGCCTAGCTGCAAAGTTCATCGAACTAGTCGTCGCGCTTGCCGTTAGCTATGTGCGTTAGCCACGGTAAGGATACATTGCGTGTGAGGAAATAAAACAAACCAATTTTTTTGAATTCCCTTAACATTCCTGAAATAATTTCTTGTACCGGTCATCTAAGTATGATATACAGAATTCACCCCATCAGTTTGTGGAGGGCTGTCCCTTACACCCTGTATACCTACCCAATCTACCTGTAGCCTTTCCATGACTGGGATGCATGATCCCTCTCTGTGAGATTGAGTCCACCAACATAGTCTAGTGGTCACAAGCGCGACTGAGCATGAGGTCCTAGGTTCGAATCCTGGGTCGAGCATAGTGTTATTGGGTTATTCAATCAGGAATTTCTCAGTAGCAGCCACAGACTCTGAATTTGTGCCCGATTGATGGAAATAGACTCGCCCCATTTTACATGGGGCTTAAAAAACATAACTGGCGAAATGTGGATGTACTATCAGATACACCTCTGCCCATCAGGGATTACAGGCGTTATGATATGTTATGTTTTCCTTCAACGTTTTGAGAGTAGGACGCCTAAAAAGGCCGCTTTAGCATAGTCTTATTAGCAGCCGCAGACGCAGATAATATTATGAATTGTCACTTAGTGACCATTTTACGAATTTTTACGTGATCCATATTTATTATTATACTAATTCTGCTAAAGCGGCCATCTTAGGCCCCCAGGTACGAATTCGATAGCGGGGTTACTACACGGTCCTTAAAACCCAAAGACATTCAATTATTTATGAGCGATAGACGGGACAAGACGAAGAAAATTGTAATCCAAAACTTATTACTACTTAGTAATAAATTGTTCTGTCTAGTGTCATACGCCCGCTTGTCAGGTAGCATTCGTGTGTCAAAATCGAAAATGTTCGGGATGAAAAATTTTGTGTGAAAATATTCCTAATGTCCGCTCTATAAGTATTTTAAATCTCTTTGTTAAAACCCTAATTTGCATCTTTGACCAACCACCTGTCGAGGTCCCCATTTTGGCGTAGTTTTTTGGTTTCTAAAACATAAACGTAATAAAAAAAGGTGTGGCTGATAAAACCTGGCGTTCATAACAAAAACGTTACTTATCATAATCAGCTGAAACCTGACGCAGCGGCAAAGATAATAGAGAATTAGCAAACAAAATCCATTTTATCTAACAAGAATTTGCCTTATCATGAAAGAAAATAATGCCTACTCGTTTTTAGCTGACGACATACAGAATTGTGACTACTGCAATGTTTGATGGCTAAAGAGTTCCTGTGGCTGGTCGAGTAAAGACTTCGCTGATGAAATGGCAACCATGTTGTTACGTACTGCCATAGAAGACCCTGTTGCCATCCAGTGCCCATGGAAAGAAAAGGGAAAAATATTAATTTAATATTTAAAATCTTAATTGTTTTAATTTTCTTCCTGTGTGTGTTTTAGTTCTCCATTTCGGTTGTCCTGGGTTCGATTCCCAGGTCGGGCAAAGTGTTATTGGGTTTTTCCATCAGGAATTTCTCAGTAGCAGCCTCGGAGTCTGGATCGGTGCCCGGTTGATGGCAATAGGCTCGCCCCCTATTACATGGGACTTACTACACAACTGGCGAAATATGGGTGTAGTTACTATTATGTGCACCTCTGCCTAACCCTTAGAGGATTACAGGCGTGATGTTATGTATGTATGTTATTTTAGTTTTCCCTACGTTTGTCATGAGAATCAGGTTGACCAAGTCTCTTAAACCGTGAATACAAACATCACGATGCCTCTGCCTATCCCTTCAGCGATTGTAAGCGTGACTTTCTAATTACTAAATACAAAGAAATTGTTTGCTCAATAAAATAGTCTATATTGTGGTTATTGCAGCACGATTTCCAATTAACAGAATGTTTAGTTTTGTCTGAAAAACTGTGGAAAGTGCAACACTGCGTTAGTGCACTTTCTATAAATTGAAGTTATTAGTTTTATAATCCTTCTGCTCTTTTGCTGCTTTTTCAGTGCAAATTTTAATTTAATTTAGACTAAGTAAAAAAAAATATGCGTACTTGCGTACTTGCGTAGCTTGCACGACGACTGATAATAATTAGCCTTGACTTTTTTAAATGTTGTTAAAATAAATTATCTTTAACTGTCGTATGAAACAAGTTATGCTTATGGGTCACCATTGTTAGATAACTATCCTAGCTCAATAATTTTAACATTAACATTGCTGCCAAGTTAAACAAAACCCGCTTAGGCTAACCAAACACAAACGTATTATGTAAAACATTACTTTGGTAATAAGTTACCAAAGTAATGTTTTAGTTAATAATCAACACATTACCTTTTAGAATTTCTCAGAAACAGCCACGGAGTCTGTACTCGTGCCCGCTTGATGGTATTAGGCTCGTCCATATTACATGGAAATTAATCATAACTGGGGAAACATGGGTGTATTTACACCTCTGCCTAACCCTTCGGGGATTACGGCTAGGCGTGATGCTTCGTTACTATAGCGGTGGAACATTTGTAAAGGGGTAAAGTGCATTCCCAAGCTTAGAGCTCCCCCAAAGAAATTACGATAAGGTATGGCTGTCAGCATCATCCCACTGGCGGTACTTCCATACAAGCTTGGCTTACCCTTATAACCTACTTCTCTTGATGTTAAGGTTTCTGTACACTCTGCTTGCCTTGTGGGCTTGCCGTATTGTTGGCGCCTAGGCCCGCCACTGATTGCCACACAGGCCATGAGTGGTGGATAACGATCCACTCTTGCTTACAGAAAAGAGCCCAAAACGTAGTAATGCTCTTGGTAATAAAATCCTTTTTAGTTTACTTTATTTTCAACAGTCGAAGCTCTCCTGTTAAAGTGACGATTGATTTAATGATGGAGTCATTAGTATACTATACTAATGATGGCTGTACCCTCTCGCCCGAGAGCTCTCTCTATGTCTCTCCCGAGAGGTCTCACAAAAACCAGTACAGGACTGAAAGCGAGCGAAGAACACCGAAGCTAGACGAGCGCTTGAATACTCTCTTACACACGGACTTCTCCTCGAAGTGTCTCGGGGTGTACCTGTACAGTCATTATTAAACTTCGGCGATTAAAGGCGTTATGCATGTCACTTTTTGACAGTTCAAAGTTGCAACCGGTTGATTCCAGTCTGTGTTAAGGGGTAGCCCGCGAAATTCAAATTTTCTTACGTTTCTTATTTTAGTAGTAAAACGTACTCGCTACACTCAAATCAAAATCAAGTCTGACTTTACTGTGCAATAACTTTTCCACACAGCGATCTGGGACTTCCCGCCATAACAATAGTTAAAGTACATAAAAAAAACCTTTCCAATGATATATTCGCATGTTGTTATTGGTTCGTAGACTATTTATTTATTTAGTTTTACAAGATAAGCGCGAAAAATATAACCCTTCCTTGGTAGTCGGGTAAAAAGGATGGCTATTATAAGCTTCGATGCTACCCAACTCGATGAGACATATCAATATTCCCTTGAAGCGTCTTTCGTCTAACCTCTGGCTCCCTACAGGGAATACTAGTACAGCTATTATTATGACTATTCAAACCAAATAATTCACTTTTATTGTCCCTCTCCCTCGCCAAAGAGTAAGGTTAGAACAGAGGACGAAACGAACCCTTTTAAACAAATAGTTGTCTTGCCAAATAAGAACGAATTTCTCTCGTCTGACAAAAGGAATAGTGTTCATTATTCAACTGATATAAAACAAATTAGAGGTAGGGCTGGTTTGTTTTTCTTAGACATAATCGAAGGATACATATTTACCTAAAGTCAAAGAAATAGAAGTCGGCTCCTCGTGTCCCAAATTAATGTGGTTTTGCATAATCATTTTTTTTCTGCCAGCTTTAACACTACGCGATCTTAATTGAATGCCTAAAAATTATTGCAATAGCAGCAGCCTATAATTTTCCCACTGCTGGGACACAGGCCTCCTCTCTATGAGAGGGAATGGGCTATAATCCACCACGCGGGCCCAGTGCGGGTTGGTAGATGTCACATGTCTTCGAATTTAAGGTTCACGTAGGACATGCCGGTTTCCTCACGATGTTTTCCTTCACCGTTTTGAGAGCAGTGGTGATGAAATAAATTACACAAAGTAATGCGCCTGCCTGGGTTCGAACCCACGACTTACTGGTCGTTAGTCGGGACCGCCACCACTGGGCCACCGCTGCTCTCTGGTCCACCGCTGCTCTACTGGGCCACCGCTGCTCAAAATTATTGCAATAATAATTATTATTTATTATGCTCTTACATATAAAGAACGAGTCTTGCAGTTTAGCTGTCCGTGGTGTGGATTACCAATTTTAAACTTTAATCAAACGAGTCTAAGTTTTACTGATGATGTTTTCTTTTAGTACTGTATGAGTCAGTTATATCTACTATTAGCTTGGAATTTAGCATTACCTACATAGAGAATGCCTTGTTCACCTAGGTATGCGCCCCTTCTGTACCTGAAGTTTAAGCAAACAAATAACTAAAATTGTACTTTAACACTACTCCATAGAGAAGACGAAGTATTAGGACATTCACGACATTCACCAAGACAGGTAGACACTGATGATAGTAACATCAAGTCTTTCTCAAAAATTGAAGGTGTAAGCCCTACCCAAAGGTCCACGCACTCTGGCTGGGGTTGAAAAAACGTTGAGGTCAACGGAGCGCCCTCAGAGGCATTGTCTCGTCAATGTGAACCCAGAGGTTCACCCCGCGCCCTTTGGAAGGTGACATACTACTTTGGATTGGATAGACGTCTTCGACTTAGTATGTAGATTGTGATTCGAAAGCTGGGAGATAATTTTATTATGCGTTGTGGTCGTAACTTGTAATCTGACTTCACGTAACTGCTTATGTGAATTTCTTTATCTTTATTGTTACTCGATTGCAAAGAAGGGTTATGTGTTCTCGAGTTACAACACAAAATAAAACTATCTTATCATAGCCAATTTTATCATTATAAAGAGATGCATGACCTATATTTATTTACTTGCACATAAACCTCGTAAAGGACAGACGCATTTAATTTCAAAAATCCATTGACACAGTACTAACAAAAGTCAACCTTATCAGTATCACCTAAAACATATGGTCCTTCGAGCCGGATCGAACCTATCTTTAGGCCATAAAAGTATACGTTCAGGATTCGAACCTGCAAAACACATACCTTTACCCACTCACACTCACTGTGTCAATCTTTTAAAGAACGTTACAGAAAATAGTACAAGTAAAGCGGAAAAACGTTATTAAATGTGATAGTCGCGAATCGGTCTATGTGGAAGATCTGACTTGATAATTTTCTCCAAATATTTTAATGTTCACGGATTCAATACAATTCTTTATTGCATAGGTATTGCATTTTCCAAGATCTTAAATAATAATAAAGTTCACGTGGTGGTCAGGCACAACAATTTTATACAATATTGATAATATCATTTAAAATAATTAATAGTATTAGTATTAGAAATTAATAAATTCATTTTAATAAGAAGTAATGAAATATGGATTTCCCACGGTATAATCTTATTTATACACCGTAGGAATACAGGACGACACTGCAAACTTAAACTCTCCTGTAACGCTAATTTCTTCAGAACTCGAAACAGTCACTTTATTTTCTGTTCGTATTTGTTTTTGAAACAAAAGCTTGCGAAGGTTAAGACTACCGCTCGTCCCCTGACGTCAGCCAGTGTCACCTTTCTTCACCCCAGGCTCGCGAGGTCTCTGACACGTCCTACAGGGCAACGCCATCTAGTGGCAGTATTCGAGTAGTCTTATTGTTTGGGTAGAAGGACATCGCATATTTTTGGACCTGCTATCCGCGAAACCGAGGTAAGCAAGACCTTTTGATACTGGAGATATACATAAGTACAAAAACTCGCGCCTCTGTCTCATGAAACATAACATTATATCTCGTCTGTAGTCCCCGAAGAGTCAGGCAGAGGTGTATCTAATAGTACATACATTTCGCCAGTTATGTTTAATTCCCATGTAGGAGGCGAGCCTACTGTCATCAACCGGGCACAAATCTAGACACCTTGGTTGCTACTGAGAAATTCCTGACGGAAAAACCCAATAACACTTTTCCCGACTTGGGAGTCGAACCCAGAACCTTATGCTCAGCAGTAGCGCTTGCGACCACTAGACCTACGATTCATTTTCTCCATCCTTTCATACTAAAGCCAGTGGCCCAGTTTTAGATTGTAGGTTCGGACCCAGTCAGACACTTTATTGTGTAGTTTCATTCAACACCACTGCTCTCAAAACGATGAAGAAAAACATTGAGAGGAAACTGGCATGTTCTAGAACCAAAAAAAATTAGACAGGCGACATTCAACAATCTGAACAGAGAGGTCGCTTCAGTCCCAGCAGTGTTAACATTCATCATCATCTGCCTAGCCTTTTCCTAACTATGCTGGGGTCGGCTTCCAGTCTAATGACCAGTCAGATGCAGCTCTAAGTACCAGTATTTTACATGCAGCGACTCGATCCCCACCTCCTGCGATCTGACCTCCACAACCCAGTTAGTACAGGGTAATACGATACCCCCTGGTAAGACTGGTTCTCAGACTTTCGGCCCATTACATTAACAGTGTTAACATTATCGGCTAATTATGCTAATATAATTATGTCTAGGGATATAATAAACCGTTTTCTCCTTATCTAGTAAATTTAATAGCAAATAGCAAACAGATAAGTGCACCAGCCCACAACCAATTTCAAAAGTAACATTGATTTTAATTGAGACTACACCTCGCACGAATTGTTCTGGTCTGGTAATCAGCAGTTTTTTCAAAAGCAATAGTAAAGTGCCGGCACTATATAGCTGCATTGAATGCCAATTATTCATCGTGATTACTGGCCAATTAAAATATCTGTTTACTTTACTTATATGCTCTATTTACGATGGGGTTACGCCAGTTCAGTTGTGGTAAGAAGGTGCGATGTTGGAAGTAGTTTTAATGGTAATGCTTGAGTAATTTCCAATAAATAGTATCATTTACTGGATATTTTCAAGAAATAATTGTTTGCAGAAAGAAGTCCTGGGAATCTCCATAAGCAAGAGGTGTATAACTTCATACAAATATGGGTACACTTAATCATAACAAGCGAACATAACTGGTGTACGTGTTAGGTACACCTCTGCCTCCCTTGCGGAGATTTCAAGGCTTGATGATATGCTGTTAAATTTTAAGTGGAGCTTTAGGACGACTCTGGTTTTTTTAGCCTATCCTTGGCCATCACCTGGTCAAAACCTTGCTCCATCGACCATCTCCGCGTCTACTTCAGAAGCCCCACCTGGTCCCTGACGTCGTCGTAAACTTTCGCATGGTGCATCCAGTTACTTGCGACAAAATTATTATAGGCTTTTAAACACACACAATCAATGATTATCATTAGGTAATTATAGGTTTATCATTAATCTTGCTTAAAGAATAGCTAAACTTTATCAGTATTTACTTAAACAATTTGCCCGACAACACGCTGACATGTTTATGAAAACATAATGATAATGACTACCTATAATTACTTAATAATAATCATTATTAATTTGTTTCGGTATACTAAGGTTATTATGAATCATTGCTACACTCGTGTAAAAGTTTCTATTTACATCCACACCGTTATTTACGCCCACAGTATGTTTGCCGATGACAGTTGCAATATTAGGCTCAATCAATTGTTTTGTATCCTTTCAAAGACTTCTCTGGAAGACGCATGTTAACGATATAGAAAATAACTTTGGGATGACAATAACAAGAGCATGGCTTTTGGTGTCCAACTATTTGCTCTTCTTCTGCCAAAGCGAGCAACACAATATATGAAACTGAATACAGTCCACCAATAATTGTAACAGGGCTCATTATTAGGTTACAGGTCGTAATTAAGGATGTCTCTCGTGGATGTTTTTTTTTAAGTAACTGTTTGCTTACCAAATGGACCAGTTAGCATAGCATAAGCATTGAACACAATTTCTTCACTATCACCGGACCGGATAAGCCATCACGTTGAACCAGCACGTTAAGCCCTTGGTCCTGCGCTTGATTTACCTCCGGTCGTGTCAGATTGCTGTTCCATTGGGTTGTGATAGTGAGGGAAGAGTATTTCCGTTGCCAATGATTAGTCTTAGCCCGGACTGACCGCCATGAACAGAGAACGGTCAATAGGGGGACTATAAGACTATAATTAGTATTTTTAAAAGAAAGCTAAAAGAATTCTTGATTAAAAAGGCATATCTTATATATAAAATTCTCGTGTCACAATGTTCGTTCCCGTACTCCTCCGAAACGGCTTGACCGATTCTCATGAAATTTTGTGAGCATATTGAGTAGGTCTGAGAACCGGCCAACATCTATTTTTCATACTATTTATATGGCAAAACAACGTTTGCCGGGTCAGCTAGTTACTCTATAAAAGAATTCCTTGGAGAAAAATAATAATTTAATATTAAAATAAGAAGAGTATGATTAATAAAAAATGTTTGAATAATGTTAATTAATATTTTAAAATGTTAACTGTAATATGAAGTATGTATATTTTTATAACCATTTAAATTGTGAAGCCTTAACAGGCAACTAAGTTCCAATAACCTACCTATTGTTACTATCGTCAAAATACTGTATACTTAGTTCGCAATAAAGAGTTTGAATATGAAAATAAGTATCACGTGCCATCCTTCTGGCGTTACCTTTGATTTGGCTTGATTTTGATTTTCACTTCGATTCACTGAATAGGCAAAAATTTAAATTTCGGAACTGTTTATCAGACTTATTGTAAAAGTTTTTGTACTGTGTTTTCAGTCATGGTAATAGAACATAGTTTTATATTGCTGATAGTTGTTAAGTTTACTCATAGTTTGTAGCTAACAATATATTTATTATTGTTGTTTTTTGATCATGTAGTGTTTACCTTTAAGTAATTGTTGCACTGTGAAAAGTTTAAAATCATGTTTAGTTTATTAGAAGATAAGTGTAGACAATTGTTGGTAGACCTAATAAATAAATAAAAATTACCTTATCTCAATTTATTTGGGGCCGACGCAGCATGTCGTCTGCTTCCGTAGATACTTCTCTATAAGCCGTCATATGTTTATGAACCTCTTCGACTATAATTTTATCATCATCATCTTTCACTCACTTAGGCGAGTCGAAGGACCTTTCTATGGACCCCCCGAATGATCAGCGGTACCATGTCAAACGTTAGTTGCTATTAGCTACGACTCCAAAGTCAAAAAATGGAATAAACCTGTAATTTCAATTTGGATATATGTCTTTCAAAATGACAAGTCCATCCTCCTGGTTCATGAACAGTTACAGGCATCAGCTCCACTTCGTTAGGGATTTTTTTATGAAACTCCATTCTCCAATACCGAGTGCTGTTGTGCTGTTGTGATGAACTAAATAACACAAAGTCAATGCGAACAATTCGGAGCCGTTACCACCTGGTTACCACAGCCCAAGTGTGAGTGTGCTGACTGCCAACGCTGTTTTCCCAATCTGTATAACATAACATCACGCCCTGCCTAATAGTATCTACACCCACATGTCGCCTGTTATGTTTTAAGTCCCATATAATAGGGGGCCAGCCTATTGCCATCAATCGGGCACAGATCCAGAGAAATTCCTGATGGAAAAACCTAATAACACTTACCCGATCAGGCATGAGGATCCCCGGGGATCGAACCCAGGACCTCATGCCTGATCGCGCTTGCGACCACTGCACCAACAAAGCAGTCAAATACAAGTGTAATTAAATAATCAAGAAGTGTTGAGCAAGTTGTCTAAAGAAACCAATTTAAAAGATTTGACTCATCATGTAAAACAGTTCAGTTCAGCTTTACAACTGGTGAATTAAGATATCCGTCAGATAAGGCCTGATAACTTATCTATGTGATTTTCCTCGGTAACGTGACGTAGGCTTATAGGAAAGAAAAACAATGCATTAACTGGCATTAGTCGATTATTGAGCACATGTCAAGAATTCTAGAAATAAGGGGAAATAAGGTCACGGGACACGGATATAACGAGTTATAATTTGAGCACTACTAAAAAATTCTACCAAGATGATGAGGGTTGGAGGCAAAGAGTAGGATATTTATATCAAAAGGAAGTTGCAGGTTTGAAAAATAACCAACGACAGAAGCTACTGAAAGGATTGTTAATCGTAAGCAGAGAATATAATTCTTGTAAATAAGAGTTAGTTCGCCTCTTGCAAATTCGTTCCGGAAGCTGTCATGTTGAAAACTTCAAACCTTTGATTTTTCACATGATTATGAACTGGAATAGAATGGTAGAAGTTTCTAAAGTTTTCCAAAATATACACAGTAACTGTCCTGTGGATTTCCTGAAGATGAATATTTTGCATTGTTCGCTTAGCCAGACTCCTGAAAAATTCCAGGATCGTAAGTACGGTGTACTGTTAACAGACACTTTACACTAAGTTCTGGCCAAGTTTACAATTTGAGGTTACAATAACACTGTAGTACGGTGAGTGGTTACTTTCCCTCCAGGGTATCATGTTTCAGGTCCAGTCACTGTGCAGTGTGGCCCCTGGCACCCAGAATAACTGTGAGCACGTTGTTATGACTAAAGAGTAAAGGCCTTCACAAGAACATTGTGACGACAAATATTAATCTTTTGAAGTCTGAGTAATCTGATATAATAACTATCTGTAACTGTCATCGGGGTGTGCGTCAGCTGTTTTTGACTGTTTAAAATGAGTACTCCAAATCAGCTCCTCAGGGTATGAAACAAAGCCCCAAACAAAAAGGACTCTGAACAAATCCCAGCTTCCAGTAAGTCGAAAATCATTCAACAGCCAAACTTGGTGAATGTGAGAGCGTGGTGGCGGGAGCAGAGGGGCGCGGAGCGTTGCGTCGCGTCAGATTCGCGAGGAGGCTTCCGCGGGCGGGGTCAGCGACCTCGCCCCCCGCGCCGGCGCGCCCGCCAATGTCAGGGCCGGTGCAGCCGCGGTCAGCTGACGTCTGGCGACGCGCGGGGGACGCGGCGCCGGCCCCAAGCTGCAGTCGACTCCCGGCCGTCCTCCGAGACGCACGCTCTCCGGCTCACTCGCGCTATAAATAGGAACAGGCGGCGGCAGCGCGCGCTACTCCGGCGCCGGGCTGTGCTCACGAGTCAGGTACCTGAAGTAGCGCGCGCGGCCGCCGCTGCCGCAGCATCGCGCCAGCACGCCCAGGAGCCCAGCCGCCGCACGCCCATTGTACTTCATCAGGTGCTCTGGTGATGATGGTTCCAGGCGCTTGTTGGAGTACACTTACCGTGTCGGCGGTAGTCATCGGGCGCATCGGTCGCAGCGGTAGTGTGGAGAGGACACGTGGTGCGGAGCACGTGGCTGGCGAGGAGGTGAGTAGCCGTGCCGTGAGGAGACAAAGGCTGCGGTGAGTCACGCGTTAATCACGGCGCCGGTTGTCGACCGCTGCAGGCTGCACTCCCCGCCGCACCCTAGCCTCGCCCCTCCCTCGCACCACCCTCGCACCTAAAATCGCACGTACATTTGCATTGGTCATCGAACTCCCCACCGAAAGATATGAACAAAAGCAGCTCAAACTGGTTTTCGCATGTTTTTCGACAGCAGCCGCCAACCGGCGCCGCGCCGTTTTCCTGTACGAATCTTATGGCCGTGTTCGTTCTGTGTTATGACCGATTTTTCAGAGGATGTCGCAAAAAGTGTGTCCAGGACTGAAATTGTGCATTTGTTGCAAGAATGTGTGTTGCCTAGCTTCTGCGAGGAGTCTCCGTGCCGCTGGCTGTGAGGAGCAGGGGCAGCTGCTAAGCGATGGATGGCTAACTTGTTTCGTTTTAAAATCATTAAACTTAATGTTTGCTAGTCGAATTTTGCGTGACGTCAGATGGACGCGTATATTTTCCACCGACGTCGTCTCTACCAAGGTGATTTCGAAACGTTTATTACTTTACTTTCGAGTGCGAGTCGGCCCCACAGCGATAGGTTTGCGAAAACCTCGTCGGTGCAAATTTCGACTGTATGTACCGTGCCATAGAGATCCGATTGCGTGCAGTTTCGCGTAAATATAACTTTGTCAAGATATAATAATGCAAACAGCCAATAAAAATACGAGTCTCGGGTGGATGACTCACAGGAATGCGTCTAATTGTTGAAGTGAACACAAAGAATTTATCGTGTTAGATTTCAAATTAAAGTGAAACGCAATCGAGTTGCTTTAGTACTGTCACTCGTTAACGTCTACTTATTAGATTGCCTACGCAATACTCGCACGATACTTCTAGAAAATTATCATTTTTATTGTTCTTAGAGCTAACTCGTTAGTTATGGCTGAAACAACTTAACATGCGCTTTCGCTAAAAGAAGACGCGAAAACTTTGCCATTTACGGTAGAAATTTAGGGATGTCTTTCAAGCTTTGAACTTCATTATGTCTTTATCTGCCCTTCAGACGTTTCACCTTCAAATAAACTCCATTTAATATTCGGCACATTATCGTTCAAATTAAATTGGCATTAATTTCGCACAACGTTCTCGAACCTGCCTTCATTTATTCAAGTAAGATTTCTGCTAGGCCTCCAACCTTGACCAATGGCGACACAGGTAGACGTCAGGGTTGCTAGTTGCCAGACATGTCTATGTAGTGTCGACGAAGCTAACTAATGACTCAGGCATGCTCTGAAATGATAAGTTTTTCGAACTTGTACCTTGGAAAGAGTCAATGGTTTTTAAGAACTCTAATGTTGGTCGGTATCATTATTGTTGAGTATTAGATTTTAGTTCTGTTGCTTAAAAAAGTTGTTCTTTTTAAAATACCTTGTTGCTAGGCAGCGCTTTTCTAAATATTGATGGGTGTTATTTAGCATTTTTTTCGGTCGGGAGATTTTAGCGGCAAATTGAGCAAAAAAAAAAAATTTGCCATGTTTTTTTATTGTTATCTTTCTTGTTTATTGTTGCTCTGTTGCTATGCAACGGTTTTCATATGTTTTTTTATGTGTCCTTTCTAGCATTTTAGCAGGCTGAAAGAACATTTTAGACATTAAATTTTTTGTTTTAAGTTTCTAATTGGATAAGTTTCGTGGAAATTATTTCAACTAGAGAGAAAATGGAGGTCTTATAAAATCTTCGTCGAGGCGCCATCCGATATTATTTTCTTGTTGTTTATTAATAAGTTTAGTTTATATTATGAACTTTGATTGTTTCACATTTATAATCAGCTCACATTATCTTGGCGAAAAATTGTATTATTAGGTAGATACGACGTACTTACGTATCTAATAAATTCAAGGTTGCATTTTCATTCATAATAATTTTAGCGCCTTCACTAGAATTAACACATGCAACCTCTTTAAAAAAAAAAACTTAATGCATCATAAATATATGACGTCTTATCATCTATTTTTTTCAATTTGTCTATGAAATTATATTCGTAAATTGAACTTCGAACAAAAAACAGACTCACAGGTTCTTTTGTATTTTTTTTGTGTCTATCCTCTATTACAAAATATTTATATTACGGCCATTTTGAAATGTGGATATAATATCTGTTATTATATACAGTTAAAATAGATATTACGTACTAATTATGATTATGAGCCCACACATTTTTTTCTAAAATCCTTATCTACTACTTGTTAAGCACATTGGTAAAAGCAACGTAGTAGCACTAAAAAGGGGCTCTGATATTACACTAATAAAAATTTTATATTACGATTAAGGCTCCAATCAGCCTCAATTTTAAAACCAAACTGATTTCTCGGACATTTCGTAATAGTCCAAAGATACGATTTGATCTTTTTATCCGAAGGACCAAAAATACTTAGTCATCACTTACTTATCAATAGGCTATAGCCGGACTAAGGACATAAGCTTCTTTTAAAAACATTTCACGTCTCAATTTAAAAACGTTTAATCAAATGTGTTAGGCAACAGAAACAGTATCCTTTCCATACAAATTTTAATTAAAACTATTGCTACTTGCTCGTACCTATTGCTAATTAGTACAATTTCCAAGCCACGCCAAGAATTCTTACAAGTTACCAATTTACACTCCAATAAAACAAAGCGAGGTTAACACTGAGCGACAAAATATTGGGCAACATGTTGCCCGACTGTTACGCAAAAAATTGGCTTTTGTTAAATTTATTTAAATTTAATTATTATTCGTAAACTGTGCTAGGCCACAGTTTACGAATAATTGGCGAATAGATAAAATTCCTACGTGGAATATGTTTTATAGCTTATTTTATGGCTAATTTATAGGTGAAAACCTAAAGTTAAATACCTTATTATCAGACCAAAATTGTACCTTCTAGATCCAAGATGGATTTAAGAGCAACTAGAAAAAAAAAAAAATCGTCTGAAGAATTGGTTACTATTCATGCATTAGAAAGAACTATAGTAGTGCTACAATTTAGTATAGTTTTTAGTTAAAAAAGAGCTGAATTTTCAAAGCAAAGGCAGGGGGCCTAAAATGGCCGTTTTAGCAGAATCATAATAGGACAGTAATATGAATTGTGTTACAATTCGTAAAATGGTCACAAAGTAACAGCGGTTGTGATCATTTTAAGAATTTTACACTTCGTCTACAAAATATCCAGGCAACTTTTTGTCGCGAAGTGTGGATGCTACTTTAGTTACGACGTGCAAGGAAACGTAATCAATATGTTCAGATGTTGTGAAGATTAATTTTAGTTAGGTTCTAATAACTAATAAAACAGTTTTCCATATTCTACGTAGTAGTTAGCTTGTTGATTGCTTTACTCGTTGAATATGTTTTTTTACAGTTTTGGACGCTATTTATCATAACAAAAGAGAAACCAAGTAATTTCAGTACCTACAGTTCTAGATGACTAGGCCTTTTAACTACACCTTTTAGGATAGTGCGACTCGGACTCGCGCATGAAGGGTTCCGTACCATTGTAGTAGTGTTATTTTTTGTTATTTGTTGTTATAGCGGCAATAGAAATACATTCTGTGAAAAATTCAACATGTCTACCTATTACTGATCATGAGATACAGCTCGCTGACAGACGGACGGACGGACAGCTGAGGTTAAGTAATAGGGTCCCGTTGATTACCCTTTGGGTACGGAGCCCTAAAAATGGGTCCATTATACCTACCAACAGTAAATAAATAAATTATTTATTTCAATACGTACAGTGACAATTATTGTTACAGACATGTTGAAGTACAGACATTATGGCCCGCAGATAGGTTCCCTGACTCCCATAATAGGTTTTCACCTAGGTATGAATTAATTTCAGAGGACCAGCTGACCTGAAAAAAACCTTTTTAATATTTAATCAGTATGCTCAGAGGTATCTCTGGATCTGGAACAGTTAAGAATAGCCACAAAACTATGCGAAAACCGATCCCTAGCAACAGAAAAAAATACGGCTAAATAGACCCCAATGTAGGTCAGATTAATATTAGTCTTTACATAACGAAAACCTAAGATAAAAGTTATACAACATAGGCAGGTAACTTTAATATTATTGCAGACTTGATGTTCGCTCAAGTAGCTAATTTATTCGTCTAGAGTGTTTCAAAGAAAATATCTAAGGCTAAGATTTTTAGCTAACAAAATCAATGTACTTAGGTACTGAATAATTTGTATTCTACGTATTATATTATGCTAAAGCACTTTGTGTTGTGATACATAAATTGAGATTATTTTAAGGGCACAGGCGTCGCTATGCTATGTAGGTACCAGCCTGGCAACCTGGCATCTTGTTGTGTGTCTGCTTGCTTTAAATTGAGCGTTTAGCAAACCCTGTAAAACTTATTAAAAGCAAAGAAGTTCAAATCTTCTTTAAATAATATTATTGTTTGGTCTCTTTTTCGAAATGAAGTAACTTGAGTACAAAATGACCATTTTTTGAGAATCTTGAAAAAAAAACTTCTAAAAATAAAAACACTATTTTATTTTAAACCAACGATTATTTTACTTGTACAGTTTGTCAATATCCATAATAATTACGTCAGATTTTCTTTGACGTCCATTCCAAAACTCTAGTAAGCCTAATTTTACCTTCATTTTGTAGCCATGACTCACGATGACAGAAACACAGTCTGCGCAAGAGTGTACAAGACGGCCTCTAGTACCTCAACGCCACCTGGTGTGACGTGAAGGCCCAAAAGCGTTTCTTATCATTTTTTTTTAGCAACGTTCAATTGTTTACCCTACTGATTTTAGTTTCGCATTTGATATGGTTTTATCCGTTAAAAACAAACTTGTGTGCGTAGGTTAGTAACAGAAGACTGTTTTTTTTCTGAAACTTATCATCTGCCTAGCCTTTTCCCAACTATATTGGGGTCGGCTTCCAGTCTAACCGGATGCAGCTGAATACCAGTATTTTACATGGAGCGACTGCCTATCTGACCTCCACAACCCAGTTAGTACTGGGTAATACGAGACCCCTTGGTAAGACTGGTTGTCAGACTTTTTGGGTCACTGACTGCCTAACGACTGTCAAAGATCTACAAATGACAGCCGGGACCAACGGCTTAACGTGCTTTCCGAGGCACGGAGGAAACTCGGGAACTCGTTTTTTCTGAAACTTATCTGAATTTAAAAAAAATGATTCGCATTTTTATAGTAACAAAGCGATAAGCTTTCGTAGTACTTCCGTAAAAATAACCCAAATGTATGAAATAACTACTAGTAGTAGTTTTTTGATACATTTGGGCTTTCAATTAGTCGCCTCAGTTTTCTTTTTCTGTCTGTCTGTCTGCAGAAAGATGACTTCTTTTTATGGGACAATCCCGCCACATTATTCGCAAACCACTGCAAGTCCTGAAAGCCAGAATCGACAGTGGTGACCACCATAAAAAGCACCGAGACAATGACAGCTCGACAAAGTCCTAGAGCAACAATTTAAGTGTCTTGGATCCCGCAAAGAAAGTAATCAGAAAAGTATAGCGGAGGAGTAGGAAAACTATAATTAATACTTCCCTCCATATCAGAAAGATGGCTTCGTGTGAAGATCCCTCAATCAATACAGCCTATCACAATACACAGATGAATATCTCTGCTGAAGGTCACACCCTCTCCTTCGCCTCCCACATTCAATCTGTCCCTGGCACGACCTTTTTTGGCTTTGACAGCGCCTGTTCATCATACCATTAAATCATTTTATAAGAACTTTATTTCAGAACATCATCATATAATAGACACAGATCCATATTTGTGTTAGATAGTACTTAAGAGCTATGTTAGTAAACCATCAAAAAAATGAATAAACAAACAATCAGACCGTCCAGTGTTTAACAAATTGACCATTTAGCCAGTCCGCTATTACTTTTAGAATGCTGTTGAAGCTTGCCCGTATACGGAGCAACAATGAGGCCGCCCTCTTTCTCATGAGGGCGTGAAAGCCTTCAGTCTGAGCTTCCAAAAACATGCCCGATGCACTGCAGTATCTCGGAAGGCCCCACATCATCCTAAGAACATTATTATATTGTACTCGTAGAGCATTAAGTGCCCGCTGAGTTCCATTTTGTAGCAGATTCTACGACCGGCTGCTATAACCGCCTTTAGCAATCTTAGGGTCAGCGCAGACAGAAGATTACTCTTCTTTCGTTAGTGGCCGCTAAAAGAATGAAAATTTTCTTTGCACACTGTAAGTAGTTGGAATATTCTGATGATAATGATTTTGCAACTTGTGTTCAAATTTGTGAGTTATAATGGTGTTTAGTAGTAACTAGGTGGTGGGTAGGGTAGAGAGTGCATCTGTGTCTGCGCACCCACTTTTTCACTGTAATATCTCCCGCGCCGCTGGCTTTTCTATGCTGAGTCTGGCAGCCAAGGCCGAAATTCAGTCTGGAGGTTTATCATCATCATTTCAGCCGAACGACGTCCACTGCTGGACATAGGCCTTCCCCAAGCGTCGCCACATTGACCGATCCCGTGCGTCTCGCATCCAGCGGATCCCCGCAACCTTTACCAGGTTATCGGTCCACCTAGTGCAAGGCCTTCCAACGCAACGTTTTCCAGTTCGTGGAGGTTTATTGTTTCCAAATAAATACAATAAGCAGAAAAAAGAGCAGGCCCATTTTGCAATTAAAAAAAAAACAATGAAGCTTCGTTGATATAATTATGACACCTCTGTAGCAGTAGACTTCATGTAATAATGTTTTAGAAGGCTACAGTCATTCTCAAAGTTTTCAAAGTAAAATTATACACCAAAACATTTATTTTATTAATTGGTAGTGTTGATAGCTCTTTTTAACCTAATTTTTTGCACAACATAAGCACACAAACAATGCAAAAACATGTTAATTAAATAGTTGTTTCGTTATTTTAAATGTCAAAACAAAGTCTTGATGATTAATAATACAAGTCATTGTATATAGTTACTTTGAATGGATCTTAATAAGACTAATAACTACTTATGGTCTGAAAGGATTTTTTGCTACAAGAGCATATAACATAAGTGGCTATCTACATTGTACATTATATAGACATACATATCTACTATATTGACTGCCTCGTTGGTCGAGTGATCGCAAGCTCGACTGCTGAGCATGAGATCATGGTTTCGATTCCCAGGTCGGTCAAAGCGTTGTTAGGTTTTTTCATCAGGAATTTCTACTTAGCAGCCTCGGATTCTATCTGTGCGCGGTTGACGACAATAGACTCGCCCCCTATTACATGGGACTTAAACACAACTGGCGAAATGTGGGTGTACTTATATTAGGTACACCTCTGCCTAAGTCTTTGGGGATTGCAGGCGTAATGTTATATCTACTATAGCGATTACTCTTTATCGACATTTAATACAAATGTCAATGAGTATTCAGGGTCAAAATAAATAAGCTAGCGGAACTGAACATGCGTGGTGGTACCGATGTGTAGTGATAAAATGAACCCAAGACCTCATATTCGGCAGTAGAGTTTGCGACTACTAGACCAAAGAGAGTCTAATCTATACATCTATACAAATAAATAAAATTGACACGTCTGTTTGTAATTTCAAAATAACAACTTTTTACTGAATGCACATGAAAGTATATACCTACGGTACTTATAACAAAAAACATTTATTTTTAATTTTTGCCTGTCTGTCGGTCTGTCTGTCTGTTTGTTGCGGCTAATCTCCAAAACGGCTGGGCCGATTTTGACGAGAGTTTTACAGGCAGATAACTGATGTTATAAAGAGTAACTTAGGCTACATTTATTTTAGAAAAAAAAAAAGGGTTTCGTGCAAAAAAAAATAAAACCCATAAAATTGTGAATAAAATCCGATTCAAATATTGAAGTAATATTTTTATAATAATTTCACGCGGCCAAAAGTCACGGTTAGCTGCTAGTAACAGTTAATTCTACTGAAAATTACAGGCACTTTGATAACTAAGGAGCTCAAGTTAACCCGTAATTAATACTCATTTTGCAAATACGATGAAAGCTAATTATAGTACAGGGGGCGTATCAGCTGAAAAAGGACGGAAAATATCTCCGTCTCACAATTATGATTAATTTTTATTAGTATCATCACGGACGATAATTTCTTTATAAGTATGATAAAACAAACATCGTACGGTATAATCGCTGAATGGTAAAAATGATTAAGTAATTTGATAACGTATGATTTAATTACGAAAACCAACGTTAAAATGTAGTCTTTAAAATAGTAAGTGTTTAATTTCAGGAATAAAAGTCATTCATCAATGTAGTAACAGTTATTTTTTGTTTTATTATTTCATAATTTACGTACAAATATTATTTGATGTGACGGCACGGTTGGCGCAGTGGCTGAGCGATTGGATGCTGCGCTACGTGTCGCGGGTTCGATCCCCGCACGGAACATACGAGTATATGGGTATAGCCTACAAGTAGTTGTTCCGGGTCTGGCTGTTTGTGTATGCGAGTTTCAATGTTTTGTAAACGCACCCAATATACAGGAAAGATACCTAGTGAGGGGCAAAGTTTTTTAAAAAAAAAAAAAATCACAAAACCTTTTAAAAAATTCTAAGATAAACGGGTTAGGATCCACATTATTTTGGGCTCTGTGATGAGCTCTTTTCAATATTTTCAATCAATCGAACCAATGTTTATAAATCAATCGTTTTCTGAATAGTAGTAAGTGTTTTAGTAGTCATAATCAAAAATAAATAAAGACTTGTTTAGAACTTCTAGTAATAATAAGTACCTACCAACGAAGTTTAAAATAATGTGAGGTAGGTCAGTTAGGTCAATGTAATTCAATATATTGACCTAACTGACCTTCTTCAAGTGTCAAGGAATTTCCTATGTACCAAGTAACTACATTTATAAAATCTACATTATACATATATAAACTACAAATAGATCTAGAAATATAATAAAAATTTTAGACTAAAAGTTAAGTAAATTAAGTACTTACTTAATTATATGTACACAACGACGACAATAGGTCACTTTGGCGTCCTCCTCCGGCGTACTCCTCGGCATCGTTGTCATCCGGGAACGTGCCCCAGAAGATTTATAAAATAATGGTTTCACAAAACCTAAAACTAATAATAAAATATATATATTTTTTATATTTTTATATGTGTTTTATATATTTTTTAAACTATTATTTAAAAATGTACTTAATTAATTGTTAAAAAATTAAAAAAGGAAATACTAAAAAAGCATAAACTAAAGCATCATCTCTATCTACCACAAATCCTTTAAAGAAAGCTCTGGTATAACCATTAACTGACCATCGCACTCAACTGTAATAGGATATCTTGTAGGGGCGATTCCACTCCTATTCTCCCCCTCGTAGTTGTAATCCTATGATCTCTTTTTGCATAAAACTGTACCAATTGTTGTATTAGGTGATCTTGTATAACTTTTAATCCACATAACCCTAGCACAAATGGTTTTAAAAAGGGTGCACTTTTTCGTGGTTTGTTCAGCAAAGAGAAATGAGATTTTGTCAATTTTCCAAGTATTTTTTTTTTTTTTTGTGTATACCAAATACTTAACAAGACATTAAATTAAGATAGAAGAGCACAAAGGTACTGCTTATTTCATAAGAAATCTCACAGAAATATAGACACAGTGTGTAGAAAAGACAAAACAGGAAATTTTAAATTAGAACTTAAAACAAAAATATACCTGTATAAAATAAACATACACACAAATATACACATATAAAATAAATACTAGTACTGTAAATATATACCTATAATATATATCCAGAATATTACAGTAGTATTATGGTGAAAAGAAAAAAAAACTTTTTTATTACTCCGTTAGTTTTTTGTGTCCCACTGCTGGACAAAGGCGGGGGACCTTTCTCCCTCCCAACCTCTACATCTTGTACGATATCTGGCCATTTTCGCCTCTTGTTAGAATATTATTTAAACAATTTAAAATACTAAAATGACTGTAAACGATTGAAACAGTTTTGTTCAACTTATTAAACTCGAAGTATTTTCCTTTTCAATGTTAAATTTGATTAAAAATAAACTACAGGAAAATAATGAACCTAAAAATGTGTTACAGAACACTGCATTGAGTAATTTCAATTTTAAACGAATTAGTAATTTTGTTTTCAAATAAACACTGAACTAAATACTAGAATTACTGAGAATTTGGCTGTTAGCAACGACAATGACGACTAATAATCATTTTTAATACTGTATGAGTCAGAACTAGTGCATCAAAATTTATCAATTTCTAAGAACCGATCATTAGGCCCTATAATATTGTTAATAATAACAAGTAATTCAGACTTGTTTACACGTATTATTATGTAGGTAGATTACATTAAATTAAAAATTAATATTCATTTATTTCGAACATTTGTGATCCATATTTTGTTAGTATTACAGCTTATATTCTGGTGTTGTTTGATATAAAAATAATATTAATAAAACAAAGGACGACTAGACAGGAAGACATGTTGCCTAGATAATCAACCTCCGGACAAAATGCCTGATATTTGGAATATAGCTCTCCGCCACAGCTCTTAGGATATAGTTGCGACTACTCCGCAGTCGGCACAGCAGCGATGCTGTTTTTTTGCGTAGAATGACATGAAATCCATCTGTGTGGGTCTCAGCAAACATTTCTGCAGCACTTCAGAAACGGGGTAGTCGCAAAAACACCCTGAAAGCATTATTATATTGAACGCGCAGGAACAAAAACAATTTTACAATCAACAAAATATAACCCGTGACATCGCCCGCGCCATGTCACTTTCCAGGATAAAAAGAATTGTTAATCCAAGTTATAAACTATCTGTGAGCCAAATATCCAAATCCGTACAGCCGTTTTTGCGTGATCGAGTAACATCCAACTTGCACATTTCATTTTATACGTTCAAATCCTTATTCAGTACTTCCAATCGAGTTCGATTCCAAATAGAATCAACTTGGCACTTTTGATTTATTCATTTCGATTCGAGTAGCTAGATAACCATAGGTCAGCTGGTACACGTCAGCACCATTCTTCTTAGTAACCTGCTCGGCTAGTTCCGGCGGTAGTTCGCTCTATGCATTACAATTAAACTGCGCTTAAAAATCGCTCTGCTAATAGTCATCGAATCACCGATATTGATAACTCATTTATGACTCAAGACATAACCTATACTGCCGTTTTTAGTTTGGGTCAGGTGTGAAAGCAGTTTTCTCAAAAGGTATGGCTGTTTTTTTTTTAATTTGGCATTTTCAGCCTCTTGACGTCCACACAGCCGGGACACAGGTTTCCTCTCTTTAAGAGAGCGAATTTAGAGCTATAATACACCAGGCGGGCCCAGGACAGATTTTCTTTAAACTTTTCGGACATTTGTCTTAATTTCCTAAGATTGCACATAGAAAACTTAAAAAAAGAACATATTAAAATCATGAACAAACATACTTGATACACTTGACACTTGATATCGTGTCCTGCTTGTACTGTAGCTTGCACATCACAGGAGATGATAGACGCTACTAAAATTGCCAAACACGTCGCCAAATTTTGGGCTGACTCAATTTAAATTGTCATTGACACGGTAAGAAGTACTGATGAACACAAGATTAACATAATTAGCGCAGTACAACTCTATGCGAAAGTAAAAAATTGCCTTATAAGCAACGAAACTTTCTAGAAAGTAGTCATTGTAATGAAATAAATATCAGATTAATTGCAATTAATTGTTTCACATACCTATCAGAAAATGAGACAAACCATTTATTAAATTCTGTTCTCATTCATTTGCTCCATAAGTGGTAAGAAATTCTTTTTAATTGGGTAGTTTATTATGTGAATAATGATAAACTTGTCTCATTAATTGCGAAACCATAATATTTTTTTTGGGTAGCGAGATTAAATCAACTAAAGTATTGTGAAAGTCAAGAAAGCCATTGTTGCGACTTCTATAATTTCATAATCTAGTTCAGGAATCGGTCCCGGACCTTACAGCTACTTACTTACTACTTGCTGTTGAAAAATGTTATCGAAGTCCCAAAATAAAACAGGGTATTTTTTACATCAGTCGTAGGTACTGACTTGCAAAGAGATTCTAGAATAAGCACTAGCTAAATTCTACGTGGCTTTCAAACGTACAGACGCCAGCCAGCACATCAAGCTACTACAACCTGTCAAATTTCTTTAATAGTTTTTTGACTTTATCGCTAAAGCATTACGTTCAAATTTGATTGGGAAAATTTGACAGTTTCGGGTAGCTCGATGTGCTGGCGTCTGTACTTACGTAGTTGTATAAAAATATTATTTAAATTGAGTAGCTAGGTATATTTAACAATATTTGGCAATCCAAATTTCGACCTTCGACCTTTAAAACAGGTGGACCGCTGATCTAGTAGATTTTGAGACGGTCTTACAGATCTATCCATTACTAAGGGCGCATTTTATCACAGTGCCTGAACATTATTTGCAGATATAAACCACTTTTTAGAGAACTGTCTATCTCATACTTGGTATAGAATATTGAGACCGACAGCTCTTGAACGCCATTAGAAATGCTGATCGCGATCAGTTCATTGTTATAATCCGTTCTGATTTGACCTAAGACACTACAAGTACAACTCCTATTATTTCGTGTGTCTACATCAATATGACGGCAACAATGAATCTTTATTGAATCGTCCTATCGCCAAAATGCCAATATAAGTCTTCCCCGAAAGCCTTTTCGATTAGAACTTCATTTTGGGACCCCTCGCGTATTTCATCATACAAATCACTTAAACTCTTGACGTTATGCGTGTTCCTTAGACGAAGGGGAGCCGAAACCTACTGCTCTATAACTATAAAACCGTCTGTCTGTCTGTCCCTGATTTGGGAACTTATACCTTTTATATTTTGTTTGATATATTTGCGACGAGGGGGCTCGCGACGGCATTTGAAGTGTCAGCCTGCTCAGACAGTGTGAGTTGATTTTCATGGATGGATGGAGTTAGATTGAGTTATTATTTTGCAATATTTTGAGATTTGATTCTAATTAATTCAGGTATTCTGTGGCCCGAAAGTCTGACAAACAGTCTTACCAAAGGGTATCGTATTACCCAGTACTAAATGGGTTGTGGAGGTCAGATAGGCAGTCGCTCCATGTAAAATACAGCTGCATCCGGTTAGACTGGAAACCGATCCCAACAGGGAAAAGGCTAAGCAGATGATGATGATTTTGAGATTTGATTCTGTAAAGATAAATGCCTTACTTATAATCACTCAATTCATTGTGTTATAAGTTAACATGATCTACGAAGTACTGAACAAACTCTGGCTTTTCTCTCTTATGTCCTCAAAATCTACCTAAATGGCTGAAAATTATAGTTTTTAAACTAAGGAGAATTTACCACACAATCATATATTGCTTTAAACAGCATTTATTTAGCGTAGACTATCGACCACACAGTAATAATTCAAGTTAATGGCACACTTAGCATCGATGGCATTGAGTTTATCCTACACCATAATTTAAAAAATATGACCACTTTAGAATCCTCTGCCAACATTCTCAAAGCACATTATAAAGTTAGGAAACAGCCTTAATTAAATCCACGCCTCTCTAAATTCATGGCAAATGGCCCACGATGGCCCATGATTCACCTTCGGTTGCTATGCGACCACCAACCCAGCAACTGGTTGCACAACCGACATTGAAGAACAGCTGTCGAATTGCGGTCGTTTCTGCAAAATTGTTGCGAAACTGATCATTGGTGTTATGTATGGTTGAAATTGAGCCTAAATGATTAAGGTCGTGAAATCGTAAGGGAAATAGTAGTCGCTTTAGCTACAGCTGTTGAATTGACACTTGTGACGTTTTTAACTTTAAGTGAGAAAAGAATTTGGGGTTATAATAAATTAATGCACCTCAGTCTGGGGAAATGAAATGATTTATTTTGTAAAAAGTGTATCTAGTCAACATTTTCTATCTGACTACCCCTGAGAAACGGAGAAACAAGCTGAGGAGGCATCGGTTACAATTTAGAAACAGAAGGTAAATAGAAATTATATCCTTTATTCAGTTTTTCTCCTAACATTGACATATTAAAATATTTAAAAAATAGTCGCGAGTTAATAGGCTTCTTTTGGGTTAGCTTGTTCCATCGTCGACCTCATCTCTGTCCTCTGGACTAGATTGAGGTCAAGAGTAAGCCCATTCGTTATAAAAAATTAAAAAATATTTATAAAAACAAAAGTATGTAAAACATTTAAAAATAAATAAATGGCCTATCGCCATCACGAACAAAGTCAATATTATAGGGACACATACGTCTACGTCTTGTATGATGGAAGTGTGAAAACCTCATCACGTTACAGAAAAAATGACATCCATACTTCACTTATTCCTTGTTACTATGCGGGACTCATACCCACGACCTCGACCTGAAGGCGAGCGTTCCGTCACTGCGCCATTTGGGTCACTAACTACAACCTATAGATTGCTAAAATCTGGGGCCCCAAAGTAGGCCATTACTATGAGCTGCGAAATCATTTCCCCTGACTTTATCGTAGATATAATATGCGTATGTTTTAAAAAGCCAGAATATCAACTATAATTATGTCCTCTAGCTTCACAAGGTCATATTAAATTATCTGGTGAAACTTCAAAGATATAAATATCAAATTAAACAATGTACTTATTTAATTTTAGATTTTTCGCAAGTTTGAATTTTATCTTGTGCTAGACTAGACGTCCTCGTTGGTCTAGTAGTCGCAAGCGCAACTGCTGAGCATGAGGTCCTGGGTTTGATTCTCAGATTGGGCAGTGTCATTGGTTTTTTCCATCAGTAATTTCTGAGCGGCAGCCACGACGTCTATTTGTGCTTGGTTGATGTCAAAAGGCTCACCCCCTATTACATGGGACTTAACCAAAACTGGCGAAAGGTGGATGTACTATTAGGTCCATCTCTGCATAATCCTTTGGGGATTACAGGCGTGATGTTATGTATGCTTATGCTAGCTTTAGCACCCGGTTGCGCCCAGGGGGAGGTCTGCAATTATAACGCAAGTAATTTTTAATGCTTATTTCGCCATATAATAGAATAGTAGGGGTCCTATTCAACCTTGACCTTGAAAAGCAAACGGAAGTCCCGAACTTAACCGTTGAACTAACGGGTAACCGACTGGTATGCCATTCATCTGCTTTATGAATTGAAATTAAAGAGAAGACAAGATGTAACTACTTCTAATATTTTATCTACAGTTCCATCATATTTTCAGCATTTGTTCTACATCTGAGTGCGAATATGAATAATCTGCACATCATATTTTGTGGAAGTTCTATCTTTGGCAGAATGAACGCAATTTTATGTTGGACAGTGTACAGTCACGAGCACCAATATATAACCACTCTTAAAAGTGTTTTCCTTCTACTGTTTGATTAAAATATCATTTGGTGATTTTTTCAATATCAAGGCGTTCAGGAGTTGCAGAGGTTCGGGAATAGTGTGGCGGGCTTGTCCCAAAAAAAAGTTCCATTATATCATGAGTATCAGTCGATATCGAGATATTTTCTGATAGATTGTATTCAGAACAGTGTTACTATGCTCAACAAATTATTTCTGCTCAATAGTCGGTTTTAGTAAAGTTAGTTCTCCTAAGGGTAACTTTAGGATGGCAACAATAGAATAACAGCTAGAGATCACTCAAATTAATCTACTTATGAGTTAAACTTCTAAGATTGTAGAAGTTCTAGTACCTACGTTAGATTTAATCTTTCAAACATTGTTGACGCTCTATCTAGTCTAATCTTGTGGAAACGAAATAGATTCTATAAGTGCCACTTTACATGTATTACTATCATAGACCTAGCCTCTTTGTATCCCATTTCCCATTTCTCCCAACCTTGATTATTTATCTCAAATAACGTTACATGATAATTATAACTGACTAATGACTAATAACGTATTTTTCCAAACCTAATTTACCAATAAATAAACCTCAAAGTTACGTAACCCTCCCAACCAGTGTTTACAGACCTTTTTTTTTTTTTTTTTTTCCGGATGGGAAATCATCAAATGACCCCCCCCCACTCTGAGCGGAGCGGAGGGGAGTGTCAGACTTGTACTGACTAAAACCCATCCATGTTCCTTCTTTGCCCTTTATGTTCCAGGGCCACGGTATCTCTTTCGAACAGTCCCGCAGCCCTGGCAGGCATCGGTCCATGCGGACCCCTACTTGATTGCTGACATCTCTTTGAGGCGCGCGTGGAACACGAACGCGCCATCGACACGGCCTGTCGTCATAAGACGGCCGGACGGCGAGCTAGCCCATAACTCGCCGTCCACAGGCCAGCGCCTACGGTGGTCGGAAGCCACCACGTGACCCCCGACGCCCAGGGCGTCTCCCGCGGTGGCTGGGACGTGAGGTTCTTTCCCTCTCACGTCCTGCCACCTCCTTCACTAGCATGACTACAGACCTTAATCTAGAACAATAATACATTGATGAAATTATTTTGGCGTCATTTATCAATCTTGTCACGTATTCAATATAGTAATCATTAATTAGTCTCCTTCAAGTAATTGAGACGGAAATAAGATAAATTAATGAAGATATACAGTGCTTATTCATTTCTGAGAAATATTTGGTGTACATAATCTTGTTTTTTTGGTGGATTATGTTACGATAATTAACTGTCATCGTTAAAAAGTGCTACTTACAAATCTACACGGTGTTAAGGGCAATCAAAGCGCTACATAAAAGTGTATTTAAAAAGCTATTGTTAACGTGCAATACCACGGCCATTATATAAATGAAACAGCTGCTTTATTTCTAGTGTGCTAAATCGATAATAATCATACATGTGCTGTAACAATCTAAGCATCGTAATTCTAATTTTAAATTTTATCCACTAAAGAGAGTAAGAGTGATGCATATTAATGTTGATGGAATCGAGAGGGAGAGGAAGACCAAAGAAAAGATAGATGGATTGTGTAAAGAAAGATGTGAACTCAAGTGGCTCCCTATCCGTCTTCGCAGGAACACTCGAATATTATGTCTCCTCTACAACATTCTCTATAACCCTGCATATCCCAGCTACTTGCGAGATCGTTTTTCGTATACCCGTGCTTCTGATGCTCTGTGTAGATCCCACCTCAGGCATCATCTTAATTTCCCATCCCATAAAACTGAATTCTATTCTAACTCCTTCTCTGTTCACGCAGTACGTTTGTGGAACTCACTTCCGCCTAACATTCGTGATTCTAAAACTTTATTTATGTTTAAAAAGCAAGTCAAAGAACATTACCTCTCCTCTATACTGTAATAGTCTGGATATATATTATAGGTATATATTAACAGTACAAGTATTTATTTTATATGTGTATATTTGTATGTATGTTTATTTTATATAGGTATAACTTTGTTTTAAGTTCCCATTTCAATTTTCCTTTTTTGTCTTTTCTACACACTGTGTCTACATTTCTAATCCTACTTTCCTCTCGCAGGTCTGCTGGAAGAGATTTCGTATGAAATAAGCAGT
Organism: Noctua janthe; assembly: GCA_910589295.1. Lineage (NCBI taxonomy): Eukaryota > Metazoa > Arthropoda > Insecta > Lepidoptera > Noctuidae > Noctua > Noctua janthe. The sequence goes on from OU342561.1 coordinate 3,145,268, forward strand.
ACCTTTGTGCTCTTCTATCTTAATGTAATGTCTTGTTAAGTATTTTGTGTGTACATAAATAAATAAATAAATAAAGATATGAAGCAAAAAGGAGTACATGATAGCGTGACGATTGACACGGGAGAATGGAAGAAGAAAACGTGTTGCTCCGACCCTAAATAACATGAGACAAGGACAGGAAGACGACGACTCTAAAATTTAGAGGATTTGAAAATATTTCCGTTTAAACGTTTCGAATTCAATTCTAATTTAGCCTTCTTGTTAACCTCATCATTGAATCTAAAGATGTCCACTGTTGGACTTTATGTATAAGTCCTAACAAAAATTATCTCAATTTTAAAACCGTTCAGTGTAGGTACTCATATAAATGGTCGATATTAAGTCCATGGACGATATTAGGGACTCAATTTGAATATCATCGGGCGAGTAATGAGGAAGATTGAGGTCATTCACGCGTTCAATAAATATTTTATTAGAACTGGAACGGATTACATAATATACCTACATATTGGCACGATTCAATACATGTTATTGTCTTTATACTCGTATGAATAACAAACGCTCTAAAATAACAATAACTGCTCAAATCCGTCCGAAAAACACATTACAATATAAATCTGAAGACAAAAAAAGACGGATCATCGATAACTTTACCTACTAGAGAAAGTCGTAGTCCTGAGTAATTTTCCACTAGCTAACGATAATGGAATTAGACTATAAGCCGACCACCAACATCGTTTGGAAATAGGCTAGGTAGATCATCATCTACCTAGCCTATTTCTCCACTACCTATCATCATCATAATTTCAGCCCTGAATCACCCACTGTTGCGACAGGCCTTCTTTCTTCAGCCATCCTCTCTGTTCTGTGCGTCCCTCATATATCTGTTTCCCGCAATTTTGAGGATATCGTCAACCCAACGCGCTTTTGGACGTCCCTGGTATCTTAGGCCCAACCCTGGCCACCATTCGGTCAAAACCTTACTCCATCAGCCATTTCCGCGTCTAGCCAGATGTCTTGCCCAACTCCACTTAAGCCTATCGCCCTGTAATTGAAGTCGTAGACCGACGAACGACGGATTTCGGTGTTACACACTCGGTCTAGTAAGGTAATCCACTACCTATAGTCAGGTACCCATAATTTTTTATTACCGTTCCCTGCCTCTACTAAGTTGAGTCACAACACTCAGTAATATCCCACTTCGTTTCCAACAAAACGCCTTTAATTGCAGACTTAGCTCATAGAGAAACCCACGCAAATACACATGTATGTATAATTCAGTGTCTATTCCAATGCTAATTTAATCGTATGCAGCTCCTCGACTAAGATGTATGCTGCTATTATCATTGCATTAGCTAATTTTATTGCTTATTCGTTGCCTAGCAACGTAACTAGCTGATTAAGTAGGATTTATTGTGAGAAAGTATTTTGGATATAAATCCTGGTAGTACTTGTACTATTATGTATTCTGTGGTAGTACCAAACGTGCATCATAGCTATGTTTAAGATAACATTTTGTTTGTGCCCACAAAGTGTCATATTCACATTAGCGAAAAAACCTGAGACAAGATGTCCTTCAGCGTCTACAAAGATCCCAATAGGACAGTCATACCCCTTAAGTAAATGTTCGATCCCATTCCAAAATGTTAACAATAAAGGTACATGTAATCTAGTGTGATCTGTCTGTTACTAAGCAAAGAAAACGTTACTAGTCTTTAGCACGAAGATGGCCATCCGAATAGATAGTATGCTCACACTTCAACGTTGATGTTTGCAATGAGAACCGAGTGTCTAAATGAAACTTAGACTATTCAATTTTCAAATAAACCTATCAAGCAAGGTTGCTGTGCATAAACAATTACATTATTCACTCGTCTTAAACTCTCTTAGTACCTACTCAGAGCGATAACCTAACATCGTCCTAGCCAGATTATCTCACAAGTGCCTAGCAACAGGCTGAACTATGAGCAAAGCGCTCCGATTTGATTTAAAACCGTCTACAGAAGTTGTTCGAGGGCGTCTCGAGGTTAGAAATAATAGAAAAATCCCCTCCGTCGCCCTCTTCGGGCGTCACCCTCTGAGGGGCGCCCTCCGACCTTCCCCAATGTCCTTGTCGGGGTTAGGTCAATAACAGACTCCCTAGAGATTGCTATTTATCTCGTATGAGTATGATGTTCGATCTTTCTGTTTTATCGTTGTAAATGTTTACGAGTTTTCGTAATTTTCTGTATGTCAAGCTTACTGAGGACTTTAGAACCCTAGGTTTTGTAGGTTAGCAAGAAAGTAGGCTGTCAATAAAGTTTCATTTAGTGTTTTGTTGCAAATAGATCAAACAAGCAATACGCACAGCCAATTCCGCCGTAAAAAAATCTTAAAGACATCAGTGCCGCTTTAAGATTATTTCACGACAATGACTAACGTTGAACAAAAACCTTATTAAGGTAGCATTCTGTTTTTAGGTCTTAGCTACGCAATAAAAACTGATACACAAACACTTCCCAGTTTATTCTTAACGCAACATTATCTAACGTAGCAGCAATTAAAATGCTCTACAAATCTAAAATTAGAAAAATGTAATCGAGATCTGGTTTGGAAACATTCATGCTTGTATCTCGCTATGATCTGGTAGCCATTGCGAATGTTAATGACAACATTAACGTTTTTATAAGCAAACTAGTTTATTTGTTAATGAAAATATTGTGCAACTTAGGTTTTATAAAACGGGCCATCTTTACATAGCATTTTGTTTATAACTAGCAATTGCCCGCGATCTTCGTCCGCGTAAAATTTTAGCTCTTATTTTATATTTTAGCCTGCGTGAAATTATAACCTTCCTCGATAAATGGGCTATCCAGTGCTAAAATATTTTTTCAAATCGAACCAGTAGTTCCTGAGATTAGCGCGTTCAACCAGACAAACAAACTCTTCAGCTTTATAATATTAGTATAGATAATGATGCAAAAGTCAAAAGTGTATTGAATTGTTTGTTGTGGAAAATGCCAATATTGTTCAAAACCGTTGTATAAATACGAAACACTTGAAAAGCGGTCGTCACACTCTCAGATCCATAAAAACGACTTTTTCGATAAATAAATTAGGTACATAAAAATATGTATAATTTTTTTTGTTAAAATTACTACTATGATAGTGTCAGTAAAATTGTCATAATTTTACTGACACTATCATAGTAATAATTTATTGTTTTTAATAAGTTAGTGGTTTATCTATCGATGCACTAAGTCCAGCTCTTTGTTGTTTCTTTAACATTATAACACAGGTTCATTGACTCACTTGTTGAAACTAAACGCAACTCCTAGCCTAGCAACAGAAGATCTATTGCTCCCAATAATATTGCTACTAGTTGCTAAGAATCTAGGTCTACTCAATAAACGTACCTACCTAGTTTTTTTTTTAATTACTCATTGAAGAATTTAATGATTTGTGTTGTATGAATTGATTTGTTTTAGTATAATAGCGTTCTAAGCTTCCATAATGCGTTCTAAAGTTCTAGGTAAAATGTAATGTTATTGATCAAGACCCGATTGTCTACAGTTTTCCTACAGCGTATTTTGACCTATCTCGGCCACATAGGTAATGCGAAGTGGAGATAGAAGCCTTGAAAAGCTGGTCATTGTTGGCAATACCGAAGACAAGAGAGCACGAGGCACGATGGTCCGACCAGGTAAAAGAAGCTACGTCCTCGAGCAAATTTTAGCAGAGGGTGATGGCTACTTTGGACCGGAGTCGATGTAGGCAGAATGTCCGTTTAAAGGGGTCCAGTGACCACGATCCTCAGTAATGAGGGATCGATTGCAGAAGCTTGGATTAAATTTAGTCTAGTTAACTAAATTAGTATCCTTGTAATTGAATGTCTTCGAGTTATACATCTTCTCCATACATTTATCTCCTCGTAGCTCGTAAAACAGTGAGCCGTAAGGAAATAAATGTATGGGCATGGTATACTGCACAAAGCAAGACCCAGAACCCATCAGATCAAGAAACCATCAAGATTTTCCTGTACAATATCACGCTGGATCAAAAGGCTGTAAAATCAAAAGTTAATTAAGTAAAGGCACGAGATTCCTGGCGTGTTTGTAACAAATATATTGGCGGAGCTACCTGCGGGTAGGGTTACCATACTGAAATTTTAATAGTCCAGTTAAAAAACCGGACGTTTGTAAAAAAGTCCAGACATTAACTGTTTAAAATTTTTATTTCCTGAAAAATGCCTTTTTCAAAAACACTGAAAATTCAAAAGTCTGGACTAATGACAAGGCCGAGCTATAGGAGAATAGCCGAACATGTCTCCGGACAAATCTGCACGGATGGTAACCCTACCTGCGGGTCGTCGCCGTCGCTCGTCGCCGGTCGCCGGTCGCCGGCCACGACCTTGTATGTCCTGCTCAGGCGCAGATAACTAGGCTGTTGGCTGAGTCGTGATAACGTCTTTGCCTTTATGTGTTTTTAAAGTTGTGTTTCGGAGTTTGTGTCGGAGGGCTTGGATTGTAAAAGTAAGAAATTCGATTGTTTTGTCTTATATCCGATATATAAAGTTTATTTAGTGGTCGCCGAAAAATAAAAAGCCACCATACATTTTGATTGGCGTTTAAAACAAACTAAATATTTTTTTGGATTTAGGTTACAATTAACTGTTTAAAAAATCCTACAGGTGCACAATGTCATGTTTTTTTTTACCTAAATAGACTGACAGCGCTAATTGGTTTGACGTTCAATCATTCAAAGAAGAATTGCTAAAAATAAACCACTTTCAATTTCCTAATCCACTGAACTAATTCACAAAATGTAACCCAGATATCACGTTACAGACAACTAGCAAATTAAACTGTAATAGATGCCAGTGAATTTAATTGTTAAGCAAATTGACGCCTTATTTTATGCCATGTTATAGTCAATTCATTTATCTGTCAAAGCATTATACTTAGTTGTAATTCGAATATACGGACTATTTAAATTGGTAGGAATACTGATCAATGTCTCATACTCTGACATTGGCCAAATTACCGAACATCCATTGACGTAGAAGAATACCTTTAAAAATTGAATTGAAGTTGGTAGTCAATCCGCTAAACAATTAATTACCCTGAATGTCTGTACAACGACAAGGTTATTAGAATTTAAATCTCATTCTAAATTGCAAAAAAACAAGACCAAGTTTATTTGTAATATTTTTTAATATTAATTTTATTCAAATTAAATACGGTAATGAATTACTTGAGTATATACCAAATTAATTAACGTATTCTATGAAGTGTAAAAAGAAACAAACTGCTAGTCTGGTGATAAAGATTTATTGCTTCACAAAATATTCATTTGCATTTTATTCGTCATTGCAATATTTGATAGTATTTGTTTTTTTTTTCTAAAAAAAGCACTAGTTTACAAATCGTAGATTTGACCTATGACTATTATTTTTTGTTGTATTTATATTAAACTGAGGAGACATAAGTCACAATTTATTTTATTAAGTTCTTATTATGTCATATTAAAATGGTAATAAATAAAAATGAAATATGCTTGTGTATTTTGTTTATATATGGTTACGATTTATTTGGTTAGAAAAACCTAGTCGTATCATTAATATTTAAAATGTGCAGAAATTCCGTTTACTAAAACAGTAAATCATAATATTGTGTACTCCTGTAATTTAGAGTAGGAATAAAAAACATATTTAAAATGCGAAACTATTCATTTTCATCACTTCTATAAATAAGTTAACACGACATGACACTATCATTTTCATTCAAAACTTACTTGTAAATGGTATTTTCGTGAAAGTATATTTTTATTGTTATTCATAATTCACAATGAGTTAATTTTTTACAATAGTCATCTATCGTCATACCTGAGCATTGTATTTTAACAGCTGTGTCTTGTGTAGTTGTAAATTTCGGGAATTCTGTAGGTTTCATACCATATTTTACAGAGCGGTTGTTTTTTTGTACCTTTTATGTTCAATTTTTTCATTGTGCATTCATTAAAACTGTGTCATAAATTAGAAATATTTGATTGTAATAATGACTAGTGTTTTGTATGTGTGCCATTTTCTTGTAAAAAATCTAAAGCCTTGTCTGCACAACAAAGAAAAAATTATGTTCCATTAAAATCAGATTATTTTACTTCACATAGGCCTACTACTTGGGCACTTATAAAACGTCGCGAAAAGGTGCACGGTTCGGGTTGGTCGTTTTCCATAAAGAAGAACCGGACAGAAACTCCATCACCATTCTTGATAGTTGTGATCAGTCGGGAAATTTAAAATGATCTAATGTGCCGTAGTAAGGAAAATATGTAGATTTTTTTTTTCTAAATGTCCCGTTTACGTTTATAAAATAACATAATCTTCTGAATATGTACTAAAAACTACACTGCACTATTATACTATGTAACATTTTTTTTTTTTTTTCATTGTGACGTTTAAGTTATGACGAACGTCATAACTTAAACGTCACTACTGTGCTGTGTTTCGCGCGCTTTGCAAAAAACAATATGGCCGATTATTTGCAAACGTTGTGCAAATGATTACGCAACATCTGACCTCGCCGAAACACCATTGTCAGCTTAATTTAACCAATATTACACACAATCAGGTGTTGGATAGTTATCTGTTTTGTGTTTACAAATTTTAATACTTATGTCTGTTTCTGTTTTGAATAGTACATAGTTAGTTGTTCTATTGTGTAACTTATGATACTTACTAAATTTTGTTTTGAATAATTTTGTGGTTCCGGTTTCTAGGTTTCATGCTAGGTTAAACACCTATATCACAAAAAAGTCTAGAAAAATCTTTTAGGATGGTCTAGACTTCTAGAGTCTAAACCACCATACAAGATTTTTTAAAGTAAATAAAAATCATTGAAGTCTTGACCGTTCAGTTTACCAGTTTTTCTCTTTGTTTAAGTAAGTGATTAACTTGATATTTTTAGCCATATTTTAATCAAAATTGCTGAAGAAACTGTAATACTATACCATAATCTTCAAACATTTGTGAAGAATACAAGATGGTTAACATCCTATCAAATATCAGTATATACTGACGTCGAGACATTATTTAAAATCAATTTAGACCAAATTGAGTAGATTGGGATCTGAGAGATACTAACACGAATAGATAAATTAATTTGTTGATTTCTAAACAGCTGGTATAGAAACTGGCCTAATTTAATTTCCTACTCTTTTTACAGATATATTTTTTGAAATACTTTCACAGTTTCAGCACGTTTTTAATATAAAAAGTATTTAAAGATTTTGTGAAAATCAAATAATTAAATATCAATAATCAGACAAATATTTGTATAATTGTGAACTTAATTAACTAATTGTGAACTTAATTAACTTAATTGTGAATTTTGTTTATGTCGGTTTAAGTTATGTTATGTGGTGGGTGTGTTGTTTTACAGATGGTGATAGTGATCTTGGTCTAGTGCAGAGGACTGCAGGTCAACACGCTGAAATACAGAAGAGTCAAAGAGTTAAGTTAAAAAAAAAACTAGTAATTTATGAAGATATTATGGTATGTATTCTACACAATTGGAAACAAAATATTTAAAAAACCAAAATAGAGCCAGCTAGTAATATAGTTTTTTTTTTGCAAACTTTATTTTTATCTTCTTTCTTGATATTCCAGTATTATTCATTTTTCTTGACCTTTAGAAGATTTCTGCTGAAGTTTATTTCAAGACTAGATAAACAAAAGATTTACAACCTTTTCCCTAGAATTTTGAGATTCTTTTAATATGACTTTTCTATACTTATTTATTTTTCTGATAATAAGTTGTATCATGGACCAATTTGATATCATACAAGTGTGGCCTATATCCCGGAAGAAATCTATGACAGTTAAATGTCATTTTAACCAAAAAAAAACATTCTCCTTTAATAATAAAAATAAAAATTATCATAGGTCACATTCAAATTTAAATGGCTCATTAAAAGGCATAATAAATAATTGTATCGATGTTCATCCGTATTCATTTAATGCATTATTAATGTCTACGTTTTGTTATCTAGTTTTAAGTACTTCCTTGTTCATTATAAAATGCGCGGGCGCCGCTTTAAAATAAATACAAGCAATGAATCAAATCAGTTATAATAAGTTAAGTAGTTTGGTTTATTATGAATAAGTTGTAGGTATAATGAGGTACACAAAGCTTCTCAAATACATATATAGATATATTGTTCTAATTTAAGACTAAATTCTAGAACAATTCGCGGGTTTTTAAATCTATTTCGAATAAAACAAGATTTGAGCAGGTATAATGCTACCATATATGGATTGAAATTCATGCTTAAGGATTATTTTAAAATAAGCCCTGGAAATAAGTAAACACCTTTATGTTGCACATCTTCTAACAGAGGGACAACATAGATGCTATTATAATCTCTCAGAGCTGAGGAAGTCGCGTATCAGAGCAGCGGAATCAACAGCATCATACAGCGATCACTAGCTCAGCTGGTGTGGTCACAGCTGAATCCCCTTGCAAGGATGATGAAGAGAAGGCGATGGCTCGAGGTTGTGAAGTCCAGAAGAAATTCAAATTAGCAAGAAATCTACAAACAAAAAGGTAACAAAGGAAGTCTTAGCGTAGGTATATATTATAAAAATTAAACACAATTAAATAAACTAACAACAAACTATAAAAGGGCATCAAAAAAACTCCTCCTCAGCGCTGTCAGCTGGTAATTTATTTATTTATTTACGAACTCTTACCTACAACTACAATTACAGATCTGCGATCCAATGCGATAGAGTGGCCTTACATGCTAAATCCTTAATCTACATCCTATAAAATTACATACTATATCATAAATCTTAACCTACATATAAATAACATATTATATATAATGCAGCTTTTGCGAATTCACTCAAGTTGCAACACAATACATCAACCCTCTCGTGAACCTCGTTCACCACACGCACGGCTCTAGTAAGAAGAGTCTTCGCCAGTAAGTTGGTTCTGGCTACAGGCACAACAAGCAAGGGCGGGCGTCGCCGCCTCCACACGTACCGGTCAGGCACGCAAAGTTCCAGGTGCCACAGCACACCGGGGTTATGCGCCCCGGCACGCAGCAGCTTCACTACATACGCTGCGAGCGCAAAGTCCCGTCGGACCTTTAACGCGTTGTACCCTACCATACCCAGTATAAAGAGTGTAGGGTACATTAACGAGTAAAATGGATATACCCCATACAGCTTGAAATACAAGTGTCTAGTGAACTTATTTTGAGCACGTTCCAACATGACACTATATTTCGCCTCATGTGGATGTGGAGGTAATGTTGGCCAGAGGCTAAGGTAAAAGCCAGCTCTTGGTTCAGGGGAAGCGTCCACTAGTTTTAGAATTATATATGATTATGTTCTCTCGAAAGCCTTATTGACGCTACGCCAAAAGTTAAAACACATGTTTGACAACTTGTCATTACAAAACTTAATAGTTACACATTCCAACAATACATCATAATGTCATTAGGACTATACTAGAATTGACTAACGGCCCAAAACATTAGTAGCCCGAAGGGAAAATGTTTTCTAGTTGCCATGTCAAATGTCATGACAGCAAGTTATTCAGGGTCTTATCAAGTAATGTATTTTTACAACTTATGTAGATATAATTTTGATTGTTGATCGTTGGTTGTAAGTTGTAGTAGCGGGTTCAATTCTGGGTCAAATGTAAATCATTTGGTTACAATGTATTGCTGTGGCAGTTGCTTACCTAATATAGGAGGTGTACGTAATATTGGCGAATGGTTGGTTGGCTTGTAAGTCTCGTAACAGATTTTATTTTTCATTTAGGTGAGGGTTTTAACGTTGGTTGGTTTATTGAAGTATGATTAATGATGTTTATTTTTGACGACGTGTAAAAAGATTTTTACAAACACTTTTACACATCGTCTTTTTCTTTTAAACTAGATGAGCCCGGTGCCTGACTACTCTGACAAGAAACAAACTGAGAGGTCATAGTCTCTTTTAAGGACCAGACATAATCTTGGTTAACTCAAATGCATGAAGTGTCTGAGATGGTCTTTTGAAGAAAGAAACACACAGTTTTGAGTGGACCTGTCCAGTCAATGCCAGCATTTGTCAGTAATGTAGTTGGCTTAACGGTTAATATTTTTATTCAGATTACCAAAAAATACACTTAATTTCCTAATCGGTGTCAGGAAGGCCGACCCTAAAAATGTAAGGTCAGAATAGATGTTAGTTAGAGCCAACTGTCAGCAAAAAAGTCACATCTACCGATCTCTGTCTTATAGTACATTTCCGTTGAATACAGGCTAATTAACACCCTCCACGCGGGCGAAGCTCATCATCTGCCTAGCCTTTTCCCAACTATGTTGGGGTCGGCTTCCATTCTAACCAAATTCAATACCTACCAGTATTTACATGACCGACTGCCTGTCTGACCTCCACAACCCAGTTTACACCGGATAATACGATACCCCGTGTTAAGACTGGTTGTCAGACTTTCGGTCCACTAGTTAGTGGACCGAAAGTCTTTGACAATCGTTACAGGTAGTCACCTGTAACGACAGTCAAAGATCAATAAATGACAGCCAATAATGACACGCCGGCGAAGCTCTGCGTGTAAATGGTAATTTTTTCATAAACGCCACTGCATACCAACATATTCCATTCATAATACAAATGAAAAAAACTATCTAGCACAAACGCCAGAGTCGCCTCGCTGAAAACCTATAAAATGAGGCCCAACAATATTTGTATCGCCATTGAAACCAGTCGGTCTGTACTGTCGCCTATTGTACCACTAGTTTTCCTGTTTGCCGTCACTACGAAAACGTAGCAAAAGGAAGTAATGACCTAAATGTAGTTTTACCTAGGCTATGTGGGTATTTACAAGATTTTTTTTAGAGAATCAATTCAATTCAATTTATTCAGGAAACAATTCACATTGTGTTGGAAATCATAATACTATAAATTAAAAAAATCACATTCATAAAAATTGGTAAAAACAACACAAAAAAATTCATAAAAATACAAAACAACACAAAAATTAATATAAATAAACAAAAAACACAAAAAAAATAAATCACGAATTAAACTATAAAATGATCACGAATTAAATTATAAAATTGAAAAAAAACCAATAATAAAACAATGTCAGCATAATAAACTCATTAAATATTTAAAAATATGTCATATAAAATGATCTATCACACGGTGTACCTAAAGGACTTCATGGCACTAACTTTTTTCATGGATTTATTACATGGTACTAGGCCCAGGGTTGAATTTCTTTGTCAGTTAAAAAAATCAGCTATTAAAATGCAATACTCCTCGTTGGTCTAGTGGTCGCAAGCGCGGCTGCTGAGCATGAGGTCCTGGGTTCAATTCCCAAGTCGGGCAAAGTGTTATTAAGTTTTTCCACCAGAAATTTCTCAGTAGCAGCCACGGAGTATGGATTTGCGCGCGGTTGATGGCAACAGGCTTGCCCTCTATTACATGGGACTTAAACATAACTGGCGAGAAGCGGGTGTACTAATGTGTACACCTCTGCCTAACTCCTCGGGGTTTACAGGCGTGATGTTATGTTAAATTGCAATAAACGACATAATAGCTTCTAAAACATGGGTGTTGTTAATATTGCATGTGTGGGGTGTGTTGAGTATTTCGCCATAGGCGTGATTGGACACAGCAGCGCCGTCTTCATGTCTGTCAATAACACATCAAAATAAAGTCGCAAATCAATCAAATATTTTTTTATTTATTCTATTCATTTTACCCAACTACATTCAGCTGAGCTTACAATGTTTTTTTTTTTAGTACTAACAGTATTTTCCAATTTTCTTTATATAACGATCTGGTCTAGAAATAGAATATAGAATAGAATAATTTTAATAATAATCGAAAGAATATTGAAAACTAGAGGCAAACAACGAAATGTTAAACCTCTCGATTTCATATCTTTTCAAATGAGATGAGAAAGGTTACGGTTCTAATAATTGGATCGAAAATACTATCAATACAACGTGTTTTAACTATACTTATTTAATAAGATAGTAATCCTTTTTTCATACAAATTGTTATGACGAGAAACCATGATTTAGTCGAGAACGCTATTAAAAAAAAATATTACCTCCTTTATGCCTCTATGGTAAACGAGAATTACACTTTTGCACAAAAAAAAAAAATTTCGATACAAAAATAGCATAAGCATAAAGTATAATCAGCCTATAATGTTCCCACTGCTGGGACACAGGCCTCCCCTCTATGGAAGGGAATGGGCTGTACTATAATCCACCACGCGAGTCTCGCTTATATTTAAAAAAAAATGTATGAACCGAAAAATCGCTCAACACACTACATGAAAACAATTGATAACCTTTATAATGTGTACCGAATGTACCAAGATGTCATCGTTCCCATTCAAATCCCAACTATTTGCGACGAATCAAACGTTCGCATAGCCACACATATTAGGGCACATAAATGTTTATGTATCACATTTTTGCATGTCTGCGTATATTTATAGCAGTGGGCGGCGGACTCTGCGACCTTGCGCTCGAGACGAACCTAGCACCACGGCGCGGGATTTCACATCAACAGCTTCGCAACAATCAAAGAAACCAACAACCAATGCTGTCTCCATACAACAATATTGAAACTGTCGCTGTTCCGACACAGCAAGGTATAGCGAATACTGCGCGATGCACAATACAGTGTTCGTTCGGTATCCGACGCGCGCCTCCAGTCTCGTTTGCCAATTTCGCGCACAAGTTCATCGACTTTTGACAAGGATGCATGAATCAAGTGTAATGATACGATACGGCATCGTTCTTTGTTCCGAGTTTCCGACCGGACGGTAGCCGCATTGTTTTAGAAACACTGACCTCAATCTAACGTTGTGGATTCATTGAGTCGAGTAAATTGTTGTAGATTTTTAACATAATATTGTGATCAAAACATTTTCGTAAAAATGTATCAGAGATGTGTGTATCAGTTTTGTGTTGTCTCGTTGAGAAATGTAAAGAAACATATTGTAAATAAATATCTATGTTGTATTTGTGAATTGGTGTTTTATTTATTTTGACTACGTTGTTAATGACAGCATAAATTTATTTTGATCTAGTGAAAAGATGCCAAGTCTACGGAATCTGTACCGAGATATTCTTAATTATCTACACATTCCTTAATACTAGTTTACATAGACTATTGGAATTTACAGTAATAATTCAAATAAAATGCTTTTTAGAAAACAGGGAATATTGAATAGTAGGTACTGTTTCTATTCAAGAAAACAGCTAACCCGTGGGGACAATCAAGTAGGTTTCGGCCATGTCATTAAATTCCTAAATGTATCATGAACTTATGACTATAGTTGTAAAATATTTTTGGGCCATAACATTCCAGGTGCCTGTTTCAGGAAATCCATTTTCACAGTAATTACACAATTTTTTCACACATTGCCAAAAAACAAATAGGTCATCCGGATATTTGGTATATTCTAACAAATACTATTCACACTGTTTTTTGCAGAACACAAGACCTCTTTTTCTATCTTTTTCATCACAGTTTGATTATTTTTATCTTTCAACACTAATCAACGACATCCACGTTAAGACAAATACGACGATAGATATGCTCTTAGAAATCGAAATAATAATACATACATTACATACTGTACACATACACACAATGGGGGTGTGGTGTGGGTTACATAATGTAGGGTGTTTGGTGCATCGATAGCTACAACGGACCGAAAGAAGCGGCCATTCGCTATCTCTTCAGCTCCGGACACATAGGCTTCTACACCCAACATCCTAGTAGTCATTAGAGCTTTCCACTGCCTGGAGAGTCTCTCTAATCAACCTTGAAAGATAGGTGGAAAGAATACACCTACCCATACTTTATTGTACACCAAAATTGTTACACAGCACTTTTACAACATACCTACCTAAATCTGTGACACCGATACCGCATCCAAAAACTATAACATCAATTAATACAATAGTCGCTCCCTGTAAGGAGTGTCACGCCTACATACGCAATCAATTGTGTCCACACACACACATAAACACACACACACGAACACAATGAATTCATGCGACGGCCACAGCCCGATCGGATCACCATGGGGTTTAAAAAAAAAAGGAGATAGGCTATAAAAGTTGAGAGAGAGGACGCCTTTTTTTTTGCCGTTTTTGATTTGGGTGGAAAAGAAAAGTGATCCATATTGACTGGCCATCGATGTTGTTAGTCTGTATAAGTTAGACTACTGAATGACTGAATATTAGCGACAGTAGAGACTGGCTTTAAGCCATAGCTTCGAGTCCCGCATGGAACAAATGCTTAATAACCTATACAGTCACACTACTCATCATCATCTGCTTAGCCTTTTCCCAATTATGTCGCCGTCGGCTTCCAGTCTAACCGGATGCAGCTGAATACCAGTATTTTACATGGAGCGACTGCCTATCTGACCTCCTCAACCCTGTTTGTTCCGGCTAATCTCCGAAACGGCTGTACCGATTTTGACGGGACTTTACTGGTAGATAGCTATTATTATAAGGAGTAACTTAGTGCTAATTTTATTTTAGAAAAAGGAATAGGGTTCCGTGCAGAAAACTAAAGAAAACCAAGACCACTTGCAATGGCTGGGCAGACACGGATGGATACGGAGGACGGAGGAGGAGTGACGCAGCCTGGTTGAGGTCCAGGTGACCAGCAGTGGACTGCGTTCAATGATTGATTGACGAACGCTTAGAATTCTTTGACAACTACGAACAAGGGGAAACTAATCTGATGAAATGATACCTAAGTGGCCTAGGTCATTTATACAGCTATTTACGTCGTCAGAATTAAAAAAACCAAAAGTGCGATTGCTGAGCATGAGGTCCTGGGTTCGATTCCCGGGTCGGGCAAAATGTTACTGGGTTTTCCATCAAAGGAATTTCTCAGTAGCAGCTACGGAGTCTGGATTTGTGCCCGATTGATGGCAATAAGCTCGCCCCCTATTACATGGGATTTAAACATAACTGGCGAAATGTGGATGTATGATTAGGTAACGCTTTTCATTACTTAATAGGTGTCCTTTAATAGATTGGAATGATTGTCCCATCTGTATGCTCATTACCAATCTAGTCTGCTATGATTGGTGTTAATGGCGATAACTTCCATGATCATCATTAAAGGGTCTTTAACATAGGACTCATGTACAGTCACGAGTGCGAATGTGTATAAACGTAGCAACTTTTATAGGTGATTTTTTTCTAAAGTTTTGATTTTTATCGAAGTTGCAATCGTTATTCCACGAGAAAATCGTTTTAGAATCTTGTTAAGTGTATCCATATTGGTGCAGCACCGGTGGCCCGGTGGTGGCGGCCCCGACTTACGAGCAGTAATTTGTGGGTTCGAACATTACTACCACTGCTCACAAAACGGTGAAAGAAAACCTCGTGAGGAAACCAGCATTTTTTAGAACCAAAAATTTGAAGGCATGGTACATCTACCAACCCCCACTTGGCCCGCTTGGTGGATTATATCCCTTTCCCTCTTGTAGAAAGGAGGCCTGTGTCCCAGCAGTGGGAACATTATAGGCTGATAATGCTTATGCGTGTACCGCCAGCGAAATTAATTATTTAGCAAATTGACACCCTAAGTCAATTTCGCCGTGTTATAGTATCTCTCTCAAACAAAGAAACTTGTAATCCGCGAAGGGTTAGGCAGAGGTGTACATAATAGTACACCCATACGCCACTACATCGTTGGTCAAGTGGTCGCAAGCGCGACTGCTAAGCATGAGGTTCTGGGTTCGATTCCCTGGTCGGGCAAAGTGTTAGTGGGGTTTTCCATCTGGGATTTCTCAGTAGCAGCCACGGACCCTGGGTTTGTGCCCGGTTGATGGCAATAGGCTTGCCTCCTATTACATAGGACTTAAACATAAGGAGATTAACCGTTCGAGGATTACAGAACTGATGTTATGTTATCCATATGCCATACATAGTTACGTTTAAGTCCCATGTGTTAGAAGCCGAGCCTATTGTCATCAACCGGGCCAAATCCAAACTCCGTGGCTGCCACTGAGTTTCTGTTGGATAAAACCGGGAATATTAAAGTTGAATAATTCGTTTCTTTGTAGTACATTTAAACGTTTACAGGAAATTAGACAATCACAATTTATCAAAACAAACACAGGTTAATTTATCACTATTTGCAGTACTAACATAATCTGTTAGCTGAAATCTCAGTGACACCAATTCCAGGCTTCGATGTCTCTAGTACGATAAACATCGAATTGTTCGCGAAATCTATCTGGCACACGTGAATGAATTGTATTGGTTATACTAGGACTGGCACGTGTAACTGAGTACAGAGTTACGGAGTGCCTTTCTTTATTCAAGTTAAATGAGCTACGACAAGAACACAAACTCAAAGCATTTAATTCAAACCAGCTGTTGTTGATAATATTGCTTTACTATTTGAATCGGATTTTGTTAACAATTTCAAGGGTTTTTTGGCACGGAGCCCTAATCCTTTTCGTAAAATAAAAGCCTAAGTTACTCCTTATAACAGCAGCTATCTGCCAGTTAAAGTCCCGTCAAAATCAGTCTAGCGGTTACGGAGATTAGCCGGAGCAAACAGACAGCCTAACCTAACCTACCGACAGACGGACAAAAAATTTTGCATACTCAAAAATAAGCTACATACAGTCCAGCCACAGGCATAATAACTATGAATGGACTGTAGTTTGCCCATTCAAAAACAGTAGATCTCCTGGAAAAGAATGGGCAAGAAACTCCATGGACAGTCTTTCTCCAAGGAACTCTGCCACAATGACAACGTTTACAGTGGCTTCTCACTGGTAACACAAAGTGAAAGTCGAGCTGCACAAAGAGCAGGACGGGATACGTGGAGAATACTGCAGCCTGTTCCTATATGAACTTACGGATCGCCATACTTACCAGTCTAGTAGATATTTCTGTAGAAATATCTATAAATATTCATGGACAGAATGAGATGGCGGGTTGAGCTGGATTCTTTCTCAAAGGATTGGCCCACAATCGCACTAGATCGCGAAAAATGGAAGAAGAGAAGGGGGAGGCCCTGCAGTGGCCTATATTGAACACACACCTTGCACAATATGCCTATTTATAATAATATTATGTTTTTTTTATTAATGTTTGTGAAAACGAATAAAGGAAATAATAAAAAATATTGTGTGGCACCAAGACATGAGTAGACTTCTTATGCTTATGCTTACCTCATGAGTAGGTTGTTATCATTACCATCCAGCCTGTCGGTATACGATTGAGAAATAAAACAAAAGACAAGATTAAAACATAAGTTGTTTCGTCAGGTCCAGATGAATTTTCAATTATTGTTTTCACCAAAAATCGGAAGATAGAATTTAAAAGAAATAAGCAGATTGATGTGAACCGCTCGCTACAACTTATGTATGTCATATCGAGTAATCTAGATTTACAACCTATCAAGGTGACAAATAAAAGTCGTAATTCCGGTACTCCCCGTAGAGATAAGCCAGTGGCTCTGATAACAGAGGCACACCCACTTTTTGATGACGATTTTTTTCAGTTCCAAGTTTCAATGCATACAAAAATAACCATCTGTCTGTTACCTTTTCAAGCTTTAACGGCGGAACTGATTTCGATGAAATTTGACATACAAGTAAACCATGGCCTTAGTTAGCATATAGAATACTTTTATACCAACAGTTGCAGCAATTTTAATATCTACACGAGCGAAGCTGCGGGTGGAGCCTATTGCATTATCCATAAACGAAATACTATGCTGCTGCTTCTAGACTTTTATAACTGGACGAATCTCTCCTTCCAGTTATCACATTATGGTAAGATATAAAGATGACCTATAATAGATGACATGTCATGCGTTCATAGTTTTCTTTGCGTTTACTATTATGAACGTACTAGGTATGTCTCATGTACCGTGGCTGCGTTTACAAACATTTAAACTCACATAATACACAAACAGCGAGACCCAGAACAACTACCTGTAGAACGAATTTTGAATATCGATCCCGCGACGCGCAGCAATCAATCACTCAGCCATTTATCCAGCATTATATCCAGATATAAATCAGTGTTGACACAATTTTACAGATTCTGAAGAATTTTTATTGAGCTATAAAATCTAGATGTACAATGTACATTCCGGCCACTTTAAGTCTAGCAGCGCATCTAAATGTACCTA
This sequence comes from Noctua janthe, assembly GCA_910589295.1. NCBI lineage: Eukaryota > Metazoa > Arthropoda > Insecta > Lepidoptera > Noctuidae > Noctua > Noctua janthe. The sequence continues at coordinate 3,163,473 of OU342561.1, forward strand.
CGTCCCGAAGATTAGTGGCGGTACTGTCATACAAGCCTAAAAGCTTGGCTTGCCCTTATAAGGGTTTCTGAAAACTCGCGGCCATATGGCCTTACCGTATTGTTGGCCCCTAGGCACGCCAGAAGTTTAATTTGAACACTAATCACATTAGTTTGTATGTTCTTCCCACTGACTTTAAAGAAGGTATGGCCAGAGATGTCTTGAAGTGCTCAAAAATAAAACTGAAATTTATTAATGGGGATGTATTGTATTGTATAACGGGCTGGTGTCCGCAACTCCACGTCAAAGCGCGTATTTTGCGTGCGGATGGGAAATTTATTCGATCCACCCTAACTCCCCGAGAAAGGCCAGCAGCGCCTTGATGTTGCTGACAAACTCGAGGAGAGTACCTGGATTACCGAAGTACTTTGCCCTGTATGTTGCAATCATTGGGCAGTGCAGAAGCACGTGGGCTGCTGTCTCGTCTTCCTCCAAGCAGGCTCGGCACTATAAATAGGGATTTGAAATCATTGGATTGCAAACACATTGGTAAAAGTACTCCTTATGCTATTGGATCTTTACTCTTGGAAACTAGAGATAACGGGCTTCTTTCCTGATATGCTGTGGACTGCTGCAGCGTTATGTGGTGCTGTCTTTTTTTCCTACTTCATCTTTTCAACTATTTGTTGGTCCGTAAGTTAACCGGTGGAATAGGCAGACACAAGAACGTGGAGATTGGCACAAGAAAAGAGAGGCTTATACTCAGCAGGGGCTGAAGTTGAGCTGTAGATGATGATGATGATATCGAAACTTAAAAATATCTTCAAGTTTTTTTTTTCTTTTCGGATGGGAAATCATCAAATGACACCCCCTCCCCCCCCCCCCCCACTCTGGGCGGAGCGGAAGGGAGTGTCAGACTTGTACTGACTAAAACCCATCCATGTTCCTTCTTTGCCCTTTGCGTTCCAGGGCCACGGTATCTCTCTCGAACAGTCCCGCAGCTCTGGCAGGCATCGGCCCATGCGGACCCCTACTCGGTTGCTGACATCTCTTTGAGGCGCGCGTGGAACACGAACGCGCCGTCGACACGGCCTGTCGTCATAAGACGGCTGGACGGCAAGCTAGCCCATAACTCGCCGTCCACAGGCCCGCGAAATATCTTCATGTTCATGTGACAAAAACAAACTAGGTACCGAGAACAAAATAACTACATATTGTACAGAAGTCTTCATGCTACTTACGTATAATTATGTCCAACACGCAAATATTGCTAGCCCATTATTAGGAAACTAGTATTTCCCTGTGAGCCTCACTTTACGTAACGAAAATTTTCGGTATTTCCGGTAATATTTAATGTTTCCGCTTCTAGTTTACAACTAGAGGTAGCAGACCGTATCGACATTAAAACATGGAGTAAATTGTTCTTGTTCTTTGTTCTAACCCTACATATTCTGCTGCCAGAATACGAATGGGCAAATCAGACCCACGCAACATATAAGTAAGTTATGTTTGAAAGAGGCCAAGGAATATTGGACAAAAACATCTAGCTCATAGAGTTTACTTTGCAGTCAAAAACCTGCTTTCTGGCATAATCAGCCCTAATATTCTCACGGCTGGGAAACATAGTATACCTAGTGACGGTACTTTCATACAAGCCTAAAAGCTTGGCTTACCCTTATAAGCTACTACTCTTCATGATGCTATGGTTTCTGAACAGTCTGCTCGCCTTATGGGCTTGACGTATTTTTTTAGCCTCTTGGCACGCCACTGACCTCCTCTCTGTTAGAGGGAATGGACCTTCCCATTGCTGGTACATACTCTTCCTCTCAATGAGACGGAATGGGCCACAATGCACCAAGCGAACCCAAGGTGGATTGGTGGATGCCACATGTCTTCGAATATCTGGTTCTAGGATATGATGATTTCGTCACAATATACAATTCGTAAAATGAGGAGCTCGTGGCTAAGTAATAACAGCCGCTCGGATCGATATTTAGGTTAAGCTGCGCTTGCCTAGGTTGGTCTGTGGATGGGTGACCACCCATTACATACCGAGTTTCCTCCGTGCCTCGGAAAGCACGTTAAGCCGTTGGTCCCGGGTGTCATTTGTAGATCTTTGACAGTCGTTATAGGTAGTCAGTGGCCCAAAAAGTCTGACAACCAGTCTTACCAAGGGGTATCGTATTACCCAGTACTAACTGGGTTGTGGAGGTCAGATAGGCAGTCGCTCCATGTAAAATACTGGTATTCAGCTGCATCCGGTTAGACTGGAAGCCGACCCCAACATAGTTGGGAAAAGGCTAGGCAGATGATGATACAATTCGTAAAATGGTCACAAAGTAACAATTGATAATATTAACTGCGTCTGCGACGATTTTAAGAATTATAACGTGATTCATATTATTATCCTATCATGATTCTTCTAAAGCAGACATTTTAGGCCCCCAGGTGATGATATGAAAGTTCTAGCAAAATAAAATATTTAAACCGCAAGGAAGGATGACAAAGCATTAATATCTGCAAATGACACGCCCTCAAATCGTGTTCAAATTCCACAGTCTTGCATGCTAGTAGTAGGCCTTCTCAAGACCTCTTCAAACTCCTTACATCCTAGTACAAATATTATGATAACGCGAAAAAAAAACTAGTCTCCGGGGCAGAACCGTTAGTAAACAACGATATTCACTAAAATATTTAATTTAGTATGTTCCAAGGTTTATTTAACTTGTGTATTAACTAAATAATGGACCATTGTGGTGTCTGCGACTCCACTATGTCTAAATATTTGGCTAAATCTGATTATGTGTGAGAATTCGCTGTGAAGGAAAACATCGTGAGGACATGGGTCTAGAGTCAAAGTCAAACCGTTTTAATTAGGCAATCAAAGGAAACTTTCAATGTTAACTTAGAATTAATTCTAGTAGCCTATTCTCAAAGGTATTTTCGTAATTAAAAGAATGGGCAAGAAACTCCACAGTTATTCTTTTAACATGTAAGGGGGAAGCGGCAGGTCAGCCCGCGAAATTTTAATTATCATAGGTTTTTTGCATGTCAGTATCAAGTGGAACTGAAAGTTCACTCCTTATTAACTTATGTAAAGTTTTTATTACTACGGAACTTAAGGAACCTGACGGGATTGCCATGGTGTTGCAGTGAGTCAGGGATTTTTAAGCTATAAACAAAATATAATACGCGACCGTAACATGTGTAAAGTTACAGAATTATAATCATTTAAATCATCAATACAACCCTCTAAGTTCATATAATACCATTCAATGACTATGTCATGAAAAAGTCATTCAGTGGGACTAAATGAACTTGACGGGTTACCCTAGCGTTTTCATCTTAAAATTGCAAAACGCTGTTAGCAGGGAGTGGTGGTCGACGCTTGATCCTTTTCTGTGTGTGGAGACGTGAGGCCTTGACACACCAGGGCTGCGGGACTGTTCGAAAGAGATACCGTGGCCCTGGAACACAGGGCAAAGAAGGAACATGGATGGGTTTTAGTCAGTCTGACACTCCCTTCCGCTCCGGCCAGAATGGGGGGGTCATTTGATAATTGCCGATCCGAAAAAAAAGGCCTTGACACAGCCACAAACTAATTCAAATTCAAAATTCAAAAACTTAATTCGAGCGGAGGCTCATATAGAGTTAGTAATAAAATCCTTAAAAACTAAGTGTTAGTAAACAACACGTTACGGTGAAACATGTAACTGACAGCAATGAACTACATAAGGACTAGTACCACATAAAGACTCCACTCTGCCAGCAATCATTTCCAGAACCCTGTTACTCCTGTTAGGGCTTGCCATGACGCGAACCACCACCGATGCTGTGCGCTTTCGCATTATTGTGTAAAAACAATCTACAAGCGCCGCCGCAAACATCCCTGACGCACTGCAACACTACGGCAACCCCGCGAGGTTCCTTAATGTTCCGTAGTAATAAAAACTTAACATAAGTTAATTAGGAGTGAACTTTCAGTTCCACTATGAGCCTTCTTCTATTTCATAATTCTCAAGAGTTTCAGAATCCTTGATGGCTGAGCTATTCTATATCACAGCCTTCCCCGACTCTTCGAACTTAGAGATTACGTAATTGACCTATGCACCGAACTTGGTACAAAGGAATCAGAAACAACTAGCCTGCCAGCCGATCTAGTAATATAATAGCCGAACCTAGGTTTAAGCCTTCTTATGACTCAGGTTTAAACCTCCGAGCTACTTATGAATTTTGAACTTTGTTCGACATTTTTAGAGTTCTTAATACAAAAGCTAATTTCAAACCCGAGTTTAAGTTAACAATTTTAAATTAAGAATCATTAAACAGAATATGATCGGTCAGCATTTAAAAACATGCCATAACAGCTGTCAGAGTCATCGTAATCTGACAGCTCTTAAACGCAATTTAAAAGTAGATCACGTGCATCTTTGGTGAAATTGACCCTTAATAGCTTGGACTAAAGTTAGAACTAGATTTTGCATTGAAAAGCAAAGACTTTGTGTGTAGTAGTGACAGTAACCAACCAGTAACACATTGCTTTATAACCTCAAATTATTGTGACCTATATAACTCAATTGGCGGATATAATTTACATGTGCGAATCACAATGGCCAACGCAGTGTAGCCAGAGAAATTGGAAGTCATTGACTTTTGCCAAGTTATTTGGGAGTTGGTCATGCTCCTTCATGAACCAGGTATTGTTTCACCAAAGGGCAAAGCCTTTACTCATACAGAGTAGGAATGAGATCACCAAGTTTGCTCTTGTTTTGTTATCAGAAGTGTCCAAGCAAATTAATTACTAACCTATAAATTATTTATTGGTACTTGCTATGTTTTTTTTTTATCAAAACATGAGTGGTTAAATTAGACAGTAACACAAGTTTTTTTTCAATTCAACTTTACTGTTGGAAAATTTGATTATTCCTATACATTGTTGGCATCTATGCTAATCTATATTTTCCTTTGATCTATCTGTCTGTTTGTCTGTCACCTTTGACAGATCGGATGTCGATGAATTTTGACAAACAGGTAAACCATTGCCTTGAGGAGCTCGTGATTAAATGATAACAGCCACACGGGTCGATATCTAAAGTTAAGCATTGCTTGCCTGGACCGCTCCGTAGATGGGTGACCATCATTACGTATCGGGTTTCCTCCGTGTCTCGGAAAGGACGGTAAGCCGGCTTTCATTTGTTGATCTTTGACAGTCGTTACGAGTCGTACCAGTCTTACCGAGGGGTATCGTATTACCGAGTTGCTGGGTTGTGCAAGGTCAGATGTGCAGTTGCTCCATGTGAATACTGGTATTCACCTGCATCCGGTTAGACTGGAAGCCGACCCCAGCATAGTTTGGTTCCTAAAAGACTAGGCAGATAATGAGGTAGACCATTGCCTGGGGCAATCTATAAAATTGTAGAACCCAATATTATAAAAGAACTCTCAACATTCAATAATATATTTAACGTACCATCAACAAATCACAAACTTATTTTTATTCTTCAAACTAAGAATCGGTACAAAGTGGCCAGTAACTTAGAATCAAGGCTAGACTTTTTACTTCATTTTCTCAGTACTACTGCCGATCCAGGCTGGACGCCTTAGGTTTTTTGTGAGGCGATGACTCGACCTATCTTGAGATTAAAATCTTGAGTGACGTCGAGAAAATGATTGACGATTCTAGATCCTAGTCGGTAGTTAGATAGAGTAATTGGTAATAGAAAGGTTTTCGCTATGAGACTACTAAAAAGCGAATTTGGCCAGACTTACGATTACTTATTTTGGAATAACTTTCGCTAACTCTGGGCCTAGCAATTGGTGATATAGATATGATACGATTATCGGGGATTACAGGCGAGATGTTCTGTTACACTAGTTTACAGAAAAATATCTTCCTGGAGCTACAGTCTAGCCCATACTCCAAGCTATCTTAACGTAGCAGAGTTAGGATTATCCTTTCAGCCATAATCTTCATATTTTTCAGGTAGAAGGTATCAGTGAAAGACTAAAAGAGATAAATTCCGCAAAAAAGATACAAATCTGTCATCTTCAGTCATAAAAATATCACCATATTGATTTAAAATAACCAACACACGTCTACAAATATTAAACGTAGTTACTTACAACAATTATAAATATTCTATGAGCAAGTAAACAAGGAAAATGCCTACAGTGGGATGGTTCGACGACCCACACCCGATGCACAACAAATACTGAGAAACTGAGTGACTAAGCTTCAAACTTGTAGCTAACATCTGTTTAAAACTTACCCGACTACAGTAAAACTAAGAAGGATTGCGCATCTTACAGGTTAGTATGTATGTTTTGTTACCTACCTCAATCTGCTGACCAATTTGGCATCGTTGAATTTATTTGTCCGTTTAAACATTGTGTTCTAAAATGTCACAGGAAATTCAAAATGGCGGCCAAACAAAGTATCGATTGAGTGATGCAGAATTTGTCCTTGAGGGCTAGACAATGACGTCACAAGGAATACAATATGGCGGATGTTAGACGTCATTCGGTGAAGAATTATAATGGAACTGGTAGGATAGGTTAGGAAAATAATATATGATTTCAACGTTTTCTTGGAAAAGCTTGTTATATTTTTTATAGTAGTGTGAAGTATGATATTGATTTACTTATTGTACAGACACCAGCACATCAAGTTACCCGAAACTGTTAAATTTTCCCAATCAACCATGAACCTAAAGCATTAGCAATAAAGTTGAAAATCTATTAAAGAAATTTGACAGATTGTAGTAGCTTGATGTGCTGGCGTCTGTACGTTTGGGATTGGAATATTTTATTTATTTACAAAACTAAATAAATACCCATGATAATGTCAAAACGGAGTGGACAAAATCTTTTTTAGTTGCATTATCCTATTTTTCTTATATCTATGGTGTTATCAAACTGGTTGTTGTTGATAAAAGCGAAACATGTCAAACTTTACAAGTAGGTATGTCATGCTGCTTTAATGCGTCGTTGACATTTGACATCACAGTTTTTCTTTGACACTTCAGATAGTCTCTTTGATGTATTTGCTTAAATAACACCACAAACTATAGTCTTTAACACACCGCCAGCCATCGCATATAATACGCCTACTGATCCACATATTAACTCCGACCACATACAGGCATGCGTTTTTACACAAACGCATACAAAAAAAGTTAAAATCCGCGATAGGAGCGGTCGGTCCGCGGTCTTCGCCACTTCACTTCTATATTTAGAGCCAGTCTATATGTACGCAGCGTGCAGGTCAAACGATGCTGCAGGCACGTAAGGAATAGACAGAAGGACCAATTAGCTTGGGTACAATAGAAGCCTTGCCAATTTCCCTCCTTGAAATTAAATTCTATGAAATAAAAACTTGATTTTTTTTGTGCTACAGAGGTGGACTTAAAGCCAAAGACATTTTCTACCAGTCAACCGTTGGGTGATGCAGAGACAAACTGTGGTAGGTGCTTTTGAGAAAATTGTGGATTTAATATTTATTTAATTTCACTGACAATAACGCATGGGTCACGCTGGGTCTAGAAGCATGAAAAGAAAAGTGTGAAACTTTTCACGAGTTATTCTTATAACTATTGGTAACACAATTGATGTAGATTCTTGATGTCAGAGGGTTCCTTGATTGAAACACTCATGCACCAACACAAACTGTTTATCAATCCACAATGGTTTTGTGTGATTAATTCCACAGTTTTAATATATTTTGTACAGAGCGCGTGTATGACGAATGGCTCTACGCGTGTGAGAGCGAGATGATGTCAGAAAGGGAAGGATGGATGTGAATATAAATTAGTATGGCAATACTAAACAACAATAAAAGGGATAAGGCTTGTTTGATGTGATACATTTCAAGTAAATGTTAATATAATAAAGCTCTTTAATTTCGTGTAGACTGCCTCGTGAAGATGTTCTGCCTAGAAAATCAAAAAAGACAGTGTATCTTTTTGGCGCCTACTGATCTAAATGTCACAGTTATTGTGAGGACATACTTTGTTCCAGGCAAACAAATAAAACGGTATTAGCATCGCGCATAGTCATCGCGTCTTACTTGAACGGATTAATTGATATATTTAAGGTATACTCGTTGTATGAGCTTTGCCACATGATATCAATTGTTTTAGTTTTTACCTGAACAAGCAGTTGCTAATTCACCGATTTATTTAGATTCGCTGACTAGGCTATTACGCCCGCCATAAGTCACCTACTTTAGGTTTTATGTATTTTAATGTTAGAACTAATAAACTGTCAATAATAAACGGACACAAAACAGTGATTTTATTTACTGTACGCATCACGTGTGATTCCTCCAACTACAGAATACGAGATGTATTCTGTAGTGTGCGGAGCTATTGCACACTCGTATTGAATTGTATTGATTCCTGTATTTTAATGCCCAGTCCTCGTGAAAGGTGACGACCAGCTCTGTTCTCAAAGATCAAACAAACTTAACATTCTGCCATCTGCCTACACTGTGACATAAGTTGTTACCATCCTACTCGTCCGCCTGCACAAAGGGTAGACATTTATTTCTGTATCTAAATGTCAACCAGACTGTTGACACTACCAGCTCTCGATATTTGGCGGGCGTTTTAATAATTATACAAAATTATTTGTTATTTAATTAATGCATTTATAACAAACTTGGAGAAAATAATTGCCAAAGTCTTACAAAATCTAGAATGATGTGCCTGGATATTTTGCAGCTGGAAAAGATCTTCTGAACCGTTGGCAGAAATGTGTCATTGTGTCGACACAATCTGTCATTTTGTCGATTCTTCCGTCAAATAAATTCTTGTCTATGGTGGTCATGCTACGGAGGCTGATAGGGGCTGTGGGAATACGCTGGATACAGCGTATTCCGAAAGGGAGGAGTTCAGGTCCGTGGGAAGTGGCGATGCTTGGAGCAGGTCTATGGCCAGCAGTAGACGTCTTTTGGGGGAAATGATGATGTGATGACCTCTTAACGAGTTAAATGGACGTTGGGCTGCAAATCTGGGATGAACTGACATAATTGAAAAAAAAAGAAGATAAGCTCCAGCTCAAATACTTAAAATAAAGCATATCAGCGTTAAGTTAACTTCTCTAGTGCTTCAAGTAAGAAGCTTCCAAGTGACTCTTGATTCATCGAGACATCTTGAAGAAATACGTCAGAGTGACGTCGTTCGAAACTTTGAAACAAAAGGCCTGTCTTGAGGTTCGGTCAAATAAGTACGGATCTATGAAAAATATAAATATTTATTCATTACAATACAGCATGAGGTAAGGCTAAGTTGGCTTTATTTCAATGATTTTGGTTAGCTTCAAGAGGGTGCCACGATAAACTTTAATATTACTAAATGAAAATGAAATATCACTCTATGTGGCACTTCTTCTTTATCGTGTGGTATAGTGCCTAACCTGGTGGCAGAGTTTTTATACCGCCCATGATATTTCTCGACGGCATGTAAAGAGTGGCTCTTTACATGCCGTCGAGAAATATCTCTCAGGCAAGCTGGTTTCCTCACGATGATTTTTTCCTTCACCGAAGCAAGTGATAATTATACAATACTCCGAAAGCAATATTCATCTTTAAATTAAATTTCATCTTTAATAGTTTTCCTAGCAATTAACTTTATTTCATCATCAGCCTAGCCTTTTCCCAACTATGTTGGAGTCGGCTTGCAGTCTAACCGGATGCAGCTGAATACAAGTATTTTACATGAAGCGACTGCCTATCTGACCTCCACAACCCAGTTAGTACTGGGTAAAACGATACTCCTTGGTAAGACTGGTTGTCAGACTTTTTGAGCCACTGACTACCTATCGACTGTCAAATATCTGCAAATTACACCCGGGACCAACGGCTTAACGAGCTTTCCGAAGCCCGGAGGAAACTCGGTATGTAATGGGTGGTCACCCATCCACAGACCAACCTAGGCAAGCACGGCTTAACCAAAGTTCGGCCCGAGCAGCTATTATTATTTAGCCACGAGTTTTTACTTGATTTACTAAACAAAATAGGTTAAGGTCGGCTTCTCTCTGACATTATTCTAACACTACAATCATTTCCATTCATTTATCTGTCTCGATGGTCGCAACCGCGACTGCTGAGCATGAGGTTCTGGGTTCGATTCCTGGGTCGGGCAAAGTGTTTGGGTTTTTCCAACAGGAATTTCTCCGTATCAGCCATGGAGTCTGGATTAGTGCCTGGTTGATGCCAATAGGCTCGCCTCCTATTGCATGGGACTTAAATAACTGGCGAAATGTGGGTGTACAGTCAGGAGCACCAAAATGCAACTTTTAAAAGTTTTTTTCTCCTACTGTTCTGATTAAAACGGCATGTTGTTACCAACATAGTATTCTGGAACACATATTTTTATGAAAAAATCGTTATTTCCTCCAAAAATTGTTTAAAATTTAGGAAAGTGTATACATATTGCTGCTCGTGACTGTACTATTAAGTACACCTCTGCCTAACCCTTCGGTCATTAAACGCATGATGTTATGTTATGTAGTATCAATCCAGAAGTATTCTTTATCCTCCTAAATATTCGATTCAGCTAATCAGTCGCACAACTCCAAAAAATCCATGAATAAGCTTATCGTCATAGTGGTCTAATGTGCCTCAAGGTCAGATCTAGACCACAGTCACTGTTGTTAGAAATAAGTTCAATACTGATTCACCTTTTATTGGAAGGCCTTAATATTGTTTTTTTGCCCTCAAAATACAGGCTACATAGGATGTGGATGTGGTCTGAATTCTAGAAACTGAAAACAAACAAGTGGTTAGACAAGTTTTCCTCAAGTTACGCTAGCGTTCTAGATTTAGTTAGTCTATCTAGTGCAGCTGAATATAAAACCAAACGTTACCTGGAATACCAAATATTCAATGAGGTCATGAGAAATAAGTCTAGATATGAGAGACGTCTTGGCTGGCGACAGTTTTAAAGGAATAATTAATATTGTACAATAATATGATTCAAGGAGCTTTTAGCTGTTACCATGTGATTTCCAAAACTTAATAATGTACCGATCCTGATTTTGTGTTTGTATGTTTTTTATCTTGCACCTGTAACGAACTGATATAGGCTATGTGAAGCAATCCGTCATCATCTGCCTAGCCTTTTCCCAACTATATTGGGGTCGGCTTCCAGTCTAACCGGATGCAGCTGAATACCAGTATTTTACATGGAGCGACTGCCTATCTGACCTCCACAACCCAGTCAGTACTGGGTAATACGATACCCCTTAGTAAGACTGGTTCTCAGACTTTTTGGGCCACTAACTGCCTAGCGACTGTCAAAGATCTACAAATGACAGCCGGGACCAACGGCTTAACGTGCTTTCCGAGGCACGGAGGAAACTCGGTATGTAATGGGCGGTCACCCATCCACAGAACAACCTAGGCAATCACGGCTTAACCTAAAGATCGACCCGAGCGGCTGTTATTATTTAGCCACGAGCTCCTCTCCTGAAGCAATCCGTCATTGCTGTCAAAAAACATGAACCATGACCTGGCGATATATTGTATTTTATATCAGAGTGGTTATAAGAGATGGAACTAGACGTCCATAAGAATAAAACAATATTGATTTATGACGTCATATAGGTGGTGGCCCACTGATGGAGTTGGTATGTCCGCAGCTCCTCATCAATACCATATTTTGCGTACGATTAACTTGCTAATATCAGCATCAGCCTGTTATGTGGAATAAGAATAAAACAATACTGCTTTAAGACATCTTGACAGGCCACCAGGTCGAGTTGGTGTGTAAGCAACTCCTCATCCAAACGCATATTATGCGCATGATTGACTTGCCGATATCCGCATTAGCCTGTTAGCTTATCCAACGTAAGATAATAAAGGAAATAAATCTCTCCGACGGCGGCGTGCGAAGGACGACCAGCGCCCAGAGTACAGTTCCGATCAAATAAAACACTCTTATGTACTTTTCAACTACATAGACTCGTGTAGATCACAGCTCTAGGAGTAGGGTACCCATCTCTTTGGTCCGTATAGACAATGATTATAAATAAACGATGAATGGACTGTGTGAAAGGTGATATGGCTAGAAAGGAGGTGTGTGCTGAGATGACGAGTAATAGAGAAGTATGGAAGAAGAAGACATGCTGTGCCGACCCCAAATAATTGGGATAAGGACTGGAGAATGATGATGTAGGTTCTTTATTCGTACTTTCTTTCTAATATTTTGGCTTATGAGAAGAACTAATGCAATGGTCAAATCAGTCTACTGTTGGATTGACTCTGATAGACAGAAAGTATACAAAAACGTATAGGAAGTGGGGTTGTCTGCAACATTTTTGAAGATATTATGAACTAAATTTAGAATTGGTGGTTTTTGAAAGAACTTGGAACTTGGAGGAAGTTTTTAGACATAGTTTCTTATAGTCGGTGGCTTTAAGTATTCAGGCTGGAAGGGACACCTACGCGAAAACGGTTACTAGTTACTCAGAACATCACACTGCAGTCTGCACATAGAAATTTTAACATCGATAATTTAAAAAAAGGCTATTTAAAAAAAAAAATGAGCTGCTCCGTATATTTTGATCGTGTAAGTAGGTATTGCACTTTTAAAGGAAACAGCTTTTTGTTCACTCATCTCGTTCAGAATGATGTACTGAATACGTGGTAATCGTTTTTCGTGTTTCGCAGAAATGTCTACTAAGGTAATATTTTGCAGTTGTTGGTTTTCATCATAGAAATATAAAGAACTTTTTTATTATATCTATGGTTTTCATACAGCAAGGAGGTATCGTCATACCTCTCTTTATGCGTGAACAGAAGCGCTACTTGTTTAAATTAATAAGACTATGTATTCCACGTAGGTACTCGTATCACACATTGATCTAAGATATCACAATGAATGATGCCTAGAAAAGTGTATGTAAAATGCTAAACAAAGTTCAGTGACCTAAATGGCTAAATATAAAGGCAAACTCGGCGTCACCGGCCGTCCCGTTCGTTCTCGTACAAAAAATTGCGCGCGCGCACCGCACCGCGCGAATCTTATGGTGGTTCATGTAAACATTACGAATTAGTCAACTGATGATCTAGTACGGTTTATTTATTGGTTTATGTAACATTTGCGGGGTTAGGACGTGTTCTAATATACGGAAATAGATTGGGGCTGTCTCTTTTTGGAGGGAGAAAATTCAGGATAATTTCAGGAGGTTTTACATTCCGAAAATCTTTACTCTATGCAAATAAATAAAATTGAAGTGTGTATTTATTATATCTAAATAAAATCTTTTTATTGAATGCATAATTATGAAAGTATTTACGGCACTTATAACAAAGAATAAATGAAAGTTTGTCTGTTTGTTCCAGCTCATCTCTGAAACGGCTGGACCGATTTTGACGGGACTTTTACTGGCAGATAGCTGATGTTATAAGAAGTAACTATGAAAAACGATTAGAGTACCGTGCAAAAGAAATGAAAACCCTTCAAATTGTTTACAAAATCCGATTTACATAGAGATGTAATATTTTTATTTATTTCTCGCGGATGAAGGTCACGGTCAGCAGCTAGTATGTCTATAATACAGTCAAAACTATACCACGTAGTAAATTGCAAAGTTTGTAAGAAGCTGAAGGCCATTATTTTCAGAAACATACGAATACTATTGAAAAGCAGAATCTTGAAAACAAATATGGATTAGAGAGACAAAACCGCATCGATTCAAGCAATCGAAAAGGATCGCCAAGTATCAATGGTCTGGGTGTCAGATCTTTATCATAGGTGAACAATCGGGCCACCTGATGAAAAGAGGTTATCATCAAAAACACGTGTAACGATATCAATATAACCGATCCCTAATACGGTCAAATAATCAATCTAATTAATTCAGGTCAGACAAAGTGTTATTGGGTTCATCCATCAGGAATTCGGAGTCTGGATTTGTGCCTTATTGATGGCAATAGGCTTGCCCCATTGAACATAACTGGCGAAATGTGGGCGTACTATTAGGTACACGTCTTTTCAACTACTGTCTAACCCTTTGGGGATTACAGGCGTGATGATGTTATGTTAAATCAAATAAATCTAGATGCGTAAGTTAGCTGTCAAAGTGCGTGGCAATGGTAGTAAAGTGTTGAGCCTATTCGTCACGTTTGTGAATAATCGTGACGATTTAACGATTTCCTTAATTGTCTGGAACAAGTTGTACATGGAGAATAGTGAGGGAGACCTATTGTATAATCTGCAAGTCTTATGTTCTTGGTTTAGAGTTAATAATTATGAGATTAGGATTATGAATAAAATTTATAAATTTGTGGACGCTTGAAGTTACATAAGACCACAGCTAAAAATGTAAAACGTATTGAACAGTATTCTTGTAGGTAAAGCCAGTTTTTAAAAAGTACCTAACTATTAAATCCTTTATCTAATAAGCAATTTTACAGATATATTGCTACGGTACAATCTTTGAGTGACGTGACGAAAGTCGTTAGCTGTGTCTTAGTTACATAAGACCACAGCTAACGACTTTCGTTTCGTCGTCGCTCCATATTTCTAATTATTTGCAAAGATTGTACCGAAGCAATATATCTGTAAAATTGATTATTAGATAAAGGGTTTAATAGTTAAGTACTTTTAAAAAACAGGCTTTACCTACAAGAATACTGTTTAATAAGTTTTACATATTTCGAACCAGAAAAAGCTCTAGAAGTCGATAATGATTAATTAAACCTTCCGCAAAACTAGTGAAAGAACTTTTATTCTATCCCGGCAAACCACGTGAGCGTGTAGTCACCGTATCTTGTTAGCACACCACCGTGACGTCACAGCGGCGCGTGTAACCTAGATCCAGGCCATAGACTACAGAGCCAGGAGGAAGCCTAGAATATCATGACAACACGTGGTGTGTAGGTGTTTTAATAATAAGTTATTTAATTAACGGAATTAAAATTACTAAGTAGTAAAGTGATTACATGTGTGAGGTACATTGTGTGTAGTAAAGTAAATTTTACCTAAATTAAAATATCATTCAGTAACTAACCTAACAGCAAAATTAAAAAAATGGCGTTGAAAATATTACAGTACTTAGTTGAATGTATTTTTTATTCTAGTTATTGTGCATCGGATATTACGGTTAATTTTATTATTAATGACGATTAAACTTCAGAAAATCTTGTATCTTTTAGCATGTGGGTGACAGTTAATCAATTGTAGAAAAAAGCAGATAGATTTTTTACTTTTTCGGAGCGAATGAACGAGTTATTGGAAATATCATTTTTTTTAACATAATGTGTATGTGATGACCCGATATCATAAGCCCTTGTAGGTACGCACGGGCTAAACGTTTTATTTTTTTTACTATCCAAACGGTCAGCGCGTTAAAAAAGCACAAAGTTGAATATTGGCAACTGTGGGGCGCCGCGCTGCCCCTGGCGCGTTTCAAATGCGCGGTAAAACTGTGAAAGTGCCCTTTTGCTGATTTGTTGATTGAGGAAGATGCTACTGGTTTTCTAGTAATCCACCTTGTTAGTCTTTGTCACTATAAATAAAATTCTAACGTGTACTTAAAATAAAACATGCTTCAACAATTTTCAGGCACTTCTACAGATTCATAGCTACGCCATTTCCTTCACAATGCAGTTAGGCGCCATAGATAGGCGTTCATTATTTAGATGGAAACATGGAAGGGTAGGTAAGTAGCTATTGATGACGTAAAAGCAAAGATAATAAGCACATATCTAAGGCATTAACTCTTTTGTTACCGTGTCAATCTGAAAACGTACATTACTGAAAATAGTCCGTAACAAACGTAAAGGCCTTTTCTACAAAGTTTTGTCTTATTTACGTACGTCATGCTAATTAATTAACAAATTAATACTCTACATTATTTTCCGGGTTATAGCCATTTAAAAAAAAAAATATATCTATCATACAACTGTCAAAGATTGACATTTGTGATCTGAATATTGAGTGCTTAAAAAATAATTTCAGAGACTTCTTCAGTAATTTTTAGCCGACTCAAAAATGAAAGAGGTTTGACGCGTTTTTAACAAAACTCACATGTTTCTGAAGAAACGGTCATTTGTTCCATTGCGCCTTACTTTACTGCATCAAACCCAATTAAATCAGTACGGTCTACAACCGTAGCCTGTTTATTGTAAAGGGATACTCAGAAAATTAGTGATGCGTCACGCGTTCATGGGTTTCTTGAAAAAACTAGAACTGGTCCGTGGGCCGTGTTGGCAGAACCGTTTTATACGAAGAATTTTAAGCACTGGCTGGTAGACTGGTAATTTTGTTGCAAATATTTTTTTTTTAATAGAAGGAGAATATAGGTAATAATTACTTTTTTTTATTCTGTGTGCGTTTTACGCAGTAAATTCTTGTTTCTTATTTTGAAATTCGATGTGCTATCTGAAAAGTTTGAGAAAAAATTCTCACTTCATTCGTATCAAGTAGATAGGTAGGTAATACACGGCATTATGAACAATGAACATCATGAAACAAAAGTGCCTATTCAGTTAATGATTCTAGATGTATAGAACAGGGGCTGCAGTCTCGACATAGGTAGCGACAAAAATCGGTCGTTAAGTCATAACGATGTCAAATTTCTTTAATAGATTTTCAACTTTATTTCGAAACTTT
The DNA here is from genome assembly GCA_910589295.1 of Noctua janthe. Classification (NCBI taxonomy): domain Eukaryota; kingdom Metazoa; phylum Arthropoda; class Insecta; order Lepidoptera; family Noctuidae; genus Noctua; species Noctua janthe. The sequence goes on from OU342561.1 coordinate 3,180,071, forward strand.
AAGGTTGAAAATCTATTAAAGAAATTTGACATCGTTATGACTTAACGACCTATTTTTGTCGCTATCTATGTCGAGACTGCAGCCCCTAGTCATTATTTTAGTACCTAACTGACGAGAATCATGAACCTACTAAATCCAGGGTAAAAGATTTTAACACAATTTTCACACCATCGATACAAATAAATAAAATAAAGTGTCTGTTTGTAATTTTCAAAAACAGCTTTTTACTGAACGCTTTTGAAAGTAATACGGGGTAGTATGCTTTTGGTAAGTAATTTGGGGTTGTCCTTTTCACAATACTATCTATTCTGTATGTGTCTCTATTTTAGTTTAAGTACTAACACGAGTAATAAGTTATTTTATTGTTTACTAACACGTTGGATCATTGTTGTCCGAAAAATAAAGAATACGGTAATACGGTACCTACTTATAACAAAAAAAACATTTTTTAATTTATGTATGTCTGTCTGTTTGTTCCGTCTAATCTCCGAAATGGCTGACCCATTTTGACGAGACTTTTTCTGGCGGATAGCTGATATTATAAGGAGTAAATTAGACTACTGTTATATTAGGAGGGAAGTAATATTTTTATAATAATTTCACGCTAACGAAGGTCATGGGGCTTGACCTAGTGTAATAAAATTCCTATTTTCAAGTATACAGTGCAGATTAGATGAAGAATATCTTCTCGTGCCCTCACTATCAATTCAGTTTCAAGGAGAGCTCATATAAATTGAAAGCGCTATGAATACTTTATTAAGTTTAGTCCGAGAGATTTTGCATTAATTTAACTTACACTGAAACTAAAACTCAAACAACGTGAAGCTTTTTAGATATCATAGTTACCAAAGATTTCTTCCTCACGTACATTTTTTTTCTTACTTTCGGGAGAGTATTCAGGAGATCGTGGCTAAATAATATCTTGTTCAACTTCTGTGCAAAATGCTTGTCAAACTCATTGTTATTATGTACTAACACTAGGTATACGTACAAGGTATGTTACTAACGCTATAGATTTCTGTTATCCGACTATTGAAATAATAATAACAGTAGCTCAGAGGAGCTCGGGTCGATCTTTAGGTTAAGCCGTGCTTACCTAGGTTGGTCTGTGGATGGGTGTTCACCCATTACATACCGAGTTTCCTCCGTGCCTCGGAAAGCAAGTTAAGCCGTTGGTCCCGGCTGTCATCTGTAGATCTTTGACAGTCATTACAGGTAGTCAGTGGCCCAAAAAGTCTGACAACCAGTCTTACCAAGGGGTATCGTATTACCCAGTACTAACTGGGTTGTGGAGGTCAGATAGGCAGTCGCTCCATGTAAAGTACTGGTATTCAGCTGCATCCGGTTAGACTGGAAGCCGACCCCAACATAGTTGAGAAAAGGCTAGGCAGATGATGATGAGTAGCTCGGACCCTGTTCCCGATGCCGGTGGGCTACTATTTTCTATATTTTTCAATGTTTTTTGTATATTTTTTGTTAATAAAATATTTAAAAATGTAAAAAACATGTAAGAAAAACGAATGAAGGAATTAATATAACAGCCCCTCGGGTTAATCTTCAGGTTAAGCCGCGCTTGCCCAGGTTGGCCCATGGTCGGTGGACCCATTACATACCAAGTTTGCTTCGTGCTTCGAAAGTACGATAAGCAGTTGGTCCCGGCTGTCATCTGTAGACCTTTGACAGTCGTTACAGCTACTCAGTGGCCTGAGAGTATGGCAACCAGTCTTACCAAGGGGTATCGTATTACCCAGTACTAACTGGATTGTGGAGGCCAGATTCGGTGAGACTGGAAGCTGACCCTAACATAGTTGGGAAAAGGCTAGGCAGATGATAATAATGGGAGAGTAATCAAACTCTAGAAACGGGATATTTAACATGTTTTCTGATTGATTTGAGTACCCGATATTTCGGCGCTGTTGCAGAGCACCATGATGACGGATAAACACGCGCTATCCCGTTCCAGTTTCTAGTGTTTATAATAATGTTAGTGACCATTATAGTTTAAAGTCTTACATCGTATTGTATCTTATCATTAAAAAATTGCAACCTGGAGCTAACAAAGAAGGCTTCAAAAATTCTGAACACAGAGAAATCGTGGAAAAATGACGTTATCTGGACCAATACGCTCCCATATGCAATGAGCAAGCGTGGTGATCACTTTAGGAGAAGAGGTTTTTGCCCAGCAGAGGGACAGATGTAGAACACGATGATATTAGTAACATAATATTATCACACCTGAATTCCTCGAAGCATTACGCAAAGGTATACATAACATAACATAACGCCTGTAATGCCCGAACGGTTAGGCAGAGTTGTAGCTAATATTACACCCACATTTTGCCAGTTATGTTTTAAGTCCGATGGGGGCGAGCCTATTGCCATCAACAGGGCACAAATTGAGACTACATCGCTGCAACTGAGAAATTCCTGAAGGAAAAACCCAAAAACACTTTGTCCGACCCGAGAATTGAACCCAGGACCTCATGCTCAGCAGTCGCGCTTGCCACCAACGAGGCATATTCAGGCAGCTATATTCTCTCGTTATGCTTTTTTTTTTTTTTTTTTTTTCGGATGGGAAATCATCAAATGACCCCCCCCACTCTGGGCGGAGCGGAAGGGAGTGTCAGACTTGTACTGACTAAAACCCATCCATGTTCCTTCTTTGCCCTTTGTGTTCCAGGGCCACGGTATCTCTTTCGAACAGTCCCGCAGCCCTGGCAGGCATCGGTCCTTGCGGACCCCTACTTATTTGCTGACATCTCTTTGAGGCGCACGTGGAACACGAACGCGCCGTCGACACGGCCTGTCGTCATAAGACGGCCGGACGGCGAGCTGGCCCATAACTCGCCATCCACAGGCCCGCGCCTACGGTGGCCGGGAGCCACCACGTGACCCCCGACGCCCAGGGCGTCTCCCGCGGCGACTGGGACGTGAGGTTCTTTCCCTCTCACGTCCCGCCACCTCCTTCACTAGCATGACTGCTTCGCAGAAGGAGGTGACGGCTTCCCATTCCCTCTCGCTCCGGACCATGGCTTGAACCAAGGCCTGACGCGAGAGATCGCCGCCGCCAATCGCCGCTACGAGGACACGGCGGTGCTCCGCCCAAGCGGGGCAGACTTCCACGGTGTGCTCCACCGTGTCCTCCGGACGATCCTCGCAGTGGAAACACCCGGGCGTTTCCTCCCGCCCGATTCGGTGCAGGAACCTCCCGAAACAACCGTGTCCGGTGAGGACCTGCGTCAGGCGGTAGGTGAGGGCGCCGTGGCGCCTCTCTAGCCACTCCTCAAAGAGGGGACTTATCGCCACTATGGTGGCGTGCCCTGCACGGGGTTGCGACAGTCGCTCTCTCCATGTCGCCATGAGATCACGCCGGAGGTCTGTCCGCTGAGCAGCAATTTGCCGCGGCAGCGGAGTTTCCTCCCGACGTAGTGCCTCCGCGCGCCATTCGTGCAGGCGTGCGAGGACTATCGCCTCCAGATCCCATGGCGGCAATCCGGCAAGGAGGCTAGCCGCTTCGCCGGAGATCGTGCGGTACCCCCGGATTAGCCTTATGGCTATTACTTTTTGGGGCGCGTTCAGGTAGTGGGCGGCTTGCCGCCTCAAAGAACGCGCCCACACCGGGGCCCCGTAAAGGGCCATGGACCGCACGACCCCCGCGTATAGCCTCCGGCAGGAGGCGTTTGGACCCCTCAGGTTGGGCAAGAGCCGCTTGAAGGCAGCCCCTGTCCGTTCCAGTTTGGGAGCCAAACGTCGGAAGTGCTCCACGAAGTTCCACCGGCTGTCGAGGACGAGTCCTAGGTACTTCAACGTCGACCCGACGCCGATGGAAACCCCTCCTGCCGTCAGTAGGGATCCCGACGGTGGCGCATTCCGAGGCCCATGAAAACACATGGCCTCGGACTTGTGCAGTGCCACCTCGAGACCCAATTGCCGGATCCTCTCCACGACTATCGCAACCCCGCGTGTCATGTTTTCGGCCGCCGCCTCGTGCGACCTCCCTTGTGCCAGTACCAGCGTGTCGTCAGCGTAGCAAACTACGCTGACGCCGGTAGGGAGGTCGGCGCGCAGCACCCAGTCGTAACCGATGTTCCACAGGGCCAGTCCCAGAACCGATCCCTGTGGAACACCGCACGACATCTCTCGCCGGTTCCATTCTCCGCTTCGACCAGGGTAGATGACGGCTCTATCCGTCAGGTAGTCCCCGACCACACGACGAAGGTAGGTCGGCACCCGGTGATACCGGAGTGCCTCCCTAATGCAGCTCCAGGGCATGGAGTTGAAGGCGTTGGCGATGTCAAGAGACACCGCCAAGACGACCCCGCCCCGGGACACCGCGTCCCCCGTCGTGAGGGCTCTCACGCGCATGATGGCGTCCACCGTCGAGCGCCCCTTGCGGAAACCAAACTGGTGTTCCGCAAGGTCCGGCCCCATCCCCGCAATGTGCCCGGCGAGGCGGTTGGCAATGACTCTTTCAAAGAGCTTGCCCACCTCGTCGAGCAGCACGATGGGCCGGTATGCGGACGGAGAGTCCGCAGGGCGCCCTGGTTTCCGGATGAGGACCAGCTTCCCCGTCTTCCAACGAAGCGGAAACTGGCCTCTCTCCAAGCATGCGCTTAGGAGCCCATCCAGTCGGGGCCCGAGAGCCTCAGAGGCCAGGACCCAGGCTTTGCCAGGCAAGCCATCGGGTCCCGGGGCGGTATTTCTGGTTTTCAGCCTGCGTACCGCCACTCTCAGGTCTACCCCAGTCACCTCCGGAACGTCGTCATCGTCATCGGTGTGGTCCGCTTCCGGCACCGCACGCGGCGGCGGAGCCATAGGCGGGGGAGGATGCTCCCCTCGCGAAGGGAACAAAGCGCTCACCACGTCCTCCACGAGCTCAGGCCGGAGACTCTGCGTCAACGGGGGGGCCCGGGTGCGGAGTTTGTCCCGCACCATCTTGTAAGGGCGCCCCCACGGATCTCCGTTCAGAGACTCCAGCATCTCCTCGCGGGCCAAGTTCTTGGCCCGCCGGACAGCCTCTTGGAGGGTGGTCTTCGCCGCTCTGTACCCCTCGTACAGCTCCGCCTCAATGGCTGCCGCATCCGGAGGGCGGATGCGGAGCCTGCGATGCCTGGCGTACAGGCGCCGCGTGGCAACGCACTCCTTGCGCAGAGACGTCAGCTCTCGCGACCACCAGTACACCTGACGCCGGGCGCTTCCTGGCCGAACTCGGGGCATTGCCACGTCGCAAATGTCGGACATGGCCTCCTGGAACCAACCCGCCTCGTTGTTGATGTCGGCAGGCCTGACTGGTGATGACACCCAGGCCTGCACGATCGAGGCTTCCAGGAGGAGCTCCCGGTCCAGCTGCTTCAGCGCCCATCGCGGACCACTCGGGGCCTGTAGGACCGGCACGCTTGAGGACTGGGTGGAGACGTCAAACCGGATGTACCGGTGGTCGGAATAGGTCTCCACCCCCTCCATGACGCGCCAGTCAACGACACGCGGCGACAGAGCGGGGCTGGCGAACGAGATGTCCACCACCGACTCGCCCCGCATCCGCACGCACGTGGGGACAGAACCCCGATTTAGGACGACCAGGCCTGTCTCCAGAGCCCAGTCCTCCACCATTCTACCCCGCACGTCCGTGTAACGAGAACCCCAAGCCAAGTTCTTGGCATTGAAGTCCCCGAGCACAAGCACGGGGAGGGAATGACTTCCGATGACGACACTCAACTCCGTGAGGGAGTTGTGGAACTCGGCGAGAGTTCGGCTCGGGGAGAAGTAGACTCCCACTACAACGATCTCCCCGAACCGTGCTGCTACGCACCCCTGACCCTTCCTGACACTCTCAAGGGTCGGGGTACCGGCGGCGACCGACGCAATTAAGGTCACTGAGCCGCTAAGGTCCTCCACCCAGTCATCCCTGGGCGGGACAAAGTACGGCTCAGCGACCACGGCGATGTTAATCGACCACTGCGCCACGCTCTGGAGCAACAGATCCTGAGCGCAGGCGCAGTGGTTGATGTTCGCCTGGAGAAGGCGTAATGGGGCCGTTACTGGCACTCCATTTCAGCCCCCTCCCGGGCCCCCTGCGAGGGCCCCGCTGCGGAAGTTGCAGCAGTAGCGGCAACGGCGGCGACAGTGGCGGCAGCTGCGGTGGTGGCGACGGTGGGGGTTTTGGCGGTGGTGGCGGAGGGCCTTCCCTTGCCCCTGGCCTTGGCGGGAGTACCGCAGGACTTGCTCCCTGCCCGGTGATCGGCCGGCTTGCCAGCTGCCGCACATGCAGCGCAGCGCGGCGCGGCGGAGCAAGCCGCGGCCATGTGACCAGGCTGGCCGCAGCGGAAGCACAGGCCGCTGCGGTCCACCTCCGAAGTGCACCGGACCGACACGTGGTGCCCCACATGGCAGCGGAAGCACCTCAGAGGTCTGGGTTCCAGCAGCTTCACCTGCGCCGAAACCCAGCCCACCAAGAGCCTTCGGCCCTCCACAATGACTTTCGCCGCCGTCACAGGGCAGCTTACCGTTATGGTTCGCATGCCCGACAGGTCCGGACGTAAGGTGCCTGCCTTGACTTGCTCGGCAGGGCACCCTCCGGTCCTGGTGACGGCGGCCACCACCTCCTTCTCGGTCACCGAGTCGTCCAGACCCAGTATGCGCAGGTCTGCGCATTTGACGGGCCTGGACACTCTGGCCTCGTCCGCATTTAGGGACGCTCTAAGCTTTTCAGCCAGAGCGTCAGCGGACGAGCCACGGGTTTCGCCAGGGATCTCCAGCACTCGAGCCCCTGTTGCGGTGACTCTAAGCCGGAGGCCCCCGGTGATCCCGAGCTCTCCGAGATCCACCGTCGCTTTCGCCTTAGCGAGCACGTCGCGGTAGGTCACGCCCCTCTTTTCCGCGTCCGGCTGTAGTGTAATCACTACAGCTGCGGTCTTCGGGGCGCTGAGCCTAACCGCGACGCCCCGCTCCTTTTGCCGGCGTTTCTGCTCCTGCCTTCTGGCCTTTTTGGCCGCCCTTCGCTCCCTCGCGTTTTCTCCAGCTACCTGCCACCCGGTCTCGGCCACGGAAGTCTTAGGAGGCGGAGGGGGCGGCGATAGCGGCTGTCTCGCGGCTGGCGCTGGCGTATTCGCCACCTTGCCCTTCTTTTGGGCCGCCGCCTTGCCCTGTTTCAGGACCGCCGCCTTCTTAATCGGAGCCGATTTCGTCGGGGCCGACATAACCCTGCCGGGGGGCTGGCTGGGCGGCCCCGGTGCGGAGGCCGCAGCAGACGCATATGAGGCCGCCCTCAGGCCCGGGGGCGCCTTGTTTGCCGCCAGGGGGGGGCGTAAGACAATGCCCTCCAGGACGGAGAACCGCGCCTGGAAGGCAGCCAGCTCCTGCCGAACCAGATTCAGGACCTGGTTCTCCACCGGCACGTGCTGGCTTGGACGCTTCTGGCCCCCATTTTGGGGCGCCTCGCGAGAGCCGGACTCGCGCAGACTGGCCAGGTCTGCTCGGAGCTTCCTATTCTCCTCTTTGAGAAGCTCCGTGGCGGCTGTCAGTCGAGCGACCTCTGCCCTCAGTTTGGCCACGCCGTCTGGCGGCGGCCCCGCAAATCTAGCCTCCGCTGCCGCCATAATGGAGGCGACCGCAGCAGGTATAGCCCTTTGCCTGGTGGAGGGCTTTTGTTTGAAGGAGACAGCCCTCAGCGCTGCCTCCACCTCCTTCGCGAGCCCGGCCTTACGCTCCGCATCAGAGCCGCCATCTGCGCCCGCCTCGTCGCCAGAATAGCCCGAACGGGCCACCTCGTGACCGGCGGCCACCCCCGGGTGGCGCCCCTCCTCGGCAAGCCGCGCCGACCTCTCGGTGGCAGAGAGGCCTCTCCCCTTGCCGCGGATCCCGCCGCGCTTGCTGGTGGGGATCTTGCGAGCCGAAGCCAGCTCCCCATCTGACGACGACTCTCGGTCGCCTACCGGCCTGGACCGCTTGCGTAGGAACTCCCTGTTCCCCGCAGCAGCCCCGGGCCTCCCGCGCTGGGAGCACACTGAGCCAGCGCTCACCTCGCTGGATGCGGCACCGGACTCCGACCCCGCATCCCTCTCCTCCCTTCCTTCGCCGTTATCGGCCGTTTTTTGGGTTAAAATATTTTTCATTTTGTTCCCACGAGTATGGGGGAAATAAATAGTCCATCTGGGCAGTGCCCCCTGTACCCAGATAAGCCATAGCCAGGCCCGGCAGTGGTTCGCACTAGAGACTGATTTTCCAAAGGAACCCGTCAGCCATACATCTCCTCGCGGTGCGCCGCCGCTTGAGATTCGGGGTAACTTTTTATAGAGGTTTTCTACCTCGTGGTCCGGGCGGTTAAGCCAAGACCCTCGGTCCCAATCGAAGCCGCGAGACGTGTTCCACGACACTTCGACGGTGGGATTACGATATCGACGGAGACAGTGAAGGACGCACGTCCTTCACTGTCTGCTCGGAGGCAGGGTAAGTGCACACCGAGCCCGTCCTAGCTCCTCCGCTGTGCCCTCTGCTTTTCAGAGGGTCACGCGGAGCAACGCCCCCTTGGTCCATGAGGGACCCCCCATGTCAGAATATTAGCCATGGGCAGTAACATTTCCCGAGGAATAAGAATCTCTTCCCATTCCTCGGGGAAGGATACTGCCCACGCCCAGGGTGCACCGGCCCAGCAGCTGCTATTCCCTCCAGACGTATCGAGAGGGACCGGCAGCCATCAGGCACACGAGGAGGAATTCTGACAACGCACCCCTCTCTCGTTATGCTCACCCATCACCTATTATATTTCAGTTCCATGTTACGGATACAAGCCTTCTTTCTGTTGTTGCTGGGAAAATTACAATAACTGCGTTTCCACAATATTCTTTTTCGTGTGGTTAGTGCCTAACCTGGTATCAGCGTTTTTATGCTGCCCATGGGCCTCTGACTTGGCTGTACATGCCTTCGAGAGACATGCTGGTTTCCTCACGTTGTTTTCCTTCCAGAATTTGAACAACACAGGTTCAAAAATTCTCGGAAACCTAATGTAATTAGTTAAACGGAACGGTTCAACCGACATGCTATTGTTTACTGAACCCAGTTTGTGATTCCGCTAATTTCGAGAACCAGGCCCAAAGTAGGATACACGTGTGACTTGAAATAACGTCCTAACTAGGTGCTTATAATGTTGAGCAAGGAATTGAAAACTTGACAAGGTCGTGTTAAAAATATATTTGAAAATTACTATAAATTACTGTCTGTCCATTGAGCCATTATCTGAAAGGGCCTGAAAAGTCGGTGGTTCGTCGGAAAAGACTAACCATTTAAGAAGAAGAGGAGACAGTCGGTACACAGTCGTTTAGTACCTAACTGCAGACCACCTTAGGTCACTAGAGTAGATATCGGTCAGGGTGTCCTCCTAGGGGTGGGGTTTTTACAAGCCTTACAAGAGATCTGTGGGTCTCAGCGACAAGACCCCCAAGACACGACTTCGTTACATGATATGTTTCCGCGGTCTAATAGGCCATTTATGTTTATTTATAGTCTTTTGTGGGAATGCTGCCATGATAATAATATTCTCCTTCTACCATTGCTTTGACGGCACGGTTGGCGCAGTAGCTGTTGAGCGATTGACTACTGCGCTGCGTGTCGCGGGTTCGATCCCCGCACGGAACAAATATTTGTATGATCTACAGGTAGTTGTTTCTTCCACGACTGACCCACCTTCACACTGAACATTCACACCAGTGTTAACGTGGAGAAATTTCTTTCCCAGCCTTCACACTGTCACACTTTCAAAGTTCAGTGTGAAGGTGGGTCAGACGGGACTTTTTTTTCCACACCAGTGTTAACGTTGGGAATGTATGAATGATAAGAAAAAAGGGAATAAAAAAAAAACACGAAAATTATTAACTACCTATAATAAAAATTAAAATCACTTACGTCGAAAGGATACTTATTCAATGATACTTGATGTAAAATAGAATAGAATAGAATAATTTTATTTGTATAAAAACATGGTACATTAAGGTCTTATCAATAGGGTTGTCGTCTTACATGTTTCGCCATAGAATGGCATACAAATATTAGGACATCGTAAAATTTTAATACAACATCAATTAGTGTAAATTAATATTATAATATGTCTAGGTAATAAGAATAACATTTACAATTCAGGTTTCGTATCTATTCTAAATCTTAATTAAAATAGACTTTTAATTAAAGAAAACTTTAAAAAAATATGTCAACTTAAAATACTTTGTAGAACTCGGTAGCTATATCTATCGGATCCTTTTTTTTAAGAAATTCTTTTACACTATAAAAACATAATAGCTGGATCTGTAAATTTTATATAATTGTCAATGAGCCATTTATATAAAATGTGAAATTAATAAAAATCAACCTCTTTAAACAAGTTCAAATCTTGATGTAGGGGACCTTCCTTCAACAGATTCCAGCACTTTTGTGTCAAATGGTCATGGCACAGACGGCTGCTGAGAGGTATATACAAGTTCTTGCTGAGTAATACATTCGCTCTTTGTAAATTTAATAGCTGAGAGAGCGGTTCAAAAATGCACCCGCTTTCATTATCAGCCACCCGTGCAAGCTGATACAGTTCAGGATTTTCGGCATTTACAAAGCTGCCAAAATTATTCATTCTTCAATTATATATTTTTTTTATTTCGAAATGGCATCTCGCAGTTCAACCTAGGAGGTTGTGGTCTGCTCAACCGGACTATCCTGTGAGTGCCTTGAGTGTAAGGCCTCCAGCCAAAACAAAAAAAAAACTTACAAACTAAGCGACTACACGCTTAAAGAGCCTCGGCATAGGGCGTCGCTGGGGGAGGACAGCAAAGGGACAGGCTGGATCTGTTTGGTGTCATTATATAGGAATTTATTTTGGACTACAAGCTCAGCCACGCGGGCTGGCTCGAGCAAGGGTCGGGGAGGGCATGGGACGGGGTGGTGTACGTTACCCTAGCGGAAAAGTGGCTCCTAGAGTGATATGCGTATAATTCATAGCAGATTATACACTAATTTTACGTTCCACTCATATCACTCTAGGAGCCACTTTCCCGCTAGGGTCACGTACACGACGGGGTTTCGCGACGGGAAAAGAGAAAAAGAGGAGAAGAGAAAAAGCAAAAGAGGAAAAAGCTAACGATGAATTTCTAAAAAATGCCCAATCTCAATATCTCCCCGTACCAACTGCAGTTGCGTGCTAATAATTAAATGGTCCTTTTCTATATCAATTTGTTTTCTTTTATTTGGTTCTAATTGTAATTTTTATTTTGTTAATTGTTGTATCTTCTTGTAAAGCCGAGAATAATTTTGGGAGAGTAACATAATTTTTGTTGACACTTTTATTAATTTAGGAATTCCAATTCGAACAAAAGTACTTTTCCCCCATTTCTCTCAATGAGAGAAAAATACATTGTAATTTAAGGATTATTATTATCCCCTTACCACGGGCACAAGATGGTTGTATCAGAAAGACAGGCATTAAAGACCTCGCCTGCTGACATAATATGAAACTTCATCTTACTGATAATAAATACTTCAAGTGGCCAGTGATTCTTTACAAACCCCCAGTATCTCACTTTCCCGACCTTCACATTGATGTGACAGGGTTCCCATCCGTAACACTAGTGTTCTTATATATAAATACTAGTGTGAAGGTCGAGAAAGTGATTTCCGTTCCATAACACTGGTGTGAAGGTAGGGAACGTAATGTTCCCAGCCTTCACACTGGTGTGAAGGCTGGGAAAGAAATTTCTCCACGTTAACACTGGTGTGAATGTTCAGTGTGAAGGTGGGTCGGTCGTGCAACGTTTTAAAAAAAGATATTAGGGATATCCTCTTGCCCTCAAGTCCTTTTCTACGAAAAAGGCTCCCAAAAAACAATTTTCTGCACCAACTCAATATTTCACAAGCAAACCCATATCTACTAGCTAGTCTAAACAAATCATATTGTTTTCCACCGCATAATGATTGCTCGCATCATTGGCTAGAGTCGTTGCTCTTTGCAGTCATATGTAGTAGGTATAGAACTGTAGATAGGATTACTTTGTTTGGTTATGTAAATTAATGTGTGTATGTGTTAGTTGATGTTGATGTATGAGTGTTTTGCTATGTGGATGTTAAGTTTAATTTCCGATGAAAACGTTTTAGCGGATTTAGTTTGTGTTTAAGATTAGTGACAGGAAAAGAAACAAGACACTGCTTAAAGTGGCTTTTCTGTGAAGATGGAGACTGGCGATTTCGAGGTCGTGAATTCGATGCAATTGTTGTAATGAATTGAGCCTCCTAGGGCGATAACATTTTTTTAAATTGGTGGGGTACAAAAAAAATATCTGCAAAAAAAAATACACTAAAAAGTCTAAAATAACTTTACTTTCGGTACTTTTTTTCGGTGGCTTTGTTTGTTTCATTGCCTTGTTGATGTTTCTATGAGAGCAATCGGGACGTATATCCTTACACTTAAAAAAAAAAATTCAAATCAGTTCAGAAATTACAGAGTTATGAGGTAACAAACATAAAAAAAAAACAACCGAATTGAGAACCTCCTCTTTTTTGAAGAAAGTCGGTTTGAAATCAAATAAAAGTCATTTATTCATATTCAAAAGTAAGATTACGTATGTCATAAATAACAGTTCCTCAAAACGCCTGACTAGTGTTATAGCTGGATGGACTGCTGCAACAAACTCGAAGGAGCTGCCTCGATGGTGTAGTGGTCACAAACGCAACTGTTTTTGTAGTTCGTTTCCGTGGGATAGCATCAAACCATAAAACGGGCGAAGTCGCGGGCATAAGCTTGCAACCTTTATAGGTACTACCACGCTCACTGACGGTCAACCACTTTTCACACTTATGGTCCTAAATAATAAGGTTGAAAAGTGTACAACCATCCTGTTGTCTCACTGCGGGGCAAAGCCCTAAAAAGCACAGTTAAAATGAAAACCGATAATAACTTTGATTTAAGATCTGCAACAAAAGCTCGGCTTATTGCAATCCATCCGAAAACAGTATAAACATGAGTGCAGACATAGCCCATTGTCCTGGCAACCACCAGTTATGGTTGACCTTTTAGTATCAAACAGTTTCTTAATAAACAACCGGTGAAGAAGCTTAATTTATACTGGTGAATTAAGTTATGAAGGCTCTTTACTGTGTAAGACTATATTTTTTTTGTTGGAGGAGAATTCTAATTTTAAAATCAATCGATTCTTAGCTGGATCATAGTGGGCGAGTTCAGAGAGAATCTAGAAACTGAAATTAGAACTCTATGCTTAGAGCAAGAAGTAACAATTTCGTGTGACCTCTGTAGATAGAAGATACATTTCGGTGACTTTTAGAAAGTCAGCGATTTAAAAGAGGTTGTGTTGCATGTAGATCTGTATTTGAGCAGTGAAATTCAGTGGATTACAGATGAAAACCTTCCCGAAGTTTCCGAATGCGAAAAAAAATGCTGTCACGTGATGAGACAAGAACATAAGCAATTAGAAACTACTACTTACATTGTGACTAGCCAAAAGTGTAATTAAGAGTTCAAAGAAAAGCTTTTTCAAAGAATTGTTTAGCTTAGCGCCTACTGTCCTTTTGCAGTAGGTTCAGTTGCCTTTATTCTCTTCATCATAAGGTTTGTCACAGGTGAAAGAACTGGAGCTCTCCCAACACTGGGTCCTTTGTCATTTTTGTTTTTTTTTATTTGCCTGGTATGTCCCACTGCTGGGCAAAGGCCTCCCCCATATCCTTCCAGGTACTCTTCTCCTGCGCCACCTCGAACCAGCCCTTGTGATGCGCGTCCAAATCATCTCGCCACCGTTTTCTGGGCCGGCCTCGGCGGCGCTGTCATTAAAAAGCCAAAAAACCAAAGAATACCAAAACCACAGCCATAGACAAACAAAAGAAAAACAACTCGAATTTTAAAATCCCCGCGTCATATAAAAGCACCAAAGTCTTGAACCGCATTCTATGAGTCAGGCGGAGTCAGGCGACGTGTCTGTGACTCATTTCCGAGTTGAATTCCTGCTGACGTCACAGGGTGCGTTTGCGCCGACGCATCGCTATTTTAAACTACATTCCTTATTTGAATTGCGCGCTTATGGCCAGTGATGCGCGAAAAGGACTACTGTAAAAAGAGGTTTTATTATTGTTTATGGTTTTGATGATTCATTTTGGTTGTTTTAATTAGATTTGTAATGGAAATAGATATCAATTGAAGTTCTTGTCATCACGGTTGTCCGTCAGCTAATAATTCGACCATCAGCTGCAGGATGGAACTCTTCTATTGCTGGCCGGCGTTTCGACGTTTGCCATCAGTTGTGTTAAAAATAATAGAAGATAGAATTTTTTGATAAATCTAACATTCATGTTTTAACTTTAATTAATATTATCTCCATGACCCCTGTACTATGAACCCATCAGCACAATCTTTTGAGTGCATATAAATAGTCAAGAATTATGAAGGACGATTGTTGGAGATAAACCTTCTCATACGCTGCTACAATTAGTAAGCAAGGGATCCACCACTCTTGGCAAATAGGACCCTCGGGAAGAAAGAGAGAGGGTGGTCCAAAGACGACAAAAATCCCTCTCCGAACCTCGACTTCTCAGCCCCGGCTTGGCAAAAACCAGAAACCCATTTCTAACGCTAGCTTTTTTTTTCAATAAATAGAAAAAAACATAGCATATAATAAAACTAATTACATCTAGAACGCATCCGCTGTAATATCCGCTGATTATTCTCATGTTTCATATATATAATTAAATAAATAGAACAGAAAATAAACAATACATTTTAGTTTAGCTTTCTTTTGTCCGAGTGATGTGATCTATTTGCTATTCTTAAGTGGCTTACTCACTGTCCGTATTTTATACCGACTGAGATATGAAAATATATATGGTTGTTATTATGCTCTTTTATAAAATATAATAACGTTATCAATCAGGTTTGTTTGCGGAAATCTACGACATTAAATGTTTTAGAAGAATTTAGACTACCTAAACATTTTGCATTACATTTAATAAAATATCCTAATTGTTAAGACATAATATATGAACGGACTTCTTGCCAAAAAAAATAATATACACTCCTAATATCGCTGTTGCCTACAACGTTCCAAAAATATATTCGAACAATACAATTTTATAAAACATTGAGAAAATTTCACAGCTACTCAACACTCCTCATTACAAAGCCCGATGAAAAGCATATAACAGGCACACGCAATTCTAAAACCACATTCTGCCACTAATCTTAACACCTAGAAGTCCGTCTAATTGCAGCCGTTCATCAAGGGTCATATCTAATCGTATCATAAAGAAGACGTTCAACCGACCACAATTATAACGTCACTGGTCCCATCGGCGCCTGAGCATAGAACAGGCTGGAGCAAGTGTAAATTGGCTGTAAAGCAAAGACGTTTGCGTGCCCATCGCACTTTACAGCATTAATTAATAAGAAAAACGCGTCACGGCGGAGCAAGCGGCGCGCGCGCACTTTTTGCAACCGCATACTCGCCCGGAAACGCACGCGCGATCGCCACTTTTTGCCGTAATGCATTAATTTTTAATGCTATCGAGAGCAATGGCCGGTTTGTAAAATGATCTAGCTTAGCTATTTGAAGGGTGCTTGTGCATGTTGTGCATTCCTGTCAGGTGCTGTTGTATTGTTTATGGTTTTTGAGGTGAGTCTGTGATGTAGTTATAATATTTATGGGTAGGTAATCAAGGTGCTCGCAGTGTAAAATAATTTAGATGTATAATTATTATACTGAATATGTTTAAAGTTCACTCCACTATCTATACAGGGTGTACACAGACCCTTCACGAAGCCGTCAACCAAGCATACTGTACTTCAAACTAAGTAACGTTACGCAAAAATTATTACTGGGAAACGACTCTTTTTTTTTGGGGTAAAAAATCACGTATTACGGTAGGACTCGATGATACGCACTCAAAGCATTATGCTGTCGTGGAGGTGTGTAAAGTAAAAAATCTTACATTAACAACATGTATTTAAAAAAAAAAACTAGTGAAAAAGTTGGAACTCTAGCCCCCAATACTTCCGTAACTAAAAAATTCCCGGGTATGGTCTAGAACAAAAAAAATATATCGCAAAGACGGGGAGAACAAGTGCCTTTCGGTTTCGTTAAGGGTCTATTTACACCCTTTATTTTCAAGCATTTTGCGCAGATGTCTTTATTAAAATTTCGGGACCGTAAATCTCTAATCTGTATCTTCAAAAATGTGGATGGCTATACGGAACGGCGGACGGGAAGACCAAGAAAACGATGGATAAAAGAAAGCATGGCTAGAAAGAAGGTGACTTCTGAGATGACGAGTAATAGATAAATAGGTATGGAAGAAGAAGACAAGCCGCGTCTACCCTAAAACAAAGGGGATAAAAGCAGGAGAACCTTCAACAAAGCGTTTATGAGTAAAGAAACTCGGGATATTCTATTTATTTAACTCCTTTATTTACCCTAGTCGAGCCTGATGTAATTGTAGTCCACTAATACAGTAAGGAACTAGGTCGCACGTTCGGAAACGCTCGCGTCATCGCGTGCTAGCTAATACACGCTCGTTTCCTTCATTCGTGTCAAGTTGTGCTTCTGGTACAAGTGTACATGTGATGGATGACGGTCTTCCAAATTGTCTGAATACCTCGTTGGTGTAGTGGTTACAATTGCAACTGTTATGCATTAGGTCCTAGGTTTTTTCTATGAGGAATTTACTCAGTAGGAGTCTGGATTTGTGCCCAGTTGTTGGACCTTTACCTAAGTCCAATGGATGCCGGAGAGTCAATTGTCACTAATCGAAGACAAATCCACGCACCAGGATCATCATCTGTCTAGCTTTTCCTCAACTATATTGGGGTCGGCTTGCAATCTCACCGGGTGCAGCTGCATCTTACATGGAGCGACTGCCTTATCTAACATCCACAACCCAGTTAGTACTGAATAATACGATATCCCTTTGGTAAGGCTGGTTGTCTGGCTTTCGGGCCACTGACTACCTGTAACGAGTTTCAGAGATGACAGCCGGGACCAACAGCTTAACGTGCTTTCGGAGGAAACTCGGTATGTAAGGGTGGTCAGCCATCCACGTACCAACCTAGGCTAGCGCGGCTTAACCTGAAAATCGACCCGAGTGGATGCAACCCACACACCGGAATGCTTCTGAGAAGGTTCTTAGGGTCAGCAAAATATAATGGAAAGACTGTAATTTTGATTTCTAACTCATTATGACGATGTTCGTTCTTCTTCCCTTAATCCCATGTTGCTTGGGTGTGAAGCATCACGTTTTCGTCTGCCGTACTCCTATGCCAACCATCATATTTTCATTCGCTTCCTCTTTCATATCGTTCCACACAAAATCCATCCATCTAACTGATTATGACTATCTGATGCAGTTATAGTGGGACTATACGCACAATTCTCGCACGACACCGCTCGTCCGCGCGGTCAGGCGGAGGCAGCAAAATAAATATTAATTAGCAGTGAGCCACGCGGAGAGATGGTCGGCGTCGCTTGTCCGCGCAGTCAGGAGGTGTACGTGTGTTGTACCTGTAAAATGTGTAAGCATCAACGGTCTTCATATAACCTAATGCGACGTGAGATCCGCTTCACCGACCGACCGCGCGGATGAGCGGTGTCATTTTGAAAACCGCCTTAGAATTGTACTTTTTTACCTGACACAAACCAGTTCATTAGTATCTTCGCCCTCCTGTAGTCTTTTCACTTAATATTTGACCTCGTAGGTGACACGGTCGTCGCCCCGTCTCACACACATTCCGCGGTGATTAAAGTTGGGACCAATAATATTTTAACCACAAAAGTAGACGGATTTTCTTTATTTTTCCGCTTTACCTAATTTTGTGCTGAATAACTACTTAGTCATTTAAACGTTCTTGGAGGATTCCTTGATTTTTTTAAGCAAAAGTTCCTCGAATTGTCAAACGTAAAGTAGAATGCCCTTGAACTATGTGGAGCGACGATCTTCGCAAGGTGAGTGGTACTGGATGCGCAGAAGCTAATGATCAACTAAAATTATTCTGACTGAAGAGGCCTAGGTCACTGTCCAGCAGTACAATTCTTTGAAGGTTCTTTAACTGTTTCTGGCTTTTCATTTCCACCATCAGATCAATTGAATAAGTACCTAATGCTGGACTTGCTTGGCTAGAGAATTTGAGATCTTTGAAAATGGAGATGGAACTAGTTTAATCATAATGTATGCTGAATGCGACAGGACTGATCCTCTAAATTAATTTTATTATTCTATGAGCACCGGTCTCTAACAAATCATCATGACAGCTTATTTATAAAACAACATTCATAACGAATAGGATCGGCAAATAATAGGTTCTACAAACAACAAACCATCCCATTAAATAAACATCTGCAATCGATTGGAACTACGCACAAAACAAGGTTTTTATTGAAAAATTGTCGCTTGAATCGGCCCAGTACTGCGTAGGTGCACCAGTGCTGTAGGTAGGCATTTATCTTGCAAGGGTCACGGGCACAGAGTCGTCGAACCAATGACATTGAGCCCACAAGGTGCCCTAAACATTAATTTATCTCGGTTCGCATTAACTCGCGAGCGAATCGAGAGAATTCTTTTTTAGAAATTGTTGGAATCTATTGCTGTTGTCGATAGTTAGGAATTGGTTGTTTGTTGTAAAAAAGAATTGCGTTTTGGCTAAAGAAGTAGGTGGAGTCCGGCAGTAACTACCAGAATAAGTAAATTAAAGTAAGAATGTTTCCAAAAGACTAAACCTATCAAATACAGGTCCTGTGAAATGGGTCTAAGCAACTCCTCGCGCAAGTAGGTATTCCTTGAAGGGGCAGGTCGAGGTTTCCTGATACTGCGGTTTATTTTTAATGGCCTTAATAAGAACAAGCCTATTGCCATCAACCAGGCATAAATGCAGACTCCGGACTGACGCTAAGCAATTTCTAGTAAATAAATCCCATCTTGAGGGTCAAATCCGACTTCACTCAGCCATGAGCGAGCAATTGGCAATTGCATTTTGTTCTATTATCTAGGTTTAAAATAAGAACGCGTATTACGAAAACTGCAGTCCACAAAGAGAAACGTTTAATTTAAAAAGAAAAAAAAACTAACAAGCCCCCCACTTCGTGAATCGCTACTGTTGTGCTACAAATAAAAATAATTGTGGACGAGAATGCATTTGTTACTTTTTTAATCATCTCGTCTAGGATATTTGTGGTGTTGCCAGATCAAAACTTCTCCTTGAATGTGGGAAAATATTTATGGCGAACTAGTAAGGTCTAAGCAGAGAAAAAGCAAGACGTTTGTACTTAATACAATTAGCAACAATCTGTATTGGAGTGTCCATCTTTAGTAAGTTTGTTTATTTTCATAAAATGTAGTAAATTTAAAGGATCTTATAGAAATCTTTCAGGCTTCAGAGTTCAGAGAGAGCCTCGTGCCGATCTGATGGCTGTGGATACAGACCAGTTGTTTTCTATATAAGACATAATTCTCCAGGAGTTAACGTACCTAGGTGATACAGTTTTCCTATTTGCCTTTGAACAATCGTGACAACCACCAACCCAAACTGGGACCGCGTGAGGGGTAAGTTCCCACTCCCTCTCACTGAGAGTTTTGCCCCAGCCGCTAGCCGTATGAACGTTGTAGGCTGTTTATGTAATCGTGATGCATGGTGAAACATGTATCTCAAGCTCAGATCGGTGGCGTATAAACATAAAATTCGAAACAGGTTTCTCATTACTTTTGTAATGGCACCACCTGGCAACCCAGGATAGTTAGCTCGCCGCCCGTCAGTTGGCGCACGCCACTAATTACGCTCATGCCGAGCTCCATAATGTATCTGTGGTAATGTGGCCATACTTGCCCACCGTATCGTAAAACACGCGATCGCCTTTTTTCATTGGTGCATCGGACCGAGTGACGGGTGGAGAAAAACGCGAAATGAGGTTACTTGAAAACGGTATCGCGAAAAAAAGCTTGGGTCACCGTCCGCTTGGATGAGGGACCAGATAACACAATGAGGAAGTACTTCGGACGTTTTTTACGGCCTCCTTGGTCTATTGTCAGAAATGCGACTGATGAGATACTGATTCGGTCCCATGTCAGAAAGTATTACCTAGGTAGGAGTTAGACTTAGCAGCACTAACATACGTGCCGTATAACACTTGCCACCATGGATACTGTCAGATATTTGACGAAATGTGGTTGTCATCATCTGCCTAGCCTTTTCCCAACTATATTGGGGTCGGCTTCCAGCCTCACCGGATGCAGCTGAATACCAGTATTTTACATGGAGCGACTGCCTATCTGACCTCCACAACCCAGTTAGTACCGGGTAATAAGATACCCCTTGGTAAGACTGGTTGTCAGAGTTTTTGGGCCACTGACTACCTAACGACTGTCAAAGATCAACAAATGACAGCCGGGACCAACGGCTTAACGTGCTTTCCGAGGCACGGAGGAAACTCGGTATGCAATGGGCGGTCACCCATCCACAGACCAACCTAGGCAAGCACGGCTTAACCTAAAGTCGACCCGAGCGGCTGTTATTATTTAGCTTATTTGACGAAATGTGGTTGTAGGTCATGCAAATTCATGGTGAAGGTAGACAGACCTCACATTTTCAAAAATGTCCAATTAGGTACCTTCTAACATGATTAACACCGTCGGTACAGTAGGCTGCAAAGGGGCACGTGAGTGGTAACGAATATAGTATATTACGCGGGCCTCTTATTCTAGACACTTCGTATTAAGCTTGGTCAACTTAAGGTCAAAATATTACATCTTCTGCGGTTGGTGATACCTACTGCTTGTAGGTACTGTAGGTAAGTACCAGTCGGCAATCAGTAGAAACACACGCAGAAAATATATATCACATTAATTATTATTTAGGCCTGTCTGTCTTCGAAATCTTCATCATATTTGGAAAGTTCTGAGAAGGCGTGTTCCATTTTTGTGCAATACGATCAACACATTCAAATATTTTTCAAATCTCTTTGAATAGGCGCGTTAATATAAATTTCCTAAAGAAGGTACCTAATACCTAACTAGTAACTAGTTACAAGAAGGTAACCATTTTTTGGCCGCAATTATGTTAGGTAGGTAAACGTCTTTTTAAGAAATAATTCATATTACAGAATTATACCTATCTTTTAAGAAAATTAAATACGGTTGAATTTTGTCTAGATAAGTACCTAGACAAAATTCAACAGAATATAATTTAGTACGCCGAAGCAAAACATACAGATCTTTATTTTTTGTATTTTCAACACATTTTACCGATTTTACAGTAAAATTATGTTCAACCATGTAATAACATACCTACCTACTTACCAAATATATTAGCTTCAATTATTTTATTGATAATATAATATGACTTAGACTTTAAAAAAAAATAGTAACACCGTCACTAAAATTCCTGGCCCAAAAAGTATAAGACGTAGAAATTGTTATATTTTAATCTTATGAATCGTCAAAGGAATTTATAAACAGAAATTATTATTTTAAAAAAAACCGTTTAGCTTCAGCTGTTCGCAATAAATTCACGCACTTTGTGTACGCTAACGCCATCTATCAGAATTATTGCAAACCAGAAACAATGATAATTATTTCGCGATCTCGTAGATGAGAATGTTGTAAAGAATTTTGACATTATTTTGCAAAAGATAATATGATTATTTAAATAAAATTGAAATAGTAAAATAAGTTAAATTTTAATCGTACTTTAGAAAATAACGTTTATAAACGCGACCCTAAATGTCAAACTTGACATTATGCCTCATGATGGGTGAATGACAATGTTTTGTTTGACAACCGTCAACCAAAAAGGTCGACTTGCTAAAAGGGACGAGTATTACGAAAATATTGATATACTAATTTCATAGTTTTGTAGTGTGTTTACTGCTTTTTGTAAGGGACTAAGAACTAAAACAAAGATAGCTAGTTATTAATGCGATAACAATGTCTAGTAAGAGTTTAATTTCAGTGTTTTTACTTTATTTATGGTAAGCTTTATAACTGTTTTCAGACAACCACGTAAAAGTAACAAAAAGATCATACACTATTTATGTAACCTTGGGCTTTTTTTTCCAGCTTTGATTATGCTTCGATGCTGATACACCGAAGTCACCACCTCATATTGTTTGGAGATGTAATGAACCCTAATTCAGCTGATAAAAACTGGGATTTCCTAATGTTCACTCAACAGTGGCCTAGTTCCATGTGCAAAGTATGGACACACAATAAGCCCAATCACCACTGCGTTTTTCCTAAGAAACCAGATTCCTGGACTGTCCATGGTATTTGGCCAACAAAGAAAGGAACCAAGGGCCCTTTCAACTGTAACAATACCTGGCTTTTTGATCCAGAACAGGTGAGACCCATTGAAAGTGAATTGGAGCAAGCTTGGACCAACATTGAGAAAGGTAAATTATCTTTCAAATATTTTCTAACACTGCATAATATTTCAGCAAATATATATAGGCAAATATATGTAATTTTGTTAGTTTTATACTAATATAATCTTGAACAGAGGTTGCATCATAATGCTGAAGTAAGCAACCTACATAACATAACTATTATTATTGCATAAATTGCCTTCTGTAACTATTCATTGTTTATTTCGTCTTATCGGCTAAATAATCTTCAATCAAACTAAAATTAATCTTTAGAAAGAGAAGGCAACCCATTTTCAATTTTAAGTACAGTTTTATTCTGAAGACTGACATTTTCTAGAGCAATCAATGAAAAGCAAATAACTGCTATCATAATATGCAATACTTGACACCTTATCTGTAATATTTCAGTGCATTGCATAGTGCTTGTTATGTAGACAAGTATGCAAGCATTTACTATTTAAATGCATAAATAAATAAGCATAAGTACCTTCTATAATTCCAAATTAATACTTCTACTGCATACAAATATGAGTCATATGGGTAATAAAACTTGTGCAACAATTTGTTATCATGTTTTTGTTTATATCTAAACTAGCTTTTGCCTGTGTAACCTTCATGATATGCGCAATATTATAAAAAATATTACTTCCCTATTTGAATTTGTTTTTGTTTTGTTGACAATTCCAAGGGTTTAGATTGTTTTGCACGGAACTCTAATCCTTTTTTGGAAATAAAAGTAGCCTAAGTTACTTCTTATAACATCAGCTATCTGCCAGTAAAGTCCTGTCAAAATCGGCCCAGCCGTTATGGAGATTAGCTGGAAGAAACTGACAGACAGATGAACAAATTTTTTTATAAATACTATATATATAATATACTTTCATATGCATTCAGTAAAATGCTATTATTTTGAAATTACAAACAGACACTTCAATTTTATTTATTTGTCTAGATAGTTCTTCATGAATAGTCTAAGTTCAGCTTGGAAGTCACTATAACAATATTTTTATCTCAATCTATCAATCAACACAGCCAATCACAGTCCACAACTGTAAAAGTAATTTGGATATCCCATAGATAATTACATTTCCTTTTATTCCTGTTCTCGGCCTTCCACAACCAGTCTGTCCCGAGCACCTTTATAACGTTGTCATATTTATCTACAGGAAAATAAATAAGTACAAGGAAAATTCAATGCAAACTTCAAAACAATGTTGATATATTTATTAATACTTATTATGTGCTGTACATTTTCAGAAACTCAACTGTACAACTTATGGGCGCACGAATGGAACAAGCACGGGACTTGTGCAGCACAGATAGAACCTTTAAACAGCCAACTGAAGTACTTCAGCACAGGCATTGATCTCCTGGGCAGATATCACATGAATGATATGCTCAGTGAAGCCAAAATTTTCCCTTCAGACACAACAGAGTTAAAAGCTGTGGAAATTAATAACGCTGTGGCTGCAAAAACTGGAATAAGGCCATTTATTGCATGTGAATTTCAAGATGGAGTCCAGTATTTAATAGAACTACGTATTTGCTTTAATAAGCAACTGGTCATTATGGAATGTCTTGGAGAGCATGAAGCGGATAATTTACTTACAAACTGTAACACGTCTAAGGGCATAATATACCCCACTCAGATACAGGAACCTCCACCAAAAAGATACTTGGTCCAACTGCATAAGTTTGTCAACTGGGTCCAATGGTTCACATTGTAGTTTTGCTTCAGAAGTGATTGAGGAAATAATGGAATTATCATTGAAGTCATCAATTTCATTTGAATTATGACACAATATTGTAATTAATTTCATCATCTGAAGCTTCTGTACCAGTGCAAAATTCAATGAGTTATTTTAGTTTTGTAATTTTATAGAACTTTGTTTTTAATGTGTTTTGTGTTAAGATAGAAATTAACTTGTGTTTTAAAGATTCTGTGTACTTAATTCAGTGCAATAAGTTTGTTTTTTCAGTCATAAATATAGTTTT
Source organism: Noctua janthe (assembly GCA_910589295.1). Lineage (NCBI taxonomy): Eukaryota > Metazoa > Arthropoda > Insecta > Lepidoptera > Noctuidae > Noctua > Noctua janthe. The sequence goes on from OU342561.1 coordinate 3,204,439, forward strand.
ACAATAACACACTAAGTTGCCAGGTTGAGGTCTGGGCTCTTTCACCTGAGCTAGTTTTCTTTTCTTTGTTTCCTCAGTATATATATAGTCTATAAAATGGCTAAGTCAAGCTTTTAGCCAATTCACCAAGCCGTCCAATAATTAAAGCTTTGGCTTAGCCAACCATACTTACAATTCAAATTTTTTATTTTCACTTTCTGAAAAGTTTGGTTGTTATTAGATTCATGTGTGTTGCGGCTTATCTTTTTAGTGACTTATCTTACACGACGTACTATTTTTTCTTTAACTACTCATCTTTTCTAGTAAAAAAAATGGCGTTTTATTGTTGAAATGGTTCATTCAAAGCATGTTTAGATGTTATTCTGACGTAAGTACCTACTTGTATTCGTGATAAACTAAGATCACGATATTAATTTGTTGACAACCTAACATAGAATGTATACAGTCTCATCTCTTTTTTTCTTACCACTCTTATTCTTTCTCTCGCATTCATTATTTTATTTAATCAACTAAGAAAATTATGTTTGAAAAAGTAGGTACCCTGTAAGTCTATTGTTACGCAATTTAAAATTATGTATTTTTTGCAACAGTACCTACCAAATAAGCAGATGAATTAAAAAGCCGAGTTCAATTGGACAAAAGATACTCAAAAGGTGGAAAGAAGTTTATAGTTGTTGGATTCTCATGGGACGTTTTTATTGAGTTATTAGAGGCGTGGAGAAAAAAGTAAAAAAAATATTTCGCCGCCGGCTAAGTACTTTTTTAAAATTTGATTTTGGATATTCTATCGTTTTGGAATAACTAGAAGAATGTACATTGTGAAACAGTATCAGTTATAGACAGTAAGTTTGGTATTTTGGAAAATGGAAAAATTTAGGAAATTTTCCAAAAAAATGTTGAAAATAAAAGAAACAGACCAATTGGCGTGTAATGGATGTGCACAGGTCACACTATTACGCCGTTATATAAATTCGTCGAATTTCAAGTTATTCATTTACGAAAAAAATAAAACAAAAGGGAATTAAAAGAAAAAGTCGCGTGCGGCAAATATATTATTTAAAAATTCATTCATTAATTTTATTTCAATCCTTCACACCGCTAGGAACTCAATAAATAGATCCATGAAAATTAAACGACCTTTGGAAGGAGTGGAGGGAGGCCTTTGCCCAGCAGTGGGACAATGTGGGCTAGCTATAATAATGATAATGGCTTAATAGCCAATACCCTCGAGCAATATCTGAGGAATCTCTCTCGCTTGGCAGCTGGACAGGGCGCGTATCGTTAGGAGGTTCCTCTCTCAAGAGCCCTGCCCACCGGTAGCTCGGACCCTGTTCCCGATGCCGGTGGGCTACTATTTTACATATTTTTTAATGTTTTTTATATTACTTTGTATAGAAATATTTAATAATGTAAATGATGTGTAAAGAATATAAATAAAGAAATAATAATAAACTTCATTATTTCCCCCTTATTAGCTAATTGCACTCGACTAGAAGAAGCATAATACTTTGATTAATTTTAGAACATACAAAATATTTATCTAAATATATAAAAGCGGAAGGTCACTCACTCATTAAACACGAAATATCGAAAACCGCTTGACGTATAAAGATGAAATTTGGCAGGGAGGTAGTTTATAGTTAGTAGACGTCTGCTAAGAACGGATTTTGCGACAGGATCGGATTAACGGGGTCTTAGGGGTCTCGCAAGTTTGTATGAGTCCTTCATTTTTTGTGCTACTAGGGAGGTAGTTTATAGTTAGTAGACGTCCGCTAAGTACGGATTTTGCGACAGGGCCGGATTAAGGAGGTGTCAGGGCTCTCGCAAGTTTGTACGGAGTTGCGCGGGTCAGCTAGTGTACTTATATTTTTGGATTAAAAACAATAACCGAAACTATCAAAAAAATAATTTGTAAAAATCGCTTCAGAGCATTTTGTCAATGTTCTCTCGTTTTTAGTGCTGCCAAAGCCAATAATTGTCCATTAAAAATAAAAAAGTATACCTACTTACAACTACTTTTACAAGTACTTTTATATTAATACTTCTTATTATTTTTATTAATTATGAGCTTACTTCTGAATTACCTTTATTTTAAAAATTATCAGTACTCCTCATCTATTTCTTCCTTTATAAAATACTTAAGTAATTACGGTAAAAATATGTATTAGAGTGTCGATGGCAAATCATCAATACAACCCTACAACTAAGTTCATTTAACCCCATTCAATAACTAATTCATGAAAGAGTCCTTCAATGGGTTTAAATGAACTTAGAGGGTTGTATTGATGATATTAATGATTATAATTGTGTACGTACCTACGTGTTACTTGTGCGAATCATATTTTCATCAACATACCTGTAAATTGCAAAAAACGTAAGAAAATTTTAATTTCGCGAGCTACCCTGGTGCTTCCACTTTAATTATATTTGTATATACAACATTAGAAAAAAAAAATATAAAAAACATTTAAAAATATAAAAAATTGTAGCCCACCGGTATCGGGAACAGGGTCCAAGCTACCGGCGGTCAGGGCTCCAGAGAGAGGAACCTCCTAACAATACAAGCCGTGTCCAGGAGTACCGCTTTCTGAAGCAAGCCCTTTATCCAGCTGCCTAACGACAGCCTCCTCAGGTATTGGTCGAGGCTCTTGGCAATTAAGCCATGGGCTGATACAACTATCGGCACAATGATCGCTGAGTCCACATCCCACATGTCGACAACCTCGCGAGCCAAGTCAAGATACTTGATTTCCTTATCTTTCTCGACTTTCACAAGGTTCTCAAGCGGGTCCATTATGTCAACAATCATTGCGCGCCGCTCTGATCGATCCACCACCACTATATCAGACTTATTGGCTACAGTAGTCCTATCAGTGATGATGGATCGATCCCAGTACAATGTGATACTGCAATTTTCCAGAACTGGGTCGGGCACATACTTATAGTACGGCACTTTTAATTCCACAAGGTTGTTATACAACATTATGGAATCGGAAGTAACACACAGCCCAAGCCGCTGGTCCTAGAGACATTAAATTTGAACGGTGTACTCTTTGTGAAGAGTATGTATCCACCAAGAAAGAGTTTTTCGAAATTTCACCCTTTAAAGGGTGAAATAGGATGTTGAATTTTCTGTGATTTTTTTTATTCTCGGGATCGATTGACTCGAAAATTAGTACATAGGTACTCTTCAGATAAAATTATGAGATACGTGTAACACAGTTTTTCCAAAATCATCCTTCAATATAAAATTCGAAGTCCTGACTGGCTGACTGGTATATCAACGCACAGCCCAAACTGCTGGTCCTAGAGACATGAAATTTGGAGGGTGTATTCTTTGTGAAGTGTAGGTATCCGTTAAGAAAGGGTTGTTGGAAATTCCGTCCCTAAGAGGGTGAAATGGGGTGTTGAATTTTCTGTGAAATTTTTATTTCCGGAGTCGATTGACTTGAAAATTTGTGTAAGTACATACTCTTCAGTTAAAATAATGAGATACGTTTATCAATTATAGGGCTTCGAAGCTCACGTAGACGGGCGCATGACGCGCAGTGTTGTGCGGTCCTTGCAGGGCGCGGGAGTATTTACCTACTACTAAGTAGGTAGGATTTTCCTGAGTAGACGTGTCAGTAAATATGGCATATTCCATCGATTTTCGTGATGGCTCATGATATGCAACATTGCTATTAAATTTTATGTAAAAGACAAGTATTATATCTATAAATAGATTCCAAATATATAATAATTTAATTGTTGTCACCGGTATCTAATCCCAAACCAAGGTATCAATATTTAGCATATGAAATTAATTGTTATGACTATTAACTAATATTTGCAAGTTATAAGCAAGTACATGTAAATATATGTATGTAATATACCTACATACATAGATTACTTATTATCCTAGAAGTAAGATTCCGTGGGCAATTCCCGAACTCCACGCGGACAAAGCCGCGGCCAAAAGCTAGTCAAGTAATAAATAAAAGGTAATGAAGTTATAATACGAGTAATTGTGACTGTTGTGAAGCAATTTAGGTATGATGGCGCTGAGCGCTAAACAGCCTAATATGAAAAAAAAAATTAGAACAAAAGTAAATGTTAATTTGTTCATAAAAGTAAATATCATGTTGAATATTTTTTGAGTAGGTAAGTATTTAGGTAAGTTGTGTTTAACGACTTAAATACTTACCTTCTCAAAGAATATTTACGCCGTAAATTATGCGTCTTTACCGCGTAAATACATACAGGGTGTAACAGAAAGAGTATAGTCATAGTCATATGATAAATGATCAGCTGTCCCATACATTTGGGTCGAGTAGGTATTGAAATTTAGTTTGGGACAGCTGATCATTTTTTCGCATTTACGATATTGGACCCACGGAGGAAGTTGTTCAGTTTGATGGTCGGCAGCATATCCTTTCATATGACTATACCCTCTCTGTTACACCCTGTATTACAGAGGTAAACTTGGCAAAAGCCTGAGGTCAGATTATAACTTACTTACCTACAAACGTGAGCGACTTACCTTAGGTAAAAATGAGAACTGATAAACTCATTTTACACATTTTAATTACTCAGACAACTTGATTCTTTTACGATTGAGGAAAGAACTAACTCTCAGTATTCTTAGTGTATATTTTTATACGGTTCGTAAAATACGATAACTGACTAGAAGTTAGAACTCGATTTATAATGAAACGTTAAATGTCGATTGTGGAAAATATTACCTACTTAGTTATGCAGATAATTCAAATTACTTTATATTATTGCTACAACTGTTACTATATAAATACCTATAATAATACTTACGTAAAAGTATTTCAAGTTCACTCTTTCCCGGAACCCCAAAAGAAAGAGTTAAAAAATGTGTAGTATAAGTTTTTCAGTTTTAATACTTTGCCTAAGGTAAGTAAGTTGTGTCCGGAATTCCCTCCGGAAACCTTTCAATAGATCTGGAAACCCTAATGATAGCCTAGTCCCTCTCACAGTGATGACACCATGTGTCCCAACAGAGGGAAGGTTATAGGCAGGTTTTACAGTGCTTTCACGTTTTTTTCTGAGACTTGGTATTTGTTACTTACAAATGCACGACGACCAACGACCAATCAAGCTATACAAAACCAGTTTATGCGGATTTATTTTCATCATCATCATCATGTGCCTAGCGTTTTCCCAACTATGTTGGCGTCGGCTCCCAGTCTAATCGGATGCAGCTGAATACCAGTATTTTACATGGAGCGACTGCCTATGCGGATCTCTCATTGTACGAGAAATCTATACAAAGCGAAGTGTTATACTGGAAATGGATAGCTTGATGTGTCGCCGTGTGTACATGTGCGCAAAAGTTTTGGCGACAGGACGGATAGTCGAACCGACCACAGTTATTTCGTTAAAGATAAAAAAAATATTTAAATCTATAGAAAATAAAACTCTTTACTTGTTTCCAGCTTACATTCTGCTCTTCAGAACAGAATCGAAGATGTAGAATCCATTAAACCTGTTAACGAATTTGACTTACTTGTTCTATCGCAAGACTGGCCGGTAACTGTTTGCAAGGTTTTGAATCCTGGAGGCGAATGTAATTTCCCAAAGAAAAAGCACCGGTGGACGGTTCACGGAATTTGGCCACAAGACACAAATGGGAACTTTATTGATTACTGCAATGAATCATGGGCATATGATCCAGAACAGATTAAATCTATTAAAGGTGAACTAGAGCAGGCATGGACTAGCACAGTCAAAGGTAGCGTACCTAATAAAAAGTTACTAGGCAGCTTCACAAGCGAACTATAAAAAAGAAAGATTAAAGAAAATTTTTGAACTTATTAAGAACTAATCAACGACTTTTGCAGTTGCATAGGGTACTTTGTAGCTATAAAGAAGCCAGATGATAAAGAATCATCATCGATCATTCATTTAATTTCAGGTCGCGACCCTAATCTTTTCTGGGCACATGAATGGCAGAAACATGGAACCTGCGCTACAGAACTTGAAGCATTCAATTCTCAGTTCAAATACTTCAGTAAAGGCATCGAATGGAACCAGAAATATTCGATATTAGACATGTTTGAGGCCGCTCAAATTTTCCCCGATGTTAATAAAAAATATAATCCTGAGGTGTTTATTAATGCAGTGAAAGCAAAAACTAAGAAGAATCCAACGATCATCTGTGAGAAAATAGATGGAGTACTATACTTGGAGGAAATCCGTATAAGCTTTGATAAACAACAAAACCTGATTGACTGTATTACTGTTGTCGATCAGTCCTGTTTTACTTCGGAAGGGATCATCTTTCCTCCTAATGCTTGATTCATTAATCTGCATCTTAGAAACCTTCGATTGTACAAGCTTGAAATTAAAAATTATTGGACTTTTATCATTTATTTTACCGTCCCGTGTTGTTGATGTTATGGTTTACCATGATTGTTATAACAAATAAATAAGTAAATGAATACTCTTAGACTTACTTTTTACCTACCTACTAAAGATTTAACGCCAACGATTTGACATGGTAGAGGCCATTAGTAACACGCAGGTATGCTTACTGTGATCGGTTAGATAGCCTAGGTACATACGTATTACGGTGAAAAATATACATAACCCTGTTACAGACAGGTGTGATACCTCCTTACCAGGTACCCAAAGTGCAAAAAAGACCATTAACTAAGCCGAAGTCTGATTGACTGTAACCGTCATGTGGTAGATACATTTTGGTATGCTCCCAAAGGGTTATTTTATCCTGCTAATGAGTGAATTATATAGGGTTATACCTACCTAAAGTTAATTTAAGCCATAACATTAGATTTTCTTACTATTGTAATATATTTTATGGCCACATAATTCTTGTGATAAGACGGCAAGAACTTATAACTGAAATATTTTTTTCTATAACTGAAGAGCTTGTTTGTTTGAACGTGATAAGAGCCGAGCGGTGGATAAAACCGCGGTGCACAGCTAGTTTGACTTAATTCTTTTTTACAGCTACATGATTAGACTTACCTCCATACTTTTTGATTAGTCGCCCCTTATTTTTCTTACTACTGTCCACAGATATAGATAGACCCTATATGTCTTTAAATATATGAAAGATATTACGATCCCGTAGGACAATTACCGGACTGGACTTGACGTTAGTTAGCGAGTAGGTAATATTAGCTGATCAAATAAAATACTACGCCTACCTACTCTACCTTATGTTAGTTAGATATTTTGAGAAACGTGGCAATGCTGCCAGCTTTCTCTTCTGGGCACTTTTCCTGTTGACAGCGATGTGGACGAATTTTTTGACGTCCTGTGACCCTTATGATACTTGTAGGCTATATATTTTTGTAGTTGTAAATGTATTTATTCTTTGAAAATAAATTTTATTTTGAGAAAGAAAACACTATTTCTGAGTACCTATCATATAATGTAGGTAACAAAATAATAATGTTGCAGTAGTGGATAATTTGAACTCAAACATATTAAAATGGATTCAGACAGATAAATATAGTTTGATAGTGATAATTTACTGAATTCACATCTAAATGTACATAGTTGGGTTAGATGAAGATGATAAAAAGGCGGTATAGGCCACATAACAGTATCATGATAGGCAATCCAATATTGGGTAGGTAAATACAAATAAAACACAAAGTTAATATTTACTAAAAGTTTATTTCGACCAAGAAAAACTACAGCAGTCATAATTCTTAAAACTAACAAAATAAATTGGGGAAAAAGAGACAGACTGTATGGAATGGCAATCATTGGAATGAAATAAATCATTGGATTAAGAATTTTCTTCAATCAGATCATAGTAAACACCAGGTTCATCGTTAAAACGCCATGCTAACTGAGGCAAATTCAACTCTATGTTAGCATCGACAAAGAATTCACAACCAAGCAACGTTTTACAGTTCCGAGCTTCTGGCAACACCATGAAGTTCGTCAATATACAACGATCTTTCAGTTTGACTGGAATTCGGCCAGTCAATACGTTTTGCGGCTTTGGGATCCCGTCCGCCAGAGTGATAGTAGTAGGTTTCTCTAGGAAATGGAAGCCCATATTCTTCAAGTAGCTGTACAGTTTGTGGGATGCAATACTTGTATCGGCACCAGTATCTACGAAGGCCATCTCTTTTGCTGTACCGATACTTATTTCAATCATTAACAGGGCTCTCATGTCGAGGTGTAGGGTACCATTCTTGGAGTCCTCGGTAGGTGATGATGGCTTTACTTCTGAAGAAGTCGGCTCCGGAGAAGCCGGGGATACAGTCTCCGGTATGGATGCACCAGCTGCTGCTTCTGCATCGACCTTTTGCTTCTTCCTGCAGACTTCAGCCGCATGGCCAAAATATCTGCAAAAATTGCAACGCACCCTTTTCTTTGCAGTAGTGTTTGTAGCTTGTGATTTGTCCTTCAACTTTACTTCCCTTCTTTCTTCTTGTTCTATCCCTCTCGCCGCTTCCAACAAACCATCGTAAGATTGAATACACTCTCTAGGAATCTGCTCCTGGATTTTAGGATGCATAAATGCATACATCATGTCCAACTGTACTTTTTCAATTAGTGGTGGGTTCAGCTGATCGAAAAGAGCTCGTTGTTTGGTTACGAATCTCTCAGTTAGTTCATCTGGTTTCTGTCTCAATTCGGCAATCTCTTGAAAGATGATGTATTGAGGTTTTTTTGGTGCAAATGTTTTCCTAAATTGTGTTTCGAAATCATTCCAAGTGGCAATGTTACCTTTTTTTTCATTCCACCATGTAGCAGCATCGCCTTTTAGAATGAGAGGCAAACTTCTTAGGGCATCAATATCTATTATGTTCTTCATGGCTTTGTACTTTCTAGCGGTCGTCAAAAAATTCTCAACTTGCTCATAGTCTTTAGCGCCGTTATATGAGAATACAGCTTGCGCAAACGACCGGGAACGTTGATTCAGTACAAACCCAGTCATATTTACATGTAAATGTCGCAGTACACTCCTGGTAGCCCGTCAAAAAAATTCAAAAGGTTAACCTTGACAGTGGCGTAGTAACGGCACTTTAGCATGCGCTTGTCCGCAGGGCGGAAGCATCAACAGTTGAGAATCCAAAAACTCAAAAAGTGTCAGTTCAAGTCAGTTGGTGGTAGGCCGTTCGTTGTCATGTCAACCAACAAGCCGAAAGTCGGCGGAACGCGAGTGCACGCGTTCAATTCCGATCCAGGCGCTTCTAGCTTCTACGCGGCACGGCGGCAATGAAAACACTTTACTCACTTGTTTATCTTAAATTCACTAGAAACTTTACAACACTTTTTCGTTAGTACAAAGAAGAGCCATTTCACTGGCTGCAACTGTACACACTGTTTTGAAAACAATGATGAAATTTTAGTAAGCGCGGGATGTCATCATTCGTAGGAAAATCTTAACACCGCGATTCAGCCAGACGACGAAATCGTACAACGCCATCTAGAGAGCGCATGGGTAAGCTTTTTAAATGTTGTTGGGCAAGTTATAATAATGGCGTTATTTGTAATCGAAATAGTATTCAATTTCATAGTTTATTTTATATAGCATTGTATTGTATGCTATTACTAAGACTAGGCGCTATTATTTATAGTAAAATCGACGTTTTCATTACAGATATTACAAATACACAAAAAATAAGTTTGTTTTTCTGAATTAAAAACTTATTATTTATATTGCAGACGATAAAATCAGTACTCAGCATGCGCAAATATTCATCACTACTACGGAAACCTTCACATACTGGGTCACTTTAAATTCAGATGCTATATGCTAAACTTGATTGCTGGTTGGCTAATCTAAGATTCAATTTATAACATCGGAAATAGGTTTCTTTTAATTATCACGAGGCAGATATCAGGCCTTATAAATAAAACAATAACATACACAATGCAGACTTTATTTCCACCAAGTTTTCTTCAAGAATTAATATATGTAGTTGAACTTTTTGTGCCGCCCCCACCCATACATTACATAAACAGACACCAGTACAGTCGACATATTCATTAATAATTATAATTTATTGTTATTTGGCGTCTCACTGCGGCCCTCGCGACACAATGATCACTGCTGACGGTACTAGACCTGCAATGAAAAAGGCGAAAACATAAAATAGTCACACCACTAGGGTATTACCGCCTCATTAGTGAACTGATCCAGCAATGGATTTCGGCTTCTTTCACTCACTATATCTTTTTCTTTCAGTCTCTTTACATTCTTCTTAAAATATATACATTTTTTCTTTAGACAAGCGTTGTATCTTTACATAGTAAAGTCCCTCCCGCTGTCTGTATGCTAACATCTTTTAAACTACTGAACGAATTTTCATGCGGTTTTCACCAATAGATGGAATGATTCAAGACGAAGGTTTAGGTATATAATTTGTCAAGGTTTTGTGTAAATTGGTTGAAATATGACGATAATTATTGGAAGTGTTGGAAAAAGTCAAGCCACCTTGCTCTAACTCTACCCGTGCGAAGCCGCGGGTCGCTAGTATGATTATAAAATGAACACAAACCTAATAAATCCAACGGTTTGTCATAGTCTTCTGTGGTGAATATCTTTTTGGGGAATGTGGTCATCAGCTTGAAGCTGTCTTCTTGAGCGTACTCTGCCGCATTCATCTGAAGGAATAGTCTGAAAAATATGAGTTTTGTAAATTAATACTCAATACTCAATACTTTATTGCATTCCACATGTAGTACTTAGGTGGTAAAACTTAAAATTAGATCACATGGACCCTGTCGGGCACAGCAAATAAGTGAGTTAGGAGAGAGGAAGCACTTGTAAATTATAATTATTATACAGTAGGTAGGTAATTTCTAAGATAAACTAATAGTAGGTATTTATAATATAGAATATAAATAGGTATCTATTGGGAGATCTTGTAATAATTAATAAATATAATATAAATATTTAATTTTGACTACTAAAATTATGACTTTATATGTATATCACTTAAATATTCATTTAATGAGTAGTAGCTTTTCTTTAACAAAAAATCTCTTAGTTTTTTTAGAAATGTGTGAGTTTTTTCTTCGTTTTTTATTGATCCGGGTAGTTTATTATATACTTTAATGGACATTACATAGGGACTTTTTGAGTGCATTTTTAGTCGAGAACTTGGTATGTTTAGCCTAGATCGGTGTCTGAGTAGATAGCGCGACTGGATGTCTTCACGTTTTGAGTAGAACTCGTGATGTTTTCGCACAAATTTGCATGTTTCTAAGATATATATACACGGAAGGGTTAAAATATTGTGTTTTTGAAAGAAAGGTTTACAACTATCGGTTTGCTCAATGTTTACCAGGATTCTGACCAATTTCTTTTGCAGCGTGAACAGTATTTGTGCATCTGTACTGTTTCCCCAAAGAGTGACACCATAGCTAAGCCATGCATAGGCATAAGCATAGTAGGTGGTGAGGGCTGTCTGAAAATTGGTGGTCTTTTTTATTTCACGGAGGGCGTATGAGAATTTAGAAATCTTTGAGTGAGTTTTCTGTATGTGTGATTTCCAGTTTACGTGTGTGTCTATAACTAGTCCGAGTAGTGTAAATTCGTTAACAGTTTCTAATTTTGAGCCATTGAACGTAAAATCTAAAGTTAAAGGAGTTTTTTGGTAAGGGTGAAAAGTTATTAATTTTGTTTTGGAGTAGTTTATCTCGAGGTTATGCTCGTTCATCCAATTGCAAGTTTTTGTAAGAATGGAATTAAGGGTTTTTTCTATATTTACATTGTCTTGGCATGAGACTAATATGGATATATCGTCGGCGAATAGGACACATGGCCCTTCTATGATTTTAGGTAGGTCATTAATATATATTAAAAATAAAAGGCATCCTATTACGCTTCCTTGAGGGATTGAGGCGTTAATACATAAGGCCAGCTTCTTCTTAGCGTGTTGGTCAGCTATGCAAACTCCGCTCGCTGATGCAGTCATAAGATCGTCAAGTGCGCAGGTGTCAAAGCATGCAGCGCAAGATGGAAGGTGGGCCATTGTCTGTGAAAACACGCCGCATACACATTTGAGATCTGAGCCGTCCAAGGGGGTTCATGGACGGCTCAGACCATTGTATTGTATAACGGGCGGGTGTCCGCAACTCCACCTCAAAGCGCGTATTTTGCGTGCGGAGACAGCACGGCTCGGATCATGTGAAGAGATTGTCTTTGCTACGGCCGACTTGGGTTCGGAGTCTATTTAGAGATTTCCAAGTCGGCCACGACAAAGCATGCCGACGGCTCGATGAAGCCGTTAGGGCTTAAGCAGCTCCCGCCAGAGATCACATACTGCTGTGCAGGCATTGCTATTAGCTGGGCTAGCTGGGCCAACGCACCCAAAAAAGCTTTGAAGGATAGCAAAACATGTTAACAAACTTCAGGAATCATTACAGTACATGGTTACCCCTGCACAAAAAGTGACTTCTATATATGTATCATTATTCTGTAAGTAGGTTTGTACAAACACTTTCTTACGTCATTTTTATTTATAAAACTATACATATTATAATCTTCCTGCCCCTGTCCCATTCTACTTGGAGTCGGCGCAACACGTTTTCTTCTTCCATTCTTCCCATCACGGCATCATTTATTCCTTTCTCTTTCATATCATTCATCACACGATCCATCCATCTTTTCTTTAACCTTCCTCTCCCTCTCCATCCATCAATTTTATAAAACTACAGATGTGCCCCGCAACCTTCGTCCGCGTGAAATTAGGAGTGTGAAATGTACTTTACGACCTATTCTCATACCTACCAAATATACATAAAAAAACTTCATAAAAATCGGTCGAGCCGTTTCGAAGGAGTGCGACCACAAACACCGTGACACAAGATTTTTATATATTAGATTTAAGGTAAAAACACCCGTTTCCTATTGGACTCTGAGAAGGAACAAGAAACTCAAGTTTTCATCTCTTTCAGTCAGAACATGTGAGGATGATGCAGATTGACTAGAAAACTAAAATATATTCTCTATTACTAGCTTCTGGCCGTGACTCCCACCATGTGGACTAGTATAGAAAGTATCTTGTATGGTTAATCTAAGTTATAAAGTACTGTGACGTTTTAGTTGTTAAACATTATTAACTGGATGTTTCATGATTCTAATGTATTATTTATTTTTCTTTGTACCTATTATCTTAAGCAATGGTAAAAAAAATATCGCGCCTAGAGGTATTTTATGTCGGATACATTGAGTGGACCACCTTTGTAAGACGACTAAAAAGTCAGTGTATGTATGCCAAATTTTATCCAAATCCATTTAGTTTTTTCGTGATTGAGTAACAGACATCTAAACATACAAGCTTTCACATTAATAATATTAGTAGGATATAACAAAATTGTTACACAGCTCTTTCACAACATTTCACCATTTTACACACCCACAATATCCATCTCAGAGGCGAAGGTCTTTCGAGAAACCGCACAGAGCGGCCTTGGCCAGTCAGTGCACTCAATGTCATTCAACTCTTCAACTCAGTTCTTAACATACCTAACAGCAGCGAGCTGTTCCTTAGCACCAAAGATGTGCGCGAGCGTCTTGCCGTCGGGCAGCCGGATCTGTATGCGCGCCTGCTCGTACGCGACCTTGGGCGCCGCGCTGCAGACAGGCGCGGGCGGGGCGGGGGCCGGGGCCGCCGCGGGGGGGGGCTGCCCTCCTGCTGCTAGTCTGTAAGTTGGTGGACGGAGTTAGTAGTAGTAGTCAGCCTATAATGCTTCCACAGCAGTACTTCTATGACACAGGCTACCTCTCTACGAGAGGGAGGGGCCTGTAATAGATAAATTCATTTATTCAGGTAATTTACACCCATCAACCAATTTTCACCCGAGGCAGACCGCTGGCAAGGTCGCTATGTATTGTGAGGCGAGTTGAGATACATTGAATATATATTTTAATATACGTAATAGTGGACATCGATACTACAGTGGTGATGAAATAAATCAGAAAAAGTTTAGGGCCAGGGTTTGAACTCCATACTACAACTCGAAAGTTGGGGCAAATACGTTTGATGATTATTGAATAGGCAGGAATTAAATAGGCTAAAGCCCATTTATTCTTTAGTCAGACACATGCATAATAAAAATGTTTTTACTTACTTTCTAGCCTGCTTATCAGATTCAATCTGCGCACGCACCCTCTCCCTTGCCTTCTGGTCCTCAATCTTCTCCCGTCTCCGCTGGTCCACTAACTTCTGCATCTCCTGCTCTTGCATTCGCTGACGAGCATCCTGCATCTCCTTGCCAGACTTTATGCGGATGCGTTCACGTTCTAATGCTTCAGCCTGAAAATGGCAGCATTTTATTGTTTAAGGAGTATACAAACAGGCTACAAAATTAATCCATTAAAAGATTGTGTGAACTTTACATCTTTTGAGCTAATACTTCAGCCTGAAAATGGCATCGTTTCATTGTTTAGGGACAATACAAATCAGGTTAGTTCATGAAAAGATGGTGATGTGGTATTAAATCATTTGAGACGACATTGTGTGTTCCTGAGTAGTGGAAGGAGTAATGGGAGGCCTTTTTCAGGAGTGGGGAAACCCACTCGTAGGCTAGAAAAAAAACAAACCAAACCACGGTGCCTAGGTAATAGTGTATCAATTGGCACCTTTTGGGTATGGAATCCTAAAAAACGTTTGACAAAGCCTTATAAAAAAAAGCATTGGTAAAAAGTCTAGTTAACCATATCATCTCCATCTTCCCAACTATGTTGGGGTCGGCTTCCAGTCTAACCGGATGCAGCTGAATACCATTATTTTACATGGAGCGACTGCCTATCTGACCTCCACAACCCAGTTAGTACTGGGTAATACAAAACCCCTTGGTAAGACTGATTGTCAGACTTTTTGGGCCACTGACTACCTGTAACGACTGTCAAAGATTTACAAATACAGCCAGGACCAACAGCTTAACGTGCTTTCCGAGGCATGGAGGAAACTCGGTATGTAATGGGCGGTCACCCATCCACAGACTAACCTAGGTAAGCACGGCTTAACCTAAAGATCGACCCGAGCAGCTGTTATTATTTAGCCACAAGCTCCTCAAGTTTAGTTAACCATAATATGGAAAAATACTTTGGCCATGAATGTGCAGAACCAGTCCGATGAACAATACAATGGTTAGGTAACCATTATAAAACTGAATTAAATTAACAAATGAAAATGCTCAAACCATGATTTAACAGTATTTATATATAGTTGCTGCCAGTTAAGATGGCAATACCGGTCATTGAACCACATACATTTATTGAATCTCTTCTTTTAAAAAACGTATACAAACCTGTTAATAGCCCCTGAATTGACATTGATTGTGATCCTGAACATTAACAGAAGAAACAATAAGTACATGGTTTATGGTTTCAGTTCGTGTTAAGAGATATCAGGGAAAGGGCAATGACCGCCATTGCCATTTTTACTGGCAGCAACTAGTGTCACATGTCATAACAAAATTTCTAATCTTATCCAAGAGATAAGTTATTTGGTTAAAATATAAAAATAAACAAAAGCATCCCTCATCTATGAATCAACGTTAAAAATACAAAAACTAGCTTCAACTGTAAGATAAGAAATTAATTCTTATAAGATGCAACATTTACTTATTGCAGCTAAAAGGGTAAAAACAACAAACCTTTTCCTTTTCCTCTCTCTCTTTTCGTTTCTGTTTCATTCTTTCCTCCAGCAACATCAGTTGAGCTCTCTTCTCCTCTTCACTCAAAGGTTTCTTCTCTTCAGTCGACTCAGAGAAGCTACTATGATCAGTCTTAGCGGCATGGTATTCCATTTCGTCCTGATTCTTGAGCAATTTTCCACACACGTCGCATTTGAAGGACTTGGCTTCAACTTCGGGCTCAGCACCGACTGGATCTTGGGAAGACGAGGAGGATTCAGGCACGGCGGCCGGCACTGCTTCGACACTCGTGGAAGTAGCAATCGTTGGCGCCGTGTCCATCGCAGGATCGTCAGCGTGTGCCAACAACCACTCCATCGCAGGTTCCACCCCTTTATAACTCGTCACCGCTAGAGCCTTCTCCCTAAAACCCATAAAATCATGCAACATTTTAGGTTACCGAATTGGTGCAGTATTTTTATGTCAAGTAAAACTGAAGTCTATACTTACGCTCGCTCTTTGGAAAATCCCATTTCGATAAGTGTTTGTATTTCTGCCATTTTCTAAGTTAAGACCACAAAACTTATTAATTCATTAATTTGATAAAAGTCACCACCAAAAACCAAAATAATCATTCATCACGCATCCGTCATCAGCTGTTTTTTTTTTCATAAAACGCACAGATAAAATTTTATTGCGTTCCGTTTTGCACACGCAGTAGTTGATTTTTTTATCATTTATATATTCGTTTTGCTTAGTCATTTGTTCACAATTTCACATTTTGCAGGATAGTAACTTTTACAGATAAATATTATACGGGTATTCATCATCATCATCAGCAGGCAACAGCAGTCCACTGCTGGAAGCAGGCCTACTCAATAGCACGCCACTAAACTATACGGCTATTAACAATAAATGACTATCAAGAAGTTTTTATAATATTTAAGGAGATTTCTTAAATAAGACTGTGATATTCTACACCTATAAAGGAAGAGATGCCAAAGCTCTTAGAATACACAGTGAACTAACTATTGCTGTCTTTACTGTCATAATTATTAGTATTCTGCTCAGGGTGATTGTTTTAATCTTATTCCAGAGTGGGAAAGATATGGAGCAGGATGTCTAACTCTATCTCTTTCCCACTCAAGTCACCAGGTCTCACTGAAGCAAATCCCGCGAGGCAAGCGGTGGGACTCGAGCTACACATCAAACTATATATTTCCAGTATAACATGACCTCAGGGCGGCTTTGTATACTTTTCTTGTACAATGAGAGATCCGCATAAACTGATTTTGTATAGATCGATTGGTCGTCGTGCGTACTATAAATCATTATGTGACTTTGCGTCGATTTGAATATTCCATGCAAGTAAAACAATCGGAGCTCATGGTTGTAGCCTAGCTATTGTTATCCTCTATGGGTGTTGTCTTAATATTATCTGAATCCTCCCTGGTTTTCCTATTACCTACTGGCTGTTTATTTATAGCAGTACCTAGTTATAGCGTTTTAAAAAAAAAATCATTCATGCCAATTTTGACTGCGTCGTTTCCGTGAAAATCAATATCGAATTTATTAGATAATATTGTGACTGATTGATTACCTACAAACAAAATATCTAGTCTCAAATTCAGTTATTTCCTTTCGTTTCAAATAGAATTATAATTAATAAAAATAAAGAATGGCTACACACAAGAAAACCACAAGCAAAACAATTCAATACAGTGACCCAGGAAGGATATTAGAGTTGGTCAAGAGTTTAACTGACGATACATGTATCGCAATACAAATGAAAATAAATACGTATGTACGTAGCTAACATTACTTATCTATTATTTTTATTTTAGTAAGTAGGAACCCTAAAGTTGCACTCGTTTAGGAAGCTTAGGAAAACCATGGCAAATGGCAAGTAAACCGATTATGACCGATTGCCAAACATTGTCAACATATAAAAAAAAATAACTTAAAAGAGGAAAATATTGAAAGAGGTTTTCATTGGAGAACCTCTATTAGGTAGGTAGTCCAGCCTGTCTGTTCAAGACTTTGTTCCCTACTGCCGAATAGGTAGTGCCGAGCATTTCAAAGCTCTTAAAAGCTTTCAAACAATGTCACAAATGCTCATGATGACTATGGTATGACGCGCCAAAATTGTATTCTTCTTTTTTTAGTAATTATTCGATGGTACAGCTTATCAAATTACTTGAGAGTGCCGGTTTTACTTCAGTTCCTGGAAAGAGCAGAGTTTCAGGGACACTCCAGCTGGGTGTGTGCCTTGATTTGGTTGACACATAAAGCTCAGACTCGCGCGGTAACGTGAGAGCGTGGATTATTCTTTACGTAAAGGCACTTAAATGTTACAGATATGCGATGAATGTGAAGCAGACCTGGTGTTTCAAGTGATTGCGCACTGTAACCGTAAAGATGCATTCGTGGAAGCTATAGGCACAGTTCCTTTTCCACGGAAAATGAAAATAAAAGTATGATTTAAATTTGTTTGTCTGCTTTTTTCTTCTTAGCAAGTCGATGGCAATCTAAATTAAATCGTGTTATTTTGTGTCTATTGTATCGACAATATCACACATTCAGAGATAGTAGTCTTTACATCTAAATGGTTAACATCTAAATCACCATTCAAGAATGCAGTCTTTAGATGTTAACCATTTAATTACGCCCAGAATTTACGAAACCTTCAATAGCGTTCTCAATTGCTGCAAACAACAAGGTTACCTACATGCCTCATCGTTTTCGTTTCTTTAGACTATTTTAACGGTACCGATCAGATCCGACATAACTGTACTAAGAACCTGTATCTTTATGTAAGCACCCTAACTAAGAAAAGTTAACGACAAAGAAGTTAGACACTAATAATAAGCTTTTGAGTTCCTAGTATCGAGTCTCTCGATGCTCTGTCCCGTCCATTACCTACCCAATGTTATGGTCTTGAGCCTCTTGCACGGTGCACGGAGCGGGTGTTCAGTTCACTCCAGTCGTCCTGTTAAATTACGTAACATCATATCAACACGGCCTATGTCCAGCAGTGGACGTCTTTCGGCTGAAGTGATGATGATGATGATATCAACACGCCTGTAATCCCTTGAGGGTTTGGCAGATGTGTAAGTAACTAATAGTACACCCACATTTCGCCAGTTATGTTTTAAGTCCCTTGTAGGAGGACGGTTAGATTAATCCTTAGAATACCCATCGCACGCGCACGTAAGCACTGCTCATTTTTTTCAATGCAGACACGCGGGCGTGCACCCCGCGAACTTTAGCGTACTTAAGCCCTTATTGTATACGCCTAAAATAACTTGACTAACCAAGTTCCTCTCCCAAAGTTAGCGGATCTATTTGTTAACACGCTAAAGTCAAGAATTGATCAAACGGAGCTCTTCAGCGACTTCGAACAGGATTTCAAAGACCTTGTCACGCCTGTAAGTTTAGCTGACTGACATTACCTACTTCCTCCTGAATTTTTTGGACTCTCGGACAAGTTCCTGATTTGGCCGTGATGTTAAGGTCAATTTAGAGACGGTTGTCCAGCGCTTTAACTCCCAAGATAAGTCCCGTCGAGTAACTCTAGTTATAAAGTAGGTATTTAAAATTTTCCACCCCATTCCCTCGAGTTTTTATATAGAGTAGGTACGCTACGCTACTTCTTAGCTACGGCCTTGCCCATAAAGTGACCTTACGTTAACTTTTCAGTATATACCCGAAGACACCACAAAAGTGAGACGCGTGATAATGGTACCACTTACAGGCCTCCCGTTCTCCGTCGTCTTCTGCGTCATAGGAACAAGGATAACGGAAAGCGATGTCCCGATAGTCATAAACGAATGTTCAGAGTACGTAGTCCTTCGTATCATTCTCTCATCTTTGCAAGCGCCAATGATGTATCTAGATCATGTCGAAAATAACTACATACGTAGGTACCCGCGCAGCTTATGTTATAAGATTACAGACATTCTAAATCCTCGGGTTGAGACAAAAAAAAAGATTTAAAACAGGACATATGTTGGGATTAGGTAGGTATTTTAGAACATCCTAATGAGTACCGTAGGTTACCTAATTCCATTAAATTCTCGGTACCTACCTATTCCATTTCCAACGACAATGAGTGCCTATCTGGCCATTACGAAATAGTTTCTTTATTAAGATTCAAGATTCTTTATTTTGCATGAAAAGGTACATGATGGTCTTATAAAAGAAAAGGTTTCACACATTTCGCTGACTTCCTTCGGCATGCAAACTTAAAATTAAAATACCTACACAATGTACTCTTGGTTTAGGTACCTAGTACTAGTTAAAAATTTAACAAAATGTAATAAAATTAGAAAAAAATATATAAAATCAAAAAAAAATATAAAAAATAGGAACAAACAAAAGCTACTTAACCATTACAAATGGGTTTATAAGTCAAAAACTCATTAATTGTATAGAACACGTTATTAAAGAGCCATTTCTTCAGTTTAATTTTGAAATAATTAATTGGTAGTTCTCTGATTTGTTTCGGTATTTTATTATTACTTATAATGGATGAAAGTATCCTTAACGAAGTCGAAAGGCATCACAATTTGTTTTTCCCCCATTGCCATATTTTTTTTGTACTAGCTAGGCCATACCTGGGAACCTTCGAATTACGGAGATGGGGGTGGTCAAAGTTCCAACATTTATTAGAAACAAGTTTTTAATGTTATTTTAAATTTCTCCAAGACCCGATCTCCGTACTGTTAAATGCTTCCATCAGCACAATATTTTGAGTGCGTTACATTAAGTCCAAATGTGGTCAGTGGCCCAAAAAGTCTGACAACCAGTCTTACCAAGGGGTATCGTATTACCCAGTACTAACTGGGTTGTGGAGGTCAGATAGGCAGTCGCTCCATGTAAAATATTGGTATTCAGCTGTATCCGGTTAGACTGGAAGCCGACCCCAACATAGTTGGGAAAAGGCTAGGCAGATGATGATGATGACATTAAGTCCAAATGAAAACCGTGATTTTTCACGCCTAAAAAAAAGTCCTTTCCCAGCTACAACTAGCAACTTAGTTTGATGTATCATATTTGATGCCACAATGCTTGGTTGACAGCTTCGTGAAAGATCCGTTTACACCTTGTATTATAGCATTATTATCTATCTCATCATCATCATCTGCCTAGCCTTTTCCCAACTATATTGGGGTCGGCTTCCAGTCTAACCGGATGCAGCTGAATACCAGTATTTTACATGGAGCGACTGCCTATCTGACCTCCACACCCCAGTTAGTACTGGGTTATACGATATCCCTTGGTAAGACTGGTTGTCAGACTTTTTGGGCTACTGACTACCTAACGACTGTCAAAGATCTACAAATGACACCCGGGACCAACGGCTTAACGGCTTTTATTATCTATCTATACATACAAATAAAAAAAAATTGAAGTGTGCCAGCACATCAAGCTACCGGAAATTGACAAATTTTCCCAATCAACCGACCACCACAACTACAAACTATAAGGGTATTTTGTTTTGTTTTTAGATTCATCTGGCCGACTCTAAAGAAGGCGATCGCTTATGAAAACGAGTGTATTTTGAAAATAAAATGCCAACATCTACTACGCATCGCCAAAAGGATGTTTACTCAAGTAAGCTATATATAAATTTTTATTAACTTGTCAAGTGCGATTTTTGTAGAATTATCAAAGACAATTCGCCGCGATTTTATTGTCCCAAAGTCAATCTAATCGAAGAAAAGAGCATATACATTGAGACTGCGTTCGACCATAATAATTCATCCTAAACTACAGTACCTACTTAGTGAGTGCATGTCGCTCGGATTATGGTCGATCAAAGGAGCATGGGCATTATACTATGAATTCAGGGCGTAAGACCAACAGAATTGAAATATGTATATTTCAAATACTCAGTAGTTTATACCACTTCTGCTCTCCAGTCACTTAGGCACTGGTTGTCATAGAATTAAGTGAAGCCCTAATTTTAGTATTTAGTTGCTGTTCTTTGCATAGGTATTTTCACCAATCATTGAGCTGATGCGATGTTGACGCACTGGCGCGCTGTTTGTATCAACAAACAGCTACTGTTGCCTTTTGATGATCAGAAGAAACCCAAAAGAGAATAGGGCGTCCGTAAACGTAGTAAAGGTTAGGTACTCTTTTCAATGTTAGCGGACGCCCTAGTTTTTTTTCAGGAGTCAACTTACTACCTATATCTTTGTTTGTATAATCGACCGCAAGTCATCAGCTGTGTAGTCCTGCTTGTTTTCCATGCGCATCCCCTTAATTGGAACTAAGCTGCCATTTTGCTTTTCATAACAATACTAATGTCTGCTAACTAAATAATAACAGCCGCTCGGGTCGATATTTAGGTTAAGCCGTGCTTACCTAGGTTGGTCTGTGAATGGGTGACCGCCCATTACATACCGAGTTTCCTCCGTGCCTCGGAAAGCACGTTAAGCCGTTGGTCACGGTTGTCATCTGTAGATCTTTGACAGTCGTTACAGGTAGTCAGTGGCATAAAAAGTCTGACAACCAGTCTTACCAAGGGGTATCGTATTACCCAGTACTAACTGGGTTGTAGAGGTCAGATAGGCAGTTGCTCCATGTAAAATACTGGTATTATTGGTTAGTCTGGAAGCCGACTCCAACATAGTTGGGAAAAGGCTAGGCAGATGATGACTAATGTCTGCCAAGAGCAGCACTCCCTTGTCAAAGACAATTACGCGCCAAAAGAACCACGCAACACTGCTTTAAGCCTGGAGCATGCAAAGCGTTGTGCGGATTTACAATACAGGGTGTAAACGGACCCTTCACGAAGCCGTCAACAAAGCATTATGTACACCAAACTAAGTTACTATTTCGCAAAAATTATTTCTTGGAGAGGATTTTTTTTTTGAGGGTGTTAAATCACGTTTTACGATAGGACTAAATGTAACGCACTCAAAACGTTGTACTGATGCATCCATCAGTACAACGTTTTGAGTGCGTTGAATTGAATAGTACAGGAGTCGTGGAGGTGTTTAAAGTAAAGTTCTTACATTGAAAATTTGTGAAAAAGTTGGAACTTTGACCTATGTCCGTAACTAGAAGGTTCCCAGGTATGGTCTATAACAAAAAAATTATCGCAAGGAGAACAAGTGCCTTTCGGATCCGTTAAGGGTCTTGTTACACCCTTTAGAATAAGAGGTCAGCTTATACAGATTTTTTTTCCCACTCACCTGCGGCCTAACTTCCCTTTGTGCAACATCTAGGTGGCGTCAGTAGGAGCTCTGTTGCCAATGACGATAGCTCAGGCTAAGCAACTTATCAAGGCTGAGCACTGCGTGATCATGCTGATCGATGTCGAAAAGATGGAGCTGTTTGATGCCTGCCCGCCTCCCAAGGATCTTTCGGTATAAACGGTTTTGAGTCTTTCAGTTGTGTACAAAGGCGAACTTAATGCCATTCTATCAGCCAACCATCATCATCAACGTCATTATTATTTTTATCAGGTCTGCGAATGTATAAAAACACCTAATTATAGAATAAGTACTATCATTAGTTTGAGATAATAATCACTGAATCTTGATCGTTATCAGCAGACAGAATCAAAATCATTGTTGTTTGTCCTCATAATTTCATTAATTTAATTATTGTCCTTTATTTATATTTTTACAAATTATTTACATTTTTAAATATTCCTTAAAAAGATATTCCTTAGGTATCGGAAACAGGGTCCAAGCTACCGGCGGCCATGGCTCCTGAGAGAGGAACCTCCTAACAATACGAGCCGTGTCCAGGAGTATCGCATGTCAATTATTATAAGCCTGTACTATCCCACTCCTGGGAAAAGTACTACAATCCTCATAATATACCTACTTAAACTTATAACATAGTCAGCAATCACAGGAGTATTACCACCTCCTTTGGAAACCTCAAGTCATAGACTCATAGTATTGCAACGAAAAAAATTTCTTCTAATTTCAGGGGCGCATCGACCTAGAACGTCGCTTCCCTCTGAACAAAGGTATATGTGGCGAAGTGATCAATACAGGGGTCCTCGTAAACGCTAAGATAGCAAAAGAACACCCCTCGTTCAACCCCAGAATTGATTGCCTACCTGATGTCAAATGCAAGTAAATAACCTTGTGTAATCTACCTAAAATTACCAATCAGTGGATACCAAATAGCAGGAAACGACAACGTGGCAGGCCCAGAAGGAGATGGCGGAATGAGCAAAGGATTGGCCTACAACCGCACCATACCGCGAAATGTGGAAGGCGGGAAGGGAGGCCTTTGCCCTGCCGTGGGACAATATAGGCTTATAATAATTTAATAATAATAACCTACCTATTACAGTTTGTACTTTTTTGTAATATTATGTATAAATTCTCTCTTTCCATAACACTTTCCACCCACCAGAAATCTGCTATGCTTTCCTATTCGAGAGCCGTCAGGAATCATTGGTGTGGGTTTACTCATCAACAAAGTAGTGGAACCTTACTTTGATTCCATGGATGAGGAGATGGCCTTGTCATTCAGCATGTACTGCGGCGTCTCCATCCTACACTCAGTGGCCTACCAGAAGATTCAAGAGGCACACACTAGGAATGCCTTGGCCACAGAGCTTTTAATGTATCATATGAAGGTCTGTGATTTTTCGTTTTCTACACACAAATTACTTAGTGCCTTCTTCAAATAACCTAGGACATGATTTAATCGCAAAATAAAAAAAAAACGAAGCTATAGTCACAGTCACAAGGCATAGTACTTAACTTGTGAAAGTACCTATTGTAATTGCCCATTCCAAAGCGTAGATCTCTATGGAGAAGAATGGGCATGACACACACGTGACACACACGTATGGACACTCTTTTACATCAAAATATTGTTACAAAATCTTGGTTACATAATTCATGTTGAGATTATACAATGTGTTTGGCTACCGGTTACCGATACTGTAAGGGTATATTATATACTCATTTCTATCGACAAATACACGTGTATAAATACTCCTAACTCCACATCCCGCGAATGGCAGCCATTTTGTTTTTTTAATCGGCTGATCTATGGTATATTCAATGAAATGGTAATATCTATGAATCTAAGAGACCTAGAGACGTGCAAATAATCTTATTGCAAAGGTAAACGCAGAGGCTATCAAATTATGAAGCCTAAAAAATACGAAATATTACATAAAAAATTCTTATTTTTTTACATTTTCTACTCTAGTGCAAAATTAACCCCTGAAAATTGCGTATGTTTTATGTTAAATCAGAAGTATTTGAGTCAACCTACAAAATGATATCAAAATATTGACTCAACACCAATTATTTTGAGAGATATTGTCATTTGAATATAGCATTATCCCAGCACTTAAAATCCACAATGTCGCAGGTACCCCAGCAGCAGATACTTAAGGCACCAAATTTACCAGTGGGAGTGAGATGCCAGTAAGGTAAGTGAGTGGACGGCACGGAGGAAACTGAGTATGTAATGATGGTCACCAGACCGACAGACCGACCTTGTCAAGTCAAGTGTAGCTTAACCTTGAAGATCGACCCGTGCGGCTGTTATTATTTAGCCACTTCACTCACTCACCTTTCTGCCGTCTCACTCCCACTCGTAAATTTGGTGCCTTATCTACCTGCTCAAACAAAGGACGAGGTTCCTGCAACATTGTGGTGTCTATGCCAATAATCGGTGTTGAGCCAATATCATTTTGTAGGTTGACTCAAATACTTTTGATTCAACGTAAAAACATACGCAATATTCAAAGGTAAATTTTGCACTAGAGTAGAAAATGTAAAAAATAAGTAATTTTTATCTATAATTTCGTAATTTCTTATTTTTTTAGGTTCTTTTTACTTACTTTTTCAGGAAAATTTATTAAATAATTTGAGACAATCGGAGTTTACCCTTGCAATAAAATCATTTACACGTCCTGGTCTCTTAGATTCAAAGATATTAGTTGATATTATTTATAATATCAATTTCATTGAACATAGATAAGCCGATTAAAAAACAAAATGGCTGCCATTCGCGGGGTGTAGGGTTCGGAGTATTTATAAACGTGTATTTGTCGATAGAAATGAGTATATGATATGCCCTTTAAGTATGGGTAACCGGTTGCCAAACACATTGTATATATGTGAGAACGATGTAGAAAGACTTAAGTTAACCTTAAGAACGTCCAGAGTAAAAAGATACAATCAACAATTCAGAAATAAACCATGGCAGCTAAGAGATGACTAGTCCCTACTGACCGTATGAAGATCGTCGCTTCACGATGTCTAGTGTTCGTCCAAGAGCTTGCCTATCGCACAGGCATCAAAGCTATAACACACAAATTCAGCATTCTGTTGTCCTTCATCGTCTGCTTTTGGGTGTTTATCCCTGTTGTTTCACTTGTGTTGGATGTAGATAGGGGATGATGAAGTGTCTCGTCTGATGGGCTGCCCAGCTTACCATCACCATCCTCACCTAACCAGTCTCCACTTCAACACACGGGCGCTGCCGTTGCGAGAACTGCCATGCTATGCCTTGAAGATTCTAACAGATCTTAGATTTGATCAAAAGTACGTATCCTGTGTATTATATGATGACTCAGCAGAGTAGTTTTTAGGAGATTGTCCGGAGAAAACTACACATAAGGAGGAGTAAGAGGGTATGGAGAACTGGGGAAGCCCTTGCCCAGCGGTGGGATTCTAAAGGATGATTTAAATGTATAATAATAATGTGTCCCGTAGTCTTGTTTAAAAGAGTAGGTACCCTAAGGAAGTAGTAAATACGGATTAAGTAAGGGATGACAGGGAGGGTTTTACTTTGACCTTGACCTGGCGTAGTACGGAGTTTCAATAGACTACGAGGCCAGTTTACATTGGTCCGGTTAACAATTTACAATCGTCGTGCACCTTCCTTTACTAGTGGACACATTCAAGTTCATGAACCTGTGCCAATTTAACAGACAAAAGCAACGGTAAGGCACTAGTCGGATTAGCAACGATTTGCAATTAGAGATACCAACTATAAACGATTTGTTTGAGAGAGTTCTCAATGGCAGTGTGAACAGTCAGCGATCGACTAATTATGTATTTCTTTTACTGACTCCGATCCCTACATCTATTGTAGGTTTTTTGAGCGAGATTAGTAAATAATCATTAAAAAAATAAATTCAATGGAATTTATTTATTATAATTTAAATTTATATAATTAAAATATAATTATTTAAATAATTAGATAACTATTTAATTAATTATATTTTAAATAATTATATTCTAAATAATTATTTATCTCGCTCAAAAAAACTACAATAGATGTAGGAATGATGATGATGTAGGGATGTTGGGTGGATGTGATTATAATCAATAGCTATAGTCGCTTACTCGTCGGCGGTCAGTATAGCAAATACTGAATCAGAATTGTCTTTCCTCTAGGTTCGATATAAAGAAGCATAAGCTGGCCCGCTTTATCCTGTACGTGAAGAGGGGCTATCGGGACGTGGCCTACCACAACTGGATGCATGCCTTCAACGTGGCTCAATGGGCCTATGCCTCCATTGTAAACTTCAGGCTGTGTTCTCAGGGATACTTCACGTAATTAGCTTACTTACTTACTTTACTTATGCTCGATATTCTTCAGCAACACTATCGATTAGTTCAATAATACAGGAAGCTGTAAAAAAAAACAAGTCCTGACTCCGGCAAAAGCTTTAAATAGCGAATACTGCAGTTTTATTCTCATACAAAATCAAGATCATGGTTCTTTTGACTACTTTTTTCTATTTCTAATTCAGAAACAATGGCAGAATCGGAATTAAGTCTGCCGACCCGACGTAAAAGTCACCCGTACAAATTGATTTAACTCAATCCGGACTAAGTTTTGAGTTACCGCCATAAAAAATGTGGTCTGTTCTCACATGTAAAATGTTTCTGCCGTGGCGAAATTTGTGGACGCCAAAAAATAAAAAAAGGAACATTCTTTTTTTAATACGGGAGATCGATTTTTGAATTTCTATGCGTGCGTCATAAAGTTGTGGAATAATTATTTTGTTGCAGTGACTTGCAAGCGTTTATGTACGTAATAGCATGTTTGTTGCACGACATCGACCATCGCGGCACCAGTAGCAGCTTCCAGGTACAAGGAAGTGAGTATATAAAACACTAAAAGTTTTCCCCACACTAGAAATTTCTCCTGTATCGTGGACACGTAGCGCAGCAGCCACTGCGCCAACTGTGTTAGAGATAATTGATAATCTTGGGATGTAGTCGTAATACAGGGTGTAAACAGACCCTTCACATAGCCGTCAACCAAGCATTCTGTACATCAAACTAAGTAACTTTACGCAAAATTTATTGCTGGGAATCGACTTTTTTTTTGGGGGTGAAAAATCACGTTTTAAGGTAGGACTCGATGGAAAGCACTCAAAGCATTGTGCTGATGGATGGATTAAATAGTACGGGGGTCTTGGAGGCGTGTAAAGTAAAAATCCTACATTAAAAACATGTATTTAAAAAAAAACTTGTTAAAAAAAAAAGTTGGAACTTTGACCCCCAATATCTCCGTAACTAGATGGTTCCCAGGTATGGTCTAGAACAAAAAAATATCGCAAAGACGGGAAGAACAAGTGCCTTTCGGTTATGTTAAGGGTCTATTTACACCCTTTAAATAGTCAACCTCGTAATTCTTTTACCATAACACTTTCCAGTAGGTAAATTTTCACTGCACTAAAGTTTAATAATGTCAAACTAAAGCTAAACGCAAAAAAGAGGCCTTGATGTTTTATCAATGATATTCAACCTCAGGGTTGTAAAGCACTGGGCTGCGGGACTGTTCGAAAGAGATACCGTGGCCCTGGAACACAAAGGACAAAGAAGGAACATGGATGGGTTTTAGTCAGTACAAGTCTGACACTCCCTTCCGCTCCGCCCAGAGTGGGGGGGGTCATTTGATGATTTCCCATCCGGAAAAAAAAAAAAAAAAAGGGGTTGTAAAGCAATTACGAGAGTGAATAGCATCGTAAATGCGGCCCTGTGTGTGCCGTTTGCTATAGAAGACAATAAAACCGCACCTTTTTACCATAAAATTATCATGGATACTGTGTTTGGGGAAGCGAATTTTATTGTCATTTCAGACTTGCACCGACTTGAAACACAGAGTTCTTCTGACAGGTGAAGCATTCGCTCGGATGTCGGAACTCGTAATAGTTCATTGGTCTCGTCGACAGCTGAGTGGGTTCGATTCCTAGGTCAGCCTAGGTGGTCAAAGCTAATAAAATTAAAGTTATATGGTGGCATCAGTGAAAAGATTCTAACTCTGATACCTTGTATCTCGGAAACGTGACTCTTTAGAAGATTTTGTCTCATACAAAACTTGTTTTATTAATACCAGCTATTGATTAATAAAGGTTTTATGCGTGGCCGCCATTTTAAAAATAAAATAAAATGAGGGAAGTTATGCAGCTTCATACAAAAGTCTTTCAACCCTTTTCGCCCACCACACAGATACGAACTTAGCAGCCTTATACTCCAGCGAAGGCAGTGTGATGGAACGCCACCACCTCTCCCAGTCGATGTGCATACTAAACACGGAGGGCTGCAACATCCTGGAGTCCCTTTCACGAAGGAACTTTGAGAGAGCCATCATCATGCTACGGGACAACATCCTGGCTACTGACTTGTCTAATTATTTCAGGTAAGATTTATAATACTACCAGAAACCTAATGGTGTCGGTCGCGACTGACGGGTTGAAGGTAGTGAGTTAAAAAAAAGTAAAGTAAAACAAAGAAAAGAAGGGGAAGGGAGGGGTAGAAGGTAGTGAGTAAAAGTAACTACCCACTTTTATGTAATTTATTTCGTCACAGCTGCTCTCAAAACGGTGAAGATCCTCAGAGAAAGCCGTCATAATATCGTAGACACAAAAAAATCGAAACCATGTAATACTAGCTTTGCGCGCGGCTTATCCCAAGGTAACGTAGTACCGGTATAAAAAGCATGCAATGTGTAATTCAGGTTATAAACTATGTGTGCCAAATTTCATTAAAATTAATTCAGTAGTTTTTGCGTGAAAAAGTAACAAACATTCATCCTTCCTCACAAACTTTCACATTTATAATAGTAAGGTTAGATGGCACTGGGCCCGTGTTAGGATAATTGCCCACTCCCTCACGCAGAGAGGAGTACCATGTCTCAACTATGGGATCATGCTATACTTAATTCAAAGACAAAAATGACGTTTTTTATACCCATCTCCCTAATTATTAGTTAGACTTTAATACATGCGTCAAATGCGACAAACCCATTCTCTCTTGCAGGAACCAGAACGATTACAAGATAATAGTGTCAGACTTCCAGATAGGGAACCAACTCCACTTCAGTGCGCTGCAGAATTTACTGATGAACGCTGCAGATCTGAGCGACAATATCAAGGACTGGGGATGCGTGAAGAAGTCTTCTGTTAGTTCAATATTAATCAATCATCACCAGACAGAACCTGCCCCACCCCCAGCGATTTAAGAGTAGAGGTAGCAACTTAAGACGGAAGCGCCAAAGTATCCCGCGAAATTCAAATTTTCTAACGCTTTTTGCAATTAGCAGACCGCCAGTGTCATGTTGTATGTTGATTAAAATATGATTTGCGGCCGTAATAAATATGGCTTTACAGAGGGTATCAGGACATTTGCGTGAAAGACATTTGCGCGAAGGACACTTGCGCGAACCCACTTGCGCGAAAAAACATTTGTGCACATGGAATTTTACGTGACTGGATTTTTGCGCGTACGGACACTAGTGCGTATGGAGATTTGCGCGAACGGACATTTGCGTGTCGTAATCGTGATTTTCGAGGTCGCTGATAACGAAAATGAGGGGATTGGGATGCGATCATTTCTATTGGAAACAGTAAAACTCGTGTGCGTAGTCGCAGCGAAAATCAAGATGGAGCCGAGGAAAAACTTCCATGACGGAAAAACCGAAAATTTTCCTCGCGCCATCTTGGGTTTTCATTATTTCAGCGACCCCGAAAACCACGAAAACGAGACCCATGACGGAAAAACCAAAAATTTTCAACAGTGGCAAGCTCTAGCGAAAGAGCCAAAATGATTTCAAGCGACACCCTCTACATCTAAATACCCTCGTGTCGCAAAGGCTGAAAAGCCGGAACAGCTTTCAGAAGTGTATCACCCCACTGACTGGCGAGGGGTCTAAGGAAAGACTAAAGCTGTGGCAAGGTAGTGCTTCCTTACCTAACCCATTCGTTCGAGCTGCTGAAAATCTCCCACCTGGACATGAGTTGCCATGGCTGACCTGGAAGTCTTTAAATAAACTCTGGACCCAGGTTGGTCGCAGCAAGGAAAACCTGCTCAGTTGGAGATTAATTATTGACTGCCCTGGAGTGGTGTTGTTCTACAAACGATGGGGCACTTAATGTCGTGACCTGCGTGTCCTGTTGTTTGTTCACTACAGGAACTGATGGATGCTACCGAAAGCTCCAAACTATCAGCTCAGTTCTGGGCTGACACAATTTAGATTGCTATCGACACGCTAAGAAGAAGAACGTTGCCCCACACTAGGAATTTCGCCTGTATCGTGGGTGCGTTTACAAACATTTAAACTCACATACACAAACAGCCAGACCCGGAAGAACTACCTGTAGGCTATACAAATATGTTTTTCCGTGCGGGAATCGAACCCGCGGCACGCAGTGCAGCAGGCAATCGCTCAGCCACTGCGCCAACTGCGCCGTCTTTACTTATTAGTTGCTGAAAGGGACAATATGATTGTCAACGAAACAAAACCGTGATGTTTTTTGTGAGTCAACCGATTTAAAAATTTGCATACATTTTAGTTTAGAAAATAGCAAGACTAAAACTAGTCAATCCATTTATTTATTGTGTGTAGTACACTTTTTTTTGTGTAATTATGTAAGTGTACGTACATTTTTTTTGGAGATCGTAATTAAATAAATTTCTGGTACAGGCAGCAATGCTGACCGAGTTCTTCAAGCAAGGTGAACTGGAGAAGCTGCGTGGACAGACGCCAGAGATAGTAGACAGGGAAAAGTGCTCCATACCCCGCCTGCAGATAGAGTTCATGGTGAACACCGTCATCCCGCTATATCAGTGAGTAAATCCCCGTTTCTTGTAAAAAGCCTTATTACGGAAAAAAAAAACTAAGTAGTTAAATTTCTACAATCTACATGAGCAAAATGTTTTTGTTGTGTCAACATAAAATTATGTTGTTGCGACAAAGTTGTGCAACTTTTGTTTTCTATGAGAAAAAGGGGCTTTACCGTGTACAAGGTGTAAACGGACTCTTTACGAAACCGTCAACCAAGCATTATATTTACATCAACCTAAGTAACTCTAGAAAAAACTGTTGCTGGGAAATGACTTTTTTTTGGGGTGAAAAATCACGTTTTACGGTAAAACTCAATGTAACGCACTTAAAACTTTGTGCTGATGGATGTATTGAATAGTAAACGGGTCCTAAAGGTATTTAAAGTATAGTTATAACCATAAAATCTAGAATTAAAAAAAAAAAAAAAAAAAGTTTCAACTTTGACCTCCAATATCTCCGTAACTAGAAGGTTCCTAGGTATGGTCCAGATAAAACAATGATTGCAATGACGGGGAGAACACACTTGTTCTCCTTTCGGCTTCGTTAAGGGTCTATTGACACCCTTTATACATACCTACACGCCGTACTGCGGTTATACTAAACCAGCTCATACAGTAGGTACCTGAATGTTGAGCAGAGGAGATAGAGATTATTGCCAAATAATTTCACTGTGCTCCGCTGGTTTTATGTGGAATGCCAGCCTAAATGACACCTTCAAAACGCTACAAAAGACAGTTTTTTGTGCACATGTTACAGTAGATAATAATGATAACGAATAACTTCGCAGGCTGCTGGGTGAGATAATTCCAAAACTCAATGCGATGGCGTGCACTGAAATCGTCTTATCCCATATAGAAATGTGGGAATTCTCAAAGCCGGTGTTTGCAGAGGTAACTTACACGCAATTTCCTCGGAAAACTTCACAAATGTTAGACAAGATGGAAGGGATACCGACGCAGAAACGGTTACCAGGTATTCAATACACCATTCTGAAAATTTCCTATGTGGTCACATAGAAAAAAAACCGACCAAGTGCGAGTCGTACTCACACGCACACAGGGTTCCGTAGCACCAAACAATATAATAAAAATATTTTTGAAGGCTCATTCATATGTTGTATAGTTGTTGTTGTAGTTCGTTATATTACATTCAACAGCAAAACTAAATTTGTTTTTCATAGTGCGATGTAGGGAGGAGGAGGGTTTAAGTAAAACATCGTAATGCATGTTCACCATGGATCAACTAATGAGTCCATTTAATTGCTAACATAGGGTGAATTTTTCAAGTGGTCGTGGATGACCAAATCCGAAACTATGAGGAATAGCGAAAAATGCTCAAAGGAGCAGCCCGATTCTAATGAAAACTAAAACTGAATCATTAGATTTTTGAAAATCAATAATAATGTTAAATGTTAATAATGTTCAATTATTCATCACCACTTTCATCCCCCACATCTAGTAAATGGCTGCACCGATTTTTATAAAATATATTTAATAACCTTGACCTCTTTCCTTTAGTTTGCCGTATGTCATTATTTCCCAGAATTTGATCCTTATTAGCGACACTATCGACTGATGTAATGATAGTGTATTTTTTTTTCTGAAATCAATGGGTTCGATTCCTGGCTAGGAATATTGCATAAAGCATAAGCATAATCAGCCTATTAATGTTCCCACTGCTGGAACGCAGACCTCCTCTCAATGAGAGGGAATGGGCTATAATCCACCACGCGGGCCCAGTGCGGGTTGGTAGATGTCACATGTCTTCGAATTTTTGGTTCTAGGACATGCCGGTTTCCTCACGATGTTTTCCTTCACCGTTAGGAATATTTATTTTTCAAAAATTTAATGATGCATTTTTAGTTTTCGTCAAAATCGAGCTCGAGGCACCTTTGAATATTTTTCGCTATTCCTCATAGTTTCAATTTTGGCCATCCACGACCACTTGAAAAATTCACCCTATGTTAGCAATTAAAGGGGATTCATTAGTTGATTCTTGAAGAAGCATGCATTACGATGTTTTACTTAAACCCTCCTCCGCCCTACATAGCACTATGAAAAACAAATTTAGTTTTGCTGTTGAATGTAATATAACTAACTACAACAAAATTTATACAACATATGAATGAGCCTTCAAAAATATTTTTATTATATTGTTTAGTGCTACGGAACCCTGTGTACGTGTGAGTACGACTCGCACTTGGCCGGTTTTTTTTCTATGTGACCACATAGGAAATTTTCAGAATGGTGTACTGAATGCATGCTAACCGTTAGCACGTCGATGTCCCTTCCACCCTGTATATTTGACAAGATCCTAAAAAATTACAAAATTAACTTACCTTTTTTTTCAGCTGCCCGTCCTTGCCGGTCTATCAGTACTCCTGAGCCCTGAACTCGATGGCCTCATCGATCTGAACAAACAAGAAGCCGCTAGAATAGAACAAGAGCGCATAGAAGCTGAATTAGCAGCACAAAAAGCCCTACTGGAAGAAGAAGAAACTGATGAGAATTGATGAAGAATAGAAGTGCGGCGCAGTGTGGAAGTAGTAGACAAAGGTGATGAGGTTGGAGAAGAATTGTAGTGTAGTAGGTGCATCCTTAGTTGGGTAATTAGCGAGAAGCGAGTAGGGCTAGAAACTCAACACGCCTTTTTTTTTTCGTTTGGTTAGTGCCTAACCTGGTGTCAGAGTTTTTATGCTGTCCATGGGCCTCTGACTTGGCTTTACATGCCGTCAAGAAATATCTCTCAGAAAACCTGGTTTCCTCACGATGTTTTCCTTCGCCAAAGCAAGTGATAATTATATGATAGGCACAAAAATCCGAAAAATCAGAGGTCTTGGATTCGAACTTGAGACCTACTTGGCAATGCGACGTTCAACAGGCGAACAACCATTAATAAATTAATTGTACCTAGTATCTTTTACTGGCACGGGAGACAGTCATTTGTACGTTTCTAGAGTGAAAAAATACTTGAGAACTAGTTGCTTCCACGACGGCAGATAGCTAAATCTTAGTAGACAAACCTAAGGACGAGATCATTATTGCTGTCAATGTCGCAAAACTTCGTCTGAGATTATGTTCTGGGAAGACCTGTTATTAATACGTCTTTTACAAAGTAAGTTTTAGTTTCCCTTTTATAGGACATGGTGTAAACGGACCCTTCACGAAGCCGGCTTCGTGAAATGCGAAAAAATCGGAATTGGACTACAAAATTTCAATAACTACTCGGCCCAAATGTATGAAACAGCTGATATTTTTTTCGCATTTACGATATTGGACCCATGGAGAAAGTTGTTCAGTTTGTTGGTCTGCAGAATATCCTTTCATATGACTATACCCTTTCTGTTACACCCTGCATATAGGAAATCTGGGATTAGATGAACTCAACAATTTTTCGTTTTATAGAACTTTGTTATTTACCTACCTTTTAATAAACCACGGTGCATAAATATTGATGAAAAGTAAATTGCTTGTCGGTTATAAGTCTATTCATATTTTTAATGATATAAAGGTTTCTCAGAATGAGGTAATATTTAGTTCTATTGAGAAGTTTATTTGTATCTTCTCAGTAGTAGACCCTAGTCTTGGATATGATTGTAGGTATTACTAAAGTTCCCGTCACGAGAACCTACAAATTTTGTAAATAAAGAACTTCTACCAAGTTACGTAGCGACAATTCAATCGACAACAAATCATCCCAAATTCAATCAACTCAAAGTAACATACGTGTAATACGAAACTAACGAGCAATTTCACTTGGTCGGGTTACGTATATTTTAGCGAAATAAAGCGCTGTCGTCTAATGTTTTGTGGTACTGGAACGCGTCTGACTCATGGAACGTAAACATTTTTTGAAGTAAGGTTTTGCTGTTTTCGCGGGTTAGGTTATATTGTTGTTTTTTTTTAATCAAATTTTCTAAGGTTACAAAACTTATAGATTCTCGTGACGGGGACTTTAGTAACCCGCATGGCTTCGCATGGGTGCAATCTTCTAATGCAGAAAATGAGAAGTGCGATTGGCAAAAAAAAAGAAAAAAAATCAAACAAACCTTACCCTGAGATGATGAAGAGTGATACTAGGTTACATGGCGGTGGCATTTTTTTAAAATTATATAGATGATGTCGTATATTGTAATCAGGGAATCTAATTAAGGTGTGTCCGTTTTTAGTATTCTTATCATGACGTTATTATTTAGAGTAAATATACTAAATTCTAAAATCATTGTTCGAATTTTACAAAACTATTGTTATTATTGTAATATTTTTTAATAAAAAAAGTAGTATATTTTGTGTATGGTTTTATTGTCTTAATGATTTAATAGTAACTTTAAACAAATCATGTTAAATGCAGGTAAGATCTTTTTAGCATGAACAATGATCAAGCAAAAACACGACTCAGATAGCACAACGCACAGTCAAGGAATAAAAATGTCTACGGTTCCTAATAGTCACACCCAATCGTGTCACAATGTGACTCGTTGCAACCGTTTCTTCCATGAGGATTCCCAACGAACCACACTGTTGCACATTGCAATTTTATTATTCCGATTCACAAGCTATTTTTCCGGTTCAGTTCGGTTTCGGTCACCTAAAATGAAATTCATACGAAGCTTAGTTAGATGTTGGGACCTTCCTTTGGTGGGTTCCCAGCTAGTCACACCTAATCGTGTGTTAAATTGCCTAACATTTTTGTTCCTTGAACTTACGCTCGAACCAGTGGCTGATGTCCTAGCCTAGCCTAGGTTAGGTTATCAATTTTGTTCAGCCAAACAATTAAAAAAACTGGCCTTAATGAATATATATATAGGGTGACTGGTAATTAGTGACCGATACTTAAACACGTGATTGTACTCATGATAAGAAACAACTTTCCCAAAGAAACATTTTTTTTATACACAGACTTTTATTACAATAACACAACAGCCGTATGAAATACGCACGCGCACGCCTGTGACCTATCAGCTGTTAGCCGTTTTAAAAAAAATGTTTTTTTGGGAAAGTTGTTTGTTATCATGAGTACAATCACGTGTTTGAGTATCGGTCACTAATTATCAGTCACCCTAAACACCATGACTTTTTAGTCGTCTTACAACGGCAGCCTACTTCATGTATCCAATGAATACTAAATATTCTTTAAAAAAAAATAGGTATTTATGAGATTTTAATAATTTGTTGTAAGTCGACTAAAAAGTCACGGTGTATAAACCTTAATTTAGAAAACTAGAAGTAAAGATAAATTAATAGCACAACAATTTTACAGTAAACTGTTTTTTTGAAGGTCCTTTTCAGGTTATAATAATTGTTCTTATTCAGATTATAGATACATCACTTTACTGAATCATGACTCACTAACAGTCCGTTAGGCGTGGTGCACACACTCGGGTCAACTGTTTGACAAAATATATATTTGGTTTTCCCTTCGACCTGTACCGAGGTACCAGGGTTTTGTAACAATATTCTGATTTAAAAGAGTGTCCATGGAGTTTTTTGTCCGTTCTTCTCTATACAGATCTACGCACACAGGCTACTACAGTAATTCCAGTTATTATGCCTTGTGACTGGGAATGTAGCTTATATTTTTTTTTTATATTTGACACTTCAAAAGGGCCTGTAACTGGCTTACTTGAAATAAAGGCTTTGATTTTGGCTGAATCAGGACGACTCGAAATTGTCTGTAGCTACGCGTACCTACCATTTGTTCTTACCTTATCGTAACATTTATAAGAATAATAATTAATAGGCCCCTATTGGCCTAATGCTAAAAAAGTTTTTGAAACAAATTGAATCGTTGCGCAGAAAAATAATTACTGAAGAAAGTCACTGGTTGTTTTTTTAAAAACAATCGCAGTTCGGAATGATTTTAATATTATTTCTTTGGTAGCAAATACCTATTCTAAATGTTTTTATATAAAAATAAATCCGTTTTACAAAATGCATTAATTTTCGTTATTGCCTTTATTTGTGTTTTTTTTTTGTTTAAATTTTTCATTGTATAAATGCTAGCTTTGCTTAAAAATCTGATTATTGTATTTTCTATCTATTTGAACATTACAAATGGTTAAATTTATTTTAAACTAAAACGTTGTGATTACAAACAACTTCGATACAGATAATTATAATATTAGATTATACCTTGATTAAAAAACACCTGTAGTAAATGGTAACTTAAAGTAAAAAATTAAATACAAAATAGTATACAAAAAGAAAAACTTATTCAAATATTGATATATCAACTATCTAATTCTCGATTACAGCTCCGAAAAAATCGACTAATTTCTTAATCATTCAATAAAGAATTAGTTTCTAGGAATCGACTATAGCTAATTAGGTGCTCTACAATCTATGTTCCAGTACCTATGTCCTACGTTGATACAGACTTAGGCATATGCCCCGGTTGAATCAAATCTATCTAAATTGAACGAAGCGGGAACACGCTATCAGGGTCAAATGAAATTAGCTAGCGAAACTCCACACAACCATTACGTATATGGAGTTCCACTTTCTAAGACTAACTGCGGTTATTGACCCACAAAAAAAACCATCTAATTTTTATTATTTAGAGTTTATCATGTTTAGTGTGACTTCACATTTACACACGGATCAGGGTTTTGGAGTATCTCTATCTCATTCTGTCACGTGATGGCGTCATTTGGTGGAGCGAGAAGACCGGTCGCAAGCATTCGTGTTCATTCACATCGGAAGCACTTTAGCGTGCGATTGGACCTCTAGCTTTAGTGAGTTGCAATTTTAAGTACAGAATGGGAAAAAGACGCAAGTTGCAAGAAGGTTTCATACTTAGACACCAAAACCCGTTATGTCTGACGATTTTACGATTGCGTGCTTCATCTTCTTCTTTTTGGGTCGATGAAAATCAAATGGTGTCTGACCAGTATGTAGCCACCTGCACAGCTCTAAAATTTGCTTCGATTATATCCTGGAAGGTGCAGGATGGGCAGGATAGTAGGTGCGGCATATCTGGCTAAAGGGCTCTACACTGGCATTCTGCGAGTTAGTTTAATATGACTGTTTAAAAATGGTATTACGAAAGTTTGATGTTCAAAATTGCCTAATCGTCGTGTTGGTGGCGATATGCTGGTCGGATTTAATTTGAGTCATCGACACGCAAAAAACAATGGCTTAATTGAAATAAATGGCTTGACTTTAACTTGTTGAATGCAAAAACCTGGAATGTTCCACCGGAAGCTTGTTGAACACGTTCAGATTCGAAGATATGTTGGTAATACGAAACTGTTTAGATTAGCCTAACAGACCATTCTCTTTGGGTTGCAGCAGTTCTTCTACAAACTCCTTGACGATCACTTGCAGTTTCGCGTTCATGGATTTTTGTTCGCTGTAAAGACAAAAGACTAGTGATAAGAATTCAAATCAATCAAGTTTTTATTCTATTTTGCTTAAGGTCGAGATCAATGATCATCTTAGCACGAGCTACGGCTTCGGGCCGGGCGCCCAGCCCGCTGCCAGCAGTTGGTCCCGGCGGAGCTCGCGTCTCCATGAGCCCTAGCGTTACTCTTGTTACTTTCGCAGAAGTG
Organism: Noctua janthe; assembly: GCA_910589295.1. Classification (NCBI taxonomy): domain Eukaryota; kingdom Metazoa; phylum Arthropoda; class Insecta; order Lepidoptera; family Noctuidae; genus Noctua; species Noctua janthe. The sequence continues at coordinate 3,243,659 of OU342561.1, forward strand.
TCAAACTACAAATGAAGGATAGAGCCGGAAACATTATTATCTAAACCAAAGTATATACACGTAACGCGTACCGAAAATCCTCGAATCCAGCACCACGGTCTGGACCCGCGTGGTGGATTATAGCCCATTCGCGTCTATGGAGGACGCAGTGTCCAGAGGGAACATTACAGGCTTGGTTATGCTGAGAGTGTTATGTGTCTGCATCCCTGCTTACCTCCTAGTGGGAGCCTCGCACACGAGCTCGGAGTAGTACTTCAGCTTGGGCTCCGTGCCGCTCGTGCGGATCGTGACCGTCAGTCCGTTACTGCACCGGAATATTATCATCTCGCCCGAAGTGTAGTCTTGGTCCAAACCGGTCCCGAGGACGTCTGGAAAGAGAATACATTTATTCTTAGTTAATTATCAGGTTATGACAAGTCCTAAATCATTTAAAGGGATCGTACGTTGCTGTTATGGACCGTGGCTTCGCCGGCGTAGTTCCGAAATGATTCCGCAGGTACTAAACATAATATTACATCACGCCTGTAATCCCTGAAGGGTTAGGCAGAGGTGTACCTAATAGTACACCCACATTCCGCAACTACTACCGGAATAATAATATAAAAGATTATATCCAAACTTGCTTTAGTGTGAAAACATACAGAGTTGCTTGCGCATATACACCGTGACTTTTTAGTCGTCTTACAATGGTGGTCCACTCAATGTACCCGACATAAAATAGGTCTAGGCGCGATTTGTTTTTTTTTTCCTACCGTGTTAATGATTTTTAAGTGTTAAACGGGACGACGACTAAAAAGTCACGGTGTATAATATTAGTATGAATAAGTACTTACTAAGGTGAGCTTCTCCGTTGACATTCTCAGGAATCTTGACGCCGGCTGTGAAATCGTTGATGTACACGATCTCACATGAACCCACCTTCTTAGGGTACTGAAATACAAAACAAAAAAGTTATTAAGGATTTTTTCTTATTGACGTGCTGACAAGATTACCAAGTGGGTTATAAATTAATTAATCACCAGCTAACTGTACACACGGCAACAAACATACTACAGACAGGGTGTGTTTTCTATTATATTAGGTCTTTACCTAATTGGAGATTTGTATGAAAATTTTAAAACAATTTTTTTTGGTTTATTGCTTATCTAGCTTTTTTATCTTTCCGATTTGACGCAAGTGCTTCAATGTCGTTTTGAAACTAACTCCAAGGCCCGCAGCAAGCTCAGCCGTAGATTGAGTTGGATCCGTTTCCTCTACCGCCTTCAATTCGTCGTTGTCGACAATAGTTACCGGCCGACCGCGAGGCTCATTCTTCAACTCAAAATTTCCAGATTTAAAACGATTGAACAAATAATGGACCGTGTTTATGCAAGCAGTGTTAGGTCCGTATACGTCGTTAATGTTTCGTGTTGTTTGCGCAGCGGTATGTCCACGTAGGAACTCATATTCGAAAATTGTTCGAATTTTCAGTTTATTCATGGCGCCAAAAACTACCACAATTTCACAAAAACAAAAAACTATCTAAAAACAAATGACTGAATTTGAAATTAAAAGAACACGGCTTTCGAATAAAATTTATTTGAATTTCGAGTTGCGCGCCAATCCACAGATAATTAAATCTGAAAATGCTGGTTATTAAATCTCCAATTACATAGGTAAAGACCTATTATATGGTTCGAACCAAAAACTATTCGTGAAAGTTACTGTATGCACATAAAAGCACATTTACACACCTTTTCTTTGTATCATGGGCTGCTCGTAGTGCAAGTATAAAAACGTGTGCACCCGTTATTATGAAAATAAGGCTCCAATCTTCAAACGCAAGCTTATGTTACGTCGACATCGTACTATTTCAGTCATTTAAAAAAATACAGATTTTTTGCAAAAATGCTTATTAACGTTACGAAAACCTGATACTACCCACCCATCCCGGGTGGGTATTATCGAGTTTCCTGAACCTGCAAATATAATCCCTCACCTCTCCAGATCCCGTGTAGTTTCTGATGCGTCTGAATATGCTCTGTATGATGGCGGGTTCGTGGCAGATGTAGTAGTTGTTGTGGGTAACGTGGTACCCGTACTTCGCGTACAGGGCGTGCAATTGGTCCAGCACTGAAGACCCCGTCGTGTACAGGTGAGAGGCTAGGGAAGCGACCTGAAATAGTCGTAAAACTATGAAATACCAGAAAAAATAAACAAATACCAAATAATACCTATTGTAAATGAGAAAGTCTGTGTCTTTGTGAATATTTTTTTCATCAAATGAGATCACGTAGGATAATTTGCGACAACCACGCAAACGAGGCCGCGTGAAAAATTTAGTTAGCTGTCCAGCACTAAAGACAAGCGAGGTCATACAATAAATAAAGATGCTTCACAATAGACAGACCGGCACGCAAACCATGACCACCATAGAAACAGGTTTTGTCGACGGAAGAATCGACAAAATGACAGACCATCAAAAGAAATCTGTCATTTTGTCGATTCTTCCGTCGACAAACCCCGTTTCTACGGTGGTCATGCTACGCGTGCAGTAGACGCCCGGTGTTCCGCGTGTGCTGGCCGCGCTCGTCTGTCACTCGCACGATTGGGCTGCGAGTCCGAACAGTGCGATGAAATAATATGTGCAGTATTTAGTATTTACCAAACGTCAAACTTTGAAAACATTATCTATAGTATTTCGAACTATCTAGCAAATAGCAAGAAACTAATCAGCTTAATCCATCCATGATTATTTTTTAAAATGGAACGTATTAATTCCGCAAAATACTTTAAAAAACCTAGCCTTATACCGTAGCAATAGAGCCGGAAATCAGAAGAATTAGATTATTGAATAACCAAGCAAACAATCTAATAATATTTTATTGAGTAATCGGTTGAGTGGTACCTGCACGGCAGCGGACACTCCATCCTTCTCGGGCACGCGGTGATCGCACATGTAGCCGATGGCTTCCTCGAACGCGAACAGCGGCATTTTGTTCTGTTGTGCGAGAAGCAGGGTGGTGTTACCTGAAAGAAGAATGATGGTAAATCCATTTCAATTTAAACAAGATGATAAAATCGAATCGTTACGTCAACAGAATCAAAAGAAGCCTTTCGTTTTCTAAAATACAGATTGCTATTTCTTCTTCATCATTATTTAGAATGTATGTGACATAAAAAAGACCACTTTCTTATCAGACGGAATATTGAACCTTTTTTTTTTTTAACAATTTATGTACACACTATATACAGAAAAGAAAAAAGTAACAGAAAATAGTACAAAGGTGATGCTTATTTCTAAAGAAATCTTTTCCAGCATACCTGCGAAAGGAGATACTCAAAAAAGAGATGTAGACATAGTGTGTAAAAGAAGAGAAAATGGAATACATAAAACATAAAGCAGAACTATTTAAAATTATAATATACCATTTATGAATATACTAACGTAAAGACAAAGACAAAACGTATAACCATATAAACATATAACCTTGCGACAGTTACGACAGATACAGAGAGCAGCGGTGGTCCAGTGGTGGTGGTCCCGACTTGCGAGCAGTAAGTCGTGGGTTCGAACCCAGGCAGGTGCATTACTTTGTGTAATTTATTTCATCACCACTGCACTCAAAACGGTGAAGGAAAACATCGTGAGGAAACCGGCATGTCCTAGAACCTAAAATTCGAAGACATGTGACATCTACCAACCCGTACCTGGGCCCGCGTGGTGGATTATAGCCCATTCCCTCTCATAGAGAGGAGGCCTGTGTCCCAGCAGTGGGAACATTATAGGCTGCTGCTATGCTTATGCTATGCTTGCGATAGTATGCCAGTCTACCTATTTTACTTCTATCCTGCTTTTGATGAAATCACTCGTCTATTCAGAGGGCCCAATTGAAATTCTTTTCTAGTAACGTATTTTGAGGTCAAAACTACCCCATAATAAGTATGCACTCACCCATCCACTTGAAGCCAGTAAGCGTCTCCACAAATTCGCCGCGACCCTTGACGATGGCGCGCAACATCTTGGAGCTCACGATGCTGGCCATGATGTACACCTCGGACTCCGGCATGTGGTTCACTCGCTTGCAGTACTGCTCTAGGAGCCACCAGCCTAAGAGAGCCCCCATCTCGTTGCCGGTGAATATGTGCCAGGATTTTGAGCTAGAATGGAGGATTTTATTTTTACTTGTATTTTATTTATTGGACTGCCTCGTTGGTCGAGTCGCCAGCGCGACTGCTGAGGTCCTAGGTTCGAGCCTCGAGTCGGGAAAAGTATTATTGGGTTTTTCTATCACGAATTTCTCAGTAGCAGCCACGGAGTCAGGATTTGTGGTCAAATAATGGCATTAGGATCGCCCCCTATTACATGGGACTTAAAACATAACTGGCGAAATGTGGGTGTACAATTAGTTACACTTCTGCCTTACCCTTCGAGGATTACAGGCGTGATGTTATGTTGTAACAATTGAATACAAAGATATTAGATTAAGCTTTCAAATACTTTCGTTGCATATTTTAAACAACGGCAACTCCACTGCTAGCTTATTATTACCATTAAAAAAGCATGCTCCTAAAACCAAGGGACACTTAATATCGTATCCTGTCTGTGCTGTGGTTGCACATTACATGAACTGAAGCACGCTATTGAAAGAAAGAAGAAGAAAGAAAAAAATATTTAATTAAAAGCATATATTATATATTCATTCATCATTTTCATTTTTTTTATTTTATGTATTATATATTTTTTGCTTTTATTATTTTTTTTATCTTTAATTTTATTGAAGGTGCCAAACTCGTAGTCAAAGTCTGAGCCCATTATTTTTTTACAAGTCTGTGCTTGCTTTTGTGCAGGATAGATCAATACCGGATTCACAAGAAAATTCGTTAAAACTGCGACTGGCTTTCGCAAAGTGTGCATTACACCTATAGTTAGTGTTCGCATAAGGTACATGTAGAAGTGGTCGCTGTCGCAGTCCCATCTGATTAGTGCGTATAGTTCATTTTGAAACAAGTTCAGGACAGTCGATTGAACCATTTGCGGTACTAAACAAGTAGCATACATCATTAATATGACGTCGACGGTCAAGTGGTAGAAAAAGGTATCTTCTGCACCGGTAAAAGTAATCGACAGAGACTCGCTTTGCCCTATAATCAATGTCCCTAAGAAACAAGGTACTAAAGCGTCAATTGTTATGAGGATACACTAAGTATTATAGATAAGGAATGTCCTCCTAAGCAGAACACGTTAGTTCGGTATTATTTACAAAGATAGCACGTGTACAGTGCTTGTTTTTGTCATGATCGCCATGCGGTAACAGCGTGAAAGTATTGTGACCTCACAGCAGAGAAATATACGTGTTCGTAAACGTGACGAAAACAGCCAATGAGAATGAGTCATATACGAACTTTAATAGCCCGCATATTCAAATCATAGTTGTAATCCTTTGAAATGGCAACACGCAATGTAAAGCTTAGCAACTTGGCGGGACGTGAGAGGGAAAGAACCTCACGTCCCAGCCGCCGCGGGAGACGCCCTGGGCGTCGGGGGTCACGTGGTGGCTCCCGGCCACCGTAGGCGCGGGCCTGTGGACGGCGAGTTATGGGCTAGCTCGCCGTCCGGCCGTCTTATGTCGACAGGCCGTGCAGACGGCGCGTTCGTGTTCCACGTGCGCCTCAAAGAGATGTCAGCAACCACGTAGGGGTCCGCATGGGCCCATGCCTGCCAGGGCTGCGGGACTGTTCGAAAGAGATACCGTGGCCCTGGAACACACAGGGCAAAGAAGGAACATGGATGGGTTTTAGTCAGTACAAGTCTGACACTCCCTTCCGCTCCGCCCAGAGTGGGGGGGGTCATTTGATGATTTCCCATCCGAAAAAAAAAAAAAATAAGCTTAGCAACTTATTTTCCCGATGGTACCAGAGTCCCTAGTACGACCGCGCGGTGTTAAACGTAACGTAAATAAGTCTATTTTAAAATGAAAATACTCGTTTTACATATAATATTTTCATAATTTTAAGAATTTATTAATTTTGATGCATGGTATCTGTTTGTGCAATGTGCTTAATCATCATCATCATTTCAGCCGAAAGACGTCCACTGCTGGGCCTATGCCTATGCCTCCGCCAAGTGTCACATCCAGCGGATACCCGCAACCTTCACCAGGTCATCGGTCCACCTAGTGGGAGGTCTTCCAACGCTTTTCGGCCCCATCGGCCATCCGTCATCATCATCGCTCGTGCTAGGGCGTCAGGTCTTGGCTTTACCAAAGACATTTCAACAAACTATACTTCTTACCTGTCATCATATTCAGCGACGGCCAGTCTATCGGCATCTGGGTCATTGACCAACACCAGTTTGACTTTCTTCTCCTCTGCCAGCTCGGTGCTTAGCTTCAGACATTCTAACTCTTCAGGGTTAGGGAATATTACTGTGGGGAATTCAGGGTTCGGGTCTTGTTGTTCTTTGACGCTGATTGGTGCCTGTAAGTGAAGGTTATTTAAGTCTTTGGAATGAAGATTAAATACTGAAAAGTAAATGATAAGTTATACAATAGTTCCGAGTATATCTGTAAATTGGTATCAAAAAGACGGCTTGGCACAGTGGTGGTGCCGGTGGCGGTTGGCGCAGTGGCTGAGCGATTTGACTGCTGCGCTTCGTGTCGCGGGTTCGATTCCCGCACGGAAAAATATTTGTATGGCCTACAGGTGGTTCCGGGTCTGGCTGTTTGTGAATTTAAATGTTTGTGAACGCACCCACGACACAAGAGAAATTCCTAGTGTGGGGCAAAGTATATTAAAAAAAAAACAAGTACGTACGTCAAAAATAAATTATGTTTTAAAACTAGATGGTGACGTACTCTGAGAAGAAATACCGTGTGATTGTGTGACTAGGATACAACTTGTAGCCTACAAGTGTGTTCACTTGTAGGCTACAAGTGTGTTCACTTGTTGGCTACAAGTTGTATCCTAGTCACACATTTATATTCTACATATTCAAGGCAATCTGAGCTGACCTCAAATAAATTGTAATAGGGGTAAGAGGATAATTCCTTAGTGCAATACGAAACGAAATTAATATTCATCCGGAAAAAAAAAATCCCAATCCATTTTTATATTCCACAGAAATCAGAAGTAATAATTTAACAGTACAGTATGCAGAGCTACCTCTGCATTTTAGCTTCTTTGCTAAAACCTCAAAGCCATATTCTTCTTTTAAATTGTCAACTTTAAATTCAAAATGAAAACTATTTTTAGGCAGTTGATCGTATTTTTTTTTTTTTCATTCGTGTACCAAGCTTTACATGGTACACGAATACTATTTTTTTTTTTTTTATATTGAGTTAAATGTATTTTTTACCTTTTTTCTTTTAAAAATTAATCAAAATACATCAATTCATCGAAGCATTACTAATCCTACGGATTCCGGTCTGAAATAAAAGTTTTCTATTCTATTTTATAAAATTTAAAAAAAAGTGAAGTGTTTCCTTTTTTTTATTAAAACTAGACCTGTTTCATTGTATTAATGATCAATCGCTACTCAAAAGTAGAACACCTTTTTCGTAAAAAGTACCTACCTTCAAATTAGCAGTAGCAAAAGCCTTTAGAATATACTCATATCCCACTCCATGCATCGCACTGTATACCACATTTATAGCGGCCTTCTTGTTCTCCTCCAAGACCTCAGGACTGAGGCTGATGATAGTCTCCATGTATTTGTTGGTCACCTCGTCCTGACAGTCCTTGAGTAGGGGGTTGGAGCGAATGTTCTTGATGTCCCAGTGTTCGTCGGGTATGCTGGAAGAAGAATAGATGGATTTTTGAGCATGAGGAGAACAGTGTTTTTTTATTATTTCCACAATGTAAAGCATCGCCTTTTTCATATCTATTGAATGTGGGGGCTTGGGCAGTGCTGCTGAGTGCTCAGGGTCGAAGTATCACCAGTGAAGGAGTTCTGGAGGTTATTATATTGTTCAATTCCAAGATGGCAATTTACTTCTAAAATCTAGTTAGAAAACTTTGATTATAGAAGCTTCTTTTGATATCGATGGCAATCTAAATTGAATAGCTCAAAACTTGGCTTCGATTTGGGAGTCTTCAGTAGCGACCATTAATTCCTTCCATTACAGGATCTGGGAGATAGATCTGATCTATTTCAAATCAAATTGCATTTATTTTCCACCTACGGTAAACAAATGGAGAAAAATGCGATACCCTGATATTAAAACACTGCACTGCTATTCGACCAACCTAACATGAATAGACAAATAATAAAAATACACTTACTCCAAACACTGCTTAATCTCATCCAGCACGTACTCATCAAGGGGCGTAATGATCTGACATCCGTTCCTCCAGTACACTTTATACCCGTTGTCTTCCTTCGGGTTATGAGAAGCCGTCACCATGACTCCCGCCACCGCGTTGTACAGGATGGTGCCGAAGGAGACCAGCGGCGTGGCGCATACTTCGGTGAAGATGTGCACGGGGATCGATGAGGTTAGAAATACTTGCGCTGTTAGTTCTGCAAATCTGAAGAAGAAGAGTGAATGTTAATATTAAGAAACAAAACCAGCTGGAAACAGCACGACTACCTTCCTCCCTTACTAGATAGGAACGCGGAATGTATGAAGATATTTTTTTTTTAGAAGGTTACGGTTTTTTTTCCTATACGCTGGGTGGGAACGCGCGAAAGCAGAGTCATAATATAAATACGTAAGGTTTTATGCTAAATTCTACCGTCTATGCTTGTCATTTCATGTCTCTAAAAACAACATTTGCGTTTTGTACACCGTGTTCCGGACGATATACATAACACTTCCAGATGGTCAGACTACGAAAATAAGCATGTTTCATTATGGACACATTAATGAAAAAAATTTTTTTTTTTTTTTTTTAGCTAATATAGGTATATTATTATCATCATAGCTCAATTAAATTTCATTAAATGAAATTACAAAAATCTTTGTAACGAAATCTATTTAAGTACTACTTCTTTTGAGAAAGATTTGATTTGTAAAAGCTATAGAAGCGTTTGCCAAAGTTTATGGATAACGTGAAGACTACGGTGTATAGAAGAGCTTGCAAATAAAGCAATTAGTAATGCCCTCTTTTCTGAACAATTACCATTGATATTTATTAGCAACCTAATAATTTGCCTAACGCTCTCACTATCGCCCAAGCAAAAGCTATAAAAAATATTCTCAACCGAGATTCCAATTACTAGGATTAATCAACTGAAGTTATTTCGTCTACGGAACCGCGCATTTCTTTATTTAGACTACTCCAAAAATAGTCTAACAAAAGAAACCGCCGGCGCAGTAACGTAAGCAAATTCGCGAAACTGTATATGAAGCAAATTGTAATTGGAAACGTTACATGTAAATTCATCCGGACCAATTGAATTGAAGACGCATACAATTGGACCAATGCACCTAGTTAGAATCGGTTATTTAAACTAGCTGGATTCAATTGATAGAATACTAAGCGTTTATTGGCAATAATTATTTTGTTAGCACTAAGATGAAGATGGACGTTAAATATGATCTTGTAATTCGAGAGTTATCAGTTCATTGATTTTTGGACTTCGAGCTTCATCGTACAGTCTACTGCCTGCAAAGATTTAGGCTACGTCCGCACTGACATATGGCCTGCTTAGTGCCTAGAGCCTAGCGAGTCGCCTTGCGCGTAGCGAAGTGAAACGAAAGTTCTAGAATCTTCGCAACCGGCCGCATTGTGCGCTTGGCGCCTTCGCTAGTTGCCTAGCGTATATCGAAGTAGCGCACCTGTCACTGTGTACGTAGTCTTACAGTGTAACATGGAAACTTACAACATCATTATCTGCCTAGCCTTTTCCCATCTATGTTGGTGACGACTTCCAGTCTGACTGGAAGCCGACTCCAACAGCAAAAACCGTATGGGAAAATTAGATGAACCCATTACCTCCTCCCTTTCCTTTACCCCCTCGACGTCAAGAACTATGGTGGTCGCCCTAGCGTAACTTTTCGTCAACCTGGTCCCTTATTGTGTGGCGGATTTATGCCTTGTGAACCACGTATCAGGGTTATTACAATGTCTGCTCTCATGTCTGATAATCTCCGGTTGCATATAAAAACGGAAGTCAATTAATATAAAGCGGTTGGTTACTCACGTTCCAAGAATTTGCATAATGTCTGACATACGAATACCGATGTTATGAAAGGAACAGTGTGTCTGTTGTATTGTGTGGTCCGACTGATATCGTTTCTATGTACTTCTGATGTATGTTTGATAAATGTATCATACTTTGATGCTATGCTATTAGATCAGGATAAGTGCCATAAACCATAAAACCATATAAGCGTAATCAGGATAATGTGAAAGGCACTTGTTTACCCTGTCATTGCGATTTTATTTTGTTTTGTCACATACCAGGGAAGTGGGAACCTTATAATTACGGAGGTATTGGAGGTCAAAGTACCAATTTAAAAAAAAATATAAGTTTATTTTATTTATTTAACAATTTATGTACACACTTAATACAGGAAAGAAGAAAGGAACTGAAAATAGTACAAAGGTGATGCTTATTTCTAAAGAAATCTCTTCCAGCATACCTGCGAAAGGAGATACTAAAAAAGAGATGTAGACATAGTGTGTAAAAGAAGAAGAGAAAATGGAATACATAAAACGTAAAGCAGAACTATTTAAACATAATAATATAAGAATATACTAACATACGTATAATACAAATATATAAGTTCTTGATTTTATATCTTTACTTTAAATTCCTCCGTTAAAGAGTATACCATTGAGCTATATTCCACCACGCGCTTCCAGCGTGAGCAAGATTCTTCGTATAATATCGGACAAGTATCATAATTCATCATAAAGTTAAAATAGGTGATGTCCTAAAATAAACGGTCGGAAATTCACTGGCATTTATTCTGGTCTATGAATAAGTTAATGACACCGAAAATAGCAAAAAAAAGTCGTTATAGCTTCAAATAAACCAGTGTTATTTTGACACATAGTAACACTTTGTCATTATTTGCCTCGTATGACGTCATTTACGACAGACAATCATCATAATTCCAGTATTTTCCTTAACGTCACTTTGGCATTAAGATCTCATCTTAAACTTGTTGCAAGAATTGTTTTACTTACTGCTAGATTAAGTTAATTGTTTGATAATTTAACTGGCAATCTTAGTTTTAACTTTGAAACTAACCTCCATGCTCTGATTGGGTATTTATTTTATATGTGTATATTTGTATGTATGTTTATTTTATATAGGTATAACTTTGTTTTAAGTTCCCATTTCAATTTTCCTGTTTTGTTTGTTCTACACACTGTGTCTACATTTCTAATCCTACTTTCCTCTCGCAGGTCTGCTGGAAGAGATTTCGTATGAAATAAGCAGTACCTTTGTGCTCTTCTATCTTAATGTAATGTCTTGTTGAGTATTTTGTGTGTACATAAATAAATAAATAACAACTTTTTCGCCAAGCGGGAAAGCTTGTTGGGGATATCAATGTAGCAATTACTAATAATCAGACCAAGGAAACGATGGATGGATTGTGGGAAGAATGATATGAAAGAAAAAGGAGTTGATGATGATAGCGTGACGGTTGACAGGGGAGAATGGAAGAAAAAAACGTGTTACGCCGACCCGTACATGGGACTACGGCAGGTAGATGATGATGAATCAGCCTATAATGTTCCGATAAACTGCTGAGACACAGGCCTCCTCTGGCGAGTGGGATTTGCCGTAATTCAACACGAAGGCCAAGTAAGAACTGGTGGATGTCACATAATATCTTAGAATTTTAGGTTCTAGGACAGCCTGTTTCCTCACGATGTTATCCTTTGCCGTTCAAGAGCATTTCTACAAACTAAAATTCCAGGACTGCCTCGTTTGTCTGTGTCGCAAGCGCGACTGCTGAGCATGAGGTTCTGGATTCGACTCCCGGTTCGGTTAGTGTTATTAGGTTTTTTCCATCAGGAATTTTTCAGTAGTAGGCACGGAATCTGGATTTGAGCCCGGTTGATGGCCGCGCCCCCTACTACACGGGACTTAAAGCATAACTTTTTTTATACTAAATAGGCTTTCGCTTGGCCGCAACTCGCCTGATGTGAACCGATGATTCAGCTTAGGGTGGGCATCGGTGCCTAGAAGGAACCGATTCACTCGAACTCTGAATAAGATCTTGATTATAATGATCAGGGAACAGAGAAGCCGGCAGTGAACTCCACAGACTGGCGGTATAACTGGCGAAATGTTGGTGTACCTAACCCTTCGGGGATTAGGCTACAGCCGTGATGTTATTTAAGTAAAATTCAAGTTATAAATTTGATTGCAGAGGCCTATGTAAAGCAGTAGACTACAGTGATTACGTAATTTTAGTACCAAGAGAAATAACTAAAGTTTACGCAGACTACAATGTGACATTGATCTCCATACAACACTGCAAAAACGTCATAATATTTCTAACTAGGTTTACGTAAACCATCAACTCAATAGAGACAAGCCATTCATATAGAAACAAAGCGAATCGTGATTGTGTCATTACTAGTGTTCTTTTACAAGAGCATAATCTTAACAAGATGTTTATCCTTCAGCTACATTCTGAGTATGACATTTTACAACGTTCTTAAAGAATGTCTATTCATTGCATTGCTTTATCCAACTGTTGACGTAAGCAGGTACCTTAGCAAAGGGTATTGAGGTTGAAAATCTAATTCACGTAAGTAAGATGTTCGGTTGTAACTCAAAAACTATCCGATTTTAATGACTGAGGTTTCGTTATAAGCGTAGAGGTCATAGCCCTTTTTTACTCTTCATGCCACTAAAAATAATACTATAATAAGCAAAGATCGCAAATAAAAGTATCAAAAACTAGAAATGAGTTTTGTTTTTTCCAACTCTTACGAATGGAGTTTCAGAAAAGCTTGGCAGTACCTCGTCTAAGAATTAAAATAAAAGTGATGGAATTTCACGTTGTATAAATAGCGGATATGCACTTAATATCGTGTCCTGTTGTTTGTTCACTACAGGAACTGATTGACGCTACCGAAAGCGCCAAACTATCAGCTCAGTTCTGGGCTGACACAATTTAGATTGCCATCGACTCGCTAAGAAGAAGAATAACGGATGGAAATGAATCGTCTAAGCGTGTAAGTAAGTCATTGATTAAATGCATTTAATTACATACATGTATAACTATTTTTTATCGAATTTACGGCAATAGTATTGATTAAAGTAAGTTTTTGAGGCGACAACGAGTAGGAGGGAAGAATATTGGCCAGAAATTGTGAGAAGAGGTCTATGAACTAAAAGACAATACATAGACAATAATTAGTCTACACCACGAGCATACATAACAAAAAAATAAAATTAAAACAACGTCCTGCATTATATATTAAGCTGATTGCTAATAAGTTGCTGTGAGCAAATGTACAGAATGATATTTTTGCGAGAAAAGTATTGATGGTTACTATGTTGATATTTCAACGAAAAGTCGACCACCATCGACATAAAACTACGCTCCCTCCATTTATCTCCATAGATATCTAGCTAAACTACCAAAGGAACGGATTGAACAGGTCACTAAAATCATATTCGCGGTCATAAGTACCTAATAGTCCGACACAACAGGGGCGATGGACACCGCTTACATGTGAGTTGTGAGTACTGGAGTTCCGGCGCTCAGATAGCTACTAGAAGATTGACCTGTCAACGTTTCTGACTATCGTAATTGAATTTAAAATAATATGGATTCGTTAGATGCAGCTCACTCTTGTCCTTTACCAGAGACGGGGTTTAGAAAACCGTCACTGCTGGGGTGATTGTGGAGATTGCACATGTGTCTCCGTACCCCAGCCAGAAGTGATGAGGATTTTATTTTGTTTGTCAGTAAGAGTCTGACATACTCCTCCATCTTCAACGCGGCGGAGGACATCCATGAGGATTTCCACGCGTAAAATATGCTTACGTCTGGATACAGTAGGTGCCTGCACGAAAATCACAGAAGACCTAACAGATTATGTAGACTGGTCTGTTTTCAGGCCTCGATATCTTATGGTTATGGTTGAGACCCTAATGGCAACTGTGAATCTAATGGCGTTAGCATAGCTGTTTCGAAGCACCGTCATGGGTTGAAAACCTGTTAATGTCATTTTATATTTCAAAATAGCTTGAGCTCATTGGTCAATTAGATTTTAACGGTTTTCGCTTCCCCATTCGCAAATGCGATAAAATACGCTAGTTCTACATATTTTAAAGAACCATCTACGAATTCTTCCTCACAAATATTTGTTATTAAATGACCTGCAGTGACATCACGATAAACTCAACTAACTTGATAACTATTTGCGACTCCCACCTATTGGTGGTGTGTCTGACGCAATAGTCGCACGACTCGGTCGCTGAGTCGCTGACCAATTTGGTGTGACGTCATTTTGTGGAAAATTATTGTGATGCACTGTGGAGCAGCGGTGGCCCAGTGGCGGCGGTCCCGACTTACGAGCAGTAAGTCGTGGGTTCGAACCCAGGCAGGCGCATTACTTTGTATAATTTATTTCATCACCACTGCTCTCAAAACGGTGAAGGAAAACATAGTGAGGAAACCGGCATGTCCTAGAACCTAAAATTCGAAGACATGTGACATTACCAACCCGCACTAGGCCCGCGTGGTGGATTATAGCCCATTCCCTCTCATAGAGAGGAGGCCTGTGTCCCAGCAGTGGGAACATTATAGGCTGCTCCTATGCTATGCTATACTATGGAATAATCAATGTTGCTAATGCTTGATAGCACAAAAAGTTCTAATAATAGATAAATCGATAAATGTTGTATCATGATTCGACAGAGCAGTCTATTCAATAAACGATAGCTTTAGCGAGATTATTTTAATAACGCCAATCTTGAGTCATATTATTCATATCATAATGGACATTGGTTATGGAATTCTATTGTGTATGTGTAATTTTATTTTTTATTGATTATTTTAATGGTGTACTATGTGTGTTATTTGATTTTTGTCTATGTCTGAAATAAATGAATTAATAATATACTTCATACAATTCAAAGTCTGACACAAGTCCGACTCAAATGGCTTGTAGTTTTTGATCTAAAAGATGACCTTTTTATACGGTAGGTAGGTTCTTGTGACAAATAAATGTTTTTCATTCTTCCTAATTCCTAGCTCAAAAATAAATAATTTCTGCATGAAAAGGATGATTAGAGCTTGAATTAAAAGTTAAGGAGAAGTGTCTCACCTTTTGCTGTTATATCTGCCATCGAAACCGATCACTACTCCGTTCTGAATCTGACTCGAGTTGCAGACTTTCTTCAAATATGAGCATAGACCCTGTAAACAAAAGATATTGTATTGAACAACAGGCTCTCTGGTCCAGTCTGCCTCTGGACGGCATACCACAATATACAGGGTGTAAACAGACCCTTCACATAGCCGTCAACCAAACTTTCTGTACATCAAACTAAGTAAGTTTAAGCAAAAATTATTGCTGGGAATCGACCTTTTCTTTTTGGGATGAAAAATCACGTTTTACGGTAGGACTCTATGGAAAGCACTCAAAGCATTGTGCTGATGGATGGATTGAATAGTACGGGGGTCGTGGAGGTGTTTAAAGTAAAAATCTTACATTAAAAACATGTCTTTAAAAAAAACTTGTGAAAAAGTTGGAACTTTGACCCCCAATATCTCCGTAACTAGATGGTTCCCAGGTAAAGTCTAGAACAAAAAAATAATCGCAATGATGGGGAGATACAAGTGCCTTTCGGATATGTTAAGGGTATATTTACACCCTTTATAATCAGCCTGTAAAACACAAGGCTCCATCTCCGTAAGAGGGAGTAGCGCACAATCCACCAAGCCGGCCCAGTGCGATAGCTTAAAAAAGCTCTCCAGTGATTAGTATATGTTAATGTCTTCGATTTCTTTCTACTATATAATCTTTAATTGCTTCTAGTGGATCAACTTTAAAAAGTAACATCCACTTCTTATGTAAAACATTCAATTTAAAAGGTATCTAAACGGTTCCAGTATGGCAATTATCATTGAAGATAATGCCGCCACGCTACATAAACTTACTAATCTTATGTCTTACTGTACATCATTGTCAACGTCTTGACTTTAATCCAAATGCATTTACCATTCATGTAGTATACATATAGAATAGAATAGTTATCAAATGTCTGATGATGAATAGAAGTTGTCTGGAAAAGATCACTTTTAGCGATAAGACCGCCCATTGTGTCAGCCTATGTGAAATGCTTTCTTTTATTAATATTACTTGTAAGGTGTACATAATAAGGATTATTCTATTCCATTCCTGTAAGATTTAATTCATCATTCCATACATGTATGGTTAAGTTATTTAATACAAGCTTCTACCTGCGGCATCGCCCGCTAGGAGGACCGAAATTATACCATGGGAAAATACTGCTGGGATAAAAAACATTCACAGCCGACTAGATAGGTCTTATGTGAACTTTAAACATGTCATGTTGGTGTTTTGGAGCGGGATTTCCTTCCTCAATGAATTGTTCCACGAAAGAAATCCCGCATTCAATACATTTCCGACTAATTCGCCACTACGTGTATTCTTCCTTTTGCTGTTGTTGCTAGTAGCGGGAATTGGGGTGTCACCTTCATTTTTCGGTTATGTTGTCAATGCCTAGAGTGCTTGTATAACCTACTTAGTTGTTTGTATTGTATTTCGTGCTTGATTCCGCAACTCCACGTCCAAGGTGTCTATTTAGTGTACTTATTTGTTTAAAAACTTTCTCTTCAGTTATCTACCTAGTTGGCCTTCATTAAGTTTGACGTCATGTCACGCAAATGACAGCCGAACGGCGGGACGAACGGCTTAACGTGCTTTCAGTGGATGAATCCTGGTATGTAATGATGGTCAGGCATCCACGAACTAATATAGGCAAGCGCTGCTTAACCTTGGCGACAGACCCGTGCGCGTGTTATTATTTAGCCGTGAGCTCCGCAATGGCTCCTAATATGCAATAGAAATAAAACCTAGAATAAATTACTCATTTTGGGAAAATAATCCCCAATAAAACTTCGCTCTAAACGTTGTCTCTATCTTCGTAAGTAAGGTCAAGTGGAGCGTTCAAGTTTGACATTCACTGATTAAGTTATCGAACGAAATCACCTCCCGTAGCGATGTGCTGTAAACTATTTATATCCGTATCTTGGTTCATTACTCTACTGAAATTCTAGACTATGATGAAAATAGTTTATATAAGCATAGCATAATCAGCCTATTAATGTTCCCACTGCTGGGAAGCAGGCCTCCTCTCTATGAGAGGGAGTGGGCTATAATCCACCACGCGGGCCCAGTGCGGGTTGGTAGATGTCACATGTCTTCGAATTTTTGGTTCTAGGACATGTCGGTTTCCTCACGATGTTTTCCTTCACCGTTTTTGAGAGCAGTGGTGATGAAATAACTTACACAAAGTAATGCGCCTGGCTGGGTTCGAACCCACGACTTACTGCTCGTAAGTCGGGGTCTCCACCACTGGGCCACCGCTGCTCTAAAATAGTTTATATTTAGCGTTAATTTATTACGGGTCAGGTGGCTTCCTTCAGGTGATTTAATAAAATTAAATTCAGATACAGAGAAATTCAGAGATAGCATTCCGTTTGCCTCGAAATCCACGAGATTTTCCCCCATGAAAAAAAAGTTTCCTGATCTTTGGATAGACATCGTGATTCGGCATAGCCGGAATGTGAAGTGGGGATGCAGTCTTGGAAGACGACAATCATAAGGCAGTTGTAGACTGAATCCAGAAACCACGTCCAAGTGCCTGCCAGTAGTCTTCATCATTCAACTGCCCTTATATCAATTTATTTCAGGCCAGTGCAACATGTCTTCTACTTCCATACCTCTCTGCTACTCGTCAACTCAGCAGCCACCTCGTTTCTAGCCATAACATCCTTCACACAGTGCAATCATTGTTTCTTGGTGGATTAGTGCAATACGGTATGGTTACGGTAGGTATAATATAATGTATAATCTCAACATGAATCATGTAACCAAGACTTTGTAACAATATTTTGATTTAAAAGAGTATCCATATCCATGGAGTTTCTTGTCCATAGAGATCGCTTTGGAATGTGCAACTACAGTAGATTTTCAAGTTATTATGCCTCGTGACTGTAGCTTAGCTTTTTGTTTCAAAAGTGCCCGTAATGGTCTAATTGAAATAAAGGCTTTTTTGAGTTTGGTCTTATCAGGTCGATTGATTTCTCTGCTTACCATAGACACAATTCGCAAAAATATTTCATTATGGCGTGTTTCTTATTCCGTTGACTTTCTTAAAGGTCAGATAAATTGTTCATTGATGAGTATTAATTACCTCGGCTCGGTCGGCTGACGTCCGTTTATCTAAAGACGAAGGTAGACCTATGTCGTGCCTAAGTACTATCGCATATTTACATTATGATAGTAGGTAGGTTGATAAACTTTAGTTACCTATATGTATACATATTTTATTGATGGTAACATTATTGATTGAGGTGTTATCCAAATTGCTTATGGCTAAAATATTTTTATCATTAACATTAGAAACGGGATATTTACCATGTTTACTGATTGCTTTGAGTTCCCGATATTAAATATTTTTATCAAATAAAATAACAAACCTGTGTAATTTTTTCATAGATGTGAGTGGAAACTACAGGAGGGAACGCCATAAATAAATTGACCATATTGGAAAGAAAGGTCAGGTGCGTGGTACCCACGGCCAGCGTGCGTGTATGACCAGCAGACGTGTGAACGTGGACGAAGCAAAAGGTTCCTGCCTACCTCATAGACAAAAGGCATGAGTTTATGTATGTATGTAATATTTATGACAAACCTGTGCAGTCTGCAACACAACGACGTCGTTCATAGCCTTGTAGCCGGCCCCCATGCGCCCGCGCAGGCCGGCCGTACCAAACTTGAGGCGGTGCAGCATACAGCCGCGGAGCTTGTCCCAGCGAGCGTTTGAGATGTCATCGAGGACCTCCTTGCGGGTTGCTGGGTTCTGTATAAAGAGAACAGGAGATAAGGACAGTCTAATGGTATATCATTGATTCCAAGAGACTGGCACAGTCAGTCACCATGGGGTGTTTAGTAAATATAATTCAATAAAAGATTTCACATCTCTTTTAACCCAAGAAATGGCTTATGAACGAAAATAAGAAACCGTTAAAACTGTGGGCTGCCTCTCTATGAGATCTTGGGTTCGATTCCCGGGTCGGGCAAAGTGTCATTGGGTTTTTCAATCAGGAATTTTTCAGTAGCAGCCACGGAGTCTGAATTTGTGCCCAGTTGATGGCAATAGGCTCGCCCCCTATTAAATGGCACTTAACCTTTTGAACGCCATTGTCACATATACGTGACAAGCAAGCACGTGCCCTATATGCGAGACAACACAAATGTGTGACAAAATGGTAAAATGGCGTGGAGGGCACGCGACTACGTTTATGCTCTGGCATTAAAAAGGTTAAACATAACCAACGAAATGTGGGTGTACTATTAGGTACACCTCTGCCTAATCCTTGGTGGAGTACAGGGGTGACGTTATGTTCATGTAAAACAGTGGAGTTCTTCCCAGGAGGGTAGATTGTAGGCAAATCATTTATTAGAATCAGACAGAAAGATTGTGGGGTGAGCTACAATCACACCTGCAATTTAACACAATATATTGTAACCACAGCCATTCCATCCAGAGAGGAGTGAAATAGAACATTTAAGAGTTGACCTGTTTGTAAACCAATATTATGTTATTACTCTTTAACAGACATGTCCTGTTATGCCCAGTGCCAGTATTTGTTGGGCAGAATTCTTCTTAGCGTGTCGATGGCAAATTTATATTAAATATGTTTGGCCCAAAATTCAGTTATGCAAACTCGGCTCGCTGATGCAGTCATGAGATCGATCAAGTGCGCAGGTGTTAGGGAATCCAGCACAAGATGAAAGATGGGCCATT
This sequence comes from Noctua janthe, assembly GCA_910589295.1. Classification (NCBI taxonomy): domain Eukaryota; kingdom Metazoa; phylum Arthropoda; class Insecta; order Lepidoptera; family Noctuidae; genus Noctua; species Noctua janthe. The sequence goes on from OU342561.1 coordinate 3,263,625, forward strand.
GTGTGTGGAGACACACCGCACATACACATTTGAGATCTGAGCCATCCATGAACCCCCATCTGAAGAGATTGTCTTTGCTACGGCCGATTTGTGTTCGGAGTCTATTCAGAGATTTCTAAGTTGGCCACGGCAAAGCATGCCCAGGTGGAAGGCTTTCAGATGGCTTGATGAAGCCGTCAGGGGGCTGCAGGCATAGCAAAGGGCAGGGATGCATTGGAGATGAATTTTTAAATATCCGGCTCTAGGGCCGGATATTTGAAAAGATAATTGAAGATCCGCCGGCCGGATATTTGAAGAGTCAAGAGACTTAAGTAAAATTAAAAGCTTCTTGATTCGGCAGTTTAGGCTATGCGTATTTTACGCTGTTATGGTCAGTGGGCCGTCTTAGGTTGTGCATTAACTTGCAATGTTTGTGTTAGTTTGTTTGTTTAGGTCAACTATTAGCTCTTGCTCAGGATCCTATGGAGCTGAAATTTTACAATTGCTTCAGACAATAGATTTCTCAAATCTTGCTTTATAGATCAAAAATTTATTAAATGTACCGTAGCACACTGTATGTTTCAACAATATTTACCTGTTTATCATTCTAACAAGGTCGTAAATTTGCATAAGAAACATACCTACTATAGTTTTCATTGATACATAATTATCATATAACAGATATTGTATGTGTAAATGATACAATTATAGTAAACCGTCGCAATACCAGGACAAGTGACAGGATGTTTGTATTAGTAGATTAATGATGAAATTATCAACAGAATTTTATTCATTTTTAACTGACTTTTAAAAAGGAGGAAGTTCTCAATTTGGCTGTATTTTTTTTTTATTGTTTGTTACTTCATAACAAAAGTCAGCAACTTCCAGAAGTAAAATTATTTCCTATTTTTAGTGTTTTTTTGGAAGTCAGCTTATATTGAGTGTCTATTTTATCTTGTTTACATTATTCATTATCATTGTCTCGCCTATTATGAATAATAGAGGAGACAATGATGATAATAAGTGATAAAATACTTGATAATGTTGAGTAATTCATAGACAATGATTTGTCAATAATTTTCTTAATTTTCATTTAGTTACTTAGATAGTTTCTGCCGGTAATTTGTTTTACATGACATAAATCTTACTTGACCTGCACAATATCAATCTAAGGCCAAAGGTGACAAGTCAAGGCCGTACAACGATCTTAGCATTTTTTTACATTTTCCATACATTCATGAAATATTCCAGCACATACCTTGTCATGTTTTAACCAGCTGTTTACCGCTGCATCTAGTTTTGCATCTCCACTGTCACAGACGGACATTTTTGTAAAGATTCTTGGAGAAACAGACTATCTTTGCCTTACAAAAGTATTAACACTCGATTTTGACACAAAATAAATTTTAAAACAGTCGAGTTATTCCAGGAATTTGATCACGAGTAACCCGATGCTACTTTTTACGCGTCGGTTTCCGGACTACACACTGAATTTACTGAATTATCACGAACAAACTACCGATTTTACTTCGCGAAATGATCACAATTGCACTTTATTACAAATTTTAAACCGTGCTATTTTAAAAGTAAATTGGACTTTACTCAGTCTCCATAAGGTCGAACTACGTAGCATTCATAAAATTGTAAGTATGGATCTGTCAGCTGACAGCCGCACAGTTCGGATACACGTAAAACTAAAAGTTTCCGGACGAATCAATAGCTAAATGTTAGGCTTACAAATTATTTTTTAACTGGTTTAATACATTTATTTTTCAAATAGTAAGTACAATAATTTAAACTGCCATTGATAAAGATTGTATTTATCAATGAGCAGCATTTAAAGAAAAACCAGGTTGAATGAAAAGCCTGTTAAGAAAGTAATAGCAAAGTAGAATTTGCGACACAAGATGAAAATAAATAAAACATGACAGGAGATAGTGACAATGATGTGAAGGGGAATAGAAGAATAGAATAGATTGGTTACAGATGGAGCTGAAAATCGATTATTGAATGATTATAAAGTCAAGTCCTCTCTCCCTGTGTGGCGTGGTAAGGGTTGGTCATCTTATCGATCTTATACTTTAGTATCAACTATCAAACATCAGTCTCAGGCCTGCGTTAAGACAATTTTTGTTTTCTTTGGATAATAAATTATGATGTGTACAAATCACAACATAAATTGTATAACAACTATAATCAAGAAAAATAATTAAACTCCACATATCCCACCGGAATCAAACGACGCTTTTCAATACACTTACTTACTTACTTACTTACATATTTTATTTCCAAAAAGGAGGGTTTATGACGAGCTAATGAGAGAGAGAGACAATGGTTTCACAAAACCTAAAACTAATAATAAAATATATATATTTTTTATATTTTTATATGTGTTTTATATATTTTTTAAACTATTATTTAAAAATGTACTTAATTAATTGTTAAAAAATTAAAAAAGGAAATACTAAAAAAGCATAAACTAAAGCATCATCTCTATCTACCACAAATCCTTTAAAGAAAGCTCTGGTATAACCATTAACTGACCATCGCACTCAACTGTAATAGGATATCTTGTAGGGGCGATTCCACTCCTATTCTCCCCCTCGTAGTTGTAATCCTATGATCTCTTTTTGCATAAAACTGTACCAATTGTTGTATTAGGTGATCTTGTATAACTTTTAATCCACATAACCCTAGCACAAATGGTTTTAAAAAGGGTGCACTTTTTCGTGGTTTGTTCAGCAAAGAGAAATGAGATTTTGTCAATTTTCCAAGTATTTTTTTTTTTTTTTGTGTATACCAAATACTTAACAAGACATTAAATTAAGATAGAAGAGCACAAAGGTACTGCTTATTTCATAAGAAATCTCACAGAAATATAGACACAGTGTGTAGAAAAGACAAAACAGGAAATTTTAAATTAGAACTTAAAACAAAAATATACCTGTATAAAATAAACATACACACAAATATACACATATAAAATAAATACTAGTACTGTAAATATATACCTATAATATATATCCAGAATATTACAGTAGTATTATGGTGAAAAGAAAAAAAAACTTTTTTATTACTCCGTTAGTTTTTTGTGTCCCACTGCTGGACAAAGGCGGGGGACCTTTCTCCCTCCCAACCTCTACATCTTGTACGATATCTGGCCATTTTCGCCTCTTGTTAGAATATTATTTAAACAATTTAAAATACTAAAATGACTGTAAACGATTGAAACAGTTTTGTTCAACTTATTAAACTCGAAGTATTTTCCTTTTCAATGTTAAATTTGATTAAAAATAAACTACAGGAAAATAATGAACCTAAAAATGTGTTACAGAACACTGCATTGAGTAATTTCAATTTTAAACGAATTAGTAATTTTGTTTTCAAATAAACACTGAACTAAATACTAGAATTACTGAGAATTTGGCTGTTAGCAACGACAATGACGACTAATAATCATTTTTAATACTGTATGAGTCAGAACTAGTGCATCAAAATTTATCAATTTCTAAGAACCGATCATTAGGCCCTATAATATTGTTAATAATAACAAGTAATTCAGACTTGTTTACACGTATTATTATGTAGGTAGATTACATTAAATTAAAAATTAATATTCATTTATTTCGAACATTTGTGATCCATATTTTGTTAGTATTACAGCTTATATTCTGGTGTTGTTTGATATAAAAATAATATTAATAAAACAAAGGACGACTAGACAGGAAGACATGTTGCCTAGATAATCAACCTCCGGACAAAATGCCTGATATTTGGAATATAGCTCTCCGCCACAGCTCTTAGGATATAGTTGCGACTACTCCGCAGTCGGCACAGCAGCGATGCTGTTTTTTTGCGTAGAATGACATGAAATCCATCTGTGTGGGTCTCAGCAAACATTTCTGCAGCACTTCAGAAACGGGGTAGTCGCAAAAACACCCTGAAAGCATTATTATATTGAACGCGCAGGAACAAAAACAATTTTACAATCAACAAAATATAACCCGTGACATCGCCCGCGCCATGTCACTTTCCAGGATAAAAAGAATTGTTAATCCAAGTTATAAACTATCTGTGAGCCAAATATCCAAATCCGTACAGCCGTTTTTGCGTGATCGAGTAACATCCAACTTGCACATTTCATTTTATACGTTCAAATCCTTATTCAGTACTTCCAATCGAGTTCGATTCCAAATAGAATCAACTTGGCACTTTTGATTTATTCATTTCGATTCGAGTAGCTAGATAACCATAGGTCAGCTGGTACACGTCAGCACCATTCTTCTTAGTAACCTGCTCGGCTAGTTCCGGCGGTAGTTCGCTCTATGCATTACAATTAAACTGCGCTTAAAAATCGCTCTGCTAATAGTCATCGAATCACCGATATTGATAACTCATTTATGACTCAAGACATAACCTATACTGCCGTTTTTAGTTTGGGTCAGGTGTGAAAGCAGTTTTCTCAAAAGGTATGGCTGTTTTTTTTTTAATTTGGCATTTTCAGCCTCTTGACGTCCACACAGCCGGGACACAGGTTTCCTCTCTTTAAGAGAGCGAATTTAGAGCTATAATACACCAGGCGGGCCCAGGACAGATTTTCTTTAAACTTTTCGGACATTTGTCTTAATTTCCTAAGATTGCACATAGAAAACTTAAAAAAAGAACATATTAAAATCATGAACAAACATACTTGATACACTTGACACTTGATATCGTGTCCTGCTTGTACTGTAGCTTGCACATCACAGGAGATGATAGACGCTACTAAAATTGCCAAACACGTCGCCAAATTTTGGGCTGACTCAATTTAAATTGTCATTGACACGGTAAGAAGTACTGATGAACACAAGATTAACATAATTAGCGCAGTACAACTCTATGCGAAAGTAAAAAATTGCCTTATAAGCAACGAAACTTTCTAGAAAGTAGTCATTGTAATGAAATAAATATCAGATTAATTGCAATTAATTGTTTCACATACCTATCAGAAAATGAGACAAACCATTTATTAAATTCTGTTCTCATTCATTTGCTCCATAAGTGGTAAGAAATTCTTTTTAATTGGGTAGTTTATTATGTGAATAATGATAAACTTGTCTCATTAATTGCGAAACCATAATATTTTTTTTGGGTAGCGAGATTAAATCAACTAAAGTATTGTGAAAGTCAAGAAAGCCATTGTTGCGACTTCTATAATTTCATAATCTAGTTCAGGAATCGGTCCCGGACCTTACAGCTACTTACTTACTACTTGCTGTTGAAAAATGTTATCGAAGTCCCAAAATAAAACAGGGTATTTTTTACATCAGTCGTAGGTACTGACTTGCAAAGAGATTCTAGAATAAGCACTAGCTAAATTCTACGTGGCTTTCAAACGTACAGACGCCAGCCAGCACATCAAGCTACTACAACCTGTCAAATTTCTTTAATAGTTTTTTGACTTTATCGCTAAAGCATTACGTTCAAATTTGATTGGGAAAATTTGACAGTTTCGGGTAGCTCGATGTGCTGGCGTCTGTACTTACGTAGTTGTATAAAAATATTATTTAAATTGAGTAGCTAGGTATATTTAACAATATTTGGCAATCCAAATTTCGACCTTCGACCTTTAAAACAGGTGGACCGCTGATCTAGTAGATTTTGAGACGGTCTTACAGATCTATCCATTACTAAGGGCGCATTTTATCACAGTGCCTGAACATTATTTGCAGATATAAACCACTTTTTAGAGAACTGTCTATCTCATACTTGGTATAGAATATTGAGACCGACAGCTCTTGAACGCCATTAGAAATGCTGATCGCGATCAGTTCATTGTTATAATCCGTTCTGATTTGACCTAAGACACTACAAGTACAACTCCTATTATTTCGTGTGTCTACATCAATATGACGGCAACAATGAATCTTTATTGAATCGTCCTATCGCCAAAATGCCAATATAAGTCTTCCCCGAAAGCCTTTTCGATTAGAACTTCATTTTGGGACCCCTCGCGTATTTCATCATACAAATCACTTAAACTCTTGACGTTATGCGTGTTCCTTAGACGAAGGGGAGCCGAAACCTACTGCTCTATAACTATAAAACCGTCTGTCTGTCTGTCCCTGATTTGGGAACTTATACCTTTTATATTTTGTTTGATATATTTGCGACGAGGGGGCTCGCGACGGCATTTGAAGTGTCAGCCTGCTCAGACAGTGTGAGTTGATTTTCATGGATGGATGGAGTTAGATTGAGTTATTATTTTGCAATATTTTGAGATTTGATTCTAATTAATTCAGGTATTCTGTGGCCCGAAAGTCTGACAAACAGTCTTACCAAAGGGTATCGTATTACCCAGTACTAAATGGGTTGTGGAGGTCAGATAGGCAGTCGCTCCATGTAAAATACAGCTGCATCCGGTTAGACTGGAAACCGATCCCAACAGGGAAAAGGCTAAGCAGATGATGATGATTTTGAGATTTGATTCTGTAAAGATAAATGCCTTACTTATAATCACTCAATTCATTGTGTTATAAGTTAACATGATCTACGAAGTACTGAACAAACTCTGGCTTTTCTCTCTTATGTCCTCAAAATCTACCTAAATGGCTGAAAATTATAGTTTTTAAACTAAGGAGAATTTACCACACAATCATATATTGCTTTAAACAGCATTTATTTAGCGTAGACTATCGACCACACAGTAATAATTCAAGTTAATGGCACACTTAGCATCGATGGCATTGAGTTTATCCTACACCATAATTTAAAAAATATGACCACTTTAGAATCCTCTGCCAACATTCTCAAAGCACATTATAAAGTTAGGAAACAGCCTTAATTAAATCCACGCCTCTCTAAATTCATGGCAAATGGCCCACGATGGCCCATGATTCACCTTCGGTTGCTATGCGACCACCAACCCAGCAACTGGTTGCACAACCGACATTGAAGAACAGCTGTCGAATTGCGGTCGTTTCTGCAAAATTGTTGCGAAACTGATCATTGGTGTTATGTATGGTTGAAATTGAGCCTAAATGATTAAGGTCGTGAAATCGTAAGGGAAATAGTAGTCGCTTTAGCTACAGCTGTTGAATTGACACTTGTGACGTTTTTAACTTTAAGTGAGAAAAGAATTTGGGGTTATAATAAATTAATGCACCTCAGTCTGGGGAAATGAAATGATTTATTTTGTAAAAAGTGTATCTAGTCAACATTTTCTATCTGACTACCCCTGAGAAACGGAGAAACAAGCTGAGGAGGCATCGGTTACAATTTAGAAACAGAAGGTAAATAGAAATTATATCCTTTATTCAGTTTTTCTCCTAACATTGACATATTAAAATATTTAAAAAATAGTCGCGAGTTAATAGGCTTCTTTTGGGTTAGCTTGTTCCATCGTCGACCTCATCTCTGTCCTCTGGACTAGATTGAGGTCAAGAGTAAGCCCATTCGTTATAAAAAATTAAAAAATATTTATAAAAACAAAAGTATGTAAAACATTTAAAAATAAATAAATGGCCTATCGCCATCACGAACAAAGTCAATATTATAGGGACACATACGTCTACGTCTTGTATGATGGAAGTGTGAAAACCTCATCACGTTACAGAAAAAATGACATCCATACTTCACTTATTCCTTGTTACTATGCGGGACTCATACCCACGACCTCGACCTGAAGGCGAGCGTTCCGTCACTGCGCCATTTGGGTCACTAACTACAACCTATAGATTGCTAAAATCTGGGGCCCCAAAGTAGGCCATTACTATGAGCTGCGAAATCATTTCCCCTGACTTTATCGTAGATATAATATGCGTATGTTTTAAAAAGCCAGAATATCAACTATAATTATGTCCTCTAGCTTCACAAGGTCATATTAAATTATCTGGTGAAACTTCAAAGATATAAATATCAAATTAAACAATGTACTTATTTAATTTTAGATTTTTCGCAAGTTTGAATTTTATCTTGTGCTAGACTAGACGTCCTCGTTGGTCTAGTAGTCGCAAGCGCAACTGCTGAGCATGAGGTCCTGGGTTTGATTCTCAGATTGGGCAGTGTCATTGGTTTTTTCCATCAGTAATTTCTGAGCGGCAGCCACGACGTCTATTTGTGCTTGGTTGATGTCAAAAGGCTCACCCCCTATTACATGGGACTTAACCAAAACTGGCGAAAGGTGGATGTACTATTAGGTCCATCTCTGCATAATCCTTTGGGGATTACAGGCGTGATGTTATGTATGCTTATGCTAGCTTTAGCACCCGGTTGCGCCCAGGGGGAGGTCTGCAATTATAACGCAAGTAATTTTTAATGCTTATTTCGCCATATAATAGAATAGTAGGGGTCCTATTCAACCTTGACCTTGAAAAGCAAACGGAAGTCCCGAACTTAACCGTTGAACTAACGGGTAACCGACTGGTATGCCATTCATCTGCTTTATGAATTGAAATTAAAGAGAAGACAAGATGTAACTACTTCTAATATTTTATCTACAGTTCCATCATATTTTCAGCATTTGTTCTACATCTGAGTGCGAATATGAATAATCTGCACATCATATTTTGTGGAAGTTCTATCTTTGGCAGAATGAACGCAATTTTATGTTGGACAGTGTACAGTCACGAGCACCAATATATAACCACTCTTAAAAGTGTTTTCCTTCTACTGTTTGATTAAAATATCATTTGGTGATTTTTTCAATATCAAGGCGTTCAGGAGTTGCAGAGGTTCGGGAATAGTGTGGCGGGCTTGTCCCAAAAAAAAGTTCCATTATATCATGAGTATCAGTCGATATCGAGATATTTTCTGATAGATTGTATTCAGAACAGTGTTACTATGCTCAACAAATTATTTCTGCTCAATAGTCGGTTTTAGTAAAGTTAGTTCTCCTAAGGGTAACTTTAGGATGGCAACAATAGAATAACAGCTAGAGATCACTCAAATTAATCTACTTATGAGTTAAACTTCTAAGATTGTAGAAGTTCTAGTACCTACGTTAGATTTAATCTTTCAAACATTGTTGACGCTCTATCTAGTCTAATCTTGTGGAAACGAAATAGATTCTATAAGTGCCACTTTACATGTATTACTATCATAGACCTAGCCTCTTTGTATCCCATTTCCCATTTCTCCCAACCTTGATTATTTATCTCAAATAACGTTACATGATAATTATAACTGACTAATGACTAATAACGTATTTTTCCAAACCTAATTTACCAATAAATAAACCTCAAAGTTACGTAACCCTCCCAACCAGTGTTTACAGACCTTTTTTTTTTTTTTTTTTTCCGGATGGGAAATCATCAAATGACCCCCCCCCACTCTGAGCGGAGCGGAGGGGAGTGTCAGACTTGTACTGACTAAAACCCATCCATGTTCCTTCTTTGCCCTTTATGTTCCAGGGCCACGGTATCTCTTTCGAACAGTCCCGCAGCCCTGGCAGGCATCGGTCCATGCGGACCCCTACTTGATTGCTGACATCTCTTTGAGGCGCGCGTGGAACACGAACGCGCCATCGACACGGCCTGTCGTCATAAGACGGCCGGACGGCGAGCTAGCCCATAACTCGCCGTCCACAGGCCAGCGCCTACGGTGGTCGGAAGCCACCACGTGACCCCCGACGCCCAGGGCGTCTCCCGCGGTGGCTGGGACGTGAGGTTCTTTCCCTCTCACGTCCTGCCACCTCCTTCACTAGCATGACTACAGACCTTAATCTAGAACAATAATACATTGATGAAATTATTTTGGCGTCATTTATCAATCTTGTCACGTATTCAATATAGTAATCATTAATTAGTCTCCTTCAAGTAATTGAGACGGAAATAAGATAAATTAATGAAGATATACAGTGCTTATTCATTTCTGAGAAATATTTGGTGTACATAATCTTGTTTTTTTGGTGGATTATGTTACGATAATTAACTGTCATCGTTAAAAAGTGCTACTTACAAATCTACACGGTGTTAAGGGCAATCAAAGCGCTACATAAAAGTGTATTTAAAAAGCTATTGTTAACGTGCAATACCACGGCCATTATATAAATGAAACAGCTGCTTTATTTCTAGTGTGCTAAATCGATAATAATCATACATGTGCTGTAACAATCTAAGCATCGTAATTCTAATTTTAAATTTTATCCACTAAAGAGAGTAAGAGTGATGCATATTAATGTTGATGGAATCGAGAGGGAGAGGAAGACCAAAGAAAAGATAGATGGATTGTGTAAAGAAAGATGTGAACTCAAGTGGCTCCCTATCCGTCTTCGCAGGAACACTCGAATATTATGTCTCCTCTACAACATTCTCTATAACCCTGCATATCCCAGCTACTTGCGAGATCGTTTTTCGTATACCCGTGCTTCTGATGCTCTGTGTAGATCCCACCTCAGGCATCATCTTAATTTCCCATCCCATAAAACTGAATTCTATTCTAACTCCTTCTCTGTTCACGCAGTACGTTTGTGGAACTCACTTCCGCCTAACATTCGTGATTCTAAAACTTTATTTATGTTTAAAAAGCAAGTCAAAGAACATTACCTCTCCTCTATACTGTAATAGTCTGGATATATATTATAGGTATATATTAACAGTACAAGTATTTATTTTATATGTGTATATTTGTATGTATGTTTATTTTATATAGGTATAACTTTGTTTTAAGTTCCCATTTCAATTTTCCTTTTTTGTCTTTTCTACACACTGTGTCTACATTTCTAATCCTACTTTCCTCTCGCAGGTCTGCTGGAAGAGATTTCGTATGAAATAAGCAGTACCTTTGTGCTCTTCTATCTTAATGTAATGTCTTGTTAAGTATTTTGTGTGTACATAAATAAATAAATAAATAAAGATATGAAGCAAAAAGGAGTACATGATAGCGTGACGATTGACACGGGAGAATGGAAGAAGAAAACGTGTTGCTCCGACCCTAAATAACATGAGACAAGGACAGGAAGACGACGACTCTAAAATTTAGAGGATTTGAAAATATTTCCGTTTAAACGTTTCGAATTCAATTCTAATTTAGCCTTCTTGTTAACCTCATCATTGAATCTAAAGATGTCCACTGTTGGACTTTATGTATAAGTCCTAACAAAAATTATCTCAATTTTAAAACCGTTCAGTGTAGGTACTCATATAAATGGTCGATATTAAGTCCATGGACGATATTAGGGACTCAATTTGAATATCATCGGGCGAGTAATGAGGAAGATTGAGGTCATTCACGCGTTCAATAAATATTTTATTAGAACTGGAACGGATTACATAATATACCTACATATTGGCACGATTCAATACATGTTATTGTCTTTATACTCGTATGAATAACAAACGCTCTAAAATAACAATAACTGCTCAAATCCGTCCGAAAAACACATTACAATATAAATCTGAAGACAAAAAAAGACGGATCATCGATAACTTTACCTACTAGAGAAAGTCGTAGTCCTGAGTAATTTTCCACTAGCTAACGATAATGGAATTAGACTATAAGCCGACCACCAACATCGTTTGGAAATAGGCTAGGTAGATCATCATCTACCTAGCCTATTTCTCCACTACCTATCATCATCATAATTTCAGCCCTGAATCACCCACTGTTGCGACAGGCCTTCTTTCTTCAGCCATCCTCTCTGTTCTGTGCGTCCCTCATATATCTGTTTCCCGCAATTTTGAGGATATCGTCAACCCAACGCGCTTTTGGACGTCCCTGGTATCTTAGGCCCAACCCTGGCCACCATTCGGTCAAAACCTTACTCCATCAGCCATTTCCGCGTCTAGCCAGATGTCTTGCCCAACTCCACTTAAGCCTATCGCCCTGTAATTGAAGTCGTAGACCGACGAACGACGGATTTCGGTGTTACACACTCGGTCTAGTAAGGTAATCCACTACCTATAGTCAGGTACCCATAATTTTTTATTACCGTTCCCTGCCTCTACTAAGTTGAGTCACAACACTCAGTAATATCCCACTTCGTTTCCAACAAAACGCCTTTAATTGCAGACTTAGCTCATAGAGAAACCCACGCAAATACACATGTATGTATAATTCAGTGTCTATTCCAATGCTAATTTAATCGTATGCAGCTCCTCGACTAAGATGTATGCTGCTATTATCATTGCATTAGCTAATTTTATTGCTTATTCGTTGCCTAGCAACGTAACTAGCTGATTAAGTAGGATTTATTGTGAGAAAGTATTTTGGATATAAATCCTGGTAGTACTTGTACTATTATGTATTCTGTGGTAGTACCAAACGTGCATCATAGCTATGTTTAAGATAACATTTTGTTTGTGCCCACAAAGTGTCATATTCACATTAGCGAAAAAACCTGAGACAAGATGTCCTTCAGCGTCTACAAAGATCCCAATAGGACAGTCATACCCCTTAAGTAAATGTTCGATCCCATTCCAAAATGTTAACAATAAAGGTACATGTAATCTAGTGTGATCTGTCTGTTACTAAGCAAAGAAAACGTTACTAGTCTTTAGCACGAAGATGGCCATCCGAATAGATAGTATGCTCACACTTCAACGTTGATGTTTGCAATGAGAACCGAGTGTCTAAATGAAACTTAGACTATTCAATTTTCAAATAAACCTATCAAGCAAGGTTGCTGTGCATAAACAATTACATTATTCACTCGTCTTAAACTCTCTTAGTACCTACTCAGAGCGATAACCTAACATCGTCCTAGCCAGATTATCTCACAAGTGCCTAGCAACAGGCTGAACTATGAGCAAAGCGCTCCGATTTGATTTAAAACCGTCTACAGAAGTTGTTCGAGGGCGTCTCGAGGTTAGAAATAATAGAAAAATCCCCTCCGTCGCCCTCTTCGGGCGTCACCCTCTGAGGGGCGCCCTCCGACCTTCCCCAATGTCCTTGTCGGGGTTAGGTCAATAACAGACTCCCTAGAGATTGCTATTTATCTCGTATGAGTATGATGTTCGATCTTTCTGTTTTATCGTTGTAAATGTTTACGAGTTTTCGTAATTTTCTGTATGTCAAGCTTACTGAGGACTTTAGAACCCTAGGTTTTGTAGGTTAGCAAGAAAGTAGGCTGTCAATAAAGTTTCATTTAGTGTTTTGTTGCAAATAGATCAAACAAGCAATACGCACAGCCAATTCCGCCGTAAAAAAATCTTAAAGACATCAGTGCCGCTTTAAGATTATTTCACGACAATGACTAACGTTGAACAAAAACCTTATTAAGGTAGCATTCTGTTTTTAGGTCTTAGCTACGCAATAAAAACTGATACACAAACACTTCCCAGTTTATTCTTAACGCAACATTATCTAACGTAGCAGCAATTAAAATGCTCTACAAATCTAAAATTAGAAAAATGTAATCGAGATCTGGTTTGGAAACATTCATGCTTGTATCTCGCTATGATCTGGTAGCCATTGCGAATGTTAATGACAACATTAACGTTTTTATAAGCAAACTAGTTTATTTGTTAATGAAAATATTGTGCAACTTAGGTTTTATAAAACGGGCCATCTTTACATAGCATTTTGTTTATAACTAGCAATTGCCCGCGATCTTCGTCCGCGTAAAATTTTAGCTCTTATTTTATATTTTAGCCTGCGTGAAATTATAACCTTCCTCGATAAATGGGCTATCCAGTGCTAAAATATTTTTTCAAATCGAACCAGTAGTTCCTGAGATTAGCGCGTTCAACCAGACAAACAAACTCTTCAGCTTTATAATATTAGTATAGATAATGATGCAAAAGTCAAAAGTGTATTGAATTGTTTGTTGTGGAAAATGCCAATATTGTTCAAAACCGTTGTATAAATACGAAACACTTGAAAAGCGGTCGTCACACTCTCAGATCCATAAAAACGACTTTTTCGATAAATAAATTAGGTACATAAAAATATGTATAATTTTTTTTGTTAAAATTACTACTATGATAGTGTCAGTAAAATTGTCATAATTTTACTGACACTATCATAGTAATAATTTATTGTTTTTAATAAGTTAGTGGTTTATCTATCGATGCACTAAGTCCAGCTCTTTGTTGTTTCTTTAACATTATAACACAGGTTCATTGACTCACTTGTTGAAACTAAACGCAACTCCTAGCCTAGCAACAGAAGATCTATTGCTCCCAATAATATTGCTACTAGTTGCTAAGAATCTAGGTCTACTCAATAAACGTACCTACCTAGTTTTTTTTTTAATTACTCATTGAAGAATTTAATGATTTGTGTTGTATGAATTGATTTGTTTTAGTATAATAGCGTTCTAAGCTTCCATAATGCGTTCTAAAGTTCTAGGTAAAATGTAATGTTATTGATCAAGACCCGATTGTCTACAGTTTTCCTACAGCGTATTTTGACCTATCTCGGCCACATAGGTAATGCGAAGTGGAGATAGAAGCCTTGAAAAGCTGGTCATTGTTGGCAATACCGAAGACAAGAGAGCACGAGGCACGATGGTCCGACCAGGTAAAAGAAGCTACGTCCTCGAGCAAATTTTAGCAGAGGGTGATGGCTACTTTGGACCGGAGTCGATGTAGGCAGAATGTCCGTTTAAAGGGGTCCAGTGACCACGATCCTCAGTAATGAGGGATCGATTGCAGAAGCTTGGATTAAATTTAGTCTAGTTAACTAAATTAGTATCCTTGTAATTGAATGTCTTCGAGTTATACATCTTCTCCATACATTTATCTCCTCGTAGCTCGTAAAACAGTGAGCCGTAAGGAAATAAATGTATGGGCATGGTATACTGCACAAAGCAAGACCCAGAACCCATCAGATCAAGAAACCATCAAGATTTTCCTGTACAATATCACGCTGGATCAAAAGGCTGTAAAATCAAAAGTTAATTAAGTAAAGGCACGAGATTCCTGGCGTGTTTGTAACAAATATATTGGCGGAGCTACCTGCGGGTAGGGTTACCATACTGAAATTTTAATAGTCCAGTTAAAAAACCGGACGTTTGTAAAAAAGTCCAGACATTAACTGTTTAAAATTTTTATTTCCTGAAAAATGCCTTTTTCAAAAACACTGAAAATTCAAAAGTCTGGACTAATGACAAGGCCGAGCTATAGGAGAATAGCCGAACATGTCTCCGGACAAATCTGCACGGATGGTAACCCTACCTGCGGGTCGTCGCCGTCGCTCGTCGCCGGTCGCCGGTCGCCGGCCACGACCTTGTATGTCCTGCTCAGGCGCAGATAACTAGGCTGTTGGCTGAGTCGTGATAACGTCTTTGCCTTTATGTGTTTTTAAAGTTGTGTTTCGGAGTTTGTGTCGGAGGGCTTGGATTGTAAAAGTAAGAAATTCGATTGTTTTGTCTTATATCCGATATATAAAGTTTATTTAGTGGTCGCCGAAAAATAAAAAGCCACCATACATTTTGATTGGCGTTTAAAACAAACTAAATATTTTTTTGGATTTAGGTTACAATTAACTGTTTAAAAAATCCTACAGGTGCACAATGTCATGTTTTTTTTTACCTAAATAGACTGACAGCGCTAATTGGTTTGACGTTCAATCATTCAAAGAAGAATTGCTAAAAATAAACCACTTTCAATTTCCTAATCCACTGAACTAATTCACAAAATGTAACCCAGATATCACGTTACAGACAACTAGCAAATTAAACTGTAATAGATGCCAGTGAATTTAATTGTTAAGCAAATTGACGCCTTATTTTATGCCATGTTATAGTCAATTCATTTATCTGTCAAAGCATTATACTTAGTTGTAATTCGAATATACGGACTATTTAAATTGGTAGGAATACTGATCAATGTCTCATACTCTGACATTGGCCAAATTACCGAACATCCATTGACGTAGAAGAATACCTTTAAAAATTGAATTGAAGTTGGTAGTCAATCCGCTAAACAATTAATTACCCTGAATGTCTGTACAACGACAAGGTTATTAGAATTTAAATCTCATTCTAAATTGCAAAAAAACAAGACCAAGTTTATTTGTAATATTTTTTAATATTAATTTTATTCAAATTAAATACGGTAATGAATTACTTGAGTATATACCAAATTAATTAACGTATTCTATGAAGTGTAAAAAGAAACAAACTGCTAGTCTGGTGATAAAGATTTATTGCTTCACAAAATATTCATTTGCATTTTATTCGTCATTGCAATATTTGATAGTATTTGTTTTTTTTTTCTAAAAAAAGCACTAGTTTACAAATCGTAGATTTGACCTATGACTATTATTTTTTGTTGTATTTATATTAAACTGAGGAGACATAAGTCACAATTTATTTTATTAAGTTCTTATTATGTCATATTAAAATGGTAATAAATAAAAATGAAATATGCTTGTGTATTTTGTTTATATATGGTTACGATTTATTTGGTTAGAAAAACCTAGTCGTATCATTAATATTTAAAATGTGCAGAAATTCCGTTTACTAAAACAGTAAATCATAATATTGTGTACTCCTGTAATTTAGAGTAGGAATAAAAAACATATTTAAAATGCGAAACTATTCATTTTCATCACTTCTATAAATAAGTTAACACGACATGACACTATCATTTTCATTCAAAACTTACTTGTAAATGGTATTTTCGTGAAAGTATATTTTTATTGTTATTCATAATTCACAATGAGTTAATTTTTTACAATAGTCATCTATCGTCATACCTGAGCATTGTATTTTAACAGCTGTGTCTTGTGTAGTTGTAAATTTCGGGAATTCTGTAGGTTTCATACCATATTTTACAGAGCGGTTGTTTTTTTGTACCTTTTATGTTCAATTTTTTCATTGTGCATTCATTAAAACTGTGTCATAAATTAGAAATATTTGATTGTAATAATGACTAGTGTTTTGTATGTGTGCCATTTTCTTGTAAAAAATCTAAAGCCTTGTCTGCACAACAAAGAAAAAATTATGTTCCATTAAAATCAGATTATTTTACTTCACATAGGCCTACTACTTGGGCACTTATAAAACGTCGCGAAAAGGTGCACGGTTCGGGTTGGTCGTTTTCCATAAAGAAGAACCGGACAGAAACTCCATCACCATTCTTGATAGTTGTGATCAGTCGGGAAATTTAAAATGATCTAATGTGCCGTAGTAAGGAAAATATGTAGATTTTTTTTTTCTAAATGTCCCGTTTACGTTTATAAAATAACATAATCTTCTGAATATGTACTAAAAACTACACTGCACTATTATACTATGTAACATTTTTTTTTTTTTTTCATTGTGACGTTTAAGTTATGACGAACGTCATAACTTAAACGTCACTACTGTGCTGTGTTTCGCGCGCTTTGCAAAAAACAATATGGCCGATTATTTGCAAACGTTGTGCAAATGATTACGCAACATCTGACCTCGCCGAAACACCATTGTCAGCTTAATTTAACCAATATTACACACAATCAGGTGTTGGATAGTTATCTGTTTTGTGTTTACAAATTTTAATACTTATGTCTGTTTCTGTTTTGAATAGTACATAGTTAGTTGTTCTATTGTGTAACTTATGATACTTACTAAATTTTGTTTTGAATAATTTTGTGGTTCCGGTTTCTAGGTTTCATGCTAGGTTAAACACCTATATCACAAAAAAGTCTAGAAAAATCTTTTAGGATGGTCTAGACTTCTAGAGTCTAAACCACCATACAAGATTTTTTAAAGTAAATAAAAATCATTGAAGTCTTGACCGTTCAGTTTACCAGTTTTTCTCTTTGTTTAAGTAAGTGATTAACTTGATATTTTTAGCCATATTTTAATCAAAATTGCTGAAGAAACTGTAATACTATACCATAATCTTCAAACATTTGTGAAGAATACAAGATGGTTAACATCCTATCAAATATCAGTATATACTGACGTCGAGACATTATTTAAAATCAATTTAGACCAAATTGAGTAGATTGGGATCTGAGAGATACTAACACGAATAGATAAATTAATTTGTTGATTTCTAAACAGCTGGTATAGAAACTGGCCTAATTTAATTTCCTACTCTTTTTACAGATATATTTTTTGAAATACTTTCACAGTTTCAGCACGTTTTTAATATAAAAAGTATTTAAAGATTTTGTGAAAATCAAATAATTAAATATCAATAATCAGACAAATATTTGTATAATTGTGAACTTAATTAACTAATTGTGAACTTAATTAACTTAATTGTGAATTTTGTTTATGTCGGTTTAAGTTATGTTATGTGGTGGGTGTGTTGTTTTACAGATGGTGATAGTGATCTTGGTCTAGTGCAGAGGACTGCAGGTCAACACGCTGAAATACAGAAGAGTCAAAGAGTTAAGTTAAAAAAAAAACTAGTAATTTATGAAGATATTATGGTATGTATTCTACACAATTGGAAACAAAATATTTAAAAAACCAAAATAGAGCCAGCTAGTAATATAGTTTTTTTTTTGCAAACTTTATTTTTATCTTCTTTCTTGATATTCCAGTATTATTCATTTTTCTTGACCTTTAGAAGATTTCTGCTGAAGTTTATTTCAAGACTAGATAAACAAAAGATTTACAACCTTTTCCCTAGAATTTTGAGATTCTTTTAATATGACTTTTCTATACTTATTTATTTTTCTGATAATAAGTTGTATCATGGACCAATTTGATATCATACAAGTGTGGCCTATATCCCGGAAGAAATCTATGACAGTTAAATGTCATTTTAACCAAAAAAAAACATTCTCCTTTAATAATAAAAATAAAAATTATCATAGGTCACATTCAAATTTAAATGGCTCATTAAAAGGCATAATAAATAATTGTATCGATGTTCATCCGTATTCATTTAATGCATTATTAATGTCTACGTTTTGTTATCTAGTTTTAAGTACTTCCTTGTTCATTATAAAATGCGCGGGCGCCGCTTTAAAATAAATACAAGCAATGAATCAAATCAGTTATAATAAGTTAAGTAGTTTGGTTTATTATGAATAAGTTGTAGGTATAATGAGGTACACAAAGCTTCTCAAATACATATATAGATATATTGTTCTAATTTAAGACTAAATTCTAGAACAATTCGCGGGTTTTTAAATCTATTTCGAATAAAACAAGATTTGAGCAGGTATAATGCTACCATATATGGATTGAAATTCATGCTTAAGGATTATTTTAAAATAAGCCCTGGAAATAAGTAAACACCTTTATGTTGCACATCTTCTAACAGAGGGACAACATAGATGCTATTATAATCTCTCAGAGCTGAGGAAGTCGCGTATCAGAGCAGCGGAATCAACAGCATCATACAGCGATCACTAGCTCAGCTGGTGTGGTCACAGCTGAATCCCCTTGCAAGGATGATGAAGAGAAGGCGATGGCTCGAGGTTGTGAAGTCCAGAAGAAATTCAAATTAGCAAGAAATCTACAAACAAAAAGGTAACAAAGGAAGTCTTAGCGTAGGTATATATTATAAAAATTAAACACAATTAAATAAACTAACAACAAACTATAAAAGGGCATCAAAAAAACTCCTCCTCAGCGCTGTCAGCTGGTAATTTATTTATTTATTTACGAACTCTTACCTACAACTACAATTACAGATCTGCGATCCAATGCGATAGAGTGGCCTTACATGCTAAATCCTTAATCTACATCCTATAAAATTACATACTATATCATAAATCTTAACCTACATATAAATAACATATTATATATAATGCAGCTTTTGCGAATTCACTCAAGTTGCAACACAATACATCAACCCTCTCGTGAACCTCGTTCACCACACGCACGGCTCTAGTAAGAAGAGTCTTCGCCAGTAAGTTGGTTCTGGCTACAGGCACAACAAGCAAGGGCGGGCGTCGCCGCCTCCACACGTACCGGTCAGGCACGCAAAGTTCCAGGTGCCACAGCACACCGGGGTTATGCGCCCCGGCACGCAGCAGCTTCACTACATACGCTGCGAGCGCAAAGTCCCGTCGGACCTTTAACGCGTTGTACCCTACCATACCCAGTATAAAGAGTGTAGGGTACATTAACGAGTAAAATGGATATACCCCATACAGCTTGAAATACAAGTGTCTAGTGAACTTATTTTGAGCACGTTCCAACATGACACTATATTTCGCCTCATGTGGATGTGGAGGTAATGTTGGCCAGAGGCTAAGGTAAAAGCCAGCTCTTGGTTCAGGGGAAGCGTCCACTAGTTTTAGAATTATATATGATTATGTTCTCTCGAAAGCCTTATTGACGCTACGCCAAAAGTTAAAACACATGTTTGACAACTTGTCATTACAAAACTTAATAGTTACACATTCCAACAATACATCATAATGTCATTAGGACTATACTAGAATTGACTAACGGCCCAAAACATTAGTAGCCCGAAGGGAAAATGTTTTCTAGTTGCCATGTCAAATGTCATGACAGCAAGTTATTCAGGGTCTTATCAAGTAATGTATTTTTACAACTTATGTAGATATAATTTTGATTGTTGATCGTTGGTTGTAAGTTGTAGTAGCGGGTTCAATTCTGGGTCAAATGTAAATCATTTGGTTACAATGTATTGCTGTGGCAGTTGCTTACCTAATATAGGAGGTGTACGTAATATTGGCGAATGGTTGGTTGGCTTGTAAGTCTCGTAACAGATTTTATTTTTCATTTAGGTGAGGGTTTTAACGTTGGTTGGTTTATTGAAGTATGATTAATGATGTTTATTTTTGACGACGTGTAAAAAGATTTTTACAAACACTTTTACACATCGTCTTTTTCTTTTAAACTAGATGAGCCCGGTGCCTGACTACTCTGACAAGAAACAAACTGAGAGGTCATAGTCTCTTTTAAGGACCAGACATAATCTTGGTTAACTCAAATGCATGAAGTGTCTGAGATGGTCTTTTGAAGAAAGAAACACACAGTTTTGAGTGGACCTGTCCAGTCAATGCCAGCATTTGTCAGTAATGTAGTTGGCTTAACGGTTAATATTTTTATTCAGATTACCAAAAAATACACTTAATTTCCTAATCGGTGTCAGGAAGGCCGACCCTAAAAATGTAAGGTCAGAATAGATGTTAGTTAGAGCCAACTGTCAGCAAAAAAGTCACATCTACCGATCTCTGTCTTATAGTACATTTCCGTTGAATACAGGCTAATTAACACCCTCCACGCGGGCGAAGCTCATCATCTGCCTAGCCTTTTCCCAACTATGTTGGGGTCGGCTTCCATTCTAACCAAATTCAATACCTACCAGTATTTACATGACCGACTGCCTGTCTGACCTCCACAACCCAGTTTACACCGGATAATACGATACCCCGTGTTAAGACTGGTTGTCAGACTTTCGGTCCACTAGTTAGTGGACCGAAAGTCTTTGACAATCGTTACAGGTAGTCACCTGTAACGACAGTCAAAGATCAATAAATGACAGCCAATAATGACACGCCGGCGAAGCTCTGCGTGTAAATGGTAATTTTTT
This sequence comes from Noctua janthe, assembly GCA_910589295.1. Taxonomy (NCBI): domain Eukaryota; kingdom Metazoa; phylum Arthropoda; class Insecta; order Lepidoptera; family Noctuidae; genus Noctua; species Noctua janthe. The sequence goes on from OU342561.1 coordinate 3,284,981, forward strand.
CATAAACGCCACTGCATACCAACATATTCCATTCATAATACAAATGAAAAAAACTATCTAGCACAAACGCCAGAGTCGCCTCGCTGAAAACCTATAAAATGAGGCCCAACAATATTTGTATCGCCATTGAAACCAGTCGGTCTGTACTGTCGCCTATTGTACCACTAGTTTTCCTGTTTGCCGTCACTACGAAAACGTAGCAAAAGGAAGTAATGACCTAAATGTAGTTTTACCTAGGCTATGTGGGTATTTACAAGATTTTTTTTAGAGAATCAATTCAATTCAATTTATTCAGGAAACAATTCACATTGTGTTGGAAATCATAATACTATAAATTAAAAAAATCACATTCATAAAAATTGGTAAAAACAACACAAAAAAATTCATAAAAATACAAAACAACACAAAAATTAATATAAATAAACAAAAAACACAAAAAAAATAAATCACGAATTAAACTATAAAATGATCACGAATTAAATTATAAAATTGAAAAAAAACCAATAATAAAACAATGTCAGCATAATAAACTCATTAAATATTTAAAAATATGTCATATAAAATGATCTATCACACGGTGTACCTAAAGGACTTCATGGCACTAACTTTTTTCATGGATTTATTACATGGTACTAGGCCCAGGGTTGAATTTCTTTGTCAGTTAAAAAAATCAGCTATTAAAATGCAATACTCCTCGTTGGTCTAGTGGTCGCAAGCGCGGCTGCTGAGCATGAGGTCCTGGGTTCAATTCCCAAGTCGGGCAAAGTGTTATTAAGTTTTTCCACCAGAAATTTCTCAGTAGCAGCCACGGAGTATGGATTTGCGCGCGGTTGATGGCAACAGGCTTGCCCTCTATTACATGGGACTTAAACATAACTGGCGAGAAGCGGGTGTACTAATGTGTACACCTCTGCCTAACTCCTCGGGGTTTACAGGCGTGATGTTATGTTAAATTGCAATAAACGACATAATAGCTTCTAAAACATGGGTGTTGTTAATATTGCATGTGTGGGGTGTGTTGAGTATTTCGCCATAGGCGTGATTGGACACAGCAGCGCCGTCTTCATGTCTGTCAATAACACATCAAAATAAAGTCGCAAATCAATCAAATATTTTTTTATTTATTCTATTCATTTTACCCAACTACATTCAGCTGAGCTTACAATGTTTTTTTTTTTAGTACTAACAGTATTTTCCAATTTTCTTTATATAACGATCTGGTCTAGAAATAGAATATAGAATAGAATAATTTTAATAATAATCGAAAGAATATTGAAAACTAGAGGCAAACAACGAAATGTTAAACCTCTCGATTTCATATCTTTTCAAATGAGATGAGAAAGGTTACGGTTCTAATAATTGGATCGAAAATACTATCAATACAACGTGTTTTAACTATACTTATTTAATAAGATAGTAATCCTTTTTTCATACAAATTGTTATGACGAGAAACCATGATTTAGTCGAGAACGCTATTAAAAAAAAATATTACCTCCTTTATGCCTCTATGGTAAACGAGAATTACACTTTTGCACAAAAAAAAAAAATTTCGATACAAAAATAGCATAAGCATAAAGTATAATCAGCCTATAATGTTCCCACTGCTGGGACACAGGCCTCCCCTCTATGGAAGGGAATGGGCTGTACTATAATCCACCACGCGAGTCTCGCTTATATTTAAAAAAAAATGTATGAACCGAAAAATCGCTCAACACACTACATGAAAACAATTGATAACCTTTATAATGTGTACCGAATGTACCAAGATGTCATCGTTCCCATTCAAATCCCAACTATTTGCGACGAATCAAACGTTCGCATAGCCACACATATTAGGGCACATAAATGTTTATGTATCACATTTTTGCATGTCTGCGTATATTTATAGCAGTGGGCGGCGGACTCTGCGACCTTGCGCTCGAGACGAACCTAGCACCACGGCGCGGGATTTCACATCAACAGCTTCGCAACAATCAAAGAAACCAACAACCAATGCTGTCTCCATACAACAATATTGAAACTGTCGCTGTTCCGACACAGCAAGGTATAGCGAATACTGCGCGATGCACAATACAGTGTTCGTTCGGTATCCGACGCGCGCCTCCAGTCTCGTTTGCCAATTTCGCGCACAAGTTCATCGACTTTTGACAAGGATGCATGAATCAAGTGTAATGATACGATACGGCATCGTTCTTTGTTCCGAGTTTCCGACCGGACGGTAGCCGCATTGTTTTAGAAACACTGACCTCAATCTAACGTTGTGGATTCATTGAGTCGAGTAAATTGTTGTAGATTTTTAACATAATATTGTGATCAAAACATTTTCGTAAAAATGTATCAGAGATGTGTGTATCAGTTTTGTGTTGTCTCGTTGAGAAATGTAAAGAAACATATTGTAAATAAATATCTATGTTGTATTTGTGAATTGGTGTTTTATTTATTTTGACTACGTTGTTAATGACAGCATAAATTTATTTTGATCTAGTGAAAAGATGCCAAGTCTACGGAATCTGTACCGAGATATTCTTAATTATCTACACATTCCTTAATACTAGTTTACATAGACTATTGGAATTTACAGTAATAATTCAAATAAAATGCTTTTTAGAAAACAGGGAATATTGAATAGTAGGTACTGTTTCTATTCAAGAAAACAGCTAACCCGTGGGGACAATCAAGTAGGTTTCGGCCATGTCATTAAATTCCTAAATGTATCATGAACTTATGACTATAGTTGTAAAATATTTTTGGGCCATAACATTCCAGGTGCCTGTTTCAGGAAATCCATTTTCACAGTAATTACACAATTTTTTCACACATTGCCAAAAAACAAATAGGTCATCCGGATATTTGGTATATTCTAACAAATACTATTCACACTGTTTTTTGCAGAACACAAGACCTCTTTTTCTATCTTTTTCATCACAGTTTGATTATTTTTATCTTTCAACACTAATCAACGACATCCACGTTAAGACAAATACGACGATAGATATGCTCTTAGAAATCGAAATAATAATACATACATTACATACTGTACACATACACACAATGGGGGTGTGGTGTGGGTTACATAATGTAGGGTGTTTGGTGCATCGATAGCTACAACGGACCGAAAGAAGCGGCCATTCGCTATCTCTTCAGCTCCGGACACATAGGCTTCTACACCCAACATCCTAGTAGTCATTAGAGCTTTCCACTGCCTGGAGAGTCTCTCTAATCAACCTTGAAAGATAGGTGGAAAGAATACACCTACCCATACTTTATTGTACACCAAAATTGTTACACAGCACTTTTACAACATACCTACCTAAATCTGTGACACCGATACCGCATCCAAAAACTATAACATCAATTAATACAATAGTCGCTCCCTGTAAGGAGTGTCACGCCTACATACGCAATCAATTGTGTCCACACACACACATAAACACACACACACGAACACAATGAATTCATGCGACGGCCACAGCCCGATCGGATCACCATGGGGTTTAAAAAAAAAAGGAGATAGGCTATAAAAGTTGAGAGAGAGGACGCCTTTTTTTTTGCCGTTTTTGATTTGGGTGGAAAAGAAAAGTGATCCATATTGACTGGCCATCGATGTTGTTAGTCTGTATAAGTTAGACTACTGAATGACTGAATATTAGCGACAGTAGAGACTGGCTTTAAGCCATAGCTTCGAGTCCCGCATGGAACAAATGCTTAATAACCTATACAGTCACACTACTCATCATCATCTGCTTAGCCTTTTCCCAATTATGTCGCCGTCGGCTTCCAGTCTAACCGGATGCAGCTGAATACCAGTATTTTACATGGAGCGACTGCCTATCTGACCTCCTCAACCCTGTTTGTTCCGGCTAATCTCCGAAACGGCTGTACCGATTTTGACGGGACTTTACTGGTAGATAGCTATTATTATAAGGAGTAACTTAGTGCTAATTTTATTTTAGAAAAAGGAATAGGGTTCCGTGCAGAAAACTAAAGAAAACCAAGACCACTTGCAATGGCTGGGCAGACACGGATGGATACGGAGGACGGAGGAGGAGTGACGCAGCCTGGTTGAGGTCCAGGTGACCAGCAGTGGACTGCGTTCAATGATTGATTGACGAACGCTTAGAATTCTTTGACAACTACGAACAAGGGGAAACTAATCTGATGAAATGATACCTAAGTGGCCTAGGTCATTTATACAGCTATTTACGTCGTCAGAATTAAAAAAACCAAAAGTGCGATTGCTGAGCATGAGGTCCTGGGTTCGATTCCCGGGTCGGGCAAAATGTTACTGGGTTTTCCATCAAAGGAATTTCTCAGTAGCAGCTACGGAGTCTGGATTTGTGCCCGATTGATGGCAATAAGCTCGCCCCCTATTACATGGGATTTAAACATAACTGGCGAAATGTGGATGTATGATTAGGTAACGCTTTTCATTACTTAATAGGTGTCCTTTAATAGATTGGAATGATTGTCCCATCTGTATGCTCATTACCAATCTAGTCTGCTATGATTGGTGTTAATGGCGATAACTTCCATGATCATCATTAAAGGGTCTTTAACATAGGACTCATGTACAGTCACGAGTGCGAATGTGTATAAACGTAGCAACTTTTATAGGTGATTTTTTTCTAAAGTTTTGATTTTTATCGAAGTTGCAATCGTTATTCCACGAGAAAATCGTTTTAGAATCTTGTTAAGTGTATCCATATTGGTGCAGCACCGGTGGCCCGGTGGTGGCGGCCCCGACTTACGAGCAGTAATTTGTGGGTTCGAACATTACTACCACTGCTCACAAAACGGTGAAAGAAAACCTCGTGAGGAAACCAGCATTTTTTAGAACCAAAAATTTGAAGGCATGGTACATCTACCAACCCCCACTTGGCCCGCTTGGTGGATTATATCCCTTTCCCTCTTGTAGAAAGGAGGCCTGTGTCCCAGCAGTGGGAACATTATAGGCTGATAATGCTTATGCGTGTACCGCCAGCGAAATTAATTATTTAGCAAATTGACACCCTAAGTCAATTTCGCCGTGTTATAGTATCTCTCTCAAACAAAGAAACTTGTAATCCGCGAAGGGTTAGGCAGAGGTGTACATAATAGTACACCCATACGCCACTACATCGTTGGTCAAGTGGTCGCAAGCGCGACTGCTAAGCATGAGGTTCTGGGTTCGATTCCCTGGTCGGGCAAAGTGTTAGTGGGGTTTTCCATCTGGGATTTCTCAGTAGCAGCCACGGACCCTGGGTTTGTGCCCGGTTGATGGCAATAGGCTTGCCTCCTATTACATAGGACTTAAACATAAGGAGATTAACCGTTCGAGGATTACAGAACTGATGTTATGTTATCCATATGCCATACATAGTTACGTTTAAGTCCCATGTGTTAGAAGCCGAGCCTATTGTCATCAACCGGGCCAAATCCAAACTCCGTGGCTGCCACTGAGTTTCTGTTGGATAAAACCGGGAATATTAAAGTTGAATAATTCGTTTCTTTGTAGTACATTTAAACGTTTACAGGAAATTAGACAATCACAATTTATCAAAACAAACACAGGTTAATTTATCACTATTTGCAGTACTAACATAATCTGTTAGCTGAAATCTCAGTGACACCAATTCCAGGCTTCGATGTCTCTAGTACGATAAACATCGAATTGTTCGCGAAATCTATCTGGCACACGTGAATGAATTGTATTGGTTATACTAGGACTGGCACGTGTAACTGAGTACAGAGTTACGGAGTGCCTTTCTTTATTCAAGTTAAATGAGCTACGACAAGAACACAAACTCAAAGCATTTAATTCAAACCAGCTGTTGTTGATAATATTGCTTTACTATTTGAATCGGATTTTGTTAACAATTTCAAGGGTTTTTTGGCACGGAGCCCTAATCCTTTTCGTAAAATAAAAGCCTAAGTTACTCCTTATAACAGCAGCTATCTGCCAGTTAAAGTCCCGTCAAAATCAGTCTAGCGGTTACGGAGATTAGCCGGAGCAAACAGACAGCCTAACCTAACCTACCGACAGACGGACAAAAAATTTTGCATACTCAAAAATAAGCTACATACAGTCCAGCCACAGGCATAATAACTATGAATGGACTGTAGTTTGCCCATTCAAAAACAGTAGATCTCCTGGAAAAGAATGGGCAAGAAACTCCATGGACAGTCTTTCTCCAAGGAACTCTGCCACAATGACAACGTTTACAGTGGCTTCTCACTGGTAACACAAAGTGAAAGTCGAGCTGCACAAAGAGCAGGACGGGATACGTGGAGAATACTGCAGCCTGTTCCTATATGAACTTACGGATCGCCATACTTACCAGTCTAGTAGATATTTCTGTAGAAATATCTATAAATATTCATGGACAGAATGAGATGGCGGGTTGAGCTGGATTCTTTCTCAAAGGATTGGCCCACAATCGCACTAGATCGCGAAAAATGGAAGAAGAGAAGGGGGAGGCCCTGCAGTGGCCTATATTGAACACACACCTTGCACAATATGCCTATTTATAATAATATTATGTTTTTTTTATTAATGTTTGTGAAAACGAATAAAGGAAATAATAAAAAATATTGTGTGGCACCAAGACATGAGTAGACTTCTTATGCTTATGCTTACCTCATGAGTAGGTTGTTATCATTACCATCCAGCCTGTCGGTATACGATTGAGAAATAAAACAAAAGACAAGATTAAAACATAAGTTGTTTCGTCAGGTCCAGATGAATTTTCAATTATTGTTTTCACCAAAAATCGGAAGATAGAATTTAAAAGAAATAAGCAGATTGATGTGAACCGCTCGCTACAACTTATGTATGTCATATCGAGTAATCTAGATTTACAACCTATCAAGGTGACAAATAAAAGTCGTAATTCCGGTACTCCCCGTAGAGATAAGCCAGTGGCTCTGATAACAGAGGCACACCCACTTTTTGATGACGATTTTTTTCAGTTCCAAGTTTCAATGCATACAAAAATAACCATCTGTCTGTTACCTTTTCAAGCTTTAACGGCGGAACTGATTTCGATGAAATTTGACATACAAGTAAACCATGGCCTTAGTTAGCATATAGAATACTTTTATACCAACAGTTGCAGCAATTTTAATATCTACACGAGCGAAGCTGCGGGTGGAGCCTATTGCATTATCCATAAACGAAATACTATGCTGCTGCTTCTAGACTTTTATAACTGGACGAATCTCTCCTTCCAGTTATCACATTATGGTAAGATATAAAGATGACCTATAATAGATGACATGTCATGCGTTCATAGTTTTCTTTGCGTTTACTATTATGAACGTACTAGGTATGTCTCATGTACCGTGGCTGCGTTTACAAACATTTAAACTCACATAATACACAAACAGCGAGACCCAGAACAACTACCTGTAGAACGAATTTTGAATATCGATCCCGCGACGCGCAGCAATCAATCACTCAGCCATTTATCCAGCATTATATCCAGATATAAATCAGTGTTGACACAATTTTACAGATTCTGAAGAATTTTTATTGAGCTATAAAATCTAGATGTACAATGTACATTCCGGCCACTTTAAGTCTAGCAGCGCATCTAAATGTACCTACGTCCCGAAGATTAGTGGCGGTACTGTCATACAAGCCTAAAAGCTTGGCTTGCCCTTATAAGGGTTTCTGAAAACTCGCGGCCATATGGCCTTACCGTATTGTTGGCCCCTAGGCACGCCAGAAGTTTAATTTGAACACTAATCACATTAGTTTGTATGTTCTTCCCACTGACTTTAAAGAAGGTATGGCCAGAGATGTCTTGAAGTGCTCAAAAATAAAACTGAAATTTATTAATGGGGATGTATTGTATTGTATAACGGGCTGGTGTCCGCAACTCCACGTCAAAGCGCGTATTTTGCGTGCGGATGGGAAATTTATTCGATCCACCCTAACTCCCCGAGAAAGGCCAGCAGCGCCTTGATGTTGCTGACAAACTCGAGGAGAGTACCTGGATTACCGAAGTACTTTGCCCTGTATGTTGCAATCATTGGGCAGTGCAGAAGCACGTGGGCTGCTGTCTCGTCTTCCTCCAAGCAGGCTCGGCACTATAAATAGGGATTTGAAATCATTGGATTGCAAACACATTGGTAAAAGTACTCCTTATGCTATTGGATCTTTACTCTTGGAAACTAGAGATAACGGGCTTCTTTCCTGATATGCTGTGGACTGCTGCAGCGTTATGTGGTGCTGTCTTTTTTTCCTACTTCATCTTTTCAACTATTTGTTGGTCCGTAAGTTAACCGGTGGAATAGGCAGACACAAGAACGTGGAGATTGGCACAAGAAAAGAGAGGCTTATACTCAGCAGGGGCTGAAGTTGAGCTGTAGATGATGATGATGATATCGAAACTTAAAAATATCTTCAAGTTTTTTTTTTCTTTTCGGATGGGAAATCATCAAATGACACCCCCTCCCCCCCCCCCCCCACTCTGGGCGGAGCGGAAGGGAGTGTCAGACTTGTACTGACTAAAACCCATCCATGTTCCTTCTTTGCCCTTTGCGTTCCAGGGCCACGGTATCTCTCTCGAACAGTCCCGCAGCTCTGGCAGGCATCGGCCCATGCGGACCCCTACTCGGTTGCTGACATCTCTTTGAGGCGCGCGTGGAACACGAACGCGCCGTCGACACGGCCTGTCGTCATAAGACGGCTGGACGGCAAGCTAGCCCATAACTCGCCGTCCACAGGCCCGCGAAATATCTTCATGTTCATGTGACAAAAACAAACTAGGTACCGAGAACAAAATAACTACATATTGTACAGAAGTCTTCATGCTACTTACGTATAATTATGTCCAACACGCAAATATTGCTAGCCCATTATTAGGAAACTAGTATTTCCCTGTGAGCCTCACTTTACGTAACGAAAATTTTCGGTATTTCCGGTAATATTTAATGTTTCCGCTTCTAGTTTACAACTAGAGGTAGCAGACCGTATCGACATTAAAACATGGAGTAAATTGTTCTTGTTCTTTGTTCTAACCCTACATATTCTGCTGCCAGAATACGAATGGGCAAATCAGACCCACGCAACATATAAGTAAGTTATGTTTGAAAGAGGCCAAGGAATATTGGACAAAAACATCTAGCTCATAGAGTTTACTTTGCAGTCAAAAACCTGCTTTCTGGCATAATCAGCCCTAATATTCTCACGGCTGGGAAACATAGTATACCTAGTGACGGTACTTTCATACAAGCCTAAAAGCTTGGCTTACCCTTATAAGCTACTACTCTTCATGATGCTATGGTTTCTGAACAGTCTGCTCGCCTTATGGGCTTGACGTATTTTTTTAGCCTCTTGGCACGCCACTGACCTCCTCTCTGTTAGAGGGAATGGACCTTCCCATTGCTGGTACATACTCTTCCTCTCAATGAGACGGAATGGGCCACAATGCACCAAGCGAACCCAAGGTGGATTGGTGGATGCCACATGTCTTCGAATATCTGGTTCTAGGATATGATGATTTCGTCACAATATACAATTCGTAAAATGAGGAGCTCGTGGCTAAGTAATAACAGCCGCTCGGATCGATATTTAGGTTAAGCTGCGCTTGCCTAGGTTGGTCTGTGGATGGGTGACCACCCATTACATACCGAGTTTCCTCCGTGCCTCGGAAAGCACGTTAAGCCGTTGGTCCCGGGTGTCATTTGTAGATCTTTGACAGTCGTTATAGGTAGTCAGTGGCCCAAAAAGTCTGACAACCAGTCTTACCAAGGGGTATCGTATTACCCAGTACTAACTGGGTTGTGGAGGTCAGATAGGCAGTCGCTCCATGTAAAATACTGGTATTCAGCTGCATCCGGTTAGACTGGAAGCCGACCCCAACATAGTTGGGAAAAGGCTAGGCAGATGATGATACAATTCGTAAAATGGTCACAAAGTAACAATTGATAATATTAACTGCGTCTGCGACGATTTTAAGAATTATAACGTGATTCATATTATTATCCTATCATGATTCTTCTAAAGCAGACATTTTAGGCCCCCAGGTGATGATATGAAAGTTCTAGCAAAATAAAATATTTAAACCGCAAGGAAGGATGACAAAGCATTAATATCTGCAAATGACACGCCCTCAAATCGTGTTCAAATTCCACAGTCTTGCATGCTAGTAGTAGGCCTTCTCAAGACCTCTTCAAACTCCTTACATCCTAGTACAAATATTATGATAACGCGAAAAAAAAACTAGTCTCCGGGGCAGAACCGTTAGTAAACAACGATATTCACTAAAATATTTAATTTAGTATGTTCCAAGGTTTATTTAACTTGTGTATTAACTAAATAATGGACCATTGTGGTGTCTGCGACTCCACTATGTCTAAATATTTGGCTAAATCTGATTATGTGTGAGAATTCGCTGTGAAGGAAAACATCGTGAGGACATGGGTCTAGAGTCAAAGTCAAACCGTTTTAATTAGGCAATCAAAGGAAACTTTCAATGTTAACTTAGAATTAATTCTAGTAGCCTATTCTCAAAGGTATTTTCGTAATTAAAAGAATGGGCAAGAAACTCCACAGTTATTCTTTTAACATGTAAGGGGGAAGCGGCAGGTCAGCCCGCGAAATTTTAATTATCATAGGTTTTTTGCATGTCAGTATCAAGTGGAACTGAAAGTTCACTCCTTATTAACTTATGTAAAGTTTTTATTACTACGGAACTTAAGGAACCTGACGGGATTGCCATGGTGTTGCAGTGAGTCAGGGATTTTTAAGCTATAAACAAAATATAATACGCGACCGTAACATGTGTAAAGTTACAGAATTATAATCATTTAAATCATCAATACAACCCTCTAAGTTCATATAATACCATTCAATGACTATGTCATGAAAAAGTCATTCAGTGGGACTAAATGAACTTGACGGGTTACCCTAGCGTTTTCATCTTAAAATTGCAAAACGCTGTTAGCAGGGAGTGGTGGTCGACGCTTGATCCTTTTCTGTGTGTGGAGACGTGAGGCCTTGACACACCAGGGCTGCGGGACTGTTCGAAAGAGATACCGTGGCCCTGGAACACAGGGCAAAGAAGGAACATGGATGGGTTTTAGTCAGTCTGACACTCCCTTCCGCTCCGGCCAGAATGGGGGGGTCATTTGATAATTGCCGATCCGAAAAAAAAGGCCTTGACACAGCCACAAACTAATTCAAATTCAAAATTCAAAAACTTAATTCGAGCGGAGGCTCATATAGAGTTAGTAATAAAATCCTTAAAAACTAAGTGTTAGTAAACAACACGTTACGGTGAAACATGTAACTGACAGCAATGAACTACATAAGGACTAGTACCACATAAAGACTCCACTCTGCCAGCAATCATTTCCAGAACCCTGTTACTCCTGTTAGGGCTTGCCATGACGCGAACCACCACCGATGCTGTGCGCTTTCGCATTATTGTGTAAAAACAATCTACAAGCGCCGCCGCAAACATCCCTGACGCACTGCAACACTACGGCAACCCCGCGAGGTTCCTTAATGTTCCGTAGTAATAAAAACTTAACATAAGTTAATTAGGAGTGAACTTTCAGTTCCACTATGAGCCTTCTTCTATTTCATAATTCTCAAGAGTTTCAGAATCCTTGATGGCTGAGCTATTCTATATCACAGCCTTCCCCGACTCTTCGAACTTAGAGATTACGTAATTGACCTATGCACCGAACTTGGTACAAAGGAATCAGAAACAACTAGCCTGCCAGCCGATCTAGTAATATAATAGCCGAACCTAGGTTTAAGCCTTCTTATGACTCAGGTTTAAACCTCCGAGCTACTTATGAATTTTGAACTTTGTTCGACATTTTTAGAGTTCTTAATACAAAAGCTAATTTCAAACCCGAGTTTAAGTTAACAATTTTAAATTAAGAATCATTAAACAGAATATGATCGGTCAGCATTTAAAAACATGCCATAACAGCTGTCAGAGTCATCGTAATCTGACAGCTCTTAAACGCAATTTAAAAGTAGATCACGTGCATCTTTGGTGAAATTGACCCTTAATAGCTTGGACTAAAGTTAGAACTAGATTTTGCATTGAAAAGCAAAGACTTTGTGTGTAGTAGTGACAGTAACCAACCAGTAACACATTGCTTTATAACCTCAAATTATTGTGACCTATATAACTCAATTGGCGGATATAATTTACATGTGCGAATCACAATGGCCAACGCAGTGTAGCCAGAGAAATTGGAAGTCATTGACTTTTGCCAAGTTATTTGGGAGTTGGTCATGCTCCTTCATGAACCAGGTATTGTTTCACCAAAGGGCAAAGCCTTTACTCATACAGAGTAGGAATGAGATCACCAAGTTTGCTCTTGTTTTGTTATCAGAAGTGTCCAAGCAAATTAATTACTAACCTATAAATTATTTATTGGTACTTGCTATGTTTTTTTTTTATCAAAACATGAGTGGTTAAATTAGACAGTAACACAAGTTTTTTTTCAATTCAACTTTACTGTTGGAAAATTTGATTATTCCTATACATTGTTGGCATCTATGCTAATCTATATTTTCCTTTGATCTATCTGTCTGTTTGTCTGTCACCTTTGACAGATCGGATGTCGATGAATTTTGACAAACAGGTAAACCATTGCCTTGAGGAGCTCGTGATTAAATGATAACAGCCACACGGGTCGATATCTAAAGTTAAGCATTGCTTGCCTGGACCGCTCCGTAGATGGGTGACCATCATTACGTATCGGGTTTCCTCCGTGTCTCGGAAAGGACGGTAAGCCGGCTTTCATTTGTTGATCTTTGACAGTCGTTACGAGTCGTACCAGTCTTACCGAGGGGTATCGTATTACCGAGTTGCTGGGTTGTGCAAGGTCAGATGTGCAGTTGCTCCATGTGAATACTGGTATTCACCTGCATCCGGTTAGACTGGAAGCCGACCCCAGCATAGTTTGGTTCCTAAAAGACTAGGCAGATAATGAGGTAGACCATTGCCTGGGGCAATCTATAAAATTGTAGAACCCAATATTATAAAAGAACTCTCAACATTCAATAATATATTTAACGTACCATCAACAAATCACAAACTTATTTTTATTCTTCAAACTAAGAATCGGTACAAAGTGGCCAGTAACTTAGAATCAAGGCTAGACTTTTTACTTCATTTTCTCAGTACTACTGCCGATCCAGGCTGGACGCCTTAGGTTTTTTGTGAGGCGATGACTCGACCTATCTTGAGATTAAAATCTTGAGTGACGTCGAGAAAATGATTGACGATTCTAGATCCTAGTCGGTAGTTAGATAGAGTAATTGGTAATAGAAAGGTTTTCGCTATGAGACTACTAAAAAGCGAATTTGGCCAGACTTACGATTACTTATTTTGGAATAACTTTCGCTAACTCTGGGCCTAGCAATTGGTGATATAGATATGATACGATTATCGGGGATTACAGGCGAGATGTTCTGTTACACTAGTTTACAGAAAAATATCTTCCTGGAGCTACAGTCTAGCCCATACTCCAAGCTATCTTAACGTAGCAGAGTTAGGATTATCCTTTCAGCCATAATCTTCATATTTTTCAGGTAGAAGGTATCAGTGAAAGACTAAAAGAGATAAATTCCGCAAAAAAGATACAAATCTGTCATCTTCAGTCATAAAAATATCACCATATTGATTTAAAATAACCAACACACGTCTACAAATATTAAACGTAGTTACTTACAACAATTATAAATATTCTATGAGCAAGTAAACAAGGAAAATGCCTACAGTGGGATGGTTCGACGACCCACACCCGATGCACAACAAATACTGAGAAACTGAGTGACTAAGCTTCAAACTTGTAGCTAACATCTGTTTAAAACTTACCCGACTACAGTAAAACTAAGAAGGATTGCGCATCTTACAGGTTAGTATGTATGTTTTGTTACCTACCTCAATCTGCTGACCAATTTGGCATCGTTGAATTTATTTGTCCGTTTAAACATTGTGTTCTAAAATGTCACAGGAAATTCAAAATGGCGGCCAAACAAAGTATCGATTGAGTGATGCAGAATTTGTCCTTGAGGGCTAGACAATGACGTCACAAGGAATACAATATGGCGGATGTTAGACGTCATTCGGTGAAGAATTATAATGGAACTGGTAGGATAGGTTAGGAAAATAATATATGATTTCAACGTTTTCTTGGAAAAGCTTGTTATATTTTTTATAGTAGTGTGAAGTATGATATTGATTTACTTATTGTACAGACACCAGCACATCAAGTTACCCGAAACTGTTAAATTTTCCCAATCAACCATGAACCTAAAGCATTAGCAATAAAGTTGAAAATCTATTAAAGAAATTTGACAGATTGTAGTAGCTTGATGTGCTGGCGTCTGTACGTTTGGGATTGGAATATTTTATTTATTTACAAAACTAAATAAATACCCATGATAATGTCAAAACGGAGTGGACAAAATCTTTTTTAGTTGCATTATCCTATTTTTCTTATATCTATGGTGTTATCAAACTGGTTGTTGTTGATAAAAGCGAAACATGTCAAACTTTACAAGTAGGTATGTCATGCTGCTTTAATGCGTCGTTGACATTTGACATCACAGTTTTTCTTTGACACTTCAGATAGTCTCTTTGATGTATTTGCTTAAATAACACCACAAACTATAGTCTTTAACACACCGCCAGCCATCGCATATAATACGCCTACTGATCCACATATTAACTCCGACCACATACAGGCATGCGTTTTTACACAAACGCATACAAAAAAAGTTAAAATCCGCGATAGGAGCGGTCGGTCCGCGGTCTTCGCCACTTCACTTCTATATTTAGAGCCAGTCTATATGTACGCAGCGTGCAGGTCAAACGATGCTGCAGGCACGTAAGGAATAGACAGAAGGACCAATTAGCTTGGGTACAATAGAAGCCTTGCCAATTTCCCTCCTTGAAATTAAATTCTATGAAATAAAAACTTGATTTTTTTTGTGCTACAGAGGTGGACTTAAAGCCAAAGACATTTTCTACCAGTCAACCGTTGGGTGATGCAGAGACAAACTGTGGTAGGTGCTTTTGAGAAAATTGTGGATTTAATATTTATTTAATTTCACTGACAATAACGCATGGGTCACGCTGGGTCTAGAAGCATGAAAAGAAAAGTGTGAAACTTTTCACGAGTTATTCTTATAACTATTGGTAACACAATTGATGTAGATTCTTGATGTCAGAGGGTTCCTTGATTGAAACACTCATGCACCAACACAAACTGTTTATCAATCCACAATGGTTTTGTGTGATTAATTCCACAGTTTTAATATATTTTGTACAGAGCGCGTGTATGACGAATGGCTCTACGCGTGTGAGAGCGAGATGATGTCAGAAAGGGAAGGATGGATGTGAATATAAATTAGTATGGCAATACTAAACAACAATAAAAGGGATAAGGCTTGTTTGATGTGATACATTTCAAGTAAATGTTAATATAATAAAGCTCTTTAATTTCGTGTAGACTGCCTCGTGAAGATGTTCTGCCTAGAAAATCAAAAAAGACAGTGTATCTTTTTGGCGCCTACTGATCTAAATGTCACAGTTATTGTGAGGACATACTTTGTTCCAGGCAAACAAATAAAACGGTATTAGCATCGCGCATAGTCATCGCGTCTTACTTGAACGGATTAATTGATATATTTAAGGTATACTCGTTGTATGAGCTTTGCCACATGATATCAATTGTTTTAGTTTTTACCTGAACAAGCAGTTGCTAATTCACCGATTTATTTAGATTCGCTGACTAGGCTATTACGCCCGCCATAAGTCACCTACTTTAGGTTTTATGTATTTTAATGTTAGAACTAATAAACTGTCAATAATAAACGGACACAAAACAGTGATTTTATTTACTGTACGCATCACGTGTGATTCCTCCAACTACAGAATACGAGATGTATTCTGTAGTGTGCGGAGCTATTGCACACTCGTATTGAATTGTATTGATTCCTGTATTTTAATGCCCAGTCCTCGTGAAAGGTGACGACCAGCTCTGTTCTCAAAGATCAAACAAACTTAACATTCTGCCATCTGCCTACACTGTGACATAAGTTGTTACCATCCTACTCGTCCGCCTGCACAAAGGGTAGACATTTATTTCTGTATCTAAATGTCAACCAGACTGTTGACACTACCAGCTCTCGATATTTGGCGGGCGTTTTAATAATTATACAAAATTATTTGTTATTTAATTAATGCATTTATAACAAACTTGGAGAAAATAATTGCCAAAGTCTTACAAAATCTAGAATGATGTGCCTGGATATTTTGCAGCTGGAAAAGATCTTCTGAACCGTTGGCAGAAATGTGTCATTGTGTCGACACAATCTGTCATTTTGTCGATTCTTCCGTCAAATAAATTCTTGTCTATGGTGGTCATGCTACGGAGGCTGATAGGGGCTGTGGGAATACGCTGGATACAGCGTATTCCGAAAGGGAGGAGTTCAGGTCCGTGGGAAGTGGCGATGCTTGGAGCAGGTCTATGGCCAGCAGTAGACGTCTTTTGGGGGAAATGATGATGTGATGACCTCTTAACGAGTTAAATGGACGTTGGGCTGCAAATCTGGGATGAACTGACATAATTGAAAAAAAAAGAAGATAAGCTCCAGCTCAAATACTTAAAATAAAGCATATCAGCGTTAAGTTAACTTCTCTAGTGCTTCAAGTAAGAAGCTTCCAAGTGACTCTTGATTCATCGAGACATCTTGAAGAAATACGTCAGAGTGACGTCGTTCGAAACTTTGAAACAAAAGGCCTGTCTTGAGGTTCGGTCAAATAAGTACGGATCTATGAAAAATATAAATATTTATTCATTACAATACAGCATGAGGTAAGGCTAAGTTGGCTTTATTTCAATGATTTTGGTTAGCTTCAAGAGGGTGCCACGATAAACTTTAATATTACTAAATGAAAATGAAATATCACTCTATGTGGCACTTCTTCTTTATCGTGTGGTATAGTGCCTAACCTGGTGGCAGAGTTTTTATACCGCCCATGATATTTCTCGACGGCATGTAAAGAGTGGCTCTTTACATGCCGTCGAGAAATATCTCTCAGGCAAGCTGGTTTCCTCACGATGATTTTTTCCTTCACCGAAGCAAGTGATAATTATACAATACTCCGAAAGCAATATTCATCTTTAAATTAAATTTCATCTTTAATAGTTTTCCTAGCAATTAACTTTATTTCATCATCAGCCTAGCCTTTTCCCAACTATGTTGGAGTCGGCTTGCAGTCTAACCGGATGCAGCTGAATACAAGTATTTTACATGAAGCGACTGCCTATCTGACCTCCACAACCCAGTTAGTACTGGGTAAAACGATACTCCTTGGTAAGACTGGTTGTCAGACTTTTTGAGCCACTGACTACCTATCGACTGTCAAATATCTGCAAATTACACCCGGGACCAACGGCTTAACGAGCTTTCCGAAGCCCGGAGGAAACTCGGTATGTAATGGGTGGTCACCCATCCACAGACCAACCTAGGCAAGCACGGCTTAACCAAAGTTCGGCCCGAGCAGCTATTATTATTTAGCCACGAGTTTTTACTTGATTTACTAAACAAAATAGGTTAAGGTCGGCTTCTCTCTGACATTATTCTAACACTACAATCATTTCCATTCATTTATCTGTCTCGATGGTCGCAACCGCGACTGCTGAGCATGAGGTTCTGGGTTCGATTCCTGGGTCGGGCAAAGTGTTTGGGTTTTTCCAACAGGAATTTCTCCGTATCAGCCATGGAGTCTGGATTAGTGCCTGGTTGATGCCAATAGGCTCGCCTCCTATTGCATGGGACTTAAATAACTGGCGAAATGTGGGTGTACAGTCAGGAGCACCAAAATGCAACTTTTAAAAGTTTTTTTCTCCTACTGTTCTGATTAAAACGGCATGTTGTTACCAACATAGTATTCTGGAACACATATTTTTATGAAAAAATCGTTATTTCCTCCAAAAATTGTTTAAAATTTAGGAAAGTGTATACATATTGCTGCTCGTGACTGTACTATTAAGTACACCTCTGCCTAACCCTTCGGTCATTAAACGCATGATGTTATGTTATGTAGTATCAATCCAGAAGTATTCTTTATCCTCCTAAATATTCGATTCAGCTAATCAGTCGCACAACTCCAAAAAATCCATGAATAAGCTTATCGTCATAGTGGTCTAATGTGCCTCAAGGTCAGATCTAGACCACAGTCACTGTTGTTAGAAATAAGTTCAATACTGATTCACCTTTTATTGGAAGGCCTTAATATTGTTTTTTTGCCCTCAAAATACAGGCTACATAGGATGTGGATGTGGTCTGAATTCTAGAAACTGAAAACAAACAAGTGGTTAGACAAGTTTTCCTCAAGTTACGCTAGCGTTCTAGATTTAGTTAGTCTATCTAGTGCAGCTGAATATAAAACCAAACGTTACCTGGAATACCAAATATTCAATGAGGTCATGAGAAATAAGTCTAGATATGAGAGACGTCTTGGCTGGCGACAGTTTTAAAGGAATAATTAATATTGTACAATAATATGATTCAAGGAGCTTTTAGCTGTTACCATGTGATTTCCAAAACTTAATAATGTACCGATCCTGATTTTGTGTTTGTATGTTTTTTATCTTGCACCTGTAACGAACTGATATAGGCTATGTGAAGCAATCCGTCATCATCTGCCTAGCCTTTTCCCAACTATATTGGGGTCGGCTTCCAGTCTAACCGGATGCAGCTGAATACCAGTATTTTACATGGAGCGACTGCCTATCTGACCTCCACAACCCAGTCAGTACTGGGTAATACGATACCCCTTAGTAAGACTGGTTCTCAGACTTTTTGGGCCACTAACTGCCTAGCGACTGTCAAAGATCTACAAATGACAGCCGGGACCAACGGCTTAACGTGCTTTCCGAGGCACGGAGGAAACTCGGTATGTAATGGGCGGTCACCCATCCACAGAACAACCTAGGCAATCACGGCTTAACCTAAAGATCGACCCGAGCGGCTGTTATTATTTAGCCACGAGCTCCTCTCCTGAAGCAATCCGTCATTGCTGTCAAAAAACATGAACCATGACCTGGCGATATATTGTATTTTATATCAGAGTGGTTATAAGAGATGGAACTAGACGTCCATAAGAATAAAACAATATTGATTTATGACGTCATATAGGTGGTGGCCCACTGATGGAGTTGGTATGTCCGCAGCTCCTCATCAATACCATATTTTGCGTACGATTAACTTGCTAATATCAGCATCAGCCTGTTATGTGGAATAAGAATAAAACAATACTGCTTTAAGACATCTTGACAGGCCACCAGGTCGAGTTGGTGTGTAAGCAACTCCTCATCCAAACGCATATTATGCGCATGATTGACTTGCCGATATCCGCATTAGCCTGTTAGCTTATCCAACGTAAGATAATAAAGGAAATAAATCTCTCCGACGGCGGCGTGCGAAGGACGACCAGCGCCCAGAGTACAGTTCCGATCAAATAAAACACTCTTATGTACTTTTCAACTACATAGACTCGTGTAGATCACAGCTCTAGGAGTAGGGTACCCATCTCTTTGGTCCGTATAGACAATGATTATAAATAAACGATGAATGGACTGTGTGAAAGGTGATATGGCTAGAAAGGAGGTGTGTGCTGAGATGACGAGTAATAGAGAAGTATGGAAGAAGAAGACATGCTGTGCCGACCCCAAATAATTGGGATAAGGACTGGAGAATGATGATGTAGGTTCTTTATTCGTACTTTCTTTCTAATATTTTGGCTTATGAGAAGAACTAATGCAATGGTCAAATCAGTCTACTGTTGGATTGACTCTGATAGACAGAAAGTATACAAAAACGTATAGGAAGTGGGGTTGTCTGCAACATTTTTGAAGATATTATGAACTAAATTTAGAATTGGTGGTTTTTGAAAGAACTTGGAACTTGGAGGAAGTTTTTAGACATAGTTTCTTATAGTCGGTGGCTTTAAGTATTCAGGCTGGAAGGGACACCTACGCGAAAACGGTTACTAGTTACTCAGAACATCACACTGCAGTCTGCACATAGAAATTTTAACATCGATAATTTAAAAAAAGGCTATTTAAAAAAAAAAATGAGCTGCTCCGTATATTTTGATCGTGTAAGTAGGTATTGCACTTTTAAAGGAAACAGCTTTTTGTTCACTCATCTCGTTCAGAATGATGTACTGAATACGTGGTAATCGTTTTTCGTGTTTCGCAGAAATGTCTACTAAGGTAATATTTTGCAGTTGTTGGTTTTCATCATAGAAATATAAAGAACTTTTTTATTATATCTATGGTTTTCATACAGCAAGGAGGTATCGTCATACCTCTCTTTATGCGTGAACAGAAGCGCTACTTGTTTAAATTAATAAGACTATGTATTCCACGTAGGTACTCGTATCACACATTGATCTAAGATATCACAATGAATGATGCCTAGAAAAGTGTATGTAAAATGCTAAACAAAGTTCAGTGACCTAAATGGCTAAATATAAAGGCAAACTCGGCGTCACCGGCCGTCCCGTTCGTTCTCGTACAAAAAATTGCGCGCGCGCACCGCACCGCGCGAATCTTATGGTGGTTCATGTAAACATTACGAATTAGTCAACTGATGATCTAGTACGGTTTATTTATTGGTTTATGTAACATTTGCGGGGTTAGGACGTGTTCTAATATACGGAAATAGATTGGGGCTGTCTCTTTTTGGAGGGAGAAAATTCAGGATAATTTCAGGAGGTTTTACATTCCGAAAATCTTTACTCTATGCAAATAAATAAAATTGAAGTGTGTATTTATTATATCTAAATAAAATCTTTTTATTGAATGCATAATTATGAAAGTATTTACGGCACTTATAACAAAGAATAAATGAAAGTTTGTCTGTTTGTTCCAGCTCATCTCTGAAACGGCTGGACCGATTTTGACGGGACTTTTACTGGCAGATAGCTGATGTTATAAGAAGTAACTATGAAAAACGATTAGAGTACCGTGCAAAAGAAATGAAAACCCTTCAAATTGTTTACAAAATCCGATTTACATAGAGATGTAATATTTTTATTTATTTCTCGCGGATGAAGGTCACGGTCAGCAGCTAGTATGTCTATAATACAGTCAAAACTATACCACGTAGTAAATTGCAAAGTTTGTAAGAAGCTGAAGGCCATTATTTTCAGAAACATACGAATACTATTGAAAAGCAGAATCTTGAAAACAAATATGGATTAGAGAGACAAAACCGCATCGATTCAAGCAATCGAAAAGGATCGCCAAGTATCAATGGTCTGGGTGTCAGATCTTTATCATAGGTGAACAATCGGGCCACCTGATGAAAAGAGGTTATCATCAAAAACACGTGTAACGATATCAATATAACCGATCCCTAATACGGTCAAATAATCAATCTAATTAATTCAGGTCAGACAAAGTGTTATTGGGTTCATCCATCAGGAATTCGGAGTCTGGATTTGTGCCTTATTGATGGCAATAGGCTTGCCCCATTGAACATAACTGGCGAAATGTGGGCGTACTATTAGGTACACGTCTTTTCAACTACTGTCTAACCCTTTGGGGATTACAGGCGTGATGATGTTATGTTAAATCAAATAAATCTAGATGCGTAAGTTAGCTGTCAAAGTGCGTGGCAATGGTAGTAAAGTGTTGAGCCTATTCGTCACGTTTGTGAATAATCGTGACGATTTAACGATTTCCTTAATTGTCTGGAACAAGTTGTACATGGAGAATAGTGAGGGAGACCTATTGTATAATCTGCAAGTCTTATGTTCTTGGTTTAGAGTTAATAATTATGAGATTAGGATTATGAATAAAATTTATAAATTTGTGGACGCTTGAAGTTACATAAGACCACAGCTAAAAATGTAAAACGTATTGAACAGTATTCTTGTAGGTAAAGCCAGTTTTTAAAAAGTACCTAACTATTAAATCCTTTATCTAATAAGCAATTTTACAGATATATTGCTACGGTACAATCTTTGAGTGACGTGACGAAAGTCGTTAGCTGTGTCTTAGTTACATAAGACCACAGCTAACGACTTTCGTTTCGTCGTCGCTCCATATTTCTAATTATTTGCAAAGATTGTACCGAAGCAATATATCTGTAAAATTGATTATTAGATAAAGGGTTTAATAGTTAAGTACTTTTAAAAAACAGGCTTTACCTACAAGAATACTGTTTAATAAGTTTTACATATTTCGAACCAGAAAAAGCTCTAGAAGTCGATAATGATTAATTAAACCTTCCGCAAAACTAGTGAAAGAACTTTTATTCTATCCCGGCAAACCACGTGAGCGTGTAGTCACCGTATCTTGTTAGCACACCACCGTGACGTCACAGCGGCGCGTGTAACCTAGATCCAGGCCATAGACTACAGAGCCAGGAGGAAGCCTAGAATATCATGACAACACGTGGTGTGTAGGTGTTTTAATAATAAGTTATTTAATTAACGGAATTAAAATTACTAAGTAGTAAAGTGATTACATGTGTGAGGTACATTGTGTGTAGTAAAGTAAATTTTACCTAAATTAAAATATCATTCAGTAACTAACCTAACAGCAAAATTAAAAAAATGGCGTTGAAAATATTACAGTACTTAGTTGAATGTATTTTTTATTCTAGTTATTGTGCATCGGATATTACGGTTAATTTTATTATTAATGACGATTAAACTTCAGAAAATCTTGTATCTTTTAGCATGTGGGTGACAGTTAATCAATTGTAGAAAAAAGCAGATAGATTTTTTACTTTTTCGGAGCGAATGAACGAGTTATTGGAAATATCATTTTTTTTAACATAATGTGTATGTGATGACCCGATATCATAAGCCCTTGTAGGTACGCACGGGCTAAACGTTTTATTTTTTTTACTATCCAAACGGTCAGCGCGTTAAAAAAGCACAAAGTTGAATATTGGCAACTGTGGGGCGCCGCGCTGCCCCTGGCGCGTTTCAAATGCGCGGTAAAACTGTGAAAGTGCCCTTTTGCTGATTTGTTGATTGAGGAAGATGCTACTGGTTTTCTAGTAATCCACCTTGTTAGTCTTTGTCACTATAAATAAAATTCTAACGTGTACTTAAAATAAAACATGCTTCAACAATTTTCAGGCACTTCTACAGATTCATAGCTACGCCATTTCCTTCACAATGCAGTTAGGCGCCATAGATAGGCGTTCATTATTTAGATGGAAACATGGAAGGGTAGGTAAGTAGCTATTGATGACGTAAAAGCAAAGATAATAAGCACATATCTAAGGCATTAACTCTTTTGTTACCGTGTCAATCTGAAAACGTACATTACTGAAAATAGTCCGTAACAAACGTAAAGGCCTTTTCTACAAAGTTTTGTCTTATTTACGTACGTCATGCTAATTAATTAACAAATTAATACTCTACATTATTTTCCGGGTTATAGCCATTTAAAAAAAAAAATATATCTATCATACAACTGTCAAAGATTGACATTTGTGATCTGAATATTGAGTGCTTAAAAAATAATTTCAGAGACTTCTTCAGTAATTTTTAGCCGACTCAAAAATGAAAGAGGTTTGACGCGTTTTTAACAAAACTCACATGTTTCTGAAGAAACGGTCATTTGTTCCATTGCGCCTTACTTTACTGCATCAAACCCAATTAAATCAGTACGGTCTACAACCGTAGCCTGTTTATTGTAAAGGGATACTCAGAAAATTAGTGATGCGTCACGCGTTCATGGGTTTCTTGAAAAAACTAGAACTGGTCCGTGGGCCGTGTTGGCAGAACCGTTTTATACGAAGAATTTTAAGCACTGGCTGGTAGACTGGTAATTTTGTTGCAAATATTTTTTTTTTAATAGAAGGAGAATATAGGTAATAATTACTTTTTTTTATTCTGTGTGCGTTTTACGCAGTAAATTCTTGTTTCTTATTTTGAAATTCGATGTGCTATCTGAAAAGTTTGAGAAAAAATTCTCACTTCATTCGTATCAAGTAGATAGGTAGGTAATACACGGCATTATGAACAATGAACATCATGAAACAAAAGTGCCTATTCAGTTAATGATTCTAGATGTATAGAACAGGGGCTGCAGTCTCGACATAGGTAGCGACAAAAATCGGTCGTTAAGTCATAACGATGTCAAATTTCTTTAATAGATTTTCAACTTTATTTCGAAACTTTAAGGTTGAAAATCTATTAAAGAAATTTGACATCGTTATGACTTAACGACCTATTTTTGTCGCTATCTATGTCGAGACTGCAGCCCCTAGTCATTATTTTAGTACCTAACTGACGAGAATCATGAACCTACTAAATCCAGGGTAAAAGATTTTAACACAATTTTCACACCATCGATACAAATAAATAAAATAAAGTGTCTGTTTGTAATTTTCAAAAACAGCTTTTTACTGAACGCTTTTGAAAGTAATACGGGGTAGTATGCTTTTGGTAAGTAATTTGGGGTTGTCCTTTTCACAATACTATCTATTCTGTATGTGTCTCTATTTTAGTTTAAGTACTAACACGAGTAATAAGTTATTTTATTGTTTACTAACACGTTGGATCATTGTTGTCCGAAAAATAAAGAATACGGTAATACGGTACCTACTTATAACAAAAAAAACATTTTTTAATTTATGTATGTCTGTCTGTTTGTTCCGTCTAATCTCCGAAATGGCTGACCCATTTTGACGAGACTTTTTCTGGCGGATAGCTGATATTATAAGGAGTAAATTAGACTACTGTTATATTAGGAGGGAAGTAATATTTTTATAATAATTTCACGCTAACGAAGGTCATGGGGCTTGACCTAGTGTAATAAAATTCCTATTTTCAAGTATACAGTGCAGATTAGATGAAGAATATCTTCTCGTGCCCTCACTATCAATTCAGTTTCAAGGAGAGCTCATATAAATTGAAAGCGCTATGAATACTTTATTAAGTTTAGTCCGAGAGATTTTGCATTAATTTAACTTACACTGAAACTAAAACTCAAACAACGTGAAGCTTTTTAGATATCATAGTTACCAAAGATTTCTTCCTCACGTACATTTTTTTTCTTACTTTCGGGAGAGTATTCAGGAGATCGTGGCTAAATAATATCTTGTTCAACTTCTGTGCAAAATGCTTGTCAAACTCATTGTTATTATGTACTAACACTAGGTATACGTACAAGGTATGTTACTAACGCTATAGATTTCTGTTATCCGACTATTGAAATAATAATAACAGTAGCTCAGAGGAGCTCGGGTCGATCTTTAGGTTAAGCCGTGCTTACCTAGGTTGGTCTGTGGATGGGTGTTCACCCATTACATACCGAGTTTCCTCCGTGCCTCGGAAAGCAAGTTAAGCCGTTGGTCCCGGCTGTCATCTGTAGATCTTTGACAGTCATTACAGGTAGTCAGTGGCCCAAAAAGTCTGACAACCAGTCTTACCAAGGGGTATCGTATTACCCAGTACTAACTGGGTTGTGGAGGTCAGATAGGCAGTCGCTCCATGTAAAGTACTGGTATTCAGCTGCATCCGGTTAGACTGGAAGCCGACCCCAACATAGTTGAGAAAAGGCTAGGCAGATGATGATGAGTAGCTCGGACCCTGTTCCCGATGCCGGTGGGCTACTATTTTCTATATTTTTCAATGTTTTTTGTATATTTTTTGTTAATAAAATATTTAAAAATGTAAAAAACATGTAAGAAAAACGAATGAAGGAATTAATATAACAGCCCCTCGGGTTAATCTTCAGGTTAAGCCGCGCTTGCCCAGGTTGGCCCATGGTCGGTGGACCCATTACATACCAAGTTTGCTTCGTGCTTCGAAAGTACGATAAGCAGTTGGTCCCGGCTGTCATCTGTAGACCTTTGACAGTCGTTACAGCTACTCAGTGGCCTGAGAGTATGGCAACCAGTCTTACCAAGGGGTATCGTATTACCCAGTACTAACTGGATTGTGGAGGCCAGATTCGGTGAGACTGGAAGCTGACCCTAACATAGTTGGGAAAAGGCTAGGCAGATGATAATAATGGGAGAGTAATCAAACTCTAGAAACGGGATATTTAACATGTTTTCTGATTGATTTGAGTACCCGATATTTCGGCGCTGTTGCAGAGCACCATGATGACGGATAAACACGCGCTATCCCGTTCCAGTTTCTAGTGTTTATAATAATGTTAGTGACCATTATAGTTTAAAGTCTTACATCGTATTGTATCTTATCATTAAAAAATTGCAACCTGGAGCTAACAAAGAAGGCTTCAAAAATTCTGAACACAGAGAAATCGTGGAAAAATGACGTTATCTGGACCAATACGCTCCCATATGCAATGAGCAAGCGTGGTGATCACTTTAGGAGAAGAGGTTTTTGCCCAGCAGAGGGACAGATGTAGAACACGATGATATTAGTAACATAATATTATCACACCTGAATTCCTCGAAGCATTACGCAAAGGTATACATAACATAACATAACGCCTGTAATGCCCGAACGGTTAGGCAGAGTTGTAGCTAATATTACACCCACATTTTGCCAGTTATGTTTTAAGTCCGATGGGGGCGAGCCTATTGCCATCAACAGGGCACAAATTGAGACTACATCGCTGCAACTGAGAAATTCCTGAAGGAAAAACCCAAAAACACTTTGTCCGACCCGAGAATTGAACCCAGGACCTCATGCTCAGCAGTCGCGCTTGCCACCAACGAGGCATATTCAGGCAGCTATATTCTCTCGTTATGCTTTTTTTTTTTTTTTTTTTTTCGGATGGGAAATCATCAAATGACCCCCCCCACTCTGGGCGGAGCGGAAGGGAGTGTCAGACTTGTACTGACTAAAACCCATCCATGTTCCTTCTTTGCCCTTTGTGTTCCAGGGCCACGGTATCTCTTTCGAACAGTCCCGCAGCCCTGGCAGGCATCGGTCCTTGCGGACCCCTACTTATTTGCTGACATCTCTTTGAGGCGCACGTGGAACACGAACGCGCCGTCGACACGGCCTGTCGTCATAAGACGGCCGGACGGCGAGCTGGCCCATAACTCGCCATCCACAGGCCCGCGCCTACGGTGGCCGGGAGCCACCACGTGACCCCCGACGCCCAGGGCGTCTCCCGCGGCGACTGGGACGTGAGGTTCTTTCCCTCTCACGTCCCGCCACCTCCTTCACTAGCATGACTGCTTCGCAGAAGGAGGTGACGGCTTCCCATTCCCTCTCGCTCCGGACCATGGCTTGAACCAAGGCCTGACGCGAGAGATCGCCGCCGCCAATCGCCGCTACGAGGACACGGCGGTGCTCCGCCCAAGCGGGGCAGACTTCCACGGTGTGCTCCACCGTGTCCTCCGGACGATCCTCGCAGTGGAAACACCCGGGCGTTTCCTCCCGCCCGATTCGGTGCAGGAACCTCCCGAAACAACCGTGTCCGGTGAGGACCTGCGTCAGGCGGTAGGTGAGGGCGCCGTGGCGCCTCTCTAGCCACTCCTCAAAGAGGGGACTTATCGCCACTATGGTGGCGTGCCCTGCACGGGGTTGCGACAGTCGCTCTCTCCATGTCGCCATGAGATCACGCCGGAGGTCTGTCCGCTGAGCAGCAATTTGCCGCGGCAGCGGAGTTTCCTCCCGACGTAGTGCCTCCGCGCGCCATTCGTGCAGGCGTGCGAGGACTATCGCCTCCAGATCCCATGGCGGCAATCCGGCAAGGAGGCTAGCCGCTTCGCCGGAGATCGTGCGGTACCCCCGGATTAGCCTTATGGCTATTACTTTTTGGGGCGCGTTCAGGTAGTGGGCGGCTTGCCGCCTCAAAGAACGCGCCCACACCGGGGCCCCGTAAAGGGCCATGGACCGCACGACCCCCGCGTATAGCCTCCGGCAGGAGGCGTTTGGACCCCTCAGGTTGGGCAAGAGCCGCTTGAAGGCAGCCCCTGTCCGTTCCAGTTTGGGAGCCAAACGTCGGAAGTGCTCCACGAAGTTCCACCGGCTGTCGAGGACGAGTCCTAGGTACTTCAACGTCGACCCGACGCCGATGGAAACCCCTCCTGCCGTCAGTAGGGATCCCGACGGTGGCGCATTCCGAGGCCCATGAAAACACATGGCCTCGGACTTGTGCAGTGCCACCTCGAGACCCAATTGCCGGATCCTCTCCACGACTATCGCAACCCCGCGTGTCATGTTTTCGGCCGCCGCCTCGTGCGACCTCCCTTGTGCCAGTACCAGCGTGTCGTCAGCGTAGCAAACTACGCTGACGCCGGTAGGGAGGTCGGCGCGCAGCACCCAGTCGTAACCGATGTTCCACAGGGCCAGTCCCAGAACCGATCCCTGTGGAACACCGCACGACATCTCTCGCCGGTTCCATTCTCCGCTTCGACCAGGGTAGATGACGGCTCTATCCGTCAGGTAGTCCCCGACCACACGACGAAGGTAGGTCGGCACCCGGTGATACCGGAGTGCCTCCCTAATGCAGCTCCAGGGCATGGAGTTGAAGGCGTTGGCGATGTCAAGAGACACCGCCAAGACGACCCCGCCCCGGGACACCGCGTCCCCCGTCGTGAGGGCTCTCACGCGCATGATGGCGTCCACCGTCGAGCGCCCCTTGCGGAAACCAAACTGGTGTTCCGCAAGGTCCGGCCCCATCCCCGCAATGTGCCCGGCGAGGCGGTTGGCAATGACTCTTTCAAAGAGCTTGCCCACCTCGTCGAGCAGCACGATGGGCCGGTATGCGGACGGAGAGTCCGCAGGGCGCCCTGGTTTCCGGATGAGGACCAGCTTCCCCGTCTTCCAACGAAGCGGAAACTGGCCTCTCTCCAAGCATGCGCTTAGGAGCCCATCCAGTCGGGGCCCGAGAGCCTCAGAGGCCAGGACCCAGGCTTTGCCAGGCAAGCCATCGGGTCCCGGGGCGGTATTTCTGGTTTTCAGCCTGCGTACCGCCACTCTCAGGTCTACCCCAGTCACCTCCGGAACGTCGTCATCGTCATCGGTGTGGTCCGCTTCCGGCACCGCACGCGGCGGCGGAGCCATAGGCGGGGGAGGATGCTCCCCTCGCGAAGGGAACAAAGCGCTCACCACGTCCTCCACGAGCTCAGGCCGGAGACTCTGCGTCAACGGGGGGGCCCGGGTGCGGAGTTTGTCCCGCACCATCTTGTAAGGGCGCCCCCACGGATCTCCGTTCAGAGACTCCAGCATCTCCTCGCGGGCCAAGTTCTTGGCCCGCCGGACAGCCTCTTGGAGGGTGGTCTTCGCCGCTCTGTACCCCTCGTACAGCTCCGCCTCAATGGCTGCCGCATCCGGAGGGCGGATGCGGAGCCTGCGATGCCTGGCGTACAGGCGCCGCGTGGCAACGCACTCCTTGCGCAGAGACGTCAGCTCTCGCGACCACCAGTACACCTGACGCCGGGCGCTTCCTGGCCGAACTCGGGGCATTGCCACGTCGCAAATGTCGGACATGGCCTCCTGGAACCAACCCGCCTCGTTGTTGATGT
Organism: Noctua janthe; assembly: GCA_910589295.1. NCBI lineage: Eukaryota > Metazoa > Arthropoda > Insecta > Lepidoptera > Noctuidae > Noctua > Noctua janthe. The sequence continues at coordinate 3,314,440 of OU342561.1, forward strand.
CGGCAGGCCTGACTGGTGATGACACCCAGGCCTGCACGATCGAGGCTTCCAGGAGGAGCTCCCGGTCCAGCTGCTTCAGCGCCCATCGCGGACCACTCGGGGCCTGTAGGACCGGCACGCTTGAGGACTGGGTGGAGACGTCAAACCGGATGTACCGGTGGTCGGAATAGGTCTCCACCCCCTCCATGACGCGCCAGTCAACGACACGCGGCGACAGAGCGGGGCTGGCGAACGAGATGTCCACCACCGACTCGCCCCGCATCCGCACGCACGTGGGGACAGAACCCCGATTTAGGACGACCAGGCCTGTCTCCAGAGCCCAGTCCTCCACCATTCTACCCCGCACGTCCGTGTAACGAGAACCCCAAGCCAAGTTCTTGGCATTGAAGTCCCCGAGCACAAGCACGGGGAGGGAATGACTTCCGATGACGACACTCAACTCCGTGAGGGAGTTGTGGAACTCGGCGAGAGTTCGGCTCGGGGAGAAGTAGACTCCCACTACAACGATCTCCCCGAACCGTGCTGCTACGCACCCCTGACCCTTCCTGACACTCTCAAGGGTCGGGGTACCGGCGGCGACCGACGCAATTAAGGTCACTGAGCCGCTAAGGTCCTCCACCCAGTCATCCCTGGGCGGGACAAAGTACGGCTCAGCGACCACGGCGATGTTAATCGACCACTGCGCCACGCTCTGGAGCAACAGATCCTGAGCGCAGGCGCAGTGGTTGATGTTCGCCTGGAGAAGGCGTAATGGGGCCGTTACTGGCACTCCATTTCAGCCCCCTCCCGGGCCCCCTGCGAGGGCCCCGCTGCGGAAGTTGCAGCAGTAGCGGCAACGGCGGCGACAGTGGCGGCAGCTGCGGTGGTGGCGACGGTGGGGGTTTTGGCGGTGGTGGCGGAGGGCCTTCCCTTGCCCCTGGCCTTGGCGGGAGTACCGCAGGACTTGCTCCCTGCCCGGTGATCGGCCGGCTTGCCAGCTGCCGCACATGCAGCGCAGCGCGGCGCGGCGGAGCAAGCCGCGGCCATGTGACCAGGCTGGCCGCAGCGGAAGCACAGGCCGCTGCGGTCCACCTCCGAAGTGCACCGGACCGACACGTGGTGCCCCACATGGCAGCGGAAGCACCTCAGAGGTCTGGGTTCCAGCAGCTTCACCTGCGCCGAAACCCAGCCCACCAAGAGCCTTCGGCCCTCCACAATGACTTTCGCCGCCGTCACAGGGCAGCTTACCGTTATGGTTCGCATGCCCGACAGGTCCGGACGTAAGGTGCCTGCCTTGACTTGCTCGGCAGGGCACCCTCCGGTCCTGGTGACGGCGGCCACCACCTCCTTCTCGGTCACCGAGTCGTCCAGACCCAGTATGCGCAGGTCTGCGCATTTGACGGGCCTGGACACTCTGGCCTCGTCCGCATTTAGGGACGCTCTAAGCTTTTCAGCCAGAGCGTCAGCGGACGAGCCACGGGTTTCGCCAGGGATCTCCAGCACTCGAGCCCCTGTTGCGGTGACTCTAAGCCGGAGGCCCCCGGTGATCCCGAGCTCTCCGAGATCCACCGTCGCTTTCGCCTTAGCGAGCACGTCGCGGTAGGTCACGCCCCTCTTTTCCGCGTCCGGCTGTAGTGTAATCACTACAGCTGCGGTCTTCGGGGCGCTGAGCCTAACCGCGACGCCCCGCTCCTTTTGCCGGCGTTTCTGCTCCTGCCTTCTGGCCTTTTTGGCCGCCCTTCGCTCCCTCGCGTTTTCTCCAGCTACCTGCCACCCGGTCTCGGCCACGGAAGTCTTAGGAGGCGGAGGGGGCGGCGATAGCGGCTGTCTCGCGGCTGGCGCTGGCGTATTCGCCACCTTGCCCTTCTTTTGGGCCGCCGCCTTGCCCTGTTTCAGGACCGCCGCCTTCTTAATCGGAGCCGATTTCGTCGGGGCCGACATAACCCTGCCGGGGGGCTGGCTGGGCGGCCCCGGTGCGGAGGCCGCAGCAGACGCATATGAGGCCGCCCTCAGGCCCGGGGGCGCCTTGTTTGCCGCCAGGGGGGGGCGTAAGACAATGCCCTCCAGGACGGAGAACCGCGCCTGGAAGGCAGCCAGCTCCTGCCGAACCAGATTCAGGACCTGGTTCTCCACCGGCACGTGCTGGCTTGGACGCTTCTGGCCCCCATTTTGGGGCGCCTCGCGAGAGCCGGACTCGCGCAGACTGGCCAGGTCTGCTCGGAGCTTCCTATTCTCCTCTTTGAGAAGCTCCGTGGCGGCTGTCAGTCGAGCGACCTCTGCCCTCAGTTTGGCCACGCCGTCTGGCGGCGGCCCCGCAAATCTAGCCTCCGCTGCCGCCATAATGGAGGCGACCGCAGCAGGTATAGCCCTTTGCCTGGTGGAGGGCTTTTGTTTGAAGGAGACAGCCCTCAGCGCTGCCTCCACCTCCTTCGCGAGCCCGGCCTTACGCTCCGCATCAGAGCCGCCATCTGCGCCCGCCTCGTCGCCAGAATAGCCCGAACGGGCCACCTCGTGACCGGCGGCCACCCCCGGGTGGCGCCCCTCCTCGGCAAGCCGCGCCGACCTCTCGGTGGCAGAGAGGCCTCTCCCCTTGCCGCGGATCCCGCCGCGCTTGCTGGTGGGGATCTTGCGAGCCGAAGCCAGCTCCCCATCTGACGACGACTCTCGGTCGCCTACCGGCCTGGACCGCTTGCGTAGGAACTCCCTGTTCCCCGCAGCAGCCCCGGGCCTCCCGCGCTGGGAGCACACTGAGCCAGCGCTCACCTCGCTGGATGCGGCACCGGACTCCGACCCCGCATCCCTCTCCTCCCTTCCTTCGCCGTTATCGGCCGTTTTTTGGGTTAAAATATTTTTCATTTTGTTCCCACGAGTATGGGGGAAATAAATAGTCCATCTGGGCAGTGCCCCCTGTACCCAGATAAGCCATAGCCAGGCCCGGCAGTGGTTCGCACTAGAGACTGATTTTCCAAAGGAACCCGTCAGCCATACATCTCCTCGCGGTGCGCCGCCGCTTGAGATTCGGGGTAACTTTTTATAGAGGTTTTCTACCTCGTGGTCCGGGCGGTTAAGCCAAGACCCTCGGTCCCAATCGAAGCCGCGAGACGTGTTCCACGACACTTCGACGGTGGGATTACGATATCGACGGAGACAGTGAAGGACGCACGTCCTTCACTGTCTGCTCGGAGGCAGGGTAAGTGCACACCGAGCCCGTCCTAGCTCCTCCGCTGTGCCCTCTGCTTTTCAGAGGGTCACGCGGAGCAACGCCCCCTTGGTCCATGAGGGACCCCCCATGTCAGAATATTAGCCATGGGCAGTAACATTTCCCGAGGAATAAGAATCTCTTCCCATTCCTCGGGGAAGGATACTGCCCACGCCCAGGGTGCACCGGCCCAGCAGCTGCTATTCCCTCCAGACGTATCGAGAGGGACCGGCAGCCATCAGGCACACGAGGAGGAATTCTGACAACGCACCCCTCTCTCGTTATGCTCACCCATCACCTATTATATTTCAGTTCCATGTTACGGATACAAGCCTTCTTTCTGTTGTTGCTGGGAAAATTACAATAACTGCGTTTCCACAATATTCTTTTTCGTGTGGTTAGTGCCTAACCTGGTATCAGCGTTTTTATGCTGCCCATGGGCCTCTGACTTGGCTGTACATGCCTTCGAGAGACATGCTGGTTTCCTCACGTTGTTTTCCTTCCAGAATTTGAACAACACAGGTTCAAAAATTCTCGGAAACCTAATGTAATTAGTTAAACGGAACGGTTCAACCGACATGCTATTGTTTACTGAACCCAGTTTGTGATTCCGCTAATTTCGAGAACCAGGCCCAAAGTAGGATACACGTGTGACTTGAAATAACGTCCTAACTAGGTGCTTATAATGTTGAGCAAGGAATTGAAAACTTGACAAGGTCGTGTTAAAAATATATTTGAAAATTACTATAAATTACTGTCTGTCCATTGAGCCATTATCTGAAAGGGCCTGAAAAGTCGGTGGTTCGTCGGAAAAGACTAACCATTTAAGAAGAAGAGGAGACAGTCGGTACACAGTCGTTTAGTACCTAACTGCAGACCACCTTAGGTCACTAGAGTAGATATCGGTCAGGGTGTCCTCCTAGGGGTGGGGTTTTTACAAGCCTTACAAGAGATCTGTGGGTCTCAGCGACAAGACCCCCAAGACACGACTTCGTTACATGATATGTTTCCGCGGTCTAATAGGCCATTTATGTTTATTTATAGTCTTTTGTGGGAATGCTGCCATGATAATAATATTCTCCTTCTACCATTGCTTTGACGGCACGGTTGGCGCAGTAGCTGTTGAGCGATTGACTACTGCGCTGCGTGTCGCGGGTTCGATCCCCGCACGGAACAAATATTTGTATGATCTACAGGTAGTTGTTTCTTCCACGACTGACCCACCTTCACACTGAACATTCACACCAGTGTTAACGTGGAGAAATTTCTTTCCCAGCCTTCACACTGTCACACTTTCAAAGTTCAGTGTGAAGGTGGGTCAGACGGGACTTTTTTTTCCACACCAGTGTTAACGTTGGGAATGTATGAATGATAAGAAAAAAGGGAATAAAAAAAAAACACGAAAATTATTAACTACCTATAATAAAAATTAAAATCACTTACGTCGAAAGGATACTTATTCAATGATACTTGATGTAAAATAGAATAGAATAGAATAATTTTATTTGTATAAAAACATGGTACATTAAGGTCTTATCAATAGGGTTGTCGTCTTACATGTTTCGCCATAGAATGGCATACAAATATTAGGACATCGTAAAATTTTAATACAACATCAATTAGTGTAAATTAATATTATAATATGTCTAGGTAATAAGAATAACATTTACAATTCAGGTTTCGTATCTATTCTAAATCTTAATTAAAATAGACTTTTAATTAAAGAAAACTTTAAAAAAATATGTCAACTTAAAATACTTTGTAGAACTCGGTAGCTATATCTATCGGATCCTTTTTTTTAAGAAATTCTTTTACACTATAAAAACATAATAGCTGGATCTGTAAATTTTATATAATTGTCAATGAGCCATTTATATAAAATGTGAAATTAATAAAAATCAACCTCTTTAAACAAGTTCAAATCTTGATGTAGGGGACCTTCCTTCAACAGATTCCAGCACTTTTGTGTCAAATGGTCATGGCACAGACGGCTGCTGAGAGGTATATACAAGTTCTTGCTGAGTAATACATTCGCTCTTTGTAAATTTAATAGCTGAGAGAGCGGTTCAAAAATGCACCCGCTTTCATTATCAGCCACCCGTGCAAGCTGATACAGTTCAGGATTTTCGGCATTTACAAAGCTGCCAAAATTATTCATTCTTCAATTATATATTTTTTTTATTTCGAAATGGCATCTCGCAGTTCAACCTAGGAGGTTGTGGTCTGCTCAACCGGACTATCCTGTGAGTGCCTTGAGTGTAAGGCCTCCAGCCAAAACAAAAAAAAAACTTACAAACTAAGCGACTACACGCTTAAAGAGCCTCGGCATAGGGCGTCGCTGGGGGAGGACAGCAAAGGGACAGGCTGGATCTGTTTGGTGTCATTATATAGGAATTTATTTTGGACTACAAGCTCAGCCACGCGGGCTGGCTCGAGCAAGGGTCGGGGAGGGCATGGGACGGGGTGGTGTACGTTACCCTAGCGGAAAAGTGGCTCCTAGAGTGATATGCGTATAATTCATAGCAGATTATACACTAATTTTACGTTCCACTCATATCACTCTAGGAGCCACTTTCCCGCTAGGGTCACGTACACGACGGGGTTTCGCGACGGGAAAAGAGAAAAAGAGGAGAAGAGAAAAAGCAAAAGAGGAAAAAGCTAACGATGAATTTCTAAAAAATGCCCAATCTCAATATCTCCCCGTACCAACTGCAGTTGCGTGCTAATAATTAAATGGTCCTTTTCTATATCAATTTGTTTTCTTTTATTTGGTTCTAATTGTAATTTTTATTTTGTTAATTGTTGTATCTTCTTGTAAAGCCGAGAATAATTTTGGGAGAGTAACATAATTTTTGTTGACACTTTTATTAATTTAGGAATTCCAATTCGAACAAAAGTACTTTTCCCCCATTTCTCTCAATGAGAGAAAAATACATTGTAATTTAAGGATTATTATTATCCCCTTACCACGGGCACAAGATGGTTGTATCAGAAAGACAGGCATTAAAGACCTCGCCTGCTGACATAATATGAAACTTCATCTTACTGATAATAAATACTTCAAGTGGCCAGTGATTCTTTACAAACCCCCAGTATCTCACTTTCCCGACCTTCACATTGATGTGACAGGGTTCCCATCCGTAACACTAGTGTTCTTATATATAAATACTAGTGTGAAGGTCGAGAAAGTGATTTCCGTTCCATAACACTGGTGTGAAGGTAGGGAACGTAATGTTCCCAGCCTTCACACTGGTGTGAAGGCTGGGAAAGAAATTTCTCCACGTTAACACTGGTGTGAATGTTCAGTGTGAAGGTGGGTCGGTCGTGCAACGTTTTAAAAAAAGATATTAGGGATATCCTCTTGCCCTCAAGTCCTTTTCTACGAAAAAGGCTCCCAAAAAACAATTTTCTGCACCAACTCAATATTTCACAAGCAAACCCATATCTACTAGCTAGTCTAAACAAATCATATTGTTTTCCACCGCATAATGATTGCTCGCATCATTGGCTAGAGTCGTTGCTCTTTGCAGTCATATGTAGTAGGTATAGAACTGTAGATAGGATTACTTTGTTTGGTTATGTAAATTAATGTGTGTATGTGTTAGTTGATGTTGATGTATGAGTGTTTTGCTATGTGGATGTTAAGTTTAATTTCCGATGAAAACGTTTTAGCGGATTTAGTTTGTGTTTAAGATTAGTGACAGGAAAAGAAACAAGACACTGCTTAAAGTGGCTTTTCTGTGAAGATGGAGACTGGCGATTTCGAGGTCGTGAATTCGATGCAATTGTTGTAATGAATTGAGCCTCCTAGGGCGATAACATTTTTTTAAATTGGTGGGGTACAAAAAAAATATCTGCAAAAAAAAATACACTAAAAAGTCTAAAATAACTTTACTTTCGGTACTTTTTTTCGGTGGCTTTGTTTGTTTCATTGCCTTGTTGATGTTTCTATGAGAGCAATCGGGACGTATATCCTTACACTTAAAAAAAAAAATTCAAATCAGTTCAGAAATTACAGAGTTATGAGGTAACAAACATAAAAAAAAAACAACCGAATTGAGAACCTCCTCTTTTTTGAAGAAAGTCGGTTTGAAATCAAATAAAAGTCATTTATTCATATTCAAAAGTAAGATTACGTATGTCATAAATAACAGTTCCTCAAAACGCCTGACTAGTGTTATAGCTGGATGGACTGCTGCAACAAACTCGAAGGAGCTGCCTCGATGGTGTAGTGGTCACAAACGCAACTGTTTTTGTAGTTCGTTTCCGTGGGATAGCATCAAACCATAAAACGGGCGAAGTCGCGGGCATAAGCTTGCAACCTTTATAGGTACTACCACGCTCACTGACGGTCAACCACTTTTCACACTTATGGTCCTAAATAATAAGGTTGAAAAGTGTACAACCATCCTGTTGTCTCACTGCGGGGCAAAGCCCTAAAAAGCACAGTTAAAATGAAAACCGATAATAACTTTGATTTAAGATCTGCAACAAAAGCTCGGCTTATTGCAATCCATCCGAAAACAGTATAAACATGAGTGCAGACATAGCCCATTGTCCTGGCAACCACCAGTTATGGTTGACCTTTTAGTATCAAACAGTTTCTTAATAAACAACCGGTGAAGAAGCTTAATTTATACTGGTGAATTAAGTTATGAAGGCTCTTTACTGTGTAAGACTATATTTTTTTTGTTGGAGGAGAATTCTAATTTTAAAATCAATCGATTCTTAGCTGGATCATAGTGGGCGAGTTCAGAGAGAATCTAGAAACTGAAATTAGAACTCTATGCTTAGAGCAAGAAGTAACAATTTCGTGTGACCTCTGTAGATAGAAGATACATTTCGGTGACTTTTAGAAAGTCAGCGATTTAAAAGAGGTTGTGTTGCATGTAGATCTGTATTTGAGCAGTGAAATTCAGTGGATTACAGATGAAAACCTTCCCGAAGTTTCCGAATGCGAAAAAAAATGCTGTCACGTGATGAGACAAGAACATAAGCAATTAGAAACTACTACTTACATTGTGACTAGCCAAAAGTGTAATTAAGAGTTCAAAGAAAAGCTTTTTCAAAGAATTGTTTAGCTTAGCGCCTACTGTCCTTTTGCAGTAGGTTCAGTTGCCTTTATTCTCTTCATCATAAGGTTTGTCACAGGTGAAAGAACTGGAGCTCTCCCAACACTGGGTCCTTTGTCATTTTTGTTTTTTTTTATTTGCCTGGTATGTCCCACTGCTGGGCAAAGGCCTCCCCCATATCCTTCCAGGTACTCTTCTCCTGCGCCACCTCGAACCAGCCCTTGTGATGCGCGTCCAAATCATCTCGCCACCGTTTTCTGGGCCGGCCTCGGCGGCGCTGTCATTAAAAAGCCAAAAAACCAAAGAATACCAAAACCACAGCCATAGACAAACAAAAGAAAAACAACTCGAATTTTAAAATCCCCGCGTCATATAAAAGCACCAAAGTCTTGAACCGCATTCTATGAGTCAGGCGGAGTCAGGCGACGTGTCTGTGACTCATTTCCGAGTTGAATTCCTGCTGACGTCACAGGGTGCGTTTGCGCCGACGCATCGCTATTTTAAACTACATTCCTTATTTGAATTGCGCGCTTATGGCCAGTGATGCGCGAAAAGGACTACTGTAAAAAGAGGTTTTATTATTGTTTATGGTTTTGATGATTCATTTTGGTTGTTTTAATTAGATTTGTAATGGAAATAGATATCAATTGAAGTTCTTGTCATCACGGTTGTCCGTCAGCTAATAATTCGACCATCAGCTGCAGGATGGAACTCTTCTATTGCTGGCCGGCGTTTCGACGTTTGCCATCAGTTGTGTTAAAAATAATAGAAGATAGAATTTTTTGATAAATCTAACATTCATGTTTTAACTTTAATTAATATTATCTCCATGACCCCTGTACTATGAACCCATCAGCACAATCTTTTGAGTGCATATAAATAGTCAAGAATTATGAAGGACGATTGTTGGAGATAAACCTTCTCATACGCTGCTACAATTAGTAAGCAAGGGATCCACCACTCTTGGCAAATAGGACCCTCGGGAAGAAAGAGAGAGGGTGGTCCAAAGACGACAAAAATCCCTCTCCGAACCTCGACTTCTCAGCCCCGGCTTGGCAAAAACCAGAAACCCATTTCTAACGCTAGCTTTTTTTTTCAATAAATAGAAAAAAACATAGCATATAATAAAACTAATTACATCTAGAACGCATCCGCTGTAATATCCGCTGATTATTCTCATGTTTCATATATATAATTAAATAAATAGAACAGAAAATAAACAATACATTTTAGTTTAGCTTTCTTTTGTCCGAGTGATGTGATCTATTTGCTATTCTTAAGTGGCTTACTCACTGTCCGTATTTTATACCGACTGAGATATGAAAATATATATGGTTGTTATTATGCTCTTTTATAAAATATAATAACGTTATCAATCAGGTTTGTTTGCGGAAATCTACGACATTAAATGTTTTAGAAGAATTTAGACTACCTAAACATTTTGCATTACATTTAATAAAATATCCTAATTGTTAAGACATAATATATGAACGGACTTCTTGCCAAAAAAAATAATATACACTCCTAATATCGCTGTTGCCTACAACGTTCCAAAAATATATTCGAACAATACAATTTTATAAAACATTGAGAAAATTTCACAGCTACTCAACACTCCTCATTACAAAGCCCGATGAAAAGCATATAACAGGCACACGCAATTCTAAAACCACATTCTGCCACTAATCTTAACACCTAGAAGTCCGTCTAATTGCAGCCGTTCATCAAGGGTCATATCTAATCGTATCATAAAGAAGACGTTCAACCGACCACAATTATAACGTCACTGGTCCCATCGGCGCCTGAGCATAGAACAGGCTGGAGCAAGTGTAAATTGGCTGTAAAGCAAAGACGTTTGCGTGCCCATCGCACTTTACAGCATTAATTAATAAGAAAAACGCGTCACGGCGGAGCAAGCGGCGCGCGCGCACTTTTTGCAACCGCATACTCGCCCGGAAACGCACGCGCGATCGCCACTTTTTGCCGTAATGCATTAATTTTTAATGCTATCGAGAGCAATGGCCGGTTTGTAAAATGATCTAGCTTAGCTATTTGAAGGGTGCTTGTGCATGTTGTGCATTCCTGTCAGGTGCTGTTGTATTGTTTATGGTTTTTGAGGTGAGTCTGTGATGTAGTTATAATATTTATGGGTAGGTAATCAAGGTGCTCGCAGTGTAAAATAATTTAGATGTATAATTATTATACTGAATATGTTTAAAGTTCACTCCACTATCTATACAGGGTGTACACAGACCCTTCACGAAGCCGTCAACCAAGCATACTGTACTTCAAACTAAGTAACGTTACGCAAAAATTATTACTGGGAAACGACTCTTTTTTTTTGGGGTAAAAAATCACGTATTACGGTAGGACTCGATGATACGCACTCAAAGCATTATGCTGTCGTGGAGGTGTGTAAAGTAAAAAATCTTACATTAACAACATGTATTTAAAAAAAAAAACTAGTGAAAAAGTTGGAACTCTAGCCCCCAATACTTCCGTAACTAAAAAATTCCCGGGTATGGTCTAGAACAAAAAAAATATATCGCAAAGACGGGGAGAACAAGTGCCTTTCGGTTTCGTTAAGGGTCTATTTACACCCTTTATTTTCAAGCATTTTGCGCAGATGTCTTTATTAAAATTTCGGGACCGTAAATCTCTAATCTGTATCTTCAAAAATGTGGATGGCTATACGGAACGGCGGACGGGAAGACCAAGAAAACGATGGATAAAAGAAAGCATGGCTAGAAAGAAGGTGACTTCTGAGATGACGAGTAATAGATAAATAGGTATGGAAGAAGAAGACAAGCCGCGTCTACCCTAAAACAAAGGGGATAAAAGCAGGAGAACCTTCAACAAAGCGTTTATGAGTAAAGAAACTCGGGATATTCTATTTATTTAACTCCTTTATTTACCCTAGTCGAGCCTGATGTAATTGTAGTCCACTAATACAGTAAGGAACTAGGTCGCACGTTCGGAAACGCTCGCGTCATCGCGTGCTAGCTAATACACGCTCGTTTCCTTCATTCGTGTCAAGTTGTGCTTCTGGTACAAGTGTACATGTGATGGATGACGGTCTTCCAAATTGTCTGAATACCTCGTTGGTGTAGTGGTTACAATTGCAACTGTTATGCATTAGGTCCTAGGTTTTTTCTATGAGGAATTTACTCAGTAGGAGTCTGGATTTGTGCCCAGTTGTTGGACCTTTACCTAAGTCCAATGGATGCCGGAGAGTCAATTGTCACTAATCGAAGACAAATCCACGCACCAGGATCATCATCTGTCTAGCTTTTCCTCAACTATATTGGGGTCGGCTTGCAATCTCACCGGGTGCAGCTGCATCTTACATGGAGCGACTGCCTTATCTAACATCCACAACCCAGTTAGTACTGAATAATACGATATCCCTTTGGTAAGGCTGGTTGTCTGGCTTTCGGGCCACTGACTACCTGTAACGAGTTTCAGAGATGACAGCCGGGACCAACAGCTTAACGTGCTTTCGGAGGAAACTCGGTATGTAAGGGTGGTCAGCCATCCACGTACCAACCTAGGCTAGCGCGGCTTAACCTGAAAATCGACCCGAGTGGATGCAACCCACACACCGGAATGCTTCTGAGAAGGTTCTTAGGGTCAGCAAAATATAATGGAAAGACTGTAATTTTGATTTCTAACTCATTATGACGATGTTCGTTCTTCTTCCCTTAATCCCATGTTGCTTGGGTGTGAAGCATCACGTTTTCGTCTGCCGTACTCCTATGCCAACCATCATATTTTCATTCGCTTCCTCTTTCATATCGTTCCACACAAAATCCATCCATCTAACTGATTATGACTATCTGATGCAGTTATAGTGGGACTATACGCACAATTCTCGCACGACACCGCTCGTCCGCGCGGTCAGGCGGAGGCAGCAAAATAAATATTAATTAGCAGTGAGCCACGCGGAGAGATGGTCGGCGTCGCTTGTCCGCGCAGTCAGGAGGTGTACGTGTGTTGTACCTGTAAAATGTGTAAGCATCAACGGTCTTCATATAACCTAATGCGACGTGAGATCCGCTTCACCGACCGACCGCGCGGATGAGCGGTGTCATTTTGAAAACCGCCTTAGAATTGTACTTTTTTACCTGACACAAACCAGTTCATTAGTATCTTCGCCCTCCTGTAGTCTTTTCACTTAATATTTGACCTCGTAGGTGACACGGTCGTCGCCCCGTCTCACACACATTCCGCGGTGATTAAAGTTGGGACCAATAATATTTTAACCACAAAAGTAGACGGATTTTCTTTATTTTTCCGCTTTACCTAATTTTGTGCTGAATAACTACTTAGTCATTTAAACGTTCTTGGAGGATTCCTTGATTTTTTTAAGCAAAAGTTCCTCGAATTGTCAAACGTAAAGTAGAATGCCCTTGAACTATGTGGAGCGACGATCTTCGCAAGGTGAGTGGTACTGGATGCGCAGAAGCTAATGATCAACTAAAATTATTCTGACTGAAGAGGCCTAGGTCACTGTCCAGCAGTACAATTCTTTGAAGGTTCTTTAACTGTTTCTGGCTTTTCATTTCCACCATCAGATCAATTGAATAAGTACCTAATGCTGGACTTGCTTGGCTAGAGAATTTGAGATCTTTGAAAATGGAGATGGAACTAGTTTAATCATAATGTATGCTGAATGCGACAGGACTGATCCTCTAAATTAATTTTATTATTCTATGAGCACCGGTCTCTAACAAATCATCATGACAGCTTATTTATAAAACAACATTCATAACGAATAGGATCGGCAAATAATAGGTTCTACAAACAACAAACCATCCCATTAAATAAACATCTGCAATCGATTGGAACTACGCACAAAACAAGGTTTTTATTGAAAAATTGTCGCTTGAATCGGCCCAGTACTGCGTAGGTGCACCAGTGCTGTAGGTAGGCATTTATCTTGCAAGGGTCACGGGCACAGAGTCGTCGAACCAATGACATTGAGCCCACAAGGTGCCCTAAACATTAATTTATCTCGGTTCGCATTAACTCGCGAGCGAATCGAGAGAATTCTTTTTTAGAAATTGTTGGAATCTATTGCTGTTGTCGATAGTTAGGAATTGGTTGTTTGTTGTAAAAAAGAATTGCGTTTTGGCTAAAGAAGTAGGTGGAGTCCGGCAGTAACTACCAGAATAAGTAAATTAAAGTAAGAATGTTTCCAAAAGACTAAACCTATCAAATACAGGTCCTGTGAAATGGGTCTAAGCAACTCCTCGCGCAAGTAGGTATTCCTTGAAGGGGCAGGTCGAGGTTTCCTGATACTGCGGTTTATTTTTAATGGCCTTAATAAGAACAAGCCTATTGCCATCAACCAGGCATAAATGCAGACTCCGGACTGACGCTAAGCAATTTCTAGTAAATAAATCCCATCTTGAGGGTCAAATCCGACTTCACTCAGCCATGAGCGAGCAATTGGCAATTGCATTTTGTTCTATTATCTAGGTTTAAAATAAGAACGCGTATTACGAAAACTGCAGTCCACAAAGAGAAACGTTTAATTTAAAAAGAAAAAAAAACTAACAAGCCCCCCACTTCGTGAATCGCTACTGTTGTGCTACAAATAAAAATAATTGTGGACGAGAATGCATTTGTTACTTTTTTAATCATCTCGTCTAGGATATTTGTGGTGTTGCCAGATCAAAACTTCTCCTTGAATGTGGGAAAATATTTATGGCGAACTAGTAAGGTCTAAGCAGAGAAAAAGCAAGACGTTTGTACTTAATACAATTAGCAACAATCTGTATTGGAGTGTCCATCTTTAGTAAGTTTGTTTATTTTCATAAAATGTAGTAAATTTAAAGGATCTTATAGAAATCTTTCAGGCTTCAGAGTTCAGAGAGAGCCTCGTGCCGATCTGATGGCTGTGGATACAGACCAGTTGTTTTCTATATAAGACATAATTCTCCAGGAGTTAACGTACCTAGGTGATACAGTTTTCCTATTTGCCTTTGAACAATCGTGACAACCACCAACCCAAACTGGGACCGCGTGAGGGGTAAGTTCCCACTCCCTCTCACTGAGAGTTTTGCCCCAGCCGCTAGCCGTATGAACGTTGTAGGCTGTTTATGTAATCGTGATGCATGGTGAAACATGTATCTCAAGCTCAGATCGGTGGCGTATAAACATAAAATTCGAAACAGGTTTCTCATTACTTTTGTAATGGCACCACCTGGCAACCCAGGATAGTTAGCTCGCCGCCCGTCAGTTGGCGCACGCCACTAATTACGCTCATGCCGAGCTCCATAATGTATCTGTGGTAATGTGGCCATACTTGCCCACCGTATCGTAAAACACGCGATCGCCTTTTTTCATTGGTGCATCGGACCGAGTGACGGGTGGAGAAAAACGCGAAATGAGGTTACTTGAAAACGGTATCGCGAAAAAAAGCTTGGGTCACCGTCCGCTTGGATGAGGGACCAGATAACACAATGAGGAAGTACTTCGGACGTTTTTTACGGCCTCCTTGGTCTATTGTCAGAAATGCGACTGATGAGATACTGATTCGGTCCCATGTCAGAAAGTATTACCTAGGTAGGAGTTAGACTTAGCAGCACTAACATACGTGCCGTATAACACTTGCCACCATGGATACTGTCAGATATTTGACGAAATGTGGTTGTCATCATCTGCCTAGCCTTTTCCCAACTATATTGGGGTCGGCTTCCAGCCTCACCGGATGCAGCTGAATACCAGTATTTTACATGGAGCGACTGCCTATCTGACCTCCACAACCCAGTTAGTACCGGGTAATAAGATACCCCTTGGTAAGACTGGTTGTCAGAGTTTTTGGGCCACTGACTACCTAACGACTGTCAAAGATCAACAAATGACAGCCGGGACCAACGGCTTAACGTGCTTTCCGAGGCACGGAGGAAACTCGGTATGCAATGGGCGGTCACCCATCCACAGACCAACCTAGGCAAGCACGGCTTAACCTAAAGTCGACCCGAGCGGCTGTTATTATTTAGCTTATTTGACGAAATGTGGTTGTAGGTCATGCAAATTCATGGTGAAGGTAGACAGACCTCACATTTTCAAAAATGTCCAATTAGGTACCTTCTAACATGATTAACACCGTCGGTACAGTAGGCTGCAAAGGGGCACGTGAGTGGTAACGAATATAGTATATTACGCGGGCCTCTTATTCTAGACACTTCGTATTAAGCTTGGTCAACTTAAGGTCAAAATATTACATCTTCTGCGGTTGGTGATACCTACTGCTTGTAGGTACTGTAGGTAAGTACCAGTCGGCAATCAGTAGAAACACACGCAGAAAATATATATCACATTAATTATTATTTAGGCCTGTCTGTCTTCGAAATCTTCATCATATTTGGAAAGTTCTGAGAAGGCGTGTTCCATTTTTGTGCAATACGATCAACACATTCAAATATTTTTCAAATCTCTTTGAATAGGCGCGTTAATATAAATTTCCTAAAGAAGGTACCTAATACCTAACTAGTAACTAGTTACAAGAAGGTAACCATTTTTTGGCCGCAATTATGTTAGGTAGGTAAACGTCTTTTTAAGAAATAATTCATATTACAGAATTATACCTATCTTTTAAGAAAATTAAATACGGTTGAATTTTGTCTAGATAAGTACCTAGACAAAATTCAACAGAATATAATTTAGTACGCCGAAGCAAAACATACAGATCTTTATTTTTTGTATTTTCAACACATTTTACCGATTTTACAGTAAAATTATGTTCAACCATGTAATAACATACCTACCTACTTACCAAATATATTAGCTTCAATTATTTTATTGATAATATAATATGACTTAGACTTTAAAAAAAAATAGTAACACCGTCACTAAAATTCCTGGCCCAAAAAGTATAAGACGTAGAAATTGTTATATTTTAATCTTATGAATCGTCAAAGGAATTTATAAACAGAAATTATTATTTTAAAAAAAACCGTTTAGCTTCAGCTGTTCGCAATAAATTCACGCACTTTGTGTACGCTAACGCCATCTATCAGAATTATTGCAAACCAGAAACAATGATAATTATTTCGCGATCTCGTAGATGAGAATGTTGTAAAGAATTTTGACATTATTTTGCAAAAGATAATATGATTATTTAAATAAAATTGAAATAGTAAAATAAGTTAAATTTTAATCGTACTTTAGAAAATAACGTTTATAAACGCGACCCTAAATGTCAAACTTGACATTATGCCTCATGATGGGTGAATGACAATGTTTTGTTTGACAACCGTCAACCAAAAAGGTCGACTTGCTAAAAGGGACGAGTATTACGAAAATATTGATATACTAATTTCATAGTTTTGTAGTGTGTTTACTGCTTTTTGTAAGGGACTAAGAACTAAAACAAAGATAGCTAGTTATTAATGCGATAACAATGTCTAGTAAGAGTTTAATTTCAGTGTTTTTACTTTATTTATGGTAAGCTTTATAACTGTTTTCAGACAACCACGTAAAAGTAACAAAAAGATCATACACTATTTATGTAACCTTGGGCTTTTTTTTCCAGCTTTGATTATGCTTCGATGCTGATACACCGAAGTCACCACCTCATATTGTTTGGAGATGTAATGAACCCTAATTCAGCTGATAAAAACTGGGATTTCCTAATGTTCACTCAACAGTGGCCTAGTTCCATGTGCAAAGTATGGACACACAATAAGCCCAATCACCACTGCGTTTTTCCTAAGAAACCAGATTCCTGGACTGTCCATGGTATTTGGCCAACAAAGAAAGGAACCAAGGGCCCTTTCAACTGTAACAATACCTGGCTTTTTGATCCAGAACAGGTGAGACCCATTGAAAGTGAATTGGAGCAAGCTTGGACCAACATTGAGAAAGGTAAATTATCTTTCAAATATTTTCTAACACTGCATAATATTTCAGCAAATATATATAGGCAAATATATGTAATTTTGTTAGTTTTATACTAATATAATCTTGAACAGAGGTTGCATCATAATGCTGAAGTAAGCAACCTACATAACATAACTATTATTATTGCATAAATTGCCTTCTGTAACTATTCATTGTTTATTTCGTCTTATCGGCTAAATAATCTTCAATCAAACTAAAATTAATCTTTAGAAAGAGAAGGCAACCCATTTTCAATTTTAAGTACAGTTTTATTCTGAAGACTGACATTTTCTAGAGCAATCAATGAAAAGCAAATAACTGCTATCATAATATGCAATACTTGACACCTTATCTGTAATATTTCAGTGCATTGCATAGTGCTTGTTATGTAGACAAGTATGCAAGCATTTACTATTTAAATGCATAAATAAATAAGCATAAGTACCTTCTATAATTCCAAATTAATACTTCTACTGCATACAAATATGAGTCATATGGGTAATAAAACTTGTGCAACAATTTGTTATCATGTTTTTGTTTATATCTAAACTAGCTTTTGCCTGTGTAACCTTCATGATATGCGCAATATTATAAAAAATATTACTTCCCTATTTGAATTTGTTTTTGTTTTGTTGACAATTCCAAGGGTTTAGATTGTTTTGCACGGAACTCTAATCCTTTTTTGGAAATAAAAGTAGCCTAAGTTACTTCTTATAACATCAGCTATCTGCCAGTAAAGTCCTGTCAAAATCGGCCCAGCCGTTATGGAGATTAGCTGGAAGAAACTGACAGACAGATGAACAAATTTTTTTATAAATACTATATATATAATATACTTTCATATGCATTCAGTAAAATGCTATTATTTTGAAATTACAAACAGACACTTCAATTTTATTTATTTGTCTAGATAGTTCTTCATGAATAGTCTAAGTTCAGCTTGGAAGTCACTATAACAATATTTTTATCTCAATCTATCAATCAACACAGCCAATCACAGTCCACAACTGTAAAAGTAATTTGGATATCCCATAGATAATTACATTTCCTTTTATTCCTGTTCTCGGCCTTCCACAACCAGTCTGTCCCGAGCACCTTTATAACGTTGTCATATTTATCTACAGGAAAATAAATAAGTACAAGGAAAATTCAATGCAAACTTCAAAACAATGTTGATATATTTATTAATACTTATTATGTGCTGTACATTTTCAGAAACTCAACTGTACAACTTATGGGCGCACGAATGGAACAAGCACGGGACTTGTGCAGCACAGATAGAACCTTTAAACAGCCAACTGAAGTACTTCAGCACAGGCATTGATCTCCTGGGCAGATATCACATGAATGATATGCTCAGTGAAGCCAAAATTTTCCCTTCAGACACAACAGAGTTAAAAGCTGTGGAAATTAATAACGCTGTGGCTGCAAAAACTGGAATAAGGCCATTTATTGCATGTGAATTTCAAGATGGAGTCCAGTATTTAATAGAACTACGTATTTGCTTTAATAAGCAACTGGTCATTATGGAATGTCTTGGAGAGCATGAAGCGGATAATTTACTTACAAACTGTAACACGTCTAAGGGCATAATATACCCCACTCAGATACAGGAACCTCCACCAAAAAGATACTTGGTCCAACTGCATAAGTTTGTCAACTGGGTCCAATGGTTCACATTGTAGTTTTGCTTCAGAAGTGATTGAGGAAATAATGGAATTATCATTGAAGTCATCAATTTCATTTGAATTATGACACAATATTGTAATTAATTTCATCATCTGAAGCTTCTGTACCAGTGCAAAATTCAATGAGTTATTTTAGTTTTGTAATTTTATAGAACTTTGTTTTTAATGTGTTTTGTGTTAAGATAGAAATTAACTTGTGTTTTAAAGATTCTGTGTACTTAATTCAGTGCAATAAGTTTGTTTTTTCAGTCATAAATATAGTTTTACAATAACACACTAAGTTGCCAGGTTGAGGTCTGGGCTCTTTCACCTGAGCTAGTTTTCTTTTCTTTGTTTCCTCAGTATATATATAGTCTATAAAATGGCTAAGTCAAGCTTTTAGCCAATTCACCAAGCCGTCCAATAATTAAAGCTTTGGCTTAGCCAACCATACTTACAATTCAAATTTTTTATTTTCACTTTCTGAAAAGTTTGGTTGTTATTAGATTCATGTGTGTTGCGGCTTATCTTTTTAGTGACTTATCTTACACGACGTACTATTTTTTCTTTAACTACTCATCTTTTCTAGTAAAAAAAATGGCGTTTTATTGTTGAAATGGTTCATTCAAAGCATGTTTAGATGTTATTCTGACGTAAGTACCTACTTGTATTCGTGATAAACTAAGATCACGATATTAATTTGTTGACAACCTAACATAGAATGTATACAGTCTCATCTCTTTTTTTCTTACCACTCTTATTCTTTCTCTCGCATTCATTATTTTATTTAATCAACTAAGAAAATTATGTTTGAAAAAGTAGGTACCCTGTAAGTCTATTGTTACGCAATTTAAAATTATGTATTTTTTGCAACAGTACCTACCAAATAAGCAGATGAATTAAAAAGCCGAGTTCAATTGGACAAAAGATACTCAAAAGGTGGAAAGAAGTTTATAGTTGTTGGATTCTCATGGGACGTTTTTATTGAGTTATTAGAGGCGTGGAGAAAAAAGTAAAAAAAATATTTCGCCGCCGGCTAAGTACTTTTTTAAAATTTGATTTTGGATATTCTATCGTTTTGGAATAACTAGAAGAATGTACATTGTGAAACAGTATCAGTTATAGACAGTAAGTTTGGTATTTTGGAAAATGGAAAAATTTAGGAAATTTTCCAAAAAAATGTTGAAAATAAAAGAAACAGACCAATTGGCGTGTAATGGATGTGCACAGGTCACACTATTACGCCGTTATATAAATTCGTCGAATTTCAAGTTATTCATTTACGAAAAAAATAAAACAAAAGGGAATTAAAAGAAAAAGTCGCGTGCGGCAAATATATTATTTAAAAATTCATTCATTAATTTTATTTCAATCCTTCACACCGCTAGGAACTCAATAAATAGATCCATGAAAATTAAACGACCTTTGGAAGGAGTGGAGGGAGGCCTTTGCCCAGCAGTGGGACAATGTGGGCTAGCTATAATAATGATAATGGCTTAATAGCCAATACCCTCGAGCAATATCTGAGGAATCTCTCTCGCTTGGCAGCTGGACAGGGCGCGTATCGTTAGGAGGTTCCTCTCTCAAGAGCCCTGCCCACCGGTAGCTCGGACCCTGTTCCCGATGCCGGTGGGCTACTATTTTACATATTTTTTAATGTTTTTTATATTACTTTGTATAGAAATATTTAATAATGTAAATGATGTGTAAAGAATATAAATAAAGAAATAATAATAAACTTCATTATTTCCCCCTTATTAGCTAATTGCACTCGACTAGAAGAAGCATAATACTTTGATTAATTTTAGAACATACAAAATATTTATCTAAATATATAAAAGCGGAAGGTCACTCACTCATTAAACACGAAATATCGAAAACCGCTTGACGTATAAAGATGAAATTTGGCAGGGAGGTAGTTTATAGTTAGTAGACGTCTGCTAAGAACGGATTTTGCGACAGGATCGGATTAACGGGGTCTTAGGGGTCTCGCAAGTTTGTATGAGTCCTTCATTTTTTGTGCTACTAGGGAGGTAGTTTATAGTTAGTAGACGTCCGCTAAGTACGGATTTTGCGACAGGGCCGGATTAAGGAGGTGTCAGGGCTCTCGCAAGTTTGTACGGAGTTGCGCGGGTCAGCTAGTGTACTTATATTTTTGGATTAAAAACAATAACCGAAACTATCAAAAAAATAATTTGTAAAAATCGCTTCAGAGCATTTTGTCAATGTTCTCTCGTTTTTAGTGCTGCCAAAGCCAATAATTGTCCATTAAAAATAAAAAAGTATACCTACTTACAACTACTTTTACAAGTACTTTTATATTAATACTTCTTATTATTTTTATTAATTATGAGCTTACTTCTGAATTACCTTTATTTTAAAAATTATCAGTACTCCTCATCTATTTCTTCCTTTATAAAATACTTAAGTAATTACGGTAAAAATATGTATTAGAGTGTCGATGGCAAATCATCAATACAACCCTACAACTAAGTTCATTTAACCCCATTCAATAACTAATTCATGAAAGAGTCCTTCAATGGGTTTAAATGAACTTAGAGGGTTGTATTGATGATATTAATGATTATAATTGTGTACGTACCTACGTGTTACTTGTGCGAATCATATTTTCATCAACATACCTGTAAATTGCAAAAAACGTAAGAAAATTTTAATTTCGCGAGCTACCCTGGTGCTTCCACTTTAATTATATTTGTATATACAACATTAGAAAAAAAAAATATAAAAAACATTTAAAAATATAAAAAATTGTAGCCCACCGGTATCGGGAACAGGGTCCAAGCTACCGGCGGTCAGGGCTCCAGAGAGAGGAACCTCCTAACAATACAAGCCGTGTCCAGGAGTACCGCTTTCTGAAGCAAGCCCTTTATCCAGCTGCCTAACGACAGCCTCCTCAGGTATTGGTCGAGGCTCTTGGCAATTAAGCCATGGGCTGATACAACTATCGGCACAATGATCGCTGAGTCCACATCCCACATGTCGACAACCTCGCGAGCCAAGTCAAGATACTTGATTTCCTTATCTTTCTCGACTTTCACAAGGTTCTCAAGCGGGTCCATTATGTCAACAATCATTGCGCGCCGCTCTGATCGATCCACCACCACTATATCAGACTTATTGGCTACAGTAGTCCTATCAGTGATGATGGATCGATCCCAGTACAATGTGATACTGCAATTTTCCAGAACTGGGTCGGGCACATACTTATAGTACGGCACTTTTAATTCCACAAGGTTGTTATACAACATTATGGAATCGGAAGTAACACACAGCCCAAGCCGCTGGTCCTAGAGACATTAAATTTGAACGGTGTACTCTTTGTGAAGAGTATGTATCCACCAAGAAAGAGTTTTTCGAAATTTCACCCTTTAAAGGGTGAAATAGGATGTTGAATTTTCTGTGATTTTTTTTATTCTCGGGATCGATTGACTCGAAAATTAGTACATAGGTACTCTTCAGATAAAATTATGAGATACGTGTAACACAGTTTTTCCAAAATCATCCTTCAATATAAAATTCGAAGTCCTGACTGGCTGACTGGTATATCAACGCACAGCCCAAACTGCTGGTCCTAGAGACATGAAATTTGGAGGGTGTATTCTTTGTGAAGTGTAGGTATCCGTTAAGAAAGGGTTGTTGGAAATTCCGTCCCTAAGAGGGTGAAATGGGGTGTTGAATTTTCTGTGAAATTTTTATTTCCGGAGTCGATTGACTTGAAAATTTGTGTAAGTACATACTCTTCAGTTAAAATAATGAGATACGTTTATCAATTATAGGGCTTCGAAGCTCACGTAGACGGGCGCATGACGCGCAGTGTTGTGCGGTCCTTGCAGGGCGCGGGAGTATTTACCTACTACTAAGTAGGTAGGATTTTCCTGAGTAGACGTGTCAGTAAATATGGCATATTCCATCGATTTTCGTGATGGCTCATGATATGCAACATTGCTATTAAATTTTATGTAAAAGACAAGTATTATATCTATAAATAGATTCCAAATATATAATAATTTAATTGTTGTCACCGGTATCTAATCCCAAACCAAGGTATCAATATTTAGCATATGAAATTAATTGTTATGACTATTAACTAATATTTGCAAGTTATAAGCAAGTACATGTAAATATATGTATGTAATATACCTACATACATAGATTACTTATTATCCTAGAAGTAAGATTCCGTGGGCAATTCCCGAACTCCACGCGGACAAAGCCGCGGCCAAAAGCTAGTCAAGTAATAAATAAAAGGTAATGAAGTTATAATACGAGTAATTGTGACTGTTGTGAAGCAATTTAGGTATGATGGCGCTGAGCGCTAAACAGCCTAATATGAAAAAAAAAATTAGAACAAAAGTAAATGTTAATTTGTTCATAAAAGTAAATATCATGTTGAATATTTTTTGAGTAGGTAAGTATTTAGGTAAGTTGTGTTTAACGACTTAAATACTTACCTTCTCAAAGAATATTTACGCCGTAAATTATGCGTCTTTACCGCGTAAATACATACAGGGTGTAACAGAAAGAGTATAGTCATAGTCATATGATAAATGATCAGCTGTCCCATACATTTGGGTCGAGTAGGTATTGAAATTTAGTTTGGGACAGCTGATCATTTTTTCGCATTTACGATATTGGACCCACGGAGGAAGTTGTTCAGTTTGATGGTCGGCAGCATATCCTTTCATATGACTATACCCTCTCTGTTACACCCTGTATTACAGAGGTAAACTTGGCAAAAGCCTGAGGTCAGATTATAACTTACTTACCTACAAACGTGAGCGACTTACCTTAGGTAAAAATGAGAACTGATAAACTCATTTTACACATTTTAATTACTCAGACAACTTGATTCTTTTACGATTGAGGAAAGAACTAACTCTCAGTATTCTTAGTGTATATTTTTATACGGTTCGTAAAATACGATAACTGACTAGAAGTTAGAACTCGATTTATAATGAAACGTTAAATGTCGATTGTGGAAAATATTACCTACTTAGTTATGCAGATAATTCAAATTACTTTATATTATTGCTACAACTGTTACTATATAAATACCTATAATAATACTTACGTAAAAGTATTTCAAGTTCACTCTTTCCCGGAACCCCAAAAGAAAGAGTTAAAAAATGTGTAGTATAAGTTTTTCAGTTTTAATACTTTGCCTAAGGTAAGTAAGTTGTGTCCGGAATTCCCTCCGGAAACCTTTCAATAGATCTGGAAACCCTAATGATAGCCTAGTCCCTCTCACAGTGATGACACCATGTGTCCCAACAGAGGGAAGGTTATAGGCAGGTTTTACAGTGCTTTCACGTTTTTTTCTGAGACTTGGTATTTGTTACTTACAAATGCACGACGACCAACGACCAATCAAGCTATACAAAACCAGTTTATGCGGATTTATTTTCATCATCATCATCATGTGCCTAGCGTTTTCCCAACTATGTTGGCGTCGGCTCCCAGTCTAATCGGATGCAGCTGAATACCAGTATTTTACATGGAGCGACTGCCTATGCGGATCTCTCATTGTACGAGAAATCTATACAAAGCGAAGTGTTATACTGGAAATGGATAGCTTGATGTGTCGCCGTGTGTACATGTGCGCAAAAGTTTTGGCGACAGGACGGATAGTCGAACCGACCACAGTTATTTCGTTAAAGATAAAAAAAATATTTAAATCTATAGAAAATAAAACTCTTTACTTGTTTCCAGCTTACATTCTGCTCTTCAGAACAGAATCGAAGATGTAGAATCCATTAAACCTGTTAACGAATTTGACTTACTTGTTCTATCGCAAGACTGGCCGGTAACTGTTTGCAAGGTTTTGAATCCTGGAGGCGAATGTAATTTCCCAAAGAAAAAGCACCGGTGGACGGTTCACGGAATTTGGCCACAAGACACAAATGGGAACTTTATTGATTACTGCAATGAATCATGGGCATATGATCCAGAACAGATTAAATCTATTAAAGGTGAACTAGAGCAGGCATGGACTAGCACAGTCAAAGGTAGCGTACCTAATAAAAAGTTACTAGGCAGCTTCACAAGCGAACTATAAAAAAGAAAGATTAAAGAAAATTTTTGAACTTATTAAGAACTAATCAACGACTTTTGCAGTTGCATAGGGTACTTTGTAGCTATAAAGAAGCCAGATGATAAAGAATCATCATCGATCATTCATTTAATTTCAGGTCGCGACCCTAATCTTTTCTGGGCACATGAATGGCAGAAACATGGAACCTGCGCTACAGAACTTGAAGCATTCAATTCTCAGTTCAAATACTTCAGTAAAGGCATCGAATGGAACCAGAAATATTCGATATTAGACATGTTTGAGGCCGCTCAAATTTTCCCCGATGTTAATAAAAAATATAATCCTGAGGTGTTTATTAATGCAGTGAAAGCAAAAACTAAGAAGAATCCAACGATCATCTGTGAGAAAATAGATGGAGTACTATACTTGGAGGAAATCCGTATAAGCTTTGATAAACAACAAAACCTGATTGACTGTATTACTGTTGTCGATCAGTCCTGTTTTACTTCGGAAGGGATCATCTTTCCTCCTAATGCTTGATTCATTAATCTGCATCTTAGAAACCTTCGATTGTACAAGCTTGAAATTAAAAATTATTGGACTTTTATCATTTATTTTACCGTCCCGTGTTGTTGATGTTATGGTTTACCATGATTGTTATAACAAATAAATAAGTAAATGAATACTCTTAGACTTACTTTTTACCTACCTACTAAAGATTTAACGCCAACGATTTGACATGGTAGAGGCCATTAGTAACACGCAGGTATGCTTACTGTGATCGGTTAGATAGCCTAGGTACATACGTATTACGGTGAAAAATATACATAACCCTGTTACAGACAGGTGTGATACCTCCTTACCAGGTACCCAAAGTGCAAAAAAGACCATTAACTAAGCCGAAGTCTGATTGACTGTAACCGTCATGTGGTAGATACATTTTGGTATGCTCCCAAAGGGTTATTTTATCCTGCTAATGAGTGAATTATATAGGGTTATACCTACCTAAAGTTAATTTAAGCCATAACATTAGATTTTCTTACTATTGTAATATATTTTATGGCCACATAATTCTTGTGATAAGACGGCAAGAACTTATAACTGAAATATTTTTTTCTATAACTGAAGAGCTTGTTTGTTTGAACGTGATAAGAGCCGAGCGGTGGATAAAACCGCGGTGCACAGCTAGTTTGACTTAATTCTTTTTTACAGCTACATGATTAGACTTACCTCCATACTTTTTGATTAGTCGCCCCTTATTTTTCTTACTACTGTCCACAGATATAGATAGACCCTATATGTCTTTAAATATATGAAAGATATTACGATCCCGTAGGACAATTACCGGACTGGACTTGACGTTAGTTAGCGAGTAGGTAATATTAGCTGATCAAATAAAATACTACGCCTACCTACTCTACCTTATGTTAGTTAGATATTTTGAGAAACGTGGCAATGCTGCCAGCTTTCTCTTCTGGGCACTTTTCCTGTTGACAGCGATGTGGACGAATTTTTTGACGTCCTGTGACCCTTATGATACTTGTAGGCTATATATTTTTGTAGTTGTAAATGTATTTATTCTTTGAAAATAAATTTTATTTTGAGAAAGAAAACACTATTTCTGAGTACCTATCATATAATGTAGGTAACAAAATAATAATGTTGCAGTAGTGGATAATTTGAACTCAAACATATTAAAATGGATTCAGACAGATAAATATAGTTTGATAGTGATAATTTACTGAATTCACATCTAAATGTACATAGTTGGGTTAGATGAAGATGATAAAAAGGCGGTATAGGCCACATAACAGTATCATGATAGGCAATCCAATATTGGGTAGGTAAATACAAATAAAACACAAAGTTAATATTTACTAAAAGTTTATTTCGACCAAGAAAAACTACAGCAGTCATAATTCTTAAAACTAACAAAATAAATTGGGGAAAAAGAGACAGACTGTATGGAATGGCAATCATTGGAATGAAATAAATCATTGGATTAAGAATTTTCTTCAATCAGATCATAGTAAACACCAGGTTCATCGTTAAAACGCCATGCTAACTGAGGCAAATTCAACTCTATGTTAGCATCGACAAAGAATTCACAACCAAGCAACGTTTTACAGTTCCGAGCTTCTGGCAACACCATGAAGTTCGTCAATATACAACGATCTTTCAGTTTGACTGGAATTCGGCCAGTCAATACGTTTTGCGGCTTTGGGATCCCGTCCGCCAGAGTGATAGTAGTAGGTTTCTCTAGGAAATGGAAGCCCATATTCTTCAAGTAGCTGTACAGTTTGTGGGATGCAATACTTGTATCGGCACCAGTATCTACGAAGGCCATCTCTTTTGCTGTACCGATACTTATTTCAATCATTAACAGGGCTCTCATGTCGAGGTGTAGGGTACCATTCTTGGAGTCCTCGGTAGGTGATGATGGCTTTACTTCTGAAGAAGTCGGCTCCGGAGAAGCCGGGGATACAGTCTCCGGTATGGATGCACCAGCTGCTGCTTCTGCATCGACCTTTTGCTTCTTCCTGCAGACTTCAGCCGCATGGCCAAAATATCTGCAAAAATTGCAACGCACCCTTTTCTTTGCAGTAGTGTTTGTAGCTTGTGATTTGTCCTTCAACTTTACTTCCCTTCTTTCTTCTTGTTCTATCCCTCTCGCCGCTTCCAACAAACCATCGTAAGATTGAATACACTCTCTAGGAATCTGCTCCTGGATTTTAGGATGCATAAATGCATACATCATGTCCAACTGTACTTTTTCAATTAGTGGTGGGTTCAGCTGATCGAAAAGAGCTCGTTGTTTGGTTACGAATCTCTCAGTTAGTTCATCTGGTTTCTGTCTCAATTCGGCAATCTCTTGAAAGATGATGTATTGAGGTTTTTTTGGTGCAAATGTTTTCCTAAATTGTGTTTCGAAATCATTCCAAGTGGCAATGTTACCTTTTTTTTCATTCCACCATGTAGCAGCATCGCCTTTTAGAATGAGAGGCAAACTTCTTAGGGCATCAATATCTATTATGTTCTTCATGGCTTTGTACTTTCTAGCGGTCGTCAAAAAATTCTCAACTTGCTCATAGTCTTTAGCGCCGTTATATGAGAATACAGCTTGCGCAAACGACCGGGAACGTTGATTCAGTACAAACCCAGTCATATTTACATGTAAATGTCGCAGTACACTCCTGGTAGCCCGTCAAAAAAATTCAAAAGGTTAACCTTGACAGTGGCGTAGTAACGGCACTTTAGCATGCGCTTGTCCGCAGGGCGGAAGCATCAACAGTTGAGAATCCAAAAACTCAAAAAGTGTCAGTTCAAGTCAGTTGGTGGTAGGCCGTTCGTTGTCATGTCAACCAACAAGCCGAAAGTCGGCGGAACGCGAGTGCACGCGTTCAATTCCGATCCAGGCGCTTCTAGCTTCTACGCGGCACGGCGGCAATGAAAACACTTTACTCACTTGTTTATCTTAAATTCACTAGAAACTTTACAACACTTTTTCGTTAGTACAAAGAAGAGCCATTTCACTGGCTGCAACTGTACACACTGTTTTGAAAACAATGATGAAATTTTAGTAAGCGCGGGATGTCATCATTCGTAGGAAAATCTTAACACCGCGATTCAGCCAGACGACGAAATCGTACAACGCCATCTAGAGAGCGCATGGGTAAGCTTTTTAAATGTTGTTGGGCAAGTTATAATAATGGCGTTATTTGTAATCGAAATAGTATTCAATTTCATAGTTTATTTTATATAGCATTGTATTGTATGCTATTACTAAGACTAGGCGCTATTATTTATAGTAAAATCGACGTTTTCATTACAGATATTACAAATACACAAAAAATAAGTTTGTTTTTCTGAATTAAAAACTTATTATTTATATTGCAGACGATAAAATCAGTACTCAGCATGCGCAAATATTCATCACTACTACGGAAACCTTCACATACTGGGTCACTTTAAATTCAGATGCTATATGCTAAACTTGATTGCTGGTTGGCTAATCTAAGATTCAATTTATAACATCGGAAATAGGTTTCTTTTAATTATCACGAGGCAGATATCAGGCCTTATAAATAAAACAATAACATACACAATGCAGACTTTATTTCCACCAAGTTTTCTTCAAGAATTAATATATGTAGTTGAACTTTTTGTGCCGCCCCCACCCATACATTACATAAACAGACACCAGTACAGTCGACATATTCATTAATAATTATAATTTATTGTTATTTGGCGTCTCACTGCGGCCCTCGCGACACAATGATCACTGCTGACGGTACTAGACCTGCAATGAAAAAGGCGAAAACATAAAATAGTCACACCACTAGGGTATTACCGCCTCATTAGTGAACTGATCCAGCAATGGATTTCGGCTTCTTTCACTCACTATATCTTTTTCTTTCAGTCTCTTTACATTCTTCTTAAAATATATACATTTTTTCTTTAGACAAGCGTTGTATCTTTACATAGTAAAGTCCCTCCCGCTGTCTGTATGCTAACATCTTTTAAACTACTGAACGAATTTTCATGCGGTTTTCACCAATAGATGGAATGATTCAAGACGAAGGTTTAGGTATATAATTTGTCAAGGTTTTGTGTAAATTGGTTGAAATATGACGATAATTATTGGAAGTGTTGGAAAAAGTCAAGCCACCTTGCTCTAACTCTACCCGTGCGAAGCCGCGGGTCGCTAGTATGATTATAAAATGAACACAAACCTAATAAATCCAACGGTTTGTCATAGTCTTCTGTGGTGAATATCTTTTTGGGGAATGTGGTCATCAGCTTGAAGCTGTCTTCTTGAGCGTACTCTGCCGCATTCATCTGAAGGAATAGTCTGAAAAATATGAGTTTTGTAAATTAATACTCAATACTCAATACTTTATTGCATTCCACATGTAGTACTTAGGTGGTAAAACTTAAAATTAGATCACATGGACCCTGTCGG
This sequence comes from Noctua janthe, assembly GCA_910589295.1. Lineage (NCBI taxonomy): Eukaryota > Metazoa > Arthropoda > Insecta > Lepidoptera > Noctuidae > Noctua > Noctua janthe. The sequence goes on from OU342561.1 coordinate 3,344,261, forward strand.
GCACAGCAAATAAGTGAGTTAGGAGAGAGGAAGCACTTGTAAATTATAATTATTATACAGTAGGTAGGTAATTTCTAAGATAAACTAATAGTAGGTATTTATAATATAGAATATAAATAGGTATCTATTGGGAGATCTTGTAATAATTAATAAATATAATATAAATATTTAATTTTGACTACTAAAATTATGACTTTATATGTATATCACTTAAATATTCATTTAATGAGTAGTAGCTTTTCTTTAACAAAAAATCTCTTAGTTTTTTTAGAAATGTGTGAGTTTTTTCTTCGTTTTTTATTGATCCGGGTAGTTTATTATATACTTTAATGGACATTACATAGGGACTTTTTGAGTGCATTTTTAGTCGAGAACTTGGTATGTTTAGCCTAGATCGGTGTCTGAGTAGATAGCGCGACTGGATGTCTTCACGTTTTGAGTAGAACTCGTGATGTTTTCGCACAAATTTGCATGTTTCTAAGATATATATACACGGAAGGGTTAAAATATTGTGTTTTTGAAAGAAAGGTTTACAACTATCGGTTTGCTCAATGTTTACCAGGATTCTGACCAATTTCTTTTGCAGCGTGAACAGTATTTGTGCATCTGTACTGTTTCCCCAAAGAGTGACACCATAGCTAAGCCATGCATAGGCATAAGCATAGTAGGTGGTGAGGGCTGTCTGAAAATTGGTGGTCTTTTTTATTTCACGGAGGGCGTATGAGAATTTAGAAATCTTTGAGTGAGTTTTCTGTATGTGTGATTTCCAGTTTACGTGTGTGTCTATAACTAGTCCGAGTAGTGTAAATTCGTTAACAGTTTCTAATTTTGAGCCATTGAACGTAAAATCTAAAGTTAAAGGAGTTTTTTGGTAAGGGTGAAAAGTTATTAATTTTGTTTTGGAGTAGTTTATCTCGAGGTTATGCTCGTTCATCCAATTGCAAGTTTTTGTAAGAATGGAATTAAGGGTTTTTTCTATATTTACATTGTCTTGGCATGAGACTAATATGGATATATCGTCGGCGAATAGGACACATGGCCCTTCTATGATTTTAGGTAGGTCATTAATATATATTAAAAATAAAAGGCATCCTATTACGCTTCCTTGAGGGATTGAGGCGTTAATACATAAGGCCAGCTTCTTCTTAGCGTGTTGGTCAGCTATGCAAACTCCGCTCGCTGATGCAGTCATAAGATCGTCAAGTGCGCAGGTGTCAAAGCATGCAGCGCAAGATGGAAGGTGGGCCATTGTCTGTGAAAACACGCCGCATACACATTTGAGATCTGAGCCGTCCAAGGGGGTTCATGGACGGCTCAGACCATTGTATTGTATAACGGGCGGGTGTCCGCAACTCCACCTCAAAGCGCGTATTTTGCGTGCGGAGACAGCACGGCTCGGATCATGTGAAGAGATTGTCTTTGCTACGGCCGACTTGGGTTCGGAGTCTATTTAGAGATTTCCAAGTCGGCCACGACAAAGCATGCCGACGGCTCGATGAAGCCGTTAGGGCTTAAGCAGCTCCCGCCAGAGATCACATACTGCTGTGCAGGCATTGCTATTAGCTGGGCTAGCTGGGCCAACGCACCCAAAAAAGCTTTGAAGGATAGCAAAACATGTTAACAAACTTCAGGAATCATTACAGTACATGGTTACCCCTGCACAAAAAGTGACTTCTATATATGTATCATTATTCTGTAAGTAGGTTTGTACAAACACTTTCTTACGTCATTTTTATTTATAAAACTATACATATTATAATCTTCCTGCCCCTGTCCCATTCTACTTGGAGTCGGCGCAACACGTTTTCTTCTTCCATTCTTCCCATCACGGCATCATTTATTCCTTTCTCTTTCATATCATTCATCACACGATCCATCCATCTTTTCTTTAACCTTCCTCTCCCTCTCCATCCATCAATTTTATAAAACTACAGATGTGCCCCGCAACCTTCGTCCGCGTGAAATTAGGAGTGTGAAATGTACTTTACGACCTATTCTCATACCTACCAAATATACATAAAAAAACTTCATAAAAATCGGTCGAGCCGTTTCGAAGGAGTGCGACCACAAACACCGTGACACAAGATTTTTATATATTAGATTTAAGGTAAAAACACCCGTTTCCTATTGGACTCTGAGAAGGAACAAGAAACTCAAGTTTTCATCTCTTTCAGTCAGAACATGTGAGGATGATGCAGATTGACTAGAAAACTAAAATATATTCTCTATTACTAGCTTCTGGCCGTGACTCCCACCATGTGGACTAGTATAGAAAGTATCTTGTATGGTTAATCTAAGTTATAAAGTACTGTGACGTTTTAGTTGTTAAACATTATTAACTGGATGTTTCATGATTCTAATGTATTATTTATTTTTCTTTGTACCTATTATCTTAAGCAATGGTAAAAAAAATATCGCGCCTAGAGGTATTTTATGTCGGATACATTGAGTGGACCACCTTTGTAAGACGACTAAAAAGTCAGTGTATGTATGCCAAATTTTATCCAAATCCATTTAGTTTTTTCGTGATTGAGTAACAGACATCTAAACATACAAGCTTTCACATTAATAATATTAGTAGGATATAACAAAATTGTTACACAGCTCTTTCACAACATTTCACCATTTTACACACCCACAATATCCATCTCAGAGGCGAAGGTCTTTCGAGAAACCGCACAGAGCGGCCTTGGCCAGTCAGTGCACTCAATGTCATTCAACTCTTCAACTCAGTTCTTAACATACCTAACAGCAGCGAGCTGTTCCTTAGCACCAAAGATGTGCGCGAGCGTCTTGCCGTCGGGCAGCCGGATCTGTATGCGCGCCTGCTCGTACGCGACCTTGGGCGCCGCGCTGCAGACAGGCGCGGGCGGGGCGGGGGCCGGGGCCGCCGCGGGGGGGGGCTGCCCTCCTGCTGCTAGTCTGTAAGTTGGTGGACGGAGTTAGTAGTAGTAGTCAGCCTATAATGCTTCCACAGCAGTACTTCTATGACACAGGCTACCTCTCTACGAGAGGGAGGGGCCTGTAATAGATAAATTCATTTATTCAGGTAATTTACACCCATCAACCAATTTTCACCCGAGGCAGACCGCTGGCAAGGTCGCTATGTATTGTGAGGCGAGTTGAGATACATTGAATATATATTTTAATATACGTAATAGTGGACATCGATACTACAGTGGTGATGAAATAAATCAGAAAAAGTTTAGGGCCAGGGTTTGAACTCCATACTACAACTCGAAAGTTGGGGCAAATACGTTTGATGATTATTGAATAGGCAGGAATTAAATAGGCTAAAGCCCATTTATTCTTTAGTCAGACACATGCATAATAAAAATGTTTTTACTTACTTTCTAGCCTGCTTATCAGATTCAATCTGCGCACGCACCCTCTCCCTTGCCTTCTGGTCCTCAATCTTCTCCCGTCTCCGCTGGTCCACTAACTTCTGCATCTCCTGCTCTTGCATTCGCTGACGAGCATCCTGCATCTCCTTGCCAGACTTTATGCGGATGCGTTCACGTTCTAATGCTTCAGCCTGAAAATGGCAGCATTTTATTGTTTAAGGAGTATACAAACAGGCTACAAAATTAATCCATTAAAAGATTGTGTGAACTTTACATCTTTTGAGCTAATACTTCAGCCTGAAAATGGCATCGTTTCATTGTTTAGGGACAATACAAATCAGGTTAGTTCATGAAAAGATGGTGATGTGGTATTAAATCATTTGAGACGACATTGTGTGTTCCTGAGTAGTGGAAGGAGTAATGGGAGGCCTTTTTCAGGAGTGGGGAAACCCACTCGTAGGCTAGAAAAAAAACAAACCAAACCACGGTGCCTAGGTAATAGTGTATCAATTGGCACCTTTTGGGTATGGAATCCTAAAAAACGTTTGACAAAGCCTTATAAAAAAAAGCATTGGTAAAAAGTCTAGTTAACCATATCATCTCCATCTTCCCAACTATGTTGGGGTCGGCTTCCAGTCTAACCGGATGCAGCTGAATACCATTATTTTACATGGAGCGACTGCCTATCTGACCTCCACAACCCAGTTAGTACTGGGTAATACAAAACCCCTTGGTAAGACTGATTGTCAGACTTTTTGGGCCACTGACTACCTGTAACGACTGTCAAAGATTTACAAATACAGCCAGGACCAACAGCTTAACGTGCTTTCCGAGGCATGGAGGAAACTCGGTATGTAATGGGCGGTCACCCATCCACAGACTAACCTAGGTAAGCACGGCTTAACCTAAAGATCGACCCGAGCAGCTGTTATTATTTAGCCACAAGCTCCTCAAGTTTAGTTAACCATAATATGGAAAAATACTTTGGCCATGAATGTGCAGAACCAGTCCGATGAACAATACAATGGTTAGGTAACCATTATAAAACTGAATTAAATTAACAAATGAAAATGCTCAAACCATGATTTAACAGTATTTATATATAGTTGCTGCCAGTTAAGATGGCAATACCGGTCATTGAACCACATACATTTATTGAATCTCTTCTTTTAAAAAACGTATACAAACCTGTTAATAGCCCCTGAATTGACATTGATTGTGATCCTGAACATTAACAGAAGAAACAATAAGTACATGGTTTATGGTTTCAGTTCGTGTTAAGAGATATCAGGGAAAGGGCAATGACCGCCATTGCCATTTTTACTGGCAGCAACTAGTGTCACATGTCATAACAAAATTTCTAATCTTATCCAAGAGATAAGTTATTTGGTTAAAATATAAAAATAAACAAAAGCATCCCTCATCTATGAATCAACGTTAAAAATACAAAAACTAGCTTCAACTGTAAGATAAGAAATTAATTCTTATAAGATGCAACATTTACTTATTGCAGCTAAAAGGGTAAAAACAACAAACCTTTTCCTTTTCCTCTCTCTCTTTTCGTTTCTGTTTCATTCTTTCCTCCAGCAACATCAGTTGAGCTCTCTTCTCCTCTTCACTCAAAGGTTTCTTCTCTTCAGTCGACTCAGAGAAGCTACTATGATCAGTCTTAGCGGCATGGTATTCCATTTCGTCCTGATTCTTGAGCAATTTTCCACACACGTCGCATTTGAAGGACTTGGCTTCAACTTCGGGCTCAGCACCGACTGGATCTTGGGAAGACGAGGAGGATTCAGGCACGGCGGCCGGCACTGCTTCGACACTCGTGGAAGTAGCAATCGTTGGCGCCGTGTCCATCGCAGGATCGTCAGCGTGTGCCAACAACCACTCCATCGCAGGTTCCACCCCTTTATAACTCGTCACCGCTAGAGCCTTCTCCCTAAAACCCATAAAATCATGCAACATTTTAGGTTACCGAATTGGTGCAGTATTTTTATGTCAAGTAAAACTGAAGTCTATACTTACGCTCGCTCTTTGGAAAATCCCATTTCGATAAGTGTTTGTATTTCTGCCATTTTCTAAGTTAAGACCACAAAACTTATTAATTCATTAATTTGATAAAAGTCACCACCAAAAACCAAAATAATCATTCATCACGCATCCGTCATCAGCTGTTTTTTTTTTCATAAAACGCACAGATAAAATTTTATTGCGTTCCGTTTTGCACACGCAGTAGTTGATTTTTTTATCATTTATATATTCGTTTTGCTTAGTCATTTGTTCACAATTTCACATTTTGCAGGATAGTAACTTTTACAGATAAATATTATACGGGTATTCATCATCATCATCAGCAGGCAACAGCAGTCCACTGCTGGAAGCAGGCCTACTCAATAGCACGCCACTAAACTATACGGCTATTAACAATAAATGACTATCAAGAAGTTTTTATAATATTTAAGGAGATTTCTTAAATAAGACTGTGATATTCTACACCTATAAAGGAAGAGATGCCAAAGCTCTTAGAATACACAGTGAACTAACTATTGCTGTCTTTACTGTCATAATTATTAGTATTCTGCTCAGGGTGATTGTTTTAATCTTATTCCAGAGTGGGAAAGATATGGAGCAGGATGTCTAACTCTATCTCTTTCCCACTCAAGTCACCAGGTCTCACTGAAGCAAATCCCGCGAGGCAAGCGGTGGGACTCGAGCTACACATCAAACTATATATTTCCAGTATAACATGACCTCAGGGCGGCTTTGTATACTTTTCTTGTACAATGAGAGATCCGCATAAACTGATTTTGTATAGATCGATTGGTCGTCGTGCGTACTATAAATCATTATGTGACTTTGCGTCGATTTGAATATTCCATGCAAGTAAAACAATCGGAGCTCATGGTTGTAGCCTAGCTATTGTTATCCTCTATGGGTGTTGTCTTAATATTATCTGAATCCTCCCTGGTTTTCCTATTACCTACTGGCTGTTTATTTATAGCAGTACCTAGTTATAGCGTTTTAAAAAAAAAATCATTCATGCCAATTTTGACTGCGTCGTTTCCGTGAAAATCAATATCGAATTTATTAGATAATATTGTGACTGATTGATTACCTACAAACAAAATATCTAGTCTCAAATTCAGTTATTTCCTTTCGTTTCAAATAGAATTATAATTAATAAAAATAAAGAATGGCTACACACAAGAAAACCACAAGCAAAACAATTCAATACAGTGACCCAGGAAGGATATTAGAGTTGGTCAAGAGTTTAACTGACGATACATGTATCGCAATACAAATGAAAATAAATACGTATGTACGTAGCTAACATTACTTATCTATTATTTTTATTTTAGTAAGTAGGAACCCTAAAGTTGCACTCGTTTAGGAAGCTTAGGAAAACCATGGCAAATGGCAAGTAAACCGATTATGACCGATTGCCAAACATTGTCAACATATAAAAAAAAATAACTTAAAAGAGGAAAATATTGAAAGAGGTTTTCATTGGAGAACCTCTATTAGGTAGGTAGTCCAGCCTGTCTGTTCAAGACTTTGTTCCCTACTGCCGAATAGGTAGTGCCGAGCATTTCAAAGCTCTTAAAAGCTTTCAAACAATGTCACAAATGCTCATGATGACTATGGTATGACGCGCCAAAATTGTATTCTTCTTTTTTTAGTAATTATTCGATGGTACAGCTTATCAAATTACTTGAGAGTGCCGGTTTTACTTCAGTTCCTGGAAAGAGCAGAGTTTCAGGGACACTCCAGCTGGGTGTGTGCCTTGATTTGGTTGACACATAAAGCTCAGACTCGCGCGGTAACGTGAGAGCGTGGATTATTCTTTACGTAAAGGCACTTAAATGTTACAGATATGCGATGAATGTGAAGCAGACCTGGTGTTTCAAGTGATTGCGCACTGTAACCGTAAAGATGCATTCGTGGAAGCTATAGGCACAGTTCCTTTTCCACGGAAAATGAAAATAAAAGTATGATTTAAATTTGTTTGTCTGCTTTTTTCTTCTTAGCAAGTCGATGGCAATCTAAATTAAATCGTGTTATTTTGTGTCTATTGTATCGACAATATCACACATTCAGAGATAGTAGTCTTTACATCTAAATGGTTAACATCTAAATCACCATTCAAGAATGCAGTCTTTAGATGTTAACCATTTAATTACGCCCAGAATTTACGAAACCTTCAATAGCGTTCTCAATTGCTGCAAACAACAAGGTTACCTACATGCCTCATCGTTTTCGTTTCTTTAGACTATTTTAACGGTACCGATCAGATCCGACATAACTGTACTAAGAACCTGTATCTTTATGTAAGCACCCTAACTAAGAAAAGTTAACGACAAAGAAGTTAGACACTAATAATAAGCTTTTGAGTTCCTAGTATCGAGTCTCTCGATGCTCTGTCCCGTCCATTACCTACCCAATGTTATGGTCTTGAGCCTCTTGCACGGTGCACGGAGCGGGTGTTCAGTTCACTCCAGTCGTCCTGTTAAATTACGTAACATCATATCAACACGGCCTATGTCCAGCAGTGGACGTCTTTCGGCTGAAGTGATGATGATGATGATATCAACACGCCTGTAATCCCTTGAGGGTTTGGCAGATGTGTAAGTAACTAATAGTACACCCACATTTCGCCAGTTATGTTTTAAGTCCCTTGTAGGAGGACGGTTAGATTAATCCTTAGAATACCCATCGCACGCGCACGTAAGCACTGCTCATTTTTTTCAATGCAGACACGCGGGCGTGCACCCCGCGAACTTTAGCGTACTTAAGCCCTTATTGTATACGCCTAAAATAACTTGACTAACCAAGTTCCTCTCCCAAAGTTAGCGGATCTATTTGTTAACACGCTAAAGTCAAGAATTGATCAAACGGAGCTCTTCAGCGACTTCGAACAGGATTTCAAAGACCTTGTCACGCCTGTAAGTTTAGCTGACTGACATTACCTACTTCCTCCTGAATTTTTTGGACTCTCGGACAAGTTCCTGATTTGGCCGTGATGTTAAGGTCAATTTAGAGACGGTTGTCCAGCGCTTTAACTCCCAAGATAAGTCCCGTCGAGTAACTCTAGTTATAAAGTAGGTATTTAAAATTTTCCACCCCATTCCCTCGAGTTTTTATATAGAGTAGGTACGCTACGCTACTTCTTAGCTACGGCCTTGCCCATAAAGTGACCTTACGTTAACTTTTCAGTATATACCCGAAGACACCACAAAAGTGAGACGCGTGATAATGGTACCACTTACAGGCCTCCCGTTCTCCGTCGTCTTCTGCGTCATAGGAACAAGGATAACGGAAAGCGATGTCCCGATAGTCATAAACGAATGTTCAGAGTACGTAGTCCTTCGTATCATTCTCTCATCTTTGCAAGCGCCAATGATGTATCTAGATCATGTCGAAAATAACTACATACGTAGGTACCCGCGCAGCTTATGTTATAAGATTACAGACATTCTAAATCCTCGGGTTGAGACAAAAAAAAAGATTTAAAACAGGACATATGTTGGGATTAGGTAGGTATTTTAGAACATCCTAATGAGTACCGTAGGTTACCTAATTCCATTAAATTCTCGGTACCTACCTATTCCATTTCCAACGACAATGAGTGCCTATCTGGCCATTACGAAATAGTTTCTTTATTAAGATTCAAGATTCTTTATTTTGCATGAAAAGGTACATGATGGTCTTATAAAAGAAAAGGTTTCACACATTTCGCTGACTTCCTTCGGCATGCAAACTTAAAATTAAAATACCTACACAATGTACTCTTGGTTTAGGTACCTAGTACTAGTTAAAAATTTAACAAAATGTAATAAAATTAGAAAAAAATATATAAAATCAAAAAAAAATATAAAAAATAGGAACAAACAAAAGCTACTTAACCATTACAAATGGGTTTATAAGTCAAAAACTCATTAATTGTATAGAACACGTTATTAAAGAGCCATTTCTTCAGTTTAATTTTGAAATAATTAATTGGTAGTTCTCTGATTTGTTTCGGTATTTTATTATTACTTATAATGGATGAAAGTATCCTTAACGAAGTCGAAAGGCATCACAATTTGTTTTTCCCCCATTGCCATATTTTTTTTGTACTAGCTAGGCCATACCTGGGAACCTTCGAATTACGGAGATGGGGGTGGTCAAAGTTCCAACATTTATTAGAAACAAGTTTTTAATGTTATTTTAAATTTCTCCAAGACCCGATCTCCGTACTGTTAAATGCTTCCATCAGCACAATATTTTGAGTGCGTTACATTAAGTCCAAATGTGGTCAGTGGCCCAAAAAGTCTGACAACCAGTCTTACCAAGGGGTATCGTATTACCCAGTACTAACTGGGTTGTGGAGGTCAGATAGGCAGTCGCTCCATGTAAAATATTGGTATTCAGCTGTATCCGGTTAGACTGGAAGCCGACCCCAACATAGTTGGGAAAAGGCTAGGCAGATGATGATGATGACATTAAGTCCAAATGAAAACCGTGATTTTTCACGCCTAAAAAAAAGTCCTTTCCCAGCTACAACTAGCAACTTAGTTTGATGTATCATATTTGATGCCACAATGCTTGGTTGACAGCTTCGTGAAAGATCCGTTTACACCTTGTATTATAGCATTATTATCTATCTCATCATCATCATCTGCCTAGCCTTTTCCCAACTATATTGGGGTCGGCTTCCAGTCTAACCGGATGCAGCTGAATACCAGTATTTTACATGGAGCGACTGCCTATCTGACCTCCACACCCCAGTTAGTACTGGGTTATACGATATCCCTTGGTAAGACTGGTTGTCAGACTTTTTGGGCTACTGACTACCTAACGACTGTCAAAGATCTACAAATGACACCCGGGACCAACGGCTTAACGGCTTTTATTATCTATCTATACATACAAATAAAAAAAAATTGAAGTGTGCCAGCACATCAAGCTACCGGAAATTGACAAATTTTCCCAATCAACCGACCACCACAACTACAAACTATAAGGGTATTTTGTTTTGTTTTTAGATTCATCTGGCCGACTCTAAAGAAGGCGATCGCTTATGAAAACGAGTGTATTTTGAAAATAAAATGCCAACATCTACTACGCATCGCCAAAAGGATGTTTACTCAAGTAAGCTATATATAAATTTTTATTAACTTGTCAAGTGCGATTTTTGTAGAATTATCAAAGACAATTCGCCGCGATTTTATTGTCCCAAAGTCAATCTAATCGAAGAAAAGAGCATATACATTGAGACTGCGTTCGACCATAATAATTCATCCTAAACTACAGTACCTACTTAGTGAGTGCATGTCGCTCGGATTATGGTCGATCAAAGGAGCATGGGCATTATACTATGAATTCAGGGCGTAAGACCAACAGAATTGAAATATGTATATTTCAAATACTCAGTAGTTTATACCACTTCTGCTCTCCAGTCACTTAGGCACTGGTTGTCATAGAATTAAGTGAAGCCCTAATTTTAGTATTTAGTTGCTGTTCTTTGCATAGGTATTTTCACCAATCATTGAGCTGATGCGATGTTGACGCACTGGCGCGCTGTTTGTATCAACAAACAGCTACTGTTGCCTTTTGATGATCAGAAGAAACCCAAAAGAGAATAGGGCGTCCGTAAACGTAGTAAAGGTTAGGTACTCTTTTCAATGTTAGCGGACGCCCTAGTTTTTTTTCAGGAGTCAACTTACTACCTATATCTTTGTTTGTATAATCGACCGCAAGTCATCAGCTGTGTAGTCCTGCTTGTTTTCCATGCGCATCCCCTTAATTGGAACTAAGCTGCCATTTTGCTTTTCATAACAATACTAATGTCTGCTAACTAAATAATAACAGCCGCTCGGGTCGATATTTAGGTTAAGCCGTGCTTACCTAGGTTGGTCTGTGAATGGGTGACCGCCCATTACATACCGAGTTTCCTCCGTGCCTCGGAAAGCACGTTAAGCCGTTGGTCACGGTTGTCATCTGTAGATCTTTGACAGTCGTTACAGGTAGTCAGTGGCATAAAAAGTCTGACAACCAGTCTTACCAAGGGGTATCGTATTACCCAGTACTAACTGGGTTGTAGAGGTCAGATAGGCAGTTGCTCCATGTAAAATACTGGTATTATTGGTTAGTCTGGAAGCCGACTCCAACATAGTTGGGAAAAGGCTAGGCAGATGATGACTAATGTCTGCCAAGAGCAGCACTCCCTTGTCAAAGACAATTACGCGCCAAAAGAACCACGCAACACTGCTTTAAGCCTGGAGCATGCAAAGCGTTGTGCGGATTTACAATACAGGGTGTAAACGGACCCTTCACGAAGCCGTCAACAAAGCATTATGTACACCAAACTAAGTTACTATTTCGCAAAAATTATTTCTTGGAGAGGATTTTTTTTTTGAGGGTGTTAAATCACGTTTTACGATAGGACTAAATGTAACGCACTCAAAACGTTGTACTGATGCATCCATCAGTACAACGTTTTGAGTGCGTTGAATTGAATAGTACAGGAGTCGTGGAGGTGTTTAAAGTAAAGTTCTTACATTGAAAATTTGTGAAAAAGTTGGAACTTTGACCTATGTCCGTAACTAGAAGGTTCCCAGGTATGGTCTATAACAAAAAAATTATCGCAAGGAGAACAAGTGCCTTTCGGATCCGTTAAGGGTCTTGTTACACCCTTTAGAATAAGAGGTCAGCTTATACAGATTTTTTTTCCCACTCACCTGCGGCCTAACTTCCCTTTGTGCAACATCTAGGTGGCGTCAGTAGGAGCTCTGTTGCCAATGACGATAGCTCAGGCTAAGCAACTTATCAAGGCTGAGCACTGCGTGATCATGCTGATCGATGTCGAAAAGATGGAGCTGTTTGATGCCTGCCCGCCTCCCAAGGATCTTTCGGTATAAACGGTTTTGAGTCTTTCAGTTGTGTACAAAGGCGAACTTAATGCCATTCTATCAGCCAACCATCATCATCAACGTCATTATTATTTTTATCAGGTCTGCGAATGTATAAAAACACCTAATTATAGAATAAGTACTATCATTAGTTTGAGATAATAATCACTGAATCTTGATCGTTATCAGCAGACAGAATCAAAATCATTGTTGTTTGTCCTCATAATTTCATTAATTTAATTATTGTCCTTTATTTATATTTTTACAAATTATTTACATTTTTAAATATTCCTTAAAAAGATATTCCTTAGGTATCGGAAACAGGGTCCAAGCTACCGGCGGCCATGGCTCCTGAGAGAGGAACCTCCTAACAATACGAGCCGTGTCCAGGAGTATCGCATGTCAATTATTATAAGCCTGTACTATCCCACTCCTGGGAAAAGTACTACAATCCTCATAATATACCTACTTAAACTTATAACATAGTCAGCAATCACAGGAGTATTACCACCTCCTTTGGAAACCTCAAGTCATAGACTCATAGTATTGCAACGAAAAAAATTTCTTCTAATTTCAGGGGCGCATCGACCTAGAACGTCGCTTCCCTCTGAACAAAGGTATATGTGGCGAAGTGATCAATACAGGGGTCCTCGTAAACGCTAAGATAGCAAAAGAACACCCCTCGTTCAACCCCAGAATTGATTGCCTACCTGATGTCAAATGCAAGTAAATAACCTTGTGTAATCTACCTAAAATTACCAATCAGTGGATACCAAATAGCAGGAAACGACAACGTGGCAGGCCCAGAAGGAGATGGCGGAATGAGCAAAGGATTGGCCTACAACCGCACCATACCGCGAAATGTGGAAGGCGGGAAGGGAGGCCTTTGCCCTGCCGTGGGACAATATAGGCTTATAATAATTTAATAATAATAACCTACCTATTACAGTTTGTACTTTTTTGTAATATTATGTATAAATTCTCTCTTTCCATAACACTTTCCACCCACCAGAAATCTGCTATGCTTTCCTATTCGAGAGCCGTCAGGAATCATTGGTGTGGGTTTACTCATCAACAAAGTAGTGGAACCTTACTTTGATTCCATGGATGAGGAGATGGCCTTGTCATTCAGCATGTACTGCGGCGTCTCCATCCTACACTCAGTGGCCTACCAGAAGATTCAAGAGGCACACACTAGGAATGCCTTGGCCACAGAGCTTTTAATGTATCATATGAAGGTCTGTGATTTTTCGTTTTCTACACACAAATTACTTAGTGCCTTCTTCAAATAACCTAGGACATGATTTAATCGCAAAATAAAAAAAAAACGAAGCTATAGTCACAGTCACAAGGCATAGTACTTAACTTGTGAAAGTACCTATTGTAATTGCCCATTCCAAAGCGTAGATCTCTATGGAGAAGAATGGGCATGACACACACGTGACACACACGTATGGACACTCTTTTACATCAAAATATTGTTACAAAATCTTGGTTACATAATTCATGTTGAGATTATACAATGTGTTTGGCTACCGGTTACCGATACTGTAAGGGTATATTATATACTCATTTCTATCGACAAATACACGTGTATAAATACTCCTAACTCCACATCCCGCGAATGGCAGCCATTTTGTTTTTTTAATCGGCTGATCTATGGTATATTCAATGAAATGGTAATATCTATGAATCTAAGAGACCTAGAGACGTGCAAATAATCTTATTGCAAAGGTAAACGCAGAGGCTATCAAATTATGAAGCCTAAAAAATACGAAATATTACATAAAAAATTCTTATTTTTTTACATTTTCTACTCTAGTGCAAAATTAACCCCTGAAAATTGCGTATGTTTTATGTTAAATCAGAAGTATTTGAGTCAACCTACAAAATGATATCAAAATATTGACTCAACACCAATTATTTTGAGAGATATTGTCATTTGAATATAGCATTATCCCAGCACTTAAAATCCACAATGTCGCAGGTACCCCAGCAGCAGATACTTAAGGCACCAAATTTACCAGTGGGAGTGAGATGCCAGTAAGGTAAGTGAGTGGACGGCACGGAGGAAACTGAGTATGTAATGATGGTCACCAGACCGACAGACCGACCTTGTCAAGTCAAGTGTAGCTTAACCTTGAAGATCGACCCGTGCGGCTGTTATTATTTAGCCACTTCACTCACTCACCTTTCTGCCGTCTCACTCCCACTCGTAAATTTGGTGCCTTATCTACCTGCTCAAACAAAGGACGAGGTTCCTGCAACATTGTGGTGTCTATGCCAATAATCGGTGTTGAGCCAATATCATTTTGTAGGTTGACTCAAATACTTTTGATTCAACGTAAAAACATACGCAATATTCAAAGGTAAATTTTGCACTAGAGTAGAAAATGTAAAAAATAAGTAATTTTTATCTATAATTTCGTAATTTCTTATTTTTTTAGGTTCTTTTTACTTACTTTTTCAGGAAAATTTATTAAATAATTTGAGACAATCGGAGTTTACCCTTGCAATAAAATCATTTACACGTCCTGGTCTCTTAGATTCAAAGATATTAGTTGATATTATTTATAATATCAATTTCATTGAACATAGATAAGCCGATTAAAAAACAAAATGGCTGCCATTCGCGGGGTGTAGGGTTCGGAGTATTTATAAACGTGTATTTGTCGATAGAAATGAGTATATGATATGCCCTTTAAGTATGGGTAACCGGTTGCCAAACACATTGTATATATGTGAGAACGATGTAGAAAGACTTAAGTTAACCTTAAGAACGTCCAGAGTAAAAAGATACAATCAACAATTCAGAAATAAACCATGGCAGCTAAGAGATGACTAGTCCCTACTGACCGTATGAAGATCGTCGCTTCACGATGTCTAGTGTTCGTCCAAGAGCTTGCCTATCGCACAGGCATCAAAGCTATAACACACAAATTCAGCATTCTGTTGTCCTTCATCGTCTGCTTTTGGGTGTTTATCCCTGTTGTTTCACTTGTGTTGGATGTAGATAGGGGATGATGAAGTGTCTCGTCTGATGGGCTGCCCAGCTTACCATCACCATCCTCACCTAACCAGTCTCCACTTCAACACACGGGCGCTGCCGTTGCGAGAACTGCCATGCTATGCCTTGAAGATTCTAACAGATCTTAGATTTGATCAAAAGTACGTATCCTGTGTATTATATGATGACTCAGCAGAGTAGTTTTTAGGAGATTGTCCGGAGAAAACTACACATAAGGAGGAGTAAGAGGGTATGGAGAACTGGGGAAGCCCTTGCCCAGCGGTGGGATTCTAAAGGATGATTTAAATGTATAATAATAATGTGTCCCGTAGTCTTGTTTAAAAGAGTAGGTACCCTAAGGAAGTAGTAAATACGGATTAAGTAAGGGATGACAGGGAGGGTTTTACTTTGACCTTGACCTGGCGTAGTACGGAGTTTCAATAGACTACGAGGCCAGTTTACATTGGTCCGGTTAACAATTTACAATCGTCGTGCACCTTCCTTTACTAGTGGACACATTCAAGTTCATGAACCTGTGCCAATTTAACAGACAAAAGCAACGGTAAGGCACTAGTCGGATTAGCAACGATTTGCAATTAGAGATACCAACTATAAACGATTTGTTTGAGAGAGTTCTCAATGGCAGTGTGAACAGTCAGCGATCGACTAATTATGTATTTCTTTTACTGACTCCGATCCCTACATCTATTGTAGGTTTTTTGAGCGAGATTAGTAAATAATCATTAAAAAAATAAATTCAATGGAATTTATTTATTATAATTTAAATTTATATAATTAAAATATAATTATTTAAATAATTAGATAACTATTTAATTAATTATATTTTAAATAATTATATTCTAAATAATTATTTATCTCGCTCAAAAAAACTACAATAGATGTAGGAATGATGATGATGTAGGGATGTTGGGTGGATGTGATTATAATCAATAGCTATAGTCGCTTACTCGTCGGCGGTCAGTATAGCAAATACTGAATCAGAATTGTCTTTCCTCTAGGTTCGATATAAAGAAGCATAAGCTGGCCCGCTTTATCCTGTACGTGAAGAGGGGCTATCGGGACGTGGCCTACCACAACTGGATGCATGCCTTCAACGTGGCTCAATGGGCCTATGCCTCCATTGTAAACTTCAGGCTGTGTTCTCAGGGATACTTCACGTAATTAGCTTACTTACTTACTTTACTTATGCTCGATATTCTTCAGCAACACTATCGATTAGTTCAATAATACAGGAAGCTGTAAAAAAAAACAAGTCCTGACTCCGGCAAAAGCTTTAAATAGCGAATACTGCAGTTTTATTCTCATACAAAATCAAGATCATGGTTCTTTTGACTACTTTTTTCTATTTCTAATTCAGAAACAATGGCAGAATCGGAATTAAGTCTGCCGACCCGACGTAAAAGTCACCCGTACAAATTGATTTAACTCAATCCGGACTAAGTTTTGAGTTACCGCCATAAAAAATGTGGTCTGTTCTCACATGTAAAATGTTTCTGCCGTGGCGAAATTTGTGGACGCCAAAAAATAAAAAAAGGAACATTCTTTTTTTAATACGGGAGATCGATTTTTGAATTTCTATGCGTGCGTCATAAAGTTGTGGAATAATTATTTTGTTGCAGTGACTTGCAAGCGTTTATGTACGTAATAGCATGTTTGTTGCACGACATCGACCATCGCGGCACCAGTAGCAGCTTCCAGGTACAAGGAAGTGAGTATATAAAACACTAAAAGTTTTCCCCACACTAGAAATTTCTCCTGTATCGTGGACACGTAGCGCAGCAGCCACTGCGCCAACTGTGTTAGAGATAATTGATAATCTTGGGATGTAGTCGTAATACAGGGTGTAAACAGACCCTTCACATAGCCGTCAACCAAGCATTCTGTACATCAAACTAAGTAACTTTACGCAAAATTTATTGCTGGGAATCGACTTTTTTTTTGGGGGTGAAAAATCACGTTTTAAGGTAGGACTCGATGGAAAGCACTCAAAGCATTGTGCTGATGGATGGATTAAATAGTACGGGGGTCTTGGAGGCGTGTAAAGTAAAAATCCTACATTAAAAACATGTATTTAAAAAAAAACTTGTTAAAAAAAAAAGTTGGAACTTTGACCCCCAATATCTCCGTAACTAGATGGTTCCCAGGTATGGTCTAGAACAAAAAAATATCGCAAAGACGGGAAGAACAAGTGCCTTTCGGTTATGTTAAGGGTCTATTTACACCCTTTAAATAGTCAACCTCGTAATTCTTTTACCATAACACTTTCCAGTAGGTAAATTTTCACTGCACTAAAGTTTAATAATGTCAAACTAAAGCTAAACGCAAAAAAGAGGCCTTGATGTTTTATCAATGATATTCAACCTCAGGGTTGTAAAGCACTGGGCTGCGGGACTGTTCGAAAGAGATACCGTGGCCCTGGAACACAAAGGACAAAGAAGGAACATGGATGGGTTTTAGTCAGTACAAGTCTGACACTCCCTTCCGCTCCGCCCAGAGTGGGGGGGGTCATTTGATGATTTCCCATCCGGAAAAAAAAAAAAAAAAAGGGGTTGTAAAGCAATTACGAGAGTGAATAGCATCGTAAATGCGGCCCTGTGTGTGCCGTTTGCTATAGAAGACAATAAAACCGCACCTTTTTACCATAAAATTATCATGGATACTGTGTTTGGGGAAGCGAATTTTATTGTCATTTCAGACTTGCACCGACTTGAAACACAGAGTTCTTCTGACAGGTGAAGCATTCGCTCGGATGTCGGAACTCGTAATAGTTCATTGGTCTCGTCGACAGCTGAGTGGGTTCGATTCCTAGGTCAGCCTAGGTGGTCAAAGCTAATAAAATTAAAGTTATATGGTGGCATCAGTGAAAAGATTCTAACTCTGATACCTTGTATCTCGGAAACGTGACTCTTTAGAAGATTTTGTCTCATACAAAACTTGTTTTATTAATACCAGCTATTGATTAATAAAGGTTTTATGCGTGGCCGCCATTTTAAAAATAAAATAAAATGAGGGAAGTTATGCAGCTTCATACAAAAGTCTTTCAACCCTTTTCGCCCACCACACAGATACGAACTTAGCAGCCTTATACTCCAGCGAAGGCAGTGTGATGGAACGCCACCACCTCTCCCAGTCGATGTGCATACTAAACACGGAGGGCTGCAACATCCTGGAGTCCCTTTCACGAAGGAACTTTGAGAGAGCCATCATCATGCTACGGGACAACATCCTGGCTACTGACTTGTCTAATTATTTCAGGTAAGATTTATAATACTACCAGAAACCTAATGGTGTCGGTCGCGACTGACGGGTTGAAGGTAGTGAGTTAAAAAAAAGTAAAGTAAAACAAAGAAAAGAAGGGGAAGGGAGGGGTAGAAGGTAGTGAGTAAAAGTAACTACCCACTTTTATGTAATTTATTTCGTCACAGCTGCTCTCAAAACGGTGAAGATCCTCAGAGAAAGCCGTCATAATATCGTAGACACAAAAAAATCGAAACCATGTAATACTAGCTTTGCGCGCGGCTTATCCCAAGGTAACGTAGTACCGGTATAAAAAGCATGCAATGTGTAATTCAGGTTATAAACTATGTGTGCCAAATTTCATTAAAATTAATTCAGTAGTTTTTGCGTGAAAAAGTAACAAACATTCATCCTTCCTCACAAACTTTCACATTTATAATAGTAAGGTTAGATGGCACTGGGCCCGTGTTAGGATAATTGCCCACTCCCTCACGCAGAGAGGAGTACCATGTCTCAACTATGGGATCATGCTATACTTAATTCAAAGACAAAAATGACGTTTTTTATACCCATCTCCCTAATTATTAGTTAGACTTTAATACATGCGTCAAATGCGACAAACCCATTCTCTCTTGCAGGAACCAGAACGATTACAAGATAATAGTGTCAGACTTCCAGATAGGGAACCAACTCCACTTCAGTGCGCTGCAGAATTTACTGATGAACGCTGCAGATCTGAGCGACAATATCAAGGACTGGGGATGCGTGAAGAAGTCTTCTGTTAGTTCAATATTAATCAATCATCACCAGACAGAACCTGCCCCACCCCCAGCGATTTAAGAGTAGAGGTAGCAACTTAAGACGGAAGCGCCAAAGTATCCCGCGAAATTCAAATTTTCTAACGCTTTTTGCAATTAGCAGACCGCCAGTGTCATGTTGTATGTTGATTAAAATATGATTTGCGGCCGTAATAAATATGGCTTTACAGAGGGTATCAGGACATTTGCGTGAAAGACATTTGCGCGAAGGACACTTGCGCGAACCCACTTGCGCGAAAAAACATTTGTGCACATGGAATTTTACGTGACTGGATTTTTGCGCGTACGGACACTAGTGCGTATGGAGATTTGCGCGAACGGACATTTGCGTGTCGTAATCGTGATTTTCGAGGTCGCTGATAACGAAAATGAGGGGATTGGGATGCGATCATTTCTATTGGAAACAGTAAAACTCGTGTGCGTAGTCGCAGCGAAAATCAAGATGGAGCCGAGGAAAAACTTCCATGACGGAAAAACCGAAAATTTTCCTCGCGCCATCTTGGGTTTTCATTATTTCAGCGACCCCGAAAACCACGAAAACGAGACCCATGACGGAAAAACCAAAAATTTTCAACAGTGGCAAGCTCTAGCGAAAGAGCCAAAATGATTTCAAGCGACACCCTCTACATCTAAATACCCTCGTGTCGCAAAGGCTGAAAAGCCGGAACAGCTTTCAGAAGTGTATCACCCCACTGACTGGCGAGGGGTCTAAGGAAAGACTAAAGCTGTGGCAAGGTAGTGCTTCCTTACCTAACCCATTCGTTCGAGCTGCTGAAAATCTCCCACCTGGACATGAGTTGCCATGGCTGACCTGGAAGTCTTTAAATAAACTCTGGACCCAGGTTGGTCGCAGCAAGGAAAACCTGCTCAGTTGGAGATTAATTATTGACTGCCCTGGAGTGGTGTTGTTCTACAAACGATGGGGCACTTAATGTCGTGACCTGCGTGTCCTGTTGTTTGTTCACTACAGGAACTGATGGATGCTACCGAAAGCTCCAAACTATCAGCTCAGTTCTGGGCTGACACAATTTAGATTGCTATCGACACGCTAAGAAGAAGAACGTTGCCCCACACTAGGAATTTCGCCTGTATCGTGGGTGCGTTTACAAACATTTAAACTCACATACACAAACAGCCAGACCCGGAAGAACTACCTGTAGGCTATACAAATATGTTTTTCCGTGCGGGAATCGAACCCGCGGCACGCAGTGCAGCAGGCAATCGCTCAGCCACTGCGCCAACTGCGCCGTCTTTACTTATTAGTTGCTGAAAGGGACAATATGATTGTCAACGAAACAAAACCGTGATGTTTTTTGTGAGTCAACCGATTTAAAAATTTGCATACATTTTAGTTTAGAAAATAGCAAGACTAAAACTAGTCAATCCATTTATTTATTGTGTGTAGTACACTTTTTTTTGTGTAATTATGTAAGTGTACGTACATTTTTTTTGGAGATCGTAATTAAATAAATTTCTGGTACAGGCAGCAATGCTGACCGAGTTCTTCAAGCAAGGTGAACTGGAGAAGCTGCGTGGACAGACGCCAGAGATAGTAGACAGGGAAAAGTGCTCCATACCCCGCCTGCAGATAGAGTTCATGGTGAACACCGTCATCCCGCTATATCAGTGAGTAAATCCCCGTTTCTTGTAAAAAGCCTTATTACGGAAAAAAAAAACTAAGTAGTTAAATTTCTACAATCTACATGAGCAAAATGTTTTTGTTGTGTCAACATAAAATTATGTTGTTGCGACAAAGTTGTGCAACTTTTGTTTTCTATGAGAAAAAGGGGCTTTACCGTGTACAAGGTGTAAACGGACTCTTTACGAAACCGTCAACCAAGCATTATATTTACATCAACCTAAGTAACTCTAGAAAAAACTGTTGCTGGGAAATGACTTTTTTTTGGGGTGAAAAATCACGTTTTACGGTAAAACTCAATGTAACGCACTTAAAACTTTGTGCTGATGGATGTATTGAATAGTAAACGGGTCCTAAAGGTATTTAAAGTATAGTTATAACCATAAAATCTAGAATTAAAAAAAAAAAAAAAAAAGTTTCAACTTTGACCTCCAATATCTCCGTAACTAGAAGGTTCCTAGGTATGGTCCAGATAAAACAATGATTGCAATGACGGGGAGAACACACTTGTTCTCCTTTCGGCTTCGTTAAGGGTCTATTGACACCCTTTATACATACCTACACGCCGTACTGCGGTTATACTAAACCAGCTCATACAGTAGGTACCTGAATGTTGAGCAGAGGAGATAGAGATTATTGCCAAATAATTTCACTGTGCTCCGCTGGTTTTATGTGGAATGCCAGCCTAAATGACACCTTCAAAACGCTACAAAAGACAGTTTTTTGTGCACATGTTACAGTAGATAATAATGATAACGAATAACTTCGCAGGCTGCTGGGTGAGATAATTCCAAAACTCAATGCGATGGCGTGCACTGAAATCGTCTTATCCCATATAGAAATGTGGGAATTCTCAAAGCCGGTGTTTGCAGAGGTAACTTACACGCAATTTCCTCGGAAAACTTCACAAATGTTAGACAAGATGGAAGGGATACCGACGCAGAAACGGTTACCAGGTATTCAATACACCATTCTGAAAATTTCCTATGTGGTCACATAGAAAAAAAACCGACCAAGTGCGAGTCGTACTCACACGCACACAGGGTTCCGTAGCACCAAACAATATAATAAAAATATTTTTGAAGGCTCATTCATATGTTGTATAGTTGTTGTTGTAGTTCGTTATATTACATTCAACAGCAAAACTAAATTTGTTTTTCATAGTGCGATGTAGGGAGGAGGAGGGTTTAAGTAAAACATCGTAATGCATGTTCACCATGGATCAACTAATGAGTCCATTTAATTGCTAACATAGGGTGAATTTTTCAAGTGGTCGTGGATGACCAAATCCGAAACTATGAGGAATAGCGAAAAATGCTCAAAGGAGCAGCCCGATTCTAATGAAAACTAAAACTGAATCATTAGATTTTTGAAAATCAATAATAATGTTAAATGTTAATAATGTTCAATTATTCATCACCACTTTCATCCCCCACATCTAGTAAATGGCTGCACCGATTTTTATAAAATATATTTAATAACCTTGACCTCTTTCCTTTAGTTTGCCGTATGTCATTATTTCCCAGAATTTGATCCTTATTAGCGACACTATCGACTGATGTAATGATAGTGTATTTTTTTTTCTGAAATCAATGGGTTCGATTCCTGGCTAGGAATATTGCATAAAGCATAAGCATAATCAGCCTATTAATGTTCCCACTGCTGGAACGCAGACCTCCTCTCAATGAGAGGGAATGGGCTATAATCCACCACGCGGGCCCAGTGCGGGTTGGTAGATGTCACATGTCTTCGAATTTTTGGTTCTAGGACATGCCGGTTTCCTCACGATGTTTTCCTTCACCGTTAGGAATATTTATTTTTCAAAAATTTAATGATGCATTTTTAGTTTTCGTCAAAATCGAGCTCGAGGCACCTTTGAATATTTTTCGCTATTCCTCATAGTTTCAATTTTGGCCATCCACGACCACTTGAAAAATTCACCCTATGTTAGCAATTAAAGGGGATTCATTAGTTGATTCTTGAAGAAGCATGCATTACGATGTTTTACTTAAACCCTCCTCCGCCCTACATAGCACTATGAAAAACAAATTTAGTTTTGCTGTTGAATGTAATATAACTAACTACAACAAAATTTATACAACATATGAATGAGCCTTCAAAAATATTTTTATTATATTGTTTAGTGCTACGGAACCCTGTGTACGTGTGAGTACGACTCGCACTTGGCCGGTTTTTTTTCTATGTGACCACATAGGAAATTTTCAGAATGGTGTACTGAATGCATGCTAACCGTTAGCACGTCGATGTCCCTTCCACCCTGTATATTTGACAAGATCCTAAAAAATTACAAAATTAACTTACCTTTTTTTTCAGCTGCCCGTCCTTGCCGGTCTATCAGTACTCCTGAGCCCTGAACTCGATGGCCTCATCGATCTGAACAAACAAGAAGCCGCTAGAATAGAACAAGAGCGCATAGAAGCTGAATTAGCAGCACAAAAAGCCCTACTGGAAGAAGAAGAAACTGATGAGAATTGATGAAGAATAGAAGTGCGGCGCAGTGTGGAAGTAGTAGACAAAGGTGATGAGGTTGGAGAAGAATTGTAGTGTAGTAGGTGCATCCTTAGTTGGGTAATTAGCGAGAAGCGAGTAGGGCTAGAAACTCAACACGCCTTTTTTTTTTCGTTTGGTTAGTGCCTAACCTGGTGTCAGAGTTTTTATGCTGTCCATGGGCCTCTGACTTGGCTTTACATGCCGTCAAGAAATATCTCTCAGAAAACCTGGTTTCCTCACGATGTTTTCCTTCGCCAAAGCAAGTGATAATTATATGATAGGCACAAAAATCCGAAAAATCAGAGGTCTTGGATTCGAACTTGAGACCTACTTGGCAATGCGACGTTCAACAGGCGAACAACCATTAATAAATTAATTGTACCTAGTATCTTTTACTGGCACGGGAGACAGTCATTTGTACGTTTCTAGAGTGAAAAAATACTTGAGAACTAGTTGCTTCCACGACGGCAGATAGCTAAATCTTAGTAGACAAACCTAAGGACGAGATCATTATTGCTGTCAATGTCGCAAAACTTCGTCTGAGATTATGTTCTGGGAAGACCTGTTATTAATACGTCTTTTACAAAGTAAGTTTTAGTTTCCCTTTTATAGGACATGGTGTAAACGGACCCTTCACGAAGCCGGCTTCGTGAAATGCGAAAAAATCGGAATTGGACTACAAAATTTCAATAACTACTCGGCCCAAATGTATGAAACAGCTGATATTTTTTTCGCATTTACGATATTGGACCCATGGAGAAAGTTGTTCAGTTTGTTGGTCTGCAGAATATCCTTTCATATGACTATACCCTTTCTGTTACACCCTGCATATAGGAAATCTGGGATTAGATGAACTCAACAATTTTTCGTTTTATAGAACTTTGTTATTTACCTACCTTTTAATAAACCACGGTGCATAAATATTGATGAAAAGTAAATTGCTTGTCGGTTATAAGTCTATTCATATTTTTAATGATATAAAGGTTTCTCAGAATGAGGTAATATTTAGTTCTATTGAGAAGTTTATTTGTATCTTCTCAGTAGTAGACCCTAGTCTTGGATATGATTGTAGGTATTACTAAAGTTCCCGTCACGAGAACCTACAAATTTTGTAAATAAAGAACTTCTACCAAGTTACGTAGCGACAATTCAATCGACAACAAATCATCCCAAATTCAATCAACTCAAAGTAACATACGTGTAATACGAAACTAACGAGCAATTTCACTTGGTCGGGTTACGTATATTTTAGCGAAATAAAGCGCTGTCGTCTAATGTTTTGTGGTACTGGAACGCGTCTGACTCATGGAACGTAAACATTTTTTGAAGTAAGGTTTTGCTGTTTTCGCGGGTTAGGTTATATTGTTGTTTTTTTTTAATCAAATTTTCTAAGGTTACAAAACTTATAGATTCTCGTGACGGGGACTTTAGTAACCCGCATGGCTTCGCATGGGTGCAATCTTCTAATGCAGAAAATGAGAAGTGCGATTGGCAAAAAAAAAGAAAAAAAATCAAACAAACCTTACCCTGAGATGATGAAGAGTGATACTAGGTTACATGGCGGTGGCATTTTTTTAAAATTATATAGATGATGTCGTATATTGTAATCAGGGAATCTAATTAAGGTGTGTCCGTTTTTAGTATTCTTATCATGACGTTATTATTTAGAGTAAATATACTAAATTCTAAAATCATTGTTCGAATTTTACAAAACTATTGTTATTATTGTAATATTTTTTAATAAAAAAAGTAGTATATTTTGTGTATGGTTTTATTGTCTTAATGATTTAATAGTAACTTTAAACAAATCATGTTAAATGCAGGTAAGATCTTTTTAGCATGAACAATGATCAAGCAAAAACACGACTCAGATAGCACAACGCACAGTCAAGGAATAAAAATGTCTACGGTTCCTAATAGTCACACCCAATCGTGTCACAATGTGACTCGTTGCAACCGTTTCTTCCATGAGGATTCCCAACGAACCACACTGTTGCACATTGCAATTTTATTATTCCGATTCACAAGCTATTTTTCCGGTTCAGTTCGGTTTCGGTCACCTAAAATGAAATTCATACGAAGCTTAGTTAGATGTTGGGACCTTCCTTTGGTGGGTTCCCAGCTAGTCACACCTAATCGTGTGTTAAATTGCCTAACATTTTTGTTCCTTGAACTTACGCTCGAACCAGTGGCTGATGTCCTAGCCTAGCCTAGGTTAGGTTATCAATTTTGTTCAGCCAAACAATTAAAAAAACTGGCCTTAATGAATATATATATAGGGTGACTGGTAATTAGTGACCGATACTTAAACACGTGATTGTACTCATGATAAGAAACAACTTTCCCAAAGAAACATTTTTTTTATACACAGACTTTTATTACAATAACACAACAGCCGTATGAAATACGCACGCGCACGCCTGTGACCTATCAGCTGTTAGCCGTTTTAAAAAAAATGTTTTTTTGGGAAAGTTGTTTGTTATCATGAGTACAATCACGTGTTTGAGTATCGGTCACTAATTATCAGTCACCCTAAACACCATGACTTTTTAGTCGTCTTACAACGGCAGCCTACTTCATGTATCCAATGAATACTAAATATTCTTTAAAAAAAAATAGGTATTTATGAGATTTTAATAATTTGTTGTAAGTCGACTAAAAAGTCACGGTGTATAAACCTTAATTTAGAAAACTAGAAGTAAAGATAAATTAATAGCACAACAATTTTACAGTAAACTGTTTTTTTGAAGGTCCTTTTCAGGTTATAATAATTGTTCTTATTCAGATTATAGATACATCACTTTACTGAATCATGACTCACTAACAGTCCGTTAGGCGTGGTGCACACACTCGGGTCAACTGTTTGACAAAATATATATTTGGTTTTCCCTTCGACCTGTACCGAGGTACCAGGGTTTTGTAACAATATTCTGATTTAAAAGAGTGTCCATGGAGTTTTTTGTCCGTTCTTCTCTATACAGATCTACGCACACAGGCTACTACAGTAATTCCAGTTATTATGCCTTGTGACTGGGAATGTAGCTTATATTTTTTTTTTATATTTGACACTTCAAAAGGGCCTGTAACTGGCTTACTTGAAATAAAGGCTTTGATTTTGGCTGAATCAGGACGACTCGAAATTGTCTGTAGCTACGCGTACCTACCATTTGTTCTTACCTTATCGTAACATTTATAAGAATAATAATTAATAGGCCCCTATTGGCCTAATGCTAAAAAAGTTTTTGAAACAAATTGAATCGTTGCGCAGAAAAATAATTACTGAAGAAAGTCACTGGTTGTTTTTTTAAAAACAATCGCAGTTCGGAATGATTTTAATATTATTTCTTTGGTAGCAAATACCTATTCTAAATGTTTTTATATAAAAATAAATCCGTTTTACAAAATGCATTAATTTTCGTTATTGCCTTTATTTGTGTTTTTTTTTTGTTTAAATTTTTCATTGTATAAATGCTAGCTTTGCTTAAAAATCTGATTATTGTATTTTCTATCTATTTGAACATTACAAATGGTTAAATTTATTTTAAACTAAAACGTTGTGATTACAAACAACTTCGATACAGATAATTATAATATTAGATTATACCTTGATTAAAAAACACCTGTAGTAAATGGTAACTTAAAGTAAAAAATTAAATACAAAATAGTATACAAAAAGAAAAACTTATTCAAATATTGATATATCAACTATCTAATTCTCGATTACAGCTCCGAAAAAATCGACTAATTTCTTAATCATTCAATAAAGAATTAGTTTCTAGGAATCGACTATAGCTAATTAGGTGCTCTACAATCTATGTTCCAGTACCTATGTCCTACGTTGATACAGACTTAGGCATATGCCCCGGTTGAATCAAATCTATCTAAATTGAACGAAGCGGGAACACGCTATCAGGGTCAAATGAAATTAGCTAGCGAAACTCCACACAACCATTACGTATATGGAGTTCCACTTTCTAAGACTAACTGCGGTTATTGACCCACAAAAAAAACCATCTAATTTTTATTATTTAGAGTTTATCATGTTTAGTGTGACTTCACATTTACACACGGATCAGGGTTTTGGAGTATCTCTATCTCATTCTGTCACGTGATGGCGTCATTTGGTGGAGCGAGAAGACCGGTCGCAAGCATTCGTGTTCATTCACATCGGAAGCACTTTAGCGTGCGATTGGACCTCTAGCTTTAGTGAGTTGCAATTTTAAGTACAGAATGGGAAAAAGACGCAAGTTGCAAGAAGGTTTCATACTTAGACACCAAAACCCGTTATGTCTGACGATTTTACGATTGCGTGCTTCATCTTCTTCTTTTTGGGTCGATGAAAATCAAATGGTGTCTGACCAGTATGTAGCCACCTGCACAGCTCTAAAATTTGCTTCGATTATATCCTGGAAGGTGCAGGATGGGCAGGATAGTAGGTGCGGCATATCTGGCTAAAGGGCTCTACACTGGCATTCTGCGAGTTAGTTTAATATGACTGTTTAAAAATGGTATTACGAAAGTTTGATGTTCAAAATTGCCTAATCGTCGTGTTGGTGGCGATATGCTGGTCGGATTTAATTTGAGTCATCGACACGCAAAAAACAATGGCTTAATTGAAATAAATGGCTTGACTTTAACTTGTTGAATGCAAAAACCTGGAATGTTCCACCGGAAGCTTGTTGAACACGTTCAGATTCGAAGATATGTTGGTAATACGAAACTGTTTAGATTAGCCTAACAGACCATTCTCTTTGGGTTGCAGCAGTTCTTCTACAAACTCCTTGACGATCACTTGCAGTTTCGCGTTCATGGATTTTTGTTCGCTGTAAAGACAAAAGACTAGTGATAAGAATTCAAATCAATCAAGTTTTTATTCTATTTTGCTTAAGGTCGAGATCAATGATCATCTTAGCACGAGCTACGGCTTCGGGCCGGGCGCCCAGCCCGCTGCCAGCAGTTGGTCCCGGCGGAGCTCGCGTCTCCATGAGCCCTAGCGTTACTCTTGTTACTTTCGCAGAAGTGTCAAACTACAAATGAAGGATAGAGCCGGAAACATTATTATCTAAACCAAAGTATATACACGTAACGCGTACCGAAAATCCTCGAATCCAGCACCACGGTCTGGACCCGCGTGGTGGATTATAGCCCATTCGCGTCTATGGAGGACGCAGTGTCCAGAGGGAACATTACAGGCTTGGTTATGCTGAGAGTGTTATGTGTCTGCATCCCTGCTTACCTCCTAGTGGGAGCCTCGCACACGAGCTCGGAGTAGTACTTCAGCTTGGGCTCCGTGCCGCTCGTGCGGATCGTGACCGTCAGTCCGTTACTGCACCGGAATATTATCATCTCGCCCGAAGTGTAGTCTTGGTCCAAACCGGTCCCGAGGACGTCTGGAAAGAGAATACATTTATTCTTAGTTAATTATCAGGTTATGACAAGTCCTAAATCATTTAAAGGGATCGTACGTTGCTGTTATGGACCGTGGCTTCGCCGGCGTAGTTCCGAAATGATTCCGCAGGTACTAAACATAATATTACATCACGCCTGTAATCCCTGAAGGGTTAGGCAGAGGTGTACCTAATAGTACACCCACATTCCGCAACTACTACCGGAATAATAATATAAAAGATTATATCCAAACTTGCTTTAGTGTGAAAACATACAGAGTTGCTTGCGCATATACACCGTGACTTTTTAGTCGTCTTACAATGGTGGTCCACTCAATGTACCCGACATAAAATAGGTCTAGGCGCGATTTGTTTTTTTTTTCCTACCGTGTTAATGATTTTTAAGTGTTAAACGGGACGACGACTAAAAAGTCACGGTGTATAATATTAGTATGAATAAGTACTTACTAAGGTGAGCTTCTCCGTTGACATTCTCAGGAATCTTGACGCCGGCTGTGAAATCGTTGATGTACACGATCTCACATGAACCCACCTTCTTAGGGTACTGAAATACAAAACAAAAAAGTTATTAAGGATTTTTTCTTATTGACGTGCTGACAAGATTACCAAGTGGGTTATAAATTAATTAATCACCAGCTAACTGTACACACGGCAACAAACATACTACAGACAGGGTGTGTTTTCTATTATATTAGGTCTTTACCTAATTGGAGATTTGTATGAAAATTTTAAAACAATTTTTTTTGGTTTATTGCTTATCTAGCTTTTTTATCTTTCCGATTTGACGCAAGTGCTTCAATGTCGTTTTGAAACTAACTCCAAGGCCCGCAGCAAGCTCAGCCGTAGATTGAGTTGGATCCGTTTCCTCTACCGCCTTCAATTCGTCGTTGTCGACAATAGTTACCGGCCGACCGCGAGGCTCATTCTTCAACTCAAAATTTCCAGATTTAAAACGATTGAACAAATAATGGACCGTGTTTATGCAAGCAGTGTTAGGTCCGTATACGTCGTTAATGTTTCGTGTTGTTTGCGCAGCGGTATGTCCACGTAGGAACTCATATTCGAAAATTGTTCGAATTTTCAGTTTATTCATGGCGCCAAAAACTACCACAATTTCACAAAAACAAAAAACTATCTAAAAACAAATGACTGAATTTGAAATTAAAAGAACACGGCTTTCGAATAAAATTTATTTGAATTTCGAGTTGCGCGCCAATCCACAGATAATTAAATCTGAAAATGCTGGTTATTAAATCTCCAATTACATAGGTAAAGACCTATTATATGGTTCGAACCAAAAACTATTCGTGAAAGTTACTGTATGCACATAAAAGCACATTTACACACCTTTTCTTTGTATCATGGGCTGCTCGTAGTGCAAGTATAAAAACGTGTGCACCCGTTATTATGAAAATAAGGCTCCAATCTTCAAACGCAAGCTTATGTTACGTCGACATCGTACTATTTCAGTCATTTAAAAAAATACAGATTTTTTGCAAAAATGCTTATTAACGTTACGAAAACCTGATACTACCCACCCATCCCGGGTGGGTATTATCGAGTTTCCTGAACCTGCAAATATAATCCCTCACCTCTCCAGATCCCGTGTAGTTTCTGATGCGTCTGAATATGCTCTGTATGATGGCGGGTTCGTGGCAGATGTAGTAGTTGTTGTGGGTAACGTGGTACCCGTACTTCGCGTACAGGGCGTGCAATTGGTCCAGCACTGAAGACCCCGTCGTGTACAGGTGAGAGGCTAGGGAAGCGACCTGAAATAGTCGTAAAACTATGAAATACCAGAAAAAATAAACAAATACCAAATAATACCTATTGTAAATGAGAAAGTCTGTGTCTTTGTGAATATTTTTTTCATCAAATGAGATCACGTAGGATAATTTGCGACAACCACGCAAACGAGGCCGCGTGAAAAATTTAGTTAGCTGTCCAGCACTAAAGACAAGCGAGGTCATACAATAAATAAAGATGCTTCACAATAGACAGACCGGCACGCAAACCATGACCACCATAGAAACAGGTTTTGTCGACGGAAGAATCGACAAAATGACAGACCATCAAAAGAAATCTGTCATTTTGTCGATTCTTCCGTCGACAAACCCCGTTTCTACGGTGGTCATGCTACGCGTGCAGTAGACGCCCGGTGTTCCGCGTGTGCTGGCCGCGCTCGTCTGTCACTCGCACGATTGGGCTGCGAGTCCGAACAGTGCGATGAAATAATATGTGCAGTATTTAGTATTTACCAAACGTCAAACTTTGAAAACATTATCTATAGTATTTCGAACTATCTAGCAAATAGCAAGAAACTAATCAGCTTAATCCATCCATGATTATTTTTTAAAATGGAACGTATTAATTCCGCAAAATACTTTAAAAAACCTAGCCTTATACCGTAGCAATAGAGCCGGAAATCAGAAGAATTAGATTATTGAATAACCAAGCAAACAATCTAATAATATTTTATTGAGTAATCGGTTGAGTGGTACCTGCACGGCAGCGGACACTCCATCCTTCTCGGGCACGCGGTGATCGCACATGTAGCCGATGGCTTCCTCGAACGCGAACAGCGGCATTTTGTTCTGTTGTGCGAGAAGCAGGGTGGTGTTACCTGAAAGAAGAATGATGGTAAATCCATTTCAATTTAAACAAGATGATAAAATCGAATCGTTACGTCAACAGAATCAAAAGAAGCCTTTCGTTTTCTAAAATACAGATTGCTATTTCTTCTTCATCATTATTTAGAATGTATGTGACATAAAAAAGACCACTTTCTTATCAGACGGAATATTGAACCTTTTTTTTTTTTAACAATTTATGTACACACTATATACAGAAAAGAAAAAAGTAACAGAAAATAGTACAAAGGTGATGCTTATTTCTAAAGAAATCTTTTCCAGCATACCTGCGAAAGGAGATACTCAAAAAAGAGATGTAGACATAGTGTGTAAAAGAAGAGAAAATGGAATACATAAAACATAAAGCAGAACTATTTAAAATTATAATATACCATTTATGAATATACTAACGTAAAGACAAAGACAAAACGTATAACCATATAAACATATAACCTTGCGACAGTTACGACAGATACAGAGAGCAGCGGTGGTCCAGTGGTGGTGGTCCCGACTTGCGAGCAGTAAGTCGTGGGTTCGAACCCAGGCAGGTGCATTACTTTGTGTAATTTATTTCATCACCACTGCACTCAAAACGGTGAAGGAAAACATCGTGAGGAAACCGGCATGTCCTAGAACCTAAAATTCGAAGACATGTGACATCTACCAACCCGTACCTGGGCCCGCGTGGTGGATTATAGCCCATTCCCTCTCATAGAGAGGAGGCCTGTGTCCCAGCAGTGGGAACATTATAGGCTGCTGCTATGCTTATGCTATGCTTGCGATAGTATGCCAGTCTACCTATTTTACTTCTATCCTGCTTTTGATGAAATCACTCGTCTATTCAGAGGGCCCAATTGAAATTCTTTTCTAGTAACGTATTTTGAGGTCAAAACTACCCCATAATAAGTATGCACTCACCCATCCACTTGAAGCCAGTAAGCGTCTCCACAAATTCGCCGCGACCCTTGACGATGGCGCGCAACATCTTGGAGCTCACGATGCTGGCCATGATGTACACCTCGGACTCCGGCATGTGGTTCACTCGCTTGCAGTACTGCTCTAGGAGCCACCAGCCTAAGAGAGCCCCCATCTCGTTGCCGGTGAATATGTGCCAGGATTTTGAGCTAGAATGGAGGATTTTATTTTTACTTGTATTTTATTTATTGGACTGCCTCGTTGGTCGAGTCGCCAGCGCGACTGCTGAGGTCCTAGGTTCGAGCCTCGAGTCGGGAAAAGTATTATTGGGTTTTTCTATCACGAATTTCTCAGTAGCAGCCACGGAGTCAGGATTTGTGGTCAAATAATGGCATTAGGATCGCCCCCTATTACATGGGACTTAAAACATAACTGGCGAAATGTGGGTGTACAATTAGTTACACTTCTGCCTTACCCTTCGAGGATTACAGGCGTGATGTTATGTTGTAACAATTGAATACAAAGATATTAGATTAAGCTTTCAAATACTTTCGTTGCATATTTTAAACAACGGCAACTCCACTGCTAGCTTATTATTACCATTAAAAAAGCATGCTCCTAAAACCAAGGGACACTTAATATCGTATCCTGTCTGTGCTGTGGTTGCACATTACATGAACTGAAGCACGCTATTGAAAGAAAGAAGAAGAAAGAAAAAAATATTTAATTAAAAGCATATATTATATATTCATTCATCATTTTCATTTTTTTTATTTTATGTATTATATATTTTTTGCTTTTATTATTTTTTTTATCTTTAATTTTATTGAAGGTGCCAAACTCGTAGTCAAAGTCTGAGCCCATTATTTTTTTACAAGTCTGTGCTTGCTTTTGTGCAGGATAGATCAATACCGGATTCACAAGAAAATTCGTTAAAACTGCGACTGGCTTTCGCAAAGTGTGCATTACACCTATAGTTAGTGTTCGCATAAGGTACATGTAGAAGTGGTCGCTGTCGCAGTCCCATCTGATTAGTGCGTATAGTTCATTTTGAAACAAGTTCAGGACAGTCGATTGAACCATTTGCGGTACTAAACAAGTAGCATACATCATTAATATGACGTCGACGGTCAAGTGGTAGAAAAAGGTATCTTCTGCACCGGTAAAAGTAATCGACAGAGACTCGCTTTGCCCTATAATCAATGTCCCTAAGAAACAAGGTACTAAAGCGTCAATTGTTATGAGGATACACTAAGTATTATAGATAAGGAATGTCCTCCTAAGCAGAACACGTTAGTTCGGTATTATTTACAAAGATAGCACGTGTACAGTGCTTGTTTTTGTCATGATCGCCATGCGGTAACAGCGTGAAAGTATTGTGACCTCACAGCAGAGAAATATACGTGTTCGTAAACGTGACGAAAACAGCCAATGAGAATGAGTCATATACGAACTTTAATAGCCCGCATATTCAAATCATAGTTGTAATCCTTTGAAATGGCAACACGCAATGTAAAGCTTAGCAACTTGGCGGGACGTGAGAGGGAAAGAACCTCACGTCCCAGCCGCCGCGGGAGACGCCCTGGGCGTCGGGGGTCACGTGGTGGCTCCCGGCCACCGTAGGCGCGGGCCTGTGGACGGCGAGTTATGGGCTAGCTCGCCGTCCGGCCGTCTTATGTCGACAGGCCGTGCAGACGGCGCGTTCGTGTTCCACGTGCGCCTCAAAGAGATGTCAGCAACCACGTAGGGGTCCGCATGGGCCCATGCCTGCCAGGGCTGCGGGACTGTTCGAAAGAGATACCGTGGCCCTGGAACACACAGGGCAAAGAAGGAACATGGATGGGTTTTAGTCAGTACAAGTCTGACACTCCCTTCCGCTCCGCCCAGAGTGGGGGGGGTCATTTGATGATTTCCCATCCGAAAAAAAAAAAAAATAAGCTTAGCAACTTATTTTCCCGATGGTACCAGAGTCCCTAGTACGACCGCGCGGTGTTAAACGTAACGTAAATAAGTCTATTTTAAAATGAAAATACTCGTTTTACATATAATATTTTCATAATTTTAAGAATTTATTAATTTTGATGCATGGTATCTGTTTGTGCAATGTGCTTAATCATCATCATCATTTCAGCCGAAAGACGTCCACTGCTGGGCCTATGCCTATGCCTCCGCCAAGTGTCACATCCAGCGGATACCCGCAACCTTCACCAGGTCATCGGTCCACCTAGTGGGAGGTCTTCCAACGCTTTTCGGCCCCATCGGCCATCCGTCATCATCATCGCTCGTGCTAGGGCGTCAGGTCTTGGCTTTACCAAAGACATTTCAACAAACTATACTTCTTACCTGTCATCATATTCAGCGACGGCCAGTCTATCGGCATCTGGGTCATTGACCAACACCAGTTTGACTTTCTTCTCCTCTGCCAGCTCGGTGCTTAGCTTCAGACATTCTAACTCTTCAGGGTTAGGGAATATTACTGTGGGGAATTCAGGGTTCGGGTCTTGTTGTTCTTTGACGCTGATTGGTGCCTGTAAGTGAAGGTTATTTAAGTCTTTGGAATGAAGATTAAATACTGAAAAGTAAATGATAAGTTATACAATAGTTCCGAGTATATCTGTAAATTGGTATCAAAAAGACGGCTTGGCACAGTGGTGGTGCCGGTGGCGGTTGGCGCAGTGGCTGAGCGATTTGACTGCTGCGCTTCGTGTCGCGGGTTCGATTCCCGCACGGAAAAATATTTGTATGGCCTACAGGTGGTTCCGGGTCTGGCTGTTTGTGAATTTAAATGTTTGTGAACGCACCCACGACACAAGAGAAATTCCTAGTGTGGGGCAAAGTATATTAAAAAAAAAACAAGTACGTACGTCAAAAATAAATTATGTTTTAAAACTAGATGGTGACGTACTCTGAGAAGAAATACCGTGTGATTGTGTGACTAGGATACAACTTGTAGCCTACAAGTGTGTTCACTTGTAGGCTACAAGTGTGTTCACTTGTTGGCTACAAGTTGTATCCTAGTCACACATTTATATTCTACATATTCAAGGCAATCTGAGCTGACCTCAAATAAATTGTAATAGGGGTAAGAGGATAATTCCTTAGTGCAATACGAAACGAAATTAATATTCATCCGGAAAAAAAAAATCCCAATCCATTTTTATATTCCACAGAAATCAGAAGTAATAATTTAACAGTACAGTATGCAGAGCTACCTCTGCATTTTAGCTTCTTTGCTAAAACCTCAAAGCCATATTCTTCTTTTAAATTGTCAACTTTAAATTCAAAATGAAAACTATTTTTAGGCAGTTGATCGTATTTTTTTTTTTTTCATTCGTGTACCAAGCTTTACATGGTACACGAATACTATTTTTTTTTTTTTTATATTGAGTTAAATGTATTTTTTACCTTTTTTCTTTTAAAAATTAATCAAAATACATCAATTCATCGAAGCATTACTAATCCTACGGATTCCGGTCTGAAATAAAAGTTTTCTATTCTATTTTATAAAATTTAAAAAAAAGTGAAGTGTTTCCTTTTTTTTATTAAAACTAGACCTGTTTCATTGTATTAATGATCAATCGCTACTCAAAAGTAGAACACCTTTTTCGTAAAAAGTACCTACCTTCAAATTAGCAGTAGCAAAAGCCTTTAGAATATACTCATATCCCACTCCATGCATCGCACTGTATACCACATTTATAGCGGCCTTCTTGTTCTCCTCCAAGACCTCAGGACTGAGGCTGATGATAGTCTCCATGTATTTGTTGGTCACCTCGTCCTGACAGTCCTTGAGTAGGGGGTTGGAGCGAATGTTCTTGATGTCCCAGTGTTCGTCGGGTATGCTGGAAGAAGAATAGATGGATTTTTGAGCATGAGGAGAACAGTGTTTTTTTATTATTTCCACAATGTAAAGCATCGCCTTTTTCATATCTATTGAATGTGGGGGCTTGGGCAGTGCTGCTGAGTGCTCAGGGTCGAAGTATCACCAGTGAAGGAGTTCTGGAGGTTATTATATTGTTCAATTCCAAGATGGCAATTTACTTCTAAAATCTAGTTAGAAAACTTTGATTATAGAAGCTTCTTTTGATATCGATGGCAATCTAAATTGAATAGCTCAAAACTTGGCTTCGATTTGGGAGTCTTCAGTAGCGACCATTAATTCCTTCCATTACAGGATCTGGGAGATAGATCTGATCTATTTCAAATCAAATTGCATTTATTTTCCACCTACGGTAAACAAATGGAGAAAAATGCGATACCCTGATATTAAAACACTGCACTGCTATTCGACCAACCTAACATGAATAGACAAATAATAAAAATACACTTACTCCAAACACTGCTTAATCTCATCCAGCACGTACTCATCAAGGGGCGTAATGATCTGACATCCGTTCCTCCAGTACACTTTATACCCGTTGTCTTCCTTCGGGTTATGAGAAGCCGTCACCATGACTCCCGCCACCGCGTTGTACAGGATGGTGCCGAAGGAGACCAGCGGCGTGGCGCATACTTCGGTGAAGATGTGCACGGGGATCGATGAGGTTAGAAATACTTGCGCTGTTAGTTCTGCAAATCTGAAGAAGAAGAGTGAATGTTAATATTAAGAAACAAAACCAGCTGGAAACAGCACGACTACCTTCCTCCCTTACTAGATAGGAACGCGGAATGTATGAAGATATTTTTTTTTTAGAAGGTTACGGTTTTTTTTCCTATACGCTGGGTGGGAACGCGCGAAAGCAGAGTCATAATATAAATACGTAAGGTTTTATGCTAAATTCTACCGTCTATGCTTGTCATTTCATGTCTCTAAAAACAACATTTGCGTTTTGTACACCGTGTTCCGGACGATATACATAACACTTCCAGATGGTCAGACTACGAAAATAAGCATGTTTCATTATGGACACATTAATGAAAAAAATTTTTTTTTTTTTTTTTTAGCTAATATAGGTATATTATTATCATCATAGCTCAATTAAATTTCATTAAATGAAATTACAAAAATCTTTGTAACGAAATCTATTTAAGTACTACTTCTTTTGAGAAAGATTTGATTTGTAAAAGCTATAGAAGCGTTTGCCAAAGTTTATGGATAACGTGAAGACTACGGTGTATAGAAGAGCTTGCAAATAAAGCAATTAGTAATGCCCTCTTTTCTGAACAATTACCATTGATATTTATTAGCAACCTAATAATTTGCCTAACGCTCTCACTATCGCCCAAGCAAAAGCTATAAAAAATATTCTCAACCGAGATTCCAATTACTAGGATTAATCAACTGAAGTTATTTCGTCTACGGAACCGCGCATTTCTTTATTTAGACTACTCCAAAAATAGTCTAACAAAAGAAACCGCCGGCGCAGTAACGTAAGCAAATTCGCGAAACTGTATATGAAGCAAATTGTAATTGGAAACGTTACATGTAAATTCATCCGGACCAATTGAATTGAAGACGCATACAATTGGACCAATGCACCTAGTTAGAATCGGTTATTTAAACTAGCTGGATTCAATTGATAGAATACTAAGCGTTTATTGGCAATAATTATTTTGTTAGCACTAAGATGAAGATGGACGTTAAATATGATCTTGTAATTCGAGAGTTATCAGTTCATTGATTTTTGGACTTCGAGCTTCATCGTACAGTCTACTGCCTGCAAAGATTTAGGCTACGTCCGCACTGACATATGGCCTGCTTAGTGCCTAGAGCCTAGCGAGTCGCCTTGCGCGTAGCGAAGTGAAACGAAAGTTCTAGAATCTTCGCAACCGGCCGCATTGTGCGCTTGGCGCCTTCGCTAGTTGCCTAGCGTATATCGAAGTAGCGCACCTGTCACTGTGTACGTAGTCTTACAGTGTAACATGGAAACTTACAACATCATTATCTGCCTAGCCTTTTCCCATCTATGTTGGTGACGACTTCCAGTCTGACTGGAAGCCGACTCCAACAGCAAAAACCGTATGGGAAAATTAGATGAACCCATTACCTCCTCCCTTTCCTTTACCCCCTCGACGTCAAGAACTATGGTGGTCGCCCTAGCGTAACTTTTCGTCAACCTGGTCCCTTATTGTGTGGCGGATTTATGCCTTGTGAACCACGTATCAGGGTTATTACAATGTCTGCTCTCATGTCTGATAATCTCCGGTTGCATATAAAAACGGAAGTCAATTAATATAAAGCGGTTGGTTACTCACGTTCCAAGAATTTGCATAATGTCTGACATACGAATACCGATGTTATGAAAGGAACAGTGTGTCTGTTGTATTGTGTGGTCCGACTGATATCGTTTCTATGTACTTCTGATGTATGTTTGATAAATGTATCATACTTTGATGCTATGCTATTAGATCAGGATAAGTGCCATAAACCATAAAACCATATAAGCGTAATCAGGATAATGTGAAAGGCACTTGTTTACCCTGTCATTGCGATTTTATTTTGTTTTGTCACATACCAGGGAAGTGGGAACCTTATAATTACGGAGGTATTGGAGGTCAAAGTACCAATTTAAAAAAAAATATAAGTTTATTTTATTTATTTAACAATTTATGTACACACTTAATACAGGAAAGAAGAAAGGAACTGAAAATAGTACAAAGGTGATGCTTATTTCTAAAGAAATCTCTTCCAGCATACCTGCGAAAGGAGATACTAAAAAAGAGATGTAGACATAGTGTGTAAAAGAAGAAGAGAAAATGGAATACATAAAACGTAAAGCAGAACTATTTAAACATAATAATATAAGAATATACTAACATACGTATAATACAAATATATAAGTTCTTGATTTTATATCTTTACTTTAAATTCCTCCGTTAAAGAGTATACCATTGAGCTATATTCCACCACGCGCTTCCAGCGTGAGCAAGATTCTTCGTATAATATCGGACAAGTATCATAATTCATCATAAAGTTAAAATAGGTGATGTCCTAAAATAAACGGTCGGAAATTCACTGGCATTTATTCTGGTCTATGAATAAGTTAATGACACCGAAAATAGCAAAAAAAAGTCGTTATAGCTTCAAATAAACCAGTGTTATTTTGACACATAGTAACACTTTGTCATTATTTGCCTCGTATGACGTCATTTACGACAGACAATCATCATAATTCCAGTATTTTCCTTAACGTCACTTTGGCATTAAGATCTCATCTTAAACTTGTTGCAAGAATTGTTTTACTTACTGCTAGATTAAGTTAATTGTTTGATAATTTAACTGGCAATCTTAGTTTTAACTTTGAAACTAACCTCCATGCTCTGATTGGGTATTTATTTTATATGTGTATATTTGTATGTATGTTTATTTTATATAGGTATAACTTTGTTTTAAGTTCCCATTTCAATTTTCCTGTTTTGTTTGTTCTACACACTGTGTCTACATTTCTAATCCTACTTTCCTCTCGCAGGTCTGCTGGAAGAGATTTCGTATGAAATAAGCAGTACCTTTGTGCTCTTCTATCTTAATGTAATGTCTTGTTGAGTATTTTGTGTGTACATAAATAAATAAATAACAACTTTTTCGCCAAGCGGGAAAGCTTGTTGGGGATATCAATGTAGCAATTACTAATAATCAGACCAAGGAAACGATGGATGGATTGTGGGAAGAATGATATGAAAGAAAAAGGAGTTGATGATGATAGCGTGACGGTTGACAGGGGAGAATGGAAGAAAAAAACGTGTTACGCCGACCCGTACATGGGACTACGGCAGGTAGATGATGATGAATCAGCCTATAATGTTCCGATAAACTGCTGAGACACAGGCCTCCTCTGGCGAGTGGGATTTGCCGTAATTCAACACGAAGGCCAAGTAAGAACTGGTGGATGTCACATAATATCTTAGAATTTTAGGTTCTAGGACAGCCTGTTTCCTCACGATGTTATCCTTTGCCGTTCAAGAGCATTTCTACAAACTAAAATTCCAGGACTGCCTCGTTTGTCTGTGTCGCAAGCGCGACTGCTGAGCATGAGGTTCTGGATTCGACTCCCGGTTCGGTTAGTGTTATTAGGTTTTTTCCATCAGGAATTTTTCAGTAGTAGGCACGGAATCTGGATTTGAGCCCGGTTGATGGCCGCGCCCCCTACTACACGGGACTTAAAGCATAACTTTTTTTATACTAAATAGGCTTTCGCTTGGCCGCAACTCGCCTGATGTGAACCGATGATTCAGCTTAGGGTGGGCATCGGTGCCTAGAAGGAACCGATTCACTCGAACTCTGAATAAGATCTTGATTATA
This sequence comes from Noctua janthe, assembly GCA_910589295.1. NCBI lineage: Eukaryota > Metazoa > Arthropoda > Insecta > Lepidoptera > Noctuidae > Noctua > Noctua janthe. The sequence continues at coordinate 3,384,921 of OU342561.1, forward strand.
ATGATCAGGGAACAGAGAAGCCGGCAGTGAACTCCACAGACTGGCGGTATAACTGGCGAAATGTTGGTGTACCTAACCCTTCGGGGATTAGGCTACAGCCGTGATGTTATTTAAGTAAAATTCAAGTTATAAATTTGATTGCAGAGGCCTATGTAAAGCAGTAGACTACAGTGATTACGTAATTTTAGTACCAAGAGAAATAACTAAAGTTTACGCAGACTACAATGTGACATTGATCTCCATACAACACTGCAAAAACGTCATAATATTTCTAACTAGGTTTACGTAAACCATCAACTCAATAGAGACAAGCCATTCATATAGAAACAAAGCGAATCGTGATTGTGTCATTACTAGTGTTCTTTTACAAGAGCATAATCTTAACAAGATGTTTATCCTTCAGCTACATTCTGAGTATGACATTTTACAACGTTCTTAAAGAATGTCTATTCATTGCATTGCTTTATCCAACTGTTGACGTAAGCAGGTACCTTAGCAAAGGGTATTGAGGTTGAAAATCTAATTCACGTAAGTAAGATGTTCGGTTGTAACTCAAAAACTATCCGATTTTAATGACTGAGGTTTCGTTATAAGCGTAGAGGTCATAGCCCTTTTTTACTCTTCATGCCACTAAAAATAATACTATAATAAGCAAAGATCGCAAATAAAAGTATCAAAAACTAGAAATGAGTTTTGTTTTTTCCAACTCTTACGAATGGAGTTTCAGAAAAGCTTGGCAGTACCTCGTCTAAGAATTAAAATAAAAGTGATGGAATTTCACGTTGTATAAATAGCGGATATGCACTTAATATCGTGTCCTGTTGTTTGTTCACTACAGGAACTGATTGACGCTACCGAAAGCGCCAAACTATCAGCTCAGTTCTGGGCTGACACAATTTAGATTGCCATCGACTCGCTAAGAAGAAGAATAACGGATGGAAATGAATCGTCTAAGCGTGTAAGTAAGTCATTGATTAAATGCATTTAATTACATACATGTATAACTATTTTTTATCGAATTTACGGCAATAGTATTGATTAAAGTAAGTTTTTGAGGCGACAACGAGTAGGAGGGAAGAATATTGGCCAGAAATTGTGAGAAGAGGTCTATGAACTAAAAGACAATACATAGACAATAATTAGTCTACACCACGAGCATACATAACAAAAAAATAAAATTAAAACAACGTCCTGCATTATATATTAAGCTGATTGCTAATAAGTTGCTGTGAGCAAATGTACAGAATGATATTTTTGCGAGAAAAGTATTGATGGTTACTATGTTGATATTTCAACGAAAAGTCGACCACCATCGACATAAAACTACGCTCCCTCCATTTATCTCCATAGATATCTAGCTAAACTACCAAAGGAACGGATTGAACAGGTCACTAAAATCATATTCGCGGTCATAAGTACCTAATAGTCCGACACAACAGGGGCGATGGACACCGCTTACATGTGAGTTGTGAGTACTGGAGTTCCGGCGCTCAGATAGCTACTAGAAGATTGACCTGTCAACGTTTCTGACTATCGTAATTGAATTTAAAATAATATGGATTCGTTAGATGCAGCTCACTCTTGTCCTTTACCAGAGACGGGGTTTAGAAAACCGTCACTGCTGGGGTGATTGTGGAGATTGCACATGTGTCTCCGTACCCCAGCCAGAAGTGATGAGGATTTTATTTTGTTTGTCAGTAAGAGTCTGACATACTCCTCCATCTTCAACGCGGCGGAGGACATCCATGAGGATTTCCACGCGTAAAATATGCTTACGTCTGGATACAGTAGGTGCCTGCACGAAAATCACAGAAGACCTAACAGATTATGTAGACTGGTCTGTTTTCAGGCCTCGATATCTTATGGTTATGGTTGAGACCCTAATGGCAACTGTGAATCTAATGGCGTTAGCATAGCTGTTTCGAAGCACCGTCATGGGTTGAAAACCTGTTAATGTCATTTTATATTTCAAAATAGCTTGAGCTCATTGGTCAATTAGATTTTAACGGTTTTCGCTTCCCCATTCGCAAATGCGATAAAATACGCTAGTTCTACATATTTTAAAGAACCATCTACGAATTCTTCCTCACAAATATTTGTTATTAAATGACCTGCAGTGACATCACGATAAACTCAACTAACTTGATAACTATTTGCGACTCCCACCTATTGGTGGTGTGTCTGACGCAATAGTCGCACGACTCGGTCGCTGAGTCGCTGACCAATTTGGTGTGACGTCATTTTGTGGAAAATTATTGTGATGCACTGTGGAGCAGCGGTGGCCCAGTGGCGGCGGTCCCGACTTACGAGCAGTAAGTCGTGGGTTCGAACCCAGGCAGGCGCATTACTTTGTATAATTTATTTCATCACCACTGCTCTCAAAACGGTGAAGGAAAACATAGTGAGGAAACCGGCATGTCCTAGAACCTAAAATTCGAAGACATGTGACATTACCAACCCGCACTAGGCCCGCGTGGTGGATTATAGCCCATTCCCTCTCATAGAGAGGAGGCCTGTGTCCCAGCAGTGGGAACATTATAGGCTGCTCCTATGCTATGCTATACTATGGAATAATCAATGTTGCTAATGCTTGATAGCACAAAAAGTTCTAATAATAGATAAATCGATAAATGTTGTATCATGATTCGACAGAGCAGTCTATTCAATAAACGATAGCTTTAGCGAGATTATTTTAATAACGCCAATCTTGAGTCATATTATTCATATCATAATGGACATTGGTTATGGAATTCTATTGTGTATGTGTAATTTTATTTTTTATTGATTATTTTAATGGTGTACTATGTGTGTTATTTGATTTTTGTCTATGTCTGAAATAAATGAATTAATAATATACTTCATACAATTCAAAGTCTGACACAAGTCCGACTCAAATGGCTTGTAGTTTTTGATCTAAAAGATGACCTTTTTATACGGTAGGTAGGTTCTTGTGACAAATAAATGTTTTTCATTCTTCCTAATTCCTAGCTCAAAAATAAATAATTTCTGCATGAAAAGGATGATTAGAGCTTGAATTAAAAGTTAAGGAGAAGTGTCTCACCTTTTGCTGTTATATCTGCCATCGAAACCGATCACTACTCCGTTCTGAATCTGACTCGAGTTGCAGACTTTCTTCAAATATGAGCATAGACCCTGTAAACAAAAGATATTGTATTGAACAACAGGCTCTCTGGTCCAGTCTGCCTCTGGACGGCATACCACAATATACAGGGTGTAAACAGACCCTTCACATAGCCGTCAACCAAACTTTCTGTACATCAAACTAAGTAAGTTTAAGCAAAAATTATTGCTGGGAATCGACCTTTTCTTTTTGGGATGAAAAATCACGTTTTACGGTAGGACTCTATGGAAAGCACTCAAAGCATTGTGCTGATGGATGGATTGAATAGTACGGGGGTCGTGGAGGTGTTTAAAGTAAAAATCTTACATTAAAAACATGTCTTTAAAAAAAACTTGTGAAAAAGTTGGAACTTTGACCCCCAATATCTCCGTAACTAGATGGTTCCCAGGTAAAGTCTAGAACAAAAAAATAATCGCAATGATGGGGAGATACAAGTGCCTTTCGGATATGTTAAGGGTATATTTACACCCTTTATAATCAGCCTGTAAAACACAAGGCTCCATCTCCGTAAGAGGGAGTAGCGCACAATCCACCAAGCCGGCCCAGTGCGATAGCTTAAAAAAGCTCTCCAGTGATTAGTATATGTTAATGTCTTCGATTTCTTTCTACTATATAATCTTTAATTGCTTCTAGTGGATCAACTTTAAAAAGTAACATCCACTTCTTATGTAAAACATTCAATTTAAAAGGTATCTAAACGGTTCCAGTATGGCAATTATCATTGAAGATAATGCCGCCACGCTACATAAACTTACTAATCTTATGTCTTACTGTACATCATTGTCAACGTCTTGACTTTAATCCAAATGCATTTACCATTCATGTAGTATACATATAGAATAGAATAGTTATCAAATGTCTGATGATGAATAGAAGTTGTCTGGAAAAGATCACTTTTAGCGATAAGACCGCCCATTGTGTCAGCCTATGTGAAATGCTTTCTTTTATTAATATTACTTGTAAGGTGTACATAATAAGGATTATTCTATTCCATTCCTGTAAGATTTAATTCATCATTCCATACATGTATGGTTAAGTTATTTAATACAAGCTTCTACCTGCGGCATCGCCCGCTAGGAGGACCGAAATTATACCATGGGAAAATACTGCTGGGATAAAAAACATTCACAGCCGACTAGATAGGTCTTATGTGAACTTTAAACATGTCATGTTGGTGTTTTGGAGCGGGATTTCCTTCCTCAATGAATTGTTCCACGAAAGAAATCCCGCATTCAATACATTTCCGACTAATTCGCCACTACGTGTATTCTTCCTTTTGCTGTTGTTGCTAGTAGCGGGAATTGGGGTGTCACCTTCATTTTTCGGTTATGTTGTCAATGCCTAGAGTGCTTGTATAACCTACTTAGTTGTTTGTATTGTATTTCGTGCTTGATTCCGCAACTCCACGTCCAAGGTGTCTATTTAGTGTACTTATTTGTTTAAAAACTTTCTCTTCAGTTATCTACCTAGTTGGCCTTCATTAAGTTTGACGTCATGTCACGCAAATGACAGCCGAACGGCGGGACGAACGGCTTAACGTGCTTTCAGTGGATGAATCCTGGTATGTAATGATGGTCAGGCATCCACGAACTAATATAGGCAAGCGCTGCTTAACCTTGGCGACAGACCCGTGCGCGTGTTATTATTTAGCCGTGAGCTCCGCAATGGCTCCTAATATGCAATAGAAATAAAACCTAGAATAAATTACTCATTTTGGGAAAATAATCCCCAATAAAACTTCGCTCTAAACGTTGTCTCTATCTTCGTAAGTAAGGTCAAGTGGAGCGTTCAAGTTTGACATTCACTGATTAAGTTATCGAACGAAATCACCTCCCGTAGCGATGTGCTGTAAACTATTTATATCCGTATCTTGGTTCATTACTCTACTGAAATTCTAGACTATGATGAAAATAGTTTATATAAGCATAGCATAATCAGCCTATTAATGTTCCCACTGCTGGGAAGCAGGCCTCCTCTCTATGAGAGGGAGTGGGCTATAATCCACCACGCGGGCCCAGTGCGGGTTGGTAGATGTCACATGTCTTCGAATTTTTGGTTCTAGGACATGTCGGTTTCCTCACGATGTTTTCCTTCACCGTTTTTGAGAGCAGTGGTGATGAAATAACTTACACAAAGTAATGCGCCTGGCTGGGTTCGAACCCACGACTTACTGCTCGTAAGTCGGGGTCTCCACCACTGGGCCACCGCTGCTCTAAAATAGTTTATATTTAGCGTTAATTTATTACGGGTCAGGTGGCTTCCTTCAGGTGATTTAATAAAATTAAATTCAGATACAGAGAAATTCAGAGATAGCATTCCGTTTGCCTCGAAATCCACGAGATTTTCCCCCATGAAAAAAAAGTTTCCTGATCTTTGGATAGACATCGTGATTCGGCATAGCCGGAATGTGAAGTGGGGATGCAGTCTTGGAAGACGACAATCATAAGGCAGTTGTAGACTGAATCCAGAAACCACGTCCAAGTGCCTGCCAGTAGTCTTCATCATTCAACTGCCCTTATATCAATTTATTTCAGGCCAGTGCAACATGTCTTCTACTTCCATACCTCTCTGCTACTCGTCAACTCAGCAGCCACCTCGTTTCTAGCCATAACATCCTTCACACAGTGCAATCATTGTTTCTTGGTGGATTAGTGCAATACGGTATGGTTACGGTAGGTATAATATAATGTATAATCTCAACATGAATCATGTAACCAAGACTTTGTAACAATATTTTGATTTAAAAGAGTATCCATATCCATGGAGTTTCTTGTCCATAGAGATCGCTTTGGAATGTGCAACTACAGTAGATTTTCAAGTTATTATGCCTCGTGACTGTAGCTTAGCTTTTTGTTTCAAAAGTGCCCGTAATGGTCTAATTGAAATAAAGGCTTTTTTGAGTTTGGTCTTATCAGGTCGATTGATTTCTCTGCTTACCATAGACACAATTCGCAAAAATATTTCATTATGGCGTGTTTCTTATTCCGTTGACTTTCTTAAAGGTCAGATAAATTGTTCATTGATGAGTATTAATTACCTCGGCTCGGTCGGCTGACGTCCGTTTATCTAAAGACGAAGGTAGACCTATGTCGTGCCTAAGTACTATCGCATATTTACATTATGATAGTAGGTAGGTTGATAAACTTTAGTTACCTATATGTATACATATTTTATTGATGGTAACATTATTGATTGAGGTGTTATCCAAATTGCTTATGGCTAAAATATTTTTATCATTAACATTAGAAACGGGATATTTACCATGTTTACTGATTGCTTTGAGTTCCCGATATTAAATATTTTTATCAAATAAAATAACAAACCTGTGTAATTTTTTCATAGATGTGAGTGGAAACTACAGGAGGGAACGCCATAAATAAATTGACCATATTGGAAAGAAAGGTCAGGTGCGTGGTACCCACGGCCAGCGTGCGTGTATGACCAGCAGACGTGTGAACGTGGACGAAGCAAAAGGTTCCTGCCTACCTCATAGACAAAAGGCATGAGTTTATGTATGTATGTAATATTTATGACAAACCTGTGCAGTCTGCAACACAACGACGTCGTTCATAGCCTTGTAGCCGGCCCCCATGCGCCCGCGCAGGCCGGCCGTACCAAACTTGAGGCGGTGCAGCATACAGCCGCGGAGCTTGTCCCAGCGAGCGTTTGAGATGTCATCGAGGACCTCCTTGCGGGTTGCTGGGTTCTGTATAAAGAGAACAGGAGATAAGGACAGTCTAATGGTATATCATTGATTCCAAGAGACTGGCACAGTCAGTCACCATGGGGTGTTTAGTAAATATAATTCAATAAAAGATTTCACATCTCTTTTAACCCAAGAAATGGCTTATGAACGAAAATAAGAAACCGTTAAAACTGTGGGCTGCCTCTCTATGAGATCTTGGGTTCGATTCCCGGGTCGGGCAAAGTGTCATTGGGTTTTTCAATCAGGAATTTTTCAGTAGCAGCCACGGAGTCTGAATTTGTGCCCAGTTGATGGCAATAGGCTCGCCCCCTATTAAATGGCACTTAACCTTTTGAACGCCATTGTCACATATACGTGACAAGCAAGCACGTGCCCTATATGCGAGACAACACAAATGTGTGACAAAATGGTAAAATGGCGTGGAGGGCACGCGACTACGTTTATGCTCTGGCATTAAAAAGGTTAAACATAACCAACGAAATGTGGGTGTACTATTAGGTACACCTCTGCCTAATCCTTGGTGGAGTACAGGGGTGACGTTATGTTCATGTAAAACAGTGGAGTTCTTCCCAGGAGGGTAGATTGTAGGCAAATCATTTATTAGAATCAGACAGAAAGATTGTGGGGTGAGCTACAATCACACCTGCAATTTAACACAATATATTGTAACCACAGCCATTCCATCCAGAGAGGAGTGAAATAGAACATTTAAGAGTTGACCTGTTTGTAAACCAATATTATGTTATTACTCTTTAACAGACATGTCCTGTTATGCCCAGTGCCAGTATTTGTTGGGCAGAATTCTTCTTAGCGTGTCGATGGCAAATTTATATTAAATATGTTTGGCCCAAAATTCAGTTATGCAAACTCGGCTCGCTGATGCAGTCATGAGATCGATCAAGTGCGCAGGTGTTAGGGAATCCAGCACAAGATGAAAGATGGGCCATTGTGTGTGGAGACACACCGCACATACACATTTGAGATCTGAGCCATCCATGAACCCCCATCTGAAGAGATTGTCTTTGCTACGGCCGATTTGTGTTCGGAGTCTATTCAGAGATTTCTAAGTTGGCCACGGCAAAGCATGCCCAGGTGGAAGGCTTTCAGATGGCTTGATGAAGCCGTCAGGGGGCTGCAGGCATAGCAAAGGGCAGGGATGCATTGGAGATGAATTTTTAAATATCCGGCTCTAGGGCCGGATATTTGAAAAGATAATTGAAGATCCGCCGGCCGGATATTTGAAGAGTCAAGAGACTTAAGTAAAATTAAAAGCTTCTTGATTCGGCAGTTTAGGCTATGCGTATTTTACGCTGTTATGGTCAGTGGGCCGTCTTAGGTTGTGCATTAACTTGCAATGTTTGTGTTAGTTTGTTTGTTTAGGTCAACTATTAGCTCTTGCTCAGGATCCTATGGAGCTGAAATTTTACAATTGCTTCAGACAATAGATTTCTCAAATCTTGCTTTATAGATCAAAAATTTATTAAATGTACCGTAGCACACTGTATGTTTCAACAATATTTACCTGTTTATCATTCTAACAAGGTCGTAAATTTGCATAAGAAACATACCTACTATAGTTTTCATTGATACATAATTATCATATAACAGATATTGTATGTGTAAATGATACAATTATAGTAAACCGTCGCAATACCAGGACAAGTGACAGGATGTTTGTATTAGTAGATTAATGATGAAATTATCAACAGAATTTTATTCATTTTTAACTGACTTTTAAAAAGGAGGAAGTTCTCAATTTGGCTGTATTTTTTTTTTATTGTTTGTTACTTCATAACAAAAGTCAGCAACTTCCAGAAGTAAAATTATTTCCTATTTTTAGTGTTTTTTTGGAAGTCAGCTTATATTGAGTGTCTATTTTATCTTGTTTACATTATTCATTATCATTGTCTCGCCTATTATGAATAATAGAGGAGACAATGATGATAATAAGTGATAAAATACTTGATAATGTTGAGTAATTCATAGACAATGATTTGTCAATAATTTTCTTAATTTTCATTTAGTTACTTAGATAGTTTCTGCCGGTAATTTGTTTTACATGACATAAATCTTACTTGACCTGCACAATATCAATCTAAGGCCAAAGGTGACAAGTCAAGGCCGTACAACGATCTTAGCATTTTTTTACATTTTCCATACATTCATGAAATATTCCAGCACATACCTTGTCATGTTTTAACCAGCTGTTTACCGCTGCATCTAGTTTTGCATCTCCACTGTCACAGACGGACATTTTTGTAAAGATTCTTGGAGAAACAGACTATCTTTGCCTTACAAAAGTATTAACACTCGATTTTGACACAAAATAAATTTTAAAACAGTCGAGTTATTCCAGGAATTTGATCACGAGTAACCCGATGCTACTTTTTACGCGTCGGTTTCCGGACTACACACTGAATTTACTGAATTATCACGAACAAACTACCGATTTTACTTCGCGAAATGATCACAATTGCACTTTATTACAAATTTTAAACCGTGCTATTTTAAAAGTAAATTGGACTTTACTCAGTCTCCATAAGGTCGAACTACGTAGCATTCATAAAATTGTAAGTATGGATCTGTCAGCTGACAGCCGCACAGTTCGGATACACGTAAAACTAAAAGTTTCCGGACGAATCAATAGCTAAATGTTAGGCTTACAAATTATTTTTTAACTGGTTTAATACATTTATTTTTCAAATAGTAAGTACAATAATTTAAACTGCCATTGATAAAGATTGTATTTATCAATGAGCAGCATTTAAAGAAAAACCAGGTTGAATGAAAAGCCTGTTAAGAAAGTAATAGCAAAGTAGAATTTGCGACACAAGATGAAAATAAATAAAACATGACAGGAGATAGTGACAATGATGTGAAGGGGAATAGAAGAATAGAATAGATTGGTTACAGATGGAGCTGAAAATCGATTATTGAATGATTATAAAGTCAAGTCCTCTCTCCCTGTGTGGCGTGGTAAGGGTTGGTCATCTTATCGATCTTATACTTTAGTATCAACTATCAAACATCAGTCTCAGGCCTGCGTTAAGACAATTTTTGTTTTCTTTGGATAATAAATTATGATGTGTACAAATCACAACATAAATTGTATAACAACTATAATCAAGAAAAATAATTAAACTCCACATATCCCACCGGAATCAAACGACGCTTTTCAATACACTTACTTACTTACTTACTTACATATTTTATTTCCAAAAAGGAGGGTTTATGATTTTGTCCAGTATGTATGTATCTGTATATATGTATGTTCCTCTGTTCCCTCATAACTTCTGAACTACCTACTTATCATAATTTGACAAATAAAATATCGTTGGAAGCGTCTTGATTGTCCGCTGGTTATAGGCTATGTGACGTTACATTAAATTGAATATGGCGCCCTCTAGAGAACATCCTGACATCATGATAAAACAGTTATAGTTATTTTATTACTATACTTTTATTTTTTAAATCATTTACTTACGTCTGGCGCCGCCATCGCGCATGCATGCGTTTCGTCAATGGTAGGTTGAAACTGACATGGCGGCGTGGTGCACATATCTAACCTGGAATAACGAAGATGAGTCGTGGGCAGAAGCTCGCAGGGTCCGATTCATCGGGTTATAAGATTAATTGTACTTAATCGGTTAGACCTATAACCCATAATTATGTTTGATTTACCATTGTACGGGTTAATCTTTTAAATATTGGTACATGAAATGAATGAAAGCGTGTCGAGACAGCGTCGAGCGCATAATCTTTGGCACCACTTTCTTCCTACGGACCACGAGTCCACAAACTCTTCCCAATCTCTATTAGTAAGTTAGTCAGGACTCCTGGAAGGGACTTTTTAGAATTTTTATAAACCCCCTTTACATACCTCAACCTCATAAAAACCAAACGATATCTATGGTTAGGTACTGAAAGTTGACATATTGTTTAGCTCTCTGACTCGCTTTCCCCTATTACCCTTCGCTATACCTACCTACCTACATTATTTTATATCAAGCGGTCTTTTACTTGCATTATACATATTTATAACAATTTTGTAACTACATAATAACCTATGTCGTAATGCCAATAAAATGCTCAGATCACCTTCCGTATCAACAAACAGGAGCCAAGCGATTACTATGAGATGATTGATTTTAAAATATGTCCCAACAATGATGCAGACTTACTTAGATATATGTTACAGTGCAGCTGCACACAGCCCGTAAGCCAGGTTATGATTTTGTCATGAGTTTGAGTTGTAAGGTAAGGCTGTGGGTTTGAATCCAAGCATACTCTTCACTTGTAGTGCAATATATCGCTGCCCTACTGTTCTCAAGAAAGCAAAAAAACGTAAAGAAAATTTACTTCACCAAAAAAACAAAAGGTAATTGTATCATTCAGCAGATCGCACTGGACCCGCTTCTCTTCGCATGGTACCCAACTACCTAATACACCCAGACGTTTATCCCGTGTAATAGAGGGCGAGCCTATTGCCAGCAACCGGGCACAAATCCAGACTCCGTGACGGCTACTGGGTAATTCCTGATGGAAAACCCAATAACACTTTGCCCGACCCGGGAATCGAACCTCATCATGCTCAGCAGTCGCGCTTGTGACTACTAGACCATCGAGACAGGCTTTAATCAATTTATAATGTTCCCCTGCTGGGACACGTTATAAATTGATTAAGGTCAAACCTCAAATATAGCAAACATGCAATCAACTGAGCAAACTACCCTCCCCACCTCCCAACCCGCTACCTGTCTGACTTGGATGAAGTACCTACCTATAGTTGTGTAAAGGAAACAATCAAAATCAAAGCATTTATTTCAAGTAGGCCAGTTCCAGGCACTTTTGAATTGTCGAAAAGACAACAATGTAATGTAGCTACAGTCCGAGTCACAAGGCATAAAAACTGTGAAAGTACTGTAGTTGCCCATTCCCTAACGTAGATCTCTATGGAGAAGAACGGGCAAGAAACTCCATCGACACTCTTTTAAATCAGAATACTTTAACAAAACCTTGGTTACATCATTCATTTTGAGATGGTACATTATGTGAGAACGATGCAGCAAGATGTGTACGTTAAAAGTGACCATAGTAAAAACAATTCATAAATAAAAATAATTAATTCAAATAAGTCGTGGCATCCAAGAGTTGACCAGTCACAACTGACAGCGCCCGTTCACGAACATGACGCATGTATCAGCACCATTCAACTCAACCATTTTGAAGGGAACTAAAGGATCCGACACACGCGCCACCATCAGCGAGACATTTGAGTGAGCATGACATACTCTTAACCGCCAGGGCACATTCAAGTCAAGAAAGACGTAGGTAAGCTTCCAGCGAATGACAGCTTTCTAGTACATAGTACTCACACAATATGGGCTAGGCGGCTATATAATACTAAAGAGATTGAATTTATACAATGCAAAGATAGTTGTACAATCTTCAGCAGCTCCAACATACTATTTATGCTATCCATTTATGCGCCCCTGTCCTTGTGGAGCAGGACCGGCATTGAGCCCAGCATTTTTATCAGCGATATAATCGTCCAACTTGTAATATACTTGCTTACATAGTGTGCGTTTAATGCATATTATAAATTTCGTTTCATTCAGTTCAAGAATACTTTGTGGAATTTTATTATAGCATCTCAAACAGTACCCCATGGAAGATTGAGAGTCTACTTTAGCCAGTCTGAACCCCGGCTGAACTAATTGGTCTCTATTTCCAGTACTGTAATTGTGCCTGTCACCTCTTTTATTAAAAAGATGTAGATTTTTCCTTACATACATTATATTTTCGTAGATGTATTGACAATGTACCGTCATGATATTTTTCAGTATTTTTATACTTAATGGGCTTGCATTTGGCCGCAACTCGCCTGATGTGAAGCAATGACGCGGCCTAGGGTGGAGCACGCTTGACTAGAACAAACCGATTCACTCGAACTTTGAAGATCTAAATTATAATGATCGGGAAACAGAGAAGCCAGCAGTGAATTCCACAATGGCGGTTCACACGATAAATGTGGATGCATAGCACTTTGTTCCGGTTGGTAGAACATCGGTGACGTTTCGTAATATCTCTGCCCGTCCGATGATGAATAGGGAAGGGCGAATTAGATCTTGTATTGCCAAAGCACTCTCTCCGAAATGTAACTGATAGGCTGGCAACTTTTGCGGTGATGTTTAAGGCTTTGGGCACGGTAATGATATCCTGTGCTTTGGAACTTGGCTTTGGCAAGGGAGTCGTTGTCAATGAGCCTAACAATAATGAGAACTCAAAACCAACAGTAAACATGGTAAATATCCCGTTTCTAGTGTTAATGATAATTTCTGGATAGAACTGGCATCCATAAAAACAACTCTAAATTCTCTATAACCGTTTTAATTTAAAATAATTTTTGCGGCGGAATGTGGCCATGTTTAATAAAATTACCAGCCTGTATGATTAAGGTTGGTTCGAACGTGGACAATCCATAACCAAATCACTAGTTTTCTGTTATCAAATCCATTGCCCCTTCGCATCGATCTAAACTAAATCCTTCACCCACATTCCCTGAGCGTCACCGGCAGAGTTTATTAGGAAACGGTTAGTGCAATCAATGGGCAATCATATAATTTGTAATTGCCTGCGGAACCGACCACTCCAAGTCCTGGCCCTGAGGGGGGGAGCTTCCTTCTTGACTGACCGATTTATGTTTGTGCTACAGGGAATTTAATGATGGGATTTTTGTTGGTGAACTGATGAGAGATTCTATGATCTATGAGAAAATTATGGATGGTACTTATGTTGACAACTTTTGCTACTTGAGGTCGGCGCAACCCGTTTTTTTTCTTCCATTCTTCCCTGTTAACCGTCACGAAATCATGTACACATTTTTCTTACATAACAGTCTTTACATAATCCATCCATCTTTTCAAGCTATGCAGAAGCGAAATGTGTTGGTAATTTATTTATTTATTTAAGACTTCAAGCACGGAAGTACAGAGGCGGACTTAATGCCATAGGCATTTTCTACCAGTCAACCTTTGGGTGATGTAGAGACAAGCAGTGGTAGGTGTATATCTGAAAATAATTTTAAATAATACCTACTAAGATTAACTACAAGGATATATATAATAGGTAATTCTTTGCTCCTGCTGGCAAAACGATGAAAGAAAACTTCGTGAGGAGGATTCCTCTCTATACGGTATGTTATAGTATGTTTTCGATCCAAAATTCGAAAACATGAAAGCAAACAATCCGCATTGGGCCGCGTTGTGGATTACGGCCCCCTTCTGTACACAAAAAAGAGGCGTGTGTCATCCCGCCTCGCTTTTTCCCAACTTTGTTGGCTTTCAGTCTAACCGGATGCAGTTTTATACCAGTATTTTCCGCTGGATGCGAGTCGCACGGGACCGGCAAATGTGGCGATACTTGGGGGAGCCCTATGTCCAGCAGTGGACGTCTTTCGGCTGAAATGATGATGATGATGATTTTACATGAAGCGATACCCCGTACACACAACCCGGTTAGTACTGGGTAATATGGTAACGGTACCCCTTGGTAAGACTGCTTGTCAGGCTTTCGGGCCACGGACTGCCTGTAACGACTGTCAAAGATCTACAAAGAACAGGCGGGACCAACGGTTTAACACGTTTTTCGAGGCACGGAGGGAATTCGGTATGTTATGGGTGGTCGGATCAAACTAGCAAAGCACGGCGTAACCTAAAGATCGACCCGAGCAGCTGTAATTAGTTAGCCACGAGCTCCTCCAAAGAACGAAACAAAAGGCCTGAAAGAAAGCTCTGCCGCTTAAAAAAGAGGCACATGTTGATTAAACACCTAAATACTAAATTGAGTTCCTTGGAAAAGAGCAAAGCGAAGCATTGCTCTTTTATCTTCTTGCAATTAGAGATTTTACGACTTACTATTTCTATCATTAACACTAAAAGCCCGATACTTCACCGCTGTTGCAAGCACTATAATCGAGGATAAACCGAAGTTATTGGGAGTGTGTCTTTATAAGTAGACAAATCGAGCTACCCTCTTCCTTGTACGTTTTACGCGCTTGGTACCACTACCACTGTCACTCACAACTCGATTCTGTTTCTGTCACAGTTTTAATTTCCAGATAGTGATTATGATGGTTTACGATGTCTGTATCTGTGCCTGAAAACCCTTACAATGTATTGAAAAATTCACCAGGTGGTGCTCGTAAGGTTGATAACACTTTTCTGCAAGGCTTTGCAGTCTGTTTGTCAACCCAACAAACACACTTTTCTCAAGCATTTTATGCGTTTAAATAGCCAAGCCTTACTTATTTTATTTATCTAAACATATGTCGACATCGAATTGGAAAACTATAATAATAGCAGCAACTGTATGAACGTTTCTAATAAATGCATAATGCCTATATGTATATACACCAACCATAATAAACCTTTTAATATTTTAATCGAAACATCAATAAGTAATAACATTTGTAATAGACAGCCACCATAAATAACACATGCACTTGAATCTGAATATAAATAAATATGGGTAGATAAACTAGGGCGGCTGGCGAACTATTGGCACTTGGGCGGGCGGATTTCAATAGTTTGGGCGCGATACTGTACCGTGAAAAGAAGTCTGGTTATTTTTCTGTGCAGTGTGTTAGAATTCTTTTTTGTTTTAAACTTTTGTGATTTGACTATTAATTGTTAGATATTTTCTGTGATGGGTGCTGATGATCCCAAAGCGTTGGCCGCAGTGGAGTTTGAGGTGTATGGACAGGTTCAAGGTCAGTACCTACACTATTATTATCTTGAAAATTCACCAAGTCCTAATTTTTTGATAACATCATAAAAGTCTGAAATAATCAGGAAACCACTCGGTGTCAATTCTAGACATCGAATGTGTTTTTACTTTTTCAATGAGATTTCCTCACTTTTCTCCGGTACCTGCTTTGCCCCCACAGGCACACCACAAAATGGAAAGGTACCTACTCTTTCTAGAAAATCATTTAAATTTGATTTTTATATAGGAAATCATGAAAATATGAAATCGTTGCATTGAAAAATAATGTGTAAGATCAGATGTATGGACGACGAACGTAGAAGAAACAAAAGGATAATGTAAGGATCGGTTGCGTGCTATGATTTTGGCATATCTTCATTCGAAAAAGGCGTGCGTGTGTGTATTGTAAGAATCCGTAGGTAGATATATAGTAGATACATCGACAGCCGATCTAAAGAAAGAGCTAATCAGTCAACTGTTTATAATTAGAGTAGTTGCATGTAGGTCGATGTCAACGAGTGATTTAGACGTGAAATCGGCAACAACAAACATCGAAATGGCTGTTTAATTTCTATTGGCATGTAACTTTATCAGCCAATAACGCTGTGGGGCTAAATCTCACTGCTGGGGTTTAGGCATCAGGTGAAAAACCAAAACACGGGCCCAGTTCGGGTTGGTAGATATACGGGGTGCATCGACGCACAAACGGTTACCACGTATTCGTAAAAATAACTGCTTTTCCATACATTTTTATGAGTAGGTATTGGATTTTTGTAGAAAACAGCTGATATTTTTTTAATGTGAAAATATTGTCCAGTTAATAAAAGAAAGCCTAGGGAAAAGAACAAAGCAAAGATTTGTTTTAAAAAATAAATTAACTAGGGATCAAAGGAAACATTCTTAATTTACGATGCAGTCATAATCAAAAATAAAATATTAATTACTTCACTTTTTTATCCCGCCAGTGTAATTAAAATTGGCATTAATTGTAATTAAGTATGTTTGTAATCATAGCCCCATTTATTAATTAGTTAAAATGCCACGAATTTTTAATGCGAACGCGTTTAATGAACTAAGAAAAAAAACAATTATTCGTTAACTATAAGCCCTGCAAATACTTTGCTAGCTGCAGTATTTGATCGTGGTAACTAGTAGTTACTATGAAAATGATACCTATAGGTCGGTTTTTTTTTAACTTCACCTGCTTTCTTTTTTGATTCGTTTGGTTAGTCCTTATAAACTGGTGTCAGGTTTTTTTTTATGCCGCCCATTGGCCTCTAACTTGCCTTTAACATGCCATCAAAAAATATCTCTCAGGCATGCTGGTTTGCGATCCTCACGATATTTTCCTTCACCGAAGCCAGCGATAAATATACAATACGCACATGAATCCAAAAAATCAAAGGAACCAACTGAAATAAGTTTGAAATAATTTAGGTAGCTCTTGCAAGGTTGATGGGTGTTGGTGGAAATGCAGTGGCCACGGTAAAAATAAATGGAACTAAAACGTAGGTTGCTGAACATACCTGCTACATACATGTTAAAATCACGGATATCATGAACGACATTATTTTATACACTACGGTGCGATAAAATAATGTTTTTATTTTTTCATATTTTATTCACAAAACCGATGTACAAATGCAATAAAAAAAGTTACAAAACAATATTTCTGATTGCCATCTACTAGATGTGTAAGCATATTTTTATGTAAAACACTTACAATTTGACAAAAAAAAAAAGACAATTAGCTAAACGAAAAATGATGTATGTTGATGGTTAAGAGCTGCATTATTTATTTAACTAAAGACCTGTACGAAATGTTATCAATTGTAGGATAGCGATATCCCTTTTTATCCGACTACGGCGAAGCCAAAACGACGGGTTATGATTTTAGCAGTATATGTATGTATGTTTGTATTCACGTATGTTCCATAGCGCCAAAACTATTCATCCGATTTTGATGAATAAGGTGTCAATCGATTCGTCATTATGGCCCGGGTAACATAGCCTATGTTGCGTGATTTTTCAGTAGCCGGATTTATTAGTTGTTGTATACCACACAAATTCTTGTTTCAACAAATCTTTTACAGTCTTACTTTGAAACAAGTGCTATATGTTAAACTTTTTGTCCTGTTTGTCCATCAGGTTGCTATTTCACGAAATTTTGTAAGGAGGCAGCAGAGGCGCTTAGTGTTGGTGGTTGGGTGAAGAACTCCAAGAAAGGCACCATTGTTGGCAAGATAGAAGGCACAAAGGCACGTCTGGACCAAATGTTAGTATTTACTGAATGTACTTTTAGCTTCGACACTACATATGCATCATGGATTGGTCACACAAAGGATTGAGGAATCTAACTTTTATTAAATCGAAATAGAATAAGAATTAAATAAATTTTGAAGGAATTCCTTCAAAATTAAAATAGCTTCTAATAAATTAGGGGAGTACCTCAGGGTAATGTTTTAGGGCTCGTGATGATGTCTTGCATCTGTTCTTCATGACTATAGATATGACTCAAGGATGCATTTAAAATAGAATCCAATTGCAACTTACAAACCTAAAATTCTTTCACTAACAAACATGTGGTTGATGTTTCACAGACTTGAAAAGATTATAATTATCTAATTAAAATGGATATTATCCAAATATTCATTTTCGAATTCCAGGATTAACTGGCTCAACACCATCGGCTCGCCTGGCTGCAAGATCGAGAAGTGTGACCTCACAAACTGGGAGTACACCACCAAGCTCGCTTACACCGACTTCACTATACGGTTCTAGGGGCTACTTTTGTATTGTTAATTTTTAACTTTAAGGTGTTTCTTGTTGTAAAATAAATATGTAAGAATTATATGTTTTGATGTCGTTCCTTCAAGTAATTTATTCTTCATCTACTTACTATTTGGTATTTTGAAGTAACTAATTCTTACTTTCTTATTTATGGTTTAGCAAGCAAAATTATAGTCCTAATTTCGACCAATGCATTCCTGGTTCCTCCAGCGTAAGCCTTCTATTCTTCTGTCGATCTGTTATGGCAAAGCAGTTTGCTTAGCCATCCCTACATACTAGGTACTTAGCTACCTATTGATACTAATATGATAAATTTGAAAGTGACTGTCTGTCTGTTGGTTACCTTTTCACGCCTTAACGACTGAACGGATTTCATAGAAATTTGGCATACAGGTAGATAATGACCACGGGTTTGGTTACTTTTGTATCCCGATCGACGTTTCTATGAGCTAATTTTCGACTTCCGAGGTGGCGAGGACGCGGCCAAAAACTTTTTATTATAAGTGATGATTCTGTGATAAGCACTATTTGATCTCGTCCAGGTTTAAACTTAGGATGTACAAACCCACGTGTCACTGTTAGTGTACACTAAAACAATGAATTACACCCATGTTCAGACATAAACATTGTCTGCCGCTATTTTGCGCGTGAGCATATGTCTTCAGATAAAGGGAGTATCGTAAATAATGTCATTAGTGCAATATTTACTACTTAAACCGCGTCGTGGTAGGTACACTGTGTATGTTAGATAGTTGATGAGTGTGTTTGTCCATGGAAATATACGGCATAATTAGGGTCTGGAATATTTTGTATTTCGATTACCCTATCTTCCATCTTCTTTCCATACTCTCCATGAATCCCAATTAGGGTCTCGATGCTTTTGGAATATTTTGTAAGTATATCGATTAGCGTATTTACACTATTCTTATTTTAACATAACAAAACATCACGCATGTAATTCCCGAAGAGTTAGGCAAAGGTGAACTCGTACCAATAGTACACCCACATTTCGCCAGTTTTGTTTAAATCCCATGTAATAGGGGGCGTGCCTATTGCCATCACCGGGCACTAATCCAGACTTCGCGGCTGCTACTGAGAAATTGCTGATGAAAAACCCAATAGCAATTTTCCCGACCCGTGAATCGAACCCAGGACCTCATGATCAGCAGTAGCGATTGCGACCACTAGACCATCTCACTTTCACATTTATTAATTCATTCTCAGTACTATTATAGCTTTCAACAGTTGCTGTTAAATACTGTTGATGGGTTCCCAGTTGTCTTGCCTGTTAGCTAGACACAGAATTCTTTAAGGAATCTTGAGCTCACGACACAAGCTTTTGGTATTCCTCTTTGAATACGAAAGGTGCCCCTTGAAACTTTTCCAGAGCATCGTATTAACTAGTGATGTCACTCGCAAAACGTTGGGATGGTTATAATTTCTACTACAGCAAACTCAGGCTATGGGAGATATTGGTGTCTCGAGGATCGGGGAAACCACACCTCCCTTAAATCATCATAACCATGAAGTAGCTAAGCCGTGATTCTAGACACGCAGATTTTAGCATTCAAGTTTAACAGCTTTGCTTGAAATATACCTACCTAAGAAACTTACAAGCTCTGCAACAGAACCCGGCTGCAAAACAAAAGCAGACATACGAATCTGCCATAAAACATGTAACCTATGCGATAACATATCACCATTGTCGTCGTCAATGAATCTGCAATCTTACTTTTATTTTGTAGCACTATCAACCTTATCGCCTTCATTATAGAGGCAGGGTTGTGTGCATAAGATTTATTAAGGTCGAGGACCTCTGGTTTTCTTCCAAGGGTTATTAATAGACTGTCGGGGAAGTATTTTTGTTTTGATCGGCCGGAGTCCCATTAATTGTTATAATTGTGAATAATTGCCCGATAGTTCGCATGTACTGGTTGGTACTCACATTTAATTCAATAAAGTTCATTGATTGAGTGTTTTTAATTGAATGGAGATAGCGGTTTTTTCAATGAAAGCGTAGCGGTGTTATTAATGAGGTGATGATGAGGATGAGTAATTTAATGGTGTTTATCGAGTGTGATAAAGTAGGCATTGTGTCTATAACTCTTTCGATATTACCTACCCTATTCGATATAAGCTTGGGGTGAACATTGACAACAAAAGAGCTTATTTTCACTCAGTCCTGATTGGGATGTAGTTCTTGGTAACTACCACACCATATATTTATGAGAGCAGTAGACACACACACTTCCGATATCTCTTTTTAACAAGCGATAGAAACTAACACTAGAAATAACCACAAGAGGCAATGAAAAATTAAATTATTATTGTGTTTTTGAAATAACAGGATCAGCAACAGAGTGCATATCGTTTGTTAGGGTTGGACCCAGGATACTGCCCTGCGTAAAACTCTTCTATTTTCCGATAATGTCGGATGACGTATCAAATGCTTTAATTAGATCAAAAACTAATTCGGAGCTTGGTGTCGTCACTAAAACTTTTCGTAAAACTATGTATTAGGAACACTTAGGACGTTTTCAGTATGATTATGATAATAATTGTTCATATTTTTAGAACTTGTGAAATATACGTATTTTCGATAACCAAAACATCCCGTCTGTAATCCACGAAGGGTTAGGCAGAGGTGCCCCTAATAGTACATTTCGTCAGAAATGTTTTTTTTTATGTCCCATGTAATAGCGGGCGAGCCTATTAACCACGCACAAATCTAGACTCCATAGTTGCTACTGAGAAATTCTGTTGGAAAATCCCAATATCACTTTACCCGACCCGGGAATCGAACCCAGGACCTCCTGCTCAGCGGTCGTGCTTGCGACCACTCGACCAACGAGGCAGCTCATTAACCAATATTTTTGTGCTTCTGTTAAACTTCATAACCTTTTTTTTCTTTGACTTTTAATACTGAAGGTTACGGCTAAAGTTTTACGTCGCTTTCCTTATTTCAAGTAGGTCTAGGTACCGATGTTTACAAATTCACTGCAAATCTACACCTCATTCACCACAACAAAGTAAGATATCGCGCCACACACAGCGCTCTCTTCTCCACCGCCGCCGCCGCGTCGTCATTCGACGCAATAAATCGTCGTAATCGATTTAATTCAATAACTAATGTTATTAATAAAACAACAGATAAAATAGCAATACGTTTATTATGTATCGTTCAACAGTTACTTATAATAACTTAGTGCTTACAACATTATTGTACCATATTTACATATTTTGCTTTTACAAACTAGTAAAGACTTTGACACCGTGTTCTAATTTAAGCGACCTTCGCGTGAAAACTCGATCGGCGCGTCCATTTTGCTTGGTGGAACCGAACGCCTCGTTGCGTCGACAGAGGGCGCGGTAATGTCTTCGGAACAAATGACTGATATATGATCGCGTATTCGCGCGACGATCGCTTATATTAGGACACGGAGTAATAGTTTGACTTAGAACGAATACTTATTTTAAATTAAGCTTAGGGTAGAAAAGTGAAACGAAGTGAAGATTCTCCAGACAAATGCAATTCAAAATGATAATCACCACAAAATCAAACATTTTAACGGCATGCTAAGAAATATTAAATAAGACATATTTTTAAGAAAAATGTATAAAATGATTAAAGGAGAATCTTATAAAACAAGTTGAAGAAAGAGGTAGTTATAATTCAGAGCATGCGCACACTGTATGAGAAGAAAAGAAGAAGAAGAAAGAAGCAATAAAAAAAAATATGTTGAGAAAATACAGAATTAGATTCTTATCTACGTAGTTAAGTGTGCGCACCTACTAAAGTACAGCTTACATAAAACATTGATATAATTCATTGGCATTACAATCCGACAACTCTTCATAATAGTAGAAAAAAACAACAACATTTTGTACAACATTAAAAAATTCAATTTTTTTGTTCGAAGTTACAGCGCTGTGTATGAAATCCTGATTTTTCTAGAAGTCGCAGCAACTTATTGTTTTTCAGACATCGTTTGAATTGAACTTAAAATCTAAATAAACTGTAATACACTCTTACAGTTACAAGACGGCCAGAGCGAAGGAGGTTCACTTAGAGTTTTCATATTAAGGCTACGCGGCTACGATGCGATGCTACGACTTCCGCTACGAAATTTTAGGCTACGTCTTTTACATTCGTAGCCATATCTTTGGTGATGCTTATGCTCAAGTGTGGGGCTAAGAATAGAATATTAGATAGCTGCTTATGCTTAAATCCCACTTAGGTATTTTTTTCTTTTGTACTAGTATCGCTAGCCAACCGTTTATCTTCAGTCACTTCAGAAACGAACACTGCATCACTGGGGGTTCTAATCATACAACAAAAGTACCTTCAAACATAAACTGGAACCACTCTTCCTTCATCCGGCTATACTTTCTCTTCTGGTATCTGTAGGGGCAGACTAGCATCTTCTGGCTTTCTTCCAGCTGCTGCAGCAGCCTGTAACGCTCTTCTGTGTCTCTTCTTGGTTCGTTCTTTGTGGAAGAAGAGCCGGAGATAGTGGCAAGGGAAGACCACGCACTCTCCCGCGGGTTCTTCTGCGTCGATGTAGACTCCTCTCACGATGACTGAGTTGGAGCAGTTCAGGAGGATTAGGAGTGTTAAGCTTACGACGTGAGAACACCAGTTGCTGAGTTTTGGTGTTTCTGTAATAGGCAAATTGGTGTGATTAGACATGATATGTATTATGAGGGGTTATCTACGAGAACTAGAGATTGTATTTAGATTAATTAAAGGCACAATTTATTTCCACAGATTTTAAGGATTAAGCTCATTAGGAATTATATAGCTGGAAATTCGACTCCTATTTCAGACGTAAGGTCTCTCTCCCTAAACAAATCCTGTTTTTTAATAGTTTAATGGCTCTTTATTCTACTGGCAAGTTTGCGGCCACAATTTAACATAGTTAGATGGTTTGTTTGAAAACCGTACTTTTACATTTACGGACATTAAAGGGCTGAGTCTAAGGCCGCGTTAATGGCGTCGAGGTGATGAGATAATTGTTACTTAAGACACTGCGTTGCGGCGATTTGTGGAGTCCGACTAATTTCTTTTCTTTTCGCAGCATTTGCTTACGCGTGTATTTGCGAAAAACTCACCAGGAAAGAAATAAATATCAAGAAGCCCCCACACCCCCCGCCAGACGTTGACGGTGGCCAGGAAAGAGACGAAGTGGTACACGTCCGCGAGCAGCAGGCGGGGCGCCCCGTGTAGCCTGGCGGCTGACCAGCGCACCGGGGCCTGCAGGGCGAAGGTCACCAGCACCACCGCGTAGCCGGCTATCTGTAGGCAGAGATGAAGGTTGTTTACTAGACATAACATAACATCACGCCTTGTAATCCCCGCAGGGTTAGGCAAAAGTGTATCTAATAGTACCCCCACATTCCGCCAGTTTGTCTAAGTTCCATGCGAACTTATTGGCATCAATCGGGCATAAATTCAGACTTCGTGGCAGCTACAGAGAAATTTCTAGAGTATTTTGTGTGTACATAAATAAATAAATAAAAAAACAATTTGCCCGACTCGGGAATCGAACCTAGGACCTCATGCTCAGCAGTCACAATTGCGACCACTAGACCAACGAGGATAAATAATCAGTTATTTAAAGTTCTAAATAATTAGTAGACATTGCATAAACCACGGCGCCTGTATTTAAGCCTATTTACATTTCCTATCTAAAACCATAAAAGTTAAAACCTAATGTCGTCAGCAGACAAATCCTTATTACAGGCTCCCAGGCAGAGCTATGTAAACACAAATTAATTAACTGTAAACTTAAGTTTATTAACCGTAAACAGAAGTTTATTAATTGTAAACTTGGCTTTAAATAAAGATTATGTTTGGCAAAGAGTGGAAAGACCCGTGAACAATGATGAGAGATAGTTGTGTCAATAAGGAAATCTAATTAAAGACAAGATGGTTGGTAATAACAGTAACTACGTACAATGTTGTAAAGCTTTCCCTTTCCGTATTGTAGGATGATTTGAAATAGAAATAAGATATACAGTTTATCAGCTTATTGTGCATCCTCTTCATCTGGCTAGCCTTTTCCCAAATACGTTGGGGTCGGCTTCCAGTATAACTTAATGCAGCTGAATATTTTGCATAAAGCGACTGCCGACCTGACCTCACCTGACCTGTAATACGATACCCTTTGGTAAGACTGGTTGTCAGACTTTCGGGCCACAGACTAAACGACTGTCAAAAATCTACAAATGACAACCGTGACCAAAGGCTTAACGTGCTTTCCGAGGCACGGAGGAAACTGAATGCGGCTTTACCTGAAGAATTATCCGAGCGGCTGTTATTATTTAGCCAAGAGCTTCTCCTCTCTACTTTGCATCCTGTGCAAATGATTAGCCTGAATTAAGGTGCACCCACACCGAAGTTTCTTTTGTGGAACAACTAGGGATCTGTAAATACTCTAATGATATCCACACAGTCATAAGCTAATTGATTGCTTATTAATTACTATTAAAACAATCGAGCGTACCAAAGTTGGAGATTTCACAATGTTGTACATGTACACACAAAAATTATTATCACTTTGGAAAAATACTAGACGTGTCCGGTCTATTTACCCATATCGTTATAGAACTAACATGCATTAGGCAAAAATCAAAAAAAATAAAAATCATTTTTATTTGTGTAACAAAAGTATTGAATATAGCACGGCACTCATTGTACTCATTAACAAAACAGTACTAGTAATCATCCGAGCGAAAATGAAACAAACACGTGAACTGGCCTCTTTCTTAGGTTGATATTTAGTTTCCAAATCGAGAAAGAAGATTTAAGATTTATTCTCATCGCCGCACTGTATCATAATCTGCCTAGCCTTTTCTCAACTATGTTGGGGTCGGCTACCAGTCTAACCGGATGCAGCTGAATACCAGTATTTTACACGGAGCGACTGCCTATCTGACCTCCACAACTCAGTTAGTACTGGGTGATACGATAGGTACCCCTACTGGTTGACAGACTCTTCGGGCCACTGACTACCTGTAACGCGCGGAGAGAACTGGGAATGTAAGTATATGTAATGGGTGGTCACCCATCCACGGACCAACCTAGCCAAGTGCGGCTTAACCTAAAGATCGACCCGAGCGGCTGTTATTATTTAGCCACGAGCTCCTGGCCGCACTGTATCGCTTTATCAAAATCTGGCTCATCATCAATATGAGAACAGAGTTTTTCCACCGTTAGTTGCGGTCGCGCTATGGTGGAAAAACTATTTTGGAGAAGAAAACGTGGTAACCTAGATCGATTTAGCTGACGCTGTCCCCTTCACTTGGGCTTTGATTGTGAAGATTTATAGTGCGGAGTAGTATGAAAGGAGCAGTGGCAGCCCAGAGTGGGGGTCGAACCCGAATTTCGAGTCTTCTTTGGTTCGATGCAGCCCTATAGTTTAGTTAAGGTTCCTTTTTTTTTAAATTTGCCCCCCACTAGGAATTCCTCCTGTATCGTTGGTGCGTTTACAAACATTTAAACACACAAGCACAAACATGCAGACTCGGAACAACTACCTGTAGACCATACAAATATATGTTCCGTGCGGGAATCGATCCCGCGACACGCAGCGCAACAGCAAATCGCTCAGCCACTGCGCCAACCGTGCTGTGCTATACTTCGTCCTACTTTATGTACATAACTTGTTGTCATGACGCCTGCTCTCAAAACAGAGAAGGATAACATTGTGAGGGAACAGGCATGTCCTAGAACCAAAAACACGATAACATATGACATATACCCGCTCTGGGTCCACGGGAGATGTCCCAGCCGTAGAAACATAATAGGCTGATTATGAATATAAAGATTGGCGTAAATATCAAGTCGGCAAGGTTGGTCATAAACATGACTGTAAATGCAATTTGCCTGATTAACTTAAACAGTTCCGAGAACTTGATAACGACGATCAAGGAAAACATCTGCATGATGACCACATGACCAGACCATCATTAAATTATCCTCACTTTAAAGCTAATTTTATTAAACGACGTTCACTCCTCAACCTTACTAAGGAAATTGTAGATTATCTGATGATGTACTCATCATCCATAAGGAAAAGAAGTCGAATGCCGAAGAGGTACAGGCATCCTGTTCGCTAATTTAAATATACTGCTATCGCCAATCTGTCCAGGAGATGATTATGGTAATATTCCTGACGGTTCATTGTATGGACCATTAGGAGGCCGGGTAGTTTATGATGGGACTCGCTAGGCTCAGCACGACCAACTCTTGATATAAATATAACTAGCTGTGCCCGAGACCTTCGTTTGCTTGAAATGATTATAAAAATATTACTTCCCTATTTGAATCGGGTTTAAGGTTTTAATTTTTTTGCACGGATCCTTATTTTTTTTCAGAAATATTAAGTTACTCCTTGTAACAACAGCTATCTGCCAGTAAAAGTCCCGTCAAAATCGGTCCAGTCGTTTCGAAGATTAGCCGGAACTAACAGACAGACGGACAGACAAAATTAAAAAAAAAAAAAAAGTAGTATTAAAGTAAGTTATACTTTCACATCCAGTAAAAAGCTGTTATTTTCAAATTACAAACGGACATCATTTTTTATTTATTTGTATAGATGAAAATCAGATAGATTTTTTAGTAAAAATACGACTTAAGTTATATTTTGGTTTAAACATTGGTTTTAAAATACAACAATCACGTTCTATCCGTACAAGACGTTTTAACATTAATTAGGTAATTTTCTATAACTTTTTTTCGGTTGTTGCCAACCGCCACCCGCAAACAATGCTTGCAATTCTTCGGTGAGGATGCACCTTTACATTTAGGTACCCTGCACGTTAGTTCCAGGCCCACTGTCTCAACAACTAAAGTACAATGACGTCTTGGACCTAAAAATAGTCCGGAAAGAGCATTTATCCACTTTATATGCAAGTGCAAAATGTGTTCGGTGTCAGGAACTCGCAATGAGGTAAACGCTTTCGCAGTTCTGTTTATAAGTGGCACGCGTATTTCTGTCAGGCTTGACTACCCACGTGCTTCTATTTGCTCAATGTCACCGGGCTGGTAATGAACGAGGTTTGAGTAAACTTGAGGTGGTCTTGGACCTTAAGAGGTTCAATTGCAAATTAGATTGCTCACGTGCACGAAACTGAGTATTGTCGCGTGTGTATGACATGTACATGTTTGGTTTGCTTTGTTGATCAACAAAGTTAAGAACACGCATTTGGGAAAGTTAGGTCCCGGTTGGTAAATACAAGCTCCTGTTTTGTGTCGCTGGCAAGACAGTTTTAAATTTTTGCTAGCCTCAAACTACGCGACTTCCCCGACAATGTCGGTGGTAGCGCAAAAATCACTTTGACTAGATGGTTTTGGGCACATAATTACAGCTGGATAAGTGGTGAGTACAGACGCCAGCTCATAAAGTTACCACAATCTGTCAAATTTCTTTAAAAGACTTTCAACTTTCTCGCTAAAGCATTAGGTTCAAGGTTGATTGGGAAAATTTGACAGTTTCGGGTAGCTTGATGTGCTGATGTCTGTACTGTGAATCCATGTTAACATAGGTTCACATCCTAGTGCAGCGGTGTGTCGTGATACCGCACTGTGACGTCATCCGTTGCGCGTCAAATCTATGCATATAATGATGGCAGACCTACTTTCATGCTACCTCGTCCAAACTAAAATCAGCGCTAGTTAACAAACCGAAATCATTTTATTAATGGATCCTATGTACTCAGCTGGATTTGAGGACACGTCCTAGCAAGACTTATAAATGCTTTCACTATATCCATGAATATTTAAAACAAAGAGAAATGGTATTAATTTTTGTACAAACACTTTTTTTACATCACCAAAGTTTTATTTTTTATACTAGATGTGGTCGGTGTCCTCTGAGGCGAAAAACCGAAACAATCTCAGAGCTCACAGTCTCTTTTAAAGTTCAGATATTGTCTTGTCTTCAAATCTTGTCATGAAGGGTATGGAACAGTCCGAGTTATCCATTTGTTTACAAAACCGTCCGTCCTAATTCGTGCAGAGTTAAAATCCGATACAACGCTACTACATACGGCTGGGGGACGCAAGACGAACGAGAGGAAGACCCAATTGCGTTCACGTAAGTGGTCACTGACTCAGTGCCGTGTTATAACCTATATGTGGAAAATGTACCAGTTGTTTTAGGGATATCTGTAGAATATCGAGTTTGGAATGATTGGAAAGAAAGTATGATATGAAATAGTCAATGGTTTTAATGTTATATTGGAGACAAACGGAGATAAGCTAGTTAGAAAAGAGGTCTTAAATGTTTAAAATAATGCGAAAGTTAGCATCCTTTATGGATAATGAAAACTTATCAGACAAATTGGTCCTTATGCGACAGCGCAACGCGAACATTGGAATGTAGAGTAGAACATGAAGGTCGCGACTTAAAAACAGTTCAAGGATTGGTCGTCAAAAGAGAGGGCTGCTGCTCCGTCAGGAGCGAGTTTCAGATTTCTTCTTATAGTGTCGACGGTACTTTGATTTGACTACTAATCCACGAATTATATTGTCTGAGTTAAGTAGATTGTCTCGTCGAACGAAGTCATAGACATAGGAATAAAATTCGTGTAATTTGTTCTGAATTGAGAGTAGATCTAGATTCTCAATGTAGGTGTTTAACAGGAAGGACCTGATGGAGGATACCTATAGGAAGCTAACCTAACGAGGCAAAGCGAGTACAGCTAGAAATATGACTTAAAAATTGATTTCCTGCGATAAATAATGACTTTCTCCTACCTGAACAACTAGAAGAAGTTCTAAAATTATTTTAATTTGTCATGATATAAATCAGCTAAGCTAGTTCTTCCGATGGATCGGCGTAGACCATTTTTTATAGTTTCTGGTTTTTGAATTTCAGTCATGTGTTCATTTGGTTTGTCTCTAAGCAGTACCTATCCAGCGTTCAAATTACGCGGTTACAAAAGTCATTATTCTTTGTCATACTCTTACTGGCTTACTCTTTATCATTTACAAAAATAACATCCTGTTGGTACTCATATCGAAATGGAAAATACCCAAAAATATTCTTTGAGCCTTCTTAACACAAAATAATCATAAACTTAAAATAAGTTTATGACTTGATTTAACTAACCCTACCTAATGTATACCTTGACATCATTTTACAATGTTTATAAACAGAAAAAAATTTGTGACAATTGCTTACTTAAGGTTTTACCTAAATTATTTACAAGCTATTAAAAAGGATTAATCAAGTACATAACAATATATAGTTTTTAAACTATCATGGTGATAGTTGTTGTTTTTTTAATATTTATCGTCATACTTTTATGGTTCCACGGACGAGGAGTACTATTAGGGCGAATGTTACGAATGTAACTGAACGCACACACGTTTAAACAGAGATCAGAAGCTGTCAGTGACAATATTCCCTAAGGATCCACACCCAACCCTTTCAGTTCATTGATGATTGATGAAATTCGCCCTGAGACGACATTCAAGGGGCATTTCAACGTCTTGAATTTCTGTAGATAGGCCCACTAAATCTTAAAAACGTGGAGATCCACACCGTCCTAGGCTTGCCTTATTTGTTACATTTCGGTTTACCATGATTGTGCCTATCAGGCCTGTCCCAACAGTCGGAATTATGATGTGATGGCCGTTGCATTGCATACCTGCCCATTTTACGATTGTAATGCACGTACATTAATGTATAATCGTAACGGGAGCAAAGAAAGTACACAACCCACTAATGGCAGGGGCGATCTATTTTTAGTTCAGGGCACCTATAAATAACAGCGCGGAAATATCATTACACTACAATTGCTGACGTGTTTAATGTATACGACCAATAGAGATTGAGGTTTTTACCAGAAATGGTCCATTTTGAGGGCAGTCTGGTATAGTTTTTGACTTCCGAAAAGTGCCAATTCTCAGTCAAATCTGAATGATTCGTTAAAACAAAAGTCGGGTAGATTTTGACCGCATTTACCTCATGTTGGAGACGAGGATTCGAGACGTAAGCCGCCGAACTGCCACACAAAATTTTGTTGTCCTTTCAGACTATGCTCCAAAAATCAGATTCTAACTACAGAAGTATTCTGTCAGTTCTCAGTGTCTACAGCGTCCACTGTATGTACATACCGGTTTGGCTGGACTCACCTTCATAAAAAATCAGGTCAAAACTCACCAGTGACACCCAACACGATTTACTCTTGTCATCAGGGAACAGGAAGATGTCCAGCAGCGCCCAGGAGCCTCGCCACACGAAGACAACCAGCGAGCCCACCACTGCCACCGAGAAGATGCAGTCCAGGATGTACAGCATTGTCTCTCGGCTGTTCTGTAACAAATAGCCAGTGTTACATTGCTAGTAATCCGGTGTATTCGGTTAGACTGTTCAGATATGGTACGGTGAATGAGAATATCGTAAGGACAGGCATCCTGGAACCGGAAAATCAAAGGCATAAGACATACTATCAACCCGCACTGGGCCCGCGGTGGAACACTGCCGGAGTGGGCAGTGTTCCAACACGGGGGCCCAGCGCGGCTTTTACAGAGGCCTGTGTCCTAGCAGCGATAGCTAAGGGCTAGTAGCTTCATTGTAGTCGTTATGTACCAGATGAGGAGTCCCGTGTTTCTACAGGGTGTTAGGTTAATCGTGGGCAATACTTTAAGGGACTAAAGTACTCATAAATATGAGCAACTTTTACTATGGGGCTAACTATGAAATATGATTTAAAAAATTTGCTGTTGCCTACATTTTTTCCAGTTACGCGACCAATTATGAATGTATCAGCTGAAATTTTTTTCGCGATTTCATGGTCGGTCCCATAGTAAAAGTTGCTTATTTTCATGAGTACTACATGCCCCTAAAGTATTGTCCACGTTTAAAAAAACACCCTGTATAAAGAAAAGAACTCGAGGAAACCGTAACATTCAAGCCTGTTTTATCGACATGAACACTTTCTAAAATGCTGCAAATAGAACGTAAAGTTTTAGTAGGAAATGTGGGGTGGATTAGTGCAGCCGCTTTAGGGCTGCTGATATTATTTTTAACTGACCTATGTACGTCGCGTATCGCCTATAATTTCAACATGCAGATGGGGTTTTTAAACCCCTTCATAAAACATAATAGCTTTTACCCAAAGGTTCGTTCGCGTGGAGATCGGAAATTACCCCCAGGAATTGGGTACTACCGGTAGTAACCAATTCCTGGGGGTAATAAATGGCTTTTTTTCTTTCTGTATTTTTGTTTTCGTTTCTGAATAACTTGTATTTGGACGAATTTATGTTGTGGCTGTGGTTGTGGCTTAATAGTGTGACCTGTGTGCAGCCATTTAACACCTATTTGGTCTCTTTATCTTTCAATAGTTTTCGGAGGATTGCAATTTTTATTATTTTTTTATTTAGAAGTCGTCGTTTTCTTCAATTTAATTCAATTTATTTCTAAAATACCGAATTTAAAAGCAGATAATTATTTTGGCAGTGTTTAATTCTGTGAAAAAAAAAATCCGTTTAACCGCGATGTCGTGAAAAGATAATAACAAACAGACAGACATACTAAGTTCCGTTCACATTTATATTACTAGTGTAGGAAACGGCGAAAATGCAAACGCAATAAATAACATTAAATTTAAATAAAAACTCCTATTTAGCATTTGAACGTCCATTGTACGGGTATAACAGAAAAATTTAAGCATAGCAATCAGTGACGTCACAGGTTATTGTGGACGTAGAATTGTAGACGACAGACTAGGAGGTCGTTACAATTTGAGCACAATGGTCTCTTCTAAGAAATTGCCAAGATACGGAGTTGGCACCTCCGCATTCCAAATTTAAATATGATTGTCCATCAAAGCTACCAAGGAAACAGATAGACAGACGTACCTATTCATAAAACTAATAGAGGGTGTGGAATGTATAACCTCGAGATGTCTAGAGAGATGTGATGACATGGTGTTAGGAGACATAACGTTCGTCCCTGCGTGCCCTGAGCACAAGCTACCTTGCTAATTTTCGTCACAGCTGGTGTTTAAACTCATTAGTTTTAGATAGGAAGGGTAACGCTGCATCTTAACCTGACCTTACCAAAGCGAATACCCGACCGTCCGTTCATATGTCACTCATTTGCTGGAAATCTAAAAGGCGGCCTTTGTCTAAGTTACAAGAGGCCCTAGACGAAATGGCTTTTTAGGATGTTACCACACCGATCGATCGATCGTCGATCGAAGCCATCGATCGATGGAAGAATGGACAAGTCGACGTAGATCGTCGATATGTATATTTGGTAAAGTATATTTTACACCGATAGATTGTCAAATTCTAAATTAACGCGAGCGAAGCCGCGGCCAAAAGCTATCATCATTCTCCTGGCCTAATCTCAATTCATTTGGGATCGGCGTAGCATGTCTTCTTTCTCCGTACTTCTCTATTACTCGTCATAGATAAGTGTAATTGTAATGATAATAATGATACTTTCTTAATTTAATTCTTAAAAATATAAGTACGTTTCATAAATAATGTCAATGTTTGCATGCAATGGGAAAATATGTCTGAGCTTTGATATTTCATAACAACTATTGTGTATTACCTATATTTGCAAAATAAAATTCTATTCTAACCCTGCTGAAGGTCGTTGTAGAAATACCTCGAGATTGTCACATGTCTAAGGCTTCGGTACCTGTAAATAAAAACTAGTATAGACCGAACTGAAAACAATACATTTGCTATAAAGGGTGTAAAAAGACCCTAGACGGAGCCGAAAGGCACTTATTGGCCCCATCATTGCGATCATTTTTTTGTTCTAGACTATGCCTAATATAACCTTCTAGTTACCGAGATATTGGGGGTCAAAGTTCGAACTTTTTCACAGGTTTTTTTTTTAATACATTTTTTTAATGTAAGAACTTTTCTTTAAACACCTCCACGAGCCCCGTACTATTCAATCCATCCGTCAGCACAATGTTTTGAATAAGTTACATTGATTCCTACCGTAAAACGTGATTTTTCACCCCAAAAAAAGAAAGTCGTTTCCCAGCAATAATTTTTTGTTTGTTACAAATTTGTTTTTTACTTAGTTTGGTGTACATAATGCTTGGTTGACGGCTTCGTGAAGGGTCTGTTTACAGTTTGTAGACTAATCTGCACGTGGGTAGCAGCGTTATATTTCAAATGAGGAGGTCATTATTGAAATAATCAGAGTACCAATCCAAGAAATTATACTATTAGTACGTAGCTATTATTCATCACAAATGAGGATAGTCTGTTTTGGTATGGGCATGTGATAAGGAGGGATGAAACACATATGACTAAAGAAGTGATCATCATCTGCCCAGACATTTCGGAACTATGAGGCAGTTGGATCTGATCAAAATATTGATGGATGGAGAGGGAGAAAAAGACTAAAGAAAAGATGGATGGTGTGAGGAATGATTTGAAAGAAAAAGGAGAAAATGATAGGGTCGTCAACTTATCATTTACTACTCCGTTGACAGGAGAGACTAAGAAAGAAAAAACATGTTGTGCGGTCCAAGTAAAATAGAACAAGGGCAGGTAGACCCGAAGAGACCCTATCCGACCCGAAAGGGGTATATATCTATGTATACCAATGATATTAACAAATAAAAAATAAGAAACATAAAATATTCATGAAAATAAAAATACTAATGAATTTAGAAATGCATGATGTTTATCTCAAACAACATTTCCCTAAATTCTAACAAACTTCATAAGTATGATCTATTTTCAATTGTTTGTTTATAACGTCACTACCCGTCAACCGACCGGAGTGTTGCCGCTCGCAACCCTGTGTTGCCATGTTAGTTTGCTCATTTTAATACCTACATTTTATTTAATTTTCATCGCTTTTTTTTTTACTTGTTATTCAAAATGGATTACATAAATAGAATTTAATCTCGATACCTATAATACACTCACGGATTGTACAGGTTTTTTTTAAACATTTTTATCATTAACCTCTTGCAAACTTTACTTATGTTTTATTCCAGTTGGTTTTTCAAGGGATTTAAAACTTCGAAGTGGATTAAAAAAAAATAAAAAAGCGATCACTAAATGAATGCCTAACTAACTAAAAACGTTATGTTGGATTTTCAAAGCTCAGCCAGCGTAGAGCACTGAAAGTTCTAATTCCGTCAGTGCAATAATATTTAGGGAATAATTTAGGTGTCATTAAGTTTAAGTTCAAAAACAGGCAGAGAAACGTTATCCAATGTAAGACCTTCGAGAAAACGTGTCCCTACTGAATTATCAAAATAAATTTGAGTTCAACAAATTAGGTTGCTAGTTGATATCCGACTTGGGCATAACAACAGGGCATTACCTAATGTCGAGTACATACGTAGAATATTAATATAAGATACATAATAAAAGCCAAGACAAACTAATATACGGTTTAACAATGTTGAACTAAGATAGTGAACAATAAAGTAATCATCATCATAATAAACGTAAAGTAACTTTACAAACGTCAGCTGATGCGAAGTAGCTACACTTTAAGATGAGTACCAAAATAGATACGTGGATTTCATTATCATGAAACTAGCACTTAGCACCCGACTACGTCTGTTCGATTTGGTACTTTCCCCTACGAACTTCAACACAATCTCCGTCCTCTTCAGTTTTGGAGACACGATCTTGGATGGGTTACCAAAAGAGGATTTTGTATCAAGTTTCGATTTTCTAAGAATCAGCTATTGCAAGGCAAGGCGGCAAGGCAGCAAGGCGTTTGACAGCCACTGAGAAATTCCTAATGATAAAACCCTATAACACTTTGCCCGACCTGAGAATCGATCCCAGGACTTCATGCTCAGTAGTCAAGCTGACTGATCAAGGCGTTTAACAGTGTTTATTTTTAGCAGGCAAATTTCTCAGACATGGTGCAATGGATTAAGAATATCCTTCAAAATCCTTCAGATGTTATTGGTAAATCTGTGCATTGTGCCAATTGAGCGTGTAAAATAGAAATATAATGAAAGAAAGTAAGAAAATAGTGTTTATTCGCTGTTATTAAAAACAAAATCAAAATAAATAAACAAACAAAAAATACCTATACCCATCCACAGTTTTGAATATAACTTGTATACCCATCCACAGTTTTGAATATAACTGTGGATGGGTATACAAGTAAAATTCAAAACTGTGGATGGGTATAGGTATTTTTTGTTTGTTTATTTATTTTGATTTTGTTTAAATAAACTAAGGAGAGGAATACGACTGTCCTATCCGTATATTCAAATCACAACAATTTTTAATGCTTCGAGTACTCTATCATACCTTCTCGTAAGTATCAACGAACACGCACGAATCAATGAATGGATGATCAGCTGGTCCTGTGTGTCAAGTACGCACTCCACTAATCTGTACTGTTTATTTGTCAGACTCACTCTAGGGTTTGATGAACCTTAGGTTTGCAGGAAATCTCGAGGTGATAGGAAATGATTCAACTGGTCCTTGTGTTGATAACCTGTTATCACGTAAAACGATGATGTGTTGTCCTTTTGGCAGAATTTTTCGCAAGTTACTGCACCATAAATATCGTCAGTCTGTGTCAGTCGTGTTTGGCTGCAGACTTCCTAACTATTGGAGAGTTGATCCCATACTGTGATAGAGTTATGTTTATGCGAATATGGGTAAATGGAGCAGGGGAGGTGATTGAGAATAGGCGCAGCGCTTAACGGAAATAACCAAACATCACTCAACATCAACTGACTATTCTGAAGAGACCTGACCAAATAGAAACCGAATTCCTTTTTTGGGAACTGGTAATGCAGCTTTAAGAAAATGAGCAGTTCTAAATGGTACCAACCGTACGAAACATAGTGGGAACATCGAAATAGTCCTGCGGCGAGTCAACGGCGACGGCAAACGGTGCGGCGCAGATGTTCCTTAGCGCGCGCAAAGCCGCGAGCGACAGCGTCGCCGCCGCCGTGGTGGACAGCAGCGTGCGCGCGCTGTCGCCCGTGCACTCGTTGAGCAGGTTCCACACGCCACGCCAAGCGCCCACGCACGCCACGCCCGCGATGGCCGTGCACATCCGCGACACCACGTAGTACGTCAGCCGGCCGCGCTCCGGCCGCAGATGTTTGCTCAGTTGCGTTTGGAACACCGAAAACAACAAGTCACAGCACAGTCCGAAGGCGGCACACGCGGCCGCGCTGCCCACGGGCTCGTCGGGCAGCACGTACAGGTCCATGAGGGTCCATGTGGATTTCCAGTAGGTTACCACAGCGGGTGCAACGACGAGACTCGCGAAGAGCGCGTCTGCGCACTCCAGGAGAGCGGCGTGCGCGCGCGAGCCGCTCGCCAGCGTGTCGGCCAGCCCCGCAGTGCTTCCGCGCATGTCTGCCGTGTGCCTGTGCGCGCCTCACTGACAGACTGAGTCCCACCGGCACAACGCACCGACAGATTACTACAAGTAATTGCATTATCACCCGTCCCGCGCTGACGTACCCGTGTTTGCTCGGGACTCAACGGTTGTGCGTATGATTCTACGCTGAGCTAATGCCGATGCTAGGATCGTCTGTTAGAGATAAGAGGTCTTTAACCTGCTTAAATAGTGCTTCTTGGCGATAGATTCTGTTTGATGAATTTGATAACACATGTTATCGATTGCCTGATTCCTGTATGATAAAGACAAACTAATATACGGTTTAACAATGTTGAACTAAGATAGTGAACAATAAAGTAATCATGATCATAATAAACGTAAAGTAACTTTACAAACGTCAGCTGATGCGAAGTAGCTACACTTTAAGATGAGTACCAAAATAGATACGTGGATTTCATTATCATGCAACTAGCACTTAGCTCCCGACTTCGTCTGTTCGATTTGGTACATTCCCCTACGAACTTCAACACAATCTCCGTCCTCTTCAGTTTTGGAGACACGATCTTGGATGGGTTACCAAAAGAGGATTTTGTATCAAGTTTCGATTTTCTAAGAATCAGCTATCGTCTTCTTCTTAGCGTGTCGATGGCGAATTTTTATTATATATGTTTGGCCCAAAATTCAGCTACGCAAATTCCGCTCGCTGATGCAGTCATAAGATCGTCAAATGTGTGTGAGCTATCGTGAAAAACATAACATACATAGACATACCTAACATCACTCCTGTAGTCTCCGAAGGGACTGGCAGAGGTGTACCTAATAGTACACCCACATTTCACCAGTTATGTTTCACTCCTATGTAATTGGTGGCGAGAGCCCAGCATAACACTGTGGCAGCCACTGAGAAATTCCTAATGATAAAACCCTATAATACTTTGCCCGACCTCAGAATCGATCCCAGGACCTCATGCTCAGTAGTCAAGCTGACTGATCAAGGCGTTTAACAGTGTTTATTTTTAGCAGGCAAATTTCTCAGACATGGTGCAATGGATTAAGAATATCCTTCAAAATCCTTCAGATGTTATTGGTAAATCTGTGCATTGTGCCAATTGAGCGTGTAAAATAGAAATATCGATATGAAAGAAAGTAAGAAAATTGTGTTTATTCGGCATTATTAAAAACAAATTTAACAAAATACATAAACAAACAAAAATTACCCATACCCATCCACAGTTTTGAATATAACTGTGGATGGGTATAAGAGTAGAGAAAGACCAAAGAAACGATGGATGGACTGTGTGAAGAATAATATGCCTAGAAAGGAGGTGTCTGATGAGATGACGACAAAAACATGGAAGAAAAAGACATGCTGCGCCGAGCCCAAATGAATTAGGACAAGAGCAAGAGAATGATGATGAAATAAATAAACTAATAATTCTAAAAGAGCCATATGATCGACAATCATAAATTGACTAATGGTGTAAACATCTCCTTTGTAGTCAAAAAGTTAACAACTACTGTTATTGCATAAAACTTAATTTTGTAACTTCGTTGGAAGAAGTAACTGACTCTTTAAAACTAGTACTCCAACCTAGCTCGGTAGTCAGGGTTTTAATTGCTTTGTTATCTAGTATTATGCCAATAGAATTTATTTATTTCTCCTTTGTTGTATAATTGTTACTTACATCTAAACTTGGTGTTATTTCTTTGTTTGTATAGAATGATAGATACACGATTTTAACTATTCATTGTGAGAAAGATACAATGGAATAATACATAATCATTTATCTCACTTAAATAACCATTAAACATTCCATAAATCATCTTCATTAAAATATAAACTGATTACTAACGCTAATTCTGTACTTTATGCTCTGGAATAGAGGCGGAAATCGAATTTTTTGTCCGAAACCCAAATTAACTAGGGATGTTATGTGGTACGCTGATAACCTTCACAAAAAGCATAACACAACTAGACAAAGTGGAAATCACATTACTCCATTGAACGAATGCCTGTATATGAAATTGTCACCATGTAATGCCAAGTCACTGTGCCTTCCAAACATTAGCAATAACAGGGTGAAATAAACGGAAAGAAAAGCTTTAGCACCCCACCCCTTGACCATTCAACTCTTTTTAAGAACTCTTTAGGTATAAATATTGGAAAAATTAAGGGTATTGCTACTGAAAGTGCCAAACTCGTCGCCAAATTGTGGGCTGACTCAATTTGAATTGTCATCGATACCTACGCTAAGGAGAGGAATACGACTGTCCTATCCGTATATTCAAATCACAACAATTTTTAATGCTTCGAGTACTCTATCATACCTTCTCGTAAGTATCAACGAACACGCACGAATTAATGAATGGATGATCAGCTGGTCCTGTGTGTCAAGTACGCTCTCCACTAATCTGTACTGTTTATTTGTCAGAGTTACTCTAGGGTTTGATGAACCTTAGGTTTGCAGGAAATCTCGAGGTGATAGGAAATGATTCAACTGGTCCTTGTGTTGATAACCTGTTGTCACGTAAAACGATGATGTGTTGTCCTTTTGGCAGAATTTTTCGCAAGTTACTGCACCATAAATATCGTCAGTCTGTGTCAGTCGTGTTTGGCTGCAGACTTCCTAACTATTGGAGAGTTGATCCCATACTGTGATAGAGTTATGTTTATGCGAATATGGGTAAATGGAGCAGGGGAGGTGATTGAGAATAGGCGCAGCGCTTAACGGAAATAACCAAACATCACTCAACATCAACTGACTATTCTGAAGAGACCTGACCAAATAGAAACCGAATTCCTTTTTTGGGAACTGGTAATGCAGCTTTAAGAAAATGAGCAGTTCTAAATGGTACCAACCGTACGAAACATAGTGGGAACATCGAAATAGTCCTGCGGCGAGTCAACGGCGACGGCAAACGGTGCGGCGCAGATGTTCCTTAGCGCGCGCAAAGCCGCGAGCGACAGCGTCGCCGCCGCCGTGGTGGACAGCAGCGTGCGCGCGCTGTCGCCCGTGCACTCGTTGAGCAGGTTCCACACGCCACGCCAAGCGCCCACGCACGCCACGCCCGCGATGGCCGTGCACATCCGCGACACCACGTAGTACGTCAGCCGGCCGCGCTCCGGCCGCAGATGTTTGCTCAGTTGCGTTTGGAACACCGAAAACAACAAGTCACAGCACAGTCCGAAGGCGGCACACGCGGCCGCGCTGCCCACGGGCTCGTCGGGCAGCACGTACAGGTCCATGAGGGTCCATGTGGATTTCCAGTAGGTTACCACAGCGGGTGCAACGACGAGACTCGCGAAGAGCGCGTCTGCGCACTCCAGGAGAGCGGCGTGCGCGCGCGAGCCGCTCGCCAGCGTGTCGGCCAGCCCCGCAGTGCTTCCGCGCATGTCTGCCGTGTGCCTGTGCGCGCCTCACTGACAGACTGAGTCCCACCGGCACAACGCACCGACAGATTACTACAAGTAATTGCATTATCACCCGTCCCGCGCTGACGTACCCGTGTTTGCTCGGGACTCAACGGTTGTGCGTATGATTCTACGCTGAGCTAATGTCGATGCTAGGATCGTCTGTTAGAGATAAGAGGTCTTTAACCTGCTTAAATAGTGCTTCTTGTCGATAGATTCTGTTTGATGAATTTGATAACACATGTTATCGATTGCCTGATTCCTGTATGATAAAGACAAACTAATATACGGTTTAACAATGTTGAACTAATATAGTGAACAATAAAGTAATCATGATCATAATAAACGTAAAGTAACTTTACAAACGTCAGCTGATGCGAAGTAGCTAGTGTAGCTACACTTTAAGATGAGTACCAAAATAGATACGTGGATTTCATTATCATGCAACTAGCACTTAGCTCCCGACTTCGTCTGTTCGATTTGGTACATTCCCCTACGAACTTCAACACAATCTCCGTCCTCTTCAGTTTTGGAGACACGATCTTGGATGGGTTACCAAAAGAGGATTTTGTATCAAGTTTCGATTTTCTAAGAATCAGCTATCGTCTTCTTCTTAGCGTGTCGATGGCGAATTTTTATTATATATGTTTGGCCCAAAATTCAGCTACGCAAATTCCGCTCGCTGATGCAGTCATAAGATCGTCAAATGTGTGTGAGCTATCGTGAAAAACATAACATACATAGACATACCTAACATCACTCCTGTAGTCTCCGAAGGGACTGGCAGAGGTGTACCTAATAGTACACCCACATTTCACCAGTTATGTTTCACTCCTATGTAATTGGTGGCGAGAGCCCAGCATAACACTGTGGCAGCCACTGAGAAATTCCTAATGATAAAACCCTATAATACTTTGCCCGACCTCAGAATCGATCCCAGGACCTCATGCTCAGTAGTCAAGCTGACTGATCAAGGCGTTTAACAGTGTTTATTTTTAGCAGGCAAATTTCTCAGACATGGTGCAATGGATTAAGAATATCCTTCAAAATCCTTCAGATGTTATTGGTAAATCTGTGCATTGTGCCAATTGAGCGTGTAAAATAGAAATATCGATATGAAAGAAAGTAAGAAAATTGTGTTTATTCGGCATTATTAAAAACAAATTTAACAAAATACATAAACAAACAAAAATTACCCATACCCATCCACAGTTTTGAATATAACTGTGGATGGGTATAAGAGTAGAGAAAGACCAAAGAAACGATGGATGGACTGTGTGAAGAATAATATGCCTAGAAAGGAGGTGTCTGATGAGATGACGACAAAAACATGGAAGAAAAAGACATGCTGCGCCGAGCCCAAATGAATTAGG
Source organism: Noctua janthe (assembly GCA_910589295.1). Classification (NCBI taxonomy): domain Eukaryota; kingdom Metazoa; phylum Arthropoda; class Insecta; order Lepidoptera; family Noctuidae; genus Noctua; species Noctua janthe. The sequence goes on from OU342561.1 coordinate 3,426,442, forward strand.
ACAAGAGCAAGAGAATGATGATGAAATAAATAAACTAATAATTCTAAAAGAGCCATATGATCGACAATCATAAATTGACTAATGGTGTAAACATCTCCTTTGTAGTCAAAAAGTTAACAACTACTGTTATTGCATAAAACTTAATTTTGCAACTTCGTTGGAAGAAGTAACTGACTCTTTAAAACTAGTACTCCAACCTAGCTCGGGAGTCAGGGTTTTAATTGCATTGTTATCTAGTATTATGCCAATAGAATTTATTTATTTCTCCTTTGTTGTATAATTGTTACTTACATCTAAACTTGGTGTTATTTCTTTGTTTGTATATAATGATAGATAAACGATTTTAACTATTCATTGTGAGAAAGATACAATGGAATAATACATAATCATTTATCTCACTTAAATAACCATTAAACATTCCATAAATCATCTTCATTAAAATATAAACTGATTACTAACGCTAATTCTGTACTTTATGCTCTGGAATAGAGGCGGAAATCGAATTTTTTGTCCGAAACCCAAATTAACTAGGGATGTTATGTGGTACGCTGATAACCTTCACAAAAAGCATAACACAACTAGACAAAGTGGAAATCACATTACTCCATTGAACGAATGCCTGTATATGAAATTGTCACCATGTGATGCCAAGTCACTGTGCCTTCCAAACATTAGCAATAACAGGGTGAAATAAACGGAAAGAAAAGCTTTAGCACCCCACCCCTTGACCACTCAACTCTTTTTAAGAATTCTTTAGGTATAAATTTTGGAAAAATTAAGGGTAATACTACTGAAAGTGCCAAACTCGTCGCCAAATTGTGGGCTGACTCAATTTGAATTGTCATCGATACCTACACTAAGGAGAGGAATACGACTGTTTTTAATGCTTCGAGTACTCTATCATACCTTCTCGTAAGTATCAACGAACACGCACGAATTAATGAATGGATGATCAGCTGGTCCTGTGTGTCAAGTACGCTCTCCACTAATCTGTACTGTTTATTTGTCAGAGTTACTCTAGGGTTTGATGAACCTTAGGTTTGCAGGAAATCTCGAGGTGATAGGAAATGATTCAACTGGTCCTTGTGTTGATAACCTGTTATCACGTAAAACGATGATGTGTTGTCCTTTTGGCAGAATTTTTCGCAAGTTACTGCACCATAAATATCGTCAGTCTGTGTCAGTCGTGTTTGGCTGCAGACTTCCTAACTATTGGAGAGTTGATCCCATACTGTGATAGAGTTATGTTTATGCGAATATGGGTAAATGGAGCAGGGGAGGTGATTGAGAATAGGCGCAGCGCTTAACGGGAATAACCAAACATCACTCAACATCAACTGACTATTCTGAAGAGACCTGACCAAATAGAAACCGAATTCCTTTTTTGGGAACTGGTAATGCAGCTTTAAGAAAATGAGCAGTTCTAAATGGTACCAACCGTACGAAACATAGTGGGAACATCGAAATAGTCCTGCGGCGAGTCAACGGCGACGGCAAACGGTGCGGCGCAGATGTTCCTTAGCGCGCGCAAAGCCGCGAGCGACAGCGTCGCCGCCGCCGTGGTGGACAGCAGCGTGCGCGCGCTGTCGCCCGTGCACTCGTTGAGCAGGTTCCACACGCCACGCCAAGCGCCCACGCACGCCACGCCCGCGATGGCCGTGCACATCCGCGACACCACGTAGTACGTCAGCCGGCCGCGCTCCGGCCGCAGATGTTTGCTCAGTTGCGTTTGGAACACCGAAAACAACAAGTCACAGCACAGTCCGAAGGCGGCACACGCGGCCGCGCTGCCCACGGGCTCGTCGGGCAGCACGTACAGGTCCATGAGGGTCCATGTGGATTTCCAGTAGGTTACCACAGCGGGTGCAACGACGAGACTCGCGAAGAGCGCGTCTGCGCACTCCAGGAGAGCGGCGTGCGCGCGCGAGCCGCTCGCCAGCGTGTCGGCCAGCCCCGCAGTGCTTCCGCGCATGTCTGCCGTGTGCCTGTGCGCGCCTCACTGACAGACTGAGTCCCACCGGCACAACGCACCGACAGATTACTACAAGTAATTGCATTATCACCCGTCCCGCGCTGACGTACCCGTGTTTGCTCGGGACTCAACGGTTGTGCGTATGATTCTACGCTGAGCTAATGCCGATGCTAGGATCGTCTGTTAGAGATAAGAGGTCTTTAACCTGCTTAAATAGTGCTTCTTGGCGATAGATTCTGTTTGATGAATTTGATAACACATGTTATCGATTGCCTGATTCCTGTATGATAAAGTCGATATGAAGACCGACGAAACTTCCGAGAAACACTCTCACTTATTAGTAGAATGACGCAGAGAGCCTTAGTAGGCAACTACCGTAATTTCATAAACCTAAAGCCATCGATCACGTATGAAATTACTTAATTTGTTTACACAATCATCTTCATTATGGTAATCTCTTACTAAGACTGTTGAGTTTCGTGCCCTCAAGTGAAATATACCCTAATTGTGTCCAACTTTTCTGATATAACGAAACATGAGCTTCGATGGGCTGAATACACCATAAACTTTTAAGTTTTTAACACAATAATCCTTGTATGACGAAATTAGGGTACCACCTGCTAGAGCAATTTTCCTAGTTCCCAGGTTAAACCGAAGTTTCTAGTATGCTTAGTATGTTCAGATTTCAGATGTGCGTTTCTACTCTGTTTCAATAAAAAAGGTTATAGTTGGTGACCCAAGCTCAGCACCCAAACTTCAGTCGTAAATGCGACTGTCGAGTTGACAGTTGTACCTACCTGTTTTCGATTCCTGAATCAGGCACGTCAGGTGTTGTTAAAGCTAAGGAATTCTCTAGTAGCCCAAAGTCTCTAGACTTTAGGCCCGATTTGTTCTTGATTAATTTCATCTCTCTCTTGAAAAAAGAGTTAGAACAAAGTTGAAATCAGCTTCCTGTGTGACTGGATGTAGCTGAATTGACCTCTACAGCCCAGCTACCAGGTAACATGTTACTCCTTGGTAGACTGGTTGTCATACTTTTTGACTTCTGAAGATCAGTAACTTGCAACAACAAAATAGGCGACGTAACCACAGCCCTGTCTGTCTCTTCGGGAAACACACTCGTGTTAGTACTTGCAAGTAATCTGGGTTACACCAACCGTTTATCTGTGCCCTCGCGATCTTCGTAAGAGTGACCGTGAAGATAATAAGACAATCGTTCAACGGATCACGATCAGTAGGCCAGTAACTACGCACTTCCTAACTGATTCGGACTTAAGTGTTATAACTATGTGGTCAGCATTGACCGTTGATCTCTATTACTGCTGGAGTTTTAAGGGCTTTTTCCACTTGGCAGAATTCAGTATTTTTTTAAGAACAGATGATATTGAAGCTTTTTTACACCATCGGCCTAGTCTTTTTACAACTTCGTTGGGGTCGGCTTCCAGTCTGACCGGATGTATATTGCAGTTGAGTAGCAATACTTTAATTGGGTCGACTGCCTATCTAACTTCCACGATCAAGTAACAAAGTTCAAGTTATGCTGAACGTTAGACGCAGGCTTCTAGCTGCCCGTAACGACTGGCAAAGATCTGTGAATGACAACCAAACCAACAGATTACCGTGATTTCCGAAATACAGAGGGATCTCAGCCTGTAAAGATGAACATCCATTCACAAACCGGCCTCGACAAGCGTAACTTCACCTGATCCGTGCTGCTACCTTGGTTTTTGTGAGGTTAATTTTGTCATTGTTATACAACTAACTTCTCCGAAGAATCTTACTTCTTTCTTACTAATAAATAATAATAAATTCGAATATATGCGAAAGTTCGGATGGACAGATGTTTGTTACTCAATCACGCCAGAACGGCTGAAAGGATCTAGATGAAATTTGGCATAGAGATAGCTTATAGTCTGAAATAACACATAAACTACTTTTTTCTCACAGATACCCATCAAAAATTCCACGCGAACGAAGTCGTGGGCAACAGCTAGTTAAGTATAAAGTACTTACAGAAATTTGGAACCTTGTAGAGAATATGTAGGTGGGCTCCTTTCCGTCGGTGACTAGGAAGTATGGCGACGCGAGCAGGTTGCGCGACGAGCGCAGGATCGTGATCGCGATGTAGAAGAACAGCGTTATGGCACCTATCATCACTGGCCTGGTGACAGAAGTATAAATAGTATTAAAATATGCGCTATGGCACTTCAGGGTAAGCTTGTCATGTGTGTTACTGAAGTTGGATAATGCAGTAGTGGATTAGTAGTACTAGACGAAAATCTTTTAATTTATTGAATATGTTCATGCACAATTATACACCGTGACTTTTTAGTCGTCTTACAAAGGTCGTTCTCCACTCAATGTACCCGACATAAAATAGCTCGAGGCGCGATTTTTTTTTTCTTCCATAGAATAAAATTCAAACGGCGCGGTCTACGTGTCAAACGGCAGAACATTACCTACCCAGCACTCGAGTCCAGTAAATCATCGCTCGAAACAGGGTGTTTTAACTACGTCATGCGTCATAATACTGAATAATGTTTTTATTTTTAAATTATTAAAATCTCATGAATACTATTTTTTTTAATACCTATTTTTTTTTAAGAATGTTTAGTATTCATTGGATACATGTAGTGGGCTGCCGTTGTAAAACGACTAAAAAGTCACGGTGTATAATATTGATCATTTTATTTATCATGTTCTCCAACATTGGCATTGTGTTGCAGCATGCAGATGTGTGGAGTGACAAAGACATAATTGATGTCATCATCAGCATTTGCTTAGCCTTTCCAACTATGTTGGGGTCGGCTTCCAGTCTCACCGAATTCAGCTGAATATTAGTAGTATTTTACATGGAGCGACTGCCTATCAAACCTCCATAACCCAGATAATATTAATGTACTTCCCAATGAGGAGCACCTACCTACGTTTATTATTTCCAGCAAGCACAGAAGCCAAGTCTCTAAAACTGCCAACGCTTCGGTACCACTCCAATCCTCGTAGACAAACTATTCAGTGAGTAATCAGAATAATTCAACATCTGCCTAGCCTTATTCCAACAATGTTAGGGTCGGCTTCCAGTCTAACCGGATGCAGCTGAATACCAGTATTTTATATGGAGCGACTGCCTATCTGACCTCCACAACCTAGTCAGTACTAGGTAATACGATACCCATTGGTAAGACTGTTTGTCAGACTTTTGAGCCTCTGACTACCTGTAACGACTGTCAAAGATCTACAAATGCCAGCCAGGACCAACGGCTTAACGTGCTTTCCGAGGCACGGTGGAAACTCGGTATGTAATGTGTGTAGGTCACCCATCCACAGACCAACCTAGGCAAGCACGGCTTAACCTAAAGATCAATCCGAGCGGCAGTTATTATTTAGCCACGAGCACCTCGTACAGAAGAAGAATCAGGAGAATTGTAAATCAATAAATAAATATCTAAAAATCCACCACCTACCTATGAGGATCATCAACATCAGGCAGGACAGCATCCACAGACATATCGAGCAGGCCCCAGCCTCCGCGCCAGTGCATGATATTGCTCAGGATGAAGATGTATGCGTAAACTCGAGACAGGATCCTCTCCCTCACCCAGGAGACAGGCCCACCTTCCGGGTTGCTCCAGGCGCCGGCTGAACGGGATAGGAGTCTTCTCCTGGGGATGTAAAGATTGATCAATAAAGAGTAACTATAATATTCCTGTCTCGTTGGTCCAGTGGTCGCAAGCGCGACTGCTGGGCATGAGGTTCTGGGTGTTTCTGTTGGGAAATCATCAAATGACCCCCCCGCCCCCGCTCTGGGTGGAGCGGAAGGGAGTGTCAGACTTCTAATGACTAAAACCCATTCATGTTCCTTCTTTGCCCTTTGTGTTCCAGGGCCGCGGTATCTCTTTCGAACAGTCCCGCAGTACTATACAGGGTGTAAACGGACCCTTCACGAAGCCGTCAACCAAGCATTATGTACCCACATCAAACTGTAACTTTACGCTAAATTATTGCTGGGAAACTTTTCTTTGGGGTGAAAAATCACGTTTTATGATAGGACTAATGTAACGCACTCAAAACATTGTGTTGATGGATGGACTGAACAGTACCGGGGTCGTGGAGGTGTTTAAAGTAAACATCTTGCATTAAGAAACTTGTGAAAAAGTTGGAACTTAGACCCCCAATATCTCCGTAACTAGAACGTTCCCAGGTATGGTCTAGAACAAAAAAATGATCCCAATGATGGAGAGAACAAGTGCTTTTCGGCTTCGTTAAGGGTCTTGTTACACGCTTTATGTACCTACATTCTGAGGCCTATGAACATGCTCAGAGTAGTTTCAACATTATATCTAATTGGCTCCAGAATAATCTTCTAACACTAAATCCTGATAAAACAAAATACATTTCATTTAAAATGAGAAATAATAACACACCGCTTACTAACCTAATCATTTACGCGCATAACTATAGCACGTACGCTGACACTGCATGTTCCTGTTCTACTTTAGAAAAAGCTGACCATTTGAAATATCTAGGTGTCACTATTGACTATATGTTTTTAAGAATTTAGGTAATATAGCCGACTATAAATGAATAAAACAGGTTTTTTTAGCTTTGTGTCAGTCTATTCTAAACTACTGCATAACATCCTGGGGTGACGCGGGAAATTCAATTCTCCTCCTTCTAGATCGTGCTCAAAGAGCAATTATAAAGGTTGCTACCTTTCGTCCGTTTAGATTTCCTACACACCAGCTTTACAAAGCATGTAATGTACTCACAGTACGGCTATTATTTTATTTTTCACATTATACTACACTAGCACACTACACTTCCCTATGACCCAGTTCCTTCCGATAGGAGAAAGAGGATGAGGTGGTTTGCACAAAACCTCAAACTATACTATGCGTTTGCTAATCGATGTTATGTGTTTTTAGGACCTTTTCTGTATAATAGACTCAACAATATACTAAACTTCTATAGTTTAAGTTATAGAAAATATAGTTTTGTAAAATGGGATCATTTAGCGATATTTAATTACACAGACTCAGAAAACTTCTAGAAGTTTTGGTTTGATTATGTTGTCCCCTCGTAACTAATTGTACTTACTTATTTATTTAAGTTAGTTTTAATGTGTTTTGTAAAAAAAAATATTATTCTTGTAGTTGTTAATAGATTCATTTTATTTTATAATTTTTACTGTCCTAATTAAAATGTGCTATGTAAAGTGATGGCCTGACACACAGGTTTAAATAAACCTAGATCGGGCAGGTCGCTACCACACACTTGAATTCAACATTATCTTTACCTGCAACTGCAAAATATATTTTAGTTATAGTTTACTTATGAGCACTAATTACAACAGTAATGTTTGAGAATACTACTGCGCCTAAGAGTACACTTTTGTAATTCTTTTAAATAAATTATTCTTATTCTTATACACACATGCCTACCCAGGGATACTTCTGCCTAAAATAGTCCGTCACATGTTGGAGTATGCAGTTTTGCAACATTTCAAGTTAACAGGGAGTCTGACAGCTCAAATTGCCGATACAGAATGCCATGGATGGCCATAGAACACAAGTTTGAGAAGTCTATGTAAAATAATTTTTTCAATGACATTCTGAATATATTGAGGAGGAGGACCTCGTGTCTAAATAATAACAGCCACTCGGGTCGATCTTTAGGTTAAGCCGTGCTTGCCTAGGTTGGTCTGTGGATGGGTGACCGCCCATTACAGACCTAGTTTCCTCCGTGCCTCGGAAAGCACGTTAAGCCGTTGGTCCCGGCTGTCATTTGTAGATCTTTGACAGTCGTTATGCAGTCAGTGGCCCAAAAAGCCTGACAACCAGTCTTACCAAGGGGTATTACCTAGTAATAACTGGGTTGTGGAGGTCAAATAGGCAGTCGCTCCATGTAAAATACTGGTATTCAGCTGCATCCGGTTAGGATGGATGATGATTCTGAATATATTGATTTACTATTTCGGGTTTCCACGAAAGTAGAGTACTATAGATTGAGATGAAAAGAAAAATGGTGGTTTCAAAATGTTGGCATTCTGCTACCGATTACTTGAAAGTACAAAAAAGTAGTCACTGTGCGAAAGTAGGCATCGTGCTACGAAATCAAAATATTCAGTTCTATTCATTCGAAAGACAGTAAACCCTTACAAGTAGCAATTTAATTTATTTGGTTAAATAACCAGACTGTACTATTATGTATTCTGTGCTCAGACTTATAAAGATTACAATCGTCACTGTTTCACTAACATAGCAACCAGACGTGGGTCGTGACTTCTAATTAATTGCTATTTCGTTTTCCACAGGCGCTAAAGTAATTGAGTGCAAATGAAGACGATGACGTCAATGATTTGGAGAACGTTTTCGGGGATTCATTTAAAAATAGTTCCCAGTAAATGATGATTTTATGTTAAAAAGTAAGATCAGTATCTAATTTATTTCTCTTAGCTTTTTATTTCACTCCAAAACAAACTGAATTAATATTGTTGTGTATGTAATGTAACTGTATGAGTGTATAATTTCTATTATGAGTCAGTGTGAAATAAAATTATTTTATTTTATATTTAATTACGTTTATTTATAAAACTTAATTTCTCTTCTGTAAATCTACATCTAGACAAATACATTACACAGCAAAACACGTACAAAAAAACGTGTCATTGACATAATATTTTATTTCGTAAATTCAACCCACGTGGGAGACAGACGGGAAATTATTTCCGTTCTGTCTAATCTGAGGTAACATGTTTTTCATCCGAGGTAACACATTATAATCGCCTTTAACGATGCAACAAAGCGATTTTGTCCTTTTATTAGTGTTCCCACGACACACATTTGCTAAATGCAAAGAAAAATAACGTAACAATATCTACTTATATCTACCTATTGTCGTCGTTGTTTAGATGTTTATATTTTCTTACTTTTAGTCTTATTTTTATCATTAGTTTAGTTCTATTTGTAGTCTGTATATAATGTAAATATAGTTAGTAATAAGATTTTTTGTATAATGAAAATTAAATGGACAAAATTGAAATTGTGTTAATAAACAGAATATCAAAAATAAACTTAAATAAACAAATACAATTATATGCAAACCAGATTGTCTAAGATGCAACCTTTGTTGTATAATCCTGTTATGACGGCGTGCTCGGAGCATTTAATTCAGTTACATAGTTTTCTTGTAACCTTCAACAAGCATACAGGTGGTGTAGGTACACGTTTATTCATTTCTAGTTTTATGGGAACGTTATAAATATAGCCTCTCGGGGATATCGTCGCTTCACATTAATGAAAGAATTTTCGAAATCGGATCTTTCGTTCCGAAGATTACTTCCAACATCCAAACTTACATTTTTTACCTCTTTATCATATTAGAAAAGATGATTAGATGTGTTATATGTATTTTTCATTATGAGCCAGTTGTGTTCTACTACAGGGCAAAGGCCTTCCTTCCTTTTTTCCAGTCTTCTCTAGAGCTACTTCAGCTCAATCCCTTAAGTTGCAGTCCAGCTCATCACGCCATCTCCTTCTGGCCCTGCCGCGTCGCCGATTCCCGATGTTATACTCGTATGTATAGGATAGATTATTTTGGTAAGAATTATACAGGATCTCGAGACGAGACCCAATGTCTCGATGTCAATCTCTTAAAAAGGATTCACGTTTTTCTAATGTTTTCGTTACATACCTTAAATAGCAATCATATCCAAAACGAAATATCAGTGTATTTGGTTGTGATTGTAAACAAAATTTCGCGCGATCGTTATGGCACGCTATAGAAATACCTGATTCAAAAATAGTATTCAAGAGAATCCAGTTTTAGTAAATTGACTAAGAAACATGGTTTTTATAGCCTCGTAAAGGTGGCTGTACACTTTCAACCTTAAGCTCTATCTATGTCTCTGCCGAGACGTCTTGCAAAAACCGGTTCCGGACGGAGAGCTAGCGAGGAACACCGACGCCAGACGAGAGCTACTATGTACACTGTCACATTCGCCTTACCTCACAGTCTCTGTTCGAGTGAACAGCCACCGCAGTGTTAACTTTGTTTTGATAGATGTTTTTTAATTTTGCAGAATTTTGATATTACTGCAGTAAGTATTGACAGTTTCATGTTTAATTTAAAACCATCCCCGGTTTTAAATTAAACATGAAACAAAAACATGTTTGAGGCTAGCAAAAGGAAAGTATTTGCGTAGAAAATGCCTCACAGATATGCCAGACGTTTCTGTGGTAGCGAAGGACCAATAAAGTTGTAAGTATGTCGTGCCCTCGCGGCGTCGGTGCGAAAAAGAAGAAGCTTAGAGACTAACCTGACAATCGCAAAGCTTATATGTATCACGATGCCGAGCAGGTATATCTGCGCGAAGGGGAACAGCTGCGGCTTTGAGTCCATCAGCCCCCACGTGCCTCGCCATACGCTCACCACGTTCGGAGCCACGAGGAAGCAGGAGAACATTGCGTCTCCTGGGGAGAAAACACATTCAGGTCAAAATAATATGGAGGCGAGGATGGGAAAGCACAGATCACGTCACTGAGACGGAGCAAAACAGCGTTCAAGACCTATCTGTATCAAAATTCAAAAACAATTATGACGTTGACAGCTTTGAATAAAATATAATAAAATTTATTTGTTAGAATATTGTTGTTACTTAGGTGTTACACAAAACATGAACGCGGTTCAGACGACGCCCTGACTCTGTTTTACGCGCCACTTTCCACATGTAATACAGAAACTTGAACAAATAGATAAATATTTTCCGTTCACCAAGAAATACACTGAGGTTTAAAAATGTAGGATTAATCTCAATGTTGAACTAATTAAAAAAGATAAGCCGAATTACACAGGAAGTCTACCTAAAGTTTACATTGCGTAATATGCTAAAGTAAGCTACAGGAATACTGTAAAGATAGTATGAGTTCGATTTTATTTTTATTTTCGATATTAGGTTACGATACCAACTCGTCACATCTGTGTATTATCGCCCTGTTTAATGAGTATAAAATACCCTTATCGAAACAAAGGCACTTATTTTCCCCGTCATTGCGATCATCTTTTTGTTTCGAACCATATCTGGGAACCTTGTACTTATAGAGATATGGGGGTTCAAAGTTCCAAATTTTCACAATTTTTTCTTTATATTCAACTTTTTAATGTTATAACTTAGTCCCTCAGAATGTACTACTGGGGGACAGAATGTAAAGCTATGTCCTATTAGAACCTACAGTATCTGTCTGTGAGAAGTTTTGCTCACAGACAGATACTGTAACTTGTAACTGTACTTCGAAATACTTTCAATTGTTTAGGCGTGAAAAAAGGCCCTAGCACGAGCGCGCGGTGTAAACATAACGGTAATACGTCGATATTTGAATCTAAAATTATTTGCAACTAACACAATCAGTATCATCCATCGATATGAATAAGTTCTTAAATTTATGAAAATATCATGATATGTGAAAGGAGTATTTTCAATTTTAAAATCGACTTATTGACATTACCGCACGTTTTCATCGCACCACAAGCGTGCGGTGTAAACGTAACGTGAATAAGTCGATTTTTTGGGCCTAAGGTATCAGAAAAATAGACAAGCCGAGGAATATTTTCAATTTTAAAATCGACTTATTGACATTACCGCACGTTTTCATCGCACCACAAGCGTGCGGTGTAAACGTAACGTGAATAAGTCGATTTTTTGGGCCTAAGGTATCAGAAAAATAGACAAACCGAGTTCCTATTTTTCGCAATAATATGAATCCTAAATAATATCATAAATGCGAAAGTAAGTTTGTTTGTTACATATTCACGCCTAAGCCACTCAACCGATCATCAAGAAATTTTGCATAAACGTTATCAGGTGTACAGAAACAACAATAACGTTTAATGATAATAGTTGGCGCCACGTGTTATTCGAATCATGATTGAATTATATTATTACAAGCAGACTTCAACCTGAATTGATAGTCAAATTCTAAATTAACACGAGCTAAGTCGCGGGCAAAAGCTGTAGGCACATAAACTGAAAAAATAGAAATGAGAAAATAGAAAATCAATTTGTATAAGGAATAGACAACATAATAACCTATACCGTAGCTAACTTCATCGCAGCTGCAGTCCGGGGGGGCGGTGGAACTGGCGCACGACTCCAAAGACTTGGTCTTTTCCAGCTTCCGTGGAGTAGCCTCTGGCAGGAGACTCTCCGATAAGTTCGGTGGCATCTGTAAGGGAACAGCATTTAATTAACAAAAAAATAGTTTTAATGGTGCGTCTGCGATTGTTTGGCCAAACCGGTATGAAAAATTGTTGACGCTGCTCCAGACACCGTTCTTTGACAGATAATTTACCGAATTATTTGTCAGTGTCCATTGTCCGCAGCCGGTCCGCAAGTGTCCGTAACTCCGTATCGATTTGACCGTACCTTTGTCCGGCTTGAGCGTCAATCCATTCATTTTCGTAACATTTCGGCAGCGCCTAAACATAGGCATTGAAAATTTACGCAATGTCAACTTTTCATTTCAAGTATGTGTAGGTACTTGCCTCAACAACATCGTCCATTACTTATTAAAGTAATTAAATGACCACACACTGGGTTTAGAATGTTAGATTTGACGTAAGAACCTTTTTTTAATTACGCTTTGTGATAAAACTTACACCGCGACCTCTAAGGGCTAGTGACTTCGCTCTACTGTTACACTAACGTAAACATAGTTAAAAAACGATCGATGTTTTAGTGTCAAGATGGTATCAAGTTAATGTATTATGTCTTGGTCAGTACTTACCTACCTAAAGAAGGTACTTTCCAAAATAATACCTTATATAATTACACTATTCGACTTCAATTAACATAATAACACGCCTTTAAACCCAGTTAGGCAGAAATGTACCTTATAGTACACCCACATTTCACCAGTTACGTTTAAATCCCATGTAATAGGGGGCGAGCCTATTACCATCAACCGGGCATCCGGGCACCTCATTACAGTATTGATTTTGAACGCTCGAAGGGCACTGCCAGCCCTCTTCAAGACCATTAATAGAAATTATGTTCAAATTTGAACATTAGATACCCTTTCCCTAATGAATACCTACATTTATATCTTTCTTATTTATAAAAAGGTCGCACTCCTCCGAAACGGCTCGACCGACTTTGATGAATTTTTTTATGTATATTTGGTAGGTATGAGAATAGGTCGTAAAGTATATTTCACACCCCTAGGTTGTCAAATTCTAAATTAACGCGAGCGAATCCGATGTGGGTAGTCCCATAACAATGCCTTCGAAATTATCTCGAATTACTTGAACAGATTAAATTGAAAGCATTAAATAAATTGAGTCAGATCATTTGTATAGGAAAATTTACTTATAGTTTTTTCATCTTTACATAGGTACATAAATTAACACCTTTTTCCCAAGGGTGTAGGCATTAACCATTGTCTACTACGATAAAATTACATACTGCTTTTGCTTGGTCCACACACCCGGCGTCGCGCCGCCCGCCCGGTTACAAAAACAACGCACCTTATCTTTTAGAAGATCATCACCGTTTAGGTCATTGTATGTTCTTAATTTAAATTAAACAAGTTTCGCGCGGACTAGACTGCGATGATGCGGTTTGCATTCGCAGGTAGGTAAAGATGGTGCGGGAATAACTGACTTAGGGACATTTTTAAAACAATGTTCGCGCAAATGTTCGTTAATATATTGATGTCTTATAATTTTTTAAAAAGCTACGCGGGCCGGTTTGTGGCCCGGGGCCGGATGTTGAACGGGTCTGTTCTAGAGCTTTTCCATACCTTGTAAAAACCTTTTGTTAGACGCCTTTTATTGACACTCTCAACATAACCAAGCCATCTAAAAAAAAACGAATTTATTTATAATTCGGTTAACAAGTATAATTTAAACTTACATCCATGTTTTTATCTCACAATACTTGATTACAATATTCACTTGTTAATTACTTATTAATAAAAACTCAGTGAATTAACTACCAGATTCACACAAACGTCAAGATCAGAGGACGGCTCCCCAGATAATCGAAGTAATTGCACGCCACAGTGTCAACTAAGTATGCAACTTGCATGATACGATTTATTCGAGAATATTCAGATTAATTTAATCTAGGTAAATTAACTATTAATACTCGTGCGGCATAAATTACTCTTTGTATTCTGATCATAACAATGTTCACACATAGCTGGATTAAGTACGATTATAATAAAACCATGCATTGCCAAGAAAATCTTGTTATTACATTTTCTATAATCTAAGAGATTGTCACTTATATCGTAATCGTTAAAGTCTGAAGACATAACAGACTAGAAAATATTGTTTCTGTTGCAAAAACTTTACTTACACATCATTATTCTCCTGCTCTTTTTATCATTTTTTCAGATGTAAAATCATCAAATTACCCCCCCCCCCCCTCCTCCCACCCCGCTCTGGGCGGAGAGGAAGGGAGTGTCAGAGTATCGTCGTATTGCCCAGTACTCGCTCCATGTAAAATACTGGTATTCAGCTGCATCCGGGCAATGGAGAGGGCTATGCTCGGAGTTTCCTTACGTGATCAAATCAAAAATGAAGGCATCCGCAAGAGAACCAAGGTTACCGACGTAGCCCGAAGAATAGCCAAACTTAAGTGGCAGTGGACATGGCACATTGCTCGCAGAACGGATGGCCGATGGGGCCGGAAAGTTCTGGAGTGGCGACCGCGAACTGGAAGACGTTGCGTTGGAAGGCCTCCCACTAGGTGGACCGATGACCTGGTGAAGGTTGCAGGGATCCGCTGGATGCGAGTCGCACGGGACCGGTCAATGTGGCAATACTTGGGGGAGGCCTATGTCCAGCAGTGGACGTCTTTCGGCTGAAATGATGATGATGATGATGAGCTACATCCGGTTAGACTGTAAGCCGACCCCAACATAGTTGGGTAAAGGCTAGGCAGGCAGATGATGAGACTTCTACTGACTAAATCCCATTCATGTTCCTTCTCTGCCCTTTGTGTTCCAGGGCAGCGGTATCTCTTTCGAAGAGTCCCGTAGCCCTGGCATTTTAGCCTAATATATTTGTGGTCGGCGCAACATGTCTTCTTCTTCCATTCTTCTCTGTTACTCGTCATCTTAGTAGTCACCACCTTTCTAGTCATATCATCCTTCACACTGTCCATCTATCGGTTCTTTGGTCTTCCAGTACTAAGATTTTTGCATTTATGGATGTAATTGGTCTTATTCAATTATATGCATTACTAGCTGTTGCCCACGACCTTTGTTGCCGACGAAATTTTATAGCTTATAACCTTTCTCGATAAATGGACTATCCAACACTAAGATAATTTTTCAAATCGAATCTGTAATTCCTGAGATTAGCGCGTTCAACCAAACAAACAAACTCTTCAGCTTTATAATATTAGTATAGATTGAACTAAGACTAATTCAAAGGCACATTACAAAAAAAAAAAAAATGTTTACGCATACTATCATTATTAGAACTCAATCAATTGTTGACGAATACACTTGTGCGGTAAATTGATTTATCTCTAAATTGAATGGAACTGGATAAAAACTAACATCATTTATTTTATTCCACTTTGATTCGTGCGAAAAAATGCTTTGTTACGTTTTTGTGACAAAGAGTAATGTTTACTTTTGATACAAAGACGTTCGAGAAATGTTTTCTTTTTATTTCTTTAACTTATATTAAGTAACTGAATAAGGACTGTTTTTTTTATCCTACAACATAACATCACGTTTGTTACAGTTTAATCACAAAATACCAACAAGTTTATACGGAACCCTCGGTGTGCGAGTCCAACTCGCTCTTGGCCGTTTTTTTTTTATTGTATTGGACGTTCATCCATTAACAAAATGAAGCTATTAGAAAAAAATAATGAGATTAATAATCATGAGTATGTTGGAGCATGGAAGCGTCCGGCTTTTCATAGGGCGTAGCCCATAGCACCCCGTAGCACCCCGTAGCAACCCGTAGCCGCGTAGCATCAAGTTTAATACGCACGCGGAAAAGTTTCTACGTAATTCGGAATATTTGTGATTTTGGACCCCGTTGGTCTCGTAATCGCAAGCACGACTGCTGAGCGTGCGGTCCTGAATTCGATCCCCGGGTCGGGCAAAAAGTGCTATTCGGTTTTTCCATTAGAAATCTCTCAGTAGCCCGGAGTTTGGAAGTTGTCGGTATGGTTATCTCCCAAGCCGATGACTAATGTCCGCTAAGATTGGCCGCCGGCTTGACCGAAAACGGTCAGAAGAATTATGATTATTATTTGCATTTTTTGTTATATTTCTATTTTTTTTTTTAAACGCCCTTCACTAGTAATTTCTCCTGTACCGTGGGTGCGTTTACAAACATTTAACACATTCACAAACAGCCAGACAGACCTATCTGTAGGCCATACAAATATTTGTTCTGTGCGCTAATCCAACCCGCGACACGAAGCACAGAAATCAATTGCTAAGCCACTGTGCCAACCGTGCCGTCAAAATGAAATACATACAGTCGTACACTTTAGATAGTGCAAACATCCACTCCTTAGAGTTTCACCGTGCACCGTAATCTTCGACTACATAATCTATCTATCGTAATACTAGCGACCCGTCCCGGCTTCGCAAGGGTGCAGTTCACTAACAGCAGCACCACCTATGGGGTCCACAATCCTATCTTTCAAACTGGAAACAACTATACTCATTCACAAAAAAAAAAAAATGTTATTTCTTTATAACCAACTTAATTATGTATTTACAGTTTACCCCACACATACAAGTTATTGGTTGACCATAAAAATGAAGTAAAACTAAATACATAAAATCAGTCAGAAATAGAATTTAAAAAAAACCGGTCAAGTGCGAGTCGGACTCGCGCATGAAGGGTTCCGTACCATCGTAGTAACTTATTTTTATTCTTTGTTGTTGTATAGTCTGTGAAAATTTCAACTACCTTACAGACCATGAGATACAGCTCGCTGACAGACAGACGGACGGAAGGACAGCGAAGGTTTAGTAATAGGGTGCCGTTAGTTACACTTCTGGTACGGAACCCTAAAAATATATATGAATAAATTAAGAAAAAACGGCAACGGAATTAGAATAAAAAATAAAAAAAAACATTTAATATATTAAATAAAAATAATTTAATACACAAAAAAAAATTCGGTTGGTTGGTTTCGGAAATGCGTGCACGAATATGAACATGGAGGTGAAACGTCTTTTGATGACTTTCTTATTTATTGTTTGTGTCCTAACAATAAATAAGAAAGTCAACCTAACCTAACCTAACCTAACTTTTGCTCTATTATGTGATATTGTGTTAATTTTAATCTGTTATGATCACGTTAAATAACGTAAAAAATAAAGAATTAAAAAATTAATAAATTAAAATATATCTTCCGCGTTTGTATTTAAATAAGTAATTTAATTACTAAACTTACTTAACCGGCTTGAAAAGGGATTTATGATGTTGGGTATTAGGTTAAAATATGACTGGTTTTATGTGTTAACATTGTAACGTATTGATAATAATAATTTGATGACGTTTTAAATTTTTAATAGATGGAAATTTTAATAAAATAACAGTATTTTTTTTTAAACATTGGACATTATCTAATAAGATGTTTTAGTTTTATTATTTATACCTTGAAGCCGTTTTAAATAATTAATCCATTATCGTTAACGATGTGTTAAAAAAAAAAAACTCACCCCATCATCCAAATTAATTTTCATTTTACGGCGCCAAAAACAAATCACAAACTTTTATTTTATTTTAAATGTCACTTTTGAAAATGGAACACTCTTCGGCAGGATCTACACAATCATCCGTAGAGTGCCGCGCGCGAATATAATCTGTGCCAAGTGTGATCGCAGATAAATGCGAAATACCAGAGACAATCCAATGTGAAGGTCGTCAGTCAAATGGTTTCAGAGGGCTAATTACATCGAAATTGATCATTGATCGAATTGTGATTTTCCATGGATTCTTTTGGGAAAAAAGCATGGTAGATTAATTATGAGCGGTTGCTCTTCATTTTAAGTTCGATTTAAAGTAATGGAATTTGCTATTTGTGTAGTTTGTAGAAATTACATACCTATTTGATATTTTGTTTGTACTTGTTTGATTGAAAACCTCAAACGGCGCAAATACAATAAATTATCTAGTTATGTGTTTCAAGTGTTTGGGGTTGAAACACTAGCTAGGGCCATGGGGTTCGAGTGCTCACCTAGTATTTCGAGATATCGCCAACCGGTTGACCGACTTTTCACGGGACCATACGGCAGGCCTTTTTCCTTTGCTCTTGTTTTGGATCCACGGGATGTAACACAAGCATACTGAGACTGGAATGATGCTTGAATTATCTGTCACGAACTGTATTTTTTTGTAAAATATCATTATTCTACAAAAATGTTTTCGATTCCGATTATACTGTGTACTTCATGCTCCAAAATTAACAACTGAATATGTTAAAAAATTAAGGCATTCAATTTAAAGACATTCTCGTTTGTCATTCTTTTTCGAGACATTGTTAATGGGTTTACTGACCTACTACACATTGTGGTTTCTACAGAAATATCAATTATATTAACATGTTTTTTTGTTAAATAATTTAGTTATTTGAGACATGTCTCTGCCACGTGAATTCAATAAAACGTTCATTTCTAATGTTTTATTATTTAAATGAGACAGCTAGCTTCTGCCCGTGATTTCGTTTGCGTTGACTTATTTACGGAAATAAAAAGTATCCTATATGTTAATCCAGGTTATAAACTACCAGTGTGCCAAATTTCATCCATATCCGTATAGCCGTTTTTGCGTGATTGACATACGTCCAAACGTCCAAACTTTCATATCTCACTTTTATTAAGGTGTAAGATCAAGGTCATAAAATGTCAGTATCAAATATTCTTATTATATATTATTCATGCCTTAGGTGTAACTGTATAAATTTGTGTTTAATTTTTTTTTCTGTTTTTGTTACCAAACTCAAAGTATTTCTTTCCATCAAACCATTAAAAGAAACTTATAAATTGCCCATCAGTTAGAAAGTTGAAGATAGGCGGCTTTAGATGCCCGTACCATGGAGAAGAAAGGACAAGAAACTAAAGTAAATAATTTATTTTATTTTAAGCACCTGTAATGTAGTTCTCCAGCGCCCTTGGATGGCTGCTAAAGAATTTCTGAGGCATCAATCCGCCTTTGTATCTTTTATGTATGCGAAAGGTTTAAATAAATAAACTCTACTCTCACTGTTCATTTTCTTCCTTCTCTTCATCTAGTAGACCTCCAGCAACGGTTAAATATTTAAATGTATATGTTACGGCTAAAAGCGAACTGCGGCTACACCTAGTTCTAAACTTTCAACGAAAATAGGTTTGAGTAAGATTTGATGTTTAGTTTTTGAGATATGGAATTTTTCATCAAACTGGAGCAGTAACATTGTTTTTCATTAACATGCTATTGTGGTGTGATGACACGTACGTCACGTATAGCACATAGTTTAAGTTATTATAGATGTGTTCGTAGTTTTATTAGAATAGTATCACGTACGCACTATTTATATATGTTACGGCTAAAAGCCGAAGTGCGGCTACACCTAGTTCTAGCCGGCTAAACCTAGGTGCGGCCGGTAACAGTTGTGTATCCTTTTTATTGCTAGACACACCGACCAAATGGATTAGGTTAGGTTAGAACTCTGACCAAACGCGTGCGAGCCGAGAGAGCGCAGCGCTACATCCAAATGGGAAACTATTAATCGGGAGAACAAAAATTTAATTTTCGACCAATATACTGAATGGGCGACTATTGTACCAAGTAAGTAACTATTTATCCGGTCATTGCGGCAAGGAGAATATAGGAAGCAAGAGCGAGCGAAGGCTGAGAGAGACTTGTGGCACCCCGACTCGGACAGGTTAGGTTCGAAGGGGATGGCGGGGTCTAGTGAGCGAGCGAAGTGAGCGAACTAAGACCCCGGAATCGCCTTCGTGTTAGGTTACTTTAAACCCTGCAAACAGAAATAGGAGATCCACGCAGCGGGGCTTCGTCGACTACGCCTTATCTACAGTCTAGTGGTTAATTGTAGCTACCAACCTATTATTTTTGCTACCCGTTTTAATTATTTTTAAAACCCTAAATAAAAATAAGAATAGTTTGTCGCCGCGTTAAATACATGCCCGTCCAAAATGGTTGCATGTTCCAACTGAAGATAAGTAGGATACATCTAAGTTTAACCGCCGCACCTAGGTGTAGCCGGCTAAAATTAGGTGTAGCCGCACTTTGGCTATTAGCCGTAACATATATAAACATCTTATAAATCGTATTTCTGGTAAATAAATTGCTATGACTTTTCTATGTCAGGAGCTGCAAACTACTAACATCTTTCTGTGCCTTCGCATACATCTACTGTCAAACGGCTTTGCTTCAGGCCCTCGGAACAAGCGATGCTCGGAGTTTAGCTCGCGCGGTAGGTCACGCATCGCGTCGCGTCGTCAGCGACGCATTGAGCGCAGTTATAGGCACCCACCGCCTGTCGCTGAGCTTAGTGTGCGGTAACGAACGGTCGGTTGGAACCCAATGTTATTACAAACAAATGAGCCATTAATATTTCACTTTTGTCACTTACCCACCATTAATAACTTCACGTTTCCTTTTAAATAACTTAAAAATGTAAGAGTAGAGGAAGACCAAAGAAACGATGGATGGATTTTGTGAAGGACGATATGGCTAGAAAGGAGGTGACTGCTGAGATGACGAGTAATAGAGAAGTATGGAAGAAGAAGACATGCTGCGCCGACCCTAAATAAATTGGGATAAAGACAGGAGAATGATGATGATGTTTCAAGAAGCCAACTGTTGTTACCAACTGGTGTTTCAAATGCCGGCTACAGATTGGTGAATCGTAACATAAAATGTAACACAAAAGAGCAGTCCAGGCTTATGCAATGCTACATGAAGACACACACAACAACTTGGTTTTGTTTCAAAGTGTGTTATACTTTTTTTTTTTTCGTATGGGATATCATCAAATGACCCTCCCCCCCCCCCCCCCCCCCACTCTGGGCGGAGCGGAAGGGAGTGTCAGACTTGTACTGACTAAAACCCATCCATGTTCCTTCTTTGGCCTTTGTGTTCCAGGGCCACGGTATCTCTTTCGAACAGTCCCACAGCCCAAATGTGTTATACTTCAAGTGGCGTTTCACCACCAAGCATGTTTGCCAAAAAAACATACCCAACGTATTGAAAACATCCTTTTGTAATTGGTTATTAGTCACTCAATTCATTATATGGGTCGATAACCTATACTATTTTATTAGGAGATTGCGTAGACAAGTGTTAGAACCCACTTAGAAACAATAGTAAATATAATGTTGAAAGAGTAAAATAAATAAACCATCACATACATTAGAATTGTCTAATCGAAATGGTGGAATTATTGCAAATTAATCGTTATACATGATGAGTTCTGCTATCCTCACAGTATAGTTCACTCACCGGTAAGTTTAGCGGAACATATGTAAAAAACTTCGAAAAACTAGTTCGTGTAACATTACAGGCTGGTTTTTTTTTATTTTGGTTTTGAACGAATTATTTCAAATTGAGAAATAAATTGAACGTCAGCGTCACCTTTTGCGCGCGATTGTTTTAAATTTTATTCGCGAACTTAAGTCATTTCGAGCGATTACGGTCTCGGTTTAACATTTTGTAAAATTTTCATTAAAAAATGCAGTCTTTTTTTCACTTTTAAATCTTTTTAAAAGTTAGTTTCACTTCATTATGCCACTTGAACCCTGAGCCAGGGCACTTGAGATGATGAGAAATTATTAAACCCGATTTTTTAAATTTTGGGCCTTTTTTATGATCCGCTAAATATGTGTATACAGGGTGTAAACGGGCCCTTCACGAACCGTGGAAAAAAATTGTGAAAAAGTCAGAACTTTGACGCTCAATATCTCCGTAACTAGAAGGTTCCTAGGTATAGTGCAGACAATGATATTATAAAGAAGATACGCTACGTTCATACTGACCATATTCCGAATTTCGTATAAGTAGGTATAAGGTACTAACATAGTTTTAAGCTTTACTAACAATTTTATATGGAATTATGTTCTGAAATAAATTCATCATCATTTCAGCCGAAAGACGTCCACTGCTGGACATAGGCCTCCCCCAAGTGTCGCCACATTGACTGGTCCCGTGCGTTGCATCCAGCGGATCCCTGCAACCTTTACCAAGTCATCGGTCCACCTAGTGGGAGGCCTTCCAACGCAACGTCTTCCAGTTCGCGGTCGCCACTCCAGAACTTTCCGGCCCCATCGGCCATCCGTTCTGCGAGCAATGTGCCCTGCCCACTGCCACTTAAGTTTGGCTTTTCTTTGGGCTACGTCTCTTACGGATTAAATTAATTAATTTGTAAATAAACAAATACTCCTATTTATAACAAACTCGCTCTGTATGTATAAGTATTATACAAGCGAAAAAACAACTATGTCAACAACCAACAGGTTCCTATATTTTTAGTGCAGATTTTTTTGGAAGAACTGTTGTGTTAATAATTTTATTCTGATGTTATCATAACTGGTTATGCGATGCGATGCATGATTTATTTACTTGACTCTCCACTTAATTGACGCGTAGCATGCATCGAAACAGCGTGAGTTCAGAGGTGGCCCAGTGGTGGCGGCTCCGACTTACGAGCAGGGGGGGGGGGGGGGGTTCGTGGGTTCGAACTCAGGCAGGCGCATTCTTTTGTTTAATTTATTTCATCATCACTGCTCTCTAAATCGTGAGGAAACAGGCATGTCGTAGAACCAAAAATTTGAAAACATGTGACATCTACCAACCCGCGTGGTGGATTATAGTCCATCCCTTCTCTTAGAGCTTTGGCTTGTGTCCCAGCAGTGGGAACATTATAGGCAGATCATGCTATGCTCATGCTGTATATCAAAAACATGTGGTTGGTCATATTTTTTGTGACACACTGTATATTAATTAATTCTTAGATATACACGTTTAATAGCTACGGGTAACCTCATGAATGAACAAAAAATTGTCGTTGTAGATTTTTTAACTGACTTTATCGGAGCTCAGATGGTTATGTTTTTTTTTTTTAATTTGTATTTTTAGACAATGCGCACTTGTAGAGCAACGTCTTTCACTCTGTTAAATACTTTTCTTCCAGAAATACTTTTAAGCGCTATCTTTAATGGATATATCCATCCAGTCTGTTGAACCAACCGTGAATGTACAGACGCCAGCACATCAAGCTACTACAATCTGTCAAATTTAAATTAATAAAAAAAAAAAAGTCATTTTTTTATTTTTAAATTTTCAACTTTATAGCTGAAGCATTAGGTTCAAGGTTGATTGGGATAGTTTGACAGTTTCGGGTAGCTTGATGTGCTGTTTTTTGAACTACAAATTGTTATAGAGATATTTTTAATACATATAAAAATAGTTCCATATTCTTCCTGCTTTTGGTTAGACGATTCTCATGCAACACCGCTTGTCCGCGCGGTCGGGCGGTGTATACGTGTGTTAGGCAGGGCCATCTTTCACATGCACTTTGGGCACTCTGGACACTTGCCCAGGGTCCCACAATCCAAGGGTGCCCCAAGTTCCTATAAATGTCAAAGCTAGTGGCTGTCAAATGAAACATAGTCCAAGTGAAATACTGAAATTATCGAGCTCGCTTCGCTCGCTTTTACAACGCTAGCATTAAAATTTCTAAAATAAAATTATAAATGTCTCAATTTGTTTTGAAAGGATTTAATAAATGGGCTTCAGTGAAGATGCATATGATTTTACTTAGTACTTATATTTCCGTATGAACTTGTCACAAAAAATCCTAAACTATCAAAGATAGGGTGCAAAAAAAAATTGAGCTCGCTTCGTTCGCTCTTGCATCCTACAAGGGGCCCAGGGCCTCCAATTAGATAAAGACGGCCCTGGTGTTAGGCATCAACGAATCTCATACAAGGCATTGCGAGGTGAAATCCACTTCATCGTCCAACCGCGCGGATGAGCGGTGTAGAGTAATAACCGCGTCTTAGTTTGTTGTGAGTTTCATGGCAAACTCAAATGAGGTGAAATCGAAGATTAGAGGCACTTCACCATCCTTAGGCAATAACCATTCTTCCTTTATTCAATTCATTCTAACTCAATAATTTCCTCAAAAATATGATATAATCGAAATATATCACCAAGGATTCAAGGTTTCCTGCAAAAGATTGTACAAACAAGTTACGCTACAAGACAAAGAAAACTCAGATTATTTCGCCATAATGTATATTTTCTATATTAAAACTAATTGGCTCAACAAATGGAACAGTAACATGACTATAAACATTCTAACACTCAACGCGTGATACATAACTATTTAATATTTGTTTGAGGTGCAGTACATTATGTCATATACAAATGAAACGTAATCGTTATAATATAAAACAAAATCGAACTTTGAAATAGAAAAACTTACTCAAATATATTTTCAACTCCGGGGTCAAAGATAAACAAAGTGCTTGACACTTCATTTAAGTATGTTTGAATTGCCGCGTAATGACTTTGATGTACAAGTTATCTGTGAGTGAACTTGGTCGTTTCTATGGATCTGTCTGTCAGATTGACATATTGATACAGCATGCGAATTAGGTTATGAAAAATAGATTGTGGTTTGAATATTTAAATAATACTGATTAAGAACTGGTGAAGCAATAGCTTTAAATGTTGTTTCTCTTTTCAGGTGAGTTTGTTATTAATTAAGGTTAAGGAATGTATTAGTGTTAAAACTGGTTTTTGTAACTGAATAAAATGTTCTCTTTTCAGAGCAACTCAATTTTAGTTAGAGTTTTACTGTTCACCATAGTATCCAAGGATACATAAACACATTATATATATTTGAGTATTTTTTCTATTACATATCATATTCTGACAGAAGTAAAGTTCTTGTTCAAAATAAACAAAACAAGGTCTTTGATTTAAAAACTTTTTTGAATTTAGAACTTTTATTTCGTCACAATAAAATCAGAAATGCCCAAGAAAAACCATTATTTCGTAAAATGAAGAACGTACAAGTTAAACAAACTTATGTCTGCGTGTAATGGTGGCGCTGTTTTCTAAGGGAACATGTCAAAAACTTTGAAATTAGTACATTAAATTTTAGTTCTCTGTTTCGCCACACGCTGAGATAAGTGTGTCAGTTTAGACATAACAATGGACATTTGTCCATTTTTTGTTAAGAAAAAAAGAGTTGAATTGTTCGTGAAAATGTAGATAAAAAGGTTTTTTCAATGGATTGAGTAGTTAGACTTTTTCAGTCGTCTGGAGTTTAGCCTGTCTTTCTTTTTTAATCTAGATCTTTATATTTATTTTACATTTCTCATACCAAAACTTAGTTTGATTAATTAGTATGACAGCTGTTTTGTCTAGGTAAACGCAAGGTTAAAATTAATAAAAATATAGTTAAAATGACAATGGTAGCACATTTTTTTTTGTTATTTTGTATATTTTAATATGTGTTTACTCTCTCTTTTGTTTTTATAATTTTAGTTAACTCAACCGAAAGATTTAAACATATTAAAATTATTTATTTAT
Source organism: Noctua janthe (assembly GCA_910589295.1). NCBI lineage: Eukaryota > Metazoa > Arthropoda > Insecta > Lepidoptera > Noctuidae > Noctua > Noctua janthe. The sequence continues at coordinate 3,452,000 of OU342561.1, forward strand.
TTTATTACAATAAAATAAATAAATAATTTTAATATGTTTAAATCTTTCGGTATTCAGACCGCAATGTATTATAGCATCTGAATCTGGGTTATACAATCCAGCCAAGTGTAAATTAAAACATCACATACTTAAATAAAATGACAAATACTACACCTCTAGCTAATGTGCGAATAAATAATCCATCTCCTACATAATAGTATTTACAAGATAAATAATTGTGAAGCTATCGGATTCTACTGCCGAGATAAGCCGAGCAGTATTAGGGAGTACCCGCTCTTATCGAAAAGAATCGGCTTGAACCGTTCAGGAATAGTTTAATGATCATGCAATGAATGCGATAAAGACAACAATCAACGCGTCAAACTATCATTGTTGATGATGATGCCAGCAGTGACAGCCTAGTGGTGTGACCGTCGGACTGCTAAGTCATAGGTCTCGAGTTCAAACTCAAGGCACGCACCTCTGATTTTTCGGATTCATTAACATATTGTGTAACATCGTGAGGAAACCAGCATGCCTGAGAGATATTTCATGGCGGCATATACAGCAGGCAACAACAGGCAACTCTGACACCAGGTTAGACTCTAACCGCACGATAAAGAAGATGATGCCATCTAGCCGATTTCAGTAACAGCTACTGCATTCGATGGCTTTCTAGGGTGGTTGTTGAAAGCTTTGTGTTGCTCTTTCATGTGCTCTCAAGTGACTGATATTTCCAATTTTGGCTGAAAATTCTGAACACAAAGCGGACATGTCAGAACACCATTGACGACATTATAAATGATAGCTGTAGGTAGTCTAGTAGGATTGCCTTTTTCATGACATAAACGGACATAAGGCTCTTTCAGACGACTCAAGCCGATTCCGTGTCGTTATGTGTGGTAGGTACTCCCTTTACAATACCAAAACATTGAGTTCGAAAATAATAGAAATTATTGAAATAAGCCAAGCATCACAGGACGTACACTTGTTAACATTTTTAGTTAAAAATTAGCTAAGAGATATGATTCTTTGTATAAAGATTACGATAGAGTAAGTTAGTGGTAAATTTAGAAGAAAAAAAAAGTTTCATAGTAATGAGTACTGAAAAACTAGGTTTTAGTTTCTAAAATCATTGTTTATTGTCATAGGGACACCATTTCGTAACTATTTCTATCATTTAAAAATACTTGATTATTACTATTTCTCAATGTGATAATTTCGACTAAAGTCCCTAGTGCACGGTTGACACAATTACTTAAATAGTGATATGAACTAAATCACCTGCCTGTTTTTGTGAGTGTATTAAAGGTTATAATTATTAGATACACCTCTGACTAACCCTTCGGGGATTACAGGAGTGATGTTATGAAGATGTCTTTTTTCCTTTTTGTTCTACAGTCAATCGTGAAACTGAGCCTTTACAGGGCTCTTAATGATGTATTATTTTCTACTAGTTAATCTGCATCACCTTGAAATAAAGATCCCTATTCATATTAAATGATATACTCATATTATGTTAAAAAATATTCAAGACAGATCTAACAAAAATATTCGAGAAAATAATATAAGAATTGTTTTAATCGGTTTGTGTCGGAACTGGGATTCACTCATTAATTATTAATTTAAAAAATATAAAGGTCTTATTTTAACAGTTTTTGGTCTTGACAGTGTTAAGTAAAAATATTATAGGATATTTTTTTTTCGAAATAAAGGCACAGTTGATCCGGTACAAACAAATTGCGTGATTGGCTGATGAATTACTGAAGTATCTGTCAAAGTCCGGACTCTGACAGCCAGTCTGCAACATGTCCGTATCGGTTTCACCGAACCAATGTTTAATTTTTTACTCCCAAAATAACCAGTCACTATTAAAATAAGACATTCCCAAAGAACAAGTTGACTACACAAAATTGAGCACTTAAATACATCATAGCATAGATAACCAGAAATTATACACACTTATCTATTGATTACATTGAAGAAATTACATTAATTAAGAGTAAGTAGAGTTTTTGCCAAATTGATGGAAATAATCAATTTCGCAAAAACGGTCACAAAAATAGATATCATTTTCACTTTAAATTTATGCAAAACGGGACCTCGATAAAAAGAAATTGCCTTTTTTCAATTATACTAAAAACATCTAAATATTATAATGTTAATAGGTAATTTGTCTTTTTATCATACATAAATACATACATATAGGTACTACACCTTTCACATGGAGGTAGGCAGAAACCATAGACCCCTGCGATCAGACATACTCCTTTTGCCTCGTGCACGGTCATACATCTGGTCATACACGTCTGTCTTTTTAACGTTGAACAGAAAATAAACAATCCTTCTGGTTTTGTGCGAGAAAAGTGGAAAGTGAGTAGACAGCCTTTGTGTTCCAGTGGAAAGGCTGACTGGTAGGGAATGCCTTGTGGCATTAAGTCCGCCTATGGACCACAATTGTACATGAAGTTTAAATAAAAAATAAAAAGTATAAATACGAGTAGGTAGATTAAAACCTATTTATACTTCTATTTATTTATAGTTTTGTAGAGTTATTAATTTTCATAGATTTTCCAAGAGATTTCCATCTTAGTAAAGTGAAAAAGATATCTACAGGGTGTAAAAGAATAAACGCAAAACCCCTCGTGTGGTATTTCAGACCATGAAACTGAACAAGTTTAATTCTAGAACTTTGGACATACATAACTTTCTTTTTAGTTTTACCATACATGTTGATCGCGTCAATTCCTAAGAACTTGTAGAACAAAAGTTGTTCAGTTTCATGGTCCGAGAGACCACACGAGAGGTCTTGTGTTAGACCTTGTATACATAAATACAATAGATTACAAAGATAAAAGATTGAAGGCACGCATCATAAACGTATCAACAGTACGAAGGATACTTATATTAAAAGGTACACGTTACAGCATTCATTTGATTAATACACATAGATTAACAGCCAAGCGGATTTTTTTTAAACAGTTTATAGGATAAAGGAATACGAAGGTACAGAAAATGTTTACACTTTTAGAGCAATAAATAGGAAAATTAGGAGAGAAGAAATTGGTACATTAGTTGATCCTTGCTGAATCGTAGTCACACCAGTATGACAAACAGTTTTTTTTTCTCGTTTATCACACCACTGATTTTTGTACACCATGTATACGATAATTGCTAGTACCTTTATGTTCTAAAAAAGTCGATCCACTGATCGGCGTTTGCCGACTTTCGTTCTTTGCCGACTATTTAGATTTTTCTACTTTTAGTTAATGGATATCATCGGCTGTTTGGGAAAGTATTTAATTTAAATCTAAGTTTTAGGTAGATATCGCTGGGTATAGTGCATTAGTGTATACAGGTAGATGTTTCCTTTTTATGTCTCGTACTATGTACCTACTCTTTAGCTTAACAAAGTTGTTACTCCTTCTCCAATCGGGTTTATAAGATATGAGTCTACCTATTACATAATAAAGATCACAACTTTCCTCTTTCTTGTGTTTTCAACGTCTGACTCTTCCACCTCCATAACATGGTAATAATTCTTTCCTATGCACTTATTTTCCTACTATCTTCAGCTGGTATCCTTCAAGTCCCTTATTCAAGCCTTTTTAACAACATTATCAGGCAATACAAAACCCCATTATCATTTATTTACATAACAGAAACAAGGACAAATTCTCCTTTGGTACTAAAACCGCAGTTCCCTTGAACTCACTCGCACAAAAACTGAACGCCTGTCGAATGTTCTAAAAACCCTCTATTGTGTTATATTGCTAATCTTTTTCATACACAGCCGGAATTCTCTCGATTCAACCTAAAAAATCTTTTGTCCACTGCGTTATCGAGTTTTTTTTTAATCGATTTGTATTTGATTACGAACGTGATGTAGTTTGCAAGTCATTTTTATTTTTATTGGAAAAAGTGGATTTTTCAAACTTTTTATTGTGTTGGTGAGTTTGGCACTATAAATATAATCCATAAAAGTTTTTTTGTGTTGGGATATAGAACTGAAAGTGAAGAAGTTATTATAGTTAGCAAAAGTTTATGTTAAATAGAAGGCATTTTCACAATCATTAGACGAAGGTCCGCAGTCTAATGTGCACCAAACACTACTCTTGCTATCTCTTTCTCAGCGGTAAAACCAGACAGAAATGAAAGAATTCGGTTTTTTTTTCAGACAAGATTTATTTTTAGGAAAATTCGCTTTCTGAATCTCTCACAAATAACCCCTAATTTACGAGTACCTACAATTTTTGTCTTTGATTACAGCTGAAATTTTTGCAGCGGTGGCCCAGTGGTGGCGGTCACCCAACTTACGAGCAGTAAGTTTTGGGTTCGAACCCAGGCAGACGCATTACTTTGTGTAATTTATTTCATCACCACTGCTCTCAAAACGGTGAAGGAAAACATCGTGAGGTAACCGCCATGTCCTAGAACCTAAAATTCGAAGACATGTGACATCTACCAACCCGCACTGGGCTCACGTGGTGGATAGCACATTCCCTCTCATAGAGAGGAGGCCTGTGTCCCAGCAGTGGGAACATTATAGGCTGCTGCTTATGCTGCTGCTACAGCTGAAATTTAATTTCGCGTGGATGTTGACTGTTTTTAATTACGGGATAATCTTACTAACTGAATTTAATAAAACATTTGACAATGATGATAGCAGAAGATAGCACAAATTTTTGTTAGTTAGGTCAATGCACATTAGAATTGGAATATCTTTAACAATAATTTAATTACGATTACAAAAATCACAATAGAAAATGTGTATATGTGTGTGTGTGTGTGTGTGTGTGATGGATGAGTGATGATAAATCTATTCGAGTTTATGAATGTTCAATTGAATTTTATCAAGATTCATGTTTTTCTATAATTTGAGAAAATCTGCATCCAATGGTAGATTGTAGGCGGTCTAGATAGAGCACATTTTTAAAGTCTGAAATTGTTTTACTAAAATGAAGTTCACATAGGTACATTAGCGATATGAAAGTTAGAGTTACATTTAACATGAGAAGTAAGTACAAACTAGATCTTATGCCCGTTTTCGTGAATGCTAGGCGATACTTAAATTAATTCCTAAATTAAAAGTGCTGTTGAATTTTAAACTTTTAGCGCGAGGCCGAGCATTGAAAATCCAGTATCGCTAGTATTTAGGCAATTATTTAGGTACCGTCTAGTGTCAATAACGAGCGTTAAATTCTTAATATTATAACATCTACAGCAACATCTTACATTTTATACAAAACATCTCATTTTACACACAATATGATTTCTAACTTCTCTCTCTTGAATTTAACATAGTTTGACTTTGAACACTAGCGAATAAGCGCGGCTTTGCTCGCGATAACCGGAAAAATATCTTTATTTGAGAAATAAGTATTATAGGTGTAAGTATCTATGGATAGCTAATACACGGTTTACTCTTACCTGTTTGGTTTATTCAATCAAATTGGTTTAAATTAAATTAAATAATTTGATTGAATCGTGTATTAGGATCATAACGTAAGGCTAAATACGACAGAAGTTTTAGGCACGAAATTTTCGAGATTTATTCTATTGTGAACAGTTTAAATGACTAAGTATTACTGCAAATATTTGTACCAGATTTGGAGATATTATATTGCTAAGTTTTTTTTAGGAACGATACTATGAAAATTTAGCTAATATTTGAGTTTTACTACCATGGTACATCGTAACGGTAACATTGAAAGACACTTTTCCGGAACTGTATTTGGACTACATTACCTAGAATTTTAGATTACTAATAAAATTCATAGAACTGCTACTGACACACTCTACATAAATCATTGGCTTTACAAAGAGAGTAAACTTTTAAGAACTCAGATTGAACAATTATAATAATCGGGACCATAAATATAATAGTGTTAAATCCATAATTTTCTGCCAAAAAGGGACGGTACTATTCGTGGTATAGCTCCATCTCACTCACACACTGAAACTACATATGACAATTCTAACATTTTACAATAACAGGTACCTACACATAAATAATCAAAAAAATAAAATCATACTTACAAGTCTGCTCCACATTGTGTGCGCTTCTGGATATGTCTGTTTTATGCGTTTTTTTATCAAAACTTTTGCGCATCCCTACTATTACAATCACTTCGTCCATGGGCACAAAATTGTCGGAATAAGTAAGTAGGGATCGTTTGAAATGTTCAGCCACAAGTAGAATAGAATTGTCTAACTTAAAATGGTCGTAAAATTATGCGCACAGTTACAGTAGATTCATTAAGATTACTGATACACTCAAGTTACCGACACAGTTAAGCTACTGTCACAGTCATTAAGGTTACTGACACAGTCAAGTTACTGTCACAGTCATTAAGGTTACTGACACAGTCAAGTCACTGTTACAGTCATTAAAGTTAATGACACAGTCAAGTTACTGTCACAAACATTAAGGATACTGACACAGTCAAGTTACTGTTACAGTCATTAAGGTTAATGACACAGTCAAGTTACTGTTACAGTCATTAAGGTTAATGACACAGTCAAGTTATTGTCACAGTCAGTAAGGTTACCGACACAGTCACTAAGGTTACTGACACAGTCAAGTTACTGTCACAGTCAGTAAAGTTACTGACACAGTTCAGTTACTAACACAGTCAGTAAGGTTACTGACACAGTCAAGTAACTGCCGTAGTCACTAAAGTTACAGTCACTGTCTCTATTGTAACTGTCACAGTGATTATTATAACTGTCAGAGTCACTATTGTAACTATTACTTTCTAGGTTTGCACTAATGCACTGAAGGAACGGGCGTGCAATTTAAATTAGCCTTTTTATTCCTAAACAAGTATAAATAATACACTCACGAGACACAATACAATAGGTATGAAACGTTAGAACGCAACTGAAAGAAGTGCCCTAATAACCTTAAAAGATTTTTATCATAAAAAAATAACAAATTAAAGTAGGTTTCATACAAGATAAGGAGTGGCTAATGAAGGCAGATGTCGATAAGACAAATTAATTATTTACTGTATGCATAGTTGTATTAAATACATACCTACGAAGATCAATGGGAGAGGAATTATTATAACTTCAACAACTGCGGTACTTTTTGGCATTTCAAGGGAACCAATACTGACCTCTCATACAACGGACGTGTTTGTGAACCACGTGACTTTACAAGTATGTAAATATTCTTGTTTGAACTTTCTCACACGACAAAGGCATTTCGTGGAACGTCACTGCATTCCTGCTGGCGATGCCATCGATCTATAGGCGAAATATTAACACAAAAACATGTTGAAACCTCTATTGTATCTCTCTTTCTACTCTTAGTTGAACTCTTTATTACTTTCAGACAACATGTTTTTATGTCCATGTTTCGTCGATCAAACACACACTTCATTACACAAGACGCTTTTATAATGTCCACTTGTATGCGTGAATGTTACAATAACATGAAAAATTCTCAAATTCGAACTCACCTTATGAGAAAAGCCAAAAATCGGAAAGAAGGAACACAAAGCTGGTTGCATTTGGAGGCTTATTTTTTGACGATGGCACGAAAGACAGAATGACACTGGAGCTATCAAATCATTTGCTCCCTTTTTACGTTGAGGAGTAGACCTAATTTATCTTAAAGTACTTCGCCAGAGTACCATCGTGAAAAAATCAATACTGCACACTCAGTTTTCGCAATATTAACTGTACCACTTTTGCAACTATGTCAGCTTCTAGCTACAGATTTCTTTATCAAAAACTCTAACGTAGATCACGTGATTCACAAACACCTCATCGAACTACCTCTAAACCCTCTAAGTCACAACTCGTATAAGCTCAATCCTCCCTCCCTCGACTGAGGCTAAATCTCCTATGAAACTTGAACCCCTTCTTCTTCTCATGCCGTTCTTCTACAGGCTTTTCAGCGAGGTTGTCAGCACTCTTCGCTACTTGCACACTTTTCCTTCTATTCTTCATAGACTTTACCAGTTTATAGAACTTCCCCCTCTTTTTGGGATCTTGAGCGTGGTCTAAAGTGTCTTCTTCCACTTCGACGCTGAATTCTGAGGATATGTCTCCGAGGTCTTCGACGCTGTGGCTCTCGACCTCTTTGGGATGTGGGACTTCTAGTTTACCTTTGGACGTGTCTGGTTTTGGTTCTTCCGGAGGTGGTGGCGCGTCGGGGTCCACACACTGGAAAATGTAAAAGGAATCTTGTTAATTAAATGGTTCATCATCGTATAAAAACGTCTCCTGAGCATGATTCAAAAAGTTGTTGAAGAATCTTTAAATTCAAAACCTAACTGTGCATTTACAGGCAAAACAAACATAACATCTAGGCTGTAACCCCCGAAAGGTCAGGCAGATGTGTACCTAATAGTACACCCACATTTCGCCAGTTATGTTTAAGTCCCATGTAATAGGGGATGAGCCTATTGGCAGCAACCAGGCACAAATCTAGACTCCGTGACTGTTTCTGAGAAATTTTTGATGAAATCCCAATAACTCTTTGCCCGACCTAGGAATCGAATCCAAGACCTCATGCTCAGCAGTCGCGCCGTAGACCAACGACAGCAAACGGCAACAGGCGAAACATTGACATAAAAAAAAGTTATTTGATAAGATAAAAGATTTTAACTTTGAGAAGTCAGAGAGAAAAGGGATACCGAATATATTTGTTTTTATGCGAGTGTTTTACCAATGCAAACGCGCGTCAACTGTTACTTCGTTTACGCATTATAGGAGCGGACGAATAAGGCCTTATTGAAACCATCGATACGTATTAATGGGATGGTCATTTTCTTCTTCAAAGAGAACACAAGTGGTACAAACGTGTAATCAGCAACCTTGACTGTGTTTACCACTTTCTTTTATCATTAAAGTACTTAATAAAAAGAAACACTAGGTCATCATTTATAGCATTTCATAACGCTGCCTTGCAATGATAAAACGTTGTTGATCTGTATAGCCTAACGGATTGTATTATATTTGAACAGTTTATTGCAGACCCAAGGCTGCTTATTTGGTTAAACTAATTCTTAAGCCATATGTCCATTTTAATTTAACTATAAAAATAGATAAACTTCAAGTTTATCTTATTTCAATGAGTGAGAGCTGTTTTACGAATTTTGTGTACAGACTGCCGCACATTAGCATTGTCCGCTAATAGACAGCGTCTAACTCGTAGCAGTAAGAGTTATATTTGAATACCAGACGTTACCACAGATGTGCGGTCGATTGTATGTAGGAATAGATGCATTAAATATGTAGTAAAATCACTATCCAAGACAGTTTTAAAGTTAAGAGTGACAAATTATTGCAGCCGTCTAGTCATGTCGTAAATTTGGAGTTGGAATCACAACTATCCATCCCAATCAAACCCAAAACGTAGTTATAAGGCAGAACTGTAAGGTTTTATAGCTTACAACCAACCTTAAATTAGGCAGACTGCGTTCGGATTCTCAAAGGATTCTGAATTAAGAGTAATTTAGGAAAATAAAAGTTTTTTTATGATGGCAATGATAGTTAATTGAATTTTATCATTGTAAAAGCGTGGTTCATTTTTTAAATTATATAGCTATAGTTGCTGAAAGCCCTTTTAACTAAAGTAGAATTAAGAGGCTTTGACCCCCACGATATCGCAATTCATATTTAGAATAGAAAAAAATTAGACAGGCAGCTCGTATAGCTAACAGACCCCGGTCTGGATGGAAAAAGTAAGTTTTCTAGGAACCATTACTCTATTACAATATTTAATAGGCCATTCATTGTCCCAGGCATACAGTACCTACGTACTTTCACCCCTGTGTTATTATGCCAACAACGTAAAAAAAACATTTTTGTATGAAAAGCAGTGATATTATGAAAGGTGTTCGTAATTTTTTGGTGGGAAACATTTGCATAATAATAAATTCACGGCACATGATGTCCTGTTGTCACGGAATTATTTCTAACAAAAAACCGACTGAAATTAATGTTTGGGTCTAAGTTTAAGGGGTGTTACACACAGGTTGGACTCGGGTAGGGCAGGTTTTTTTACTTTTGTAATATCATTGACAAGTGACAGGTATTTAAATTTCGAATCGATCATCGATGTCTAGAAAACAGATGATGATCTTCAAACGGCTAAGTAGATTTTCTTGAAACATAGCTAAGTACTCTCTCAATTAAGACACATTTCAAACGAAAAAACTTAATCTAAATCGGTTCATCCGTTCAGGAGAGACACAGACAGACACACAGATACACACTAAAAAATTAACACCCTGTTTTTGGCCGGGGTTTAAAAAGCGCTCGATCTAGCTCCGATTTCGTCCTGAAAAACCGTCAAACTTGGTACATTTATAATATTTCTGTTGTGGCGATACTTGGGGGAGGCCTATATGTCCAGCAGTGGACATCTTTCGGCTGAAATGATGATGATGATTTTAGTTCTGTGTTTTTCCGCCTGCCCAAATAAGTTGGTTGAAGATGTAGGACCCGAACTAGTGTATAAAACCTCTAAAATACTGCTGTTAGCACAACTTTTTGCTTATCAACAGCGGTATTCTGCAAAAACTCTCATCGAGCTCTGTTCGTTTGTGCAAAGTTTTGAATCTGCTGTGAGAACTTTTCATAGTGCCAGCTGGCGGTGCGAATGCGGAGCTGTGTTCAATAGTGAGGTTTTATAGCATAGCGCAGTATAAGCAATTGTGCTGTTGCTGCTTTGAATTCGCGTTTAAATATACCTTATATTTCTATGCGATTTTGTATCCGTATTCAAAGCATTTTCAATCCTATTAATTTCTCCCCGACCACGACCTTGGGCGATGCGAATTGTATCTAGTAACACGCGGGTGATGCGAATTGTATCTAGTAACACCTTTTTGTAAGTTTTTATGTAATCTTGCAACTGAATTTCAAACCAGTTCCCCCCAACTGATTGAGCTGAAATTTTGCACACACCTGTGGTTCTGGTGACAATACGGTTTTATGACAGACATGACTTGATCCTGCATCCAGGATAGTCTCCTCACGAGGGAAATCATCAACGGTTAATAGCACATACACGAAACTTTGTATACGCGTTGATATATAAACGTAATTTCCTTTTCATTTTGATAAAATCTTGTTTTTTTTTTTTAAAAAAAGTTTATTACTTCGCGTAAGCGTGGTGGCATCGCAAGTCGCGGTTACTCACGGCGTGCTATAAACCAATTTATCCTCTTGTATTGCTTGCACATGTAGCTCGTGGCCAAACCCTTACCACAGATAATATAATACTACATACCCTTGCATAATATAGTTAGGCATAAAAAAATCCGCAGAGTTACTTAAAATATTCCTCCACTTTACCATAATTTTTGTTAGAAAAATACTCGTACAGTCAGTCTACTTTGTCAAACAAAATAAAACACTTAAGTAGAAGAAGAAAATCCAAATCGATTTACCTAACAAACGCTGAATTGGGTGAAGTTGGAAACAATATAATCGATAATAAGGGATTTGGGACCTCGAAGTAACTTTGGGAATTATTTGAAAACCTTTCAAAGCTCTCATGTTTATGTAACTTCGTTTCTGTGGGAATTTTGGGAGTTAGCTACTTTTGCGTCTAAAGTACTTTTGCGGTTATTTTACCTACTAGTGCTAGCCTAGCCTAATAGTGTGACCGTCGGACTGCCAATTCACAGGTCTCGAGTTCCAACCCAAGACACGCACCTCTGATTTTTCGGATTCATGTGCGTATTGTATAATTATCACTTGCTTCAGTGAAGGAAGACATCGTGAGGAAACCAAACCAGCATGTCTGAGAAGTATTTCTGGACGGCATGTAAAGCCAAATCAGAGACCCATGGGCGGTATAAAAACTCCGACATCAGGTTACTAACCACACGAAGAAGAAAGAAGAAGTAGCTTTCCAATAGACACCTTATTGTCATGAAAATTATCTACCTACATGGCGCGACTGCCTATCTGACCTCCACAACACAGTTAGTACTGGGTATTACGATACCCCATGGTAAGCCTGGTTGACAGACTTTCGGGTCACTGACTTTTTGACAGTCTTTACAGGTAAAGACTGTCAAAAATCTACAAATGACAGCCGGGACTAACGGCTTAACGTGCTTTCTAAATCACGCAGGTAACACGGTATGTAATGGATTTTTACCCGCCCACAGACCGACCTAGGCAAGCGTGGCTTTGTTGTATATTTCTATAAGTTTAAAAATCACATTAGTTTTGACAGTGACGTTAAGTCAAGGGTACAATAGCTGAGGTAAGACTGTGCTCTCTACATTAACATAACATAACATCACTCCCGTACTCCTCCAAGGGTTAGGCAGAGGTGTACTTAATAGTACACCCACATTTCGCCAGTCATGTTGAAGTCCTATGGAATAAGGGACGCAATAGGCTATTGCCACCAACCGGTTGCAAAACCAAACTTCGTGGCTGCTACTGAGAAATTCCTGATGGAAAAACCCAATAACTCTAGCCCGACCTGAGAATCGAACCCAGGACATGCGCAGCAGTCGCGCTTGCGACCACTAGACCTACGAGGTAGACTGTACTCTCTAATGGAAGACAAATGACATTAAGTTTTAGGAGAATTTCTTCTCGTTTCGTTAAAAGTTTTATTCTTTCTTTATTTTTGCTCGAAAATGTCACCAGATTCGCTCTTTTCGTTCACATTTTGTTTCAAAAGAAGTTGTAATTACTATGGTAATTGTTTACGTAATTCCATTTGTTTTTATATTGCTTTGATTAAGAATAAGCTTTCGTAATGATTTTTTTAAACTGAATCATGTTATCAACGAAATAAGATTGTACATATTTTATTAGTATCTTAATTAATTATTGATAAGGACTTTAAGATGTTAATTAGTAATCAACCGAATAGTTTTTATATCTTGGCTTTGAAATGACTAAGTAGCATAACTAATATTTATCACAAAAAAGTAGACTTTTCTCCACCACCTCTGTCCACCTCTCTATCTCCTGAATTGACTTGATATTCAGCGTTATATTATTTCAATTAAGACACACTTACTAATTTAATTAGACCTCCTATAGATTTAGTACCTAGTCGATTTCACGAGTATACTTACATCAGCTAACGAGATCCTCATCGGCGGGACCTGTTCAGGGTGTCTCCAGGGCTTGTGGTAGGGCAGGTCGGTGAGTGCCTTCCATCCAGGGTAGCGACGAGCAGCCGCGTGCAGCTGTTGGACCAGCCTGGGAGCTAGTTGTGCTGTCACCCTGGATAGTGAAACATATTATTGCTAAACGATTCTGTTTTAAGATAAACCATTGCATTTCTGGATTGTTTTTCTCCACACAAAACTGAGTTTGAAATGGTCAGTTACAATTTTATCAATTCAATTGTCTCTATCCATACTAATATTATAAATGCGAAAGTAACTCTGTTTGTTTGTTGCCTTTTCACGATTATACGGCTGATCGGATAGTAAAGTAATTTGGCAAGAAGATAGATTATATCCTGGGGAAGGACATATGCTATCTTTTTATTTTTCTCACCAATACTCATAAAAATTTTTGAGTAAACAAAGTCGCGGGCTACTGTGTTCAAGTAAATGACTTTCAAAAGAGAATATTTATTTGCTCTGAATTAAGTCATTATGTACAGCACCATTTTCATTCATTTTTCATCGATATAATTACGTCCGAAAGGGTTGACAAATATGAACAACACCCATATTTTACGACAAATGCCAAGTCGGTCAATACAAAAACATGAAAAGGAAAAGGACCTTTTCGTACTTCAATGTACGACTCAATATGCAGTAGCAAAGTATTTATGAATGATAAGGAAATAGTATAACACATAACAGGTGGGACCCGACCGACTGTAGATTATTTATTCCGTTTTATATTCAGTTCCGCACGACGCTCGCATTTTCCAATATCGGTTAGTGTTTCAATTCAGTTAAAATCCATGATTCAATCAAGGATTTTCATCAGTACCGGTTTTATCGTAGGTGTGTTTTCGAAGCTTAGGTACTATAAATATGCAGAAACACGCAGATCAAGAAAATTGTCTATAGACACTAACGACCCGCCCCGGCTTCGCACAGGTGCAATATATATATATAAACCTAACTCTTGAATCACTCTATTTATTACTGAAAACCACATCAAAATCCGTTGCGTAGTTTTAATGATCTAAGCATACATAGGGTAGGGATAAACAGACAGCGGTAAGCGACTTTGTTTTATACTATGTAGTGATTTTGTACAAATTTGAACAGCACAGATATTTATTTCGTCCGTGACTCGAAGCTGATCGCTCAGCAAAGTCAAGCAAATTGTTATCAAGTTTTCTCAGTACCGCCCCTATCATATGAGAACATAAATGGACGGCACGGTTGGCGCAATGGTTAAGCGATTGGCTGCCGCGCTGCCAAAGGTCGCTGGGTTCGATTCCCGCACGGAACAAACATTTGTATGGCCTACAGGTAGTTGTTCCGGGTCTGGCTGTTTGTGTGTGTGAGTTGAAATTTTTGTAAACGTACCCACGATACAGGAGAAATTTCTAGAGTGGGGCAATGTATTAAAAAAATAAAGCGAAATTGACACGACGGCTACGATTCAGCATTAGGCAGTCAATTTCTTTTTTAATTTTTTTTTTAATTATCTCAAACACTACTAACATTACAGGAAATTTCTAATGCGTTAGCGTGGTAAAATAAACATAAGAAGTGAAATGTGGAGAACACCTCTGCCTTTAAGGAAAACTTGCAAAATGCATTAGATTAAAACTCAACGTACCTGTTAACAAGCCAAGCCGGCAGCGCTCCCCTAGGGTCTGATCTCGAGACGTATCCCAGCCAGCTCCCCGCACCAGAACGCGTTCGCACCACGAAACCCGTCAGCAAAGACATGGCTCTGAGGAGAAGAATTATAAGGATTTTAGTGAGGTAATGATAGAAAGTTAATGAGCGGTGGTGGTCCAAAAGTATCTGCCTGCTTGCATGTTCCCACTGCTGGGAGACAGGCCTCCTCTCTGTGAGGGACACTTTAATCCATCAAGCAGTTCCGTTAGGACATGTCGGTTTTCTCATGTTTGCCTACACTGTTTTGAGACTGCACACAGATCTTCGCAAATTGCACAAACTCGACGCCGACGCCACTCCGACTCGACTTACAGTAAAGCATTGAAATATGAGCTTTATATCGTGTTACTTATGGTAGACGTTTCAACATTCAGAGGCGTGCCTAGGGGCCAATATTACGGCAAGTCCATAAGGCGAGCAGACTGGTCAGAAACCTTTACAAGGGCAAGCAAAGCTTTTCGGCTTGTAGGAAAATATCGCCACTAGTTTTGACTTCTGAGAGCGGGTGGTGATGAAATAATTTACACAGTTTAAAGTGCCTGACTAGGCTCGGAGCCTTTTACTACAAGTCATTAGTTGCAGCCATTTCCACCAGCCGCTCATTGTTCAAAATGTTACTAGCTGTTCGAACTTACGAACCCTTTTTTTAATCGGATTTTATTTTTTTTGCACGGAGCCCTAATTCTTATTCTAAAATAAAAGTAGCTTTAGTTATTCCTTATAACATCAGATATTTGCGAGTAAAAGTCCCTTCAAAATTGGTCCAGCCATTTCGGAGATTAGCCGGAACAAACAGACAGACAAAAATTAAAAGATATATGTTTTTGTTATAAGCGCCGTGTATATTTTCAAATGCATCCATTAAAAAGCAGTTATTTTTATATTACAAACAGACACTTCAATGTTATTAGATTATACCTAAGCCAAAAGTTTACCAGAATGTTTTAAACCTAATAATTAAAACAAACTCGATCGCCTCGATCAGTAAAACTTTACAATTTCAAAGTAAGAAGTTAAAAGAGTGTCAATTATCTCCTCAAAGGCTTGATAATGAATTCACGGCGGGTTTAATTATCTTAAGAGATAACAGGTAACTAACAGGTGTCGCTTTTTCAACCTGTTGCCAGTCTTTGAACAACTCAATAATAGATGTTAATTCTCTATCAAAGTCTCAGCCCTGTTGTGAGGTCTGCGTTGAACGGATTTGAATTAATATTTATTTAATTAGATTAGAATGATAGAACTTATATTGTCACTTACGTGATATCTTCCGTGATTGTTCATTATTTTGAGCTCCCGATACTTAACTTATATTGTCACTTACGGGATATATATACATATATCCCGTAAGTGATAATAACAATATAAGTTTAGTTATAAACCGTGAAAGCTTAAAACAGTGTTAGTATGACAGAATTGATTAAAGCGAAGAATAGTTTATAAAATAATTTCTGCCAGTATTCTGGGCACGTTCGCGGATGACAGCGATGTGGAGGAGTACTTTGACGCTTAAGGCTGAGGCCAAACGAGCGCAATTTTTTGAGCTGATAGTCGCGTAAAATGAGTGGCGGAATTTACGCTGCATTTGGTTTCATACTCAAGTCCTGTTTGTACCTCATGCGTAGCTGTGTGGTACAACTCATTTTGCGTCGTCGTGTGGTATAAACAGGGCTTGTAAAAGGACCCTTCACGAAGCCGTCAAATAAGCATTATGTACATCAAACTAAGTAACTTTACGCAAAAATTATTTCTGGGAAACGACTTTTATTTTGGGGTAATAATTCACGTTTTACGGTAAGACTCAATGTAACACACTCGTAACATTGTGCTGAGGGATGGATTGAATAGTACGGGGGTCTGGAGGTGTTTAAAGTAAAAAACTTACATTAAAAACATGTTTAAAAAAAAAACTTGTGAAAAAGTTGGAACTTTGACCCCCAATATCTCCGTAATTTGAAGGATTCCAGTATGGTCTAGAACAAAAAAAATATCACAATGACGGAGAGCACAAGTGCCTTTCGGCTTCGTTAAGGGTTTTGTTACACCCTTTATTAGGATAGCATCATTTTCGAAATTATAAGTATCTCTTCTTCGTCTAAAGGCGAATTTCACACAGCTGAACAAGCGATCAGTCTCATTAGTGAATTTTCCCGTAAGTTTATTAAAATTAAGTTTAGTATTTCTACTTACGTAAACAGACGGCTGATTATATTCAGCGTACTTTGACGAAGAGAAAGAAAACCATGTCTTACTAAGTAGCCTTATTTAATTTAAAAATCTTGCGCTGAAACATACTATTCACCAGCTTTGATAAAAAAGCTTCTTGAATCAAGAAATAAGATCGCAGCGAGAAATGTAAAATTTAACCGCAACATAGCTTTGAAAAAGAATTCCGAACAAAAAGCTATCTAGAAAACGAACGAACGAACTGAAGGCTTCCGGAGACTTTAGAATTCCATGCCAGAATGCGACCGGTGACGTCACTGCGCTTAGGGACGTTTCCCATTCAATGTCACACCGCTTTGCCGCAATATCAGACAACAACGTGTCGTATTATTTCTCAATGCCGTCGCGGTAAACTCTTTCGACACGTTGCTTTTATCAGACGATTCCGTTGCTGTTAATTTTTGCATTTCATTTGTCTTTGTTAACTCGGAGTTAAATGTCTGAAATCAATCCTGTTCAGGTGGAGATTCATAGATGACTCTGCCCTGGAGTGTAAATGTGGTGTAGCCCCACGAACGACGAGACACTTAATATCGTGTCCTGCCTGTCCTGTTGTTTGCACATCACAAGAGCTGATGGACGCTACTGAAAGTGTCAAAAACGTCACCAAATTTTGGGCTGACGCAATTTAAATTACCATCGACACACTGAGAAGACAATGAATCAAAACTAAAAAATGTTATCATTGTATGATCATTAGTGAACTGATCCAAAAGCTGGGTTTCGGTACTCTGTATCTTTCACTAGCCTACAGAATGACCAAAAAATTAATAAAAAGAGCAAATGAACGTCCGTTCCTATATACGTATTTTATCAGTGTAGAACTTGGAATCTAACAAAAATGAACACTCGAGTAAACCGTTCATTCGAGTGAGCATTGGAAATCTAAGTGGCAGTAAGGATATCTCCCATTCACTGTGACGCCGCTTTCAATCAATCACTTATATTTTCAGGCACAAAATAATCTTAAAAGTAGATTAATAAACAAATACGAATTAAAAACATTAACAATTGGGTCGGCGAAGTATTGCGCTGAGTCGAGGTGTCATGTAGCCTTACACGAAAACGACTATACACGACACCCTGCGACCAAAATTCCTCTTTCAACCACAATACCAGCCAACAATGTGTCGTACATGTCGCAATGTTGCATGTCATGGCGGTAAACTCCTGCCCGTAACGCGTTGACAATAAAACCAACGTTATTCGTAGACAATAACTATCAAGGTGTCGTTGAAGTAGACGCTCGCTGGTGACAACCTGAACAATATGGCGAAATCACCTTTAGAGACACCTTTTTTAAATGAAATGTTTTAGGTTTTTCTATTGTCCCATTTCGTAGCAAATATTTCCTACTAATATCATAAGTACAAAAGAGTATTTCTTAGTTTGTCCCGTGGAACTATTAAGTACTCAAGCTTTATTTATTTTATTTATTTAAGTACACACAAAATACTTGACATTATATTAACATAGAAGAGCACAAAGGTTGCTTATAGCTTGGCTTTGTTCTTCTTTCATGCGATTTTTTTGCATAGAGATAGTTTATGGGCCAAATAGAAGGTAACATAAGATACTTTTCATCCTGAAAAACTACCTACATGGTTCTCGTATGTAACTCACCACGCGAGTGAAGCCGCGGGTAAAAGTTAGTGATGAAACAATAAAAAATAATAACATAACTTCATCATCATGTCTGTAATACTATAACCCCGAAGGGTTAGGCAGAGGTGTACCTAATAGTACCTATACCCACATTTCGCCAGTTATGTTTAAGTCCCATGTAATAGGGGGCGACCAACCGGGCACAAATCCAGACGCCGTGGCTGCTACTGAGAAATTTCTAATGAAAAAACCCAATAACAATTTGCCCGACTCGGGAATCGAATCCAGGACCTCATGCTCAGCATCACTAGACTAACGATGCAGTCAAAAACAAAAATAACAAGTTACAAAACTTTCAATATTCCTTGAGCTAATAACACTAAGCTCATTACATCATTAGTTTCTTTCCTACGAAAGCCGATATTCATAATAAGTTAGTTAAACTTGTTGAAATCGAGACCACTTGAGGTGAAGTTTACCGAGAGCTGGGTCACAAGAGAGTAAATGGGTGACTTCGCTAAGCTGCCCTACTTCACAGCCTCTAAACAAAGTAGGAGGCTGGATGACGTAACCATACTTACTACGGTACTAGTGAAAGCGATATTCTGGACAAAATATGAGATGAAATAACATGAAACTTTCTGTACAGGTTTTTATTGAGCTTCACTTTTCGAATAATTTTCTCGTGGTAGATCAAGTTGTTTGGTTATGTTTCGTTCTGTGTGTAGGTACATTTATTTGGAGTACCCGATGATGCGCCCAAAATCGTCTCAGCATGAGGGAATCCCTTCACAACCGGTGCCACTACTTAGATTAATATTCTTTACTCGGGGGTGCGCGTGAATGTACTTTGTATCTCCCGGGCCCCGGACAGTGGGTTTTTAATTTTTAGTCGGTTAGAGTCCGACATAACCATCCACTCACCCCAGACGAATGAGGAGTTTCAAATAAAAAAAAAAGGTTAAA
Source organism: Noctua janthe (assembly GCA_910589295.1). Lineage (NCBI taxonomy): Eukaryota > Metazoa > Arthropoda > Insecta > Lepidoptera > Noctuidae > Noctua > Noctua janthe. The sequence continues at coordinate 3,471,592 of OU342561.1, forward strand.
ATTCTTAGCTATAGTATTTTTCCTTAACCGTTTTGAAAGCAATGGTAATGAAATCATCATCTGCCTAGGTCTTTTCCCAACTATGTTGGGGTCGGCTTCCAGTCTAACCAGATGCAGTTGAATACCACTATTTTACATGGAGGGACCTCCTTACCAGACCTCCACAACCCAGATTATCATACTGGGTAATACGATACACCGTGGTAAAACTGGTTGTCAGACTTTCGGGCCACTGACTACCAGAAACGACGACTGTCAAAGATATACAAATGACAGCCGGGACAACGGCTTAAGCACGAAGCACGGAGGAAACTCGGTATGTACTGGGTGGTCACCCATCCACGGATCATCCTAGGCAACGGCGGCTTAACTAGAGGACTTACCCGAGCGGCTGCTATTATTTAGCCACGGGTTCCTCTGATGAGCAGTAGTAATTAAATAAATTACATAAAGTAATCAGCCTGTTTTGGGTACGAACCCACAACCTCCAACTCGGAAGTCGGAGCCGCCACCACTGGGCCTCCACCACGGGCCCCGAGATTGTATAGCAACACGTAATCATTAAGTGTAAAACGATCGTAATTTCCTTCTACAAAATCAAGACCTAATTAACAGCTTTCCCCGATAAATCTGTCCTATTTTACCCGCTAAGCGCGATTCCGGTACTAATTAGCATTTAGTTACTTCATTAGTGGCGCTTAAGCCGACTCCTCGGTAAGCCTCCGGAGATTTTCATTTCCCTCCTTATTTCTGAAGAGGCTTAAGTATTATTTGAAAAAAATATATATGCTTTTATCTTTCTTTTGAGATTAGGAGTTTACAAAAGTAACACTTAAATAAATTGTTAACAAAAAGCTCCCAAGATGTCAGGTTTTCGTCGCCAGTAAGGCCCCATTCACGACCTGAGGCGTTACTACTAGCGTCAAGAAGCACTCGCGCGTGTCAGTTTTATTCTTCATGTGAGTTCCGACGCTTCGCAAAAGGCAACGCGGCGACTGATAGCATGCTCTATGTAAGCAACTTTCATTTATTTTTTCCTCAGACATTATCGCAAGACACATGTCACTCATTAAAATCTATAAGCGCCCTTTGGTAACGCTACCACGCGATTATGTTCGCCGAAAAAATTGTTACATCTGTAATACAAACAAATAAAATTCAATGTGTTTGTAATTTCTAAATAACAGCTTTTTACTGAATGCATCTGAAAGTATACAAGACGGAAAGGACAAACGCTGACCACGTTTTCAGTAAGTACATCATTCTGAACACCCCCACAAATATTTTTTCTGTCCGTCTTTCTCTCTGTCTGTCTGTTTGTTCCGGCTTATCTCCAAAACTTCTAGACCAATTTGAACGGAACTTAAGTGGCAGATAGCTAATATTACAAGGAGTAACGTACTTTTATTTTAGAGAGAAAAGGATTAGGGTTTCGTTAAAAAAATAACAACTCTTGGAATTGTTATCAAAATCCGATTCAATTAGCAAAGTAATATTTTAATAACAATTTCACGCGGAGGAAGGTCAGGCAACAGCTAATTATTTTATAAACGCGACCATCTTGTATTAACGCGACAATCGCTTACATTAGGACGCCGGGTGAATGTGTACCTCGTGGCTAGAAGTAAGCCTGAGCATTTAAGACTGTCCAAAGGCCTACACCCTAAATAAACAGAACGCTAGGGGAGGCTTAACGGCGAGACGACAGACCTTAGAATTTCTAAAGGAAGGAATGGACTGTGAATAGAGGATGTTGTTTAATGTCGTGTTTGAGTGAGTTTTGTTTATGTGAATACGGAGACACACTTTGGAAATTAAGAATTGAGTCATTATCTTCCCGCACTTGTCCCATCCTATTTGGGGTCGGCGCAACACGATTTCTTCTTCTATTCTCCCCTGCCAGACGTCACGGCGTCAATTACTCCTTCCCATCTTTTCTTTGGCCTTCCTCTCCCTCTCCATCCATCAACATTCACGTCCATCACTCTTTTAGTCACAAATTAAAAATTGAGTATAAAAAGTTATACACAACACCGTGCGTTTTATGAGTTTTAAAGGGATTTCCTTATAAACCCTAATACGTAACTAATTGACGACATACTCATAACATAACATCACGCTTGTAGTCCCCGAAGGGTCACCCACATTTCGCCAGTTATATTTAAGTCCGATATAATAGGGGGCGAGCCTATTGCCATCAACCGGGCACAAATCCAGACTCCGTGGCAGCTAAAGAGACATTCCTGATAGTGAACCCAATAACAATTTACCCGACCCGGGAATCAAACCCAGGATCTCATGTTCAGCAGTCGCGCTTGCATCCACTAGACCGACGAGGCAGTAACGACAATATTATTATTTATTTATTCAATAGTACACGTACATTTTATACATTTTAAGTTGGTGCCAACATCATCATAATTAGAGTTTTACCGTGCACCAAAATCATCAACTACATATTTTAGAGAGTAGGTACTTAGTTAAAAAGAAACTACAACTAAAAATTACCGCGGGTATTTGGCGAAACAATATCTAATACTCGTACTAACGAGCGAACCTCGGTGACCAATCCGACCGTCCATTCAAAAACAACAGTGGCGGAAGTACATACTCGTAGGTATTATAAAGCATTGCTTGTATTGGTATTGTAAAGCTTATCATTCAAAATTTCCCCCAAATATCGTATCGTAGTACATTATTTTATTATTTGAATCAAAAGCATATAATTTTCAATTAGGTATTCAACAATCTTTATAAGCCTCTGTCAGAGAAAACACCACGATATTATCAACAAGTAAGTACCTACAACTTGAAAAGTAGGTAACATAGTAACAGCATTTTCATTTTCCTCAAAATCTGGGAAAATCATGACAGTTAGGTAAGCGGCTTATCTGCTTGACTGTATTGACAAAGGAAATTATGAGTTACTACGTGCCCGTATTACAGAAAATATTGGCTGAGGTGGAACTTCTTTACGTGTCTTTGAAGATAGATAGATAAAGTAGGTATGATAGGAAGGTATTCAGCAGTAGCGAAGGGTCAATTTTTGTAAGATGTAAGCCGTAGTACATATCTTGAATGTGATTATATTATTTATCTATAGAATACTGACTGTGTCATTTTTCAAAGGCAAGCCGGTAGGAATCGAGTTCTATGGAACCTTCACTTGTGTTCAGTTTTCTGTCGGTACCTACACAAAATCACTACACTACGTTTGTGTATGTATTACAGTTATTACACATATTATAATGTTATATACTGCATTCGGTAAGGCTGGAAGCTCACCCCAAGATAGTTGGGAAAAGGCTAGGCAGATGATGACAGTTATTACATATATCTAAGCCGCAGACTGCCTCGTTGAACCAGTGGCCGCAAGCGCGACTGCTGAGCATGAGGCCCTGAGTTCGTTGCCCAGGTCGGGCAAAGTATTATTGCTTTTTCCATCACGAATTTCTCAGAAGAACCCACGGAGTCTAGATTTGTGCCTGGTTGATGGCAATAGGCTCGCCCCCTTTTACATGGGACTTAAAACATAACTGGCGATATGCGGGGGTACTCTGCCTAATCCTTCGGGGATTACAGGCATGATCTTATGTACGTTCACTCTTTTATAGGTACTACAAACTACTACAAAATCACTAAATTAAGCACGTATTACAGTTATTAGTTTTTTACACATAATGGACCCTAAAAGTTTAAATAAGTACCTCCGATACGAAAGAGGAAAAAAAAGAACAGTTATTGCAACTACCATACCTCCCGCGCTTAGAATGAATTACAAAAGTAAGTAGGTAAATCATACAGTAACTCATATTTACCAGCTCTCACTATGATTCAAAATGAAATAGCAATGTTGTATTTGGCAGTAGAAATAGACTATAATAACAATACAGTCGTAACTTTGCACATGAGGCTGTCGACATGTGGTATGTGACCTCGGCTATCATTGTGCCGATAGTCGTTACGGCCAATGACCTGATGGCCAAGAGCCTCGACGAAAATCTGTCAAGGGTCTCGCTTGGAGGTTGGATCAATGGCCTGATACAGAAAGAAGTATTCCTCGATACTCCTCGCATTATGACGAGGTATCTGTCTCTGGAGCTCTAACCACCACCGCCAGCTTGGGCCCTGCTCCCGACACCGGCGGACCACTAATTTTTATATTATGATTTGTTTTATTTTTTTATTTTTTGAAGAAATATGTATTAAAGTTATGTAAAAAATTGTATGAACGGAATCATATAGTCGTAAAACTTATCCTGTACAACATTCATAACGCAGCCTCTATTCTTCTTCTAAATTCTTACACAAAAGTTATTTTAACCTTAGGTTATAAAACTAAGACAGTGTCAATTTTCCAAAGTAAGGATACTGTCAGTTCTCGAACGAAGTTTTAATGCGTTGATCTCGTTCAATTTCATAGAAGAATCAAAGCTTATTATTCATATCACTCAAATGCACAAAAGCCGTAAATTGCAACTAACCTTGCATCGTGGAGGCTCTAGATACCCACTACACAGTCACGGATTGACGCGCGTGATAACATTATCTTATCAGTAGAGTGGCGACCGCAAATTGTGCAAATAAACTAATGAAACACCACCACTCTACCGCCTACACTACGTACGAGGATGGTTAAAGGTAATTTGGAGCTTTTAAATAAATATACATAACTGCGTGACGTCAGTTAATAGGTATGTATTACACCCACACCTCGCTGTGATATAAGGAAAGAGAATATCTACATCATCTGTCTAGCCTTTCCCAAACTGTGTTGGGATTAAGATCTGCCATTATACGCCTCCTTATTATCATCAGCTGGAGAGCAGCGGTGGCCCAGTGGTGGAGACCCCGACTTACGAGCAGTAAGTCGTGGGTTCGAACCCAGCCAGGCGCATTACTTTGTGTAAGTTATTTCATCACCACTGCTCTCAAAACGGTGAAGGAAAACATCGTGAGGAAACCGGCATGTCCTAGAACCAAAAATTCGAAGACATGTGACATCTAGCAACCCGCACTGGGCCCGCGTGGTGGATTATAGCCCATTCCCTCTCATAGAGAGGAGGCCTGCGTCCCAGCAGTGGGAACATTAATAGGCTGATTATGCTTATGCTATCATCATCTACCTAGTCTTTCCCAAACTATGTTAGGGTTGGCTTCCAGTCTAACCGAATACAGCTGAATATCAGTATTACATACAGCGACTGCCTATTTGACCTCGCAGTAAATGGAATGCCTATCAACCCCGACACAAATTCAGACGCTAGCCTGCTACTGAGAAAATCATAGTCAAAAAATGGAATAACAGTTTGCGCGACTTTGGGAACTAAAAGAAAAGGTAATTTATGCGGAGAAAGCAGAAGAAATTCGTAGTAGTCTGAAAACCACTGTTTTCCAGAGCTTCGCAAGATTTTTGTCAAAGCAACAAAGCAGCAGACGCCTTTGGCAGCACTGTCAACAGTTTCATACTAAATAAGCGTGTCAATGAAACGACAGTATTGACAGAAATTGTGCGCTCAACGCTTTATCGGCGCTAACAATTATTGTTGCTCTATGGTCGAAGTTCTTCTGACATTATGCTGAGCTAAGGTCCCTTTAAATAAGCATTTTATAATTGTAAAATAAAGACCTGTGGCACTTTTGGGGCATTTTTTTAAGTATTATTATACCTATCATTCTTCTTAATGTCACTGCCTACGAACGCCTACACTACGTATGGCGAGTAAAGGTTCGTTAAAGATAATTGGTAGCTAATTTTATTATTAAGGTCCTTTACCTTAATAATAAAATTAGCTACCAATTATCGACTCGGTTGGGATGTTTGATCAGGTTCCACGGGGATAAATTAGGCAAATTAAATTAACTGTCATTCTAGATTTTGTTAGGCACAGTTAGTATTTATATAAGGGACTCGTTTTTAGTATTACTGCTGATTAGATTAGTTTGAGACGTGACTAGCTTTTCAAATGTAAATCTACCCTTCATGATATTAGGGTTTATGAACAGTCTGCTTGTCTTATGGGCTTGCCGTATTGTTGGCGCCTAGGCACGCCATTGTCTACCACAGCGCCTTTCTGGCTATGTCAAGGCGTACAGCTCATTGAGCATATGGAAGATTTGACCAGCCATGTCCCATTTCAGTTAAGTGGCTGTTTGACCAACATCAGTAACACCAGTCATAGGTCTCGAGGTCGAACCTAAGCCACGCACCTCTAAATTTTGGGATTCATGTGCGTATTGTATAATTATCACTTGCTTCAGTGAAGGAAAACATCGTGAGGAAACCAAACCAGCATGCCTGGGAGATATTTCTCGACGGCATGTACAGCCAAGTCAGAGGCGCAAGGACGGCATAAAAACTCTGTCTAACCTGGTGTTAGACACTAACCACACGAAAAAAAGAAAGAAATCACACCATTTCAGAGTTTTTTCAGAGTCAGCATTGTTGCGGTGTTGTGCAGTAAGTAGTAATATGATTATTTTGTAGAACCGACGTTATCATCGACGATGAGTATTTTCAGCGAATCGTTTTAGTGACCAACAACAAAGTACTATTTCCTAGAAACGACTATCAATGAATTCTATTCTAATTAATGAGTTTTTTTTCAATAAAGCCTATAAAGGTAGGGCATAAAATACCACTTGTGATCAATGAAGATAAAAGTTTACAACAAAGCCAAGGCAGACAAAAGGACAATTAATTACAAACGAAGTAACTTTGTTCCCATCTCCCAAACTTTATGATAAATGGACAGTCCCAAACTACTTTCGAACCGAGAAAACTCCAAAAGCTCATAAAATTAACAAGCCAATATTTACCACCAAACTAAATCTCGACAAACTGAAACTTTTCCTATCGTCAGTCAAAAACTTACCCAATCTGCCATATTTTAATGAAAAAGTAATCAGTCTTATCTCATAAACTTGACGAGAAAACATAGATAACATTACGCCTGGAACCCGGGAAGGATTCGGCAGTCGTGTACCGATAGCTAACTCACATTTTGCCAGGTACAGTCACGAGCACCAATAAATATCATCATCATCATCATCATTTCAGCCGAAAGACGTCCACTGCTGGACATAGGCCTCCCCCAAGTGTCGCCACATTGACCGGTCCCGTGTATAATTGTTGGCTATAATTCACCACGCGGGCACAGTTGCTCGTAAGTCGGAGCTGCCACCACTAGGTCACCGCCGCTCTCCATGCTATGCTGTTGAGATATTCCTGATGAAAACCCAATAACTAGACCTACAATGTGTATACACTTTCCTAAATTTAAAAGCAATTTTCGCGAGAAATAACAATTGTAACGTGGAGATAGGATATTTTTTATAAAAATATGAGTTAGAATACTGTGTTTATAACAACATGACATTTTAATCACAACAGTAGGAGAAAAACACTTTTAAAGTTGTCAAGTGTTTACATATTGGTGCTCGTGACTGTACACAAATAATTTGAAAGCAATAATTTGATGGGTGAAAAATCATGTTCCGTATTCATGTTAAAAGTTTGCACGTCAATGTACCTTTACCAACAATCAAGCACTAAATTAAATTTGAAAATAATAAAACTATGAAAATTATATTTTTTTAGTCCTCCGCTATTCTTTTGTGAGGGATCCAAGACAGTTAAATTATTTCTCTGGTACTAGTTTCATTATCTCGGCGCTTTTTGATGGTCGCCATTGTTGGTTCTGGCTTTCAGGAGTGCAGTGGATTGAGAATACTGCGGCGAGATTGTCCCATTAAAAAAAAACCGAGCATTAATCCATACTCCAGGTTATGCCATGCTATGCTGCTGAGATATTTCTGCACGCAGCATGACCACCGTAGAAAAATCAACTAAATGACAGATTTCTTTTCTTGATCTGTCATTTTGTCGATTCTTCCGTCGACAAAACCTGTTTCTACGGTGGTTATGCAGTCATGCTACGCGTGCTGATGAAAAACCCAATAACTCGACCTACAAATCGAACCCAAAAGCGTATGCTCAGCAATAGCGTAACCGACCACTAAGTTTCAGAGCTAAAATCAATTTCGTCGAGCCCAGACAATCCCTAAGGCCTACCCGACTACGCCAGGCAATTATTAAATACGTATTTCAACATTTTCCCATTACAAGTTGAAGCTCCATTCAAGACTAATTGCTCTGTGAAATTGTAGCACTTACTAAAACGTTTTTAAGGAATTATTTTCCTTTGTGAAATACAATAGAGCTGACTTTTAAATGACGGAAGTAAACGGTGGTATTCGTCGATCGATTTTCTGGGCCTTTGTTTCTTTTGTGAGTAAGTATGTTCTGCGTATGATATTGAGGAAAGTTTTGTTTCAATACAAACGTAAAAAAGGCATCCTATATCTCTGCTGTATTTTACGACAGATACATTCATGGAAAGGAATGTAAAACAAAGAATCTATACTCTTAGAATAAATGCTGGAGTAACTCCGTTTGTCGGCACTCAGATATACTCGTACCATGATCTGTGTAGGATAGAATATTTATTTTTACGATAGTACGTTTTCAATCCTAACGCAGGCACAGCCGCGGTCCAAAAGCTATATTTTAATGGGTTAGTTACCTCCCAAAACGTATGCCTGGGACAATTCAATGAACAATAGAAAACGCTTCATATAATTTACAAGTACATTGATAGGTAACTATGAACCCACGCAGATATGTGGCACACGTAACGAAAGTAAACATGAATGAATTAACTAACTTAGGTAGTGATAACAACAGTTTTAGATAAGTGGCGTCACGACAAAATTGGTGACAATGACATTATCAGAAACGTATTTAGAAATGGGTGGGTGTAGTTCATATCTCTGGCTAACACGTTGAGGTAAACAAGCGTGATGTTATGTTATTTAGATCCGACATTTCGGTCCATATTATTAAGGTCACTGGATTTGTTCATTTTTGGTCTTCACGGGTGAAAGGTGCCTAAAGTATCACAGGATATTCTAAACAGGTCATTGCTGTGTTATATACGCCTACTTGAGGGAACAATATTAAAAGTTCAAGGACAAACGATAAAATGAAGAGGAAAACTGAAGCTGAAATTGTTACAAAAATAATTTTGCAGGCGAATACTCCCAAAAATAGCTTGCACGCACTGTAGCAGTCTCTATCTACTCGTAGACCGTACACTTTTGTATCGATGCATCAATACGAATTTCGAATTGCAAATTCTGCAAACGAGGAAATTCAATATTGGAGTTATTTCCGACTGCGATGAGTCGGGAAATAACTGTAAAAGTGCCGTAAACACGTAAAATAGGTAATAAATTTAGTTTGAATATTCATGAATATACGTTTCCAGCCTAGCTAGAAAAGTCTGTTAAATTTCTAACCAATAAATGTGTTGTCTAATACTTTCCGCTGCAAAAGATATAGAAAAATAGTCAGTCTGTGTCCTTTGATAATATGTGTCGGATCCGGTCATTGGTATGGACATAAAATGAATCGCAAGCGCGCCAGTGGTGACATCACAAGACCTACTGCCAAGTCTTCCCACACCACAGCGTGCTTCTACAGAGCCCTGATGTTTACAGCTCGAGGCGAGGACGACATTGAGCGTCTGATCGAAGTGGAGTTGAGACGTCCTGGAACTGTACCCGATTCATTGTGCCCCGTGTTAATAGAAAGTGTATCGCACCTAGTGTGTTTTCATAGCACGAAACCCATCGTCTGCCCACATAATGTACGAGCCTAACGGAATAAATCCTGACATATTCGACATATGTATAATTGGAGAGACACTAAGAGACACCAATAAATAGAAGATTGTTTCCGTGTTGGGAAATTGGTTACTGGTTAGTGTCTTTTATACTTTTCTCTAGGCGTGGCATTTTGCTGGAGGCTGATGATGATTTTTTTTTCTCATCCCACCGACAATGCTAGATCTTGAGCAGTAGTTACGGGTAGTCTGTTCGGTAGCCCGGTCCGAGCATACTCTGATCTTGTCAACGTGGCTTTACAAGAGGAAGGACAGATAAGCAGTCGCACCGTGTAACTATTCAGATATATCTAGTAAGACTTGAAGCGGACCCCAATATAGTTGGGCTCGGGCTAGGCAGATCATAAAACCTCTTGATAATTTTTGTCCTACTGAATCCAGGGGTCCACATACCTTACATATCCTTTCCTCGGCGGGTAGTCCTTGTGGAAGACGGAGTGGTTGAGGATCATCTTCTCATAACCGGTGTCCAGCCAGGACCTCTGCAGCACGAAGTCGCGGTTCTTGAGAGGGGCCGGGCATGACACTGGAGACAACGTGGTTTGTATTAGTACAATTGTTGGTAATATTGCATTGAGAGAAGGACTGTCATAGATAGGTACAACAAATAGCAGAGGCGTAATTTCCGTATTTATATGAACGTTCGCAATATTATAACGAGTTGTTTCCGACTCGTCACTATTCCGATTGGTCACCAAATTTTTTTTCATACATGATGTCCCGATTCGTCATCATAAGAAATGAATTTTTATTTAATATTGACGTTCCCGATTGATTCGTCATCAGTATTTTACGTGTCAAAAAGTACAGTGTAAGAAAAATATAGGGTCTTTTAAAACAAAAAAAGAAAAAAATAAATTAATATTAAAAAAAAAAAAAACTTTTTTTTTCTGAAATATATGATATATTATTATTTTATTATTATTAATAAATCAATTTATTTACAACAATCTCATACTAATATTTCCACGGCGTTTGTCTAGATTGATTTGACATAACATTGCACTTCTGGTGTCCTATTCTTTCTAGTCGAGACTTAAGTGTATCTATTTTGAATAGACGCCGCGTATTTGTTTTTTTTTATACCAGAAGCGTCACAGATTTGTTGCCATCGAAAGCAGAGGCACTGTTGTTCAACCCGCAAAGCTGAAATCGGTTTTAACTCACAGAAAAGTAAAAAACATAAAGCAAATCTGTTTGGTGTCAGATATAATGTAGTGGCAGGAGGTACTCCTCCGTACGGCTTGAATGTAGACACCACTCTCATAGTGAATTGAAAAGAAAGTGAAATCCACTTAAATAAGCAATGGTAAGAGTCTACAGGGTGTAAACAGACCCTTCACATAGCTGTCAACCAAGCATTCTGTACATCAAACTAAGTAACTTTACGCAAAAATTATTGCTGGGAATCGACTTTTTTTTTTGGGGTTAAAAATCACGTTTCACTTAAAAGTCCTACCGTAGTAGGACTCGATGGAACGCACTCAAGGCATGTGCTGATGGATGGATTGAATAGTACGGGGGTCGTGGAGGTGTTTAAAGTAAAAATCTTACATTAAAAACATGTTTTTTTTTTTAAAGTTGGAACTTTGACCCCCAATATCTCCGTAACTAGAAGGTTCCCAGGTATGGTCTAGAACTAAAAAATATCGCAAAGAAGGTGAGAACAAGTGCCTTTCGGCTTCGTTAAGGGTATATTTACACCCTGTACATGAGTAAAATATATTATAAATTATTTGTAATCTATCTAATTAACTTTGAAAATAGATTGACATTCATGTTGGTTCACGAGTACCTCATACAATGTTACTTTCATTGTCAAGTGCTTTGTTTATGACTGCTAGGGTGAATACTACGAACGAAGTATTATAGCCAGCATTATTGCTTTATAAAAGAGGAGAGATACGTTCTTCCCGTATATTTATAGTACCATACTGGGGCAATGTTTACTGTACTTAGTAATATAGGGGTATGACGAACAGGGTGTAATGTTCTTCATCCCCCATACAATAGGGAGGATCGTCTGGCCAGACGGGTGTTATGTCTGATAGGGGGGGGCTACTGCCCGACAGTTGTTGTCGGGTCTGCTAAATGCTCTTAAGTCGCGGATAACTTTAATAGCGCGATTCAGAATTTTGATGTTAGTTCTCCATTTGTGTCCTAGATGGCGCTGTAGTAATTTTTAAACTTATAATGTCACTTACGGGATATCTTCCGTGATTGTTCATTATTTTGAGATCCCGATATTTCGACGCTGTAACAAAGCGACACAGTGTTGTGTGACAGTATAAGTTTAGTTGTAAACCGTGAAAGCTTAAAACAGTGTTTGTAGTACTTTTTGTACTATGTTGTTGTACTACTTTTTGTAATGACGCTACGGAACTGACCCTGATATCGAACTAGGTGAAAACCGTGGCATATCAGGAACTGTTCACAAGCTCTAGAATTATTCATAAACTCACTAGTCAGATTAAACACTTGTGTAAATTCACACACGTATAAATATTCAAACATGTGAAGTTTAAAACACTTCATTCATTCTCTATTCTACTCATTCGTTCAGGTAAAGTTCATCAAAGTTGTACGCTTCCCGCTCGGTATTTTCATCACGAAACCGACGTTGGAAGATGGATCACAGGAATGGTTGACTTGACCATCTGAATTGCATACGAATAACCCATAAGGCCGTGATGAGAGCGACAGAAATACACATATCGATCTTAATATTATATTTTACGGAAAGCATGTTGAATAATAAAAATATGGCAAGAGGAGTAAAGGTCGGATGTCAGATAAATAGCCATCACTGGTAGTGAAAATAAAACCGGCCAAGTGCGAGTCGGATTTGCGCATTAAGGGTTCCGTTACCTTTAATTTTAATTTATTTTTATTATTTGTTGTTATAGCGACAACAGAAAAAAAATAAAATAAAATAAAATAAAATTAAAAATAATAATTTTAAATATAAAATTTTAACTGTCTACCTATTACGGATTATGAGATACAGCCCTCTTACAGACGGACGGACCGACGGACAGCGGAGGCTTAGTAATCGTCTCCCGTTGGTTAGATTACCTTGTTTTTCTTTATATCCACTTATCGCTGTGATAAATAAATTGTTCTAACTTTCATGGCAAAGTTTTATGTTTGAATAAAGAGGCAGACCAGAGAAAAGATAAATAATGTGAGAGATTATGAGGCAAAAGGAGGGCAGATACTGGGAAGCTTAAGAATATAAAATTACTTCACACTGTGTTAAATCGTATAATCTTTTCACTACTCGCATATCTTTCTTACGATTGTTACTTATATTCTAAATGCGAAAGCTTGTGAGAATGGATGTTTGTTACTCTTTCACGCAAAAACTACTGAACGGATTTGGATGTAATTTGACATACAGATAGATTGTTAACCTGGTTAACATTTAGGATATATTACCGAAATTCGCGCGGGCGAATCCGCAAGTATAAGCTAGTATTAATATATTTGTTTCAGCACATTCAATACCTTAGAGGTTGATGGAAACAAATTACAAGATTCTAGCACATTAGCTTGTAAAAGGAAATTGCACCATAAAGGCTGAGAAGTCACACCCACAAAGTAAAGCAAATTAGGAAGGATATATCAAGAAACTATTATGACAGGTCGTTAAAAGTTAACTGCACAGCGAGGCATTTCTACACAAGTTTACAAAGTGCTTCATCTTGTCTAAAATGTACCGTGATTTCTTGCTATGCTAGGAGTTGATGCTAGGAGTTGAAATATTGCTCTAAGTACTTATAATCGCAGACGATATTATTTATATGGATTTTAAGATTTATTTGTATGCAAGTAAAAAGTTACACTCTGTAATCATTCTTGTCCTTATCCCAATTTATATGGGATTGGCACAGCATTCTTTCTTCCATATTTCATCTCAGTAGAAAAGAGGTTTTTTCTAGCTATTTTATCTTTGACACAGTCGAGGCATCGTTTCCTTGGTCTTCTCCCCATTTTATGACCAAACAACATCAATCAATAATAAGGCAAAAGTTAATTATAAAGTAGAAACGGTTTTATGTTTCGTTCGTAGGATTCATGAGATGTTTTATGACCCCATAAAATTGTCTTGGCTTCAGAACTACGTTTGGCTGTATTTGTTTTCAACCAAATTGTGGGAAGTGAGTTTCAGTCAGTTTGATTGTTAGTTTGGAAGTGGCTTGAAACTAAAAATGAACTCCATGAAAGCATAAACTGTAATAATAAAACGATTCTATGAGATACTGGATGAAGGGTTGCCAAGAATGGAGCTGAGAGGCGTGCAATAGAGAGGCATATGTCCAGCACTGGATTGCTATAGGCTATAGCTGTTTTGACATGGAAAGAAAAAATCTAGTGCGAGCAGGGTTTGAACCTGCGACCTTCCGATTCAGTACACCGGACGTTTTAACCAATTAGACCATCGCACCCTGCTCACAGCTCTCGAAATTTGCTATAGGATATATTATATAATATGATGATGTTGATTTTTTTTTTCAGATATATACACCTACCACAGTGGCCTCTGCATCACCGTAAGGTTGACTGATAGAAAATGTCTATGGAAATCATCAAATGACCCCTCCCGCACTTGTACTGCCTAAAACCCATTCATATTCCTTCTTTGCCCTGTGTGTTCCAGGGCCACGGTGTCTCTTTTGAACAGTCCCGCAGGTTGCTGACATCTCTTTGAGGCGCGCGTGGAACACGAACGCGCCGTCGACACGGCCTGTCGTCATAAGACGGCCGGACGGTGAGCTAGCCCATAACTCGCCGTCTACAGGCCCGCGCCTACGGTGGCCGGGAGCCACCACGTGACCCCCGACGCCCAGGGCGTCTCCCGCGGCGGCTGGGACGTGAAGTTCTTTCCCTCTCACGTCCCGCCACCTCCTTCACTAGCATGACTGCTTCACAGAAGGTGGTGACGGCTTCCCATTCCCTCTCGCTCCGGACCATGGCTTGAACCAGGGCCGGACGCGAGACATCGCCGCCGCCAATCGCCGCTACAAGGACACGGCGGTGCTCCGCCCAAGCGGGGCAGACCTCTACGGTGTGCTCCACCGTGTCCTCCGGACGATCCTCGCAGTGGAAACACCCGGGCGTTTCCTCCCGCCCGATTCGGTGCAAGAACCTCTTGAAGTTTACGCACGTTTATAACCTTGCCTGACCCCCAAGAAGAAAGCTGAACTTTTGCAATACACCGCATGTTTACGACCCCAATTAATATTCATCAGCGTGAAACACCGCGTAAATAATTTAATCACATCTTATACGAATATAAATCATGATTAGCAAAGTTTCGAGGGAAATGAAATGCCATAAGTTGGAGGCGAGAAGAAACTTGGAGCTCGTACAATCATTTATAATATTGGCGATAAGACGGTTGGTACAGTCACGGCCACTAATATGTATACACTTAGCAATTTTTAATAGCGATTTCCTCGTGAAATGTCAATTTCAACATTGGTATAAGGCCTATTTCAGAAAAGAATTACCTCCTAAAATACTATGTTCGTAACACCATAAAATTACAATCAAAACAGTAGACAAAAATCACTTTTAAAAATTACTAAGTGTATCCATATTTCTGCTCGTAACTGTACATCGGTACTGCCGCGAGCTAAGTGAGAAAATGAACTGGTACACCGATAATGAACGGTTTGCGATTAATTTTGTTAGGTACAAGAATTGAGTGATGTTTTTATTAAGTATGTACCAAAAGCCTAAAGCTGAAGCTTTTGAAGTTCCCAAGAAGATTTATGGAATATAAGATAAAGGTGATTTTGAGTAAGTGCTGTCGGAATTATACCGTAAACCAAACCATTTTTAGCCAAAATATTCTTACAAAGATCTGTTTAGAAGTCTCAGAATGCTAAACGCCTCTTAGCAATATAACACCCCCGAGATTTGAGAATCTTTAGATGTAACAAAAAAATATATAAGTAGGTAGATACTAAGATACCTCAAACCGGTTGCTACAAAATACCTAAGTATGTAATCCGTGGGTGCTCAACTATGCTTCGGGAATGTCGAAACACGAGAGTAGAATTTTAACTAACTGCGGTCGATACCTATCTATACAATCGCTTAGATCGCCGCTTAGATTCTCTAACCAACCTATACATTGGATTTTAATGTTGTTGTCTCCATCATTGGGCATTTATTTCAGTAAGTAACATAACCTCACGCCTGTAATCCCCAAAGGGTTAGGTAGAGGTGTACAAGTACATAATGATACACCTACTTTTCGCCGGCTATGTTTAAGTCCTATGTAATAAGAGGCGAGCCCATTGCCCTCAACCGGACACAAATCCAGACTCCGTGGCTGCTACTGAGAAATTCCTGATGGAAAAACCCAATAACAATTTGGCCGACCCGGGAATCGAACCCAGGACCTTATGCTCAGCAGTCGTGATTGTGACCACTCGACCAATGAAGTATGTTAAATACAACATTATTTTATGACATGACACAATGACGACAGTCATTACATTCGAAAAAAATTGCGAAACAAGGGCGGATCTCTAGTAAGACATACCGAAAAAAGGGCACAAATAAAATGTACTTTCTTACAAAAGAATATTCCCAGTTTGAACCCAAAAGCAATTTAGACGGACACGAAAAAATGGAGACACCTTTTACTTTTTGCCCACGTGAGCGAAATCTCACGACGACATAATTGTGTCTTCACTTCTCCCGTCGGTTTTCAGACATCTTATAAAAGAGACTCTTAAAAAGAAAGATTTTTTAAACATCTCGGTGCTTAAAAGAGGGCTCTTAGCCATTAAAATAGACGAAATGGTCTGAGCTGGCCGAGGAATAGCTTTGATATAATAAACCACCTCGACCTAAATTTATTCATTTTTATCTAGATTAGTCACTATTCGCATATCATAATATAACACGACAACTGTATAACCTGTAGTAATTGGCTGAAGTGTACGAGGTCGAAGTCGATTAAGTTAGCTAAAATCATGTTTTTTTTTGCTTTATCATGTTAAGATATCGATACACACCTCGTCTGTTGAGTTCCGCTAGCTATTTTAGTTTGACCCCGTAAAGTAAATTGGTTAATTTCACTGGTAAAATGTGTAGATGGGTGAATTCCCATTACATACCAAGTTTCCTCCGTGCCTCGGAAAGCACAATAAACCGTTGGTCCCGGCTGTCATTTGACAGTCGTTACAGGTAGTCAGTGGCCCGAAAGTCTTGACAACCAGTGTTAGCAAGAGGTATCGTATTACCCAGTACTAATTGGATTATGGAGGTCAGATAGGCAGTCGCTCCATGTAAAACAGTTGGAAAAAGGTTGGGCAGATGATGATTTTACCAGTGAAATTGTATGAGTGAGGGTGAGCTCATAAAAGACCTAAAAAATTCCCAATGGAACAACCGAATGTAGACACGCGGTAGTGTGTCAGGCCAAGAAAGAATGTCGAATATTCTTATAAATAAACAGGATTATCAACAGAACTTGGCACACATTGAGATCTCAATTCTTTTGTCGGTGAAGTCAACAACCACGCAAATTCTTAATATTGAACTTCGCTCCTATTTTCATATTTATGTTTTTAGTTTTTTTATAACTTACATTGTAGGGATCAAAATTAAGATGTACGTATGCTAAAAATTCACTAGCACTAGGTGACACCTAAATGAATGGCTAAATGAAAGCACTCTGTTGGATTTTCAACGCTTGGCTCAGCACCGAGATTTCAAATTCCAACAGTGCAAGAATATTTAGTACTAATGAAAAATGTTTATTTCGTTACTCTCAATTTAATTCATTTGCCCTCAAGCAATTCGGAGAGCTAAGTAAAATAAGGCTCAGCTCAACGATGAGTTCGTTTCCATGTCTCATGAATTAGGAATCGAGTGTGTTCGAGATCTTTTATTTATTAGGCAAATAAAAGAGAGTGTTTGAGGTTTGGGTTTCCCGTAAAAATCG
The DNA here is from genome assembly GCA_910589295.1 of Noctua janthe. Lineage (NCBI taxonomy): Eukaryota > Metazoa > Arthropoda > Insecta > Lepidoptera > Noctuidae > Noctua > Noctua janthe. The sequence continues at coordinate 3,489,304 of OU342561.1, forward strand.
TAAATTCGAATGAAAATAACCCTATCTCTTTATTTACTACTCCATAGATGTTTTTAGTACCTCTATCAGGCAGTTTTCGTTTCTTTTTCGCATATCATACAACTAAGAGGGCCTAGGTAAAGTCACATTCTATTACGATAACTTATTAGAAAAGTCAAAAATCGATTGCCGATTGACTTATGCTATCGAAAAGCTTGTATCGGCATTACAAAAAGTACTACAGCGCCGTCTATAACACAAATGAAGGAGTAACATCAAAAATCATAACCGCGCTAATAAAGACAGACTTGTGCATAAGGCATTAAGTCCGCCTTTGTACAGTTTTTTACTTGTGCAAGATGTTTTAATAAAATAAATAAAATTATACGCGACTTAAGACTATTAAAAAAAACCGGACAACAAGTGTTGGTCAGTGGCCCACCAAACACAACACCCGTCTGGTCGGAGGATCCTCCCTTTTCTTACTATGCACATTTATCTATTCATTAATTACGATAACTATGATAGAAAAATCAAAAACTGATTGAATTGACTACTATCGAAAAGTTTGAATTTACAATAGTTAAATATTTGGGTTAACTTCAACTTGTTTATAGTATAATTACTTCTAACATGAATTATGGCTCATTTTAACATGACACTTCAAAATAAATCATAATAGTTTATTGTGAGTCAAAACTTTTTGGCCGAAATATGGCAGCGCTCCAAAATAGCTGGTAGGCTTCAATAAAAACCGGTAGCTTTGGAACAAATGACCAGTAAATAGTACCGACGGCGAACTAAAACTACCGTATTTACCGTACACGCTACAAATTGTTCGTATTGTTGCAAATATAGGGTTGGTACCCTAGTAAAATATTTATTTTATAACATTGCAACACTTTACCGATATAGATATGGGACCCAGCTTAGTTCCACCTCAAGATATGAATGGTAAATATCAACCAGTCTTACCAAGGGGTATCGTATTACGAAGTACTAACTGGGTTGTGGAGGTCAGATAGGTAGTCGCTCCATGTAAAATACTGGTATTCTGTTGCATCTGGTTAGACTGGAAGCCGACTCCAACTTAGTTAGGCAGATGCTGATGAGGAATACCCATAGCGAAAGTAAATCAGTCTGTCTGTCTGTTACCTTTTAATATCTAAACCACTGAATCAATCGTCAAGAAGATAGACAGGTCTGGTTTTAGTACTTTAAAAATACTAAATCTACATATTAACAAAATGGATTGATATGAGCTGCCGAAAAATTGTTAGCGTAAGTGACCTAAATTAATTTTTTGAGTTTGAAATGACTATAAGACGGTGTATAATCCTTTTAAAGTTACTGGCAGTGGTTGGCCTTTTTTATTTATTTGTAAAATGTAAAGACATTCAAATAAATATTTAAGTCTTTAAAATTTCTTTGATAAAATGAGACGAAAATTATAACAGCCAAAAGATTTTTAATATTTTTTATACGCAAACCCAGCGTAGGGAACTATTGCTGTTTTTGACGTTAACGTCACCGTAAGACATTATTAATGGAACGAAAATTTCGAGAGCTGTGAGCAGGGTGCGATGGTCTAATTGGTTAAGACATCCGGTGTACTGAATCGGAAGGTCGCAGGTTCAAACCCTGCTCGCACTAGATTTTTTCTTTCCATGTCAAAAACAGCCAAAAGATTGTTTTTATATTTTACACTATGTCCAGTACACGGAGGTTGAATATAATTGTGTTCACCAAACTCCTTTTGAAAGTCATTGTGACATTGCCATTTGTATAATCCCTCTGCTCATAACATGTCCAATCATAATAAACACACCTATCCAATAGATTATAGCGCTTGTGGGTACAAAACTTATTGAACGGAAACCGCTTGATAACTTCTGACAGTTAGGCAAGATCACGTAGTTTCGGGCTTGCGAAGTATGTCCCGGGAGAAGTTGGGAACTTCCCGAGGCACGATTTAATCGTTAGATACCGACGATGTATGATTTTATGGGTCCCTCGTCTTCACCCAAATAGTTTTGTACCCTTTCATTATTTATCGCAAATTCAATTTCGTTTTTGTCGTTGGTCTAAGTGATTGCAAGCACTGCTGTTAACACTAATATTAGAAGTGCAAAAGTTTGTGAGGATTTATGGATGTCTGGATCATCATCATCTGCCTAGCCTTTTCCCAACTATATTGGGGTCGGCTTCCAGTCTAACCGGATGCAGCTGAATACCAGCTAATAAATAAGAAATAATAAATAAGATAAGTTTGTGAGGATTTATGGATGTCTGGATGTATGAATGTTTTTATTTTTTTACGCAAAAACTACTGAACGGATTTGGATGAAATTTTGCACACAGATGGTTTATAACCTAGATTAACATAAAGGGTATGTTTTATCTCGTGGTACAATTATCAAACCCCACGCGGGTGAAGCCGCAGGCATTAGTGAGAAATAAATGACATGGGAATCGAACTCTCAGGTTCCTGCAGTGTTATTACGATTTTCCATTCGAAATTTCTTTTTAGCAGCTCGGCCTCAGGATCTATATCGGGTTGGGCTTGCCCAATTGCATGAGACTTAATACAACTGGTGTTTGGGTATGTTATAGATACTCCACTACCTAACTTTATCGGATTACAGGCAGAAGAAGCATTTTAATATTCAAATTAATAGTCTAGTGAGTGCTTCATCTAACTGATAAAAAGATACGATACGATACTTCTGCTACTGATTTATCAATCAGTAGCAGAAGTATCGTTTTTGATCTTGGCATTATTAAAAAAAAATTAAAACACAGATATCCACGAGCGAGAAACATATACCTACTTCTTCTAGAACGTCGGGTATAAAAGAATTCACAGCCATCATGTACCATTTCCATGAGTATTATAAATATTATTGAATATCTTCACAAGAAGTGTCCCACGTCCATCTATTATTACGTTTTATTAAATTCCTAGTATTCATATCCTACACCCTGACATCAATATACTTCGCTTATATCATTTGTCTGTGGCAGACTATAAACTAGTTCATATGACATTCTTAACAATATTATTGTACTAGGAATGCAAAGCTGATATGCTACGTGACCTACGAGTGCTACGCCGTAGCGCCCGTAGCGCTACGCATAATAATTTTGGGAGAAATTTAGCAGACTTGCTTGCTTGGTAGACTTTGAAGAAGATTAAGTCATTGTCTAGGCTATAGTAAATAACAAAACTTAAAAAAACGACTTCTAAAAAAACACTAAACAAATCTAAATAACTTAGGTTTCCGAAGTCCGTGACTTTGTTTGTTTCATTGACTTTTTTGCTACCGACTTCCGAAAGTAAAGTAAAACTTTTCAGTGTTTTTTTAGTAGTCCTTTTTTTTGCAAAACGTTTTTGTTTTTCCCTTTTTATTTGTAGTATACGACACAAATTCTAGTCATGAATCAATTTGACATAGTAACTAGAAGTTATTAAGAACTATCATGTCAACATAGGCCTAGAAGATAAAAAAGCAAACTACCGATTCATAGAAATTTCATCAAAATTATCAATGGGACCAATCGGAAAGCATATCCTTTCACACAAAAATATTTTTTCTAATTGGTTCGTAAATTACGGAGTTATGAGGTAACAAACATAAAAAAAATTCAACCGAATTGAGAAACTCCTCCTATTTTTGAAGTCAGTTAAAAACTAGATTTACGAGTATTTTTTTTACAAAATAGGAATTCCTAGTAGACGTGCTACGTGACCTACGAATGCTACGCCGTAGCGCTACGCAGAATAGTTTTGGGAGAAATGTAGTCAACTTCCCGTCGCTAAGTAGAATATATGGAAGATATTTTGGTCATTGTACCGACTTTGTCCTATTAATAATATTTCAATTAGCTTAAAAAGTGAGAGTTATCATGAAATAGAGGCTTGTTTTCTTCCTTTTTACCAGAAGAAATCATTTTGACGGCACGGTTGGCGCAGGGCTGAGCGATTGCGTTTGTATGGCATACAGATAGTTGTTCCGAGTCTGGCTGTTTGTGTATGTGAGTCTAAATGTTTGTAAACGCACTCACGATACAGGAGAAATTCCTAGTGTGGGGTAAAGTGATATTAAAAAAAAAAATTGTACTGTGCTTTCGAACCAACCCGCACTGGGCCCACGTGCTGGATTATAGCCCATTCCCTCTCATAGAGAGGAGGCCTGTGTCCCAGCAGTGGGAACATTATAGGCTGCTGCTATGCTATGCTATTGTGCTTTCTACAGAAGCTAAAAAGCAAAGCTTTAATCAAGTCAAGGATATTCCCTGCGCTCAAACCAGCTGCAGAATATATTACCCCTTCTTATTCAAACGTTAAATTGATTCTGTCATATATCTCAAGCACACATTTTTCAAACGTCTCCCGCACACTCTGCAGAGAATATTTTAACGCTATCTTCAACCGCCATGCTTAGTGGAATGTCTAGTGCGTTTTAAGGCCTCGACCACGGCCTGCGATGCGGCTTGCGTTCCTTCACTCACTCCGCAATTTGGGTCGATATTTCATAATTTATTAGTGAAATGATTATAAAAATATTACTTCCCTATTTGAATCGGATTTTGTTTATAATTTCAAGTTTTTTTTAATTTATTGCATGGATAAAATTTTATTTTTAAATAAAAGTAGTCAGAGTTACTCCTTATAACAACCGCTAAGTATATGCCAGTAAAAGTCCCGTCAAAATCGGTCCAGCCGTTTCGGAGATTAGACGAAACAAACAGACAGACAGGAAAAATTTAAAAGTTTTGTGTTTTTGACTGTTTTTGATATGGAAAGAAAAAAAACAGCTAGAATTCCCTACGCAGGGTTTGCGTGTAAAATATTTAAAAATTATGATTTTGTTATAAGTACCGTTTCATAATTATGCATTCAGTAAAAAGCTGTTATTTTGAAATTACAAACTGAACTTCAATTTTATTGATTTGTATAGATTTTAAAAAAACAATACATTGAGATACTGGACCATCATTTACGACTATGCCAGCTTTCAGAACGCTCAAAACACGCTTAAAATATCTAGTGCGTTCCTACATGTGTCACTTTCGCATTCCTTGTGCGAATAAAACACAAGTTTTCTTCAACAAGCTCCCTTGTGATTTAGCGGTAGAACAGCGATTCCCCGAACGAACCGTTTTATACGAATCTATTTTTTACGAGTCGTTCCGCACGTAAAACTCACCGATGAAAGGTTATTTGGGACAGAAATGCGCTTAGATAAGTTTTGTGTAGATTTTTTTCTGTTCTTTTTATAGTAACTATTTACGTATTTACGGGGTATTAACTTTGAGCATTTCGCTTATTCATCATCTGCCTAGCCTTTTCCCAACTACATGGGAAAATAATGGATGGACTGTGTGAAGGATGATATGGTTTGAAAGGAGGTGAGTGCTGAGATGACGAGTAATAGAGAAGTATGGAAGAAGAAAACATGCTGCGCCGACCCCAAATGAATTGGGATAAGGGCAGGAGAATGAATGATGATTGGGGTCGGTTTCCAGTTTTACTGGATGCAGCTGAATACCAGTATTTTAAATGGAGCGAATGCCTATCTGACCTCCACAACCCAGTTAGTACTAGGTAATACGATACCCCTAGGTATGTCAGGTTGTCACTTTCGGGCCACTGACTACCTGTAACGACTGTCAAAGATCTATAAATGACAGCCGGAGCCAACGGCTTAACGTGTTTTCCGAGCCACGGAAACTCGGTATGTGATGGGCGATCACCCATCCACAAACCAACCTAGGCAAGCGCAGTTTAACCTACAGATCGACCCGAGCGGCTGTTATTATTTAGGCTCGAGTTCCTCTGTATGTCGTTTATTCGTAAGGAGATTTTAGCAAGTTTCAGTCGAAATCAGGATTCAACTAAAAAAAAACATGAAATAATTCTGACTGAACTAATTCTATGAATTCATAATTCCACCTAGCAAGGTTATAAATACTAAGAAGTACCGACCTAGTAACAGAGTTATTAGTAAATGGTTCTTTGAAAATTAATTATTTTCTTCACTTTTTATCATGGCAACACCGTTGCTAAGTAGAACAGATACAAACAGCAATATATTAAAGGTTACTTTGTAGAAGTACTAAGTATTACCTCAGAATTACAGGTACTACGAAAACACTAAAAGGTTATGGCTTACCACTACTATTTTATTCATTCTTTCATTTCTTTCCCGTAAGTTCAACGTCAATTAATTTACCAATTCCTTTTACTACCTTCACAGGTAATGTCTTGAAAAATCATTTAAACTTACCGCGTTTACCGTTCACTGTCATTAATGAAAACTAGTTTTACCTACCATAAAAGTTCTCCAAGACATAATAAAAAGACCTTAGCAGTACCAATAAAGTAAGGCCATCAACTAAAGGTAATAGCGTAATTTCAGACGCAGCTTAATCCAGCTCGTAAGTGCCTGATATACGAGCTCTTATGAGTTATAAGTAGGGAGTAACTGGGGGATACTGTTTATGAGGCTAATAAAGGATATATCTGACCTTGCTGAAATTGTTCGCAATGTTGGCCAAAATTAAAGTATTTAGCACTCCTGTTTTACAGTGTCAGGGTGCTTTCATAACCAAACAGGTTTCCGGTACGGGCTGGTCGGTACCGATCGGTGCAGGTATTAATTTCTATGTTATCTGATGCGCTCACTTATAAAGAAACAGGTTTAAACTTGTCGGTGCCGAATACCTGGAACGAGTCATACGGGTTCAAGTCATATGGTCAATAAGGACAAATTTACCTGTTTCTAAATACAAGTTAACCCTGCACCGATCGGTACCGATCCGCACAGATTAGTCTGTACCGGAAATCTGCTTCTTTATGTAAGCACCCTCAGAGAACAATAATTTTTACAATACAACGGACTGAATTTGGGAGAAATTATCAACCTTAAGCAACTTATCTTTGTGACTTATTAGACCATCAGGTAATAACAAAAAAAGAAGACGACTAATAAAGTATATACCTACTTTTATCCGACTTTCACTACATAGAAAGGATTTCCAAATGGCCCATAAAACCGCGAATCACAATCATCAAACAAAGAAGATCCACAATGCGCCCTCCGTATATTCTAATACAAGAACCTTCTCATTTTACTATACTTTAGCCATTTCGCTGTTGCTGCCTGAAAATGCATCCACTACATTAATCCACAATTTACTGCAAAACAAACCGCTGCAATAGAAACTAAATACGAGTTTTAAACTCTAAATTACGTGTTGCATATTTTTATTTAAAAGGTCAACGTACAGTATAACACAACTTGGAAGTTACTTGGACAAAATTCGTCGAAAACCATAACGCCCTTTTTATATTTTTAAGACAGCACATGACATATGAAACAAATCATGCAAAATAATTTAATGAGTGTGTTAACTCATGTTATGAGGAAATATATTGATCTTATCTAAACTTTCGTAACTCATTGTCTCATAAATTAAAAAAAAAGCTTTTAATTAATTGAGATATAAACGATTGCTAATATTCGTTTTTGCGTTTACTCGATGGCTGTACAATATCCCTAACCTTCGTCTCACATGTTCATAAAAGTACAAGCCATGTATAACATAATTTCCCGCCTCAACACTTGCTCCCAAGTCCCAGGAGGTTTATTTCAAATCAATCAAGCGCTTATTCCAGTCCGGCTCGGCAGGGGTGCCTTTATTAAGTGCCAATTTATAAATAATTGTTTCATGAGCGCCTGGCGATGGAAGCAAGCATTTATCTTCATTACTAGCTTCTACCCGCGACTTCGGCTGCGCCATTTTATTTACCGAGATAAAAAGTATGCTATGTTTTAATCTGTGTTACAAACTATCTGTGTGCTAGATTTCATCCAAATCTGTTCAACCGTTTTTACTTGATTGAGGAACAAACTTCCAAATATGCGAACTTTCACATTGGTAATATTAAAATAGGATTTTCTCAAATACTAGATCAGCAAGTAACTAAGTAATTCAGGATAATTACCATTTTTACTGTTTGTTTTGAGTTCCCGATATTTCGGCGCTGTTGCAAGCACCATGATCACGAATAAACAACAAACAATCAGTAAACATGGTAAATATCCCGTCTCTAGTGTTGATGATAATGTTAGTCACCATGACAGTTTATAAACTTATAAGTATCTAAGTGTTAATTTAAAAATAAGTAGGTTTCCTAAGTGACTTTTTAAATGTTGGAGATAGAAACTGTAATGGTTCTTGCTACTAATGAGCTCTTTTTCCGCTAAGTAGAAAATACTCGTTTTCTTTTGATTCCAATTCTAGTTGAGTGGAAGTGTTTTTTTTATCTTAATCTACTAGATCTTGTAGGTGTTGAATTGTTTTTATTCAGACAGAAAAGGGTACGTTTTTAAGCTCTTTTTAATGGTGTTGTGCTAAATCTACTTAAAACTCTCTAAAAAGGACGATATTTTTAAGGATCTTTAACAATCATTTATACCTTACTATCATTTATATTCTGAAATACATACAGTTCAAAATCATGAAGTACAAACGAAAAAATACCTACTTGTATTTTTGACTAAACATCGGAACTTTATGAGAACAATAAAACATTTTGAATTTAAACGTTTACTATAGTGATCTTGTTCAGTGAGTTACCTTAGTTTACCTACGGTTTATTCGTTCTAAAACGGTTCCGTCATCAACCAAGCGTTTCGTAACTAAGGCCTCTAAACTCAATTCACTTGCCGGAGGAACTCTGTGAGCGTAGAAAGACCGTATTCTTCAAAGTAAGTGCCGTAAGCTGACATATGACACAACAAACAATTTCTCTGAAACATTGTGTCGGTGTGTGGCCTATGGCTCCCGGCTTCCAGATTTTCAGTAACTTTGTACCTACGTTCTTATAAGTATTGTTTTACACGATTGTGTCATGATAATGTAAATTATATTCACATGGACAATTCTTCTCATAGTTTCGACAATAAACTGCAATATTACACACGTTTGGTCGTATAAGCCTGCATAACTTCATAGACTCTAACTTCCTCTGTCTTTACTAAAGATTATGGTACGCCAAGGTGATACTTACCCTCATTGCTCATTTACATTTTTACTCGAAACGCATGTGACTAAAAAAATCATCATTATAGTTGATGAATGAGAAGGAAGAGTTAAACCAATGAAAACATGGATGGAGAAATGATATGGAAGAAACAGGAGTAAATAATAGCTTGGCTGTTAACAAGGAAGAATTAAATTACAAATGTATATCACTGCTCCATGTAAGATGGAACAAAGTTTAGGAGTGTGAGGAACAGGGTGTACAGTCCTTCATGCTCCGTTGAAAAGAGAAGATCCTCCGGCCAGACGGGTGTTGTCTGGTGGGCTCCGGCCCGACAAAATTATAATCGGATTTTTCTACTTGTTCTTGACTCACGGTGAACTCTAATATCGTGCAGAAGGATTTTGATTTTAGTTCTTCATTTGCGTCAAAGATGTCGCGTCCTATTTGTCACTTGATAGTCTGCTACAAAAGCAAGGGCTGATGATGATGATACTCACTGGCATAATAGCCGACGTCGTTGTTGACATTGAGGTGTCCCGCGTCCTCGGCCGCCAGCATGTGTGTGTCCCACACTGAGCGGTACTCAGGATCGTGGAGCACATCGTACAGGGCGTCTGGCTCCACATCCTCGAACTCTGCCACCACCTGTGGAAAAGAAGGATAATGATTATTCTTTTTTACTAATATAAGTAGTTCTCCTGAAATCTCAGCGATAACTAGCCATCGACGCAGGGAATGTTATTGTGCACAAGACTGTGCGCAAATCAGGTGAGCTCTCTCTGCTCCCATCAGCGTGTTCCAGTGTGACGTTAATCTAAAACCAGCGAAGGAAGATCAAGCGCAGGACTGAAGAATCCGGGCTGCAACTAAAAAATGGAATGGAATACCCAAAAACACTTTGCTAGACCTCGATATCGAACCCAAGAACGCTTAGCACTCGCTTGGGATCAGGAGACAAAGAGTGCCTTTGTAAACCATACTACTGAAAATGTGGGGCCTGGAGACTAGGTCAGTTTGTGAGTAAGCCATGTTCTCAATGGCCTCCCACTGACCTCGTATGCGAATATTCAGTGAATAAGTAAGGACTTGAAAATATGTTCCGTGAATAAGTCAGTACGAAGTCTTCGGGACTAACTGAACTGACTCACAAACTATAGTTGCTGCCAGTTAAGATAGCAATAGCGGTCATTGCCCTTTCCCTGATATCTCTTTACGCGAACTGAAACCATGAACTGTGTTACTTATCGTTTCTTCTGTTAATGTTCAGGATCACAATCAATGTCAATTCAGGGGCTATGAACAGGTTTGTATACGTTTTTTAAAAGAAGAGATTCAATAAATGTATGTGGTTCAATGACCGCTATTGCGATCTTAACTGTCAGCAACTATAACTAGTGTCATGGAACCCATGTATCTACACATAGGTATGAGTATTGCATAAATTTAGTGAAATGCCAAACCAAATTGCATTTTGTTTGTTATGAACAGTCTCTCCAGTAATGTATTCAAGAAGTCACGGTGCCCCCTGCGCATGGTGACCACTAGTGTGGTTTTAAAGAAGTAAAAACCCCGCACTCTCCGATTTTATTCCCAAAACCAGGGCACCGTAAGGAGGCATCATCGCCTCGAAGAAAAAAACAAAAATCATAGCTGTGGACGATGATGCTACTGCTCGCTCATCCTATTGCAATAAACCTTTATTTAACAATATCGGTGAACGTGACCTGAATATGCTTTATTATGGACCTTTAATGGTACCTCATATTAATTACGGCAAATGAATTCGTGATCGGAATTATTTTCAGAGCAAAGACCTCTTGTGCCCTTTACGACACCTATTGTTGTAAATAATTAATTCATAGATACTGCGAATAGAATAGAACTACCATCGAAGAATGAGGCATAGTTATAGCTGATATCAAACGCTTCACTCGAGTGACTCTTTCACACACACACACACATATTCATCTGCCTAGCCAATTCTAAACTATATTGGAGTCTGCTTCCAGGCTATGCGGATGCAGCTAAATACCAGTTTTTTTTTTAAATTTTCATCTCTGGAATCTGGAACGCCATCGTCTCCCTCTTGGTGGGCGTTAATAGCTGCGACACAGTTTTTTAACTAATGCAGCTATTTACGTACTTTGTGAAATGTGTTTTTATTCCAATAAAGATATTTGATTTGATTTTACTCCCATAAAATCATTTAGTACATATTTGCACCTTTTCTTTATTTTTCGTTCAATCCGTAAGCTAGTGAAAGAAGCCGCGTGCCGAAATCCAACATCGTTGGAACTTTTGATTAATTTTGTGCTCAGTCATTTTTCAAAATTTACATAAAATGAAGCGTCGGCACGGATATGCCTACTGACCTTCCTGGTATAAAGTAGGTACTGTAGTAAATAAACACTCCTCCACTCTATAAAGTTAGTTAATCAAAGTCAAAGTCAAAGTCAAAATTATTTATTTGCTGTAAATGTGGTACAAAAGATGGTAAAAATGACATGAAGTGCAATGACACATTTCGCCATAAAATAGCATGCAAATATTATTAAACACAAACATTAATTTAGGTAGCTAACTAAATAAAGTATTTATTTATAACAGCTTAGTTAGACTCTTACTAAGTTTAATTAACTAACATAAAACAAAATTTTGATATTAAATACTAAAAACGAATAATGTTTACAAATCAAAGTATTTTAACATACAACAAATTCTTAGCCTAATATAATTGTTTAAGTAAACACACACAACATCATATAATGTAGGTAATTCTTTACAATGCAATTCGGTAGTGATATGAGTGACAATTAGATTTTGAGAAATTCCGCTACGGAATAAAAGCTATGTGAAATAAGCCATTTTTTCAGGACTTTGCAGAATTTTATGTAAGGAAGGTCAGTGATAAAGTTTGGTAGAGACTTAAAGATAAGTGGAGCCATATATACACAATTACGTCTGAATAATTCAATTCTAGGTACAGGCATTGTTAATAGACACTGTGTAACTGTACGTTTATTAAGATTGTTTTTAAGTTCAAAAAGTGAAGAGTTAGTTTTGACAAATTTTGCGATTTCATATATATAAATACAAGGAACTGTGAGAAGGTTGTGTGATTTATACACTGGTCTGCAAGAATCAGTCCAGTCCATATTGAAAATTGAGCGTAAACATTTTTTTTGTACTACAAAAAATACAAAAATACAAAAAAATACAAAATGGTTTATTGCTTCAACAAGTTTACAATTACAATATTTGTGTTTGGAGCTCCCCTGTAAGCAAGTAATGCCTGTGTTGGGGAGCCCCGCTCTTCCATAGCTAAGCAATACAAAATATAAACTAGGTATTTACAGCTAAGGTATTACTTATCTTACTTGTGTGTGAGTGTGTGTGTGTGCGTGCGCGTGTGTGTGTATGTGTGTGTTGTGCATTTGGTGTTTATAGATATAGGTGTGGTTAAGTTGTGTGATTATTACTACCTAATTAGCACAAGATTTTACTTAATGTGTTCCAAGAGTGTCTCCGTGTCGTCATAATTTAGTAATTTTATCCAATCTGTTAAAGTTTTTTTGCATTCGTAGTATTTTTTTGGGTATATGTTAATTTTACTATTAATTTTATTATAAAGAAAAGCTGATCGCTTGTTGTATTGTCTGCCCGCAAATACAGTTTTTGTATGGGGAATTTGAACGATTAGATCTTTTCTTCTCTGGGTTATTTTACTTGAGTCATATTTTAGGGTTTTCTGCATTTTTAGAATTATTTGAATTATGTATAATTTACGAACTGAGAGCAAATCACTAATCTGATACAGGGTTTCAGTAGGGTATCTTAACTTTTTAAAATACATGATCTTAATTAAGGCCCGTTGGGCGCGTTCTACGTTGATAAAATTGGTTTTTGCAGCCCCACCCCAAACGGGGATGCAATATGTCAAGACAAACTGGACAAGAGCTACGTAAATCTCATTTAATATGTTTCTAGACGAGTTTCGTTTACTGTTCGTATTTATTTGTTTTGGTGCGATATGTCTGAGAGTCTTGAAAATCCAGCTTAATCTCCTAAGTCTATTCGTTACTTGATCAAGGTGGGGATACCAGGATAATCGTTGGTCGAGTATTACGCCTAAATACTTTGTCTGTGTGACCTGTTTAATAACCGAACAGTTACAATGTATATTATTAGTATCACCGCATACATGAACTTTTATGTTCAAATTTTCACTAGGTAGTGTGTTTTTGCTAATACTAAAACATATGTAGTTCGTTTTAGATGTATTAAGTGTGAGCAAGTTATTGATAAGCCAGTTAGCTACCTGGGCCATGCCCACCTCAGCTTTTTGCTTCACATCGTCCCAGGAGTTACCAGAGAAGACTATCGCAGTATCATCGGCGTATGAGAAGACCTTTGCGTTATTGATGTTCATGTTGCAGAGGTCATTAACGTACACCAGGAAGAGTGTTGGGCCTAGTACGCTTCCCTGTGGAACGCCGAATGATACTTCCGCTTGATCACTTGTAACCTCCCCTACCCTAACTTTTTGTTTTCTCTGTGAGAGATAGTCTTTTAATAAGTTGAGCGCAGTTTCCCTTATTCCAGCCTTTTCCAGTTTTTTCACTAGGACAGGGATAGAGACGGTGTCAAATGCTTTCTTGAGGTCCAAGAATACAGTCAAGCATTTATTTATTTATTTATTTATTTAACACTTCAAGCACATAAGTACAGAGGCGGACTTAATGCCATAGGCATTTTCTACCAGTCAACCTTTGGGTGATGCAGAGACAAGCAGTGGTAGGTGTAAATCTGAAAATAATTTTAAATAATAATAAGATTAACTACAAGGATATATAAAATACTATAAATATATATCAAATACTATAAATATATATCAAAATTTAAATTAATGTAAATAAACATTTCCACGAATATACCAAAATAAAAACACAAACCATGGGGAAAACATTACCGTTGTGACGAAACTGCCAGCTTCTTCCGAATGTACTCACGAACTTTAATTTTAAAAGATAAGCGATTGGTTGCCATCCTGATTTCCTGGGGAAGCGCATTCCACAGAGAAATAGACTGGACAAAGAAAGATCGGTGAATGAAATCAGTGCGGTGAGAGGGACATTGAAGCATACGGTTTTGCGATGATCGCAGGCTCCTATTATGGTTGGCACAAATATACTGAAAGTGGGGAGCAAGGTAACTAGGGGAAGTGGGAGAAACAAGAAAAGAAAACAAGGTGGTAAGCGCCCTTTGCTCCCTACGCTGACGTATGGGCAACCACTTAAGAAGAGTCCGGTGTTCGGAGACATGATCATATTTACGCAAATTGAAAACGAATCGAATGCAGTTATTTAGAAGACGGTCAAGTTTGTCGAGGAGATCCGCATTCAGGTCAAAGTAGCACACGTCACCGTAATCGATGATAGGAAAAATTAAGGACTGTACAAGCATTGTTTTCGTATTTGAGGGTAAAAAGTTTCTCAAGCGGTACAAAGCCCGCAACGAACCAGTAACCTTCTGACTGACACGAGCAACTTGAGTATGCCATTTCATAGAGCTATCGATATGCAAGCCAAGATCCTTGACCTCAGCACTAAAAGGAACGACCGTACCGTCGAAAAGAACTGGTGGCAAGGTTGTACCATTCAACTTGCATAGACTGCGAGAGCTGCCAATGATGATCGCCTGACATTTATTAGGATTTACTGCCACACCAAATTTATCGGACCAGGTATTTATTGCTATCAGGTCCCGATTTAAATTGTCGATCAGATCTCGAATTTCGTCAACCCTCCCCTGACAGTACAACTGCAAGTCATCGGCATACAGATGATACGCACACTGAAGCTCAGAAGTAAGGAGATTAATAAAAATAGAAAACAGAAGAGGAGAAAGAATACCGCCTTGAGGAACACCAGTCTCCAAATCACACCAACATGATGAGGAATTCCCAACATGAACTGACTGCTGGCGTTCCTGAAGGTAAGAGGAGAACCATTCCAGTGCTCCGGGAGAGACCATGACATGGGATAAAATGGCTAAAAGGATGTCGTGACTAACGGTATTGAAGGCATTTGAGAAATCGACCAGCACCAGTACCGTACCATTTATTCCCAGAGTCAAGATGCTTAGTTACTAAAGAGCTTAAACCAGTAACTGCGTCCTCAGTGGATAATTTTTGTCTAAAACCGAATTGCGAATGTGATAATATGTTGAATTTAGTTAAATATTGCACTAATCTATGATTTCATAATTTTTCGAGAATTTTTGATATGCATGGTAAAACAGATATAGGTCGGTAGTTATTGACATCGTCTCTGTCCCCCCCCTTGTGTACTGGAATGATAATGGATTGTTTTAGCAAATCAGGAAAAATACCTTTTTGGAAACAAAGATTAGTCAGGTGAGCTATAATGGGAACAACTTCAGTTCTAGCAAATTTTATAAATTTTGTGGGTATATTGTCCCAACCGGGGGCACTGTCAGACTTAAGACTCATCAATGTTTTATCAACTTCATCAGGGTCGGTGTCTAGAAGAACGAAGGTGTTTTTTTGGGATGGTAAGTTATTTAGTTGATTATTATTAGGATTAGTTATATTAAGCTGGACTACTTGAGCTAACTGTTGACCTACATTTGCAAAATGATTGTTAATAAAATTTATTGAGTCATGAGGTGATATTCTTATATTTAGTATTTCAGAGTTATAATTTTTACATTTATTAGAATAGGTTAGATGTTTAATATTTTTCCAGAGCAATTTACTGTTCGAAACCGAATCTGTGAGTAAATCTCTTTCATATTTTCGCTTCAATTTTTTGATTAAATAATTACAATAATTCCTATACCTAGTATAGGTTATTTTTAATATGTCATTGTGTGGGTCAAGTCTAGATTTTTTTTGTAGATTATTACGGTTTCTTATGCAACGTAGAATACCTGTGGTAATCCACGGCTTTATTATACGCTTATTATTAGGTACCGTTCGGATAGTGGTATTATTTTTTATGGTTTCGATTAGTTTATTTATGAGAAGAGTAGTTAATAAGTTGGGATCATTACAGAAGAGTAAATCAGATAAGTGTTGTTGTTGTAAATCTTTCAAGGCCTGCTCATAATCCAGTTTAGTGATAGTTTTGTTAGGGATGTGAACTTTTTTTAATTTAGTAAGTGCCAGAAAGGTGGTATAATGGTCGGTAATTGTAGTATGTAATATAGCGATAAACGCAGAGACCTTTTTCTTATGCACTTTTATCATGAAATGATCAAGGCAGTTCCTTTCTCTAGTAGGTAGTACATGTCCAGGTAGGATACCATACAATGCCAACATATTGAGATAGTTGTTTCTATTGATAAGGTCACTGTTCGTCTCTGATTCTTTTGGTTTAATATTGATATTTATGTCTCCCGCAACGATGATATTATTGTACGAACTTAGTGTTTCTAAATGAGCGCTGAGCGAGCTCACGAAGTTATCAGTGTTAGTATTAGAAGGGGAACGGTAAATACACAGTACAATATTGTTAAGTATGTCCAACTGAAGACAAGACGCTTGAGATAGCTTGATTTCTTTTACTTTGGGTTTTAATCCTTGTTTAATATAAACAACAACTCCATCATTTTGGTTCAATTGGCGTGCCGTAAAGTAGGACTGATATTTTTGTAATTGGGGAATTGGTTTAGAAGAATTAAGTCTACATTCCGTCAGAATTATGATATCAGTATTAAAGTTAAATGTTGATAGATTAAGCACAAAGTCGTCGAAATTGCAGTAAATGCTCCTTATATTTTGGGAAGTAATAGTTAGGTCGTTTTTGTTTATGTGAATATGTTTTTTTAGATCTGAAATATCACACTCGACGGTACGGGCGATCTCCATGTTGTCTATTTCATTTAAAGTTAACAAAGCGTCACCCATTTAGAGAGTAAATGTTTAGAATTAATGTGCATATAAGATTCGTAGGTATGTAAATATGAAATAAGCACGTATCGGAAGACTTTCTTTGTGTAAAGATTATACAAATAGATAGTTTAAAGTATATTAGTTTTAAATGTATGTGTGTAGCGTGTATATAATTGTGAGTACTGTATATGTAAAGGTAAGAATTTGCATAAATGTTAACAAAACAGTTCGAGTTTAAAGATAAGTTGACATTAGCACACTGCAAGTAGTTGTAACCAAGGTAAGTAACAGTAAAATAAATCAAAAACAATTTCAAAGCATTATTAAGCAGTAAAATTATACATAATATTATAGGTAGGTAGCATATATATACTAGTCATGTTTTCATCAGAAGTTGGTGTATTTGCTCCTCACAATAAATAGTTATGGTGGGTGAGGCCTCATCTTTCTTTAAATATACTTTGCCATAGGCAGTCCAGCAAAACTTATAAGCCCCTGACTTGGTTAAGTCGCGGGCGAGGAAGTGTAGGCGCGATCCCTTCGGAGTTAAATGTTCTGATAAAAATATAGGGGTATCTTCTAAGGTTTTATATCCCAAATGCTTACAGCATAATTTAGATTTGTTTTTTATATTGTAGGCCTTACCCATTTTTAGGATTTCATTCCTCAGAAGAGTGGAGCCAGTTTCCACTACTATCGGAGTAATTTGTTGAGAGGAGTTTTTCCCACGTACTCTATAAATGTCCTTCAAGTCATTTTTGTTAAAATTGAGGTTTAAATTGCGGGAGAGGCACATGACCATTTCCGTTAAGTCTTCTTTATTTTCGTTATTTCTTCGTGGTACATTCTTTATGACGAAATTAGTTTTACGCCCTCCCATAAGCAGATCTTCAAGTTTGCTTTCCAGAATAGTAATACACTTTTTGTCTTCCTTAGACTGCTGCTCCAACTGATTGATTTTATTCTTGAGTTCCTCATTTTGTGCTGTTAAGTTAGTAATGGAGCTTTCTATATTGAGGTTTGACTGTTGTATTTCTTTTAGGGTAGTATTCATTTGTTGAATCTCGTTGCCGTGTTTATCTGAGAACATTGTCATCATTTTACGCATTTCAAGCATAAATTCTTCCAGCTGTTTACTGAGCGTGTCCTCCATGTCGTCCCTGTTTCTCTTTGATCGTTGAAATACGTAATTTGGTGGGGTTTTGCATGCAGAACCCATCAAGTTAATGCTCGTATCAGAAAGGGATTTATCCATTTTCTCTGCTATTATTCCTTAACTAATACGGTATGCTGCTTATCAGGCAGTGTAATTTTTAAATGTATTTACTTTTTAGTTGCGCACACGACGATTAGAGAATACCACTAATAGGTTTAGGAAAATGTCTCACAATTGGCTGCTTAAATAGTTCGGAGGAGTGATTTCGCTAATTAGCTCATTAAGCTCTCGTAATTGGTTGTCCTTGGGACAGTAGGCGGGGTCAGCTATGCACACGCTTCCAATGTCACCGATGAACGGTGTGGCTAATTCTCCGGTGCGATGGAGTAGGGCGCTCGCGCAGATTTGAATATAATAGAAATTCTTACGTGACGTAAGTGGGGGTGGGGCCCAGGCCGCTTGCGAACTACCAGGCGCACAGGCGGGTTGGAGTATCCGTACGCAGCAGAGCCGCACGTACACAGACCCGCATCCGTGGTCAGTTGGGAACTTCTACTCCTTTATGCACTCCTAGTACGATTGGTGATTTAATTTACTGTATTATTTTATTAAATAAATGAAAACGAATTTAGCGCAGTACAGAAAACACGTCAACACCTTACGGCGGTCCGGGGGGAAGTACTAAAAGAACCCTAGTATTTTCAGACGAGTTTCCCCAGACAATGATACCATACCTGATGATGGAGCAAACATAGGCGTGATATACCATTAACGCAGTTTGTCTGGAGGTTTCATCTTTAACTTTTTTTAAGGCAAAAACAAATCTATTTATTTTAATACATATTTCATCAATATGATCCTTCCAGGTTAAATGCTCATCAATTGTAATACCAAGAAATTTTGTTTATGAATTTGTTCAACCGTTTGATCTTTGTGCGAAATTTTAAGATGTAGATATTTACTTTTATGAGTTTTTAAATTAATATTTTTGTTTTTTCTAGGTTAATTTTTAAAGCGTTTGTATCTAGCCACGTAATTATTTTATTCAAAATGCTGTTTATATTAGATTCCTGTGATTTACCATTTTTATTATCTATAATAACTGTTGTGTCATCAGCAAACAGAACACAATCTTGGTCTATCGCTTGAGGAAGGTCATTTATATAAACAAGGAACAACGGTGGCCCTAAGATGCTTCCCTGCGGAACACCAAAGTAATTGTGTCGAGGTTGGGAATCAAAGTTTATGACACTATTCACTTTGTCATCAAATTTAGTAATTCGCGTTATTTGTGTTCTATTTGATAGGTATGATCTGAACCACTCTAAGGCTGGACCTCGAATACCGATTTTACTTAGTTTATCAATTAGAATTGGATGATTTACGAAGTCGAGAAAATCAAGAAGTGTTGGGATGCTCTAAGAGTTACAACTTTTCCAATATACTGGATATTTGCGTTGGGATTCTATGCCTTTTTTTGTTTTCAAGCTTGAAAACAGCTTTTTACTTTTCATCAATCCGTACAGTTGTAGCGTTTAAAATGAGTGTTTATCTCAACTCAAAAATGTCAGGTACCAGCGTATTTTTTGTGTGATTTACTTATCTTACAGAAAATTCATATTAAACAAAAAAAAACTTTTGCTTATTATTGGAATCAGGCGTTACTTTGGGGTGTCCATGATGTACAAATAGAATCTTTAGTTTTAATCCCGCCAAACTAGTTCAAACCAAGTACACCGCCAAGTAGTTTAGTAGTTTAGTAAAGATGGTCCTAATGACGTACTTGGTCGGTTTCGAGGGGGTGGGTGGGGGGGGGGTATTGCACCCATTGCCTCCCCTCTGTATCCGCGCCTGGTATGTATATTTAAAGTTACCATTACTTATGCAAAGGCCTGTAAACTCACTAATCTATTTAATTAACTAGCATTATTTAAGACATTTAAGTGCATTATTTGCATAATGACTGAGCTCATGCCTACTTGAGTACCAAGATCCTTCATACTCGGACCTATTTCAGGAGCAATGTTTCATGTTTCGCTCCAAATATGATAGGTAGCTGGGATAGCTTAATTTGTGCTAACCTCGGCTTGATTGCGGTCGGGTTAATTAAACTCAGATCCGTTGAATATGATATCGTGGAATCCAAACCGCAATATGAACGTGGTTGGCTTAATATTATTTATTTAATGAGGCGTAGTTTTTACTTTTATACAGGGTGAAAGAGACAGCCCTCCACAAACTGATGGTCACCCAATCAGTTTGATATCATACTTTTGACCGGTACAAGAAATAATTTCAGGAATGTTACAGGAATCCAATAAATTTGATTTGTTTTAGTTCCTCATTCGCAATGTATCGTTACCATGGCAAAACGCACGTAGCGAACGGCAAGCGCGACGACGAGTTCGATGAACTCTGTAGCTAGCCAGGAAGTGAACAGCCGATTTCACGCGTCGTTCATTAGAGTATTTCAACATCCATTGTTGGATTTTTTATTTTAGCCGTATTGTTTACATAAATGGAATGCTGCGTACGGGGAATGTAATTCTACGTTGAAATAAAGGAACAGTAACTGTAAAAATTAAAAAATACGGAGAAAAATTCCAGTAGAATATGATTCAAAATAAGGAGCTGAATGTACCCTGTCAGTTTGTGGAGGGCTGTCCCTTACACCCTATATTCTATTTCCAAAATTAAGCATAGACAAACCCATTTTTATTCATCGAGCAATCTTCCAAACATTTTACCAGCGAAATTCTCTAAAGGAAATCAGTAACTACTTTGCGTAGGTTGATTGGGGGATTTGAATTCAAGACTACAGTAGCAATCCAAAGAATAACCATTAGAGACGGCTTAATTTACATAAACAGAGTTTTATGCTTGGCTCGTCACAGTCATATTACATAGAATTTGGGTAGTTAGGTAGGTAAGTTTTCTCTGGCTTGCCAGACGACACTTATAAGAAAAAAAAAAAGATAAAACTTTCGTCGAATTGAATACCTCCTAAGGGTTTCTTGGAAGCCGTTTAAAAAGAACGCGATATTTTATATGTTCTTACAAAATGTGAGACTCGTATTTTGGGACGACGCTCGAGTTTGAATTCCGATTCAAATAAAGAACTGACGGTTACTTCTGTAGCTGTATTTATTTATGTACCTACTCAAATCGAGTTTTTAAAAATCTTTGGTACTTAATGTGCTGAGTGATTGTTCTAGAAAGTGTTCTAGAACGATCTAGTGACGTATACGACCAAAAATGTTGCTGTAAATTCACATGCTATTTCATACTAATATTATAAACGCGAAAGTTTGTAAGGATGGATCGATGGATGGATGATGAATTTGTTACTTTTTCACGCAAAAACTACTGAAAGGACTTGGATGAAATTTTGCACACAGATAGTTTATAACCTTGATTAATACATAGAATACTTTTTATCCTTGAACTTCACGCGGGTGAAGCCACGAGCATAAGCTATTTAACTTATATTTTACAAATGTTTATAAATTTTTCGTAGTGTACAAAACTGGAGGCCATTTATTAAATGTAGTATTGTGCATTAGAGTTTAATTAATGACCTAGTTGGGAAGGTATGTACTCGGTGGACTGCAGTCTATAGAATTATTGCGAACTAACTTTTATGCTCGCCTTTTTATGTTAGATGGGAAAGTTAGGACAACAGCTATGTGTTACTTATAGCTTTAAATGTGTCTAGGTAGACATAGTTTAAACATGTTGTAAGTAAACTTATACTGTCACTTACGGAATGTCTTCCGTGATTTTCCATTATTATAACGGGAGCTCAAAATTATGAACAATCACGGAAGATATCCCGTAAGTGACAGTATAAGTTTAGTTGTAAACCGTGAAAGCTTAAAACAGTGTTTGATGTTATAAGTAGGCTGGAAAGTCATTAGAAAGCTCCTACGGACCACATTCAAATGCACAAATAACCAAGGCCAGGAGCCGGAAATCTGACTAAAAGTCTCCCAAAACGTTTTAAGTTAAACCACTATTTAGCATCAACGTCATCATCTGCCTATCCTTTTCCCAACTTTATTGAGGTTGGCTTCCCGTCTAACCGGATGCAGCGGAATACCAGTATTTTACATAGAGTGTCTGCCTATCTGACTACTGGGTAATACGGTACCCAGAATGAAATTCATTAAAACTTTAATATTAAACTAAACACAACAAAATGTGGTGTGATGACACGTACGTCACGTACAGTAGACCTCAAAAGTGCAGCACCATGCTAAAGATTACATTGCTATGAACTGTGCGAGCGCGATACAGCAGTGTGTGTGCGTGTGCGTGTATGAGTGATGTCTCAACATTCTACACATAACACACACTAATGAACTGTCGTCACACTACGCGAAATAGCATTATATTTCTGTTGCATTTAGAATACACATCATAGTGATGACCTGTTCTTACCATTGCATTGTTAAAATTCGCGTAGTATTAACATGAGTTGGTAGCTGTTTGGGCTGAGCATGGGTTCACGATCAATGAAGTCCAAGTTCGAATCCATGTTATTACAATGTGTGGCTGTTTTTTGTTTCTTTGAAACCTTAATTATATTTGTATTTTAAGCAGAAAGTCGTTAGGTATTTATGTTTATTTATGATATAGTTATGCTTATTATTTATTTTTTATAAGAAGTTAAATATTAGATAGTTATTGTATTATTATTTAACCTCATTAAATGATTTTTATTTTATGATTTCGGTGTTGGAAGGTGGAAATAAAAAAATCATGCTGAATGATAACAAAAATGTTTATTCGTTTTATTTATTTATAAAATTAACAAACTTTTATGAGAATGTGACGTCACATTCCTATCTAGGCAAAAAAAAGTTCTCTTATCACCGTTCATAAGATTTTTTGTTGTATACCCACTTAGTCAATTCATAATAAGAATAACTTAACACGGAAAGGATATTCTAATAACACAAATATAATTGTTGATACCCGCTTATTATAGGTATCAGTATTCAGCAGAGTTTATTGAATACTATGAGTATGAGTATAATATATGAGTTAGACTTTATGAACGTGTTTTTTTAATGTAACGTCACATTGAATGTATTGAGGTTATAGCTTAAGTGTTCATTTTCTTGACGAAAAGAATATTGAAACTAAACCCCAATTTAAGATCATTAAATTTAAAATTTATTTCTTAATTTTTTATTTTTTTATTTACGGTTATGTTAATATTACTAAATATTTAGTTACCCGGTCTACTTATTAAATTAAGTATTATTATTTTTTCGCCATAAATTAAGTCTTCCTTTTGGCAAGACTTAAAAGTCTTCTCGTCAAAAAATACAGTCACCTCCCAGTTAAAATGTAAATAATCTCGAGCAAAACGTAGTCTTTCCTCCCTGTGTTTTTGTGTCAAAAATGGTTTTTAGCTGGCTTCCGATGATGTAAACCTTCAGCATGGAATGCATGGCGAACAGTCTGTAATGTAGTATCCAATTGCTCTGCAAACATTATAGTTGGAATGAAACCATTTGTTTCATATTCTTCCACCATAAAACGTCGCTGAGTCGGGTTAATAAGCGGCGGCCTTTCACTTCTTAGACGACTCTTCAGACTACCTTCTTCCTCAAACCTCTTTACCCAACGGCTAACAGAATTTCTAAAAAAAAACAAAATATGATTACACACTTGCAACTAGCAATTTATTTAATAATAAGAAAATCACACACCACAACTATCAGCATAATAATTATAATTTTTAAAAATAACTTACACATTTTAAGCCAGTTTCAGTTGAAATTTGAGAAATATTAAGCCCATTTTTACGCAAAGTGACAATATTTGCCCTGTCATCAATACTAATATTAGCTTGCATCTTGAATAAAGACAATCAAACAATACGCCAATCGTAATAATAACACAAACGCTCGAAACAAAGTTCACCAACTAACAACGTCATAACTAACTACTTTGTTCAATCCAGAAGTTTATTTTGTTTCACATTCACCCTCATCTTTTTTGTTAATAATAAGTTCCAACTAATATTTAGAAAAACATATCTCATCGGGTCTAACGTATCATTTATAATTAAAACACAAAAAGAGTAATGTCACTTGGGTTCGAACGCAGAGTATACAGTGCGAGACATTTTATCTATAGCGTTAACCGCTAAGCCAGATAGACACATAATTGTTTGTTTGAAATTAAATATCACTAACTTAATACTCCGTCGCGACATGACAGGCTTGTCACTAAGGCAAATGATCATTATATCGCACTCTTTCTGACTAGATAATTATGAAAGAGAGCGATATACGAGATCGTGTATGTGTGCAAAATATTTGTTATGGAAAAAGGTCGTAAGTGCGACTTGTTTTGATGCGATCGTTTTGTGAAACTGCTACTGCACTTATGGTCTCTACTGTACATCACATAGTTTAAGTTATTATAGATGTGTTCATAGTTTTATTAGAATAGTATCACGTACGCACTATGTATAGTATTTTAAGTTTACATGCTGAAGGAAGTCAGCGAAATGTGTGAAACCTTTTATTTTATAAGACCATCATGTACCATATTTCATGTAGAATAAAGAATCTTGAACCTTGTATTATATACAGTACGTTAACAATTAAAGGGACTCATTAGTTGATCCATGGAGAACATTCATTACGATGTTTTACTTAAACCCTCCTCCTCCCTACATCGCATGGTGACCCTGCCAGTGTACTGGACGGCGTTGTAGTTACCCAACCTAGGCTAGTCATAGTTTTAAAGTGCCTTGCAATGCAATTAAATTTTGCTGAAATATATCAGAGAATTTGCTAGTCTATCATAAGTTCATGACACTATGAAGCTATTGCACTTCTCATTTCAAGGCACTTCGGAACCCGCAAGAGGCCCTCAGATACTCAACTCCTAAAGCCATATCCGACGTGACCAAGCAACCCGTCTCATAACAATGTAAAGAGATAATATAATAATATTCTATTATACAATCCCAAAGGAAAACCTTTCAGTGAGCACATAAAAAGTAGCTTATTACTTTGAGCCACCCGAGTTTCATTTACTAAGAAAATTATTATCAGGCGTGACTGTAGTTTGATTGAGTTTTACAAGAATAAGTTTATTACTAGTAATGGCTGCTATGAGTAATGACTGAAAGGTTTTCGATGGACGTGAGTTCAAGTAATCTATCAAAGGTGATATCTACCAAATTAATCTATCATAAACTGTTGTATGGTGAAGATCGATATACACCGTGACTTTTTAGTCGTCTTACAACGGCAGCTCACTTCATGTATCCAATGAATACTAAACATTCATAAAAAAATAGGTATTTATGAGATTTTAATAATTTAGTAGTAGTAGCTTAGTATTATGACGCATGACGTAGTTAAAACACCCTGTTGCGAGTGATGATCTACTGGATTCGAGTGCTGGGTAGGTAATATTTTGCCGTTTGACACGTAAACATCATTAACAGGATGTTTCATAATTTTATTCTAATTTTTTATTATTATTCTTCTTTGTACCTATTATGGAAGATAAAAAAAAATCGCGCCTGCAGCTTTTTTATGTCGCGTACATTGAGTGGACGACCTTTGTAAGACGACTAAAAAGTCACGGTGTATATGATTGTGTCAATTTCTAAATATTTTAGTTGATTGAGTTAACTCTTTTGAGAGTCATCTTTCTTCTGCCCTTACTTATCCTGTGAGAGTAACAGATATTAAACAAGTCTAAAGGTCTCAATTAGTTTATACAACATTACATCAACATCATAATTATCTCGTAATATGCAAGTGATGTTAGATAACCTTTGTTCTATTTATCTTCCTTGTCTAGATTGAAGTTTTTTTTTTCTTTTGTTTACTATTCATTATTGTCCAGTGCCAATTTTTCTCTTACGATAATTTATTGGGGTCGGCGCCGCATGTTCATGTGTTATTCTTTCATACTTCTATTACTCGTCATCTCAGCAGTCACCGCCTTTCTAGCCATACCATCCTTCACACAGTCCATCCATATAATTAAATTTTAATATAATTTTCGTCTATTTTTTTTTGTTTATTATTGTTTACCTACTTATTGCGACCCATGACAAACAAATCGTGAAAATGTCAATTCGCGAAAAAGTTTCTATTTATAGAACGATAATACTCTGAAATTTTATAATCTTCGAAACTAACTCAATAAATTGTGCATATCAACGAACATCTCACTCAGTCTCAAAGTTAGGCGCAAATGCACCTTCCGGCAGTTCCAGCGCGTCATTCAAACAAAATAACTTTACCTAGGAAATTGAATTTCCCAATAAACCTAGATCTACCGAGTATTTAGCAATCGGGACTCAGTTACGCATAGTTAGAGACAAGCGGAAATCGTTGATCGACTAGTTTGCTGGCAACGTTGCCGGCGATGTATCCATTATGGACACTGAAAACTTTCAAAAATCAATACGGCCGAAGGCTGTTGATTAAATATTGAAAGATGTAGCATTCAGGTATTCTGTTTACTGAATATTTTAGGACGTTGATATTCGGACTTGCAAGCCCTTTTTTTTTTAAATGACTGAAGTGATTTTAATTAAACTTTTTACGCGTAAGCAGGATACATAGGTATACAAAGTTATCAGAGATCAATTTCAAAATATGTGAAATTGGATTTCTTTTTCTATGGAAAATTAATAACCGTTTTAATTTAGCTGTATCACTATTTTTCAAAAATGTTCTCTGATACCTTTTTAGAGCAATATATCCTACTTATGCGTATGAAGTTTCATTAAAATCGGTTCATTCATTTAAAAAAAAGGACTTGAAATCTTGTATAAAATGACGTAAGTCGCAAACGCTCTCAAATGATAATCAAGCGTCGGTACATGATCTTGTAACCTAATCTGTTAGATTCGTTAGTCTAGATTAAAATATCTGAATTTATTCATAAGCGGCAAGCGCTACTTTTAGTTAATTAGGTAATGATTTAAGTCTGACATTTTTGATGTTTAACATTAACTCATGCATGATTTAAATTAAGAGCTATAACTGGTTGATTCGCCTGTGAAGAAACACGAAGGTACTACAATAGCACAGGTGAAGCGTATACCTAAGTGTCATCCTACTTACATACTAGGTGAGTATGCTTTAGGTATACACAAAGGATCAGTGACGTCGCGCTGGCACATTGCCTAAGCTTTTCGTTCAGACGTCTCTTTGGTGTGCGCGTTTTGTGTGCGTGTTTTTCAGGCTCAAAGTATATAGATATGTCGGGTTGTTAGGCTCATACATCATGTGGGCAGAAGATAGGTTTCGTGTAATGAAAATACACTGGGTGCGATATACTGTTTCTATTAAACTAACAAACTTGAAATTACGATTTAACACAATAACACGGGGCACAATGCAATGGGTACAGTTCCAGGACGTCTCAACACCGCTGTGACATTGAATGTCGTCCTCGCCTTGTGCTGTAAATATCATGGCTCTTTAGAAGCACGCTGTGGTGTGGGTTGGGTAGACTTTCTTGCGATTCATTTTATGTCCGTACCAATGACTGGATCCGACGGATAGAAATACTATAGGGACTACAGCGCATTCTATATAACATGTGGATCTCTTTGAGCCAAACACATGGTGTAAACGGACCCTTCACGAAGCCGTCAACCAAGCATTCTGTACATCAAACTAAGTAACTCGACGCAAAAATTATTGCTGGGAAACGACTGTTTTTTGGGTAATAAACCACGTTTTACGGTAGGACAATGTAACGCACTCAAAACATTGTGCTGATGGATGCATTGAATACTATTAAATGCATTCGTCAGCATCGTTTCCCACTTACTCTATGATAAGTGGGTCAAGGTATTTAAAGTAAAGTTAGAACATAAAAAACTTGAAACTTTGAACCCACGTATCTCCGTGAGTACAAAGTTCCCAGATATGGTCTAAAACAAAAAATAAATCGCAATGACGGGAGAATAAGTGCCTTAGGCTTCCTTAAGGGTATTTTTACAGCTATTATTTTGACTGCAGCCGCTTTGCTGCATTGCTGTACTACCGGTTTAATTGAATGGGTGTCGGTGAAAAAAAAAAGTGTGTAAAACGATTCACGGCTTGATTTTCAACTTATAAACAGGAGCAAGATAGTTTTTAATTACAAATAGGAATCGATTATCTCCTTATAAAACATAAGGAGACTCACAGGTTATACACAAATTAGGACGTCAACGTGGCTTTAAATATTACCTACAGCTAGTTTAGATAACATCACACCTGTAATCCCCGAAGAGTTTCGCAGAGGTAAGTAAGAATTTCCAGACATCCGTGACTGCTTCTGAGAAATTCCTGATGGAGAAACCCAATAACACTTTACCCGAAAAGGGAATCAAACCCAGGACCTCATGCTCAGCAGTCACGCTTGCGACCACTAGATCAACGAAGCAGCTAGTTTAAATAATTATTACATAACACGCCCTTTTTCTCGGAAGTAGGCAAGGAGTACCATAAACACCCACATTTCATAATTATTATGCCGCAATAATTTTACCTATAATACAAGTACCTACACAGTATATTGCCTCTCACATTCTTAATTGTTATTAACAACAGAAAGCAATATCGATATATTGATACCAATAATAACATTATAAAAGCACTTAACATCTTGTACACAGGCTTTTAACATACTTTACTCTGAACTCTGAAGGTAAGTAGCGAAGGGTATAGTTTGAATTACATTATAGGTAGGCCGCCGGTTCTGAATAATACACCTTTGGTTCCTAAGGGACTACGGACTACGTTGCATACATTTTTAGGGTTGATAGATCTTTGCGGACATTCTGAGGGTTGATTTGGTGATGTTTTGATCTCACCTCGTGGGACTTAGTTGTTGTGGCGGATATTGTTGTGGTGGATTTTGAGCGCATTGGACAAACTCTAAAAGTTTTTAAAGCTTCAAATCTACCCTCCTAGTTGAACACACAGTAATGTTACTTAACATAACTTCAAGCCTGTAATCTTTTCAGTAGTCGGGTTTTCTAGAGGTAGTATACCACACAAATTCTTGTTTATTCAGGTACCAGGATACCTATTTGTCTTTCTAAACTATCATCTATGGTAGATCGCCAGGGTAGCACGTGAAATTCATAATTTTGTCAGTGTGAGGCTAAATGTTGAACAAAACATGAAGCGCAGCCGTAACACGTATGTACAGAGCTATAATCATTAAGACAACCCTCTAAATTCATTTAAACCCATTGAATGACGAATTCATGAAAAAGCCAGCGTAGTTAAGGCCTGCAAAGGTATCAAAGTAACTTTCGTGTTTATGATAAATGTATTACGTAGTATGGACATAGTGTACAAATTGTATGGATTATCACATCTTCTTTTGAAGAAAGCTTTGAGTACGAAATGAATAATAAGAGTAGAGAAATACCAAAGAAACGATGGATGGACTGTGTGGAAGATGATTGAACTAGGAAGTGACTCATGCAATAACGACTAGGCAATAGAGAAAAATTGAAGAAGAAGGAAGGAAGGAAAGAGGAAGGTTGACTGGTAGAGAATGCCTTGTGGCATTAAGTCCGCCTATGTATCACTATTGTACATGAAGTTTAAATAAATAAATAAATAAAAAGACATGCTACACCAACCCCAAATAAATTGGGTTGAGAGCAGGAAAATTATGAAATGATGGATTATCACATCACAAACCTAAACTCTCCAACGTACGTTTTATATCGCTTCATGTTTACACAAATTCCCCTACAATAACGCGATGTCACGGCGTCTCAGCACTAAAGGCAAGCAATACATTATCGTCGTCCAACACTATATTGTTCGAAGCTATGAGGTAGCTAAACACCGGAGTCACTCGTTAGGGGTGTGGGGCTTTAGAGAAATTGGTAGTTTTAGTTTTATCAAAGTTGTATCTATTTGTATTTTAGAAAGGGTGCTGGTTTAGTCACTGACACCAATTAAAAATCGCTTGTCATCTGGAACAATTTTTCATATATTTAGTCTGTATCACCTTGAAAGGTATATCGAGGTGGTGCAAGATAAGAGTACCTGGAAGGTTATGTAGACGGGTTTTGCCCATGTACGATTACATCGCACATTTATTTAGATCGCTAGCTTAAGCAGTTTTTACGTTATTGTAAAGTGACCATTGAATTATAATTGAGTACACACCATTGTTACAATTAATAAATATTTTATCAAGAATTCAGCAAGAATATTTTTCTTCCATGGAAACTTATTAAATGTTTTAGCAAGCACGGGCCCGTACAGACCAAATGTGGGACATTCAAGACTAAGGAAAACTTTCCTTGTGTAATTTTGAACAATTATAATTGCAACTGTAAGCAGGTAATTTTTTTCAGAGTTTACGAAGATCACCCCAGGTGAAACAACAGTCTTGAGCTTGTACATATGCGATTAATCGGTTCAAAATAATAATCTGATCGCTAAATAGGTCTGTTTTTTATCACTCTCCAATGTGAAACGATGATGGAGACAAAGAGGCTTACTTAAAAGTACCAATTTCATTCTGTGGCTTTCATTTTCCTTTAAATTTTCCTGAAATAATGTCGGGATTTTTTCACAATGGTTAGCTATTATGTAGACACAGCTACAGGGTGTTTAACAACGGACTCACCAGTTAGGGAAAATGGGGTGGAAATCCCGGGAAAGCGGGAGGTTTTATTTTGATTGAGTTGAGGCTGTCATAGCCTGAAATCCTTTGCTATTCCTGACGATGGCTTTTGCCAAGATTTGAATTGATTGACAGTACTTTATTGGCAGAATTTCAAGACGCTCGCGTTTTGTCGAGCAATTTTATTTCGAAATCTTGAAATAGGGTTTTCTATTCGTAGCTTTCAGACATTGGGGATGACAAAAACATTTTGACGTTTATTCATAGGTGGTGCTTAAAATTGATTAACGATTAACGCCTGCCTTAACAAACAAACATGTTTTATGTTAAAACTTCCCTCAACTTTCAGTGTCTATGCATAAATTCCTGTAATGTAAATTACTACCTAGTTTATTTTTATAAATAGAAACTAATGATGCTAATTCTCTCAATTTCGCAGCTCTATTTCCTCAATCTGTTGTACCATTCATGACTATTTCTTCAAAATACGCCAACGTTGAAAACATAACACATTCTTTTTTTACAGACGTGAAATAACAAATCTAGCCCAAAATAAACAGCAGGCAGGTGTCAACCCTAACGACGAAGCAGCTGGCTGCGACATTAACTACCCGTGGAGCATTGTTTAAACAGGCTTTGGCTTAACTTCCCAAGTTCCCCCACTTCCCAACTACCCCACAGACGCTCAGCTAATGAATTTATGAAGAAAACTATCAACACTGGCGGCTCAACTTTTATTTCTGTCCGCTTTCGTCTGCGCTTATTTAAATAACTGTTTTAAGACTGGTTTAGTTTTGTTTCTCTTTTGTAATTCGATTTGTTTTTTGTTTAGTTTTGATTGTTTAACCTTACCCTCGCTTCCTTATCTTGTTTTTCCTTCTATCATATTCAAACCCTGGGCCCGCGTGTTGCCCATTTCCTCTCATAGAGAGAAGGCCTGTATCCCAGCAGTGGGAACATTATAGGCTGATTATGCTATGCCATGACCATATTCCTGAGGACTTTTTTTTTCGTCTTTGGCAACTGAGTCGATGTCGACTATTCTGCCAGCGTCTCCTGAGGACTTAGACAAAGACTTCAAACAGAATTAACATTGACTATGTCAATACAATTATTGTTTTCTTTTTTATCAGCATTGTCGTTGATACAATGTCACTCTGTCTAGATAGCACCTCTTGATAGTACAAAAAAGACTTACAACACTAAAGGAAATGATCGTCAGACGCAGCAGAATCAATCTGTAATTATAAGTGATGATAGATATGTAAATTAGTTTCCCTCGAAATTAACCTTAAAACTTGGAATAAGCATAGTAATCAGAAGAGTCGATTAAATGCCATGGTTAACAGAGAACTACTTTAATTCCAACCAAGCAGAATAACATGATTTCCATTGTAATTTTTTATCACGACCGGATTTAGAAGTTTATGAGCTAGCAATTTATCGTGTCACTGAAACTGAAACGATAAACCGATTTTAATGGCGTATCCGCACATGTCCGACGCGGGAATGGACGGCGACCATAAATAAGAGACGCCGCGTAAATAAAACATGCTTCCTTATCTATGGCCGTCATAAATCTGAGGGACGTGGCGCACATTGATATTATTATTAGTATTTATGTATGAAATCATTTGTGTTCGCTTTGCGTAAATGATGAATGGTACAGGTCAGGTTGATCGATGGGTGGATATTATATGCTTTTGTGCAAAAAGGCAGCAGCCGCATCCGTATCCTCAATAATTCAGATCCAGTTGAAAACCGGCGTCGGGAGTTTTCCGGCATTTTGCTGAACTGGGCCTAGTTGACGCAGCCGTGAGGCACACAGTATTACATTTTTTGTTTAGATTAAAGTTTTTTTTTTATTCTGTGGGCACTTGTGGCGTGTGCCAAATAAAAGCATTTTGTTTCTTTCCTTTCTTTCTTTTCTTTCTTTTCTTTCTTTTCTTTCTTTTCTTTCTTTTCTTTCTTTTCTTTCTTTTCTTTCTTTTCTTTCTTTTCTTTCTTTTCTTTCTTTTCTTTCTTTTCTTTCTTTTCTTTCTTTTCTTTATTTTCTTTCTTTTCTTTCTTTTCTTTCTTTTCTTTCTTTTCTTTCTTTTCTTTCTTTTCTTTCCTTTCTTTCTTTTCTTTCTTTTCTTTCTTTTCTTTCTTTTCTTTCTTTTCTTTCTTTTCTTTCTTTTCTTTCTTTTCTTTCTTTTCTTTCTTATCTTTCTTTTCTTTCTTTTCTTTCTTGTCTTTCTTTTCTTTCTTTTCTTTCTTTCTTTCCTTTCTTTCTTTCCTTTCTTTCTTTCCTTTCTTTCTTTTCTTTCTTTTTTTCAGTCAGTCAGACTGACAAAACTAAGACGATGAACCCATTGTCCCTGACGTTACTTGCTGTGATTAGTGCATCGTGTATGGACTACCATTGAAATTTTAGTGCTATGAAATTCTGCTAACTAATTGGCGATTTATGTTAGCAACACGTTATTTTGGGTAGCGACTAATAGTTCGCTATGAAGTATTCTAGTCTAGAATACCTTTCTTATTTTTAATATGTTTTGTTGTATTAATTTAAAAATTGTGCAATATCTTAGATTTTTATTTGCAATATTGTGCATGTTTTATCAAATAAACAAATACATAAAAATAGAATATCGTGATGTTGCTCACAGGCCAAATTATATACCAAAACATAAAAGAATAAACAATTAAAATCATTCTTAGATATTTTCACAAGCTTCGAAGGGATTAATTTACAGTTTGGGTCGTCTCATAATACCCATAAAAATAAAAACAAATTAATAACACAATTTTCGTTAATATTTTCCGCATCCGCTAAGTAATCTTTGAAGCTTAACAATTTACTTACCAAATTTCCCGGTATTCTAATCCCGATCCTAATACGTTAATCCCAAGGTCTGTTTTCTAACTAAGTTAGCGCAAATTATCGAGATCTTTGAACTCGCCACGGTCAGTTTCACTTATTAGACTTGCCCGACCACGCCTTCAGGCGATGTGACTTGCTTCTTAAAGCTTATTCACACGGCGTTTTTTTCCGCGTTTTAAACGAGATTCAGTCGCAGCCAAGCCTTAGCACATGTTCAGAAATTCAGTGATGCCGTAACCGCGCACCAGCTGCGCGTGTAAAATTAATAATACACCATATGTACGCGCAGGTGCGGCGATGCAGGTGCTATGCGAACGCTCTTCTCGCGCATGTTTGTAACGCTTCGTTTAATTCAAAAATAATTGTTTTATTGTACAACCATAAGTACTTCACTAGCTACTAAGTAAAAAAACAGATAGTCTTTACTTGATCGGTCTGTGTGTGTCTTCATTTGAATCGATAAAAACGCAACAATCTGACATTACGGCACCGCCGTGAACGCGCGTCGTCGGCACGTATGAAACACACCGTGCGAATACGCCTTACCACGCTAGTAGCGTGTCAGCATGCTATAAACAGTTTCTTTCATTTGTTTTTCTCCAGTCACTGTTGCAAGACACGTGTCGATCAAACGTGTAGGTCGTGGTCAAGACCTCTTGGCCACTAGCAATCCTAACCAACAAGTGCAAAAAGTAATTTCGGGACGCCCTGATTTCGTGATATAAAGGTCTGAGCACTGCCAATGTGACAAGGGGCGAACCGCCATTTATTGGTTACGGTAGACAGCTTCTCCGAGATAACAATGTTTTTTTATTAAGAAAATACCTATTACTATTTTGCGAGTTCTCTTTGGAATGATGAAAAGGTGCTTTTTTAGATAAGGATTTAAACGTAAATAGAGACTACGTTTACCTACATCTAATTCGTACTCGAACAACCATTATAATACAACATTATTTTTAGTATATGCGAAACCTGAATATAGTTTGTTCAGAATAAGTGACTGAATCGATTCCAATCATTTTTAAACCATGTTATATTTTGTCCCAAAAATATTTTTAAAATCTTGGACACCGAGCGATATTAAGTACATATCGCAATAATTTAGGTACCTACTACCAAATTATTATTATTAATGAGCTCCAGACGACGCTGGAGGCGCCCGCACAAGCGCGCTGCGTGGTTCACTACAATTTTGCGGGGACAACCAGGTAACAGAACAAGCTTATAACTTTGTGATTTTTCGTGATACAGTTTCGAAATATTTACGTAGATTCTTTACATAAAAATACTAGACACGTGTTTCAGGTTTCGCATATACTAAAACTAATGTTGTATATTAAATAACTATTGGACTACATATCTTCTTGCTTCTTTCATAGCCCAGTAGAAAAGGGTTTAGTCGACGGAAGACAATGACAGATCAACAAAAGAAATCTGTCATTTTGTCGATGTCAGTGTTTTTATGCCGCCCATGGGCTTCTGACTTGGCTTTACATGCCGTCGAAAAATATCTCTCAGGAATGCTGGTTTCCTCAAGATGTTTTCCTTCACCAAAGCAAGTGATAATTATACAAAACGCACATGAATCCGAAAAATCAGAGGTGGGTTTTGATTCGAACCAGAGTCCTATGACTTGGAAGTTCGACGTTCAAACCACTATGCTATCACTGCAGCTACAGGCACTTAACTCCTACGAAAATTAAAGTACATCTAGTTACTATTGTGACTTGTAAACACTAAACATGATAATGCCTAAAGTCTAATGCAGTCCCAAGTTTTAATTACTTAAGCTAAGGTACAGTCGACCGCACGTAGGCCCGAACCTACTGTGAGATACTCTAGTGTAGTAGAGAGTTTCAATAGAATAAACGGCCAGGGCCAGCTTATACTAGATTTTGGATTACTGGACGCTCTTAACTTGCACGTCTTTCTACACCGTTCTCACATAATGTATAATCTTAACATGAATGATGTAACCAAGATTTCGTAAGAATATTTTGATTTAAAAGAGTGTCCATGGAGTTTCTTGCCCATTCTTCTCCATAGAGGTCCACGCTTTGGAATGGGCAACTACATTACTTTCACAAGTTATTATGCCTTGTGACTGAGACTGTAGCTTCGCTTTTTTTTTGTTTTTTTTTTGGCATTCAAAAGTGCCTGTAATTATAAATGGTCTAATGGAAGTAAATGCTTTGAGTTTGAGTTTTGTTACCGCCTACTGTACTTAACTGCACCACTAAGTTATTTATGCAACAGATTGCCAGTTCAATGTTAATTTTAGCCAGGCTATTTGGCCATGAATTAGCCCTACGAACATTATATTAAGATTTGAAGTTTTCAGAGTTTAATCCCGAGGCGATCGTAAAACTTTCAGTTTACATTATTCAGTAAAGGACTTAAGTCCAAGATTAGTTTCTAACTTTACTCGTAACTTTAGAAAAATTCAATTTTGTTGTAAGTTTTTTTTTTTTTACTCCGCCTCTTTGGTCTATGGGTCTTGTTGATTCCAAGGTCGCAGGTGTTATTGGGTTTTTCCATCAAGAGTATATCAGTGGCAGCCCGGATTCTGTTTGTGCCCAATTAATGCCGATAAGCTCGCCCGTTATTATATTCGCCCGTCGCGTCGTCTCAAACATTTGACGCATATTTTCGCCTTTTTATTTATCGTGTTCTTTTTTTTTTTTTAGTCCACTCAAAAAATGTTGGCCTCGTACCAATTTAATTTGTTTTATCTTTTTCTTATGTTTACTTTTTTATATAATTTTTGTATTATTGTAATTTCATCCATTTTTTTTTTGTTTTGTCCTGTGTGAGTCGAATAAATACTTTTTCTTTCTTTCTTTCACTCATAAATATTCAGGGTGGAAGGGACACCGATGCGCAAACGGTTTCCGCGTAAACAGTGTATCACACTGAACCCTCCCTCCACATAGAAACTTATGATTAAAAATTATAAAAAAAGGCTTTTCTACACATTTAGACGTGTACGTATTGCACTTTTGTCTCTCTCATTTTTTTTTTAATTACCGGGGAATAATTTTTATGTAAGTAATCGTTTGTATGTCAGTATCCCATCCACACTGTATTTATATTCTTCAAAAACATATAGTGGTTATGTTCAACGTACACCTTTGCCTTACTCTTCCGGGGTTGCAGTCTTGATATTATGTAAAATTTATGTTAAATTTTTTGTTTGTTTTTCTAATTCAGTTTGCGTGTGAAAAAAGGGATAGTCTTGTCTACGGTTACGGGCACGCCGTGGCAATGTACCCATAACTCAAGTAGAACATGCAGGAACGTTGTGTTCCAGATTAATATATTTTGCTGACACTAATTGCGCTGGAAATCGCTGTGGAATTATGTTTTTATACTTTCATTTTCATTACTTTTATTATAATAAGTCAGTGACATTATATCGGTAACGATGATGACCAGTTATCAAATTGATTGGTATGATATTAAGCTAAAGAAAAACTTAATAATTTTATTATGTCAATCCTGCTAAGTTAAAAGTGATTTTAACTTAGCAGATTTTACTCAATACAATACTCAATACTCAATACTTTATTGCATTCCATAATGTATACAAGGCTGGTAGGTAAATTATAGAGAAACAATTATGGACCCTGTCGGGCACAGCAAGTTAGTTTTTAGAGGAGAGGATGAAGCGCTTTTTGTTTAAAAACATAATAATATTGAAATTAAGGAGTAAATCTTAAAGCTCTTTCTTATTTTAAAGCTATTGTCACTGAAACTTATACTGTCACTTACGGGATATCCTCCGTGTATGTTCATCACTTTGAGCTGCCGATTGCGGGTTGACTCAACTCGCGATTTCAACCGCTTGGAACAGCGCTGAAATATCGGGAGCTCAAAATAATGAACAATTACGGAAGATATCCCGTAAGTGACAGTATAAGTTTAGTTGTAAACCGTGAAAGTTTTAAACAGTGTTTCAATTGTAATTTGTCTAGCACCAGAGACCACACAATGCTGCCAGTAACATAACATCGCAACTGTAATCGACCATCTCAGACACGAATCTGCATGGTCCTCATATGACTTTACCAACGCCTGGACTTCAAAAGAAACAGTGACCTCTGAGTTTGTTTCGGCTGTTTCTTCTCAGAGTATTCAGGTACGAAACACCGGCCCCATCTAGTTTTAAAATATAACATGATGTGATGTGTAAAAGTGTTTTGTTAAACCAATTTACAGAAATAAATACGATTTAATCCTCGAAGGGTTAGGCAGAGGTGTACCTAATAGTACACCCACATTTCGCCAGTTATGTTTTAAGTCCCATGTAATAAGAAGCGAGTCTTTTGCTAGTAACCGGGCTCAAATCCAGACTCCGTGGCTGCTACTGAGAAATTCCTAATGGTAAAACCCGATAACACTTTGCCCGAACCGTAATCGAACTCAGGACCTCATGCTCACTGCCAGTAACTGGCATGCTATAGTGACATAACAAATTTCTTGGACTATACGAATTCTGATTAGTGATATTTCACAATCGCATTCAAGCTACTTACACATAATAATACCATCCTGTTACTATACTATTGAAGGACCAAAAGCTTTGTCTCTTACGGAGAGGACATGAGCATTGATCACCACCCTTACTCATTTATACTTCTATACTTAATATTACAAAGAGGTATTTGTTTGTAAGTTTGTATGTTGGGGGTAAAGTCTGACAACCAGTCTTACCAAGGGGTACCGTATCACCCAGTACTAACTGGGTTGTGGAGTTAAGATAGGCAGTCGCTCCATATAAAATACTGGTATTCAGCTGCATCCGGTTGGACTGGAAGCCGACCCCAATATAGTTGGGAAAAAGGCTAAGCAGATGATGATGATGATGTAGGGGGTAATCTTCGGAACTACTGTTCCGATTCCGAAAATTCTTTCACTAACGGACAGCTACATTATCCCCGAGTGTTATAGGTTAAATTTAAAACGTTCCCGTGAGAACATCCCGTAAATAACAGGACCGAAGCCACCAGCCAAAGCTAGAAGCATATACTTTCATACAAGTTACTAAGTTGCTGGTATGTGTTTCCTGGCTTAAGGAATACTTCAAAAGAGATCTTTGATGTATCCTTTCCGCTCGAGTGCTCTTAATTTCTTCGAGGCCTTCAGTATCGATTGGGTCACGCTTACCCTTCCAAAGTCCTGAAATAGATGAGCAAATTAGAGATGCTTTCATGTCATCCCAGTGAGCAATGGCAGCGTAGATCTTTCAAGGTTCGTTAACTGTTTTAAGTACCTAGCTATTGTTTCTAAATGAGGCACACGAATTGCGTAACACATTACGAGTTTTGAAGGAAATTCGTAATACATTGCTTCATATGTTTGAAAAGTTCACCTACTCGACAGCAAAAAACACGCAACGAATATTGTTAAACGATTTGAGTTCTGTTAAAACCATACAGTTACTCTCATCCCAGAGATTAGTATAGTTTTACGGAGAACTTCGTCCTTATTGCTTTGTATGGGATATTTTCAGTTCGCATATTCAATCATGGAGGGGATGGAATGGATGGAGGAGCTCGTGGCCAAATAATAACAGCCGCTCGGGTCGATCCTTAGGTTAAGCCGTGCTGGCCTAGGTTGGTCTGTGGATAGATGTCCGCCCATTACATACCGAATTTCCTTCGTGCCTCGGAAAGCACGTTAAGCCGTTGGTCCCGGATGTCATTTGTAGATCTTTGACAGTCGTTAGGCAGTCAGTGGCCCAAAAAGTCTGACAACCAGTCTTACCAAGGGGTATCGTATTACCCAGTACTGACTGGGTTGTGGAAATCAGATAGGCAGTTGCTCCATATAAAATACTGGTATTCAGCTGCTTCCGGTTAGACTGGAAGCCGACCTCAATATATTTGGGAAAAGGCTAGGCAGATGATGATATTCAATAATGGAGTAAGAGCGCTTATAATGTTTGTTTCTGAAAAAAAAACGTATTTTGTTTCATGTAGGCCACGTGGGCGAAGCCGCGGGTAGAAGCTATTGCTCAATATGTTTGAAAAATTCGCCTGCTCGACAGCAAAAAACACGCATTGAATATTGGTGTTAAGCAATTACGACGCAGGTGCATGAATTTGTCTATATTATTGCCACGAAAAGAAGAATCTGTGAATTTTATAACAGATTTTAATCATTTGATTCGCCTTTCTGTATCAAAAAATTGATTCACTATCGTTGGAGATGTATGAGGTCTACTCAGCACATAATATGAGGTGTCGGCACGTCTAAAGCTTTCTTTGGGTTATCGTGTTTGCCATTAAAATTCCCTTACTGTTTTATTATTTTATTTATCTTTCACCTTAAGCTAAGCCATCACAGCTTTCCTCCCTTTGTTAGACAAATAAAGCTTATTGTTCAATTTTCCTGTCTCTTATATCAACAAAATTAATTTTGTGTTTCATTGTTTGTTGCGTAAGCACCTAAAATTATCAGGCGGCACCCTAACCTTTTCTACTTATACATTATTTATATGCTTATACTGCATTCGCAATTAAGTTTCCATACATCACCACAGAATTATGTTTTTATTGAAAAAAACAATCTGGAAATCTCTTAACCGTTTGCGGGCCCAGGTTCTCCGCTGTAGAAATAATCTGGCCAAATGGGGTATCATCGACCTATCCCACCCATCCTAAATACAATGTCACTGTGAAGCCCCTTGCAGGATATGCCCCACCTCCTTTCTTGCCCACCCAGCACAGCCACCTGCACCTTCCAGGATTTAAACGAAGCCAACGACAGAGCTGGGCACGTGCTTATATACTGGTCGGGTATTATTTGAGTCTGTTGACACGCAAAGAAGAAGATTAAAAAAACAAGTTTAAAACCTACACATGAAGTGCACTTCGTGATACAACTTTAATCATTTTATGATTTTACAGCCAAAACCGAAATGAAAATTAACTTTATGACAGTTAAAAGTAAATTTATTTCTAAAAGACTTACACTACACGCTGAAATCAGCTTAAAACACATTGGCATAAAGTTGATATTCGTTTAAGTGGAAATAACATCAACAAGGAAACAAAGATCTGAATAGACTATACGTGTAAATGTACATTACCGAG
Source organism: Noctua janthe (assembly GCA_910589295.1). Taxonomy (NCBI): domain Eukaryota; kingdom Metazoa; phylum Arthropoda; class Insecta; order Lepidoptera; family Noctuidae; genus Noctua; species Noctua janthe. The sequence goes on from OU342561.1 coordinate 3,530,020, forward strand.
TAAATGTCGATATTTAGTAACATGTTGACGAAAGTCTGGTTCACGAGGACATCTGTCGTGTATCACAATCACAAAGTGTGATAAATGAACGTTTCCGAATAAAACGGACGCGTTCGTTATGTCGCTTTGAAAAGATTTGCGATCATAAATGGCATTGGCTGTGCTGTTTTGCGAAAAATTAGCCCTTAATCGATATGAAACTGTACAGCTTAGAAGTTTTTTCTTTTTAGCTGTCAATATAACGTCATCACGCCTGTAATCCCCGAAGGGTTAGGCAAAAGTGTACCTAATAGTACACCCACATTTCGCCAGTTTTGTTTCAGTTATGTTCGTTGTTTTATAATAGGGGGCGAGCGTATTGCCATCAACCGGGGACAAATCCAGACTCCGTGGCTGCTACTCAGAAATTCCTGATGGAAAAACTAAATAACGCGATAACTACTGAGCCTGAGGTCCTAGGTTCGACTAAGACCTCAGGACCTCAGGCTCAGTAGTCGCGCTTGCGACCACTAGACCAGTCTTCCATCCTCTTATGTTTATAAATATTTTTTTATGCTTTGTATGTTTATTGTTTATTTTTTTCGTTATTTTGGATGCACGTCATGTCCCTGAGCCATTTCTTTTTCTTTATACACATACATAGGTACCATACTTTCGCTTGCTACACGGTCGTCCTGCGAACTCAAGTGAACAAACCGACTACACGACAGTCGCCAACAAAAACGATTGTAACAAACTTCAGCCCTGCTATTTCAACTGTTCCACACTAGTTGGAGAAGTTGTCGGCATCGGGAAACGTTCCCGGAATGTCCGACTACACAACAATTCGAGAAAAACGCTTGTTTAAAATAATTGTTATGTTATAAATGGTGCTGTAAGAGAAGAAATATTCAGCGTTGCAGAACTGTAGGGAGGAGTAATATTTTTGGATACGAAAGCATTTTTTAAAGAGATATGTATCAAAACAAGGTTTCAAGTGTGGTTTCAAGCTGTATAATTTCTAGGTCAAATTAAATTAGCTAATGAAACTCCATACACATTATAAGGCTATTCTGCCTCTATTTTTGCACATGTAAAATTATAAATTATGACGTCACACTAGTGATGAGCGAGTCTCACAAATATGATGTATGAGAGCTGTGACAAGGACCGGGGAGGGGGTAAAAAATCATGAAATTCGTGTGTCATTATTTATGGATGGCCCTTAATGCGTATCGACTTTTTTTCGGATCAACGACCGCATGTACTTTAGTATCAACAAATGAATCATCTAATTCATCATGTGGAGTATCGCTAGCTTATTTATCCTCACCCTGTACACATATAGATTTAAAAAAGGGAACAAATACATTGTTTCGTGTAACATTTTTGTAGGTTTAACGAGCCCTTACTGTAGCCTGGCGTTGGTGTAAACACGATTCCGCACTATTATTGCTGTACGCATCCCTAAAACCCACTTTCCCTCCGGAACCCTTTCAGCGCTTTGACTAGTGATCTGCGACTAGAAAGCAAGGTCGAATAATAAAAAAATCTACCCTACATCTGGTAAAACCCGAGGGGTTACGGCGCAATCTTTTCTAGGTATATTACCTACGTTTTATGAAACATACGTATACCCGCGGTTTCGCCCGCGTGGTGCTCGGTAATTGTTGCATAGGATCGCACTATCGAGATAAAAATCCTATGTATTAATTCAGGTTATAAATTATCTGCGTGCTAAATTTCATCCAAATCCGTTCAGTACTTTTGCGTAAAAGAGTAACAAACATCCATCTATCATCTATGCATGCTCAGAAACTTTCGCATTTATAAAAGAATCAGCTGTTGAATGCGATTTTAATGATTAAGAGTGAGAAAAATATATATATGTGCTATTGCTATTGCTATTGCTATGTGCTATTCTAGACTATAATCTATCTCTGCGCCAAATTTCATCTAAATCCGTTCAGCCGTTCTGGCGCGATTGAGTAACAAACTTCCATGCGTACATCCAAACTTTCGCATTTATAAAGTAATAAAGTATCATCATCATCATCATTTCAGCCAAAAGACGTCCACTGCTGGACACAGGCCTCCCTTAAGTGTCGCCACATTGACCGGTTCCGTGCGACTTGCATCCAGCGGATCCCTGCAAGCTTCACCAGGTCATCGGTCCACATAGTGGGAGGCCTTCCAACGCAACGAAAAACTTCTTTATAAAGTATAGAAGTAACATATTGTCCTTAACTACCAAGTGCTACCTTTCATTATACTCCTTTCATGAACCGATGTTTTTAATGAAAAATAATGGTTTATCGATATTATAAAGCTTATATTTTCTAATCATCGTTCTATAGATCGTGGGCACGATTGTAGTACAATACCTTATATATCGTTCAAAGTTGATTGGATTTTCTGTTTGAGAATTTTACCATTGTAAACGAGAAAAAAGGAAAGTGATTAAAAAGAACGGAATGGGAAAGAATTGTTATAGAAATAGAACAAGAGACAGAACCCTTGGGCTACGATGATGGAGCATATTTTTCTACTTATTCTATTTTCATTTCACTAGGACTAAACGCTAGGACTGAATATTAAAGCCGCGTTGACACGATCTCAAGTGTACTCGGATACCTACTCGGATGCAACTTGTATTGTGGCAACCAGCACACTTGGGTAGTATAGGTTGCCTCAATACGAGTTGCATCCGAGTCCACTCAGTTCAAGCACACTCTGATCGTATCAACGCGGCTTAAATTATTTTTTTACTGACAGATAAGGCACAGAAATAAACAGCCTAGAAGCAACATCATCATCATCTGCCTAGCCTTTTCCCAACTTTGTTGGGGTCCATTCCTAGTCTAACCGGAGGCAGCTGAATACCAGTACTTTACATGGAGCGACTGCGTCTCTGACCAACGGTACTGTTTAACGTGCTTTTCGAGGCACGGAGGAAACTCAGTATGCAATGGATGGTCACCCATCAAAGGTCCGAAGCAAAAAGCAACAGTTTCTTTTAAAATATAAAGCAAGGATTTTAAAGTGCCTTAAAATGGGTTGAATTGAGGAAATAATAATATGCCTGCATGAAAGTTCGCCATTTTTTTATGTGAAATCCCATTTGGCACACGGCGTGTCTAGTCCCTAATCAATAAAATTTTAATCGACACCTTCTGCCAAATCCTCAGGGAGTCACAGGCGTGACATCGTTCGCAATGAAAGTAAACGTACAGTCACGAGCACAAATATGTACACACTTAGCAACATTCAAAAGCAATTCCCGTGAAGAATATTTAACATTTGCGATTTTAAGATAATGCTTATCCCCGTAACAGCATCGTTTCTAAAATATTATGTTAATAGCAACATAAAGTTACAATCAATATTGTTGGACCTGATTGAGCTGCAACGCTGCTGCGAGCTGTTCAAATCGGTTCTTACTGGTCGGACGAAGTAGAATATTTTAGAAGAAAATCACTTTCAAATGTTGCTCAGTGTTCAGGTGCATGAAAGTCCTCGTGACTGTACCTATTGATAATAGGAAAGTCATCATGAATCAAATTGTATCCGATATAAGCACAATAACAACCGGTTATGTCAAGAGACTATAAAGTAAGTATTGTGGCCATAAGCTATAAAGTGGGGTGTAAAATAACGATACGTTATGCCGCAGTAGACAGCCACAAAACTGTGGATGTTTACGATCAGGCATAAAAGCACGCTTCTTTGGATCCAAGTGATTTCGGTAACGAGATGTGGGACAAAGAAGAGAAATAACCTACTACTTTACAACCTTTAGGGGATGAAATCCCCCATGTATTTGAAGCAAGTTTGTGACGCGAGCAGACTGAATCAATGAGCAACAGCGCTTTCAACAATATTGAAATTTTTGCAATCCAAAAGCCACGTTCTCAAGTTCCCTTAGAATTTAAGCTTTGGGAATGAGCGAAGAAGTTTGGTATCGGCAAGCATAGTGTGGGACGCCGCCCAGCTAGATAGCCCGACGACGTCTGGGACAGACTGGTTACCTGGGTGTTGTGGGGCAGTTTAGGTACGGCAAATATTCAACAGTAGATTGCGTTAGCCTGAGTTAATGAATGAGCGTAGAAGACCACTAACTCAATGGTTAACTTTATCAAAAAATAAAAAAGTTAAATTGAGAGTGTTAGCAACTTTACACTGCACAATTTAATAGAAAGAAGTACCTATGTAGTAAGGAGCTCGTGGCTTAATAATAACAGCCGCTCGGGTCGACCTTTAGGTTAAGCCGTGCTTGCCTAGGTTGGTCTGTGGATGGGTGACCACCCATTACATACCGAGTTTCCTCCGTGCCTCGAAAAGCACGTTAAGCCGTTGGTCCCGGCTGTCATTTGTACATCTTTGACAGTCGTTGGGTAGTCAGTGGCCAAAAAAGTCTGACAACCAGTCTTACCCAGTAGGTATTAACTGGGTTGTGTAGGTCAGATAGGCAATTGCTCCATGTCAAATACTGGTATTCAGCTGCATCCGATGGAAGCCGACCCCAACATAATTGGGAAAAGGCTAGGCAGATGATGAGATATTTAGTAAAAGTAGAATAAAGTGCACTAATGTTCACTAATAAAAATGTATTTTTAATAAAACAGGAGATGCGTCATACATTACAGCTCTTGATCCATTTGCATGTTACAAACATTCACATATATCTGTTGCATTATGAAACAACGTGCATGGAAACATTTTAATGGAAAAAGTTTTAGCGAATCAATGTTGCTGTCTTCTAATAAAGTTGGTAAATAAATCTCGTCTTATTGAAACTCATAACACTACACATTTAATTCCCGAAGAGTAAGACAGAGGTGTACTTAATATCCATATTTCTATATTTAAGTCCCATGTCCTAATAGGGGGCGACCCTATTGCCATCAGGAATTTCTCATTAGCATCCGGGCTGCTACTGAGAAATTCTAATAATATTTTGCCCGATCTGGGAATCCAACCCATGACCTCGTGCTCTGCACGCGTAGCATAACCACCGTAGAAACGGGTTTAGTTGACGGAAGAATCGACAAAATGACAGATTTCTTTTGTTGATCTGTCATTTTGCCGATCAACGAAACAAAATGAAACTCGACTAATAAAAGAAGACTTTGGTCGTTTACATAGTGTGATACAGTTACCGAACCCCAAAAAACACCGGTCCTTCGTTAAACGTACAAAAAGTCCTAAAACACAAAACATGGTCCTCCAAACAAACATAACGAACATAGTCTTAATTACCAAATAGGACCTAAATAAACAACTAACGCAAACTGAAAAGCCGAAGGACAATCTGGACAGAATGTTGAAATTACTCGTAGTTACCATATTAGATTAGTAAACGAAACACGATTGTTTGAAACTTCTGACAATAATGAATGGGTTCCCCTTCAGAGTTTGAAAATTCGAATTTAAGAGCAAAGGCTATAATTTGTAATTTTTTTTTTAATTTTAATTTTTTAAATTCGTTTTTTACCTCAAAAGGAAAAAAAACGGAACCGTTATAGGAGAACTCGTGTGTCTGTCTGTCACAGCCAATTTACTCCGAAACTACTAGACCGATTGAGTTGAAATTTGGTACACATATGTAAATCGATGACCCAAAGACGGACGTGTAACGTAAATTAATTAATTTTAAACATCCACTTTTGAAAAAAAAGTAATGCAAACTATATATATCGTGTTACTTAACAAAGCGCTCATTGTAAGTATCTCAAATATATTTTTTATAATTTTAAGATAAATATTTTTATGATATAAAAATAGGTGAAACAGGGCCGAAATTATTGAAAAAAATACAAAAAATAGTTCTTTGCCTATAGTTTACAGGAAAACATATAAGAAAGCTATAACAACAAATAATAAAAATAAATTTAAAAATTAAAGGGGGCTCGCCTACTACGATTTTTCTTAATGGGAAATATCGAAACATAGTGTTTGCAGAGAGGCTGGATGGGCCCACAATGGGGAGGTTTACCAAGCTACATGTTGGCAACAAAGCTTGTTAAACCCATGAGTTAAACCTTCCTGTGACTGTGATTTTCTTTCTTTTTTTCTTTTTTAGTGTTCCTGCATGTTACTAATATAGTTTTTAAGTAAGATGTAATACTAACACCCTATGGACCTTGATGCCTGACAATAAAATATTTTTATTTTTATTTTATTTATTATTTATAGTGACATGGTAGGGATAGTTAAAGATTATACAAAAAATATTTGCTCTAGTTTTATTTTCCAGGGAGAGAACAGCGAAATACGTCTTTATAGGCTAAACGCCGCTAGCCTTTCCTCTGTGAAAGTAACTCTGCCTGTTACAGTTTTCACGCCCTACCGGCAGAACAGTTTTCGATGAAAAGCGGCACAAAGTTATACAATGACCTGGGTTAGGTTATAAGATAACTATTATCCCGGTAGTACTTTCTTGGGCTGCGATGATATTATTCAACCCCTACGCAGGCAAAAGGATTGGTATATATCCAAGCCCATCTTTTCTATTGGGCACTCTGGGCAAGTACCCAGGGCCCCACGATCTAAAGGGCCCCAAGTTCCTGTTATAGTGGCTTTCAAAAGAAACTTGAACTTATTTTAACCAGGCGCCGGCGGGATATTAAAATTTTCGAGCTCACTTCGGTCGCTTTTACTTATTTTCTCGCAACTTTTCAGCATAAGTTAATAGTTACTTTCTTATATTTATTTATGAACTGTTACAAGAAAACCTAACCTATCCAATGCGGGGTGCAAATAATTTTTTCTTATCGAAATTTTTTCCTACAAGGGCCCCATTACTCGGCCCAGGGCCTGCAATACGTTGAAGACGGCCCTGTATATAACGTAGTGTTTTGTTGTTTGAGGTGGTGGAAATAGATCAGTCATAGGAAGTTTTGATAAAGCAACGAAACTTTGAACCAGTTAACCTTGCAGATGAGTTTGTACCGTGTGAATTTATATTTCTCGAAAACGTCCGCATTGCATATTAAAGTTATAAAAGCCTCATTTTCATATATTTTCTAAAGTTGTATCATTTTGGACGACGAATAAAACTTTTAAGCATTCGTTAAGACTTTGGATTGCTAAAACCGTTGCAAAAACTTTTCTGATTATGTTAATAAATCTGCGACAGGAATGTCTGGAACTTGTCGGAATATCAAAGTGCTCACCAAGTAAAAAGTTGTCAACGCAGCTGCAGACACCCGGGCACAGGTATATACCTACCTACTTATTAATATTTTATGTTTTATTGCTCATAACTACAAGGTTAGAATGTTTTAAGACACAAACTAAAATTATAATTGCAACAACAGTAAATAATGGCCAGTCTAGGCCAGAATCGTGGTTTACAGTCACTAGGTACCCATAGAAACAGCGGTTTACTATTTGTTTTCAAGTTAGAATACAACAACACACCTTGACAGTTCTGAGCGCGCCGTGTGCTGCGTCTTCGGCCCACACTTTCACCCCTTCCTTCTCGTACTCCAGGGTCCAGCCTACTTCGGACTCGAGGAGTTTCTTCAGTGCTTCGAAGTCAGAGTCATCTGCAACGCGCGCTTCGCCGCGCGCCCATCCCGCGCCGCCCATTCGAGCGCGGACATCCCAACGCGATGCGAACAACGAACTGCCGCCAGGCGCCAGCCAGTGCTACGGCCACACGAGTCGATGGTGCGCGCATGCGTGGAGCTACAGCCGCCATTTTAATTTTTATTCTTTTTTTAATTTTGATTGCTGGCAGTTGTCAATTGACTTTCTTTGTCACTTTCTTCAGTGCTTGTCATTTTGCTTGTATTGAATGTTGATACTCCATTTGTAACTCCAGAATTATCTCAGTACCCATCGGGTTGTCACTTGTCACCCTTAAACTCTTCGAGGTTGTGTTTACCACCACATGGGACTTTAAGAGTCCAATCAACTTTGTTTGTAATTGGAGCATTTCAATTCTGGTAACTGTATGTTCAGTAATGGAAATAACGCCAAACCAATTACACTTCAAGTAACTAAAATTGAAACGACGACGATATTCGAATAGATTTTGAATAATTAATCACTTCACAGAAGGGTTTCTGTGTATTCTGCGTTCAGTGTAGCGTATCGGGCTGACAATGCCATCCATTTAGTTAGATTAATAGTTTAATAACTGTCCCTCCTAAGCTTAGCGGTTTCGAAGCCAACCACTTACCTAACAGAGTCCCCGTTTCTATCTTCTACTAATTTACTGCTGTCGCAGACAACGACTGTACCTTGATTATTTAGATTAAGTTTTGATATTACTTAATGTTTATGCGCAAGAATAAACAAGAAAAGATCGAACAGGCCAGATAGTCGCTCCTTGTCCAATACTGATAGTCGGCTGCATCCATCTGGCCAGATCGCGCCAAGCCAGACCGATAGGCCAGAGAAACCTTCGCATTCAAGAAACGGGAACAATGTGCATGATGCACACGCAGCCATGCGTTCCGTATCACTTGCCATGTTGGAATAGCGATCAACAAACCAGGCTGGGCTGACACACGCCGTGGGAATAACTCCACACGGTTTGCGATAGGCCCTGGCATGCAATATCTGCGGCGGCCTGTCATTTCATGGACCCGAGCTATAAACTGAAAACTGGACGCTGACCCATTTTGATAAATCTAGGCAGGAAGATAAAACAAAAACACCGAACCAAACTGGATCATTTAATGAATGACGAAAAACAAATGTTTTCACATATGACCACATGATGAGGATCAGATAGACATGGAATAGTCTTCGGTATTAACACTAACAGTCACTTATATCAGGTAAAGCCTTTTGGCAGCGTTTCTCCCATCCATGCCAAGCAAGGAAACCCTGGCGCCTGAAGATTTTCTTCGCGCAAATCGACGCCTTTGTGATATCGTCGGTCACCAAATCTGGAAATGAATTGAATGGAGTAAATAGGTATTTCGGAAATCGAATCATTGGTTAAAAGGATCAGCTCTGTTGGGTTTAACATAATTTATTATTGGCTCTTACACTTAGAATGACAAAAAAACTGCCAAAATATGACTCACACTAAGCAGGAAAAAATATGCGTCATCGCATCACGGGTTCAATTCCTATATAGATCATTATGGAATTTGCAGTCTCAACAACCCAATCATCAAACTGCTAATCGAAACAAATTATTAATTAAATCATTGAGGTAGAAAAAGAAGACACGGAAGACAAATTTAGTCCCTGGGTTCGGGTACCTTTAACATATTAGGCACACGAAATTTATATGAAAACTCTTCAAACAAAATAGCCTTATAATATCCTTCTCGAAACCCTTGCATAAAAAACTTTCCCAGGATAAAAAACATACTTCACTCTACACCAATTACAGATTCAATATAAGAAGATTATCCTACATTTGACGGACCATACAGATATAACTGCTTCCGTTTCAAATCCACGACTTCAAAAAATCATTCCACCACACACACACTTCCATACTCCAATTTCCATAACATTCATAAATAGGTCGCAAGCGCACATTAACAACCGGTTCTTTAATATCAGCGAATACTTTCTGGAGAAACCGATAACAAAACCGGTGCTGAATTACAAAAGGATCATCAAAACGGAACCTCGGTCTGGCCTTTATCCATCAAAGATTAAAAGAACTTCTCCTTACAGAGCCTATGGTATTTTTGGCCATGAGATTCTCAACTAATATCACTTACCAGCACAAGTGACGCGGCAATCTTTCCCGGGCACAGTTGTGTTACTGCACCAGAAGTGGTCGTTGATCTGGAACAGGCCGTGGTCCCGCGAACCGTTCTTGTTGCGTTTGCCCACGACGTCTGTGTGGCGTGCACTCTCATTGTCTATCAGACATACCCCTGAAAATGATTGAATGTAGTCTTAATCCCCCAGCAATCTACACAGATAAATAAAATTGAAGTCTGTTTGTAATTTCAAAATAACAGTATTTTACTGAATGCATATGAAAGTATTATACGGTACTTATATAACAATATTCTCTGTCTGTTTGTTGCGGCTAATCTCCGAAACGACTAGGCCGATTTTTGACGGGACTTTTACTGGCAGATAGCTAATATTATAAGAAGTAAATTAGGCTCCTTTTATATCAGAAAAAGAATTAGAGTTCCGTAAAAAAAAAATTGTATACTTTGAAATTGTTAACCAAATTCGATCCAAATTATCTTACTTCCTATTAATGCAAAAGTTTGTGAGGATCTATGGATGTCTGGATGTTTGCATGTTTTTTATTCTTTCACGCAAAAACTACTGAACGGATTTGGATGGAATTTAGTACATAGATAGTTTATAATCTTGATTAACACATACGATAGTTTTTCTACCGGTGGCATGATCCCTTAGGACCATTATCGAACTCCACGTGGGACAAGCCGCGGGCATAGGGTAGTTAAAAATCATTTCAACGCGGACGAAGGTCGCGGGCAACAGTTAGTGTTTAATAAGAACGTGGGAAATTATGTGAAAGAGATATCTTATAATCGATCCTTTAATCCTACAGTAACTAGCTTTAGTTTGTTTCTAGCTAGCTTCCAGAGACCTCAAATTATATACGTACCACAGGCACGTGGTACCTAGGTGTTAAAGTCATGGCACACATATCAACTTGGAAAGGGATCGTCACCGTATCAACTAACAATTAAGAATTAAATAATAAATTTAGCAATAAGCAACACCTCTGTACTATAATATCATTTTCAAATTAAAAAAAAATTAAAAAAACAGCCACTCAGTATTCTTTGTAGGAAACTCCCTACTGCAACGCACACTAATCGGAATCGTAACGTAATCGCCTCGCCTCGGGACAAGCTCACGATACGGTGACGACCCCTTTCTGAGTTGATATGTGTGCTATTTCCTTTACTGGGAAAAAAACCGTTAGGTATCCCAACCTAAGACATGATGGTCTGCCGGTGCCCCAAATTTCATCAAAGTACCTAAATCCGCTCAGGTCTTATGGTATGACAGGCTACTTTTGTACCTATTTATAATACAGATTGTAATAAAGTTGTTTTTCAATGTGGCAGTGGCTCCTTGCTACACATAAAGGAAAGTCTTTTAAAAATTCATGCTATCCAAATACATCGCACAGGTACATGTCGTATGCACGTCATTCATAAACTAACAAAAAATATTTGCATTACATTTTGGTGTGCAATCAAGAATTTTGTTGAATCTAACTAGTAACCCTCTTGCATATTAATCTCCGGTGTTGACTGTTCATAAATTACTCACAATCAGCCATCTTCTTTTCAGGAAATGTCTGCCTCCTCAGTTCTCGTACTAAATCACATCTTGTTTCAAAATATTTAGCTTCACTAAACAAACAATGAGCCACTAACACTATTAAAAAGATACATAATTGTTTCATTTTAATTATAAGATAAGATTATGACGTGCGTTCGGACAATAAAAAGGAGTTAAACTGAAGATTGTCAACTTAAAAACTAGTTTATTTATTAGCACAGCGTTTTTAAGATCCATATACACTAATCTTGATACTCTTTGATAATTTTATAAGTAATTCATGCCTTTACCCACGCAGTTCCAAATTAAATCATTCATTAAGCTCTGCACCACAATTACGGAACAAAGTTCCGATCACAATCCGAAGAATTTTGGAGTATCCACACAGTAAATATAACGCAATCAATATTGATGAATTGTCACAATGAATAGCATATTTATCATCATCATCATTCACAGCCTGAGTTCACCCACTGGTGGGTATAGGTCTCTCTTTTCTTCTGCCAATCTTCACGTTCCTGTGTCAGCCTCATCCAGGTTTCTTCCCCGATGGCAACTACGTCGTCTATCCATCTCGCCGCAGGACGACCCAAATTTCTTTTCCCCGTTCTTGGACGCCATTCGATGACTGCTTTAGACCATTTGTCATCACTGCGCTTTGTTAACTCCATTTGAGTTCCGTAACGCGATCTACAATATCGAATCCCTTTGTACGTCTCCGGATTTCGACGTTAGCATGGAACGCTCCATGGTGTAACTCTCAGTCTGTACACAGCTTCCTGCGTGAGCGCCCAAGTTTCAGCACCGTACGTCATTGTGGGCAGGACTTACTGGTTAGAGAGGCAGGACCTCAGACATAGAGCAATTTTGGTTGATTTAAAAATGGAAAAAAAAAGCGTAATTATTAATCATAAATTGTTCATATTGCTTTTCTTTTTGAAGTAATCAAAAACGTATCCTCTTGATGTAGCCATTTTTGAAATCCATTTTCCATCTTCTTATTATATCATCATCATTCTCTCGCCATTATCCCAATTTATTTGGGGTCGGCACAGCATGTCTTCTTCTTCGATACTTCTCTATTACTTCGCATCTGACACCTCCTTTCTTGTCATATCATCCATCTTCTTAGTATAAAAAAGGGGAAAAATTGTGCTAGTGTAGGTAAATCAAAATGTTGTTCTGGTAGTAAGTTTACTACACGTTTATTTATAAAGGGGTTAATGTATTTGGTCTCTAATAGCAATCATACTACTGATAATTAAGACATCACACGTCTGTTGTGCAAAAACGGGGATTCCTCGGCGCATGTGACGCACACAGAGACATCTTTACCACTACAACTACAACGTTGTATGTTATTGTGTAGCTATTTATATGTGTGTATGTTGTCTGACTAACTTTAGTGTGAAAGGACGTTGCTGTTTATATTATAAGCTTTTATTTAACTTGCTTTGTTAGTAAGTTAGTTAGTATGTATTGGTCAAATCTTGCAACCGAATTTCAAACCAGTTCCCCCAACCGATTGCGTTGAAATTTTGCACATCTTTGATTTTAGTGACAATACGTTTTTATAACAGACACGACTTCATCCTGTTGCCAGGATGGCCTCCTCACAAAAGAACTCCTAAACGGTTAATAGCACGGACACGAAACTTTGAATACGCGTTCAATGTCGATAGATAATTCAAATTTTCATCTTTTCATTTTAATAAAAGATGGCTTCCAAAAACCGACTAAGACACAAATTAGTCCTTGATAGAGGCGTGATACTTATTTCTAATATAGAATGAAAAAAAAAACAAAGTAAAAAAAATAACTTGAAACTTACCTTTTGGGTAAGTTTCAAGCAAACCTATACTACGTTGAAAGAAACAAAACGCGGGAAAAGCATGTCAATTTTCCGATGCATTTAAGATTCCGATGGATTGAGCTCGATTTCTGCTGTTGTCTCTCCTCCTAGAGTAACACATAGTAAAACCTAGCTAAATGTCACTTTTACAAGAGAAAAATAAATGAATTTATAAAACTAGATGACGTCGGTGTTTCATATCCGACTACCACTACTGTTTAAACTGCAGACATAGTCTTGGTCAGGTCATGTGAGGACCTTGTAGATGCTTGGTCAGGGATGTTCTTCTCCATAGAGATCCACGCTAGGGAATGTTCAACTACAGTACTTTCACAGTTTTTATGCCTTGTAACTCGGACTGTAGCTACATTTTATTGTTGTCTTTGTTTTGACAATTCAAAAGTGCCTGTAACTAGCCTACTTGAAATAAATGCTTTAATTTTGATTTTGATGGCAACGCACCTGAAAATTCTTCTGATAGTTCAAATCCCTGGGTCATTAGGAAGCTAAGCTATCTTCTGCTTCTCGCATCGATGACTCAGATTTTGTCGAACCAGTATGTGACGAACTGGACAGTGGACAGCTTATGACAAGGCTGCTCAACCCCAGGACCACGGGTCATAATATGGCCCGCCAACGCATTTGAATTGGCCCGCCAAAAGTGATCAGATGACGATAGTCTATTGAAAACAGATTTCGAGATCGAAAAAATATTTAAACCACATCGAAAAGAAAATTGTTGTTCCATATGAAACTTTTCTCAGTAAGCCAAAATCCAGCAAACAATGAGCAACTAACTGAAGTTTAATGTTAAAAGCTAAGTATGTAGGTTTCTACCAAGTTTTATTTACTAGATGGCCTGCCGGTTGAAATGAAATCAAAATTTTGGTCCACCATTTTTTTTCGGATGGAAAACCATCAAATGACTCCTTCCGCTCCGCCCAGAGCGGAAGGCGTCATTTGATGGTTTTGTAAGTGTCAGAATTTTACTGACTAAAACCCCTACATGTTCCTTCTTTGCCCTTTGTGTCCCAAGGCCGCGGTATCTCTTACCCACCTTCTTTACGACCACTTGCCCTTGTCATATTGACTTGCTTAGCATTCCAAAGCATAAAAAAATATTTTATTAGATTGGTCAATAAGGAAGACCATTAAAATATTAACCTAGTGATAAAAGTACATAAGTGCAACAAATACGGGACTTTTTCTAAAGTAAACAAGACATTCATAACCAAACAATAAACCGCATAGCAGGAAAAGGCAGTAAGGTACGTTTCTTGAATAATGTTAACCAAAAACATCATAAGCATGACTAATCGACACAGACAGACTGTGTTTGCGTTCATTGTCATTTTTAGGGTACCGCTGTACTTACAGACTGAAATATGTAAGACAAAGACAAAAGATTATTTCGCTCATTGTTGGTTTTGGTTGCTGGTGGTTTTCGGTAACCTTCCCTACATATTTTCTCTCGCTCTCCGACCTAAAAAAGCGCCCCGTATGACTTAAAATTATCTATTACTCAAAGTGAAATTATACGTTTACGAACCGAACGAAGGCTAGGTCGCTGCTGTTAGTATAGTTTGATAAAATAACACTCGATACAAAATGACTTATAAAATGATACTGTCAGCCTGCGTCATCCCAACGCTGGGCAAACAAAAGCCTCTCCCCATGAAGTCATAAATCATTAATTTCGGAACAATATACATTGTATAGAGGAGCATGTGGCTATATAATAACAGCAGAGGAGCTCGTGGCTAAATAATAACAGCCGCTCGGATCGATTTTTAGGTTAAGCCGTGCTTGCCTAGGTTGGTCTGTGGAAGGGTGACCACTCATTACATACCGAGTTTCCTCCGTGCCTCGGAAAGCACGTTAAGCTGTTAGTCCCGGCTGTCATTTGTAGATCTTTGACAGTCGTTACAGGTAGTCAGTGGCCCAAAAAGTCTGATAACCAGTTTTATTAACAGGTATCGTATTACCCAGTACTAACTAGGTTGTGGAGGTCAGATAGGCAGTCATAGCATAAGCATAGCATAATCAGCCTATTAATGTTCCCACTGCTGGGACGCAGGCCTCCTCTGTATGAGAGGGAATGGGCTATAATCCACCACGCGGGCCCAGTGCGGGTTGGTAGATGTCACATGTCTTCGAATTTTTGGTTCTAGGACATGCCGGTTTCCTTACGATGTTTTCCTTCACCGTTTTGAGAGCAGTGGTAATGAAATAACTTACACAAAGTAATGCGATAGGCAGTCGCTCCATGTAAAATACTGGTATTCAGCTGCATCCGGTAAGACTGGAAGTCGACCCTAACATAGTTGGGAAAAGGCTAGGCAGATGATGATACATTGTATAGAAATTTAGTAAAACACATCCCATTCCCACTCCTACTTCCCAATCTTTTGATCGAATTCGATGAACTTAAAAGAACTGAAAAAGAAAAACTGAATTTTGAATGTGTTAGAGATCTAAAACCCGTTTGAGACACCCAGGTACTACTTACGCGTACCTATTTATCTATACAACAGTTGTACTGACTACGAGAACCGAGCCTGTAGACCGCCACACACTTGACCGATTATTTTATCATACTAAATTAACCAATGAAGAAGGGGCGTCCCCGTACGCTTCAATAGGAGGTAGACAGTATTAATTTGAAGATCACAATTCCTCGTAACCAATTCTCCAACTCGATTGGGGTCTAAGTGGATAGGTACTTGACTTACTGAGCTAAATATAGTACGTTGTATTCCATTTTCATTAACATTAAGCGACACTTAAGTGTTATTGCAGTGTTGGAATTTGAACTGTTGGTGCCGAGTTGAGAGTTGAAAATCCCACAGAGTGCTTTGATTTAGGCATCCCATCAAATATCTTTATATTTTGGCTTTATTTGGATGAGTATGCTTGAGTTGTTGTTGTTGTTCATTTCCTCCAATGTTGCCATGAAGCGAATCGTGTTGGGGCACTTTAAGACATTTTGGATTTAATGCCTCAAAAATATTTCCTAAAACAACTTCTATTCGTCATGGCATAGAACAGATTATACTGTGGTTATGCTGCTAAAAATTAACCTTTTCATAGTAGGCGAAAAAGTAATAACCTAGATACTCGGTATTATGTATTATGTATGGTACCTCAATGACCAAGAGGACTAAAAAAAGAATAGCAGCTCGTCGGACGTTGAGACGGGCTGACCGCAAACGACATTGTTGCCATCATGGGTAAAACAACAGTGTTAAAGGGGAAGCACCAGGGTAGCCCGCGAAATTCAAAATTTCTACGTTTTTTGCAATTTGCAGTTCAATGATGATGATGATGTTTGTTGTACCAACAACAAAATATGACTATTTCATGAGAAAACATTAATTTTCTCAACCATTGATAATTTTAATGATTATAATTCTGTAAATACATACGTGTTACGGTCGCGAGGAGCTGATATACGCCACTGAAAGTGCCAAACTCGTCGACCGACACGCGAAGAAGAAGAAGATTGCCCAGATATATTGCATTGTTTGAATTTCAATTCACGACGGTGACCCGAGCGCTCAAAATCTAGCAGTGTACTTTTATTTGGGCATCCATTTAAGTGTGGCCTAGAGACCTAGAGATGGTGAAGACGGGCTTAAATATATTAGGTAAAGGATAAACCTAACGAAAACATTATTAATAATTGTATTATTTAAGTTAATTATGTAAATAAGTAGGTAACACTAATAATAACTGCTTGATAACAAAGTTTACCTCTTATTTACCACAATGTTTGAATAATATTTACTGCAGTGCTATCAATACGGGGAAAAATTGACTATCAACAAAATTATTTATATTTTCAGACCACAATAATACCCACTAATGTCTTTAGTTACTTGGTATTAGGTAGTTTTCATTAACATAAAATGAGCGTATAAATATAGCAGGTAGACTAGTTTGATAAGTGTAAACAGATAAACCTACTGTCTACTACAAAGGGATACCGTTGTGAAAAAAAAAACTGCAGTTCATTTGCACATTGCATTGCATTGCCTTTGTGCATTTTGACCGTGCATCATATCTGTCAAAGTCCCACAGCCCTACATACAAAAGGTGCTGATGGATGCATTGAATAGTAAACAGGTCATGGGGTGATGGAAGTATAAAGTTATACCCTTAGAAACTAGCATTTAAAAAAAAAAAAAACTTGTTAAACAGTTGACGGCACGGTTAGCGCAGTGGCTGAGCGATTGACTGCCAATAAAAAAATGCAAAATGCTGAAATATTTGTATGATCTACAGGTAGGTAGTTGTTCCGGGTCTGGCTGTTTGTGTATGTGAGTTTAAATGTTTTTAAACGCACCTACGATACAGGAGAAATTTCTAGTGTGGGGCAACGTTTTTTTTTTTAAATAAGAAAGAAAAAAAATAGTCGGATCTTTGACCTCTAATTTGCCTCCAATATCTCCGTAACCAGAAGGTAGTGAAGGAGGTATGGTCCAGAACAAAAAAAAGATCACAATCGTGAAGGGTATTTTTACACCCTTTATTTACTTTGTGGTACCATTACTTTACTCTATGGTGGTACCCTACACAAGTTAGGAAATCTGTTGTGTGTTGCTGACACCCAATAAAATCTTTATCTTATGCAATAAAATGACTAAATACTTATTAGTTATCAATGTATTGCAATATTAAGTAATAATTGCGATCAATCAGTTCAGCCTTATCGTTTGGTGACTTTGAGTGAATAACTACTTAATTTATTGACAATACAATGTGGAAATGATAGCGCGTAATCAATTTAAGATACGTAGCTACTATGCAAAAGATAATATCTAGGTCATCGACTCGGGAATTTCTTAGTGGCAGCCACAGAGTCTGGATTTGTGCCCTCTTGAAGGCTATGTGCTCGCCCTCTATTACATGGGACTTAAACATAACTATCGAAATGTGGGTATAGGTACTATTAGGTAGGTACACTTCTGCCTAACCCTTCGGAGATTACAGGCGTGATGTTACGTTACTACGAAAGTTAGAAAGAATTTCAGGTACCTATTAAGACTTGAGTAGGCGGTTAGGTAAGAACCAATATTTTATTTCTGTGAGAATCTTACGAAGACACCCGAGGTCTGGGAATTATACCAGGTAGTACGGGATTCTAGAATTACCCCGATGATTTCCTTCAGCATATGGAAGGAGCTTCAGCAGAGGTCACGGTGGCTGAACTCTCATAAGACCATCCTGGAAACACCTCTGCAATGCCTGCTAGGGCACAAAGGTTACCTAGGAGCAATAACGGACGTGTTGATAGGGTGACCGACGAACTGGCTATGTGATAGGTCGTGGGAATCCGCTGGATACGAGAAACATAGGAGCAGTACTGTTGGCGTGGCTAGTGTCGTAGGTCGCGGGAAACCCAGGGACTGATCGATGCTTGGAAAAGCCTATGTCCTGCACTCGAAATGAATGTCATAAACTACTTCGAACAATGCAGTCCACAAACTGTTTAGATCACCGTCGCCCATGGGGTATGGCATGATCACCATCGCGCATATCACACGTTAGTCCTTACATGGCGGTTTTTTATCCTTCCTTTTTAAGGGACTGGCGGACAGGATAGGCTCAATTGGCAAAGGCTTAGGTAATTAGGTATGGCTTCATTAGCAATACGCAGATCCTCCATGATTACAGAGCCCAAACTTCCTTACTAACACCTGAAGAGACGACAGAGTCTACAACAAAATCCAAGATACTAACTGAAAAGAAAATGAGCTACAATGAAGATATTTGAGTTGTCTATCTAATAAGTTTTATTGGTTGTTGGTTTACTTAAATACTTACATAATTGTTTAAAATTCGTGCGGTTATTCGAAGTGGGATAGGTATTAACCAATTTGGTTAATAATTGCTACCTAGGTATTTACTTACACTAAACTGCATTTTTTAAATAAAAAAGATAAGCAACGTCAAGGCAATTCTATTGAAAACGTAATTAGTTAACTAAACCTGTTGTAGTTGCTAGCAATCTTTAATAACCCTCCTTTTGGTCTTCGTTCAGGTAAAATTAACCTAAGGTCAGTGGGTCGGCTTAGGGCACTAATATTTATCTAAGTAAATATTTACCGGTAAACTTACAAAGGATTGTATTATGAAGAAACTTTTTTCTCAACAAACTCCGTATCTTTGCTAACCTTTTGACCGCTAAGGACGTCAATGGACGTCAAATCAAAAAGTCACGACGCCTCAGGCGGCATGGCACGTCGAAAATTACACTTTTTTAAAGCGCTAACGGTTTGACGTCCATAGACGTCCGTGGCGGTCAATAGGTACATGGTGATATGTGTATTGAAGTATAACTTTAATGTACCTACCTACAATTACAAAATGACTTCGCAACGAGTATCATCCGTGACCCCGTCTGTTTTTGTTCTGATAAAGAGGAATCCCCTGTTCCCAGTCATGTGCTCACACACACACCCTCACACTTTACGTACCAAGTTTCTTATATAAATACAGCTTGCTGAATCTTCCTCATACACAGTCCAGTGTTCGTTCGAACAAGTAGTGCGGGACAAGGCATCATGCAGAAAATAACCATATTTCTCGTTGCGCTTGCGACGATCTGCGTCTGTGAAGGGAAATACTTTACGAGATGCGAATTGGTCAGAGAGCTGAGGAGGCAAGGCTTCCCGGAGGATAAGATGAGAGATTGTATGTATTATTTTGAGTTTTTTTCTTTATTTACTTTTGAGTTTTGTAAATGCACTGAATCGTGACCGTTGGAAGGAATGGGGGAGGGCTTTGCCCAGCAGTGGGACAATACGGGCTAGCTATATAAATATTAGATAGAGAAACTAATTAGCCTATTATATATTTATGGTTTTTATTTTTATTATTTTTCTTTTATCAATGTGCAAATTAGAAATGATAACGCATAACATCACGCCTGTTTTCGAAAGGACAGGACAGGACTTTTTTATGAAAAATAACACCTAAAGTATTCTTACACACAAACAAGTTCCAACTCCATAATGGGTAGCATGGTGTCATATTGTTGTCTAGTCCAGTTGCGGGAATAATTGTAATTAGTAAAGCAATTGAAGAGCCGGATGTCGATCCGCTTCGCGTTGATTAACACGGCAAGGCAATCGCTTTTACCTTCGCTGTTTTTACTCTCCATACTTTTCTATTCCACTGACTGTGAAATTTTATACTACAATGTTCGGATCGACATAATTATGCACAGGTTGGCGGCAAAATCGAATTTACGACTAATAATGTACCTGGTTATAATTATGTTCGACCCGAACTTGACTCAGCTGTGGTAAATGCCGAAAGAAGTTTGACATTCAGAATGTGTAATTATTTCATTCATTTACATAATAGAATGTGCTGAACCAAACAAGTTTCAACTCAAACCATTTATTGGAAAAGACCACGTAGTTATTTTTAAATTGTCAAGGAGTCGGTCATCAAAAACAAAAAAACGAAACTACATTGCCCATTCCAAAATTTAAATCGCTCAGCACGGTTTTATCGACGGAAGAATCGATAAAATGACAGATTTCTTTTGTTGGTCTGTCATTTTGTCGATTCTTCCCTCGACAAAACCCGTTTCTACGGTGGTCAGGCTACGCATTGAGTACAAAAACCCCTGTCAGATGGAGAAATATATTTTTTCAACCACTAACTCACTTATTTTCCACAGGGGTATGCCTGATTGAGAACGAGAGCAGCAGACACACCGACAAGATGGGCACAGTGAACAAGAACGGTTCCCGCGACTACGGACTGTACCAGATCAACGACAAGTATTGGTGTAGCAACACTAGCACTCCTGGGAAAGACTGCAACGTGACTTGTGCTCGTGAGTACATGCGCAATATTCTGTAATAGTCTTTAAACACCTCCGGAACCCTGCCTATTTTTTATTTTTGTTTATTTTATTTTTGTTTGTATATTTTAACGGTCTTGTATATTTTTCCTGGCAACAAACGGGAAAATACTACCCGTTTGTTGCCAGTGAGTTATATAATACACATATGTTCACCAAAAACTACCAGGCTGGCATGAGCTCAAGGTGGTATTCATTTTAATAATTCTGAGTATTGGTACGGTCTTCTAGTTATAAATACCTTCTTGTATTCATGCCCGCTTAGTACTATACGTAGGGTTAATGGCCATAACTAGCACAACTGTACTAATAATACTACTCAATCCCATGCAATGTTTTAGAGTAATATTTTATTACTCAAAAATACGGTGGGGCCAATTGGTGGTAACAATTTTAAATTATTTTAATCAATTTCCGCTGGCCCACCAGGGGGGAACACGGGCGGTGGGGTCAACGGGAATACACCATAAATCTCCCTAATAAAGAAAAATCTTTTTTAATTTCCAGAAATGCTGTTAGACGACATAACCTTGGCCTCTACTTGCGCTAAGAAGATCTACAGGCGCCACAAGTTCGAAGCCTGGTACGGATGGAAGAACCACTGCAAGGGAAAGCCCCTGCCTGATATCAGCGACTGCTAAACTATAGCCTGGACGCTATACCAAAGATTTATTTTAGAAAATTATCTTGTAAGATATACAGGGTGTAAACGGACCCTTCACGAAGCCTTTAACCAAGAATTCTGTACATCAAACTAAGGCGACGCAAAAATTATTTCTGGGAAATGAGTATTTTTTGGGTGAATTATCACGGTTTACGGTAGTAGGACTCTATGTAACGCACTCAAAACATTGTGCTGGTGGATGCATTGAATAGTCCAGGGATCATGGAGGTATTTCAAGTTATACCATTAAAAATAGTAATTTAGAAGAAAAAAACGAGCCCACCAATGTATCCGTAACTAGAAGGTTCCCAGGCATGGTCCAGAACAAAAAATGATTTCAGTGACGGGGAGAACAAGTGCCTTTCGGCTTCGGTAAGGGTCTTTTTACAATCATTATTTGTACATAGATCTTTTGGCGCTTAACCAAAATTGGATCTACCGCCGCCATCTTGTTTGTTGCAGTACATTTCACAAAATAATCTCACAAATAGTTCACCAACAGCGCCCAAAGATCTACACCTCTGTAAACGCCATTTAGGGGCCAAAGGATCTATGTATTACTTTACTGTATTATATTTTTACTTTGAGGAATATGACATGCATTTATAGTAGAATACGGTAGTTTTGTTTTGACTCAAGATTAACTAAATAATCTATAAAACAATAAACAATATTTTAAGATAACATTCACTGTAACAATGCAAGTCGTAATAACTATGCAACAATAAAAATCGTTTTTATTACTTATTTTATTTTATTTTCTTAATAGCAAGATTTTATCAGATAAGATGCAAAAGTACGATTCAAGTTAAACCTTGATAGAACAATGAATCATTAAAAATATCCTCTCTGGGCGTGAAAAATGTACATTTTAAAACATATTCGGTTGATTAGTAATTCAGGAAAATTTCAGAACATTAACTTTACAAAAAAAGAGGTATTTTTTGGTCATTTTTAATAAAACTTTGCCCCCACACTAGGAATTTCTTCTGTATCGTGGGTGCGTTTACAAACATTTAAACTCACATACACAATTCCGTGCGAGGATCGAATCCGCTACACGCAGCGCAGCAGCCGATCGCACAACCACTGCGCCGTAAATGTAGATGGCGCGACCATAGCTAGGTCTCAATCTGGCCAATGAAGTCAAGCTATTTTAAAATATAAAATGACATTACCAGATCTTTAACCAATGAAGATGCCTGGAACCAGCTATGCTAGCGCCCTTAGTTTTACAGTTGCCATACCAATTGGTTTTTGAAGGATTCATTCGGTCATGAACTATCAGAAAAAAAAAAATATACAGTTGTTTGGTATATGATCTTGAACGGCGTAGATTTCTCACAATCAGCAGTTTATGTTGGAGAAGTGGAAAATTTTCAAAAAAAAACTTGAAAGTTCGATTTCGCCAAAACAACTCAGTTTGGACCCCCAAGTTAACGTGGTCAAAACTGTTGAAAATTAGTCTAGTATCACCCATTTCAAAGAATGCACCCAATTACCAATCATCCTGTATAAAGCCGGTTTTTAAGTCCTTTATAAACTTAGATAGACAGTTAATTAACGATTTATAAAGACTGTCTGTTTGTCTAGTATCAATAGGGCAATAGACAATAGCAACATTTTACAACGGTCACCACAGTCAGCTCCAAAAGATTTGAAAATGTTCTTTGATAGTCACATCTTGCACTCTATTTTAGATGTGATTAAGTTCATTATCAAATGAACTAATTAAATGATGCTTTATTAATTACATTATATACAGACTACAAATAGAACTAAACTAATGATAAAAATAAGACTAAAAGTAAGAAAATATAAAAATCTAAACAACGACGACAAAAGGACACTTAGGCGTCAAAGTACTCCTCCGCATCGCTGTCATCTGGAAACGTGCCCAGAAGACTGGCAGCATTGCCACGCTGAATGGCAATGCTAATTCTTTGGCCAAAGAAAGAGCCAGCCCTCTGGTCACGCGAAGTGTCGACCAGTCGGCGAGAGATTTCCTTAAAAAGGAGACGCGCACTCGGGCCCCATGACCCGAGCGTTTCGACCCCAAACGGCTCAAAACTGTAGTTACCAATAAGGTTACAGTATTTGCGCCGTTTGAGGATCTCAGCAGCCGCAGCAGCAGCGCCTGCACAGCCCGCCGTGCTTGAAAGGTGAGATGGCGCAAGGGTGTCGACACAGGTTGCGTCCCACACCAAAGGCCTACCCACCTTCCAAGGCACTAACGTCATGCCGTCTGGTCTCTTGCCATCGTCACGTACCAAGCCGTTTGGTTCTAAAACCGCTGGTACGCCGGCGCTGGCAAGGGCTCGACGAATAATGTCGTTAATGCTGGCGTGCCGTGCAATGCGACCTGCGCTCCTGTAGCAGGACAGGCCATGGTGTCCGAGGCTGTCAACAGCTTCACCGCAGTGACACCGATGCGGAGCAACACAAGGAGCGCCTAAGCGTAGACTCGTAGCGACCCGGAACGATGCGTCATCCATCATAGTGCCAATGGTGGATGACGGAAGTGCCTGAAGCCATAACCCCGACTCCCATTCCCCCACGGCCAGCAGACGGGCACGCTCCACAGTATTGAATGACGTGTTTAAGAGGTTATTCCGTACAATACTGCAGAGCGGCACGTCCCACTGTCTCTGGGAGGACAGGTTGTCGGGCAAATCCGTATTGGGACAAGCCATTTTCCAAGCGTTCAAAGCACCGGTCGAATAAGGCACCTCAAAATCAACCAGTGAGGAAGACAGAATATCCCTGGTTAATTTTTCGGTACCGTAGACCGAGGAGAGGAAGGCTGGTAAACTTATACTTGAAATTTTGCGGACGCCGAGACCACCCAAGCGAATGGGAAGTGTGGCTTGCTGCCAAGCTCGGTCGTCCAGGGCCACATTAAGTATTGAAGTTAGAGTGTTCCTAATAATTTGGTCTACTTTTTCTAAAAGCTGCGGATGCTTCCAAAGATGAGTGGAGCGAAGGCTATATGTGAATTTTGGTCCAAAACAACAGTATCGAATAAGTGTGAAGGCCGAATGAATGTTAATTTTGAAAAGTCGCTCCGAAACATCATTAAAATTTTGAATTTTTTCTTCAATGAACGACGGAAAAGATTCGTCAAATATTGGTGACCCTAGGAGGTGAAGAGAACTTTTTTCGGTAATTTTGATATTTGGTGCTAAAGAGTTAAATTTAGAAATGGTAGACTGTCTGTCAGTGGTTTCAGGAAGGTAAATTTCGCACTTCGAAAGGTTAAGGTCTAAGCCAATAGAACTGAATTTTTCTTTTAAAAAAGTTAAATCTTTTAGGACTGTATTCACATCACCACCAAGGGTTCCATCATCCAAATACCATAAGTTGAATTTAGAATTTAGCTGCCGAATGATTGGATTAATTGCTAAACTAAAAATGACTGGCCCAAGAGGATCACCTTGTTGGCAACCAACGGCTGATTCCAAAAGGTTGTCTTTATAGAGTAATTTTGATGGGTTCCTGTAGCATTGGTAAAGAAAACTGTAAATTTTGGGTATTTCTTTTTGAACCTCTGTCAACAAGGTGTAAATAAATATTCAATATTTTCAAATGAACCATATATATATTTCACTCAATTTAAGACTTTTCATAACTTATTGAATGTTAACTAGACTTAGACAGTCGGGGCTAAACTACATAATATAAGGTAAAAGTATACATTCAAGCATGTCGGTTCTTTAGTTTATCTTCCAGTCTTTTCGCAGCTTCCGCTACTTTCTTCTGCAACATATCATCCATGGTTTTTATCTGAAACAAAACGTGATTCAATTTTAAAAATTATTTTCCGTTATTTATTTTTATACAAATCTTATACATTTTTAAATATTTCTTAAACTAAATACAATATAAAAAACATTTAAAAATATAAAAAAATGTAGCCCACCGGTATCGGAAACAGGGTCCAAGCTACCGGCGGTCAGGGCTCCAGAGAGAGGAACCTCCTAACAATACGACCCGTGTCCAGGAGTACCGCTTTCTGAATCAAACCCTTGATACAGCTGCCTAACGAGATCCTCCTCAGGTATTGGTCGAGGCTCTTGGCAATTAAGCCATGGGCTGATACAACTATCAGCACAATGATCGTTGAGTCCACATCCCACATGTCGACAACCTCGTGAGCCAAGTCAAGTTACTTGATTTGCTTATCTTTCTCGGCTTTCACGAGGTTCTCATCATCATTGGCTACAATAGTCCTGTCAGTGATGATGGATCGATCCCAGTACAATGTGATACTGCCATTTTCGAGAACTGGGTCGGGCACATACTTATAGTACGGTACTTGAACTGCACACTTAAAGTGGTCATACAGTATGACCACTTTAAGTATGCAGTTCAAGGTTTACAGTTGGCTCATGCAAGTAGCTTACGATTTTGCTCGCGTTGTCGCGTTTTTATCGTTATTATATTTTAATATATTTATATATATTTTAATATATTTTTCTCTGAAGTGAAAGCTAATGGACATGATTGTGTATTCTCCCCATCTTGACCTACGGTGCACAAACTTGGTCTTTGACTAACATCCAAAAGTCCAAACTCCAGGTTTACCAACGTGCTATGGAGCGCAGTATCTTGGGTGTAAAATTAACAGATCATGTATGAAACACTACACTGTGCTCCAAAACGCAAATCGTTGACGTGGCTCAAAAGGCTGCCTAACTTAATGGGAGTGCGCAGGACGTGTCTGTCGCGTGCCCAACGAGCTGAGGGCCCGGGGACCTCACGGTGGGTGCCTTGAGACTGGGACACGGGGTCGCGGCAGACCACGGAGGAGAGCACAGAATCGAGACCTTTGGTAGGAATGGAGCCTTTACCCAGCACTGGGACAATATGAGCTAGCTATAAAATAATAGTTTTAACTCACCTGGCTACAAAATTCATTTTTGATCAACGCCAGTTGCTCGAATCCAGCGATTTTCTCTGCCTCGTACTTTGTTGTCATCTCTTTGATCTCTTCAGTAAGTCGGAGTGCCTCCTTAGATCGTTCGCGTAGCTTCTTGTCTTTTTCTTCAGCCTCTCGAAGTGCACTGTCAATATTAACATCCCGTATGAAAGGGGTAAGCAGAAGTTTAGAAGGGGTACTATAGACATGTTTCACTATCTAATCAAATATAAGTCCAAATAAGTGTTTAGCATCCCTTATGTTTCAAGTCCTATGTAATAGTGGGCGAACCCATTGCCGTGAATCGGACTACGGACTAACAAAACGGAATGGAAATCCTTATACTACATATTATAAAATGATTGCTACTGGATTCTGTTTTGAACGTTACTCCTACGATCGGAAAGTTCTTAATTCAAAAGCTTAATGCAAAAGCCAGTCTTAGTTGTAAATGCAGCCTCATTGGTCTTGTAATTGTGATTGTTGAGCGTAAATTCCTCGGTTCGATTCCCAGGTTCCCAAAAAGGAAGTCTCTGACAAACCTGTGTGCCAAGGTCCGTTCCTGCTGCCTCTTGGCTTGGCTCTCACTCCTCTTCCTGGCTGCGTCGTCTCTAGCGACCTGTAGCTCCGACAGTTGAGCTGACAGCTCGCCCAGCTCCGTGTTGAGTACGTCCAGCTCACCTTCTTTGCTGTCTGTGTCTAGATCGCCAGATTCCAAGTCCCTGGAGGAGATTTTGATATAGTTGGTTAGGAATTTAGACTTTAGTCTGGACTAATTATAGAAGGTCAAGCTGAAAAAGATGTTTCATATGTATAAAAGACTGGTATACTACTCAGTATGAAAATGGTATACTGAACGGCATCTACTGGAGATTTACGTTTTGTACGATAGCAACAATTTGAAACTACATACTATAACATAGACAAATAGACCTGCTATTTTTAAGATATGCAAGTAATATTGATTATTTAGGAGGTCGAATAGCTTCCAATATACTGGTAAAATGGTACCTAATTTATATTTTTATTGTCTGTTAGCAAAATGTCACATGTCGTGCGATAACGCTAATACTATCTGAGGGGGCCTTTCGTCAACAATAAAAATAAAAAAATTCTATGTGACCACTGACAACCAGATTCAACCTTGGTTAAGGTGGAAGCGTCAGGGTAGCCCGCGAAATTCAAATTTTCTTACGTTTTTTGCAATTTGCAGGTCAGTGTCAGGTTGTATGTAGATGAAAAATGTGTCACGCAAGTAACACGTATGTAGTTACAGAATTACAATCATTAAAATCATCAATACAACTCTCCAAGTTCATTTAACCACATTGAATGACTTTTTCATGAAATAGTTATTGAAAGGGGTTACATGAACTTAGGGGTGATTACAATTCTGTAACTGCATACTAGTAGCGAAGGGTCAATTTTTGGTAAGTGGTAAGCGGGAGTACATATCTTTAATGTGATAAATTTATTATTTGTCTATAGAATACTAACTGTGCCATTTTTCAAAGGGAAGCCAGTAGGAATCGAGTTGTATGGAACCTTCGCCACTGCTACATACGTGTTACTTGCGCGACTCATTATTCATCAACATACAACCTGACACTGACCTGCAAATTTCAAAAAACGTAAGAATATTAGAATTTCGCGGGCTACGTGGGCTTCCACCTTAAGCTTGGAATTTGTTGTCAAAATTGCTAAGATGGCAACCTATAAAGCAAAATCATAACTTACTTCAAACTATCAGACAGCTTCATAATCTCATGCAGGAGATTATTAGCAGAATCCAAGTTAGGTTTTATGGTCTGCAGATTCTTGAGACTGTTCTCTTTCTGCATGAGCGTGGCACGCAGGGAGTCCAGCTTTTCCTCCAACTCTTGAAGGTTCTGGGTCGCTTTTTCAGCCTGAGCCGTTATGTCTTCGGCGTCGTATACCCTGGAAAATGTGGATAGATTGATAAAATATGCCAATGAAGCCCAAATGGCCTTGTTCTGCTGAACCATAGCTGGGTACCTTCTAGTTACGGAGAAATAGAAGGTAAAATTTTCCACTTTTTCACAATTTTTTTTTTTTTAATACATTTTTTTAATTGATGATCATTGATACAATGCTTCTATCAGCACAATATTTTGAGTGTTAACATTCGAGTCCTACCGTAAAACTTGAATAATTCACCCCAAAAAAATGTTGTTTCCCAGCAATATTTTTTGCGTAGAATTAATTAGTTTGATGTACAGAATACTTGGCTGTCGGCTTCGTGAAGGGTCCGTTTACACCAATTTTTTTTTTTCCGTCCGAAATCTCCAAATGACTCCCCCGCTCTGGGCGGAGCGGAAGGGAGTGTCGGACTTGTACTGACTAAGACCCATCCAAGTTTCTCCTTAGAGATACCGCGGCCCTGGAACACAAAGGGTGTTCCAGAGCCGCGGTATCTCTTTCGAACAGTCCCGCAGCCCCGGCAGGGTCCGTTTACACCTTGTATAAATATTAGAAGTTATACTTAGATTTACTAAGCTCATATACGATTTTGAGGTGGCGAATTCTATAACGTTCTCTTCAACGCCGAAAGTTGGAAATTCAGTGCGCTTTCAAAAGCGCGACAGTTGACAGTTGATGCAGGCGACTTAGTTCCGCATCCCATGGAACTGATTTACATCATTACGACTTGTCGCTCCAGTTTGAGCATCAATATACAAATATCTTGTGACAGGCGCAAGCGCATCCCGTGCCAGGTTCGGGATTCGACTCAGTGTGGCCAATAGCATCAAGTAATTTAGAGCATGTCTTACCTCAATGCTTTCTTCCTTGCTACCTCTGCTACTAATGCATCTCTGTGAGTCTTCTTCTGCTCCAGGAGTATCTCCGTCTGCCGGTTCTCTTTCAGTAAAGCCTCTAACTCTTGTCTCTCTTCGTCGTGGATTTCTTTCTCTTGCTTTAAATCTCCTTCAAGCTGCTTCATATCATGGTCAAGCTAGAACAGATTTTAGACCACTTCTGAGTTTTTTACTTACATTGTCACTTGTTCTTACTAACATAACATAACATGCCTGTTATCCCCGAAGGGTTAGGCAGAGGTGTACCTAATAGTACACCCGAATTTCGCCAGTTATGTTTATGCCCCATGTAAAAGGGGGCGAGCCTTTTGCCATCAATGGGGTACAAATCCAAACTATGTGGCTGCTACTGAAAAATTCCTGATGGAAAATCCAATAACACTTTGCCCGACCCGGGATTTGAACCCAGGCCCTCATGCTCAGCAGTCTCGATTGCGACCACTAGATTGACGAGGCAGTCGCATGGCAGTTGTTCTTCCTTCTGCCATGTAAATGAGCCAATCAAGTGCTAATAAATATGTGGAACTACTCCAACGTTCTAAATATAGTAGGTATTCAGAAAAATCAGTCTTGTTTACCATCAAACCATATGCGAACTTATTTAAAATTAATCAGCATCAACTATATGATATTAGGGACACAGGGCTCCTCTCTATAAGAGGGAATGCGCTAAAATCTACCACGCGGGCCCAGTGTGAGTTGGTAGATGTCACATGTCTTCGATTTTTTGGTTCTAGGACATGCCGGTTTTCTCACGATGTTTTTCTTCACTTTTTTGAGAGCAGTGGTGATGAAATAAATTACAAAAATAATGCGCCTGTTTGGGTTTGACTTACTGCTCGTAAGTCGGGGCCGCCACTACTGGGCCACCACTGCTCAGTGGTCCACCGCTGCTTCTTACTTTTATAACTATTACAAAAGTCATAGAAAAATTAAGAAATACCTTTTCCAGTCTCCCTGAACGTTTCCCTTTCTCCTCAGCCTGTTCATTTAACATTTCAAGTAGCCTGTTCTTCTTCTCTTCTAAAGCTTTTACCTGTAATCGTGGCAATATAAGATTAAGAGGCCGAGCGATAGACGAGACAAGACGAAGAAAATCGTAATCCAATATTTGTTACTACTTAGTAACCAATCGTTCTGTCTAGTGTCATACACCCGCTTGCCTGTTCCAACGAAAATGTTTGGGATCAAAAATTTTGTATTAAAATATTTCCAATGTCTGCTCTGTCTTTTAAATCTTTTTGTTAGATAATCAGGATAATTTCACAAAAAAAAGTAATTCTTTGATTAGTTAAATAAACTTGCTTTTTCATACTTTTTAAGAAATGCTAAGAAAATTCATGCCTAGCTAATTCACAAAAAAAAAAACCACACTCATTATGGGAAAGTAGTGCTTTTGAGAGCAACTAACACTCATACAGAATTATGGAATATGTGCAAAACTTACCTGATCAGTCATCGCAAACAATTCTTCCTCGTGCGGAGCTATATTCCTCAATTGCTCCTCATTGAACACCATCAGATTAAATAAAAGCAACAGTATGGAATGTGATGTAGTAGCCGTAGGCTGTAGAAAGTGTATGATGCTGATGGTAGCGGCTACTTGAGGCATCACAGAGACCAAGACGTTGATTACACGCGTCATGTTGATTACGGGAAGCAGGTCCCAGTAGTATACAGTGTTTTCATTGCGGTCTTCTTTGGGAGGTGGCTGAAAATGTTAGAATTAATGTCATCATCTTACGCTTCATAAAGCGCTGCTTAAACTTGAAGATCAACCCATGAGGCTGTAATTATTTAGCCACAACCTCCTCTCTCCTCCCCTCTTTTATTTGGAACTCGACACAATCAGTCTGTAATGTTCCCACAGCTGTGACAAAGGCCCCCTCTTCGTGAGAGGGAATAATCAATTATAAATACACAAATTTAAACAGATCCTTCACATAGCCGTCAACCAAGCAATCTGTACATCAAACTAAGTAACTTTACACAAAAATTATTTCTGGGAATCAACTTTTTTTTTTAGGTGAAAAATGACGTTTTACAGTAGGACTCGATGGAAAGCAGTCAAAGCATTGTGCTGATGGATGGATTGAATAGTGCGGGTGTCGTGGAGGTGTGTAAAGTAAAAATCTTACATTAAAAACATGTATTTAAAAAAAACTTGTGAAAAAATTGGAACTTTGACCCCCAATATCTCCGTAATTAGAAGGTTCCCAGGTATGGTATAGAACAAAAAAATGATCGCAAAGACGGGGAGAACAAGTGCCTCTCGGCTATGGTCTATGTACTTGTACACCCTTTATTTGTATGGCCTACAGGTAGTTATTCTGGGTCTGGCTGTTTGTTTATGTGAGTTTAAATGTTTGTAAACGCATCCACGATACAGGAGAACGTGTGGGACATCGTTTTTATAAAAAAAATAAAAAAAACAAGCCCATGCTGGCCCAGAGACAGTTGGCGGTTATCAAATGTCTTTGAATTAATGATGCAGTTTTTCCTCACCATTTTGAGAGCAGAGTGTGTTTATGAGTTTAAATGTTTGTAAAGGTATCTAAGATACAGGAGAAATTCCTAGTGTGGGGCAACATTAAATTTAAAAAAATGATTTAGCAAAGCAAAGTGCCTATCTGGGGGCAACCCACAAGTGGTAAGTTAAGGCCATTTCATCTGGGCCACAATTGCTCCCTCGTTATTGGAACTTTAAACACATTGTAATTTGATTATGAAGATCTTACTTCAGGAATTTGTTTACAGGACCTGGTTGATGGCAATAGACTCCCTCATATTACATGGGGTTTTAACATAATGTGGATGTATGTGGACAGTCACAAGCAATGAAATGCACTTTGCAAAATTCAAACATGACTTTCTTTGAGTGTTTTGAATGTTAGGTTTTCACAGACATAGTATTTTGGAAATAGGTCTCATCTCAAAGTAGAAATGGTTTTATCATAAGAAAATCACTTTGAATTTTGCATAGTGTACACATTCATTGCTTGTAACTGTAGTGTCCTATAGATACACCTCTGAGTAATCTTTCAGGGATTACAGGTGCAATGTTATGTTACTTACAGCTAGTACAGCATCAATATCAATTCCCAGTCTATCAAACACTTGGAGCAGTGCTCCCATCACTGCATGGGGCTTCTTCAGGTCTGCAGCTGTCAGCGGATAGTTTGGAAAATCTCCATTCCAGTTGCCTATGAAGTTCTCCATCGTGAAGGCCTGTGCTAATAATATAAAAAGTAAATGTGGGACTGACAAGTAAAAAGGAAAGTGTCTATTTCTGTAGAATGACACCAATCATTTTTATATTTTGAGTTTGAAATATTATGATAGACCAGTCTATGGTTTTGTATCTAATTGAATGGTAAAGTTATTACAAATAGTCACGGAAATACCCCATTCGACTCTTATTGGTAAGTGAATTTGTAACGAGTATTTTATGCAATATTATAATACTTACTTCTTTCCATTGTGACTTCAGATTATTTTAATTTCAAGCAATAAAGTAAGATATCACAGTACACAAGATACACAGTGTCACAGTTTGACTTTTTCTACACCTTACAAACAAATTCAAACAATGAACAATCAACAAACAATTCATTCAAAAATTCAAAACCCACCGGTTGAATGAACTGTCAAACTTGAGCATGTGAAAAAAAACATCCGTTCGAAAACGTTACAAACTCAGTATTTATCCAAAGAATGAATAATGACCATGGTATTTTTGCTAACTGTAATAAATAAATATTCCAAAAAGTAGAAGTTGAGAGTGGAAAATTCAAAAAGAAATGAAAGAAAACTAATATTCTCAGTTTAAACGAAAGTACACGTATACGCGACTCGAACGTATTACGGAACGTAGGATGTTGACGTTGTCAATTTGTCAAACGTCACCTGTGAGTCGATCGTCGACGATTTCTCGGCACGTCCGAATATATTTTTCTTTTAAAATTGCAATTGTTATGTTATAAATAATAAAAATGAGGATCACGAATGTGAGAAGGGGCCGGATTATCCGCATGGGAGCAGCGTGCGTGATTCTATTAGTTTTGTTATTCGCTTTGCATAAGTGGTCCTCGGAGAACGTTGCCTCGGATTCGGATGTTGGAATCATTTCGGACTACCATGCCGCACAATTTAAGTCTCATCACGATGTTTACCCGACGTTGAAAACAGGTAATTAAGTTGATTGACTTATAAAGGCTATTTTTCGGTGTTAATAGGTGTTAAGCAGAAGTACTGTTATGTGGCCCATAGGCCCGGCGTGTTAGTTCCATAGAGTTCACAGTGTTTTTGTTACGTCAGTAAGTGTTTTGTACATTGCTATGTATCGTTGTATTCACAGCAATGTCGCAAACTATTGTGGCATGCTATTTGTATTTCCTTTCTATTGTAATTGAACTGGTTACTGTTAATTATAGTTTTTTTTTGTGTTAACAAACATTTATAACAGCACATATTTGTTATAAACTAAGTACTAGTATTTAATTGATTTATTTAGTTCTACATGAAGTTAATCAAAGCAATTAGTTAATTCTAATCCAGAATTTGTTGAAATAATTATCTTTGATAGTTATCTATTATTTCAATCAATTAAAACCTCTTAAAGATAGTGAGTATGTTAAAATTTCCTCATCGTGTTTGATAAATATTTATGTTTACATAAATATTTAATTGAAATCATTTTCAAAGTGGCCTCAAATATCATAATTTCACACATAGAAAATCTTCAATAATCTTTTTGTTTTTGAAAATTCAAATGTGCTTATCACTGGTATATTTTAAATAAATGCTTTGTTTTGACAATGAATTCAAGTATCTGAAAACGAATAAAAAGTATCTTTCTTCTACCAATATCTCCCTGATAATTAATGCTTGTGAATAGGCATTTCAGTAGCTGACAAAAACTATCAGATATCAGTGGAAACATATACTAATTGCTCTCATGACAACTACCACATGGGAGATAGCAAACACATATTTTATTGTTGAATTAAAATTACAGTGTAGATACTTAAAATCTATTCAATTGTATAAAAAAACCGTATTTATTTGTTTAAAAATAATTAAATAATAAAACGTGTTGTGTGTTTACTGTTTTCTAAACAGTTCTTTGAAAGGAATTCACATTTAATGGCTCGTAACTTATTTCCTGATGATTATTTTATAGCTGAAAGTAACTATTTGATAATGACTTCAGTATACTTTTATTATTTATTTATGGCCTTTACTTTATAGTATATAAAGAAATATCTATGCAAATTAATGGCAGAATAATATAGTCAATAACAAAATTTATGACAACATTAATAATACAGGCTTGTTTTACATAATTTATTAATTCATACCATAGGTACTTAATTTCACAAAATTGCAAATACATTTTTGTAACACAACAATTTAATGAAAATGCAAGCTCAAATACAACTTTTATCTTATTTTCTAAGATGAAATAACCATATCGACTCACTGCTTAGTGTTGCTGTATATACCAATGATTTTATAAATAAAAAGAGGTAGATATCGCAATAGCGCGCGCAAATTGTGGCAGGCAAATTCAGACAATTGTCGTAATTTAAATACTTCAAGCGCAATAGCTATCTCTTTCTGTATTAAGTATCGTAGTCGTAACAACGCAACGATATTTGAGCGCCGCTCAGTATGAATGTAGCGTATCTTTCTTTAAAATATCATTGGTAATACGTGGTGATATATTCTAATAATGATCGTGGGCCTTCAATTCCACACACAAACAACATCTAAATATGTTCAGGTAACACTCAAACCAAGTAAGGGTCGTTTTTAGTTGGAAGCTATGTGTACAAAATATAAGCATCATCATCATCTGCCAATCCTCATCAACTATGTTGGGGTCTTTGGGGTTGGCTTCTAGTCTAACTGGATGCAGCTGAACACCAGTATTTGAAATGAAACCACTGCCTATCTGACCTCCATAACTCAGTTACTGGGAATACAATACCCCTTGGTAAGACTGGTCGTCAGACTTCCTGGCTTCTTACCACAAAATATATAAACGGTGCAAAAAATTTAAGCTTCCTCTCACATCCCATTTTTGTAATTTCTCGAACTTATCTGTGTAAGTCAACAAAGTACTTATTAGTGCAAACAATTTCGGTATGAATTGTACAAAGAAATCTATACTAATATTATAAAACTGAAGACTTTATTTGTTTGGTTGAACGCGCTAATCTCAGGAACTACTGCGTCGAATTTAAATATTCTTTTAATGTTGGATAGTCCAATTATCGAGGAAGGCTATAGGCTATATAACATCACGCTACGACCAAAAGGAGCCGCGCAAAAATAAAACAAGTCAGAAACGGCGGGTGAAACCGCGGAGCACAGCTAGTATTACATATTTGAGGCAAGGTGCTAAAATTTTCAAGCTCCCTCTTCGGCGGCTATCCAGTAGCCAGTGTTGCCAGTCTGCCGTGAACACTTGTCAAACAATTTCTATTAATTACACACTCTTGTCCCTCTCCCGGCGTCGTTTATGTTAGTTGCATAACGTACAGACTAGATACGAGCCAAAAAACAAGTCGAATTCCCACAGTTAGCAGCTCTTATGGTTTGTTCTTTACACAATTGTGATAAAGTTTATTATGCTTTCTAACGAAGCTTTACAAAGCTTTAAGTCAATTGTGTAAACCAAAAAATAGTGCCGCAATTGTTTCAGAGAATTCTCGCGCATTCCCTGGAATTTGCACGCATTCTCGGGAATGCTCGCAGCAACGATTTCCCCGTAACTTGCGAGTTGACATTTCTGTCCCATTCCGTTTATGAAAAAAGAGAGCTTTGAGACTTTCTCACGACATTATTAAAATCACAAAGCCACTAATAATATTTTTTCAACAATATGAAAAAAAAACCGTTCAAGTGCGAGTCGTACACACAGGCACATAGGGTTCCGTAGCACCAAACAATATAATAAAAATTTGAAGGCTCATTCAATGTTCTATTGTATTACATTCAACAGCAAAACTAAATTTGTTTTCATAGTATGTTAATGAAAAAATTAAAAAACCCCCATCGCAACAAAGAAAAGCGAACAAACATTTGAAAATTCAGTAAAATGGCTAAGCTAGTTTTGATAAAACATGTCTAATTGTAATATACACATCATCCCCTTTCATTTGATACGCCACTTGGGTATATTTGAAAATGTTCAATTATTCATCACCAGTTTCATCCCCCATATCTAGTAAATGCCTGCACCTATTTTGATAAAACGTATCTAAGAACCATCGCCAAGAAACTAGCTTTCAAAGAAAAAAAACTGCATTCTAATCGGTTCACTCGTTTAAGAGCTATCGTGCCAGAGGCAGACACACGCACACATTGCGGTCAAACTTATAACACCCCTCTTTTTGCGTCGGGGGTTAAAAATGAAAGTTACTGCTGCAGTTTGATGAAAACGTCCCATAATGTTTTATTTTTTTATTTTTGTATAAAAATCGTAAAGCGTTTCACAGAATACATCTTCCTACCAACTTCCAACTGTGTAGTCCTTATAATTTCGGAATTAAGTCACTGTGACATATGGACGGACAGACAGACATGACGAATACGTAAGGGTTCCGTTTTTTGCCATTCGGCTGCGGATCCCTAAAAACACTAGGATTTTTCATTATCGGCCTAGCTTTATCCCAACTAGGTTAGGATTGTCTTCCAGTCCAGCCTGTCTTACCAGATTCACCTGAATACCACTGACAAACACGGAGCTAATGCGTACCTGAACTCCTCAACACAACCCGGTTACTGGACTTACTCGCTAAAAAGGAACCTCTAAAGGTTTAAACTCAAAATATAGTAGATACCAGGCGCAGGACCAAAAGGCAGTTGGCCTTTTGGTCCTGCGCCTTCCCAGCGGATTATGAGGGTACAGCAATAGATATTGCACCTTTGTTCACGGACACACTTGTTCTCTATAATATATCCTGCGTACTTGACTGATCTCCGTTAATATTCGATCGGGAGGATATTAGTTTATCATCTCTTTCTCATGATCTGTTCATATTACTGTTCGAAAAATTAAAACAAGATTGTTACTAAACCACATTTCAGATTTAAACAATGCCGATTGTTTACTAAATCGAAATGTTGTTTAATAACAATTTTCTTTTGTTGAACGATGTTGAGCGAGTTGAGCTAGGGTTACGCTACGCTTACCGGTCTGTAGGTGACCGTCTTATCGAGACCCTTCCGTGCCCCGAAAAGTATCCTTGACACTCGTTACGTCTGCTGCTCGAAATTCTTTTTTGTGAAACTTTGCCCCACACTAGGAATTTCTCTTGTATCGTGGGTGCGTTTACAAACATCTAAACTCACATAAACAAACAGCCTGACCCCGAACAACTACCTGTAGGTCATACAAATATTTGTTCCGTGTGGGAACATAAACTGGATAAAGAGTACAAAAAAACTACTTTAAATACATGTACATCAAGGTAACATGTACAGTGCTTCTGTTTTGACTGATGGCGGATGAAAAACCTCTGTAACAGAAGAACTAAAAAACAGATCTTAGAGATATTAACGTTTGGGTCTACCTTTACCTACAAAATAAATAATACTAATTCCGGTTATCGAGTCCACAGCAGGATACCTATACGTCTCAGTGGCGAAGGTTCCCTAGAAATCGATTCCTACCGGCTTTTTGAAAAATGGCACAGTCAGTATTCTAAAGACAAATAATATAATCACATTAAAGATATATGTACAGTGAGTGATAGCAATTAGCTGACCCACCTTTGTATAAATGGTTGAGATTTTTTAGAATACGAATCGCCTGAATTTTATAATTTTTTTATATTTTATTTATTTGAGCAAAATTAAATGTAAAAGAATTATAAAATTCTATCGATTCGTATTCTAAAAAATCTCAACCATTTATGCAAAGGTGGGTCAGCTAATTGCTATCACTCACTGTACTCCAGCTTACCTCTTACAAAAATTGACCCTTCGCTACTGATACGTCTGTATTCAATATTCTTCTCCTTTTCGTGCGCCAATAGCGTCACTGGTGATCATGAGGACTTCAAAACTGCAGATGTATGCAAACTTCAAACAGTGTCGTCTTCTAGCCACTACACTCCTTGAAAAGATCTTAAACCGTTGATCATTGTTTCAGAACTCGGCAACTTTGAGCCCAGAGACTTGAACGTGGTGAAGGGACCTGGAGAAGAAGGCAAGCCTTACCAGATGTCCTCAGACAGGGACAACGATGTCGCCGAGTCAGAAAGTGAATACGGCATGAATATTGCTGCGTCTAACGATATTGCTATGAATAGGTAAGAATTTACTTGAAACAAAGCCATTGAATTGTCCAACGATAAACGTTTATTTCTAGTAACAGACTCATTCAGACACGTCCTCGTATTTTAGCTAGTGAGAAATGGTGTAACTAACTCCCCAGCAACACATCTTATCAGAATAATTTGTCTCTATATAATCATAACATTCAAGCTTTTAATTCTGTAATTTTAAACTAAAACATCAATCTAGATTTTCATGGTGTAATAATGTAGTTCAACAATAGTCACAATGGGCCACAATTGACATTACTCGTATAATATGTAGCTAAGTGCTAGTTTATTGTGTGATCGATGCGACCTTGGCATATCCTGTACGCAATCCGACGATCTGATAAAATTCACCCACATTTGGACAGTAATGACGTACGGACAGTACGTCATTCCTTCTCATTCTTAGGGTCCGTTTCCACCAAGCAGAAAAAATTTCGCCACAATTGGGCGCTCGCGCTCTCGGAGACGCGCGAGGAGACACTTTGTCTGCGTCGATTTTTATACTTAATTACACTTCTTTATTCTGTGACATCAAAAAAGTGCGTGAGGATTTTTCCGCTCGGTGGAAACGGACCTTTAGAGGTCCTTTTGCCCATACACTAAATGGGAATAGAAGACTACCTCCCTACGAACAGCATTTGAGCAGATTTCACCAATGACACCAACAGCTCTTGAACGCGGTTTAGATTTGTTGATCGTGTTCAGTTTTTATTAGTAATATCGCCCCCTAGAAGACCTGAAGCTTAATATCTCACTTTGATTCTCAGATCGGTCCCCGACACTCGTGCACAAGAGTGCAAGTACTGGCACTACCCCGTCCAGTTGCCGACCACTTCTGTGATCATCGTTTTCCACAATGAAGGGTTCTCGGTGCTCATGAGGACTGTACACTCCGTCATAGACAGGTCGCCGCCGAAAGTGCTTCATGAAGTTGTGTTGGTGAGTTTTACATTGTAGCTGTGCGTTCGTACTGCTTAGAGATTAATATAAAAACGTGTTTTATTTTATTTATTCGGAAGAACCAACAATTGCATATTATAATATTACAAAAAAAAAAAAAAAAAATTAGGAGTTATACAATTGTGCAACCAACATCATTCTCCACAGATAGGCAAAAATGCAAAGACAATGTTGATAAAGTAAAAGTCGGACAGAGTAGATAGATAATTGCATGAAATAAAATACGTATAAATTACAACTACTATGTTTTCTGAAGAGATAAAAAATTTCAAATAAGTGGAGAGAGATTTCTACATGTTTTATGTGGATGTTTCACCAGGGGAAACAAACAATAACTACGAATTTTTTTTTCATATTTCGTTAATAAGTTTGGGTTAATAACGTTATCTGTAAATTAACATGCTTAAAATTATACCGATCCCATGATATACTTAGGTAGCTGGAAAATTAACCTAGTAAAGCCTTGCAATAATGAATCGTGAGGTGCGGAGTACTCGCAACCGGCGTTCGTAAGTATATGACCAGATGTATGAACAAAAGCAAAATGAGTACGGATGGTAGGATCGTAGTAGTTGTCTGCCTAACCCAATCGGCAAAAGACGTGAGTTTATAGTGTCTGCTCGTATAGAGGGAGATCCCGTGATCGCCAGACCTACGTAATTTTATAAAAGCTTAAAAGTGAAAGGTGTCTGGCGGGGGTTTTCCACCACACAAAGTGTCTGGTAGTGGAGGAGGTGAATCATCGTACTAGTCCTTATTTAATATGAAAAAATCACGCTTTATTATAGTATGACGTAATTTAGCAGCTATTTAGCACACCTTTGTTACCTGAATTCTGCCAAAGTAACCAAGACCGACTTTGTTAATATCCAATTGTTTTTACCCACAGTTAGGTACTTCAATAAAAAAAGTATCAGCTTATATAAAATGACGAAGGTCTGGCGTTCATGTTATCTTGGTCCTTTAATTTCCTTGAGGGCGACAAACAAGGTAGATACTAGAGAGGTAAGGCACATTCATTCCCGAGGCAGACCAAAGAAATCTGCTCTAAATTAGCAAAATATACTCATAATGAAACACTACAACTTAATGTGTAAACATTATTTGTACACCTTGCAAGGCAGCACTTTAGTTGTTGAGGATTTATGGGAAATTTTCTAAGTGCACCTGCCTAACCGTATGTAATTTTAAACCCATTATTTAAAACTTCGCCACCACATTGCTGGTGAGAGCCTACGCCACCCGGCCGTTCTTCTTTGGACCGGAAGGTTCCATCTGCGTGACGCCTGCCAAAAACCTTCCTGGCGCCCTCTTAATTGTAGTTAGGTTTAACTAGTTAAGTTCTTTGTTATTTCTAATTTAGCTAGTTAGGGTTACTTTGGTTGTTGGAACATTACTGTGTTTATTAAATTATGTTTAGAAGCCCTTGATCGCTTGTTTTTATTGACAAACCACCGCAATAATCGGTACGTAACATGGTGTTATAACCAGTGGACATAACTTTTTTATAAAACCATGTACCTACTTACTTTTAACCTATGTGTTAAAAACATACATAATATTTGAATTTGAAAATCATTCATTTGTTCCGAAACTCGTTGTAACGTTCCGACTAGTTCTGTTTAGCGTGACGAAAGGAAATGAAGCACATTTTTATTATGGTTACATACGAATTTCCAAAAAAATGAAGACAGGTATTTCTTTTAATTGCAATTACTGTTGCTACTCGGTGACGAGCTCGTCTCTAAATAATAACAGCCGCTCGGGTCGATCTTTAGGTTAAGCCGTGCTTGCCTAGGTTGGTCTGTGAATGGGTGACCACCCATTACATACCAAGTTTCCTCTGTGCCTCGGAAAGCACGTTAAGCCGTTGGTCTCGGGTGTCATTTGTAGATCTTTGACAGTCGTTAGGTAGTCAATGGCCCAAAAAAGTCTGACAACCAGTCTTACCAAGGGGTATCGTATTACGCAGTACTAACTGGGTTGTGGAGGTCAGATAGGCACTCGCTCCATGTAAAATACTGGTATTCAGCTGCATCCGGTTAGACTGGAAGCAGACCCCAACCTAGTTGGGAAAAGGCTAGACAGATGATGACTGTTGCTACTCGATAACTATCAATTTTGTATTATTAAATGTAGTACTTAATAAACTAATCAATCAGACAAGTTTTTCAGGAAGTTGAATCAGATTCTGATCGCATTTACCCTATTCACCCTGTTTATACACTTGAAAATGATAAAAAATATAGTATGTGAATAATGTATGTAAAGATCCACTGGTGGACAATGAACTGAGGCTTCTTCAATTAGGATGAGATTGGCCGAGGATCCAGGTAAATGGTGTCATTTAGCTGGATCCTCGGCCAACATCATCCAGCTGCTACAAGTCTCCCCAGGAATATCTGCAACTGGGATGCAACCAGTTGCTCCACCATGCCTGGGCATCTCCTACCCTTCTTTTTCATTTCGCGGACTTCTTTAAGAAAACAGACAGATCGACTCAGCCTATTGCAGTCCGCTGCTGGGCAAAGGCCTCTCCCAAATTGCACCTCAGGGTATTTTTACCCAGGCAATTTATTAAGTCAGTCATCGGTCCAGCTAGCTAAGACGCGTGACCGCTTGCCGATACGAACAATAGATTCTTCTTCAATTATATGACCGTAGACCATCTATGGGGATCATCTGGGGTATGATCTCGGCTAATCTTATCCAGCTGATATCAGCCTTCAGGCCAGTTACCCCTTTGTTACCGATTCGCGGTTCCCATAAAAAACATGTGTCAACGATAATCGATTCTACGCTTAATATGGGCGACTCGTTATTACAATAAGGACCGACTTAAATGTGGCAATATGAAGTTGTAACCTAGTTACAATTTCATGGTTAAATGCGAATGTAGTCAAAGCATGGCCGCCGATAACACACCATCTTCGGAAAACGTATTAAATTCACACGACGCAGTAACGACGCGTAAACTTCGAAATTGCACACACAGTTATATCAATAAATCTCTCACGCCTGATATAGCTGGGCGTCGAAATATTTTGAACTAACTGTTGCCTGCCACATTCGTTCGCGTGAAATTATTATAAAAATATTACTACCTATTTGAATCGGATTTTGAAACAATTTCAAGGGTTTTAATTTGAATATAAAACTATGAAAATGGAATGGGCCCCGCCTGCTTCCAGCTTTTATTTTTGCTATTGTTTTATGCTTTTCAGTTTTTTCAGTCGAGTTTTTGTAGTTTTTCAACAATTTTTTTTTTGTTTTTAGCTTTTTAGTTTAGTAACGTGAAAGTTTTCGTAGTTTCCCTTTTTATATGATTTGTCACTTTGATTTACTTTTAAACATATAAGTTGCATATATGTTTGTAATCACCCTTTAAATTCCATTTCTATTCCATTCGTTTTGATACCCCACTCGATGGTAGGAGAACGAAATAAAAACGAACTTCACGATATGGCACCCGAAATACGCCATTTTCCTTTTTTTGTATTTCTATGTAGCCAGTGACACGCGCCACCAAGACAAATCTAACGACGTATAATTTATCCAAATCCGTTTATCTGTTTAGGAGTTACGAGGGAACATAACGGACATGCATACATACACACATACATACATACATACAGGTCAAACACATAACCCTCCTTTTGGGCTTCGCCGCAGTCGGGTATATATACCAAACTAAAAGATAAATAGACATTGAGGATACATCTGGTCATACACGCGCAACGGCTGTGAGCACTCCTCACCTGACCTTCAAGAACATAAGATAAATTATTTGGAATTAGAAGTTTTAAAGACTATCAAAAATTTTATTTCATTTTAAATGTACAGTCGCCAGCACTTCAATTTACCGCAAACTGTCAAATTTCTCCAATTTAAACCATAAAAAATCTGCGTACCCCTCAGAGCATACAGCCGTTATGTTATGTTATGATATTGTGTAAACAATAAACATCCAAGCGATTGCAGCAATCACGACAGATTTGCTGTCTACTATTGAAGAGTTCCATTGTATAACTCCGAAGATCAGCATCACCGAATTTAAACGTGACCACCGCGGAATAATATTCTTCTAAATGAAAAAAAAAATCGTTGAAATAGATTCAGAATTGTCGAAGATATCGCTAATATAAAATTTGGAGAGTCCCCTCGATTTCTCCAGGATCCCATCATTAGATCCTGACCTGATGACCATGGGACCACATGGAAAGTATACTGTTTCAAACAATGCCCATAAAAGAGTGTTGCCGTTAATTTTACTGTGATATTCTATCATCTGATCCTGACTTATACTTTCCATCATCAGCTCAGCAACATGAGATGATGATTACCAGGCAGAAATATCTGAATTACGTTAGAGAGTATATGAAAAAGATTGTGTGTGCCTATAAAATTTGTTTCCTGGGATTCCATCATCAGATTCTGATTTGGTGACAATGGGACTACTTCAGGAGGCTATAGGAGGCTATAGGCTTGCGAATAAAAAAATAATTATGAAAATCGGTCTACAATTGGCGGAGAAATCGGTGAACTTAGGAACATGAAAAAAAATACAAACAGTCGAACATAGGAACTGCTCCTTTTTCTTAAGTCGGTTAAAAATTGTTAAAGGAGTTTTGGTAAAACATTAGTGAACCGTTAACAATACATGGCATGGTACTCATGTTAATAGGGTTATCCCCAATGAAATGGAACTTAACCATACCTAACTGTTGAAATGTGGGTGTACTGTAGACTGTACACATCTCAGAGCAGTCAGACGTGATGTTGTGTAAACAATGAACATCCAAGCGATTGCAGCCATCGCGACAGATTTGCTATCTATTATTGAAGAGTTCCATTGCAAATCTCCGAAGATCAGCATCAGATCTTCACCAAATTTAAATGGGACCACCGCGTAATAATATTCTTCCAAACAAAAAAAAAATCATCAATATCGGTTCACAATTGGGGAAGATATCGCTGAACATAGACACAAAAAAAAGAAAAAAAACAGTCGACTTGATAACCTCCACTTTTTGGAAGGAAGTCGGTTAAAAATGTTACTTTGGGAAAGTTGTTTGTTATCATGAGTACAGTCAGATCACGTGTTTAAGTATCGGTCACTAATTACCAGTCCCCCTATACATATATACCTACATTTTACATACTATTTTATTGTTTTCTTCATTCTGTTTGCAAAGTGATAATAGCTGCGAAATTAATATTCAAAGGCCAGTAGTAGTAACATAGTATTATT
This sequence comes from Noctua janthe, assembly GCA_910589295.1. Lineage (NCBI taxonomy): Eukaryota > Metazoa > Arthropoda > Insecta > Lepidoptera > Noctuidae > Noctua > Noctua janthe. The sequence continues at coordinate 3,574,960 of OU342561.1, forward strand.
TCAAAGTATGAAATACTACGATATGTACGATGTCTTTATATTAAACACTAGCTGCTACCCGCGACCTTCGTCTGCCTGAAATTATTATAAAATATTTTTTTTTCCGTTTTTTGCAACACTTTTCATTGATGGTCCGCTCCTTTTGGTCTTCGCGTTGGTGTCCCATCCACTCCTTATAGCTTATAGCCTTCCTCGATAAATGGGCTATCCGACACTACAAGAATTTTTCAATTCGAACCAGCAGTTCCTGAGATTAGAGCGTTCAACCAAACAAACACTTCAGCTTTATAATATTAATATTAATTAATTTTCCGTAGGTGGATGATTTCTCAGACAAGGAAGACTTGAAATCAAACCTAGACAACTACGTAAAGAGATGGAAGGGAAAAGTTCGCATTATAAGAAATGTTCAACGCGAAGGTCTTATACGAACGAGGTCACGTGGGGCTCAAGAGGCCACCGGTGACGTCATCGTGTTCCTTGATGCCCACTGCGAAGTCAACCTTAACTGGCTACCTCCCCTCCTCGCCCCCATATACAGAGACTACAGGACCATGACCGTCCCAGTCATCGACGGCGTAGACCACCGAACCTTCGAGTATAGACCCGTCTACCAGCACGGCATGAATTACAGAGGCATCTTCGAATGGGGTATGCTGTACAAAGAAAACGAAGTACCCGATAGAGAGGCCAACCTACACAAACACAAGACTGAGCCATACAAGAGTCCTACACACGCCGGAGGCTTGTTCGCGATTAATAGGCAGTACTTCCTTGATATCGGGGCTTACGATCCCGGTTTACTCGTTTGGGGTGGAGAAAACTTCGAGTTGAGCTTCAAAATCTGGCAATGTGGAGGAAGCATCGAATGGGTTCCGTGTTCGCGAGTTGGGCACGTTTACCGCGCATTCATGCCTTACTCGTTCGGAAACCTCGCGAAGAACAGGAAGGGATCTCTGATTACTATAAACTACAAGAGGGTAATAGAGACATGGTTCGACGAAGAACATAAGGAGTATTTCTATACGAGGGAGCCTATGGCTCGGTACTTGGATATGGGAGACATTACTGATCAACTCGCTTTGAAGGAACGTTTGAAGTGCAAGAGTTTCAGCTGGTTCATGGAGAATGTTGCCTATGATGTGTACGACAAGTTCCCTAAACTGCCGAAGAATGTTTACTGGGGCATGGTGAAGAATAAAGCCACTGGAGTGTGCCTTGATACTATGGGGAAGGGTGCACCGGCTTATATAAGTAAGTTTTTTACTCTACGACTACGTCAAGTAGTCATTGAAAATATTGTAAAATGTAATTGCAATTCAATGTTTACTTCTCTGACGTTTACTGTTAATCTTGCCTATCATACTTCGACAATTCTTTTTTTTTACCTACCTTTAGTGGTGCGCTACTGGAGGAGCTCGTGGCTAAATAATAACAGCCGCTCGGGTCGATCTTTAGGTTAAGCCGTGCTTGCCTAGGTTGATCTGTGGATGGGTGACCGCCCATTACATACCGAGTTTCCTCCGTGCCTCGGAAAGCACGTTAAGCCGTTGGTCCCGGGTGTCAATTGTAGATCTTTGACAGTCGTTAGGCAGTCAGTAGCCCAAAAAGTCTGACAACCAGTCTTACCAAGGGGTATCGTATTACCCAGTACAGACTGGGTTGTGGAGGTCAGATAGGCAGTCGCTCCATGTAAAATACTGGTATTTAGCTGCATCCGGTTAGACTGGAAGCCGACCCCAATATAGTTGGGAAAAGGCTAGGCAGATGATGAGTGGTGCGCTACTGCTGAGCATGAGGTCATCGAGAAAAGTGTTATTGGATCTTTCAGAAATTTGTCATGTCCCAGATCAAATTATTATTATTATTCTTTGAAACCACTACCCTAACTTTAGTCCATCATTTCTAGGTACTGCATCATGCCACGGGTCTGGCAACAGTCAACTGTTCAGACTGAACGAGATGGGCCAGTTCGGAGTTGGAGAGAGGTGCCTTGAGGCTGACGTGGACAATGTGAAGCAAGCTTTTTGCAGGCTCGGCACCGTGGATGGTCCTTGGAGGTAAGTGTGATTACAACCATCATTAACATCACCATTTTCTAATTAATTTTATTTCGGGATTTAATTATTATTTAGGATATTGAATCGTCTCCGGTTCTTGTCGAGCTTCATTGTCTCGACGCTTTTCTGGTGGTTGCTTATGTTGATTTTGGGTTTCAGGAGTTCCAGTGGTTAAGAATAGTGCAGTGGACTTGTCCCAATTAAATAACTAGATGGCAACTTATTGTAGCTCGTGTGTCTTCGAGAGTACGATCATTCGATTGTAACAAGAATTTTTTGGCGCTCAAATGACGTTAATTGAGGTGCTTATTAGACATAATAGTGAAAATATCGAAAAGACAGGATGATAGCGTTAATTCTGTTTGTGACCACACGCCGAAAGATCCTTGTACAGCTGTAATTGTACGTGCATCGATGATTCTGGCAGCCATCACGCTATCATTTACTCCTTTATTTTAATCCACTTTTGTTACATTTTCCAGCTACGACGCAAAACACAAGCACATAATTCACCGCCTGCACAGCTACTGCCTCACCCTGCAGCCTGAATCTCGGACCCTAAGCCTCGTGCCATGCGACCCGAACAACACATACCAGCAGTGGACCATCACGCACAACAAGCCGACCTGGTGAGGCTACCTTACGTCTTATACATACAGTCTGCCCCAAAAAGATGTATACACGGAGTAGATACCCATTTCGTTGTTTACAATCATTATTCCATAATTGTGTCTGCAATTTAAAGCTACAAAACAAGTAAACAATTCATTTCAACAAAACCTCTTACACATAATAATAAAAACACCCTATAACCAAAATAAGGTACACAGAATGACAATGTCATACGACTTGCAACGATTGACATGCCTCGATCTTCGTTTGGTAGAAGAACAAGAACTTTGTTTCTGTCCTTTTCTTTTCATGCATGACGACAGTGACGAGTCATTTGTTTTTTGTTGAAGTAGAAATACATATAATTAAACGAATGATACTTAGCCCTTTAAAAGTGGTCACTCACCGGGAGCATTCGCGTGTTAAGAACAATAAAAGAAATTAACTTTTGAATATTGCGTTACAATACCGCGCCAGCTTGATTGGCTGATCAAGGAGCATTCGCTCGAATTGTAAATGTTCGTATGCGTATTATCGATTCAGTTGTATCGACATTGTCAGTTATAATGATCGGTTTTCCGCACACACTGCTGTACTGTTGGAAATAATTAGTTAGCAATACAAGTTCACTGGTGTAACGCTCGCTCACTCGCGTCGAATCTGAAACTGTAACACGGTAGTGCTCCCATGCAGTGAGTGACTACCTTAAGATATGATCGTTGTGATGACAATTAATAAATTATGTCAGTCTGATGCGTAAGAGTAAATACATAGTCTATGATACCGCATTTTCAATTAAATACTTATTTATTGGACTTAACTAGGCTTGACGTAGGATTAATACAATCAATTTTATCCCAACCAACTTCCGAAGGTGCCCAAAGGTTGAGTCATTTAATAACAGCCCTTCATCGGTGACTTTACCCCAAGTATTTTATATAATTGTATAACTGTTTGTTTATAGTTTAAGTGTTAATAATAAGGTTTAAAGTGACTATGTTAAAAGGCACGATGGGGTTGACATATCTGTTTAGACAAAAACCCCAAAACAATAAAAGAGAAAAAAAAAATTATTTCTTAGTCTTTTAGATTTTTTACCTCGTTTTGAACGATTGTTGTTACCATATTCGTGAGATTTATGTAGATTACCCTGTTTTGGACAGTGTTTTTATTATTATGTATCCGGCCTGTGTTTTGGTGGCATGAATTGTTACTATGTTTTGTAGCTTTACATTGTAGAAACAATTATGGAATAATGGTTGTAGACAATGAAATGGTTCCTAGTTCGTGTTTACATCTTTTTGGGACTGACTGTTTATACTGCCAGTTTCTAATTATAGATTTTGAACTTGAGAAAGTGTCAAACTCTCCCTTAACAATCTCCTAAACTTACAATTTCTAATGGATCTCTGCAAAGGAATACTGCTAAAGTTGGAGTTTAAGGTTCTCAACTTCAAATGTGTACTTAATTCAGAAACGGAGTCTTAGCCTTAAGCTTCGGTTCACTAAGTAGGAACGATGTGAACGTGTTTGAATCGAACGTTTGAAATTTTGACAATAAATTGTGTTTTTTTGTTGAGGAATTGGGTATTGTATTGTATTTTTTTTTTCTATGAGGGTTTGACTGATCTGGCATCTCGATTTAATAGGATATGTAGTCCTATATATGTCATTATCCTTAAACGCACAACAAGCCGAAATGGTAAGGCTACTTAACTCCAATAATACTTAGCCTTAAGCTTCAGTTAGTTCCACTAGGTATAAACGACGATGTGGTTTGTTTGAATCGATGACTTTTTGAGTGTTTAAATCTTTTTGGATTTAAGACAATAAATTAAGTTTTGAGGGTGAAAAATTGGGTTGTGTACTTTAAATTGTATTGTAATGGTGTAAAGTAATGAATGTTTGTGATTAGTTTACGCATATTGTACTTTTTCTTCACCTTCGATTACACTGATTTTTGATGTCTAAATTACAAGTACGATCTCTTGTAGTAATGAATAAAGAAATATGTGACATGAATAAATAAATTTATGCATACACACTGGTAAAAGACTATAAACTTCAAAAAACTCATCGCTAAACAGTCGCTAAGCATTACTTAAGTTTATGAATACACCCCCAAGACTTCAAACAAAGTAAATATTTTGTGCAAAACGAGTATTTTCCATTAAAATATAGAAATAACGTTACGTGCAATCGTACTAGGCTCTCAGAAGATTCAGACATTGTGAGTAACCTGAAATTAGGGTACGTTAACACAATAAGATCCTACTGTATAAACTAGAGGAAGCGATTACTATTTAGGTAGCAGTCATCCTCATTCTCATCCTCATTCCTGCCCTTGTCCCATTCTATTTGGGGTCGGCGCAACACTTTTTCTCTCTCTCTCTCTCTCTCTCTCTTTTTCTATACTTCCCTGTCACACGTCACGGTATCATTTACTCCTTTCTCTTACATATCATTTAGGTAGGCAGTAAATATAAAAAAATCGATTGCCTTTTACTGAACCAAATTCTATAATTGGTCTTGATAGTGGAAACTTTTCATTGTTATCACAATATCCTTGATAGTGTTTCTAGTAAAACTAAAACAGTCCAATGTTTCCTAAAATGTTATGACCCTTCCGATACCTTACATCTTCCTATTTTAGGGCCTCACCAGAGGCCTATTTATAACTATAAGCCAGCAAATGGTTTGAATTTAATGGCCGAAATTTTTTTTTTTTCAAAGTTTCCGCCATACCTAAAACCTATATTAATCGATAGCTGGTATCAATACAAACAAGTTTTATTCGAGGCATAATGTTCTAAAGTGGGACGTTTCCGAGTTATGAGCTATCAAAGTTGAAGTCCATTCACTGAAGGCATCTTTAGCACAACTTAGGCCGAAAAAGAGCCGGCCAGGTTTCATACAAAAATCTTCAACACAACTGTTAGTATGAGCACAGTTAGTATAACATTATTATTTGCGTAAGTAACTGTCACTAACATCACAACATGGCGTGAGCTCAATTCGATTCTCATTTGAAACTAATGTCCATGTAATTTTTTTCTTAGTCATTTATTTGTGAATCTCGAAACTTTTTTTCACCGATTTTCTAGTTTCGATCTATATTTTTATTCCATTTAGTTAAATATATTGTTATCAACATCATGAAACTTCTCCATTGATTTAAGTCGAAGTGTATGAATATTTGCATCTAGCAGTACATGATCAATCTTAGATTGGTCGACCAATGTCCTCAGTGTGATTTCATTAGTTCCACGTTCAGCCACCGGTTCAGGAACCGGTGGCTGTCCACACAAGTTAACTACCCACTGGTTAAAACAAGAAAGAGAAAAGAAAACAGTTGTTTTACGAAAACAATACCTTTTAATTAATTAAAATTGTATTAGCTACGGTTAGTGTTGACAAAGCTGTAAAAATATTGACAGATATTGCATATAAGAGTATATGAAGTATGTACCGACAACTTATTTCCATACATTCTTACTTTGTATTTAACACCAGAACGAATTGTATTTGTATACTATCGCAAATTAATCTAATAAGTACCTACTTTTAAAGTTTTTTCCTCACTTCTGTTTGTCGATTATAATTTAAACTAAATTTTCCTTCTCAACCTTAATAATGCCAATTATTATTTATTTCCTTATTAAACTCGACCTATTAACCTTCCACTAGCTGTGACGAGGCGTAGTTATAATAATAGATTAGGAAATAAAACTCTATAATATTTGCTTAAGAAACCACAACGTGAACTTAACGCTACGTTCTGTGTTGTGATACCTGTCTTAGAGCGATTTCTTGCTATCAATCTTTTAAATGTTGGTACGTTCGAGATCATAATATCTGGTACTTTCCATAGAGCTTGTAGAACAGATCCGGAATGCCATTCTGTCCATGGAACGGCCTAGCTCCCAGAAAAAGGTCTAAGTTTATATCTAGTTGTGTTTATGAGTAGTGTCTATAAAGGCGTTGTCATCATTCCATCCTATTTGATTGGAATTAGCTCGTTTTTCGGGCGTGGGTCGCTAATAATAAATAATTATGTATGTGCCCGACCCAGTTCTCGAGAATGGTCATGCCACAATGTATTGGGATCGATCTATCATCACGGACAGGACCTTTTTTTCAAATAAACCTGATATTGTGGTGATAGATCGCCGAGAGCGCCGTGCAATGATTGGTGACACACTGTCCCTCATGACGAGAATCTCGTGAAAGTTGAGAACGATAAAAAAATTAAGTATCTTGACTTAGCACACGAGGTTGTCGACATATGGGACGTGGACTCTGCAATCATTGTACCGATAGTCGTTACGGTTAATGGACTAATAGCAGAGAGCCTCGACCAACACCTTAGGAGGCTCTCATTGCGCGGCTGGGTCAAGGGCTTGATTCAGAAAGCAGTACTCCTGGACACGGCACGCATAGTGAGGCGGTTCCTCTCTCTGGAGCCCTGACCACCGGCAGCCTGGACCTTGTTCCTGATGCCGATGAGCCATCTATTTTTTATATTTTCAAATGTTTTGTTAACTTTTGTTTTTTGAAATATTTAAAAATGTATAAAATAAGAGAAATGAAAGGGAATAATTATAAATATACCAAAAGTCGAGGCTCAGGTCAGGCAGACTTAACTGGTGAAATAAAGGTATTTGCAATTTTTCAAAATAAGACCACCAGAAGAGATGAGCTATTCGAGGGTGTCATTATCTACTGTCGAGGTCAAACGTCAGGTCCTCGTTACCAGGTAAAATGAATAGTACTCCTTAAGACACATCACATCTAATGAGCCCACACTCAATGGATATAGGGACTCGTATTTCAAAGGCTAAAAGGGTTCTGTTTTATCCTCCTTACAACTCATCAGACCAGTGGCGGTATTTAGTCATTTGTTAAGTATCAAATGGATATGGTGATTTCAATTAGGTGAAATTAAGATTCTTGGATTATCTTAGAATTTCACTATCGATTCAAACACGTCACAAGCGTGTATGACTATAATTTTGACATTACTCGTAAGACGACGTCGCCGAATGTGGTTCAGTAATTTAGCCATGCTAGATATATTTAATACGCACATTCAAGATGTAATAATGTTCACGGAAAATGGGAAATATTTATCCAGTATAAAATTCATATTCTTACAATAACTTTTCTTTAATAAATAATTTTATAGATTACAATTGTACATTTTGCCAACGAAAATTGGGTGTGAGACAAAAATATAAACGGAAAGACTGATTTTAAGGTAAATATTTCCTATTTTAACCACCATGCGATTCTTAAGAAATTCTATATTTTTAACTGTCTTCATAAAGGTCGTCTAATAATAAAACATTTTGTAAAATTTTATATGTACTTAATAATATGTGAAACATTCCTGTAAAATATTTTGTAATTGCTTCAATAATAAGCTTGTTTTTTATGCTCAAGTTAGACAGTAAACGATTGAAATTATTAAAGTATTATCACTAACAAAAGTAGGCACAGAAAATCGAAGATTCTAGATCTTCTGGTTAAATTTTCTAATATTTGGAATATTAACAAATTTAATCTTAAAACATCCTAAACATTATTATTCCAGGCTATAAAAGAATCTCTGTCATTTATAATATTTTGAACACAGTATGAAACGTTATAGGCTTTTTTTTGCATTTATATATTTTTGATGATGTGCATATTGAAGCTCTGTGTGATGTGCTATGTTAAAGAAGTTCTAAGTCGTAAGAGTTAAACAATTACAACAAACTATCTTGACACTTTTTAGCATTATTTCTAATTTGTTTTACAGAGCCACAAGGATCTTTTGGCGCATGCATGACATTGACAGGGGGGCGTTGTTGGTGAACATTCGTGAAATTACCTTATGGAAATTCGATTTAAACAAATAACTAGAAAAAACTAGTTTCGATTTGGGTTACGCGCAAAAAATCCTTGCAAGACTATTACTAGAATCATAAATCTGGCAACACAAGTTGACGGGTTGTCAGATTTATGATTTTAAAAATAGTTGTTTATGTTTTGTTTTAAGAAGGACTGACCTCTGGATGAGGCTATGTTCAGACGGTACGTGCCACTGCGCACGCTTTTAATAATAATGTTTATCTTGTCGCAATAACGTATAGAAATAAATATGTGAGGCTTATGTTTTGCATTTAGGCTCACAATATAAGCAATACACAATAAAAAATATCATTTTAATTATATTTCTTATACTTACGTACTTTTTTTATTGTATAAAAAGAAAAAAAAAATCAGCATAAGGTTTAGTCGAAGGCTTTTATGTACTTAGTTGGAATATTTAAATCATCGTACACTGCATTTTTCAGAATTAATATAGTCATACTTCACTACATAAGTACTTATATTTTCAGTATTTGTTCATCAAAGATTTTGTTAAATCATTTAGAAACCAAATTGAGTGAAAATTACGCACACGCCATACTTCCGTTTCTGTGAATATGGTCGTGTGTTAACACAAATTATGCATTTATGTTAATACACTACCATAATTATCCACATCACATTTAAAATATCCCATTATTATTTCTAAGTTTAAGAGATTATGAATTTATTAGTGTCATATCCTAAAAGCAATTGTCTTATGTAGACTGATCTTCTAACATTAAAAGAAATAATTAAAATAATTCATAATGTATATTAATGCCATTATTTAATTAATGAAGTGGAAAAGCTATGAAATTTACTAGGACATAACTAAAGAAAATGCATGTAAGATGCATGTACGAGTATTATTTGATCTCAAAATTTCAAAAGAAAAAAAAACATATTTAAAAAAATATAATATTTTGGTGGCAAACAGTTTCCCATGCGAGCTGGGCTTTTAAATAATATCTTGTGCTATCTTTGTTTTAGTAAATACATTGCATTTTCAAGTAAATGGTAGCTGTATCATCCTTGTGTTCTTATGTTCAGCAGCACACTGCACAGCAAAATCATTGAGCAGTTTTCATAGACAATTTTATAATGAACAAAACTGAAATAAAAAACATAAGTTGAAAATGGTATAGAAGAGTTTTTAGTACTTACTTATACCGTTCTTTGGTAAATATTATTAATAATTCCCTGAGGCATGTTTGTATTTTCATTTATTTCAGTTGTAGTTTATTATCAATTCGTAAATGAAAACTACTAGAGTATGTTGCTGCTCTGTGTATAATTAATGAAAAATATATATATAATTATATATATTATAAGTATTTTTATATAAACAGAACTCTTCTTTTACTTGTACATAGGTATTCTAAATCGTTTTCCAGGAACAAGTTTATATTACAGAACTAGAGTAGGGAGTGTTCGTAGATTTTTATACTTGTTCTGTAATAATCACTGTTAATACTATCTACATTACATACCTATTTTTGTGGAAATTACTTCCTACTGTAAAATATGTACCTATTTCAAACGTAACATTACCTAACCTTCGCCCGTCCTTAATGATTGGATTACGCAAGTACGATCCTTTAGAGTAATGTTACCTACCTATATTTTTGCATCACCTCAAAAACCAGAGTGATCTTTATTTCAATCGCAATAAGGTTGTTGAGAGAGGTAAATAAACTTTGTAAGGCCTTACTCTCTATTAGCTTACTTCACAAGCCTTCAGTATTTATGGTACCATAAAGCTATAGTGTTGTAGAGGTCAGATAGGCAGTCGCTTCATGTAAAATACTGGTATTCAGCTGCATCCGGTTAGACTGGAAGCCAACCCCAATATAGTTGGGAAAAAGGCTAGGCAGATGATGAAAGCTATAGTGTTGCCAATATATATTTTATATTAGGTACAATTAAAATAATGTTGCCACCTCACTGTTCACTAACCTTAATGTTCCTGGAACTCTTCTCTGTAAAGATTTGTATCGGTTTGCAAAATTACTGTGATTTTAACAACTTGCAGTTTTATATATTTTCCAATGTAGTGATAAATAAATTATTATTTATTGTTTGTGTGTCTTTCATTTGTTTCTTCCTCTGTGATTGTCGATTGGGACTGTTGTAGCAGGGAAGATGTTTTAGCTGCGTGCTGTGTGAGTGTTGCGAGTTTTTGTTTTGGATTCTTCAATTTTTTTTATCTACCTCTTCCTTTACACTGTCGAAGGTGTCTTATTGGTTGGACAGTATCTTTTGAGTGAGACTTCAATTAATATTTTTAAACTGCAAGACGGAAATATCTTAAAATTTGAAAATATTAATTCATTTTTAGTGTTCCATACCTCAAAAGGAAAAAAACGAAACCTTATAGGATCACTCGTGTGTTTGTCTGTTTACCCGTCTGTCACAGCCAATTTACTCCGCAACGGACCGATAGTTGAAATTTGTTTTAACGTAAGTTACACGTCCGTCTTTGGGTCACCATTCATGAATTAATGAATTTTAAACATGGGGACCACTTTTGGGGAATAAACTAGAAAATGAAAAAAAAAAGTTTTGCAAACTAAATCGTGTTACATATCAAATGACTCATTGTGAGAAGCTCAAATATATTTTTTTATAGTTTTAAGATAAATAGTTTTGAAGTTATTTAAGAAAATAGGCGAAAATTGGCCATTCAACAACAACATTAAATAAAAGTTTTTTTCTAATAATAACTTTATTTATTTAATAAATTAAATATAGAGAATTAAATAAGCAGATAGTCGCCTAACATAATTTGTGGTTGACTGTTCAAACTTTGAATATAAGAAAAATAATATGAATTTACAGGTCAAATCTTTACAGGGCTGCTTACACAGAAGAATACTGACGTATTTTTTATCAAGCATAAAACGAAAGGCAGGATGTGAGTGCCTACCAAAGCAACATAGATGGCCTGCAATGACAAGGATCCATAATTGTGCAGAGGATGGTACCACCAACTAGCAGACTTTTATCTATGAATAGGTACATGATGCGCTTTGTATCTTCGTACTGCGACAATATCCTTGTAATCAGAATTAGACTTGTCAAAAGAGTAAAAAGGCAAGGTTATTTAGTTGGGTTAAAAGGTATAAAAAGTTTTATTAAAATTGTCTTCAGAATCTGATGTAATCATAAAATCAGTTTCTAAAATAATGGCTCAAATACTCAAATATCAGAATCAGATGTAATCATAAAATCAGTTTCTAAAATAATGGCTGTTTAAATGAAGATTCTTTGTAATTTATGTTGCGTTTATAATAAGAGCCTTACAACATGCTTAACGGCTAGTATAGAACTACTAACAAAGTGATGCATTTTGCACAATTCAAGAGATATTTAAAACATTGGCATTTTTTTAGATGTATTAATTGGGCTGGTAAATATTTAAGTGCATTGCAAAAAGCTGTTATGAATCAGCCTTTGTACATAAATTAATTGCAGTAACTAAATTAGTTAGATTTTAGACCCTATTATGTATGGATTATTATTATTAGCTTCATATTACACTGACATTTTTATTTACTACTAACTATTAGGAAGGAATTTGTGACCACCATTCGTCCCAACTGTTGATGCGAAGCTCTGCATTTAAAACTGACCAATTAGGTGAAGGAATATCTGGGGCCAACCAGTTGAAGTCATCCAATAGGTCCCAGTTATTAGACTTCCGATCCAAGCCAGACATATTGAAATGCTTCTCTAGGTCTTCATAATACAAATTGTATGGAGCAGTACATATCTCAGTACAATCTTCAACTATTCCCTTACTAGTCACATGTAAGTAAATATCACAATTTTTGGATGTGTGCATTCTTAGCTGCTGGCATGCAGCAACAATCTTACAATTTGTACATTTCTCCATAAATACTGATGAAGTGACTGGTCCAGAAAGCACTATACAATTGTCAAGATTGGTTAAATGCAAAGTTCCCATGACGCCCCTAAGGCCAACGGTACAATTCGAAAGGTTCCGTAAAGCAACATCTCTCTGGAACAACTCGTCATTCTCAAGCACTAACACTTTATTCTTCTGTGAGTCAAAACCAAACAGTTTCTCATCCCATTTGTTGCTATCAATTTTCCTTGCTGCATCATTTTCATCAAGTGAGCCTTGTTTCTCAGTGTGGGACTTGGGAAGCTTTTTCTTTGAGAATCCAAACTTTTTCCTGGGCACATATCTCTCTTCTAATTCGTAACATTTTGTCTGCAGATTCTGTACTATACCCAGATATTTGCGCATATTGAACTCCTTCAAGAAGAATGATGATGTCACAACATATTTTTGTAATTCGTTTACTTCTCTTTTTATGCTGTCAAAGTGTGGAGGCAAAGCATTCAGTTCTAGTGTTGGCACTTGCATCAGCAAGTCTTCAATATATTCTGATTTGACTTTAAATGAGCCTGAAAAGTAATCTTCATTTTCATCACAAGCATCTACTTCTTCCCTTGCCTTATGAGCCTTTTGTAGTTTTTCTAAGCGTTGTGCATCTCGCCTACTTAATCTATCTAAAACAGTATTTTTGTCACTCATTTTCCTTTCTTTAACAATTCTTCAATTGTCTTGTTGAGTTCTGAATTCTGATTTGTTGCTTCTTTTAATACACTAATAGTTTGATGACTCACTCTTCTTGCGTCTGTATGTTTTGATTCTGCGTCAAACTATAACAAAGGAATTCATTATTTTATATAGATGTGGATGTCGGAAGACACCACAAAACCATGAGGATGGCAAGACATGATGACCTCCCACAGATATTCACAGTGGGTGGGTACTTTGGTGGTGTCCCTTCAATACCATTAATTTATAAAGTCTAATACTAAGCACTGAAGTATCTTTACTCATTACTCGGTATAAGTGACAAGAGCTGGTGAGTTAAAATGGATCAAACTTGATGATATATGTTGCCATGAATTAAATAATCAACTTCAAAATGAATGAGCAATGGACCCTGGTGTAATTTTGGATTGTATGTAAATTAGTCAGGTTAGCCACAAGCTGATGAATTTAACTAAATCAACCCTGTACAAAATGTCTACTTCACTAAATCAAATTTTTGACCAGAATCAGATACATCACACAAGTCCCGAAGTACAATCACAATTCCAAAATACATGCAGAGATTAGTCCCAAGAAAACCATCAAAAAAGATTATTAGCAAAACAATTGGTGACCACAATCAACATAAACTAATACGGAATTCAATAATGACCTGCTTAAGTAGTTCATCATCAGGTTTGACCAACTTGAACAGTGCGAAACCGAGGGTCCCGAACGTTACCACCCAAAAAGTGGCTTTAATACCAACAGACATCTCACCACTTGTTTAGATTTTGCCTTCGTTTCTCCAAACTGCCTGATCGAAATCTCTGATCTTATTCTCAGCGATGGTTTCACCAAGTCCGTAGTAACCTTCCAGTACCCAGTTGTGGTTCTTGTACATGTACAGACGGAAATCTGGAAATTATAAATGAATAACTTAGTAAGTTTGTTTATGTAGTTGTTAACAAAGACATTCAAATATTTACAAGTGATAGATGGGACAAAACTAAGAAAATCAAAATTCAATACTTTGTAACAAGTTGTTTGGTGTAGTCGTAGTCTATGCTTGCTTGTCACATAACATTTGTGTGTCAATTTCGAAAATGTTCAGGATGAAAATTTTTGTATGACAATGATAAGTATTTATTTATTTCAGAATAATTATTATTACTAATATCCGCTCTATAAGTCTTTTAAATTTCATTGGTTGTAAAGAACAGAGAAGTTTCTGTTTATAATAGGTTCAACTGCATTTTTTATGAAAAGAACATTGACAAATGGCAAACGTCTCACATACTTAATTTAGTGGATAAAGAAAGAATTACGAATAGGGAGAATAAATATTAATAATTCTTTCCTTATTTGCTATTACTTGCACACTTACGAAGGACACAAACAAAGATGCAGGCTTGATGTGGGTTTTTGACCTGTCAAATATTTTAGACAGACATTGCACATGTTGACATTTAGGACTTTTTTAGCCATCAAAATATATTTTCGTCTCAACGGAGATGTGAAACGACAGTCGTAAAGATAAATTTCTTTGTTCTATTGATAAACTTAGGCTTAAATATACAGAAATAAAGTACTCTCCATAGGTACTTACTTCTATCGGTGTTCAACTTGTACCAAAGACCGTAGGATGCGGCAAGCCCGATTCCTTCTGCTAACAATACACCTCTTATGCCCCAACTAATGTACCGTTTGTACGCAGGTTTTGGAGACTTTGTAAGCATAATAAAAAAGATGTAAGACGAATTGTTTTTTCAGAACGAGTTATTTTCTGACCTGAATGAAAAATTACTTCATTGAATCACGAATTTCACGAACGAGAACATCTCAGTTCTCACTTACTCGATGACGTAAGGACAATTTCGTTCGGAAATTCGTTATGATTTTCTCGAATTTACCATAGGTAATAAATGCCAATAAAACTATACGCTCGAGGGAAATTCAACCAAGATTGAGATAATGTGCTGCATCGAACAAGCTATGTGCTAAATTTATCTTAGAAAACTTAGTTGAGTGTGTTGGTGTTAAAACTAATACATAAGTTGTGTAAAACTTACATTTTTCTATGCATACTCGTTGAAGCTTAGAGCTAGGAGGCAAACTCGGCAAATCGGTATTTACTACGAATACTACCTGGTTATAAACAACAGCGAAATTAAAACCTTTGATAACTTTGATATTAGCGTCGAGTCACACTAACTTTAAGAACATTCAGTCAATTTTGCGTAAAATATTATCAAATAATATTTAACTCAAGCCAATCTTTGGATGGGTTTAAGGGAGGAGGAGAGACAATACTGTACGTAGTCTGTGGTGTACGGTTTATACATATATTTATAAAATATATACTTACATGCAATTATTATATTTATATAATTATACTCATGAAAAGAACAAAGAACTACACAATATGTTAAAAAAAAACCTGTCCGGTTCGTGGGGGTATTATTTGGTATCAAGATTAGATTATATTTACTTATAACTCATTTAATGAACTTCCCATTCCCACGTTTAAGAAAAAGCTGACAAGTTGGTTATTGAATAATTGATTTTATGACATGGCAGAATATGTGGGATATTGTAAGAATCCAAGAACTACTTAACTTACTTATAAGTACTTAATTTTGACATTGATTTTAAAGTAACGATTACCTAATTGTAATAATATTAATTCATGTTGGACCTATTGTAAATCAAAATAATTGTACTTAATTTATTTAATTATATAACATTATTTTTAGTATATATGCGAAACCTGGATATAGTTTGTTCAGAATAAGTAACTGAATCGATTCCAATAATTTTTTAAACTATGATATATATTGTCCCAAAAAAAATTGCAAGTTGGACACCGAGCCACATAAAGTATACCTATCGTAATCATTTAGGTACCTACTGCCAAATTATCATTATCACATAGATTCTTTACATAAAAATACTAGACACGTGTTTCAGGTTTAAAACTAATCTGTATATCGTATATATAAAATGATAAATTGACTGACTGACTGGGTGATATATCAACACACAGCCCAAACCGCTGGTCCTAGAGACTTGAAATTTGGAGGGTGTGTGAAAGGATTTTTGGAAATTCCATCCCTAAAGGGGTAATGTAGGGGATGGAAGTTTATATGAAAGTCCGTCAGTTTTGACGTTAGGATCTTCAAATTTTGTGTTTAGGCTGACAATTGAAAATTAATTTATACTTGTCTCAGCGTTTTTGATCATTCTAACCCCGAAGGGTTAAAAAGGGGGATGAAGGTGAGTAATCGGATATTTTTCGACATCCACGCGGGCGAAGCCGCGGTCAAAAGCTAGTGTTGTATATGAGAATATCGGCGAAGTCTAAAGCGCAGGCCACCACGCTAGCTAGCGAGCGAGCGAGCGACGCGGGCATCGTTTCACCTCTTTTCATACTTTGGTTCACACCGCGAACTACCGAGCTAATCTACGACAGCGAAACAAACGATGCGAACGAAATATCCGACGATGCCAACGATCCTATTTTAGCTCGCCATATCTTCGCGTAGTTTATATGGTTTCCATATCACCTCGCTTCGCCAACCAGCTTACTCGCTAGCTGGCGGTGTGGCCTGCGATTTAATGATGACATTAGACCTTACTTGCCAGGGTTTACTCGAAAACTTTTATTTTGTCAACAATAGTAAGTTGCCTAGGAATTTAGGAAAAGTCGTACCTATTGAACCAACTGTCCATAGATATAGAACTACAGGTGGGTAAAGAATAAACTTAATACACGACCACGACCATAAACATATACTATCATTAGCATTTATTAATTTGTTTTTAGAAACTATTCATCTTCTTCTTCCTCCGACTCTTCCTCCGGTTCTTCTTCCTCACATGCTTCTTCACAAGCTTGTGTTTCAGTGAGAGGTTCCTTCAAACACTCGGACGCGGGATCCTGCACAAAAGACAATCGTCAACAGTTAATAAGGGCTTTCAAGAACTTAGAATTCAAATAACCATGAGTCATTCTTTATGATACTTCAAGTAACCAATTAACTCACCCCGATATGATTCCGGAACCGAATCTGGTATCCGTCCAGCACGTTGTCGATGCATTCGCCTTCACAGTCTTGCCAGTCCTCCCACGGAGTCATGGGGCATTCTTTCGACGAATCCGGGTCTACAGATGGAGGCTCCTCGCTGTTTAAAAAAAAATGAGCATGGTGAAACTTGAATGGTGTTGCCACTTTCAGCCAATTTTGTCGCAGCCTAGTGGATAAATGTACCTTGTAGTGGTAGTAGGTGGAGAAGGTCGGTATTCAATTTTCTTTGTAACTTCGCCACTATCGCCATCGTCACCTTCTCCCTGTTCTCCAGTCTCACCTTCGCTTCCTGTTAATTAGGTATTTAAAACAACTTAAAAGGCAGTAAGGAATATGGGAGGTAAGTGCATAATGATAACTATAAAGGGTGAGTGTACCTGTTTCTTCCGTAACAGCTGTCTCTATCGTGCAGTTAGGGTTGTAATAAGTTCGTATCAAATGAAACACCAATCTGGCGAACGGTTTCACAAGTTCCTTGTCTATGGTTGCGTCTATGGTAGCGGCAGTTATTGGCTGTGCTGGTGCCGTCGCTTCGTTTGATGACTGAAATGGGACTAAAATAATTTAATATACTTAGGAGAAGCTGGTTTTCAGCAGCTCGTGGCTAAATAATAACAGCCGCTCGGATCGGTCAGGTCAAGTTGCGCCTGCCTAGGTTGGTCTGTGAATGGGTGACCACCCATTACATACCGAGTTTCCTCTGTGCCTCGGAAAGCACGTCAAGCCATTGGTCTCGGCTGTCAATTGTAAATCTTTGACATTCTTTACAGGTAGCCAGTGGCCCGAAAGTCTTACAACCAGTCTTACCAAGGGATATCGTATTACCTAGTACTAACTGGGTTGTGGAGGTCAGATAGGCAGTCGCTGCATGTTCAGCTGCATCCATATTCAACGGACTGGAAAAGGCTAGGCAGGTGAGGAGAAGACGGATTTCAATTTGTAAAAAATTAACAGTTAAGAAGTGAAGAAGATTTTTGCAATTTTGCTGAAGACCTCAAGCTAGGCCTGGATCAGTATGTGTAGGTATTTCTCTTGGTGGCCTTAACATCCTTAACTTCATCTGTAGGACCTTCACTAACCACCCAAGATCTTGCCAAACATAACTTTGGACTGGAGAGACTCTAAGGATCAGGAGGTCAAGAAGCCTATCATAGAGCTGTAAATTAAATGATCACGATTATCCTCTTAAGTTAAGGATAAAGAAAGGTTTACGCACGTCAAATTTCTTTCCACTGTCCGTTCCAGCATCCATTGGGTACAAATTGTAGATAATAGTTTCCGCCCACTCTTGATTCTTGGCATCACAGAGTTCTAAATTAGCTACTCCAAGGAACCAATCCGGAGAAGGCAAAATGGCAGTGGCTAGTGAGACCATGTGATGCTTCCTGCTTACTCTGAAGGTGGAAAGAGTCTCCGTATTTGTTTCGGGTGGAGCTGTAGCCTTTATGATAGTTCTGACATTAGAACCTAGCTGTGGAAAAATGAAGATCCGTTACGTTATTCCTGTACACAAGTCAAAATCAAAATCAAAGCATTTATTTCAAGTAGGCCAGTTACAGGCACTTTTGAATTGTCGAAACAAAGACAACAGTAAAAAATAGCTACAGTCCCAGTCACAAGGCACAAAAACTGTGAAAGTACTGTAGTTGCCCATTCCCTAACGTAGATCTCTATGGAGAAGAACGGGCAAGAAACTCCATGGACACTCTTTTAAATCAGAATACTTTTGAAGTGTTTTTCTTGTTAGTAAAAAAACAAGACTTAGAGCATCATATTCAAGGGGATAGGAGGCTGGATCACAAGGTATAATCTATTTTAAAAATTACCTCGCGATAAATTTCAACCTCCATGATGGTAGTGTTTCCCTGTTCAGCCAGGAGTTTCAGACCATCACTAGCTTCAGAGTTGAACTTGAACAGAGTGAATTCCTTGGTGTGCGAGGCTCCCACGACGTCACTGAACCTCGCCACCAACTCAGCTCGGTTGGGATACATCGTGGGATGGGTGTTAAATGACCACATGCCTTCAAAAGTCAGCTATTGGAAAAGAAAAGTAGTTAATTGGACAGAACATTTCTGTAAATGTTTTGGAGAGTAGATATTAAACAAAATGCTTTCCTATTTGACCCAAAGGTTGACTGGTCGAGAATGCCTTGTGGCATTAAGTCCGCCTCTGTACCACTCTTCTACATGAAGGTTAAATAAATAAATAATACTTTCTAACAAATGACTGTGCCGTACCTTGTATCTCGCATCTTCACAAACTTGACAGTTTTCGTTTTCCATCGGTTGCATATCGTCTGCCTTCCTTCGATCCTCGCAAATACGTTTAGACAGCGGACCCTCATAGTTGTACCATACTCCGGGCATTACAGCCACCACCGCAAAGATTGTCACACATTTGTTGTTTTTCCTTGGCGCTATCCATTTTGCCTGGTAAATAAAATAAAGTAAGATATTGACGTTGTGTGCGGACACGAGGTATATTTTTTTAACGCATCATTATTGCGTGCAAACGCAACCATTGCTCCTTTTTAGGGTTTCGTAGTCGGCAAAAACGGAACCCAAAGAACCGAAACAAAGTGATCAAAAGTTATGACCGTTAATGTTGCATATTTTGCGATTTCACAAGGAAATCAAAACTAATGGGTATACTTCCCCTTGACCTGGAATTATTAAATTTGGCGATAAGCAATGTCTTACAGCACATTTAAGGTGGAAGCGCCTGGGTGGCCCGCGAAATTTAAATTTTCTTACGTTTTTTTTCAATTTCCAAGTCAGTGTCAGGTTGTATGACTTGTATGCTGATGAAAAATGAGTCGCACTAGTAACACGTATGCAGTTATACAATTGTAATCATTAAAATCATCAATACAAGTCATTCATCATCCTAAGTTCATTTAACCCTATTAAATGTTTTTTTCATGAAATAGTTATTGAATGCGGTAACGTTACATAAACTTAGAAGGAATGTAAATTTCACGGGCACCACCTTACAGAAAAAAATCTGAAAACCATAAATATATCGTTTAATAACAAAATACCTACAAGTTACGCGCTACCTTTTGGCATTAAAAAAGCTGAAAGCAAATTCAGTTTTAAAAGAAAAGTGCGTAACCACTATTTAAGTCAGAATAAATAGCTCTCTCTCTATTAGAAGTCGAGTCATAGTAATTATTATTAGGTTTCTCGTTTTTAATTTTGGTATTTGTTAAAATATGTATTAGTTTATTTTATTTGTATATAAGTATTAGTATCATTATAAGTGCCTATATAAATTTTCGATAGCAAGAAGTTATTTTTATATATTTATTTTGTACCCTATCACAATGTTTTCTTATTTAACCCAAAGGTTGACTGGTAGAGAATGCCTTGTGGCATTAAGTCCGCCTATGTATCACTATTGTACATGAAGTTTAAATAAATAAATAAATAAACCCTCGGTGCGCGAGTCCAACTTGCACTTGGTCGGTTTTTAAGGTAAGAAGTGCGCAATCAAGGCATCTCTTGGGACTCTTATCTAAACGCAGCCGTGTGTATAGTCCCTATTGTATCAGGGTTCCTACTGTTCTTAGATTCATAACTAGAATTTCCACAAAAAAATCCGGACGTAAATACTCGCGCCAGTGCAGGAAGCAAGTGCTCGCACTAGTGCTGGAAGCAAATGCTCGCGCCAGTGCCTCCTTTCCGGAACTCTTAGAATTCTCTCCTCTTAATTCCAGACCTGTAAGAATTCTTCCCGCATTCCGGACACTAAGCTTAAATTCCGGACTAGTCCGAAATATTCTGCACGTAAGGCAACCCTATCACGTGTATTTTCAGCTCTATTAATTTAAGCCAGTTACGATGTTTTCGTGAGAACTTACCTCAACAAAAGTCTTGGGCGTGGTATCGGACTGTATGACAGTATTCTCGCAGATGGGCAGTGGTACTGTATTGTTAGAATTATTTAGAGGTTCCAGCTTCCCGGCACTAAGCAATGTAGGCCTCCTTGGGTTTTTAGGGTTCTCCGTTGTATCCTCTCGAAGCGATATCGTGAACGCGATAAAGGTAGATACCCCGTCTCGAGATGACAGACGAACTACAAAAAAGATAGAAGGATTCATATAATTATATTTGGGTCAAAATATGATCCTTTCACCTAAATAGTATATCGCGGGTCTCCTTTAAGAATGAGACTGTTTTTGTCTGATATCCACTACAGTTTGAGATGTATGAAATTGCTCGCACAAATAAATACAAAGTGAGTACCGAACTACTTACGTTTATTTGAGGTTTAAGTTTTACCTGCATCAAATATATTTTTGTACTTTGTCTCATAAAGATAAATGCAGTCTTGTACCTACCTACCTACTTGTGGCCTACCCTTGTTTCAATCATATTCCACAGTGGGAAAGAGATGGCGCTAGATGTTCTCTATAGTCTCGTCTCTTTCCCACACTGGAGTGACATTAAAACAACTATGGTAACCCCCCTGTTGCTCAAGGCCACGTGATAAGCTTTTGATGATTTCCACTGCCGAGCATTATACAGGATGTTTGGTGCATCGTTTGCCAAATTGAATTGGCTGAATGGAGAGGTCGTTTGCTATTTCTTCAGGCCCAAGAACTCACACTTGGTTACACCGGTTTTTTATTACAACTTTCAAATTTTTATTTTAAAAAACTCCCTAACTTAACATTAAAGCCTAAATTAAAAAAAAGTTATTCTCATAAAAAAAAACTATTCATCAAAATTTCCACGCAAACAAAGCCGCGGGCAACAGCTTGTACCTAAATAAATATAAAGTTTACGCATCACGTACCGGTATATTCATCCTCCGGGATATACTTGCTGTCTCTAAGGCCAGCCACGTCTACAGTGAAGCGGTTATCCGGAGGTAGAGGATCTGTGTTGAATCCCAGAGGCCGTCGATCACACTTTTCATAGCTGCACATGCAGGCTTTTGCAAGAAAGATAAGGAATACGACCTGGTTGGGACCTAAAACTAATGTTTATTAGTTCTAGCCAACTATCATATTCGGAAATTCGTCATTGTCGGTTGATTTTTGCATTGAAGGACACTCTTGGAAGGTTCCATAAAAAAGATGACGTGGCGCTAATAGCAAAACTTTCCAGGTAACTAGTAAACTTTGAAAAAAATAGCATCTGCTGTTTATTCCCAGCAATGTACCTAATGGACTCGTAGTTAGGTACCTAGGTAAAATAATGGGGTAAATCAAATAAGTGAGCCTTCGACCTTCTAAGAAATGGATAGTGCAAAAGTAGTTCTAAATAAAACCAGACTTACCGAAAAACTTCAAACGCATTTTTATCACCTTTAATCCTTCATGAATGTACTTTAAATAGGTGCCATATGGTCACAGGTCGACGTGTTACTAAACCGTTCATTCACAATTAGTTTAATAGTCCTGCTGCATCTCCCGTGCTTATTACTTCATTTAGACTAATTAGTGCTCCGGAATATGCTGCCAGAGAATTGTAGCTCTTATTTTGTTGCCTTAAAGCGTAGGTGTTTAAATCATGACGCAAGAGGCTAATAGGTGATATTTTATTTATGGGATTGTTCTAGACTCCAGAACAATCCTATAAATATCATCGACCGTATATATTATTTATAGAATCTAGAGATACTTACATTTTCACAGTGGGCGTAACATTATTAGGATCCCTTGGAAAACTCATCTAGCCCGCACTCAAAGTCGGTTTGTGCTCCGCCTTTGTACCTTTGGCCTACCCTCTGGACAAGGATTATTCTCAGGCGGTTTTATTTTTCTTCCTCCTCTGCCGTTCTTTTTTGATTAATTTCGTTGCGGGATCCCAAACAGTTTAATCGCTACCCGTCTCCGGAGCTAGTGACGGAGCTTCATTGAAACTGCGGTTTTCTGGTGGCCACCCCTATTGGTTCTGGTTTTCAGGAGTTGCAGTGTTTGGGAATAGTGTGGCGGGTTAACCAAACGCTGATTATCGGCATTACAATAGGTATCTACTTACTTGTTACGCAGTTTATTTCCATGGTAGAAAGTAGGGAAGAAAAAAAAACAAATTAAAGTAATGAAAGCTGATGTTTTTGAATATTTATTATCCATTTATCATAAATACATGATTTGATTATAGGCAGAACTTCCTACTCAACAATGAGGAAGAAAGGTTCTCTGTCCTAACCGTAAAAGTAATTGTTTCTCGTCTTCAAGTCTCTACGCTTTGAGTTCCATTTTCCTCCAGGCAATATCGGTGCCATGATTCTACGCTCAACTGTAAGAAAAATAAATTCAATCTAAGTAACACTTCATCCAACTTCCGTAATCATTTAATTTAAAGAAAATAGAAAATAAAAAAATAGAAAATCGGGCGGAATTAAATGTCGTATGTCGTAAGGAACATTTTGAGTATGAATGTGGGTGTCTATGAGAGTATGGGAAGACCAAAAAACGATGGATAGACTGCGTGAAAGATGTAGATGATATAGTTAACCTATAAAGATCGTGTCTACAGAGATGGTGACTAATAATCAAGTAGGTATGAAAGAGGAACCCAGGCTAGTACTACGCCGAATCCAAATAAATTGGGATAAAATTTAGGGCTAGAGAATGAAGAGAAAATTGGCGACCAGCTATAACGAGACCTTCAAGGAAACTTCTTAGGAGTGAAGAGAAATATAACTGAAAGTCCAACCGTCTGAAACCATTAGAAGAGTTCGGGAAGGTGTGCATTAAATTAATAAGGACCTTGAAGATCACCCTCATCCTCTTCGGAATTAGTGCACTCATCTTCACAAGCTTCTCTCTCGAATGTATCGAAATGGTTCTTGCAAAATTTGGATACTTCCTTCACTTTGTGGTGGTGCTTAGCCTGTGACAGAAAAATCATGGTGTTGTTAAAAATGCTTACACTTAACTTCATAATGCACCATGGATAATTTACGTTCTTGTGTTCTTTGAAATCATATCGTTATCAAGCCTTATTCATCTGCCTTTCCCTCCACTGGTTCTTGCGACTACTCTTGAAGAACCTCATACCTTACCGATGACATTAATCCGTATGCGTACCAAAGGACGTATATTTAAATCATAAATATAGCTGGCTGAAAACTCAACCAATCATTATGAAATACAATTCACAGTTTCGCTCACATGAGGATCATACTTCTCCACAGGAACCCCGTCTACCAAGTGGTACCGCTCCCTCCAACGGATTCCAATCACCTTTCCTTCCTCACATTCTCCGTCACAGGCACTCCATTCCTGCCATGGAGACATTGGGCAGTCTTCTGAAGATTCTGGGTCGGTGACAGGAGTAGCTTCACTGTTTGGACAAGAGTTATTGTGAACTACCTATCTACTGCAGCTAAAGCGAGGTGATGAAACAAAGGCATGCGTTAGAAATGGAGAATGTAGATGTTATTTAGCCATGAATTTGACGCCTGTTGTGACGCCGCGAGGAACTGCAAATAGTCACTATTTTCATATTGTTTTATTACAAAATTAGTACTTCATTCGCGATTTAGTCCGCAAAAATTGTAGAGGTCGGCTAATTTGTATGATATACTTAATGTATAGCCTATAGCACCCACGAACAATGTATCTTTCTATCAGTGGAAAAAAAATAAATTGGATCAATAGTTCCGGAGATTGCCCCCTAAAAACAAACTTACAAACAAATTTTACCTCGTTATAATATTAGTATAGATATATTTCAGCGTCTTCTTAATCAGGTTTGACTATGTCAGTTATGTACTTATCTAAAAAAAACTACAACATGTGATAAGATTGGTGTAGGCTATGACTGAAACTTTATTCATAAAATTTGAATACAACTTAGTTTGATGTGTGAAACATGATATGTATAATAATATTGTCTACTTCTATTCTACTAATCATCAACTAAGCCTCACCGCCCGTCCTCGACGCTATCTAGTTGTGTTTGATACCTGGAAGGCTCTGGGGGCTCCGGTTTGGCCTCCTCACTCGACTCGGGTACTTCTTCCGAAGATTCAGGGGCTTCTGTTGGTGCTGGCGCTTCTGTAAAGAAACGAGAATTTAAAATTGTTAAAGAGAATTTTTAACAAACTTCTCCCAATAATTTTGAAGATTCCTTGAGTCAATCGTATGTTTATGTGGACTACTATTTCAAAACAAACCAAGGAATCAAACCTGGTCACCACCAGGTTTGATTCCTGGGATAAGGTTTTGGGAGATACCTTCTTACTAACCTGTAGTTTCTTCTTCGCATTCCCTGTGGTAGGTCCTAATCAGTTTAATATGGAACTTCCCAAATGGATGCATGTCTTTGATATCCACCTCGTAGAATGGTGAGTTTTTGTCGTATGAACTCATTTCGACACGAGCCACTGAGTCTTGCGGATATGTTACAATATTAGCACCCTGAAATTGGAAAAAAACTTAGTATCTATGTATGTAGTTCTTGAGATTCATCTTATATTTCAGAGGATGTATTCTGGTAAACAAGACAAATGATTACTTCATAAGATACACCACTGTCCGTTCCAGCATCCCAAGGATAGAGATTTAGCTCTCTTTCAGTTAGCCATGTGTTATCCGCCTGGCATAGTTCAAACCTGGTTACTCCCAGGAACCAGTCAGGAGATGGATATATTGCTACGGCTGCCGAGAACAGATGGTTCTCTTTATCGACGCGAAAGAAGGAGTATGTAGGTAAGGCCATCTTGCGGTACCCGTGACCTTTGCCTTTTATTAGTGTACGGACTCCATCGCCGATCTGAAAAAGATGCATTGTTTTACAAGAAGATAGTTGGAGCCAGCCAGGTAGTTTCGTGTTTTTTTACCATTTACACTATGAGCATAAACTTCTTCATGTATTTTTTATCGCACGCTTTTCCAAATGCTTACCTTTCCCCGAATCTCAGCTTCAAGGTTGCTGGAATTAGCGTGTTCTGCCAGATCCTTAAATCCATCAGAGACTAGGTTCCCCGGCATCCATAGGATATAATCCGCGTTATGAGATGCCCCAACAAGATCGCTGTACTTTGGAAGCCAGTCGTTCTCAGGGAACTGATATGGATGGGTGTTACGAGACCATACTCCGGTGAAAGTCAACTAAAATAAGAAATAATGATAATGTTTTCCAAACTTTTTTTGGGGTACAGCTAGACGAGATAATAATCAAGCAGTTAACCGCACATCTGCAGTGGTAACAATTTGGCATAGTCGTGGCAGTAAGGGCGATTATCAGTGTGTAGTTGGCTGTACTTAAGTATTTTTAGCTGTAAAAACACTCTACAGCAATAGTGATCCAAATGTCGTGAATTAAACACATAGCTTACCAAGCTAATTAACACCATGTTATGGGACAAGGCACACATATCTGTAAAAGCTCACTGTTTACCTCATATTTAGCTTCATCGCAAATCCCACATTCATAGTTCAGTTGCGGTGCCACATCATCAGGCTGCCTCAAGTCCTCACACACTTTCTGGGTCAAAGGAGCTCCGTCCTCGTACCATACTTCGTCGTTTACAGCTACCATGGCACGTAGAGTGACACAGCCATTACCTGAGACTGGAGCTTGCCAATATACCTGTTAAAATGGTTTCTGCATGTGAACCATCTTCCTCGGTAATTATATTGCGTTTCAACTTTTTTACAAAACTCTACGGACGTGATAAACTAAAAAGAATCTGATTTTCTAAACTTATACAGCTATAAGTAATTCCTTCAGCCGATGTCCTCAAAAATAACATTTTTTACGTAGTTCCGATCGCTCAATTAATGGATGACAACTCCAGTTTAAAGTCCACGAAAGATGTTAACTCACCTCAACAGACGTTTTGTAAGAACCCATAGCCTGTTCAACAGAGTAGAGACACCTGTCGCTGAACTTAGCAGTGGCAGTAGTAAGGGGTCGCAACTCGCCTGGGTAAAGGGAGACTATTCGCCTTGGATTCCTTGGGTCTGGCTTCACATCACCCTCCGCAGATATCATGAACCCCGTAAAATGGGACTGGCCATCTGTTTCTGTTATTTGTACTGCAAAATAAAGGTGACATCACAAAAAATCTTAGATCTTCTGGTCTTAAAAAAATAAGTAAACGTTTATAAGGACCAACAAATTTTCTATGAAACATACGGAAAATTTGTTTGAACCACTAAAGATCTATAAAATCAGAAAGGACCTTCAAAAAACTTACCTGTATAGAGTTGTTCAGGAATATAGGCATTATTTTCAATGCCTATAACTTGCAGCTTGAAGCGCCCATCTGGCTCCGAAGCTTGCGTAGTAGATCCATACGGTCTTCGGTCACATCGAAAGCAAATAGCCGATTGTAGGAACAACAAAAAATACAAAATAGTCAAATAAAAGAAAAGCGACATTTTATATTTTAAGAACAGTCTTGTCTACTTGCTGATCTCGTCTAGTTAACTGAGTATCAGAGCTGAAGATTGGTATAAATGGAGCTGTTAAATACTAGAGCCAGCCCATAAGTGATAGTTTTATTGGGAGATCGAATAGCAGGATCGTATTGCTGCCCTAATTAGTTAAATTAAAATGTATGTATCTTCAGGGTTATTCCGACTCGTATACCATGTCATTAGTGATAAGCACGTGCCTTCATATTCTCATTCTGTATCAAGTGTCGTAGTTTGTGATGTACCTATGTTAGGGATTTTTAACCCGCTAATATCTATAGATCAGCGACCTGATCTAACAAAGACACGCTAGACCGAAGAGCGGTGAAAAGCGTTATCATTACAACTCATCAGAGAAGATGGGTTAGAGTTCTGCAGAGCAGAGATCTATTCAATATCTAATGAGGTAATTAACTTACCAAAAGATAAAAAGGCTGAGGTTACCTTTTAATATTTGTAGATAGGCCGATCGTTACTACATAGTGTTGTAGCGACCTATTAACTTTGCTGACCCAGTTATAGAGAATAGGTAATTAAAGGGGTTAATTTTTCATTGACAAAATAACAAAAATATGTATGTCATTAATTTTAAATTGATTTTCTAGATTTGGACGGCTATGAATAAAGAAACGTAATCTCTAGGAAATAGCACTGTCATATTGTGTTAATGTTGACAGTTCGATGTCGTCAACTTACGGGAAAATTAGGCGTATATTCGCGAGGTGTGGTGTGTTGTGGTGATTGTCTTCGTGTCAAATGTTCAATAAATGTCTACTAAACCAATAAAAATGCCGTCGGCAACAAAGGAAAAGGATTCTACAATCCTCAAGATCGCTGTGGAGATGCTAAATGCTCCCGACAAGGTACCACAGTTGATAGAATTCGATCAAAGTCAGCCCTTATCGAGCATCATCCAACTGCTTTGCAAGCCTTGGGGTCTCCCCGACCCTGAGAACTACGCTCTACAATTTTCCGAGAGCAACAACCAGAATTACATCACGGAGAAAAATCGTAACGAAATAAAGAATGGGTCTGTTTTACGTTTGGAATTGTCGCCAGCAAAAACTGTTCAGGATATCCTGGCAAAGATAAACAGTGGGGCCGAGGTCGACCAAGTCGCTGCCCTCTCCAAGCTGTCTGTATTGAGCAGTGATCTCACTTTTGCTCTCGAGTTTATCAACAAGAAAGGTTTAACACTGATCATAAACAATATAGAAAATGGTAAGTTCAAGGGAAAATTGCTCAAATACGCTCTCGTAACGTTTGTCGAGCTTATGGACCACGGAGTTATATTCTGGGACATACTTGAGAACCAATTTATAAATAAAGTTGCCAGTTTTGTTAGTAATCAGGCTAGCACTCAAGATCCAAAAGTAATTCAGTGCTGTTTGTCAATTCTGGAGAACATTGTACTTAATAGCTCAAAGAATTCCCACGTAGAGAAGGAGATTACCATTCCAAGCCTGATATCACATTTACAGAATACTCACCAAGACAGTATCATACAACAGAATGCAATAGCTCTTATAAATGCAATATTTTCTAAAGCCGATATGACGAAGAGGAAAACGATTGCTGCTACATTATCTTCCAAGCAAGTTAGATCCGTCATTTATGAAAACCTCATTGGAGCTAGTGAGTTCTCTAAAAATGCTTCAGAACAAGGCTTGGGAACTGAATTGGCTCACCAACTCTATGTGTTACAAACTTTGATGCTTGGTCTACTGGAACCTAAAATGAGACAAAGGGCTGATGCCCAAGAGCAGGAGTCCCAGGAAAAAATAAAAGAACTGAGAAAAGTTGCATTTGAAAATGATAACAACCCAAACATTGAAGTCACCATGCGGCGTCCAATGGGAACATACTCAAAGGACTTCAAAAAACTCGGTTTCAAATCTGAGATTGATCCGATAAAAGATTTTAATGAGGTGCCTCCAGGAGTTTTAGCCCTGGACTGTATGCTGTACTTTGCAAGGAACTATTCAGAAGATTACACAAAGATTGTCTTAGAAAATAGTTGTAGAGCTGATGAACATGAATGTCCCTTTGGCAAGACTAGCGTGGAGTTAGTGAAGTTACTGTGTGACATATTAAAGGTTGGTGATCCCCCAAGTGAACAGGGACAGACCTACCATCCACTCTTCTTCACTCATGACAGACCTTTTGATGAATTATTCTGTGTCTGTATAGTATTACTCAACAAGACTTGGAAGGAAATGAGAGCCACTGCAGAGGACTTCATCAAAGTATCCAGTGTAGTACGAGAGCAAATAAGCAGGGCGCTGTCATCATCTCCAAAAGGATTTGACAAGTTTAAGCAAAAGATTAACCAATTGACATATACAGAAATAACTCAGTTATGGCAACAGGAGAGAAATAACAGGGAAGTGTGGGAGTCTCATGCAAGGCCTATTGTCGAACTTAAAGAAAAAATTACACCTGAAATCATTGATCTCATTCAACAACAAAGGTTAGGCGTCCTAGTCGGCGGCACGAGGTTCAAAAAGTACTCCGCCAGAGGTCAGAGGATCAAGGACAAATTCTGGTATGTTCGCCTCTCGCCGAATCATAAAGTTCTGCATTATGGAGACTGTGACGAAAAAAGTACCCCAACTTTAGAGGAACTTGGGAACAAATTGGCCGTCACTGATATGAAGTGTGTGATAACAGGTAAAGACTGTCCTCACATGAAAGATCTAAGGGGGAGGAAGATCACACCCCATCTAGCATTCTCCCTCATTATAAAGTCTGCTGAAGTGACTTCCTTAGACTTTGTCGCGCCTGACGAGCAGATATTCGATTACTGGACGGACGGAATCAACGCGCTTTTGAAAGAAAAAATGTCGAGCAAATCTTTCGAAAATGACTTGGAAACTCTACTGTCGATGGACATAAAAGTACGATTACTTGACGCCGAAGGCATCGACATCCCTAAGGACCCGCCACAAATACCCGACGAACCGGAAGATTACGATTTTTATTACGATAATAATTAATAAGGACTCTTGTTTTATTCTTAGTCTCAAGCTTACTATATTTTTTGTGTATAAAAGTGTTACATAATGACGTCATTTTATATTTGACGAAGAATCGAATGTGAGATGTGCTGATACTATTAGCAGCATCGTTTTTGTAGCGGAAATGATTATTACTTAATTAATAGAGTTATTAACTTTATTTACTAGACCGTAACATCAATGAATCATCCAAAACTTAACCTCAACGGAAAATTATTTTTTACGCACTGACAAGTTTTGCCTCATATACATAAAAGGACTACTAAACGTATGTATATACTCTTTTGTTACATGATACGGTCTAGTAAGTAAAGTCTTTAGTAAATTAATTGAATTGCGAATAAGATACCAAATTAGGATTCGTTATTTTATAAAGGTGCGTCGTTGGGTGCGTACGTCCGCGCACCAATGGCGTCCACTGAATACTAATGAGATCTAGATGTCATGAATGATGACATTGTTGAGTTCGTATAGTCATAAAATTTAGTCTGCGTAAGTGACGAAATACTGATATGATTATTGAAATACATACTAAACTCATGCCTTTACTAGTGGGGGTAAACAGAAACTAGAAAGTTTCGTGCTAAGATCCTTTCATTTTTGCTCCTACTTATTAACAGTCTGGTCGCGCGACGTCAATGTCCTTCCTTTGTATTTTCTCATAAATGTTTTAGCCTCTTGGGACGTTTTTTCCTTAATTTATGAGTAGACATCGGTTCGTCACTTATATGAGCTGTTAGGAGTGAAAGAAATAGTACCAAAATAAAGATAAAATCTATTTTAGTATACCTGATAGATCTATAATGGTTTTATCGGCAATAGATTCGCGCGTTTTAAAAAAAAAAAAAAAACTATAAGGGCCTAGGTAGAGATGTAGATCTATAAGCTGCGAATTTTCACTAGCCCAGAAACGAAGTGCTCCCTAGGTTAGGAACAAGTATTAAAAAAAAACAGTGGGCGCATAAAACATTAACTAACTCAACATCTCTTTTAAAAATTATAAAATGATATTATCTCATAAAATTCCCAATAAAAGTTTTCCATTACATTTGTAAGAGCACAAAGTATTTTAATTATAGTGAATAGTTTCTTATATTACTTATATCCTAAATTATTGTTACAATGTATTACTGATTTTCCATTTATGCTGTATCGACTGAATTCTATTAAACTTCCATTTTAACCTAATGTATTGTGGCCATATACCAATATTATATTTTATATACCAAAGATCGTGTCTAAAGAACAAATATATTTAAATGTGTATGTATAAATAAAAGTTTTAAAACTACTTTGATTTTTTAATAATAAATATTGAAAGCTATGTGATATATTCATGCCTCAAGTTTGATATACTGTCAAAAAGCCTTGCATCACCTTTATCTTAGTGTAAGTCATCTAAAAAAATATTAATAATTCATCATTCAAAACCAATTTTACAGAATCTGCCTCTTGTGGATCGGTCCATGTGTCACCCGTCATTATTTAGTGCGAAAATGGGATGCGTCTGTAGGTTTTATACAGCACTATCTCTTTTGCACTGTAACAGCGATGTGGTACTATTCCACAAACGATGGAGCAGATATCGTGTCCTGCGTGTCTTCTTTTGTATTTTTCAGGAACTGAAAAGACGCTACTAAAGGCGTTAAACGAGTCGTAGCCAAGTTCTGAGCTGACTCAATTTGATTACCATCAACAGAAGACAGCGATGAATTCTAATAACGTCACAAGTACGTTTGTATGTTCCCAATTTAAAGAGGTGCAAAGCTTTTTGTATAGTTCAAGAGGCTAGAGCAAAGAAAACACATATCACAGTTACATAATACTTTATACACATGACTTAAGTAATTACTGCATTTTGGACACTTCAAACTTGGTATTGATAATTTCTTCGTCGGAGTCTAGCAATGGTAACGTGCTTGTAGGAATGTTCTCTTCTACCCAACGTAGGTCTGAGTCCAGACTGTTGTTCTGGTCGTGCGAGTCCCTTGCGTCGCCGGTGTCACCCGAAGAGTTCGTGCCTCGCATCTTCACGCCGTATGCGTCGTTGACGAATTGTTCTTCTTCTTCGTCTGTAGTGAATAAGAACATATATGTTTTAGTTTAGATACTTGGGGTTTGGATTAATCTACCAATACAAAAATAAGAAGCTTTTTTAGGTTATTTTTTTTATTCTGTGTGATAAAAAAATACTAAGAAACTAACTGTCCTAAAAACTAAAATATGGTTTCGAAAAATTCCTGCACGTTGCTGTCAACTGGTAATGTGCCCAAAAGAGTGAATTTAAACAATACCTACAGTATTCAGGGTGAAAAGTTCGGTTAAAAAAAACCGCATAATTCAGTTCGTTATATCGTATAGTGGCTGTACACTCTCACCGAGACACTCCGAAACAGGGCGAGTGCGAGAGTATATGGTAGCGCTCGTCTAGCCTCGATGTTCCTTGCTTTCCCTTAGCGAGTACGTCACTATCACACAACTGATCTAGTGAGAGTACATGGTCGCCCTCGAGAATAGAACATCTCGGTCCGAGAGAGACAGAGAGAGAGCTCTCGATCGAGAGTGTACAGGCACTATTACACTACAGTTAACAGCGAGAAATCAATCTCTAAATATGAAAAGGTAAACTGACTGACTGACTGGGTGCTATATCAACACACAGCCCAAATCGCTGGTCCTAGAGACATGAAACATGGAGGATGTGTTCTTTGTGAAGAGTAAGTATTCACTAAAAAAGGATTTTAGAGAATTCCACCCCTAAAGGGGTAAAATAGGGGTGGAAGTTTGTATGAAAGTCCGTCAGTTTTGAAGTTAGGATCTTCAAATTTTGTGTTTAGGCTGACAATTGAAAATTAATTCATATTGTGTCTCAGCGTTTTTGATAATTCTACCCCCGAAGGGTTAATAAGGGGGATGAAGGTTAGTAATCAGATGTTTTTCGACATCCACGCGGGCAAAAGCTAGTAAGGAATAAACAGCTAGAAGAAAAACCCTTAAGTATTTTATAAAACTCTTCTGCCATTTCCAGTCCCACCAGGTACACGGACCTTCATCGTCATCAGCATTGTCAAGCAGTGGTGTGAAAGCATAGCGCTGGTTGTTGTTCGTGGGTCGCCAGAGGACCATGATGACTGTCAGCACGCTGGCGAACAGCATGTGCCAGTATGCCTCATCCATCCATACCTCCTTCCAGTCCTGGAAAATACGGAGTTGATAAAGAATGTTGTAAAGTTAGGTTGGGCCCACTACTTAACCTTAGTATACTCGCGCCAAATTTTATAAATGCGTACGGTGTGACGGATCGAAAATTTGGAACACAATTTTAGGATATTTTTTTCAAATATCTAACCATTAAGAAGCCGTTAAAATTTCTGGTAACATACTAAAGATTATCGGAAACAAGATAATTTACTGACTAACCATTAATAAAAAATATATTACATAAACCTAAATGGGCACTTATAACCTTTAAAGATTCGAACCGTACCCCCAGGTACGGTTCGAATCGAAGAACGTAAGAATATTTGAATTTCGCGGACCACAAATCACAGACAATTGTACCCTGGATCCTGTACTTGAGTGGGTCGCCCAGTGTGTTTGTAGCATACTACGGCCACATGCGAAAAACGCAGGTTTTATCCAGAAATTAATGTAGCAAGTGATCAGGGAGTACAGTAAATAACACTAGTGTTTGTGCTCCGTTGGTCTCGTGCTCGCAAGCGAGACTGCTGAGAGTGGGTCCTAGATTCGATTACCGGGTCGGCAGGTTTTATCCAGAAATTAATGTAGCAAGTGATCAGGGAGTACATTAAATAACAGTAGTGTTTGTGCTCCGTTGGTCTCGTGCTCGCAGGCGAGACTGCTGAGCGTGGGGTCCTAGGTTCAATTACCGGGTCGGGCAAAGTGTTATTGGGTTTTTCCATTAGGAATTTCTCAGTAGTAATCAAGAGTTTGGAAGTTGGCGGTATGACACCCCCGTGCTTCGGAAAGCACGTTAAGCCGTTGGTAATCTCCGCTAGGATTGGCCGCCGGGACCAAAAAACGGCTAGGAGGACTATTATCATTATTATTGGTCCCACAGAAAATGTGCGAGTGTAGGATGATTAACGGAGATAGTGTGTGACGTGTGGCTCAGTCTTCACTAGAATGCTTAATGGATTCGAGACCTCAAATAGCTAATCTCTCAGCCAGGATTGCCTTCTCTATCCGTCAAATTAGATCGCTTATAGCTGCATAAAATAAAGCACACGAGAGACTAAATCATTAATCATATTTATTTCTGTAAATTGGTTTACAAAACTCTTTTACATATCAACATGTTATGTTTTAAAACTAGATGGGGTCGGTGTTTCGTACCTGACTACTCTGAGAAGAAACATCCGAAACAAACTCAGAGATCACCGTCTCTTTTAAAGTCCAGACATTGCTCAAGTCATATGAGGACATTAATGTCTGAGATGGTCTTTTGAAGAAATAACCACACAGATTTGAGTGGACCAGTCCAGACAGTGCAAGCATTTGTCAGTGATCGTGTAGCTCGACTCATAATACAAAAAGTGCCCCAAGTAACGACAGACCGTTGAGCAATCCTGTGACGGAGGCACAACACCATGACACCGCTCGCCGTGTGCAATGCTAGCGCGGAGCTAGTCGCAATGCTAGCGCGGAGCTAGTCGCAATGCTAGCGCGGAGCTAGTCGCAATGCTAGCGCGGAGCTAGTCGCAATGCTAGCGCGGAGCTAGTCGCAATGCTAGCGCGGAGCTAGTCGCAATGCTAGCGCGGAGCTAGTCGCAATGCTAGCGCGGAGCTAGTCGCAATGCTAGCGCGGAGCTAGTCGCAATGCTAGCGCGGAGCTAGTCGCAATGCTAGCGCGGAGCTAGTCGCAATGCTAGCGCGGAGCTAGTCGCAATGCTAGCGCGGAGCTAGTCGCAATGCTAGCGCGGAGCTAGTCGCAATGCTAGCGCGGAGCTAGTCGCAATGCTAGCGCGGAGCTAGTCGCAATGCTAGCGCGGAGCTAGTCGCAATGCTAGCGCGGAGCTAGTCGCAATGCTAGCGCGGAGCTAGTCGCAATGCTAGCGCGGAGCTAGTCGCAATGCTAGCGCGGAGCTAGTCGCAATGCTAGCGCGGAGCTAGTCGCAATGCTAGCGCGGAGCTAGTCGCAATGCTAGCGCGGAGCTAGTCGCAATGCTAGCGCGGAGCTAGTCGCAATGCTAGCGCGGAGCTAGTCGCAATGCTAGCGCGGAGCTAGTCGCAATGCTAGCGCGGAGCTAGTCCCTCCACTGCTAGTCTTACAGCACGTATTCTATATATTGTTTGGTAATACTTACAGTAATACAGGGCATGACCCTGTATGCCTTGATTGAGTACAGCATGAACACTACGGATGATATCACGGCGAATATCAGCGTGTTCGTGAAATGTCTGTACAGTGAAAACTTTATGTTGTTTCTGAAAAAAAAAAAGTGAACAAATAAAATATTGAATACAAGTTTAACTAACTTATTTATGCCCTTCATCATCATCATCATTTCAGCCGAAAGACGTCCACTGCTGGACATAGGCCTCCCCCAACTATCGCCACATTGACTGGTCCCGTGCGACTCGCATCCAGCGGATCCCTCATCATCCATCATCATGCCCTTATCCCAATTATTATTTGGGATCGGTGCAGCATGTCTTTTTATTCCATACTTCTAAGTGGGTGGCCTAGGTGACGCAGGTGTGGGCAGCATGTAAAACAAATGCTTGAGACTTGTAACAAATTACAAAGAAGGCACTCGGACGCGTCCTCATTAAGAACGGTCGCCGAGCGAGTGCCGAGCGGTCACGGGAACGCGACTTGTTGTGAGCCAGTTAGGCTGCCACGCTCCCTGCGAGCTGTGCTCAGTGCTCAGTACGCAGTGCGCAGTGCGCAGTACGCAGTGCGCAGTACGCAGTACGCAGCCCGCCGCGCCGGACGCTCACAGCTGTGCGCACGCGCACGCTCGCCGCCCCGCTGATCGCATCTGCGAGCACCTGGGTCGCAGTATCGTCTTTCACACAGTCCATCCATTGCTTCTTTAGACTTCTATTACTAACTAACCTCCTCAGCTGCAGCGTCCTCATGGTGTGTGAGAGTGAGACGAACACCCACCAGCATATAGCGCTGTCTAACAGTGACAGCGGTACTTCTGACAGTAGTAAGTCTCTATTCGAGTCGTTCGCTTTCTGGTGAAGTCGCAACCAAGCGTTGATTCCGCCTAGGATGCCCCATAAGACGCCTAAACCCACTACTCGTTGTAGAGCTGGTCCTAATCGAGGCCTGAGGGAGGAAAACGATTGTGTTATTGTTAATTATATCGGATTATTTAGCAATAATAAATCACACACACAGAGAAAAACTTCTATAGACCGACCGGTTTTTTCCGCGACTCCACACTGACATTGTATTTGGGACGGGTCGATGATACCTCATTTCGCCAGATTATTTCTACTGCGGCCAACCTGGGCCCGCAAACGGTTAAGAGATCTCCAGATTGGCCAATGCAGTTCCTGTACAGGTGAAAGATGTTCTGCTGGATTGATGAAGTGAGGAGGTATCTGAAGACTGTGTTCACGATATAGCTAAATGTGTTTTTGGTAAACAACTTTAAAACCCCTACAGCAAACAATTCTCAATAGTACTTGTCGTTCTGATATCAACTTAATTTTTTCTAGAATAAAATTGATAATTATTCGTTTAAAAGGAAGTAATAGAAATTGAAAACAAACTTACTTCACAATACCAAATCCTAAGGACACAATGATGACTAGCATGCGCGCTAAGGCCCTCTTAGCGACTGATATCCACTCCGCAAACATGTACACTTCCACGCTGAAAGAACTGAAACAAACAAAAATAATCATCATCTGCCTAGCCTTTTCCCAACTATGTTGTGGTTGGCTTCCAGTTTAACCGGATGCAGCTGAATACCAGTATTTTACATGGAGCGACTGCCTATCTGACCTCCACAACCCACTTAGTACTGGGTAATACGATACCCCTTGGTAAGATTGGCTGTCAGACTTGGGCCACAAACAAAAATAATAAGTAACTAAAACGAAATATTTTTAGCATTTAGTTTATGCTTTCTTGTACAGCGATACAAAGAGGTTTTAGCGCTGGAATGATGTTGACACAGGAGCGATACTGGTAAAAAATATTTGTACAGCTCCATCTTCAAAATATTTCAATCGATCGTCGTGTAGTTATTTTATTTCCCGAGCTCGGTATAATCACAGCAGTTAATTATTAATAAAATAAGTTCAATGACATGTATTTCACGAAAAAAATACTATACAAGGTGGAAGGTTGACCGATGCACAAACGTCTACCACATATTTCAGTACGTAATTCCGAACCCGATTTTGTTTTAAATAAAATTGATATATTTAAAAAAAGACCTGCCTGATCAAATTGTATAGAACACTATACATTTTGAACGTATACTTTAGAAGGAAACAGCTGGTTTTTTTTCCGATTCAGAATGGTGTACTGAGTAAGTGGTTACCCGTTTGTTCGTCGAGGGATATCGACGAACAAACGGGTAACCACTTATCCACCCTGTATGTGGTTTAAAGGAAAATTATACTTTTCTTTACACTCTGTATACTTGGTTGGTACTCACCCAGAACTATTGATAGAAGAATAAACTCCATAGTAGGTGGCGCTCTCAACCATGCCCAGCAGGGCTACGCCCCCGATCCAGTACTGTATGCGGAGCAGGTCCCGCCATTGTAGCCAGCAGACCAACAGCCAGCCGGTGCATAGGAGGGTGTAGATACCGCACATTACGCCGAAGAACTTGGGAAGAAGTTGGTAGTACTTGAACTTCGAGAACCTCTCTTAATGCATAAATGGTTAGGCAGAGGCACTATTCGCTATTTATTTTTAAATCCCATGTAATAGGGGGCGATCCTATTGCTATCACCGGGCACAAATCCAGACTCCGTGGCTGCTACTAAGAAATTCCTGGTGCTGTTACCTGGGAACCAAACCCAGAACCTCAATGCTCAGCAGTTCGCTTGTGACCACTATTGCAACGAGGCGCCTTTAAAGCTACATATTAAAGAGCCTGTTTTATTTTTACCCACGTGCTATAATTCGGGCTTTTACAACTTGGCTCTCACTAATCAGTTCTTGTTTACGTTGCTTGAAGCTTCGTATTCATCAAAGAACAAACATGTGTCGCTAGAGATGTCGGGCGCAGTTAGGCGATTTAGAATTCCTTTATTTGGTGGATTTTGCATAAAAGGTGTAAATGGACCCTTCACGAAGCCAACCAACATTCTAAAAAGTAAGTAACCCTACGCAAAAACTATTGCTGGGAAAGGATTTTTTTTGGAGTGAAAAATCACGTTTTACGGTAAAGCTCAATGTAACGTACTCAAAACATTGTCCTGATGGATGCATTGAATAGTAAACGGGTAAAGTTATAACCTTAAAACTGGAAAAAGTTGGAACTTTGTCCTCCAATATCTCCGTAACTAGAAGGTTCCCCGGTGTGGTCTAAATTTCTAGAACTAAATACTGATCGCAGTGACGGGGAGAACTAGTGCTTTTTGGCTCCGTTAAGGGTCTTTTTACACCCTTTATATTAATGTACTTTGCAGTTATTACTTTAACTTACCGGTAAAAGTGGCCAGATGGCAGCTGATAGGTACCCGGAAGGCGACGGCATCTCAACGGTTGCTACAGCTCTAAACGGTTTGGGAGAGGTCGCGCTCATTCGCAGCATATATATGCCTTCTGATTCGACGGTAAGTAGGGTGTGTCGTGCTGATTTCTATAACAGAAAAAAAATATTGGCAATTTTTTTTTTTTCGTGCGCATCTATCTTTTTAATATCTCCCGCCACCCACTTCGCACACAGCGAATAAGATCACGAAAACACCGGCTTGAGCCGATCACGTATCGCCAAACTTAACGAATTTAGTAGACACGTCGTTTGAACCGAAACGCGGCGAATGAAGTCCTTTTCGCTTTTAATTTTTGACATGGAGGTCCTTCTGAGCGGCTCAAGCAGAATGTTCCCTGCTTATAAAAGAGATTTACTTACCGATACAGTCGTAACCCCATCTTTCTGTGTGACTGCGGGCTGAGAAGGCTCCAGAAATATGATTTGATTGGGATGCTGGCATACGATAGTCGCCTTATCTTCTTTGATTAGTTGTACCGCGTGTGTACCGTTCTCTTCTACCGGCATGTCCATTCTGTCTACGCATGGTGCAGTTTTCTAGAAAAATAATATAAAGAGATTATTTCGTCCTTTAGTGCTGCTTTTTTCTGCTGAACTGTACTCGTAACGTTACATCAGTTGCTTTTCATGAACGAGAGACAGTCGTTTGGATTTATACCTTATCACAATTACATAAGAGGTCTGTAGACAGACGTGATAGCTATCGATATTTTAAACATCATATGTACTCTTAACTGTAGTTTCTTTTTGCCCAGCTAATTTATTGTGACCTTGTATAAAACGTAGGTTTATGAACCACAGTTCGATAAAACTCAAAACCAATAAAAAATAAGTACTATACGATACGCTTACGTTTATGGTATCCTACTTCCATGAATAATTTTGTTGACAACGCATTTTACATTTGTCTATTCAAGCGATTCGAAAAAAAGTCATCAATGGGTGCAAAAAAAAACTGACAATGGGGTTCTGGGTCGACCAAGCTTTGCCTATTAGAAAATTTTCAGTAGTAGCTTGGAGTCTGGACTTGTGCCCATGACAATAGACTCGCCCCTTATTCCATAGAAACAATGAACGTGGCGGGATGAGGGTGCTATGCCTACGTCTTCAGGAATTACAGGAGTGAAGTTTGAATGTATTATTACTATACCTGTTGAAAATAATGCATATAGTCTGGAGAACATTTAGTCTTTGCCCATTTGTAGTTGATGGTTATATCACTGGAATTCGCCGTTTCACATTTGACTGAAACAAAATGTATCTTGAGAAAAATATTTTGGTAAGTTTACACACACTAATTATTATCGGTGCAAGACAAGTTAAGAAAAAGTGTGGTCTGTTTGTGGTGACAAACAGACTGATCTGAGTCTGATCACTTTCCGATCGATCGTAGTGTGATCAGACGTAGGATAAGCGGCCTTCATACGTTTAGCAACTGATAGCACCGATGTTACGCACAACCGCGCGCGCTTGTGACCACAGACCACCAGTAGCGTTCGCAACTGGTCCACGAATACTCTTGGCTGTACTCTGTTAATGGATTAAAAGCAGAGAGCCTCGACCAACACCTTAGGAGGCTCTCATTGCGCGGCTGGGTCAAGGGCTTGATTCAGAAAGCAGTACTCTTGGACTCGGCACGCATAGTGAGGCGGTTCCTCTCTCTGGAGCCCTGACCACCGGCAGCCTGGACCTTCTTCCTGATACCGATGGGCATCATCTATTTTTATATTTTTAAATGTTTTGTTTACTTTTGTTTTTGAAAATATTTAAAAATGTATTAGATAAGAGAAAGAATGAATAAAGAAAACATTAAGTAACTTTCAATAAAAATTGCAGCTTCTGCTATTTTTTTTGACCTCTGGAAACCTTGCGTTAATGCAGTACCACGCCAGCCAGACAGCCCCAACGTAGCTAACATATACTACGTGACTAACCTATGGCTGTGCGTACTTTCTGTACCAGTTGAATAAATATTATATAAATACGAGTTCGTATCATTGACACAGTCGCAGTTCGTATCATTGCCCGCGGCAGCTACATTATGAGGCTTTCAGTATCAATGATAAATGGCTTGCTAATGAATAATTTGGCTTGCTGTTATAATGGCTTCAAATGTATAGTATAACTAGCTTTTGCACGCGCTTTCGCTCGCGTGGAGGTTGGTAATCATCCAACGGGAACTTCCGGTTTAAAGACATTTTATTTTCTCAAAGAACAAATTACAGTTCACTTAAAGAGAAACTTAACTAAATTAACAATAGGAACTACTACCGGTATATAGGGTAATAGGTAACGGACTGGCAGAGTATCTTTCGCATTAATAGTCTATAAAGGGTAGAAGGGACACCCGCGCTCAAACAGTTACGGTTTAGGCGCAGAAGGCCTAATTCTCAAAAGGGCCACAGAGTCGCAAAAAGACTAGTTCTCGAAATGGAAAATTCTCTAAAGGCCTAATTCTCTGAATGGCCAATTCTCTCAGAGCCTAATTCTCTGAATGGCCGATTCTCTAAAAGTCTAATTCTCTAAATGGCCAATTCTCTAAGAGCCTAACTCTCCAAATGGCAAATTCTCTACTGAGATAACTAAATGCATTAGGAATATTTTCCATGTTTATTAAATCATTATTTATTAACCATATTCATCATTAATACGCATCACACTCAGCCTTTCTTGTTTATCCAGGCCTTATTCCCAGTTCTTAGGGTCGGCACTAAAGAATATGCATGTTTTTTTTGTTATATCTTTTTATTATGTTAATTTAAAAAAGATTATCTTTTTACTAATACGCGCTGGTGTCCAATACAATAGAAGTATTATCTTCAGTGCATGCTGCATGATAATCGACATGTAGGATGTATATATCGCACGTCCTCTAAAAAACAGTCATAACACAAAATATGTAGATTTTTAGATAATACCCTACTCGACTTCAATTGTCATTGTTCTATAATTGAAAAAAAAAACCGCCTTATGCATACCAAAATAAGTCGCGAAATGGCACATGCGAAAGTTTTTGGCGCAAAGCATCGTTAAGAACACAAAAAGCCTTAAATGCGTCTATCTCAAAACTGCTATTTTTGAGTTATGACAGTTTTTTAGAGGATGTGCGATGTGTCTATTAACAACATACAATACCTGCTTCATGATTCTGGCCGCCTGGTTGTTTGTGAGACTTTACTATCCTTATTTCTCATCATCTACGTGTCCTTGCCAGTGTCCTACTACGTATTGTTCGATTGTAAACTCGCAATTACTTGAGGTATATACTACTAGGAAATCCAAAGCGAGGTAAATTCACATTAGTGCAAATTTTGCACTAATGTACTTTGTATGAACTACGCCAAAACGTAGCACTGGTGAGAACAGTAACCCCATAGTATATAAGTGTTGACATATCAATGTCATTTCAGTTAAAACACCAAACTAAATTCAAGTTATATTTATCACTTCCGTTCGATCCTTTAATTTAAAAGCTTTCAAAATGGTTTTGATAAGTCTTAAATTCTTTTATTTTGAAAATAAACTAAAGTAACAGGTATAACTTGAAATTGGCTTGATTTTATCGTAACCGTCAAACTCAAAGCATTTATTTAAAAAAAATGAAATCTTTTATTTAAAAGAATACCCAATTGTAGAAAATGTGCCATTTTGATAATTACCCATTTAAAGAATTAGGCTTTTAGAGAATTGGCCATTCAGAGAAACAGCCTTTTAGAGAATTAGGCTTTTAGAGAATTTGCCATTTTGAGAACTAGTTCTTTTGCGACCCTGTTGCCAGTTTGATAATTAGGCCTTCTGCGCCTAAGCCACGGTTACCACATATTCAGAACATCATTCTAAACCACCCCACATTTAAAGTTTTTCAGTAATTATTTATAAAATCTGCTGTTCGGTACAAAAGGGTACCTACCTACACGATAAAAATTTATGGAACAGCAGTTTTTTTTTTAAATTACCAATGAAAAATTTCGTTCAGATGATAAATGATGTGTCCCTTCGACCGTGTATGGTAAGTCTATTAAATACTGTCCATTTAAGGAACACCCCTATTTAACCCCTCAGCGGTTAAAAGCGTGACGGAGGTGCATTCATTAGTATCATTCAACTATTAGAACTTGAGTCAAATGCACTAGAGTTCTGATAAGCCAACCACATAAATGTTTTATCTTAAAAGCATCGATAACTCGGACATAGTCTAGTGATAAGATAGTATCTAACATGTACCGATATTCAATTAACATTGGCAGTAATAGTGTTGCCTTGTTATAGCTGCATTACAGGGTTAACTCTTCGCTATTTAGAAAGCGATTGCGCCAAAAAAGACAAGAATCTTATTATTTTTAATTATTATAAATCGGTTTTTGTCATTTACGCTTAAAGAAATATCAACATTCTGCAGGTGTATCCAGATTACTGATCATGAATGAAAAGGACTGGCTGTTTTTTTATTATTAATAATGTGGGGATACTCCCCATTGGGCTCGCGATCGCAAGCGCGAATACTGAGTGTGAGATTCCCAGTTTGGACAGTGTTATTAAGGTATTCTATAAGGAACTTCTAATTAGTAGCCTGAAGCTTGTTTGTTACTGCGTTATTGGTGTGAAACCCCTTGTGCCTCGTAAAGCCAGGGGCGCCTTCACTTCGAGACCCTGGGCACTTGAGAACACTTCGCTCGCTCAAATTTTTTTGCACCCTACATCGGATACGCTAGGTTTTCTTTCTTACAGAAATAATGGTGAAAGAGGAGAACTTTCGCATTATTGCCGAAATACAGCCTGATTTACTGCGCAGACAGCGTTGGCCCTGCCACTGGTTTCTCCCAAATCGTGTCAGGTTGCCGTGATTGACTATAAGGCTGAGCTATGAGTTGCGTAAAATGAGTCGTGGAATTTACGCTGCACTCGATTTCATACTAAAGTCCTGTTTGTACCACACGGTGACGCAAAATGAGTGACTTTAGTATGAAACCGAATGCAGCGTAAATTCCGCGACTTATTTTACGCGACTCACAGCTCAAAAAATTATGCTCCTTTGGCCTCAGCCTAAGTGTGGAAAAGGGACTGCATCTGTTTTTGTGCAAATGCTAGTTGTGGTCTATAATAGAATGGATAAGGTAAGGAACGAGTACATTAGAGGAAATTTGAAAGTTGCGCCAGTTACAGAAAAGTTGAAAGGGAATCGACTGTCTTGGTATGGACATATGATGAGGAGGGACGAATCGCATGTGACTAAAAAAGTGATGAATATAAACGTTGATAGATGAAGACTTGGGCGTACCCACGGTTGGGCAAGGTGGGGCACTTACCCTACCCTGCTCTCTGACCCGAAGCTAAGAATTTTTAGGCAAAATTAATATAT
Organism: Noctua janthe; assembly: GCA_910589295.1. NCBI lineage: Eukaryota > Metazoa > Arthropoda > Insecta > Lepidoptera > Noctuidae > Noctua > Noctua janthe. The sequence goes on from OU342561.1 coordinate 3,619,665, forward strand.
GATAAAAATAAATATTCATTTGGGTACTTCAACGTTTTTCACATTAAAATAAAAACTTGGTTAAGGTCAACTATGACAGAAAAACGTCTTGTCGGCCTCTGTATGATGAGTGTGCATAGAAAGAGGGTTCTGGAAGCACAATATAAGTACATTTGAAAACGAAATTTTAGTTAGATTTAGCCAAAACCGTCGCAGATTATTATTTAAATTAGGTGTAGTGCAGTCAATAAAACGTATCAGTCAGTAAATAAAAACCATTTTTAAATTCCTGCTACTTAGTATATTTACTTCTGCTCCACACCTTCAAAAATGCTGGGTACGCCCATGGATGGAGAGGGAGAGGAAGACCAAAGAAACGATGAATGTATTGTGTGAGGAATGATATGAAAGATAAAGAAGTAAATGATAGCATGACGGTTGACAGAGGAGAATGGAAGAAAAAAACGTGTTACGCTGACCCGTACATGGGACAACGGCAGTAAGATGATGATGATGACTTGTGCACGATAACAACTGCTGCATGCTTGGCTAGTCTATCTATTATTTTCTACTTTGTCTTGTAGTATGGACCTTCAAAAAGTGATGGCCGCCGTGACCAATATTCGGTTGAGAAGCCAACGATGTTGTTGAGATATTAAATTGTAATAAACCTGATGAACGGTTCTATTTTTTAGTTGCCATACATAAGTTTTTAAACTCATGTCTAAATAATAACAGTCGCTCGGATCGATATTTAGGTTAAGCCGTGCTTGCCTAGGTTGGTCTGTGGATAGGTGACCACCCATTATATACCTAGTTTCCCCCGTGCCTCGGAAAGCACGTTAAGCCGTTGGTCCCTGCTGTCATTTGTAGATCTTTGACAGTTGTTAGGCAGTCAGTGGCCCAAAAAGTCTGACAACCAGTCTTACCAAGGAGTATTACCTAGTAATAACTGGGTTGTGGAGGTCAGATAGGCAGTCGTTCCATGTAAAATACTGGTATTCAGCTGTATCCGGTTCGACTGGAAGCCGACCCTAACATAGTTGGGAAAAGGCAAGGTTTTCCTAACATAGTTGGGAAAAGGCAAGGTTTTTAAGCTGACATGATCACTAACATTATAATAAACTTTGTCTGTTCATAAACACCCACCCGCAATAACTTCAGTATATTCGCGATCATGGTGCTTGCAACAGCGCCGAAATATTGGGAACTCAAAACAAATAATGAACATGGTAAATATTCCGTTCTCAGTGTTAATGATCATTTTTATTTGCCATTTGGAGAAACCATGGAAACAGGAATTAACATAGAAAAGAAGGGAAGTGTATTTTCTGCCACACATTTTAATAAACCACTATCAGTTTACTTACAATCTAAGATTGTCATACATTATGATAGGGAATATACAGGGTGTAAACAGACCCTTCACATATCCGTCAACCAAGCATTCATCAAACTAAGTAACTTTACGCTAAATTTTTTGCTGGGAATCGACTTTTTTTTTGGGGTGAAAAATCACGTTTTACGGTAGGACTCGATGGAAAGCACTCAAAGCATTGTGCTGATGGATGGATTGAATAGTACGGGGGTCGTGGAGGTGTGTAAAGTAAAAATCTTGCATTAAAAACATGTACTTAAAAAAAAAACTTGTGAAAAAGTTGGAACTTTGACCCCCAATATCTCCGTAACTAGACGGTTCCCAGGTATGGTCTAGAACAAAAAAAGAATGCAAAGACGGGGAGAACAAGTGCCTTTCGGATGTGTTAAGAGTCTATTTACACCCTTTATTTTTAACCATTTAGTCAGAGGCCCATAGGTAGCATAAAACTCTCGACACCAGGTTAGGCACTAACCACACGATAAAGAAAGAAAGACCATTTAGTAACTACCTACCTTCCGCCCGCGGCTTTGCATACTTAGATATCATTATAAATTATAGCCTGTTTTATTCTGATGTATAAACTATTATAAATGCGAAAGTTTGTGATGATGGATGAATGTATGTTAAAACTACTGAGCGGATTTGGATAAGAATGAAATTTCACACAAATAGTCTATAGCCTGGATTACTATATATCATCATCTGCCTAGCCTTTTCCCAACTATGTTGGGGTCGGCTTCCAGTCTAACCGGATGCAGCTGAATACCAGTATTTTACATGGAGCGACTGCCTATCTGACCTCCACAACCCAGTTAGTACTGGGTAATACGATACCCCTTGGTAAGACTGGTTGTCAGACTTTTTGGGCCACTGACTACCTATAACGACTGTCAAAGATCTACAAATGACACCCGGGACCAACGGCTTAACGTGCTTTCCGAGGCACGGAGGAAACTCGGTATGTAATGGGTGGTCACCCATCCACAGACCAACCTAGGCAATTATTACTTAGCCACGAGCTCCTCCTGGATTACTATATATAGGATACTTTTATTCCAGAAGTACAATCCTGTGGAACAATTACCAAACTCCATGCGGGCGAAGCCACAGGCATAAGCTAGTAAACTATATTAGTTATATATATTATAGCTATATTATTTAGTAACAAACATTCATCCATCATCATCATCATTGACAACAAAATGACCAATATCCACAAAAACTTTTTGATGCCATTTGATCCTGTTTAATAAAGATAAATAAAACGAAATTAATTAATGGAAAAAGCAATTTGCAATTTCCAACTTTTCTAATACTGATACGTAACTTGGTCCCACCACACAAACCAATAAATACACCATCATATCACCAGGTAACATTCCTCAATATCCTACAGCCTATTTCAATCCACAGCCACGGAAAAGGGGGAAGCCCTTACTGCCCCATCTCAAAATTCCAGCCTGAATAACACTGAATTAGGTTCTTTTTTAATGACTTTTTTTTGCTCATTTTTTTTTTGGTCCTTTTCCTTGCATCTCCTTACATCACCCACCTGATGCCTATGATAAAAGATAATTGTAACAATACAAGGTCCAACCCTGAAAAAAAATGCATAGCAACTAGTCTTGTACTCATGTAGCAAGCAGTGTGTTAAACTTTTTTGCCAACCAATGGAGGAAAAAGCAATGAACACCATATAGTAATACAAAAAGAAAAAGAATAAACTATGTTTACAATAATTCATAATACTTACTCATTATAATGAGCTGAGCATCTTTAAACAGTGACTTTGCTAGCGTACACACACAATCATCCTGAAAAAAAAAACATTTATTCAACTTTGTAGGTTTAAATGTGTAATTTTAAATTGTAATAGAACCTATCTAAAAACAGCTGTGTTAGGTAGAATAAAAACATGTCCTGTTTAATTTTCAGCGTTTAAAATTTTGAGATTAACTATGTTGTTTTTTGAGCAAGAATGATTTTTATACTTTATTGTCTTTTTCCACCTATTTCTTCCAGTCTAACTGGATGAAGCTGAATAACAGTATTTAACATATAACTGCCTATCTAGCCTCTACAGCACAGTCACTAGGTAATACTATTGTTATTTACACTGTTACTTTTGTTATATTGACTAGGGTCCTTGAGTAGGAAGGAGTCCTTGGTAAGTCTAAGAGTAGCTTAACCTTTGAATGTCTCTTCCATGCAGCTGTTATTACTTAGCCACAATAATTATTTTATACTTATATAATCCAATTCTAGTTGGAAATTGATATCAGAATCTTTTTAGGATGGCATGGTAAAATAATTGGTTCATTAAATAAATGTACAGGAAATTTTATATAAATTTTCCTGTAACTTTTCCTGAGTATAAATATATCTTTTATCAGATCTCAAAGTAGGTAAATGATATTTTATATATCAATTTCGAGGCCGTTTAACTATACAATTAGCAGTGAAGCTGCGTCTATAACTATTTTAGTAAATAATCAGAAACAATGAGTCAGAAAAAATCCATACATAGACGCTTATCAACATGAGTAAATTGGCAAATCTACGATCGTATACTTACAAAGAAGGAGCTCCTACAATACTGTGTTTCATCGCAAACTTTCATAGATCGAATTGCAAAATATCCTCACCTCATTCAGCGGTAAATCCCATTTTCCTACGTCCGAAAAACTGTGCGTTACTTTGAAGATTGCCACAATCAATATAAATAGGATTCGCAACATTGTAGTTGATTTAGGCGGAGAAATTGATAACTAATTTATTCATAGCAAAAAACTATCAAACATCATGGTAATTTGGTTTTTATTTATAGTTACACTTAAAAATTATTTAGAAAGAAAATGCATTTACTCCACTTTACACACTTGACAGGCATTTGTTTGAGTTTTGACATTTAGCATTTTGACTGACGTGACTATAATGGTAGAAGAAACGAAAAATTACATTCTGCTACATTCCGTAATTGTTTATGTTTTTTTAATTTTATTGATATTTTATTTAGGTATGATACCTACAGATACTTTGAAAATTCAGTTTGATGAATCAATGAGAAAAATAGATTTCCAAGTTTTCTTAATTGGGAACCTTATCTGCGATCAGTTGTACTGAAAAGAATAGGGTTTAGTCTTGGATTAGATGGGTAAAAAAAACCTTTGACAATTGACATTGACAGAACTAGTAGAGCCTTAGGTTGTCGTGTCAAAATATTTTTGTTTTGTTTTTCGTATATTTCATAAAAAATCGCATAATATGACATAATTGTAATGTTTTCTATTTATTTTAATGTTAAATTACGTAAATTAATTATAATAACAGTAAATACTTATCATGTTTTGGTGATACGATATCCATAGTGTGGTACCGTGGTAGTCATGTCAGATTGCGCGCTGGTGTCCAATGTAAGCGAACACGATGCGAGTATGGACGTGGGGAACGACAAGTCTCTATTCGAGCCCACTGTTGAAATGATGGTAAATGATTTTGATGACGAGAGAACACTAGACGAAGAAGAAGCTTTGGCGGCGGGAGAGCAACAGGATCCTAAAGCCGAACTCAACAGCCTTCAGCGAGAAGGTGATATGCCCTTGGAGGAACTACTAGCACTGTACGGATACGACAAAAGCATGGACAAACCCACACCAACAGAGCAGGCCCCTGAGGTGGTGCCCGAAGAGATTGAGAAACCAGAATCAGCATTACAGCAATTGTATAGCGAGACTACTAGTCCAGAAGCCACAAGATGCCTTAGGTCTGGCTCGAGACCGCCTTCTGAGGAAGAAGATGATTATGACTATAGTCCGGATGAGGATGACTGGAAAAAGACTATAATGGTTGGTAGTGACTACCAAGCTGCAATACCTGAAGGTTTATGTAGCTATGACGATGTACTTCCATATGAAAATGAGGACAAATTACTGTGGAATCCAACTATGGTGGAAGAAAAAGTTACAGAGGACTATATGAAGAAAATCAGTGCAATGAACTCAGGAACTGGAATAGATGCTGTACCCCGAGGGAGACAGCTACGAGACGATGAAGAAGCCCTTTTCCTGCTTCAGCAGTGTGGTCACAATGTAGAGGAAGCATTGAGGCGGCGGCGTATTTCTGCCCAAACCCCAGCCCATGCAAGCCTCTGGTCAGAAGAAGAGTGTCGCAACTTTGAAAATGGTCTTAAAGCCCATGGCAAAGATTTCCATGTAATCAGACAGTGCAAAGTACGGACACGGTCAGTTGGAGAATTGGTTCAGTTTTATTACATATGGAAAAAGACAGAACGCCATGATATATTCGCTAATAAAGCACGTTTGGAAAAAAAAAAGTACAATATACATCCAGGTCATACAGATTATATGGACAGATTTTTGGAAGAACAGGAGGCATCAGGGGCTGGAGTTGTCAGACCAGTGTCACCTTCTCCAATGGATTTTGGTCCATCTCCTGCCACACAGCCTGACCCGCTAGCCTTGGGTGAAAAGGAGGTGTTTTCCCAGCTAAATGCCCACACACCTCCACGAGCCTTATCTATGGAGGACCCAGAACCGCCAACCGGTTCCTAATACATGTATTATTGGCAAAGGCCATCCGTAGCAAGCACTGTTTGTAACATACTTAACTATGTTGTTAATAGAATAAAGGTATTTTTTCCTTATTCATGAAACTAAACCAATTTTTGTTTTTATAACACTATCTTATATGAAGGACTGACTTAGAACCTTTTTTTTGTATTTCAACATTTTAAACAGTACAATGTAAATAATAAAGCTGTAAAATTATGTTACATGTTTGTGAATAAGGGAATTATGCAGAATGGAATGAATGATTATGTACCCATCTGTAGATGGGTGCTGTATAAAATTATGAGGTACTTGATGATAAGAATAAACAGTGCAAATAAATGCGTAATTTTATTATGCTTTTTATCCTTTCTATCCTTTCTATTAGGTTTGAGTTTGAGTCATCATGTTTGAAGGATTAGTCAGCTGGACTACGCTGGACTCTGCGTTTTCGAGTGCTAGCTGTCCAGGGTGCACCGGGCGTTTGTAATCGAATTATTTTTCCTTTCTTGCACCCCTATGTCTTTCTGTTTTTGCTAGGGAGTTCGCATGCCCAGTGTGGCATTGATCCACCCACGTTGAAGAGGTTGACATAGCGCTAAACAATACCTGTCGTATCGTAACAGGGTGCTTCAGACCTACCCTCCTTGCGATGTATCCGCTGGCAGGTATAGCTCCACCAGATGTATGCTGCGAAATAGCAAGTCGCATCGAAAAGGGGAACCACGAACGAGATCACCGCCACCGTACGGGCATGAACTACCACCTGCACGCTTAAAGAGCCGTAAAAGATTTTTAAGATATCCGACCTCCTTAGTAGACGGTTCGTCAGACGAGAGATGCGAACTGTGGAGAAACAAACATCCCATCCCTCCACATTTCATCAACCCGGAAGAACACCTGCCGCCCGGATATGAACTGTAGTGGCCAATCTGGAAATCCCTTAACCGATTGCGAGCCTAGGTTGGCCGCTGTAAATATAATCTGGCTAAATCTTCGAATCGACAGATTGCCAGTGTGCAGCCCCTCTGCAGGATATGCTCTATCTCCTGTCCTGCCCATCCTGCCCAACCACTTGCACCTACCAAGATTTAATCGAAGCAAATTTTACAGCTGTGCAGTTGGCTACATAAGTACATACTGGTCTAACAATTTGAGTACATCGACAAGTTATGAAGAAGAATCCTTTCCATTTGCTAAAAAACCACCTTGTCTAAGTATAATTGTGTGCATGCATAATATTTTGGCTGTATCGGCGAATTTTTCATGAAATTTCTAGCTTAGACCTGTAAAGCGGTCTCTTCTAAGTTACCTGTTCAAAGTTGGGTGTGTAATGTGTAACGTGTGGAACTATTACTAACTACATGTAATTTTTTGTCTGAAATCTGTGGTTTTCCTAGTCAATTTGAAGTAGGTTTCCTGTTTTGATTCAAGTGTACTGGGATTACAAGAATTCCTATGACTAATATAACCTACCTAAACAAAATAAGTTCCAAGTTCGAGTTTTTCATTGTAGATTTTAGTTCATTTTGTGCACCGACAGATGGCAAGAGTGTTTCCTTCCTATTTTCCTGTTTCGTTCAGAAATGTGTTTTCAAATTCAAACTTCACCTTAGCTCAAAAATCATGCTTACGATATTATTATTTTCAGTATCGAATAGTATAGGTAACATGACAGTGACAGTTTCAAACGTCAACTTATTTAGAAATAAAAATTCGAAAATATTTTATTGATTTCTTTAAAAACACGAAAGTAGATACGGATTTTCAATCATTTGTGAAAGTACCTATACTTAAAGCTCTTAGGTAATATTGACTTATTTCTCAAGATTCACAGTACCACCAAAACAAAACGATGACTGTAAGCTCAGAGATGTCGGAGAAGGAGATTATGAACGATTTTAAGGAAAATTACGGTAAGGTCCGTAAACTACTCGACGAAGACAGCAAAAATGACCCGGAAAACGAGCCTTACATTTCCAAATACAAAGCTAAAGAAATTCTCAATAGTATGTGCATCAGTTTGAAGGAATGTCTCAGTAGTCCAACTAGTTACGACGGAATATGGCTTCACGCTATGCTAGGGACCGTTTTACTGAACATAGGTATTATTGACATGGAAACTGAAGAGCTAACATCTAGTGAAAAGGTTTTATCAGAGGCTGTTGACCTGCTTGCACCAAAATCAACAAAACCAGAGATTGCAATCATTATGATCAATGTTTACAATAACCTAGGCATATTGTGGTCTAATCGCGATGCGCCGGATAAGGCTAGAATATTTTTGTTGCAAGCCAAAGAGTTGTATGAGACCTATAAATGTACAATGCAGATGCCTTTGCCTATAGAACAACTCCTGACGTCGGAGAGTCCTATAGGTGATTTCATGGTACTAGAGAAATCACACACACTGACTCTTTACTTTTTAGCTCAAGTCTATGGTTCATTGAAACAGAACTTGAAATCTGCGATATATTGTCATGTAACCTTGCGGAGGCAGCTACAATACCATGACTATGAGCCTATAGACTGGGCGTTGAATTCTGCTACATTATCACAGTTTTTTGCTGAGCAGAATGGGTTTTTCCAATCGAGGCATCATTTGGCAGCTGCATCAACTATCCTAGAACAGTATGAAGAGAAGTTGGGGTCAGCTGAAAATAATGATGAAGTGCTGCAAGCAAAAATAGAGACATTTAAGCATAGGTCAGCTGATGTGGCTCGGTGTTGGGCCAAGTATTGTACCTTGCTTATGACTTCATCTAAAGCAAGGCTAATGACTGATTCTGAAGAGATACCTGACCCTATAACAGGTAACTCATACTTAGTCTTAATAACTTATGTTGTAACTGATTTGCCATAACAAACAATTTTTTAATATTATTATGGTGCTGCCACACTGGAAGCATTCGCCTGTAATGTAACAGTTCAGATTTCAATCCACAGACCAATCTCAGTAAGCACTAATCAAAGTTGAAGACAGACCTGTGCGGCTGTTATTTATTTAGCCAATGCTAATAACACTAAAATATTTGCAATACTAACAAAATATGGATTACTGTTGTCAAATACCGAGCTGTACAGTGCACAACCTGTAACAATCATTTGTTTCTGTTCAGAATCAAATAAATAATAAATTTGAGATTGTTACATTACTGGCGAGTGTTCCGGTGAGGAAGTACCTTTATGTGATTTTATTCTTTACACTTAAAATACTCTTTATTCTTCTCATAATTCATGTTCAGTTCTTTTCCAAATCCCAAATCAGGTTGCTTTAGTGCAGGTAGATTTACATTCCAATTTTTTCCATTTTCAATAATTGTTAAAATGCAAAATAATTGTTCTTGTAAAAAAATTGTTTTATTAATTGACCATATTTAACCACATACCAATTCCTTCTATTACAGACATGTCCAATCTCACATTAGAAGACCATGAAAACATCTGTGGAGGGGACATCACCAAGCTAGTCTTCTCAGATATTGACGTCTCAAAGTATGAAAACAAAATTGTAGACAAGTTCCTTCTCACTTACCAGGATGCAAGAGAAGTCTTCTTGAACTGTCAGACTTGGCTTAACAAGGCCAAGGAGTATTACAAACTTGATACCCTAGCTTCAGATTACATAGAACTTGTACAAGATAGCTCCACGTCATATAGCTATCTCGCATTCTTTGAGGAAGACGATGAGAGGCGTGCCAAGATGCACAAGCGACGAATTGACATGCTCGAAGATTTACTAAAAGAAATTAACCCTACATACTACCTCCAGTATTGCAGGCAACTTTGGTATGAACTGGGTGAAGTGTACTCAGATATACTAAACATAAAACTTGAAAAACTAAACAAAACATCTGAAAAGCCAACTCCACATGCATTGAAGAAAATCAACAGCCTTTCTGATAAGAGCATTGAAAATTATGATCAGTTCCTGAACTCTTGCAAGGATAAAAATGGTATAATGCCAACGAAATTGAACTACGATTTAATTAGGCCTGTAGTCAGCGCTTACGCGTTCATTGGCAGGAACAGCATGAAGAAAGTTGCAGTAGACAAACTTATTCTATTGCAGAATATACATAAGAGTTTTGATTCCTACCAAGCAGTTGTCGATATTTGTACGAACTGTGAAGAAGCAGCTGCTATGATGCATGAGGAGTTCTCCTTATGCCAGGAGATGGTGAAAATATTGCCCATTAAAATAAAGAAACTACAAATTGAGACAGCTGTAACCAAATAGGGGAATTGTGTACATTATAGTGGCCAAAACTATAATGTACAGAAGTGCAGCATGGTATACTCTGAATGCTTGTAAAATTTTGCTTAGGGTTCTGCAGAGTAAATTGGCTACTAATAAAGAACGTGCGTGGGCACCAGGTAGACAGACATAATTATATTCAGTACAGTTGTCTGGCCTAAGAGTAAATTACTGTTGAAGTCATTGAGAGAGTGTGTTTACTCGATCTTTGCAAATCTGTTGAATCGTGTCGAATGTTTTATTTGAAATTTAATCCAAATTTCGTCCCGTTTTCAAGTAAATGTCAGGCATCGACTTTGGGAGTGGCCATTATTTTATCGACGCGAAATCCAGTCAGAAAAAACTCTGTCTTTAAAATAAGCGATAAGCGAATAAAAATCTGTTACAAAAAAAAGTCTGACACCACAGTGTCGCGTTACGTCGTTCGAACCGAAACAAGGCGAATAATGTCCTTTTCGATTGGCATAGCTACTTACTGAGCCCAATTCAAGTAATACCTATTCAGTATTTTGCTATGGATCTATAACGAAGAAGACGTCTTTTCGCTTTTATTGATTGGCAAAAGGGGTTATGTAAGGATATTAGCAAGTGGTGTTCTGTGTTTTCTGGACCCCCATAGGCAAAAGACATGAATTTATGTATGTCCCAGCTCTTCTCTGGCCACCTCAGACTGATAAGTATGATCACTCCTTTAAGGTTTTAATTACAATAGCAATAATGCTCGTAACGCCTGACGCCTTAGGAAATGCAGCGTTATTTATTTTGACTAGCTTCAAAAATCCTTTCAGGTGAAAGGAGATCTTTGTGAGGCATAAATTGAGTAGTTACAGATTGCTTTTGCTGATTTTATTCTAATAAATAGGCCTGGGTCCTGAATAAAATAAATATAATGGATGTTACATTGTCACGTTGTATTACAGGAAGTGTACCTTAATTATAAATGTTATGAAATTTTTGATTAGGTATATTAAAATTGAAATAAAAAAATTAACACGTAAATTACATTGTTTTTATTTAATCATTCATCATTTTTTATTTTGTTACACGAATATCTAAGTACCTAATTTTTTTTTTGGTTATAGAACATCATGAGATGCCGAATTATTTTAATTTATTGACACTATAAATACTATTTTAGCAAAATATTAAGTTTATCAAAAATTATAGTGCTACATAATTAATCTGGCGCGTGGCCACAATCAGAACTGACGTCGCCATCTTGTAATTTCAATGCAATTTCACAAAATATGTTTAGCAACAGCGCCCCTTGACAATGCCATGAAAGCGCCAAAAGAACCATCATCATCTGCCTAGCCTTTTCCCAACTATGTTGGGGTCGGCTTCCAGTCTAACCGGATGCAGCTGAATACCAGTATTTTACATGGAGCGACTGCCTATCTGACCTCCACAACCCAGTTAGTACTGGGTAATACGATACCCCTTGGTAAAACTGGTTGTCAGACTTTTTGGGCCACTGACTACCTATAACAACTGTCAAAGATCTACAAATGACACCCGGGACCAACGGCTTAACTTGCTTTCCGAGGCACGGAGGAAACTCGGTATGTAATGGGTGGTCACCCATCCACAGACCAACCTAGGCAAGCGCGGCTTAACCTGAATATCGATCCGAGCGGCTGTTATTACTTAGCCACGAGCTCCTCCAAAAGAACCATGCTGCACTATTCGTAAATCCATTACATTATGTACTTTTAACATATTTGCGGTAAACGATTTCGACTTCAATGCACACATACATAACTCTGTTTTTTCAGTTTGCGTTAACAATCACGTACGCAGTGACTTTGTCTTGGGGGACGTTTGCTACGAACAAAATTTACATTTGTACTAGGGTACTTATTATTAAACAATCTGCTTAAGCATGATTATAATATAATGCTAATGTTCGGTTGGTTTGTACAGTCACGAGCAATGAAATGTAAACACACTTGGCAATAGATACTCAAAAGCGATCTTCTCCTACAACATATATTGAACGTTTTACGTTTTCAAGAACATAGTATTTTAGAAGTGATACTAATAAGAAATAGGTCTTATGTCAAAGTAGAAACCATTATTTTTCGAGAAAATCGCTTTTGTAGTTCGCTCAGTGTTTACATTTCATTGCTCGTGACTGCACAGGAGCAGTAAGAGACATGTTAGTAATCATTATTAGTCTTAAAATAATTAACAAAAGTGTAAACTAAACTAAACCCTGCCGATTGTCACAGCACACGAACTATTTGGAACACTTACATAACAATACATTAAAAATATCCATACCATTTGAACATAGACAAACAACTCGGTAGTTACAAAACAACCCACCTCGGTTTTTGGGTAATCTTTTTATCTATCTAGTTTTATCTTATTTTTATGTTTACTTAAATACCTTTGAATATGAAGGTATTTAGGTCCAATTTCAACACTTACCGATATTATTAGCCATGGATAGTTTCTGATAATCTTATATAGATAACCACTCTTCTATTGAACTCATTAAAAAGTGATGAAATAAACCTTAGTTTTCATATCAAAAGACAGTTTCTTCGAAAAGTTCCAAATATGGCTGCAATAAGTTGAAATATGTACAATTTTCATGACTTTTTTACACAAACGGAGATTGGAAAACATTGATGTATTAAATATAAAAATTGGAAAACACAATTTTAGGCACTATGTTATCACAAAAGTTTTTAACTAGTCTTTAGTTTTGTTAAATTAATGTATCCTTTGGGACGAGACTATCAGAAAATGTACTGATTCTGAGATACAAGGGGATAAGCAGAAGTATCATAAAGATAATTTAGTTTGACCATTGTGTCATCGAAAAGATTCGACTAAAAATGTGCTAATGCCAAGATGCCAAGGTCTGATACCTACTTTCTGTCTAGCACCGATTTCCTCACTGGGATCATGCACGATTGCGATACAAAAATCTTGGGTTCGATGACCTTTCATACAAGAAGGAAAAGGAAATATCAAAATTTATCAATTATGTATATTACGCACATCACAGTTACAGCAAGAACAATTAATTACATGTATATTTTATAATCTACAATTGGCAGCTAGGTAAAAGTGGTTCCTACGTCCGAAATCGGGTTCCGAGTGGTTAATCGCAGTTTGGCAATAAATAAAGTAACCATATGTAAAGAGAACGATTTCGGGTGTAGAAACTGAGCATTCACGTAGGGACTATTCTGAGTCAAATCTGAGCAAACAGTACAATTCCTAAAACCGAGGTCGGGGCATATTTAGACGCATTGCATTTGAGGCTGAGCCAAATAACACTAATACATTTCCTAATGCAACTTCTCCTTTTTGCTCATACTAGCGCTCAGTAGCCGCAGAATTTGATACAATACTATCCTTAAAACTAGAATTAAAAATATGATAGCGAGTAAGATCGCAGCTGCTACATCTAGTAGGTTATGTTCTATGAAGGTCAGGTCCCTGGCAGTGGAATGCAGGGGGTCCTGGTCTCCCCATCGAATCACCCTTTCAACCCAGTAGACTGCTGTGTCCAAGGGATCCGCTAGCCTGTCTTTCCAGATTTTGGAAGCTCTTCGCGCACTCACTCGCATCCTGGAAAAAGAAATAGGGTGGTTAATATTTTAGACAGTGGAAAAATTATACCTATACCTAAACGATTTCTAAGTTCTGTACATCTTCCAATAAAACAGCATAATTATTTTGTTTTGTCGTGAAAATAATACGTCTTAAAGTAATTAATTAGACATTTTAAAATGCTTTGTTTGATGAATTGATTTGAGTTCAACTCAATAAGCTATATTACATGTATACCTTTACCAGTTTATTAACGATGGCATGACAATTACCGATTAACTCATTTATTATATGCTTAGGTATATAAGATAATTTCTATAATTAAGTAGATACCTACCTAATTGTAATAAATATTCGTTCGTCTTTAAACATTCTATTTCATTGCCTTTAGTTTTAGCATAAATCTTGAAAGATGTTAGTAACCCGTGATGAAATAACTCTTAAAAATATACGATAGTTGACAAGGCTGGAAAGTAGAAACTGTCGCTTATGTAAACTGCCACACTTTCAGCGCGTGAATGTCATTCTATTTTACATTGTGTTGTGAAGACGTTGTTTTTCAATGTATGAAATATAAAGTTTCTATGAGTTTTCTAGATAATGATTGCGATAGGTATTTAATAAGTAGGAAAGTTTAGTAGGTATAAAAAGAAAGCTTAAGGTACGTTAGTACTTTTTTTTTTCTGTACCTAGGTACTACAACTTGTGTCTTTTATCAAAGATACCTACGTCCCTATATTTTCTAATTTTAAATGTATCAACCCACCTTTATTAAAACTTAACGTTGTACCTATCTAGCAACTGGGCCTACCTAAGTAAGCTTGTATCTAAGTTGGTACATACATGAGTGCCTGATGTCTACAGGTTGCCAGTCAGTGTGCAAATAACGCAGTGACCTGTTACAAACTATCGATTTTCTGTGCACCACAATTATAGTGCTTACTGCTTAGCCTTAGATGAATAGGCTTAGTTTTGTTTTCAGTTATGTTTATGATTATTCTCATATAAGTTAACCCTTTTGCTGAGACTTCTATTTCTATTGGGCAAATGATCTATCTATATCTAGATAAACTACTTGGAATTTCAGTTCATGTACATGTAGTTAGAGATTGACAAATACCCAATCTTGTGGTTCCTAAGATTTAATTAGAACAGCATTTAAGACGATACTCGAAGGTATTGATTGTGCTCATGACATAATTCTAAACACATTAAGACACCGCTATTAATACCTAGGATTACCTAGAAAAACATAGGGTTATTTTAGGGAGCACTGACATTTATTATATAATTTTGGCGAAGTGCCATTTCCGACAAAGTAAATTTGGCATGACTTCTAAACGAGTACGATAAGTTGCACATATTATCTACATATTAGGTCAGTGAGAAAGGGGATTGTGTACACTACTGAAGATATTTACAAAAACTTCTCAATGTAAGCTGTTATAAAGTTATTAAACAGCCTCGTTGGTCAAGTGGTGGCAAGCGCAACTGCTGAGCATAAGGTCCTGGGTTCGATTCCCAGGTCGGGCAAAGTGCTATTGGCAGCTATGGAGTCTGGATTTGTGCCCGGTTGATGGCAATAAGCGCACTCCCTATTACATGGGACTTAAATATAACTGGCGAAATGTGGGTGTACTATTAGGGTCACTTCTGCCTAACCCTTCGGGGTTTACAGGCGTGATGTCATGTTATGTATGAAAGCTGTTATTACAGAGATTATGCTAGAAATATGTCAAAGTGGTTGGTTAAAAAAACAAGTATTTTTTTATACAGAAGAATTCAGAATAAAATAACAATTAATGTACCTTTTCTCTCCCATGTAATACAGAAAACAGATAAAACCCAGCCTATCGTAATTTATCTAAACGAAATATTACTTTCGGATTCAGCCCCGATGTTCTGCCATGATCGTTTACCACAAATAAATATAATCAGATCATCCTTTGAAATCAGATTAGCTAGAACTGCTCCAATAAAATCAGAAATAGTTGGAACGTGACTGCAACACAATTAAATTATTAATACCGAAATAAATTCTGTAGTTTGTGTTTGCTGACCTTTAGCACAGCTAATATAATACTACTACGTACCTTTAGTAATACCTAAGCAGAAATGGGCTACGTAAGTATGTAAGAAGAAAACAATTTTGATTAGGTAATACTTTGGAAATAAGGTCAAAAGTTTTTGCAGTCGATCTAATGCGTGGGCAATTTCCAACAAGCGACACGGGTAAATTCTTTAATTTGATATTCCCTGGTGGATGCTATGTTGCATTGCAATAAATCCGCAAATAGCCTATAAAAATAGGTATGATCCTGACACAATATATTATTAGTTTCCCATACCTCTGTAATACAATTTATAACACCTAGTAAATGGAAATGAAGTGCATTTCCATATCGACCTGACATCATAGATAATAAATACACTCTGATATATTGCAGATTAAACGATGTAATTTTTCACCATTATCTTTCTTTGTTAGGGTTTACACATAAAAATAATGTCCTGTGACTAAACTACTGGATAATAATATATTCCATTGAATTTTTGTATGCAGACTGACAACGTCATGAAGTATCCGAACTTTAATTTATTGTCGTCTCCACCTTGTATATATCCGTTTTAATCTGAACGCACGTACAAAGTTACGTCTTGCCTCATGCGCAAAAACGGTTTATAACGGTTTTTTTTGGGCTTTTCTTTAGCAGAAACATAATATTTGGATGTCTTTGGCAGAAAATAAAAGTTTTATTCAAATAAGTAAAATTTAAGCCATTGGAACGAAGGAACGTTTTGCCTACCCAATCATATCCTATTGAGAAAGTGCCGCATGGTTCCTTTGGCGTTTGAGTGACATTGGGAGGGCGCTGTTACAGATAATTGCACAACCGCTAATCGCTTACCGCATTTGTGCAATTATCTGTGGAAATTGTATTAAAAAAAACAGGATGATGGCGGCGTTCGAACTGACTATGGTCACGTACGGACCATGCAGCGTTATAAACGATTTTCATTCACGCGAACTTTCTCACTTGATAAGTATAGTCGCCAGCGCATCAAGTTACCACAAACTGTCAAATTTCTGTTGAAGGTTAAATTCAATTTAGAAAATTTAACAGTTTGTGGTAACTTGATGCGCTGCGCGCTGGCCACTATACCTACCTATACATGACACTACCTACAAATGTTGGCAATCCTTATAGAGGGAAATAATGCGTATCACACGTTGTACATAATGTATTGGAGTTAACATTCATATTTTATTTAAATAAGAATATTTGTCATGAACATTGAGCCTTGTCGGAAACGAGATGGTCATTATTTGTTTGATTAGACACTCACGACGGTTAGGTACCTACATTACGATTAAATGGTTTATTTACTGTGTATGGCTTAATCGGTCTAGTTACTAGTATTTATGTTGATAACAATAAAAATTGAATCTATATACCTATAAAGGAAATAGGATAGGAAACGATTGACAGTGATTGACAGCGATACGTCGCATGAGAAAGCGGAAATAATCATTAGACTATCAGTGTTAAAATCAATGGATGAATGGAGCAATTGACACTAATCAAGAGAGCCGTCGTTAGGATAAAGTTAAACAGAACAATAGACAATACCGAAATTGGGTATTTCTCAGAGCGCAACCATTTTTAAGCGCAACCAACTAGCGCAACTAAATTAATCCTCGTAGCGCAACCATGGTGAAAAATAGAGAGATATCATTAATGAATTCATCATACCCTCTCTATTTTTCAACATCATCGCTCTGAGGAATACCCCCCTTATTCCCGTTATCACTAAAAGCTAACACATGAATATACTTATTGTAACGTTGGATTTTCAACACGCCGCTCTGAGCCAATAGTACCTACCTACGCTTTCATTCAGGCATAAAATACACTCTAAAAGTGAAAGTCTTAGTACAAACTAAATAAAAATAGCCAGATACTCACTCGGCACTAAGCACGCTCTGTAGACCCTCCAACAAAGTCTTCTCCGTCATGTCAGCATAAGATATAGCCTTCCCAAGACCCACAGCAGTGGCTGCTGCACCGTTCAAGGGCTGGTCTCCATAGAACGGCACGATGAGCATGGGTTTACCAGCTGAAATCGCCTCTGTCATGCCGAGAAGACCTCCGTGGCCGATAAAGGCGATTACCTTTGGGTGTTCTGTGGAAATTGAAGATAAAATCAAAACTAAGTTAATTGGGCTAAGAATCATCTGTTTTTGGACCCCACAGTAACTATTGCATTTTTACCCCTCGTACAGAAAACTTTCGTATTTTTCCTTTTTTTTTTGGCCCGCTCTTTTGAAATTTCTCCTGTATCGTTGGTGCGTTAACAAACATTTAAACTCACGAACACCAACAGCCAGACCGAGAACAACTATATGTGGGCCATACAAATATTTTTGTTGCGTGCGAGAATCGAACCCGCGACACACAGCGCACGCGCAGCAGCCAACCGCTCAGCCACTGAGGCAACCGTGGTATGAAATTGGTAGAAAAAGACTTTGTGAGTCCTTCCATATAATCAAAAACAAATCAAAATCAGTCAAATTAGCCTGGCCCTGAGCTGAAATGTTCTGAAGAAAATGTAGAAAGAACGTCTAAAACTACAAAAGGTAATTCCCAAAACGCGAGCTCCTAACTACGTCCTGCTGGGAAAAAGTGGCGCAACAATACTCCCCAGCAATCTAGTGCAACACATCAGGGGGCCTACCATGACGTCTTAAAGCAGGAGTAATTCCAGTGTGGGAAAGAGATGGCGCTAGACGACCTGTATAGATCCGTCTCTTTCCCACACTAGAATTACTACTGCTTTAAGACGTCATAGTAACCCCCCTGGTGGCCTACCATGACGTCTTGACGCAGGATTAATTCCAGTGTGGGAAAGAAATTGCGCTAGACGACCTGTATAGCTCTGTCTCTTTCCGTCACTGAAATTACTGCTTTAAGACGTCTTATTAACCACCCTATACGTGTGAAGGTACAAAGAACTGTATGACATTGCAAATAAGTCTGTGGTTGTTTAATATTGTAGATGGATTTATTCAAAACATTTTTTATCGTGATTTCATGTGAACTTAGGTTTTTCCAATCCTCTGCATTATGGTTTACCATAAATCCTGTTGTGCGTTAATCTAATCTTTATTCTTGGATTTAATAACACTGAGATCAGATAAGTTTATAATCACACCTGACCACAGGTAAGCGTGATGATAAGCACAATACTAACTTAATTTCTTATTATTCATCTTGATTGCTTCCTTACTAAGAAAGATAACTACATTATTTTAACAAATAAGTCAGCATTGTTTATTATATTATATATAAACGAGTAGGTACCTATCAATAAATACAAAAGACAGATATTACATACAATAGCACGGCAAAAACGTATGGAACGTAATCGACGAAAAATTCCAATGCATCGTGGGTCTAGAATCATGTACAGGTACTGAAGGTTAATAGGTTGTGCGACAGGATATCGACGCATCATATCACATCATGGCCCGTTCGATGATTTGATATGATGCGTATCAAAACGACTTTAAACCACTCGTCCGATAATGTGAATGTTCAGTGGATAGGTGACCATCTATTACATACCGAGTTTCCTCCGTGCCTCGGAAAGCACGTTAGGCCGTTGTTCTCGGCTGTCATTTGTAGATATTTGACAGTAGTCAGTGGCCCGACCACCAGTCAACAGTGACAAACTGAGTTGTGGAGGTCAGACAGGCAGTCGCTCCAAGTTAAATACTGGTATTCAACTGCATCCGGTTAAACTGGAAGCCGACCCCAACTTAGTTGGGAAAAGGCTGGGCAGATGATGATTATGTGAACGTGAATATTATTCACCTATCTATCAGAATCTTATTGTTTCTTGCGTCCTCTACATTTCCTTATTCAGTTCTGAGTGCGTGACAGTACATAAAATGTCATCCAATGCACATAATAATAGCCTGAAGCAGGAAGTGTAGTAGTAAGTAGGTTAGGACTTATATGTAGATAATACATCATGTACAGCAATGGAAGACGATACGTATACATTACAACAACGACACAACATGATAATGCAATCACGTGATTGGTCGATGAACTATACAGTTGAACTGATCCATATTGTTAGTCTGTGACAATTTGAATCAGGTGAAGAGTGGGCCTGTTATTCAGCTGTGGCCTGTGGACTGTGGATATTATGATTTTTCTTGGTTTCTGGTCACATTTCTGTGTCAGTAGCTGATAATTAGCTAGCTACTTCTAGTAGCTAATAATTTTAACATCAGCCTAACGTCTGGGTAGATAGTGCTAAACATTCATTGTCCTGCTCTGTTGCTTGACCTACTTGCTAGAATACAAAAAGGGCATTGAGCAAAAATATTCTCCACTAACGAGATCTAATGTCTCTAAAACTTTGACACCCATAAAAATCTGAGCCCAAATGTCAGCCAAGCCAACTGAGCCAAATGATTGCATCAAACTAGCTAGCCGGAATCCTCCAGGTCCCAGACAAAATTCTGGAGCCTAGCTAGGATAACGGTTGACCTGTTAATACACAAGAAATAGGTAATACTCACGAAGTAACTCATACTGCGGAATCCATTTAACTTTCAGAATATTGCCAGACAGTGTGCCTTCGTCGTCACTGTTCTCATACTTCCAGATAACCCTCTGCTTCAACTTCGAGAGGGCGTTCACGATAATGTCTTCTTTGTACTTGGGAATAGAGGCTGTTTTAATCAGGGAGCCCCAACTGAACAGGACGACCCCATGTTCTGACTCGTTCAGGAAGCGCTCGATATACTGTAACAAATAAGTTCCAATGTAATTTCTTTGCGTGCAATAGTGCTTCCACCAAGATGTTCAATACCTGTTGTTTTTACCTAAAAAAAACATTCGAGGTTCCTAGAATTTCATCAATTATTCGTTTAGATAAATATCTAAATTGATTCCAATTGATTTTATTATTACCGCGGTGCCCTGGCCAGTTCATGTGTCCGGTTTTATAATGTGGTCGCTCCATTGTGGTGTCCACTCCAATGGTCCAAAGACAAAAACGATCTATTTATTGCGTTGATCAAATGCTGATAAAGATTTATTGACGTCCATGGACATTCAAGAACATTTTACTGTGTAGGTGGAACGTAACGGTGCCCATAGCGAGTTGGAAAGAACATGAGCATCTAGTCACATTTTTTCAAATTGTCTCTGATGAGATAATTTTAATTCTTGATTGACATATCTTGTTGTATAACATACCCTTTTCAGAGAATTATAAGTATGTATGAATATACATAGTCGTTTACAATTACTTAAAATGCGTCTCATCGCTCATTAACATAATTTGGCAAGCAATTGTCTACGCAGTGTCAAAGTAGGTCATCGCCGATGTACAAGTACATAAGGAATGACCTTATTTAATTTAACATGTACGTCATGGATCGTTAAGAAGTAGGTTATTGTTTAGTTGATAATTATCGTCTCGATAGGGTTTCGAACGGAAATGGTAGATAAAATTGTTTATTCTTCATGTTTTCTGAGCCCTTAATATTAAGTAATTGTACCCGATTTCACAAACACTTACGCGATACGATACTTAAGTAGGCCAAGGGAGACTATTATCACGGGATAAAAATACACAGTACCTACCTAGTCGAAAAGTAAGGCATCTGTTCTACAGCTGATGAGAAAGCGACTCATTATCGCCCTTTTTCTCGCGCGAGAAACGCCTAATTGATCTCGTATCAGCAGTGACAGTATCGTATGACTGTCCTCACTGCCGCATGTCGGCAAGAACTTTCTTACCACTAGTTTGTCGCAGTGACAAGAGCTGTCGAAGAAAAAACTCGCTCAGCGACCTTCGCTTCGTGATCAGAATCGTACAATATAACTGCCTAACAGCTGTGGCGCGAGTAATTGTAAGGTACAAATTATTATCCGAATTCTGAACTACAATCTCGCTGCCAATTCGTTTCTAGTTGCTAGCTCTACTCGCTTATCGTTTACGGTCGGACAGTCGCCGAACGGAGGGAATGGAGCATTGTGGGGGCGAAGTGCCAATTTAGCTATTAGACAATGTTTCTAACAGGAGGAACGACTGTGTCGATGAAGAAGTTGGTTCCAGTGACTAACTGACATGGATGCGGGTTCATTCATGAAGAGTCATAAGGGCGGTAAACACTCAGTTTCGATTGAGATACGGATTTTATAAGCAGTTTTATCGTTAGAATGAAACATTCAACCTAAACCTTTAAGGTGGTAGCGCCAGGGTATACCGCGAAATTCAAATTTTCTTACGTTTTTTGCAATTTGCAGGTCAGTGTCAGGTTGTATGTTGATGAATAATGAGTTGTGCAGTAACACGTATGTAGTTATATTATTATAATAATTAAAATCATCAATACAGCCCTCCAAGTTCGTTTAACCCCTTTGAATGACTTTTTCGGAAGGAAAAGTCTTGCGCGACTCATTTTTCATAAACATACAACCTGACACTGACCTGCAAATTGCAAAAAAAAGTAAGATAATTTAAATTTCGCGGGCTACCCTGGCGCTTCCTAACATCAATATAATTTATTTATTTTTATTATGCTGTGTTCCTATTCAAAATCACAACGTAGAAAGAACAATAATTTCGTTTTAAAGTGACCCGATAAAAACAATTAAAAATGACATTATTAGTATGTAATGTATTTTACGCGGACAGATGAACGTAAGAGCTAAATAGCCATAAAAATAAAAGAGATCTTTGAATCAGAAAGTTTCTACAAGTGCCAGTTACTCCAGTCCGCGAATAGGTACCTTTGCGTTGTGATTTACAATCTCGTTTCATGTCGTTCACCGAGCCGTTTTATAGGTAGAAAGCGAAATGAAATTTGCGAACCAACACAACGGCATTCGATAATTTTGTAGAAATAAAACGTACTCATTTTAAGGTCAATTTCATGGTTTCCTTTTAGTTTTTAACCTAGCTTTTTCACTGTGAAGGTTCCTAATAGATAACTGACTGAATTTATATTCACAAAGACGAGATACATAGACTGAATTTATAATTATCACGAAGACATTTGGGTGTTGTAGGTTGAGCTGATTAACTAAATTTTCAATTTTCTTTTTTCAAGGCGATTAAAAGATCAAATGACATAGCTAGGGAACTCTGTAGATATTATGGGTCCGTGTCAGTGTTTAAATAGATGGATGCCCTACCCAACTCGTAGTCTGCGGTATTTCGACAGCTAATTTAACCCTGCATACATCATAATATCACAAACGGGATTGGCTAAGTTATACCTTGAGTGTATTCTGATCATTGTCCTCCTTTGCTCTATATCCTCTGCATTGACTGCAGATGATGCTACTCCAACAGATTTCTTTTTATTAGTCCCCCTATCGTACTTATCGGGTTTAGATTCGCACACAAGAGAAGCTACAAATAGATCAATTGATTATCCCCCTAGTGGGGTACCTAGGGGCCAACAATACGGCAAGCCCCAAGGCAGGCAGATTTTTCAGGAACACAAACATCATGAAGAAAAATGCCTAAGTTATAAGGGCAAGCCAAACTTTTTGCTTGTATGAAAGTACCGCCACACCCCACTATAGATTTACCTGTATCAAAACCGACGGACACGTATGAACTGTATTATTCGTTGCATTTTCTCGAAGAAAAAAATTAAATGCAACTACACAGTCTGGCTGGAGTTCTATGTAAAAGACAAATTCTAACATTCTGCTGCCCGCTCGAACCAATTCATTTTTCAAACTTATGAAACAATGCATTTGGAACTTACTTCAGAATCCTTCAGATTATGGATTGAAGGGAACCAATTATCTCGTTACACGGACGTGCGGGGTAGAATGGTGGAGGACTGGGCTCTGGAGACAGGCCTGGTCGTCCTAAATCGGGGTTCTGTCCCCACGTGCGTGCGGATGCGGGGCGAGTCGGTGGTGGACATCTCGTTCGCCAGCCCCGCTCTGTCGCCGCGTGTCGTTGACTGGCGCGTCATGGAGGGGGTGGAGACCTATTCCGACCACCGGTATATCCGGTTCGACGTCTCCACCCAGTCCTCAAGCGTGCCGGTCCTACAGGCCCCGAGTGGTCCGCGATGGGCGCTGAAGCAGCTGGACCGGGAGCTCCTCCTGGAAGCCTCGATCGTGCAGGCCTGGGTGTCATCACCAGTCAGGCCTGCTGACATCAACAACGAGGCGGGTTGGTTCCAGGAGGCCATGTCCGAGATTTGCGACGTGGCAATGCCCCGAGTTCGGCCAGGAAGCGCCCGGCGTCAGGTGTACTGGTGGTCGCGAGAGCTGACGTCTCTGCGCAAGGCGTGCGTTGCCGCGCGGCGCCTGTACGCCAGGCATCGCAGGCTCCGCATCCGCCCTCCGGATGCGGCAGCCATTGAGGCGGAGCTGTACGAGGGGTACAGAGCGGCGAAGACCGCCCTCCAAGAGGCTGTCCGGCGGGCCAAGAATTTGGCCCGCGAGGAGATGCTGGAGTCTCTGAACGGAGATCCGTGGGGGCGCCCTTACATGATGGTGCGGGACAAACTCCGCACCCGGGCCCCCCCGCTAACGCAGAGTCTCCGGCCTGAGCTCGTGGAGGACGTGGTGAGCGCTCTGTTCCCTTCGCGAGGGGAGCATCCTCCCCCGCCTATGGCTCCGCCGCCGCGTGCGGTGCCGGAAGCGGACCACACCGATGACGATGACGACGTTCCGGAGGTGACTGGGGTAGACCTGAGAGTGGCGGTACGCAGGCTGAAAGCCAGAAACACCGCCCCGGGACCCGATGGCTTGCCTGGCAAAGCCTGGGTCCTGGCCTCTGAGGCTCTCGGGCCCCGACTGGAAGGGCTCCTAAGCGCATGCTTGGAGAGAGGCCAGTTTCCGCTTCGTTGGAAGACGGGGAAGCTGGTCCTCATCCGGAAACCAGGGCGCCCTGCGGACTCTCCGTCCGCATACCGGCCCATCGTGTTGCTCGACGAGGTGGGCAAGCTCTTCGAAAGAGTCATTGCCAACCGCCTTGCCGGGCACCTTGCGGGGATGGGGCCGGATCTTGCGGAACACCAGTTTGGTTTCCGCAAGGGGCGCTCCACGGTGGACGCCATCATGCGCGTGAGAGCCCTCACGACGGGGGACGCGGTGTCCCGGGGCGGGGTCGTCTTGGCGGTGTCTCTTGACATCGCCAACGCCTTCAACTCCATGCCCTGGAGCTGCATTGGGGAGGCACTCCGGTATCACCGGGTGCCAACCTACCTTCGTCGTGTGGTCGGGGACTACTTGACGGATAGGGCCGTGATCTACCCTGGTCAGAGCGGAGAATGGAACCGGCGAGAGATGTCGTGCGGTGTTCCACAGGGATCGGTTCTAGGACCGGCCCTGTGGAACATCGGTTACGACTGGGTGCTGCGCGCCGACCTCCCTACCGGCGTCAGCGTAGTTTGCTACGCTGACGACACGCTGGTACTGGCACAAGGGAGGTCGCACGAGGCGGCGGCCGAAAACATGACACGCGGGGTTGCGATAGTCGTGGATAGGATCCGGCAATTGGGTC
Source organism: Noctua janthe (assembly GCA_910589295.1). NCBI lineage: Eukaryota > Metazoa > Arthropoda > Insecta > Lepidoptera > Noctuidae > Noctua > Noctua janthe. The sequence continues at coordinate 3,644,986 of OU342561.1, forward strand.
TCGAGGTGGCATTGCACAAGTCCGAGGCCATGTGTTTTCATGGGCCTCGGAATGCGCCACCGTCGGGATCCCTACTGACGGCGGGAGGGGTTTCCATCGGCGTCGGGTCGACGTTGAAGTACCTAGGACTCGTCCTCGACAGCCGGTGGAACTTCGTGGAGCACTTCCGACGTTTGGCTCCCAAACTGGAACGGACAGGGGCTGCCTTCAAGCGGCTCTTGCCCAACCTGAGGGGTCCAAACGCCTCCTGCCGGAGGCTATACGCGGGGGTCGTGCGGTCCATGGCTCTTTACGGGGCCCCGGTGTGGGCGCGTTCTTTAAGGCGGCAAGCCGCCCACTACCTGAACGCGCCCCAAAAGGTGATAGCCATAAGGCTAATCCGGGGGTACCGCACGATCTCCGGCGAGGCGGCTAGCCTCCTTGCCGGATTGCCGCCATGGGATCTGGAGGCGATAGTCCTCGCGCGCCTGCATGAATGGCGCGCGGAGGCACTACGTCGGGGGGAAACTCCGCTGCCGCGGCAAATTGCCGCTCAGCGGACAGACCTCCGGCGTGATATCATGGCGACATGGAGAGAGCGACTGTTGCAACCCCGTGCAGGGCACGCTACCATAGTGGCGATAAGTCCCCTCTTTGAGGAGTGGCTAGAGAGGCGCCACGGCGCCCTCACCTACCGCCTGACGCAGATCCTCACCGGACACGGTTGTTTCGGGAGGTTCTTGCACCGAATCGGGCGGGAGGAAACGCCCGGGTGTTTCCACTGCGAGGATCGCCCGGAGGACACGGTGGAGCACACCGTAGAGGTCTGCCCCGCTTGGGCGGAGCACCGCCGTGTCCTTGTAGCGGCGATTGGCGGCGGCGATCTCTCGCGTCCGGCCCTGGTTCAAGCCATGGTCCGGAGCGAGAGGGAATGGGAAGCCGTCACCTCCTTCTGTGAAGCAGTCATGCTAGTGAAGGAGGTGGCGGGACGTGAGAGGGAAAGAACCTCACGTCCCAGCCGCCGCGGGAGACGCCCTGGGCGTCGGGGGTCACGTGGTGGCTCCCGGCCACCGTAGGCGCGGGCCTGTGGACGGCGAGTTATGGGCTAGCTCGCCGTCCGGCCGTCTTATGACGACAGGCCGTGTCGACGGCGCGTTCGTGTTCCACGCGCGCCTCAAAGAGATGTCAGCAACCGAGTAGGGGTCCGCATGGGCCGATGCCTGCCAGAGCTGCGGGATTGTTCGAAAGAGACACCGTGGCCCTGGAACACAAAGGGCAAAGAAGGAACATGGATGGGTTTTAGTCAGTACAAGTCTGACACTCCCTTCCGCTCCGCCCAGAGTGGGGGGGGTCATTTGATGATTTCCCATCCAAAAAAAAAAAAAAAAAAAAAAGGGAACCAATTAGTAATCTAATTACCTATACATATAAGGTCTATCTTTTCATACACGAAATATTTTAAGAGTAACTTCTATAAGTCGTAAAGTCGCATTAGCAACGAAAAAAATTAAATTTTCTGAGTGTTTTTTTTACGAAATTATTATAATTCAAAAATTTTTTGAGACTTTTTGCATAAAACCTTTACTCCCATATTCTAACAATGACAGTAGGTAAATACTAGTAAACTAGCGTAATGGATGCTTAAAAATAAGGAGCCAGTATTTATTTTGTGGGTCAAGTAATTTTAAATTGTTTATTTTTTATGAAAAAAAAAATACTCAGATAAAAAAAAAATCCCTTGAAATGCCATTGTTATAGCCGTTAGATGATTCCCGGAAAATATTTCGTGTATGAATAGTTAGACCTTATATAGGGTGCTAGATCTAGTAACCATAAGTGCAAACTTAATCCAATTCTAAAAGCCAATCAGAAGTACCAACAACATGAAACTGCCTCACCTGATTTACGACTGAATTTCTACATACACATGAAAACAAAACTCATTCCAATGTTGACACGCGTTGTATCATTTTACACGTGTTTACAAACCCTGCGAGTCATTGCAGTTGTAACTACCACATCCGCAGTCACTGCAAGTCAACTGTCAGTAATAGTAGATAATGCTTCGACATTATCTGTTATTCAATTGTCTTTCTGAACATGAACGTGGACTCGTTGGATGACATCGTTACTTCTTGAGTTTATGCCTCCCTGGTACTTTTGATTATAGTGATATATCGCAGTGATGCAATGCTTCTCTCTAATTTTGCTAAATATTTTGCGTTTTTCATGGCAATACCTACAATAAATTTATATTAGTTATAATTGACATTCTTAATTTCAAAAAGCTTTTTACCGTCCTGAACATTGCGTGCGCGCTCAACGCAAGTGGCAATGTCCGCTTATTGCCATGCTAAAATGCACATCTTTGATTCCAAGGAATTGACCCTCTAACTAAAGGAACCTACGGATTAGGATAATTTAAATACCAACTGGTTTCCATTCGAGGATAATTAAAGTAAATAGGGTAGTGGTTAATTACCTATGTACTGGGTATGCGTTCACAAGGCAGGGCACCTATTAATATGAATAACGATAAGGTTAATACATTAATAATACCTATCTATTTGTTATAATTTAGTTTCTCAAATAGGATTTTCCCATATGCAAAAGAAGCAAAATTTTAGAATTCATCTCGTCTCATCCTGATTTATATTTTAATGCATGGTGTATTTTATCTTTATCCCGGATACTTCGTTAATTTATTATGTCTTGTCCACAGATTATTTATTGCAAACGATCTTTTATCCTTGACCTATCCGATACACATTTTATTTCAAGTATTTACTTCAGAAACGATAATGTGACCGCGTTGGTACTTTTACAAATTACAGTACATAGCCATTACCCATATCTACACAACAATTACAAAATAATGGGGTATGGTATTGACTTACCTAAGTACATGTCTTAAGCCAAGATAAGCTCTAAACAAGCTAGATAACGAATGTCAATATTATGAAAGATATGGCCGGCCGTTGTAATTTGGGACAAAAATCATGCATTTTAAAATTCCTTAATATTTTTACTTTCATGAATATTTTATGTTTCTTATTCTATTTGGCAATGCCACTGGTATACCTATATGCCCCTTTCGGATCGGACAGGGTTTTTTCTTTAATATTTTTGTATATTCAGAAAATAATGGGTAGGTAAATTAATTTAATTTAAAAGTCCAAATTATAATTTGAAATAAATGTAGGTAGGTAATAATAATATTGTGCGTGTTGCTTTGCCGATAATTTTGTTACCAAATGAGGATAAATTAGTTTGTTTCCCAAAGGACCGAACTAAATTACTTACCTAACCTAATGTTCAATTTATAAATAACGGTAAAACTTAATTTTAATAATTTATATTATTTATTACACAAACATTACCAAGTTTGTGTAATAATTGTTATTAATATAAAACATTATGTTTGAGTTCGATAGATGATGATGGTTTTAGATTTTAAATTCAGGTCCCTTGCGTACCTATTTACTTTGTGCATGATATAAACAGCAATGACCCAAAGACCCTTTTCTTTTCGAATATTCCCTGTTCGTAATTCAAGTTTATTTACTGTTGTGGTTGTCCACATTTTGTGTTCGGAATACCTAAACGGACGATACGTTTGTCCTTGTCCTTTTTAGTTTACAAATTTTTTGGCAAAATGTCAAAATATATCAGCAAGCAAAAACGTGATAAAAAGCGTAAAAAGTTCATTCGTTATCATTCTGTGATTCTGTAAATATTTTTAGCTCTGTCACCTTTTATGATGATATTGTTCTAATCAATTTTTTTTTGTAAAGTACGTGATGTATAATAAAGTAAAAAAAAAAAATTAATGATCAGTGCTATCTTTATTTGCAGCCTAATTATCTTCGTAATTGCGTAATATAATAATTGTCAATCATAATCATAATAATTTAATATATTCGCAATAATTTTCATAGCGAAATTATTGCACCGTAATGTACATTACGGTGCCCTACATTACGGTGCGATAATTATACTTAAGTGGCTTTCTTTTGATCTTACGCTACGGTGCAATGGCCAGTTTTTATTGTCAGTTCAATTCAGAAAAATAAAGTAAAGTAGGGCAAATAAGAAATTCTGAATAATAAAATAATCTCTTTACAAAACTAGAACGAACATTGATTTCGGGAGCATTGGGTTTCATCATCTTCATCTGCAAGCCATATGCTGCTCATATGTTGGGATCGGCTTCCAGTCTAACTAACACGCGTATTCACAATTAAACGCTTCGATTCGATTTGGCAAGCCGTATGCCAATTTGGCTCTCTTTCGCAATGCCAACAAGCATATAGTTATAACACATTTTTAAAAACAAGCTTTTAACTATAGGTGTGACTTCATTCTTTTATGTGTATTCTTCTCAGGAAACCCTTTTAATTGATACCCATATCATGGGAGTGCGTAAAAAATAAGTAGTCCGCCATCTTTGGGAGTCCGCCATATTTAATACAGCGTGGAAGGGACACCGATGCGAAAACGGTTACCACGTATTCAGTACATCATTCTGAGCCCCCATAGATATTTTTGATTGGTTATTTAAAAAAAATCTTCTGTTTCCTTTTACTCTTCTACAAAAGTGCAATACCTTCCAGTCAAAAAGTATGGAACAGCAGATTTTTTTTACCCGTACTTTTTGTGACCGTCGGTGTCTCTTCCACCCTGTATAATAGAATGACGTCACTTAGCTAACCATGCATTGTCATTCAAAGTAAACGTGTATGCAAAATTTCAGCTCAATCGGTTGGGGATAACTTTTTTAAAATTCAGTATCAAGATTTGATCTCAATAAACAAATAAACATACAAACATTGTAAGTTAAATTAAAGCTTGTAAAAAAGATAGACATACGACTTCTCGTTTGTGAATACGGGAGCAGATGACATGGATCGAATGCCTGTCTGACCTCCACATCCCCAACCCAGTGATTGGGTAACGACTAACGATACGTTATTGGATTATGGGTCAGATACAAAGTCTGCTCCAGTTTAACTCATTTGAATTAGTGACGCGCGATAGAAATTAGTACAGTCATAACAACAAGCGTTGCCAGGGCTTCTAAGCTGTGTTTACGTGTACGTTAGGTAAATTATACTAAGAAGGTAGTCTGGTCTACTCTACAGTTCATTCATTGAAAGACAAATGGATAGTAGGTACGAGAAAATTAGACCAGAAGACCATAGCATGAGCGCGCAGTGTAAAACGTAACGTACCTAAACACCTACGTCGATTTTAAAATTAAAAATACTCACTTCACATTATAATATTTTCATTATTTTAAGAATTTATTAATATCTATGGATGATACTGATTGTGCTTGATAATAACTAAAATGCTACAGGTTATCGGTATATGTATAAGGTCTAACTATTCATACACGAAATATTTTCAGGGAATCATCTAACGGCTATAATAAAGCCATTTCAATGGATTTTTTTTTATCTGAGTATATTTTTTAATAAAAAAATAATAATTTAAAATTACTTTACCCACAAAATAAATTTAATACTGGCTCCTTATTTTTAAGCATCCATTACGCTAGTTTACTACGTCGTATTTACCTACTGTCAGTGTGAGAATATGGAAGTAAAGGTTTTATGCAAAAACTCTTAAAAATATTTTGAATTATAATAATTTCGTAAAAAAAAACACTCGGATAATTTTTTTTAGTTGCTATGTCGACTTTACGACTTATAAGAGTTACTCTTAAAATATTTCGTACATGAAAAGATAGACCAGACCTTATATAAATGCGAAAATGTGTTTGTTGGTTTTTCATCGGTTCACGCAATGACGTGAATATTACAGCTATAATGGGACGAAGACGCTGCCTCGTTGGTTTGCGACTGCTGAGCATGAGGTCCAGGGTTCGATTCCCGGGTCGAGTAAAATGTGTTATTAAGTTTTTCCATCAGGAATTTCTCAGGAGCAGCCACGGAGCCTGGATTTGTTCCCAGTTGGTGGCACTAAGCTCGCCCCCTATTACATGGGACTTAAACATAACTGGCGAAATGTGGGTGTACTATTAGGTGCACCTCTGTCTAACCCTTCAGGCATTACAGGCGTGATGTAAAGTTATGCTATGGGCCGAAGAGTGACCTAGTCCATTGGCTATTTTATTTATGGAAAATGCACAATCCTAACTGTTAGATTATGGTAAAAGCGACGCTGGTCTAAAGGAAATACATTAAATAATATTATGTAACATATTACAGACATACCTAAATACCTTGGTATAATTTTAAACGAAGTGACGTGTATAGCCATTTCAAGAAACAGTAATTTAAATTAATTAATAAATTAATATCCTAAAACTCAATAAATAAACATACGAATAATTAATCAACAAACTTTCGTTTATTTGAAGACTGGTTTTGACTTAATTTCCCTAATACCCGTATCTATGAACATTATGAATAAGTCAAAGTAATCATTGTTTAAGATACAATTTTCATTCTGTAGTTTAATTGCTTGAAGTTAGAACTGTCAAAAGTTAGAATTCTTAGCTTTGCTTTCTTTGACGGTTCTAACTTCGTTTAAATTCTTGTATAAATGTTTGCATAAGTACCTAATTAAACGCAAGTAAACAGTAATAATTATGAATGAGGAACAAAATTCGGCTCTGATTTTTGCCGGTCTGGAAAATCTGTGACTTCGAAAATTTCTGAACGAATAACTAACGAAATAATAAAATAATTTAACAACAAAATAATGAACTGTCATAATAATACCTTTATTTTTCAGGCGATTTACAAAAACCATCAGGATTGATACACGACAAAAAAGCAATGGACGTTGATATTATAAATCAACAACGCACGATATGAGAAAATAATTACCTACGGGATATTGGTAACCATTAAACTGCAATCTAAAAGAGATCTATGTACTAGGTTCGATTTAACTTGCATTAATTTTTTTATGGATTGAACGATTACCTTACAAACTGTTAGGCAAATGTCATCCCTCACGCAAGATTGTTGATTTTATGTGCACAGTGGTATTTACTTACTTACATAATATGTAAATGTGATCTAATTTAATAACTCAGTGCAACTTTCTTTGGTATATTATTATTAATATGCATGATAAAAATACGTAAACTTAATAAACAAACAAAAGAAAAAAAAAAAAAATTTTACAGGATGAAATTAATTTTTAGGACCACAAAAATGAGTTAAAATGTAACGTAATTACAAATTACTCAACTTGAATGAAAACCACCTTGCGCTCTGCTACAAGATCACTTTCTTTTATATTTTTACATCTTATAATAAATAAAACCTGTCGCTTCGTAAACGTCAACTGTCAACTGTCGTTGATTACTCGACCTCATTCGGTCACACAGAGTACCTACGTAGCTGTAAATACTGCACTGAACATCCGCTGTCTTGAAAGAAACCATAACAGTTTTGAGCATACAGGGTCGGGTCGAGTGTTCAAGGCAAGAAATAAATATTATGTATGTCAGTCAATTTTATATATTATTATCTAGTGCAAATAAGTATTAAATACAAGCCGTTTACGTAAATTCCCTATATTATCAATTCATCATTTAAGCGTTGCTAATGAAAAACAATGCACATTAGAAAACCAAATAAACTGCTTTATAAGAATTTCATGAAGGTATTTACGGTCGTTATAAGTCGGTACAGTTACGCGAGACAAATCGGAAAACAAGTGTGCAGTCGTGCAAGCGGTATAATTCCATTGTACTCACGTGAGGAATCGGTTTTCTACTGTGATCCAAATGCATTCCACCCACTTCAACAACACCCGGCAGTAGAGGACGTACTCCAGTCATACTGTGGAACGTATTCACCAAACTCAAGCTCACATTCTTCGCAAAATCTTGCAAATCAGGAATCCTTTTGCCGAAACGCTTCTCAATAATCGCCTTCTCTTTCAATTGTATTGCGTATCGGTACCAGATCTTATAATACACGTTCATCACTGTGTTCTCCAATCTTTGGAAGAAGGTCATCTTGGACGTGAACTCAGAGCTCACGATTGGGACATATGACGGGTTATCCGTCACCCCTATCCGGTCAGGGCTCCATTGCATCAACGAACTAGATGACAGCGCTACGTAAGGGGCTTTCAACCCGTAGACATGCATAAGGCCGAGCATGCAGTCACTATTAAAATTTTCCACCAGAAGAACATCATAACTTCTCTTCATAACATCTGCTAATGGATTGAAATCCACAAGTTTGGAGCATACATCCGTAGCTAGATCAGCAAGCGGTTGGAACTCCATAATTTGCTTGATTATTTTCTCAATGCCCAAAACGTTGAGAATCTTGTTCGGACTATCAAAGAACGATAAGTCGATGGTTTCCAACCCTAGTGCAGCAATACCTTCGAGACTGACGATGGTATAATTAGCTGGTGGATCTTTGATGGGGAAGAACGAAACAACGGTTACATCGTGTCCTTTTTCTGCTAGCGTTTTCAACAGTGGGTCGAAAACCATTTGGTGGCTTTTCCCTGTGTGAGGGAAAAGGCCGAGAATTCGCGCGCACTGTACATTATGGACGGCGAAGATCGCGAGTAGTGTTATAGAGAGAGCCCGCATGGTGGGCGAGCGATGTACACTGCGCCGCGGTTCAGTCGTTACTGCTCGTAGTGTTGACACGAAAGGCGGTCGCCGCGTGTTATTTTCAGAGAATCTATCTATTCTGTAGGGTGGTACGATGGTATATGTAGTAGTTAGTGCATTATTAGAGATAGCATCGTGTTAGAAAAGGGCAAGGTCAATGCCTAATGCGGTATGGAGTGTAATCGATATGTTTGATTAAAGAAAGTCGAAGAAAGTGTACAAGTTCATCTATTTATGAAACTGCTACACATTAATGTTGATGTAAACACGAGTTTTACACGTGTTTTTTTTTCTAATTTAAGAATTATTTAAGGCGTTTGCTCTAAATTCTTTCCAGATATTGCATTTTCAATTTTTTTATTCTTCATGCCACTTTTGTTTGTAAAAAACAAGTATTACCTAGGTACCAATCTATCCTCTACGAACCGTATGCAGATGCTGTCAAAACCCCGATAATATTTTAATAAGGCAGTTAATTGCAAATAATTACGCACTAAATGTAATAAATCATGATAGAAGACATGACAAGTCTTCAGAACATAAACAAAGTACTTAAGATAGTTATATTATATTATTAGCATCAATTTATCAGGAATCGGAGAGCGAGAAAGATGAGTGAGACTTCTAATCACGTCAAACTCATAATAATAGCCCTCTCAACTTTTAAGTATATTGATATAGTCAAGGAGAAAAAATGAAGCGCCAGGGTATACCGCGAAATTCAAATTTTCTTGCGTTTTTTGCAATTTGCAGGTCAGTGTCAGGTTGTATGTTGATGAAAAATGAGTCGCGCAAGTAAAACTTATGTTGTTACAGAATTGTAATCATTAAAATCATTAATACAACCTGACACTGACCTGCAAATTGCAAAAAACGTAAGAATACTTGAATTTCGCGGGCCACCCTGGCTCTTCCACCTTAACATAAAACCTGATAAAAATCAATCAATTTTTTACTTGCATGTAATTATTTTCCGACTACATGTTGTCAACATTTTGAATGAAAATGACAGTTGAAAAGAATTACATGCTCCGCTACGGGCCAAAGGAGTTTGTTTGAAACGTGCGCTTGTTGACCAGTCATGACTTGTCTTGTCATTTCTCAAGTATGCCCTGCCTATCTAATCAATGAACCCTTATAGTTAAGTTATGGTCTTTCATAATATAATTCATTATAGATAACGACTATCAGATATTATGATAACCTTTGTTGACCTCCGTTTAAACTATATTTCTATTAAAGGCAGTTCAGTCATGGTTAAAAGTAAGGACACTTAAAGGTCCAGTAGGTTCGATGGACTGTCTGTACGGCTACCAGGGTACCAGGCAGATATTGGTCCCCGCAGAAAGATGGAAATAAATCTAGGATAGGTTTAGGTGATCATCTAAAGACCCTTAACCAAAAGGCACTTTTTCTCCCCGTCTTTGCGATCCTTTTTTTGTTCTAGACCATACCTGGGAACCTTCTAGTTACGGAGATATCGGGGGTCAAAGTTCCAACTTTTTCACAAGTTTTTTTTTAAATTAAATGTTTTTAATTTAAGACTTTACACACCTCCACGACCCCCGTACTATTTAATCCATCCATCAGCTCAAGGTTTTGAGTGCTTTCCATCGAGTCCTACCGTAAAACGTGATTTTTCACCCAAAAAAAAAATCGTTTCCCAGCAATAATTTTTGCGTAAAGTCACCTTATTTTGGTGTACAGAATGTTTGGTTGACGGCTATGTGATGGGTCTGTTCACACTCTGTATATTGTTATTAACATTGAAACGCAATGTGAGAGTAAAACCTGCTTATTTCTATTAACATTTGGGTATTATTGAATACGTAAATGCTTGTACCTATACAACAAGGCAAGACTGACGTCGACAGCTTTTTTTGAGGTTTGCCTTCAAAAATTCTGAAATTCAGTCTTATCTAGTGAGACCTTCAATGTAATTAGAAAACAGAAAGGTAATGTTAATGTTTTTTGTATTAACTCCGATCGAAATTGATTTTATGGCGCGGCCAGGAAGTATCACGTAAGTAATGGGTTATTTGCAAAAAAGTACCACTCTATGAAGAGTACCTAGGTACCTAGGGCTCTTTAGACAACTGATCCCACTCATTTGTGACCCGCAGGATGAGTTTACTAAATTCTTATCTTTATTTTATTTTCTTTTGTCGATTGGACCGGCTGTTAAAACTAAAAAAAAAAAAAATGTAATCGAATTTAAAATTTGAGTACAAACGTGTAGCAAAATGTTAGGAGAAATAAAAATACTTAATAAAAAATTGTAATGTCTTTAGTATAGAAGGTTATCTATCGCTTGACCTAGGTCTGCGTCTCCAGAATGTTTCTTTAGGACCTGATAAAATGAGGAACAAAACAAAGACACGATCTTAATTTAGGAACCTAGATCGGTAATTCGGTATACATACATATAGTAACTAGCCGTTGCCCGTGACCTTCATCCTCGTGAAATTATTATAAAAATATTACTTCCCTATTTGAATCGGATATTGTTAAAAATTTCAAGGGTTTTAATTTTTTTGCACGGAACCCTAATTCTTTTTCTAAAATAAAAGTATTCTAAGTTACTCCTTATAACATATCAGCTATCTGTCAGTACGAGTCCCGTCGAAATCGGTAAAGCCGTTTCTGAGATTAGCCCGAAGAAACAGACAGACATACATACAAATATTTGAAAAAAAAGATTTTTTGTTATAAAGTTAAGTACCGTGTACGGGGTGGAAGGGACACCGACGTGAAAACGGTTACCACACTACAAGTCCATCAAAATTATACTAATCTTTATTTTTGTGACAATAAGGTTCCATCTTGTTGAATTGTAGCTGTCAGAGTTAAAATAACTGTAGGTAACTTTCTGCTTCTGATAAATTAGTTAACGTGAGCAAATTAAAACTACTTTTCCTTCTAAAGCCATAAATATTTTAATGACATTTTTCAATAAATTTCAGTACTTAACAGTAGGCCAAGACCACGCAAATATCTCATTTTGAATGGTTTTACTATTATTTTAAGCTTGGTCGCCATTTTCAATTTATTTCGAGTTTTATTTTTAACATTCAGTAACCCAGTTTCTTACACTGCTCCTATTTGACGCTACAAAAATAAATCGATTTGAATAATATTGCCAAACTACTGATTTTACTCTCGTTTTTATTTATATAACTATATATAACAGTTATGACTTAAGATGAATGAACGAAGTCGGTTTTCCTATGCCATGCCAAAGTCGGTGACTTTCGTTTGTTTTTTTTCACCGACTTCTGAAGCTATGATTTTTCACTTTTTGAAGTCGGTTTTATTTTTTACAAAAAAGTTTTTTATTTTACCATTTTTAGTTGAACACAAATTCTTGCTATGTATTAATATTGGCTTTACATTTATTCAATACATGGTATGACAATAGGCTGATCCTCGATAAAAAAAATTGGATCTATTGTATGTGTTCCTTCAAAGCACAAAGGTGTAATTTTATATTATGGAACAATACATATCCAAGCGATTGCAGCAATCACGACAGATTTGCTGTGTTTATTATAAAAGAGTTCTTATGGCTATCTCCGAAGATTAGCATCAGATCTTCACCAAATTTAAACGACCACCGGACCACCTACAAATACTCTTCCAAACAAAAAAAGAATCATCGAAATCAGTTTACGATTGGCGAACATATGGTTGAACCTACATAACTGGCGAAATGTGGGTGTAGAGCTACTTTTTTTATTTATTTATAACAAACTTATACTTACAGTTTACACCACACATACAAGTTATTGGTTGAACATAAAAATCAGAACAAAAAATAAAAAATAGTAATAAAATTATAAAGTATACAATATGGTAGACGCGAAGAATAAACAAAACAATTTTAGGTGACAGAATAAACACAATGAAATAACAATAAAAATGAACAAAACTCGTGGGCATCTTAAAACTATATATTTAACTACTGGTACACATCTGCTAACGCCTTCAGAGCATACGCGTGTGATGTTGTGATATGAAATTGTGTAAACAATAAATATCCAAGCGATTGCAGCAATCACGACAGATTTGCTGTCTATTATTTATTTATTTATTTAAGATCTCCTACAAAGGATGTACACAGATCATGCGATGATCATTATTGAAGAGTTCCATTGTATATCTCCGAAGATCAGTATCAGATCTTTACCACATTTAAACAGGACTCATCTGCCTAGCCTTTTCCCAACTATGTTGGGGTCGGCTTCCAGTCTAACCGGATGCAGCTGAATACCAGTATTTTACATGGAGCGACTGCCTATCTGACCTCCACAACCCAGTTAGTACTGGGTAATACGATACCCCTTGGTAAGACTGGTTGTCAGACTTTTTGGGCCACTGACTACCTAACGACTGTCAAAGATCTACTAATGACACCCGGGACCAACGGCTTAACGTGCTTTCCGAGGCACGGAGGAAACTCGGTATGTAATGGGTGGTGACCCATCCACAGACCAACCTAGGCAAGCACGGCTTAACCTAAAGATCGATCCGAGCGGCTGTTATTATTTAGCCACGAGCTCCTCATTAAACAGGACTATCGCGGAATAATATTCTTTCAACAAAAAAGAATTATCGAAATCGGTTCACAATTGCCGAAGATATCGCTGAACATACACACAGAAAAAAACAATTAAGATGAATTGATAACCTCCTCCTTTTGGAAGTCGGTTAAAAAGAGTAGACGTATTTATTTCATTCAATTATTTTTTATCTGACCTAACATCTTTACAAACAATTTATTGCGATACGATTACGATAATACGATTATCCTGCGTTTAAATTCTGCACGTGTCTGCTTATAGATGTTATATTGTATTCTGTTCTATAGTTAGTTGTTATGTAGGTAATGTTAAATTAAAGCAATTAATTAGAGCCTAACAAGTCATAACAAAACATTATAATATCACACCTGTTTTTCCCTGAGGGTAAGAAGATGTGTATCTGTAGTACACCCATATAATACGTACCAGCCTATTGCCATCAAACTGGCACAAATGCAGATTCCGGGCTGACAAATAACTGAGAAATTCCTTTGATTTTCTTACTGTAGATACTTACTTGCGGTATCGAATTCCGGCTATGGTTAAGAAACATCCCTCCAACTTCAACAACACCCGGCAACAGAGGACGAACGCCACTCAAACTGTGGTGCGCGTTCAAGAAATTCAAGCTCACATTCTTCGCCAAGTCCTGAAGATCGGGTATCTTCCTGCCAAACCGCTTCTCTATAATCGCTTGTTCTTTCATCTGTACCCCGTAGCGGAACCAGGCCTTGTAGACAACGTTCATCACAGCATTCTCCAATCTTTGGAGGAAGGTCATTTTTTCTGTGAACCCACAGCTCAAAACTGGCACGTATGACGGGTTGTCAGTTACTCCCATTCGATCAGGGCCCCATTCCATCACGGTAACCGCAGAGAGTGATATGAAAGGCGCTTTTAGCCCGTAAACATGCATAAGACCAAGCATGCAGTCACTGTTGAAATTCTCCACCAGAACAACATCGTAATTTTTCTTCAAAACATCTGCTAATGGAGCGAAGTCCACGATTTTGGAGCATATGCCTACACCTAGATCTGCAAGCGGTGGGAACTCCATAAGGTGCGTGACAATTCTGTCAATGCCCAAAAGTTTGAGGACCATGCTAGGGCTGTCGAAATCCTGTATGTTCCAGGTTTCTACCGCTGGTGGAGCCACACTTTCGAAGCTTACGATGGTATAATTCGGTGGTGGATCTTTGATGGGGAAGAACGAAGCAACGGTAACATGATGTCCTCTTTCTGCTAATGTTCTCATTAAGGGATCAAAAACCATTTGGTGGCTTTTCCCTGGATGTGGGAACAGTCCGAGTATTCGCGCGGATCGGACATTGTGGATGGCGAAGATCACGAGAACTATTATAGAGAGAGTCCCCATGACGAATCAGTCTCCAGGGATCTGCACTGAGCCGCGGTTCAAACGATACTGGCCATACTCCAAAACAAAGCCATTAGAGCCTAAAAAATGAATTAAATCACGAATATTGACAATTATTTCCGTGGATAAGTTTGTTTTATATAAATGAAGGTAGATTAGGTAGATGTAGTATTTTAGATCACGTAAAATAACCAACTCTCTCGTTTCAGTTGCAGCCAGCTGCAAAAAACTTTATCGAAAAGACTTGGTCGAAAAGTCTGTAGTGTTTTAGATCCGTTTTTCTTTGGACTACTTATTCAAACAGTAGCCGAAGAAGAAGTAAGAGGACCCGTACTGCGCAGGAGCGAATAAATTTGTGGTTACCGGACATAACGCTTCAAACCTGGACATGTCCCGACGTCACGGAAATTGACCGGACGTATGGCAGGCCGAGTCGCGGGTGCAACTAGTTATCAAATAGTAAGATTAGCGATAAGTTATGGTGATTGTAATTAAGTGTTGCTATATAAATTACGATAAAGAGTGAAACTTAATACAGATAAGTATGTTCCTATAGATGTTTCGAAACCAGTTGCAGACAACTTTATCTTAATTGTTTTAATTGGGTAAATAGTGTTAAGGTTAACGACCTTTTTTAAAAAAAAAGGAATAAAAACAAAAATAGGGGTACGTCCCGTTTGGTAACTTTCCCGTTTCGCCAACTAAACAAAAAACCTGCAAAACAAGTGAAAAAAGTAACTATTTTAAAGTTCATACATTGATTCTTGTTTCGTCAACCATAAATTTCAACTATTTTTGCTACGGTACCTACATACAGTCAGCTCCCAAAGTTAAAAAGAAACTTCTACCTACCTATCTCTGAGTAGATTCCATTGATATCACTACATAGTATAAAACAAAGTCGTTTCCCGCTGTCTGTCCCTATGTATGCTTAGATCTTTAAAACTACGCAACGGATTTTGAGATTCGGATTTTTTTCAGTAATAGATAGAGTAATTCAAGAGGAAGGTTTATAATAGAAATTAGTTTTAGTATATGCGAAACCTGAAACAAGTGTCTAGTATTTTTATGTAAAGAATCTATGTACAAAATTTCAAAACTGTATCATGAAAAATCACAAAGTTATAAGCTTGTTCTGTTACCTAATTGTCCGCACAAAAACGTGGTCATCACGCAGCGCGCGCCTCCAGCGTCGTCTTGAGCTCATTAATAATAATTATTTGGCAGTAGGTACCTAAATTATTGCAATAGGTACTTAAAGTCGCTCGGTGTCCAACTTTTAACTTTTTAAAATATTTTTGGGATAAAATATAACATGGTTTAAAAATTATTGGAATCGATTCAGTTACTTATTCTGAACAAACTATATTCAGGTTTCGCATATACTAAAAATAATGTTGTATTGTATTGCACCCGTGCGAAGCCGGGGCGGGTCGCTAGTAACAACCAAGATTCTGTTTTGAAAATATTTCTATATTCAAGATTTTTTATATCTTATCAAACTAGGCACCTAGGTACCGTAAAAGTTACATTTGAAAATTACATAGGTATTATGCGTAACAAAAATGTTTGCTTTTCTAAAATAACCAATTTTTTTATTGTGTCAGTTCTCAAGATTTATCTCATTTAATTAAAGCAATAGTGCTTTAATTAAATGAGATAAATCTTCAAGCAATACATTAAAAAAAAAACAATTTCACATTCGTTTATCAATAGCGTTTCTCGGTGAACGTAATTTGTACGCAATAATATCATTGTATTGGTGTACCATTTTCCACCTGTAGAACGGAAAACAGGTACCAAACTTATGTATACTTACATAAATCGATCCATATCTAGAACTATCATGGTTCGACCTCGATCAAGAACACGGTAGGTAAGGGCCATGACTTAACGGCCTAGACCTAGACCAAGAAATAGAACTAGATAGGTGGGTGCCTAACTGCCTAGACTAGGTAGCGATTAACTCGGAACTAATGTTCAAATCGATACTGTGTTACGTCCAAAGTAGGAAACAATACATGAACTTGAAAAGTGTTACGGCCTTCCTAACTACTCATGTTTTGTTATTGGAGTTGGTACTTATAGGTATTTAAATCATTATTATTCCATACATGAATGCTAGCTATTTCGCCTGCATCAAAATTTCGAAAGGAGAAATTAATAGTGTGGGGCAACGTTTTTTTTTTTTTTTGTTAGCCTGTACTGTCCCACTGCTGGGCAAAGGCCTCCCCCAATTCCATCCATGTGCTCTTTTCCCGCGCCTCCTCGAACCAGCCTTCGCGGTACGAGGAGGTTAAGTTCAGTCACTGCGCCAGCCGTGTCAAAGTATTTTAGAAACTTAACTATTTCTAAATGTTATAAAATTCTACTTAGACGCATGCTCAATCTAAAAGTTCTAGAATAACTAAAAATTTACACTTCCAATAACTCAACTTTCACAATTTATCGGGGAAAGGAAATGCTCATAAAACATAGAAATCTGTGTCTATGGTGTGTCTACTTTTACTATACAATTATAGTCTACGATTAGCTACTAAAACTAGTTTACTTGTGTACATTGCAAACGTTTTAACGAATAGCATTTCTACGATTAGAAAACGAGTGATTACTTAATTAATGAAAGAGTAAATGTAAGCACAGACATGAGAGGTAACGGACAATGATTGATAGAAAACGTCACAAAATCAGTGGTAGTACGATTTAAAGTAAAAAAACATTAAAACTCACATTAGGTATATATTGACTTCTACCACGTTCAATATGCATCCCCCCAACTTCAACGACGCCTGGCAAAAGAGGTCGTACTCCATTCAAACTATGGAACGTATTCACCAACATCATGCTGACATTTCGTGCTAGCACATCTAGATCAGGTATCTTCCTTTTAAAACTCCTTTCAATAATCGCTCTCTCTTTCACTTGTATCGAATATCTAAACCACAGCTTAAAATACAAGTGGATGGCTGCATTTTCCAGTCTTTCAGAAAATGATGAAATTGAGCTGGTGTCTGATGTAATTGTGGGCACGTATGAAGGGTTGTCCGTCAACCCAACACGATGAGATGACCACTGCAGCATCGGACAGGATACCAATGAAATCACCGGCGGTTTTAAACCGTAAACGTGAAGCAGACCTAACACACAATCACTGTTGAAGTTTTCCACAAGAACTACATCGTATTCGTTCTTCAAAACTTCAGCTAAAGGCGGGTATTTGACGAGGCCTGAGCAGATATTCAAAGCCATGTCACTGAGCGGTTGAAAGGCGAAAATCTGAGTTACAAACGTCTTCAAACGCAAACTGTTGATTAGTAATTTGTTGGATTTTTCGAATACTTGTAAATTGATCGCTTCTTTTCGCACTTGAGCTAAATTTTGGAGGTTTACATCTGTGTAGTTTGCTGGGGGGTTCTTCTGAGGAAAGAACGAAGCTACGGTAACTTGATGCCCTCGATTTGCTAACTGTTTCAGCAGTGGTTCAAACGCCAAGTAGTGACTTTTTCCAATGTGCGGGAAGAGACCCAGAATGTTCGCCGGCTGAACATTTTGAATCGCGAAAACGGAAAATAATATTCCGAATAAATACATTTTGCGGGACTTCTGATAAACGCAGGCTTTCGAAGAATACTGTCCAGTTTCTGATACGAAGTGGTATCTAATACTCGCTATAATTTATAATGCGGTTCGTTAACCGGTATTTCTCTTGTTCTAAATCTGAAGTAGGTAAGCGAGATAAGTGTTTGTTTTTTATTAGGTAAAATGCAATCGTGGCCTGTTACTACTCACGTATTGATTGATGATCTAACATCACCACCAATTACCTAGTCACGTACATAGTTATCTATGACTAGCTTTGAGTTCAAAATTATCCTTTTTAACTCCTCCGATTCGAAATTGAAAAGCAACACGTTTTAAGCCCGTAACCAAGGAATTGGGCAGACTGCACTCTTATTCGTTGGTCTCCTCAGCGGTAACGTACTAAAGTAACTAGTTATCCTGACGTGGTTGCAGTGGCAGCGGCACCAACAAAATGTGCTAAAAGATTTTATTTAAAAGATCTCTCTATTGGCATTCTCAAAAAAAAGAAAAAAACTATTTTTGCCTTTCAGAAAACATAATATAGGTAATGATCTATTACAACTTTATCGCCCCGTTTAATCCGGCAGAGGTGGTCAGAAAAATAACCAGGATCCATTTCTAAAAACTTGTCTCTGGACAGAGAAAACTCTTTATTTATCTATCTAGGTGGATAGGTAGGTAGGATAATAATTTATGTTGTCACTTTAGCAGTCTTGAACATGTATCCTGTTGGTATTCCTGTAGACAGAGGCCTACATCTCATTCCGTCCACTTTGTCAGCAAGTGCATTGAACTTTGAACGATGCGCCCCCTTTAGTACTACAATTCTGACGATACCTACCTACACTTACGTACTTGTTTTCATCTTATGTTTGCAGTATAATAAATTATAAAAAGGTATTTGAGTACCTATCTATAATGGGTGTAAAAGTACCTTTAACGAAGCCGAAATGCACTTGTTCTCCCCATTATTGCGATATATTTTTTTATTCTAGAATCTAGACCATACCTGGGAAACTACTAATTCCGGAGAAATTGCAGTCAAAGTTCCAAATTGGTCACAAGTTTTTTTTTTTTTAATAAATACAGTT
The DNA here is from genome assembly GCA_910589295.1 of Noctua janthe. Taxonomy (NCBI): domain Eukaryota; kingdom Metazoa; phylum Arthropoda; class Insecta; order Lepidoptera; family Noctuidae; genus Noctua; species Noctua janthe. The sequence goes on from OU342561.1 coordinate 3,664,213, forward strand.
CTAATGGTACCTATAACTTTAAATACCTCTACGACCCCTGAACAATGCATCCACAAACACAATGTTTTGAGTGCGTTACATTGAGTCCTACCGTAAAATGTGATTTTTAACCACAAAAAAAAGTCGTTTCCCATCAATATTTTTTGCGTAGTTACTTAGTTTGATGTAAATAATGCTTGGTTGACGGCTTCGTGAAAGGTCCGTTACAGCTTGACATACAGTCAAGTACTGGAAGGGACACCGACGCAGAAACGCTTACCACGTAGGTATTCAGTACCTTAATCGATCTGACCGAAATTTTTCAAAGGTAATTTAAAAAAAAAACCTGTACGGTCAAAATGTATGGAAGCGCAGTTTTTTTTTTTTAAATTTCCGCTGAATTTGAAGGGGTGTAAAAAACCTTTCACCCTGGACGGTATTGAAGTCAGCCTGGGTAGTGCGCCTAGGTACTGCGCACTGCAGCTGGTAGCAGCTTGATGATAGTTGCCGAGGATCGTGATAACTGGCAGGTATTAGGTACAGAAGCGTATCTAGATCTGTCCAGTGGACTGCATGAATAAAGGCTGATAATGATATTTGTTGAAACTATTTTTGCTAACAGATCCAATGGCCAAACATAATAATAATGGTCCTGCGAATGTTCTCGTAAAAAATATTGAATCATAGGTAGGTACAGATTACGAGAGTGGTACCCGTAATACCATATTGATCCAAGTGGTTGCCGAATTTACATAAAAAAACACGTTAAATACCTAAATATGGCCCTGTTCTATTAATCACTATTGTCAATATTATCTATTTTAAGTTTAATATTATTTACTATACTTGACATGCTTATTTATTTAATATCTTCCAATCTTATTTTTAGGAACATTTTTTTACATGTTTTTCTCTTGCTTGTAGACCTCTTTTTCTTTCTCGTACTGTGATGTTAAATGAAGAGTTATTGAGATTACCAAGTATCCATCTAAGTGGCCCTAATGCCTTGGAAGTTGGGTAGGTCTTTGGTGTGGGATCCTATCTTACCTAGCGAGGCAGACTGTGCTGGGACCGCTGCTGCAGGATATCTAGGACACCTTCCTCTAATCTAAAGCTCGATTTTCCTGCATATTATTGTACAATGCAATATAGGCAATTTGTTTGCTCTGAATTTTTATCTAAAGCCGCAAGCTGCTAATTTAGGTTAAGACGAAAAATTGATTGGAGATAAACGTAATAAAGATAAAGGTGTATACTCTCTTGGTTCCTTATCGAATTCGGATTTAGAGCAGTCCATTGAGGTTTTAAAGATAGCCCCAGATTTGTTGAATTGTGACTATTATATAACTAAACTATCAATTTTTATCAGCCCAAATTGATTTTAAGGCTCAAGATTGTTTCTCATCCGAAAACATATTATTTACACACGTCCTGTACTAATAGGTCAATCCCACGAGTTCACGACACAGCATTAAATGTTGACCACGAAAACCGCTCTTAGTGCTACGAAACAAAGGTGTCAGTCATCAATGATAAATTGATAGACCCCAGTTGGGGTCGACTGAACTTATTGCTATGTGTGAGATTATTCATCGTGCACTACGTCGAAATAAATTTTAATCAAAGTGCTGTTAAACCGAGCGGACCGGACTCGCTGTGGACACCGGCATTTGACAGTTACATCAGCACGCTGCTTTAGGCGCAGAGCAGATGATGGACAATTAGCAACAACCACCATCATCTGCCTAGCCCTTTCCCAACTATGTTGGAATCGGATTCCTGTCAAACTAGATTCAGCACAATTTGCCACAACCAATGCATGAAAAAGTTGTATGGTCAACAAAATCATCTCTGCTTTCGGTTAGCATAAACTCTTATGGAATCTAAACGATCTTTAAAGCAAAATAAAACAAAAAACGTAATGCAATAATGTTTAATTATCAAAATACTGAAGTCTCAACTATACAACATTCCTTGTTCTTCGGACACACGATACAAACGCGGCTAACAATAAATTAATTATGACTTATTGGAACGAGTGACTAAACGTATTCGATTCTTCATGCCGCTATCAGCACTACGATCATTCTGGAACAAATAGAAACAGGTTTAAGTTGTATAGACCTTATTACATTGACACAGAGTAAAAAGTAACATTTGGGTCAGGGTGCAGTTCTACTGATGGAGACGTGCAGGAATTGACCAATCACTGATAAGATGAGATATACGATGAGAATTTCAATCAACGTGATTGTTTGATTCTTGCCTTCTCTCTGGTCTTCTCATGGCAGTGGAATGAAACGCCCCCTTAGACTAAAAGCGGACTCGAAAATAATTACCAAAAAAATGAGATTCTTTACGTAATATTTTTATGACACATATTTATTTTTTTAAAGGAGACAGACATTAAACAAAATTAACATAATTTACCCGAGTCATTACCTACTTTTCATTTTTACAATTCATTGTATTAAAACATCAATTATGTTGAAATGCTTACTTTGCATAAGAATAAATAATTATTTTAAAGTATTTCCTTTGTTTTGATTTAGACAAAAGATTTGTCCACAGTTTTCTTACAATGATTTTCTTGAATGATGAAGTTATGACCAACACTGACCTTGAGAAGTGTCATTTGGTCTAAAGGCGATTTTCATTTGTTAAGCTTTACTTTGCTGTGGTGTGCTTTGCATGGAATGTTGAGAAGCGGTTGTAAGGTACCTTAAAGGTTCGCGGACATTATGTCAGGCCGCAGCGGGCCGCAGCGCAGCGTAAAATGCTTACTTAGCACAATACGGCGGAATATGCGGCCCGCTGCGCCCCGGTATAGTGTATAAATAAAATACATACGAGCGATTAGAGCGGATTTTTGCGCTGCGACCCGACCCGCTGCGGCCCGACATAATGTGCGCGAACCTTAAGGTGGCAAGCGCCAGTGTTTCCCGCGAAACGCAAATTTTCTTTCGTTTTTTGCAATTTGTAGGTCGGTGTCAGGTTGTATGATAATTAAAAAAATATGTATCATATTTCGAAAATTTTAAATTGCTTATAATCCGGTCTCTAATAATAAATATTGGATATATGTTTTAATGCTACTCTGCAAATGTTTTTTTTTTTGTCTGGAACCCTGGCTCAGAATGTTTGTGTAGTTCAATTACTATTAAAATAATATAAGTATCACATAAAAGCACGCCTGTTATCCCCAAAGTGCTAGGCAAGGATGTATCTAATAGATCAGGGGCGACTCCTGCCTTGGCTGCTACTGAGAAAATTCTGCTGGAAAAACCCAATAACCCAATAACCTGTTTCTTATCACTTTTAAAAGATTGTTTTTATTGCTTTAATACCTTTGTAAATTAAACTATGTCACTAGGTAGTAAGAAAAAGAATCATAATCTTTTGCAGCTTCTTATCAACTGTTTATAAAAGTTTATTGCTTGGGTCATACTTTTTTTATTTTTTTTTAATAATTAATAAATGCTTGAAATGGAATTATTTTACATTTAGAAAAAAAAAAATGTATGAGGAGTTCATGGCCATAAGTCTCCATGCATTGAAGGATGGATGGCACCACCGAGGCCAGCCCAGAAAGAGGTAAGGAGATGTGTAATGACCTGGATGCGCATTGTGATGGGCGCTTTGAAGTGAAGGCCTTTGCCAGCAGTGGGACATTCATGGCTAAATAATAAAGAGTCTCAAGATATTTTGTGGTTCATGGGAGCAACAGACTGAATGCAGCGGCTTTAGAATTAGTTGTTGGTTTTGTTGAGTAATACTTCAACCCTTTAGACAACCTTACTGTTTTGTATTGTAAATATTTTCTAGGGTTCAACTTACAAATAAAAGTCTATGATATAACAACCTTTAAGTTACTGGCCATTTTGTATTAGCTGTCCAATAAAAATTTAAAATGGCACATATCGCTAGGTTCAATATAAGCCACTGATTGGCTGAAAAATAATAATTGATCTAGTTTTTTTTTTTAACTTTTGTGTTTTGTTAGCTTAACCTAATTAATAATATGGTAATATAAAAACCCTTACCCGTATAGGTACAAAAAGAATGATAACAAGTAGAATGCAAGCTTGATCCAGCCTTCCCGTTGACAGACTGTCAGTACATCAGCATTCATAATGCTTGTCGGGTCGTACAGTCCTGGACCTGACATAACTGGCCGAGTGTAGTATCTGTAACACATATTATTATTTGTTACTAGCTTCTGTGAGCATTTTAGCCTGCACTGTACATGGATAAAAAGTATTCTATGTCAGAATAATGCAAATAATGAAAGAATTTTTCAAATAGGTGCCTTGGTTCCAGAGATTATGTTCATCATACATATCTCACAAAATGCACTTCTTCTTTATAAGGTTAGTATTGATATTTGATTGTATTTAGTTTTGTGGGTAAAAAAAGATGTTGTTTTAGACTTTCACGGCTTATAACTACACTTATACTGTCACTTACTGGATGACAACCCGCGAACATAGTGTTTGCAAGTGTCAAAAGTATCCATCTTTTTTCTATCTACAATGATTCCTTGATAATATTAGTGGCAATAACAACCATTTTTTTAAATTTACATAATAAATGATTAATGTAAACAATCCATTACAATTAACATAGGAGGGCTAAAGTTCAATGCAAGTGTACAAGACCTTCAAATGTTTATTTTAAAGTTTATCATTATGACAAAGCATTTTTGTGTACAATCTTAAATGCCTATAATTATGACTACTAAAATAGTTGATTAACTTGATAATACTTGTTGAAATCCAAAAAAAACTTGTTATTCTAGAAAACTTCACTTTGATTCAATTTTCACTGACTATAACACTTTGTCTTTGTTGAATAACATACTATAAGGAAAACTAGGATTATCCTTCTGTTTATTAATTGAAACAAGATAATTATAGTAACCTCATGTAGGCATTTCTTGTTTTATGGTAATATAAATTACTACCTAATCTACCTATGCAACGTCTTAACATAAATTTAATGGATGATTTTGGATGTTTGGTTCAATGAAATCTACAAGGGTATTCCAAACATGTTTTTATCCACAGTTTTCTATTTGTATTCAGCGCAAATACCATTTCAAGGTGTCACCGCATTGTTTAAGTTAAGACCTTGTCCTTACACCGTCCTTAGATTTATCATAAACATAACCTTACTTAGAGAAGTTGATTATATTTACCTGTGTAGATGATACAAGATCAATGGAATGTTTATTAACAGTGAAAACCATTCTCCCGATAATAAAAACAGCACGTTTATTAATAAATGCAGCAGATACTCAGGTAATACCAACTGAAATAGAAAAATATAGGTTAGTCACTTTATTGAACTCCGATGAACTTTGGTTGCACCTACAAGGTATAAATACGCACCGGATTTAGACTATTGCACTGATCAATTGGATTCTTATAGTCAGTTTTTAATTCGTCGAACGCAATAACATGAAATATTGAGAAAAATATTAAGAATGCGTCAACTATTAACGCAATAATATAGGAAAAGGCTGGAAAGCTGAACGCCATTTTTACAAAATTTACGAGACTTTGACAACTGACTCCTGACTTGACAACTTCATCACTTTTTTTTTATTTACCCCGAAGGGAAGGCTATAGTCTTTTCACCATACTGCCTAGTCTTACGTCTATCAACTTCATTCACTTTGCAGACAATGAAGAGTACTTTTTTCCTTTATGTTGGATGACTATCGATCTTTTGTTCACAAAGAGTGTTCATGACAAGGTCGTTGCCTTTAATCACTTGGGACTGAGAGGTTAAAATAGAACTAAATGACCCAATTCATAAGAAAGGAGTAAGGAGTAGCTACAAGGTCTACTCAGAGACTTTTAAATTCATGTACTGGACTTGAGGTGTAACTGAAGTTTAGATTATATAATTGACAGCGCGTGCCAATAAACTGTTTTTTTATATATTAGTCACTGAAATAAACAGCAAAAAGGATTTTGGAGAAGGAAAACCAATGAACGCGACCGATGAGTTTGACAAATGACAGCTCTCCAACTCATTAAGACAATTACCTGACTAAATTACGAGAGTACAGCATTTAGTGTACCACCAAACTTTCTGTTGACTTTCATATTTAGTCATGCTATAATTTGTTTGGCAAGTGCCATCGATATTTTAGTGCAATTAAGTAGTAATTTATTTATTAATTTTCATTTATTATGACCTTATAAACGTGTAAAATGAGGGGTATTTGGGTGCTGTGTTTGTGTGTTGTGAAAGTAGCATCTAATATAGAACACGACTTCAGGGGGTTTGACGATAGCATATTATTTGGTATCAACTGGCCCGGCAGCCAAGATATTCAGCATCTGGTTGATGGGGAAGTTAATAAACTTGAGGTATGTAAAACAAATTACTTCCTAAAACTGGGCCACGTAATATAATTTCATCAAAACGGGTTAAATCCGAAGTTGGTTTCTACCTGTGTTTGGTGAATTGCTCAGCTGTTCTGATAAAGATAATGATTACCTCTGTCCACTCTCATAGTACAGCCAAGAATCGGTATTCGGCATCAACATAATCGGGAAATTCAAAACTTTGAATTTAATATAATTTGACCTCATAAGACAAACTTAGTTACATAGACAAAATTCAGGCCATAAGAATGATCATAGAACATGCGTTTTGAACAGTTAGGCTTTATTGTGTGTATTTACCTACCAGCTTTAGTTTAAGTGCCTTCAAAGTGAACAAGAGGTAACAAAATATTATTTGCCACTGGAGATAAGGAAGAAATGTGGATAGTGATATTAGCATCAGATGGCAATTTGTTATTGTTTATTTTGTATTTATCATCATCTTTGTTACCATTGTTCCCCTTTTGTGGCATGCTTCCCTGGTCTGTGCAAGCCATCTTGAGTTCATAACACATTCAAAATAATCAAAATTCCAATTTTCCCACCAGTTACCAAAGAAAGAGATCCTGAAAGTGACAACAGCTAATAAAGAGCAATATGAGTGCCGCATACCGGAGCTTCGAGCTAAGGAGTCAATTAACATAGAGGATTATGATGGTCCATCTCCTCTCAGTCTTCTAAAGCCGCTATTCTCTCAGAAAATATGTTCCTACCGGCTAGAAAGTTACTGGAGCTACGAAGTGTGTCATGGCAGATATATCAGACAGTACCATGAGGAAAGAGAAGGTATTAATGGCTTAAATTAAGTTATAAATTATTTTTTTAACACTATAGTGCATGTCAGTAAATAAATTATTTGTTTGTCTCTGGTAAAATTAGTGTTAAAAAAAGAAAAGCATGGTGCAGTCAACTTTTTTGTCACAGGTAACTTTTTATAATCATCATTATCTTTGTCTTCCTGCCTTTGTCCCATTCTACTTAGGGTCGGCTTATTCAATTCTCCCCTGTCGGGCATCACGGCAACATTTATTCTTCTTTTTCAATTGTCATTCTCACACAATACATCCATTTTTTCTTTGCCCTACTGAATAATTTTTAATTTTTTTTTTAATTTTTCTTGTTTTTCAATGGTTTTTAAATATTATAACCCTAAAATTCTTCTTTTAATATCTTTAAAATCTAATATTTACAGGCAAACAAGTAAAAACTCAGGAGTATTACCTTGGCCATTGGAGTGCAGAGAAGCATCTCAAGTTGGAGGCTGATGTGATGGCTGCACAGGAAACTAAAGAGCCCTACAGGATGATTAAAGTTGATGGTGCTAAGTTGCCTTCTGTAGAAATGGTTCTGGATGAGGGTAATTAGCATACTTATTAATTTATATAAAACAACTAGCTGTTGCCCGCGACCTTCGTTTGCGTGAAATTATTATAAAAAAATATTACTTCCCTTTTTTAATCAGATTTTGTTAACAATTTCAAGGGTTTTATTTTTTTTTGCACAAAAGTTTTTCTAAAATAAAGGTAGCCTAATTTAGACTTTATGACATCAGCTATCTGCCAATAAAAGTCCCGTCAAAATCGGTCCAGCCGTTTCGGAGGTTAGCCAGTACAAACAGACAGACAAAAATTGAAAAAAATGTGTTTTTGTTATACATACCGTCTATATTTTGATATTTATTATTTTGATACTACAAACAGACACTTCAATTTTATTTATTTGTATAGATGACATTTCCAAAATGCAATAAACTACTTTATTATACCACCAGCAAAATTCCGTGTTAATTTTATCGGCAAATACAAATTTCTCATTACTCTTGCCGGTATAATATATGTTTGCAAATAATTTTCAGTCCAATTAACTGTTTTTTAAGTTCTTAAATAATTAGACCTGACAAATTTTCAGTTCAATTCATTCCTGACAAATTTTCAGTTCAATTCATTATTATTTCAGATAAATTACATTATAATCATCCATACATGTTTTTAAACAATATAATATGAACAAACAACAAAACAATGACAACAAATAGATATGGAGATAAATGACAAGCAACCAATCTTTTTCTTCTTCTACTATCTTTTATTATTCCACCATTTTTTGTTTTATATTTTTTTTTAAATTGTGAATTAATTTTAACCTTGCGTAATATAATTTTATTGCTATTTTTTTTTGTTTAATTAGAAATATCTGGCCTAAGCCCTTTCGCATTTATACAAATATCCCAGTTATACAGGGAAACCTAAAATTGGCCATATTAACTGATACGAATATTTTGTAAAATATTTTTATGGATCGCTGTTGGTTACTTAAATAAATAAAATAAAAAAATAAAACATTGGATTAGGACCCCACTGCACGTACATGCAAGCACTCCCATGTCCATTCACCCAACAATGAGCTTCAGGAAGCTGGTGAGGCTGCCTCGTATGCGGCGCATCAGAGACGCTATACTTTTGCGATGTTGCGCATGAAAGCCATCCACTTGAGCGTCTGCAAACATACCTGATGCGCTACAAAAGCGTGGCAACCCCATCAACATCCTGAAAGCGTTATTGTATTGGACACGCAGAGCACTGTAAGTCTTCTGCGTATTGCTTCAGCCATAGGCTGCACGTTATTCGCTAATAACGTAAACGTAACGTAAACGTAACGTAAACGTAACGTAAACGTAACGTAAACGTAACGTAAACGTAACGTAAACGTAACGTAAACGTAACGTAAACGTAACGTAAACGAAACGTAACGTAAACGAAACGTAACGTAAACGTAACGTAAACGTAACGTAAACGTAACGTAAACGTAACGTAAACGTAACGTAAACGTAACGTAAACGTAACGTAAACGTAACGTAAACGTAACGTAAACGTAACGTAAACGTAACGTAAACGTAACGTAAACGTAACGTAAACGTAACGTAAACGTAACGTAAACGTAACGTACACGTACGTTCGTAATTTTCCATTCAAACATTTCCATGTAACTTCTTCAGGTTGTCTTACCAGTTCTTGTGGCTTGGTGGTTCGCAGTTTTTAAATTTCAATTCGAAGAAGAAGAAAAAACGAGATTTTGTAGTCTATGATTGATGGTTGAACGTTTTCATATTTCAGGTACGGTTTGCGATTTAAGCGGCAAACCTCGTTTAACCAGAGTCCTATACGTTTGCTACACCCACGGAAAGCACGAAGTTTACTCCTTCAAAGAGACAGCAACATGCGAATATGAAATCATCATTCTATCTCCCTTACTCTGCGAACATCCTCAGTTCAGGCCAAAGGATGTGAGCGAGAATATCATCGATTGTTTGCCAGTTGCCGACGCTCCGAAGAAACCAAGGAGTCTTTTGAAAATGGAAGTCGATAGTTTGAGGTTCCATCATCAAACTGTGAGGATGCTGAGCAATGTAAGTTGTTTTTTTTTGGACTGTGGTCTGTTAAATGTAGGTAGGTAAAGTTTGATTTTAGAATGATTAGAAGAAGTCAGAAATGTGATTTAGTCTGTGGAATTTGTGATACGCTTTTATCAATAATATGTTTTTTTTTTCATTTCAAAGTACCAGTATAAAACAATACTGTTCATTATTTTCCTATTTTCGTTTTACAAAATCATTAGTTTTAAATATTCATAAATCTTTTTAATTTCAAAATACAGTTAGATAATTTCAGCTTCTTTCATAAGTAGGTGGTTTGTTAAAACTATGGATGATATTGATAACATTAATAACTTTTTTACGAGTGCGTTTGCTACTAAGTATCAGTGGCGAAGGTTCCATACAACTCGATTCCTACCGGATTCCCTTTGAAAAATATCACAGCATTTTTATACATACACAAATAATATAATCGAAGTCAAAACTAAGTGTACAACGTGGTAATCACATTAAAGATATGTACTCCAACTTACCTCTTACAAAAATTGACCCTTCGCTACTGCTAAGTGCACTTAAGTGTTAATTCACCAGTTTCACTCACTGTGAATTACCCTTTTCATTGTTTTTAGTGTGTAGCAAGCTTTTGTTTTCAAGTTTACGCATTTTAAGCACATGTACTTTGTAGCATGGACGTAGCTAGGAATTTTCCCCTTTAAAATATCCTACTCAATTCAAAAGTTCCCATTGTAATGTTGAAATTTTTTTTGCAACAAATCTAAATTACTGTTATTGAGCCACAATTTATCTACAAGCTCAATTAATCAATCTTTATTCATGAACACAGGTATTACAAAAAAGGTCTTATGTATAAATTTTTTTTTTGCATTTTGTTTACATTTTCTTTTTGTCTAAAGTATCGTGTCAAAATTTGTTTCTATTATAGAGATTGAATAGGTTCAAAAAATTAAATAACCTACTACTAAATACGTGAACATATTTAAGGGGGAAGCTCCAGGGTAGCCCACGAAATCCAATTTTCTTAAGTTTTTTTGTAAAATATGATTCGCGGCCGTAACAAATATGGCTTTACAGAGTAATAATAATTAAAATTATCAATACAACCCGTATTGATGATTTTAATTATTATTACTCTGTAAAGCCATATTTGTTACGGTTACGTTATTTATTACTCTGTAAGTTAATTTAATCCCATTGAATAACTTTTTCATCAAATATATCTAGTCAGTCAGTTCAGTCGTTAATGATTATAATTCTGCAAATACATGCATATTACGGCCGCAAATCACATTGTAATCAACATTAAACCTTACATTCACCTGCTAATGCAAAAAAGGTGAGAAAATCTGGATTTCGCGGGCTAACTGAAGGGTGTGTACAAGAGGGAAATGAAGGGGTGTGTGAGATTGAAATGAATGGGGCAGCTGATTATTTGATTCGCGATAGTGATGTTGGTCCCATAGAAAAAGTGCTTCAGCTTGATGATCAGATTTATTTGTACCGCCCCATTATTCTGGCTACGTCCATATTTAGTAGTGTAGTGTGTAGCGGCTTATTTAACCTTTTTGTTGGCGTTATTCAGGATAACGATCCTAAGGATGTACTAGCTGTGTTGAAAGTTGAGAAAATTGAGAAGGTAATGACTTTTTTTTTGTTTTTTTTTTTTTGTTTTTGTTTGTTCGTCGCCTTTTTCAGGTTGGCACTTACTTGTGAAGGTTTTTTTCTTTTTGTGTTGTTCGGGGTTTTGTAAATCACAACTGTTTGGGATGTTAATGAGCAAGGTCTCTAATTTTATTTAAGTAGTATTCACTAGGTATACGATTGGTGAAGATAAGCAGATTATTTCGCTTCGTGCAGAACTCAATCAAAGAAGTTTGAATTTTATGTCTGAAACATGGCGTGCCTAATTGTCCGCCATTATATTTTATTTTCAAATACTAGCCCCGCATAATACTTGTGCCAATCAAAAGCTGGCATCAACACTAACAAGTATTGTATGAGATGAAATCGTCTAAAGCATCACGTTTCCGAAATATAAGCTATTAAACTTGTATTGCCGCCATCAGTGAATAAATTCTAACTTTGATAGTTCTGAATCGTTCTACTTAGTGAGACGCAAGCTGCGAAAATTTGAAAAAAAAAAATGGCGGGCGAGTAGGAAGACCAACTTAAAATTCAAACCGCTTTCTGAGGGAAAAAATCATCATCTTTTTTTATTTTGAAGACAATAAAAATCCGACATCACACAAAGCTTAATGGGGACATATTAGGCATAGACAGAGTTCCATCTGCTATGCCATATACCTTTTCTAATACCATTTGCAGGATGGTGAAACTCATCTTAAATTCGAGCTGCATCCATTGAACGAAGATGAAGACTTGATTGAGGATAGTAAGCCACAGCTGAGTGACAAAACAGCGCCAGTCATTACTGATGATTCGCCGGTCAGAGCGTTCCTGAATGGAGAGAACTGTCTTAATGGGGTGAGCAGAGTTCAATCTTCACCATTTAAAACTGCAGTCTCAGTATGGTCCATCTCACTTAAAATATGGCCAGGGTCTGTGTACGGTAAACTGAGATCAGAGTTGGCTACGCTTTGTTCTAGAATCAGTTCATTTTAATAAAAAAGATAAAGGAGGAAAAAATACTGACTAAGCATTAGCGGTAGTAAAATGGAAGAAGTGACATATTTCGAGCTGACAGTCAAATACGATTGACTGCGGTCTAGGTGCGTCTTTCTTCTTCAAGAAAAAGGGCGCAACAGAGTTGTTAGAACAGAGTTCTAATGAGGAAGACCGTTGAAAGCTAGTTGTAGATGGCGCGACCATAACCAGGTCTCAATCTGGCCAATGAGGTCCAACTATTTTGAAATATAAAATAACATGAGCATGAGGATTTCCAACCAATGACGTAGCTTGAAACCAGCTTTGCTAGCGCCATTAGTTCCACAGTTGCCATCCCCATTGCACCTTATGCAGCTTTTATGTCGAAAAAAATCTGGAACTTTTTTTCTGGTTTGCAATATAATACTTGTGGCAAAATGAATAACTTCATCTGCTTAACCATTTCCCAACTAAGTGACGGTCGGCTTCCTTTCCACTTCCATCTGAATACCAATACTGTCCATGGAGTGACTGCCTGTCTAACCTTCAAAACCAAGTTACTGGATAATCCTTGATTTTGTAATGTTGGTATTACAGGGTACAGGCTGGTGGAAATACGAGTTCTGTTACGGCAAGCACGTGGTCCAGTACCACGTGGACCGCACCGGGGAGAAGACCACGCTGCTGCTCGGCAAGTTCGATGAGCGCGCGCATTTGGAATGGATCAAGGAGAATAAGGGCAAGGCGCCTAAACCTGTTGGTATGTACACATGACTAAAGAATTAAAGTGGTACTCGATCGCTCGATAGTTGCAATTTAAACTTTATGCCACTTACATCAAGGTCGTATGACGCACGATTGAGAAGTGCAGCAACTATACCTGAATACAGGCCTACACGCGCGTTGCTCAGATAAACGGTACGCCTGTAGTAAGTTTAACGTGCACAGCGATTTTATCTTTATAGCATGTTGATGTAATGAGTCGGCCCAGAACTTTTCTACGAGGACTTTGAACTTTTCTGGCGCTATCACTAGATACCATAGTGTGTATAGCAGACGTCAGGGCATGCACTCAGCAGTGATAGCCTAGTGATGTGACCGTCGGACTGCCAAGTCATAGGTCTCGAGTTCGAACCCAAGACACCTCTGATTTTTCGGATTCATGTGTGTATTGTATATTTATCATTTGCTTCGGTGAAGGAAAACATCGTGAGGAATTCAAACCAGCATTTCTGAGAGATATTTCTCAACGGCATGTAAGGCATGTAACATCAAGTTAGGCACTAACCACACGAACAAAAAAAGAAAGAAAGGGCAAGCAGGACACGATATCAGGTGTCCCATTGTTTGTGGAACACCACAAACAATGCACTCCAGGCTAAAATCAACGCCGCAGCAGGTTTTCCTTGCTTCGACCAACCCGTGTCCAGTTTGTTAAGAGACTTCCAATAAAATCTTGTCTAATAAGGATTCATTACTAGATTGTTTCGACCTTTGAAGATAAATGTATTCTTTTTTTTTTTTTTCAGAATACCGCACATCAGTATCCCATTTCTACGCGAACGGAGACATTTGCGACAAAACCGGCAAGCCGAGACAAACGGAAGTCAAACTGAAATGCCTAGAGAACTCCTCTAGTCCTGCCCAAGTGTCCCTCTATCTACTAGAACCTAGGACTTGTCATTACATCCTAGGCGTCGAATCCCCCCTCATATGTGACATTTTACCCCTAGCTGATAATACAGGGTTGATCAAATCTGTGAAGACGGCTCTAGAAACCCAAGAAGTGACTTCTGATAAGAAAGAGGATGAAATTAAGGTGTATAAGGAGAAACTTGCCCAGAAGTATGGGAATGATTAGTTTTGGTTAATAAATTCGTTATTTATTAGTATTTTTTTGTTTTGTTTAATTCAGCAATCCTCATTTTGAATAGGACAGTATGAACAAGTGACATGACTAATTTATTTTTAAGAAATTGTAACAGCGCCATCTAGTGAGTGAATGTAAAAAGGGCTGCAACAAAAAGTAAAAATAGCGAGCTAAAAATTGTAACCGGAACGCTAAACGCATCTAGGCGCTTTTCTGCTGGTTGCCACTGTTAATTTTGGCTGTCAGGAGTTACAGTGGTTTGAGAATAGTGTGGCTGGCTAGCTACAAAAGATCAGTTTAGACAGAACGGAAAAATGTGCGATAAAATTACTGGCTACATTGAAAATAGGGGGTACATCCCGTTTGGTAAAGTGAAGAAAGTCCCCTTTCGTGACTATTTTAATCTTCATACATTGATTCCCGTTTCGTCAACCATAAATTTCAACTGTTTTTTCTACGGTACAGTCAGCTCCCAAAGTTACAAGGAAACCTCTTGTCGATGTTGCTATTTTTCGTCTCTCTGGCGTACTAAGGTTTGTTACGAGAGAACTCAATTTGGAATTTGAACAGAAAGTACTAGAAGACCAGAATCAAGAAGAAGATGTTGGTGCCGCTGAAAGCGTCTTTTTAGTGAACCCAACAAAAAGTACTAGGGGATGAAGGGGGAACACCAAGATTTGTTACGAAAGAACTCGATTTGGAATTCGAACAGAAAGTGCTAGGAGAATAGATTCGTGAAGATGTTGGTCCCGCCGTCTTCAACACTACAGTAAGAATAAATACCACCTTGAATTGATGCAAGCCTAGTACTTTTGGTTAGGTATTCACCAAAAAGACTGTTCTGTTACAATTTGTTACTTTTTATTTCAATGTTATTATTAAATCATACAATCATAAATCATATTTATTTCTGTAAATTGGTTTACAAAACTCTTTTACATGTCAACATGTTATGTTTTTAAACTAGATGGGGCCGGTGTTTCGTACCTGACTACTCTGAAAAGAAACATCCGAAACAAACTCAGAGGTCACCGTCTCTTTTAAAGTCCAGACATTGCTCAAGTCATATGACAACCATGTAGATTAATGTCTGAAATGGTCTTTTGAAGAAATGACCACACAGATTTGAGTGGACCTGTCCAGACAGTGCAAGCATTTGTCAGTGATCGTGTAGCTCGACTCATAATCCAAGGAGCTCAACGACACGACGAACAATACCAAAGAAAGGACATTTGGGTAGGCCGCATATAGTACTCAAACTGCCAGACAATCGTGAAACTAACTAAACTAAAAAATAATAATAATAGTATGAACCACGTAGTATATATATTCACAGTAATAAACAAAATAATTATAAAACGACACTTGAAAAAGTAAATAAAGTCAAGAAAATTAAAAATAATAATGTGACGGCCAATGGCCTTATAGCCAAGAGCCTCGACGACCATCTTTCGAGGCTCTCCTTAGGCGGTTGGATCAAGGGCCTGATTCAGAAGGCAGTACTCCTCTATACGGCTCGCATTGTGAGGAGGTTCCTGTCTCTGGAGCCTTAACCAGCTTGGACCCTGCTCCCGATACCGGCGGACCACTATTTTTTATATTTTTAAATGTTTTTTTTTATATTGTTTTATATTAGAATATTTAAAAATGTATTTAATACGTATAAAAAATAAATAAAGGAAATAATACCATAGGTACTTGAAAAAGTAAATAATGACAACTAAAAAAAAATTAAAAAAAATGTCAAACTAATAAAATAAAATAAAATGGGTACAAATGGAGCAGTTCAATCCCAAGCTTTTTTTTCCTCAATATAATCTTTAACAGAATAGAAGGCTAAAAAAAGCAAAGCAAAGTTTACGTTTTATAAAAAAATTGAATTTATTAAGACTTAGTTCTTGAATGTGGCCTGGTAGTTTATTATAAAAGTGTATACATTGGCATCTAAATGATCTACCTATTTTCTGGAGCTAGTTTAGTTTAGTTTATTTATTAATAATTATCAAAAATAACAGGTCATATTTTGAAAAAAGTAAAAACACAAATCATAATACATTAAAAAAAAAAACAAGTCATTATACATTAAAAAATAATAATAATATACAATAAACAGAATAATAGAACCTTACAGTATACAAATCACATAAATTTTCTTAAAACCATTCTTTTAGGTCATATAATGCCTGGGCGGTTAGCCAACCTTTCAGTTTAGTTTTAAAAACAGTGTCAGACGTCGCGCTCAAAATATTATCCGGTAGCCGGTTGTATACCGATGGACCCATAACATGAATTAACTTTCCAGACTTAGATAGGGTGTGTGGGTAGCCAGCTAATTTGTTTCTACCACGAGTACAGTAATCATGTCTATCTCCGCGTCTATTGTATTCGTCTAGATGGTGCCTAACGTATACCGCCGCCTGCAATATCACCATAGCGGGAACAGTCAATATTTTTAGACGTTTAAAAAGTGGTCTCGCGGTGGCATCCCATTGTGAACGCGTAAAAGCTCTCACGGCACGCTTCTGCATCCTGAAGGCTCGCTCCCAATCGGTAGCTCGGCCCCAGAACTCCACACCATACTGGAGCACCGAGTGTACCAAGGCGAAATAACACCCTATCATCATATTACGTGGGAGCGTTTGCGCTAGTCGTTCCAGAGCGAAGCATGCTCGTCCGAGTTTGCCGCACATTTTATCAATATGCGGCCCCCAAGTGAGAGAACTGTCCAGTTCGAAGCCGAGGAATGTGGTGACTTGTACTTGTTCGACCACATTGCTTCCTACCCGAAGTGACAGTGGAGTACACAATCGACCGGAAAGATTGACGTGCATGTAATGGGTCTTGGTTGTGTTAAGGATCAAGCCATTTATTTTAAACCAGTTGTTAATTTTCCCCACCACTAAGTTAAGTCTTTCTTGTAGACTTTCCATCGACTGCGCGCACACGACGGCAGCAACATCGTCTGCGTACATAAATACATAAGACTCACCTAAGAGCCTTGTTGTGGGTACAATAAATTTATGTTTATTCCTTGTATTTATATTGTGAATATTACAATATTTCTTAAAAAGCTTTATATTTTTGTGAGCATACAAAAGGTTTTCATAAATATATTGAGAAGAAACAGTCATTACATTAATCTCCTTAAACTTTTCTCTGAGAGTGTCTCGGACTCAACTTATAAATTGATCGAACAGCCCTTTTCTGCAAAACAAAGATGGTCTGAATATCGGCGGCATTCACCCACAACAGAATACCGTACGACATTACGCTATGAAAATAGCTGAAGTAAACTAATCGAGCTGTCTCTACATCGGTTAAATTACGAATTTTTCTAACTGCGTATGCTGCGGAGCTCAGTTTCTTCGACAATTTATCTATGTGTGGGCCCCACTGAAGCTTAGCATCTAAAGTTAAGCCCAAGAACACCGTGCTATCTTCAGGATTCAACTCTTCGCCCTTCACCAACACACTAGTTTTCACCTGCCTAACGAGAGGTAGTGCAAACTTAATGCATTTGGTTTAAGAAGTAAATTATTAGCGTTAAACCAATGCACTACTTTTGAAATCGCGCTATTTACATCGTCAGTGACTAGCTGCTGACGTTTAAGTTTAAACAAAAGCGAAGTGTCATTCTGCAAACAACACTATATCGTGGTTATCCTTTACGAGGTAAGGTAAGTCATTAATATAAATAAGGAATAAGAAAGGACCAAGAATTGAGCCCTGTGGGACTCCCATTGTTACTGAAGATCCGGGAGATATTTTTCCGTTGACGTCAACTCTCTGGATTCTATTACTCAGGTATGAGGTAAGAAGATCCAGAGCGCAGTTCCGGATTCCGTAGTGGCGGAGTTTCCTGATTAACGTTTCATGAAGAACGCAATCAAATGCCTTAGACAAATCACAAAAAATGCCCAAAGCTTCGCATTTAACTTCCCACGCACTATAAATATGTCCTAAAAGTTCAACACCGGCTTCCGTTTAGTATCAGTAGTTGAACGACCCCTCGTAAAACCGAACTGTTTGCTATGTAATAATTTGTCTATTAAAAAATCTTTGCTATTGTTCTAGAATTAATTTCTCAAAAATTTTACTAAAAGTAGGTAGGTAGGTATTGAAATAGGTCTATAATTTGTGGGGTCTGCTGTACTACCCGTTTTGAATAAAGGAATTATTTTACTATTCTTCATAAGATCAGGAAACTCCCCACAATCAATACAGTTATTAAAGATAAGAACTAGGTAGGTAGGTGCTACAATGTCTATAATAGACTTGGCAACTTCTACAGAATTACCCCACAGATCCGCAGTCTTCTTGACATTTAAGGAGTGAAAAGTATTGATTAAATCTCGACATGTGATATGTTGAAAACGAAATTCCGAGTCGCAAACGTTAACATTTTCCTTAAGCAAAGATTCGGCAACAGTAGGTGATGAGTTTAGGGATTTCGTAGTTGACACGGGAATATCAGAAAAGAAACTCTCGAAAGCCGCGGCGACTTCTGAATCTGATTTGATTACTCTATCGTTAATGGTTAAGCTATAGTCACTATTTCGGTTACAAGACCTTCCCGTTTCATTATTAATAATATTCCCCGTCGTTTTAATTACATTATTGCTATTCTTAATTTTCGAGCTCAAATACTGTGACTT
Organism: Noctua janthe; assembly: GCA_910589295.1. Taxonomy (NCBI): domain Eukaryota; kingdom Metazoa; phylum Arthropoda; class Insecta; order Lepidoptera; family Noctuidae; genus Noctua; species Noctua janthe. The sequence goes on from OU342561.1 coordinate 3,683,110, forward strand.
AGCCACACAACACACTTTTTTAAATAATTTTGAGTAATTTCTCACATATAAATTAAATTCGGTCGTATTTAGAAGCATTCTTTCGTTGTACAACTCATAAAGCCGTGTTCTACTTTTGTGAATACCAATGGTAGCCCAGTCACTGAAAGAAGCGTTACAATTTACTGAGATAGTCTTGGGAGTGTAGTCAGTTTGTTTAAGTATTTTAAAAAGTATTTGTTTAGTATTATTACAGTTTTTTTTTCTCATAGCAGGAAGGTTTATTTTTGTGTACCTATCTTGTTTGAGTATTCACGGTAAGTTAGAAATAAGTAAGAGTTTACCGAATAGTAATTGTGGTTTTTCTTAGTAGTTCTTCTGAGTCCTAACTGTACTTGCCGAACAAAAAGTTGACCAAACGGAAATGAATATACGCATTCTCAAAAGTTGACGAAACGAGACTCAATGTATGAAGATCAAAATAGTTACGAAACGGGACTTTTGTGATGGTATTTTGTACCCAAAATAGGACCGTATTACAATTGTTCAAGGCTCACGATCGAGTTGCGAGGATACGCGACGCGACGCTTGACGTCCGCATCGATATTCATATAATTTTCTACTGTAACAATGGTAATACGGTCCTATTTTCAATGTAGCCAGTAATTTGGTCAATGTGTTAATGTAATTTTTCAATAGGTTACAATGAAAAATTACATTAACACATTGACCAAATTACTGGCTACATTGAAAATAGGACCTCCTGCACGCGTAGCATGACCACCGTAGAAACGGGTGTTTTAGACGGAAGAATCGACAAAATGACAGATTGTGTCGACACAATGACAGATGTTCGACAAAAGTTCTGTAGTGGCGACCGCGAACCGGAAGACGTTGCGTTGAAAGGCCTCCCACTAGGTGGTGAAGGTTGCAGGGATCCGCTGGATGTGAGTCGCATGGGACCGGTCAATGTGGCGACACTTGGGGGAGGCCTATGTCCAGCAGTGGACGTCTTTCGGCTGGAATGATGATGATGATTAATGACAGATTTCTTTTCACTATCTGTCATTTTGTCGATTCTTCCTTCAACGAAATCCTTGTCTACGGTGGTCATGCTACGCGTGCTTGATCAATTGCACGAGGATTTTTCGTTCTGTCTGAACTGACCGTAACTCTCGTTTATAAGAATGTGCGTGTGTGTGTGCACTTAGTTGTGCAGTATCTTTTCTTTCTTTTTCATGACTATAATCGAAGACAACCTACGTCCTAAGTAGAGGTTTGTAAGTTGTGTGAAAAGATGGACGCGATGGGTCAAAAAGAGTTGAAATAGGACAATAGCGCTGCGTCGAGTCCAAATAAATTGGACTTTTTGATTGGGGTATTGTATTGTATAACCGCCTGGTGTCCGCAACTCCACGTCAATGCGCGTATTTTGTATGCGGTAAGACTATAGGACTGAAGGTGTGATGTAAGTATACCTACTTATGCCAGCTTTCACCAACGAGTGTGCTGTTGGAAATCAACTTGAGGCGGTGAGATGAGGATTGAAAATATACCAGCTCATTCATCAGGTAGGTACCTATCAGTTTTAATTAAAACAGGCGTTAGTTTCAAGGTAAAAATTAGATTCGCAGAAAAAATTAAACACATTTTTTTAACTTGACATTTATTTACATTCATATCAACAAAACGGGTGTTTGTATAAAACAGTTCTTTTATAATTTTCCATACCAATTTTATATCTAGAGTGGTGCCACGAGAATGTAAAAATAATTTTTATTTTCTTGCTTCAAATTTTTAGATATGCTGTTACATACCGTGACTCGACATCACACAACTATCAAGCATTACTTTGCCTTTAAAAAAATTATACAATTCAAAAATTGCATAACGCACCCAGATTCCGTTTTTCTTGTTTGATTTCAAATGTAAAGTCGATATTCAAATTATCTGCTCGTTGTTAACTTTTCGTCATTTTGAGTCAAGTTAGTGTGGAGTTTGTCTGTTGGTAATAAGTCTTCTTTAGTCTAGTCCAATAATAAGTCTAGTCCAAGACTTTATTTAAAGTCGGCTACATTAAGTAAGTAGCTAAGTCCTACATTCCGGTTTTGTTACAATTTCTTGACCTGAAGAATCTGGGCCGAAATAAATCATTATTATCTTCTCAAAATAACAAAACATATCAGTGATTATTCCAATCCTTCACATTGTCTGAGAAAAACTAACTCGTCACAAAAAATGACAACTAGTTGTTTTTTTCAATATGCGAGGACTCGCTTGATGGTCTCAGCAAGAAAATCACAAAAATAATCTTTGATTTTTTACGTTTTCGTATTTTACATAGATACTAGTATAATAGGTAAATAAATTTTGAAAGCATCCAAGGCGACATTTATATAAAATGCTTAGGAAAAATATTGAGCTTGAAAATAAGCTGATGGCATTTCATCGGTAACATGACAGGCTCCTGGCGATATTGTGACCTATGTATATCGTCAAGATGTATCGACATTCGAACCGACCTTAGGTAGGCATTGTAAGTAAATACTTGCCCTCGCAAATTGTTGAACCTTCATAGGTAAAAGGTAGATATTTTTAATGATGTCTTAACTGTACGAATCAGTTCCAATCTCGATAGAAGCAAGCGGATGGTAACCAGATGGTCACCAAAATACCCTTTCTTAAATAAAAATGCCTTCGTCCTCTACACGCTTTTCCAATCATTCAGTGGTAGGTACAAAACTTAGGCAATAGCAACAATAAGGTTCCCCGTCAAACACCTAGAAAATTGTAGGTAAAAAATTCTATTCACAATATTTTTGACGTCTATCTAGATCACACGTTGGGGGCTCGCTAACATTATTGATGGAGCTGCAAACTGCTAAAGCAATGCGATCATTTCAACGTATTTCATACTATGTACAGGATTCAGAAGTCTCAACACAGAGGAGTCACGAAAAATATATTGCAACACTACATTGCAGCCCCAGCAATGATATTTAACGCACTTTAAAGAGACTAAACGAGTGGTCGTGTCCAGGATCGTAGCTCCATTTACACTACATCATATTCCCAATGTCCACTTTTTAACAATACGTACATGCCTTTATAATAATTTATTTACCTTAACAACAAGAAAATAATATTTGCAAGACGAAGAAAAAGATGATGTCGACTAATGAACTTACTAAAAGGAATCACAAGACAATAATTGTATCGCTGTATCATCTAAGAAGGAAACTTCTTCAGTCTAGATATTGTCTTTCATTAGACATCAAAAACGTTGACTAAAATTAAACTAAATAATATAAACCCATTTTGATAAACTTTTTTTTTAAATATAATAATAATACTCAACTAAATTTAATTAAGTTATTATAATAATGATGATGTCTCTACATCAGTTCTTTTAGAAGAAAAATCATGATTAGTGATGCGCAAAGTAAGAATAATTAAGAACCGACTGTGCAACAAACAGTCGTCTGATCTCTGAACAAATAAATAGATAATATTTTCGTCTTGTCTCGCGTCTTGTTAACTTCGTCTTGATGCAAGACTGACTTTGTACATCACTAATTACATCTAAAGAAATCCACAATTTTTAGATTGGTCGTAGCTCTTTTTCGAAACAAACGCATTGGCACAAGTTATTAACAAAAATAATTAAAAACAATTGAAAATGTAAACTTAAATATTTTCGTAAACGAAAAAATTAAATAAACTACGCAGTTTTCCCCCCAGTGGTAAATAAAACTCCCTTATTTTTTCACCTATTGAGCGTTTCTATAATATTAAATGTGGTCGTATTCAAGAAATAAATGTAATTAATACTTAATTTAATAGCTAATTAGAAGGTTAACTTTTATATTTACGGTCAGTGTCACAGAAAAATACCATTATCTTCATAAATTTTCACGAATAACTATAATTGGTAGATTATAATTGATGATTGTAGAGCTTTCTCACAGTTTTACGTAGTAAACAAAGTATTTACTTAAGAATAGATTAGATTGAAAAATAATTTTGACATTTTGACTTATCCTGTATTCCTAACATGATGTGGTATTTTTCCGTTACATTCTAAATGACCCGTGAATATTACAAAATTATGAAACAATCAAAATGTGCCAGTGACTATTAGGTAAATAGTGACAAACAGTATTTTATATAGAAACATATTTTAAGAAGATGAATGAAATACCAAAACTTACATACGAAAATATTTCTATAATTAAATACTTATACTAACAAAATTTTTGACTAAAGGGCCAGTGTTCGATGTGTTAAAATTGTATAAATGTTGTTGACTGTGTTAAAGTATTACATTAATTATTACACAAAACAAGCACAATAGTAGTTAAGTAAAGCATGAGAAGTTATTTCAACTGTTTAACTGAAAATTTCATGTAAAAATGCATTGTTACAGAATTCGATAATCATGCCACGTGAAGGAATTAGTTACTAAGAATTCATTCGACGAAGCTGAATTCATTACTAGAAATGCATTCGACGAAGCTGAATTCGTTACTAGAAATTCATTCGGCGAAGCTGAATTCGTTACTAGAAATTCATTCGACAAAGCTGAGTTCGTTACTCGAAATTCATGTGACGATGACGAAATTTGTAACGTTCAAACGAAGACGATCTTAGTTCTTAAAGTAATTAGTGTTTTATTTACACTATAGTAAACTTAACTATATTTTAAATATTCTCGGTAGTTAGTTTCAAACCATTATGTGATAATAACTAAGCTTAGGTTGATATAATCCACTGAAAAGTTAACGATTGGTAAAATATTCAGCGTGGCTCTTTTGAGAAACACTTGAAATAACTCCACATTGTAAAGGTAGTTTGCGGACAAGGCGTGGACACAGTCCAGGCATGTCCATGTTAAGTACACTATTACAACAAGTATTTGTAAACAATAAATACACTGATCACTTTGAGATCACTTAGTTAATCTAAACACTTAAAATTTTAAACGAAAAAAGTTGACAAAACTGACAATGGCCACAATAATTATATTATTTTACAATTAACTATCAAGTTGGTAACATAAAATAAAAGAAAAAATAACTGTAACAAATAATAATTATATTGTTCTAATGAACTTAACGTGTATAAGCGAATACTTACCGGTACTCAGTACTTCAGTACCGGCCGAAACTTTGGATGATGAAAAATACATCTTTGTAATATTAAATAATAAACAATTTACTCGCCAGTTATATTGCTGTGGATGATAACGTTCAATCAAAAATGATCAGCTCTTTGGCGTCTGCGAAATGTATCGATCCTTCAACTTATACTTAATGTGACTAAAACTTAAATGTTAAGAAAAAAATAATTATAATAATAAACAATTTGGGGAATACTTTGGAAACGATAAATCCTTTGACACAAACCTTAACGTTATTCTTATTTAGTTAACAACTGTGCACGTGGACTCCACCGTTACGAACGTACCTTACCAAACTAAGTCAGTTCAAGTGCACCGGATACATCACAACAAACGTTCGGAATCTTACAACCTCTTAGTAAAGTTTTTTTACTCTTTTTTTGTAAATTCACTAGGAACGAGTTCTGGAATATTTAATACGGCCTCGATAGTTCTTTAGAACGTTTCAATTGAACTTTGAGTCTCTTTGTACCTATTTGGAAACCGTTCATGGCCTGTATGGCGGCCTGTGCGGACGCAGCGTTGTCGTAAGAGACAAAACCGAAGCACTTTGACAGGTTCGTCTGTTTGTCTATGAACACTTTGGCCGATATCACGTGGCCGAACGGCAGGAACGTGGACGCCAGGTCCGTGTCTGTGAACTCCTGGGGTAGGTGGTATATGAACAAGTTCCCGCCTTCAGGACCTGTTGGACAAAATCCAGTTAGAAGTACAGTTACAATAACAATATAGGGGAAATAATAGTCAATGACATCTTTGACTGTTTTGGCTGAGTTCTTGACTTGAGAAACTGGGACGATCATTCATGAATTTCAACACAATTCGTTTCATTTCATAAAGATTTTTAGAGCCAAAAATATTTCTTCTTCGTTTCGTTACAGTTTGCCTAAGAATCAGTGACTCACAACGTAACTGGACACTGACTTTAATTTGTCGATTTCGCTTTAAAACAGCTGTTTGTTATCCACCGAGAATAGATCACCCATTTTCTTCTCGTAGGAAGTTGTAAAAAGTCGAATGAGGGGGTATATCCGGTGGGCAGACGTGTGCAGTATGTGCACTGATTGAAATCATACTGTGATCAAAAATCCGTCGACTTTAATTTCTCCTTGGTCTCTGGTTCAAAGTCAACCAATCCAAATCCAACACACCGCGTCTGTGAACGTAGTTTATATATGAAACTTCGGGTTGTTACCCGAAAGTTTTTGACAGTAGGTGCTGAAGGAAGATTGCAAAGAGTTATAATCGTTTTGTTATCAGACAGTGCAAAAATAGAAAAAAAACAATGCAATATTCCGATTTTAATGGTTGAAACAGGAAATTGGCGATTAGCCAAAGTTTGGCGCGTGTCCAAAAATGTATACACGTCCATATTGGTAGACGTTGAAAGACTATCAGTTGTAGATTTTTTTAGCTTAGCACGCAATGTTTCTGCATGTGGCTATGTATCTTTTAGGGCATTTATTTTATCAGCCCATTAACATTTAATGCTGGACATGGCCCTCCTAATTCACGGCCTCTCCTCGTTACTGCTTTTCTTAAGCTTGACAGATGGTTTCAGTGCCATGTGATTAGCACGTCAGAGGATGTTTTCCTTTTTCTCGAACCAGACCCAGCACAGCCACAGTGCACAGCACAGCCTTTTACGACACCCCCTGAAACTGGCCTAAAAGACCACCTGAAAGATGCTGGCTTATTATACACTTACCAGCAAAATAAAGATTACCCGTACCTTCAACCTGCTTTCCAGCGGCTGCGGCGGCAGCAGAGCCTAGTACGGATCCTAATGGTGCTGCTGCGAATGCTGTGCCAAATTGTGCCGCGTATGCAGAACCTAGAGGCTCCGCTGTTGACCCTGAAATATTCAATTGAAATTGGTTAATCGATACAGAATGAAAAGGTGTGAATGGGACGTTTTTGGCACGAATGGGCAGCTTTAGATTTGAAATGACAGGTGTTCAATTTTAAATTTTCTCTTTTTTTCGAAATACCGCGTTTTTGTATTTGGATATTTCTTCATGATTTCCAAATGCTATTTTACTTTGTCAAACTCCTATTTTCATAGGAAAGTGTCTGCCATAAGCTGACATCATCATCAGTTAGATGATGGTTAGTGATTAATGACAACTACGGGTATCATGTAACGCGGCTCATTTGTTTCTATTTAGAGAGTGACATATTTACGGTTTTACACAATTTCTACATTACGTAACTTTTACTAACGTCAACATGTCATAAGGTAAAAAAAATAGTTATAGAAAACTACAGAAAGAACCACGACTAATAACCCAAAGATATGAAAAGAACGACGTAATATCGGATAGACTTGCTAAAGATTTAAACTTTGAACAAGCATACTCAATGTCTTGTAAAATGTAAATCGTCGTCAAATTACGCGAGCTAAGTGTTCGTGTTAGTTTAATGGTCGAATCGTAGCTACTTGTAATAAACGGTAATGTTAGAGTAGCTAAATTTATTCTTAACATAAACTGACAAAGGTTTGCGTTGAAAACGTCAAAAACACTACACATTAACTCTGTAAAACTATTATATGAAATGCTTTTGATATTCCCTTGTACTTAAGTTTGTTGCCTAAATCATGTTATTTTTAGTTGGGTTATTAGTAGGTACCAAAAACTACCATAGAGAAAAAAGAGTGTGGGCACATAATTCTTGATGCTCAAACTGTCAAATACAATAAAAAAAACAGATGTCAAACTACACACAAACACTGCATGCCATAAACAGTGTCATACAATATTAGTAATCATACACACAAAGAAAATACAAAAAGAAAAATCATTATTAAACATAACACTCACGAATCTCATAAAATAAATATTAAAATTTAGTGTTTTAGCACTTTCATGCAGAAACAATAAAAAATGTTAAGTTTACATGAAAACTGTTCTGTGTCGCAGTTATTTACTTCCAAAAACCTTCCTTTCTTTTATTTACAAAATATTAATAAGGGCAAGTTTTTAAAAATAAAACATGTCGCCTATGTTAAAAATAAAATGATTGCGACAGCCATTAACGATAAACGTCAAAGGAGGCTACATCAAAATACATCTGCCTATAAGGTTTAAAAAAAAAACAAACAACATTCGACAAAAATTATTCCGATTTTAGAATTTCATGACTACGTAATGCAAATAAAATAAAGGTTTCATGGTGTTAAATGCGTATAAACAACCATATTCTGATTAAAGAATCGCAATCATAGAATAACCATGTTCATAAATATAGCAATGAGGAAGGTAACTGAAACGAATGGCGCTGGCGTAGCTACTTCCAAACGACGTCATTCGTTGAAAATCTGTTAATATCATTTAATAATTCGAAAGGGCTTGACCTCATTGGTTCAGATTTTGACATTGGAACTAGTTACGGGCACGCTATCTACAATGAGCTTTGAAACTTCCCCATCAATAAAAAAAAACCTAATTAAAAATAATGTTATAAATTCCCAGAGGGGGAAAATGCGACGATCGACATCGACACGAATGGTCATTGTTTACCGATATGTAAGGTTACATAGCCTATGCAAAGCAAGCAGTGGTAGACCATTCTACCGGAACAATGCCAACATAGATTCATACAAGGCGAGTACTAGATTCATGTGATAAATGAAGCATTTCAGCCATTATATGTAGGAACAAAGTCTGCAGCCTTGGCTGTCTCGTAAACAGCTTGTAGTTTACAATACTCTGCTACGAGGTATACGGTAAAACAATAAGTATCATACATTTTAACTTCGTTCAAAGTATAATTTATGCAAATTCTAGAACGCTGCTGCTGTTTAAAAAACGACCTATGACAGTGTTGTATTGTTCTCAATTTAAAAATACATTGTTGTTTGTAGAAAAAGTCACTCGTAACGTATATTTAAAAATAAAATATTTTTTTTCTGTGTTTTTCTAGAGAACATCGTGTAGGTGAGAAAAAAACAATTTCCATAAGGTTGCTGGTTATATTATACCAATTTACAAAAACGTACTTTCCATGTCCATAAATAAATACACGTAGGTAACGTGATTCCAATTTTTATAAGCATGATGATTTCTTTAGACGAAAAACAAAATAGAGTAATAAATAAAACTTTTCCCTGTAAAAAATATACGGAATATTCCATTGGCTTAAAAATCATTTATCACATAAATCTACGAAGCTAAAAAAATGTCATTCCATGTCAAAAAACACACATTTCTTTGTATTTCATTGCATTGTTACCTGTGATGTTTGTCTTCCCGAGAAGACCTGAAGTGTGAAAAATGTTCATCGTTAATTAACTTTTTTTTAACTTAAGTCGAAACGAAACCTGAAAGAGGAAAGTTTGCGGACAAAAAGGTCGGTACATGTTTTTTTTTAATGTATAACATCATAACACCACGCCTGTTATCCCCGAAGGGTTAGGCAGAGGTGTACCTAATAGTACACCCACATTTCACCAGTTATGCTTAATCCCATGTAATAGGGGCGAGCCTATTGCCATCACCCGGGCACGAATCCAGACTCCGTGGCATCTACTGAGAAATTTCTGATGAAAAAATCCAATAACACTTTGCCCGAACCGGGAATCGAACCTAGGACCTCATGCTTAGCAGTTGCTCTTGCGACCACTAGACCAACGAGGCAGTCAGTTTTTTTATTTATGTTGGTTCTAATTTTAAATTCGGGAGTTGAAAACTGTTGTGATGATCGAAATTTTGCATTCGGATAGGGAGAGTTTACTCTGACGTTTTATCACAGTTTTACAATCCATTTTATTACGGTAGAACACCTCCATAGTTACTTTTGGTGCTGATGTCATGATTGTAGTAAACTGCATCATGTTTATTAAAGTAATTTCAAAATTTAATATTGTCATAAACTTGGATGAGCAAGATGGCAATAAGGTTAAGGACTGAGACAACATTTAGTTGATTTAAAATGTGAATTTATACTTAACTGTAGGATTTATGTTTCAAGGTTTTGGAGTTGAGAGAGAAAAAGAGGGACAAAGGACACAAACAATTGTTTGCAATTGAAATATTTAACAATCAACATATCCTATTTTCTGCAAGAGGTACACCAATAGCTTTACATATTATATATAGGAGAACATTACAATTAACAGATAAATCTTATCACTAAATCTTACAGCTACCTAATGAAACTAATAAGTCAAACTTAAAACCTGCGCGACATAAGACTACAAATAATGAAAAAAAAAAAAAAACAACTGGCACTCTATGCAAATTAAAAAAAGAACAACTTACACAATGGCGGAGCGGCCTGCTGGGGCGCGCTGGCTTGCTGGATCGGAGCCGCTTGCGTCACTACCGGTGACTGCGTCATCGCCGCAAGCGCAGCTAAGTTCTGCACCGACACAGGGGCTAAAAGACCCCCAAGCTGGTCGGCTGCGCCCCCACCTAAGGACCCCACTCCGCTCACGGTGCCCCCACTCAGGCCTGCACCATTGAAACCCATATCCTGATAGTTAACACCTATGTAACAACAAAACGGGTAGCGTAAATAAAAATAAAATGGGATCAAAGTAAATTGGGTGGGATCAGGGAGTGGTGTTGCCAGGAGTACTCAAAAACAGTTTTATTTGTTGTGTTTTCCAACACCGATATTTTACAGTTCTAGTAAATTAGTCACCTCTTTCCTTGTGTAGTTTCCCCCATAAAACATAGATAACGATTGATTCAAAGTTGTTTCTCGAGTTGCAAGTTTTAAACTATTAACAGTTAACACTGTTACGCCAATTTAGACCACAGGCTAGTAACCCCATAATTATAACAACAGGCAACACCAAGGATGAGGTAAAATTAGGTTGAAAGGAAACAAAACATAAAAACGAGTGTGCGACTAATTAAGCAGTGTTCATTTGGCTAAACGAATCATTAAAACACTGCGTCATGGCTTGATATGCTGAATCCAGTCTTGTTTACTCTTTAAATAATGCGTTGATGTCATACATTTTGTTTAGATGCATTTTATTATGTCAGTTTGTCTTTCTCACGTGGGGGTAATTCATTGACACTGACATCCTCATCTGCAACTTTTCCCAAATGTGTTGGGAATGGTTTTTTATCTAACCCCATGTAGCGGTTTACCAGTATTTTACAAGCATACCCTTTGGTAAGACTAGTTGTCAGACTTTCGAGTTCTAACGACTGTCAAAGACTCAAAAATGACAGCCGGGACCAACGTCTTAACGTGTTTTCTGATGCACGAAGGAGTTCGATATTTCATGGATGATCTCCCATCCATAGACTAACCTCGGCAAGTGTTATCAATTAGCCACAAACTCCTCCCGAGACACAGACTAAGTCACATTGAACTTCGTGTAGTATGACTAATGAATCATACCTACATATGACTGAGAAATTCGAGTAACCTACAATGTTTCACAGGTATTATGATTAATTCTTTTCTAAATATTATCTTTATTTCAGATGGTTTCAGATAATAAACGTAAACTATGATTCATTATTTGCTTTGGTACTGAAAACAGCGTCTTTCGTAGGACTCGTTTTTACAGAAAACAAGTGTTTTAAACCAAAAATAATTTTGGGGAGGTAAAAATTTAAAAAAAGCGACTACAACTGAAAAAAGCTCATCACTACTCTTCTAATTATATACTTAAGAAAGAACAACGCCAGAATAGTCTGAAAACATGAACATTTAAACTAACCTTGCAAAAGCGTCGACCCTTGTCCTTGCAACAGTTGTTGCTGCAACCCAACAGCTTGCAGTTGCTGCAACAGTTGCAGCTGCGTTGCCGGTGATAGTGCTGCCTCTGACGCGAGGTAGGTCGCGGGTGCTATGGGGGCCGTTAACCCCCATAGGCTCGCCTGCATGGCTTGAAGTTTTTTCTGTTCCTTCTCTTTCTGCGTGTCAGCGAATTTCACGACTAGCGGCGCTGAACAACCTTCCATAGTTTGACTGTGGTGTAACGCCTGGAAATAATTGTTGCACTATTTTGAGAAAATTATGGGTTATGCCGATAATTATCAAATTGGATAAATTTTCCTTTATTATTGGAACCAAATTACTTCACTATTTCCTGTGTTAGTTACTGGGCTTTTCCCTAATTTCGACATTAATACCCATAATATTAATGGCATTTCCGTTAATCCCGTCACTAATTAGTTAGACTCCCATTACTGCTACTACTCCATTTCTGTCACCATGATTAAGCCAATTAAATGGGCTTGCATTGATGATGCGAATGAAAGAGGCTTTAGTTACATTTACATGTTCAAACATTGACTGCTTGCTATTTTAATTCACAGAAATGCCAAATATGCCTTTTGCGTTGGTGGATTACACGATAATCTATAGGAATTTTAATTTATTTTTCCTTTGCGTGGACGGTCCAGCGCCAGTGTTGCAGATGGCAATCATTATTAATTTTGATGCTATTATGCAGTAAAATATTGCCAGTTATTTTGGATCTTACTACCTCGATAACATAAACTTAGGGGAAGATAATAATTGTCACCATGTTTCGCGAATTGGTGAGTACAAAATTACGTCAGATCTGTGTGCAATGTGTATACATCTGCATCATTCGTTGAGTCACTCTTTGCTTGAGCTTTTACTGCTAATTTGCATACAGAATATTAACTTAATAGTCACCAGTTGCTGCTACGACTAACTCTTATAAAAGTTTCATAAAGCCTTGCGTTGCCCCTTTTCATTAAGTAGAACTCGCTCATTTTGTACTCTTCATTGAGCACTGTACCAAAGACTTATGACAACTTGGTAAATTTACCTTTCTGGCAGCTCTTGTCCCATGTGTCGCGCAGTAAGATGCACTCCTAAATCAAACTTATACGAAATCCTAGGACTTATAACACCCTGGTATATTTACCTTGATAGCAGCAATGGCCGCCTGCTTCGACACAAAGGTGACGAACGCGCAGCCCTTGCTCTGGCCCTGTGCGTCGCGTAGCACGGTGCACTCTTCAATCGCGCCGTGACCAGCGAACAGTGACCTCACGTCGTTCTCAGACAGCTTCTTGTTTAACATGCCCACGAATAGCTTGCGTTCTGTTGGCAAAGAGAGAGGCATACTGTTAGTTTCATGATAATATAGCTAATCTAAGAGGTCGAAAAGAACAACTGATCAAGTACGCCGATTGTTCAAGGGTAAGTCTAAATTCAGCTTCATTGAACACCTACAAAAACGGTTTAGTTCTATGAAGCCTGTAAATTTCCAACAGGGCAAATGCTAATATTAACGACACCTCTTTTGATTACATTATTTATTTATTTAATTATTGGATCTCCAACAGAAACTACACAACTACATTATTCTAGATAGTAAAATAATTATCTAAATATAACTTCCAAAGGCCCAGTAGAAATCCATAAAGATAAATACGCACGTTGGTAAAAACGCTTAACCTTAATCTGTTAAAAATTGCCTATTCAGTGACGACACACATTAAGTGCTAAATAATGTTCTACTATTATCACAGAGACCATTACCAAATGATATGTTTACGTAACGGAGGAAGCAGGTTTCCTTTGCGCATTCAACGATACTTATGGGCCCGACTTTCATAATAGATGGGAATGGGTACGGAGCGAAGGGGGCTGAGGACTTTACAGGCCTTTGCGTCCATTGGCCATGGCATCATTCCACTTTCACATTCGCAGCCTTAAATTCACGCGTTATTCTCACATCCAACGAATGCAAGCAAACCAAAAAGAGAAAAGAAAACTAAACGAACGAAATCTCTCTTGTCGGACGCATATCACGTTCGAATTTGCATCGCACAATATCGAAGTGCATTGTCGTACACACGAGGGGGTATCGTCAGAAATCCAGGCGTGATCCTGAAATATGTACTCTCTGAACCCCTGAAGCTCGGCGGTCGCGGGGTTAACTGGGAAATTTACGACTTTCGACCCCGAACGGCGTCGGTCATAAAGCATTTTCCGTTTCGGTGCATACGAATTTTTGATGCCGTTAAATCTTTGAGGTTCTGACAAGTGTGTGGGCGGAGGAACGGGGGAGGTGGCGACAGAATCCTGACCTAGATTTAAGGCTTCACTATTTATTAACGTGTTGTGGTTGTCGCGGTTCTGTCGGAATTCCAAATCCATCGTATGAGAATAGGACGCGTTTGTGTAGATTGTAAATTGCGAAACAGTATCTATCTCGTATGATGCCTTAATCTAAAAATGAATTTTACGCCATAAACGATCCCACCAAACGATTACGAAGAGATAAACCATAAGCCGAGCTTACGAAGCGGATCAGTGATCGGGCACCGGCGCGAGGGCGGTCGGTCTACACCTGACATAATCCATTACTTACTACTTCTAACGACACCCACGGGAAAAGGGCAGCAAGCTTATCCGTAACAAAATACCGGCTGAATTCCCGAAAACAGAAGCCTTTGTGAAAACAGTTGGAAGTGAGGACCAACAAGAAGGCTAATCGTGACAACTACCCACTATTCTAGGCATAATCGTTCACCTGCCAAAATCAGTCCCAAAAAACAGGACAAAAAACGAGGTCGCAAGGATCCACGATTAAAAAGTGCAAACACACGTTTACGTTTGCACAGACAGACGTAAAATGTTGAACGTCAAAGGAGTGTGATACACAATGCACGGTGTGGGGGAGTATTACGCGTAAAATCCAACATTTGGGGGCCTCTCAATCCCCTAGTGTAGGCGAGAGGCGAAATTGAAAAGGCACCGAGACTGTTCAGTTTGTAGTGCGAAATGAGCGAGGGATGAACGATGTCAGTGGACTTTGGTAAGAAATGGTTCAGAAACCGTTTTATTTTTCTGTACTCTACGACTTGAACTTGGATATTTTGATTATTTTCATTGGGATCGTCTTGTATTTTCATTGCCATTACAGTTCTCACTTGTATTATTGTATCCTCAATCTTCAAAAACACTTTCATCAAACATACTTTCACACGAAAATTCTGCTACATTCCGTCAGTTAAAATTAAAAGGTGCTTAGCGGAAATGCCTTCATACCACACATCTTACAGTAAAAACCCACCCTCATTTAGGTTACAAATATTTCATGCCGGCGAAATCAGCGCGCTCGTACCAAGATTAGCATGAAAATTGTGCGAGAAAACGAAACTGGGAATCGCGCAATCGTCGGCGATAATGCAATACCTCGTAACCATACATTTTTGATGCCAAGTCGATTTTGGCGGAGGAGGATTGAGTGCGGCGCACCCCAAGTGAGCTTGAAGGAATTTTAAATTCCTTTTTAACGGTAATGTATTGTAAGAGTTGATTTGTTAATACATAATAGGAGTATACTATTGGTTTTTGCAGGATATTTCAACGATTGAAGTGTTTTGTTATTTCATTCGCACCGTCTATTTTCGGACTACGTGGTAAAGCAAGGCTAGAGAGAAAGTGACGGCGCGTTCGTGTTCCACGTGCACCTCAAAGTGATGCCAGCAAATAAGTAGGGGTCCGCAAGGGCCGATGCCTGCGGGACTGTTCGAAAGAGATACCGTGGCCCTGGAACACAAAGGGCAAAGAAGGAACATGGATGGGTTTTAGTCAGTACAAGTCTGACACTCCCTTCCGCTCCGCCCAGAGTGGGGGGGTCATTTGATGATATCCCATCCGAAAAAAAAAAAAGAAAAGGCTAGAGAGAAAGTAGCCTTGGAAATGATGATTTATACAACAGCATATATCCCTACCTACATACAAAGCTTCCATCATTGTAATAAAATATTAATGAAACACCTAATTTTCAGTTTCGCAGCATTGCAGAACGAACGTTGAACTCTGTTGGTAAATGCGACATGTTTCTCTTAATACCTGGCGCTTTTCCACCCCATTCAATGTGTGTTTGGATTTAATATTAATATACACGAGAATTATTATACGACAGGTTGTATGAACTCGTGGGTAATAATGTTCGATTCAGTGTTTTGTGTACATGTTGACGAAAAATACATAGACACGCAGGGAAATATTTACACATGTAGCACATCACATGATCGTTTCATAAAGCTGGTGAAATAGTCATTACCTCAATATCTTGGGCTTACCAAGCTGCCACCATAACTGATAATGCCTCTTACTACTTCTTTGTTAATTTGTCAAAGAATGCTTATTCGTATGTACAGTTGATGCATTTTACGTTAAATTCAAGCTTCCGTAAGCATTGCTTACAAATCGCGGGCCTACTAATGTAAACACTAGCAGTCCCTTTAAGCAAAATGAATGACCTAATAGGGTAGGAAACGCCAAGCTCAAGAAGAAGTCGGAAAAATAAAACAAGAACTATTCACAATTGAAACAAACTCCAGCAAAACGACAGAGTCAAACTAATTAGAATAATTTAAAGTGAATCTTTAAGTAGAGTGTAATCTGTTTAAATGCACAAGTAATTGTGTTCTTAGAGCAAATAAGCCTTTAAAATGTTAATGCTCTAAGTGCCCCATCGAGCCGGTAACGGCATCCTTTGTTAAACAATTTACATAACCTCTTGACTGAAAGGGGGGGAGGGCAGCTCCCCCTTCTGTACCTCAGTACCTGCGATGACCGGGGTTCGTTTTTTATAGTCGTCGTACGGTGGATTCTTTGGCGTTTACGACCTTAAGGGATATAAATCAAAAGGTTCGGCTTGAGATAAGAACCAACAATTTCCGGGGAATTCTGTCATGTCGTGTGAGTTATGAAAATTCGGCCATGACGTGACCTAAGGCTTACAGCAATGTTTGTTTCAGTACCCTAAAACATTACCTACTCTTTATGTAATTTAATTTATTGTGACTTTCTTGCGCGACTACAGAGCATGAGGTCCTGGGTTCGATTCTCGGGTCGGGCAGTGTTATTGGGTTTTTTTTTAGGAATTTCCGTGTATCAGCCACAGTCTGGATTTATGCCCGGTTGATGGCTGTAGGGTCACCCCCTATTACATGGTACTTAAAAACATAACTGGCGAAATGTTGGTGTACCATCAGGTACACCTCTGCTTAACCCTTCGGGGATTACAGGCGTGATGTTATGTATGTAACAGCTTATTCAGCAAAAATCCTTCAAAATGACTTTGAAAATTCTTGTAAACCATAACTTAATATGAGTAATGGCGGCCGCTTAGAACTGAGGACGTCCTCACAATGAACATGCAACTGTAATGGACGTTGTAACTGTCAGGTTAGTTAAAGTGTCACAATTTATTGTTTTTCTGCATACTTCAGTTTAACCTTGAGTGTTTGATGACTCAATTAGTTAGGACATTGTTATTGCTAGACTTGTTGTTTGTCGAGTTGCAGGTGGGTGACTTAATTATCGGAACCTCAAGGTGGTGTGGAAATGAGTTTTTTTGGCCAAAACGTGTGTTAAAGTACACATCACGGCGCTCGTAAGCCAAAGCTGAAAATTTTCTCTAGTTTAATTTTATATCGTAAATTGAGTGAGAAAGGACATTTAGTTAAAAAACTGCTTTTAGGCGCCATTTTTCCAATATGGCGGCACGAATGGCCAAGATACGAGGTGGCAAAGTTGAAATTCGGAAAGAGCACATTGAAATCTATAAAATTACATTATCATCCACATGAAAACCGCAGCCAGGTGCAAGATTAGCAACAATAATTATTATAATAAGAAGTAATTATCATTAATTAATAAGAGAACACCTCAGAGTCTGAGGCACAATAGTGAATAACAAACAGGTATTGTCTCTGCGCTCGACTCCTGGCAGGATTGTAACGAATTGTATTCATTGTAATACTCTAATAAACATTTTATTACACAATATGGAAGGCCGGGATTTATTTTAATTTAACAGTAAAGAAAAAGGAAGCCGACCCTAACATGATGATGATGAGTAAAGAAAAATGTAGTAAGGCAATTGGAGGTATACTACGTTGATGCCTGTTGAAAAAAGTCTATTTTTCTTCTTTTTCGTCGTGTCGATGATTTCCCTTTTTTAAATTAAATTAGTTTTGACAAAAACTCTGCCACCTCGACGGCGTTGGTGGTGTCTTCGGACAGGTCCCCTTAAAGTGCACGAAGAACCATACAATTAGTGCAGGACAGGAGGTGACCAATAGTTTGCGTTGAGGCAAAAGTCTATTTGAAAATATGGCCTTGTCCCAACTTAAAACCACCAAGTAAGTAGTTAACTTGGCTATACTAAAAGTAAAGAAAGAGCAATTTATATTTTCACAACCTGTCGTAGGTTGTGTTAATATAAATTGCTCTAAAAAATGGATAACGTACTTAAATATGAAATAGCCATTGGTAACCACTAAATCAACCAACCAACCAACTATTTAACATCTGTGCAAACTAATAAGCAGCATCATCATCATTCTCTTGCCCTCATCCCAATTCATTTGGGGTCGGCGCAGCATGTCTTCTTCTTCCATACTTCTCTATTACTCGTCATCTCGCCAGCACCTAGGACCCAAACTGAAGAAGGCTAGCATGACATGACCAAACAGAATGTCAAAGAATCAGAAACACAATTTGCCTTGCAGGACACAATTAAACCTCATTCATCCACCAGCAACCTAACTTTATTTCCCGCGATCTCACCTAAGGACCGCGTTAAACCAGAACCACACTATCAGCATTCCGCTGGCCCAGGCTACTTAACCACCTATTATCCTCGCCACGCTCGTAACTCATGCCCTTCAAAGTGCGTATGCCTGTTGCCACGTACGGCGTCGTTAAGTTGCGAGTTATGAGCTAGTGATGTGACCAAGACGTCTTTTAGTGGCCACAGATTTTTGTTGAGTCGGAGGATTTAAAGAGTACAGTCCTCATAAAATAAAATGCCTTTTGTGTGTGTGTGTGTGTGCTTGTTGGACACGGAGAGATTAATTGTGCTAACATTATCTGGATGGCCAAATGACAAGAAAATTGAGCGGTTTCTTATTGATCATTGACATAATCACTACAGACAGTTACTCAGTAAAACTTAGGGAGAGATCGATATTATCCAAACGTTATTAGCTCGTACTCAGGCTATAATAAGCATTATTCCTGTCGCTGTCGCACAATAAAATTGTCTAAACTACAAGTGCATTCAAAAACCAGCTTGCATTGGGGAACTTGAAGGAAACGGGATGTTTTAGTCAAACGACGTGCTAAATAACGTTTATCGATTTAGGCTTCAGAGGAAGCTAATTCTTAGCTATGAAACAATATAGGTAATTGTTAGCAACAAAGCATATCCTATTTACAAATTCAATCCGAATTTCAGTAAATCAGATTAAAGCTAATTTTAAAACTTCCACATCAGTTTACTTTTACCAGACAGCAAAACAAAATCAATCATGTGTAATTATTTTGCCAAATGGACGCGATATTCGCAACAAACAATGGAAATCACATCCGTTTGAACTTCAGTAGCAATTTTATCGAATAAAAAAGTACAGATGTTCAACTACCGGATTATCCGCGGTTTCGGTATCGGTATCGAGTGTCGGAACATCCCTAGTTATGACCGCGTGTGTATTATCTTTTGACACAGATCCTCCACTTTGTGTGCTTATGTCATTGCGAGAACAAGTCAAGGTGAAATTCTTTTTTTGTGTTGAATTATTATTTTAGCACTTTCTGTTTCGGTATTCCACATCATAGTTTTGTGTAAATTGTAGTAACGTTGACGACAACCTTGAGGTACTAGCTTCAGTAAAACACCGACTGAATAAGAAAAGGCACAGGCATATTTTGTCTGTTTAGCTTAGACGACAGGTAAATCGCAATGGTTATAATTATAAAAGGACCAATCAAATGATTGCTCCATATTGTATTTGCATCGACTTTGGAGAGGACAGACTTTCTTTGGTAGGGCTTTCGGCAGTTTGAACAGAAAATTCCCTATAGATAAAATTGAGTTAAAACTCAAAACCCCAATTTCTCAAAACCTTTTCACTAAAGCTAATTATTTATATCACTTCCTGAATTTCACCAGTTCCGTGAACGGAATCTCAAAAGTTGGGACTGTTTTAAGATTAATTAAATTAGTGGTTCCCGTTTCTGCTTGGAGATGTATACAAATTATTAGTGTTTGCGGAGACGGGAGTACACTTGCTTGCAATTATATGCACACTACACGTAGCGGTATTCAAAAGGGGAATTTAAGATGAAGTTGATATCGAAATCATCATAATGGAACACTGATATTTTAAAATATTTCCAGGCCAAATCTGCAGGCAGCTTTCTTATTCCCTGATGATTTAGAATTAGGATATTGGACGGCATATATTAGATCTTGGTATTCCGCTGCATCAGGTTGAACTAAAAGCCTAGGTTGATTAAACATCTACAGGGCCTGTCAGCACATAAGGGTAGGGTAAGTGACCATACGCCACCATAGTGGCGATAAGTCCCCTCTTTGAGGAGTGGCTAGAGAGGCGCCACGGCGCCCTCACCTACCGCCTGACGCAGGTCCTCACCGGACACGGTTGTTTCGGGAGGTTCCTGCGCCGAATCGGGCGGGAGGAAACGCCCGGGTGTTTCCACTGCGAGGATCGTCCGGAGGACACGGTGGAGCACACCGTGGAGGTCTGCCCCGCTTGGGCGGAGCACCGCCGTGTCCTCGTAGCGGCGATTGGCGGCGGCGATCTCTCGCGTCCGGCCTTGGTTCAAGCCATGGTCCGGAGTGAGAGGGAATGGGAAGCCGTCACCTCCTTCTGCAAAGCAGTCATGCTAGTGAAGGAGGTGGCGGGACGTGAGAGGGAAAGAACCTCACGTCCCAGTCGCCGCGGGAGACGCCCTGGGCGTTGGGGGTCACGTGGTGGCTCCCGGCCACTGTAGGCGCGGGCCTGTGTGGACGGCGAGTTATGGGCCAGCTCGCCGTCCGGCCGTCTTATGACGACAGGCCGTGTCGACGGCGCGTTCGTGTTCCACGTGCGCCTCAAAGAGATGTCAGCAAATAAGTAGGGGTCCGCAAGGGCCGATGCCTGCCAGGGCTGCGGGACTGTTCGAAAGAGATACCGTGGCCCTGGAACACAAAGGGCAAAGAAGGAACATGGATGGGTTTTAGTCAGTACAAGTCTGACACTCCCTTCCGCTCCGCCCAGAGTGGGGGGGGGTCATTTGATGATTTCCCATCCGGAAAAAAAAAAAAAAAAAAAAAAAGGGTAGGGTAAGTGAGAATATTGCTTACTGACGAATTCACTATTTTGCAGGGCAATCCCACTTATCTGCTAAGGCTATAGAAATTCTAACTTAAACTTCTAGACGGATACATAACATACATAATTACATTCATTATAGTTTTGCTTTTGCAGTGGATTTAGGTCTACTGGACACACTTTTTATTTTTTTCTTCTTGTCTCTAATATTCATTATGCCAATGTCAAGCATACCTGTTATTTGTATAGTTACTGAAATGCCAATTTTAGATTTATTTAGATTATTTTATTTGAATTGTAAGTGACGATGCTGTTGGTGTGCTTATTATTAATAAATAAATGAAGAAGAATCGCAACGGCATTGACGTAGAGTACACACAAGTTATTAAGTCTTTTTAAAAAAACTATATTTTTTAAAAAAGACTTAATATCTTTGAGTGTCCTTTCGGTATATTTTTTTGCACGCGACTCTGCCAACATTGGTTAGCTTCAGTAAGTTTGTTTCGCGTTTAATTTATGTACGGTCCCATTGAAAACAATTACCTTTTGCACTTGGCTTGATGAGGTAAATTAAAAAGCCAGAATAATTCAGGGAGCTTGTCGTTTTTAAATATTTAAAAAGTGGTTTTTTTTTATTTCAAATGAGAACTGAGAGATATATTACAAAGGCATGGATGAAACAAAGCGATATATCATCAGAATGGTGGTTAAGGAACAGCTATGCAGATTGATTGCTCTGCAGCAATAAATTAATTGCATTCAAAGCTAAGAGTGATCATGGTTATGCCGCTATCTTTACTTCAAACCTTAACAGATGAACATCTGACGATCACTCGATGTCTTAAGTACACTTATATGAATACAGACCATATCTGCCAATGTATGGTGCAAATTGTGTGAGACCTAAGTTCGATTGTGGACTGCGATAGGCTAAGTTGATAGATTAAAAATAAGGTCATTACCGCAACATTCCATTGGTCAGTAAAAGTGTACTACAAACGTTTGTCACGAGTTTTCACCCAGTCCCGTTAAGTGCGTAGTAAGTAAAGCCTCTACAAGACAAACACAGTCGACCTCACGGGCACGCGAAATGTGAAACCGACGTAAGTGTTTATAAGCTTGTAAACAGTAGATACGACGTCGTGTCACCGTTACTATTGTGAGGTTAACTAGCCAGCACGACATCTTGTTGTAAGCGCGAGAAATTGTCACGATAGGTACCTACCGTAATGTACCTACTTACTACCATTTATTCGAAACTGGGCTTGGAGTAGGTATTCCGAGTCAAGTAGGTATCAAACGATTATTAAACCAGGTCAAAATAGCGTACAAACACAAGGCCGGGGAACGACTAGAAGTAACAGCAACTAGACGAAAAAGGTGAATTAAAAAAAAATTGTCTACTGATAACATTTTGTTCGAAATATGCTCAAAATAATATGCTAACTTTTGTACCCACTTTTATCGCCTTGCTTAGGGTTACGTTGCGCCACTTTCAAACAAAAGCACATTGGCAACACTCCGTTCCTTCCATCGCCGCCCATTTACGACTGAAAACAGTTAAAACCCAAAGATTTTCTTCTCAACTTGCCAAGTAAAATAGTTTTCACAGCTGGCAATTGCGTCGGCGGGACTAATTTTCTCTTTATTATGTTGCTAGTTAGAAAATTTGTCAAAACTCGTTAACGCGCCCCGACGGCTGTTATATCGTTTGTTTAATTTGTACAACTTCCTCTGGCAAACAATTGTACTAGTTGGATAATTTGCGCTTATTATAGCTTTTCTTACTGCCTATTTATAGAAACTTTGTCTAATAAGAGAATTGACAAAGTTCAAAGGGGCAGTGAAAAACTAGGACTGAACTCAGTTAGCGATTTGTCAGTTACAACATTTTACGTCAAAATTTTGGGATTAAAAAAACTTTTTGGACAAAATCTGCGAATCAAAGGCGAATAAAACCAGCCCAAAGGTAAGGAGAATGCAAAACAAATAAAACCAACAAACTGCATACAAACATTGTCAGCTTAAAAAAATCAGTATTACACAACAAGGGACAGACTTTTTGTGTCTACAAACTTCACCGCGGGATCCTTTTACAGAGAACCCTGTCGTAACTCGTAGTTGAAAACATCCCTATTCTCGAAATACTTCATCGCTGCATTCACGCCAGAGCGGGAAGGCCGCGGCTTTTGAAATTACGGAGCAAACAGCGATTCTGTCGTATAAACTCGTATTGTTCACCTCACCGTGTCTCCCAACCACGTTTATTTCGCTCACTGTACTTATTTGACGAGATTTCATTATGTGCGCTAGCTTTTCAACCCACACCCCCTCGCCCCCTCGATGAAAACTAAGAGGGGTGCATGGAATGTTGTATGATTAGTTTTAAATTGTATTGCCCCAATTTTCGGCGTATCTCGGATGAAAATTGAGAGATTATGACTTACGTCGCGTGTATTATGTAAAAACAATTTTGGGAGCATGTTGGCGTGTGTTGAAATATTTTCTGGCAATTGTAGGTTATAAAAGTTATTTTTGTTCCTAGCAATTTATTTGATCAAGGTTAGTCAGGGTAATGCCTATAAAACTTTACAAAATAATGATGAATAGACAGCAATTAGCAAGCTGTCATTAAAATCGTATTCTGTCCAAGAAGCAGTTACGACTTTTAGCGCTATCCAAGATATTTCGGAGAATCGTAACAAAATTCAATTAAGCAAAGAATGCCTATTTCCTTTGACTTATCTCGCCTGCCTACCTAATCTACAACAAAATCTTTGTGGAGGCATCAAACGAAAGAAAATCGTAAATAAAAGGAAGAATAAATAAAATTAAAATGTTGGGAGGAAGCCGATTGAGTGAAAAGAGAATCCTGTCTGTCATTACTTTGTCATTGGTCGCTCGTGTGTGCAAAGATACGGCGATTTACGTACGACTTTCGACTTGTGACAGTTGAGGCTCAGTGGAAACTTATTGATATTTTCATTCTGATTTTTGTTTACTGTGTTATTATGTGAATGAAAGACATAAGCGTAAAACATAACCTCACGCTTGCAATCCTCGAAAGGTATGAAGCGAAGCTATTGCCATCAACCGAACACAAAGAATTCAAATTCAAATTCTTTACTGCGAACTAAGTGTACAGTAAAGAACAAAAAAAAAAAAAACAGTGTACAGTAAAGAATGACAGATGTCTCGGTGTCAGTGTGATCCCTACCAGAAAAGCTTATGTTGTCATGGTAAGAATAGCAAGTCAACAAGGTTGATAGTAGCACGGACAACGGTTATAGATGCGCCGGACGTACTTACCTAAGTAGGTGTCGTATCGCCACTAGTGAAGGTCCCTTTAAACGCATCCATAAATTATGATACGATTGTTTGACGCCATGTTTGTCTTAGGTGGTACCTTCATACTTACTAGTACTTTAAATGAATAACTTGTAGTAATCCATGGCATTGTCAAAAATAATAGAAAATGATTTTATCAATTTAAATTAACATGATGTGATAAGAGCGAGGCACTTGTTTTCTAGTAAATTAATGTAAAAAACACCGAAGAAAAAGCCAACAAAATAAATATGCGCACTCAAACGATTTTTATCGCAATCATCAAGGCGTCAATAACTTCGGTAAAGGGGGCCAAAAAGGGGTGAAAAGAAACGAAAGGGGGTGAAGTTGGAAAAGGCTCGAAAAAAAACAGCAAATAGATCCTCCGTGTGCACCCAACTATAACAATGACGTGTCGGCATCAAATGCTAATAGAGAAGGAAGTGTTCCATCGCGAGACGTTTCATTTCCACAGCGATCGCGCCTCGAATTGAATAAATTTGAATTCGGGAACAAGCACCTTTAGCGGGTTGAAAGGGGTGGTAAGCGTCAAAAATGGGGGGAACGCAATCGAAATATTGTTTGTTCATTATTACAATACTGTTCGCTTGGTATGGCAGGGTTGACGTACAGTCAGCAGAAGAGATAAGTGTGGAGACAGCTAACTTCTGCACCTGTAAATTTAACCGATGTTGCGGACGTCCTGATTTTTTTTAACACCGTCCACTTAGCCATTGTAGTATAAAAATGTGTATTCTTTGGTTGCATATGTAATATTTTTGTGGACGGTACCTTTGTGTGTGAATAAGAGATTCAAAATTTCGAGTAATAAAATACGTGTTTATTGAAATATATGACTGGGGCTGATGAAATTACTCGCGCAGCTGGAATGGCTTAAGGATTCCGACAAAGTTATTAAATTATTTCGCTATAAATTAGGGCAATATTTGAGCATAACGTTGAACTGAATGCCGGCTGTAATAATAAAAATATTTGTTACATAAATGTGAGGACTGCTGCCATTCATATCTGAAGAGAAATGATTGGAATTCATCATAATTGAAAATGCTTCACGGGAAATTATAAGTATTATCCTCATACATAACAAGTTCTTGTGATTATCCGAAATACTCGTAAATAAGATACTCATTACTGAACATCAATAAAAGCTCGTTGATTCCCCATAATTTGTCGTCTTAGAAGAAGAATATAAAAGGCAAACGTTACCCAATAAAGATGCGCTTAGCTCGCGAAAAAATATGCCATTTTATTTTATAAGCAATTCGTATAAATATCTGTGTGCGGGGCCGGAGGAGTGCTTTGCCAATACCGATGTACTCAGTCGATGGAGCAATTTCATCGCAAATTGAAACGTCGTACCTGTTCAGTATGTTATGTTGTTCCTTTTGTTGCTCTTTGATGCGAGAAGAAATGCGAATAATACAATAAATAGCGATATTACTCGCGAGAAAACTGGAAGTGTAGGGGGATTATTTTCAGACCTATAAAGGAATATGCGACACTGTCAACATAGAGATGTGAAACGTAATATAATTTTATTTTTTTGTCGACAATTTGTTTGATTGCCGCGAGCTGGATTAGGTTTTGTTTGATTAAAATGAAACTGTGGTATTGTTTTTCAATGGATCTGGGATGTTAGTGTTGCTGAATTATCATCGCAAAATTTGTTTTTAAAGATACATTTTAAACGAGTGTTTAGGAAACGTAAGACTTGACAACATTTTAACAAAATTGGAAAACAGTAGTCTTCTTGATTTCGGACTTAATTTAAAAATTCTGAAACCTTACACAAATAATATTTATCGCATTACACCACAAAACATCTCAAATCACAATTTCAATCAAAAGGAACACCAACAATTCACAAAACCGTATCTCAAGCAAGATACAACGATATTCACTCGGTAACTTCTCATCAATTTGTTTACATCATTTGAATCAATGAGCGTCGCGATTGCGGGTAGATATGACAAGATATGACGCTTGTTGTACAATGGAGCCGTCATTGTGTCCGTTCGGTTGGAATTTCGCAGAGATGTTAGATAGCGTCGTTGAGTCGCGGTAAACGGAACTACGGGCTGAAGACACACACAGTTATTTAAAGCGGATTTCACGAATGAAATTGAAACATATCCTTTAATAATAATAATGATTTATTTGCCAGATCAGTACAATCCATATGGTTAGTAAGAACATAAACACTTACAGTCTATTGTTAGTACATAATTTCACACATTTACAAATTTCAATACACATGTCAGAAAACAATAATGATAATAAATAATAAATGTCAGAATAAAAATAATAATAATAACACACAGCAGCAACTAAACGACACACATTATTTCTGGGCACGGTTTGTAGGCAACACTTGGGTCCTCGTCCAGTGTTTTAATATGAGGCCATCAGTCCTATCCGCCACAGTCATCAAGAGACTGTTGGCGCTGCCCCGCACCCGCCACATCAGGGAAGCGACACGCTTTCGTATGATTGCATAGAAGTCATCTATACGTGCCTCAGCGAACATCCCTGATGCACTGCAGTGTCGAGGCAGCCTCAACAGTGCCCTGTATGCGTTATTGTACTGGACTCGTAAGGCGCTGTAAGCCCTCTGCGTGTAGTCGACCCATAGGCCGCAAGTGTAAAAAGATTGGCAGTATGCCCTGAACAGAGTCGCCTTAACGTCATTTGAACATTTTGCAAACCTACGGATCAACATATTGCTCCTGACTGACAGCGCCCTACGTTCCCTCTCAATGTCACTATTATCGGTCTGCGCAGCAGTGACCCAGTGCCCCAGATACTTGAAAGAAGTGACCCACTCTAGAGCGGTCCCCCCTAGTGTAATGGGTGGTACATCATAGCTTTTAGTGCCTGCATTGAACATCAGACACTCGCTCTTCCTTGCATTATATCGAAGGCCCTGGGCCTCCGCATATTGCTCACAAACCGACAACAGTGTCCTGAGGGCGCTGATCGATGGGGCCAGCAGCACCATGTCATCGGCATAACTTATGTTGTTGACAAATGTTCCGTCAATTGAACAACCTACCATAGTGCTGCTGAGCTCACGAATCAGCCGATCCACATACAGACAGAAGAGCTTCGGTGAGGTCAGGCCGCCCTGCCTCACCCCACACTCCAGCCCGTACGGATCGGATAGCGCGCCTGCCCACCTCACCATATTGGCTTGATGGCCGTACCAAAACTTAAACAGCTCAATCAACTCACCTGGAAGCGTTGTCTCATCATACATCTTCTTCCACAAAACACCATAGGACACCAAATCGAAGGCTTTTGATAAGTCCAAAAAGCACGCATACACAGGGGTTTTCCTGTCCGTATAGTATCGAACAGTGTGCTTGAGACACAAAACAGCGTGTTCAGTTGAAAGACCAACTCTGAAGCCAAATTGAGCGTCGTGAAGCGACAGATGTTTATTTAACTGCTTGTCCAGCACACTGTCCAACACCTTCGCAATTACAGTAGCCAACGATATGGGCCTATAGTTATTTATGTCAGAAGCGTCCCCAGTGCGATTTTTAATGATAGGCACCACCAACGTCTTCATTAAGTCGACCGGAAGGTACGAGTGTGAGATGCAAAAATTAAAAAACAACGACAGTACTCTGGGCATATGAACACCCGCATTTTGTAAATGCTCGATGCTCAAAGAATCATGCCCAGGTGATTTCCCGCGCTTCATGCCTCTCAACACTGCCTGTATTTCCTTAGCTGAAACCCTAAACACAGATTCCCTCACGGGCTGCCTAGCCGTCGAGGCCTCTCCCATTGCACCTAGCGGGGACTTCACAGTAAAATGATTCCTAAATAAGTTTGAAATGACTGCAGGCTCGCTAACACCCTCAACACTCGCAGGAAGGCTCGACCTGCCGTTCAGTTGGTTAGTGTGTTTCCAAAACTTACTGAAATCCTTTCTGTCGTGGCAACATGCTAAGATATTCATTTTTATTTGATCCCTATTTTCTTGACACCACTTCAATTTACTTTTAAATACTCGTTTAGTTTCCTTCATGGTAGAATATACAGAACCAGATTTAGGTTCACCGCATAGCACCCAGTTCTGAAAAGCAAGTCTCGCCTCCAGGTGCGCCTGCCGAACATGTTTGTTCCACCCTATTACTGGCTTTCTCTTGTTTTGTTCCGGCCCAGAATAAGTAATACATGACGCTTCACTTAATATGTTAACAATGTCACTATACATTTTATCAATAATGCATCTATGGTTTACGATTGTACATAACTTGTCACTGCAGTTTAAAAATTCAGAAGGAAAATCAACTTCTCTTAATCTCGTCGTACATAAATTTCTAAACATGTCAATTTGTGTCAAATCCCTTTCCCCCCACACAATTTTATTTCTTTCGCTAACATGACAGTTAATCTTAGTTTTAAGTACGTTAAAGTTACACGTAATTTCTAATGGAATGTGGTCTGACCAATATACACCATGTAATATCTTTACGTTAACCACCGAAGGCCACGCCGCTTCAGATACCACACAGTGATCCAACCATCTATGAGATCCATGAATGTCACTTACATACGTATACGAGTCCGATAATGATCCCAATATTTCAACATCGGCACAGCGCCATTTCTGTTCAACACAAAAGTCAAACAGCAACACTTTAAACGACGTTCAGGAGCTATTAGTTTCAATATCCTGTAGCAATTATGACCCTGGCAACTCTTGAACGTGGTTTAGATGTGCTTATCTCCTACAGTTTCATTGGCGAAATTCGTCCTATGATGATGTTGATTGGTTCTAATACTAAAAAACAACTTACTAAATTCAACTTTAAAGTATCTATTAACCTTATCTAGAATTCCGACTACAAATAGACAACGTCTGAAAAAAATACAAACTATTTACTACAAAATCCCTTCGAATGATGACTGCCATTATGAGATACAATATTATATTTACTTCTTGAAAATACACGGCAACATTTACGCAATTATCTGGCAAAATCATAATAATAACCCAATAATATAAAACAAACAAACATTCAGACGCAGTCAAACATTGTAAAGCAGAAACGTAAACAACTTTTGACACGACACACCTGTCAAATTGTAAACCTGCAACTGTCAAAAAAACATTAATTTAACATTCACTCGACAACCGAACCATCTGTGTGTCACATAACACACAAAATGCGTGAGAAAATTAAACAACACATAGATTGTGATTGTGTCAACGCTTTCCATTTCACTTGACTGTATGACACGGGGCACCGACCACAGTAGACATGTTGTTATTAACATACAGTATTTCAATTACGAACAAATGGTCGAAATCGGTGGACACACATGTATCGTTATAATACATTACTCGTGAGTCGAGGCTATTGCATCGAGACAAGTAGTTACGTTTTATGCGTGTACTGGAACATAACAAAGAGTCTAGTTGACAACCTATCCTACTTGACGTTTCATTTCACAAAAAGGACTTCTTTTTTTGTGTATGTCATCTCTCGCAGTTCAACCTAGGAGGTTGTCGCCAGGTTGTTAACTGGACTATCCAGTGAGTGCCTTGAGTGTAAGGCCTTCAATCAGGACATAAAAAAAGCTAAAAACTAAGTGACAATACGCTAAGGGCAACTGCTGTAGGGTAGCCTCGGCTTAGGGCGTCGCCGCGTCGCTGGGGGAGGTCAGCAAGGTACAGGATCTAGATCGAATCAGAAGGACCTGGTTGGTTTACTGGTATATCTTCATATAGTGACACGGGTGCTCTTATTTCGTGTTGTCTATATGTGAGACATTGCGCAAATAGGTTAGGTACGTTCCCACTGTCTGATTGCCGTGATATCCCGGTCTATAGTCAAATGGGCAAATCGAATTATTAGCATGAGATGTGATTGTGTGAAACGTCGTATCTCACTGTTAATATGTGAGATACGGCTTTATGTTGCTGTAATATTGTAAGCGTATGATCCAGAGTAGTGAAACTTTGGAGATAATATGATTATAGTACGATGTGTGTGTGAAGTTGTAAGTGGATTTATTTATACGTAATTTTATTGCGCGCTACAGTGGCGTGACTATATAAGAGATCGTTGAGATGAACGCTTGCGTTGCTTCTAGTTTTTGTTCATGGTTAAGAGGTAAAATTATTACAAGGCATTGTAGATATTTTAGAATAGCTCCTGGATTCTGAAAGCCTGTTTAATTTAATCTGTTGTCATAGCTCATCGTGATTCAATGTTGTTATTGGAGTAAGTTCAGTAGTTAGGGATTATTATCAGTACATACATAACTAGTAAAAAAATATATGAAAGTGAATGAAAAAAAATATAGAAAAAACGGCGAAGGAAAACATGGTGAGGAATCCGGTATGTCCTAGAACTAAATAATTCTTAGACATATGATTTCTACCAACTCACACTGTTAGGTACCGCGGAGCCCACCGGAGGAATAATACAGGCTGATAATGAAGAACTGCTTTAGTTGCATACCTACCAATATTTTATTTATCATAACTTACATAAAATAACCTAAACTATCGAAACATTTGTTCAAGATTTTATTTGGACATTTAAACACCGAACCTGCCCAGTCGTCCGTCGCCGTCGCCGGCTCAATACGAAGTGTCAATATTTGGTATCGCCAACGATGCGAGCGGAGTCTGTCGCATCGATTCGCGTCGGATAATTCCAGGTATCGAGTGGGGCTTAATTCGGGATCGAGTTGTCGACGGAGCGTTGAGTAGCCTAGAGAGCGACGAGCGGGTGAACAATAGGTGTTATAGGTGACAGGTAGTGTTGTGCGAGTTCCTACGAATTGCGGTAGATTAATCATAAAAGGGATTCTCTGAGTGAAAGGGGACACATTGAATAGCTACATGATAGGTTACGTTAGGCATCGTTTTGAAGGTTCCGAACTCAAAAAGGAACAACAGACAACAACCTTGAACCTTATTAATCTTCCCCTTTTTGAACCTATAATTAAGACACCTATAATTCTAGTTTTTGTTCATGGTTAAGAGGTAAAATTATTACCAAAGTAATAGAAGGAAATTGCGTTGACTGGGAACTACTCCAATTACTGTATCGGTAGATAAATGATAGTTAGTAGGTCTAAGAAAAACCTAGTGTACGCCTACTTTATTGTAGGTAAAAGTGCAGTAAAAGCAATTTTTTACCTTAAAAGAAGCGCTACCATAAGAGAGATATTAAGTTAATCACCTCTAGCAATGAAGATTCTTTAGGTTTTCCTCCTAACAAAAACAAGTATAACTAAAGTCAATCCAACCTCTCTCACTGCACAACCTTACATACGAGCTAAAAATATTCACTGAACGTCCCTTTGAAAAAACGAACAAATAAATGTATGAATGAACAGTTTGATAGTATCACTGTCAATTTACTTACAAGGCTACAGTAACAGCTTTTACGGCTGGTCCAGATTCACTTGACCCGCGGCTAAAAGTAGAACTAAAATAAAAATGTATTGAATTTGACATTCCATTGACATTTTGCCTTGACAAGTAGCACCTCTATAAAGTATCAAGATTTATTGGACAGTGTTTATTGTTTGCATTGCTCTCTGGTGTCAAGTGTGAATTAAATTCTCTAAAAGGTGTTCAAATGAACAGTTTCAGAGGGTAGATGGAAATAAATTCATGAATTTTGCTTGTTATTGACACGAACCCGTTGAGAGCGCGGATTAGTTGATTATTAAGCTCTAGGAGCGGCTTAAATATATTTTGAGTCGAGTCGAGTAACAGATTTGAAAGTCTTGACTCTTGAGAATTGTATTTACATATTTTGCCGATGGAAAGCTGAAGAATAGATTTTAGAATTAACTTAGAATTTAAATTGTTTTCAGCGCCGACTGTTTGCCGTATATTAATGCGACAAAATACAAACTTCTGAACAATTTGTGTCCTCTAAAATACAGGACAAATTTTACAATTAAAACTTCCTGTTTCCCTTAAATATGACACAAACAAAAATTTTAATATCTAATGGAATTTTTAATCCAGAAACTATCTCGAGCACACCATTTTGTACTTTCACCGTGGCGTGCGTTTTCAATTGTTATTTTTTTATTCGGACAAACTCCTGAGAGCCGCCACGGGGCACATCCTTTTAATTAAAAGTATTAAAACGGTGTTCAGGGAATTCGTAGCGGCGTTCGCAAATTAATTCATTTTGTTTTAGTTTCGCGTTATATTTACTCAGCTTATGCTTCATGTCGCTTGTGTGTTCATGGTAAACATTCTCACACACATAATGCATGTTAGTTTTATTTTCAAGAGGAAAGTGAATTTTCTCATGGCTACGGGCACAATGATCGGTGATATTTATGTAGAAAACTTAATGACAAACGGTATTGTCGCTAGTTATGTTTACATTTTGACAATTGCCCATTGTGTGCAAATTTTTGAGACGCACATTTTGTAGTACAGACGAAAGCACATCAAGCTACTACAATCTGTCAAATTTCTTTAATATATTTTCAGCTTTATCGCTATAGTATTAGGTTGAAGGTTGATTGGGAAAATTTGACAGTTTCGGGTAGCTTGCTGGCGACTGTACATCTTTGGGATGTTGTGGTGCAAGTAGGAATTTCGGTAACCATAGAAGTACCTAAATATTTTAATTTTAATCGTAAACAATAATTATTCTTTATTGCTAAAATTGAAAATCCCCGTAAGTCAAACTTTATTTAAATGAGATTGGTTTTATTATAACAGGTAGTATAAATGTGGAAATAAACAATACCCGTGAAAACGGGAGATAAATTCGGTAGAAGCGGAATGAAACACAATAATTGCTTCATATAATTCCGTGACAAAAACATAAAACGCGTGACGAGAGTTTAATTTGCGTGAAGAATTTTGTAAACGCGCGTGTTTCAATAACCGCACTGGACACATTTTAGTTACGTTTTGTTGCTTTTATGTGAAAATTACTGGGAAATTGTATTGATAGAGGTAGGCAGGTATATTGTAGTGTATAATTGTATTAAATTCATTATTATTGACATAACTATAACTATAATTTGTCTATTTAATTGAACTAATATAAAAGAAAATAATTAAGTAATGATAATGTTTAATGTATGCTAATTTAGGATGATAAGGGCAGGCGAAAGATAAAAGGCTTGTAAAAGGCTGCTAAGTCATAAGTACTAACATAACATAACACCACTTCGTACAATTAGTTCGCAATAAATGTTTTGACTTTGATTTTGTTGCAGCCGTTAAATGCATTTATTTTCTAAATTTATAATGGATGGTTATAGCATAAGCTTGGTAAGTTAGTTGCATAGGCTGGTAGAGAAATAATTTAATGATGGAATCAATTACGTCACAAAAAAATTGATACACCAATATCAGGGAATAATTTTTGTGGGACAACATAGGAGAGATCCTATTGTTCCAGGCGGAGGCCGAAGGATTTCTAAGATATCTTGGTTTTTGTTTCCACGTACCAGGTACAGTCACGAGCACCATTATGTGAACACTTAACAACTTTTAAGTGTTTTCTTCCTACTTTTCAGATTAAAATTTCATGTTGTTACGAACCTAGTATTTTGGAACTCATATTTTTCCGTGCCTCGGAAAGCACGTTAAGCCGTTGGTCCTGGCTGTCATTTGTAGATCTTTGACAGTCGTTAGGCAGTCAGTGGCCCAAAAAAACCTGACAACCAGTCTTACCAAGGGGTACCGTATTACCCAGTACTAACTGGGTTGTGGAGGTCAGATAGGCAGTCGCTCCATGTAAAATACTGGTATTCAGCTGCATCCGGTTACACTGGAAGCCGACCCCAATAAAGTTGGGAAAAGGCTAGGCCATCTTTAAGTTACAATCATTATTTTTCACGAAAATTGCTTTTAAATTTAGGAAAGAGTATACGTATTGGTGCTCGTGACTGCACCATAGCTATAACTTCGAAAAGAGAAATAATTAGTTATTACTGAAACCATGGAAAGTGGAAAATCTTGATTTAGACTAAAACAAATACTTTTCGAAACTTCCAAGAATATAAGCTGTTTTAACAGATACAAAGCACATCGAACTACAGAGCGGAAAAACATTTTCCAATTACTGTCTACACCTTAAGTAAAGTACTACACGTTTCGCTACATTTCGCCCGCGGGATCTACAAGGGATCTTCGTATCAGGTGTCCGTTACCTGTTCATCATTGATCCTCAATTATCTGCTAACATTTGAAGGGTATTATGTGATTAAGAGGGGCTCGTGGCTAAATGTTTACTCGTCTAGGTGAAGCAACGGTTGACGAGGTCGGTCTGTGGGTAGGTGAGTTAGGTGACCATCTATTACATACTGAGATACCTCTCTGTGTCTCTGATAGCATGTTTAAGCCGTTGAACCCGGCTGTCACTTGTCAGAAGACCGCAAGTCTGACAACTAGTCTTACCAAAGGGTAAAAGGGTCAATGGATTGTCAGCGTCAGATAGGCAGTCCTTCAGCTGCGTCCGGTTAGACTGGAAGCCAACCCCGATACTTGGGAAAAGTCAAGCCAGATGATGATTTGAAGTAGATAGCCATAAAAAAAAAAAACAATAAAAGCCAAAATAATACATACCGTATTATTATAGCTTTTATTGTTTTATCTAATTGTTATTGTTCGATACTCCTGTTGTTTTGGTATTGATAAAAATAAAATATAATACGGTTCCGCATGACGAGAACCTCGTGAAAGCCGAGAAAGATAAGCAAATCAAATATCTTGACTTGGCTCGCGAGGTTATCAACATGTGGGATGTGAGCTCAGCGGCCAATGGTCGTTTCAGCCAATGGCTTAATTGCCAAGAGCCTCGACCAATACTAACTGAATAATCTAATCTTGCGTTTCAGGCGACTGGAGGTAACATTAATTGATTAAATAGTCACATAACATATTAATCTTATTAAAAAGGTATATAAAGAATTATAGTATCTTAACTTAGCTTACTAATTAAAAAATAACAATAATACGAACAATATTTACTTTAGTACAATGAATAACTTCTCTGTATCTTCATAGGACATATTATGTAGGGCTACTTTAAGGATTTTCTAACAGTTGGTATGATTTAAGGAGTAGATGTTTACGTAGGGGTCCGCATGGGCCGATGCCTGCCAGGGCTGCGGGATTGTTCGAAAGAGATACCGTGGCCCTGGAACACAAAGGGCAAAGAAGGAACATGGATGGGTTTTAGTCAGTACAAGTCTGACACTCCCTTCCGCTCCGCCCAGAGTGGGGGGGGGGGGGGTTTCATTTGATTTCATTTGATGATTTCCCAACCTAAAAAAAAAAAAAAAAAGGAGTAGATGTTTCCTAAATGAATGTAGTATAAGTTTTTGTTTATTGTCATAGTTAGTTAGTAAACTTTGGTAGCGTGATTAGGAGATATCTTGGAGGCATCATTATGAGACATGTAAGCACAATGTTAGTATTATATTTGTAAAAAAGTTAATGTATTAATCAAGCAAGACTAGCAATTAATTCGACTCAGTTTTATAGAAAAGCGTGCATTTGTCGTTATTATTATTCACAGTGTGAACAAAGATTTTAAAGTAGATGCCATATTGGGATGCTGCAGTACAAGTCAGAATTTGGTTAAGTTTCAAACATCCGAAATTGTCCTTTTTAAGTAATGAAATAGCGCATAATGTTGAAAGCTCTTTTCACATGTTATCAACATTTTGCTGATATCGACATAGCCGTTGCTTTCTTTTTACTTTTATAAGTAGTCAAATACATTACCCACAATCGAATATTCCAGTACCAAGCAGTTATATCAACGCCCACTAATTCACCAAAAGAGACATTACAATTACAACGGTATATTACAGTTTAATATTAATTACACTTCCAAGGTATAAGTAAGGGTTGAAGCCCTTTGAATATTTCACGGCTTTCAGGTAAAATATACTACTACATTGCTATACTACATTGCTATCATGAAACTGATAGCAATGTAGCCGACAGCAGGTACTACTGCGCTCACTGACGGTCGACCACTTTCAATCTTATTGCTCAAGGCATAAGGGTGAAAAGTGGTCAACCATCAGTGAAATTGGTAGTACCTATTGAGATATGCACAGAAATGCGGGTCGGCCCTCTTGATCGACATCACCTTGCGATTGTTTCAGGTTACGGGGACCTTTGTTAAGATTGGGTTATCATCAGTATGATGGAACCGGCCAGAAAAAATAAGGAGTAATACAGTTTGATTTGGGAATGGCTCAAGATAGCTGTCAAATGCAGTAGAAGGATGGGTATATCTTTTGACATTTCATCAGTTACAGCAGTAAGTCATTATGATACGGTAAGTTGCGCGTGCAGCTCTCTTTGCTGGTTTTGAAGTAAAAGCTACAAGCTCATTTTCAGTGTTCGGCTTAGTGTTATTTTCAACGGTGCATAGCAATTTAGGGATTTGTTGTCGCTTAGCATTTTTGGAGACGGACATTGGTTCTGTATTAAAAACAAGATATAAGCAGAGATTCTGCTGATTCTGCCGAGTCAGGCTTCTTTAGGAAGAAACGATGAAAGTAAAAAATTAAGAAGAATACAGAAGCGTAATCCTCGTAACGATGGATGTCTGTGTGAAGGACGATATGGGCTAGAAAGGAGGTGACTACTGAAATGACGAGTAATAGAGAAGTATGTTAAAAGAAGACATGCTGTGCCGACCCCAAATAAATCGGGATAAGGGCAGGAGAATGATGATGACAGAAGCGTAATCCTCCAACCAATGACAGCACAGCAAACAGAACCACGACGACCAATCAACACTTCGTTAACGTGACAATTTCCAAGCACACAACACTACTGTACTAAAATTCATTACTACCTACCTATATACGGCGAAGGAAAACTTATTAAGGAAAGACGCACGTTTAATGATAAATAAGAAACGTGAGCTCTTTGCGAGTGTCGATCGGTTGTAGCAACTGTCACGATTGGAATCCATTACTGGTGAAACGGATACATTGAGTGTTGAGTGTGACGTAGTGGATTAAAATGTTAATAAAGAGCCAGAGCTTAACATTAACACGAATTATGACGATGTTAGGATGGATACGGAAGTTGAAGGCAGAAATTTTGAATCGAAAATTAAAGTACAACTCTGGTTTTGAAAGAAGCAAATCTGTTATTAAAAAAGCAAGTAAAAAGAATACAGGACATCGGCATGCATAATTTATTACAACCAAAAGGTAATTGGGAGGAATCAAAAGTGAGTCGTTTTAAAAATGATATTTTGGCATAGTAGAAAAGGCAATCATCACCAAGGCGATCATCATCATCTGACTAGATTTTTTAAATCTAATTTGGGGTTGGCTCATGGTCCAACTGGATGCAGATGAATACCGGTATTTTACATCGAGCATCAAGAAAAGCAAAAAAGGGAAATATTAACCATAACTGCCGAAATGTGGGTACACCTCTGCCTAACCTTTCGGGGATTACAGGAGTGATGTTATGTATATAACCAGAATTTGTAAAAAGTGTGAAGAATGTTAAATCATAGAAACAAGCAACAAATCGAGGCTCATTAAGTCACATTCATTTAAATTTTGATAAACAATTTTTAGAGCTTCCGTACACTGCCCTTGAAGACGTTACAAACACGAAACATAACCATTCCTTATCACCACCACACCGGTCTAAGTGTGTCACAGAAATTGTAACGCGATAGGACCCCAGCGATCCCTCGGTGGAGCCATAGACAATCGGACGCAAAACAATGAAGAACGTGACATACACACAAAGGTACACTTCTTGGACGGCCACGGAGTAGTTAGTAAATGGAGTGGTAAATAGATGATCTATTTTTACGCGGTGGTTGGTGTTAGAATTCGATAATTAATGGCTTCATAAAACGAGAATATCATAATTATTAATATAATATAAGGATTAAAGTTAGTTAAAACATAAATAATATCTTCGGTTATGTTTAAATCCAATTTAATAGGAGGCGACGGGCCCAAATCTAGCCTCCGGGCTTCTACTAATAAATTCTAATTGAATAATCCAACATCTCTTTGCCTGACCTGGGAATCGAACCCAAGACCCATGTCACCCATGTATTATTACCATAACACTTGTGTGGCGATCTATATCTACAGACTAACATTTTTGATTTCAGAATACGTCTATGCCAACATAGAAAATACGTACTTATATTAACTCTCCATTCCTTCCTACTCCGTGACGGGGACATATCAACGGCTTCAAGGCGCGAAGTCAGCATAACAGATGCATTGTTGTCACATATACGTGACACCCAGCGGCGTAGGGCTGGCACGGGATGGTTATGAGATTCGTATCAGTGTCGAGCAAACTTTAGTTTTCAATTAAATTTTGAGGCGTGTAATGTTCGCTTTGAATTTGACGTTGGTGTACGGAGGTAGTAGACGTTTATGTATGATGTCACTTTACTCAATAGATATGACAAAAAGACTGTCTCGTTGTAAATTTGGTGGCAAGCGTTAACATTGAGCATGAGGTCCTGGGTTCGATTCTCAGGTCGGATAAAGTGTTATTCAGTTTTGACATCAGGAATTTCTCAGTAACAGCCGTGAGTATGGCAATAGGCTCGCTTTTATTACATGGGACTTGACCATAACTGAAGAAATGTTGGCGTGCTATAAGTGAACCTCTGTCTAACTCTTCTTGGAGATACAACCGTGATGTTAAGTTATATTAAAAGTCAAAAATGTACAAGTAAACTGCCTGAAAGGTTACATAAGTAGGTTTAGGTTAGTATGGTGAGGGGCTGTTGCAAGCGTCCACGTCTTTTAAAAGGACATTTAGTACATTTCCTCTAAATTGCATTGTTGTCGCATATATGTGACATTAGGTTAGGGTTGTCTCCTGTGAAAGTTTGTATTAGTGTTTCGGTTTAGATAAGGAATGAATTTGATATCCTAACTAACAAAGGTTAACAAGTAACGCGTATGACATTGCCTTTTAGCCTAGCTAATTAAACAATGTAAAATGGAACGTATACTTGAAATACAAAAATAAAATCAACACAAACGTAAAATTGGAACTATAAGGAGGTTGCCACATTTTTCCTTTAAATATCCACTCGAAACACTTTTAAATTTATACACCGAAATGTCAACAACTAACCTCTTATCAGCCCTGTGACCCACACTTGAGCACTGTTCTCTATATTAACAGCACACACACATATTTTACCTGTCAACGCGAACATTTCCTGTGTGCTATGCCACATTAGTAAAACAGACACACACACATCCACAAAAACATTTCAAACCACAAATGTGTACAGGA
Source organism: Noctua janthe (assembly GCA_910589295.1). Lineage (NCBI taxonomy): Eukaryota > Metazoa > Arthropoda > Insecta > Lepidoptera > Noctuidae > Noctua > Noctua janthe. The sequence goes on from OU342561.1 coordinate 3,722,996, forward strand.
TTGATATAAAAGTCGCAGATGTTTCGTGAAATCGGTGAATTATGTAAATGGCCGGGTATATTTTTTTTTCTGGGCACATTTTTATTGGTAACGGACATGGGCGGAGTGCGGATTTAATTGCGCATTTTGTAATTAATTTTATTGTGGGATACGAGTCGGGTGTAACGTTTAATTCATGTGTGTCATTACATGTCACACGGTGGACAAAGAAAGAAAAAATATGGAGTAATTAACACAACAAAATTTGTTTATTTGTTAATAATTCAATTGACTATGTCCTTTTTCCAAGAAATTGTTAATTTTACAAAGGAAGCAAAATTAGCCTATAATGTTACGATTGCTGAGACACTGGTCTCTTCTTTGTGATAGCAAGTGGGCTATCTATAATCCACCAGGCGGGCTTAGAGCTCAATAATTTATATGGAAATTTATGTGTAAAGAAAAAACAACAAGAGGCACATAAAAATTCAATCCGAAATTAAATTATTATTTTAATACATTTTTTTTTCAATGAACTTTTAGACTATTTATTAAATGTCTAAATTCCATTATTTCCAGCAACATATCTGTAAGTAGAACAATAGCTACCATTTAGTGGAAGCAGTGTCGCATAGGTGCTAACATTCTTGAAATACAACGCCTGGCGATATATGGGCACCGTACATTATGGTACATAATAAATATAACAATTCTGCCACACATTTAGTTTTATACAATTAGTTTGTAACGCGTTGATGTTTTATAGTGGATTAATAGTGTATATGTGTTATGCTGATAATGTTATGAAGAATATTTATTACCTCTTTGCAATGAAAGCAAGGAGTACTGGAGTGGGGACCGCGTATTGGCAAGCGTAGTGTGGGATGCCCCCAACTTAATCGACTGACGACCTTAAAAACGTGACGGGGTGGGACTGGAGATGCAACTACGCAACTTGGAAGAGGTCCATGTCCACCTGTGAACTGTGAAAAGCTGAAGTTGATAGATTGAATCATGTAACTGAAGGAGAACATCGATTTATTCCAACTATGAAAGCAGATTGAAATATAATGATTGGGACAGTGCTGCCACAAATGTTTGCCCGACGATACAAAATGGAACTAACGTCGCTACACAAGATTTTTATGATGATGATGATGAAGTTGTCTTATTGATTCGACAATTCTTGTTTAATTTGTTTCTAATTTCAAGGAATAAATATACTGTCACTAATTACTCAATTAATTAAATTGTAAATGGGCTTGTTAGTGAATGCAATAAACATTGATTGAACATCGGTGTCAAGGAGTTTCACGAAAATATTAGAAGAACTGTTGATCGTTTTTGTAGTATTGTAGAAATCGGGTTAAGAAGCAATAGCGTTTGTTACTGGTGCTGTACACTTTCTAACTATGACATTATTGGGCATTAACACAAGGATCTATGTTCAGTAGTAATTTAATTTTGTTATTACCCGTTGTAAGTAGGTGAAACTTAAGTACTCATTGTGAAATGCAATAAATGTTCGAGTATTGAAAATTGAATGCCTCGTGGTACAGAAAACGGGAATACATGTTGATAATTTTTCTCTTTCATTGAACATTGGTTGCGAATAGAAAGTAAGTAAGATTTAGAGACCTTAGTAAGTAAGTCATCTTTAGTTAGGTACCTCTAGTTGTTACTACTTCTCTACGTCTTGATTCTAAGTATATTAACATACTAGGTATATATCCCATGTTTTAATAACAACTGGTTGGTTGTGAAGGCTCATACTCATCTAAAGACCAAGCTTGGAAAATAAGTCTAAAAGACTGCTTTTCACTTGTTTTAAAAAAGAACCTATGCCATTTTTCCAACATCAAAATGATTTTAAATGCAATGGTTTTGACAGCAAAATGATTTTTAAACGATTTTTCAAACAGCATTTTATGCAAATTAAAACGCTGTTTTAAGTAGTATCTATTTTCATGCCAATTTTTATGTCTTTTACGACCTAAAGGGGTGAATCATTGTGAAATTGGATTCTTCAATGATTACTTGTAATGAACTTTTGGTAATTTAATAAAACAAGATATTACATAGGACAGAAAAAATGTGTACGATACTTGGTTACTTACAAATGTAAACTACGTAAACAAGCTCTTAATTAGTCAGTGTAAAGTATGTCGTAGGTCGTATCGTACGGCAAAGACTCGTTACAATCAATAGGCAATTAATTCGTGTACCGCGCACTTCGCGTCGATACCAAGCTGTTCTCCGTAGGGTTGTCAACATGTTGTTGATATTATTTCTAGGGTTTTTTAGAGAGAGTAAAAGAGAAGTGTCTTTCCAGCTGCGGTATGCAGACAGTTGAGTGTAGTTTTTTGGTTGGCATGATTAGATACTTTTACCGATCCAGACCAAAAGGGGCGCATATGTAACTGTTTACGAAAAATAAGCTTTATTCAACAATAAAAAGGCGCATTTGGTAAGGTTCAAATTTCCTTTGCTTGCGGTGGCAGAGTTGCAGGTTAAAAAGAGAGACAGAAGAATAAACATTATTGTATTTAAATTAAACAGCTGTTGCTTGAAGGAATTCGTAATTTTTATAAAAATGACTATTATTCTATCACATTTCAGGTAAAAACACAAGGCTGCATCCCGATAACGCCCTATCTAATTGCGTCTGACATTTACCAAAAGATAAAAACCTAATGGTCCGTCCATCATATTAAAACGACATTATCATCCCACCATATCATTCTTCAAACACGATTGACCTCAAAACCAATACCGCAGCGTTCTCATCAAACACGTCAAAAGCAAAATTAATCAAGCTCTCGTCGGCTATAACAATAATTTATAACGTGTCACGTCAGGGTACACTTGCATCACACCCCTCTAGCGTGCGAGGGAGGCAAACTTATGTATTGACGTGCAATATAACTTAGCTTCGTGTCCCGTGATTAATTTCGTTGGGTGACAGCCCTACTAGCTAGGACTGACAAGTCGCGAGCGCGAATCACTCTCGAGCTCGACTCGCGGGCTCGCGGCAGCGGCGGTGTACCGCGGGACCGAAATCTCCGCCATTTGTATTTGTATCGTTTACGGGCTCGAAAGTTTGCTACAACGAAAGTTGGGAGTGAGAAATTGCTTCGGGTAACAAGACAGTTGTGGAACTATTCGGTTTTATTGGTTAGGCTGTTAATTAATGGCAATTTGGGGTTTAAGAGGTATCGGTTGATGGTAAGAGTATTATAGTGGGACTTAGAAAACTACCCAGAAAGAAGACACTAGAAAGAAGTTTATATTATGAAACAAAAAAACGTTAATAATATTTAAGGCTATTTATTTAACTGATATAACAAAGAAATTTAGAAGAAGAAACTGACTCTTGAAATACAAACTCTAAATTAAGATGAATAAATGGATACTATAGTAATCTGTAACTTAGTCATTTCAGTCCCCAGATTCCTTTGCTAACTTGAAACTGGAGCGAGATAATAATTAAGATTAAAGCCTTTGGTTAGTTCGGCATTCCTCCATTTGTTTGTATCGTTCGCCAAAGATGGAAAGTTCTCAGTGAGAAATTGCTGCGGCTTTGGGTAACTTAAGACAGTTGGCGCTATTAATTTTATTGATGTTGCTGAATAATAGTTTGGGAAGTCTGATGGTAATCAGAGATCTTAGGAACCTATAGATAGAGTTTGAAGTTGAGATAAAGGGAGTATTACCAACAAACACCTTTGAAGTAATGAAAACATCAACATCAGGGCTGTAATCCCCGAAGGGTGAGGCAAAAGTGTACCTATAGCAGACCAACATTTTGCCAGTTATTTATCAGTCCCATCTACTCGTAGTTACGTGTCACAGGGAGCCAACCCATGATCATCAACTTATACCCAGAGCACAATTTCAGACATCAGGCTGTCTTGAGAAATAAATTAATGTAGATTATAAATAATTAAGGCTATAAAAGTAGAGGAAGACCAAATAAACGATGAATGGACTGTGTGAAGGATGATATGGCTAGAAAGGAGGTGACTGCAGAGATGATGAGTAATAGAGAAGTATGGAAGAAGAAAACATGCTGCGCCTACCCCAAATAAATTGGGATAAAGGCACAAGAATAGTGATGACGAGAGGAAGCTATTGAGAAATCCTGAAATAATATAATTTCTTCCAAGAAAGCGTTAACTCGCTCAAACTATGATTAAAGAAACAAATAGCTTCACAAACAAACGTAATCCTAAATTAAATAAACAGGAAACTATTGATTGTCATCTGACAAAGACAACGTTATCAAAACCTTCTGGACTTTGTTAATTAATTTGAAATTAAAATAACTAATACAGATTTGTACGCAGTACAGCCATTAATAACACTACCAATAATAAACTAGCAGCAATCTAACAGAAACTAGCACTAAATAACCCCACAAATCATCCATCTGTTACCGATAATATTAGCCGTGATTACATTAATTGGGCCCGCGTTACTAGAGGTGTCAGATTGACAACTAGTCGATATAAATTAGAGCTGCTCTGGCGTGCCAGTTGGCTGATTATTTATGACCTATCATATTGTCAGGCATCTTGTTTATAGGCTGAAAGAATCGAGAGCCAAAAGTTACGATATCTTAATTGTGTTAGTGGAACTTCGTTGTAAATGCTTGCAGTCCCTATTTGTTTTAAATTGGTCTACAATTTGTCATAGTTCCGAACGTCTATATATTTTGCTGATACCATTGATGTTTTCACTATTTTTTGTAAATAAATGTATTAATAAATTCCAAATACTCTGTCGAAGAAATATTTGATCAAAATAAACAAATTCTAAGTCTCCAACATAAATCTGATACATGACAAAAAATCAACGCTTATTCTGGTATTTTAAATAACCTTTATAAATTCAAGGCATCTAACCTTCTGATCTATCGATGTCAAGCTTACGACAGCAATTACCATAGCCCTTAAAGTTTTTGTAAAAAAAATGGCCGCCGAGTCAAACGTCAGGGACAATTTAAAATTAACATTTTTTTCACTTCCGAAGATTATACGAGAATACGGAATGAGTGGCGTCGTCGATGTCAACGAACTTGCCCACTATATCCTTTGTTTTTTTATCGTTCAACATTAACATATACCGTCCAAGTGTTTCGTCTATTTGGTAGGAAGTGCTTGGTACTAATTTTTGGTTGCTGAATTTAATTATTGTGACACATTTAGAACTTCGAATAAGTTTCATCAATTGACTGGAAATATTCGCAGGAACCATTCTGTATATTTTTGGGGTATTTTAGCCCATTTTAAACCTTCGATATAATGTCTATGTAGTAGGATTTAATAAAAAGTCAGACTCAAAAGAGAAAAGGCAATCAATAAGACGAAACTAGACATTTGGATTCGATATGTCTTGAATCTAACATACTAATTTGTAAATGAAAGTGTTACGTGAAATGCGTTAGCACAGCATAGCAATGTTATTTAGTATGGATTTGCTGTTCAAAGTTTTAAACTAGTCTTTCGGCTTAGAATCTGCTTCATTACTTGCCACCAAGATCTTAGAATTTGAAGCTAGATGCAACTATCCAAACATCTCAAACGGTAATATTTATCGGTGACATGACATAGGTGTCTTGTATACGTAGTGGTATCAAGATTGGACATTATTATACATATCTTAACAAGTCAAGTCCCATACAAAAACCCCCAATCTCCTTTGAATCTACCAGAACCATTAAGAATTCCATTACACAGAATCAAAGACATTTCTAAAGTTATTTCAAACCAGTAATCACCTATTTACTATCAAACCTTTACCACATACAGAGCCACTGACACCACATAATACCTGTACATACATCTACATACAATGAATTGGATTCTAATTCACACTCCAGCAGTTTGAAACGTAGGAAGACGGCTTAATCGGCACACTTTAACTCAATCAACGTGATCAAATGCAAAATAGGTTTGCCGTAGCCGCACAATAATCGCTTTAGAACCGAAACTAGGATGTTAAGCTTCATTCATTTGTCATACAACTTCCCCTACTATTTGGGATTAAATTGTAATGGGTATGCAAGTTTTGGAGGGTATGACTGACGAATTGGATGATTGCATCATGTTATAGTTTTGGTCTTTTGAGGCATGATGTATGCCAATGTCGCCAACACTTTCGCCAACTTTTTGGGCTGTTCAGAAGGACTAAACTTTATCTTTTTTAGGATCATTTTATACCTAATCGTTATCGCTAGGGGACACCTCAATGAATGCCGAAATGTCGGCACTACTAGAATTTCATCACTCGGCGATGAATGAGCATCTGTTGGAAATCCAACAGCGTGCATTTAGTTAGGCATTGATTCGTCTACTGACAAAGTTTCTCATCTTGAAGAATGTAACTTACATCCATGTAGGTACCTACCTGCATGGATGTAAGTATCATAGAAGTTTCAAGTAGGCGGTAGTACATAGTCTCTTGCTTTAGTGCAGATTTGTTTATTTGAGTTAGCAGTGAAAGTGCATAATGTATTTCTGGCAAAACCTAATGTTTTCACCAGTTCCTTAGTTAAAGTTCTCACTTCTGTTCACACTTAAGTCTTTAAGGACAGGAGATGTTAATGCGTTTTCTATTCAAGTGATTTTCATTTGTAATGCTAATTTCCATGGTGGTGTTTATTTACTAATAACTATAACTTATTATGAAAATAAATTCATGTATGCTGTTTTTCTAGCTCCATGTTTTTACTACTCAAAATTCCTATTGCAGCCGAAATAAAGAACGCAAAGCACGCATCTTTTTGAACGCAAAAAGAACTCTTTTTAGTACCATTGTTCTAAAATCAAAACTCTCACTTGGGGCAGGCTGCGCCGGGGCAGCAAACGGACGCACACCGGCGTGGCGGCGCTGCGCTCGCGCATTGAATATTAAACTAAGAGCAGAGGATCAATAACCTGCGCCTGACTAGGGAATCCGTGTCGAACAACGGACAGATAACAAGTATTGAGAAATCACTTCCCAAAATTTGAAAAAGTGTTTGTTCGTCTACTAGGTATACAGACTAACAAAAAAACCTTTTTATAGAATCTAGGAGAAGGCAATGAGAATATAGAGTTCCAAAAAGCAATGGATGAATTGAACACAGCTAACGTAGACTATGATAAAGTCTTAAATGAAATACCTTACAAAATCTTGCACTTGGTAGTAACCCATCTCCAATAACTATTACTCGAATTCCTTAGTCTTACCTTAGACCCGACAATTCCTTAGTAGTATAGGTTCAGTATGATGAATTGTAGAACTTACCTGGAAAAATAGAGAGAAAATTATTAATTAAAACAGTCTTAAACTTTAACAACTTATTACGATAGTGATTTCAAAGAGCTTTTAAAAAGGGAATATAAATGAATGATCTTAAATTATAAGTCGACGTAACAAAAATCCTGTTGTTGAAGAACACGCAAAAGGAAACAAAAACTCCTTGAAACGGTAATTCCTTATCTTTCAATAAAGCAACGGTTACTGAGATAATGTTTAATTATTCTTTTCCTTTAAGATTTATATCGGAACTCAACAGTCTTACTAAGGCTACCGTTTGTGTTATTCTTGCAAATGTTGTAAACGTTTTTATGCGGGTGTTCGGATGTTTTATCGTCGTTCTAATTTTAGATCTCAGAGATATAAAAGAAGAAGGTCTAGGCCGTCCGTTTGACGTATCTATTTTTAAGTTTAAGTAATCGTACTTTTTTCACAATGATTTTGTTTTGCTTTCACTATCAAAATGAATTTGTTCTGTATCATTATTCCTTATATCCTGTCAATCTTACGCTGTAGTTTGACGACCATCTTCAATTTGCCAAAAGTTTTTAAAAATTACATCTACTCTTGACGTCATTTCGAAAATTTCTAAAACTCTAAATCCTATGTGTTAACGATACTTAGCTAGAACCAAGTGTTTCTAATTCCGAGTGCGGTAAAGCTACCTACGTGTTTAGCTTCACAATTGTTCCGGAGCTGTTCTTGCGGAAAATTCTGCTAATACAATTGCTTTTCTATGAAAAACGTTATGGTTTCTTGAATTTAATTCGTATTTGTTTTTATAATGAATTAATGTGTTAACAAGTTTTTTGTGTTTTTTAGGAGGTTCTGTGTTTTCGTGTGTTAGTGTTATACTTGGCAAGAGCCTTTGCCCAGCAGAAAGATGATGCATGCTAACAGTATCAGCAACATTATTTTTAATTTTACAGTCTAATGTCTTCTAATTTTAGTTCCAAGGAAAATAAACCATTTTTCAATTATCACTCTAAAACTAGACCAGTTCTACACCCTGAAAATACACAGTTTCCATGAAAATATTTAATTCCTGGCTTCGCCATTATTAGATGACTTATTCAAAATGGCGGTCAAAGTTATAGCCGGCCTAACTCACCTGTCAATGCTTCGAGTTCAGTCCCATTGAATTTAGACCACACATTTAATGTTGGACAGACTAAAATCCGTTTTGTGTACGATATAATTTAGTTTTAGCTCGTAGCGTCACACAATGCACTCTAAATACAGTTGGAAAATTGGACCGTTATGTTTAAATAAAAGGTACTTTCAGGTTTCTAGAATTCTATCCTACGTATTTGATAACATAACTCATTCGAAGACTGGATAGACCTAAAGTTTTAAGTCTGTGGGTTTTGATTTGATCAAGTTTTTCAATGAAGATCCGGATATATTCTATGAAATAACCTTTTCCCAAGCACTTGTAAATACGATTTATTTAGCAAATTTACTTTTAACTCAATCATCGTTTCCTGGAACGTTTTTTAGTATCTCATAACCACAAAATACACCAGTTTCTGAGAATCACAACAGGAGGTTACTTAGAATTTCGAATGTACTTTTTTGTCATCTGATTGAAATCTCTAAGATTATTGTAATCGTTTTTATACTAATGCGGTGACCTGAAACGACTTTACAACGAGGGTTGCAATGTGATTTATCTCGAATAGTTGGATTATTATGAAAGCTGAGCATCTTGGCTTCAGTTCACTTGTTGGCATCAATAAATCCTAGCTTTGAAATACCTACTGAATCTGTGACTTAGTGATTCATTCACTTCGAAAGATCTTCAGAGAAAGCGATGTGTTTGTTATATGTGACTCCATCGTCAGAACTTGATTGAACTTACGATTACCTACCTTCACCGTCATTGTCAAACTTAGAATTGCCTTTCATTCCACGCTTATCAGTAACCTTATCTAAGTCTAAAACTCCTTCAAACTCCCTCAAACTATAAACTAGATCCAGAATAATATCCAGGCACACCTGACAACATCAAAGCCCACTTATCAAGATTCTCTGTACGCCTCGCGTGACGTCACCGAAATTAATTTCAGTAAATTTCTAATTACCATCCCGAATGATTTACAAAGCGCCGCTCGCGTTCATTTTGATTCCGTCTGATTTATTGGATGGAGCTGAACACTCTGACATGTCGTGGTCACTGGCTGAATGGTGGAATGGAAACTAATGGCCCAGCTCTCACCATGTTGGTAGGTAATGGACGATGATGGATTGGGTGAGTGATGGCCATATTTGAACCTTATGGCGATTAAGAGAGAGATATAGCAGAAATTCCTAGAGTGGGGTAAGGTTTTCTTGAAAAGAAAGAAAACAGCCTAGTTATATGAATTTGAAAAGTGTTTGTCTTTTAATCATTTCTTATAGTGTTTATCCGATTTGTTTACTAAAAATCCCTTTTCATGAGAACTCAACTTATAATAATGATACATCACTAGATATTGTTAAGAATATATCTCTAAACCCATTTCTCTTATTTGTGTGGAAATAGTCCATGATACAGTCATCAATATCAATTCATCAACTCGATAAAGACCCCTTATTTCCATATCCTTATAAACATTCCCCCTAATATAGAACAAACAGTACTAAATATCATGGAGTCTCGGTGGTCCAAATGTATATGGATACGATTTTTGGCTCAAGTTTCCAGCAAAAACTTGACCTGAGATTTAGACCAGGTCAACCATCTCTATTGGGGTAGAAATAAGATATTGATCTCTATCAATATCTTATTTCTACCCCAATAGAGATGGTTTCTTGTTCATCAAGTCTTTTAGAACAACGGTTAATTGTTTAAGTGATACATAAACAGATACACAGGAGAGATGCCATGTTTAACATAAAAAAAATACATGCAGCTAGATTACAAATTTTTATTTGCTAGTGAGCCCAAAACTAGACCAAAATTCTGTATGGTCTCGGATACAGTTGCTATAGTGGAGACAGAGAGGTGATTTCAGGTGTGGTATGGTATGTTCTTATGTGTGTCTAAAGTACTCTTTCAGAAATAAGTATAAAACAACAAAAGAGTAGCGGTGGCCAAGAGCAGCGGTGGCCCAGACATGGTGGCGGCCCCGACTTACAACTTACGAGCAGTAAGTCGTGGGTTCAAATTCAGGCAGGCTCAGCATTACTTTGTTTAATTTATTTCATCACCAGTGCTTTCAAAAAGGTGAAGGAAAACGTCGTGAGGAAACCGGCTTGTTCTAGAACCAAAAATTCAAAGACATGTGCCATCCACCAAACCGCACTGGGCCCGCGTGGTGGAATACACAGGCCTCCTCTCTATGAGAGGAAATGGTAGCCCATTCCCTCTCATACTCCTTCCATGCAGTGGGAACATTATGGGCTGATTATGCTTATGCTATTTACAATCAGGAGAACAGTTTAAAATCTTGCACCAACATTACACCCAGTTTAATTCAGACAGCCAGTTCGTCCAGACAGTGCATTTTGAATGACAGATATAGTGTGGTCGGTACGATCGTTCATCATAAGGTAAACTAGGCTTGAGCGTTGAAAATAAACGCTGTAGCGTGAGCCGGTAACAGAAATAACTGCGTAATAATGTGGGTGACATTATAATAGTGTCGATTCTACTCGTAGTGCGTGAGAGAACAGGGGGACTTCCTATGAATTGTCTGTCTTTGTCTTTGATGTTGTACTGTTTTGTCAAAAAAATTGACAGCTACAGATACTTCGATAGACTTGACGAAACTAATGATGGAAACAGATTTCGGAACAGCTCTAAACGGGGAGGATGACAAATCTCATGAATATTACAAGGCCCAGTAACCAACAAAAGTTTCTTGCAAAGGTGATGCCTGCTCTGATTCAAGACAATCAGGATTGACATGACGGAAACTGGATTGTTTGAAGTGTCGTAGCTACTCGTAACTGAAAAAGCATTATAAGTACTCTGTGGTGTGTGTAGTTACACGCTGAAAACTAATTTGGTAGCAGGTACTATAAAGGTCAGGTGTGTAGTACTCGCAACTGCCGGGCGTGTAAGCAAAAAGAGTACTTACGAATACGTAACAGGTGATATTCTAGAGTTCTTGCCTGCCCCCATGGAAAAAGAAGTGAGTCTATGTAAGTTTGTATGTAGTAGGTACCACTTCAAACCAATTGCCAATTCACCACTATTAACATCAAAGGTTTTAAGGTCCACTTTTCTACCATAATTCTAACGGTAGTTTTAGTACAATTTCAGGTGATGTTCGGCTCGCCGTTAATCGCGCGGCGTACAGCGGGAAGTTCCTATTAAGTCTGTGACTCTGGGACGCGATGCGCAGTAATTGACTTGTAGTGCGCCGCGGTGGGGCCACTAAAACTACGAGTTTACAAAATGGATTTAAAAAAATGCAAATTAAAAGTTCATGATGTAGATGCATTCTTTAAAGAGAATATTGATGTATAGACGGCCAGCACGTTACATCAAGCTACTAAAATCTGTCAAATTTGTTTAATAGATTTTCAACTTTATCGCTAAAGCTTCAAGGTTGTCTAGGAAAATTTGACAGTTTTGGGTAGCTTGATGTGCTGACGTCTGTACAATAAAGGATATTTCGTATTGTATTTTAATCAGTCCTTACAAATGTACGAAGCGGTACAGTAATCCGCAATCAAGCCCATTGGTAACAACTTGACTTTGACCCCGCGTTGGAGAAGTATGGGGGGGGGGGGGGGGGGTGTTGGTAGCTCGTGTTAGGCAACAGTACCTAACACGAGTCACAGTTCTGACATGCGGTTAATTTTACCTACTTGAAGGTAATGTTTTTATTGTTGTGCAATATTTCCCACTCGTGACTAAACGCACGTGGTTCAAGAAAAAACAAACTTAAAGGATATAAAATATAGCGATTATGATTCGAAGTAAAACTAAACCGCAAGTATTTCTGACGGAGTCATAGGAACAACACAATACTGCCTACGGGGTCCAACATGTTCAGTTCGGCATGAGTCGGCACAGCAAGGTGGCCAAATCAATCTAGGATGTAGGTAGAAATACATGAGGGAAAAAGCCACTAGGGCTCGTTCGAATTGTGCCGAGCCAAACCGAATATGATTCAGTGATTAAAAATGCCGAACGGTGTTTGCCGATCGGTAGAAGCTAAATGAAAGCCGCATATGTCTACTACTTGTATAAAAGACTTTTATACAAGAAGTACAGTTCGTAGTAGGTACAGCCGAATCGTGGCATTTTTAAAATGCTACGGGTCGGTTTTATTGTACAGCCAAATCAAATGTGCCGATCCGAGCAAGTAGGTACTATGTTCTAAGTCCACTGCCGGTCGACCACTTTTCACCCTTATGTCCTTAGTAATAAAGTTGAAAAGTGGTCGACCGTCAGTGAGCGCGGTAGTAGGCACCTTGTACACGTAAGTGTATAAATCAATTTCAAAAAACACGTGTTCACTGTTCATGTAGATAGTTATTTAATAGACTACTGTAAACGATAGTAATCACAAAACGTAAACACACATCAGATAGATCAAAGACCATTATCTTTTGATTTTTTTTACAAATCGACAATGTGTAAGTGTGTTTACAAATAAAATAAATCTCATAAATAACTAGACCAAGAACAAACCTAATTGTTTACTGCAGGAGTCTATCGCAAAAACGCTCAGTCATTGCACGTGCTGTTAACTCGGGCAGTCAAAATCTAAGAACGTTCATCATTTTAGAAAAAATGAAGAAAAAACAGCACTGGTGAAGGTCTTTTACACTATATGTTTTGACAACTGTAGGACAGTAGGTATAAATGCATTTGCATAATAAGGGTTCGTTCTAAGTTCTAACCGACATAACTCCCAGGAAATAATATAATTACCGATGATCGATGATCGCCGACTATAGGTATACGTGCCTTGTCTTGCTAAGAAATCACGTCACCACCGCGCACACAGAAGGCTACATACAATTAAACCTACTAGCTTACTATGACGAGCTGACCTTACAAAAATCTAAGCCTTTAGCCGGTAACTATCCAATAAACCCACAATTAATAAAATACACACCTCTAATAGACGTAGCATAGCAACTCAAACATAATTATTGTAATACAAACATTACTAATTACTAGACACACCGCAACACAGTAGGTATATTAGTTTTAACATACAGTATTTCAACTAGGAGCCAATGCTTTGAATCGACTCACACACACATGCAAAGGCTTTACATTACACGAGTTTTAAGCATGCTTCAAGTAGCAGGTAACTCGTGAGTAAGTCGGGCGGTGGGGAGGGCGGGGGCTGTCACTTCGAAACAAGTGGTTAAGTTTCATAACAAAAAGTTGAGTTGACAACCCTAACACTCGCGTTTGAAATAAGTTATAGACTCAGGCGTTACTTTACGGAAATCCATGACATTCAATGTTATGCAAAATATCATGTAGTTTGATTACCAGCGTTTGATTTCACAAAAAGGTCCTACTTTGTTTACTGGTTGCCTCTATACTGTGACCGTAGCAACAAAGTTTGACCTGTGCATGTGTGCGTACGGTCAATAGGGCATACAAACGTTATTATAAATTCACACATCAATCCTCTATGCATATTGACTAAGTAAACAATATTGCCAGTTAATAGGTGATGCAGAAAAACCACTTTTTACAACGCAGGGTAAAATTATCATAAATCAATACGATATACAGATCTATCTACCTGAATCTCTCAGAGAAGGAACGATTTTTTTTAGCTCATATAAAAAAAACGAAGTTAATTTTTTCACTTTGTCTTTCTTTAGATTGCATAGATCAGTCGATGGGTAATTTTTGTCAAGCTCTGCATCGGCTTAATACATTCCGATACAGTACGTACAATTAAGTACCAAATGCTTATGACATTGAATAATTTGCAAGAAAATTAGATGGAATTTTTGCAATTTTCCTTAAAAATATAAGGAGCAACAAGTAAAGTTATTGCTTTTAAGTGATACATTGCATGTCTAGTGCAATAAATAGGATCAATCTGTATTGCATATTAGCAACAATTAAGCCGCGCTTGCCTAGGTTGGTCCATGGATGGCCGACAGCCCATTACATACCGAATTTCCTCCGCGCCTCGGAAAGCGCGTTAAGCCGTTGGTCCCGGCTGTCACTTGTAGATCTTTGATAGTCGTTACAGGTAGTCAATGACCCGAAAGTCTGACAACCAGTCTTACCAAGGGGTATCATATTACCCTGTATGAACTGGGTTGTGGAGGTCAGATAGGCAGTCGCTCCATGTAAAATACTGGTATTCAGCTGCATCCGGTTAGACTGGAAGCCGACCCCAACATAGTTGGGAAAAGGCTAGGCAAATGATGATAAGTTTAACAGATCAAGCCAAGTCGGACCCATTAAATTGCGTTGTTCTACTAGCGAGAAACGGCAGTGATTATCTAACGTTCAATCAAAACTAAATAGATTTGCATCGACGCATTTAAAAGCCGTGTTCTCACTGAGTACAACGTTGCCAATTCATTTGCAACATTATGTTGAAAGTCTCAACGTAACTTGTGAGTACAGAAACCTAGGGAGTTTAAGAACTACCTCTTAAGATTCTGTGCTCAGTGCTTTCTAAATCAATGATTTTTAAATGGGATCCTGTTTCAATCAACTCTACCTTAATTTTCTCCATTTGCTACCACCTCATAAGCACTTAGCCAAACTACAATTGACACTAAATTATTAAAAACTTACTGTGTAGAACCATACAGGTTAGTTAGCAGCATGAGCATACTCGTCTTTTATGAAGAATCTATCGATTGATAAGCGAGCTTATCGGTAATTTTTCGTGCGACTTTAACTTTGTAATAGTCATTGGGTATCTTAAATCCAGCAGTTCAGTTGAAATGGGACTAAACTGAGGACCCGAGAAACAGGCAAAATAATTGCATGACATTTTTATTTTCTAGTTGCCAATTCTTTGAATGTTTATTTTTTAGTTTGCATGTTCTGCGAAATCTTAGCCAATTGTAAACCGATTTCGATGATTCATTTTGTTTGGAAGAATATTAATTTGAATGTGTACTTTCAAAATAAATGTGTTATGAGTTCTTTAGCTGTCCATGTCCCAACAGCCTGAAAAATAGTTACCTAATGCAACCACAGCTTTAGGCTGCGTTTCCACCAGAGATGAGCGAGGATGCGTAGCGAAGGACGTGTGTGGAACTAACCAATCAAATAGCTAAAATACCTCAAGCTATGAAAAAGAAGCGATATTATTGGTTAGTTTCACACCCATCCCTCGCTACGCATCCACGCTCATTTCTGGTGGGAACGCAGCCTTATAGTGATGTAACTACACCATACTGGGATGGCTGAAATATCTGTAGTGCTGCCAAAAGCGCTTCCAACTGCTTGCAGCGACACGTTTGACTGACGAGACATCTTATCTATGACTGGCACGCGACAGCCTACCGACGTACATTGTTGCGATAGGTATATCGAACAAAATCACCCGCCGATTTTATTGGCATGACAGCTGTAATCGATTTGAAAATGGAAATCGATTATCGCGAATGGTGGACCGATTATTTTGAGCGTTGGTTCATTTGTTTTATAATATAACTAGCTGTTCCCGGCATGTTCATACGATGTTTTTGTTTAGACTAAGTATCGAGATTTCTTTTTTAAATATAAGTTTCAGTTCTATGTAGCATACACATAAACTTTCTGAAATAAATAATCTAATGATGGACCTGAAAAGCGACTTAAATCATTAATTTTCGTGATCAAATAATGTGAAAAAAACACTAGAAATACCAGCTTTCAATAACTAACAAAATCATCAATGCAACGATTTTCTAAAGTAGTTGCAAGCAGCCGTCTTCAAAGCTAATTGAAGCATTATTCGTACCAGCAGAGCTTTCATATAGATATTAATAAATCAGAAGGTCAGATATACGAAATGCACTATGAACGTAATTCTACAATAAAGATAAATACTAACATCTGGATTGTGGAAGGAAGAATGCACGAGCAAAACTACTGCAAGTTATTATTTCTGTATAAAAACTAGGCTCGAAATCAGAGTTATTCATTTGAATGAACGTGTGGCCTTTATTACAAGAACCACATCAAAAAAACAAGCTTTGAAACTATTTGGTAGCAATCAATTATTCTAGTCATTAACCCATTAAAAAGGAAAAAAAAACAATTAAACAAAAGCTATTCTCTAGTGTAGTAATTATTAGCAGTTACATTTAACAAGTATTGCACATTGAAACAATGATTATACTCGGAAACTCCGGTTGCTCAAACAAATAAATTGGCTCGAAATCTCATGAAGATCTAGTTCAGAACATCACAAAGCGATTTCATTGCTCACTCGTTTATTAAATGTGCGAATAATTGTCAGAACATAAACACAATCCGCGCGCCTTCAATCCATTTCGTAGTTAAACAAACAGGCGTAGACAGTGCAACAATAAATTATTATAACGACTACTTCATATATTAAAGCCATCCCTTTGATATCCCCTGTTAGACCAGCAATGGACACTCCATTAGGCAGACTTATATACTTCGTCTATTGTCTTAAAATACTAGAAAAAAAAAACAAAAATGACGCATCAGTCATTAGCAGCTTAAAATAAAACTCGTCCAGTTTAAACGGAGCTGCGGTGTCCGAAGACGTTGCTAAAATGTTGGTATTTAGCTCAGGTGTCAGAGGTCTTGTAAGATTGGTCCTGGTATAAATAGTGATGTCTTTTAGCAACGTAGTGTTCGGTTCCCGAATACCGGTGCACAACTAATGTAGGCCGGTGGCTTGTCAATCTGCACGGCGGTGTTTCGACGCGCGAATCGTTTAAGTGATTTATTTTCGTTGTTCTTTATGAGGGGAACACGTGTTTTCGGTTTTCCGTTTCACTTTCTTTGACCGATTTCCTGTAATTTTATTGTGGTAGAGGAAAATGTGGCATTTTTTTTTTCGGAACTCTGTTTAAGCCCATCACTATTATTTGTAACCTCAATAACAGAGCATGAAATATTTGTATATTTGTATTTAATATTTTTCACTTCATATTTAATTTCAAACGATTTCAACTTGGCAACGTCAATAAAAAAAATTTCACTAAACATCTATTTGAAAGCTAATTAGCTTTCGTCACAACACAATCATAGTTTTACGAGTATAAATGCTCAGAAAAAACAAGAATATATTAAAAAACATTCGAGATACCCGCAGCGAACATAAAAAAAAAGAAAAACATCGACTACCCACATAAACTTTTCCACACCCCATCGAATGTCCGCAACATCCAACATCCGGCGTCCGGTAACGTCCAGGCTCCGACATCCGGCGTCCGGGTCGTATCCGAGATTGATAATAACATAAACACCGGTCCGACTGTGCCGTATCAATCAACTGCCACGCCTCCCTTGGCAGCTATGCGATAATATTCATTCGGTTCCGCCGAAAATCTACGAGTGTATTCACTGCTTTAAGCTATTGTATGTGAAATTCGTTCGCGGTTGGAAACGAGAGTAAATAAATAGTTTTGGATGGGTCAATCAGAAGCTGCGATAATTTAAGTTATAGTCTGATGACTGGATAGGTATCAAAGGTATACTAGAAATGGCATATGACACAATCTATACATATAATAAAATTGTAACAGGCCGATATCTGTACAATGAAGATATTGAGAAAAGCAACAGACTGTAAAACAACTGTCTGTATATTTGTACGCGCATCACGCAAAAACTACTGCATGAATTTGTACGCAGTTTTCACCGATCTACTGCTAGATGCTTACCTTAAATAAATGTTACAGTAGATATAGTTTTGGACCCGATAGGTGGCGCTGTGCGAAGCAAGGGCGGGTCGCTAGTGACATAATAAAATTAATTTTACGAAATGACTGGATAAACGTTTGACAACCGTTTCAGGTACGAGTAACATTCTTTTGTAGGTTGCAAATTTTATTGTTAAATAAAGATATGGTATTCATTCGTGAAAAACAAGTCAAAGTTCAATTCGAAAATCCTATTTCAACTATCTATAAATACAGTTATATAGACACACGCACGTTGCTATATAAAGCCTTGATTAGGTACCCTCACATTGCAAAATAAAAAGACAAGTGAAACTGGACCCGCATGAAACCTTTCCCCTTTTTGAACATTGTTACGGCAAATCGCATCGCACACTCTTTGCTACTCAAAAATGTACATCATATACACCGACAGGATTTTACTACGGTCTCCATCTTTCCTCTTGGGAAAAAGGCGTAAGTTTAGTTAGTCTATGAAAGATCTATCGTTCTTGTACTTTTTCAAAACAGTTCCAAAAATGTAGTCTTTTTCACAATTTTTAGTTTGACGCCCTTGAATTTTTTGCTGCTTTTGATACATGTGCATGTTTTTATTATTATTTTACATCTGTATAGTTAGTAAAACTGTAATTCGCGAAGTGTGAGGCCCTCTACTCCCTTCGCGAATTCTAGGCGTGATGTTATATGTGTCCAATTGTACACCCATATTTCGAGTATATTATCTAAAATCGCATCAAATAAATCTGAATACGGTCTCTAAGAGTTATGACTAAGTCACTTAGGTTCTGTGCTCAGTGCTCTCTAAATAAATGTGTCTTTAGTTGGGGATCCTGTTTTAATAAAGTCTACCTTATTTTATTTTCCCCATTTGCATTTACCTCGCAGTGGCGAAGATTCCATACAACTCGATTCCTACCGGCTTCCCTATGAAAACGGGCACAATCAGTATTCCATAGATAAATAATTTAATCAAATTAAAGATACCTACTGCGGCTTACCTCTTAAAAAAATTGACCCTTCGCTACTGGTACCTCATAAGCACTACGACACAGTGAGTCTGTCAAAATGGCAGTAATCTTTTATCATCATTCTTCTGAACTTATCCTATTTATTTTGGGGTCGGCACAGCATGTCTGCTTCTTCCATACTTCTCTATTGCTCCATGACAGTGATCTTTACAGTCGTTAAAACAAGGTTGCTCTTGAGTTGCCGCTGTTAGAGATTAAATAATAACGAAGGAACTGTATCTAATAAATTTCGAAGCTACATGATCGTTCACGGAAACGCATGACTACACCCGATCTCACACAGACACTAATATCCCAAGCAGTATTCCGTTTAAGATTCAATGTCAGGAACATAGCACGATATTGTATTGCCATACTGCGTTGTCGTGCAGTTGACAGCACGGTTTCTGCAGTGTTGCCAGTGTGCTCGCAACTTGTACGATAAATCCTTTAGTTATTAATCTGTGCTGTGCAGATTGGAACAATAAATCGTTTAGTTCCAGGCGTCTCGTAGGAGGGTTTTTTTTGTTACAAGCAACGTAAAGCGTTTGCTTTACTTAAAAGAATTTCTTGGCATTATTGTTTATGTGTAATGGAGGCGAGCTTTAGTTTTTGAACAGCTCTATGGGAGAATAAGTGCGAGTTTTGTTATGCATGTATTACTTTTAAAATGACCAAACCAACCATAAGTTAAATTATTCATAAAGTCACGATATTAAATTTCACATATAAATACAAAAAAGCAACGACCTTCTTACACACTTTTTCAGTACATAAGAAAACAAACGTGAAAAACGACGATATTTATAGTTGAGAAAATGACTTAATGAAAAAATACAACTTTACCGTCTGCATTCAAAACATCGTAATATGATCTTTATGGTTTTCGCGTTAAGGTGTACGGGAGCTATATAAATAAATTAGTATAATTTGATCCGTCGACGGCGCATGTCATGGTGTCGTGAGGGATTACATCTGGAAGTAAGGGAGGCTACACAAGATGGACCGAAACTGATGAAAAAGTTCTGAAAGTATTACATTTTTGGTTATTTAACTGGATTCATTCACCTATGTATTACGAAGAGGTTTATTTTTTTTACGATCCATAACTTAGCCTGAAAGTCATCAGTTTTTCACACCACCAAAAACAGTGACAAAAATTGATACTAGCAAAAACATCACCCATTTAACGAGGCATTTCTTGAACGCGGTTTAGATGTACTAAACGCGTTCAGTTCCATTGTATTAAATTCGCACTAAAAGCTTAATGGACGGATTACTGTTGAACTCCACGCATCAGTCCATTCTAGACATGTGTAGTTTCCGTAAGGCCAATATCCGTGGAGGCGAGTCCCATCGTACAGTCGTCCACACAAGTAATGTAAGTGTGTTTGTTCGAAAAAGTTCCCAAAGTCGTACCAACTTGGGAGAGCAGTTTATAGAAGCAGTGTACAGATGTAAGATATGTAAGGATTCCGTAATGTTGTTTACTTTGTGTTTGTTCTTACCTGTAGAAAGGAAATCATAGGAGCATGTTACTGCTGATTGAACGAACCTTGTTTTGACGAAGTTCTCTTTGATTAGGCTGGTTTATTGGAGGTAGGATAGATCTGATCAATTTGAACTAAGCAGAATAGAAACAAGAACGCTTGTTTCGATGATAAAAAGTTACTTTTCCGAAAATTATGTTGACTGATATCTCGGCAGATACAAGTTAGCGTAAATTATTGATAAAATAAATCATTTTGTAATGCGTAATACTTAGTTAAAGCATAGATTTGACATTTAATTGACTTTTAGAAACAGAAGTACAATCTTTTTATAGGTATTTTAGCTTTGATTTTGCATTACTTTCACAATCACAGTCAATCAGTCTTTATTCTGTTCACGGTATGGTTGCTTTGGCGTTGTTAGTGTGAGAAGTAAAATAATTGTTAAAGAACCGTACCTACACCTAATGCCATGGGAGTAAAAGAAAAGTCAAAGTAAATCTAACAAAATACCTATTGAACATAACTAAGATACCAAAAAAAACTTAGCACTTTTCAGCTCAATCATACTTTTTCTTTTTTTTTACAAAAATCAAATTAAGAAAGATGTAGAGCCAAAGCTTTAGGGAATGAATACTGAGATAATTGTATTATTATAAAATGAAACTAAGAAAATATATTTCATGAAAGATTTTTGCAGATAATAAAGGTTTTGTTATAATTTGGGTAAATTTTTAATATTTTATACGCAAACCCTGCGTAGGGAACATAGCTGTTTTTGACATGGAAAGAAAAAAAAATTTCGAGAACTGTGAGCGGGGTGCGATGGTCTAGTTGGTTAAGACATCCGGTGTACTGAATCGGAAGGTCGCAGGTTCAAACCCTGCTCGCACTTGAATTTTTCTTTCCATGTCAAAAACAGCTATGTTCCCTACGCAGGGTTTGCGTATAAAATATTAAAAATTAGTTTGGTATGGCGACTTCTATACAACATTGATTTGGCTGCAGTGTCAACGTGTTGGTTTAAGTTAGTTCGATACTTTCTTAAATAGATGGCGCTAACGTCACCTAAGACGTTGTTAATGGAACGAAAATTTCGAGAACTGTGAGCGGGGTGCGATGGTCTAGTTGGTTAAGACATCCGGTGTACTGAATCGGAAGGTCGCAGGTTCAAACCCTGCTCGCACTTGAATTTTTCTTTCCATGTCAAAAACAGCTAATTTGGGTAAAGCTTGGAAAAGGATTACATTACAAAATGTTCTGATTTTGGTAAAAGGTAGATCAGCTTCGACTATCAAAATAGTTTTTTACGTGAACAGTACATTACATAACATAATATCACGCCTGTAATCCCCGAACGGTTAGGCAGAAGTGTACCTAATAGTACATCCACATTTCGCCAGTTATGTTAAGTTCCATGTAACAGGGGGCGACCTTATTGCCAATCGGACACAAAACCAGACTTCATGGCTGTTACTGAGAAATTCCTGATGGAAAAAACCAATGACACTTTTCCTGATATGGGAATCGAACCCAGGACGTCATACTCAGCAGCCGTGCTTACGACCAATAGACCAACGAGGCAGGCTTAGTTACCTTGTATGTATAATTCTTTTTAAAAGAATCGTAATTCGTAGGTCTCAAGAAGTATTGTCAATCTCATTTTCGGTCGACGGTCTGCCACTTTAAACCCTTATGCCCTAAGTAATAAGGTCGGAAAGAGGTCGACCGTCAGTGAATTCGGTAGTACATTCAACAGTTCAACAGTTAAATTATCACCTCATTTGGTGCTTCTCGAATTACAAAACGTTGGTCATTTACGCAGAATATTCCTTCTAGTCCTTTGCGAGGAAGAAAGCTCAGGAATACTTCGTAATTTTAATGATAAAGGAGGAACGGACATCCTACCCCTCCTGACTTCATCAATCCAGCATCATCGACCCGTCCCAAACACAATGCCAGTGTGTAATCCCTCTGCAGGATATGCCCAATCTCCTTTCTTGCCCATCCTGCACAACCACCTACACCTTTCAGGATTTAAACGAAGCCAACGAAAAAGCTGTGCAGGTGGCTATATACTGGTCGGGTATTGCTTGAGTCCATAGACACGCAAAGAAGAAGATGATAAAGGAACTATTAACAAAGTCTCCCTTATTCATTCCACGATCACCAAACAAGTCACCACAAATCACGAAACGAAAGCGCCCAATCTCAATAACATTATCAAAACCCAAACCTTTCTCAAAAAGGACAAAAACAAACACATCAACAATCAAAATTATATCTACAGAATCCATTACCGCGCCTCTTAACACTCCTAGTATCGAAGTACCAATAAAACCGTCAACGTATTACGTGCGAACTGTCACTAACACATTCCGTTTAGTGTCAGGCGAACGGCCGGGCGATAATAGTTCGTTTCGTATTTGTAACTCGTATTCTACAGAAACGTCTGTTGACGCTGCTTTTAGAATATTAAGACAGTTGTTGTGTCGCGGGGAAATTATTTGGGAATGTTATTGTGATAAAAGATTCTTGGTTTGTGGTTGTTAGTTGTGGAAACAGTAGGCAAGTCCTCTTATCGTGTGGTTAGTGCCTAAGCTGGTGTCAGAGTTTTTATGCCGTCTATGGGCCTCTGACTTGGCTTTACATGCCGTCGAGAAATATCTGTCAGGCAAGCTGGTTTCCTCACGATGTTTTCCTTCACCAAAGCAAGTGATAATAATACAATACAATACGCACATGAATCCGATTGGGCAGGCAAGTAATGGGAAGGAAGTGGAAAAATCTTTGTTTTTTTTTTACGATGAAATACTGGTCTGAACCATTTTTTTTTCTCTTTCCTTTAGATACAATAGGATTTTTAAAGCTTATTTATTTTCAAAAGTTAACATTCAGAAGTTATTACTTATCATTTGTTTTTTAAAGTATTATAGAGAGCTTTTATCCACTGTCAAAGGAGATTTGTGGTAAACACCTGGATGACGGACACAGGGAACCGCTGCGGGAAATGTGGTAGACGAGACCGGACGCCTATACCTAGCTACGGGCGATACCGTGCTGAAATGATGATGATGATGGTATTCATTGCGAATTCCATGTCACTGTAGCATTCAATACATCTAAATATCCGTTTAGTGGCTAGAAATTATCTTGTGGTGGTAAAACATAGGTAATAGAGGGCACTGATTCATCATCATCAGCATTTCAGCCGAAAGACGTCCACTGCTGGACAAAGGCCTCTTCCCCAAGTGTCACCACCTTGACCGGTCCCGTGTGCCTCGCATCCAGCGTATCCCCACAACCAGGGTACTGTTTACGATGAAGATAGAGTAAAAACGAGAGTTAGTTACATTATGTGTTTACTCCACACTTATGTATTTAGTAAATGAATAGGGCCGATGTCTCCTTCGGCTTCTATTAAGTATACCAAACAGTTTAGACGTGGGAGAATTCCTAAGTCGATTGTTACCTACAGCGACGTGGGAACCCTCGGCGCGTTGAGATAAAGTGTGAACAGTCATATTAATGATATAAACATTGATTTTAAAGTGTCAAGTAATTTATTTTATAGTTTTAATTTTACAATTCACAGCAACAGCACGACAGTAAAACTTATTGTGATAAGAATTAAGATTACTTTGGTGAATCAAAATCAGAGGTAGAATAAGTTGGAAAGGACTGGAAGTCTTTATACTTGTCAGAAAGAGAAAGAGTTAGCCTTTGGGGCGTCTCTTTCACTCTCAAAAGCATAATGAGCCTTTGTAGCTTTGTTGTAAGTTACTGAAATATTTAGACTTTTTATGCAACATGTTAGGTACTAACCACACGGTAAAGAAAAAGACTGAAATATTTAAGCCAAAATATAAAAAATAAGCTCTGTCTGACCCGCGCTGATTATTCTCCGGAAAAATACGCTTCCAAACTTCCTATATTTGTTCAAAGCGAAAATAAATAAGAGACAGTTTTTTTTTTAAATAAAACAACAAATATGGCGTCCAAAATGAAAGCGAAGCGCACCGACTCGAAAACGCAAGCGACACGCAACGAATTTTATACAGAGTTATCGAACACGAAATAACAGTGTCGATTCAAAACTGACGTTGTAAATAAACCTTTCGAATTTTCACGCACACAGAGAACAACGATACGGTGACCATAAATTAAAGAAGATACAGAAGGCTCAATACTGGCTGCGCGCGATAGAGGATGAACATAGACACTGTTGGTTTGAGGTACGAGTGGTACGACAGAGGTTGCATGCTTTTTACGCGATGCGCTATTTGGTTGTGGTCTTGCACATCTCACAGTTACAAGTACAACCTGATTAAACAATTTTACGAGAATGACAAAACAAAATCAATACTCAATACTCAATACTTTATTGCATTCCATAATGTTAAATAAAACAGTTGGTATGTTAAGACATGGAATCAATTATGGACCCTGTCGGGCACAGCAAAGTTAAATTAATTGGTAATAGGAGAGAGGATGAAGGCGAATCCATGGGTGAATCCATTGCATCACGTACGCAGACAGGACGATGCATGATTGATGGCCGACCGAACTATTAGTTGCGAATTAAATTAATCTTAAAACAGAATATCCGTTCATTTCACATGTTATTTATAATTAAAATTCAATTTAACAAGGATTTACGTTGATCGTGGTTTCTTGAAAGAAATCTACATCCCACTTGGGGATAAACGAAAAACGATTTTATTACTCAGCGTTTCTGCGCTTGTGTTAGACGTTATCATACTCTGCCCGAAGTAAGCCTTCTACACCTACACATTTCACTCCAATGCCCATGATTCATGAGCTTATAATTCGGGACTGGGGAAATTACAGAGCGCGCGGGGTAGGGGGAGGTGAAAAGTTGCTGTTATTGACGATATTAAGCCGTGCCTACACCTGTACGTGTGCACTAACGATGTGTTTGTGTGTGCTTGTGTGTGTGACTAGTAAATTATTACACCCTCGTGCATTACGTGTGCGTGTAGGGTGACGATATTCCAGGAAATCAGCGGGACAATTTAGATACGGCACGCGAATGAAAATAACGTTACGAATTGCGTTTTTTTCGTCGTCAGCGTATTTATTTACTATTATTTTTTGTACGTTTTCGCATCGAATGAATGATTTATCGATGTTTTCCGAAATATTTGAATGATATAGCGGTACAAGGATATTCAATCTCTTTTTAGGAAACAATTTGTTTTGTTTTATTACTTTTTCTGTCTGCAAAAGGAAATGTATGTTTTGAATGTTTGTTACTTGAGTTCTCCGTAATGGATGAGTGACTATGAATGGATTTTGGCAGACGGTCTAGTTTCGATTTTGAGATGGCAACCGTAAAATATCGGTTACGCTTTTAACGCTCATTATGCTATTCTTGTTGCCGGTGATATAATTTAAAATTATTTTAGTGGTATTTAAACGGCGAACAGTGGCTGCTTTTTCATTGCCTTTAACATAACATAATCAGGCTATTATATTCGTACTGCTGGGACACAAGCCTCAAGCCTCAAGCCTCTTCTGTGTGTAAGGGAGTGGGCTTTCATCCAAGTGTAAGTAGGTGGATCTCACATGTCTTCGAACATGAATGTGTTCTTATTCTTACATGCTCGCTAGCAAATGTACAGACATCTAAATATGGCATTCTTCTTCTTTTTCGTGTGTTTAGTTCTTAACCTGGTGTCAGCGTTTTTAAGCCGCCCATGGGTCAGATATATATATAAGTCAGAGGGACTTGGCTTTACATGCTGTCGAGAAATAACTCCCAGGCATGTCTCAGGCCGGTTTAGTTCCCTCACCATGTTTCCTTCACCGAAGGAAGTGATAGTTATACAATACGCACATCAATCCGAAAAATCAGAAGTGCGTGTCTTACAATTTGTCATTTAAAACTACGGTACAAAAAAATAATAATCCTAGCTATTAGAAACCACGTGGTCACCGTTCCCGTCTCGTCCAGTCGACTGAAACAAAAAAGCAAATATTCCCGCCGTTCGGTCCCGGAATTTGATTCAGAGAAAATTTGCGATGAAATATTAACCTTCTGTAAACTACGATGCAAAAGCCACAGACTGAAGTAAATTGCTTACTCTGAAATATTGAACTAGCCGATGTAATAAAAAAGGGTATGGTAGCATTTAAAAGTATTATGCTGGTGTAGTAAAGGAATGCTGTAGTTGATACATTATGTTTTTGACTAGTAATAACTACCATAACCTAGCGATAACTACTACAGATAAAATAATACGAATAAAATTAATAAAAAACAAATAGAATAGAATTTAACACCACCGTCCGTCAAATGATCGAAATAATACAATCCGATTCTAAAAACACGTATTGGAATTGTTTTACAAAAATCGAAAGTTGTGGTGTTAAAATATTGCAAATATGTTACACATATTTTTGGCAAAACTGCTGCCATTATCAGTACGTTTAAAATGAAACTATGCATTTAAACTGCTATTACACAATCGTAATAGTAGTTAAATTTTGAAACAGATAGTCAAATGGAATTTCAAGCATCCATGTAAAACAGAAATTATGTACTGAAATTAATCTATAGCTATGTAAGTACATCATAAATATTCATTTACATTGTTGCATATAAAAAATATTTTTAATAAAATTATAATACAGGTAGATAAAATTTAAGACATGCTGCGCTGCCCTGCAAATTAATTGGGATAAGCATGATGACCTCATCATGCTTCATGCAGGTTCATCTAACTGGCAATGCCAATGGCAGAAGTGAGGTAAGAAGTCTAGAAAATCTACAATTGACAGCCGGGACCAATGGCTTAAAGTGCTTTCCCAGGCACGGAAGTAACTCGGTATGTTATTGGTGGTCATCCATCCACGGAACCTAGGCAAGTGCGGCTTAAACTGAAGATTGACCCGAGCAGCTGCTATTATTTAGCCAAGAGCTCCTCAGATCACTCAAAGAACATTAACAACAAATACCAATATGTCCCCAGGTAAAGAAGACAACATTTGATCTTATTACAACACTATATTGTCTTTATCCACAATCCTACTTATGCAGAAGGCTACAGGCAAAGACAGACGACAAGGTTGTATTACTAACAAACCAAGCAACAATAATAACTTGTATTTACATGTCCATCGATCATTATATAAGCTGCTTTAATTTATTTTACAAAGTAAAGTAGCAATGTACAAAATTCTAAGTGTTAATGTCGGATTAGATGCTAATTATAATTTTTTGACGATTTCTCTTGCGCGTCGACCTTTGCTTCGCGTTTACTTGTTTCATTACCTCATTGCTTGTAAATAAATCCCCTGTCCCGTCGCTAGCGACTAGCGATTGATGATTTTCTGGCTCAAAAAATGTACAAAAGATTCTAGATCCCATGTAAAAAACAGAGCTCGTTCATCATAGACCTCATCCATCGCTTTCCACCTGGCGTGATCGAGGTCAAGAGCAAGCCTATTTAGCAATTAACAAAAAAATAAAAAAGGAGATAAATAATTATGCCATATACCTTGTGTAGAATTTTGAGACAGGTACAGTACCAGCGGCTTACCTTAACCACTGTAGCTACAGAAAAACTGTGTTAGTAGACAGTCCTTTTTGAGGCATTCTGATCTGCATGCACAGTTTTTGAAAAAAGAGTATAGGGGAGTTACTATGACGTTTTAGAGCAGGAGTAATTTCAGTGTGGGAAAGAGAGAGACCTACACAGGTCGTCTAGCGCCATCTCTTTCCCACAGTGGAATTTCAGTGCTTTAAGACGTCATTGTAGGCCACCAGAACTCTGGCAAAAAAAAAAAAAACAACTTGTTTTCAGTTGCTAATAACTCTACTCGTTCTACTCGCTAATCGCCGACAGTGCGACAGATCCCGAAGGTTGTATTTATGCATTGTAATTTGTGTGTATTGCTAATTGTCGGAAGACTGATAAAACGGTAATTTTTCGACCTTGAGGTTGTAAGTTATTATAATATACATGCTACTTACTTGCACCTACCGAGATGTTATGAAGATGTGAGTAGGTAAATGTGTTGTTGTAAATGATGAGTCCAATAAAATTTTTAGAAATGTTTTTAGAAAACATTAAGCGATACTCGATCTAAATAAAAGTGCACTGTTGAATTTGTTTAAGGTTCGACGCTGAATCGAGCGTTGTTTGTTAGTAAAAACCTAGTGTAGGTAGAAAAGGGGATTAGTACACCCGTACAAGAATAAATGAAAAAGATGAGAATGTCTTGTCATGAAGAAGATCTAGATTTAAATTCAAGTTAAACGGTGAGAGCCTTTCTTATATTCTAGTAACTAGTAATATACAAATTACGTTACGTTCCCTTTGAAAAGCAGTAAATGAATAATAATATATCAAAATAAAGGTAGGTTACAAATAAAATAACCAACATCATAATAATAAATTACATAACCAAACACCACAACAAATTACCCATTCACACTCAACTATAATTCTCTACGGTGCGCAAGCGCAGGCCTTCTGTCGCGATTAGCGTAGCCTTGCAAACTGTCCGCGCACGAGTCCCCAGTAACGTTGGTAACGTTCTCACTTTATGTGTAATGTCAATCACTAATCATGTTAGCATCTCGTACAGGTAAAACATTATAATACGAGTAATGTAGGCAAAGATATTGTTTTCAAAATGGCGGATAGAGTTGCGAGTATCCTCATACGCGTCAATTTGAAGGCGATCACCATTAAAAGAGGGTTTATGGAGTTTCTTGCCCGTTTTTCCCCATAAAGATATACGCATTGGAATGGGCGACTAGTACTTTCAGTTATTCAGCCTTGAGACTGGAACTGTAACTTTCTTTTTTAATTTTTTATTTGGCATTTCATAAAATGCCTTGTGCACTGGCCAGTTGTCTTGCTCGAAATAAATGCTTTGATTGATTAGATTAGATTTATGCAGATAATTTTGGAAAAAGTTGAACATATTAATAGATTAATAGATTAAGTAATCGTGTGAAACATAACGGGCGGGTCACAACTAAATTATAAAAAAAACATTCAGAGCAACAAAAAAAATTGAAGACGGGAAAAACTTCTATTAAATACTACGGGTAGGTATACTACCAAGTGCACTGAAGGTCGACCATTTTTCAACCTTATTACCTGGGGTTTAAGGGTGAATAATGGCAGAACGTCGGTAGTACACGATACGTCTCATCTTATCTGTCCACTCAAGATAGACTGATCTACATAATAGACCTACTAAGTATGAAATGTGTCTCTTATTGACAAGGTGTTTTAATAATACATTTTCTAGGCAATAATACATTTTCTGAGCACGCGGATCACGAGTTTTGTCTAATTACCATTACAATAATAAAATGTATGACTTGTTTATGTAGTAAAAGGAACGTACCATAAATTACCAAGGTAACTTAATGCAACCATAAACTTACCATAACTAAAGTCGAACTCTTTTTGATTAATATTATTTTCTTTTCATTTCTTTATTCTCATTTCTTTAGCGTTGCTTTTGTAATAAATCATAATTACTTACAACTTTGCGTACTTCTAACTGAACTACCACGCTTCTACTAAACTTCTACAATTATATACTATTTATTTATGTTCAATATTGTATAATCCTATGTGGTTCTCATTCTCGTTTCCACTAACTCTAAATGTAATGTAACTAACACCCAAATGTAATGGCAAAACAAAAGTGAGCAACAATAACAACGTATGTGAAAATGGACATCGGGCAAATAAGTACTACTAATTACGAGTCGAGAGCTACTATCACACATTCCCATACGATATTTTCAATTATAATACATTACAAAATCTTTATAAGTAACGCTAAGTCTTCGCTACTAACTACCATATTAAGTTAGCTAAGCAAAGCTAGCTATGCGGGTGTTAGCTTGTCCTACATTTTCGCAACACCACCCAATATGAGCGAGCAAGCACCGTTACCTCCCAAGTACTGTCGTCAAGTCAACTAAACAAGTAAACACATACGTTGTGCCCGTCGCAGCCTTCTGTTACGATTAGCACAGTAACGCCAACTAGCTGCGCAGGAGTCGATTGTAATGTTTGTTACTTTGTGTGTACAGTCAATAGCTAAAGAGTTTAGGCAAATTGGTGAAGAAATATTAACCAAGTGCGAATTTAACCAAACATGTACTCGTAAGTTTAGTAAATACACCTACCCGATAAGCCTTATCCTGAGTTCAAATTTCGAATTATGGAATGTTTTTACACGAAAAGACTAGACTACCAATAAAATGCCATCATTCTCCTGTCCTTATCCCAATTATTCATAAAATATACATGAAGTTGGAAGTCTTCTACAAATGACACCCGGGACTAACTGCCTAACGCACTTTCCGAGGCACGGAGGAAACTCGGTATGTAATGGGTAGTCACCCATCTACAGACCAACCTAATCAAGCAAGGCTTAACCTAAAAATCGACCCGAGCGGCTGTTATTATGTAGGCATGAGCACCTTAGTAAACTAGATATAACTTAATTATTAAGCAAGGAATTTTGAATCGTTTCTCTAGGTTATATTCGCAAACAGTATTTTAAAGTAAACACAAGTTTTGTGTTAGTCACATGTCAATAGCACGTTTTCCTCAATCACTAGAGTAGGTTATATTGTAATTACGTTGTTATTTCACGTCATGCTGTTATGTCACCATGTATTGGTTAGTACTGCTTAACAGAATTTCACTGATTTGGAAACTTGCTAAGACTTATAAACTCAACTCAAACTATCAAGGATTTACTCAGTTGCCTATTCCATAGTTGCCTAGATCTCTATTGAGAAGAACGGGCAAGAAATTCCATGTAAACTGTTGAAATCAAGACATGGTATGTATTTACTATACTAACTTTATTTCACGTTTTGTAGCTTTCCTTTTATTAAAGATGGCGACACAGTCACTAAAAGATTTATTATTAAAAGTTTGACGTGACTCTAGGGTTAGCAGTTTATTATCTCATAAAATACTTAGTTCTTGTGTCCTTTTAATGAAAAGATAAACATGATAACACTCAACCAAGAAAGGACACTCATATTTATGCGCTTTAATAAGGTCAAGTCATCAGCATCTGCCTAGTCTTTTCTCATATATGTTAGGTTGGCTTCCAGTCTAACCTGATGCAACAGAAAGCATGTATTTTACATAGACCGACTGCCTATCTGATCGCCACAACTCAGTTACTAGTTAATACGATACCGCTTAGTAAGACCGGTTGTCACACATTCGGGCTTAGACTACGCGTATAAGAGTACGCGTAACGACAAAAACCTTCGAATGACAACCAGTAAAGAGTTTTCCTCGAATATAAACCACTGAAAGGGCCATTTAGCTTTAGTAGTACACTTTAAAAACAATAATGATTTTGTTTTAGAAAGTTAATGGCAGTAATTAGTATGCAAACTACAGCAATTACGCTTGTTAAGGTTACTTTCAAATGGCTCAATGATGATTTTGCGCAACCAATTAGAAACAATAACGGTACTATTATAAAGGAAAAAAGAAAATATGTTGATGACACATCTACATCATAATGGCACTACTAGAGAGACGGTGGAATAAGTGTAGGCAGGCCATCAGCCAGATGGGTGGACGAAATTCAAGACCTGGGTAAGACCTGGACCTTGAAACTCGCGCAGACCAGGTAAACATGGCACAAGAGGAGGCTGCCTATGATAATGATGATGAATGGTAGTACTGTTATACAGCAAAACTCTTTTTGATTGAGGACTTATTACAAGTAAAATGCCAGTACGAATATTCTTGTCCACACAAAAAATATCCAAATTCAATTTTATCGCCGCATACTCTTATAATGTCAACTGTACCTCCGAAATAAATTCTTGCATAAAATTATTGTAGTCAAAAAGCGTCATTACCATGTAATAAATTAGATATATTTTGGTAATATGGTGCCTAATTTTGAAACATTTCAACTAGGGTATTTCGTTTGTATACTGCATTATTTTATGAACATCACATAAGTCGTAGTGCGAGCAACCTGCAGCGCTGAAAACTAGCAAGATTCACAAAATATGTTACTGAAAAGACATTAAAATAACTGCTAAAATTGAATACAACTACGTAATGTATCTCGCTTATCAAGTGAAATTTTCTACGTATCTTCCCGAAAAATCCTTTTTTTTTTTGTCGGATGGGAAATCATCAAATGACCCCCCCCCCACTCTGGGCGGAGCGGAAGGGAGTGTCAGACTTGTACTGACTAAAACCCATCCATGTTCCTTCTTTGCCCTTTGCGTTCCAGGGCCACGGTATCTCTTTCGAACAGTCCCGCAGCCCTGGCAGGCATCGGCCCATGCGGACCCCTACTTGGTTGCTGACATCTCTTTGAGGCGCGCGTGGAACACGAACGTGCCGTCGACACGGCCTATCGTCATAAGACGGCCGTCCACAGGCCCGCGCCTACGGTGGCCGGGTGGTGCCCGGCCACCGTAGGTGCCGGGTGCCGTGCCGTGCCCTGGGCGTCGGGGGTCACGTGGTGGCTACCACGTGACCCCCGACGCCCAGGGCGTCTCCCGCGGCGGCTGGGACTTTCCCTCTCACGTCCCGCCACCTCCTTCACTAGCATGACTCCCCGAAAAATCCTTCAGTAACCATTTATGATACGGAAGTCTTGAGTACCAATAAGATGTAAATAAATAAATATTTTCAATACCTTATAATATGTATAGTAGATAGTAACTATAAATGACACAGAGCCACTATGTACATATTTATTTATACATGACTAATCAAAGTAATACAATAATTTATCTCGGCTCACTTATAGCTGCAACGAGTGCAGACCACACGCATTGCCCTAAGGATAAACGTGCACTACACCGGCCGGTAAGGTCACGACTAGGTTTCCACTTGGCTTTGTCTAACTAGAGCAAATCGTGTTAGGGAAATGTCAATGGCTGTCACGATGTGATTACTGGTAGACTTTTACGTCTTCTATTTTAGCACAGTAGTATTTTTAAGGCCGGTTGCTACTGGTTAAAGATCATCAATAACCAACTCTTCATTAATTACGGTACTACTTCCTAATTTATTGAAAGTACCAGCTAGAAATGGGAAAGGAATAGAGGGTATCAGTAGCGAAACAAGCTCAAATATCAAGGAAGAAATATGGTCTAGGTGGCTGATGCTGTCCTTCAAAGGAACCGAATAATGTTGAGCCTTCGACACTGGATTCTTTTAATCAATACATGTCATAGGCGCACTTATACATATACACTTCTAAACATTCCACATAAACATAAGTCTTCATCACTTTTTCTATGTCCCCAATTTTCAAGTTGCATAATCGCTCGACCACCTATCACAAATACAATGGCGTGCCACCAGACTATCGTGCCGTGTTACTTGACAATCGATTTGCCATTTTTCTGCTTCATCGACATGCACTTACGTCATCGTTTGGGCTTTCCTGTACATGCTGAAATATGAATAATAACTTGATGTCGAGTTACGTATTCGGTTGTAAAAATTTTGAGAGCTCACTTTGAGTATATTTGATGGCACCATGTCTGTTGACTAGATTTGAAAGAATGTTTATTTTAATAATTTTATATGATTATGTGAGCAGCGGTGGCCCAGTGGTGGCAGTCCTGACTTACGAACAGTAGGTCGTGGGTTCGAACCCAGGCAGGCGCATTACTTTGTGTAATTTATTTCATCACCACTGCTCTCAAAACGGTCAAGGAAAACATCGTGAGGAAACCGGCATGTCCTAGAACCTAAAATTCGAAGACATGTGACATCTACCAAACCGCACTGGGCCCGCGTGGTGGATTATAGCCCATTCCCTCTTATAGAGAGGAGGCCTGTGTCCCAACAGTGGGAACATTATAGGCTGACTATGCTATGCTATATGATTGTGCTACAATTTATTTACACGTGTTCGAAGTGTCCCTACACTGTACATAAGAGGACGTCAACAACGCTACTAACGCCGCGATTAACGTGCTCATTTACGGCGCCCAATTCATACCATCATCTTCCCGCCCTTGTCCCATTCTACTTGGGGTCGGCGCAACACGTTTTCTTCTTCCATTATCCCCTGTCAGACGTCACGGCATCATTTACTCCTTTCTCTTTCATATCAGCCTTCACACAATCCATCCATCTTTTCTTTGGCTTTCCTCTCCGTCTCCATCCATCAACGTTCATGTCCATCACTCTTTTAGTCACATGCGTTTCATCCCTCCTCCTTACATGCCCATACCAAGACAAACTATTTCCTTCATTGTCTTCTGTTACAGGCGTCACTTTCAAACTTCTTCTAATATACTCATTCCTTACTTTATTCATTCTTGTCACTCCACACATCCATCTCAACATTCTCATTCTCCTCTGCACCCAAGTCGTACCATAGATACGAAAGAAAAAGAATTTTACACGTACTTTTTGAACTGTGTTAGTCGTCAACATTTTTGATGTAACAGCTCGTAAGCTGAGTTTCGTAAGCTGACCATTAAGCTGAACACGTAATAATTAAACAAAATGCCTAAAAGGGACGAACTACGAAGACTTTTTAAAGTAATTGTAAATACTTCCGTTCATTTAAAGGTTTTTTGTGTTTCCGTCCCCGAAAGGTTACCAACGAGATCCTATTACTAAGCCTCCGCTGTCTGTCTGTCCGTCCGTCCGTCTGTCGCTATAACAACAAATAATAAAAATTAAAGAGGGCTCCTGTACTACGATGGTGCGGAACCCTTCATGCGCGAGTCCAACTAGCACTTGGCCGGTTTTGATGATTATCAAGAAGAAAAATCTTTGTATCATCAATTTTATTCAGACTTATGATTTATAGGTATAGCCTGCTGGTATTAATAACGTTATAGATTATCCGTTTCAGACAAATTGCTTCTTAAAATACCTGCCCAGACGACAAAGACACCGGATTGGTTGTAACAAATTAAATCCGACCGTACTATTGTGTCCCCGTACATCTAAATGTCAATGGCTAAATGTTGTACAATTATGAACTGTCTTGTTGGTTAATTAGGTACACTTTAAATTACAGGTAACATGAGTTTGTTGAAATTAAATACTGGTAGCGATTTATTCAATTTGTGAGTTTGTTGTATATAATACAACTATTCATTAGACGCTTTTAGGCCGTTATATACATATCATTTTGTTACAGTTTTTAGGACATTAATTTCAGTTGAATTAGTATTTATGCAAAATTAGCTAACAATTTGGCATGAACTGTAGTTTGGGTAAAATATTTTGTCACATTTCGGATTACTTTGTACCACAAAATGACTTATTCGTCAACTGGCGAGCATGAAGCTCGCCAGTGCTCGCGAGTTGGCACCTTCCTATTTTACCTTTTTTTTTGTCGTCAACTCGCTCGCATATTATAAAGTACAGTCAAATAAAAACTAATTGAAAGTCGCCAGTTGACGAACAACAAAATACCTCTGTACGGCTCATGTACAAAAATGGAAAAAATATATTAGCTTCTTCTTTTTAACAAACATAGGATTACCTCATGGTATTAACATTTTACGACTTCAGTGATAAACTGAAACACTCTTAGAGTAAGTTTGTACTATTTATAACAAAATATTTTCATTGATATATAAAACTTGGAGGCGGACGTATATTAGAGGCACCTGTTAAACTAACACAAACCATTTTGTGCCCTATTTTTAGAGCAATAAAATTTACTATTCCCCGTTTAATGTTACGATAGTTTAGATTAATAGTGAAACTAAAAGAATTGATATTAATGGCATCTGTAGCCACTCTATAAATCTTGAATAACTAAATGACCCAAAAATGTCTGACAAATTTTGAATAACATAATAAAAATAACCAGTAACATATTTGCAAGAAAATATTGAATGTTATTGAATTATCATGAATGAGTCAATGTGACTGCAGTCATAAATATTTAGCAGCTTGCAAAACTCGTCGTTTTATGAATGGAGGAAGGACCAGCGTGGGAAGTTATCAAAACCTAAGTAGTAAGTAGCAACTATATTCACTCACTTAGTACTTACTAAAGTTATCTTCAAGGTAACTTGAACAATATTGCCTAATAATACTCAAGGTTCAACTAACTTCTAGATCGACTCATTTTTATGTTTTTGTGATCAAATGTTTTTGAAGAAGTAGCACAATAGCGTGACCTTTGGAAGAAGTGGAGGGAGGCCAGCAGTGGGACAATGTGGGCTATAATATATAATATAAATATGTTTTTGAGAATGTGTGTCAATCCCCGTCTCATAGAGCACTTGTGCCATCCCACCATACATATTGCAAGTTAGTAGTCGAACCACCAGGTGGGTTACCGGCACTGAAGGTGTTAACGTGTAATTTGGGACTGTGTAAGTCCTCGACTAATTGTTACCTATGCTTAAGATAGGGCTAATGTTTGCAGAAGCTGTTCGCGCTTGCCTAGGTTGGTCTGTGGATGGGTGACCACCCATTACATACCGAG
Organism: Noctua janthe; assembly: GCA_910589295.1. Taxonomy (NCBI): domain Eukaryota; kingdom Metazoa; phylum Arthropoda; class Insecta; order Lepidoptera; family Noctuidae; genus Noctua; species Noctua janthe. Next base: position 3,760,059 of record OU342561.1, read on the forward strand.
TTTCCTCCATGCCTCGGAAAGCACGTTAAGCCGTTGGTCCCGGCTGTCATTTATAGATCTTTAACAGTCGTTACAGGTAGTCACTGGCCCAAAAAGTCTGACACCCAGTCTTACCAAGGGGTATCGTATTACCTAGTACTAACTGGGTTGTGGAGGTCAGATAGACAGTTGCTCCATGTATAATACTGGTATTCAGCTGCATCCGTTTAGACTGGGAGCCGACCCTAACATAGTTGGGAAAAGGCTAGGCAGGTGATTTTGGGGTCGGCTTCTAGTCTGACCGGATACAGCAGAATACCAGTATTTAACATTGAGCAACTGACCTCGTCAACTTACTCAATACTTTATTGCATTCCATAATGTTAAATAAAACAGTTGGTATGTTAAAACATTGAATCAATTATGGACCCTGTCGGGCACAGCAAACTTAGTTACTGAGGATACCGTTGGTAAGACAAGCAGTAGCTATTGGTAACCTTCACATAATTATTATTATAATCCAGTTAAATAAATTAAGGTTCAAATAGTAATAGAAAACAACATCCAATTCCAACAACCACTAGAAACTAACCATCGATATAAACAACTGCATATCGATAATGTAATCGCTAATCGGCATACAATCGATAATCGAACGGTCGCGTGCATAGATGCAACTGCTCGGATGCTCGTAATCGATTGTCGGCAACCGTTGCTTGTATGTGGGTCAACTTAAATTGAAAGACACTGCGACACGTAACGTGGTGGGTTCCGATATGAGCTGGGGCACCCTGTTATTGTTTACTCTCTCAATAATTGGATAGGTTGTTCTTGACGTGGACGAAAGGAGTATATAAGGATCGCTGCAGATGGAGTTCTGTACTTCGAGCCAGTATATGTGTTTATTCTTGTAGTTTCTGATTTTCCCGACGGGCGACGCGACGTTCAAAAGACAAGGGCAAGGGCAACTTTGTTTGAACGTCAAAACTTAAACGAAAAAAAAAAAGAAAATTATGTAAACTACAACGAGTAAGATTCAGGAGCTCACGATATTATTTATTTCGAATATTATAAAGATCTTCTGACCAAAAGAGTCATTTCTTATAGACAACATACACAATACATTTCCTCATATGAATTGTTTGTAAACTTTCATTATTTCTACTATAGTAAAACATGTAAGGAACGTTTCACTAAAGTGGATAAATTACCACTTTAGGGAAGAAATGAAGTACATAATAAATTAGAATTTGGCTAGATTTTCAAAAACAGCAGCTCTAAGTGAAACAACACAGATCCCAGACCTGGTATGACTTACACATACAATGCAGAAATTAAACGCGGAAGCTCTTGCGTATCGACTATCGACGACTGTGTATTGTCATGTTTATACGATTATGTCATATGCAACCCAGCTCTAAGTTGATAATAATAGCTAACTATTAAATTTTATTTGTTTATTTATTTTAACAATTAGCCAGCGGGCGATGGAGACAGCATTATGGGTGCCAAGCAAAACGAATTGTTTTAGAAACAGCACCCTGTCCTGAATAACTCAAGTAGCTGATGCTGGAGCATAGGTTGGACAAATGGGAGAGGACTGGCCTCGTCGCACCAATGCGGAAGAGGTGGGCAAAGATCGTCAATAACTGGACGCCTGCGACGCCGGTGGTGTGACGATCTGATCATGTTCGCGGGGCAAACGTGGGCAGAAATTGCATAAAACAGAGAGGTTTGGAAAGAGAAAGAGGAGGTCTTTGCCCAGCAATGGGACAGAGTATAGCCTATCAGAAAAAAATAACAATGTACTAAGTAAGGAAGTACTTATTGTACAAATTATTATGTGAACGCTTTTCATCCAGTTTACGATAGAATGTTATGGAAACCGACAATATTAGCGGATTCCATCGAGTAGAATATTTGTCCTTTTAATATAAGCTTCGACAAAGCAACGATGCCAAGGAGGATCCTCGCGGTTTACTTAATAACTTAGACACACATACATATTTGAATATTATGTTTATACGTATATTATGTGTTTGTATATTTCATGTCAAGCACAAGACTTGTGACTTGGCTATTAGGCTGCTCTAGCTACATGTATCCTGTCATATATTTGGTGGTGAAAATCATCAGCTACGACTATCTATTACTATCTTACCCACTAGCCCTTTTTAAAGCTAAATAAAGATTCAATAAATAGGTTCCCGCAACAATTTGGCTAAAGAAAGAACGCTTTTTCTTCATCCTCTGAGGCATCTTTTCAGATGCCACAGAGGATGAAGAAAAACCTGTGTCATGCAAAAGTTATACATTTCGTACAAATATACTATACTGTATGTATGATAGTCATGACTGACAACATGAAAGTCATCAGTCATGCATGACTAACATAAACAGATAACCAAAATAATTTTAAGTAGTGTATTTTCAAGTACTAAGCACCTATACACCTACTCACGAAGACCTATGTACAACAAATATCTATACACCACATAGACATCCGTACCTACTTATACAGACACACATGACTACATGCATACAGACGTGTCGTATTTATTAGCACCGGTGCGATACCGCGGCCTTTAGTGCTAACACTTCGCAATTATCACATCTAAAACAGGCCAGCAGTTCGTTACGGTATGCACAGTTTAACGCGGCATTAGAATTCAATAAATAACTTTAGAGTATTTTAGACGAAACTTTGAAAACAGGATTTTAGAAGATGCTTTGAACTATAGTGCGTTCACAGTTGATATGCCTTGTGGCTGAACTGTACCTTCATCTTGTTGTTTGTCTTCAAACTGCTATTCGACATGGATTATGTTACTTTTTAGATTAACATTAACCAAAAAACGATTTGTAAAACAAAAAAGGTATCGTTAAATAAAATATTAGACTTCTACAACATTACCTTTACAAACATTAGCACTTCGATTCGTATCATAAGCAAATAGCGAAAAAACCACATTCCGTCAAAAGCGCAACGTCACTAGAAAAAATGAAAACAACTGTTGTTGGGGGAACTCGGGCAAAACCAAAACATCAAAATATTTTATTAAACGCCAATTTCGAGGTACCACTGACAAACGCTGAAAACGTTATCAAGTTTTCACGGTTTACTCGACTTTACCTATAGCCCAGTGTAGTCCAGCGTACCCCCTATTGTATCGCATTCGTAAATATTTGAAAAACGCCGTTGGCCATGTAACTGTAACTGGACTGTGCCTGTATATCACGTGAACTTTCCAAAGTGGATGATGTGGCTTTAGAAGTAGCGATGTGGTAACTAGATGACAAGTATTAGCCGTGTAAGCGGTAATACGGCATATCAAGATTTAAAAGAAGTTCCGTTTTCTCAAGCTCGACCATCTTATTGGAGAATGTTTCCAGAATTTGAATATGTGTATTTTACATAGAGCGACTTTTGGCAACATCGTTGTATCATATGCAAGGCCGAAGTAGGATGTGTACTTACGTAGTGTGAGAAAGCCCCATAGATGGAATGTCTTATATTTATTATTCAAGTATTGAAGGAAATGTCTACAATAAAATGCTACAAATCTGCGACCATCAATATTTATGTAACATCGCCTTTCAAAAACTTTCCGTTAAAAGCAATAGTATGCAAAAAGTGCATGCCAAAACGGAATAAATACTAGCAAAGCAACGCCGTTTGCGTGGCCAAACAATGTCTTATCAAAGTCGAAAGTCGCCGGCGGCAGCGGCCATCAATTGTGAACTCTTCGTAAACGGCAAGTATGCAGATCCAACGACAAATAGTTTCAACGATTTCCTTTCAGATTGTTACTGAAACTTGCCTGTGTATGAGAATTTAGTGGCGCCACTTGCAGGCTAGGATTTGCAGTATCGGTGTTTGTATTTCATCAATCGGTATTTTTGTCTGTCCCTTTTAGACAGGGGAGAATGAAAAATAAAGGTGTTGCGCCGACCTCAAGTAGAATGGAACCAGGGCAGGAAGATGAGGATGACCCTTTTAGAATTTGGTAAGACACACCTGCTTGAATATCAATTTTAATCTGCCTTTGACTTTGACTTCACGACAATATGTATTTTCCGTAAGTTTCGGGTCATCAATCAATCAACAGACCTTATAGCAGTACATTGCTAGAGACTGTATATTGAAACTGTAGACCTCCCTACAAGCTACGCTATAGCATTCAGTCTGTCCCCAGCATCTGTTTTTAAAGGTCGTCGGTATATGTACCTGGAAAGCACGAGGAGTCCCATACTACGCTTGCCGATACGCAGGCTTCACTTCAGGACTCACCGTATATGCAGTTCAAACAGTCACAACATTCAGTCAAATGATTTTAGATCAATTTCGATGATTTGAAGGTCTAAACTCGGATGACTTATTATTACAATGGCTATGAAGAGTAGCTTTAAAAGCAGCATTTTCCCGTTTTAAAAATGATTTATCGACCACGACACAACCACCCAACTACCGAACATTGCTATCTACCAGGAAACATCCTTGTTCTATTTACTGGGAGAATCGAGCAATGGGTATACCATAATAAAATATTAGTACACAGTCGGCTGCAGGTCACCGGTAAGAAAACCAGTATAAGCTGGCTTGTTTTTCTGTTCAAACTTCATACTACGCAAGGCCAGCTTAAGGTCAAAGCATTATCATCAACGTACCGTGTCATCCATTAAATGATTTTAATTTCTTTATTCATCATTTCTTTTATATTATACATTTTTAAATATTTAAAAAAAAACAACAAAACATTTAAAAAAAAAAAAAAAAAATTATTTTTTTTTGCTGGCCCATCAGCATGAGGAACAAGGTAAAATTATAATTATATATCTTTTTCCTCTTTTTGCTGTTCACCTATTTGTAAGTTTATAATGTAAGGCAAGAGGGAAGCCATCAACTACAGGCATTTTCTATGACTAAATCGAGAGAGAAATAAACTTTTTTATTAAAATTGACTGATAGACAATGAACGGTCTAAACCTCTGGTGTCTAAGACCAGTGGCGGATTTACAAGTTTTCAAGGTATAGGCTGTACAGTTTTTGCTTATTATTTTTACAATCCAACAATTTCGTTGAAATTGCACGTAAAATAATTTTTGGGTATATTTTTGAGCTAATCAAAGCTTAAAAATCATGTACGTTTAATAAGGCGGGGTAATGTATGCTACTTACACAATAATGTACATTTGGTAAACGTGAATAAATAATCTTTATTGCGCTTACAAACAGTTAAAAATAATACTGAGAGGGGAACGTCATCGGCAAATTTTGTTGCCGAACTCTATCTGTAAAACATCAGAAAACCGTCATGCCAAAATCTTTTGATTTCTATGAGGAGTAGCAAAATAAAAAAAAATTGGTCCGCAAATTTGCCGCCCCAAAAATCTGCCGCCCTAAGCTCAAGCCTACTCAGCCTGCTGGTAAATCCACCACTGTCTAAGACCTAGGTGAACCCTGAGTCTAACCTAACCTAACGACTTTTGAAAATAAAAGTCCTAAAGAAGGACAACTTAAACAAATAGATAAACCAATTTTTCTTTAGTTTATTATTGTACCCATAAGACCATTTTGTGTATCGTATCTATGGTCCTTCGTAGCCTAAAAATAAAAGTGACTGATTGATTGATTAAAGTTTATATGGCAATCTCTATAAATTTCCGCCGCCGGGTAATGCCATCAGCCACATGACTTGTTCGAAATAGAGAAACCATTATTGAAATGAACTGTTTTGCCATTTGCCACATCAATTTTTTCCCATAATTATAAAACATTCAATAAATATCCCGGCGGTTACCAGTCCACTCTGTTGCTGTAATTTAAAAGCTGTTTTGTATGCTCTCTAGTAGTTGGCGGTTGCATTTACGGTTTTTCGGGTTGACCACAATGTTTTATTCGGATTTTAACGATTTTGATACTTGCTTTTTGGCCCTTTGTCCGGAATTTAAGCTACTGATTACATAGTAGGGGTCCGCATGGGCCGATGCCTGCCAGGGCTGCGGGACTGTTCGAAAGAGATACCGTGGCCCTGGAACACAAAGGGCAAAGAAGGCACATGGATGGGTTTTAGACAGTACAAGTCTGACACTCCCTTCCGCTCCGCCCAGAGTAGGGGGGGTCATTTGATGATTTCCCAACCGAAAAAAAAAAAGGCTAGCTTATCGAGTCTAAAATGATGGGGCTACAAAATTAGCACCAACCTACAGTCTAAATTGAACTGCTTCCATAACTTCAAGGACTAATCAGGTTAAAAACAGTGAAGTTCTATTAAATAGTCAAAATGCGTAAAAAATACAGCAAACTTCCTCTCATAAAAATACCGTTATCGATATAACACGGAAAAAGTACAACCCGACTTCCAAACTACAAATACAACTAACCATTATAATATTACCTATCTAATCATCGATAACTAAAGGAATTTAATCCAGACAATGGTCTCCCGGCACTCGAGAGTTTACAAAACACTCAAGTTCTATGATATCGCCTGATATTAAATTACTTGGCTTGCCCGCCATGTTGGTTCTGCCAATAGAGGTGGGCTGATAAGACGCATCGCTGGATATTGAGACATGGTCTTACCGTTAGCTGAGAGGAGCTTGTGTATACTTTAAACCTCTTAAAATAAAAGACTGTATACTTATTTTATTTGCAGTGGCGTTTGTCTACTGTCTACCCTCCCCCACGGATAAAACGTGAGTGAATCTATGTATATTATTGTGTTTGCTATCAGGACTCATAACTCAAAAGCATAGCCTCCTCAATGCATAATAACAGCGAAAGGACTGTTATGTATTCGTACGTCAGGGGTTTTTAATTCGCGATGAAAAGCGGGCATAACTTTTAAATACATAAGTAAATATGTGGCTATCCTTATTTGTAATGTAAGCAAACAGAGCTTGCGGTTTCGAATACATCACGACCTAGAATAATAATTTACCTAGCACTAATAACGTCTTGCTATTCTAAACACAATATTAAATTATACTACCAATACCCAAAGAATATTCCAAAGCATATCGCACATCAACGCTCAGCTACATCTCAGCTACATCTCAGCTCATCTCTCAATATAGCCCTATACCAGAGTACACGGTCCTACCTCGCTACTACCTCCTAGGTAAACTGATAGAACGGAAGCACCGCTGATAATGATCTGGGGATCGTTTCGTGCCTCCCGACGCCGCCTGTTCACGACAACCGTCAAGCGCAAATAGTTTTTTGGAAGAAAAAAGCGTGGCAGCTCTTTTTGGGACTTTTGTTTCGTCTAGCTCTAAAGAGGGAATGAAATTATAGGTGGAAATGGATTGCTTTAAAATTGACGATATAAAGTGTTGAAGAAACTTCAGTATTTTTGAGAAGAACTCGGATACAATTACTAACAAATCTGCACTGGGCCCACGTGGTGGATATGGCACACTACCTTTCACAAAGAGGAGGTCTGTGTCCCAACTGAGGGGAATCCTAATAAGAATAGTGAAATAGATGATGAAAAAGCATTAACACATCACTTTGGGAGGTAGACTATAAAATAAGTATTCTAACCAAAGAGAAAATGTTTCAAACAAAAATAGTTTGTAATTGTCAACATAAGAACCGCAGTCACACAATGAGCAATATTTCTAAGAAAATATAACTGCATATAATTCTCGTGGCAACAAGCCATCCAACACCATAATATGCAAGCCATAGAAATAAAAGTTCAATAATTCATAGTAAACGTCAAAATTCCATATAGTTGTAACTAGCAGTTAGGACATTTTGCGTCATGCAAGCTCCACAGGCATGCAAGTGACGTTTGTATTGCATGCGGGTTATTCCGGGCAACTGTGTCGAATAGTATTTTATTTGCAAGCAAAAAAATATTTATACATGCTGTATCATCTATTTCCGAAGTTTTTATTTTTGTACCTATTGCGTTTAGAGGTTGAAGTGTCATGAGAAAATTTATTTATTATCCAACATGCACTGCACGTGTAAATTCGTTTGCGTAGTCTACTCGAAACTAAATATTTGTAAATGTTTGATTTTGTGGAATCTATTGACTATTTTAAGACGGTCATGTTGTTTTTACGATTTTTATTGATTTACGCGTCAGGAATATATAAATTAAGTATTTTGACTCATCCTCGGTTCTGTCCTCAACCGCACTCACTATTCGCAAGTATATTCTGGGATATAGGTACTTGTAGACTACAGAGATAACTAAATTCGTTCCTTATCAAGGACGATTGTGATATGTTATCACGAGTGATAACTACACTTTAACAAAAAGCTTATTGCAAGAATGACGTCACTTTTATAATATAAAGCGCCAAATATATGTATAAGTATTTTTTTAGTACGTATTCTAACTAATATTATAAATGCGAAAGTAAGTTTGTTTGTTTGTTAACTTTTCACGCCTACACCACTGAACCGATCATCCTGTAATTTTGCATATACGTTGTCAGGTGTACAGAAACGGACATAGGCCTTTTTATCCCGAAAAAAAGTACTGTTCCCGAGGAAAACAACAACGTTCTTATTGTTCGTGTCTTTCGATTCATGATTGAATTATACTATTACAAGCAGAGTACAACCCGAATTGGTTGCCAAATTCTAAATTAACGCGAGCAAAACCGCGGGCAAAAGCTAGTCATATTATAAAATTCGTTCTAATCCATACGTCACAACTACAAATGACTTAACTTTATTCATTCCACTTTTAGTAAATAAAACAAGCCGCCAACAAACTTCCTTACACTCCCAACATATTCCACTGGCACATTAAAATTACCTTCCGCTTTTCCATACTTTTTGTTAGGCACACATCACTTGCATACAGGCATTCAGACAACGTTCCTAGGATCGTAAATCTCTAGCTTCAAGTCACAGACATCCGCATTTACTACGAAAAGGGGGGGTGTTAAGGGGGGGAACAGGACAGTGGCATCCGTCCCGTCTTTTGTTTTGCAACTCAATTAAAACTTGGCTGTTTGAACCGACCACGCTTAGGAGGTCGTTAGTGAGTTTAGAGATACACACGTCACGGCGTAGATCACGGCTCCAAGTGGATTTTGTACAATTAAACCTTGATACATGTTTTGTAGAGTTAATTCTGAACTGGATGAAATTCGCACATTACAATTTTTTTTTCTGTTTTTTTTTCCATGGGGTCCAAGATAGATCCTTGGGGTACACCAGAGACTTTTGCTCGTTATTTAGTTATACAACATGCTGGGCCTGAATCTCCAAAGGTTCTTCTTACAGCATGCTGTATGTCTAACTGGCTTCGACAGAGGTCTATAGTTACTATGGTTAGGCAGTGAAAGGACCCCGGCCTTTTTGATTATGAGCTTAACATTATCAAAAGCCTTGTAAAAACAAGTCAATCGGATGCCTCCAAGTAAATAACAGTCTCTTTGCAATTGTAACTATTATGTAATTATATAAATCCTAGTACCTAATTGCCAGTACACTTCGTGCACTTCGTCGTTTATTCGGCTCGCGTTCGATATATCATGAATCAGTCCCCACATATGTCGTACGTCGTAACCGTAACGTTTCAAGTTTTTGATACGGTTCCGGTTACAGGAAGTGAACGGTTGACGCGACCGGATTCGGCGAAGTTTTTGAATTGTGATTCTGAAAGGACACCTGCGTTGTTATGTTGTGTGAATACTAATTTTATATGTCGTGATGTCCATTCTATAAAAGTTAAAGCGAGTACGGATAGGTTCGTTCTGCAACAATGATTGTGTTTTAAAATTAGATTCGGTGTTTGGTGTTAGGTTCAGGATCTTTATTTTGAACAAGTAGATTCTTTTGCTTCTTGATTTGCCCATACATTAGAGATCTTTGAAGACGAAAAAGTAATTTTTAAACATCTGTTTGGGATCATGACAAAGATTGACCGACATGATAAAAACACAGTGTTTATATCACTTTTATCTCTATAGTTTTTAATTCCATACTATATCCAATTTACAATTTCTCAGGAAAACTATCAAAAATAATGTCACGGAGTTAATCCCGTTGTTCACACATCGCCTTGTTTCTCGGTAACGTCGGTAATCTAGCGATCGTTATCAGTAGGCGACGCAAGCGCATGTTTGAACAAGTGTTCCGCCTCATTATGAGCGTGACGTTTAATGGGTAGGCTTTCTGTAGTACTGGTTTCTGAGGGTAAAATCCCATCAAGTGGTTTGTATAGAACAGATTTCTGGTCTGGGTTGACACCTGGAGCCGTGGTTGGTATATCTATTTACATATTACTATTTTCATTTACACTTTTGTTTAGATCACCAAACACACTTACTAGTAGACCTAGTTTGTGTGGTACTTATAAGTGGCTTACTACAGATACACTACACTAGAAGTGAACTACCACATGTTATAAAAAGGATTCTAGGACTCCACATATATATCACGATCTAGTCACATCATGTTCATAGTCTCTTGTTTCACTATCTTTATTTGAGTCAGCTTCAAGCCTGCGCCTATGCATATCAGTATTACCTTCACACCCATTATCTACACTTACGACTATGGTGCTTACATCCATTAACACTTTAACATTCTTTATAACGCAGTCATTATCAGAAAGCTACTCATGTTTGCTCAAGTGTCGTCTGTCGTTACGCAAACGTGTCGTCGTCGGCATTAAGTTACGACTACAATGGTTGCGCTGTATTATGGCATTTTGTTTGTATTATTACACTTTTTATAAAAGCTTTGATGACAACTGGTTTCTATTTGATATGGCTAGTGTTTTGGGTTCGTGTCTTTCTCTGTTCATTTTGGGTTACCCAGTGTGGTTATAACATGTGTAAATGAATAGGTCGTCATAACTAATTGCATGTAGGTACTTCTAGGTAATATTATTGAAAGTTCAGATATGTTTGAGATTAAGTCTAATAGATTAAGTTTTATCTTTCCCCTTTGATAATAAACTTGTGAAAACTAGAATGGCTACCCATTACCGAGACAAAGCCTACCAAGTTCCACCATTTTTAGCGCGACCACCGAAATACAATTCAATTACCTACACTTAAGACCACCAAAAAGTGAAGTCCCCAAACACGAGTCTATGAGCAATATAATAATTTAACCGCCAAGTGTACGCATATGCAGGTACTGATAATGCTCACACACACACACACACACACAAGGTCTAAAACAAACATTGCGACATGCATCCATTGTTTAAACATCGCCTGTGACTAACGCTTTAACTTTTTGTACTGTATGGTCTTTTAGACCACCTAGCTTCCCGTTTGCATGCGATTGTAGAATCATCTATTGTATACATATGAAAAAATTGTGTTTACACGCAAGGTATAAACAGAAAGACGTAAAATATTACGTTTAGGGGTTGAAGGGAATTATGAATAAGAACAATTAACAGCATTGTGAGATACTACCAAGGATGACAATAAGCGGTTTTCTCTTTATTCTCTCGTATTACAGGTCAAGACACAGTTTTGGTTCCTAAGCCATCGGATATACATACATACTATATAACTTACTCCAAGATCAAATGTGGTTTTAAAGACGTACACACACACACACACACGGCGGCACATGAAGCTGTACATTTCCAGTATAACATGGCCTCGCTTTGTATAGATTTCCTATACAATGCGAGATCCGCAAAAACTGGTTTTGCATAGCTTGATTGGCCGTCGTGCGTACCTACGGAAGGAGAAGATACCAAAAAATATATATTAAGGCAGATGATGATGATGATAATAACAAGAAATTCAAAACAACACAAAATTTTTTTTTTACTGAATTCAATAAATTCAATATAATATTTGTTTTACAAGTAATTGAACAATACCAATAGCATCCCCGTAACTCGTACAACTGGACTACACAGAGGTCTGTATTGAAAAAGTGATTAAAATCCAAATCGTTTAGCATTCAACAGAAATTGTACTTTTTCGCGTTAATCCCCGAATTCGTTGTAAAGCCTCAATAATCATTCCGAATGCCAACAACGCACCTCTATCGATTCTTCACGAGGGCAAACGGATGTGTGTTTAACGTTTGCATTCATTGCCGGCTGCGAACTGACGCGCGACTGTATCGCGCGTACTAAGCCAGCCGTGTAAACATAACAGTTTAACTACGGTTAAAATGTCGAATTGGTGCGATGTGTCGCGTTAGTCGGTGCAATGTTCAATGATAGGGTTGCCACCATAGGTTGCCACCTACATAAATAATTTATTTATTTGTGCCTTGTTCTCGGAAAAAAGATACAAATATTTGAATGCAGTAGAAAAAAAATATAATAACAAACATATTATTCATATCTGCAGAAAAATCATAAAATCACTGGTACACAGCACATCCCAAACCAATTGGTCTAGATGTCCAAGATTTCCTAATACGTAAAGGGTATATATAGACCGAACACGAAGCCGAAAGGTACTTGTTCTTACTTGGGAACATTCTAGTTACGGAGATATTGAGGGTCAAAGTTCCAACTTTTTCACTAGTTTTTTTTTTAAATTCTAGTTTTTAAGGTTATAACTTTACTTTAAATACCTCCACGAGTCGTGGAAGTACAAGGGTCGTGGACCACGACCCTTGTACTATTCAATGTATCCATCAGTACAATTTTTTGAGGGTGTTACATTGAGTTTTACCGTAAAACATGATTTTTCACCACAAAAAAAAAGTCGTTTCCCAGCAAAAAGTATTGCGTAGGGTTATCTAGTTTGCTGTTACATAATTCTTGGTTGACGGCTTCGTGAAGGGTCCGTTTACACTTCATATATCGGAGCCCCTAAGCACGAATACCTTAAGAACGAATTTATGAAAATTCGTAAAAATAAGGTACTAAAGCTTGTATGGAACTTAGCCCTTTTTTGCTGATGGGAAATCCTATCGGGCCTCATAACTTCTCAATATTATAAAACCTGTTACTAAAGTGATTTATGCCTACATTACTGGTAATTCTACATAATTATTATTATATCCCCTTTATTACACCACAACAATTATGAAAACATTAATTAGTAATGACCCGCTCTCAAGTAATTAAATGTGAATATTGCGTCATTTGTAGTAAACGTTATGAGTTGTTTATTTGTCTATAGAAATACAAATACTAGGGGGATATTTGAATAATTGAATAACACGGCATAAAGGTAAAGGCATAGCGAGAGCTTTACAGCAAAGAACTCCGTGCACTACGCGGCTACGACCAAGCAAAAGTTTCGACCAGGAAGAACGTTTGGTCGCATCACCGAGCATCCGACTAGTTTTGTTCAAGATAGTGGCCGGACATCCGACATTTCGTGGTCGATGTCGCGTAGTGCGCAAGGTCCCTAAATATACCATAACTTTTGTCCAATTCACACAAAAACACTTGGCTTCTATAGACCGACAGCTTTAATAAGTCCTCCACCTTGCCCCATCAAAGGCACATTAAGAGTCCACAAAGTCCTAAGAATATCTCACAAGTTATTTGCTTTAAAATAACCATACTAATTGAACTAATGCGTGATCCATCTTCAGAATATTTCATTTAAATTGTCCTTCGCGAGGACTCATTTAAGCGGTCGGTCTATAGAATGAAAAAACTCCTATTCAAAAAGTACCACGATAAAAAAAAAAAAAAACTGAAGAAGTGCGTGAAGTGACGTTCCTTTTCAAGAGGATTTTCACATATGTCTCTTTTTTCCTGAAATCCATACTAAACTACACTCAACTTTGTTCTAAATCTAGCCTCACGCTTAAGCATTTCTTTGGTAAACAGCGCTAGTTGTAAAGCACCTAAAAATTCTTACTTCCATACAAAAGCTCCCAAACTGTCCCACCAACCCTAGCTGGTCGTATTTAATCGGCAGCGCTCTGTGATGCATCTATTCTCTTTAATCCGTGCCATGACTGCTAAACTAGAAGCGCCGACTAATTGTAACGATTCCAGCGCTTGCCGAGATTTCTAATTTATCGCCTAACAATGGAAACGGGCTGTGTTCCCGTCTATAGTTAACGGATGGAACTTCGCTGCAAATTGGATCCGATATGTTTTTTGGTGCAGTTCCGTTTTTTGTTGGCGTCAAAGCACTAGCAGAGATGTGGCAGCAGTGTTTTTTGACTAGTGTGTTTATTGTATAACACTTTGGTTTTTACAACTATTGGATAACACCGAAAATCAACCATCATATATCTGACCAGTCTTTTCCCAACTATGTTCGAGTCGACTTCCAGTTCATATTCAACTTGGACGCGACTGCCGACTTGTCTCAGTGACTGGGTAACGCGAGTTGTACATTGGTAAGACTGGTTGTCTGATTTAAAACCAACGATCCTGGGATGAATTATTATGCATGAGGTAGTAAAAACGGAAATCCTTATCTATGCTACGACGTTCAGACTTGGCTTCAAGCAAAGCCTACATCTAAATAACAAACCAGAGATTTTCAATAACCAATATTTCAGGAGATTACGTAGAACATAATATTACTTGAGAAGATATAGTTTGATTAATTTATTATCATCATCATCTGCCTAGCCTTTTCCCAACTATATTGGGGTCGGCTTCCAGTCTAACCGGATGCAGCTGAATACCAGTATTTTACATGGAGCGACTGCCTATCTGACCTCCACAACCCAGTTAGTACTGGGTAATACGATACCCCTTGGTAAGACTGGTTGTCAGACTTTTTGGGCCACTGACTGCCTAACGACTGTCAAAGATCTACAAATGATTGATGATTAATTTATTATGCATACGAAAAATAATCTGAAAAAAATAGCTGTGGGTCAGTACTTTTACGCATTTATTCGTCATCCCATACACGTAGACTATATTTTTTGTAATTAATGTGCAGCAATGTCCATTGCTCAATTAACGAATAACCGGCTTTACACAGACGACCCGATATTACTTTCATTGTGGCTCACATAATGAGTAGGTACTTTAATTACGGAGCATATAATAATGTATTAACGTTTTGCATCAACGTTTTTTCGTTGAAAATGATGATTAATTATTTCAAATTTAATTGATGGCATTAATGGTTTATGAAATACTTGGCTCTAATCAAATTATATGTTTCAGATTTTTTTTATTTAATTATGTTAACTAACTGCGTTATTTCTTTTAAACAATGGTTTGTTATTATTATAAAATATAATAAGCAGGTGCCAGTAGGTGTTTTAAAACAGTCATAATAAAACTTCAGTATTGTTTTTTTAAGGAGCAAAATTTTATCAAGCTTTTATTATTCACTTCTTCATTATTGAATATCGTGCACGTCCTATAAGGCTTTGACGGAGGTGCAGACAAGCTGCTTTCATGCCACTCTGACTGCGGATGCTGTCTTAGGGCATTCTAGATAATTCAACTCTAGGATAAGAAATACTATGAAAGAGGCTTTTTTTAGCCTTGTTTGTCCCACTGCTGGGAAAAGGCTTCCCCCCATATCGTTCCAGGTACTCTTTTCCTGAGCGCAGCGTAGTGTTCCGTATTTTATCAGCTGTCTTTACACCCAGAATGCTGCGCTCCATTGCTCTTTGGCAGACTACAAGGCGGGACTTTTGTGATTCGGTGAGTGACCAGGTTTGAGCACCGTAGGTCAGGACAGGCAGGATACACATATTGATGAGTTTGCGCTTCAAGGAGATCGGCAGATCTCCCTTCATTAGCGTCTTCACGGACCAGTAACTTTTCCAGGCGCTGTCGATTCGGCGATCGATTTCCTATTCCTGCCAGTTTTCAAAAGAAACTAACTGCCCCAAGTAAAAGAGGTGAAAGAGGCTTACTAAAACAATATGCTATGTACTTCTTTACATACTAAACCAACAACAAACAAACTCTTCACAACAACAGCATGACTGTACCAACCACATTCAACAAAATGCTTCACTCATTACCGTCATCAAAAATATCAAAATGTTTACATCGCAGCTGGATTCTTTCGATGTCCATTGTTTGTTTATTTAGCGACAGACGGTCGCTCATACAAACATACGCAGCGACGGAATGTGATTGTGATACAGGCTTTGTTTACCGAGTTTGAGACGTCGCTGGATGTTTTGGAAGTGTGCTGGCTGACGAACTGGGGCGTTTTGTTTTAAAGTGAGGGTAGAGATTCTGATGAAGTGATTAGTCGGTCGCTGAAGCATATCGACCTGATAACATAACAGCAAACATCTAAACAAAGCAGTCTTGTAATACCCTCAGTGAACAATGCAATGAATCATGACAAATAATTACTAGTAAGGTCTAAGAGCCGATTTCAACTTGCAACATGAGACTTCTTTTTTGAGACAAGGCGTCAGGAGCTGGTCAAAAGCTTACTAGACTTTCAGTGCTTTAAAAAGAAGGGCTCTTGAGACGAACGTCAGTAAAGTAGGCTCACCTACTGGGCTCAAGTAATTGGAAAAGATGTTGATTCGGAAGAAGATGTGGCCCAGGCGTAGGTAGGGGCATATGACTGGCGATTATACGTTTTATAAACCAATGTATTTTAAACGCAATATATCGCCTGAAATGCAACTGCGTATCGAGTAAGTATAATATAACGATTGTGTAACCAAATTCATTGATTACGAAGCGCTGTCGATTCGGAACGAATGAAGACTGCATGCCAAATAATGTGATGACGTCATGGTTGAAAGATCAATTAGCAATTCAAATTAATTGGCGATATCGAATTGTTTTTCGAAGGTATGGGAAATGATGTAGTAAGTACTTACATACACGTGGTCTGAAAAACTGAAGAGATGAGAATTATTGAAAATGACAGGGGTTTTCATTTAAATGAGTTAACAAACGCAACGAACCTCAAGCTTGGGTAGGGAAGAATGGTTGGAGAAAGTAAGGCTGTGGTTGATACAGGGTAGAAATTATGCTGATGAACCTAAGAAAAGCAGACATACAAATATACATCACAGTCAGTTAGAGAAAGCTACAGAGAAAAGGCAATGGCGTTATTGCCTGAATAAGTAATAGCCACACACTGAATGTAGGATAGGCCGATTGATATCTTACTACCAAGAAACTGTAAGTTCCATTACATCCAATGGACGGTTAGAACAGATCTCTAAGCAATGATAAGACTACCAATTGAACTTCACGTATTCATAACTTTGTAAAATTAAGAATCCTATTGATTTGTGGACTTGTGTGAAAATGCTGTCACATTATCCATTTCTGCAATAAGAATTGCCTAAACTGCATCCTAATTGTGTAACTAGCTTCTATTTTGAAGGATTCAAAACCGAAATATATTGCTTTCTAATTCGTCTGCTCAGCAACTTAAATAATCTAATTAAAAGTTTTTTATTCGTTAAAATAAATATCATTAGAATAATGAGTGTTATTCACTTAGATTCTGCTGATCCTGTTACTAAGTGGAACTTCACATTCATCACTCGTGAGATTTGATGAAAGAATTCAATAAAACATGACCTAACCGAACGCATCCAGACGCTCGACCCGATCAATCAACGGGACATTTCCGAACTGTTTTATTCAATTTTGGTCTACAAAGACTTGTAAATTGCTTTAAACTTGTTGAAGTGGCTGATTTTTTAGTCTAGTATTTCAAGCACAATAATTGTTGAGAATGGTGTCCTAGGTTCAAAATCAAATGATATTGGGTTCGGTGTATATTGAAGAACACTATCATACCTTGGCCCTCTGTCTATCTGTTCTAGTCTTTAGGGTAAAACAGATGGTCAGTTATGGTTTAGAGTTAACATTAGCATATTTTTGATAAATTTGTGTATTTCGTGTTTTGTATCTTCGGTTCAACAAATATTTGTATGACCCAGACGTAATATTTAGCTCCCTGTTTGTATGTTTGTATACACGATAGTTTCCTGTACCTGCTACAGGAAACATCCAATATGGGGCATTGTTAAAAAAATACAAGCTCTGAGTGTGCACAATCTAGCGTTGGATTGATACAGGCCTAGCTTTTGGGCAGGACAGGTTCTGGGGCTATAATGAAATTTTACTATGTATACATGACGACACGGTTAGCGCAGTGGCTGAGCGATTGACTGCTGCGCTGCGTGTCGCGGGTTCGATTCCCGCACGGAACAAATATTTTTATGGCCTACATGTAGTTGTTGCGGGTCTGGGTGTTTGTGCATGTGAGTTTAAATGTTTGTAAACGCACCCACGATACAGGAGAAATTCCTAGTGTTGGGAAAAGTTTAAAAAAAATAAAATGTATGCGATATCATCTTAGTAATTTACCTGAATTACCATCACTAAAAAACCAAATTATCAAGAATATTTCAAACCGAGTTATACGTTCCTCAACGACACTTTCGGTACACACAACCCAGTCTAGACATCCTCAAAATACATGGTAATGACATTTCATCTAGACCACTCCACATCACCACTCCTAGTACCAGTGCCCACGGCGAGTACATAGATCCATCATCCACATCTCAATCAGCGCTCCTTCTAACCGAGAGTTAAATATAACCTCACATTTGACAGACGAGTAATTAATGTACGTGTCGGTCAAACGCGTTAGGTCTCGTCTAGGGTGTTAAGCTTTCGCGGATGCAAAGACATGGAATATCAAGCTTATGACACCTCTGTATTAACTGTTTTAACACAACTATGCAAAAACGGTGCAAATCCCTGGTTCACCGGATTCGGGACAGCTCAGGTGGGATATTGGCGCAAAGGTCTGATTGCCAATACCTCAACCAGTGCTGTATAGTTCCTTTAATGGTGAAGTGGCTGGCCGTGTCCCAGGCGCCTGTCATACCTCATTTCCTAAAAAAAACGAACATCGCGCGGTTACGCGACTGGCGCGTCCGTCTATACTTGAATTGATGTACAAGCTGTGTGCGAGCTGCAGGCCCAGAGGGCTATCAAAAACGCAATTCAGCAATCGCAAAGCTGGGGTCCTACAATCTGATCGCGTATTCGCGCGGCAGTCGCTGTCTCTTAGGACGTGGGGGGCAGACGGTATAGCACGATAAGACTGAGCGACTTAGGAGCCTTGTGCAGTACGCGATCACGACCACGACTTGTCGCATGACCGGCGATATTTTGAACGTCGCTGCGTCGGACGTCGACGGTTGTGCGACCGAAGCTTCTGCGGCCAAAATTCGTAATCAAGGCCGCGTAGTGCGTGAGGTCCTTTAGCTGACGAACGATCGTCTATTGTTTCTACTGTTGCTACACGTCTAGCCTCTACTGTCAGCTACTGTGGCCACCAAACCGCGCCCGCTGCCGCTCCTGTTACCGCGCATGCACTATGCACGTGGTCGAATGGTCCGATGTTCGAACGAGGATAATGCAAAAAGGAGGAAACAAAACATGTTTATTTCAGTACTCGGCTTTGGTTAACAATAGCGTTATGTGATTTGCTGGACGCTGTTATATTACATTTTGATTTTCTCGTTTGTAGATTAGCACACTGCAAGCATTTGTGTATTGATCTTTTTCAGTTTTCAGCAAATGCTGTTAGCAGAATTGTAAAGTACTTTGGGCTGAGTGTCATTCATTTCATGCTTTACGATTTTAGGTCATAGAGTTACTAGGTTGTGGGGGTCAGATTCACTTGTTTCATGTAAAATAATGGTAATCAGCAACATCTGGTTAGACTCGGAGCCAATTCTAACAAAGTTGGGAAAAGGCTAGGCAGATAAAGATCTAGCGGTAAATTCATAAACAATTTCATATCGTAGTTACCATCATTGAAAAAGTTTGCGACTTACTTTGGGTACGACTTTACCTACTTTACTTGACTTAAGAAAGTGTCTTTTCTACGACATCCTTGGTGGTATATCATCTACTTAATATCAGAATTATATAGAAGTACGTGATTACTTAAGTAATGTTTCAAGTGTAAGATAGGTACCATCATCCTTATCCTAGCCTAAGTTAGCCTCAAGACTCGAGACCAAGTTTCCTTAAGATAACAGTAAGTTACTAGAATTCTATGAAGATAAATAGACAATATTATTACAAGCATAACTGTCTGCTTTACAATCATAGTGGTAAATCAAATCTTTATTAGATTTCTGTGTCAAAGAATCATAATGAAGTTTAGTGTCTTCTTATATTGTGATGATTTATGTACTTTACTTATTATGAATACATAAGCGAATGACTCTTAAGTCATAGGCCGTAGGGTCGTAGAAGAAACTTTAGTGTACTGAACAAACATTTTAAGACAAGTTTGACATAGATTTTTATAGTAAAAATTGCAAAGCTAAATCAAACTTGAAATTGAAGATTCAGCGAAGGTTTAATGGAGAGTTCAAAGCGTGAAGTGATTCTTGCCAAATCAATGGCATAACCATTAGAAACTTTGTTTATTTTGTTCCATTTCGATAATATCTCGCGGTTAATGTTAATGCTGTCCTTGAGACGATCGATTAGTATTCATACAAACGTTGGCTATTCTGAGAATTTGTGAGAAAATTTAGTAAAACATTGTCTTCAATAATTTGCGCCAAGAACATAAATAGTGGTGTGACACCGGTATTGTTAGCGTTTCTCAGCTGAGTTAATTACCACACCGATTAGGAATGACGGAATTTCCAATCAATTTCAAGTATCCTAAGCACCGTAACTCGGCTTTCTTCATTGAATGAAATAAATAACACAAGGGACGCTAAAAGTCTACAAGATTTACACGAGACATCAATTTAAATTAAAATGAAATTAAAACAAGAAAAGACTTTCAAATACTAAACGAAACTAATCATTACCCGTCCGTTCCAATTTTCTCGGAACGAGACAAAAATAAAGAAAATTAAAAAATACAAATGTCACTTAATTTCCACGGAGTTATAATATCTTGCGTCAGCGGAGACGTATTGTTTTTCAGTCGGCATATCGGTCAATGTCAGACTTGCTTTCCGTTTCGAATGGGAAAAAAATTGCAGACGACGCACAAAAAACTGTAGTACGATTGCATCGTCATTCATAGAAACACTTTATGTCAAGGATAATCCAGCCGAGCATAAAGGCAGACGTTCCGACAGTCCGATAGACCGACAACACAACAATACACGTGTATAAGTAATGAATGGGGGGTTAACACCGAACCTGGAACATGGTAGGGGGTTGGGTTCGACGGCGGTAGCCAGTAGGCGGCGCTGATGGGCGGATAGTTGCTGCCGCTGGTCCTAACCCCCGCCTTGCCGCGCGCGCCGCCCGCCTCACCTCGCATCCTTAGCACTACACAACACATTCACATCACATGCCGCGATCACGTCTGCATTCAACCGCGGCCGACACACAACTAAACGCGAACACTATCGGAGGTGCGCGGGCGCCAGCTCTGACGGTCGATCAGTCATTCCTCGTGGTGTTGTGTCACCTAAACTCCCCCTCCCCCCCCCCCCCTTCGGTGGCTAATGAGCTCCGTCCTGGCGCGTCATACGGTTTTCAATTGCATCGCATCAGTCTATTGTGTTCCAAGTTAACATTGTAGAGTCGTAAAGACGCCTACGCGAATGATAATCGCGCGTTTTATTGGAACGACACTACAACAATGTTAACGCTGAAATGTGGTGTCAATGTCCTCGGTACAATAGGGTTAAGAGTTGTGACAATAAAATGAAAAGACGATAAAATCGATTTGCAAATCGATCATCATGCAAACTGTCAGAATTAATCGATTTGAAAAACGGGCCGCTTTCAAGAGTTCACGAGCCTGAAAGCTATTTTTCAGCTATGTACACGGTACCTAAAAAGTTAAAACCTCCACACAACATGTTTATGACTACAATAAAATTAATGTACAACAAATACAATTTATAATACATTAAGTATGAATATCATTCGACGCATAAAATTATATGCAAGTGCTATGTGAAGCGTGGTATATGAGTCAAGTTTATTTTGACAGGTGGCCAGTTCATAGCGAAGGTAAATAGAATGCATTTCACAATGGATGCCTAAATGTAAGGCCGAGGACACAATGCGTAGTTCAGTCTTAATAATTACTTTGAAGTGGTAAAGTGTACAAATTCAAATTCAAATTATTTATTTGTAAAACATAGGTACAATATAATAACATCTAATTCAAATGTCAGAATCGCTATGTTTAACCTAACAATAGGTATACAAATATCGGAAACTTGCAAAAATTATAAAAAAAAAAAAATATTACTATTATCCAAATTAAATTAAATACCATAAATCATTCAAATTAAATTAAATACTATTAATCATTCAAATTAAATTGTATAATCACTCTTAGATAGAATTTAGCTTAAATAAATCGGATGTCTATTGTGTGTTTACAGTTTTGTATCGTAGTTTTTGTTATTGCATTGTTAGTGATGCTCAGAGATACGGTGATTTTATTTGATTAAAGACGCAAGTCATCATTCTACTGCTGTTATCCCCATATTTTTGGGCTAGGCACAGCACATCTTCTTCCATAGTTCTCTATTAATCATTTTCTCATGAGACACCGCCTTTCTGGCCTTATTATCTTTCACACAGCCAAAGACGTAATTAATAATATTTTACAGATTTTAAAACTCAAATTCCATTTAGAAGATACATCACTGATAAAGCGAAATAAACAGAAACAAATCTCAAATGAAAATAAATCGTGAATAAACAGCTGTTCATGTTTCTCCATCAATCTCCGATCAGCTGATTACATAAGACGCCGGATATAACAAATCACGAGCGATTAAGTGATTCGACTCGCAATAAAAAAATCGTCTCATTTGCAAGCTTCCCGACACCTAACACACACGAGCACTGTGCCACATAGATGGAATACCGAACTAGGTGAGGACTCTAAAAATCGTCACGCAGCCACTTTGAGTGGTGCTCGGAACGTGCTCTGTGTTTTAACGTGTCTATACCTACGGTTAAGGTGGTAGTGTGACGATTCTGTTTGACATTTAGGGATAGGTAGAGATTTGCAGAGTCATACATGGAAAGATAATGTATTGAATTAAGTATCGTATGTTCAATAAAATTAGAATCATGTTCCCAAAACACGATTTATCCAAAACTATATTATTGCTGCTGTATTAAAACAAATTTATGACTCAACAGTCAACATTTATACTGGTAATGATTTCAGTCTCTTATCATTGGATAATGTAGTATTAATGTATCAAATTCTTCCTTGAGGAAAGGATATTAAAAAGTTTAACAATATCAGTAACTAGCTATTATTTTTAGAGTTAACCCCGGATAATGAGCTCGTAACGAACAGGCGAAATCGTAATAAAATATTTTTCATAACATAATGTGCAAGTTAAAACAAAGTTAAACATAAGCAATTAAGCAGCCTATAATATTCCCTCAGCTGGGCCGCAGACCTGTAAGAAGGAATAGACCATAATCTAGCACGAGAGCCCGGTGTGTGTCAGTAATTCCACATGTCCCTTTATAAGGTTGTTTGGGCTGCAAACCCAACAACAATAATAATAGTGTAATTTCCGACCATGCACAACAATAAGTAACCCTACCTACCTATTCAAGGTTCTTACCGAGATTTTCCTCATTTACTCAATTCGGTAGAGAAACTGCATCGCGTCGATGCGCGCGCGCCTCTTGATTGGCTCGCACGATTTAATGTTAGGCATTAGTCTTACCGCTAGCGATTAGCGGGAAGCGACTGGAGCTAGCAACTTAGCGCGGAACGAGCATGGAGTGCGTGACGGGAACCGACGTTTACTCGCTGGTCGCGCGGCGGTTACGCGTATGCAACAAGCGAGAGTCTCTCTGCGAGTATTCTACCCGTCAAGCAAGCATCGTTAAGCAAGTAATCTCTTTGATAGCTCTTGTTTGACAAACGAGTATTAGTCACTGGTGTAATTCAGCATTAATAATCAGCATCGATCAATGCGGAGGCTGATTTTGATGCTGATGTTGAAAATGATTCTGAAGTTCAGCGGATGCTGATGTTCGCAACAACCCTGTGTAAAAGATTTATATTTGTATTTTTTTCATCTTTCCCTGGGGGTAAGCAAAAAACTATGGAACGCTACCTGCTACGACCCTCACATACTCCTTTCACCACGTCCACGTTCATACATCGGTACATTTCTTGAGCGACAAAATTATCGAAAATAACCCGCTACTCGCGTGCTCGTATGCCGCGGTGGGACCAGTGCCTTAGGATAGCTCTAATCCACCCGATACTTATATAAATAGCACCGACATGCTATTGTTTGCATACTAGCGGTTTCATTCGTTTTATTTGATATTTATCGTTGGGTTCTAAGATTAATGTTCGGAGTTTTTAGTAGAACTGAATTCTTTGTAGGAGTGAAACTAATTAATTCAAACGCACTGCCAACGCTTTCACTGTGAAAAATATTTATTTTATTTCTCAGAGAATGCAGAATTTTGACATTATGATCTTAAAAGCTGAAGAAAAATACTTTTAATCAACATTTTTACGATCCGATACTTCTTCTTTTTCTGCGTTTGTTGCTTTTACACATTTTTTTCTGATCAGTATAGTAAAAACTAATATCTAGCTACCTGTACAGGACTATCATTGGCTTCATTTAAATCCTGGTTGCAGATGGCAAGATTCTTAAAGCAATGCTCTATGCTCAAAACACCAGACAAAAAAAAAAAAGTATTCTCCATACATTATCTATTTTACAATTTATCCAACTCCCATCAACTAAATAAAGAAAAATCTCCCCAACACAATTCATATGCCGTTCGTCCATTGATTTGATGTGTGTTTATGAGCAAGTCAGTCAGTAATGTCAAACAGTACGGCATTACATAAACATGTAAGTACATCACAATGTATCGATCCCACGTGTTACTGCGTGTCGATTTTGTAAAGGTACAGACACATTATTGATTGCAATATGTAAGTTAAAGAAAAAGATTTTTTCTTAGTGCACAAAAATTGTGTCTGTTTTAATATCTCTTGCGATTGAAGCCTCGTCGGTGATCGAAGATTAGGCACAAGTGTAATGAAATAATAGTACACCTACATTTTACCATTTGTTTAAGTTCCTTGTAATAAAACATCATGCTCAGCAATTGCACTTTCGATCACAAAACCAATGAGGTAGTCCATAGACAAAGTTAACGCACTAATATTCAACGAACTCTAAATCCCGTTAATACTACATGCAAATCAGAGTTGCGTATGTGTGCGTGCGTTCGAAGTTGAACACTAGCAGTTACACAACAGTCTATAACCCTCAACTGTCCTGACAATCTGACAGACACTACTGTCTTTACTGCGACCTTAACTGTTACAGACCTGTCAGGTTCACCCCTGTGCGACTGTGCGTATCATCTGTCTCAGTGCCTATAGCTGCCAGGTTCACTGTTGTGCATATCTCTATGTAATCTGTGCTTTAACTTACAGTGGTGACAGTGCACGCACGTGGTTTCGTGCCTCGTTCACACATATCAGGTGCAAGTAACTCTATACGTTTGTCTTCCAGTGAAATATTTGCGGGCGACTGTCGTTTGTTTAACTGAGTGAAGAGCTGTTCGTTTTGAAGTACAAATTGTGTTATGCAAGGTAAATGTTTGTGATGTGCTTGTGTAAATTAGAATGATGAAAGTTTTAGTTGTTAGTAGTAGTTTTGAGTTATGATAGCTTTGTAATAACTTTTTTTTTGTGTTTAATTAAATGTTGTTATTTCCAGTAGAGTTAAATACTGAATTACTTTTAAATGCATAATCAAATGCCCCTTGGGGCATGTATGTAACTTCTGTACCTATCATATAGTATCAAGGTCCTATTAGATAGAAAAAGAAGTAATCAGAATAGAGAGAGAAGAGAGAGCAAAGTGTAATTTTGGTCCAGAGTAGATAAATGAAGTAAGTTACAATTGTTTTGTATTTAATTAAAATATCACAATAATACGATTAGCTGATAATCCATTATATTACTAAACACAATCTGCGTACTGATTCACCGTCGTCGTATCGATAGTGTGGCCCAACCCTAACGTAATAGGTGGGCAACTGTTGAATCAATTTGTCATGCGTTCCGTATGCAGTCCTTGAGGCCTTAGCCTTATCGATATTTAGCTAAACACCGCCAAAGTCAACACTATGTAGGTAGTTTCAGATACTGCTGAGCATAATGTTAGAACTCTATTATAGAGTACGGTGACATATGTCACAGTTTAGTCGAATACTGAATGATTTTAGAATCTAGAATCAATGATATCCACCGACACGTACTGGGCCCGCGTGGTGGACTATAGGCCCACGTGGTAACCCAAGGGCCCTCGTGGTGATTTATGGGCCCCCGTGATAAACTATGGGCCCGCGTGGTGGACTATGGGCCCGCGTGGTGGACTATGGGCCCGCGTGGTGGACTATGGGTCCACGTGGTGGACTATGGGCCCGCGTGGTGGACCATTGCCAACTCTCTCTCACTGAGAGAAGCTCTGAGTCCAAGCAAATTGTAATAATGTAGGTTAATTTACTATACTTAGCCATGCTTATGTATACAGAAGCGACCTTATCAATCATTTCTAAGGATGCTTACATAATACATTATCTTAGCGTGAAGGTCGTTTTCTTAAGGTGTCTCATTAGCATCTTAGGCTAGTGAAGTCAGGCATACCTAAATAATTTGAAAAATGGCCACTAATTGTATGTAGAGATTGTTTTTGGGTGACTGCTTGCAAGTGTTATATTATCGGTTTAAATACAAGCTTAAGAATTATCTCCGAAACAACACTAACAACGATTTTCACTATCACCGAGCGTGACCTTAATGAGTGCCGAAATAAAAACGTGCTCATGCATTTTGAACCTTTTCAACGCTGAGATAAAATGTTAAAATTCAATAGCGCGTTATCTAGTGTTGGTAAAACGGGCATGAAACTGCTGTCTATCCATTTTGTTAGCTTTTATCAAACAGTTTCTTCGTGTTTTACGTCACCGACCTTGGTGCTCCATAATGATTTGTGCAAACAGTACCTAGACGCCTGAGGGGCCGTTTTTTCAGCGTCTAAAGTGCGGTCAATATTTTGAATAGAGAATTGAAGACACTTTTTTTGAGCGTTCTGTAAAAAATGTTCGATAAAAGTTTTGCAGATGATCGGAATTGTGCCACGGATTGTTTAGTGTAGTAGTTTGGCGATATTTTTGTCTAACTGAAAATTAGATTATTTGATTTGTGATACAACTATTCTTCGTTATGATTATGGCGAATGTGGATTGCGGACACAAGCCCGATATACAGTAGAATTCAATATTTTCGTTCTATTTCTATTAATAAGATAATGACTTACCATTTCTGTTTTCACTGTCAGCCGGCTTCATCTGAATAGGATGGTGCATCTGTTGAAGAAAGACAATCAATTCGTTAATAAGTTAATATATATTTTGATACGCAAGCAAATTACGCTCTTTGATATGGAGTTGCGGACACCAGCTCTTTATAAATAATGAATGTAAATGTCAATGTATTTTGATATAATTATTACAATTAATTAAAAAGAAGGCATATTTTTAAGAAAGATAGTCGGCTACACGGGTGAGAGAACGAGGCGATAGTCTCGTGGCCGTGGCTGAGCCGTCAATGGAAACTCCTTGAATCAATCTCCACACGGCGAATACCATAGTGGCGATAATTTGACGACACAGCGCGAGTATCTCTACGATTCTCTCACCTGTGAATATGGGGCCTTAGTATACAAGGTGTAAACGGAGTCTTCATGAAGCCGTCAACTAAGCATTCTGCGTAACTCTACGTAATTAGTTATTGTTGGGAAACGACTCCATTTTTGGGGTGTAAAATCACTTTTGGGGGGGTTCTTTTTCCGTACTATTCAATCTATTCATCAGCGCAATGTTTAGAGTGCTTTACTGTGAGTTTTACAATAAAACGTTCACCCCAAAAAAAAAAGTCATATTTCCCAGCAATAATTTTTGCGTAGAGTAACTTAAGAATGCTTGGTTGACGGCTTCGTGAAGGGTCCGTTTACATCCTGTATGTCTATGGTATCAAAGTCCATATTGTCCACGCATCGGCGCCGAGCGCAAACAATGTTAGCCCCATTAGAATGATTAACAGCATAGGTATCGGCCGGCGACATTAATTCGGCTTCGAACACGATACTAAACAATTTATGGCCACAGAATGTCCAGTCTATACGAATAGGTGTAAATACACTGAAAATCTGTGAATGGGCTGATGGACGATGGCGTATTTGGTGGAGACCTATAGTATAGGTCTAAAAGTCCAGTCTTATCAAGGGGTATCGTATTACCCGGTACTGACTGGGTTGTGGATCAGATAGGCAGTCGCTCCATGTTAAAAAAACTGGTATTCAGCTGCATACGGCTAGACACTGGAAGCCGACCCCAACATAGTTGGGAAAAGGCTAAGCAGGTGATGATGAGTGATTATAGGTCGTTTTTCTTTTAACTATATTAATTGTTTTTAACTGGCGATATGTTGGATACTATTAGGTACACTTTTGCTTAACCCTTCGGGGATTACAGGCGTGATGTTTTCTTATGTATGAAATTGTTTTCAGGGTTCTTTAAGATCTAATCTAACCTACTGGAAAAACTCAGTTGCCATGAGCTTTTCAATAAAAGAACTATGTATTACTTACAATTCATTTTATTGTTGACATTGGCGATCCATTGTGAAAGCTATGAGTAGCAACAACTGCATTGTTGATAACTCTACCAAATCAATTCGTCATTATCAATCGAAGAAAAAGAAAATAAAATATATTACGGATTCGGTCATTAGAAGACATAAAATGAATCGCAAGCGCGCCAGTGGTGACACTACGCGTCCTGTTTACCAGTCTACCCACACCACAGCGTGCTTCTACAGAGCCCTGATGTTTACAACTCGAGGCGAGGACGACATTGAGCGTCTGATCGCAGTGGAGTTGAGAGGTCTTGGAACTGTACCCGATTAATTGTGCCCCCCTGTGTTAAGTTGCAATTTTAATAGAAATAGTGTATCGCCCCCAGTGTATTTTCATTGCACGAAACCTATCGTCTGCCCACATGAAGTACGAGCCTAACGGAATAAATCCTGACATATTCGACATATATTTGGCCCAGATTATGTTACTAAAATTGCATACGGGATAGAGTTGACCTAGAAAAGTGATAACAAAAAGCCAGACATAAGTCTGGACAAATCTCGACGGCATGGTACACCTCACGTCGAACTACATTCTTATTGTTATTTTCATGGTCATCATGGACAGAATACACCTTCTGTACATCCCAGATTAATATACATACTACAAATTATTTATATGGTAGGTGTGCAAACAATCCCGAACTATTTTAATTATTCGTAAACATTGGTCGAGCACATCGCGATGTATTCTGTTGTCACATTATTGTCGTTTCGATTATGTATGTGTTTAATTGTTTGATAGGTATCTCGTGTGTGTGGTGATTCACGCTTGTTTAGTGTGTGTCTTGCAAGCTTGCAATATCTTGCAAGTGAGATTTTAATGATCTTAACACCTAGATATTAAAATATGTGGTTAGAAGATGCAAAGGGTTTTACTGCCTGAACCAAAGCTGGGTCCCAAAGAAACTATGACATGTCCATGATCTCGTTAGTTCTGAATGGTTACAAGAAACTGTTAGATTTGGTAATCGGCTTTTTCATAGCGGTTATGCAAGAAACGCTGGTGTTTTCTCAGCTCTACGAATTGTGAAGTATCACACCTTTTCTGATTGGATTAGAATTAAATAGGAAAATCCTAGACTATTTAAAAAGCAAAAATACCTATTATGGCGAAATAAAGAGGCGCATATCCAACAGTGGCTGATGAAGACATCACACTAAACCATTTATTATCAAGCCATCATAGTCACACTCCCACTAATTCAATTCTAAAATTATGATCAGTCGCATCATTTATACTGTCAGTAATATTGTATTTATTGCAACCTTTAGCAACCGTTTGTTATCTCTAGTGTGGCAACCTTTACGGATGGTTGATAGTCGATCTACTACTACTTGCTACACACAACATGCCCGGTCGCCCAGCTTTGGTGCAGCTACAAAATCGAGTATTTGTAGATATAACATAACATCATCAACACGCCTGTAATCCCCGAAGAGACAGGTAGATGTGTACCTTGCCTCAAATGTTCTGCCAGTGCGTCTCTGCCGTAGCCTCCAGAGGATAAAGGGACATAGCTATACAGGTCGTCTAGCGCCATCTTTTTCCCACACTGGAACTACTCCTGCTTTAAGACGTTAGCTAAAACACTATGGAAGCAATTATTTTAAAGACGTATTCACGTCAGAAACATCTGTGCATTATCCTCTTATCTGCATTTCTTCGTACTTTACACGTATGGTCATTGTCCTCCTGCTCTTATCCCTATTTATTTGGTGACTTCTTCTTCCATACTTCTCTATTAAAAATCCACCCTTTCAAGCCATATCATCTTTCATACATTCCATCCAGCATTTATTGAGATGATGTTATAGAGTATCATACATTCATGATTGTTTTTTTTTTTTGGAAATGTCCTAAAATTCTATTTAGCGTTATCTTATAACATCATATAACCACACATTGCCAGATTTCCTCACAAAATAGCTTAATTTACAACATAACTGGATTTGTAATTGGTTTTCTGGTGACTATGGTTTTCTTAAGTCCTCCATGTACTAAAATAAATAAATAATAGAAACAAGAAACAAATGAAACACATCTCAAAAATACTGTCTCGGAGCGCCGAGAGAAGAATCTTTTGGCGATCAATCAGCGATCTCGCTATTTATAAAGTGACATGCATCCACACTCGCTATTGAGTAATGGCGCACCATTATTGGCAGCAACAGCTCTTAAAGTTTCCATTCGTCATTATCTGTTTAGTTATGACTGCCTCGTTGGTATAGTGGTCGCAAGCGCGACTGCTGAACATGAGGTCCTGGGTTCGATTCCTAGGTCGGGCAGTGTCATTGAGTTTAACCTTCAAGAATTTCTCAGTAGCAGTCACGGAGTCTGGATTTGTGACCAGTTGATGGCAATAGTTTCGCCCCTATTACATGCGACTTGAACATAACTGGCGAAATGTGGGTGTACTAATGGATACTCCTCTGCCTAACCCTTCGGGGACTAGAGGCGTCATGTTATGTTATGACTTAATGAGCTATAGACCTTAAATGGGGTGACGTGTTACTACGTAAGATATCTATCGTTTCTATTATATTTTTAGAGAAAGTGTAATAGTTAACTGAAGCCGAGGTGCTGATAGTTTACTGAAAGGTAAGTAATAGTTTTACTGAAGCCTCTCTTTTATTTTCATGTTAATAAAATAACAGTTTATCATCATCTGCCTATGTCGGGGTCGGCGTCTAGTCAAATCGGATGCAGCTGAATACCAGTATTTTACATGGACTGCCTATCTGACCTCCGCAACCCAGTTAATGCTGGGTTAGACAGGTTGTCAGACTTTTGGGCGACTGACTTCTGTCAAATATCTACAAATGACCGCCCGGACCAACGACTTAACTTACTTTCCGAGGCACGGTGGAAACTCGGTATGTAATGGATGATCGCCCATCCACGGACCGACCTACGCAAACGCGGCTAAACCTTGCAGATCGACCAGAGCGGCTGGTATTGTTTAGCCACGAAACTACTGCTCTCAAAATAGTGAAGGAAAACATCATGGCTTGTCCTAGAACCAAGATTCAAGATATGCGATGTCCATCAAACCTCACGTCCTCAGTGTCCACTAGGTGGATGACGGCCCATTCCCCTTCACGGAGAGGAGGTCTGAGTTCGATTATGTATGTGTATGATCACTAGACCTAAACACCATTTAAATTGTTAATTGCTTGTAAAATAATTATTAACAGAGGCCATGCTTATCTCCATGTTCATGTTTATGAGAGCATGACATTACCCAAGTACGTCTAATTCATTCCATCAATATAAAACAAATATGCAATTTGTTTATTTCATTCTAGCAGCGTTTATTCATTCACCCGACAGCAAATTGCCAAATATTGGCTATGTTATCACACCCAATGGAAAATGAGATACCTAGCACTTATTCGCGCTAACCACGTAATGAAGACGTAACCACGTTACACGCATAACATGCGCGTGCGCCAATTCACGCGTCAAACGCCTCATCGAGATGAGCCAATCCAACATAAGTATAGTCTGTTCAAATCCATGTTTCTAATAATAATTAATTGAAGTTATTTTGACCTAAAATAAAATACATCAATTTTGTTGCGGTGTGTATAAAGTTGATTTCAGTACGACTAACACGGTCTTAACGTGCATTAAACAATTGTGTTTTATTATTGAAAAAGTGTCAAGGAAAACAAAGTTGTATTGCAAAATGATTTTTATTCGTGGTAGTTAAAGTTAGTCTTACCAAAAATAGGTATTTACTTACGTTTTCGAAAACCACATGATCCACTGACTTCTTGAGAACAATAACACTTAAAAATAAATACATTCTACCAAAGTTTAACAATGTGTACGGGACGAGGAGGAAAACAGATTCGAGAAGTTGCATGTACAAAGTTGAGCGTTTTTATACTCATAATGCGTATTTGTTTTACGAATATGTATGTAAGAATATAACACCGACTCGCCAGCACTCAGATAAGCCCGGAGAGGTTTGCGTGTATGGCAAAAACATTGTAAAATTAGAATATATGTCGTAGAAATGACGGCACGGTTGGCGCAGTGGCTGAGCGATTGACTGCTGCGCTGCGTGTTGCGGATTCGATTCCCACACGGAACAAATATTTGTATGGCCTACGGGTCTGGCTGTTTGTGTATGTGAGTTTAAATGTTTGTAAACGAACCCACGATACAGGAGAAATTCATAGTGTGCGGTGTGGGGGAACGTTTTAAAAAAAAAATAAGAATAAAAAAATTAATCATTGAGAATGCAGTTTACCATGAAATAACCTATAAAACTAATCGCGTTTAAATTGTGTTGACGCCAAACTAATCTTTGAAACTACTTTTATTTTCTTTCAGTTGAAACTTTCTCTCTTTTTTCTAGACTCCATTCTAGGCGTTATCTTCCTTGTAGGTTTTAACAAATAACAACGGTTTTGACGTTTTTATATAAAATGATTCAGTTCCATGTCATTTTTTTTTTATTTGGTCCTTATTTACTTAGTTTACTAGTAGTAGTAGTATTATAAGACAGCCCAGTTGGTCTAGTGGTCGCAAGCGCGACTGCTGAGCATGAGGTCCTGGGTTCGATTTATAGATCGGCCAAAGTGTTATTGGCAATTTCTCAGCCACGGAGTCTAGATTTGTGCATTGTAGATGCAATAGGTACTATTGTGTCCAACCCTACGGGGATAATAGGCGTGATGTTATGTTATGTTATTTATAGTTCACTATGAGAAGACTGGAATGGGATACCAGCCTACCTGGACGAGTGGCTTAAATGAAACGCTGGTAACATATTATTAACAGTTTTCGTTCCAATCCTTCAGCTTGTATGTTTTCAAGTCCAAATAATTTATCAAAACAAAAAACACTCTCGCACGCTTTGAAATCATACGTTTTCGCTGAAAAAAGGCCTGGTATACAAAAAGTCTGCATACTGCCGGTCGGACGTGCCCAGAAGGCAGGCAGCATTGCCAACGAAAACGAAACAAAAAAACTAGCCGAGTATCACAGAAACATGAATATTAAAATACTCGAAAGCATCAATTTTTAGTTCAACACGCGCCATATATTGGGATTTTTTGATTTTTTAAAGAAACTTCGCCCCATACTGGGAACTAATTTCTCCTGTATCGTGGGTGCGTTTCACAAACATGAAATATCACATACACAAACACCCAGTCTCGGGATAAACGTCTGCGGATCACATTTTTGTCTCGTGCGGGAATCAAACCCGCAACCCCTAGCGCAGCAGTCCAATTGCTTAGCCACTGCGCCAAACAGGTCGTCATTTTGACATTGCGGTGCAAATTTATCCCATAAAGACTTTTTAGAAATGGCTCTAAGCTATCATACTGTCCTTTCACAGATACCTTTGAAAGCAGCAACCCATTAGCAACCATAGAGAAAACAAAATATAGATCACACACTTTTGACGGTCATAAAAAACTGTAAAAAAAAGTACGCACTGATCCTATAGTGCTTAGGAGCACTAAAGGTGCTGCGCAAGTCATTGTCAGTTTAGAATTGGAGATCCCAAAAATAACCAATACATGAAATGAATATTTGAGCTTTTCTTCAGTTCTGTGTATTGTATTGTATTTGTGGCCAATGTCCAGCAATGGACGTCTTTCGGCTGAAATGATGATGATGATGATGGTATTGTATAACGGGCTGATGTCCGCAACTCCACGTCCAAGCGCGTATAGTAAGTTCTGTGTACTGAAAATTCATTGGCACACTGGAAATAAAACTAGAAAATATGTTGTCGTGTTAATGGATACACTAAGTTTTAAATGAGCAAACTAGTTAAACCCAAAGCTGAATCCCCCTACCCACCCATCTAAATCTAGAAATTATAGCCAAAATATCGTTCAGACATAAAATATATCTTGTTTTCAACGTCCCCCATACAAAAGGTATTAATTTGGTACTTTAGCCAAGGATTACTGAAAAGCAATTACAATGAAAACTAAGGACATTGGAACAGTGGAATTGTCCTAGATTGAAGGTGTAGGTCACAGTTCTCGCTAGCAGTCGCCCATCGCAGGTTTATTGCCATTTGCCTCCATTCAATATAAATTCCCGATAGACGCGAAAGGCATCTGTGTATAGGGTTGACAAAAACTGGGTCTGAATTTTTCTACGTAAAAATAATAATTGAAGATGAGGCGAAGTACTGGCAGTAGATTATGAACGTGTGAAAGGCAGTGATCCATGTAAATTATTGGCATTCAGCTGCATTCGATTAGAGTGATGGTCAGATTAGAAAAGTTTTTTTTTCCTTATTTATTTAGGGACATTTATAATCACAATGCGTTAGTCAGTCCCATCGTACCCTAAATACACATTGTTCATATCTGGGCCATGAACCTAAACAGACTCTTCGCATTATCGCATTTCGTTGAGCCAGGATTTTATGGAATGTGCCTACTCAATACCCTAAACAGGTCATTTCTCTCAGACTCCACAGTCCATCAATAAGTGCTGTAAGTCTTCAACAACTCCACATAATTAGGCGAGTTTGTTTTCTTCATCATGACCGCAAGCTTATTACATGGAATGTGTCCAGATCCGAGTCTATGAGCCGTAACAACTAATTTTCGACTTAAATTACTGTTCATAAACCTAGAAAAGATTAAGGTGGATGGAAGGTAAATAACCTGTTTGAAATTTGAATTGGCTATCTTTGCATCAGGATACTTTTTTCATAAGGAGGGGGCTGGCTGCTCTTTGATAGCTCATGCAAATAACATGAGGGTAAAATAATCAGGTATAGCATGAGAGGAAAGAGCCATACGGTTATAAATTCAGACATGAATGTAATTATCTATTCTAGTTTCCGAGTCAATAATATCCTCTGAGCACACTCGAGACGACACAAAGAGATCGAGTGACCCCTTAATAAGGAAACCCTTATCGCCTACACGCACTT
Source organism: Noctua janthe (assembly GCA_910589295.1). NCBI lineage: Eukaryota > Metazoa > Arthropoda > Insecta > Lepidoptera > Noctuidae > Noctua > Noctua janthe. The sequence goes on from OU342561.1 coordinate 3,795,542, forward strand.
TAATTATTTAATCCATTTCTGCTCAGCACATTACAGCGGTAATGTCAGACAAGTGCAAACCGGCGTAATTTGCTTTGCGCAAAATAAATCCAGGAATTAATGAGGCTCGACCTCTTATATGTCGCTATATTTGTATGAAAATGAAAGCCACATAATTTCGAACTCATTTCTATAACGTAATAGTTGATAGTATTACATGGAATTTTCAATTATTGTATGACATAACTGGCGTAATGTGGTTACTAGGTACACCTTTGCCCAACCCTTCGGCGATTAAGGCGTGTCGATATTATGTTATGTACCTCTGCAACGGAAACCGAAAAACTTTGCGCGGTGCAAAATAAATTGTCCTAAGATTTTTCCGTACCGAAGAACGGCACTTGGTGTGTGAAACTCCTTACAATGTGTGCGGGAGTCACAGCTGATAGTCGTACGTTGTCTTCCATTTAATTAGTTGAATCATTTGATTTAGACCGGCCAGACACAATGTGGTGATGATGATTTATCGCTAACTAAAAATAGAAATCTGTGAGTGAGATTCAGTGGACATCTGTGTTTGACAACTTTCTACAATTACCGAGAACAAAATCAGTATATGAATGGTATTAAAAAAGCACTAACTTGTGTCTATACTGAAAATGGATGCCTAGAACATCTTGGGCAGTCATTCGCGCTGCCACCTTCAGTCAGATTGATACGAAAACATTGAGGACTGACTGCGTACTGACAGATCCTTCAAAACATTATCTGTTAGAGTCTGGTGTCTGGATCTAATTTTTCCGTACAGGTTTTAACCGAATCTTTACTGGCACTACTTTTACCACGTCTTAAACAATTCATATTTAGTCTGTGCCGATACGAAAGAAGAAAAATATCCCATTGTGCGGCAAAGCCATTAAAATACGAACGTTTACAGACTATTTTCTTTAAAATGCCTCCTATAGCATCTCCAATTCAAAAATAAAAGTTTTTCAATAACAATAAAAGAGGGGTTTTATTGATATTAAAATAAACTTAAGCTGTCTGCTATTTCACAGTCCGTAAAAGTCAATTGAATTTTACAGTCAATTTGTAGTTACAAATTGAAAAGTTTTATTGTATGCGATAGATCTTGGAGACGCCGACGGGTTAACAACCTCTTAGCGCCTAATGTTAAACGAGATGTTTGGTAGTTAAACTCGTATATAAATAAAGGAAAACCAATAGCCTGTTTCACACTGGATGAGTTCAGTTAATGATGAGGTTAACTGGCTGAATGATTCATAGTTACGATTAATCATTGAATTAAAAAAAATAATAATAATGTTATTCCTTTATAGTATGGAGAGATCAGTGACGCGCGTTGAAAACGTTGCGTTGGAAGGCCACCAACCAGGTGCACCGATGACCTGGTGAAGGTAGCAGATACGCTGGATGTGAGACGCACGGGACCGGTCAATGTGGCGACACTTGGGGGAGCCCTATGTTCAGAAGTGGACGTCTTTCGGCTGAAATGATGTAGAAACTGGGGTTATAGCTGACCCGCAATGGGCCCACGTGGTGGAATACAGCACATTCTCAGAGGGAGAAGATCTGTGCCCCAGCAATGGCGACGTTGAAGACTGATTATGCAATGCTTTATGGGGGGTAACATGGAACGTCTATCTAAAGGCAAAAAAAAAAATTGTTTGTATCTTTCTCACTCTCGTCTCTGATGCTTATTCTATGATTCGAAAATTAACTACCAATATTATAATTCGATACTGTCTACCAACCTGCGCCAGCCCTAAGACTCGTCAGCCATCATACTGGGTACTAAATATCGATAGTAATCCGCACAGAGCAGACAGTGATTAAAAATAAATGAAGTGTGACATACTGGCCACACGAGACGATTTACATTCTGAAGGCGTTACTTTGATCAAATATGTGAAACTTTACAGACATTTTGATATTTCGATGAATGGTTTCAGATGTGAGTATTTGTTTGTATTTTCAATAGAGAACTGGTAACACTGTACCTACCTAAAATGGTTTTCCTACAATGGAATGTAGCAATTGAAATTCAAAATTTAAAATTAAAGTAGGGTTTGTTATGATTTAATTATTCAATAAACCACCAATGAAACCAGCAATGTGTGATTTTGACTTGTATTTTTTTTTGTACTTTAATTTTCTGTCACAACTACGAACGTTCCCTTAACTTTGCAGGTATAACTTTACTTTTTTTTTTAAATCAACATTGTTTTTATCTTCCACTATTTTTATTTAACGATATTTGATCGTCTTATCAATTTTAATTTGAGCTATTAAAACTCCTTTTTCTTTTCCAACTACTCAGAATGTTCAGTCAGTGCGCTCATTTCCATTTAAAAAACTCACTAGTAGGTAATTATCTATCTAAAACAGCAGCCCTACACGAGCCGTCGCCGTCACTACAGAACGTGTCGGTAACTCCGTAGTGATCCGCACATCGGACACTGTTTAAAAATAAATGAGGTGTGACATGCCGCCAAGACGACCGCCTCGTTAGACGAACCAAATTAATTTATACTACACACACACTTATGTACATAGGTATGTTATTTTAGCAAATTACGAGGAAAAACACTGACCGAATAACCCATAATACCTGCTTTTACTGGCGGAGATCTGAATGAATTTGTGACGTCATAAAGAACTTGGCAAATGGTTTATTAAGAGATAATAAGATATGAATAGTAAGGTGACAAATTCAGACGTTGCGATAAATGGATTAATCAGTCATAAGTAAACACTGAAGAAACCTGAACTGTATGATAACGTCCCTAAGTTAGAAAATTCTCTAGTAGAACTAAAGCTGAACGACTGAGCAGTTTTGTTAGCTTCAAGATGTACTGGAATTTGAAAAGAAAAACGACAAAAAAGGGGACTTAAATGATAACTTTAAGCTGACGGTATTGGAGCATAAAGATGCTGCATGCTTGTTTATTACAAAGTCTAGACAAAGTAATTAGGCTATCCCACTAAGTGAGCATAAGCATAAAGACCTATTTTCCTTTATTACAGAATAGGACACCCGTGTGGTTTGAGGTAAAGTGACGACGTTGACGAACGTCGCGAGCAGACGCGACGTCGTGGCTCGTGGCTCATGGCTCACATTCCGTCCGCCACTAATGTGTTTTTGTAACATAAATCGTAGCCAATTTATCAATTAAAATGTGTATGCTGAAAGAAAATGTGTGTTGTAAGACGCAAAATGCATGATTTATACATTAATCACACGAGCGGTGGAGGAGAATATTTTGAATCGTCCCACGTATTTTATCAATGAATGTGTGAAAATGTATTGCTTCCGTGGTTAAGAGATGTGGAATGTTTTTGCTGTTTATCATAATTTGTGGTTACTGTTCGTAGATAATTAACTAAGGGCTACAGGACGGAAAAGCTTTTGATCTTTGTACCTATGATAAAATTGACCATTAAAAACAAATGGACATTCTTTATAATTCATCTTATTACGCATGCTGTGGTCTCCTGTAAGTGAAGGAGTACACCTACGTAATACTTTTGTCGTCGATTATTTATTTCATGTGTTTGTGTATATCCTTTGTTGGAGATCCTAAATAAATAAATAAATAAATAATGTCAAAGTTAGCACTATCTTTAATTTGCAGGAATTCAGTGGATATTTTCTTCTATATTTGACTTATTTATTTAAATCAAAATATACCACTATCATTACAGACTTACCTATTACAACAGTGTAGTTATAGTTAGAGTTATAATAGCTTACAAAGATTATACTTATAATTATATTATTATTTTAACAACCAAGAGTAATTTTACAAAATGCGGCCCGTGTGAATTCACAATACAGGATCATATTGGGTGGTATAAGATCCAGACCAAAGTACGGTGAAACTAAAGCAGAAATTCCTCTGGCAAATGCACAGCTATTTAAAATAATGTTTGGCACAGTACTCTGAAAGAAAAATATTTGTGGCCAATAAAATGTATTCAACACTTTTTTATTATGATAGTTTTATATGAATATTATGAGTTCTTGTATGTTTTCATCGTCATTTGGGGAGTTAACTGTCTAATTTATGTCTAGACTAAATTAAAATACTTCACGGAAGATGATTCCGGGTCGAGTGTGGATTTTCATTAGAATACTTCTGTGATGTGGATAAAATAAATTGTTAACTGATGATTATAGCTTTGTCTCTTTTTTACGATAAATAAAACCACTAATGAAGCGTTATGATCTTTATTATTTATGTGAGACGGCATTATTTACATACAAATGTTTGTGTGGTGTCTATAGTTTTAGATTATTTTGGATTAAGAAAAATATTTTTTATGGACACATAACATAACAACACGCGTGTCGTAAGGTTAGGCAGAGGTGTACCTAATAGTACACCCATATTTAAGTCCCTAGTAATAGGGGTTGAGCCTATTGCCATCAAACGGGTGCAAATCCATACTTCGTGGCTGCTACTGAGAAATTCCTAACGGAAAAACCCAATTACACTTTGATCGACCTGGGAATCGAACCCATGACCTCATGCTCAGTAGGCGCGCTTGCGACCACTAGACCTAAAAAAAAAATAGAATTGGCTCAATAACAATTTCTGTAATGGTAAACCCGCACACACAACTAATATTTTATTCAATATCAAAAGTAATCTCCCTGACCTATCGTAAAAAGGAACAACAAAAAGGTTCACAAGTAAATCAACCTTACAAAAGTAATAACGTTTCAATTCAAGCAGAAAATCTTTCTCAAACACTGCCCGATAATCCGGAAGCGGTCATTTTCCTTCACATCAAAGCACCAAAGACTGACAGGTAGAAGGAAAGAAAATGAAAAAAAAATGGCCACAAAACAAAGAGACCACTTAATACCATTGTGGACGTCGCGATGGGTCAAAGTGGGCCCAAATCGCAAGTCCCCACAAAGGTGAACAAGTACCCACATTTAAAAGGCACTGGTCGAATCAAAGGGAACCCCTCCCCTTTTAGGCTTGTTACACGGTTCGGGGATTTTGGGTAGTAAAAAATATGTATGGGCAAGTTCGAGTTTAGATAGGGGCTTACGATTCTGTGATGTGTTTGCAATTTTTGTAATGAGTGTTTTTTGACGACCAGAGATACAAATTGTACCTAAGAGTTTGTATTTCGGACAGCAAGTCTATTTTACGAGATTTTGATCTAACCAATTCCTTTGAAAAATGCACCGGCAACAATCACAGACCAAACTATTGCGTAGCGGCACATGAAATATTCAAGTGTCTGTATGCCATTTCAATCTACTAGATAACATCGTTCTCTGATGCCTACCTACCAGAACCGTTCCTCAATTCTCACACAGACCCCTAAAACCGTCTAGCCTCTCATTGCCAGCGGTTCAGTCCCTAATGCCGACGCGATGGCAATTACAATGAGTGCTGCTTTGTCTCTCCTACGTCACGATCGTACTGTTGCAGACTTTTTTCAAGTCGACGTCTCGTTATGGGACCCTTAAAACCATTGTGACATTGTCCCGAAAAATTGAGAGAGAAAAATGGGAAGTTCAGAATTTGCATGAAAGAAAAGTCTGGGTTTTGATATTAGAATATTGTTTCGTTTAGGTAGGAAGAGGTGTTATTATAGAGGAGCCTTAAAGAAATTCGTGAACATGGCGCTTGCAACAGTCCGGGTTTTAGTGATAATGATAGCCTAAAAGAATGTCGCGACACATATAAAATGGGATTTCGGAAAAATGTTGTGAGGAAAATTTTGAGTATGAATGTGGATGGAATGAGTAGAGGAAGACCAAAGAAACGATGAATGGACTGTGTAAATAATGATAAAATCAAAATCAAAGCATTTATTTCAAGTAGGCCAGTTACAGGCACTTTTGAATTGTCGAAACAAAGACAACAGTAAAAAATAGCAACAGTCCCAATCACAAGGCACAAAAACTGTGAAAGTACTGTAGTTGCCCATTCCCTAACGTAGATCTCTATGGAGAAGAACGGGCAAGAAACTCCATGGACACTCTTTTAAATCAGAATACTTTAACAAAACCTTGGTTACATCATTCATTTTGAGATGGTACATTATGTGAGAACGATGCAGCAAGATGTGTACGTTAAAAGTGTCCATAGTAAATACGATATGGCAACAAAGGAGGTCTCTGATGTATTGACGAGTAATAGAGAAGTATGGAAGAAGATGACATGCTGCGCCGACCCCAAATGAATTGGGATAAGGGCAAGAGAATGATGATGATCTGGTGAGGTGGATACTAACTATACTATATTAGAGATAGAGAAAGAAGAGGTATGATAAGAAGACATCACTACGGGTGCATTTCAACAGCTAAACGACGTTCAACAGTTATCAACATCAGTGAAAATTCCATAGCAATATTGACATTGACAGCTCTAAAAAACCGTTTAGATGTGCTGATCGCGTTCAGTTGCATAGGTGAAATTCGCCCTAAGATTGTGATAAAAAACTGTGGGCCTAAAGGGCACTCAGTTGTTGCAAGTTCTCAGACAAAAAATATCAATTGTGTTAAATTGGTCAGAGGTCAGATACAATCGTTATAACTAATTCAAACGAGCCATTATTTAAGCTTTTCCTTTTAAGCCAAACATTTTCTAATTAGTGGCAAAAAATAAAACCGCGTACGCAAATAACGTTGATTTTCATAACAGAATGGAGTACAATATCGTTTGTGGCTTAAAAAGAGATATTTAAAAACGATTTGGGTCAATTTGAACAGCGCTTTTAGGCGGACCTAAATATGTTGAGCTGAATTTTTTAAGTCGACTTTGATGTAGATGAAGTTTTAATTGTCGGGCTGGCTGCTAGCTAGGAAACCAATTGAAAAACAGTTGTTTGAATGTCGTTATTGGGATCTTGTTTTAATCATTTATGGGGGTTTTGTCGGTGTGTTGGGTAGGCAGGAGCGTAAATAAAAGTCACTACCCCGATTACTCACGGTTCTATCGAGTTAAAGTCCACACGCACAACACAAACACAGACAACATAAAACAGTTAAACAGGTAAATTCCCTTCTATAAATCTTATCAGGTAAAACCACACACTACGTTCCACATTACCTACGTCTGGTAAATCCCGAAACTTTTGAAACAGTGATCGAAACTAACAGCCATTGTAAATTTCCGTTCCAATAAGTGTTCCGTTCAATTCTCCTCCAGTTTACGATTATCGTTCAAGTTTTCTGTATTTGCCCGGGTTACAGTGCCCTTAGGATCGGGCTGCAGTGGTGGAGCGAAGCGATTCAGGGGTCCGAGCAATAATAGTTTAGAACTGTATGAATACCTTTTCTACATAAACTCACGCGTTTTTCCCATGGAGGGTAAGCAGAGACTATAGAACGCCACTGCTAACGATAACGATCAAATTTTACCAATATTGCAACAAATATGAAGTTTCATTATTTGTCAATAGTATTATTTATACATGACCAATAGTTACACATCTACATCTATACAAATAAATAAAATTGAAGTGTCTGTTGGAAATTTCAAAGTAAGAAGTTTTTACTGAATGCATATGAAAATGTATACGTACGGTACTTATAACATTTATTTTTTGTCTGTCTGTCTGTCTGTTCGTTCTGGCTAATCTCCTAAACAGCTGGAGTGATTATGACGGGGCTTTTACTGGAAGATAGCTTATGTTACAGAGAGTAACTAAGGCTAACTTTTATTTTAGAAACACGATTAGGGTTCCGTAAAAATTAAGCCCCTTTAAATTTGAAAATAGGGAAGTAACATTTTATAATAATTTCACGTGGTCGAAGTTTGTGGGCAACAGCTAGTATCCACTACGTTATAGAACAGCACGAAAAAACCTAAAAGCAATAAATCCCTAAAAAATGATCAAAAACGAAATGTTCGTTTTTCCCCAGTAAAAGTGTCATCTATGTACTTTACCCACATACACAATGTAAAACACGGAACACTATGCAAAAACCAAAGTTTCATTCAATTTTATTTGATACAAAAAATATTTAAAAAATAAGCCATCTCAACGCTTTGCCAGTAACTCGACCTTAAAATTAGGGGTGAAGGTAGTTCTGTGATCCATGTGATCCCTAAGTATTTTACTACCTTAGGCAGGTCGTGAGCATATTAAAAGGGCCCGTTAGAGGCTTTTTAGAGGACCATCAAGTATAAGGGAGGCCTTATAATGTAAGTGGCGTATGTATAGTTTCTCGTTACTGCCTAATCTGTTGGGTACATTTTGATAAATGGGATCATCATGTTTTTAATGAGCTCTAAGGCTGAGTTGGTCCTTAGTTTGAGTAAATGCTGATGTAGTTCAGATTTTGATAGAAATTGAATTGCAAATTCTGATACATCAATCGCTTAGACAGGTTTTTTAGGTAAGATTTTATTGTGAAAAATGTGTCTATTTAAAAAGCTAGGGTCAAAGCCATAGGCCATTTATTCGACCTAGTCATAAACGAATATGATGACAGATTTACTTACTGACCAGAATTTCATATAAAATCAATCGTTTCAAAACTATGACTTTTCAAGAAAAGTGAAAAGAGAAGAAGAAGGTTGAAGGGAGTGTTTCAGGAAACACTCTTTCTGCCTTCGTAACTTAAAACACACTAAGTCAATTCACCATATCATTAACGTTACTGCTGTGTCTGCAGTTACGACGAAGACCTGACTGATACTGTTAGTCTGCGTCATTCTACTGGTAGGCAAAGGCCTCTCCCAATGAAGAATTCCAATTGTTTCGATCTAGGGCCAATGTGATCCACTAGTTGTCTTCTCCAGCTCGTCCCGCCATCTGGATGGTGATGATGGCGGGGCAAAGGCCTATTTCTATGAAAATATGAAATCCAATAACTAACGAGAAAGTTACTTACCTCACTACCTATAATTATTTATACGAGTATACGAATATTCTCCGAACTACAAACTGAAACAGGTAAGCGATAATCCCCAACCGGAGATAGGAATGTACTCACCTACGAATGGAGTCGAGGAAGTGCCCTACAGAACAGTCTATATTTAGCAATAGAATGTCTGATGTGCGAAGCGGAAACGGGTGGAGTACAGAAAATAAACTAGACTGAAACGTGCTGGCGGAGGTGTCAGGATTGCAATCATATTGATTGATCTTTTAATAGGAGTTTTACAATAGGCGGGGCTTTAGTAAAAAGTCGACAGGGCTGATATAAAAATAGGCATATAGGTGTGACAATGGGTGAGAGTGTCCATAGAGTTTCTTGACCATTCTTCTCCATAGAGATCTACGCTTTGGAATGTGCAACTACAGTACTTTCTGAAGTTATTATGTCTTGTGACTATGACTGTAGCTTCGCTTCTTTTTGTTTTTTTTTGACATTCAAAAGTGCCTGTGATGGTCTAATTGAAATAAATGCTTTTGACTTTGACTTTGAATGGCTCGTGGCTAAATAATAACAGCCGCTCGGATCGATCTTTAGGTTAAGCCGTGCTTGCCTAGGTTGGTCTGTGGATGGGTGACTACCCATTACATACGGAGTTTCCTCCGTGCCTCGGAAAGCACGTTAAGCCGTTGGTCCTGGCTGTCATTTGTAGATCTTTGACAGTCGTGTCAGTGGCCCAAAAAGTCTGACAACTAGTCTTACTAAGGCACATCGTATTACCCAGTACTAACTGGGTTGTGGAGGTCAGACAGGCAGTCGCCCATGTAAAATAATATTATTCAGCTGCATCCGGTTAGACTGGAAGCTGACCCTAACATAGTAGGGAAAAGGCTAGGCAGATGATGAGGTGTGACAATGGCGGGACGAAATGGACAAGACCAGCGACCTGTGGTCCACGTTAGCCCTGGATCGAAACTACTGGTAGTCATGGGGAGAGGCCTTTGCCCAGCAGTGGGATGATGCAGGCTAACAGTATCAGTATCAGGTGTGACAGCCGACAGGTACGATTTCACGACGTAGAAATTGAAGGATATGCTTTTTTATTTGATTTGCTCTTTTATTATTTTTTTGTAGTGGCACCTGTGGAAGGACTTGGACATCATTCATCTTCGCTCTGCAGTAAAGGATCGATAGAACTGTTACGGATAAATTTTGGCCAGAATGCGGAAAATTGGACAGTGACGGACACTTCAGTAAGTATTTGTATGGAGGTGTCTGTGTCCAGAGCCGTGTTCGCAATTCCTCCTTACCGATTTGAGCGTACCTTTAGTAGGTATTGATGGTTTTACGATCAAAACTGAGTTATCTATACTATTAATATAATAAAGAGGTAACATTTGTTTGTCGGTTTGTATGTAGGGGGTAATCTTCGGAACTACAGATTCGATTCAGAAAATTCTTTCACTAGCGGGAAACGAGTCTCATAGACTACATTTAAAAAAGACTATTTAAAAACATCTCTCGCTGCACTTACTCCACAAAAGTCACCCTCACTCATAATGTACGTTGCTCATCAGAATCACTTTACAAGTCTAACACTTCACACTAGATACTCACCACTCACACAGATGACTCCACAACTTCTGCAAGATTATTATCATTTTTTATTTTTTTTTGCTGTTATTACTTCTTCTTATGTTTTTGTTATTCATGTTGTTTACCTTCTACTGTGCTTTTAATTTTGTTATGCATATTGTTTAACTTCTTGTCGCACAAGGAATCTCTGTACAAGCTAATTCTAGCCTGGAAGGGGCCTGGTGACCTGTATCACAGGTTTTTCCCAAAAACCTACATCAGTTGTCACCAGGCTCTCACAAAGGTTGCACACAGCTGCGACTCTTTTGTAAACATTAACATTAACATTAAGTCATATTTGTGAAGAGAGACTAAATGATAAATAAATAAATAAATTTAAAATGTTCCCGTGGGTAAAATTTCGTTCATAACGGTAGCGAAGCCGCGATCAAAAGCTAGTTTTTATTATTATTTGTTAAACAAGCCCATTTCTAAACATTTTGTGCGTACAAAAACTAACAAAATCAAAGTTAGTGACACGAAGCCGACGGAACCTCATCCGTTTTTCCCTGCGAGGGCTAGTTTGACCTTGTTTTCTTGTCAAGTAAATTGTGTCGTGTCCCTTATACGAGTACTTTCCTAAAAAAACAAGAAGAAACAGAAGTTCCACTTCTTAAAACTAAATAAACCATCAGACATGACACCCTTACCGCTGCAAATTGAAGAACTGGGTTCCATCACCAACCCCATTTTTTATCACAGCAAGCATTGTCTATACCTATTTAATATTAAACCTTATATAGAAAGTGGAAGGGGTACCAAAGTTAAAACGGTTACCTCGTATTCAGTACATCATCAGAAAAAAAAACTGCTGTTCCATACATTTTGATCGAAAAACTGTTTTTTTTTAATAGCCGTTCAAACACGTGGTAACCGTTAAGCGTCGGTGTCCCTACCAACTTGTATAACATATTTAAATAGTTCTAGAATCGAGAATCTCAAGCAAGCATAATATACAAGGTATTTTAGATTTTTTTGCAACGGTTTTGTAAAATTTTTCCGCGATCTTCTTTCACAGACTTTGCGCAAGATTTATAATAGAGTATTGTTGTGCAAGCTAAAACTTCTGTAGAAACCTTTTTATTTACCAACCAACCGTCCAAAGTCGGTGTTATGACTTTGGTAATTTCCCTCGACGGAAAGTTTTCATTTGGCATTGCCGCGCCGTTTGTTACGGAGTTCAGACGAGTTCAGGTGAGACGTACAAATTGTACTGATGAAATAAATAATTGATTTGTGTACAGGCTGGAAGTTATTTTAGAAGGTGAAAGTGGAAACTGGATTAACACATAGGATGGGGGACAATTATCTAACTCCAGGCGGGTGAAGCCGCGGGCATAAGCTAGTTATTTATACGTTTGAGTAAAGTTTGTTTATTACTAACAGAAACCCCTTTAGGAAAGTAAACAAAAAGTTTTAAAAACTTTACTTATACAGGCTTACAAGGAACTACGTACCTACCTATAAAGTCTAGATACCCAGGAGACTGGCCAGGAACCGAACCTGCTCAGTTTCCAAGTTATTACGGCACTTTATAAGGCTCTAACTTGGCTTAACTTGATATCCAGCTTAAAGCTTATAGTTACAGTATTAAGGCGAAGTTATTGTCTTTGATATAAGATAGGTTTTGAACTTAGCGATATATTGATAAGATTGATACTTTAATGATTTATCTAAGAAACAGAGAGGATAAAATCGGTTTATGGATTATTTAAACAAAAACTGCCTCTTTGGTCTAGTCGTCGTAGTCGCGACTTCTAAACATGAGGTCCTGGGTTCGATTCCCGGGTCGGACAAATTGCTATTGGGTTTCTCCATCAGAAATTTCTCAGTAGCAGTCACGGAGTCTGGATTCCTGTCCCGTTGATGGCGATAGGCTCGCCTCCTATTACATGGGGCTTAACGTAACTGGCGAAATGTAGGTGTACTATTAGGTACACGTCTGCCTAACCCTTCAGGAATTACAGGTGTGATGTTATGTTAAACAAAAATGTCTACCAATTTTCACTGATTTTCTTCGTAACTTAATAAGTTTTTGTAATGTCTTTATCTCATCGTCTATTATCAAAGTTCGAAGGACCTTTAAAAAGTGACTGTGAAAGACTGAACAACTTTAGTAGTGCAACTTGGGATAGGCTTACATTCAGAGGCAGGCCGTAGGCTGACAAAAGATGCGCCGATAGTTCGACTATAGTTTGCAATACACTGTGTATTTCGAACACCAATTTTTGTCTATCTCTGTATGATTATTACAATAATACAAGAAACTTTATTGAAACCCAAGAAGGGCAAAAATTTTATTGTTCTAGAAATAAAAATTGTCAACTATAGTTGACATGATAATCTTCATTTTATAAGTCTTCCCAACAACAGTAAACAGAAGACCACGTTACCACCTTTTTATGAAGTTGGCTAAAAATGAGTTCGCCTGTGGGTTTCAGGTGGTTGACACGATAACCCTCATTGTTCGCGTGTCAAAATTCCGATCAGCCCCAGACGAAATGTCAGCAGTGAAGTATTCACTGACGAGAATAAGATTAGTGTTCCGATTGACTGTTTAATTGATGTGTGAGCTTTCATCGAATAAATTGTTGGTAAATCAAGCGCACCTTGTAATCGAATAATATATTTTATTACGATGGGACCTTGACGGCTTTGGCGACGAAAGTTACTGCTTAATATAAATTTTGGAGTAATTTCTGTATCTTCGAAAAGTATAAGTAAATCTTATATATAAAATTCTCGTGTCACAATGTTCGTTCCCGTACTCCTCCGAAACGGCTTGACCGATTCTCATGAAATTTTATGAGCATATTGAGGAGGTCTGAGAATCGGCCAACATCTATTTTTCATACTATTTATATGGCAAAACAACGTTTGCCGGGTCAGTTAGTAATCAAGAAAATCTATCTCGTTGGTCTAGAGCACTACTGTTGAGCAACAGGTCTTGGGATCAAATCCCAGGTCGGGCAGTGTTATTGGGTTTATAAATTAGGTGTTTTAGGCTACGCGACACCACGCAGCGCAACACAACGCCGTCACTTCATGTACAATAGTTTATATTTTCTTGTTTTTATAAAATATGTATGATAGTCTATAAGGTATATATGTTATGGGTCTTTGTTACCTGAAATAAATGATATATTATTATTATAAATTAGTAAATTTTTCAGTAACAGTTTGGGGTTTGAATATGTAACCGGCTGATGGCAATAGACTCACCCCTATTACATAAGACAAACATACCTGGCGGGTGTTCTATATTATGGGTCTACTAATAGTTACATCTCTGTCTGACCTTTCGAGGATTACAAGAGCGATGTTATTGTTACAAAAAGAAAATTGTCGCTTAAAATCTATTAAATTTAACAGAACTGATTATAACTATTGAATTCACATTTGAATTTAAACAACTGTCGTTTACCCAAAAGTCTGTCTAGGACTTTTAACGCCAAATAAAATGCTCAATTCTAAGCGTTTTTATATGAAACTCATTTTAAAAAGCTCTTGTACAAATTGGAAATACCTATCGTAACAAAAGTAAGCTCAATAAAATCTTCCTAAGCTTGCTCTAAAGACGAAATCGATCGATGTTGGTTCTCTAACAATCTTTTGTAGTAACGAAAAGGAAATGAAAGTTAGTTCGAACAGTAAAGCTGCTATTTCGACGAATTCTAGCACCGATTAAAATATCCTCAAAAGAAAAAACCACAATTGGCTCTTTTCACACTGGTTTACACTCAACTATTGGAAATAGAGAATGGGGATTTCAGACCACAAAATGGTTTATTCTGAAGTATTTTCGGTATTAATTAAGACTCATCTTATAAAATACGATCATTTGGTTTTACATACTACATTAGTATGATAGTTCACAGAATAAGCAAGCTGAAGTTGCAGTGAGCCGGCCACATTAGCCGTAAAACCGAAGATCATTGGGTAGACGTGTTCTTGAGTAGAGACCGCAAATCGAAAAGCGTATGGTGGGAGGCTAGGTGGAGCGACGGCTCCACAGGGTGGCTTGGAACAGCTGGATGAGAGTTGCCGAGAATGGAATTGAATGGCGTGCGATTGGAGATGCCTATGTGCAGCAGTGGACTGCTGTAGGCTGATGATGATGAAGTAGATATAGAAGAGTGAACTGAAATCAATGGGATGTCTGTTAGGTAAACTTATTACCCATGTGTCTACAAACATGTAACCTAGCTAAAGACTGAGCCTTATTGACCACTACTAAAATATTTATATTGAAGCGGTATTGCCTATAAAAAACTTGACACAGCTCTGAACTATTTTATCATCTGACTCTCAGCGATTTTACGTCTCCGTCTGTAATATTTCGTTTTACTACAAAATTTTGAAACTCAAGCCGAAAATCGTTATAAAACGATAAAGAAGCATCAAATTTTGCTGAAAATATATAGTTTAAATTGTTAGTTTTACCCGATATTTTGTTCGAAAGTGGAGCACAATAATATAAAGCTAGTCATTCACGGTGTTTTCGTTGCACTTTCTGTTTTCACGAAGACTTGTGTCAAAAGTCATTCGAGTCAGGTCAATTATGAAAATTATGAATTAGCTCGTCAATTTCGTTAAAATTTGTGACATCTCGAATTACCTTTTCGGAAGAATTTTCATAAAAACACTCATTCTCTACGTAGTATCTGAGTAGAATTTATATTACTCCTCTCGTGTGTAGTGTGTCACATTAACTTCGATTTGCCTAATAAAAAAAATAGATAAATTCATCATTACAATATTACTTTCATTTAAAAACTTTTATTCCGTAAGTAACCTAAGCAGTTACCACACAAGAAATACTTGAATGAATGTTACTTGACTTTTTAAAATTACATAATAGCCAGACTTTTAATGATAATTTTTTTTTTTTTAATTCTCAATAATCACAAAGCACGCAACAAATCGTTTAATGAACAGCCAGTCTTACAAAAAAGCGACATAGGCAAGTTTTTAAAGTTCATTCTCGTCGTACGCTCCATTAGTTTGGGGGCCGATTTTTTCCGACCCTCTAACTTTTGGGGGCAGTGTCTCTGTCCCCCAAGTTTGTTCCCCGACGAAAATAAACAGGGGATCAGACGAGTTTTTCTCTGATTATTTCCACGTGAAATATCACACGTTTTAACTTGTGGATAAGTGATTATAAACGGGCGGAGGTGACCCGGGTATAAAGTTACCGGGCCGTCTTTTTTTGCATTTTTTATGTAACGGGATGTCCATACGGTTGATAACACATTTGGGACAAAACCGCCATAATCAGTCTGGCTTGGTAAATGGGACAAAATTAACATTTTTAATCTCCGATCCAAAAAGAGGGGTGTTATAAGTTTGACCGCAATGTGTGTGTGTGTCTGTCTCTGGCACCGTAGCTCTTAAACGAGTGAACGGATTTGGATGCAGTTTTTTTATTTGAAAGCTAGTTTCTTGGCGATGGTTCTTAGAGACGTTTTATCAAAATCCGTGCAGCCATTTACTAGATATGGGGGATGAAAGTGGGTATGAAAAATCGAAAACTTTCAAATATACCCTAGTGGGGTATCAAATGAAAGCGAATGATGTGTATATTACAATTAGACATGTTTTATGAAAACCGGCTCAGCCATTATATTGACTTTTCAAATGTTTGTTCGCTTTTCTTTGTTGCGATGGGGGTTTTTTAAATTTTATTTTATATTTTTTATTTTTGGGGAACATTGTTCGGTTTTTTTTATAGCTTGGTTGATCTTGTGTCATGAAAATGTGTCAGTAGACACATTCGTCACTGAACGGTGAAGGAAAACATCGTGAGGAAACTGGCATGTCCTAGAACCAAAAATTCGAAGACATGTGACATCTACCAACCCGCACTGGGCCCGCGTGGTGGATTATAGCCCATTCTCTCTCATTGAGAGGAGGCCTGCGTCCCAGCAGTGGGAACATTAATAGGCTGATTATGCTTATATACATTCGTCACTCGCTCGCAACACAGTTAGAGGCACTGGATTACCTCTTCATCATCTGCCTAGCCTTTTCCCAACTATGTTGGGATCGGCTTCCAGTCTAACCGGATGCAGCTGAATACCAGTATTTTACATAGAGCGACTGCCTATATGACCTCCACAACCCAGTTAGTACTGGGTAATACGATACCCCTTGGTAAGACTGGTTCTCAGACTTTTTGGGCCACACTAAGTATCTGTAACAACTGTCAAAGATCTTCAGATGACAGCCAGGACCAACGGCTTAACGTGCTTTTCGAGACACGGAGGAAACTTGGTATGTAATGGGCGGTCACCCATCCACAGACCAACCTAGGCAAGCACGGCTGAAGTTTGACCCGAGCGGCTGTTATTATTTAGCCACGAGCCTGGATTACCTCTTATACATACTACATTGTTACTAGCTTATCCCTTTACCACGGTAGCAGGTATTTCAAGCATTACTCAGCCGACACGACAGAGGGTGTCCTCTTCAAATAATCATATTGTTGACTAGTGAACTTGGTGATCAAACATTTTGAAAGGTACAACACTAAAATGAAAAGCGAGTAACAGAGAGAACAACAACAATGAAGTTAATTGTGAGGGAAAAAGGTTGCATTTTGCATTCATTGTTCGCTTAAAGGGTGACTGAAAACAGCTAAAGTTACTGCCATTGTATTTAATTCAAATAAAAGTTTTGGTCTTTACATAAACTTGTCCTGTTACTGCCAATTGATTTTTACAATAGATACTACATATTTATAAAATATGACGTCCTTTTATAAATATATCTATATCTATATTTTGCCACTTATAAGTCCTAGGTAAGTAATGGAGGCGAGTCATTGCCAAAAGGACAAAAGTCCTGTCTCGGGGTTGTTGTCAAGAAATTACTAATGAAAAACACCAATAACACTGCCCGACTACAACTAGACCAACGATGGAGTCCTACATATAACATAACATAACCATTTCCATTTACAACTGACATTTAAACCAAAAATTTTAATCACAACCCCAAAAAGCAAACCTACCAAAATAATTAACCTGTACCAGACAATTCGGCTGGCTGCTCACGAAGCAATTTTATTGAAAACATCTCTATTGAACGGGAATCGCGCGGATACCTTTACAGAGAAGCTTTGTAACTTTAGTCGCGTTCTAATATCCATGTTCGAGACCGGTGCTTGAAGGAGATATTGCTGCCCAGACGCAGCACTGTTTGGCTTCCGGTGCAATCGATAAGGCGGCTTGCACACTTGGGTACTCAAAAGTTGATAGGAAAAGTAACCGGTGAGTTAGAGCAATCATATAACATCACGCTTACATAAGGGCAGGGTTGGGCAGAGGTTTAAACACCCACCTTTTGCTAGTAATTTTTGTCCATGTACAGCTAGCGTATCAAGTTTCCACAAATTGTCAAATTTTCTCATTCGATTTTGAATTTAACAACAACATTTTATGGTTTAAAATCATTTGGAGAAACTGACTACCGTATAATCAAAACCAGACGACGTCCATCTATGTGTAAAACTTAATGTGTTATGACGAAGTAGTGAGAGTATTTTTCTTAACGATTTTTACAGAAATGAATATCATTTTATAGTCATTTATATGATGTTTTTTTTTTTTTTTTTTTTTTTTGATATGGAGTGGAACCTATTGAAAATTTTGATTCAGGGCTGTTTCTGTCAAAAATTCTAATGGAAATTAAGTGATCGTTGCGTATAGAGCTCCAAATAACTATGCTTTTCCACTTGTACCATTCAATGAGGTTGATGTTGGTACAAGCGCATTCAACCGTGGCGGCTGAACTTTCATTAATGGTTATTGCAAATAATTACATACGCGGGCATCGAGTCAGAAATTAATTTAACTACTGTTCCGTAATCATGCGTTGGTCAAATTAATGAGCATTTTCAACGTATTTTATTTTAGACGTGTTTTTCATTATATTCACCACTAAACGCTATTGCAGTGAAATAATGAAAATCGAATCCCTGATTTATTTATTTTTTTAAAGAAATAATGACAACTAAAATTGAAATTTAGGTCGAAGTCAGTCGAATAAAAGTATATTAATAATGTTAAAAGTTTCCCATTCATTATACATTTTCTAAAGTGTATGAGGAGAGTTTTAATGAAATAAAATATTTCGTAATACTTCTGTGTGTTTATACAACAAAAAACATCCAACAAAAAGTATCCTCTTGTGCAGCTCGCCTAACAAACGCCCCATTCTAAAAATTCTCCATTCTCGTCAGACGTATGTACGGTCAGCACAAAAGGCGGACACGGCTGGTAGCGTCGGCAATGTTTGTAAAGCCTCGGCGAGTCTCATATGTGGCAGGTTGTATTGTAACCAGGTACCAGGGTAGCAGGGATGCGAGGCAGTGAGCCTGGCCTAGAACATTACAAATGTCTTAGAGATACGCCCGCTGACTCCGTTTGATATGCAAATGTTGCTGTTTTAGTATTGGTTTCGACGTATGTAGTATTTAGGTCGGCGGTTGGCTATATTTCAATTGGAAAACTTAAGGTAAGCTATTCCATTTAAGAAATTTAAAAGTTTACGAAAACATTTATCGAAACGCCTGATGGAAAGGTGATAGCAAAGAAAACAATTGCAGAGTTTTAATGTTAGTACTGTTTAGACTCACACTAATGATCATAATAATCAATTTTTTTTTAAATCTCTAAACTAGGTTCTAACAAGGTTTAAAAAAAAATAGTAAAATTTAAATAAAACAAGCGAACTATCTATAGGGATATGATGAACAGGGGATCAAGTTCTTTATCCCCAGAAGAGAGACAGAGTTCTTTATCCATAGAAATGGGAGGATCCTACTGCCCGGCAGTTGTTGTCGGGTTTTTCTATATGGTCTTTAGTCGCGGATAACTTTAATAGTGCGATTTTGAATTTTGATGGTAGTTCTTCACTTGTGTCCTGTAGTACTTTTTATAGTGCCTCTACATACCTTTTAACTCAATTAAGAATGTAACGGTCTAACATATATGTTATTTTAAAATCACAAATATTTCTACACCTGCAGTAGGAGATGTGCCCTAGACTTTTCTTTGTCAGTTTCACACAGCCAAAGAACAAACAAATAAGTTTAGATACTCAATATAGAAATATTCTCAAAGCAGTCCCAAAAAGGTCAAAGATTAGCATCCCATATAAGTATCATCTTATAAGCAAAGAACTTTACCTAACTTGTATGTAGTCAAAGCTAAAAATACTTATACCTGCGCAAATAATTTCTCGGGAACTTATTACGAGTAATTTTTACGTAGGATAAAAGCGTCAAGTGTCAAAAGAATCTCACGTCGACGTGGGAGTTATGTCAATTGACGACGACGTCAAAAGGCGTCACAAAGCGAAAACTTGACAACATATGACTTTAACAGAAAGTATAAATAAGGTAGAATTCAAAAAGTAAAAGATGTATACGTGGGATCAGAAAATAAGATCCATTTCTTGTTATATAAATATTATAATGACAAATATAAGTAAAATAACTACAAATATTAGATGGTATGGACCGCCTCGTTGGTCGAGTGGTCGCAAGCGCGACTGCTGAGCATCAGGTCCTGGGTTCTATTCCCGGGTCGGGCAAAGTATTATTGGACCATCAGGAATTTCTTAATTTTCAATACGGCCACGAAGTCTGGATTTGTGCCCGGTAGATGGCAATAGTCTCGCCCCCTATTACATGGGACTTAAAACATAACTGGCAACATGTGTGTGTGCTTTTCGGTACATCTCAGCCTAACCTTTCGGGGATTTCAGGTGTGATGTTATGTTATTATTAGATGGTGATTTAATATCAAAATTAAAATTTAAGTCAGTATCACTGACTTATTTATCTCTATTTCTGATTTTGAATTATTTATCTCTATTTCTGATATTGACTTATTCATCTTCATTTAAGTGGAAAATTGAAAAAGTGGATCTGAAACTTTTTCTAAGACTAAAACGCTCCGCATTCAAATTCAAAAGTCGAATATACTTTAAATAATAAATATAAATATTCCAGATTCAAAACCTAACATACGTCAGAACTTAAATCTACTTTCAAATAAAATTGTATCGGAACAAAGATATGCAAAACTGCCATCTACTCCGCCATCCAATAACCCAGAAATAGATTTTGGATCACTCGCAACACGGTTCTTTGTCAAAACGGAATATAGGAGGAATACGTACTAAACCGTTACTGGGAATTCGCTTATAGAGAACTATCTCAATATCTATTACTATTGTACGAAAACTCGTTGCAAACCGATATAACACGATTTCAATCTGTCGATACGTGCATCGAATGCAATGGTAACGATATACAGACATTTCTCTATTATAGCTACCGTTCAATTTCATAAGACCTCCCCTGCCGCTCCTACTTCCATAACTTTGTATAAAGACAGAAGATTTTCTGCAATATCTACGGGTCTTACGTGGGTGGTCGCGAGGAGGTTACCTCAACCCGTGTTAGTATAATAATGGCTAGTATTCGAGTGAAGTTCCTTTTGCGAAGTTCTCGCAACGTAATATCAACTAGTTGTGAAGACTTAACTCATTAGAATAGAGACTGCGTCGTAAAGTTTGTGGGTGAGTAAATATACTGAATGTGGCACAGTTTCGGATTTAAATTGAGGTTGCCATTGTTCTTACTTATATTTCAATTTTCTGTATGAGTTTGTGTTCTATTTTGCCTTGTAATTTCGAAACGGTGGGATGCTGAAGCTGTAGTTTGTTAAGAAGTTGCATTGTTGATATTTTGTCAAACAAAACAACATTTGATGTCAAGAAATAAAAAAACAAATTTGGACATTATTACAATTGGCAGAATCACAATGAATAAAAACTAAACAACAACAAACTTGAATAATAGTCTAATGCTTTGTACAGGGTGTAACAAGACCCTTAACGAAGCCGTTAACCAAGCATTATGTACATCGAACTAAGTAACTTTACGCAAAAATTATTGCTGGGAAACGACTTTTTTTTTTGGGGTGAAAAATCACGTTCTACGGTGGGACTCAATGTAACGCGCTCAAAACATTGTGCTGATGGATGGATTGAATAGTACCTACGGGGGTCGTGGAGGTGTTTAAAGTAACAATCTTACATTGAAAACATGTATTATCAAAAAAAAAAATTGTGAAAAGGTTGGAACTTTGACCCCCAATATCTCCGTAACTAGTTAGAAGGTGGTTCCCAGTATGGTCTAGAACAAAAAAAATATCGCAATGACGGAGAAAACAAGTGCCTTTCGGCTTCGTTAAGGGTCTTGTTACACCCTTTATAGGTAGCTGAACTCTGTGCTAGTTTTTAACTCCAACAACAAGCCATATCATCTTTTTCACAACAAAAAGTTCCTCAATTCCAACACTTTTTTCCTTCCAAGTAAGTCCGCTTCATATAAAACTTGGTGAAGCATTCTCTTCCGGCACGTCTGCCATTATGGCGAACTTTAGTAAGTGGCATTTGATTTAGGGAACAAGTCACAGTTATAGGATATTCACCGAAAACTTCGGCTGAGAATGTTCTGCTCGCTTTATGCTAGAAATCTTGCAGATAGATGAGGAGAGGTAGATGATAATCTCCGGATCTGAATGGGGTGGAACATTTTGATGTAGGTAGCGTGAAAGGTAGCTAACTGTTACCTGAGATAAACTCTCTAAAGAATTGCCAAGTCAGGTAATCGCATTTGTGTATGAACTAAGGAGAAAATGGTACCGTTGAAGTTTAACGAAAGACCAACAGTAGTATCAAAGAAGTAAAGTGCAATATCAGTGCCTCCATTTCCTGAAATTGTTTTTCTGATCAAGTGAGTTGTTAAAACATGAAAAAATCAACCATCAGAACTGGAAAACACTTAAAATAAAGCCCCATTTTAACCTCAGTCCTCAGCCCCACGAATTCCATTCAAACTTCAAGTGTTACCAAGAAACGCTTGGTCGTAACCCGTAAATAGAAAGGAGGTTTCTTATAAAAGTAATGAAAAGACTTTTTGTTGCACGCGAGAAATAAAAACTCATTATTCTAAACGCCTTTAGTATGAATGGATGGAAAGAAATATGGTGGAGGTGCCTTACAATGGACTGCCTTTCCGTCGTGACCTTTTGAGTTAGCATGCATCAGTTTCCATTTTTAACAAGGTTGTTTCAAGTGGGAGTTTGCTTGTCTTTTTAATTTTTGTTATCATACATTTGGTTGGCCTCACATGAGTGGAGGAAGCAAACGAAGGTTGTGTAGCATACGCGAGTGTTTTGTTTTGTCTGTCTGCATGTTCTTTGAGAGGAAAGAGTTTAATAAAAAGTTTTGCAGACTTTGAAAGTTTTCTTTCTATTTGTTTTGATTTGTAGTAGATGAAAATGTGTTTTGAATACGTGTATTTTAAAAGTTAAAAGTCAAAATGTGAATGATAGCTTGACGGCTGAAAGGGGAAAATAGAAGAAAAAAAAACCGGCCATGAGCGAGTCGGGCTCGCGCATTAAGGGTTCCGTACCATCGTAGTAGGGGGAGCCCCCATAAATTTTTAATTTATTTTCATTATTTGTTGTTTTAACGGCAACAGAAATACACATCTGTGTAAATTTCAACTGTCCAACAATAGGTAGACACTTGAAATTTATACAGAATGTGTAATCTATCTGTAATAACTGATCATGAGATACAGCTGACAGACGGACGGACGGATGGACATTAATAGGGTCCCGTTGGTTACCCTTCGGGTACGGAAACTTAAAAACGACCCCAAATAACACGAAATGATGATCATGGCAGGAAGGTAATGAGATGATGATGTTGATGATGGACAGTTAAAGGACTCGGGGACAGAGTACGACGGTGGTGTAATTGAAAGATTTTTGATTGCAATTTGAACCAAGGCATTTGTCAAAATTGTGTTGCTTTTGAGACTCTATTTTCCCCGTTCAGCAATTTCAGGCTCAATGTTATAACAGTCTATTCCATGCTAGCCTCGTTAAAAATTCTCACTCTGTGTACCGTATTACATAGACTATAAACAGGAGCAACCATTGCTCGAGTTTCCAACGTAAAGCAACATGCATTTCGGTGAGATACTACACGTTTACCACACGATACAGTGATACCAGGCTCACAGCACAATGTTGTAAGCGTTGTAACGTTTGGGTATTAAATTCTACATTTCTGAACCTATTGGAAACCGATGCATACGTAAATAACGTTAAATACACGTAATTAGGTACCATTGCTTATAGCAGGAACAAACAATATTAAGTGAGCTGGAGACTTCAATGTGGCGATACTTGGGGGAGGCCTGTGTCCAGCAGTGGACGTCTTTCAGCCGAAATGATGATGATGATGGAGAAACTTCTACTACTATTAAAGAACGCGAAATTTTGTGAGGATGGATGTTTGTTACTCTTTCACGCAAAAACTACTGAACGGATTTGGATGAAATTTGGCACACAGTTTATAACCTGGATTAACACATAGAATCCGTCAGACAATAAGCGAACTCCACGCTGGCGTAGCCGCGGACATAAGCTAGGTTATTTAACAATCTGCGAGGGGTATGGGCTGTGACCTACAACCTGGGTCCAGTACGGGCTGGTAGATGTCAACTGTCTTCCTATAGTTAGTACTAAGGTATGCTGCTCCCCTACGATGTTTTCCTACACCGTTTTGAGAGCAGTGATGATAATTTACACGAAGTCCCTGTTTAGATTCGAACCCTTGATCCGTGGCCATTACCACCGGGCCACCATCACTTACCTCGCCACTGAGGGTATTGTCACGGTATTCAGCGTCAACAACCTCCTATTAAGTCCCTCATTGATCTAGTAAATACCTTTACGTATTAAGAATGATAATTTTACTAATTCCAAGTACAGGACCCTTCTAATATTTTATTTCGTCCGACCCAAGCTACAATTTCCATCTCAAATTCAGCCACTGCGTAATGAAAAAATTAATTAACCATTTTTCTGTATTCAGCAATATTGTGTATTAATTTAAACTCGATTAAACAAACCCACTCAGGATTGGAGCTTAATTGAAAAATACAATGTACTAACGAACGAAATTAGCCACTCGACAATATTGGGAATGTGAATTTAATTATTTCTAGTGTAGTGTTAGATATTGTTTGGCATGCTTCTATTATGGTGATCTTAGTTAACTATTCCTATCACAGTTGATGTTATCGTAGAAGTCTTTTTGGTTCATTTTGCTTTGATTTTGTAGTCGCAAAATAATGGGGGAAAACACTAAAATAGTACGGGAGTCCTACAGAAACGATATATGGACTGTGTGAAGATGATATCGTTTGTTTCGTTTGTCTTATTTTTTTTCATAATGTTTCCTTTTTTACATAATTTTGTTTTATTGTTAATTTAACTATTTTTGTTTTGTTCTGTGCGAGACGAATACTTTTTTTCCTTCTTTACATTATGGCAAGAAAGAGACTTATGAGATGACGATATATCGAGAAGTACAGAATAAAATGCACTGACCTCAAATAAATTAGGGTGAGGGCAAGAATATGATGAGTTCATTTCAAAGCTAGAATCATGAAACATACAACAATCCTATATTTCTATGCAAAAATTCCTTATTCCCACTATGACCCCCTACTCATAAAGCAGTCACCTTGCGCCCTCTTCATTATTTCGTGCCATAAACCGTATGAAGTTTCCAATGTGGCGGTATAATTCGGTACCGTGGCGGAGCGGTGCATCGTCCGAACCGGCCCGGTCATTCCTTCCGGTACATTGTCTTATCCGGCCCACTAGGCTGGCCATCAATCATACACCGGGCAGGGAATGCGACGGCCACACCGAGGATATTTTCGAGTGGCGAAAAATATTCAGTTTTCATACAGACCATTTTGTACTCTAACTTTATTAGAATGAAGTTCAATATCGTTTGCTGAATGTATCTGTATTATTCTGCTAAACTGACTTAATGCTACCGGTAAATTTGTAATGTATGTGCCCTATGTAGTACATAGACAGAGCATTATTGATAATTCCATATATTGGATTCTCTATCGCCGTTCTGTTTGGAAGATATATTGGCCTTGCAGGGTAATATATTGCTGGCCTGTGGCTATTACGGCCTAGACCGCCGGTAGGTACGTATTATACTTCATTGGGTACAAATACAGGGATTGTATTTAGTTGACATTGCATGGACGTGGATGTGTCGAGGCTAGCAATTACTCTGGCTGAGGCAAAGGGCCGCACGCATGCAGCCAGGCGAAAACGAACGGATCTATGCGTCCTGATGACTGTCAGGGCACAGTCACGAGCACCAATATGTAAACACTTTGATTTGATTTTTTTCTCCTACTGTTCTGATTAAAATTTCATGTTGTTACAAACGTAGTATTCTGGAATTCATATTGTTATGAAAAAGATCCTGTCTCCAAGTTACAATCGTTATTTGAAATTTGCTTTTAAATTTAGGAAAGTGTATACATATTGGTGCTCGTGACTGTACACAAGGCTGTGTACCGTGAATGACGGTCTGTGTGCTCAACGTATGAAGCGTTTATGTCCAATCAGGGCAGCATATAGGAGCATGTTATGTCAAGCATTACTTGACAGAATTATTATGTTTTGAAACTGACATGGTTACTAACAACATAGACAGTCTTACCAAGGGGTATCGTATTACGCAGTACTAACTGGGTTGTGGAGGTCAGATAGGCAGTCGCTCCATGTAAAATACTGGTATTCAGCTGCATCCGTTTAGACTGGAATCCGACCCCAACATAGTTGGGAAAAGGCTAGGCAGATGATGATGATCACTAACAATATAATATCGGGAACTTAAAACAAATAGTAAACATGGTAAATAACGTGGTTTTCGGTGTAAATGATAGAATTAATATTTTTAATTCAGCAATTATAAACAAGCGAATAATGAAGAGGTGTTGTCATTTATTTTTGGCGACGGTATCTACCTATTTAAATATTTTTTTAATAATCTGAAGTTGAAGTTGAGAACCTGACAAACACTACTTTAGCAATAATTAAGATGGTTCCTTCATTGAAGACCACAAATTCAACATATTTTGCGTAAGAAATTTTGATTTTCTTAGAAAGACAAAATAATTATACTGCTCTTCTAGGAAAAAGATTATGAAAAAACCGGCCAAGAGCGAGTCGGACTCACGCATAAAGGGTTCCGAACCATCGTAGTAGGGCAGACAACTTTAATTTTTAATTATTAGTTGTTATAGCAAACGGAAATACAAATTCTGTGAAAATCATGAGATACAGCCTGCTGACAGACAGACGGACGGATAGCGGAGGCTTAGTAATTGGGTCCATTGGTTACCCTTCAGGTGCGGAACCCTGAAAATAAGTGCTAAGATAATGTGGTTGCCTACGATTATTGTTACCAACAATACCTACGTATAATGTATACTCAAATTCAGACACCACTCCAACTAACATTTATCATAGCACCTGTTCAGCCGAAACACTACTACTTCCCGGCTACATTATGAGCACCATTTCCTATCGTTCAAGTATTAGGTCTCATCATCAATCAACCCTCTTTTGGGTATTGTCACGGTATTAGAGTGCGCCATCAATAATAAATGTTTGTTTTGTGTTTTTTTTTTCAGTCGTAGCTAATATTAACGTATGAAATGAGGGCACTTTTAAGTTTACTGATAATATGGAAAAATATAACACAACGGGCTCGTTGGTCTAGTATTCACAAGCGCAACTGCTGAGCATGAGGTCCTGGGTTCGATTTTCAGATCAGGAAAAGTGTTACTGGGTTTTTCCATCAGGAATTTTTCAGTAGAAGCCACGGAGTCTGGGTTTGTGCCCGGTTGATGGCAATTGACTCGCTCCCTATTCATCATCTGCCTAGCCTTTTTCTAACTATGTTGGGGTCGGCTTCCAGTCTAACCGACTCCTAGACTAGCCCCCTATTACATGGGACTTAAATACAACCAGTGAAATGTGGGTGTACTATTAGGTACACCTGCCTAACCCTTCGGGGATTACAGGCGTGATGTTATGTTTATAGCAAAACTGAACTACCACGTTGGTCTAGTGTTCGCAAGCGCTACTGCTATGCTTGAGGTCTCGAGTTCGATTAACAGGTCTGGCAAAGCGGTGTTTAGGTTTCTCCATTAGGATTTTTTTAGAAGTAAAAGAGTCGTCCTATTATTGCAGGGATTGAATATTAACTTGCCTCGTACTTGGTACTTAAATAAAAGTGGTGAATTGTGGGCGTATTATGGGTACATCTCTGCTGAACCTTTTGGAGAACACAGGTGGACTATGTTAGAACTGCGACCCGGTAAAATCGTCGTTGCACAATGATACAAAAATTTAATCTCACGATCCAAAATTTTTGGGATCTGATACTACAAACTGTTATTGCAACGGAAAGCTTTTAAAAATGCAATATTCTTTTAAGAAAATTCTACGGGTGACTGTTTTCGTTTCTACAAAAGTCTTGAGTATAAAGAGGAAACAACACCGAATAATGTCCCACAAGAGTGTTAATCGAAACCAAATCCCACCCTTATCAAAACAATTTTTATCACCCGAATGTCTACATACCCGTACTGGGTTGTGCTCATAAGAAATCATCACAAAAGATAAAGAAATAAAGTCGAGCTCGCTGCGATCCGGTCACAATCAAGGAAATTGAAAGGTCGACCCGGGTGGAACAGGGTCTACCTTTCCGCTACATTGTCTTATCCGGCAATGCATCATTTTACTCGGGCGCACCCGGATAACCAATACGCATGGTTTATGTGTATATGAGGTGTGGTTATTTTAATATATCGAAAATGTCGCTGATGTAATGTAAAATCAGGGTAATTAATTGTTTGCATACCTTTAAATTTTCCTATTCGAATCACAAAGGCCATTCTAACACGTATAATGAGGGAAGGCATGTAGGTACATCTAATGGCGCTAGCAAGGCTTGTACCAAGCATCGTCATCGGTTCAAAATCTGTCAATGTCATTTTATATTTTAAAATAGCTTGACCTCATTGGTCAGATTGGGACTAAGCTATGAACACGCCATCTACAATCAGCTTTAATCAGCCTCCCCCATTGGTATAGCGTGTCATTCTTTAACAGTTGTATAAAATGGATACAACACGGCAAATTGACGTAGTGTCTCAATTCGAAAAATAAATATTTTTTCAGGTTCTACGTAGTGCGGTTATTTTAATCAACCCAAGATTTGACGCCTCAAAGGGTGCGTAGTCTTCAACCAATATACAAGTACGATCCTACTTATAAATTGGTTGGAAGGGTGAGAATTGCCCCACATTCTTTATGTACCTACTATGAACAGCGTTCTCAAATGCTGAAGATGGAAATGAGAGGTTTTTTGTGAGTCGAAAACGGAACTTTTGAGGTGGGGTTCAAAGCGTCGAGGACTCGTTTCAATGCTGCCGTCAAGTGGCGTCGAAAGGAGGTTGACAGTTTTATTTTTTTGAGGGCTTTTCGTCTGTGTGTGTTTGAGTTAGTGCGTAGTTTTTTTGTGTAATTGAGTAGTTTTTTTTTATAAAGTAAGTAACTAATTAAGATTCGGATAATAACTTAACATCACACCTGTATTCGGGGGTGGGTTACTCAGAGCTGTAGCTTTAGGCGGGTGGCCAGTTATGGCAAATTCCATGTTATAGGGGCACATCAGGCTCCAAACACTACTAATGCTACTTATATTTCTCGTGTAAAACCCCAATAAGACTTTGATCCTTGCTTTTGACCTGGAAATCGACCTTGCAGCAAACAGGACTAGCAAAGTCTGGCAAGCAGTAACATTTGAGAATACTATAACAACGAGGAAGATTTGAGAATATGGCTAGTATGAAGCGTTCTAACAAAGTTAGCGAAATGTTACAACGGTATCAGGCTACTAAGTTTACATAAGTTTGAGTTTATCTAGGTAAGGTTTCAATAAAATCTTTCTAGAAAGTAAAAATAATATATCTGCTACAAAAATTGATAACAGACGTAGCAATAATGAGTCTGACACACGTTTCATAAATTGCAAATCATCCATGCAAACGTTACGTGAGCCCAATTGAGAGGGTCCGTGTAATTGAGTCGTCAGTGATACCCTTTATAACATATTGTGTACCAAATGTGTTGCGTATTCAGAAAAATAATCGAAATAATGTTACGTGTTTTATATCAGAGGGTATTACTGTTGTAGTAATTATTAGTTTTCATGAATTATTTGACTTTCCTTCTAGACGGAGTACTTTTGGAACACCGTTCTGTATAAAATATTAAAGAAGGTTAGTTGTTAGTACTCCTGGGTTCGATTCTGAGGTCGCGTAAAATGATACTGAAATTTTGGACTGGCGAGTCTATTACATGGGACTTTATGTTATGTAGATTTAGGTTTAGTTTACCCAAAACATTTTTCCATTAGGTACAAAATATTAGAATAGTTTATTTGTTAGTAATGTGGGTACTAAATTTTCGTTCTAGAAACAAATGGTGTGTTAATTTTTTTGTAGCACGCAATCCGTATCTATTTGGGTTATGTAATTATAACCCTTTATTATGTGCTTTTTGTTTGTGTTTCAGTAAAAATAACTCGTGTATATGCGTGTTAACGCGGTAATTTGTACCTAATGACATAGTTCACAACAAGTATAGGTTCAGTCAAATTGATACGGACCCAACAGCGGACGCTACTCTGGACACCAGATTCTGACAGATATTATAAACTGAATGTGTATTTGTAAGTTTACGGTGTCCACACAGCTAGTTCGCACTATAAAGAAACATTTAAATAACTAGCTTATGCCCGCGGCTTCACCCGCTTGAAGTTCGGTAACTGTCTCACTGGATCACATTACCGGGATAAAAAGTATGTTAATGTTAATCCAGGTTATAAACTATCCATATGCCAAATTTTATCCAAATTCGTTCTGTATAGTTTTCGCGTGAAAGAGTAACAAACATCGACCCATCCATCCTCACAAACTTACGAATTTATAATATTAGTAAGATAAGATTTATCTTTGGCCCTGGATTGAAAGATTTAGAGGTCATGGGGAGGCCTTTGCCCAGCAGTGGGACGACATAGACTAACAGTAACAGTAGCTAAACATTAAGAACACATTCTTAAGACACATATTACTACCAACATTCAACTACATATTCCGACCAATCACAAATCAAAGACGTAGAGACGCAGTTGACCAAACTAACTAAACTATATTCTATATCATATAAACATAATCAAGTCGGGGTCCTTAATAAACATATCAAGAATCGGACGGGGCCCACTAGACCCCTGTCCGACGTCCGTGGGTCTGTAAGGTCGCCGGACCCACCCTGTAGATATTATCGTGAAAGACAGTTGGGAGAAGGTCGGGCTAAGGTATAGGATACATTGACTGTGGTTGGAGGGGAGCGGGGAGGACTGAGGTGTGCTTGAGTTTATGGAAGAAAAGGTTTTCAATGCTGGTGAAAATTAAAATAAATAGGCTTTCTTATAACAACTAAAACATATTTTAGAAGACACGCAAAAATCTGCCTGTAATACGAGTATACCAAGGGTACGGCAGAAGAGTACACCAACATTACGTCAGTTGTGTTTAATTATCATTTAGAAGACTGCGAGATAGTTTAAAGAGAGTGTTTCAGAAGAAACAAACGATATTAAGTCAGTCTGTTGCAGAATATAATAGTTTTAGATAAGACCAATCAAATTGTATCTCTTAAAGTGATCTTTAAAAGGATAATGAAAAATTGTAATTGACAATATAGATAAATAAAACCAAACAATTATCTACTGGACTCGTAGCCACACGACACCACTAAAACAGATTTTCACGAAAATATATTAATATGTAACTCTGTTCGTACACTAGGGTTTCATTGAGTTCATTGTAATGTGAACAGATAAGTGGCCCTTTATTATATTACCGAAAGGCTCCGGCGATATCATAATAATAATATGCCTTCATGCTGCTCAAAAGCTAGCGTCGAGTAAGTAAACCTTGATTGTGAAAATGCGGGTTAGTACAAAACATAGATAATTTTAAGGCTTCTTTTAAACATAACATAACATCACGGCTGTTATTCCTGAAGGGTTAGGCAGAGGTACACCCATATTTTGCAAGTTACGTTTTAAGTCCCATGTAAAAGGGGGCGAGCCTATTGCCATCAACCGGGCACTAATTCAGACTCCGTGGCTGCTACTGAGAAATTTCTGATGAAAAATCCAATAACACTTTGCCCGACCCGGGAATCGAATCCAAGACCTCATGCTCATCAGTCGCGATTGCGACTACTAGACCAACAAGGCGGTAGTCACTAAAATACATATACATAAACTCTTCATTTCCATTACCCTCTACTAATGAGCTGTCCATATCAAGCGGTAATAACCGCTGCTCTCGGTCCACTGAGCGCGCTCCCTAACCAGGGGGGGTATTATAAAATATGACGGGTCCACATCGACCCGATACTCGGATTAAGGGCCCCGTGCTAATCTCTCGCTGACTCCGACAAAATTGCTCATATCATCTGACAATGGAGACGCACCTGGTTTCGGGACTAAATTAAAAAAGTTTCCTGAGCCATCAATCCGTCTGCGTGATTAGGAAGTTTTTTTTCTCGGAGGTAATTGCGTGGAGTTTGGTGTGAAGTTGAGATTTTATTTGTTTGGTGTCTTAATGTTTTTTTTTTTTCTGTGGGGTGAACCGGAATCTAATTTCTGTAGATTCGAATTTAATTTTTTAAAGGGAGGTAATCTGTTTAATTTGTTAAATGAGTTTTTGACATAAACTGAATTTCATTGATCATCAAGAGGGATTAGTGATTTCAGACTTATATTCATAATTTGATAAATCCAGGTTTCTTCATAATATTTTCTTTAATGGTACTAAATTTTGATTGCATTATTTTGTGTTTTAGTCACTTTCCCTTTGATTTCATTAAAGCTTTCATTTTGCTTAGAAAACAGAACTTTCAATAGGTTATCCAGACCGTCAATACTTAATTCCCGCCACAATATTACATCGACAACTGTTTTCTCGACTCGATGACGTCATTATCGTTCGCACGGAGACATCTGAATTTTCTCCCCGAACCGGAGTCGACTCGTAAAATTTTAGCATTGAATAGATTGCATTCTTCCTGAAGGTGGAAAATAAGAATGCAGGATGGCCAAAGACGGTGTCTCTGTTCAAAATGAGGAGCTGTGCAGTCTGGGAAGTTGAAACATAGCATTTCTTGATAGGTATAATGTAAGGACCTAATTAATGTAGGTTTGTATACAAAATTAAATTCTTACCTACACTTATTCTTCTCCACATGTAAACTACCTTTCCGAAGCATTTCCCAAATATTTTTGAACGTCCATATGCAGCGCACATTTGCTTCCCAAAACGAGAATGGGTGAAAAATCTCGTCTGAAGTTAAAATAAATTGATTCCTCTTTTTTTTTTCTCTGGGGCAGAAACGGAAGACATCCAATATAATCCCAAACGCCTGTTTCTTTGTCGTTGACAATATTATCGTAAGAATCAAAGACATCTGAATCTCTCGGCGTACGGGGGAGCAAACTCATAAAATTTTACACCACCCCATCCTTATAGCTTTGACACTTTTCAAGTATTACAATTATTGCCGGCTCGACGATCTCTTCGCGATAAATTAATTTAAGAAATTGGATATCACAGATAATTGGTTCTGTTATTATTCGTCTATGTACAATGGGGCTTCTACATCGGTTTTCTGAGGAAGAAAATTGGATATTGTATATATTTCCTCCGCCTCGCTTATTTTTCTTCTGATTAAATTCTGTTCTTGCAATGTTGCTTTCACTTCGACTGAATTAGGCCTTTTGTTTCCTTTTTCCGTAATAATGTAGACGTTATGGTTTTCTTGGATTAAGGTTTTTATCAATTATTATCTTTCTTAGATATTTTATTTATTATTGAGGCACTTGTATTATTTAAGAAAGAAAGAAAGAAAAAATATTTATTTGTCGCAGGGAAATGACGTGCACCATACAAAATTACAAAAAAATAAACAATAAACTATAAAATCAACAGGACGGAACAAAAAAAGAAAAAAGTTAACAGCTTGCAAGTCTTGACTGCGACAAGCAGGTTACCACTCAGCATGATGCTGATAATGATTTAAATTATCATCACTTTACATCAACTCAATACCTACATCCACGAAGCTTTTACATACCTTTTCCTCTTCCAAGAAACCCCTTACACCTTCATTCCCACGAAAAACACACCTAAACGCTCTTAACATCTCCGCTTACAATCTCTCAATCGAATCTCCTCCAAGGAGGCAATCGTTACTATTCGACTAACACGGCGTCATTCGATTCCGGGATCGACTAACGGCAAATTGCTTAATCGCCATCACTATGACCGTCCTACAAGACACGTGAGCCGTGTACTAATCGCCTTATTGAGTTATACTACACCTATGCGATTACTTATGTAATTACTAGGACCTTAGGACCGCGAAGTGGTCTTGTGCGGCGTCAACGATGCGGGGATTTGTATGTTGGGGGCTTAGGGCTGAATTTAAGTGTAGAACGTGATGTGATTCGCAGGTAGGTTAACCTTTAGTTGTAATGTAGGTGTACTGAAAGTTTAGACAGCTGTGCTTTCATGAGTCGTAGTTAGTAAATAGTATTCGCAGGTCAGTTAATACATAGTAATTAGCTGTTTGTTTTTTGAAGCTCTGATAATGTTCTATCTAAATACCTACATGGAATACACCTCCATTTCATCAGTTGCGGCTATGAAGGCGAGTCTACATCCGTGAAAAAAATCTAGAATACGGGTTGCTACTGCGGAATTCCTGATGGCAAAACCTAATAACACTTTGCTTGACCTAAGAATCGAACCCAAGACCTCATGCTCAGCAAGAATACTTGCAACGAGGCAGTCAGAGCATGGGTACACTTGTCCCTGACCCATTTGGGATTACAGGTGTGATTTAATCTTATAGTTAATACCTATATGCATATAAATTGGGTGCACCCAATTTAACTGGCTGGCTCGACTTAGATACACAAAGTCACTATGTGTCCGCTCTATCTTCGATATCGTCGAGACAGTATGGTCTCCGATCGGCCATTAGAAACAATCTAAATGTTCGTATATTTTGTCGGTCCTTTTTTATTTTATTTTTCGGATGGGAAATCATCAAATGATCCCCCCACTCTGGGTGGAGCGGAAGGGAGTGTCAGACTTGTACTGACTAAAACCCATCCATGTTCCTTCTTTGCCCTTTGTGTTCCAGGGCCACGGTATCTCTTTCGAACAGTCCCGCAGCCCTGGCAAGCATCGGCCCTTGCGGACCCCTACTTATTTGCTGACATCTCTTTGAGGCGCACGTGGAACACGAACGCGCCGTCGACACGGCCTGTCGTCATAAGATGGCCGGACATTTTATCGGTCCTTGCGCGACCAACTAAATTGGAGTCCGGTTACTAAATCGACTTTTGACCAGTTTTACATACGTTGCTTTTTAAACTAAAATATAATGCAGCAGTTAGCTTGCGGGTCTATTTCGTATGTCAAAGCGTACAAAGCAAAGCCTCTATTTTGTAATGAAGGCTTTAATCTGGAAAGTTTTTATACTAAAAATAATACTACGCAGCAGGATCCTTCCAAGGTTTACTTCGATTGTCAATACATCCAAAGCAAAGCCTTTGAGCCGTTACCTAATCAGGCACGCTTACGATCCTCATGGTACGTTAGGCTGAATAGACCCCGACTGGCCAAAACATTACTGGGATGTTCCTGTGTCACAAATGCATTTTAAAATCTTTTATTTTGATTTATTTTTTATTGACTACCTCGTTGGCGTAGTGATCGCAAAAGTCACGGCTAAGCATGGGGTCCTGGGTTCGATTCTCAGATCGGAAAAAGTGTTATTGAGTTTTTCCGTCAGGAATTTCTCAGTAACAGCCGCGGAGTCTGGATTTGTGCCCTATAGTTGGCAATTGGCTCGCCCCCTATTACATGGGATTAAAAAAAATATAACTGTCGAAATGTGGGTATACCATTAGGTACACTTCTGCCTAACCCTTCGGGGATTACAGACGTGAAGTTATGTTTATGTTTTGTTTTTTCATTAATGGCTCCGCTTTCGACAGTCCAAATCGAATTCAGTTATTTTTATGCACACAGGTAAAACAGTTACAAGTAATGATGCGGTCAATAATGGAGTAGTCTTGCCTAGAAGTAACCTATTTCACAACAGTTTTCCTTTAAAGGTGAATATTATTAGGTACTACAAAGAAGAGTCTACGCTCTATAAACTTCATAAGTAAATCAAGAGGTTACACGGTACCTACTCATCCCCTTTAGACACAACCTAAGCCGACCACAACTATCTAAACCTACCCCTCTTAAATACCACAACAAAGCCGAAATTAATAAAACCGGGAGCACACGATAAACTTAACATCGAAACACGAACTATGTTTGTAGCGTACGGAACCCTGAAAGGCAACCCCCCCGCTAATGGAGCCGGTCAATTACTTAAGACGGGGGAAACCGGATCATAAATCCGGGCTATCGATCAAAGTTCGGCCGTGTCCGGCCCGGTCAAACATGTCCGGTAGATATTGTGAGTATACGGAGGTTACGAAGAAGGAAACGTCAGAAAACGAACATGTAATAATCATTTCCAAAAAAAAATCCTTGTAACATTATCCTACAACGTTTCCACGTATAGGACGCAGCCTGTGTGTGAGGTAGTGGGCCATAATCAAACACACAGACTCAATACGGGTTGGTATGGATCAAAGTTATTTTTAAAAACGGAATAGTATCTGGTCCAATGCGTAGTATTCGCAACCGGCGTGCGTATATGACCAGATGTCTGAACGTGGACGAAGCAAATAGAGTATGTAAGTATCGTGGCGTACAGTGGTATCTGCATACCTCCATGGGGAAAAAAGGTATAAGTTTATGGTATTTTATGCCTTAAGCAAGAAATAGGAAAACTCTTGAGCTTCGGTGTTGATGATTTATGGTTATCGACACAAATTGCATAGATAGCAGCGGGACAATGTGCTTTTTAAGAGAACCGTCACCGTCGTCCTTTAGGGTAGGACACTGAAATCATCATCAGCCTAGCCTTTTCCCAATTATGTTGGGGTCGGCTTCCAGTCTAACCGGATGCATCTGAATACCAGTATTTGACATGGAGCGACTGCCTATCTGACCTCCACAACCCAGTTAGTACTGGGTAATACGATACCCCTTGGTAAGACTGGTTGTCAGACTTTTTGGGCCACTGACTACCTGTAACGACTGTCAAAGATCTACAAATGACAACCGGGACCAACGGCTTAACGTGCTTTCCGAGGTACGGAGGAAACTCGGTATGTAATGGGTGGTCACCCATCCATAGACCAACCTAGGCAAGTACGGTTTAACCTAAAGATCGACCCGAGCGGCTGTTATTATTTAGCCACGAGCTCCTCAGGAAGGACAGGTCAGGTAGAACATTGAAGTATACCTTGGTAAACTATTGAAATCAGTCACGAGAACTTTCGTTACAAACTCAACCAAGTAGAGCTTCTATTTGTATTTATCTTTACTGTGTTCAAACGGTGTGCGGTTGATTGATTTGTTAAGTAAAAGGTTATTTCTAGGTCAGTGTGGTGTGTCGTGATACCGCTTTATCATGAAGAGGAATCAAGGAAAATAGCAATACACACGGTAAGTTGAACTAACCGCATCGCTTTGTTCTCCTATCCTATTCGTACAAAAATGTGTTTCAATTTACCAGCATAAAAAAATACAGAATTTTCATGGAGGTAAGAACATTATGGAACATTACTAAAGTATTTAGTCATTTGTACGTTTCAGGCACTACGTGAGTCACTAGATAGTATCCATCATCATAAATATTAGATTTCGTCAATTCAAAATAAAATTGCAGTGCCTGTTTTTATTTTAAAAAAATAAAACAGATTTTTACTGAATGAATATGAAAGTGTATATAATTAGTATAGTATAATATTTGTCTGTCTGTCTGTCTGCCTGCTTGTTTGTTCCAGATATTCTCCGAAATGGCTGGACCAATTTTGACGGGACTTTTACCGGCAGATAGCTGGTGTTATAAGGATGTATGATAAGCTACTTGTTTTTAGAAAAATGATTGGAGAACCGTGCAAAATAAATAAAATTCACAAAATTGTTAACTAAATCCAATTCGAAGTAATATGTTTATAACAATTTCACGCCGACGAAGGTCGCGGGCAACAGCCAGTAGCCAAATAAACATAGATCCTAACATCTCTTCCAGCTTTACATATTTTTTATACGCAAACCCTGCGTAGGGAACTACAGCTGTTTTTGATACGGAAAGAAAAATTCGAGTGCGAGCAGGGTTTGAACCTGCGACCTTCCGATTCTGTACACCGGACGTCTTAACCAATTAGACCATCGCACCCTGTTCACAGTCCCCCCTCGCACCCTACTCGCACTCGAATTTTTCTTTCCATATCAAAAACATCTCTTCCAGCTGCTTATACCCTCAAAAATATCCCCTCAGCCTTTCGCGTAAACACTAATAAAAAAATCAACATAACTATCTCATTACACTATGCGAAATTAATAAGAAAAATTCCATAAATTCCGGAGTACCTTTTCACCCCGCGGCCGCTTCGGCAGCATCCGCCGGTTCGTGGAAAACTACGAGTATGTCAGAAATGTTGCCCAAGACTTTAATGCAACCGAACTTAGGGCAAAAGGAGTGTAATAGGGGTGTGGGTGACCGCATGTTTGAAATAGTGCTTACTAAGGGAAGTTCATATACGTTAAAATATAAAAGATTTTTTTTTGATTTTTTTATTCAAGAAAAGACCTATAACATTTTTTTCTTATAATATACAGTGGCCAGCACATCAAGTTACCACAAACTGTCTTTCTCCAAATGATTTTAAACCATAAACTGTTGATGGTTAAGTTATTTAAAATCGAACGAGAAAATTTGACCGTTTGTAGTAACTTGATGCACTGCCGACTGTACTATTATATTATGTTGTTAGACATACATAAAATTTTTCATTTTTCCATGGTAACTAATCCTTTGGATTCTACGTTAATACATCTAATCATAAATTCTTGTGTCACCAACCTATTAAATTTTTCAGTATTAAATTACACCGGTGTTTGTTTCCATTATTAGTTAAAAAGTAAAGAAAGAAAGAAAGAAAAAATATTTATTTGTCGCAGGGACATGACGTGCATCATACAAAATTACAAAAAATAAACAATAAACTAAACATCTTAGTACTGAAACATGTGTAGGATACAAGCTTGTTGAGGGTGAGTAACCCTTTAGGGTTCCGTATACGCAAAGGTTAAAGTATGCACTTGATGATTTAGATTAGACACGTTTGTGGCTTCAATAAAAGCTTTGTTTACATTATGGGGTAAGCAAAAGGGTTCTTATGGGGTTGAGTCTGCATAGTTTGTGTAAATACAAAGGTGGTTGCCGGATTAAGTACCCCTCCTACTCAATTTGTGTTAAATAAATAATCGGTCGACTTCTGATCCTTATTTGAAAGGTACGAGTAATCTTTACTTATGAAAAGAGGCGAGAAGGTACGATATTTTAGGACTTGTAAAGATTTTTCAAGACCCTCGAAAGAATTTCCTTTCAACGTTTTTATAGGCATTCAAATCGCTCGTTAGCTATCAATAGCTCTGTACATGCGTCTTTAACGTAAAGTTATGCCTAATAAACTTTTTCATCTGGTGCCTCTCCAATCACTAAAGGTTTCCATGTCCTAGATACCAGACAATAGACCAGCAAAACACTAGATTTACAACCTTAACTATTCATCTCCAAACTTCAAACTTAATCACCATACCAGATCCGAAATAACCGATAACAACAAGATTAAACGCAGGTACTACCGGATTACAATAATTTACGACTCGTCCTGCGACCCGTAGTACCTCAGATAGTGAGGGGAAATAAATTATTCGGAACTTAAAGTTCGGATACTCCCGGCTATTATTTATTTAAGGCCGAACTGCGGATAGTTCGCGGCAACTTTCGTCACTTCCGCTCAGTTGCGAGGCACAGTTGTAATTTTCTTGTTGTGACTCTTCTTAGTTAGTTCGAAGTTGCGGATAAACTGTGCTAGGAATACGATTGACTTGGTGTTGGGAGTTATTTCGCGAGACAACTCTCGAGCGGAGCTTTTTATGTTTATTCACCAATGAATTTCAGATTGTGGATTCGTCCTATTTTCTTTTGATTAGGTTCTGAGAGGGTTTTAAGATTGTCTGGAAACAGGTTGAGTGCTTTTTACTGTCGCGGGCTTAGTGTTAAATTATGTACTTATACTAAAATAATTTAACTGGTACTTTCTCTGGTGTTAATTATCATGATGTTTGAACTTGTTTCAAGGCTGTTACTGCTATGCAACCGAATTGGTTCACTTTATTTGCTAGCCTACTCTGTCCCACTCCTGGGCAAAGGCCTCCTTCCACTCTTTGCATTCCACGCGAACCCGCGCGTATTCCTTCCAGTTCTTACAGAACCTGTCCAGTTCGTCCCGCCACTTCCTAAGTCGTTTATTGGTTCACTTAAATAATTAAGTTTAATAAAAATTGCCTTGAAAAATAGCGAGTGCGTTGCCAGTTTAAGAGACAAGTTAAAAAGCACTTGTTTGTAATAAAACATTGCTTAAACAGTCATACACAGCCTCGACAAAGACAAACGTCTCAAAATGACAAAACAACACTTTCCCCTCACGAAATAACGACAAAGAAACAAAATACTATACAAATATTTTCGTTTCTCCTATCTCGAGTAGGCAGCCCTCACCTGGCGTTCCGATCAAAAACGCGAGCGTTTCGTGAATCAATCGAGAGAGAAAAAACCTCTCCGATAATATAATGGAATCGAATTATCACCGAGATGAAGACGAGACGGCTATAGGGCTGTCTAAACAGACGTATCCTCGCTATTCTATTTTTGTTCCATTCCGTTTCGGATTAGTGGGATATTTTTTCAAGTTGCGGATATGCGGTGCGGCACTAGCGTCGTGGGTGGTGCTTAGTTATTTATATGCAGGGGTTTTTGCGTAGGTTTTGGGAAATTGTATTTCTTTCTACGGTATTTCTCAACTGTATAGGATAGTGACACAAAACTTTAGAATAAATTATTATTCGATACTAAGTAGACTGTTAAGTTTTCAACAAATACTCTCAAAGTACAGTGAGTTCTGGCAATTAACTGACCCATCACACTTGAGCAAAGTAAATAAAATTTATAAAAAAATATAAAATTGTATCGATTCGTATTCAAAAAAATCTCAACCATTTATGCAAAGGTGGGTGTAACCTATTTGCTATAACTCGCTGTACTTATAAAATATACGTGAGAACATTTCCCAATCCTATTTTTTTGCCGGCAACCCTACAAAAAAGGGGGGAGATGAGTAGACAGGATGAAAGTCTGTAATTCCATTGTGTTCGATAACAATCGCGAGTATCGAATTGTGTGTTTGCTCATCCCTCCTTCCTCGGGATGCTGTAACGAAGATGGTTATGGACTTTTCTGACCAGCAACAGGTTCCATTGATGATGTTATTAATTCTTATTGGCTGTTATCTTGATCTGTTTGTTGGCTGGGACCCTGAGACAGATGTGTCACAGTGTTTGTAGAAGGTTTAGTAAGATCGTGTCAGGTAAAAAGACGATAAATGTTTGCTGTAAGAAAACCCAATTCTGGGTTAAGCTCGCCTTTGTACATAAGCTATATGTTGTAATTCTGTGTGTATTTCTCTTAATTTTGTGTGCAATAAAGAGTAAGAATAAGAATTGTTTGTAGAAGCTCACGTGACTGGTTTGAGTTCTGTACTACATAATATTAAACGTACAAATGAGTCGTTTTAGCGAAGACTTTTACTTTACGTTGATAGTCAAGTGATTATCGACAAGAGAATAAAAGCCGTATTACAGAACGTCACTCAAGACTCAAGCCTTAATTAAACCTAGCCTTAAGGCACCCGCACCTTGCTTGAAACTAATTTTAAGTATTGTTCGAGTCTTGAGTGAGTTCTGTAATAAGGGCATAAAATCTATTTTGCTGAGGTATATCTTACCCTGGTTTTAGTATTGATTGCATTCTACCAATAAATACTTACGCATTATAATTTTAACATTAATTAGTTTTGTAATATTCATATTAGGATTTAATTTAATTGTTTAAAATTACGGTTTAAACTTTTAATAAGTTCCACGCAACATTTAATAGGATCACAGAAATATACGAATCGGAAACCAATGCGTTAATACGATTACAAATTAAATAATGCCACAAAATAGTAACTTTATACAACCAACATCAAATTAATATCAGATTTGTATAAAACACATTGATTTCCTGTGAAAAGGCAGAGGCGTATCATTTTATTTTTTTGTTATTAAAATACAAAAAGGTGTATAATACAATTGGTTAAGTCTATACAGCATGTATCAGAGATGTTAGGCTTAAATAAGGGTGGTGAGAATCACCGAACTGAACAACATCCTCCATGGGACCAACAATGTAATCGCGAATAAGTAAACAGCTGTCTGACACAAACTTTCAATACTTACTTGAACCAAATAAATACGATACACACTGTATAAAAAATGATGGCAAATAAAATTATGCGCCAAGCCATAAAAAGGTGAACATATAAAAATTTTAACATATAAAACGCACTTACCCCGCTCAAAGTTTTGATATTGTGCAAAGCGTCTTGGGCTTTCAACGCCGCTTTGCGAGTGAAAAACGTCACAAAACAGCACCCTGTAACAGAAGCGCACACGTACATAACATGACATACACATCACATACAGGGGGTTGCCTACGACACACCTTACTTCGGACAAACTAAACAAAGAAAAACGACAACAACTATGGTTAAAACAAAAACCTAATTTTTGTTATTATTTGTATACAGATAGTGTCCTGACCATCTGGTTAGTCATTGCCAAACTATCTTGGGATCAGCATCCAGTCTGGTATATTGTATGGTCTGGGGTATTTTTCATGGACGACTGCCTATTTGACCTCCGTACCAGAGTTACTGGGACACACGATACCTCTTCGTAAGACTGGTATATACTAAAAGTTTATTGATGTTAAACACTAATAGTTCTGACAATAAAGTCTTGCTTACACAATTTAGGTACTCCATTTTATGTATACCTTGCGCATGCTGAAAGTCTAATATGATCTGTATTCAAATCTCGTGTGAACTAAGATTGGCTGTCGTAAACTAATCAGTCAATGACACCGGAGGACCTAAACACGAGCGCGCGGTGTAAACGTAACGTAAATTCGTCGATTTTAAAATTAAAAATATTCGTTTCATTTATTATTTTCATAATTTTAAGAATTATTCATTTCTATGGATGATACTGCTTGTGCTTGTTGCAAACAAATGCTTTAGGAAAATTGTATTTTCGATTCAAAATCGATATAATATTTGTCGATTTTTGTTTATTTACGTTACGTTAACACCGCGCGCTTGTGGTAGGGCCTCGGGACAAAAACTTTGTCGACTGCTTAGGCTCCTTTAGTATACAAAATATCTGACAAACTTCCATAGTGTCCTACCCAACACGGAAAGCTTAGTATATTATTTATGTCCAAAGCACACATATAATTAATTACGTTGAATTCCTGTTAAGCCATAGAATTTGTCTAAAATAAGGTGTGAAACATGAAAACATTTTAAATCAGTAAAAGCTCTAGAATGCACAGAAATCACTCATGGCAAGCTTAACAAACAAAACCTAGATTA
Organism: Noctua janthe; assembly: GCA_910589295.1. Lineage (NCBI taxonomy): Eukaryota > Metazoa > Arthropoda > Insecta > Lepidoptera > Noctuidae > Noctua > Noctua janthe. The sequence goes on from OU342561.1 coordinate 3,838,833, forward strand.
TTATAATAATTTACATAAAGAAATCACAACACACATAAAATTTTAGTTTCGTAGTTTAATGTTTAAATAAAACCTTTATCTGGAAAACTGTAAAATGCAATAAAACTGTGAAATGTAGGTAGTCTGCTAGATGCAGTTCGTTATTTTATTACAATACCAGCCCATGATGTATGTTACACTACTATGCACAGTCTCCCCCATTCCTTCCATATCTCACGGTTGTTCAGTGCCAATATTTCCAGTTTTTAGTATTTTCGCTTGTTACCAATATTATCTCAAGTATTTAATTAGTGTAAATATGACAGGAATTAACGCTTAGGTACATTCAGAAACTACCCCCCTTGTACTGTCCCGAGTCTTAATCAAATTATGTCACCTACCAAAAGGACATAAAACTTCCGATTATTCAACCAAGAATGTCACCTATTCCTGAAGTTTCAAGTCTCAAAATTGAACGTAACAAGCAAACAACTTACACATTATAAACGACAGTGTATTTACTGCACAATTCTAATTCAGTTTGAATGATCGACAGGCCATTTTACGTACGTCAGACTAACACGCGCATGGCGTGCCTCTGCTAACGAGTTCGCGTTATAAACTGTTAATTGTGACACGAACACTATTTACATATTAAGAACATACATAGCATACTGTTTGGAGTGTTATAAAAGTATTTATTATAGAAAAGTAAAGTTGATTCGGACTGAAGTACTGGATACTTTCTTTTGGCGCGTAACCTCCATAGGAACTAATGTCACGCGTCGCCATCTTGTTCTTTTCACGGATAATTATTATTATTTGAATATCGAATGTCAAAAAGTTTGTTGCGAAAGTTTTGATTGAGAAAACGGATTATGTTTTGTTGAGTTTTATGAATTGGAGTGCAGTAGGTCTGTATTAGAGTTTGATTTCAGATATGAAATTAACAAGCGAATTAAAGTAAGTTTTAAACATAATTTATTTATAATAAAATGTTTTTTTCGTCGAACATGTTCATTAAAATTGTAAAGCGAACTTGATTCTGCAAAGTAAAAACAAAACAATATTCACTGCTCACAAAACAATTTAAAACGCAACACTAACTATGTGACGTCGTCAAAAAATACAACACGACAAAAACATAGAAAAACAATAAAAAAGAGCACGTTTTTTTAAACAACAGACGCTGCTTCTCTGCAGACCACGGTGCCTTACAAAAGACGAGACAAGGTACAAGTGAAAAGGGGGGTTTTTCATACAAAAGATTTTAATAATGGAACAAACAAAAATGTCAACATGTATTATAACGTACAGGGAGGGGTCCTGAACCTATTGTTGGCCGACAAAACAATGCTACGTGAAAACGGTACAACAAGCTTAAAACACATATTGGAGCGAAAATATTTTTTATTATTCGTTTTACATTTTCATGAGTGTATTTAGGGATGAAAGGTACTTAACGTTTGGAAATAATGTGATTTTATATTGTTTGAATAAATCTGATGTGTATGTGCCAGGATTATACAACTTTTTTCGGGATTAAGAGGAGCTTAGAAGCTACTGAGATTGATTTGATGTCATTTTTTCGGTAGGCTCGTATGCGGATTGATATTTTCCCGGGAAATCAAGACATCAAATTAAAATCGCCATTTTTATGCCACACTGAGATGTGTTTGACTAGAAGTTGAGTCTTGAACAAGTAAAGACTCAATAAAGCAGTCAATTTTGGAAGTAAATTTAGTTCAATTTCTCGCCTCAAAATATTATTTCTCCTGTCTCCAACTTTCCCTTTGTTTAAATGTTGCAAAGTGTCGACCAATCTCAGATTACATAATGAAGATCGACAGTTTCTAAGTTTGATAATTACGAAAGCACAAAGGAAAACTTTTGGATTTAAATACAGACACAGTTTAATACAAAAGTTTAGAATTTAAAATAGTTGAAACCAAGTTTGAGCTGATATTTTATATTCGTTGAAAGATATTAAAGCGATGGATTAGGAAAGTTTAATTTGGATGTGATGAATAATTATTCTCTTAGGACGAAACTTTTATATTTCAAAAATATATTCTCTTACAAAATAAAATGAAAATCACAATGGAAACTTGTCTTAACTTTAATATTGAAAATTTCAAATAATCTACAGAAGTATTTTTCAACGTATAATATTGGGGGTTAAACTATGAAATTGCCGATTTGTATGGACGATTTCGTGAAGAGTGATATTATTTCCATACTCACATTTTTTTAGTTTTCTTGGAAACGTCTGAACCGATTATGATGCAATTGCAAACTACAGTTAAAGTGAAAAAAGCTGCGCTGCACTGCGTCTACATCTTAAATTCTCAAAACACAGTCTATGACAAACATATACCTACTAGAAGTAGTGAAACCGACGGCACATTGAAACCGGTGTTTTGAGACACTATCCTACGAGGTAATACAACTACTAGTACGGTTTATAACTCTAAAAGGGACGTAATTAAACAATTAATCCAATAAAAATGGAATTAAGAAAAAAAATATAACTATACGTCAAAGTTACAAGCAGAACAAAATGTGAGAAAAAAACGGCAATTTTATAGTTAAAGACCTATATAAACTATTCAAGAGCAAATTGGAAATTCCATACCCTACAATACAGTACTGGTCCAGAAAAGAGTAAAAGCTGAACGAAAGTACAACCATTCTACTCCCTCGAACAAATTTAACTCCTGGCTTCAGGGTATGCAGGGGAAAATTAATTCATTATTTCAGTTCGCAGTTATATCCTCAAACATCCCGTTTCGTCGTAGCTTTTAATCTAAACATAACTTCATCAATATTGAATAAAGCTGGTTCAATTAACCGATCCGACACTGTACAAGTTTCGATATTTCCGATATTAAATTTAACAATTTCTAATTTCGTTTTCATTGCGACTGAAATATCCGAATTGTACTGAAGTATAATCGGGAAACGTTGATTGAATTCGAATCTATTTTTAGATCTCTCAAATTGTCTTGTTCGGTCTATCTATGGGTTTTCTCAGAATTTTTGCGATGATACCGCGAAATAAGTTTGCATTTGTTAATATTAGTGAATTTCAGGATTAAAAAACCTTTCTAATGACGTTTATCAGAAGCAAATGTTTAGAATAATGTTGTGGCTTAATTTAATCGTGCTTCTCTAAGAGCAAAGCCATACCGCTCCGTTTGCGCTGCGTTGCGTCGGCGCAGCGTTGACGCTGCGTCATTTTACATGCATATTTTAAAACATGCCACACTTCTCCGTTGCGTTGTCGAACGAAAATCTTGCGCTGCAACGTCGCAACGCAGCGCCCGTAAGCAGTGTGGCTTCACTCTTATTGGAATTCCAAATAATATCATAACAATGTGTTTTGTTTTTTTTTTGTACAAAAATAGTTCAATAAATAATAAATTACTGAAATGAATAAAAGTGTTCAATTGTTTTGCAACGCTAAGCTCAACGCCTAGGGTTGAACTTCCAAAAACAATTCGATTTAATCAGCTGCACGTGAGCAGCTTCAGGTTCCATTATCACTAGTCTCCTTACACATATCTAAACAATTTCCCTTACAATTTTAGCCCAAGTGAAAATAAAACACATAGCAACAAACCTTTGCTGGCTCCAGTGATCTTATCCCTCAGCACGTTGATCTGATGAACCCTGCCGAACTCCTCGAACATCTGACGAAGATCGTTCTCGTCCATGCTCCGAGGAACTTGGCCCACGAACATCTGGAACGGCACGAAATGGAAGTATTAGTAAAAATAGTCCTATTTTAGACCGGCAGTCGGCTGCATACGGTTAGATTGGAAGCCGATAACTAAGTTAGGAAATGGCGAGACAGATGATGAGTTAGATGGACCCTTTGCTGAGGTGATGTTGGTGAGAGTTTAATGTTCAGCAGTGGACTTTTGCGGCTTCTACGATGATTACACTACTGTGTTTACTCGTACCAATGATTGGTACTGCACTCGAGGCCTCTTCTACTATGTGCTAGAATCCAATCAATCATTCAATTATTCATCATGTTGCTGAATATGAGTTCCCGAGTTTAAACCTTTGTAAACCATTTTTTATTCTCGATGTTAACGCTCGTGATTAGCCATCGAATCCACTAAATCGGGAGATAGATTTTAAATAACATTTCAAATAAAACTTAAGATACCAGAAAAGTAATAAAACCATTTCTATCTAGGTTAATATGGTCTCCAAAACAATATTTCAAGTCCGGTTCAATAAATTGCTTGAACATTATAAGACCAGTTCGAAAAGGTATATTTGATTTAGGTATCGACGTTCAATTTTGATTTGTAGTCTACCTATTATTAAACGTAAGCCGTGACCGTGGCCAGGTTAATAAAATACGATATCAAGATGATATAATACGATATCAAGATGAAATAATACAATATTCTTCTCTAAGAATAATGCTGTATTATTCAGAGAGGCTTAGGTTGTATTGTCTGCTCGGACAGAGAAGAAATGAAGGCTGTTGACAGAAATAAATTACAGTACTCACAATAACAACATAAATTCCAAATTAATAGGGACAATTAATAAGTCATGGTTGGCGTACTCGGCGCATAAAAGCAATCATGAGTAGGTAATTGGCAGCGGGGTTGTGCTGCCACCTAGCGGGGCCGGGAGGCAACCACGCGGAACATTTTTAATTACGCCGCGGCGCATCACTTCATTTGCAAATTTCAAACTTAATTTTCTTTAGAGCGAAATGAATTAAATGCGACTCAAACCTGAAGTGCGTTTTGTTCTGTTCTGACAAGAATAGCTTTCAATGGTTGCACTTGACGTTTTTGTGGTGGTATTGTTCAAATGTTGCTGGTTGTAAGACAACGGATTATTATTATTATTATTTTTTTTTAATTTTATTTATTTAGGTAACCAACAGCGATCCATAAAATTATTTTACAAAATATGCGTGTTACAGTTAATATGGCTAAATGTAGGTTTCCCTGTATAGCTGGGATATTTGTATAAATGCGAACGGACTAATGCCAGATATTTCAAATTAATCAAAAAAGAAAAATAGCAATACAATACAAAATTAAATTACATAAGGTTAAATTAAGAATACAATTTTTAAAAATATAAAACAAAAAAATAGTTGGAATAATAAAAGATATTAGAACAAGAAAAAGATTGTTTTTTTAAATTAATTATGCATTGGAATATATAATACTCGGTTCCGAAAACCTACTAATGTACGCACATTCATAAAATTGCCTATAAGTAATAACATTAGAATTTTATTGTGTAACACATACAAGCATGTGCAATAATGTGCATGAAGCAGCAACTTCAAGATATTTTGCACGCAAAATACGTGCTTTGACGTGGAGTTGCGGACACCAGCCCGTTATACAATACAATTTCTTTAAAGACACCTTAGTGAATTTATAATCGAATTGAAAGGTTTCCAATCAAATTTGTAGACATAATTGTTTGATTATCATGACTAAATTGATCAAAATTTTCAGGAGTAACTTTTCATAATTTTCACAAAAATATTCAATCATCTTAAGGTACCATTGGCGTTCCCATGAGCGATTATCGTTATCACAAGGCACCAAAGGTATGTGGGTTAGTGAAAGAGGTCATTGACGTGCTCACGAAATGTTTAGATTCCTTATGAAGATTACATTATTTTCGTGAAAATTATTAGTTTTTGTTTGCGTAAGTCATGGTGTTTACTTTCTAAGTTTGTTTTGATAGCAATATGATTTTATCCACCTTGATTAATTTATAATATTCTGTAGTTGCATAAACTTTTAGGAAGTATTTAGTCATTGGACTGCCACGTTGGTCTAGCGTTCGCAAACGTGACTGCTGAGCATGAGGTCATGGGTTTGATTCCCGGGTCGGGCAAAGCATTATAGGGTTTTTCTATCAGGAGCCACGGAGCCTCACAGTTTGTATTTGTGCCCGGTTGATGGAAATAGGCTCGCCCCCTAATGTATGGGACTTAAAATATAACCGGCGAAATGTGGGTGTACTTGTCAGGTACAACTCAGCTACCTAACCCATCGGGGATTACAAAGCGTTATGTTATGTTTTTTAAAGCTGTAGGTTAGAAAGAGACATTTCATCAGCTACAAGTCCAATGAGACAAACCATAAATTGAGCAAAATAATCAAAACGACTGCTACTGAGAATTTTCTTATGGATAATTTCCAATATCCCTGCCCTAACTGGGAATCGAACCCAGCACCCCTTTTTTTTTTTTTTTTTTTTTTTTTTTTTTTTTTTTTTTTTTTTTTTTTTTTTTGGATGGGAAATCATCAAATGACCCCCCCCACTCTGGGCGGAGCGGAAGGGAGTGTCAGACTTGTACTGACTAAAACCCATCCATGTTCCTTCTTTGCCCTTTGTGTTCCAGGGCCACGGTGTCTCTTTCGAACAGTCCCGCAGCTCTGGCAGGCATCGGCCCATGCGGACCCCTACTCGGTTGCTGACATCTCTTTGAGGCGCGCGTGGAACACGAACGCGCCGTCGACACGGCCTGTCGTCATAAGACGGCCGGACGGCGAGCTAGCCCATAACTCGCCGTCCACAGGCCCGCGCCTACGGTGGCCGGGAGCCACCACGTGACCCCCGACGCCCAGGGCGTCTCCCGCGGCGGCTGGGACGTGAGGTTCTTTCCCTCACACGTCCCGCCACCTCCTTCACTAGCATGACTGCTTCACAGAAGGTGGTGACGGCTTCCCATTCCCTCTCGCTCCGGACCATGGCTTGAACCAGGGTCGGACGCGAGAGATCGCCGCCGCCAATCGCCGCTACAAGGACACGGCGGTGCTCCGCCCAAGCGGGGCAGACCTCTACGGTGTGCTCCACCGTGTCCTCCGGACGATCCTCGCAGTGGAAACACCCGGGCGTTTCCTCCCGCCCGATTCGGTGCAGGAACCTCCCGAAACAACCGTGTCCGGTGAGGATTTGCGTCAGGCGGTAGGTGAGGGCGCCGTGGCGCCTCTCTAACCACTCCTCAAAGAGGGGACTTATCGCCACAATGGTAGCGTGCCCTGCACGGGGTTGCATTAGTCGCTCTCTCCATGTCGCCATGAGATCACGCCGGAGGTCTGTCCGCTGAGCGGCAATTTGCCGCGGCAGCGGAGTCTCCCCCCGACGTAGTGCCTCCGCGCGCCATTCATGCAGGCGCGCGAGGACTATCGCCTCCAGATCCCATGGCGGCAATCCGGCAAGGAGGCTAGCCGCCTCGCCGGAGATCGTGCGGTACCCCCGGATTAGCCTTATGGCTATCACCTTTTGGGGCGCGTTCAGGTAGTGGGCGGCTTGCCGCCTCAAAGAACGCGCCCACACCGGGGCCCCGTAAAGGGCCATGGACCGCACGACCCCCGCGTATAGCCTCCGGCAGGAGGCGTTTGGACCCCTCAGGTTGGGCAAGAGCCGCTTGAAGGCAGCCCCTGTCCGTTCCAGTTTGGGAGCCAAACGTCGGAAGTGCTCCACGAATTTCCACCGGCTGTCGAGGACGAGTCCTAGGTACTTCAACGTCGACCCGACGCCGATGGAAACCCCTCCTGCCGTCAGTAGGGATCCCGACGGTGGCGCATTCCGAGGCCCATGAAAACACATGGCCTCGGACTTGTGCAATGCCACCTCGAGACCCAACTGCCGGATCCTATCCACGACTATCGCAACCCCGCGTGTCATGTTTTCGGCCGCCGCCTCGTGCGACCTCCCTTGTGCCAGTACCAGCGTGTCGTCAGCGTAGCAAACTACGCTGACGCCGGTAGGGAGGTCGGCGCGCAGCACCCAGTCGTAACCGATGTTCCACAGGGCCGGTCCTAGAACCGATCCCTGTGGAACACCGCACGACATCTCTCGCCGGTTCCATTCTCCGCTCTGACCGGGGTAGATGACGGCCCTATCCGTCAAGTAGTCCCCGACCACACGACGAAGGTAGGTTGGCACCCGGTGATACCGGAGTGCCTCCCTAATGCAGCTCCAGGGCATGGAGTTGAAGGCGTTGGCGATGTCAAGAGACACCGCCAAGACGACCCTGCCCCGGGACACCGCGTCCCCCGTCGTGAGGGCTCTCACGCGCATGATGGCGTCCACCGTGGAGCGCCCCTTGCGGAAACCAAACTGGTGTTCCGCAAGATCCGGCCCCATCCCCGCAAGGTGCCCGGCAAGGCGGTTGGCAATCACTCTTTCGAAGAGCTTGCCCACCTCGTCGAGCAACACGATGGGCCGGTATGCGGACGGAGAGTCCGCAGGGCGCCCTGGTTTCCGGATGAGGACCAGCTTCCCCGTCTTCCAACGAAGCGGAAACTGGCCTCTCTCCAAGCATGCGCTTAGGAGCCCTTCCAGTCGGGGCCCGAGAGCCTCAGAGGCCAGGACCCAGGCTTTGCCAGGCAAGCCATCGGGTCCCGGGGCGGTGTTTCTGGCTTTCAGCCTGCGTACCGCCACTCTCAGGTCTACCCCAGTCACCTCCGGAACGTCGTCATCGTCATCGGTGTGGTCCGCTTCCGGCACCGCACGCGGCGGCGGAGCCATAGGCGGGGGAGGATGCTCCCCTCGCGAAGGGAACAGAGCGCTCACCACGTCCTCCACGAGCTCAGGCCGGAGACTCTGCGTTAGCGGGGGGGCCCGGGTGCGGAGTTTGTCCCGCACCATCTTGTAAGGGCGCCCCCACGGATCTCTCTCGCATCTCCTCGCGGGCCAAATTCTTGGCCCGCCGGACAGCCTCTTGGAGGGCGGTCTTCGCCGCTCTGTACCCCTCGTACAGCTCCGCCTCAATGGCTGCCGCATCCGGAGGGCGGATGCGGAGCCTGCGATGCCTGGCGTACAGGCGCCGCGCGGCAACGCACGCCTTGCGCAGAGACGTCAGCTCTCGCGACCACCAGTACACCTGACGCTGGGCGCTTCCTGGCCGAACCCGGGGCATTGCCACGTCGCAAATCTCGGACATGGCCTCCTGGAACCAACTCGCCTCGTTGTTGATGTCGGCAGGCCTGACTGGTGATGACACCCAGGCCTGCACGATCGAGGCTTCCAGGAGGAGCTCCCGGTCCAGCTGCTTCAGCGCCCATCGCGGACCACTCGGGGCCTGTAGGACCGGCACGCTTGGGGACTGGGCGGAGACGTCGAACCGGATGTACCGGTGGTCGGAATAGGTCTCCACCCCCTCCATGACGCGCCAGTCAACGACACGCGGCGACAGAGCGGGGCTGCCGAACGAGATGTCCACCACCGACTCGCCCCGCATCCGCACGCACGTGGGGACAGAACCCCGATTTAGGACGACCAGGCCTGTCTCCAGAGCCCAGTCCTCCACCATTCTACCCCGCACGTCCGTGTAACGAGAACCCCAAGCCAAGTTCTTGGCATTGAAGTCCCCGAGCACAAGCACGGGGAGGGAATGGCTTCCGATGACGACACTCAACTCCGTGAGGGAGTTGTGGAACTCGGCGAGAGTTCGGCTCGGGGAGAAGTAGACTCCCACTACAACGATCTCCCCGAACCGTGCTGCTACGCACCCCTGACCCTTCCTGACACTCTCAAGGGTCGGGGTACCGGCGGCGACCGACGCAATTAAGGTCACTGAGCCGCTAAGGTCCTCCACCCAGTCATCCCTGGGCGGGACAAAGTACGGCTCAGCGACCACGGCGATGTTAATCGACCACTGCGCCATGCTCTGGAGCAACAGATCCTGAGCGCAGGCGCAGTGGTTGATGTTCGCTTGGAGAAGGCGTAATGGGGCCGTTACTGGCACTCCATTTCAGCCCCCTCCCGGGACCCAGCACCCCTAACGTTTGGAAGTCATGCTTGCAACCACGAAACACAGAGGCGATAGAAAGGGGCTGTCTATTGAGTTTACGTCGACTACTAGATAAATATACAAAAAACAGACATACTGCACCTGCTCCAAATAAATCGTGATGACAAAAAAAAATAGATGATGACAGAAACTCTCATTTTAAGATACCTACAACCTAGTCGTACTAATTAACATGAAACAACTATGATATTACCTTGATGTAGTCAGGGTCCGGCATTTCAGGCTTCTCTTCATTGTTGTTGTTGTTTATGCTGGTGCTGTTGTTGTTGTTGATGTTCATGTTCATCCCACTGTAACAACAGGAAACTACCGGTTAGATACATTGGTACTAGTAAGTAGGTTGTTTTGTGAAGTGTACTGAAACAGGACTTTAGTATTGTGGAAATGATAGAAAGGGGGGTCTTAATCATATACTATTAAATGAGCAATATATTATACAGAATGGAAACTTTTGGGGCAGTTAGGGGAATACCTTAAACGTTGTAGCTACACGAAAAGGTTTTAAGAGACTTTCTATAATTTTCCCTGAAATTTTGATCCTCATTCACAGATTTTCTAAAAAATGTACAGTTAGCAAGAAAAAGCAGTTTGTTCTTGTTGCTTTGTCAAAATTGACGAGATTTCGGCAAATACTATCCTAAATATTAGGAAACAAACTATGCTGTACTAAAAGTTGTTCATTTTCACCTATTAAAGACGAAAAAGTTACTAATTTACTAAATTATTTAGGGTATGTTAAAGTCTATCAACATAATAATACATATTATTTAATCTATTAGGGTAATTTCTACTATTGCTGGATACTATCTCTGGATACGTACTACTATCTCTGGATATCAAAATCGTCAATGTCACCATGACAACCAAAATGTGTGTAACATAACTGCTATTTCAATTTAGAACTCCTCTATAGGAAACAATTACTGATCAGTTAGAGATAAAAGATAACGAAAGGAAACATCACTGTGACATAATAATAAATAAGTTTAAGATCTAATAAGTTAAACATTCGATTTTGTCACTGTAATTAAATAGATGCGTACAAATCGTCTGTGGTAAAATAAACTATAATAAAATTTAAATTTCTTGTTGAAAAATTCATAAAAGAAACTTTAAAATAACTTCTTCTTTCTGAACACAAAAGAAAAAAACACAAAAATATTTTCAGTGTGCAGGGTTCGAACCTGCGACTTGTAATGTAGAAAGCCAAGTACTCAATCACTAAGTGAACGCAATAAATGTCAACACATTTTCATAACCTCATCAACAATCACAAACGTGGTTCCAGCTATAATACTTTGACAAAAGATCTAGATATACACCTATAAGTACGGAACATTCTAAAGCAACACCTAGAAATAATTCTATCTACATAATAAACCATCTACTTTGCTTGTCTACAAATAAGAATCACATGCAAAACAAACAAGTTATAGGTTACACACATTATAAAAACAATGTTATTTTTATATGTTAATTTATATAATTTATTTATAGATACTGGACATTTAACGTTAGGAGCCTAGTGTAACCTGGCCCTACATAGTATTGCCTTTTGATGCAAACAATAAGCAATTCATTCTAAGTACATTCTGTGGGCTAAGATCACCAAACAGAATTCCAACTGGTGGCGATCAGAGATTCAAATTCCCAAGATCGTCGATTATAACAGGAAAAAGCATAACTGAATTATATAATCCCTAGTCATGATAATATCAGAAGAAAAAAGTATCAGAAAAATAGTAAAAAAAAGTTATGTACCGAATGATTCTAGAATATCCATAGTACCATTCTCGCGTGTGTGCGACGCACTTGTCGGCACTGTTATCACTGATAAGGCCGAACATCGCTCGATTACACCGCCTTATCACTTATCACACTCGATCAACCAGCGACTCGGGGCGAACTAACGTTATGACGTTATAGTCATAAAACGAGGTAGAACGGGCTCAATATTTTGTTCAAATACCCTACGCATTGATGATAATTTGGACCAAATACCCTACGTATTGATGATAATTTGGGCCTGGAAGAATGCGTAGGAAATTATCTGTGGTCAGCGTCTTTTGGTCCTAATACTGTACTCCAGGGGAACTGTTGGTGAGCATTTCTGACAATATGGCGGCGTTGGTTCTGATTTTGGCCACGACAATGGATCCATATTCAGCTATAGTTTGTTTTATGTTGAAATGATCTTAATAGGTTACTTAAGGGTTTAAAATTTAAATCAAATCTACTTGTATTTCTGTAATGAATACAACCTTATCATCATCAATATAATATAAGTAGTTTGGATTTGATTTTGTTTACCGGTACTACGGAACCTGTAATTTCCAGTTTTAAAAAAATAATATGATGTTCATTTAGGCTGTTTTTACCCGACTACTGCGAAGCCAAAAGGAAGGGTTATGATTATAGCAGTCTATGTGTGTATGTTTGTATTTACGTATGTTACTCCGTAGCGCCTAAACTATTCATCCATTTTGATGAATAAGGTGTCAATTGATTCGTTATTATGACCCGGGTAACATATCCTACATTTTAACCAACTTTAACAATAGGAGGAGTCGGTTTTACCCTGTAAACCCCGATTGTAATTAGAGCGTGATTTTTTTCAGTAGTCAGGTTTTTTAGTTGTAGTATAAACCACACAAATTCTTGTTTTTCTATTGATTTTGAAGACCAGAAATGCAGTTTAAGACTAACTCCTGCGTTTTAAAGGGGGTTCATTACACTTTAGTAACCAGTTTCCTTACTGTTCACGTGGGTAATATTTAGGCGCTCTGATTTGACACATAATCCAAAGCATTGTATGGCAATGTATTATCTTTTATCAGCAGCATTATCGATCGGTCTAAAAATATAGGTTGATTGGTGTTGTGATGCAGAAATATATTTTGGTCACAGAGTGTTATCTTTTGGTATAAATTATTTCTCAAAAACATAACTGTCATTTATTTTAAATTATAAAATAAACTTCATGACTCCTTTGACTACTTTCCTCCTAGTTACATCCATCCCATCTAATCAACTTAGTCTAGAAAGGCATAGTCAACCTCTAATATTCCCAATACTGGGACATAGGCCTCCTCAATCTATGAAGGAGTGGTCTGTTATCCATCACGGGCCCAATGGAGGTTTGTTGATGTCACTATTCATAGAATGTTTGGTTCTAGAACATGCCAGTGTGTTCCTACAACATTTTGAGAGTAGTGGTGACGAAGTAAATAACAATGTAAAGCGCCTGTCTGGGTTCAAACCCACCATAGACTTTTATATTTTCCTTGAAATAACCAAAGCATTTTGAACCACACACCTCATTACGTCGTTCACCGTTAAAAGACTCTCGCCAGCTGCCTTTTCTAATAATACAATTTAACCCCGTCCCCAAGTATTTAACCTTTGATATCATTATCCCTGCTAGCCTCAAAGTTGGTTACCTGCGTTATCTAACCCTAATCTGCCGATCGATACGATAATAAAGGGGTATTACTAGTAGAACGAGGGTTAGATTTATCGTTTCAATATGTTTTATCATCTGCCTCCCCACGTACTTATTGTCTGAGTACATAAATAGGTAGTTATGTGCTTAGTTTTATCGCGGTACTGTCTGTATGTAACAATGGGTAGCGATAATATAGGAACACATTGTCGAATTCAAATGATGGTTTTGATCGAAAGGTGAAATAAACTTAGCTAGGGATAGCTTAGTTCCTCCGAATACGACAACGAATTCAAATTCGACAACGAATTCAAATAGTGATAATTTAAAAAAGTGTAATCCTTTTGTAGTGTATTTGATTGGATAACCGTTATTTTCAAATAGGAAGCCAGTGGTCAGTTCCCGATGATAAATTCAGAAGCTAGCCATTCAAGTGATGCGTTTAAAATGATTTTACTTGTGGTCCAATGTGGTACACAAAATAGCCTTAGTTTAAGAGATATACTTATATAAGCGAAAAATGAAAAAAAAACTAAAATTTGAGGTTTTTACCCCCCTGAGGACCCTGTGCTAACTTGTGGGGACAAGTTAGCACAGGGTCCTCGAGGTCGAAAACTTATGATAGTCTTCCTAGTAACCCTACCCCTAAACAACTTGTTAAAGTACCATAAACTGAAGGGATACTTTCCAGCTATCTCACCTTTTTTTGACAGGATTTTACACATTTGTGTCCCTTTTCTGTTCTTTAATAAAAAACTTTTCATGCACCCCGCCTGAACAACTGAATGCAAGTGCTCCTTTTATAACGAAGGTAAAAACTAAAGAAGGTTATGTGAAAATTCATCAGAAGGGGGTAAAATAGGGGATCTTTCAATGGAAGGCAACTAATTTCCTCAATCAGAATCGCAAAATTTTGCCAATGAGAAATCTCATCGAGCACACAGCTTGTTCATAATAACAATCTCCTGCAAGCATCAACAACAAACACTTCTGCCTACCCTTCAAGCGACGTGAGTGATGTACCAATACAGTGACAGTTGGCACCCCCACATACATGAGGGCAGCACACAACATGTGACCAAGTTATTGTCATTCTGAGGACGTGAGCCATGGATTGCGCACCCCATGCTGTATGGTGGAGAACACACGTTATGGGGTGTAGGAGATAACTGGAGAATATTGCTTTGGTAAGCATGTGGTTGAAGATTAACTGAAGATTTATAGCGAGCCTTGAGAATCATGAAGATAATGAGATCACTCAGGTACATTTAGGTTTTTCCACAAGATCAGTTCTTCAAGAGATTTACAGATAGTCAAAACGACAAGGAGTTAGCAGTTAATAAATACGGTGTGCTGGTGCAAATTCATGACACAGTATTGGAAATGTACAGGACTTTTTAGAGATATGAAGTTAGCTGTTATGTTTTCACATGGAAGATGTACTGGAATTGGAGCGTGAGGTGAAACGGCTGAAGGTGCAGGTTTTCTGAATAAAATAATCAATCTTAGGCTAGCCTGTGTGATCTATACAGGGTGGAAGGTACACCAACGCGAAAACGCTTACCATGTTCTCAGTACAACATTCTACTTCGAAATTATTCATCGGTAATTTAAAAAAATCAGCGGTTCCATACATTTTGACTGTGTAGGTATTGCAATTTTGTAGGGAACAATAGTTTTTTTTTTAAATTACCGATGAAAAATTTCCATGTGATGTGATTCCAGAATGATGTACTGAGTACATCATCATCTGACTAGCCTTTTCCCAACTATGTTGGGGTCGGCTTCCAGTCTAACCGGATGCAGCTGAATGGAGCGACTGCCTATCTGACCTCCACAACCCAGTTAGTACTGGGTAATACGATACCCCTTGGTAAGACTGGTTGTCAGACTTTTTGGGCCACTGACTACCTATAACGAATGTCAAAGATCTACGAATGACACCCGGGACCAACGGCTTAACGTGCTTTCCGGGGCACGGAGGAAACTCGAATGATGTACTGAGTACGTGGTAAGCATTTACGCATGTAAGCATGTATAAAAAAGATGTGGTCATATTTTAAGGATGTAGTACAGACCATCAGACTGAACAACTTTACCATGGGACCAACACATCGTAATCGCAAAAAAATAACCAGCTGCTCCATGAGGGTTGAGCAGGTACCTTTCTGATACATATTGGCTGCAACGATATAAGTATGTAAGGGTTTGCAGGTTTAATTGGAAAACCAAATTATTATTTCTGTCTTTCCACCACGGCACGGCACGGTTAACGCGATGGCTGTGCGATTGACTGCTGCCCTGCGTGGCGCGGGGTTAGATTCCTGCTTGGAACAAATATTTGTATGGACCACTAGTAGTTCTTCCGGGTCTGGCTGTTTGTGTATGAGTATAAATATTTATAAATGCACCCACAATACAGGAGAATTTCCTAGTGTGGGGCAATGTTTTAAAAAAGAAACCATCTGACTTCCGAGTAAGTGTGTATGTCAGTCATATAATGTTTGACATATCAATTTCAGCCATCTCATGCAAAATTCATGTAAAATTGGAAGAGGCCTTCATCTGGCGATGGGATTATTAGCTCATAATCCATATTTTATATCCTAATTTAAGCCTTAACAAACACCGAAGGCGTCTCCATGACACACAAAACACACAATTTTCATCAAAATAGCTGTAATCTAGGACGTTATAACGTAAAGTATATGACTAACTGCCGCCAAGCACCCATTTAAACAAATGCTTAGATAACAATGCATGTGTGTTTGTATGATGGTTTGTATGTGTGTATGTCTGCTATCACATATATCATTCAAGAGTGATATCGTAATATGTAAGGCGACTGTTTAGATTTTCGATAAAATTGTTTTGTATGACGTATAGTTGCGTACTTCCTATTTATGGAGGAAAGATGGCACAAACCAAATCTATTACCGACTTATTTAATGAAAGTACTTCTGTTTTTTTTCATGGTGACCTTTCTTTTTTTATCGTGTGGTTAGTGCTTAACCTGGTGTAAATAGTTTTATGCCGCCCATAGGCCTCTGACTTGGCTTTACATGCCGTCGAGAAATATCTCTCAGGCAAGATGGTTTCCTCACAATGTTTTCTTTCACCGAAGCAAGTGATAATTATACAATACGCACATGAATCCGAAAAATCAAAGATGCGTGTCTTGGGTTCGAACTTACGACCTATGACTTGGCACCACCACCACCTTTTACACCACTAGGCTATCACTGCTGATAACGGTGACCTGAGTTTGTTAAACTTAACTATCAGTTTTCCAAAGTAAAGCTTACATACTACCTTTTAAGCACGTGCTATATTATCATCAAGAAAAAACAAACAGACAAAAATAAGTGCGTCAACCCAAAAAGCAAGCCAATAATATAACTATCTATAACCTAAATGGTCTACTTGGTTCCAAAGCCACTGACAAAGGGTTTAATAATCCTAGGGATTTCTAAAACTAGAGGATATCACCACAAAGAAAACCCTAAGTTTACAAGTCTAGAAATAACATAATATTCCTAAGCCTAAAAACGGGTACCCAAAAGAATATTATTTGAGTACTTAGGTACTTAGACCAAAGCCCCAGTCAATTGGGCTGAGGAAAAAGGTCGGCCTAAGGAGAATGGTCTATTTTCGTATTACAGTGATGTCATACGCATATTTAAACAAGTTATAGATTACAATTTTAGGCGTAAAGCCGAGGATAGTGACGCCATGGTTGGTGACGCCAGCACATGGTTTATGCTTCGGTAAACAGATATTCATTAAGGTTGACGGGTGACATATTAAGGTCGTGAATATGTTGGGTGATTTCGATAATCTGGTTGCCGTGAAACGGGTGAGTAAGCCAGTTGGAACTGTCAAGATGCGTTAGATCTCCTGGCGTAGCTGTTCGGTGTTGCTAATTGGCCTAGTCGATTACCCGTCTGACGCATTTAGGGTATGGCATGTAGGGCAGCAACCTTAGTAAGCACCGATGAGAATATTTAAAGTACACTCTTGAAAATTTCAAGACAAAATGCGTTACAGGATTATTCATTGTCAACAGAGAGTTGCTACTGAGTCATTGATAATGTAGGTAATGAATGGACAGAAATAAAAGTATCCAAAGTGCAACAGATTAATGAAAATGTATGAAAAAGGGTGTAAACTAAATCACTTGCAGGAAATAGTAGTACCTATAACCACACATCTACACTCCTTTGAGCAAGTAAAGGATGAGGTGGGGATTGCTTGAAAAGGGTAGCGTTTTAATGACAAACAACTGCAGTTTTATCTAAATGTGTCATCAACCTAATCTTTGTGTCAGCCAATCTGATTAACAAGATAAAACATGTTTGGAACTGATGCTTATGATGTGATTATTACTACATGAATACAATTAAAAGTAAAAACATATAAAAAAACAGGTTTAAAAAAAAAAAGTGAAAATAACCCGAATATGGCAAGAAAGGAGGTGTCTGATGAGATGACAAGTAATAGAGAAGTATGGAAGAAAAAGACATGCTGTATCTACAACAAATTAATTGGGTTAAGGGCAAAAGAATGATGATGATGAACTCACGACACTGAAAATAGTGCCATAATCTAGAACTATCAATTTCTAAAGATCTTCATCGCAACATACCTGAATATCACAACATTTTAGTTCAGACTTGGCAACAACTCACTCAAAGTGAAAACTAAAATAGTAATAAAACTTATCGTGTAATATCCAAAGATTCAACGATTCATCAAATCTGTCGAAAGGCTTGCCAAAATCTAACTGAGGGAGCAAAGTTTGAAATCTGTTCTACATGGCAGCACTGAACTTTCTTGCAAGGTAAGCAATTTAAATGAGAAACTCCAACAGTTTGGTAAAGTGTGATGGATTAATTGACGCATTGATAGAAGTAAATCAAATTGAAAGATGGATTGATAGAGGAGAAAGCCTTGCTGCAAATGTTGACCCTAGTTAACGATTAATTAAACTTGTAGATACAGCATAGGAATGGAATATTCTCGACAAGAAATACTAGGAGACAGCAAAATAAACGACGACGAAGTAAATAGAGAAGAAATACAGGAATTAGCTGAAATTCAAAATTGAGTGCAAATGTAAAAGTAAATTTTTGACCTGCGAATGGATACTACTACAATCTTCCATTTAATAACGTCATCATCATTCTCCTGCTCTTATCCCAATTTATTAAGGGTCTGCGCAGCATGTCTTCTTCTTCTTTACTTCTCTATTACTCGTCATCTCAGCAGTAACCTTCTTTCTAGTCATACCATCTTTCACACGCGTCGCAAACTATGCTCCACCTCCTATCCTGCCCTCTTAGCCCAAAAATATGCAGCCGAAGTGACCTTTGCGCTGCCACCGACGACGCGGTGGAAGTGGTGAAGTTTTGGGCTAGAAAATATAAAATTTGTCGCCCCAGCGATACGAAGAAGAAGAATCCTTCACACAGTCCATACATCATTCCATTTAATAACGTTACCGACCCAAATATGCAGACAATTAGTGAAAATATTAAGAAATAGTGACTCATTGTGAAAAAACACCGTATGATATCCAGTAAAAAGGATATAGTGATATGTAATCAAAATAATATTTATACAATATGGCAGTGCTATCAGATCAGAAAATGATCCATTATCGCCCAAAACACGTGTTGTACATAATGATAAATAACTATTGAAAATATAATTCAATTTGATTGATTTTATTTAATGTAAATCACATGTGTTTTACAAGACCTTTAATGATTTGATAGCACTATGGATTCTTAACAGAACTGTCGCACTTTGCTTGCCCCTTCAAAATACTGTCAGCGACGATATTTTGATAATGATTATGATTTCAAATATGGAAGAAGAAAGAAATGCTGCGCCGACCCCAAATGAATCGGGATAAGAGCAAGACAATGAAGATGATGATGATTTCAAATCATCCCGATAGAAACAAGAGTTAGAAGTGCCAAGCAACCAAACAAGAATACAAAATGTAAGTGAAATAGTGATGCAATGGAATGATTTTATGGTACAGTCTTTTCACAGTATTTTACCTACAACCAGAGAACCTTATTATAACAACTATAAAGAGTTTGCCTGTAACGGAAAATCAGAGTTAATACAACTGAAAAGTCTCTATGCGCTTAAAGGAGCAGAATAGTAAGAACATTATATAACCCCATTTTTACACTAAATTGCAAGTGTCTATAAAAAACTTGTTTATAAAAAATGTTTTATACATGTATTGAGATTGTTTCAGACATGTATTGTTCTCTATTTAGTCACTTGAAAAGTTTTGCGTACCACTGGTCTTCGCAACTTGTTTTAGGGTAAACGACAAACGAAATTGGAAGACAAAACATGTTGAATACATGTTTTGTCTTTTTTTTTTTTTTTTTTTTAAACAATGTTGTAAACGCATGGTAACAAAACAGCAACAAGGTCAAGAGTAAGACGGTTTTACCTGGTAGCCATTAAAACATATATTCACAAACAAATTTGAATAAACTCACATTTGATCAAAGAGACGTACTTATATGAATTGAAGTAATAATGTCTGAAGATAAGAAAGGCTTAAAATCTAACTGCTAAGGATTGGACGATCAGCGCGTTGCAGAAAACAACTTACCTGGCCTTATCTTTGAAGTGTATTGTCTTATAGCATTCAAAGGAATATTACAACGACTGATATCAACACGTTATGATATTGTGCTACAAAACGGTATTGTTTTAATGTTCAACTTAGTTGAGGCAACAGAATGTGATAATCAGAAAGACTTGTATTGCCTTGTCACTTTTTTTTTTAATGAAACGAGATCGCACTAGTTAGTTCAATAACACTTTTGTAGGCTGTTTTTTTTAAAGGATTATTTTATATCTGTCTAAATTCCATGCAAAATGCAAAGCACGTTTCTGTTTGCCACTAAAAATGTCACTGCACCTCCTGGAAAACACATCATGTTAGTCTCTACACTTTTCTACTAAAACTAGAAAACTTAAAAACTCCACTTACTTCGGTTTGCTGTAGGGCGACGATGGTGACGTCTTATGGTTCTTGTTCGGCTGCGTATGTCTGTTCGCATTTGTGTCTAGGCCGCCGCCCGGAGAGATTTTGCCGGCGAGTGCGTTTAGTGTATGTAACATGACGGGCGGCGGCCGCTTAAGTCCAAGCGACCTGGTCACACTGATGAGACGACCACGTTTGTCGAGACGGTGCTGCTTGGGAGCCACGGCGCCTTATCTCCTGATAAGAGGCGCGGGGGCACAGACGCCCCCCGCCTCATCTCCACCTGACAGTCTCACGAACGCACACACTCACGCGCAACGTAAATGTTTGCACTTACTACGATGCGATATGGGTCAGCGTCCTGTCCGATCTATACATGGTTTTGGCATTTTTTCATTACTATTTTAGGTTTTTATTTTTCACTGGATTTGTACACGTTTCACTTAGTTTTGATATTCACTGGCTGTTGGATTTAAAAATGATTTTGAGTGAGGTTGTTGCGATGTTTTGTTGTTGCAATAACGACGGTTTGTATTTGTATATGGATTTCATTATAAATTATGTTAGCTTAGACTGAAGAACATAAACGAGTGGATAATACAATTGGATATCAGAATTTTCTCCTCTCAGAAAAGTGTTTACAGTAGGTCTTAACCTACCTACTCGCGCCTAAAAGCTTTAGCATTTCGCGTGGAGTATAAAAATCATAGCGTGTAAACGCGTCGTTCAAGTCAGTTGTTATAACAAACAATATGTATCACAAAATGTCTCGTGGATTACCGAAAAAATATGGTTTCTAAGGTGTCAGATTTACAAACGCCTGTACAAAAACGCAAAGCAAAGAGAAATATATCCGTGCGTCGTCGTAATGAAATATATGACCGCAGGCGGTTTGAGAAAAGCCTTTTTTTATTATTTTTTATATGATAAATTCAAAGAAAATGAAAATGTCATCAAGTAAGCTTTGGATTTAGCTTGTTGTTTACTTTTTGTTGCGAAAAGGTTGATGCGTATCAAACTTGATAAAAGTCATTTTTGATGGCAGCCACGCTTGTAGCACATAATTTAAAGTTTTACAATGATGTCTTTACACAGCTGTCAAAATGTTAATCCTAGTTTGTATAAAATTTTGTACGTAGATTTGTTAATCAATTTACTGATAAGTAACATGGTTTATTCAAGTTGTTACCTAACCCTGAAGGAAGTCTCCCTTTCGACTTTCCCCCTAAAGTTGTCATATTATGAACTTGTTCCTAAGCCTGCCTCGATGAAGAGGACTTCAGGTACCCACGTACCAGACAATTTTACGCTCAAGGCAATAAGCACTGTTTTGTATTGTATTGGATGTATTGATGATGTATTGGATAACACCAGCCCGTTTGCCCGTTTTGCGTTATACAATACAATACAGTGCGTATTGCCTTGAGCGTAAAGTTGTCTGGTAAGCACTAAACAATGAGCCCTGTAACGGGGATAATGTTACAGTCCCGGATCGGTATCAGCTAGTCAAAATGAGGTGTTGCCGATCCGATAAGCACTTAGAAGTGTACTGAGAGATCTTACTTCTATCCTGCTAATAAACTCCACCTAATAACCCTCTCAAACCAAGCACCAACAAAATCAAGACGTCTCCATCTTAATAGTGTATTTGTTGAGAACACAAACACTAGGGCAGTAACATGTCAATTCAAACGAGCCCCCAGGGGCGACCGCTCGGGTCGCGTTGACCCACAACACAGAATTGAGACACCGATGTACCTATCACTTGACCCAACATAACTTGAGACATTAGGGTGGCGCTGCTTGCTTAGAAAAACGTCCTTCAACTGTAAAATTCAATACATTTCAATTGTAGTTCCAAATTTCACCGCATCTCAAGTTATGTTGGTCTAGTAAGACACTGTGTCAACTAATTAACTATTAGGCTTGATGCTCACTTGGTTCCTAGGCTTTGGAAATGATATTATTGTTGTTTGTAACAGCTATTTGTTCGATTACAGACTAATATCTTCTATGATGTTGATAACAAAGGTATGAACATTTAGTACTAAGCATTTTGTTAGTATACAAGTAATATAGTAGGTCAAGTTAGGGAAATATTTTTTAACACCCTTCAAAAAAAGAACAATGTATTTGTTTAATCGAATGCTTCGTTCTCTTTTTTACATTCGCGACGAATAAAAACTAAACAGTTGCGTTGTTATTTTAATTTTTGTTGAGTTATTTATATGGGCCTGCTCTTGACTTTAGTCTTGTTTTGAGAATAGAGATGAGGTTGGCGATGGAGCCAGCTAACCCAAAAGAAGCCTATTAACTCGCGACTTAAATATATTCATGTTTTCTTTTAATTTACCATTAAATTCTTTGCAGCAGTCGTATTATTAAAAAAGTAAAAACAATAGTGGTTTATTTTAACTTTTTGATAATACGACTACTACTTAGTCCAGTGTTAAACAAGCCTAAAGAAAACACAATCAGTATAAACTTATCGAAAGCCATGCAAAAGTATAATCAACCCATTTGCAAGCATCGGGCGTAAGCACACGCCCCGGGTTTGCGGAAAAACCGAGCTTTTGCGGGCAACGTCACCCAAATAAAATTAACTGGAAACACAAATTGGCGTGTGTGAGATCCAATTTGGGGTAGAACGTTGTCCATCTGTCTAAATTTGGCTTAATTACTGGTCATTGGTATTATGATCGGGATTCAGTGCGGAAGTTGCACGCAATTTGTAAAGGGGTATGTGGAACATGGTAAATGTTCATGTTGATGCTGGTTGGGAAATAATTATGGTGGGTAGGTAGGCTTAAAGAGTTGAGTTGAGTTTCTAACAAAGAGAACGTGTATTTTTCAAAAAATCTCAACAAAAATTGTGATTATGTTGTAATCAATTATATTGTTATGTGTGTATGTAGTAGGCGACAAGATGTTTGAATTATCAGGGAGTTTTGACTACGAAGTACGACTAACGCCATATAAGCTATGGCTACGACGTATAGAGCTAAAACCCAAAGCCATGTACCGCCAGAGACGATCATTGTTGATCATTGATCTCGCAGATCAATCTTTGAGGCTGGCTTCTGCTTAACCGGACTATCCTGTGGGTGCCTTGAGGGTAAGAGGCCTCCAGCCAGGGGTTAAAAACATAATAGACTAAGCGACAGTGCGCTAGGGGCACCCCGCTTACACTCAGCACTCGGTTTAGGGCGTTGCTGGGGAGGGCAGCAAAAGGACAGGCTGGATCTGAGTGAGATCATTATTTATGGGCTGATTTAAAACTACTGGCTCAGCATCGTGGGCTGGCTCGAGCAAGGGTCAGGGTGGGCGTGAACAGGGACGTCGCGACGGACCTCGAAGGCGAGGTCGGAACGACGGTGGTTTGTTTTTGGGTTTCTGTAAAGTACTGGTATCCCTACTGCTTTACAGGAGGAGGGTGATCTACGGGAGTGACTAGGGTATGCCACTACGTCAATTTATGGGTATAGTCATTTTATACAACATTCGAGGAATGACACTTGTGATTTGTTAAAACGGACTTTTTAAGTAATAATTTTTAGTTGCTTAACAATAAATTTCCTTGAAGTTATAAAGGATTAATATGGACAAGCAAATAACAAGACAATAACATAACAATTATCACCGGAATCATCCAAAACCTTGAACCATAGACGTAAAGCAGTCGACAAAGACCATCATCCAACTGGATCCGTTACGCAAACATTTCGAGCTCACTTTATGGGTACTTTCGAACGCAGTCACAGCACAATAACAGCTTATAAATACAACAATAAAATCATTTTTTACGTTTACTTTTATTAACGTTTAAGCTTCTGTGTTCGTAAACGGGTGTTTGGCGTGCCGATTGTTTTTGATAAGATTTATAGGCAAAGAAATAGGTTGTGTGTATTTTGTGACAAGGTTATCAGCCATCATCATCATCTGCCTAGCCAACTATGTTGGGGTGCGCTTCCAGTCTAATCGGATGCAGCTGATTACCAGTATTTTACATGGAGCGACTGCCTTTCTGATCTCCTCAGTTAATACTAGGGTAATACGGTACCCCTTGAAAATACTAGTTGTAAGACTTTCGGGCCACTAGTAAATGACAGCCAGGAGCAATGGCAATCCGCAATGGTATGTGAAGATGGTCACCTATCCACATACCAAATTTCAAAATTGAATGATGAATGACAATCTCAATGGTCAACCTGAATATCATCACTGAAAGCTTATTAGAAGATTACACATGCTTCTAAAACATCCAATATCGAATCCGCTTACACACCAATGATCCTCCCAAAAAAGGGCGCTAAGCCAAACGAAATCATATTACCATTAATAAAAAAAGTATCCAAACGTTCTAATACAAAACCCCGGAATTTATCCGAGACATTAATGTGCCATTTTTGTCGGTAACATTCGCATAACGCTCCGGCTTTAGATTTGTTCCGCTCCGGACCCTAATATTAATTCCATTATCATAATTCCACTCTTAATACTTTCCACAGAGGGTGGTGAGCCAAATTCTTGATGTTTTTGTTTCCGTGCCAAAATATTTATATGGTTCTGTACTGTAGTGTGTTTTACAGAAGGACTACGTTATATGGTTCTGTACTGTAGTGTGTTTTACAGAAGGACTACGTTATATGGTTCTGTACTGTAGTGTGTTTTACAGAAGGACTACGTTATATGGTTCTGTACTGTAGTGTGTTTTACAGAAGGACTACGTTATATGGTTCTGTACTGTAGTGTGTTTTACAGAAGGACTACGTTATATGGTTCTGTACTGTAGTGTGTTTTACAGAAGGACTACGTTATATGGTTCTGTACTGTAGTGTGTTTTACAGAAGGACTACGTTATATGGTTCTGTACTGTAGTGTGTTTTACAGAAGGACTACGTTATATGGTTCTGTACTGTAGTGTGTTTTACAGAAGGACTACGTTATATGGTTCTGTACTGTAGTGTGTTTTACAGAAGGACTACGTTATATGGTTCTGTACTGTAGTGTGTTTTACAGAAGGACTACGTTATATGGTTCTGTACTGTAGTGTGTTTTACAGAAGGACTACGTTATATGGTTCTGTACTGTAGTGTGTTTTACAGAAGGACTACGTTATATGGTTCTGTACTGTAGTGTGTTTTACAGAAGGACTACGTTATATGGTTCTGTACTGTAGTGTGTTTTACAGAAGGACTACGTTATATGGTTCTGTACTGTAGTGTGTTTTACAGAAGGACTACGTTATATGGTTCTGTACTGTAGTGTGTTTTACAGAAGGACTACGTTATATGGTTCTGTACTGTAGTGTGTTTTACAGAAGGACTACGTTATATGGTTCTGTACTGTAGTGTGTTTTACAGAAGGACTACGTTATATGGTTCTGTACTGTAGTGTGTTTTACAGAAGGACTACGTTATATGGTTCTGTACTGTAGTGTGTTTTACAGAAGGACTACGTTATATGGTTCTGTACTGTAGTGTGTTTTACAGAAGGACTACGTTATATGGTTCTGTACTGTAGTGTGTTTTACAGAAGGACTACGTTATATGGTTCTGTACTGTAGTGTGTTTTACAGAAGGACTACGTTATATGGTTCTGTACTGTAGTGTGTTTTACAGAAGGACTACGTTATATGGTTCTGTACTGTAGTGTGTTTTACAGAAGGACTACGTTATATGGTTCTGTACTGTAGTGTGTTTTACAGAAGGACTACGTTATATGGTTCTGTACTGTAGTGTGTTTTACAGAAGGACTACGTTATATGGTTCTGTACTGTAGTGTGTTTTACAGAAGGACTACGTTATATGGTTCTGTACTGTAGTGTGTTTTACAGAAGGACTACGTTATATGGTTCTGTACTGTAGTGTGTTTTACAGAAGGACTACGTTATATGGTTCTGTACTGTAGTGTGTTTTACAGAAGGACTACGTTATATGGTTCTGTACTGTAGTGTGTTTTACAGAAGGACTACGTTATATGGTTCTGTACTGTAGTGTGTTTTACAGAAGGACTACGTTATATGGTTCTGTACTGTAGTGTGTTTTACAGAAGGACTACGTTATATGGTTCTGTACTGTAGTGTGTTTTACAGAAGGACTACGTTATTAGAACGAATGGCTTGATGATTGTAGATGAGAAACAAAACGGACCTGCTACAACTATCGACAGGAGTGTTACATTCACTCCACCACACACTCCACAATATATTTCAAATTATTACAGTTACTTTTGAATGACAGAAAAACAAAGAAAGAGAAACTACAGTCATTACATTATGCCTTGTGACTGGGACTGTAGATTCGCTTATTTTTTTTTTTAGACATTCACAGGTGCCTGTAATTGTCAAGTTGAAATAAATACTTTGAGTTACTTTTAGTTACACACTTTACCGCGGGATTTTATGATACCTGTAGAAAAATTATTATAGGTCGAAATTATCATATTTTAAGCTCTCTGAAGACACTTTATATTTCAGTAGTAAACCTTCTGCTAACATTAACTTTCAGCTGGTATTCATTACGCCTTTAATTCCACGAAAAATGTCGAGGATCGCTTGTTGGTTCAAAGTTTTTGTGAAACAATTGTAGTGTCAAGCAGCACAGCATCGAGGAAGCCTGCCAAATTGTTGCTCTAAGTATTTTTCGTGTTTATAGGTCGAGAAACACTCTTGGGCTATGAATAAGTTAGTCAGGCATTTGGTAAACAAATTAAGACCTGAGGACATGACAACGATGAATAATATTTTCGGGTTTCATGTTCTGTCAAATGGAAAAAAGTATGACTGTAAGAACAGGCAAATACGAATCCAATATATATTGATATGTTATTGAGCTGAGATGTTAATGCTTAAGCTTCGACCAGACTGATATATAATATCTAGGAAGCGTGCGTTTTAAGATGATATCACAGTGCATTGCAAATTGGATAGGACTGCAGTATCGGCAGTAGAAAGTAGTCATGTTTCCACATAATCATCAGCCCGAATTCCCCCCCTGCTGATTATAGGCCGCTCATTTCTTGTGTCAATTTTGCCAGCCTCATTCAGGTTTTTCTGGCAGCATATTTCCACATGGTAGATAACAATAGGTCGCTCGCCAACTAGGTTGCACACCATCACACTATAGCCAAGCTTCAAAGAGCTACAAACAAGCTAAGGACAGTATTTTCAAAATATTGATCGCCGCACACACAAAACGTAACAAAATTCTTCGACATTTTTCTCTATCGGTACATATTTGCTACAAAGTTTCCCACAGAACCTATTCTACATACTTATCGAAGTCTGGGGAGATATTAATCCTCTGAAAGCGATCAACGGAGACTTGGAACTTATACAAAGCCTGCAAGATATTATACAACGTAATACGTATGAAATAAAAAATGTAATTGCCTGTACATTTAACATTCATAAGACGTTTTAAGCGATCAACGGAGACTTGGAACTTATACAAAGTCTGCACGGTATTATACTACGTAATACGTGTGAAATAAAAAATGTAATTGCCTGGACATTTTACATACATAAGACATTTATGTCTACTAACGAGTTGAGTAGAGATGTAGTTAGTGCTAAAGCTCGGTTTAATGCTACGATAAGTTGAAGTACTTGTATGTTGAATGGTGGTTGAAAAAGAGATAAAAATGTGCAAAGGAAAAAGAGATTTATAAACTGAATTGCTGATTAAATAGTGCAGCACATATTTTAAGTTTCTCATACATTTATTCTATTTTTCAGAAACATTACTGGATACCGTCCATGCACCTAATTACCATTGGAAGTAGAGTAATAAATATAGTGTATAAGTGTAGTCTGTATTGGGTAGTAATAATTAAAAATCGGCCGATTGGTGTTCAAATTAGAGGTTATTTCCTAATCAAATCTAGTACAAGAGAGTGATAGATAAACACTGTTTTAGCTAGCCATCCTAGGCACAATCATAAAGCCAGAAAGTCTTCAAACCTATGACTATAATAAACTATAACTATGTCATAACAGTTAGATACAATAATAAACGCCATAATTATAACGACAGTGACGTTACTCGTCCGACTAGACACAATAACCTGGATTTATAACCAAACATTACAATTTTATTCTTTAATACTACATATAACCCGCTGAACACGGTCTACAAATCGATTACTTTCGAGTATTATCTTCCTATAATGTTCTCACTGGGACTGGGACACAGACCACCCCTGTCAGTGCCACTGAGTGGGCCCAGTGCGGCTTGGTATCACGATTTTTTGTACTATGATTATACTGGTGTTTTCATGAAGTTTTCTATTAACGTTTTGAGAGCAGAGGTAATTAAATAAATTTATCGTAGTTCTGCCAAAATACACCAAAACTCACATTAATAATACTCCCATTTTCCGAAGTAATTGTATTTGTATTGACTAGATCTGAGCATACGTTTTGGATTCATATTGGGCCGATTTCACTGTATACCAAATTTAGAATGTGGAAATAATATAAGGTCTCATTAAAATAGATGGACAAATTTTAACACAGCGTTCAGTACGTCTTACCAAAGATATCCAAGCAAAAAAAAACACTGATTAAAGTGATTTCATTTTGACCTAAATCATTGGGTTACCAAAATTTTTTGTGTATTTTCGTTAGCCGATTTTTTTTCTTGTAAGTGTCTAATGCGTTTTTCTTATTATTTTTTACCATTGTCATTGTATTATTAGTTACCATTGTGTGGCAGTCTGCATTATTTCTAAAAGTTTGTCCATCTATTTTAATGGGTCCTTATATTATTTAACTGTATTACTAAGAGATCATTTAATAATTCATCAATTAATAAGACTACAGGAAGACCGAAGAAACGATGAATGGACCCTGTGAAGAATGATATGGCACGAAAGGAGGTGCTTGTTGAGATGACGAGTAATAGAGAAATATGGCAGATGACGACATGCTGAGCCGACCCCAAATAAATTGGGATAAGGGCAAGAGAATGGTAAATAAGACATCATATTTTGGCTCATTATGACAGAACTGTAAATATAATAAAACTAACAGATAATACTGAATAACAAACGAACAGATTGATTTAATTATGGGAACCATATTAATTATGACGGACTATCAAGCGAATTTTGCATAATCATTTGTTACCAAATTAGTAGTTGCGTTTTACGCTTCATTAGAGCATGTTTAATTGTTTTAGAAAGTTAGTAATTTTAGCTTTTTGATGTTGTTATTGGATATTAATTAGTGGAACATATTGTGGTTTAGTCTAAATACGCTGCATTGAACAATGATAATTTGCTAGAACCTCCGTATGTAGGGGTAAGCAGACGGTAATGCAGTGAAAGCATAGTGGTGTGACCGTTGGACTGCCAAGTCATAGGTCTCAAGTTCGAACCTAAGACACGCACGTCTGATTTTTCGGATTCATGTGCGTATTGTATAATTATCACTAGCTTCTGTGAAGGAAAACATCGCGAGAAAACCAGCATGCCTGAAAAATATTTCTCGACAGCATGTAAAGCCAAGTCAGAGGCCCATGGGCGGTGTAAAAACTCTAGACTATCAAACTCCACCCAATTAACACCTAATTAATACTATTTTCTACAACTGCCTATCGTATGAAGCTGTGAAATGGGAGTCTCTTGTCTACACCAATGTATTGTTTTAAATAGCGCGTTTCAATTTACATGTGAAATGTCGAGTGCCAGTGACATTATCGCTATTCTGAAATAAAAACCTACCTCATCAAGCTTGTCTGTGGTCTACATCTATGTGTGCCTTAGTTTGAAAGTTCAAAATGGCCACCGGCTGGACCGTTGTGACTAGCATTTGCCTATCTAACCCACTTTATTTCGTTACTGACTTGGAAATACGTAATCCAAGATTCATCAGTCTATAGCATATTCTTGTTTCAGTCAAATCAACAAAAATTCCTAAACATGTTTCAGTAATTCGCTTAAGTATTTGTTACCGAATTCTGAAACGATCGTGTAATCCAAATAACATCAGTGTATTAAAAAATGTGGGAAGTGTGAATTGGATTCGTTTGTATGGGTTCCGTATCTATAAAAACTTGCCAAAGCGTGACAATAGCGTAAATACACCCACACAAGTTTGGGTAACACAGTTATATTTATACTAACACTAGAAATATTTACAGTCTATCACAAGCCAAATGTAAAAGCAATAGCAAATATAACAGACGGTGAAATACGTACATTCAACAGATTGATACTGGAGAACATTGAGTTGCACCCATACGACGCTTTCAGATTTATTGTTATTGAATAAGCGTTACATAAATTTTAAGAACCACAACAAGCGGAACCCTAAAAAGCTTACTATTTTATTATGAACATTCAATGTGGGACCGTAGCGAATTATCCGCAGTGCCTATTACGTGAACGTAAATTGGGGATTTTTTTTATTGAGCACGCCAAATCGACGACGTCACGAATGGGGGCTTGGCATGCAGGCACGGGGGAAAATTATTTAGCTCGTAGTAAGAACCACCCCTTGCTGTTATGGGGAAAAATTTTTAAGGAAATATGATGGGATTTTTAAAGGCATTTTGGCTTTGGGCTTAGAGATTGGGGATGGGTAATTGTTTTGATTGAATCAAAATATTGTGTCTCGTAGTAGAGATGTCGTAATTTAAATGAGCATGTAAAAGAGAATACAAATTTTCTAAAAAGATCAAAACCTTTTAATATTTTTGGTTTGAAGAAGTATATTTGTTTTCAACCAGTAAGCCACCGGAACAATGATACTTTAGGAGCACTTAAGGCATACTGGCTCTAGCTAGAAAGTGGAGCTCAAAGTTTAAAAGTGGAAGTAAAATAACTAATGGGACGGTTCCTTATAATAATCGCTGGCAATAAACGCAAACGTGAAGCCATAAACCACGCAAGCCACCCATTTTTACACTGCCACTACTTCAAAACTTCGCGCCAAGTAAAGCAGTCACGTCAGATCAACTCATATTTTACAACTTGCAACATTATCCAACTTTCAACCCAAGCACAGTCGTAACTCTATCATCTTCCATTTATAAACTCCTTGCTTTTAAATAAACAAACCAGCCAGAGACTAAAATAAAATTGTAATTAAAACATTCTTTATTCAAAGCACGACTTTACAAAAAAAAAAAACTAAACTGTCAAGCCTCACTTTTGGCAGCAACTCAAAAAAAGAACTCTGCGACTGGCTGGTATTTAAATTTTTAAAAGTTCGCGCAGTGGCACTCGAGCCTTCAAAACTTGTCTCCAGTAATTATTATGTTGTGTATTAAAGCTGTGTCGAGCATCTGCAGTGGGTCAGTTTGGTACAAGTTATAGTGGTACGAAGTTGGTGGTAGCAAGTGGAGCGAGGCAACGGAGCGGGACACCGAGTTATGATAATCAGGATGCGCTAGTTTAGTAACCACAAATAGAATTTATCGAGTTGTAAGCTGGGCCAACGAAGACTTCAGTAAAGGAGTTGAGGTAAATTGAATAGAGCAGACAAGCTCGTCAAACTTGAACGTTCTACGTGAACTTTACATACTATCTTGAAAGTAAGCATAGCCGATCCTGAACCTTGACATTTCATCCAAGAGGCAGTCAGTTTATTAGTCTTTATACCAATATAAACACGCCTGTTGCGAGTCAGTGTGGGCGCGATCCCTGTAACACTGAATAGACAGATACAGAAAGCAGACTCTTTACAACAACCGAAACCAGGAGCACACACACATACGCGTATGTACGGCGATCTCGAACTGTCAGAACCAAATGCCAGTCGCGGGTGTAGTGCGCTTGCACTCGCTGTAAGAAGACGTTTGTTTCCACTCTTTATAATTGAGCTAAACTTCTGCACATATCTTTTCTGTGCCTGAAAACATCACAACCTTGGCCGAAATCTATTGAGTCAATATACACCCACAGCTTAATAATAGGCTCGGCTCAAGTCTGTTTTATACTGTGCCACATTCTACGTAACCTTTGCCACCCGACATTTCTTATTACGTAGGTAGATAATAGAGCTTAAAAGAGACACGTAAAAGTACGGTCCTAAGAACGGTGTTCCCAAGCTGAAAAATCAGTGTGCATCTAGTTGTGTACATCGAATATAATAGCTTGTCTTTTTAAAATGCCATTGGTGTTTCTCTTACGTCTTGAACATTTATTAAAGCCCAAAATACCAGGCTGAAAAAAAAAATATGTCAGATCTGGTCATTAGTACGGACATAAAATGAATTGCAAGCGCGCCAGTGACATCACGCGACCTGTTTACCAGTCTACCCACAGCACAGCGTGCTTCTACAGAGCCCTGAGGTTTACAGCTCGAGGCGAGGACAACAGTCAATGTCTGATTGCGGAGGAGTTGAGACGTCTTGGAACTGTACCCGATTCATTGTGGCCTGTGTTATTGTGTTAAGTTGTAATTTCACGTAATTTGTTAGTTTATTATAAACAGTGTATCGCACCCAGTGTATTTTCATTGCACGAAACCATCTGCCCACATGATGTACGAGCCTAACGGAATAAATCCTGATATATCCGACAAATAGAAATAACATTTTAAAATAAACGTTACTAAAACAACTTTAAACTTTAGCTTTAGAAAGTTTAGAAGCTTTTCAGCAAGCTTTTATTTAGCCAAAGTCAATTCCTTTACAAACCCAGCGCTTATTTCAAAATTATAGTT
This sequence comes from Noctua janthe, assembly GCA_910589295.1. Lineage (NCBI taxonomy): Eukaryota > Metazoa > Arthropoda > Insecta > Lepidoptera > Noctuidae > Noctua > Noctua janthe. The sequence continues at coordinate 3,871,774 of OU342561.1, forward strand.
GGCTCTTAATAAAAACAGGGCTAGAAAAACGAGCAGATTAAAAAAATAAATCCGTGTACGATCCATTTCATCCTCGCTCGGAGTCCCAAACTCCTCGTACGGACACTGGCTTTGTAAGCCGACCGTCGGCCGAGTAGTGGTAGAATTTCATTAATTTACATCCGTCCCAACTTTTCAACTCTTTAACCCTCCAAGAGTCACTACTGTTTCGTACCCGGGTGTATTTCAAAGTAAACAGATAGAATTATTATTTTAGTTGACGATTTTAGTTAATTAAGGTGATGGGTTTGCTTGTTTCGAGGTATTTTCATTGATTTGGAATCTATTGAATAGTTCTATGGCAAGTTTCTGATGAGTTTTAATTTCAATGGGTTCCGAAACGAGAATTGGTACGCCATTAATGCCAATAAAGGTTTTAACCACGTTGGAAATCGAAGTATTAATTTTATTTTTGTCTACAACATTGTTTTTAGTATTTGCGAAACCTGAATATATGTAGTTTGTTCAGAACATGTAACTGAATCGATTCCAATAATTTTTAAACCATGTTATATTTTGTCCCGAACATATTTAAAAAAGGCTACAAGTTGGATTCCGAGCGACACTAAGTACCTATCGCAATCATTTAGGTACCTACTGCCAAATTATTATTATCAATGAGCTCAAGACGACGCTGGAGGAGCGCGCGCGGGCGCGCCGCGTTTAGACCACGTTTTTGTGCGGAGAGCCAGGTAACAGAACAAGCTTATAACTTTGTGATTTTTCATGATACAGTTTTAATAAAAATACTAGACACGTTGTTTCAGGTTTCGCATAAAAGAAACCATTTTCACTAATAAAAAAAACCATTGTTCTAGTATTCCGACTAAATAACTAACAAAGTTATTTTAGTCAACCAACACACAGACGTCAACACAGTTCAGACTCCACACAAAATACGGCGCAAAGAATAAAAATTGACAGTCCCAAACAAAAATTGGGACAGACCAGAACGCCCGCAGTGGGTACGCAAAATTTATGGGGGCCTCCTCCGGCATGAGCTATTTTGATTTCAATAATATCCACGACAAAAATGTCGGGGGGAAACGCCCCCGGGCAGCGGACGCGACGCCTCAGCCACGACACGGGGTGAATACCAGCCAGGAATAAAATATGTGTAGGAGAATTAACGGTGCCAGGAATACCGGCGACGGCTGTGTGACGAGAACTGTTGCAATGTGTGAATTGTGGGCTGTATGAGTAGTGTTAGCGATTTACTGAAATATAAAAGAAGGTTTTGAAATTACTGATGTCTTTGCAGTAATAATAAAAATTTATGTATTGGACTTGAGGTATTGATTAATGTCATGATGAGTGAGATGTATCAGAGTTTTTAGAATCCAGGATAGATATATTATGTAGATATACTGTTCTAGATTAAAAACTGTCTGCTGTTGGCTGACTTTATTGTTTACTAGATTATGCCTGCGGCTTCACCCGCGTGAAGTTCGATAATTGCCCCACGAGACCATACCGGGATAAAAAATATCCTACTGTTTGCAAAATTTCATCCAAATCCATTCGGTAGTTTTCGCGTGAAAGAGTAACAAACATCCATCCATCCTCACAAACTTTCGCATTTATAATATTAGTAGAAAGCAGTAGCGAAGGGTCAATTTTTGTAAGAGGTAAGCCGGAGTACATATCTTTAATGTGATACTTTATTTGTCTATAGAATACCGACTCTGCCATTTTTCAAAGGGAAGCCGGTAGGAATCGAGTTGTATGGAGCCTTCGGCACTGGTAGAAAGTAGGATTACTGAGAAGCAAAAAACATCGCCAAATTTTTGTCCAATATTCCTATAATTCCCATAAATACAATACTTGGGCATTGATCACACAGTATCCATAGTTATAGAATAATACCTGCCAATTCAGCTGACTCGAGTAGGAATGATTTGTAGTGCCTGAGATAAGGGATAAAGACAAGGGCTCTTCACCCTCCGTGGTCGGACTTGTCCACTAAACGATTAATAAATCAAATAAGTGAATCCCCAATAGGAACTCACGACAAATCTGATTTCCTATTGGTCTCTCGTCAAGGACTAAGCTTGTTATAGATCCTTTACTAGATTAATTCATGTCCACGTTTCTATTTATATTCAGGAGGAATTTAATCATTGATGAAATTCGACTACCATAGGAACAGACTCGCCAAAGACTTTTGTAAAGAACAATGGAAGAAAAATGAATGCATTTTTTAATTTTCACGCTCCCCTAAATGGACTCCCTACATTAAAATTTTTAATTAACTCCACAAACATCAAAGACAGACCACCCTAACACCAGGCTTATGACTTGAAAAAATGATGAGATTTGACTATAACATTGCCCTAATGAAAATAAAAAATCATCAGTTTGGAATTTAGCTCGAGGTCACACCCTTCTAGCTATACATCTGCCTACCTACATGTTGGCGAAGGCACACGTTTTCTTAATGTACGCGATTCGCGAACCCTGCATACACAGTTTTCGAATCAGAATTCAAGATGTGACCTCAAGCGTGGAGCTTGGGACTATACGTCATTTGTTTTTCATCTTATCAGCGACCTTGGGGTACAACGACTTCAAAGGATTGAAGGTCAGGTCACACTGAATATGATTCCAGGATAAGGGAATTGATAACGTATGAAACTATGTGAACACACTCCACACCTTTGTATTCTCACATAGAGTTTTAGTAAGTAGTAGGGAGTTGGGTCAATGTGACGACACTTGGGGGAGGCCAATGCCCAGCAGTGGACGTCTTTCGGCTGAAATGATGATGATGATGATGATAGGTATTTCTACTACAGTCGTTCTAATGGTCCTCGTTGTTCTAGTGGTCGCAAGCGCAACTGCTGAGTGTGAGGTTCTGGGTTCGATTCATAGGTCGGGCAAAGTGATTTTGGGTTTTTCCATCAGTAATTTCTCAGTAGCAGCCACGGAGTCTAGATTTGCGCCCAGTTGATGGCAATAGGCTTGCCCCCTATTACATGGGGCTTACACATAATTGGCGAAATGTGGATGTACTATTATTAGGTACACGTCTGTCTAACCCTTAATATTATATTACGAATTCCCTGTCCAGCTGAGCCAAACATCTTCAAAGTCATCTTACAAGCACTACAACTGTATTCGTTGAACTAGCCTTACATTGTCTACAATATTAATTTAACCCGATTGCAATTTAATCCAAGAAGGTAATGTTTTCCTGAATTAATTACGAAGCTTTTTTCTGGCTGAAAATATTAATATATTTGTGTATAAAAAGGGATTCTTTGTGTTGTATACTCCTTAAAAGCACACCTGTAGATACCGGAACATGAGTCAGCATGGCGTCGCCTCGGCAATTACTCAGTGAATTAGGGGAACCCGTCGACCTTTCGCGGTACACTCGCAACAGAGGTACAGGATGTACACGCACTATAGAAGACGCGGCAGAAGGATGACAGACTTGCAAAAGTTACTCGTAATTAAAATTAAATTAATTACCTTAAATTAAATTAATTAACTTTGTAGGCGTGAAAGTAACCGTTAAAAAAAACTTATAATAAAAATACCTAAATGTGGGTGTACTATAGGTACCTAGTGCAGCTCAGCCTAACTGTTTGGGTTATGGTAATACAAAAGTGATGTTAATTTTCTAAATTTAAAATTTCAAGTTGGGCTCCAATATAGGTAAGCTGTTGGTTTTTTCAAAGATTTTTTATCAAATTATAAAAAAAAAACAATTTTCACTATTAACTATTCTAGATCAAAAAATAAATAAATGTGAAAATTAATTTGTTTGTCTGCATTAACACAGTCTGTAAAAGTGGTACTGATATTTCAAATCACGAAGTTTTTGAAAGCACTAGTCTTCTATTGCCTCGACTCTTGTAAAATTGACTTACCACCGATACTACTACTTACTTAGATGCCTTATCACTAACTCAATAAACTAGAACTTCTGCATCACCTGTTGAGCTGTACACGAAGCGGTAGGAAACGTAATTTCCTTCCCGCAATGTTTTCCTACCACCGACGTACACTGATATAATGTTAATACAGAAAAGCCGAGGGCTTGATTGAATCTGTCGTAAATGCGGCAAGGAACCTCTGCATTTAGCTCTGCAGCGTTTATTATACTCTTATTTATGCTACCATAGTTTCATTAATTTATGTTTTTTTTTTCTTGGGTTAAATGAGTTATAATAAAGGAAAACTGTAGGTAAAAGATTTTTATTGCGATGTTTAGAGGCTAATTGTATTTAAAACGGACACCATAGTAGCCATTGCGTTATTCAGAGTCTCATGAAAATATCCATGCTCTATGTTAAATTTGTGCAAAATAAAATATATTTTTTGTTTTTATCTTGGTTTTTTATATAAAATTAGAGTGAAAGAATAACCTACATATAAAAATTAATAGCGGTGAGATACCATGACAATGAAAAAGTTAACGATGAACGATGAAACATAACTTCATAATTTATTGAATAACTTTTCATTTTTAAATAATTTGATGTTTAAACAGCGTGAAAACATTAGTAAATGAGATGAACGAACAAATAATAAATTAACGTGAACAAGGCATGAAGTCCGAACTTTTTTTGGCATGTTAAATGATTGCAGCAAGAGGTGAATTTAAATGGACTGTGCCAATTAGTATTTTAGAATAATTTTATCTATACCAATAATAAAAATTGAAGACGTCTGTTTGTAATTTCAAAATAACAGCTTTTTACTGAATGCATATGAAAAGTATATTCGGTACTTATAACAAAAACAAAGTTTTTTTCAATATTTTATTTTGTTTATTTTTTCAAATTATTGCTGGGATACGACTATTTTTTAGAATTCAATGTAACGTACTTAAAATATTGTGCTGATGGATGCGTTGATAGTACAGTGGTCATGTAGGTATTAAAAACTTGAATAAAAAAAACTTGTGAAAAAGGGACTTTGACCTTCAATATCTCCGTAACTAGATCAGCAACACGTTTTCTCTTCCATTCTCCATTGTCAGCTTTCATGCTATGACTAATACTCAAATTATGACATTACATCATACCCGTAATACGCGAACGGTTAGGCAGAGGTGTAACCAATAGTAAACCCACATAATAATACTTCATAATACTACTGTATTATAAATAACCGATTTAACATTACGGATAATATCAATCCACGCTAAATTATGGCTTCGTCGATATAAACATATTAAATGTTAATATGCTATCGACAAAATGGACGTTTTACAAAATTATTATCTCATCCGATGATTCGACGGCACGGTACGGTGTACGTAAATTTATTACACCGTAAATTGTGATATCTGCGCTTTAAATTATGTTGAATATTTTAGTTAATGCATTTTTTTTCGAAAATCGCTTTTTAAGCTGAATTTGGTTTCTGAGTCAGAAAATGATATCACACTACATGCAAAAGCTTGTACGTTTGTTACTTCTTTATGTTAAAACCGCTGGACGGATTTAGATGAAATTTTGTACACAGATAGACGATAACCTAGAATAATACATTGGCTTCTAAAATTGAATTTAACGCAAAAAGTACCGCGAGCAAAATTTTGTTGCTTAAATTAACCGCATGTAATATAATTATGTAGTTCAAATGAGGAAAAAAACTAGAATAATTACATTTCCCATTAGTACGACAGATTTCAGCTAAAATAAATCTAGCCTAAAAGCTTTTGAAACTGAAATAGCTACCTTACTCATTTTACGAGTACCTATTTTATCCAATGATTTTCCCGAAGCACGCTTCAATTTTCTACACCACTGTTGCTATACGGATTTCTCTTTTACAAGACTCACGAGCACTACGGTTTTAGTATTAACGCTCTGTTAATCCTACACACAAGTTCCTACATTAATCTGTACATACATTGGTATTAAGTGTCGATATATAAGCTGCAAGGTACATATATAAGCTTCCCCTCCCCTCTCTTCGCGCCTCAACGCTTTTCAGCACAAATTATTTCATGCATTGATTGCTCGACACCCAATTATAGGACACGAATTGCCAAGATTCTTGAAACGCGTTATATATGTATATATAGCGAGAGAAAATAATTGGTACCTATTACAGTACAGCGCCAGACGTTGATATTTATGGTAATTTGTATGTTTTTTGAACTGAAAATGTTTGTTTTGCTCACACGTGTTTAAAGAAAATTGTGGGGTAATTGAAGGGAATATGATCGATAATATTGGGGAGGTATTTGGTTTTTTTGTACTAGCTCCTATTTTAAGTAACATCCAGAGAGTGCAAAGCATGTGGTATGCTATTCTCTGAGGTATGCTTCACATGCGTGGCTACCATTAGGCGCTACCAGCAGCACGCGGGATAACCCTAAAGTAAATATGACGATTTTAAAATTAAAAACTCCTTCCACATATGATTATTTAAAAAATTTAATCATACCTATGGATACGACCGTGCTTATTGCAAACAGTAACTAAAATGCTATAGGATAATTGTATATTCGATTAAAAAGTCGACGTATTTACGTTACTTTTACACCGCGCATTCGTGCTACGGCCTCTGAGACATCGTGATTCAGTAAGTACCTAAGACGTTACGTTTTTCTTTAGATACTTAATTGCTGCCTACCCCTATGGTAAAAAGGCGTGAGTTTATGTTAATTGTTGTAATCGATACACTTGGTGGTTAACTTACGTCTACCCATAACTTACGAGCTCGTTTTGAACGAATGCTCATCGAATTATTAAAACTCGGAAGTAAATAGTTTCATTTCCATAGCTTTTAGGTCGAAAATAGCAAACAATTGTCCGATTACAGCTTACCAGGAATTTAGAGACTCGTAAACAGTCCCAGTAAAACGTATAAAGAAATATTCAACCTACAGAGCAAAAGTAAAAAAAAAATACATTCAAATAAAGTACAATAGATAAAATCACAATTTTCCCCGAGTTGAATATACTTTTAGGATTGAATAGTAACTTGGAACGAAGTCTTTGAAACAAAATAACTTTGTGGACGATGCCTCGCGAGATATCCTTCAGGAAATATGAATCTTAAAAGGGCAAAATCTACATAAATTATTTATATACAACTCCGATATTAATGAGATACTTGAGCGTGTACGTTTTGCTTAGCAACACCTGTTTTTGGTAAGATGGGTGTGTTCTTAAGATGGTTTAAGTACTTCATGTCTTTATCGTTTAATGGTTTTGAAGTGAGATTGTAACAGTCTGATAATACACACGTTCGCCCGCACGGTTGGCGCAGTGGCTGAGCGATTGGCTGCTGCGCTGCGTGTAACGGGTTCGATTCCCGCACAGAACAAATATTTGTTTGGCCTACCTATCGATAGTTGTTCCGGGTCTGGCGTTTGTGTATGTGAGTTTAAATGTTTGTAAACGCACCCACCCACACGATACAGGAGAAAACGTTAAAAAAAAAACAAAATAGAATGCCAAACTAAAACAGAATCACTCAACTAAGCTATAAAAGCTTATCTTTCATATTCAAAGACTACAAAATTTTAAATTTCAAAAACAATTATAAAAAAAAAACAAAAACAATCATAAAATCCATCTTCTTCCACTCAAAGAAGTCACAAAGTCTAAAACAGTTTCTTAAAAGCAATGCCTATATAAATAAAGTCCAACCGTCCTAGGTTTTTAACTTGGAATCCCAAGTTAAACAAAGTGAACGGGGCCGAGGCGACCGACTCGGTTTACAGTTAATTAACTAATATTTACATTTGGATGGTAGAAACAATTTCTGCTAGAACACCTGCCGGCTCTTCTGTGGCTTGGAAGGCTGCCTGTGAAAATGTACGGACGAGAATTATGGGCGGCCACGCGGCTGTATAGACGGGATTTAGAGCGGGAATACCCCCGATATAGTGCGGTGTTGGCTCGATAGCGGTAAATGTGGATTACGTGAGTGTACGTTTTGCTTGAATGGGGAGGGGTTGCTTTTACAATTCTATTGTGTTTAAAATCTTCTATCGATAAATTATAATGCGGCAACAAAAGCACTTTTAAGAATTAACTTAGACGACTACTTTTGAATTGGTGCAAGAACTACAATAAAGTATAATAAGAATAAGCAGCATATAATGTGTGTCTCCTGTTTGTTTTGAAAACACAGTAAAACCCCTTATCACCAACTCTCACTAACAAAACTACACAACATTCTCTGAGACAACTTTTTAAACTTTCCCATTCAAATTCTTACTGCACAAAGTTCACACATAGCTGCTTACAATAAACGTAAAATTATTTGCAAACTTCTGCCGAACGCGGCGGCAGCGCCCGCAAACTACGCCCGTATGTCTTGTAAGTATTACTACCCACAGTGTAAGGGTGAGCTTACACGGACAAGTTAAGTTACTAAATTCGTGAGTAGATTGGTCAAATATGGTGTCACGACCACATCAATCAATTTACTGCAATTTCGGCTCAACGTAACATGATGTATAAACAATTTCTTGGCTTCGGGCAAAGGTCTAAGTCACAAATTGAATTTCCAAAGAAAAAAACACCATATTTGACAAATGCCTCATTAACAAGTGTTTTAGAGCAGAATTCAGACTTAGTCATAGGGAGGGCAAATAGGGCTGCGGGACTGTTCGAAAGAGATACCGCGGCCCTGGAACACAAAGGGCTAAGAAGGAGCTTTGATGGGTTTTAGTCAGTGACATGTCTGACACTCCCTTCCGCTCCGCCCAGAGTCAAGAAAAGGAGCGCAAATATCAACAATAGTCTATGGCAACGTGAAATATCTAAGTAATTATACTTAGCTACTCCGAACAACAAAATAAACTAAGTAAGACGGAACAAATGAAGTAATTAGAGATAATCTTGCCTATTGGTAATGGAACCATTTTCATAACTAGACCAGACCACACATTGATTGCTCAAGGTTGCAAGGCAATTTATTGCTGAAAAATCAGCGATGTAAGCACAACTTTACATCGCCCACTACATACAAGTGCATTCCAGTCTAGGCGATTTAGAAATACAGCACAGTTACACCATGTCGTTATAATATCGTTTAAAGTTAGATTCGGTTTAGCGTGGCCAGCTCGTTAGTGGATGCATACGGCTTAGCGTTAATGCACTTCATTTCGCTCTTGTTCGGTATTAAATTTTCGAACTTGTATTACTAACTGGTTGAGTTTTATAGGATTTGTGAGAGCTGTGTAGTCGTTATGGTTGAATAGGATTTTGCGTTTAGTTTAGATTGCTTTAGCTGTACTTATTGGCTTATTGCTAGCAGAATGATTCTAGAACTTTAGACCTTACCTGTTTGACATTAGGTTGCACTAGGGAAAAATATGTCTTATTATGCAGTAAACTTGTACCTATTCTAATAGATGACTCTTGTGATAGAATAGTCTGGAGGAATTCTTTAAAAAGAGTTACAGAAAAGTTGAAAGGAAATCGACTGTCTTGGTAAGGACATATGATGGAGAGGGACGAATCGCATGTGACTAAAAGAGTGATGAATGTGAGTGATGAATGTAAATATTGATGGATGGAGAGGGAGAAGAAGACCAAGGAAACGATGGATGAATTGTGTGAGGAATAATATGAAAGAAGGTGTAAATGATTGCGTGACGGTTGACAGAGGAGAATGGAAGAAAAACGTGTTGCGCCGATCCCCAAGTGACATGGGACAGGGGCTGGAAGATGACGAGTTCGTTAAAACGAGTTAACCCATTCATAAATAGCATAACATAGCATAGCAAAATCAGCCTATTAATGTCCCCACTGCTGGGACGCAGGCCTCCTCTCTATGAGAGGGAATGGGCTATAACTATATCCACCACGCGGGCCCAGTGCGGGTTAGTAGATGTCACATGTCTTCAAATTTTTGGTTCTAGGACATGCCGGTTTCCTCACGATATTTTTCTTCACCGTTTTGAGAGCAGTGGTGATGAAATAACTTACACAAAGTAATGCGCCTGGCTGGGTTCGAACCCACGACTTACTGCTCGTAAGTCGGGGTCTCCACCACTGGGCCACCACTGCTCTCATTCATGAATATTTACTGTAAAATATACTCGTATTATTCTATAGACTACCCTATTATTTAGTAACTTTTCAAGCTCAAAAAAGTCTTCAACAGCCCAAAGAACAATTTTTACCTATTAATATCTAACTTACCCTATATAAAAAGGTCTTAACAACCACTAACAATTCTTAATGGCCTCCCCGCCTCTAAATAATAATATTCATTCATTTTAATTAGTCGTAAAAAATCTTGAGAAACAAACTAAAACTCGTAAAGAACAACAGAATAAAGAATAAAAAGTTAGATATTGGAGTTTGCAAGAACTTCGATTAATTAAGTATTTTACGAAAAGAATTTAATAATATAAAAGATCATAAACGTTTCAAGTTTTTGAAGAGAGTTAATTTTTGACTAGAATTAGTGCCTAGTTTAAGTCTAGACTGTTAGGAAGTTAAATGTTGAAGTAGGTTAACTTATAATATATTTTAAGACTCAGTCGTGTTGACTCAGTTGTGATTCGTTTATAAAGGGTGTAAAAAGACCCTTAACGAAGCCGAAAGGTACTTATTCTCCCCGTCATTGCGATATTTTTTTTGTTACGGAGTTTACCTGGGAATCTTCTAGTTACGGACATATTGGAGGTCAAAGTTCCAATTTTTTCCAAAGTTTTTTTTAAATAAAACTCTTTAAAATTTTTAACTTTACTTTAATTACCTCCATGACCAGTTTACTATTCAAAGCATCCATCAGCACCAAGTTTTGAGTTCGTTACATTGAGTTTTACCGTAAAACGTGATTTTTCACCCCGAAAAAAGAAGTCGTTTCCCAGAAATAATTTTTGCGTAGGGTAGTTTGATGTACATAATGCTTGGTTGACGGCTTCGTGAAGGTTCCGTTTACACCCTGTATTATAGAATCTTTTACGAAATAATTCTAATATCTGCTATTGAACCTACTTAAAACCAACTTTACTTTAGTACAAGTTTTTTACCAATATTTGACAACCAAACCAACCAAACATCGTTTGGAATGACAAAGAACCATTTTCCACATCACAATGTTATATTATTGCTGGTTCAAATAATACTATGTTATACTGCAGGAAAAAAAAACTAACCTTTTAACGGCAAAATATTTTTACAAAATTACAGAACCTTTTATAACCAAAAACGTAAAAATTCTAAATTAAGAACACGACTTCAAAACTTAGTATTAAGTTCGTTAAAATGACAGACACTTTTAGAACTCCTAATAAATAATAAGACGTATAAAACTTTTCAAATTAACTACTAAAAAAGACAACTAAAAGTCACTTTAAAATATCTACAATGAACTGCTAAATGCCACAAAAGTATATAAAAATCATAATAATTCTGAGCTCGTAAGTTTCTGACACAATCAAAAAGAAAGTGTCGGAAAAAATAAAGAGCTGGTATCCGCCGGGATCTTATAAAAACGTCACCTCATCGGACATTGTTCACAGGTCGCGGGATAGTGTTGTCAAATGCCAGGTGGAAATTCCCGGGATTAGCTCAATTTAGACCGGGTTTTGTCCAGACTAGATATCTCATTATAATGTATTTATTTATGTACACACTAAGCAGGTGATTCCTTAAAACTTAGTTTTATAAGGAACAAGTAAGCTAACAAGCAATTTATGAAAATTTGTCGGTTTATTTCATTACCTAAGCGAAATTGAGACTTCACAATTATGTAAACAAGTTCCTAAACTACTATTACAAAGTTAAATTGAAATCTTGTAACAGTATTTATCAGAATATTTTGCAAACCAATCGCACTACAAAACAATAATAATTCACCACACATAAAGGGGTCAACGAAATCGCGGCACCCCCGGGATGCCCCGGGAAAAAATTGGGACACCTTGCAACACTAATCGGGGTACAAAGTGGCAGGAAAAGTTTCTTAGTTCCATCCCCCTTACCCCAACCCTCGGTCCCGCCCCGGGATTAAGTGAGTGGTCTCCTGAAGGATTTGCTGACGCGACCTGGCTCGCAAAAAGTCGCCAATGTCCCGAGAATGATACGCCGGGGACGTGAGCTAGTAATTAAAGGTGATAAAGGTTATTATAACGTAGATTACTGTTATTTTGGACCTAGGAGGATGTTTTTCAAATCAGGATAGCATAGAAACATTCGATATTGGTTATAGTCATATTTGTACTTACTTAAATGATACATTAGATGTTAAAATATCATAATAACGACTAAAATTCAAGCGATTTACTTGAATAACTGTTTTGAACCCGTAACCTATTTACGCTTTTAAACACTCTTTATGCTAAATATTTTCCACGTTTTTATTACAACGAACATTATTGCGAAACTTTAAAACGCGTTATTAAAAGCCATGAAAGAGAAATAAAATAAAAAAATAGAGAGAAAAACGTATCACAATCCAGGGCAGCTACACACGAGCGGTGAACAGTTTCTGTACTAAAACCTCGCAAGAATCTTATTAAAAGTTGCCGGTACGCCGTCCATTTGTTTAACTTTTATTCCCATAGCTGTGCCGGTCGAAAATGTCCGGGAAAAGTCCAAGCAATAGTGTTGAACTTACCGATATAGTTCGCGGGATTGGGAGTTTTGAATATGTAAATAGTATTGAATTGTATTTCGTTTTTACAGCTATTTTCATAGTTACAGGATCGGTACAACCTTAGTTTTTGTTTATCCTAAACCTCCTGAGGGGTCATTGTACTCGTCATTATGAACAATTATTACTATAGGACGAATCCTGGAATCCCTAAAAGAAAAAGATGCTGTTTGAGACTCTGTTTATTTCCCAATTTGAGGGTTTTAAACACTACTATACAACAAAATAATTAAAGATGGAATGAACCTTTGCGTCAAGTAATTAATTACAACTTCAACATAATCACTAAACAGTTTTCCTATTTTAACCACCTGTACTATGACGAAAACTTATTAAAGTCATTACCGAACTATAAGCTAGTTACAGTTACGATAGCATTTTAATTGATATCCTTGTTGAACAATACAGTTTTTTAACATAAATTAAAATGCTAACTCCAAGTTAGTCTCTAGAGGGATGTTGAGGCAAGATATCCGTGGCGAGTATTTAGATTACGTCCGGGTTTGACCCATAACCCGGGATGTCTCACCGTGGCCGAAACGCTGCCGTCACTAGTGTGGTATATACTGTGTCCCTGAAAACTTTAATGTACTTACTTGTAACTTAGTAGTGAACGAGGGTTCGTTCGTTCGATTCCGGTTCCATGTGACCTTGGTTTTTGTTGGTAGATACTTTGATTTGTGACAAAATCGAAATATAGTCTTACAACAGTATACAATCAAAATATGGTTTTATATCTTTTGCTCGCGGCATCGCTCCCATAATGTACGGAAATTAAGCCACGGGAACGTTTTTAATGTAGCCACTCGAGGATAATGTACCTTCCCATTAGTGAAAGAATTTTCGAAATTGGATCAGGAGTTTGTAAGATTAATCTCTAGTTGCAAACTTACAAACATATTAGTAAAGATTGGCTAATGTCTAAGTGAAGTAGGTGGATAGACTTGCTAAATTACAAAGAAAACTTGTATCATATTTTCCCCGATCAAGCTATTCAATAGTTTCGGATAAAATCGAAAGCTTGTATGGTTACATTGCACATGTTGTAAACTTCATCATTTTTGGACAGCAACTAAAGGAAAATATCCTGATATAAAGCACCTACCACTTGTAACTAAGTTTTCATCAGGGTATTCCTCAAAAGCACAACTATTTTTAATCGAAAATAACTAAGTGCAACTAAATTATTCCTCGAAGCGCAACCATTAGTTGCGGTCACAAATTCAAATTATAAATATTATATGTGTCGGATCCGGTCAATAGTACGGACATAAAATGAATTGGAAAGCGCGCCAGTGTACAGTGGTGACATCAAGCGACTTACTTACAAGTTTACAGACAACACTGCGTGCTTGTACAGAGCCCTGATGTCCAGCTCGAGGCGAGGGCGACATTGAGTGTCGGATCGCGGTGGAGTTGAGACGTCTTGGAACTGTACATTGTGCCCCGAGTTATTGTGTTAAGTTGTAATCTCAAGTAATTCGTTAGTTGTTGTATTGCTAGAAACAGTGTATCGCACCTAGTGTGTTTTTATAGCACGAACGAAACCTACCGTCCGCCCACATGATGTACGAGCCGAACGGAGTAAATCCTGAAATACCCGACATAATATGTTTATTCCTCAAAGCGCAACTATGATAAATACAGAGGGGTATGATGGATTCATAATTTTTTTTTCAATCATTGTTGCGCTTTGAGGAATAAACATATAGTATTTTTAATTTGAATTTGTGAGCGGAACTAATGGTTACGCTTCGAGGAATAATTTAGTTGCACTTAGTTGGTTTCGCTTAAAAATAGTTGTGCTTTGAGGAATACCCCTTTTCATCGTGCATTACTGAAAACAAAACTAATATCTCTCAGTTTCCAAAGAGCCGCCACATAATAGAAATACGCTGACCAACTTACACAGACTAATTTAGTCAGAAATTAAATTAAAATGATGTATCAGTTCGGCAATGTAAAGTTATCCGCCATCGAGTGAGTTTTCATTGAAAACTTTATCAATTTTCGACTGCGCTGCCCGGGGGTCGGACGACTACCAATCAATTACGTCATCGGTCCTATACGGTGATGTTGGGTAGGTGGACTGGGTGGCAACCTGACCGAAATGTCGGGTATATAATGTGACTAGAAATAATATACATTGTTATTGTTGTCAACGTTGATAAAGCTTTGCGTGTTCTGATTATGAAAATCAGGATCACAGTTCGAGGTTCTTCAGTAATATTCGTATTAGTATTTAATATTCACTGCGATAATTCTTTGATCTACATAACATAATATCACGCCTGTAATCCCCGAAGGATTACGCAGAGGTGTACCTAATAGTAGACCCACATTTCGCCAGTTATGTTTAAGTTCCATGTAAGGGGATGAGCCTATAGCCATCAACCGGACACAAATTCAACCTGCTGCTGAGAAATTCCTGAAACACAAATCCAGCCTGCTACTGAGAAATTCGTGAAATTCCTGAAGTTTCTTTGATCTATGTTCTGATATACAAAATTTGGAACTGAATTTGGTTGCAAATGGTTCACGGGAATAGTTGTAGTATCTAGGTTATAAAGTAATTTTGACACTGATGGTCGAGCATTGGCAGACAATATCTGGGAAACTATCGTTGACACCATCCTAGCTTTTATCTTCAATATCAAGATCTGATAGAATCTATCCATCATGTACAGATTTACACCTCGTATCTGATACGAGGTGTAAATATGTACATGTATATACTTATGTTGTCTATACATTACGATTCTGGTTTGTGGGGATTGTATGTAAACGTCACCATAAATTATCTACATAATTATGTCACCTGTATGTATGTAAGTACTACATTGACGCTCGTTAGTTAAATGGCGATATTAATTACAAGTATTGTGGTGTTGTTTGTGTAAGGGATTAATCGCGGCCGCCATTGTCCCCGGGGAGAGCCGCGACACGGAATATGTATGTTTAGTGGCGTGAATATGCGTAGACGGTGAACAAAACCACATAATTTGTAATAGTATGGCATTTACTAGGTTGTAACTTGTTGTACCTTTGACAACAGTCGTTTCTGGTAGTCAGAATCAGTCTGAAAGTCTGTCCTTCCAAGTGATATACCTCATATATATGACCCAGTAAACCCTGGGTTGTGGACGTCAGATAAGCAGTCGCTCCAGTTAAACAAACCTGGAATACAGCTAAGAAAGGTTACACTGGAAGCCAGTCCTAATAAAGTTGGGACAAGGCTAGCAAATGAGTTTGTAATCGTACGGATGAATGATTTAAAGAAAGAAGTGACGAGAATCAGCCTATAAAGTTCCTGCTACTGGCTGACAGGCCTTCTTCTCTTCGATAAGGAGTGGGCTGTATTTCACCACGGGGGCCCAGTGCGTGTTGGTAGATGTCACACGTCTTCGAATTTTTGGTTCTAGGACATGTTGGTTTCGTTACGATGTATACCTTCATCTTTTTGAGAGTCATCATCTGCCTAGCCTTTTCCCAAATATGTTGGAGTCGATTTTCAGTCTCACCGGATGCAGCTGAATACCAGTATTATACGTGTAGCAACTACCTATCTGCACTCCATAACCCAGTTAGTACTGGGTAATTCGATACCCATTGGTAAGACTGGTTGTCAGACTTTCAGGCCATTGACTACCTGTAACGACTGTAAAAGATCTACAAATGATAGCCGGGACCAACGGCTTAACGTGCTTTCTGAGGCACGGAGGAAACTCGGTATGTAATGTGTAGTCAGCCATCTACGGACCAACCTAGGCAAGCACGGCTTAACCTAAAGATCGACCCGAGCGGCTGCCACGAACCACGAGCTCCTCGTTTCCTGCACCTTTTTGAGAGTATAAGATTAATCAATTGAAATTTTCATTCAGCTCCATAGGATTCCGTCGCGTAGCTGCGTTCAGTAGTTGTGATTAGGTAGCTTTATGGCTGTGGTTTGCGGTTGTGGTTGATTTCAGCCTGTTACTTTGACTTTGTAAGAAAATACAGAAAGTCGTACAGGTAACGAAGGGCTTTATTATAAAGCTTAATAAAGAGCGACAACTTTGGTGTCAAAAATAATGGCATCAAAAAAAAGTTAAGCTGTTTTGAATTACAGCGTGCTCCATGAATATAGGTAGAAATAGAGCTAACAAAGGTTAGGTATGTCTAATGACTCATGTCTTTGGCTTTAGTAGGACTAAATGTGAATTATCTAAATAGATAATTTTGTTTAAATAATGTTGCCCGTGCGTGCTATCATACTAAACGTGAAACTAAACCACCATAATAATTCATAATATTTCTTAATGGTTAATATTATGTTCTGCCAGGGCTGCGGGACTGTTCGAAAGAGATACCGTGGCCTGGAACACAAAGGGCAAAGAAGGAACATGGATGGGTTTTAGTCAGTACAAGTCTGACACTCCCTTCCGCTCCGCCCAGAGTGGGGGGGGGGGGGGGGGAGCATTTGATGATTTCCCATCCGAAAAAAAAAAAAGGTTTAATATTATGTCTGTCAAACCATCTTATATAGTGCAGCACCAAAATTCACACAAAATGATTTACTTAGCAAACTATTCTTGGTTTAGGTTCTTAGTCAGCAAAGATGAATGAATCGATATTGAGTCTTATTTTCATGCATTTCAAGCAAGAAAATGATGACATGCCCTCTTTCTTCAGATTACTTCCTAATTAATCTCATTATGGAAATAAAAAAAAAAACCTTGCAATATTGAAAATCCTTTTGAACAACTTTTTACAACACACAATTCGTGTAAAACGCTTAGAACCAAAGCAAGGCGGAGAGAGAAGTAATTAAAAAAATGACGTCATTATAAGAAAATTATTCAACGGGGCGATTTTCTAAACATTTGCTTACCCGTAAATTTCCGGTCGTAAAGTTTATTGGCGAGGAAAAAGAAAAATCTCAGCAAAATTAAATTTCATTAAATCCCTTCAGACCTTGCTTGTGGAAACACAGGGGAACTAGAAGAGCGGCGAGCACGCTGACTTAGCGATAACTGCGAACTAGAGCGATAATTAACAGGGAAAGTGAATATTGGTAATAGACAGTTTCGCATGGCACGCCGATAAAACGCCACTTGTTAAGATCCTTACAAACTTCTTCAATACCTTTGCTTTTTCAACGTTCGTTGGTACAACTAACCAAACAGGCACGCTGGTGTGGAGAGTTGTATGCACATGACTTTTATAAAAGATAACACCAATAGTATTTAGAACTTTATTATTTTATTTTGTTAAGTAAAAGCGGTAGTATGATGGTCTCTAGAACGACAAACACTGACCGTCTGTCTTTCTAGGACGTCCCCTGAATATGCCAATAAATTCATTGAAATTGATGCAATTTTATGGATAATGAGAACAAACATGTGTTTTAGTATTATCATCATCATTCTCTTGCCCTTATCCCAAGTTATTTGTGGTCGGCGCAGCATGTCTTCTTCTTCCACACTTCTCTTTTACTCGTCATCTCATCAGATACCTCCTTTCTTGCCGTATCATACTTCACACAGTCCATCCATCGTTTTTTAAGTATCAGTTACTAACAATTCCTACTATCTGTACACGCATTACGGGTCCAACTTTCACCCCGTATACACTCATATTTACCTACTATTAAGCACTTCTCTAATAAGTCTCTCCAACGCGAACTTAAGGGTGGTTTTTTTATGATCACTCTTTCGTGATCCGAAGGGGAACCACCCTTATTTCACAAGCACACCCCTTAATGCGCGAGCGTGATTATACGCGTTTCAAAGACGAAAAGCTTATTACAATTAATTGGCATCTCCTGTTGATTTTTGAAGTAATGAATGTGAGGGTGGATCTTTTGGAAGAAATGGTAAGGAGTGCAAAAAAATAATAAGGATGTTCGTCGAAGTTGGCATGTGATGTAGGTGACACTCACAAACACATTGACGAGTTCTATCTTTGGTCGAAGCCTTTGAGTCTGTTTTGTATTTAGAACCTTATCACGAGTAGAATGAAGTTTTTAATACAAAATTGACAACTCAGACTCGGATTTTAACCAGGTTTTTGTATTTAAAACTATAGCTTCTTCGAAATAAAATTCAATATTAAAAAATGGCTTCATGGTTTAAACCTTTGTCTACGTCTAAAGAAAAACCTTGTTTGATAATGTTAATTTTAGCCATGCAAAGAGACTTAAATTACCTGTTCAATGAACATGAATATAATAAACAGTGCCAACTGAGACTAACGTATTGCAAAGCAAAATTTCTTAATTTCTTATTGTTAAGTACCAGATAACTTCAACTTATACACTTTACTATCGGCAAGCCAACATTATCGTCATTATTCTCTTGCCCTTATCCAACCAATTTATTTGGAGTCGGCGCAGCATGTAATCTTCTTCCATACTTCTCTGTTACTCGTTATCCCATCAGACACCTCCTATCGGTAAGCTAACCAAACCCATAATACAATTTTATGCACTTGGAGTTAATTCAGTCTGCACTCAACCAAACAAAAACATAGCATTCAGGAATTCGATACATCCCCATAACACTCCAGTCTCTAAAAAAACATCGCAGACAGAAAATCGTCAGCCAAAAAGAAGCTTTAATAAAACTTAACTTTCCACTCCAAACGTTTCCTTGTAAAATTAAAAAAATATTAACACATTCTCTCTTGAAAGACTTCGCTCTGGCATCCAGACGAATAATATGCTGAAAATTAGACGTCTTTTTTCAAAGTCGAACGAATGGTATTTTAATTATAGTGCCGTTAATTACGAGCCAAAGGCTTGGCGAGAGAGCTTGTTCGTTCAAAGCGTAGGTATTTCACTTTTAAACTTGCCTCATTTGTTCTTTAGTGCTGGCTGTTCTCTGCTGATCTTAGAATAAATAATGGAAGTATCTAGTTTTTTTTAACGAGCTGCTTGACTTGTATAATAAAACGTTTTGAAAAGTTCTATAAGTAAAAATTAAGACGCAGTATCGGTGAAATAAACTTATCCATTACACCTAGTTGATTGGTTTACATTGGCATTACCCTATATTCTTGGAAAACCTAACCTACCTTTTTTGAGTGCGAAATGTAACACACACATGGTCAGTATAAATAAATAAGTAATTACATGACTGAACTACTTCTTCTTCTTTTTTATCGTGTGGTTAGTGCCTAACCTGGTGTCAGAGTTTTTATGTCGGCCATGGGCCTCTGACTTGGGTACAAATAATAAAATGTATATTATTTAGGCCCAGTCAATGTATATTAGTTCAGTCAAAATAAATATAGAAAAGTACCTACACTTTTCTATATTTATTTTGACTGAACTAATATCATAAGATTTCTAAATAACTAGAATAACGAGTATTACTTAATTTAATACCTAACTCCTATCCTTCTATTTTGCTCTGCATCTCAAAATCAGTAATTCTTGGCAATTTAGAGTTAAAATAGTTAAAGGAATACATTATTTGCGCTAGAGTTCTTTAGATTGCATTTTCAGTAACTCATACAAGGTTTCTGTCTACCCAAAATGTATTTCTATACCTACCATTCATGTTAACTTGACCGTAAACATATATTTACTTGGCCAAAGGTACTCAATCCAGCAAACACAAGGCAGCAGCATCCATGTTTCGTAGTGCGGAGACCTCTCAAGTTTTTCCCGTTGTCTAATCGTCCGATCCGGGATAGTGGGCTGCTCGTTAGTATAATGGCTGTATTAATTGCCGCTCGTATTGTTTGCTGTCCCGGGGTAGGGTAGTGAGGTGGCGGGACTGATGTCGAGATGGCTGACTGTCGATTGTTTTCGACGGTGCTGGTACGGTATTGGTGTTTATTTGTGAAGCAAGTTTGATTTCTGAAATGGTAAAGCGAACAATTTGTGTTTTTGTGAGTTTAGATTAGAAACAATAAATTATTCGATTTGTGTTCAATTTCAGGTACTTGCCTCAGTAGCGCAAGCACATTTCATAATTCGACTATTGTACGGGTCTGTTTATGGATGTATGTACGTTAGACGTACGTTACTTTGTTTTCCCTCATAAACCATGCTACACTTATGACAGAAACTAAAGAAAACCCATAAATGTATGTAATGACGAGATTATTTCGAAAATAAAAAAATACAATTTTATAGTTCATTGACAGTACAAACAGTACTATCGAAAACTAGTTGAACACTACCCCATCACTACTCCACCGGACTACGGGCTAGGGATTAACGAGTCCCGCTGTATCCCGGGCAAAGTTGAGAGATATCTACAAACGGTCCCGGGCTGATTTGTTTGTCTTGTTACGCGTCTATTAAGTTAAGTTAAGAACAGTTATTTCGATAGTTTATACTTGTTCCGAGTTTTTATTGCGTTTTGTTATCGTTTAGTCGCTTACGATCGGCTGGTATTAGCTGCAGCGCGTGTTGTTCCTTTATTCGTTTTGTAGAGGCTTTGTTAGAGGTAATTAAAAGCGTCGTTAAGGAATAAGGATGTCACAGAAGCCAAGGGATAATAGACTCTATTTATCTCGTGATTTCTACGTCTTCCTGTGGTAGCTTTTTAAAAGGGTTTATATTAATGGACTTAATCTACCACAGCCTAGTGCTGGACAGAAATGTCTCGTGATAGAAAATGGTTGCCACCGCTTCTGTAAGCAAAGTGGCGTATGTGACAATTGCAATGATGTTCAGCACCATACTTTTTTGGCATTAGCAGCTGTAGTAACTTATCTTTAGCTACTTTTCTATTCATTCAAAGTGTTTTACACATATATTTCGAAACTAATCCAAAGTTTTAGCATAATCTGGGAATTTCCTTGTAAGAAATCACTTAAAACAAATTCATCGCCTTTAAAACACCAAAATAAAAATGCATTTCCCCCAGACTTTATACGGCGTATTAAACCAAACACATTACCCCATCGACACCCAAAATGAGAATGGAGATTCCTCCCATACATCTATTTTTATCACTTTATTACATCGATAAGGGGCAATGCATACGAGCAGAGGGATAAAAAATGAGACAGACACAAAATATGTTTATTTATGTACGAATAACGGTACTAATAAAAGCAATAAGAGTAATAGGTATATATGGCCCATCCCTTTGTCCCTTAGGGGATGTACAGAACTTTAAACGGTAAAACGAGGTGTATTTACATTCTCATATAAAATAAATTGAAGGCGAAATAATAAATGACCCATTTGAATTTTGAGTTACTCAAGTTAAATTGTTTTTTGAGTTCTTATACTGACTGCACACGAATGGATAAAATAAGAAATGAGTACATTAGAGGAAGTCTGAAAATGGTAATCGGTTATCGTAGTATGGACATGTGATGTGGAGGAATGTGGAATATGTTGAGTATGAATGCAACGATGGATGGACTGTGTGAACGATGATGTGGCCAGAAAGGAGGTGACTGCTGAGATGACGCGTAATAGAGATAAATTGAAGAAGAAGACATGCTGCGCCGACCGCCAATAAATTAGGATAAGGGCTGGAGAATGATGATACTGGCTACTTGAATAATGAAAGCAACGCTAGAATCTAGTGTAACCTAAATTCACGAATCGAAATCTGCATAGAGGTATGAATGCCTCATCTCTCATCGAAAAGGGGGGTCGTCCGATTTGACGAGTGTTGTGTCTGCTGGGTGCTATTGATCAATGGTTCTTGTCAGGGTGTAGTTAATATCCTAACTACAATATTGAATTTTGCGAGGTGTCTAAGCCTGCGGAACTGTTCGAAAGAGATACCGCGGCCCTGGAACACACCGGGCAAAGAAGAAACATGGAAAGTCTGACACTTTCTTCCACTCGGCTCAGAGCGGGGGGGTGGGGTGGGGTCTTTTAATGATTTCCCATTTGAAAAAAAAGGGGGCCTAAAATGGCGGCTTTAGCAGAATCATAACATAGGATAATATGAATCGCGTTAAAATTCTTCATGTCGCAGACGCAGTTAATATTATCAATTGTTACTTTGTGACCATTTTACGAATTGTAACGTAATTCATATTATTATCCTATGTTATGATTCTGGTAAAGCGCCCATTTTAGGCCCCCAGGTCAGATTCGCAGTTCGTATATGACTTTGTAAAAGCTGCCACACCTTAATGCAGGATGATACAATAAGGAAAATAATTTCCTTCAAAATTCTAAAAGTTAATATAAAATGCAGAATTTCAACGAATAATCCTGCCCATGGCTCGAAAAAGGCAAGGCAAAATTTCTCTTGACTAATTATTATTCCTCCCAAAAATAATCGTCAGTCAACTGTAATCTTTTTGGACATTCGTGACAATTCAGACCGGCATAAATTAAAATCATTGGACCCTCTTCTTTCAAATAAAAAGGTCAACTTTATTAAGGGCAGAGCGCACTCGACGATTTTTAATTTAAGGACTTATGCGCACTTACGACTCAGACGGACGTTTCAAGTGATGAATTAAAATTGTCAAGTGTGATTTGCTTTAGGAAGCTCCTTCTGTTGTTATAACGATGGGAGCAGTACGTGTTTATTTATCTTTTGAAGTTATTATGATTGTATTTTGAAAGAAATATTTTGTGAAACTAGAAGTAATAAACAAATTACTACGTCAAAAATAAACAGCGTGTTTTTTCCGAAAACCCTATGCTCATTAAACTTTAATAAAACAAAATAAAGACTCTTTTATACAGAGTTTTGATTATTATTTTCTGCAAAATTGTACAACTGTATGCGATTTACGACCCTATCATAATATACTAAACAAAAACTAAATTCGATTTAAATTTATTAGCAACATACATTCCTCGCTAGATCACACAATGATAAAACTTGATTCCCAGACCAACTGTTTATAATAAAACTTTGAAAAAAAAAAGAAAACAAGTTGATTTTTCTACTGGCAACATTATGTAGATTCGTCCTCTCAAATTACTTATTTTAAGCAATAAACGGCGTGGGACGTCGTAGAAAAATCTTCGCCTGAAGAAATGACTTCTAAAAGTTTGGTCCAAGTTATAAACTTTGGGCCTCCGTCGCCGCGGGCTGGGCTTAATGTGCCAACTTCTTTTTTATGATGTGACAATATGTTCTGAACGTGGAGGAATGAGTTCGGGGAGTAAGTTCTTGAATTTTTCTCAGGAAATTAGACAATGTGGAACGTTGGGTTTTTAGAAGATTTTGGACTGCTGGTGAAATGTTTGAACGATATTATTATGGCAGGTTTCCTAGCGAGAGATTATTTTTTAAGACCTAGGGGGATGTGTAGCGTAAACTACTTTATATTAAATATTAGTGAATTTCTGAATTCGTGCCTCGTCCGCACTTCGTACTTAGCACAGCTTGCGGCCACCACGGTCTAGCATAAATCATCCTTCATACATTTGGATCATGCGTCGAAAATGATGACTTGATGATGGCTTACATTCATAGAACGCATCTCACCACAAATAGAAGTCACATCTTCAAACTTTTTTCTAACTAAACATTACCGATGCAATTAACCACGCTGTCACATTCAACTTGTACCACGCAATGTTGCAAAGGGCGGGACATTGATAATGGTTATGGTAAAAGTTAGTCGTTCCAACTGTGGAGGGTAGTCTGTGGTAGAGCTACCGACGATGGCGACTTAAATTGTATCGAATGAGACGTGAGCAGAGGGTGGGCAGAAGTATCTAGGTAAGGACCAGTTACAGGCATAATCTGTTTTGTGTCACTAGGTAGAAGTAGAACATAATCGGCGTTTTAACGTTCCCAACGCTGGGACAAGACACTGGGTTCCTCTCTGTGAGAGAGAGTGGGCCTTAATCCACCACGGAGTCTAAGTGCGAATTGGTGGATGTACCAGTGTGGATTGTTGGATGTACCAGTGTGGATTAGTGGACGTACCAGTGTGGATTGGTGGATGTACCAGTTTGGATTTGTGGATGTACCAGTGTGGATTGGTGGATGTACCAGTGTGGATTGGTGGATGTACCAGTGTGGATTGGTGGATGTACCAGTGTGGATTTGTGGATGTACCAGTGTGGATTTGTGGATGTACCAGTGTGGATTTGTGGATGTATGTACGTGTTCTAAATAAGGAGAGATATCTTATTGATATGATTTTTGTTTAGGACCATTTATTTAGCAAAATCTTAAGGGTTACTAATGAAAATCATAACTCATTTGGTAGATTTGAGACATTTTCTATAGTTTCAAAAATGAAAGCCCTTGACATGTTTCCAGCAATAAGAGTATCTATTTCCAAATCATCAAGGAAGGACATTGTAAAATCAACCTTCTGTATTCCACCTCTACAACACCCAGTTTCAAAGATTTGATGGTATCGACAGCGACGTTTTGCGAGTTTTCGCATCTTAAGGGACTTTTTGTTTCAGTACAATTTGTTATGTTAAGGGATTAGAAGACAAAGGGACGAAGTTCTGTATCGCACATACAATCTTCTCCATATTATGTTAATGTATTCAGTACTTTACTTTTTATATGTTTACCGTCTTGGGAGAGAAAGAACGTCAAATGTATAAAAAGTGCGTTGTCTATGGAGGTTAATGACACGTAGAGCTTTCTTTATTTTGTTGTGTGCAAACATCTAGCTATGGTGGATATATAGTTTAATGGTTACATTTATAAATGGTAGTAGGCAGAAACTGAATGTCAACTGCTACGATCGTTCGATACTTTCATTTGCTTCGTTCTCGTTTATAAAATATATTTGTTTAGACGCCTCGCAGGTTGAGAGTACTACGGAGGAACTAAATAGCTTCAGTTAATTGAAATAAAAAAAAAAATAATTTCAGAGTCTACCTGCACTCTCCAGGACTTAAAAAAGAGTCAAATGACAGAACTGTCCAGGTTACTACATACTGGTCGGACAGAATATTACTCTTCACAAGACGAAAAACCTTTAGAGTAGGCAATATTTGTAGCTCTTCACCTGTCGAGGCCCGTAGGCGTCTGATTACATAAGCAATCAGTATTTTGCGGGCTTTTCTAAACTATCTATTAAGTTCGCATTAATTGTTACGAATTACCAGTAAGTATCTACCTGGAAATATTGTAATATACCTAGTCAACTACCCGGATCTACGCGCAATCCAAGCTCATTGAAAGTTCTCGGTAAGTTTTCTTTACCAATACTAAACTGAAACCGATACCTTGACGAACAATGAAGAAGCGGTTTTAGGTATTCTCAAGGGAAGGTACCGATCTATAATCGTTAGTTAAGCCGCTTTACAGACTCCGCCACCTACAGGCAAAGACGGGGTCACCTTAACACCGAAAACATGGCATTTAATGACGTCACAGGTTGTCAAACACATTGTAAAAAAACGTTATTATAAAACGCGCCTCAATACGCCGAAAAATATCTCATGAAAAATGACAAAGCATAATAGTAATAAAATATCTTTCATACTAACATTTTTATTACTTTTCTAGACGAAAATGAATGATCGCGCCCCAGAACCCAGACTAAAAGCCTTTACATTATGACGTCACAAACTTTTTTCTCTGAATCAAAGTGCGTAATAGTAAATCCGAGAGATTTTATCGTTTCACAGACGCAATTAACGAACTTTTCCTCACAAAACGTTCGTTTTTAGATAAAAATCCTTTCTCAAATGTCCTTTTATAAGTCTAATCAGATTGTTACAAGTTTTTATCGTCTGAGTTGAGCCTAACTGTGTAGGTACTCTAGCAAGTGACCGTTTTGTTTGGAACTTGTTCCATAAACGCGGCGTGATTGCATTTGTCATTGTTATTGTGTTTGTTTATTTGTTTTTATCTTGTTTCTATTGTAATTGGTTGCTGTTGTGCTTAAAGGATTGGATAAGGACGTGGGACGGATTTGTTAATTCAGACAGTTTTGTTGTAGTCCTTTTTTAACGTTTGTTTCCAGTGTTTTTTATTTGTTTCATTGTTAGTATGAAAAACAAGTATTGCGAGTATTTTCAAATCACATTTTAGTGTAAAAATCTACATACGTTTATGTTGCTCATCCCTTTGATACAATCCTTTCGTAAAATAATAACCGACCTCCCACTAAATGTTTTCCGAACGACCGACAAAAAAAAAGAAAACTAAATGAAAGTGCATATTTGATGTAAAGCCGAAAAAATGGGCAGCATATTTGATACAAAGGCCGGTAAATTGCTGTAAATTCGTTAAAAAGCATAAAACACTGTGGAAAATGTTACCTACTCGGCGGAAGGCTACCGGCATTTAATCCTCACGTCAAAATAAGGCCGCGTCAGGACTGGGCGTGATTTACACGCGGCACGAGTTTCGCGACACGACTCACGCGCTCGACAAACGCGACAGCTCAGCCCACAGACACGGGCACGAGTTCAAAGCGGGCCTCGAGTGACTGACACCAGTGTTGCGCTTACGGGAAAATTTTAATGGATTTGAAAGGTTTTTCGCCGCCATTTTGACAGAGACACGGACTGTGATAGGTTGTTGTTGGTATTGAAGGCCTGGATGGATGAATAGTATCTATTTCCAAAATACATGTCTTGTTAGAATTACTGAATGAGGTTGACTGGTAGAAAATGCTCGGTAGCATTGACTCCGCCTATATACAGGGTGGGTTACTGGTAACTCGCAGGACGCATAGTAGGGTTAAAATCCAACAAATTAAGCCACCAAATGCTCTACAGAAATTCAGTTGTTTTTGAGTTAGTTACATTTTAGTTTTGTTGTGAAAAATACCGGATTAAATCATTTGAAGCCAATTTAAAAATGACTTTACGGCGTGACTGTACTGAAATTTAAGTTATTATTATAGTTGATGCCGTAGCAGACCTTTCTTCTCCGTCCTGAAAGGAATACGTCGAGTTACCAGTAACCCTGTATAATTATGAAGTTGAAACAAATAAAAAAAATATTTTCCCACAATACACGTAGGTATGCGTGTGGAGTAAGCTTTTCCAGCAAAATAAAAGTTATATAAACCGCTTAACACAATATAATATTAACTGAATATAAAAACAGTTCCCTACACACTACACAGCTTCATTAATATTTAAGTAAAGCTTATAAAACGAGTGATATAAACGTACCGTTGCCGTACTTTATCGTTATTTCAAAACCATTTATAATAAAAATAAGTTTTTAATTACTTGATTTACTTGACGTCAGTTTAATTACAGTTCTAATCCTTATAGCCTGAACTTAGTAGTGAAACTTTTAAAAGTTCTTCAGAAATAATTAAAGTAGATCATCTTTATTAATTTAAATTTACTTATTATAACTAGAAGACGGGATTTAAATTTACTTTTTAGGGATTATTTTTTGTGGACATACCTACTTTTTCGGTCATCATTAATTTGAAATTTATTTTTTGTCTTATTCTGAAAATTTTTCAGGTGACGTAAAATTACAATATTGACAGTTTAGGGCAAAAAAAAATATAAATACCATACTTGAAGAAGAAGAAGAACAGCGACGTTTTGTAATATTCCATTGAAAAGAAACAGTCATGAAGTTAATCATAAGCATGAATGGACAACCAACAAAAGAAATGATCTATTCCATCTAACATTCAAGTTTCATGCTGCAATATCAACCTCAGCTAAACGCTAAAGACTGGTCAAGAATAATCCTCACTTAACAACACAAAAAAAAAAACTATCCTAGACTTAAAAAAAAAGAATAACTGAATCTCCATTTTTAAAAACGGCGCCAATTAACACAGGCCACAAGCCAATGAGCGCTTTGTGAGAACGACTTTTTATAGCCAAGATAGCTAAAGAAACGTAAAAGAAACTTGTTTCTTTTTTTTTAACTAGCCACTTGAAAAGTTCAGAGCGCACAGCACAAACTCCTTGCTCCACAATTGACAAGTTTGCTTTAGTTTTTTTTAAATGATTATGGGCTTAAATGGAAACTTTGGCGAGCGTTTAGGTTTTACTTGAGTGTTTAAGAGCTTTTATTTCTTACAAAAATAGTAGTACTAAAATGAAATGCCCGGATTTTAAATGGAGCAAATGCCTATCTCACCTCGTAACATTTTCGTTACTGGGTAACTCGATTCCTTAGTAAGACTGGATTCTTATTACCAGAAACGACTATCAAAGACCTACCAATGACAGCTGCGACCAACTGCTTAAAGAGTTGTTTTTTTTAGGCACCGAAGTGTTCTGGGTAACTACTATAACGGTGATGGTATGAAAAACCCACGGAAGTACAGTCAGTGCACAGCATTGTGTGCATAAGCAGCATGAGCGGTCAAATGATGCCGGGCAAAAACCGTCCACCACCGACAGTCAGACACTTACAAAAAAATGTTACCAAATTATTTATTAAAAACGCCGTCGAACCATCAATCGTCAACTATTGCAACTACACATAAATCGGTGGTTCCGTCTGTGAGAGAAGACAAAACAACGATTAATATCGCCGTTAAACTAACGACAGGCCATTTGTTATGGCAATATTACGGAACTGAGGCGGTTCACAGTTACAGAGCCGATGTATGTACGAGCAAAAGTGCTAAAGGATTATGAATTGTTTAGATTCAATTTTGTCATGTTATTGGTTTTGCACATTAACTCGAGGAGCTCGCGGCTAAATTATAACAGCCATTCGGATTAATCTTCAAGTTAAGCCGCGCTTGCCAAGTTTGTTTTGAGGATGGGTGACCACCTATTACCTACCGAGTTTTCTCCGTACCTTGGTAAGACTGGTTGTCAGACTTTCGTGCCACTGACTACCTGTAACAACTGTCAAAGATCTACAAATGATAGCCGGGACCAACGGCTTAACGTGTTTTTCGAGGCACGGAGGAAACTCGATATCAATTGATGGTCACCCATCTACAGACCGCCTTTGGCAAGCGCGGCTTAACTATGAAGACCGTGCGGCTGTTATTATTTAGCCACGACATTAAAATCATCAAATCCCTGAACGAAATAATAACCAAACAGCACTGTTCCCGACTGTACCCCGTAACAAATGACATAGCCACGTAAGTCTTCGCGTCCGCGACTCATATCTACCCGTATTTACATTTGGTTTCTTCAACCGCAACCATTTTGATTTATTACTTTGAAACTGTACATCGTTTGTATTCTACAATACCGGATGTACGGAGATGGTAAATTAGTTTTTGTCCTGTAACGACGTGGCAAGGAAAAGGATAGTTTGTCATTTCTACGGTAGGGCTTGTTTGAGCGATTTTCTTGAATTGATGAAAATTAATATTTATTGTTTATGGCAGGGTTTTCTTTTATCTCGTATATTGGCAATTAACTGATTAATATTTGATTTACTTATGAGGAAATAAAACAAATCAAATTTATTGGATTCCTGAAATAATTTCTTGTACCGGTCATCTTAGTATGATGTACTGAATTCACTCCATCAGTTTGTGGAGGGCTGTCCCGTACACTCTGTATAGAAACTTAGACAAAGCCGAAATACACCTATATTTCAAAATGATACATTTATCACTACACTTCAAACACAAATGATACACTTATCACTACACTTCAAACACCACCTACTTGCATGAAAACTTCACAAAAACAAATGAACTTCAATTTTAGCGTGTCCATGTTACAACGTCACACGCAGATAGCCCTTTTTCATTAAACTGTCATTACGTTAATTAACTTTGTAGTGTTTAATATACACGCAACGTTGTAAATTATTTCATAAAGAGTAGCTCTTTTGATTTATTTACTTTGTACGATACTAGCGACCCGCCCATGTTTCGCACGGTTTATACGAGTTGATTAAATAAAATATTATAGTTTAAAAAACAAGTTTTTGAGTGACGTTATTTTATTTCTCACATTTTTCTTAGAAAACCTTTTCATTTGATACCCATATCATGGAAATGTATAAAACTTAACTAGTCCGCCACCTTTGGGAGTCTGCCATATTGGATTTAGAATGACGTCATTTAGCTAAACAGGCATTGTCATCCAAATTAAACATGTATGCAAAATTTCAGGTCAATCGGAAACCGGAAAGTGGGCTTAACTTCTAAGATTTTTTTTTACATAGTTGTAGCTAATAAAAGCCCGTTAACAACAAAGAGATTTCTTTTATAAATGCAGTTTGATATACCGGAATCAATTTCGGAAATTATGGAGAAAATGGTATCAAAATTGTATACCTAAGACCTTTATTGTAATACCTATGTTCACAAATAAAGTTTGATTGATTGATTGATTGAAAAAATCTGGTGCAGACATAAGAAGAACAAAGCGGGCACATAGATATGCACGAAAAACGACTTTAATTTTAAAATCTATACTAATCTGTTAGTCAGCCCGAAAGGCTAACAACTAGTCTGACCAAAGGGTATCCGTATTAGCATAACAAAGCATAGCATAATCAGCCTATTAATGTTCCCACTGCTGAAACGCAGGCCTCCTCTCTATGAGAAGGAATGGGCTATAATCCACCACGGGGAACCAGTGCGGGTTGGACCCCTATTACCCAGTCCTAACTGGGTTGTAGAGGTTAGATAGGCAGTCACTAAATTAAAAATACGGGTATTCAGCTGCATCCGGTGAGACTGACCCCGAGATAGTTGGGAAAAGTCTAGGCAGTCTTCGGTTATCACTGATGTATTGTTACTGAGAACACGGGATATATTTTGTAACGTTGACCAAATCACTGGCAGAAGCTAGTACCTATGTAATAGAAATATATGTTATGAAAATATAGTGTGCCTATAAAAGTGTATACGGTCGGCAAAGTTTGTAAGAAGTTCATGATTTATGTGCAACTGGAGGCTCGCTCTGGTCTCCTGAAATTCTAAAATATGCTCTCGTGAAAACCTATGAACAACTGCATTTTGCATTTTAGCAGGCTCTCAAGTTTGGTAATTTGATAACTTGTGTTGAAATACTGAAAGATTTTTACTTTAGCGAAACTACATAACATCACGACTGTAATTTTCCAAGGGTTAGGCAGAGTTCTACCTAATAGTGCACTCCCATTTTGCCAGTTATGTTAAAGTCCCATGTAATAGCGGGCGAGCCTATTGCCATCAACCCAGGAAACTGGCCCCACTTAATTTAGCTACATTTAGAAATGGACAAAAAATTTATAGCGAAAGTGGGATATTTTTGAACCTTTAGACGAGAATATTTAACATTTAATATGAATTTAACCTCACACCTGGCAACCTCAAAGTGTATCTATGGTAAAACCATATTTCACAAATATAAATCACTAAATGTTGTCCGCATCTTCATTCGCGTTTAACTTTTGATGTGTAAGTGTGAGAAAAGAAAAGGATTCTATGTGCTATTCCAGACTATCCTCTATCTCTGTGGCAAATTTCATCCAGATCCGTTCATCTGTTCTGTTGTGATTGTATAACAAACAAATCCATCGATTCAAACTTTCGCATTTATAATAGTTGTACCGATTGTAATGTAGAAGAACACAAGATTACTTTTCCGTCATTTCGGATAAT
Source organism: Noctua janthe (assembly GCA_910589295.1). Lineage (NCBI taxonomy): Eukaryota > Metazoa > Arthropoda > Insecta > Lepidoptera > Noctuidae > Noctua > Noctua janthe. The sequence continues at coordinate 3,903,811 of OU342561.1, forward strand.
AACGTGATACAAACTAGACAACCAACATTTTATACCTCACATTTAACTCAAGATTTTCGCTCAGAGGAGCTCGTGGCTAAATAATAACAGCCGCTCGGGGCGATCTTTAGGTTAAGCCGTACTTGCCTAGGTTGCCCTGTGGATGGCTGACCACCCATTACATACCGAGTTTCCTCCGTGCCTCGGAAAGCACGATAAGCCGTGGGTCCCGGGTGTCATTTGTAGATCTTTGACAGTTGTTAGGTAGTCAGTGGCCCAAAAAGTCTGGCAACCAGTCTTACCAAGGGGTATCGTATTACCTAGTACTAACTGGGTTTTGGAGGTCGGAGAGCAACATAGTTGGGAAAAAGCTGGGCAGTTGATTTAACTCAAGATTTTCACCGTGCTTTACTTATAAGAAAGGATAAACTTGAAGCTAAAACAGTACTTCCATAAAAAAGCGACAACAATAGTTCGGAAAAACTCCGCCATTTAAATTTCTCCGACCTTTTCAAGTCGGAATAAAAAGACCTTTCTTACAATCAGTGACAATAAATAAAGGCAAAGATATGAAAAGAAAAGCATTTGAATTTACATTCGTTATGTACAATGGACTATTATTTATGTCTAGACGTATAATGGCGTATGTCAAGTGGTCGCCGAAATGGGCCCTTTGAGACGAACCTAAAGGCTAGGACAGAAAGTCAATCTTTGGGTATAATGGTAATGAGATGGGTCACAACTTTATTGTGTGTGTATTGTACTGATATAAGGACGTGTATAACGGCTGATTTTAACAAAATAATGTATTTCCTTGTGTGTTTACAAAATATTGAAAAAAAAAAAAAAGTCTTCTTCTTTATCGTGTGGTTAGTGCCTAACCTGGTGTCAGATTTTTATGCCGCCCATGGGCCTCTAACTTTGCTTTACATGCCGTCAAGAAATATCTCTCATGCATGCTAGTTTTCTCACGATATTTTCATGAATCCGAAAAATCAAAGGTGCGTGTGCGTGGATTCGAATTCAAGACCTATGACTTGTCAGTCTGACGGTCACAAATAATTCTACCTATAGAGTTTCTTGCCCATTCTTCTCCATATTCAACCTAACTTTGAGAATATGCAACTATAAAGAATCAATTCAAATCCTTGTATAATTTTACATTCAAAAACTCCTTTTTATAGCTTATTTGAAATATATGGTTGAATTTTATATCAAAGCTACAAATTGGATATATCCATCCTACATCACAGCAAATTAAAACATTATTCTAAATCAATCGCGAACACATACACCATTTAAACACGAATGAAAACACATCAAAAACATTTAAAAACAAATTGGAATAATTTGGTCGTAAACAACATGTAAAAACATGTTCAAAGTTCGGCGCGCGTAATTTACTCACGTGTTAATTTACGCGTTTTTACGCATCCACGCGGCGCGGCGCGCGGTTGTGTGCCGGCCCTTACGCCTTGGTGATATATTGTGACAGGTTTAACGCCATTTTACGGTTAAGGTGCGTCCTGTATCAACCGAGTGTCGTAATTTATTGACTTGTTAAGATTTTTGTGTTGGTTAGATTTGTATCTTTATGATTTTGCACGCTAGTGGGGTGGAGCTGTTACGAAATTTAGTAATTTTGTTTCAGCGGAGTTTCTAGTTACTTAAGTCCATTAATAAATAGGCTATACCCTTGAAAAAAAATGCTCTAGCAGCACATTCAGTAAGAAATAATGTGTGAGTGTTGTAATAATGAAAATGACAATCAGTAAAATAAACTACAACAGAAACGAATAAAAATCGCAAATATAACAAAGGACATCAATTTTATGAAGATTATTATACATATCTAACCTAATAATACGGTCATCAATTTCATCAGGTTATATTATTACCTAATATAATTGATGACCATATTATAAGGTTTCTCCCAAGGTTACGAAGATCGATAGTATCCCAAAATGTTTTTGATAATATAGCAGTAGGAGATAGCCGTGCCTTTAATAATAGGACGTACCTTTTCCAATTCCTTTGGACCCAGACCATTAGAAATACATTTAGCTAAACGAAATTACCTGTACCAGTACCTGTTATAGAGAATTATGGAAGAAGAAATACTGGAGGATGTTGCGTTGGAAGGCCTCCCACTAGGTGGACCGATGACCTGGTAAAGGTTGCAGGGATCCGCTGGATGCGAGACGCACGGGACCGGTCAATGTGGCGACACTTGGGGGAGGTCAATGTCCAGCAGTGGACGTCTTTCGGCTGGAATGATGATGATGATGATGGAAGACGAAGACATGCAGCGGCGATATCAAATAAATTGGGATAAGGGCAGGCTAATAAAGGTGACTTATGACAGCAATCTTGTCACTTTGAATTAGTGGTTCCAAACACTACCGCTGAGCATGAGGTTTTGGATTTGGTTGCCAGTTCAGGCAAAGTTTTATTGGGTTTTTACGACAGGATTTTTGAGCCCGTAGCCTGGATTTGCGTGGTTGATGGCAATAGGAAAAAACACTCCTCTATTACAGGTCGGCTAACTATAGACACACCTCTGCCTACCGCTCCCGCGATAAAAGTTGTAATTTTGCGTATGTACAAGCAGTCTATTCAAGCAAGACTAGGCATTATTTTATTTTGTCGCCTGTAAACCATTCTAGGGCAAACTCGCGTTAATTCCGTCCTGACGTTTTTACGCGTCACCATTGTGCGTCAAAAGATATATTGTGACGGATTACAGCGTCAGTGACGGTCAAGGTAGGACGTTAAAGCTAGATTGTATGACTTGTTTTTTCCTTTACGATTATTTTGTCGACATTTTGTGAACAGATATGAAAGAAAGGTGAAGCAGCTAATTCATAATTTGCTGGCACGTAAATAGGTTTGTAAAGATAGTTTCTGATAGTTGGTAATGACCCAAATTACTATCCAATATTTCGCTGTTTTAATGGGTTGTTGTTTTATTGGAAAATCTATTGATCTAATATTCCTATAGCTATTTAAGAGTTTAGTGCAACATGCGCGATTATTTCAACATTTCGATATTAATAAATTAACTAAGCAAAATTTTTGACAGTTATTTGTCGCTGCGAACATTCAGAATGCACAACCTCAAAGCCATCATTGTTCAACAGGCTGATGTTATAATTTAGTTCCTTCCAAAACTTAAACCGGTTCTCTAGATTATTCTGCATATTCTCAGCAGTTGACCACAGAGTAGAATTCCATTTCAGAACACATTTTCATTACATTAAAACTTATCCTGTGCCACGTCCGACTGCAAGTCTATTTTACTCAGTTATAATGGAGACCTAAAACACTGTTAACCAAAGATCTTCACGCTTGGTTTCCCCGAAGGGCTAGGCAGAGGTGTCAAACGAGTATGTACACCCACATTTCACACGCTACGTTTAAGTTCCATGTAATAGAGTGAGCTCATTGGTGAAGGTTGCAGGGATCCGCTGGATGCGAGTCGCACGGGACCGGTCAATGTGGCGATACTTGTGGGAGGCCCATGTCGAGCAGTGGACGACCTTCGGCTGAAATAATGATGATGATGATGAGCTCATTGGCGTCCATGGGACACAGGTCCAGATTCCGAGCAGTTATTGAGAATTTCCTGATGGAAAAAAACAAAACCAAGCCCGACCCGGAAATTCAACCCAGATCAGATTATATTCTGCGGTAGCGCTCGGTGCCAGTAGACCAATGAGATGGGCAATACTAGTGATTAAAAGTACTAATCATCATCATCATCATCATCATCATCATCATCATCATCATCATTCTCCTGCCCTTATCCCAATTTATTTGGGGTCGGCGCAGAATGTCTTTTTCTTCCATACTTCTCAATTACTCGTCATCTCATCAGAAACTTACTTTTTTACCATATCATCCTTTACACAGTCCATCCATTGCTACTTTTCATCTTTATTTAAAATACTAATATCCAAAGAAAATGTCTTCCTTTATGATAGCTGAAATGTCCCACTAACCCACATACCGCTACAAGTTCATTGTGAAACACCGAAAATATATTCACGACCGACGAACATAAATTTAAATAGATACGATCTTCAGCAATCACAATAAAACTACTCGCTTTTATTTTCAGAATAAAGTTGAAAGGAATGAATTTTTGTTTATTTATTTTTATGATTGGTTTTTGAGCTAAGTGGATGGTTATTGAGAGGCAACCTGTCGACTAAGTTTAGTTGGTGCTGATTTATTGTCACGTAATCATTACTCAGAATAATAATGAGAGAAGTTTTGTGAAAACCTAAAAATGTACGTAATAGTTAAGGGGTAATAGTTTCGATCTACGATTTGGGTTAGACAAATGTTTTTCTTATAAATAAATTTTTACAAACACGATTTTTAAACTGAATCAGGTCAATATTTCCTATTAGACTGCTAGGAGAGGGAAAACTCAGAGGTCACAGTCTCGTCAAGGTCCTCACTACCTTGGTCAAGTAAATTTAAGACTATGTAAAAAAGAAAAGAAATGTATGTAGAAAAGTGCGTAACCACTATTTAAGTCAGAATAAATAGCTCTCTCTCTATTAGAAGTCGAGTCATGGTAATTATTATTAGGTTTCTCGTTTTTAATTTTGGTATTTGTTAAAATATGTATTAGTTTATTTTATTTGTATATAAGTATTAGTATCATTATAAGTGCCTATATAAATTTTCGATAGCAAGAAGTTATTTTTATATATTTATTTTGTACCCTATCACAATGTTTTCTTATTTAACCCAAAGGTTGACTGTTAGAGAATGCCTTGTGGCATTAAGTCCGCCTATGTATCACTATTGTACATGAAGTTTAAATAAATAAATAAATGTATCTTCATCGTACCCAAAATACGCGCTTTGACGTGGAGTTGCGGACTGGTGTCCGCAATTCGCCCGTTATACAATACAATCTTGATCGTAAAAATATACAAATTGATTGGTTCAAATTGAAACGCTACACAAATCATGGTACACACAGTATGGTACTTTCAAAAGATAATCTTGTAGAAATTACTAAACTGATAAATTATAAATTGAGTTTGTATCAATCATCAATTTTTACATTTCTTGTCCATTATTTAAAAGTCAACAAGACCCATGTAAAATCAAGATAAACCGTGAGTTTCCGATGGCATGGAGATACCTATCGTTACGGGTTATGTAAATAGTCGTAACTCGGTAGCCAGAAGCCAGCGAGTCTGGAAATCGATATGGAAGCTTAGAATATCGATTTCACCGAGGAACTAGGCTGATGTTGAACCGCATCTCGTTAGACTAGCAGCTCTAACAAAACTAAGAAAATAATGGTAAGTTATTTTTATAAATTATGAGAATGAAGAATAAGGTATAAAGTTCCTCAATACTCCATAGAAGAGACGATCCTCCGACCAGACGGGTTGGTGGGTAAAAGTTGTTGTCAGGTTTTTCCATATACCCTTAAGTTGCGGATAACTTTAATAGTTGTATATAATACTTTAATAATTTACAATGTTGATGTTAGTTCTTCATTTGTGGCATAGATGTTGCTGTGCTACTTTTTGTAGGGCCGCGACATATTATGTCCATCAATGTTCCAAAATCAAAACATTTTTTTTTTAATATGTGACTTTGTTTAAAATTAATTATAGTGAGAGATGGACGCACACAGGAAGAAGTAAAAAGCTATGGGTAGAGACATTTGCCCAGCTGTGGGATAATACAGGTTGATAAAAAAAGTAAAGCAAAAGGTGTTAGTTGAGCGACCCTTGAAAACCATAGAAGACTTTAGTTTAGTAATATTTCCTCAAACAGAATACACCTCTAGTATACTCATACACACATCAACTAACTACATAATGATATTGAATACATATCAACATATCGTACAGCTCTCTATTTACTGAACAATTGTAAGGCCATTCAAACGTGGCCTTCCGAAATTAGGCTTAGCTCACAACGTGGCCTAGGTCGATACGAATGAACTCGGCCCATTGATACTCGGATGTGTACACATGTGTTGCGCTGGTGGGGCTATAGTTTAATTACGGTGAAAGTAATTATTAGATTATATCGTCGGTGCGCTTGCCAAACCGAATATGTGCATTTTAAGAACTTTTCAGGACAACATCAAAACTGTCTGTAAAAGAAATCAATAAATCTTCTGAAAAAATAAAAATAGAACAAAATATGGCAAAATATATCTATTCTAGTCTAAGATAATAAAAAACTTATTACATTTGTGTATGAAAGCTAAAGTATTTCTTTTGTTGTGTACAAAAATATCAGGTTTGGCATGTCTATTTATACTAATCTGATCGTAGTCTGGATTTGTGTCCGGTTGATGGCAATAGGCTCGCCTCCTATTACATGGGACTTAAAACATAACTGGCGAAATGTGGGCTTACTACACAGCGGATGTAAAAATACCCTTAAAGAAGCCAAAAAGCTTCATGGAATTAAATAAGCTTAGAGGATAGCCAATCCAACCAGTTATTCAAAGACATAGATAATATATGGGATTTTATTAGGATAAAGTACACATAGATGATTTCAATGATTATAATTCTATAACTAGTATGCGTAACACTAACCCGCAAATTGCAAAAAGCGTAAGAAAATTTGAATTTCGCAGGCTACCCTGACGCTTCCCCCTTAAGGGAAAGTTTTTACAGTTCTAACACAGATACTCAATGGTTTAGAAACTATAAAAATACTCACCTACCATAACACAGTCTCTCGTTCCATTACACACAGGGCAATCAGGACCACTATGGGTGCATCTGTGACGTCATACAACTCCATAGCCTATAGATAGGTACAGTCAACTAAAGAGATTACCTGAATGCACCTAAAGACAATATTGCTTACTATTCTGTACCTGTTTTGTACTCGCTACCGCTAGGCATGTCTGTTTTAAGTAGATGGCGAGTCATTATTTTATTTATAAAAAGAAAACAATTGTAATGCAATGAACAGAGCAAATATTTTTTTTTTGTTCACTCAAAAGTACAAACAACAAAATAATATGCAAGATAACCTAACCTATATTTTTTATCATGACAGTACCTAAACGTTCAGCCTATAAGAGCCAAGTGAACCGGTTCCGTTGAGCGCACTCATCTGTGGTCGCTTGATAACGGCACCAATCGCTTAAATTAAGCGCTGTGCGGTTCCACTTGCCGCGTACGGGTAATATTGCTAAATAAATGACTGAGTATAGGGTTCTTTTAATGACGTTATTAGACCGAAATAATTTACTAACCTAAAGTTCCTGTTTGATTATTTTAACAGCGAACTATTCAAACTATCTTTGAATGTAATTTAGCGCACACCATTTAAAACCTTAAGTAGACTCTGATAAGTCCTGAATTTCAATTACACAGCAAGTCAACAATGTCTAAGTAATATACTTACTTATATGAAACTTGAGAAACAGTAGGTAAACATAATATCACCACTTGTTGAATGCTAACTTTCAGAAATCGAAAGAGAAAACTATAGGGCTTTGAAAAGACATAAAAAAGACTGCTAAAAGCAGTGATAGCCTAGTGATGTAACCGTCGGACTGCCAAGTCATAGGTCTTAAGTTCGAACCCAAGACACGCACCTCTGATTTTTCGGATTCATGTACGAAAACATCGTGAGGAAACCAGCATGCCTAAGAGAAATTTCTCGACGTCGTCGTGTGAAGTCAAGTCAGAGGCCCATGGGCGGTATAAAAACTCTGACACCAGGTTAGGCGCTAACCACACGATAAAGAAAGAAGGTCGTTAAAATAAACCAATAAGGGAAGTTTATCACTGATAACACCAATAACTAGATTGACATCCTCCCATAATCATAACTCCCGAATTCATAATAAAATTAATTTTAGGTACACATCCATAAAAACTTTGATCATTCAATTCGTAAAGGTCAGGATAGCAAAAAAATATTAATCTCAATTCAGTTTATTACCGTACTCAATGGCTACGGCGTAGCGGTACTACGATGCTACAGCGTAGCACCGTAGCGGTCGTTCGTAGAGGCGGCCAACCGTTAAACGGCCTGTCGTAAATAACAGGCCGGGTTACAATAAATGAATAATTATCGGATGGTTACCGTTTTACAGCGGAGAGTAGCTTTCAGAGCCGCCTCTTGATGAGAAATCGCATGATAGACAATGATGGTTTAATTGGAGGAATGACTTTGCTTTTGAAAACTCAATTAAAAGTTGTCAGATTTTTAAAACATCTAACCTGCAGATATAATAAATCAATGAACCTTAAAAAAAATCAATCATTTTAAAACTACACTCTGAATGAACCACTCACTCCAAACAGAGATATTATGCATTATTCCCCATTAATTTTACGTCTGGAAAACAATCTACAATCGCCAACTAGCACGGGATTAATAGGTCAAGCGCGAAACAACATAAATCAGGCGGACGCTAAACGAATAATTGATGGTACAAATGGACGCACATTCGCCCCCCCCCCCACCTCCGTACACCCCCCTCCGTTCCCCCCTAACATGCGAAAGCTAAGCGAATTAATTATCAACGGAGCCTTGTATGGGATATGGCAATGAGATAATGTGTTGGATGTAAACGTATGATTGTATGTATGATGGTAGGGTGTGTGTTACAAACACTTCTTCTTGAGAAGAAAGGTCAGTTGAGTAGTACTCGCAACCGGCGTGTGTGTATGACCTGATGTATGAACTTGGAAGAACCAAAAGGAGTATGTAAGGATCATAATTATGATACACCTAGGTGAAAAAAGGCTTGACTTTATGTAAGTAGATGGAGTGTGTACGTGTATGTGTGTGTGTGTGTGTGTGTGTGTGTGTGTTGTGTAGGAGTCGTTTTATTGGTTACGATGGAAATAGAATTCCGGTAAGACCTAATAAGTGGTTTTAAATTACACCTACAGCTGTGTACGTCCTTTAACATTGCTTTCATGTTACTACGAGTATGAGGATAAATTACAAATTTAAATTCGTTTCCAAACTGATTTTATTTCCTTTTGTAATATCTAATTTAAGTCGTTGTAACGTAAGTTGATTTCAGAATGACTTGAAAAGATGTTTCATCAATGTGCTGATGAAACATCTTTTTTTCAAAGTTTATATAGGGGTGATGAATGATTTGAAACTGGAATATAGCTCATTTGATTGTTGCTCGTTATTCTGGTATGATACTGTGACAAGTGCCAGGTCGAAACTCCACCAAAGCGGAGACGAATGGAGCAGAGAGTAGACAAGCAGGAATCAACCAATCACATTTGTTGAAATCCACATCACGTTTCTCGTGTCTCCTGTGATTGGTTGAATTTTGCACGTCTCCGCACCGTTCCGTTCGTCTCTGTGTCGGTGGAGTCTGTGATCCTAAAGCTGTGCAACTAGTTCTAGATTAACGTGTCATTTTGTACAATGTTTTCTAGTAAAATGATTACCCACCTACTAAATATAGACGGCCCAAGAAGAAAGTTCTATAAGAGACACATAAGATCAATAGAAAGATTACGTACAGACTTAAACTCGCGCCTTTTTCTCAGGGAATAGGCAGAAACCACAGAACGCCACTTGCTACGATTGTTACATACTCCTTGCCTCGTCCACGTTCATACATCTGGCCACGCTGGTTGCAGTTGCTTGGTAAAAGAAAACGTTTAACTAAAAAAGGTAAACTACAATGAGGATCCTATGTATTCCCAGTACCACTGATTTCTATAGCGTTCATTGCATTTACCATCAAGCAAATCGATGTTAAGGCAAGTGCTATTTTCTAATGAGTTTTTTTCCTTTTTTTGTCCCCTGAATTAATTCCGAGTAGAAATTCGGCGTGCCATCAAAATTCCTGTCTTGTACGTAATTTAAGGGGAGGTGAAGCCAAACGTCAGTTTTTATTCAGAGTTCCCTTCCTTTGACTGAAAAATAAGATTGTTTTTTATCTTTGGTGAATGGATTTTTTTGTGCTTGTGGGTAAATTTGATATAAACTTATGAGTAAGAGTAAATAGGGTTATGATTCGGGTTTCATTTATAGTCATTTAAAAATACCTTGCCTTTATTCCTACATTAAACTTGCGAAAACGGATGTGAAGACCATAATTAATATTATGTTCGTAACACAGTGCTAGCTACGCGCTACGCCGTAGCGACATTCGTAGCTCGTAGCGTAGAGGGCTTTCAGACGTGTGTATCAGTGCTTGCTACGCCGTAGCAAACAATTTGCAAGACGTTCAAAACCAGATTAACATTTCCAACATAAGTTTACTCTTGTCTTTAGACATTCAAACAAGATCTGAGAAACCACGAAGACAAACACAAATTACAAACACCAACATAAATTAATTATTGTTTAAACAATAAGCGTCTTAATGAAACCTATCCCATGGCACAAAGATAAGGGGGAAGGGATCTCAATTAGATCCCATAAACACCCTATTTGTTATCTTGTACTGATAGCAAACTAAGTCAATCTCTTGATCAAACATAATTATTACTGTTGAGTTTCATTTAGAACCGAAAACAATTTGATATCACTTCGAACTGTACTCAAAGTTTAGGGTAGTCTCTACTTTTTGCTGTTTCTGTCTAAGCTCTTTGAAAGGTTGTTATAAATAGAACGTTTCTGTTTCTAATTCTATGGCATTAATGTTTCTTTACATCCGAAAATATGAATGATTATAGAGCTCTATAATATAAATACACGGATCCCTATGAAAAACGAGTAAATACCATTGAGTTACAGATATTTCACGATAAATAAATATAAACATTAAAACACTAACTATATATCACATGACAAAATATGTATTCAAATGTGATAATGGAGTTTTTTTTTATTACCCTATTTTATCCCACTCCTGGGCAAAGGCCTCCCCCATTCCTTTCCAACTGTCCTAGTGTACAATAAATAATTTAATTTAAGACATTCCATACCCCAATCTGTTACGAACCTCCATTAAACTGCATCAAAATAAAACATAATGTTCAAAGTGAAAGCCAACATTCTCATATCTCTTAACGTTTAATTAGAAATCCTCACACACGTTAAGTGACCAAATATTTAAATGCCAAACACTGGATAGCGGTTGTACAAATATTCTCAAATTGAATGAAACTACTCGAGAGCAAAACTCCAACCAACTGCTGGAGTTTCGTACGGTGATTTGATGCCTCGAGGCGCACGGACCGGGACCCGACGAGTTCCGATTTGTTCCGAGGTTTCACGAAGCCAAGATAAACTAAGCGTTAGATTTGAGTTGTAGTTTTTGCGTGATGTGGTTTTATAAGTGTAATTTGATTCATGAGAATGTGATATGAATTAATGCAAGACCAAATTTTATAAATGTAGGATTTTTTTTAAATTTCTTAATAAATTACTACAGGAGTTTTTTAGCAATTCAAACGGGCAAAGGACTTCTGGGCCTTGACAACTGGTATTTGCTTCCAAAAGCGTATTCGTACAAGATTGACATTAATCTTTTCGGTATAAGTTCGTTCAATCCTATACATTGTTATTTATCCATTATTGATATCACTGATATAATTTTAATTTGTCTAGCTCTTGTTTGAAGTAAATCTAAATAATTCATCAACAACGACCACTAAACCACTCTTGGACATGACGTTTAAATGAATAAATGAACAACGATTTCCAAAGTCGATCTGTAATCCTCAATGTTCATTCTCTTTCACTCAAGACCCAGACGTTTACCAATACCTGCCCTACCGCACATTACGTGTTAGTCCACGATGTTGCTAAACGTCTGTTGAAATAGCCAAACGAAGTGCACACATGCTTAACGACGACCACAATACGTGAACTGTTGGAGGCACGTGGTTGCCGCAGTATAAGAATGGACAGAAGGTTTGCTCCTAAAAACTACAAAGTGACACTTACTTTTGTCTACTCAGTTGAGGATTGCCTCATTGATCTAGTGGTTGCAAGCGCGCCTTTTGAGCATGAGGTCCTGGGTTCGATTCCCAGGTCGGGCAAAGTGCTTTTGGGTTTTCCCATCAGGAATTTCTCAGTAGCAGCCACGGAGTCTAGATTTTTGCTCAGTTTATGGCAATAGACTCACCCCCGATTTCATGGAACTTAAACATATCTGGTGAAATGTGGGTGTACTATTAGATAAATTTCTGGCTAACCCTTCCGGGATTCAAGGCGTGATGTTATGTATGTGGAGGTCAGCTATCAAGCTAATCTGAAACAGCTGAATACTAGTATACGGAGTGATTATCTATCTGACCTCCACAACCCATTACTTGTTAACAAGATACCAGTTGTGGGTCGGCTACCAGTCTTACTCAAAATACTACTTGGATACTCTGGTCATAAGGTTCGAAAAATATATAAATGGTCAGTATTTATCTTTCATGGTAAAAGATTAAAAGGCGTATCGGTGAGACATCGGAAGAAAAAGGCATTCTTCGTAGTCAAAAGACACGTTTCCTTGCCTTTTGTTTTATTTTTAATAACATCCGTTTTTGCAGAGCGATATTCAGGTGAACATTTTGCTGGGAGCCATAAATAAACCCAAATATAAATAAATTCAGTGGCAAAGTCAACGGTATTGATCTCTAAAATTATCAGACAACATCATTTTCAGTTTTGGTCATCAGTGTGAAAAAAAACTGTCTAGAAAAAGTTTCGCGACAAAAATACTTTCCAGCCAGAAGTTATTGAAACCTCAAACATAGTACTGTTGATTGATGTCAGTCTAAATTCGCCTCTATGCACGTCATAATAAACTACACCTTCTCCTAACACCTATGCACTGTGAAAGCGTGTAAAAGCGTAGCGTGTAACAGTTCAAGTAACGCACGCTAATTGACAGATTGAGTGAGCAGCCACTCTCTACCATCGATGGCGTAGGGTGGCTCCACAACCGATTTAAATGGAAAAGTCTTATAAGTGGGATGATTAAATTATTGTGCAAGTGGGGGATTGAGACGAGGAAATAATCGAATGAGAGATGAGAGAAATAAGTGCTGATAAAATATTAATGTGGTCCATGAGGATGGCTAATAGTGGAAAAAATTGTAAATACCGAGGGATTAAAGCCTCATTATTCTTTTAAGAAATCATAATAAAAATAAAAATCTGTTTTTCTTTACCTAATTTTTTTTGGGTACCGGAAATTGACTCGGTAAATTAAAAGCCAGTAAAGCAAAATCTCAGTTAATAGGGCGACTTTACAAACACTAAAATTCATGTAAACAGAGCTACAAAATCTTCAGAGTAAACTTCAAATAAAAAAAAAACATTAAACGAAAACCATCTGCTGAAAATAAAACTGTTCGTACTGAATACTTCCACATCTCTATCTACATTGTAAAGTATTTCTACCAATACCTACCAGACACAATGAATGTCCGAACTAACCCTTATACATGGTAACCCTCTTACGTGGTACAGAACGGGCGTCGAAGGTAATGCGAGCGATTTCATTCGGTAGGTACACAGTATCGCATCGAAATGATTCGATTGTTATCGATTGTACGTATCGAATGGATTCGATTATTTTAAATAAGCGCAGCGCAAACGATCCTACTGATGAATAAGGTTTGAAGAATTGATCAAGGTGTGTTTGTTAGTTTGATTGACTGTGACATTTACGATTAAAAAAAAAAGAGATTTTAGTAGGGTAGGTTGGTAGGTAAATCATGAAATAAATCGTTCTTTGACATATATTAAATAGCCTAATATTTAATTTTAGAATGTCACCCTCGCCAGTAAAAAAAAAAGCAAAAAAATTTTTTTTTTTTTGTTGAAGTAAACTGGTCGTGAGATCACAGGTCCAGGCGATGCGCAATGTAGCGATCTTTTGGGTAGACTCACATATCCAGCCGTGTACGTCAATCGACGGATAGAATGATGATGAGATGGTGGTTAAATGAAGGTGGATTATAAAAGTTTCATATTACTAATTAACTAGTTACAAAATACCGTTGACCACAATATCAATATTAGTAAGGGTAATAAGTATACAAATAAGTACAACAAGGGTATCCGTATCCTTTGGTCCCCCAATCAGGCTTCCAATAATAATAAACAAAGGACGGAAATAATTGGGATATACGAGACGCGGGTAAAACACATATGCACGGTGCAAAACATTCATACTACCACGTTATGATGAAGTATCGAAGGTTAATTTTGTGTTGTGCTTGATAATAAACGTACATCTCGTAGTATGGTGTTAAATGAGAGTAGAACAGGATCTATGCTAACATGTTTCAATCGATCAGTGTAAACCGTGCATTGCTTACCACAATACGAAACCTTGTCGTGGATTTTTCCGACACATATCGAAAATTTCTACGACATTACATTGTATCATTTGCGAGAAAAAATACCATTCTGGCACGTTGCAACGTTATTTCGTATCATAAGTGCTTCCACCCAAAGTTGCAAACTGTAGAGCAGGTGTTAGATACATAAAACTTCCAATTAAATCTGGGACTGGAGTATAAGTGGGTAAGTCCTACTAAACGAATCTTTAGCCGCAGTTTTATTACAAGTTTTGCAATAATTAGAGCTGAACCCACTGATCCAAAATGAAAATTTGTTTGTGACTTTTACATGAAAAATATTTCACTTAGACTGACCTTGACTAAATGGCTATTCAAGGTCATTCTCACTATTTTGTTGAATTTTTGGCAAAGTCGACAATTGTGTAAGTTTACAATTCCATATTATTGGCCTTCTGTAATTTCACACTTTGTGGCTACAAGCCCAATATTATACAGGGGTGGGCTATACATCCCCAAAGTGGGGGGTTGGTGCGAGTTTATTTTCAATTCCGACAACAATACGCTGTTTTTCTCACAAACTACCCCCACTTAAATATAATGCGGCCAATACGGAGAGCAGTGGAGCGTTTTTATTCTCGTGTTTTAGAGGTTTTAAGTTGTAGGCGGTAGCGGGTAGAGGGTGCTAACCACAGTTTGTCAGTACATTACTATCGCAATGCTAATTAAAGTGTATTTTACAAGAGCATTCATTACGCATTAGACGACATTGGAAAAATAACAAGTTACTATGTTACATGAACGAACTAAACGTTAACGCAGTAAGAATTTTTGTTTTGGTTCACTAAATTCTTTACATCAAAATCTCTCTCTCGCTTATCTCTTATCACACGCTCCACAAAAACTTCAAGTCCCTTAAGGAAGTATTTTATTTAGAAATATTGTTTCGGGACTCACAGAACTCACCGATAGGAGTTCTTGCTAGATACAGCAGGTATTGAGTTAGGGGGACAGCATAAAAAGGTCACTACAGAAGATCCAGAAAAATAAAGCAGCTATGAATAAAAATATATTTTTTTAATTAATTTGTCGCCGACGCTTCGAGGAACATTTTGTTTTTGCGAGTAACATACAAGAGAATCTTAGTTTAGTCTTAAGGTTACTTAATTTTAATACGAAGACAGACAAATACTTGAGTAGGTTTATAATCTGTCAGCGATTGGTGTCCAGCCGCATCCGTAATCCGTGTTTCCACCAAGCGGAAAAAACTTCGATTTTTAAGTCACTGTATCAGTAGACGCAGACAAAGCGTCTTGTCGCTCGTGCTCGAGGATGAGTGAGTGCCCAATTTTATACTTAAAGGCAATACTGATACAGTCTTAGTTCTTCTTCTTCTTCTTCTTCTCCTTTAGTCTATGACATCAAAAAAGTGCGTACACAGTTAAGTTTTAGACATAGAATTTCTATCTTTTTTATCAGTGAGTATTCTTTATGTGACTTTCCTATCGCGTGTTGATAGTCAAACTTCTGCTTATTTATATTTAGTGGTGAGGGAAACGGCGACGGATAGAAAAGGTAACAATTTAAACTCACCTATGCACGATATATTTGTGGTTTTTCGGGCACACTTTATGGCGTGAATGGGCCGCTTTATGTACTCGAGTGATTTAATGATGTTAGTTTTGTGTTATTTTGGACATTTATTTCTGAAATTACTTTACGTAGGTACTATTGGATTTTGTTAAGAATGAAGGAGGAATATTAGTAATTTTGTATTACTGAGATTGGGGTCGAATTAGTACTTAAGTTTTGACACAAATTGTCACTACATGAAAGTTATTTTCAATTTTAGTTTAACTAAGAAATTAATGAAGCTATCTTTTGTAAGAACATTTCTGTGTACCGAAATTTTCTTGCTTCCAACTTTCAACATTTCTCTGGTATATGAGTCCAGCTCAACCCACCATCTCCTTCAGGACCTTTCACGTTGTAATCCTGAACATAGCGAAAGTTTTTCTTCAAACAAAGGAAGCAAGAATAAATGTGACAACGTCCTATAAGCCCCCTGTATTCAAAGGCTCAGGTATCGACAAGGGTGGCAAAGGGGTTGAAAGGAGTAATTTAAAGGCGTCGATCTAAGACGTATGCGGTTTAGGGGCAAAAGGGAATCGAATGAATCTTGTGTGAGTGAGTGAATGGATGGATGAGAGTGCGTGGTTTAGGTATGTGAGGTCGTTGAATAAGTTATGCTAGAGTAGGTACCTGTTGGGTGCCGGTTCATTAGATTCTTTGTCTAGATTTTAAAGGTCACGGGGTTAGCTTAAGATTTATTATTAGGGTCTTGAAACGTCTTAACAATAGTCAAGACGGAGGATGTTTCTTCAGAAAGGTTTTAAGATTTTAATCATCATAATCATCATCATTAATCATGGTGTATCATGAGGACTGATTCGAGGCGGCGCCTGAAAGAGATGCATGGACTAAGAAGAGGTAAATTTCTTTATATTGATAACTATCGGCTTTTTCCAAAAAAAAAAAAAAAATATGGCATCTCGTGAAACACGAAATGTCCATTGGTGCTGCTGTCTTTTAAATTACGTACGTTAAGTGTCAAAGAATAGCAGTTGCTGTGATTTGAATATACGACATATTTAAATTGATTTGTTTACCTGTGTAGAATGGTTCACCTTTCCTTACACGTGTAAGAAAGGGTAAATTATTCTGAAGGGTAGATTATTCTTGTTATTTCTTATTCTTGTACTAAAATAATTTGCTTAAAATTTTGTTTATAGAAAATGTAATAATATTATTTGTATACGTCCCAGTGAGCTCATTACTAAAGCGCGGTGCCACGACGAGATGTTTACGGTATAAGTAAGGAGTCTTCACTTACCATGCTAAGCCTTGGGGATAGGTCTTATTGATAGTGGTAGAATTTGAGTCAGATAAACTTAGTTTAGTAATAATTATTAACTGTGGGTAAACCTAGTTTAGTAATAATTATGAACCGTGGGTTAATAATTGTGAATAAGTTAAGAACAGTCAAAAAATCTTGCATAAGCACAAACTTTCAGTGATCATGACTGTATATCCACTCGTAACAAACATCACGTTAGGCCGCCATACTGTCGGGGGTCACGTGGTGGCTCCCGGCCACCGTAGGCGCGGGCCTGTGGACGGCGAGTTATGGGCCAGCTCGCCGTCCGGCCGTCTTATGACGACAAGCCGTGTCGACGGCGCGTTCGTGTTCCACGTGCGCCTCAAAGAGATGTCAGCAAATAATTAGGGGTCCGCAAGGGCCGATGCCTGCCAGGGCTGCGGGACTGTTCGAAAGAGATACCGTGGCCCTGGAACACAAAGGGCAAAGAAGGAACATGGATGGGTTTTAGTCAGTACAAGTCTGACACTCCCTTCCGCTCCGCCCAGAGTGGGGGGGTCATTTGATGATTTCCCATCCGAAAAAAAAAAAATATACTGTCAAAGGTGTGACGGTACATGAAAATATATGATTAGTTAAAGGCTGTTAAATAAGTGATTTGGATTTGATTTTGATAAATAGTTAAAATGTACTTTCCTCCAACACAGATATTTAGCAATATTGCAAATTTTGTGCGTTAACATAAAACACACTTCACATTAAAATAAGAACGCATAAAGAATCACCAAACCCTCTACTAAAAAAATTCCCAACATCTCAAGTTAACGAAAAGGGGAAAACATACTTGTTACATCGCTGTCGGTGCGACTGTGCGACAATACGCGTTGACTTAATGATGTAAGAAATATGAGAAAGGCAGGGTCGGCGACAATGCGCTCTAATATTACACAGGCTGAAGCTACACGCTCTAGTTTGCTCTTTATTAATACAGCCGACGATGCCAGATGAAATTTCAAGGCGTCTTATGTAAGTTGTTTTGTATACTTGTTTGTTTGTGTCGCTGCGATTTGTTTAACGAATCAGGATAAAATTCCCTACATTCAGGAACACAGTGGTCTTTATGCTTGTTAAAATAAAGTTGCTTTGAATTAGACGATAATATCTGAAAAGATTGTACTTACGCATCGATTTAATTGCGATAGTAATATGAACTTGCCATAGTTTATCTTCATGGCTATGGTTTAGTTAAAACATTCATTTGATGTAGTAATCAATGTGAATTTCTTTTGATCAAATCAGTAGCTGGATAATATTAAAGTAGCTGATATATTAATGATTTTTAGACTTTTGCTTTGAGACACACCTAGTGTCTCAAAGCAAAAGTAGCTTAATATTCTCGTCTCATAATCTTCCCAACATTATTACCTCTATACTCAACGCAGCGACACAACCTCGTGTGAAGCACCTTATAATAAAGTCGACTGCAAGCGAAGGATATTCCGCGCCCCTTGTTACCACTAGAGGTTCTAACCTCGGTTGCATTACTCCACTGAGCATTTTTGAGGCTTCCTCGAGACGTTCATGAGGTTATAATAAGCGATATTAAAAGAAGACATTTCAGCCCAGGAATTGTGAGGACGGTAAGTAGGTACATGAGTAAATTAACTAATAAAAAGAGTATTAAATAAAGTTTTATAGTACACTTTTATAAGCTGTTAGGTAATCTTGAGGTTTTATTGCTGGAGTTATTAATATAGAAGTTAACTTAATTTTAAAAAGTTATAAAGTGAAATGACAAAGTTTATAATTAAAGAAACCTTACAAAATTACATTATTTTACTCCTAGTTTCGAGACGATATTATACAGAAGTATGGTAGAAAAAGATACACTGCGCCGACCCCAAATAAATTGGGATAAGGACAGGGGACTGATGATGATTGTCAAAGAACAATAGAACACAACATGCTATGAATAGCAGTATAACCTAAATTATTAAAGGGAATTTGACCACTGCTTTTGTTACTATGTGTGCATTTATAAACGTTTTAATTAACACTAATAACTTACATTATGGCGTCGGATTTTCAACTTTCAGAGCTATCTCTGAAAGTTGAAAATCCATGAACTGTATATCGCTTCGTATCAGCGAAAATGAGAATTACCTACAAGAATGATAAAGTATCTTAACTTTCGTAAAAAAAAACACACAATTTCCCAACAGTATAACTATTAGGTCCCAATTTGATGGCCGTTAAAGCGATCTCGACTCAGTGACCACAGTGGCGTATAATCTTATTAATATCTCACAGCTATTTTAACAAGATATTAATGTTAATTCTCTGAAGACAAAGATTAAGGGCCTCTCGGAAGAGGCGAGAGAGGGATTTTTTACGATGTGATTATAAAATACGATGTAATAAACAATATAGCGGTTTAAAGTGTTTGTTTGAATGTTAAAGCTAATTGAATTGAAGTATCAAGACGTGGACGGTGTCGTAAAATTGTTCTGTTGCAGAGTAGTGCTTATAACTAGCATGTTTAGGGTGCTTATTAAGTTTTGAGTTAAGTGGGGCTACTTCAATGAAATAACAGCGAGGTGTGGTTGTGGGAGCTGTGTCGCAAACCATGCTCAACTTCCTATCCTGCCCTCTTAGCCCAAAAACATGCAGCCGAAGATACCTTTGCGCTGACACCGACGATGCGGTGGAAGTGGCGAAGTTCTGAGCTAACAAAATATAAAAAAGAACTTTTCACTATGAGATAGCACGGTAACCAATATCGTCAGCTTATTGTTTCGGGCTGGTGTCCGTAACTCCACGTCCAAAGCTTGTATATTGTGTACTGCTGTCAGCCTATCAAAGTGTTTGTGAATAGAATGTGTGATAGAAACAAACTGTGTTTGGAAGATCCACGAAAAATAGTGTAAACATGGCCAAAATACTAATTAAGATCTCACTGAAGGAAACTTGGAAGAACCAACCTCGAGTCTACACATGGATATTGTACTTTGTACATCTGCCTAGCCTTTTCCCAACTATGTTGGGGTCAGCTTCCAATCTAAGCGGATGCGCTGAATACCAGTATTTTACATGGAGTGACTGCCTATCTAACCTCCACAGCCCAGCTAGGACTGGGTTGTTGAGGTGGTTTTAATACGACATCCCTTGATTTTCAGACTTTCGGCGACTGACTACCTGTCCAACCGGGGACCAACGACTTAACGTGCTTTTCGAGGTATGGAAACTCGGTATGTAATGGGTGGTCACGTGGTCAGTCATCCACGGACCAACCTCGGCAAGCGCGGCTTAACCTAAAGATCGACCCGACCGGCTGTTATTATTTAGCTACGAGCTCCTTTTTTACTTTAACATGTTTTCAACCTCCACCAATCAATGGACAATCACCAATACTGAACAGAATCGCCGACAACCAAACACACACTTCTCTAGATTAAATCAAGGTAACCCTACCCCATCCGCTAATCCCGTGCCCAGTAAACTGCGCGAACGAATTACTGTAATTACGTTCGGCTGTGCCCACGGGGAATAATTTGTTGGTTTTCGGACCCTAGCGAAATGTAACACCAACCGGGGAGATTCGGGGTGAACGGCTGTGGGGAGCGGTTGAAGGTTAGGTTGTACTGTGTTTCAAGTTGAGGCCGTACTATGAAGTGTGAGTGGGTTACGTGGATTTGGGGTACGTAAAATACAAGGTGTAAACGGACCCTTCACGAAGCCGTCAACCAGACATTCTGTACATCAAACTAAATAACGCTACCCAAAAATGTATTGCTGGGAAACGATTTTTTTTGGGGTGGAAAATCACGTTTTACGGTAGGACTCACTTGTAACGCACTCAAAACATGTGCTGATGGGTGCATTGAATAAGTGCAAGGTTTCTGGAGATATTTTAAGGATAGTTATAGTATTCAAAACATGTATTAAAAAAAAAACTTGTAAAAAAGTAAGAACTATCCACTACCCCAATATCTCCGTAACTAGAAGGTTCCCAGGTGTGATCTAGAACAAAAAAAATATCACAATGATGGGAGAGAACAGTGCCTTTTGGCTTTGTTAAGGGTCTTGTTACACCCATTAGGTATAGCCAAGCTTTTTTGCGTTAAGGTTTTTACAGTTGAATGTTTACTGTTAGGACAAGTGTAGACTTAGTTTGTTTATTTTATGAGTAACGAAAGATATAAAGGTAATGATGTATAGGTTTATAATTGATTGGCCAATATCAGGCACTGGGTGGGTAGACGCGGACCTCCATAACACCAATCAAATGTAATATTTGTTTTACTGTATTTTTTTACTAGCAATAGGTTGAGATTGTACTAACACTATGAATCTATGATCTGTATTAAATAAATAAATAAAATTAAACTAAGACAAGAAAAAAAACCATAAAAATTGTTTCTTCATCGCTTTCAAGCTAACCGGTAGAAAATGCCTCTTGTGGACTTAGTCCGGCTTGTATTTATATAATTCCTTTATATTTTGCATAAAGTTTAAATAAATAAAAGCCTTCAACATAGCTACAAAGACAAATGTTACTATGAACTCAGCAAGCACCAAAACTAATAGTTTCACGTAATATTTTGCTGTCCACATGAAATATAATCCAATTAAATCAACCATCTCATTATATGCACCCTTCTCTAATTCGTAGGGTGCTGACTGTCGTGAGTTACACCCCCCTGTGGTCATAATCAAGGGGGGTGCATTTAAAGGCCGCTAAAAATGGAAATTTTATTATCTATGTTCCTTTTGTCTGTCCATCTGTATATACGCCTTGACGAAGATTTATCCTGTCTTTGTTCTTAATGAAAATGTAATTAAAGAAACCCAAAATGTGGGGTAATTTAAGTAAAGGAAGAGAAACCTTAAAAATAAACGGAGAAATGTTATGAGGATTGTGATGGCTGAAAACCTATCTAATGTCGGGTTCAAAATGCCATTATTAATGTTAGGTAGGTCCCTCCTTCTCTTAATACTTGTATGTAACGATGTTTTATTAATCTGCTATCATTCTTCTTCGTGTCGATAATTCCCATAGTTATTTAATTAAATTTGTTTCTACCAGAACACAGCCACGTAGGTAGTGGCTTCAGACAGGTCCCTTAAAATGCAGGTGGAGTTGCACAAAGAGCAGGTCAGGAAGTGGGCCATGGTTTGGCACAATACTCCGCAGTTACATTCAGCTTTATCGGAATAACCCAACCGGACCAAGTTGTGCCTGCAGCGGCCCACCTGGCTTCTAAGTCGTTTTAGAGTCTTTCATGTGGACCATGGCAGTCGGTGACTCGCTGGGAGCTTTTTTGCAGGCTTAGCAAAGTAAGACGAAGGAGGATATCTGAGAGGCCACAACTTTTTTGGTAGATAATCGACCATATCTGTTATCATTAATAGCCGACATCACCACTGAAATTAAAGCTGATTCGAACTCGAGAGCTGTCAGTATCATCAGTAGTTTTGAACGTGGTTCAGGTGATTTCGCCTTAAGAGTCATACTGTAAGTTGAACGGAGAAAACCCGGATCATCAAACGTTGTTCAAGATACGGCTAACAAAACTAAGAAAGTGCGTTTGTAAATCTGACACATTTTAATATATGTTTCATCATAAATCCTGCTTCTTACATCTCTATACAGACTTGGAGCAATTAATAAAATTATTCCGTAACCTACATCAATTCTGGAGCCAAAATATTCTACTAAATATCCGTTATATATTTTAAAGATACCGTCTAATATTGCCAACTGCAATCCTGGCACGCAGTTGTAGTATCGTTTTAATCATTAACAGTTTCAGTACATTTAGCTTGTACAGTCGAGCATAAATATGTGCACGTATGTCAATATGCAATTTCTTTTTTTTTGTCAACTTATTCTGTTTTTGACATATTCGTCTTTTTTTCTTATTTATTTATTGGCTTTGCTACAATTGTTACACTGTTTATCCTAATGCTACAAGCAATATGATACAAGCATAGTTTACAATATAATGCGATAGACACAGCATGCATTTCCATGTTTTATGCTGGTATTCGGCTGTTTGGGTTAGACTGGAATTCGACCCTAGCACGGTTGGAAAAAGGCTATTTGCTACAAAAAAAACACTTTTGAATTTCATTAAGAGCAATCAACTCATGCTCATGACTGTACAATGTGCATGGTAAGTTAAAATGGCCGCCGCGTGGATTACGACCAGTATTATCTCGATAGTGTTTACAGCGGTCATAAAACTAATTTGGCCATAATGAGGACCCATTACTTGGTGTAATATGCGGTAGTTTTAATATACACCCGGTCCAAAGAATTGCGCAAAATCAGACTTATTTTTTTATGGTTAACGTTGGTTTTGAAATTGACTCAGTAAATTATTTTTTAATATTTTTTTGGGATAGTTTGAGACAACAGTTTGACTTAAGCTTCGAAGAGTTCAAACAACACCATACGTAGTTATTGACTTATTCAAAGAGGGTAGATATTATTATGTTAATAATTAATAATATACTACAAAATACAATAGTAATTGGCAATTATTAAATTCCCAGTATTTTCGAAAGTTTGCGAAGCAAGTAGGTTAATATCGTTATTGTTTTTTTAAGAAAAATATTCCCAGAATACCAAGCAATTTGCTGAAGATTTTCAAAGATAATTCTGAGAAAAAAACATGAAATGAATCCATTACTTTCGTAGTACCCATATTTTCAACATGTAGTTTATTGTTATTCGATTTTTTCACTCGAACAAAATTCTCAGAATTTCTACCAATTTAACGAATATAATTATTAAAAGATAATTCAGAGAAGGAACACGAAATCAATCCACTATAATATTTTACATTTCCAAAATTATTTTAAAAACGTTCTGAACATTGTTTAAAACTACCTACTACTCTAAGTTATTAGTATAATTCTCACAGTAAATACGTAAAAATAATTAAAAATATCACGGTGCATACTTATCGCATGGGACGATTAATATTTCATTAGAAATCCACCTGAAACAAAAAAGAAATTCACATTAGAAACATGTACATGAAAACAAAATTACCAATTATAATGCAAAAAATGAAAGGAAAATGAAAAGAAAATGTAATACATATTATTTTTGCGAATCATAATCATACATTTATTGGCCTTATCTCAAGTTACTTGTGGTATGCCACAACAGCATGTCTTCTTTCATACCTATCTATTAGGTGTCATGACAGTAGTTCCTTCTTTCTAGTCATATAATCTTTCATTTTACGGAAACATTACATCATCATTCTCTTGCCCAATTTATTTCTTTCATACTTCTTTCTCTATTACCCGTCATGTCCTCAGACACCTCCTTTCTTGCCATATCTTCCTTTACACAATCAAGCCATCGTTTCTTTGGTCTTCCTCTTCTCTTATACCCATCCACATTCATACTCAAAACTTTCCTTACGACATTTTCCTCATTCCTCCTCATCACAAACCAAGCCAACCGATTACCACAATACAATATACATATATAAGCAAAATGTGAGTTTTTGTTTTAGGGTCTTCATACACTGCGTCGTTTATACCTCGCTGTCGAAACACTCTAAAACAACGACTGGAACTGCTTTTTGGAAGCAGAAAATACGCGCCTTGAATGGAACACGCGTTTTAAAAACGCCGTACGTACCGTTTTACTTGTGTTTCTGAGTGTAATTATAATACACGAATATATTACCAACAACATGTAAGTATACAACTCCTCAGAGACAAAAACGCGTTACGGATATTCGTATTACATGCAAATAGAACACGATATACAGGTAATTATCCTATAAGTATCATATAATTGCTTTATAATATACAGCTCCGAACATCAATTTTGATTGCTAGAGGTAAACGTAGAATTGATGAGGGCACAACTCACTAAATCATGCGAGACGGTATAATGTAGCGAAGAGGGGAACTTTCTTAATGTTTATGGATTTTTTTTTTGTTAAGAGTTAGGGCGCAGGTGGAAGAGTAATAGGGCTGTAGATATTTTGGCTAATGTTGATATGAAAATAGGTTCTTATAAGAGTGTGGGTGACGTGTACCTTGATTTAGTCAATATTTACTGCACTGGCATTGGTTTAAATGGTAGAATGGATTAGTCGACGTCAGCCAAAGCTACCACACTAATCGATCAACATCGATCGATCTATTGGTGTGGCATCCCTTAGGCTGTGCTCGGAAGGCCCATGGGCGGCATAAAAACTCTCGACACCAGGTTAGGCACTAACCACATGAAAAAGAAGAATCGTTAGTTGTGCCATCGCCGTACTTAGGTAAGTTCACACTAAGAAGAGCGAGCTCACGTATTCAGCATGCAACAATAGACGATTTTTAGCGTAACAGAAGAGCAATAATTTATTGAAGTAGCCCAGATAATATGAGCAACCTGTATTAAGGGTACGATGGGACTGACTTACGCTTTGCGATCATAAATGTCCCTAAATTAATAAAGAAAAATAATGAAGTGGTTGAGCGCATCAAACCGTTTAATCTCTTGTCTAATCATTCACATAGTATACAGATATATTTAAGGTGTTTCCACTCAACATCTCATTTCTATTCTTAATAATAATAACTGAGCAGGACCAGCATGACCTATCGACATAAATGACGATTACAAATAATAAAGGTAGTAGGTATAAATCAGCCTTTTATAAATTTTTCTCCAAAAACATCGTAAAATAAAATTATAAAATCATTTCAACCCGAAATGGATACGTCACACAATCCGCAACAACAATAATCACTATAGAACAAATACGATCCGTCAATACGAGACACCCGTCACCATGTTTTGCTATCATCAATTCCGTACGTTGCGGATTAATGAATAATTAATTTTAAGTCTCCGTGTTCGTGCCGTACGCGATTTAATTTTCATTTGATTTGATTGTTCACAGGCTGTGGGAATGCGTTACGTTGTGAAGTGTAACGTAAATATGTGAGTTGTGGGAGCGTGTGGTATGTATGTTGGTTGGATTTGAAACATAGTATTGTAATGCGCGAGCTTGTGAACGCCGCAGGCTTGTTTCGTGGGGCTTAGTGTACAAGGCTGCTCTAGGGGGTTACTAGGACGTCTTAAAGCAAGAATAATTCCAGTGTGGGACATACAGGTCATCTAGCGCCATCTCTTATCCACACTGGAATTACTCCTGCTTGGAAACGTAATCGTGCAAGTCTTATTGAGCTGGCAAAGGACACAATACTATGAAGAAACATTAGGTGGGAAGGGCTTGATAGTATGAAATCGCCAATACGCAGTGATAGTTAATTTCAATTTGCGAGAAGGAATTTGTTGATCACCACACTATACCGTGTTTCCCGGAATTAATAATGAACTAACTAAACATAACATCTCGCCTGTAATCCCCGAAGGGTTAGGTAGGCGTACCTAATAGTACAGTTTCGGGATGTCTCAATTCCGCCGCGATCAGACATCTCGTCCTCGCTGCGAGCTCGCCCGACTCTGTATAAGCACTCTGTACTGTGGGTAGCCTGAGAAGTAGGTCACATGATGTCACCACTGCACACTGGCGTACTTGCGATTCATTCCTCGTCCTTACCAACAACCGGATCTAACACATACACACGTAAACTGATAACTTTTTCCCATAGGTGTAGGCAGAAACCACAAGGCCACCTGCCATGCTCCTTACATACTCCTGTCACCTACAAGTCAACACATTTTGCTCATTGACAGACTTCTAGACAATTTTATTATTCAAAAGTGCCTGTTATTGGTTCCATTGAAATAAATGCCTTGAAATCGACGTCAGATCTCCACCATAACATGACATTGAATAATTTTCACCATGTCAAAGCAAACTTCTAAACATTTTTATTTTAGTTCGAGATTAAACATTTAGATTCATCCACCATGCTGCCGTATCGGAGTAACGTCTTCGAGTTGAGTTATGGCTTCCACAAACTTTTACTATTTTTCCCCTTGCACAAATTTTAGGGTTCCGCCGCCTTGAAAATATATCGCGAGAAAAGCAGGTACGCAATATATAGATTTACGAGTTTCTGTATAGTGGTGGTTTTCTATTTAGGTTTTCTGATGAATTGTTAGTGATGTAAGTATTTATTTGATTGAATGGGTACTGAGAATCAATAAAAGTAAAGTTTAGGATTCTCTATATTTCTCGTTAGCCATTTTAGCAGTTCGATTCTTACTTTAAGTAGTGGTAAGTTTATTATAATTTTATCACCAAAAAAAAATTAAGGTACCTATGTAAATCTACATAGTCTTAACATTTTCAAACAAAGAAAATCTGGTTACAAAAATATCACCAAATTATAACTACAGAACCAATACACACCTTTAAAAAGCCTACAATTCATACATTTCCCGTTATTTCTACTTCCCGGTATCCCGCGGGAAGCCTGATAGTGGGGAGAGGGGGGATATCAGGTGGGGTTGAACAGATAGTCGGGTGAGCAGTTGAATTATATTGTTATTTCTGCGATCAGGAATCGATTGTGCGTCCCAACGGTACGCGGTTACAACGTTCGGTCTCATGGATACCTGTGTTGTGTGTTTTGGCAAGGAAATAAACAGTGTCCGTTTAGCTATTAGCTAACAATAATCAAATTGTTTAGGTTTCAAATAATGAAAAAATTATAGTGGTCGCAAGCGCCTGCTGAGCATGAGGTTCTGGGTTCGATTCTCAGGTCGGGCAAAGTGATATTGGGTTTTTTCGACAGAAATTTTTCAGTAGCAGCCACGGAGTCTGGATTTGCGCCCGGTTGATAGCAATAGGCTCAGATTCATTTATTTATTGTAAAACATAGGTACATTATAAGTTCTTATTTGGTAATACATTGAGGGCGCTATGTTTTGCCTCTAGGGCGTACAAAAGTAGTAATACATACAATATAATTAAAACAAGAAATTAATATAAATATATGAACTACAAATAAACAAGTAAATAAGTTAGATCATCCATTGCTCACCCCCTATTACATAGAACTAAAACATAACTGACGAAATGTGGGTGGATTATTAGGTACAACTCTACCTAACCCTTCAGGGATTACAGGCATGATGTTATGTTATGTTATACGCATACGAGCTTTGGGCTTGGAGTTGCGGACACCAGCCCGATACACAATAAAATACAAGCTAGAAAAACAATAAGTACCGCAGTAGTACTTTGGTATACACGTCAATCATTTTACTAATTATTCGTAGTAGAAAATGTGTAATATAATAAACACACAACTTCTCATGTGGTGTCTAAGAGGACGATGAAACTGAAGAACTTTTGTTCTAGAAGTTTTTCAAAATTCGCAAAAAAATGTTGATCAGCTGATCAAAATGTACGGAAAACTAAAAAAAAATATTATGAATTTCCAAAAGTCATAGAACATAATTTAGTTGTTCAGTATCATTATCTGAGTCAGTCAGTTGTATATTATTATATTACACCTTGAAAATAAAATAGATAGATCTATTTGACTTGTGACATACTTTCACTTTCATAATTGGATTTCTCAGAAAAAAGACTAGCTTACATAGAATAAAATAATAATAAGTCGAGTACCTCCATAATTCTGCCAACTCAAATGCCCCAAAAAATTCGACACACAAGTAATATAATATGAGAGTAAATAAATCCCCCTCTATGTTGGTCGTCAAGGACGATATAGCCTTTTTTGATTAACGCCACAAGTACACGTCTCAAGGAAAGGGTTATATTATAATATTCCGACGTAGGGTTGTCATATTCGAGATTATCACAATTTGTCAAGACTTGTCTCGAGATTGAATCGTCAATCTTTTGGGAAGTAGTCGCGTAGGTCGAGTACGTCAGTAATAGAAAAAACAGGGAGATATTTTTCCTTTGTTAACTTGTCAAAAGATTGAATACAAAGGTACAAGTTTTTAGCTAAGTAGACACTTCGCAGAAAATAAGAAAGAAAAACATTTATTTGACAGAACAGCACACAAGGAACACTTTTTTTTTTTAGCGTCTTTGCGTGTCCCACTGCTGGGTAAAGGCCTCGCCTTTCTCCTTCCAAACCTCTCTGGAACACATTTAAAAATATAAAAACCTGTGTGCCTCCGATTGCACAAAAAAATAACTACTGAAGTTTATTCTTATTTTTTATAAGAATTATTGCTTACCAGCCTTATTACCCGACTAAGCGACGGCTGAAATAGATGTCCTTATATATTTGTAATCCAGGTAAAATAAACCACAGCCTACATTAAAATTACCAACGAAACTATCACCATACAAAAACAAATTCAAATCCCAACACAATCTTTAAAGCCGGCTGTTACATTTTCACTAAACTCTAATAGAACGAGACAGCCCTATTGCGAGCCGCAGCAAAAGAATGTACCTACCTACCCGCAGAAAAATATCCTGCACTTACCAAAGACGCGTATTACTACTACTTATGTTTTATGTCGAAACATAAAAGTATATACGGTTTCTGTGAGAGAATAACAGAAATAAACGGCTGAAATTTAAAATGAGCGATGGTAAGAATGGCGTTACTATGAATATGTGGTGGGGTTGCATATGTAGGGGTTTGTGTGTGTTTTTTTTTTAACAATGGGTTGATGTATTTTGTTTTAAAGATGGAAGAATAAAACATTTCGTTACGAATTTTTAGTGATAGTGTCCGGAATGGCATATTCTTGAAAATATTCGTGTAGAAAATAAAATTGAATACGATACAATTTCGTGCTAGAAATATTGAATGTTGACTCGAAGCAAAAAGTGAATCAGTAACAAGATGAAATCCTGTGAATTACTTATCTAGGGTACTTATCTAGGCGGTTGTATCTATGGGTTTCATACATACTTATGTATGAAACCCATAGATACAACCGCAAATTCCTTTTTCATGAAAATAACTTTTAATGCAACCCCAACATAATATTCAAAACACGGGCAAAGTAAGACTTAAAACCCTAAACTTTATACTTCCCGAAAACCGACCGAAGGATGCTTTCGGAACTCACCAAACAAAAAAACTTCGATCATTATTTATAATACTTTTTTGCACGTGGATAAATAAAGCCTCCAGCTAAATGCGGCCACTCTTGAAAATTTATTATGATCTATAGATTCTCAGTTCTCTCTTCATAAAAGTCTTACACCCTTCGCATAGGCCGGAAAGTTGGAAACTCAGCCAAAATTATGTCACAAGTTGGTACCCTTCGTACAAAAGTTATTTTACTACTCCACTAAGACTTTAAGTAGGGAATGAAGATGGGGGGAAAATATAAAAAAAAAGTTCCTTTTGCAATAAAAAAAAAAAGTAAGGTTCTATGGAATTCGGTTGAAAGTCGCAGGGACCGTTTAGCTTTATTGGTTTCAAGTGGCAAGTGCCGTTAATACCGGTTTGGGGAACTTTATTATTGAACCTTGGCGGGAGTGAAATAAGACCACTCGCTAAGATGATGAAGGTTCAAACTCAGCGGCACTTGGCTATAAAATTGCGAAAATAAAAGTTAATGACACTGCTGATAAAATCTTTCGTTAGAATTATATTATTTTATGAGAGCACGCTGAAATTAATAAAACTAGAAACTTAAGTGCTACTGGAAATTCAAGTGGACCTCTTTAATTTAGTATTCTGAATCTGCTCCACTTACAAAGCAAAGACAATGATCTATCCGGATACTTTCTAGAACAAAAAGACTCATTGCAATCTGCAATTTGGCTTCAATTGTTATACTTTTGGATATCTTCCAATCAGGATGCATTTCCTTTCCAGTCATATCTTACATTTTAGTCGTTCCTATAAGACTATTACTATCGTTTATCGAAGGAAACTGCTCAGTAAATCTGTTTAAAAGAGGTTATGGACGGTGAACATTTTCAATCCGATTTATCGTCAAATGAAATCGGAAACTTGCATACGTTTGAGTACAATAGTTAGTTGCTACAGTTGAAACTGCTGCAGAAAATGTTCAGATTTTCTTTTCAACGATTTTGAAATCGTTATCTGGCTATTGCTTTGATGGTATCGTCAATTTAGAACTAAAATAATATGCAAAGGTTTGCATCCTAATTTTGTAGCGCAAAAAGTGTCAATACTGAGGAGAGTCAGTTGAAACTGCTATGCTGCTGCATGCTGTAGAATGGGCCATTTTCTGTGATAGGTGTCAATACATAAAAAAAAACCATCATTTGACCATTTAAATATTTGTTTTTTTTTTTATTCTAACCCATACGCTGACGGGTGGGCAAAGGCCTCCCTTAAATCTTTCCAAGAGCTCTTCCACTGCTACCTCGAACTATCCTCAGGTGTCCAGGTCATCTTGTCACCTCTTTCTGGGCCGGCCTCCTCGGCGCCAACCATCTGTAGGCACCCATTGTGTGCACCATAATTGGCACCTCATCAGTGAGAAAAGGTTACTAAGCGTAAAACACACTCCTCCGAATTACCATAACGTCGTTCTCAACTTCCAATACTCAATTTAATTACCCAAAATTACAGTATTTAGTAGACATTTCGAAAATGTATTACGTAATTCGTTCAATCTGGCAACTTTGAAGCACCAACTTGTTGGAAATAATTAAATTCCATTCGTGCAACATTCCCTTATTATTATTTATTGGTACAAACTACCCTCGGGCCAACTCTGCTGTGTGTGTTATTTTATGAAAATTTTTGTTTTCCGTTATAAACGTCGAGGATATCTTAAATAGTAATAAAGTTTGTTGCTCTTTACAACGGGGAACTGTTTTGCAATGTCGTTATTTGATACCGGTTATATTATTGTTATTACAGAGTTGTTGCATCGTATCTTTTCGGCACTGGTTTATTATAGCTGTGTCATTTCGGGGAATAAGTATGGTATTTTTAAAGTATTTGTAACTATTCTCAAAAATACAAAACAACACTTTAAAATAAAACCCGTTTTATCTATGAAATGCCTGCTCGATTTGGTTAAATATTTGTTGGTCAAATTTACGCGATACAGCCGGATAGAATTTTATATTAGAAAGAAGAAAGAAAACATATTTATTTAATAATACTAGTGACCTAATCACTAAATCTTGTTGTAATCAAGAAGTTTTATAAGTTAAAACTTATAAAACACACATTAGACGGCTACATAGTGAACAAAGATAAAAACTTCAAGATTTTAATTTCGATAAATCTTTATCAAAAGAATCTGCTCACGGTTCCTGATAAAAGATCATCGTAATAACCCGATCGTCATAACCCAAAATACTACAACTGTGAACAAAATCAAGGTCAAACTGTACAAATTTTCTACTGCACTACGTTGAATCCAATCGTTTCTCAACGAAACTGCAGTGCAGCGCTTATTAGGTGGTAACAAGCAGGAGTGGCTCAGATTTCCCCCGAGTCGTTGTTCCATTGGCGTTGGTCAATCTTGCAACGATCGTAGCCATGACGAGCTCCTGTCTGCGTTGTAAGATGCTTTGTTTTAAATCTCGATGTACAAGCAACTCATTGTAAGAAATTTTGTGTAAGTCGATTTGATCTGCTGCAGTAGATCTTCTTGGAACAATTTCTGGCTAAATTAGTATTTAGAAATAATGTTATACTTAGTCTTGTAATCGGGTTTTTGATGAGAATGTTTCTTTTGATACCTACCTACTTACATGTTTGACAAATATAATTCTACATTAGAAAAAGAATCGATAATTCGACTAAAGGCCAAGTTCACCACATTTTGTTAGTTATAATGTCCCACTAAGCATTTTCTCACCAACATCATCTTTGTGCAGCCTCTCCCACCCCCCGAGTATGAGCTTCTTCCCTTTAGCGCCATGGATTCTATATTAGAAAAAGAATCGATAATTCGACTAAAGGCCAAGTTCACCACATTTTGTTAGTTATAATGTCCCACTAAGCATTTTCTCACCAACATCATCTTTGTGCAGCCTCCCCCACCCCCCGAGTATGAGCTTCTTCCCTTTAGCGCCATGGATTCCCGGTATGCGCGAGTTTCACTATGAAAATCAGTAAAAAAAAATAAGTCTAAAATGTTCAATAGTACATTTAATATCCAACAGTACTTGGTAAATCGAGTTCATAAATTTCAAATCGCACTTTAGTTACAACCTCCAACGTTTCAATCCACCATTGAACTCCATATCCTCTAAAAAACGAGTCCGATGAAATCGTAAAATGCCTTCAACAGTGAAAAGAATTGCTACCACCACTGTCACGTAACTGCTGGGTCGTTCACTATCCTGATTGAATATCGATGGGCTCCCCCAGGGTAGACCGCTATTGTTTTCCCATTGTGCGCAGCTATGGGACAATAGATTAATGATTTTACGTGCCCCACCGAATTGTTATGGCATCATCGAGGAAATACTCTTTTAAACGGCACATAATGGATTGCATTATATTACAGGTGCATATTAATTTAATGGAGTTTTTCATAAAATGTATGTAAAGGTCGTAACAGTTGGCGTTATGTATCTACTGCCTACCCCCATGGTAGAAAGGTGTGAGTTTATGCATGTTTGTATTGTTCAGAAAAAACAGAGGAATATTATTCTTTGTTCGGTTTGGTCTCGTGGCGCAACAGATAGTTTAGAATTTTAAAAACTCTTGAAAGCAATCTGGTCGACGTTCTTTGTTCGAAATAACAGATGATTTACTGCATTCGTGTCTGAAATTCAATTTAGGATATTTGGAAAACGCTTTGGAAATTTAGAATAAGGTGCAATGTTTTATGTACAAATATAGTCACTTTTAGCAGCATGGTAAGGGAAACGCCTATAAAAGATCTCCCGCAAGTGAACCGGAATAAACAGATTAATATAACATACACTTCATAAAGCCTTCTTTCCATCGAAAGACAGCACAGTGGTTTATCAAATACTAGACACTAAGTGATACAAACTGCGAGCATTTATAAAAAGAACGCGACATAGACACAAAAAAAAAGAAATATTCGAAACAAGCGATTCAAAAAATTCAAGCAAAATTGAGACGGACACACTCAAGCCGTAAACAAAGTGTGGCCGTCACAGAACTCGACACCTGCTCCTATTTCCCGTAAAAAAGGGCATAAAAATGGCAGGATGGGGGAAAAATAAAAAAAGGAGGAATGAGGACATTAGCCAAACAAAAGGGAGCCGAGAGGGTCATAACTCGAAGCGCATTTTCCTTTGTCACTGTTACGTTGCTAAATCCGCAACTGACGTTATTGTTTAGGCCAAGTGACGAGTTGCGATTTTTTCGTGCGACTCGATTTTGTCGTGCGCGGTGCTTTCTCAGAGCTTGCCGTGGTAAAAAAGTTTTCAAGTCGTGTCTAGAATATATATTGTATAATTTTAGTTTCTATTATCACTTGAAAAGTAAACTAGTAGAGATAAAAAGGTGGTGGTAGATGATTGAATGAATAATTAAAACGCGTGTAACAACCTTTTATCTATATTAAGATCCTCCAAGCCAGGCTCAGTATCAACTTCTGGGCACCAACCTTATGAGTGACGTTGATATTAGAGACATCGTCTCGTCTTCAATGTTGAAGTAGTTATTTGTATGTTTATTATTTACTTTTTTTATAGATTCAGGCAAAGATTTTCACATATACGCGAATGTTAACACAGAGAAGACAAATCAAAAACGACGCAGTCGCAAACGTACACCCGTTCTAAATCCGGCTGTGAATTCGTCCGCCACCGTACCTGGGGATCGCTTCAACTACTCATTTCATGCATATCATATGTAGGTCGGCAGAATTACAGGCGTACAAGTGTCACGAGCATTAATCTTGTGGCAGCGAGTGGATTTGCGAGGTCTGCGCTGTCATTGTTTATCAGTCGTCAAATGTATTGTATTGTGGTGGATTCTGGGGATGTTATTGATGACTGTTTTAAATGTGTGTTATTGATATTAATAGAACAATGGAACAAACTCAAAGGCAGGCAGCAATACTCAAAGCAGGCGAAGAAGATTGGATAAGTTTTGAGATTAGGAGCTTTTAAAACAGAGAAATTAATAATAAAATAGTGGTAAAGATAAATCCGGTGCACTAACACAATAAAGATTATAATATAATATGGCAAGTCATGTGGGGACACTGAAAAAAGAAGGACGAGACTAGGAAGATGACGATGATGATGGTGAGGACAAGAACGTGGGAACCAATAAAGTAAACTTAATGTGACAAGTAATGAATAAACGTAATCAACAAAATAAGGTAGTTAAAATTCAAAACTGAAGAGTGATCCGAAGGAACACGTCGCTTTATTTATCTAAAGTACCGAATAAATTAAACACACAAAATACTGCTACGACATAAAACGCCAGACTAATGCCTATCATTTATAAAATTACCTATTACAATACAAACAGATAAAAAAGCAGTTTTATCTCCAGTCTTAGTATTTTCTCCGCGTATTATTTCGATTCCAAAAACCCAGAGCTATTTTATCTGAAATCCTCCACAAAGAAGCCTATCTACTATTTCATTTACCAAGAGTCTATCTATATCGATTCTTTTGTTCTGTCAGGAGTCCATTTCTCCTTGAATAGAGCGTACGTTGGATCGCCTCGGGCAACGAGCCGCAATGTACCGAAATCAAAACGAAATGAATGAATTTTGCAAGAGACTGTACCCATTGAAGGTCGTCGAGTTAGATACTTCTATTTGCGATGTATATCACTTTTAGATATAGACAATACAAATAAAGTAATGAAGATATGAACCTCGTCGAATTTTGTGTCTATTTTGTGACTTATCGAGTTTCCTATTTATGTAGTATATCTGAAGGATTATTATTGTTTGAGTAACCGTTCGGACTATAACTTTGGATATGTAAATTTAACTAGTTTTATCCAAAGGACTTGAATTCCAGAACTTCTATCCTAAAGCCACAATCAGTTTATTCGAGCCAAGTCGTAAACACATTGAGATAATCAAACTCTATGCCAAATGAATTCTATGGCAACATTAATGCTCACGATCTTTTATTAAGAAATCAATCTAACCAAATATTAGCATTTGTCAGACTCCAAATAATATCCCTAATCCATCTTCTTCCTAACCTAGGAATTAACCCTCTAATTTGTTTTAGTAAATCTTCAAGCGTGTCAAAGCGGGGATTACCCTTGACCCCTGGCCTCTGTGCCACTAGAGGGAAAACATGAGCGATAACGCTCGCAGCATCTATTCATCATCTACAATGAAAGCTTTGCAGATAAATCGCGGCCATTCTCATCGTTAAGTAATAGCCCAGCCGACTCCAGGACCATTCCGGTTGGGTGGATACGAAAAAAATATGGACGCTTGTATTTGACTGCTAAGAGCCCTTACGTAGGTATATTCTTATCTAGGCTCTGTGAGCTTTGGGTGTTGTTTTTGGCGTTTACGGGTCACTTCTCATGGTAACGATTGACCCAAGTGAAAGAATAAAGTGTAAAGAAATGTCGAGGTTTGGAAAATGAGACAATGTCTATAACATGTAAATGTGACAAGTCAGCTACAATTTATTTTATGTCTCAGGTTCCAAAACTAATCTAGGACATTTCGCCGCTCTCGCAAGACTCTGTAGGCAATTCAATGAATTGTTAAAGCAATCTGACAAGGACATAACCCACACCATCTCTAAATACAAAAAAAAGACCCATGCATATAGGTGTAGAATAATAATTATAATTTTTACGTGAAAAATTTTTATTATTTAAATTATGATTTCTTGTCATGCTTTTATTCCTTTATTTATTTCTGAACAAAACAATTATATTTTTAAATATTGCTTACAAAAAAAAAAAAAAACATTTAAAAATATAAAAAAAATGTAGCCCACCGGTATCGGGAACAGGGTCCAAGCTACCAGCGGTCAGGGCTTCAGAGAGAGGAACCTCCTAACAATACGAGCCGTGTCCAGGAGTACCGCTTTCTGAATCAAGCCCTTGATCTAGCTGCCTAACGAGAGCCTCAGGTATTGTTCGAGGCTCTTGGCAATTAAGCCATGGGCTGATACAATAGTTGTATCACAGGTTGTAGGCACAATGATCGCTGAGTCCACATCCCACATGTCGACAACCTCGCGAGCCAAGTCAAGATACTTGATTTGCTTATCTTTCTCGGCTTTCACGAGGTTCCTGTTCATGCTTTTTATTATTTTGGTTTTTAATTTATGTTATCACCTAGTTTTATGTGCATGCTGTCTCCTGTAATTGAAGGAACACACTTAAAAGAACCTTTGTATAACTATTTACCCTATATTGTACCTGTGTATCTTTTGTTGGAGATCCAAATAAATAAATAAACATGGAAATATTAAGACGGCGCAAGCATAAGATAGTCGTAACGTGGTATGCACCAAAAGATAAATATCAAAACTAAAGCAAAACCAGCCAAGTAAAACTATTTGTTAAAAAAGCTCAGAATATCAATCCAGAGACACAATCACCTTAGAGGTCCTAGACGATAAATTTGAAAAATAAAAACATCTTCGAAATTTTGCAGCAGTGGGACAGACATTATAGTTGTTTGTTTGACTTGGCGTAGTTTTTCGCATTTTACGACTACTATCCGGTTTTTCACATCGTTCAATATTTGCCCTTGTAAAGTTGCGTGTACTCTGCGTTTGACAAAAGAAACCACGCGATCAAACGTTATAAATATATTTATTTTTTAGTCAGGTGGAGGGCCGTTTTGAATTTTTGAAGATCGAATTGAAAGCTGACGATTTAGATTTGTTGGGTTTTTGACGCTGAATTGGAAACGGCGATGTTAAACTTTGTCAAAGAAAATTTTATTTTATACATCATTATTTTTCTTCTCGTCTGCAATATTATCAACGGACTTTTTTTCGTCTTCACTTCTATAAAGAATCCAGAATATTTCACGTCGAAACTATCAAAAGTTATTTTACTAACACCAAAAGGGACGTGACACGTAAAGAAAACTATTTCAAGTGAGGTAAAGTGAAGGATTTGGTCATGCTATAAAAACCAGCCCGCATATACCTACGAATTTTATGACCCTAAACCCGCTATTTCCTGCCTAGTTACTTTCTGATTTGTATTTAAAATTTTCTTTATTTCCATCGACCATGACATGTAGTAGGTATGCTCAGATAGTCAAGTGATTTTTTATTATGATGAAACATACAGTATATTCTTAGAAAATGAAACAAGGAATCCAAAGGAATTGAGAAGATAGTTGGAAGATTACATGAGGAGCTCGTGGCTAAATAAGAACAGCCGCTCATGTTGACCTTCAAGGTTAAGAAGCGCTTGCCAAGGTCAGTCTGTGGATGGGTAACCAACTTTCTTTTCTTTTCCAATCTTTAACATAACGAGTGTCCTCCGTGCCTCGGAAAGCAAGTTAAGCCGTTGATCCCGGTTATCATTTATTTGTAGATCCCAAGTGGCCCAAAAGTCAGCCAAGGGGTGTCGTATTACCCATTAACTGGGTTGTGGAGGTCAGATAAGCAGTCGCTTTATATTAATTACTGGTATGCAGCTGCATACGGTTAGACTGGAAGCTGACCACAACATCGTTGGGTAAAGGTTACGCAGATGATGAGGTGGAGGATTATATGGTACTGTTCCACATTTTGATTGGCATCACAACGCAACAATCAAATGCAAAGCTTCTAGTCCAAAATACAATCTATAAAGTAAAATTAAAAATATCCAGAAAATAATAGAAGCTCAGTCAATCGCGTTTACATGTGAGCGAATCTAATTTCTATATCACATAGTTTAAGCCTTTCAATTTGTTTGACACAATAATATATTATTTTTGTGTGTATTTTTGAATCAAGTACAAATGAAGGTGACATTGGTGTCGTCCCGACGAAACAATCATAATATTAGGTGTATGGAGTATTTACGTTCTTTGTTCAATATTGGGCTTAGTCTCTTTCATTGTGTATTTAGTACACGCTCGATATTTTATATAATATACATACAAACTTGTCAACGAGTAACAAATTGAAAAGAGTAGGAATTTGTGTCTATGCATAGTTTATTGTTAATACCCGTTAAACAGTTTCCTCTAGAATCAACTAGATTTATTGGCAAAAATTAAATATGTTCTAAAACTGTGGTAATAATTACTAATTTTGGTGTGTGTGTTTCAGATATTTCCCAATAAATACACCATTAAAACTTCAAACTTTTAGTAAAACCGTAGAAAACGTATTTGGACATAATAAAAAACAAGTCAAATAGCAATGGCTCTAAAATGTGACCTTGTGGCACCCCACCAAAAATATAGCTAATATTATTATTACGAGATTACCAAGTCTCGGCCCTTAATTCCATCACTTAGGGAATTTTACCTCAAAAATGTGAAACTTTCAAGGACATAGTCCGTGTCTCGTCACATCCCCTCGGTACAAAATTGTTGGAAACAAATCGTCTAATGAAACAAAGGACTCATCTTACAGCCAGAGAATATAAATTTAATTATAAAACTCTTACTTTTGGAGTTCATTACAATTTAGGTGAGATGGTATTATGTAGGTGTAGTATCGTGGGCGAATTCGATCAATTTTGTTTTTCTTTGTAAGAAAATATTTAACGGTATAATATATCTGTTTTGACATGGAAAGAAAAATTCTAGTGCGAGCTGGGTTTGAACCTGCGACCTTCCGATTCAGTACACCGGATGTCTTAACCAATTAGACCATCGCACCCTGCTCACAGCTCTCGAAATTTTCGTTCCATTAATAACGTCTTACGGTGACGTTTATTGGTTAAGACATCCGGTGTACTGAATCGGAAGGTCGCAGGTTCAAACCCTGCTCGCACTAGAATTTTTCTTTCCATGTCAAAACAGCTATAGTTCCCTACGCAGGGTTTGCGTATAAAAAAAAAATTGGTATAATATGTTATTCTTTTGTTTCACTTTACGGAACAGAAATGTTTTTGTTTGTAGGTTGGCGGCTTAATAGTTGATTTGATTAAAGCAAATGACGTACTCATTCACTTTTTGCGCCTCATTTAGTCTTGTTTACAAGACATGATGAAATAAAAGTTAAGCAACTTCTGCTTAATACAATAAACATAATTTCTTGTAAATTCAATATCACTTTACAGAGTGCTTCTGAAATAGAGTACAAAGACACTTGACTTTCAAATACAAATAAAAAGTAATTTAAAAATGAAACAGACGACTATTTACTGAAGTAACTTTCATGCTATGCAAATCACTGTATCTAAGTTAGGCGAAGAGATCTTGGAATTCCCGTCTGAAGGGTTTACTGATAGCCTTAGGCAAGGAGAACTAAGGGTGGAGAGACGGGAGGGGGGTTGAAACAGAATATTGTATTAAACGCGGATATCCCTTTTGACAAGTTTTTCTTTGAAGCACCTGTTACAGCGATGTTTTAATAACTTTCCGATACTTGGCACTCTTTTTGACTTAAGTAAAGTGAGATGAAGTCAAAGAGGACCCGATATCGATGACATGGCTTGTCTATCTGAGCACAATTTACACTGCGGCAACCGGTGGAAAGGAATATAAATATTT
This sequence comes from Noctua janthe, assembly GCA_910589295.1. Lineage (NCBI taxonomy): Eukaryota > Metazoa > Arthropoda > Insecta > Lepidoptera > Noctuidae > Noctua > Noctua janthe. The sequence goes on from OU342561.1 coordinate 3,944,399, forward strand.
AGTTGAAATTGTTGCTACGCGATGAGGAAAACATGGTAGGTAATCAAAGTAAAATTAGTGTGACAGTCTAAAAAAGTATAGACATACGGTCCAATGATGAATTAATGTCTAATGTTTAATAAATGAATTAATTAATTTTGAATTAATGTCCCACCAATCTTCTGCAGTTGGAAAAGTAAGGCTTCCGTCACATCAGAGAAACGTTTAGATTTTCATTGACTTGAGATGGTATTGCAGATACAATTGATTTAATTCGACATTGTACGAGTGATATCGAGTAAAAGGCAAGTCGAGACTAAATTCATTACACACTGGAAGTAGACCTGTAATTACACTGGGGTATTGCAGTATCGTGCTATAACACAAACTGAAACGGAACCAATGATGGAGGAAATACAACAGCGATCGCAATCGGTGATTAACATTACGATAGCACTTGCTAATGGTATTGGTCAGAAATGCGATACCAATAAGTTTTGGACGCCGGCCAAATAGCAAGCATGTCAGTAATTACATGTGTTGAGCTGTACTGGCTTGTACTAAACGAAGCTTAGTATGTGGGTCTTAGCTTCGCATGACGTATTAGTTTTCATTGATGTCGTGTTTGGCATCTGGTATGGTGTATATGTAAGGAATTACTAGCGGGTCAGTATGACCTTATATGCATATGTTTGATTATAGTTTAATTTTTTGCATCACTGAAGACTTGGTTGATTGAAGTGTGTGTATTTACTGGGCTTGAATTTATATTAACAAAATCAAACAACTGTAAATTGGATGTTTACTTATGTAATACAAGTATTGATTTTGCAGTTTCGGTCCTAATCCAATCTCAATGAGCTGTTTTTCACATTTTGAAACAAGTTTTTTTATACTCATTTATATTACAGAGAAGTCGGTTAAAAATGTATTTGATAACGGTCATAATTTAACAGGTCTTTTAAAAATCATTTAGTACCTTATTAAATCTTTTGAGCAGCTGTTCCCAATGCTTTTAAAAGTCTTTCTTTTTCTTTGTAATGATCTCATTTAATCCCTTTCTCGATCGATTTCCTGCAACTTCCTTACTGTTTAAATCACAAAAATAAGTCCCCAACACACAAATATGCACGATAGCCACGATTGAATTGTGTAAGGGTGGCGATTTACGCCGGTGACGCGTTAATAAATTTCGCCCAGGCGAGCGCTGGTGGTTGGGGCGTGTTTTGACTGTAATAGTTCACTCTCTGCTAGTACTGAACCAGAAACGTTAAACGTAAGTTTCCTGAATGTACATCCGTTACCAACGCCTTTCAAACATTGATATTATAATATTTTACATGAATTAATTTTGAGATCTTGTTTAATTCTACTAAGTAATTACTAATTTCCTAAAGACAGAACTCTAGCAAGCTTCGCCACTTCTTCCAGTCTTGGCTCGCATCCAGCAGGTTCCCGTGGTCTTCAAAGGTTCATCGCCTATATTGTGGAATTTAGTGACACACACATTTATCACAGAAGGTTAGCCACTTCGGCCAATCTTCGGTGATGAATCTAATATTCTCCGACCACTAACAATCAAGTCTAACAAATCTCAGTACTTGGATGTCTACGTAGTTTTATTACACTTAGTTATTTTTTAACATTCAACTCGAGTTTTCAACTAACACTCTCCTTTTCAACTCCACCCATCTGATCCCAACTTAACGTCGCTTAACCGGCCCTTATATCATTTTAAGTTATTAGATTGTTGTTACGCGGCCGCCTGCATTTATGATAGGCTGTATTAACACCCACTAAACGGTATAATGTTTTTGAAATGGCGCGAATTATATCACATTACTTAGAGGGTAGTTATGTTGTGTACAGTGCTAGCAGGGTTAATGTTTGTGTTGAAAAGCGAGGGGTTATGGTGAGAACTGTAGAGGTCTGAAGTTGTAGTGGTTAAATTAGTGATAAACACGAAGACCTTCAACAACGCTCAATTTTCTGATAAAATATAGAATATTTTTTTCTTAAGTAGATACTCCTTAAAAATCAAAAGTAAACAATGTAAAATGCATACATTGTAATCATTCATCATTGTGTTGTCTTCATAATCAATAGCATATACCAAGCGGTTCTTCATAACTGCTTATGGGATTCTCAAATTGCAGTAAGTCACTGACTCGATTTTAAATACCTTTTATCAATGATATTAGGTCTTTACCTATGAAATTGGAGATTTGTATGAAAATTTTAAAAACAAAACTATTTGTATTTTTTTTAAATTTTAGCTTATTTAGCTTTTTGTCTTTCCGATTTGACGCAAGTGCTTCAATGTCGTTTTGACACTAACTCCAAGGCCCGCAGCAAGCTCAGCCGTAGATTGAGTTGGATCCGTTTCCACTACCGCCTTCAATTCGTCGTTGTCGACAATGGTTACCGGCCGACCGCGAGGCTCGTTCTTCAAGTCAAAATTTCCACATTTAAAACGATTGAACCAATAATGAACCGTGTTTATGTAAGCAGTGTTAGGCCCGTACACGTCATGAATGTTTCGTGTTGTTTGCGCAGCGGTATGTCCACGAAGGAACTCATATTCGAAAATTGTACGAATTTTCAGTTTGTCCATGGCGCCAAAAACTACCACAATTTCACAAAAACAAAAAACTATCTAAAAATAAATGACTGAATTTGAAATTAAAAGAACCCGGCTTTCGAATAAAATTTATTTGAATTTCGAATTCCGCGCCAATCCACAGATAATTAAATCTGAAAATGCTGGTTATTAAATCTCCAATTACATAGGTAAAGACCTATTATTATAAAGAAAGATACGCTACGTTCATACTGAGCGGCGCGCGGCATTTAAATATCGTTGCGTTGTTATGACTGCAATAGATAATACGGAACGTATGATTCAGAAAGAGATAGCTACTCGTATTTTAATTCGTCTACAACAATTTGCAATTTGCTAGTGCGATATCTACCTCTTTTTATTTATAATATCATTGCCTTTTATAGTATTTTCTTCGTGCTCACCTACATGCAAAAGCTGACGTTGATTCTATTTTTCAAGAAAAGTCAATTTTATAACAAATCTGGGTGTTGTAACCATTGGAAAATTTTAACGTACAGTTTTTGTGATTGTCCTACTAAAATAAAAACTGTGAAAAATAATACACAATTTCGTGTAAAGTTAATGCAATGGTTTCAGTTAATAATTTCGTTCAATTAAGCAAAACCGCAGCCAGTCACCGCTTGCGTCGTATGCAATTAATTACTATAAATAATAATACTAATGGAAATTGTAATTTATGATGTTTTAAAAATATCAATTAAATATTTGTAACATAATGCTTCTACACAGTGCCGAACGTTAAATGAAATTAACATGGACAACATACGGAGTTCATGGTGGAAGTAGAGGCCGAAATGAAACAGTCGTACTGACACATGAAACAGTGATCATTAAGCTGTGCTGTGTCAAGCCAGCAATGAAATTCAAGGTGTACGAAAAGTCTATGTATGAGTCATGATCGAGATAAAGCGTAGACGCAAAGAACTATGAGCAAAAGTATTCATCTTCTTAGCGTGTCGATGGCAATCTTAATTGTGTCAGCCCAGAGCTGAGCTACTAATTTAGCGCTTTCAGTAGCGTCAAACAGTTCCTGTAGTGAACAAACAACAGGACACGCAGGACACGATATTAAGTGCCCCATCGTTTATAGAACAGCACCACTTATACAGTTCAGGGCAGAGTCATTAATGAATCACCACCTGAGCAGGTTTTCCTTACTGCGACCAACCTGGGTCCAGAGTCTATTTAAAGACTTCCAGGTCAGCCATGGCAACTTATGCCCAGGTGGGAGATTTTCAGCAGGTGGAACGAATGGGTTAGGTAAGTAGTATGCACTACCTCGCCACAGGTTTAGTCTTTCCGTAGACTGCTCGCCAGTGAGTGGGGTGACACACTTCAGAAAGCTGAAGTATTAGTAGTATATTATTGAAAACGTGGTCGGTTAACCGGCAAACGAGCGTATATCGTCGACCTCATCTCTGTCCTAAGACAAGATTGAGGTCTAAAGTAGGCCCATTTAATATATAAAAAACTTGAAGGGTACAGCCTCGTCCCACCATTTCTAATGTCTGCTACTCCTGTTTACTTTACATTTCTTCAGTGAAGATCATGAAAGAAAACCGGTTTAGATTATCTTATGTTTGACAAAATTGAATAATACTGTGACTTTTAAACAAACCCCATCAATTTTGCTTCCCTTAAAAATCACCAGTACGAACATGCATCACCATGTTCAATAAATTACGTAATAAATAATCCCCGTAAGACTCGAGTAAGCACTTCTTAGGGACTGAATAAAAAATATTATCGAGTTAAATAAATCACTGGGCGACAGTAAATGTACCGGGGACCAGTTTTAAGACCACCAGCAATGGAATGGAGTACACATTCCGAAAACATGTACCGTGATGTATGGTACCTTCGGCTTACGTACTTTGGTACTTAGAACGTAGAGATTAGGATGGCGCTGTCTTTGTAATAAAAAGTAGTAGTGACCTATCCTCACTTTAAGGTTAGCATAAATGATGACACTAATTAATTATGATGACGTTGACTGATGGGTAGAAATAATATTTCATAGTAACTACTAGCCTATTTAGAAAAACCCATTTTATTATTAAAGTAAAAAAAAACTAAAGATCATGGTAGTACATTTCCTTATTTTTCTGTAAAACCTGTATAGTAACTGTAGTTAACCCGTATAGTATAATTCAGTTGATATAAAGAAAGAAAAAATATTTATTTGTCGAAGGGACATGACGTGCATACAAACAAAATAACTAAATATTAATAATCATACAATAACTTAACAATAATCATACAACGCCTGACAAAGAAATGGGAAAACAAATTGAAAAATGATGATTATGGAATAATGGATGCAGTGTTTATAATAATATTCTTAAAACAGAACAGAAAACCCAACAAAAGCCTTCAATAAACAAGAAATTCACGATGCAGCCGATAACAAAAAGAGGAATAGCACTAAATTGAATAAAAATAAAATGAATGCTCACCTAAGAGGTTTAGGGGAGGCCGACTAGACAGAGGGACCGAACTAAATAAAACTGGTAAACAGGAAGAGCGGGGAAAATGCCCTTGTACAACAGCACGGCACAGCAACAAGAGGACATCGATAAACAGCTACTAATATGCACATACTAATGAGATTACTCTTCCACGCTTCTACATTCCACGTCCGTATCTACGCTGCGTAGAGAACGCGCCCTAACATAAATCGTAGGACGGTTGTCGTTACGCCAGCTATAAATCTAACCATTCACTAATACACCACATTCAAATGTTACCGGCAGGGGGGGAATCTCGTATGCGACTAGATTTCTTTCCACCCTCAAGCGGGGGGAGTTTCTTTGCACCTTAAAAGCGGTGCGTAAAGTATGACCACATTTATCTCGAGCGAGTTACGTTGACGTAAAGGTTAGGTTAAAGTGTAGGCGATTTAAATAAATCTTTGTTACGTTGTTATTGTAATTTAATGTGTTTTAACGGGGAAATGGTGAATGTAGACTTAAATTGAGTTTGTTTCATTTGTTTCTTTCACTTTTAACTCTCTTTCATTCTTAACTTTTAAGAATGAGACAGAGGAGACGAGAGGAGACATCATCATGATGTCCAATTTAATTCCATTTTCCATTTGGAATAAAGTCTGCTTTTCTATGAGATTTCATCTATACTAATATTATGAAGAGGTAAAATTTGTTTGTATGTTTGTACGTAGGGTGTAATCTCCGAAATTAATGATCTAATTCTAAAAATTCTTTACTTGGCAGAAAGCTACATTATTCATGGGTGCTTAAAATTATATTTATATCATGCATATTAGCCGAGCTACCACAATTTTTGTGGACGACGTCATAGGCGAAGTGCTAGTATGAGATAAATTGAATAGTGAACCTAACCAAAATTAAGCATGGCTTTGCCGTGCGTTGGTAAGCTAAATAGCATGCTATTATTTACGGTTGGGCATAATTAGTTCCCTGTCTTCTACTAAAAACGCAACCCCACAAAATTAATAACTCACAAATTCCCCAGAGTTCAATAAGTTCACATTTTTCCTAAACACGAAGCGATCCAACCATAGACATTTTTATACCACGTAAGGAGAAGTTAGTCAGTGAAGGATGTTGAACTCTTTGGAGGTCCCAAGAGGTTGCGAGGTACTAGCAACTAACCTCAATGCACCTCAAGGAAGGCACAAATCTGCGGGTCATTGTAATATGAGGAAAAATTACGGAAAAACCCTTCGGTGTGTACAATGAGTGAGTGAATGAGATTCCCGATGGTGCTCGGGTATTATGTTTATGGGTTGGCGTGGTGGTTTGTGGATGGTTCAAGGGGTTACTGGTTTACTTATAGCTTTATTATTACGTAAAAAGGATTTGTCGGGAAAATTTGAAACAATATTATTGTAAAGGCTATTAAACATGGGCTTTGTTTCTATAAATAAAACTTTGCGACTTATAATACAATATATTTTTCATCTATATTATCGAAAATTATTTCTTCGTATTATTTGCTAAGCATTCTGTACATCACACTAAGTAACTCTGCGCAAAAAATAAAGCAGGGAAACGATTCTTTTTAAAGAATGCTATTGGACACATCGCCATGAAAGTTGTCATGGAATTTCTGCTTGTCTGTGAGATTTCTTAGGAGAGAGATTGAAAAGTAATGTGAACCTTACAAAAACTAAGTATGTTCCGTGTGTTGGTTTTGTTTTGGTCTAAAAAAATCTTGATTTATTCCTCATGAAGAATAATAAACCATCGTTTATTCCTGGGAGCTCTCAACGTAACGCACTCAAAACATTGTGCTGATGGATGCATTCAATAGTACAGAGGGTCATGGAAGTATTGTAAATACAGTTAGAACATGAAAAAGTCGGTACTTTGACCTTCAACATCGCCGTAACTAGAATGTTCCCAGGTATAGTCTAGAAAACAAAATCACAATGACTGGCAAAACAAGTGCCCTTCGGCTTCTATAAGAGTTTTTTTACAACCTTTATAACTTTAACCAAACGCAATACTAGTTATGAGGCAAGTAACACGTAAACCTAAAATCAAGATTAAAAGAATCAGAATTGTTTAATCCCTTTCCGCCCCGCTACCGCTTATCGTAATCCCCGCTTACAAAAGGACCTTGGCGAATGCGTGACGGCATTTCGTTTGCATCCCGGATTCTTTCGACATCTCTTATATTTCTCTCGTGCCAAATATTGTGGGGTATAAAACATCTCTTCACAGATCTGGTATTTCAATCGAGCAACGCTAAAATGTTGGAGGCTAGAATCTGATACCTATATGTATGTAGATTCAACGTTTTTGGGAAATATTTCCCACCGGGTTTTCTTTCTATTCGTAAAAGATTTTCACAGACTATCTTAATAAAATGAATGTTGTGAAGTTGATGTTATCTATACACGTGGAAATAATAATGAAGGCATAAAGTTTGAGGGGAGGGAACAAGAATTTATGTGGTGTAACTACAACTAAAAAACCCGACTACTGAAAAATCACGCTCTAATTAAAAACGGATTTTCAAGGTAAAATGCTATGCTATTGTTGAAGACGGATAAAATGTAGCCTATGTTAGGGCCATAATAATGAATCGATTGACACCTTATTCATCAAAATCGGAAGTATAGTTTAGGCGCTACGGATATACTTAAATACCAACATACATACATAGACAGCTTAAATCATAACCCTGCTTTTTGGCTTCGCCGTAGTCGGGTAAAAACAAAAAAAAAAATATTTAAAACGACAACTAGATACTGATTCCTTCACCATTCGCTAATAAAACTGGATTAAAAAGAGAGGGGAAGAAAGATATAATCTATCATAAAATGTGTTCGATATATTTATTACATGACATAGCTAGTTCGCATTCAAAGCCGCAGGTGGACACAGTAATTTAACTAAAACATCTGACAACAATGAAAAACGACCTAAAAAAAGCAGGTGTCCAAACCTAGCAGTGACAATCGAAAAAACACAAAAAGTAGAGGCAAATATTGTACAGAGTCACTCCGAATATAATCAATCATTCTTTAGGCAAGGTAGGAGCTCCTGAGTGGTAGAATTTGACAGGGAAAATGGAAACTTTATATTGAGCGCCTCTCATTCGAGTCATGGAAAGTTGAACAACTTGCTTGAGATATTTAAGAGCCAAGTTTATGCCGAATAATGGAAGAGTGCTGGCTTAAAAAGGGGAGTTACCTCAGCGCCGGTCAGAGGAATTCAGAAATATGGAGTTGTCCAAAAAAAGGGAAAAAAAAATTCAATTGCTTCTGGGATAAACTGACCTTATGGAGTTTGCTCTCGGAATTTAATGCTATCTTTTCGTTCAAAAATAAAATTATATGCTCTTAAAAGATCCGGACATGAAAATCTCAGTTTTCTTTTTAATGTCAAACAGCACAAAAACTACTACATAATAATTTTAAAAGAAACTAACCCTTTTTTACAAAAAACTTACAAAGCCGTTTCAAAAATGTTAATTAATTTCTTTACGAATAATTAGTAGTTACGCCACCATCAACAATGAATATAAAAAGGCCGTAGCTCAGCTTAGCAAGTTTTTTTGGCGAAGTCTAACTTAGTTCAAAGTTGAGAATAAACAAGTGTTGTTTTAGTGTTCAAGTTACCTCTAGCAGAATGGAGTTTAAAGTTGATAGAATAAAAAAAAAAACGAAGTGAAAAATCTCCGGGGTGAAACTTTGAAAAAATAACTACAGCTCCGAGGACTGTTGGACGATTTTAGTTTTTATGTTTTCTTAGTTGTGCCAGTTTTCTCGTTGACTTGAGTTTAGACGAACGGTGATGTGAATCAAGGGATGAGTGAAATATTGTGTGACTTAATTAAATTGTAAGTTGTTGTCTTAATTGTATTGTGTTGTATTGTATTGTGTCTTAATTGTATTGTATTGTATAAGTGAACTTTTTAGGTGTCTTGGATGTGTTAGGTACTATACATAATGTCATCTCAAATAAAATGAACTTCAACATGAAAAGACGGGTCAATATTGCGATAGAATTATTAGATCACTCGATTTCTCGATTTTCTTGATCACAATTTTACAAAACAGATGTAGTGTCTGTTACAGTATTATTCTATTGTTTCTTATTAAGTTCTTGTTGTAGGATAGAACTGTATGTTTTTATTATTGTTAATACAGATACAGATGCTGTACCCACTGGCAGGAATAGCGCCACCAGAAATTCGCAGAACAGTGGCAAGCTCCTGTGGAAGAGCCAAAATGATTTTAGACTCACGACACCCTTTACATCTAAATACCTTCGTGTCGCAAAGGCTGAAAAGCCGAAACAGCTTTCTGAAGTGTGTCGCCCCACTCACTGGCGACCGGTCTACGGAAATACTAAAGCTGTGGCGAGGTAGTGCTTCCTTACCTAACCCATTCGTTCCACCTGCTGAAAATCTCCCACCTGGACATGAGTTGCCATGGCTGACCTGGAAGTCTTTATATTATTAATAGACTCCGGACCCAGGTTGGCCGCAGCAAAGAAAACCTGCTCTGTTAGAGATTCATTAATGACTCTGCCCTGGAGAGTTAATGTGGTGCTGTTCTACAAATGATGGGACACTTAATATCGTGTTGTTTGTTCACTACAGGAACTGATGGGCGCTACCGAAAGCGACAAGTTGCTCAGTTCTGGGCTGATACTATTTAGATTGACATCGAAACGCTATACAACCTAGCAATACTGGTAACCAGCTGCGGTCAACATAGTTGCGTTTTTCATACAAAACAACTGCATGTAACTACCCTCTAACGTGGTCATTGTTGGCCGCATAAGTGCACATTTTTCTTTAGATTAGTGCTATTGCAAACTGAAGTCTACCATTACACATGCACTTAGTACGTCGACTTATAATCGGAGAAAAGTGGTAGTAACTACCTGACTACTGTGCAAGTAAAAAACAAATTAAATGTTTTAAATTACTGTTTTGTAAATTGTTAAGCTGCCATGGTACAAAACAGTTGAAAATTATAATCGTTATGTTTGACTAAAAGAGTCATGGACATGAATGTTGATGGATGGAGAGGGAGAGGAAGGCCAAAGAAAAGATGAATAGATTGTGTGAAGACGGATATGAAAGAGAAAGGAGTAAATGATGCCGTGACGTCTGATAGGGGAGAATGGAAGAAGAAAACGTGTTGCGTCGACCCCAAGTAGAATGGGACAAGGGCAGGAAGATGATGATGATTATTGATGGAGCAAGAAACAAATCTGAATATCCTGTCGTGCATACAATACCCACTAACAAGTACATGGGATACGCATACGAGGTTGGCAAGCAATACATTGAAAACTAAGGGTTCATTTACGGTGACGTGGTGAGGAGCGGCGCGTGGCGCTTTTTTTTCAGTTTACGGAGAGGCGGCGCGTGCAGCGGCCCACGATATCACACTCGCGAACACTAAACATACGACAATGAACGACGTTGTTAATGGAGACGTGGGAGCGTGAAGCGGCGCGTGCGACGCTGCGTGCTCCGTTGCGGGTATCGCTACGTTTCACACGCTGCTTCTCCGTGAACAAAGTATTAAGGGAACTGTCTGGCCGCTACGCTACGTGCGCTGCAGCGTCTGACGCGGGGATGTCATCTGCGGCCTCCGCCGCAGGCAACGCTTCATTTCATGCAAACGCGCGTAAAATCGCTGCTCCGTAAACGCTCGCATACATTGCCATTTATATTTGAATTAAAAGCGAGTAAATGAGCCTTAAGACTACCTGTATCATTAAACTATTGGCTGTAAAGTGTGGCTACCATCTATTTTAAATTTGACGTGAACCTTAAATACTGAAAAGTAAAAATGACAATCTAAAAAGTTACTATGCTAATTACTTAACAACATAGCCCAAAAGCATTAGGAAACAAGAATCAGATCATTTTCCTAATCTTGTATTTTCACATTCATCAAAGTTTTCCCTTGAAAGTGAAATTGGAATTTAATCTCATAATTGAAGTTTCAGTAGAAGCTGAATTAGATGTAGGTGTAATTACAGGATTGAGGATCTAACTTCAATCATTTTTGATTACTGAAATAGTGTAATTATGTTTTGTTGTTTTTATTGTTACTGTTTTGGGATATGGACAACATTTATATATCAAAATTATAAATGCTGCTTTTGTAAGAATCTCTCTCTTCTATGAAGATTTTTTAAGTTTTCGTGGACTGTCTACATAACTTGCACCTTAATTCTTTCATATTAAGCTTTTAGTTTGTTAACAGAACACTATATAAAACAAAAAAAAAATATTTTTTTAAAATATTTTTTTATACGCAAGCCCTGCCGTAGGGAACTACAGCTGTTTTTGATATGGAAAGAAAAAACAATTTTTTTTTTCATCGTCATCGTCATTTTAACCAAAAGACGTCCACTGCTGAATATGTCCAGCAGTGGACGTCTCTGGAAAGTGTCGTCACATTAACCGGTCCCGTTTTTATTTTATTTATGCTAAACCAAACATGAAGTGCCTAAAACATATTTTTATATTCGGACTAGACCTGATGTGTTTTTTTTTTTTTTTTTTTTCTTTTATTATTTTTGTTTTATACTGTGTGCACTTGTGGCATGTGCCAAATAAATGTATTTTCTTTCTTTCTTTCTTCTTTCTTTGATCCCCGATCACTAGTCCGAATATAAAACTATGTTTTTGGGTCGGTTTCGCAAAGTTTATATGACTTGAAAAACATCGACATTCTATCCAAATATAAATTCAATAAACTCATACGACACTTTCCGAAATTATCTAATTGATTGTGAAAACCGCATCAAATTTCGTTGCAGATTTTAGAAGACCATTGATATTATATTGTAACACAAAGAGAGAAACAAAAAGCGAATTTAATGAGTATTCTATAAAATTTCTACAATTCTCATAAGAGTATTCTGGCATAAACATATAGACTTTAGCAACCTTAATATCTGTGGATTGACCCCTCCGCAAGCTTAAGTATTTAGTTAATTAAAGCCAAGTGCACGCTACGCTAGATATACCCTCTGCGGTTGCAGTGCGGATATGCGGTCACGTATGTTCGGATATTTCGGATACGATAACCGGAATCACTGAGATGTACAATTTGAGATTAGGTAACTGAAATATGTTACGGGCAGGTAAATATATATTTTTATATTCGGTAATTTTATAAAAACGTAAGTTGAGCTTAATGCACGTTACAATAAATAATAATAAAGACATCTTTTAATTTCAAATAAATTCAGTGAGGAGCTCGTGGCTAAATAATAACAGCCGCTCGGGTCGATCTTTAGGTTAAGCCGTGCTTGCCTAAGTTGGTCTCTGGATGGATGACCACCCATTACATACCGAGTTTCCTCCGTGCCTCGGAAAGCACGTTAAGCCGTTGGTCCCGGCTGTCATTTGTAGATCTTTGACAGTCGTTAGGCAGTCAGTGGCCCAAAAATCTAACAACCAGTCTTATCAAGCAAGGGGTATCGTATTACCCAGTACTAACTGGGTTGTGGAGGTCAGATAGGCCGTCGTTCCATGTAAAATACTGGTATTCAGCTGCATCCGGTTAGACTGGAAGCCGACCCCAACATAGTTGGGAAAAGGCTAGGCAGATGATGATCCTTTAATTTTCAATAACATGCGTTCTTTTACGTCTCATTTATAGCAAGGACTACGTACTTACGATAAATGATTAAAAAGTGGTTTGACCGTCAGACTACCAAGTCATTCATTGGTCTCGAGTCCCAAGACACGCATCTCTAATGTTTCAGAATCATGTACGTATTGTATAATATCACTTGCTTCGGTGAAGGATAACATCAACAACCAAACCAGCACACCTGAGATATATTTCTCGACAGCATTTAAAGCCTATGGGCGGCATAAAAACTCTGAAATCAGATTAGGCACTAACCACACGATAAAGAAAGAAGAAGAAAGAATTCTGTAAATTATTTTCTACTAACATTGGAGTTCTTTTTTAAAGTAAAAGAGGTCGGTATTTCCTTTCCGAAGAGAAGAAATGCCCAAACAAAAGTGTTTTATTTTTGCCCTGTGTCATCAGCTTCCCTAACATTGGCTTGTCTATAAAACAACCCCCTCTGTAAAACGGTTGGCCGTACAATAATGGCACACAAACACATTTACATTAGTTCTCGTAATGTACCACATTAGGGGCTATTGCCTACAACGAGATAATATACGAGTATACGAGAAAACATCTCAACAGCTTGTATTGTGCTCAAGTAATTTGTGAAGGCGGATATTTTTCTTGAGTATTGCTCCGTGCGGATATTTAGCCGATTTTGAATCGAGCGGCACTAATGTGGAGTTATCTTTAGTTTAGTTTTTGTTGTTACGTGTTTTGGTACGGTTATATAACCTTAGTTTTAGTATATGCGAAACCTGAAACACGTGTCCTGTATTTTTATGTAAAGAATCTATGTACAAAATTTCAAAACTGTTTCATGAAAAATCACAAAGTTATAAGCTTGTTATGTTACCTGGTTGTCCGCGCAAAAACGTGGTTACCATGCAGCGAGCCCGCGCGCGCGCCTCCAGCGTCGTCTTGAGCTCATTGATAATAATAATTTGGCAGTAGGTACCTAAATTATTGCGATATGTACTTAATATCGCTCGGTGTCCAACATTTTAAAAATATTTTTGGGACAAAATATAAAATAGTTTAAAAATGATTGGAATCGATTCAGTTACTTATTCTGAACTAACTATATTTAGGTTTCGCATATACTAAAAATAATGTTGTATATTTCTGTGTTAAGTAGTTCAGGATAATCTACTGTACGTACGGTGCGTACATATAATAAGTTTCATGAAAATGTAATTTCAGTTTATCTGTAGGTTTGTAAAAGCGGTTTAGTTAAGTTGTTATAACTAGTTTTTGAACTCAGGTTGATATAAATCACCACCAACGTTTAACTCTAATAATACAAAGTGAACTTATGTTGAGTTAGTTTTTTACCGCATATATTCATAAATGGAATGGTGGCGTTTCGTAGATTCTGCCTACCTCCATTGAAAAGAGGTGTGAGATATGTTTATATTTTTAAGAATCTTGAAAAATATAAGATGGGCAATGGCCGAGTTCTTGTGTTAACATGATGACGTGAATCCAAAAATGTTTATTTGTAAAAATCAGGTTTGACAAGTTTATTAGAGAAAGGATTATAGCTACAAAAGTAAAATACTGCGGCACAGCTTTCAACGCCCACCTCCATAAAAAATATTAAAAATTAGCTCTCGAGTATCTTGTAGGAAATACACACTATAAACATCAAGTTTCGGTAATCATCGAAGGGTAAAGCAGAGGTGTACCTAATAGTACCTACACTCACATTTCGCCAGTTATGTTTAAGACCCATGTAATAGAGGGCGAGCCTATTGCCATCAACCGGGCACAAATCCAGACTCCGTGGCTGCTACTGAGAAATTCCTGATGGAAAAACGCAATAACAATTTACCCGACCCGGGAATCGAAGCCAAGACCTCATACTCAGCAGTCGCGATTGTGATCACCGGACCAATGAGGCAGGCAGGCACATAAAAACAAACGCAGTAATTTTCTTCTATCTCCTAGAATTTCTACAAAAAAAACTACCCAATGACTTACGTATGTGGTAATAAAACCCATCCTCGAGCATAATCCACACCAATAGGTTTTACGACTACATTAATCGGCACAGTAAAACGTTACCCTAATTTGTTCGACAATAAAATCGAACACCGCTGTGCGAATTGAAGATTTTTATGTACCTGGAACAAGAAAACAAAGTCGTTAAGTGCGAAGACGTAAAACATTAGTAAAAATATTTATTATTATGTGTAGTGGGAGCTAGTGTGGTTCCTTAGAATAGCTGAGAAAATATTCTCTCATGAATATAAGAGTTCATGTTTTTGCCGTTTATCATCAGTCATCATTTCAGCAGAAAGACGTCCACTGCTGCACATAGGCCTCCCCCAAGTGTCGCCACATTGACCGGTCCCATGCCACTCGCATCCAGCGGATCCCCGTAACCTTCACCAGGTCAATTGTTGTTTATGCCGAAATTTTATTCCCATGAATAGGGGGGACGATGCAATGTACTAATATAGGCTTTTTTTTTAAAGTGGTAACATCGACATTACTAAAAAAAATATGCAATTAATTGCTATGAATGCCATTGCTGCTAGCACAAACTGTGTTCAATGAGGAGGCGATTTTTTTGCTCTAAATAACCGCGAATTTTTCCGAGCCTCCATAAACATAGCAGATGCGCTGAAGAAACGAGGGCGCGGCAGCACTAACATTCTGAAGGCATTGTTATATTGGACGTGCAAGGTGTTGAGGGTTTTTTGAGAATATTATGTTGTCTATAAGCTACTGACATAGTAATTTTGACAGTATGTCTTAAATATCTGACTTATGCTTATATTTATATTTGACTTGTTTTGAACAAGATGCCAAACATAACGCATATAAAGTAAATAACCTGTTAAATTCCAAAAAGGATAAAGACCTAGTACGCAAGTCAAACTAAGAAAAATCTAAACCAGAACAAAACAATCGATCCTACAAACCATTAATCCCACATTCACCATTTATTTCAATTTAACAGAATTCCCCTCTGAAAAACGAGTGCGAAAAAATAAAACGTAATAAAAGTACTTTTCAAACAGTATTCAAGAGAATCATTGAAAGCTTCCAAGGCACTAAGTAGTCAGAATCCTTTTCGTTAAAACTTGTAAATCATATTAAAAGGTTTTCATGTGAAATGCCTCACCTGCTCGCGACTTCAGAGATAAAATAAATATTCCAGATGGGGTAGGAAAAATCCTTGGAAAAAAACTTTTCCTACGGATCCCGATTTGTAAGTTGGTGACTGTTTTTTTGCGACCGAAGTCAATATCTCTGCGTGGTAGTAAATGTATTGTTTCAGTTAAATGTCAACTATTTTTAACCACGATTGTTTCAGTATAATTCTGGATAAGTATTTATTTATTTTATGAAAGGTGGCGGATGAATTTTACCAATAAAACAGATCGACCAGTTTCATTGGAAAAATTCGCCCTAATTGTCGAAAAAGCAAGTTGGTGTTTCAAAAAAAGTAAAAAAAATATATATCTCACTGACTTAAAAACTACACCGACTCGTCTGTATTGACTGTATAAGTGTAATGGGTGTGTGTGTGTGTGTGTGGATGTGTGTATGTATGTGTGTAAATGTTCCTGCTTCTCATACTTAAAACAACCGTCATTAAACGAGAGCTCAGTGACCTCTCCCGTCAAAATCTCATAAAACTTCACCTTTAGCTTCACCCTCAAACAAAAACCCTAACTTCAGAGCCCAAAACCCACTAAACTATCGACTCTAACAATCCGAATATCACAAATAATCCTTCAGTACATTAAACAGATCCGGAGACTTAACGTCGAGTACACACAGTGCTCACTCTCACCTCTAAACCGTTCATATCGCTACGTTTCTAATTAAACCACCGAATTCACAGCGAAGCGTCGACGCGCTAATATAATAAAGCCAGTATAAACCGCACTAAACGGGTTTAATATCAAGAGGGCGGGTGTAGCTCAACTTTTCGACGCGGTCGGGCGCATTACAACTTACAACCGGAGCGGATTAGCGGCGGTGTGTATTCAGCTTAATGTTCGCTTCTTTGTTTGCTGAAGACTTGTATCTTTAAGCACTGATTACAACACTATCTAGACGTGGCTTTATTGGCTGCGCTGTTGCAGTAAAGTGGTGAATCAGCTTTTACTAAGGCAAACAATGTTGGTAAGGTGTAAAAGATGCTAAGTAATCAAGAATGGAGATTGAACAGACAGTACTGTAAATATGAACTGGCATTTTAGGGTTACGATTCAAACCAAGGACGAGCATACATGGGCTGTGAGACTGTTCGAAAGAGATGTCAGCAACCACGTAGGGGTCCGCATGGACCGATGCCTGCCAGGGCTGCGGGACTGTTCGAGAGATACTCAATACTCAATACTCAATACTTTATTGCATTCCATAATGTTAAATAAAACCGTTGGTATGTTAAAACATTGAACCAATTATGGACCCTGTCGGGCACAGCAAAGTTAAATTAATTGGTAATAGGAGAGAGGATGAAGGCGCTTTTTAAAAAGTTAAGAAATATTAAATTAAAATAGTAAAATGGCTTTTGTGGTACCGATACCGCGGCCCTGGAACACAAAGGGCAACGAAGGAACATGGGTAAGTTTTAGTCAGTAGAAATCTGACACTCCGTTCCACTCCGCCCAGAGTGGGGTTATTTGGTGATGTCCCATCCGAAGAAAAAAAGCACGAGAATACATCAAATACTGCGAACAAACATGATACTTCATCTTGTAAGCAAAAAAACTAAATAAAATGAGACCCTTGATGATTGAAAAGAGCAACCACACTGAAACCGTGAAATCCGTTTTGTTCAATCAGTCACGATTGCCAGTCGGTTTTATAAATCCAAAAAGGTATCGTTACCTCAAAATATTTAGCCCATTAATTCTAACCATTTTTCCCCAAACTACAAAGTTCTCTTCCTACCCAAAAACCACACAAAACTAATTTAATTATATGAATCTGCGACTAGGACAGGGGACCCAACATAAAGCGGTTCCAACAAATTGAAACGAGAATCGAACCCGTGACCCTACACGTCGCTCAATAAACGGACCCCGAATGTGTTTATCGGCATTTGATACTAGACCCTTTGTATCACAATATAAGGAAGTAGAGAAGAACCGCTCCTATCACAGAAGACATGAGACAGGTAACGAAACATGTAGGGTAGAAAATTTCATGAACTTGACAATCGGGATAGTTTGCTTATAATGTAACAGATGGCCAATGCAGCCAAAATCCAGAAGTGGCTAGCGCTTACGGGAAGGCACCACATTGGTGGGTCCGCTACAATGTGAATCGACGGCCTCATGAATGTTACGGGATCAGCTTGCTATGAAAGCAAATGATGAATGCATTGAATAGTACAGGGGTCACGGCGGTAATTAAAGTAAATTTACAGCATTTAAAATTTGTATTAAAAAAAAGTGTGAAACTAAGTTGGGAGTTTGACCTGCAATATGTAGTAACTAGAAGGTTCCCAGGCTTTTAACAAAATGATCGCAATAGTGGGAAGAACAAGTGCCTCTCGGCTTTGCTAAGGGTGTTCTAACATCCTTTATACATTTATAGACGAGTTTTTTTGGTAGCTACCAGTTCACATTCACCAGTTTTTGTTTAGAACTATTCAAATAATTATATTGATACTCGTTAAGTCTTAATGCACTCACAATATGCTTTAACATCAGCTGTTGTTCCATTACTACAATCGCAGTCTAGTCGGAATGGAACATTCTCGATCTAATACACGCCAGATTGCTAAGCTGTCGGTGGACCGTGGTCGATGGTATTATCATATGGTAATCGTACCGCGTAATGCCTAGCTCTGTCCAACTGATGCTTACTGTACAAGTACATGTATGATTCAGACGTGGTCTCAATTTGACCAGACGCCACAGTAAAATTTTACAAGTTAAAAGAGTTGTTGTAATCTTTTTTTTTTTTGTTAGCCTGAATTGTCCCACAAAGAACAATGACAAAGGACAAAGGCCTCCCGGGTAAAGGCCTCCCCCATTCCTTCTCCCCCATTCCCATTCTTCACTTTTCTCGGTGTTGCGCCTCTTCTCGCCAATTAACGACAAAGCCATCCAAGGCGTCCTGCCATCTTCTTCTCGGTCTGCCGCGACCCAGTCTGTCTCAGGGCTCCAGTTTTGTGATATGCGGGCCCACAGCTTTTCCGGCATCCGGCAGACATGACCTGCTTAGTCCCATTTTAGTTTAGCAGCTTTTTGAGCTACGTCAGCAATTTGAGTTCTGGAGCGCATTAATATTAAGTAATAAAGACTGAAGGACGACAGGATACTACCGTCCTTCGGTCAGCGTGGCCAATGTAGACTAGTAATGTAAGCACAAGATGTTTTAGGGGTAAACAACCTTCCTTTCGTAGAACTTTTCAGTGCGAAAGTAGAAGTAGAAGTAGAATTTCCAAATTCTACGCTATACTCGTAAGCCTATTTCAAGCAATAAATACAAGATCTATAAACGTTACTTAGCACGAGATTTGGCTAAGACATATCCATTACCCCTCCTCTATCCTGTTGTAGTTTGACATTTGTGCGACAGTGACGGGAATAACGCTAATCCGAAGCACTTTTCTCTCTGTCTTTGATCTCGGCTTACGAGTAAACATAAGATCGACGAACTTAATCAAAGGTGAAATTCTAGACACGGTTCTAAATCTGGACTTGTTGATTTAATAACAATAAACGCGGTCACAATATCTCTACACCTCGCTAGAATGCGATCCCGCTTCCGCCTTCATTTATTAATTAATTAATATATATTCAATCACAAAATCCTTCAATGTAAACCTCATACATAATACATCCGGCAGTCGGTTAAAAAAAAAACATTATTTTGCACACCGTACCGTGAATGTGACGTCATCGAGTGAGGTGCAGAGATAATATGACCGAGTTGTACACAGTATCATCGGTGAGCAAATATTTTCCATTAATTTTTGCTGATCCTTCTGTTTACATCTCTATCGTGACACCGGTCCTTCTTCAATCCATCCGTCCGTCCCTTCGTCAACTAGACGCGTGACGTAAATACGAGTACTTATACTTATACATAGATTTTATTTTTTATTTAACTGTCTAATGTATTGTCCGATTTTCTTTGAATCTAATGCGGGTCTGCAGTCAAAAGCTTTTCGTGAATTTCCGCAGTTGAGAGAGAAGTCGGGCGCATGTTGATAAAGGTTCCTTTATGTTAAGAAAATAATGGGATGTAGAAAGATGCAAAGTTAATCTCTGTTATGAACCCAGTTTAAAAATAGAAAAAATCTGATTTGTAGTCAAAATTGATAACTCCATGTTTCAGAACATTGAAACCTTCTCTAGTAATATGTTTCGTCGTCTTACAAGCTGAGGTTTATGTGACATAATAAGAAATGTGATAGATACTCGTAGTAATATCATCATATGCCTAGCCTTTTCCCAACTATGTTGGGGTCGGCTTCCAGTCTAACCGGATGCAGCTGAATATTTTACATGGAGCGACTGCCTATCTGACCTCCACAACCAAGTTAGTACTGGGTAATACGATACCCCTTGGTAAGACTGGTTGTCAGACTTTTTGGGCCACTGACTACCTAACGACTGTCAAAGATACTCGTAGTAATAGTAGTAACCTAACACAATCGTAAATATCAAAACTCTTGCAATATACACCACATTAATAAACTATATTAGCCAATTTCAATGTCCACATAAAAAAATATCGAGTCTCGCTCGTCCGATTTTATATTAAAATCTTAAAGAAAAACTAAAATAAAACTATAGGTTTTGTTCTCAGTCTACAATCAGGAGGAGAGTCGACTCAATTAGCTAGCGAGCTCGAATACGCTCAAATAGGCCCCCGGGTGAGCTGAGCTAGGGGAAGATGGGGTATGGTCCTATTTCGAGCGGATAGCGAGATTTTTTTTTACAGGGAGTAGTAAAAGTAATATATAGTATTCAGTAGAGAGTAAATGCAGTGCCTAGACTTACTCGTCTGGCTAACGAGTTTGATTGGCACAGAGTTCGTAGATTATGCAAGTAGACAGAGTGATCTGAGGCACTAGCGTGCGGTGTCAATGTAACGCGATTACGTCGATTTTTAAATAAAAAATATCATCATCATCATCATCATTTCAGCCGAAAGACGTCCACTGCTGGACATAGGCCTCCCCGCAATTGTCGCCACATTAACCGGTCCCGTGCGTCTCGCATCCAGCGGATTTCCGCAACCTTTACCAAGTCATCGGTCCACCTAGTGGGAGGCCTTCCAACGCATCGTCTTCCAGTTCGCGGAAAAAAAGAATGTGTTTTCATAATATTAAGAATGTATTCAGATCTAAGGATGTTACTGATTGTGCTTGTTGCAAACAATTTTACTAAAATGCTATAGGAAGAATATAATTTCGATAAAAAAAATCGACGTATTTACGTTACATTTACACCGCGGGATAGGGCTAGGGCCTCAGTGCTATTATTTTTCACAGAATTTACAAAAAAAATATTTACAAAAATAAATAACAGTGCTTCGTTTCAAATTGTAACAATAACTTGAATACGAACACGATCCTAGGCCAATTCTCAGCAACCTTAATCTTACTTCTGATTTCCTCTTCACAGGTTCACATCTGAACTAAAGCAGTTGTAGATAATCTTTTTAGACCATTATTAGGCTTCCCGCTTTCATTTGAAACCTAACCCATTATCCGCGTACGAAGGGTAAGATCGTGTGAAGAGCCTAGGGAATTTTAAAGCGGTGTAATCCAGCTCGCGAGGCGCCAAAAGTGTTCATAGTGTTTGAAAGATCGGCTGCAAGTACCTCCCGAGGTTAATTATAATGGTAGAACCGTAGAAGCTAAGTTCCTATTACAAGTTTGTATTCAAATGTGAGCCTTAGAGAGAGTTTATATGACAGATTTATGGCAGAGCATATTAGGGTGTGCTTTGCGATAATTTGGGTACAGCTGTTCAGTGAGGGTGTTTAGGCGCGTGTGGAATATAGTAGTTTTATTGAGTGATATTTTTTCACAGGTTGTATTTAAATATAGTAAAGTTAAGTAGGGTTTAGCATGTCAAGTAAATGTCTGAAATATTTTGTCCTGATTAGCCCTGAACTCAGAGAACTGGAGAGGCAGAGGCAGAAGTCTTTACCCAGCAGTGGATTGATGCAGGTTATCAGTAATGCTACATTTACATTCAGCCGTTGTGAGCAGGGAAGTGGCCAGGACGAGACGTGTGTAAACACGATACTTCTCAAGCCACTGCCATTGCCACTCGCGCTGCCGGCGCTCCTCAAAAAAGCGGTTTTTTGTGCGGAAGACAAAGGACGATCAGTGCGAGCGGCAGTGCGTGTTTACATTCTGCTCCGTCGCTCTGTTCGTATATGCATTAAAAAAACAGTTAAGTAGGTTGGTAGGTACTTACAAAGTTTTATTACGATGGATAGTTACCATCCACCATCTTCTACGACGTACTTTTTTTTGTATTTGATATCTTTTAAAATATCGAACATAATTATGTATCGCAAAAGACTGCGGACGCTGTAACTATTTCAACATGTGCCATTGCCGAAACTGGAAAGCGAAGTGAGTGGTAGGGAAGTATGTAAACACACTTCTCTTTATCTTACTGCAGCCTGCAGCAGTATTTAGGGAATTATTGCCGGCAGCGCGAGGGGCAGCGAGCTGAATGTAAATGTAGTATTTATTTATTTAACACTTCAAGCACAAAAGTACAGAGGCGGACTTAATGCCATAGGCATTTTCTACCAGTCAACCTTAGACCTTAGTATAACATTAATGAATTCAGATTTCACCAACTTCCTGTACCATGTTCAAGATGACATCCACACATTCCAGTTCCACTACCACTTTGGTCATACATCCAAACTAACACCTCGAAAACCCGCGTCCAATTTTTTTCGCAAACGAAAATCAAACCGAGCAATGTGAGCCGGCAGCGTACAACCGGTTTACACTAGTCGCAAACGGTGATAGTCCGAAGCCAATCAACACGGTTGATCCGGCTGCCAATATCGATCCGAAACCCCGTTGAAACATATCGCCCCCGTGTATTGTACTAATCGAAAGTGCCGGTTGATTTGTGCACTGCATTGGAGGGTTTATTTTTTGAAAAAAAAAAAAGAAACTGTTGTTGCGTTGAGTTTTGCAAGCACGCACGGGTTCGTACCTACCCCCATGTGCTGTGCATTCAGGAATGAAATGAGAAGCATTCCGCCGGCTGATGGTAAAAGCTGTGTTTTAATTGACAAATTACATGGTAGTAAAATTCATGGAAGCGTTGCAGAGCTTCGCAATTTTACGTACTCAGATAAATGGAAAGTCCATTAAGTGAACTTCATTTTCATAATATAAATTTGGAGAGGTCATCTTTTAAAAAGAACGAATAATCGTTTCCATTGAGTTTGACAAAAAAGCAAAGTGGTGACAGAAACTAATTTACCGACATCAAATACTCAAATCTCCACACATTCCCTCAATTTGTCGCGACACCCAGAACGCGAAAAACTAGATACCCATCTATCCCCAAAATCAGTGAAGACACATCGCCACAGTAAATCTTGCGAAATCTTTTCGACGTAACGGATAAAATTACCAGGCGGACAGAGTGTCACAAGAGGACACTTACTAAGAGCCAGTGAATATCGTAAATCTCCTGCGACCTACTATTGTCCTAGTACTTTCTATTTTACTTTAGAGGTCAAAGCTGAGAGCATTATTTTAGTCTTTAGGCGTTTTCGGCGACTTTTAATCGATTTGGAAAGTGATGTAGGTTTCTTTGAGAGGATAGAAATTTAAGTAGAATTTATATTTGGATTAACGGAGTTTTATGTGGTGAGTGCTTACGAGAGATATCGAGGGTATTAAAACGTGTAAATATGATGTACTTAGAGGTGAACAATTTACGAAGAGTCTACTTTAACAAGGTTTGAAGCAGTGAAAACTTAATTGCGGCTTGTGAATATTTTTCCAGTGTACGGAGTTCGTAATTATTTTCCTCCTAAATGGCTTGACCGATTTTGATGTTGTTTAGCTATAGTTGGATATGTGGTGGTGCTATTCTTAAAGGACAATAACTGCCTACCGGCTCCACTAGTATAATATTATGAAAAAAATTTTAGTGGTTAGAATTTCAACTTCTCATCTCCTTGCTTTATGACTAAGATACTCTCTTCATGTATTCTATTTAAGCAAATTATTAGAAAACACTGTGTAAACGATGATAAGCAAGAAAGGAGGTGTCGAGAAATAGAGAAGTGTGGAGTATGAAGTATATGAAGACATGCTGCGCGACCTCAAATAAATTGGGATAAGGGCAGGAGAATAATGATGATATTAGAGAAAACTTATGCATACATAAAAGTCTATAAACTAACAAGACCTTTGTTATGTTAGAACGCTTGAGAATCCAATGGTAAGAGCTCTCACTTGAGGAAACTAGTCACTTAAGAGGGTAGACGGGAGTCGTTTGAGCTCGTGCGGTCGCGAGTATGCGGCATGATGTAGGTAGCCCCTAAATCACTCTTATGCGATCTGAGGGCTTTGTTTTTTGTCCAATTATACATTTGAAGCGGTGCTACCTGAAGTCTGAAGTGTTGCAAAGAATTTTTGTGGTTTTAATCAAACGAATATCTTTTTGATTGCCTCGTTGCTCTAAAGGTCACAAGCGCAACTGCTGAGCATGAGGTCCCGGGTTCGATTTGCGGGTTGGTCAAAGTGTTATTGGGTTTTTCCATCAGGAATTTGTCAGTAGCAGCCACGAGTCTGGAGCTGTGCCCGGTTGATGGCCGATGGCTCGCCCTCTATTATATGAGACTTTAACATAACGCAAAATGTGGGTTGACTATTAGGT
This sequence comes from Noctua janthe, assembly GCA_910589295.1. Taxonomy (NCBI): domain Eukaryota; kingdom Metazoa; phylum Arthropoda; class Insecta; order Lepidoptera; family Noctuidae; genus Noctua; species Noctua janthe. The sequence goes on from OU342561.1 coordinate 3,968,976, forward strand.
ATACCTCTGACTAACCCTTTGGGGATTAGGCGTGATGTTTTGTTATGTTATTTCTAATAATACAAATGAATTTTCATATATTTACGATTATCATATATTGAACTCGTGAGGGAAAATTCCCGTATTTATTTGAACGTTGGCATTTTAATATAAGTACCTGTCAAAAAATCCCCTAATTTATCTAAATTATTGACAAGTTTTTGACATTGAGTCGTGGCTGAGATGACATGTCAACTAGATTTTTATTCACAGGAATTAGCATTAGGTTTGTAGTACAACACAAAATATAAATTAATATTTATTAATATTTAATTCCGTAATATTTCACTCAAATAATAGTTCACATGAAAGATTCAACGGAGTGGAAAATATGAAAAACAATCCCTGTAACTACATATTAAAGGATACAAAACATAACCCTATATTCAAGAATAGCTACGAATAAATAACCTATTTCAATGTTGATTGACAATAGACAAGGGTTGAAATACCGCCGACATTATTTTGACATTATCTTACTTTTATATCCATAAAATAGCTTTAAGATTTGAGAAACTGAAAATCATTTTGTGGTTTGTTTAGACATGAGATACAACACGTTTAACCTTGCGAGGATACGGTAATCTATACTAATATTATAAAAAGCTAAAATTTGTTTGTAAGTTTCTTTGTTTGTATGTAGGTGGTAATCTCCGGGACTAATGGTCCAATTCTAAAAATTCTTTCACTGCCAGAAAGCTACATTATTCGTGGGTAGGCTATAAAATTATATCTATATCATGCACATTAGCCGAGTTATCACAATTTTTGCGGACGAATTCGCGGACGTAGTGCTAGTGTCTTTATATTTATACTGTGGATGTATGAGATACCATAATCGATATATTCTTGTCTGTGATTTCAGACGCGAACATAATTTCTATTCTTAGCGCAAATATGTTAAACCGTTTGTCCAAAATTCGGCTACAAGAACTTTGTTCACTTATGCAATTATTGTCTTAATATCACGCCTGTAATCCTTGAAGGGTTAGGCAGAGGCGTACCCATTAGTATACCCTATTTCGCTAGTTAAGTTCATGCTCAGCAGTCGTGATTGCAACCACTAGACCAACGACGCAAAATTATAAACTATGGTCATCAAGTGCAGAAATGGAAGATGGGCCATGAATCAATTGATATTAAGTTATTAAAGCTGAAGATTGGTGCCTGCTTAAACCAGACAGTAAGGGACCATAGTTAGAGCAAATTCAATAGTTCACAATTAAGGGGAACTATTCCCAAAATGCCTGCAGCACTAATTGCAAACAAATACAAAGACACATCGACTACAATCTTCGCACCATCGACACAGTCGGAACAGATAAAGTTTTCCTCACTAACCTTCACATCTGTCGACCCCTTTGTTCCACAATTATAACAGAATAGGCAGAGCCCGGAGGCGACACTTGGCCGTTATTAACTTGGGGTCTCGGCTTGGGGTCTGGGCACGTGACGAATTCTACGCGATTATGAAACTTGGCGAGCTCGGCAACTTGTGTTCCGGGGCTGAGCTTAGTATATTTGCTTCTACGTAACTCTCAACGATTCAGTTTACTAGGCTCGCATGAGTTTACGGGAGGTAGTTTGCAAAGTGCCGATTTAGTTTTAACGCGTTCTGAGAAAAATTTGGCTTGATATTGAGAAAAGGTATTGAAGCTGGTGGTTCAATGGCAGATAATCCAAAATATTGTGACTATTCTTTTCGCATAACTACTATCAGTCTAGATTATGAATCAATCAAAAGATCAATCGTCTTTTTAAAAAAAATATTATAATACTTCATAATGACGATGGTGCAAAAACCAATCAAATCTGAACAATGAAACAAGCTACGCTGAAAAGAGCAGTCTCTGTATCAAAACGATCTAAAAATGAAACCTAAAACATAAAATACCGAGTTGAAAGCACAAACAAACACGGAAAGCAAATATCAGAGCTAAAATATTATTAATAACAGTCTCTGGTGGTACTTTCCATGTCAAAGGGATCAGTTAATTGATTTCTGTGGGAATAGTTACGACATATCTCATTAAGTATGTCGTAATGGATAAGTCGTGTGACAAATCTAATAATATTTCGTCATTAATGGGTATCATATACATTTGGTCAGGGCTGGATTTAGGAATGCAGTTTGGTGGTTTATTTGACACATACACATATCTCATCAACGCATATAAAGGATTTTAGAGCGACTCGAACAGCTCTCATAAAATTCATAAACACACATTTAAAACGTTGACATTTTATTTTATAAATTCACCGACGACTCATTTACAAAACTCATACTTGGTTTAGTTGGTATCTCTTTTTCATAGCTGAAAAAAATCTTGTCAAGCTCATCTATCTACAAAATAGAATCCAGCTTTAAAATTAAACCAGCGTGACAAAGCACCCAAATTCCAGCCACAGCATACCAAAATCCATCCCTGCACCGAATAATACGACGTGTCCTTTCATATTTTCCCTTACGCTTAATAACTTGGAATTCCGTGTACATTACAAAGATGACAGGTCCCTTCGTATCTCCGTCATTACTTTTCTTTTTCTCTGGCGGAGGTACAAATTAATCTTTCCCGACTACAGAGCCTTGTAAGTGGCAGACTGGCAGTTCTTTTCTGCGGTGCCATTGTGTTTGAAATTTCCATGGAACCCTGAGTGTGATGGGAATGTGGTGTATTTGTTGATTGTCTGTTCGAGTCGATTGTTTCCGCGATCGAAGGCGTTTTATATGGGTAGGTTTTTGACGATATATATTTTTATTTACGCTATATTATTTAACCTGTCACTGGTCAATCAGTCAAAGACAGGTCATAAAATGTATTTTGTTGTGGGTACGCACTTACATGCCATGGTTCAGCTTCATCAATTGTAACTAGCCCTAAGCTAAACGAATTTTTAAGTTTAAAGGTTTAAACACGCTACTGTGTCCTATTGCGTGAGTTGTGTCGTGTCGCGTCAGAAGTATGTTTATCGGTTTCATAGATTTAGTATGGTGAAAACAAACATGTCAAATAGTTTGTACTTTGATCTTGAATATCTCAGTAACTAGAAGGTTCCCAGTACAAGAAACACGCGCCTTGCGGCTTTGTTAAAGGATGATTTTTATACTCGTTATTTTTAAACAGTAGATAACTTCTATAATATCTAAATTATAAAGCAACCTGATTACCAACTCTATGTCTCCTTGTTTAAGATTAAATTCGCCATGTTACCCTTCCTAGTTATCACGCAAAGAGAAGCCTACTGAAGAATTTCCACATAGGTTGTAAAACAGAACACTTTACAGGCCAGTTCAACAAATACTTTAATTTATTCAGTTAACCGGCTGCAGTCTGGCTCGCGTTTAATTGTTATTGCTAGCAGACTACACCGCGTTTTGGAATTTTAATGAAATTAATAATATTTTTAGTTTGTGAGTCTGTTGAATCTCTGTCTGTTTCATTGCCTGTTGAGAGACGTGATTTTATTGTGCTAACTGATTTATGTTCATCCGGCTCGAAGGACCAATGTAAGAACAATGATTAGTATAGATAGGAACATCAAATAAACAATAAAAGAGACTTGTGGTGCAGCTTGGCTCTTTGTAGCTTGAATGACATTTTGTGAAATAGTCTGTGATTATTTTATAAAAGAAAAATGGCGGCGCTCGTTTCCTATGACGATACACCAAAAGATCCATGCTGCACTATATTTATGACATAGGTACTTATCTACAAATATGTAAGTTTGCGTATAGGACCAGATATCAGATGTATGAACGTGGAAGAGGCCAAAGGATCGTGGCGTAAGGATCGTAGCAGGTGGCGTTCAGTGGTGTCTGCCTACCTCCATGGGGAAAAGGCGTGAGTTTATGTATGTACCTATGTATGTAAGTACGTCATGATAAAAAAAGAAACATTTCAATTTCGGTACTGATACATTCATTTTGAGTACATCAGTATATAATAATGTATGTGTTCTCCAACTCAATATCCTATTTATAACCGATACAATTTATGATCCAGATTCAATTCATTATTTCTATTACTACCTATTCTAGTAATAGGTTATCGAATACGATGTTTTCTTGTAGGTCTTTTGGGCCAGTAACAATGTTATGGAGCCGCATACCCTTCCAAAGGTCAAGGCACACGTACACATAAGTACTGCACCAGGTCAGCGTCCCATTTTGAGCCGTTTACCATTCTTTCTATATAACTCTATATTACAACGCATTATAACACCGTAACGAAATCGTCTCAGATCAGAGTACTTAGCACGAGCGCGCGGTGTAAACGTAAAATACGTCGATTATTAAATCTACCATTTAATCAATGATTATTATGATGATGATGATGATGATTAAATCTAACTTTTAATAATGATTTTAAAGCATTTTAGTTAAATTGTTTGCAACAGAAAAATCAGTAACATCCAAAGATATATGAATACACTAGCTTATGCCTGCGGCTTCGCTCGAGTGAAGTTCGATAATTGTCCCACGGGATCACACTACCGGGATAAAAAGTATCCTATGTGTTCATCCAGGTTATAAACCATCTGTGTGCAAGTTGTAATCCAAATCCGTTCAGTGGTTTTTGCGTGAAACAATAACAAACATCCATCCATCCATCCAAAGATCCACCACCACAAGCTTTCGCATTTATAATATTATTAGTAGGATGCTTAAAATAATGAAAATATTGAATGTGAAACGCGTAATTTTGAAATTTACGTATTTACGTTACCTTTGCACCGTGCGCTCGTGCTAGGGCTTCAGGCTGCTAGTAAACACGAGGTGAGCTGATGCGACCCGGTGCATTGCTTATACGTGTGCTATGAGCTGAACAGGGTTCGCCGTTCAAAGAGTGCAATAGTGCATGTAGTCACATGTTGCTAACTCATTGCCTTTGAGCCTATACGACCTTCCTGAAGTTTAATATTGCTACTTAAAAGATTGAACAACCCTATGTAATAGGCTGGAAAAAAAAAAAAATGAAAAGATACTTGAAAGTTCTTTAACCACAATATGGATATCTCCCTAAGGAAGAATAGCTACATAACATCACGTATGAAATCACCTATGGACAATGCAGTGTGAAATTACACCCATATTTCGCCATCATCATCATTTCAGTCGAAAGACGTCCACTGCTGGACATAGGCCTCCCCCAATGGTCGCCACATTGACTGGTCCCGTGCGACTCGCATCCAGTGGATCCTTGCAACCTTCACCAGGTCATCGGTCCACCTAGTGGAAGGCCTTCCAACGCAGCATCTTCCGGTTCGCGGTCGCCACTCCAGAACTTTTCGGCCCCATCGGCCTGCCGTTCTGCGAGCAATGTGCCCACCCACTGCCGTTTAAGTTTAGCTAGTCTTCGGGCTACGTCGGTAACCTTGGTTCTCTTGCGGATGTCCTCATTTCTGATTTGATCACGCAAGAAAACTCCGAGCATAGCCCTCTCCATTGCCCTTTGGGTGACTTTAAGCCTTATGATGAGGCCCATTGTGAGCGACCACGTTTCGGTCCCGTATGTAATCACTGGCAACACACACTGGTCATAGACGCCATATTTCGCCAGTTATGTTCAAATCATGACTAAACGAAGTAAAGGGGAAGAGTCAATAATATTAATACCTAATTACATCCAAATGTATTTTCAGCAGAACCCATAAAAATACCACTATAAAAAAACTAATAAGCAATCAAAATAACTACTAATCTATCCGTTCCATCAAACACAAAAAATCTAATATAAAACTAACTTCTAGTAACCAGATCAAAAGTTAGATTAACATCAAAATTGCGAGCCGTAAAACTAAGGGTCAGAACTTATTACGTTGTATAATTCTCGGGCCATAAAACGGGCGGGAGCTAAAACCTTATCTAATTAGTATCGACGGGCGCCATGTCACGTGACTGGGATAGGACGCGACGTAAATCCGTGCCGCAAACTGTATACGTGATGTAATGTTTGTGGAGCTATTACATCTGCGATTATTATGAAGAAAGCATGTTAATTGTTGTAGGTGATACGCCATTACTTAATTTACTATTTTCTTTTCTAATTATCGTGATAAGCAAGTCCATAATGTGTTCTGCACAAAAGCAACTAAGTTACAAGCATAAAAATATGAAAAGCAAAACCAGTATATTAATAAGCAACTGCGAAAAATCTCTAATAACGAGAAAAATAAATCAACTAGGTACATAATCTTAATTAAAATTAAAATGAAGGAAAACTTAACATCTCAACATAATTTTGCTAAAACGGACGAACAAGCAACATACACAAAACATAAACAGTGAAAACAGAAAACATTAATTAGTTCCGTCTCAACTCACGTTGAAAAGTTGATAAATTCCTTTAGTCTTCCACACCGGAGGAAATTAGTACTATAAAAGGTAGAGCCAAGGATAGAAAAGCAAGTTTTCCTAAAGCTGCGTTTACACAAGCAAGTATATTTAACAGCTAAAGCTGGAGAAAGTATTTTATTAGAGAGATTTATTGCTGAGCGATATCGTCGCCCTACAAGACTAAAACTAAAACCAGTAAGACTAAAACTAACAATAAACTATTTAACTACTTACTTGTATAAAATCCGAGCTTGTTATTATAAAGGACAAGCCAGGATTGCATTACATGTTTCAACATCATACATTTGGTTGATCCGATCCGATCCGAACTATATCTCATGGCCTTATTCCGTACACATTCTATTAAAACATATTGAACATCTTCGACTATTGCACATCGGAGAGTTGACAACACATAATTCCAAAAAAAATCTTCATTTGTTTCGGAAGTATTTCCTTTGCCTCTGATTGCTAGATTTTTTCTAATTTATTATGTTGCTTTTTCTCCACTGTATCTCCGTGGCCGTCAAAAGTACATAGGTTCTTTACTGAAGTTACTGTTGGGTTACTTTCATATACTTGGTCTTTATTTTCATCATAATAATGTAACTGTAACTGTGAGACTGCAAATGGCTGGTAACTTAACTGTGAAAGGACTGTACAATGCAAATCATTGACGTTTTCATAAAAACATATTTGACCAAATGACCAATATTTTGTCGATCGAATAAGCAATTTAAGTGACCCGTGTAAGCGCACCTTAACTCTTATTTTCAAAGTAGATGTTTGCTTTTGTAGGTCGATATTTATTTAAGCTGAAGAAGCTAGTGAGCTGGATAGTTAGAGGAGGTTTAAGTAGCTGCGGGTGGAACGGGGATAATTGAGCCACCAGTGTATTTTTAGTGCCGTCGTATTTTGTTATAGAGAAATGATCGTGGATGGTGGAAAGCGTTGTTTTTTATCGCTATTAAACTAAATTCGCATCAAGTTTGTGTATTGCAATTTTGAACCTTATCAATCTTGAAAAGTTATGCGCCATCTGCCAAATTGTTTTCAGAACAAAAACCACAAGCGCTTCCCTAAAAAGACCACAAGCGCGAACATATTGTATGACCCTTTTAAAGCATAATGAATACTTAATCATTAGAGAGCGAAATACCATCATGTTCAGCGTTATGTGACCGAAAAACAGGTAAAAACCATAGGCGGTCGTCGCGGCGTACCATCTCTCATTAGTAAGGTCTGAACCTCAGAACCCTAACAAAACCGAAACAATTTTGCAAATTTGTCATCGCCACGGGATTACAAAGCACTGCTCCATTTTCGTCGGACCTTTAGTAATTAACCCAAACACTTTGTCATAGAAATTTATTCGGGGGCCAATTACCATCGTTTGTTGTGGTATAGGTCCATTTTTCCCCGCTTCACTATTTTGCGTTTGCTTTTGTCAAAGTAGGTTTTTTTTTCTTTTTTGACTCTTTGTCGCGAAGATTTTTTTACGTTATTTTTCATTCCTCTGTTTGGTAATTTAATTAACTAGACAATTGTAAGTTTCCACTAAATAAAGCTTGACTATTTCAGTTGAATTATTACCTTAATATCTTTATTCATAAACCAAGAAAGCTGTAACATAATAAAACATCTTAAACGGGTTATTATTACACAAATTAGGTGAAACAACAAACTGTATAACTCTTTGTTTTCATTCGCGATATTAATATGAATCTTCAACTGAAAACTTCCAAAGTGAAAATAATTATAAATGAATGAAAATGAAATACCTTGCATTTAAACTTCGCAACTAATTAATAACGGTATTCCAAGTATTTCCAAGTAATTAATAAAATTCAGAAAGTTGTGAGTTTTAATAAGTCCCTGATATGAAAACACGGGACTTGAGATTTAAGAATGAGGCCGTGCCTTATATTCGCCTTTAGATGTGGAGCCACAAGCACAAATTGATGAAAAAGTGGTTTAAAATTTAGTTGACTGTTGTTGTAGAATAAAACAGTGAACTTTAGGTTTTAATAAAGAGTTCGTTTGTGCAGAAAGTTGGTCGCTTGACTGGTTGAGATGATCTCAATGAGAACATTCTTGGGGTATCATCAAGGAATACAAAGAAATTCTAAAATTTTTTGTTCAAAAGTTACTGTAAATCCGTTTATTTAGTGGAGAAAGAGTCTATTTGGACTACCGTGCAGTTGGCAAAAACACAAACATAATAACAACAAGAGGACAAGCTTGTTCAAAATAAAGTTTATTTAAAACAAGTATGAGAGAGGTGTTAAAAATGTTCCGTAAATGTAACTATTCATTTAGTTTCGATTCAATTATGATTATATATGTTTATCTAAAATATTCATTCTTTAGAAATGAAAACTCTATCATGTACAGTTTGCATTTTTCACCTCAATCTCCATCTTTTACATGTATTCGATAACGTCTGGCGAGCTTCCAAAACTTGATCAAACGCAATCCTCTGTTCTAAAATACGTATTGCGATTTTGTTTAGAGATAAAGGCAATACTATAATGTAAGATTATAATATTACAAGCGATTGATTAACTTATCAGAATCTCTAAATAATTTAATAGGTTCTTATACACGTGTCAAACTAACAAACCAGTCGCAACACAGAGACAACTTTGGCAAGGAAGGTAATAATTGTTACATCGTTTGATGGGAAGATTTTATGCAAGATTTATTTAGTGTTTTAGGGTGTAAATATTCAATATGAAATAAAATGTGGCGCTTGATTTCGTGTATATACGTTCACTCAAAGCTGTCGCGTCATGACATCGTCATTGTGATCGTCATGTGACTCTTGTGTATTTGTCATGAAAATCGGAAACTTCAAGAATAATCTACTCAATTATTTAGAGAGTAAATGCCTCCATTTGTATTAAAACGTTCTTTAACTTTCAATTAAGTGAATCGCCAACATTTTTCTGTTAATTTATCGCTGCCAAAGTATTGAAAGGTCTACATTTTCATTTCAAATTCATTCGAGTCAGTGTAATAAATTATCAATTAGGGGTACCGATAAATCTCGGGGGGCCCCATTCAGCAATTGTACGTACTTTGACCTCCGATTTAATGGCCATCGACTTAATAACTTCAACTTTTTACAGAGCGAAGAACACTTTTAACATGAATCCATATTCATGAGGGTTCCTTCTTGGTGCCTTCGAGTTCTCTCGCCCAACACTGCGTTTTATTCAATTAATTCCCGATATCGACGTAGATCTTAACCGAACCACTCAACGCTCCCTTTTAAAAGGATCTCTGGTCTATGAATATTCTGTAAAAGTACTTGAGCTAACAAGTCTTAGTAGGGAAATTGTGGAATGAGAGAGTATAACCTCAAGATCGCATTAAAAACGATCGTCGAGTATAACGATACAATATTAGAATATGAAAATTATGTTGTTACTATTTTTTTCAACGAGTTTTTAATATTATATTTACGCTTTTACGTAAGTTACTCAATACACCGGGGGTCTAATCTAAGTATCGCAAGTAAAATATTTCTGTAACAGTAGAAGCGATATTAAAATGTTTCGGTAGATAAATTTTATGTACTAGAGTCGAGCTGAAACCATTTCATCTAGGTACTTGTAAACGCGAGAGCAAAATATTGGGTTTCACAAAGTGTATTTATGTATTTTATTTAGTTGTCTACGCTATTTCCACAATAATTTGTATAAAATTACATGGTTGTTCGTACAATAGTTTTGAATAACTAAGTAAAGTGGAATGGAAAAATATTATTCAATTTAAATTGGAGTGCGGTGAATGATACTATATTATTAATGTAACTATGTTTTCTTGAGCACAAAATAAAATCACATCAATATCATGCCAATCTCTTGTTTTTAAATTCAGATAAAATTTACTTGTTTATGAATAAATGACACAATGACTGACTATGACCAATAATATCACTGTGTATTTATATGTTTTTACCTGACAATATAGGTAGAAATAATTGCTGTAAAAAGCCTCTGTAAGAGAATGCTTATGATGTTAAGTGTGGCTCTGCTAATTACATCAGAATGGTTGTTCAACAAATTAAATGAAATACAATTTCAAAAATCTAGTGCTCCTTCTACCATAAAAGAAATTCTTCTGCAAAATATCGTGATTCATCATCTGCCTAGCCTTTTCAAAACAATATTGAGGTTGGCTTCAAGTCTAACCGGATGCAGCTGAATACCAGTACTGTTCATGGAGCAACTGCCTATCTAAACTCCACAACCCCGTTAGTACTGGGTAATACCCCTTGGTAAGACTGGTTGTGAAATATCATGATTCTTGATGAAAAAAGTAAACGCCTACTCTAAGGCCTCACAAAACAATAACACAATTCATCACAAACTTACAGCCACGGATCTGTAGTTGCAAAGTGCAAACAATCGGGGGAGAACGTGTTGTAGGTAATAAAATATATAATTTGCATAATTTATAGTGTTTACTCAGTGCGGCTGTCATGATACCAACGTACAACGGTAGGGGGTGAGCAGATGCGAACTATCGCCGAGTTTCAGCGCAGTTTGGAAACCACAGGGGGAGTCCATTGCAATTTATGGGGTGTAATATCAATCTCGTTGTGTATTTGAAACTTTATACCAAAGAATGAATTGAATTGTACAAAGAAAACAGTCTTGATCAACCTAGCAGATATGTTTTCAAGGTTTTCATCGAACCAGTGAAATTGTCGTTTTGATTATACACCGTGACTTTTTAGTCGTCTTACAAAGGTCGGCCACTCAATATACCCGACATAAAATAACTCTAGGCACGATTTATCTTCCATCATAGGTACAAAGAAAAATAAAATAAAAAATTAGAATAAAATTATGAAACATCCTGTTAATGATGTTTACGTGTCAAACGGGAGAACATTACCTACCCAGAACTCGAGTCCAGTAGATCATCACTCGCAACAGGGTGTTTTAACTACGTCATGCGTCATAATACTGAATAATATATTTTTTTTAAATTATAAAATCTTATAAATACCTATTTTTTTTATGAATGTTTAGTATTCATTGGATACATGAAGTGGGCTGCCGTTGTAAGACGACTAAAAAGTCACGGTGTATAGGTAGAAAAATTAAACTCTTGAAACGCTTTTACAACACTTCAATTCTCGGTATTGTAAACGAGCGCGTCACTAGAAGTACAAACATTACACTCATAGTCTTCCTTCCCTTGTCCCATGTAATTTATGGTCGGCGCAACACGTTTTTTATCATTTACTCCGTTTTCTTTCACATCATTCCTCACTTAATCCATTCACTTCTTCTTTGATTTTCCTCTCTCTGTCGGTCTCCATCTCACTCAGCTCTCTAAGCTTACCAAAAACCAACATCATTTTCATTGTATGACTTAACTAGATATTCGTAGCGTCACTTGCAATCGTAATAAACGCTCATTCTATAGCCCCGATAACCGTAATGCTGAGACTAAAGTGAACTGAGTACAAAGTGCACACGATCCGTTTAATTTCAGTTTAGAGTGTAAACGTGAATCCGACTGTACGTGTAATAAACAAGTGATTAGGTTTTATTTATTGTCGTTGACTGTACTTGGTGTTAATGACTTGGAATATTAGTATTGTGTTTATGAATTTCGAGATCTGTGAGCGGGGTGCGATGGTCTAGTTGATTAAGACATCCGGTGTACTGAATCGGAAGGTCGCAGGTTCAAACCCTGCTCGCACTGGAATTTTTCTTTCCATGTCAAAAACAGCATTGTGTTTATGTTTTATTGTTGCTTATTATATACTCCTAATATTATGGTAATGAATTTTGAGCACAGTTCTGTTATTGTGTTATCTCTTTCTTACATTTTAATTACTGGCTTCCGCACGTGGCTTCGCCGCGTCAATTAATTTTATTTATACAATATCTTTATAAATCATAGTCTATAATAATGTTTTTCAGATGTAGGTATAAGAGACATTACTATAAAGTTTCAATTGATAAAGTAAGGAATGAGTATATTAGAGGAAGTTTGAAATATGCGCCAGTTACAGAAAAGTTGAAAGGGTATCGACTGTCTTGGTATGGGTATGTGATGAAGTGGGACAAATCGCACGTGACTAAAAGAGTGATGAATATAAGTGTTGATGAATGGAGGTTGATGATTAGAGGAAGACCAAGAAAACGATGGATGGATTGTGTCAGGAATTATATGAAAGAAAAGTAGTAAATGACAGCGTGACGGTTGACAGAGGTGAATGGAAGAAAAAAACGTGTTGCGTCGACCCCAAGTAACATGGAAAGATATGAAGATGATGACTATAAAGTTTTACCAAAATCCGTACATTAGTTTACTACAAAATAGTAAGATAAGATACTGAATTTGTTATTAAAAATCTCGTAAACGGCTGAAATTAAGATAACTTTCCAAAGCCCTAACATGATAAATTTCCATTAGCCTTATTCGCGTAGACGGAGCTGACCTTGAAAAAAAATTTAATGAAAAAAAGCCAGTTCTTTGTATGTTACAATAACTATTATTTTTCATTAAATCGTGACACGTATTGTATACTTTATAAAGGCCTTTCTTTGCTGGTTTTCTGATAATTTATTTAGAATGTAATCAGCATGATTGCTTTATTCTTTGCTCCACAACGTAGGGTAGTAAGCAGGATTTGGAATGGGAAAACTGGACGGTAATTATTTAGCAAGTTCACTGTTACAAAATTTTCTTCTACTAAGAATTAGATACGAGGGTCTAATAATTTTATACTTTTCTTGTCTCGTTGGTTTAGTGATCGCAAGCGCGACTGCTGAGCATGAGGGTTCAATTCCCGGGTCGAGCAAAGTGTATTTGGGTTTTTCCAGAAGGCATTTATCAGTAGCAGCCAAGGAGTCTGGATTTGAGCCCTGTTGATGGCAATATGCTCTCCCCAGTGTCGAAGGTTCAATACAACTCGGTTCCCACCGGATTCCCTTTGAATAATTACACAGTCAGTATTCTATAAACAAATAATATAATCACATTAAAGATATGTACTCCGGCTTACCTCTTACAAAAATTTACCCTTCGCTACTGCAAGGGACATAACTGGCTAAATGAGGTGTACTATTAGGTACACCTCTGCCTAACCCTTCGGGGATTACAGGCGTGATGTTAAGTTATGTTATCTCGCCTATAACTCCCGTAAGGTTCTCTGGAACGCGTGGAGGTATCGAGTTGAAATTAAAACCATATACGAGTACTCAAGTCTACAGTCCCTTGAAGCTGTGAAAAAACCAAACTTCTAAGTTACCGTAAAAAAAAAGATACGGTCGTTTATTCCGCAAAAAAACGTATATTTCGACATACTCAAGGGAATCAAAATTTATAGGGTACTTTCCGTTGACCTAGAACTTATTATGGCATTTACAAATAATATCGTCTTATAACTAGAAGACGGGATATTTACCATGTTTATTGTTTTATTTGAGTTCCCGATATTTCGGCGCTGTTGCTGTCCGTGATCATGGTGCTTGCAACAGCGCCGAAATATCGGGAACTCAAAGAAAACAATAAACATGGTAAATATCCCGTCTTCTAGTTATAATAATTTTAGTGACCATGAAAGTTTAAAATCTTAATATCGTCTTATACTACAAGTACAGGAAAAAATCAGAAAACTATACATTTGTAATGAAATCATAAAAAATATAATCTTTATTTAAAGTACATAATCAATCATCGAGGTTAAGCAACGGTATGCGCGGTCATAATTGTATGGGTGACCAAATATCTATTTAGTTTTTTTTTAAACTTTTACTAATTTGTACAGAAGAGAAAAATATTTTGAAAAAACTGCGAGACTCGATTCCTGAACTATTTATAATATGTACCTACCTACTGTGTACGGAACCCACGGTGGGCGAGTCCGACTCGCACTTGTCCGGTTTTTATTAGTATAAAAACACTTCAAACTATCTTCAAACTGCACATGTTCTTCAATCACCTTCGACTTTCCCTTTCATCCAAGAACAGCACCAAAACACAGTCTACCAATTTATCATATACCTTGACTTATAGACCAACAGTGGCCAAGTGGCTATCATGTCCCCTTAATAGAGATTGGTGTAGGCAGGGAGGTTGACTCCCAAATTAATTTATTGTGCAAATATATTACTCTCGCGGTGGGACTTGGCAGAAATGCGTTGGAAGTTTCGAACACTGTATGGGGGTTTGAGTTTAGTTATCTCCGAACAGCTTTGTAGCAGCGGTCATGAATACTAATGAATTATTTATCGTTTTATGATACACTAGCTGTTGGCCATGACTTCTTTCGCCCATAGCCTATGTGCTATTCCAGACGATAATCTATCTCTGCGCCAAATTTCAGTCAGATCCGTCCAGCCATTCTGGCGTGATTGAGTAAGAAACATCCATTCACCATTCAAATTTTCGCATTTATAATAGATATATTTTTAATAAGATTAGTAAAGATGAGAGCCTGGCAATGGCAACTTACTTTTAAAACTATTTGGCAAAGGAACGACCATGGGAACATAAGTCGTTCTGGACATGTCTGAGATATTTAGTCACATTTTAGAGACACTTTCAAAAGTTTAGGAAATCCGAATCGAGATCTAGCTAAAGGGAAGGTACATAACTATTAGTTATTGAATAGGGCCGCACCCAAATACTGATCCCGCAAAATGAATTTATGCGACAAAGGCCTCGTACAAATTCCAGTTAAGTTTTTTAAAGAAACCACAAGGGGGTGAAAAAAAATACAATTTAACAACTTTGCTCTGACATTTCTGTTTAGATGGCTTTTTTTGCGTATTACCTCTTTGTTTCAAAACGTTGTAAAGACGAGTCAATGTGTCTAAATAGCCTATTGTGCGACGAAGTTTGAAAGATAATCTTACAAATAAAAATTATAAATGCGAAAGTTTGTGAGGATGGATGGATGGCTGGATGGATGGATGGATGGATGTTTGTTTCTCTTTTACGCAAAAACTACTGAACGGATTTAGATAAAAATTTTTGTTTACCATACATCTAGCTTATAACCTGGATTAACACATAGGATACTTTCTATCTCGGTAGTATGATCCCGTGGGATAATTAGTTTGATAATTGTCCGCGCGGGCGAAGCCGCGGGCATAAGCTAGTTAGTTATATTCTTGGTTATTGCAACGCTGAGCCTTGTCCAATCGCTTCAAAGAATTTTTCAGTATTCATCATTACCCGCCTAGCTTTTTGCCAACTATATTAGGGTCGGCTTTCAGTCTAAATAATTATATTTCAGTATTATTGAGTTAAATATTACACTTCAACACTGCGACTTTTAGTCGTCTTACAACGGCAGCCCACTTCATGTATCCAATGACTACTAAAAATTCATAAAAAAAATTGGTATTTATGAGATTTTATTAATTAAAAAATTAAAATATTTTTCAGTATTATGACGCATTACGCAATTAAAACACTATGTTGCAAGCGATTATCACTCGACTTGAGCGCTGGATAGGTATGTTCTCCCGTTTGACACGTAAACATCATTAACAGGATGTTTCATAATTTTATTCTAATGTATAATTTATTTTTCTTTGTACCTATGATGGTAGCTAAAAAAAAAATCGCGCCTAGACCTATTTTATATCGGGTACATTGAGTGGACCACCTTTGTAAGACGACTAAAAAGTCACGGTGTATAACAGTGAAGATAGTAACAGTGTCTCTAAAGCATCTTATACGAGAGAAACAACAATATATGTGACTGCAGTGTAAAATAATTTAACCGATGGTAGTGGCAGTTTTAATATTTGTAGGATTTAATTTGTAACTACTGCAATGTATTATGTCATAAAAAAGTGGGAAAATGATGCGTGTATTTATCACACGCTGAAAATGAGGCCAGTACACACATAGATTCTCCCTGCATACAATCATTTTCAAAACCCCCACTTTAAGCTTGCCTCATATTTCCCGCCACAGATTTTCAATACAGCACCAATGATTGAGTCTGCACAGCACGCTAAATTTATCAATATCGTACCTACTACCAACTCGACCGACCGACTACTACGAACAAAGTTTTAATTGGAACAAAATCCCTGTACCAAAGGCGTTTTAATTAGGAAAATTTCCTATGAACAAGCGGACGATATAATTTCTATGCAAATCGAGCGTTTAAGTTCGCATAACACAGTGGTAGGAACCGTTACTTGAGAAGACGGATACCGCAGTATATTTCTGAATTAATAAGGAGCTAATTGATCAAGTTCTGCTAACAAATCTATGCTTAATACTTGTATAATATTTATATTAGTAAGCAAAAATCACGTACTAGCTGCTAAGCACCCAACCGCTATAAATGAAATTTGTGAATATTTAAACGCAGGCCACACCGCCAGCTAGCGAGCGAGCGAACGAGCTAGGCGAGGCATTGTTTCACCTCTTTTCATACTTTGGTTCACACCACCAACTACCGAAAGAGCCGAAACGAAGTATGAAAAGAGGCTCGCCCGGCTCGCTCGCTCGTTAGCTTGCTTGATTGGGTGGGTCTAGCTTGAAAGATAGGATAGGTGGCGCCGTTTTGGACGCGATAGATGGCGCCGTTTTCGACCCGATAGATGGCACCGTTTTCGACCCGATAGATGGCACCGTTTTCGACCCGATAGATGGCACCGTTTTCGACCCGATAGATGGCACCGTTTTCGACCCGATAGATGGCACCGTTTTCGACCCGATAGATGGCACCGTTTTCGACCCGATAGATGGCACCGTTTTCGACCCGATTGATAGCGCCGTTTTCGACCCGATAGATGGCACCGTTTTCGACCCGATTGATAGCGCCGTTTTCGACCCGATAGATGGCACCGTTTTCGACCCGATAGATGGCACCGTTTTCGACCCGATTGATAGCGCCGTTTTTGATCCGATAGATGGCGCCGTACGAAGCAGGGGCGGGTCTGTAGTAGTCTATACTATCTGTAATAATATTATAAAAAGGTATTTGTTTTTAAGTTTGTATAGGGGTCTCTTCTATCTTCGGAACTACTGATCCGATTCCGAAAATTCTTTCACTAACGGGAAACTACATTATCCCTGAGTGCCATAGGCTATATTTAAAACGTCCCCGTGAGTTAATTTCTCTAAATAACGGGAGCGTAGCCGCGAGCAAAAGCTAGTAATATTATAAACAGGTAAAGTTAGTAGGTAAGTAAGAATGTAGGATGTAGTCTTCGAAACTACTGTTCCAATTGCGAAATTTCTTGCACTAATGGGAAGCTACATTATCGCCGAGTGTCTAGGATAAATTTAAAGCATTCTTGTGGGATATTTTCCGACCATAACGCGAGCGAAGCCGCAGGAAAAAGCTAGTCAATAATATAATAAAGAGCTAATTGATCAATTTCTCCTGACAGATTATTTATAACTTTGTTTGTTTTTGTGGGTTTGTGTGTGTTTGGGCACTCGTGGATACATGATCGAGGTTTGTTGGTACACGTGGCCGTTTTGTTTTTGAGACTTTTCCTTGTAGAAAGACTTTTATTAAGACAGTCGATAAAGAAAATAAACACGTTTGTTTGATACAAATATATCAAAGAAAAACATACGACATTATTATGTCGTATTAGAATTATTTTTCTTGTATTTTTTTGTTCGTATAAATATTTAGATAGTACAGCCTCCAGGAGTGAGACGGTATACAGTTACTTAGTGCTTGTCTTTCTAAGCAGTTAGCGAACAATATTCTGGTACCTCAATAAATCTGTTCAGAACTGTATGTGTTAAAATTCTCTATAGACTGAAAAAAGGTTTTTCATGTACATAAATTTGACTCTTATTTTACTAGACATGCTGCTTCGACCCCAAATAAATTGGGATAAGGGCAGGAGAATGATTATGATGATGAAACTTGACTTTTTTTTGGAAAAGCTGAAACAAATGATTAATTAACCAATTGCTGAATATGGATATTACACTATCAGTGTGGCAGAGAAAAGGAGAGGTCCATACCCAGCAGTGGGTGATTCCGGGCTGCTATGATGATTATTATGATTATACTATCATCTATTTGAATAGATCAATGAATACATAGATATAATATGACAATTCTAAAAAATTAAGTGTTAGCAGCACATGACCAGGGCACGCCACCATAGTGGCGATAAGTCCCCTCTTTGAGGAGTGGCTAGAGAGGCGCCACGGTGCCCTCACCTACCGTCTGACGCAGGTCCTCACCGGACACGGTTGTTTCGGGAGGTTCCTGCACCAAATCGGGCGGGAGGAAACGCCCGGGTGTTTCCACTGGCGAGGATCGTTCGGAGGACACGGTGGAGCACACCGTAGAGGTATGCCCCGCTTGGGCGGAGCACCGCAGTGTCCTTGTAGCGGCGACTGGCGGCGGCGATCTCTCGCGTCGGGCCCTGGTTCAAGCCATGGTCCGGAGCGAGAGGGAATGGGAAGCCGTCACCACCTTCTGTGAAGCAGTCATGCTAGTGAAGGAGGTGGCGGGACGTGAGAGGGAAAGAACCTCACGTCCCAGCCGCCGCGGGAGACGCCCTGGGCGTCGGGGGTCACGTGGTGGCTCCCGGCCACCGTAGGCGCGGGCCTGTGGTCGGCGAGTTATGGGCTAGCTCGCCGTCCGGCCGTCTTATGTCGACAGGCCGTGCCGACGGCGCGTTCGTGTTCCACACGCGCCTCAAAGAGATGTCAGCAAATAAGTAGGGGTCCGCAAGGGCCGATGCCTGCCAGGGCTGCGGGACTGTTCGAAAGAGATACCGTGGCCCTGGAACACAAAGGCAAAGAAGGAACATGGGTGGGTTTTAGTCAGTACAAGTCTGACACTCCGTTCCGCTCCGCCCAGAGCGGGGGGGGTCATTTGATGATTTCCCATCCGGAAAAAAAAAAAAAAAAAAAAAAGCAGCACATGACAAACAAAACGCACAGATTACAGCGCGCAGAGACATATTAAATGTTATCGTACTTCATATTTGCCTCTGTTTACGTAAAGGTCATATTAAGTTGTCAAACTATCGCGCCACTCAATCCCTCGCTCAACGTTTGACAATAATATTGTAACAATCAAATAATATAGAACGGAACTCTATACCCATTGGTGTCTGTATTATAGTTACATTATCTGAACTATGCTTTCTTGATTTCGAACTATCATTGTACCGACATAATAATAATATAAGCCTACTAAATAGAAAAATGTATTTTAAGGTATCGTTATATTTAGGCCACAATTGTATTTCGGCGTTGTGTCGCAGATTTGTCGCTACGTTTGTACGTAAAATGTTTTACATAATATGCAGAGGAAGAGGAAGCGTGATGAGTTTTGTTTTTTTTTTAATTAGAATAGAATAGAATATATTTTATTGTAAAACATGAGTATACATTAAATAATATGTGCAACGTGTAATTAAAGATCTGATCATATTCGTGGGGCAAACGTGGCCAAAAATTGCACAGAAAAGAGAAGTTTAGAGGGAGAAACGGGAGGCCTTTGCCCAACAGTGGGACACAAAGTAGGCTAACAAATAAAAAAAAAATCAATAGTTTTAAATCGCAGTCGATGTTATCTGTTACAAAAAAGTATTCTGACAAAAGTTTTACGAAATATCTTGGTGAGTTCAGTCAAAAAGACAATTGTTAAACGTCTTGATTGACTACCTCAAATTGCTGTGTTATTATCATCATCATCATCATTTCAGCCAAAAGACGTCCACTGCTGGACATAGGCCTTCCCCAAGTGTCGCCACATTGACCGTGTTATAGCCAATAATATTATTAAAAGGTATTTGTTTGTAGGTTTGTATGTACGAGGTAATTTTCGGAACAAACGAACCAATTTAAAAAAAAAATTCACAGGCAGAAAGCTACATTATTTGTGAGTGTTATAGGCTATAAATTATATTTATACCATGCATATTAGCCGAGCTATCACAGATATTGACGGACAATTTAAGTTGGTAGAGAATTTGGTTGGCATCCATTTTCCCTGTCAAGGCTACTACAGTAAGCAATCTCATTATCACAGTGCTTCTTAGAATTTTGCTTCAAACATTACTGTTACGAACATTTTCGAATGTTAACACTATTCAAACACTGGTTTCTGAGAACTGTTCCTCAAGACATGTGTATTTTATTCTAAAGTATCCAGTGGTCTGACACTTTAAAGTAAGTGCTTCTAAAACATTTAGCTTTACACCTCGTCCTCAGTAAGTGATAAAGGTCTTGAGTATGTTTTCGGTACCCTTGAGTAGGTACACGCAGGTAATCTTGGGTAACTTTACTAAAATATTAAGGATTTCAACAGAGGTTCTGTTTTTGAAGAGAAATAGATTTAGAAAACAGTCAAGATCACTAACATCAAAACCATTTTACCTCGAGTTTGTTTTATTTCAAAAGAAAATAAAAATCGAGTAATTCAAACACAGCAAGAACCAGTAGACGTAATTAACGTCCTAAGTTTTATTTTATTTATTATAACAATTTTGTAACCCCAAAAACCTCGATAAACACCAACATTCAGCTGAGACAATCGAAAAGACAAAAGTGTCAAACTTCATAACGTTTCCATTCAACGCTCAATTAAATCGAATGAGTCGCGAATCGATTCAACTCGATTCTCGATTGAATACCAATTGTAATAGACACCGAGTAAATTGATAACTCGGGGAAAAAACCGCTCCTAATGAATATGCGATTGAGCTAAGAAAGTTAATATTGAAAATTAAGTCTACGATTGGAGTTATCTTGAATCTATATTTGCATATCTATGGCAGACCATCTATTAATCTGGAAAGGAAAAGGTTGAGAGTGTAAAGGGGCCGATATAGGTATCTGCTGAGTCATAATAGTTCAGATAATTTTGTAAAGGTTGTTTTTGAAATGTTTTATTTAACAGCTAAATATGTTTGTAGAAATTTTGATATCTTTCCAAATTAGTATATTTTTACACGTGAGTTTTGTATCTGTAAACAAAATAGATAATTGCGTGTAGTTTTATATCAAGCTTTTTATCTGAAATTATTATTTAACAGATATGCAATTATCTGAATCTAAGTTCGGTTTTCTAGTTGAATTCAGGTGCTAAAAATTTGAGGCGTACAGTGATTTGGACCTTTTCGGTAAAATGTGGCTTCCTTTCAGAGGCTTCTACTTCGGATGTAATTAATAATTATCACGAAGAACTTCCTGAGGTGTCAACATCATTATAAGTATATTCCCAAATTTTGCTGACCAATAAAAAATACCGCTGATGGGCATAATCTCTTTGAGACTTACATTTTCTAGTTATGACAATAGACTTTTACATCAAAATTAATCCAGTCCAGAATGACAAAGTTAAAGAATTAAAACACTTACTTATAGCACTAATCAATACTCTAAATATTATTATTAGCCAGACTAAAATGTTACAGTAGATCACTATACAAATACCGGCTGGCAGACGTTCAAAGCGTAATTACTCTATTATTGGTGCGACGCGTTCGACTGCGGCTGATTAATGGTGACTATTTAATTTAATTACTCGCGTTTATATTATTTAGTTGTTGGGATGTTGTAGTGGGCGTCTTGTGAAAGAGGTTGTTGGGGAAAGTATCTACTATTGCCGCAACATTTTTTTGTTGCTGAGCAGCATTGTTGTGTTTTCGGAGGCAGATACTATATTGACTCTCCAAGTTTTAAGGTGACAAGCGCATAAGGGACCTTTAGCACTAAGCGGCTACGAAAACAGCTTTTAGCCAGTTATGGGTATAATTGTTTAAGTTACATCTACACACACGACACTAATATTATAAGGACGAATGATTTGTATTTTTTGTATATTTGTAACGAATAAACTCAAAAACTATTGGTCCGATTTTAACCATTTTTCACCAATGGAAAGCTAAATCATCAGGAAGGAACATAGACTAAAAATTATATTTATATCATGCAAATTAACCGAGCTATTACAATTTTTGAGTACGAAGTCGAGGGCGAAGTGTTAGTTAAATATTTTACGATTAAACATCAGTTATACTTTTGAGAGCAGCGGTGGCCCAGTGGTGGCGGTCCCGACTTACGAGCAGTAAGTCGTGGGTTCGAACCCAGGCAGGCGCATTACTTTGTGTAATTTATTTCATCACCACTGCTCTCAAAACGGTGAAGGAAAACATCGTGAGGAAACCGGCATGTCCTAGAACCTAAAAATTTAAAGACATGTGACATCTACCAACCCGCACTGGGCCCGCGTGGTGGATTATAGCCCATTCCCTCTCAGAGAGGAGGCCTGTGTCCCAGCAGTGGGAACATTATAGGCTGCTGCTATGCTATGCTATGCTATACTTTATGCTACTTTCACCAGTTAATTGCAATAAGAATCAACACAAAAGTGCTTTGCTATAGTTGCTGGCGCGGTATCGTTTTAGAGACAGTCCCTTATCTTGGCACTTTAAAATAATTCTGTTAGTTTTAACCACATCGTATAAGAGCATTACACTTGAATAGTGAGAAACAAATATTGTATAACGGGGTGGTGTCCGCAAGTCCACGTCAAAGCGCGTATTTTGCGTGCGGAAAGAAAAGAAACAAATATGTAGTACAATCTACTAGTAGGGAAAAGCTGTAAGTAACTACTGATCGTTTTCACTGACACCAGACGTCAAAAAAATTCAAATAAAACCGCATCTTTAGATTTTCAAAACTTAGCACAACACAGAGAGTTGCATTTAAATTGCAATAATGATAAATTAGGTGTCGCTTACTTTTAATAAAAACAGGTTTTAAAAGCTTCTAAAACAAACATTTACAAGCGACCCATTAAAATTCCTACAGTCATCCACACAAACATGCGTGTTGTGACATACGCCCAAGATATAATCGTCTGGAAAGTTTTCAGTCCTGCACTTTAATTGATATTCATGCAGTCACCGTGAGGGGGTGAGCAGAGGTAGTAGCCGGAAGTAATAAATCGAGTTTTGTTTGTTACTGGCGTCCGATAGCATCGGGGGTGTTATAAATTGTAATGGGTGTATTTGTTTAGATTAATGACTGAGAAGGTGACTGAGGTAATGACAGAGTTCCGTCGGGACAGGTGAATTTGAATCGTGTTTTTCCTTCAAAGGTTTTACATGAATGGTCGTTGTTGGGAAGTCATTAGGTGAGCAATGATGGATCGCTTTGGTTTCTTGAGTGCTTCGAGTTATGCACTGTCATAACAAAAACGGTGAAACTGTATTCCCAAACGTTTGTTTTTTTTTTTGTTATAAATTTTTATTCAAGTACTCGATCTCCTGCTAAATATAGCAAAAGGTTTTATTATTATGATTTCCAGGAAAATTAAAAGCAATTTACCGAAGTACATTTTTTCGCGAAGGCACAAAAAAACTAAGCGATCAGTTATCGTCAAAACGATGAGAAAATCTCAAAGATATTGGCAACAGAATCCTTTTGAAGTTGTCATACTGCGATCAGCAATTTCTCTGCCAAACGTTCTGTTTATGTCAACACTTTCCTAAGCATGGTTCACTGTAGGGCCCTGCGGGAGGTAGCAGGACAGCCATCTTGTTCCATTTATCTACTAAATTGTCGATACTTCTGTAAATATTCCAAAACACATTCATAGATAACATCTAGAGCTCGTGGCTAAATAATAACAGCTTGTGACTTAATAATAACAGCTCGTGGCTAAATAATAACAGCTCGTGGCTAAATAATAACAGCCGCTCGGATCGATCTTCTGGTTAAGCAGCGTTTGCCTAGGTTGGTCCGTGGATGGGTGACCGCCCATTACATACCGAGGTTCCTCCGTACCTCGGAACGCACGTTAAGCCGTTGGGCCCGGCTGTTTGGCGGCCGACCCCAACATAGTAGGGAAAAGGCTAAACAGATGATGATAATGATACATAGATAACATTACGCTAGTAATCCCCGTAGGGTCAGGAAAAGGTGTACCTAATTAGTACACCCACATTTTGCCCGTACCATGTTATACGGGACGAGCCTATTGACATCAACCGGGCACGAATTCATACTCCGTGGCTGCTACTGAGAAATTCTGATGGAAAAAGCCAATAGCATTCTTCCCGGGCGGAAATCGAACCAGGACCTCATACTTAGCAGTCGTGCTTGCGACAAGTCGACCATAAAAGTCGTATTCTAAAATGTTTGTATAAAAATTGCGTGTTTATGTACGTGTATCTATGGGGGTTAGAAAAGTGAATGAATTCCAGGAAAGAACTACGTCAAAATGTTGATCTTAAATTATAATTGTGCTTTTTGTCCACCACTGAAAGCATCATGACTTGAGATGTCAGAGACAGTGTGAAATCTTGATTACAAAGTTCTTAAACGCTAAAAAAATCCCTCCCTACATTAACTCGAAAATGTATAAAAAAGACGGACCAATCTATACACGAAAAACTAAAAGATACGAAACAAAACATCGCCCCACATACAAAAATCAACAAAAAATCCGGGTTCTTGCTCGGAACTGGTACAGAGCAATCAACTTGCGAGTATAATAGTTGAAAAGCGTCCATAGAGTGGTCAGGGTGAGCCAGACTATTTGAAATCACACTAACGAGACACTCGGTAACGCTTTGAGCTAAAGAAATAGTCGCACTGTCGACGTGTGGCTTCGACCAGCTAGATTAAAATGGAGCTTAGAAGATTTTTAACCCGTGCAAGTGAATTGGAACTTTGTTTAGGTTCTTTTGTTTATTTATTTAAACAGATACTTGCTGCACTTAGTTTGCATTAAGCGTGCAGCAAGCGAACAGCATACCATACTAACTAAATGAAACTATTACCAAACAATTGTATGCAACAATTAAGCATATATACTCGATAAACATATCTACCTCCGGTTTCTGAGCAATCAAGGTGTTTATTAGATTCATAGCCACACCATCGATCGCCATCGTCATATATTATTAGAAAATATTATTATCATAATAGTGTGACAGATTTTCGCAAAAAACCTTAGTGCATTCAAGAAATTTGCATCTAAATTAAATGCTGCGCGACTGAATTACTGGTTGACTATAAGTAGAGATAAGTCTTACTAAATAACTATCGCTTGCTATTGTTTCTATTTATACATTATAATTATGTTAATCAAAAAATCTTCGCACAAGGAAAACTTATTCTGAATCCTATTTTAGTTTCAGTGTCCATTTACATTTTAGTTAAAATGAACTAAGCTTTTAGTTCAACCACAAATTGACCAAAAACACTCACGGCCATAAAACATGACCCACAGCTTTAGAAATACACTTCATTAAAATGTACCAATGCCAAGGCCGAATCTAAAAATAAAACAGGAACCGTCTGAGCCTTATTTAGAAAGGTACTGACCAGAAATACACATCCGGGCAGGATTAGGGAAGCGCAAAAAGACTGATAAAACATTTATAAGGGTAGTGGGAGAGCATTTTCCATGCTGATGGTAGAAAGCCTGAGTGCATCAGTTGTTTGAAGTGGCACAACGGTTTTTAAAAAATGAATGTTGGGAATTGAATTGTACTGGGCAGTTCTTTGAATTTTTTTTTGACTTGTTTGCATCAATGTTGTTACAGTATGATTCTGTGACATATTTTGCAATGTAAAGATGACTGCTATAACTGTGGGCAGAGGAGTTTAATTTTTTTTTTCTAGTATGACATGCTCTGTTTTATATAGGTAAGTAGTGCATTGTCGGATCTCACCTGAGCTAAAAATGAATTTTATAGAAAGTTTTCGCCTATTCCTATAAAACAAAGAATATTTTGTAAAAAAATAACACTAGTCCAAACACAGTTTTCTCTCTCAATTCGTACTGTTGAAAACAACATAAAAATTTCATCATACGCTAACATGGCCAGTTGTATACGATACCCAACTGGGTCGAGCGAGCTTCACTTATTTCGTATGTATGAGACGAATGTCTGCGGAGGGCGTATTTAAAAGTAGACATTTGACTGGACCGGCCACCTACTGAATACTAAGAAGTGAGTTCACGTTTACTCGCACTAGTGCTAGTCGAAAAGTAATTCATTTTTAACTAGCTAGCTTCGTTCGTTTCGATCGCGAGAAAAAGTGGGTGAATAAAAGTGAACGTACGTGTACATGCATAAGAAGGCAACATGGTGTAAGATAATATTTAGACACATTTATCTCATTTTTTTTAAATTTTATCTCATATTAATATTATTAAAAAATACTATAAGACCAAAACTACTACTGAAGTAGTATAGGACCACTTCAGAATTTATTTGAATTGTCAATCAGGATTGAAAAGCTAAATTCAAAGAAAATGAATTCTGAAACATTTTATTTTGCAACTTAGTAGAGAATTACATGGAATAGAGATAGGGAACCAGTTTATTTTATCGGAAAATTTCCAATTCTACGAGAGCAAAAATACACTCTGCGATAATAATCGTTGGCAAGCAAAACAATTTGAATTGGAAAAGTTAAATAAATAACATTAGTTGAGTTCAATTTATTTTTATTGGCATTTTATTATTTGTGTAATTCAGCAATATTTTATGCAAAGCCTATTTTGATGGAGCCCTGAATAAATGATGAAGTTAATATTTTGGTGTTATAGTATCAATATCCCTTTTAAATTGGATGGTTTATTTTAGTGTTATTATTTAGGCCCGCTTGCACTACGAATCGCTAAAAGCGTTTAACGTAGAACGCATTTAAAACATAGTTCTGTTTCTACCAATCGTTTAAAGATGACAGAGACAGAATAATAATTATGTTTAGAGTTAAACGCGTTTAGCGATTCGTGGTGCAAGCGGTTCTTAGAATGTTTTGTTTGATATAAAATAAATAGAAATAATAGTTGGAGTTTACATACTAAAATGGTTCAAACACACACAAATACACGAAAAATATTACCCTCCTGACTTATCAGGAGGGTAATATTTTTCGCTTCACCGCAGTAAAGTAAAAACAAACGACAATATTATATTTATAAAAGAAAAATATAGCATAAACACAGTTGCATAATCAGCCTAAATGGTTCCCACTGTTGAGGCCTCTTTGAAGCAGGGAGTGGACTGTAACCAACCACGTGGACCGAATGCGTATTGGAAAGGTCAAAAAGAACAAAAAAATATAACAGATAGGTATTCTAAACCACCAATACCACCATGCCACATAAAATACTTACACACATAACAAAATACTAAAGCATAAAGCCGACACTGTCATATTAAACCCTCACAAGATTAGGCCAGGAGACTGGGGCGTAATCTCTGTAACCACCAAGATAACACAAGACGCCTAGCTAAAGCCTAGACCAGATTATGTTAGTATTTTAGTCAGCAGACGAATATTTTAGTACTAGACTATGTGCTTTTGTAGGAGAAATGCAAGATGGAGTGCGTATTTTGTTTCGGTTAACTATTCGTAATAAGATTGCTGAGCTGTTTCACGGCTTAGAGGACTTGGAAAAATATTCGGAGTTGTCGGTCAATCTTCCATTGGATTAGCATCAGAAGAAGATGTGTTTTCAAATTTATTAAAATCATCTCTATTGCACGTGTAATTCCACATTTGCGCGACAATGACAGAAAAAAAAATAGTCAAAGTTCGTGCTATCGTCGATCTCGGCCTTATTTCATACAAAAATCCATAATTGAAACAATTTTTTTTTGTGTCCTAGCCTGCTCTGTCCTGGGCAAAGGACTCACTCCACTTTTTCATTTCACGCGAACCCGCGCGTCCTCATGCCAGTTCCGACGGAACCTGTCCAGTTCGTCCCACAACCTCCATCAAGGCCTGCGGCGACCCCGCCTCTCTTATCAAAACAAAAAAAAAAAAACACTTACTCCGTATTTATATTTAATTGTCATAAAACATTTACAACAACAATGCGAGCCCTTCTCAAGGACCGTACGAAATTTTTTTTTCCTACATTTCTATTCATATCAGTTCTCTCGCGAACATTGTAACAAATGTTCGACCATCCGAAAAAGCCACAAACAACATTACGACATGAATTAATGAACAAAAAAAGAAACACCAGACTCCTATTCAACGAAAACCATCGGCTTACAAACGTCCGACCTTTTCAAAAATAATAATTCTAAACAAAGAATAAAATACGAACAGAGTGGACTTTCCATATTCTGGTCAGAATGGTAAAGACGGGCCCTCTAGAGAAATGTAAATAATTTAGAGAAACGTCCTTTGAGTACCGGGTCCCATTAAATTCCTTCTGTTTGTTGCCCTAATTAGGTAAATTACTCTAGGGAATGTTTTTTCCTTGTGCAAAAAAAAAGTTTTCGGCGAAATGAAAATCACGGTCGTAGGTGTAAAATTATCCTTCTGCGAAGCAGTTATGCTAGTGAAGGAGGTGGCAGGACGTGAGAGAGAAAGAACCTCACGTCCCAGCCGCCGCGGGAGACGCCCTGGGCGTCGGGGGTCACGTGGTGGCTCCCAGCCACCGTAGGCGCGGGCCTGTGGACGGCGAGTTATGGGCTAGCTCGCCGTCCGGCCGTCTTATGACGACAGGCCGTGTCGACGGCGCGTTCGTGTTCCACGCGCGCCTCAAAGAGATGTCAGCAACCGAGTAGGGGTCCGCATGGGCCGATGCCTGCCAGAGCTGCGGGACTGTTCGAAAGAGACACCGTGGCCCTGGAACACAAAGGGCAAAGAAGGAACATGGATGGGTTTTAGTCAGTACAAGTCTGACACTCCCTTCCGCTCCGCCCAGAGTGGGGGGGTCATTTGATGATTTCCCATCCAAAAAAAAAAAAAAAGGTGTAAAATTATTATGGACACGCACGCTTGTTTTGTTTTTTTTTCTTCCCCCCCTTGTAAAGGCGTTTTTTTTTTATCAGATCTTTGCTTGATTAAAACGTTACATAGCCTTTACTTAATCCTTTGAGACAGGCCATGAAAGAAAGCATAGGGGATGTTAACGGGTAGTAACTATAACTAGGTCGTTCTAGGGTTGTTATGGTGGAAAAGGGTTGAAGGGGTGGAATGTATGACAATGGGTCTCCTTGGCACTCGAAACATATAAAGTTGAATGGCATGCTGGCCTATTAACGGTTTTATTAGCTGCGAGTATGTTTGCGATGACCTTGAAAGAAAAAGAAACAATTGTGTACTGTTTCATTTGATTGTGTTAAAGCGATATCAGATGCTTCACTTGACTACATATTTATTTTTGTTCCATTCCACGTTCACTTTCGATTCATTTAATACCTATTCAGACGTTTCAGGACAAAAATAAACTACAAAAAGAAAGTATAGCATTTGAAATCTGATTTACGAATAGAACACATCGACGTTCAAGATCATACTTGCGCTCCTATTGTTTCTTGCAGTCATTTGAAGGGATCTGAGTCATAACACGTTTACTAAATCAAGAAATAACTAACCTCATTTCAACAAGGCACAAAAAAAGCAAGAACAATGCAGTTGCAAATATCTGTCAACAATACAAGACTACCAAAACACAATAAACGCTACAAAGAATTATTCACGTACTTCCAACAGCATTTTCTAAAAAAGCACGCCCAAAAGCACATTTTAATTTGTAAAAAAAGGAGGTAAGTATTCACGGTACGTTTGGTCTGAATTCCTGAACTTTTCAGGCACACATACATAGGTACTTGAAAACAGAGCATTCTTACAGTCGTTGGGGTCATATCTTTTCAGACTCTGTTGAGTGCGAGACAAATTAAAGAGAAGTCCTAGTGTAGGGTGACCGTGGGCCGGAAAAGAGTTGGGATAAAAATAAAGCTTTGAGATTAGCGAGTGCCATGGAAAGTTACAATTTAATCAATACGCTATTCACGTTTGACATTCTGAAGAAAATAGAGTAGTAAATTCTCAGACCTGGTTACTCACCGAGACTCAAAAATTCCGCCTTGGAGTTTGCCAAAGGGCAATGGAACGCAGCGTTCTGGATGTCAAAATACCAGGCAGGGTTCGTAAAAGCACGCTGCGTTCAAAAACGGGCACAGTGGACGTTGGCAAGAAGGCTGCTAGTCTAAAATGGGATTGCGCGGGTCACGTCAACCGCATGCACGATGACCGCTGGGCAAAAGTCTCCACAAGATGATTGCCGGAAGACGGACGGCGCCGCCGAGGCCGGCCCAGAAAGAGGTGGCGAGACGATCTGGACGCGAACCGCGAGGGCTTGTTCGAGGAGGCACGGGAAAAGAACAAATGGAAGGAATTGGGGGAGGCCTTTGCCCAACAAAGAAAAAAGATTAGTTAATAGAAAAAGTGTAACAGCATTATTTTTGTTGGTCTTTTTTACGACAACCCCAAAGTTGTTGGAAGAGCAGCGGTGGCCCAGTGATGGAGACCCCGACTTACGAGCAGTAAGTCGTGGGTTTGAACCCAGCCAGGGGCATTACTTTGTGTAAGTTATTTCATCACCACTGCTCTAAAAAACGGTGAAGGAAAACATCTACCAACCCGTACTGGGCCCGCGTGGTGAATTATAGCCCATTCCCTCTCATAGAGAGGAGGCCTGCGTCCCAGCAGTGGGAACATTAAGAGGCTGATTATGCTATGCTGTACAAGCTGTAGTGACATCCAAAAAATGTGTTTGTATGCATGCATAAGCTTCTTACCAAGATTATATTTTCAGTTCATATTCCTTTACGGGAAAATCGAACATGAAATGGCAACACGCCATATTTCATGTGAAACTTTTAATATGGTAATTGAGGATCGCGTTTTATAATCAGACTGTTGTAATTACTTTTTAAAAAGGTCGTTTTATCAAGATGTTAATTACTAGAAATGGCGACGTATTAAAAACTACTGAAATATTACGGTCATAAAACCCACAAATAAAGTAATAAAGAGTTTTGATTTAATGTTCGAGTGTTTAAAAATTATTCGTTATTTTTTCGAAAACCAAACTATAGGTTAAGTTCGCCATTGCACATACGCTATATTAATGCAATAAAGAATTTAAAAAAAAAAGAAAAGTACCGTAAAGTATCGTACTTTAATCTTAATTTGTCTTTAGTAATAACCAATAAAATAAATCTTAGTTTTGTAATTTTTATAGATTCCTTGTAATCAACTTATGGAGGTCAATTGACATTCTTCGTGTTCAAATATTGAGCCAAATGACTTGTAGCTAGTTCAAACACAATAATATTCAATAAGACGGGCATTGTATGAGTTTTAAAGATATCCTCATTTCCCCAAATCCACGGCCACCCCGCGAGTCACCGAGCCGGCGAAGGAGCGGCATTCATACTGCAACGCTTCTCGTCTCGTTCCCATTCATTGTGATGATTGCTCCACACTCATTATAAGTACTCGCAGCCTCCTAGTGCACCACAGTAACATACAGTATATCGGATGTATAGATGGATTGGATTGTGTGAGAAATGATATGAAACTAGCTTATAGTAAATGGTGGGAATCGAAATGCATACATATATTACGTTTACACGAATTCTAGGCACACTTCAGGTGATTGGTGAGTAAATCGAGTCTGTCGCCAAAAGAAGCTGTTACGCTTTATGTATTAGTGCTACATAACAAAGAGTTAAGTTCTCAACCCTATCAGCGCTTGAGACTTCACAAAAATGACATAGTATTTTTTTTTTTAAACTTTGCCCCACACTAGGAATTTCTCCTGTATCGTGGGTGCATTTACCAACATTTAAATTCACATACATAAACAGCCAGACCCGGAACAACTACCTGTAGGCCATACAAATATTTATTCCGTGCGGGAATCGAACCCGCGACACGAAGCGCAGCAGTCAATCACTCAGCCACTGCGCCAACCGTGCCGTCAGCGTCAGTTGGTTTACTGGTTACCTTGATACTGTGACTTCTGAGTGTCCTGTCAGGATGTTTGACTGAACCGTATCTATAGTAATGTCGGTAGTTTTCTGCCCCTTGTGCGTTTTTGCGAGGTTTTGTGGTTCATATATTCTTATTCTTTAATGCAAACAAAATTAAAAGAAATACACAGAATTACAACATATTATAGCTTATGTACAAAAGCGAACTTAAACCAGAATAGGGTTGGAAAGTTCGATGTTTTAGGTTATGATGATATGATTCTGGTTTGAATGGTAAATAAATAAATAGGAGGGTTATTTTATTTCTAATCTTACAACTAATGTTACTGGTTTGAACTTTGTCTAAATGAATTGCTCTTTCAAGTTTTTACGGCGAATTTACTTCAGATTTCATTTCGACTGCGATCAAAGACCTTACAGTGAATTACTATTTAGGGTTCCGTTTTGCATTTGAAGTCTCGTGATTAAAAGGAGGTCCCTAGAGGATAACAATAACTTGAAACGACATAATCCCTTTTAAACACTGTTTAAGCGACGAAATAACGAGATTGTGCCGATGGTTGCGGGTTTAGTGCAAGGAACATAAAGTTGTTCTAGTGGTCGCTAGCGCTATTGCTGAGAAAGAGTTCCTGGATTGGATTCCCGGGTCGGGCAAAGTGTTATTAGGTTTTTTAACAGAAATCTCTCAGTGGCAGCCACGGAGTCTGCATCTGTGTCAGGTTGATGGCAATAGGCTCGCCCCCCCGTTACATGGGGCTTTAACATAACTGGCGAAATGTGGGTGTACTATTAGGTACACCTGCCTCAACCTTCGGGGATTACAGGCGTGATGTTATTGTTATGTAACTGAAAAATATTGCCAGTTCTGTCGCATGACTCATACGCAAATAACAGCACATCAAAAGGGACGTGTGTTCGTTCACTCTCGCATCCACAGGCATTAACATCAAGTGAAAAATAAATAGTTTCTACCTTTAAGTTTGTGCAAGTAGATTGTCGCGTTTGTTTGTATTCTGTGTTTGATGTTGTATGGTGTTGTTAACTTCGTACCTATGCATAGCATAAATAAAACAGAAAATGCTTTCATACTACCTACACGTAGGCGTTCACAGAAATGGCGGCAATAGATACAATTCTATTTCCATATTTGACGTTCAAAAGTCAATTTTAACAGCATAATTGAAATTAATGTCTTTGACTTTGGCTCAATGGAAACAGACTTACAAAAAAGTGATCCTAGAAGGGTTCCTTCTGATTTGATGTACGTAACCCTAAAAACCACCAAACTATCACAAAGCGCTACTAAAAGTCGCATCTACAAGTCCTCGTAGCCATTTTTAGTTCTGTAATTGTGAGCTGACTGGAGACAGAAATTGCCATAATTGCTGTAGCAACACGGCTAAGATCTAAACTGCGTTATCTACAGAAGAACGCCATTAAGTCATTAGTGTTGAATAGATTAATGTAGTTAAATGTTGGGCTGCTTTAGACTGGAGTGCCCGTGGATTTGTTTTTGTACCAGGTATAAGCAAATAATAAATTGTGTCCTTTTTCTTATTTTTTGGTATGGCTTGATTAAAATGTAAAGATTATGTGTTCTCTGTGTAATTACATACATACATAACACGACACCTGTTATTCCCGAACGGATAGGCAGAGGTGTACCTAATAGTACCTACATTTCGCCAGTTATGTTTAAGTTTCATGTAAAAGGGGGCGAGCCTATTGCCATCAACCGGGCACAAAACAGACTCCGTGACTGCTACTGAGAAATTCCTGAAGGAAAAACCAAATAACACTTAGTCCGGCCTAGGAATCGAACCCAGGACCTCATGGTTATCAGTCGCGCTTGCAACCATTACACCAACGAGGCAGAACTGTGTAATTACATTATATTTTTTGCATGTTACTCACAAGACTTTAGCATAACATCACGTCTGTAATCCCCGAAGGATTAGGCACTTAAAAAACATCCACATTTCGCCAGTTAACCTCCACGTGATCAATAGGCTGCTACTGAGAGGTCTTTGGTGCAAACACCCAATAACACTAAGACCTCATGCTCAGAAGAAGCGTTTGATATTACTAGACCAATGAGGTAATCAATTAAGTACCTACATTATCTTTACCTACACTTTACTTAGCCTACTGTACACTTAAACATTACAATTTGTCTAAAACCACTCGTACTATGAAATGCTACGTTCAAACCACAAGGAAATAGAGCAGTTACTAGCAAAGCGGTTATGTAGCTAAGTCAGTGGAGCGGAATCCTCTCCAGTTTGAACCGAGTAGGAACTATAACTAATACAGTCCAGTAACCATGCCAGTGAACTGTAATCTGTTAGTATTAGGTACTTACTCACTAGCTGGCGAGTCTATTAGTTGACTTGTAGTGGAAATAATACCTTACATCAATACAAATAATTAAAATTGAAGTGTCTGTTTGTAATTTCAAAATTACAAATTTTTATTGAATGCATATGAAAGTATATACGGTACTCATAACATTTTTATTTTTTTTATTTTTGTTCGTCTGTCTGTTTGTTCCGGCTAATTTCCGAAACGGCTGGAAAGATTTATCAGGATTTTACGGACAGGCAGATAGCTGATGTTATAAGGAGTAACTTAGGCTACTTTTATATTAGGAAAAGGAAAGGGGTTCCGTGCAAAAAAACCAATGAAATTGTTAACAAAATCATATTCGAATAGGTTAGTAATATTTTAATAATGATTTCAAACGGACAAATAACATCTACTTGATAAATAAACTATTGTCAGAAAGATCCTACTACAATCAAGGTAAAAAAATAAAAGAACTTCAACTAACCAAAAAATCATGTAGGGCCTGGTCTGGTCACCATAGTAAGAGGTAGAAACGATTTATTTCAAATAGATAATTATAAGAAACATCGCCACAAAGAAGAAGGAAGCACTATAGAAGGTGTTTGAAGACAGATTACTAAGTTCTGAGCAGAACATCTTATTTGAACACTGAAATATTCAGGCAGCCTACGTGAGTCAAAACCATGTACCTACAACTACCAGTGGTATATTCAATAGTAAGGCTAGCTCTAATAGAATCGACATCCGTCAGATGGACTAACAGACTCAGCTTTCCACAGACTAAACTTGGCTACTCCACAGCTTGTGCCAAATTGGAAACCATACGTACCGACACCCTTCTTCTCTCAAGGTAAGACCCATAATATATGTCATCAAACTTCATTGTAATTCAAATTACCACTAGTTCAAAACCGCAACTTCTAAAACTTGAGCAATAATCTAAAACTTGAAATTGCACCGCGCCAATCCGAAACTTTCAACCAATTATCCACATTGATTTGCATATTCAGAGTGGTACAGGAATAATGTCCCCTACACTTGTACACCTTTGGGAAAAGAACATTTCTCACTGGCCCTATCCATTGCTCGTTATACCCAAGCTAATAAAGCCACTAAACATGTTGAATAATTAATGTACTACAAACCACAAAGATAATTATATTATGCCGGATCGTTTTTGGAGCAAGGAATCGGAAAGTAGGACAGTGTTAGTGGATTCTTCTGGTGAATAAGTAATGTATTGTTTTGGGTAGAGAGTGGGCATCTGCATTATGTACGCCTATAAATAAAATGAGGGCCTTTTCCGCGGCGTACTTCTTAGGATCAAACTGAAGACGGTTAGGTTACACGTGTATCGAGCCTAAACAGATTAATGTGTTTGAAACAAATTCCATTTAAGTTTGACATGATAATTCATACAGGATGGAATGTTTTAACCTCACCTGGATTGAAAGTACTTTAAGTACTGGAGATAGCAAATTTTACTCAAAGGAAACATTCAAAGATTTTCGAAAATTCGCTCGCCACACTCGGGAATCGAACCGACTAAAGTTCGAAAAAATAACATTCTGTACTTTTCAAAATCAAAATCAAAATCAAAGCATTTATTTCAAGTAGGCCAGTTACAGGCACTTTTGAATTGTCGAAACAAAGGCAACAGTAAAATAACAGGCACAAAAACTGTGAAAGTACTGTAGTTGCCCATTTCCTAACGTAGATCTCTATGGAGAAGAACGGGCAAGAAACTCCATGGACACTCTTTTAAATCAGAATACTTTAACAAAACATTGGTTACATCATTCATTTTGAGATGGTACATTATGTGAGAACGATGCAGCAAGATGTGTACGTTAAAAGTGTCCATAGTAAAAACAATTCAAAAATAAAATAATTAATTCAAATAAGCCGTGGCAAATAAGAGATGACCAGTCACAACTGACAGCGCCCGTTCACGAACATGACGCATGTATCAGCACCATTCAACACCATTTTGAAGGGAACTAAATGATCCGACACACGTGCCACCATCAGCGAGACATTTGAGTGAGCATGACATACTCCTAACCGCCAGGGCACATTCAAGTCAAGAAAAGACGCAGGTTTCCAGCGAATGACAGCTTTCTAGTACATAGTACTCACACAATATGGGCTAGGCGGCTATATAATACAAAAGAGATTGAATCTATACAATGCAAAGATAGTTATACAATCTTCAGCAGCTCCAACAATACTATTTAATGCTATCAATTTAGGCGCCCCTGTTCTTGTGGAGCAGGACCGGCATTGAGCCAAGCATTTTTATCAGTGATATAATCGTCCAACTTGTAATATGCTTTCTTACATAGTGTGCGTTTAATGCATGTTTTAAATTTCGTTTCATTCAGTTCAAGAATACTTTGTGGAATTTTATTATAGCATCTCAAACAGTACCCCATGAAAGATGAGTCTACTTTAGCGAGTCTGAAGCCTGGCTGAACTAATTGGTCTCTATTTCTAGTACTGTAACCGTGTCTGTCACCTCTTTTATTAAAAAGATGTAGATTTTTTCTTACATACATTATGTTTTCGTAGATGTATTGACAATGTAGCGTCATGATGTTAATTTCCTTAAACAGTTCCCTTAGAGAATCGCGCCTACGAAGATTATATATGGCTCTGATGGCTCTTTTTTGCAGAATAAATATAGACTCAATGTCTGCAGCCCGTCCCCACATTAAAATGCCATAAGACATAATCCTATGAAAGTAACTAAAATAGACCAGTCTAGCGGTATCTACATCAGTATATTGACGGATTTTTCTTATAGCATACGCTGCTGAACTTAGCCGCCTCGCAAGAGATGTTAAATGAGAACCCCATTGTAGCCTTGAATCAAGCGTAATCCCCAGGAAAACCGTTTTATCTACAAATTCAAGTTTCTCTTTATTCAATACTATATCACAATCGCTACTTTTAACATTCGGTAAAGCAAATCTTACGCATTTCGTTTTTTTTTCATTTAACACTAAATTGTTTGCTGTGAACCAATTAAGGACCTGATGTAGGCCATTATTCACGTCATCTAGATTTTGGGCCCGTCTATTTATCTTAAAAATTAGGGAAGTGTCATCAGCGAATAACACCATATTTTGAGGTTGGTTTTTCAATAAATAGGGGAGATCATTTATATATACTAGAAAGAGGAAAGGACCCAATATTGAGCCTTGCGGTACCCCCATTTTTACTTTTAAACCCTGTGAATTAACACCATTTATTTGCACATGTTGTTGTCTATCTCTCAAATAAGATTTTACCAAACTAAGTGCAAGTTTCCCTAGTCCGTAAAGCCCAAGTTTCAAAAGTAATGTATCGTGATTTACGCAATCAAATGCTTTGGAGAGGTCACAAAAAATTCCAATGGCGTCTTGGGACTCTTCCCACGCAGTAAATATGTGCTTTAATAAGGTTACACCGGCGTCAGTTGTACAACGTCCCTTGGTGAAACCATACTGTTGATCGTGTAAGATTCTGTTGGTGTTAAAATGATTGAGCATTTGATTTAGCATTACCTTTTCAAACACTTTGCTAAAAACTGGCAACACGGATACAGGTCTATAATTATTTGTATCTTTACTATCTCCGGATTTAAACAGAGGTATGACTTTACTGTATTTCATTACTGTATTGATTGATAGGGTCAATCATAATTATGGATCTAGTAAACTAAAAGCATGGAACTTCGTTATTTTTGCCGATGGTAAAATCGCCCACGGGATACGCTAGTATAATAATATTTCTATTTTGCAATACCGACAACTCAGTACAGCTTTGATGATTTATGAAAAAAACTGTTGCAACATTTTATTTTCTAAAAAATAGTACTGGGTAGAATATTGTAAACTTTTGTAATAACTACGTGTTCGAAACATATTGCAAAAATTCTGTGTCCAAAAAACTGCGGAAAACTTTTATTTTAAAGCAAATTTACGTGGGATTTTAGCTGAAAATATTGATTGTTAAACTTAATAACTGTTCCTATAGTTTTTTGGTTAATCCCTAGCTACTATACAGGGTGTAAGGGACAGCCCTCCACAATCTGATAGAGTGAATTCAGTATATCATTCTAAGATGACCGGTACAAGAAATTATTTCAGGAATGTTATGGAAATCCAATATATTTGATTTGTTTTATTTTCTCATACGCAATGTATCGTTACCGTGGCAAAACGCAAGTAGCGAACGGCAAGCGCAACAACGAGTTCGATGAACTCTGTAGCTAGGCAGGAAGTGAACAGCTAATTTCACGCGTCGTTCGTTAGAGTATTTCTTCATCCATTGGTGTATTTTTATTTTAGCCGTATTATTTACATAAATGGAGTGCTGCGTACAGGGAATGTAATTTTAAATTGAAATAAAGGAATAGTAACTGAAAAAGAAATGAAAAAATAAGACATTTTCCGGAGAAAAAATCCAGTGGAATATGATTCAAACCCAAACAATACGTTGCACACAAGTCACACAATCAATTTTAATTTCCCCTATATTTTTGATACAACCGCTTTCAACTCACAACGACAAAGTTAAATTTCCTATCCATAATTCAAACACATTGTCGTTACCACAACCTTATTACACAAACAATAGAGTTGAAAATTGTTTGTGTGTTAATTTTGTCACCTGTTGTCACATGTTCAGGGAAAATTTCAAATGGTCAATGTTGTGTGCGTGACGAGGTGTCGTGGCTAGTGACGGGGCTATTACTGCATGGTTACTGTTTGATTCGGGTGTTCGTGTGAAGTTGTGGTTGCCAGACGCAGGGTTTCTTTTTACCATATGGGTTGCTTGGGAAAAGTTAGCAGGTTGTCCTTGAAGATTTTTAGAGGTTACTTGACATTGTGGGTGCTGTTATGTAGTATGGACGACTTTTGCCAGTAGGTCAATGGAGTGCAATAGAATACAGTAAAGTGCCAATAAAATTCGATCAATTATGAGTTATTACAAGTAATAGCTGTCCAATTAACGTCCTTCGAATTAAAATATATCATTTTCATAAAAATTTGAGTGTAATTAACGTTAATAATCTTATTTCTATACCAAAGTAATTTGTGAACCGCGTGAAATGTCATGATTTTCACTAATGACTAGAAAATCTGCATAACTGCCATTTCAAATCCTATTTCGCCGTAGAAAAATCTCACGTAATACACAAAATCCAAGACGAATGATTATACGCGAACGAAATAGAAACGAAAAAAAATACACAATCCAGCATTTGGACTGTGTAAGCTGATAAAATTCGCGCACGGCACAGTTTTCAAAGCAAAAACGGGCGACACAGTCGGCTGATTACCTTCATTTTCTTGGGGCACGCATATACCCCGGGGGTTAGGAGGTGCCCCCTTCTATCCCGCACAATTTATTTCGCCTCATCAAAACGTCAACACGTTGACGTGTATTTTAGGGATTTTAATCGGGCGGTCCCGCGCCCCCGGCGACGTCGACGTCGCCCCTCTATGTAAATTGCTCGGCCCGTTTGCACACGTAATTGTTTTCGTTGAAAATTGACACGTACCCCGTTCTAGTTTTGACGCATGTAACAAGGTGTTGGTGAAGCTTGTGGCTGATGGTACAGGAGGAATAGATTGAAGCCTAGTGACCTATTTTCGACAAGTATCGGAAACATCTTCCTGATTTGTGCCAGTTAAAGTAATAACGTAGCGTTTTCCTTGATTTATAATTAATGTTCCGTAAACTCTGGGTATAAATACGAAATTTTCATGTTACTTCTTATGTTCTTTTCAGAAAGAAAAAATAGGAGCTTTTTAAAAACATGGTTCAATATTCGAATGAAGAAAGCAGAAAGTTTTTATTTTTATTTTGCAGTGTTGTGCGACAACGAGTGCGTTTGTTAATTGAGTCATAAATAATCTTACAATTTATGTTTTAAATGGCAATAACACAGGTGGTTGAAACTAACAACTGTTGGGTTGCCCGCGTAACCCTTAACCACTGGTTGCCAGTGTAGCCACTTCATTAATCACAAGTTATGCAAATCATGGTTACGTTTAACTACCCCTTAAAACGCCACAACACTTGTAGTTTCTGCTATGAAATTCTATTTACAGACCCATTGGTGTTAGTTTGAATATGCATAGATGTGTGAGAGATTAAGGAAAATGTCTGTACATATATTTGTTTATGAAAATGCGCTTCATTTAAATTCATTTTAATCCCATTAAATGAATGTTTACGAAAAAGTCATTCAATATTAAATGAACTTGAGTGATATATTGATGACTTTAGACTTTAGTGGTTATAACAATATTTGTTACGGTCGCGAATCATATTTTAATCAACATACAACCTGACACTGACCTACACGATGCAAAAAACGTTAGAAAACCTTAATTTCGCGGGCTACCCTGGCGCTTTTCACCTTTACTTTTATGTTAGATGTGGGTATCAATGCTACAAAATTACCCCAGACGTACTATAAGTACATCAGATACCCGATGTATGCAGGTGTGATTTGCCTCAGGTACGGTATATAAGATCTAGTTAAAATAATTAGTACTAGGAAGTATCCGTAACTGGTATCTGTATCAAACTAACGAACGATGCAAATGAACGAAACTCAGAACTATGCGTTAAATTAAAAAAAATATTTATCAGTTCATTTAAAACATGTTTCTTGTATTCTGGGTAGTTTACTCAAAACCGCGAAATCAGACAACGCCACACAGATGTTCCGAAAAACATTCTTGAATTGAATAAACAGGCGTTAGACTTTCCCTAGTCATCACGACAAAAAAAAGTCTTCTATCTCTATAGACATAAAATATTTCATCTTGATATAAAAAAGCGAAATGTGAACGATATTTGATGAAGGATCTCTTTCAAAAAGCCATGTGACGCAGTACGTGACCTGAAGTGCGTATGTGTCTGTGGTCGCTTTGACTCGTCTCACAAAATATATCTGATCCTAATATTTATGAATCTGGGAGTTTATATGTTCCTCTGTCGTGTTTATGAATCGGAAGGACAGTTTGGTGGGGAGAATATTAAAACGGTGTGTAGGTTTATATGTTGTGTCGCGTTGGTCACAAACATAAAATATCTAAGTTCAACTAATACTGTCACTTACGGGATATCTACCATGATTGTACATTATTTTGAGCTCATGCGTTTTTGCGATCATTTAGCTTGCAACTGTGTTGAAATATCGGGAGCTCAAAATAATGAACAATCACGGAAGATATCCCGTAAGTGACAGTATAAATTTAGTAGTAAACCGTGAAAGCTTAAAACAGTGTATCTAAGCTCGTTACAGTTTTCCAAAGAATGCTCTAATGAATTGTAAAAGGTACCTAAGGTAAGTAACCTAGGTAATAAAATCAATGCTTGGCTGAAGACTTTTGGTTTGCCGACCTCCCTACCGGCGTCAGCGTAGTTTGCTACGCTGACGACACGCTGGTACTGGCACAAGGGAGGTCGCACGAGGCGGCGGCCGAAAACATGACACGCGGGGTTGCGATAGTCGTGGATAGGATCCGGCAATTGGGTCTCGAGGTGGCATTGCACAAGTCCGAGGCCATGTGTTTTCATGGGCCTCGGAATGCGCCACCGTCGGGATCCCTACTGACGGCAGGAGGGGTTTCCATCGGCGTCGGGTCGACGTTGAAGTACCTAGGACTCGTCCTCGACAGCCGGTGGAAATTCGTGGAGCACTTCCGACGTTTGGCTCCCAAACTGGAACGGACAGGGGCTGCCTTCAAGCGGCTCTTGCCCAACCTGAGGGGTCCAAACGCCTCCTGCCGGAGGCTATACGCGGGGGTCGTGCGGTCCATGGCCCTTTACGGAGCCCCGGTGTGGGCGCGTTCTTTGAGGCGGCAAGCCGCCCACTACCTGAACGCGCCCCAAAAGGTGATAGCCATAAGGCTAATCCGGGGGTACCGCACGATCTCCGGCGAGGCGGCTAGCCTCCTTGCCGGATTGCCGCCATGGGATCTGGAGGCGATAGTCCTCGCGCGCCTGCATGAATGGCGCGCGGAGGCACTACGTCGGGGGGAGACTCCGCTGCCGCGGCAAATTGCCGCTCAGCGGACAGACCTCCGGCGTGATCTCATGGCGACATGGAGAGAGCGACTAATGCAACCCCGTGCAGGGCACGCTACCATTGTGGCGATAAGTCCCCTCTTTGAGGAGTGGTTAGAGAGGCGCCACGGCGCCCTCACCTACCGCCTGACGCAGATCCTCACCGGACACGGTTGTTTCGGGAGGTTCCTGCACCGAATCGGGCGGGAGGAAACGCCCGGGTGTTTCCACTGCGAGGATCGTCCGGAGGACACGGTGGAGCACACCGTAGAGGTCTGCCCCGCTTGGGCGGAGCACCGCCGTGTCCTTGTAGCGGCGATTGGCGGCGGCGATCTCTCGCGTCCGACCCTGGTTCAAGCCATGGTCCGGAGCGAGAGGGAATGGGAAGCCGTCACCACCTTCTGTGAAGCAGTCATGCTAGTGAAGGAGGTGGCGGGACGTGAGAGGGAAAGAACCTCACGTCCCAGCCGCCGCGGGAGACGCCCTGGGCGTCGGGGGTCACGTGGTGGCTCCCGGCCACCGTAGGCGCGGGCCTGTGGACGGCGAGTTATGGGCTAGCTCGCCGTCCGGCCGTCTTATGACGACAGGCCGTGTCGACGGCGCGTTCGTGTTCCACGCGCGCCTCAAAGAGATGTCAGCAACCGAGTAGGGGTCCGCATGGGCCGATGCCTGCCAGAGCTGCGGGACTGTTCGAAAGAGACACCGTGGCCCTGGAACACAAAGGGCAAAGAAGGAACATGGATGGGTTTTAGTCAGTACAAGTCTGACACTCCCTTCCGCTCCGCCCAGAGTGGGGGGGGTCATTTGATGATTTCCCATCCAAAAAAAAAAAAAAAAAAAGACTTTTGGTTTGCTACATGTGTTGGTACTCGTATTATTTAAGATGATGTTATATTGAAGATCGAAGTTACTGCAAAGCAATCGCAACCAAAGTTAAACACTTGTAACTGTCATCGATACTTAAAAAACCGATATCGTAACTAAATTTTTGTAAAACTAAAACACACATTAATAAATATCGAAGGATTATTTTGTCCACGTGTAGTTCGTTACGACTGTGACGCATAGAGTTTGAGACGAAAGCAATTTAACTTCAAACAATAGAAGAGTACAGTGTGAAACTAAATTTAATGTCGCCCTACATGAAAAATTGGTATAGTATTTATGGTTTTAAGCCATGCCCAGTAGGACAGAAGTAGGCATTTACTATTCCATTGGAAGCTGAAGATATGAGAGGAAGCCGTTGCCCAGCAGTACTATACTAACGGGTAATAAAAATTGAAAAAAATAGAATGTTGAAGTATGATTTACTGCTGACAGTAATTAATAGACAGTGTTTATGCAAACAGTTGACAATTACTGCTTAAGCGGTTTGTTTAAGTTGTTCAAT
Source organism: Noctua janthe (assembly GCA_910589295.1). Classification (NCBI taxonomy): domain Eukaryota; kingdom Metazoa; phylum Arthropoda; class Insecta; order Lepidoptera; family Noctuidae; genus Noctua; species Noctua janthe. The sequence continues at coordinate 4,012,924 of OU342561.1, forward strand.
GACTAAATTCGCGAGCAGTCCATGTATGGCCGTCCTCACAAACAGATAATATATACGTCAGTGAAATTATAACAGAATCAGACGCTACTGAATATTCCCCCTACTCACTCACTCAAACATATGAGCATCAAATAGCAAAACGTCTAGTTAGAGATGCATATTATTTTAATTTAGTTGAGCGTGTGCTTCAATAACAGAGTGAAATTACCTCTCATTCTGTAGGCAATTTATTTAGACAAAATTACGTCCGTAATTGTGATGTATTCATACCAATGAATGTGGGGTAATAAGGAGCTTGTTTCAAGAAACATACCTCTGTATGACATGTTTGCCTGGTACATTTTATTTCATGAGTAAGAAAAAGTATCTTCTTCAAACAATATTATACTATACTTTATTTTGTTTTTTCACCAAGCCATTCTGTATTTGTACTAGACCATTCTACTTTGTGTGGCAGCTTGCATTCAATTGAACTTATAACGACGGATATACTTTATAACCATAATATTGCAAAACGAAGTATTTACTACTTCATCATCTCCTGCCCTCATCCCAATTCATTTGGGGTCGGTGCAGCATGTCTTCTTCTTCCATACTTCTCTATTACTCGTCATCTCAGCAGGCACCTCCTTTCTAGCCATATCATTCTACTTCGAAGTATTTAATATACTTGTTCTTAGTAAAAATATGAATTTAATGAGAGGCAACACACCTAGTGTTTGTAATGAACGTTTGCACAATTATATAAATATAAGAAAGAAACTAAAAAAAAAAATTGAAAGGAAATTTGAAAAAAATAAAAAAAAATTGAATTTTATTTAAAAAAATGCCCCCTAAAGAAGTTAGAGGTGATAAAAGATTGAATTTTGTTCATCATTTCTGTTAATAAGAATCATCACCCGCATAGCGTGTCACACATAATTCCTAATATGCAATCTGCCAATTACGGATAAAAAATCGACATAAAAACCGCCCTAACTCAGGGGGTTGAAAAGTGAACATTATTATTATAAATAAAGCGAAATGTCAAAAATTTTGCCCCTAAGGGCCAGGGCGAAGCGTGGTGACGCATAAAGAGATTTCGTCCCTCCGCAAATGATTACAATAAAACTACCACCATGCGGGGGTAAGCAGAGAGGGTGGTCGCTTTGCATAATTTTACTTTTATTACAGTCACACGCTTTGTTGAAATTTGCGTCTCAAGCTACGACCGGTTCTGTGGTGAATTATTTCTTACAAAAGAATTTGTAAATCGGGGAAGGAAATATAATATTACGAGTACCTCTCTGTGGCAGAAATCATTAATATAGTCCTTTTATATTTATTTTACCTCTGATAGCAACCTTATTGTAATGGTAATAAAAATCATTTTGCCAGTGATGCAAAATAGCAGGTACAATAATTGTGAAAAAACTGTACAACGTATTTAACTTCAAAATATACACATTTGTTAATTCGTAGAACCTTTATTAAGTGTGTTGATAATGATACCTATGCAGACTTCCATTTCTGAGAACATTTTGAAAATAAAATCAGAAACGAGAAATCCTACAAAAACAGAATCCAATTTGTAATTATAGAACAGAGCACATCGTATCACATTCTCATTAACAACAAAAGGTTTTTTCAGCTGAAACACAATACCAATAACAAAGGTGGTCATTAAAAATGCGGGGTATGTATACGTGAACGATATGTACAAACAGAATCGAAATAACGAAACATAATAAACCACAATTACCTGTAATTATTGCGTGTACCGTGCTCAATTTCCATCGGACATGAAAAACATTCGGATTCCGATTTCAATTTTCATAATTAGCTGGACTGACTTAATTGGTATCTGGCACAGGTTTTTTATCTTGAGGGTAAAAGTTTTTGGGCCTGTGGACGGCGAGTTATGGGCTAGCTCACCGTCCGGCCGTCTTATGACGACAGGCCGTGTCGACGGCGCGTTCGTGTTCCACGCGCGCCTCAAAGAGATGTCAGCAACCACGTAGGGGTCCGCATGGGCCGGTGCTTGCCAGGGCTGCGGGACTGTTTGAAAGAGATATCGTGGCCCTGGAACACAAAGGGCAAAGAAGGAACATGGATGGGTTTTAGTCAGTACAAGTCTGACACTCCCCTCCGCTCCGCCCAGAGTGGGGGGGTCATTTGATGATTTCCCATCCGAAAAAAAAAAGGGTAAAAGTTTATCGCGCAGTAGCCCGAGTGCAGCAATGATCTTGATCACTAAGTTCTTTATCACGTTACATTAAAACTTGCCAACTATGTATACAAGGTGAAAGGAACACCGACACTAAAACGGTTACCACGTATTCAGTACCTCATTCTGGACATAGAAATTTTTCGACACACAGCTGTGTTGGTTTTAGCTGTTTGTTTCAGAGTACAATAACAGAAACGCAGACAGACCTGCAGGATTCAAATAGCTCCGCTTTTAAAATGTTAGTATTCATGGTCATCAGTGATGTGAGAAGCTCATAACTAAATGTTACCAGCCGTACGGGTCGATCTTCAAGGTTAAACCACGCTCACTAAGGTCGGTCTGTGGATGGGGACCGAGTTTCCTCCGCGCCTCGGAAAGCCGGTTAAGCCGTCGACCATGGCTGTCATTTGTAGATCTTTGACAGTCGTTTTCATAATCAGTGGCCCGAAAGTCTGACAACCAGTCTTACCAAGGGCTATCGTATTAACCAGTACTAACTGGGTTGTGGAGGTCAGATTCGCTCCATGAAAATACAGGTATTCAGCTGCATACAGTAAGACTGGAAGCTGACCCCAATAAAGTTGGGAAGGGACTAGGTAAATGATGATGTATTGTCATTGTACAAGCGTGCAGTTTGAACCATTCTAGGAAAAAAAAAAAGACTACTACTCCACTTCACATCGCGATAAATAAGGGACGCTGCATACCCTTTAGAGTTATGTAGCTGCGAGGATACTCCAAAACCACCCTAACCCAGGCTTTTAAATCAAACCCCCCTCGATTGTCGCGCATCAGGAATACCGGAAACAATTATTTTTGGACCCCTGTCATATCGACAGGGGTGGAATCGTTAGCTGTATAGACTTGATACAGTGCCGTATTGCTACTCGTATTTTGTTTCAAATGACTCGGTATAATTTAGATTTATTGTGTTTTTTGGGAGCAGGTGTTGGTACTGTATTTTATTGGAATTGGTATTCAGTATACATAATTAAAAACTAAAAAACTTGTTCACTTTCGAAGACGAGAATCATAATTATTATCATGTCAAATAGAAATAAGCTCTCGATCGAGAATCCCACAATCGAAGGAAGGTTTGCTGTAAGAAAATCCAATTCTGGGCTAAGCTCGTCCTTGTACATCTTTTAATTTTGTGTGCAATAAAGAATATGAACAAAAAGCTTGGTCTTATTTTTCAGTTATCTTTACATGGTATAAAACAAAGTCGCTCCCGCTGTTTGAACGCTTAGAACTTTTAAACTACGCACAATTTTAATGCAGTTATCAGCAATAGATAGAGTGATTCAAGAGGAAGGTTTATATGTACATTGCACCCGTGCAACTCCCAGGGCGGGACTAGTTGAGTTAAACTTTTTAGTTCAAACTATACAAAAGTTACTAAAAGTATACTTGCCGTCAAGTATGTTTAAGTTTTCATTAATTCAAGACGAACACATAAAACAGCTAATTAGAAGTTTGTAGACAATCGTCTTAAACGGCTTTAATTCATCAGCTCAACGAACTCGCAAAACATAACTTACCGTCTTTAATTAAAGTCGCAAGAAACAAAATCAAGTAGATTTCCTACAGGTGTCGTGCCTCACCCAAAGAAACCGCATCTCACGCTGTTCCAACTAATGTGTTTACACCATCACATGCAAGAATCCAACAACCAGGAACCAAGACCTCGTTCAACCCCCAGAGCATCAAACAAAATTGTCGTATAAGACGCAATAGATGAGCAACTCGAAGGTCAAGTAAACTGGTCTTGTTTAAGTATTTCGACAAACATCCCCGGCAACAGACGCGTTAAGTTTTATTACTTTCCTCTTGCAAATTATATGTGTAATATACGACCTACCTACATTTACTGGTTGGCACTGAGATACTTTCCTTGTAAAACGATAAAAATGTGAAATTCTCCAAGGGTTTCGACTGTTTACAGTGGTGATTCGACCGCCATGTTTAATTTATGACTCGCGCTTACATAACGCGAGAAATATGTGAAAATGTGTTTGAATTACAATATTTTTTCGAACTTTTCCTACCTGAATTGATGGATAGGGGTCTATGTTGACTGTACAGAGTAATTGATTAATTGAAATTGAACAGCAAACTACTAGGTGGACCGATGACCTGGTAAAGGTTGCGGGGACCCGCTGGATGCGAGACGCACGGGATCGGTCAATGTGGCGACACTTGGGGGGGGCCTATGTCCAGCAGTGGACGTCTTTCGGCTGAAATGATGATGATGATGATGATGAACAGCAAACGGTAACAACACGAACGCTGAGTAAACCCGTAAAAAATACGAAAGCTGCACTTGTGTTTGAATAATTGATACAAATGAATTTGAAAGCAACCCTTGGTGAAAGAAAAATAAGCCCTCGAAAGCTAACAATACTTTTAAATGATATTCCGAGCTAACAATACACACTACTACCCTCGATACATCAGAATCGGCATAAGAGTACTTACAAAATGGGACAACAAAATACCTAACAGATTGAAGCAACGAAAACTCCATGAATATTTTTCCCACATGCGCCAGGGTTTTTCTTTTTATTTCCAAATTCAAAAATAGAAAAAAAGGCTACGATAGGCCGTGGAACACACAAATTCGTTGCAGATGCGTATCGCGAAACGAATTGACTGGCGCGGGTTACCGGCGTCGATGGTCACAAAAAAAGAAAAAAAAATACAGCAATAGAATCAAAAATGTTAGATGGCGAACATTGGATAGACACGAGGACGTGTCGCGTCATAGATTGGAAAAAAGTTCCTCTGGATCATTGGCTTTTTAGCCGATTTTAGAAAGCAGGTTTTGTTGTGGACTTACTTGTTGTTAAGCCAGTGATGATGTGTTTATCTGTATCAAGTTTTGATTCTCTGTGTATCTTTTTGCGAGATTTGTAAATTCCGATTTTGGTTTTTTAATCCAAAGACAGGTAAATCTTCGTATTCTAGGCTTTCCTGCAAAGAGCACAGCGAAGAGGTCAAAAATAAAACTGAAGTCTTTTAAAAGAAAAACTGATACTGGTTATCGACTTAACAATCAAACCACAAGAAAGCTCAGTAACAATACGAGACTAAAAATCGAAACCAATGAAGCAATCATACTAAAACCGATAAAAAATAAGAAATATCACCGAACAGGGAATAAAAATCACAAAAATTTCTCGATACAGAATGCTAAAAAATATACAAAAGCTCGAAACAATTCATATTCCCGTTTTCATTTCGACCGGTAGCTGAGCCAATTATAGATATTTATTTGGCATCAACAAAGGCCTTGCCAGACCAACAGTAGTGATCAAAAACAAAGGTTCTTTGGTAGGTAACTAACAATGAAATATGAATCCGATGTGAGCATTGTAAATTTGAACGTCTGTATGTATGCTTTATGTTTTTGTACTATTTTTATTAAATAAAATTGTGAAGGAGGTAAAAGGATTGGGTAATGAATAGGTACAGAGAATTGTGGAGATTTTTGAAGTGTTATTGGGTTTTTGTTTTGTGGTTCACTGAAGCTTGAATATAATAACAATTAGGTCACTATTATCACATCATTATCACGTAAAGGTAAGGCAGAGATGTTCTGAATATGAATGCTCTTGCTCTGCATCTAATTTATTGCCTGTACATAACACAGCACAAAGGCTAAATATATATACCTCTCTATACATAAATCCAAAAATATTGAATAGGGAAAAAAGGACTTTTCAATCGAAGGGAAATTGAAAGCCCAGCCGAAATATCTCTAGTTCGTTCAAAACGCGACCCCACACCGAGGGTCCTAGGGGAGACAAAATTAAGTACTATGACGGATATAAATCACTACCCAGGACCGCAAAATGTGCATGCATCATGAAAACTGGGTATTACTTGGGTTGATGAAGCGTTTCGTGAAAATATGAGAGCCCATCGACCCTAACAGAGAATGTACAAAGATTGTGACGACGTTGATGTTTGTGGTACCCATGGAAAGACACACTAATGATAATATTGAAGCAGTTATGAGACAGATATTTATGATAGACGTAGTGTAGAAAGCATTGCAACTACCTGAATGTAAGAGAGGTAGAGGACGACCTCTGGCCACGTGGTGGACTAGCATGACGAAGCACCTATTGGAGGAAGAACTGCCCGACTCGATAACCCAGGACAGATTGTCCTGGTGCCACAAAATTAGGAGAGCCGACTTGCCCAAGAAGAGCGTAGCGTTTTATACCATTTTATTACATTAACATAAGATAAAATCAAGCCTGTTATCGCCGAAGGGTTGAGCAGAAGTATATCTATAATACACTCACATTTCCCAAGTTGTGTTCAAGTACTCTTGGGAGGCTAGCCTTTACACGTCATTTTTCTTAAAATGATGTGTAAAGTGTTTGTTTGTAAACCTATTTTCAAAATAAACATAATTTATCATTGTTACCATATACTGGCCACAAATCAAAATTCATATTATACTTAAATGAAGATTGTAAGATCTTCACACATGGAATGCAAATAAAGATAAATAATCAGCCTATTAATGTTCCCACTGCTGGGACACAGGCCTCCTCTCTATAAGAGGAAATGGGCTATAATCCACCACGCCGGCCCAGTGCGGGTTGGTAGATGTCACATGTCTTCGAATTTTTGGTTCTATGACATGCCGGTTTCCTCACGATGTTTTCCTTCAGCGTTTTGAGAGCAGTGGTGATGAAATAACTTACACGAAGTAATGCGCCTGGTTGGGTTCGAACCCAAGACTTACTGCTCGTAAGTCGGGGTCTCCACCACTGGGCCACCGCTGCTCTCTCAAATAAAGATAATGAATCTAAATTTTGTCGCATTTCGATATTTAACCTTATGCCATAGTTCCAACATTGATGTTCTCTTTGCTTAGCAATATTATATCTTATTGTCAAACAAAGTTAAAGCAAATCGTAAAACAAATGGCCTAAATTCATATTTCAAGAGACAATAGAAGCTGTTAATTGTAATCACAATTTATTACAGTTTTTAATCGAACAATATATTCTAACAAATTTTTGATTACATTTCGTAACGGCTGGCACATTTGTAACGGTTAAAATTTTAACAATACGGCTATTGTTTAAATTTTTGGTGTAATTGATGTAATCAAACTTGATTTCAGTTTTGAATTTAATGGGAGAGGATAAAAATTTATTTGGGACGTAGTGGATAAATTACTTCACCTGCCACCCTAAGCACTTGATGACCGTATGACTGCGTCACTGAGTGGAGTTTGCGTAGGAAGTTGAATTTTCGCGCAATGACTTTGAGCTTTTTGATACAGATACTCCAAGAAGAATATCATTTTTCTGTCTTGAAAACAGAGTAAAGTTTTAATCGTAATTAGATTAGGCGTACATGATTATCGTAACAAAATTGAAGTCCAGATTTTAACTTTTTATATTTAAGTCGGTGAAAGAAAACATCGTGAAGAAACTATGTCCTAGAACCAAAAAATCGAAGACATGTGATATCTACCAATCCGCCCTGGTTCCTTTCCCTTTAAAAAAGAAGAGGCCTGTGTCCCAGTAGTGGGGACGATATAGGCTGATTATGCTTATGCAATGTTTAAAGTCTGCAAAAAGTGCAATTACCCAACCACAGCATTTAAAAGAAAAGTACTGTGTTTAACTTAGAAGCTCTCGACCTGAAGACAAAACCACAAATTCTCGCTACAGGCAGTCAAAACAAAACTAAGGAATCTATTTGAAGCAATGAAATAAAAGCCTAGTCTGTCTCGAGCAAATTTCCTTTCAACCAGGCCAAGGAATTAATTAAGGGACATTGGAGTAATAACTATCTAGCTAAACAATTAGTCTTGGACTTTTACAGATTAGTCCGAATAAATTTAGACTGTTTGGGAAGTATTGTAAAGTTGTTTTTTGTATGCCAGTTTATAATTCTGTTTTAGTGAAAGGCTTTTTTACACGACACGGATGGTTCTTCAGAAAGGTCAGGTGCGTAGTACTTGCAACCGGCGTGCGTGTATGACCAGATGTATGAATGTGGACGAGGAGCTCGTGGCTAAATTATAACAGCCAGTCGGATTGATCTTTAGGTTAAGCCGTGCTTGCCTAGGTTGGTCTGTGGATGGGTGACCGCCCATTACGTACCGAGTTTCCTCCGTCGGTGACTTTTGTTTGTTTGATTTTTTTTTCGTCACCGACTTCTGAAGCTAAAGTTATTTTTCAGTTTTCCGTGTTTTTGAAGTCGGTTTTATTTTTTGCCAAAAAGATTTTTTATTTTTCCATTTTTAGTTGTAATATCCTATACAAATATTTGCTATACGTTTATTTTACGTTGTCAACAATACATTGCATGGTAATAGGCTTATCGTCAAAAAAAAAATGGAAGTTAATATATCTAACCATCGCAATCTGGGTGCACTCTTCGCATCTGTGTACCCCTTTTTTTTTTTTTTTTTGGATGGGAAATCATCAAATGACCCCCCCCATTCTGGGCGGAGCGGAAGGGAGTGTCAGACTTGTACTGACTAAAACCCATCCATGTTCCTTCTTTGCCCTTTGTGTTCCAGGGCCACGGTGTCTCTTTCGAACAATCCCGCAGCTCTGGCAGGCATCGGCCCATGCGGACCCCTACTCGGTTGCTGACATCTCTTTGAGGCGCGCGTGGAACACGAACGCGCCGTCGACACGGCCTGTCGTCATAAGACGGCCGGACGGCGAGCTAGCCCATAACTCGCCGTCCACAGGCCCGCGCCTACGGTGGCCGGGAGCCACCACGTGACCCCCGACGCCCAGGGCGTCTCCCGCGGCGGCTGGGACGTGAGGTTCTTTCCCTCTCACGTCCCGCCACCTCCTTCACTAGCATGACTGCTTCACAGAAGGAGGTGACGGCTTCCCATTCCCTCTCGCTCCGGACCATGGCTTGAACCAGGGCCGGACGCGAGAGATCGCCGCCGCCAATCGCCGCTACAAGGACACGGCGGTGCTCCGCCCAAGCGGGGCAGACCTCTACGGTGTGCTCCACCGTGTCCTCCGGGCGATCCTCGCAGTGGAAACACCCGGGCGTTTCCTCCCGCCCGATTCGGTGCAAGAACCTCCCGAAACAACCGTGTCCGGTGAGGATCTGCGTCAGGCGGTAGGTGAGGGCGCCGTGGCGCCTCTCTAGCCACTCCTCAAAGAGGGGACTTATCGCCACTATGGTAGCGTGCCCTGCACGGGGTTGCAACAGTCGCTCTCTCCATGTCGCCATGATATCACGCCGGAGGTCTGTCCGCTGAGCTGCAATTTGCCGCGGCAGCGGAGTTTCCCCCCGACGTAGTGCCTCCGCGCGCCATTCATGCAGGATCTGTGTACCCCTCAGAGCATACAGCCGGTATGTTATGTTATGATATTGTGTAAAGAATAAACATTCAAGCGATTGCAGCAATCACGACAGATTTGATGTCTACTATTGAAGAGATCCATTGTTTAACTCCGAAGATCAGCTTCAAAAAATTTAAACGGGACCACCGCGGAATAATATTCTTCCAAATTAAAAAAACAAATCGTCGAAATAGGTTCACAATTGTCGAAGATATCGATAATATAAAATTTGGAGAGTCCCCTCGATTTCTCCAGGATCCCATCATTAGATCCTGACCTGATGACCATGGGACTACATGGAAAGTATACTGTTTCAAACAATGCCCATAAAAGAGGGTTGACCTTAATTTTACTGGGATATTCCATCATCTGATCCTGACTTATTTATACCTTCCATCATCAGCTCAGCAACATGAGATGATGATTACCAGGCAGAAATATCTGAATTGGGTTAGAAAGTATATGAAAAACATTATATGTGCCTATAAAATTTGAGGGTTGCCCTCGATTTTCCTGGGATTGCATCATCAGATTCTGATTTGGAGACAATGGGACTACCTCAGGAGTATAGGCTTTCGAATAAAAAAATAATTATCAACATCCAAGCGATTGCAGCCATCGCGACAGATTTGCTGTCTATTATTGAAGAGTTCCATTGCAAATCTCCGAAGATCAGCATCAAATCTTCACCAAATTTAAATGGAACCACCGCGTAATAATATTCTTCCAAACAAAAAAAAAATCATCAAAATCGGTTCACAATTGGCGAAGATATCGCTGAACATACACACAAAAAAAAAACCAGTTAATACAATATTTATTTGGAGAAAACAGTTCCATACTCAGTAATATCGTTATTTAATTAGCCCTTATCAAAGAAGACGAAATAAAATACGAAAAATAAATAAGGCTTTATCTAATTGATTTTCATTTTATTTACCGTATCGCCTAAAATAGCACAGTTTATTTATTTTACTTCTACATGAACCACCCACTTTTTGTATGTACTGTACGGACAACGTAACTGGGTTCAATGTATCTTTTTGAAAATGTATCAATTGATGGTGATATTGCGGCCTGAAACTAGTAGTGTACCAGTGTGGATATGAGAATACAAAATCTAAGAGAGTTTACAAGAGCTGTTTGGCTCTTGTAAGGTTAAGTGCTGTCGGTAACGTGTCACAATTTAGCAAATACGTCATTTTGCTTTGTGGCATCACATTTCACGCGCGCCTCAAAGAGATGTCAGCAACCGAGTAGGGGTCCGCATGGGCCGATGCCTGCCAGAGCTGCGGGACTGTTCGAAAGAGATACCGTGGCCCTGGAACACAAAGGGCAAAGAAGGAACATGGATGGGTTTTACTCAGTACAAGTCTGACACTCCCTTCCGCTCCGCCCAGAGTGGGGTGGGGGGGGGGGTCAGTTGATGATTTACCATGCGAAAAAAAAAAAAAAAAGGCATCACATTTTTACAACGACATTAGGTATTTTGTTTTGGCAGTTTTTCTATAAAACTCTTTGGTGGATACGGTCGCTCTGCTCCGAGTTGTACCCTAAGGTACGGAAACTACTGTCCATTACGTCCCAAACCCATCATAAGAAACCACAAAGCGTCCCTCACCCATATTTTTCTTCCATTCTCAAACTTTCCCTATTCATAGCAACCACTCTGAATAAATCAAAGCAGAGTGTAATATCGTTGACAATGGTTCATTCGGCCCGATGAAGCTGGCAGGCTGGCATGCCATGTCGGCCGTCACACAAAGCGGACATAACGAGGGCGGGCCGGAAGCGGCTCGCTGGCGCCCGTGCAGCATCCGCCGCGAGAGGGCGCCACCGGCAATATTTCCGCTTCGAGTCTGAAGTGAACTGACGTGAGTTAGAAGGCTTCGCGATGTAGGTTTATTTATTGAGAATTTATATGGTTGAGAACATATTAGTTGCTTGTGAGAGATGCATTAAAATCATGGAAAAAGTGTAACAAACCTATGGGAAAAGAAAAAATATTTTGATTTGCGATTTGACTTCATCTACAAACGAATTGATATTTGATCACTAAACGGACTGACAGTCTTACCAAGGGGAATCGTATTACCCAGTACGAACTGTTGTGGAGGTCAGATAGGTAGTCGCTCTATGTAAAATAATTGTATTCAGCTGCATCCGGTTAAACTGGAAGCCGACACCAACATAGTTGGGAAAAGGCGCGTATTGTGCAATTTTATATGTGTAGATCGTTAATAAACATAACATAACATCACGCCTGTAATCCCCAAAGGGTTAGGCACAGGTGTACCTAACAGTACACTCACCTTTCGCCAGTTATGTTTAAGTCCCAGTAATAGGGAGCGAGTCTATTGCCATCAACCGGGCGCAAATCCAGCCCCCATGGCTGATCGTTAATTGAAACTGTTATATTGTTTAGTTCTAGATCGATTTTTATAAGTTACAGCCATATTAAGAGAGAAAAAATGTGATATACGAAAACTGCAAAACAAAAATGAAAACTTGAGACATCTCGAAGACCCATCCATTCATACTCTGAGGAAGCATGGCTCTCCGAGTCAGTTTTCTTGCCAAAAAACTTCAAGAGATACATTCCTTCCTTTTTATCGTTTCCTGCCTTGTCAGGTTATTATTTTGTGAGTGTGATGATTTATATTTCAGCCGTAACTTTATAGGATTTTAAAATACAAAGGCATGCTTTTTCACACGTTTTTTGCATTTTCTTTTTACCATGAGGAATTTAATTTCCTTTTCTATTTGAGGGAAAATGATAGTCAAGTTTCACAAAAGAGTAAGATGGAAGAATTCTTTTGTCATTCTGTACAGAAGTAAATTACGGAGTAAGATTTTTTTTTTCACATTTCAAGATATCAAATTAATTAAATAATCTGAATCTGTGATAAAAAAAACATGTAAGAAATCATTATGTAAGAAGAAGAACGTTATATTTTTAAAGAATTTCTTTTTTCGTTTTTCTTTAAAGAATAATTTATTTCATTTATTCGATCAGCAAATGACTCAAAAGATATGTTTCTTTTTTATTATTTCCTGCTGAACTAAATGTTATTCCGCTTTATGAGTTACGGCGCGATTTCACGGGCTTACGAGTTTATTAGTTGAAATGTCACGTATTTCTTACATGTTAGGTTTTTTGTCACTGAAATATATGGCGTCAAGCTCTTGAAAGCTTATGAAAGACAGTTACTGAATTACATTGTATGACCATAGAATATCGTAAATTATTAATTAAAGAAAATGCCTTCAATTAAATGTAATAATTACAAGCACCACATTTTTTTTGTTAGAAAAGTCTGTATTGCCCATACTAATATTATAAAGAGGCAAAATTTCATGTATATTAGCCGAGCATCACACTTTTTGCGGTCGAAGACGCGGCCGAGTGCTAGTGTTCTATAATTATGATTTTGTTATGTCATTTGGACCGGTATACCACCATTATGAATTCACATTAAAGACCCGAGTGAATTCCACGTTCAATTTTACATCAAACGTTTCAATCCAAAAGCAAGACGAAAGACAAAAAAATGTGAAGTGAAGTTAAAAAAGTGAAGTGTCTGATTTCGGCTTTAATGTCGTAACACTTTACGCAATCATTTCGGCCATTTGCGAGATTTTATAACCCATCACAAATAAACAAAGTAACGTTTTACAATAATATGCCAACTCAGATATCCAGCTGACATAATAACAAGTTTACACGTCCACCATACGGTATCTATAACCCTAAAATGCTAATAGATATATCACCGAGACGTAATAAACACAAGTTCACGTGGGCGAGTATCAAATACTTGGGCGATGTCAAAATAATCCGGTCCGTGAAAACATATTCATGTCAATGTCTGCCAACGGAAATAGAAATGTGTGCCGTCTGTGTGGAAATAGGTGCAATTCTAAAAATATACACGCTTTTACGAAGAGCCAGGTATTGGCAGACTAAGTCCGCGGTGAAGGGGTTAAAAACGTTATTCAATTAAACTGTCCAATACAAACGGGGTGGTTAGTTTGAAGTGACGTTTGTCGCTGATAAGAAGAAATATTTTTAATTAGTTTAATGTTATTAATTTCTGTTCACGATGTGTGAATTGAACCGTCAGAGGTGTGTGACATCGTAATTATTGAAGAAAGAAAAATATTAATAGAAAATCTTGAAAGAGTTATAATATCTTGTTTTAAAAATAATGTAAAAAAATATTACTTGAATTGCACTATGCTACCACTTACTTGTTATACTTTAGGAATGATGTGCAATTAGAAAACACAAATTGATTATTTTCAAAAACAGCCATACCTGAAACCAAAGAAAATTAACAATTATTATTAACATACAGTACCAACCATCCAGTACCCAAGTTAGTACCCAGTACTAACTGGGTTGTGGAGGTCAGATAGGCAGTCGCTCCATGTAAAATACTGGTGTTCAGCTGCATCTGGTTAGACTGGAAGCCGACCCCAATATAGTTGGGAAAAGGCTAGGCCGATGATGATGATTGAACATACATTGTAAACATTTCTATTGTTTTATATCGCCCATTTTAGTCAATTAAGAAATCACAAATTTTTGAATTTTTAATTAATCTGTCTCGTCCAGTTGTTGCCGAGATAACAAAACGTGCTTAATCTTATCAAAGAATAAAATAACACCCACACGCTGCTATAGAATAAATAATATAAAATAAAGGTAGGTTATGTAAACAAATAAAAGTGTCACCGTGACTTTTATCTCCTACAGGGTAAGCAGATATTTATGATCCAAATCGAGGTCAATGGACCAACAGTTATGTAAAAACTGTCAGATAAGTATTTTATTTTCTTATTTAAGAGCTTTGTCAACAAAATATTTTACTGTTCAATCATGCACGAGATTAGTGTTCTGAAAAAATAATCTGATGACGTAGATATGGTATTCAACAGAATATGGTATAATCTGGATACATCGAAGATGAACCGAAACACAAAGCGGCACTCAATAACACAAGATCCTAACAAAAGCTTCGTTAACACTTCCAGCTCAATAATAGCACTTGTTGCATCAAAAATTCAACACAACACACAAGCAGACGCTTGAAATAAAAATGGCAATTCCTTTAAACTCCCGAATATACGCCACACGGCTTTACTGAATACCATCAAAAGACATCTCGGAGAACGTTTCTGTTGAGCCAATGTTGTATTTATTTCATCTCAGCCAGGATTAGGCTCTCCTACATCGAAACTCGGGGCAACAGGTGCCACCCCGCGCCCCGCAGCCCCTCCCCCCTCTGCCCTTACTACAAAACAAGCAAAACCAGATAAAATACACCCTCCGGTAACTAAACAGTGTTTGTGCACATGAGGCCGAGAAAAAGTACACAGTCTAGTACGGATCGTTTCGGAGCAGTTCGACGCGAGCCGTGCGCCGATTGGGTTTGGCTTCGAAATTTCATTTGGTACAACGTTAGACATGTGCATGTTGGTTGCGTCAGATGAAAAGTTGAATAGTGCTTGTTACATTTAGTGTTGAACGTAAGAATCTTCTCCAGCACTTTTATGTTTAAACTTACTAGCAACATTTAGTACGATAATCAAGAAGATATTGTGAAATTAAAAATAAAACAAAAAAGTATGTCGTCGTATAAAATCTACCAATATGACATCGTAAAAGTTCTAAAGCCACACTAGACTACATTGTGTGTTCCCATAAAACTGATCACAGGTGTACTTGTACAGTGTACACTTCTAGAAAATATGATAATTTTAAACGTGCAGACTTGACCTCACTAGTAGTTTCGAGTCAAGTATAACATTTACACAAGTTTACATCCTTGTTGACTATGAAGGCTGTTTTTGAAACACATACATTTGAATTAAATCACATTATAAATCAAAGCCATTTTAAAACTCGAAGTTGAAACGGTAAAAAGCACAGCATTGTGAGGAAACCGGCATGATCCAGAACCAAATATTCTAGGACACGTGTCATCTCCCAAACCACAATGGGAACACGTGTTGCATAATAGCTCACTCCCTCGTACAGAATGAAGCCTGTGGTCCAAGCTGTGGGAACGTTCATCATCATCTGCCTAGCTTTTTCCCAACTATGTTGGGGGTCGGCTTTCAGTCTAACCGGATGCAGCTGAGTACCAGTATTTTACATGGAGGGCCTGCCTGTCTGACCTCCACAACCTAGTTAGACTGGGTAATGCCATACCCCTTGGTAAGACTGGTTGAGACTTTCGGGCCACTGACTACCTCAGAGATCTATAAATGACAGCCGGGACCAATAGCCGCTTAGCGTGCTTTCAGAGGCACGTAGGAAACTCTGCATGTAATGGGTGGTCACGCATCCACAGACCAACCTAGGTAACCACGGCTTAACCTAAAGATCGACTCCAGCGGCTGTTATTATTTAGCCACGAGCTCCACGAGCAGTGCGAACGTAAGTAAAGAAAGCAAATCAGCTCTTCCCACTTCCATACATATTTAGGTAAACGTGTGGATATGTTAATTTTGTTTTGCTATAGTTTGGTACGGTTTAGTTCATTGTTATGGATAGGCCGGGTTTGTTATTCCAGTATTGATTAGGTGTTTATGTTGCTTTTGTGGAGCATGTGCGCCTTAAATAGCAATAAACTTATCAACAACGTGAATTCATTCATCAAAATCTATAACTATACACTAAATTGTAACTATAAAGTAAATTTCAGAAGATTTACCTAACATAATTATTGTAATAACTCGATCGGGTCGCTAGTATCTTACCTTTTCAAAGAGCTAGTAGATTGGCACAGATGTTTAAAAGTTGACAACATTTTGTCATCCTGATATAATTATGATATACTAGCCCCATCAAAATTTCCCCGTGACTTAGTTCGCGTGGAAATTTTGATGTATGAGAGTGAGAAAAAAAAAGTATCCTATTCCTTATTCCAGACTACAATCTATCACTGTGCCAAATTTCATCCAGATCCGATTAGCCGTTCTGACGTGAAATTTGAGAAATAAACAACCATTCATCCAAATTTTCACATTTATAATATTAGTATAATTTATTTTAATCAACGTTTCCACGTGTATCCCGAATAAATCTTAAGTACCTCTTAAATTAAATAATTAATTACGTGTGAATAATATATAACTACCGAAAGCAAAAATAAAACACGAGATAATTTAAAGGTTTAACTATTCCTCAATGAACAACAGCTTTTACAGGAGACTTAACACGTGCCACGTAATTTGAACCCCACCCCTCACATCTACCTAATATAACAAGAAAAAAACCATAACAAAATGTAACAAAAACATTTTCAACGTCGCTACAAATTATTTGCGTATCACACTAATTAGAAATCAATTTGAAAGGGACCAGACAACATATTGTGTTCTTTCTAAAGGTCTAACAACCATCCATTGTAAGGAGACCCGTCACGTGGGTGATATGGGCATTCATTGTCCGATTTTTGTAACAATAAGGGCTATATCACAATGGGGATTTCCAAGCGTGTGTCCAGAGACGCGTTGTTCAACATACTCGCTGCTTGTTCGTAGACAGCACGCCACGTTTGAGCAACGTTTTCGCTGCGTTCGCGCGTTTGCGAGATGAGTGAATAAGAAAGAGGGAGTAAAACCCAGAAAACACGTCGTTGTATGCAGTATCACAGTTAAACGACTTATTAGCATTACTATTACAATCTTTATTCTCGTGACGATAAGGTTGTCGTTCGATTGCGACTAATGACAAGTTTTTCAAAATTATAGTGTCTGATAATACATACATACATAACATCGTGCCTGTAATCCCCGAAGGATCATGCAGAGGTGTATCTAATAGTACACCCACATTTCGCCAGTTATGTTTTAGTCCCATGTAATAGGGGGCGAGCCTATTGCCATCAACCGGGTACAAATTCAAGCTCCGTGGCTGCTACTGAGAAATTCCTGATGGAAAAACCCCATAACACTTTGCCTGACTCGGGAATCGAACCTAGGATCTCAAAAAAAACTAGTGACAGCTACCATAGGTCGTTTCTCACCAAAAGATATTTTATTCACAAATCGCCTCGCTGCAAACACGCTGGCGTACTGTCCGTGTGATAACGCTCTAAGGATGGCGGGGTGGGTCACGTTATGTTGGGTTGTTCGCTTGCCATTTCGGTATAATTGATTTCGCTTTTTTACGGTCGGGTGAGAATGCTGCGTCACGCGTCGGGATGCGTCGAGGCCCCGGCTTAAATGTCACGCGGCATATATTACGCCTATTCTACACAAATTGGATGATTTTCAACAGTTTTCTTTGAAAATATCTGCCGTGAGGTAATTTTGGAAACCTGTCCCGTCATTAATGAGAAAGACATGGGGTATAATTTGTCTGACCTCTGACGTGAGGGTTAAAATGTCCCAGACGCTTAATTGTTTATGTGTCTATGTTTAGATGTCCTTATGAGTCAGTTTATCCGTAGCTAAAGGACGGTAGAAATTATTATCTATTTTGGACAAGGTGACTCTTATAAAAGACTGCCGGCTGGCTCAACTTCAAGTAAGTATTGTCTAGCTTAGAGATAAAAATATAATGAACTGACTTTTTGTTATTTTAAATACTAAATGTGGGTGAATTCGACCAAACTCTTAGAAATTATTTAAGGTCTTGTCATACAGTCAAAACTTAAGATACTTTTGGTGAAATGTGGTGTAATCAAAAAAACTGGCCAAATGCGAGTTAAACTCGCGCATACAACTCGCTACATTTCGACAGTTTTCAAATTTTTTCCTGTGCTGTAAAACAATATTTCTTGCCAAATTTTATGATGAAGTAAGTAAGTATAGGTTTTGATTATCTTGTGAAATCGCAAAATATGCAACACAAACGTTCATATCTTTTGATCGCGTTGATTTACAAGATTGATTTTTTCACAGCTGAAGCTGAGCTGAAGAAACCGTAGCCCCGAGTATTCGATATTAATTTTAACTTGATACCTCTACACGATCCTGAGAAAAAGGGTATTGACAGACAGACGGACAACAAAGTGATTCTTTAAGATAAGGGTTCATTTTTCCTTTTGAGGTAACGAACCCTAAAACTAAACAAATCTACTTAAAATACCAATATTCTTTGTACATTAATACATAGGTAATATTCTGTATATTGTATACCTAATTATCATCTCCCCACATTCAATTTCCATCGTACACAAATGCTGACTAGATAAATACAGAATTATACCCGACACGGGTGTATAAAGTTGCTGTTACAGCCCTAAACAATTTAGCAGATATTGTATGTAACTTAATAGTGATGAGCACAGGTAATACCGTTTCAAGTAAGACAGACGTAGGGCTGCCCCGGGCGTTGAGTTTCGAGCAATATCGAATATTCTGAATTTGATGCTAGGATTTTTAACAGAACAAATGAAACTGAATAGCATATTAGTTACAATAATTCAATTTTGGGAATAAGCAAGTCACCAAAACCAGATAATATTACAAATTGTCACATTGATTTTGTCCCAAAAATGAATCGGTCTATTTGCCACACAAAAACTGTCACATTCATTCCCCAGATAAAAGTTACCTTACTATTGTAAAATTGGCTACAAATATCTAGCTAAAAAACAATGTTAGTGAATTCATCATCATTCTCCTGCCCTTACCCCAATTTATTTGGGGTCGGCGCAGCATGTCTTTTTCTTCCATACTTCTCTATTACTCGTCATCTCATCAGACAATTCCTTTCTTGCCATTATCATCCTTAACACAGTCCATCCATCATTGGTCTTCCTCTACTCTTATACCCATCCATATTCTTTCCTCACAACATTTTTCTCATTTCTCTGCATGACATGCCCCATACTACGAAAACTGATTACCACACAACTTTTCAGTCACCGGTGCCACATTCAGACTTCCTCCTAAGTACTTATTTCTTATTTTATGCATTCGGTAACACCACACATCCTCCGCCGGACCGGGACCGGTCAATGTGGCGACACTTGGGAGAGGCCTATGTCCAGAAGTGGACGTCTTTCGGCTGAAATGATGATGATAATAATGACACATCCTCCTTAGCATTCTCATCTCAGCCACAAATGTAAATGCCTTTCATTCATCCCCTTTGTGTATCTTTCATACTACTATTCAACAATTTATTATTCCTATACAAATTCAATCCCTCAGCTTCAATTCCCGGCAGCCCTATCGCCGATCCAATACCTAATAGCACAGTGATTATACTAATCACCTATGAATACCCAGTCGAGTGTGTGCAATTATACGCTCCGGATTATATCTGGTGGAGCGTTTAGCGCTGATTGTAATAAATCATATTGCAGATCAATGTTCGTATTGCACCCTGTATTATAAGGGGTATTTGTTTACTCTCGAGTGTTAGTGTGGAGCGTGATTTTATTTTGAAGACAGTTGAAGGTGGTCACAGAGAACTGTGGGAGGGTATGGCGGAACTCTTGCCCAGCAGTGGGAACAGAGGTTGAAATAATAGTTGGTCTAGAAGGAAAAAGTGTTAGTTATGAGTTTAACATACATAACATCACGCTTGTAATCCCTGAAGAGTTAGGCAGAGGTGTACCTAATAGTACACCCACATTTCGCCAATTATGTTTAAGCCCCATGTAATAGGAGACGAGCTTATTGCCATCAACCGGGCACAAATCCAGACTTCGTGGCTGCAACTGAGAAGAAATTCCTAATGGAAAAACCAAATAACACTTTGCCCTTTGGGAATCTAACCCAGGACCTCATACTAAGCAATCGCGCTTGCAACCACTAGACCAACGAGGGATGAGTTTAAATGTATTTAATTACTTATATTACAGGGGTGACATGTTCAAATTGAACAAGCCCCTTTAAATAAAGAGAAAAAAAAACACTTTTTTAACATAAATAATTAATTTTACCTGGAATCAATTATTTTTATCAGTAGCTTGTATCAATCTCAACCTAACCAACTACAAATTTTCACTCAAAGACAGACTTCGCAGAATTAAACCGGTGAATGAGTAAATCAAAGTGATTCTACAATTTTCTACGAAAACGGGTTTAGGAGATATTTCTGGAAAATTTACGTAAAGTTATTTACTGAGGTGGTAGCACGAGCGCGCGATGTAAACGTTACGTAAATGCGTCATTTTTAAAAGAAAATACAATAATAATCATTATAGGATTTAAGTTAAATTGTTTGCACCAAGTACAATAAAAAAAAAAATCTTCATTAACAGGTGATTGTTAGTAACATCAGTGTAGCTCTGGCTCTTGACAATCAGTATCATATATAGATATAAATTAATTATTAATATTATGTGTGAAACGAGTAATTTTAATTTTTAAATCGACGTATTTTTCTGACGTTTACACCGCATGCTCGTGCTAGGGCTTTCGATACCAACACAGACTTTAAAGGTAATATTAGGATAATTAACTGCGAAGTAAACTGCCTACCAACAGCGCGTATTAAAAAATAAACTACTCATTTGGCAATTATGGTATGAAATGAGTAACAAGACAGATTGTCGTAGGGTTTCAATTTGCTTAGCAATAATTATTTTTATTACATTTAGGACTTCGTAGTCGTCGTGTTTAGCTAGTTATGAATTCTTTCAGTAGCATTTTGATGTTAAACATGTATTCAAAATTGACTGTATGAAAATATGTCCCCGTTTGTTCAGACTTATTATTAAGACAATACCAGATAGTCCAAACAATTAATTAAATCGTTAAAAACTCCTTCTGAATTAACACGACCTTGAGCGCGAAAAAAACAGTAAATACTTTGAAACTTAATATTGTTTTCCCCACCTTCATTTCATTGTCTCAAAGTTCACAACGATAAGTGAACGTTTACTTAACTTATCGCTTGCTTACACCAAAATCAAAAAGGGTAGATAGAGATAACACCATAAAGCCTGAACGAGGTCCACTTCAATCTGGATGAATCTAGTAAATTAAATCGTGTCAAAATCATCATCATTATTGTTCCACCCACTGGCGGAGTTCTCAATTTGGTTGGAACCAAAGGGAGGACTGTCGCCCATTCCGTGATATTATGTAAGTTGTTCATCCACCTGGCATATCAAAATAGCCAAAGAATAAGCATTCCCATCCAACGTGGTAATGCTGCCAGCCTTCTGGTCACTTTCCCCGTTGACAGCGATGCAGATGAACTTTTTGACGCCCTTTATATCTTTTCTGCTTTTGATACATATACCTACATATTTTTATTAGTATTTTTAGATCTGTATATGATTTATGAGAAAGTTAATAACAATAGTGGTGAAAATTCAGTCGTTGTCGGACAAATCTTTCTTGTTTGGATCTTTCCACTAAGTGGTAAAATTTTGTTGAATCGTGTAACTTTGTCTAAAGGGTTATAAAAGAAAACACTTCCAATAAAACGGTTGCAGTATCTTTGTGTAGATACTTCGTTAGATTCTTCCTTTTTGTGTTAAATCGACTTAATTAGCCTTTAGAAATCGGCCGTAAGCAGATTAGAAACAAACAAAGGAAGTACTTTGTCCAAGTATTTCCCTCTTTTGACAAATCTGAGTAATTAAATTAAAAATAATCCCGCCTTCAGTGGGCTTGGTTAATTAATATTACGATCTATTGTTTTAATTGGCCATTTTGGAGTAACGTTTCATAATTATTAGGTACTTATTTAACATAACAAAATTCAAAAGCAATTTTCTCGTTGAATTAAGACTTTTGATATAAGTGAAATAAATAATATTTTGATCACAATTAAGTAGCATAACATCACGCCTTTAATCCTCGAAGAGTTAGGCAGAATTGTGTCCCATGTAATAGGGGACGAACCTATTGCCATCAACCGGGCAAGAATTCAGACTCTGTGGCTGCTTCTGAGAATTCCCTGATGGAAAAATCCCAACAAATTGCCTGACCCGGGAATCGAACCCAGGTCCTAATGCGCAGCAGTCACGATTGCGCCCATTAGACCAACGAGGCAGAGAAGCAGGTAATTTAAGTAGTGTTAACACTTAAAATAATAAGATATATTTTCCAAAGTCAATCTCTTGTTCAATTTCACCCAACAATACTGCATTGTAATTGTAATCAAATTATTTCTCATCTAGACGCCAATTGGCAACAGCACTCAGATACCGTGCTAATTTCTGCAATTAAGCCCATTATAAATTTAATAACGTATGCAAACAATCGGTACGGCTACTTTAAAATTTAGGCAAGTCTTCGCCGTAATATGAGAATCATATTCAAGCCCACAATGGCCCATTACGAACGAGGGGCTTCCCATCTCCAAATATGTACATAAAAGGAGAACAGTCTTGTCTGTCTCGGCTTGTTGTTGTTCGACTTGGAGTTTAATTTTTATGGGATTATTTTGTTACGATTTGATAATGGTAGAAAAACGTTTTGGGCCAGATGGTTGTCATGGTGGAGTTCAATTCACCTGAGGAGATCATTTTCATAGATAATTGATAGGAGAGTGTTACATATAAAAGATGGAACTTTTCAATGCTAGAGTAATATTATAATTGAAGATTTTGTAAATGTTAAATAAACTGAACTAGTTCTAAACTGAAGTCTCCATAATATAAACTTTGCAAAATGAATTTGTTGTAGCAGGCCAGTATCATTAATATGTTTAGAGTAGTAGCCAAAATGATCCATTCAATTTAATAATCGAACATGTGTACACCATATCCAAAAATCACCAGTACCCATTCACAAGCTAATAACAATAAAACAAAACACTATGATCAATGAGCAAAGCCGATTGGCAATGCAAAAGCTAGTTCACAATAATCTACCCTCATTTACAGCGATTAAAACGAAAATAACTAAAACTATTTCAGTCAAACACTGAGTCGGCTAATGGCTATTCATCAATGTAGCCAGCCACTTGGTGCAAGTTTGCATTATAGTTCGGGCCACGAAGTTACCGCATTTGGCGCTACAGGCGTGATATTTAAACAATTTTATTGCCTCTGTACGTTGGAGTGCTTAAAGCTTATTACATGAATTACTTAACAATACTTAAATCATTGTTTCAGTTAAAGTTTATTTATTTCATCTTAAAAAAATATCAAGTTTATAGTTGATATTAAATTGATTTACAGAACTGTAGCGCAAGCGCATTGTATAAAAGTAGTAGTAGAAATAGGCAACTTCTGTCATTTTCGCCATTCACAGCCGTCAGTTTCTTTGCCATTTTTGTCATATTTAGTACGATTAAATGGTGTTACTGATACCAGAAAGTTTTTACGAAGCTCTAGCAGAGGCCGCCGAGGCATCATAGTGCTCTGCATGATTACAGAATGACAGGTAGAATTTTTTTTTCAATCGTCCTATTCCCCGTTCTACTTTTGAAGCGCCACGCCGCGCAGAGCGAAAACGCTACAAGCGCTTATTGCGTGGCCTTCGAGTTAGTATGTATAGTTATTTTAACTAATATTCAACTGTTGGCAATTAATTAGGTGGATTAAAGGGTTACTATAACATTTGTAATTAATTAATTAATTTGAAAATTGTCAAGTTTTGTTTTAGTTTTAATTGATTTGGTAATATCCGAGTTTTGAAATTATATAATACATATAATAAAATTGTGATCGTTTGCTTGTTTTTATTCAAAATATATCAAATAACAAAACGTTTAAAGAGTTGTAAAAAGGAAATCTACACATTAGCCCACACAGTGTCTCTTGACAATTACAAGTAACGACGCATGAAAACACTGCCTATTATACGAGTAACACACATACCACATCGTTAAAAAGGCACTACACAGATTCACAGCCATCAAACCAGATTTCCCATTACTTGTCAAACGGCGATTACAAGCCTTACACACTTGCCAAGCAATCGCGAAATTTAATAAAGCCAGAGAGGTTGGCGTGTGTAGTCATTTACATTTAAAGCACCAATTATTTGACGTCATTAGCGCCCTCTGGTGGTCATAAAACGCACCCAACACGCGCACAAGCGCCCCTCTTTCGCGTTTATAAATTAGAAGTAAAATAGCGATTTTTAATCTGTGCCTCCCGTTGAGCCGGCCGTTTGTCTGTGTCGGTGCGTTCCTTGAATTAATTTAATCAATTCTGTTGAAGTGTGTATATGGGCCTTTATGTTAGGAGCGCGTGTATGGGAAAGTGGATCATTACAGCTTGTATTAACTGAGGGATAAGTTAACTTTGCACCCTATTTACATTTCTACTTATTATGTTTATTAAACGTCTAAAAATGTTTGATAAGGCAGACGATAATCTTTATTTTACTTTAGGTACTCAAGTAGTTTATAAATAAAGGGATTCGTGTTTACTTTCTTGATCAAATACGCAAGTAGCACCAGCACCCAAGCACCAAAAGCCTTTGTTGAGCTCCTATATTATTACTATTTCATCTACAAATCTAAACTGAACCAGCTGTTGACACTCAAGAAACAATACATGGCGCACCCGCTGCAAAGTTAATGCAAATTTCAAGTAGCATTCTCACGAAATGGCAGCGCTGAGCAGTCATTTACCCCTCCCCCCTCATTTGGGAACAAGTACCAGCGCATTTAAATCACATTCAAATTTCGCACTTCGATTAAAAGCTCTAAGAGCAGCGCGTAAGTGTTGAACAAACATTGGTACAGGCTAACTTAAACCTACGCTGGACAGCACCGGATTACCAGGAGCTCTGATCCCTGAACCGACGGCCCCCACGTAATCCCTAATATTGCAGGTATCAGGGAGGGGACAAGTGTCTAACTGAATTGGTCGCGTTCATGTGATCCCAATTACTATGTGCAGAGAGCCAAGCCGCTTATGCAAATGACGATTTCCCGCGGACGCATCTAATGGGCCGTGAGGGGTGGTGGGGGACCGATGCACTTTTAGAAGCGTCCTTGTCAGGGCTGCCCAGCTACCAAGCTTGCATAATGTAAATCCAGGTGTATATAAAACCTTTAGGTAGCTTATTTGCATATGACCAAAAGTTTTGAATAACAAAAGCAACTGGCCAGGGTAAACGTAATAAATCTTTAAGAATTGAACATCCCCGAAAATGTAACTACATGGAAATTGTGCCAAAAATAAGTTCACTGTCCAAAAATCTCCCAAAAACTTTGTGGCAACTTTGCCACTAAAACGCCCCGTTGCCATGACAACCCAAACTAAACAGCCACCATCCCTGGCAACCCTATATCACCCTACTCCCCCTTTCAGTGCTAAATCAGGATCGTGGTGCAGAGGATAAAGTGACCAACGGATAGACACTGGCAGGTCGTGTTACACTCCAGACGATTGAACTCAGAGAGTTTGGTCTTTGAACGGAAATAAATGGAATTATTTATTTACTGCATTAGGTGAAGATATTGCTTCCTTTCTTTTGATGTCAATAAATGTGGATAAAGCATGTTTTAGTAGGTACGGTTTAATGTATGTGGTGAAATATTGATTATATATTTTAGTTTAGCGTAGTTTTTCCAGACTAGATAATTGTGAACTAAAAATAAATTTAAAAAAATCCGGAAACCCGGAAGACGCTGCGTTGGAAGGCCTCCCACTAGGTGGACCGATGAGCTGGTTAAGGTTGGAGGGATCCGCTGGATACGAGTCGCACGGGACCGGTCAATGTGGCGACACTTGGGGGAGGTCTATGTCCAGCAGTGGACGTCTTTCGGCTGAAATGATGATGATGATGGAAAAAAAATGGGCTATTGTTCAGTAAATCAATTTTGTTTAGCATAAGTATAATCAGCCTATAATGCTCCCAATGCTGGAACGGTTTGTGTCCTTTCTATGAGAGCGAATGATATATATTTATATAATTCACAACGCGGGCCCAGTGTGGGTTGATAGATGTCACATGTCTTCGAATGTTTTGGTTCTATGACATGCCGGTTTCCTCACGATGTTCTCCTTCACCGTTTTGAGAGCAGTGGTGATGAAATATTATACAAAGTCATGCGCCTGCATGGTTTCGAACCCCTCACAACCACTGGGCCACCGCCACCGCTGACCTTCAATTTTGCTTAGTCAATACCTAAATAATATAATCTAGGTTGTAGCGCCGAAAGTCGAAAATACAACAGCACAAATGCTGTAATTAATAGTTGTAAAGCAAAACTTTGCTTTTTCTTGATGAACTGGTACAAACAAAATCGAGAAAAGATCTATTAGGTATATAGTAGTTGTGTTTTAGCATGGCAATAGCGGTCATTGAACCACATACATTTATTAAATCTCTTCTTTTAAAAAATGTATACAAACCTGTCCATAGCCCCTGAATTGACATTGATTGTTATCCTGAACATTAACAAAAGAAACGATAAGTACACCGGTTTATGGTTTCAGTTCGTGTAAAGAGATATCAGTGAAAGGGCAATGACCGCTATTGCCATGTTAAAACACAACTACTATAGTTCTATCAACATTTCAGCAGTTTTTAACTTTGCCTTATTTGATGAGCTCACTTAAAAAAACTCAAGAATGCATTTAAACTTAGTTTCATTTATAAGATTTTAAACTCTTATGGTCACTAACATTATTATTAACACCAGAAACGGGATATTCACCATGTTTACTGATTGATTTGAGTTCTCTATATTTCGGCGCTGTTGCAAGCACCATGATCACGGATAAACTGTAGTTAACAATCAACAAACAAACAACCAGTAAACATGTTAAATATCCCGTTTCTAGTGTTAGTTTCATTTGTTTAAAAATCATTGTCACAGATGTACATTGTACAATTATGTTTTATGAACGTCCCAAAAAACTCTCCCCAAGCCATACATTGGCTGGGATCCCGCAATTTGATCAATTTATAACTAAAACGAGCACTTTTATTGGCGCTTATCCCCTTTAATTGCCATGGGTGCGAGCACGTATCGTTTTGAACATTTTTTCGCAGAGAGTATGCAGAGATTGAAGTTCGGTGATTTTAAGTTAGCAATTACTGCGTCCATGTTGGAAATTTTCATGTTGTTTCATAAATGTGTTGGTATTTAAGCTGCAGAAACTGACGTGTAAATTTTGATGGAGTAAGGGGTTTGGATGATTTTTGAATGAAGCCTAACATCAGCCATTTTTTTTTGAAAGTTTCGGCCACGCCATAACACCCATAATAATCGATAGCTGGTTGTTTGAGGCAGAATGTTCTAAAGTGTCACGTTTCCGAGATATGAGCTATCAAAGTCCATTTACTGATGGCATCTTTAGCACAACTTTGTAACAGACTTTTAACGCTATGAATTTTTAAATTTATTTTATTCGAACGCAAAATACGTGTCTTGGATGTGAAGTGACGAAAACCAGCCTAATATACAAATACGATACCTAAACTAAAAAAAGCGTTACTGAGTTTTCCATCAGGAATTTCTCAGTAGCAGCCACGTAGTCTGAAATTGTGCCCGGTTGATGGCAATAAGCTCGCCCCCTACTACATGGGCTTTAAAACATAACTCCGACTCTTCTGCCTAACCCTTCGAGGATTACAGGCGCGATGTTATGTTATGAGACCTACACTTTATTGAATAAACGAGATTTAAGATATTCATGGAACATTTTACTCCCAGTATCAATATTTGGCAAGAAAACAGAAGTCTGTTACACTACTAACCTAAATCATCAAGATCAAAACGAAAATTCTCTAAATCAAATAATAGTAACCAACTACTTGTTATTCCTAAGACTACATTGAATCTTGACCCAAAGGTCAATAACCGAAGCTTCTTAAAATGTTCGTACTAAGAAATATTCTCTCTACCATTTAAAATCAAACAAGAAAAGTTAACAAAAGCCTATTTATTTAAGCAATTAAGAGATACAAAATACCTTTTAGACTTCGCCATTTTCAAAAGAGCAATATTACCCGACAAACGATTGTCTATCAAACTAATAACGCGACAAAAACATGTGTTTTCGTGTTCCGTATCACCGACTGATCAGTGTTTTATTGCCGGGCTGGCGATATTTGAATATAATTTGCAGCGTTTTGCATAATTTTGAAATAATCGCGTATTATGACGGCTTGAATGTGGGCAAATAGTCGTGGGCTTTTAAATACTATAGGTTATTGCTTTGAGGATTGGTAGCTGTAAGTGCTGTGATGATAGTAAAATAATGTATTACCTAGTAAACTGGGTTGTGGAGGAGGTCAGATAGGCAGTCGCTGCATGTAAAATACTAGTTTTTAGCAGCACTGGAATCTGACCTCAAAATAGTTGGGAAAATGCTAGACAGATGATGATAAAGTAGAATCAGGGCGTGTTAATTTTAGTTTCTGTTTCGTAGGGATGACAGCTCAGTGTCTGAAACAGACCATTTTTTTCTTGTTTTATTCATCTCCACAGGATAGTTGCCGAAAGACGGACGGCGCCGCCGAGGTCAGGCCAGAAACACATGGCGATCTGTACGCGTACTGCGAGGGCTAGTTAAAGGAGGCACGGGAATAAGGCACGTGAAAGGAATAAAGGGAGGCTTTGCCCAGCAGTGGGACAGTACAAGCTTTCTTTGTTTAAAACAATCTCAAGAACTTGACGAATAAGTAACCTATTAAACTTGAATCCATCACACCTCAACAGGAAAATAAAATGAACCAAACCCTGTCCTCCAATAAAATAAACAACAAATTAATCTAAATACGTCAGATCATCTATCATCACACTCAACATAGACACGCAACATCATCGGCAGTCTCATGCCATTGGAATGATGTTCGATGTGTGGTTTGCCAAGAATCGCGCCCGCAGATATATCTTTAGTAGGGCTTGCGTGGTAAATATTTGATGGTAATTTGTATAAATTTTGGCCACATTCATATAGTCCTCCTGACCGTTTTCGGTCACGGCGGCCAAGATTAGCCAGTTTAGCCATCGGCGCGGGAGATATTATAGTGCACAAGTGTGTGCGCAGGCGCAGGTGCACTCCCTCTGTTCCTTTTCTCTCATAGTCCGTTGGGACGGCAATCTGACGCGACCAACAGCTTAAAGTGCTTCTCGAGGCACGAGGGTATCATCATACAGACAACTTCCAAACTCCGGGCTACTACTGAGAAATTTGTAATGGATAAACCCAATAACACTTTTTTCCTGACCCGGGACCGCGACCACGAGACCAACGGGGTAGTCAACCACATTTTATAGACAACGAAGGTAACCAAGGCAGTGGAAGAAAATAGCTATAGCAGTACAAACATTTTATGGCGCGTGCCTAAAATTGGAATTACCGCCGCCATCTGATTTTCACCACGTGTTCCCTAGCGCTCCAGCGCTGTTCATTTTTTATTTAAAATAATCAAGCGCCGAAAGATTTTCATTTATTTGATGGGTTTTTCATCCATGCTAAAAGAAATGCAATGAATGCAAAAATTAAAAAAAGAATGCCTTGTGGCATTAAGTCCGCCTATGTATATGTCCGCCACTATTGTACATGCAAATTTAAATAAATAAATAAATTTCTCTATTTTAAACTAAATGAAGCTGCAAGCCTAAAAATCTGCCTGCATAAACCGATAATCAAACCGACAACAATGGTCCAAAACTGCTTCGTATATCACCACTATCGATTATAATAATGGACTCAATTCATCTCTTGAAACATAATTATAAATCATCATATCAGCTGCAAACAGGATCGCAGCATCACCCAATCCTATGCTATTCGCACCCAGCAGTATCCCGCATCGCGCATCGCGTATCCCGCTTTTAGGTTATCGCCAGTCCTTTAAACATTGTGCCACAATAATAAAAGAAATCCTGAGTACAAGCCCTAACAACAAATCAACACTGCATCATAAATATGTTTGTCAACATTACTATGTCACTACCAATGATAGATTGAAAGATTATCGCTTTGAAGTGACGTGACATGTTGTTGATTTCGATCCGATTATTTAATCGATTTGTTCTACATTTTGTATGGACAAGACATTGCTATGTTGTGTACTGACAGGTAGAAAATAACACTTGATTTCAATGTTGAATTACTGTGTTGAATAATCATAATTATTAACGTAGTGATAATCTTATATATAAAATTCTCGTGTCACAGTGTTCGTTCCCGTACTCCTCCGAAACGGCTTGACCGATTCTCATGAAATTTTGTGAGCATATTGAGTAGGTCTGAGAATCGGCCAACATCAATTTTTTTTTTTTTTTTTATATGGCAAAACAGCGTTTGCCGGGTCAGCTAGTAATTTATATAACTGGACTGAGAATAAGCATTTTACATAACACAACATCACGCCTGTAATTCCCGAAGGGTTAGGCAGAGGTTTACCTAATAGTACACCCACATTTCGCCAGTTATGTTTATGCCCCATATAATAGGGGGCTAGCTTATTGCCATCAACCAGGTACGAATCCAGACTCCGTGACTGGTACTGAGAAATGCCTGAAAGAAAAACACAATAATGGTTTGCCCGACCTGGGAATCGAACCCAGGATCTCATGCTCAGCAGTCGCGCTTGCGACTACTAGACAATTAGCAATAATAAAATCTAAATTATATGAGACATTAACCTGAATCGTTCGCCCTTCATCATTTCTTACTGTTTTGGTTGGGGAAAAGTGACGGAATTAATTCCCAAGCAACTCATCTATCTGTTAACCAGAAGAGCAGTTGTATTCAATTTATCTGCAATATGTTAATCAAATAGGCAATTCTGAGCTAAAATTGATAATATCTTCGAACGTTTAAGTTTTAAAAACATTAAGTATGATTATTCACAACATTGAAATTCAACCATGAATAATTTAGGTACTACATTTTCAACCTTAATCAATGTCATACAACCAGATGCCTCAGTTCAAAACTCCCTAACAACCAATATTCAGCCAATAAAACAAAATGAAAAAAAAAATCAATAAAACCCTACCGAGCGATTGAAAAGTTGCCAGACCTAATGAAGCTTGCGATTTAAAACCAAACTTCTTTTTTTTAATTTGCATACAAGTACGTATCAGACGGTTAAACTTTTTTAATTTGGCTTCCCTGCCGGTCGGGCCTCTACGGCGTAGCACGCACTCTACGCCGTAGAGGGCGCGTAGCGGGTCTACACATATCGAGACTTATGTTACGAGAATGTATTCGATCTATCAGTAAGAATTATTTTATCGTGAATTAATTTCAGAAGTCAGTTTTGGGTTCTTGGTAAGAAAGTGGAACTGAAGAAGAGTTACAGAACTGTTCATAGGGTTACCTATCAATGAGGAAAATGTCGTGAAGAAAGTATTAAGTATATATAGGCTATAAGAGTAAATATAGGAAGACCTAATAAATAAAATGGATGCACTTTGTGAAGGATGATATGCCTAGAAAAGAGGTGACTTGTAAGATGACTAGTAATGGAGAAGTATGGAAGAAGAGAACATGCTGCTCCGACCCCAAAAATAAATTAGAATAAATATATTATTGTTAGATTTTTGAATCATGAACATATTTTAATTAATATTATATTTTGCTCCAGTCTCATGTTTCTTCATTATTTAACATCAAAATAATGAATTCCCCACATAAAATAACAAACCCATTATAAAATAATCAACTAAAAATAAATAAACCCAAAACACAATACTTCCGTAAACAAATAATTACTAAAACTAAGCCATTAGCGTTGGGGTGACCTTCCATTTCGGGTGAGGTAGTAATTTATTCATAGTACCCAACTTGTCCGGGACACGCCGTGATTCTATTGTGATCAATAATAATGAGTTTCTGAGGTGTGTTCTGGGATAAACAGATGTATAATGTACATATTTTATTAGTTCCAGCGAGGTGTAGGTGCACCGAGTAAATACTTTTATTTGTATTTAACGCACAATAAAATTCGCACAGGATTATTTCCATGAAATTCCATACTGCAACGCATACTTAATAAGCATTGTTACGGGATCGTCTCAGACTGGGATAAGCAACTAAAAAAAAACCGGCCAAGTGCGAGTCGTACTCACACGCACACAGGGTTCCGTAGCACCAAACAACATAATAAAAATATTTTGAAGGTTCATTCATATGTTGTATTGTATTGCATTCAACAGTATTTTTGTATAAAATCGTAAAGCGGTTTACAGAATACATCTATCTACCAAGTTTCAAGAGTCCTAATAGTTTCGAAATAAAGTGGCTGTGACATACAGACGGACAGACAGACAGACAGACATGGCAAATTTATAAGGGTTCCGTTTTTTGCCATTCGGCTACGGAACCCTAATGATGTGAGGTGATGCCGAAGAGTGCTTATAGGTGTGCTCTGAGGAAATTTAGGCATGGATGTAACGATCAGTGAATATCGCGGCGGCAGCGTCTAACAGAGGGCAGAATGTGCGTTAAGTATTCTATATTATCGAGTATTCAATTCTTAAAAAAAATTGAATGAAAATATTCCTAATGTCCGCTCTATAAGTATTTTAAATCTCTTTGGTTGCAACACGAAAGGTCATTTTTAAAGCTCGTGAGAAGAGATACTACGCTAAATCGAGTATCACCAATATATGGGTTCCACCATTCTCTTCGACGATAGCGTTGCGGTACAGAGTAGTACTTTTAAACAATGATTACAGTACCTATTAAATAAAACCGTGATTATAAACCTTCTATATTAATTATCATCTTGTATTATCGAGGTAGGCTGGCAATTAGTAAAACGATCTGAGAGGTAAACTGGACGCTCTTGTAATACCTAGGCTCGGTCGTTAGGGCAAATTGAACGAATAAAATCTTTATGTAGAATGTTTCATGTTCCTGTAGTTGGATGTACATAATCGTTCGATGGAAGATAGAGGAAGAAAGTGCTGGAATGGAGACAACGAACGAGATGAATGAATGTGGGCAGACAATCGGCTAGGTGGACAGCCGTTCTCATTAAAGTGGTCAGAAGACACTAGATTTGGAAAGGACCTACTCTCAGCATTGGGTGATCAAAGGTTGAAGAAGAAGCAGAAGAAGAATCATCCTGAAACTCTTTGTGGGTACAAATTGTATGACAAGTGATAGGATTGTAACTAGTAATAAAATATTTCGACAGTTTCGGGTGGTTAAGGCGTTGCCTCTCATGCACTAATTTGTGTATTAAAATCTGAGCAAGAACCAATTTGACTTTTTTAGTTCCAATGCTCTTTCAAAGTTAATTTTGTAGATAACTGACATCAGGTGAAGGAAAACATCGCGAATAAACCTGATATTTTGATTAATTTACACATTAATTCACCAATACGCCTTAAGCAAGCGTGGCGATTAATGTTGATGCCTTCTCTATCAAAGACACGTTTGCTTGACTTTGAGATGATGATACCAACCTATTATCGCCCCACAGTAGAGCAAACGCCTGTAAAGGTGTATTTTATTATGAGCCTTATGTGTTCTACTGCAGAGCAAAGGCCTCTCTTCCCTCTTTTCATTTTTCTCTGTCTTTGGTTATTTGGGCCCAATCCTTAAGGTAAGAGTCCAGCTCGTCACGCCATCTTCTTCTGAGACTACCCAATCGCCGATACCCAATCTGTTGCCATTGGCCCTATTATAATGAAACATGCAGTAGATGTGGCCTGTCCAGTTCCATTTTAACCATACCACCATTTCCACAAAAAGAAGAGTATAATTATTATAGTACTCACAGTGCCACTGTTTCTTTTTGAGGAAATATTCTACCTTTTTTTTTGTTTTCGGATGGGAAATCATCAAATGACCCCCTCCCACTCTGGGCGGAGCAGAGGGGAGTGTCAGACTTGTACTGACTAAAACCCATCCATGTTCCTTCTTTGCCCTTTGTGTTCCAGGGCCACGGTATCTCTTTCGAACAGTCCCACAGCCCTGGTAGAAATGTTCTACCTTCATTTTCAACAAAGAAAACTTCCATTACGCATTTCCTTCTTACCTGTTATATGACCTTCTATATTATAACAAATGCGTCCTTTCTCATGGCACTAATGAATAATCGACTGCACAGTGGATATTCAATATTAATGTGGGAACATAAGCCGTGCTTGTGCCCATTAGTTTTATATTAAATTGATGCCCCTAGATTATGAAGGTTTTCCATATTATAAATTGTTTTTTATCGATTGGGTGTAGCGTGTGGGATACGAGGCAGAAGTGAATAAAGGTTAATTTATTAAATTGTCTTCCAGCAATAATTGGTTCGTACATAACTACATGGATTGCTGAAATTTCTTGAGTGCAAATATTTAATCGCTTACAGTTGTGATTGGCATTGGTGGTTATGTATTTGGCCGTAATGCAGTCATATGAAGATAGCATCAGTAAAATACTTAAAAAAAAACATTCCTGTACAAATCTGTTGTAAGGCAAAACGTATTTAATTTACAAGTTGACGATTTTATGCCCTATCATCATAGTAGCGGTACTTTCATACAAGCCTAAAAGCATGGCTTGTCTTTATAACCCAGTACTCTTCATGATGTCAGGGTTTCTGAGTCTGCTTGTTTTATGGGCCTTGATGTATTGTTGGGCCCTGGGCACGCCACTGCACCATACTGGCTTAAAATTAGAGAATTACCCTCTCACTTAGAGGAAGCTTGTGTCCCAGCTGTGGGAACTTCATAGACTAACTATTACTTATGCTTATACGGATTTTTACACTTAATAAAACTGCCCTCAAATAAAATGTAATAACCATATCTATTACCAGAAGCGCCTATAATTATGTAGTACAATGCCGAATTTCCTTGTTACAACTAGTGGGCATAATTATAAGGCTATGCCCTGACGTGTTATTATTTCGCGATAATATTTCCGAGTCGCGCGTCGCCTCGGCGGCTAGCCGCGTGACCGACGACGCAGGGTTGGGACGTTCGGGCGTTGTTTTTTGCATTCTTAGAAAATTCGAGCTTGTTTTAATGTAGGGGTGGAAAACAGGTTTGTGGTATTTGTTGATAGTCGTTTGTGATTTATAGGGCTTTGCTTTGCACGTATAGGTCATTAGCCCTGATGAAAAAAAAAGGTATTATGTAAAAAAACGGTTGTGCCTTATTCAAAGCTCTATCAAATAACGCAATTTATTTCATTTCACACAAGCTCATTTCCAACATCCAAAAAACGAATAACCCACCAACTTTAATAATCAAAGCCGAAATACATTTTCCTATTCACACACACGCAACGTCAAAAGCAATTCTTATTCAACATTTCAACGGAAAACTAATAAAATAACCTCGCACCGCAAAAAACGCAATTCGTATAATATCCTCGTCGCGCCAACCCTAATTGGACGGGCGTATGTACATTATTAAAACTGTCGACTACCGACTGTAGATGCAATGCTATCGAGAATAAATAGCGACAGCGCGATGCGGAATATTCAAGTTATTTTTGTAATTACTCTGCGAGTTATGATAAAATGGCTTCTAGGGTTCCTTGGGTAGGGTTCTTATTTCTTGTTCAATGCCTGTAAGGGTAGTCTTTTGCAAAAATAGTGAACGGTCATTTTAAATCGTGAATGTTTAGCGTTTAGCCTTTGATCTTTATACCAAAACAGTCGGGCAGCTTTTAGTTTTTTGTTAGACTTTTAAAATGTAAGTGGCAGGTTATTTTTTTTTATACAAGTAATTTAAATACTAATTTTGAATTTTGTGTGAGAAAACTTAAGAATTCAAACATAGTACTGTTGCCTATGAGTTTTAAAATAAATCTTCGACATAAAAATTTAAAGCTAATGGTTACAGTTCAAAACTTAATTTACATTAAGTTCAAGGCATTAACATTAATCTGTTATCTTCAAAGCGGTATGAACATAATTCAGGCAATTTAACAAATTAGAGCGGTAGGCTGAATCACGTGCCATTTTGGGTAGAACCTAAAACAAAACTTGAAATCTGATGAAAACGTGAGGTCTTGATAGCAAACCATTTGACTTCGACACTGAAATTATCATCTTAGTGTATATTCCTTGTATAGGTTGGTCCGTGGATGGGTGACCATATTTCCTCCGTGCCTTGGAAAGCACGTTAAGCCGTTGGTCCCGGCTGTTATTTGTAGATCGTTGACAGTCGTTACACGTAGTCAGTGGCCCAAAAGTCTGACAACAATTGTTTCATTGTCAAATAATAACAGCCGCTCGGGTCGATCTGGTTAAGTCGTGCTTGCCTAGGTTGGTCTGTGGATGGGTGACCGCCCATTACATACCGAGATTCCTCCGTGCCTCGGAAAGCACGTTAAGCCGTTGGTCCCGGCTGTCATTTGTAGATCTTTGACAGTCGTTAGGTAGTCAGTGGCCCAAAAAGTCTGACAACCAGTCTTACCAAGGGGTATCGTATTACCCAGTACTAACTGGGTTGTGGAGGTCAGATAGGCAGTCGCTCCATGTAAAATACTGGTATTCAGCCGCATCCGGTGAGACTGTAAGCTGACCCCAACATAGTTAAAAAATGCTAGGCAGATGATAATGTCTATCATTTCATTAAACGGAAAAAATTAAAATATTCGAAAAAAATCAGATATTGTACTAAAAAAAAAACGTCATAGGAAATCCAAAGATTCTAAAACCGCAGCCTTAAATTACCAATTCTGCTAACCACCCCACTCGAGCACACTGGCACGTAACACAGAGTTCTATTACTGGACAAGACAGTACGACAAACTCAAGCAAATTCACACGTTTACCAACTTCCGCTAAGTATAACTGCGCTCGCTTCAGAGGACATTGTCTAACTTACGGGCAAGTGATGTGTTGTGCGACATCTACGAACCAGTCTGCGTGGGTATTTACAGCTTTACAGCAAATTCGAATTAATTTTTGAAGAGAAATCTGGATTTAAATCCACTTTGTTTATGACACTTTGACTGACAATGAAAAAAGACAATCGTTAAAACACTATGTCGGATCAAAGAAAACTTGATTGCAACATTTCTGATAAATGGAAGCTGTCGTGAAAAAAAGCGAAATAAATCAAAAATTAAATAAAGATAGCGAAAAATAAAAATGCAAAACCAGAAGAAATATGACTTTGAACATGAAAAGTATTCTTTTCGAAAAGTCGATGATTTGTTACCAACTCCGATCACAATTTTAAACAGTGTGTAAGAATAGAACATTAAATACAACTATGCACACAATCCATCCGAACTCGCACTTTACATCCCACATTCGAAGACGCCTTGCTTATCATAGTGCTCACAAAAGTGACAAGACAAGACAAGTCTCATGCTCCTCAAGCATTCCTTGATTGTCTAATCTTAGACTACCCACTTCGGGCGTCCGCTGAGTAACTACAGCTTAAGGGAAGCTGTTGTGTCAGGATCATAAATCTCCAGCTCGATTATCGACTACCTGTCGACGTATAGGGGTAGTGCTTCTGTGTACTGAGTTTTTTAAAACAAGGGGTTGGTTTTTAAGTTATTGGTTTTTTCTAGTAATTATAATCTTTTTGAGTGACCGGCAAAAAATTGATTTATGCATATTTTTATTTAAAGTGGCCAATTTAAAAATAAAGATGGGTTTATGTCAACGATTAAATCCTATTACAAGGTGATGGTATATTTTCAGACAGAATAGAAATGACTATTGTCTACCACGTAAGCTAGTTGCGTGTGGGTGAACTTAGCAAAATTGTGTGGTGTCTAAAATTAACTTAAAATATCTACACGATAAATTAGAATGTGCATTGGCTCTTGCTACATGGTTTTAAACGCAGTCTGGAAATAATATATTTTTTTTTTAAGGTACAGCTTTTGTTACGAATTCAGGTTTATCTATCAACATTGAACGCGTTAACACAGTTTCGGGTCCGTGCTATTAACCGTTGAGGAGTTCTCTTGTGAGGAGGCGATCCTGGCTGCAGGATCAAGTCATGTCTGTCACAAAATGTATTGTCACCAGAACCAAAGGTGTGTGCAAAATTTCAGCTTAATCGTTTGGGGGAACTGGTTTGAAATCCAGCTGCGTTCGTAATAAGTTTATTAATTGGCGTTCTGTAGTTACTGCTTACCAGGAGAAAAAGTACTGAATTTTTCGACCAATTTTTTTGGAAAACTTACTATAAACGGTAACTTACTGAAAATGTCCTTCATTTCTCCCTGAACCCCATGTTCGAATAACACCCGTGCTTGACAGTTTTCTTTGTTAGCTAACCGTTTCGTGCCATGTCGCAATGTTTATTTACAAAACAAAGAACTAAACTTAAATGTTTTGAATGTGCCTCGATACAAAGCTAATGGTTATCTACGTAATGTAAAACTGGTGATTAAAAATACTTTATGGTTTAT
Source organism: Noctua janthe (assembly GCA_910589295.1). Lineage (NCBI taxonomy): Eukaryota > Metazoa > Arthropoda > Insecta > Lepidoptera > Noctuidae > Noctua > Noctua janthe. The sequence continues at coordinate 4,051,680 of OU342561.1, forward strand.
GAATTAGATAATGTTTTGTGTTACTTGGTTGGAGTTGTAAAGTATTTGCTTTATTTAAGGGTTGATTTTTTAACTTTATTTCTGTTTAATGATCTATCTTATACTAAACAAACTGACATAATAAATTTTCATTTATGTCCATTAAATACGTAATAACTTGACCATTTCAACTTCAGTCGTAATCATAAATCACGTAGAAAATGAATTAATTTTAAACGATACTATAACTTTGCATAACCTGTGTGATTCGGGATCCTAATTTGATTAATGTTCAGAACGATTCATAAAAAAGAATTCAGCATTCACAAATAAAATCCCAATAAAATAAAATAGCTCAATATTTTCAATTCAACAAGGCACGCCCCACCAAGAAGCCAATTAAAATCTTCAAAAAAAATACAAGGAAAAAGTATTTGATTCCAATTAATGGTGGCAACACTCGTAGCGAATTTGACGTACAATTTAAAAGCTTTGATGTTCCAAAAATGTTCCGTAAAGCTATTGCAGATTAGCGGATTGTGGGGGAAAAAAGCCAGTTTGCACTCCTTCATTCGGGGATCAACTCTATTGAGAGTAAAATGAGACGTTTTAAACGATTTGCGCGAACGTTACGATGAAAGGAATTGGTGTCTTTGGCTTCCGATGTTACTGACTTTAGATGAGGAAAAATGTATTGAGTAGCATCCAAAGCTTCGTAACATCACGACTGTAATCCCCGAAGGGTTAGGTAGAGGTGTACCTAATAGAGCACCTACATTTCGCCAATTATGTTTTAAGTCCCATGTGGCATATTGCCATCAACCGGACACAAATCCAGACTCTGTGGCTGCTACTGAGAAATTCCTGATGGAAAAATCCAATAACACTTTGTATGACCGATCAAACCCACGACCCCATGCTCAGCAGTCGCACTTGCCACGACTTGACCAATGAGGCAGTTGCGTTATTTGATGTAACTCGACCATAAAATACTTACTACTCATTTCACAATTTATTGTTACTGACATTTCGAAGAAAAAATTTGCTTATCCAGAAAAATGCTGTGTTAAAAAGAGAATAGATTTTCATCATTGTCATCCTTATTTATTTTTTTTTTTTTTTTTTTTAATTAATGGAAAAGCAATCATGTTTATTACAGATCTGCAAAGATCTTTTGACGCTAGAAATATATTGTCAGAAGTGTGCTGTTAGTAAATATTAGAGAAATGTGCTGTTGTTTTGAATAAACTACATGGCAGCGTTATTCTTAGTTCAGATTATAGCCACGCGCGAAAAAAGCAATGTGTGTGTACATGGATAATGTTTTGTTTATTTATTTTACAAGCGCCTCGCCGTTGCTTCGCACAGCGCCACCTAGCGGGTCCAAAACTATACCTTATGTAGCCTATATTTTATGTTAAGCATCTAGCAGTAGAGCGGTGGAAACTGCGTTCAAATCCATGCAGTAGTTTTTGCGTGATGCGCGTACAAACATACAGAAAGACAGACAAAAATTGTAAACAAACTGAAACTGTTGTTTTTTCGTTGCTGTAATAAAGACCCCCATATATTTTAATATCTTTTTTTTTCAATATCTTCAATGTACAGACATCGGCCTGTTATAATATGTATAGATAACATTAATTTTACATAAGATTTTGTCACAAACCGTTAAAAAAATTGCACACCGTGTCGACAAAACTTTTGACCTCTTTTTGTAAACAGCATGACTACATTCCTTAAGGCGGCGCGCGTAGGGTTAGGTACGCGGTTTTTTGTTTCTACCCTCATTAATTGTTCTTTGATGAGAGCCTGCTTGCTGCGGTCAAGACGCGCTTTGTAATCATTATGCACAGTATTTACGTCTAATGTAGTCTGAAAGGTGATTAAGTAACGAATTAGGGATTTTTACGTAATTTAGTATGGGCTTGAATTTTATATGATGTCAAATTGAGGACTGACTTCGGACACCGGGCATTTACTGGTAAGTACGAATTTGTATGAAGGGTATCCATATTCAGAACCGCGATGCAATTCCTCCGCACCCGTATGACCGATCTTAACCAGGTATGCACATACCTGGTTAAGATCAAGTGTATTACCAGATGTATAAACGCGGATGAAGCAAAAGGAGAATGAACGCATCCATAGATGCGTTCAGTTGGTGGCGTTCTATATTCTCTGTCCACCATTAAGAAAAAAAAGCGTAAATTTATGCTTAAGTGTTTGTATGTGAACAATGATAGTATTTGCCAGTGATCATTTGTGTAGCTTTTTCCCAACTATGTTGGGGTCGGCTTCCAGTCTAACCAGATGCAGGTGAATACCAGTATTTTACATGGAACGACTGCCTATCTGACCTCCACAACCCAGTTAGTACTGGGTAATACGATGCCTTTTGGTAAGACTGGTTGCCAGACTTAGCCGCTGACTACCTGTAACGACTGTCTAGAAAAGAGAAGATCTACAAAGATAGAAAGATCAACAAATGACAGCCGGGACCAACGGCTTAACGTGCTTTCTGAGGCACGGAGGAAACTCGGAAAATAATGGGTGCACGGATCAACTTAGGCAATCGCGGTTTAACTTAAATATATCGACCCGAGCAGCTGTTATGATTTAGCCACGAGCTCCACACAAGAACTACATATATTATAGCAGATAATAATAACTTCTAGTATCTTACGTTACATAAATAACCAATACTTTATCGTTTACCGATTATCTTCAGTACCTGCCTATTAAGTAGGGTAATTTCCCTTGTCTGGGAAACCACGTAATCTCCGCATACAGTAACAAAGTATCAACCAGGTCAGATCCCAATGGGATTCTCGGTGGAACCTTTCCGATACAACGCGATTTTAAAGGGACAAGACCATTTGCAATTTTGATATTTTACCGTGTATTTGTTAAGGTTTTAGGTCAGTGTATTTTTTTTAAAAGAACGCTCACGATTAAGTTCAAGGTTTCGAAAATAAAGTTCAAGGTGCTTGGAATTTTGTGGTTTTATTGATTTTAATTATAACTGTATGAGATTTTTTTTAACAAGCTAGTTTTTTCATACTTTCATTAATTTATTGAGGTCTGAAAACATACATAAGAGATGGAAAAACTATAATGAGGCCTTTGCTTGCAGTAAGACAGGTTTGGTCTGAAATTATTAATGGCAACAGATAGACAAAGTAAATTATGTAGTTCTCCAATGCCCATTACCGTAAACAACAAATTATAATTGAATATCTATTAGATTTTGCATGAAGTCAAAAAACCTAATCCGGTAAAGCAGCTCACATAGTAACTAAGTACATACATAACTACTATGTCCTATGTATCCACTCCAAAATTCATCAATGGATTACAAACTTTGATGAACTTCTTGTGTATACTCCAGCATACTAGCATTAAACTGCAACCACAAATCCACCAGCTGAGCATGTGATTATGGAGATATGCTTCTAAGATAGTTCATGAACCATTTCTGGAAGCGTATGTACTTATACTACTCTTCAGCCGGACAAGTTACATGAGAGGAAAATGATGAAAGATTGAGATGATTTGTGGTCATGAAAGGACCATTGCGTTCAGAAGACACATTTGACATAGTAACTGGATTTAGAAATTCACTCTACCTTCGATCTAGATTTGTTAACTTCCTAAGACTAAAATCTGAATGATATCAAAACTTTATCCTAAAACTACTTGATGTTTAATGTATGACCCACACAACATAGTTAAACACTCCACACTCACTAATCTACTCCAGAACAGCGTATACAACATTTAATATAAAGACAATGTTGCAGGCACCACTGAGAAAACGAGAACAAAACATTTTGACGAGAGAAACCGGTATGACATAAAGATATTTATCTGAGATGTCTGTAAAGGAGTAGAGGGTTGTACGCTACTATCTGAGACTTTTGATTGGATGCATTTACCTGATTCTGAGCTAAATTATGCATTGTATCAAGAGAGCGCAGACAGGGTGGACTCAGTCAAGATTGTTGCATGAATATTTCGTTGTTTATAAGAACGGAGATGTGTACTGGAACAGTTTTTCATTCACTGAGAGTTGAGATATTAAGAAAAAAGTTATGACAGCTTAACTAGAGTTACTTTCTTTGTTTGAAAGTTAACTCAACATTTAAGGTCAGCATTTTCGAAAAGCTTTTCCTAACAGCAAAGAAACTAAAACACAAATAGATTTAGAAGACTTATACTGCCGTGGTATAACTATAATGCCGTTATCTGAGACTCACAAGGTTACTTAATGTTATTTTTGCTTATTTCACACGTGTGAAATATGTATTTAACGGCGTTTTTTAAATTATTATTTCCAAAACTATTCAAGATATTGAAAATTCGCAAACACAGATCGATGGATTTTTATTTTTCTCATAAATATAGCATCAAAAGTTGAAAATCGACCAGATGTTGGATAACGGCATTTTAGTTATATCACGGCAGTATAGAGCGGACATTGAAAACATTTTCATACAAAAATTTTGATCAAGAACAATTTTGATTTTGACACATGACAAGCGGGCGTATGAAAACTAGACATAGCGATTTGTTACTAAGTAGTAACAAGTATTGGATAACGATTTCATCTATCGCTCGTAAATATTTGAATGTCTGCTAAAATATGATATAAGCCCTTTTGTTGGATTTTTTAGGCCTTCAGATGTACAGTTTGTGACCCTTGGGACACATTGTCACCAAAGTAGGTAGCTGAGCTTGTAGTAGGTGTCAGCTCAAAACATAAATTTGAAGTTCATCAAGTAATACCAGTAGGTTTTTCAAAACAAAAAACGTTTAAGTGAGTACAAATTTGAGCAGTACATAGGCCAACTGGAAATAAGTTCGTGGTGTCTACTTAGAATACTATTTACCGCAACAATTCAAAGATGCACTCCTGATGTACATCCTACAGCTGCTAATTGGCCGGCATCAGATAATTGTATATCTATAATATGTTAGAACAGTCACATACTTAATTGAGTAGTGTCGTGTGGCAAGAGACTAATTATATACTAATTGAAACCAGAATCAAGACAGTGTGTTTGTGATTTTGAATAATTTTGTATGGGATGATGGTTGGGCTGTTCACCTAGTGCAAGTTTTCAGTTTATTAATGAAGTCTCAAGTTCTATGAACTTTTTTTTATTTTTGGATGGGATATCATCAAATGACCCCCGCCCCCACTCTGGGCTGAGCGGAAATGAGTGTCAGACTTGTACTGACTAAAACCCATCCATGTTCCTTCTTTGCCCTTTATGTTCCAGGGCCACGATATCTCTTTCGAACAGTCCCGCAGCCCCGGCAGGCATCGGCCCATGCGGACCCTACTCGGTTGCTGACATCTCTTTGAGGCGCGTGTGGAACACGAACGCGCCGTCGACACGTCCTGTAGTCATAAGACGGCCGGACGGCCAGCTAGCCCATAACTCGCCGTCCACAGGCCCGCACCTACGGTGGCCGGAAGCCTCCAATTGACCCCCGACGCCCAGGGCGTCTCCCGCAGCGGCTGGTACGTGAGGTTCTTTCCCTAAGTTCTATAAACTTAACTTAAGTCATTTCATGGGGATGGGCAGAAACTACAGCACCCCAACTGTTACAGTTCTTACATTCTATTAGCATTTATCTTTCATCTTTGCTCTTAACATCTGACAAGACGACTATTTATGCGTGATTTGTGTAGTGTGAGTGGACGGTGATACTCTTGGTTTGTATGCAAAGTGTTTGATAATGCTGCCTCTATCTAGCAGTGGCCGCTGGGAGGTCTCCGTGATCTGTTCTACTATCGATGCTCAATCTCCTGATAACTTTGTATAAATAGTATACCGAGGTGTCTGTCTTGTGTATTTCTTATATGCCAATGAGGCGTAAATGGAAAGGTTTTACCTTGCAGAGATATAAAACAGACTGATAATAGATAGAAGATTGCCCAGTGTGACTCCGACTGACGACTTGTATTTCGTGGGTTTGAACCCAAGCAAACCCAAGCAAAAGTTTACTTAGTATAATTTTTTCATCACCAGTGCTTTAGCTACATCGTGAGGAAACCAGCATGTCCTCAAACCAAAAAAATCAAAGTTTTTGTGACATCCACCAATTTTCGCTAGGTCCGCGTGTTGGATTACAGCTTACTACCTCGCACAAAGAGGTCGTCAGCCCAGCAGTGGGAACCATATGGGGTGATTATGTTAATAGAATACGAAGTTTCCATGCTTTTAATTAATCTGATGTGCGGTTTCCCTACACTGCAGAGTTCAGCCTTTTCAAAGGTATATTAATCAACGCGACAGCCATTTGATTGCAAACATATTTCAGTGTTTAACTATGTAAACTAATGTACCGAATTCATGTTTGTTTCAACGTATCGATAAACCGGTTTATGTGAAAACAAACAGAGGGGTCAATCAAATTTAATATCGGTGCAAATATCATGTATTTACTTTACGTATCAATTTTGTTTCAGACTATGTTTATTGAAAACAAATATGCTTTCGAAGAGCTAGACGTTTATTTTATTTAACTATTAAGACTAATGTTTGTCTATTATAATGTTTGTTATCAATTTACATTAGTATTTGAGTTTCTTAATGTTTTTTTGATACATTATTCATGGATGGTAAAATATTTTTTACAGTTCAGTTTTCGTTCGGCTTGTTAGTATTTGCCACGATAACTTACAACAGAGACACACAGCTTCACTTTTTCAGTTGTAAAATAATTATACTGGTAAAATATTGTGTGGAAAAATGCATTTTATAATAGTCTGTTAAAAGAAAACAAGTAGTTATACCTTAGTTGTTTTGTAGATTTTATTTTTGTTTTGCTAGCTGTTTTCATACAAAATCTTTTTTTATATTTTTTTCAGAAAGCGGTGGTACATTCATGCAAAAAGTGAGTATCTGTTGTGCAAAAGTTTCAATAGGCAAAACTTTCCTGTATTATTTTGATGTATAGTGTATGTATATGTACTTTATGATACTGAGGAACTCGTGGGTAAATAATAACAGCCGCTCGGATCGATCTTTAGGTTAAATCGTGCTTGCCTAGGTTGATCTGTGGATGGGTGAGCACCTATCACATACCGAGTTTCCTCCGTGCCTCGGAAAGCACGTTAAGCCACTGGTCCCGGCTATCATTTGTAGATCTTTGATTGTCGTTACAGGTAGTCAGTGGCCCAAAAAGTCTGACAACCAGTCTTACCAAGGGGTATCGTATTAGCTAGTACTAACTGGCTTGTGGAGGTCAAATAGGCAGTCGCTCCATGTAAACTACTGGTATTCAGCTGCATCCGGTTAGACTGGAAGGCGACCCTAACATAGTTGGAAAAAGGCTAGGCAGATGATGAGGTACTTTATGATACTAAGTACTTATAAATAAAGGATACTGTACAACTGAGAAGCATAAAAACTATTTTTTCGAGTTTCATTTTCTACCTACAAACCATTACTACGTTGTACGAAGATTACACCGTCATTTCAAATAAATATAATTTTGACAGTTTTAATCATGCAGTTGGATTCATATTTATACAAAAATAGAACATGGCTTACTTTAACAAACAGGATACTAATTGTCACTGGGAAGCATTAACTAGCTGCCCTATAATGCAACTGAAAATACAAGCAACAGTTAGTGTTAAAGAAAATACCTACTACCAAAGCTGTTTTATCAACCATTTTATTACAAGCTTTTATAAACTTCCAATAACCTTTATGAATATTTATTCCCTGAAAAACTGAGCCAATTTCAGAACCTATTTATCTTTTACCAAATATCCCTAATCTTGAAATTGAAATCAAAAGCTATTTAGTATTTGATTTCAAAAGTAATATATTTTAATGATCTCACGGAAAATGGTTCGCTTTTCGGAAGGTACACAATTTTTGTTTACTGTTATTTTATCGTAATAGAATGTATAATATCCTAAAATATACGTTTTTAGGTTTGTAACTCATTTTGGCTTGCAGACTGAGTGCAATACCAATGACAATCGCATTAAAAGTGTTTAGTACTAGTTCGATTTGTAACTAGATTTACATTAATTTTCGGCAGCTTCAGATCTATCCTCTTATTTCACTTTTACATCATCGATATAGCAAATACAATGTCACTTTATTCACAGTGGCACTAACATAACATTTATTTTGAATAATACAAAAATCGTAAATTTTGAGATAAGTGTAAATACACAAAACAGTTTCATGTTAATTTTCCGGGTGTTTTTTTGTGATTTTCACAGAAGTCAGTGATTTATTCTAATTCAATTGTCTCAGATTCATCGCCGAGTTTATCTTACAACCAGATTCAAACTGTGGTTTACATTCAAAGTTACCCATAAAATAAGAACAGCCATGTGTGTATAATGCAAATGTGTATCCAAGGCGAAATTCAGAGGAAAATCGTTATTGAATTTCGCTTCGTGTTTACATGTGACTGTACAAAAATATTTGTTTTCATGGAAACTCTTCCGTTACCGCCAGTAAAATCTTTCAGAGAATACACGTTCCTGCAGTATTTGCGCGAAATTTTCTATGGAAATCGAAATATCAAGCTGATGTAAGCTTCCCGTTTTCAGCGTTGAAACCGTGTCTTTTCATAAATTCTGCGACGACCAAATTGAGGTCGCTTTGCGTTATATCTAGGTGATAAAAGAACGTTACAATAAATCAATGATTAAATAATTTAAGAAAGAGCCTCTCACCATTTAACGTAACTGACAAGCCGGCCGTTTTCGCGTGCAACACATCAAGCAACCACGTGATTGGGAAACAAAACATCGCAACAATGACCTCACTGTTACATATCCTCTATTTAAATATGTTTTATTTAATGAATTGATAAACACAAACACTTGTTATCGCGAGCGTATCGCGGGGAGCGTCGGGACGTTGTGACGCGTCCGTTTCTGCCGACTGCTCGGCAAGCACTGCCGGCTGCCTGAAACTTTGCCCCCGCCCGCCCTTTACGGGCCTTTCTTTGTTTCCTTCATCTCCCCCCGCGCGGTGTTAAACAAATCTCCGTGTGCCGTGATCTTCTTCGTCAATTGATTTGTGACGAAATAATTTCGCTGTGTTAATTGTTTTAGCGGAAATTAGCGAGTGTTTTATGCTTTAGGCGGCTATAGGGCTGTTTTAAGATCGTTAGGGGTTGCTTGCTTTTGTTGGAGATAAAATGGTTTTTGTTGTTATGTTGAAACGAGTGATCAGAATAAATAATTTATTATGATATTCGGTTATTGCATTACGACAAAAGTTCTAATCTATGCTGATATTATAAAGAGGTAATATTTTTTTGTAAGTTTGTATATCGGTGGTAATATCCGGAACTGATAATCCAATTCTAAAAATTCTTTCACTAACAGAAAACTACATTATTCGTGGGTGTTATAGGCTTAAAAGCATATTTATATCATGCAAATTAGCCGAGCTATCACAATTTTTGCGAAAAAAGTCGCGGGCAAAGTGCTACTTTTAAAATAATTTGGTGTGTTTGTTTATTTTCTATTAATTATTCTTGATATACTTTCCCCTTGAATTTCAAATATCCACTATCATAAATTCTGTCAAGAAAGCTTTCATTACAATTCAATTAATCATTAGAAATAGAAAAGTAATAACTGTAAGCCTTAACTCTTTATAAGGCAGAGAAAACCGGAACTGGTAGGAAAACGAATTTTATGTATGTTTATAAGGATATTTTTATATGATTTTAAAATAAAAAAAAATATATTATTGCGACAATTTTTTTTTATTTTTTTGTCGCTAGAAAAAATTTGGAAAATTTGGTAGCAGTATATGTGCCACTGCCCATACTGAAGTGGTAATAATTCTGTATAAAACATAATTTTGTTCTTGGAACGTATACTGCCTCTACCTTAAAAAGGATTAAAACGTTGATCAATTTATCATTTAGGAATATTATTTTATAATCAGAATCATTTAAATCTGGTCTACGGTAAATATTTCGGGTGGAAATCATTTATTTACAGAATGTGTCTGTTTGGTACATTAACATATTATGCTATGAACAAATAAAATGATCTTTATCTCTCTCTCTCTCTCTCTCAATCTTTGTTATGAAAAACTCATCGTCGCATTCGTTAAGCCTATTTGATTTTATCGATATTTGTTGCAATGGTTTTATGTTGAAGTGCACGTTGTTAATATTTTATGTCCGAAGCATTAAATGGAATATGGTCATTATCCCGGATTAACATGTTTTCGTGATTGGGAACAGGTCTTTTAGATCTTTTAAAACTTTAAATTGCGGTGAAATATAAACAGTTAGCTTGCGTCTGCGGCGTCGCCCGCCTGGAGTGCGGTAATTGTCCCAAGTGACGAAATACCGGAATAAAAGGTATCCTATGTGTTAGTCCAGGTAATAAACTATCTTTGTGCTCTAGTCGTTTTTGCGTGAAAAAGTAACAAACCAACCATCCTCAAAAACTTTCGCATTTGTAATAGTAACAGGTAGTTTTTTATAAAAACGTTGCTCCCTACACTATGAATCTATCCTGTATACAAACAAACATTTAAACGCACATACACAAATAGCCAGACCCGGAGGATCGAACGGGAATCGAACTGCTGCGCTTCGTGTCTTCGGGGGCAGCGCTGCAGTCAATCCCTCAGCCACTACGCTAACCGAGCCGTCATTAATTATTAGTAGGTAGTAAAATGTCCGATAAGGTGAAAGCTACATTGTTGAATAAGTGAGGCGTGCTATACGCATGTTGCGGTCGTCTTGATTTGGCAGAGCAGGGCAGTAAACATACAAGTTTGGCGACCGGATTATACAGAGACTCGAAAATGTGTATAGCAACAACTAATTCCCTGTCACCTTACTGAACTACATAGCATAATAATCAGCCTATTAATGTTTCCACTGCTGGGACGCAGGCCTCCTCTCTATGAGAGGGAATGGGCTATAATCCACCATGCGGGACCAGTGCGGGTGGGTAGATGTCACATGTCTTCGAATTTTTGGTTCTAGGACATGCCGGTTTCCTCACGATGTTTCCCTTCACCGTTTTGAGAGCAGTGGTGATGAAATAACTTACACAAAGTAATGCGCCTGGCTGGGTTCGAACTCATGACTTACTGCTCGTAAGTCGGGGTCTATACCAGTGGGCCACCGCTGCTCTCTAACTTACTGAACTACAATATAGTTTATATTTAAAAAATCCAAAAATGTAACCTAGTCTCTACTTGTCCCTTTTAAAAATATACGCGTAATGTTTTTATTAGATATTGCAACAATCTCATAAGCTAGCAATTAACTGAATATCGTCGCCTACAAACTTATAGCGATAAAAACATTAAGTTCTTGAGATCAGCTATAAAAATTAAGTATCTATACCAACCGATGTTACGATAAGAAATTAATAAGGATTTTTTATTGCGTAAGTACCAAATTATATCATAAAAATTCCGACATCCAATGATTACGGATCCCTCCATTACTCTGAACGTAATTGGCAAATGTCATTGATGAAACGTCAAATTGTAAATTACGATGATATTTTTATCTTGATCAATGTTTGACGATGAATTTAGGGTTTCCAAGTTAAGTATCCCTTTATTATAGAGATTTTTCTTGCTATCGAGAGATTTATTCACAGTTTTATGGAGAAACTAGATCTTTCTCGACTCTGAAAACTATCCAATCAAACTTGTAGAACATAATATACTCCATGCAAAAATATAATTCAAACCGCAATTGTTAACATGTAACTGTAATAGAATAGTTAGTTCTTAGAAAATACCTTCAGGACCTTACAAAATGAACTTGTAAACTGTAACTTTAATTTAACATTAAGCTGATATCAGACATTTCACTGCGTGTTCATTTTGACGTTCACACTACACCAACAAAGTGACATAGGAATGAACGTTCATCTGTTTATTTAAGTTTTCTCCTATCATTCATTAGGCGAGATAATAATCAAGAGTGGCAAAACAAGACAGCTTTGGATCAGTGCTTTAATGTATCCATTTTTCACATTTGATTAATTTTGTGAACAGACGTTTTACTTCAAATGAAAGAAGCCGAATAAAAAATAAAAATGAACATAAATGAAGCTCTGAAATCTGCTTTAGCAACTACATAATCTCTTAAAAGCACAAAGCTATCTTTTACGGCCATCTGATCACCCTGAGCATGTCAGTTTCAAGTGAACGAATCAGGGATGCCACTGTATAAAATCCTAAAAGCCATGCTAGCTATAACAATGCGGGCCACCCCTCGAACCGTAATTACCTAATATCATTAGCAGCGACAGGCAATCGTATCGACGTTATTTTATTAAATTCGCATCGGTTAATTGATGAACGATGTCGCATGCTTTTGTTGGTGCTAGCATACAATTTGTTTGTCATCCATTTTGAAATGTGTATGGAACAAAATATAGGTGTTTCTGCATATGTACTAGCTTATGCCCACGGCTTCGCCCGCGTGGAGTTTGGTGATTGTGCCATAGGGACTACTACATAGGGAGGTACTATCGGGATAAAAAGTATCCTATATGTTAATCCAAGTTATAAACTATCTGTGTGCCAAATTTCATCAAATCCGCTCAGTAGTTTTTGCGTGAAAGAGTTACAAACATCCATCCATCCACACAAACTTTCACATTTATAATATAAGTAAGATATCTGAGTAAGACCTTACACGCTTATTAGCGACGACAGGTCATGGTGGAGCAAAATTAAATAGAATGGACTGTATTATAAAGATGTAAAAAAAAAAATTGATAGTAGGTAGGCTGACATTAAACAATGATAGCAATCGGTAAACAATTAGAAACTGAAACCGAATAATGTGTTGTAAAGGTTTGATAAAATCGGTACAGACAGATTGCGGACCTGCTTCGGACACCGGGCTCTTTAGTATCCATGATCGGTCAAAGTCCGGTATTTGGGGAGCCCTGTCACCAAATTTCTCTGTACAAGTCTCATCAAACCTTCACTTGGGAAAAGCTTATCAAAGCTAGCATTAAATTATTATAGGTCAACTTGATCGACACATCAAAAGGCAAAATTACCCTGTAAACAACCTGATAATGAAACAATAATTAAACAATGCTCATTTCCTTTTTCAATCTTTCAACAAGCCGATCTGTGACTGGCAGTTCATTATTAATATTTAAATAGTAACTTTATTAATTACAAAACGTATATTTGCCGACGGCCAGTGTCAATACGAATTAAATATGTTTTAATTTCGCGTTTACAGGACATCGGTCATACGGTATCTGGTTAATTAATTATAATATTGTTATACGGAACTCGACGGCCCATAGTAGTGTGGATATTTTACGTGAAATATGATTGAACGGATCGCAGGTACCTAGCAGATTAATTTAGCGCGAAATGTGAAGCCAAATAGGTTTCTATAATTCATTTTCTGTTTTTCTGTATTTAAATTTTAATAGATTTCTTGGAAAATGTTTATAAAATGATTAACTTCTCGTATCCATACCGAAAGTAGATCAACGCTCGAATCTCAGTTACAGTAGTCTACCGGAGTGTATATTTAAGCCTAATTTTTAAACGTACTGCCACAGTCCTGCCGTTTTCCGCGGCAGCTGCCGTATTTTATTTTTATTTTTAAGAGGTTAAGATATATTTCAAATCAACAAATGTCAGAACATTTTTAAAAAGTTGTTGAAACCGGCATGTTCCAGAACCAAAAATTCGAAGACATGAGACATCTACCAACTCGCACTGGGCCCGCGTGGTGGATTATAGCCCATTCCCTCTCATAGAGAGGAGGCCTGCGTCCAAGCAGTGGATAATTATGCTTATGCTTATGTTGAAAATGAATCAGTATACCTGATTTACATAGAGATGATCTGAAAGAGGGGGCATTGTCATAATCATGAGGTTTCGTAGTAAAATGGTTGTTTACAGTATATTTATGGTTCGACAGACAATGCCTAATATGAATCCTTTTTACTCTTATTTTTAACCGTATGGGTGGGTGGCCAGTTAAGGTTTTACGGGAAGTAGATAGATGATACACTATTTAGTAGTTAATACATTTCTTCCAAAGCCTTTAATTTTTTAACATATAAGATCCCACTAAAATAGGTAGACAAATTTTAACACAGCGTTCAGTACGTCTAACCAAAGATATACAAGCAAAAAAAAAACACTGATTGAGTGTGTTTTGACCTAAAATAATAAATTGAAGGCACTCTAGAATAAACACATACATTACGGGTAGGTACTTGCGCCTGCACATTTTGTAGTATCAAAATTATGAGATAACAAAGACATGGATGTGTTTATGCATTGGGTAACCAACATTTTTAGTGTATTTTCGTTAGTAATTTTTTTCTTGTGTGTATTTAACGCGTTTTTCCTATTTTCTTTTTCCATTTTCCTTATATTGGTGGTTTGAATGATTTCTAAAAGTTTGTCCATCTATTTTAATGGGGCCTTATATATAAATGAGGAAGGAATAGGTAGGTAAAAGTTTCAAATCTGATAACCTTGTCCTAATGACTAAAGCTCCGTACACACGGACGATTACACAAATCCAGATTGCGCGACTCGGTAAAGCGGTTTACAAATACCTTTAATACTTTGAAATTTTAACGAACTTATTAGGATCGTTTGAATATTTAGTACTTCATAACACAAAGGTGGTTGGATCAGTCATATTTCACAACCGTGTTTTCTAGTGAAAAACCTCAGCCACGGAGTGTATTTTGGAATTATTACTATAAGAAACTCTAGATTGAATTTATCACTAGTGTGAACAGGAGCCAATGTTACATTATTTCCCTTGTTTTTTGGCTCTAAATGGCACTTCATAATTCCTAATTAACTTAAACAACAATAAGTAAATGTTGATGACAATACAGGGTGTAAACTGACCCTTCACGAAGCCGTCAACCAAGCATTCTGTACATCAGACTAAGTAACTAACGCAAAGTTATTGTAGAGAAAAAAACAATTCTTTGGGGTGTAAAACACGTTTTACGCTGAAACTAAATGTAACGCATTCAAAACAATGTGTTGATGGATGGATTGGATAGTACGGAAATCGTGGAGGTATTTAAAGTTGAGTAATAACATTCAAACCTTGTATAAAAAAATCTTGGGACAAGTTTTGAGAAGGTTTCTCAAGAGTAAAAAATCGCAATGACGGGGAGAACAAGTGCCTTTCGGTTTCGTTAAGGGTACTTTTATACCCATGATATCATTACATCTGTTTACTTTACGAAGACTACAGAACGTCTATCTACACAGTCCTGACACTGCTAGTCATTCTCCGCCCCACTTTATCGCATCACCGATGTGAATGTCTCACATTTCAGACTACATTGCTCGCTCGCAGGTGGCCCCTATCCCAGGCGCCGTGGAAACGGTGGCCACCAGTCAATGCATAATGTATGAATTGCGAGCGTCGATCGTCGACACAATGTGTTTTGTTAAGATGCTGCTCGTCTATTGGAAATTAGGTCACATCAAAGATACACCTTTGGAGAGTAAGTGAAAGGTGATGGCAGATCTTTGTGATGGATATCGAAGCTACGATACCGCGTTTTAACGAATACTCTGTTCGTCTTCCTCGAGTCTTATAACGCTTAAGGCATTAAGTTCTTTTAAAATGTAAGAATCGGTTTTTTGCTTGTTGACGTGGTCTACTTTAGAAAATTTCAGATACATTTTTCATTAACTAACAGACAACTCACTAGGGTCTAGAAGCAATAAAAACGAGTAAAAGATTTTTTGAAAAGGCATTAGTAATAAGGGGATGAATGAGTGGAAAAACGTTAATTTTGACGTTGATCAATATGGTGCCTTGTATTATTTGACTTAAAGCAGAATATACATATATAGTATAATATATGTAAACAAAGTGCTTGACACTTCATTTAAGTATGTTTGAATTTGCCGCGTAATAACTTTGATGTATAAGTTATCTGTGAGTGAACTTGGTCGTTTCTATGGAGCTGTCTGTCAGATTGACGTATTGATACAGCATGCGAATTAGGTTATGAAAATTAGATTGTAATTTGAATATTTAAATAATACTGATTAAGAACTGGTGAAACAATAGCTTTAAATGTTGTTTCTCTTTTCAGGTGAGTTTGCTATTAATTAAGGTTAAAGAATGTATTAGTGTTAAAACTAGTTTTTGTAACTAAATAAAATGTTCTCTTTTCAGAGCAACTCAATTTTAGTTAGAGTTTTACTGTTCACCATAGTATCCAAGGCTACATAAACACATTATATATATAATACATATATAATAATTATGATGGCCACAGTTCCCTGAGCAAAAAACGAATACGAATCCTACTAATATTATAAATGTGAAAGTTTGTGAGGATGTATGGATATTTGGATGTTTGTTACTCTTTCACACAAAAACACCTAACCAGATTTGAAAGAAATTTGCCACACAGATAGTTTATAACCTGTATTAACGCAGAACCTGTATTAAGAATACTTTTAGTCCCGGTAGTATGTTCCCGCGGGACAATAACCGAACTCCACGAGGTGTAGCCGCGGGCATAAGCTAGTGCATAATAAATTCATGATTGTGTGCAATCCGCAGTACCTAAGTTTAAAAAAAAAATAACTTTCTCAAAATTCTCAACTAAAATACTTGCTCTTGATCTTACACAAGTATTTGAGCACAATCACGTCTGAAAATTGAGCTGATGCAAAGAGCTCTCCAATCTAAATACATGACATCCCCTATTTAATCAACTCCTACCCCCTGTCTTTATAAACTCAAAAACACACTTGATTAAACTAAACACGTGAAAAATAACTCCCAAATGCTTCCGTGTGAGGATCGAGTGAGTGAGAGTGGGTGACAGCATGAAAAGGATAGTTACAGAAGGTCTTCTTCTGACAGCGAGCAAAAACGTAAGCAGCAGTCGCTTCAGTCGAGTAAATACTTATTCTAGTTTCATTCCTCATTTACACAGAAAAAAATTCAATAGAATAAATGTTTTTGAATTTAATTTGTCGAATTATCGACAAATTAAATTGTTCTATCACATCTTTGAATCGCACTCCCAATTATCGGAGTGCGATTCAAAGCTAACGAAATCATTTTTCATTTTTCTTTAATTTTTTGTTCAGACCTTTCAATTGTGAAAGGTGCTGTGAACTATCGTCCCGTTCTTGTTTTTTATGCTTTTTTTTCTTACATTAATCCCTGTTCACCATCACGCTTTCATTTAGGTACTCCTTTGCCTTGCTTCTCTCTACTTTAACATTTATATTCATAACTCTTTTAACATGACTTACATCCCACCTCATCTGTCCAACGCCTCGCTGTCAATGTAATTCAAGCACCAAAAGATACTTGTTTCATTCTAACGTCTATGTCTGCATTGCGTTTTCGCTCATAGTACGAAGCCGGCGAGCCTTCTGTACTCCCCTTTGTTTTAGCACTAGCGTGCACTTCAAAGCGTTCGGTTGCTAAGCAACGGGACAGGCGGCATACCGCGTCGCGTGTCAACCGTGCAACGCGACCGTACTAATTAACCCCCCTACCCCCGCTGACACCTTCGCTCGGTTATATTGGGATGAAATCGGGTTTACTTTTGAAGTGATATTGTTATAAACATGCAGCCGCTCGGGTCGTTATACAGGTTAAGCTGCGCTTGCCTGGTTAGTCCGTTAGCTGTTGGTCCCGGCTGTCAATTGTAGATATTTGGCAGTCGCTCCGTGTAAAATACTGGTTTTCAGCTGCATCCGGTTAGAATGGAAGCCGACCCCAACATAGTGGGGAAAAGGCTAGGCAGATGAGGCAGATTATAATGTAGATTGTATTTCATATTCAACTTAGTTTACGTCCAATAGTATCAAATTTCCGCCATCTTCTGCTCAACCAATGACCAGTGGTCTACATTGGCCCTAGATTAGAGGAACTAGAAATAATGGGGAGAGAGCGTTTGCCCATAGGTGGGACGATGCAAGCTAACATTAACAAGTAACAGGATTATAGAGGTCCGAAAGGCAATTGCTCCATCCCCCCGACCCCCAGATAGTTGTGAAAAGGCTAGATGGATGATGAATTGATTGAAAATTTAAACCTGGTAAGTACTCTGGCCAATGTTTTAAACAAGCTCTTTTTTGTAGTTAACCCGTATTGTGTCACTCCTGAGCAAAGGTAAGGCATCCCCCAATCCTTCTACTTCTCACGATGGTGTGCTTTTTCGGCCAATTCGCGAGGAAGCTGTCCAAGAGGTTCCGCCATCTTCTCTTCGAATTTAAAATTTTAAAATACTTGTAGACCAATAAACACTCGAACACTGACTCCTATTATATTAATCGATACTGGCTATAATTAAAGAGAAGGCCCGTCCTCTGAACCTTGTGTTCGATTCCCAGAATTAACTGTAATTTTCCGAGCCATTATTTCTACGATATAAAGTGCTACCTAATTGCTAGCGTACTCAAAGACCGCTTGAAGTTATGTATGTATAATATTGTTTATCTTTTAACTAGTATTTTTACATATTCTGCGATACACATTTTATGAATTAACATCACGCCTGTAATCCCCGATGGGTTTAAGCAGAGGTGTACCTAATAGTAAACCCACATTTCGCCAGTTATGTTTAAGTCCCATGTTATAGGGAGCGAGCTCATTGCCATCAACCAGGCATAAAGCTAGACTCCGTGGATGCTACTGAGAAATTACTGATGAAAACACCCAATAACACTTAGCCCGACCCGGGATTCGAACTCAGGATCTCATGCTCAGCAGTCACGCTTGCGACCACTCGACCAATGAAGCAGTAATTTTATGAATCTACCAAATAATAAGAAAATCATGTGCTAAGCTAATGCAACAAATGTCCCAGAGCTTCCCGTGCTTAAAATAGCGAGTTCTATTTCCGTGTCAACTGAGAAAGCAAAATACGGTTAGCGAAATACTTGTTGCGACTGGACGACTAGTAGTTATGACAACATATTAATATCTGTAGCACTTGGGATCCTTATGTGGTTTTTACAGCAGTATGGTCGTGAAAAATTCTATTCAAGTTTTGTATGGTCGTGAAAAATTCTATTCAAGTTTTTCACATTTATTGTTTTCTATTTACTTGTCTTAGAAACATTTGGCTTGTCTAGTTCTTTTAAATGCGTAGATCTATACATATAAAATTCAAACAACGCACAGCCCAAACCGCTGGTCCTAGCAACATGAAATTTGGAGGGTGTGTTCATTGTAAAGAGTAAGTATCTACTTTGAAAGGATTTTTGGGAATTCCACCCCTAAAGGGGTAAAATAGGGGATGGAAGTTTGTATAAAAGTCCGTCAGTTTTGTAGTTAGGATCATCAAATTTTGTGTTTAAGCTGACGATTGAAAATTAATTTATACGTGTCTCCGCGTTTTTGATAATTCTATCCCCGAATTGTTAAAAAGGGGGATGAAGGTATGTAATCGGATATTTTTCGACATCCACGCGGGCGAAGCCGCGGGAAAAAGCTAGTATTTTATAACAGGGTTCAGGAAATTCGCGGAAAATGAGCTGGGGTCAAACTCATGATGATGAATTGTTTAACCGCTATAAACTATTAGAAATAGTATAGGATTAGAGTGTGAACCCGTGTCTAATTAAAATAAAGTAAAAAGAAAACGTTTATTTCTAAATTAAGATTACAATATAGAAGTACATAAAGTTAGTCCTATAAACTAAGCCTGATTGAATCTGAAATTTATTTATAATCTGCGGGTATACTACATCAGCGTCTCATATTAAGCTATATTATGGAAACTGTAACAGTAGAGTGGTCACATATGCACAAAACTCAATCAATAACACTTAAATTACCACCACATAATCGGCGCCCACTCGTCCGTCCACCCACGATGACTAATATTCATATACTCGATGGCAAAGAGTAAGGACTTTGAATATACCAGAAACGCCTAATACCTAGAGATATCTTCGTTTGGTGATGAGATACCCAAATGATAACTTGACCCCTACCGACTTAAATGCATAATATATTAAATGAAGTTGTACAGTAGAGACCATAAGTGCAGTAGCAGTTTCACAAAACGATCGCATCAAAACAAGTCGCACTTACGACCTTTTTCCATAACAAACATTTTGCACACATTCACGATCTCGTATATCGCTCTCTTTCATAATTATCTAGTCAGAAAGAGTGCGATATAATGATCATTTGCCTTAGTGACAAGCCTGTCATGTCGCGACGGAGTATTAAGTAAGTGATATTTAATTTCAAACAAACTATTATGTGTCTATCTGGCTTAGCGGTTAACGCTATAGATAAAATGTCTCGCACAGTATAGTCTGCGTTCGAACCCAAGTAACATTACACTTTTTGTGTTTTAATTATAAATGATACGTTAGACCCGATGAGATATGTTTTTCTAAATATTAGTTGGAACTTATTATTAACAAAAAAGATGAGGGTGAATGTGAAACAAAATAAACTTCTGGATTGAACAAAGTAGTTAGTTATGACGTTGTTAGTTGGTGAACTTTGTTACGAGCGTTTGTGTTATTATTACGATTAGCGTATTGTTTGATTGTCTTTATTCAAGATGCAAGCTAATATTAGTATTGATGACAGGGCAAATATTGTCACTTTGCGTAAAAATGGGCTTAATATTTCTCAAATTTCAACTGAAACTGGCTAAAAATGTGTAAGTTATTTTTAAAAATTATAATTATTATGATGATAGTTGTGGTGTGTGATTTTCTTATTATTAAATAAATTGCTAGTTGCAAGTGTGTAATCACATTTTGTTTTTTTTTAGAAATTCTGTTAGCCGTTGGGTAAAGAGGTTTGAGGAAGAAGGTAGTCTGAAGAGTCGTCTAAGAAGTGAAAGGCCGCCGCTTATTAACCCGACTCAGCGACGTTTTATGGTGGAAGAATATGAAACAAATGGTTTCATTCCAACTATAATGTTTGCAGAGCAATTGGATACTACATTACAGACTGTTCGCCATGCAGTCCATGCTGAAGGTTAACATCATCGGAAGCCAGCTAAAAACCATTTTTGACACAAAAACACAGGGAGGAAAGACTACGTTTTGCTCGAGATTATTTACATTTTAACTGGGAGGTGACTGTATTTTCTGACGAGAAGACTTTCAAGTCTTGCCAAAAGGAAGACTTAATTTATGGCGAAAAAATAATAATACTTAATTTAATAAGTAGACCGGGTAACTAAATATTTAGTAATATTAACATAACCGTAAATAAAAAAATAAAAATTAAGAAATAAATTTTAAATTTAATGATCTTAAATTGGGGTTTAGTTTCAATATTCTTTTCGTCAAGAAAATGAACACTTAAGCTATAACCTCAATACATTCAATGTGACGTTACATTAAAAAACACGTTCATAAAGTCTAACTCATATATTAGTATTCAATTAACTCTGCTGAATACTGATACTTATAATAAGCGGGTATCAACAATTATATTTGTGTTATTAGAATATCCTTTCCGTGTTATGTTATTCTTATTATGAATTGACTAAGTGGGTATACAACAAAAAATCTTATGAACGGTGATAAGAGAACTTTTTTTTGCCTAGATAGGAATGTGACGTCTCATTCTCAAAAAAGTTTGTTAATTTTATAAATAAATAAAACGAATAAACATTTTTGTTTTCATTCAGCATGATTTTTTTATTTCCACCTTCCAACACCGAAAACATAAAATAAAAATCAATTAATGAGGTTAAATAATAATACAATAACTATCTAATATTTGACTTCTTATAAAAAAATAAATAATAAGCATGACTATATTATAAATAAACATAAATACCCAACGACTTTCTGCTTAAAATACAAATATAATTAAGGTTTCAAAGAAACAAAAAACAGCCACACATTGTAATAACATGGATTCGAACTTGGACTTCATTGATCGTGAACCCATGCTCAGCCCAAACAGCTACCAACCCATGTTAATACTACGCGAATTTTAACAATGCAATGGTAAGAACAGGTCATCACTATGATGTGTATTCTAAATGCAACAGAAATATAATGCTATTTCGCGTAGTGTAGAATGTTGAGACATCACTCATACACGCACACGCACACACACTGCTGTATCGCGCTCGCACAGTTCATAGCAATGTAATCTTTAGCATGGTACTGCACTTTTGAGGTCTACTGTACAAAGATATTTTAGTGCGCAATCAAAATTTTAAATAACGCCGCCACCTTTACTTTTTCTATATATTTCACAACAGTTTCACAAATTATATTTACCTACAAAGCCCCCTCTGTACGCCTTCCGAGCGTCAATAGATCCTTACAGCACTGTAATTGCTATGACTTGCCGTTGCTCTAACCGGGTTGTCTATATTCTAAATGATGATAGTGCGCGTGTATGGCGTTCTATCTGCCTAGCCTTTTCCTATGTAGAACAATACGATACGATAAGACTGGTAAGACTGGCCGTCAATGAGCTACAAATCACAGCCGGTACCAACTGTTTAACGTGATTTTCGAGGTACAGGTTATCGATAATAATATGTACTGTAAGGTCATAAAATAGTTACCCGTCCACTAATCAACCTTTGATCGCGTCGTTTCGCTTCTACACAAACCTTAATCTATGTTAATATTCATAGCCGATGGACAGCGGCTAATAAAACGCATAAAACCATCTCTGGCAACAGTGCGACGCGACACGGGTGATTGATGACGCGCGATCGATTACCGGAGACTAGCGAGCCGCGGACGCGCCGCTTTCACTGTGTACGCAAATGTGTAGACGGCCTTATGTCATCGCGGGGATGTGTTGGTGGCCTGAATGGAACGTACGGGTAAAGAATCAGTCATACTGGTATTAACATATTGAGGATTGACTGTGGGTAGTGGACTCTGGCAGAGAATGTCCAGAAATAACAGTGCCTGGTATTAGCACCACAAGTAATTGAACGAAACTTAACCTAATTTGTTCGTAACGGTTTGACGGAGCTTTAATAGTGGAAGGATTTTAATCTTCGCATTTTAAATAATACGTTAAAGATTACGTTTTCTGTCTCTGCTGACGTCATCATCATCATCATTGTCTTGCCCTTATTTCAAATTATACCAACGTAATTATGTGAACGATACTTTGTAATTTTACAGAGCGTTTTGATTTTTAAGCAATGGGGACAATCTGTTTTAGGGGAAAATCAATTGGCCTTTAACTAGTATGAAAATCAATCATCACTTGAGAACAAAAACTATTAGTATATTTCATACAACGGCAACGGTCGAAAAGCCCCAAATCTTCAGCTACCAACTACAAAAGTAAAAAATCTTTCTCGATAAATATCTTTCAAAAGCTGACCATTTACGAAACGGTCACCAATCCCTCAGGTAGGAGAAAACATGCGTTTTCGGTAAGCCTGTCTTATGGGGCATCCAACCTTTTGGAGCTTGCCTGGAACCTGGGGCCAAAGCTCCTTAGGATACCCCTGGGTATTGCAACCGTTTCGACCTCGAGTGAGTTTAGTATTTTCGCATAATATCTTACGTTGTCAGATTTGAAATCTAACCAAGGTCATACATATTGAACATTTAATTTTATAACCTGTAAGTAAAATTTAATTTCCTTTTTTCGATAGAGGTTTTTCACCTACGTTTTTTGCTTACTTGAAATGTTATTCGAAAGGCCCGCGCAAAGATTTTTGAGTAGTACTTAAGATCCTGCACAATTTTTTAAGTAACTTGGAAAAGGTTTTCACTATTTCGTTTCACGCAGAATAAATAACTTTTTAAAGATATATGTTTGCATATATATGTGAAAACTGATGTAGTGTAGATTAATATTTAACAATAATATCCTTACAAAATAAATATTCTGACAATACTACGAAATGCACAAACTACCACGCAAAATTATATTTACAAATAAATTCGAGCTGCGGTGAGCTGGTAGAAACTTATTGATATTGACATAAATGATTGATGATCTACCATCTATAATAAAATACCCTGCCGTGTACGTTGTTGTGGACCGATACATAAGTACATACTATACATAGGGTTACTTGTTCATGTATTTTGCAGAATGCTATATTAGTAGTTTGGTCGCCCAGTGGTAACGACGGATTTTCATGTTCGAACCAAGTCAGATACTGTTTTAGGTAGTGTAATTTATTTCATCAATTTTTTTGGCAACATAGTGAAAAAAAAAACACACTGAAGGAACCAGCATCTCCTAGAAGAATTTGCAGACACGGTAAATTATTGCCCACTCCTCGTCACTGAGGTGATATACAGGAATGCAAGGCATGAAGGAGGTTAAACGTTAACATGGTAACATGTTTTTACACATAACATCACGCCTGTAATCCTCGAAGGGCTAGGCAGAGGTGTACCCATTAATTAGTACATCCACATTTCGCCAGTTAGGTCTGTTTAAAGTAACATGTAATAGGGAGCGAGCATATTGCCATCAACCGGGCACAAATCAAGATTCTGGAACTGAGAAATTCCTGATAGAAAAATAACAATGCCATGTTTTTGTACAATTAAGATGTTAACATGTCCAAGTTTTTTTACTGAAACACCTAGCAATGGTTTGGCTGCTGGTAAATAGGACAGGCAGACATTTACATCCAAAATTCAGTCTCCATCCCCCATTGTAAAATCAAAGTCCCACTTAAAAGTGTCTCTAAGACCACATTTTTTTCAAGGCAACATCGTGGCTGTGCCTAATTTCGGACGTTCCGTTTATAATATGCTCAAATTGCGGGTAGAATGAGCTTAAATTATTCAAGACAGGCACCAACGTGGGCCGGCACACTTATACGCCAATTTGAAGTCCACACTGTCGCTGTATTCATTATAAAAGTAATGGAAATGTAAAATGTAGAGAGGTTTGAAAGCGAGATTTTGTTACTGAAAAAGTCTGGAATTCAAACTAAATCTGCTTTTAAATAAAAAGCCACTAACAGTGAATTAAATGGAAGTCTTTACTCAGAAGTGGGATAAGTAGGCACTATCTAGTACCTTTTGTTCCTGCTATGTATTTAACAGTGGCGAAGGTTCCATAGAACTCGATTCCTATCGGCTAAAAATGGCAACTGTGCCATTTTTGAAAGGGAAGCCGGTAGAAATCGAGTCCTATGGAACCTGGCATGGACCTGTTGGTATTCGTCTATAGAATACTGACTGCAGTATTCTATAGACAAATCATAAAATCACATTAAAGATATGCACTCCAGCTTACCTCTTACAAAAATTGGCCTTTCGCTACTGGTATTTACTTATTCTTATCTAATTAGTGGGTGAACTACTAATAAAAGAAAACTCGGTATAATTAGAAACACTGCTCTCATATTGAATAACGTGGTGGGGTACACCATTCCTTTTTTTAAAAAAAACGTTGCCACACACCAGAAATTTCTCCTGAA
Organism: Noctua janthe; assembly: GCA_910589295.1. NCBI lineage: Eukaryota > Metazoa > Arthropoda > Insecta > Lepidoptera > Noctuidae > Noctua > Noctua janthe. The sequence goes on from OU342561.1 coordinate 4,077,070, forward strand.
TCGTGGATGCGTTTACAAACATTTAAACTCACATACACAAACAGCCAGACCCGAAACAACTATCTGTAGGCCATGCAAATAATTGTTCCGTGCGGATATCGAACCCACAACACGCAACGCAGCAGCCAGTTGCTCAGCCACTGCACCAACCGTGCCGACAGACCATTGTTTACCAATTTCTTGTTTTAGACACGGTAAAGCACTTCGTAAGAAAAACCAAATAGGTACTAGTTTACCCAATAAATTTACCACTATTATAGGCCAATTATTTTCATTTCTAACTTTAAATTAAGTGCAAAAGCAAACTTAAAATACTGAAACATAATTAGAGAGGAACCATCTTCATTTCCGCGGTTTTGTGCGCAGAAAGAGCTCACGGGGAAATTATTTAAATTCGGCGAACTAAATGTTAAGAGGAAAGGGTTGAGGTGGGGGGTGAGGTAGCTTATGATGCTAATTTAATTATTACTGTGACGTTGCATCAAGAATAAGGTCATGAGTCAAAATCTGTTGAGACAAACTTTTGAGCGCGACGTTCATTTGCATGAAAATAGATATTATTTACTTCACCAAGAAAATTATCTTCAAGGACAACATCCACACATAAATTCACGCCTTTTTATTTACCATTGGGGTTGGAAACGAAACGGAAACGAAACGGAAACGAAACGAAAATGAAACGCCCGAAAATACGAAACGAAAACGAAACGAAAATGAAACGCCCCCTGCTACAATCCTGACATACTTCGCTTATGCTTCATCAAATACCAACAAAGACGACTTGGTAAGATAAATTACCTAGAAAAAGCTTTGACAATCATAATGAAGCTGATACAATTAAATTAAATTAAACTATCTGTTTGTAATCTATACATCAAAACAAATAAAAAAAAGTTGGAGATCAGTTCCAACTTTTTCACAAGTTTCTAAATACTAGTTTTAAGGTAATAACTTCAAATACCTCCGCGACCCCTGTACTATTCAATGCAGCTACCAGCACAATCTTTTGAGTCTTACTTTGATTCTTACTGTAAAACGTGAATTTTACCCCAAAAAAAAAAGTTGTTTCCCAGAAATATTTTTACGTAGGTTTACTTAGTTTGATGTACAGAACGCTTGGCTGACGGCTTCGTGAAGGGTGTGTTTACACCAGCGGGAAATTGCCGCTCAGCGGACAGACCTCCGGCGTGATCTCATGGCGACATGGAGAGAGTGACTGTTGCAACCCCATGCAGGGCACGCTACCATAGTGGCGATAAGTCCCCTCTTTGAGGAGTGACTAGAGAGGCGCCACGGCGCCCTCACCTACCGCCTGACGCAGATCCTCACCGGACACGGTTGTTTCGGGAGGTTCCTGCACCGAATCGGGCGGGAGGAAACGCCCGGGTGTTTCCACTGCGAGCATCGTCCGGAGGACACGGTGGAGCACACCGTAGAGGTCTGCCCCGCTTGGGCGGAGCACCGCCGTGTCCTTGTAGCGGCGATTGGCGGCGGCGATCTCTCGCGTCCGGCCCTGGTTCAAGCCATGGTCCGGAGCGAGAGGGAATGGGAAGCCGTCACCACCTTCTGTGAAGCAGTCATGCTAGTGAAGGAGGTGGCGGGACGTGAGAGGGAAAGAACCTCACGTCCCAGCCGCCGCGGGAGACGCCCTGGGCGTCGGGGGTCACGTGGTGGCTCCCGGCCACCGTAGGCGCGGGCCTGTGGACGGCGAGTTATGGGCTAGCTCGCCGTCCGGCCGTCTTATGACGACAGGCCGTATCGACGGCGCGTTCGTGTTCCACGCGCGCCTCAAAGAGATGTCAGCAACCGAGTAGGGGTCCGCATGGGCCGATGCCTGCCAGAGCTGCGGGACTGTTCGAAAGAGACACCGTGGCCCTGGAACACAAAGGGCAAAGAAGGAACATGGATGGGTTTTAGTCAGTACAAGTCTGACACTCCCTTTCGCTCCGCCCAGAGTGGGGGGGGTCATTTGATGATTTCCCATCAAAAAAAAAAAAAAAAAAGGGTGTGTTTACATATGTATACGGTACTTATAACAAAAAACATTTTTAAGGTTTTGTTTGTCTATCTCTCTGTCTCTTTGTTCCGCCTAATCTCCGTAACGGCTGGACCGGTTTTGACGAGACTTTTACTAGCCGATAGCTGATGTTATAAGGAGTAACTTAGGCTAACTGTTATTTTAATCTTATTACTATTTTTTATCTTAAAAAGGCAATGTTTTTATAATAATTCCATGCGAAGATCGCGGGCAACAGCTAGTTATTAATATAATAGGTTTTCTTATACCCAAGGGATCATCATACACGTGCGTAGTCTTACCCTTTCTTTTCCTTCCTCAACGTTTCCTTGAGTATAACAACCTCGAATAAGAAACAGAATTTCTCAAATTGCAAATAAATCATTCAATGGTATTGTCCACTGAGAAGAATAAAATAGCCACAAAATAAAAAAAAAATAAAAGAACTGTAAGTATCAATAATGGTGTACAATGACCAGCATAAATACCCCTACACTTATGTGAGATAATAAAGCGATTTTCTCCTAAAATCGAATATAATATAATAATAATAGAAATTGAACGGTAAATTACAGTATTTTCGAAGCCATACTTTAGTAAAACCTAGGTGTTTTCTTAAACTTACAATCGTTATTTTACGAATAAAATGACTTTTTAATGTGGCGTATTTTGTAAAGTATCGAATCTATCAATCAAGAAACTTACAATGAATTTCAATGTTACACCTACCAGTATGAAAAATAGAGAACCATGACATTACACAGCTACACGTACACACAGCCTAAAATATTCCCCAATGCTCCTGGCCTAACACTCCCTTTGTGCAGCCACATACCTTCCTATTTATATCAAGTGGTCCATCGCGATCGGGTAGCAGTGTCACCTACTCCATGCTAAACCGTCAAAGCGTTATTACGATCACCTGAATGGGCGTATGTCGTGCGTGCTGCGCTAGTTACATGCTGTCAGACCTAATTGTTCGATGCGTCGTCACCTCTGTGGGAGCACAAAATGGCGGACGCAGGTGGGTACAATAGAGTGGGGATTTATAGATGCGACTGTATACTGATTTGTGTAATGTCAAGTCATTTCCTTATCACAGAAAGGCCTGTCTCCCCGAAGTGGTAAACTTGTATGCTGATTAGGTAATTACAGCTGGACGAAAAACTGAAAGATTAACTTTTATAGCAGACCTTTTTGTGGTCGTAAATATGTAACTGTTGAAATGATTTTTATAACAAAATGACAACCCGAAATCAAACAGTTTCAGAAAGAAGAAATACTGAAAACAATATTTTAGCACCAAAAGCTTAATTAAATCAGTCAATAAAGGATCCCTCTAACAGATTATATATATTTTTTTAAAACCATTTAAATTGCAATGCCTTAACAGGCCACTAAGTTCTAAGAACCTACCTATTGTTACCATCGTCAAAATACTGTACACTTAGTTCGCAATAAAGAATTTGAATTTGAATTTGAAAAGATTACTTATTTCTATGTATTTTTAGAAATTCCAGAACCACAAGATGTCTCTCTGTAAAATCACTTAGATACGAGTTTAACCGCTTGTTTGAGCTACTTAAAAAAACTGCACGCGTTTGTGTGGCTGTAGTCTCAAATATTTTGACACGACCTTTTAAGAACGGTGTCATGCGCTTAGAGTCAAAGCTGTACGTACAAAAGAATCGTGTCTTTGAAGCGTGTTTTACAACAGTTTTCCACTGCGCTGTGGGTTGGAATAAACGCCGACACAGGTGCCTCAGTCATTTAGCGGATGGTCATAGATTAAGTGGGAGAAGATGGTCTTTATTTGCATAATCTTGTTGAAGTTAAGTTTTGGGATCCAACCAGATGAAGTTTACCTACAACAGCTATATGTTGCGTTATATTTTTACAGTAATACAGCCTCATGAATAATGTGCCACCAATATCAAGAAAGCGCTTCTCAAAATACTGGTATTGAACTGCATCCGTATAGACTGGATTCTGACCTAATTTTTTTTTGGAAAAGGCTAAGCTGATAATGATGATCAAGAAATCACTTCTTAAACAACCAAATAATAATTGTTAGCTACAGGGATGGATATATTTCAAAGGCCAGAATTTTGAGCGTTGACACTTGTAAATATGATATTATTATACTTATGACGATATCATTGCTGATTATAACACCCTCATTGGAAATGACTCTTGCCTAACAAGAAAATAGACGCGACTCTCTTGCAACAATGCATATAATAGTACCTCTGCACAAAGCAACACACATAATAATAAATAACACAAAATACTTCCTAGAAGTCGACGAGGGGATGCACCGAGATGTGGTCTCAGTGGACAAGGGCCTCACCCCGCTCTCTCTGACTAACGAGAACTGGCGCAAACCTAGAGTATTAGACACTAATGATCGCAAGGAGGTATGGCAGGGCAAGGAGCTTCACGGGCGCTTTTACCGGGCCTTACATGGACCCGATGTAGACTTCTTAGTGTCCGTATCTTGGCTGCGCTTTGGTGACCTATTCGGGGAAACCGAAGGTTTTGTCTGTGCAATAATGGACGAAGTTATGATGACGAATAACTACCGGAAATACATTGTGAAGGATGGCACGGTTGACATATGTCGGGCATGCCACCGTCCGGGAGAATCGATCCGACACATTATTTCTGGGTGTTCTCGTCTGGCTAACGGAGAGTACTTGCATAGACACAACCTCGTTGCCAGGATTATCCACCAGCAACTTGCTTTGAAGTACAACATTGTGAAATCAGAAGTACCATACTATAAGTATGCGCCCGACCCAGTTCTCGATAATGGTAATATCACGTTGTATTGGGATCGATCTATCGTCACTGACAGGACTATTGCTGCCAATAAACCTGACATTGTGGTGATAGATCGATTGGAGCGTCGCGCAATGATTGTTGATATAACGGTTCCGCATGACGAGAACCTCGTGAAAGCAGAGAAAGATAAACAATTCAAATATCTAGATCTGTCTCGCAAGGTTGTCGACATGTGGGACGTGAGTACAGCAGTCATTGTGCCGATAGTCGTGTCGGCCAATGGCTTAATAGCCAATAGTCTCGATCAACATCTGAGGAGGCTCTCGCTTGGCAGCTGGATCAAGGGCTTGATTCAGAAAGCAGTACTTCTGGACACGGCGTGTATCATTAGGAGGTTCCTCTCTCAAGAGCCCTGACCACCGGTATTTCGGACCCTGTTCCCGATACCAGTGGGCTACTATTTTTTATATTTTTAAATGTTTTTTTTATATTACTTTGTATAGAAATATTTAAAAATGTAAATGATATGTATAAAAATAAATAAAAGACATAATAAATAACCCAACATACCCAAACTACCTACATTGCGACAACTACGAGAATTCTGTGAAATCGAACGTGATACGTAATATCTCGTGTATTTTCACGTTTGATCTGTCTGGACCAGCCCTATGGTTCAGGTGCTTCAACAGACAGACTCACGTACCTACAAAGGCCGGAGAGGAACTCAAAGTGCTATTGGTAGTAGTCAAAGAGCCATTGAAGAGAATATACGCAAATATGATACTCATTTTCAATAACTGAAACCTGTGTGGAAAGTTTGTGTTTTTTTTTTGTGTATAGTATAAGAGTGTTTTGTGTATCTATTTTTAGTAACTGTTTATGCGTGCTTAAAGCGGTTAATAGCTTTTTTTATGTTAGTTTTTATTACACAGACGAGGCCAAAGAGTTAATGATTATTTTGATAGCTCATTGTCAAAAAAAAAAGTTCTGGTAACATTCGTAGGAAAATCTTAATGGCTTTTAAAATCTTAAAAAAACAACCTGTAACGTTTAACAACCTGCAAATTTTAGTTTAATTAAAATAATGATATCTTTAAAATTACTTAGCATACGCAGCATAATTAAAACTTTCTCACTGCTGGGCACACAGGCATTCTCTATGCGAGGGTACTCTGTTGAGTGGGCCATAATCCACCAGGGGGTCTAAAATGACCGCTTTAGCAGAATCATAATAGTATGATATTATCAATCGCGTTACAATTCTTAAAATGCTCACAGACGCAGTGAATTGTCACTTGGTGATCATTTTATGAATGGTATCGATCTTATGATGATTCTGCTACAGCGGCCAATTTAGGCCCCCAGGTGGACCAAGTACGTGTTAGTGAAAAGTTACCTATAAAACAATTTTTTTTCTGAATGAAACTATTAATAATTTCAATAAAAAAAAAGCAAAAACATATTAATAAAATACTTCAGCGATGTCATATCTCATTTCAGTAAAAGCACGTGTCTTCTACCATGGGACACACACAAAGGAAGCGCGCGATACAGTTGAGCACAGTCGTAAATAACGCGGTATGACAGTAGGTAATATACGCTCAGCTGTGCCCCGATAGTTCGCTATCTACAACTATTCTGTGCTCGATTGTACGTGACGTGTTGTTTGGAGTTACTGCGTTTAATCGTTTCTGATCTCTGGTGGAAGATATTGCAGTGTTATGTATTCTTAAGATGTTTTATTGAATTTTTCTTTCATATTTTATTGAAAAGTTCATTAAAAATACGTTTTATAACAGGCGATAAAATACTCATCCATATTAATCCAGACTTATATAAACTAGCTGTTGCCCGCGACTTCGTTTGTGAGGAAATTTTGATGTGTTTGAGAAAAAAATAACTAATGACCTTCCCCAGGACATAATCTATCTCCTTGCCAAATTTCATTACGACTCGATCAGCAGTTTATTCGTGAAAAGGTAACAAACAGAGTTACTTTCGCATTCATAATTTTAGTGAGGATGTGATCGTAGGCAGTTCTGGTTGTTGTTTCTTCACTTTTCACTTAAATCTGAACAAATTTGGATGTAATTCCACCATGACCTAGGTTATGATATAGGACATGCGATTTTAATCAGAAGTTCCCGTGGAATAATATTTTCAACATGCACGTGGGTGAAACCGCAGTCAAAAGCTTTTGATATGAAAAGTTTGTTACGTTTGTAACGGCTTAATCATTAAAAAGAATGCCGAAGACTCGCTTTGACATGTGTCGGTGACACAAAAAATAAATTAACTCTACGAAAACTCAAAACAAAATATAAGAAACCATATCCATCTGCGAAATTCTACAATTTCATCGGAAAAACCTCACAAACTCCATAAAATACTCGTCTACGGTTTTCCCCGGCGTCCAATAATTAGTTTGAGCATCCTGCTACGGCTTCGTCACTTGCAACACTGAGGACTCACCGCAAACCCTTTTTATTTTAACCCTGTTGCTGCAACGGTAAATTGTTGACAGAATTCAATTTTTTTTAGACAGCAGGTCTTTCAGGGAAGAGACTTTATTTTAAAAGTGAAAAGCAATATTGCTGACGTTGTGTAGTTGCAGTAATCAAGTTTATAGAGGCTGTCTATCGAAGAAATATTGACCAATGTACATGATATTAGAGTGATTTAAGCTATAATAATAGTTAAGAGAAATGATTAGATTGTCATTACTTGAACAAGAAATAGGTTGAAACTAAGCTTTGCAACATTCACCACTATTCCAAATAGATTAGAGATGACCCCAAAATAAACTTAAAATATCGAACAAAACTATACTAAAAATACCCAAAGCCACAGAATTCAATTCCAAATTCTCATTTCAATTTGTTTAGGTAGGTCCCAATCAAAACTTCAAACAAAAAAACTCATTAAACGTTTCAAAATTAACTTTTCGGAGTATATAATTTTCCAGGCTGAAAAATAGAACTCGTAAAGAACCCTTTTCAACCTGTTGCTGGTTTAATCAATCAAGAGTAATCTAGGTTCCCTCTTCGTAAATATTAGCACTGGGCTTTTGGTATGCTAGGTAGGTACTTTTTCAATCAATCAGATGTGGTAGCTTTTACTGATTGATTAATCTTTTTGCTATTTTATTGTAGGGCAAGGTTGATTGGGTCGAAGTCTGGGAATACTTTTTCATGTAAAATTGATTTATCTTAATTTTTTTCTCTGTGTTCTCATAAACCTGGAAAAAAATCCTACTATAACGAATTGTAGAAAATTCGAAGCTAATGAGTTCAACTAAATAATGCACAAAAATCAAATAAACTGCCTCGTTGGTCAAGTGATCGCAAGTGCGGCTGCTGAGCGTAAGGTCCTGGGTTAGACTCCCAGGTCTGACAAAGTGTTATTGGGTTTATCCATCCAGGAATTTCTCAGTAGCAGCCACGGAGTCTGGATTTGCGCCCGGTTGATGCCAATAGGCTCGCCCCCAATTACATGAAACTACTACTAAGTGCACCTCTGCCTAACCCTTCGCGGATTATAGGCGGGACGTTATGTTTTCAAATAGTATCTATAATTGAGGAATAGGCGACTAGAAATCAAACTATCGACTTGGTAGCCACAAATATATATGAATAATGTTTACTTTCTCCAAAAAACAAACCCAGAGCAAATTGACGAGCTCGATTGTTTTCGACTTCATCACAAAAACATCATGAGTTTGCAAAATCCGCTACATTTCAGGCATCACTGTACCAAAAGAAATCTCGTTATCAATAAATTGCTTCATCGACCGAGTTATGGACCTCTTTGGGTCCACATATGTTAGATACCGGACCTCGTCTGGTCTCGGAAATTTACGTGCGTGTATGTAAATCGGTATGAGGTCGCAAACAACGGGTTGATTTTGTACAATCGCGAACAGTATCTTCTGCACTACATACAATGTAGAAAATTCTATTTACTTTTTAAATGAGACTGCGAACTGCGTTAAATTTTCATAACATCACGCTTATTTTCTCGGATGGGTTAGGAGGCAGTGCAACTAATAGTACACCCACATTTCGTTATGTTTAAGTCCCATGTAATAAGGTGCGAGCCTATCGTCAAGTTGGTCTAGTTGTTCGCAAGCGCTAGTGCTATATCATAAGGTCCTGGATTCGATCACCAGGTCGGGCAAAGTGATATTAGGTTTCTTAATATAAGTTTTCAAACTGTCATGGTTACTAACATTATCATTAACACAAGAAACGGGATATTTACCATATTGTTGTTGTTTTACCATATTGTTTTGTGTAAATATCGAGAACTCAAAACAAACAATAATCATGTAAATATCCCGTTTTTAGTGTTAATGATAATATTAGGTTTCTTTATTAGGAATTTCTCAGTAGTAGTCCAAATTTGCCGTGCCCAGATGATATTGAAAATTCCACTTCTAAATTGGGAGTTCGTAAACTTACTCCAATTTTGTTTATTAATTTTATTATTTCAAGGGACAAACTCAATCCAATTACCCAGTACTAATTACGAGAAAGATGTAAGTTTAACGTAATTAATAACAATTCCATCTTGATTAATGTCCAAGTTCTTTAGAGACAATTATCGGAATTGGAATCTCGACAGATTCCTATTCTATTCTTGTTTTTGTAGTCTCAAGATGAGAGAGATAAGAACGTCTCCCTTTATTTTGAGATAAGAAAAAGAGACAGAAAACTAAAATGCGTTCCAGATTAAGTAATTGAAATGGATCATTGCGTCCTGTGTAATTAAATTAGATGTTAGGTTGTACCCGATTTTGGTTACTTTAAATTGGGTCTCCATCAGTAGGTGATTAGTAAGAGAATGTGATTGATATTGTAAATGATTCCGCCTTATATTCTCTTTCTTCGATGTTTATAGAACTGAATGAATAGACAACCACAGCTACTTCCACAATGTATTTGTTTGTATAGAGGATGCTCAAACGTTGTAATGTAAAAGAGGCCTTCAATATAAGGTAACATTTTGAATAGACTTCCTCGCAGGTCTACTGGTCGGGCGCAAGCGGGACGGTCCTAGTGATTCCCAGGTCAATCAAAGTGTTATTGGGCTTTTCCATTTCTCAGTAGCAGCCACGGAGTCTGGATATTATGTGCCCTATTGATGGTAATAGGCTCACCCCCTTCTACATGGAAAATAACTGGCGAAATGTGGGTGTATCATTAGGCACATCTCTGCCTAACCCTTCGGGGATTACAGGCGTGATGGCAAATAGTTTTTCCGCATTTTATTGTTTAATAGTACTAGAAGGCACAAAAAGAAAATATAGTCTAGCACTTGTGACCCCGACCATACCTATACGTAAGAACGCCAGGTAAATTCCGTTCACTCTCAACCTGAATGTTTTGTTCCGTCCCTTAGGGTAGGCTAAATTACGGAGCCCTTTAGTCTTGGAAGGCAATACATAAATATAAAACAATAGGGCTTTGTCCATTAAACTTCATGCGAAACCAAAATTTATTTCACAGAACTTTCTGATTGGATACCCCTGGTTTTTGTTTATCGGGCTGAGCCTATGCCCATCAGTGGGATGGGATGGACAGCCGAGATTGTGGCCCTGCTTTTGACATTGAAATAGGTATCAATTTAGGTTTTAACGTGGGTCGGATTAATATCTTAGTCAGGGCTGCGAAATGGATGGAACTGAATTTATAAAATAAATAAGTTTGGAATTCAATTATAACGGGTGTTAACATATTTCAATCAAAGTAATTTTGCCATATTACTGAACAGAAAGATTGGAATATAATTTTAATTTGTTGGAAAACGAGAAATTATTCAAAACACGTTGTTTGGAGAGACTAATAATATCTATCCTATCAATTTGTCTAAATAGATAAATTGATCTCAATAATTATAAATAAACTAGCTTATTCCCGCGGCTTCGCCCGCGTGGATGTCGGAAAATATCTGATTACATACTTTTATCCCCTTTTTTCCCCTTTATAACCCTTCGGGGATAGAATTATCAAAAACGCTGTAACACGTATAAATTAATTTTCAATCGTCAGCCTAAACACAAAATTTGAAGATCCTAACTTCAAAACTGATGGACTTTCATATAAACTTCCATCCCCTATTTTACCACCTTAGGGGTGGAATTTTCAAAAACCCTTTCTTAGTGGATACTTACTCTTTACAAAGAACACATTCTCCAAGTTTCATGTCTCTAGGACCAGCGGTTTGGGCTGTGTGTTGATATATCACCCAGTCAGTCAGTCAGTCAGTTTACCATTTTATATTTATATAGATATCTACTACAAATAATATTGATATGTTGCTTTATGACTATGTCTATAATTAGTTGTACTAAGTATGTTACTCTGTTTAATATGTGTTACCCTTTTTTTTTTTTTCCTGATGGGAATTCATCAAATGACCCCCCCCACTCTGGGCGGAGCGGAAGGGAGTGTCAGACTAAACCCATCCATGTTCCTTCTTTGCCCTTTGTGTTCAGGGCCACGGTATCTCTTTCGAACAGTCCCGCAACGCAAAATAAAATGAATATGAATAAAAAATATCAGTTATAAAGTTAACGTCAACAAGAAGCCTAAAACATTCATAACCATCCCTAGAAGTAAAAAAAATCGTTTCAGTAAAAGGTCAAGTCGTTCGGGAGGCGATGCTTTGGGCTTTACCTGTTCCCAAGGTCCTATGAAAGCGACGCTTTACTAGCAACAAGTTTTCCTGAAATATAACAAGGCTTTAAGAAAATACGATAAAACACTTCACTGAAAAAGTGAAGAAAAGATTTTTATGAAAAATGAAAATCTTGTTTTTTCGTGGTTATGGTAGGTAAGTGTTTTGAAGCCTTTCCTTTTAGGTTATGCCTAAAAATATTGTTGTATAATAAGCTGAGACTGTGCTCAATTTTTTTTTTGTGTTTTTTGATACTCTCTTCAACAGCCAATATTTTTTTATTCTTGTACTAGCGACCCACCCTTATTTCGCACAGCGTCACCTATCGGGTACAAAACTATATCTAATGTAGCCTATATTTGAAGTTAAGCATCTAGGCAGTAGAGCGGCGAAAGTTTCGTTCAAATTCATGGAGTAGTTTTTGCGTGATGCGCGTACAAAAGTACAGACAGAAAGACAGAGACAAAAACTCTGAAAACTTGTGTTTTGGCTTCTGTTGCTCTAATAAAGAAACCCCATACATATTTTTTTTTAATATCTTCAATGTACAGACATCGGTCTGTAACAATTTTATTATATGTATAGATAACGGTTTTAAAGTACGGACCCCTGCTGCAAAATAATCTTTGCCTATAATTCAGAATATTCTAGATATAAAATCTAATCAGCTTCTGCCAACCTCAACGTCGGCAGTCACCCACTAAGCCAATAAAGTAATAATAAAAAAATGTGCAAGAAAATATCTGATTTAGAGGCCAGTCAGACTAAAAGTGGGTTATAGATTCCGGTCCATAATTTAAATTGAAATAGCAAGGCATAAACTAGTGACATTTTATTTTTATGAAATTACTGGCTGTTCCTCCGTGCCTCGGAAAGCACGTTAAGCCGTTGGTCCCGGCTGTCATTTGTAGATCTTTGACAGTCGTTAGGCAGTCAGTGGCCCAAAAAAGTCTGACAACCAGTCTTACCAAGGGGTTTCATATTACCCAGTACTAACTGGGTTGTGGAGGTTAGATAGACAGTCGCTCCATGTAAAATACTGGTATTTAGCTGCATGCGGTTAGGCTGGAAACCCACCCCTATATAGTTGGGAAAAAGGCTAGGCAAATGGTGACTGGCTGTTGCCCGCGACTTCGTTCCCGTGGAAATTTAAATGTGTAAGAGTGAGAAAAAAAACATCCTGTGTATGTACTTATTCCAGACTATATTCTATGCCTGTGCCGAATTTTATTTAGATCCGTTCAGCCGTTCAGGCGTGATTTAGTAACAAACATGCATCTAAACTATCTAATTTATTAATTATAATATAATATTAGTATAGGTTAAAAGCATTTAATAGGTTTTTTCACATAATACTGAATATTTCTAACATGTATATTTTATGTAATTTTTATGTACCTTTCTTTTTCTTTTCAAACGATTGAAATAAGAACAGTTGAAACACGTGGTTTTTATGTATTTTTTTCTACGAAACCCAGATACAGAAATAAATATCTAGTCTGTTAGCAACGGAAACTACATAAACGAGTGAACCTCTTTCTGCGACAAATAAATCAAAGTGAAATATTTTTTATGAAGCAAAGTTTTGTTCAAATTATGAATACGGTAGTCAAGTCACCTGTTCCTGACAAGTTTCCTGTCTTCTCCTTTGTTGCTAAATGCGAGAAAAATGTTCAAGGAAAGTTAAGCAAGTACTTCAGAAATAAAATCTCTTTATGAATATTATTTTTTATTGGACAAGTTGTTTTCTGAATAGGTAATAAGTGATGTTTCAGTGGTTCCAAAATTATTTAAGGACACGCCAAAGTTTCATAAAATCGTTTATCCTTACTTAGGGGATTAATTTTCAAAAATCGTTTTTTTTTAATTTATTTTATTTATTTAACTATTTATGCACACACAGAAGACAACACAGGAAAATAACATTATAATATATGAGTACAAAGGTACTGCTTATTTCAAAAGAAATTTCTGCCAGCAGACCCGCAAAAAGGAGAAATGAAAAAGAAATGTAGACAATAGTGTGTAAAAGGGAAGAGAATAATGTGTATAATATGTGCCTTAACTAACTAACTATATATACTACATATACTACTATATATACTTATATAAATAGATAATTTTAATATATATAAACTAATAAAAATATATATGTATATTATAAATCATAATTGAGAGGATTACTTTTTTTTTACTTTTTTTTTAGTTTGGGCCAGAATTCTATTCAGTCCGTCAGTAAATTTAAGATTTTATTGAGGAGATTAACAAGTCAACATAGTTTTACGACTTAACACCATAATCTTCTACCCAAAATAAAAACGTCAATGTAAACATTTTCATTGTTTTAATAAAAGCTGAAAACAAAAGTATTTTTTTTTGCTAGCAACTAAAATTGCAACTAACAAACTAACGAAAATAACACGGTATATTTTTAGGTTATTCAAAGTTTTCCAGATAGATTTTTATTCAAAACTAGATCAAACTGGACCGCTGTGGATGATCGACTGTTTTTGTGTGTCAATGACGCAAACTATCATTTGTATGCAAAATATCCGCCACAACATTTGAGTGGATTCTGTGTGGAAAATATACGAGTGCGCTTTATTTAATCTAAATCCGTACAACTTTACTGTAAACAATTGGTGTAGGACATCTAAATTTTTTGTTGCTGGAATGTTGTCCCTTACCAAATTGGCCCTGAATTTAATCTACAAACGGTTTTCTTGCCACGGCATGACTTTTAATCATTTCCTTTCTTATACTCCTCTGCTTTTATTATTACTCTTCTACTATTATTTTGCTATCCCATTTTTCATGTATCAACTATTGTTACTACCGACCGTTTTAATGAGTTCTCGAAGGTATCAATTTAAATGGAATATTCTGAAGGTTGTTCACGGATTGGTTCAATTAGTATCGTAATACCTATTCGTGGATTATGGTTATTTTAAAGCAAATAACCTGTCGGATATTGTTAGGACTTTGTGAACGCTTAATGTGCCTTTGATGGGGCAAGGCGGAGGACTCATTAAAACGGTCGGTCTATAACTCTTTTTCATCTTTTCACTTTTAAAAAGGATTAAGGTAAGTGAAGTTGGTGTAACGATTTGATTATGTTTGCGGGCAACCGTGGCTAGAAATCAGTTCCTGCAGTGAACAAACAACAGGACACGATATTAAGTTCCCCATCGTATTTGTAGAACAGCACCACATATACACTCCAGGGCAGAGTCATTAATGAATCTTCACCGGAGCAGGTTTTCCTTGCTGCGACCAACCTGGGTCCAGAGTATATGTATTTTAATAAGAATAAATACCAAGTTTTGGGCTGACTCAATGAGAATTGTCATCGACACGCTAACAAGAAGAATACCAATAAGGTAACGAACGTCTGACGCACCTGTCACAACCAACTCCCAACTAAACAAGTCCCTAGCAGAATCCCCGAGCATCTGCGAATGTCTGTGCGATATAAATCGCGCGGCACCCCACATCGACGTTACTTCAGAAGCAACTGACTCAATTTGATCAGTATAACTGCGTTCCAACTGTCGCCCGGTAACCGCGGCCCGTTCGCCAACCAAGTCACGGAGTTGGGTGTGGTCGTTGTAACAGCGTGGATAAGAAAATATTATAGAATAGGTTTTTATTGACAATTCGCAAATAAGGAAAAACAATATAAAAATGTTCAGAAGGAACTACTGATAAAGTAAATAGAAGCGACGCGTATATATTTGATGACGTATACATTTCCCCAACTTTTCGATCGCAGCTTCAACTTGTTAATATATTTGGCAGTGGGAAGGAACCATCAAAATTTTGCCTAATTGACATTATATAAAATTCAGATTTAGTAAAATGACGTAAGTTCACTTATCATACTTTAAAGGTGCCTGGCAGGAGTGAAGGAGGTGAATCATCATAAATAACCCTTTTTTTTCCGGATGGGAAATCATCAAATGGGCCCCCCCCCCCACTTTGGGCGGAGCGGAAGGGAGTGTCAGACTTGTACTGACTAAAACCCATCCATGTTCCTTCTTTGCCCTTTGTGTTCCAGGGCCACGGTATCTCTTTCGAACAGTCCCGCAGCCCTGGCAGGCATCGGCCCTTGCGGACCCCTACTTATTTGCTGACATCTCTTTGAGGCGCACGTGGAACACGAACGCGCCGTCGACACGGCCTGTCGTCATAAGACGGCCGGACGGCGAGTTGGCCCATAACTCGCCGTCCACAGGCCCGTGCCTACGGTGGCCGGGAGCCACCACGTGACCCCCGAAGCCCAGGGCGTCTGCCGCGGCGGCTGGGACGTGATGTTCTTTCCCTCTCACGTCCCGCCACCTCCTTCACTAGCATGACTGCTTCGCAGAAGGAGGTGACGGCTTCCCATTCCCTCATAAATAGCCCTTGTGTATGAGCTTTATAGTATGAAGTAATCTAGCAGCTATTTACCACAACTTTGTTACCTTATATTGCCAAAGCCACCATGTCTGACTTATCATAATATTCAATTGTTCATACCTATAGTAAGTTACTTCCACAGAAAAAGTTTAAAATGACGTAGGTCTAGCGGTCACGGGATCCCCTTCTAAAATTCCATTTGATCCTTCAAACTGAAATCCAGCACAAGACTTGTTATTAAGGTGATTATTGGGGAGGCCTACGCCCTGCACTGGACGATTGTCTAGTTATTAACCTAAGTTGCATACCTACCTATTTTAAAAAAGTTACGATAATTTCAGTTTATACTATATTTCTAAATGTTTCTGCCAAGAACTGGCACCATACTTTTATGAAGACCGCGGACAGAGTTCACTAAGAGGTGTTTGTATTGAAATTGATTTATGTAAATTTTGTGGAGAAGACGCGTCTGCCCCTAGCCCGTCGTGCAGATCGTTAAAACGAACAGATTTAGTTTTAAGTTTCACGTGAAATACTGTTGTGGAAAAGCATTACTTCTGAGTTTTTCAAGCTGAATAGTATTGCTAGGATTTTGCGCTGTCAACGTCAGCAGTTTCTATGTTAAAAATTGTGGTGTAAAATATTTTTCTTTAACGACGAGGCTTATTAGAGTGCGTTTGTTTTTGCTGACATTACAAAGACACTGAGAAAATGCCCAACCGCATAATATTAACAGACAGAGCATGTTTACCTTCACCGTTTGGAAAAACAGCGGTTATGATAATTACTCAAAATAAAGTACCTGTCTGTGGTTGTACCCACACCCTAAGACACGCAAGTCAGGACCTCCAGTACTCTCACAAACAAAGCCCAAGAAAATGTAAGTTATTTTGATATCTTCTTTTTACCGATAAAATACCTTTTTTCCATATGAAAAATATTAGTATTCACTAAGCTCATGTAGTACTCGTCCCATCAGGGAAAAAACGTCGTATCAAAATTACGCAACACCCAAATGCTTCTCTCATAAGGATAACATAAAAAAATAATAAAGAAGAGGCATATTTTTCCACCATGACACATACATGGCTAACATAAGACGTGAAATGTGTCAGTAAACATCTCCTGAGAGTTTCAGTACATTATAATCATGATTCAGTATTTGATGGGAATTCTACAAGGATTAGTACTCTCGCATGATATTTCTGATGTATTAAGAATCTGTATATGTATTGCATGTTATGTAAAAGTAATATTATGTTTGTATGCTAATAGGGAAGGCCTGTATAAGTTCATTGTAGATGGCGCGCCCGTAGCTTAGTCCCAATCGGACTTATGAGGTCAAGCTACTTAGATATATAAAATGACGTTGACAGATTTACAGCCAATGACGATGGTACGAGCTATGCTAGCGCTATTAATTTCATAGTTACCATCCTCATTTTGTTCACGACTTATAGCCACAGAAGCTCTGACCAGCTCCGACGCGTAGTATGGTCACCGTAGAAATGGGTTTAGTCGACGGAAGAATCGACAAAATGACAGGTCAAAAAAGAAGTCTGTCATTTTTTGTGGCCATGCTACGCGTGCTGGAAGAAAGTTTGGTCACGCCGCGACGTGGTCGTGGCCTCGTAGTACAGTACACGAGGTCCCTAAAATGACAGCCTAAGCTGTCTTTTCTTTCTTTTACCCTAAGGTTGCTGTTAAAGATAACCTTGTGCGATTAGACCGTATATTGTAAACACTATTTTGAATATGCTTGTCATTTTTGTCGTGTCAATGAATAAATCTGAAGACATGAAACATGTGATAGTTAAATCGTATTCCCAAGAGAGCCAGGTTTTAAGTTTTATAGAGAAACTTAAATATGAATAACGATCATGATTTCTTAAAGTGATTAAACGTCAATAATTTTTTTTTTTCTTTATCACAAATATTTACTGGCCATTATACTGATACGGTTACTCTGCGTTATTCCACTGCTCAGAAAAGGTGCCTCCGAATGACTTCCAGTTATTTCTCGGCCATTAGGGTATTAAAAAACACTACAGAAATTATAAAAATGAGCACAAATGTTCAGTCAGAAATACCTAAAGTAAGACTGAGCGTAGGTTATTCAAGTCGGATTTTGGCCAGTTTGTGAAATCTCTCCAAATTTTTTAGCCAAGTTATAAGGAAGAAACCAACTTATTATAAAAAAACCCATCTAGTTCGTTCCCGCCTCTAAATCCAAAATATTCTCTTTGAAGAAACTTATTATTGCTAAATTGATGGAATATTGATAATGTACACACCTTTTTCGCTAAAAAAATAACTCGAAACACTTTGATCCCGTATTTCGGCCATTTTGTATTCTAGTGACGGAGGTTGTAATCAAAATTTATACGATCATGTCCCTGATTGAGGTCTGTTTTGACAGAGCTCCGGTAAGTATAGTCAGTACCATAAATAAGTGTTCATTTACAAGGATTTAGTATTTGTTACATACTTTAATGTGTAGCTACAATTAAGCACTCAAAGAACGATTTGTAGCTATACGTTGAGTTAGTCAGTTTATAAACTTAATTTCTTACTCTGCCCCAGGACGTCTCCTTCGTGATGTGCCTGGACTAGAGTGTTATGCAATAAACAAACATTAAGTTTAATCAGCAGCGTTCGCTCTGAGGGAATGGGCCGTAATTCACCACATGGGCCCAGTGCGAGTTGGTCGCTGTTTTCATTCTAGGATATGCCTGGTTTCCTCATGATGTTTTACTTCATCGTTTTGACAGCAACAAAGATGGCAGATAAATAAATGAACACTCATCCATGTTGTGTACATCTTTTTGGAGTTGACTGTACCTCTTATAGACTGCGTCAAATCAAACTCTGTGACGTGTCTTATGAATTTTGCAACAGATACAAACTTGATACGATTATAATTATATTGAATTATGTGATGGAGAACACATAATTTGATTTGTAAAATAAAGGAATTTTTTTTTTTGGATGGAAAAAATAGTTTTGATCTGTTATACTTCCAAGATAACCCTCAGCTACTAGTAAAAAGTTCAGAAAGCTGAAAGCTTAGAATAATAACCATATTTTATACGATTTTACCCTTAAGGTCAGTTGAGGTAAACAATTTACCTGGTGCCAAGCATTAATCTGAATTTTATCCTACCAAACATGTGACAATCAAACGATATCAGTTATTATCTCACTAACATGAATGTCCATTTTCACGAACACTAATTGTCTAATTAATTAATAAACGACTTGTTGCTTTCAAAAATTCAAAAGTGCTTTAATATTTAGGTATTCAGTTAGTTGTCGTTTAATTGAGTGTTCTCCGTGACTATTGAAAAAAATAAATTAAAAAAGCATGTAACTATCTCTACCCATTTAAATAACTATAATTATCAACTATCAGTATCATTAACAGCGAAAAGGTTTATAAAGAAACGCTGCTATAAGTTATGATTAACGACCGTTTAACCAGGCATTTTTTCAGGTCTCGGTGTACTAGTGGCCGCAAGAGGGACTGCTGAGCACGAAATCCCAGGTTCGATTCCCCGGTCGGCCAAAAGTGATATTGGGTTTTTCCATCAGGAATTTCTCAGTAGCAGCCACGGAGCCTGAATTAGTGCCCGGTTGATTGCCGTAGCCTCACCCCCTATTACATGGGACTTAACATAACTGGCGAAATGTGGGCGTACTATTACGTACACCTGTACCTAACCCTGTGGGGATTACAAGCATAATGTTATGTTATGTTAGGACTATTTTATCACACATTTTTTTAGGGTTAAACACCTCTCAAAATTACCCATAATTTATAAAGAAATTCCAAAATCAACGTGACAATAATCGCCAGAAAAATCGCCGCACCACTCCATCACACTTCCCACGTCAGACCCTGGAGACTCCACGACGTTCTCCGGTCGATTAAACGCTTGAATTAGTGCAGGGGGACTCACAGCTGGGACGCTATCATATTTCAATATAGAACCCCTCGAGTAATGAGACATTACGGTGATTACGACAAGCTTGATGTACATTGCCCCTTGAGTACTGAGGTTCGTGACGGGAATGCTAAAG
Source organism: Noctua janthe (assembly GCA_910589295.1). Taxonomy (NCBI): domain Eukaryota; kingdom Metazoa; phylum Arthropoda; class Insecta; order Lepidoptera; family Noctuidae; genus Noctua; species Noctua janthe. The sequence continues at coordinate 4,097,030 of OU342561.1, forward strand.
CAGCGTTCGTGTGATATGGTTTATGATTTCTTGAGTTTATTGTGGAGGAGAATTGTAGTGGTATTTTTTGATTTTTTGCAGAAGTTTTTTTTTATGAAGTTTAAATAAAAGTAGATACATCCTTCTTTTATCTTCATTCTTAATTAATTTTGTTTTAAAACAATCATTTAAGCTGGTGAACAATTATACCATTGATGGCTGAATAATCTAAATCTTTGTGGCCTAAAATTTCCTTTATACCGTGAAAAAATCAACAGACTCAACAAAGCTATTACTTTTCTGTTAATTTAAATGAAACATGATTTTGGAAATGTTAAAACATAATTCTCTTGAAATCTATGGGGCTCTGCGCAAATACAATTGTCATAAAAACTAACAAAACGAAAACCTAACTCAAATTATCCAATCCATTGAACGATCACCATCCTAAGACAGAACCTATCTTCGAACCCACTACGCAATGTACTCGAAACAAATCGAAATACCCGCCAATCATTAAGTCCAGCCCCAGGTGTCCCCAAGACGGACATAACGGCTAAGGCAGCTATTTATGTTATTGAAAACTCAATATCTTCAAGACAGTAACAAATGGCTCACGGCAGCGGTGATCAGTCTTTCTTATTGTTTAATGGAATTGCTGAATCGTTTTAGGCTTTGGTGCACTGGAAATAAGGCGTAAGCGTGCAATATTAAGCGTCCTTATCACTTGTAAGGGGTGTCGTCTACTGATTCGGTACAGTCGGACGGCAAAATATTACACACTAGCTTCTTTCTGCGCGCGGCTTCGCTCTTTTTTATTGTCACAAATCATTCCAAGGAAATGTTTTAAATAGCCTATGACACTCGGGAATAATGTATCTTAATATTATTGAAATATATTTTAGATTCGGATGAGCAGTTTCGAAGATAATATGAACATCACTTTCCCAACTGTGTGGAAAATAGATTTTAATATGTCGTCGGGCCTGTGCCGGAACTACATGGAAGATTGAAAGATGGCGTGGGATCATTCTAAAACGGACGTCAAGCAAAACAGTACCTAAACACACTCAAAGTCACTATTTTCTTTACTTTGGCAAGGTACATACTTCACCGAGTTCACAGACGGTTGACCACTTTTCAACCTTATTACTCAGAGCATAAGGGTGAAAAGTGACAGACCGTCAGCGCACTCGGTGTAACTATTAATCCATTTCAACCAATGATATTATAAATAAAAGAGGATATCGCACTAGCGCACGCAAATTATTCCAGACAAATTCAGACAATTGTCGTAATTTAAGTATTTCAAGCGACTACCTATTTCTGTATCATACGTTCGGTATTACCTATTGCAGTCGTAACAACGCAACGTTATTTGGACGCCCCGCAGTATGAACGTAGCGTGTCTTTCTTTGTAATATTTATCATTGATTTCAACCTGTTAAATAAGGCCCTGAATTATATCAGGGCCTTATTTATGTATGGGAATCAATGTAGTAGATGAAAATTCTTGTTCTTCCCACAGATCGCTACGAAAATAATAAGAATAGCTCCCGACGTGAAAAAAAAAATAAGCTAGCAAGCAAGGTGGCACCGGAGTTGACTGCTCAGGGTGCGCCAGACTTTCATGTAAGTAGGTACTTATCGCAATTTGTGGAGTGGAGGCAATTTAATGCACTTTATTAGGGAAGGGAATATCTATCTCTAAAGATATCTATCTCTATCGAAATCTCATGAATTGCCTTAAGTGTGGCGAAGACTTTACTCAAGTAAATAGGTATTGTAAGAATTTTCCGAACTTCATGTAATCTTATTTTATGGTTAGTTCAAGGACCAATTGTTTGGGGTGCGTTGTCAGAATTCCTCCTCGTGTGCCTGATGGCTGCCGGTCCCTCTCGATACGTCTGGAGGGAATAGCAGCTGCTGGGCCGGTGCACCCTGGGCGTGGGCAGTATCCTTCCCCGAGGAATGGGAAGAGATTCTTATTCCTCGGGAAATGTTACTGCCCATGGCTAATATTCTGACATGGGGGGTCCCTCATGGACCAAGGGGGCGTTGCTCCGCGTGACCCTCTGAAAAGCAGAGGGCACAGCGGAGGAGCAAGGACGGGCTCGGTGTGCACTTACCCTGCCTCCGAGCAGACAGTGAAGGACGTGCGTCCTTCACTGTCTCCGTCGATATCGTAATCCCACCGTCGAAGTGTCGTGGAACACGTCTCGCGGCTTCGATTGGGACCGAGGGTCTTGGCTTAACCGCCCGGACCACGAGGTAGAAAACCTCTATAAAAAGTTACCCCGAATCTCAAGCGGCGGCGCACCGCGAGGAGATGTATGGCTGACGGGTTCCTTTGGAAAATCAGTCTCTAGTGCGAACCACTGCCGGGCCTGGCTATGGCTTATCTGGGTACAGGGGGCACTGCCCAGATGGACTTTTTATTTCCCCCATACTCGTGGGAACAGTATGGAAACGAATACAACCCAAAACACGGCCGATATCGGCGAAGGAAGGGAGGAGAGGGATGCGGTGTCGGAGTCCGGCGCCGCAACCAGCGAGGTGAGCGCGGGAGGCTCAGTGAGCTCCCAGCGCGGGAGGCCCGGGGCTGCTGCGGGGAACAGGGAGTTCCTACGCAAGCGGTCCAGGCCGGTAGGCGACCGAGAGTCGTCGTCAGATGGGGAGCTGGCTTCGGCTCGCAAGATCCCCACCAGCAAGCGCGGCGGGATCCGCGGCAAGGGGAGAGGCCTCTCTGCCACCGAGAGGTCGGCGCGGCTTGCCGAGGAGGGGCGCCACCCAGGGGTAACCGCCGGTCACGAGGTGGCCCGTTCGGGCTATTCTGGCGACGAGGCGGGCGCAGATGGCGGCTCTGATGCGGAGCGTAAGGCCGGGCTCGCGAAGGAGGTGGAGGCAGCGCTGAGGGCTGTCTCCTTCAAACAAAAGCCCTCCACCAGGCAAAGGGCTATACCTGCTGCGGTCGCCTCCATTATGGCGGCAGCGGAGGCTAGATTTGCGGGGCCGCCGCCAGACGGCGTGGCCAAACTGAGGGCAGAGGTCGCTCGACTGACAGCCGCCACGGAGCTTCTCAAAGAGGAGAATAGGAAGCTCCGAGCAGACCTGGCCAGTCTGCGCGAGTCCGGCTCTCGCGAGGCGCCCCAAAATGGGGGCCAGAAGCGTCCAAGCCAGCACGTGCCGGTGGAGAACCAGGTCCTGAATCTGGTTCGGCAGGAGCTGGCTGCCTTCCAGGCGCGGTTCTCCGTCCTGGAGGGCATTGTCTTACGCCCCCCCCTGGCGGCAAACAAGGCGCCCCCGGGCCTGAGAGCGGCCTCATATGCGTCTGCTGCGGCCTCCGCACCGGGGCCGCCCAGCCAGCCCCCCGGCAGGGTTATGTCGGCCCCGACGAAATCGGCTCCGGTTAAGAAGGCGGCGGCCCTGAAACAGGGCAAGGCGGCGGCCCAAAAGAAGGGCAAGGCGAATATGCCAGCGCCAGCCGCGAGACAGCCGCTATCGCCGCCCCCCCCGCCTCCTAAGCCTTCCGTGGCCGAGACCGGGTGGCAGGTGGCTGGAGAAAACGCGAGGGAGCGAAGGGCGGCCAAAAAGGCCAGGAGGCAGGAGCAGAAACGCCGGCAAAAGGAGCGGGGCGTCGCGGTTAGGCTCAGCGCCCCGAAGACCGCAGCTGTAGTGATTACACTACAGCCGGACGCGGAAAAGAGGGGCGTGACCTACCGCGACGTGCTCGCTAAGGCGAAAGCGACGGTGGATCTCGGAGAGCTCGGGATCACCGGGGGCCTCCGGCTTAGAGTCACCGCAACAGGGGCTCGAGTGCTGGAGATCCCTGGCGAAACCCGTGGCTCGTCCGCTGACGCTCTGGCTGAAAAGCTTAGAGCGTCCCTAAATGCGGACGAGGCCAGAGTGTCCAGGCCCGTCAAATGCGCAGACCTGCGCATACTGGGTCTGGACGACTCGGTGACCGAGAAGGAGGTGGTTGCCGCCGTCACCAGGACCGGTGGGTGCCCTGCCGAGCAAGTCAAGGCAGGCACCTTACGTCCGGACCTGTCGGGCATGCGAACCATAACGGTAAGCTGCCCTGTGACGGCGGCGAAAGTCATTGTGGAGGGCCGAAGGCTCTTGGTGGGCTGGGTTTCGGCGCAGGTGAAGCTGCTGGAACCCAGACCTCTGAGGTGCTTCCGCTGCCATGTGGGGCACCACGTGTCGGTCCGGTGCACTTCGGAGGTGGACCGCAGCGGCCTGTGCTTCCGCTGCGGCCAGCCTGGTCACATGGCCGCGGCTTGCTCCGCCGCGCCGCGCTGCGCCGCATGTGCGGCAGCTGGCAAGCCGGCCGATCACCGGGCAGGGAGCAAGTCCTGCGGTACTCCCGCCAAGGCCAGGGGCAAGGGAAGGCCCTCCGCCACCACCGCCAAAACCCCCACCGTCGCCACCACCGCAGCCGCCGCCACTGTCGCCGCCGCTGCCGCTACTGCTGCAACTTCCGCAGCGGGGCCCTCGCAGGGGGCCCGGGAGGGGGCTGAAATGGAGTGCCAGTAACGGCCCCATTACGCCTTCTCCAGGCGAACATCAACCACTGCGCCTGCGCTCAGGATCTGTTGCTCCAGAGCGTGGCGCAGTGGTCGATTAACATCGCCGTGGTCGCTGAACCGTACTTTGTCCCGCCCAGGGATGACTGGGTGGAGGACCTTAGCGGCTCAGTGACCATAATTGCGTCGGTCGCCGCCGGTACCCCGACCCTTGAGAGTGTCAGGAAGGGTCAGGGGTGCGTAGCAGCACGGTTCGGGGAGATCGTTGTAGTGGGAGTCTACTTCTCCCCGAGCCGAACTCTCGCCGAGTTTCACAACTCCCTCACGGAGTTGAGTGTCGTCATCGGAAGCCATTCCCTCCCCGTGCTTGTGCTCGGGGACTTCAATGCCAAGAACTTGGCTTGGGGTTCTCGTTACACGGACGTGCGGGGTAGAATGGTGGAGGACTGGGCTCTGGAGACAGGCCTGGTCGTCCTAAATCGGGGTTCTGTCCCCACGTGCGTGCGGATGCGGGGCGAGTCGGTGGTGGATATCTCGTTCGCCAGCCCCGCTCTGTCGCCGCGTGTCGTTGACTGGCGCGTCATGGAGGGGGTGGAGACCTATTCCGACCACCGGTACATCCGGTTCGACGTCTCCACCCAGTCCTCAAGCGTGCCGGTCCTACAGGCCCCGAGTGGTCCGCGATGGGCGCTGAAGCAGCTGGACCGGGAGCTCCTCCTGGAAGCCTCGATCGTGCAGGCCTGGGTGTCATCACCAGTCAGGCCTGCCGACATCAACAACGAGGCGGGTTGGTTCCAGGAGGCCATGTCCGACATTTGCGACGTGGCAATGCCCCGAGTTCGGCCAGGAAGCGCCCGGCGTCAGGTGTACTGGTGGTTGCGAGAGCTGACGTCTCTGCGCAAGGCGTGCGTTGCCACGCAGCGCCTGTACGCCAGGCATCGCAGGCTCCGCATCCGCCCTCCGGATGCGGCAGCCATTGAGGCGGAGCTGTACGAGGGGTACAGAGCGGCGAAGACCACCCTCCAAGAGGCTGTCCGGCGGGCCAAGAACTTGGCCCGCGAGGAGATGCTGGAGTCTCTGAACGGAGATCCGTGGGGGCGCCCTTACAAGATGGTGCGGGACAAACTCCGCACCCGGGCCCCCCCGTTGACGCAGAGTCTCCGGCCTGAGCTCGTGGAGGACGTGGTGAGCGCTTTGTTCCCTTCGCGAGGGGAGCATCCTCCCCCGCCTATGGCTCCGCCGCCGCGTGCGGTGCCGGAAGCGGACCACACCGATGACGATGACGACGTTCCGGAGGTGACTGGGGTAGACCTGAGAGTGGCGGTACGCAGGCTGAAAACCAGAAATACCGCCCCGGGACCCGATGGCTTGCCTGGCAAAGCCTGGGTCCTGGCCTCTGAGGCTCTCGGGCCCCGACTGGAAGGGCTCCTAAGCGCATGCTTGGAGAGAGGCCAGTTTCCGCTTCGTTGGAAGACGGGGAAGCTGGTCCTCATCCGGAAACCAGGGCGCCCTGCGGACTCTCCGTCCGCATACCGGCCCGTCGTGCTGCTCGACGAGGTGGGCAAGCTCTTTGAAAGAGTCATTGCCAACCGCCTCGCCGGGCACCTTGCGGGGATGGGGCCGGATCTTGCGGAACACCAGTTTGGTTTCCGCAAGGGGCGCTCGACGGTGGACGCCATCATGCGCGTGAGAGCCCTCACGACGGGGGACGCGGTGTCCCGGGGCGGGGTCGTCTTGGCGGTGTCTCTTGACATCGCCAACGCCTTCAACTCCATGCCCTGGAGCTGCATTAGGGAGGCACTCCGGTATCACCGGGTGCCGACCTACCTTCGTCGTGTGGTCGGGGACTACCTGACGGATAGAGCCGTCATCTACCCTGGTCGAAGCGGAGAATGGAACCGGCGAGAGATGTCGTGCGGTGTTCCACAGGGATCGGTTCTGGGACCGGCCCTGTGGAACATCGGTTACGACTGGGTGCTGCGCGCCGACCTCCCTACCGGCGTCAGCGTAGTTTGCTACGCTGACGACACGCTGGTACTGGCACAAGGGAGGTCGCACGAGGCGGGGGCCGAAAACATGACACGCGGGGTTGCGATAGTCGTGGAGAGGATCCGGCAATTGGGTCTCGAGGTGGCACTGCACAAGTCCGAGGCCATGTGTTTTCATGGGCCTCGGAATGCGCCACCGTCGGGATCCCTACTGACGGCAGGAGGGGTTTCCATCGGCGTCGGGTCGACGTTGAAGTACCTAGGACTCGTCCTCGACAGCCGGTGGAACTTCGTGGAGCACTTCCGACGTTTGGCTCCCAAACTGGAACGGACAGGGGCTGCCTTCAAGCGGCTCTTGCCCAACCTGAGGGGTCCAAACGCCTCCTGCCGGAGGCTATACGCGGGGGTCGTGCGGTCCATGGCCCTTTACGGGGCCCCGGTGTGGGCGCGTTCTTTGAGGCGGCAAGCCGCCCACTACCTGAACGCGCCCCAAAAAGTAATAGCCATAAGGCTAATCCGGGGGTACCGCACGATCTCCGGCGAAGCGGCTAGCCTCCTTGCCGGATTGCCGCCATGGGATCTGGAGGCGATAGTCCTCGCACGCCTGCACGAATGGCGCGCGGAGGCACTACGTCGGGAGGAAACTCCGCTGCCGCGGCAAATTGCTGCTCAGCGGACAGACCTCCGGCGTGATCTCATGGCGACATGGAGAGAGCGACTGTCGCAACCCCGTGCAGGGCACGCCACCATAGTGGCGATAAGTCCCCTCTTTGAGGAGTGGCTAGAGAGGCGCCACGGCGCCCTCACCTACCGCCTGACTCAGGTCCTCACCGGACACGGTTGTTTCGGGAGGTTCCTGCACCGAATCGGGCGGGAGGAAACGCCCGGGTGTTTCCACTGCGAGGATCGTCCGGAGGACACGGTGGAGCACACCGTGGAGGTCTGCCCCGCTTGGGCGGAGCACCGCCGTGTCCTCGTAGCGGCGATTGGCGGCGGCGATCTCTCGCGTCAGGCCTTGGTTCAAGCCATGGTCCGGAGCGAGAGGGAATGGGAAGCCGTCACCTCCTTCTGCGAAGCAGTCATGCTAGTGAAGGAGGTGGCGGGACGTGAGAGAGAAAGAACCTCACGTCCCAGTCGCCGCGGGAGACGCCCTGGGCGTTGGGGGTCACGTGGTGGCTCCCGGCCACCGTAGGCGCGGGCCTGTGGACGGCGAGTTATGGGCCAGCTCGCCGTCCGGCCGTCTTATGACGACAGGCCGTGTCGACGGCGCGGTCGTGTTCCACGCGCGCCTCAAAGAGATGTCAGCAAATAAGTAGGGGTCCGCAAGGGCCGATGCCTGCCAGGGCTGCGGGACTGTTCGAAAGAGATACCGTGGCCCTGGAACACAAAGGGCAAAGAAGGAACATGGATGGGTTTTAGTCAGTACAAGTCTGACACTCCCTTCCGCTCCGCCCAGAGTGGGGGGGGTCATTTGATGATTTCCCATCCGGAAAAAAAAAAAAAAAAAAAAAGGACCAATTGTTTGAATTTGATATTAAGATGGACTGTTATTGAGTTTCGACAGGTAACCGATCACAGGTCCTAGCGCGAGCGCAGGGTTTAAAAGCGTAACGTAAATACGTCGATATTAGAATAGAAAATACGATTATCCAATTCAATAGCATTTTAGTTAAATTGTTTGCAACAACCACAATCAGTCTCGACAGTTTCATCTATAGATATGAATAAATTCTTGAAAATTATGAAAAATATTATTTGTGAAACTAGTATTTTTAATTTTAAAATCGACATACGTAAATACGTTTACACCGCGCGCTCGTGTTAGGGCCTGTACCTAGCTCCGTTTGATAGAACTTTGAGACTGAAGAAACATTTGAATTTCTGGCGAGTGAATAAATCGTAATTAGTTATTTGAATTCGTGTTTTTGAAGTCCTTCCAAGAGCCAAAAATAGATTCCATATCAGCGTGAACGTTCTTATTATTTACTAAGAACTTACAGACCACGGATTTTAAATCTGTTTAATGCTTATTTTTTGTTTAATTTAAGCACAAGGTAGATAGAGAGTAGTAGAGAGCTCTTTATAATTCAACACTCCTCAACACACTAAAATAAGTATTTGAAAGAAAGAAAGAAAGAAAATATATTTATTTTTCACATACCACAAGTGTACACAGTATAAAAAAATATTAAAAAACTTAGATCTAAACCAAAAAAATAAGATAGTGTGACACTGTATGCCTCACGGCTGCGATAAATAGGCCCAGTTCAGCAAAATGCCGAATTTACCTACCAATGAGTAATCATAGTTACCTACACAATAAATATTTTTAATAAATCTAGCAACCTTGTTCAAGATTAATCAAACATTTTAATATGCTCAAAATAGTTCTCCAATTAATTCCAAAAGCACACACGCCAAACTTCTGATTAAAAACTCTTTCCAATAACTGGCAAACTGGACATTTTCCAACGTCAGCTGATTAAAAACCGACCGAGTTGAAAAACCAAATAGGTTGAAAAACCAAGCGGGTTCGATGGGGGAACTTTTGTCTGGCACTAATCTTTGGAATAGGGTTCTCTCATCAATAACATATTATGGGCAGGTTGAAATTGAACCTTTTGATTGCAGGAATCGGGTTGAAACAGGCGTGTTTATTTTAAACTAAGACTGTGTGTGTGTTTAAAATGTGCAGTGTTTTTAATTTAATTTAAGAATAACGTGGAGTAATTTTTTTTAAAATAAATAATACTTAAACGTACTGTAGTGCGGTAGCGAAGGGTTAATTTTTGAAAGTAGTAAGCCGGAGAGTTATTATCAGTTTATAAAATACTGACTGTGCCGGTTTTAAAAGGGAAGCCGGTAGGAATCGAGTTGTATGGAACCTTCGCCACTGCTGTGGTGTTGTGTTAAGTTTAGTATACAAGTAGTATGAGAGGTACCGTTAATCTGACGAAGTATTTTTGTACCGACTAAAAATCATAATTATCAAATCGTAGTTTTGGGTGATTGAGAAAAAAGACGAAAATCATTAATACCCTAAACGAATACATTCTCTAATTAAGAAATTAGTGACGAATTCTAAGACATCTCTAAGACAAATATAACCGTAGCACAGCAGGGTGATCAGCGCGCGGTCAGCTGCTCCTGAAGACTAGGAATGCAAAGTTACAAAAAGTAAAAGTTGTAAAAAAAATTATGAAGAAAGTAATTTCATACCGCGTCGGATCCTTATTGAATGATTTTGATTTTTGGGATCACTTTCAACCTAAAAAATATAGTGTGAACAGTTAATTAAGTGTTAACACTTACCACAGGCTGTGGTAAGTGAGGGGAATTAATACTTCAGCCAAGATTACCTAACCAATAGGCCTATGGATTATGGTACGTTTACTCCATGCTTACCTGAAGCATGGAGTAAACGTACCATAATCCACGTAATTTTAATAGCTGTAAGACTTTTTTTAATTTTTACGCATGTTACTCTAACAATCATTGTTCTTTTCGTAAAAACGATCACAAAACTGCAGGTTAGTAAAGTATTCGATTCAAAAACCTTTCGAATTTACGTTACTTTTACATCACACGTTCGTGCTAGCTCGTCTGAACGACAATAGAATACTTAAAATGCACCCCCATCTTCAACACCACTAAATCACTCACGAAAACCCTTTAAAAAAACGAATAAAATCTTGTCAGTTAACTTTGTTGTACCTGAAGCTGAAAAAAAGGGTTGTGTAATATTTCAACCGAGGTTTTTTACCCTATCAAGCATCACTTGGGCGCTTACCTCGGTCGATAAGGTCGGGTACCCACTGTATTATCTTGCGTCCTTCGCACGGCTCACTCTAATGCTCTTTATGTTTTTATTCCATTACTTTAGGCCACACCGCGAATGTACCCGCAGGTTTACGTTCCCTGCGGCTGTCGTTAAGGTAACGTATTGCTATAGGTAATGCCTTTTACCAGCGTTGCTTATTTTAACACGCGAATGTGTTTTCTGTAAGTAAAACAACGGCAAGTTGATACTAACATTACAATACGTTTTTGTTGCGTAGGCTCTTGGGGTTTTTATCTCTTTCTAATATCAGTTTTGGCAAGGTTATTGGTTTTTACGTTATTACGTAAAAGGAATGTAAGTAGGTTTATGGCAGTTGTAAGAAAATGACTACTTTGGCTCTTTACTGAGATCCATCCTAAGCATTAAAAGATGATTTCCACCAAACAGCTCGCATTGCATCGTATCGGAGCTGATTTTACTATCTTTAAACGATATTATATCGTGTACACAGTATTTAAAGTCAATATTACCAAGCCGTGCACAGCAGCTTGACTGCGGGCGTCTTCCGCAACACGCGATCGCAGCCGAAAGTATCCTGCGACCCGCGATCGCCTCCATTCGCCTGTCTTCGTAACCGATCAGATACTTTCGGCCGTCAACACGGTAGAAATGAAACTATTTAACTAGGCGCAGAAACGGATTCGTTCGCAAGCGACGGTACGGAGCCGATCGTATGCTTCGACATTATGTCGGACACGATCGGCTGTCACCGCATGAGTTCGTATCCTTTCCGATCCGATACGATGCGAGTCGTTTGGTGGAAATAATCCTTCAGTGGCACGACCGCGTTCATAATGCTGAGGTTCTGCGCCGTTCTGTCATGTATGCATAGAAGTTTTACTGATGCAGCACCAACTTATGTGGTGTGGGTGTGAAGCACATCTTCAGATGAAAGAAATAATGAAGAAATTCTTCAAAATATCGAAATAATTTAATAGAAAACCAATTTTGTTTTAAATAAGTTTACAAGTACCTATACAATCTTTCCCATCTGATCTAAAAATAACTACTGCATCTCAGTAGCTTCATCCCTCGCAAATTGCAAGAGTCAACAGGGCGACTGATTTATTTATTTAACCCACCTGTTACAACTAACGTGATATATTTACGTGCCACTTTATTGCACTCCGTTTACTTTTTTAGAGTTCACTTGCACTACAGTGTAGATAAAACGTGACGGTGCATTTGTGAGTGATGAAGAACTGACTTGGCTTTTGCTGTTCTATGATATGAGTTTTGCTTTCAGTACACAATCAAACAATGAATATACTTTACGTACTCTTCTGTCCAACCTCTCGAGGATAACAGTCGTTTTTTCTTAAATGTCACTTACAGAGCTTCGAAAAAGGCTAGATCTATATTTAAACTTCATATTTTTATGTGCTTTTTTAAAAGCCAATAAATTCAATGTCTAATACAGGGTCTAAGGGAGAGCTCTCCACAAACAGACAGGGTGCATCATATCATATTCCACAGGAATTTTCTCCGGAATTTTGAGTTTCTTTTTTTCAGTTACTATTCCTTTATTTCAAAATAAAATTATTCTAACGAACGACGCGTGAAATCAGCTGTTCACTTCCTCTACACTCCTAGCAACAGATTTCATCAAACCCATCGTTGCGCTTGCCGCTCACTACGTGCATTTTGCCACGGTAACGATACTTTGCGTATAAGGAAATAAACTATTCAAATTTATTTGATTCCCATAACATTCCTGAAATAATTTCCGGTTATCTTAACGTGATATACTGAATTCACCCCATCAGTTTGTTGAGGACTATCCCTTACACCCTGTATTTCTAAATAGTCGTTCAGACAATCAACATATTTACAAATATAATTTGCAATCGGTTTGGAGGTACCTGTGCAACAATACACAAAAGTTAAATATAGATGCATGTTAACGAGATTCAACCATGAGTTCCACACCAAAAATGCTATTAAAAAATTCTGTTACAAAACCAACTAATCTACTCCGTCGCCCCAAGTGCCAAAAACTGTGAAACATCATCACACCCCCAACGCAGAACAAAATATTTCCTGCGAAATTGAATTAGGGAAAATTTTCAAAACAACACGAGTCTAATCTAACAGCCAGCCGAATTCTAATTAAACAAATTAGTTGCCAGAGTGTTGTACGATCTAGCGACAAATTCCAAGTTTTGAAAAGTACGGACTTTACGTACGTGAGTAATTTACTAATGCACCGACGTCGCACTTTCGTATCGCAGTGGGAATGAAATGTTGTTGGGCTGCGATCGGGAGACGCGGAAGGAGCGCGGTAGCGATTAATAGGAAAGTTTTATAGTTTACTAGCGACCCGCCCCGGCATCGCACGGGTGCAATACACACATAAACCTTCCTCTTAAATCACTCTTATCTATTGCTGAAAACTGCATTAACATCCTTTGCGGAATTTAAAAGATCTAAGCGTACAAACAGCGGGAGCGACTTTGTTTTATACTATGTAAAGATAACCGGTGCGTCTGCCCTCTTCTTTTATGATCTTGGCTTGACACACTACCACGTGTCTATGCGTTGAATAGGACGTGTTTTTGAAAGTGCTTACAATAACATTAACTCTTAATTATAAATACACTATCTTGACGACTGACATAACTTTCAAAGCAATCAATTTGTGTAAAAGTCCCCACTGAACTTTTGGAATTTAACGTAATCTTTTCGTATTAGATTTCCACTGTTTACCCTTGTGTGTCCTAACCCGAACTCCTCACCACCCCAAGCCGAAGCGCGCACCTCTCTCATCATATTTGCAGCTTTCATTACAGATATTAAAAACTATGCAGTCGGGATCCGATTCATTAATACGAAGGAATGCAAAACGTGCTGTACTATCGTTGTTTTATTTATTCCAACAATGTAAACATAAGTGAAAGTGCTTTTTATCATAGTTTATCTTTTATCTTTAGTTCGCTTTGTGAGTGGAATTTACCGTCATTATACACTAGGGTTTTTTTTATATTCTGGAAAGGCAGAAATCTGCTCGCGTTGCATTACCACCATAGAAAAAAGGTTTTGTCGACGGAAGAATCGACAAAATGACAGATTTCTTTTGTTGGTTTGTCATTTTGTCGATTCTTCCGTCGACAAAGCTCGTTTCTACAGTGGTCATGCTACGCGTGCTGGTATACGAGATTTTTAAAACATACGAGAATCGTAGAGCAAAAACCAATAGTTCAATCTTGTCTAGTTTATCATAGTTGTTACAGACTTTTGCAACATTTATGTATATTCGATCTCTGATCTGGAAAATGTCGTGAGAAAAGTTTTGAGTATAAGAGTAAAGGAAGACTAAAGAAACGATGGACAGACTGTGTGAAGGATGATCATCATCATCATCATCATCATCATTTCAGCCGAAAGACGTCCACTGCTGGACATAGGCCTCCCCCAAGTGTCGCCACATTGACCGATCCCGTGCGTCTCGCATCCAGCGGATCCCCGCAACCTTCACCAGGTCATCGGCCCACCTAGTGGGAGGCCTTCCAACGCAACGTCTTCCAGTTCGCGGTCGCCACTCCAGAACTTTCCGGCCCCATCGGCCATCCGTTCTGCGAGCAATGTGCCCTGCCCACTGCCACTTAAGTTTGGCTATTCTTCGGTCTACGTCGGTAACCTTGGTTCTCTTACGGATTTCCTCATTTCTGATTTGATCACGCAAGGAAACTCCGAGCGTAGCCCTCTCCATTGCCCTTTGGGTGACTTTAAGCCTTCTGATGAGGCCCATTGTGAGCGACCACAAGTAAATAAATTTGTTTATGGCAAGGTTTGGTTGCAGGGATCCGCTGGATGCGAGTCGCACGGGACCGGTCAATGTGGCAACACTTATGGGAGGCCTATGTCCAGCAGTGGACGTCCATCGGCTGAAATGATGATGTTGATGAAGGTCTGATGAGATTACGATTATTAGAAGAAGACATGCTGTGCTGACCCCAAATGAAATGGGATAAGGGCTGGGGAATGATGAGGCTTATCAGACTCTTATGTTAAATAGTATCCATGGAGTTTCTAGTCAGTTCTTCTCCATAGGAAACTAACAATAATAACCGCACAGGTGCACCTATCTGAAATAATATTGTTTGAATTTGCATTATTTATTGTTTTCACCAAAGAGAACACACTAAAGAAACACGTTTCTGTTCATCGTCAATATCATCAATTAATTCGCAGAATTTTCAAGCTTTGATACGGCATTTACAATACACGTGCTTGTTGCCAATCAGTTTTTCGGAGAAATGAAATTGAACGCATCATTCGAATGCTTTTTAAATTAATTTAACAATGGCCGTTCAGTCTTATTGTAAGTTTCAATATGGGATTTATTTTCATTAAAAATATTTAGTTAATGAATAAGACAAGACGCATTTTTGTTTTTACTTTCACTTTATCATATCATAAGATCACGCATGTATCCCCGAGGTTTAGGTTCCCACATTTCACCAGCAATTTTTTTTAAGTCTCATGTAATAGGGGGCGAGCCTATTGCCATCATCAACTGGACACAAATCCAGACTCCGTGGCTTCTACTGAAAAATCCCTGATAGAAAAACCCAATAACACTTAGCACGACCTGGTAATCGAACCCGGAACCCCATGCTCAGCAGCCGTGCTTGCGAACACTAGACCAACTAGGTAGTCAACACCAAACCACTTTCACTTTACTTCCAAATAAACTCCAACCAACCAACCAACTAACTAACCAACCATCCAACCTCCCATTCAATTATAAATGAATCATAGTCTAGTCAAAACAGTGCAGCACAGCTGGTATATTTAAGAACATTCTATGCGACACCCACCAACAGTCCAGTCTATTATAACCACTTGAACCGAAAAATGTCCAAACATACACAGTAACTATGTACAAAGGAAATTGTGAAATTAAAGTTAGTGTATATTATATAGAGAAAACTATAAAATCGAAGCGCAGCCGACAACATTTTAATTAATGTATTACAAGCTGTCAACGTCAAACACTCTCAAGGTTGTCACTTTTAAGTTTTAGAGGGAGACACTTGTATGCTGTGAATAAAATGATATTACCTGTGAGCAGTGGCATGCCTAGAGGCCAAAAATACCCTAACATCACGAAGACTTGTAGGTTATAAGGTCAAGCCAAGCTTATAGGCTTGTTTGAAAGTACCGCCACTACTTGAGAGCATAGATAAGTAGCAAACGCCTTCCCACTGGATCAACAAAGTTTTTAGGTAGCTTGTGTCAGCTCATAATTATTGATTTTTCGATCATTATAATCACTGTCAAAATGTTAAGTAATAGTTTAAGATCTTTTGCTGTTTAAAAAAAAATTTGCCCCACTAGGAATTTCTCCTGTATCGTGGATGTGTTTACAAAGATTCAAACTCACATACACAAACAGCCAGACCCGGAACGACTGTCTGCAGGCCATGCAAATATTTTTTCTCGTTTCAGTACACGTTATGCATTGAAGCTTAATTTCAAAACTTGTACATACTCACAATATTGAGTGTTTTAAAAACATTTTTGTCCAAATCCTTAAAAATAAACAAAAAGTTTGTATTTGTCCTCCTATCTAATTTTTAATAACCATTAAATTGTCATTCCTACATACAGAATCAGAATTATCCACTAGCTGTAGGGTACCTACTTAAACGTGACAATAAATCTGTATCAATGTTAGAAAATGTGACAACCCTGAACGCAACGCGAGTAGTGAATCAATAACGTACGTTTTCCAGTTTAATTAAAATTTCGACATAATGTTACCTTTGAGCGACCCTACATTGTAACTAGTAATTAAGGCTGCACTGATAAATGGCTCCTTTAAGTTTTGAATACCATGAAAATTTGATAAAATGGCTGCTGTTGATATATCATGTTGAATTAATACGTCATATAATAAAATTGTAACAGGCCGATGTCTGTCCATTGAAGATATTGAAAAAAATATATATGGGGGTCTTTATTATAGCAATAGAAGCCAAAACAACAGTTTTTAGATTTTTTTTCTTTCTGTCTGTATGTTTGTACGCCCATCACGCAAAAACTACTGCATGAATTTGAACACAGTTTTCTCCGCTCTACTGCTAGATGCTTCTCTGATCTTTTTTTTTGTTTTCGTACGAGGTCGCGGGCAAAAGCTAGCAATAAATACGATGATAATACAGTAATAATCTTAATACAATCTTCTAAAACGGACTTAAAATGCTCGTTGTTATAAACGTACGGGACAGCCTGAATGCTTAAATAAAAGCGTTCTATTGGACTTTCAAAGCGCGGCTCGGCGCCGAGAATAGAATTTTCAACAGTGTAATTATATTATGGCATTCATTCAGGTGTCCTTAAGTTTTAGTGATAACTGGTATAAATCACCCTTACTTTGTTTAAATAATCTTTACTCAAAACTAAGGATTTCAAACAAATATTTTTGTGTGCTGTAGTGCATAAAAAAAGATCTCATAAAATAAAAAAAATCAACCCTTAATTCGGAAATGTTCATTATACTGTACATGAAATTTCTAAAAATCTAGACATACTAGATTTTTTTTATTATTTTTCCTGGTTTTAGGGAAGTTCTTAAAAAAATATATACAGAAATCAATATTTCCAGAATTATTCCCTTTGCCAGATTAAGGGTTAACCAAAAACATTACCTATTTGCATAATTTGAAAAACCAAAATAAGAAAAAGCACAAAGGAATATCTCACCCATATGGACCCATCAAATAATTCACCTACCCACATATTACGGAGAAGGAAAATGTCCAACAACATCTCGTTTTTAACCTCTTGACCGCCATAATACAAATCACTTCCCGGGTACCCTCAACGCTAAATATGAGTTGAGACATTTTGTAAATTCAATAATAGGAATTGGGATCTTTTGTCCAGTACTCAACTGTCGGGTTGATGATGACTGGTGAATACGACCTCGTTAATTCTCCACTTATAAGGCTTGGCCTTAGTTTAAACTTGCCATTGATAAACGATCTATAAATAAGTAAGTACTTGCTTTACCATATCGATAAATGGAGAACCCAATTTGGCCATTAGCATTATTAGCTAGGAAATAATATGGTGTTATTTAATTACCATATACAAACTAACACGAGGAGCTCGTGGCTAGATAATAACAGCCGCTCGGGTCAATTTTTAGGTTAAGCCGTGCTTGCCTAGGTTTGTCTGTGGATGGGTGACCGCCTATTACATACCGAGTTTCTTCCTTAAGCCGTTAGTCCCGGCTGTCATTTGTAGATATTTGACAATCCTTACAGGTAGTTAGTGGCCCGATAGTCTAGAAACCAATCGTACCAAGGGATATCGTATTACCCAGTACTAACTGGGTTGTGGAGGTCAGACAGGCAGCCGCTCCATGTTTAATACTAGTATTCAGCTGCATCCGGTTAGACTGGAAGTCGACCCCAACATAGTTGGGAAAAGGCTAGGCAGATGATGATGATTATTCAAACAGTGAACAGAGTGTACAGACATATAAAAGCATCAGTAGTACATTCCCTGTTTTTGGGCTGCGCCACAGTCGGGTAAAAATAAACGAGATTATTTCAAGATGTTACAGTACGACGATGGCAATAGAAAACACACTATTATTATTCGCTTCCCACAACGCATCCTCACACACCCCTTCTCAGAAAACCTAGTCAAGTTTTCGGGAGCGTTATTATATTAAATAAAAGAGTAGTAATCTTCAATACTAAACCTAGCGGATACATGTGCGACTTAACGCTACTTATCTGCTAAGTTTACAAAAATGCATCGAAGGTTCTAGAAAGGCCACCCTAACCTGCAACGGTGAAAAAGAAAGAAAGAAAATACATTTGTATGGCACATGCCACAAGTGCACACAATATAAAACAAAAATGATACAAGAAAAAAAAAAAAACTTAAAACTAAACAAAAAAATGTAGGTAACACTGTGTGCCAAATATTACCAGTTCAGCAAAACGGTTCGGTGCATTTTATGCTTTCACGGTGATCACGCGTTGTGGTTCAGGTTACATAACTACCTTCACACCGTTAATATCACTAAACAAAAACACTACTTCCCTAACACATTGTCTATACACTGGGCTGCAAACCGCCCTTAATTGAAAACTGTCCCTACACAGGCTTTAGGTTATGCCTTGATTTTAATAATAGATAACATTGACGTCCATAGTCTTCAGCTGATGGGTTTAAGCCGGATTAGTTGATGGTTTTAGGCATGGGTATACTCGAAAGTAAATAATGTACCTACATTAATAAAGAGTATGTGCTGGTAACTTTGAATGTTACATAACATCACACCTGTAATCCCCGAAGGGTTAGGCAGAGGTGTACCTAATAGTACACCCACATTTCACCAGTTATGTTAAAGTCCCATGCCATAGGAGAGAGCCTTTTGCCATTAACCGGGCATATATCCAAACTCTGTGGCTGCTACTGAGAAATTCCTGATGGAAAAACCCAATAACACTTTGCTTGACCTGGGAATCGAACCCAGGACCTGCTCAGCAGTCGCGCTTGCAACCACTAGACAACGAGGCATTAATTAAGATTGCTGTCACTGAAGTAGCAACAGAACCACCAGTGAAATCACTTGAATACTAAATGATACTATGATAATATGTTTAATTTACGAATTATTTTATAAATAAAATATGAAAGATAATAATCGTTACTGGTACTGATACTTTTAGCCTGCGTCATCCCACTGCTGGGCAAATACATTACCCCATGGTTTCGATCCAGGGCTAATGTGGGCCACTGGTCGTTGTTTTTGTCCAGCTCGTCCCGCCATCTTCTTCGACGTATGCAGCGACGCCTTCTGGCTGTGTCAGGGCTCCAGAAAGTGGTTATTTTGGCCCACAGCTCATTGAGCATGCGGCAGACGTGGCCAGTCTAGTCTCATTTCGGCGTAGCGGCTTTTTGAGCAAGATCAGTCATTTGTGTTTTGGAGTGCAGTATGGTGTTGGGTACATGGTCGGTTAGTTTGACGCCTAGAATGCTGCGCTCCATTTCACAAAAATAAACGTTAAAAAATAGACAGATATAGATAGTAATAAACGTTATCATTACTTATTTACAAACGCACTCTACTGCAATATATCAACTGGCCATACCACCATTTCCAATTCACTCACAGAAAATTTAATCTCGCCTACAATTTACCATAACTCCCCGAACTAATGATCTCCATCTCATGTTTTATTAAAACCTCATGCAGCAAAGACAGTTTGTTCCGCCACAAATAAAACCATCTTCTCGAAGGTCCTACGGAAAGTTTCAATTGAAATGTCACGATAACGAATAACAATAGTCTGCTATGTCGAGCGCCTGTTGGTACTGGGGACGCAGTTTTTGACAACTTTTTGTATCTACGCCAGTTCGGTCGGATCGAATTATTTCTGTTGTTGATTTAGTGGGGAAAGAGATGATGTATTTGCTGTTTTTTCGAAACAAGTTGCTTTTTTTGTACCTACTTTACTTTGTATGAATTATTTAGGTGGGGTTCTGAAATTTGTTACGTCGGTCTACTGGTCGGGTGCGCTACTGCTGAGTGTGATGTCCTGGACTCGATTCCCAGGTCGTGTAAAAAAGTGTTAATAAGTTGTTCCATCTGAAATTTCTGAGTCATGATTTGTGCAGAAAACATAACAAGTGAAATGTTATAATCTCTGCCTAAGAAAATAGGCATGATGTTTTATAATGTTTATAGTAAAAAAAAGGGTTTTATTGGGTGTGACGTTATTCTCAGCATACCCTTTGAATTCATACCTATTATTTATATAAAGGGGTTGCATGAAAAATAACTAATCTGCCATCTTCGGGAGACAACCATATTGGGTTTATAATGTCGTTACTTAGTCATTGCCATCCAAACTTAACGTGTATGCAAGATTTCAGCTCAATCGGTTAGGGATAACTGTTTCAAAATTCAGTTACGAGATTTGACCAAAACAAACATAGCCAGTTAAATAAAAGCTTGTAAAAAATGCTCTTTCATGTCGCACAAAATACCATCAGAGTTACTTCCTCAAAGCTAGATCCTTAGTCCCATCAAACGGTTACAAGTACCCTCAACGACAGCATAATATGAGGAAGATTGAAGTGAACTAGACTCCTTCAATGTCTCTTTAGCTCCTTAGTAATGGCGGACGAATGACGTTTAATCTTTATATTATTTTTAGTTTCAGTGAACATACGTTCCACAATCATACAATTAAGCGACACAAGGATTATTTGGTGCGAGGCCAAAATCGGTGCTTACTAACGATGCCATTTTATTTTTTTGCTACATTTGGAAAAACAATAAACAAATCAAACTTTTTACTATTATAAATGCGAAACTTTGGATGGTTGTTACTCAATCACGCCAAAACGGCTGAACGGATCTGGATAAAAATCGGCACAGAAATAGATTGTAGTCCGGAATATTACACGGGCTACTTTTTATCCCGGAAGTACGATCCCGTGGGCCAATCTGCGGGTTAAGCTAGTGCTTACATATAGACAGCACCCAGCTGTCAACGTCAATCGTCAAAACATCCATACAGTATTGTAACATGTTTAGAAACGGCTACATACTTTAGTTTAACAGAACAGTAATTGTCACATCAGCACAAATCTTAAGAAACTTATCCAACGCGGACCCTTCGTTGATTGTCCAGCAAACGTCACCCACCCCTCGAACCCTCTAATCTCAATCACAAGGAAGCGTCAATGAATGTGTGAGTGTCCCAGCTACCTAACACAAGTGAGATAATAACATTCTACTCGGAACTGTCTCGAATGGTTGAGATAATGATGAGGGGGATTTTCTTCACTAGTGTATTTAAGAGGTATAGACGCAAACAGCAGTGAAACATTTTAATAATTAGTGACCGAAACTTAAACACGTCATTGTACTCATGATAACAAACAACTTTGAAACAATATGAAACGCGCGCGCGCGCGCCTTTGACCTATCAGCTGTTAGCCGATTGACTCTGCCTACCCACTGTTGCACGGTACGACAGTAATGAGACAGAACGGCGCGCGGCGTCACGCAATTAACAGCTGATAGGTAACAGGCGCGTGCGCGCGAATTTCATACGGCTGTTGTATTATTGTGATAAAAATGAATGACTATTAAAAAAAATTTTTCTTTGGGAAAGTTGTTTGTTTTCATGAGTACAATCACTTGTGTAAGGATCGGTTACTAATTACCAGTCACCCTTTATACATTATGAAAGGTGTTAAAATATATTCGTAGCTTTTAACCTGCCTACTAACAATGTACACTATTTCATTTAAAAAAATTTGAGCGCAGTTAAAAATAGAGTACAAAAAGCTTTTTGTCATCAATTTGACATCTCGGCAAATTGACGACGACAACACATATCTAAGTATGTGAAAGGAAAGGAGATTCCAATTCAGTTCTGCGTGTATGGCGTGCATTATAATTTAGTGTTAAAATACCGCCCATGCAAAAATATTTGACAAAGTTTTCCTAAAAGCTAAAAAAATGTTTGGGTTAGCATAATCAGTCAATAACGTTCCCACTGTTAAGAGCTGGCTTCTTCTCCACAGGATACGACCAACCTGAACCGCACACCTTTTCTCAACGTTTTATAAGTACTCATGTAAGCCTCTACGTGAAATTACAAAAAAAAAATTTTTGATTTAGAGTGCGGGCAGTTATCTAACCAAGCAGCCTTTTGTTAACCATTTTCAACAACAAAATCCAGACAACCGTTCACATCGCTACGAACAACAAACAGAAAACAATATCCAGAAGAAAATCCCCGTCAAAACATAACCCGACAAAACACCATCAAAGTTAACACCTAATAGTTATCGATGAGAAAATATTAAAGAGCGTCATCTTCAGTTTATTGACCGTCTGCTGTAGTTACAGAGATCGCGAGCACCTAATCAGGGCCCAGGTAATTCTAGCGGCCGTAGAGAGCAGCTGATTGGATATCGACCCGCCTGCATCCTTCCTTGGCTTGCCTTAGCTAAAGATAGTTTCTGTTATTGATGGACGCCTGGTAGCAGACTTTTGCAATCTCATGGTTGTATTCGAGTTTAGAGTTGGAAGTTGGTTTCTTTGAAGTGTGGTGTAAGTCTTGATTTTTGTTTACTGTTGTGGCGTGGTTTATTAGTGTTTTTATAAAGTTTTGTTAAGGAACTTGAGTTTTGCAACTCATTCTCAAAATTGGGTAATTTTTATTTTTTATTTTGAGATACTTTAATTTACTGACTGCCTATTTCAAGCATAAAGCAGCATAACATAACATCACGCTCGTTTTCCCCGAAGGGTTAAGTGGAGGTGTACCTGACAGTACACCCTCATTTCGCCAGTTTTTAACTGGGTAAAAATCCAGACTTCGTGGCTGCTACTGAGAAATTTCTGATAGAAAAACCGAATAATTCTTTGCCCGACCTACGAATCGAATCCAGGACCTCATGCTCAGCAGTCCCGCTTGCGATCACTAGACCAACGAGGTCGTTTCGTAATGTAGGTACACTAAATTGAATTTCCGTATAATTTTGCTGATAACTTACATATAATG
The DNA here is from genome assembly GCA_910589295.1 of Noctua janthe. Classification (NCBI taxonomy): domain Eukaryota; kingdom Metazoa; phylum Arthropoda; class Insecta; order Lepidoptera; family Noctuidae; genus Noctua; species Noctua janthe. The sequence continues at coordinate 4,119,921 of OU342561.1, forward strand.
AAAATATCTATGTACTTTACACACTGAAGTTACAAAAGAGAATACTTCACACGTGACTTTGAGGAGCTTAGCATGTAATATTGGCACATGGATCAAATGGCTATTTATACAAAATACTGCTGAAGCGGATTTTCTGATTAATAGGCCAGCGAACAATGATCTTACGCATGAAGTTACCTACATTGAAGCGGAGTATTAATATATGGTGTAAGACACAAGCAATCGCGACAAAATAAAATTTTTGATTACTTATGCCCGTTTTTCGTAGGTTATCAACTGCCTGACATTTTACTTGGTGAAAAGAGTAGGCTGTTGTGGTGAAACCTACAATTTAAAATTTTTAATCTTTGATCGACCGTAAACTCTGTATTGCCACCCGTGCCAGTACGTCAATTTAATGTAAAATTTTAATTGATACCTTTGTTTTTTCTGAAAAGACTGAAAAACAAGACCGACACTACTTTCTTTATAAATCAATTCACGAGCGCACGCTATGTGACTTTTATGTTATTGTAATCTCTAACAATAAAAAAATAATCTTGCCTATCGGCCATCTGCACGAAACGACTCCTACAGTACTCCGGACACTTGGCAAGAAGGGAACCAGATAGCTTGGAGAAGGTCATTGTGGCTGGTAACGTGGAAGGAAAAAGGGGCCGTAGAAGATCACCAACCCGATATACAGATGTGGTGAAGGAAGTCAGCAGAGGCATCTGTCCGTATGGCCGAAAACCGTCCAGCATGGAGAGCGTTAGGAGAGTGTTGTTGGAGAAGGCAACGATCTCATGTTGTCATGAGTTCACGACCCTCAGTCATGAGGAAACGAGAAAGAAGAACAATAAAAAATAATGTTTGTCCTCTATGCGTTCCTAAACCATTGATGCGATTATGAAACTTTCAGCGGGCCAATAAGAGAAACTACCTTAAATGTTGTAGCTACACGAAAACGGTCTTAAAAGACTATCCATAACTTTTTGTGAAAAATTTAACCCCATTCATAGATTTTCAAAAAAATGTAAAGTTAGTAAGAAAATGGCCATTTTACACATTTTTTTATTATTGATGCCCATCGGTCCTGTTTTCAATACTGATAAAAAGGTCTATTGGACCAACCATCGTTGGAGTACTAAAAAGACAAGAACTGCAAAAAAAGAAAAGAAAATATTTCCACCCTGTATATTTACGTGGCATTGCAACGTATGCTGGGTACAGCTAGTAAGGTATAAATTGGAATGCTTTTTTTTTAATCTAGAATCTTTTGTTCTTCGCAAATGATTATTTTATGCTAGTCGCTCATAACTTGAATACCATATAAACAATATACCAACATAATATTAGAAGCTCAGGGCAGATGCGTCACACTGGCCGCACGTGAACACACGGGCGCGCTTGTCAGTACCTACCCTACCGTCAGTTCCTTCATCCATGTAACTTAGGCCTGTTATAGGCTGTTGTTGGACATAGGCTGAGCCTAAAAAAGTTGTTGTTATGGGAGCATTTAGGACTTAAAACTAAAAATATTACCTGATCATTATTGTGAAAACTAATCTAGCCATCCTAAAAATACAGTGACTGAAAAAGTATTAAATATCCAAGTACTCGTATTTTCACCAATAATTTAAAAAACACCATCAAAACATCAACGTAAAAAATCACTACTTTCAACGTTAACGGTTAAAATCTTCACTCAGTGTCTGTCTACTTTATGTTTAGCGAAGGCTACAACTACGTGCTACGGCGTAGCCCTAATGGCGGCCGTCAGCTACGCGGCTACGAGTCGCTACGACTTGCTACGTACACTAAAACTTTTATAACGTCTTGAAATGGTTTGATGAGTATTTTATAAGTCACTAGTAATGTGCTACTGGGTTTATGTTTTGATAAAGACATTACTAGTTTCAGTTGCAATGAAATCTTTTTAAACTTACTATCAGCCTATAATGTTCCCACTGCTGGGACACACTATGAGAGGGAACGGGCTATAATCCACCACGCGGGCCCAGTGCGGGTTGGTAGATGTCACATGTCTTCGATTTTTTTCTTTTTGGTTCAAGGACACGCCGGTTTCCACAAAATATATTCTTTCACCGATTTTGAGAGCAGTGGTGTTGAAATAAATTACACGCGCCTGCCTGGGTTTGAACCCACGACTTACTGTTCGTAAGTCGGGGCTGCCACCAATGGGCCACCGCTGCTCTATTTTAAACTTACCTACCTTAAATTCGAACTATTGTTACTTCAGATCCAATATACGAGTACTATAATTAACTCGTCTGTTATGCTATGCAGATTTGATCAAATAGACCCATCGGCTGGTAAACCTCATATATCGTGCTAAAAATCGATACTTATATTTTAAATGCGAAATAAATTCTGTTGTTTTGGTATTTCTGTAATTTACCTTCCCATGCCTCAACAGATTTCAATGAAATTTGGCACACTGATAGGTCATGCAGGGCTAGGCTGGTTCATTCTCATAGAGAGGAGCCCTGTGTCCCAGCAGTGGGAACATTATTGGCTGATTATGCTTATGCTTAGAATGTCCTAACCTCGATTAACCTACTAACCTCGGTTTTGGCCTATCATAAGATAGGCCAAAACAGAGGTTAGGACATACTACACTGTTTTATTTTGGTAGTAAGTAATCTCGAGAAATTTCCGTTCTCTATATGGAAAAAGCCTGCAAACGCAACCAAAAACCAGTAACGATATAAATAACAAGAACCCATAACACTAAACTCAAAGCTTCATAGTTCCGCAAACTACCAACAAAACTGTTTATTAGTTGCAACGATTGAATAAATAAACACATCGCTTTCAACGTGCGAGAACCGAACCGACGTCCTCAAAGGTCGAAGTACATAATACATTTGTTACACACGAATCATATTTCCGACAATATCATTTCGTGAGTCGACGTAGCATGAAATACGCCCTGAGTGACTCGGCACAAGACGCCGACACTAAAAACGATATGTATGTGTTGTATCTAAAGCTATGCGATGATATTTTAGAACAGTGTAGTGGAGAGTGTGGGATTTAAAATATTTGGAGAAAATAAAAAGTAAATAGAAAAGAAAGTTAGCAAAAGATGAGGAACGAAAGTAATTTTATTTTTTGACAAGTTAAATTCTTAGCAATAGTTTGTCCGGCTTGCGGCATAAATACAGCAGGAAACTGGTGCCCTGACGCAGTGAGACGGGGTCGCGGCAGGCCATGAAGGAGATGGCGGGACGAACTGGACAGGTTCCGTCAGAACTGGAAGGTGGACGCGTGTGTTTGCGAGAAATGGAAAGCATGGAGGGAGGCCTTTGCCCAGGACTGGAACACAGCAGGCTAGGAAAAAAAAATATTTACCATTTGAAATGCTTTGCTAATGAACGTCGGATGAAGTGCATGCGACTTTACAACATTGAGATTTACTCTGCTTTGTATTTTATAATTATTTCCATGTTTAAAACGTCTTCTTAACAGTTAATAAATTGCACAGAAAAGTAGATTGGTATTGTAAGACCAAAACCAAATTAGAAAACTGCTAAGAGACCATTTAAAGTATTTTAAAAAGGCACTGAAAACTGGGCACAGACTAGAGATCAGTGGCGAAGGTTCCGTCCAACTCTATTCCTATCGGATTCCCTTTGAAATATGGCACAGTCAGTATTCTATAGACGAATAATATAATCATTAAAGATAATTATGTACCTCTTACAAAAATTGACCCTTCGCTACTGCTAGATATAGTTTACACTATCCTCGCTTCCTCTACCCGACAAGCATCACCAACTCGTCCTTTCGGAAACGAACCTTTCGCGTTGTAATATTTCATCCCCCTGCGCCCCTCAAATCATGAAACTTCTTTTACAGTGATTTGATGAATTTGCACTTTGACGAACGCCCCGCGCTAGGCTATACGTCGAAAAAAAAAGAAAACAAGATGGATGACTAGCGTGAATGAATGAAAGCAGATTGGAGGGTCCTTGAGACTTTACAAGCATATGAAGACTCCTTGATATTTTTTTCAACAAGCTTTCATGTTGATTAAAACCTTATTGTTGACAGTTGCGTTGTTACTTTTCAACGTTTGATCCATCGTATTGCATTTTGTATTGTCCCTTTTTGTGATTGATGTCAACATCTCAATCATGAATATTATTTTGTATTCTTGGCTTCAAAGGACGCCGATTCAGAAGAATAAAATTGAATGGCATTAGAAAATGAAGTACCAAAATAAATGTGATGTATTTTGACAAAATTTTGCATTTTTCATGTTTTATTTTTGTTTCTGCTCTCAAAACTGTGAAGGAATACATCGTGAGGAAACTGGCATGTCCTGGAACCAAAAAATTCGAAGACATGTGACATCTACCAACCCGCACTGGGCCCGCGTGGAGGATTATAGCCCATTCTTTCTCACAGAGAGAAGGCCTGTGTCCCAGCAGTGGGAACAATATAGGCTGATTATGCTTATGCTTATATTATGTTGTATTTTTATGAACTTTTTTATAACGGTTGTGTAAGGTCCCGGAGTAACTGGCACCTTACACTTGCAATTTAAGTTAGAAGTGACAAGTAAGTAAGTATTTTGAGTTAAGTGAGTTGACGTAAACACACACAGATTTGGTAACACTACAAGTTAATCAGATGTACCGATCACAAATAAGTTAGAGTAGATTGGATGTTAAACCACGGCGTTTGCGTAAGTAATTTGTCAACTAACTTAAAATTATATTAAACATTGAAAGAGAAAAATAGGTTGCTGCGTTTGCACCCTGACGGTGTGTACGAATACCGTACTTGTTGACTTTTATGAAAAGTAGAACCTCCTTCGTTTTTGGTAAACTGGTCATCAGAAACATTTCAGATAAATGGTTGTACTCGTATGTAACTTGTAAAACACAGAATCTGTATTTTAAACTCAGTCTAAAACAAATCCCTGTTCTGACTGCATTTGTAAGGCAGATAAAATACGCTTATTTTCAAATGAGCATAACCCTAGTGAATAACATAATAACGAAACTCGCGCACGATTATTGAAGTGCTACGGCTGAATCGCTGCAAAATTGCGCGACTACAACGGCAACCGTGGAAACTGTTCAAATAAAATTGTAATACGTAGAAAATTCGTGTTTAAAGTACTAGTGTGTTCACTGACGGTCGACCACTTTTCAACTTAGGGAATAAGGGTGAAAGCGACAAACCGTCAGTGAACTTTGTAGTACATTGTTGTGTTTCTTTTTTGTTATAAATAATGCACTTACCTGTCAGTTCCACCGGCCATCGCCTTGTAGTCTTGTATATCCATGTCGCCCATGTACTGAGAGAAATCTGTAACAAATAATGAAAATATAATTATAAGTTTTTCCTTGTCCCATGAACCATTTATGGTAAGGTGTGCTGGTTTAACTATTGTACTTCGCGGACAATGAAGTGATCGATGTTAAAAGTATTTTAACTGACGGCAGGTTTATAAAAAGATTTTTAGTAGAAACACTACTAAATACTAATCTAGATAAATCGGTCTACGAACCAAATATTATCATCGCCTATCGTTGGCGCTTAAAAAAACAATTTTTCAATAGTATTTTAAGTCTACTTTTTGTATGAATTTTGTTTTATTTTTAATTTTAATCTACCTGTTTGTTTTGTACTGTGCGAGACAAATAAATAGTTTTTCTTTCTTTAACAACAAGTTTTGCTGCTCATCTGATGGTGAACGAACATGATAGTTTCTCCTCATTTTCCCGACTGGGACCCGTCATAATTTTGTAACACAAAAATAAAACAAACGCATCACCATATAAATCAAAGCGAAATCTACGGAGACGAATGCCGAATTATTAATAACACAAACGATTTTCGACATCAATTGGCGGTCCTCAGCGAAATTCGTCGCGATTTTGTATTCGGACCACGTTGCCCCTCCCTTCGGCGCGTCGGCGGGGTGAAGGGGGCACGACAAATCACGCGCACACTGTGGCCAAGCCACTAAATGAATATTGACATCCCACCAGCTAACGGGTTGAATTGATAATCGGGTGGTGATAGAATATTTTGTTGGTGTGAATTTAATTTATGACAGATGTTTAGTAACCGCTGCTAGTTGGTTATTGTATTGAATTTAGGTACAACTCAACACATGTTGACTGTTCCTAAATATCCCAAGGTTAATAAAATTTAAATCATATTAATATTAGTATTAAGGTCGGTTTCACCTTGGACATAAAGCAAACGTTTGCCTACAAACTCACTTGATTTTGAGTGACGATACACTCTACAAAGGTTATGTTTGCCTAGTATCATTCTCGCGATTGACCAATTGGACGCAGAATAAAATTGTTGTGATAAACATAACCAAAACACAAGCCTATAACATTCCCACTGCTGGGACACAGGCCTCCCCTCTGCGAGTAGTGAGCTGTAATCGACTGTGGATGGATGGTGTCATATATTATTGTCTTTGATTTTATGGTCTTAGGACTTGCCGGTTTCCTTATGAAGTTTTCCTGCATCGTTTTGAGAGCAGTGAAGAGCTCGTGGCCTAATAATTACAGTCACTCGGGCCCATCTTCAGGTTAAGTCGTGCTTGCCTAGGTCGGTCCGTGGATGGACCCATTACATACAGAATTGCCTGGGAAAGCACATTAAGCCGTTGGTCGCGGCTGTCATTTGTAGATGTTTGATAGTCATTACAGGTCAACCAGTCTTACCAAGGGGTATATACCAGTAATAACTGGGCTATGGAGTTCAGATTGGCAGCCACTCCATGTAAAATACTGGTATTCAGCAGTATCCGGTTAGACTGGAAGCCGAGCCTAACTTAGTGAGAAAATACGGTAGAAAGTACGGCTGTCATTTGTAGATGTTTGATAGTCATTACAGGTCAACCAGTCTTACCAAGGGGTATATACCAGTAATAACTGGGCTATGGAGTTCAGATTGGCAGCCACTCCATGTAAAATACTGGTATTCAGCAGTATCCGGTTAGACTGGAAGCCGAGCCTAACTTAGTGAGAAAATAAGGTGAGTCAGATGTTTTGAGAGCTTAACGTTTTTTTTAGAGATGACGTTACAGAAAAGTTTTTTTTGAATAGAAGTTCGATCCAAGTGCAGCTATACGTATGTTGGAGGGTATTAACTTAATAATTTACCAGCTACAATCCTTTTCCTAATATTATAAATGCGAAAGTAAGTTTGTTTGTTACCTTTGAACACCTAAACCACTGAACCGATCATCCTGAAATTTTCAGGTGTACAGAAACGGACATACTTAGGGTACATTTCATTTCATCCTGAAAACAACAATAACCTGTCTTTCGAATCGTTATTGAACTATATTACAACCCGAATTGATGTCAAATTCTAAATAAAAGCGATCGAAGCCGCGGGCAAAAGCTTGTATCAAATATCGCCAGTATTCTTGTAAGATTAGTTAGTCACTTGGGGAATTAACTCATTTAATAATTCGCAGGCAATTCAAAATGGTCTAAAGTATCTAAGCAGCAATACAGATGAGTTATAGACAGATACTAGATACCTATTGCTACTTCTACAACTTTAAATAATTATACATTTTAATGTTATTCGTATTACACAAAATACGCGCTTTAGACATGGGATAGCGGACACCTGACCGATATACAAATATAAGGCGTAAATTACCACTTAAATGATGACAAATTGTCGGAGTATACTGATAAGTATTTTTTTTGAAACGACAATGTTGTATAATAACTAGCTGTTGTGTGCGACCTTCACCCGCGTGAAATAAAGTAGTGGTAGAAGTAGTTTAGACTAAGCTATTTCTTTTAACATCAGCTATCTGCCAGTAAAAGTCCCGTCAAAATTGATCCCGCCGTTTCGGAGATTAACCGGAACAAACGGACGGACAAAAAATTAATAAAATGTTTTTTTTTTTGTTATACGAGTAAGTACCGTAAGTATATACTTTCATATGCATTCAGTAAAAAGCTGTTATTTTGAAATTACAAACAGTCACTTCATTTGATTTATTTGTATAAATGTCATCTCTTACCTTCTAAAAAAAACTTTTCCTTACAAAAATTTAGGCATGATAAATATCGGAAGCATTCTTCTACCCTCACCTGTCCAATTTAAAATCCGCAACGCAACAGAACAATGGCAAACGCTCACCACTCAGCAAAAATTGAAACAGATTGCGCAATCTATCTTACATATTTTTCATAATTTTCAAGTAAATAATTTTGTCCATTCCTCAGAGATAATAGAGGGAGTGAAGTGGGGGAACAAGAGGGGGGGTAATGAATGGCACAGATTTTACATAATTAAAAAGGGGTTCTCCAGATGATTGCTTATTTGTATGAGTAATGGTGCTGTTGACAAGCGACGGTTTCGACTTCGTATCGTAATATTGCGACGTCTTTAAGAATTTCGTGGCAGGCGTGAAATACTTTTGATAAATGTTTAATGGAGGTACCAAAAGTGAAGAGGCCGTTCGTTGTTGCGGGTAGAAGATGCGGATTCTTTTATTTTTGTCATTTTCGCCATGACGAGAAATTCCTTTAAATACTTTGTACAATTAGACAAAAGCCCATTTACCACAGAAAGCGATATTGAAAATTGATATGCCACCCATCTACGACAGTATGAGTTAGCTCAGACGTAGGAGCTCGTGGCTAAATAATAACAGCCACTCAGATTAATCTTCAGGTTACGCTGTGGTTGCCTACGTTAGTCTGTGGATAGGCGACCACCCATTACATACCCAGTTACCGAAAACACGTTAAAACGTTGTTCCCGGCTGTCATTTGTAGATCTTCGAACGTTGTTACAGGTGGTCAGTGGCCAGAAAGTCTGACAACTACTCTTACCAAGAGGTATCGTATTACCCAGTACTAATTAGGTTGTGGAGGTCAAATAGGCCAGTCTCCCCATGTAAAATACTGATAATATTCATCTTCATCCGGATAGACTGGAAGCCGATCTCAAAACAGTTGGGAAAAGGCAAGGCAGAAAATGATGGGAATTGAAGATAGAAAGAAAATGATGATCTCTTATTAAATCCTTAAAGCATCCCTAGCAACCAGAAAGACTTACGTGAGAAAATTCACAATGTAATTAGTTAAAAAAACAACTTTTTTCTATGGAACGACAAAGATTTTTGTTGTTGTTTTTGTTAAAAGACAGCTTAACTTGAGACTTTATGTAAACAAAGTTAAGCCAATATCCAACTTACGCGAAAAGTTTCCTCTTAGTAAGTACACAGGTATTTTTTATTATAAGTAAGTACCTTTACGGAGCTTGTAAAGTTCAATACACCTTTCTTTATTTTTTTGTGTAAGAATTCTGATAGATTTTGAGAGAAAAATTATAAGAGGTTGATTTCTGACTTCTAACGACCAGCACCACATTTTGGTTGTTGAAATCGTTTTTTGTCGACAGGACATTTCCAGAGAAAAGAGTACAAGATTAATTTTTGGTTAAGCGATTTGGTCGAGCATTCAGAAGTAATCCATTCGCTCACAATTCTGTATGGCTGTTGCCACTTTCAATCATCTGCCCAGCCTTTTCCCAACTGTGTTGGGGTCGGCTTCCAGTCTAACCAGTATTTTATATGGAGCGACTGCCTATCTGACCTCCACAACCCAATTAGTACTGGGTATACGATACCCCTTGGTAAGACTGGTTGTCAGACTTTCGAGCCACTGACTGCATTTGACCACTGTCAAAGATCTACAAATGACAGCCGGGACCACCGGTTTACCGAGGCACGGAGGAAACGTAATGGACGGTCACCCATCCACGGACCAACCTGGGCAAGCGCGGCTTAACCTAAAGATTGCGAATCCCTTTTACTCAAACTTCAAAATTCCTATACGGAACTCGCGACACAATTTCACACGCACGAAGGCCCTAAAAAAAGCAACGTACACACTAACTTAAATCTAAAGCCAAGAACACAAACTCAAGCTCGGAATTTTATGACAATCCCCAATTTTCGGCGACAGTTACTTCTAATTCGTTCCACTGGGGTCGAGCTACTTGCTACATACTTTCGCAGAGCTAAATGGAACACAGACGTTTCTCTTGTTCGAGGCAACACCCATGGGAAATGGCCTACTGAAAGTTTTGCCTGAAAAAGTGCTTTATTTATGGGAGTGTGTTATGTAAGTGGGCTGTATGGCCTGTTTATGGCTTGTTATGAGCCTGAGCTTTTAAAAAGGTAACATTTTTATTCGTTTAGGTAATTTGGTTTGTTATGAGTGGTACTCGTATCAAGAGGTGATGTTTAGAGTTTTGGTGGTTTTTTTATTTAAAGTGTGCATTGTTTTCAATTCTTTTTCTACACAAAAATCTGAAAGTCATATTTATCAATGGATTGATTATTGCCAATTTAAAAAAAAAAAACCTTGTTAAGTCATGCACACTAATATTCCAAGTCTGTTTTGAAGACTAAAATATTTCAAATACTAACAGGAGTGGTACCTAGATAATATTAGGGGTTAAAGTATGAAATTACCGATTTGTATGGACGATTTCGTGAAAAGTGATATTTTCATACTAACATTTTTTTATTTTTCTTTGAAACTGAACCTATTATTTATGATGCAATTGCAAATTATTGTGTGAAAAAAGCTGCGCTGCACTGCGTATCTTAAATTCTCAAAACACAAATATTACACTTATATTTTATTTGTCTATGACAAAAATATAAGTACCTACTTAAAGTAGTAAAATCGACGCCACTTCGAAAGATGTTTTGACACACTACCCTATAAGGTAATATGCAACTACTAGTACGGTTTTTGAACTCTAAAAGGTACCTAATTTAACAATTTATCCTATGAAAATGGAATTAGGAAAAAATCTATAGGTCAAAGTTACAAACAGAACCAAATGTGAGAAAAAAGCGGTAATTTCATATTTAAAGACAAATTAGTGCTCATTAAAATATTTTTTGTTAGGCAAACTAAGGCCTAAACATAATAGTAATCCTAGGGAAGATAGTAATCTATCATTCATGACGAATGAAAGACCTTGAATATTTAGACATTGACCCTAATATCTACTCTGAACTGTCCGCCCGACGCGACGTATGAAAATATTTTTTATCTAGTAACACGCATATGTAATGGTTCACAAAATATTGTGAGTAAAATGACGTGAAGCAAAAACCATGTGGCATGGCTGACTAGGTGAGAATGGATGAGAAAAAATGTGGCATAAGCATAAGCATAATAGCATAATCAGCCGATAATGTTCCCACTGCTGGGACACACGGCCTCCTCTCTGTGAGAAGGAATGGGCTATAATCCACCACGCGGGCCCAGTGCGGGTTGGTAGATGTCACATGTCTTCGAATTTTTGGTTCTAGGACATGCCGGTTTCCTCACGATGTTTTCCTTCACCGTTTTGAGAAAAAATGTTGCACAAAACCCAAATTATATAGCTCCTACTATCCCGGGAATCAACAAAGAGAGGCCTCAAGATACAGACTAATTGTTTAGTTTTGGGCTCATTGACAAATATGTAAGTAACTAACTACTAAGTAACCTGGTTATACAACATTATTTTTAGTATATGCGAAACCTGAATATAGTTTGTTCAGAATAATTAACTGAATCCAATAATTTTATACCATGTTATATTTTGTCACGAAAATATTTAAAGAAGGCTACAAGTTGGACACCGAGCGACACTAAATACCTATCGCAATCATTATTATTATTATCAATGAGCTCAAGACGACGCTGGAGGCGTGCGCGGGTACGACGCTGGAGGCAGGCGCGCAATGTGGTGACCACGTTTTTGTGCGGACAACCAGGTAACAGAACAAGCTTATAACTTTGTGATTTTTTATGATAAAGCTTTGAAATTTTGTACATAGATTCTTTACATAAAAGTAATAGACACGTGTTTCAGGTTTCGCATATACTAAAACTAATGTTGTAGATAATATTTTAACACTCACGTTTTAACTTCTGTTAACCTAATGTTCTTTACGGTATCACCTGCACAATAAGCCATTTTCTATACTTTTTACTCGACTACGGCGAAGCCAAAAGGAAGGATTATGATTTTAGCAGTCAATGTATCTTTGTACGTTTGTATTTACATAATATGTTCCTCCGTAGCGCCTAATTTACTCATCCGATTTTGATGAATAAGGTGTCAATCGATTTGTTATTATAGCCCGGGTAACATAGGCTACATTTTAACCGACTTCAACAATAGGAGGAATCGATTTTACCTTGTAAACCCCGACTTTAATAAGACCGTGATTTTTTAGTAGTCGGGTTTTTTAGTTGTTGTATACCACACAAATTCTTGTTGTAAAATAAATTGCGAGAAATACCTACTGCTCATTTTTCGAGCAGTTAACCAAACAACAGATATTGATGTAGAAAGATATTCCTTGTGTCTAAAAGCACCAAAATATTATTAGTCAAAACATTTAAACGGTTCTATGAATTTCCATTTAATGGCCGCCATCTTTCCTCCCATAATATACGCTGTCGATGAATAATGACGTAGCCGAAATTTATTTTCGCTTCATTTTGACATCAAGTTATTACTTAAGTGTTCGAGAGAAGAGCCTGTTTAATAAATCTCTCAGACTATTTGTCTCAGTACTCTGTTAGGTTAATATTTATATAAAATGTCAACTACAAATCTGTTTAAGGCGACAAGCTTTTGGATAGCCCACGAAATTCAGGTTTTATCCACAAGGAAAAAAATAATAATCTGATTTTGATTCTGATGATGTATTCGATGGCTTTTTATAGAGGTTGTCGAGGGCTTTGGTGTGGTTCTCTGTCATGTCTTCTCAAATGGCTCGTATACCGAACTTTGGCCGGAAAACTCCGAGCACAAAACGGACAAGACAGAACACCATTGACGAAATTGTAGGGTATAGCTGCAGGTGGGTACCTAACAGGTATATCATAAGCGTCATCATTTTATTCGTCGTATCATGCCATTTTAGGTCATTAGTGATGACATGATGATTGTCACGGAATAGTCGTTCTTCGGAGCATTTTAAGGGTTTTATTAATGATTTTTTTAAAAATTCAGTTTGCAAAATTTTTTTACGGCCCCAAATCAAGCAATCAACAACATACAAACTGACTTGCAAATAACAAAGTGTAAGAAAATTCGAATTTCGCGGGACAACCTGATACTTTCGCCTTAAGTATAGGCTGGGCCAAGGTAATAGGCAATATTCTGGAGCTAAATAAAATCAGTTTTCAGTTACAAAGTCATTATTATTGTATTGAAATTGTTGCTCAGTTATTTATTCATCTTTTTTTGGATAGAAACTATTTACAAGTTGATAATCAAACTTTCAATTATGGGTGTTTGTATAAAGATACACATTTTTAGTATTGATCCGTAACGAATTGTCTGTGCTGGAAATCTGTCTCTTTATGCAAGCACCCTAAGAATTGAAATGGTTTTTTTCTTGGTAATATTGAATTTATTGTTTTGTATTGTATTGTATACCGGCTGGTGTCCGCAACTCCACGTCAAAGCGCGTATTTTGCGTGCGGAATATAATATAATATTTAAAGATTCGATTGTGATTAACAAAACTAAATACGTATTTGTGACTAGGCTTCGGATTGTTTAAAAAATACTGAAAACGTACTTTCCTGTTTGTTGCACATTCATAATTTGTCAAAATCATATTCTTTTCTCTTCGTTGAACAATTGGGTCAAAATATCAACAATATTACGAAGCCACATTCGATTTTGTTAAACCTATTACTTTTATATATTATTTATTTAATGTCAGCCTTAGATTCAATCAATTTAACTCCATTTATTATATTTGAAGTAGCACCGCGACGCTTTATCAATCCCTTTACAAAAGACTTCGAGCAATCAATTGTATTTTTATTTTATTGACAACTAGCGATTCGCCCCTACTTCTCGCGGCTTGGCATTGAAACACTTCGATTTATTTATTGCACACTGAACTTTCAAGTTATTCTAACGATGATTTAAACCGCATCACATGTCACTTAGTATTTTAAAAGACCTATAGCAGTCATACAAACAGACACGAAAAATGGTTTTGATATAATAATTATATTATACTAATGATTGCGATAGAATTTGGCATATATTCATGAAGACCGTGAACTAGTTGTGGACACGTTATGTTTTTCCCGGTGGGACGTTTCCCTGAGATGATTCCGGACCTACACACGAGCAAAGACGCAGGCAAAATGTAGTAAATAGATAAAGCCGCCATTTTCGCCTCGTCATACTTTATCGCACGTTTCTTATCAAGTTAGACTTCAGAAACTCGAGTTATCAAGTCTACCTTTTTTAGGTACCCGCGAAATTACGTCAGTCTTGGATCCGTGGTGCCAAAAACTTTCCAAATTCCCCTACGTTTTCTTGCGAAATTATTTCTTTTTCACACCGTGCCGAAGAATTTTTTCTCGAGTGAAATGTGCCCCTTTATAAATTGCAAAGCAGCGGCACGGATAACTTTTGTAACGATGTTCGCGTCAACTCGAAAAATTGGCAATTGACAATTTAAGGGATAATTTATGAAGAAAATAATTTGTAGGCTCCAATGTAGCGAACATTGTAGCTATCGTCTTGGGTTCACAAAGAGAACTGTGATGTCGATGTCAATAAGGAAGTAGCAAAGTAGATAATGGAAGTACTTTTATAGTCATTTCTTATTTACTTATTTTGAGAGGAAATAGATCAATTTTTATTTCCAATAATAAACATTCGAAGAAAAAAGTTTTTTTTATAATATCTGTTGCGATAAGCTATTGACGACACTGGGAATCACATTCCTTGTTTCCCCAAAGTGTGTATAAAGCTGCCTATCATAATATCTCCTCGATGATAAATAATTATGTACTTCTTAGGCCTTGACATAGTTACTGTTAGCTTGTGTCACCCCACTGCTGGGCAAAGGCCTCTCCCCATGATTACAAAATCCTTCGATCTAAGGCCAATGTGGACCTCTGGTCGTCGGTTCTGTCCAGTTCATTCCGAAAATAGTGAAATAGTCCAAAGCAGAAATAAACCAGATTCACTAAAGAGATGTACGAAACAAAAATAAGTACGTCAACCGGAAAAAATCCACGGAGAGAGGAAAGTAGAATGAATGATGGAAAGCCCTATGGTTGGCCCTAGCGGGACACTGGAAGGTATTCAGTTTTTTTATATATCCCGATGATTAATATCAACGTTCGGATCTTTGCATTGGACTTTATTCATTCCAAGGCTTTATAGGACTGAAGCTAAAGTTGAGAATACATCAGCAGTTTTCTGAGATAGCAAATCAAATGCAAGTTTACACCAGATTGACAGTTTTCCACTATCTATATGGAGTTTCTGTTATCATCTGATGATTTATCAACATAAAACATAGTGGACCTGGGCAGGACATCTTACTAGACGCGGAGATTGCCGATGGAGCAAGGCTTTAACCGAGTGGTGACCAAGGTTAGGTCAAAGAAACCAGAGCCGTCCTAGAGCTCGTTGAGCGAACGATATCGTCAAAGCGGGAAACACCTGGATAAGGGTCGCACAGAACCGGGAAGAGGCCTATACTCAGCAGTGGGTGATCCCGGGCTGTTACGATGATGATAAAACATAAGAATACAGTAACCTTACGTCTGGCAAAGAATAGGGCTTAAATATATGCTAGAACCATGGAGCTGGAAGATGGATACGACGGATAGAATAATGAAAGTAACGTCTAGCTGGAGCCTGCCAATGTATTTGGTAAGTAGTTGTCATAGAGAACGATTCACATCCACATCAGGAATGGCCCTAGTTCTACCGTTACTAAAATACAAATTTATCAACACGAATGAACAGTTGGTTACTTGAAAAAATAAGAGAACCTAATACCCTGAAACTAAAACGCAAATCACATAAACGCACGAGAAGTTGTTTTAAAAATTCCTCAAATACATTTCTCAACACGTCGGTTTTGGAAAACCCCGCTCGTTTGTCCGCATTCTAAGTCACGTATATTACGTCACAAAATGGGTTCCCCTACAATGTATTATAGTGACATTAGAACATATGAAGATTATTTGTTTGGTAGCGAAGGTTTGCTGAGATTACGAGAAAATCATTTTTATTGGGGTGTCGGAATAGATTCATACGTCGTTATTAAGGTGAAGAATGGGGTTGCTGAATGGGGAATAATAAGATCACAGAATCGCGCGCTGTCTCTCTCTCTCTCTCTCTCGGGATGTTGGTCTAGTGGTCGCGATTGCGACGAAAAAATTCAACCTAATCCAATTACACAACACGCGGACCACCAACACTAGAAATATTCCGTCCCACACTACGATAGTTCCAAATCGTACCTTCGAGTATTCCTTCCCAGCTATATTTCTTGATCCCCTGTCCAAAGCACAATACGGGTGTGCTGTTAATCTTTTTACGTCGACTGCATTATTTTACGTGGGCTCTCTACTTTATTTAAGGTGCTTAGGGTTGAATCTTGTTGGATTTTTGGATCTTTCGTTGGGATAAAAGGTTAACGCTACTGTATGGAGGTTTAGGTAAATTGGGTGATGTACATTTTGGGATTTATAAGTAGTTGGCAGGTTAAGGGAGTTGGTGAGGGGAATATAAATAAGTGGTTCAACGAATCTTCATAACTTTTGTGGGGATTCTGCTATTATACTGGGTGTAAACAGACCCTTTACATATCCGTCAATCAAGCATTCTGTACATCAAACTAAGTAACTTTACGCAAAAATTATTGCTGGGAATCGACTTCTTTTTTGGGGTGAAAAATCACGTTTTACGGTAGGACTCGATAGAAAGCACTCATAGCATTGTGCTGAAGAATGGATTGAATAATACGAGGGTCGTGGAGGTGTAAAAATCTAACATTAAAAACATGTATTTAAAAAAAAAACTTGTGAAAAAGTTGGAACTTTGACCGCCAATATCTCCGCAACTAGAAGGTCCCCAGGGGCTGCAGTCTCGACATAGATAGCGACAAAAATCGGTCGTTAAGTCATAACGATGTCAAATTTCTTTAATAGATTTTCAACCTTAAGGTTTCGAAATAAAGTTGAAAATCTATTAAAGAAATTTGACATCGTTATGACTTAACGACCGATTTTTGTCGCTATCTATGTCGAGACTGCAGCCCCAGGTATGGTCTAGAACAAAAAAATTATCGCAGTGAAGGGGAGAACAAGTGCCTTTCGTTTATGTTAAGGGTCTATTTACACCCTTTATTGTGTTAACACTGACCCTGGTATCTATTGTCAAGTTAATCGTCGGCCTCATCTGTATCCTCTGGACTAGATTGAGGTCAAAAATAAGCCTATAAAAAAAAGTTACTATATGACTTTAAATAATTACTAATCATCCCATTTTAATGCAATACTAGCTTATACTCCGCCGGCTTCACCCGCGTTGAGTTTGGTTACTGTCCCACGGAATCATGCTACCGGAATAAAAAGTATCTTATATGTTAATCCAATTTATATACTGTTTGCTAAATTTCTTACAAATCTTTTCAGTAGTTTTTGCGGTGATGTCTGGAAGTAACAAATTACTTAATTTGTTACTTCCAGACATTAATACATCCTTACAAACTTTCGCATATATAATAATAGTAAGATCATGAATGAAGCAAACAATTTGAACAAAGTAAGAACCGTCAAGGAAAGCAAAGCTAAGAATTCTCTCTTTTGACAGTTCTAACTGCAAGCAATTACTAAAATACAGAATAAAAATCGCATCTTAAGTTATCTATTTTATTACTCAAGTATTCACTGTGATTTTTTTTAAATACGTGTATGAGTGAGTCGCACAAAGGCTGCAAAAAAAAAAAACTAAAAACCTTCTAATAATTAACTCTTCAAGATCGAATAAATGAACAAAAAATTAAAATGTCGTTTTAAAAACTAACGCTGATAATAATAAAATTGTAATTCCAAGAAGCAAAGTTGCTGAAAATTCGTGTCAGGTAAATAAGTGCCCGTCATCTGACATGGTTTGATGTGCAGGATAATGTGACTGACAGGTGTGTCAATCACTTGCTTTTCATGAGGGGCGAGGGAAGGGGGGAGTGAATTCGGTATCGTATAAAAAAAGTAAGCATAACATGGTGAGATCGATACGCATCATAGTGATTAGACTACAACAAATGACAACTACGCTTTATACTGAATTTCGGGCGCCAGCCCGTTATTATAACCTTTACAACTGAGTAGGTACGACTGTATTACAAAATGATAGGGAGGCATGTATGTTGTACCCATACAAATACAATTTAAGCAGACACATTACATTAGTATTTTCATAATACGTAGTTGTGCGTAATTACGTACCTACGAATGGTAATATGGCAAGAAAGAAGATGTCTGATGAAATTACCAGTAATGGAGAAGTATGGAAGAAGTAGACATGATGTGCCGACATCAAATAAATTGGGATAAAGGCAGGATAATGATGTAGTTATGCGTAATTATTTCTACACTCTAAAGCCTTGCTACTTATCTAACCGACTGTCTAATCTTTTAACAAGAGCCCATTTAGCTTTTTCTAAAAAAAAACATTAGCTGGAAGGCCGGTAATTGGCATAATTTAAATCTTAAACAGCGTTGGTCCCAACGCACTGCCCTGAGGAAGACCGTTCATCACTAGCTAAAAAGAACAAATTAAACAAGTCAGTTTTACACAATTAAATTAAAATACACACTGTTTACACGTAAACAAGATTAAACTTTCGTTTACAGCCCCAACCTGAACGCTATTCGAGTTTATACACTTCCGTTCAAAAGAAAGTGCAAGGCGTCCCTCCCGATTCGTATTCAATACACACTCCAGTACGTGTCCCAAAATTTTTAAATTCTACTCTCACCGCAATCACGAACCCTCGACAATTTACCGCATAGACTTTACGGGACGAATTTGGAGTTTTTTGTGGAAAAAAATGCAATTATAAAAACTTTTTAAATACGTAGACTTTACTTAACTACCCAACCTACGCCTAAGACTAAAATAATTATTTTGATGATGAGGTCATACAATAAATGAATTGTTGAACACTCGCAAGTTTTTTTGGTTTTAAGGTTAGAAAAAGGCTTTGAAAATTATGCAGAACTTTGTAATTTTGGATTCTACCGATACCTAATGTAACAATGCTGCATTCCTAGCAAATAAATAAGATATGAACCAAAATAGGCACAAAAACTATATAAAATTCTTAATACCTACAGTGTTCCAAGGTTCTCTTGGCGCTTGAACGAGAATCACTAGGTGCGCTGTTGATAAATATTTCAGAAAATGATTTTAGCCACGCGCCAAAATATCCTTGTATAATAATATCTGAATACAATGTTGTGACTCAAGCACAGGCCAAACTACAGTTTTCTGATCTAATCTATGAAACAACACCATGAACCATCACTATTCTGCCAGTCACAAAATTCTCTCCCCCCAAACAGTCAAAACTCAAGAGTTCCAAGGAAAAAATCAACGCAAAAGTGAATTTCCGACAGTTACATTAGCATAAAGACGGCGCGAACTGTAATCATTGCCCCGGCGCATCGTGACTCGAATTTCGAATGTAGAATAGGTACATTTGTCTGTCTAAGATGGGAGGTCGTCATTTCTTTTGTAATTTATTTGGTAATTTTTTGGAGGCTGATGATAGAGAAGACTTTCTGTAGTTGTGAGATTAACGGGGACAGAGGGGGGTCGACTAGCAAATGATTTTTGTGGTTCGGATATTAATGAATAGTAGGAATTGCAGATCTAATCTGACCGAATAGAATGGGTCATTAACACATTTTTTGTGCAAAATAATGTGGTTTTATTTATAACTGAATGCGTTTCATTTGTTCTTGTAGGTGTATTTGACCAACTTTGAGGTCTTAATTGAATTTTGAGTTTTGGAGGATAGATGTAAAACAGAACAACATAACATCACGCCTGTAATCCCCGAAGGATAAGGCAGAGAAGTACCTAACAAGTACACCCACATTTCGCCAGTTATGTTTAAGTCGCATGTAACAGGGGGCGAGCGTACTGCTATCAACCGGGTACAGATCGAGACTCCGTGGCTGCCGTGCTGCCTGTGATGATAGTGGTATGTGTTTTAAATAAATAAATAAATGATGAACTGAGAAATTCCTGATTGAATAAATTCCTGATTGTACCCGGCCCGGGAATCAGGAAAAAAGTCTGACAACCAGTCTTACCAAGGGGTATCGTATTACCCAGTACTAACTGGGTTGTGGAGGTCAGATAGGCAGTCGCTCCATGTAAAATACTGGTATTCAGCTGCATCCGGTTAGACTGGAAGCCGACCCCAACATAGTTGGGAAAAGGCTAGGCAGATGATGATGACCCGGCCCGGGAATCGAGCCCAGGACCTCATGCTCAGCAGACGCGCTTACGTACCACTATACCAACGAGGATGTTTTCTATTATACTCATACGTTAGTGTCTGGATAATCAATTAGCAGTTAAGTAGAAATACATAAGCAAGTCCTATACTTGCATTTGATATTGCTTGCATTGAATCAGCTCCATGATGCATACTGATAGCCATTTCGAAATATTTTCATTTCTTTCTCACACTTTTTTTATTTTTTTTTCCGGACTTGAAATCATCAAATGACCTCCCCCACTCTGGGCGGAGCGGAAGGTAGTGTCAGACTTGTACTGACTAAAACCCATCCATGTTCCTTCTTTCCGCAGTCAGTCCCGCAGCCCTTCTTTCTCACACTGTTGTAGCGTTTTAAAAATAAGAAAAGTGTAGACAAAAAAATACAAAACACCTGAAGTTATTTAAGAAACTTTGCGACGAACAAGCTTTTAAAACTACTATTTTAGTTCAAGTTTCGTCTTAGTAATACTTGTGCATTTTATATCGAGAATATAAAAGTTAGTTTGAACAAAATGAATTTCTTACGACTCTGTAGTTTTATAAAATGGTAGAAATTTTGATGGCTCTGTTTATGAAGCTTGAAAGGTTGACGAATGAAAAGTTTTTATGTCAACAATAAGACTTGATAAGTGCAAAGATTACTCATAAAAGCGTCATAGATCTCTCTGTTGGCAATAGCTGAACTCAAAAACAGCACCAAAAGAACACAACTGTATAAAACCGTTAACTAACCATAGCGATCGGTCACGCGAATTCGAGATCATCGCGTTCATGTGTCAGTCACTTGTTCGGAAAACTGCAACCTACTACTACCTTCTGTCGGCACGGCCACACATTCGTGTTCGTCAAACAAAATAAACGTGACGGTCGAGTATTCGCGCCACGATCGTTTTGATAAGGACGCACGGCCATGCATTCGTGTTCGTGGCAAATAAACATGACGGTCAAGTATTTGGGCCACGATCGTTTTGGTTAGGACGCCGCAAACTACTTAAATGTCTTATTATTCTCCAACACTTGAAAATATTTTTACATTACCACAGAAAAATTATTCTGGGAGAATTACTTACCTGAACAAATTATTTCAATTCTAGATTGTGTACAGGTACAGTAGACCTCAAAAGTGCAGCACCATGCTAAAGATTACATTGCTATGAACTGTGCGAGCGCGATACAGCAGTGTGTGTGCGTGTGCGTGTATGAGTGATGTCTCAACATTCTACACATAACACACACTAATGAACTGTCGTCACACTACGCGAAATAGCATTATATTTCTGTTGCATTTAGAATACACATCATAGTGATGACCTGTTCTTACCATTGCATTGTTAAAATTCGCGTAGTATTAACATGAGTTGGTAGCTGTTTGGGCTGAGCATGGGTTCACGATCAATGAAGTCCAAGTTCGAATCCATGTTATTACAATGTGTGGCTGTTTTTTGTTTCTTTGAAACCTTAATTATATTTGTATTTTAAGCAGAAAGTCGTTAGGTATTTATGTTTATTTATGATATAGTTATGCTTATTATTTATTTTTTATAAGTAGTTAAATATTAGATAGTTATTGTATTATTATTTAACCTCATTAAATTATTTTTATTTTATGATTTCGGTGTTGGAAGGTGGAAATAAAAA
The DNA here is from genome assembly GCA_910589295.1 of Noctua janthe. Classification (NCBI taxonomy): domain Eukaryota; kingdom Metazoa; phylum Arthropoda; class Insecta; order Lepidoptera; family Noctuidae; genus Noctua; species Noctua janthe. The sequence continues at coordinate 4,141,948 of OU342561.1, forward strand.
AATCATGCTGAATGATAACAAAAATGTTTATTCGTTTTATTTATTTATAAAATTAACAAACTTTTATGAGAATGTGACGTCACATTCCTATCTAGGCAAAAAAAAGTTCTCTTATCACCGTTCATAAGATTTTTTGTTGTATACCCACTTAGTCAATTCATAATAAGAATAACATAACACGGAAAGGATATTCTAATAACACAAATATAATTGTTGATACCCGCTTATTATAGGTATCAGTATTCAGCAGAGTTAATTGAATACTATGAGTATGAGTATAATATATGAGTTAGACTTTATGAACGTGTTTTTTTAATGTAACGTCACATTGAATGTATTGAGGTTATAGCTTAAGTGTTCATTTTCTTGACGAAAAGAATATTGAAACTAAACCCCAATTTAAGATCATTAAATTTAAAATTTATTTCTTAATTTTTTATTTTTTTATTTACGGTTATGTTAATATTACTAAATATTTAGTTACCCGGTCTACTTATTAAATTAAGTATTATTATTTTTTCGCCATAAATTAAGTCTTCCTTTTGGCAAGACTTGAAAGTCTTCTCGTCAGAAAATACAGTCACCTCCCAGTTAAAATGTAAATAATCTCGAGCAAAACGTAGTCTTTCCTCCCTGTGTTTTTGTGTCAAAAATGGTTTTTAGCTGGCTTCCGATGATGTAAACCTTCAGCATGGAATGCATGGCGAACAGTCTGTAATGTAGTATCCAATTGCTCTGCAAACATTATAGTTGGAATGAAACCATTTGTTTCATATTCTTCCACCATAAAACGTCGCTGAGTCGGGTTAATAAGCGGCGGCCTTTCACTTCTTAGACGACTCTTCAGACTACCTTCTTCCTCAAACCTCTTTACCCAACGGCTAACAGAATTTCTAAAAAAAAACAAAATTTGATTACACACTTGCAACTAGCAATTTATTTAATAATAAGAAAATCACACACCATCATCATAATAATTATAATTTTTAAAAATAACTTACACATTTTAAGCCAGTTTCAGTTGAAATTTGAGAAATATTAAGCCCATTTTTACGCAAAGTGACAATATTTGCCCTGTCATCAATACTAATATTAGCTTGCATCTTGAATAAAGACAATCAAACAATACGCTAATCGTAATAATAACACAAACGCTCGAAACAAAGTTCACCAACTAACAACGTCATAACTAACTACTTTGTTCAATCCAGAAGTTTATTTTGTTTCACATTCACCCTCATCTTTTTTGTTAATAATAAGTTCCAACTAATATTTTGAAAAACATATCTCATCGGGTCTAACGTATCATTTATAATTAAAACACAAAAAGAGTAATGTCACTTGGGTTCGAACGCAGAGTATACAGTGCGAGACATTTTATCTAAAGCGTTAACCGTTAAGCCAGATAGACACATAATTGTTTGTTTGAAATTAAATATCACTAACTTAATACTCCGTCGCGACATGACAGGCTTGTCACTAAGGCAAATGATCATTATATGGCACTCTTTCTGACTAGATAATTATGAAAGAGAGCGATATACGAGATCGTGTATGTGTGCAAAATATTTGTTATGGAAAAAGGTCGTAAGTGCGGCTTGTTTTGATGCGATCGTTTTGTGAAACTGCTACTGCACTTATGGTCTCTACTGTACTTGAAACACACCATTTCTACTAACTGTTGCTATTGATGGCACCAAAACCAAGGTCATCATCATCAGCCACCTAGCCTTTTCCCGGCTTCTAGTCTAACCGGATGCAGCTAAAGACCAGTATTTTACATAGACCAAAGCTAAATTAGGATGCTAATACCATTTTACTTTAAAGAACTCTGTGCCGCTCTAAGCAGCATTTTATTTCATTCTATAACTAATTTACAAATATCAACACTATAAACCCTGTCTATCATCTCAATCAATCTTCATCTACTTATGAAAATAGGCTTCCAAATTACAGATACAACAAATATGCCATATCATCATCATCATCATCATCATTTCAGCCGAAAGACGTCCACTGCTGGACATAGGCCTCCCCCAAGCGTCGCCACATTGACCGGTCCCGTTCGTCTCGCATCCAGCGGATAACTGCAACCTTTACCAGGTCATGGGTCCACTTAGTGGGAGGCCTTCCAACGCAACGTCTTCCAATTCAATATGCCATATGCGGCTTCGTAATCGTCGAAGAAGTAGTTAACTACACAATAAATACAAAACAAAAATCAATATCAAATACCTAATTGGGATCCGGGCATCAAGTACATTTCGTCTGAAACAAAACACAATTTTATGGATGAATAAGGTACAGTAACTCAATGGGAATATCCCATAAACGTCCCTATGTAAGGGCAATCGATTCCATTGAATCTTTACAAATGAAACTGTCGTACCTATGTCAGACTGCCACCGTATCTTTAGACTAGGTGTCGCATGTGATGTCACTTGGGTGAATATAAAACACGTAGGTACACAATTTTAATGGCATTATTGGGACGCACTTTTTTATTTATAGGGACAGATTAATTGAGTAGCTGGGATAATTAATCAGTCTTTTTCACTTAAAAAAAAAAATACACTTCATTTACACTTCTACGGATCATAATGAATAATTATTAATATCATAAAGAGGTATTTGTTTGTAAGTTTGTATGTAGGGGCTAATCATTAGAACTACTGATCCGATTCAGAAAATTCTTTCACTAACAGGAAGCTTTACTATCCCCGAGTGTCATAGACTACATTTAAAACATTGGGTTTAAACAGTGGGTTAATTTCCGTAGATAAAGCGAGCGAAGCCGCGGGCAACGACTAGTAATCAATATAATCTTTTCTTTTTGTTGTATTTTCAATATCAAATTGTCAGTGAGAAATATTACACTTAGATGCAAGTGTGCAAAGATAGTCATTGCTCTCAAGATGGATATGCAAGGGCAAGATATTTTTAATTGGAAGGCTTAGCTTTTATGAAATAAAACGCAAAAACATGAAACAAAGTACAACCTCCAATAACGCACAACACCCAGACAAAACAATTGCAAAACAAAGTTTAAGCAAAACATTTGGCAATTTCGATTGGCTCGTTAAACTGGCCATAATTCACGCGAATGGAAAACCGTCGTTCAACGTAATTAGTATTCGAGGGGTAGCACTAAGCCCTAATAAATATCTTCTAATTGGTTGTGTCGTGGTTTAAGCCGTGCAATCCTGCTGACGTGGACTGACGTCAGACTGACAGTCATTACCATTATCCAAGACACGTAAATCTTCACCTTTAATACGACAGTATTAAAGGTGAAGATTTACGTGTCTTGGATTTTGTTGGAAATGTTTTTTCTGATATCTTGGATCTATTTGTAACCATTATTAAATTAATAATAATCAGAGGAGGCTCTTGCTTGGCAGCTGGATCAAGGGCTTGATTCAGAAAACAGTACTTTTGGACATGGTGCGTATTGTGCGTTATAAGCCGATGCTGACAGGCAACTATTTTTTTTTTTTTTTGAGATTTTAGTATTTCAAAATGTAATTAATACGGTAGATACATAATTAAGGTAATAAATATTAGGAAGCTCTTAATTGCGCTGCAAGAAAAAGGTTTTTCGAAACATTTATTAATCCCTAATAGGGAAATGTTTTTGTTGAATGAATATTATAAGCAAAAAATATAATATTTATGCCAGCATGAATAAAATGCAACTTAATAATATCATCTGAATAGTAGCTGCTTGTTTCAGAATAAAGGGTGTAAAAAGACCCTTAACGAAGTCGAAAGGCACTTGTTTTGCCCGTCTTAGCGATCAGTTTTTTGTTCTAGGGGACACCTGGAAACCTTCTAGTTACGGAATAGAATAGAATAGAATAGAATATTTATTTGCTTAAAACATGGTATACATGGGTGTTAAATACAAATTGAGGCACAAGCATGTGTCAAGCCGTGTCGACGGCGCGTTCGTGTTCCACGTGCGCCTCAAAGAGATGTCAGCAAATAAGTAGGGGTCCGCAAGGGCCGATGCCTGCCAGGGCTGCGGGACTGTTCGAAAGAGATACCGTGGCCCTGGAACACAAAGGGCAAAGAAGGAACATGGATGGGTTTTAGTCAGTACAAGTCTGACACTCCCTTCCGCTCCGCCCAGAGTGGGGGGGGTCATTTGATGATTTCCCATCCGGAAAAAAAAAAAAAAAAAAAAAAAGGCACAAGCATGTTTAGCTAGGATAAAACATAGCATGCAAAATTTTAAAGACAAGTTAAGGCAACATCAATCGTTTTTTTTTAAACATCAACATTTTTTATCTTCAAATTCGAAGATAAAAAAAAATATATAATAATTGATTTTTTCGATTCGGAGATATTAGGTTAACGTTGAAATTTACAAGTTTTTTTAATACTTGTTTTTAAGGTTATACCGTTACTTTAAACACCTCCATGACCTGTTTACTAATCAATGCATTCATGAGCACAATGGTTTGAGTTTTAGCGTAACGTACTGTTTTTGCGTAGAGTTACTTAGTTTGATATACAGAATGCTTGGTTGACGGCTCCGTGAAGGGCCCGTTTATACCCTATATGAATTCCACAATATTTTGACCACAAATATTTTCTTTGTAATCCACGGTATTTATCTGTGTTAGTCAAAAGCGCTGTTCTTATTCAGAAAAAATATGAATAAAAAACCGAAAACGCGGACGGTTCGAAAAAAAAGTATTATTGAAATAAAATTCGCTTATAAGAATCAAACAATGCACAGTTTCTACGAAAGTAAGTTCCATGGAACTAAGAACCCGTAGCTTTGCTGACCCAATTCCGACCCAAGTAATAAAAATACATAGCAAAAGATGGTTAACCTTTTGGCATAAAACCTTTTATTCCAAAAAAGAAATGACTCGTCCCATCATTTTTTTTACTCATAATACAAAATCTACTCAGCCCTTATCATTCGTTATACACAATAGTTTTATAGAAACTCAGTCATAGATATTAGGGGTTAGATACGATACCTAAAAAGGTTGACCAATCCTTTGTCGTAGAATTCCAATATCGGATGAATGTATAGAATTCAGTTCTATAGGGGATGGCCTATTCATGTTCTGTACTGAGGGTACGGTTCGCAGAGAAATATTGTTATGATGCAACGTTTAGGACTTTGTTATTTTATAGAACTTAGTGAGGAGCTCGTGGCTAAATAATAGCAGCCGCACGGATCGATCTTAAAGGTTAAGCCGTGCTTGCCAAGGTTGGTCCGTGGATGGATGACCTTTATTACATACAGAGTTTCCTCAGTGTCTCGGAAATCACGTTAAGCCGTTGGTACCGGCTGTTATTTGTAGATCTTTGACAGTCGTTCCGAGTAGTCAGAGGCGGAAAGTCGGACTTCCAGTCTTACCAAGGAGTATCGTACTAACCAGTTACTGCGTTGTGGAGGTCAGTTAGGGTGTTACCACACCAATCGATCGATGGTAGAATGGATTAGCCGAAAGAGAGAAAATATCGATTGATGTCCACTCGGGATGAGTGGACATCAATCGATATTTTCTCTACCATCGATCGATGGCATCGGTCGACGATCGATCGATTGGTGTAATAATTGTGTATAATTAGGCAGTCGTTTCATGTAAAATACTGGTACTCAGCTCCATCCGATTAGACTGGACCCCAACATAGTTTGAGAAAAGGCTATGCATATGATGATTCTATGGAGCTAGATGCAAATAACAATCTTTCTCTCTAGGAAGTATCGCTTTATTTCGTAAATGAGTCGTGGAGGTCAGAAAAACAACCGGTCCATCTCGTTGTATTAAGTTAGACTGAAAAACGACCGAACGTGAAAAGCTCTGGAAAAAGATGAAGAGCGGATTAAAAAAAAATAGTTTTGAATTTCTTTATCTCGGACCTGTTAGTACATTTTGCAAATTTGACAGGGCACAAAAGCTTTTTAACCTATTGAACGCCAGAGCATAAAGGCACGCGCGTGCCCTCCACGCCAAGCCACAATTTCACCTAACATTTTGTCACATATTTGCGTTCCAAACGTTAGGCTCGTCTAGTTATGTTTTGATCCAGCTTTTGATATTTATTACGTCATCGTAGCGCAATAAAGCCAGACTTTGATGAATTATGCTCCATTTTGGGACAATTGCCAAAACGTCTGTTGTCAAAATTGATCACTGTTCTTAAAACAAATTGACATGGTGTACAGTAAAGATTATTATTTCCATCTATTTATTCTGCTTTATTTTTGGGATCAACTATTGAAGCTTTTAAGCCTATTTGAAATGCAGATAAGGCTTAAAATTGTTAGTCAGTTCTAAGTAAAGTACTTTGAAATATGCCTTTGATAAATCTAAAAGCACTACGCATTGGTTTATAATCGAATGAAAATAAAAACAGAAAAATAATAATATTTTTGAATGATACTATCTAACCTTTTTATGCTAGCCGTACTTATAGTGAAAGAATCTGACCCATGGTATTGTGAAGCCCTCCAAAGGATGATTATTAATTTGTCCACCATACTCGTTATTAATTGGTAACTGCTCTTTGGCTTCAGATGAATTATATTATTATTGTTGTTCAAAATTCCTAAAAGCAAATATTTAGACTGTTCATCTTTTGTGGGGTGAGCAGATTGTTATGTTGTTCAGTCCAGAAACTAACAAGGTACCCATTAGATATGAGGTTAGCCTCTCAACAAAATGATGATAGCGGTGCTATACACCGTGACTTTTTAGTCGTCTTACAACGGCAACTCACTCCATGTATCCAATGACTACTACACATTCATAAAAAAAAGGTATTTATGAGATTTGAATAATTTAAAAATAAAAAATTTTTATTCATTATTGTGACGTATGACGTAGTTGAAACACCCAGTTGCCAGCGATGACCTACTCGACTTAGTAGGTATGTTCTACCATTTTACACGTAATCATTATTAACAGGATGTTTCATAATTCTAATGTTTTATTTATTTTTCTTTGTAACTCTTATCTTAATTAATGGTAAAAAAAATCGCATCTAGAGGTATTTAAGGTCGGATACATTTGGATCACATTTGTAAGACGACTAAAAAGTCACGGTGTATAATAACTGGTCGATCTCCAGGTTAAGCCGCACCGTTGGTGTACCGTGATTATATTTCCTCGGTGCCTCAGGTGATTACATTTCCTCGGTGCCTCAGAAAGCACGATCTTTCAGTGGTCAAGAACGATCATAATTATAGCAAAACTCTTTTCTTAGAACTATAAAATCACGAATAGACTTGTCAGTGTTTTTTGACTAAATGAAAAGCTTTCTGGAGTAAAAGTGCTCGATCAAATGCGTCTCATTACTACACAATGCTACTAGATTTTTTAGTCAAGATTGTAGTTTTTCATATAATGTACATTAGCTTTACAAAGAATGCTAAGCTGGGTACACGTCATAATGAGATTATGCCGCACGCCACGCCGTGGATATTGCGTTGTACACTTTACAACCAAAGTATTTTATGTAGTATATTGTCAAGTATATTTAGTAGCCGCCAGTGATACTGCAGACCATTGGGTTCGATTTCCATGTCGGGAAAAGTGTTATTTGGTTCTTCTATCAAAAAGTTCTGAATAACAGTAAGAGTTTGGATTTATGCCCGGCCGATGGAAACACGCTCGCCCTATTATATGGCACGTATCAAAGTTTACGTCATCCAATAAGTAAGATTATCGAAACAGATACAAATGATATTATGTTAAGTAACTAGCTTAAGCCCGCGGCTATGCTCGCGAGGAGTTCGGTAATATCCCACGGGATTGTACTAAAGCGATAAAAATATGTGTTAATCCAAGTTATAAACTATCTGTGTGCCAAATTTTATACAAATCCGGCCGGTAATTTTTGCGTGAAAGAATAACAAACATTCATCCTCACAAACTTTCACATTTATAAAATTAGTAGGAAGTAGGCTTCTCCTTTATAAATCACTTCATCAAACAGAATCAACAAAACATTCTTCTCTCTTATCACTTTATTAAAAACCTAAAAACTACTCTCTCTACCCTTTATTTAAAACCCTTTTTCAATGGCGTCAATCTTATCGTAATCTTGACTTGAACGATACAAACGAGTGTAACATCAAAATGTCCTCCCTAATCAAGTTTAAAGCAGTTAATACCGGTTCGTACACCCTATCTATTATGTTGTGCCATCTACCCTTCAAAAGCCTTGGTAACGGCCGTTTAAAATTTCCAAAGGTGTATTGATTTCTGCCAACCCTCTGGTGCTTCGTGAGGGTTGAAAGTAAGGGTGCGTTGTCAATAGTCAATATGGTATTGGCTTGGGGACGTGTATCTGTAGCGATAATCTAAGTATAAGTATAAAACGTTATCTGTAACACGTGCTGTTGAGGTGTTTATTTTATGACTAAATTCAAAAAAAATATAACCTCACCCCTGAAATCCCCGATAGGTTCAGCAGAGATGTGTTAGTTGTTTTGTGGATATTTGTCTTGTGGCCCAGTTTTGACATTATAAGAAATAAGATTAAGTTTTTTTTGTCAATTTTTCCGTCGTTCTCACTACTTCGGCTGTCATGATGAGTATTTTGGTCATGTTTAATTCTCATATAAATGAGCCTAGTGCCATCAATTGGGCACAATCTTTGATATGGGCTACTTCTGAGACTTTATCCTCTGAGAATCGAACCCAATACCTTATGCTCAGCATGCTTTTAGAATATTATTTCGCGTTAGCTAACATGGCTACTGAAGAAACGTCAGAAGTCAGTGAAGCGGTTTAATTTTGTTCGCTTGGAGAAGAATTTGCAAGAATCTCCATTTTAATAACCAGTCTTGGATAATTTGGCATCAAAAACAGTACGAACTCGATGCAACAAAATGTGTTCTGACAATGAACAGAAAATACACACATCAACACTGTCTAGGGATATTTTGGATTTACTAAAAATTTATTAAAAATAACATACAACATGTTTATATTTTTATAAAGCCCATTTATCAGACTACACTCCAGAATAAAAGAAAACTATTTTTTTTTTGCGTAAACAAATTTTTATTCAAATAAACAAAAAACCTGAAATAATGGTAAAACTAACAATAAATGTGTTTCTCAAGAAAAAGTGAAAAATAAGGAAAAATGAATCTGTTTTTAACAGTTATATGAAAAATCAGTAGTCAGTAAAATCACCCATGACGTTAATAACGGTCCTGCAACGGTTTTTCATATTTGGATTAAGTTATTCAAGTCTTGCTGCGATATATTGTCCCAGTTCCGGCTAAGATGCAAAAAAAGTTGCTCTTCCGTCGCAATGTTTGCAGGGAAATTCCTCAAAGCCCTTCTTTGGAGCATGTCCCACGCGTGCTCTATGGGATTTAGGTCAGGCGATTGAGCGGGCCAGCCTAAGACCGATACGTCGTGCTCCTGCAATCAGCTCGTCACCACTCTCGCTGTGTGCGTACGGGCGTTATCGTGCATGAGCGTGAATTCTTGGCCCATTTGTTGTCGATGGGGGTAGATTATTTGTATTAGCACCTCGTTACGCTATTTTTCAGCCGTCATGGTGTTTCTGATCCAAACGAGGTCTGTTCTTCCACCAACACGAATTCCCGCCCAAACCATAATTGTCCCGCCGTGGTATGAATGAACTTCCTGAGGATGTTGCAGACGGCTCTCACGACCAGGAATTCGCCAAACACGTACTCTACGTGTATCGGGATGGAAACCGAACCGGGACTCATCGGTAAACAGCACTACAGACCACTGGTTATCTTCCTAGAGCAAATGTTCACTAGCCCACTCTAGTCGTCGTCCACGATTTCCTCGGCGTAGTGCTGGAGTACGTAGCGGTCTGCGAGCATGAAGGTTAGCTTCATGCAGCCTTCTCCTCACAGTTTGGTCACTCACAAGCAACTGGTGCTCTGACTGGAGCCTCTGCATGGTCGTAACATTTGGTTGTCTTCTCGCGGCAACTTGCAATAATCGGTCTTGTCGGTGAGTGGTTATGCGCTTCCCGCTTGGGTGTCTTTCAGCCACTTCACCAGTAGCACGATAACGTGACCATAACCTTGATATCACGTTTTGTCTTGTTTCAATCTCCTCAGCAATACTCCGTTGAGTAGCCCCAGCTTGGAGTATGCCTACTGCCCGAACATTTCCTCTCTCGTTAAATGGTGCTGCTGCATGGTGACACAATAACATTAATTCGAAATTAACCGATAACTTCTTATAAAACTTAATTCTGACACAAAAAATACCCAAAAACTACTGTAGGTAAATGAAACCTTCGGACTTCGCAACCATTATGCCGCTTAAATCTTTTGTTTTTAATTTATTTTTTCAAATTCAAATTTAGAATCGTTCAAAAAGGTTTACAAAATAAGCTTTCTTCATAAGAATTTAAAACTGGCCAGTATTTTTTGAATTTAAGAAGTTTATACAAAATATCCCTAGACGGTGTTGATGTGTGTACATCATTATTTGTCTAGCCATTTCCTAGGGCTAGCTTCAGTCTACTCAGACGTAACCAAATACCCGTTTTTTACACGAAAAGACCGCCTCTCTGAACACCATACTCCGTGGCAAAAGAGAAAATAATGCATAAAAAACAAAAACTTAAGTAACCATCAAAAAGATTAGCAATAAGTTCAAGCCTCCAATATCTATTATCAAGCCTTCACTGGCAGACCTCACACTCGATTACATACCCTCTTTCGCCACAAAAAATATAAGCATGACTGCCCTCTTCAACTCAAAAAGGCCAAATCTAAATGACTTCGGGCAACAGAAACCCCTAACCTTGATAAAAAAAACCTATATGGTTGAGCAGTTCACCCTATGAACCAAACATGGTCGCTGAGGCGGCAAATTGATTCAAAAATATACCGTCAAATTGAATTGCACTGACTGAGTTAGGTACGTTTTGAAATGTTTTAAGCGTGATCCTATGGTGAATTGTTTTGTATGGACCCTTTTTAGGGTTCTGTACCCGAAGGGTAACCAACTAGACCCTATTGCTAAGCCTCCGCTGTCCGTCCGTCCGTCTGTCTGTCAGCGGGCTGTATCTCATAATCCGTAATAGGCAGACAGTTGAAATTTTCACAGACTATGTATTTCTATTGCCGCTATAACAACAAATAATTAAAAAAATAAATAAACGGGGCTTCCCTTAGCCACGTGTCTGAACTTAAAGCAGATGGCAAATATCCTTCATGGTGGGAAGAAGAACCTGCTTGGAAATAACCACGTTGTTAAAAAAATCCGACGATTGTACGGAACCCTTCATGCGCGAGTCCGACTCGCACTTGGCCGGTTTTTTTGCACTTGCTGGTGTAGGAAGACTTTTGGTATTTTATGTGACACACTTGGTCAAAACAAGTTGATCAACATGACAATTAAGCACTCCATAATTCACCATCTGCGTATTTAAAAGAATATATAATAATAATAATATAATAATATAATATACATATGTCGGGCATGCCACCGTCCGGGAGAATCGATCCGACACATTATTTCTGGGTGTTCTCGTCTGGCTAACGGAGAGTACTTGCATAGACACAACCTCGTTGCCAGGATTATCCACCAGCAACTTGCTTTGAAGTACAACCTTGTGGAATCAGAAGTACCATACTATAAGTATGCGCCCGACCCAGTTCTCGATAATGGTAATATCACGTTGTATTGGGATCGATCTATCATCACTGACAGGACTATTGTTGCCAATAAACCTGACATTGTGGTATAACGGTTCCGCATGACGAGAACCTCGTGAAAGCAGAGAAAGATAAACAATTCAAATATCTAGATCTGGATCGCGGGGTTGTCGACATGTGGGACGTGAGTACAGCAGTCATTGTGCCGATAGTCGTGTCGGCCAATGGCTTAATAGCCAATAGCCTCGACAAACATCTGAGGAGGCTCTCGCTTGGCAGCTGGATCAAGGGCTTGATTCAGAAAGCAGTACTTCTGGACACGGCGCGTATTGTTAGGAGGTTCCTCTCTCAAGAGCCCTGACCACCGGTATTTCGGACCCTGTTCCCGATACCAGTGGGCTACTATTTTTTATATTTTTAAATGTTTTTTATATTACTTTGTATAGAAATATTTAAAAATGTAAATTATATGTATAGAAATGAATAAAGGAAATAATATAATAATATTAATATAATATATTATAATATTATATTATTAATGCGAAAATTTGTGAGGATATTTGGATATCTAGATGTTTGTTACTCTTCCACGCAAAAATGACCGCATTTCAATGAAATTCGGTACACAGATAGTTTAAACCTGGATGTGTTACCATAGTTAACATATGATACTTTTTATCCCGGTAGTACGATCCCGTGGGACAATCACCGAACTAACTAACGGGCGAAACCGCGGGCTAAGCTAGTTCAACATAATTATCAGCTTGACAATCAGCTGACGTTTCAATTTCAATGTTTCTATAAAAACTGTTGGAAATCGGAGGAAAAAATAACGTTTCGGGGATCACTTAAAACCCTGCTATAAAAACTGGTTTAGCATAAGCATAACATAGCATAATCTGCCTATAATGCATAGCATACGTTGTGTCCCACTGCTGGGCAAAGACCTCCCCTTTCTCCCTCCAAATCTCTCTGTTAATATTACTCTCTCTTCTCTAAATTATGTTAATGACAACCAATATGTAACAAATTTAGTTCAAATATTTTGACTAACTTATTTAGCATGAGCATAAGCATAATCAGCCTATTAATGTTCCCACTGCTGGGACACAGCCCTCCTCTCCATGAGAGGGAATGGGCTATAATCCACCACGCGGGCTCAGTGCGGGTTGGTAAATGACACAAGTCTTCGAATTTTTGGTTCTAGGACATGCCGGTTTCCTCACGATGTTTTCCTTCACCGTTTTGAGAGCAGTGGTGATGAAATAAATTACACAAAGTAATGCGCCTGGCTGGGTTCGAACCCACGACTTATTGTTCGTAAGTCGGGGCCGCCACTATTGGGCCACCGCTGTTCTCAAAAAAACTGGTTCAGCTAACAATATTTTAAAGAAAAGCCGGAAGAAGATGCGTTATGGTTACTCAGTCTTCTTAATGAACCACCTAAACAGAGCAGTGCCATGTTACTTGGATTCGACGCAACACGTTTTTTTATTCCATTCTCCTCTGTCAACCGTCACGCTATCCTTTACTCCTTTATCTTTCATATCATTCCTCACACAATCCATCCATCGTTTCTTTGGTCTTCCTCTCCCTCTCCATCCATCAACGTTTATATTCATCACTCTTTTAGTCACATGCGATTCGTCCCTCCTCATCATATGTCCATACCAAGACAGTCGATTCCCTTTCAACTTTTCTGTAACTGGCGCAACTTTTAAACTTCCTCTAATATACTCGTTCCTTACTTTATCCATTCTTGTCACACCACACATCCACCTGAACATTCTCATCTCCACTACATGCAATCTTTTTTCATCCATCTTCTTCACAGACCAGGAGTATTCAATTTCATACCATGATATTCAATTTGCAGATTTTCTTAACTATACAAGAGCCAGCGATAAAAACTCTTCAAAGGTAACATAGACTAGAGCTTCCATGAACCATAAACTAATTAAAAAAAACTTCTTCAGTAAAGAGTCTCTTTAATATTATATCCTTTATAAAATTGTTTTCCTTTTCCTCTATCGGCGAAATAAAAATTACATTGCAAAGAGCGTTTCAAGATAAATAAGAGGTGATATTTTATTTACAGTTTTAATTAGTAGAGTTTATTTATCAGGCTAATTAGCAGCTCTAAACTGGGGAGGTCCATTTTATTTTAAAAAACAAAAATGGTTTGTTTGGGTTACGTTGCGTAGCCGTCTAGTGTTGAATTTGAAATAGATTTCCTTTGAATAAAATCCACTAATATTAATGGCGTTTGACGTGTATTTAACATTATTGTACAAAGGCAATTTAACAGTACCTCTACTCCAGTTTAATCTACAAATTTAAAAAAAATGAGATATTCTATCAAGAATAAAGAACGTAGGAGCTGTGAATGAAAAAGCAACTCTGAAAGTTTGGAGGTCTGTCGAAGTTAAACGTTACACTGCTGGACCACGGGTCTTCTTTAAGCGAGAGGAAGTTGTCCGATCCAGGGCACAGTGGAAGGCAATACTGCCACCATAATACTTCAACATACTTTTCGAATGTATCAGTGATCCCAGAATGTTATAATTTTCGCTCAGAACAGTCAAATCCTTTGCCAGTAAAAGATCAAAGATGCGTCAGTCATCAATAAGTAATTGCATGTATTGATCCGAACTGAAATAATTGGGCTCCAATATGTAACGGTATCCGACGGATGCTGTTCTTTATTACATTTTAATGGGTCATGTTACGTATAGATATGCATTTAAATGTATACTTTTACATACGTTATCATTATGTTGGAGATTTTCAATAAGACCAGCAGTGGTGAGTGTTGAAATCGTGTTATGGAACTCAAATGGAGTTGGGCAGGATATCTAGCAAGGTACGGTGATGACAGGCGGAGTAAAACTGTGACTGAGTGGCGTTCAAAGACTGGCACTGGCAGAAGAAAGTATCGTTCGGCGGCGAAATGGGTAGACGTCTTGTTGCCATTGCAATTAAAACATGGATCAGTCTGGTATAACGTGGCCAGTGGTACAAGCAAATAGAGGCATATTCCCTTCGGTAGGCTTTTCGCACACTTGCGTCGGGGGGCAACGGGATCTGATGCGACTTCCGCTACCCCAGACTAGTGCCGGCCCGCCTGACCTCCGGGCCTCGTCCCGGGGGGGAGTGAGGTGTAAGACTCCCCCCGTTACGTCTGAGAGAGGCGCGCGTGGAACACTACGCGCCGCCGTCTCGGGTCCAGTATGATCGGGGGCGACGGATGTCCCCGAATCCGTCGCCCCTGGACCTATTTATGGGGGCCGGAAGAGGGCGTTGTCCGCCCTCTGCCGACGCCCGGTGCGTCTTCTGCGGGAGGGGCGAGAGCTCGTCATCTCCCTCTCCCTTTCCGCAGCCTCCTTCTGCGACATGACGGTTTCGCAGAAGGACATCACCGCGTCCCAGGACTCTGCGCTGCCGACCATCGAGTGAATGACGGTCGGCAACGACAGGTCTCCTCCTACCTCCGTAACGAGCGCACGGCGCGGCTCATCCCACGCGGCGCACTCGGCCAGCGTATGCCGCGCCGTGTCCTCTAGACAATGGACGCAGTGATGGCACCGGGCGTCCGGCTCCCTGCTTATGCGACACAGGTACTTCCCGAAGCAGCCGTGCCCCGAGAGCACCTGCGTCGCCCGGAACGTCAGGGAGCCGTGCTTCCTCCCGAGCCAGTCGTCGAGTACTGGCCGGATCGCCTCGACTTTGTCGAGGCCGGCGGTAGGGAGCTCTAGCCTCCCCCGCCATTCCGCCACCATGACCTGTCGGAGCTGAGACCGGTACAGCGTGATCTGTCGCTGCACCAGCCTCTCGCCCCGATCATTGGCCTCCTCGCGCCACTGGTGCAGTGTGGCGAGGGTCTTCGCCTCCAGGTCCCATGGCGGGGATCCGGCCAGTACACAAGCCGCCTCGTAGGAGATCGTGCGATAACCCCGAATGACCCTGACGGCCATCGCTCTCTGCGGTCTTCGCAGAACCGCGATAGTGCGGGCCGTCAGGTCTGTCGCCCAAATCGGGGCCCCGTAAAGGGCCATCGATCGCACGATCCCCACGTACAACCGCCTACAAGCGGTGCTCGGGCCCCCCAGATTGGGAAGCAGCGTTGACAGCGCGCCCGCCGCGCCCATCAACTTGGGCACCAGCCGCTGAAAGTGGGGGCCGAAGTCCCAACGGCTGTCGAGCACCAATCCTAAGTACTTCATGGTTGACTCGACAGCGATCCGGACCCCACCGACCACAATGTGTGATCCCAACGACGGCGCCCGTCGGGGGCCATGAAAGGCAATGGCCTCCGACTTGTTGAGGGCCACATCCAGCCCCAGGCGTCGTATGCGGCTCACCACCTGTGAGACCGCAGCCGTAGCCAGCAACGCTGCCTCCCTGTACGAGCTCCCGCGAGCCGTGACCAGCAAGTCAAGCTGTAGGTGATGATTATGATGTGTGTTGTCCTTTTTGCAATAGGCTGCATTATTTCACAGGACAAGTGAAGTTAATCCTAGTGGAACATGATGTACTTGCTTGTGCGTACAAACGTGATGAATCTACGAAGACCAGCCAAGCTTTAATATTAAACAAAAAAAAGGAGGTACCAAAGCCAAACATAATCAATTTGCAATTTCCATTAAACCCTCAATTACCAATCAAGTAATAAAATAAAATAAAAAAGTAATCATCAATAACACTCAAAAATTGAACGATTACTGAACGAATGTCTATAGTCCGTTCTTCGTGAACAAGCCATCAATTTCAATAAAACGCTGGAGTGAGACAAAAAATGACGCAATCAATCATTCCACCCGTCATTTTGACGTCGCGTTTTGGGGTGGCCAACGCAACTCTTCGTTTCAAAAGTTTCCCCATATTATTATTATTTTTTGGGGTTGCACCATTTGTTTGTATAGAGATATTACCTATAATTTTCTCCGGTGCAATAACCCACGTGGCATTATATTTTGACGGACGGAGGGAGAATTATTGTCGTAAAACAAAGAGTACACAGTCTGGTTATTTACTCGACTACTTTGTTGTTTATGATTACCTACTATTTTAACACGAAAGGGTGTCAATATGGCTAGATGTTCAATGTTTGATATTTTTCTTGTTTACTTTTTTATATAATTTTCGTTTAAATGTGAATTCAACCATGTTTTTTTTTGTTTTGTCCTGTGTGAGTCTACTAAATACTTTATCTTTTTTTCTTTTTTTATGTTGTTCGCAACTCCAGTTGCAGGTTACTTTTCCAGTTGTTCGGGTAAATACCAGGCGTAGGTATGCGCGAATGTACGAGTACCTCTGGGGCTAATAATCTGGGGAAGATAATCTGAGACTTTAATCGGTAAGAGTCTGACATAACCCTTTCTAGATGTAAGGTATACATGAAGATTTTAACACACTAAAAAGGTCCTGATTAAATTAATGAGTGAGAATCATTTAAAATTTCTATTTTATTTATTATTTATTTATTTAAACTTCATGTACTACAGTGGTACATAGGCGGACTTAATGCCACAAGGCATTCTCTACCAGTCAACCTTTGGGTTAAATAAAGAAAAACATTGTGATAGGGTACAAAATAAATATATAAAATAACTTCTTGCTATCGAAAATTTTTATAGGCACTTATTTTCGACTCTTATTGCAAGATTAATTAAGTTTCCTGTAGGTCTTGCCTTCAAGATAGGTAATAAGACTTATAAGACTTGATTATCAATTAACTGTAGCCAATAAGCAACTTGGTAAGCAAATAAACACAGCTAGGTGCAATATTACGATTATTGCAAATATAGCCTAGCAACATTTAACGTTAGGTTAAGGACACACAATTCATTTTCTTGTTCGAATGTAGCAAACATTTTTTTCCTCGACTGTTATAGGCTTTAAAACGACTTTAGATATTTAAAACGTTCCCGTGCGTACATTCCGTACATTACAGAAGCGAAGCCGCGAGCAAAAGCCATAAAATTTTGTCGACATGGTATTTAAATTCAATCTTTAGTAGGTTTCACAAGATGCAGGGCAAGAAAACATAGCCAGCATAGCCAGTTCATGACTAAAACATATTTTTTTTAGCGCAATCTTTGATTCTTATCAAGTTAAAAGATGATTGATTTTCACCAGATAACTTTTATAAAAAAAAAATATCATCTTAATAAAAATACTCTGACGGTTCTTATGCTTGAGACTATGTGTGTCACGACCCTTACAGTTATCCCAAACTACATAGCTACGGAATGCCCAGATGCCTTGGAATGACAGCCCGAAGCTATAAGCCGAAACTATTATCATATAGCCATGGGTCTATTAATACTAAGTAAGCCTTTACTATTAAAGGAAGTATTTGAGTGCAGCATTATTGGGATATCATCTTAATAAAAATACTCTGACGGTTCTTATGCTTGAGACTATGTGTGTCCCGACCCTTACAGTTATCCCAAACTACATAGCTACGGAATGCCCAGATGCATTGGAATGACAGCCCGAAGCTATAAGCCGAAACTATTATCATATAGCCATGGGTCTATTAATACTAAGTAAGCCTTTACTATTAAAGGAAGTATTTGAGTGCAGCATAATCAGCCTATTAATGTTCCCACTGCTGGGACGCAGGCCTCCTCTCTATGAGAGGGAATGGGCTATAATCCACCACGCGGGCCCAGTGCTGGTTGGTAGATGTCACATGTCTTCGAATTTTTGGTTTTAGGACATGCCGGTTTCCTCACGATGTTTTCCTTCACCGTTTTGAGAGCAGTGGTGATGAAATAACTTACACAAATTAATGCGCCTGGCTGGGTTCGAACCCACGACTTACTGCTCGCAAGTCGGGGTCTCCACCACTGGGCCACCGCTGCTCTCAACTTATTTAACCGATAGAAAAATGACAAAAGAAATTTTTATTAAGAGCTTTTACAACTAGCAAGTTTTATAACTAAGAACAAGCTTACTTAACACCCCACACCTTACACCTAACAATCACAACAACCCTACAAGAAACGCAACGAACGAAAACTCAGAACCGCAATTCCGACGAATAAAAACAATTTTGCAAAAACATTGACCGCACCGCAACGACTATTAGCCATTACCGCGCTCAAGCTAGTATGGCTTCACCCCGTTGCGCCCGACTGTACTTCCTAAGGCTTCGAGGTAAGTAATGAAGCAGCCGCTTGTTTATGGTACAGTCGAGTACTGCAGCGGGCTTAATTTATTTTTGCTATTAAAAATAAAAGCGAAGAATTCTGTGGTGACTTGGGGTTGAAAATTGGTGAGGTGAATTGGGGTAAAATATTCGGTACGCGTGTCGTTGTAAATGAACTATTATTGATCTTGACATAGAAAGGAAAATACAATTCAGCATGTCACGACGTGATTCTTTCTTACAAGGATTTTACAAAAAATAGGTAGTTATTATAATGACTTTCACATTGTCAATCGAAATTGACTTCATCTCTCAATATAAAAAAATCAATGCCTGTTCGTCTGTATGAAACCTCCTAAACTGCAGAACCGATTTTGATGAAATTTTGCACAGCTGTTCTACATACGCCAGAGAAGATTTCTGGAAAGAAAGCGTTGCAATGCATGCCGAGGCCCAGCTAGTGTAAGATGAAATTCAGGTACAAGTCATTGCTTGAGAAATAAAATATTTCACCACTAAAATCATAATTTAGTTTCAGTTCTTTGTATCGTCCAAACAGATTTTAAGTTTTTCCTTCCAAAAGAATAATTGCCACTACTTTTTCATTTCTTAAAAAAAAAGAAAATAAGAACATGACAAAATCTTTTGAGATTGTTCTAGAAAAAAACTTTATAAAAACGAACACGGCGACAAAGTTTGAAATGTGAAGCAATGTTCACAAAGACGCAGAAGCCTAAAAAAAAGAAGTTGACCCGAACACGCTATGTTTAGTGTTTACACCAAGACTTAAGTTTTTAAAGAAAAGAATACGATGTTTTTATAACACTGTAAAAGTTGTGGTGTGGTATATAACATTTTATAAAAGTAATTATTATTTTATTTTGATAAGACTCAGTAAGGATTTACTGAGAAAAGAAGGGATAGTTTTTCATATCGTTCGTCTATGAAGCGTCAGATCATCACGACGAAAATCATAGGTCCGTAGGTCGAACACAAGACACGAACCTCTGATTTTTTGGATTCTTGTGTGTATTGTATAATTATCACTTGCTTCGGTGAACAGAAACATCGTTTGGAAAACCAACCAGCATGCCTAAGAGAGTCAGAGGCCCATGGGCGGTATAAAAACTCTGACACCAGGTTAGGCACTAACTATACGGGAAAAAAAATATATCACGACGAACCACAGGAATGTTTAAGTAACGAATAGATCTACAATGTATCCATAAGAAAGCTTAATATTTCCTAGTACCTACTTAGATGAACCACCGCCGTGAAAGAAGTCTGACAAACGTCTATCAAGATGGTGGAAAACAGATTGTTTCGATCCTCAGTCATGAAGATACGAGGAAGAGAGAATTTACTTAGAATTTGGGTGAAAAGAGATGATGGAAAAATATCGAGGAGCGGAATAGAGAAATATTAACTTTGTAGCGCTTAGGTGGTGTGGAATAATACTCCAGATGATGACGACGTAGTATATTTAAGTTGCGAGTGCTGAAGCTTATTGGAATAAATGTATTTAGAAAAAGGCGGTCCCTTTTATACAAAGTTTGTCATCAAAAAATCAATGCATAGTGGGTACATCGACAACTTAGTTTGGGCACAATATTGTCGATGTACCCTACATACTAAAATGTTACTGTGAGGGTGATATTCCGCTACAACTTTATGTCCGCGGCATCGCCACGGGATCATACTACCGAGATAAAAAGTATGTTATGTGTTAATCCAGGTTATTAACTATGTGTGTTCTAAATATCTTCCAAATCCGTTCAGTAGTTTTTGTGTGAAAGAGTAATAAACATCCATCCATCCTCACAAACTCGAACCTTATAAATTAAAAATACTCAACAAAACATTCCTCCACTACACTTCATTGTAAATTCAAAAACAAAACCTATACTTTTTTGCAGTGCCGCTCATTTCGCTCGTGCCCGAGGCTCTAAGCTCAAATGCTCCTTCCATGTTTGATTCTTATTTACAAGGCGGCAAAAGTAAATTACGTTCCAGCTTCGAGCGATTGATTGTTCTCGGCAATCCCTCGAGATTGCGATTGCAAGTTGCAATTTTATTGCAACCTCTGTCGACCGTACTAAGAAGCAGGGATCGACTTTGTTTCTTGCGTGCATTCTTTGAGATGATGATCGCTGGCTTTGCGTAGAAAGTTTGCTCTTTTGGTTAAAAATTGAGGAAAAATAATTTGTAATTTTCTTTGTTTCAGTACCGTGGTGTCCTGGTCGTTTTCTGTCTCCTCAGTGACTGATGTGATGATTAGATGTTTGAATGCAAATGAGTAGATTGATATGTAGTGACCTATGATGCTTCTGATAGTTTATTTCCAAACTGAAAATATGTTTTACTTGAAGACGAGCCGACTCACAATGAAGTGGGATAAAGCAAGACAAGATCATCATTCTCTTCCCCCTATCCCAAATTGTTTGGGGTTAGCGCAGCATGTCTTTTTTCTTACATACTTTTCTTTAAGTCTTCGTCTTAGTAGTCACCTCCTTCTACCTTTCACACAGTCTATCCATCGTTTATTTTATCTTCTCCTACTCGTACAGCCATCCTCATTTATAATCAAAACTTTCCTCACGACATTCTTCCAGATGCCTTGCTCATATCGTGGCAATACAGAACGAAAGATAAAATATATTTAATTTGACCAAAACAACTAAAGTAATTAAAAGTACCAAACGAATTGTCAAAAAAATCCGTAGGTAACCAGTTACCTAAATGCAATAAAATAAAACCCTAAAGTACTGAGCTTAATACAATTTTAAGGATAATACGCGAGCACTCGTGGTAAGCTCGCAAAGTCGGGCAAATGTTTCCCGCAAATAAATAAAGGTGCGGAATTTCATCTGGCATTTATAGACGTGGCTGTACTTTACGACTTTTTTGTTGACTGTACGCGTGAATTTGTTCAGTGGATCTGTTGATGTGGGGAAAAAGCAGACTAGTTTGTTACTATATCTAATTAATTAATGTGGAGCTCTTGGAGCTCATTACAGTTTCTAGTTCTCGATCTAGGTTTCGGTATCTATAAATTTAAGATGTTTTAATAATCTTTCTGCCAATAATGCCCAGACTCAAAGCAGAGACGAGATGCAAGGAGAGATGTGTTATAAACCACCAATAGAATTTTATAATTACACTTCTCGTCTGTGTTTGGCTTAAGTAGAAATGGTTGAGTAGATGACAGGAGATGTCTCGTATTTGTTTAGGCCAAGCAGGCGACAGCGCACAATGGAGATTAGAAGAGACGTGAGCGGCTTGCGCTGAACAGCGTGCGGTGGTCGCTAAACTGGGCGTGAGTAGTTTTTACACACATCTCTGCTCCATTCTAGCAAGAACACATCTCCGCACAGCTTCAGTGGATACACTCTAGCTCCTAAGCATCTCTCCTCTGCGCTTCGCACATCTCAGCTTTGGTGTTGTCCATTAGACCCGGGTCTAATGGTCTGACTTAAAAACAAAGAAAACGTGTGAAACTTACTGTTTGTCGGCCTGTATGTAACTTTTATCCGCCTTAACAGCTGAAAGGATTTCGATCAAATCGGGTACACGTAGGCCTAGGTTAGCTCATAGAATTATCGCCCGTACACTTTAATCGCCCGTATTTATGTGTTATTTAAACTTAAACACTACACAATGGCGTATTTAATGTCTGAGGCATTTTTGCAGTCAGCTTCAGGGTTTCCAACCTATTACGTAGACAAAGCCGCAGGCAAAAGCTAGCATCCTATAAAAACATGATACCGCTATCACTCGCGCCAAAGCTAAGCAAAGTTTCATTTCTGATTACATAGTCTTCTCTTCACAGATTTTGACCAACCAAGAAGCGAATAATGAATTCATCGTCCCCCGTAACGAAATCACAAAATTTTCACTTGCTACTGAAATTTAATTATGAATTCCTTAAAACCAACGTCTGAAACGTTCGCCCAAGTTCCGTTGGAATCGTTTAATAGTTTCTTTTTGACCGTTTCAAGCGTTTCAGTAATTATTTCAGCCAAGTCTTGAGCTTATACAGTATTTTTTAATTTGTTTAATCGATAGTTAGTCTCTTTATTTCTGTGGAAATAATTTGACGTTTTTTTATCAAGTCTTGAAAAACTGTTTCTCTTTTCTTAGCAGAAAATCTAGTTTAATTATGTTTACAGAACTGAACTACCTTGGAACCTTGATTCAACGAAATAAGTATAAACATCAAGCTATATCCATTGTCTGGTAAGATTATTAAAAAGGTTTTGTTCTATTCTGATTCTACTAGCATTAGTAGCTGTATTGTTGCAGTGGGTGACCGAAAATCAAATGCCTGTGACGTCGATCAACGTCATGAGTACACGTTGACGTGACGTCGGGGACTGGTGCAATTTATCTATTGCTTAAATGTCTTCTGCGATGCAATATTGTGCGTAGCTTTGATATGCGTTACTCATTAATTAATTGTGAAATAGTATTTTAAATTAGTTTGTGTTGAAAGTGTATACTGATTAAAAATGATTGTGGAAAAGAATTGATGATGAAGATTGTGGTAAAGTATTTAGGCTGATGTTATACAACTTTGACAGACTCTAACTCATACTCTATAATACACCCAGTAATTACAGAAGTCATGTTTGTGCGTACATGCACGTGTAAAAGAACCTTTTTTTCGGATGGGAAATCATCAAATGACCCCCCCCACTCTGGGCGGAGCGGAAGGGAGTGTCAGACTTGTACTGACTAAAACCCATCCATGTTCCTTCTTTGCCCTTTGTGTTCCAGGGCCACGGTATCTCTTTCGAACAGTCCCGCAGCCCTGGCAGGCATCGGTCCTTGCGGACCCCTACTTATTTGCTGACATCTCTTTGAGGCGCACGTGGAACACGAACGCGCCGTCGACACGGCCTGTCGTCATAAGACGGCCGGACGGCGAGCTGGCCCATAACTCGCCATCCACAGGCCCGCGCCTACGGTGGCCGGGAGCCACCACGTGACCCCCGACGCCCAGGGCGTCTCCCGCGGCGACTGGGACGTGAGGTTCTTTCCCTCTCACGTCCCGCCACCTCCTTCACTAGCATGACTGCTTCGCAGAAGGAGGTGACGGCTTCCCATTCCCTCTCGCTCCGGACCATGGCTTGAACCAAGGCCTGACGCGAGAGATCGCCGCCGCCAATCGCCGCTACGAGGACACGGCGGTGCTCCGCCCAAGCGGGGCAGACTTCCACGGTGTGCTCCACCGTGTCCTCCGGACGATCCTCGCAGTGGAAACACCCGGGCGTTTCCTCCCGCCCGATTCGGTGCAGGAACCTCCCGAAACAACCATGTCCGGTGAGGACCTGCGTCAGGCGGTAGGTGAGGGCGCCGTGGCGCCTCTCTAGCCACTCCTCAAAGAGGGGACTTATCGCCACTATGGTGGCGTGCCCTGCACGGGGTTGCGACAGTCGCTCTCTCCATGTCGCCATGAGATCACGCCGGAGGTCTGTCCGCTGAGCAGCAATTTGCCGCGGCAGCGGAGTTTCCTCCCGACGTAGTGCCTCCGCGCGCCATTCGTGCAGGCGTGCGAGGACTATCGCCTCCAGATCCCATGGCGGCAATCCGGCAAGGAGGCTAGCCGCTTCGCCGGAGATCGTGCGGTACCCCCGGATTAGCCTTATGGCTATTACTTTTTGGGGCGCGTTCAGGTAGTGGGCGGCTTGCCGCCTCAAAGAACGCGCCCACACCGGGGCCCCGTAAAGGGCCATGGACCGCACGACCCCCGCGTATAGCCTCCGGCAGGAGGCGTTTGGACCCCTCAGGTTGGGCAAGAGCCGCTTGAAGGCAGCCCCTGTCCGTTCCAGTTTGGGAGCCAAACGTCGGAAGTGCTCCACGAAGTTCCACCGGCTGTCGAGGACGAGTCCTAGGTACTTCAACGTCGACCCGACGCCGATGGAAACCCCTCCTGCCGTCAGTAGGGATCCCGACGGTGGCGCATTCCGAGGCCCATGAAAACACATGGCCTCGGACTTGTGCAGTGCCACCTCGAGACCCAATTGCCGGATCCTCTCCACGACTATCGCAACCCCGCGTGTCATGTTTTCGGCCGCCGCCTCGTGCGACCTCCCTTGTGCCAGTACCAGCGTGTCGTCAGCGTAGCAAACTACGCTGACGCCGGTAGGGAGGTCGGCGCGCAGCACCCAGTCGTAACCGATGTTCCACAGGGCCGGTCCCAGAACCGATCCCTGTGGAACACCGCACGACATCTCTCGCCGGTTCCATTCTCCGCTTCGACCAGGGTAGATGACGGCTCTATCCGTCAGGTAGTCCCCGACCACACGACGAAGGTAGGTCGGCACCCGGTGATACCGGAGTGCCTCCCTAATGCAGCTCCAGGGCATGGAGTTGAAGGCGTTGGCGATGTCAAGAGACACCGCCAAGACGACCCCGCCCCGGGACACCGCGTCCCCCGTCGTGAGGGCTCTCACGCGCATGATGGCGTCCACCGTCGAGCGCCCCTTGCGGAAACCAAACTGGTGTTCCGCAAGATCCGGCCCCATCCCCGCAATGTGCCCGGCGAGGCGGTTGGCAATGACTCTTTCAAAGAGCTTGCCCACCTCGTCGAGCAGCACGATGGGCCGGTATGCGGACGGAGAGTCCGCAGGGCGCCCTGGTTTCCGGATGAGGACCAGCTTCCCCGTCTTCCAACGAAGCGGAAACTGGCCTCTCTCCAAGCATGCGCTTAGGAGCCCTTCCAGTCGGGGCCCGAGAGCCTCAGAGGCCAGGACCCAGGCTTTGCCAGGCAAGCCATCGGGTCCCGGGGCGGTATTTCTGGTTTTCAGCCTGCGTACCGCCACTCTCAGGTCTAACCCAGTCACCTCCGGAACGTCGTCATCGTCATCGGTGTGGTCCGCTTCCGGCACCGCACGCGGCGGCGGAGCCATAGGCGGGGGAGGATGCTCCCCTCGCGAAGGGGTGTAAAAGAACCTTGGCTTCTGAAATATAGGTATAACCACACCTTCGTGACCATTATCTCTATGTTTCAAAATTGTCCATAAAATTACTATAGAAATGTATATTTAAGGTTAAAATATTTGCTCTAGTTTTATTTTCTAGGTATACGTTTGAATGGACTTAGCACCACCTGCCTTTACGCGTAGGTTTATAAAAACAACCTCCTTAACAACATAATAATGAAATTAATGCTATATTTTAAACGCAACTTGATTAAGACGTATAAACAACAGCCCCGGAGTTTTATTAAAAAAATATTAACATTTTAAAGCAGTATTGCATAACCTGTCGTAAACTACAAAAGAGCCAGGAGTAGTGAACATTTTTATGAAATACCTACCGAAACGAGAGAGAATGATGCAAATAAACTGTACAGCAGATTCGCAATGGGTGGTCATACTTAAGGGTGTGGTACAGACCGACAACCGACCATCTCTAAATAATTATTTATTTATGTGCTCTCATGCACATCACACATTTTATATATTACTGTCGGTTGTGTGTGTCAATAATCAGTTTAATCCCATGCTGAACTTCAATACCTACTTGACCTAAAGTATGGGACACCATGATCATTTTTAAAAGGTTTCGGAAGCTTGCAATGTTTGTATATTATGTCTGTTTAGGTCAAGTTTTGCAACTGAGTTTTGAAACAGTTATCCTCAACCGATTGAGCTGAAATTTCGCATACACGTTTCATGTGGATGACAATGCATGGTTAGCTAAGTGACGTCATTCTAAATCTAATATGGCGGACTCCCAAAGATTGTATATTGTATATTATTTAGCCATTCTAAACATTCCACACGCCCACCTTAAAATAAAATTGTGCGTATCATTATTTTATTTTTACTACATCCACTAGTTATATTTTGTGCGCCTTGATATTGTATTATATAACGGGCTGGTGTCCGCAACTCCACGTTAAAGCGCGTATTTTGCGTGCGGGTGGAAAATTCACGCGCCTTCATATTATATGGGTATCAATAAAAAGGGTTTGCTGAGAAGAATACAAAAAAAGAAAAAAAATGCGTCACAACTATATTTAAAAACTTGTTTATAATTGTTTATTTAGGTACTAATGCTTGTTACGCAATTACGATGTTGGGTCCATTGAAAAAGTTGTTCAATTTAGTGATCTATACTACAAACTTAAATATTACCACACTTTTCTGCACGCGTAGCATGACCACCGTAGACAAAGATTTCGTTGACTTCAGAATCGACAAAATGACATAGTAAAAAGAAATCTGTCATTGTGTCGACACAATCTATCATTTTGTCGATTCTTTCGTCAAAAAACCCCGTTTCCACGTTGGTCATGCTACGCGTGCTGGTAGATGCTGCAGAATAAGCTAGCAATATAAAAAAATAACACAGGAGAAGCTTGGCTATACAGAAGCGTTTTTATTTGGATGTACTCCAAAAAAGTTTCCTAAAATAACCGAACTTACATTCCCATCTGCCGAGTTCGCCACCTAAGTGAAAAGTTAGAAGCAAAATTACATTTCGTCGCGCCAGTAAAAAAAGGTATATTTCGGTATTTCCACGGCACGTCCGCGTTAAGAATATAAGAGGCTTAGAATAACGCAATCCGCGTGTTTTTTCAGAGTGTCGCGAGAGTTTCTTGGTGTGGGGTGCGTTTGTAACTTTTTTCATTCGCGACCGGATCGCCTGAGACTGTGATACTCAACCTGTGGCGGGGGCGTAATCATATTGTGTAAGGCTGGGTTTTTCATGGGAAAAAACTATGTGGGGTAAACGGTACATGGAGGGTCCATGTTAGAGTCCCAGTTTAATCGTTGCGGTGGCCTAAGCCCCTTAACTCGATCCTGACTGATTGGCAGAGGAGGCAAACCACCGGCAGAGTTGGAAAGGAATGGGAGAGGCCCCCAGCAGTGGGACAGAATAGGCTAATTAAAAAAAAACCGACACCATTGTATGAAACTTTAACGTTATTGTAGGACATCGTGCTACTAGAATTATAGATTTGTAAGTTTTTTTGATTATTGTTTTGTACGCCAGCCGCATACACTCGTCTGCTACATCCACTATATTTGTTTAACTGCCCAACATGCATCGCACCCCTCCTAAATCTCCGAAGATCCCGGACCCGGACAATCTCAATCTGTTCCTGACATTGCTTCGGCTTCCAGATGCGAGGAGTCCAATGTGAATGTCATCAATAGAGGCAAGCGGCCACGTATCGATGACTCACCCATCAACCCGGGTGTGAACTCGTCTTGTGCATATTGGGAATGGAAGAGCGAACTCATGCTGCTGTTGAGTGCATGGAGGACCGAATATGACCAGAAGCTGTCTACCAGGAAAGCTGAATATGATGCAATGCTGACCACACTGGTTAAGGATGTCTCCGAAATTAAAAATCAATGTGTGGCCATTCAAAAAAACTACCATTGAGCTCGAAGTCAGGTCAGCTAGTCACCAAATTAGAGCGAAAGGGAAGAATCGGGATAAGCGTCATCATGGAATGCAAGACATAAATAAAAACCCATCAACTTCCCAGCTACACTATGCTCAACCAAAGGTCGACGCTGGAACAGTAGAAGATCCCATAGTGATTGCTTCAAAAGAGGGGAGGGCTGTGGACCAAGATATCTCCGAGACGAACCCGCGAGATATAAACCTTCCAGGTAAACCCGTAGCGTCAGCTACGCGACAAGCTCCTAAACCCCCTTGTCTTCTTGCCACTAATGACGTAATGACACCCTAGCAGCTCCTCTGTGTCATACTTTTAACCTAGCCCTTCAGTCTATACCCTGAGCATTGGAAGACGCGAGTCACTCCCATCCCTAAAACGTCCGACAAAACATCAGTAGAGGAGCACAGCCATCGCTATCCTCCCAACCATTGCCAAAGTTTTCGAGCATATTCTCTACACCGTGATTTACAAACGCGAAAATAAGCTTTTGTCTGATGCCCAACACGGTTTTCGACCGGGTTGCTCCGTAAATTTTAATACTCATTCATGTCGACTACGTACCCAGTAGTTTGGACATCGGGAGGCAGGTCAACGGTCTATATTTTGATTTCCGAAAACCCTTCGACAGAGTTGACAACGATGTACTCTTGACAAAGCTAGAGGCCATAGGTTTCCGGATTTCTGAGCTTCTTTGCCAATCTTTGCCAACTACCTGCGAGATCGCAAGCAGTTTGTCAGACATGGTTGCTTTGAATCTAAGCCTTACAACACCCGCTCGGGGTGATCCAGGCATCCATGTTGGGGCCAGCTCTGTTCCTGATCATCATTAATGACTTGGTAACAAGGGTTAAGATCGCCAGATGCTTGCTATACGCTGACGACCTAAAACTGGTTGCACAAATCAGAGCGGATGACGATTGCAAACTCCTACAAAGAGATATTGATACCGTTTATACGTGAAGCATTGTGGATAAAGTTTCATTCAATACAAGCACTTGTGCCACATCATGACATACGGTAGAGGGTTGCGACCAATCCATTACAACTACAGATTGGGTTTTGAAGTAATTTCTCATGTCACCAGCGTAAAGGATTTGGGAGTGAAATTTGACCGTAGTGCCTGTGTCTTACACCGCTACCCCAACGCTGAAGCTCGTTAAGGTTTTTTCCAATGGTTAAATTACTAATTTTTCTTCATGTACCCTCTACCAACTATCTGTTAGGAATGTTAGGCTTTAACTCCTTGGAGGTGAGCAGAGGCTCGGAGCAGCTCACGGTAGCCTCTAAAACCCTACGGGGCCTAACTGATTGCAAAGAACTTCACAGCTTTTTCTGCCGGCTATTTGTACCCCACAAATATATCGGGACATGCTGGTTTACTCATGATGTTTTCCTTCACCGAAGCAAGTGATAATTATACAATAAATCTACTAACACGCAAGGATCTTTTAAAGTCTTCTTTTAACCGAAAAAACTTTGAGCACCACAGATCTAAACTTAAAATCCGGGTTTGATTTCGTTCGGCCGCCCATAACTGCTACTTATACACAGGTGGTTCCCCTTTTTCACAACTTTATGCAAAATAGTATTCGACTTTAATATTTCGTGGAAGGTATTACGTTTTATAAATTACTTCGCGACGTGGCCCAAAACAAAGTTTTCGGTTCGAACTGGGAATTTTTATTCAAATGAATTAAAACTTTCCCTGTAGGCATGCGATCGAAAAGATTGTGTTATACGTGTATGGTTGTGTTGGTGAAGATGTTTTGTTATTGCTTGCTGTGTTTATGTTAGTTCAGTTTGTCTGAAAATTCTACTCCTACTAATAATATAAACGCGAAAGTTTGTGAGGATGGAAGGATGGATGTTTGTTACTCTTTCACGCAAAAATTTCTGAACGGATTTGAATGAAATTTGGCACACAGATAAGTTGTAATCTCGAATAACACATAGGGAAGTACCCTTAACCCGGTATACGATCCCGTGGGACCGAAATCAACGCAGGCGAAGCCGTAGGCGTAAGCTAGTAATAGTATTTTTAAGCTGATCAAGACTTTTATTTATATTTTCTGTGCTATTAATAATGGTGTTAATAAAGGTGACAAAAGTTTTGCAATGTCACCTAGAAAATCGGATAAAAGTATTTTTGGTTATTTTTATGACAAAATAATCTATGTTAAAATAGTATTACATGATGGTAAACTTACTTATGTGCGCCAGCTTGCCGACTTTAAAAAACCTGGAAAAATAAAAGTTTTGGTAAATCAGTGGCCATTACGTATTTCTAAGAGAAAAATCTGGCAAAATACTTTTTCATATAATTTGAAAAGGAGAAGAATATGCATTTGAGGCAGAGGGCTATTACTTACTATCAACTAGTCTAAATTCCGTATCTGTAGCCAAGTTATGCAAACATTTTTATGCAATAGACAAGAATTTAAACGAAGTTATAACCAAAGAAAGCAAAGCTAATAATTCTTACGTTTGACAGTTCTAACTTCAAGCAATTACTAAACTAAAGAATACTAATTGCATCTTAAATAATTACTTTTACTCAAGTTATCAATTTGACTTGTTTATAGGTAAGGGTGTTAGAGTCAAAGACTTTCATAGAAGTTACCATAAACATAAACTGTCATCCAATTAAAATAATGAAATGCCCAAACACATTTACTTTTTTTTTTTTTTTTTTTCGGATGGGAAATCATCAAATGACCCCCCCCACTCTGGGCGGAGCGGAAGGGAGTGTCAGACTTGTACTGACTAAAACCCATCCATGTTCCTTCTTTGCCCTTTGTGTTCCAGGGCCACGGTATCTCTTTCGAACAGTCCCGCAAAACACATTTACTTTCCACGCGCGTACGCATAATTACAGCCAAAATTTTAATTTAACAATCTGTCAACTGTCAACGCGTCAAATACACGTCGCGCGCCGCTCGCTCGGAGCGTTCGCAATTATTATCGCGGCCATACTGTCGCGAGACGGTGGAAAACGATGACAGATGCTCAGTGGAGATCAAATAATGAATAAAACGCAAGACTAAGGCGGTTTTCACCCCTGTGCTAACGAGAAAAGTTGAGTTTGGCTGATACGCTCCGAACCGCACATTTTACTCTTTTTAGGGAGTGGTTTTGGTGGAGCGGATAGCGATTTTATCATCAACATGATGCGGTTCATTAGAAAAATCACTGTAGATTAACAGGAACATTAAACCTTCAATATTTTACCCATAAAAAGTCGCTGGCAGTAGTAATACATAAGGTCGAAGCGCCAGGGTAGCTCACAAAATACAATGTAGTACAATGAGTATTTCATGAAAAAGGCACTCAATGGGATTAAATGAATTTTGAGGTTTGTATTGATGATTTGAATGATTGTAACTCTGTAAAGCCATATTTTTTACGATCGCGAATCATAATTATAATCAGCATACAACTTGACACTGACCTACAAATTGCAAGAAACATAAGAAAACTTTAATTTCGCGGGCTACCCTGGCCGGTCAAGTGTAATAGTATTAATACTGAAATTGAATTTTTATGGGTAAAATATTAAAGGCTTTTTTTTCTTTTTTTCGGATGGGAAGTAATCAAATGACCCCCCTCACTCTGGGCGGAGCGGAAGGGAATGTTCTTGTAAATCAACGGAGCTTTTTCTAATGAGCCGCAACATATTGATGATGCAAAAATTAAAGCATTTTTTTCCGGTTTGGAAATATCAAATAACCCGCCCCCCTGCCCCCCGCTCTAGGCGGAGCGGAGAGGAGTGTCAGACTTCTACTGACTAAAACCCATCCATGTTCCTTCTTAGCACTTTGTGTTCCAGGGCCGCGGTATCTCTTTCGAACAGTCCCGCAGCCCCGTGAATTAAACTTTATACATGAATTAAGATCATATCAGTATTTTAGTGGACAATGCGAAACGAGTATGTAAGGACCAAAGCAGGGGGCATTTTATACAATTTGCCTAACTTTATGGGAAAAAGACGTGAGTTTATGTAGGTATGTATATTAATAGTAAAATATCTTCAAGAGATTGTTTCTAAACTACGTTAATGATTTCTACAGCTACGAATTAAATCCCAACCCGCTCCGCTCGTCACCCACAAACGCAGACTCATACAGAATTGCCGCTCGCGACTGTCAGCGTTTCTAGTTCATCTGCCTCGTTAGAGCACAATTGCCGACGTGAAATTAAAACCACCGCCCATCTGAACGTACGTACACGTCATTGTGATATGTTGGAAACGCGATCAGTTATTGTTCACTATTTAAGGCCCGTTTTTGTTCATTGTTCTGGAGATTTTGATTTGCGGTCCATTGACGGGTTGAGGATATCCCTTTGTGATGTGTAGTTGGATTTTGGAATGGTAGGGTTAATTAAAGCTAGATATTCAGTTACATTTTGTGGAGGTCGGTGCTGCCGGAGGCTTTTCTTCTGTGTTGTTGTAATTACTGAATGGTCAGACGAAGGCTCCATGAATGGAAAATGGTTACTGTCTTTTACAGCCAGAATAGAGAAACTATACTCGGCTAATTAGAAACAAAGATCAAGTTACAGCCAAGCCCAATAGGAAAAAGGTGAGTTAAACATAATATACTGTCACTTACAGGATATCTTCCGAGATTGTTCATTATTTTGAGCTCAAAGAAAACAATAAACATGGTAAATAACCCTATCTTCTAGTTATAATAGTATAAGTTTAATTGTAAACCATGAAAGCTTAAAACAGTGTTTAAAAGGTGAGTTATTTAAACATGTATGTAAAAACAACGATGAAAGCCTAAATAATTATACCATATGCTTATAATTTTACTAGGAATAATGCTGCCTGACAGCAGAAAAGAAAAGGTGGTGAGAGTTCCCTGAATCCATTGGAAGTACAACAGCTCTTGGCTATTTTTATCATTGAGAGCTTTTGTTTTACAAACATAACATCACGCCTGTAATTTTAGTGTTAGGCAAAAGTGTACCTCATCTTGCCAGGTATGTTTAAGTTTCATGTAATAGAAGGCGAGCCAAGCCCGAGCGAGCGTGAAATTTACCAACCCCCGTAGCATGACCACATATCTTTGACGGAAGAATCGACAAAATGACAGATTGTGTCGACACAGTGACAGATTTCTTTGCACTATCTGTCATTTTGTCAATTCTTCCATCAAAGAAATCCTTTTCTATGGTGGTCATGCTACGGGGGCAAGTCTAGGTTACTTTAGCTGTCAACCACTACATGTCATTGTAATCTGCATGTGTCAGGTGTCTGCGACAGTTAGCGGTTTGTCACGAGTTGTCAACACGCCGTCTAGTTTCGACAACATAATGTTGATTGGCGTCTACATGCCGATGAAAGTCATTGACCGCAGTTGACAGTGTGTCAACGGCTTTAATTTTGAAAATAATTATCGTTATGTGTGTAAGTACGCCTTAGACAATTATGTAGAGGGTACAACGAAAATCATGAAAGTAACCATTGATTTAAAAGTCCCTAACTTTTTCATTCAAATTCAAATTATTTATTGCAATCCATAATGTACATATACAGGTGACAAAATACAATTAAGAAGAATCAATTATGGACCCTGTCGGGCACAGCAAAATTAAATAAATAGGAAGGAGAGAGGAAGAGCGCTATTATCAACTTACCATAACACTAAAACAATTAAATTAGGTAGACTGGTTTTTTTATTTTTTTTATTGTAATTATGATCATTTATTTATTAAGAAATTAATTCCTTGTCTTTTTTCTTGATTTTCCGCTAGTAGAAAGTGTTTACCTTCTAACAGCTGATATTTTCCTTATGATAGTTTTTTTCTTGTTGTAGGTATTCTTGTTACGGTGCTTGGCTAAAGATATTTACAGGCTCCCAGCAGGGACAAGTTGAAACGGATCGATGCGAGAAAAATAGTTACATACTTTTTGTATACAGATCGCTTATAAACAAAAAGGGGTATAAAAACAATCGAAAAATATTCAGGTATTCCGGCCCCAACAAATCAGGAACGGAAAACCAGTACCTATATGCAAGCACCCATAATCTTAACCTTCATGGATCAATGACTAAACATTTTTTTTATTGGTACAACTCCACAAGCTATTCCCAACCACTGCAACTCCTAAAAGCCAGAATCAACAGTGGCGACCACCAGAAAAGCGCCGAGACAATAAAACTCGACGAAGTCGCAGAGAAAAAAATTAACTGTCTTGGATCCCGCAACGAAATTTTCAGAAAAAAATAGCGGAGGAGTAGGAAAAACATAATTCCCACTTCCCTCCATATCAGTAGGAGACAGAACAAAACAAGGTCTATGAAAAAGCCCATTTGTCTAGCACCACGGATAAATATTATCATTAAGTATGTAAGTTTTTATGGGTCCTAAGTTGTGAGCTGTTATATTTGATTCAAATGGTAGGTATGGCAAAAACGCTTGAACGCACGGGCTAGTTTCTACAAGGTCCGTGTAGTAAATAATTTCGGAAGTAACCTGTGCACTATCCTACATAGTATTAATCAAAAGAACTTATTAAAACATAAACATCTACCAAAACATATCTACTACAGGTTAGCATCATTTTGTCTATCCCCTCAGACACCCTTACAAGTCTCCCCGTCTGTCTGTTCTGCAACAATCGTAGTAATTATAGTTGGAGTACCGGCAGAATGATAAGTGCGTTGTTGATTCATCGCGAGTTGTCGCAAGTAGTGGGGGAGGGGGGGTGCGAGTGCGATGCGAAAATAAAAATATATAGGTTGTTTTGCGGATTCACTTTTTTGAATCAATTGTGGTGGGAGGTGATAATGTCTAAGTGACATTATGAAGATGAATATTTTTTTCTCATGAATTTTCTGTTTGGTTTAGTGCGATGCGAAAATAAAAATATGTAAATTGTGCAGATTTAGTTTTAAAATCAATTATGGTGGGGGTAATGTGTGTAATGTGTAAGTGACATTATAAAGATGAATTTATTTTTTCTTGAAAGATCTGTTTCTTAATCTTTTAAAGCTTGTGTGTGCTCATCTAGAGCGTTATAAAATACAGGAAACATCAAAAAATATTTTCTTCCGAATAAATGATTATTTTGGTTTTGTATATTATGAACTGCTAATACCGTGAAACATAT
Organism: Noctua janthe; assembly: GCA_910589295.1. Lineage (NCBI taxonomy): Eukaryota > Metazoa > Arthropoda > Insecta > Lepidoptera > Noctuidae > Noctua > Noctua janthe. The sequence goes on from OU342561.1 coordinate 4,177,286, forward strand.
TTTAAAATTAGACACTTAAATAAAATAAAAGAGGTGTCTGATGAGATGACGAGTAATAGAGAAGTATGGAAGAAGAAGATATGCTGCGGCCGACCCCAAATAAATTGGGATAAGGGCAGTAGAATGATGACTCAAATACAATAAAGTTGAGTATCTTTTATTTTCAAGATTTTGAAGACTCATTTTTCTAGTTGAAGGCAAGGCTTACCAATTAAACATACATGATAAAATGGTACACCTCTGCCTAGCACATATCGAGGATAACAAGCGTGATTTTATGTTAATATTTTAGACTTTAATAGAGTAAAAAGGTTTGTGAAAGTTTATTATTCGTTTTATAATAACTATAACTTTTCCTTTGAAAGAGGAATTACATTGTAAATAAGGCTTCAGCAAAAAATATCTCTTCTGAGTTTTCTCTTATAATCCAGATTAAATAAAATCGCTATCAGAAAATGGAAGGATAAATTGAAAAATACTGTATACCTACTTCACGGAAGAATTGAATTAATTATTTTAACTCTGAAATATTTTTCAAGTGAGAGTTAGTAATAATACTTAAGTAGGAAGCTTTTTCGAGTGAATGCTGCTACGTCGAAGCAGTAAGCCGATTAAAATCCCCAATGAGACTTATATGGGGTGACACACGGTGCTTTTCAATGAATAGCCTTTTTTTGTGTATGGATTTTGCTTTTCAAGAATAGCATGGATTTTTCTTTCAGCTCTGGTTTTCAGAAACTGTGAATTAGTATTGAAAATTACTAAAATAAACTAGTTCAGATGGAGGCGTTAGAAAAAAATATACCTGCCAATAGGTATTGTATTACGCTAATATATATAACGGGCTGGTGTCTGCAACTCCACATCAAAGCGCGTATTTTGCGTTGTGCGTTTGGAAGGAAAACCAGAGATAGGTATTCTTTCTTTTAAACGACTCCATTTTATTTTGGTGTTGTGTATTTTTGATCATTGCCTGGATTACACGGAGCGATTTTTGTCTATCTACATAACAGATCAAAATTTAGGACATTGTTTTCTAGCTTTGAATATGGTGAGGTATTTTTTACCCTTATACACAGGTATTAAAAACATAAAAAAACAGATTAGCATTTTCATTTAAACATTTTAGTACTCAAAACTGCCACTAAAACATTTAGTAACACCCTGAATTAAATTCAGAGACCACCAAAGTGCTGTTTTATGAATAATATTTGCGAAGTTAAAACACAAATTTCACAAATATAACAGACTAAGGACTAATTAAGTGCATTGTTCTGAAAACTCAAAGTTCAAAGAAACCATTTGCATTTCAACGCCATTATAATTTTGTCTTCACCTGAAGATTGTAATATTTTTAGCAACCTGATGTAGACAGTTTGGATTTTACGATAATTGTCGCAATTGTGAAACGAAATGAAATGGAAGGATTTTACCAACATATCAACGATGTGATTATACGATTTATAACAAGCAAAAAATTTGTCAATATTATTTTATTACATACAATTTATTTAGAAGATAGTAAAAACTCTCCTTTAAAAAAGTAATCTTTAAATCGTATTTTAAATAAATGTAATTTTTCCACTACATTTATGTTATTTGCATGGATAGTATCGGTTTCTATGTCCACAAATCTTTTTTCCAATCTCTATTTTAATTATCAACATAATTTTAAAAAAAGTGCTGTCCAACGTTGGACGAACTAACCGTCCGTAAGTCACACAGGTCGAGATGGAACCGTTCTGCTTCCATAGTTGTATAAAACCCTATTTTATAACGCATAAATTGTGAATATTTAGGGGGACTTTGTTCCCGATGTTAAACTTATACCAGCTATGATTAAATATTCCTTTGATAAATTATTAGATAGGATTAGGTATCTATTGATTCGTATAAAGGCAAAAGGAAGCCTTAATAACCACCTGTCATAGGACAAAACCGAGAAGTTTTTGCCTCTTTGATAGGTTTCCTATAAGATACTGTAATTCTGGAGAAGTTAGGTCGAATTTTCAATCCACCAGCAATTATATACATTTTACTAAGACCTCTTTAAGAATCCCCTTAGAATTCTTTGATCCAGTGGTCGCAAGCGCGACTGTTGAGCATGAGGTCCTGGGTTTGATTAGAGTTTTCTTTCAAGAATTTCCCAGTAACAGCCACGGAATCTGGATTTGTGCCCGATTGACCCTCACCGCATTTGACATAAGACTATTAGGTACGCCTCTGCCGAACCCTTCAGGGATTACAAGCGTAATAATATGTAATTTTATTTTAGGGACAAGATTCTTTGTAAATAATGATTGTAAAATTACACGTTGCCATTTTTGAACTGTCATCGAAGTCTACGATGTGACGTGGCCATCTAACCTAGCAAGAAAAATAAGTTAATAAGTATGTACAATTCTGCTTACCTCTTGAATCGAAAATAAGTTGCTTAGATGGCAAAGTCTCCTGCTTGATAAAGTGTAGAGTCACGGTAAATTCAATAAGAATTACGGCGACGACGTATCAAACACTAAAATTTCGTACAAAATCAAAGATAAAAATCGAAATAAAAAAGACTACATAAAATATATAAAAAAACACACAACACAAAATATGTAATAACTAAAATTTTAGTCACATTGCTCGGCCATTTATCTCACAACTGAGAAAAAAAATAATGACATGGAAAAGTCAAGTTTTTTTAGGAATGGATTTATGTTTCATCTTTTAGTGGCCAGTGTCACTCATGTATTGCAAAGTATTTAATCGTTTTTAATACGAGTAATAGGTCTTTAACTATGAAATTGCCGTTTTTTCTCACATTTTATTCTGTTTGTAACTTTGATGTGTAGTTATATTTTATCCTAATTCCATTTTTATTGGATTAATTGTTAAATGATGTACCTTCAGAGTTTAATAAGCGTACTGGTAGTTGCATATTACCTCATAAGGTAGTGTGTCAAAACACCTGTTTCAATGTGCCTTCAAGTAGAAATATTTTTGTCATAGACTGTGTTGTGAGAACTTAAGATATGCAGTGCAGCGCAGCTTTATTCACTTAAACTCTGGTTTGCAATTGCATAATAATCGGTTCAGACGTTTCCCAAATAAATAAATAAATAAATTTTAGTACGGAAATATCACTTTTCACGAAATCGTCCATACAAATCGGCAATTTCATATTTATGAAACTTGTTATAGGAAGTGTATTGAACATTTTTTTTCATTATTATGTAGGCTGTCGCTCCATGTAAAATACTGTTATTCAGTTTAATTAGGTCAAAGTGTTATTGGGTTTTTCCATCAGGAATTTCAGAATAGCAACCACAGAGTCTGGACTTGTGCCCGGATGATGGCAATAGGCTGTTATATGAAACTTAAAACATAACTGACGAAATGTGGGTGTACTATTAGTTATACCTCTGCCTAATCCTTCAGGGATAACAGGATTATGTTACGTTAGGTACCGATCTGATTGAAAAAAGGGCTTAGCAAATAATGATGCTGATTAAATAGTAGCTGCGCGGTGTGATAATTATCCCCTGATGGATGTCAACATCCCCTATGCTCTTAAGTGTAACTGATTTTAAGAGGTCAGATAGGCAGTTACTGCGTGTAAACAAGGCTAGGCAGATGATGATAGTACATACATCATCATCCGCCTAGCCTTTTCCCAATTATGTTGGGGTCGGCTTCCAGTCTTACCGGATGCAGCTAAATACAATATTTTACATGGAGCGACTGCATACCTGATCTCCACAACCCAGTTAATACTGGGTTATACAATGGTCTTACCAGTCTTACCAAACGGTAAGACTGCTAAGACTGCATTGTACATACATATTCTTAAAATATAAGTTTTCCTTTTAATCGCAGAATGCGCAGAAACTTTTACTAATGTAAGAAGTTGGTAGGTATAATCTAATCTAATAACAAAATAAATCAAAAAGAAAAATACACAACAAAAAACATCTATTTTCATTCGTGTTTCCAATTCTGTACACTAATCCTCCAAACGTATTTTCAGCAGTATCAGTCTATATTGGGACTAAATAAAAAAGAGCCGGATTTTTTCAGCGCACGAAAATGCAAATCGAACGTACCCATCTTTATAAAAATGCAAAAACGAACCATGAAGTTTATAATCGTATTTTATCAAAGTCAAATCGTGTTTCGACATTGTGAAAGCTTTGGGCTTTGGGGTAGAGAAAGATGAGCTAAGCTATGCGATTGCGTATTTACTCTTTAGATTACCTAAAAAGGTCTATAAGCAGAAAATACTTTTTTGTAAACATGCAAAAGTCACACACAATGACACAGAAACATTTTGGAAACATTTTTCGCTACTGATACTTAAAGTCACATTCTGAGAGCGACTGTAACCGAAAACTGTAGCGGTTAAGCCACTCAATTGCAATGAGAGACCGCTCCGACATGACTGGTTGACGAGGCCCTATATAGACGGTCTGGCACACTCAGGGCTGAACTATCAGCCCCGCTGACAACTTGCAAACTATCTTAATATACCTATCTCATAACATAACATCACGCTTGTATTGCTCGAGGGGTTAGTTAGCACAGGTATGCCTAATAGTATACCAACATTTTACCAGTGATGTTTGTCTCATGAAGTAAGGGGCGAGCTTATTGCCAACAACCGGGCATAAATCCAGACTCTGTGGCTATTTCTGAAAAATTCCTGATGAAACAACTCAATAACACTGTGCCCAACCTAGGATTCATATCCAAGACCGCAGGTTCAGCAGTTGCGCTTGCAACCACTAGACTAACTTTGCAGCCTATACCTATCGCAGCATGAGCTACTCTTCTTTAGTTTGTTCTGAGAGAAGAGACAAGAAAAAGACACTAAATACGACGCCTGTGGTTGGAGTACATTTTTTCTAACACAATTTAGCTTCGCTACCACTGGAGTCAAAGCTTTACATACCTGACCTGATTGCATCGCAAATTGTTCATGAATAAATAATATCAAGACAGTATACTTAAGGGGAATCACTCTAACAAAACTGATTGTGTATGTAACGTAATTTCTTTACTTTGAAACGTTTAACGTACTTTTTTTTTTATAAATAGGAGAAAATGTACGCTTGTAGCAGATCCCTTCGGTGATTTTGCAGTCCATTAAGTCAGTTTTTATATTGTTTTTTGCGGAAATTGTAGACTTTAAAATGAAGTAGTTATCTATTTGCCGTATTTTCTTGTAGGTATAAACTAGTATTATGAAATAAACTAAATGTTATTGCTTGTTTTTAAATAATTATGTGGTAATTGCACTAGAGATTTTGTCGTTACAGGTCATAGTCATAGTCAGTGGCTTAAAAGTTTGACAACTAATCTTACCAAGGAGTATTACCCAGTAGTAACTGGGTTGTGGCAGTCAGATAAGCAGTCGCTCCATGTAAAATACTGGTATGCAGCTGCATCCCGTTAGATTGGAAGCCGACCCCAAAATAGTTGGGAAAAGGTTAGGCTGATGCTAAATTGCACTAGAGATCTAAGCTTACTGTTGAGGAATTAGCTTATTTTTTTTTTTGACTGACTGATTACTTGACAATTCAAAAGAGCTAGTAATTGGTCTGATTAAAATAAGTGCTTTGTACAATTTAACTTTGTCAAACAAATAATAATAAATCAGGACCGATGGGCCAGAGTCGTCACGCTGTGGGTGCCAGTAGACGGTCGTCGCCGAGGGAGGCCTAAACGCTGGCGTGATGACTTAGAGCCGTTTGTGAGAGATTGGCCGGAGAAAAACGCATGGAAAGAAGAGTTGAAGGCTGGGAGGCCACTGCCCAGCGGTGGGACAAAATAGAATTAAAAAAAAAAAAAATTACTAAGAAAAACAATAAATAACTCCATCCGTGTATAAAACTACCTAAAAATACCCTCACCAATACTAGCGGTCTAGTGAAATAACATGTCGTACTCATAACAATAGAGAAGCTAATTTATTTGAAATATTGAACAGAAAATTCTAATTTTAGACGGCCAATACAGGCAGTACTGACGACCTAGTGAATTATTGAAGAGGTTGTAATGCAGCCGACATGCTAGTCTAATGTAACTCATGCATGTCATAGTTCGAAGCCTCTTCAAATTTTAATGTCTAGACCGGTCTAGACATAATCATTTCAACATGGTATGGTCGATCGCAAGTCAATGGTAACACTTGATATAGAAAAACTACCCTTGTAGATACGAACTTGAGGCGCTGTTTAAGTGGAATGATACCATGGAACGGAGTACCTTTATTATAAATAAACTTAATGCCGTACACAAGTTGGGCTTAAGTTTTCACCTTTGCAGTCATGAAGTATTTAACTTTTAATCCTCTCACCGTCATGAGGTCTTCCGGAATCGTCAACTATAAAAATGATGTCGGATAGTAGTCGTGTCGTAAATAAATGTTGGATAGCATTATGTGTTAGGATTTCCCTGAGTTACAATTTTAATTTAAAACCTAAATAAGATAAGAACATGATCTTTATCTAGTGTTTCAAATAATTAATCAGTTGAGAGCATCAAAATTGAAGGGTAATTGAATCTTTTATCTATTTTATTACTTAAAATGACCTTAGAATAGATAAAGTAAGCATCGAGTGTTGCTGTGTTGTAATAAATCTTTACTAATATTATGGAGACGTAATGTTTGTATGGTGTAAGTTCGGTTGTAGGAAGTAATCTTTTGAACTAAAAAATGGCGATCTTCCGATCTCTCTGAAGCGCAACCTCATCGACATGTGCATCCTGTCCGTCCTAACTTACGGTGTTCAGACCTGGTCACTCACTGGGTCTCAGAAGTTGTACCTTGGAGTTTGCAAAAGGGAGCGCAGCATTCTGGATGTGAAAAGACAAGACGGCGCGAAACACCACGCTGCATTCCAAAACTGGTATAGTGGACACTGTCAAAAAAGCTGTTAGGCTAAAATGGGAATAGATTCGAGGAGGCACGAAACTCATGGAAGAAATTGGGCGAGGCTTTTGCCTTTGGGACACTGTTTATTTATTTATTCTTAGGCTTCTCAACAAAGAGTACACCATTACATTTTAATTTGTGCATTGCTAACTTAAGTCTAAGCGCCTCATAACTTACAGAAAAGCACAGCATACACTACATTATGCGCAAATAATTATACCATTAGATTGTGTTGTGTTCTTAATTGTCAAGACAACCTATTTATGAAAGAAAATTTGGATATAATTATGTTTTTTTTTCTTGCACCCTTGCAAAGTCGGAGCAAGTCGTTAATTGTTTATAATTTCTAAGGTTTTTAAAACGCTGCGACGTACTGCTACGTCGAAATCATAACGTTTCGACGACTACCAAACCCGTGTGTCTTCAATCTTAATCGTTAACGATACGGCTTCGATTCGATGGCGAGTAGGGCAGTATAAAAGCACTGTCCCAGTAATAGCCCGGTCAATACGCGCTTTGTATCGCCGTATCCAAGTAACTGTAGACCTCATCAACTATTGACCGCTTCGTATCGACCGGCACACTTGTCTACGATGCCTATGGTAATTTGTGTTATTGCCTTCTGTATTCTGTTATGAGGCCGCCGGCATATAGCGGGGCTGTTCTGAAGTTAGTACTTTAGAACAGCCGATTTATGGGGAAAGAGTAAGGGTAGCTATTTCATGAAAAAGACATTCAATGGGATGAAATGAACGTAGAGGGTTGTATTGATGATTTGAATGATTATAACTCTATAAAGTCATATTTGTTGCTGTCGCTATTTATATTTTAGTTAACATACAACTTGACGCTGACCTGCAATTGACAAGAAAACGTTAGAAAATTTTAATTTCGCTGGCTACCCCACTTACCAAATACTTTTACTTAACAAAACATAATTACAGAAAAACCTATAAGAAAGCTATAACAACAAATAATAAAAATAAATAAAAAATTAAAGGAGGCTCGCCTATATGATAGTACGGAACCCTTTATGCGCAAGTCCAACTCGTATTTGGCCGGTTTTTTCTTGAAGGATCACAACATGTCAGTGTAGAATTGGTGCGGTCTACAAAGTGAAGGCGTGCTACACTGATCTGAGTAATAAGGTACACTTACATACTGGTTTGTCCTTATAGATCACTCGGGTTCCAACGTCGTCATTTGAGGTCTCAGTCAGTCAGGTTGCAAGGTTACTCTCAGAAATTAATTCACCAAAAATTACCCTGTTTTGACAAAATTAAGTTAATTACCCATTAATAATTCCCATAAGTATTTCAGATACCATTGTCATATTACTTCTCAGTTTTCCGTAACACTTGGAACATTGACAAGTTCTTAATTTAGAAAGCAATAAAATCACCTGAATTAAATTGTCCTACAATCTAAGAATAGCTCACAGCGCCACCTGTCACATAATACATGACTTACTGTCGCAGCGTCATGATTGGCTGCCAAGCAAGCGCTGCAGACGCCGACGCGAATAAATCATAAAAATGAGAACAATCTATTTAATAAAATGTCTATGCACTCGAGCACAAAGACTGGAAGATTAGTCTTGGTGCTTTATAATCTAGAGGTAGACAAAATCTCGGATCTACAGTAGGTACATAGGTAATAAAACTTAAAAGCATTCAGTGTAGGTAAAGTTGTACTTAAGGACCAGTTTGACGTGCTGCGGGACTGTTCGAAAGAGATACTGTGGCCCTGGAACACAAAGGGCAAAGAAGGAACATGGATAGGTTTTAGTCACTACAAGGCTGACACTCCCTTCCGCTCCGCCCAGAATGGGGGGGTCATTTGATGATTTCCCATCCGGAAAAAAAAGGGACCAGTTTGAGGTTAGACTCACAAAAATTATACAAACATGTATAATTGTTAGAAGCTCAAAATCAAACGTTGTTACTATTTTATGGACCACTAGGTACATATTTTAATTAAAAATACACTTTTTGAACACACTTATATCTATTCTTAATATTACGAAGAGCAAAGATTTTTTGTTTGTTTGTTTGTACCGCATAAGCTCCGAAATTACTGAACCGATTTTAACCATTTTTTCACCAATACTAAGCTAAATTATTAGGAAGGAACATAGGATAAATTATATTTTTATCATGAAAATTAGCCGAGCTATATGATTTTTGAAGTGAAATGCTAGTATTAAATAAACTGCTATTATACTAGATTTCAGCTTCGTCCACGTTCATAAACGCAGGCTGGTGCCGAGTACCAAACACCTGACCTTTCTGAAGACCATGACTAATAAGTCCAGTGTGTCCTTCAAGTGCGTCTCTTTGTGGTGTATTTACTCTCATCAGCCTTATAAATACATGTTGTTATTCACATTTTAACCACTATGCTCGACAAAATTTTGACACATGACACACCAGCTGAATCGGCGGGGTGATGCGAATTATCATGAACTTCAAGAATTTTCGTGAACTTTCAGCATTCGATTTTATTATGAAAAATATGTCGCGGCAGCTGTTTCAAACGATAAGTTTGTGGTTAATATCTCCAATAACGTGTTGATGTCGGTAAAACGGCGTCAGTCAATTGCCAAATATGTGTAAATTACATACCACTACACCCTTCCAAAAAATAGGTAACTTTATGCACTGGAAATAATGTCCTTAGACAACTTTCTCGTTTGCTAAAAAAACTCGAAAGGGCAAAATAAAGAGTAACATTCTATCTGCGTTCTTATTCTTACCATTATTCATACATAATTTCATGAAAAACCACGATCAAAGTCTTGACAAATATTACTAAAAACTCGATTTTATTTTAGACGTAACCATCTAAAGCTTTTCAGTAATGTATTTTGAAACTTCATAAGAAAGCTTACATTTTTGTCAATTTCCATGTTATAATAGCGTCGTAAATTCTTTCACCATGTCGCTTTTTGGAAGCCCATCCTAGCAACACACTACACTAACGTTTCTATTCACTCTTAACATAATAGGTAACTGATTAATGTTTTAATAAAACAAGCTTGTACGCGATATAAAATACGCGTCAATGAATCATTGAGAACAAAGAGCTTCACAGTGCTTATGAATGGGCCAACAATACAGCTGCAACTACATAATACTATCAGTATATAACAGTATGTAGTGTAGTACATCATGTCAATGATCCTAAATTGTGTGATTTTATTTTATGATGGTTTCTGGTGACAGTTATGTTGTTAGATTTTTTTTTATAATTTCCTATACTCTCATACAAAACTTAAATACGTACAAACTTTACTTAGAAAAGATTTCTGTTACAGCATCTTGATCACTCTTTTTTTTTCAAAACTGCTTATTATTATTTGGGTGTATGTAAAGATAGAGCCACAGCAGACACGATAAAATCAAATCAAATCATCATCATGACGCATAGGATATTTAGTCTGTATTCAGAAGCTCGCTCTTTTGTTTTCTGCGACCAAACGAAGAGTTTCCAAATTATAATGCCGCATTGATTTTGTCAAAAAGTTGCCCATCGCTACGGCTTAAGTAGTCATCAACGACCTGATATTTTACTAAATAATAAAAACACTGAACTTCCGACTCTTCTTAATCCACACACACACACACACATTTGGTCGCAAGATCAATGAGGCAAGTGACAACACACGTAGGTGCCAAAAGTCTTAACTACGTGGCAGAATCAATACATCTAAATCCGTTCCCACACGCAATAATTAGCTCAAAACATAATGATATATTATTGCAACACAACTATGACAAGTACCTAAACTCATTTACTATAAACACAAGAGGGTAATTAATATCACAGCCCGAAATAGTATCAGGTCGTCGCACCGCAAATCAATGGTAGGGTTCCAACAATTTATGTTTTAGCGAATAATTTGATGCTAATAGGGGTTTAGCGAGTGTCGCATTATTGAATTAGTGATCGACATGACTGATTTTCGAATTATTTAAAATTTGGCACGTATTTCAGTGAGCCTTATACCTAGATTCAGGTCAGCTGGGGATCAAATAATGATTGAAATAGGTTAATTTATTTTACAGTCCTTATAATAAGTCTTCACATTACGATGGCTAACTGTGTTAGATAGTCGTGTTACCTCTGAGTGCAGGCTTTAGATATTTATTTATTTATTTATTAAAACTTTATGCACAAGTAAAAAAACTGTACAAAGGCGGCTTAATGCCATAGGCATTTTCTACCAGTCTACCTTAGGGTGATGCAGAGACAATATACAGTAGGTGCAATAACAGAAAAAAAGACTAGAAAATTTTTATAACTAAAATATATAAGAATAAATACTCATATACATACATATATTAAACTTTATAAAGTTAAGAGAGAAACAAGAAAAACTATAACAACTTAGTTCAGAGACGAATCTGCTAACTTCTTGTGTATATATTCCCGAGCTTTCACTTTGAAAGTGAACTGACTAGTCACCGTCCTGATACTCTGAGGGAGCGCATTCCAGAGGAAAACCGCCTGGACAAAGAAAGAAGATTTTATAAAACCAGAGCGGTGAGAAGGACATCGTAAAAGACAATTATTAGCAGAACGAAGATTCTTGCTGTGCGCAGAGCATAAATATTGACAATTAGACGTCAGATAAGAGGGAGAAGTGGGTTTGTGAAGAAGAGAAAACAGGGTTGTCAAAGCCCTCAATTAGATATTGTAGCGTATAATAATCACATGTTGCATTACTTACGATACTGTATTCACGTGTTTCATCATCATCATCCACAGCCCGACCTCACCGACTGCTGGGTATAGGCCTCTCTTTGCTTGAGCCAAGCTCCACGCTCTTGTGCCATCCTCATCCAGGATATTCCCGCAATGGCAACAATGTCGTCTACCCATCTCACATCCGGACGACCGACGCTTGTCTTTCCATGCCTTGGACGCCACTCAGTCACAGCTTTAGTCCACCTGCCATCACCGCGCCTTGCTAGGTGTTCAAGTGTCTAGTGAAGTCAAATTCCATTCAGTGAATACTGGGGACTTGCTTGGATCCGCACAAGGTGGGTTCAGCGTGAAGCTGCTGCTGGTGGATCAATTAACCCAACAAATCGCAGACCATTGCAGGACATGAGCTTCCCCCAAGCTGTCTCATAACACCATGACCATTCTATTTATGGTAATCATTCCATATATGAGGGTTGCGAAACTTACAATCTAACACTCTTTTACTCCCACGGCATCAAGTTCGATTTGAAAGAGTTCATGGAGTTCCAAGCCCGTTCTCCTTCACAGAGATATATGCTTTAGAATGGGCAACTACAGTGCTTTTACGGTTTTTATGCCTGGTAAAGAGACTGTAGTTTCATACTTTTCTTTTTGATAATATTTCGACAATGCAAAAAGGCCTGTAACTGGTCTACCATGACGTCCTAAAGCAGTATTGTTTTATTATTATTCCAGAGTAAAACAGAGATGGAACTAGACGTACTCCTATCTATTTTCCAGTGTGGAATTAGATTAAAAAAAACAATACTGCATTAGGACGTCATGGGTCTGTTTGAAATAAATGCCTTGAGTACCAGTTTGAGTTGTTATGGTAAATTCTTTTAAAAGAAAAACTTGTAACCAATTGGTAGAGTATCGTTCAGTCGTTTAATAACCACAAAATGCCGTTCAGTACAGTCCAATGCAGTAACTGTTACGACTGCACTAGCAGTTCTACGGTAATAATGTTCTCGTTGTTGTAGGTATCGTATGGATTATCCAAGCTTTTACAGAATGGGATTAAAACACTGCCACCTAAAACACAGATTACTGAAGTTACTCAAAAAAGCGCTAAACAGAAGTAGTTTTGCTTCGTCGGCCGTGAGCCCAATGAGCTGTAGGCCATAATAGCCACTGTATAGATCTTTGATACACCTAAAAGAAGTTGTGGGAGACCTCTTTGAAGATAGCTGGACGAGTTCTGAGGGGTCCAAACGCCTCCTGCCGGAGGCTCTACGGGGGGTCGTGCGGTCTATTGCCCTTTACGGGGCCTCGGTGTGGGCGCGTTCTTTGAGGCGGCAAGCCGCCCACTACCTAAACGCGCCCCAAAAGGTGATAGCCATAAGGCTAATCCGGGGGTACCGCACGATCTCCGGCGAGGTGGCTAGCCTCCTTACCGGATTGCCGCCATGGGATCTGAAGGCGATAGTCCTCGCGCTCCTGCACGAATGGCGCGCGGATGCACTACGTCGGGGGGAAACTCCGCTGCCGCGGCAAATTACCGCTCAGCGGACAGACCTCCGGCATGATCTCATGCCGACATGGAGAGAGCGACTGTCGCAACCCCGTGCAGAGCACGCCACCATAATGGCGATAAGTCCCCTCTTTAAGGAATGGCTAGAGAGGCGCCACGGCACCTTTACCTACCGCCTGACGCAGGTCCTCACCGGACACGGTTGTTTCGGGAGTTTCCTGCACCGAATCGGGCGGGAGGAAACGCCTGGATGTTTCCATTGCGAGGATCGTCCGGAGGACATGGTGGAGCACCGCCTTGTCCTCGTAGCGGCGATTGGCGGCGGCGAACTCTCGCGTCCACCAATAAAAGAGAAAGAAAAAATAAAAGCTAGACGAGTTAGACAAAATAAACTACTAGGCATCCTCATTAGCCCTTGATCGAAAGAGCTGAACGTCATCAAAAGAGGCCTTTGCCCAGCAGTGGGTTTATGCAGGATAACAGTATGATAATTGAGACATTATGTTTTTTGTTAAAATTTGTCACGGAGTAAAACAACTGAAATATTCAGGTCATCCCATAAGATGTTAGTCACATTCAGTGAATCATCTCGACAATATGTCGACACAGGAAGTGAGTAATTTTTTTTGGTAGGTAAATCATTGCTTTTGTTTTCAGAACTAGGTCATATTTTCTGTTTTTCTAAGCTCGGTTATTGAGGATGATAAAACGTATAGAAGCATTTTATTATTATCATCAAATAAATTTTCACAGTTGATTATAATTGTTGCAATGTTTATTCATAGAGACATTGTTCTAAATAGTATTCTGATTAGTTCATTGTAAGATGACTGTTTTGTCAGTATTTATGAGAAAAAAAAAATTTTGAAAAAAAAAAAACTTTCAAATCGGTAAAACACGCCAAAAAATATGAATTGGCGCGTTGCCAACTCAACGTATGCAAGCCCATTCATTTATTCATATCAGTTGGTATGTATGTCACCTATTATATCATTAACTCACATAACGATTCTAATGAGGATGTAGAACGTTCATAAAACCGCCAAATGATATATTTTCAAGATTACAGCATATTTTTAGTTGGCAGGCATTCACAGAATGCTCTCTATTATAAAATGTATAGAGATTAGCTTATGTAAGAGGAAATTGGATGTGTTAATGTTGCCGATGACAAGTTTAAAGATGTTGTTGAAGACATTTTTTATTGAAGAACAAAAGAGTTATCTTTAATGAAACATCATGTGATTTTTGATGTGGGATGTTTTATTGGGAGACACGGCTACTCTGCTGGCATGCTGTTCTCTCAACCATTATAAGTAATTTCACAGTTTTTTTTACATCCAAAGGTAATTTTATTTCAACGGTAATAAAGGTCATACATAGAGAGCAGCGGTGGCCCAGTAGTGGCGGTCCCGACCTACGAGCAATAAGTCGTGGGATCGAACCCAGGCAGGCGCATTACTTAGTGTAACTATTTCACACTTCTTCACTCATTTCGGTGAAGGAAAACATCGAGAGGAAACCGGCATGTCCTAGAACCAAAAAATTCGAAGACATGTGACGTCTACCAACCCGCACTGAGCCCGCGTGGTGGATTGCGTGCCCATTAAGTCTCATCGATCGATCTGTGTCCCAGCAGTGGGAACGATATAGGCTGATTATGCTATGCTTATGCTAAAGGTAACTGTGAGTTTGACCCGTTAGTGGCAACAACCCTAAAGTAACCTTGTCGTGACCAAGGTAATAATCACAGTAACTTGGACAGTGATGCCAAATTAGAGGTAAAGTAACTGAAAGCACTGTAGCAAAACTGTCTGTGTCTAAATCTATATCAAAATCAAAATCAAAGCATTTATTTCAAGTAGGCCAGTTACAGGCACTTTTGAATTGTCGAAACAAAGATAACAGTAAAATATAGCTACAGTCCCAGTCACAAGGCACAAAAACTGTGAAAGTACTGTAGTTGCCCATTCCCTAACGTAGTTCTCTATGGAGAAGAATGGGCAAGAAACTTCATGGACACTCTTTTAAATCAGAATATTTTAACAAAACCTTGGTTACATCATTCATGTTGAGATGGTACATTATGTGAGAACGATGCAGCAAGATGTGTACGTTAAAAGTGTCCATAGTAAAAACAATTCAAAAATAAAATAATTAATTCAAATAAGCCGTGGCAAATAAGACATGACCAGTCACAACTGACAGCGCCCGTTCACGAACATGACGCATGTATCAGCACCATTCAACACAACCATTTTGAAGGGAACTAAATGATCCGACACACGTGCCACCATCAGCGAGACATTTGAGTGAGCATGACATACTCCTAACCGCCAGGGCACATTCAAGTCAAGAAAAGACGCAGGTTTCCAGCGAATGACAGCTTTCTAGTACATAGTACTCACACAATATGGGCTAGGCGGCTATATAATACAAAAGAGATTGAATCTATACAATGCAAAGATAGTTATACAATCTTGAGATCCCCACTAAAGATTCCTACTGTTGAAAATATTAATTTAGTGTGGGAGATAGCAAATCCGCATCAAGACTTTTTAAGTAGCTTAGCTAAAAGCAAAATTGAACCGTTATAATTTCGACATGCCCGTCACAGTCCGTATGTCCCTCCGTCCGTTTAGATGTCACACAGCCGTTTTACTCGGAGACTATTTGCATTTCATGAAAATTTAAAAGAAGGAGTATCCTGTGTATCACTAAACAATTTCGTATTGCTTAACTGTCAATCTCAAAACATAAGATAACAACATCTCGCCTGTAATCCCCGAAGGGTTACCTGAACAGTACACCCTCATTTCACCAGTTATGTTTTTACGTCCCATTTAATAGGAGGCCTATTGCCATCAACCGAGTTCAAATCCAGAATCCGTGGCTGCTACTGAGGAATACCCGATGAAAAATACCAATATCACATTGCGCTCTCAACCATCTATATTTTTAACATTCCAAAATCCGTAAACCTTGAACGCATTTAGAATAATATGAAAATTCAATTTAAAATTTAAAAAACCCCCATCGCAACAAAGAAAAGCGAACAAACATTTGAAAAGTCAATAAAATGGCTGATCTGGTTTTGATAAAACATGGCTAATTGTAATGCACACATCATGCCCTTTCATTTGATACCCCACTTGGGTATATTTGAAAATATTCGATTAATCATCACTACTTTCATCCCCCATATCTAATAAATGGCTGCACCGATTTTGATAAAACTTATCTAACAACCATTGCCAAGAAACTAGCTTTCAAATAAAAAAAACTGCATTAAAATCGGTTTACTCGCTTAAGAGCTACGGTGCCAGAGAAAGACACACACACACATACATTGCGGTCAAACCTATAACACTCCTCTTTTTGCGTGGGGGGTTAAAAACAAAAGTCATCTGACTGAATATCGACTTACGGCAAACTAAAGTTTCAACCATTTAAAGACAGGTCGAACGCAATACTACCCGGAATAAACAGAGCCATAAAGATTTAGTTCCCAATACAAAAATCGTTCCCAAGACTGCTTAGAAAGTCTGTAACATTTAAGATATCGTTATATAGGTATACTTTTTTGTTTATTCAGAAAGCAATAGTGGGTAAGTGTGGACAATAGTCCGCGAGCAGAAATATGCCCCAAAGGACCTGTTTCAGTAAACATACTCCTAGCATAAGCACATTTAGCTTATGGAGGAGAGGCTAATAGAAATAATATAGGTGGATACTTGTTGTAAGGTTTGGAAATACAAATCTCTATACAATTTTCTGGTCTTTTGGTACGAACGTTAGTATTCAGAAATCATCATTAGTGAGACCATTTCTTTTATTATTAGTTTTATTTTATAATACAAATAGAAAAATAAATAGTTATTGACAATAAAATTATCGAAGGGTCATAATTTTGGTCCTATTTGGATCTATTTGATAAATTAATTCCAATAACGTTATTGGTTAACCACAGTTAACGTTCCTTCCTGCAATTTTATTGGGTTTTAATTCTCCTATATAATAGTAACTTTATTAAAAACACCTAAATCCTCTTCTTACATCTTCTTACATAAATCCGCAAAATAAAATTCCCTCGAAAAATCCAGTTCAGTGGACCTTAAACCCTTTCAAGCCCACCCCGAATTTCCTACCACACCCATCTATTCAGAATGCATGACCATGTTTATTCCGGCCAAAACAATAATAAGCCTGTAGTTAAATCAAGTGTTAAAATGCTCAACTAGACTGCACTAAATGCATTTGGAGGCGTTTTCCCTCAATTCGCCAAGCCGTTGGCGGGTACTTAGGGCTGCCAAGTGCTAAAATTGTTTTTTAATGTCGTTCCTATTTTTAAACTTGGAACAGAAATGTTTTATAAAAACGGACTGTGTTGAAATCTGTGCTAAGTCGGGATATTGTTAAAAAACGTAAGTAGGTATTCGTATATTCGATATTTGAATTCTTTTCCAGCATTTGGGTTTTCTTTCTCAAGCTTTCATGCTAAATTGGCTCTAAAGGCAAAGGACCAAATTTTTTCCAGCCTGCTGGCGAAACTTTTTTTGTAGTGAATAGAAGGATGTTCTAACTTAGAATTAAAATCTAGTTAGCCCAGTCAATCTCACTGTCAAAACAGCCCAGTTAGCTAATAAACGTCTCTCTTTCCTTCGATAAATCTTCAAGAAATTCTCCGGTCAAAATTCAAGACGCCTCATAAATCTATACGTTCCAACTAAATCAGAGCATTCGACAACCCTCGGGGCACAGCACAAACTGCACTAATTGTTTTGGAGTCGATCCAAAATATATACTTACCAAAATTTCACTCGTAACACGGTGCATTTGTGAATTGTTTCAGTAATATAGTGGGTGCAAGATTAATGTCTATAGTCTTACATTTATTGGAATTTATAAGCACAACAGCTGGTTCCATTTTGAGGATTCTCAGTTTAATTCGGGATGTATTAAACAAAAAGCCGAAGGAAGAACCTGGATTTATGCATTGTTTTTGCAGTCTAATTTTCGAAGGCGGGTAGATGGAATACCCTGTATTTCAAAGTTTCTTGTCGACAAATGTCTTGGGATTAATTTATTTGAGGTTCAAAAGAGCCTAGGGTTTCCCCAGAGGAGGCCAAGTTTTGGCGTGCAAAAACTTGGTTGAAAATACGCTCTAGAGTTTTGATGATATGTCGTTTCCAGTAAAGAATATGTTATTCTCAAGGATACAAATGACCTAAGGGCCTCGAAAATGTGATGTTCTAATAGCGATAAACATGATGTAAAAGTCAAATTGTATTGAGTTTACAAAAGCTACCGAAATACTAATGTCAATCCTATTGAAACTCTGAAGACAGGTCAAAGCTTTGAAAGTGATTTTCCAGGGTTTAGGTCCTCTGGCTTGGGTATGAGATGACACGGGTCATATGCGATGAACTTGGGCGTTTGTAATTCAAATAATAATACGTTTACTAAATTCAATGAAAATTAGAGAAAAAAAAAGAGAATTAGTTCACTCACACAAAAGCGACAGTTTATGTCAGACTAGCTGTTGCCCGTGACCTTCGTTTGCGT
This sequence comes from Noctua janthe, assembly GCA_910589295.1. Classification (NCBI taxonomy): domain Eukaryota; kingdom Metazoa; phylum Arthropoda; class Insecta; order Lepidoptera; family Noctuidae; genus Noctua; species Noctua janthe. Next base: position 4,195,993 of record OU342561.1, read on the forward strand.
GAATATATGTATTATAAAAAAAAAATACTTCGCTTTGAATCAGATTTTGTTACCAATTTCAAGAGTTTTAATTGGTTTGCACGGATCCCTAATTTCCATTCTAAAATAAAAGTAAGTAGCCAATGTTAGACCTTATAACAACAGCTATCTGTCAGTTAAAGTCCCTTCAAAATCGGTTTAGCCCTTTCGGAGATTAGATGGAATAAACAGACAGACAGACAAACAAAAATTTAAAAAAATGTGTTTTTGATATTAGTGTCGTATTTATTCTCATAAACATTAAGTAAAAAGCTATTATTTTGATGTCACAAACAGACACTTCAATTTTATTTATTTGTATAGATGCTGAAATAAAAAACATATTAATTTTTATTTTTTATTTGGCTCTTCTTCAACAATGAGTACACTATTACATATAGTATAGTAAAACATTACAAACTTAAGTCTAAGTGCCTTAAGAAGAGCACTACATGCACTATTTTATGCGCCTAAATATCAAATTAAACAAAAAAAAAAGAATGATTAAAAATACAAATAAAAAAAAGAATTAAAACAACAGCAGTATTGATAATAATATATTAGGTAAGTTAAGGTACGCCAAACAGAATTAAACTTAATTTAACTTAACAATAACGCTTGTTAACTTTCTCTCAGCAGTAAGGGTAAGAAGAGATACACTGACCTATTCCCAGTAAGAAACTGCTGATATAGGTGTTTGTGTTTTATTCTGATAGTACGGAACTAATTTATTATTAGATAGCACCCTTACATAACTACAATGAATAAATTATATTGGATACTAAAACGTCTAACAAATCAAGTAAAGACGAGGTCCTTCCTGCACTGATAAAACTATGTTAGACAACAATATTATTTTGAACATACCTATTCGTAATATCCACACGAATGTGGTGTGTGTGTTTTTCTTCTTTCTGCAGAGAGAATTTTATTTATTATGTCGTTGCAAACCATTTCTGCTGTAGAAGAATGAAGACGTTGTGGTTCAGAAAGGTGTGTGAAAACCCCAATTGTTTTATAATAAATACCTTCTGAATAGCCAGCAACATGTAACCAAAAAACACAAAGAAAAAAGAAAACCAAAATCAAACCAACTAAACCGAAAACCACCAAATACCCAATTATTATAGCATGTATTTCGGGCTACGTCCATGGTATTAGTAACAATGATCTTAAAAACTAGTGTTAGTAGACATACATGTAAATATACTAAAAGGGTGTAACAAGTCCCTTAACGAAGCCAAAACGCACTCGTTCTCACCGTCATTGCCTAGGAACCTTCTAATTACGGAGATATTGGGGGTCAAAGTTCCCACTTTTTCACAAGTTTTTTTTTTAAATACGTTTATTGTAAGCTTTTAACTTTAAACACCTCTACAACCCCCGTACTATTCAATCCATTCATCAGCACAAAGTTTTGAGTGCGTTAAATTGAACCCTACCGTAAAAAGTGATTTTTCACCCCAAAATAGAAAGTCGCTTCCCAGCTATAATTATTACGTAAAGTTACTTGGTTTGATGTTTATAATTATTGGTGATGGCTTCGTAAAAGCTCCGTTCACACCCTGTATGCTTGTGAAAAACCCTATGCTTCTACGCCATCCAACAAAAATTTATCCAAAAAAAGTTAAGGATTAAACACTATTTCCATAGTAAGTATAAAATACTACTCCAGTATTCAAGTTACTCATGGTACCCATATACTGTGTTTCGGGTCGTTAGGCTTTAGCACAGCGGAGCTAAACTACGCGTTAAACTTATGAACCCGTACCAGACATAAACGGATTAGTGATAGCTGTTGGTTGCTGCAGTAACAATGATTGTTCAGCCTTTGGTCCAGGACCAACTGTATTGCAACTTTATTAAATTTTTAGGTAAGTAATTTTTTTTAAATTTTTATGCCACTAAAGGTACCTACGCAATGGGGACCGTAGGCTGCGGGACTGTTTGAAAGAGATACCGGGGCCCTGGAACACAAACGAGAAAGATCCTTCTTTGCTCCTTGTTTTCCAGGGCTGCGGTATCTCTAGACTTCTACTGAGCGAGAGGGGTCATTTGATGGTTTCCCATCCAAAAAAAAAATGGGAACCGTAGAGTTAACCTAAGAATAAATCTTGGTTGAGAAACATTAGCGAATGGATCGGAGTCACGAGTTCTGTTGAGGTGTTTCAACTTGCAATGCCCAGGAAAAATATTCGGAGTTGAAGACCAACTTTCAGTTATGGAAGAAGCAACAAAAAAACAGAAAGATTTTTGTAACTGTAAGTCGCACAGCTCCCCCCCCCCCCCCCCTTAAACAAGAAGCTGTTTAGCGAGGAGTGGATTAGCTGTAATATCAGATAGGGTGGGATTTAATTCACCATCTAAGTAACATCTTGCTGGCTGACACACCTTCCCCACTTGTCCAATTACGTGTGTCATACGTATAAAAAAAAAATGAGCACACCTCTGACTACCCATTCGGGAATACAAGCGTGTTGTTTGGTTTTATTACAGCTTTTTAACTATGGCCTAAGCATTATATTCTTGCGCAGGTCATAGAAAGTCGGACTATTTATCTAATTTTGTTTGTCACCTCTAACGCCTACGACTGTTCGCGAGGATATTTACAGCCATCGAAAATACTACTGACATTTACTCTCAGGTAATATTTTTGTCGCACTCTTTGTCAATCAACTGTTGTTTTCGGAAATAGAATTGTTTCTTGTAAATTTTGTTTGGCAAAGGAAACAAAAGTCCCACAAAAATGTTGCAGAAATAATTGTTTCTGGAAACATGTTGCTAGTAATGTTGTAGAATGTATTTGAAACATGTTTACGAGTTAAAAACATGTTGTTGGGAGCATCTTAATGATTTATTTTTATTGTTCAGATAAATATAAATTCACGATATTAATAAAGAGCTACAAGGAGATTTTTACACGAGAATGACATTGACGGGGAGTTCTGGAGATGAACATTCATAACATTTTTTTGACAAATGTTGAATAAATAAGACGGCGGCATTCATTTTGTTGGATTTATCAGGTTGAAACAAAACTAATTCGATTCTGTCAAACTTTCGAATTAAAATCCACTCTTACCAAATCTATTTGTTAAGAATAGACAAAAACACATAAAACTTTAACAACCACGTGCTCCTAAAATAATGTTATTCTTAACAAACGATTTTATAGGCGGCCGGTTGGTGACAGCACTATGTCTGTGCACTAGGAACATTTCGCGTTGCAAGCTGAAAATAATTACACTTTCGAGGTCACTACCTACGTTCGCATTTAATTTTCTTCTGTGCATCGTTCAGTAAGTAAATTTGCAATATATTTACTTGTTTATTCTTTGTTTTTGAATTGTAATAATGGTTTTGTTGTTCTTGTTTTGTAGAGGTCAGTTTTGGTGACGTAATTTGGTGTCTCCAGATGGTTTGACGAGCCAAGATTGTCGTGAAATATTTGTAATAATGAGATACCATTTGATTTGATTTGATGATCGTTACTTCTTGAAGAGCGAATAAATTATTTATTTATTTATTTTAGTACATGGAGGACTTGCAGCTAATAAAAACATACAAAAATTATTCCACAGTTTTAGGTGCTAAATAACCATTCCTAACAAAAGTGTTCAGCCAAGCCGTTATCCTCTCCAAGGTAGGCATAGCCTGCCAGATCCATTCTATCGTTGGATCCCCCACAGCACAAAGATTATGCTCTGTGTCGCATCATGCAACTTTCAGTAGTGAATCATAAAGGTACGTAAACGTATAAACAAAAGTCATTACAACAAAAAATGTGTGAAGAAGGTTGAATGAACTGTAATGTTCATCGGAATACTGTAGAAGGGCCAGAAAATAAAATGAATATTTCTCCTGTCGAACACTTGATTCAGTTGACTAAATTTAGGCCAGCCTTCAATTTGTAGAAAGGTATTTCGAGACGATACAAAGTTTGAATTAGATTAAACTACTCGTCTTCATTCGTCATTTCGTAATAATAAAATTAGCAGAGAAGAAGACTTTCTAGGCACAACGCGCTGTCAAGATTAATAAACTCCGCTCAGCGGACAGACCTCCGGCGTGATCTCATGGCGACATGGAGAGGCGACTGTCACAACCCCGTGCAGGGCACGCCACCATAGTGGCGATAAGTCCCCTCTTTGAGGAGTGGCTAAAGAGGCGCCACGGCGCCCTCACCTACCGCCTGACGCAGGACCTCACCGGACACGGTTGTTTCGGGAGATTCCTGCACCGAATCGGGCGGGAGGAAACGCCCGGGTGTTTCCACTGCGAGGATCGTCCGGAGGACACGGTGGAGCACACTGTAGAGGTCTGCCCCGCTTGGGCGGAGCACCGCCGTGTCCTCGTAGCGGCGATTGGCGGCGGCGATCTCTCGCGTCCGGCCCTGGTTCAAGCCATGGTCCGGAGCGAGAGGGAATGGGAAGCCGTCACCACCTTCTGCGAAGCAGTCATGCTAGTGAAGGAGGTGGCGGGACGTGAGAGGGAAAGAACCTCACGTCCCAGCCGCCGCGGGAGACGCCCTGGGCGTCGGGGGTCACGTGGTGGCTCCCGGCCACCGTAGGCGCGGGCCTGTGGACGGTGAGTTATGGACTAGCTCGCCGTCCGGTCGTCTTATGACGACAAGCCGTGTCGACGGCGCGTTCGTGTTCCACGCGCGCCTCAAAGAGATGTCAGCAACCACGTAGGGGTCCGCATGGGCCGATGCCTGCCAGGGCTGCGGGACTGTTCGAAAGAGATACCGTGGCACTGGAACACAAAGGGCAAAGAAGGAACATGGATGGGTTTTAGTCAGTACAAATCTGATACTCCCTTCCGCTCCGCCCAGAGTAGGGGGGGTCATTTGATGATTTCCCATCCGAAAAAAAAAAAAAAAAAAAGATTAATAAACTGTAATATTTTGCAGACGCGGTTTCAAAAACAAATACTAATTATTTACTTGACCAGCACATTACCTTCGTAACACACTTTGAATTAAAATACGAAATTCACTGCACATTATGTTACTGCTCAAACAACTTATCTATTCAGGCGGGAAAACACAGAACTAAAATAATTGTACTAAGTTTGGCATATCGATACATTTTTACTAGACAAGCAGCGCCACTTTGAACTGCACACTTAAAGTGGTCGTACTGTACTACGGTATGAATGTTGTTGAACTGTCAAAATGAATAACATTGCCGTAGTATTTGGCATTCACAGATACTAATATAAAGCAACCTTAAGGTGGTAGCGCCAGGGTATACCATGAAATTCAAATGTTCTTACGTTTTTTTGTAATTTGAAGAAAAAGTCATTCAATGGGGTTACATGAACTTAGAGGATTGTATTGATGATTTTAATGATTATAATTAGTTAGTTACAGACTACATACGTGTTAATGGCGCGATTCACATTTTCATCAACATACAACCTGACACTGACCTGAAAATTGCAAAAAACGTAAGAAAATTTGAATTTCGCGGTATACCCTGGCGCTACCACCTTAAAGGAAATTTTGAGAACTCATAATAGGCAAACTACGGAGCATCATCTATAACGCAATGGAAAGGTTAGATCCAAAGGACAGAATACAAAATATCGTGACAAAAATTGAAAAAGTCTTTAGAACGTTGATAAGCCTATGTCCAGCAGTGTAAAATAGTAGGATACATTGAACTTTCACGACACAAATACCATTCAGTACTATACATTCAGCGTACATATTTATGCCTTCAACAATGTTTTGAAATCCGCAGCAATAAGAAATTGGTATGAAGCCAACAATTCAGTCACTCTCTCGAATCGCTTTAATTGAATGCATCTCAACTAATTCCAGTATTATTTGTTTCAAAATGTTGTCTTGAAGTGTAAAGCAAAATGATCGAGGCAGGTGCTTTTTGAATCTCATTGTTTTCAATGTGGCAAATATTTATAAAAGTACTAAACAGATTATGGATGTTCTCAGAAAGATTGTCTGCAATGATAATTTGAGATTTCTAATTAAAATTGATATTTTTATTTTGACTATTATATTATTAGTGTAACTTTTCAGAGTTTTAGTGAGATATATCAACTAAATTTTCAAAATAAATCTTGTGCTCAACAATGTACATAACGCAATGCATATTTTAAACTAGTCAAAGTTCAATGGGAATTAGAGTGTTTATTTTTTATTTTATTGAGAGCAGCGGTGGCCCAGTGGTGGCGGACCCAACAGGCGCATTAATTTATTTTATCACCACTGCTTAGGAAACGGTGAAGGAAAACATCATGAGGAAACCGGCATGTCTGAGAACCAAAAATTCGAAGACATGTGACATCTACCAACCCGCACTGGACAGAGGAGGCCTGTGTCCCAGCAGTGGGAACATTATAGGCTGATTATGCTTATGCTATTTTATTTTACCACATTGGTCGATTGATTTATAATTTGAATAAGTGCATGCAAAAAAAACCCAAATCACGATTAGTGCATGCGTGTACCCCTTATCAACAATTACTTATCAATATAGTATATACCAATATAATAACTAACGATCAAGGAATAAAGATAAAGATAGACGGGCACGACAGAAATGCGTTGACCTATGTGACGGGCGGCGATAACCCTCGGCTCGGTTGGTACGTTCTTATGGACTGTGCACAATAGGTGTTTGCATTATTTTTTGCCATATCCTGACAATTGACAGTAGTTTTTCTAGTAGTAATGGATGCTACTGAAGACGCTGAACTCGTAGCCAAATTATGGTCCTACTCACTTTAGATTTCCATCGACTCTAAGAATAAATAGTTCTGGCGTACCAGCGGTTTTAGAACCAAACGGCTTGGTACGTGACGATGGCAAGAGACCAGACGGCATGACGTTAGTGCCTTGGAAGGTGGGTAGGCCTTTGGTGTGGGACGCAACCTGTGTTGACACCCTTGCGCCATCTCACCTTTCAAGCACGGTGGGCTGTGCAGGCGCTGCTGCTGCGGCTGCTGAGATCCTCAAGCGGCGCAAATACTGTAACCTTATTGGTAACTACAGTTTTGAGCCGTTTGGTGTCGAAACGCTCGGGTTGTCCCTCATGGGGCCCGAGTGCGCGTCTCCTTTTTAAGGAAATCTCTCGCCGACTGGTCGACACTTCGCGTGACCAGAGGGCTGGCTCTTTCTTTGGCCAAAGAATTAGCATTGCTATTCAGCGTGGCAATGCTGCCAGTCTTCTGGGCACGTTTCCAGATGACAGCGATGCGGAGGAGTACTTTGACGCTTAAGTGTCCTATTATCATCGTTGTTTAGATGTTTATATTTTCTTACTTTTAGTCTTATTTTTATCATTAGTTTAGTTCTATTTGTAGTCTGTATATAATGTAAACATAATTAATAAAAAATATAAAAAAAAAAAAAAAAAATAGTTCTTCAAGGAATAATGTGTATTAAGGTACAATCCTATAGGCGACGTAGACCGTAAACCAAAACGGCATAGCTATCTTACTGCAATGGCAGAGCACAGAGAAACTACACTTCAGCCAACTTATCTGTACAGGTGGGAAAACACAGAACTTAAATTAATGTACCAAGTTTGACATTTCGATGCAATTTTTCTTGACAAGCAGCGCCACCTTGGACTGCACACTTAAATTGGTCATACTGTACTGGTGTTACGGTATCAAAGATGGCGATATTGCCACCAGTAGTGCTATCAGAGGCTGTCATTAACAGAGCGACAGTAGAAGTTGTAACGATTCTCGCGTTTGGATTTAAAATCAGTCATTGTCAACTGTAATACCACTGCTGTCTGCGGTCTACCGTCGCCTGCGGTGGTGTACCTTAACAGTGACGGAGATGGTGAAAACGACTTGTCCTCCTGACAAATAGGCAAGAATTGGGGAAGACCTTTGCACAGCAGTGGGAGAGGCTACAGTGTAGTGATGTTATAACAATAGAGAGCATTTTTTTCCTGAAGTAAAAATACACTGTGAGAGATAATTATGTGGCTTGTGCCCTTCGTGAGAATTTCTGAAAATATTGTTACTTCAGTTACTAGGAAACATCACTGGTTTGTGTCCGTATGGTGTCGCATGTATACACGCAGATACTTTCAATATTTAGTAACAAATCCGTCCATGTCCAGTCCATGAATTTGTAGTATAACCTCTAAAAGGGCACAAAGTTTTACCATAATATAATAGGAGTATGGTGGTAAATAGTTTTGTTTGTAAAGTCGTCGTAGCGTCATTTTTCCCACATATTTATTATAGGTACAAGCAAAAGTTTCCCAATCTGATATTTGCAGCTGTATGACGAACAGTTTAGTCATTAGCTTATTACGAGAAAATGGATGACGCGGATTTCAATCAACGGTTTATGATCGCCTCATTTGCCAAAGTCAACAAAATTATATGAATCTTAGGGCGATTAGCACATAGGTATTAAAGCAGGTATGTAGTTTATAATTTATTTCAATTATTAATCAAAGGGTTTTGAGACATTTCAATTATATGAATTATAAAAAAAATAAACATATTTAAGGTATTATTAAACTACTTCATGTCTTTATAAATACATATTCATATACAGGGTGTAACATAATAAACGCAAGACGTCTCGTGTGGTGTCTCAGACCATGAAACAGAACAACTTTTGTTCTATGACTTTTGAAAATCAACATTTTTTTTTTAAGTTTTACCGTCCATGTTTGATTAGCTGATCGCGTCACGTTCTGTAGAAAATTCTTTTTTTTTGAATTTTATTGTTAAGTTTCATAGTCCGAGAGACCACGCGGTAGGTTTTGCGTTTATTGTGTTACACTTTATATACAGCATGTACCAGAAAGGTGTGGTCATAATTAAAGGGTGAAGTACAAACCATCAAACTGAACAACTTTCTCCATGGGACCAACATCTTAATCGCAAAAAAATAATAAGCTGTTTTATACTTTGGGTCGAATAGGCAGTGAAGTTTTGTATTTTTACGCACACGCTGTACATAAAATCACGCCATTCCCCGAGTTTTTCGAAGAACGTCAGCTATAGATTTAATATTAAATTTTAGTAACTAGGTTAGTTACTATAAGCGTCTGTTTCATAATTGTTTTCTGATCGAATATTAATTTTAACGATGGTTCAAATCAAAAGCTAACAGTACATTACTGATAAAACATAAAAGTTCAAAGCTTTGTTGTTTTCGGATTTCAGGGACGTAATACTGTACATAATAGTAGTGTAATAATTATATTGTTGAAAAACGGTATTAACCATTAGGAATACTAATACTAGAGCTTTGATTTGGACTGAAAACCGAGGCATACATTGCTGGATAATAATTAACCCGGATTCTGCTTATTTTCTCTCAACTTTAAGTTGCATAGATATAGGTATCATACGTTGATTTTTGAAAATTCATGTCAAAGGAATCAGTTTAATGTTATCGGTTTTCATACAACATTTTTGAAGATTAGGTTTCAAGGCTTCGACAGATTTACTCATGGCAATCAATTTATTTAAACTTCATGTACAATAGTGATACATAGGCGGACTTAATGCCACAAGGCATTCTCTACCAGTCAACCTTTGGGTTAAATAGGACAGCATTGCGATAGAGTACAAAAAAAAACTAAATAAGAAAAATTCCATAAATAATTGATATACATAAATAGGTACATACTAATAAATTCAATGAAAAAAAGGATAAATTCAGTACAAACCTGAATAACCATAACCAAAGCTCACATAATATATTATTAAGTTTTATAAGCACTTTGTCACATGGATCTTTTTAGTAGTCTACTGCAGTCCACAGCTATTATGGAATAATGATATACACTTCATATTAAATTAAAGCTATTATTACTGTATCGAATAGTTAACAGTTTAATATTAAGGGGGGGTTGCGTCAGGTGGCCTTTTTCTCACAAAGGCAACTAGCCAAGCTAAGGACCGAAGTCGATCATTAAGGCGTAGACGTATATTCCGTTAAATTGAAGTTATTATACCTACACCACTTTACTTTGAGTCATTAAAAGTGTTAGCAGGTATTTTAGTATTAGAACAGTGAACTAGTTTATTAGTTGTATTATTGTTTTCGAAAAGACATTGTTAGTAGGAATCTGTTAAGCACGTCCTTTGAAATGCTTTGTTCTTTTTAATTATATTAGGATTCTAGTTTTGTGTTAGTGTTTGTAGTGGCCGTTAGCTCGACTGCTGGGTCCTGGGTTCGATTTTCGGGTCGGGCAAAGTGTTATTGGTTTCCATCAGGAATTTGTCAGCAGCAGTCACGGAGTATGGATTTGTGCACGGTTGCTGGCAATAGGCTCGCTCTCTGGGCTTAAACAAAACTGTCAAAATGTGGGAGTACTATTAGGTACACCTCTGCCTAACCCTTCGGGGATTACAAGTGTGATGTTATGTTATATATTATGTTCTTAAGGTTAAGTTTCGGTTGGTAACAACTAGGCTGGTTAGGCTTGATGGAAATTGGTAACCTACTCTCTCTATAGAACTCCATATCAAGAAAGATAGGCCGATGAATTTATCTTTGTCAACAATAATTTTGAAAGTTAGGTCTTTACACTGTGTTTGTATAAACATTAGTACTTTTGAGTACAACCCAAAACAGACAGCACTGCTTGGCGTTATTAAATCTGTTGATATGATGGAAGTTTTTACAGAGACGAACTATTTTACTAGAAACTCTGTTAATTTCACGTGGGGACGATAGTGCTAAGTGAGGCAGAGCGAGAGTGTGTGAAAGAGAAAGATGAAGTAGAAAGCTGGTGGAGTCCACGTTAGCACGGTAAGAGATAGTAAGAAATTTAATATTATATGTATAATACTTTGGAATATACGTCAACAAAAGGAGAAAGATTGTTGTATCAAAGGAGGAAGGATAGGTGTATAACCTGCCATCACATGTGAAAGTAGGGGTGTCTTTGCTATACCTATTGTTATTATTGTTACTAAGTAGGTCAACATAATAAACTTTATAATTAATTGATGCTTAACATAATTATGTGATAAGTACACGTAATGTGGGTATTCTCCTTTATAACTGTGCGAGTATGCATTAGATACGCCGCTTTAATTTTTAAAGGTCGATGGAGGGTCACTTATTAATTAACGATTTAATTATAAATATATTGGAAAACAGTTTGTGCAGGCCTATTGATTTTTTTATAACTAACTTCTAGAATATTCTTGTGAAATTTAAAGTAACATGGTGTCTGAGACAATATTTTAATAGTGATTTGATTAATGATTACTAGCAATGGAATTTTATTTAAAAATAAAACTAAAATGGTACTAAAGTAATAAATCCTGACATAAAACAGCTTCTACCAATAAAATACTCATAACGATTTCTTAAAAAAGTCAAGTAAAAATTACGTCACTTTTCGTATCATAAGAACATTTCAAAGTTATACGATTCTCTATCAAAACTTGCTAACTTATATAACTATATAACGAGAACCCGAGGCTCATACCGAAACTGTCAAGTTGATCCGAATTTTTATGTTACGCTGACATCTCTATTACCAAAAGTTAAATTCGACAGCTCATATGTTCATGTTCATAGAATAAATTTGTAACAGGCCGATGTCTGTACATTGAAGATATTGAAAAAAAAAGATTATATGGGGTCTTTATTAGTGCAACAGAAGCCAAAACAACAGTTTTTAGAATTTTTGTCTGTCTGTCTTTTTGTCTGTATGTCTGTACGCGCATCACGCAAAAACTTCTGCACGGATTTGAACGCAGTTTTCACCGCTCTACAGCTAGATGTTTAACTTAAAATATAGGCTACATTAGATATAGTTTTGGACCCGATAGGTGGCGCTGTGCGAAACAAGGGCGGGTAGGTAGTCGGCAATAAAAACCGAAATAAACAATAATCACTGTTCCAAAAACGAGCTATTACGTCAACAACGTTCATAATACCGTGAAAGTAGTATAATAAACAATTAAAAACGATAATAAAAATTTGCATAATCCACTCACCGGTTGAATCCGATAAACATCAAACATGCACACACCACAAATTGAAACACACACTGCACGTAATTGGGACGGCTACCCCGTCGAAAACTTTTGCTAATCAACCGGATTGTTAGCGAACTTTTCGTACCATATACCACGTGTTGCTCTACACTTTCGTACGCGAGGAAAACAATTTTATTTCATGAGCGCCGGACGCCCCGCTCGGCCTTCTTTCACGCTACTAACTGACAACTGACTGACCGTATTTTCTTGTACATATACATATAAACAATTTATTTTCATAGCGCATCGATGCGACTAATGTACGCAGCGTGTCGGATTTTTGATTTTAGAATATGATGATTCTATTTTCGTTTTGCCTGTGACGTGACAGTATTGGTTCGTAGTTTGCGCGGATGGATTTAAGAGTTATTAGAGCCCATTTATTAAGTAGGTTATTATTAGTGTTCAAAGGTGAGTGTGACGTCTTATTTCTTTTAAATTTTGCTGTAGAAGTTTTTTTCCGTGATCGAACAATAAAAGCTTTTGATCATGGAACGTCTTGCATCATTTCGCAAAATAACAATAACATAAACATTAAATTGTTTGTGTTGGAGTGGGTTGTTATTTATCGATTATTATAAATCATTTTTATGATTCGGTAATATACAATACCTACATTTATAAAAGCAAGACAAAAATAAGGGCAAAATCGTTCGGGGGTCCTCGTGAGTGCATAATTATTAATAAAATTCGGAAGAAAAATTACAAAAAAAAAAAACAAAAAATTACTGTAAGTAAATAATTTTGTAACATACATACTAACATGAACTCACGCCCTTACCCCATGGGGGTAGGCAGGAACCACAGAACGCCACCTGCCATAATCCATACACTTTGTATTAGTATTAAATAAAAATCTTAAATCCACAAATTAAAAAAAAATGTAAAGATAAATAATACATAAAAACACACAACTAAAAGTACACAGGTAAATCAACAATCTAAAATAAAGTAGGTACATTATCTTTACAAATAAGAAAAAAAATGTTTGTAATTTTTACTAGTCACTATCTTTTGATTTAGGTTATTCATTTTATTACTATAATATTATTGTAAGCAATAATAATAATTGTCACATACATTAGAAAAGGGGGTCCATTTCCAAAGCTTTTGTCAAAAATAAAGGGACATACAAGCACGCGAAGAGCACATTACCAGTATAACACTAATATAACAATAGAGGGCATTAATAACTAATATTGGGTTCAACAATAACAGTCTGTTTATAGTGAATGACAAAAAAACATTGTTACGTGGTAGCGAAAAAGCTTCTGACATATTTGACAGATTTTTTACGACCATAATGAAATACATAAAAATTAAATGTTAGTTTTATTACATATTTTTAATATGGTTTTTTACGAAATATATATATTACAAAGTGGCCCAGTGGTGGAGACCCCGACTTACGAGCAGTAAGTCGTGGGTTCGAACCCAGCCAGTTGCATTATTTGTGTAAGTTATTTCATCACCACTGCTCTAAAAACGGTGAAGGAAAACATCGTGAGGAAACCAGCATGTCCTAGAACCAAAAATTCGAAGACATGTGACATCTACCAACCCGCGCTGGGCCCGCGTGGTGGATTACAGCCCATTCCCTCTCATAGAGAGGAGGCCTGCGTCCCAGCAGTGGGAATATTAAGAGGCTAATTATGCTATGCTATGCTTATATATATTATGTGTATAAAGATAAATAAACAAAATATTATGGTGGCCAAGGTTAGGCCAAAGAAACCAGGGCCGTCCTAAAGCTAATTGGGTCGATAAGTTAAAGTCGCGGGAAACACCTTAATAAGGGACGCATAGAACCGAGAAGTGTGGGAGAAAGAAGAGAAGGCCCATAGCCAGCAGTGGGTTATTCTGGGCTAATATGATAATGTTGACGATGACACGAAATATGAATGAAAAAGTCTTTTAATTCTAGAAGCATTTATTCCCTATTAAAAACTAGACGTCATTGCAGAAGACCAAGGCGAAGAGTCGCTCCTTTTTTGGGATGTCTCCCAGCAAAAGCATACAAAAAAAACAAAATTGTGTGGAAAAGAGGAAGAACTCCTTAACGTAAAATTTTCTTAAATCGTCCCACACCCCCAGGTGTACAATTTTACGTCCTTGCTGTGACTGAGCGTGAAGTAAACTATAATTTACTCGTGTTAAAATTGTATTAGGTGTAAGTAGCTAGTTTTTACCCACAAACAATCTGAGTCTTTAGGATATTGTGTAGCTTTTATCAATTTTCACATCTTAAACCAGTCACTACTGCATTGTACACCTAATGTTGCACTGCATAATATCATCATCATTTTTATGCCCTTATCCCAATTTATTTGGGATCGGCGCAGCATGTCTTCTTCTTCCATACCAGACCTACTCTATTACTCGTCTTCTCATCAGACATCTCCTTTCTTGCCATATCATCCTTCCTATCCCCTAATATAGTGCATGTAGTGCTCTTCTTTAAGTAATGGGGCACTTAAACTTAAGTTTGCAATGTTTTACTTTATTATATGTAATAGTGTTGAAGAGCCAAATAAAATAAATATAGTCTATGTATCGTGTAGAGTAGACGAAGACCAAAGGTCTTCGTCTACTCTTATACCCATCCAAATTCATAAAAACTTTCCTCACGACATTTTCCTCATTCCTCCGCATCGCATGTCCATACCAAACCAGCCGATTGCCACACAATCAGTCACTGGCGCCACTTTCAGTTCAGACTTCCTCTAAAACCTTACACTGTATTATGACTATTTATTTATCTTGAAAATGTGACTACTACCTGGAAAAAGCTCCTAACACGCCTATTGTCTGTGAAGGTAGGCAGTAACAACAGAACGCCACTTGCTACGAATGCTTCCATACTTCTTTTGCTTCGTTCAAGTTCATACTTCACCAATGCCTTTTCCCAACCATGTTGGGTTCGGCTTCCAGACCGGACGTAGCTGAATACCAGTTCTTAACATGGAGCGACTGCCTATCTAACCTCCACGTAATACGATACCCCTTGGTAAGACAGGTTGCCAGACTTTCCAGCAACTGACTACCTATAACGACTGTAAAGATCTACAAATGACCCGGAACCAACGGCTTAACGTGCTTTCTGATGAAACTCGATATGCCATTGGTGGTCACCCATCGACGGACCAACCTAGGCAAGTACTGCTTAACCTAAAGATCAACCCGAGTTGTTGTTATTATTTAGCTACAAGATCCTCATGTACTCATTGATATTTCTAGTCCATTAAAATTTATTTATTTTTTAAATCTCTTAAAAAACAAAACTTTAGCCTAACCGCACAGAATATAGAGTGTACAAATACAATAATCTCTTATTGTGTGTCTAGGATATTAAATTGTTTTGTTGTGATTTCTCCTGGCAGTCCAGAATCAATATATACTAATTGGACTGAAGCACACCGAGAGCATACTATTTTATTAAAAAAATGAAAGAGAACGCTCGATTTGTTGGCAGGATTTTTTCTTGTTTTCATGCTCGACGGTGTACGGGATGACCATGGAGTTTTTACTTCGCGGGGATGACTTACCTACTTGCAATAAAGAATTGAATTGAACAGTTTTAGTTAGATTTCGAAAGCGAGCGCAACCCGTTGTCGGCAAGGCCACTATTGATGATTGCAGTCGAAAAGCAAAGGCACTAAATAAAGTATTACGCAATTAAAAAAAAAAAAATATTTAAGTGTCCATATTCCTAATGAGGGCAAGGGAAACAGAATTTTGTTATCATTCATTCATTCATATTTATTTATCAAACAATTTAATTGTGTTAAAATTTTACAAAATAAATACATTTCAAATCACAGCAGAAGCAATAATCAAATATAAAGCAAACAAAAAAAATATATTACTATGTCATCAATCTAAAACCGTTTAAATATAACACCAAAACAACCATGTATATTCCATTTTACGTAAATCAACTAAGAATTCATTATCGTCAATGAATGATAGGTATCACACTCTTAGATTATTTTCATTCACTCTCTAAAGCATTACAAAAACAAGCTTGTCCTACATCATCTACCTAGCCTTTTTCCCAACTATGTTGGGGTCGGCTTCCAGTCTAACCGGATGCAGCTGAATACCAGTATTTTACATGGAGCGACTGCCTATCTGACCTCCACAACCCAGTTAATACTGGGTATTACGATACCCCTTGGAAAGACTGGTTGTCAGACTTTTCGGGCCACTGACTACCTAACGACTGTCAAAGATCTACAAATGACACCCGGGACCAACGGCTTAACGTGCTTTCCGAGGCACGGAGGAAACTCGGTAAGTAATGGGTGGTCACCCATCCACAGACCAACCTAGGCAAGCACGGCTTAACCTAAAGATCGACCCGAGCGGCTGTTATTATTTAGCCACGAGCTCCTCGTCTTGTCCTAATTGTCCTAAAATAAAACCCCTCACAATTTTCAACACGACACAAAAATTGAGGCAGACAATGCTAATCCAGGTCCTGTCCAATTTTTCACCCTCACACAAAAACAAAAGCTGTCCACGTAATTATGTCCAGGCGGTGTACCTCAGCCGTAACAAAGGTAAGGCTAGCTAAAAGCAAATGACCAAATCGATACAGAACCTTTAATAATTGATAGGACTGAGGACGTTGGACTCGGAATTTACTTTAACATATCTTATCGACCGGTTGGTTCGATATAATTGTGGTGAGGTATGGGGACTGTTCGGCACTGGGTAATAATTATGGATAAATTTGGGGTGTTCTTTTTTTGTTTTTGTAATAGTTAGGGTTTGGGGAGGATCCCGATTTCGGTGGTAAAAGTTTTGCCAGGTGACTTTCTCTTCTTTGTGTGTTGTTGCGTGGCAATGCATGTTGTATTTTTTCTTTAAGCTATTGTCCGCCAAGGCATACACACGCGCTCACCCTCCACGTCAAGCCACAATTTCTCCTACTATTTTGTCACATCTTTGTGTCGTTTGGCGTACAGGACACGCATTTGCTTGTCACGTATATTTGACTATGGCGGTCAAAAGGTTAATAATGAATACGAAACTCTGAAGCTTCTTTAAGACTAGAATTATCCTGTAGAAAATAACCTATGGCAGCAATGTATGAGCAATTTGGAATAAAAATAAATGTCGGAAATGTCAGGATTTACTCCGTTAGGCTCGTACATCATGTGGGTAGACGATGGGTTTCGTGATATGAAAATACACTGGGTGCGATACACTGTCTCTAGCAAAACTAACGAATTACTTGAGATTACAACTTAACACAATAACATGGGGCACAATGAATCGGGTACAGTTTCAAGTCGTCTCAACTCCGCCGCGATCAGACATTGACTGTCGCCCTCGCCTCGAATTGAACATCAGGGCGCTGTAGAAGCACGCTGTGTTGTAGGTAGACTGGTAAGGTGGTCGCCTGATGTCAATTCATTTTATGTACTAAAGACCGGATCCGACAAATGTGACTTTAATTTTGAAAGTAATGCTGTAAAAGGACTGTACTTTCAATTTTATTACGACAAAGGCCCATAACAAAAGCTTCTTCAGACTTCATCAGTCACTTACCACCATTTCCTATTAACCACAACCGCTTATTAGCCGTCATTTCTTCATCAAAGCAACCTTCAACAAAACAGTCATATCGACCGCTAGAAACAAAGGGTTGTGCCTATACCAAGTATCGATAATTCTATAAATAGAACTGCGACTATGCGAGTTGCATTCTACGGGCTTCTAACAATGAATACCTACCGATAACTAAGACGCCTCGCATGTTTATAGGGCATGCGTTGACACAGAAAATGAATAGAAGTGTCTGTTTTGTTGGAGACAGTTCTGTTGTAGGTTTGTAAAGACAGCTGTTGGAAGGTAAGTGTGTAATGCGTAGGTGTTAAGCTCTTGAAGTAGATGAGCTTTTATTTTAGACTAGTTTTGCCTGTGAGTTTCGTCCGCGTGAAATTATTATAAAAATATTACTTCCCTATTTGAATCGGGTTTTGTTAACAATTTCAAGGGTTTCATTTTTAGCACAGAACCGGAAAAGAATTAGTCATTTTCGAAAATATAAGTAGCCTTTTTTTTTTTTTTTTTTTTTTGGATGGGAAATCATCAAATGACCCCCCCCACTCTGGGCGGAGCGGAAGGGAGTGTCAGACTTGAGACTGACTAAGACCCATCCATGTTCCTTCTTTGCCCTTTGTGTTCCAGGGCCACGGTGTCTCTTTCGAACAATCCCGCAGCTCTGGCAGGCATCGGCCCATGCGGACCCCTACTCGGTTGCTGACATCTCTTTGAGGCGCGCGTGGAACACGAACGCGCCGTCGACACGGCCTGTCGTCATAAGACGGCCGGACGGCGAGCTAGCCCATAACTCGCCGTCCACAGGCCCGCGCCTACGGTGGCCGGGAGCCACCACGTGACCCCCGACGCCCAGGGCGTCTCCCGCGGCGGCTGGGACGTGAGGTTCTTTCCCTCTCACGTCCCGCCACCTCCTTCACTAGCATGACTGCTTCACAGAAGGAGGTGACGGCTTCCCATTCCCTCTCGCTCCGGACCATGGCTTGAACCAGGGCCGGACGCGAGAGATCGCCGCCGCCAATCGCCGCTACAAGGACACGGCGGTGCTCCGCCCAAAATATAAGTAGCCTAACTTACTCTTTAAAACATCAGCTATCTGCCAGTAAAAGTCTAATCAAAATCGGTCTAGCTATTCAGAGAACAGCCGCAACAAAAAGATTGACAAAAAAAAAATTGTTATAAGTACCGTATATAATTTTTCATAGGCATTCAGTAAAAAGCTGTTATTTTAAAATTACAAAAAGACACTTCAATGTTATTTATTTGTAAAGCTTTGGTTATAGTGTCGAGGAAAAGGTAATGTTGTCGAAAGCTTAGTATAAAATATAAAGCTCGGATTCGCAAGAGCCTTACTGACTGCACATAATTGTGAACCTTTCTGCTTGGAACTAGAGATTTAAAAATCTTATAGAGGTTGTGAAGGTCAGATACTCGTATTTAGCTGCATGAGGTTAGACGGGAACCCGACCTCAACGTTATAAAAAAAAGTTTAAATAGATTGATCTGTTTGTGACTAAAATTATAAAACTCAATACAGAATTGGAAATGAATTACATTATTCACGTATCTCCTGTTGAAATAATGGTTATTATTGAGTAGTACCAGGCTGTCATAAAATTACATAACATCTCGCCTGCAACCCCCGAATTGTTAGACATAAGTGTACCTAATAGGGCACCCACATGACGCCAGTTATGTTTTTAAGTCCCATGAAAGAGGGGGCGAGCCTAATGACACAAATCCAGACTTAAACACTGTTACCGAACAATTCACGATGGAAAAACCCAATAACAATTTGGCCGACCCGGGAATCGAACCCAGAATCACATGCTCAGCGGTTACGATTGCGATCACTAGACCAGCGATGCAGTCACGAGGAAGAAACGAGGAAGTAATATGTAAAGAGGAAACTAGTATTGGATAGATTCATAGAAATACCAGCATACCAGCATGGAATTCAATCCAGTCAATGGCTTTCGCTAAGACATTGACTGGGCTATAATTAGCTTGAGTTCTCTAGCCAAAGCATGTGAAATTCAGCATGAAATGACAATGTATGTGGGGACCCTCCAGTCTCCATATGCGGTTAGAACCGACCGCAATGATTGCGGTCTATCGAACAACATTGTGAATATTGCGATGTGTAGCATTCTAGTGATAAATGCTTGATAGAACTTGGGCAGTTTGTTGAAGTATTGTTTTGTAATGAGAACTTCATATTACTTTTATTGACATATAAGTATATCAACTAAAAGGGTGTAAATAGACCCTTAACATAGCCGAAAGGCACTTG
Source organism: Noctua janthe (assembly GCA_910589295.1). Taxonomy (NCBI): domain Eukaryota; kingdom Metazoa; phylum Arthropoda; class Insecta; order Lepidoptera; family Noctuidae; genus Noctua; species Noctua janthe. Next base: position 4,215,881 of record OU342561.1, read on the forward strand.
TTCCCCCCGTCTTTGTGATAATTTTTATGTTCTAGACCATACCTGGGAACCTTCTAGTTACGGAAATATTGGGGGTCAAAGTTCCAACTATTTGAATTTTTAAATACTTGTTTTTAATGTAAGATTTTTACTTTACACACCTCCGCGACCCCCGTACTATTCAATCCATCCATCAGCAATGCTTTGAGTGTTTTCCATCGAGTTCTACCGTAAAACGTGATTTTTCATCCCAAAAAAAAAAAGTCGTTTCTCTGCAATAATTTTTGCGTAAAGTTACTTAGTTTGATATACAGAATGCTTGATTGACGGCTATGTGAAGGGTCTGTTTACACCCTGTATAAAAAATCTTTGGTATAAAATTTTGGTTACCACTGCTCTGTAAATGGTAGAGCTAAACATCGTAAAGAAAGCAACATGTCTAGAAGCAATAATAATCATTATAGTTTTAAAAAAAATCTTAATATTAATTTTACTCTTCTCGGCAAACCCTTTTATTTTGATACCCATATCATGGGAATACATAAAAACTAGGCCGCCATCTTTGGCAGTCCGCCTCTTTTTGCATTTAGAACAAATTCACTTAGCTAACCATGCATCCAAACTAAATATGCATAAAAAAAATATTTTTCATTTTATTTCAGCTTAATCGGAAACCAGGAAGTGGAACAAATTTAACTTTTAAGATTTTTTACATACGAGTAGTTACAGGTGAAACTAATAAAAGATTGTTAAAAATACGAAGAGATTTGACATCTACCAATCCGCACTGGATCTGCGTCGCTCACTCTCTTTCACAAAGAGGTGGCCTGTGTCCCAGCAGTGGGAACGTACTAAGCTTAAGTCACTACTATTCCTTTTTAACACGATTTTATTAGTTTTACCTGTAACTAAGCGAAAAAAATCCTATAAGTTACATTTGTTTCACTTTCCGGATTCCAATTAAGCTGAAATTTTGCATACCGGTTTAGTTTGGATTACAAGGCATGGTTAGCTAAGTGACGTCATTCTTAATCCGGACTCCCAAAGATGGCAGACGAGTTATTTTTTGTACATTCCCATGATATGGGTATGAAATGAAAAGATTTGATGAGAAGAATACGCGAAATATAATAAAATAACTTTAAAGAAAGTTTTTAAATATATTTTTTTCGCTTCATAATTTATAATATATTTTATTTTACTTTTGCATAATTATTGTTAACAATTGGCTAGCTCTTTGCATTTTCAGAGTACTATCTTTTCAGAGTAATTTCTACTTGTGAGTTAAAAGAGCCGCAAAAAGCACCGATCTTAATAAATCAATAGGCAGCGCAGTCCTCCTGGTTATTTATAACTGAATTTTGTCAATGATCTGTCTTCCAGTCTAACGATGATGACAAAAATTTCTGCTTCATCCGTTCATTGAGGACATTCAGCAAGATACTGACACTCTTTCCTTATAACGTTGTCTCTTATATGCAACAAAATATTATGTCAAGACGTTCTCAGAGCTTCCACTCCAGACCCATCTAATTAAACGTAATGTGCAATTAAAAATACACCGAAAACTAGGTCATTTGCTTATGTCGTTACGGGCTATTACTTCGTAAATAATTCATTCATATTTAGCCTATATTGCTTGAATATTTTGTTCTGCAGTGTCTGGCGGTATGCCAACAGTGTGTCGGTGCATGGTCACTTTATAACTGGCATCTCGAAAACTATCATGAGCTGGAAATAAAAAATAACCTTGATTTAATCTTTGATACTTTCGTTGCGAACGGTCAGTATTGATGCATGTTTTTTTTTTTTGCGAATGTGTCTGTGTGGTCTGAGAAGATATCAATTCAAAATATCTGTGTCAAAGCTTCTACTACGCAGATATGACTACTAGATCAAACATGTTGTATCAAAGTGTCTGTTTTATCAAAAAAAAATATTTAAGTTTTGAGCTTTCAGCGACTTTCAATTCGAATACATTCATTAGATTTTTTTTTTGCAATCACGACTGCTGTGTATGAGGTCCTGGGTTCGATTTCCGAGTCGGGCAAAGTGTCATTGGGTTTTTCCATCTGGAATTTCTCAGTAGCAGCCACGAAGTCTAGGTTTGTGCCTAGTTGATGAAAATGAGCTCGCGTATTACATGGGACTTAAACATAACTGGCGAAATGTGGGTGTACAGGCGTGATGTTACGTAAGTTTTCAATTGACTATATGACTACAACTACGCATGAGTTTATGGGTTCCATTTCCAGGTTGGGCTAAATGTTATTGGGTTATTCTGCAAGAATTTTTAGTAGCAGTCCGAAAATTGGATTTTAGCTCTGTGGATAGTAATAGGCCTTCTTACTTGGGACCTTAATTATCATATTTTGTTACTTTATCTTAATCAGTAACTGCTAAATGATCTAGCACTTTGCCCCTGACTTCGTCCGCTAAAATTGTGATATTTCGGCTAATATGCATGATATAAATATAATTTATAACCTATAGCTCTCACGAATAATGAAGCTTTCTGCCAGTGAAAGAATTTTTATAATTGAATTATAAAAATACATGACAATAATATATTATTGTCAGATTACCCCCTACATGACAATAATATATTATTGTCATGTAGGGGGTAATCTCCGAAACTATTTCGGAGATTACCCCCTACATGACAAACAAAGTTACAAACAAATTTTACCTCTTTATAATATTAGTAAAGATGTGTAATGAGGAGGGATGAGACGCATGTGGCTAAAAGAGTGATGGACATGAATCTTGATGGACGGAGAGGGAGAGGAAGGCCAAAGAAAAGATGGGTGAATTGTGTGAAGACTGATATGAAAGAAAAAGTAATAAATGATGCCGTGTCGTCTGACAGTTGAGAATGGAAGAAGAAAACGTGTTGCGCCGACCCCAAGTAGAATGGGACAAGTTTAGGAAGACGATGATAGTATTAGTAAATATAATATTAGTATAGATAAAATAATGGCGAAAACACCACATGATTTTGTCATTCAATAAAATGGTAAAGTGATTTCAATTCACGAAGTACTAAAATTACTCCCGTCAGCAAAACTACGTAGCAATATTATTTACGATACATTAAAAATTTACAATACGATATGATGACATTCTTGAAACTCATAACAGAATTTCATTGCAACAATATTGAATATTTGCAACTCATATTTGCATGAACGTTCAGTTTCAACTTAAAATAAAGCTGATGTTCACTGTATTTGCTTTTTTGATATTGGAAAACAAAATGTACCTTTGACTGCATGTCCCGTGTTTGCGCAGTTTGTAATATGTACAGGGACTAGATAAATAGTGCATTCAGGAATAAAATAAAGTTCATTGCTATCAGTGTTTAGAGGGGTAAGTATAATAGCATGAAATTTACAATTATTAGTGGTAAATATTTACAAGCTGTCATTTTGTAGGATTTCTCATGTCATCATCTGCTTAACCTTTTCCCAACTATGTTAGGGTCAGCTTCCAGTCTAACCGGATGCAGCCAGATACCCGTATTTTACATATAGCGACTGCCTATCTGACCTCCACAACCCAGTTAGTACTGGGTAATACGATACCCCTTGGTAAGACTGGTTGTATTTAACAACAAAGTTTATAGAGCATATAAATATGTGGCATTAATTTAATCATATCTTATTCAATCTGTGTATAGCATTCCTTTATAGTAATCATTGGGCATTTAAGAGTAACATAGAAATAGAGGCAGAAGGGAAGGCTCATGGAAGCTTATAAAGGGTATAAATAGACCCTTAACACATCCGAAAGGCACTTGTTCTCCCCGTCTTTGCGATTATTTTTTTGTTCTAGACTATACTTGGGAACCTTCTAGTTACGGAGATATTGGGGGTCAAAGTTCCAACTTTTTCACAAGTTTTTTTTTAATACATGTTTTTAATGTAAGATTTTTACTTTACACACCTACACGACCCCCATACTATTCAATCCATCCATCAGCACAATGCTTTGAGTGTGTGACTGTCTGTCACGTACTCCTAATTATTAAGTAGATATTTTAGTATTGATTTTTATTTAAAATCATCACACGGTATGGGCCACTTATAAACACATTAAACTTCTATTTTATGGCTTGACAGGCTGGCAAGTGACCGTAATTAATAAAGGTTTAGTGAGCTTTCTTCCTTGAATTGTAAAAAATATTGCATCACTTAGAAACGCTTAATGGGAAAGGGACTAGAGAAATCTTAAGAAGAGATAAAAAAATTACTGATTTCTAAAGGATACTAACGCCACATCTGCTGAACAGTCTTCGGTATCGCACGGCCCGGGACCCTTTAAAACAATTGAGACGGTTGCACAAAAAAAAGAGGCGATTTAAAAAGTATGGGAACATGCCAAGCGTGGGGCTTTTGGAGGCTGGGCCGGAGAAAGCTGGGTGGATTCGAGGCAGTTGATTTGAAATCGCGAAAGAGTCCACACGTGGAGGCTAGTCGAGCTAAGTCAGAGAGTCGGTCTAAAACGGTTAAAAGGCTAGGACGTAGTAGGTTAGGTTCATGTAGTTAGCGTATTCTTGGTACCAAGAAGGACATGTCCCAGGGGACTGTCGTAAGAGAGCGATTAGTATTTTATAAGTTAAATATAAGTAGTAGCAATATGCCTAGTTAAAGTGGGTGACGAGATCCGGAAGTAGACGCTGTAGCGGAGGCGAGACTGGTAATGTGTGCAGTACTCTGTAAGTAGCTGGTAACTAATCCTCCTCAATGAACACGTGGTAAGTGTTAACTATAATTAACTCCTAGCTTAAGTAGCAGTATGGCGGAAACGCAGCAATATTAATGATCACTTATTTCAGCAAGACGGCAGAGCCGCTTTATCATCACAATGTATATTATTATGTCATGTGTGATGTGCCCTAATAACTCCTAACCTTGGCACATATTCTTCATCTGCGTTTGGTTATAGGGGCTTAGACCGCGATAGGGTTAGGGCGAGAGAAGCTATTTCAGTTAAGTTAGGAGACGTAGTGAATACCGAGAGTCTATGTCCAAGTGGGTTGTCGCAAGAGTGCGATAATTAAGGAATAAGTTAAATATAGTTGGGTTAACAGCCCTGTTTAGATCAATCTAGTGTGTGTGTGTGTGTGTTTGTTGGTGAGCGACTGGGTGAGTCCTTTATTACAATAATTATCCTAGGCTGCTGTTGTAATTAAAGTTCTTAAAACTACACAGACAGAAACGTGTTGCTGGGGAGTTTGTTGTGCCACTTCTTCTCCTCAGCTCCAACACTAGGAAGTGGTAAAGGGTGGGCGCTTTTGGGGCTGTCTTTAGGGTTTCAATAGAGTTGATCTCCAACTCTATTGCAAAATGGTTCTTGAGTTTTAATTATTAACTCTGCCATCTGGTAATTCTTGAATTATGTATTCATTAGCTCTAACCATTAGTTCAGCCAATTTGCCGTTTGAGTTTTGATTCTCAATCCTATTATGACCAACCATATAGTGATTCTAGAATAATATGTTCTTATCTCTGACAAATGATTCGGTTAGGCTGACACGAACACGTGTCTTGCAGATGCGCTAGTTGTACGAATAGAGCACATGATCCATGGGGTGGGATTGGAATGGTTTGATACCACAAATATTATATAACCAGTCTAAGGACTGTTAGGGACCATGTCTACCAGTTAGCATGATGATCGACGTTCTGCCGCTGAAAAGCCGCCTTTGTCACGTTCACCAGTTCGAAAGAACTGCTAGGGACAATGCTCACTAGGAGCATGATGTCGACGCTTTGCCGCTGAAAAGCCGCCTACGTCACTTATGGAAGTGTTGCTCTGGGTGTTCCAGGTGCAGATGTGAAGTATCGTGGGAGTCACGACTGACCAATTACCAATTACGCTAGCGTAACGGTTATTTACAAGAACTATTGGTTGCGTCATAAATATACTTAGTATCTCCCAGTTATGTTTTACCCTTTTGAAACCACTTTCAATATATTTCATCAACTGTGAATTCCCTAATCTGATTTACTATATCTTTCAATCCTTTCCTTGTTCTAATAATGATACGAGGCATTGGACTTCTTCATGTTAAGGAATTCAGTTCTCTTAGTCGGTGGAAAGATGACCAGTCTCGGGCGAGTCTTACAGGGCCGTGCGGACGGCGGGGCGCGGCCTTTTCCCCTTAGGGGGAAACCGACATTAATACTAATATTTACATGATTTAGGAAAAACGAAAATTTTATCAGCCTAGGGTAATTTACGAACAGTCACAAGTGCTTTCCATCGAGTCCTACCTTAAAACGAGATTTTTCACCAAAAAAAAAAAGTCGATTCCCAGCAATATTTTTTGCGTAAAGTTACTTAGTTTGATGTCCAGAATGCTTGGTTGACGGTTATGTGAAGGGTCTGTTTACACCCTGTATACACCTGTATATAATTCCAACAAATATGCAATTTTTTGCTATTGTCCTTGGACTTTAGCCTAAATTCGATTTTTCAACTCAGGTTGCAACAGTCTCTGGGTTATTTGACCCAGGTCACAATCACAAAGTCGATGATATTTGACATACCATTAAACAACCTTTAAGGAAAAATACCACAACACTACATCAAGTAATCACTTTCCGCACACTGAGTCAAACAAAAAATTCCAGAGTAAAAAACTCCAACTAATATTTTTTCCGTAACACATTCTTTTAGAGGAAACACGGAGTGGTTGAAAAACGATTGGGAGACGGGACACAACGATCAGGAGGAACAACATCCTGTTGGCAGATGGCCAGCAATCTCGATTGATAAATAGTTCAGTTAGAATTGTAAAATACTTACCTACGAACCGTACGAGTTTTGCCTGGAAACGGAATTTATTTTTACTTACTGGGTGTCATTTTGCGTTCATTGATCGGTAATTTATCTTTATTTGTCAAATCTTTGGCACTAAAATATAATGATGATGATGATAATGTTGGTGATGATGTAGATGTGCATCCCTGATGACTCGTGTTCGCGGCAGCACCAACAGTATTCTTAGTGTATTTGCAGATCGAAGGGATTCCCCGATGCTGCGGAGGTGGATGCGGCTCCACGCTGAATTTTAATTGTATCTATGTGTCTGTAACCTACTAACACTAGGAGTTAAGCAAAATTGTTACTAACCCTATGGACTCCGGTCTGAAATATTTTTTTTCTATTCTATTCTATAATATTAATTTTATAAGATTTCCCTGACACCTGGTTAAGCACTAACCACACGATAAAGAAAGAAGAAGATTATACGTAAGATATCATGGTCAATTTTCATAACTGTTTAAATTCATAAGTATTCATAAATTAATTTTATGATACGCTTAGACATCACAATTCAGCTAAAAGTCTTATAAAATTACGGTATTTACATCACGCGGATGCTTTCTCTCTGGGCAGGAAGGTTGGTATGGAAATTATGAGTGCTGTCTTTTAGTATTTGCTGTCATAGAGTATTACTCAAGGAGCTCGAAAACGTACAGATAAACCCTATCCAGGATTAGGTTCTTTTGTTCTGAATCAATGAAAGAGTCGTTGCTTGTTCGCGAGATAGTTTCGTTGCGTCCGATCGTCAGATCTTTAAAGATTACAAAGGTTTGCTCACGACGCCGACTCTAGTAACGTTTTGGCGTGGGCACGCACCCTTAGAATTAGAAAAATGCAAACAAAAGCCAGTTAAAAATATCCCAGACAATATAATGCTTCTGCCTGACAAATAATAAGCGCTTTTTATGTCTTTTTAGATGCTAGAATGTGAAAGTTGAGCCTAGTTTATGTGCGATACATTTTTGTCATCATGTGTACTGATTTGTAACAGTGGGCCGCCTTGGCTCACAGCCAAACGGTACTCAATTGCGAATGAGTGACGTAGATACTCCTCTGGTTAGATTATTATCATCTGTGATCATGAAAATTAGGCACATGTGTCGTAGAAATTAGGTGGAGGTGTCCTAGAAACGTGCGTCGTCTTATAATAATAATATGTATAATTCCATGATGATAGCGGTCAGAGATTTACGAAAAAAATATGAATTTCTGCGCCGACGCTTGATGTGAAGTGATAAATATGTTTTCCAGTCTGTTTATTAACACAAGTACTATAGGTACTTACTGACTGCTAATCCATACTGATTAAATATATGTCCAAGTGTATTTAAATCAGCTGGCTGTGTACACCAACCTAACTGAAAAACAATCAATGGTGCTCTTTTAATAATGTGTTTCAAAATTTGATAGAGATGTATATTGGGAAAATATTATTATGCCTACATTTGAATCCATAGACAGTGTTTAACGCTATTGAAACTCAAGTTCCTTAGTGGGTCGGTGGGAATCGTCTATAAAGCTTGTATAAGAATTCCTTTCGAAAATTTGTGGTGTTTTTTTTTTGCGAAAAATTCTTACCGTTTTTCAATTTTTTTTGTAAAGTTACCACATCGTTCTTTTTCTGTACTCTCTTTTGCGTTAGCATTCTCTTCTGCAGTTAGATTATTATCATGAAACAGTATTTTGTGACACAGTTTTGTTATCTTGTCATTCAGCTAAATTCCGACTGATTGATTATTATCAATTTAATATTATCTGTCTTTGAAAGGGGTCTGGGCATCTGTTGCAATTTGAAGTCTCACAATAAAAATAAATAAAGATTCTGTTATTACCTGTGTTTTTGTTTCCACCTTCACCAATAAGACAAAATTATTTAATTAAGGTCAATTGTAGGCAAACTATTTTTGATTTTGTTGTTAAAAAAGGTAATATTTTTGAAAAATAAGAAGATTTTACATTATTTTGAGTGCTTTTAACTACTGTCACAGAAGTAAGAATTTAATAAACTTAGATGAAGAAGTAGGTATCAAAGCTAAAAGTAATATCACCAAGATTTATTTTCATTTCAGCCAGCTTCTCTTAAGAACAGAAATATTACGAAGTAACATCAAAATTCCTAGTTATTTTAGTGTTTTAAACAAAGGAGAAACTAGAAATTTTATCGCGGTAAAATAAATTCTCAGGAGAGAGCTAAAATTATTCTTGTGTAGTTTCTTAACGCACGGTTTACGTATTTCATATTATTCTGTGTTTCAGGGAATTTCAAGAATAAGACTCAGAAAATATTGTGAAAAAGAATATTAATAAAAGGTTACTTTTTTAAGTTCCTTACATAAATATTAATTATTTTTACATTTTTTAAATAGATATTTATAATTATAATACGTACACACAAAATCACGCCTGTAATCCTAATAGTACACCCCCATTTCGCCAGTTAGTTATGTGGAAATCCCACGTAAAAGGGGCAAGCCCATTGCCAACAACGGGGCACAAATTCAGACTCCGTAACTGCTACTGAGAAATTCCTGATGGAAAAACCCAATAACATTTTGCCCGACCCGAGAATCGAACCCAGGACCTCATGCTCAGCAGTCGCACTTGCGATTACTAGACCAACGAGGCAGTCTGTCAGTATAATTCTAAATTGTAAATTACTTGAATGTTTATAAACAGACACAGTATTTGTTATATTAATAGGATACTTATGGAAATTCGAAGAGACGCGGGGAAACTTAATGGTCTTGGGAATCATTAGTCCTTTTTTCGTAACACAAAAATTGACACTTTAAAACTACAAGTGCAAAATAGTGGCCGATTTGAGCATTAAGTCAGGTTTAATAATCCCAGCCTTACGGCGTTTCAGATTAGCGTATTTTCGACGCGTATCAGCTCTTTTTAGAAGCGCGTGTAGGTGCGTATACTCGCGCCTTTTACCACACGTGCAACTCGTAAGAGCGTTAACGCGCGAATAAGCGCGAACCGCGAGAGACACTTCCCTGAGCGCCACGTCACGAACACGCCTGAATAACCGCGTGTACGCGCGTTCGATTTTATGAAGCCCAAAACAAGACGCGCGTGCGTCCTAAGCCAATACGATGTTATACTGCTCTTAGTTACACTAGTACAGAACTATTCTGGCAATTTAAGTTTCTTCTATAGTCATTAAAGTAAAAGTGATAAGGAAAGAAGGAGAGGAGAGGAGAGGGGGACGAGTGGCGGTGTGTTGTAAAGAAGGTTGGTTTACCAGATTACAGGTCAACTTGGCGAAAAGTGGTGGTTTTAATTTTATTTTGGTTTTGTAATTTAAGGACTATAGGAGTAATTTACAATAAACAATAACTTACATTTAGAAGTGGAGATTATTAAACAACACTTCCAAGTTAGGGGTCATTAAGTCCCAATATTACAATGTACAAATAATTTTCGTCGACTTAACTCAAGAATATACTCGTAATTATAAGTATTATAACGATCCTATTCACAATAGAAATAAGTTAAGCAATATTTCACATTTTCCGTGAAGATGAAAATTGCCGTAAATAACCATTGAGTGCTGACGAGAGGGCGTGAGTGCGCCGCCATTTTATAAAGTCCTCCCAGTCTAGAGGATAATCGTTCTTAAGATGCAATGAATTGAATGTTTAGTGTAAAACAATTGTGAGTACATTTTTGTACCTACTGAAGGATGGCTTACTTTAATTTACTGTTAGACTGTGCTGGGAAAGACCTCCGCCCATGACTTCCAGATCTTTCGATACAGATCTGATGTGAACCACTGGTCGTTGGTTTTGTCCAGATCATACTGACATCTTCTACGAGATCTGCCACGAGGCCTTCTGAGTGTGTCAGAACTCCACAATCCACATGGTAGTTATTTTAGCCCACAGCTCATTGAGTTTACGGCTGACGTAGCCAGTTACTCCAGCACTTCTTCACTTGCAAAAAAAAATGTCTTGAACGATGTTATTTTTTTGGTAGACATGTTTGCGTAAAATTATACTAATCTAGATAAAAATCTAAGATGTATTTTTTAATTATCTTTGTCAAAGAAAAGCTTCATTACGAATTGCCTACAGCAAGGTCAGTCTGTGTGCCTTAAAGCTTTTGTCTTTAGATTAAAGAAAATAATTACAGTAATTAAAAACAATAGCGAAGTATTATTTTGCTTTGAATGATGTTGGTAACTTTGTGCGATCTTGTTGCGGATTTATCGACATGTAAAATAAAAAAAATTGGGAATTTGGTCCTTTGTTACTAATTTTAATTTAAACAGGTTTGTCATTATATTTATGTAGGTATCTTTAATAAAGTTGTTAATTGAAAGCGATTCAGTGACAGCCACATTGGCTTTAACCCCTAAAACTTTCACCAACACCACCAACACCAATACTTCACAGGCCAATTTAAACAAAACAATATGTCTTCAAAATCGAAACATTTGTTCATTTGAAACGCAGAGGTCGTTATGGTCTACCTAAAGCATAAATTCATTGTAACACAAATCGTTTTCGCTCGGTGCGCCTTCGAAAATGGTCTTTAACGTCTACGGGGCTTTGTGTAAATAATGTTCTTTAAAATTTATCGCCATAATAAATGTTGGGTACCCCTTTTTCTATGAAAATAAGTTTAAATTTACTGGACGCTGTAGGTCAAATGGTTGTGCTACGTTTTGTTTGTAATTTTGGTGATTTCAATTTTTGTCAACGTTTGACAGCGTTTGATGTTTTGGGGGTGTTATAACATAACATAGTACCAAGCTTTTATTTCGTACCTTTAGTAGGTTTTCACTCACTTTTGTTCGGTTATGTTTAAGTCCCATGTAATAGGAGCCTATTGCCATCAACCGGGCACAAATCCAGACTACGTGGCTGCTACTGAGAATTTCCTGATGGAAAAACCTTATAACACTTTGCCCACTGCGACCTCTAGAACAACAAGGAAGGAGGAGATGTGGGTTAATTTATAACATTACATAATACCAAACCTGAATGACTAGTCGGTTATGTTTAAGTCCCATGTAATAGGAGCCTATTGCCATCAACCGGGCACAATTCCAGACTCCGTGGCTGCTACTGAGAATTTCTTGATGGAAAAACCTAATAACACTTTGCCCACTGCGACATCTAGAACAACAAGGAAGGAGGAGTTGTGGGTTAATTTATAACGTTACATAATTTTTTATTTATTTATTTTTTTATTTATTTATAACCAACTTATACTTACAGTTTACACCACACATACAAGTTATTGGTTGAACATAAAAATCAGAATAAAAAAAAAATAGTAATAAAATAATTAAGTAAACAATATGGTAGGCGCGAAGAATAAACAAAATATTTTTAGTAGACAGAATAAACACAATGAAATAACAATAAAAATTAACAAAACTCGTATCATCATAAAAACTATATATTTTTTATTAGGGATACAATTTGTTTACCCCGAGGAGATAGTACTGGGAGTGGCAATGGACTCCAGGTATCGAGAAGCAGTGTTGAGGAGTCTCATAATACCAAACCTGTATGACTTGTCGCTTATGGCCATAATTATATAATGCAATCAACCAGGAACAAATCCGGATTTTCGGCTGCTTCTAGGAAATTCCTAATGGAAAACCCAATAACACTTGCTTAAATTAATTTTGCCAACTGCCAACTACCCAATTTGAGAATTGAATCCAAAGATGAGGTCTTTGGATTCAAAGCTCGGGAGTCGTGATTGCGATCAATAACTCAACGAAGCAACTACTCAGTCGGTTTGACAGTATTATATAGTAGTATTTTGATTGTATTTTACAAGTGAGATTACAATAAACTACCACTTTTACGTTGTACCTATTCTAATGTTACCTTATGCAAATTAATTTACGTTTTAGTGCAATATTAGTAAAAAATAATCTTTATATGTACACCCTAACTCGATGGCTATATTTGGCACGGACAACGAAGAGATAGATTGTCTTATTCGTGACCTACGACTAACTAGTGCTACGGGTTGGGATGGTATCCCGGCAACAGTAATCTACAGTGCTAGAAGCACTCTTGTCCCAGTTATCTGCCACGTCTTCAACCTTGCCCTTACATCTGGATTATTCCCGACGGTGTTCAAAAAGGCAGTAGTGCACCCTATTCACAAGAGTGGAGACAGAGACAGTGTCAACAACTACAGACCCATATCTGTATTATCAATTCTGTCTAAGCTCCTCGAAAAAGTACTAAACAAACGTCTGCTGGATTACCTTAGCTCACAAAATGTACTCACAAATAATCAATATGGATTCAGATCAGGCAAAAACACAGAGGATGCCATATTAGAATTAATAAGTTCACTAGCTCAAAATCTTAACAACAAGGATAAATCAATAGCTATCTTCCTTGACCTTTCTAAAGCTTTTGACACTGTCTCTGTCCCCCTTCTACTCAGTAAACTAGAAAGGATTGGAATGAGAGGCCTACCGCTTAGTTTGTTTAAGAGTTACCTTAGTGGTCGCTCGCAAGTCATCAGGATAAACAACCACACCAGTAAGGAAGCATTCCTCACATACGGAGTTCCGCAAGGTAGTGTCTTAGGACCTACCCTTTTCCTGGTTTACATAAACGAGCTCTGCAAACTCAACTTAAAAAACTCTAAACTAATTGCTTACGCTGATGACACTGTAATCCTGGTTCGTGGCAGTGACTGGAACGAGGCTCGACTTCGGGCAGAGTCAGCCTTGCGAGTTACTATGAGATGGCTCACACAGAATTTGCTCACCCTCAACCTGGATAAAACCAAATTTATCACTTTTAGTCCAAGGAAAGCGTCACAGCCAGCCCCACCCTTCCGTCTGACAGCTCATGCGTGTCATACAATGAGGACTGACACCTGTGGCTGTCCTGAAGTTATGCGCGCGGACTCAATAAAATATCTTGGAGTCTGGGTCGACGGCACGTTGACATGGAGTGAGCAAATCGATTCGCTGGTCTCTAGGGTAAGAAAATTAATTTTTGTTTTTAAAAATCTAAGGACGTCCGCCAATTTCTCTACTCTGAGAACTGTCTATTTTGCTCTTGCCCATTCCATTTTAACGTACTGTATTTCGGTCTGGGGTGGTGCTGGTAAATGTCTTCTGCTGCGTTTGGAGAGGGCGCAGAGGGCTGTCCTTAAGGTAATGGCCTTCAAACCTTATCGGTTCCCTACCAGCGAACTGTACGCGCTATGGAAGCTACCCACAGTAAGGCACTCTTTTGTGCTAAATACAGTGTTGCGAAAACACTCAAACTTGTCTTTTGATCCAAAGTTTGGAAGACACAAACGTAGAACTGACAGAGTCTGCCCGACATCAAGTGTTAAATTGGAAATTGTCCGCCGGCAGTTCATTTTCTGCAGTCCCGTGCTTTATAATAGAATAAATAAAGTGCTTTCTATTTATCCATGTACTCTCCGGGATTGCAAAAGACTTACTGATCAATGGCTTCATAGTCGCACATACGAAGAATTGGAGAACTTAGTCAAACCGTAAAGATCTTTCTTCCGTAGACATGCACACCAAATACAAATAGCGCGGAGTGTGCTTGTGGGGTTCCACAAGCACACACTCTACACTCACATTCCACAGACACGCACTACACATACAACACTCCCACATGCACATCAATTACTTACATAATATTTAATTTATTTTTTGCCATGTTAATTTTTTACTATTTTAATTGTTTACTATTTTATTTTTTTACTATTTTAATTGTTTACTATTTTATTTTTTACTATTTTAATGTTTGTATCTGGAACGTTGTCGTCTCCCTCCTGGAGGTGGGCGTTAATAGCTGTGACACAGTTTTTAACTAATGCAGCTATTTCCGTACGCAATTACTTTGTGAAATGTGTTTTTGTTCCAATAAAGATATTTGATTTGATTTGAATCAATACTTAATAATTATTAAAAATGCGAAAGTATGTTTGTTTGTTAACTTTTTACGACTAAACGGCTTGTCGGATCGTTATGAAATTTGGCAAAGAGATAGATTATATCCTGGAGAAGGACATATGCAAATAGATTTTTTCTCACACAGACACATCAAAACTTCCACGCTTAAGTCGTAGACAACAATTAGTAATATACCATAAATATTCCATAGATGCTGAAATCTTTAAGTAAATAACAGTTTCAAACGCCTGTTTACCTCTAAAGTGGTAGTGAACTCTGTAATAGAGTGTCGCATCATTATTATACGCATACTATCTGTTTAATATACTTCATCCCTTAATATTCCCTCCCAGTCTGTCTTAGGGATGGGACAGAAACTGAAATATTCGATAACAAAATTATGGAAAATATTCGGGGGTGTAAATTTTGACTGTATCAAACAAAAATAATTATATTGGTTACTGGATTTTCCTAAATATTAGCTGCAATGAGATCGTTTAGTAAATAAAAGCCTTAAAAAATAAGTGAATTTAACTAACCATTCATGGCAGATTTTCACTGCTTTTTAATTGACTGAAGAAGGAAAATCACAAAGATATGTGTAAAGGTACGAATGACGCCTTGCCCAGCCGTGGGAAAGAACGGGCTAACACAAAAAATAACAGTAAAAAAATTACGGTTATTAAGTTAGTTAAAAGAAAAATTAAAATAATTTTGATAAATATACTTCCTGGCATATAGTTTTTCATATTTAGGGTTACAGGTCTAGTATAAAGGGTGTAAATAGACCCTTAACGAAGCCGAAAGGCACTTATTCTCCTTGACATTGCGATCATTTTTTTGTTCTTGACCTTACCTGGGAACCTTCTAGTTACGAAATATTGGAGGTCCAATTTCAACTTTTTAAAAATATTTGTTTTTATGTTGCTCCATGACCCGTTACCTATCTAATCCATCCACTAGCATAATGTTTTGAGTACGTTACATTAAGTTCTACCATAAAAAGTGATTTTTTACCCCAAAAAAAAAGTCGTTTCCCAGTAATAATTTTTCCATTAGAGTTACTTAGTTTGATGTACAGAATACTTGGTTGACGGTGTAGCAGCATGCATCGCGTGCGCATACCACTGCTACACTAAGCTATCGAGCGGCGCGCCGCCACATATATTTATAACCTCAGCGCTAAAATGATTACTTAGTGGAGGATCCGTTTATACCTTTTATATAAGAATCCAATATTATTTGTGTTTTGCCAAACAAAACCGTACTAACGCATCAAAAACTATTTCAACTCAACTATTTCAAAGTTGATTGGTAGAAAGTGTCTGTGCCATAAAATCCGCCTCTGTACTTTTGTGCTTGAAGTGTTAAATAAATAAATAAACTCCTTAGCCAGAAATCAATCTCGTCCCACCCCTACAAGGTGCGTGTGTAACATATTCGTAGATAATTTAGATAATAAACCTTATTAAACCCAGTAGGGTAGGGTTTGTCATAGATGTTATCATGCTCTAATCATTGTCAACCCTCTTTTAGGGATGTTTTGATGTCAATATCAGAGTCGCAACTAAAACTTGCCTTAACGTTATTGTTTGCAACTTTTCTGTTGCGTAAATTTTAATATCATGCGTAATAATATGGAAATTAGGACCAGATATCGTCCATAGTTGGTCCTTTGGGACGATTAGGGCTGGTAAGTGAGTCGTTTGTACCTATCTGGGTTTTGGGTCTCGCTTTGTTCTGAATAAAATTGTGGACTACATAACTAGATTTTAATGTCAAAACTGTTTTATCAAAATCACTGCTCTCATGTCTTTTGTTATTTTTTTTATTACGGGGTCGCAGTCCCTTGCTATTTCATGAAGTGAAGTTCAGTTCATTTTTTGACACCCATCTAAGTAAGTACTCTTCTTCCAAAAAACACAGACATTCCTTCGCCTTTAATTTAAACTTTGCCATACTTTAAATCCCAGATCTACGTAGCCACACAAAATAAATCAAACAAAGTACAAATTTCGCAAGCGTAATCTTCAATAAGAAAAAAAAAACTCCAAATAAAGTCGGCGGGCCACCCCAAGCCCGTTTTTATCTGTTCAGTTGAGACCATCTAGCCGTCGCGAACCCGGTCCTCTGCAAAATTTAATCCCAGGATAAAGAGTATCGCTACCCGGTATTCGTTGGTATATTTTTGGGTATATTCCCCGGGTTATGTCCCGTCGAGTGGTCACATGGGGGATTTGCTACCAGTACCCCCTCGCTGGAAATTTTCTTCTCGCAATTGCCGTTTTTATTTTGTCGGAGTGAACTTAATCTACATATTTGTGCAACTGTACGGGCTTTCGACTGGTTTATTTGTGTTTTTTTTGGTGTAATATTCTCTGTGTGATATGAATTGAGTTGTTGGCGTGGCTGTAGTTAATTGCGAAAGCTAAATAAGAACTGGGAATCATGTTGTTTATTAAGCGAAAACTGTGAACTGATTGGGAAAAGTTTATTTTACAAGTTTAAAAACCGAAACTTCGGTCGGACACTACATCAGACCAGAGTCGGTTTCGGTTTCAGTTTTGGCCGGTTTCGGCCTAAAAATCATGTTTCGGCTAAAAAAAAGCCGAGCCCCGGCCGCGCCGAAATTTAAAACATGGTACTTTCGAGTCGCGTTCGGCTAACAACGGATGCGCTCAGCACGGTAGGAATGTGACGTGCACGGTGAAATGTTGAAATTTTCATTCGATAAAAGTGAAACGTAGAAGAATCCTGTAATATTAGGCCAGCGAGATGTTCCATTATTCATACACCTGGAAAGTACCGGCCCACTGACGTTTTATTCAACGTTTTAATTACGTTTATAAAAGGTTAGATTTCGTTTTCGGTTTCGGCCGAAACCATCATCAACACCGAACCTTCGGTTCGGAACAAAAGCATGTTTCGGTCGGACTCTACTAAAAAGCAAATGCTGCTACAAATAGCACAAATAGGATGCCTAATATTAATTTAACGGAAAGTTTAGCCTCCCAAAGGAAAGTTACAAACTCTGAACTAACAGAAATCCATAAATTTCACGATCAAAGTAAGCAAATAAAGACGTCAATGCCAATGATCAAAATGTTAATTACTTCAAGTTCAAAACCTTGATCTCGATTAAAATCATACAAGGCCAAGTTCTATTTGCTCTATGAAATCTGCCAAATACGGCTGGAAAGACCAAATTAGTGGAATTTTCCGAGCACCGCCGAACTTTGTCGAGATGACTCGAAGTTGACTGTGTGTCTTGTTTGTACATAATTATGAAGAGTTCTCACTTAACATGGTTAGTATAATATAGTTTTTTTTTTTTTTTTGTAATTTTATTTGATCTGTGTGTACTGTTGCAGACTATATAAACTCACGCTTTTTTCTCATAAGAGTAGGTAGACACCACAGAACGCCACCTGCTACGATCCTTACTCCTTTTGCCTCGTCCACATTCATTCAATATCTGGTCATACACGCACGCCGGTGGCGAGAACTACGCATCTGACCTTTCTGAAGAACCTCACCAATACGGTTATCGTAGGTCCTTCTTTGTTGCAACCCACATCAGCCTTGTAGTCCAACTCAATCAGTTTTTAAGTCCTGAATTTGAACATTTTCTGCGGATGGTGTTGTTTTTTTGTTTAGGCATAAATAAATCTCTCCATACTTTTGACTAGTAATAATTTTCTTTGCCATAACACAAACCTTGATGTTTAAAATGGAATAAACGGCTTCAACGCTAGGACGTAGTTTTGGTAATAACTTCAATCTGGAGGAACAAGCAGCGCCATCTACTGAATTTCTCAAGCTGTCACTAAAGATGATGTCATCAAGCGCCAACATAATTATAGCAATTTTCCGCACGAGGTTTTCATTGCAGCAAGAATATTGAACGTAGTCTTCAGTTCAAAACCGTTACGACGAGCCATCTTCATTTACATGGAATATAACATCACGGCTGTATTTTCAAACGGTTTGGCAGAAGTGTAGGCACCAGCATTTCGTAAATTATGTTCAAGTCTCATGTGATAGAGGGCAAGCCTACTGCCATCATCTGCACATAAATCCAGATAATTCATGTTTATTTATAGATTTTAATTAATCGACTGACTCGTTGGTATAGTGGTCGCAAGCACGACTGCTGAGCATAAGGTCCTGGTTTTGATTCCCACGTTGGGCAAAGTGTTATTGAGTTTTTCTATCAGGAATTTCTCAGTAGCAGCAGTCCCCAGTTTATGGCAATTGGTTCGCCCCCTATTGCATGGGGCTTAACCTTCGTATACTCGCGAAACCTTTTGTAACACCTATTCCCGCGTCGGTGTCATAGACCGATATTCGCCTAATACACTTCTAGTCCTGAAATTATCGTAGCAACAAAACATGCAGCTAACAGGAAGTACAAAATGCCATAATTGATTGTGGCAGAAAAAATCACGAAAGACTGTTTTGTCGGTCTCTCAGACCAACCCGTGAGTATAGGAAAGTTAAACAAAACTTGCGAAATGTGGGTGTAATATCAGGTACCCCTCTGCCTAATTCGGATATTACAGGCTTGATGTTATATGTCTAATTAATGAAACTCCTAACAAAAAGTTACAAAACCAGCTTACTTGTCCACAAACTAAGTTAGTTCACAGCTGAGGCCAGATTTTGGTAACAGGCTACACTGAATTTAGCTAATACACCAGTGCAGCTAAACTTGGGGCAATATCTAAACTTTTCTGTGAACCGAGCTAAAACTTTACTCATGTATGCCCAAACTCTGTGCAGTTCATAATTTTAAAGTTCAAGTTACGGTTAAGACAACTTTTGAATCAGCATGAAGAGATTACTAGGTGCTTTGAGTCTTTAAAAAAAGGATGGTGATGTAGTAATGTTTTGATAGGTTAGCCATACACCTAGCTGTGAGCAGACTGCGATGGTCTAATTGGTTAAGACGTCCGGTGTACTGAATCGGAAGGTCGCAGGTTCAAACCCTGCTCGCACTCGAATTTTTCTTTCCATATCAAAACTGCTGTAGTTCCCAACACAGGGTTTGCTTATAAAATATTAAAAAATACCTATATTCAAAAGTCTGACACCTAGTCTTACCAAGGGGTATCGTATTTACCCAGTACTAACTGGGTAGTAGAGGTAAGATAGGCAGTCGCTCGACAGAAAATACTGGTATTCAGCTGCATCCGGTAAGACTGGAAGCCGGCCATTAAGTTGGGAAAAAGCTAGGCCAATGTTGACATTGCAATGTATATTTCTGATGACTGTATCCTGTAACAACATGGCCACAAATACATTTTGTCAAAGAAATAGACGAATGCACATCTTAGAAACAATTTTCCTTCCTCACAAAGCTTCCCAATTAAGTGCAGTCTTAAAATGTAGGTAGAAAACGTCGCCTATCTAGTAGTTGGACTGATGCCGAGTAGAATGATGTCGTCTGAATTCTGGCTAGCACAACAGTCAGGTAAATAAGTCTGCCAGTAAGTGAGCCCACACAATAGCGCCAGGCTAATTTATTAGACAGCGCTTAAGGATAGTTAGGCTGCGGAAACTGCGGGGGCGGAGGAGGTAGCGATTTAGTTGAATTGATAAAGTTGGCAACTACAGTCCATTGACAGTTATTATGCCTGTGGCCGGACTGTAGGTAGCTAAATTTTGACTATGCAAAAGTGCCTGTCACGGGTGGGTCTATGTGAAATAAATGGATTGAGTTGAAAGCAACAAAACATGTAATGTCTTGTTAAGTATTTTGTGTGTGCATAAATAAATAAATAAATAATAAATAAAACCGAATGTTGTGATAGTGATACTTCTGACAAAAAAAAAAAACAAATACTAATTGTTCGATATTTTTGAGGTTGCCCTAAAATACATTATAATGATTATAATTATCTCCACCTAACTTGCGTATAAATATGATCTTCTCTAAAAGTGTTAATAAAACAGTGTTCATTTTAAATCTGGAAGTGATACGAGATAATACAAAATCGACATTGTACCTGCTTCATTAAGCTCGAGGTTACTGTAGCACAAGAAAACTCAAACATAGAACATAAAAGGATTCATGTTTTTCAATACAATTTCTCGAATATTTACCAAAAATGCCTCTCTATCAATGTGAAATATGCAAGACGATTCAGCTATACAAACCACATTAAGCTGATCTCTCATTGTACGGGAAGGTCATAAAAAGCGAGGTCATGTTGTACTGGATATGGATAGCTTGATTTGTGTCCGTGTGTACTATGCCTACAGGAATGACCACTGTAGAAGTGATTGTTTACTGTTGCAACTGATTACATTTCCTACCGCAGATGCTGCAACGGAACCACTTAACAAAAAAAAAAAATCGCAAGTCCTAACTTTATGGCCACAGCACAGGGTAGTTGGTGAAATTTACACCCTCTAGGTTGTGGCGCTCTCTTAACAAGGTTTCTAACAAACACTGAGTAGAAATTATATGAATTCACCGCCTCGGTTATTAATACTGGTTACCTACCTATAGGGACGCGGCGTATAGGCAGCTTGGCAGCTCGCATCTGTGCTGTGAGCTTTTCATTAATTTTATTGGTGGGGTTTTATTTGTGAATTTTGTTCATAATTTTTGATAATTTTGTTTGGAGGTTTAGTTAAATTGAAACGATGATGTGATCAATATATTTCGAGATACTTTTATAAAATTAAAGTCACTTTCAGGGTTCCGTACCAGACGGGTAACTAACGGGACCCTATTACTAAGCCTCCGCTGTCCGTCCGTCCCTGTCCGTCTGTCTATCAGCGGGCTGTATCTCATGATCCGTAATAAGTAGACAGTTGAAATTTTCACATATTGTGTATTTCTGCAAATAAGAAATCAAAAATTAAAGAGGGCTCCGCTACTGCAATGGTGCGGAACCCTTCATGCGCGAGTCCGACTCGCACTTGGCCGGTTTGTTCTGGTAAGAATCTAGCTTGATCATCATTCTGGTTCTTTGTCTCTGCAAAATATTAACTAGTTGCCTTGTTCCCATTATCAAAATTATTGAGGTAAAAATATAATCATAATAACACGATACCTAATTAATAGGTACAACAAAAACATATTTCTGAAAAAGTATTGACTCAAACAAATATAGAAAAGACTAGACTATTCTTTATTATGTATACCATACAAGTAACATACATAAATTTAAAACATTAGAAATGAAATATAAACTAACCCAGTCAATCATAACCAATAACACATCACAAACAACAACCAAATACAAATACAGATCCAAAAATAATTTCTAAGGATTCCCATTAATTAGACAGGATACCGAAAATGGGAGAGCTCTCGAATCCCTGAATGAGTTCCCCTTGCTCATCATTATATCACCCCTTTTTAGAGGGTAGTTTTAGAATCAATAAATAAGAGGCTTATATCGAACCGGTTGCAATTAGGGGTGAAATATTGAAAATGTAGTAGGATGATTAAGTAGGTGGTCGAGTGTGTTTGTACGGTTAGGTGGGTAGTTTAGTAGGTGTATTGTTTTAAGGTTCATCATCATCATCATCATCATTTCAGCCGAAAGACGTCCACTGCTGGACATAGGCCTCCCCCAAGTGTCGCCACATTGACCGGTCCCGTGCGACTCGCATCCAGCGGTTTAAGGTTCGTGTTTTCATTTCCCAAAATTATTTGGGAAATGAAAACACGATTATTTTGTTGTGTAATTAGGTGCAAACTCAGGTGGAAACTGACCCTTCACGAAGCTGCCGTTTTTTTGGGGTGAAAACTTCACTGTTATATAAGACTCGCACTCAAAATACTGTGCTGATGGATAAATTGAATAATACAAGGGTCATGGAGTTATTAGAGTCCCAGAGAAGTATAATTCTGAATTAAATATACCTGCCAGGTGGCCTTAAGGTGGCGGCCCAGACTTACGAGCAGTAAGTCCTGGGTTTATACCCAGGCAGGTGCATTACTTTGTGTAATATATTTCATTACCACTACTCTTAAAACCGTTAAGGAAAACATCGTGAGGAAACTGGCATGTCCTAGAACCAAGAATTCGAAGATATGTGACTTCTAACCCATTAGCTGTCATAGAGAGGAGGCCCGTGTCCCAGCAGTGGGAACAATGTAGGCTGATTATGCTAAATATATGCAGGAGGATCTTTCAATATTTTTGGATTCTGGTTTTTTCAATACTCTTCAAAAAGCAATTTTTTTTTTATCAATAGCGCCCCTCCTGACGATGTTGTAGATCGTTGTAGCACTGTAGGTTACAATATCTTACTCGATTATTGCTTGTCTATATCACAAGACGGGGAGCAGATTACCTGTGATCCCTCTTTGACGTTAATCAGTTACGTATTGATTGACGTATTAACACCTGGGGCGGTGGGTTCGGGCTGTCTAATAGCTGACGGGGATTACACAATAACACTATAAAGCGATGATGTTGTATGGAAAGTGAAAACAAAGGTAGATGTAGGTGTATTGAAGATTTTGAATGGCATTGACTTATGTGCAAAATATATAGGCCAGCCATAGAGCTAGAAAACCTCGGCAGCTGCAGCTAGAGGTAGCTTTATCAACAATTTCCGTAAAAACCAGATCTGATGGGTGTAAAAATACCCTAAACGAAGCCGAAAGGCAGTTGTTCTCCCCATCATTGCGATATTTTTTTGTTCTAGACCATACTTGGAAACCTTCTAGTTACAGATTGGGGGTCAAAGTTTCAATTTTTTCACAAGGTTTTTATTTAAATACAAGTTTTTAATGATATAGTTTTACTTGGAATACCTCCACGACCCCCGTTTTTATTACTTTTATTTACATTGTTTCATTATACAATAATTTTTGGGTAGAGTTACTTACTTTGATGTGTTTAAACCTTGAATATCTGCCTAGCCTTTTCCAAAATATTTTGGTTTCGGCTTCCAGTCTGACCGAATGCATCTATATACTTAACAAACAAGGTGTCAGAAATGACATAAATGACGTAAGTGACCAAGAAAAACTGAAGTCTTTAGAGGCAGTCCGAGAAAAAGTTTTCTGCTGATCACACTTCTGGGGCCTTTCATACCCTTTTCATAAATTCTGTATGATTATCAAAGTCAAAGAAGCTTATAAATACATCATGTTTTACCTACAAAACTCAAACATAAGTCAGAAGTTTCTAATACAGCTTTAGTTAGTAAAATATTTATCTTGTACATGGAGTAATTACGAAGTTTGCTCCCCACTTGAAAGTTCATGCGTTATAAAGTGGCGTATTTAAGCTTAGATTAATTAGACGAAATATACCCCTTCGACTAAAAACGATTGACATTGATGTAGGGGTTATGGAAGTGGCATAAATTAGATAAATTAAAAAAGAGAGTAGCTAGTGCAAGAGAGGACGGAACATAATTAAACCATCGACTAAAACTTTTTTATTGACTGGTTTTTGCCCGCGGCTCCGCTCGTGTTAATTTAGAATTTGACAATCAATTCTGGTTGTACTTTGCTTTTAATAATATAATTCAATCATGATTCGAAAGACAAGTGGCGCCATCTATTATCATAAGAACGTTATTATTGTTTTCCTCAAGAACAGTCCTTTTTTTCGGGATGAAAGGTACCCTGTGTCCGTTTCTGTACACCTGACAACGTATATGCACAATTTCAGGATGATTGGTTCAGTGGTTTAGGCTTGAAAAGGTAACAAACAAACAAACTTACTTTCGCATTTATAATATTAGTAAAGATAACCCACATCATGTCTCACATTAAAGAATGTTGGATTAGTAATTTTACGTATTTTTTTTTATAACAGCCTGCTCTGTCCCTCTGCTGGGCAAAGGCCTCTTCCATGGCATGTATTTAACTGAATTAATAAAAGATTGTTGATTTATCAGAACTAAATCCATTTTACATCGCTTAGAGACCTTCAAGAATCATGATGTAGTGCCCAACAATGTTTAAAGAACATGTGCAGTCTATGAATAAGTTATTCATCAAACTAAACAGGGTATGTATGACGTCCTTTGGAAATTTCATCTCTTGACCCTCTCGTTCAGTCTAACTAGAAACTTACTTCTCATTATTCTTTACTCCTCACTGATAAAATTAGCCGAAGAAACTGTAAGTGAACTTGCTAAGAATTTAATAATATAATTAGGACATCCATTCTAAGCATTTTATTAATTATTTTAAAAAAGAAAAATATTATAAATTAAATCTTATGTATAAAAATCTCGTGTCACGGTATTTGTGGTCGCACATCTTCCGAAACGGCTCGACCGATTTTTATGAATTTTTTTAAGTATATTTGGTATTTATGAGAATAGGTCGTAAAGTTATATTTCACACCACTAGGTGATTAGGACGCGAGCGAAGCCGCGGGCCTAGACATAACACTACTAATTGATATGAGATTCCAAATCAAAAGCACACGCTCTATAACCACTGACAGCTAGATTGACAAGGGAACCGCGCTCAACTTCATTATTTTTCTTACCATTTCCAGCACTAGGGTTACTTTAACACTGAAGTGCGAATGTTCCCGTAAGATAAGGCACACACGCGACTGCTTTTTGTCTTATAATACCAGTCTTAACGTGTGAACTTTTGTATTAAATCGTTAGCTTGTGTGGGATTAGCTCGAGTTCGTATGGATCTATGTTTAAATAATGAGAATTCGTTAGGTTTAAGTTCGTGTTAAGTTTCCTGCTTCATTTGACTTAATTTGCTTTTGTAAGAAGATAACTTGTTCTATTTACTTTACAATAGTACTTTTACACACCACTTAATACGGACGTGTGTCCACGAACTTTTTTTTTTGTGTTCTAGCTTAGCTCGTCATGTACGGAAATTAACCCACGGAAACGTTTAGGTTTACGTTTGGGTTTCGTTTACGTTTCGGTAGTCTATGACACTTGGAGATAATGTAGCTTCCCGATAGAGAAATAATTTTTGGAATGGGATCAGTAGTTCTGAAGATTACCCCTACATTTGTAAGTGGAGGGTAAAATTTGTTTGTAAGTTTGTACTTACAAACAAATTTGACCTCTTTATAATAATATTATAAATATCGGTAATCCTGATTTGACTGGTAATATAACTAAGCATCATGTGTATTATCTCAGAAGTGTTAGGCAGAGGTATTATCGATTCTTGTAAGTACATAATATATTTTATAAACAATTGACTCCAGTGGGACTCGAACCCACCACCACTGCCTATCATAATATCTTATCGCAAAGATACCCTGTTTCACAATCATAAGTTGAAACGAAAACCACACATTTTAATCGTTACTATGTTTATCTCTGCCTCGTTGGTCTAGTGGCTGCTGAGCATGAAGTCTTGGGTTCGATCTCGGGACGGCCAAAGTGTTATAAGTAATTATGGGACGCTAACTTTTAATAATTGATCAGTGTGCATCGCCTGAGGTCATGAACGAGTCGTAGTAAAATAATCATTGAGTATTTCAGTCTTATGCAATCACGTTGTAATAATATAATTTTCTATGAAATCCTACCATAGCAACCGTTTCGATTACTTTTAAATGTTCGCTAACAACTAGAGCCAGATAAAATGTTTGCAAAATGATAGAAATTACCTATTCCGATCGGATGGTTTAGTCTCAAAACATTCAAGTTGCAAAATAACCATATGGTTGCAAAACATTCATATCTCATAAGATCCAAATCTCGAAATCCCCAAGTCACAAAATATCTACATCTCAAAACGTTCAAGATGCAAAATAATCAAGTCTCAAAACATCCATGTCTCATAATATTCTTTTTTTTTTGTATTTAATAAGTAGACGTGCAAGCGGATAAGTGTGTCCTTATCTCATACGAGTAATTATTTATTATCATTCAAGATTTGTCTGTTACTATACGTACTCTGCCTTCAGGTCATCTACAGCGTTAGATGTATTGTCGACAGATTTGAGAGGTATACGTATGTAATTATATATGTGTGTGGATAATTGCAGTTGTCGGAGTTAATTAATTGTAGAATGTGTATTTACAACATACCTACAATATCTACATTTACACGATGTAGTGCTTTTAGTAACTATATTATAATCATATGTGTTGGGTCTGCGAGCAGCGGTGGCCCATTGGTGGAGACCCCGACTTACGTGCAGTAAGTCGTGGGTTCGAACCCAGCCAGGCGCATTATTTTGTTTAAGTTTTTTCATCACCACTGCTCTCAAAACGGTGAAGGAAAACATAGTGAGGAAACCGGCATGTCCTAGAACCAAAATTCGAAGACATGTGACATCTACCAACTCGCAATGGGCCTGCGTGGTGGATTATAGTCCATTCCCTCTCATAATCACTCAACACTCTCGCACTCAAAACACTGTGCTGATGGATAAATTGAATAGTACGGGGGTCATGGAGTAATTAGAGTCCCAGAGAAATATAATTCTGAATTAATATACCTGCCAGGTGGCCTAATAGTGGTAGCCCTGACTTACGAGCAGTAAGTCGTGGGTTCATACCTGGGCAGGCGTATTACTTTGTGTAATTTGTTTCATCACCACTGCTCTTAAAACGGTGAAGGGAAACATCGTGTCCTACAACCTAAAATTCGAAGACATGTGGCTTTTACTAACCAGCACTGGGCCCGCGTCATGGATTATAGCCCATCCCCTCTCATAGAGAGGAAGCCTGCGTCTCATCAGTGGGAACATTAATAGGCTGATTATGCTATGCTTATGCTATGTGTTGGGTCTTGATGTCAATAGGATATACACATAACATAATAGCATGATTTAGTAGCGTCACACACTTAAGATAGATAATAATAAAGAAATAAACTTAACATAAATATCACTTCTGTCATCTCCAAAATGTTAAGCAGAGGTGTATCATTAGTACACCCACATTTCTCGCCGGTTATGTTAAATACCCATGTAATAGGGATCTAGACTCATTTGCTGTTACTGAGAAATTTCTAATGAAAAAACCCAGTAACACGTTACCCGACCTGGGACTCGAAACCAGGACCTCATGCTCAGCAGTCACGCTTGGAACCACTACCACTACCAACGAGACAGTCGTGTGTTTTGTAACACGTAATTCGTGGTCAAGCGGTAAGGCATACTCCAACACCTAATCTATACAACTCTCTATGTACAATAGATACATTGAAACTAATTAGACCCAGACCAGCCACAACAATGCAACGGACATAATAACGTGACAATATGGTGCGTGCGTACATACGTCATTGATGACGTCATCACTCTGGTAGAGAGCGATCAATCAGTATTAACTATACGTTACGTCGTGTAAGTGGACGTGGTGACGGATTTAGGGCACTATTATAGGTTGTGACGTAAATAATCATGATTTTATTGCTTTGCTTAGGATTCGATGAACAAACATCTGAGATGCTGAATGCTCAAAAATCATATCACAACTAATGGGTGTAAAAATACCCTTAATGAAGCCGAAAGGCACTTGTTTTCCCCGTCATTACGACCATTTTTTTGTTCTGGCCCATACCTGGAACCTTCTAGTTACGGAGATATTGGGGGTCAAAGTTTCAACATTTTCACAAGTTTTTTTTTAAATACTGAATCTGATGTACAGACTTCGTGAAGGGTCCGTTTTCACCTTGTATGTAAATGTCGGCTTCCTGTCTAAAACGATGCAGCTGCATACCAGTATTTTACATGGAGCGACTGCGTATGTACGGGCCACAAACCAATTACTGGAGAATACGATACCACGCAGTAAGCCTAGTTGTCAGAATTTAGGGCTTCGTTATTCAAACGTGGAGATATTTTTTTATGTTTTTCCCATCTCGGATCTCATCGGATCTTAAATGCCATACCAATCATGACTGTATTAGACGTATCACTTATCTTTTTGTAATAAATGATCTTCATTAGCTTTATCGGAATCTCGACCCATTAAGGGCACCTAAAATTTTGATTAGAAGAGTAAGCTAAAGCATTATTTTGGAAATAGCATTATTAGTAAACCAAGTTACAAACAGTGATAAGGATGAACTTTTAACGTTATTCTAGCAGTTTGTTAGGAAACGTTGTATACAGGGTGTAAACGGGCCCTTCACGAAGTCGTCAACCAAGCATTATGTACATCAAACTAAGTAATTTTACGCAAAAATTATTGCTGGGAACACACATTTTTTTTCAGGTGAAAAATCACGTTTTACGGTAGGACTTAATGTAACGTTCTCAAAACATTGTGCTGATGGATAGATTGAATAGTACGGGGGTCGTGGAGGTGGTTACAGTAAAAATCTTACATTAAAAACAGGTATTTAAAAAAAAAAAACTTGTAAAAAAGTTGGACTTTGCCCCCAATATCTCCGTAACTAGAAGGTTCCGGAGAGAACAAGTGCCGCTTAGCTTAGCTTAGCTCATCTTTTGTATGAACTCCAAACCCTCGCATATTAGAAAGTTCATAAAAACAAATGAATCATCAAAAACAGAAACAAACAAACTAGCCTGTAGACCTCAAAACTTCAAACTCCATTATAAGGGTTAACGTGAGCAGAAGAATTTCCCCTGTCTCTATTTGATCGAGG
Organism: Noctua janthe; assembly: GCA_910589295.1. Classification (NCBI taxonomy): domain Eukaryota; kingdom Metazoa; phylum Arthropoda; class Insecta; order Lepidoptera; family Noctuidae; genus Noctua; species Noctua janthe. The sequence continues at coordinate 4,245,145 of OU342561.1, forward strand.
TCGGAGCTATTAGCAGATTGGATCCCGAAGTACATCAATCAATGTTCAGTATTGACCGAGACCTGGTGATTTATTGAGTGAATGGTGAATGCATTGTTTTTTGAATGGTTCAGTCGGTAATGACAGGTTGGAGCCGTAGGGTTTGGAGGAGTGGGATTATCCTGAAATGATGAGGGGCGTGCAATGCGTGCATTGGTGGGGTTAAAGTAATTTTTTGGAGTTTTGTTTTTGAGTGATTTTTAGCATAGCAGTACGTCTCTACATACAGGGTGTAAACAGACCCTTCACATATCCGTCAACCAAGCATTCTGTACTTCAAACTAAGTAACTTTACGCAAAAATTATTGCTGGGAATCGATTTTTTTTTGGGGTGAAAAATCACGTTTTAAGGTAGGGCTCGATGGAAAGCACTCAAAGCATTGTGCTGATGGATGGATTGAATAGTAAGGGGGTCGTGGAGGTGTGTAAAGTAAAAATCTTACATTAAAAACATGTATTTAAAAAAAAACTTGTGAAAAAGATGGAACTTTGACCCCCAATATCTCCGTAACTAAAAGGTTCCCAGATATGGTCTAGAAGAAAAAAATGATCACAAAGACGGGAAGAACAGGTACCTTTCGGATGTCTTAAGAGTCTATTTACACCCTTTATATAAACAGCTTATGCCCGCGGCTTTGCGCTTATGGAGTTCGGTAATGGTCCCGCGGGGTTGTACTACCGAGATAAAAAGTATCCTATGTGTTAATCCTAGCTTTAAACTATCTGTGTGCTAAATTTAATCCAAATCCGTTCAGTAGTTTTTGCGTGGAAGAGTAACAAACATCCATCCATCCTCACAAACTTTCGCATTTATAATATTAGGATGATTATTAGGAAGAATATGCTGATGAATGTCTCTCACATTGTCCCCTGCACCCTACGTTTTCACTTGTATTGATCACAAACCACCAACATTTTAAGTTAGCAGCCATTTCAAAGGATGGTGTAATAGCTTATTTTATGACATTCATAAACAATTGGAGATCATGTCTGTTTACTTACGATTTCTTATTTGAAAAGCTTGAGGTACCATTCCGATGTCAGACACGATAATTGTCGAACCTTAGAAAGTTTACTCATGCCATGACTCACCGCTGGCCTGCAAGAAAACCATAAATAAAAAACAAAAACAATCACCCAAAAACAACGAAACTATCAACAACCATTATCAATTATCGATCCCAAAACAACAGCGCGCTATCACATGATAGCATCTCACGTTTGAGACGTATTGTCCCAAACTCCATTGTGTGGTAACTTAGAGATTGTTCTAAGGAGAATTAATAGAAGTTTCCACGTTCAGCCCGTGCCTGGAGCCCTATTGTACCCCTGATTTATCGGCCAAGAACAATGATAAATCAAATCGGAATTGCCCCGGCGTTCTTCGAATTACCTTCGGTTTGGCTCAGGAATACTCGTACGTGGGATTTGCGGGCTGGTTTTGAACTTCATTTTCTTTATGAAGGGGTTTAATTAAACGGAACTGGGAGCCTGTTTTCGTTGGAGCATGTGTGGTTAACTAGCTGAAACCTGTTACTCTGCTTATTCAATTTTAGGGTTACGTACTTCAAAGAAAAAACGGATCAACTCACTTTTTTGTCCGTTTGTCTTGTAGGTTTTTATAAATCAGAAATTGAAATTTTTCTCCATAGGTGTAGGTTTTTCCCAGTGAAATATCATAACAGTCAATTTGCCAGTTCTTCTTTGAAGAAGTGACAAAATGACTTTTACATTTAAAACGTCCCTAAACATAGGGTGTATACACACGTACGATATTTATGTAAATGCAATGAGAGCTCGTTCCCCGTCCTAATCGTTTGAAAAGGCACACAAGGGAAATGTTAGGCCACTTTATTTGTATTGCCATAATATCTTGAATAATAAAAACAATGTTTTTGGATTAGCAAGGAACTTTTGAACATCAAGCATCAACATCATCATCAGCCTAGATGGACTGTGGGATCTGTAGCTTGCACAACTAAATTATGTTTCTTTTGACTTTTAAGCTCAACACATACGCACAAATAAGCACTGCAACGGATTAACATTGCCTCAAACCGACCCGAACACCATTCCTTCTATGAAACTCTATACTACAGTCACACTTTACACCGTATATAGCTTCGGAACAGCTCGGGATCAGCTAGTAAACATGAGGCATCACCTCGTTTTCCGATGCAGCAATCCGCAAAGCGTTACGCAGAGGTGTACCTAAAAGTGCACCCACATTTCGCCAGTTATGTTTAAGTCCCCTATAATAGGGGTCGAGCCTATTGCCATTAACCGGGCACGAATCCGGACTCCGTGGCTGCTACTGAGAAATTCATAATGGAAAAACCCAATAACAATTTTCCCGACCTCTGAGAAACGAACCCGGGATCTCATGCTCAGCAGTCCAACGAGGCAGTCTACTAATACCTACCTGCGTAATGTGTATATGCTTTATACAAACACTCATACCTGTTACTGCAACACATATGATTTAATATACGTTTTAAAATATTAATTACATATGCAACAGACATTTTGGCCGAACAACCGGATAACGGACGTCCGGTTGAAACTAAAATCCGGAGAGGTTTATTAATTTTACATAAATAGTGCTTCCTGTGTGGTGGGTAAATAAGGTTACGTTTTTCTGGTGCATTATTTTATGGTGTTGTGATAAAGGAAAAACAGCTGAAGGTACCTATTCATTGGGTATACAAAAAGTATCTTAAACTATACTTCTCCTTGATCGTGTGGTTAGTGCATGACCCGGTGTCAGTGTTTTTATGCCGCCCATCGGCCTCTGACTTGGCTTTACATGCCGTTGAGAAATACCTCTCTGGCATATTGGTTTCTTCACGATGTTTTTCTTCACCGAAGCCAGTATAAGCCTTTGCCAGCTGTTTCACCCACATGGGGGTTTAAAATTATCCCACAAAATCAACCGATCAAAAATATATCCCCTACTATGTCTTAACATGACCTGGTCTTGTCAGGGCTTGAAAAAATAACAGACAGACCGATTGAATATTTTCAGAACCCTTCGCATTTGTAACATTAGCATGAATTATCAAGGCACACCTGCCTTGATAATCCATGGCTTATATAAAACAAATGCAACCTTGTATTTAGTATTTGATATTCTGTGAAAGGTACCGGTAGATCTAAAAGTAATTACAATCAATTCTGATTACACCAACCAAGTTCTAAGTAAAGAATCCTGAAACTAGAAACCGTTTATGAATAATTAAACTCCACTAGGGCCGTAGATTTTTATAAAAAAGGTAAATAAACTGTCGATAGGAGCCCTCCAGCGTCCACGTTTGCCCCCAGCCCTCAGCATTCTCGTCACGTCCCATACTTCTTTCTGAACGGAATTGCTTCCAATAATCTCGTAAACCAATTGAATTGAAACCTTTTTGGGTTCGTAACACGCCACATTTTGGCACGAACCGTGTCGACGCAGTGATTCTCCAAGAAAATCTGAAAATCTTTCTATGCTGTACACTTTGTGTGGATCGTGGGCTGTCGTGTTCAGGAACGGTGCGGCTAAGGCTTTTACATCAATTTTCGTATTACCAATGGATTAAATCCAAGGGTTATCCCCTAAGGAAAGTTTCCGATTGGATTGGAAGGTTGTCGTGAATCAACTTTATAAAATTTGTATTCAGGTGTGGTACCTTACTTTCTCTGGACGTTAGTGGGGGCGATTTTTTAAAACTGTTCGCTATGTTTCGTGAGTATTGCCGTATGAAGGATTTATGGTGTGTGCTCTGAATTTGGAATGAGTGTTTCTTTCAACGGTTGCTGCACAAGATGTTGAGAAGTGGTTGTGCATTGGATTTGAACTTTGAATTTAATTCAAGTCAGGTTGGTTGTTGTATTTCAACTATTGGGGGCCGTCTTGAGCTTTAAGAAATTTTGACGGCGAATTTTGTTCAATAGTAAGTGTTAACATAAAGCTTATCACAGGTATGCTGGGACACTGACACTCCTGCTCTTTATACGAAAAAGTGAGAGAGGGCTGTGATCCGTCACGTGGGCCTAGCGCGGATTGGTTGATTTCTCACGAGGTTTTCTTTCACTGTTTCGAGAGCAGAAGTGATAAAATAATTACTAGCCCAGGTTCGAACGCACGGCTTATAACTTCGAAGTCGGAGCTATTACCATTGAACCACACTCTTCGACGACAATGACTGACGTAAATAACTGCTAAATAACTGCTATAGGTATATTTTCAAATTGACGGCACGATAGGCGCGGTAGCTGAGTGATTGGCTGCTGCTCTGTGTGTCGTGGGTTCGATCCCCGCACGGAACAAATATTTGTATGACCTACAGATAGTTGTTCCAGGTGTCGCTGTTTGTGTATGTGAGTTTAAATGTTTGTAAACGCACCCACGATACAGTAGAAATTCCTAGTGCAAGGCAACGTTTTGAAAAAAAAAACATAAGGCATTTTTTTTTCAATAATATCAATTAAAAAAAGAACATGTAACATTAACAAACTGTAATCGTTTTTGAACACTCGTAAAACCAGCAAAATATCGAGGAATTTTATGCCAAATAGTAATGAAACATTTTGGTAAAAGGCGTGTAATGTCTTATGCCACACCTAATATCCAGAAAGGGGAAGTCGGTTCAATGGTCACGGGTAAAGTCACGGGAGATTCCGAGGTCAATCATTGTTCTCGACCGTGACGAGGTCATCGAGGTCAGGCGGTTTGATGATATTGTTGACTGTGTTGTGTTTTGTAGTTACGGTCTTACTACGCGTGGAAGTCGGTTTGACGAAAGAATAAGAGTTTTTTTCATATGTGAATTCCGAAAAACAGGAATCTGTTATTGTATTAAATGGCTTCCGTGTAAAAACAATGATAAAATTACGCTTGTACAATTTAGTTAGTATGTTGTTCTATAATTTAGTACAAATATTATAGATACTGGGTGTGTTTTCAGATTTCTATAGGTACTGTACTGTTCCTTATTAACAAAACTGCAGGATGCAGTATACCTACATTACTGCACTTTTTCTAAGGAACCTTTCGACACGTGAATGAGACTCTAAAACACCCGTAGTTTAAGTCGTGGACTGAACTTAAGTCGGACTTGACACGCCTACTTTCCACCCCATTAGACATATTGACAGCTACAGTTTGTTTATAATTTGACATAAACGCCCACTTTTTAAGAGTTTTGTAGTACAAGAATCTTTTGGCGCTCGAATGAAGCTGACAGGGGCCCCCCTGTCAGCTTCTTGCTGGCTGTTGATAAACCTTTTGTTAATTGTTTTGTAAAAAATATTGAGAAAAGAAAGAGATGGCTGCGTTAGTTCCGATGTTTGCCCGCGCCAGAAGATCCTTGAAACCGTGAAACTTACGTTATGGCTGATATATATACCTACTGAAATTCAAGTGAATCGACGTGTGTAAAATTGTTTTCTTTTTATAGCCAAAGCAAGATGAATTTTGATGAATATGTCGATTATGTATACGATACGCCATACAATTATATATCGTGACCCGATGCCGACAACCCGTTAGAATGTTACAACAATAAACAGTTCCAAAAACACTTTCGATTTCAGAAGGAAACCGTACAAAAATTGGAAAGCCATGCGAGAGGTCTTTGCCCAGCAGAGGGACATAGAGGGCTGATATTAAATAAAATAGGGAAGATACTGTAGAAGAAAACACTGTTCGTTTTTGGTTCCAACGTTTTCGTTCTGGAAATTTTGACCTACAGCCCGTGGACGGCCATCGACCCTTGTTGATAAAAACTATTTTCCATCGCCTTTAATTTCGAAGCCAACTAGTCTGTAGTCGGGATTATTAATGAACTATTATTAATATTGCGAGCACTTGCATTATCCGTGGTAAATATATATTAAGCACGGTTTCTTTTTCAAATCGGTAGATATTTGGAAATGTTCATTATCGTGGGATTGTTTGAATTAGTAATTAAGATCGCGTAAATAATAATTTATAGTCGTGACAAATAGTTGTAATATGGAGTATCGTACACATAAAAGATAATACAAGCTACGTGATATTTCTAAAGCATGAGAAAACTAACGAACCATTTTGAATCTCAGACATTAAAAATGGTGCGAATGGTGCTTATGAGCGAGCTTGCCCATACTCGTGTTGTTTTGTTTATACCTACGATACCACCAAGTCGCTCTTATAATCTATCTAAACTTAAAAAATTCAAAGTCCTGACTGACTGACTGATATACGAGTATCAACGCACAGCCCAAACCGCTGGACCTAGAGACATGAAATTTGGAGGGTGTTTTCTTTATAAAAAGTATGTATCCGCTAAGAAAGGGTTTTTTGAAATTCCACCCCCAAAAGGGTGAAATCGGGTGTTGAATTTTCTGTGAAACTTTTTATTCTCGGAATCGATTGAGTTTAGAAATTGGTGTACACACTCTTTAATTAAAATTATGAGACAATTATGTATCACAGTTTTTCAAAATTATCCCCCAACAGAGTCAAATAGGGCTTCGAAACTCACGTAGACAGGCCATGGCGCACAGTGTTGCGCAGGGCGTGCGGGGCGCATTTACCAATTAGTAAGTAGGAGGAATATTTCTGAGGTAGTCGTGTCTGTAAATATATGTGAAAACCCGATTTTCGCGTTGGCTCGTGATACGCGACATTGATATTAAATATTATGTAAAAGTATTATGTCTATATAGATTCCTAATGAATCATTTGATTGTCGTCACCGGTGTCCAATCTCAAACCAGGTTATCAATATTTCACATATGTAATGTAATTAATATTACAATGAACAAGTTATAAGTAAGTACATGTAAGAAAAACGCAAGTGTGTCTGTATAGCTCAAATAAAATGAAATACTTACATTAACTATTATTTATTACCTATTCAACTTTAAAAGTAAAAACTTATAAATCTTATATAACTATTATAAGTGCTAAAGTTTGAATGGATAGATGTTTGTTACTCAATCGCCAGAACGGCTGAACAGATCTGAATGAAACTTGGTACAGAGATAGATTATAGTCTGGTATAGGACATAGATAACTTATTATCTCAGAAGTAAGATCCCGTTGGCATTTCCCGACCTCCACGAAACCGCGGGCATAAATTAGTTGCAAATAAAGCGATAGTAGGGGGTGACTTACCCGTGTTACTACCAATCCTACTACCTGTAATAATACGGGTAATCCCATTGCTTTTGCGGTACTATCGCAGTTGTATAGATCTTAAATAGAAAGAGAAAGAAAAAAATACAAATTTGATGCAACCAAGTTGGATGTAGCACTCGCCGGCCGCTGTAGTGGCCAGTTTCTGTTATATTGCAATAATAAAATAATCAAATCGAATTCTTATTCGCCGTTGCGTTAGGGGTTTAGCCGGCTGATCTTAGGTTTTTTTTTCAAATGATACGGGTAAGGATAGGTGTAAGCTAGGGCATCCCCATCAAATGAGTTACGTTATGTTAGAACTGGGATTAAAACGCGCTTAAAACATGAGCAGGCGGCTTGCTACTGTTAAACGGAGGAAGAGAAAGGCCGATATGAAACACACCATTATGTTGGGTGAACGAATCCAAAGAAATTCAAGGCTACTCGGTTCATCGTCCAACTGAATTCTTCCCTCAACTCTGGACGACCGGAACCTTCTAATAGAGCGAACTGGCGAAGAAAAGCTCGAAGCTTACTGAGCTCTTTTATCACCGCTGGGTTGAAGAGACCACCATGTACCCGCGACGGATTAAAGGCAGCAGGGTACAATTTATTAAACATTGCCACGCGACCACAGTCATTCATCCTTGGCAATCATCCCTGGCAAAAATGGAATAATAACGGTAGTGACGTAGCCACTTCGGATGCTTTATTTCTTCAACAAACCATGTAGCTTGTCAGCTTTCAATAATCGTGGACGAAGGTCATAGGCAACAGCTAGTATGTTTATAATTGTGTGATGTTCATATTTATATTTTTGACCTCTCGTTGGACAACTAGTTATAAGCGCCACTGCATGGTGTGAGGTTATGGGTTCGATTCCCAGGCCATGCAGTGTTGTTGGGTTTTACTAACCTAGAGACTGGATCCAGTCTAACGTAGTCCTACGTGAATAAAAATTAAAAATTTCCTTTGCTTGTCAATAAATGTGTAATTTAGATAATTTTGTTATTTGTTATACGTGATACTACTTTTAAATAAAATAAAAACCAGTTGGCTTGTATAATAATAATTTCATTTATTTTTTCGGCCTTATCCCTTGTAACCTCGCTGAATCGAAGTAGCTGGGTGGCACTCAAACGTTCGAGTTTTGCCTTTTGGTATGCTTCTTCTGCTGCCTTCACCAGCCACTTTTACTCCTCCATTTTCAGCAGATGTAACTGGTTGGGCTCGCCTAACCCAGCGAGCCCAAGCACATTTTTTCGCTGATGGGCTGCCCGACAACGTGGTATTTTGATGGAGCTTGTGCTTGCGGACAAGTTTCTGTACGCACGACTTTTCACCAGCCAAAAAGAAAATTCTTGATGCCATTATTTTAAGTGAAAATCTTATAAATGAACCACGAAAAAATAAATATTTATTTTCAAGTAAAAGTTCTTTGACAAATGATGTCAACCAAGAGCATTCGGTAGAACATCAATTTATGATAACTCTAGCATTGTGACGTATTCTAATATAACATTTTTAGCATACAAAGCAGCTTGCAACCTTCATGCAACATACTTTTTTGGGTTTGAAATGGACAGCATGTTTTTGAGGTAGATTAAGGTGAGTACTCATATGAGCATTTCCACGTATTGTAACATTGGTTGATAAATTGAGGAATGATATAATGCAAGGTTGCGGTTGAAATGATGAGCAGATGAAAATAATGATGATGAGATGTTTGGATGGCTTGGTCATGTTGAGAGGCCGAGTAAAAGGCGACTAACAAAACCCGAAAGAGAACACCCCAGAAGGACAAACTTTTTCAGGTCAGGTGGCAGTGACCAGATGTATGAACGTGAACGAAGCAAAAGGAGTAAGCCGGTGGTGTTCTTTAGTGACTGTCCTTACTGTGTGGCATTTACTCTTCGTTGATATGTTGAACTTGCAAGTCGCGTGTGCTGCAGTTTATCTTGATGAGTTATATTAAAAAAAAACACTGACCGCATTAGGAGAAGAAACGACCAGCACGACCCCTCAGTCCACGCACCTCATTTCATGTTGTACGATTTGCCCGCGCTCGTGTTTTTGCTCGATGAAATGTTACAAGCAAATCAAAATCAAGTTTTAACAAAGTGTCAAGTGGCTCATGTCTTGTTACAAATGCAACTTCTAGCTAGTATGTCCTCACCTTATGAACATCATTGAGTGGGTGTTGCTGATGCGGTGGTGGGCGTTCTTCACCTGTTGCCATGACAACAAATGTCGTTTTAAGTTCAAAAATGGACTTAAGTCGGCTTCTGGAATACGGGTGTAAAAGTCTAATCACTCAAGACACACTTAAGTCAAATATATGAATGCCTAGTGATGTGACCGTCGGACTGCCAAGTCATAGGTCTCAAATTCGAACAAAAAAGACGTACCTCTGATTTTTTGGATTCATATGCGTATTGTTATTGTAGTATTAATAACTCGAGATTGAAGAATTTAACAACGTTTATTGAACGGTAAAGTATTACAATGACAATGCACTATGCAGAATCATAAAGAGAAGACACACTACCACCCTATATACGTAATAGATCTTTACTATTAAGCATTTATGTTTACTATTTCAACAGTTATCACTTACTTCGGTGAAGGAAAACACCGTGAGACGGCATATAAAGCCAAGTCAGAAACCCATGGGTGGCATAAAAACTCTTTCACCAGGTTAGGTACTAACCACACGATTAGTAAGAAAAAGTCAAATATTACTCCAATTAACATAACATTACATCATGCCTGTCAGATCTGAAGAGTTAGCTGGAGGTGTAGGTCCGTCAAGTATCCGTAGATACCTGTAGTTTGTCGCCAAAAAGATTCGTAATATTTGAATGTCTTTGTTTGTCGCCTTACATTTCGCCCGTTAACTGTAAATTAATTCAACTAATAACATTAATAACAACATTAAAGCTCGACACAATAAAAGTATCGCGTGTATATTGCCTCTAAGTCGATAATAAGTTAGACTAAGTTCTAAATTTCTCTTACTTAGTGCTTAGACTGGACTTTTAGCTTTATAACAGCATGTCATGCGAGAAACCGGGCTTGATTGAACCATTTTTACTCTTATCAAAGTGCATTCGCTGAAGGTTATGTATTTTATGCTGTAATATAAGAGCGAATAACGTATTGACACGCTTGGAGTGCTTTGTAAGTAAGTACTGCGACTCTAAAAGTTATAATAAACTTGCTGGCCCCGTTGTTTTACCTACGTATATTCTATCAGCTTATCGTAACTTATTATTATTGTAATAATCCATTTGTGTCCCAATGCAGGGCAAAAGCCTCCCTTGCCTTCTTTCACTTATCCCTAGACATAGCTGTTATTTGCCAATCCTTATGAAAAGAGTCGAGTTTGTCCCACCATCTTTTTCTGGTTTTTAATATTTTATACGCAAACCCTGCGTAGGGAACATAGCTGTTTTTGACATGGAAAGAAAAATTCCAGTGCGAGCAGGGTTTGAACCTGCGACCTTCCGATTCAGTACACCGGATGTCTTAACCAACTAGACCATCGCACCCCGCTCACAGATCTCGAAATTTTCGTTCCATTAATAACGTCTTAGGTGACGTTAGCGCCATCTTTTTCTGGGTCTGCCGTGGTGTCGTTTGCTGCTGTTTAGGATCCATTGTGTGGTTACTTTAGCCTGTAGCTCATCCGGCATGCGACAGATGTGGCCAGTCCGACTCCATTTGAGCTTCGCAGCCCTGTGACCTACATCGGCAATTTGAGTTTAGGAACGCATTATCGAGTTACTTATAGCTGTTCACTTAGCCACATCTCTCTCTTTCTTCTACGTACCGTGGTGGTAATTTTTTTTTTTTTTTTTCATTGCTGTCACATAACAGTGTTGATAATTTGATACTAAGGTAGGACAGAACAGTCTAGGTCTGAGAATAAGTATCCGGTGTGTGTTCCGTTTTGCACCCAGTAACATTTATTTTGCAAGTAGACGTTTTTATATATTTTCTTGTGAGATGACCTATATTTTATTACAAACTAGACAACAGATTTTTTTCTTCCATTATTATTGGTATTCACACTCCACGTCTGAATTCACTTGTTTATTACTAGACAGTATGAAAGTACTCCAAAGTTAACGCTTCGTCGTTCACCCAGTTGCACTTGTACCGCCAATCTTATTGTATTGAAGTCATTGCCACTGTGATGTCATTAGGATGCCTCATTGCGGTAAAGTCAGGTTCTGAAAAAAAGTATAAGTATTTTAGTTGGCCTGTGATTCATTCACAAGAGCCTTCACAAGAACTCACTTGTGTTGAAATAAATAAAGAAAGAAGACACACGTAGAACTACAGAATTTACAATATATTCTGCAAAATAAACAAAAAAGAAGAAGAAAGAGCCGAATAGGCACTGCCCAACTGCCCAGCTCAACAGAAATGACAGGCAATTAGTGCCTGAAGCTGGTTTTTACCCGGACCTGAAGTTCTGATATAAAAAGGATGTCACTGCTGAGATGACGAGTAATAGAGAATTATGAAAGAAGAAGACATGCCGCGCCGACCCCAAAAGAATTTGGATACGGACTGATGATGATGATGATGATGTGTAGCTCGGAAGTGATGCCAAAAAGATCATCTACACTTTTCACTGGACGATGGGAAAATATTTATAGAATTAGGTATTACAGAAGTAATAGAAAAGTATGGAAGAAGAAGACATGCTCCGACCCCAAATGAATTTGGATAAGGACAGTGATGCTCGAAAGTAATATGCAATGTAGCAAAAAGTGCGTCAACACTTTTCACAGGGCGATGGGAAAATATCTATAGAACTAGGTATAAACTCCATAACAGGTGATACGTGGGAATAACAGACAAATACTTGCACGTCATCACCAATTTATTTGCAATTAGAAACATCACAGTTTACAATGCCATTGTCATCGACACTACAAAGAAAAAACATGAAACTCACAAAACATCATCTTGACAACTACAAATTGTACAAAATTGGTTATTTTTGTCTTCAATGTAATGCATACGTCAGCTAAGGTGTCTGTATTCTCTGCTGACTTCGTTCAAGGCGAACCATCGATAATTGGGCATAGACGTTACGTCCTCCCGGGAGTAACGAAATCCAATAAGACATATAACTTGGCAAAAAATGGTTTTACACAAAAGATTGGATATTTAGTAACTCTTATGTGAAATCGGAAATTATAATCACTATGCAAAGTGTCAGTAGCAGGGTGTAGATCCCGAGCACCACTGCAAACTTAAATTTTTGACGATACGGTTGGCGCAGTGGCTGAGATATTGGCTGCTACGCTGCGCGTCGCGTGTTCGATCCCCGTACGGAACAAATATTTGTATGACCGTACAGGTAGTTATTCCGGGTCTGGCTGTTTGTGCATGTGAGTTTCAATATTTGTAAACGCACCCACGATACAAGAGAAATGCCTAGTGTAGACAACGCCGTGGAAGTGGTAAAGTTTTAAGTCAACAAAATCTGAAGTATGTGATGCCAGCAACACGAAGAAGACAATGAAGGAGTTAAAAGAGGAGGACTTTTCAAGAGCATAAAATATTAACCCTCCCCTGCCATTCTAGAAATTTCCAAAATTTGTTCAAAAATACCCACACTTTTACACTACCCGATAAAATATACTGTCAAGATACACATTACGCGATAAAAATAGACTAAACATACCAAGCTCTAAGCTAAAAATGCACTCAACAAAGTGCCCTAGTCATATCTATAAAGGTTTATAATAAATTACAATTTTTATTAAATAAATGCTATTATACGATTAATGAGTATTTAAATGACCAATTTTAAATGAATAATTACGATTCCCTAATTATTACTTTTGTATGCCAACTAATTAATAGTAAAATTAAAGCCCTCTTCCTTTATCCTACCTTGCTGTGCCCTTACAGGGTCCATATTTATTAGCTTTAAGCCTTTTGTAACATCTTTTTTACAACATGGAATGCAAAATAAATGAATAATGAAGGAGTACCAGAATTTCCTCACGACGCAACACAGAAAATGACTCTGGATAGGCTAAGAAAAAAGATCGTGTTTGTAATAACATAGACAAAGGGCAGAAGCGGCAAGGTGCGCACCCAATCATAGTATTCAAATAGGTTAGCATGTACCCAGTTGCTCAGAAATAATTCTTGTGTGATTACTAGGTCATCCTGGTATTGTAAAATAATTGTTTTTTTTAACCAGCACGAAACTGAAAATATAATGATGAGCAATGAGTATTCGGTACTAACACTTTATTTTGATCGAGATCTTGACGCTAAAGGTGCTGCAGGCCTTTTGAACACGTTGTGTCAACCTGTCGTTAACTTTACACGATGTGTAAGAGCGGTTTCAGCCTAGCATATTTAGCGCATATTAGTAAATGTCGGATTGTCAGGATTTATTCCGTTAGGTTCGTACATTATGTGGGCAGAAGATGGATTTCGTGCAATGAAAACACACTGGGTGCCCTACACTGTTTCTATTAAACTAACAAATTACTTGAAATTACAGTTAAACACAATAACACGGGCCACAATGAATCGGGTACAGTTCCGGGACGTTTCAACTCCACTGCGATTAGACATTGAATGTCGTCCTCGCCTCGAGCTGTAAACATCACGGCTCTGTAGAAGCACGCTGTGGTGTGTGTAGACTGGTAAGTAGGTCGCTTGATATCACCACCGGCGTGCTTGCGATTCATTTTATGTTTTATATATATTTTACAAATTAAATTAAGTTTAGCCATCCCATCCCGAACATTTATAGAAATATAACTAAACGCGACTCAGCCTATCAAACTTCACTCCTGGAATTACGCTCTCAAGCCGTGCCACATAACACCTTATCAAGGTCGGCAGTACTTTTAGCTGGGAGCGTCACTCGTAACGCTTGCCAATACGCGGTCTCCACTCCAGGCGTTATTTGCTCCAAAGCTCATCAGTCCTTCGAAAAATAGGCCAGCTCACATACATTTCAGCCTGCTTGTGTAACGTTCTAGCTTCAACGTAATCGTAAATCTTTTTGGTACGACACTTTACGATACAAATATTTGCACAGATGATTAACATACTCATAGTATTACACACCACGTTATATTTTATTTGTGACTCACGCAGTAGCTGTTTGGAGATTCTATTGTATTATCTTCGCACACAAAAAAATGTTCAAACGCAAACGCGCGCGTTTATGTTCTGAAAATCCTGACTGTAAATATTTATTGTGTTTGTTTCTTTGTTCTGAACTGAAATGTGATGTTGTAACAATGTGAATGTTTCGCGAAATGGTTTAGGAATGAATGTTAGGAATTCAGCGTGTTTCATTTGCTATCAATACACACAATTTCTTATCCTGAATAAAGCTCAAAATACATGTAAGATTGCTTTTTAAAAAAATGCACAAATTGTCATTGGGTTTTTCCAATAGGAATTTCTCAGTAGCAACCACGGAGTCTGTGTTTATGCCCAATTTATATCAATAGGCTCGCCCCCTTTTACATGGGGCTTAAACATAACTGGTGAAATGTGGCTGTACTATTAGGTAGACTTCTGTCTAACCCTTTGGGGACTACTGGCCCTGATGTTATGTGTTATTTTATAATTAAATCTTGATCAGTTTTCATCTTACTTTTCAAGCAATCAATTTCAAACCCTGCTCGCACTAGAATTTTTCTTTCCATGTCAAAACAATCAATTTCAAGTTTTAAACCCTAATTTCGACCCCCATTATCAAAACATGATGAATAAAATAGATTACATTACTAAGGTGTTACTTTGTAAAACGTTCTTTGCGAATTATGCTAGGAAATAATTTGTTAAACTACTGTGACGGCTATATTTTATGTGCTAGCTTGATAATAAAGACGGAGTTTAGAAGGAAAACAGTGTTCAAGGTCTTCTTTTATTTTCTTTCTAGGAATAAGTGATCTTGTCTAGTCAGACTGCATAGATAAATTATGATTAATAAGCCCCATCATCATCTGCCTAGCATTTTCCCAACTATGTTGGGGTCGGCTTCCATTCTAACCGGATGCAGCTGAATACCAGTATTTTACATGGGGCGACTGCCTATCTTACCCAGTTGGTACGGGTTCAGTATCAGATTGAATTAGTTACGGATCACGACGAGTTGTATCCACCGATACCGTGATTCGTTTCCAACAAAAAAATAATTCATGTTTGTAGCCACAGATCACGGTATCCGTGGCTACAAGATATAAATTATATTATTTTTGGAAACTGATCTCGGTGTGCAGAGACAAGCACTTTGTAAGACTGGTTGTCAGACTTCTAGGCCGCCGACTTCCTGTAACAACTATCAAAGATCTACAAATGACAGCCGGGACCAACAGCTTAATGTGGTTTCCGAGGCACGGAGGAAACTCGGTTTGATATGGGAGGTCACTCATCCACGGACCAACCTAGACAAGCGTGGCTTAACCTGAAGATCGACCCGACAGCTATTATTATTTAGCCACGAGCTCTTCCTCTCTTCTGTGGTTAATAAGTGCAACCTACAAAAATAAATTAGGACTTCTTCCAGGTTATGCTTTCGAGACCAATCTAGACTATTTCAGCAATCTTGTTCATGTAGTCTCTCTTATTCTTACAGGAATAGTTAACTTCATCATCATGCTCTTTTTTCTCGTCTTTACGTTTTCTTCGTCTTCATGAGCCATCCCAGTATTCACATCTTATCTAGCCTTAATGAGTTCAATCAATTTTCAGAAGGCGTCTCAAGCTATGTAAACTTTTTCTACTTTTTTAACTTACCCCTAAAAAAAAAGAACATCAAAATGATGGATGGACTGTGGGAAAGATAATATATCTAGAAAGGGCGTGACTAAAAGATGACGATTTCAAAATAAAGTAGTGTGGCAGAAAAAGTCATGCTGCGCCGAGCACCACACAAAAATGGGTCAAGGACAGAATAATAATAGCGCAATCAAAGTTTGATTGTCCTGACCTTCTTTCTATGCTGTCCTTGAATGTTCCACCTCGGCATTCTCGCTTGAGAAATCTTCTTCGTGCTCCTTACGCTCGCACAATTTACCGTAGCAATTCTTTTTTGCATCGCTCAATCAAAGCATTTAACCTAGTTGTAATGAACGAACACCCATCAATCGATTTGTTTGCAAGCAGCTTAGCTACAATTAGTACTGCCCTGTCTAAAAGCTGTGCTGTTAATGACGAATTTTAATAGTAGTTACGCCTGCGTGCCTGCTTGTGTAGCTATTTAATTTAATTTTAAGTTTCTATTATTTGTTACTTGGTGCCTTGTGCTGAGTTACTGATATTTTGCTTAATTATTACTTTGTGCAACAATAGTTTATTGCTAACTGTGGAGGCTTGTAAATGGCTTGCCGTTGTTTGCTTCGCTATTAATTTTTGTATTGCTAGCTGTAAGCCACCCAAACACAATAAAATAAAATAAATAATAAAAATAATGAACTTGTTATTTCAATCACTAATGTATATGACGGAGGAGGAACCTCCTTATTGTTTTTAAAAAGTGTGACGTCAGCATTGCTGACGTCACAATTGTTGTCGTCTTGATGACCACTCATTTTTAAAGAAAACTTCACCAAAACTTTATAAACTTCGTTTATTCAATGGGCAGCGTAACGACGTCTAAGAGGTCCGTACTGTACGGCGGTTTGAGTGCGACTAAACTGATCGCCTACAGTGCGGCCGTATTTATAGGGCTCGGCGCACGTGCGCGTGTTTACAAGTTTTTAGGTTAAGTATTGAAATTACAATAATAACATTAATTTTACATCGTAATAAACTCAAAGTAATCAACTGATGGTTTATGAACTAATTTAAGGACAATCAAATGATTAAACTTAATTATTCTAGTTGGTCGCGCCGATACGGCCATACTGACAGGCGGTGCGCGCTCTGCACCAGCCTCGTTGCTTCTCGTAGATTGTTGAGGGTTCTCGTAGACCTGAAAGAATAGAAATAATTTCCTCTGAGTAGAGCATCTGTAAACAACTGGCGTTGCTTTGTCTTTTGGAAATATTATTGCTATTCAGGTTAGTAGGTTCTCGGAGATTTTATTGAAGGGTTCTCGGAGGTTCTCGTAGAGTTCTCGGAGGTTCTCGTAGAGTTCTCGGAGGTTCTCGTAGAGTTCTCGGGGGTTCTCGGAGGTTCTCGTAGAGTTCTCGAAGGTTAATTTGGAATATTTGAATTGAGTTACGTACCATTTATTCTGATGGGTCGTCTTCACCCTGTTGGTCGTGGTTTGGCTGTACTTGCAGCTCTTCTCGTGAGGTCGACGGGATGGGCTCGTTTGGTTCTGCAGTGGGATCTCGGTGAGTAGGTGATTCGTTTTCCACCGATACGGTCAACTGATCACCAGGTTGTGGAGCACGGCGCAGCTGATCATGAGCAACCTTGCGAGGTCGTCCTCTACCGATAACTGTCTTTACCAAATATCGGTCATTTTCCAATATTCTACATACTTCATACGGTTCGCTGAATTTAAGGTCAAGCGATGTTTGGTTGCGCGGGTTATTCTTAACCAATACGTAGTCTCCTCTTTGGAAATGATGGATTTTGGCCTTATGTAGGTTGAAGCGTTGTCTGTCTTGTTCGCTTGAACGAATCATTTTCTGTTGGACCTGTTGAGTAAGCGCTTCAATATCAACGGTTTCGTTGTCAATATTCACCAAGTTAAGAAGCTCAGGAGGTACGCTGTGTTTTCGTTGTGTAATAAGTGTCAGTGGAGCAACACCGGTGACACGATGGGTTGTACAGTTCATTGCGAGCTGAAGTTCCTCGAGTACAGTGTGCCACTGCTCTGCTTCGTAATTTTTAATCATTATCAATGCATTCTTGAGGGTTGCAACGACCCTTTCAACTTGGCCATTCGCTCGGCTGACTCCTGGAGCGATAGCATGAATATTTATTCCGATGTTGTCACAGTACTCCTTGAATTCACCAAGGAATTCTCTTCCTCCATCGACTATGATTTGGACCGGTGCGCCAAACAGGTGAACAGTACGTTTTAGAGCAGCCAATGTACTGTGTGGGTTTTTATTGGTACTGAAGTACAGTAAAACATACTTCGAGAAAGCGTCAATGGTGACTATGACGTACTGCTGATCATCTGGAGTGCCCAGCTTCCCTGTTATATCCATGTGAATAACTTGGAAGGCGGCCGTCGGTTTTTGTATAGGGTGTAATTGGGCTTGAACGGCCCCGGATCTTCCTTTGGATGTTCGGCATATAACGCAGTTATCCACAAATCTTCGAACAGTAGAACTCATTTTGTTAAACCAATAAGTTTCTCTGATCTTCTGTAGAGTCTTTTCCCAGCCGGGGTGTTTCAGCGCAGTATGAAAAGAGTTTATAATGCTCCATTGAAACGACTTGGGAACGACCGTACTGAGTTGCTGACCGAAGACAGGATCATTGACGTTCTTCTTTAAGACATTGTCCTCCAAGACATAGTCTTCTACTGGGTTATTATCACCGAGGCTGTCCATTATTGGTCGCAGTTCATCGTCCCGTCGCTGTTCAATTTTGAGCCAGTTCAAGTCTTTTATCATAACATTGACCGCAAACTCAGCTGGGTTTCTACTGAAAAAGTCAGCATGTTGGAGACGTTCACCTTTGCGGTACTCTACCTCGAAGTCGTAGTTTTGTAAGAATGCCCACCAGCGATGAATCCTTGGCAGGAGATCCTTTTTATGTTTTGACGCTTTTAACGCGTTGCAATCGGTTATCACGGTGAATTTTCGTCCATATAGATACTGGCGAAAGTGTTTTATAGCGCGTACCACTGCCAGTGTCTCCAACTCGTAGGAGTGGTAGCGACTTTCAGCCTCCGTGGTTCTCATGCTCATAAAAGCAACAGCATGTTGGCGTCCATCTGTCACCTGGACCAATACTGCTCCAAATCCGAGGCTGCTTGCATCCGTGTATAGTAGTATGGGTGCCTCTTCTTGGAATAATGTAAGTGCTGGAGCAGACGTTAGGCATTCGATGATTGTGTTACGGGCTTTTTCGTGTTTGTCTCTCCATGTCCATTTTGCTCCTTGTTTCGTTAATTCGTACAAAGGCACCATTACACGAGAAAAGTCGGGAATGTACTTCCTAAAGTATCCAGCCAGACCGTTGAACTGTCCGACTTGCTTGACAGTTTTGGGTACTGGGGCTTTTACGAGGGCCTCTACTTTGCGTGGACTCGGTCTTACTTGTCCATTGGAAACTACGTTCCCGAGATATTCGATGGACCGTTTGAAGAAAGCGCACTTGTCTGCATTGATAGAAAATCCCGAGTCTTGCAGTGCTATGAGGATTCGCTCCAGGTGTGACATTCCCTCAAGGAAATCTGTACATTTGCTCAACACGTCATCTACGTAGACTTGTGCAGCTGTTCCCAGCAATGATGTCAAAGCTCTGTTGATGCATCGTTGGTAAACCGAACAAGCATTGCTCAAACCAAACGGCATGGTGAGGTATTCGTATAATCCATCTGGTGTGACGAACGCGGTCTTTTCTATGGAGGTCTCACCAATGGGAATCTGGTGGAAACCAGCCGCCATATCAAGGCTTGTATAGAAATTACCATTTGCCAACTGGTCAATCTGATCGGAGATCAACGGGAGTGGATAATGGTCACGTAAAGTATTTGAATTAAGTTCTCGAAAGTCCACACAAAGCCGATCGTCACCATTCTTTTTCTTGACCAAGATGATGGGACTTGAGTAGGGAGATTTGCTCTCACGAATGATGTTATTTTCCAAAAGTTCTTGGATTATGGTGCGAACCTTCTCTCGTTCCACTGGGCTGAGGCGATATGGTCTTCTTTCCACGAATTTATCAAGGTTTTTCAATCTGATTTCTAGCTCGCCGGTGTTGACCCGAGTCTTAGGATATCCACGGATAAACAGGTGTTCGTATTTGTTCAGAAGTCGTCGTAGTTGCATAACTTCATCTTCATTGGTTAGGTCACAGTCCAAGTTGTGGAAGAGACAAGAACTTGTACTCACATGATTGACGAGTGTTTCATGGATTAGCTTCGTCCCATTGGATGTGATTATCACACTTAGATTAGTGTCATGGATCAGGTTCATACCCACTAAAATGTCTGTTGACATTTCATAGTCGGGCAATAGATAAAACTCAAGCTCAACACTGATGGTATCTACGACGCACACAGTCGTAAGTTTGGTTAACGATAGTGCGGGGAATTGACCAATTCCTTTCAAATAATTGACTACTGGTCTCCTTTGACCAGGTAAGGCTGTAGCAACCGATTCTCTGACGATTGAGCACTCTGCCCCGCTGTCAAAGACGGCTTGCAAAGACCTTTCACCTATTTTGATGGTGATAGGAGCCAGCTTAGTGCTTGCTACGCAGTTAACGTTTGAAGTCAACGAACGTTCGCGTTTGAAGCAAGTTTCGTAAGTGTGCCCTGGTCTCTTGCAATAGGTACAAGCAGTTGTTTCGTTTCGTTTTTCGTTTGTCGTGTTTGCGGCTGTTGTTTTCGAATCCTTATTGCTAACTTCGGGTTTAGACTCCGAAGGTTTGAATCTGCAGTCATTAGTGGAGTGGTTCGTCTTCTTACATATACGGCAGCTTGTTGTTGATGGCATATTGTCCGAAAAACGTGAACGTTTGTTAAATGTTGTGGAACTGGAGCTTGGATGACTCCGCTTCTTCCGTATGGATGTTGCAATTGAGATGAGCTCAGGGACAGTGGTTGCCCTAGCATTCATCAGTTCGATACGCAAGCGCTCGTCATAAACGCATCCAATCACAGCTTCCACAGCGTGTTCGTCGCCCAGTTTGTCTTTGGTGACCCTTCGCCACAGGATCCAGGCACGTGATAAGAACTCAGCAATGTCTTTAGTTGCGTCGTAAACATGTTCTCTAAACATGATGATGTCCCGGGAGTATCTATTTTCGGGTTCAAATGTGGTGATGAGATTTTTCCGCAACTCTTCCCACGTTGTAGTAGTCACCATCCAATCATCAATCCACATTTTTGCACGACCCCGCAACAGGCTGCAGACTTTCATGCGTACATCGAAATCATCAAGCTTGTACGCTTCAATCGCTTGATCTATATGCTGGCACCATTCTCGTACACCGATGTGAGTGTCCGGATCGAATGATGGTAAATAGACGTCCTTGATCCTTATTTTTGCTTCGGTAGGTGGAGCACATAAGCGCTCCGACATTTTCTGCATAGTTTCCATCATTTGCATCAGGAATTGTGGTGGTATCCCACCTAACTGCATTCCATGCTGAGGATACGCTTGTGGTCTTGATTGCAGTACGGCTTCCAATGGTGCATTGGTAACCAACACAGGTTCTTGCTGCTGGATGTTGGTTTGTTCCAGTTGATCAGGTGGTAGAGCTGATGAGGAAGCGGGTTGGGTAAGAGCTTCTTGCAATCCCACTTCTGATGACGGAGGAGGAACCTCCTTATTGTTTTTAAAAAGTGTGACGTCAGCATTGCTGACGTCACAATTGTTGTCGTCTTGATGACCACTCATTTTTAAAGAAAACTTCACCAAAACTTTATAAACTTCGTTTATTCAATGGGCAGCGTAACGACGTCTAAGAGGTCCGTACTGTACGGCGGTTTGAGTGCGACTAAACTGATCGCCTACAGTGCGGCCGTATTTATAGGGCTCGGCGCACGTGCGCGTGTTTACAAGTTTTTAGGTTAAGTATTGAAATTACAATAATAACATTAATTTTACATCGTAATAAACTCAAAGTAATCAACTGATGGTTTATGAACTAATTTAAGGACAATCAAATGATTAAACTTAATTATTCTAGTTGGTCGCGCCGATATATACATATATTATACGACTAGCTGACCCGCACAACTTCGTCAGCGTCACATAAGAGATACATTTTTCATTGATGTTCCGCTCCTATAGCCTTCCTCGATAATTGGGCTATCCAACACTAAAATATTTTTTTAATTCGAACCAGAAGTTCCTGAGATTAGCGCGTTCAACCAAACAAACAATTTCTTCAGCTTTAAAATATTAGTATAGATTATCATCGATCGATCTACAATTTATTTTAAACGTACCTATTTGAAACTCAGACATGAAGTTGAACAATCTTGAAACACTAATCAAAAGGTTATTAAAGCAAATGACTAGTTCTGAACAAACTACTAACAATAGACGTCGCGTGTTAGACTTAGATAATGATATACTCGTAATAATAAGTTAAATATAGGACAAGAGAGACACGTCACTAAACCTTGTTGTATAATACATAAACATAACATCACGCCTGTAATCTCTAAAGAGTTAGGCAGAGGTGTACCTAATAGTACACCCACAATTCGGCAGTTTTGTTTTAAATCCCATTTAATAAGGGTGAGCTTATTGTCATCCACCAGCCACAAATCCAGACTCCGTGGCTGCTAATTCCTGATGGAAAAACCCTCTATAACACTTTGCCCAACCCGGGAATTGAAACCAGGACCTCCTCAGCAGTCACGTTTGCGACCGCTCTACCAACGAGGTAGTGTTATACAATAATGAGTTCGTTTAGACAAAGTCAATGTCTTTTCATAATGTAACCACAATACCAGCCCGTAATTGGTCTGTTGCAGGTCAAAGACTTTTTCTCATACTGAGAATACTTGAAAATTGATCATGAGAATTGTTCAGTGCGATTTTGAAAATACTCTCGGTTATTTTATCTTAAGGGTTTGTACATACATAAAGCAAGGTAAACCGTTGGTCCCAGCTGTTATTTATATATCTTTTTACACACAGTCATAACAGTCGTTACATGTAGTCAGTGACCCGAAAGTCTGACAACTAGTCTTACCAAGGGGTATCGTATTACCTAGTACTAACTGGGTTGTGGAGGTCAGATAGGCAGTCGCTCCATGTAAAATACTGGTATTCAGGTGCATCCGGTATGACTGAAAGCCGACCCCAATATAGTTGGGAAAACACTATGCAGATGATGATGTTTTACATACAGTGCGTATTGCAAAGGGTGTTTTATATGACGAATAATATTATTTCTTGGGGTAGAGGCAAGAGAATGACGATAAGTATGATGAAAGACTTTTGTACACATAAGACATTTTAGCTTTGACTCTTGAGTGCAAACGCAGCTGCGATGCTTCTGGTATTGTAGATTTCTTAAGGTGGTAGTGACCACTAACACTCAGGGCTACTTGCTTGCTTGCTAACATATACTTAAGGGCGAAGCGCCAAGTTCCTTGGTGCACCTTAAGTAGATGTTAGCGATATTCATTTTTTATTACGATTTTGCAATTTGCAAGTCAGTGTCGAGTTGTATGTTGACTGACTACATTTTATGACTTTTTCATGAAATAGATTGAACTAAGATACAGCCGCTCGAATCGATCTTTAGGTTAAGCCGTGCTTGCCTAGGTTGGTCTGTAGATGGGTGACCACCCATTACATACCGAGTGTCCTCCATGCCTCGGAAAGCACGTTAAGCCGTTGGTCCCGGGTGTCATTTGTAGATCTTTGACAGTCGTTTGGTAGTCAGTGGCCCAAAAAGTCTGACAACCAGTCTTACCAAGGGGTACCGTATAACTCAGTACTTACTGGGTTGTGGAGGTCAGATAGGCAGTCGTTCCATGTAAAATACTAGTATTCAGCTGCATCCGGTTAGACTGAAAGACAAAGATCTAACTTCCAAGTTCATTGAAACCTACTATTAATTAAATGTAACATTAAATTAACTCTCAAAGCGTTCATTAAGATGACTTTGTGTTCGCGTCGGTCAATGTTCCCACAAATTAAAACGACTGCGTCAACCACTGTAATATTTTGTCCAAAAAAACATTTAGAAAAACTCGACGAAAACCTGTGAATAAGAATTAAAATATAATTCAACTGGCCATTTTAATGTTTTTTTACACCTTGTCACTTTTAACAATTTTACAGATACAAAAATGTTTAAAGACATTAATGAGTACATTTTCATCCTTTTAAAAATTATACTAGGTAAATAATCTGAAAAATTGTGCTAACTAGACTGGGGCACACCTACCGCTAGATGGGACACTAGTGAAGAGAATCACCTATTAAATGTTCAGTCGCCAGGACATCAAGTTACCACAAACTGACAAATTTTCTCATTTGATTTTGAACTTAACCGTCAACATTTTATGGTTTAAAATCATTTGGAGAAATTTGACAGTTTGTGGTAACTTTATGCGCTGGCGACTGTACTATGACCAAGCGTTGGAAGGCATCTCCCAGGTCGGATCGAAGACCAGGTAAAGGCAGCGAGAATTCGCTGAATGTGAGAAGTACAGGACCGTGGGATATGGTGATGCTGATTTCCACCTGTGGATGACTTGCCCGCTGAAACGATAACCATATCTTAGTATTTCTATGGTACGGAAAACTAACCACAAATGGTCAGTTTCCGTCGTTTTACAACAGGATGTCGAGAAATACGTGTTTAACTAAGTGCTTGTACTAACCGTTTTATCCTAACTTTTATGAGTCGAGCTACACGATCACTGACAAATGCTTGCACTGTCTGGACATGTCCACTCAAATCTGTGTGGTTATTTGTTCAAAAGACCATCTCAGACATTAATCTACATGGTCCTCATATGACCGGAGCAATGTCTGGACTTTAAAAGAGACGGTGACCTCTGAGTTTGTTTCGGATGTCTCTTCTCAGAGTAGTCAGGTACGAAACACCGGCCCCATCTAGTTTTAAAACATAACATGTTGACACGTAAAAGAGTTTTTTAAACCAATTTACAGAAATAAATATGATTTATGATTTAACTATAATATTATAAATGCGAAAGTGAGTTTGTTTGTTTGTTACCTTTTCATGCCTAAACAACTGAACCGATCATCCTGAAATTTTGCATTTACGTTGTCAGGTGTACAGAAACGGACATTACCCTACGTCCGTTTTTGTATACCTGACAACGTACCATTACCTTTTATCCAAAAAAAAGTATTGTTCCAGAAGAAAACAACAATAACGTTCTTATGATAATAGATGACGCCACGTATCTTTTGAATCGTGATTGAATGAATTATATTATTACAAGCATACCACCCGAATTGATTGTCAAATTCTAAATTAACGAGAGCTAACCTGCGTGCAAAACCTAGTGAGTCTATAAAGGTCTTTTTCATATCAGCCAAATCGCCTAAGCTAGAAGCTTTACTTGGCTACGTCTTGTAAGAAGCGTGGCTCAAACAAGTGAAAAATTTGTCAGGAAGCATGATGAACATCTGTATGCTCATTGCATTTCTCTAGAAGCATATTGAGAGAAGCATCCTTTGTTTTATACACCGTGACTTTTTAGTCGTCTAACAAAGGTCGTTCACTCAATTTACCCGACATAAAATAGCTATAGGCACGATTTTTTTTTTTTTCCGTAATAGGTACAAAGAAAAATAATAATAAAATCAAAAATCAAAATCAAAATCAAAGCATTTATTTCAAGTAGGCCAGTTACAGGCACTTTTGAATTGTCGAAACAAAGACAACAGTAAAAAATAGCTACAGTCCCAGTCACAAGGCACAAAAACTGTGAAAGTACTGTAGTTGCCCATTCCCTAACGTAGATCTCTATGGAGAAGAACGGGGCAAGAAACTCCTAACTAAAAAAATAGAACTACGTGTTTACGTGTCAAACGGGAGAATAATACCTACCCAGCACTCGAGTCCAGGTAGATCATCGCTCGCAACAGGGTGTGTTAAATAAAAATATTAAAATCTCATAAATACCTATTTTTTTTTTCTATGAATGTTTAGTATTCATTGGATACATGAAGTGGGCTGCCGTTGTAAGACGACTAAAAAGTCACGGTGTATTCTGTCTACAAGACTTTCACATGCAGTCCACACCCTATGTCAGACAACTATGCACCTTCAGGAGCGCAGACCATCGGTAGAAAATGAGGTTGTATCCTCCAGCTCCCTCTCTTCTTTGGCTCCCAATCATAGAACGAACCACGAAGAGAAGCCAGAGGTTATTTGCATCTAACCAAAAAACCTAACTTTTTCGCTTCAACTTCTTTATTACTGATCATCTCAGGACTCTCCACGTTTCTAGCCATATTATCCTTCACACAGTCCATCCAGCGTTTTTTTGGTCTTCTTCTACTCGTATTGCCTTTAATTTTTTTTGGATGGGAATTCATCAAATGACTCCTCCCGCTCTGGGCTAAGTGGAAGGGACTGTCAGACTTGTACTGACTAAAACCCCTCCATGTTACTGCTTTGCCCTTTGTGTTCCAGGGCCGCGGTATCTCTTTCGACCAGTCCCGCAGCCCTACTCTTATAGCTTTTGACTGGGTAAACAATCATAAAATCTTGAGATTTGCTACATGTTTCTTTAATAACAAGAATAAACGTACTATTATTTAACACAAAAATCGTGTATGACACTGCACCATAACCATCCAAATATTCAAATAATAGAACAATTAAATGCTATTCTGACATTGCAAAAAAATACGAAATTGCAAAAATTGATCGATTAAATCAAAAAAATGTAATCGTTATGAAATAACAGTATGATCTACGTGTTTTCGTGAGGTCGTCAGTTACTGGCATACGTAATTGAAGAAGACAAAAAGTGAAGGATTATTATGGTGATAAACGGTGTTTGCAAGGTAACGTATTGTATGTATATATACATAGACATTTTTTTTTTTTTTTTTTTTTTTTTTTCCGGATGGGAAATCATCAAATGACCCCCCCCACTCTGGGCGGAGCGGAAGGGAGTGTCAGACTTGTACTGACTAAAACCCATCCATGTTCCTTCTTTGCCCTTTGTGTTCCAGGGCCACGGTATCTCTTTCGAACAGTCCCGCAGCCCTGGTAGGATACATAGACATCACACTACGATGGGCTAGGTGTTAGAGTTATTATTTACTAGCTTATGCCTGTGGCCTCGCCCGCGTGAATTTCTATGATTGTCCCACAGGATTATACTACCGAGATAAAAAGTATCCTATGTGTTAATCCAGGCTATAAACTATCGGTTCGCAAAATTTTATCCAAATCCGTTCAGTAGTTTTTGCGTGAAAGCGTAACAAACATCCATACATCCAGACATCCCCACAAACTTTCGCATTTTATGATATTAGTAGGATTTATTTATTGTTACGTCTGTTTCGTTCCACTGCAGGGCAAATACTTCCCTTTCTCCTTTCCATTCCCCACTATTTTGAGTTAGGCCTCCACCGAATCATTTCACTTCTTTCGATGTTGTGTTGTGGTTCTTCTTGCCTATTCTTGAAGCCATCCAAGACATCCCGCCATTTTCTCCTTCTTGAAGTACCTACTGAAGAGTAGTAGACTAGAAAACAATATCAGCTGTTCTAGTTTTATTTTGCAAATAAATTTCTCTTTTAGGAAACCTACGAAAACCGGTTGCTGTTATCCTGAATTTTATCGTCACTTTTAAATTATTTACTTTCTTATTTGCGTATGTAGTTTTATTTCATTCATTTACATACCTAAAAGGAAATAAAAAACCACTTTCATTAATACATTTAAAAAGTGTTCACCTACATAAGTAATAGTAGGTATCCTTATTTTTCATCATCATGGAATCGACCCATTCTAATTAATGGAATGAGTCCAGTAGTTCCTGATTAGTTCGCAGATAAAATATATGATAAACCAACATAGGAGAACGGTTTTCAAAAACTTATAAATGGTGGATATGTCACAGTCAAAACTGTTAATCAGTCAAAATTACTTTTGACCGCTGTTAATCAGTCAAAACTACTTTTAACCGGTGAAAACTATTTTAACAATAAGTAACATTTACTTAGAAACTTATTCGGTTGTTAGGTTTTTTTTTGTGACCCTTTGCAAAACACTATGTTGTAGTAATTCTAGGACTAGGTAATTACAACGTTCTGAAACAACATATTTTATATGGAGAAACGCGTTTTAACATAATAAGGGTTTTGACTGACACCAGTCAAAAGTGGTTTTGACCGATTAACAGTTTTGACGGTAACATGTACAATAAAGAGCGATATATTCCATTCATGAAGATTTAATATCAAAATCATTTTAACATTAAAAATACAGGAATAATGGGAGATTTGGTTATAAATAGTTTTGTATTTGCGAAACCATAGCTACGAGTATGTGGTGTGGTTTCTCTACATTATGTTAAATAATATTTAAATCTATGTAGCATAGAGTAGATAACAAATAAGTCTAGATTTTCTTAGTCCGGAAGTAGACAGAAAGTTTCTAAACATTGTTAATTTAACAATATGAAGACCCTTTCAAGATATAGTGATGTTCAGTGACCATATCGATGGTAATTACTCCGTGTTTTTATTTTTACCAGTCCGAAGTTAATTTCCATAACTGAGTAGTGTTGTGCGCGGTGTACCGTGGCATGCTCTGACGCGGCTAGTGATGGGGTTAGTCGATATATCACTGTTGACTTCTATTGTTGTTTATGGTTGTACATTTATTAATCAAATTGTTTAGAAATACATATTTTCGTGTTACAGGTTATATATGTAGAAGGTTATCCAGGGTAGTTTTTTTCAGCCCTGAGAAAAATATTCTTATCATGTCTAATCTAAAGAAAACAATGAGATCCTCTAAAGATAAATAAGCCAAATAAATAGACTCAAAAACAATCCAATCCGGTAATACAATAAACCGTGACACATTAATATTAACAACACAATAAAAGTCAACATTACTCACGAAACACATCGTCACTATAAAAATAATATCGATATACCCGCGCATCACTCGAGCGCACCTTCCGAGTGAGTCCAGTGTTACGTGCAAAGCGCATGCGCGCGATTGTGTTCTAAATTTATTTTAAAATTAATTTTATATGGCAGTGGTGCCCCGACCGTGTGGTGAATTCCAATGTACTAGAAGCAAATCATGCATAGGACGGACTTCTAAAACTGGCTGGGTAATAATTCCTACTTTACTCTTTATAAAATTGACCTTGTTTAATGTTTACCAAAGTGACACTGTAATTACGCAGGTTTACGCGAAGTAGTAAAAAAGGTGTTTGGAAAAAAAATGTTATTAGTGAATTGATCGTTTTTTCTTAGAAAAACATAATTTTTAGGACGAGGTCTTTGTCACAGCGCGTTGGTTATTTGCAAGCTGATAATACGTTTACGTTTCTGCAGTGCATAGTGATGTTAATGTGTGTTTATAGCTATCTATTTGTGTATCTACACTGTTGGTCATTGAATGAAAATTGTTACAAGACGAGGTGTGATTATATCGGAGGCTACTAAAAATTATGATTAGGTTTAGTAGTGGCAAGTGCGGTCGCTTAAAATGAGATGACAGGTTCTATTACTACATCGGTTTAATATTATTGTTTATTATAGCAATTAAAAGACTTTGTCGATTATTCTTTTATGTCTAACGATATATCTATACATATAAACATCTCGTGTCATGCTGCTTGTGGTCATACTCCTCCGAAACGGCTCGACCGATTTTCATGAAGTTTTTTCTGTATATTTGGTATATTTCATACCGCTAGGTTGTCAAATTCCAAATTAATGCGAGTGAAGCCGCCGGAAAGATGTAATATACAAAAGTCTTCGATAGATTATTCTTGGTTGGAAACGTGAAACGTGAACTTGAATCCTTAAATTTTTTGATCTGATTCCTAATAACAGGAATAGATTTAAAAACCCATCACTTAGTGACGTGATAGGTTTTTATATCATTCCTTATTATTCATCAGTTCATTCCTTATTATTTCTTATCAGAAAGGAAATCATTATAATTTATCGTTAGAAACTTTCCTTTTTTCCTCATCAACACTAATTCATTAAGTTTATTCATTAATTAAATAGGATAAGGTGAAATGTAAGCTGTAAACGTGCAATGTGGAAATTTTGGTTTTGTTTTCGAAGCCGAAAACCACCTCCCCATACGCAGTATTAAAAAAATACCAATCTACTGTCTTCATCACACGTGTGTTACCTATAAAACTAATTTGATTTAGTGTCAAAAAATTGAATCTATATATATATAAAATGGTAATGGTATGGTTGGTAATGGTATGGTGGTGGTATGGGTATATGAGTAGAGGAAGACCAAAGAAACGATGGATGGACTGTGTAAAGAATGATATGGCAAGAAAGGAGGTGTCCGGCGAGATGACGAGTAATAGAGAAGTATGGAAGAAGAAGACATGCTGCGCCGACCCCAAATGAATTGGGAGAAGGGCAAGAGAATGATGATGATGAAATATATAAAATGGTAAATTAATTGACTGAATGACTGACTGACTGGGTGATATATCAACACACAGCCCAAACCGCTGGTCCTAGAGACGTGAAACTTGGAGGGTGTGTTCTTTGTGAAGAGTAAGTAGCCACTAAGAAAGGATTTTTGGGAATTCAACCCCTAAAGGGGTATAATAGGGGATGGAAGTTTATATGAAAGTCCGTCAGTTTTGAAGTTAGGATCTTCAAATTTTGTGTTTTGGCTGACGATTGAAAATTAATTTATATGTGTCTCAGCGTTTTTGATAATTCTACCCCCGAATGGTTAAAAAGGGGCATGAAGGTAAGTAATCGGATATTTTTCGACATCCACGCAGGCGAAGCCGCGGGCAAAAGCTAGTAATTATATAAAAAAGACAAACTATGACTAAAAAATATATACTCGTGGACTGCCTCGTTGGTCTAGTGATCGCAAGCGCGACTGCTGAGCATGAGGTCCTTGGTACGATTTCCGGGCCGGGAAAAGTAATATTGGGTTTTTCCATCAGGAATTTCTCAGTAGCAGTCACGGAGTCTGAATTTGTGCCCGGTTGACTGCAATAGGCTCGCCACCATTACATGGGACTTAAACCTAACTAGCGGGTGTACTAGCCTGACCCTTCGGGGATTACAGGCGTGATGTTATGTTATGTGTTATTTACTCGTAGAATCGAGAACCTCCTCCTTTTTTTTCGTCGGTTTAAAGTGTTTCGTACTAACAAACTCATACTGATCCTTCTCCAGATATAGTTACGCTTCTGTTGATTTAAGCGTTGGTTTTATCAACACTGTCATGAAGTTTTCCTCGATACGAGCTAAATTCCCGAGAAAGAAAATATTGAATGAAATGCAATACTAAGAAATCAGTCTGTATTTAATTGATTTATTCATGAACTATGGAATACTTACAGCAAAACAAAACAGAATAAAATATAGTATGTGAAACTGACAGCCAATTACAAGTCTTCACTTATAAAAAACCGTCTGCTAAAGATGGTATGAAAAACACAGCACTGCCGACATAAAAACAACAGGACAACACCAAACGCTTAAACTAGAAACACATAATTATCGAATATAGGCACTAATACACTGAGGTTAATGTACTGAGGTTATATTTGAAAATACCTACAACATATATATCAACTATTTAAACTAAAAAAGTTAAGCCACCATTACGGATTCCGATGAACTAAAATGTACCTACAATTAAATTCAATTACCATGCCTTGGGTATGTGATGCAGAGGAATAAGGAAAATGTTCTGAGGAAAGTTTTGAGTATGAATGTGGATGGCTATAAGAGTAGAGGAAGACCAAAGAAACAATGGATGGACTGTGTGAAGGATGACATGGTTAGAAAGGAGGTGACTGCTGAGATGACGAGTAATAGAAAGGTATGGAAGAAGAAGACAAAATATTGATAAGGGCAGGAGAGAGCTGTGATGAGTAGCTAAGATTCTTAGATTAACTATTAAAGCTGCGTCGTTGGTCTGAGTCAGAACAACAAGTGGTGTGGTTGTGGTGGACAAGCACTTCTACTGAGCATGAGGTCATGGGTTTGGTTCCCCAGAAGTAGCTCGGAGGCTAAGGGACTAACCACACTTATTCAGTTGTCTAGATTTTGTCCGTAGAAAACAACGATTTTGTATGGAAATGCGTACGCATCATCTTTACATTTTTCATCATCTTTTGTCCACATAAAACAATTGTTTTCTATGGACAAAGGCTGAACAGAGCTGAATGATGTGGTAGTCCCTAACAGTGAACGGTTGATGACAATACGTTGGCACTAGCACTTAAGCTGGCGAAATGTAAAAAAAACCTCTTCGGGGACTACAGGTGTGATGAATATGTTACTTCTGTAGTAAATCTTACCTAAAGCATTATAAAAATGACTACTAGATTACGTAATTTGTATTATCTTGTGAGTAGTATAAGCATAGATTATTTTAGAATGTAGTCATTACTTGCCATTAGTCAACATGTTGGCGAATCATAAAGAGGCTTTTTACACTTCCGGTAGACTACTCTTTTTATAATGAAGACTCACTACCACTCGATAATTATGTAACAAATACCTGAGTATTACTTGTAATTGTGATCTGTACGTATACATGCCTTACTGACTGACATCCACGGGGGTAGCATGCTTCTATCTTATTATACATATATTACATACTAACTGTTGTCCGCGACCTTCGTTCGCATACAATTATAAAAATACTATCTTCGACGTTTTTGTAACATTTTTCATTGAAGCTCCGCTCCTATTGGTCGTAGCGTGATTTAATATAGCCTATAGCCTTTCTCGATAAATATTCTATCGAATACTTACCGAATTTTTCAATTGGTACCAGTAGTACCCGAGATTAGCGCGTTGATACAAACAAACTCTTCAGCTTTATAATATTAATTACCTATAAAATCGTTTGTCCTGACTGACTTACCACCGCACAGCTGAAACTACTAGACGGATCAGGCTAAAATTTGTCGTACAGGTAGCTATTATGACGAAGGCTAAGAAAGAATTTTGGAAATTTCAGTCTCTAAGCGCATAAAATAAGGGTTGAAAGGTTGTATGAAAATCCGTTACGAGCAAAACTAGTACAGGTTTGCTAGGTTGAAATTAAGCTTTGTTTATGTGGTTTAGGACAAAGAAACGGGTCTACACAATGCGTTTAAAGAGTAAGCGCTAGCGTTTTTTACGTTGTTACGGTCGCGAATCATATTTTGTTCAACACACAACCTAACACTTTTTTTTTTTTTTTTTTTCTCATCATCAAATGACCCCCCCCCCTTCCCCACTCGGCGGAGCGGAAGGGAGTGTCGGACTTGTACTGACTAAAACCCATCCATGTACACTGATCTGCAAATTGAAAAAAACGTAAGAATATTTAAATTTCGCGGGCTGTTTTTTCGGATGGGAAATCATCAAATTACCCCCCCACTCTGGGCGGAGCGGAAGGGAGTGTCAGACTTGTACTGACTAAAACCCATCCATGTTCCTTCTTTGCCCTTTGTGTTCCAGGGCCACGGTATCTCTTTCGAACAGTCCCGCAGCCCTGGCAGGCATCGGCCCATGCGGACCCCTACGTGGTTGCTGACATCTCTTTGAGGCTCGCGTGGAACACGAACGCGCCGTCGACACGGCCTGTCGTCATTAGACGGCCGGACGGCGAGCTAGCCCATAACTCGGCGACCACAGGCCTGCGCCTACGGTCGCCGGGAGCCACCACGTAACCCCCGACGCCCAGGGCGTTTCCCGCGGCGGCTGGGACGTGAGGTGCTTTCCCTCTCACGTCCCGCCACCTCCTTCACTAGCATGTTTCGCGGGCTAAACTGGTGCTTCCATCTTAAATCGTTTTGTGTTTCCACAATCTTTATTCTTCTTCTTTCTTTATCGTGTGGTTATAGCCTAACCTGGTATCAGTTTTCTATGCCGCCTAATGGGTCATATGGCTTTCAATAGGATTAACGATATCGTCCAATTCATGAATAACACAGGGATACCGCACGCATTTTACTGGGAAGTATGGGAAAAGAGGTGGGAAGTATTTACCCAGAAGTGGATGATGATGATAATTTCTCTAACCATTTCCCAGCCATGTAGCTATCGGTTTTCAAAATGATTTGTAAAGATTTTTTTCTAAGATACCAGTATGTGCATGGAGCCTATGTCTATCCGACCTCCACAAGCCAGTACTTGGGTAACACGATACCCCTTGGCAGGACTGGTATTCGGTCTTTCGAGCTTTCCACTCTTGTAACGCCAGTGAAATATCTAAAAATGACAGCCAAATGATTTACGAATAGATTGGTCTTCTTCTTCTTCCTCCTCCTTCTTTCATCATCATCATCATCATTTCAGCCGGAAGACGTCCACTGCTGGACATAGGCCTCCCCCAAGTGTCGCCACATTGACCGGTCCCGTGCTTCTCTCCTTCTTTATTCTATGGTTATTGCCTAAATCTGGTGTCTGAGTTTTTATGCCACCCATGGGCCTCTTACTTGGCTTTACATGCAGTCGAGAAATATTTCCCAGGCATGCTGATTTCCTCACGATATTTTCCTTCACCGAAACAAAAGAAAATTATACAAATCAGAGGTGCGGGTCTTAGGTTCGAACTCAAGACCTAGCCTTGTTCGACGGTCACGCCACTAGGCTGTCACTGTTCAAAACAAATATAATAAATGAATCAAAACATGGTTAGCTGAGGAAAAAAGTATTTTTATTATAGGTTTGTGTGCTAGTTTGATTTCCTGCCATTGACAACACATAGTTCCAACTTTTACATAGTTATGTTAAAAGTTGACACATTGTGAAACATAGCATTTCTTCTATTAATTGTCTGCTAATGTTATCATTTCGTGGATCATTCAATTGTTCAGCGGTGTGCCTTGGTTTTTCTACGATCATTGTAGTGGTTTTTATGGAATCCATAAGTTACACCTACCAGCTAACTAACTACCTACATCTTTCGTAGATTATACAAGGTGTAAATAGACCTTTAATGAAGCTGAAAAGATTTTTTTCTGTGTCTTCTTGTTTCGGCTAATCTCCGAAACGGCTGGACCGATTTTGACGGGACTTTTACTAGCAGATAGCTGATGTTATAAGGAATAACTTTGGTTTCTTTTATTTTAGAAAAAAGATTAGGGTCCCTTGAAAAAAAATAAAAAATCCTTGAAATTGACAACAATATCCGATTCAAAAGGGCAAGTAGTATTTTTATAAAAAAAAATACCCATGAATACCCAAAAAAAGAAACAAAAAAAAAACCCATGAAATTGTTAACAAAATCCGATTCAAATAAGAAAGTAATATTTTTATATTAATTTCACATGGACGAAGGTCACGCGCTACAGCTACTTATTAATAATATAGTTCTCAGTCATAGCTTTGTTTCACCTTTCTTAGGTGACAATAGTATCACAATAATATACTAAGTAAGTTATAAGTCCTTTTTGTAAAGGATGTCTCATGCACTCGCAATTCCGGAATCCCCAAGGTCCCTTCTTGTTGTCTGAAGACTAAGGCCAAGGTTTCTAAGTGATTACATTTTCATTTTAGTGCCATCAAAAATTCATTACACACTGTATGGTTTTCCTTTTCCTGTGAGCACTTAATTTTGACCTCGAGTGTACACAGTCGTGGTCTGAGCTTCCTTTTATGGGTATTATTAGTTTTGCAGTTCCGTTTGATAATTGAGTTTTCACAATTTTGTTTTTTTTTTAGCATAACCAAGGTGACGCTCATACTGCTAGAACTCAAGTCTCCTTGCTGTAAGAGACGTAGTATATAATCATAAGTCACAAAAAATAGGATATGGTGACATTCACAAGCCCACAGCTTGTGAATGTCACCATATCCTATTTTTTGTTTTTAATTTTTTGTCGTCTTGTTATGCTGTGACTTAGGTACATATCTATAAATAGTGCCTGTAAATTTAACTTTTTTAATGTTCAGGCTTTCTACTTTAGTCAATCTCAAAAATCCTATTCAATAATATCGTAAAATATTGAGAACTATTTTTAAATTATTCCAGTATTTTTAAAATACCACACGGAACCATTTTATTTTCATACTGTGCTGAACTAACTATTATTTTAATTTGCTGTTCACGATTTTTGTGCAATGCTAGACGAATAATTTGCAATGGTGCATTAGTTAGTATCTAGTTTTACACCTAGGTATTGTTTGTAGTATAATTTACCGTAACTACCTATGATTTATTTACCAGTATTATTGGACAAGAAGATACTCCGTTACTTCATTTTATCTTGATATTCATAAAAGTAAAGTTGGACAAAATCGGTTTCTTCTAGCCAGGGTGTTACAAAAGGCTTACAGCTAAGAACAATTATGGACCCAATTAGGGCACAGCAATAATTATACTTTTAGCAAACATAAGCGAAGATGTTTAAAAAAAGACAACGAGTTTCACAAATTAATACAACTGTTTATTCTAACTTGGAACAAAATATCAATCACTGAAACTAACCTAGACCGCTACAAATCATAACCAATTCAATTAACACGTAACTGTTTACAAATATTGCGATTAAGTCCACAAAAAAAAAAAAAAAAAATTACACCCCTTTGAGCGATATTCCCAACAAGCGTCTCTCCCGACCAGAGACTATTTTTTTAAGTTGTCACTCCTTGCCATAGAACTAACATGTGCCACGTAAAACCTCATTTCTTCCTAACAATACAATATTAAACTTAAGTAGTTAATAATAAACAACCATGTCTTCTTATTATTTACAAATGGAGGGTAACACATATAACAGACTAACATACTTATTACAACAACACGGTAACAATTAACGACATATTCATGCTTGTAGGCCACATCATCACTACATATCAGGCAAGACGTTGCTTGAGGCCGTGTATGTATTATTATTTATAAAATAAAAATATTATTGTTCTGATATTAATGTTTTTGTTTACATAATGCCAAGTGCGTACACGGTGCAAAAAAATGCATGAAGGCGAATGAAAAAAAACAGGTGTCAGGTGTGTGAAGATTACTAACACGTGGCGATCAGTACTACGACTCACCATCATTCAGGTGTCACTAGCCTCTTTATCATTGCAAAATAATCCCATACATTCTGTCAATTTAAAAGTATTTAATATAACTTCAGAACGTCACAACCTAGGCAGACTAAATAGACCTTTTTTTTTTCCACTCTGGGCGGAGCAGGAAGGGAGTGTCAGACCTGTACTGACTAAAACTCATCCATGTTCCTTCTTTGCCCTTTGTGTTCCAGGGCCACGGTATCTCTTTCGAACAGTCCCGCAGCCCTGGCAGGCATCGGCCCTTGCGGACCCCTACTTATTTGCTGACATCTCTTTGAGGCGCACTTCGGGAACACGAACGCGCCGTCGACACGGCCTGTCGTCATAAGACGGCCGGACGGCGAGCTGGCCCATAATTCGCCGTCCACAGGCCCGCGCCTACGGTGGCCGGGAGCCACCACGTGACCTCCGACGCCCAGGGCGTCTCCCGCGGCGACTGGGACGTGAGGTTCTTTCCCTCTCACGTCCCGCCACCTCCTTCACTATCTGGACCTGCTTCACAGAAGGAGGTGACGGCTTTCCATTCCCTCTCGCTCCGGACCATGGCTTGAACCAAGGCCGGACGCGAGATCGCCGCCGCCAATCGCCGCTGTAACAAGACCCTTAACGAAGGCGAAAGGCACTTGTTCTTCCCGTCATTGCGATAATTTTTTTGGTCTAGACCATACCTGGGAACCTTCTAGTTACGGAGATATTGGGGGTTAAAGTTAGGAGGTCAACTTTTTCACAAGTTTTTTTTTTAATACTAGGTTTTACTTTAAACTCCTCCACGACTCCCTATTCAAACATTCCATCAGCATAATGTTTTGAGTGCGTTACATTGAATCCTATCGTAAAACGCCAATTTTTCACCTCAAAAAAAGTCATTTCCCTGCAATAATTTTTGCGCAAAGGTGCTTAGTTTGATGTACATAATGCTTGGTTGACGGTTTCGTTAAGGGTCCGTATACACCCTGTATGTGACTACCACCATTGTTCACACTTCTATGCAAATAATTACTAAGACTTTACTGATGGCGTCACACATACCATTAAAAACACATATATCTTCATAAGATGACATAATATAACATCACTTCTATAATTAAATCTTCGAACGGTTAGGCAGAGGTGTACCTAATAGGACACCCACATTTCGCCAGTTATTTTTAAATCCCATGTAAAAAGGGGCGAGCCTATCACCACCAATCGGGCACAAATCAGACTCCGTGGCTGCTACTGAGAAATACCTGATAGAAAAGCCCAATAACACTTTGCCTGACCTGGGAATCTAACTCAGAACCTTTTGCACAGCAGTAGCGTTTCCGAGCACTTGACCAAGTAATGTTCTTATATAAGAAAAATGTGCGTAAAAACATTACTAACACAGAAAGTAGTAAATCATCAACCGCCTATAACTACTCATTGTGATTGTCGAAAGAAGATCGCGTGCGGCGTCAATTCACTCTCTAACCATTAGAGCATTACTTTTTATTTCCTAACTATTCCAAATGACTAAGTAATGCACGTAATTAATACTTGGAAAATAGCTGTAATAAAATGTTATGTTAAGTTAAGTTGCATTGTTTCAGAATGATTGCATGCATCTGCAATTTAACAATATTTTTATTTACTTTACTTTTATAACATAACATAACATAACGCCTGTAATCCCCGAAGGCAGAGGTGTATAACCACATTTCGCCAGTACTATTTGCTTTGATTAATGGATGGAATATTTCTAAATTATTTTTGTACTATTTTATAAAATCCAAAACTCAAACATTTATTCTTGTTTGTTTTGTCTTCTCAAGGATGATGTATGATTGCCTAAGAAAACCATTATTAAATTAATGTGGTATTTCATCTTCAAATCCGATTTCATTTGGCTAAATTATTACGAAATAGGGTACTTGATATTTTATTTGTTTTTTAGGGTTCCGTACCTCAAAAGGAAAAAAAGGAACCCTTATAGGATTACTTTGTTGTCCGTCTGTCTGTCAAGACCCGGGAACGCGTAGAAGTTTGATTTTTCAATTTGGTTTGTAAAAAAAAAATACGGCCGTTTATGCCGCAAAAAACGAAAATTTCAACACTCTCAAAGGAATCAAAATTTATAGGGTACTTCCCGTTGA
This sequence comes from Noctua janthe, assembly GCA_910589295.1. Taxonomy (NCBI): domain Eukaryota; kingdom Metazoa; phylum Arthropoda; class Insecta; order Lepidoptera; family Noctuidae; genus Noctua; species Noctua janthe. Next base: position 4,284,312 of record OU342561.1, read on the forward strand.
CCTAGAATCATGAAATATGCCAAGAAGCAATGTCTTACAGCACATGTAAAAAATAAACTGAAAACCGTAATTTTTTTGTTTAATAACAAAATACAAGTTTATACGGAACCCTCGGTGCGTGAGTCCAACTCGCACTTAACCGGTTTTTTTAAAAGTTGTTATGAATTTGTCCTGCTGAAATCTTTCTTTTGGGAAAATCTTTGACAAGTAATATCTTCGAACAGCACTACATAAAGTTTTATCTTGCCATCAGGGTTATCTAAGAAAAAATATTTTCAAAAACTTTAAAAGTGTCAATAACCCAGCAATACGGAGAATGTCTCGTTGACAGTCACAGCAACAGGTATTTTTGTTTACATTCTTCATAGCAGCTGTTCTAGAGAACTGAATGACAACAATGAAATCATAAAGTGGCGTCAATTGATTCACCTCGACGTTTGTTTGTAAGTTGTATTGAATCACAAAACACAGATTCTTCAAAGACTAGTTTTTAGTCGAACGAAGCATTACCTGGTTCCTGCGTCACCTGGCCAGCACCTGGCGACTGATTGGCTAAGCAATACGTTTATCGTAATGATGGATGGGTCTTAGAACTTACTTACCTTTTCCTACCAGGTCTATACCGTACTATATCCTTCAACGGTGTGATGACTTTGCGTTTGTAATGTTCAGTAGAGGACTCGGTAACTAACAAAGCAGAAGAGCATTTGTTCTCCCCATCATTGTGATATTTTTTTGTTCTAGACCATACCTGGGAACCTTCAAGTTACAGAGATATTGAAGTCAAAGTTATAAAATTGGCACAACTTTTTTTTTAAAAACAAGTTTACTCTTAATACCTCCATGACACCTGTAGTACTCATTGCATCCATCAGCACAATGTTTTGAGTTCGTTACATTGAGTCCTACCGTAAAACGTAATTTTTCACATAAAAACAAAAATGTCGTTTCCCAGCAATAATCTATACAGCGAACAATGTAGGTGCAAAATGCTTGGATGACGGCTTCGTGAAGGATCCGTTTACACCTTGTATATCTCGTTCGGTGGCCAACTGGAACGCTCTTTGTTTTGTCAAGTGATGTTCGCTGATCATCATCATCATATCAGCTTAGAATAAGCCACAGTTAGCCTCCTTTTTCTAATGCCATATGTCTCGGTTCTGTGCGTTCATCATCCAGATGATCCCTGCTGATATTTAAGCAAAACCAGAAATAATGTAGGTGGCCATCTTAATGATAAAGCTCAGGGAATGTATTACTTAGTTCCCTTACGGTCTGCCAGTTTTCACCCTAATGACCTAGGTAATAAGGTTGGAAAGTAGTCTACCGTCGTTTTTATTTTTATTTTTGACAAGCCCACCACACTATTCCCAAACCACTGAAACTCCAGAATCAATAGTGGCGACGACCAGAAAATCGTCGAGATAATGAAGCTCGACGAAGTCCCAGAGAAACAATTTAACTGTCTTGGATCCCGCAACGAAATTAATCAGAAAAGAATAGCGGAGGAGTCGGAAAAGTCGACCTTCAGTGATCAGTAGTACTTGTACTTTAGTGTGTCAGTAATTGTGATTACACTGACACCTATAGCCTTCACACCGGAACACAACGACACTGACAAAACTAAAGTTATACAAGTAAATCAATTTATGAATGGAAAAAAATACACGTGTACAATCTGTCATTACCTAACCCCTTATACTTAGAAGAAGAGTGTAAGAGGAGTTGTAACCCCTTGCTATAAAAGGTGTAAACAGACCTTTCACGAAGCCGTCAACCAAGCATTCTGTACACCAAACTAAGTAACTGTATGCAAAATTTTTTTTTTGGGTATAAAATTACGGTTCACGGTAGGATTCAATGTTACGCATTCAAAACATTGTGCGGATGGATGCATTCAATACAGGGGTCATGGAGGCATTCAAAGTAAAGTTATAACATTAAAAACTGTGATAAAACAAGTTGGAACTTTGACCTCCAATACCTAGAAGACCATAACTAGGAGGTTCCCAGGTTTGGTCAAAAACATAATTGCAATGACAGGGAGAACTAAAGCCTTTCGGCTTTGATAAGGATCTTTTTACAGTCATTATGTTTGTATGATCAGAATGTTGGGCCACAAGGGATGAATGAAAGGTAATTGCATGAGAATGCTAAGGGGGATGTGTGGTGTAACGGCAATGGATAAAATAAGGAATGAGTACATAAGAGGAAGTCTGAAAGTGACTGACTGAAAAGTTGTGTGGTAATCGGTTATCGTGGTATGGACGTGTGATGCGTAGGAATGAGAAAAATGTAGTGAGGAAAATGTTGAGTATGAATGTAGATGGAAAGAAAGAAACGATGGATGGACTGTGTTAAGGATGATATGGCCAGAAAGGAGGTGACTGCTGAGATAACGAGCAATAGCGAAGTATGGAAGAAGAAGACATGCTGCGCCGACCCCAAATAAATTGGGATAAGGGCACGAGAATAATGATATGTCATTCGACCTAGTACTAAAATATTTTTGAAATAGAACACATCTATACTTATAAAATTCAAAGTCCTGACTGACCGACTGACTTATATATCAACGCACAGCCCAAACCGCTGGTCCTAGAGACATGACATTTAGACAGTGTACTCTTTGTGAAGATTAAGTATCCACTAAGAAAGGGTTTTTCGAAATTCCACCCCTAAAAGGGTGAAATGGGGTGTTGAATTTTCATTGAAACTTTTTATTCTTGGGGTCGATTGAATCTAAAATTGGTGTACACACTCTTCAATTAAAATTATGAGACGTGTGTATCAGTTTTTCCAAAATCATACCCCAATAGAGTCAACTAGGGCTTCGAAGCTCACGTAGACGGGTGCATGGCGCGCAGTGTTGCGCGGGGCGTGCGGGGCGCGGGAGTATTTACCTATTACTAAGGCGTTGGCTCGTGATATGCGACATTGGTATTAAATATTATGTTAAAGTATTTTTTTTTTTTTTAAAAAAACGTTGCCCCACACTAGGAATATCTCCTGTACCTTGGGTGCGTTTACAAACATTTAAACTCACTTAAACAAACAGCCAGACCCGGAACAACTACCTGTAGACTATACAAATATTTGTTCCGTGCGGGGATCGAACCCGCGACACGCAGCGCAGCAGCCACTGCGCCAACCGTGCCGTCATTTCTATAAATAGATTCCTAATAAATCATTTGATTATTGTCACCGGTGTCCAATCTCAAACCAAGGGGATGTACCCGATATTTCACATATGTAATTTCATTGATATTACCATGAACTAATATTTGCAAGTTATAAGCAAGTACATGTAAATCTATATAATTATGTACTATACATACATAGATTACTTATTATCACAGAAGTAAGATCCGGTGGGCAATTCCTAAACTTCACGCGGGCAAAGCCGCGGTCAGAAGCTAGTATAATCATAATATTGCTGAATTCATACATCGGAATGACGAATACAAGTCCACATGTTATTAAACTTATAACATTCAACAAACACGTCTATTAATTTACATGTCTATTGTGTCCTGTATTTACACTAACATTTATTACTATAGTATGATAATAGATACCTAGTATCGTTTTGTTAAGCTTTGTCTAGCATAGCATATAATCAGCCTATTAATGTTCCCACTGCTGGGACGCAGGCCTCCTCTCTATGAGAGGGCTATAATCCACCACGCGGGCCCAGTGCGGGTTGGTAGATGTCACATGTCTTCGAATTTTTGGTTCTAGGACATGCCGGTTTCCTCACGATGTTTTCCTTCACCGTTTTGAGGGCAGTGGTGATGAAATCACTTACACAAAGTAATGCGCCTGGCTGGGTTCGAACCCACGACTTACTGCTCGTAAGTCGGGGTCTCCGCCACTGGGCCACCGCTGCTCTCAGGCTTTGTCTAGGTGGCCATAATTACTAATATTATATAGTAACTTTGACAGCTTCATAATTTGCTTTAAGCCAAGTCTGAAGCCCATGGGTGGATAAAAATTCTCCAGGTTAGATACAAACCACACGAAAAATAAAGAAAGAAAATTTTCTTTATCGTAACTTTTTAAAACTATAATCCAGATAGACCAGACTTGCTGTATAGCAGATTAAAAGTAGAAATTTTTTATTTTCTTTCTTTAGCGTATCGATGGCAATGTAAATTGTGAGTAATCTTTAGGTTGATCTGTGGATGGGTGACCACCCATTACATACCGAGTTTCCTCCATGCCTCGGAAAGCACGTTAAGCCGTTGGTCCCGGGTGTCACTTGTAGATCTTTGACAGTCGTTAGGTAGTCAGTGGCCCAAAAAGTCTGACAACCAGTCTTACCAAGGGGTATCCTATTACCCAGTACTAATTGGGTTGTGGAGGTCAGATAGGTAGTCGCTCCATGTAAAATACTGGTATTCAGCTGCATCCGGTTAGACTGGAAGCCGACCCCAACATAGTTGGGAAAAGGTTAGGCTGATGATGACTTTCAGTGGCGTTCATCAACTCCTGTGATGTTCAAAAAACAGCATGCACTGGGGACGATATCGTTTCTGGATTAATACTACATATTTTTCGTTGTGGCTCCTCGCACCTTATATTGAATAAGTTAGTGATACAATAAGACCCCAATACGAATGCATTACATTCAATTAAACTATGGCAAAAATAAACAAAAGGCAAACACCTATTTATTATCTACATATACAAATAAATAAAACTGAAGTGTATGTTTTTAATTTCAAAATGAATTTCAGCTATTTACTACATGCATACGCAAGTATTATACCGTAATTATAAAGCAAAAAAAAAGTTTTTTTTTAAATTTTTGTCTGTCTCTCTATCCGTTTGTTTGTTCCCGATAATCTCGGAAACGGCGGAATCGATTTTGCCAGGACTTTTACTGGCAGATAGTTGATTTTATAATTATGGAGTAACTAGGCTACTTTTATTTTAGAAAAAGGACTATGGTTCCGTGCAAAAAAAAAATTATACCCTTGAAATTGACAACAAAATCCGATTCAAAAGGGCAAGCAATAAAAAAAAGCAAAGCGCAGTGACGAGATCTAGTATTAAATAAGTTAGTCATACAACAAGACACGAATACAAAGTTCAATTAAACTATGGCAAAATTAAACAAAAGGCAACCACCTATTATTGTTATTATATTAACAAAAGGTTGATATACCTTTAGTTAATATAATGTAATTTATTATTTACATTATGAGTTACTTGAAAAAACCGCGCAAGTGCGAGTCGAAAATGGTTTTTGGAACCTCAATTTCATTTTTAAAGACAGTGTTTATAGATCACGTATAAGAATGATGTAAAAATCTTACCTACTAAGTTCCAACTTTGTAGTCCTAATAGTTTCGGAATGAAGTAGCTGTGACATACAGACAGACGTGACGAATCTATAAGGGTTCAGTTTTTTGTCATTCCACTACGGATCCCTAAAAATTGAACAAAAAGAAAAAAAATAAACGATGGATACGGTATTTAGTACTTACCTACAGCGATTAAAACAATATATCGTGATGTTGTTACCACGGTTCCGGGCTTACACCTGTTTTTCAGACACGGGAAGGTATGTCCGAGGTATCCATACGATAAATCAGTAGTCCAACGGAAAAGTAAATTATTGGGAGTAATTATGTGGTCATTAACTGTAGGTGAAGTTCATTAACTCCTGGTCGCTGCCACGAATGCGACCGCCAGTCGGTCGTGGTCGCTTTGTACGAGGGATATTGTTTAAAGCATCGGTTACAGCCATAATTCTACTTCCTGCTAATATTAAAAATGCGAAAGTTTGTGAGGATGGATGGCTGTTTGTTACTCTTTCACGCAAAAACTACGAACCGGATTAGGATGAAATTTGGCACACAGATAGTTAATAACCTGGATTAACACATAGGATACTTTTTGTCCCGGTAGTACGACGCCGTGGGACATTACCGAACTCCATGTGGGCGTAGCCGCGGGCAAAAGGTAGTTAATAGCATAAATACTCGAAGAGACGAAACGATGATCTGGGATCTGTGAAAATGGGCTATAGTGCCATCCGGTTAAAAACTCCGAATAATCTAAAAACGAAATGTTCGTAATTTAAAAACTGTTTCAAGGTCAACATTAATATGTTTTTACCCTTTTTAAGCTTTTTAACATTCCAAACTACATATTTGGTTATTAAAATTTCGCAATTATTTACTATGCTGCAAGTTTTCAAAAAAACCTATATAATGTTATTTTAAATATTATAATTTTAATTTGAAATGCACTTACTTAAAATAGAGTTACATACGTACTTAATTAAAAAGCCATTTCTCGGATTTTTTCAGTAAAACAACGGGTCAGTGTTTTTTTCCGTTTACCGTTTGTAAATGACAGGATGTGGTCGTTGCACGAAGATTCTTGTGCATATTTTAATTATTATACATACTATTTATTATATTGCGTTGTTGCTCTAGTTTATTGTTTAGCATTTCTTCACTATGTGTATAAAACTGAATATATACCTAACGCCTTCTACCAACATAACACATATTTCGTAAAAGAAACATTTTCTTCCGATTTTCACTAAAACTAGGCGGCACCCAAATCAATGATTAAATAAACGAATGAGCGCTGAGCACGGTGTCGAAAAGCTTTTTTTATTTTTCACATAATATTCGTGAAAACTGCCACTACATCATATTGCTTAATTTCAAGTCTAGTATCACCTGATTTTTCCGTCAACAACTTAAAAACCCAATTAATACCCAACCGTCATTAATCAAACTTGAACTCTAAACCAAAGCAATTATGCAACAATTCACTTGCTAGATCTAACGTAATCGATCACTTGTCATCGGAACTATGACGAAACGATAATATCATTATAAAGAGACTGACAGATCTGAACCACTGGACTGAAGAAACGGACTGTTATGTAATGGTTGCTGGAGAAAAAAGATTCTGATAGTTACACAAAGTTAGGAAACGAACTAATGAAAGGTTGGCAGATCAGATGCAATGAGATCTAAAAGAATCGCAAGGCAATAAAGAATGCCATGTACTAGGCAAACAGACTTGAGAGAAGGCTTTATCTAGTAGGCACAGGCATCAGAAGTTATCCCTATAACGACGTGAGGATAATAATGGTAGCCACCGTGTGGTTTTTAACATTATAGGCCACAAAAACCTCCTCCCAAGTCTGCTTGCCTGGTCGTAGTTCTTCTATGTTTTTAAAAACATACTACCTTTTTCCCGCTGCTTCGCGGACAATCAATTCGGGTTGTACTCTGCTTGTAATAATATAATTCAATCATGATTCGAAACACGTGGTGCCATTTGTTATCATAAGAACTTTATTGTTATTTTCTTCGGGCACAGTACTTTTTTTTGGGATGAAAGGTACCCTATGTCCGTACCTATCTGTACACCCGACAACGTATATGCAAAATTTCAGGATGATCAGTTTCAGTAGTTTAGGTGTGAAAATGTAACAAACAAACAAACAAACGTCATTTATAATATTAGTTAGGAAGTTAGGATAAGGATTTTTATTGATTACGTTCTGGCAACTGCTTGAGTGGTTAAAATAAATATCAAATCGTTTTTTTCAGCACTGAAAGAAAAAGATTCAAACAACGGCCTAACCTTTGAACCGCTAATGTCAAAGTTATCCTTAGGAACTGTTTTTTTTTTTCGGATGGGAAATCATCAAATAACCCCCCCCCCCCACTCTGGGCGGAGCAGAAGGGAGTGTCAGATTTGTACTGACTAAAATCCATCCATGTTCCTTCTTTGCCCTTTGTGTTCCAGGGCCACGGTATCTCTTTCGAACAGTCCCGCAGCTCATCCTTAGGACCTTAAACTGCAGAACACATGCCTCCTTTCCATTGTCTGAAAGAGAACATGTCTAAGGATTGCTGCAAAAGAACAGTCGGCCTTTAATATATAAGACCGCGTACCTGAGCTCCCTCCATCACAATGGCATTTGACTAATTAAAAAGATATGCCTGTAAGAGATGTCAAAGAGATTTGTTCCGCTCTAATTAGAGGCTTGTGCTACTAAGTAGGAAGTTCAATTATTATGACAATGTTAAGAACTTGACATAAATGCGTTAATGTTTCGTGAAAAAAGTGATGTTCTTAAATGTTTTTTTATTAGGGAATTGAAGGATCAAAATCCTATTTTCCATAAGTTAATGAAAATTGTGGTGTTCTGGAGTGGCGACCGCGAGCCGGAAGACGTACCGTTGGAAGGCCTTCCACTAGGTTAACCGATGACCTGGTGAAGGTTGCGGGGATCTGCTGGATGCGAGTCGTTCGGGACCGGTTAATGTGGCGACACTTGGGGGAGGCCTATGTCCAGCAAAGGACGTCTTTCGGCTGCAATGATGATAAGAAAAATTCCAAGTTTAAATTTAAACAGTTTTTTTTTGCCAAGAATTAAAAGTAGCTGATGCTTAAGCTACTGTGGAGGTTGAAAATTCAACTTCCACAGTAGCTATCCTCGATTGAGAGTGATTAAACCCACCACTTATAAAACTATGGTAACCCTAAACGCCTCATCAAAACCATTATCCGAAGCCTGGTTTCAACCACTGCTAGGCCTCTTTGCTTGTGCCAATTTCCACCTTCCTGTGGTTGCCTAATCCAGGAATTGCCCGTGATGTCTCCAATCCCATCTGCCCCAGAGATGACATCAAACTAAACGCGTATCTAAAAATCACGCAGTCCTCAATTTTACTAACATATTCTATTTTCTTTTCCAGACAATAAAATCAACATGCGAGTTCATAAAAACACAGCTGTGCACCATAGCAATATCTCTAACGCTGTTCAACTCAGTCCGCCTCCCGAAGGAAGCCTTCAGGTATGGAGCAGTTCCTTACCTGGTGATCTACACGTTCTGGCTGCTGGTGGCAGGGCTGCCGACGACACTGCTGCAGCTTGCCATGGGGCAGTTGAGTCAGCAGGATCCTGTTGGAGTGTGGAGAGCTGTGCCTATATTGAGAGGTGAAATGCTTATATTGTATTTTAGTAGTCTTTTTACTTTCATTGGGTCTTGTCACACGTGCTTGTTAAAAATACCATGGTTGATGGTTCCGAAATCATCAATATTAATCTTGTAATAAATAATAGAAATCGTACGATGCAAGACAAGGCTTGCGAATGTGGGGAAAATTTGGGAATGCTCATGTCCAGCGGTGGACCTAGACCCATATATAGGATGGATGGGATACCGACGCACAAACGATAACCACGTGTACAGTACATCATTCTGAACACCCTTACATAGATTTTTTTCGTCGTTTGTAAAAAAACAGCTGTTACAAAATAAAAATATTCTATTTCACATAGGCCTACATGGGCACTTATAAAACGTCGAGAAAAAGTGCACGGGTCTTGTTGGTCGTTTCCTATGAAGAAGAACCGGCAAGAAACTCCATGGTTACTCTTTTACTTCATGGTTACTCTTGGTTTCCTACAACAGTGAGTGCATCGGTGTCCCTTCCAACCTGTATAAAAATATAGTATTTCGGCTAAAATGATGATAGACGAAGAATCCCGGTAAAATCCCGTTTACCTGGTGGGTTTTTCAAAACAATGGCCAATATTGCAAGTGTGGAGCATTCATAAACAAAGGTGCCGTTTTAATGAGTGTGGTGATTTTTCACCCATAGTTTCCTGATGATACTCGTATCATATCAAAACTATTTTATCTTCACCTTCTTAAATCAGATTTACTACGCTAAAACCACAGTGCATGTACACACGACGGCCAATCAAGCTATACAAAGCCAGTTTATGCGGATCTCTCAGTGTAAAGTTAATCTATACAAAGCGACGCCAAGTTATAATGGTACAGCTTCATGTGCCGCCGTGTGTACTTACACAAACACGCGACATCATGTATACAGTGTTAACATGTAGCCAGTGTAACTATGTATCAAGTTAAGCCTACAGGTAGATAAAACTCGGCTCCCTTGTGTGTGCAGCGCACAATCCGATTATATTGTCCACATAGCTGCAGTGGTATTTCTTATGTGTTTAGCTCTTTGAAGTAAGTTCTGCGCTAGTTTACTTGTACAAAGAAATACAAGAGGCCTTTAAGTTGAAAACCTGTTATTCCCTTTTAAAAGTCAAAATCTTCTATTTGACTTTGGTTTTAAAAACCAAGTTTATCTATTTTACTAACTTTGACATAAGTTTATTATTAAACTAGCGACCCGCCCCGGCTTTGCACGGGTGCTATATATATATATATATATATAAACCTTCTTCTTGAATCACTCTATCTATTAAGAAAAACGGCGTCAAAATCCGTTGCGTAGTTTTAAAGATCTAAGCATACATAGGGACAGACAGCGGGAAGCGACTTAGTTACTATGTAGTGATAATCTTTAGTTAATTTCATTCCGGCCTATCAACTTGAGACTTAAGTAAAGATTGAAAGCCTATTTTTGTTAGATAATCAATAAAACAGATCATTCTGTTTAATTCTCATGTCACTTCGTATTTTATAGTTCGTAGTTATTTGTGATTTTTTCGATTGCTTGATTATTTAGCAGATTCAGCTTTGAGAATTTGGGTTTATACAGGCTGGACGGGACACAGACGCACAGACGCACAAACGCTTACCACGTGTTCAGTAAATCGTTCATAAAGCCTCAAAAAACAGTCATGCCCTAGTGGGCTGACCGTCGGACTGTCAAGACATACGTCTCAAGTTCGAACCCAAGACACGCATCATTACACTTTCGTAGGAAATGGCAGATTTTTTTATCCCCGATGAAAAATTTATATATAGGGGTGGGGGGTTCAGCATGATGACGTACTGAATACGTGGTAAGCATTTGTGCATCGGTATCTTTTCCACCATGAATACAACAAGGAAATATTTAATTGCATACGAGTAGGTACCTTGTAAAGTGAAAAAAAAAAACTTAATTCTCTACATATTTTTCCAGGTGTCGGCCATTTAAAAGTCCTGACGTCATACGTAAGCTGCGTGTACTTCATGATGTACGTAGCTCTATCGTCTGCTTACCTCGTGTGGATAGGCAAGGGTTCCTTCCCTTTGAAGGATTGCACTAAACTGCACATAACTCCGGTAAGCTGCTTTGTGTTTCATTGTTCTGTAAGATGGGGGATATTTTAATAAGCGCTGGGTTTTTGAGGAAGGATGTCGAAAATGCATGCTGTTTTGTGTTTTGCTATGTTAGCTGTGCTTGTGGTGATAATAATTGCTTACGCTGTAAAGGGATCTTTAAACACGTGACGAAATTCTTGCTTTTTAGGGTACCGTACCCGAAGGGTAACCAACGGGACCCTATTACTAAGCCTCCGCTGTCCGTCCGTCCGTCTGTCTGTCAGCGGGCTATATCTCATGATCCGTAATAGGTAGACTGTGGAAATTTTCACAATATGTGTGACTCCCCTACTCAGATGGTACCCGGACTACGGAACCCTTCATGCGCGAGTCTGACTGGCACTTGGCCGGTTTTTTCAGAATAATTTGAACAATTTTTTAAAAATAAGCGCCTCTGATGACGAATTCGAAAGCCATCAGATAGCACTATATGCACTACTACTATGTAGCACTATATTGTTGTCATTAACACATGAGTGTACCTACCACATACCTTCGGCTAACCCTTCGAAAAAAACAGGCGTGATGTTAAGTTTTGGACTTCATAGACATTATTACTGAAATTTCAGTATTCACCTTGCACAATGACAGTTACTTCGTCTCGGGTTAATGTTTTTTTCTGTTAATGCGATTGAGATATTTGTTGTGAATAACATTTCATATTTTTTTTTTTTTTTTTTTTTAATAATAGGGGAATTGCAAATGATTTATTTTTTAATATTTTTTTTGGTTACTGTTATAATAATGATTGCTATTGCAATTTTTTTAATTTTTATAATTTTGTGAAACATTTCGATACAATGTAAAAATTGTTACATGAAATAAATGAAATATCAAAATATTTTCAGAAACGAAACCTATTCCATAATTGTATGTTTCAGAATGGATATGAAAATAAAATGAACGCAACCGAGTGTTTCAAGTAAGTATATAAACTGATCATAAAATGCTCCATTAAATAAAATATATGTTATCTCCTTTCAATTTAGGTTTATTATAGATTTTATGATAAACACTATCAGAAGAAAAAAATCACGTCATTCTGATGTAACAGAATCTTAGGAAAAAGGTTACTTAAAGTGCTAATCTAGAAGATATAGCCATTCCTTGAGCCTACTGATACATTAATTAACAATAAATAAAGTTAATTTAGAATTTGACAATCAATTCGGGTTGTGCTCTGCTTGTAATAATATATTTCAATCATGATTCGAAAGACACGTGGAGCTATCTATTATCATAAGAACGTTATTGTTGTTTTCCTCGGGAACAGTACTGTTTTTCGGGATGAAAAGTATTATGTCCGTTTCTGTACACCTGACAACGTATATGCAAAATTTCAGGATGATCGATTCAGTGACTTAGGCGTGAAAGGGTAACAAAACAAACTAACTTTCGCATTTATACTAATAGTTAGGATTAAGACGTTAGGATGGTAATTTCTAACAGCTGCAAGAACATATCCTTGTTTCTTTAAAACAGTTGTTATCCCTAATCCTAACAGATATTATTTTAATTTTCAGTTCAACGTTTTTGGCGCCATTCACAGAATACCCCCAGTATCTTGGCATAATGGCGATTTTAATATTTCTTCTATGGTTCTTCGTGCCCATTCTGTAAGTAATAATACTCTTATTACATGGTTATATTTTATTTTCCGTTGATAATAAGCCATTTCTTAGAAATGTTTTAAGATTTCAGCCGAAATTTTGGTAAAACACATGGTTTTTTAAGAATACCTAGATTTAATTTCTTAGTAAACTTATGCTGTCACTTACGGGATATTATCATCCGTGATTGTTAGTTATTTCATTTTTTTTGTTTGTTTTTTGTTTAATTTCTTCGTTTTTTAAGTTTTTCTACATTCAATCTGTTACTCACAAAGGTTTTTTTTTAAGTAAAAAGAAAACTTTAACTATAAAAATTCGAAGATACGTATTTTTAGGTTTCTTTACGCTAAAATGATCTAGTCAAACTGTGGTAAATCTTATTCTACGAATATGAGACAAAATTCACTTGAGTCGATTGTATCAGCTAGCTTGTATGGAGGTAGTGACACTGGAGTGAATGGTCGCTTGATTTCTTAATTGTTTACTTAAACAATCTCGTCCCGCGTGCGATTTGCCTTATTTTGGCTAGGTACTCCTTAAAACATGACTGATTCATAATGACATAAGAAAACTACCATAACTAGTTATTTTTTAGTTAGCCCGTATTGTTCCACTCCTGGCTTTCCTCCATTCCTTCCACTTCTCTCAATGGTATACTTCTTTTCGCCAATTCCTCAGGAAGCAATCCAAGGCATCCCGCCATCTTCTCCTCAGTTTGCCGCAACCCCGTCTAGCCGTCTCAGGGCTCCAGTCGTGCGATATTCGTTCCCACAGCTGTGCTGGCATCCGGCAGACATGGCCTGCAACAAATAGTTTACATTATAACAAACAAAACATTACAAAAAACGGTAAAAAATTCAGTTTACTTCCAAAAGTAGACAATTCGTCTTGTTTACATAAAATTACTAGACATAAAACATAAGTAATCATTTCACTACTAGTCCACTTACGTTTCGTTTTAAAATAAATTGTTTCGTGTCTTTTGTTTTGAAACAAACACGAAATTATAACACAACAGTTTAGTATAATTAGCACTAAGTGTAGTAAATATGCCAAATAAGTATGTTTGTGTGTCTGTGTGTGTCTATTTATAAAATTTGGGGCGTTTTCCGGGTGGCAATTGAGTTGAGACTGAACGACTGTGATGGCTAATTTTTGTTTAGCAATTACCTTATACAGAGTGGGTACAAAATGGTGGATCAAATGAAACAGGGCGATACTTGAGGTTATTTGCAGTAACAAATATCTCTGTGGCAGAGTCCTATCTTGATATCCTTAAAAGTTATGACTACTTGAGTGTTTTTTAAGAAAAATACCAACATTTTTACTAAATAGGCAGAGTAAAATGGGTTGCTTCTAGGAAATTTATCATCACTGCAAAAGTGCTTTTATGTCTGTATGTACTATATAAGATTTTAAACTACCATGGTCAGTAACATTATTATCACTAGAAACGGGATATTTACCATGTTTACTGTTTTCTTTGAGTTCCCGATATTAAACAAAAAACACAGAAAACAGTAAACATGGTAAATATCCCGCATCTAGTGATAATAATGTATGTACCATGATTTAAAAGTATTGGAACTTTTTTCAATATCTTTTAAGTCTTAGGAAAGATTATTTGTAACTTCTGAACCTTAGTGTAAAAAAAATGTAGTACGAAAAAAATACCCTGAAAACCGTATTGTCCTGTTTCGTTTGATCCACGATTTTTTACCCACTCTGTATAGAAGTTACATAAGGCGTCGTAGCACTATATTCAGCAGTTGAACAAGGAGTTCAAAAGAGTGCATAGTAACTGACTATGCATTAGCTAGCAGTGGCGAAGGTTCCATATAACTCGATTCCTACCGGATTCCGTTTGAAAAATGGCACAGTCAGTATTCTATCATCATCATCATCATTTCAGCCGAAAGACGTCACTGCTGGACATAGGCCTCCCCCAAGCGTCACCACATTGTCCGGTCCCGTGCGTCTCGCATCCAGCGGATCCCCGCAACCTTCACCAGGTCATCGGTCCACCTAGTAGTAGGCCTTCGAACGCAACGTCTTCCGGTTCGCGGTCGCCACTTTAGAACTTTATGGCCCCAACGGCCATCCGTTCTGCGAGCAATGTGCCCTGCCCACTGCTACTTAAGTTTGGCAATTCTTCGGGCTATGTCGACAACCTTGGTTCTCTTGCGGATGTCCTCGTTTCTGATTCGATCACGCCTTCTAAAAGTAATGAAGAAAGAAATAGGTTTTGTCGTCACAAGCGCTACTGCTGAGCTTAAGATCCTGGGTTCGATTCCCAAGTCGGGTTTAGTATAAGTGTTTAAAACGGTGGTTTTAAGGTTTGATACCAATTTGATCTTATAGGCCTGGAAAATACCCAGAAAAATGTGATTGTTGAGGTAAACCTCTACCTAATCCTTCTATATATGATATATTATTCTTCATTATTTTCTTTATATTATATGGTAAAATATGATTAATTTTCTTCTCCTAACTTTCTTTCGTAAACTCTATACAACATGTAACATAATTAACGCACATCCTGAAATTAGTTTGTTCAGAATCGTTTACTGAATCGATTTCTATAATTTTTATTATAGGTATTTTTTTTTCCAAAAATAATTAAAACTACGTAAATTACAGTAAAAACTCGTTAACTCGTTTCGAACGCGAGCGAATACCTACTAGGCTAACAAGACCCTCATACCTACGTGTGCGACTGTCTGCGTTCGTGGATTTGTACTGTGACCACAACATTCTTCCGGAATTAGTATAACTAAATCAATCAATAATCAATGCTCATATATGTTTAACTAAAAATTCAGTGTATGTATTATGATTATAACACTAATACTAATTGGGGTGTCTGAGAGTGTGCGTTAATTACGTTACATGTTGTATACACTTCTAATTTTCCAATCAGATTTCTTCATAATTAATTTTGTCCACCGTACGCGTAAATTAACAAAGCTCGATCAATTTGCATGACGTGTTTCAGGAAATCTATACGAATACCCTATTCCCTAACAGTGAAGGATTAGTTGCAATACCTCTATTGTACCCACCGTTCACGCATTTCACGTAGCTGACAAAGCAGAGTTGTGAACAATGTGCACGTGAAACCTTTTAACAGAATAGATAAAAGATGTATGAGTATTATTTTAACCAACTAGTTCTGCCTATGGGAACATATGCGGCTATGAAATGATGTTGATATATTTTATGCTTGTTCGGGGTCGTTAGAAGATTATTTAAGGAAATACGAGAAATGGGTTCGATTTCCAGGTCGTGCAAAGTGTTACCAAGTTTTTCCATCAAGAATTTCTTAGTAGCAGCCACAGAGTCTGGATTTGTGCCCGGTTGATGGCAATAGGCTCGCTCCCTATTACGTTGGACTTAAACATAACTGGCGAAATTTGGGTGTACTATTAGGTACACTTCTGCCTAACCCTACGGTGATTACAGGCGTGATGTTATGTGTGTTTATGTAAATAAAACAATAAGCCCGAAAATCACAATAAAGAGTAGGTCTGTAATACATCATCACAGTCGTATTTAAGTCATAATATTTTAACTAAAACAAAAACTCCAATATTCTTATAAATAGTAACCTGATAATTATAATAATCTGAATCCAAAGAGCAAATTCTATGACAACAGACTTAGTAAAACAAATGTTTTCTTTTTTTTCAGATTATACCGCCTCCACAAAACCTTGAAAACGGCGCTCGCCTTCTTGACCATAATCGTCGTAATTATCGCCATATTGTTAACTTCATTTCTGGGTAAGACCGCAGTTCTCGATTCAATGTTCGAGTCTTGCGTGCAATGGACATCGCTCTCGCAGCCCTACATTTGGCACAGTACGTTGGTACAAGCGCTAATGTCTACGCAAATTGTGAGTGGGTACTTGACCAGCGCCGGTGGCTCTGTTTACAGACATTCTGACGTTCGGTGGTAAGATGTTTATTTATTTGAATTAGTTATCTTTTTTATTATCATCGTTATTTTATGAGAATAGAAGAATCGAAACGGGTTTAATCAACTACCCATTGTGTTATATATACTAATATTATAAAGCTAAAGAGTTTGTTTGGTTGAACGCACTAATCTCAGAAACTGCTGGATCGATATAAAAATTTTTTTTTTAGTGTTGGATCAAGGAAGGCTAGGCTATATAACATCACGCTACGGCCAATAGGAGCGGAGCAACAATGAAAAATGTTCATAAACGGGGAATATAGCATTTTTATAATATTTTCACGCGGACGAAAGTCGCGGGTTATAGCTAGTACAAAAATACAGGGTGTAAACAGACCCTTCACGAAGCCGCCTATCAAGCGTTATGTACATTAAACTAAGTAATCTTATCCAAAAATTATTGCTGGGAAACGACTTCTTTTTTTCGTGTGTAAAATCACGTTTTTACGGTAAAACTCAATGTAGCACTTTTAAAACTTTGTGCTGATGGATGTTTTGAATAGTAAACGGGTCATGGACGTAATTAAAGCAAAGTTTTTACCTTAAAGTATAAAAAAAAAAACGTGAAAAATTTGAAATTTTGACCTCCAATATTTCCGTAACTAGGTTCCCAGTTATGGTCCAGAACAAAAAATAATCGCAATGACAGGGAGAACGAGTGCGTTTCGGCTTCGTTAAGGGTATTTTTACACCCTTTATAAGCTATCTTAGTTTGAATTGCGTTATTCGCAGTCTGCAATTTTTTTTTTTTTGTTTTGAACCATTTTAATTATGATAATATTAAGCACTGAAAAAAAACAATATCATCACAAATAATTAGTTTTAAACACTATTATTTTTCTACAGGACGTCAGCTCTAGTGATAATGACTAGCATATTCGCCGGCTGGCTCTGGGTCTTACTTTGGGAGTCCATCGGAGGAAACAATATCAAGGACACCAGTTTCATATCAATTCTAGTCTTAATATACCAATCTTCTGTATCAGAGAAGAGGAATAAGGAATGGCCTCTGCTTGCTTTCGGAGTGGTGTTCTTTTCTGGTATTATTAGTGTGGTATGTATAAAAGTTCTTTTTAATTGTTTACTTCTTTGTCTTATTCTTCTTTTTCTTTTTTTCTTGACTCGGCTTTACATGCCGTCGAGAATCTGGGCAATGTGTTCTACATCAAATAATAAGGAAAGAAATCATAATCTAATCTAATCTATCATAATGAATTGTAGAATAGCATTAGCTTAAAATATTAACATTAAAACCGCAGTAAAGAAGCAATTGGATCCCAGTTTTAACGCTGTTTCTAAGCCATAACTTGAACGTAATAAATTACCCGAAATACAAAGAATGTTGTCTTAGATGCTAATAATTTAAATTGTATAATGTTAATCTGTAATTTACACTTTATTTTTGAAATGTAAAGACCATTTTACTATCTGTGAAACTCCTGCAATACTTGAATTTGCAAATGCATATATGTACTGGACGTAAGTTGCCCAGAATGGAATTGAATCTCGTGCGATAAGAGAGGCTAACCTGCGGCCAGCTATAGATGCTGTACGATGATGATGATGTAACTGTGAATTGGATCACCAAGTGTCTTAGCATTCTACATACCACTTATTAGAAGGCCCTGCATCTTAGATGTTGCATATGCTTTCAAAATTCGTCCTTCCCTTACGGCTCGCATTTTGTTCTTAACTTAAAACAAACTAAAAACCGTTACCCCATTTTTTCTACGATTTCTAGTTGGTACTCCTATACCCAGTATATGACAAGCTCCACCGAATGACAGGAGACCACTGGCGGGTCTTCGCCTGCGCCACCTCAGCAGTAGGCACAGCCCTCACTGTGGCAGTACTAGCCCGAGGGTTGGAAGTAGCCACGATGCTGGATGAATTGGTGGTACCAGTGCTGGCTGTGTTCACTTCTGCCGTTGAGGTGGTTGGATTTGTTTTTATCTATGGTGAGTCCAGTAGTTTCATAATTTGTCTTCAATTATTAGCTAAAATATGGTAAATACCTACTGGTAATTCAAGAAAGCATTTTAAGTCGAAGATCTCACTCATAGATGATCCTGTCTTTGTCAGATGAAAGAATTTGTTAAGCTTAAACATAATGAGACACTAGAAACGGGATGTTTACCATGTTTGCTGATTGTTTTGAGTACCCGATAATTCGGTGCTGTTGCAAGCACTGTGATCACGGATAAACTGAAGTTATTGCGGGTGGGTATCCCGTTTCCAGTTTTAATGATAATGTTAGTAACTATGATAGTTTAAACACTTAAACACAATATCTTGTCTCCGACCATTTTATACTTTACAGAATTGTTTTTATATTTTGTCACCCACTTAAATATTATATCATAATCGGCCTATATCGATCCTACTACTGGGACAGTCTCCTCTGTAACCTAATCGCATATCATCATTCTGATAGCATGTTATTCCTAAACACGACAATACAAGGTTATTTGTAAAACACCAACAACCTCGCAGGAGTAGATAACTAACATCATAAACAACAACATTTGTTCTACGACTTTTCCGAAAACAGACAAAAAAAATTCAACTCTCCATACATATGTCCGAACAGCTGATCGAGTTTTGTATGAAAAGTCGTTTTTTTTTTGTCTGTTTTTGGAAAAGCCGTAGAACAAATGTTGTTGTTTATGATGTTAGTAATCTACTCCTGCGAGGTTGTTGGTGTTTTACAAATAACCCTGTATAACTAGTTGCCAGACCTGCTGAATCATAACTAAACAGAGTCTTGTTCTTTCCTTCCAGGATGGTGTTACCTCACAGTAGACATAGAATTCCTCACAGGGGTAAAACTCCCATACTTCTGGGTAGCCACCTGGTGGCTAACTCCCTTCCTCTTCATCGGAGTCTCGGGCTGGTGGCTCCGGTCCCTGCTAAGGGTATCCTGGGGCAATGGCCTCACGCCCTGGCCTTTGTTAGCAGTATTCGTAGTTATATTAGTGGTGATGGTCATGATGGCAGCTGTAGCTGTGGCTAAGGAGGAGCAGTTTAATTTCATTACAGTAAGTATTTTTATTATTTATTTGTTGTTACTCCGAGGCAGGAGCTCGTGGCTAAATAATAACAGCCGCTCGGGTCGATCTTTAGGTTAAGCCGTGCTTGCCTAGGTTGGTCTGTGGATGGGTGACCGCCCATTACATACCGAGTTTCCTCCGTGCCTCGGAAAGCACGTTAAGCCGTTGGTCCCGGCTGTCATTTGTAGATCTTTGACAGTCGTTAGGCAGTCAGTGGCCAAAAAGTCTGACAACCAGTCTTACCAAGGGGTATCGTATTACCCAGTACAGACTGGGTTGTGGAGGTCAGATAGGCAGTCGCTCCATGTAAAATACTGGTATTCAGCTGCATCCGGTTAGACTGGAAGCCGACCCCAATATAGTTGGGAAAAGGCTAGGCAGATGATGATTTGTTGTTACTCCGAAATTCGTCGAACGAAAGTCTACGATATATCGAGGTCTGGGCGGTACGCCGCAAGTGAAACCGGCAGGACATTTGCCTAGACGCGGCGATGGTTGATGGAGCAAAGCTTTGACTGAATAGTGGCCTAAGTTAGGCCAAAGAAACCAGGTTCGTCAAAAAGGTCTTTGGGATGACGGTATCTTCAAAATCGTAGGAAACACCTGGATGCGGAACGCACATAACCAAGAAGTGTGGCAGAAGAAAGGAGAGGCCTATGCCCAGCAGTGGGTCATTCCTGGCTGAAATTAATGATGATTATAGCTTAGGTCTGCTTCGCCATAATCATCAATGCAATCGGAAATTAATCGGAATCCGTTTCGAATCATGTAACATCGTAAATATGTTGACCGCTAAATGCATTTAGTGATCGGTGGTGTAAGCGGGCCTTGATACAGATTATCCAGAGGCTGTGATTTCTATACAAAAGTTAAGCTAAATTTTGCTACTGCAACCTACCGTACTTAGCATTGCGTTTATTCAGATTTGTTAAACGTACAAACGTAAACAATAAAAAAAGCAGTTATTCAGGACCAAACATTTTGTTCACTTTATGCATCCACCAAACTACGTAACAGTTTGTCGGCGGGGGGCACACTCGCGGCCAGAATGAAACTAGATGGCCAGATTATTTTCCACAGACATAAATTTTTACTTAACTTTTTGTAGTTTAGACATTTTGTCTCTATGCCCTAATTTTTTTTTTTTAAAACCTTGCCCATACTAGGAATTTCTCCTGTATCGTAGGTGCGTTTACAAACATTTAAACTCACATACACAAACAGCCAGACCCGGAACAACTACCTGTAGGCCATACAAATATTTTTTCCGTGCGGAAATCGAACCCGCGACACGAAGCGCAGCAGTCAATCGCTCAGCCACTGCGCCAACCGTGCCGTCAAAATTATCTATCATCCTAAGTCAAACTTACAACAACATTTTCTTTTCAGAAATTAGCTTCGGCGTTCCGCCCATCACGATTATGGGGCCCCGAAGAACCCATGGCAAGATACGTATGGATGTCACAACGATATGTCCACGAAACACTAAGCACAGACAACGACTCAAATTCCGAACCAAACAACTACTCAACCATAACGTATAACAAAGAAATGGACACGAAGTACCAAGACGAATTATATAGAAACGAGCTGTACCAAAGGACTTATATGAATTATAACAAAAATGAATATATTGATACCGATAACCATGTATACGGAGGTATAAGATCTATATATGGTACTCACACAATACCCAGAGGTAAGAAAAAGAGTACATATGAACAATATCGCTCACCAAACATTTGTATTGCCAAAGGTAAATTAGGGGGTCCCACAGAATGTAGCTGTAATAGACATTTTACACTTAACGTTCCAGATTTGAGGAGCAGCGAAGTAACTACCAGTCTTTAAATACGTACAACGAAAAGTAACCTAGTCGAATTATTTATTTAAAATTATGTGAACACCTGAACAAATAATTGTATGGGTAGGTTGTGATGGCAACCGCAATGTGCACTTGGAGCGATGTAACAATAAATTATAAAACCTTTTTAAGTAGTTCTCTTTTACTCTCCTTGACTAATGACTGCTAAAATGAAGAGTAAAAGAGAAGTATGAAGTATGGAAGAGAAGACGTGCTGCTCCGACCCTAATATTGGGATAAGTGCTGGAGTATGATGATGATCTTTTACTCTTTAATACTTTCTTATTATATCTGTAGTAACTCTTTAAAGAATCACTAAATACTTTTTAGGATCGATGTACGTGTACTAAAAGAACTTAAACATCCGTCTGTACACTTTTAAAAATACTTACAGTAAATTACGCTGTCCCTAAGGATTGGAGGCAGCCACTTAGATGCTCCTACAAAATACGGGGAGAAAGTGATCAATTCTTAAGCAAAGACCAAACGGACAACAGACTCGACTACAAAGACAGTAAATTCTAATTAAGACCTAGGAAAAATCAAATACTGTTGTAATAAGAACACGAATTTAAATAAACATAACATCTAAATGTAGAAAGTTTCATTGTTCCTATTTTGAAAAGGACCACTGACAAAAGAAACTTTTTTTTTCGGATAAGAAAAAGGAGAATGATAATCGTTCACACAGTGAGAGACGGGTATAGGGGGAAAAATGAGAAATGGACGAACTTTTTAACATAAATCTTGGACAAAAAGTATAAAAAGTATTACTTGTGAGAACCCTGCCCCTCGGTTTGAGAGTACAACGTTTTATAAGTATATGTTGTGATGTTAGATAACAAGAACAACTTATGTCTAACAAAATTTTGTCATATTTTGGACTTTTTATAGAAAAGAAGTCAACTAGTTATTTCCTATTTTTCTCCACGTGTAAGTCTAATTTAGTTCATATTTTTCTTCACAATATCCAATTAAGTCTTGCGATAAACAATTCACTAATTAACTGACAATTATGTTACTAGAACGACAAAGCGATACTAAAGTTAATTTATTCCTACAGATAAAAAAAGAAAGTGACCTGAAAACAAAATTAAAATAAATAAGTCAGCAAAACTCGATAGTCGTAATAGGTATTAATATCTAAACACGATAAAACATTTATAAAATGTCAAGGTCAATGTCCAGTGGTACTTTTAGTACTTGTTCAGAAAATAAGTTTCAATTTATTTCCCGTGAAGATATCATTACATATCTTGGTCTGTAAAGTTTAAAAAAAAAGAACAGATTTTTAAACTGAAACAAAACTTCATTTACATAAGCTCACGCCTTTTTCCCAACGGGGTAGGTAGAAACCATAGACCTGCTACGATTCTTACATCCTTTTGCCTCGTCCACGTTCATACATCTGGTCATACACGCACCCTGATAGCAAGTACGACGTACCTGACCTTTCAGAATTTATATTTTAATAAGTAATTGAAATAAAATATTAATTACTTAGAATATCAGTAACCTCACTTCGCATGACCAGAGAGCTTGCTCTTTCTTTGGCCAAAGAATTAGCAGTGCCATTCAGCGTGGCAATGCTGCCAGTCTTCTGGGCACGTTTCCAGATGACAGTGATGCGGAGGAGTACTTTGACACCTAAGTGTTCTATTGTCGTCAAATAAATTAGGGCTGAGTAAGTAGCAGATGACACCACCTATCCACCATTTTCGTATGTTCAACGTTCTGCCAAACACCCTGTATAATGTACATAAAAAAAAGGAAAGATAATAATCAAAATAATCATATCATTTTTTATTTTGTTTGGATATCTATATTCAACACTAGTTAATTAAAGTGCCTGTATATCACAGGAGGTATACACCCGCCTTAGTTAGCAATTTTAATGATAAGGCACGCGTGGCGCATCGTTTTGAGCTCTAATTTAATTGAATCACCTGCCCTTAATGAAAATAATAAAGTTTATCACGGTATAGCTTTAAGGTGTGGTTCCGTTGCTGTGTTGGGGCGACAAAATAATAATTTTATCCAAAATAAACATCACAGTACTAATACTGGTAGTTGGATTGGTGACAAGTTTTTTTATTCCAGTTGGTTTGAATACGTTCTGTAAGCGTTTATTTTTGTTTATTTAAATTTCATGAACAATAGTGGTACTTAATAGAAAGTGAACCAAGGGTACTTACTTACTTAACAAGGGTATCGTATTACCCATCACTAACTGGGCTGTGGAGCTCAAATAGGCAGTTGCTTCATGTAAAGTACTGGTATTCAGCTGCATCGTGTTAGACTGGAAGCCGACCCCAACATAGTTGGGGATAGGCTAGGCCGATGATGATGTACAGTAAGGGTAGCTAAAGAGTATTATGAGAATTTAGTAAACCTATCAGATAAAAAATAATTCGAATATATTTCATGTCTTTCCTTACTTCTAGCATTCAGCTTTATTTTCACACTATTCCTCCTGATAGGTCACTTGACTACATAATATCTATCAACACATTTACAATCTTCATAATAAACTAATTACCCATAAGTTGCATTAACAAAACCAGACCTTAAACAGATAATATAAAATTAAGGGTCGCGCTACCAGATGCCTGAATTTTTCAATATCTTGCTCGTAGTAAATGAGAATTTATTTGATAACCGCACTTGAGCACAGCTGGTGACGAATTATGGTTACTTAATCATATTCTTCAACGTTTTGAGACAGCTTCTAATGGAAATTGATACAATAATTATGTGGCTTTGGGAAAAACAGATGGAGAAGGAGTGTTTCTTGAATATTTTTGTTTGTTTAGGTATTATAATCATGGATTCATAATTTGGTTTTGTATGTTCTTCCTTGCGTGTCGATAGACTCAAATAATACCCGACCAGCATATAGCCGCCAGCACAGCTCTGTCGTTGGCTTCATTTAAATCCTGGAAGGTGCGGGTGGTTGTGCAAGATGGACAAGAAAGGAGGTAGGACATATCCTGTATAGGGGACCCGTCCCAAATACAATGTCAGTGTGGGGCCCCACACTTTTTTTTTTTTCTTTTTTCGTATGGGAAATCATCAAATGGAGGGGGGGTCTCCTCCCACTCTGGGCGGAGCGGAAGGGAGTGTCAGACTTGTACTGACTAAAACCCATCCATGTTCCTTCTTTGCCCTTTGTGTTACAGGGCCACGGTATCTCTTTCGAACAGTCCCGCAGCCCTGGCAGGCATCGGCCCATGCGAACCCCTACTTATTTGCTGACATCTCTTTGAGGCGCACGTGGAACACGAACGCGCCGTTGACACGGCCTGGCGGCGTGGAGCCCCACACTGACATTGTATTTGGGACGGGTCGATGATAAAAGTATATGTTTTGTGTGTTAAAGATTTCTTTAACACACAAAACATTGACTAACTAAACGAGCATAAACAGTATACTTATACTTTTGACATAAAACCTGTTATTATCCCATTGCTGGGCAAAGGCCTCTTCTAATACATAGAAGGCACGAGCATTCATCACCACGCTTGCTCAGGACGGGTTGGTGATTTCGGTCTTTATTAATAATAAGTCCAGGTTTCCTCACGATGTTTTCCTTCACCGATGTCTGTAATCTCAAAGATAAACTTAGAAAGTACTTAATTTTGAGTGAACGACAGGAAACTTAATGAGAAGTGAAATAATTTAATTTTAAGGAATTAGTCCTTAAGCTTGATACGTAAGGATTGCTAAAGATCATTCATTTGGTGTTAATCCGTGAAATTTATTAGCTTCTAGATTAGGCTATACAGGACGCATAGCTCTATTTCTTTCGCACATTAAACTTAGATTAAACAATACTGCTGAGGTGGTGGTATGTCCCTGATAAAATAGTTTAAATAACACATTTGATACAGACTAAGGCCCGCTTACACCACGTACGTCTACGTATACGTGCGTACGTGCGTCCGTTGTTACGTAGAACGAATTTAAAACATCGTTCGGTTTCTATCAATCGTTTAAAGATGACAGAGACAAAATTATGTTTTAAAATATGTTTAGCGATAAACGCGTTTAGCGATTCGTGGTGTAAGCGGGCCTTAGTGTCTAGTCTGGGGCTCGCTAGGAACAACGCTATTTTAACTAGTTTTAGGTAATCCACTCGTAAGATATCTTGTGTATAATTCCTGCTTATGTATTACTTGGATAATAAACCTATCTATAGTTACATTAATTCTAACCAACCACACACATCCAATACAAATGGTTTCCCTTTTATTTTCCAAAAATAAAAGAACAAAAAAAGAACGCCACATCAAACATTCACCAGAAAATTTTCTTATTAACGTCTGGAATGGGACCGATAAAAGACCGACTGATATAAATTGAATGATAATTTGTTCCATGTCGGAGGCATAGGGAAAAATCGCTTCCCAACGTCTCGAACAAGATAGATGCCCTTAGATAACGACCGGGCTATTCCTTACATCGGGCTTTTCAATTGGAAATATCGATTTCCACAATTTGATATGGAAAGTGTGTGGTATAATATGTTGTAATAAGACATTTGTCACTTCATGTGATATTACGCCTGTATAAAGGGTGTAAATAGTAATAATAACGAAGCCGAAAGGCACTTGTTCCCCCGTCTTTGCGATCATTTTTTTGTTCTAGACCATACCTGGAAACCTACTAGTTACGGAGATATTGGGGGTCAAGTTCCAACTTTTTCACAAGGTTTTTTTAAAACATGTTTTTAATGTAAGATTTTTTTTTACTTTAAACACCTCCACTACCCCCGTACTATTCAATCCATCCATCAGCACAATGATTTGAGTGCGTTCCGTCGAGTACCGTAAAACGTGATTATTCACCTAAAAAAAAAAGTCGTTTCCCAGCAATAATTTTTGCGTCAAATTACTTAGTTTGATGTACAGGATGCTTGGTTGACGGCTTCGTGAAGGGTCTGTTTACACCCTGTATATCTGACTGCCGCGTTTGTCGAGTGTTCGCAAGCTCGACTGCTGAGCATGACGTCCTGGGTTCGATTCCCGGGTCGGGCAAATTGTTATTGGGGTTTCCCATAAGGAATTTTCTCAGTAGCAGCCACGGAATCTGAATTTATGCCCAATTGATTGCAATAGGCTCGCCTCCTTTTACATGGGACTTAAAAACATAAATGGCGAAATGTGGGTGTACTATAATTGGGTACACCTCTGCCTAAGCCTTCGAGAATTTTACAAGCGTGATATTATGTATGTATTTCCTTAACGGCTTAGGCAAAAGTGTAAGAACTGTTATGGAGTATACCCACATTTAACCAGTTATATTTAAGTGTCCCATGTTATAGGGGCGAGCCCATTGCCATCAACGCACTCTTTATCCGGCTTGATTATTAAATCTGGAGTTCAGGACTTCGTGATCAGCAGTTGCGGTAGTGAACACTAAACAAACACAGTAGTCATTTTTAAACGTTTTGGTTGGTTTTAAGTAATTAAGGTATTAATTTATTCTCTTTTCTTCAGTTTTGCTAATAGAGGGAAGTAGGCGAAATCTATACAAATAATAAAATTGAAGTGTCTGTTTGTAATATCAAATAACATTTTTTAACTTCTTAATGCATATGCAAGTATATATACGGCCTACTTTTAGCAGAAATATTATATATTATTGGTTTATTTTTTGACAAAGATAACAGAAAAGCTTTATTCTTTTTTAAATTTTAGTCTCTCTGTTTGTTCCGGCTAATCTCCGAAACGGCTGTACCTATTTTGACATGTCTTTTACTGGCAGATAGCTGACAACTGTTATAAGGAGTAACTTGGAATACTTTTATTTTAGAAAAAGATTAGAGTTCCGTGCAAAAAAAAACCCTTGAAATTGCCAACAAAATCCGATTCAAATAGGGAAGTAAAATTTTTACAATAATTTCACGCAAACGAAACTCGAGGGCAACAGATAGATAATAATAATGGCTTCTGTCTTTTCTTTTGACACAAACTAAACACATCTCATAACATGCAATAACCCAAGGTTTCTTGCAAAAATGCAATTTATTACCATGATCACTTTTCCCCCACCAACTTTAATAAACCACCGTACTCTACGAGCCACAACACACGCTAAATAATTACTTTAATATCGCAGATAAAAATGTAAAAGGAAGCCCAACCATCCTGTGCACGGTGGAAGGTGGAAGGTGGAAGGTAATACCCGTAATAACCAGTGTATAAGAAATCTCGGGAGGCTGTGTGAGTTACAGCCACATTTGTCGCTGTCGTGTGACCTACCTATCTGATTGTGGGGCAGCTAAGAATACGCTTTTATGAGATGGTTGAGGATTTTGGGGCATTGAAAGTTAGAGACTACATAAAGTTGGTTCTTGTTCTATTACTTGATCTTCCTTACATAACAAAGTGTTGTGTGTACTAGTGATGGTCTAGTGGTGTTACCGTCGGACTGCCAAGTCATAGGTCTCGAGTTCGATCCCAAGACACGGGCCTCTGATTTTTCGGATTCTTGTGCTTATTTTATAACTATCACTTACTTTCGGTGATAGAAAGCATCGTGAGGAAACCAGCATACCTGAGAGATATTTCTGGATGGCATGTAAAGCCAAGTCAGAGGGCGTATATAAAAACTCTGACACCAGGTTAGGCACTAACCCTACGATAAAAAAGAAAGGAAGAATGTGTTAAAAGCAACAACAATACTGTTGTTGCTTTAGCAAAATCATAATTTTTAAAAGTAACGTCACAGCAGAAGTTAATGTGATGAAAAACCATGGCGGGACCGGTACCGGTATCATTACTTCAGTCTGATTAATGATAATTATGTTATTGTGTTGTTAATTTTGTATCTAATTATGCAGTTTTATTATCTTCGAATTAAATTATTTTCTGCGATTTAAAAAAAACCCCACATATTTTCTAAAGAAGTTGGTATAATGTTTACTGGTAACATACGACTTTAAAATGTGCAGGAGAAGAAAGACCTTTAAGATAATTCCTACCTACAAGTTATTATGTCACATTAAAAGCGCCATCTTACAGCTCCGCCAGATAAAGTCATTATTAGTCGCTATTAATTCCCTACAACCTCTCTTTTCTTGCTCGTTTTTATCATATCGGACTGTGTTCCACTCATTTTTTGTACGCAGTCGGGTAAATGTCATAATGTTAGCAAAAATAGACGTCCTACGAACTTACAATGTGCGTAAGAACTTTGTGATAAATTATGTGGATTGCGTTGAAGAGAAACTGGATTGACAATAGGCTTAATGCTTTTGGACTTCAGTGTGGTCATATGAAAATCTGAATGAGTTAGTGGAATTCACTGTGGGCTTTTATGTTCCCTGATCATTATAATCAGGATCTATTCAGAGTTCCAGTGAATCGGTTTCTTCCAGGCAAGCGTGCTCCACCCTAGGTCGCATCATGGCATCAAGCAGGTTGTGCCAGCAAGCCTATTTAGAATAATAAAAAAAAAGTATAAATTCCAACACACTGTGGTAGTGGCCTTAAATTTCAGTAAGTGCAATTATTTGTCTAGTTACTACTGGTAATACGATACACCTTATTATTATTTATTTATATATGCCTTAAACTATCATTACAGGTATATAACCTAATGCAATAGTCAAGTCAAACACACAATATTAAAATTAAGGCACAACACATCTCATTGTTTGTAACACAGTGTAAACAAAAGTACTTTTGCGAATTCACTCCAGTGACATGTAAATATATTTATTTCGACCTAAATGTAATTGATGGTGCGAATTGCTCGAGTCATGGGGGTTTTGGCCAGTAAATTGATCCTAGCTGAAGAAACGACCAGCAGCGGCGGGGGCCGTCGCCTCTAGACTTAAAGGTCGAGAACGCACAAGTGCAACCGCTGCAACACTGTCGGGTTGTGTTACAGATACACTTTGTTTGTTTATATTCTAATTTTAAGTTCCTGCATGAGCTAATACCAATAAATATTTTTTATTCCTTTCTTTCAACGCCTCAATGACTGATCTTGTTCTCTTTTCAACAGTTAGTATGCATATCAGCAAACCCAAGTTGTTCCACATGAGCCGAAGTATCGTTGTTACTGTACACATATTATCTACATTATGTAAGTTAACTAGTTCAGCTAAGTTTGTGGAATAACTTGTATATAGATGATGTTATTATGTACTTATAAGTGGTTAACTAGGAAGGTAGGAAAAATTGGTTAACCTAAAGATTACTAAATTAAAGTTACCTCATTACCTCTTACGAAAGCTCTAGTTCATATAGATGAGCTTTTTAGGACAACTACCGATGGAGACGTGATTGCCTATAACGCGAATAGTCTTGAGCTATACTCCTTTTTCACTATTTCTCACCTCACAATTAACACCATTTGACTGGTGCGACTATACCATATTCTATACTATATATATTAATTACGCATATTCAAAAATATGACAATCATTTCACTCTGATGCACCAATATTTCTGACGGCAATTTTCTACGTGCGTACGCAGCTCACGTAACCGCGTTTCTCGTGGTAATTTTCATAGCGTGGCACTATTTAAGCCGTTAGACTATACACAAAGACCAGTCTACCCAAGAAACTCCACGTAAACCTTCCTCCCCGTACAGAGAACTTTAATACGAAACACCAACATCCAGTAATGTCCATAACACGGGTAAGCTGATAGTTACATAAATTACACCCGCAGCCGGACCAACTTTAATAAGGAAGCCACCTGTCTGCCTGGTTCAGTTTCTCTCTTAATTGCTGTTCACCATTTTACCTGCAATATATAAGTTTGTGCCAACTTAGTTCTTAAGTTAAAACGTTCTGCACTTTGATTAGGGAGTTAATAGCTTGGGATAATGATTTTTGCAGTTTTTACATGGAATTTAATAGCTCGCAGTTTTGTTTCACTGAGCTTCATTTGTTTACGTTTTCGGGATGAGCAGGCCATTGGAGAAATAAAAACAACTGATAGTATTTGTGTATTTGTAAGCCGCGTTGCCTAGGTTGGTCCGTGTATGGGTGTCCACCCATTACAAACCGAGATTCCTTCGTGCCTCGGAAAGCGCGTTAAGCCGTTGGTCGCGGCTGTCAATTGTAGATCTTTGACAGTCGTTACAGGTGGCCCGAAAGTCTGACTACCAGTCTTACAAAGTGCTATCGTACCTAGTACGAACTGGGTTGTGGAGGTCAAATAGGTTGTCGCTCCGTGAAAAATGCTGGTATTCAACTGCATCCGGTTAGACTGGAAGCCGACCCCAACATAGTTAGGAAAAGGCAGATGGTGTTATAGCGGCTACAGAAATATACATTCTGTGAAAATTTCAACTATCTACCTATTACGGATCATGAGATACAGCCCGCTGACAGACAGACGGACGGACGGACGGACAGCGGAGGCTTAGTAATAGGGTCCTGTTTGTAAACCTTATACCCTTCGAGTACGAAACCTAAAAAATAATTTAAACAAAATCAGGTCCTGTACTAGCTAGACCAAAAGGTCCCTATCTCAGCATTCTTGTGAAATGTCTATGGACATAAACATCGAGAATATCCACTACCGAGAAGAAATAGACGACTTCTGACTAAACGAAGATTTTGATGTCCGTTATGAACATAACATAGCATCTTGCCTGTAATATTCAAAGAATTAGGCAGAGGTGTATTATATACCCTGTACTTAGTACTCCCATGGAATAGGGACGAGCCTATTACAATCAACCGAGCACAATTCCGGAATGCGTGGCGGTTACTGTGACCGTAGTATATTTATTTATATAATTAAACTTCATGTACAATAGTGGTACATAGGCGGACTTAATGCCACAAGGCATTCTCTACCAGTCAACCTTTTTTTTTTTTTTTTTTCCCGATGGGAAATCATCAAATGACCCTCCCCCGCTCTGGGCGGAGCGGAAGGGAGTGTCAGACTTGTACTGACTAAAACCCACCCATGTTCCTTCTTTGCCTTTGTGTTCCAGGGCCACGGTATCTCTTTCGAACAGTCCCGCAGCCCTGGCAGGCATCGGCCCTTGCGGACCCCTACTTATTTGCTGACATCTCTTTGAGGCGCGCGTGGAACACGAACGCGCCGTCTGCACGGCCTGTCGACATAAGACGGCCGGACGGCGAGCTAGCCCATAACTCGCCGACCACAGGCCCGCGCCTACGGTGGCCGGGAGCCACCACGTGACCCCCGACGCCCAGGGCGTCTCCCGCGGCGGCTGGGACATGAGGTTCTTTCCCTCTCACGTAACGCCACCTCCTTCACTAGCATGACTGCTTCACAGAAGGTGGTGACGGCTTCCCATTCCCTCTCGCTCCGGACCATGGCTTGAACCAGGGCCCGACGCGAGAGATCGCCGCCGCCAATCGCCGCTACAAGGACACGGCGGTGCTCCGCCCAAGCGGGGCATACCTCTACGGTGTGCTCCACCGTGTCCTCCGAACGATCCTGGCAGTGGAAACACCCGGGCGTTTCCTCCCGCCCGATTCGGTGCAGGAACCTCCCGAAACAACCGTGTCCGGTGAGCCAGTCAACCTTTGGGTTAAATAAGAAGACATTGTGATAGGGTACAAAATAAATATATAAAAAAATAACTTCCTGCTTTCGAAAATTTATATAGGCATACTAATACTTATGTACAAATAAAATAAACTAAGACATATTTTAACAAATACCAAAATAAAAAATGTGAAATCTAACAATTATTACCATGACTCGACTTCTAAAAGAGAGCTATTTATTCTGTTCTTGTATATCTCATGAAAACATAAAGTAACGCTTTGTCCGAGCAGGGAATAGACCCAGAAGCTCATGCTCAGCAGTAGCAACGAGACAGTCCACCATTGAGACTGTTTTGGTTCTCTGGTATTTCGTGTTTTTTTTTAAATAGTAGTGCTGGTAGGACATACCGAAGATTACTATAATTGTTTTTTTCTATTAAAAGAATTTGGTCAACTGGGCCAAATTGTTGCAAACAATTCTAATGATGAAAATAAAGGATATGCACGACGAGTCAAACTCAAACTCAAAACATTTATTTCAATTAGACCATTACAGGTACTTTTGAATGTCAAAAAAAAAAAACTATAAAAAGCGAAGCAACGGTCATAGTCACAAGGCAGAATAACTTGTGAAAGTACTGTAGTTGCCCATTTTAAAGCTCAGATCTGTGTGGAGAAGAATGAACAAGTAATTCCATGGACACTCTTTTAAATCAAAATATTGTAACAAAATCTTGGTTACATCATTCATGTTGTGAGAACGGTGTAGAAATACGTTGAGTCATAATTACCTATTTTAACGAAGCAATTTACCTATATCTGTATAACTGCTGTGCTAATTATCTATACTAATAGGACTCTATAATGGAGTTTCAAACACATATTATCGATCCTCAGACTTGAACTACAATCTCAAAGCTAGATACTGTTTACTCAATCTTGTTACCATGAGCCAATAAGCAGATTATTCTTGAGTAGTTCGCAGAATTATCCCTTTCATAATAAAGTACAAAATACGGTCTGAATAGCCTATTAATTAGCAGATTATATTTTCCAAGAAAATTATACTAATTAAGGCTTCAAATCAAATCCAAATATAAATCTTATTCTATAAAATATTTGTTATGACTGGCTTTATTTTACAAAAAGTAATTAGCAGTTGCCTTTGATACTTCTTCTTAGCGTGTCGATGGCAATCTAAATTGTGTCGACCTAAAACTGAACTAATTTAGCGCTTTCGATACAAAAAGTTTAAAAAGTAGTTAAAACAAGTCATATAGCCCTAATCTTCAAACAGTTCTGCGCTCGAAAATTAACAAGTAACATTTAATCAAAAGGATGAAAAAACCCGATTACAAATTGTATTATGTACTTATCTATATTTATACATATTTGTAATCTCCTTTTAATTTGCTCCTCCCGCCATTTTGTTTTTTTTTTAAACACCTAACCACATCTAAGTACACTTGGGTTTTGAGACGAATCAAATGATACCTTAATCGTCGAAATCCATCAATAAAGAAATCTACAAAAAAAAACCAAATAAACTTTTTATTTTATTTATTTGGGACAAAAAACAGTTAAACGTTACAATATTAATAGTTAGCTTAGGTATAATAGTAAACAAACGCATAATATTATCCACGGAATCATATTGATTTTAAAAGAAATAAGGAAACGGACGTATAACAACACTAGACAGCACTTCCCGTCCAGATTTAGAAACATTCAAGATACGCGCGAAAAACATAACTCTTCCTTGGTAGTCGGGTAAAAATAAGGTTTTCAAACTTGCAGGCTCTAACGACATACCGCAAGAACACCTGGAACTAACTTCCGAAACTTCAAAAGAATGAATAACTAATAAATATTAAAAGTCCAATCATTAAAACGGTCTAAACACAGCCCCACCATGGCCGTTCTATCCGCTATGGCAATGAATAATTCGTTCGAAGTTCCACCGTACAAGTTTATACAAATGGCGGGGTGGGTGCTGTATTACAAACGGAACAAGTTATAAGTGACAGTATTAATTGGGGGAGTCACTTCAGGAAACTAATTTTCCGCTTTTAATGTTGGGAGAAAACGAAGAAGAATGGGGGTTAGGACAAATAAATGGGGGAGGTGGCTGCATGTTGTGGTGGTCATATTTTAGGGACACTTGTATTGCCTCTGAGCGCACATTAGCGTTGGTCCCGACTGTCATATGTAGTCTAAAAACTGTAAGTCTGACAAACAGTCTTACTAAAGCGTATTCTTTCTTTCTTCTTTCTCGCGTGGTTAGTGCCTAACCTGGTGTCAGAGTACACTTGGCTTTACATGCCGTCGAGAAATATCTCTCAGACATGCTGGTTCCTCACGATATTTTCCTTCACCGAAGCTAGTGATGATTACAAAATACGTACATGAATCCCAAAAATCAGATGTGCGTGTCTTGGGTTCGAATTTAAGACCTATAACTTGACAGTCCGACGGTCACAACACTAGGCTATCACTGCTTATTACTGAGGCGTATTTTATTACCCAGTTACTGGGTTTTGGACGTCAGATTGGCAGTCTTACCATGTAAAATACTGATATTCAGCTGCATCTGGTTAGATTGGAATCCGTCCCTAACATTGTTGGATAAATGCTAGGTAGATGATAATGTTTGTATTCTAGTCTAGTTATTCTTGAAAACTCCTGATGACTCATTGTTTGGCACTGAAACAAATAGTCCTTCCAGTCTAACCGGATGCAGCTGTATACTAGTATTTTACATGGAGCGACTGCCTATCTAACCTCCACAAACTAGTTGGTTCTGGAAAATACGATACCCCTTAGTAAGACTAGTTGTAAGACTTTCGGGCTACAGACTTCTTGTAACATCCGTCAAAGGTCTACAATTGAAAGCCGGGACCGACGGCTGAACGTGTTTTCCGAGGCATGAAAGAAAATAGGGAAACTCGGGAAATATATAGAAAGAAAAAATATTTATTTGTCGCAGGGACATGACATGCATCATACAAAATTACAAAAAATAAACAATAAGCTATAAATTCAACAGGACGGAACAAAAAAAGAAGAAAGTTAACAGCTTGCACGTCGTGACTGCGACAAGCAGGTATATCAGCATCTCGTTGTCTGCTCTTAACAACAAAACTACAAACTCTGTCAATTGTGAGAATCATAATCCCCTTTGACCTCGTTTTAATCCAAATTCAGAATCCCACATTCCTAATCCACATTGAGAGTCCAATTCCGTCAACAAAGGCTGTCAAAAAGAACAAAAAAAGCACAAACGACTAAATCGCCGCTCGCTTATGTCCTTAACTTGTTCACTTTGACAAAATTTACTGCGTTTTGCACGATTGTTGCAATCCAACATTTCGGGTTATTCTCCTGCACCCATTCGTGGTTCGTTAACTTTGTTATACGAGTATTCGGTGCTTAGTTCATGATGCTAGAACGGTCAGTGTGGTACAAAAACTAGCTAGAAAAGGTTGGATTTGTGTAGCGTTGCTTTTTTGGCGGCAACTGGTTTAGTTTGTGGTTCCTCGCTTTGTTTTTATGGTTGCGAATGGGGTTTTGTAAGTGTTAATGATGTACTTAGACCAAGAGCTCATTTATTTCGGGTATTGTTTTATTTGTCACGATGAATCTTGTTTTCAATTCCGTTGCAGATGCAGGTTTAATAATCTGAGATCTGTGTTGGCTTTGATGATTCTACAAATAGCGAAGTAGATATTATCCAAAGTTACAGTATATGAAAGCTAGGTTATAATGGAAAAAGGCACTTGTTCTCCCCGTCATTGCAATCATTTTTTTGTTCTAGACCATACCTTATAGTTCCGGAGATATTGGGTGTCAAAGTTTCAATTTTTTCTCAAGTTTTTTTTAAATACAAGTTTTTAATGCTTAATTTGTTTTTTACTTTAATTTATATACCTCCACGACCCCCGTACTATTCAATTCATCCACCAGCACAATGTTTTGAGTGAGTGTTACATTGAGTCCTACCGTAAAACTTGTTTTTGTTTTATCACAATGTTCCCAGCAATAGTTTTTGCGTAGAGTTACTTAGTTTGACGTACAGAGTGCTTGGTTGCCGGTTTCGTGAAGGGTTCTTTTACACCCAGTATTTATTAAGCATTACAAAAGAACCTTTTGAACATAACATCGCCATAGCTATACAAAAACCAGTTTATGCGGATCTCTCATTGTATAGGAAATCTATACAAAGCGAGGCTAAGTTATACTGGAAATGTACATCTTCATGTGCCGCCGTGTATACGAGTTCTACGTGCTCAACACATTAGATTCTAACAATCTCCATAGCAACAAAAATGGAAATTAAAAATAGATACTTACATATTTACTACTAGCTCTGACCCGCAGTTTCACCCGCCGTTTCAGGCTTGTTTTCTTTTTGCTTGGCTCCTATTGGTCGTAGCGTGATGTTATAGCCTTCCTCGATAACTGGACTATCCAACACTATAAGATTTTTTTGATTCAAACCAGTAGTTTCTGAGATTAACGCGTTCAACCAAACAAACAAACTCTTCAGCTTTATAATATTAGTATAGATACTATAGTCTATAAGCAACATTGTTACGACAAACTTTAGCAATAAATATTATGTTCGTGTATACACAGTGATCCGTGAAATATCCATAACTGCCTTTATGTGATTTACCTCTAAGCAGTTTTTCATAGGTATCTGACACAGACAAATTATTTCAAACGATGGCTCTGAATAAATTGTAGTTTTATTAAATCAATTGTGGTTATAAAATTGTGTATCGGAATTTTCCGATTGCCGCAAGCAATAATTGCTTCAATAAAGAAAATGGTTTAGTAATTGCATGCCCTAGTTGCGTTTGAAGAAAGAAAGATCCAGTAATGATTTAAATAAATTGTATTTTATTGTCTATTTATAAAATGCAAGAAAGAAAAGGTAAATTGTGGAGTCATTAATGGTCGCTCATGTAAACGTTATCTGCCAAATGCAACCATAATATTTTGCAGGCAGGCATAAAAAAAATATCTGTTAATTGCATATTTTTAAATTATATTGTAGAAAGCGTCGATTTGATTAAGATTTATTTTATATGCTGAAATAATTACATAGCATAGCATAGCAGCAGCACGGGCAGCGCGGGCCCAGTGCGGGTTGGTAGATGTCACATGTCTTCGAATTTTAGGTTCTAGGACATGCCGGTTTCCTCACGATGTTTTCCTTCACCGTTTTGGGAGCAGTGGTAATGAAATAAATTACACAAAGTAATGCGCCTGCCTGGGTTCGAACCCACGACTTACTGCTCGGAAGTCGCGGCCGCCACCACTGGGCCACCGCTGAAATAATTACGATTTCTTGAAAATAATACATAGAGAAAATTCAAAAAAATATTTTTGGCTAGTGTTTCCATTTATCCCAGTGCCATGAGATAACGTAATATCTTGCAGTACCTACTAACTAACCTGAAACAAACTGTTCTTAGGTTGCAAAGTCAGAATTCTCGAAATTGGTGGTAAATCTGCACATGTCAATAAAATCAGGGTTTAGAAATAACAATTAGATAGCTCCTGGGTTCGATTCCCGGGTCGAGTAAACTGTTATTGGATTTTTCCATCAAGAATTTCTCAGTAGCAGCCACGGGGTCTGGATTTGTACCCAGTTGATGGCAATAGGCTCGCTCCCTATTACATGGGACTTAAACATAACTAGTGAAATGTGGGTGTACCTAAGGTACACCTCTGCCATGTTATGTTATGTAATAAGATGCAAAATGAGTGATTGAATGAATGATGTGAATGCTTTCACTATAGGACATGTTAAGTTGCTATTGATGTTAATATTTTATTTTTATGTATATCTTACAATTTTACATCATAAATTAAATATCATTTTTGAGCTTCACTATTATTTTTAACAAAAAAAAGCTAGAAAAAAGATGTCAAGAAAAACCATCTCTATAAAATACACGGAGCTTCCAAGCAGCTTTAATAAACTGAGAGATCTTTCAGTCTCATCGATGTACTAATCCTGGAGAAGTTCCGGTACCTAATTAACGTTCTCCTCGTCTAACGATGTTCAGTTAAATTCTCTTTTTTTCACATTTACATCCTCTTAGAAACGCTCAAAGGATTTAATATTATTACTCGTTGGTTCTATTTTTCCGTTTGCGTTTGAAGGGTTAATATTAAGTGGTGGGTTGTGGATGCTGATGGTACTTTTGTGTTAAGTTAGCTTTTGTTTCTTAAGACTGTTATTTCCATTTATCTAAAGGTCATTTCTCTTTAAATGTGTGTCGGTGTATCGTTTCTGTTGAATTTGGATTAGCTTGTTGGGTTACAAAAACAGTTTTCACTCATCAGTCTAGAAAAAATGTATTGGTACATGGTTACATGGTGGCTCATGGTGGCTAGAGGCCTATGTCCAGCAGTGGACGTCTTACGGCTGAAATGTTTATGATGATGATTATGATGGTGACATGGTATGGAGTGGTGGTGCATGGTGGTATGTAATGTAATGTATGGTGGTATGGTGGTGGTGTATGGTATTACCCAGTACTGAAACGCATGTGACCAGAAGAGTAATGGACATGAATGTTGATAGATGGAGAGGGAGAGTAAGGCCAAAGAAAAGATGAATAGATTGTGTGAGGAGTGATATGAAAGAGGGCATTAGCATTATCAGCCTAAATGTTCTCACTGCTGGGACACAGGCCTCCTCTCTATGAGACGGAATGGGCTATATATATACTATCCATCACGCGGGCCCAGTGCGGGTTGGTAGATGTCACATATCTTCGAATTTTTGGTTGTAGGACATGCCGGTTTCCTCACGATGTTTTTCTTCACCGGTTTTGAGAGCAGTGGTGATGAAATAAATTACACAAAGTAATGCGCCTGCCTGGGTTCGAACCCACAACTTACTGTTCGTAAGTTGGGGCATCCACCACTGGGCCACCGCTGCTCTCACGCTGAGGGCACGGCATCATTTACTCCTTGTAAATGGTGCCGTGACGTCTGACAGGAGAATGGAAGAAGAAAACGACGGTGTTGTGCCGACCCCAAATAAAATGTGATAAGGGCAGGAAGCTGATAATTATCGTATTACCTAGTACCAACTGAGCAGTCGCTCCATGTAAAATACAAATATAGCTGAATATTTGTATCCGTTTAGACTGGAAGCCGAACCCAACATAGTTGGTAAAAGATTAGGCAGATGATGAGTCTAAAAATGTCAAATCTTTAATTTAAATATTTATCATCTGCCTAGACTTTCCTCAACTAAGTTGGTGTCAGCTCTCAGACCGCACGGATGCATCTGTATACCAGTATGTCAAATGGATAAACTGCTGACTTGAACTCCAGAGCCCACATACTGGGTAGCACAATACCCCAAGACTGGTTGGCTGATTGTTTTTGTTAAGATGCTGTTGCTTCATAATATTAAACTGGTATTTTTTATTAATAAGCTGTCTGTCTAAAATATTGCTCAAGCCATCATCATCATCTTCCTGCTATTGTCCCATTCTATGTGGAGTCCGCAGAACACGTTTTCTTCTTCCATTCTCCCCTGTCAGACGACACGGCATCATTTACTCCTTTCTCTTTCATATCATTCCTCACACAATCCATCCAACTTTTCTTTGGCTTTTCTCTCTCTCTTCATTCATCAACATTCATTTCCATCACTCTTTTAGTCACACGCGTTTCATCCCTCCTCATGACATGTCCATACCAAGATAAGTGACCTAAACATTGCTAAAACCAAATAAAAATAAATATAACCGAAGTTTTAAAAGCCTATTTCCGAAGAGATATCAGTTATACCTACTAAAGAACTTAAATAATTACATTTCACAACTTCTTATTTCCCGAAAGCCGAAACGCGTGTACCAAAATACATAAAAAAAAACTTTCATAAATTCTCAGTGACATCCATAATCGAATTTCGTTCCTAAAAACCTTCTTATTTTAACTTTAAAACTTGAAAACCTGTACACAAACATAAGTACGGTTGGTGTTGCGGATATCAGGAATTTGTACATCATATCCGTTGTGTACCGGCAGCTTCCGACGGTGTGTGCTTAACATCCGGCGAAAAGAGCTAAGGTGCGAGGGGTATGACGTAAGCAAGGTTTGAATTTATTTTTGGTACAGGTATTATGGTGTAGGTAAATTGTTTTGGTGGTTATAAGATCGTAAATAAGGTGGCGGGGGTCAGATCTGCTGTCATGTCTCTCATCTCAACTCTCATCCAGTTGCTTACAGCCACTCTGCGAAGATCGTTGCTTCACCGAGCCTGAGGGTGTCCCACTTTACGCTTGCCGATTCGAGGTCTCCACTCAAGAAGACGTCTACCCCAACATTCATCGGTTCTACCGCTAGATCTGCAGTCGTTCTATGTAAAATACTGGTATTCAGCTGCATGCGATCAGGCTAGAAGTTAGCCACAATAGGGTGTAAA
Organism: Noctua janthe; assembly: GCA_910589295.1. Lineage (NCBI taxonomy): Eukaryota > Metazoa > Arthropoda > Insecta > Lepidoptera > Noctuidae > Noctua > Noctua janthe. The sequence continues at coordinate 4,324,886 of OU342561.1, forward strand.
TAGACCCTATATCTGAAAGGCATTTGTTCTCCCCGTCTTTGGGATATTTTTTTTGTTCTAGACCATACCTGGGAACTTTCTAGTTACGGAGATATTGGGGGTCAAAGTTCCAACTTTTTCACAAGTTTTTTTTTTTTAAATACATGTTTTTAATTAATGATTTTTACTTTAGACACCTCCACGACCCCCGTACTATTCAATCCATCCATCAGCACAATACTTTGAGTGCTTTCCACCGAGTCCTACTGTAAAACGTGATTTTTCACCCCAAAAATAAGTCGATTCCCAGCAATAATTTTTACGTAAAGTTACTTAGTTTGATGTAAGAATGTTTGGTTGACAGATATGTGAAGGGTCTTTTTACACCCTGTATTTCGAGAAAGATTATGCAGATGATGTGGTTCTGTTGTTACTTTACTTTATGTAACTTTTTGCTAGTACTTACATACTTATACAGTGGAATCCCATCGACGCACAAACGGTTACCACGTATTCAGTATATCGTTTCGAACCCCCACCGAAATGTTTCATCCGCAAAAGGATTTTAAAAAAATGTGGCCGTTAGTAATGTTTTAATGAACCCGTGGTAACCGTGTGTGCGTCAATGTCCTATCCACCCTGTATATGTATATACAGTTACACCTTCTTCGATTCGTTGTGATAATGACGAAGGTAATCATTGAACGTGTGTAAAAAGAAGAAGAGAGTGAGAGAGAGAGTGAGTGGTAGTGAGTGAGTGAGTGCGTGTGGGGGTGTGTGTATGTTGTGTGTGCGTGTGTGTGTATGTGTATGTTAATGCTTCTAGTGTAAAATTAAATGTGAATCTTGTTAGAATAAATGCCTCATGGTTAATGATGCGCTAAGGTACGGCAAGTACGACTCATTGATGCAGTGTTCATTATTTTAACAGTAAAGGGCACTGTACACTCTCGACCGAGAGGTCTCTCTATGTCCAAGCTCTCTTGCTTTGAAGAAGTCGACACAGGACGAAGAGCAAGCGAGGAGCATCGAAGCTAGATGAACGCTACTAATATACACTCTCACAATCGCCCTGACTCGGAATATCTTAGCGAGAGTGTTCAGTACCAGTATGGCTGTAATCTAACTTTAACAGCATAGGAGTTGGAAGTTTCGTCGGAATAATTCTACTACAGGTAATCCCAAAACAACTGAACATCTAGGAAAACGCTACAGAAAAAAAAACTACGAAGTCACGCTTGAGCTCATTTATTAGATTACTAAGTCCAAAAACTTTGATTCTTAATTCTACTCTAGCGTTGGACGGGCGCAAATTGTGTTAACGTCGGGAGATCACAAGCTTTATCCGGATTTCATTTAGATAATTGAATGAGAATCTATTCTGACTGAGAAAAGGTCCGAAGCGAGTGAGTGGCGGTGGGGCTATAAAAGGAGCGAGTTGTAGAGGCCGAAATAGCTGTCGATATTTGTTTTTGTGTTTTCGAATGGTGCTGGTTTCCCTACAGCTCTCTTGAACGAGGGTGATGGGGACGTCGGGTTCGAAAAAAAAAAAGTGTTATAAGCTATGAACATAACATCGCGAATGTCCGCGAATGGTTAGGCAGAGTTGTACCTAATAGTTCACCCACATTTCACGAGTTATGATTAAGTCCCATGTAATAGGGTTTTCCCTATTCCCTATACCCGGGCACAAATCCTAACTCCATGGCTGCTACTCAGAAATTCCTGACGAAAAACAGCAACACACAATAACACTTTGTACTATCCGGGCGTTGAACCCAGGACCTCTTGACAAGCAAACACATTAATAAATGTTGTATCTATTCTACTATCTCAAAAAACATCTCTACCTAAATATTTACTGATAAATACTGTGTTCCCTTTCCTATATAACCCGTTGTAACGTTTTAAAACTAGTGTTGACAGGCAAGTTCTAGATACGCTCGTCCGCATATTATGTATTACCTTTTCAAAATTATGTTCTGGCTGTGTACTAGTATTTCTATTCTTCTTAGAATCAGTCAACATTTTGTTTGAACGAATACGCAGGCAATATCTGTAGCTCTTTATGAAAAATGTCGAAAAAATGCTCTTGTTTCTTCAAAAACTAAAAAAAAAACCTCATGGTTTGAGCACATAAATCACTCTTTCAAATGAATATTGTATCGACTTTATTATTATTTCTTTATTTCAATCAACATTGGATCATAGGTACAATAAAACTAAATTAAAATCAAAATCCAAATTAAAATTAAAAACAAAATCAAAATTAAAACTCGAAATTAAAATTAAAATCAAAATTGAACTTATCAACATAATAACTTATTTTACTTTGGTTTGCCGTAGTTTAAGACACCACTTTCTTTCAACCTCGTGACTACTTGAAAGCAATCCAATTTTTCGTTTCTGTAACAAACCTGCTAATTTCATTTGACGCTGCATGCTCCGCTACTTCACCCGCTGTTCTCCTAGCCCTACATAACCAAACGCTGACTACAGCGCTATCACACGGCGTCCGTGTGATTAATTCTATACGTTTACCTGATCCGGTTCCGCAGTTAACCGCGATCACTAACAAGACCCTTTTTCTTGGAGATTGGGTAAGCGGTAATGCCTGATAGCTTCACGCTCGCTCTATTTTATGGGTGGGCAGATTGCTAATAAGTGTTCTTATATTAAATGGGAAAGCGGTGGAACCTTCCGTTTTTTGCTTACTGAAGTTGGAACTGAAAGCTTCCCTTTGTTAAATGAATTCAGTTCTTTTATTAGAAAGTAGGCAAGTTTACGGAATTACCTAGGTACATCAGGCAAGGGATTGACTTTTTTTTTTTTTTTTTCGTTTGGGAAATCATCAAATGACCCCCCCCTCCCCACTCTGGGCGGAGCGGAAGGGAGTGTCAGACTTGTACTGACTAAAACCCATCCATGTTCCTTCTTTGCCCTTTGTGTTCCAGGGCCACGGTATCTCTTTCGAACAGTCCCGCAGCCCTGGGGAGCGATTGACATCGACTGATATTTTTGTTGCTAAGAAAGGCGCCTGATGATTTTTTAACACTCGCACGCTTGCGTATTGTGTTAAAACACATTTCTCAGTAGGAGGCCCTAGAAGTTGTACACGTTCTCTAAACAAGTTAAAGTGATTACTTGAGCAAAAGTAATTATTTAAGATACGGTTTTTATTCTGTAGTTTAGTAATGACTTGTAGTTAGAACTGTCAAAAGTTAGAATTCTTTCTTAGCTCTGCTTCTATGACGGTTCTTACTTCGTTTAAATTCATGTCTATTGCATAAAAATGTTTGCATATAATTACTTTAACTTGACTATAGATACGGGTGTAAATGTTAGTTTATTTAAACCTTAATAACGTGTTGCCAAGTTGAAACGGCTGCAAGTCGTAGGTTTTGATTGAGTTTGGCATTTTACTTTGAGAAAATTATTTCATCAACACTTCTCTTAAAATATCAAAGAAATATGACATCTACTATCTCAGATTCATTGCAGAAAGATTTATTGCAGTACATAGGCTTGTGGCTTTATTTTTTTACTTTTTTTTCTATGTCGATTTCATTACACATATTTTTATTTTGTCAGACTATTTTAATTTCATCATTTTCAGAAAATTCAAACGAATTCTAATTCGCACATTCCGGACACTGAGCTAAAATTCCGGACTTATCTGAAAAACTCCGGACGTTTGTTTCAGCTCATGCTGATTATGTGGTACCAGTAACTCTGTAGTGACGTCACGATTTCTATTTACGACTATACCCATTGAAATAAAACAAAACATATAAACACCAACTTAAAAAATACTCCAATAATGTAATCAGCTTAAGTGGTACCAAACTAGCTATAGGCCTAATGTCTGTCTTAATTAACAGCGATGTTACATAAACAGTGGACCATGTAGGTACAGTCAGCTCCACTGGGCCATAAATGATTGAGAAATGTCCTAATTGGACAATTAGGCTAATTATCTCGCTTATTGTTTCACTGTTATTAATTAGATTGGTAACTGACGCAAAAGGGTGCACTATTCGCTAATTAGGCATCTATGGGATTATGAATCTTATTGTGTTTGTTCTGACACAAAAATAAGCAAGTTTTTTTTGTCAATTTTTCTCAGCTATCATAATATCATCATCATCTGCCTAGCCTTTGTCCAACTATGTTGGGGTCGGCTTCCAGTCTTACCAGATGCAACTGAATACCAGTATTTTACATGGAGCGACTGCCTATCTGACCTCCACAACCCACAAAGTACTGGGTAATACGATACTCCTTGGTAAGACTGGTTGTCAAACTTTTGGGGTCACTACTGTTACGACTGTCAAAGATGTACAAATGACAGCCGGGATCAACGGCTTAACGTGCTCTCCGAGGCACGGAGGAATCTCGGTATGTAATGAGCGGTCACCCATCCACGGACCAACCTAGGCAAGCGCGGCTTAACCTTAAGATCGACTCGAGTGGCAGTTATTATTTAGCCGCGAGGTATCATAATAATATGCCTAAATTAATTAAGTTTTACTAACTTAGATTTTTATTCAGAGTAAGATTCTTTATCACGCCATCAATTGATCCCAAATGCAAAATAATTGTGAAAAGTTGACTATTCTCAGAAAAACACCCTTAATCAATTTAATTAATTATTTTTGCCACAAAGGAGTTGATTACAGGTCCGTCCTAATTATTGTTATTAGTGCCTCCACCATTATTTCGCTCCATTCGGATACCAAACGAATCGATCAACAGAATCGTTGCAGTCGTCATAAATAAGTTTTCATCAACAATTTTATTGTTTTTCGGAAGAAATTCGATACAGCTATGACGGTGATGTTTGTTCCGCTTTGGTGCATCGTTGGTTTTGCTGTTAGCCTCCTTTTACATACGGACCCTTCACGAAGCCGTCAACCATTCGGTACATCAAACTAAGTAACCCTACGCAAAAATTATTGCTGGGAATAGACTTAGTTTTGGGGTGAAAAATCACGTTTTACGGTAAAACTCAATGTAACGCATTCAAAACGTTGTGTTAATGGATGCATTCAATGGTACAGGATTAGTGGAGGTATTTAAATTAAAGTTATAACATAAAAAAATTGTATTTAAAACACAACTTGTGAAAAAGCTGGAAGTTTGACCCCCAATATCTCCGTAACTAGAAGGTTCCCAGGTATGGTCCAAAAAAATTGATTGCAATGATGGGGAGAAAAAATGCCTTTCGGCTTCTTTAAGGGTCTATTTACACCCTGTATATGAAATAAAATAATGATACTCATTACGTGTAATAACTGACCTTTCTAGATTATTATTATTTCTTTTATTTATATTTTTACAAATCATTTACATCTTTAAATATTCCTTTTTTTTATTTAATAATTTAGCTATCAAAGTTGTAAGCTGTGTCGCCGAACCTCTAGTATCGGTGATAGCTCCTAATAGATAGACAATCTGGATAGATGGTCCAGAGTCATTCGATACCAGTGCTACCCAACTTAGCCCCGTTTATTTCAGCAAGGTGCGCCGTTTTTTCCACCGTTTGACTCTATTTAACTAGCAGTAGCGGAGCAGCGATGACCCAGTGGTGGCGGTCCCGACTTACAAGCAGTAAGTCGTGGGTTCGAACCCAGCCAGGCGCATTACTTTGTGTAATTTATTTCATCACCACTGCTCTCAAAACGGTGAAGGAAAACATCGTGAGGAAACCGGCATGTCCTAGAACCTAAAATTCGAAGACATGTGACATCTACCAACCCGCACTGGGCCCGCGTGGTGCATAGCCCATTCCCTCTCATAGAGAGGAGACCTGCGTCCCAGCAGTGGGAGCATCATAGGCTGCTGCTATGCTTTGATAACTAGCAGTCAATTGAATATCCTTAATACATGAAACTTTCTGACGAGTCTGTTACGACTACGTGATTAACCAAGAGTCAAATCTCAGTCCAAAAGTTTCTAGAAGATTCGATTTTTATTTAAGAACTAGCTTCTGCCCGCGGCTTCGCCCGCGTGCTATTCGATAATTGTCCGACGGGATCATACCACCGGGGTAAAAAGTGCCCTATGTGTTAATTCAGGCTATAAACTACGTGTGTGCTAAATTTCATCCAAATCTATTCAGTAGTTTTAGCGTGAAAGAGTAACAAACAACCATCCTTCCAGCCACCCTCACAAACTTTCGCATTTATAATGTTAGTAGGAAGTAGGATTTGGAAAAACGTTCTAAGGTTATACAGACTTGGAAAGGTTATCATCGAACCCAGGTTATCATCAGCCATGGTCCAGGATCATTCGCTACCACCTTAGTCCCGTTTATTCCGGCTAGGTGCACCGTTTGTTCCGCCGTTCGACTCTAATTAACTAGCAGTCAATTGCAGGACGCCTTCAGACATAAACCAGCCGGGCGGGGCCAATTATACGCCAATTAATTTTGCAATAACAACAGGGCTGGTAACGCTATACTTGTGTGGGGTAAGTGAATTGGATTGTGTTAGGTGGCTAAGAAAAGGTTTTGGTTGACATTTGTATGGTACCTTATGTCAAGTTTATTTTTTTGAAATAGTATATAGGTTGACTGGTAATTAGTGACCGATACTTAAGCACGAGATTGTACTAATGATAATAAACAACTTTCCCAAAGAAACATTTTTTTTAATACTTATTCACTTTTATCACCATGACACAACAGCAGCAGTATTTTACATGGAGCGACTGGGTATCTGACCTCCACAACCCAGTTAGTACTGGGTAATACGATACCCTTTGGTTGCCCGTATTTTTACTCCATATTCAAATAAAAATTCTTGACAAACCTATACAAAAGAGTCCAGACTTGACTCTAAAATATTTACTGACTTATAGATTAGATTGGAGCTCCGCGATCTGTAGCGAACTTACTCAAAAGTTGTGGTTTCAAAACCTCACCACTACTTGCGAGATCTCAGTCATTAATCTTTTACAACATTTCAAAGAAGTGCCCTCTAACTTGCGACACTTTCATCTTTACTACTCAACACTCTGAAACAAAGTTTCAAACCTTAAGAGGGAACTTTCAAATGGAAAACTGCGACAAAATCAAGTTCTTTACGAGGTAAGTACCTCTGTCTATAGGTTTACTGATGTTACACTTAAGATGGAAGCGCCAGGACAGCACGCGAAATTTAAATTTTCTTACGTTTTTTTGCAATTTACAGGTCAGTGTCAGGTTGTATGTTGATTAAGATATGATTCGCGACCGGACACGGACAGATAGACTGACAAATAGACATGACGAATCTATAAGGTTTCCGTTTTTTACCGTTCGACTACGGAACCCAAAAAAGTTAGAGAAGAATTTGATACAACTTTTGAATATTATATTAAATAAACTATCATTTCATATCAGTTTATTACAAACCCTAAAACGCGACCACACTCAACAAAACTCCACATACAACAGCTAAAACTGAGACATAATTTTCCACAGTAAGCTTAATCAAATTAGAATGTTTTCGCAAACAATTTCGCTCCTAATGAATTTTTGACAGCAACCACGAACAAACAATACCATGTTCTCTAACGTTTAGAAGTTTGTAATTAAGTGATCTACGTTAATAGTGGTGAAATATTCGATATAACACTTAAAGCTTGGCCACGAATCACGCGCCTTGCAACAGCGACAGTGGAGTTAAAAATTTCTATGGAGCTTGCCACGAGTCATCGTGAAAGAAGAAAGAAAGAAAGAAAACGTGTTTATTTGGCACATGTCAAAATAACACAAATATGCACAATATGCACAAAAAAAAACAACGTGACTCGCAGAGCAATGGTACTGAAGCGAAGGAAATAATTGACACACGCGCATGTCACTTGACAAAAGTGACGAACGTATGTGTCGCTTGACATAAATCGTGGCGCAAGTCGCATCATTCGAGGATCATGAACGGGCTTTAAGTACTTAGTAAATATTTGCTAAAACATTTATTAGTTTATTCACGAACTATGCGAGCTCAATGAAGTAGAGATAATTCAATTAAATAGTGGTTACCAATTAATTAAGTACTACTATAAGTACTGCTTGCTACTTTGCGGTATTAGGGGAAAATGTGGGAAATATTAATTGCATATTTAAAGAGAAATATCTATGTTAGAGCTTTTGTTTATCATTGTGTACGCATATCCATGGTATAATAATGTACTTCGCCTGGTATTCTCTTCCCGTGACAGCTGGGTCACGTGATAGGCCCAAGAATACGTCATCAGTTGCGATGCTGTCTATGTGTTGAAACGGTGTGTGATGGAATTACCCGAGCAAAATGCATTTTTTAACTTAACAAAGCAATTATGAACTAATAATTCAATATTTAAATTGAATTAAAACTAAATAGATGAATCACACGAGTTACTAAATAGTTAAGCTAGTTAGTAATTTATTTTATTTTCATTCACTAAATGAGTCCCTAAATTTACTGAAAAGGACAATCAATGGTAACACTTATCGTGACGTAGTCTTGGGCCATCGTGGGAAGAGAATACCAGGCGAAGTATATTATTATACCATGCGCATGTCAAATCACAGACTTCTGTTAGAGATAGAGAACAAGAGACACGGTATCTTAACACTTTCACAGCCAACCGTTTTTAGGGACGCATTCTCTGGTAAGCCCATGTCATGTTTTCATTTCGAAGTACCATTGTTACTTTCTTTATACAGCCATTTTTCCTCTTAATAACTTTAAACATAACCAAATAAGATATTTGTGATTAAGATTTTGGTTTGTTTTAAAAATTATTTACAATATAAGTAGGTGTAGTTTAACTTACATTAAATGTCACACTCTCTTCTTATTCAATTCATAGTCCTTCATTTTGAAAAGTCTTCAGTATCTATCTATACTAGTTTTATAAATAGGAAAGATTTTTATGTTTGTTTGTACCAAATAAGTTCTACTACTGGAACGATTTTAACCATTTTTTCACAAATAGTAAGCTAGTAGCTAGTAGTAGCTAGTAGTATCAGGAAGTAATACAAAATATAAATTATATTTATATAATTTAAATTACTCGAGTTATATAAATTTTTGCGGACGAAGTCGCGGGTGAGGTGCTAGTCTTCTTCTATAAATATATAAAATGGTAAACTGACTGACCGACTGACTGGGTGATATTACAACACACAGCCCAAACCGCTGGTCCTAGAAACATGAAACTTGAAGGATGTGTTCTTTGTGAAGAGTAAGTATCCACTAAGAAAGGATTTTTAAGAATTCCACCCCTAAAGGGGTAAAATAGGGGATGGAAGTTCATATGCAAGCCGTCAGTTTTGAAGTTAGGATCTACAAATTTTGTGTTTAGGCTGACAATTGAAAATTAATTTATACGTGTCTCAGCGTTTTTGATAATTCTACCCCCGAAGGGTTAAAAAGGGGGATGAAGGTAAGTAATCGGATATTTTTCGACATTTACGCGGGCGAAGCCGCAGGCAAAATCTAGTCGAATATAAATGGTTAGTTTTCTTGGTTCTCAGAAAATGACCCCTTACTCAACGGCCAGACTCTCGTAGGAGCGAGTCGTAGCTACCGTTCGTAGACCGCTTCCTTAATGCATTTGTTGTGTTAATTCCGTATTGCTTATTAAGAATTCATGGCAATTTACTTTGACATTATTCTGAAACTCGAAACCTTAGGTGAGGAGACGTTTGAGTCGGGCCTTTAGAATAGCGATTGTGAAAGTGTTATGTTGCAAATTAAATTGAGAAGGGGATTGATTTAAATTGTTAAGATATGATATTTATTTTTGTTTCAAAGCTGCTGTTGATCTTCTAAAATTGTGATAAATGAGTTTTGTTTTTTTTTTTTTTACATCCAAAAGTGCCTGTAATGGTCTAATTGAAATAAATGCTTTGAGTTTGATTTTGTTATGGTATTTTAATTCAATTATATTCTTACACTTAGCTTGAGATCTCTGCAGGCTGTGCACTTTTCATACATTTACGCAACAACAATGTTTTTTTTTGTAACTTGCGTAAAATAAAAATCTTAAAAAACTCCCAATGGCTGGTTACCTGGTGACATCGATAATGTCTATGTTTGAATGTTGAAACTACGAGTATAACCCAGACTTGAAACTACGAGTATAACCCAGACTTGAAACTACGAGTATAACCCAGACTTGAAACTACGAGTATAACCCAGACTTACACCCGTATCTATAAACCAGTCAAAGTGATTACTTAAGTAAAAGTCAATATTTAGGACACGATTTTTATTCAGTAGCTTAGTAATTCTTTGAAAATAAAATTCTTAACTTTGACGGTTCATCATCATCTGCCTAGCCTTTTCCCAACTATGTTGGGGTCGGCTTACAGTCTAACCGGATGCAGCTGAATACCAGTATTTTACATGGAGCGACTGCCTATCTGACCTCCACAACCCAGTTATTACTGGGTGGTCACCCATCCACAGACCAAGCTAGGAAAGCACGGCTTAACCTAAAGATCGATCCGAGCGGCTGTTATTATTTAGCTACGAGCTCCTTTCTTCGACGGTTCTTACTTCGATAAAATTCTTGTATAATGCATAAAAATGTTTGCATATTTAATTACTTAAACTCAAGTAATTACTTTAACTTGACTATACGAGATGAAAGGGACACCGACGTGAAAACGGTTACCACGTGCCACGTATGCAGTACATCATTCTAAGCCCCGCCACATAGAAAATTTTCATCGGTTATTAAAAAAAAATCAGCTGTTTCATACATTTTGACCGTGTAGGTATTGCACTTTTGTAGGAAACAGCTGTTTATTTTAAATTCTTCACTAAAATACCCCATTTCCTAAAAACAGTGATACTATTTCAGTGTAATTCACAACTCCTCCCTGCCTCAATCTCAGCCTCGCGTTCTAAGGCCTAAACATAAGACACGTGATACATATTATATTAGAGCAAGGCGCGCACTCAAGTATCTTCCTACGTCGACACACTGCACTGTCGAAAGCTTTGAGCCTCATTTTAAGTGTTCTGTGAATTTCATGCCAAGAGTTACGTATAGTCGGATACAGAAATATTGATGAAGATCATCCCCGTATTTCTTTTTTCTAGGTTTTTTATTGCAGCGTATCGATCAATTTTTTGCCAAAAAAAGATCGGCTTTGTTTGTGCTGTTGACTGAAAGGTTTTTTTCAAATAGAATGCAGTGGTCGTTGATAGTGTCAGGCCGTGATGGTCAAACGCAAGTCTACTTGCATACTTTGATGTCTGTTTTGATAATTTGATTTTGTCCTATTTTTTTTTGTGGGAGTGCTGTGTTGTTCACATTCCTTCTTTAACAATCAGTTTTTTATAAGTGAAGACTTGTAATTGACTGTCAGTCTTATGTACTATTTTAATATTTTTTGTTGGCTGTAAGTCTTCCATAGATGGCGACATTCCCACCAGTAGGGCTGTCAGAGGCTGTCATTTATACAGCGACAGTAGAAGATGTGGCGTCTCGGTGGACAATAAATAAAAACACTGGTAATACTAGTTCATAGGAATGTTTTTAAACTATTAAATAAATCCTAACATCGAAATTAAAATGTAGAAAATGAAAAATAATGTCCTGTGGCTAAACTACTGGATATATTCGAATGTTTTTTGTTGTAGGCAGACTGGGAACGTCATAAGGTAAACGCAGTTTAATTTATTGTCATATTGTCGGCGCCACCCTGTATATCAACCCTGTTGAAAGTCTTTATAGTTAGTAGAAAGTTTTTTTTTAAGAAAACCCAATACACAGGATTATCCTCTCACTACCTTTAAAAATATTTACTTTTAGCGCAAACTGTTACTTATCTTAAGATGTTTTCTCGTTAAAAGAGATTAGTCACGATTGCTTCCACTTAGTAGAAAATGACTTTGATATTTACAACTTAAATCTTATGAGCAGTTGCTATGCTGAAATATTTATTGAAGACCTAAGCAAGTAAATGACAGCGTGACGGTTGACATAGGAGAATGCAAGGAAAAAAACGTGTTGCAGCGACCCTAAGTAACATGGAACAAAGGGATAATATGATGATTGAAGGTCTAAGCACACTGTATCAGCATCACCTCAATCTGAGCTTCTCCAGAACTCTACAAGTAGTACACGCTTATAAACATCGTAAAGACTTCGCCTGGAAAGGCGATAGTTATTAAAAATGAAGAGGGGGTGCTAATCTATCATCATCATCATTTCAGCCGAAAGACGTCCACTGCTGGACATAGGCCTCCCGAAGTTTCGCCACATTGACCGGTCCTGTGCGATTCACATGCTTCACATCGGTCACGTCACGTCGGACACGTCATCGGTCCATCTAGTAAAAGGCTTTCCAACGCAACGTCTTCCGGTTCGCAGTCGTCACTCCAGAACTTTTAAGCTATGCTTTACACTTTTTTATGTAAGAAAAAATGAAACAAACAATCCTTCGAAACACACTTTTACAAAATCTAGCAGTTCCCTCTCGTAACAATCTCCACATAATCCTATGGAAATGACAACACCCTTTAAAGCTCAACCAAACGAAAATCAATATCCTGCTGCTATTTCCTTAACTTCCAAACGCGTGCAGGTTGACAAAGCGGTGTATAAAAGTGCAAAGCCATTGAAGGCCAGATAATCGCCCTGACAAGGGTCCCACGGTTGGACACCTGCTCACTTGAAATATTATGCGGAGGTCTGAAAGGATTTCACAGAGGCATTTGAATTTTTTTCGGACGAATTATAAAGATATGAAGTTTTCAGGTTGAGATGGGTTCAATTGGAATAAAGATAAAATTATTTTTTTAAAGTAGGTCAACTCTAGTGGGAGGGGGTGGTGGACTCAAATGGCTGACGTAGCTCGTAAAGCTGCCAAACTAAAATGGAACTGGGCAAGCCATGTGTGTCGGATAACGAAAAGCTGTGGGGGCCACAGCTCTACCCGGCATCCGCCATATCACAAAACTGGAGCCCTGAGACAGCTAGACGATGTCGCGGGCGGACTAAGGAGGAGAAGGCGGGACGCTTTTCATGGTTTTCTCGTAACTGGCGAGAAAAGACGTAACACCGAGGAAAAAGAAAGGAATGTGGAAGGCCTTTGCCCAGGAGTGGACAGATCAGGTTAACAAAGAAAATTTGGGTCTACTTTAGTCTTTTATCATTTATTTTCTGTTTATAGACATGTCTGTGGTTTTTTCTAAGAAAAATAGTCTTCGTGGGCTGCCTATAGACACTAATATCCCGCAAAGGAATCCAATTGCAAATGAACTCTGTCATAAGAGCCTTACTAACCAAAATCGTTTGCTTCCGACCGGATCCGTCACTAACTAAAGAAAGAAGGAATAGATAGATTTTTGTGTACCTATAAAATATAACAGGAGTACCACTACCGCGCCATCTTTTGCGTTCATCATTTTAGATTCAGCTTCCACAAAATTCAAAGACACACGACATTCTCCCAAGATCTAAGAGCCTGTTTACAACACCCACTAAAACACAGCAGTCAATAAACATCCTATTGGATGCCGACAGCGTGACAGGTGAAAAACAAACGACACTCCTTTATCGCCTCACGTCAAATCCACCGGTACTTTAACTGGCAAATGGGCCATTATGTCAAGTGTGGGTAAACCGGACGATTTTGTTTGACGAATAAAAATTCCCCTTTGTTTGGTAGCTGACAGATAAGACGGGGTTGTTGAGTGTGTGGTTGTTAATATGATATACGTACTCACGTAGTACGTAATCCTCCACGTGAGTAAGGATATTATTATAACAATTTATTTACTGCATTAATTTGTGTACGAGTGCATAATCCTGTTTAAATGTGCTTCCGAAGGGATGGAGACCTGGTGTCCTGAAATACAGGCTTTTCGTCTAGCTTAAGAACCAGTCTCAGGGCACGCCACTATAGTGGCGATAAGTCCCCTCTTTGAGGAGTGGCTAGAGAGGCGCCACGGCGCCCTCACCTATCGCCAGACGCAAGTCCTCACCGGACACGGTTGTTTCGGGAGGTTCCTGCACCAAATCGGGCGGAAGGAAACGCCCGGGTGTTTCCACTGCGAGGATCGTCTGGAGGACACGGTGGAGCACACCGTAGAGGTCTGCCCCGCTTGGGCGGAGCACCGCCATGTCCTCGTAGCGGCGATCTCTCGCGTCCAGCCCTGGTTCAAGCCATGGTCCGGAGCGAGAGGGAATGGGAAGCCGCCACCACCTTCTGCCAAGCAGTCATGCTAGTAAAGGAGGTGAAGGAGGTGGCGGGATGTGAGAGGAAAAGAACCTCACGTCCCAGCCGCCGCGGGAGACGCCCTGGACGTCGGAGATCACATGGTGGCTCCCGGCCACCGTAGGCGCGGGCCTGTGGATGGCGAGTTATGGGCTAGCTTGCCGTCCGGCCGTCTTATGACGACAGGCCGTGTTGACGGCGCGTTCGTCCTCCACGCGCACCTCAAAGAGATGTTAGCAACCGAGTAGGGGTCCGCATGGGCCGATGCCTGCTAGGGCTGTGGGACTGTTCAAAAGAGATACCGTGGCCCTGGATTGCCTATGTATTGTTCACGAAACCTAATAATGTACGTATGTATTGTGGTGAGAAATAAATCTTTATCTTATCTTATCTTATTTAGCAAATGGCTGAATGATGTACCTCCTTGGTGTTTTAAAGCGCTGCGAATCATATAAACAACATAACATAACAACTCACGCTGATACTTCACGAAGGATTAAGCAGAAATGTACCCAGATTTCGCCGGTTATGTATTTTTTTAAATCCCATGTAATATGGGCCGAGCCTGATACCATCAAACGGGCACAAATCCAGACTCCGTGGATGCTACAGAGAATCGAGGCAATCAGTCGACCCCTAGACCGACGAGGCAGTCGTATAAATAAGTGGTCCAGTAAATAGTGGAATTAGCCCGGTTTTGAGGATAACGCGAAATCACGTAAAAATAAATATAAAGTAAAGGAGGATAAACAAATTGAGGTTGTTCACTCGGCGGCACATGAAGCTGTACATCTCTAGTATAACTTGTCCTCGCTTTGTTAGATTTCCTATACAATGAGAGATCCGCATAAACTGGTTTTGTATCGCTTGATTGGCCGTCGTGCGTACAATATTTTTCAGACAATCGTTTCTATACGACGTCTGCTTGCTAAACAAGCTTCATACATCAGTGGGTACATCACTGTTTGTATCAATTTAGGTCAAACTCAGGTCAACCAAAATAAAGCTGAGAACACAAACTACAACAATCACTTCAAACCTCAGATGTACACACACCCTAAGCTGAGCTTATTTAAACTAATAAAATCCTCAGCGAGTTTCTCGGAGGCCATTCCTACGAAGTCCTGTAACCCGACCCTGTGTAGCCTGTTGCTTTTATTTTCATTTACCCAACCTAACCTAATAAAGTGGTATTCTGTGACCACAAAGAGTTGTGCCATTTTCATTAAAAAATCATATTTACTAAAAGCTTTTGTTGTTTAGAAAACGTGATATAATTTTATATTCTTGAGGTATTTTTGTACTGTCGTAATGTTTTAGAAAACCTTTTTCTCATGAACCTTTTTGTGGAAATTCTGTAACATGTAGGCTATACTCGTACACTGCTTATTGAAACTTATTAGTTACATTTCTATTAAATAACATAACATATCATTACGCCTGTACCTAATAGTACACCCACATTTCGCCAGTTAGGTTTAAGTTCCGTGTAATATGGGTCTAGCCTATTGCCATCAATCGGGCACAAAGACTTCATGATGGGTTACTGAGAAGTTTCTGATGGATAAATCCCACAAATAGTCAAATAGCAAAAGGCAGAGACACATGGAGGAGGCCTTTACCCAACCTGGGGTCCTTGCAAAAGAAGAAAAACGAACAATTACATTAATACAAGAAACTTATCCCCATTAACACATTCCTACTAGAAATTAAGTTAATTTTCTAACACAAGCAAGGAATAAATAGACTTTTTATATTATTTCTTGGCACAATGACAAACTCAAATTCCGAAATATATCCAAAAATGAAGAGGAGGTTCGAGTGAAAACGGGAAAGAAAATATAGTCTATTAAATATTAATCTTTACTACGCATCATCATCATCTTTCTAGCCTTTTCCTAACTATATTGGGGTCGGCTTCCAGTCTAACCGGATGCAGGTGAATAAAAAAAAAAAAAGAAATTAAAAATTACGCATTAAAACTTAATGTTTTAAAGTAACCTACTATAGTATTTAAACGTGACATTCGTTATTTTGTGAAATGAAAAGGTTGACACAGAAACCTCACTGCGCCAAGAAATGAGACAAATTATGGTCTTCTTCTTTATCGTGTGGTTAGTGCCTCACCTGGTCTGGTGATTTTATGCTGTCCATAGGTCTCTGACTTGCCTTTCAATGCTGTCAAAAAATACATCTCTCAGGCACGCTGGTTTCCTCACGATGTTTTCCTTCACCGAAGCAAGTGATAATTATACAATACACACATGAATCCGAAAAATCAGAGGTGCGTGCCTTGGGTTCAAACTCGAAACCTGGTGACTTATGGGAGTGCGATGGTCACACCACTAGGCTATCACTGCTATGTTAGACAAATGGTGGAAAATATCTTGTAAAAAACGTTTGGGTACGCAAACAACTAGTTGGCTTTATATTTTCAAATAGTTATCTTGTCGCCATCGACATAAAAATTGTAAAAGCGCTACGTAGACGCATTTAGAATATAGAAAATAAACAAAACACTACCACTACCAACAATCTTAAAAAAATAAAGATCATTCGCATACATTTGTCACGTTGATCTTTACTGTTTCTTGGTTGTTCCGTGGATGGGTGCCTCGGAAAGCACCTTAAGTCGTTGGTCCTGGCTGCCATTTCTAGATCCTTGACAGTCGTTACAGATAGTCAGTGTAGCCCGAAAGTCTGACAACCAGTCTTACAAAGTGGTATCGTATTACACAGTACTTACTGGGTTGTGGAGGTCACATAGGCAGTCGCTTCATGAAAAATACTGGTCTTCAGCTGCATCCCGTTAGACTGGAAGCCAACTCCAACGTAGTTGGGAAAAGGCTAGGCAGATGATGATGATGATGACGATTATACTAAGGGAGTATACCGATAGTTTTTCAAACTGAAGGGCTATTTTTTATTTTTTTTTCACACCGTATTCAACATTATTTTTAGTATATGCGAAACCTGAATATAGTTTGTTCAGAATAAGTAACTGAATCGATTCCAATATTTAAAAAATATTGGAATCGATTCAGTTACTTACCTTATAACCATGTTATATTTTTTCCCAAAAATATATATAAAAGTTAAAAGTTGGACACCAAGCGACTTTTTTTTTTTTTTTTTTTTTTTTTCCGGATGGGAAATCATCAAATGACCCCCCCCACTCTGGGCGGAGCGGAGGGGAGTGTCAGACTTGTACTGACTAAAACCCATCCATGTTCCTTCTTTGCCCTTTGTGTTCCAGGGCCACGGTATCTCTTTCGAACAGTCCCGCAGCCCTGGCAGGAACACCAAGCGACTTTAAGTACATATCGTAATAATTTAGGTACCTACTGCCAAATTATTGTTATCAATGAGCTCAAGATGACACTGGAGGCGCGGGCTGCGTGGTGACCACGTTTTTGTGCGGACAACTAGGTAACAGAACAAGCTTATAGCTTTGTGATTTTTCATGATACAGTTTTAAAATTTTGTACATAGATTCTTTACATAAAATACTAGACAGGTGTATCAGGTTTCGCAAATACTAAAACTAATGTTCTCTAAACGTGCTTAGAGTGGATATTCTGATAATTTTCTGTTGTGCTATTATTTCACAAGAGTTAGATCATAAAACTTACATTTACGTATAAAGTCGGAGGACGCGGAGACAATGAACATTTTATGACAAGACTTCACTGAATTATAAATAGAGATTTTTATTTTACGATCTTTCTTTTTGTATAGTATGAATAAATTGAATGATATTTTGATAGCGTTATCAATTTTGTATAAGTTTTATTAATAAAAACATTGTCTAGTCTGATATTCATGAAATCGGTGCAGGTTATAAAAGGGCTATGATTTTTTTATGGATTAAAGTTTTCCAAATATTTTTTAAGAATTTGGCTGTGTGGTTCATATTTATGCTGTGTTATTTTGACAGCTACATGATCGTATGTGACATTTTTATTTTAGAGTAGCTGTGCTCCGCGACCTTCTTTCGCGTGATATGATATAAAAATACTAGTTTATATCTAGCAGCTTCGCCCGCGTGGAGTTCGATAACTGTCTCACGGGATCATACTACCGGGATAAAAACTATCCTGTGTTAATCCAGGTTAAACTATCTCTGTGAAAAATTTCATCCAAATCCGTTTAGTAGATTTTGCTTGAAAGAGTAAAAAACATCCATCCTGGATGGATTGTCACAAAATTTCGCATTTATAATATTAGTAGGTAATAGGAAGTAAGATTACTTCCCTATTTGAATAGGATTCTGTTAACAATTTCAAGGGTTTTAATTTTTTTGCACGGAATCCTAATTCTTTTTCCAAAATAAAATTAGCCCAAGTTACTCCTTTATAGCATTAGATATCTGCCAGTAAAAGTTTTTTCAAAATCGGTTTAACCGTTTCGGAGATTAGCCGGAACAAACAGACAGACAAACCGACAGACAAACAAAAATTAAAAAAGTGTTTTTTTGTTATTATAATACTTCAATTTTATTTATTTGTATATCACTATTTTATCCTATCATAATTATAACCTTATAAATTGGAATGTAAATTATAACCTTGTAACCTGGCAAATTGTAAGCAGGATTGGCAAGCCATGGGGGAGGCCTTTGAGGCCACTGCTGGGAGTGGGACAGAGCAGGATGATATAAAAAAAAATATAACCTATTTTAAGAAAAAAAATATGTTTGTTACATGAGCAGCTCGTATCCACAAAAAAAAAAAAAACGAAAATCGCGTATTTACACGTAGGCTATTTTAAAACCCCCTATTCTTATCATCTTTGCACAAACTACACGATCGGGACGTCACCTCCTATATAAAAGTTTAATGGCGTGGAAGAAAGGGGTTCCTATCAAGAATGTTAGTCCAAGTTTTTGCATCAACTTATATTTTTTTTACGAACATTTTGTTTGGGGACCCTTCCAAGTTGAACGGCCGGCCGAGATCAATTATACGGAGTGTAAAACTTTTACGAACTTTGTTACCTCATTTTTTTTATCTATAGGGGTGCAAACGCCCCTGTGACATTGCAATGGGGAAGTGTTAAGGCACTTAAGGAGAAAGACTTCAAAAATGGAGTCAAATTGCGTGAAATTTTAGCTTTATTTAGAGTTTTTAATTATTAATTAACCCAAATACATAACTTGTGTGTTGTGTGTGTGCAATTGGGTAGATTTTTGATAAACCTTTAGCTTTTAGGGTACCGTATCCGAAGGGTAACCAAAGGGAACCTATTACTAAGTCTCCGCTTTATGTCCGTCTGTCTGTCAGCGGGCTTTATCTCATGATCCGTAATAATGTGAATGGTTGATTCCAGCTTAATAGATAGGACAGCTTTGAACTCGATATAATGCGCCGTGTGAAGCAACGGTGGGTATTAGATGGCGGGACGATCTGGACAGAACCAATGACCAGTGGTCCACATTGGCCCTGGATCGAACGATTTAGTGGTCATGGGGGGAGGCCTTTGCCCAGCAGTGGGATGACACAGTCTAACAGAAATAGTACAGTCTCAAGAAAGTTCTTGTTCACAAAAAAAACACTACTACTCTACACCTATATCTTACCTCTTCAAAACCTTTAAAAGTGTTACAACCTTCCAACTGCTTGAAAATTATCAAAAAAGGCACGTCCCGTCCACAGGGGCAGAGTTTCCTTCAAACAAACATGGCTGGAAGTTAGTGCACGCTTTTAAATTTATTTCTAAACTCGACAGCGGGTTCGACAAAATGTTATCCTCCTGAGTTCGATTGTGGGGCACACGAATTGTGTAGTATTGTGTAAGACGACCGAGCGACATGTCCCCTTCAGAAATAGAAATCATTTATTTGCCAATAATGTAGGTATACAGATATGATGGTTATTTTGGTGAGAGTCCCGATACATTTTGCCTTACGGCATGCAAAATTATTTAACTTATACATTTACTAGACCTAAACATAAACAAACATAAAAAAACCATTATATTCACTACGCAACATTACTAACATTATTAAAAATACTCATATTATTCAAACACATTCGGAATTAGGGACACAGTCAATAATTTAAATTAAAAAAAGAATGTTAATAAATTAAACTACAAATGTATTGACATTTGTAGTTTTTTATTTTCTGCCATTTTTTATTTTAATTTATTAAAATTAAAATAAAAAATGGCAGAAAATTCAATATCACACTAACAGTACTCTTAGAGACTTCTCAGTATCTTTCCACTGTGTGGTATACCTTTTTTACTGCTCACCAATTATATATTATATTGACGATTCGTTGAATTAAGTCAACTAACTACAGTTAACTAAGATGTGAGTGACATTTGAACGAACCTATATTCAGTATCAAGACAAGCTTTTCATGAAAACTGATTCTGAAAATTATGTAACAAAAAGAATCAGTTGTTGTGGAAATACTAGTATGAGAGACCTAAATAATAACAAATGTATGTTCGTGTATCAAAAGCAGAAAAGAATTACAGGGCCTCAAAAACTTCTTCTGCATCGCTGTCAACGGGGAAAGTGTTCAGAAGGCTGACAGCATTGCCTCGTTGAATGTCAATGCTGATTCTTTGACCAAGAAATAGGCCAACACTCTGGTAACGGCACGAGTCGACCTAGTTCGATAAAACTTACAAAAAAAATCACCAACATCTGTACCGTGTAACAAAGGTCGGAAAGACTACAATAGGTACAGTGTGTTTGAAATTTTTTAAAAGAACTGCTATGAAAATCCCAGAGCATAGTGTACGTGGCTGTCATACATTCTTGTATTGGTGAATTTGATATTTTAACTTCGATCCGAGTTCTGGATTTCACGCAAGATTTATAAAGGTGTGTTTACAACTTTAGATGTATGTCCTTAGGCTCCGTTCACGACCACGGGGGACGCAACTTACCTGTCAACTGTCGCAAGACACATGTCACTTGTAATGGCGTCTAGATGGTAGTTAAGGGGTTAAGCAGAGAGGGTTCACTGTAGAAGAAAAGTTTCTACATACAATGCATTCTTATTTTTTTGTAGACGTCTATAGCTAGAGAAATGGTGATGTCATGACAGGCCATTATATTCATCTGTTCACGGTTTTATGTAATCATCACACTCAGTTTCGTGACACCGCCAAGTAGTTGATGATTAGAGAAAGATGATGATGCTGCTGGTCCATTATTCTTAAGTTCTGGTTTTATAAAGAAATTCAAATGAACTATGAAAAGGCTCTTGTACAGTGTCCATGGAGTTTCTTGCCGGTTCTTCTCCATAGGAAACGACCAACCTGAACCGTGCACCTTTTTTCAACGTTTTATAAGCGCCAATGTAGGCCTATGTGAAATAAAATATATTGATTTTGATTTATGAGGGTGTGTTCAAAGTTACAAAAAACAAAAAGAAACTTCAACACAATTTCATTCGTTTTTAGGAGGCTTATGTCAATCATATACATTTTTTTTTTCATTAACGTTCATCATCTGCCTAGCATATTCTCAAATATGTTCGGGTCGACTGCCAGTCTCTAGGTAGTTCGGATGCAGCTAAATACCAGTATCTTAAATTGAGCGACTGCTTATCTGAACTCCACAACCCAGTTAGTACTGGGTAATACTAACCCTTAATAAGACTGGTTGTCTAAATTTCGGGCCACTGCACTGACTACCTGTAACGACTGTCAAAGATCTATAAATGACAACAGGGACTAACGGCTTAACATGCATTCCGAGGCATGTCGGAAACTCTGTATGCAATGAGTGGTCACCCATCCACGGATCAACCTACACAAGCGCGGCTTAACCTGAAGATCGACTCCAGGCGGCTGTTATTATTTAGCAACGAGTTCCTCTTTTTCCACTATTGTTATCAGCCCTCTGGTATTTGTGTCTTAAACTGCATATTGTATCAGAAAAATAGCCGTATCAGCCAAATTCAATATTTCAGGCCATTTGTCAAAGTTTTACGGAAAAAGCGAAAAATTATACCTTTATAGTACTGCTAACGGTTTTATTATTTCAATATATCGAAACAGACAGGTTTACGATCGTTTTATAGGCGATCGAACTTAACCATTGCGAATTTCAGGTTTTTTCTTAATCCATAAAAGTTTTGGGTTGTGAATTTTGATTTAGGGTTTTAGTACCTAGGGATAGGCCTTAAAAATAGACTGACTTTATTTATAGTTACGTTTAAACGGCACAGTTGGGTAATATGAGTTACTGCTCTTTTAGAACACTACCTAATCGAGCCTTTATATTCTACAATTCTATTTTAGTAATCGAGTTATGCTTATGGTCACAAAATAATCAATCTGTCTGAATAGTTTAACAAGTTTCTATAATCAAGTTGCCGCACAAATGTCGGCGCCTGACTTATTTTCCGCATCAACTCGGCTGAAACAAAAGATCGAGATTAATCACACCTGATACTTCTATGATAATGTCATCATCAACATCAAAAACAATGTACAATCACTTACATAATGCACATCAGTGATAGCCTAGTGGTGTGACCGTCGGACTGCCAAGTCATAGGTCTCGAGTTCGAACCCAAGGCACGCACCTCTGATTTTTCGGATTCATGTGCGTATTGTATAATTATCTCTTGCTTTTCGGTGAAGGTAAACATCGTGAGGAAACCAGCATGCCTGAGAGATATTTCTTGACGGCATGTAAAGCCAAGTCAGAGGCCCATGGGCGGCTAAAAAGTCTGACACCAGGTTAGGAACTAACCACACGATAAAGAAAGAAGTGGTAATTTCCCCTCAAAAACTACTCTTACTGCTTTCGAAATGAAGTTGCTGTCAATGTCAAATATTACTCACTAGCTGTAGCCCGCGACTTCGCTCGCGTGGAAATTTTGATGTGTATGTGTGAGTAAAAAAAAGATAACCTATGTCCTTCCCCAGGATATAATCTATCTCCTTACCAAATTTCATTACGATCCAATAAGCCGTTTAGTCGTGAATAGGTAACAAACAAACATTTAAAAAAATCTTTCCTCTTTATTATAATATTACTATAGATGTGTGATTCACTGTACTTGTGGATATTGTTTAGGTGGATTTTATTGGTATTTTAATATTTGTAATATTTTTATTGACATTTTATATTTGCATCTTGACATTTTACTCTAAATTTTAATCAGCTTTTTGTATTTTAATTTGTATGCCAGTAACGACAAAACATAACAAGAACCTTTGCTACTTATGAGATCCTTAATCTTTATATCTATGTTTAACAAATAAATGATTCTGATTCTGTGTGTAACTTGTGGATATTTTTTCTTCTATTTTTTCTTAATGAAAACTTTAAGGAGATGACGGGATGAGCTGGACTCTTTCGCAAAGGATTGGCCTACAATCACACCAGACCGCGACATGTGGAAAGAGGGATGGAGGCCTTTGCCCTGCAGTGGGACAATATAGGCTTATAATAATATAATATAATATAAAAAATTTGGGCCCCAAACTAGGAATTTCTCCTGTATCGTGGGAGCGTTTACAGACATTTAAACTCACATACACAAACAGCCAGACCCGGAACAACTATCTGTAGGCCATACAAATATTTGTTCCGTGCGAGGATCGACCCGCGACACGCAACGCAGCAGTCAATCGCTCAGCCACTGCGTCCACCGTGTCGTCAATATTACATTTAGTTAAATTGACTATGTAGTTTTACTCGCTCTGGCTACACATACAGCAAAAACATTAGTACAAAAGTACTCAGACAAATAGAAACCTTTCCTGATTATACCCAAATACTCGTACCAACTCGACCCAACTCGTCCCTATCCTTACTAATCGGATATTCGATTAAAGAAAATAAAGGAGCCACTCCACCTAACTTGTAGTACTAGTTAGGAATACAAACGGCCGTGAGAGTCTAAAAATATTTGCCCGGCAGGTGGGCCAGTGTCCCCAGTCCCAAAAGGGTCGTTGGGCGAAAGCCTCTTTGAGGCGTGGCCGTATTCTGATGCTCACTATAGCGGATTTTTGAGATTTTTTTTTTAACCTAACTTGGACGATTTTTCGAGGAAGGATTACGACTAGGCACTAACTGGGTTGTGGAGCTCAGATAGGCAGTCGCTCTATGTAAAATGCTGGTCTTTAGGTGCATCCGATTACACTGGAAGTCAACCCCAACATAGTTGGAAAAAGACTAGGCAGATGATGTTGGTTACGACTAGATAAAGGTATGGGTAGGTATTATATTTTATTCTCAAACTAGAACCTCTACCTCCTCCACCTCTGCTTGGCACAGTTTTTGGATAAAAAAGACGAAGGAAGATTTTTTTTTATTTGTCAACACCAAGATTTCATTAAAGTTTTTTTTTTCTAACCTGCTCTGTCCCACTCCTGGGCAAAGGCCTCCCGCCGTTCCTTCCACATCTGCGAACCCGCGCGTCCACCTTCCAGTTCGGACGGAACTTGTCCAGTTCATCCTAATATGCAAGTTATTATGCAAATGTAATATTAATGTATCATACATATAAACCATTCGGGATAAATTCTCCAAATGGTAGTGAAAAGTACACAAAAATGCGTTGGTATTTGAGAAAAACAACGTGTTCACATAGACAGGCCCGAAAACGATTCTAATTTAATTTTAATAAGAAAAGATATAAGCGGTTGAAGTTCTAAGTAGATGCTTTTGTCAACACACAGACCGGACAGATGAACGGACATGACGTAATCATGGTTCAACAATACTATTTACTAACTGGTCCGTTTAAACTATTAACTTGGAACGTGACCTTGAAACACCAATTCCGGCGGAAGAAACAAAACAAGTTTAACTTCTTATTCTTTATCGTTATTTAGTCTAAAAATACTATTATATTGAGTTTACTTGGTCAAGGTTATAAAATAAATATGGATCGGTATCTCATCGTGTCTATAGAAAGTTGTCCTAATCAAATCTCTGAGTTAGAGAATCGACACTTTATTCAAAAGAAAAAGTCCGTTACTAATATTTGTCGGATATGTCAGGATTTATTCCGTAAGGCTCGTACATCATGTGGGCAAACGATGGGTTTCGTGCTATGAAAACACACTGTTTATAATAAATTAACAAATTACTTGACATTACAATTTAAAACAATAACACGGGGCACAATGAATCGGGTAAAGTTCCAGGACATCTCAACTCCACTGCCATCAGACGCTCAATGTCGTCCTTGCCTCGAGCTGTAAACAACAGGGCTCTGTAGAAGCACGCTGTGGTGTGGGTAGACTTGTCAGTACGTCTCGTGATGTCACCACTGGGGCGCTTGCGTTCTTTATGTCCATACCAATGACCGGATCCGACATATTTATGAATGACCAACCAAATGATTGAGTCAATGACCTGTTGTACGATCAAACATTTCCTACACTTGCCCTAATTTATTTTGTAGTTCTAACTGTTTGTTCATATACGTCAAACTAATTTCGTTTACGCCTAGATGACGTCAATCGTTAAATAAATACGTCAGTAGGGCATGCATGGTAATGCCTAATTATTTCAAGTTCATTGGTCTTAAAAGTAGACTTTGCTACGTCATACTCATATACTAAATCTAAGATGAAGTGAAATGTTTTACCTATTTTGCCACGTTTTTGTTTTACCACGTCTCTCATTTTTTGTAAATAACAGATTCAACACAAAAGGTGTAAGAAGAGACTGAAACCTATTGCATTGTATTGTATCGGAAGATATCCAAAATACCAATTGTAATAAAAATACATGTAACAGCTAACTTGACACACTTCGCGCTTTATTCACACGTCATTGCATTTCTGATGTATAATAGAAAAAATATACTTAATAGAGTAATATTAAGTACATACAAACCGACTCGTAACAAAAGACCACTTAACTTAAAGGAAAAAGGACCAACTCACTCACCCCGTTCTAGTTTACAGAATAACCCTCAGAGAGGGTACCGACTGCGGACAATCCGTATTGCTGTTTTGATTAAATTTTGACAGAGAAATGCAGATTGTTCTTTTTATGCAGCGCCAGAAAAATTGAACTGGACCGAGCTAGATATATTTTTATTGAAAACCCCTTTTGACTGCAATAGAGGAATTTCGTCCAATGTATTTAGTATATATTGCAAAGTCTTTTATGTTTCTGGACATGAATGTTGATGAATGCAGAGGGAGAGGAAGGCCAAAGAAAAGATAGATGGATGGTGTGAAGACTGATATGAAAGAGAAAGGAGTAAATGATGCCGTGACGTCTGACAGGGGAGAATGGAACAAGAAAACGTGTTGCGCCAAACCCAAATAGAATGGGACAAAAGGACAGAAAGATGAAGATGCAAGTTTTTTTATGTTATTATTGAACTGTGTGTGTGATAATAGGGTTTATTGTATTCAAGCTTGTACATAGGGTGCAAATAAACTTACAGTTGAATTACTAGCAAAATGTATGTCTAAACGAAACAAGATAATTAACAGCTATTAAAGGAATTTCGATTCAACCATCAAGACAAGAGACTTACTATGTAAAGAATATAGTCGCTACATACAGCTGCGACTAATGTAAAGCTCAGATAAAAAACTATAACAATGAAAAAAATTAACCACATTCATTTATGATACAGTTACTACGGCAAATCCAACGATACGACACTTACTTCGAAGGCGTATCATGCTATTTAAATTTAGCCTCGGTTAAATTAAGCATAACTATGACAACAAAAAAAGTATCGCGGTAGCGCCTTAACGGTTCATCGATTTCTCTCACATCAATTTAATATCTATAACAACACACTAAAACATAAACAAACCGTAATAAAACAGGTTACATCAAACACGCGAAAGTCAATGTCAACCGTTAGACAGCCATATGTAAAGTTAATTCTAATTTCCAATACACTTGCAATAATTGTACACAACTGTATCAAATCACAATGAAATGTAATTTGTACTGTCCCAGCAATCGGTGTAACGCTCCAACGGTTGTCTCGATCTTGTCCCTGAAGTGTTGCGGTGCTTACCAAACGCTTTCCTCACCATCCAAACTAAGAATAAACTATAAATAGCTTCGGCAACAACAAATCAGCACAGTCAATCAGCAAACATGAAGTTGTTAGTAGCAGTGGCACTTTTGTGCCTAGCTTCGGCTTACAGTCGTGAGCTGGGTGAAGAGGAGAAGGATCTTGTAGCGGCCGCCAGTGGAAAGAGCCATCATCACGAGGAAGGTGGCGGTAAGGAGCATCACGCCGACCACCATCATGAACACGGTGAGAAAGGACACAAAGGTCACAAAGGACATCACCACCACCATAAGGGCGACCACGGTCACCATGGCAAGCACCACAAGGAAGGACATCACCACGAACATGGCGGCCATCATAAGAAGCACTGGGATGAACATGATCATCACGGACATCATCACGAGCACGGTCACCACCACAAAGGAGGCAAACACGGTGGCCACAAGCATCACGACAAGGGTGAGAAAACCGACGGCTACCACAAGAAGTACCATAAGGACGAGTTCCACAAGGACCATCACTTCTACGATGACGAACACAAAGAAGGCAAGCATCACAAGCATGGCAAGCATCACGGACACCACGAAGACAAGGGAGGACACCACAAGAAGGGAGGCCATCACGAACATGGACACCATGAGCACCATCATGGCAAGCACGGACACCATGACAAGCACCATCACGACGAAGATCACAAGGGCCACAAGGGTCATCACGGCCATGAAGAACACCATCATCATCATCATGATCATGGCAAGAAGGGAGGTCATCACGACCACAAGGATTGGGGTTTCCATCATGGAAAGCACTGAAATGCCAAAAATATGCTGTGATACTATTTTATATTTTTGTTACGGGTTTTTGTTAGTTTTTTATAAATTATTGAATAAGCATCGTTACAAAAATGTGCGAATAAAGTTGTTATATTTTTATTGATTTGTTTGTTTCACCTAAATTCGACTGACAACATGTGATTGAAAAGTGTGGAAAGTTTGAAGCGAATGAAGTAGGCCTTATTAAAATATTGACAATATTACGAATGTCAAAGCTTATTCTAAACTTCAGAAATACATTAATTAATACATTTATTTATATTTTAAGAAATAATGTGCATAGTATAATGTGTGATGAGAATGACAGTCATAATGCAAGTCAGTATTTTTCAAAATGAATCCTTTATTTTATTATATATCAGTAAATTAGAATTACAATTTCTTAATTGACAATATTTAAGCATTCATTCCCTGTAACAGTTAAATATTTATGTCTTAAGAAAACAAATATATTCAGGTAATTTCTCTAATGAATTTTGTAAGCAGCGACGTAATAATCAAAAGAAACATTTTTGATGTTGTGATAGGTTTGTTAAATTTCCTAGACTACAACAAGATCGCACAATCTTGAATTTTACAAAATTCTGAAATTAGTGACTAAGGACGGTAAAGTTAAAGACCCCGATAACCTTTTCATCGCCAGAGCATAAACGTTCGCGCGTGCACTCCACGACAAGCCACAATTTCACATACCATTTAGTCAAATATTTGTGTCTTTGGCGTACTGGGTACGCGCTTGCTTGTCACGTATATGTGACGATGGTGGTCAAAAGGTTAATAATGCTACATCAAGTTTTAGAACTTACCGCCTAATGCACCATTTAGATGTCAGACTAACGCGATAGAATGCGTGGTTAACTGAATACATAGCCCAGTTCATTGCTGCACATTGCCAGGGACCTGAAATATTTTATGGGACATTCTATCAATCGGTAACTGCGAATACGAAAGTTAACGGTGCAATATTAATATACACTCAGCATCAATAACCGTTAATGAAAAACTAACAGTTTATAATTTTTAAACGTACATCGGAGCGTCAAAATCGACTTCTCAATGATAGACGTCAGGTCAGAACTTCATACGTCATATTTTGTATAACCTAACAACAATAAAAACAAAAAAGATTGTTTTTCAATTTAAATTAATAAGGATGGTTCAATCTGATAATAATCAACTCAACGGAGTCACAAACGTTTTAGGAATTGTTTTCTTCCTTGGTTTACTTACGTTCCTTGTTTTAATAATATAATTTGGTGGCAAGTCATATCAGTGAATATATCTAGATTATACAGTCACCTGGTAAAGAGGGTTCTGCTCCACATCAGCTTTCACACTTGGAAAAATTAGATTTTTCAAAGTCAAATAAAACCAAGGCCAATAAAATGTGGTCGAACAAGGTTAAGTAGCAGAACTTTACTATTGCGCTTGTCTCTCTCATGTAGACCAATCATGTATTGGATTTATATCCATTTAATGTCCCACATGGTCCCACTGTGCATGTTTATGCACAACTATTTAAGATAAAGTTGAGAGCAAATGACAAAGAGAAAGGGGTCTTACACGCTGGTCAGTCTAAATACGCACCTCTTTAAACATTAAAGTCTTGGCAACCATTCATATTGCTGAACGTAAAAGCTGGTGGCCTTACGTAATAGAGGACATCTTGAAGCTATGATGTGACTACGACCCCCAGTGCTATAAAAATGCCGCAAAGAAGAGGAGAAATTATGTGTCGAAGTCTACCAATATAATTGAAAAAAATAGACCAAAGAATAGTGGCGAGATTTTAGCGCATCTCATGCTTATTTATACCATAGTAACGGTACGAAATTTGTCAAGAAATAATAATAATAAAGCTTTATTTGTTCTCACAGTATAAAACCTTAAGATTAGATAGTTACAAAAATAACAGTGATCGTGGTTTTATAGTCACAGTACGGATCGCAACTGGCATCTTAGCTAGATTACAGAGTAACCTGTGTTAAAGATACCAGTCCCTTTTCCCTATAAAATTTTAAGACAATTTCACACGAGATTCAAAGTTTTTTTTTTTTTTTTTTATGCAATCTAGATTTTATTAACAATGCGAGAAAACAAAAGATAAAATAAGGTAGAAATTAAAAACTAAAGGAAAATTTTCTTTGTATGCATGCGCGTGTGAGCGAGATTTTTAATAGAGATGTGTAAGTGTGGGTGTAATTGCGTTTAGATATGTGTGTGTGTGTGTCTGTGTGTGTGTGTGTGTGTGTGTCTGTGTGTATTTGTGTATGTAATTATACTACGACATTGTACTTAAGAGGTTTTCCGTCTCTTGGTAGGTCAGTCCTTGAAGCCATTTAGTTATTAGATTTTTACAATCGCGGCTAGATAGTTGGTAAATCGGGAGTATTTTATTCAATTTGTTGTACAATGTAGGTGCAAGAAAATAATTGAACCTAATGGAATGGGTAAGGTTACTTTTCCTAGTTACACAAACTATGTCTTTACGCCTTTTGGAGATTTTTTTGTATGGGGTCGCAGAATGCTGAATTAGGACAGTTTTTGCTATGAAAAGTTGCCTCACAGTCAACACTTGACAACTTTTATAAAGTTCGGCAGTAGGAAACATATAATTTTTAAAGTTGCTCACTTTTAAGATAGCTCTTTGCGCTCTTTCTAATTTTAATAACCTTGTTTTTGGCGCACCTCCCCAGGTCGATATGCAATAACTCAGTAACGATTGGCAAAGTGCAAAAAAGACCTGCCTTAACAATCGTGCATCAGCTACGTGACGTAGGGTTTTAAAAATATAAATTAGTTTCCTAACTCTATTCTGTAATAACTCAATGTGGAGTGAGAAAGAAAGACCATTGTCTAGAGTTACGCCAAGATATTTGGTATTGGTCACTTGAGCTAATTTGGGACAGTTACAGATCTGGTCGTCGGGAACAGAGCACGAATGCGCGACAAGGTACAGGGAGAGTGGAGGTTGGGTGGTTTGACGGAGTGAGAAAGTCATATAGTTGGTTTTGTCAGTATTGAGTGTTAGTGAGTTTTTAGCCAACCATTCCTTAATTATATTAAAACCATATTGAGCTTTCTTAAAGACTTCTGGCCATGTTTCACCAACAAATGAAAGTGCAGTGTCGTCTGCGAACGCCGTTATCTTGGTATCATTTAACTTAATCTGGCATAGGTCGTTTAGGTATACGAGGAAAAGAGTCGGCCCGATCACACTCCCCTGCGGAACTCCATATGTTATTGGCAGCTCATCACTCAAATAATTATTAATTTTTACACATTGGGTTCGGTTATGTAGATAGTCCCTCAGAATAGATTCACCTCTCACGCCAATTTTTTCCAGCTTATGAAGTAGGAGGGGAGTAGAAACTGTGTCAAACGCCTTAGCCAGATCTAGAAAGATAGTGAGGACCTTTTTCTTTTCGTCTAGGATTTTGACTATATGGTTAGTAAGATCCAGGACTGCATTAGAGGTGGATCTATTTCGTCTAAAGCCATACTGAGCGGTTGACAATAAGTTCTTGTCTTCCAGGAATTTTATCAGTCGTTTATTAATTATTCGCTCCAGGATCTTGGATAGTATAGGCAATACGGCAATCGGACGATAATTGGCGACACAGTCTTTACCCCCACTCTTGTAAATAGGATGGATAATTGACTTTTTAAAACATAAGGGGAAAGTACTTGTTTCGAGGCAGAGGTTAAAAACATGGGTTATGACAGGGATGAGGAGGTTTTTGTATCGCTACGCTATGTTTCGAGTACGAGTCTAGATAGTAGTAAGAGTAAAGAAAGACGTTAGGGAAAAAATCTAACAGAAACTATTAACTATTACATGGATAATGATAAATCATTATCATTATTATTGATTTATTTTCTGTGTTAGTGTTTTGTGTGTATATAAATATACACACAAAACACTAACACAGAAAATAACAGATTAAGAAAAGAGCACAAAGGTACTGTTTATTTCAATAACTTCTAGGAGACCTACGATAGGAGAGATCTCTGACTGTAACGTTTCAATGACTATCAAGATGAGTCACAAATAAACATGATTAATATTAGTAGCTATTGAACATTCACCGATGCAGAGTTTACTTTCAGATGAGCTGTTCAAGAAACATAATTTGTACGATCATCATCAGCCCACAGCTGACACAGGTTTGTACCATAATGAACAAACCTGTTTCAGAAGTCCAGCCGGCCTGTCGTGTCGGAGAGCTCCCATATCAGAGTAGGGATTCATCAAGGAAGCGCACAAAGTCCCTTGCTGTTTAATATCACCATGAACTACCTAACCGATGATGATGATGAACTACCCAACCGAGAAAATCCAGAAACCCACACCATATAACCTTTTATATGCGGATGATGTTGCTCTCTTCTCAGACAGTATAAACAAAACAATAGAAAGAAATTTCTGGAGTTAAATCACTCATAAGCTGCATGGTATCAACTTCAACCCTGACGAATCAATCAATCATCAATCGCTGAAGTCAAAGCTTGGCCTAACAGATGAATAGCGCCAAAAGATTAAGATAGCCGACCCCGCGTAACAGGAATTAGCGAAGGCAAAGAAGAAGATCACCAGCCTACAGCAAAGATTGTTGCTCCACCTAGCTCGAGGGCATCCCACCTTACGCTTGACGATTCACGGTCTACACTCAAATTGTGCCATAGAAAACTGTTAAAGATTACTTACGATTAAGGGCGCCTCTATTCCTTCTGCTTATAAAAAAGTTGTTGTGTAGTGTTTTTCGACAATTAGTGAGGAAACCACACAAATAATCCCGCCATCTAATTCTTGATCTGCCAGGGCCTTTCTGGCTATTTCAAGGCTCTAGTCTTCTGTAATTATTCTCTTAGCAGTTTCGTTAAGGTCTTTTAGGTTTTTAACTACATCCACAGTTGCGTTTTGCAACTCAATGTGGGTTCGAATCCAGTCTGGGTGTTAGTCAATGACCAAGTCTAAGTACCATATTATAATACCTACCTAACAATAAGAATTTAGAATACGAATAACACGTAAGTCGCATTCGTTGATTAATTTGTAGTAGTAACTAGTTTTTGGAAGTCTTCCAAATACTGCTGTTATTAGAGCATTTTGAAGAGCCTACGCGTCATTATGTTTGCGTAATTTATATTTTCAAGGTTGACTATAAAAATAATGGTTTATGTTGGAACTAAAACGACTTAAGAAATTAATATTTTCAGTGTACTTTCCATTTTTTTCTCGTTTCCCCGTCGTATAAAAATTTAAAACATCGTATTATTAAAATCGATTCGTCATGGAACATTACATACTCTACAGAAGTACAAAAATAAAGCTTACAATATGAAGTCAACGGAACGTGTGAATAGATTATTTTTTCGGACACGTGTAACAATTGTAGCATTTCTTGAACATTTTTTAACGACACATTGTGATAAACACAGACTTTTCCGAACAAAAATATCTTTTTTTTACAATTTAATTCTAGTTTACATTCTGAATACAAGCAGCAAATCGGAAAAGCACACTGAAATACTGAAGACTGCCAAATTAATTTCACCGCGCGGAAGCCGTTTACTCTTGACCCTGAAATGCCGCGACGCTTACACAACACTTTCCTCATCGTTTAAACTAAATTAAAACTATAAATAGCTTCCACAATAGAAGATCAGCACAGTCAACCTGCAATCATGAAGCTGTTAGTAGCAGTAGGACTCCTGTGCCTAGCAGCGGCCTACGCTCGGGAGTTGGGCGAGGAGGAGAAGGATCAGGTGGCAGCAGCCACACACCACAAGGGTAAGGGAGGCGGTGGCGGCGGTGGCGGCCATGAATCAGGCGGTGGTCATCATCATCACGCTGAACACCATCACGAGGACGGACACCATGGACACAAAGGCCACAAGGGCCATCACCATCACCACAAAGGC
Source organism: Noctua janthe (assembly GCA_910589295.1). Lineage (NCBI taxonomy): Eukaryota > Metazoa > Arthropoda > Insecta > Lepidoptera > Noctuidae > Noctua > Noctua janthe. Next base: position 4,358,809 of record OU342561.1, read on the forward strand.
GACCACGGTGACCATGGCAAGCACCATCATGGAGAGCACCACCATGAACACGGCGGTGACCACAAGAAGCACTGGGATGAACATGACCACCATGGACATCATCACGAACATGGTCATCACCACAAAGGAGGCAAACACGGCCATCATGAGCACCACGACAAGGGTGAGAAGACCGACGGTTACCACAAGAAGTACCACAAGGACGAATTCCACAAGGACCACCACTTCTACGACGGCGATCACAAGGAAGGCAAACACCACAAACATGGACATCATCATGGACATCATGAGCATGAGGGAGGTCACCACAAGAAGGGCGGTCATCACGAACATGGACATCATGAGCACCATCATGGCAAGCATGGACACCATGACGGGCACCATCACGATCATGACGATAAAGGACACCACGGTCATCACGGCCATGAAGAACATCATCATCATCATGATGATCATGGCAAGAAGGGCGGTCATGGTGACCATAAAGACTGGGGCTTCCATCACGGAAAACATTGAGTCACCAAGACTAGACTGTGATATTATTTTATATTTTTGTTACGTGTTTTTGTTGGTTTTTTTATAAATTATTGAATAAGCATCGTTACAAAAATGAGCGAATAAAGTTGTTATAGCATTCTTTTTTTTTGTTTTCTTTAGCTATCTGTTCTGAATTCAAATGTTGATGGGAGGTCATTAGATTGAATAAAACATTCATACAACAAAATGGCTAAGCAGATGTTGATTTAAAGAACATGGATAAGATATTTAATTGTCCTTGTGTTTTGCACCTAGTCTCAAAACTAAAAATAATGATTTAAAAAAACTAATGTACCTACTAGATAAAGCGAGATATTTAGTTACTGTCACTGCATCTATATAAGGTTCCATTAAAATAGATGAAGAAACTTTTAGAAATAATTCAGACCACCAAAATGGTAAAAAAAAATAAGAAAAACGAATTAGATACTTACAAGAAACAAAATCAGCTAACGAAAATACACTGAAAATGTTGGTTACCCAATGATTTTAGGTCAAAATAAAATCACTTTAATCAGTGTTTTTTTGCTTGAATATCATTGGTTAGACGTACTGAACGCTGTGTTATAATTTGTCCATCTATTTAATGGGACCTTATAAATTCATTATCACTTAGATGATGATTTATGTTATGAACCAACGAGAAAACAAAGACAAATCTATTTCTTCCATGATTTATAAAATTCCAAACAAACCCACGCTGCAAATTAAAACATAATTAGCATCAAAATTAAACTGGCTCCACATAATTACGTTCACAACACGCTGACCGTAATCAATCTTGCCAAAAAGATCACCTGTCCCTTTGGATTAATAAGGGGAATTCGTATGTGGCTAATTTCAAATCCTGGGTAATATATGACTTTGTAACATGGGCAGTTGTGAGCTTAGCTGGATTAAGGGTTTTTTTATGGGGTGAAGTCTTTTTGTTTGTTGGTTAACGTAGGTTAAAAATTGTGTGGTAATCGGTTGGCTTGTGATGCGGAGGAATGAGGAAAATGTCGTGATTAAAATATTGAATATGAATGTGGATGGCTATAAGGGTAGAGGGAAAGAACCTCACGTACCAGCCGCCGTGGGAGACGCCCTGTGCGTCGGGGGTCACGTGGTGGCTCTCGGCTACCGTAGGCGCGGGCCTGTGGACGGCGAGTTATAGACTAGCTCGTCGTCCGGCCGTCTTATGACGACAGGCCGTGTCGACGGCGCGTTCGTGTTCCCCGTGCGCCTCAAAGAGATGTCAGCAAATAAGTAGGGGTCCGTATGGGTCGATGCCTGCCAGAACTGCGGGACTGTTCGAAAGAGATACCGTGGCCCTGGAACACAAAGGGCAAAGAAGGAACATGGATGGGTTTTAGTCAGTACAAGTCTGACACTCCCTTCCACTGCGCCCAGAGTGGGGGGGTCATTTGATGGCTTCCCATTCGAAAAAAAAAGAAGGGTAGAGGAAGACAAAAGAAACGATTAATGGATTGTGTGAAGGATGATATGGCGAGAAAGGAGATGTCTGATGAGATGACGAGTAATAGAGAAGTATGGAAGAAGAAGACATGCTGCGCCGACCCCAAATAAATTGGGATAAGGGCTGGAGAATGATGATGGTTAAAGTATTATTTTTGTGTGGTCTGTATTATGGTTTTGGAAAATGTTGTGAAGACAATTTTCGAGTATCAATATGGATGACTATAATAGGAGTAGAGGAAGCCCAAAGAAACGATGAATGGACAGTGTTAAATATATAACATCACATCACGCCTTGTAATCCCAAAAGGGTTCGGCAGAGGTGTACCTAACAAGTTCACCCACATTTCGCCAGTTCTTATTGCCATCAACCGCGCACCACCAGCCCAGATTTATTTATTGAGATATTATCTTTATCCACCTCATTGGTCCTTTGACTACCTCATTGCTCGAGTAGTCGCAAGCGCGACTGCTGAGCATGTGGTCTTGAGTTCGATTCCAAGGTCGGGCAAAGTGTACGGAGCCTAGATTTGTGCCCGGTTGATGGCAATAGGCTCACCCCATATCACATGGGACTTAACATAACTGGCGAAATGTGGATGTACTATTAGGTACACCTCTGCCCAACAATTCGGGGATTACAGGTGTGATATAATGTTATGTTTCTTTAACTAACACTGCCACTTCACATCTTGAAGAAGATAAATATAGTGTTCATCTAAAGCTTTGATACCTATCTCCTCTCAATATTCTCTAAGTAACTAACAACTAATTGTCTTAAGAGCCAATCCAATAATTCGCTCTTTATCCAATTACTCCATGTCTACTAACAAGATCCTAAGAAAATAGATTGGAGCATAATTGACAGAGGTCCAAGTAAGGGCTCTAAGCTAAAATAACGTTGCAGACAAGCCGTAGATTACAATACAATACGTTTAAATACATATTAGATTATTCTAGACATTCTCCTATTTGGGTTACGGTACCAATTACAACGAGTGGTAGTCCAGTTGTTTGATTTATATGGTGCAATCTTTGGGATACTCCAAGGCTTGAACCTCGGTCCTTCATTCATAATTTATTCCATAGTGGTTATGGTTTTGGAAAGTATAAGAGTAGAGGAAGACCAAAGAAACGTTGAATGGATTGCGTAAAGGATGACAATATGGCAAGAAAGAAGGTGATTAATGTGATGACGAGTAATAGAGAAGTATGGAAGAAGAAGACATGCTGCATCGACCACAAATGAATTGGGATAAGAGCAGGAGAATGATGAAATTGTTATGGTTTTGTATGTGCTAGACTTCGCCTTCGCCATTAAACCAACAAGACAGGTTTGGAAAATACAGCAATCCTATTGAATGGTATCGCATACTGCTCCAAGAAGCCACATTTAGTTCAAATACTACTTTAAGTTATTAGAGGAGCTCGTGGCTAAATAATAACAGCCGCTCGGGTCGATCTTTAGGTTAAGCCGTGCTTGCCTAGATTGGTCTGTGGGTGACCGCCTATTACATTCCGAGTTTTCTCCGTGCCTCGGAAAGCACGTTAAGCCGTTGGTCCCGGCTGTCATTTGTACAGTCGTTAGGCAGTCAGTGGCCCAAAAAGTCTGACAACCAGTCTTACCAAGGGGTATCGTATTACCCAGTACTAACTGGGTTGTGGAGGTCAGATAAGCAGTCGCTCCATGTAAAGTACTGGTATTCAGCTGCATCCGGTTAAACTGGAAGCCGACCCCAATATAGTTGGGAAAAGGCTAGGCAGGCACTACTTTAAGTTATTAGTTTGTGAATTCATTTCCTGGTACTCCACATCAGCTCTAAAATAAAACCCATACCTGCTAGGGCAGTCCCAAAAGTACCGGGCCTAACGTATATTACGTCGGTTTTTTTTTTGAAAATAATGTCGTTGGTACAGAAAACAAACCTTATGAAACTAAAATCTAGACTTTCAAGCCGCCATATTACTTTTTTCACGCCCATAAAATAGTGAACCCTATCACTGAATTTCTGAACATGGAGAAAATTGGTTACGTGATGCAAAACTATCATTTGATAGTCCAACATATTTTTTTTTCGACCTGGCATCTCGCAGTTCAACCTTTGAGGCTGGTTTCTGTTTAACCGGACACAGGGCGACCAATATCAAATCCGAGTTATAAAGGGTGTAACGAGACCCTTATTGAAGCCGAAAGGCACTTGCTCTCCCCGTCATTGAGGCCATTTTTTTGTTCTAGACCATACCTGGGAACCATCTAGTTATATTGGCGGTCAAAGTTCCAACTTTTTCACAAGTTTAAAAAAATACTAGTTTTTGATGTTGTAACTTTACTTTCAACAGCCCCACCACCCCTATACTATTAAATCCATCCATCAGCACAATGTTTTGCGACCGTAAAACGTGATTATTCACCTAAAAAAAAATCATTTCCCAGCAATAGTTTTTGCGCAAACTTACTTAGTTTGATGTACTGCTTGGTTGACGGCTTCGTGAAGGGTCCGTTTACACCCTATATACTATTACTACTGTTTTTTTTTTGTATTTTCTTAGTTAGGCTGGGTATTTCTGAGACTGCCCTCGTATTTATCTAATAAAATTTTTTCTAAAACTTCTACCCGCTGCAACTCCCAACCCGCCTTCAAACTACTCGTAATATAGCGTAGTCTGCCGCCAAGTTCACCCATTTACCAACAGTAACTGCTAATGTTTGACCCTAACTCTAGTGACGTTGTGCAAACTTCAGCTATGTTGTAAGTTTATTTAATTGCACAGAAATCAGAGCGCAAGTCTGTATGTAAGGTTGGAATAAGGTCGTTGGTTTATTATTGTACCCAGGACCGTGTAATATCTAACTCGATCTGAGAAGAGTGTCATGGAGTTTCTTGCCTATTCTTCTCCATGAGATCTGATTATGGAATGGGCAACTGCAGTTCCTTCATAGTTATTATGCCTGTGTGGCTGGGCTGTAAGGAGTTGTTGTTTGTAGCTTCCTGAAATTGACTGATTCCTGAACGATCAAATAATGTCACAATTATTAATTATTCGTTGGTTTCACTGAAATTACACAATTTACTCGGATTCAACTGACTTATTGATGATTGCTAACAATTGACAGCTAACTGGCTTGACTGAAAATATATCAAAGAAAACCAGTTAACCAGTAACGACGAAAAATTTCTATGTTGGGGGGGGGGGGGGGCAGAACGATATACGTGGTGGTAATTGTTTCACGGTGTCCGTTCCACCCTCTGTATTTTGCAATTAGTGTGAACATCTTTTAATTTTGAGTGCAATAAAGAATGAGAATATGTACTAAAAAATATAAGTGAATCTATCAAAATACATACATAACGCGATAAGTACTTGGACACAGTGAATTCCTTCTGACATACGCAAATAGGGATGGCACGTGAAGACTGTCACACGTGTCCACCATATTCTCGCGGACCCATTTATGCGCTTCGCAATGTTAGTTATGTAAGTCATGAGCGCTAGCGAGAATCACAGTCAGATTGTTAATTATTGTCTTTGCGTTCCTTGTCTTTCAACATGTCGAATTATCTCTAATGTCTTAAGTCAGCTGACTCGTTAATATTTACTGTTTTGAAATCATCTAGTCATCAATTTGTTTGGAGTCGATGTTGAAAGAAAGAAAGAAAAGAAAGTATGAGCATTTATTTGGCACATGCCACAAGTGCACACAATATAAAACAAAAATAATACAAGAAAAAAAAAAAAAAAACTAAACAAAAAAATGTAGGTAACACTGTGTGCCTCATAGCTGCGCCAAATAGGACTATTTCAGCAAAATGCCGGGCAACTAGTGCCTGACGCTGGTTTTCAACTGGACCTGGATTAGAGAGCTACGCGCTACGCGTTGCTACGTCTTATTCTTACATACTTTTCTTTTTCTGGATAAACCATCCTTCTTATCATCTTTCATTTCTTTTCACTTCCCTTACGTTTTCAAACTAACCTCATGACATTTTCCTTATCCTTCCTCGACATCATGACAACCGATCCCCACACAACTTTTCATCTAAAATCTGTTTAAATTATCAATAATAATAATAATAACCCCACCGCTGTATCTCTACGTTGACGTCGTGGTGGGGCTTGCGTGCTCCGATGATCCCTAGATTTATGCCGGGTAGGGTTTACTTTGCCGAGATAGGTCTAGGGTGAGGGGCCAGACCAAGAGAGATACAATCCAAGCCAAGGTCGCACACGCCGAGGGCTGCATGGCTAGGGGAGAGGTTAGTCGCTAGTGTGCCAACTCTGGATAATAGGGGACCTCCAGTTTTATTCACTCTTGCCGCAGTGAACGCAGGGCTCTGCTGTGGTCGACTTTTTAAGTCCCTAGCTACTCGTGGGATTAACATGAATACAAGATCTAAAACAAAAAAACAACTTCAGGCAAAGCTGCCTCAAATAGATGACGAAACTTCACAACCATCTTCGTCATCTCCTTCATCACTTTTTCCATCAATTCCGTCATCATCACAATCTTTCCGCGTCACTCCGACGCCCTCATCCTCATCAATCAGCATACAGTCAGTGGATGTTGTACAGGAGACAAATTTTGTCGACGATACTGTACCCACCGCTAGAACTGCAACAAGTCGTAGGAAATGGAGCACTGATATGAATAAATTCATCCTACGCACATATCTTCACCTCACTCATATGGAAACCGATAAAAATGCATACCTACCATCGCTTCACACTAAGTTTTTAGAAAAATACCCAGATATGCAAGTAGGCCGACAAAGAATAGGTGACCAACGAAGAGCCATCGTTCAAAAGAAATTATTACCACAAGAAACAATAGATCAGATTTATGAGGAAGTCAGAGCCGAATTACAAATAGTCCATACTCAAATACAGCTGTTGCTGTATTTGAGTATGGACTCCACACAATCAAAGACACCTATTAACACACAGGCCGGCCAACGTATGAAATGGACGAATGAATATAATGAAGCCATAATTAGAATATATTATACTAGTACAGAACTAGAAACAAATAAAACAGCATATAGAAAACATTTATATGAGGAATTTATTAATATATATCCAGAACTAGCACATTTAACTGAGCAAAGATTATCAGATCAAGTAAGAGCAATCATAAATAACAAATATATACACACTAACAGACTAGAAGAAATAAAAAACCAAGTAGCTACAGAATTAAGGAATATCAACACCAACACACAAAATATAGAACACATAAATAACGACTTACAACCACCTGATGAGAACATTCACTCACTAAGTACTCAATATGCAAATATTTACACCCCCACAACAAGTAATAGTATACTCTTAAATAATAGCTCTGATACTAACATAGTTTCTCAAACACTCATAAATACAGTCGACGAAAGTTTCTTAAATCACATAGATATAGGCCTATTTGAACCTACACAAAATAACTTGAATGCTGCTCATGAAAAGAACCTAGAAATCGAAGCCACATTTCAACAAGCTCAACAACTTTTTTCTGATACACACCCCACTAGTAGGCCATACATTCCAAAGCAAAAGACATCTAAAAAGTTCTCCGCCATAGTTACTTATATAAATTCTGTCATTCTCCCAAATAACGTAAACGTCGACACCGACTTTATCAAAATGCAGACCACAATTTACTGTGCAGCTTGGACGGCAGCTACGTGCAACGGAGCTAAAATATCAGACACACAAAATGAAAGCCGCACATACATAAAGAGAAAACCAAAGTGGCAAATCAGGATTGAAAAGAAAATTCAAAGTCTAAGATCAAACATAGGTAGGCTAACACACTTTATTAATGGTAGCAGAAGTCCAAAACTAATAGCAGCAGTAGAAGAAATAAAGAAAAAATATCAGGTACATGCACAATACGAAGATTCAAACACACAATTAGTACACTTTTTAGACACCCTAAAACAAAAACTAAACGCAGCTTCCAGTAGACTCAAAAGATATTTAAAATGCACGAACCGCAAAGTGCAAAACACAAAATTTATAAATAATGAAAAAATATTTTATAGGAATCTTGCAACAAATAATAGAGACACCAGTAACCAAAGCCTTGAGACCCCTACATCCGAAACACTACGGGAATTTTGGGCTAACATATGGGAAAACCCAGTAAATCATAATCATCAAGCGGACTGGATCAACGAAGTAACACCAGAAATCCCAGAAATGGAATTTGAATTCATACCAATAGGAACATTTATAGACGTCATCAAACGCACACACAATTGGAAATCGCCTGGCACTGACAACATTCACAACTACTGGTATAAGAAATTCTCGAGCATACATCCTTTCTTACATAACCATTTAAACACATTCATCCACTCACCACATTTACTTCCATCATACATTACACACGGGGTAACTTATATGATACCTAAGGATATTAACGATACTATAAATCCAGCGAAATACCGACCGATTACATGTCTACAAACTATTTACAAAATTTTAACAGCCTGTTTAAGCGAGGTTGTTTATGAACATTTAACCAAAAATAACATTTTATCAGAACAACAAAAGGGATGCCGTAAGAATAGCCAGGGATGCAAAGAGCAATTAACTATCGATGCAGTTACTATGAACAGCGCTGTTAAAAGCAAGACAGATATCCACACAATGTTCATTGATTACCAAAAGGCCTTTGACTCAGTTCCACACAGCTGGTTATTAAACGTCTTGAGCTTATATAAAATTCACCCAACACTAAAAAACTTCTTACAAATGTCCATGCAGAATTGGCAAACCGTTCTTAAAATTAATTCCTCCTCCTCAACTGTAGCTACTGAACCAATCCACATAAAACGTGGAATTTTCCAAGGAGATGCTCTGAGTCCGCTCTGGTTTTGTATGGCACTAAACCCACTCTCACACCTTCTAGATAAAACAGCCACTGGATTTACACTAACAAACAGTAACACACCGTATACGCTTACACACCTCATGTACATGAATGATATCAAGTTATATGCAGCTGACAAAAACGCACTTGTCGTATTAGCTGACACAACTCAACAATTTTCTGATGATATTTGTATATCATTCGGAGTTGATAAGTGCAAAATGTTGTCAGTTGTAAAAGGAAAAATACAAAATAATAGTTACACGCTCGGGTCAGGTCAATTAATAGAGCCAATGGATGAACAGAGTACATATAAATATCTAGGTTTTAAGCAATCTAGGCAGATACATCAAAAGATGACTAAACAAGAACTGGTCAATAAATACTCACACCGCCTAAACCTCATTTTGAAAACCAACCTTAACTCCAAAAACACTATTAAAGCAATCAACACATTCGCAATACCTATCCTCACATACTCTTTTGGAATTATACGCTGGTCAAACACAGATATCAAAAAATTACAACGCACTCTTAATACGTCTCTTACCAAATACAGAAAACACCATCCAAAATCAAGCATACACCGACTTACTCTACCGCGCCAAGAAGGAGGAAGAGGCCTGATAGACATACACAACTTACACAACAAACAGATACATTCACTCAGAGCGTACTTTCATAACAAATCCGAAAGTTCGGCACTACACAAACATGTAACGGAAAACGATACGAAACTTACGCCCCTTAACCTACACAATAGAAACACTCAAATTAATGAACTGGTCATAAGCACAGCAGAAAAAATTGCCGCATGGTCTGCCAAAGCCCTCCACGGGCGACACCGAGCCTACCTGAGCCAGCCACACGTCGACAAAGCTAAGTCGAACGAATGGCTCAAACGAGGCGAACTGTTTCCCGAGACGGAAGGATTTATGCTGGCGATCCAAGACCAAATAATAGCTACTTGTAACTACAGGAAATACATAATTAAAGACCCCCATCAGCCGACTGACTTATGCAGACATTGCAACACTGCCTCCGAGACCATACAACATATTACAGGAGCTTGTAAATCACTTGCACAGACTGACTATAAGCATCGACATGACCAAGTTGCCTCTATTATACATCAACACTTAGCATTCAAATATCAACTCATAAGTGAGATGAAACCATATTATAAATATAAACCGGAACTAATACTAGACAATAACAATCAGAAAATCTATTGGGATCGGACGATAATAACAGACAAAACCATACATTTCAATAGACCAGATATAACCCTCCACGACAAAGCCAATAAAACAGTTTACCTAATAGATATAGCTATCCCAAACTCACACAACATTCAAACTACAATATCGGAAAAGCTAAGTAAATATCAAGACCTCGCCATAGAAATAAAAACCCAGTGGAAAGCACAAACCGTCCACATTGTCCCTATAGTGCTCTCTTCCACCGGTGTAGTACCAAAATCTCTTATGCAAATCTTTAATACTTTACACATGCCTTCCCACACACTTCAGCTGCTCCAAAAAGCCACAATTCTGAACACCTGTCGCATCACCCGGAAATTCCTTACTTCTTCTACAATATCATCCACATTCTCCATTTAAACTCCCCCTACAAACTTGGCTCCGGCCCGTGGGTAGGGTTTTTGTACTCTCTTACGAGAGAAGAACATGAAAGAACTCGAAATAATAATAATAATAATAATAATTTATTTAATTCAGACCATTGATCCATATAGTGTTAGTAAAATCTTAACCTATTGTTAGTACATAAAAAGCTTAAATTAATTGGCGACATGTACGCCAGTACGCACATGCCTAGCTGCCCAGTGCCTAATGAAAGGCCTATCAATTTTGTCCGCCAGTGTAGCCAGTATGTTGTTGGGGCTACCCCTGAATCGCTTCAGAATACTCGCACATCGCTTGCGCATAACGGCATAAAAATCATCTAATCTCGCTTCAGCGAACATGCCAGACGCGCTACAAAACCGAGGTAGCCCCAACAATATCCTCAACGCATTGTTATACTGAACGCGCAGAGCGTTGTAATCCTTCTGCGTATACCTTACCCACAGGCTGCACGTGTAAAACGATTGACAAAACGCTCGAAAAAGAGTCAGTTTCACCTCCTTAGTACAACGTGCAAACCTGCGAGCCATGCATGTTGTTTATGCTGCCATTAAAACTTCAAGAACATAAAGAGAACCGATTATCAGTTCTCGGAGTTCAAATCATTGGCGTTAGACAATCTTCAAAAACAGTAGAAAAATATTAAAAAAGTGACTAAACGCTTATAGCTTGTACCACTGTAATCCAGTGCCTGAGCCATGCTACGCACGGTGTCATAGTAACATGAAGCATCATTCAGGCGTATCCTTTGAGTGCTTTCACTTTACAAATATGCATAATATCTTGTTCTGTGTGTATGTACTACATATTAAAGAAAGAAAGAAAACATATTAATTTTTTTTGGCGCATGCCACAAGGGCAAGCAACAAAAATAAAAAATAAAACAATCTAAACAGAAAAAATAAAAGAGATAATATTGTGTCTCATGGCCGCGCCAAACAGGCCCAGTTCAACAAACTGCCAAGCAGCTATTGCCTTACGCTGGTTTTCTATTGAACCTGAGATGGTGATGTGACGGACGGTCAGTTTTGCACTTTGTATTAATAATTATGTTAATTAAGTACAGTCTAATCCGTCGGAGATTACAGGCGTGATGTTATGTTATTATATTCTGTCGTACGATTTCTCGGAATACGCCGTGTTTGACGAAGAAGTAACGGATTTTCAATCAGTTGGAGGGCTATGAAAAATTGTTTCGGTACCTTGGCTTTCTCCTTGGTTGCGAAAGATGATTTCGATGATTCAATTATGGCTGAAGTAACCAGTCCCATAAGAACAATGAACGATGTTTAATTCAGTGTCACACACACACACACATCAGCTCGAACTTCGCCCGCGTGGTGGGCCTACCGGTCTCACAGAGCCTGAAAATTGAAGCTATAATTTTAATTTTATTCTGATTATTTTATTTTAGTATCACTTATCAAGAGCTGTTTCTAAGTAGTCATTCAAAAAGCTCTCTTCACCCAAATCTTGAGTGATAAGGTGTCTAGATCTGCCTGATCCCTATACGGTTTTTTTACTCGTGAAAAACACCATAATATTTATTTTCATCTAGCTTATGCCAGCGACTTCGCCCGCGTGGAGTTCGATAATTGTCCCACGGTATTCTAGTACCAGGATAAAAAGTATTTTATATGTTAATCCAGGTTATAAACTATCTGTGTGCAAAATTTCATCCAAATCCGTTCCGTAGTTTTTAAGTGAAAGAGTAACAAACATCCGTACATCTATACATCCTCACAAACTTTCGCATTTATAATATTAGGAGGATTATTTTGTCAGCTAACTGGGTTGTAGAGGTCAGATAGGCAGTCGCTCCATGTATACAGCAATACAGCTGCATCCGGTAAGGCTGAAAGCCGACCCTAACATAGTTGGGAAAAGGCATATTTAGCAAAAGGCTAAGCAGATGTAGCGGCGATGGGCGGCGGCGATCTCTCGCGTCCGGCCCTGTTTCAAGCCATGGTCCGGAGCGAGAGGGAATGGGAAGCCGTCACCTCCATCTGCGAAGCAGTCATGCTAGTGAAGGAGGTGGCGGGACGTGATAGGGAAAGAACCTCACTTCCCAGCTTCCGCGGGAAACACCCTGGGCGTCGGGAGTCACGTGGTTGCTCCCGGCCACCGTAGGCGCGGGCCTATGGACGGTGAGTTATGGGCTGGCTCGCCGTCCGGCCGTCTCACGGCGACAGGCCGTGTCTTGGCGCCTCAAAGAGATGTCAGCAACTACGTAGGGGTCCGCATGGGCCGATGCCTGCCAGGGCTACGGGACTGTTCGAAATAGATACCGTGGCCCTGGAACACAAAGGGCAAAGAAGGAATATGGATGGGTTTTAGTCACTACAAGTCTGACACTACTTTCCGCTCCGCCCAGAGTGGGGAGTTTTTTTCGGATGGGAAATCATCAAATGAGGGCATTTGATGATTTCCCATCCGAAAAAAAAAAAAACAAACAAAGGCTAGGCAGATAATGATGATGAATTTATCAGCTATCAAAATAGCTGTCCTCTGGGCATTTGATCAAATCTGTTGATCCATCCCAAATAACACTTTACTGTACTAATACTAATGAAATCGGTATAAGTTACAGACAGTTCTGTTGTCTGAAACCAATAGAGTTAAGTGGCCAGAACTGCATTACTTGTTAACTACTTTTCCGATATTTGTTTCTATTGCTGTTCAACGTGTTGTAGTCGACTTGTGTTGTGTTCGCGTCTAGTTTGCCGCTTTAGATTCCGTGGAATTTCACTATTTTACACTAGTTTTTTATCAGGGTTTTATTATTTTGGAAAATTCCAGACGAGCTTAAAATCAGTGCTGGAGATATGGATTCGTTTAATTTTTTAATAATTTTATAGTTTCTTATCATTTTCGAGTTATATTATCAGATGATGTTTTGATCAGATATACTATGTTATATGTTGTTGTTACCAGTACCATGTTGGACTAATTGTGAGATATAAAAGAACGGCGCCTCCTGGCATAGGCATCTATATGCTTAAAAGGAGGCGCCACCAACTGTATAATGTACTACGTGTAATATTAAAATAAAACATTTTATTTTTATAATATCAGATTTTTGGGTGAATATCGATATAAACTGTGTGTACCAATCCTTTTTTTTTTCAATCTTTACAATAAACACTAAAATGATTCATATAATCTTGAATAGGTAGGCAGTTCTCACAGTCGTAACCTTCGAGCTTCCAAGAATCTACTTCTCCAAATTCCTTCACACCGCACTGGATTTTTGTCAAATTCTTACGCTATCTCTACTATAAAGCTCTGGAACGCGCTACCTTTTGGCATTAAAAAAGCTGAAAGCAAATTCTGTTTTAAAAGAAAAGTGCGTAACCACTATTTAAGTCAGAATAAATAGCTCTCTCTCTATTAGAAGTCGAGTCATGGTAATTATTATTAGGTTTCTCGTTTTTAATTTTGGTATTTGTTAAAATATGTATTAGTTTATTTTATTTGTATATAAGTATTAGTATCATTATAAGTGCCTATATAAATTTTCGATAGCAAGAAGTTATTTTTATATATTTATTTTGTACCCTATCACAATGTTTTCTTATTTAACCCAAAGGTTGACTGGTAGAGAATGCCTTGTGGCATTAAGTCCGCCTATGTATCACTATTGTACATGAAGTTTAAATAAATAAATAAATAAATAGGTAGATTCAAAATACAAACGGGTTAATACTGTAATCTCCCTCCTCAGCTAATCAAAGTTTAAGTTTCAAATCTTAAATAATTACTTTATTTCAGTTCCTGTACCAACAGTACCGGCTTAAAACACATCAATAGGACTGCTGGACCACTGGATACTTCCTGTGTCTCTATAGTTGTATTACAGCAAGCCCAGGGAGTTTGCGATAGTCGTGGAGAGGATCCGGCAATTGGGTCTCGAGGTGGCACTGCACAAGTCCGAGGCCATGTGTTTTCATGGGCCTCGGAATGCGCCACCGTCGGGATCCCTACTGACGGCAGGAGGGGTTTCCATCGACGTCGGGTCGACGTTGAAGTACTTAGGACTCGTCCTCGACAGCCGGTGGAACTTCGTGGAGCACTTCCGACGTTTGGCTCCCAAACTGGAACGGACAGGGGCTGCCTTCAAGCGGCTCTTGCCCAACCTGAGGGGTCCAAACGCCTCCTAAGGGAGACTATACGCGGGGGTCGTGCGGTCCATGGCCCTTTACGGGGCCCCGGTGTGGGCGCGTTCTTTGAGGCGGCAAGCCGCCCACTACCTGAACGCGCCCCAAAAGGTAATAGCCATAAGGCTAATCCGGGGGTACAGCACGATCTCCGGCGAAGCGGCTAGCCTCCTTGCCGGATTGCCGCCATGGGATCTGGAGGCGATAGTCCTCGCACGCCTGCACGAATGGCGCGCGGAGGCACTACGTCGGGAGGAAACTCCGCTGCCGCGGCAAATTGCCGCTCAGCGGACAGACCTCCGGCGTGATCTCATGGTGACATGGAGAGAGCGACTGTCGCAACCCCGTGCAGGGCACGCTACCATAGTGGAGATAAGTCTCCTCTTTGAGGAGTGGCTAGAGAGGCGCCACGGCGCCCTCACCTACCGTCTGACGCAGGTCGTCACCGGACACGGTTGTTTCGGGACGTTCCTGCACCAAATCGGGCGGGAGGAAACGCCCGGGTGTTTCCACTGCGAGGATCGTCCGGAGGACACGGTGGAGCACACCATGGAGGTCTGCTCCGCTTGGGCGGAGCACCGCCGTGTCCTCGTAGCGGCGATTGGCGACGGCGATCCCTCGCGTCCGGCCTTGGTTCAAGCCATGGTCCGGAGCGAGAGGGAATGGGAAGCCGTCACCACCTTCTGTGAAGCAGTCACGCTAGTGAAGGAGGTGGCGGGACGTGAGAGGGAAAGAACCTCACGTCCCAGCCGCCGCGGGAGACGCCCTGGGCGTCGGGGGTCACGTGGTGGCTCCCGGCCACCGTAGGCGCGGGCCTGTGGTCGGCGAGTTATGGGCCAGCTCGCCGTCCGGCCGTCTTATTTCGACAGGCCGTGCCGACGGCGCGTTCGTGTTCCACGCGCGCCTCAAAGAGATGTCAGCAAATAAGTAGGGGTCCGCATGGGCCGATGCCTGCCAGGGCTGCGGGACTGTTCGAAAGAGATACCGTCGCCCTGGAACACAAAGGCAAAGAAGGAACATGGATGGGTTTTAGTCAGTACAAGTCTGACACTCCCTTCCGCTCCGCCCAGAGCGGGGGGGGTCATTTGATGATTTCCCATCCGGAAAAAAAAAAAAAGCCCAGGGAGTTGGAATACTTAAGTCTTATGCACATTCTGGAATCTCCGATGAACTGTTTTACGAACAGAGTTTGTAATCGTTTCGATAGGTTTCCCCTGTTAATAAATTGTATGCATTAATTTTGAATTTTTTAGGGTTTTTATTCAATGGCGTAAAGCGCCTTCGTGTATTGACTTTGTGTCTATAACATTAGTTTTAGTATATATGAAACCTGAAACACGTGTCTAGTATTTTTGTGTAAAGGATCTGTATTGTGCGTAAAATGTACAAAATTTCAAAACTGTATCATGAAAAATCACAAAGTTATAAGCTTGTTCTGTTACCTGGTTGTCCGCACAAAAACGTGGTCACCACGCGGCGCCGGCACGCGCTCTCCTCCAGCATCGTCTTGAGCTCATTGATGATAATAATTTGACAGTAGGTACCTAAATGATTGCGATAGGTACTTAGTGTCGCTCAGTATCCAACATGTAACCTTTTATTAATATTTTCGGGACAAAATATAACATGGTTTAAAAATGATTGGAATCGATTCAGTTATTTATTCAGAACAAATATATTCAGGTTTCGCTTATACTAAAAATAATGTTGTATTAGTATATTCTAAAACTGTTTTTACAATAATATAAAAATATTCAAAACACGTTTAAGTTTAACCTCTACATTTCCAGAACATACAATAAAATATGAATAACATAACAAACGTAACACTCAACTCCGCAAATAAGCGCAGTTATTGTGGTTACACCGTGGTCAGTCACAGTTAAACCACAGTTAACGATGGCCGCGTTACAATGATTTTGAACCGTTGCGTTTAGATACAAAAGGTCATTGGAAATAGGGCGTTTAATTCAACGTTAACGTTAAATGGTTAGTTACGAGAGGTGTTAAAACAAACTATTACATGTTGTTAGGTAACGAGTCAATGGCTTTTGGTGTAATGGTGTGAACGTGGTTTTCGCAGACGAAGTAATGGTAACTTACGAAATGCTTGACTGATAAAAACTTTAGTTTTAAACGGAAGTATAATCATATTAATGCTGATGAAATTACAGTTTCATTTATTTTTTAATTTTGGCTCGGCATGATCATTGGAATGAGACAACATTATTGGTGAAAGACTCATAGTACCTTTCTTATTCAGCGGACGTCCGGGATCAAACCTATTCTATACTTATTTATATTGAGTGGGAATAACAAGAATTTGTGTGGTATACAATAACTAAAAAACCCGACTACTGAAAAATCACTCTCTAATTAAATTCGGGGTTTACAAGGTGAAATTGACTCCTTCTATTGTTGAAGTCAGTTTAAATGTAGCCTATTTTACCCGGGTCATAATAACGAATCGATTGAGACCTTATACATCAAAATCGGATGAATAGTTTAGGCGCTACGGCGGAACATATGTAAATATAAACATACACATGGACTGCTACAATCATAACCTTTTTTTTGGCTTCAAACATATGGTCCAAGTTGCCTTGAACTTATCGAAACAAAGAAGAGGTAGAAACTTCTCCAACTTGGTGGTCAAATATAATAAAAAAGAGACCTTATGCACACCCAATTTCTTGAACCGGCAACCCAAGACAGATTGTCTTGACACAGAAAAGTGAGGAAACCCGTCAACAATTAATAATGATAGAAGTGTAGAACAAAGAAGAAAGAATACTTAATAGACTAAACACACTTTTTTTATTGCAAAATGGGCTCTGGACCTCAATCACGCCTGATGAAAAGCGATGGATGAGGTCTATGATGGAACGAGCGTACCCAGAAGATGCATGTTCCCTCTTGCTTTGAAGGGAGACGAGTTAATGTGGGAGAGAGTTCCATACTTTGGCTGTGCGCATAATAAACTTGGAGGAGAAGCGCTGAGTACGACACGTCATATTCTTATATTCTTTATAAACTTTAATAATGAATATGAGATGGCGGGACGAACTGAATGTCTTCTTTGAGAATTGGTAACAAGTAGCACAGAATCGTGACCTTTGGAAGGAATGGAGGGAGGCCTTTGCCCAGCAGTGGGACAATATGAGCTAGCTATAATAATAATAAAAGAATATGAGACAACCTCATCTCAGTTCTCCAGAAATTAAGCTTACCATGACAAAGCGAATCATACAGGTAGTCTTAAAAATGCCCCATCAAGTTGCAGTCATAAATCGGCCTGTAAGCACCATCTAAGTTTACCCAACTTAGTCCTCGAGGGCATTGTATAACTTAATGGACGTAACTTGGAAGATAGAGGTATATCTGGTGGGGAGGGTGTTGTTAATAAGATGCAGGATATTGAAGATAAACCGAACATTGTAGATTTTGATTATATTGTTTGAACTTAGTGTAATATGTTACACAGGGTGTAAACAGACCCTTCACATAGCCGTCAACCAAGCATTCTGTACATCAAACTAAGTAACTTTACGCAAAAATTATTGATGGGAATCGGTTTTATTTTTTTTGCGGTGAAAAATCACGTTTTACGGTAGGACTAGATGGAAAGCACTCAAAGCATTGTGCTGATGGATGGATTGAATAGTACGGGGGTCCTGAAAGTGTGTAAAGTAAAAATCTTACATTAAAAACATGTATTTAAACAAAAACTTGTGAAAAAGTTTGAAGTTTGACCCCCAATATGTCCGTAACTAGAAGGTTTTGACAGTAGTTACAGGTAGTCAGTGGCCCCAAAAAGTCTGACAACCAGTCTTACCAAGGGGTATCGTATTACCCAGTACTAACTGGGTCAGATAGGCAGGTCAGATAGGCAGTCGGTTCATATAAATAACTGATATTCAGCTGCATCCGATTAGACTGGAAGCCGACCCCGACATAGTTGGAAAAAGGCTAGGCAGATGTAGAATAAATAGTAGGAACTGAGTCTTTAGCATGTAAAATACTGACTTAAAGCTGCATCCCCTTAGATTTTAAGCCGACCTCAAAACAGTTGGGAATAGTAATGATGAATAGTAGCCGCTAAAATAACTCAAATGCAACGTAGGAATGAAACATAAAACAATCATGTTCAAACATCAAAAAAACCTCATTCGTTTCTTTTAAACCACACATGGAAAAAGAAAAAGTTGCGCCTAAACCGGTACAATGTGAAATATCGAAGGGATTTATGACTGGCCCGCTGATCTAGTGGTCGCAATCGCGACTGCTGGGCAAGAATTGGTTCGATTTCTGGTTCGGGCAAATTGTTACTGGATGTTTCCGTCAGGAATTTCTCAGTACCAGCCACGGAGTCTGGATTTGCTCCCGGTTGATGGCAATTGGCTCGCCTCCTATTATATGAGCCTTAAACATAACTGGCGGAATCTGGGTGTACTAATGGGTACACCACTATTTTTCGGATGGGAAATCTTCTAATGACTCCCCCCACTCTGGGCGGAGTGGAAGGGGGTGTCAGACTTGTTCTGACTAAAACCCATCCATGTTCCTTCTTTGCCCTTTGTGTTCCAGGGCCACGGTATCTCTTTCGAACAGTCCCGCAGCCCTGGCAGGCATCGGCCCATGCGGACCCCTACTTGGTTGGTGACATCTGTTTGAGGCGCGCGTGGAGCACGAACGCGCCGTCGATACGGCCTATCGTCATAAGACGGCCGGACGTTGAGCTAGCCCATAACTCGCCGTCCACATGGGTACACTCCTATCTTACTCTTCGGGGATTACAGGTATATTTTATATTACGTATTTATGAATATAGGTTTAGGTTTAAAGATATTTATTCTCAAAAAAGACACAAAGTCATTTACATGAGAACAATGCTTAATATAACTTATATTTAAAGTTCGTCACAGACGTCACGGTAGCACTTATTATATTATAATTTATTACACCCATCCAATGAATTCAGATTTTAGGATTTGTGATCAAATGTTCCGCTAACAGAGTTTTGAATGCATTGAATGAGTGTAAACTCCCATCCGGAAAAAAAAAAAAAAAGTGTATTTTGTTGTAAAATTGTGCTCCTTCAAATGAATATCATCATCATTATACATGAGCATAAGCATAATAAGCCTATTATGTTCCCACTGCTGGGACACAGGCCTCCTCTCTGTGAGAAGGAATGGGCTATAATCCACCACGCGGGCCCAGTGCGGGTTGGTAGATGTCACATGTCTCCGAATTTTTGATTCTAGGACATGCCGGTTTCCTCACGATGTTTTCTTTCACCGTTTTGAGAGCAGTAGTAATGAAATAAATTACACAAAGTAATGCGCCTGGCTGGGTACGAACCCACGACTTACTGCTCGTAAATCGTCGCCGCCACCACTGGGCCACCGCTGCTCTCGGTCGGGGTGCCACCACTGGGCTACCACTATACACGGAGGCCTATATTGTCATACTATTCTCAATAATCCAGGTGCAAATTAAAAAATTAAAAGTTTCCGTCCATATACGTTACCCAATTTTATAACCACGACAAGACCTACCTAGCTCCCACCAATCTTCTTCGTCAAATACGTGCTTACACGTAATCAATGAAACAAAGTGCACTTTACAGAATACGTGCCACCTGTGGCGAACGAGGGATATCGCGCGTGTACACAACGCCGCGTTTTATCCCCCCGTGTGTGCTAAGCTTTATTTAAACTATTTCGTTTTATTCGACAGTGCGTTCGCACCTTTTGTTTTTCGCTCAATGTTTGTTGTGGTGTGATGTGGGTGCTATCGTGTGGGTTCTTGTTTAAGTAGCTGTCTGTCTAACTTATAGCGTTTTAGTTTGAATGGAATGGGAGGTTTTTCACCCAAAACGATATACACCGTCGCTTTTTAGTCGTCTTACAAAGCCGAAACTATTTAATGCTCACAGGAACAGCGTATTTTCCAAGCTACAAAATACACCGTAGCTTTTAAATTAACCCTAAAACTTAACCTTCAAGGTTAAGTTCAAAATCGAATGAGAAGATAGTTTGTGGTAACTTGATACGAAGGCGGCTGTGCATTTTGAAGTAACTCACTCTAATATATTGTTGTAGAATTAAAACATCTTAGTTCGATTTATCCAATTTTACGACCAACGTTACTTTCATAAAATACATTTCTCTGAATCTAACATTAGCTTGGAAACAGTAAAACACTAATAAAACTCGATGTATTTTCGAATCGTACAAAATGAGCAATCAAAAATTTTTATGAAGTATTTGACGAATTACGAGCAATCGAAGTTGGAAATTTTATTTTTCATTACACGCACCTTAAATAAAAATATTTATTTCCTTGACTTCAATTCGGTTTTATCACCTGTGTATTAAAGCAATTTTATTTCTATTAACCACTGTAAGCGTATTAGGCCTTATTTTCCAATAATTTGAAAATTCATAGAATATAATTTTCGTCAACTGCCTCGTTGGTTTAGTAGTCGCAAGCGCAACTGCTGAGCATGAGTTCCTTGGTTCTTGGTCCCGGGTCGGAAAATTGTTACTGGAATTTTTCATCAGGAATTTCGTAAAAGCAGCCACGGAGTCTGGATTTGTACACGGTTGATGGCAATAGGCTCGCCCCCTATTACATGGGGCTTAAACATAACTGGCGAAATGTGGATGTGTCCTCTGCCTAACCCTTCCGTGATTACAAGCGTGGTGTTATGTCATAGAATTTAACTTTCCAAATGACGAATGTTAAATCCTAAGTGTGTATGTTTTCGCGTTGTTTCCGTGGGCCAAAACATCACCTAACAAACCCGTTGTAGTCTTCAAAGCTTTTTGAAGTCAGGTCTTCAAGTGAATTGCTAGTACCATCTTTTTGGCATACATTTACTTTGATGATGAATGCGTGTATTTATTACTTTGTGTAGTTTATTTCATCACCACTGCTCTCAAAACGGTGAAGGAAAACATTGTGAGGAAACCGGCATGTCTTAGAACCAAGAAATCGAAAACATGTGATATCTACCAACCCGCACTGGGCTCACGTGGTAGATTATAGCCCATTTCCTCTCATATAGAGGAGGCCTGTGTCCCAGCAATGGGAACATTACAGGCTGATTATGCTATGCGTGTATTTACGCTGTATTTAATCTGCTTGCTCACCAATTAATTTCCTTGATATTTATCTGTCAAATTATTTTTAACGTGTTTTTAGCGTCTGACGTAGAACCGCCTAACTTCACGATATACAACATTATTTTTAGTATATGCGAAACCTGAATATAGTTAGTTCAGAATAAGTAACTGAATCGATTCCAATAATTTTTAAACATGTTATATTTTGTTCTAAAAATATTTAAAAAAGGTTACAAGTTAGACACCGAGCGGACTAAGTATCTACCGCAATCATTTAGGTACCTAATGAAAAATTATTGTTGTCAATGAGCTCAAGACGACGCTGGAGGCGCTCGCGCGGGCGCGCCGCGTGTTGACCACGTTTTTGTGTGGACAACCAGGTAACAGAACAAGCTTATAACTTTGTGATTATTCATGATACAGTTTTGAAATTTTGTACATAGATTCTTTACACAATCTTTGAACATCGCCGTTCTTTTGTTTACTTCCTTCTACTGGATCAAAATTCCTCAGCCACTCTTCATCTCATCATAGCAAGCTACTTCATAAATTACCTTTGCATTACATTAAATAATGCATCAGATGAGCGTGCGGCTGATAAATGTTGCAGAGTAGCGGATTGCGAGTGTAGGGAGCGAGCTAATCAAATATTTTTATGATCGACGCCATTTTTACGGCCGTAGAGGTGGGGTGTGGTGTGGGGTTTAAGAATATAGCGGATTTATTAAGCGGATAAGTAATTTATTTAGAAATCCAAGTTACACACTAAGATCAACATAAAACAAGATCACGCCTGTAAAAAAAAAACTAATTATAATGTAACAGTGTACTCATTGTTGAGAAGCCTAACAAATAAATAAACCCTGAAAAGTTAGGCAGAGGTGTACCTAATAGTACACCGACATTTCGCCAGTTATGTTTAAGTCCATTGCAATAGGGGGAAAGCCGGGCCCAAATCTTGACTCCGTGGCTGCTTGTGAGAAATTCCTGATGGAAAAGCCCAAAATCACTTTGTCCGATCCGGGAATCGAATCCAGGACCTCAAGCTCAGTAGTCGCACTTGAGACCATTAGACCAATGAGGCAGACTGTCATCACTTAGATAAACTGAAAATTATATTTAAGCCAGAATGTTTCTTTTTTCGCTCTGCGCTATCAAAGGTCTACCCATCTCTTTCTACTTCTTACTGTGTGGCCCTCTCCGGCCATTTACCTCAAATAGAAGCTAAATGGGACACCTTTTTCCAGTAGTGGATTATGCAGGTTTAAAAAATATCTAAAATCTCAGTTTAGTGGTAGAAAGTCGTGTGGAAGTTCCTTCCAGCGGCAACGTCATTCTTTTTCCTACTACGTTCAACTTACCAAGAGTGAATAGCCATCTAATGGGAAAACTCGGTAAGTCATAGATCTCATTCATCGCTTTGTACCACCTGAGATTGAGATTCCGATCAAGATCGATCAAAGGGGATATCAACTGTGAAACTAATGGCGCTAGCGTAGCAGTTTCACAGTATTGTCATTGGTTGAAAATCTGGTAATGTCATTTTATACTTCAAAATAGCTTGACCTCATTGGTTAGATTGAGACCTAGCTATGGTGGCGCCATCTATAATTAGAAATATCTAATTATAGATGGCGCCACCATAGCTACCGACCGTTAATAAACGGTCTTATCCACTGGTTGGTCCATATTTTTTTATAGTTTTCTTTAATTAAAAGAGTCGATTATTGTTAAGATTTCGAATAGATACGAATCCTGTATTGTACAGTGTTATTCTTATTACCTAGACATATTATAATATTAATTTACAGTAATTAATATTGTATTAAAATTTTACGTTTAAGATGTCCTAATATTTGTATGCCATTCTATGGCGAAACATATAAGTTCACTGCCCTATTTATAAGATCTTAATGTGCCATGTTTTAACACAAATAAAAATAATTCTATTGTATTCTATTTCTGGCATACTTAGGGCGAGTGCGATTTACCAATAGACAAAATTTCTTATAACTTACACCATACTTATATACACAAGCGTTCTTCACAACGATTGCTCATTTGTGTACATAATTTGTTGAAGGAAATAAATGTAAATAATTCAAGCGCCGCTAGAAGACGGGTTCTTGTCGAGATTTTAATTTTGACAAGTACCCTTTGATCTTACGTACTTGTTTTTATGATTTTATCTTTCAAAATGTAGGTTATTACAGCGGAAGTGTGTGTCATTATTCAATAATACAGCTGTAGGAAGAGCTTATTAACCTACAATGTTTATAGTACCTACTGCATAACAAATTAAGTCAGTAACGGTGAATTTCCACGAGTAACGAGTATACGCTGGACGCGCATTGTTTTTTATCTTGCCCAGCTTCAAGGGCGTCGGTGGCAATCTAAATTGAGTGGACTCAGAATTTTGCTACGAGTCTGGCACCTTCAGAAGCGTCCATCAGTTCTTCCATCTCCATCAGTCCCAACGTGAATACAACAAGTCACTGGACAGGGTTTCATCACAAGAAATTCAAGTTTACAAAGGCCGATTCTATTGACTTTTTGCAGATACATACTATACACAAAATTGCCATCGGGATATTTGCCATGTTTATTGTTTTCTTTGAGTTCCCGATATTTCGGCGCTGTTGCAAGCATGATCACGAATAAAAATAAACAAAAACAAAAAAAAAAACAAAAAACATGGTAAATATCCCGTCTTCTAGTTTTAAAATGGGACATGTCAGTACGTTATTGTTCATAACCTTCTTGAGCTATCCAAATAAATAAATTTGCACTTCGATGCTAATGGAAATGCTTTATCATTCAAATGTTGAATGTCAAGAATCTTCACACTTCTCGTTTTCAAATAATAGACTCAATATTTAATATAGAATGCAAACATGCATTTATTTGACCTTTTGGTGGGTCGATTGATTTTTCTAGCATGCTGGAAAAACATTAGAGATAATTATGTTGTTAATACATTTTAAATAATTAATAACACTTTCAATAACTTTGAAAACTTTTTTGACGGCACGGTTGGCGAAGTGGCTCGGCGATTGGCTGCTGCGCTGCGTGTTCGATTTTCGCAACCCGCAACCGCGCGTATGAAAAAAAAAACGGTATGTTTGTATGGCCTACGGGTAGTTGTTGCGGGACTGGCTGTTTGTGTATGTCAGTGGTACTGGCTGTTTGCAATCGCACTCAAGATACAGGAGAAATTATTGGTGTAGGTCAACATTAAAAAAAAAGACTTATAAGATACATCATCATCTACATATTCCGTTTTCCAATTATATTGGAATCTGCTTTCAGTCAAGCTGGAAACAGCTGAATATCAGTATTTACATGAAAGGACTGACTGACATCCAAAAACTGGGTAACACCGTACCTCTTGATAAGACTGATAGTCAGATTTTCGGGCTTCTTACTTCTCGTAACGACTGTCAAAGATTTTAACGTGCTTTCCGAGTCAGTACTTGGTAAGGCACTTGATGTTCACCTCTCACGGACCGACCTTGGCAAGCACTGCTAAACTTCAAAGATCGACCCGTGCGGCTGTTATTATTTAGCCACGAGCCTCCACAAACATGACAGACATCACCCCAGGTAACACGACAAACATTTATCTAAAACTAGCTTTTGCCTGCACCTTCGCTCGCGTTAATTTAGAATTTGAAAAACTCTCAATCCACTAATAAAGTTTCTATCATAATATAATTCAATCATGATTCCAAAGACAGTGGCGCCATCTACTAGTAACGACTGTCAAAGATCAGATAAGAGAGAGAGTGAGATTATAATAAGAACGTTATTGTTGTTTTCCTCGGGAACAGTATATTTTTCCGGGATGAAAGGTACCCTATATCCGTTTCTGTACACCTGACAACGTATATGCAACATTTCAGGATGATCGGTTCAGTGGTTTAGGCGTGAAAAGGTAACAAACAAACTTACTTTCGCATTTATAATAATTAGTTAGAATTGGGATAGGATTTCAGCCACCCAGACTGTGTCTAATTTACCCAAGGACTTTTACTCACCCAAAATAAAATTTCCTTTTTTTATAATTACAAAGATTGCACATATAAATCTACTGTGAACAGTTCATTCGTTCAGAATAACTTTTTGTACGGACGGTGACCCTGATCGTTCAGACCACTGACGTGTTCCTTTGTCAACGATGATGTAGTAAGATCACTGACCCACAAAATTGCACATAAAAACGTTGTATTGCGAATTTTGTTAGTCTTTGACTATTTTCAAGAGCATGTCTGGTAGAAAAGTAGTGTATTCTTTGCGAGTAGAATAAAGAAACAGTATGTCGTAATAGGGACCCTAACTCCTGGTGTCAATGGGATTCTGTTCAGCATCGAGAATCGGTGAGCGCAGATTGGTACATTATCTGTCACAGTTCAGTGTCCAGATCCGCATCCACAGCTTGTCCAAACTGGTCTGAGCCAACCGTTTCTAAGAGAATGGTATCCGTTTGTGTGTCTATCGGTTACATGTTCCTATGTCAGCTGCAAGGTAAAGCATTTTTAAAATATTCACAAGTTGTTTATTTTTACGAGTCTATTGCTAAGACCACTAAAAGACCACAAAAACGTCAAAAACCTGCTTTAAGATAGATAAATATTTTCAAGCATCAATTTTTCAAATTATGACAAAAACATGAAATTAAAATGAAAAGAAACGACTTCTGAAGTTTCAAAACACCCACGGTTATTATATTTTTATAAATTTGCAACACTAGGTATCTTATTTCTTTTAGTTTGTTTACTTGAACTACGGAACCACTAAGATGATATCGGCACCATCACTCATTGATCTATAGCATTACGTAGGAAGTGGCACATATACCATGGAGCACGTTATAAATCAGGACATGTTTGCATGCGTTGCCCATAAAATATGAGATTACGAAGGATAATCCTGGCAGCAGATTTTTATGGGATATTTAGGGCGTGTTTTCTAATTTGTATTTATGATTATGTTTCGTGAAGGTTTATAATCCTCGGTAGGAAGGGTGGTATGTGAAGGCTTGTTTACTGAACTCACTGAATACTTTTTAAGCTGTTTTATTTAAGCCCTTACATTTATCGACCAAGAATGGATCCCGGTGGATTCCTGCCCGATCCAGAAATTTTAAAGCTTTATTTGAGTAAAGGTTACCAGCATAGCCCGAATAATTGCCAAACTTAAGTGTCAGTGGGCAGGGCACATTGCTCGCAGAACGGATGGCCGATGAGGCTGAAAAGTTCTGGAGTGACGACCGCGAACCGGAAGACGTTGCGTTGGAAGGCCTCCCACTAGGTGGACCGATGACCTGGTGAAGGTTGCGGGGATCCGCTGGATGTGAGTCGCACGGGACCGGTCAATGTGGCGACACTTGGGGGAGGCCTGTGTTCAGCAGTGGACGTCTTTAGCCTGAAATGATGATGAATGATGATGATGATTTGAGTAAACTTTCAAAGTTGGAGTAAGTAAGTTTTACTGATAGGTTTTTTAACAGTAAAATATACAATATTAATAAATACAAATACTCAGCACTTTAATTGCTGATGTGGCTTGTACATCATGTGGGCAGATGATGGGTTTCGTACAATGAAAATACACTGTGTGCGAAACACTGTTTTTATTAAAATAACAAATTACTTGAAATTACAATTTAACACAATAACACGGGGCACGATGAATCGGGTACAGTTCCAGGACTTCTCAACTCCACTGCGATCAGTCACACAATGTCATCCTCGCCTCGAGCACACGAGCTATAAACATCAGGGCTCTGTAAAAGCACGCTGTCGTGTGGGCAGACTTGTAATTAGATCGCGTGATGTCACCACTGGCGTATTTGCGATTCATTCCAAGTTCGTACTAATGACCGGATCCGACAAATTGATATTTCTATTTCTTTAACATACCGTTGTAATAAGGCCGATATCACAGTAACGAATAACAAACGACACTAGCAACTCGACACACACTTGACCGCTTTTACTCTAAACATCAATAGACTGCCGAGGTCCAAGATTTTGAGCAACTTCTTTGCTGACCTCCATACGAGAGAAAGTAACAAGTTCAAGCCATCAATTTAGCTGACTAATGATAAAACAGACGGACAGTAGACAGCTTTCTCTATTAACAATTAAGAATTAATTCTTCTATTTTCTCCAAAACAACACTTACGTGTGAAAAATGACGAGTTCATACCCATTTTATCGTGTTATAAGTCCAAAGAACGGTACATTCTGGTCATGGAGTTTGAACAAAAACTTTATCTACATAGATTAAAATGTAACAGTAAATCAACACTACGCACTTTCATTTTTGATTTACGCTTACTTACTAAACATAACTGGCGAAATGTGGGTGTACTATTAGGTGCACCTCTGCCTAACCCTTCTTTGATAACAGGCGTGATGAAATGTTATCTTGTGCTTACTTATTTAGGTAAAAATCAAATCACCTACAAAACGTATTTATCTTTTACTAGCTGTTGCCGGTGTTTTTACTCGCCGATAATATTTTCTTTTGTTATTTTAACCTATGTGTTATTCCAGGTCATATTCTAATAATTCTGAAGGGTCCGGCTGTTTGCAAATGTGAGTTTAAATGTTTGTCAATGCACCCACAATACACAAGAAATTCCTAGTGTGGCCCCGTGTGCTAAATTTTACCCAAACTGTCTAGCCAGGAAGAGTTACCATACAAAATATAAAACATACCCACACACAGTTAGCTGATTGTCCTGTTGATTCTACAGCAGTAAATAGATTTATAATAACACTTTACACTATTATGGCTTCTAGAAACTATGACACAATTAAAACTGACACAGGTAAATAAACGACAACTATCAGCTGCTTATGCAGGGTGTTTGGTTAAACGTGGTACACAACAATACTTAAGTAATCATAAATATGGGTAACTCTAACTATGGGGCTAACTAGGAAATATGATTTAAAAAATCTGTTATTTTCTACAATTTTTAGAGTTACGC
Source organism: Noctua janthe (assembly GCA_910589295.1). Classification (NCBI taxonomy): domain Eukaryota; kingdom Metazoa; phylum Arthropoda; class Insecta; order Lepidoptera; family Noctuidae; genus Noctua; species Noctua janthe. The sequence continues at coordinate 4,387,611 of OU342561.1, forward strand.
GACCAATAATGTTTGGAGCAGATGATATTTTTTCGCGATTCATGGTCGGTCCCGTAGTAAAAGTTGCTTATTTTCGTGAGTACTATAGTATTGCTCACGTTTAAAAAAACACCCTGTATTCAACAATAAGCCTGCAACAGCAAAAAAACCCTGCAAGCTATATCCACAATCACCCGTATTTATAGTCACAGCCTCTCTATGACAGACTCCATTATCAGGCAACGCCGACGGGCCACGGGAAATATTTCCCATTCACCCCCTTTGGACGCCGGCCGTTTTTAGCAACCCCTTTGTCATTGTCAATTGTATTGATTTTCACAAGCCGCTCTTGAGCGATTTAAAAAAAAACGAAAATTGAATTGTGTTGTGCCTGTGAAAGCTGGAGGTGTCAAAATATGTGTGTGCTGTGATGGTAGTTTTTTAAGCTATGGTGGGTATAGAAGTTTTTAGGCTGGAGTCCGATATAACTTGGAATAGTGAGTGTAACAAGAATAAAATATTTGTCGAATATGTCAGGATTTATTCCGTTAGGCTTGTACACCATGTTGGCAGACGATAGGTTTCGTGCTATGAAAACTCACTGGGTGCCATACACTGCTTCTAGCAAAACTAAAGAATTACTTGAGATTACAACTTAACACAGTAACACGGGACACAATGAATAGGGTACATTTCCAGGACGTCGTATGCTGTGGTGTGGGTATACTGGTAAACAGGTCGCGTGATGTCACCACTGTCGCGCTTGCGACTCATTTTATGTCCGTACTAATGACCGGATCCGACATAATTATGTAAATAATAGCAATGATGATGATTTTTTATTTGCAAGTAGAAAAGTTATAAAATAGTTTACAATGTTTAAAATATTTTAGAGTGGAACTCATTGTAATACTTTACGAAGGAACTTTGTCGAGTATTTTGCCACAGTCAAAGGAATAAGCAGTAAAACAATAAATAACAGACACTTTATTTCTTATCAGTAACACCATCTTGTCCTATTGCCAATCATAAGTTAGTTTTAGTTTAGTTTTTTAGTTTTAGTTACTGTAATTGATTGCATACACAGCCGTTGTAATTAAATAAATAAATAAGGTTTAATAAGGATTCACAAAAATAAAATTCAAGACATTATTTGATTCTGTATTTGCAAACTATATTTCTTTTAAATATGACAGAATATTTAATTCAAGTAAATCTCTTACAGGCTATAAAAAATTATAAATAAATAGTCAATCTTACTACTATTAGTACCTATTTGAGCTTGATATAAAAAAAAAACCGTAAGTCAATTAAGAATACTATTAAATAAACTAACAACAAACTATAAAAGGGCATCGAAAAACTCCTCCTCAACGCTGTCAGCTGGTAATGTGCCCAAGCGACTAGTTTATTTAATAGTTTTATTTTAATTAATAGTGTATATAGTTAGTTTACTCTGTTGAATAAATATCTATCTAAATTGTAAAAAAAATAAAATATTAAAAACTAAACCTTAAACCAATTATTAATACGTAGATAAAATAAATTGTATACCAATGTAAATAGTCATTCGAATGAAGTATTTTTTGTATTTCAAAATAAATAAAAAATCATTTACCAACAAAATTCATACATGACATTATAATAGTACCTTGTGCATTAATATTTACCATATAATAGCGCATAATTACGTATACTACCCGGAACTGTCATTTTTTTTCCAATCAACCTTGAACCTAATACTTTAGCGATAAAGTTGAAAATCTATTAAAGAAATTTGACAAGTTTCAGTAGCTTAATGTGCTGTCGTCTGTACATACCTTGTGAGCTCCTTTGTAATAAGGGCACTTTTTATCTTACCTATCTAAAATCTTGTTATTGTTTAATAATAATAAATAATATTTTTTTTTGTCATTAAAAAATATTTTCCATAGATAATAAATATATTTTATTCATTCTCTTCCTCTACTTACACTCGAGACTTAAATCTGAGCCAAATATCGCGGTCCACCACTCTTCCAAAGTTATGGTCCACCATGGTCAACTTGGATGGCGTTTTGGCACATGGTTCGATTTCATATTTCTTCAAGAGCGCCTTGCTTACACTTCTTATTATTTTCAAAGCCAGCTGTTCTCCTGAAACAAGAAAGAATGATTTTTAAGTTTAAATAACAATATTTTGTAGTGTTATTGTATCTATACGGGGTGGTACGTACACCGACGAGCAAAGGGTTATCACGTATTCAGTGCGTCACCCTCCCCCCCCTCCCCTTAAATAGAAATTTTTCATTGGTTATTTTAAAAAATCAGCTGTTCCATACATTGACGATGAAAGATTTCTACGTGGGCTCAGAATAACGTACTGAATAGGTGGTAATCGTTTTCGTGCCGGTGTCACTTCCACCCTGTGTAATTATTATTAATATTATAAAGATGTAAAATTTATTTGTAAGTTTGTATGTAGGAGGTAATCTTCGGAACTACTGATTCGATTCTGAAAATTCTTTAGTAACGGGAAGCTACATTATTCCCGAGTTTCATTTATAACGTTCCCGTAGGTTAATTTCCGTACATGACGGGAGCGAAGTCGCTAGCAAAAGCCAATTGTAAATATTCCCTCTGCATCTAGTCGGGATTCGGCCCGATTGATGGTAATAGGCTAGCCCTTATTACGTGGGACTGAAACATAGCTAACTGGCAAAATGTGGGTGTATAACGACGCCTCTGCCTGAATCCCTTGTGGACACAGGCTTGATCTAATGTCGTGTTAAGTGTGTACAAAAGTTTTCATCATTCATCACTCAATTTGTGGAAAAACACAACAAAAACAATAATGTGTTTCTAAAAATAGACATATAACACGGAAGAAATTAGCATAAATATTTATATCGAAAGCAAATGGTGGGAACACAAATGACTTCTATGAAATCAAAAGCAAACTAGTTTTTGACCCGGAGTCTTATGTTTATTCATAGAATTTCTCATGCTTTAATGTTTTAATATATTATGCAGGTGATGCAGGTTTCAAAAACCATTTACAAACTACTCGCCTAATTCAGTTATGGTGGGAGTATTTTTTTTATATTAAATAAATTAAGTATAATTATATTATAACACAATAATTTATTTATCCCACACCTTAATAGTCTTTTCCACATAAACAGTAGACAACAATACAAAATTAACGTTAAACAGAAAAATAATTGAATAATTAAATAATTATGAAAACTTTCAAGACAAAATAACAATATTTCAAAATTACATAATATATGACTAATTTACTTGTTTTATTTTTCAGTTAACCTTCACAATGTGTGTGGTACAATAAATAGTCTTTCAAATCAGTGATCTCATCACATTCTGCCACATGTGGCGTGCAAATATTTGGTACATAAATATAATTATTACAAGACAAAAAAAAAAAAAATATAAAACAATAACAATTTGTGGCATGTCAGTTAAAAATATTTTCTGGATTACATTCAAAATATTATTTAATGTCAAACTATTAAAGAGATACGATATGTCAAAGTTAATAAGATTACTTTTCAATTAGCATGTTAGTGTCATTCAAATAGTGGTTAACCTATGTATATCATCATCATCTGCAAAAGGCTAGCCTTTTCCCAGATATTTTGGGGTCGGCTTCCAGTTTGGCAACAAATGGAGCAGCACACCAGTATTTTACATGTATCTTATTTGATCTCCATAACCCAGTTAGTACTGGGTTGTTTTACTTTAGAATTAACTAATCGTTTTTTTTTTGCGAATTTGATACGAAACAGCTATCATAATTAAAACAACTAATCAGCCACATTTTAAAACTGGGTATCATAAATTTAATACTGTTTTATGAGTCGATATCACACCTCAATTTCTGTCCACCTTACAGAAAATAGGGTTACCTACAGTAAATAAACTTTCTAAATCACTGACAATTTCAAATGATGTTGAGAAGTAAACACTTGCAATATCATTGTGCTATTTATCATAATAACTTCTGTGGCCTCGATGTCTGTAAGTGGAGAAAGCCTACTAACGTGAAAATGTATTTATAACTGGCTTTTACCTGTGGCTTCTCTCACTTTGAGGTCGGAAATTATTCGTGAGGAACGTCACTGACGGTCGACCAGTTTTCAACCTTATTGCTTAGGGCATAAGGGTGGACAGTGGCAGACCGTCCGTGAATTCGGTAGTACATCAAACAATCTGTCAAATTTATTTAATAGATTTTCAACTTTATCGCTAAAGCATTAGGTTCAAGGTTGACTAGGAAAATTTGACAGTGTCGGGTAGCTTGATGTGCTGGCGTCTGTACCTACTACCGGGATAAAAGTATTCTAGGTTGGGAGGCAAATCTTGGTATACAGTCATGAGAAATGTATACACTTAGCAAATTTCAAACGCGATTTTCTCGTGAAATAACGGTTTCTTCATTGAGATAAAATAAAGTTAATCAATAAAGTATTCTATTTTATATTGATATCAGGAAAGTATTATAGGAGCATGAGTATTGGCAGGAGAAAATCACTTTTGAATTTTGCAAAGTGTATACATTTCATTGCTCGTGAATGTAATGTACGGTAAACATCGAAAGACGACTTGGTTGGCGCAGTGGCTGAGCGATTGACTGCTGCGCTTCAAGTCGCGAGTTCGATTCCCGAACGGAACAAATATTTCTAGGGCCTACATACAAGTAGTTGTTCCGGGTCTGGCTGTTTGCCTGTGTGAGTTTAAATGTTTGTAAACGCACCCACGATACAGGAATAACTTCTAGTGTAGGACAACGTTTAAAAAAAAATTTTGAGGTCAGTTTAATTGTTAAAAGGATCAGGCCAGACAAACAGACGGACTGACAAAACTTCTGCATTATAATATTAGTGTGGGTAGTATTCGATAGATTGTTCGTGTAACCGTTATTCAATTTCCTAGATCCAGAAAACAATGAGGTGTCGTAGGCAGAAAAACGATTTGTATTCTAATAGCTTTTCGCGGTAGGAAAATCGTTTTTCTGAGAAGTCAGTCATTTGATTATGATTTTGCCAGGAAAGCGAACAGTTAAGCTTGTTCAATTCAAAGTACGCATAGTCGATCTCGTAAACACGTTACCACTTTTGACAACAATTAGAAAATTGAAACTTCACTGAGGTAAAAACAAACTGTCACATGGACAAATAGACTTTAGCACCAAGACAGTAGACAATCACTTCCATACCGTTTCATATTTTTACAAAGTTTACATAAACTTGACAGTAGCATAAGTCAATCCAATTACAGTATGACTACTTTAAGTGTGCAGTTCAAGGTAGCGGCGCTTGTCAAGAAAAAATGCATCTATATGTCAAACTTGACACATTTATTTTAGTTCTGTGTTTTCCCGCTTGCACAGATAAGTTGGTGGAAGTGTAACCCTAATTTCTGCCGCTTATATAATATCATTTTGTCAAGAGGCCATCTTGTCGTTGTATAACGCGCATATGACATTGAACATTAAAGGGTGGTAAAGTAAATAGTAAAACGAACTAGACAACTGGACACGGTCCGTTTGAACAGATTACTGGAAAGAGGACGTGCGGATTTGGGAGAAATGGAAAGAGTGAAGGGAGGCCTTTGCCCAGGAGTGGGACAGAGTAGACAAGGAAATAAAAAATTAAATAGGGAGACTAAAATTGTTTCATTGGGATGACGGTCAATGCCTTTTGGTAAAGTCTGATCTAACTGTAATGGCCAAAAAATTGAATGTGATTAGAATAATCAACAACTTAAAACTATGAAATATTATTTTACCGTTGCTTCGTAAATATTCATCCTCATTTACCCATACGGTACTAACTCTAATTACTTCGGAACTCGAAGCCACAAGCAGTGAATGGTTGCTAAGCATCACTCAGTACGCAAGCATCCATTCTTCTGTCTTCACAATTGCCACGAAGTAAATTCCTTGACGTGGTAAAAATATTTTCCGGTTAACTGGGCCAAGTCTACCGGAAGCCGGCGAAGCTGCTGGCGCGTATATTGCAGAACTGGAGACCTGAGACAGCTAGACGGGGTCGCGATAGATCGAGGAGAAGATGTCGGGATACCTTGAATTTGCGAGAAGAGGCGCAGCATAGCGAGAAGTGGAAGGAATGGGGGAGGCCTAAGCCCAGAGATGGGACGGTTCAGGTTAACAAATAAATAGGTTGTAGAGTGTAGAGGGACTGATTATCCAGGATGATGAAGTTTATCAGATATAAAAGCTCTTTATATCCACCATGTTAATGTCTTAGAAAGCTAATGCTCGTTAACAGTATTAGTGAGTGTCACCGAAATAAAGGAGAGCTATTGGATTTCAACTTTCAGCGCTAACCCGAGAGTAGAAAATCCAACAATGCGTTTTTATTAAGGCATTTGAAAAATAGTAATACGAGTAGCAAAGTTAGCCAACTAAACAATTGAAAGGTTTATTTATTTTTATTTTTTTATCTCGCGATCATGGCGCTTGCAACAGTGTCGAAATTTCGGGAGCTCAGGATAATTGAAAAACATGGATGATATCCCGTAAGTGACAGTGTAAGTTTAATTATAATTTTGCTTTTCCCCAACTATATTGGGGTCGGTTTCAAATCTAAACGGATACAGCTGAATACGAGTATTTTACACACGTAGCGACTGCCTATATAATTGATAACATCGTTCAATCAATGTTTGTTAAAGTCAGACAGCACATACAACTGACCCTTGTCTTGACAACAAAGTGACAAGTGTCACGTTTTCAAATAATACTAAATACCTTTAGAAAATCTGCGATTGCAGTGTTTAGACCCATAGATACGTGATATATTTAGATGATTTACTCAAATTATTTTATGCATAAATCATCAAAATATGTCACGTGTGTATGCTAAAAATAATCTAGCTTCTATCTATCTAAATATATAAAAGCGAAAGGTCACTCACTCGCTCATCAAGAAATATCGAAAACCGCTTGGCGTATAAAGATGAAATTTGGCAGGGAGGTAGTTTATAGTTAGTAGACGTCTGCTGAGAACTGATTTTGCGACAGGGCCAGATTAAGGAGATCTAAGGGCTCTCGCAAGTTTGTATGAAAGTCCTTAATTTTTTGGGCTACAAACTTGAAAATTGGCAGGAAAGTAGTTAATAGGCTGTAGGTAGGTAGTAGGTAGTTACGTAGAAAAAGCTGCATTGCAACGCATGCCGGGTACAGCTAGTTATAATTAAAGGGAACTGATAGTAACATTTATATTACTCTTATGCAATTGTGTTGGCATTTGTTATTATTACTTGTATATACATACATACCTACAGCAGAAGCAGAAATAGGGGTTAAAGATCGTGTGAATATAATTACACTGACGTCTGACTGCTATGATACCCATGCATTGATGGTAGGATGTAATAGGTGAAAAAAAATTAGTCATTCAGTAGTCACTTGTTCATCCCGTCATTGCGATCATCTTTTGTACGGGAATTAACTGGTTATAAAAATTATTTTTTGTTTTTAATGTTTCATGATGAACTTTAAATAGCCAAATGACCTTTTTGAAGTTGCAAGCATCAATTAGCACAATGGTTTGCGTGCATTATATTGTGCGTACCGTAAGTTTGTAAGTGATTTTCCAGCAATATTTTTTGCTCAATCTTACTTGCTTTCGTGTACAGAATACTTAGATGACGGCAATGCAGTGACTTTTGACAGCCTATAGATAAACCAGACCAGAACGATACATAGATATGTATTCACGATATGGTGTATATTTTATGTAGTACTAGCACTTTATCCGCGACTTTCTCCAAAATTATATATTATTAATACCTCGGCTAATATGCTTGACATAAATATAATGTATTGTTTATAACACCCACGAATAATGTAGCTTTCTGCTAGTGAAAGAATTTTTAGAATTGGATCATTAGTTCCGAAGATTACCACCTACATACAAACTTACAAACAAACTTCACCTCTTTATAATAATACTAGCGACCCGCCCTGGCTTTGCACGGATGCAATATATACATAAAAACCTTCCTCTTGAATCACTCTATCTATTAAAAAAACCAAATCAAAATCCGTTGCGTAGTTTTAAAGATCTAATATAAATAGGGACAGACAGACAGCGGAAAGCGACTTTGTTTTATACAATGTAGTGATTAGTATAGACAAGTTAATAAAGTAAAAATCTTACCAATGCACTTCCTAGGTCCGGCTCCAAACGGCAAATAAGCATAACAATGCTTGGAAGCTCCTTCATCATCCAAAAATCTATCAGGATTAAAAGCATCGGCTTTCACATAGTGTTCTTCATCCCTATGCAAAGCCATTACAGGAACATTGATTGTTATTTTCCTATCAACCAGTAAACCACCTTCGGGATGATAAGTCTTCGTACATTGTCTTGCAATGATTGAATATGGTGGATGCAATCTCAAAGCCTCTTTTATAGCCACGTCCAAATACTCGTCCCTATTGTGCTTCGAAACTGAATTCCTGGATTTCTCTTGCACCTCTGAATTCAATGCTAGTTCGTAGATCAATGCTGTTAACGCGTTCAGACAAGGTATGTACCCCTCAGTTATGAATGACGATATCATTGAATAGGCGAATTCGATGTCGGAATGACGCTTTCTATTCTTCTCTTTGATTCCAAGTTGATAAACGTTTCCCAAATTCTTGATTTGAGCTAAAAGTTTAGATTTCTCGATTTCACTCTTCGTTTTCGCAGAGGGTTCCCCGAAAATAGTAGCCAACCCAAACATAATGTACAAAGATGGGAATATATCCTTCAAGTAACTCTTAAATCTCTCTATCAATGAACGCTTTTGTATTGCTGATCTCACTTCCTTCACAACTGACCCTCCGCCGCTACCGAGCAGCAAATCCTCGAAGACTTTGTCCAATATCTTCGACAAAATCTCTTGAACGTTAGCATCACCATTTGTTCCCGGCAAACAGTCACTCAAACTCTCCAATTCACAGTCCATGCTACTCAATAAAGACTCATAACCTTCGCGCAGTAAGGTCCACTTTTCTCCGTCGGCGTAAAACAAATTGTCTCGTAAACAAACATCCTGAGATTTGTCCAAGCAGAGACCTCGGCTATGGAAATTCGCGAAATCCGTTGACAACATCCTCTTTACCGTGTCGGGATCTTTCACTATCAGGTCGGGAATCCTGCATTTCAAGCGGCCGACATACTTGTCTTTGGGATATTTGGAGTAAAGTGTGTTGACATCTTCAGTGCTGCTCCTGATTCCAAGGACTCGGTGGTAGTCGCCTCCGAAGAAGGGAACGGATGACTTGTAAGGCACATGTCGTACATACCAGTAGCTGAAGAACTTGGTCACATAGTCGACGGTCAGAGCGATTATAAGTATGATGATTATGGCGAGATTTAGGAGGAAACTTTCGAAAAACATGTTGCGTACGGCCGCGGTGAGCTGTCGTCGGAGACTGTAAGCTTGTTGCAAGAGGCTGTCAAAGTGGGTCGCCTACGGTACTATGAGTGATCTAAGAGGCAGTTGCGTTCATCTTCGTGGCTTTGAACTTAACATTGTGATGCTGTAATTAAACGCACTTGTATTTTATATGGCAGTTAAGTTTATTATAATAATTGCTATATACTGCACTGTCCATAAAGTTAAATTGTTATTATACTGGTGTAAGTTCTAGAAATAAATAAGGAGGTCTGCGTGTTAATATGACTAATGGCTTACTTACGTTATGCAGAGTTCACCTTGCCTTAGCTAGTTTATGGTCTGGTACATTACCACTATTTGGCCTGGTCCAAATAGAGGCCATTTTATATAATTAAAAATACCAGTATTATAACACCGTACTAGATTTTAATATCACTGCCTACCAAGACCAATGTTTTGAATTTACCGTTTTCATCTTTTGTGAATCGAGTAACAATGACAACTAATAGAAGTGCCTGTTTGTCATCAATTCTTGTTGACCGCAATGGCGCGGTAAATGAACCAGCGGTGTGAAGGGCCACGGATTCAATGTTGTAACCTGTAGATTCAAATTCCTATAACACCTGGAAAAGCTGATTTTATATAAGTGGAATGTTAATTTTGTTCTTACTTTACCTCAGTGTGTGATAATTTCTTTTCATTACCTATCTTTATTTATGAGATATTATCAAAGTGTCGATAACTGCAAGCCGCTGCCCATCAATTACTTCAGATAGGTATCTTCAATTATAAGTAATGTTCCCGCATCATAAACCATACCTACCTATTATTTGCTACATACTTAGGCAGGTATCTACTATAAATCGTTGTTTAAATCTTTATAAACATATTCAAGTTTTTTAATTGCTATAACTTCCTTCCAGATTTGCTCTAAAACACAATTTAGTACCGGTAAGTACTTAGGTACCTAATTAGTTAGTTGTGGATAATACGCTACTCGGCAAATAAGACCATTTAAATAAAGATCTAACATTGATGTTAAATAAACATTAAATTGAAATTATCAATGGAATAAAAGTAGCCATTTGCAGTTAACTGCTATGTCAATGGTTTACTGCTTCCGAATTACCAACTTGAAGATTTTTTATTACTCAATCAGTACTTTGATTTAACGCCATCTAGCTATGATACATTGAAGTTTATCGTTCAATGAAATAACAGCGCCATCTATGTATTTCTTAACACACTACTAATCTTCACATTAAGCTCAAATACTGAAAGACGGCGTAACTGCCAGCTATGCAGCTAGTTCATAAGGTTTTCACTAGGTGGCATTACTAGTCTCAGTTGATTTGAACCCTCTGTGAACAAAACGCAAAGAAGCGCATTTATAGTTCCCACTTCCTAATTGCTCTTTTCAATTATCTTCACCACCTCGCTTACTCTTACAGCGGTACCATACCGAGTATTAAAAGTAGGTAGGTTAAGTTACTTCGTGTTATCAAGTCTACCTAATTCCTACTACCAAAAACAACGAAAAAATCTAGTAATTATATTTACAAACTAACGCATGCATCATCAATAAACCGTCTACTTAGTTAAAATATACATATTATTACATACCTATGCTAGGTACCCGGACTCGAAGTCATTATTCACAGGGCAGTCCCACACAGTAGTTACTACGGTACAGGTAGGACATATTAATCTGAGACAAAATGTAGGGACACCCTTAGGGGATAGCGCGGTACAGGAATTGTGGCGCTTGGTCTTTTGGTACGGTCTTTGCGTGGGATAAGTTTCTTGATCTTTTTACTGCGTTGGATGAATCAGTTTGATTCATCATCATCTGCCTAGCCTTTTCCCAACTATATTGGGGTCGGCTTCCAGTCTAACCGGATGCAGCTGAATACCAGTATTTTACATGGTGCGACTGCCTATCTGACCTCCACAACCCGTTACTACTGGGTAATACGATACCCCTTGGTAAGACTGGTTGTCAGGTTTTTTGGGCCACTGACTGCCTAACGACTTAGAATCAGTTTGATTGTTGATGAAAATTAGTAAGTAGGTACTAGATTTTCTGGTCCTTGAACTGAACTGGAACGGTGCCTATATTTTAGATTAGGTAAGTACCTACACCGTTGCATGAAACTGTCGTGGTATGCGAATCGTAACTAAATTCAATTCAGTCAATCAAAAGTCTTGATGAATATTGAAAGTATCATGACTTTTGGGCCAAGTACTACAATCAAGCTACTACAATCTGTTAAATTTCTTTGAAAGATTTTCAACTTTATCGCCAAAGGTTCAAGGTTGATTGAGAAAATTTGACAGTTTCGGGTGGCTTGATCTGCTAGTAACTGTACAAAGACCAAATCGTGTTGAAGGTTTTGCTTTTATATTATTATTTTCTAAGGATTGGGTTAAAAATCTTCATTTAATCAATAGTTCCTTAGGTTTCCCTCAAGCTTACATTTGCACTTTTATACGTCGCCCAAAATTGTACTACAAAACACGTACCTGGTTACACTGACATATTAATCAGCTTCATACACGAAGCTCCGAGCAACGCTGATCAGTAATCATAAGGAGCGAAGCAGCACACACTGGTAGGCAGACCTATCTGTCGTCCCTAGCCCCGAGGGATACATATAGATGCAGAGAAACCTTTATAACTACCTTTAGTCATGTGGAAGGTCATAAAATTGTTCATTCGCAATTGCTTCAGTTAAAGAAAGGTAGAAATAAAGCGATTTCCTAACTAAGAAACTGCGCATGGTTCTGAAGATACGTGGTTTAAAACATAAAGATAAAGATAAAGATATATTTATTGCATAACTGTGTACATTAAGTTCTTATTAGTAAACATTACATTTTTAGTTTCAACAGTTTACCCAAGTCGGATATGCAATGGTATTTTAAGGATTAAGGTGCATACAAATATTATTTTTTCTCAAAGAACTCATGCAGATTATAAAATACATTAGCAATTAACATTTTTTTCAATTTATTTTTAAACATATATATCATATACATATACATAGCCTAAATGTAGCAACATATTATGGTAATATTGAAGTCTACACAACCCTGTGTCCTGCTATAATTAAATACAAACAATAGCGATATTACCTACAAGTAATGAAAAAACATCTGTGGCAGAATGATGGACTAAAAAGTATTGTTATAAAGATTCTGTTTTTTTTCTTTTAGGGCCAGAATTAAGACATCTTCTGATCTTGAGGAATCATCTGTACAAGACGCTAATATACAACACTCAATATTAATCAGCTTCTTCATTTTTGAGGAGTTCAAATGATTGTCTAGTCATTTTGGACACCTTATTATTATTATAAGCCTATATTGTCCCACTGCAGGGCAAAGGCCTCTCTTCCCTCCTTCTACCTTTCGCAATCTAGTTCGATTGTAGGTCAATCCTTTGCCAAAGAGTCCAGCTCATCCCTCCATCTCCTTCTGGGCCTGCCACGTTGTCGTTTCCTGCTAATTGGTACCCACTGAATGGTAATATTGCTCCTCCGACATGTGGCAGACGTGACCAACCCAGTTCCACTTACGGACCGCATGAGAAACTCCATACTTTACTTCAAAACTCAAATAGTTGACGCTGGCCTTACAGCTGCTAGGTTAAAGTGGAACTGGGCTGGTCTACACCTTAGGACTAGTCTTTTTTGGGAGAGACTTTGTGATCATTGTAACATCATAAAAGGATACTGCCGATGTCATCCAATAAGCTAAGACTTACAACCATCAAATTACTACGACTGTAAGGTAGCCACATAATGTATGTATGCAACTGTCCCAATGCAGCGGCCATATGCAATTTATTTCCCACTAAATGAAGATGTAGTACCTTCGTATCTAAAAATAGATCACATGCTACCTACAAATAGAGTAGCACGCAATTCCCGACTGTCCCCTGAGGCTGTCATATGTATGGGAGATATTAATCTATAGATTACTTCTATCTAATATCGATATCTTTATCATCTTTGATGATTTGCGGTGATTGTAGATTTCTAAGTAAGTGGTCGTTTTTCATGTAGGTTGGGTGAATTGCTATTGCATCCGTTACAAAGGTATTGAAGGGGTCTCTGTGCTTTGAAAATCACGTCAGACGTTGTCCTCAGACGTTGTCATCAGACTTTGTTGTGTTGTGTGTTGTGACGTTGTTCCCTGCTGTCCTTACTTACAGATCTTCATCAGTCGTCACGAGTAGCCAAAATTTTGAAAATCATGAGTCATATCAAAAAGTTTCGTGTTGGTCAAAAGCCTAGACAGTCTATGGAAAATACTGGTATTCAGCTGCAGTAGGTAAGACTGGAAACAGACTTCAAAGTAGTCGGGAAAAAGCTTGACAGATGATGTAAGTTTTCGGAATGATGTATGTATAATTCGTCGTTGAGCAAAAATCGCTCGAAATCAAAAAGCTTTTCTGATTTTAAAATTGTGTAGGTAATTCTGTTGCACGGACTTTAAAAATAAATTAAAATAGCCACAAAGTTACACATATCAATCTATCACGTCTATCATCGATCTATGCGCGTGCGCATGATTCATCGTCCTGCAGGGTTGTCACAGAAATTATCTCAAATCTTGCAATAGACATGGACAGTTATGGACAGTTTATTTCCGAGTGTTAGACTTAAGATATAAAACAATTTTGTAATGAAATATAAAAATCTTACGACACTAAGATCTTTCCACGAAGGACCAAATATTGTCCAAAAGTTTTAAAGGGGTTTTACAGGTATTTGGCCGTAAGGACCAAATATTGGTCTATTAAAATCTTACTGTCTGCTTCGTTGGTCTAGTAGTCACAATCGTGACTGCTGAGTATGAGGTCCTGGGATCAATTCCCTGGTCGGGCAAATAGTTATTGGGTTTTTTCATCAGGAATTTCACAGTAGCAGCCATAGAGTCTGAATTTGTGTCCGGTCGATGGCAATAGGCTCCCCTCTCTATAGGGCACAATAAGGGCATAAAATAGCAGGCAGGAGCAGGGACTTAAACATAACTGGCGAAATGTCGGTGTTCTATTAGGTGTGCCTTACTGTTCGGGAATTACTGGTGTAATGTTATGATATGTAAAATCTTACACGACCAAGATCTGTTTATTATGATTCTTCATTAACCCAACCCTAATACCACATGACATCAACCACAAATCTTGATAAACCACGCTTGCAAGGTCGATCATTACTCATTCCATTGTATGATCAAACAAATGTTCTATGACAACTTTAATTGTTAGACTTTATTAATTGTTGTTAACTTTATCTCTTCGTGGACTTAATGAATCACTTGAAATTCTTGCGGTTATATTAGTGCTTTAGATTTTTGATAAAAGTGAGGAATGTATGGGGCTATTAGTTGTATGACGTAAGTTTCTGGAGTCACCGACACATCAATGTTACTCAAACACAATAGCATAGCATAGCAGCAGCCAATAATGTTCCCACTGCTAGGACACAGGCCTCCTCTCTATGAGAGGCTATAATCCACCACGCGGGCCCAGTGCGGGTTGGTATGGTAGATGTCACATGTCTTCGAATTTTAGGTTCTAGGACATGCCGGTTTCCTCACGATGTTTTCCTTCACCGTTTTGAGAGCAGTGGTGATGAAATAAATTGCACAAAGTAATGCGCCTGCCAGGGTTCGAACCCACGACTAGGAACACAATATTAGGTACCATTGCTTGCATTTGAAAACAATTCAATTGCAGAAGGAAGTATTATCTTGCATCCTATTGAAGTCCAATCGGTTATAAGTTTTCACTTCAGGGCGTAATCATTCCATATGAAGTTATCCTTTTGATCCCGTATCAACAAAGTCAGAAAAAAGGTTTTTATTCTGAAGCTGTTACAATCATGGACATAAGCCAAGCCCAACCGTCCAAGGAGCAAGGAGATGTTTATATCGGAACAAAGCGTCAGACACATTGACAAAGATTCCAAAAAACATAATAGGATCCTTTGATGGACCTCTGGATTCCAAAAAGTCTGGATTCCAAAAAAATCCAATCAGGCACTCAGTGACCCCAAGAACGACAAAAAATCACATCACTATAGTCGTTGTGACCGTTTCATTTGCGACGTAATCAAAAATCGAGATCGATTCCATTCAACAAAAGATCTATAGATCACTGATCGATCTCTCACTGTGCTCGGGAAAGTGATCTATTTGAGTGTATTATTGATTTTAAATCGGCCGTGGAGGTTTGATCACAAAGGGTTTTTGATGGCACGTGGTACTTAATAGATTTCTTTTTTGCAATTTCATGCATCCAAACATGAGTTTTGTAAGAATTTTTTCCTGCTGCGCGGTTTTAAGATGTTCACTATTCAATAGTTGTGTACCATTTGTTACATTCTGTATTTCATGACTAATTCATAACTGGCAAAATGCGGGAGTACTGTTATTATAGAGTACACCTCGTCCTCGTCATCATCGGCCTAGCTTTTTCCCAACTATGTTGGGGTCGGCTTCCAGTCTAACCGGATGCAGCTGAATACCAGCTTCCTCCATTTTGCATGAAGCGACTGCCTATCTGACCTCCACAACCCAGTTAGTACTGGGTAATACGATACCCCTTGGTAAGACTGATTGTCAGACTTTTTGGGCCACTGACTACCTAACGACTGTCAAAGATCTACGAATGACACCCGGGACCAACGGTCGGAGGGTACACCTCGTGCTAAAACTCGTAAATACACATTTCATTATTTACTCGTTATCTATTTATTTGTATTATGTATTTATTTGTATTATATATTTATTTATATAGGTATATTATGTTTGAAACTGTTGTTCCGTTACTTAAACCCCAAAGGTTCATTGGATGACCAACGTCAGACAGCATCAACTTTCTGTCATGAATGCTGAAATGGACCTTTTTAGAGCAGCTATGAGGCACACAGCAAATGTATCACCTCTTTTTTTTAATTTTAAAATTTGTTATTTGGGATCTTTCTTTTATTCTGTGTGCTTGATGAACTGACGTCAAATAAACTGTATTCTTTTTCATTCTTTCCTAACCATTACGTAATCCATAACGTTTTCCTTTGAACCTCATTCTAAAATTTTATGTCTTATCATCAACTCCGTCAGTCATTTGCGAAGCTTCACTTTAAAAAAGCCAAGTTTTGAGTTTTGAACTAAATAGACTTCATTCATCATCATCTGCCTAGCCTTTTCCCAACTATGTTGGGGTCGGCTTCCAGTCTAACCGGATGCAGCTGAATACCAGTATTTTACATGGAGCGACTGAATAGACTTTAACTAAATAGACTTCATTATACCACCATAATTTTTTACCATATCGCTCCGTCAACAAAATAACAGTTTTCAAATCATTAATAAAACAAGAACGAAGGCGACACAGTGTCGGTGATCCTGAGCATTACGCTAATGACCACAGCATTATGGTACCCGACTATACCCTCGTTTATTATCCTTAATAAAGGTAACGAGTTTTTTATAAGATCATATTAGCTGTTTTTGGGTATAAGTGTGGTCAAATTATATGTCTAGGACTAGGGTCTTGGACTGATCTGGTATGGTCAATGATTCTAATGTTATGATAATCGATTGACAATAGATGGTTAGGGTTTTCACGCATGAATTATTTTTTGTAGAACAAATTAAATTAGAATGAGTGAACGATACTTTTGGCTACTCAGCATTTTTGTTATTGAGCCGTTTTATGTTTAGGGATCCATAACATTGCTAATTGAACATAGTGTCTAGTTTATGTGTGAAACCCTCGAAATTTCATGAACCGCGTGCCCGTAGGCCATCAATGGTGTAGCTATTTTGTTATTATACATACATCGATGCCTTATCTTAATGCCAATGACTAACCAGTTTTTCCCAGTTATTATCGGCATATCCGAAAAAAAAACACTAGATATCGGGCTCAATAAGGCCCCATATCCAAAGAGGTTCAAAAATGTAAATCAGGGAATCAAAAAGGGTATCATTTAAGCTATCACCAATTTAATTAGTTTTGTGTTTCTTAAATAATAGGGTTTGTCCTCAAAATAGTAGATCTGTCACCAAAATGTAGTCACCAAACAATGCAAAATCAGTTCCACAATAAATTACCTAAAATCCTGAGATATAAGGTCTAGTATCAAATAAACTAAACTAACCTAACCTAACCTAACCTAACCTGTTTGGTGACTACATTTTGGTGACAGATCTACTATTTTGAGGACAAACCCTATTATTTAAGAAACACAAAACTAATTAAAATATAATTTTATTGGTTATCGATCTCTTATTTTACACATATATTAACATTAATTTGATAATTCATACCTGGGAACAATTTTTGTTTATCTGAGAACGAAAATATTTCGTGGCGATAGATCTATTTATTAGGTGATACAACTTGATGACAAATATAAATTTTGGTGATAGAAAATATAGTTTCCAATCAAAAACGACATTAAACAAGATCCAAAATCACTTAACCAAAACCAATGAAGCGGTACCAGGGCACCAGTTATAAAAAGAGATCAAATGAACGATAGATACGTCACAGGCGATAGCGTTAGATTGACGGCGCCAGTAATTTCGTAAGTTGTGTGGCGAAGCGCACGAGATCAGCGCGCATGCGTAGTACTGCCGTAAGCCAAAAAGCAGTAACTCAACAAGAAATGTATCGACAAAACAGGGAAAATTAAAAATATGTTTTGAAAGAAAGAAAGAAAATACTTTTATTTGACACATGTTACAAGTGTACACAATATAAAAGAAAAATAATAAAAGAAAAAAAAGAACTTAAATAAAAGTGACACCGTGTGCCTCACGGCTGCGCCAACTAGTGTCTGACGCTGGTTTTCAACTGGATTTGGTTAAGTGAGGTATTTCTCATTTTAGTACAAAAATGAGATTTGCGCATTATTTGTCAGTGGTATTTTTACATTCCAATAAAAAATCTTTTAATTTGATAAGTACATAAATGTACATCGTATAGGAGATGTTTCAAAAGTTTGTAAAATGCAAAAAAAACATGATTTTTTATTTTTGGAGATACCGTTTTTTGGTAGGATGGTAAGATTGGGATTGAACGAAGACTTGATCTTTTATGGAAGGTGTTTGGTATTGCGTTTACAGTTGTAATGCAAGTCGTGTTAAATTTTTAATACTAGTAGGTAGGTTTTATTTATTGACATTTAGGAGGGCTTGCCTTATCATAGAGATTCTCTTGCCCTTTTGATTTTGAAAAGGGTAAGTGTCTTTACTTTGAAAGTAGGTACTTTACAGTAGCGAAGGGTCAATTTTTGTAAGAGGTAAGCTGGAGTACATATTTTTTATGTGATTATATTATTTGTCTATAGAATACTGACCGTGACATTTTTCAAAGGGAAACCGGTAGGAATCGAGTTTGTGTTTCACTTAAAGTATGAGTGGCGAAGGATCCACCTTCGCCACTGGTACTTTAAGTGAGTCGATGGTTTTCAGTACAAAAATGTTGTCAAATAAAACCATATTCTAGTCTAAAATAAATGAATGAACAGTTGACTTTAACAAAGTCACAAAAAAAAAACGCAGGTATCTACAAAACAGTTCTACTATCTATGTATTTATTTACACATACATAAATTAATTACCAAAAAGATTCACTGAACACTTTACAAATACAAGTCTACCAAAATAATCCAAAAAGACCAAGTATTTATTACTATATTACCGGCGGACCGAAGGACCAAATAAAAATGCAAAAATTGTTAGGAGCTGACCTTGAGGTCTTTCGGACCGTTACACTGATCCCTTTTTTTGCCGCAAAACCATGGGGCGCAGCTATTCCTCTGATCTTTTTAAACGCAAAAGGAGCGAATGATATAAACATTTTAAGGAGCTAACACACCGGGGTAAAGGGTTTATTTCCAGGGCTGCGGGACTGTTCGAAAGAGATACCGTGGCCCTGGAACACAAAGGGCAAAGAAGGAACATGAATGGGTTTTAGTCAGTACAAGTCTGACCCTTCCGCTCCGCCCAGAGTGGGGGGGGTCATTTGATGATTTCCCATAAAAAAAAGGGTTTATTTAACGTGAGAAAGGTTTTTCACTTACTACGTCATATCTTTTCCTGTATAGCTATCTAGATTAGATTTTTGAAAAATCGTTCTTAAAGCGTTTCCTGTTTCTATTACCACTAAAACACTGTGAACCACTATGAACCACTATGAACCACTGTGAACCACTATGAACCACTGTGAACCACTATGAACCACTGTGAACCACTATGAACCACTATGAACCACTGTGAACCACTATGAACCACTGTGAACCACTTGTGAACTTCTGTGTTTCGACAGAATTGACGTAAGATTTTCGGTAGCTTTTGCCAATGCAATACATTTTTGGCTCTTCTATCATCGTTATTGCTGACAGAATGTCTCTCTGCCTCAAACCACTTTCCAGTTTCATAAAAGCTTAATTTCAGCTGGAATAATAAACGTTCTTTCGAGAATCTGGAATTTATAAAGTTACCAACCACTGGCTTGCCAAACACGGCTGTTTTATCTATAACGTGGTGCCGCTAAAAGGAGGTTTCTTAATAATCATGTGGATAACATGGAGAAGCAGAACCTTAGATAGCACGCACGACGACCAATCAAGCTTTGTATAACCAGTATAAGCGGATCTCTCATTGTACGGGAAATCTATACAAAGCTAGGCTTGATATTAAATAAGGCAATCATTCAATAAAATCAGTACCTCTAGTAGTTAAGTTCTCAAGTCTTCATCCACCTTCAATAGCCTGCATACCATATCTGACCAAAATGAATGCTAATCACCAACTTTTTACTCTCAACAACCGAACAAAACTTTCCTTTTGAAGCATCACCGATCCAGTGTACACTCCTCCCAACAGGTTTCGCCGGGACGCTATGGCGAAGACAGTTTTGACTATAAATAAGTGTTGTATTGTATTCAATGTAGCTACTGTTTGCCTGGGCGGCAGACTACAAAAGAATTTGGAATCTTTTTACAATAACTAGCCGTGCCAGCCGGTTTTGTTCGCATAATCGAATAGGTGAATTGTTTTTAGTTTAATTTTTTCTTGTTTCATATTGAAATTATTGTTGGTTACATTGTTGTTATTGTAATTTAATTTGTATGTATTTTATTTAAATTATTGAAAGTATTTTTGCGTTTTTAGTAATGTAAAAAGTTTGAGTAGGAGCTGTAGGCAGCTGCATTGCTACGATTTCAGTTTATAAAACTTCAAAAAAAAAGTCCGTACATAAATAGATAAACAACACGGTTTTTTGTCCCCAAAGGGGTATACTTAGTTCACTCGCATTTCTCGAGTTATGTTGATATCTAAACCTGACTCAAGCTTACTATAGATAAATTCCTAAAAAAAAACTCAATAAAAATTTGTCTGATCAGAGAATGGACCAGGCCGGCATGCTCTCAGTAGATCTTGCTGTAAATATACCAATGAGGCAATCAAAATATAAACTCCTGAAAATGATTTTTCTTCAAAATTATTTACCATTTCATCCCTTTCTGCCTTAAAATTAAAATTGATTTTTAAATGACATTATCTCTAAAAAATATCACCAAAAACACATACACACCCACATTTCTTACACCCACCAAATATAACTGTGGGACCGAGGGCCGTTGTTTTTTTGCTTAGAAGCCGCTACAGTTATCGTGCCACAAGATTTGGGCCGTATTAGCGACGCACACGCATCGCTGCGTCATTATCAAGGTGATATGCTCGTGATTTGTGATGTAAAAAAAGATTTAAGAAGTCAGGTGTAAGTCGGTGGGATGGTATTATTTATACTGGTTACCCGACTACTGTGGTAAATGGATATATGGTATGTGTGTGTCAGTAAAGTACTATCGTCTTTCTTTCTTCTTTGTGTGGTTAACGCCTAACCTGGTGTCCGAGTTTTTATGCCGCCCATGGGCCTCTGACTTGGCTTTACATGGCGTCGAGACATATCTCTCAGGCATGCTGGTTTCCTTCACCGACGTGATAATTATAAAATACGCAAATGAATCCGAAAAATAAGAGGTGCGTGTCTTGGGTTCGAACTTGAGATCTATGACTCGACAGTCCGACGGTCATACCACTGGACTATCACTGCTGCCAGTAATGTAGTACAGTACTGTTGTGAATCAAGAGAAACAGGTCTCAGAAAATAATACACTTAGATTGTGGGATATGTACATTTCACGAAAAGTTTAAGGAGAAAGTTGTGTATAGTAGTACTTGCAGTACCTACTATGTAATTTAGAATCACCAGCATCCCGTGATTATTAATGGTGATTCAGTAATGCAATACATCTAACTATTAAAAAAAAAATACTATGCGATGCTACAAGCAAGTTACTCATCCATCGCCTACTCACATTTCTGTCTAATTGCTGACCCTATCAAACGACCAAATATAGTTCAAGGCCAAATTGTCAAAGGCTACATCCTACCAATATCATGAACTACCGAAGTCAAAGATTACTTAAAAAAACTCGAAGTTGCAACAGCGAAAAAGGATCACTAATCAATTACCAGTCAAAACCTTCAATAAACCAATACTTTTTGTCATTAAAAGAAAAGACCAATTAACCTCCACGCATACTCCACGTCAATACCCAACATCTATTTCAGTCTGATAGTTAAAATCTTATTAAAACCATCCCAATTTGGTCACTTCCAATATAGTCTGTCCATAAATCTAGTGCCCATCAGACGTATGAATGGGGTTGGGCACTCAAGTTAATAAATTAATCGTTCGTGATACAATTATTATTGTAATGATCGGCTCCCGTCTGCGAGAGTAAAATAAAACGGATAGTATCGTAATTGAATCTCTTGAGGAACGCGTTACGAAATAACTGACCAACTGCTACTAAAAACTGTTATTTTTGATAGCTGCTAATTATAACGTTGCTTCAGTTATATAACGCCACTCCCCCTCATCAATGTTAGGAAGAACTTTACCTCTTTCATTAAAACAAATTCTAACAGTTATCATTCTTCTGCTCTTAACTCAATTTATTTTGGAGTCGGCGCAGCATTTGTTCCTCTTACATTCTTCTCTATTACCTGTCTTCTTCGTAGTCACCCGGTTTCTAGCCATATCACCTTTCACAGCTTCGAATAATGATCTTCCGATGGCTTATTTGCCAAGAGTCTCGAGAAATACCAGAGGAGGCCTTCGTTAGCTGGATTAGGGCTTGATTCAGAAAGTGGTACCTTCTGGACACGGCTCGTATTGTTAAGAGGTTCCTCTCTCTGGAGCCCTGACCCTGGTAACTTGGAGGCCGTTCCCCAAACCAGTGGGCTTCTATTTATTTTATTGTTTTGTAAAGGAATATTTAAAAATCTATCAAATGTGAAAAAATGTGTGCTTCCGAAAAAGCCGATTTTCAAAGCGTCTAATAAATTATGCAAATGAAGGTACTGATGTTCAATTAACAGCTTTAAATTATGTTCCGACTATGCAATAAGGTATCGGCCGTAAAATTGCCTTTGACGTTCACAGTTAATTTAGTAATTAACATTTTTAGTTAATTTAGGGTTAAATTCATCTCCGGCAGTAGCTTCTTGTTTCCGTTGGTCATCTATAATTTGATAATTAACAGCTTTTATGTACTTCTCATTTAAAAACACTTTCTCCTATTGAATTAGTTAAGATTTTTCCATTAGTGTCAAGAAAACTTCCTTTGTAACTTTTGTACCTGCGTTTTTCCACAGCCTTTCAAGCTCCTTCTTGCATTTTTTTTAAATGAGTCGATGTTATTTGAGAAGCGGCTTCAATTACCTTCAGGATAGTATAAAAACTATTTTAGTACATGGTTTTCTTCGCCTTTCACTGCTTTTGCTTCCACTCTTTCTTCATTTTTAAATTCGTTTTAAGTCTCAGAACAATATAACAGTTTTACTGTTCCACAATAATTGCCCATCACTAGAACGTAACCTCAGTCTTGTATAGCTCCAGCACATTGTCGCTAGCTAGTTTATGGTTTTTTGATCTAAATCTAAAATTGCTTTTGCGTCTCGATACTGCTTCTTCAATTACGTCAAAAATTCTACAGCGTTGTGTAACAATGCACCATTCTGTACTGATTTTGGTCGTTTTAAAAGATTTTTTGCTGCATTGGTTATTGAATGCATGTCGCTAATGTGATTGTCACAGACAATTTAATTTAAAATAAATGAGTTACAAGAAGTCATCCAGAAAAATTATTTAAATTTCAACTAGGGATTTGTCATAGAGGAATGAGACATTAAAACATGTACGCATGAAAATATAAAAATTAACGATACCTTGAACCGAATCAAAATCCCAATGACAACGCCAAAGCAAATACTGATTATTTTTAATTAAACCTCAAAATCAAGCCAATCTTTTTACCTCCAAAAGAACACCAATCTAAATCATAAAGTGACAAAACCATATAATCAGGCAGCTAGTAAACTCAAAATTGAACGCAGCCAGACGGTAGCTGGATCGAGTCCCATCCATGATTATAGTAATTTCTACCACGTTCCGAGTAGCCATTTGCTCGATATTGCGTTGGTATCGATTTCATTAGATAGGCTCTGATTTTTATAATAAAACGTGCCGGATGGTATATGTAAACTTTTTGTAACTAGAGTAGTAATTACAATGAGTAGGTGGTGGTATCGGTATTGGTGTGGCTTTAGAGGCAGCGGGTGACGTGATATTAGCGAGAAGCGATCTTTCTTCACTTTGTCTGCTAAATGTCTTATGACATGTGTAGTTACTGTAATTAGTCCTCCTTTGGATGCTGAGCTTCACCCACTTTGCGCCTTCATGCAGCATTTTCAACATCATAATGCATGAATAACAGAAATTATTTGCATTTTTCTTCATTTACTTGGTCAACCTCCCCTGATGGCCTTGCAGGATTAAAAGACTGGAAGCATTCTGCGAAAATAAACGCCATTTTATTGAGAGTAAAGTTCCAAGTGGACATTCCACAAAGGGACGCCCAAGAAGGACATTATTGATAATGTTTTTAGAAAGGTCAAGTGCGTTATGCCGCGACAGCGTGCGTATATGACCAGATCTAATAATATGGACGAAGCAAAAGGTCTATGTATATAACAGCTTATAGCGTTTTGTAGTTTCTCCCTAACCATGCCCAATACCTATACTGTGGGGGGGGTACTATGACGTCTTAAAGCCAGTGTGGGAAAGAGACAGAGCTATATAGTTTGTCTAGCGCCAACTCTTTCCCACACTGAAATTACTCCTGCTTTAAAACGTCATGGTAGGCCACATGGTAGTACTAATGACATGGGAAAAAGGCATAAGTATTTGTGTGCCAATGTCAAATTCAAGTCACTTTCACCGCGAACTTCCTAGCCTACACCAATATCCGAAGTACTAGCAATATTAATGATCTCATGCGCAGACAGCGATTGATTGATTGACCGTTTTATTGGCGTCAGCCGATGCGTCTCTATGTGATTATCAGAAGTCGACTTTATTAGGGCAGTGTGTTCGTACGATGTAAAATGATCACCAATACTGTGTACGTGCGGCTGTGAGATAGTTATTGCCTGCGGCTTTGATTGTATTTTAATTAATGGTGGAGTTTGATGGAATAATTTTTAGTTGTAGATGAAAGGACTACGAATATCTTTTTCCTGTTTTTATTATGAGTCGACGCTCGGAGAAAGCATAAATGTAAAGCAATTTTATGTGTTTTAGCCGAAAAGATCTTCTACTTCTACTTTTGTGCCCCTTTTTACAATTTCGATTATTAAATCGCTCAGTTTTATTTTTCCGGAATGCAAAGGGGGAAATGAAAGCGGCTCCTTAACATCCAATGGTATCAACGATAGCGCCCCGTGGGGTATTCTATAGACAAATTTTGCAGTAGAGAAAAGGATCAGTTATTATTTAAATACCGAAATGAAGTCTTCTATGTAAACTGAGAGAAACTTTCATAGGTATCTAAGTTGCTAATGAAACATGTTTCAAGATTTCATCATCATAATTCTCCTGCCCTTCATCATCTGCCTAGCCTTTTCCCAACTATATTGGGGTCGGCTTCCAGTCTAACCGGATTCAGCTGAATACCAGTATTTTACATGGAGCGACTGCCTATCTGACCTCCACAACCCAGTTAGTACCGGGTAATACGATACCCCTTGGTAAGACTGGTTGTCAGACTTTTTGGGCCACTGACTACCTAACGACTGTCAAAGATCTACAAATGACAGCCGGGACCAACGGATTAACGTGCTTTCCGAGGCACGGAGGAAACTCGGTCTGCAATGGGCGGTCACCCATCCACAGACCAACCTAGGCAAGCACGGCTTAACCTAAAGTCGACCCGAGCGGCTGTTATTATTTAGCCACGAGCTCCTCGATTCTCCTGCCCTTCAACATCATCATTTCAGCCTAAAGACGTCCACTGCTGGACATAGGCCTCCCCCAAGACTCGCCACATTGACGGGTCCCATGCGACTCTCCTGCCCTAATCCCAATTTATCTGGGGTCGGCGCAGCATGTCTTCTTCTTCCATACTTCTCTATTACTCGTCATCTCAGCACCTTCTTTCTAGCCATATCATCCTTCACGCAGTCCACCCATCGTTTCTTTCAAGATTTATTGTGACATTTATAATCGTCATTCTTTTAACAAATTACAACGGAATTTCATAAATAAATCAGTATAAATTACAACATACAGTTTAGCAACATTGTTTAAGAATCTCAAGAAGCAAATAAATTGCAACAATGTTTTGCTTAATTATGCTTATAGAAGCAATCGGTGTTATCTTAAGCGAAATAATATTGTAATGAAAACGCTTGATAAAAATTAAGTATTTACTTATGCACATTCCTGAAACAAGTTCTGTGTTCCTAATGATAAGCCAATGTTAGTAAATATTGTTTTTATTGCTCTATTAAGGAGTAAGTGGGAAGAATCGTACTTAGTTTAGAGAATTAAGCTACTTAATTTTACATTAACATATTTTGTAACAGGTAATGTGGTTCACATTACCTGTTACAAAATGTGTTATTCGCATATCGTATTTGTGTCCAGAACTATTATAGAGACTTGAATTTTCTTGCTTTAGTCAATTGAAAATGAGTTAATTTTCAAATCGTCTAAATGAAAAGATTTTCGTGTAGTTAAAAAAAATAAAAATAATAAACGATACTACTAAGTCTTAGCGACGCCTAATTTAATGCCTAATTATAGCACTCTCTCTCATGACGAAAATTGAACAGTGCGGTTGTATTTAGGCATTTATTTCAGTTCTCATTTAGTGTTGGTGAAAACAGGAATAGATTTGTGTAATAGCCACGAAAGATCATCATCTGCCTAGCCTTTTCCCAACTATGTTGGGGTCGGCTTCCAGTCTAACCGGATGCAGCTGAATACCAGTATTTTACATGGAGCGACTGCCTATCTGACCTCCACAACCCAGTTAGTACTGGGTAATACGATACCCCTTGGTAAGACTGGTTGTCAGACTTTTTGGGCCACTGACTACCTATAACGACTGTCAAAGATCTACAAATGACACCCGGGACCAACGGCTTAACGTGCTTTCCGAGGCACGGAGGAAACTCGGTATGTAATGGGTGGTCACCCATCCACAGACTAACCTAGGCAAGCGCGGCTTAACCTAAATATCGATCCGAGCGGCTGTTATTACTTAGCCACGAGCTCCTTCGTGGTGTAATAGCCACGAAAGATATGAAATCAAATAATATGCAGATGTAAGGGGAAAAGAGTTTTTCTCCAAAATCTTAAATCAATTTTCAGCCGGCTGCTGACTCATCATCATCCAATGATATCACTACATAGTATAAAACTAAGTCGCTTCCCGCTGTCTGTCCCTATGTATGCTTAGATCTTTAAAACTACGCAACGGATTTTGATGCGGTTTTTTTTAATAGATAGAGTAATTCAAGATTTAGGTTTAAATGTATATATTGCACCCGTGCAAAGCCGAGGCGGGTCGCTAACTATAAATAAAAATAGGTAGATATCGCAATAGGGCGCGCAAATTGTTGCAGACAAATTCAGACAATTGTCGTGATTTAAGTACTTCAGGCGCAATAGCTCTTTCCGTATCATACATTCCGTATTATTTATCGCAGTCGCAACGATATTTGAACGCCGCTCAGTATGAACGTAGCGTATCTTTCTTTATAATATCATTGTCATCATTATCATGCTCCTGTCCTTATCCCAATTCATTTGGGGTCGGCGCAGCATGTCTTCTTCTTCCATACTTCTCGGTTGCTAACTATTTCCTGTTTAATCTTACTTTGATCTCTAAACGGTGATTAATACATCAATAAACTAATCTTACACTTATCTTCAACTTCGAATGGCCTATTGAACATTCCTACTCAAACTAGATGTGAGACAAAAATATAGGTTGCATCAGGAAGTTCTTCCCGTATAACATGTAGGAGTTAATTGAAGTAGAACAGGTTTCCACCTGCTGCTAATAGGCCATGGGCTAAACCTGTCACTATGGGTACAGGTCTGCAGGTTTAGATATTAATTTACTATCGTGTGTGGTTTAAATGGTATCAGAAGTCGTTTTGTATTACGTTTTCTTATTTGTTTCGACTAGATTGTATTGCTTGATTCTGTGTCCTGTTTTCGAGATGTTGTAAGCATTTTGTTGAGTTTAGAGTTACTGCACTCAAAAGAGTAATTTCATCGCAAACTATATTGACACCTACTTTAAAACATCTATTAAACATGTGTAACGCAATCCTTCATAGATCATTCAAATGTCCTCTCAGGATCCTAAACCAACGGTGAAAAGGCAGACACTAGAAAAGTTTAAATGTGTGAATTAAGACCCTAAGTAGTACCACTAAGGGTGATTATTGGAGCAAGAGAGAAGTTTGGAAGTACCCTTAACTAACTTTTGCGTTTTCCACGATTTAGATCGTGCTTTAAGCCCACAGAAGATTAATAATTATTAAAAAAAATACTAAAATGTTTAAAGTCAATCCAACTTCACAACATTTTAGCTTAATTACAATCGTCAAACAAAAATCTCACCTAATCCCCAACCAATAATCATTTCTTATAACATTTACAAATAAATTACAAGATTCAATAAAACTAAAATGCTGTATGATTTCATCAAAAGTGAACCGTACGTACGCTTGGCTTGTAAAGGCGAAGTGATCTTTAAATTAGACGGTAACACAGGAAGTGGCTTCTTAGGCCGTCAGTGTAGCGGTGATTAGCGATTGCCGATCACCGATCGCCTATCACATCTAGTGAGCAGTTGATCACTGACGGTTGAGTGCACGTAAAAAGTTTTGGCAGAGATTATTAGCTTGGTTTATAGACGTGATAAGATTTTGTTCTGAAATTACCAATCAGTTTTGGTGTTTTAGTGTAGAATTGCGAAATCATCATTATTAACAGTGGCCTGAAAGTCTGAAAACTAGTCTTACCCAGGGGTACCGTATTACCCAGTACTAACTGGGTTGTGGAGCTCATTCAACTTCATCTGGTTATGGAAGCCGACCTCAATAAAGTTGCGAAAAGGGCGCTAGACAGGTGATGAGTATAAGTGTGAGAATTGCGTACTGAAAACTTACTTAAAAAAAATGGGTGTATCTACCTGCTTCCTACTATCTAACATACATGAGGCCGTTATGCAAAATATACGTTGTACAAAAATGCTCAGTTTTTTTTGTTTGTTACAAATCAGGTATTGTCAAACCAAAATAGGAGGAAGAGCGTAAAACGTCGTCTTGAAATCGTAATCGTCGTATTGAATTTTCCCGAAGGATATTTAACTCCATGCTGCAGGAATAACGTCATCATCATCATCATCCACAGCCCGAACTCACCCACTGCTGGGTATAGGCCTCTCTTTTATTGTGCCAATCTCCCCGGTCCTGTGTCAGCCCCATCCAGGTTTTTCCCCCTATGGCAACTATGTCATCTGCCCATCTCGCCGCCGGACGACCCACGTTTCTTTTGATAGTTCTTGGACGCCATGAATAACGTATCTATCACGTAATCTATTAAAAATTATTGTTTATAATGTAATAAAGCTTCGAGTATCAAAAAAGGGTTGACAATACAACATTCGTCTAGTTTACTACCTACGAACATAATTATTTAGGCCCAGTCCAATAGTGTTAAAAATACATAATAACACATAAAATACATAATAACACATAAAATCACGCCTGTAATCCCAGACTGAGGTGTACCTAATAGTATACCCACATTTCGCCAGTCCTATGTAATGGGGGGCGAGCCTGTGGCCGTTAATCGGGCACAAATCCAGCCTCCCTTTCTGCCCTACCTTGGGATCCAACCCAGGACCTTATGTTCAACAGTCGCGCTTGCGACCAACGAGGCAGTCTCTCTGTAACTAAAAGCTACACCCTCTGCAACCAACATGGTCTATGCAAAACCAGTAAGCTCGCGGTGTGTTTAAGTATGGCACGATAATTGAAGATATGCTCGTATCATACCGCGGAGCTACTTCCACAGACCTGACGCCTGATTACTTTGTACCCAGCTCAATGAGATTACCGTTTTGGCCATAAAGTAAGTGGATTCCTTAATATTTATTATCATGTGTTTGTGATTTATAAGTAGTACAAGACATTTTGAAATACTTTTGCTGCTAGTTTTTTTACTTATGTTGGCTGGAGAAATTATTTGTTTTGTTTGGTTGGTAAGCAGTGGAAATTATCTCAATATTTGAATAACAAAGATTATCAAATTCAAATGAATAAGAGGTCTATTAGATAATGTTGAGTGTGGATAAATAGCAAAAGATGGCTGAAGAGGTGATCTTAGTTGTCAATTTTAAGGACCTGTAATATTTAGGAATTTGACAGAGTATTTTAGTACCTTCACCTCAAAAAACACAAATTGCTTTCACACTGCTGTTTAGGGGCCTCAAAGTTTTCACATATTTTATCCTATCTCAAGTAATCAAGTTTTACTGACAGATTTTTCAAGTTGACGATTTTTAAAAGTAGTTTAATCAGAAATTGATTCAATACCTTGAGACACAAAGGTCGTTAGGGATATTGCCTGTCAATATCGCTCTTGGATCCCTAGATTATTAATTCCAACCAAATGTGCGTATGAGCAAGTTTCTTTGAAAATAACAAGATTACACACATTTTTTTTTTTTAAATAACTTTGCCCCACACTAGTAATTTCTCCTGTATCGTGGGTGCGTTTACAAACATTTAAATTCACATACACAAACAGCCAGACCCGGAACCTGTAGGCCATACAAATATTTGTTCCGTGCGGGAATCGAACTCGCGACACGAAGCGCAGCAATCAATCGCTCAGCCACTGCGCCAACCGTGCCGTCTGGCTTGCTTTGTTTTTCTCCTGATTTTTGCGCAAAATTGCAGCTTTTTCGCACATAATAATTATCTGAACGTTTAATGTGATTCTTACTCAAACCACCACCGACTCAGGCTCTTGATTTCTTGAAGTTGAAATACAGCTGGCTAGGTCACGAATGAGTTGGTGGATGAACAAGTAATTTTCTAATGATTTTAGTGTAGAGTGTAGTGAGGAACCCAAAAGATAACAGTCTAGCCAAGGTCTGATGATGACGATGTCAGACTCATAGACAGAAACGATACAGAACACATTCTAAAATTATACCTCTTCAAAAGACTGCACCTACATTACGCACAAAAAGGAGTTTAAACGAAACGAGAATCGCGATTAACTAACATATCGAATGGAATTAACAATATCATCCTGCGCCTGAGTTGTGAAGTAATCAAAGAAACAACATTCGTTTTTTTACGCTCGGTTCCCGGTATAATCATAATGTACGCTCCTTGTGTTGGCCAGGATTCTGTGAAATTTAGGACATAGATAGTAATAAAATATTGATTTTTGAGCTCTATTTATTTGAATTCATAAAGTCTTGAAAACTTTCCTGAAAATAAACACTCACATTTCCTCACTTAAGTTTGAGTACCATGTAATAGGGGGCGAGCCTATTCCCATCAACAGGGTACGAATACAGATTGCTATTGAAAACCCGGGCTGCTTCTTTCTTCTGGGAAATTCCAGATGGAAAAACCCAATAACACTTTGCCTGACCTGGGAATAGAACCCTGGTCTTCATGTTCACCAGAACTATTTGCGACCACAAGACTAAGCATTGTTTATTCAGCTCTGTTTATTTGTTTTCGTATTTTGGTAAGTAACGTAACGTTAACGTAACGTAAACGACTGAAAAAAAAATGTAATAGATTCAATAGAAACTTTTTTGCAAAGGTCTCAGAGCTGCTTTTTTAGAGTCGCAGGCCTCAGGCAAAGCAAATAGAGTGATGAAATCACCTTTGGCCAGATCTATGAGGTCATGGATCAGAGAAAGGAGGAAAACCAAGGTATGCAATAACAGACACCATGATCTTATTTTTTCATTATTAACTGAACATGGTAATTTATAACAACGTTAGCATTGAGAGGAAAATAAATAATTAGTAGGTAGTATGTGACTGTTAAACAATCTTTTGTAGAATTCTAGCCTCTCTTCTTAGCGAACTGTATTTATTTTCCCGATAAAAATTACCTTGTTCACAGTTCTTGGAAGTCGGAGGACAGGTATATAGCTCAGTTTGGAAGACGCATATTATCTTCATTATCAGCAACAAGCTAAGTGGAACTTGATTTAAAAAAATTATCCTTACCTTAAATTATCCTTGAGTACTAACTGGGTTGTGGACGTCAGATAGGCAGTCGCTCCATGTAAAATACTGATATTCAGCTGCATCCGGTTAGACTGGAAGCCGACCCCAACATAGTTGGGAAAAGGCTAGGCAGATGATGATGATGATCCTTAAATCAGATGATTTAAGGATGATTTTTTCAACAACACAAAAAACGATACATAAATTGCCAATGATTATCGAGTAAAATATTGGTAGAATATCCTAACAGAGGAGCATAACAAATCCTACAGGACCCCAAACGCATTGTCATACTGTCACCGTGATTGTAATAACTGGGAGCGAGATGGGCCGCGCTAATGTCACGCCCCGGGCTCACTCGCTATCGGTAGCCATCCGATGCTGCAAGCGACGTGCCGCTACACGCAACCGACGTTCTAACTGAGGAGTTGTTAGTGAGGAGTGATCTTTCCTTATTCTCTATGGTTTCAAGTATCTGAAAGATAGATTTTGGATTCGATCATAATTAGATGGGAATTCTTATTTTTCATTGAGTAATATGTTCCTTAGTTATTTAATTGACTGATTGACTGATGCTCAATAATGCAGTTTGATCAGGCTCAATAGCTAAAATAAATGAACTTCCACGACTCCTTACCAAATTATCTCCATGGTCAATTACGAGGAGCAGTTGACACTTCGATTTTAGTTTCTAATCTGGCTAAATCTCTGAAGAGAGAGAAAAGTTACCAAGAACATCAAAGTTTTTATACCGGATAATATTGCACCAGAAGAATTTGAGCTCTGCCAAGAGAAATAGAAAGAATGAAAAAAACCGGTCACGTGCGAGTCGTACTCACACGCACACAGGGTTCCGTAGCACCTAACAATATAATAAAAATATTTTGAAGGCTCATCCATGTGTTTTATTGTATTCAACAGCAAAAGTTACTGCAGCAGTTTGATGAAAAAGTTCCATATCTCAAAAACTAAACATCAAATCTTATTCAAACCAATTTTCGTTAAAAGTTTTTTAACGTTCTACAATCCTACATTTTTTCTTATTCTCTTACTTTAGAAATTAGAGGGGGAACACACACATTTTACCACTTTGGAAGTGTCTATCTTTCAAACGATTGACTTTGAGAAAAAATGGTTTTAGGAACATCATTGTCATAGGTAGGTGTTGTTATAGGTGTTTTTTTTTTTAAGTTTCTGTTCCATGTATGGGGAAGGGTCCCCTTAATCTTTTATTTTTTGAATAAAAATCGTAAAGTTCACAGAATACATTTACCTACCAAGTTTCAACTATGTAGTCCTAATAGTTTCGGAATAAAGTGACATACGGACAGACATGACGAATCTATAAGGGTTTCGTTTTTTGCCATTCGGCTACGAAACCCTAAAAAGCAGCAACCAAAGAAATAACAGCAGAAACCTCCTACTACAAACATGGTACTGTTGTTTGTTCACTACAGGAACTGATGGACGCTACCGAACACGCCAAACTAGTAGTTCAGTTCTGGGCTGACACAATTTAGATTGCCATCGACACGTCAACAAGAAAATGTATAGGAAGTCAATACTTGCTACGTTGAAGCAATGATGTACATCATTGCTGCACATCATTGCACCTAATGCATGCATGCATTACGCGCTCGTTTTCACACTACGATCATAATAAGTCTGTATTCAAGTAAGTAAATGGATACTAAGTCGAGTCATAGACTTAATAGCTGGCTTAAGAGATCACACTTAAGACATCTTGTGCTTAATCCGTGGATCCAGTGTGTTAAGTGTGATTAGATTTTCTGTTACAATATTGCGATCTAAAAATGTACTTAGGTGTGGGAAATATAATCAATTTTATACCAACTGCCTCGTTAATAAAATGTTGACAATTGCTCAGCATGAAGTCTTTGGTTCGAATCTCGAGTATAAAGACGGTTTTTCCATCAATAATTTCTCAGTCGCAGTTCGGAATTTGTGCTCAGTTGATGGCATTAGGCTCGTTCACTATTACATTGAACTTTAACATAACCGGCAAGATGTATATGTACTAAACAGGGTGTAAACAGACCCTTCACGAAGCCGTTAACCAAGCATTCTGTACATCAAACTAAGTAACTTTACGCAAAAAATATTGTTGGGAAACCACTTTTTTTTTTTTGGGGTGAAAAATTACGTTTTACGGTAGGATTCAATGAAACGCACTCAAAGCGTTATGCTGATGGATGGATTGAATAGTATGGGGGTCGTGGAGGTGTTTAAAGTACATATCTTACATTAAAAACATGTATTTAAAAAAAACTTGTGAAAACTTTGGAAATTTGACCCCCAATATCTCCGTAACTTGAAGGTTCCCAGGTATAGTCTATAACAAAAAAATAATCGCAAAGACGGGGAGAACAAGTGTCTTTCGGCTACATTAAGGGTCTATTTACACCCTTTATATGCACACCTCTGTCTAACCTTAAGAGATAACATGTGTAATGTTATTTTCAGAAAAGTTTTCAAAAAATTCTACAAAAGTAAACACTTTTTTTTTATCAAGGCTGCTTTTGTCGTATAGCTTGTGCCACCAAGGCAGAAATAATGTCTGAGAACAAAACGTTATTATTTTGCTACTTTTAAATTCGAAATCAATAATTCGGTTGCTATATTGCTTAACAACAAAAACAAATTGCCCACTTTGCCCAACTAAGCTAAAAATTCAAGAATCCCTTCTGGCCATAGTGGCCATGTGTTTACTTCGTAACAAAATAATATGACAGTCGATTTGAAGACATTGTATAAGAGTAAAAAAGCTATTATTCCATACAGTAGCCCTTTCGTTCGCCCTGCGGAGGAGAACACTGCAGTATTGTACAGACGGGGAGACAAGTGCTTCGATTATGTTTGCTTGTGATATGAAAGTCTTTTGTGGCATAAAGACAATGCTTCTGACAAATGCATTAAGTATATTTTGCTGTTTTTGGTTTATATCGAAGTTGGTATTAGTTTAGACATTAAGATGTACGACTGCAGTACCGGACATAACTAGCACTTCAATTTAGTAACGCACTTTTCTATCATAATTCAAAGGATTTGTGAAAAAATTCGTAATAATGCTTCATAATTTTGAAAATCTCCGTGCTATAAAACACGGTTTTTTTTTTAACTTTACACACTTTATGAATGTAAATAATTGTCAATTATTGTATTCACATTTACATTCACAAAGCAAGTATATGAGCACACGTTGCTCAGTTAAATTAGAAGACACTTCCTTGCTGTTTTCTTACAGGTAATAAAACTCTTGCTAATATTTTAAAGCAGTACCTACTCGTAACAAGCCAATAAAGCTTCCAGTAATTTAATATGATCACAACCGGATCCAATCAACGGTTATCATAATAATGTCCACACCTTCAATCTTTAACCAGACGAAAAACATATTAATAGTCGCGCCAAATTGCGAAGCCCATAACTGGATCATGTTATTAAAATCTATTAGACTCAATAACACTTTAGTACGCGCCTGTATCGTTGTTCTGTGATTATTACCAGTTTTTGTGTAGTGTCCAGACACGTGGAGCGATGAAATTATGGTAATCACAGTTGGTACCAAAGCAAGCCACCGGTTTTTAGGGTACCTCTGGTGTAAATTCTTTAGGAAATTGTTATTGGTACGTGGTCGTGCGGGGCGAGATTCCAGCCGTTTAGTAAATCAGAACACGGATATACTTAAATCATTTTGAAGATATTTAAGAAACTACTGAATTCATTTTAAAATCTTGTTAATATTTGCGTACAGAAATAAAATTCAGATTTAAGGTGAATTCCATCAACGACATTGAACGCGATCAACACAATCTAATGCGGGTTCACGATCTGTTAGCGTCAATATTCCATAGCAATGATGAAACTGATAGTTCTTGAACGCAGTTTATTGTCCTGATCGCGGTCTGCTTTATCGGTAAAATTCTATTTAGTCAGTAGTAGTTAGTTAGCAGTGGTAGTTTTATTAGCATTAGTTTTTTAGCATTTATTTCAGCCGAAAAGAACAACCAAAAAAAAAAAATCCAGCCATTTCAATTTGAAAACGTCATCATTATGAAACGTGAAAAGTTTGGGGCCTGTAGCTCTTTAGTCAACTGATACCACACAGGCTGGACCCGCGGGTCCACTTGACCTAATGCATGTTTGAATTGGTCAACTGGACCCGTTGACCAATTTTGTGATTTGTATAGTCAAGTAGAAAAGTTTTCCTGATATTAACTATATATATTATTTGTAACCATTTTTATTATGTGTCCCGTAGACACTCGAAAGCTCATTTCAAACTTATTTTCTTTTCTCATTACGGAACCCAACCGCAACAAACGAAAACAGTGGCACAAGGTAATAGTAGTTTTTTCAAAACAATAATTGTCGCCGACATTCATCAACATCTGGTCTATTTGGACCATCAACATCACGCATACGTTTCAGTATCACCAACTTACAATGAGGGAAAGTTAAGACCTTAGTGAGGTTAGAAGAGCGATTTAAAAAAAGTTCTGACGTTAAAAATGTTATTTCCGTCGGTTCATTGTAATTGAGTAGTTAGTGTACCTACCACTGCTTGTCTCTGCATCACACAAAGGTTAACTGGTAGAAAATGCCTATGGCATTAAGTCCGCGTCTGTACTTTGCGCTTGAAGTGTTAAATAAATTGAGAGCAGATTACTAATTATGCGGGTAAATTTGAATATTCGTGCGTTTGAACCGTTTATTAGCCTTCTGTGGAACCCACTAAGAAACTAGCATGAAAATTTGTATGCTATAGTCGGAAAATGCGTTACAGGAACGAAAAGTTATAGATGTTCAAAATCATTTCTTTACGCAGATTAGATTAAAAGGTAAGCTATGTAAATCTGATAAACAAAGTCGCCAGTAGCGTAGCGATGGACATGACAGTATTAATTTAAAACTTGATTACGATTAGAAATAAACGCGATTATTTATTTTGTTAAATAAAATACCTATTTGTCTTATTGCGTTTACGAAGATTGATCATAAAATGTTATTAGCACCCGATCCAATATCCACCTTTATTGAGGTGTTTTGATTTTACTTGATGATCTTGTTTGATTTGACCTGTCCTGACATCAAGCAATTGACAATATTGTAAAAATCATAATTCAATTAGTTTATAAGGTCTCTTTTGCTTTAAATTACAGAAGGGTTTTGGCTACTTTGGATTAGTGTTTATTTTGTGTTCATTTGATTTAGTTGAAAAAAAAAATTAAAAAAAAAAGATTATTCGATCAAAATTGTTGAAAATTACTATTATATATAATTATAGTCCGTGAAGAATTGTTCATTTAGTTTTTATGCAGTTACACATTATCGCTATCGCTTATGGCCGTGACCTCACCATAACTTTAAAAGCGCCGATACTAAATCGCCCGTCGCCATACACGTATGTATAATTAAGAAAGAAATGCTCTATTCGTGTTTTTAACTCAAAACAAAGTATTTTGTCGCAAGAATTATTATTTGTGCGACACAAAGGTGGGAAAGAATATTCCAATTTCATATGATTTTTTTGAATAAAAGTCATTTTAGTAATGACTTACATGCTTTAGTTTTGATGGTTAATGTATAAAGTAACTGTTTTTAATAAGATGCCAGCAATTTTATACCATTTTAGCTATCTTGCTGTATTCTTGTTGATCTAGAAAACAGTAAACTCATTATTTTATGTCCATATTCTTAATTGCAGTGATATTAAATTTGAAAAAAATATGTATGTAAATTGTAACAGGCCGATGTCCGTACATTGAAGATATTGAAAAAAAAAATATATGGGGGTCTCTATTAGACAAACAGAAGCCAAAATAACAGTTTTTAGAATTTTTGTCTGTCTGTCTTCCTGTCTGTATGTTTGTACGCGCATCACACAAAAACTACTGCATGGATTTGAACGCAGTTTTCACCAAAATATAGGCTACATTAGATATAGTTTTGGACCCGATAGGTGGCGCTGTGCGAAGCAAGGGCGGATCGCTAGTTAAAAATAAAGAAAACAAAATAGAGATTGTCTGAATGACTTTTTGCTCTGCAAAATAACTGCTGTAGCCAGAAATATAGACAAATATAGAATATACGATATGCTGTAGATAGAATACTGCAGGACTTGCATCGCCGCGACTGTACATTATCATCTGCCCATCCTTTTCCCAACTATGTTAGGGTCGGCTTCCAGTCTAACCGGATGCAGCTGAATACCAGTATTTTACCTGGAGCGACTGCCTATCCGACCTCCACAACCCAGTTAGTACTGAGTAATACGATACCCCTTGGTAAAACTGGTTGTTCGACTTTTGGGCCACTGACTACCCGCAACTATGGCCGCGATTGTACATAATAAATTAAAAATAATTAATTAAATATTGAGTCAAGGACCTCAAAGTGCAAGCGGTCATCTACAAGACTAATGAGGCAATCTATCAGTTATTCCCATAAAATAAAAAATCAATTCAACATTGTCGCTTAACTTAAAAGGCGGTATCTCAGGATTATCTTGAGTGTAATTAAAAATTATTGGAACATAAAATCGGAAAGCTTTTTAGATTTTAATAGAACAAGTCAAAATGCTACTGTTTGTCAACCATCAATCATTATGCTTTCAATAAACTAGCTTTTAGCCGTGACTTTGAGTGGTTTATTTAATTTTGTAGAGGCTTTAAGCTGTCCAATTATATTTAAATAACGCACTAAAAGCAGGGAATATAAAAGAAATTATAAATAAAAATAAGTTATACCTAGTGCATTATTTGTATGAATCTAAATATTAACATGCTGAGAGCTCTCTGGTGGCGCAAAAATTAATCCCAAATCTATAAAAACAATAAAATTAAAAACCCCAAAAAATACCCAAGAAACCTGAGAAATTAACAATTTCTCAGGTTTTGGAAAAGATACTATAATAAAGTCTCAAGAAGAAAAGAACACTATTATATGGAGACTACTAAAAGAGACTATTATCTATTCTCTTTTCGCGAGAAATTGTAAAATAATGTTAAGTACAAAAACAAATATTTTGTCACTTTGTTCCCCAAGATAAGAGTGGATACTA
The DNA here is from genome assembly GCA_910589295.1 of Noctua janthe. NCBI lineage: Eukaryota > Metazoa > Arthropoda > Insecta > Lepidoptera > Noctuidae > Noctua > Noctua janthe. The sequence continues at coordinate 4,426,816 of OU342561.1, forward strand.
ATTAGTAGTTCATTCACCTTGAGAACTAAGAAAAGGCAATAAATTTCCAGAGCACCAGCAAATAGCAAAACTCCATAAAACAGCAAATACAAGTAATTGTAGGAAGTGCATTTACTCACAATTTCCTGGCCCTAATATCGCCCACCACACAATCAAGCCATTTATATATTTACTTAGCTAATTGGTTGTAAATTCGACTCGGATTGTTCAAAATGGTCGGCAACGATTTTGTGTAGTAAAACTCATAAACCTCCCTACGCGACCGTTGTCGGTTAATGGGACGATGATAAGGCCTGTATGGTCTAATTGGGGATTCAAAAGTAGTTCTCGGAACATTTTTTGTCTCAATCATTATTAATTTGAACGGCAATTAGTCTGATGAGGTTCTGTTTTTGTTTGTTATTTATGTTGGTAGTGAGATGTGGATGCTGCAATTGAGTGGGTCTTATCTTGGCATTTACTGATCAAATTAGAAATGAAAAAGGTATTTTTTTCTCTCCAAGTCTATGATGCAAAATAAACGTACAAATTCTTCCGGGGCTGCGGTACTGTTCGAAATAGATACCGCGGCCCTGGAACACAAAGAGCAAAGAAGGAACATGCATGGGTTTTAGTCAGTACAAGTCTGACACTCCTTTCTGCTCCACTCAGAGCGGGAGGGGTCATTTTATGATTTCCCATCCTAAAAAAAGGTACAATTCTGAAGGTGGCCCTCAGCGGCAAAGCCCCCTATTATATAGAGAAATAATTTTATCAATAGAGAAAGTTTTGTTGATAATTGCCGGGTGCTTATTAATAAAAATCATAAACACCACTTACATTATATGCATGTAACTATACAAGTGATACTATTGATTCGTATGTTGATTTAATTAAATTGTATTTTTATTTTATCATAATGTTTTCATTTTGATAAATTTCGAACGTTTCAGAATCGCCCCCCGCATTCAGGACACTGAGATCAAATAAATTCTGAACTCATGTATGGCAAGTATAGCAACCCTACCTATGGCAAACTACAGCGACAAAGCGTCCAACCTCAATGACAGACAGTAGCAACAGAACTATGGTTCAAACTGTAGTAAAAACTGTTGCATTTAGAATAGAAACTGTTGCATTTCGAATAGAAACTGTTACATTTAAAATAGAAACTGTTGCATTTAGAATATAAACTGTTGCATTTAGAATAGAAACTGTTGCATTTAGAATAGAAACTGTTGTATTTAGAATAGAAACTGTTGCATTTCGAAAAGAAACTGTTACATTTAGAATAGAAACTGTTGCGTTTAGAATAGAAACTTGCATTTAGAATAGAAACTGCTGCATTTAGAATAGAAACTGTTGTATTTAGAATAGAAACTGTTGCATTTCGAATAGAAACTGTTACATTTAAAATAGAAACTGTTGCATTTAGAATATAAACTGTTGCATTTAGAATAGAAACTGCTGAATTTAGAATAGAAACTGTTGTATTTAGAATAGAAACTGTTGCATTTAGAATAGAAAGTTAATTAAGCCCGCATGCTGTTCTCTGCCCGCAAAGTCGCCAAAAGATTGTAAGCTATGCAGTTTAACATGATAACAATTGAACGATGATTGGATGTAGCTTCAAAACCCAGAAGGCTATATTTATATTCTTTATTAGTTTACACCCACTATGAGTGCAAAGACCTCTCCTCTGAACTTCACCACCGCACTCAACGATGTATTATTATTACTTCGGTAGAATCAATCACCAATAAACAGGATCCTTACTCGTCTCAAAACATAATTTTTCATAACCTAAAGCATTTTGGTTACAAATTTATGGGCCACGGGACCAATTTACCATTGGACAAGGGTATAGTAAATCGTCAGCGCATTATTACGTCATTACCATAATGCAACCGAATTTTGGTTGTATGTTATGAATAATATGACCATTTGTATGTATGAGTTTGTTACAACCTAACTTAATAGTTTAAAAATTCTGCGCACGATTAGTTTTTTGTGAAAATGATTTGGTGGCATATTATGTAGTGGTTATGGTATGGAATTGACAATGGTCCTTAAAAATTTAGTTTTTGTCAAAAACTTGTGATATTCTCAAAGAATCTAAAGTAAGTAAGCAATAAATTCTCTAAATAATAGGTTCTACCAACCCGCACTGGGCCCGCGTGGTGGATTATAGCCCATTTCCTCTCATAGAGAAGGAGGCCTGTGTCCCAGCAGTGGGAACATTATAGGCTGCTGCTATGCTATTCTATGCTAAGCAATAAATTATCAAAGACGAATGCAAGTAGCACACAAATATAAATTTAGAATTTCTGATCAACGTGTTTGTCAAGAACCGATGATCATTTAAAAATATTTATGCTTCCGGAAATTAAATCAGGCTTACCGGTCCTTCCGGACCAATACAATATTAATATGCACCGTCTGCTACTTAGTTAGGAGCCTGCTTCTAGTCTGACCACTAGTTTATATGGACGACGCCTATCTGGCATCCACAACCACTTGGCAATACTGGCTGTAAGACTGACAACTGATAGTCTGACCCGAATATTCAGTGATTACTTGCATATTTTGAGATACAATGGGACAGAGGCTTAATATTGACATTGATTTTAAAGTAACGATTACCTAATTATAATAATATTTATTCATGTTCGACCTATTGTAAATCACAAATCATAAAACAATTGTACTTATTTAATTTAATTTATGAGTGACATCTGAATATTTGTACACCATAAGTTGTGGTAGAATGAGGAGCTCGTGGCTAAATAATAACAGCCGCTCGGGTCGATCTTTAGGTTAAGCCGTGCTTGCCTAGGTTGGTCTGTGGATGGGTGACCACCCGTTACTTACCGAGTTTCCTCCGTGCCTCGGAAAGCACGTTAAGCCGTTGGTCCCGGCTGTTATCTGTAGATCTTTGACAGTCGTTACAGGTAGTCAGTGGCCCAAAAAGTCTGACAACCAGTCTTACCAAGGGGTATCGTATTACCCAGTACTAACTGGGTTGTGGAGGTCAGATAGGCAGTCGCTCCATGTAAAATACTGGTATTCAGCTGCATCCGGTTAGACTGGAAGCCGACCCCAATATAGTTGGGAAAAGGCTGAGCAGATGATGATGATGAAGTTATGGTAGAATGTTTAGGACTTAAACAAACACCATACTATGTAAAACTACAATCTTACAAATAAATATTTCTGATTTCTGAGGTGAACCTTTATGTATTGAACAACTTACAGAGAGGAGGGTTGTGATCCAGCAGTGGGAAGATTATTAGGCTGATTTCAAGTCATAGTCAAAGTATGTCAACATTAAGCTATCAAGAGCATCATGTCCCCCAGGAACTACGTTGTAAAGATCAGATAGGCAGTCACTAAATAATTATAAACTAGTATGTATTTAGCTGCATTTGGTGCGACTGCAATGCTCGTGGTGAATTAATAACAGCCGCTCGGATCGATCTTTAAGTTAAGCCGTGCTTGCCTAGGTTGGTGTGTGAATGGGTGACCACCTATTACATACCGAGTTTCTTCCGTGCCTCGAAAAGCACGTTAAGCCGTTGGTCCCGGCTGTCATTCATAGATCATTGACAGTCGTTACAGGTAGTCAGTGGCTCAAAAAGTCTGACAACCAGTCTTACCTGGGTTGTGGAGGTCAGATAGGCAGTCGCTCCATGTAAAATACGGGTATTCAGCTGCATCCGTTTCGACTGGAAGCCGAGCCTAATATCGTTGGGAATAGGCTAGGCAGATGATGATGATGATGGTAAGACTGAATGCTGACCTTAACATCGTTGGGAAAAGACTAGGCTGATGATAACGGTGGCATCATAATACTCCTTCTGTAGAAAAAAAAATGCGAGTACACAATTAGATTTTCCAGTGTAAACTCAATCATGAATAGATCTCATCGATAGGACCTATTCAATAAGCAAGAACGTTATCAGGCTTGTAAGAATGAGTAGCAATATGACGGAACAGGTTTTCGTTCAGTAGCCAGGGATGGATCTGAGATTCCCAATAAGCATTGCATTTTATTTGTATCCTATCTCAAACCCAGCCCTGTACGGTGGTTTAAATTGTAATAAAGCACAATATTGACGTTTGCATTTAAAAAAAACAATTCATCTTCTTTTCCGTTATCGTGTGGTTAGTGCCTTACCTAGTGTTAAAGTTTTTATGACGCCCATTGGCCTCTGACTTGTCTCACAAGTGATACTTATTAGTATTAATGTCTTGGGTACGAACTAGAGACCTACGACTTGTCAGACCACTATGTTCTATGTTAGAATAAGTAAAAAATAGTAAAACTTATTAAAAACAGCTAATCAGTGAAACATCTTAGCCATCTTTCATTATTGTTTTTTGATTAAGACACAATATTGATATAATCGGGCGTCAGAGCATCACTTTCTTTTAGGTTTTTGATGCTTTATAGTAAGGACAAAATATTTATTAATAACAAAAATAAAAGCTTGTTCTTAAGCTATTGTATTTTCAATAAATTGATCTTATTGAACCTTCGTAGAATAAAATAAAAACACTTCGTACATCCACATCTCCGTGACCATCTCCAGTTCGTCCCTGCACAGGATATTACCCGAGTGTAATTATTGGGAGGGATTCATTATGACGTTACGTGACAGCCACTGAGGTTCATTTCATCATCGTATGCAATTTGCTTCGAACATTAAATTACAAGATAGGCCCGAAGACCATATGACTCTCGCCCCTGATCGGGAGGCAATACAGTCCATATTGATGATCAATTTTGACGAATCCTGTCATTACATCGTTCTGGCTTCTGTGGACTGTTTCTGTAATGAAATGTTTGTTGTGGCAATGATAGAGATAATGCTGGATGTAATGATTTTAAAAAGATTTGTTTTTATTCTGTATTGGGTGGGTACGTGAGGGAATGTAATTGGTATCTGCGACAAGGACCATAGTCTTCTTTCTGTAGTTACACCTGTACACATGTAGTGTATTTTACCTGAAAATGGCAGCTGTCTGTAAGGAGGTCTGCCAATTGTAATTGAATGTTCAATTTAATACGTAAATAGCTACACCCTGTATCAAGGAATAACTATTTTAATTACAACACGGCAAGAATTTGGTCAACCTTAAAAACTATGCCAGGAAGAGTCGAAAAGCAAAGACGCGGAAATATTCTAGACTGTTCTATAAATTAAAGAAAGACTAGACTACTATTAAAAGAGGAAGCAGGTTATAATAATAACATTCCAATTCTTTCATATCAATACAATTACATCAAAGAAATAAAATCCAATCGACCAGAACAAGTTCAGTTAATAACGCGAATAAATAATTCGCGGTGATCTTCAACAGCGTCCAACGATGTCAAAACATTTAACAGCTAATGCAGTTATGCTATGTTCTAGTCTAGCAATAAAAAACATAATAAAATACAGAGAGGAAGTATCTAATAATGACCAAGACGCAGTAAGCTCGAGGCGAAATTGTTAAAGCTCTTATTAATCGGAAACTGCCTTAATTTTGGTCAATGGTTTTGAGAATGCAAATGCTACTGGTAGTCCCAGTCAAAGTTCTACCTTATCTGAACAAGATGAAAGTTTATTTTTGGTTGGTTTAAAGTTTTAAGACACGTTATCCGGTCACCGAGTTTCGCTAGAGGCAGTAATTTATAAATGTTCGTATGGCTGCTTTGATGGCACAAATTAGACAAAGGTACATGGAGGCATCACTACGGTCTTCATTTTTAACTGAATTATGACGGTATTGAGATGTGGCGGGATTTTTATGGTTACGGAAAATTGATGATTAATAGTTTCTATAAAAATGTAAACATTATGATTATGGCAATTTCAAAAGATATTGCTTTACGTTTTGATTGACTTTTTGTCAATGTAGTCCTACATTTTGTGGTAGTCAGGTAATCAAAGTGGTTCACTCATTTATTTTAGATAGTAAAATGTTTTATTTTCAACATTAAAAGCTGCACTGAACAGCTAAATAAAACTTTAAAACCATTAATGTCATTATGAAAACGATTCGAACTCCTGTTTATTTGCTATAATTATAAAGAATAATAGTAAACATTATATTAGTTCTTGTTTCTTTTATGAAATGTGTATCTATAGATGCTTGTTGTCGCCATCAGTCAGTTGAGTTAAAATTTCATTATATAGGTTTTGATTCTTGCATATTTCTGTGTAAATAATAAAGGGTGTAAATAGACCCTTAGCATATCCGAAAGGCACTTGTTCTCCCCGTCTTTGCGATTATTTTTTTGTTCTAGACCATACCTGGGAACCTTCTAGTTACGGAGGTATTGGGGGTCAAAGTTCCAACGTTTCCACAAGTTTTTTTTTAAATACATGTTTTTAATGTAAGATTTTTAGTTTACACACCTCCACGACCCCCGTACTATTCAATCTATCCATCAGCACAATGATTTGAGTGCTTTCCATCGAGTCCTACCGTAAATCGTGATGTTTCACCCCAAAAAAAAAGTTGTTTCCCAGCAATATTTTTTGCGTAAAGTTACTTAGTTTGATGTACAGAATGCTTGTTTGACGGCTATGTGAAGGGTCTGTTTACGCCCTGTATGTAGCGACTGTTGGAGATGCAATAAATGCATAAAAAAATCATCTCTCAAGATTTCTTCATGCCAGTCATTCTTATCGACAGCCAGTATTACCTCAAACCTGATCTATTTTGGGGTCTCGGTGGCCCATACGAACCATATAGTAGGTATTAATTATGGCCTACCTTATCCCACAATCTCGATCTTAACAGACAGGATAAAACTCTTAAGACAAAAAGCCCAATACTTATCCGCCTACGTACATCGAAAACGACCATATGGTCGAACCTATAGTTACAAAAAAAAAGAAAACTAATAAATAGACTCCGAAATCAGCTCCCAGCTATTACGGTAAAACAGTAATGTGGAGATACGAATTTTTTTATGAACACACAATGAGTAGTTATTACTGAGAGATGAAAGCCGATACTTGGGCACGCGCCAAGACTTAGAATTATTTCGGAATGTACGCACGCCAGATGTTATCGGGTACGGTCTTTAGAATTATCGGTTTTGTTTTAATGTATGGTACGGTATTGGGGAACAAGTGAGGAGTGGTTCGATTTTTGGGAGTATTAAATGAAAGGTAGGTATTGTATTTTCTTTGGAAAAGTCTGAAAACAGTTTAATTCGACAATAAAAGCTTTTGAAAGGACCATAAAGATCACGAGTCAACATAAATTTTGATAGAAATCCTATGAAATTCGTCCTCCTCAAATTTTGACATTTGTATACGTCAAAATAGAGCAACGAATTTTAGTTCAACAGATCCTTAAACATGCACGTTTTACTCGCAAACATTTTTACCGAACATATTTACCATTGCACAGTCATGTTAATTTGTTTTAAAACAACTACAACAATTTTTCTAACTTATGCCAGCCATCCACCATTCGCTCATACCTTGCGTGAACCGCCCGCAGTCTTTTACATTTCTACAGAAATATACAATAAAAAATGTCAATAGGAATGGCATATAAACAATGTTGGTAGTACAAGTATTATTTAAACTAAAACACTATTGCAAGTAACAATTTGGCCCGTAGTACCGTTGTGGCTATAGATCAGCTCAGGTGTTGTCGGCCTGCGGGCGTTTTGTGTGGTGCAAGTTAAAACATTACGAGAGTTGAAAGGTAACGTCAAGACCAATGATATTATAAAGAAAGATACGCTACGTTTATACTGAGCGGCGTTCAAATATCGTTGCGTTGTTACGACTGCGATAGAAAATACGGAATGTATGATACAGAAAGAGAATAGCTGAAGTATTTAAATTACGACATTTGCCTGAATTTGTCTGCAACAATTTGTGCGCGCTAGTGCGATATGTACCTCTTTTTATTTATAAAAGCCTTCGGGTCCGTCCTCACGTGATAGATTCAAATATTATTACATTCTTCAAGTAACATGAAAATGTTACTTACTTAATTATGTAGAGGATTTTTTTACAAAGTCAGCACTTTTTTGCGCGATTCACAGTAAGCAGCGTTGCTAAGAAATGTTATAAAGTATACCCTTTTTACGCATTTTTAATTTAACACAAAATTCAGGACAAGCATTTGTTTATCAAATGTTAAGGATGTATCAGAACAATAAGATACCAACAAGACATTTCTGAGATTATATTTAAATTACAGTCTTTCGGCGTTGAAGAAGGAAACCGTAATTCTGTGTGTATTGTGTGTGTGTATACTGTGTGTGTGGTAAGGTAATTTGAAGAAGTTTTTATTGAAAAAGTGTAATCTCTATGAGTGCTTCCCGGGCAATCAAAAACGGTAACTGGTAAGCTTATCATCTTTTTACAAAAATTAACATTTTTCTACCAACTTAGCAACTTGCTTTCCCAACTTTTGGATCGTGCAAGTACACTTCCAAAGCCGCTCTCCATTTACAACGTGTACCATTTCTTAACCAAATGGCAGGTGAGATCCTACCTTATAGTAACCACCACGCCCGTCCATATGGAAGAATAAATTTGTAGTTGTTGGCTAAAATATTGGTAGTTACGGTTTACGATGCCCACACTGTCAACAGATTTATAGGTATATGGAGATGTATTTATGAAGCATACGTCTGAATGTCCGTATGTATATTAATCGTTAAGATCAGTAAAAGGCTCAGAATTTGAGCCCAAATTAAGAGCCAAAAGGTATCGTATACCCCAATACTAACTGGGTTGTGGAGGTCAGATAGGCAGTCGCTCCATGTAAAATACTAGTATTCAGCTGCATCCGTTTACACTGGAAGCCGACCCCAATAAAAAAAGGCTAGGCAGATGATGACAATGCTTTGTTTCTTAAATGCTTCAGCGTAACGATTTAAGCTTAGCTCTTATAGCACTAAACAGTGTGTAAGATAAGGCGTTGCTACACAGGTCGGGACGGCCTGACTCAGTACAGTCCGGGCCACAAAATATACATTGAACTTCGTCGTCTGGCCTGAGACCAAATTAAAATGTGTATCCATCGTTACTTTGGTCATTTATTAATTCATTTATAAAAATTAACTAAAAATTTTATTCAAACGAAATACAGTATAAAGATTTAAAATTAAATAACTTAAGTGAGATTTAACTAGAAAATCGAACCGAGGTTGGGTGACCAACTATTACATATCGGGTTTTTCTCTGGGCCACGAAAAGCGTTGTTACACAAGTTGGGATGGCCTGATTTAGTACACGGGGCGATAAAATATACACTGAACTTTGTCGCCTGGCCTGTGCTAATAAATTTCAATCCGAACATGTGATTACATCGTTACTTTGGTCATCAAATATCAACAACACAATTAATTAATTAATAATTATATCATCTGCCTAGCCTTTTCCCAACTATATTGAGGTCGGCTTCCAGTCTAACCGGATGCAGCTGAATACCAGTATTTTACATGGAGCGACTGCCTCTCTGACCTCCACAACCCAGTCAGTACTGGGTAATACGATACCCCTTGGTAAGACTGGTTGTCAGACTTTTTGGGCCACTGACTGCCTAACGACTGTCAAAGATCTACAAATGACAGCCGGGACCAACGGCTTAACGTGCTTTCCGAGGCACGGAGAAAACTCGGTATGTAATGGGCGGTCACCCATTTACAGACCAACCTAGGCAAGCACGGCTTAACCTAAAGATCTACCCGAGCGGCTGTTATTATTTAGCCACGAGCTCCTCATCATTAATTAATAATAATAATTAAGTAAAAACAGTTTTCAAACGAAATACAACAGAAAGATGTGGATATTAAACTGAGAATAATAACAACAAACATCTCTTCAACCTACAAACGGCTAACCTCTTAGCAACTTAATTACTTATTAAACAAGCACGATAATCATTAAAAATATAAATTACTTGTAAAGTTTAATTTCAATAACGAATTTGACTTTTAAATAAATATGCCAATGCAGTTGCCGACTAGCCCCGGTGCGGATAGGCAGCATCCGTTCGCGAGTTTGACGCATGAGTCAGCTCTTCTCAACCATATTGGTTTTATAATACTGATGTGCGTTATGATTTTTTGTTTTTATGTGGGCATCAGGATTTTTGTTGATCGATATAAAATTACCTGTGTGACTCAAAGAACCGATTTTTTTAAACTTGGATTGGATTTTATGGCTCATGCCGTTTCCACCACATTTCGCCAGTTATGTTGCAGTCTCATGTAATAGGAGGCGAGCCTATTGGCATCAACCGGGCACGAATTCAGACTCAATGGCTACTACTGAGAAATTCTTGATGGAAAAACCCAATAGCACTTTGCCCGTCTCGGGAATCGCATCCAGGACCTCATGCTGATCAGTCGCGTTTGCGACCACCAACTTGACCAAATATTATTCTGATATGGAAATAAAGTGACCGTTATTACGTTATAAATAATGAATGAACTCTAGGGCCAGTGTAATGTAAATATGTACATTATTAACATGTCCATTTCTCTTATGTTGTATTAAAGCAGGCCAGTAGATAGTTTTGTAAATAAAGTCTTCAGCACGTGGTTCTTTGTAAATTAACCAATAACAAGATGATACCATCATAAAAATTACCCCAAATTGTTTATAAATTAATAGGCCCCAACATTAATTAATAGACCTATAAGTTACGATCAAACATTCAAATAATTGAACAAAAAAAGTTTTAATTGATTCAATGCCGGCGCCCATCTTTGATGATCAGCTTTAGAAATCAATTAATTGAATGAAAATAATTCGCGTAAAATCATTATTACTGATAGTTTCAATTATAACGAGAGTAAGATGAAAATAGATTCCACTTTCGTTTATTTATAGAATAGTTTTTTTTTTTAATGTTCATATTGATCAGAAATTCTTGGCTGATGGCTAGTAATTTAGTGACCACCTATGAAGGATTTGATCGTTTAAATATTTCTGAATTTGGTAAACCGATTATATCAAACTCAGAGTACTGTTTATTATTTTGATTTCTTACGGTACTGGAAAGATGGCCCATTTCATCGTCTAAAAATGTGATGTGTTTTTGCTAATAATGTTAAATAAAAGTTAACAAGCATATCGGAATTGCGAACTGGCATCATAGACCTGTGTTTGTGTAGCAGCTCTCGAAAATGGAAAGACCAATCTAAAACCACAATCACTGCTGAATATGGGCTTCTCCAATTACACACCAGAGTCTGCATTCTCAGCTATTCTCATTAATCTATTACCAGCCGAAATAAAAGAACGTCGTACCACGTGCTAACAATATTAGAAAACAACTATGCAAAAACCGAAAAAGTGCCGAAAAAAGTTCGCGAGCGCACACAGTGAGTTTCATCTGCCGGGGACAGAATGGAGTTGTGAGTGACAACAGAAGGCGAGAAAAAGGGGGGGGAGGTGTGAAGTGGTGTGTGGTGTCGTGATGTGTGTGTAGCGGTGTAGTAGCACTACAAAGAGTACTACAGCAATATAGCACAAAAAGTACTACAGCGCCATCTATGACACAGACAATGAACTAAACATCGAAACAGGTCTAAATCCTACATCACGTAAGTAAAGTTATCTGCCCGGGTGTTCCCACTGCTAGGATCGTCCGGAGAACACGGTGGAGCACACCGTGAAGGTTTGCCCCGCTTGGGTGGAACACCGCCATGTCCTCGTAGCGGCGATTGGCGGCGGCGATCTCTCGCGTCCGGCCCTAGTCCAAGCCATGGTCCGGAGCGAGAGGGAATGGGAAGCCGTCACTTCCTTCTGCAAAGCAGTCATTCTAGTGAAGGAGGTGGCGGGACGTGAGAGGGAAAGAACCTCATGTCCCAGCCGCCGCGGGAGACGCCCTGGGCGTCGGGGGTCACGTGGTGGCTCCCGGCCACCGTAGGCGCGGGCCTGTGATGACAGGCCGTGTCGACGGCGCGTTCGTGTTTCACGCGCGCCTCAAAGAGATGTCAGCAACCGAGTAGGGGTCCGCATGGGCTGATGCCTGCCAGAGCTGCGGGGCTGTTCGAAAGAGATACCGTGGCCCTGGAACACAAAGGGCAAAGAAAGAACATGGATGGGTTTTAGTCAGTAAAAGTTTGACACTCCCTTCCGCTCCGCCCAGAGTGGGTCATTGATGATTACCCATCCGAAAAAAAAAAAAAAGTTTACTGCGACTTCAGACTATTTGCATAGAAGAACCCGACAACAACTGTCGGGCAGTAGCCCACCAGACATAACACCTGTCTGGTCGGAGGATCCTCCCTTTAGTATGGAGGATGAAGAACTTTACACTCAGTACTTCATACCCCCAAAGCGGTACCGAGCGAGTAAAACGCACAAGGAAGAGGGTGGATCGATTTGTCTGCTCAAAAACACCCACCCGCAATAACTTCAGTTTATCCGAGACCATGGTGCTTGCAACAGCGCCGAAATATCGGAACCTCAAAACAAATAATAAACATGGTAAATAGCCCGGTTTTAGTTATAATAATAATATTAGCATAGTTTTCTTTCCCGACATCATACAGCAACACTAGAGCTAAAATGTGACGGTATGGAATATCCACCAAGCCACACTGGGCCCACGTGGTATCCACCATGATGACCTTTCCTCTCACAGAAGGGAAGCCTGAGCCCAGCATAAGTATATTTTTATTATTTAACAAAATATCATACGTAATTATAATTCCCGAAGAATTAGGCAGAGGTATTCCCAATGGTACACCCACATTTCGGCAGTTACGTTCATGTCCTATGCAATAGAAGCCGATTCTATAACCAACAACGAGGTAAAAATCCCATAATAGTTTACGTGACCTGGAAATCCAACCCACTCAGCAGTCGTGCTCACGACCTCTAGACCAACAAGGCACTCGAATATTATAAACTGATTATGCTATGCACCAATGTCGTCGCAATGTGAACGACCCGACACTATCAATTCCTGAAATTACATAAACGAAAGCACACAGCCACAAGCAACTTAGTCGCTAACGTTTTTATTATACCACTTTTAATGCAAAGTAATAAATCAATAATTCTTCTAAGATAATCGGAGCGGTAAAATTCCGGTTGTGTTGCGTAGGCAGTTCGTAATTAAGGAAAACGTTATATGAAATCGATCACGGTGACGCCGTGAGCTTGTTTCGTGTGTTTACTTTTATTATCATTTCTTTGACGGTGATTAGGAAGTGTACTTAGTTGTGGGTGCCGGCTAAGATCCGCCGCTTTTCGTCTTGCGTAAGCTAAATTAGAACTTCGTGAACAGTGTTTTTGACTTCGTGATGTAGGTAGTGCTTTCGTCTGTCCCTCGGTTTCATTAAATTATTTACAGCTCCTTGTAGTGCTACAAGGAGCTCGTGGCTTTATAATATCAGCCGCTGGAGTCGATTGTTAGGTTAAGTTAGGTTAAGCCGTGCTTTTCTGGGTTGGCACTTGGACGGCACCACCCATTACATATCGAGTTTTCTCCGTGCCTCGGAAAGCGCGAAGCCGTTGGTCCCAGCTGTAATTTGTGCATCTTTAACAATCGTCAGACATAGTAGATAGTAAGTGGCCAAGGGTTATTGTATTACCCAGTACTAACTGGTTTGTGGAGTTCAGATAGGCAGTCGCTACATGTAAAATAATGGTATTCAGTTGCATCCGGTTAGACTGGAAACCCTAACATAGCTGGGAAAAGGCTAGGCAGATGACGACTACAAGGATTTTCGTTTTCTGCCGGAGGAACGGTGTTGGTAAACATTTATTTTCTGTGGTATTGTAAAAACAATATGGCGGCGTTAGTTCCGATTTTGGCCACACGACTTAAGTTTCTTGTGCAGCCATACAGGACTGATCTCTCGTTTGGTTTACACACAATTAGTATGGAAAATCTGTCAAAAATAAGTGACCACTGAAGCCAATTAATATAATTAGGGCCTTCTTGAAATTAATATTTGATGACTGGTTTTGGAAATGTTTCTAATTCATTCATAATATTTGTATAAATGAATACGAGATATTTCTTAAAAATCTAATATTTTTCTTAATTATCTTGTGTGGCGTAGGAAAAATATTTATTTCACTTATTTGGAATTTCTTCGATATATGACACGCGAAATTACTTTAATTTAAATACTTGGAACATTTTGGTAATAAATTTAATTAATTTATAATGATATTATAAATTGGCAGACTCACATACATACAAAGACACGGCACGCTAATATAGTTCATTTACTAATTGAAATAATTGATTAAAAATAATTACAGTTTACGTCAAATAATTTACAGCTGTCTTACTTTTCAAATGCGCTCATTAAATCGGCATAATTAAAAAAAAATCTAGACCGAAAAAAACTGCAATCTAAAATAACGACCCAACAAATCGTTTAAAAGATATTAATTACAAATAAACAGTAAATCATTTGCGGGAAATAGGCGAAAAGGTGTTGTATACTAATAAAATAATTATCGTCTACCTCCAGATCGCTTGAAGTATGTATCATTTAGCAGGCGTGGCCAGTTCACACGAATGTACAATTTATGTTACTCTTAAAACTATTATGAAACCTCAAAAATTCATGAACAAAACGATACAAAGAATGTCTGCAAAATACATCGCTGGCTCACAAAGATACCACTTAAAATCTTTTAAACAAAACCGGCAATGGATGGCGAAAGTTCTCGAGATAAAGTATCGCTTTGAAGTGACTGTTTTAAGGTAGCTTTTGAGTTGGTAGCACTCAAATGTTGTTCTGATTTATTTTTTTGCTAAGAAACAATTTCCTGTCGGAATCAAAGAAAAGAAATGGATCGTAAATTATATTCGTTTGTACAATATCGATTTTTTATATAGCCTGACAATTATTTAGAATATTATTTTGCAATTAAAATACTACTGGGTATTTAATCTTCTGGTCAGATGTTCTGGCAAGGCATTATAACTATAGACTGACCGCTTTGAGGAGTCCTCACGAAGGTATCAATTTAAATGGAATATTCTGAAAGTTGATCACGTATTGGTTCAATTAGTATCCCAACTATATACCTATTATATACCTTCGTGGACTATGATTATTTTAAAGCTTTGTGGACGCTTAATGTGCCTTTGATAGGGCAAGGTGGAGGACTCATTAAAGCGGTCTATAATAATTGATTCTTCAAGGCTTCCGAAAAAGTTACTTCAATTAAGTAAAAAAAAATATTATTTGCGAAAACCATTTTAGTAACAAATATTTTTAAGCACTTAGGGCACATACAAGTCAATGAAAAGAAATCATGTTATGGTTACACTTCCTCAAATAGAAAAACTAGCCTATGTAACTCCAATCTCCATATTATGGCCATAAATGGTGAACGGAAAAGTCAAAAAAGTTACCACAAATCTGATATCAATCATGTTGAAAAACATTGTAGAAATAGATACTGATTTGCCCAACAGTGCGATGACGCAGGTTTACACTAAGCCTGCGTCATCCTACTGTTGGGCAAAGCCCTATTACTTCCAGTTGTTTCGATGGATCGAAACAACTGGAAGTAATATGGCTTAATGTGGTTGGTGTGGTGGTTAATTTTGTCCCGCTCGTCCCGCCGTCTTCTAACTGGTCTGCTGTGACGTCTTCTGGCTGTTTCAGAAATTCTCCTACATAAGACTTTATAACGCTTACAATTACCACCCAAATTACCAAAACACTTGTCCATCACATCGACAGGTTACAAAACACCATTCAAGTCTAAAATCCAACAAAAAAGCCGAACTAATCCATCTTTCACCACAATGGGGCTAATTGTACCACTGTTCAATTTGTACCACTGTTCGCTACCATTCCGAATAAAAGGGTGAAATAAAAAACGGGACAAAAGGTGTTATAGAGTAAAAATTACCAGACTGTTATGAATATACATGTATCATTATGGTACGGAACATGTGCACGACACATGTTCAATGGACCATAAGGTCCCTATTGATACGAATATTTTATTTATTCATCGCGTGATAAAAATCGTAGGTTAGTTTTTGCTGGGAATGAATTATTGGATATATTTTTTTAATGTTTTGAAGGTAGCATATTGCTGTGTTTGTTTAAGATTCTATCGGTCTTGGGTAAGGTCAAGAATAACAACATATTTTTGAGTTTGCGCCATTCTTCTTCGATAGATAGCAGACTGTAGACGTTCAACTATGGTCAAAATAAGTAGTACTTGCGAATCTGAGTTCAAAATCAAAGATTTTTTTAAACATATGCTCTTTATTTTAATAGAGATAATAGAACCCAAGTGTCGCATGATTAGGCAATACTTTTAAAATGATGATCATGATGATGTTGGCTGGTGCACAATGTGTATCACGCATGACATGACACGACACGCAAAAATTTCGTTTGTCTTATTTTTAATATTAAGTTAACTTTTTATGTATTTTTTTTTTATATTAAATAGGCTTACTCTTGATCTCAATCTAGTCCTGAGGACAGAGATGAGGTCGACGTTGGAACGAGCTAACCCAAAATAAGCCTATTAACTCGCGACTTAAATAGATTTAGGTCATATGGACTTGGGAACACCGACTTTATTGTTAATTTAATTTAACCATATTTGTTTTATCCAGTGCGAGACTCTATACTTTTCTTTCTCTCGTACATGTCATGCACTGTATTTTTCAATATCTAGGCGAGTTAATTATGCTTCATTTAGGTTTGGGTTGAATAATTGATCTGGTTTCAGATTAAAGGATCAAAAGACATAGAAAATTTGATCCAAATCTATCTATCTAATTTAAGACCAAATCCCTGTTCTTATGATTCTGTCGTTCGTTGGAAAACCACAAAACTATTTCAGTATCGGCTGGTACTTTACTTTTTTCTCCACGGTCGGTTGGATGCTGGAAGCGTGCGCACCCCGGCCGTGGTCCGTCACGCAGCCGCGTGCGCAGCTCCGCACCTTGCTGTGTTTCCAGTTTTTTGTTTAGTAGATAATAGTGTTGTTTTTGGAGTGGTTCCGTGGATTTGAAATTGTGATGCTGGAAGGAAGAAAGTTTGGGGCTTGTTTGTTGCGAGATACTGATTCTTGCCTTATCTGTGTGTCACCTTTTTTAAACGTAGCAATAGATCTCTGGGATTTATTTCATTTGCTGCTCGACTCATTTAGATTATCTTCTATCAAAACCTTCAGAAGAACTGTTATCAATCAATCAAATCAGTCTACTGCTGAAGAGAGACCTCCCTCAAGCTGCATCACAACACCCTGTCCTCCATCTTCTGTTTATACAAGCCAGGTCATCGTGAGAGCAACAGGAAAGTTGATACTGAATACTTTAAGTATGCCGAGAAGTGGTCCTTTCACCCACGACTTACGGAACACTAAAGATCACCCATTGAACGGTGACGAACGGAAATTTTGTGGTCCTGGCACGAGCGGCGTAAATGACTCGGAAAAAAAATCGTTACGCCGTATTCCGGACACCAAAAAGATCGTGGTTACGATTTAATTTGATTTTTGTTGAATTCATCGCTTTGTCGTAGGTCTTTGGCTGAAAAAACTGTGACTATATCCGATCGGTTCGGTACAGTATCGATGATTAAGTGCATTTTTTGTATTGTTTTCAGTTCTAAAAATAACCTTAATCTAATAAGCGAAAATATTGACTTCTAAAGTTAAAAACAAAAAATTGAGAATTACTAAAACTTTTGTAAAGTGCATCATCATCAGCATAGCCTTTTCCAAATTATGTTGGGATCGGCATCCAGTCTAACTAAATGATCATCATCTTCATGCAGATGAATACCAGTATTTAACATGAAGCGAGTTCTGACCTGACCTCCACAACCCAGAGTCTAAGTAACACGATACGCCTTGCTAAAAATTTCATAAAAAGCATTTGCAAAAATTACATGATGACTAAAAAAATTACTTGATGAAAGGAGGGTCAACAAAATAAGCCTTGAGGTTTTGGACAGTTGGTGCATCCGTTACGAAAGGCAAAGGAAGCTTGCCTCTAATAAATTATCGAGTGAGCCACTTGTTCCACACCATTGTAATTCATTGACTGGTGTTTGACCGCGACGTGGCTCGTGTAGTTTTTGTTTCGTATGGAAAGTAGTTGACTTTTGATACTCAAAATGATACCGAAAACTGAGGGTCTTCACGATAGTAGGGGTCCGCATGGGCCGATGCCTGCCAGAGCTGCGGGACTGTTCGAAAGAGACACCGTGGCCCTGGAACACAAAGGGCAAAGAAGGAACATGGATGGGTTTTAGTCAGTACAAGTCTGACACTCCCTTCCGCTCCGCCCAGAGTGGGGGGGGTCAAAAAAAGGGTCTTCACGATAATGATGATGGAAATGGCGTAAACTATCGAAATACTAATGCTACCCTGGTTAAAAGTTGTAGAAATATGAAATCCTTGAAGGCCATTACTTACAATGATCTTCTGAACAAATTATGAAAATTCAGCTAACTGCTTGTTTTCATAATGTCACTTTGATCCTTCGGTGGAAACCGCGTGAATAGAATAGAAATAATTTATTTGTATTGAATGTAGATCCATACATGAGTTGTTACAGTGCAACAGACTTTGATGATAATCTTATCTTTGACTGATAAATTAAGATTTCGACGGGGTGGTAAAATGTCTTTTCTAAATGTCAACATCACTATCCCTGTAACTTTTTATCCCACTTCTGATCCATTACATCTCAGCCGCCACATACGAACTGCACTGACAATTTCTGCGCAATTAACGTAAATGCGGGAACACAACAATAGTCGGGCAGTAGCCTACCAGACAATAAGATTAACTTTCCACCCTGTAAGCACGAGGACTAATCGAGCTATAAAAACTAGTATAAGCTGATCTCTTATTGTACGGGAAGTTCATACAAAGCGAAGTCAGGTTATACTGGAAGCGTATAGCTTGATGTGTAGCCGTGTGTACCTCTAAAACTTCATACATCTAGCGTTTGCGGTAGATTACAGTCATTTATTCAGTGAATGTACCAGTGAAATAATTTACATATCGTCATTACAAATAAAGAAAGAAAACTCAACCATTACAAGAAGACTTGCTCATAATGACATAGTGCTTAAAATTATATGTAGTGAATATTTGCACACGAAAACATCATTTTAATTTTAGACTCCATTGCAATACGCTATTCAGATAGTTTAGAATCTGGAGCAGTCATTACAAAATTTATAGACATGACAAATCTTAGAAACCGTTGGAACTTTTTCTTAAATGAAAGAGCGTATCCAAAGTGGTGGTGGGTTTTGCAGTAAATAGCTGTTAAATGGGCGTTGTTATGCTCTTCGTGGCTTGAAAAAGGGTGTATATCTTTTCATACATCATTGAAAAGGGAGAGGAAAAAGGATCCTTCGTTTTACTGCCCAACGCTTGTTTACAGCTGGTACACAGGGTGGAAGGTACACCAACGCAAAAATTGTTACCACATATTCAGTACATCATTATACACATATGTATTAGTTTATTTTATTTGTATATAAGTATTAGTATCATTATAAGTGCCTATATAAATTTTCGATAGCAAGAAGTTATTTTTATATATTTATTTTGTACCCTATCACAATGTTTTCTTTTATAACCCAAAGGTTGATTGGTAGAGAATGCCTTGTGGCATTAAGTCCACCTATGTACCACTATTGTACATGAAGTTTAAATAAATAAAATAGAAATTTTTGATCGGTTATTTAAAAAAAAAAACTGCTGTTTCCTACAAAAATGCAATACCTAACAGCTGGTTTTTTATTTTAATTCCGGTCCTTATCTAGTGGATTAATCTGCTTGGGCATTACAGAATTTTGTTTGATGACAGTGTGATGTGTAGTTCGTTTGTAATGTTTCAGATGTCAAAACAGTACATCGATTCACCAAAAACATTCAAACAGTAACCAACCTAAAAGCCAACGGCTAAAAGTAGACGCTAAACAAGTAGAATGTTTTCCTAAAGGCTCTTGAAGGAATATTTACAAAAAATACAGTCATATTTATAAAGTCACTCGTGTCCAGACTGAATTCCAACCTCGAAATTTTGAAATAAAACTGAACTTACAAAGCAAATGCAATCACTGTAAACGTCAAGAATTAATCTTGTTTCTTACCAAAACTTGATAACCGACGTCACTTGAATCTTTCTGTCAATGACGATAACTCGACCAGACGTGTCGACTCTACAAGTACTACCAATTTAATCTCTCCAGCGTCATAATGCTAGTAGCATTAACAACTGCTCCACATTCGCGTTGGGCAGCTAGTCGGCTACAAAAAACGCGAAGGCGTGCAGTTAAGTAGATAAAACAACAGTGCCCGTCAAATTTCCTCCAGACATTAATCACACTAGTGAGTTCGGTAAGCCGGTAGTGTGGCCATAGCTTTAACTTTTAAGAGACTTAAAAAAAAAATTACATTGGCACGTAGAAAAGTTCAGTAAAGAAATTAATCTAAACTAAGTCAGACCGTTTTCAGAAATGGTGGAAATTTAATAGACCAAGTAACTGTTTTTATTTTAATGTAGCAGAAAATCTATCACAAATATACCTATCATATTTGATACAAGATAATTTGTGGGCTTTGTGGCCATCAATATTACCTCAACTGGATTTTCAAACAGTAAAACTTCTAGAACCTTCATACCCTTAAATCATATGAGAACTGAAGTGAATCAGCACGTGACCGATTAGGAATATTATACCTCACCCTCACCCCTTTTGCGCCCCTTTATAAGGTGGACTTCCTTGACAAGGACGTTATGGGTGGTTGGGTTTACCGTGCCCTAGTTTTAATAAAAAAGCAGTACCATAAATAACATGTCAAAATGACCAACATCTTTTTGATTATTTAATTGAATTCCAAATACTCGCATATCATATCATGCTTAAAAATATTACTCTTCGTTATCGTCTTTTGAAATATTTCTATATTCAAACAAAATACCTTTTAAAAACTTAAATATATTTGACAAGTAAAACTACAAAACAAATTACACAGAATATAAATTAATTAACTAAAGCAGCTTTCTTCATTAACAACTTTCATTATCGGAAAGAGCATCACACTCACAAACTCACACAAATATCTATATTTTAATTGTAACATCGTAGTCACAGTATTCGCGTGCCGACGCGGTCGCGCACTTTCTACTGCTAACGGTCGGCGCGTGCGCAAGGCACCTGTCCCGCGACCCCGGCCGTGTGGTTAACATTATGTTGTTTCATTACATTTGTAGGTATTGAAGCTTCTAGTCGGTTCTTGTTGGCCTTGTTATGACTTCTGGTTGTTTCAAGAAATCATTGGGAACCCTTTATAATTTAGAAAACAATTAAATTAAGGCCTCGTCAAAAGCACGTGCTAAACCAGCTTAAAATATTAAAACAGACTTCGAAATTTTTTAGATGAATGTGCTATTTAAAACAGCTTTTATTATACTTTCGACACAGTGGAGTGCTCCACAGGGTTCAATCTTGGGACCGCTTCTGTGACAGCCCAAGTGTTAAGGAACCGATGCCGTCTACAGTCAAGCTGTCTCTGCAACTGTTCAGAACTGCCTAGTTTTGTTTATAATAAAATAAATATGGGAGTTTTGCTACTAACATCATCTAAAATAATAAGTACGCATTTCTTATTAGAGGCACTTTGAGACAACGTGAATGGTGAACAGATAACGTAACATCACTCATGTAATTCCCAAATGGTTAGGCAGGAGCGTACCTAATAGTACTCCCACATTTTGCCAGTTATGTTTAAGTCTTAAGTAATAGGGGGCAAGCCTAGTGCATCAACCGGGCACAAATCCAAACTCCGTGGCTCTACTGAGAAAACTCTGATGGAAAAACCAAATAACACTTTGACCGACCTGGGAATCGATCCCAAAATATCGTACTCAGGAGTCGCGCTAGCGACTACCAGACTTAATAGATATTAGGATAAATAGACTACTTATAAATTATAGTAAAAAGGTGGAAACACGCTATGAAACGGGAACGTGAAAAATCGAGTGTTATGGTGTAATTTGAAAAAAGGAGCCTAAATTGTTCAACAGACTGCAATAGGATTAGTAGAAAGGTTAATTCAAAACGGAACAACCTATCAAATGCCCAGTTAAAGAAGCGAGCAGCAACAAAGAGGTTGCACGCGCGTTTGCAACGAATATAAATCGCGACTGCATGAAATAGTAACAGTAGATAAATAATTGAATTTAATATAGAAGATAATTCCACTGCATCCAGGCTTTTCATATCGTTCGAACGAATCCAAAATTACGAAAAAACCACAATCGAATTTCTAACACGAAAAAATATTCGATCTAAATGGCGTATTGATACTGAAATTAAAATGACCTTTGACACTTTCAGCTAACGTAATTTTTTTAATCCAATTTACAGTTTAACCGTTATTTCACGGAGCCATTTTCCCGATTGATTACAAAGTCGAATGGATTCGCCCGACCAATTCAGCCTTTCAGAGTCTCTGAAAGCCTAAAATTTGGTTTTTTATTGCATCAAATTCAATTTAAAAGAGAAACCATCTGGCTATTGATTCGATTTTACAGTTCACGTTGATAGACAGCTTTAAATCGTGAGATATATTTTAAGGTAGCAGTATCTTCTGTTTTGAAAATAGAGCCTTTTTTTGTTTTGTCATTTTGAGGACTATTGAAACTAAATGCTTTGCTAGAATCTTTTGTTAGACTTTAATACTTGGACACGAAGTTAATAAAGATCGTGTATCGTCATTACCGTGTGGCCTGTGACTCAGAATAGGCCACTCCCTCTTTTATTGACGATATTTTAACGAGTACGCAGGCGCCATCTGTCAAGCGGGATAATTATGGTTTAAGACTTTCATTACTAAGAATTCCGCAGTCTATCATAGAACTTGCAGTTCCTTATTTAGCTGGATTAGGATACACACACGCAACGTTTTTCACCTCAAGTTAGGAAGAGCATGAATCGCGGAGCATGCAAAATTAAGTATAAATCTGGATACACACTAAGAAATAACTGCAATACATCCTATTGGACAAATCTACAAGATACTCGTCCATTACTAGGCGCCATGTTGAAAGGCGGCGGTCGTATCCTTGTTCCGATCGCGCTCCGGACGTTAGCCCATATGCCCCATACAAAAGATTTCAACGCAAAGGTTAATCGCTCAAAATAAGAGGTCCAAATGAAAAAGCACTATTGTTTTGTCCAAAATATTGAATACTGAATTGATTTTTATGTTCACGTGAAGTTTTATCATAAAATTTTTGATAAGTATAAAGGATAGTACTAAAGAATTTTTGCAAAGCAGTACTATAACAGTCAAGAAAACTCGAAGGGTAATCGAAAACAACCTTATTATTTTTGGTTGACATTAAAAAATTCCTCAGAATTCTGCTTTCTTCAAATCTTTATGTATCTTCACTCAAAAGCAGACATCGTCAAAGTAACCAAAACCGTGACATCTGCAACAAAGCATAAAACATCTATCTTTAATTTTACAATCATTCGCCTAAACAAAAATCATTACCACCTTTTCCGGTCACCCTTTCATTGATAATGAGACGTTACGTCAATGTATCCGAATTACTTAACGGTCGCGGGGGTGGGGCAGAGGCGCGGGCGCAGGTGGGAGGGGGGGTGAAACAGGTGACTACGCACCTGCCAACGGTCGGTCGCTTCCTTTATGCGACTGACATTACGATGGGTAGATTAGACTTATGGATCTGTATAGCTAAATAGTGGGGAATGCTCCTTTTTTTGCTCGATTGGTTAGTCGGTAGTGTAAATTCCGATAGTGTAGAAACACTATCGGAATCTACACTCATATCTCCACAAAAACCATACATAGAAATGTATGGTTTTTGTGGAGATATGAGTTGTATAATGTTTGGTAATTGGAGTAATTAGGTTAATTGGTGGTTACTAAAGAATTTTAATAACTTGATGAACCTCCGACAGCTCGCGTTAGTTTTAATACCAAAAGCTGTTACGAGTTGAAACATTATGTTAATCGAAATACCTACTGGACGTGTGGTTACAATCCCTTATGCTTTTTAAGCACAAAGTTCTTCCTATGATATGACTTAAGACCGTTTGCACCATAAATTAACTAAATGTGTTTTATGAAAATGATTGAAAACACCATTCTGTCGTCTTTCAATGATTGGCGGAAATAAAAACGTTCGTAATTTAAAATCGTTTCCGTAAAATTCCTTTAATGACTTGTTGGGCAAGTGGTTCTAGAGATAATAACCACAATAAACCTTATGAAATCTTTTTTCAGGATCAACAATCGTCGAAGTCCCAAATGCGGAAGTAAAAACAAAACATTCCTACACTCAGTATTCTCCAATTCTTATATCATAAACCAGAACACATGATCGAAGGTACACAAAGAAAATAAAAGGCTGCAACAAACACCACTTGTAAAATAATCAGCACTACAAACAACGATTCGAACGTGAGCTATCTCCTCGACAATCCATCAGCAAACTTGCTACAGGAAACTCAAGCTTAACACCTTGGATTAACGATCACGGAAGTGCAGGGTTATCGTGGTGTTTTCCTCCAGCGAAATTGTTTTTGCTCTGGCACGCGTCTCCTAACCTAGCCTACTTCAGGGTGATCAGTTCATAGGGCTGTGCTTTCTTAGCTATCGAGTTTTTTTAATAGTGATGTCGTGACTGTCCATTTTTACCCAACTATGTGACAGGAAAGACAGAGTTTATATTTTTCACGCGTACCTATATTATCTATGTATCTTTTTTTAGATCAAAGAAACGATGGATGGACTGTGTGAAGGATGATATGGCTAGAAAGGAAGTGACTGCTGAGATGTCGAGAAATGAAGAAGTATGGAAGAAGAAGACATGCTGCGTCTACCCCAAATAAATTGGGATAAGGGCAGGAGAATGAAAATGATCTATATATCTTTTTATATGACATTCTTCATACTCGCAAATTATCAAATAGGTGGATAGATGATTTTAATATATGAGATGTCAATGAACTTGTCTTGCGATGGTTATATTTAGGCTAAGTTTTATTGTATGGTAGCAACAATTCTGAGAATGAACTAAAATAACCGTCATGAAAGACTGCTTAAAAAGTGTTTTTTTATTTAGTTGTAGTTGTTATCATTTATTCTGCCTTTGTCTATGGTCCCTGTAAAAATGGAGGTGTTTTAATATACGGAAAGGTGGTAGTGTTATATAGACACTTGTAAATCGAACCCTTATTGAAATGTAGGCTTTAAAACAGATGCAAGAATCGGTTAAGAGGTTGCTCATCAAGGTGCGTTGGCTTGTAATTGTGGATGAGGGTGTTTTAAAAGCCTCAATAAGTGACGATACTTAAGTACTTTCGGGAAACACTCTGGGTTCGCACAATTTTGCTGAGAATAGCGTATTTTAATTTATCAAAACATGTACTACTGTTTTTCAGCTTGTGACATAAGATTCCGAAGAGAAGACAAGTTTTGCGACACCTAAAACCACGTCGGTCTCACAGACAGATATGTGTATAGTACGGTCATAAACACTCATCATCTGGCTAGCCTTTTCCTAACTATATTGGGGTCGGCTTCCAGTCTAACCGGATGCAGCTGAATATCAGTATTTTACATGAAGCGACTGCCTATCTGACCTCCACAACCCAGTTAGTACTGGGTAATACGATACCACTTGGTAAGACGGGTTGTCAGACTTTTAGGCCACTAGCTGTTTTGACATGGAAAGAAAAAAAAAGGCCACTGACTACCTAACGACTGTCAAAGATCTACAAATGACAGCTCGGACCAACGGCATAACGTGCTTTCTAAGGCACGGAGGAAACTCGGTATATAATGGTAGGTCACCCATCCACAGACTAACCTAGGCAAGCACGGCATAACCTAAAGATCGACCCGAGCGGCTGTTATTATTTAGCCATAAACACTATTTGCACAAATACACATTCGTCCTGAAATGATCGTAGCACTAATCATGCAGCTAAAAGGAAGTACAAAATGCCATCATGGATAATAAAACAAAAAAATCACGTAAGAGTGTTTTATCGGTCTCACAGACCAGGTATAAGAACGTGAAGGTTTAATTCATGACTAGCTTCAGAAGTCCCTTCGAACTCTTCACAACCCTATTTCAATAGTGCTGGAATGATTGGCACGGTGAGGCGATGGTCAATCGTAATAGTTTTTGTTTCAGCGTTAGATGAAATTACACCTCCATCGTATTTGCTTGTGGTACAAATAATATTGATCTACCTTGTCAGTAATACCTCGTATTGTACTCGATTTTGTTTGTTTAGTGTTAATATCTGGATCGGAAGCAATTTCGTTTGGAGATTGATTTCTTCTTTTAACATCGTAAAAAGGGTAATAAATAATACGAGAAATTGTACTGAGAAGTACTTGGTTTGGAGTGTTTAATGTTTTTGTTTTAGAAACATTATAATTGCGGAAAATTGTTAAGTGTGAAGGTGCCTAAAATTCAAGCACAAGATATGTATATTTTTTTTTAAAACCGTGACGACTGTGACAAAGCTCGGCCGCAAAAAAATGGTGCATTTGTTTACACTTGATTTTGTTTTTGTAAATAACATTGATTGATTTGAATAATTTAAAAAAAAAGTTCACTCTTTACATCATTATTTACAGCTACACGATAAAACTAATATAAAACATAACTTAACATAACGACGGTAATCCCCGAAGGGTTAGTCAGAGTTGTACACCCTAAATTACCCATTAGTACATCCAGAATTCACCTATTATGTGTAAGTCCCATGTAATAGGGGGCGAATGCACTGGGCACTAATCCAGACTCCGTGGCTGCTACTGAGAAATTCCTGAAGAAAAAAGCCAATAACATTTTGCCCGACCTGGGCATCGAACCCAGGACCTAATGCTCAGCAGTCGCTTGCGACCACTAGATCAACGAGGCAATCCAATAAAAAAAACGAATCGGATCTGATCAATAGCGATGTAGCAAAACTGTGAAGATTTTTCTCCTACCCCTACTCCAAACTAAGCATGACACCTACAACAAAACATTAACGAAGATACTGCTTAGCTACTAGCACTTCTCAACGCATGAATAAGTCACACAATTAGGTCCCAACAGCCTCCCAAGCCCGGTTCTCGCCAACATCATAAACAAAGATTGCAGCTCATTCCCAACTTATGTACCTTAAGCACGCTATCCTCCATATTATTCTCGAACGATAAATTTATATCTTCGCACCCTGATGCTGCTTTGTGCAAATCGAACACCGATGATTTATGAACAATTATCGATTAATTCAAGCAGCGGTCGTAAGTTTAATCGGGATTATTAAGGACTTGGTCCGAGTGAGCAAAACGACGGCGTTTAAATCATCTGATCGGTCCAAAGCTTCCTCAATTAACACTCCGCTAATCGTTTTATGGTGATTTGAATATGGATTTTGTTATTGAATTTCCGTTTTCTACTGGGTTTTTTTAACCAACATGTTGGTCGGTTTTCCACCTGATGAGAAGTAGTTGCAGCTGATCATAAAAACCTGAACGCGGATTCGAAAATCGGTTGTTGCTTACCAAGGCAAAGTTGACGAATCTCACCTGCCTGTAGTTACACTTGAACTTGAAGTCATGTCCATTCTTCGATGCGTGTTTCTAATATAAGACATCCAGGACAAGGGGTCCTAAAATGACTGCTTTAGCAGAATCATATCAGGATAATAATATGCATCACTTTATTAAATTTTTCCTAAAATAAAATGGGCACAGACGCAGTTTATATTAAACTGCGTCTGTGCCCATTTTAAAAATTCATGAATTGTCACTTTCAGACCATTTTACGAATTGTAACGTGGTTCTATTTATTATTCTATAATGATTCTGCTAAAGTTGCCATTTTAGGCCCCATATTCTACGTTTAATATTTAAGGATGATCATGGCAATGCCATTTAGTATCTACTTAAGTTCTGAATAATTGCACCACCGGTTCACCGAAAAATACTGCCCCGCTTTTTGTCACGACCTGAGGATGTCAGATTTCTGATTCGATTCTCTTACTGTTTTAATGCAGGACGTTTTTACGAGAACAAGTTTTTCTGTAGACCCCAAAACCACACAACAGCGCACTACTGTATCTGTACCCACCTACCCAGTCATAGTAGGTGCATATACCTCATCGATTGTTGCGGCGACCGATCAGTTTTTTGTCGACCAAAATGGGAGCAATACTCATCAGATAGCGTTACAAAAAGCCGATGACGGCCGAGCACAAAGCCGCCACCGTCTCACCTCGATTATGGTCTATGACAACGCAGTTTGTTCGGAACAACACTCCATATTGATCCAAACATCTCTTCTATTTTGCTTTAGCTTTATTACATTTTTTGTTCAAGCGATAGGACTGTGTAAACGTCTAGTACCTCCTGAGCCATCATTGCTAACATTCAGTTCGCAAGTACAGGCCTTTTTACGGTGGGTAGTGCAAGTAGTGGGTACACCGACTCCCGTCGTGCGATCTATGGCATTGTACGGCCGCGCCTATCTCAATTGTTAGTTTAATCGAGCTTTTTGTAATAACCGTTTGGATAGTGAATGCAATACTTCTAATGATCGCCTTAGGTTCGGTAAAAAGTGAAATGGCATTTGGGAAAAAAATGTCTCTTGCTCAAGTTTGCGACTTGAACTTTAGATCATAATAAAAAAAAATGAAGACTCTTTTCCGTTGGTTTTCGAATAGTTGAATTTTTTCCAAAGCTGTCAAATGCAAGTTGCGATGGTACGCAATGCTTCAAACAGTTTATGATCATCATCAGCCTACAACAGTCCATTGCTGGATATAGGCCTTCGGCAACTCTCCTCCAGTTTCTACCAGCCACCCTGCGAAGATCGTCGCTCCACCGAGCTTGAAGGCGTCCCACTTTACGCTTGCCGATTCTCAGTCTCCACTCAAAAACACGTATACCCATTGCCATTTCAGCTTACGTATTCTGTGAGCTATGTTGACAACTGTGGGTCTCTGTCATTAATGATACTAAATAAAAAATGTAGTACTAAATAAACTTGCAAAATAAGTGAAAAGTTCAATACATGGCTGTTTTGAATCATTACATTTAGTAATAAAGTTCAGTGTCTTACATTTTTATCGCTAAATCTACCATCAACACTTGAAGGCAGCTAAGTACATAAAATCAGCCATTTAAAGTAACACAAACAAAAAAAAAACAACTTCATAAAATTAATAAGACAACCCACACAAAATGAGGCATAGCTTTCAAATTATATTGTACTAATAGTTAATAAGAAAGAGTTTAATATAACATCGTGATCATTTACTGGTTCCAAGCATTTTGGTGGTCTAATGGGTCCAATAAGCAACGGACCACCCGGCTGTTTTAAGTTAATAATTGTATCATCATAGTAGATTTATAATGTTACTGATTGACGTGTCTTGTTGGATCAATCGCCGGTTATATGGTATGTAGAACTAAACTAGAGTTTTAATTATACTTAGTTTGATATTTCTCGATTTTATATCGAGAGCAATGTCGTTGGATGTTTAATTTTGAGATCAAGGAAAGTGCGGTAAATCATAGGGCCCGATTCTCACAAGAATGCATAAGTGAGGTATGACAGTTTTACTAAGCACTCAGATACATCTTAATAAATTTAGTTGTGTTCTTAATGTTCTTAAAGTTAAGCGTTGCGCCGAAAATTGAATAAAATACAGTACGCTTTTATGATACATTCCTTTGATGTTGACCAAAATGAATGCCTAAATTAAAACGCACTGCCCATTTTCACTAACACTAAATAACAAAACAATACACGGGGAGTAAACAATTATCGGCGAGAATATTTCGATAGTGACGCTTCGTGCATGGCACGCGACGCTGTTGGTCGGTGACGGAACTGCGTACATAGTCTTATACTTTTCAATACAAAGATTTTTATTTCCTGATACGTTCATAGCACGGTCTTGCTATGGTGCGGTGTAGTGGGCACAGTCCTTTAACGGGTGAGCAAATTAATTTGACAATTAGCAAACAGTTATACCACTATTAGGAATCATTATCGTGAAACAAATGACATATGTTTTAAAAATTTACTCTTGACCTCGACGATGGAAAAGTACACTTAAAACAAAAAGTTTAACGCTTTTTTTTCCAAATATAATCATACTTATTTTAAATCCCAGGGTTAGGACACACGATTCTTTTATTCCAGTACATTACCACGTGACAAAATACATAATTCACGTGAGTGAAATTGCAGAAGCTAGTGCAGAATATTTATAAGTGCATTTTCTAGTTCTGATTACTTTGATCACGTCCAAGATCTTCACAAGGCAATTAAAGGATTTCTTAAAAAAATCTGTAATAGCACAGGATTGCAAATTCGAATGGGCAATGGGCTCGCCCACTATCGCATTGAGAACTAATACTGATTCAACCGTACGGTGGGCGTACGAAACTACCTCCACATTCATAATGCCTACATTAGCATGCATCTTTACTAATCTATGGAAGGCACTAAAGATAGGTACACAGAAACTGACTTGCAGCAAAGTAAGTTACGCTCAGAATAAAATATGAATTTGCAATAATTATATCATATAATTAGTCATGTGAAATAAAACGTTTCAACTAGATTGACGTAAAAGTTGTTTAAGTTAGAAATTCAACTCATACTGAACAAGTTTAAATGTATTTTTGGATACAAAGGAGTAAGTGGCACACCTTATCCAAAAATATATTCAAAACATTGAATGTACAATTTTGGTATAAGTATAGTGCAATCGAAATCTGCCAAAGGAATAGACAAAACGATAAGCATCCTACTTTTTTCATTGATGACTAATGCAACCCTGCAGTGGCGAAGTTTCTATACAACTCGATTCCTACCGGCTTCACTTTGAAAACTGGCACAGTCAGTATTTTATAGACAAATAATAATATCACATTAAAGATATCTACTCCGGCTTACTTACAAAAATTGATCCTTCGCTACTGCAACCCTGCAATTTCTTTTTAAGAGTCTTTAATTT
This sequence comes from Noctua janthe, assembly GCA_910589295.1. Lineage (NCBI taxonomy): Eukaryota > Metazoa > Arthropoda > Insecta > Lepidoptera > Noctuidae > Noctua > Noctua janthe. The sequence continues at coordinate 4,457,825 of OU342561.1, forward strand.
CACTGCCTCATTGGTCGAGTAATCGCAAGCGCAGCTGCCGAGCATAAGTTCCTGGGTTCGATTTCATCAGGAAGATCTCAGTAAAAGCCACGGAGTCTGAATTTGCCCCCGCTTAATGGGAATAGGCTCGCCCTATTACCTTGGACTTAAACATACTTTTAACTAACGAAATGTGGGTTTACACCCCTGCCTAATGCCTATGGTATATTATGTTACATGAATTTCTCCTGTTTAACCAAAATGGCGACTGGTAGAGAATGCCTTAATATGTAATTAAGCCCGCCTATAGTATGTTGTGCAGTGTATTGTGTGTTTAAATAATTCCTCGTTCAAATATTAAACACGCTGTATAAATTCACGAAAACGAAGCTGCTCAAGTCAATAGCATCTATCATCGTCATTAGAGAATCGTTATAAATAAATCAATAAGTTTAATTTATGAGTTTTGACTGAGTGAAAGTTAAATGATTATGTCAGCCACTATTTACCAGACCGAGTTATGTAAAACATTATATTACTAACCAATTTATATAATTAATTGAGATTCCGCTACTTGTGCAATTAGTTTTTTTTGTTAGCAAATATCTTGAGATTCTAAGATGGATTTGGGGGTGTGCCAGACGCCTTAAATTTTAAGGTGTCATGAAATTAATAGTTTTAGGAATATCATTGACTTGTACAGACTTCAAAAATAGGAAGAATAACTGTTCGAGTCATGGCTGGCCAAATAAGAAGAAAACTATAACGGATTTTTTCAAAGAATCGACTAAATCGAATCACTTCGTTGCGAACCTGCAACCGCCTTTTAATATACCACGGTGATGATGACTGTATTATCATTTATTTAGCTCTTTGCAACGTGATAGACAAAGATTCGGGCTATTCCACTACACATCTTCAGTCATGTTTAAGAAGCATTGCTATAATATATATATATATATATATTTATTTTTACATCACTTAATCATTTCGAATCCGGCGACAGATTTCTGATTTTCATATTATCGATAATATCAACCAAAAATGTATTGCATAATTATTTGTTAACTCTTTAATCCCGACTCACAAGTCAAGATGCACACTTCGCCCCAAAGCATGAATCACACCGTACAATCGCAAAACCAAATAAAATCGAAGTAATAATAAAATCTAACAATAAATAACGTTCAACATTGAATTTCCTCGCCAATGAAATGTTGGTATGGCTTTTATCGAGACCACGGTTCATGTAGCGTCCCACAAGGCACGGACACTCCACGGCAGCAACAATTAAGTCTTAATACACTCCACTGGAGTTGTTTTATGCAAATCAGTTGAGGGCTTGCGTGTACAACGCCTACTCGCTTCGAGAAACTTCTAAATATAAAGCGGATAGTTTTAAATTGCGATTAGTTTTGCCGGTTTCACGCTGGTTGACATGCTCCCCACCATATGTACAAGTAATGATGTACAGATGATGATGTTATTAATTCATATTTTATAGGGTTCTGTGAATTGGATGTCTGGTTCGACGGAGACAGTTTATTGTGCTGTCTAAATCGATTGATAAGCTGCCTGTCGTTTATGGGGCCCTGTTACGCCTCTTCGATGCTTTGACCAATGCGTGTACCTGTCTAGGATTATTTATCAATGTATATAGATGCAGGGTTTATATAAGCCGTCATTTAGTTGTTGACCACTTTTGGTTTATTGATCCTTGGATTGTTTCTGGTACTCAGTTCAGTAGATACTTACTTCTGACTGTGGATCATTTCTCCTGCAACTTCGCCGGTATTTTTTGCTTCACAGTTTGGGGTCACAGTAAAGGAGGCGTTTTAAATTATATTTACTGAATATTTCTTTAATTTGGAATATATTGAGTGGCATCGTGAGGAAACTGACATGTCCTAGAACCAAAAATTCCAAGACATGTGACATCTACCAACCCGCACTGGGCCCGCGTGGTGGATTACAGCGCCTTCCCATTCATAGAGAAGATGCATGTGTCCCAGCAGTGGGAACATTATAGGCTGATTATGCTTATGCTTATTCTTATTCTTTATTGAAAACAAAATAAAAATATGAAAAAAAAAAAATATCTTATATTGACTGTTCTGGTACCACTACGATTATTTCATTACTCCTTTCATTATTCATTTTTACTTTTTTTTTTTTTTTTTAGACGTATGATTTTACTACTTGGTATATTATTAATGTATACTAACTGTTTGATATACAGTTTGTAAGAAGTATAGGTACATATCTTTCAAAATGGAAAAGAGCGAGGGGTCTCGCTAACAACGTCTTTAGGTATCATCTAGATTTCTAAATCGTTTTCAGAAAAAATACAGCAATAGTATTGTTTCCTCTTGAGAGGGTTTATGAATTATGCCTTTTTAAACAAGTTGGGGTTTCTATGGATTAGATGCATGAGTGAAGAAATAAAATTCAGATTATTTTATAGTAAATTATTTATTGAAATACTTATCTAAAAATATAAATAATATTCATAATTTAATAATTCGTTGCGTGTAAGCACCTTTATTCTATATTTACAATGAAATGGATGGAGACGTTAATCACGACAGACGTACTCAATGTAGGTATATCATAAGCCCTTTTAATTAATATTTACAATTATAACTAATGCTACATAAAACTATGTAGTAATGTCTGATACTTTATGGGTTTCAGCGTAACCAGAGAAGATGAAATGATTTTGAAATTGATCAAAATGATCGATAAAATGATCGCTCCGCTAAAATTGCTCACTCTTAGGGCTCTAGGCGCCTGATCTAGCAACATTTTACGAGGGAGTGCTACCGCACGCGGAAGCATCCACGATGCGTTCAGCAGCCCGTTCTGTTTCTCGCTCTAGCAAATGACGGTTCTAAGCGACAGAAGAGAATAGGGGCATGGAAAAATGTGATTCCGTGCTGATAGATGAGGCGCAACCCTTAAGTCTTTTTTTGATTTGGTACTTAATTTTTAGACAGATGAACCTAATTATCGGAGCGGTAATTCCATCGACACTGTTTCAAAAGACCAATCAAAATATTGAAAATATTATTCCATCATTCAATCAGTGTCTTAAATAAAATGTCCGTTAAATAAATAATTTTGACTTTAAACATTATTTTTGTTTTTAAAATTATAGCATTAGTTTATCCTACTGATATAACCGCTATTCTAGACACGTATTCATATATTGATGTTGCTTATTTAATTTTTCCAAAATAGGTACTAATATAAATTAATTTAAAATACTTTACACCCCAAAATTAAGTCCATAAAAACCGTATAATAAAATCCAATTTATATACACGTCTAAAAACCTTAATCAATATAAAAAGCCCCAAAATATTCAGTTTTTGTAAATCCCTTATTTTTAACATTAAGTAAAATAAGCAAATCATAAATACAACTTAATTAGATAACACTTATTAACTAATTAGTCTAATATCACACTTTTATATTTTGTAAGACGTAGAGTCTTAAATGTATAAAAAATAATGTAAGTATACATCTTTATGGATGTAAAATGTATACATAAACTTAGTTCTGAATTCAAGTAGCCTCCCTGGCACTGTTCCTTTGATGTTTAGCTGTAACAAAAGAAAACAAAATATTAAAAATCTTTTTAGAAGGATCAGTAGTTAAGGGGTCAATTCAGCTGAACTGTTTAACCACATTCGCATTACATCAAACTACGCGTCGATTTTTTTTGTATGAGAGTCGGCCTTCCGCTTTATTCTTGATTGGTGGATTCATAGTATTAATAACTACATCTATCTACATCATCCTACATCTACCAACTTATATTGAGTATTTGAACATCTCGTAATCTTCATCAGCACTATTACCTTCCTTTTCTCTCATTTCTGCTAATTCACAGACCTTGTGGAAAATATATACAGGGTGTAACGGACCCTTCACGAAGCCGTAAACCAAGCATACATAAGTTGCTTTACGCAAAAATTATTGCTGGGAATCGACTTTTTTTTTGGGTGAAAATTACGTTTTACGGTAGGAACCAATGTAACACACTCAAAACATTGTGCTTATGGATGGATTAAATAGTACGGGGGTCGTGGTGGTGTTTAAAGTAAAATAAAACATTAAAAACATGTATTTAAAAAAAAAACTTGTGAAAAAGTTGAAACTTTGACCCCCAATATCTCCGTAACTAGAAGGTTCCCAGTATGGTCTAGAACAAAAAATAATCGCAATGACGGGGAGAATAAGTGCCTTTCGGCTTCGTTAAGGGTCTTGTTACACCCTTCATAATACAGGAGAGCTAAAACTTACCAGTATGCAAGAACAGATGGTTCTTCAGGTTGGTGTGCTTCGAGAACCCTCGGGAGCAAATGTGACACTTGTACGGCCAGGATCCGCTGTGGACGTACATGTGAGACTTGAGGTCCCCAGGAGTCGGGAACGACTTGGAGCAAAGGCTGCATTTGTGGGGTTTCTCCTGTGGAAGAAGATTTGTGGTTAGTATTTATAATGGTAACAATTTTCGTCAGTCGGTCGGTTCCTGAGAAAACAATAATTTATGTACTTGAACATAAATCTATAGAACTGCAGATTTTTTGATTGTTTAGTCTCATAGAAAAAGCTGTTCTAGTGTTCATTATGGTGAATACAACAACCGATTTTCTTGTTTAGAGTAAACGATAAAGTCATAAACTAATTTTGGGTATTTAGCTACCAACTACCAATAAACGGTGAATGAAGAAATGAAACCTAACAAAGTAAGTATGGAATGGAGTATGGATGGATAAATAAATACCTAAAAACAAACAGAACGCACATTCATCAATGATAGACGGATAAGTCAATACACGAAGCATCTCTTGTCGATATAGAATGACTGCTAAGAAACATGCATGTCCGAGATCGGGGTACGTCCTTCATACGTCCAGGAATACCATTAGATGATATGCAAGTCATAGGTATGCGTGATGCTGGAAAGGTTTCTCAGGAAGTATGCAAAAGGATTGTTGTCAATCATTTTGCAATAAAAGTTGTGTAGAAAATGTACTTTGGAGTAAAATAATACATTATGTATGGACATGTGATGAGAAGCGATGGAACACGTAAACACGTGTAACTAATAGAGTGATGAATATAAATGTTGATGGATGGAGAGAGAGAGGAAGACCAAAGAAAATATGGATGGATTGTGTGAGGAATGATATGAAGGAAAAAGGAGTAAATGATAGCGTGACGGTTGACAGGGGAGATTGGAAGAAAAAAACGTGTTACGCCAACCCCAAATATCATGGGACTATGGCGGGAAGATGACGACATTGCTACGATAAATAGTACATGTATATCGTAGAAATAAATGGGGAGACTACGTAGACGAAGACTAATGGAAAAGTATGTATGCAATGGAAAAAACGACAGAAGAATAATTGTAATGATACTTTCTGCAGAATGCATATTTTGAGTGAGGTCTACCAACAAAGGTAGACCTCGCTCAAGATCCACATAGTCTTTGTAGCTTCGATCAATAATAAATCAGCTAGTTACGAACTAGCTGCAAGAGATACCTACTTAAATACTACTGTAACCGCTTCAAATCAATACATCTATTTCAGACTCTGACTCACAATAACACTGACCCAAAAAAAACGAAAACCAATACTTTTAAACAATAAAAGACCTAATAACACTCATCAGAGGCAATAATCAAAGTCATGACATCGCACATTGCGCGCAAATGAATTTATAATGAAGGATGCTGGCTCAAACCTGTTGGGTTCAGCCGATGTGGTTCAATGAGTCTTGATATTTGATAGGCATTTAATAAAGATCGACTATCAATGGTGAGGTAAAATAAAACATTTTCTACATATACCTTTTCCTCAATATTAATTTTTTTTTGTTTCGATTATGAATGATCAATCATCATCATCATCATTTCAGCCACTGCTGGACATAGGCTTCACTCAAGTGTCGCCACATTGACCGGTCCCGTGCGTGAATGATCAATGTATCAAAATATGTTGTATGCTGTTATAAGGTTTACATCATTACTACATACATAAGCCCACGCCTTCCATGCCTTCCATGGGGGTAGGAAACAGACACAGAACGCCACCTGCTACGATCCTCACATACTCCATTCACGTCCACGTTCATACATATCTAGTCATACACGCACGCCGGTTGCGAGTAGTACCTGACCTTTCTGAAGAACCTCACCAATAAGGTCAGTGTACCTATGTCCTTTTAGGGTTACCCGGCGTTGCCACTCTTATTATGTGAAAAAGGGTGAGGAGGGATTTTTTACAGTAAAATAATACATGATAGTTAGTCACAGCTAAACTAAAAATAACCAAACACAAGACTGCTGAAATTAAATATAACTGTAGGTTCCAAAAGACTGAAGGAGGAGCTCGTGGCTAAGTAATAACAGCCACCCGGATCGATCTTTAGGTTAAACCACGCTTGCCTAGGTTGGTCTGTGGAAGGGTGACCACCCATTACATACTGAGTTTCCTCCGTGCCTCAGAAAGCACGTTAAGCCGTTGGTCCCGGGTGTCATTTGTAGATCTTTGACAGTCGTTATAGGTAGTCAGTGGCTCAAAAAGTCTGACAACCAATCTTACCAAGGGGTATCGTATTACCCAGTACTAACTGAGTTGTGGAGGTCAGATAGGCAGTCGCTCCATGTAAAATACTGGTATTTAGCTGCATCCGGTTAGACTGGAAGTCGACCCCAACATAGTTGGGAAAAGGCTAGGCAGATGTGTGTGTAGGTTCCAAAAGTCACTACTGTAACTTTTAGCTATAACACTGCTACTACACAACTAAACACTTTTTGTATCCCTCATAATGAGCCCGTCGCTAACCGCACCGCATTAGTCGCAAGTCGCCAGTATGCGCGCGGCCTAACACGCGTTACGAGTCAGTCATTACGTGACATTAGGCGCGGTGGTAATGTGCGCACGAGCGACGCGATTGTCGCCACATGACATTCGTGAAAGAAATGTAAAGAGGTAGGTTCTTGTTTATGAAGTAATATAAATCTAATTTTTTGTCGCAGTATTGATGATATGCTTTTACAATGTAGGTTCAATACCATAACATAACATTACGCCTGTAATCCCAGAAGGGTTAGGTAGAGGTGTACTTAAATAATAGTAGACCAACATTTCGTCAGTTATGTTAAAGTCCCATGTAATAGGGGGCGACCCTATTTCCATCAACCGGGCACAAATCCGGACTCAGTGGCTGCTACTGAGAAATTCGTGATGGAAAAACCCAATCACATTTTGCCTGACCTGGGAATTGAACCCAAGACATCAGCAGTCGTGTTTGCGAGCACTAGACCATCGATGCAGTCAATAGGTTAAATAATCCACTGTAAATATTGTATGTCCCATATTTAGAAAGTGTACTATTTAGCTACACCTTTGCCTAACTGTTTGAGCATAACAGGCATAATGATATGCTATGTAGACTAAATTGAGCATTCCAGAAAAAGACCACAATTGCAGAATCATGTGAATATCAAGTCTTGTCTGTTAATTGGTCTAGCATAATTAATTCAAGATCTCCAAAAGGTTCGTGTTAGATAGTGTTGTGCAATATAAGTACAGTCACGAGCACCAATACGTAAACACTTAACAAGTTTTAAAAATGTTTTTCTCCCAACTGTTCTGATTGAAACTTCATGTTCTTACGAACTAAGTATTCTGGAACTCTTGTTTTTATCATAAAGATCCTATCCCGTTACAATAGTTATTTCTCACGAAAATTGCTCTTAAATTTAGAAAAGTGTTTACATATTGGTGCTCGTGACTGTACACCTCTGCCTAACTCTTGGGAACAACAGGCGTAATATTATGTAGTTATAAAATACCATCAAATTATTATAAACAGTAGTAAACCTCCAGTCATTAACACTAAATTACTGACTTTTGAAGCACTCTAGACGAAAACAACACGAAAAATATAATAACCCCTTTCAACTTAGCCGCAACAAAATAAAAAGACTTCAAAACAAATCACACTGCTGATGACCCGTAAAACAGTGAGCGTGAAGAATAAATTGAATACCATATCGTTATTCCATGCTTCCCATGGTACTAAATGAGCATTTGTTTTTATGGGAGGAACGGTCAAAATAATTTGTGGTCACCAAAACATTCAATTTGAACGTTCAAAATACTTTTAGGCGTGGATTTGTGGATGCGTTTAATTTTGTGGTTGGACTGTCTGATGCTTTCATGTGTTGGATTCGTCTGAAGGATTTTATTTCTTCCGGTGCGGTAGTAACATGATACTTTTTCGAGACATTTTCAAAGTTATTGGACTTTTCTTAGGCCGCAGTTTGGGTAATGCTTGATTGATGGAAAAACGCTTGCGGGAAGCAAGCGTTTTTCGTGGGACTTTAACATAACTGGTTAAATGTGGGTAAACTATAGATACACTTCTGCCCAATCCATCGGAAAAATACAGGCAAATAAGACCACTCACCAAACAAATTAAAACGATACTTATAAAAGTCCAAAAAACCATACCTACTAGAAATAATATGACCATTCACAACAATTCGATACCGTCTCAAACATGATTATCTTGTAAGTCAAATTAATTAATGACGAATAATTTCCGAATTGGTATAAAACATCTAAACAAGACTTTAAATATCTCTTTCCCAATTTGCTACGTTATCTCCTCATTAATTGCTCCAACATTTTGTAATGTATAATTTTAGAGCATTTGTCACGACATTTAAATAGAAAGTACGGTAGATTATACCGATACCACTTTATATAACAAACATTTTAAGTAACTGTTTTTAAAATGCAATCAATTAATTTAAAAATCTAAAACAGCTTTATGACTGGAAGCTTTATTACTATAAACTTAGTTAAAAATAAATCATTATAAAACTCAATGTTCGCACGACATACGACAGACGATCGTGACTATATAATATCGCTCTAGATTGGTCAATCGTGAAATGTAAAGTTTGTTTGTATTTGTAAACAGGGTCATTATTATTTAAGTAAAATGAGAATGTCTAATGTGTGGATTCAGGATCGAAATTTGGCACTTTTGATTGGTGGAGCGTCAATTTTTTGTATCTGTATTTATATTTTTGATTTTTGTATCGTGACCAAATGCAACTTTTCGGAAAGTTGCACTTGGTTACGAGCGAGGTACACGGAACAAAAACAAAATATTCGAACCTACTTTAGCCCTCTACCACCGTTCAAGGTACAAGTTTTTTCAAAGAGTTGACGTTCTCCACCCTAGCGCATAATCGTAACAGTCTAGATTTTTCTACCGCAAATTATTTCAGTCTCACCGAGATATATGATTTCAAATCATAGGACTATTATGTGCCATAAACCTTAGCTACCACACACCCAAGCCATAAAATCTTTTTGTTCCAAACTTTATTATCATCTTTCCAAAACAATATATCAAAAAATTTAATTAATTTTAAAATAATTTCCTGTTCAAAAAACTTAATAAAGTTACATCCTAGAAGCGTTCCCATTAAAACTTTACTCGCTAATTCACACCAATCTACGAACCCTATAATTTTGATTACACGTCTAAATTAAAAAGACTACGATGGGTTGGGCTGTATGGGATCGAAATAGCCATCTTCTTGTGGGCGGATTATGCAGTAGCTCAATCAGGCGGGTAAAAAAACGAGTACCGATATAATATCGACCCTTCTCGCTACCGAATATTGCAACATATAAATCAATAAACAAAGAGCCATTAGTTGTCTGACAATTTCCTTTGGATAAATCACGATGTTGGCAAAAAACCGGCCGTCTCATCTGAAGTCCGATAATGAAGGAGCGGGGATTATTAATGACAAACGATATTGGTACGATACTATAAAATAATATTATCTGTGGTTGGTAAAAACAGTAAAAATATTTTGATGGATTATTTTCTACAATTTTATGCTTCCTTTTCAGTTATTTTAGGCGATTATCTTTATAAACCACGATCGTGCCCAAAATGCACTGTGAGGTTTAACAATTAAAATGGTTAATTTTTTATTAGTAAGTCTTTTATGAAACTCAAAACAATTTTATGAAACTCAAAACTTTGTTAACTTTGTTCATTCTCGCTTAAATATGTCACATGAAAGCGACTACTGACAAAACCATTCATAATTATAATAACCATGAAAATGACAAGTGATTTCCAATCATCCTTAAAAACAAACATACACACACCACACCGTGACAAAATAAAATTAACAACGTTTCAATACCGTAAAATTCTCGGCGTTCCGAATCGCACAATCGATCAAGCAGTTCGTACGGGCTGTATCTCGCGGTAACAGTGACGTATGGCCGTTCGATACGCCTGTGCCGCGTTATGGAAATCGAATGCAAATACGCTGCTGTGGTTAATTTAGCTAAAATAAATTGTTGCGAAATAACCTGAGAAGGTATTTCGGTATTGATCTCGTTAACGTTTAGTTCTTGGTAGTCAGGATATGCGTGGGTGCGGAAAAACTGCATTTAAAAAGCACTTCGACAAAACTCGTAGATGGGAATTTTAGTGGTTTTAATGGTCGTTCTTTTTTCCTAATAGGATTTAATCCCAAATTAAATGCATACCTCCTAATTGCTAATCATTTAGTTCGATTTGAACCCCTCTAATTATAATCTTATTTTAATAAAAAAATAAGATCTTTCCCAGCCAATATATCTCACTTATATTGAACTCGATGCACAGAAGCCATACCAGTCTCGTATGATTTACCACTAGACGATCAATTCCCTAATCGAATAACCCAAAGCAAAACCCGTTTCAAAAATGAACTAACCAAGTTATGATCTCGGTACTATCACTAAATTACTTATAAATATTAATATATTCAAAGGGGAACTAATTAATAACCACATAGCCAATTATCTGGAGCTTCAGTTAATCAATATTGTGGTGTCGGCCAAACCGTTGTCAAGACAAGAAGTTAACTAATTGGTACATAGTATATCTTAGAGGGCTCTGTTATTATGACTCCCTTATTCGAGATTCGAAACGGGTTCACTTGGTTTATTGCAGACGGTTTTGGGTTCCGCAAGTGTAACTTAGATTTTAATGATTGAGAAAATAATTTTGGAAATTGAAAATTTATATTAAGAGATAACTTGGGAAGTGCCCGTCAGTCACAATCATTTTTGCAGATATATTACTACATTGTCATACTACACATATTGTATTTATTTATAATAAGGATCCAAATCCTTATTCTACAAAACTACAAAGAAACAAAAGCAAGTAAAAGATAGATTTTTTGTTCTAAAAATGCCAGGATCAATGTCAAACTTAATCGAAGCGCAAAAAATAACTGGTTTATGTTTATCGGGTAACGGTTCACCATTCACACAATTCTCGAAAGATTTTATCACACACCCTCACTTAAATAGTTATCAATCTCCAACAGGTGCAGAACCCTTAAGCCTTATAATCCTTTAACCGTTTCATTTCTAAATAGCAAGCGTCCATTAATTTAATATAGGCTATTAATTGACAATGTATGCATATTTATTGGCGGTACGGCCATGATGTGCGATGTTGCTGTACCTAGGGATGCAGGACACTTGCATTTTGTATCGATACTCACGTAAGTATCCTGTTATTTCTCTAAAAGTATAGATACAAGAAGAACATTCCAGATTTTTTTTTTCCTTTTGAAAGAAAGAAAGAAAAAGTATTTATTAGACTCACACAGGACAAAACAAAAAGAAAATTGATGAGATTACAATATTACAAAAATTATATAAAAAAGTAAACATAAGAAAAAGATAAAACAAATTCGATTTTGTGCCCTCTTATGAATTGAACTCTCTTGTTTTGAATTGACTGATCATGCAATTTTAGTACAATTTTTCACGATAATAATATAATTCCGATACCGGTACCGGTCCTTTCATAACGATCCGAAGTTTATTTTATAAAGAATAGGTTCCTTCAGAACTAGAAGAAAAATGCGCGGGTTCGTGAGAAATGTAAGGAGTGGAGGGAGGTCTTTGCCCAGGAGTGGGCAAGAGCAGACTGGCAAAATAAAACTATACGGATCCTAAATATCGGAGTATCGCATCCTGTTGTATCGATACTGTAAAGTATCATATTGGATCGTGCATCACTACTGTATGCGCAATTGTGTCTTTGCGTGTTCATAACTGGACGTAATAAGGTACACTGCAGGCCATAATTTGTGGCTAGAGTAATGCTACTATTTATTAAGTTTACTGTTAGATTTTGTACTAAATGTGATTTAAGCTGTTTATGAATGAATGGGGTGTTTGAATGGTCATGGATTGTGAGTTCGTGAGTTAGTTAGTATTGGTATATTCTGTTAAGTTGTCACAGTTTCCGACCAAGTTTTCTTAATGTAGTTTCAATCACTCATAATCTTGGAACTTTATGGAGAAATGTAGTGGGCAACTATTCCTTTAAGCCTTACCTAAATGAACTGGGATTTTTAGATAGGATACAGAACTTATTATTTCCCTTTATTTATTTTCATACAAATCTTATACAGTTTTAAATATTTTTTAAGCTAAAAACAATATAGCATAGCATAGCAGCAGCCTATAATGTTCCCACTGCTGGGACGCAGGCTTCCTCTCTATGAGAGGGAAAAACAATATAAAAAACATATAAAAATATAAAAAAATATTGCCCACCGGTATCGGGAACAGGGTCTAAGCTACCGGTGGTCAGGGCTCCAGAGGGAGGAACCTCCTAACAAAACGAGCCGTGACCAGGAGTACCGCTTTCTGAATCAAGCCCTTGATCCATCTGCCTAACGAGAGCCTTATTATTATTAGTATTAATCAGCCATTTGTGTCCCACTGCGGCCCAAAGGCCTCCCTTCCCGCTTTCCACTTATCCCTATCCAGTGCTGTTGTTTGCCAATCCTTTTGAAAAGAGTCGAGTTCGTCCCACCATCTCCTTCTGGGCCGCGTTGCCGTTTACTGCTGTTTTGGGACCCATTGTGTGGTTAGTTTAACCTATAGCTCCTCCGGCATGCGACAGTTGTGGCCAGCCCAGTTCCATTTAAGCTTGGCAGCCGTGTGTCCTACATCGGCAATTTGAGTTTTGGAACACAGTATCGAGTTCCTTATACGATCAGTAAGTTTAACTTCAACTACTGCGCTCCATTGCTCGTTGAACTTAGAACAGTTAATTAATACATTATAAAAATAATTGCGAAACGAGAATACGGGGTGTAATGAACACTGACGTAAAAAGGTGACCACGTATTCTAAATACGTGATTGCCATCGACACGCTAAGAAAAAGTTTACGTGGTAACCGTTTTCGCGTCGGCGTCCCTTCCACCCCATATAAATTACCACTCATTTTGTTGCTATAGTTTTATTTTATCAATTGAAGCTGTAAATATAGCAATATGATCGCAGTCGCGTGAGAAAGTAACTCTCAACCACCTCAATGTGAATCCTCCCTAACCAGGCTATTTCATTAAGTCACCTCCGTGGAATAATTTAATCAGTACAGTCCACGGCAAAAGAACGATAAAGAATGATTGATAGTGCAGACGGTCCACAGATGCAATCTGCCGCTGTGCTGGTCCCGCGTTATTTTTCTTTTTAAACATGAACGTTTAATCTCTGGAATGAATGGACTTGTTTATGTACGTGTATGGCGCATGGGGTAGGCAGAAATGACGGTGGAACTAGTTTTGATCGATCTGCGGTAAAGCCAAAAGGGATTTGACAGGTATGGATGTAAGCAATCTCTGGATTTACTGAAGGTAGGTTGAGGAATATCTATCGATTGCTGATAGTCGTGCTCAAGTAAGAATTTTAGAAATCTCTAGAATTTTTATTTTTCTTATTTCAGCATTATGATTTTTTTTTTTCATTTATTTGTTATTTTTTATTAGTGTATGAAAGTGTACAACTAGCCAGTAGCCCAACAATAATTTAACACTGCGTTTCCTCATAAATTAATATCATACAAGCTCCATAATTACGACATCAAATAAAAAGAAGATCGAAACATGCGTGGGCGGCTGATAAGGGCTGTTTACCAAATATTTACAAACAAAATTCAGCTTCAAGAACCTCAAGTTAAGATTGAAATTTGAGGAGCCATTTGTCCCATATAAATCATTTTAGGCACGTCGAATGGCAGCCAAAGGTATTAACAAGTTCTTGAATATTCATTTTGGAGTTGTCGTGTGTTATCTAAAGGCGAGACATACACGTGATATTATTAATTATTAACATTTTATTAATAGTGTTGGTGATTGAACTGGTCACACTGGTCGCAGCACTACGGGACTGTTACAAAATTTAATTTAAAATAATTTGTTGTAACATCAAGGAAATGTATAAATAAGCACTATGCCACATTACGTTAATTTTCTGCATTATTCTTTGAATTTAGGTACTCACAATGAGTACTTGATTAAATAAACACGAGTCCCAACTATATAGGATGACTGGATCTGGTCCCGCCATAGCAAATTCGCATATAGAGGTCATTTACTAATTATTGTATCTTATTTTTCCTAGCTAAAGTTTTATAGTTTTTGAGATAATTATGTCAATTTTTATACTTTATTAAGATTTTTTAATATATTTTATACGCAAACCCAGCGTAGGGAACTAATAACCCTCCTAACCTAACCCTGCTCGCACTAGAATTTTTCTTTCCATGTCAAAAACAGCTTTATTAAGATTTTTTTTTAACCCTATTGTGAGGGAAGTATCGACGTAATTTAATCACAAATGTTTATGACTACCAATAAATAATAAAAAAATACTAAAATAATGAAAAAAACTGAAGATGAATGCTTGAATGTTAAATTTTGAAAAAATCTGAATAAAATATAAAATTGACATATCTTTTACACTATAAAACTTTAGTTAGGGAAAGTTAGGTCTAATAATCCTCTCATGCGAATTTGCTATGGAGGGTCCAGATCCAGTCGCCCTGTATAGAGATAAAATTTATATTATGGTTTTACCAGTCAATGCTTAATGCAATGTAATTGCAAAATTGCCAACAATGGCAAAATTAAAAAAAAAAATCTAAAATGAGCCACTCCAGTAATGATCGCTGAAATTAATTACCAAACAAAGCAGTAACTCATCATCTCTTAGCTAATTCAGATACGGATGCAACGAAGATCGTGACGCATGACGTGACCTTAGCTGATCATGTACTTACTCCGCATTATACAGTAGCAATTATACCAGCAACACCCAAGAATACACTACATTAGTAAATACCAATCTACCGTGATATCATAACAATAGCCCATAATCACTAAATGACATTACAAGGAAAAAAATCACCATAATTGACACATCTGCAAAAGGTTTTTTTACACACTCAAGCGGAAAATATTAGCTGCACGCATTTCTTTACACTATAAAAAACCTAAGAAATCCAAGATGGCGCACGCGTCTGTGGTTGATTAAAATGAATTATGATTGTTCGTTACAACATTGGGTCAATTATTTGTAAATCAAGTGTATTGCTGGCTGACAATTGTCACGCGATGTACGCCGGTTAATGTGTACACTGTAGTTCAGAAAAAATGCACCCGGATCGTTTGTGTAATTATAATGTAAATGAAATGAGCTACTGATGATCGTAAGGTGAAATTGTTTTGAACATCTGTTATTTGATTTGTTTTTTTTTACTTGGATTTTGCCATGTGCCACTTTAATGGAGGTGTATAATTTGGATTAAGTTTTTGCTGTACCTACTTGATAATCTGCTGCCAATTTATGTCAGAAGCATGGTTTGTATGATGTGTCGAATATACTTAAATACCACACTTATTAAATTGGGAAATCATAATTACTGAAAAGAAAATTTCACATAACATAACATCACGCTTGTCAATTTGTAATCACTGAATAGTTTGACGAGGTATATTTATAGGACGAGAGCAGCAGTGGCCCAGTGGTGGCGGTCCCGACTTACGAGCAGTAAGTCATGGATTCGAACCTAGGCACATTACTTTGTGTAATTTATTTCATCACCACTGCTCTCAAAACGATGAAGGAAAACATCGTGAGGAAACCGGCATGTCCTAGAACCTAAAATTCGAAGACATGTGGCATCAAACAACCCGCACTGGGCCCGCGTGGTGGATCATAGCCCATTCCCTCTCATAGAGAGGAGGCCTGTGTCCCAGCAGTGGGAAAATTATAGGCTGCTACTATGCTATATTTATAAGACTAAAATTTAGCCAGATATGTGTAAGTCCCATGTGGTAGGAGTAAGCCTGTTGCCATCAAACGGAAACGCATTCTGACTTCGGACTGCTAATGATAAATTCAAGATGGCAAAACTCTAGATACACTTTGTTCGGCCTGGAAATCAGGCCCCTGAACGTAAACCTCTGCAGGAGAGCGTGTGACTACTTGCTTTGCAAACTAGAAAAAGAAATCGATACTAATAAATAATATTGAAATGTCTGTTTGTAATTTCAAAATAACAGCTTTTTACTGAATGCATATGAAAGTACACACCTACGGTATTTATACGTTTTCCGAAACGACTAGACCAATTTTTACTGGTAGATAGCTGAACTTATAAGGAGCAACTTAGGCTACTTTTATTTTAGAGAAAAGATAAGGGTTCCGTACAAAAAATATAAGACTCATGAAATTGTTAGCAAAATCCGGTTGAAAAAGGGCAGTAATATTTTCATAATAATTTAACATAATATTGTATAATCATCACTTGCTTCGGTGAGGGAAAACATCGTGAAGAAACCAGCATGCCTGAGAGATATTTCTACATTAAGCCAAGTCAGAGATCCATGGGTGGCATAAAAACTCTGACACTAGGTTAGGAACTAACCACACGATAAAGAAAGAATAATTTAACGCGAGCGAAGGTCGCGGGCAATAGCTAGTATAAAATATAAATAAAATAAAATCTGCGTCTCCAGCGACATTAACTGGACACTCAAGAAGGAAACCTTAAATGGGAGTCATTTATTACAACGGTACACCAAGCGGTACATAAACAGAAAAGTACCGAGATCATAGGAACGCGATAAAACCCTAGTAATACATAAAACGACGCGACTTTCCTATGACATCAAGCGCGCTGATTCAACGAATATCGCTGCGAAGTATTACTCCACTTTGCCCCACCAAGTTCGATGATTTTTTTTTATGTCAATTTTGTTCCAATAAGCGATTTATTACACAAAGGTTGATAAGTGTTAGATTTAAGACCAATACTTAACGTAACATAACATCACGCCTGTAATCCCCGAAGGGTTAGGCAGAGGTGTACCTAATAGTACACTCTCATATCGCCAATTAAGTTTTAAGTTTCATCCAATAGGGGGCAAGCCTGTTGTCACCAACCGGGCACAAATCCAGACTCCGTGGCTGCTACTGAGAAATTCCTGAATTATCTGTCGTTCATTGTAATACCGTGAAATACAAAAATAAAATACAATTTTAAAAAAATACGACATTTTTTCATTGTAAATGACTTTTCTTAAATTTGAATGTATTTTTCAGAGATCATCAACATTTTATTAAAAAATCTCTTAAATCCGAAATTAGCCGACTTTGTCCCATTTTAATCATTTCACTTTGTCCTATTGGAGGAACAACTACGAAGTGCAGAGTGGAACAATCCAACCCGAATACCCAGTTACTCATAACTCCGACCATTCTCTTATACTCACCAACAAATCGTAAACAATCCTATACAAACATGGCCTCTTTCATTTTATAAAACATTGAAATGTATAAGCTAGTGATTCTGTGATTACAACGATTTTACAATTGAACTATAACTTTGGTGATCTTTTGACAAGATAATACTGGGACGGATGTGGTCGCTGAAATATGGAAGTAGCTTGTGTAGTACAGGAGCTGTTGAATAGAGTTACTTTTGAATCAAATGCTACAGTTTATAATGATGGAAATATTGAATAACCTCTCTATTTCAATAAACCTAGCTAGTGGTCGTAAGCGCGACTGCTGAGCATGAGGTCCTGAGTTCGATTCCCTGGTCGGGCAAAGTGTTATTGGGTTTTTCAGTAGCATCAACATTACACCACGCCATCCTCGAAGGGTTAGGTAGAGGTGTACCCATTAGTACTTTATTTCTCCAGTTATGCTTAAACACTGTTTCAAGCTTTCACGGTTTACAACTAAACTTATAATACAACACACAACAAACACGAACAATCACAGAAGAAATCCCGTAAGTGACAGTATAAGTTTAGTTATGCTTAAGTCCCATGTAATAGAAGGCGAGCCTATTGCCATCGACTGGGCACAAATCCAGACTCCGTGGCTACTACTGAGAAATTCCTGATGGAAAAACCCAATAACACTTTGCCCGACCTGGGAATCGAACCCAGTACCTCATGCTTAGCAGTCGCCCTTCCGAACTCTACACCAACAAGGCAGTTATGTGATATAACGAACGTACAATAAAAAAGCTTTTCTTTAAATATTACCGGCGACCACTAATAAATTATGCCGTTCTCGTTTCAATTTCTAAGAAAACGAAATTTACCAGCTGGCAGCTGATGAATAAATCCGACCAATCGATCGATACACATCGATTTTAATGTAGATCAAAATCAATTATCGATAAAACTCGTCAGTTTACATCGTTTTCACAAATATATACGAAGAAGTGTGTCAATAAAAACACTCTACTACACTTCTATGATACCGACGACGTCGCCGAATAAATAGGGATTCGAATAAACTATCGATACTTGAATATGGAAATCGATACTTAGTTTGCGAAACACAAGGCCTATTCAATCTGAAATTTAGATCTGTTTAAATTATTTGACAGATAATTTCATACATAATAGGATTTCACTTCTGAATTTATCGTATAGATAAAGCCTGTATCCAATTACCTACTTTGCAACAGGTCTTTAAAACACTCGATTCCTTATCCACTCGAGTAGTATCAACTTTTTAGCTAATTTCACTAACATTCAATGTTAAAACGGCAAATCTTACCAATATTATTAATACGAAAGTTTGTGAGGATGGATGGATGTTTGTTACTGTTTCAAAAACCACTGAGTGAATTTGAATCAATTTTGGCACAATGATAGTTTATAACCTAGATTAACACATAGGATTCTTTTTATCTCGTGGGACAATTACCAAAGCCCGAAGCTATTTATTAATAATTCAGTCTCTTAGAAAATAATTAAGAAAATTAGGTCATCATCATCTGCCTAGCCTTTTCCCAACTATGTTGGGGTCGGCTTCCAGTCGAACCGGATGCAGCTGAATACCAGTACTTTACATGGAGCGACTGCCTATCTGACCTCCACAACCCAGTTAATACTGGGTAATACGGTACCCCTTGGAAAGACTGGTTGTCAGACTTTTCGGGCCACTGACTACCTAACGACTGTCAAAGATCTACAAATGACACCCGGGACCAACGGCTTAACGTGCTTTCCGAGGCACGGAGGAAACTCGGTAAGTAATGGGTGGTCACCCATCCACAGACCAACCTAGGCAAGCACGGCTTAACCTGAAGATCGACCCGAGCGGCTGTTATTATTTAGCCACGAGCTCCTAAATTAAGAAAATTAGGTATGGGTCCGAAATGTTTCCGATTATTTAAAAATACTCTTTCAATCTTTGACACTTGACAATTTAAACCTACTCGATATCTAGTCATCGATACATTTTCTCTCCGGATGAGTCTCAACAAGAATTACGACAGAAGTACAATATTTATTAAGATGTTTTACTCTAACGGTTCGCTCCAAAGCTTGTTTTAAATGCATGCGGACAAACGATTGGTGATTGGACCCCAATTTCGAAGCTATATAAAAAAAACTGTACCAGTTTAAATTGTCAACTTGCTGTCTTGTTAATTACTTGAGTAGGCGCGGAGACGGTTAGATGAAAAACATGTTATCGGTGTAATCCGTCAAAGATTAGTAGGTGTGTGTTTTGGTGTTGAGAAAGGGCTATGAAGTATGCGTATAGAGGTAACGTTTTAAAAATCAAGATCTGTGACAGCGGATCAGACAAATAAAAAGAAAAAAATCTAGCAATTTGACTGCGAAGATTTGAGAACTAGATTGGTAATTGAGAAATTCGTTACATAAATGAATTAGCATCATACTTTTTTGGTAATGACTTGGTATAGCTAGATACAATGATCTACCTGCTATCACTATTTAATTTGCAGGCGTGGTGTTCAGAGCGAAAATTACCTTTTTAATTTAATTTAATTGGCAAAACCCCCGTTTAAACGCATTAAAAATCCTATTAAGTAAAAACATTTATCACTTATTTATCATCGTAATTTCTGACGCCCCTGTCTCTTGGTTTATAATATATTCAGTTGAACTGGACGGCGGCCGTCAAAGTGGACAGATATAGACATAAACTAGTCGTCATATAACGCCCAGATTGCATTATTCGAAAGTCTTTGGTAACCAATAAAAATTCATTAAACCGACTTCCTGTTAAAACAAGTGGAAATTATGGTTTTGATACTTGTGTATTATGTGGGCCTAATTATGTTGTCGGAATGTTACTCTCGCCAAACTAATGTGGCTTGTTTTCAATTAACTAAATCATATTTTTTTTACCGTTCGATTTTGATTTTTGATGTGTCAGGTTATGATTAAATGGTTGAGTTTTTTATATTTTTTGGGTGTCGTCTCATATTTCACTTATTTTATTTGATTTCTATTTTCTTTATTGACAGCAAAAAATTCATAGTATTTCACACAATTAAAGGTAATTTAAAAAATACTGCGAAATCTATTTCAAGATCTTTGATCAAAGGTAAGCAATACCCGCATGTAATTAATAGTCATCGCGTGTTGTTCTAGTAAAGGAGCAGATGCCCTGATGTCACAATATTTCGCTAACACTAATTTAATAAGCAATAATATTGGTTCCTGGTTCTGGAGCCCTAACCACCGGTAGCTTAGACCCTGCTCCCGATACCGGCAGACCACTGTTTATATTTAAAAATATGTTAATGCTTTCTTTTTGTATGTGTTTTTTAAAGAAACATTTAAAAATTAAATGATTGTGTTTGAAAGATGAAATTAATAATTTTAGAAAAGGGACAAACAAATACTGATTCTTGAAAATATTTATTTTCACTGCTTTTAAATTATGGACGGCAGTCACCCTGTACAAGAACTACTTTGCAATAGGAAAAGCGCCTTCGCAGACCTAAGAACAAAGCGACCTAAAAACTCGATAACAAAAAGAAATTAACACCAAACACTAAAATTACTAAAAACGAAATGTCTTTCACTATCTAACCCGTAATTGCACTGGAAGACCGTTTTAACCGATTTTTAAGACCCTTATTAGGGCAGGTGCATACGACAGGCGACCGGCGCACACGCACACCGGCCACCAATAAGTTTTTTAATGAGATTATAAAAGCAATATGGTATCGTAAAAGCTTGTATCAATTTATTCCGGATAAATATATTTTATTCGACAATAATACATTATGTCGTATTGTTAGAATAATTTATTAGAAATTAGGCAGGATGCCTGCTAGTTAAAAATGGCTTAAAAAAATTAACAGCTTTATTTGGTACGATTCTGCAACATTTTTATGACAGATATTAATCTTAATCCTTATTCTTCTTAATTATTTAATTTGATGAAGTAAATTGATTTAAAAACCTGCCGGTCACCTAGATCCGTTTGTTGACCAGTTTCTACCATTGTTTATGTTCTAAGATATATTGCAGTTATTAAATGATACAGTTGGGTTTTCTTTTCATCTACAAGATTCGATTAATCTATATTATTTCCCACGCCTCATAATCACGCAGTAAGTTTTTTTAATACGACATCTCTTAAAAATTAATCAACGTGATATTATATATTTCTTTTACCTTTCACTAAAATTAATCTTATTTCTCAAGCTTTGCACAATAAGACTAAACTTTTTACTAAAAAAAAAATCACATGGATTAGAAATAATTTCTCAGAATAAAAATCTCTAAGATTTTGTATCAGTACCAGCTGCTAGTAGTCCCATGTCGTAAATGTCTAACAGGACTAAACCACCTGTCGCTATTAGGTACAACTTTGTGGCGCTTGGTTGCTCTGCTTTTCTAATATCAGACTATGTATAAAGACTAATTAAACGACATTATTTGATTCCCGGATCGGGCAAAGTGTTATCGAGTTTTCCATCAGGAATATTTGAATAGCAGCCACGGAGTCTGGAGGACTTAAACATGACTGGCGAAATGTGGGTGTAAATTAGGTACACCTCTGCCTAACCCCTCGGGGAATACAGGCGTAATGTTATGTTATGTTATTTATGGTGCATAACGTCAACAAAATCCAAATAATCATAGTAATTTTTATTATTTTGTTTAGCATAAACGTTTCTTACTTGTTTAAAATTCGCGCCCTGCTCCTGACTTGGCAACATCGAGATTTCTTTATTATTAATTGTTAGCTTTATTAATGTATTCTACATACAAACCTTTCAAAATAAAAATATTCTAAGAGATTCTGGAACCTGCTTCAAAAATTATGTTGGAAAATATACGAGTAGAAGGACAAAGAGGTCATATATATGAAAGTGTTTAACAATTATTTCATTTAAAACCATCATCGTTTCCCTGCACTTATCTTAATTTATTTGGCGTCGGCGCAGCAAGGCTTCTTCTTCCATACATCTCTATTAGTCGTTATCTCACGATTCACTCCCAATTCAGCCATACCATCATTATATTTTCCTTATTTTTACTTCAATTTATTAATTTTACTTTTAGTTTAATTTTGTTAATAATCACCGTATACGACCTTTTTGTATAATAAAACGAAAATAACACACAACAACAACACAACACAAGTCTAATCCCCAAGATACGGACTAACGTCTAGTTTGAGGATCACAGTTCAAATTTCTATGTTTAATGTACATGATTAATAATAAATAATTTGAATTTGAATCTTTCACACAGTCCACCCATCGTTCCTTTGATCTTCCTCTACTCTTACAGTCATCTCATATTCATAGGTACTCCAAACAATGATGGCAAGCAGGTAAAATTGACAATATTCTAAAAGTGTTCGAAAATTTAAACTCTATTTATAGTTGTATAGGAAGTATAATTAAACGCTTCTCCAATAAAACAAAGTGTACAATGGCTGACCAAGTGTCAGTCGGTGGGGGTACTGACAAACGCAAATCACATTCTGATTTGAGACAACCACCAATCTTATTGGCTCCTTGTTACTCAAATTGTGTGGTGCAAGTTGTGAAATATTTGCGGCAATTGTACCGGAACAGTTTTTTAAATAACTGGTCGTTAGGTCCACAAGCAAGTTTCGAAGGATTTATACAGATGATTTTTTTATTTCATATACATGATATCTAAGTAGAATACTGGTATAAGGTTATATTCTTTAATTTATCTAAAAATATTTTATAAATATGGTACTATGGTCACTTAGGGGTTTATTGAAAAACGCTGTTAAATGTTTAATTGGATTGACGACTGTACACCGTAACTTTTTAGTCGTCTCACAACGGCAGCCCACTTCATGTATCCAACGACTACTAAATATTCATAAAAAAGGTATTATGAGATTTTAATAATTTGTAATAAAAATATTAATCAGTATTATGACGCAAGACATAGTTAAAACACCCTGTTGCGAGCCATGACCTACTCGACTCGAGCGCTGGATAGGTATGTTCTCCCGTTTGGCCATTAAACATCATTAGCAGGATGTTTCATAATTTAATTTTATTGTGTTATTTGTTTTTCTTTGTACCTATTATGGTAGATAAAAAAAAATCGACCATCTTTGTAGACGACTAAAAAGTCACGGTGTTTAACTATACATATTTTAGCATTTTAACTTTCCTTGCGGTTAAACCACTTTAGACATGGCTATTATTTGGTAGGATATTCTACTTTTAATATGTCTTCGGCAATAATTGACGACTAGGTTATTCAATGCAGCCCTGAGCACAAAAATTTCGCCTTTCCTTGGACCACATATTCGCCTCTTTGTGCGGCAACCAATTGTAGGGACGCAACACCGTGACAGACGAACAGACAGACTGACAACAAACAAATAACGAACCTCTAACGAGTGGAAAAGTGTCAAGCGCACGCGCAGATGACCACTGGTTGGAAGGAAGGACCGTTTTACCCAACGACGGTGAAGAATGGGTAAGGTATGTTTTTGGACCTTCGTTAGTGGTTGTAAACGAAAAATTAATTTTTTGTCAAATTAATTGCATATGGATATTTTAGCGCATGGCCATTATCGCCATCTTGTTTTTTAACACAATTTTTACGGAAAATTTCAAAAATGTTTTCCAACAGTGCCAATGTCATTCAAGATTGTCATTTGTTTTAATGATAGAAGGCGAATATTTGTCTAGATCAACCAAGTGTAGTGCCACCATTAGATCTGTGCAGAACGGTACCTCCCATTTTTTTTTTGTTTTCTAAAAACTTGATAATTTTTTCGCTCAAATATTATGTGAGGACGACTGTTTTTTAACCGAATGTCCTCGATATTCGATTTCACTTTTTTTTGGTCTTCACCGTATCATCATGTTTAGGATTCGTCACTAAGATCTCAAAGTCTGTATATCACAGCTGATAAACCAATGAGGCGACAATCTCAAAGTTTTTTTTAGTAAAAAGGTGCTGTCGGTCGCCGAGATATTCGTGTGTCAGCCATGACAGGTGATACGACTTGCCGACATTCTGACGACATCACACACCTTTAATATTAATGTGTTGGTTTGTCCGTTTCACATTCGTCTAGCTGTACCTTTAATTACCAAGGTGTTTTCTTTTTTTCCGAAATTTCTTTAATTATGCCAGAGGTCGGAATAGGGAGAGTGTATTTATTTATTTAACAATTTATGTACACACTAAATACAGAAAAGAAGAAAGGAACAGAAAATAGTACAAAGGTGATGCTTATTTCTAAAGAAATCTCTTCCAGCATACCTGCGAAAGGAGATACTATAAAAGAAGGTCGGAATAGGGAGAGTGTATTTATTTATTTAACAATTTATGTACACACTAAATACAGAAAAGAAGAAAGGAACAGAAAATAGTACAAAGGTGATGCTTATTTCTAAAGAAATCTCTTCCAGCATACCTGCGAAAGGAGATACTAAAAAAGAGATGTAGACATGTGTGTAAAAGAAGAAGAGAAAATGGAATACATAAAACGTAAAGCAGAATTATTTCCACTTAATAATATAAGAATACTAGCTGACCCGGCAAACG
This sequence comes from Noctua janthe, assembly GCA_910589295.1. Taxonomy (NCBI): domain Eukaryota; kingdom Metazoa; phylum Arthropoda; class Insecta; order Lepidoptera; family Noctuidae; genus Noctua; species Noctua janthe. The sequence goes on from OU342561.1 coordinate 4,483,085, forward strand.
TTGTTTTGCCGTGTAGAAATTAAAAAAAATGTCTAAAAATTAAAGAAAAATGTTAAGGGTGGACAACCCTTATCACTAAGGGGTATGAAAAATAGATGTTGGTCGATTCTCAGACCTACTCAATATGCTCACAAAATTTCATGAGAATCGGTCAAGCCGTTTCGGAGGAGTACGGGAACGAACATTGAACACACGAGAATTTTATATATAAGATACTAACATACGTATAATACAAAGACAAAACATAAAAATACTGTAAATACAATAAAATAACTAAACGTATAAAAAAAAAAACGCGCGTGTATTTGTCTAAACTTTAAAGAAGTTAGTAACATGTGACCATGTACTCTGTAGTTTTAATTTTATATAATACTAGCGGTGCCTCGCGACCTATGTCCGCGTGAAATTAGCGGTGTGAAATATACTCTACGACCTATTCTCATACCTACCAAATATACATAAAAAATTACATGAAAATCGGTCGAGCCGTTTCGACCACACAAGATTTTTATATATAAGATAAATTGTTATGTAACTCGTTGGTAATCATAAATAAATAAATATCTTACTTCTTACTCTTACTACAATTACAAATGCGAAAGTTTGTGAGGATATATGAATGTTTGTCCCTCTTTCACGCAAAAACGGTTGAACGGATTTGGTTGAAATTTGGCTCACAGATAACAGGTTATCTGTGAGCCAAATTTCGTACAAAAAATCGTACTACGGGGATAAAAAGAATACAGGATTCTTTTTATCCCCGTAGTACGATCCCATGCGATAATTAACGAACACGATGCGGGCGAAGCCGCAGACATAAGCTAGTGAATAAATAAAAGTGTATAATAACTCCCTCTACTTCAATCATTCGACAGATTTATTTCGTAACTTAACAATTATTCCAGGATTTTATAGAGTAGTATTATCCTACACGTATTCCAATCTCTGAATCACTGATTCGATATTGATATTCAGTGCGAATTTCATTAACTGTGACTAAATAGCTAACGATTTCCTTCTTTTAGTATTAAGACAGAGACTGCTGTAACATTATCTAGCTTTAAACAAAACAATACTCTAACTGCAGAACCTAGCACTTCAAACAACTTCATACAGTAAGATATAAACAAAATCCTGAAAGGCCCATACATAACATCACATAACTAGCCCATAAAATATACCTACCAAACTCCTGGCTATTGTGTATCACTCGATTCCATCAGGGTATTGTGAAAGCTGCATTATTATTTAGCTTTCCTATGCTTAACTAGCCGTCCATACTGTCCACTTTAATTCTACGGCTCAGGTCTTTGACAGCTGAAAAGATCCATTTTACGAGGTAGAATGGCCGATCGATCAAAGACGAACGAATAAAGGATGGACTATCAATTTTCTTTACTTGCAAATGTTCAAATACACAGTTAATCTAGATTCGAATAAATGGGCTGGGAATCTAATTTTATACAGAACGATTAAATAAATTATTGTTAATCGGTCTCTAATCATCTGTTTATTGATATTGGGAATGATTAAGGTGAATTAGTTTTTTAAATGGACAAATTAGTGACTTTTTTATGGAAATTGTTTTGAATTTTATTGTGATGCATTATTTATTTATTTTTTGTCATTTTCTTATGGGTTAGTAATTATCCACTATAAAATCGTGTAAAATTGACTTTAATTTTTACGTCTGTATTTTTGATTTAATTAAATGCTGCTGCAATTTTGGCCAGGGATGTCACTTCAACAAAATCTCAAAAAAAATAAACGTAACAAAAATATCGTAGAAAACGTTTTTAACAGACATCCAAAATTTATTTTCCCATGAGTTCACGGACCGTATCGTAAGCAAAAGACGTTGCCGAAGACGCCACGCGCACCAGACCGTGGACATATGGTTCACACGATCGTATGTGAACCTATAACACACTACCGTGTCAAAAAGACGTAAGTGCGGATCCGAAATTCACATTTTTGAATAAAAAGGTAATAATAAAATACTGAATCTGTAAGAATTGACGTAATTGTTTAACATATTTCAGGTTAATACACGGTGTAGGAGGTATCGACGTGCTGACTATTACCACGAATTCGGCGCCTGATTAGAAACCTCCTTGAATACAAATATTTCGTCGGTTATGAAAAAAAAAACAGTTGTTTCATACAAATGTGGTGTTCTATTTACAAATCACAGGAATTGTAACTTATGTCCTTTTGGATAAAACAACTGTATACATCAAAACACTACCGAGTCTTTTGTTTACGAACGCACGCATGGTTTTATTACGAGATCTTTATCTGATATCAAATTAATTATTGTGTTTTTTGACGAATCTCGGGTATTAAGATAATAAAGTTTTAGGGATAAAGAATAAAAAAAAGGTTTTAAGATGCTTGAAACTTCCTAACTTAGAAAACAAAAGATAATTTAAATAATTATGTTTCTGAAAATTTTCTGCATTAAACATTATGTTTATCAATACTCTGTCATCTAGAAACAGTTTCCGGTAGCAAATCAAAAATATTTTTGCACTCAAACAATGATCAAGAAAAACAAAAACAAATCAAAGAAAGTATGCCATCCAGCATAATTTATCCGATTGCCTTTAATGCCTTCAGCATTGTCTCATATCGTCGATACATCACTGAATGCGTCACACTCGATGACTATAGCAGTTCCCACGTTGACCTGCAATTTATTGGCCCTTACTTAACTGTAACTACCTGTGACCGCAGGTGCGTCTTGAGAAATAAGGGATGTAGATCGCAGGAGTGTTTCTTTGTTTTGTTTTTATTTCTTTGAGTTGTTTTTATTTATTGTGATGTATGATTTTTGACCATGTTTTAAGGTTTTGTGGTTCCTAAAACTTTTGAGCATTATTTTCAATTTTTATAGTATTTTTGAGCAGCAAAATACTCATATTTTTTTCTGTTTATTCGGTTGGTGTTGCAGTAGTTTAGTTTGTATTGAATCTTATTGTATGTCATATTTATATATTGTCTGCATTTTTTTACAGTAATTAAGGACTGTTTAAAACCGTCAACAACGGTAAACAATAAACGATTTGACTTGACATGAATTGAAAAAAAAAACGCGTACTTTTTAATTTACAATATTTATATATTATATAATACTGTACGCAGAAAAAACCTTTTTTACAATAAGCTACCTTTATTGCCCTCACTCCATTCGCGACAGCCCTGTGCCCAGTGACCGTATACACTTGTGTGATTTTCTTAAGTCGCGGACACATGAGGTCATAGTTAAATAAGTAAAAACTTAAGGTGGGGCGTTATGGGAACTGAGCACGGTAACTCCACAGTATAATGTAAGGCTTTACCGAACCGTATAGTATAGCACTTTGGTGTATCATCATCACTTAGAAACTATACTTAATTACGTCGAAGGAACATGAACGTTTTCTTGTCGTATTTGGAGTGTTTAATTCATTGTGTGATTTGTTATGGTCTGATTTCTAGTTAAAATTGAATAAACAAATATTTCGAACAAGAGCTTCAGTACTAAAAATAAACTAAAAATTTAATGAAGAAATAGGCAATGCTTTCATTTTGAAAGTTTCATCACCAGCAACCACAGCTACGTTTTCCACAATCTGCCTGGAGCGTCCCCTTAGTTTTTTCAGACATATTATTCGTTCGCCTAGGCATTGCCTGGAAAGGCTTATAATACTGGGCCGGGCAGAAGGTAAACGCAGGCTGAGCACCGGTAAGAAGGGTGTTGGAGGCTTTACCGGCGGATACTCAGCAGTGAGAGAAGGATGAAGAAGAATAGAAGAACCGCAGCTTCTTCATTTTTAGTTACATAATTATAAAAACGATTTATTTCCATATTTTTTCTTCTGGATTCGGCACCTAACCTAACTACCACATAACTTGGAATAGACAAAAACGACCCCTATCTAAAGTAGGTTTACAGTCCCAACTCAATTGAGTTTAGTCAAACCTAAGCTTCTCCTAACTTTCCACAAATAACACAAAAATAAAATCGAAACGAGAACTCTTCAACTCAACTCAACTTCAGATTGAAGATTAAAATACATCTACAACCAAGTAACCACACCATTGTTGCCACATTTACGGAAACCTACATCGATTGCAGAGCATTTGCGAAATCCAATAAAAAAAATCGTTTTATCCTTGAGATCTAAACAATGAGGTCCATTACAGTTTTTCTAATGATAATTCACATGAACGCATCCTTTTTCATTGCGTTGTATCTCGGTGATGGATTTAATTGCTAGTTTTTTTTTTACTTTGTATCTTGCATGCAATGTTGTGGTATCCATCTTGGATAGTTCCGTGATATTAAGTGGTGTAATGCTCTATATGCACAATAAAGTTATTAATAAGTAATTGTTGTTGTAAGAATGTTGTGCAGAGTTGTACTTGCTTGTTTATATTGTACTTAGGTAATTTTGTCTCTGCCTCGTTGATGCATTGGTGGCAACCGCGACGGCTGAGCATAAAATCCTGGGATCGATTTCCACGTCAGGCAAAGGGGTATTGGGTTTTTCCATTAGGAATTTCTTAATAGCAGCCACGAAATTTGAACTCGTGCCAGTGTGATGGCAATAGTCTCACCCCCTATTGCATGGGACTTAAACATTACTGGCAAAATGTGGGTGTACTGCTTACAGTACACCCACATTTTGCCAGTGTGTGAAGCAGAGGTGTACCTTAGTACACCTCTGCTTCACACACCCTTCGATGGTTACAGGCGTGATGTTATATAATTTTTGTCACGGAACTTCGCCTGGCATTGTGCTGTGACAATGCCGTGATCTGACGAAGTATTGGCCTAATATTAAACAGTACCATTGCCACTGAGTTGCAAAATTACAAAGCTGAAGTGGCAATGGGCAGGCGCGTATCGTCAAATGACCTTAAAAAGTGACTGGAGACGATTGGATACGGATGGCAGAATACAGGATGAAGTTGGTTTAGGTTGGAAACGGCCCGGGCTCAGTTGGACCGATTTTTTATGGTGCCAGTAACACTTGAGCAAGGCCTCCACACAATGGGTGCCTACAGATGGACGATGGGTCCGAGGGCGGCCCAGAAAGAGGTGAAGAGACGACCTGGACTGGACGACCTTCGAGGTAGCGCGGGACAAAAGCTCTTGGACAGATTTGGCAATGGCCTCCCCGGCCTTTGTCCAGCAGTGGGACTGTAAGGGCTAGACACAAGAAAGACAGATGACAGACACAAGAATTTAAATAATGATAGTTATCATTTTTCCTAATTCCATTTGTATTTGATTAATTGTTAAATTACGTACCTTTTAGAATTTAAAAACCGTACTAGTAATTGCATATTAACTCATAGGGTAGTGTCAGTTTCACTATAACTTCAAGTAGGTATATTTTTGTCATAGACTGTGTTTTGAGAATTTAAAGCACACAGTGCAGCGCAGCTTTTTTCACTCTACAGTTTGCAATTGCATCATACATAACCGGTTCAGACGTTTCCAAGAAAAAAAAAAATGTCAGTATAGAAATATCACTTTTCACGAAATCGTTCATACAAATCGGCTATTTTATATGTTAACCCCTAATATATATTTAACTCTTAGGTTTTTGCTTATCTGATAAAATAGATAGACGTTGTTGAGGCATGCACCTTGTCCTTCAAAATTCTAAAACCTGTTAACTTCAGACTTTGAGGTAAGGTAAACAATACCATTTGACGTCAATACACACAAAAAATATGTTAATTTAATATAAACAACCCATTGTTAGGATCACATTTAAGTGATTATAAATTATTAAAACAGAAATATTATTATATCTAAGTAATGTATGACACTTAATTTATCTGTCATTGAAATGATTAAATATATTATTTACTTGATTATCTTTGACTTAAATCTTACTGAGAATAATAATATAGGTAAGTTTTCGACTACCTCAAGCTATAATTTAACAATCATCTCAACGTATAAACAATTTAAGATCATTTTTATACTTACTCTTAGGTAGGTACATAATATTTTGAAAAGTAGAAACAAAGACAAAAATATTTAAATTAAATATATATTTTCTAGAATAGCATTTTAAAAAAGGATGCCTATTTTTAACTACAATTTTTATTTTTAAATACACGATAAAAAACACGTTTTTTAGAGGCTTATCAATAATTATGCCAGTTACATTACGTTAAAAAAGTGCAGGACAGAAAAGTACAGACTGCAAAAATATTGCACTACAATCATCATCTGCCTAGCCTTTTCCCAACTATGTTGGGGTCGGCTTCCAGTCTAACCGGATGCAGCTGAATACCAGTATTTTACATGGAGCCACTGCCTATCTGACCTCCACAATCCGGTTAGTACTGGGTAATACGATACCCCCTGGTAAGACTGGTTGTAACATTGCACCACAATAAACAATACTAAACTAAACATAAACTTCTAGACCAAACACCACAAATTAGTGCTAATTTCTAGCGAAATCGAACGTGTAATCATATAAAAACTGGAGTGATTTCCATGGAGTGAATCAACGCGACCTCCGACCTATTCCCACGGGTATGGTCCGGTGGGCATGACTTCAACGGACCAATGCGCACACGCACAGAGATGTGTGTGAACTATATAACATGAGATCGTAACAAAGGATGGGGTTTACTGATCTGGGAATAAAATTATAATCTGGGAGGTTGGTGAATCTCTAGAATTGGATGAGAGGACTAAAAACCGGGATTGGACAAATGCTGCGGGAGTACGCAATTCTTCATATATTCATAGTAATTTGTGTTAAAATTGGTTTGAACACAAATTACAGTTATTTGTTTACATGTTTTGAAACGAAATCTTTCGTTATTGAAAAGTCATAAAAATCTTGTGTTTTACGACGTTTTAACAACCAATTATTTTTTCTTGCGTTTCTATGCACTCAGGTAAAAGGGTTCCTGCCTAAACCTTCCGTTCGCGCATGTTAGACATGTAATTTTTTTTTAATTATATTTTTGTTTCTTTCAGCTCTATAATTTTATAGTTATTTGTGGTGCAAGCTGGCTTAAAAATATAAGGTATTATTAAAAAAAAATGAAAGCAACCTACCTTTATGTGAGTCATTCGATGGTAGTAAAGGTTGGAGCTGGCAGTGAACCTCTTCCCACAATGCTGGCACTGATGAGGCTTCTCTCCCGAATGGATTCTTCTGTGGGTGTTCAGGCTGCTTGAAGTACTGAAGCCTTTATTGCAGACCATACACACGTGGGGCTTTTCACCTAAAATTAAAGAGATGGTACAGATTTTTGTTTGGAGACACGTTGGATTTAGACACTTTGGCGATGAGCCTAGCGTTGGGATTCCAACATAACATAACATCATAGCTGTAAACCCCGCCTGTAATGTAAGGGTTAGGCAGAGAAGTACAATTACTTTTAAAACTTAACAAGTTTTCAAAGTATTTTTCTCCTACTATACTGATTATTTCATGTTGTTACTAACATAGTATTTTGGAACTTACAGTTTTATTAAAAAGATCCTATCTTCAAGTTACAATCGTTATTTCTCGCGAAAATTGCTTTTAAATTTAGGAAAATGCATATATATTGATGCTCGTGACTCTACCATATAGTACACGCACATTTCGCCAATTATGTTTAAGTCCCATGTAATATGAGCGAGCCTATTGCCATCAACCGAGCACAAATCCAGACTCCGTGACTGCTACTGAAGGAAAAACCCAATAACACTGCCCGACCTGGGAATCTTTCCTAGGACTTCATGCTCAGCAGTCGCACTTGTGAGCGCTAGACCAACGTGGCAGTTACAAGACGATTCCAACAGTGCTTTTTTATTTAGAAGTCCCAAATTCAAATTCAAATTCATTTATTGCAAATATCGGTAGTTATACAGGTGGGTTTTTGAAGAACAGGAAAGTTGTTAGTGTCACCATATTCTGCACTAGGCATGCAACATTTAGTTTGGAACGTGGTTAGTCCCTAAACCAGACCGGACCGGACCGGACTGTGGTTCCTAGTCCAGGATACCGACTAACCAATCGCGTTTAGTTTAATAATAGAAGTTAATCTAACACTGTTTTAAGCTTTCACGGTTTATAACTAAACATTCACTGTCACTTAGAGCATATCTTCCGTGATTTTCAATTATTCTGAACTCCCGATATTTTGACGAACAGCGTCGAAATATCGGGTGCGAGCGCATGATTGCGGGATGACTCAAGAAAGAAAAGGAAAGTGAGGTTTGGGAAGATATCCCGTAAGTTACAGTTTATGAGTTAATCTGTTAAGTTACCGGTAAATATTTATGCTTTATAGGTTGTGACTTTGTGAGGAGACGCGCTGGGAAATAGTAAGTACGTCTGCACGCACAATAATCCACTTTGAGGACTAAGTGCGGAAACCAAAATCCTTAAGGCGCAACCTCGAAAATAAATCATAGCTCGACTGATCTACTAAGCGAGCAAAAGTGCATCAATTACATTTGAAACGCAAAAGAAGAGATGGCTATGATGTGCGTGCACTCGGAATAAAACGACGTACGTGCCAAAACGAATTTACTCCTTTTTAACAAAATAAATAAACAAAATTTAAAACTGCTTTGAGTAAAATGATACTCTTCTATGTTTTAAAGTAAGTTCCATTGAATAAATCTTAAGCGTTACGCCGTGATGTCAAAAAAAATAAAAAAATGATATAACTTTGCAATTTTTTTGTTTCGAGAAAAATTCATTGAATCGTCTATTTCTTTTACAAGATACTAGATGAATGAGTCAAAAAACATATACCAAAATATTAAATCCCTATTCCACATACTTAAAAAGTTACACGATTTAGAAAAAACACATATTTTTCAATATATCACCTTAACATAGAACATAGAAAGTACGTATCTATAAATTAATATTTGGCCTGTTATTTTTTAATTATAAAAAAAAAATATTACACTGCATTTCATAAAAAAATACCCGACATTAACGCTAGTATCAATTAGTCAAGAATACTGACTGATTAGAAACGCTGACAGCAACACTAACAGATTTGCATTATGCCGCTGTTTCTCAAAGAGCAATAAAGTTGCAAAAATATCAAGCTCTCGAGACGAAGTTATAAATAAAATGTAGATGTAATAAAAGTCAACAAATCTTGATTTTGTTTATGTAACCAGAAATGACATGCTAGTATATTACAGTAGTCGAAATGTACGTTAAAATTTTATTTACGATGAATCCATACAGATTTGATTATTTTAATTAAGGATTGAGACAATTTATGGTCAAATTATTAATTTATTATATTTCTTAACAAGCTTTCGTCTAAGGTTTGTCTTGATGCAACTAGAAAATCTCCATCTTCAAAAAAAGTATGTCCATTTCGAAGTTTTTTACTCACAACCAAGCATGTATTCTAGAAAATTCTATTACTAGTACTAATTAATTCAATATTTATGCACGTTAATCAATTTAATTATTCAGCTTTAACTTATGTTTTAGGATTGGTGCAAATAAAATCAAAGCAGACCTGAATACATAAGTAGTTGCCGTAAAGTTTAAATGAACAACTTGTTATTACGTCTAATGTAAATGGATGGATTGACAACGTCAAGTGTGAGATAAGTATCGATGGTTTGGGATACAAATTATTAAAAAAATAAAAAAATTGTGGTAGATTATTAAGAAATTATAACAATTGAACACAAGCAGACGCAAGCACATCAATCTCCTGCCACTGTCAAATTTCTTTAATAGATTTTCTACTTTATCTCTAATCGCTAAAGCATTAGGTTCAAGGAAAAATTTGACAGGTTCGGGTAGCATGATGTGCTAGCTTCTGTACATCTAGGAAAGGAACAACAATTTACAGAACATTTAAAGTAAATTTGACTATAACGACAAATGCCTTTCCTCTTCCCTTGCAAAAGATATTATAGGTGCTACAAGGATAGTTTTGTGTTTGAATTTCATTAATGAGGGGCCCTGCTGGTGAATTTTTATTTCAATACAATGACAAATCCAAGACCGCGGTGTGACTTCCAATTTTGGCTAAAAGGCTTTGTGAAACTTTCGCTATTCGATAAAAATATTTACACCAGCATAATTATATTTTCAATAAAAACGCTTTATAAAAAGACGGAAAAAATTACAAGAATTCTTACCAGTATGTGTTCTCATATGACGTTTCAAGAGCGAAGGTCTATCAAAAGCTTTCCCGCAAACTTCACAGGGCAGCAACGCTCTTTCAGACTTGGCTGGTCTTCTTTGGATTTTTGGAGTCATATCCAGGAGTTCGTTTGAGGAACCGGCTGACGATGACGTGAGGGAGTCTCCTGATACAGATTTGTGTTCATCTTCTGCACCTGAAGGAGGTGAAATTGGAAGAAGGACTCTTGAGAGGAGGGATGTGGATAGGTCTAGAGGTGAATCTGTGAAAGAAAGATGGTGTTCAGTGGTAGTCACGGAAAAACAAAATAGAATTAATAGAGGTACCTTGTAGTTCACACAGGTTATCGTTTAAAAAACTTGCACTATATGTAATGAGAGCAAAGCTATTCGAGCTCACGATCTCTCAATCGTCTGTCGATGCTCAAGCCATTTGAATCCAATAAAAAGAATAACGCACCAATACTTTCTTCAAACTACATTTATCGACGCACATCAGTTAAATTGAAAATTATTTCAACGAACAGACAGACACGATCGCCGCTTTATTTATGGAGCTTTATGTTTCTCACGAAGGGTGAAGGCATTAAACAGGTTGGTACGTCAACAACAATCAATTTTATAGATATCACTCAATCTGGCTTCATTATCAGATATTAAAATATATTTTTATGCTAACAAGCAACAAATCTTCTAAACTTGGCTTCCTAAGACATTTCACGTCGTAATTCATAAATTCTTCACCTCGACACACAACATCATAATTATCATTCTTCAAAATTGAATATTTTCTCTTTATTGATATTAAACAGTTTCTCGAAAAACTACCATCGATAAAATTCAGAACGAATTTTACGGTGATTAGACGGTCAGTGGGCGCTTTTTATAATTCAGATCAAATGTTTTTATATAATTCCAATCAAGCAAAAATTTTTAATGAACCAATTTTATTGACAACCGTAAATTTCGCTATGGATCTTTGGACAGTTTATGTTTATGGAGAGCCGTCTTCGTTCTTTGATACGATTTAATTGGCGTCCCCAATTCCAACTTTTACTATTGAAGGTTGATCTTCAGTTGTTCACATTGAGGTTTCCGTAGAATTATAATGGAATGGATTGCAATAAATCTCGGATAGTGACGTGGAATGGCATGGATTAATTAGCGGCATGTTTGTGTTCTAGATCAAGGATAGGTTGTTTCTTTATCCGTTGTAAGGGTAGGTGTATTTCAAGATGGAAGGATAGAAAATGCTAGATATGGAGCGGCAACCGGACAGATGGGGGGACGATAATATCTCTCGCTGGTCGACTGTCTACGCTTCGTTTTGCCTACTTTATTTGCGTAGTGATGTACAGCCTTATAGGATTTTAATTTATTTATTCAATTACGCGGTCTGCGATGGAATATTGTGAGGTTTTTATAGAATACGATAAGGTGTGAATATAAAACGAGGTCTCTGGATTTGTAGATAAGTGTACTGGGTTTACTTTATTCTAGAATAAAATTAAAAAAATCGATTCAGAGTTCGTCAGTTTATGAAATGAAAGACTGACATTTAGTTTTTTTTATGACCAACTTTTTTCTTCCACATACTTGTAATAATGTACTTAATGTAATATTTTTTTTTTGTAAAGAAGTGTTAAGAAGAGCCACGTTTTAAAAAATACTTGTAAGCGCCTCTTAATCTGTTATATTTTTTTTTATTACTCTGTACCGGCTCCTAATTATCACTTTTAAAAAAACGACCAAAAGTCACAATTATAACTCAAAGATTTTATTTAGATCAGTATTCATAATACGGTCTTGTGCGATCTGATCAATATAGGGACAAACGAAGCCGCCGCGTTATCAAACTGTATGTAACTTAACTGGTCTTAGGCTGCGTTCATATTGAGAATATTCATGAAAATGTATTCGATATTTCTGTAATAGTCATGTTAGATACTAATAAGGTTTGGTTGCTAGTTAGACAATGGAAAAGTTAATCTTGAATTTTATTTTTGATTTCCCGTTTTAAATTATTACAAAGTGTAAAGTAACAAAATGAAGGAGAAAGGTCTTTTTCAGAGTGAGACCGGCGCCGGTTGCGTGCGCCGGTCGGGCGTTTCGATATCCATAGACTGGTATGATAGAATTCTCTGTTCAAGGTGCGCCAGTCGTTAAAATCGCACGTAACGAAAAGCCCGACCAGTGCACGTTACCGGCGCCGGTCTCGCTCTAAAACTGGGCTTAATTATAAAGAATCGCAATTTTATGGTGGTAAATATTCGGTATATAGGTATAATAACTACGGAGGTCATTTAATCAGACTGTAAACGTGTCCACTGCAGGATCACAGTCCTCTTGTCCATGAGAGAGGGCGAGGCATGATCCATTTCCGCCGGTTGGTTGATGTAGTGTCTTCGAATTTTTAGTTCCAAGATATGGTGGTCCAATTTTGGAGGACATAATTAAGGTGCTTACTACCAAAAATATCGCAAAACGTGGATGATTCACTATTCTAAACAAAACAACCCATTTACCAATAAACTTCGCAGCTACACCAACATTGGCCATACAACTCAACCCCCCAAATACCGCGTAACTTTTATAAGTACGAAAGCAACTTATTTCAGCACAATGTGTACAGCTTAACTATAAAAAAGCGATCAGGAGTGCCGACTACCGAACCGCGACGCGATCCAAGTAGGAATTCCCTTTGATGTGCCGACTGTATCGCGCTTTGGAATAATGTCGCGATATCGTGTTTGTGTGTGTGTGTGTTTTATGGAACAGTTTTGGAATAAGGCAGTGTTTGTGTGTGTTTAGTTATGTGGTGATTATTGAAATACTTTTGTGTAGTTAGGTCAATTACATGCGGTCGTGTGCAAATATTTCTGGGATCAAAATATCTGTTTTGCTAGATATTCTGCTATATTTTTAATTTTAACAGACAAAAGTAAAAACAGAATTAACTTTTCTACTGCGATACCTACGAGATAACTTTAAGGGTTTTATTAATTTACAACAGCAAGAATTAAAGTTGAGTTAATTATAAACTTTATCATTATTAAGTAATTGGTGTCAACAAAACGTTCTACTCAATTCAAATTGTAAATATTACTAATCTGTGAAATCACACTTAAAAGTGACATTTAGCAATAAGTGAGCAACACTCCACACCGATACATCTCTAATTTTATTACATAAATAAAATATAAATTCGTAAAACCTAACGAGACGCGTTAATTTACAATCGTGTGAAAATGACCACTTATGTGACTTAGTACTGTTTTTTAATTAAGTTAAAACTTAACATTTCACTTTGACGTCTTTCTGTGAAGATTGCTGATAGATATAAAGTGTGTGCATATTGATTTATTAGGTTGATAGTTCGCACGGCTGGTCGGGCGACGACCTAACAATCTATGCATCATATTATTAGACACACTGATATGCTTGTGAAGTGTAGACTAACGGGTTTGGCAAATTGCAATTAATAGTAAAGCACTGTTTGTAAAATTACGGTAAACTAAGCAACATACATAAACTCAGGACTTTTTCCCGTGGGGTGTAGGCAGAAACTATAGAACGCTACTTACTTATCCCACTAATATTATAAATGCGAAAGTTTGTGAGGATGGATAGATGTTTGTTACTCTTTCACGCAAAAACTACTAAACGGATTTGGATGAAATTTAGCACACACATAGTTTATAACCTGGATTAACACATTGGATACTTTTTATCCCGGTAGTATGATCCAATTCCGTGTCCGTGTGACTATTATCAAATTCCACGCGGCTGAAGCCGCGGGCATAAGCTAGTATACTATAAAACTTAGCAAGTGAGTCAAAATAGTGGCGCGATTTTTAAAAGAAAGATAGAAAATGTGACGAGTCATTTAAGAGCTGAGCAATGACAGGTTAGCATCACACTGAATTTTAGTAACAACTTCAAATAAACCTAACATAACAATACGCCTGTAATCTCCGAAGGGTTAGGCAGATGTGTACCTAATCAATAGTAAGTACATCGACATTTTGCTGGTGATGTTTAAGTCCCACGTAATAGAGGGCTAGCCTTTTGCCATAAACCATGCACAAATCCATACTCCGTGGCTGCTACTGAGAAATTCCTGATGGAAAAACCGAATAACACTTTAACTTCAAATACTATTAAATTATTAGCACGTTTTCTTACCACAATATTTATCTGTCGTAAATGCAGTTACGGCGAAATAGTGCAACAAAACGGAACAAGCTTTAATAACTATAGACCACTAGAAGCGGCAAAACTAAATTAACCGGGAAAATCTATTAAAATTCAAGTAATCCAATGTCAGTTCGAACGAATTAATATCTAAATCGAGTACCTGTAATAATAAACTATGTAGTTCCATACAAATAATTACGAACAGTATGAAAATTGTATTTCTAAATTACATATTTAATTGTTTGTTGTTGTTTGTCCGCGGTGTCTCTTGCTTGGTGGTCAGAAATCATCCCAGGGGAATGTCTATATGCCTAAACCAGGTCTATCCGTACGCGAAATTTCATCGAAATACGTGAAGCCGTTAAGGCGTAAAGGCATGACAAACAAACAAACTCACTTTGACATTTACAGTACAAATGTTAGTTAAGATAATATTGCTTAGATGTAATTTGTAGTAAATAGTGTTTAAATTAAAGACGTAAACGCTTGTTTTATGATTATTAAAAGATAATTGGAACGACTTTAGTAGGGTGACCATTAATAAAATTATTGTAGCAATGGTCATTGTATGGCTGTCAGGATTTTGGTTGAGTTTGCAGCAAAAATTACTTTCCTTCTCCCAAGTATAATTAATTTTACTCAATCAATCAATAATTTATTCTGTAAAACATAGGTATGGTTACAGATAGTATATTGTCTTACATATGTGCACTGTTTTTCCAATATATGGCGTGCAAAATGGCGTACATGCACATAGCCAAAAATATCTACAAAGTTGTAATTTGCGAGCGAAAATCTTTTCGTATGATTTCCTCTCCCCTTCTTCAACATTAATTAAAAAAAAAAAAAACTTTTTATTATTTACAAAACAAAGAAAATTACTGCAGTAACACATGAGTTTTTTTCTGCGCGGCATGGTAATCCTACACAAATGAACGAGTCGGGGAAAGCTGAGTGTGTCCACTATAACATCGGCCTTGAGTGCAAAATTGAGTTCTAGATCATAAAACCCTAAGTAATACGAAATGCAATTATATTTTACTATTTATGTGTTTGATAACATTATCATATCTATATTGGCAGTTTAGTTTTATGAGAATTTGATGGCGAACTATCATAATTATAAACTAAGTAGCATTGAAGGGTTAATCTAGATAATGTAGTTTTTTTATGTTAAAAAACCCGACCCAGTGCGAGTTTTACTCGCGCACCGAGGGTTAGGTAAACTTGTAGGTATTTTTGTTATTTAAAAAATTCACAGTTACCAGATTTTTTCCTTTACACGTGCTGTAAGACATTGCTTCTTGCCAAAATTCATGATTCAACGGGAAGTACCCTATAGGTTTTGGATCCCTCGTGAAATGGCAAAATATGGGACATTCATGTCTTTTGATCGCGTTGATTCACAAGTTTGATTTTTTCACTGTTCCAAGGGTTAGTAAATTATATGAGTATTTAATTCTGATATTAATTTCAGTTTGATACCTCCACGCGTTCCTGAGAAATAAGACGGACAGACAGACGGACAGATAGACGGACAACAAAGTGATCCTGTAAGGGTTCCGTTTTTCCCTACTGACGTACGGAACTCTAAAAAGGGATAAGAATTAAAACTAGGGCTGGTTTAAGGACTGCGTGGTAAGTGGAGCGCTTCAGTCTAGACGCATTCTTAAGACTTCCCGCTTTAGATATTGTAGATAATTTTCACATTTCATAGATGAGACGTAGATTGCTACATTACAAAGTAGTACAAAATTAATGCCTTTATTATGTCTTTGATTTATTAATTACTCAATAAACATTGAAAATCTCATTTTTATTTGAATTTTAAATGATTTTTCATATTAATTACGCGAACCGGAAGACGTTGTGTTACAAGGCCTCCCACTAGGTAGACCGATAACCTGGTTAAGGTTGCGTGGATCCGCTGGATGCGAGTCGCATGGGACCGGTCAATGTGGCAACACTTGGGGGAGGCCTATGTCCAGCAGTGGACGACTTTCGGCTGAAATGATGTTGATGATGAATATTTATTAATAGTAACTCGTATTATATTTGTATTTATTTATTATTCACAAAATTAACTGCTCTTTAAAATGTTATCCTAAAATATCACTAATCAAAAAATCCTATCTTTAAATATACACTAATAAATGACATTGACATTGCTAAGCGTACAGCGTGGATGAGTGTCTAGGAGTGTACCTGAGGAGTTGCAGATGTGATGGGATGTTTGTATGGCCTACAGGTAGTTGTTCCGGGTCTGGCTGTTTGTGAGTTAAAATTTAGAAGTTTAAGTGTTGGTAAATGCACCAACGGTACAGAAGATTCCTATGATGGGGCAATGTTTAAAAAAAGTATATGTCGGATCCGGTCATTAGTATGGAATTGGAATGAGTCGCAAGTACGCCAGTGGTGACATCATGCGACCTACTTACAAGTATACCCACACCACAGCGTGCTTCTACAGAGCCCTGATGTTCAGTACAGCTCAAGGCGAGGGCGGCATTCAATGTCTGATCGCGGCGGATTTGTGACGTTTTGGAACTGTGCCCCGTGTTATTGTGTTAAGTTGTAACCTCAAGTCATTAGTTGGTTTTGCTGGAAACAATAGAACACAACCCAGTGTGTTTTTTATAGCACGAAACCCATCTTCTGCCCACATGCTGTACGAGCCTATCGGCATAAATCCTGACAACCCGGCAAGTATATGGGTATCAGGGGTTTGCTCTAACTCAATAACATTTCTGAAACTGTAGGTAATTCTATTTACATACCAAATAACAAATAACGTTGTAGAATCCTACCAAATTTTTAACACTCAGCATATACCATGATCAATTGATGAGAAAAAATATACTGTATTAATGTACATAATATTTTATAAACCGTGCGTCATAATAACTGTCCCGCCATGATTTATGGTTACCACGATGTGTGAACCGATTTACACACACAAACTCACTTTCGATTTCATTTGAACTTACTGATTAATCAAGAATGATAATATCTTTTTTCGATGATCAAAAGACTTTGTAAAATATTAAATAAACAAATCCCGTTATATCGTTTATGACCTTTTTTTAAACTGTTTTTATTTTTAACAGAAAGCTAATTAATAAAAAAATTGGAAACTATGCATACCTAGGTCTCTATAGTACTTCTTCATAAAACATTGTCCACTTTACAAGCTTCTTTATATTTTTCCTTCTTATACATACAAAACATCACGCCTGTAAACCCTGAAGGGTTAGGCAGATGTATCCATAACAGTACACCTACATTTCGTCAGTTGTGTTTAAGTTCCCTGAAATAGGGGGCAAGCCTATTGCCATTAACCCGGCACAAATCCTGACTCCATGGCTGCTACTGAGAAATTCCCGATGTAAAACCCAATAACAATTTTCCCGACCCGAGAATCGAACCCAGGACCTCAAGCTCAGGAGTCGCGATTGTGTCCTACTAAACCACCGAGGCAGTCTCCAAAAACATTTTAAACAGAGTTTGGTGAGGACACTACTCCACTGTTCTTCTTTTCCAATGAATTTGCTTAATTTTTTCACCAATTTAAAATCCCTCAAGACATTTTACCAACCGCAAAATATGGCTATTTTTTTGTGTAACGTTACCTTCTAATATTGAGTCCATCGTCTGCCTATAGAGGTTGTTCCTCATCTTCACAAAGAACATCTCCTCAGGTCTCTCAGGGAGGTAGTAGACCACCAGTTCTGTGTGTGTAGACACTGGCTTTACTGCTTCGTAGACCGGCTCACCCTTGACCTTCGTGCAGACTAGGTTTACCTGGTGGAATGAAAACCAGTGTTAATGTATAAAAAAAGTTTAAGCAAGTTGGAATTAAAACTCTAAGTTTCCACAACTAAGGTTTAGATTAGATTAGGTGCAGATGAAGGTATGCGAAGTCACGAAAAGGTATATTGGACTTCCAAAAAAACGAATATAAGTTTAGTGTAAAATTTTATTTACACACAAATAAATTGTTTCATTACTTATGTATGAATGTTTTATAGGGCACTTACTTGTGGTCCATAATTGTCTGACACCCGCAGGAATCGAACCCAGTTGCAGTGACGGACTTGCACTCCACCAGACGTGCATACTTCATCGAACAACCCGAAACGGTGCCGGATCTGATGACAAATGAAAGACCTCGGTTAATACAAGTTTTTGAAAATAATACAGAAATAGATAACAATTTCACGATGATTCGAATTTTTTAAATGGTATTTCATTTCTTAGTTTGTTTTCCACACAAAAGATCATTTTATTGAAACCTCTTAACCCTCAATTGGTCGCGCCTTAGCCCTGATCTTATAAATGAAATACATGCAAAATCACAATTATGTTCGATACTTGATCATAAAGGACACGTGTTTTTAGAAAGCTAACGGGAACTTTAGCGCGCAAAATTCAGAATTAAAAAAGTCCAATGCCTTCGAAGATGCTCTGGAGTATGTAACACCCCACGTGACCAATCAAGGGGTCAAGGACCAAGCAAGGTCACCTCATTAGAATGATGAGTATGCATGATGAATTGATAATAACAAATAATCCTTCAGACTTAATACCTTGTAAACATAATTACAAGCAGAAAGTTCTAACTTCTACCGAAGATCTGCCGTAATCATAAAAGTAACACCCATTCCATTAACCCATAAACCGCTACTCCAATCCAACCTTCACAACTCAAACAGGCGTGAAACATAAACCCGATCCTACCAAGGCATCATAAACAAAAAAAGGCTAGAATACTAAATTAAACTTTCTTCGCATCTAGCCTGGATTTCAATTTAAGATAACCGTCATCTATATCAGAACGCATTAGTAGTAAAATGTTCGGAGCGCAATACTCCTAACCACATTATCATAAAAGCAATGAAAATTGCCCGTGCATTTCTCTAATCCTATGTGTCAAAGATTAAAACTTATTAGTGTAGATACGACTGTAGTTAAAGACCTGATGCGGGGCTGGTCCAGATTATTCCAAGCATTATCTTTGGAGTTAGATACTCTTGTGGGCGAACTGGATACTAAAATAAAACCTGTTGGATAGTTCTTGATTTTTACGAGGTTATGAAAGAAAAACAAATGTAAGGAAAAGGTCTGAAATAAGTATATTAAGATAAGGCTGAATTCTAAATTATTTAAGTTTATTCATATTAGGTTTTTTTCTAGATATGAATTAATTTATTTTTATCAGCATTTTCTGCCCCACGACTGGGTAGAAGCCTCCCCCGTTCCGTTCCAACTCTTCCGGTGTTTTGGCTTGTCTGGCCAATCAGTCATGAGCGAAGCCAATTCATAATATATGCCTTTTGTAAAATATTTGATGATTTTTTAGGCTCCAAAAAAACATTATTCGAGAAAAAAGTTCCCAGACGAAGCCATAGCGATGTCATTTCCAGTTTGTCTTCTCAGATTTTAATACTGTCAGATAAAGAAATTATATCATCAAGAGAGAAAGATACGATTAATAACTGATCCAAACATTTGATAAATTATTATGAGTTCAGTCGTGGCTAAATTAATTAAGTTTGCGGCCTAAAATTGTTATTTATAATCTGTGACTTAATTAAAGGTTGTGTGTCAATTTGATAATAGTTAAAAACTAGGCAGAGTGAAATTCTATCATTTTTTTTAACATAGTCATAAACAGATGTGTGGTATTTCGTAGATGTCAATATTGGATGGTTATTAATTATATGCTAAACTTCAACTGGATGGGTAAAATTTATTATATCAGGGGATAAAGGTTCCATCCCATGAAACTTTTAAAATAATATGATTGGTTATGTTTGATAAACAAAAGTTTAAAAATAATCTTAATTATCAACACTATTAAACTGATTAAAATAATATTACTCCCTGCTTTTACGGTTAAACGTTAACTAGTCAACCACCAGCGCAACATTTTCAAAACAATTCAGTCAACATCGCAAAACATGCGTGCAGACACAATCTTAAATCTCGAATCAACACCGCGATAATCGTGCTGAACTATCAACTACTTTCACACTGTCGTATCTGCTCTATTTGTTCTATGTTCGCTTTCAACAAACCGCCAACGCTACGTTATGCGTAATGACGTGAAAATTACAACAAATATGAACGCTGGCGCATGCGCGGAGCCGCAAGATTCAATCCGCCATGTTGCAATTAACGGACCTGATAGAACCAATGAGATAAAGTACAGTTGGCTGCGTGAAATTAGTTAATTGAAGAGATATTTTTGTGATAGTACGGTGGCTATTTTTAGCTCGAAATTTCCTATTTTTGTCTTTGTGAAACACGAATTTGCATTAAAAAAAAACCATTGTAAGTACATTGTTTCTAAATTGCTATAAAATATAATATATTGTCAGGCGTGTAGGGATTTTTATTAGTAAGACCTAAATAATAAGGAATTTTAATGAAAAGAATTTAAAAAAAAAAAAAACAAATTAAAAACCTGTAAATAGTTAAACAAAATGTCTCAGTCATACAGTAAAAAACGATAAATTTTCTCTTCACCACACAACTTTAAACGAAATTGACTTTTATTTACAATCCCTAACGACATAGTAAAAATATAAATGACACGTAAACAACATCGTTTTATATTTATTTAGCCACAATTTATTTAACTGTGATAAGTTTTTATGACATTAATAAGTATGAATATTCAGCAGGCAGTACTTAAATTAGATATGGCCACAAAATAATTATGCTAAAGTACAATAAATATGTAAATTTATGCTGATATTGTACTCGGATCGGTCTATTAATTTTTAATATATGATTTTGTATATAAATCTCATCAGATCGAACGACAACTGTTGGTTTTTAATAATGTTTATCAAAAAAAAATTGATTAGTGTTGATTTTTTTATGGAAAAATGATAATAAATCGATTTATGAGATTTTTATTATTTCTTTGCCGATCTAGGATTATAAGAAGAGACATAAAAAGTGTTTATGATCCTTGTCCGTGGAAGCAACCGTTTCATTTAGTACGAAACCACTCACTGCGAACACGAATTAGCTCGTGACAGTTTTTTTTAGTTAGTGGTTTCATTAATAAATAAATGCAAGGCAAGGTGTAACCTTTTATACTTTTAACCATGAGCCACTGATAACCTTATTTCGTTTAGAAATTGGGTTTGAAGTTTTTTTTTTAACAAATGTAAATAATAACAATCACGAAGTCTCATTGATTTATTGACAAATTATTCACAAAAAAAATACAGCAGTACAAAACCCGCATTATTTCAGTGGCAAGAAAACACAAAAACTTCAACTTATTAAACACCGGATTACAGTACGAAAACAAAACGTCAATCGCTCTCGTTTTTTGTCTCAGAATCGCATAGTGGTCCCCATAAATCTGTGGTCCCGTTATTTTAGAATAAATTGCAACCGTCTGCAGTCCTTTGTGACGTCGGGTTTTTGTCCATGTGATGCACGCCTAACACACTGGGTATGGGAACCAAATAAATACAGGGTGAAATTTTGGCCACACTCTTTTCAGCGTGACTCAGTGGGCAAGTCGATTGTAGAAGAAAGTGCATCTATAGAGTAGAATTACTTTTATTTTTACCTCATCGCCTGCATAGCCTTTTTCCGACTATTTTGGGGTCGTCTTCCTCTCTAATCGGATTCAGCTGTATACTAGTATTTTATATGAAGTGACTGCCTATCTGACTTTCACAACCCAAGTATTAGGTACTACCCCTTTGGTTTTCGAATATTTCGCATTAATAAAATACCTACTTGATTAAAAAGAAAGCAAGATTGACAAGAAAAAGAAAAAGATAGCTACCATTAGGTACCTAAATAAATTATATGAACACCAAAGTATGTAGCTACTTACAAAGAAGATGTGTTAATCGGTTTACTAATTTATGTAAAAAAGTGTATGAATATTTATCATAGTCAACAGCAATGCATTTATCAAAAAGAAATATTACTTCCAACTGTCGAAAGTCAATAGGGCTTGCATGGAAATAGAAATTACCGTTAACTCACTCCAAATCAAGTATTTGGTACAAATATCAAACTCAATCGAGTAAAAGAAAACAAGGTTACTGTTTCAATCGTTTTCTTTGCTATATCAATTAGTGAAGAATAAAAATAGTATATCGAACCTGTGAATTATGATAAATACTGTTAGTAACAACATTATAAACCTTAGATATGGCTATAAAATAAACTTTATTAATAAACTACGCCCTACGAGTCGTTATAGAGCAACTTAAAATTCCGTACGTCTCTTCGTCTGTCGATCCGAATTCATTACCGATAGCCGCAATCGATTTCTGTATCGATTTTTAATCAATCTCTTAAATGTTCTCTATCAAATTTAATTGACGTCAATCGTGAGGGAGTTAAAAAGCGTTCGTATACTGATCGGCCAGGAATAGTCATTGGGAAAGTAATGTAAGTACCTAAAGGTTATCGTGTCTTGGTGACATCTCTAATCGATTCTGTTTGTGACCGTTTTTTTAATCGATTCCGTTTTTGATGATTTATGGTAGTCAATAAATTTACTTAGAGTAAGGTTACCTAGAAGAAATAGTTCGGTGTCAGTTTTCATTGAAACCTTGTTTTATTTAGGAAATAAATTCACACAGCAAAATGTATCTAAAAATTTTGGCGAAAGCCATTGCCCAGCAAAAGGTTATAGGCAGAAACGGAGTTCAATCTATTCGAGTCATGGCCGATTTACAGTTTTAAAATTCAAGCCCTTATCATTTTCTAATACTGAAAATGCAGTTCCTTTTTAAATCCATTCACTTTAATTTTACCTCAAAAAACTTCTACCCGATACCTTGGTATACTTTATCCTAAACACCCAAATCCTCAATAAACAATATCATAATTTCGCTGTCACATTACCATGCTGCTATTCTCACCTCGCAGTCGGGAGCGCAGGCGCACCGCGAGCGATCACGATCGGATCTACAGAAGCGGCTGCGCCTGAGGCGTCAAATCGTTCGCCGTTTGCGCACGCTCCGTATGACGTACCGTTCACATGGAACGGACGGTAGCTACGATTTTATCGGCGGGATGAATTTTAAATGGGATGTGGTGGTCTGTTTTGAAAATAAATTGAGTTTTTATGACACTGGAATTGTTGAGTGGTCTGAGGTGTTCTATACAGAAAGAACTTTGACTTGACGATAATTTAATTTTCTGTAAAGGAAATGGTGAAAGAGGTGTGATCTGATCTTGTTTGTGGGGCAAATATGGTCAGAGATCGCACAATATAGAGAAGTTTGGAAAGAAAAAGGTGAGGCCTATGCCCAGCAGTGGGAAACTAGTTAGTGTTTGTGTAGGCTGCTGAATTTCCGGTCTCGACTTGACTGAGATAGATTTTCAATTCAACAATATTTTCATGATTTACGCTAAAAGCTTTCACCGTTTTCATTTAAGATCAAATTCTCTTTTTTCAAAATAATGTTTTATTTTTGTAGACTTACACAAACTCAGAAAAAAGTATTTCTGTCTGTTTAAGTTTTTGGTACAAAAAAGCACATAAAAAAGCCATTGTACAAGTCCCTTAACAAATAAATAGCATAACAGATGTGTAACGTCAGTAATGTCAGCCTCGACTGTTCGTACTGACTTCTTATCGCAGTAACGACTCTCATTCACTACTGTTTTAAATTTTAAATTCCGAATGCTAACCGTGAACCTTTTAACTAATAATTGCTCCGTAGCTTTGAACCTATGAGCATCACGACTTTGTTTGATCGGTTTTTGTTTTTAATAAGGATTTGAAATAAGAATGGAAGAAGTGTGAAGTTTTTAAGAGTTTTTAATGGCCAATAATGATAAATACTGGCAGCACACATTTTGATTACAGTGCATTTTTTAAATGTTGTGAAGACTTTTTTAAGAAACCGTTATTACATATTTAAGATTAATTCTTATTCTGCCTGGCCTTTTCCCAACTATGTTAGGGTCGGCTTCCAATCTAACCGGATGCAGCTGAATACCAGTATTTTACATAGAGCGACTGCCTATCTGACCTCCACATCCCAGTTAGTACTGGGTAATATGATACCCCTTGGTAAGACTGGTTGTGAGACTTTTTGGGCTACTGACTACCGGCAACGACTGTCAAAAATCTACAAATGACAGCCGGGACCAACGGTTTAACGTGCTTTCCGAGGCACGGAGGAAACTCGGTATGTAATGGGTGGTCACCCATCCACAGACCAACCTAGGCAAGCACGTTTTAACCTAAAGCTCGATCCGAGCGGCTCTTATTATTTAGCCAATAGCCCCTTCCTTAGAAATTTAAGATTAATTAAAAACCTTAAATTATAACGTCTGACCTTAAAAATAGTTCACGGTTGATTTTTAAACCCCTGGGGCAAAAAAATAATAAACATGTATATTGTTTACGTCCTGTTCGTGTAAGGGACTCCTCTCGACATTTAGTTTCCTCTCAACCAATCAGTAATTACTTCCAGTAGCTCACGGCATTTTTTGTTATTGGTAAGTCACTCCAATATAAAAATATGCATGAACTGCATATATCAAAAATAATACACTAATTTCAAAAGAGTTCTTAAACAGAAGCCAAAACGCGCGTCCGTGCCTCGGGCGCGCATTTCTGACAGCACATGTTGGGCACTTGGGGATAGGGTTGGGTCCCACTATACGAGCCTGTGGTCGAGAATATTCAATTGGTTGTGCAGCTACGTTTAGGTGAGTAGGTATAACGATGCCAACCTGCAACAACAATGGCCAGCAACGACCGCTGAAATGAATCCTGTCCAATGTCCATGGGTTGCCACGTTAATTTTTCATCCATTGGTTGTTGATTTTACTGCCTTTTCGGTGGACGAATAGTCCATCGTCTGTGCCTTATCTATAGGCCAGGAAGGACCATTTAATTTGTGACCAACACTGATGAAAAGTCATCCATTTAAATCCATATTAGCCCTTATTTATTTATTCGTTGTGGTTAAACAGTAGCTCATAAGTGCCAGAGTTATGCCAGTTGGTCAGTGCATTCAGAAGCCCACATTTCCTTTTAAGTAACACCCGCATAAATAACGAATTTATTACCCACACGCTCAGTAAGAACCATCCTTAAATAAAGGCATGATTGCACGCGCGGTCACCCGTAGCGATTATTTGCCGCACGCCGACAAAATTGCACGCCAATGCGTTCGTGCGCGCAAGTCATTATATCTAAAGAAAGCATGTAAAAAAGCTCGTTAGACTATCAAATGATTTGAATTTCAAAATTTTTGAAGTTAATGGATTGCGTTCACGCGTTTTCGTCGAGGTAGGTAGGATTATGGCGGGTTCTGTTCCAAATTTAAAGATTTTTTTTTTTTCAAGATTATCGTAAGAAAATGATGGTTTTTTCTAGGGTGTATGCACATCATTTGTTTGCGCATTGAAACTCCAGGGTACAATCACAAAAAAAAAAAGATTACATTTCTTTTGAATTTATTTTAAATTGGTTAGCAAAGTTTTTATAAATTTATATACGTGGTAAGTAACCCATCTCCTTGTAACGCTTAATTATATTTTAATACTTATATGGCACATACTAAAAAAAGTAACGTGTTCCTATTCTGTATTATTACAGACCATACATAACCAATTCATTGTACTCCTATCTCTGAATACAAGCAACAAAAAGCACAAATTGCTATCCGAATTGAAACTTAGACAGACTTTTGTTACTTAATAGCACTGCAGGACTCAAATTATTTACAGCCAGTTTTTTACAATAACTTTAGCCAAACAGCCATTTGTCTGCCACTTAGCACGTGGCTGTACATAGTTTTTATAGACAATTCAGTATTAGAAAATAGGTGTTAAATAAAAAAGCTATGAAAAACTAAGCTTCTATTAAGTGTTTCAGGTGTCGTGTTCACAATGAAAGAAAAAATAAAGTGTTTCTGATAAATAGTACCTAAACATCACATCATCATCTGCCTAGCCTTTTTCTCACTATGTTGGGGTCGGCTTCTTTTAAATATGTATAAATTCCTTTATAAAAATGCCAACAAACCGTGTCAAAGAGCGTCCTATGCAACCTGAGAGCTGAGAAAAGTGACAGTCGCCTTCAAAGGATTTTCTCATTCTCATTTCCTACATTATTTTTCAACATGATAGACATACTAAAGCTTTCCAGTAGCTTGTATGTCAGTCCAACAAATTTTCGAATTCCCCATCATCGTTATTGCAAGAACGTCACTTTTTCTAGCTCCGCTCTGGGCAGTTAGTTTCAGTCCAAAACTTGGTGACTTTCCATCTTTACACCTCAGTTCATGCCAACACACAGATGCAGTGACTTATTCTTACCAACAAACTACTACGATACAAAAACTTGAAAGTTCAAACAATTCAAACGCACAGTTTCAAGGAAAACTACAATTTAAGAGCGGATAGCGCACGTGCCTAGGCAAGCACTGGAAACAATTTGCGAAAATGGTACAAGTTCGTGAAGGCCGCGGGTGCACTGTAATAACATCGTATTACTGCAACTGGACATAGGGACTGGCTGTGGTGCAAGTTATAAGCGGACGAAGTAGCGGGTTTAGTGTTTAAAGTAGAATTTCTGTACACGTTATGTTTTTGGGATAGTTAAAACTATAAATGAAAATTCCATCTTGGAAGAAAGGTCTATCTGTACTAAGGAGTTTATTGATTGATTTGGAAGATTAAGCAATAATGAAAAAGAAGATATTATGGTATCTCATTTGCTCCCATATCAAACTAGAGCAAGAAATTGTCAACAACACTTCTTATTTTATGCGTTTATCCACCGCTGATAAAACATTTTGACATATTCTACAAATGAATAACCCCATCAACTTAATAAACCATCATTATCTGCCTAGCCTTTTCTCAACTATGTTAGGGTCGGCTTCCAGTCTAACCGGATGCAGTTGAATACCAGTATTTTACATGGAGCGACTGCCTATCTGAACTCCACAAACCAGTTAGTACTAGAAAATACGATATCCCCTGGTAAGACTGGTTGTCAGACTTTTTGGGCCACTGACTACAACTTTTTGGGTACCGACTGTCAAAGATCTACAAATGATAGCCGGGACCAGCGGCTTAACGTGCTTTTCAAGGCACGGAGGCAACTCGGTATGTAATGGGTGGTCACCCATCCACATACCGACCTAGACAAGCACGGCTTGACCTAAAGATCGATCCGAGCGGCAGTTATTATTTAGCTACGAGCTCCTTGACTTGATAAACCAGATTATGTAATTTTCTGAGAAAGATCATTGCCAAATCGACGCTTGGCGCTAAAATGGGATCCTTGTCACCGTTTCTCGCGAACTGTTGTTCCTTGCTCCACATATAGCCTAAAGGCTAACACTGAGGTCCCAAATGTTACAGTCATGGTACAAAATTGCATCTCATTTCGTCAGTACCACCGGTTGCAATGATTGTGAGCTTGCCACTTTGTCTGTACCACTTTCGACAGTTTTAAAATGACCTGTCTCTGATATGAATGATACCACTATTTGCGGAAAGTGGTATGCAAGACAGGGATGCAAGATGGAGATTGATAGTACCCATTACGATGGTGCTGTGTAATCTTCTTAGTAATATAATCATCTACACTTGATTCTGGTAATATCTAGGGGTAATAAAAGGTTTGTAAATGGCTGTGTTTGGTACATTTGTGACTAGTAATGGCTGTAGTTGATGCATCCATAGCTCAGTAGCATTTAACCTACACACAAAATTGCATCGAGTTAAGTAGCTCGACGATTTGCATTCTTTGAGTCAGGACTGCGTGACATGATATGAAGGATTTTTTTTACTCGTTTACATCGTGTCCCACTACTGGGCATGAGCCTCCCCAACAACATGATTAGATCGCCACCCCGGTATTCCCTACCCCAACTTCGTGGCGGTCGACTTCGACGACGCTGTCTTTCCTCAGACGTCCAGTGTGTGACGATCTTTCCCCATCTCTCCGGGTACATCCGTGAAATGTGGACTGCCCTCTCCCACTCCTACGAAGGACTTATGAAACCGAATTTGTACCTGGGTGTAATTAGAGTCAGGTATTATTACGTACTTAATAATATTTCGGTAAAATCCGATTAGATAGACAATTGTATTTACATTGCTTGCTTACACAGTAGCAAGAAAAATATAATTCCCTCACACCAAAAAACCGAACACCGTATCATAAAAGTCAATAATTCAATTAAGTGGCTATAAAACACGCAATTTGCTTGTTAACACGCGTTACAGGCGTTTACACGGTAATCGCGTGCCGTACCGACCGTGACAGAGGCGTATCGCACGCGTGACGGAGCGGTATCGTTGCGGTACGCTACTGGGGTGGGCGGCAGACCATGGCATTGTTGTCATCATTGCTTATCATTAGCGTGTTGTTTAGTAATTAATGTGAAGTTCACCGTGATAATTAAATTATGGGTGATTTACTGGCAGTATTTTTATTATTCAGTTCTGTGTTTTGTAAGTTTAATTATTGGGCGTATCATCATAATAAACAGGATTATTAACAGTTTAAGCATGAGGAGCTCGTGGCTAAATAATAACAGCCGCTCGGGTCGATCTTTAGGTTAAGCCGTGCTTGCCTAGGTTGGTCTGTGGATGGGTGACCGCCCATTACATACCTAGTTTCCTCCGTGCCTCGGAAAGTACGTTAAGCCGTTGGTCCCGGCTGTCATTTGTAGATCTTTGATAGTCATTAGGCAGTCAGTGGCCCAAAAAGTCTGACAACCAGTCTTACCAAGGGGTATCGTATTACCCAGTACTGACTGGGTTGTGGAGGTCAGATAGGCAGTCGCTCCATGTAAAATACTGGTATTCAGCTGCATCCGGTTAGACTGGAAGCCGACCCCAATATAGTTGGGAAAAGGCTAGGCAGATGATGATGAAGCATAATCAGCCTATTATGTAACGATACCGGCCTCCTCTCTGTAAGATGGAGAAGACCACAATCAAGGTCACATGACATGAATTGTAATGTAATTGATTTGCAGTGCCCTTACAGGGTCCACGTTTGAAACTTTTACATTATTTCAACCCCTGTCCAACATGTTTGCAATAAACTGATTTGATTTATTTTGATCCACCACGCGGCTGTTGTTCTTTTAGCAAAGCTTATATAGCGCATGGCTATATGTCCGCCAAGGAAACACGGTGCTAATGTCATTGTAACAGTGACAGGTGACAGTTCTACTAAATTACATCTTATATATAAAATTCTCGTGTCACAATGTTCGTTCCCGTACTCCTCCGAAACGGCTTGACCGATTCTCATGAAATTTTGTGAGCATATTGAGTAGGTCTTAGAATCGGCCAACATCTATTTTTCATACCCCTTAGTGATAAGGGTTGTCCACCCTTAACATTTTTCTTTAATTTTTAGACATTTTTTTAATTTCTATATGGCAAAACAACGTTTGCCGGGTCAGCTAGTCTTCATATAAAATGGTAAACTGACTGACTGACTGACTGGGTGATATATCAACACACAGCCCAAACCACTGGTCCTAGAGACAGGGAACTTGGAGGGTGTGTTCTTTGTGAAGAGTAAGTATCCACTAAGAAAAGATTTTTCAAAATTCCACCCCTAAAGCGGTAAAATAGGGGATGGAAGTTTATATGAAAATCCGTCAGTTTTGAAGTTAGGATCTTCAAATTTTGTGTTTAGGCTGACGATTGAAAATTAATTTATACGTGTCTCAGCGTTTTTGATAATTCCACCCCCGAAAGGTTAAAAAGGGGTATGAAGGTAAGTAATCGGATATATTTCGACATCCACGCAGGCGAAGCCGCGGGCAAAAGCTAGTCGTCTATAATGTTTGTAAACACGAGGAAGGAGTTGTAATATAATAACATAGTTATTTTTAAAAAGGTATTTGTATCGCACAATGATTCTTCATACTTTAGTTACTGAAGGCTGAAAACGTACTGCTATAAACAGCTATCATAAATAAGCTCTTTATCCACTAATAACTCAATATAAATTGCATGGTATACCGATCCGTGACGAAGGGTTACTCATATGCCACGCTTCGGTATGCCACGTGCTATATCGTACTGGGGTGGGCAGTAGACCATATCACACCTGTTCGAGGTAAAGGACGTTCAAAGGGTAGGTCAAAGACGACCCTCGTAAGCCAGAATGTGAATTTTATAGGTCATCATCTGCCTAGCCTTATTCCCAACTATGTTGGGGTCGGCTTCCAGTCTAACCGGATGCAGCTGAATACCAGTATTTTACATGGAGCGACTGCCTATCTGACCTCCACAACCCAGTTAGTACTGGGTAATACGATACCTCTTGGTAAGACTGGTTGTCAGACTTTTTGGGCCACTGACTACCTATAACGACTGTCAAAGATCTACAAATGACACCCGGGACCAACGGCTTAACGTGCTTTCCGAGGCACGGAGGAAACTCGGTATGTAATGGGTGGTCACCCATCCACAGACCAACCTAGGCAAGCGCGGCTTAACCTAAAGATCGATCCGGGCGGCTGTTAGTACTTAGCCACGAGCTCCTCAATAGATTGTGATTTTTATAGGTGTTAAGGCTTAATTGGTATTTTGACGTGGGTTAATTTGAATTAAAATAACAATGATTACTATTTATTATCCATTTAAATGTACATCATTTTAGACTTTCCATACGATAGGAAAGCGACAAATATGAACGGAATTTTCACATATTTTGATCCATCTTAGCACGTTAAAATCTTTGAAAAATGACAAATTTTAGCAAAAAAACACGAATATTGGCTTACCTTTTAAAGTTCCCTGCCTAATAGATAATAAATATTCTGTTTGTCTTGAAAAGCTAATGGAATAATACCAAAACAATAGCTACCAGACTTATAATGTAATTAAAAGCTTATACAAAAACAGATGAAGCCTTAAATGATATCGAGTGCCAATATACACCAGAACAGTACTGGCAATAAAATAGTAAAGCGTGTCGAAAGCAGGCATACGTCACGGTTCGGACATACCACGTGCGATATTGAAGAGGGGTAAGCACTAGACCATATCACACCTGTCAACACCTTTTAATTTAACAAAAACTTGATGCTACTGTTTGTAAAATGATTGTAAGGGGGAGTTTCATTGTTATAATAAGGTGATGGAAGTAAATAATCATAGCAGTTTTATGATGACAGTACAATTAATTAATATCTGGTCTTACATGATTGTTGCTGGACTGTAATTGGACAGTTTACTTCAATTATAGGTATTAGATGGATAAAAATTATAACTGGAAAGATAACACTTACTGTACCTAATTCTGTATAGACTGAGGCATTTTAAAAGACTATCATTAACACTGAAAACGGAATATTAACCGTTTACCCATTGTTTTGTATTTTGTTTTTCAGTATTAATGAGAATGTTAGTGACCATGTGTGAGTTTAAAAACCTATATTTAAAAGACTATTGTAAATTGTAAGAAATAGGAATTTATGACAGTACTACTGTTGTTTTACTTATTTGTTTTTTTGGAGGTTAGGCAGTCGCTCCATGTAAGATATTGGTATTCAGCTGCTTTCGGTAAGACTGGAAGCCGACCCTATCATAGTTGGGAAAAGTCTGTGCAGATGATGATGACTGTTCTTTATCACTAATTCAGAAACAAAAAATATCTTAATCACTTCTTACGGCAATTTGAGGTCAAAAATTATTTGAAAAAAGTGCAGTCAAAGCAGCCTCAGGTTTTTCTTCTTCACAATTCCTTATGAAATTGCAGGAAACTTTATCTATTGAAGACCGTTAAAATTGTGTAACAAGTAAATCTATTTGTGGTCTCACGTTTCGATCTCCATCGAGTCGTGATTCTGTCTGGGTGCGCATTTACAAAAACGATGTAAAGACTTGTTGGAATTTAATTAAATATAGCTGTCATTTCAAACGGTTCTAGTTATTGGGTATTATCTACGTTAGTAGCTGGGAGGAGCTCGTGGCTAAATAATAACAGCCGCTTGGATCGATCTTTAGGTTAAGCCGTGCTTGTCTAGGTTCGTCTGTGGATGGGTGATCACCCCATTACATACCAAGTTTCCTCCGTGCCTCGGAAAGCACGTTAAGCCGTTGGCCCCGGCTGTCATCTGTAGATCTTTGACAGTCGTTACAGGTAGTCAGTGGCCCAAAAAGTCTGACAACCAGTCTTACCAAGGGGTATCGTATTAACTAGTACTGGGTTGTGGATGTCACATAGGCAATCGCTCCATGTAAGATACTGGTATTCAGCTGCATACAGTTATACTGGAACCCGACCCCAACGTAGTTGGAAAAAGGCTAGGCAGATGGTGACTTGTATTGGTCAAAAACCTCCATTGTTGGTGTCAGTTCCAGTACACATTAGATATTAATTTGAAGACACTCGACCTCTTTTCTCGAATCTTTATTAAATTTCTGTAGTTCTTAGATCTTTGACAGTAGTTATGATTATTTAGAAGCCCGAAAGTGGAACAACTGGTAAAGACCAATAGTTAAAATCCTGAGTTATGGAGCTCAGATAGGCAGACGCTCCATGTAAAATACTGGTACGCGGCTGCATCTGGGAGCAGAAACTTACGTAGTTGGAAAAATACTCGTACTAAGTGATGGTGTGGTCTTAATGACGTTATCCCTGTACCTTGGTGGGCAGGAGGACTTTTCTCAGATGATGAATCTATGCGACGCAATTTTACTTCAGAAAAAAATCTTGTGGTAAAACAACAGCTTGATGAAAAAATCCTTCCTCGCGTTTTAATATAATATTAATTCCGTTCACAATATGCTCCAGTTTAATTCTAAGGCTCATCCCGTGATATATCTGCTACCGGCCAGCCCAGCCCACCAATTACGGGATAATTACAAAGCTTACGGCTTCGCTCGAAATTAAAATACTCGGCCGCTGTATACTTTTTGCTGTTGCATATTTAACGATTTCGCATTCTTTGCAGTCATGTAACACGGGGAGAGAGGTGTGTAGTGCTAACGTCCATTCATTGTTTGTGTTTGATGAACTTTGTTGATTAGCAATTGTTTTGTTTTCTGATTAAAGTTCGTTGTTCTTATCTTTTAGTGCTTCGCTCTTGAATAAAGAGCAAAGGTACTTTGCAGATGTGTTTTATCTGGCTGCCTCAGTGTTATCGACTAACTGGGTTTAGGAGATCAGGTAGGCTGCATTTGGTTAGACTGGAAGCTAACCCCAACACAGCTAAATTAAATCAAAAATTCAATACTTTTTTTTTTGCCATAAAAACAGGTTACTGAAAAATATGAAACCCTGGCTGCAGAGCTAGGTTAAAGTACCTGTATTTCAGGAGTCATTAGCTAGGTTAAAAACTGCCAGGCAGATGATAATGAACCATCATTATCTGTTTTATGTTGGTTTTGTTTACCAGTAAGAAGAGACGTAAATAAAAGAGTATGCAAAAATAAGTATACTCAGAAGCATTTATTACTGCTGATATTAAAATAATCCCCAAAACATCCGACCATATCCTCAAGATAATCTATCCACAAAATATAAACTAAAAACGCAATTCAAAATACAATAGACAGTACCACATAAACCCTACACACACGAACAGCATCCCAAGCCAGTGATTTGGCGCAATTATTACGTCGCGACGGAATCCAAAAGTGAAAAAAGCGATAGAATTCGCCGAGGCTCTGATTAAAATTGTGACAGCTTGATTGTTTAGCTTCAGCGTTCCCTTTTTTGGGTGAAATGCTTCCAGTAGTTGAGATAAGATCAAATTGGACCATATATTACTGATTTGGACCTGGAACTTTATGATTGTGGTCGTTTTTTTTGGATTATGGTACCTGTTGTGAGTCGCTTCGTTAAGGGATGTTGTTTCAAATTAATTGTGCTATATAAGTGAAGTTGCCGCAGGGCATTTTCGGCTACCGAAATATTGATTGGTATTAGAGCCTTTATAAAAGCTTAATTGTGGAAGGCGGTCTAATGAAACAACTGCGAGTCGGACTCACGCATGAAGGGTTCCGCACCATCGTAGTAAGGTATTATTTTTTGTTCTAGCGGCAATAGAAATACACATTCAGTGAAAATTTGAACTTTCTACCTATGATCATGAAATATAGCCCGTTGACAGACAGACGGACGGACAGCAGAGGCTTTGTAACAGGGTCCCGTTGGTTACCCTTCGGGTACGGAACCCTGATAAAAGCTTTGTAATGATAGAAGGGAGAAAGGATTGTAATGCATTTGTAAACTTATTTTTTTTCTTGTGATTTAGGAAACTGTCCTGGTTTTTTATTTTATTTTTCATTTACTGCACTGTGTACGCACACTTACAGGCCAAACTGAAACTAATGAGCACATGGTTTTTTAAGAGAGCAGCTAATTAACCTAAACCTAGTAATTATTTCAACATATAACATCACGCCTGTAATCCCCGAAGGATAAGGCAGAGGTATACCTAATAGTACACCCACATTTCGCTTCCAGTAATAGGGGGCGAGCTTATTGCCATCAATCGGGCACAAATCCAGACTCCGTGGCTGCTACTGAGAATTTCCTGATTATTTCAACATATTCATCATCATCATCATCATCATTTCAGCCGAAAGACGTCCACTGCTGGACATAGGCCTCCCCCAAGAATTCAAGTAAGTAAGTGTGTGTGTGTTGTTTCAACATATTATGTATTGCATAATGAATCTAATACATATCGAGATAAGAGCTCTTCGTGTTAAAGATTGATTAAAAAAAACCTACTCTTAAAATAACTGTACTTAACACTAAATTCATAAAAAGTAATGACTACTACTACATTATATAAAAAATAATCTAAACGTGATATATGTGTAATAGGAAACGATTTTTAAAAACATTATCGCCCATCAAAAAATCATGTGAGCGTATAAAAAGTGCGCCAGTTAGTCAAAGAGCCGTTATTTTTTAATAAACAATATAGACATTACATGAAGTAATTACATGTCGGTTAGCAAGCCGACGTTAGCTCTTTGCTTATTACACGATCTATGTTTTGAAAATAAAGAACTTACACAAGTTTAATTTGAGTTTTTTTAATACTTTGAATTTTTTAAGTAAATTTTATTTTAAGTAGTTACATTTAAAATGATGTAACTATAGAGGTCTCAAACTCCCTTTTTCCCCTCACTATTTTTCGTTCGAATTTATTTGAAAAATGGAATGAGTGTTTTTTATAAATACTTGTTGTAGAATAGAAAACTTGTTGAACTTGAGCAAAAGTTTTAATAATATTTTTTCATGATTTTATTTGGTTTTATAATTTTTTGATAAGTCAAAATACTTGGTCCCTTTGTTATTTTATTAAAAGAAAAATGTCTTTATTTGCATCTCAAAGTTTATTGTAACAATATTGCGAAAACATCAGAATTTACGATCAATAATTTAGTGCTAAACGAACATGTAGTTCTAAGCGCCCATGTAGTGCTAAGCACCAGTCGTTACATTGCATAAAGGACAGTTAACATGTACCAAATCTGGTACAAGCACAATTAAACAGGAACTTTATTGGTTTATCCCTTTGTTTAGATGGAGGGCCAAGTAAAGAGGTTTATTCACTTATTTTTAGTGCAATAAAGTAAACATAAATTTGTAAAACTAGCACTTTACTCGCGGAATTGACCGGTATTTAAATTCCCAAACAAACTTTAACACTCAACTTGGCTAAAAAACGTGAGATCGTATGTTATTGTTTTTTATATAAGGTCCCATTAAAATAGATCGGCAAATTTTAACACAGCGTTCAATACGTCTAATAAAAGATATCCAAGCAAAACAACACTGATTAAAATTATTTTATTTTGACCTAAAATCATTGGGTAGCCATCTTTTCGTTTGCTAATTTGTTTCTTGTAAGTATAAATAATGCGTTTTTTTTATTTATATTTTTACCATTATCCTTGTTTTGGTGGTCTAAATGATTTCTAAAAGTTTGTCCATCTATTTTAATAGGACCATACATATGTTTTTTCTAAAACTATAGATACGGTTAGCCTTTTTTTTTTGAAGTCATCGATCATCATCACTCTGGGCGGAGCGGAGGGGAGTGTCAGACTTGTACTGACTAAAACCCATCCATGTTCCTTCTTTGCCCTTTGTGTTCCAGGGCCACGGTATCTCTTTCGAACAGTCCCGCAGCCCTGGCAAGTATACGGTTAGCCTCAATTAACATAATTTGTAGCTACCAGCATCTAGCGAAGTAGCCACAAAAGCAACCCTTACAAAAAAGGCGATAAATATTAGAAACCCGTTTAAAAACCAATTTTAGCTTTGATTGAATAAATCATAATTTTCTGCTACCGAAAATTAACGTTCAATGATACGCACAAAAAATACAGGTATCGATTTAATAAACCTTGTAGGTGTACCTAATGGACCAAGTTTTAGTGTTAATTATTTGGGTTATCGTAAAACCACCGTAACTAAAATAAGTGGATAAAATTAATCAAACGTGTCCTGACTGCAGATAATAAAATGAAAAGAAATAAGAGACTAAAAACTGGTGGGACTAATTATAGGTTGGTGTTATTATTATTTGTCACAAAATAATAATAATGGGTGTAGAAATACCTTTAACGAAGCCGAAAGATACTTTTGTTCTAGATTATACCAGGGATCCTTCTAGTACATAAATTAAAAATTGTTGTTGTTGTTGTTTTAAATGTTGATATATATTTATAGTATTTGATATATATTTATAGTATTTTATATATCCTTGTAGTTAATCTTATTATTATTATTTTCAGATATACACCTACCACTGCTTGTCTTTGCATCACCCAAAGGTTGACTGGTAGAAAATGCCTATGGCATTAAGTCCGCCTCTGTACTTCTTTGCTTGAAGTGTTAAATAAATAAATAAATACATTGGGGGTCAAAGTTTCAAGTTTTTCACTAGTTTTTTTTTTCAAATATAACTTTTAAATGATACAACTTTACTTTAAATACTTCCACGACCCCCGTATCATGCGCAATCCACCAGCATAGTGTTTGGAGTGTGTTACTTTCAGTCCTACCGTAAAACGTGAGTTTTCACTCCAAAAAAGAAATCATTTCCCAGCAAGAATTTTTACATAGAGTTACTTTGTTTGATGTTCATAATGTTTGCTTGACGGGTTCGTGAACGGTCCATTTACACCTTATAGTTTCATACACACTACATTACTAAACTGTGTACAATATTTTGTTTGGATACTCGCAGAAACACCCAGTAACATAAGTAACACACCGTAAGCAGTTTTCTCTTTTTCCTGTCCCATCCACAGCTTCCATACTAGCTCCTATTACATCAACACTCATAGAAGGCATGCAAGATAAAACCAGACGCAAGTACAGCGACGAGTTTCATAGATTTGCTTATTAATAAGACCGACAAAGAATTCGTAACGGATAACGGTATTATGTATGCTAATCCGATCGGTACATCGGGTAAACTTTATCTGTTAGTAAGGTTGCCACTTCAATGGATTAGTATGGGTACTATTCGGAAAATATGTTTGGTCAAAGTGTTGAAAATTTTGCTTGAGTCAATCGTTTTATTCATTAAAAAAACGATTAACAGACATATTTTTAAGCACTAACATTTTAGTGCTCCAAAATATGTCTGTTCTTTCGAATAAATAGTAGTGACTGAAGTATATTAGTTAATAATTAATTACCAAAATAAATACCCCGTACCCTGTAGTCAAAATTGGCATTCTTTGACGAATGTACAATATGTAATTTTAACAACTTTTTTCCCTGACGAATACATGAGAAAATTGCAGCGAAAATCTACTAAAGATGGAGTAAGTTCCTAGATCTGTGAAATATTGTTGGTGTTTTCACATTGTGTGGAGGTCAGATAGGCAGTCGCTCCATTAAAAATGGTATTCAGCTGCTTTCAGCCTTTTCCCAACTATGTTGCGGTTAGACTGGAAGCCGACCCTAATCATCTGCCAAGGCTAGGCAGATGATGGAAAAGGTGTCAGCTACCATCAACATCCAGCAATCAACTAAGCGCTACGCATATGATTTAGCTTTAAATTTTCTCATGCGTGACAGCCCTAATTCCAAGCAGGCGCATGCCTAGACAAGTGGTGCATGCCTTAATACGTTGTCTGTTTATGCGTTCATAATTAACACGGAATGTAAATCAATTGCGATCGATTTTCGGATTAGTTTCTCTTTGTATGTTTGTCTCAATCTAGTTTGATTTTTAGGGTACCTCAAAAGGTATAACAAAACTCTTATGGGGTGACTTCTTTGTCCATCTGTCTGCCTCTCAAGAGCTATTTTGATAATAGAATTTACCATAGGATTACAGGATCAAAGTTCGTAAAATTTATTATTTATTTTTGAAATTCTGGATGACTAGAATACTCGTCATCAAAGAGTGATTCAGAGACGGTTTTGTGAGAGATTTATGGAGGCTATCTGTATTGGAGATATAGCTCCGAAACTAGTATTCTTAAAAGCACCATATTTCTTTACCTTTTTATTTTTATAAATATTTTCAACAAATTAAACTTTAAACAAATAACTGCCATTTTTTCAGATTCCTAGACTAAAATCTAATAAAAACACTCCGACAATCAAAAAAACGTCTATAAAATAACCTAAAAGAAAAAAAAAAACAACTTTAATTGCATCCTTATCAGTAAAACTTCACCCAAGGAGCGTAAATGATAGTCTCTTAGACTAAAATAAGAATTTTAAATAAACAAGGTGACTCGAATGAAGTCATAAATAAAGAGGAGCGGCACTTTTAGTCTCGGATCTAACAAATTAACAGCCGATTAAGCTACCGATTCAGTTAAGACTTTGTGACATTGAGTTAATGTGAAACAACAAATAACTTTGATAGCGGTGTTACTGGTGGCGACAGAATTGTAATGGAGGAAAAAGGAATAAATAAGAAATGTGTAACAGTTGTGGTAACAGTACTCAAAAATGTCTTTTATATTGTTAATTTTCGTGAGGAAACCAGCATGCCTGAGAGATATTTGTTGACGGCATGTAAAGCCAAGTCAGAGATGGACCTCTGACTTGGCTTTACATGCCGTCAAGAAATATATTCTAGCCCTTGGGCGGCATAAAAACTTTGACACCAGGTTAGGCACTAACCACACGATAAAGAAGAATAAGGCATTGTGCCTACATCACACTTTAGACAGTTGGAAAACTGAATGAAACGCGTTTCATAGAATTATTATTTTCACACAACTCTTTGTCTACGAAAAATACAGACATTGGACCCATAATAATTTATTACAAAAAATCTAAGTTAACAATTATAATTTTATTTCACTCTTGATTTTACTTTCGATTTATTGCACAATCATTTTAGAACAAGGCAAACATTTTTATTAGAATTTCTAATTGAAAAGTGTTTTTATTTACATACTTTCCGACTCCAAGTCATCAAAAAACAATTATAAAAAGCGATAAAATACAGCCGCAGGCGCAATCCAGTTTGTAAATTCAACCAATTTGAAAATGTAACATTTAGAGCAAAATTACAAGTCAGTTTCGTTTTTTGAGTTCAAAAATTGATTTAGAAAAAGAAAGTCGGACTTGTCTTGGCGACTGTACCAATAAATTGTTTAACGTTAATGCAGTTACGCGGTTCCTTAGATGTTGGTAACAGATAAACGAAATCCGAATACCGTCAAAATAGTAATCAATTTTATCAAACTGTTTAGTTAATGGCCGTTTCTGTTGGGTTAAATTCATGGTTAAATTCCGAAACTACTGTTTGAATTGCTTGATTCTATCTTTGGGAGAAAAATCACGCTAGTTGTCTGTAATGAATTAAATAGGGCGATAATTGATGTTCTAAAATTGCTTCGGAATGTTTCTTACGTAATTTATAATTGAAAACAAATTGTTTTGTCGGTTGACGGCGAGACATGGTTATGAGTTGAAATGGCTTTAGGGTTTTTCTGTGACACCAGAGGGGCCTAAAATTGCCAGCGGAATCATAATAGGATATTAATGTGAAACACGTTAACATTCTTAAAATGGTAACAGATGCAGATATTATGAATTGTCTGTGACCATTGTGACCATTTTGCAAAAAACAAAATTAAAAAAAAAAAAACAAAATGAGCTGTTTTCTTAATTCGAATATTGGGAACAAGATTTATGGTAAGTACAGACTGCTTTACTTAAGTCTAGAAATAGGTACCAGCTTTGTAATTTCTCCTAAATAGATGAAATGGCCAATTGTGAACTAAATTCGATTCGACAAATTCAATTTTTTTTTTTTACACAGATGATGTGTGTAAATTAATGACTTGTTCAACATTTTGCCAGTTTTCCATTTACATCAGGAAGTTAATTAACAGATGTGAATCTTAAAAGTTAAAAACTATCAAATTAGTATACATTCGTTAGTTGTTAGTATGTGAACAGAAGCCTGTTTTTGAAATAATATTATTATGAGGTATGGCCTGTTGACGTGTGTTTTTAATGCTTTCTCACGCCTCCGTTAGACTATACATAGAATCGTCGTCATAAATCTGTTTCTAAAGACTGACTTGTTTCTTAATTATTTATTTGCTAAAAACATTTTTCAGATTTTTTTTTGTAAACGGTACCTATGGTATGAACAAAAATATTTGAGATTTAGTTTGTCTTTTAGTTAAACACTTTATAACTTATAGTAAGTAAATGTAAGTATGATTTAGAAATACATAAAAGAACTGTAGCGCTCCCAACTGGTGCACATGTTTGATGTATTTACATAGACGAAGCAAATGACTATATACTACATTCCTGCCTACTACTCCACGGGACAAAGCCATGATTATAAAATGTATAAAATAACTATAAAAAGTAAGTAGCCACCGTATTAATTCAAATCTTTCGATCTCACAATTATGAATGAAAGCAGCAAACAAGAATAAATGAAAAATAAAAAAATCTAGTTTCGCGACCATTTTACAGATGTTTCCTGTATATAGATAACACTAATTTAATAGGGTATTTTTTATCTTTATTCTCGTTTACGTCAAATATTCAAATTAATTACCTAATCAACTTGCTTAGGCGCCTTGTTGAATATCTAACGAGGTAATGTAGTTAAAACAAGGCATATTATCTTGCTAATCACTATGGAAATCACCATTCAGAAAACCTCAAAATACCGACTTTAGTCAATTTTTTGTATAATTAGTTAAAGCAAAATTAAGAAAAAACAACATAACCACTTGATTGTTATCAAGAGAATAAAAAAAAATATATTAAACAAAAACACCAAGCCATTATTTAAAATCTATAAATATATAGTTGTAAAACCAACTAACACATTATATTCAATAATCGGCTTTCACACAAAAAGTCGAGATTCGGATTCATTATAATAAATCCTAGAATAGACAATCTGAGTCAATAATTCATTGGACGACAAAAGCCTTTTCTAGCGCCGAATTTAAACTAGAAAATAATTAATAAAAAAACTTGTTAAAGACCCACCGACTTACACTGTGTTAAAACACAGAGGATATTGATAAATTATTTTATCTATACAGTCGCCCACTAAAGAGATTACAAAGCAGTAAGTCAACTATTTGAAATCTTAAAAAGAAGTGATAAATTCTGAATAGATTATTTTTTTATCTGTGTCCCACACTATCCGAATATTTCTGTTTATCTTTATGCTGTCAAGCATGATCTTCAATGTGGGTAAGTGTGATAAAGGAGAACGCCTACTGGTATACACTTCTGCAGATAACAGTATTAGTTATTTGTGGAGTGTATGTAATCTGAATTACAGATCATTTTCCTGAAGAAGAAAGAAAGTGAAAGAAAGTGGAAGCATATTTTATCAATTTTTTCGGCTTCTTTTCGTTAGTGTTAGCTGAATATCAAATAATTTTGTGTATTTAAATAAGTATTTAGTGCCGGAACTAAAATAAATGAAGTTGGCAGTAACAAAAACATCAAGTTTAATAATGTTACTTGGAGCGTAGTTGGGCTCACACTTTCTCTGTCACTGTCGCACACCTGTAATACTTCAAGTGTAAAAAAGATACAACATTTTTATCTAGGCGTTAGTGTTTCACAAGGACATAGCCAACCTAGACTTCTAGCTCTCACCTGTATAACACTAGACTATTTCTTTTATGTCACCGCCAATATAAGTCTCCAACTTATTTATGGCAAAATTTATGAGTTCGACATTTATTTCGTCAAATGCCTATATTGCCAAATTGGATATGTTTTATATAAGCTGGTTTTGCACAAACGTTTTACAGTTAACGAATGAAATATTGTCGTTCCGTA
Organism: Noctua janthe; assembly: GCA_910589295.1. NCBI lineage: Eukaryota > Metazoa > Arthropoda > Insecta > Lepidoptera > Noctuidae > Noctua > Noctua janthe. Next base: position 4,525,715 of record OU342561.1, read on the forward strand.
TTGCAAGTGTCGATGCGATATTGATGTGTCTGCATGTTTGGTGTTCAAAACATTAAAAAGGTGTTGATTGTTTTGAAGTTTTAATTGGGAAAAGAGAAAACGATTAGATGTAGAAAGAAACGTTTAATAACTAATAGCTTTGAATGGTTATGTAAGTATGGCAGCTAAGTTCTGGAGAGTTTATTTATCGTTTTTGTTGTAGGTGATGTTGTATCGGCCTAAAATATCGTCATTTTATTCACGTTGCTGATGACAGAGATGGAGAATGTGTAGACAACTAACACATCCTATCTGACCTCTACAACCCAGTACTAACAATACAGTTAGTACTGGGTTGAGGAGGTCAGATAGGCAGTCGCTCCATGTAAATTACTGGTATTCAGCTGCATCTGGTTAGACTGGGAGCCGAGCCCAACATAGTTGGGAAAATGCTAGGCAGATGATATGAAGACAGGGATGGGGAATGTGTAGAAAAGTTCATTTATTCGTTGTCCCTGACCTATTCCGACATCTGAATTATGAGAAAGCCTTGGTTTTAGGCTCGTACAGAGTTAGTTTGTGTTCTTTTTATCACAATAATCTCTGACGATTTGGTGAAAGACATGGCAGTCCGCTGGATGCAGGACTTTTCATTGTGGCGATCTTTTGGGACCAAAGATCAAAGTCTATCAGCAGATATGTTAGTCTTAGATTACCTACAAAAATAAGTTCTTTTTTCTGCACAGACCCCTAGCGCCTTGGTACTTTGAAACATTTTCTTTTTTTGTGTGGTTATTGCCTAACCTGGTGTCAGAGTTTTTATGCAGCCTGTGCCCACAGGCTGCATAAAAACTCTGACACAAATAATGTTTTATTCTTAATATTATTCTTCTTTAATCAAAACCAATTAATTGAAAAAAAGGTGTTAGTTTCCATTGGAAATTCTTATCAGAACTAATGCGGCACGGAGCGTATTACATTAACCGGTAGTTAGATGCGTTCGAGCCCAGGTTCGATTACCAGCCGCAATATTTACGGGCAGACACGTCACGACTGGAGTCTATTGAAAATTACTAGTTTTTAAAAGCTATTTTATTACTGGTTGAATATTCAGTTAGCCGTTATTTTAAACGGTTTGTGTTTTGAATTTAGTTTGGTTATAATGTAAGTGTATGAAGTGCTTATGTTACCACCCAATTATAAGACTGAAAGCTTCGAGCTTTGGTTGTTAAATCTTGAAAAAAAAAACGTGTTTTAACAAAATATAATCAGAGTGCAACAACGCCGCATAGAGAGCGACCACTGACAAAATATACATTTATTAAAAGAGGTTAAGCATACTTTTTTTTTAATGGCATCTCGCAACTCAACCTGAGGCTGGCTTCTGTTTAACCAAAATATCCTACGGGTGCCTTGAGTGTAAGGCCTCCAGCCAGAGGCAAGAATTTATAAACTAAGCGACAGCGCGCTAAAGGCACCTCCTGTGGGGTTCGAGCCTCGGCTTAGGGCATCACTGGGGACAGGCTGGATCTGCGTGAAAGTTAAGCATACTCTAAACTACATGTTTTAGTTTGTTTGAAGTCTGTAAGATTATCCGCTACTGTTTTCGAACTGAAAATCTTTATCATCATTTTCTGGCCCTTATCCCAATTTAATTTGGGGTCCGCGCAACATGGCTTCTTCTTCCATACTTCTCTATTACTCGACCTCTCATCAGACACCTCCTTTCTTGCCATATCAATCTTTACACAGTCCATCCATCGTTTCTTTGGTCTTCCTCTACTCATATACCCATCCACATTCATACTCAAAACTTTCCTCACGACATTTTCCAAACTGAAAATATTTTGGAAAAATAGAGTCATCATCTCAGCTTGATTTTAAAGTCTTATCAAAAAATGCAAAGTACTTATCACTTAAAACCTTTTAAGGTCATCCATAAAGGAAGTTGTTATACTTATAATAATTATGATTCGTGAAGAGGCGCCCTCGTGTTTAAAGATCAAAAATAAAACAATATTCAAGCTACTTACCAAAATTGATTTCAGCTGTCAAAGTTATACCATGTTTACAGTTTTTAGTTTGTACAAAAAAGCTGTTATGAAACCGTTTAGAGGGTGAACAAAAACACTGACAGACAGATGGACTTCTTATTTTTGTTACGTTTGCCAATAATAGGAGATTATGCTATTATTAGACTTGCTATTTTTGCGGTTTTCTTGATCGACTGCCTTGGTATGGGCATCTAATGAGGAGGGACGAATCGCTTGTGACTGAAAGAGTGATGAATATAAATGTTGATGGATGGAGAGATAGAGGAAGACCAATAACGGTTGACAGAGGAGAATGGAAAAAAAAACGTGTTGTGCCGACTCCAAGTAACTTGGGACAAAGGCAGTAAAATTATGATTTTAAGTTTTGGTTGTTTAGAAGATCTTCGAAGAGAACTGAGGCCTATTTAACAACACTTTTAAGCAATAATTCTATTTTTTTATGATTCTTTCATAGTTTTCTGTTCTGAATAGTAGCTCCTGACCTATGCAATAGAAAATATGATGCAATGTCATGTTCATGGTCATAAATCATTAGCTTCTAAGTTTCGTTAAGCAAATCAAAAAATGCTTTTAGCGTTAAAAATATATATATAAAACAGTCTTCTGTTTTTGTCAATCGCTTTAAGATGATAGAGACAGTAGTATAAATTAAATAAAATGCATTTAATGATTTGTAGTATATATCACATACATAGTGATAGTTAATGTTTAATATAACACACTTTTGGTTAGGTCAATGATCGATTATAAGTTCAAATTCGATCACGGACGATGTGAAGCGATCGAAAATTTAACAAATTAGGGGGCGTCCACGTCAAAGTGCAGGAGTTTTTAACGTATCTAACGGGTAGATGACTTTTGCTTATTATCTTGGAGTTATTTATTATTTCAAGTTTAGGACCGTAACGGCTAAGACTTGATAAATTAAGCTTTTAGTCTGCAGGATAATTAATTATGCATGTGGAATAATATACATAACATACAATTCTTGGGACTTGAAAATGTCTAGCCTAAGGAATCGTCTGTAGAATAGTTTCATAATATATTAAAAATAAAAAAATATATTTTTTAATTACAACTTGACAAGTCATGCTGGATGGTCCTAATTGTACCGACCAGCTTATATTTTTCGTCAAATTGAATCAAAACGATGCTTGATACAATTTGGACTTCTTCTTTCGTATCGATGGTACCACTTTAAATGTGTTGGGCCCAGTATGTGCTCAAGAAATATACACAAATGCTTAGGTTGCAGTTTTAAAGTATTAATTTATTTTTGTATTAATTAATACTGTCCAAGTACAAAGCAGATGTGCATCACAAGTGATTACGAGGGAGTCTCGTATGTCACGAGTATAGTTCTGCGGTGAAATTCAAGTACTGACTGCGGTGGGATATGAAAACGAGAAGGTTACGAGCGAGGATGAACAGCCAAGGGGATAGGATCGTGTTTTACATGATTGAGAACAAAAAATGGATGATTTATGAGATATTTGTTGGTTGAAAGCAGGGTATTTTAAACGCTTGTAACCTCAGAAGGGTTAGGCAGACGTGTACCTAATACTACACCCATATTTCGCCAGTTGTGTTTAAGTCCCATGTAATAGGGGGCGAGCCTATTACCATCGATTTGGGCACGATTCCAGACTCCGAGGCTGCTACTGAGAAATTCTTGATGGATAAACCCAATAACACGGCCCGACCTGGGAATCTAACCCAGGATCTCATGCTCAGCAGTCGCGTTTGCGACTACTCGACCAACTAGACGGTCAAAAATTCTACATAGATACATAAATACAAAACTTTAATACCCATGAGTGTAGACAAAAACTACTAATCAGCACCTGATTCAATCATAACGTACTCTATTCATAACGAATTCTGGACTTGAGAAATAGAATAAAGATCCGTCAAATTCTGAAAGCATTATAAAACTTTCCTCTCGCAGGTCTGCTTCAAGAAATTTCTCATGAAATAAGCCTTATAATATACCTTTGTGCTCTTCTATGTTAATGTAATGTCCTGTTAAGTATTTCGTGTGTACATAAATAAATAAATAAGAAATGATGGCAATAAAAATAACGGTAAAAAACATAATTAGGATTCGTTGGTGACAGAAAATTATAAACTAAGAAAATATAAAACAATATACACGAGAGTTTAGTCCCAAATTCAGAAATGTAGGTTTTCATATAACAGCAAGAACGTTTCCTTTATTCAATAAGGTGTAAAAGATACACTACACTGCAAGGAAGGCGTGGCAAAGCAAAAAAAAACTCAGAAACGTAAATGGCATGTACGCCGTACAGCGCACACCACTTACGCACAAATCTAAACACCAATAAACATTCATTCAGCAACCATCTGCTCAACCATTCATCGAATAGAAAGAACCGACCGGTAACCAACAGCTAATTGGCCTTAGTTACCTTGTTGCTCGAGAGATTTCTCTTAATTGCCAAAGCGAACTGTTAAAACAAACGTTTTGGCACCGGTCTTACATTTGGTGGACCCGTGGAGGGCGCGACGCAACGAGTCTATCAATAAATTCTAGTGTCCGACCGAAGATCGATTTCTGACCAAAGCCGACGCCGAAACCGAAGTCAATGAATCGGTTATCGCCACAACTTTCGGCCGTAGCCGAGGCCGGAGGTTTAATAACTTCGGCACTAAAAGTGACTCATATAATGATTTTTTAAACTTTAAAATTAAATCTTTATGTTGGGTGTAAAAGTACCCTTAACGAAGCCGAAAGGCAACTTGTTCTCCCCATCATTGCGATATTTTTTTTGTTCTAGACCATACCTGGGAACCTTCTAGTTACGAGATATTGGGGGTCAAAGTTTCAACTTTTTCACAAGTTTAAATAAAAATACAAGTTGTAGTTGTTGTTGTTGTTGTAGTTGTGTTGTGTTGTGCAATGTTTTGAGTAGATTATCTAAAAAAAAAAGTCATATTTCAGCAACAATTTTTACGTAGACTTACTTAGTTAGATGTACTGAATACTTGGTTGACGGCTTTATGAACGAACCGTTTACAACCTGTATAAACAAATTAATGATAAAAATTACCTTGCAACTTCAACCCCTGGCAGCTGTTTGTACAATTTTTGCGATTCACCTTCGGCTTCGGCCAATCTGAGGCCCATTCAAAAATCAAAATCAAAATCAAAGCATTTATTTCAAGTAGGCCAGTTACAGGTTACTTTTGAATTGTCGAAACAAAGACAACAGTAAAATATAGCTACAGTCTCAGTCACAAGGCAAAAAAACTGTGAGAGTACTGTAGTTGTAGTAGTACTGTAGTACATTTTGGCCGAAGCCGAAAGTTTGGCTGAAAGTGGCCGAAGCCGAAGGTTCGGTCGGTCACTAATAAATTCCGAAGCCTATTGGCGCTGTTGATCGTAAGTGAGGATGTGTGTGGGCAATAAAAGCAGAACTGGATTGCGTACTAGCAGTAATGGTCGTTTGGTTGACTTCCGTTCGTAGGATTAGGTGGTATGTGCTCTCGATTTGAGCTGGTTTGGTTTGGTAGGTGCTGTTTATTTATAGAAATTGTGGACTGATTAATTTTAATGGTTCTTTAAGTTTTTTGTTTTGACGATGTCGGCCTGTTGGAAGGCCTCCTACTGGGTGGACCAATGACCTGGTGAAGCTTGTGGGAATCAGCTGGATGCGAGTTGCATGGGACCGGTCAATGTGGCAACACTTAGGGGAGGCCTATGTCCAGCAGTAGACGTCTTCCGGCTGAAATGATGAGGATGATGTTGGTCTGAATTGTGGAATTTTCTAGTCAAAATCTATTCGATGCGCCACCAGTGACAAGTGCAAAATTGAGAAGGAAGCAATAGGAAAACCTGTTCGGGTGGAGATTCATAGATGACTCTACCCTCGAGTGTAAATGTGATGTTGCCCCACAAACGATGGGGCTCTTCATATTATGACCAAACAATAGGACAGGCATGTCCTGTTGTTTGCACATCACAGGAGCTGATGGACGCTACTGAACGTGACAAACTCATCGCCAAATTTTGTGCTGACTCAATTTAAATAGTCATCGACACGGTACGGACACTGAGTAATACAGCTGTGTACTAAATGGTTCCTGAGACTGTTACGGGCGTATTTTTTTGGCTGGCATTGTTGGCATATCCACCATCACATGTTTAAGAAATTTTAAATAAACTATAGATACCTAACTGATCAATATTTACCAACGCTCAATTACAATAATTATATCCACCTACAGTGACACGTTACAAGCATTTAAGTTCAAAATATTAATTAATCTAATTTATTAACGAACACAGCAATAATTTTCTCTCACAAAAACAAAAACTTGTATATTTGACAAGCCATGCTAATTAGTATGTTTACCAGTTCGATAACATGAGAAACAGAGGTCATTAATTTATGGGATCCCATGCTGTCATTTAACACTTATCTAATACGGTAAAATGCTAAAATTCACACATTTATCAACATTTAACGAGATTTTAGCTTCCGACGTACGGAAAATTCAAGAAAAGAAATTTATTTAATGGTTCATAAAAAGTAAAAGTTTGTTATATTTTAGGCCTTTTTAATGGCGACAAAGTAACGTTTCCATCCATTTTGTGTTTTCGAGTTGCCGATAAATATTTTCTGGTTCTGGTTCTATTGCGTTTTTATGGTCTATTAAAAATAATATTGACTTTTTGATGTCTTGTTTACGTATGCAAGACGCTAATTTAGATCAACTTAATTAAAAACCATTTAATAAGTGTCGAAATAAACTTCTAAAATTATCTTTCACTGTCTCAACTTCAAGCGTAGTTAAATAATAATTATTATTATTTATTTGCATCAGACACAACGATCCATAATTTTGTTAGTAAGTACACTTAAAAATAATGTTAGTTTTAGAAGTTTCAAACAATCAAAGACAAATACACACCACACAATAATATTATAACTAAATAAAGAAAATTATAAATAAAATTACAGTCAAAATATTTATAGTCAATGCTAAATCTCTCTTCAAAAAAATTGCTACCAAAAACGATTCTCAAGCTACCAAAAGTCGGCCAACAAACACCAATAAAATTGATTAATAAAGGTTTACACAAATGTGCTCATACCCGCTAGGTGGCTAATGTATTTGACCCCACATATACTCGTGTTAGCATTTGAACTCCTAATGCTCAACCACAAATCACCTTAGAACCTTTTCCCATCACCTATCCACCCGTCAGTCACGACAAATTGTATTAGAATTAACAGCTATCTATCAATTGACACATACATTTCTCTATAACACAACATCCATTACCGTTTTTGTTTGTTCAAAGAAAGATTCAAGTGGTTACGACACGTTATTGGTTACCAACTTTATAGGAACGTTCGTTAACGTGATTGATGTGTGGTGGAGGCGCCTGTGATGTATAAACAGCTGTCTATAAAATCGTTCGTTGTTTCACAATTAACAGGCTATATTTGAATATATTTGTGTCAATTTTATATAGGAACAACATAAATCGAATTATCAAATTGATTATAAAACGCTTTTTTTTATATATGAGAGTCCTAATGATATAAATGGGATATGTGCTGAAGATGATGCATCAAAATATGAAAGTTAATGATATCGAATCTTCTGAAAGCAACTGTGTTTTATTTTTGTTACTAACTGACGAAATAGTTCGAATATAAATCATGCACATCATAAAATTCGTATTTTTCAAGTCATCATCATCTGCCTAGCCTTTTCCCAACTATGTTGGGGTCGGCTTCCAGTCTAACCAGATGCAGCTGAATACCAGTATTTTACATGGAGCGACTGCCTATCTGACCTCCATAACCCAGATAGTACTGGGTAATACGATACCCCTTGGTAAGACTGGCTGTCAGACTTTTTTGGCCACTGACTACCTAACGACTGTCAAAGATCTACAAATGACACCCGGGACCAACGGCTTAACGTGCTTTCCGAGGCACGGAGGAAACTCGGTATGTAATGGGTGGTCACCCATCCACAGACCAACCTAGGCAAGCACGGCTTAACCTAAAGATCGATCCGAGCGGCTGTTATTATTTAGCCACGAGCTCCTCTTTGATTTTTCAAGTCTATAGTTTAATTTAATTCTAAAATCATTACTTTTTTTAAATATCTTCCTCGCTTAACAGTTTTTTTCAGATGGAATATATTAGCTGTTATTAATTGAATAACCACTTAGGAATAGTAATAATTTTTCTTTTTATGTATAATGTCTTGATTAAGTAGTTTTTTTAAATTCTGTACTGGTTCCTACGGTACCGCTAATGCTTCGCACATGATTTCTTTACTTGGCTAGGATTCGTATTAATACAGTATTTATGCTTCTTTCTTCTTAAGATGGTGTTGCAGAGCTACATTTATAACAACACTGTATGATGAATCTTCTTCTTTATCGTGTGGTTAGTACCTAACCTGGTGTCGGACTTTTTATGCTGCCCATGGGCCTCTGACTTGGCTTTACATGCCTTCGAGAAATATCTCTCACGCATGCTGGTTTTCTCATGATGTACAATACGCACATGAATCTGAAAAATCAGAATTTCGTGTCTTGGGTGCGAACTCGAGACCTGTGACTCGGCAGTCCGACGGCCATACCACTAGACTGCTTGTGCATGTCACTGTTTCCGCATAATTAATGACAACTAGCCATTGTCTACGAGGAAAAACCAGCTACTCCTGCGCTCAGTCATATGAATTGTGTGAAAGAGAGGCCAATACTTTTTCTCTCACTCCCTTACAAACTTAAATGGCCCATTAATTATTATTTTCAAATTAAACTGCTTCCGATGGAAGCCTACGGTAAGCAAAATTACACTCATAAATACCTTTAAATAGTTTGATTTGATTCGATAAAGACGGGCCTAAATTCACATCAAAATCTTCCCATAGACTTTAGAAACTCGACTCCAGTTGATATAGAATCATTGGAACGGACGTCCTCTATTAGTACACAAGGGATATTAGCATAAATTACTAAATATATAATTTATATGAATATATTTGCATATTCGATGTTGCCTGTTATAGACAAGAGGTTGAGTTAGTTAAATCATTAAATCAGTAGATTCGTTCGATATGAAAAGACCCGCTCATATTTTTAGAGCAATCTTTAATGACGGCGGTAGTAAAATAGATACCCATTTCTTTTTTGAAACCTCTTCTAATGCATCGTAGTTAGAGATATAAATATTTAATTTTCATAATATAAAATCAGATTGGCAGTCAGTTGAGAAATGTTTGATAATAAAGTGTCATCTGCGTCAAAATAAATTGGCTCGATCATTTATCAAAAATTTATCAATACACTTTGCCATTAAATAAATCAGGTAGACAATAATAATCTTTTATATTTCACAACTGTAGCCAGCATCGTTAACTAAAATATTTGTGTAACTGCATTCTTTATTACGCCAAATGTGCGCATAATAATAAATTGTTGTTCATAAACAATCAAACAGGTTGATAAATAACCGATGAAGTTGAAACTGTTTCGTAAACAGAAGTGAAATAAAGGAAATATATAATATAATAATATATATCATCGCATCGCGATTTAAAACCGGTACTTCATATTGATTGGTTGGTAAAGTTTGCAGCATCTAATTCCTATTAAGAAATCATTATTGATGGATGTACTCTTCAGTGGTGGTGGCCCCGACTTACGAACAGTAAGTCGTAGGTTCGAGCCCAGGCAGGCGCAGTACTTTGTGTAATTTATTTCAGCACCACTGCTCTCAAAACGGAAAAGGAAAACATTGTGAGGTAACCGGCATGTCCTAGAACCAAAAATTCGAAGACATGTGACACTACCAACCCACAATGGGCCCACGTGGTGGATTATAGACCACGCCCTCTCATTGAGAGGACGCCTGTCTCCGAGCAGTGAGAACATCATAGGCTAATTATGCTTATGTTATTCTTCACTACTCCACAAGGTTTTAGTTGGTCTCTGCCAAATATGCTATGCTTTGAGTTTGTCCAACTTATGACAAAAACCGTTTGGCTTGCAGTCCGGCCACAGCGTGTTAAGAGGCCCTTCTGCAACTTATCCTATTTTGACTCGTTTCTTTAAGAATTTTGTCTTGAATCCTGCATCGAAATTAATCAGAACAAAAACAGCCGCGGAGTAAGAAAAAAGATAGTTTATATTTCCCTCCTTAATAAGCAAGAGGTATTATAAATTACGTATACTTTTCTACATTGCATCATTTACTTGAATTCGAAGACATTCCACCTCAAAATACTGCATTATTTTTTTCACATAGACAATCCTCCCATAACACAGATATGAGACATGATATCCACGAGATCGTAACTCAAGCCGTCACGGTCAGCCTCCCATAGCTTTCCCATCAAGGGTATCAATATTTACAGTCAGATGAACGTATCGTATTGCCGAGTGAATGAAATTGTAAGAATTGTGATACGATTTGAAGTGTGATGTGTTAAAATATGGGTCAATGGTATCGACTATGTGTCGTATTTTTTTACGCTCTGTGGTTTAAAGGGATGGCTATAAATGAGATAAGTACCTAACTGGTATAATTATTTATTTAACACTTCAAGCACATCGTACAGAGCCGGGCCTAATGCCGTAGGCATTTTTTGGTAGGTATTTTTAAGTATATTATTATGGTTTAACTTGTTGTCACTATAGCCTATGTTTACATGACTAAAAGCACTATAAGTACTATATTATAAGAGCTGCTTTTAAAGTTTTGACATAGTAAAAAAAAAATGGCGAGCTTAACCCTGGAGCTTAATTCTGGGTAACAACAATGGCGAGCTTACCGTAAGCTATATTATTGCAATTTGTATGTATATTTGTTATTTTGTGTGCAATAAAGAATAAGAATAGTATCACCAAAATGTTGGCTGGACGGGTTATTAAAAAAAAAATGTTAATGGTCAAATAAGTTACTTATTTTAAGTCTATTATTTTGCGCTAATTCTAGCTCCGTAGCTGTAATACGTATTACTGATGTAAGATCACTACGTAGCGCTGTGAAATCGGCCAAAATTTCACGGGTCTCGTAGGTAGTCATTTATTTGCTACTCTACTTCGTGATTAATTAGAGAGAAGCTGGTTCTTACTTACAGAAATTATTCATGATAATTTAACAAAAAATAGCAATCATTAACTGAACATTTGGAATAAATTTCTACTAATTACTCTTCCTTTCTTTAGTCTTGTATAAAAAGACTGCACATTGTTCCGAATGTCTTTTTTTCTAGACAAAAAAAATACTATTCACCGGCCTCAATATCGCGCATTAGGAAGTTTTTTTTTTATCCTCATGTCAATTTCGTTCGCCATTGATATATTTTTTGCCCACTAAGCACTTTACTTTTTTCAAATTTGCACCTTCACATAATGCACCTTTTTTATGGTTTTAACGCAATTCCACTAACGATGCGTTTGATTGTACACTTCCGGGCACCTTTGTAAAACCTGTTCAATATGGTTTTTTTTTGCTTCCATATGTTATAAAGAAACAAGGATAATCGATGGAATAGATATTTTTAAATTATTCTCGAATCGATATTTCGATTATGTTTGCACGTGAAATGGCTGTAATAAGCTATTAAGATATGAAGCTTAATAACTTATTTTACAAACATAAAAACGAGCATTATTGATAATGTGAATCCTAATAAATGATTGCTTACTTAATTTAATTTTTATTCAGCTACTCATCACGACTTTATCGAAAAAGCAGCTTTAGCACCTTAAAATAAAACCTGAATTAGTTTGTTCAGAGAAAACATTAAACATTTATAACAGTGCTCCGGTACGCCGTTTCTGATGACCACAAATCACAATTTCAATAGTGCAAAGAACAAATTGGTTTCCAGCAAATAATTATATTTTATTGCAAACATTTCTACCGATAGCGAAGAGAACATAACTCTGTGGAACTAACTAACTAGTCTAACGAGTAAACTGTACGTGTGAGGTATGTCTTTGTGTTTGTTTATTGTTAAATTTATAATAAACAAGATATTGAAATTGTAAGAATAGGGCTCGTGGAAATTGTGCATTATTTACGTTATTATGAATAGTAGCAAACTAAAGAAGAGAGAGTGAGACATTCTTTACATTTTATTGTAACGACTTTAAAAAAAATTCTTAATTCGTCTGAATTTATTTTACATGGACCGGGTCCTAGTCGGAAACAAAAACGAATTTCAAACAAGCAAAGCCGACTCCTGAAACTTATTTTCTTTACTTCAAACGCTATTTTGCACTTTGTGTTGCTTTTTCTGAGTCGGTTGATTTTTTACGTTTGATTATAGCAAAACTAAAGAAGGGTTAGGTAGAAAATCACTTCCTTTTCTGATTTTTAGTAGGCATCTTTATTTTATTTAAAAATTAAGTAAGTCAGTAACAGACGAAATTATCATCGTCCTTATAAAAAAACTGAATCAATTAATATAATTAATAAATTATGCAAATCTTTTTATGCCATAGAAATTGGCAAAGTTTTGCTTGTCATGTAGCTAATATGACTCGTAATATATCACTAATGAAGCATTCACTGCAATGACCGAGCTGTAATTTAATTTTATGCTAACATACGAGTAGATGGTCTTGAAGCCTGTTTTTTTTCAAGATTTTCTAGCTAACTTTTAGCTGCGGCTTTTTTCACTTGGAAGTCGAAAATTATTATACTGAAATAAAATATAATCCTGTGATCTAACCAGGAATATGGACTATTTAATATGTTAAAAATTTCGTCAAAATCCTTTCCGTCGTTAAAGCGTCAAAAGGTAAGATACTCAGAAAAACAGAGTTTATAATATAAGTATGGACTTGTCTAGTACTTACTTTTTCAATCTCCCAAATAGAATACTTTTCTCATTTAAACAAACAACTTAATCAGTCGCACAACCAGAGAAACATAAGTTCAAGAATGAAATCAAAACGTTACATTTACTGCTCCAATATAAACTAGAAGACATATTAACATCTACTGATTGATGACGTGATAATTTCTAAATTCAACCGCGCCTAAGCGGGATTTAATTTACAATATAACAAAACGCTCGAAGTTTTTGGCTATAAATAAAGCATAATGGAGCACTGTGTTTAGCTCCGAGCGACTTTTTAGTTGCCCAATATCCGTGTTTAACCATATTATGTTCCCACGCGTCTTAATCTGTTATTTTTACTGCTTTCTCATTAATAATAGAAACAAGTTATTTGCAATAGATAGAAAAAAAATGGCCATAAAGCATTATTATTAGTGTTTTCGAACGATATTTTACTTCATCGGTCGCCATCTGTCTTTACGCCTGCCTTTTTGTGGATTTTATTAAGAAATAGCAGTTACTTTGATCCAGTTTTTATTTTATTTTAAAATTACCCTCATAACTATTAGTTTGACAACTATTTCCCGTCTGTTTTAGAAAAATGTTACCATTACTCATCGGTAGTTTTTATATCAGCCTACTTTATTTACTTTTCAACTGTAGGTAGATGGCTAAACGCAATGCTTTTTATTAGAAGACTAAGCATTTTACAATCTGTAAACCTTTGTTATGTTGCTCACCTAGTAACATCAAAGATCTCTAAACACATCTATAAACATAAAAACCACCAATAAATCATCTAAACTAACATTAGACAACAATCCATGACTACCGCACGGAAATCTTTCTATTTTATAAGCCTCTATGCGCCGACTCTAATAGCTCATAATATTAGTAAACTAATAAAAAAACACTGTAATCTTTGGTAATGAAATTCGAATCGTGATCTAATCGCTCTGAGAACTTTGAAAAATGAGACATAATGACTAAAATTTATATGATTCCAATGAATTTTCGTATAAAATGAACGCTATAAAGAGCCAGTCTCTTTCATTCGCTTATTTACGATGTTTGATGGGTCTATCGCGAAATTGCTTTGTTTTTATTATTTTATGGCACCTGAATTAAAGGGGATATGAAATAGTATTAATAAATGTCAGATTTCATTAATTCTGGTTTGTTTTTTTTTCTAGCGTTTTTGCGTGTTTGAGCAGTGGGAATTGGATTAATAAAGTCTTTGCGAACAGTTATGATTCTTATGATGCGTGATTTACGACTCTTTCACAGCTGTTTTGACTTTTCCCATAATTATAATTTTCGAAGAACTCAGGTGATAATTATTAGCGGTCTAATTAGATCGCCTCTCTCCTCAAAAAAACCCTTTTTACTCCAGAACATGAAGTTATGAAATTTATAAGGAGAAAGAGAAGCACCTACATTAATTACCAAGGAACCATAAGGCATTAAACGGTTTAGATCAAGTTCATGGACCGTAACATTATTTTTAATAAATCTAAAATAATAATACAATAACATTATATGATATCAAAAGTTAAACAAATATCAATAAAAAAACAATTGCAAACCATACCATACATTCCCTTTTCCCCTCACATCTTTTCAAAATCTCTTCTTTTTCTACTTTCTCATTGTACTTAAGAAAGCGAAATATAACTTTATATTAACACATGATGCTTACAAGGTTTTTAATTGTCCTTATTTGTGACTTTACGAACAATAGGTGATTATGGCATTGTAGAAAGCTGTGGCACCGCGGGGCGATCATTGTATTTATCCGACGAAGCCAGGCTATCGATGGATTCACTATCTTTTCAATTAAAGATATCGATACTGTATTATACACAGGCTAACAAGGAACCATCTGTTTTCAATTAATTAAAGCAACGAATAAAAGGAGTTCAGTGCAAGTCAATCGTTAAGTGTTTTTGTAATTGAATGTAAAGGTTGTAGACGATTATTTATTAAACTGTTTTGTGGAACTGTCATTTGTTGAGCGACGGATTAATTGAGTGTCTGGTTTGTGGCGTTTGATTTGCGTTTATGAATACTTACATTATTTGAATCACGTTAGAAATGTTTCAGTTATCGCACGTGCCGAGTTTTTATTATTTTAAAAGAGATTTTTTCGTCGCAGATCAGATGATGATTGATAAGGTAAAACGGCGACGACTTATTCACAGTGGTAACTAAAAGTATACGCGGGAGGCCTACGACCGGATAAAGTGGCGTGCAACGTAAATTCACTCAGAATGGAGATGGAGAGGATACATGTTAAAGAAGAAAGACAAGAGAGAAAAACGATTTAGAGCTTCATTGATGCCACTAATGATGTAATGTCACTAAAACCCTTTTAAAAACGAATATTTTTTAGATCATAACCACGTTAATGCCCACTGTGCAGTTTCTGCAATCAGCCGGCAAGTGTATCTACAATTCTGCAGTCTAATATCTAATCTACGTACGTTATGCAGGCAACCGAGTAAACTGAATATGAAACCGCAGGTATAAACAAGTGAATATATTGGATCGTAAACATAAAATGATAATGTCAACCAGTACAAGTAGATGGACATGGACTCTACGCGAAACTTGTCTAGGAAACGAAGGAATACGGTTAAAAATAATTAATAATCGAATCAATATTTTACAAAAAGGTTTCGTCCTGATAAGGAAATATTGTGCCCACTGGGGTAGTTTTAAGATATATGAAGAAAAAGTTGCCAGTAAAGGTAGTTTCTGCCAGGGCTGCGGGACTGTTCGAAAGAGATAGCGTGGCCCTGGAACACAAAAGGCAAAGAAGGAACATGGATGGGTTTTAGTCAGTACAAGTCTGACACTCCCTTCCGCTCCGCCCAGAGTGGTCATTTGATGATTTCCCATCCGAAAAAAAAAAAAAGTAGTTTGAAAAATTCTGGTATAATAAGAAAACATTCACAAATATTGATTTGTATTAATTTAATTGATTGAATTGTGTAATTTATTCGCATTGGCGAATAAATTACTTTTAAGGCTTAGATGCTGAACAACTAATCACATCAGCTTGCGAGAGAGTTGGTAGGATTTATCAAGGGATCAGACTTTCTGGAACACTGTGTTTAATTAAAGGCAAAAAGGTACCTATTATAGGTCCATAGGGAAGCTGCAATTATTATTTGTAGTACCAATTAATACAAACCCTCCGGGTTGCATATTTATATTGCTATTTTTCTCAGACAATCGTTGCTAGCGTTGCATAATTCCATTTCCACTACCATCAAAATGCTGAGAAAACCACAAATCTGTGAATAAATAATGTATTTAAATGAACAATAAATTTTTAATAATTTAATTTTAAATAATATTCTACGTTGAGCTTCATCAAAATTAATTTTATATTTAAAAATACTTTACCACGAGTGTAAACAAACCATAGCAGTATTTTATCAAGCTAGTTATTACGCAAGCCTATAAAATATACGATAACAACAGCGTTATAGGCTTAGACACCTATCAGCAAACATCTAATCACCGAGCCCAGACGACGATTGGTTATTCAAATGTTGGAATACCCTGCGGGGATGGAACTGCTTCATGCGTAAGCAAATCAATAAATAAATTATTCAGCGAATTTGAATTTTAGTAGGTATAAGGTTTAAATTTATAAAGAGCAGTATTTTAGATGAGAAAAAACAAGGCCTGAGCTAGTAAATGAATCGTATTTTTTTAAATTTATGTTTACCTTTTCCCACCAGTGTGCAGTGTTATCATGCACGGTGACAGTAACAACTTACCACTAATGACAGAAAATCAAAGCGTGATTTTTAAATGATTTATGGCAATGATATTATAAATAAAAACAGTGTAGATATCGCACTAGCGCGCGCAAATTGTTGCAGACAAATTCAGATAATTGTCGTAATTTAAGTACTTCAAGTGCAATAGCTATCTTTTTCTGTATCATACGTTCCATTGTCGCAACAACGCAAAGATATTTCAACGCCTCTTAGTATGAACGAAGCGTATCTTTCTTTATAATATCATTGATGTATGGGTTATTTCTACGATCATTGACTACAACTATGTATTTCTGTTGCATGGTGAATTAACAAATTCTTCAGAGGCGATTAATAAATCGTGATAACGGTAAATCACCTGCGTCTTACTGATCTTGATCTTTTATTTTTATTTACAACGTCATCTGCTTGCCGGGAAGACAGTTTCCGACCGGCCTTCCGTAGCAAATAAACTTTGGACCATCGCCCTCGTGACTTATGAATCCATTAGAATAAATTATAAACCAACAAGATTAACGATATAACAAGCATGTTAATTGCAATCTAAACGACAATTCCCACGATTGATAATGGGAATTATTCCAAATTCTATTAGATAGACATATCCGATTTTCTTTCTCCGATAGCGTTTTATCGAGCGATGAATATGCAGGCTTCCGCATTGTTTTAAAATTTATTCATCTCGCGTGATCTAAATGTTAATGGTTATGTTCAGCATAGCGCCATCCTCATGAATGCTAAGAAGTGGACACTTGGACCGCTCCTGGCTTCTTTTTCAACAACACTTTCCATTCTGAAAGCCCGTACCATAAACTCAGAGTGATGTGTTATTGTATTATGCAAAACTGACTTGTTTATAGAGTCAGCTGTTTATGGATTTCTACATAACATTACAATTTTAAATACTAGACTGGTAGTAGATTTTTTAATTAAATTTTATAGTCGCCCGCGGCATGAAAACGTTGAATAACTTTGAAATCTTATAAAATAACTCCAAGTTTTATTGGTATGTAATATTTTGCGCTGTAAGTGCTTTCCGTAATTGCGATCAATATTGAACTAAATAATTAACGTCCGTAGTAACAATTATTATTGGTTTTTGAATGCGTTAGTTCATAAAGTGTGATTGGAATCGGAGAACACACCTTTGAATTTAGAAATAATCGTATCAAATCAAGTTGAAATTTTTGAATAAGTGCCAATTGGTATAGTGGTGCATTAAATAGAGAGGGTACGTCCCGTTTGGTAACTTTCCCGTTTCGCCAACTAAACAAAAGACGTGCAAAACAAGTGAAAAAAGTCCCCTTTCGTAATTATTTTAATCTTCATTCATACATTGATTCTCGTTTCGTCAACCATAAATTTCAACTGTTTTTTCTACGGCACAGTCAGCCCTAAGTTACAAGGAAACTTTTCATTCATAGAATCACGAAAGAGGGTAGACCGATTTGTCTGCTCATACACCGCAATAACTTCAGGTCATCCGTGATCATGGTGCTTGCAACAGCACCGAAATATCGGGAACTCAAACAAATAGTATACATGGTAAGTATTCCGTTTTCAGTGTTAATAATAGTATCCATAGAATCAATCAAATCTATCTTAGTTTGCAAGAATTATAAGACGAAGTTTAATGCAAGAGAAAAATATAAGCCCCAGATCTATTCAACCTGTTCATCCCACTAGAGACCTACCGTGAAGACATGTATATTCAAAATCACAAACGTCTAGTAGTGAGGGGTAGTCTCATTGTAATATTGAAATTTCACCAAGACAACGTAAATCCTCGAGGGCCATTTAAATAAATGTGAATGAAATGAATCTTGTACCTCGCATAAATCAGTCATAGCTTGACAATGGGGCAAGCTGAAGACTTAGTCACAAGATGTAGTGGTGACCGGCATCTGTCAGTATCCAACACACGACTATACACTTTATTTTTACAGTTATACGTAATATTCTAGCTTGGAATCCAGGCTGAACTTAAACCTGTTTTTTTATTTTTGCAAAATTGTAATAAGTAACGTAAAATGTGGTCACTATTTTAATGATAATGAAGGAGTCTTTCTAGAAATTGAGCTGACTGTTTGATCGCGCAATGTGGTAGGAATACTTACTTGTATAGTCTTTGAAGCATACGTACGTGAAAAAATGAAACTTTGTCTAAAGAATAATCAATGAACTAAATCAATCTGCAGATATTCTAAAAATAACCGGCATGTCTGAACACCATAGATTTAAAGACATGTGACTTACTGAACCCCTGGCGTATTCTGAGCGACTCCTTTTTTCAGAGAAAAGGCTATGTCACAGCATATGTGATTTGCTTCAGCGCGACTACTGAGCTTGAGGGCCTGAATTTGATTCTCAGGTCGGGCAAAGTGTTATTGGGTTTTTTTTAGCAGGAATTTCTCAGTAGCAGCCACGGAGTCTGGATTCTGCCCGGTGATGGCAATAGTCTGGGACATAAACATAATTGGCAGAATGTGGGTGTACTAATGTGTACATCTCTGCCTAACCTTTCGGGGATTACGGTCGTGATGTTATGTTTAAGCACAAGTTATGCCAAATTGTGTAGGAAGTAAAGAATCTGGGGTATGTATCACAAACCCTGAACTTGTCTTGCTAGAACTTATTTGGTATCTCCCTTATGAGACTATCCATATCGCCTTCCTTACAAAGCTCACAGTTAATTAAAACTACCATAATCATACTCCCATTCAAAACTCTCACTCCATTACCAAAAGAAACCGTATCGCCAAATGCATTACCAACTTTACCAACCTACTCATAAGTTACATATCAAAATTGATTGACTTCAGCCACGCACGAACTAACTTCTATTTGTATGGTGTTCTCTTGACCAGGGATGGCGAACATAAGCAAGCTTTCTACCGGTAGCGCGTTATAGAAAATTTGAAGAAATCACAGATGTGCTTTTTTTTCGGATTGGAATGACCCCTTCCCGCTCTGAGAGGAGTGGAAGGTAGTGTCAGACTTCTAATGACTAAAACCCATCCATGTTCCTTACTTCTTTGCCCTTTGTGTTTCAGGGCCGCGGTATCTCTTTCGAACAGTACCGCATCCCCGGCAGGATCACAGCAGTTCCTACTTCTTTTTTTAGTAGGTAATAGTGGTGTAGAAAACTTTAAGACATTGTTTATTATCTATTTGTGCTTGGCACTGTCCCTTCATTGGGAAATAAAATAGAATGATGTCCTAGATTGCAGAGATCGGCAATACGTCTAGGTTATATTCAACGTTTCTTTGATAAGTTCAAAAAGCGCGGATGATGAAAAGGTTTGGCACCCCTGCTGTAGATCATTCAAAATACATACAAACATTTCAAACAAATCACTTTTTCGTGGTCTATCAATTAGATGTACGTCAATAATTATATGGCTGTGTTTATGGGCACTTTTAATTATAATCTGAATATGAATTTCTAATGAGAACAGTTGAATGATGTTCGTATTAGTAAAACTTATTTTGTGTAGATAATATATCATTTAAGCATGATTGACGGATTATACGATTTTTTTTCCGTGGTTTATTAGTTTTAACGTCTTTATTTATTTTTTGTTCAGTTTTTGTGTTTACATTTTTAATTAATTATACCGAAACTGTTTTGAGATAAATATTTTAACCGGCTGTGGATTAGGCATTATGAAAGCTTGTCTAATTTTTAATTTTCCCCGTTAAACTAAAGCCTTATTTAAAAATGCAACCAAATATTCCACTTCTGCTACTTTCCTTCTAACATTTAACATGTAGCTAAATCTTCTGTTACTATCATTAACAACAGCGAACTGTCTTGAAATGTACTTGTAAATTAAATTAATTCACGTCTCTTGTCTCTCTCGTGGCCATCAGAACTACAGAACGCCATCAGCTTCTAACATACTCGTTCCCTCTGGTCTTGAAATCTTTCTGGTGTTAATCTTTCTACTGATGTACAGGCGCCAGCACATCAAGCTACCCAAAACTGCCAAATTTTCCCAATCAACCTTGAACCTAATGCTTTAGCGATAAAGTTGAAAATCTATTAAAGAAATTTGACAGATTGAAGTAGCTTGATCAAACGTCTGTACAATTTTCGTCGTGAAAAGTTTTTATCACCATCAAAAGCCGCCTGTTCAAAATACAAATTCCCATCGTCCCACGCAACTTATTAGCTGACCTAACACGGAAATTAAGAAAAGACAATCGCCTATTGCGAACTGTGTTTTATCATACACCTTCATACACATAATACGAGGTAAAAACAACATTACCACACTAGAAGAGAGTGTTGAGCTCATTGTTCGAACACAAAAGCGAAAGTTCATTCATTCGCTATGAGATAATTAGGTGTTTCACCCTATTGCGTCACACGACGGTTTTTCACCGATTGTTTGGACACTAAACTTATGTGTATGGAAAAAATTGCCACGCGTGCCATTGTTGTGTGATCTGTCGGAAGTTTTTTTTTTCTAATCGTCGTGATGAATGTGTTGACGGTACGGTGAGGGAACTGTCATTGTGACAGCTGTCAAAGCGCGTTGATCTTTCTGTGGTTTTGGATTTGAATTTGGAATGTGTTTTGCCGAGCTAGGCTGCCTGCATTTTTATGATTAATTATTCGGTTCCTGATAGTTATGTCTATATTATAATGATCTTATATTCACAAAAAATTTAAATCTGAATTTGTGAAGCTTAGATCCTTTTCCATCTTTTCTAAGGAGAACTAAAAACTCTGTTTTATAATCATCATCATCATCATCATCCACAGCCCGACTTCATCCACTGCTGGGTATAGGCCTGTATTTACTTGTGCCAAGCTCCACGCTCTTGTGCCAGCCTCATCCAGGATATTCCCGCAATGGCAACATTGTCATCTGCCCCTCTCGCCGCGGACTACCAATAATACCAGTCAGAAAATTATAACAATGTTTTCGTTGCAATCAGTTGATAGAAAGTCAAGCAATATTATAAGAATTCATTATAACAACTCGGTTACTTCAACTGCCTTGGTCACAAGTCATAAGGTTACCCATGCAATGTCAACGTCCGCAGAGATAATTGCTTCATTTTTGTCACTGCATGAATACAGACGTTGTTCCCACGGTTCGCTCGTCTTTTGTCTTATTTCATTGTTGCAGTAACGAAGCGAATCAAATTCGTTTCCTTATGTGTGTGCTATGATTTACGTTGATTTCCTTTGTTTGAATTAAAAGATATTTTAGTTTTTTATATATTACTAGCATAACGCCCGCGACTTCACTTGCAAAAATTGTGATAGCTCGGCTAATATGCTTGATATAAATACAATATATAGCCTTATAGCACCCACGAATAATGTAGCTTTCTGCCAGTGAAAGAATTTTTAGAATTGGATTATTAGTTCCGGAGATTACCCCCTACATACAAACTTATAAATAAATTTTACCTATTTAAAATATTAGTAGGTATAGATGAAATCCATTAAGGCTTTGAACTACAGTATTGGTCGTACAGACATTAGTTTTTTTTTCTATGATTTTTATTGTCATTCACACTCATATTAGCCTACAATTCAAACTCACTTCACCACTGCGATTTGAGACTATCAGGACATTTCATCACAGAACAATCATGATCCTACTATTTATCCTCATAAAGAATGCCCTGTGCAATAATCCGCCGGGCATATCGAACCTCCAATCCAAATGAATCAGCAACCAGCTTTCAGCTTTAATTATACCGTTAACCGCCTCACAATTAAGAACTCCATCGTACAAGCAATCATACAGCCTAACTATACAGTATGTTTCAGAAAACCGTGGTCATATTTAGGGATGTGGTATTATAGAACATAAAATTCAAAAGAAAAAGTAATTAGTGGTCCCGCACAGGACAAAACAACAAAACTAAATTGATTAAGTAATTTTCTCCATAATCTCGAAAAAATATTCGGATGTTTCTTGCAAAATTCTATTAACATGGGACAGCTGCTTTTTTTTTCTCGGTGATCTTTAATACACTTTGTTGATCCTATCCAGCCTTTCCTTGCTGTCCTCCCTCAGCGACAACCCATGCCGATAAATTGTTAAGATTTTATGTCCTGGCTGGAGACCTTACACTAAGGTTAAGAAGCCGATAACCTCCTAAATCGACCAGAGAGATACCATTCATAAAAAATTATACATGCTGTAGACTTATTAGAACTCGATTTGGAATAATTTAGAAGTTTCATGCTCCAATAAGTTTGGTATAAATGCTGTTATAAATTGGTGTTGTCAAAATATATGAAACAGTCGTAATTAGCCTCTTGTATCGAACAAAAGTGGTATAGTTAATAAAGGCGCGTGCGTTGAAAGACACAAAAAGCTACTAGTTTGTGTGGTGCAAGTTAGGAGCGGAGATACTTTATTTTATGATGTTGGAAAAGTTGGTTATCATTCCGAGCTTAGAAAATTATAGAAGCTTGTAATAATGGAAAGTTTATGAAACAGACGAAGGAAGAAAAACCGGCCAAGTGCGCGTCGGACTCGCGCATGAAGGGTTCCTTTCCATCGTATTAGGGAAGCCCCCTTTAATTTTTAATTATTTTTTATTATTTTTTTGTTATAGCTGCAACTGAAATACACATTCTGTGAAAATTACAACTGCTTATTACGGATCATGAGATACAGCCCGCTGACAGACGGACGAACGGACGGACAGCGGAGGCTTAGTAATAGGGTCCCGTTGATTACCCTCCGGGTACGGAAACTTGAAAATGAAGCTAGAAGGGAAGTTGGAATTGAAATAACAAAGGTATTAGAACGTCTTTAAGTAGGTAAGCTTAAGAAATTGGCTCTTTTTCCGTCTGTCCAAGACAGATTGAATTGATTCTACACTAAGCAAGAATCAAGCAAGATGCAAAGCAAGAATCAAGATGATTAAAAACAAGTAATTTCGCTGTTTGTTTATACCACATTCTCTTTAACCGAGCTCAATGAACGCTAACGAAGTTAAATTAATTATAAACACAATGCGTTATCAATACCAACATCTGCCATTACCAGAGTTAAGCATATTACTATTGGGAATACTTAATATTCTACGTACTACATGCTTACTTGAGTTTTCCTTAAAGAGATTGTTCTTGTACTTTAATTATGTCTTCTACGGACATTATATATGTCTGCGAATACAACAACATAAACTGTTACAACTCATTAGTTTTTCATGTGTTTCCATAACATAACATCACGCTTGTAATCCTCGAAGGGTTAGGCAGAGGTGTACCTAATAGTACACCCACATTTCGCCAGTTATGTTTAAGTCCCATGTAATAGGGGGCGAGCCTATTGCCACCAACTGGACAAATCCAGACTCCGTGAAATTCCTGACGGAAAAACCCAATAACACCCGACCCAGGAATCAAACTCAGGACCTCATGCTCAGCAGTCGCTTGCGACCACTAGACCAATGAGGCAGTCTAGGCAGTTCATGTATTTCCTTCGTCCTACATTGACTAGTAGGAAGTTCCATAATGTAGGTTCGATATCAAAATGGCCAGAAAAATTGTTCTTTTTGAGATACACTATTTTGTATAAAAATGTGAAAAGTTTTATGCCGCCTCTGACTTGGCTTTTAACATGAATTTTCATGATTTATTGATAAATTATATTTTTTCTGTTTTTTCGAAAGCTTTGATATCATGTAGTTAGCACTTGTTCTTACTCTCTTAGCTCAGTTTTTATTGAACACAGCATCACATATTAACAGCTAGCAAACAAACACTGCAATTGCTTTTTTACAATACACGGCACGGACTCGACGCTAAACCAGTCCGAAGTGAAAGTTATATTTGTGCATTCTAACACTTGAGTTGAGTGCGAAAGCTTCCGGTCCAAGCCTCGAGGTATTTTTCTATATAATTACTAATATTAAATAATTTTCTATTAGGTAGACGCTTAATGCCGGAATCGCCGAATGTAATGCGATAAATTATATCGTTAATCGATCTAGTTTGGGTTGAGTTTCATTGAAGGGCGTGGTTGGGTAACTTCCCGGATTTGAAAATTAGGTTTGAGAGGTAATAGTGCTTTAACTGAAAATACATGTCATTAAATTAAGAGTATTTGTCAACATAAATGGCCTCGTAGAAGACGGCGGTACGAGCTGGACAGAACCAACGACCAGAGGTCCACTTAGCCTTGGATT
Organism: Noctua janthe; assembly: GCA_910589295.1. Taxonomy (NCBI): domain Eukaryota; kingdom Metazoa; phylum Arthropoda; class Insecta; order Lepidoptera; family Noctuidae; genus Noctua; species Noctua janthe. The sequence continues at coordinate 4,550,562 of OU342561.1, forward strand.
GAAATAACTGGATCGGGTTCTGGTCATGGAGGGAGGCTTTTGTTCAGCAGTGGGATGGTGCAGGCTATCAGTATCAGTATATGGCGTACTGTGAATCTACAAGTTGTTATAATGTGCCACTGCAGATACATTGCTGAGAGCTTTTGGTGTTTTGAGAAAAGGGTTTCTTTTTAAAATCCATAACAGTGTTTGAACGTTATATTATCTATTGGTGAACTAAATACAGTTAAAGAATATTCACTAAGTACATACTTATATAACATTACGCCTGTATGTTCCCGAAGGGCTAGGCAGAGGAATACCTGGTACTGGTGGAGCACACCCACATTTCGCCAGTTACCTATGTTGAAGTACAATGTAAGAGGCAAACTTATAGCCATCAACCGGGCACGAATCTTGACTCCGTGGCTGCTACTGAGAAATTCCTGATGAAAAAACCCAATATCACTTAGCCCGACCCGGGAATCGAACCCAAACCTCAGGCAGGTTCCAGACAACCAGGCAGTCAAAACAAATATGGAGAAATCAATAATCTTAGTAAACTGATAGCCATTTTATCAATTGATCTAGTGTACATCCAGGATATGCCGTCAATAACTCGACCACACCAGCGACCAACCAATGACACTCCCAAGAAGCTAATTCCGAGCTCAACAAGAACTGTTCATAACTGCAAATCCTCGATCACGTACCAACCCTACAATGGGGAAAGCGTACAGTCATGCGGTTTATGTTCTGATATAGTTTTTGTATCAATTGTTTATAAAAACCATCATCTGGTAACCGACGGTGTTCGTGACTGGCCAGTATTGCGTCTAACTGGATACCTAGTGGTTTTGTAACTATGGTCTTGGATGGTAATATAGTTATTTTTGTATTTGTATAAGGTGTACGTTTTTTCGGTGGCTTGTTTGGTTTCCATTTATTTGAATGTTAGATAATAATCAAATTTTCTTATGGGGTTAAAGGCGTTACTTCAGAAGCACGTAACTGCATCATTCTGTTCTAATAAGTTATTATATATGTTACGGCTAAAAGCCGAAGTGCGGCTACACCTAGTTTTAGCCGGCTTAACCTAGGTGCAGCCGGTTAAACTTAGATGTATTTTACTTATCTTCGGTTAGAACATGCAACCAATTTATTATTTATTTTTTTATTTATTTATTCAATAGCGAGAAGCTCGAGCTAAATAATAACAGCCGCTCGGGTCGATCATTAGGTTAAGCCGTGCTTGCCTAGGTTGGTCTGTGGGTTGGTGACCGCCCATTACATACCGAGTTTCCTCCGTGCCTCGGAAAGCACGTTAAGCCGTTGGTCCCGGCTGTCATTTGTAGATCTTTGACAGTCGTTAGGCAGTCAGTGGCCCAAAAAACCTGACAACCAGTCTTACCAAGGGGTATCGTATTACCCAGTACTAACTGGGTTGTGGAGGTCAGATAGGCAGTCGCTCCATGTAAAATACTGGTATTCGGCTGCATCCGGTTAGACTGGAAGCCGACCCCAATATAGTTGGGAAAAGGCTAGGCAGATGATGATTTATTTATTCAATATAACTCTAAATTACCGCGAGTATTAGGCGAAATAATATCTAATACTCGTACTAACGAGCGAACCTCGGTGACCAATCCGACCGTCCATTCAAAAACAGCAGTGGCGAAGGAATTTTTTGGAATTTGGACGCCTTTATGTCACAGTTCTAACCTAACCTAACCTAATCCATTTGGTCGGAGTGTCCTAGCAATAAAAAGAAACACAATTGTTACCGGCCGCACCTAGGTTTAGCCGGCTAGAACTAGGTGTAACCGTACTTCGGCTTTTAGCCGTAACATATATATCTAAAATGGGAGATGAGAGCGAGACAGGATTTCTTGGAAACTGTTATGTTGCTAATTATAGTAATAATGATTGGTAAACTTAAGTAGATGATATTATAATAATTTGATTACGAAAGCGACGGTGTTGCGCCTGGTAAGTATTGCGTCCACATTGGGTTGTATTAATCGGAGATTTGATACTAAAACAAAACAAACAAACAAACTATAAACGGCGATAAATGACAAGCAACCAATCTTTTTCTTTTTCTTAGTTTTAGCCGGCTTAACCTAGGTGCAGCCGGTTAAACTTAGATGTATTTTACTTATCTTCGGTTAGAACATGCAACCAATTTATTATTTATTTTTTTATTTATTTATTCAATAGCGAGAAGCTCGAGCTAAATAATAACAGCCGCTCGGGTCGATCATTAGGTTAAGCCGTGCTTGCCTAGGTTGGTCTGTGGGTTGGTGACCGCCCATTACATACCGAGTTTCCTCCGTGCCTCGGAAAGCACGTTAAGCCGTTGGTCCCGGCTGTCATTTGTAGATCTTTGACAGTCGTTAGGCAGTCAGTGGCCCAAAAAACCTGACAACCAGTCTTACCAAGGGGTATCGTATTACCCAGTACTAACTGGGTTGTGGAGGTCAGATAGGCAGTCGCTCCATGTAAAATACTGGTATTCGGCTGCATCCGGTTAGACTGGAAGCCGACCCCAATATAGTTGGGAAAAGGCTAGGCAGATGATGATTTATTTATTCAATATAACTCTAAATTACCGCGAGTATTAGGCGAAATAATATCTAATACTCGTACTAACGAGCGAACCTCGGTGACCAATCCGACCGTCCATTCAAAAACAGCAGTGGCAAAGGAATTTTTTGGAATTTGGACGCCTTTATGTCACAGTTCTAACCTAACCTAACCTAATCCATTTGGTCGGAGTGTCCTAGCAATAAAAAGAAACACAATTGTTACCGGCCGCACCTAGGTTTAGCCGGCTAGAACTAGGTGTAACCGTACTTCGGCTTTTAGCCGTAACATATATATCTAAAATGGGAGATGAGAGCGAGACAGGATTTCTTGGAAACTGTTATGTTGCTAATTATAGTAATAATGATTGGTAAACTTAAGTAGATGATATTATAATAATTTGATTACGAAAGCGACGGTGTTGCGCCTGGTAAGTATTGCGTCCACATTGGGTTGTATTAATCGGAGATTTGATACTAAAACAAAACAAACAAACAAACTATAAACGGCGATAAATGACAAGCAACCAATCTTTTTCTTTTTCTTGTTCTAATATATTGTATTATTCCACCTTTTTTTTTTGTTTTATATTTTTCAAAATTGTAATCTTAATTTAACCTTGTGTAATTTTGTATTGTATTGCTATTATTTTTTTTTTTTTGTTTAATTGCAAATATCTGGCATTAGTCCGTTCGCATTTATTTATACAAATATCCCAGTTATACAGGGAAACCTATAATTGGCCATATTAACTGTAACACGTATATTTTGTAAAATAATTTTATGGATCGCTGTTGGTTACCTAAATAAATAAAATAAAATAAAATAAAATAAAATATATTTTTTGGGTTATTCTTGTATTTGACTTTCAGAGCAATGTGTCTGGTTAATTCGATATATGGATCGTATTTTGACGTCTCGGTAAAGAAGACTAATAAATTAAGTTGGAAAAACACACAGTACGAAAATGCTAAATACCTAGCATTTTTTATGTATTTTGTCCTCATAGTTCAGTATGGAAATCTAACAATTACATTAATTACGGTTTGGAAACTAGATTGTTAGTCATCATGGGAGATAAGTGATGGTTTTAATTATGATGTCATCATGACCTATCAGACTGGTATTACAGAAGTACCGTTCTGTATCGTATGAATTTCCTTGTATTTTCCTAGTAGGCACATAATCTGCTTATATAAACGGCCGAGCCCCTACAAAATATAGTTTATATACTTATGTACGAGTATGTATGTAAATTGAAATACTAGAAAGGAAAATGGTAATAAATAGGACCGTATCGTATTGTCTGCCTACTAAAACTAATTCTATTTATTTGCAATGATTGTCAATTATTTTATTTAACCCAGAAATAAAAAGTAACTCGTGGTTAAATAATAACAGCCGCTCGGGTCGATCGTTAAGCCGTGCTTGCCTATGTATTATATGCTTGTGTCTGTGGATGGGTGGATGTTTTTCTAACCATAACGCATTTTCACTCTCTAACTGCTTAAAAAGCTATGATTTCAAGTTTAGAGCCTAGCTGCCTCAAAATAGCTATTAAAATATTTTTTGACTGAATAAGGAAAACTACAGCAATAGCCACACCAAGTGCGTTTGCGCCGTTCAGTGAAACGTGTTGGTTTACAAGACCAACTGTTAAAAGAACTGTGAAAGAAATAGCTAGAATTGGGTGCTTGCCCATTGCCCAGCAACCAATCGAATGGCTTTAGTTGCCGTGGCCAATGAAGGTAGCTATGGCCCCCTGTGATCAAATACAGTGACGTTGTTTTGATATGGAAAGAAAAATTCTAGTGCGAGTAGCGTTTGAACCTGCGACCTTCCGATTCAGTACACCGGACTTCTTAACCAATTAGACCATCGCACCCCGCTCACAGTTCTCGAAATCTTCGTTCCATTAATAACGTCTTACGGTGACGTTGGCGCTATCTATTTAAGAAAGTATCGAACTAACTTATACCAACACGTTGACATTACAGCCAAATCAATAGAGATATTGATTTGGCTGTATTTGAAAGAAAACAGACAGAGATGTCTGTTTTCTTTCCATATCAAAACAGCTGTAGTTCCCTACGCAGAGTTTGCGTATAAAAATATTAAAAATTACAGTGACGTTGTTAAAAAAGGTTTTTCCACTACATCACAAAATATACATAAAAGTCCCATGTTTGCCACACGTAACCTGTATGAATTTCTAGTTATGTTGCGACCGAGCAAATCAAATCGTCAACACACTGAGCTAACTCGTCAACAAACAGTAGGCATGCGTGGTAATCACTGCTCGTTCTATGTAAAATATAAGATAATATCACGCCTGTAATCCCCGAAGGGTTAGGCTGAGGTGTACCTAATTGTACACCCACATTTCACCAGTTATGTTTAAGTCCCATGTAATAAAGGACACCTGCAATTTCCAGGATTTAAACGAATCCAACGACAGAGCTGTACAGGTGGCAATATACTGGTTCTATATCATTTGAGTCTTACGACACGCAAAGAAGAAGAATAAGGGACAACCCTATCGGCATCAACCGGGCACAAATCCAGAATCCGTGGCAGCTACTGAGAAATTCCTGATAAAAAACTCAATAATACTTTGCCCGACCCGGGTATCGAACCCAGGAGCTCATGTTCAGCAGTCGCGCTTGCGATCACTAGGCCAAAGAGGCGGTAAAGGTATCTAATACCTTTATCCTTCAGAGACTAATAATTGCAAGATGTAATGGTTAATTGATTACCTACTACTGTTGGTGACAGTTTGCCAGGCAGTTACATAATATCAATTGAATTGGTAGATTATTGAGGCTCTATCCACAATTTGCTTTAATTGATTTAATCAAATATCTGCCTCATTGGGCGAGTGGTCGCAAGCGCGACTGCTGAGCATGAGGGGCTGGGTTCGATTACCGGGTCGGGCAAAGTGTAATTATGTTTTTCCATACAGGAATTTCTCAGTAGCAGACACGGAATCTGGTTTTGTGTACGGCTGATGGCAATAGGCTCGCCCCCTGTTACATGGAAATTAAAAACATACTGGCGAAATGTGGGTGTACTATTAGGTACACCTCTGCCTAACCATTTGGTGATTGCAGGCGTGATGTTATGTTATGTTGGTAACAGCTTGTTTTACAGTTACATAATATCAAATGAATAGGTAGATTATTATAGCTTTATCCACAATTTGCTTTAATTGATTTCTAAGCCATGCTCAGATCTATAAAATAATCTGCTTATAAATTCCACGATTTTCTTTCATAAGATTAACAGGCATGTAATTTTATCATTCTTTTTTTTAATAAAAGTATCTTAGAACTCCCTTATGATGTTCTTAAGAGTCTTAGCAAAGATTATTTCCATAGGGATCAGCCTGTTATCTAGATTTTAAAATGCAAAGCTTTTATGATAATTTGTAAAAAAGTCGTTTGCAACTGCACTTGTGTTTCAAAATTTTATTTCTATCTTTTTTTGGATAAGTGGTGACCTAACTTAATGTTATTATCTCTAGAAACGGGATATTTACCATGTTTACTGTTTTCTTTGAGTTCCCGATATTTGGACGCTGTTGCAAGCACCATGATCACGGATAAACTGAAGTTATTGCGGGTGGGTGTTTATGAGCAGACAAATTGGTCAGGCATTGGTTGGCCATTGGTTCTGACCATTATAGTTTAAAATCTTGATCTTAACTTAATGTTGCCTATCATTAATGATCCTTTATGTAATTATGGTTAATATTAAAACAATAGGAGCAGCCTATAATGTTCCCACTGCTGGGACACAGGCCTCCTCTCTATGAGAGGGAATGGGCTATAATCCACCACGCGGGCTCAGTGCGGGTTGGTAGATGCCACATGTCTTCGAATTTTAGGTTCTAGGACATGCCGGTTTCCTCACGATGTTTTCCTTCACCATTTTGAGAGAAGTTTTGGTTAAAACAATACCTTTGTTTTATACAAATATATTATGATAGCTCTAAAAACCCGACAACAGTAAAATGATACTTAAAAGAACATTAATAAATAAAGATTAATTTATGTTCTTATGTCTATTATGTTTTTCAGTTCCAGTTTATTTCAGAATCAACATCTAAACATAACCCATTACTCATATCTACTTTTAGAACAAAATTTACCTTTATGTTACTACGTCAATGTATAAGTTACATAACTGAGAGAAAAAACAGACTAACACCCACAGTACAGAGCTGAATTCATACCTCACTGAGTTTTCTCAGCATTAAAAAAGCCTGTGAAATTAGCATAACAATGGACGTGAAACTTATATCTTATATTAAATATATTATATTCATAATTTGAGAAGACGTCATCAGAATCAATTATATTTTATATTTGTTTGTTTTACTACCCTATTATATTTTCCCATAAGTATAAAATGTTAATATAATACCTAAATCTTTGTAATAAATAATATTCAAGTGGGTGTGACGAATTTATTTGAGTTAATCTACTCGATTAGCATTAAGTTTTGTCAAAAATAATTTTATTTTTATGTGAAATACCTAAATCAATTTCAATATTATATGGCTGTTGTGATATATTATGTGTTACAACGAAGATTTAAGATTCTTTAATTAATTTAATTCTGTGAATGGAGATTTTAAATCTTAAATGAATTCAAATACCAATAAAATAGGTAAACAACTTGTTTGAGAAATTATGTAGTTTTTCAAAGCACCTGTCTCGGTAAAATTAATTTAAAAAGTAGCTGACTTAATTAGGTTCATTAATTAAATGCCTACAAATTAGAAGTCCCAGGAAATAGGCTTTTTATTACATTTGTGATTTAGATTTCTAAATGATGTCTAAATCACAAATATGAGAAAGAAATGAAATCTTACCTACTTGTAAAGTTGACTTTGACAAAGTGGTGTGAAGTTTTTTTTATTTAATACTTTAAGTACACAAAATGAACTGAGGCGGACATTCAAAATACTTTACGATAACTGTGTAGTTCTAATTACCCATAGAACAAAATTCCATCTTATATTTCCTAGACATTTGTTTAAAATGTTATGATCTAAATATTGGTTTCCTAAATCATGTACTTTACTCTAAAAACTAAAGTGAACCATAAACACCATACCAACAATGTTCAATGAAGTTCATCGTTTTAATTTTTTAATTAAAAATCATAATAGAATGGTTAACCCTTGCTTTTATCATTGCATGTAAGGTGTTAAAAAACCCTTCGCATGCAATCAACCACTGACATAAACTGCTGACCATGTAATAGTTTACAAACACTTGATTAAACTAACATACTCGTAGTTATTTTATTTATCAAAACAATCAATGATACAATGATTTTAATCCAAAATATTCAAGAATAAGTTGGTGTGAATTATTTTAGATGATTACTCAAATTAAAAACATAAAACGAGCTGAATTGTTATGAAAGTAGTTGCTCAAAGGAATCGGAAGAGAAAAATTACTTAAAAATATTACTTACATCATGATCCGGAACATATGTGTAAACATGCAGCTTATCGATCCTTATTGTACCCTGGAATGGATACAGCAGCGACCCTCGAGGAAGTTCAGCAGAGGTCCACACGCTGACTGAAGCTTCACGGCCCCTCGCTCCACCAGGCCTCAAAGCCAGGCTCAGGTCTTGCGGAATCAACACCAAAGTCTCCATCTTCAAAACACTTCAGTCTTTCTCCAAAGTTCCACACACAGTCACCACATAAATAAGTTATATTTAAAAATGTGACCGGTCTCGTCCATCACACTTAATGAGGATAAAATAAATTAGTATACGAAAAAAAATGTCGGGACGTCGGTTCGATTATCGGTTGACGATGTCGCCAACGAAATATCGGCGGTGCGTGATCGATCGCCCGAAGAAATGTCGTTATGTATTAATCACTGCGCGTGAGTTTGTATAGTGTAGCACACACTCAAACGAAAAAATGTTCTAAGTCCAAAAAAATGCGCGAACGAAACCAAGAATCTGTAGTAAAGTCCGGTAATGCGGTACAATATTACATTACGGCTCTGGGCGGGTAGTGTTCGGCGCATGCGCGGTAGGATGCGCACGCGCTCTTCTCTGAACGTGCACTGAAGGAAGCGCTAACATTGACCTTAGCCGCGGCCGTGATCGCGTTTACAGTTCATTTTTTGTTCGATAAAAAGGAGAGGAGTAGAGCCCTACAAGAAATATTTTATCCAAGCTGCGCTAAATTCAATCTTATTCTTGGTTAAATAAGATACGTGGGAAGGCAAATGCAAGTTTGTAAGGTGTATAGTAAGGTGCTCCCCTCCAAAGGCGGCACCTGCTTGACCGTGCGCCGCCCGTCAGAGTGGCGTAGAGCGCGGTGCGGCGCGCGCGCACCTGATCCACCTGTACATTATAGACAAACCTTTTTTTGGGTCCAATTAGATTTTTTTCTATACAAAACCTCGTAATAGATGCGGCACTAATTTTAGTAGCATTTCGTTTTAGTATGCATAGATTTTTTTCTTTCTGAAATAAATTATATTAAAATTATATAACGATTCGAAATTTTTGCTGAACCCATAAATCATTAAATTAATGCATAAATTACCAATTAGTCTGATCATGTAGGTACAGTCAGTTGCTACAATTTATTTTGCAGTCTTTGTGTGAAGATTTTTTTTATTGGACTTTTAGTTTACTGCTAACAGGGTAACCCTTATGAGGTTAATTCATTAATAGTGTAGGTAAGTAATATGTCTGCATTTCAAATGCCATGTCTCAGATTAAATAGAACAATGTTTTTTTTTTGCTTTTATTTCAATTTCGGTGGGATTTACCGCATAGAATGCATTTAAACTCTATGAAAATCAAAAAACTAGCTAAATAAATTAGATATCACCATGATTTAGGATATATACCATGAATAACCTTTGTAAAAAAATATTATAAAGACTATTGTATTTATAAAAAATAAAAATAATTTAATTTATTATAAAGTCTTTAAAATAATAACAATAAACATTTATTTCAGACTAGGTCCATATTTTTTTTTATAGTATCTATTTTCTTTATTGCCTAAAAAGAAAACATCATTCTTTTTCCACAGTTCTAATTATGTATTAACATTCAAAAAACCCGGAATAAAACACAATCATTCGTCGGCACCCATGTTTGTCTGCGTGACTTTTCTAAATGACATGTCAGGTGTATTATAATAAAAAACCTCGTACTTACTGCTTTATGACTTCGCACGCTTACCAACGGCATTGTTCAGCATCGTCTTCAAGTTCAAATGTCTTCATTGTGTATAGTACGGAAAAAATGTACGCAAACATCAATGTTTTATCTTTATGGCTACTGAAAGTTGAATAAATTGGATTAATTAAGAATTGTTCGTTATGTAAGACTGTTTTTAGTGAACGAACCTACAATTTTGTCTTTAATAAGTAGATTAGAAGTTTATAATGTGAGAGTTAAAGTTTAGTTTTGGCAGATTTATATTAATTTATGTATACCTTTGAAGTAGTAATACCAGGCAGTTGGGGTTGCGAATTTTTGTTTATTAGTTTTATACTGGAATACTGAACAAAAGATATTTTAATGAAATATTAGGAAGGTAAAGCAATCGATGCTGTAATTGTAAAAGCAACTACCTTACGTCCCTCTACTCAAAAAAAATACCCTTATAATTATATTTATATATAAAAATATATTCGAATCAAAACCATAATTTCATCAATTTCTACTTGACACAACAGATTTAGAAACCATCAGGTATCTCATATTAATTACATCGACGAGCTCGCTGTGGCATTTTCAAAAAATAATCAAATAAAATTGATCGATATTGCCCACAACCGTGGTGTTATGATATCGGATCCTCCTCATGGAAGACCGCAGGTTTGACACTGAAACTGCCTCCTCAGCAAGTCAATTTCAACCGTGGAAATGAAGCAACAGAGTTCATTTTAGCGGTTGTCTAACAACCACACATGATACGAAATGTCGACGACCTGAACACACCTGCCGGCAACCGCAATCCCACTTGGACTATATTAGGTATGTTATAGGAATTTAAAAACGTGTTACTTACCAGCATGCAACGTGACTCCTGGGCATTTGACATTTTTGAAATAAGGGTTGTTTTTAGAATAGTTTATTGACACTTTACATTATAGAGTTGATGTTATAAGTAGAAGGCGCATACCAAACTAGGGCAAAGGGTTAGCCGGCTTTGCGTCAGACTCTGTTTTGTCGAACTCCACAGAAAAAAAAAAGAAATTAAAAATGAGTTTGTTTCATTTTTTTCTTTTACTTTTAATTGTGTTACTGTTATGTCGTCGCCAATTAAATGTAACGCAAAGATAAGGAACTTAACAGATTGGTAAAAACTAAACTAGGTAAGAAATAAATTTATGACGCTGACTGTATCTATTTATAAATTCATGTAATGAGTGAATTTATGACTATGGTAACTGGCTTGTAATTGATGCCATTATTTCATGGCAATTTAAAATATTACAACATATCCACTTTAACATAGATATCTACATAGTAGGTAATAGGTAAACCAAATATTTCGACAAATCGTAAATTTTTTTAATTAGAATGTACTTCTAAATATTTGTTAAAGAATAAAATCCCTAACCTTAAAAATCATAAAACCCAAAAATAATTAAATTACCATAAAACCACAACCCACAAAAATCCTATCAAAAAATTGAATATCCGAATAAGTTGCGCGTACGCAGCGGGGCGGGGTTTGGGGCGTGGCGTCCGAAGTCCCGCCTCGCGCCGTGCGTTACCGGTGCGCAAGACCTATTGTTAGCGCGATCGACGATTTTTATTTGTCAGTCAGACTTGTGTTTGTTTTAGAAGCTTTTTGACGTTTCAACTGTAGGTACTTAGGTACGCCTACTGGATGTGATTGGGTTGTAAAAGTGTTTTGTTTGATTGAGTGTTAGGTACAATTTTGTGAATGGAAATTTATAAAACGTTTATAATCAGAAAATATAGTAATTCCGCATATAAAAAAAAAATAGCTTTTCAAGTAGAAAAACTAACCTATTTTTACTTAATTTTTAAAGAAGATTTCAGTCAGGCTCAGTTTTTTTTTCATGATAAATCTGAAAACAACTTTATCTCTTATAATAATATAATAGAATTAATTGTACGTTTAATAACTTAAAGTCTTAAAGTGTATACTTATCAATTAAAAATATTTACAGCACAAAATAAGAGAAAGGGCCGACTTAATTGTGTGGTGCTAGCCTATAGTTCCTCTACATACCTACTATTAATTGTACGTATTAGAATTTATTAACCAATTTTATTAAAACTTATAATCATTCATATGAAGAATTTACTTATTCGTCATTTTGTTATAATACCCGTCAAACGTCTTTAGAAAACATACGGCAGCTTATTCTACATTTGCACGCGCAGCGTTCTAGCAGCTTGTCGAACGTTGCAACTGGTTGCTACTAAATCCCGCTTTTCATTAATTTAGAATTTTATCAGGATATTCTTACCCGACTGCGGCGAAGAAGGTTATGTATTTGACCTGTGTGTATGTATACCATTTTTATAATTGATAAGTTTTGTATTCAAATGGGTCCCGCCTGCTTAAAACTTTTATTTAATTTTAAATTTGCTTGTTTTCAGCTTTTGTATCGCAGTCGCGTTTTTAGTTTTTTTAATAACTTTTATTGTTCAATATCTGGATTTTTTCACTGTCGGCAATAAAGTTATCAATAAAGTTATGACTGCATTTATTATAATTTGAATTCGTAGCAGAAATCGTATAAGTCCACGTAAGAGATAAGTTCTTCAAGGAAATAGTCATTTGATTACCTGTACGATATTGAACATCCTTTACGGGTAAGCGCTCTCCATATCTATGTGCGGTTAACCCACTCACAATGACAACATTTTGAAGATGTTACCCTTTTTATTTCAGTACCTGGTAAAAAGAGGAAATTATATTTATTATACTCCTCCGCTATTCTTTTCTGACTAATTTCGCTGCAGGATCCAAGACAGTTAAGCTGTTTCTCTCGGACATCATCGAGCTTCATTGTCTCGGCGCTTTTCAGGTGGTCGCCACTGTTAATTCTGGGTTTTAGGAGTTGCTGTGGTTTCGTATTAATGTGGCGAGCTTGCCCAAAAAAAATAAAAATAACCCCTCAAAAAAAATGCGTTTAAATAAGGTACCTATTAATGATGATGAATAAACTTGTCATAATGGTGAGGTTGGAACATTTGGAAAAACTAGCATCACCATCGGCGTTTAGCTAAAGTAAAGCGTACACGTCGGAACTCCCACTCCGTATATTCCAAAACCGATGATCCCGCAACGAACAGACACTAAGCGGGCTTAACCCGTCACGCGTCCATGTGGCTTAATTGTCATTAAATTCAACTCAATTTGTGTTCCAAACGCAGATAAGTTGGTGTAACACGTCGCCTTCGATGCGGTATTGTACGGTGTTATTATAGCCTTTTTAGTCTCTTTATTCGGCTTAAAAGAATTTATTTTATAATATCGGAGAGGTGGGTCGGTAAAATTGACGGGCACTTTTGATCGAGCCACCCGCTTTGGAGGGTTAAGTGAGTGAAAGATTTAATTTTAGTGTTGTGTTATTTGTTTATTAAACCTGATTTTCTAGAAAATATTTTAAGTTAAATTGTTATTTAACAAGACTTGCTAGGTATTTAAGTACCTAATATTTTAGGCGTTGGTCCTGCGCCTGATCTCTCTCCGGTCGTGTAGCGGTTGATGCGACGTGATGCCGTTCCATCGGGCTATAGGAGTAAATGAACAGAGAGTGCACTTGTGTCTGCGCACATACTTGTGCACTAAAATATCTCCAGCGTCGATGGCCAATCTCCGGTACGATTGGGCGCCGCCGTAACCAAAAAACGGCTAGGTCTATTTTATTATTTTAAAGAGTCCCTATTTTTTTTTTAAATCAATGTACGATTTGCTTATGAAACAGTCAAAGTACACACATAGGTATTGACGTTTTAATAAATACATCAACATAAGGGCATGCAATCCCCAAAAAAAGCATCAAAGCATAACGTCCAAACAGTCCACGCCGAAATCGGATTGTCTCTAATCTGTATCAAAGGTCCGGCGACAAGCCGACATGTCCCGACCACTCCCGAGTCGCTCCGATTTTTATTTTAATACATCAAAAGATAAATATCTTAATTTTTTGACGTATTCACTGAGCTGTCTGTGGTTTACAATTGACGTTCTGTCGGTAATAGAACCTAGTTATAATTTGATTTTGAGTAATGCGCAAGCGCAGGTGTCTTGTTTCGTTGGTAGGTAATGCTCACATTGCTTATGTCTTGTTCTTGTTTCGTGGGATTAATTTGTAGTTGATTAGTGGGTTATATTTGGAGAGGCTAATATTAACTATTTTCACTTGAATACCTGCATAAACACGGCCTATTGAAAGCAGGAATTCCGGCCGTTATCTTTGGTGCTACAGTTCCAAAGCAGTAACTATCAATTCCAATTTCTTAAAACGAAACAGCTCAGGTAAAATGAATAAACATTAATAAAATTTGTAAAAAAAATGAAGGCCTTTTAACCTGTAATTGCAAACTTTAGTTGAAAATCACTTTCAGGTTGCATGGAAGTCTCTTTCTTTCGCTAACTGTCTATTTTTAGTGGCGAAAAATAAAACTTTAAAGTAATAATATCTTACAAATAAGATGGTGTTTAAGAATCCGGGGTAAGTTATTTAGGCTGCCAAGATGCAGGTAAGCACGCTGTGTTTCCTTTGTTACGATCAAGTGGAAATTTAGAGTCGCTAAGAACTTCTCCAATAAAAATTACGATATCATAACATAACATCACGCCTGTTATCCCCAAAGGGTTAGGCAGATGTGTACCTAATAGTACGCACGGCGGCCAATCAAGCTATGAAAAAACCAAATTAAGCTGATCTCTCATCGTACGGGAAGCTCATACAAAGCGAAGTCAGGTTATACTGGTTATCACAGCTTGATGTGCCGCCGTGTGTACCCACATTTCGCCAGTTATGTTTTTTCCATGTAATAGGGGTTGAGCCTATTGCCATCAACCTAGCAAAAATCCAGGCTCCGTGGCTGCTACTGAGAAAATGCTAATGGAAAAATTCAATAAAAAATTTCCAGACCCGGGAATCGAACCCAGGACCTCATGCTCAGCAGTCGCGATTGCAACCACTAGACCAACGAGGTAGTTTTCAGTCAAAAATTACGAAAGATATTTTACTGTACTTATCACAAAGAGAACTTTGCTCTCTCTCTACCCAAGACATGTCTACTGTAGCGTGGAGACATACACACATCTGCCTAGCCTTTTCCCAACTATGTTGGGGTCAGCTTCCAGTCTAACCGGATGCAGCTGAATACCAGTATTTTACATGGAGCGACTGCCTATCTGACGTCCACAACCCAGTTAGTACTGGGTAATGCGATACCCCTTGGTAAGACTGGTTGTCAGTCTTTTTGGACCACTGACTACCTAACGACTGTCAAAGGTCTATAAATGACATCCGGAACCAACGGCTTAACGTGCTTTCCGAGGCACGGAGGAAACTCGGTAAGTAAAGGGTGGTCATCCATCCACAGATCAACCTAGGCAAGCATGGCTTAACCTTGTAGCGTGGAGACACACAACAACAAAAGAAAGGCAACACAACGCGACGGAACAGCTCCTGCCATTACGCATACCTACATTAGCATGCAACGATCGCCTCCCACTTAATTTAGAGTTTTCTTCCGGGCCTGAGGCTTAGTCTCGACGCATTCCTTCACGCTATGTTACGTTTAGCGGTTGGAAGGCGAATTTTGGGACCATGGCTGGTAGATGTTTAGCGGTTGTAATGTTATCATCAGTATTGGTGAAATGGACCGAGAGCCCATTAATCCCAGAATATGTAATCTAATAAAAGCTGAAACTTTTTCTGTGGAACTAACTTACTAGAATGGGTGTAAAAATACCCTAACGAAGCCAAAACGGTACTTGTTCTCTCTGTCATTGCGATCATTTTTAAACTGAGCCTGTAGATCATCATCATCTGCCTAGCCTTTTCCCAACTATATTGGGTCGGCTTCCAGTCTAACCGGATGCAGCTGAATACCAGTATTTTACATGGAGCGACTGCCTATCTGACCTCCACAACCCAGTAAGTACTGGGTAATACGATACCCCTTAGTAAGACTGGTTGTCAGACTTTTTGGGCCACTGACTGCCTAACGACTGTCAAAGATCTACAAATGACAGCAGGGACCAACGGCTTAACGTGCTTTCCGAGGCACGGAGGAAACTCGGTATGTAATGGGCGGTCACCCATCCACAGACTAACCTAGGCAAGCACGGCTTAACCTAAAGATCGACCCGAGCGGCTGTTATTATTTAGCTACGAGCTCCTCAAAACTGAGCCTGTAGAAACGAGGTAAAAACCGACGTCACTTAGTTCACATATATACATACAACTTACATATGCAAACAAGGCAATTTGTTTCACCATATGGCCAATACATTGCGAGAAGGGAATTGCCCCACATGCTGTCTCCTTGTAACATTAGTATAAAGGCACTTAACTGAATGGCAAGCTGTTGGATATTTTTTGCAGATTTTGGCAAGGTTTTCTATGGATATGTAGCAGTAGGAGTCCGGGCAATTTTAAAGAAGGTTAAAGTCACTTCATAATCATAGTCACTTCAGTATCATAGTCACTTCATAATCATAGTCACTTCACTATCATAGTCACTTCATAATCATAGTCACTTCACTATCATAGTCACTTCATAATCATAGTCACTTCACTATCATAGTCACTTCATAATCATAGTCACTTCATAATCAAAGTGACTTCATAATCATAATCACTTTATTCGGAAAAGAACTGAAGTTACCGATATTGACAGTAAAGTAAGCAAACTGAAGTTACAGTGTGCCACCCCAGTTGGTTCTGGAGAATCGTGGAGTGCAAACTGGAGACTGGATGGGTATCCAAAATACACGAGAGCGCGTATAGCTGCTAGAGATAATCGTTTTCTTCTCTAATCCCCATACAATTGGATTTTCTGGAATCAAGAATCAGGTAATTTATAGAGACACATCTCTAATATAAAGTTAAACTATTCTTGTTACCACCTAATAGTAATTGACAGGACCAGCTAAACCAGCTACATCTACTAACTACTTAATTGCCGGAAGGGTAACAGACATTAAGACCGTCAATGTACCAGCATTATTCTAAATGGTCTCCCACAAAAAACCATACGGGCCTGTGGCCTGTTCTTATGAACGACCGTGGATTTAAACATTTAAATTTGTTCCCGAGGCGATGCAGGAGTCTAATTGTTCGGCCGGCGCAAATTATAAATTCATTAATGGGAAGCTGGGACCCGCGGCCATGGAGATTTTTCATCTCTGTACCGTGTAGTTTGCGTTCGTAGTTTTACAGAAGTGTGGGTGTGTATAACAGCTTCGCCACAAGCTACAGGCACACGAGCTGTGACAGTGACTGCGGAAAAAACAAATGAAAGAAATTGCTTTGAGCATGCGACTCGTCACCGCAACGCGTTTTGTGACGCGACGGCACTTAAATGAAACAAATGACACACGCGCGTGTAGTTTGACGTTCGTAAGTCGTATCGCCCGAAGTTATGAATAGGTCATTAGTGTACTTTCGGTCAATGAATGTGTGTGGTGTATGTGGGCGAATGTCAAAGTGGTCCAATAATAAACTGTCAAAATATGCAATTTGTCCAAGTTGTAATAAATTTCAGGAGTTGGTTTAGGTTCTGATTGGTTTTTTAATTGAATTTGTAGTTGCTTGTAATAATAGAGCCACAGCAGTTATTGATTGTTATCATGATTTATCAACACCTACATATTACAGATTTTTTTTTTTTTACATTTAAACACCTATCTACCTACCTACCGTTGATATTTTTACGTCACGCGTCGTATATCGCACCCTTAGAACATAAATGGCACTAAACGAAAATGTTGATTTTACAGTATGGCCGTTTTAAGATTTTTTAAGAATTGAATGGGTGATATGGAACTAAAAAAATATAAATAAAGCTTTGTGATCGGCTTAAAATAACAGTTTAACTAACGCTGTTTCAGTATCCAGTGGCATACGATAAAATTATTGATTATTTATCAATGGAGAAGCATTTAAAAAAAAAGTTTAGCATAGTGTCGGTTATTGTTTTCTAGTTATTCAAAACTTTTTGCTTAATGACCTTTAAATTGTTATTTTACCTACATTGTTATGATAAAAAAGAGAGAAATAAAACAATATAACTACTAAAATAATAAATAATTATATTTATTTGGCACATGCCCACAGTTTTCGGTAAAAATTATCACACATATTCATAATTAACAAATCTGTTTAAATCTAGGTAAAAGTATTATCAAAATAACAGAAACTTCGTCATTTTATCATAAATAACATTAATATTAAAATCTTGTTTCTTCTAGTAGAAGTCTTTCGAAGTAGGAACTGTAAAAGTTACGTAAAAATCAGCGTATTAAAGGTTTAATTATCATAACAGTCAGTAAAAATCTTGCAGTAATTTAAAAATATAGTTTTTTACAAAAAACCGTAAGTAATTATAAAAATATTGTATCAAAATCTTGTACATACTGTAAAATCTTGTAAAAACTGAATTACGAAAAAACCAGCAAAGCTTTTTAGCAATTTAGTCGTTAACGTCAGTTCTAGAACCGAGAAAAATATTAATAAACTAACAGTAACTTAAAAACATTTTCGCACATAAATCACAAAACAAACTTATCGAAAACTTCTTCTTACAAATTATAAATCAACAGTTTTTTTTAAAGGCGTTCTCACTACTCTACCTGCCTAGTTCAAAACTCTATCAAAGTAGGAATTGTAAAAATTGGGGATCAAACCAGCATCTAGAAGGCTTTTCACGTCATTCTTTTTTCTTTCAGATAAATCCAACTTTTGGTTATACAGCTGTTGCAGTTCTTGAGTCCGCTGGTTCCTTGTACTGACCCTTTTAGTGGCGCTACCGAAAATGCCCGTTATTAAATTCGTATAAGAACAAAATCCTAATTAAAGTTAAAAAATAACTGACACTAAACTCAAACTGCCACTTATGCAATTACGCACAGCTAATATTTGAAAGCATATTTATTGATTAAATGGCTCTTTACAGAAAATGCCCGTTATTGAATTCATATAAAAACAAAATCCACACTAAAGTTATTAAATAACTGGCATTATATTCAAACTGCCACTTATGCATTTACTCACTGTAAATATTCGAAAGCAAATTTATTAAATAAGAGGCACTTTACACAAAGTGCCAGTTTTTAACTCCCCTCGACAAGGATTCCCTCCGGAGACTTGACGCGAACTTGCGTAGTGCCGGTTTATCAATTACCGACTGGACAAATTGTGACAAATTCATAAGTGACACTAGCGACATCTAGCGAAAATTTGGCGCATTAGAGCTACCGGGGTCTTTGCATTAGGCGCGTTTCGTTTTATGCGTTTTGACTGTATACTTAACTAAAAAATGTCATTTTTTGTATAGTGCCACTTATGTTTTAAGAGTGCGATATGTAAAGAAACCCCACCCACCAGGCTTCTCTCTGCTGGCAATAATTCGCCCGTTGGGCCAGTCTGTAGTTGGGCAATGCATGATGATGACAAATCTGGTTGTCAATGTATGCTGACGAGATAATTATGTCCATGGTGATCTTATAAATCTCTATCGTTCAAAACAAAGTTCATTAAACTGGTTAACCACTTGAAAGATCGATTTTGACTACACATTATTGCTTTTTCATCAAACTGTGAATAAAAGACATCAACGAGTTTATCAATCAACTTCCCAGTTTGTATCGACCGTACCGTTTTGTACTCAAGTCTGTCTCCACTTTTTTGGTTAACACAAAGTACTAACCAGTAGTATCTGGATATCCAAAATCTTTATTTATGTCAACCTTATTATTGCTTCCTTCGGTTGGTCTAGTTGTCGCATGCGAGTATGATGGCCTGGTCGGGCAATGTTTTATTGAGTTTCCATTAAGAAACTCTCAGAAGCAACCACAGAGTCTGTACTCGGTTGATAATACATGGGACTTTAGCAACTCCTAGTTTTTGTTTTGCTTGTGTTAATTTCCAATGGATATGCTCTTCCGACGGGCCGTGGAAGGGTCAGTCATACTCCTAATGACAAAAACCACACGGTGTTCTTCCTCGTCAATTGTGGCTGGGGTGCGGAGACATAATTGCATTCTCCACAATCACCCCTGCAGTACCTGCCCTAACCTTTCGGGGATTACAAGCGATGTTATGTTATCAACGTCACCGTAAGACGTTATTAATGGAACCAAGATTTCGAGAGCTGTGAGCAGGATGCGATGGTCTAATTGGTTACGACGTCCGGTGTACTGAATCGGAAGGTCGCAGGTTCAATCCCTGCTCGCACTCGATTTTTTCTTTCCATATCAAAACAGATGTTATGTTATGTTTATTATTATTGCTATCAAAATTCACAAAGGAAGGCGTTAAAACCAAAACACCACATTTCATAGCCCAATGCACAGATTTCACGTCTCCTTATTCCAATTCATCACCACATACAGAGAGCAATCGTTTGTTGTTCAAAAGGTCAGCGACCTTACGGTAGCAAGAACATTTCTAACAAGATATTAATTGTTCAGCTGACGCCTAAGGCAGTCTTGTTAAAATAATTGTCGGTCTACTTGAATCTATTTTTCAAACCATAGTGTACGGGGCTTGGCTCATTAAAATCGTATAGGAGCTGGTGATTAGATTTGTCGGAATTGTGTACTGGCACGCGTTTCTTGTATAGTTTAATGAATGGGTGTTGCTGGTTATAAATGGTGGATTAGTAGGCGAGCAGAGATGATGACTAGATGAAGTAGTAAGGAAGCGTTTGCTTTATAAAACGAAAATTAAATGTGTTCTGGCTTTCAAGATGTTAGTTTTCTGAGGATGACTTTGATCGAACTGTTAGACCTTGAATGGCACCCGTATATATAAACAAGTCAAAGTGATTACTTGACTAAATTAAGATACGATTTTTATTCCGTAGTTTAGTAATTGCTTGAAGTTAGAACTGTCAAAGTTATAATTCTCAGCATTGCTTTCTTTGACGGTTCTTACTTCTTTCATATTCTTGTCGATTGCATAAAGATGGTTGCATAAGTAAGTACTGAAACTAAAAGTCTTATCTTGCTATTTTTTTAATGGTTGACTATTTTTCTACACCTAAAACGTTTAGCTGTCAATTTTTCTATGTCGAGGCACAACTTTTTCACGAATAATAGTTTGTTAAAATTTGCTTAGAGAGGTTTGTTGCTGTATGCTGGAATAGTGATAAAAACCAGAAGATTGAGATTATAAATATTATTAGTAGGTTATTAAAGTGGTACTATTATCATTTTAGGAGGAGGAGATGGTGGGACGAGCTGGACAGAACCAACGACTAGTGGTCCACATTGGCTCTGGATCGAAAGATTTGGAGGTCATGGGGGATGGCCTTTGCCCAGCAGTGGGATCACACAGTCTAACAGTAATGTAATTTAAGAGTGAATAACGAGTCTTTTTAACACGTCACGATATCAAAGTCGAAGTTGTAACTTAGAAAACTCAGAATTGCAATCTGAATAAATTACCAAACTCATGAATATTTTCTTACTGAATCTTTAGTAAACACCATGGTCTTAAAATCCAATCGAAGATGAAACCATATTTCAATCGGCAAGTCGTGACTAACAAATAAAACTTATCTCTCTAAATGTGAATATGATTGTAAGTTAACATCCTCTAGTATAAAATTAGATCTCCAGTTCCCTCAAAATGGCCGGTAGCCAAAGGAAAGGATACATTTTGATCTGTAATTAATAATTCTTTGAAACAGACGTAAACGTTTTGAGCCCAGGAGGGCAGAATTCTAAATATTTGTGCTAGAGGCTAGGTCCTGAGATTAGCTGTGTGTGTTAGTTTGTAAAAAAAAATGTTCCGTCCACTGCTGGCATGGATACAACAAGTAGCCAAGGTTCGATTTACACTCTTCTTTCTTGTGGTGGTTTTGTTCATTTTTTTCATGTTTTTCAAAAATGATGCGCTCATTCGGCAAAGTACATTGTTGGTGGTTTTCATTGACTTCGGATTTAGCCTAAATTTTATTATTAGGAGACCTAACGATTTTGCCTACTTCCCTAGACCTTCTTCGACTTATCGAAAAAAAATACTTGTGTTCTTTCATTTATTAATACACTTTTTTTTCGGATGGGAAATCATCAAATGTCCCCCCTCCCGCTCTGGACGGAGCGGAAAGGAGGTCAGACTTGTACTAACTAAAACGCACCCATGTTCCTTCTTAGCCCTTTGTGTTCCAGGCCGCGGTGTCTTTTTCAAACAGTCCCGCAGCCCTGAATTTATTGATACCCTTGAATAATAAAATTGCCAACATGCATATTCTCAATAAACTTTCACTTTTACGAATTCAAATTCCAAACTTCTAAACGATCCCCAAAATCTTAAAACGAGAGCCTATCATTCGAACGTTTACAGAATTCCATTTGGCGTTTCCAGACGAATATTAAGTTTGTATGCAATTTGAATACCGCCTACGGTTAGAGAATGGCAGCTATCATTTAGAAGCAATACCATGATGACTACTGTTGCACGTATTCGTAATTGACTCCATTTTGAGGAAAAATAGAGATGGGAAAAATGATGGCTGGAATCGATAACAGCCACAAGTATAATTATACTGTTTTAAGCATTCAACGTTTATAACTAAACTTATACTGTCACTTACGGGGTATCTTCCGTGATTTTCCATTATTGTGAGCTCCCGATATTTCGACGCTCTTGCAAGTGCCATGATCGCGGGATGACAAAAAACAAAACACGGAAGATAACGCGTGACAGTGTAAGTTTAGCTACAAGTATCTTTACAACGCTGCTGGTAGTAAACATTGTGTTTTCTGTAAAAATGGTTTTGTGTAATGTAAAAAAACCAAGACCCAGATCTAAAAGGTTTCTAACATTCAGACACAAAATAGGTATACTTGAAACATTTAATGGTTATCTGACAATTTCTAAAGAAAAATTCTATTCGAAACTTTTGTCATAAATAATGCCTATAAATGAATGAAAAGTATTAAAATACCTTTATGTAGGTAAATGGTTTCTGTAATTACTTTTCAACTTCAAATAATGTTATTCGTGTTTTATGCAACTAAACAACAGCCGACACAAAAAAAAAAAAACTCTTAACATAGTTGGTAGTAATTTACAACAACGCAAATCGACTCATAGTAGGCATAACGAATTGAATTATAATCGACTAGTAAACAAAATTGGCCACCTCTATTCGTAATGGGCAATCAGAATCGAAAAAGGAATGAATTTGAAATGCAAACTTTTTTTTTAAGAATAAATAAGGCAATGTTTTAGTATTGGGCGTTGCAAATAAATTGATATGCGTGAAACGGAACGGTGAGCAGGAGTCAATTTCGGAATTTATGTATGGATGGATGTTTTTTGTTTGTAGTTAGAATTCTTCGTTATGTTATTGAATAATCACATTTTTTTTTAAGATATTATCATTTATTAAGTAAACTAACTATAATTATACATTATTAATTAAAAACTAATAAATAAACTAACAACAAACTATAAAAGGGTATCGAAAAACTCCTCCTCAACGCTGTCAGCTGGTAATGTGTCCAAGAGACTGGCGGTGTTGCCACGTTGTATGGCAACACTTAGCCTCATGGCCAAGGTAAAAGCCAGCCCTTGGGTCACGGAAAGCCTCAACTAGGTGTTTCGAAATTTCCTTGAAAAGGCTATCAGCAGGCAGGCAGCACTCAGACCCAAGGCCAAAACTTATCAAAAAAATATTTTTTAGTTATTGCATTATATTCCAGCCAACCGTTGATGACCTGCAATCAGAGCAAATAATTCAGTAGAATTATATTTATACAAATGAAACAAAGTGGGTAACTATTGAGGTCCAATAACCAGGGCAAAAACACTAGGGTCATGGGGTCCGAGTACCCACCTAGTATTTCAAGAAATCGTCAAACGAATGGTCGACTCTTCAAGTGACCAGAGGGATGGCCTATATTCCGGCCAAAGCATTCAGCATGTTCATCCAGCGTGGCAATGCTGCACGCCTTCTGGGCACTTTTCCTATTGACAGCGATGTGGCAGAATTTTTTGACGCCCTGTAATGCTTTTCCCATTTTGATACTTGTACATATTTTTATATCATAGATCTATTTGTAGTTTGTAAATAATGTACATACTATTACAAGAGCCAAATGAAAATTGATTGTTTATCGGTTTTGGCCAAATCGGCCAGTTTTACTAAAACAAACATGGGAAATCATAACGCCTGTTATTTATATGACAGCAACCTGCCTCTCACCGAATTATTGAAGCAAATAATTATAAAAGTGATCTGCAGGTCAGAATAAGAATAAACTAAACAAATTGTCAGGGACTGGGATTCGTGCAAAAAGCTGAAGAAGGCCTTTACCCTAAAAGGGGTCCATATCTCTAAGGAAGACTAAACATACTAACAATATACAATAAGTAAATTTACTAACACCCCACTAAAAAATTTGAAACGAATATTATGTATCTCAAGGAAATAAGACTAACCATACTAAAAATATACAATAAGTAAATTTACTAACACTCTACTAACAACATTTGATTTGAAATTAATATAAAATATAAGAAATAAGACTAACCATACTAAGAATAGAAAATAAGCAAAATTACTAACACCCTACTAACAATATTTGTATTTGTAATCTAATCTACTGATAGAGATATGGAATAAACAACTTTTTTATTTTTATTTTTTTTTTTAAACAAATTGTCAAACTAAATTCATTCTAACTTCAATCTAATTATCCTGCACAGAGTTATCCTAGCTCTTTGATAAATTGGTACCTCTGTGGCGATCTATTCAGACCAGGACTTGATGAATACATCGATATATTTTCATCCAATTATAGGAATTATTCAATGTTCAATTATTTAGATTCATTTCACAGGATGGCAACGATTGTGTGTGTATTGGTCGATTGTGTAGTACTGATCAACTGCTATTCGGGATAATTTTCAAAATAATCGTCTTTATTTTAGTAATTTGAGTTTCTGATCGTAACCATAAGTAATGTGTACTATATGTATTTGACTAAACTGCTGTTTCGTGTTTTCATACGAAAGTTTCTAGTTAGTTTTCCCCTAGAGGGAATTTCTATAAAAAAAGGAAAATCCTACCAGGCGTGTACCCGTAATTATTATGCTAATTTTAACATCAAGTGTCACTAGTTATATTCAAATTCACGACCTTTCGACAGTCTATTTGACGTTTGAAACTAAAGCTAGTATATTAATCAATGTTTGAATCGTTAAAGCAAATTACTAATACCAGCGATAACAAACAGAATGTCCAAATAAAATCGCACAGAAGACTTTAAAGGTTCGATTCCCGCACGAAACAAGTAAATATTTGTTTGACCTACAGATAGTTTTCCGGGTCTGGCTATTTGTTTATGTGAGTTTAAATGTTTGTAACTGTGACCCATGATTCAGGACAAATTTATAGTGTGGGGTTAAGTTTTTTTTCTAAACTTTGCTTAATGCCGAGAGATAAAACGCCATCTGTGCAATCGTTATTAGGAATTAATTTCGAATCCTTGATGTAATTGAGCTCGGGCACCAGTACACAGATTTTCTTAAGTACTAGGCTATCAAGAACCGCAGGAAGTAAAACCAAAGGTCCTGTATGGTCTCAAGCTATTTACATTAAACCTTTTTACACAATTACCAACACAATACCCGTACTCAAGTCTTCGACTTTAGCCGTATATCAGCCTTTATAATACCGATATTCTTTAGAAATTCACTTAGGTACTACATGGGGTGCTAATTGCAAGCAAAATGAACAGATAACGATGCCTATTCATAGGACGACACGGTCATTAATTTTCCTTATAAGTAATATAATGTAGGAAGCTTTTGAACAATATTGGCTCTGTCTTCAGTAATAAATGTATAATGATCATTTAATTATAAAAAAATGTTTTGACAAGGTTGTAGCTGATGACTATTTATATCTGCGGGACTGTTCGAAAGAGATACCGTGGCCCTGGAACACAAAGGGCAAAGAAGGAACATGGATGGGTTTTAGTCAGGACAAGTCTGACACTCCCTTCAGCTCCGCCCAGAGTGGGGGGGGGGGGTCATTTGATGATTCCCATCCGAAAAAAAAAAATACCTTTTATATGCGATTAGTTTAAAACTGTTTCATTTTCATTTATTTAGGGACCTGCAGTAAATCCAGCAAAAACTTGAACCATAACATATTATCATCGTTCAATTGTCGTTGTCATACAAAATAAATCATAGTTATCATTCTCCGGCCCTTATCCCAATTTATTTGGGGTCGGCACAGCATATCATACAAAATAAATTTTATATAATATTCTGTTTCAGGCAGTCGCGCCATGTAAAATACTGAATCCAGTTAGACTGGAAGTCGACCCCAAAATGCTTGTGAAAAGGCTAGGATAATATTCTTTTTCATCATAAAAAAGTCTGATGTAGTCAAAACCTATTTTTAATAACTTTTTTTTTCATAACTTATCTATTTGGATGAGGTAAAAAGAACTGTGCATCAGATTTAAATTAAACTAAATTCATACCCACTCACTGATACAATTCCACACCCATAGACAAACATTTAAATATTAACCCAGCCAGCGTCGACGACAAACCATCCGAAACCTGAACAGCCCACCTTATGCGAAGCGGGGCCCTCTCTCAGAGATAAGGCGGACAGGGAGCAAAGACTAAAGAGATCCGCCAAAGATATACCTCGGCTAACAATTAACAATGAGACATTATATTCACGAGTAATGCTGCCGATAATTACCAGGCCGGACGATTTGCACAAGCAAGTTAACTTATAGCATCTTGTTCTATCGTACTAATTGATGGTGCTTTTTGAGAGTTTGTTTTTTTGTTGGTTCTTTTTATTGCTTATACCTAAGTATAGGAAGCTCGTGGCTAAATAATCACAGCCGCTCGGGTCAATCTTCAAGGTCGCGTTTGCGTTGATTTTTCCGTGGATGGGTGACCACCCATTATATGCAGAGTTTCCTTCGTGCCTGGGAAAGCACGTTAAGCGGTTGAGCCTGGCTGTCGTTTGTAAATATTTCACAGTCGTTACATACAGCCAGTGGCCCGAAAGTCTCACAAACAGTCGGACCAAAGGTCATCGTATTACCCAGTACTAACTGGGTTGTGGAGGTCAGATAGACAGTCGCTCCCTGTAAAATACTGATATTCAGCTGCGACCGGTGAGACAGAAAGCCGAGCAACATCGTTGGGAAAAGGCTAGGCAGATGATGATGACCTAAGTATATTATCAACCTTAAAACACACGGTATAAAGTACGATACGACGATACGAACGACGACGCGTGACGGTACGATGTACAGTGAGTTATAGCAATTAGCTGACCCACCTATGCATAAATGGTTGAGATTTTTTAGAAAACAAATCGATAGAATTTTGTAATTCTTTTATGTTTAATTTACTTTGTTCAAATAAATAAAATATGATGCAAAGGTAGGTCAGCTAATTGCTATCACTCACTTATATCGTGATTTGTGACAC
Organism: Noctua janthe; assembly: GCA_910589295.1. NCBI lineage: Eukaryota > Metazoa > Arthropoda > Insecta > Lepidoptera > Noctuidae > Noctua > Noctua janthe. Next base: position 4,577,846 of record OU342561.1, read on the forward strand.
AACTAACGTCTTCAATACATGAGTCTACATACATTTAAAATTTTTGTAGGCTATTAAAACCAATTATTTTGTTCTGTAAACAACTTTAAGACTTACATGGTCCAAATGTAAGGGAACACCAGTTTTTTTTTTAATAACTGATTAGCAATTTAGTTGCTAGAAGGTTTAGAAGATAATAATAATTGTATTTCACCTCAAAATTTTGATTCAAAATTACCTCTTATTAAACCGCTTTGAGAGGTATATTCAAGTTGCAATTTATAAATAAAATATAGAAAAATCAAAAGAAGTATGACTAATAAACGGCATATTAGGAATTAAAGATTGGTTTATTTATCAATACATTGGTGAATTTGATTTACTGCTGTCTACCATTTTGAACAAAATCATTAATTCACTTTTATGAGGCTATCATTCATTGAAATGACAAATACCTTATACTATTAAGCACCATTTAATATTTTGAATTTTCGCGACGTTTGCGCGCTGAATCAATACACAACGCTTGACTACTTTTCTTATACTGATGGAAATATCAATAAATTGTGTTCAAGCTGTTAACAATACCAACCACGGCAGGACCCAATAAATACGAAAAAAAAAAAAAAACATAACTCAGTTTTCTTACTCAAATATTTAGGCTACATTATTAGCACATAAGTTCACGCATGTAATCCCGAAGGGTTAGGCAGAGATGTAACTAATATAACACCAAATTTTTTTTATTTGAATAAATAAGTGTAATTAAATGATAATTATGTGTTTTTGGTTGACAATTCAAAAACTTGACTTATTGATTGTGTTCTGTATAGTTATTGTAACAATGAATTGTATTCTAAATGTTTTTTTATAAAAAAAATTGTTTATATTGAAATTTTTGTTAAATTTCAATATAAACAAAAATTCATATATTGTTAAATAGTGTATACACTAATGGGTAGTTTTTGAGTTACCGTGACCTAACTATAAGACCGACTACTATAAGTATCATTAAAAATCACACTAAAAATACTTTGACTTTGACTTTTTTTATCACATCGAGGTTTTATATTAATAACACTAATTATAATACTCGTCGGAACCAATCTATTAAATAATCTATGATAGTGTTTAGCTTTACTATATTATCACAATTCGTCACGATAGTTGAAAATACGGCAATAAAAATGTCACTACAATCATAGAAATCAATAATAGGGTTTTTCTGAATAATGTTTTTCATATTTTTTATCAAAAATAAGTAAATTATTGATTAATAAAAACCTTATCTTAAGAAGTTAAATGATATAATCAATGAAAATAAAATGGCAAAACATCGAAATATTTTTTATTAGTCAGTAGTAAATCGTAGGCACTCAGGAAATAGTTACATTAATACAATTTTAAGATAAAAATGAAGTCAATATATTTTATTTACTTTGTATCTATACTATCTATATTTATAAATAAAAATACAGTTAGTGCACATTTAGATATATCTGTCCCTGCTGATAAACAAGTGTTCGATTTAGATCTCTATGAATCTGTGTTAGATCCAGATCTGTGTGAAGAACAGATACGATATATCCAGCAAGATGATCAGCAATTATTACTTGAATGTGAGTATAATATTTATTTACCTATCGCCCACGTTTAACCACTGAAATATAATCTGTAGCAGTTGTTTGTTTTCGCTTTGTACATCATTATTTCTCATTGCACTCTATCTCTATTAGACCATCACAATTTGGCAATTTTCTCTGACACGTAATCCATTCATAGATTCCTTAGTGTTCCTCTTTTCAACCATTTACGTTCTTAGTTTTACACTATTTAGTATTTTTTTTTATCATATTTCTTTATCATGTGGCTAACCACATGATAAAGAAATATGACTCTGACACCAGGTTAGGCACTAATGCCTAACCTGGTGTCAGAGTTGTATACCTCCCATAGGCCACTGACTTGGCTTTACATGCCGTCGAGAAATATCTCTCAGACATGCTGGTTTCCCCACGATATTTTCCATCACCGAAGCAAGTGATAATTATACTTCTATATCGTATTCTTTTATCATTATAATGGAATAGTGTTTTAAGCTTTCACGGTTTACAACTAAACTTATACTGTCACTTACGGGATATCTTCCGTGATTGTTCATTATTTTGAGCTCCCGATATTTCGGCGCTGTTGCAAGCACCATAATCGCGGGTTGACTCTCAATAATGAATAATCACGGAAGATATCCCGTAAGTGACAGTATAAGTTTACGTTTCTTAATTCTTACAGTTATTGATGCTGGCATCCGTGTACCGACTGGTATAATGACAGGCAACGTGTTACACCTCGGAAACTACTACCAATGTTTGGGAATCAACAAGCAAATACCAGACTCAGTAGTCGAAGGCAAATATTGTATGATAAACGTGCCTTTGAACCAAGATTGGCCAGCACTGCCGACTTTACCTGAAGATATACCTTTGCCTGATTTTAACCCGAACAAATTGAGGTTGAAAGAGGATGTTGTAAAGCGACTTAATCAGGCAAACGTATGGGCTGCAGGTATCGAAGATCTCATTGGGACAGGAAGTAATATCAGCAGGTAGGTACTCATCATTTTCTCTTTGAATTTTATTTTTTACTACTTTTTAAGGTTCCGTAGCCGAATGGCAAAAAACGGAACCCTTATAGATTCGTCATGTCTGTCTGTTTGTCCGCGTATGTCACAGCCACTTTATTCCGAAATTATTAAGACTACACAGTTGAAACTTGGTAGTTATTTGTATTCTGTAAACCGCTTTACGATTCTTATTTTTATATATTGTTTGATGCTGCGGAATCCTGAGTGCGTGTGAGTACGACTCGCACTTGGCCGGTTTTTTTTTTAAATTAATTATTTTCTTGAAAAACAAAAAAAAATGTTCATTTAATATTATTTATTTATTTATTTAACACTTCAAGCACAAAAGTACAGAGGCGGACTTAATGTCATAGGCATAGGCAATAAAAAATTAAAAGACTCAATGAGAATGGATGGCTATACCTAAGTCAAGTTAGACAGTGTGGAAGGGACACCGATGCACAAACGGTTACTATGTATTCAGTACATCATTCTGTAAAACATTGAAATTTTTCATCGAAAAAGAAAAACAGCTGTTTCCTACAAAAGTGCAATACGTACACTACACGGTCAAAATGAATGGAACAGCCGATTTTTTTTTTTAAATACCGGTTAAATTTTTTTAAAGAATAAGTTAAGGCAGAAAATGTTATGAGAGCAATCATTTACATAAAGGGTAGAAGAAGGACAATATTTTTGTCATGAACTGTTTTTTTTATTACCAGGGTTGCTGGCAGTCCTCTCGCCGCTCTAACTCTTCGCCTGGCTATTTGCATACCCAAGCCGTGCACAACAAAAACGGCAGTTAACTCTTTCTTCAACAGCTCAGAAATAACTTCGGCCGTTAACTTTGAGGAAGCGTTCTGTCGACTTCCAAATGATAAGCCTTGGGTGGCTGGGGACTATGTTGCAGTGTAAGTATTGATTGCTTTATTTTCTACTGGCGGCCCGTCCCGGTTTTGTACGGGTACCTATGTTATTCAGGGATAATGTAGCATTATATTGGTGAAAGAATTTTTGAAATCGGTCCAGTAGTTTTTGAGTTTATTCGTAACAAATATACAAATCTTTGTTGATCTAGTGATCGCACGACTGCTCATTTTTGGTCACCAAGCTGGGCAAAATTGTTGTTGGGTTTTGTCTAGTTTTAGTTTCTTGTAGTAATGATTTGTGAGATATACATATATACCATAACTGGCGGTAAGAGATATAAAAACATCTTTTAATAATCTTGAAATTCTATTATTTTGAATGCCCCTATAACCGAGTGTATCGCAAATCACGCCTGTTCTCTTTCAAGCCGGTTTAGCAAAGAGATTGTTTTTCATTTGTGTCCAATTTATTTTCAGATCAATATTTTCTTCCATCGGTCTTCTCGTTCTGTTGAGTACGGCGTACGACCTTTACCACAATGTATTCCGCTGCAAAGGTAACTCTTTATCTACTTAATAAAATCTAATCTTAAATAGGCATTTATTTACGATAATCTCTATCAACATTCTGGAATTAGGGTACCTACATGGTTGTATTCGAAATGTTTTCTGCCATTTCATCTAATTGAAGTGGGCAGTTGGTTGAAAATATCATTTTAAACAAAGAGCCAATCAACAAGATTTTATTTTATGTTCACGCGATTTAAATTTATATTTGATTAAAATGTAGTCAGGAAAGTTTTAAGTTTGAATGAGGATAGGCTGTGTTAAAGATGATTTGAGTAGAAAAAAGTGAATGAGATAACAACTAATAGAGAAGTAAGGAAAAAGACCTGCTGCTCTAACCCCAAACAAACTGGAATAATGGTGGAAAAATAATGATAATTGGAATTGTTTGTTGCACAATTCGAACCGTGTATTTAAATTGTGTTTCCATAATAGAAGAAATACGCGTTCAATCAAGTATGAACAGAACCAATTGCAAGCGAATGCGACTCGTCATTGAACATTTTTACAAATCGCGAGATATTGAATTGAGTTTGTTGTGATTATCACGTTTATTTCGTATGTTTACATATATATTTTTTCAGATAGGCGATAAGCCTGATTTACTGTTTATAAGACCGAATTTGCTATATTTGAATAATTATATTTTTATCTTGACAGTTTAACACCCACTGCTGGACTTTTCCGTTTCTTATAGATTAAATTGATTATATCCGTATTATCGTTTGATCCCTTCCGTACTTTTCAACGACACACACACACACACTAGAGTTTTTCTTTAGATTAAATTCCCATGTACTGACATAAATCTAGAGAACCACCTACAAATTGAAGGAAGTTAGGAAAATTACAATCTTAATTTATATATTCAGAAGTGGGACAGCAACTGCTTGTGGAAAACATAATATAAGATTTATTATCAGTTTAAAGAGCCATTGAATTTCATAAAATAATAAATTTCATAAATTTTAAGGACAAAGATACGACTGAACAACCAAATATTACGGCAATAACCCAATTTTATTTATTTATTTAATTTTTGTCACACAGATCCTCAAAAACCAGCAAAAGTCAACAAGCTACTCCTCGCCTTCTCCGTCTACACGAACACTCGTCGTCTCGTCACATATACTCCAGTTCCGGGCGCCTTAGAATGTCTGGACGGCATCAGAGCCTTCGCCATGATGTGGGTCATCATTGGACATTCGTTTGGAACTCAACCTGCGAGCGGGCTTATTTCTAATATGATAGATGTTTTTGAAGTAAGTGCTTTGCTCTTCTACAGTATCCTGTATAGCAGCCCGCTCATCTTCGTTGATAACCACAGATATAGATAGATGATAGATATACCTAGATAACGCAAAAGCTAGACTTCGCGTACGCGGCTTAAGCATTTTATGCTTAACGTGGCTACAGTCGCAGCAAGGTAATTTGTTTAAAACAACATCTTTGAAAGTAAAGAATTTGATTTTCGATATTTAATGAACAAAAACGTAGTCTATTTTGTATAGTAACTTGTTTGTATAGTAACTAAATAGTGCTTATGACGTCATAGTAGGTAGTCCAAAAAATGCCACTCTTGGTTTTCATACGGATCGTGATACTTGAGTTATCTAGGTATATCTACGGGGTGTAAGAGACACCGACGCGTAAACGGTTACCACGTAATCAGTATATCATTCTGAGCCCCGCTATATGGAAACTTTTATTTATTTATTTATGTACACACAAAATACTCAACAAGACATAACATTAAGATAGAAGAGCATAAAGGTACTGCTTATTTCATGCGAAATCTCTTCCAGCAGACCTGCGAGAGGAAAGTAGGATTAGAAATGTAGACAGTGTGTAGAAAAGACTTTTCATCGGTTCAAAAAAAATCAGCTGGTCCTTTCATTTTGACCGTGTAGGTATTGGACTTTTGTAGTAGTGGTGTTTTTATTTGATAACCGATGAAAAATTTCTGTATAGCGGGGTTCAGTATGATGTTCCAAATACCTACGTGGTAACTGTTTTCGCGTTGGTGTCGTATACCTGTGGTGATAACACTTCACCTTTTTGTTGGCCTAGCGTAGAACGAAGTCTCAATTTAATGCAAGGCTTGCTTAGACGGATTATGTTATAATTGACGTGTGTCTGTACCATGAACCTTTGATTACTCTTCATTCTGTGTAAGAAAATAATATTACTTTGACAAGGTCAAGCAGACAGGCAAGGTACTCGTATGCTAAGCCAATGTCAAGGTGTTAACATGCTTCTGTATGGAAGGATCGACTGGATACAAGTTATAAGCAAGCACAGAAATACTTACTGTTACATAACAATATGAACTTGTTCACCATAACCTACCCAATTAAAATTAAAAAAAAAATCTTTTCAGTGTTGTGTACACAGCTTGTGAATAAATGAAGGAGACTGTCTAGCTGTATGCAGCTAGACAGTCTCCTTCATTGACAGTCTCCTTCATTTATTCACAAGCTCTTTAATTCAACATACCTACTTAAAGAAAACACCAGAACTATAATAGACCGACCGCTTTTATGAGTCCTCGTGAAGGTATCAATTTAAATGGAATATTCCGAAGGTTTATCACGTATTGGTTCAATTAGTATCGTAATACCTACGTAGATTATGTTTTTTCTTAAGAAAATAAGCTGTGGGATATTGATAGGACTTTGTAAACGCCTAATGTGCGTTTGGTGGGGCAAGGCGGAGAACTCATTAAAGCGGTCGGTCTATATTTTATTTGATACTGATGATATTTATGCTGTTCTTGCTAAAATTGACCTTGTATCATTTCCAGTGGATGACTGCATTAAAGTCGGTATGGATTACTGCTGCTCCAATCACAGTGGACACTTTCTTCATGCTGAGTGGCCTTCTAATAGTGTACACTACAGCTGGAAAATTAACTAGCAGTAAGTACTTAATATAATATAATTCAGGGGTGTCCAACATAATTTTATGGAGGGCCAAGTTTATTATTTTTGTAACCGCAGCGGGCCAAAAAAAATTCAAAGTGACCTCTAAATTTGGTGAGGTAATATGACGAGGGAATAACTGACTTAGGGACATTTTTAAACAATGTTTCCGCAATATTTATTGATGTCTTATAAAGTTTTAAATAGCTCGCGGGCCGGATGAAATACCTATGGGGGCCGGTAGGTGGTCCGGGGGCCGTATGTTGGTGAGGCTAGAAATGATTAGTTCTGTTCAAACTTTATGGTGACTCGGAAGTTAGCTGCGAGTGACGCACATTATACAATCAAGATGATGCGTCCTCTGCGCCCCGCTGATCCCTAAAACGGTTCTGCGCAACTTTACGTTAGATGTTCCGAGCCGCCATAAAGTTTGAACTGACCTATATCCAAAGTCATCCCAATTATCTTGCGATACAAACGCGTACAATATCGTTATCTATTTGCAAGAATACTACCTACTTGTGCTGTCCGTAAAAGTGTAACGAGTCGAACTTGGCAATTATTTGGACACAAGGGATTACATTTTGTCAATAACATTTCTGATAGTATCGTTAATTTCTTTGATAACACCAAACTTCTTAGAAAGGGCTTGATTGCAGTAAAATTGCAAGGAAACTTGAACCTTATCTTCAGTATAACAACAAGGAAAGTTCACTTTTTAAAGCTATGTCGTCATATTTGACTCATTACTCCTCGTGGAAACCTACATTAATCGCTCCTGTTCGAATGAATTCGCGTCTGTTGTTATTCTTCTACTTATGTACCTTATAATACTCGTACTAATCCTTATGATGCGAATCCATTGAATATTCTGGGAACAGCCTGCAGTACCTACAGCGATGCGGAGGAATAAATGAAACCTCAACCGTCGTTCTCCTTTCGTTGCAAGCCCAGCATGTCTACTTTTTTCTTTAGCAGTATCCTATTATGATTCGGCTAAAGCAACCATTTCAGGCCCCCGTAGTCATGCCCTTATCATCACATAGACTTTGTATTTTTTTCTGTCAATTTCTTTAATCTTTCCCCATTCATTATTAATTTAATTTGTTTCAGTAAAACTACTCAAGAATCTCCATCTATACTACCTCAACCGTCTCCTACGAATGTTCCCCGTGCTTGCTACGGCAATTCTCCTTCAAGTCTCTATTTTTAACCGCATTGCCGATGGACCTCTCTGGAACGTAGTCATGACGGAAACACACAGATGTCGAGTGTACTGGTGGTCTACACTGTTGCATATCCAGAATTATGTCAATCCTGCGCATGCGGTAAGATTAAAATATTTAAAATTAGAGGCGATCTTTCTAATTTACGAATTAAGGACTTTTGTCCGTTGCAACTATTGATATGAAAAAATAAACTTCTGGAAAAAGTTTTTCAAATTATTCGTAAGCACTTTCAATGGTTTCATATAATATAGCCGATGGTCCTGCGCCTGATCTAAGAAGCAATACTTACAGAGTAAAAGAATAGAAAATGCAAATATGTTATCGCACTGTAATAATTATCAACAGAATACTTGGCTTGCTTGGCATTAGGTTGATCACCGTGACAGAAATTCATTCGCGAGGAATTATTTTTTAAGCAGGACTATCCTCACTAAATCATCTTTCTTATCCTTATTTTATTTTAATTCCAGTGCCTCGGCCACTCCTGGTACCTCGCTATAGACGTACAGCTCCACATCCTGTCTCCCCTCGTACTAGTGTGGGTGCTGACAGGCAAACGCCGACTTGCCTGGTCAGCGCTCGTAGGATCTCTGATAGCTGTACTTGCTGCTTCTACCACATACAACTTTATTAGGAAGTTTCCTCCTGGTACTAGTATACCAACGTGAGTATTTTTGTTTTCGGTTTTTTTAAGTATTGTACCAAAATGATTCGTATCTACCCTAAGTGCTCGGCCACGAACTACACTCTCAAAATACACGCCTGTTGCTATAGCGATAGGGAGAAATTACTTAGAGCATGGTCCGTGACAAGGTGTATTCAAACCGGACATGAAACTACGGACTGTCTGCCGACTGTGACATCTGTCAAATTCTGTTATCGGTACCCATTATTTGTCCAAGTCCAGACTCAAAATCCGGTGTCCAAGTCCGATGTCTAAGTCCGGTGTCGTAGTCCGGTGTCCTAGTCCGGTGTCCTAGTCCGGTGTCCTAGTCCGGTGTCCTAGTCCGGTGTCCTAGTCCGGTGTCCTAGTCCGGTGTCCTAGTCCGGTGTCCTAGTCCGGTGTCCTAGTCCGGTGTCCTAGTCCGGTGTCCTAGTCCGGTGTCCTAGTCCGGTGTCCTACGGCGATAATATAGAACGGCAATAATAGAATATGGCATAAAGTACAATGTTATGAATTTATGAAGCCATTTAATTTAATTTCAGGCGTATAGAAGATGCTGCAGACTACGTACAAAACTACTATGCGAACACGCTGACCAGAGCCTCACCGTTCTTCGTCGGGTTGATAGTTGGGTACATTCTTCATCTCAATAGAGGAAAAAAAGTTGTCATACCTTGGGTATGTAAAGTTACTTTTAGTCTGCATTATCCCATTGTTGGGCAAAAGCCTGTTCCCGTGACGTTTAGGTCTTTCCATCGAAGGCTTATGTGAATCACTGGTTGCTTGTTTTTTCCAACTCGTCGTGACATCTTCTACTGACTGTTCTCTTAGCTTCCATCGCAAAAAGCAAGACGCATAAACTTAGGCCCGGCGCCTATTGGCGGCACGGCATGGCAAGCGTGGCGACAATTAATAATATAACTAAAAAGTATGGAAATAAAGTTGAACTATAAAAACAATACCGGGGTATTTTTAATAATAGGTCTTTACCTATGTAATTGGAGATTCAATAACCAGTATTTTCAGATTTAATTATCTGTGGATTGGCGCGCATTTCTAAATTCAAATAAATTTTATTCGAAAGCCGTGTTCTTTTAATTTCAAATTCAGTCTTTTGTTTTTCGATAGTTTGTTGTTTTTGTGAAATTGTGGTAGTTTTTGGCGCCATGGATAAACTGAAAATTCGTACAATTTTCGAATATGAGTTCACAAACATTAACGACGTGTACGGGCCTAACAATGCTTGCATAAACACGGTCCATTATTAGTTCAATCGCTTTAAATCTGGAAATTTTGAGTTGAAGAATGAGCCTCGCGGTCGGCCGGTAACCATTGTCGACAATGACGAATTGAAGGCGGTAGTGGAAACGGATCCAACTCAATCTACTGCTGAGCTTGCTGCGGGCCTTGGAGTTAGTGTCAAAACGACATTGAAGCACTTGCGTCAAATCGGAAAGATAAACAGCTCGATAAGCTAAAATAAAAAAAAATACAAAAATTTTTGTTTGTAAAATTTTTATACAAATCTCCAATTTCATAGGTAAAGACCTAATATTTTTATACGCAAACCCTGTGTAGGGAACTACAGCTGTTTTGACATAGACGTCCGGTGTACGGAATCGGAAGGTCGCAGGTTCAAACCCTGCTCGCACTAGAATTTTTCTTTCCATGTCAAAACAGCAATACCGTGGTATGCTTAGGCATGCCGTGTTGGCACCCTTCGGAACACTTCGGCATCACTCCGGGATACCGCGGCAAGACAGCGCCCGCCTGAAACCCGCGGCCCCGCACGTACCTTCATTAGCTTAGCATCGTGCCGAAACGTGTCCTTGTCGAACGTACCTAAGTTATTTATTGTGTTATAACTATTGCGATACTGAAGAAAAACGAATCAATTTAGTCGCCTCGGCATGCTTATGGACGTCGCGGCATACTTAAGGATGCCACGGCACAGTTACCGTTAGTGTGCACTTACATGTAGGTATGTTGTAGGATCCCCTGCCGTGTCGTACGTATCTAAAACAATTTTTTTTTTCAGTTTCTAGTAACTATTATATGGATCTGCGCGTTCACAATATCTACGCTAATCGTATACACTCCATACCCTATCATGCAAATGGATTGGGAAAATGAAGTTGCTGATGGCATGATCAATTCGTTCATGAGGCCAGCATGGGCTACTTTTGTTGGATGGCTCGTATTCGCCTGTGTGCATGGTTATGGCGGTACGTGTAATTTGTATCAAATGTTAAAATATTATCTTCATTGAGTGGTGTATTTGATTTAATAAATGCATGTAGTTTGTTCGTGCAAGACTGAGTAATAAGCGCGTATTTGAATTTAGGCCATTCAAATACATTTTTCTGACTGATCTTGTTTCCAAATTCATTTTTCTTCTAGTTTATGTCATAAAAAAGCTGCAAACAAGCTTAGTCAACGGCTCTTATACGGTCTTGCACGTTCACGTGTCAAAGTTGCATTATTTAATGATGTTTCATTAATCTAATTGCTTCCAGGCCCTATCAACTGGGTGTTATCGCTACGACTATGGAAGGTTATCAGTCGACTATCATACGCGATGTACCTGCTTCATTACCCTATGATGTTCCTCGTCAACTCTATGCCAGTCACTCCTAAATATTTTACGTTTCAATTCGCTGTAAGTAGTTTTCTTATATAATTGTTGACGGTGGCTTGTGCTTTCTGTAATTATTATAGTAGTCTCCAATACCTACTTTAGTAACTTCGTCTTGTCTTACATCTTAATTCAATGTATTTCATATTTATTTGTGGTTGTCACACATTAAGGATATTTCTTTTACCACAATAAATTACCTAAATCACCCGACATAGATGGAAAAAGAAGTAATGTAAGACATATTTTTTACTTCTTTTTCTTCATATCCGTCTTTAGTGTACCTACTCCTATTTTCTCTTACTTGCGAACGTTAAATTTTATAAAATAAGGCAGGATGTTTGTTTTGACTTTGAACGGTGAAAACAAAACTGAACGTTACTTAAAGCAGCGCACCCTCTGGGGTCTACACCAAACTATTAAAGTAACAAGTTTAAACTGCTCTAGTTCGCTTTCCCACTCTTTGAATAGTACGCGTCTTCTAAACTAGATGTCGCTGTCGCTTTGCCATAACTGAAAATTGTGCACTTACCAAATATATTTTCTTTTCAGATATACCAGTTTTTAGCTGATTTATCACTGGCAATACTAGTAGCCTTCTTAGTAACTGTTATGATTGATTCGCCGTGTTCTGTTATAATAAAACATTTTATGGGTGGAGGTAAGTTTTTCTCAAGTTGTACAACCATTTTTATTTTTCTTCATCTAAAAGAAGTTGAGAAAGACGTTTTCTAACAGTCTAGAACAGCTCAGGCTAAAATGCAGAATTGAACAAATCAAAAGATACAATAATAACCAAAATAAACAGAAATCAAAGATCTAAAGCTGCGTCTATACTAGGCGAGCCGAACACGAGCGGAGCACAAATTCCCTTACCGGGAGCGCTCGGTCGACACTTCTAAGTCCGTCTACGCTAAGCGAATTCGTGCTCCGCTCTTGTTGGGCTCGCCTAGCGTAGACGCAGCTTTATGTCATGTTAAAACAGTTGAGGAACAACATTTATTAGGAAGAAAAAGAACAATATTCTATTTGTTACAGGAGCCAAGAAGCCTGAAGATAAGAAGTAATAGGTACGGCGGACAAAAACAAGAAAGAAATTCCTGAATATTGCATTGCAATGCTAAATATTATATCATGACATTATCATATAAGAGAAAATTTCTATACTAAAATCAAATCAAAAGTTTATTTGCTAAAGATACTTTGTTGTTACAAAGTGAGATCTGACAGCCTGGGTCAATGTCAATGTACGAGTATTACACGTTGCAAAGACTATTAGAAAAACAAATGAGAGTAGGCACATTGCTACATTTGATAATGGTCATAATAATTCAGCCTGTGTTGCTAATTCATCCTGTAGCTTACACATCTATATTGTGTAAAGCTAAGTAAGCAGGTGCAAAACACGTGATTTGGATTAAAAGACTAGACTTAAGATGATTATTGTGATAAATAAAATAACTTGAGAATATTTTACACATGACTTTTATTTTTGGTCATTCTTCATACGTGTGTTACGTAAATGTTGCACAATTTCAATCCTTATAATCCATACGATTACTTATGAATTACTTGCTTGTGAATTACATAAAAGCATTTGACTGTCCTAAACGAACGAAAACATTGATTTGATTAATTACTTCTTAACATAAATTGTTTTTTAATTCTACAGTAATAGCTTTATCACTGTTGAATAAAGAAAAAAATCGCCATTTCGTGCATAGTATCTAATTAGGAGTACCCCAAGGGTGTATTCTGTTCCCTGTTCTAAATTTCGTCAGTTAATAATGAATTGTGTAAAATCTTTACGTATAAAACTAATCATAAAGGATTACTGGGTTACTACATCACATTAGAATGAAATTAATTTGTAATCTGAACACAGTCAGATTTAAAATAAAAAAAAACGAGACACGTGCGTGTGTACCATGCACATTGAAAGGATGCGTAGCTGGGATGATCTTCTTCTTTATCGTAAGGTTAGTGCCTAACCTGGTGTCAGAGTTTTTATGCCGCCCATGGCTTTAACATGGCGTCGAGAAATATCTCTCAGGCATGCTGGTGTCTTCACGACGTTTTCCATTACCTAAGCAAGTGATAATTATAAAATAAGCACATGAATCAAAAATCAGAGGTGCGTGTCTTGGGGTCGAACTTGAGACCTTGGCAGTCCAACGGTCACACCACAAGGCTACCAGTAGTTTGTCGGGATGATTATTTACGCACACACAGTATTGATTTTATTAGCCCCAAAAGTAAGTTAGGTTTTCAAAGTCATTCTCAAATAAACTGTGAAAAGACAAATGTTTATGCTCCAATAGTGAGACTATTGGAGCATAAACACGTGAAATGGCTGTGTACAATCCAAATCACGAATAAAGGTTCTGATTTTGCCATTTGACTGCAGAAAACACAGTATCGCTGAAAATGAGCTACTAACATTGACATTATTTTTTATCTTTTTGTTCTCTAATCCTTCCATTGACTTGTTTAATTCGGTTTCATTCAACGCTAGCTTCATATGATAAAGAAACATTGTTTAAGCGATTAATGAAATAACAATTATTATGGTATCGTTAGATAATAACACTTGTCTTATTGTTTTGAAACGACAAAGGATTCCAAAGTCTTTGGTTTTGCAGGATCGATGATCTTTGCTGGGTGGCAGTTAGCAGATGGATGAGAGTATTAGAGTTGCCGAGAATTGAAATTAATGGCGAAAACATGATTAATTATGATATAACTGTATGAATTGCCGTTAATTTGTCATATGATTTGAAAAAAAATCATAGTGACAAGAGATTTAGCATGTGGAAGCAGAAATAATTATATAAAATTTATTAAGAAGTTCTATAAAGGGTGTAAAAAGACCCTTAATGAAACCGAAAGGTACTGGTTCTCCCCGACATTGCAAAATTTTTTTTTTTTTGTTCTGGAGCATATCTGGGAACCTTCTAGTTACGGAGATATTGGAGGTCAGAATTCCAACTTCTTCACAAGTTTTTTTTTAAATAGGTACTAGTGTTTAAAGTTATAACATTACTTTAAATATCTCCTTGCCCTGTTTACTTTTCAATGCATCCATGAGCACAATTTTTAGAGTGCAGCATTGAGTTTTTCCGTAAAACCGTAATTTTTCACCCCAAAAAAAGGCATTTCCCAGCAATATTTTTGGCGTAGGGTAACGTGGTTTGATGTACAGATTGCTTGATTGACGGCTTCGTTAAGGGTCCGTTTACACCCTGTATGATTGACTGAATGAGGAATAAAACTAACCATTTCTGTTTTATTATGGCCGATCGTCCATACAAGCGTTGTTTTAACAACGAATTAACATTTTTTTAATCTCTATTGACATTTGAATTCTTGATAAATCTGTCAAAGACTACTAGTTATTAATCTCTTTATCGTAGTACTTGACTAATGAATTGATAGTACAATCTTATCAAAATTATTGACTAAGCGGAGACAATCAATAAAAAACAAACTACTCACATCTTAAAGTAGTTCCTCAGTGAAGAACAAGAGGTCTTCAGTTACAGTTAAAATTTAAATTATTATGTAAAAAATCAAAAATGAAGACCACATATTTATTTGTTTTAATTTCCATATATGGGAACGTAGTCAGCGGAAACTTAGATTTGGTCGTTCCCGATTATAAAAATGTTTTTGATATGAATCTCTATGAATCTGTGTTAGATGAAGAATTATGTGAAGAACAAATTAGATATATCCAGCAAAATGAAACTGAACTTTTGATTGAATGTAAGTAGAAAATATGACTGCTTAATTTAACTTAAACCATTGTGGTGAATAAGCGCCAAAAACCATGTTGGTAAGAATTATTTGGTAAACCAAGTAAAAAAAAAATCGGGAGAATGGCGTCAAACCCATTGACGCCATTCTCCCGATTTTTGTTTGTAAGTTTATCGAGCTGTAATTTGTAAGAAGGTAATTTGGTAAGAAATTTTTGATCTTCTTAGTAAAAACCAATATGGATAGGTATCGCTTTTTAAAATAGTTTAAAAAAAAAAATGTTGTGTAGGTCAGGAATTTTAATTCTATGAGGTTCACTATTTAGTCTAAAGAGTATCTTAACAATGTCAGTGACGAAATTGAGCACTTTATTCTAGTTTAAAATCAGTGTCTTCACCTTTTTATTTGCAAGTTCAACGAAGTAGATGCTAGAGACATTCATGATCAATTTCAATACTTTTTCTAAATTCGTTGGTTGTAATGATTCATCAAATCGCAAAAGTCCGGTCTAAGGGTTTTCCAAAGAGCTATGGGGCGCAGTATGGTAGATGTAAGGAGAACAGCACGGGAAAGCGGTGATGTGAAGGTACAAGACGGCGTGGAAAAAAGAGTACCTACTCGGACGCACTTCCAAGATAAAATAGCCATGGAGAAAACGCCCGTGATACTAATTATTGTCAGCATGTGAAATTTTAAGCACATTTCTCATGTTAAGGATAATAGCAGTACCCAATTTATTCCTTACTTCTGTATTAGTAGTCATCTCAGAATACACGCCTTTTCCCGTCATATCATCTTTCACACAGTCCATAACATCGTTTATTTGGTATTTCCTACTCCTACATCTGCTCATATTATGTGAAACTGAATTTTGCAATTATAATTCGTCTGTTTCTTTTCTATTCAGGTTATATTCATTGTTTCACTATTTTTGCGCCATCTCGAAAGACTTCTATTTCTATTCTTCTTCTCCTGTTAATCGTTACATGCACCTCAACTAGATTCTCACATCTTTGGTCTATAGCATAGATTTTATCTATGAATTTCTTCATCCTGTCAATAAAACTATGTTTCTCAGTATTCTTTACCTGAATAACTCTGTAAAATTCGTATCACATGACTTTGTTTCGTTTTAAATGCTGGATTAAAGATCACACTAATTAATAATTTTGAATGAACACGTTTTTCAGCTTAATCTGGATTACAAATCCAGATAATGTCGTTGCGTTGTGCAACCAATTATTAATACCAAGATAAATCGTATGTTATAGGGATTGGTTTAATCCACAAAGAATTCTCTAATCGTTTATTTCAAAATTGCAGTATCTTTTCACTTCTTGCATAATACGATTTACCCATCAAACTGTTTGTCTATGTCTGGCTGGTCTAGAAGATGTATGTCCGTCTGTTTGTTTGTAACGATTTCAGTGTGCTTTCTAATTTGTGTGTTATAATGTGTCCTACTTATACGTTTTCGGAAAGATGAACTGAATACGTAGTAAACGTTGGTGCGTCGATGTCCCTCCCACTTTGGCCATTAAAATCGCAAAGTTCTAGTATCTTATTAGTTTTTCTTTGCAGTTCTCGATGCTGGTATCCGAACACCGAGAGGCATACTGACTGGAAACGTAATAGATCTTGGAAACTACTACCAATGTTTGGGTATACACAAGGAAATAACCAACTCAGTTGTTGAAGGGAAGTACTGCATGATACACGTGCCGTTGAACCAAGACTGGCCAAGTCTACCATCAACACCAACATGGCCTGATTTTACATTGCCTGATGAATGGCCTGATATCACATGGCCTGGTGAAAACCTAATGAAGTTTAGGGTTCGGGAAGACATGGTAAAGCGTTCAAGACGGTATGAGCTAGCGACAGCTGGGTTTGAAGCATTCAATGGAGCTGTAAATAATGATAAGAGGTAAAGTAAAAAATATGTATATAATTTTGTTTAAATACAAAGCCCAGTGGTCCACATTGGCCCTGGATCGGAACACCTGGAAATCATGGAGAGAGACTTTTGCCCAGCAGTGGGAAGACACAGGCTGATAGTACCAGTCACAGTAATTTACTGGGTAAAAAAATAATTATCAAGCAAAACTGTATATGAATTTAAAAAAAAGAAACGATGGTTGGATTGTGTGAGGCATGATATGATATGAAGGAAAAAGATGTAAATGGTTGCGTGACGGTTGACAGGGGAAAATGGAAGAAAAAAACGAGTTGCGCCGACCCCAAGTAAGAAGGGACAGGAAGGCAGGGGAGGGCAGGAAGATCGGGAGACGCCCCGGGCGTCGGGGGTCACGTGGTGGCTCACGGCCACCGTAGGCGCGGGCCTGTGGACGGCGAGTAATGAGCTAGCTCGCCGTCCGGCCGTCTTATGATGACAGGCTGTGTCGACGGCGCGTTCGTGTTCCACGCGAGCCTCAAAGAGATGTCAGCAACAATGTAAGGGTCCACAAGGACCGATGCCTGCCAGGGCTGCGGGACTGTTCGAAAGAGATACCGCGGCCCTGGAACACGAAGGGCAAAGAAGGAACATGGATGGGTTTTAGTACAAATCTGACACTCCCTTCCGCTGATGATTTCCCATCCGAAAAAAATAAAAAAATAAAATTTGCAGCATTACCACGTTGACAGGAAGGTAATGATGAAGGTATGAATTTTAAAAAAGAGATGCCTATAGCCTAGTAGCCTTCTTGATTAACCTCTGATTCATATATTTTACTTAAACCTTGTGTTTGTCTAAATTACCAAGAAGTTCACACGGATATTTTGGGCAAAGCATTATCTACATGACACATTATTTTTAATTAGTAGATCTTAATCTAGGAAATCCAAATATTTAGTCATATTTTAACAGTCACGTACAACCTATGAACAAAGTCCGTACCTTAATCAGTGTTCAAAGTCTGTACCGGCGCAATGCTTCGTCGCCTATTTTCAGGATGATAGGCGAATTATTAAAAACTGCTGAACCTCACACTGTATTATTATGTTATGGTTTACTATATGATTTTCTTCAAATATTTTATTTAAGTTTATTTAAGTTAATAACAAAGTTATTTGTAGCCTAAAAGGACTCTTTTATATAAAATTAAAACAAATAAATATTGTTTAAATTTAAAAAAAAACCAATACCACTATGTAATATAGTAACTTAATGTGTAACATTTGTGGTAACTTGATGTGCTGGCGACTGTATGAACAGATTTTACTCTTCAAATTTTCTTACAGAATCGCAGACACTCCTCTTGCTGCTCTTACCTTCCGTCTTGGTACTTGCATACCCAAGACATGTACTCCACGCACGGCACTAAAAGCCTTGTTCAATAGCTCAGAGATCCAATCTATTCAGTTTGAGGAGGCCTACTGCCGTTTGCCTAATGATAAAGTTTGGGTGACTGGAGAATATGTTGCTTTGTAAGTATCTTCATGAGATATTTTCTTCGTTATAATGGTGGATTTTCAATAACTGACGATCATGACCAATCAATCTATAAAAAAACAGTATAAGCTGATCTCTCGTTTTAAGGGAAGTCTATACAAGCGAGGTCATGTTATAATGGAAATGGATAGCTTGATATGACTGTGTGTACATGGATATTCAGTGTATAATGTCGAATACCTATTCAGAAGGAGATTTTCGTATTTAGAAGCATAATTACGCATTTCACAACGTTTTATTTTCCTAAAACTCTAGAGATGAATATTATCAATTTTCACTAGTAGGTTCTCTGCGTGAAAATCTCTGCATAATCAGCCTATAGTTTTCCCACTGCTGGGACACAGGCTACTTCTCTATGAGAGGGAATGGGCTATAATCCACCACGCGGGCCCAGTGCGGGTTGGTGGACGTCTCATTTCTTCGAGTATTTGGTTCTAAGACTTGCCGGTTTCCTCACGATATTTTCCTTCAGCTTTGCCTGGGTTCGAACCCACTACTTACTGCTCGTAAGTCAGGGCCACCACCACTGGAAAAAATCTCCGGTTGCTTTCTAATCGTAACCTTTGATAAACAAACTCGAATACGTGGTCACGGGTGCCACGGAGCGCCGCTTTTCCGAATAGATGAGTGATATAATACGACAATCGCTTTGGTTACGAGGAATTTCGCTTAATTACCGAGATGTTGTAGTGTGCAAAAGCAACACATTTACCATCGAATATAATCTGTTTTGATAACCGTGTAATACTGGAAAAATACAGGTTGTTTTATCTTTTTCAGTTCAATATTTGGATTCTTCATACTACTCGTCGTGTTAAGTACGGGGTACGATATCCGCTATAATGTGTACCAAAAAAATGGTGAGTTTTAGTTAATTATTATGAAAATGTTCATCAAAAGAGTAACCATGAAGTTTCTAGCCGGTTCTTCTCCCTAGTAAATGTACGGCACAGTTCGGTTTGGTCATTGACTATCTTTTGACATTTCATAAGACGTGCCCGTGTAGGTTTATGTGAAATAATTATTTTTTGATTTTGGATGAGCTCGTGGCTAAGTAATAACAGCCGCCTTTAGGTTAAGCCGCGCTTGCCTAGGTTAGACTGTGGATGGGTGACCACCCATTACATACCGAGTTTCTTCCGTGCCTCAGAAAGCACGTTAAGCCGTTGGTCCCGGGTGTCATTTGTAGGTCTTTGACAGTCGTTATAGGTAGGCAGTGGCCCAAAAAAGTCTGACAACCAGTCTTACCAAGGGGTATCGTATTACCCAGTACTAACTGGGTTGTGGAGGTCAGATAGGCAGTCGCTCCATGTAAAATACTGGTATTCAGCTGCATCCGGTTAGACTGGAAGCCGACCCCAACATAGTTGGGAAAAGGCTAGGCAGATGATGAATTATTTTTTGATTTTGAATAAACCGCATTGCATTGCAAAAACCTTCCTGGATCAGTCTAACCATCGTAAAATACAGGCCGCACCACGCTGTTTAGGTTTTCGCAGCGGCCTGAAATAGTGGCCCCCGGTCATCGCACTACTTTTTGACTAGCGTGGCAAGTCGAAAGGTACACTGTGTGATATGATAATCATCAAAAAACCAGAGTAGTAGAAAGTTTTGTCTGTTAAAAAGACAATAAAAATAGTCGATATCGTTCAACACCCCTGTGAATTCAATTATAAGTTTGTATTTCCGTTTTTGACGTTTTATCGTAAATTCGGAACTTAAATATTATTTTATTATAAAACGATAAGCTAATCAAGTGATCAATCCTGAAATCATAACTTTAGGCATTATTATGTTGCTACGAGTATGAAAGACAAAAGAGTGAACTGCTTTTTTAAGTATTTTTTACCACTGGCGTCACCCCTGTATATTTTCCTAGATGAAATCTAAATATATTCTAAATATTGGCTTACCAAATTGATTCTCTAAAACAGAAAATGGAAAGGCCAACGTATAGGTGCTTTGTGATAACTTCACTTACAGGGCTCTTTCTATAGCTCTGAAATCAAGGATACAGAGATAACTCTTGCCTTTAAAATAACGGTCGCAAATCGTAGGTATTGATATAGTAAGAAACCTTTCGAGTCTAAGGTCCAAATTATACAGAAACAGCGTAAGGTGAAGGCGCGGCGCAGGCACGATACCGCTTCAAAACCTTTTCACACAAAATGTGCGTAGGCGACGTGTCGTGAATTACACTCAAGCGGCGCGCGGCGCAGGCACGCCGTTCTTTGGTTTCTGCGCTGCGCCTGCGCCGCGAATTTCATTTCTGAATAATTCGCGCCTAAGAATTCCAAACAAAAGTCCTACATTCGAAAGGAGTACCATCGCCGTACCTACCAACCAATTCCTGCTACAAAGCAACACTTTACAAGTAGGACTTGCTACAGAAAGTAAAAAATATTTGTGGTGGATTTCCGATTAATTTGTAAAGGGGCCGGCCATATTAGCCGTAGAACCAATGACCGTTGGGGTAGACGTGTTATTGAGTGGAGACCGCGAATCGGCAAACTTAAGGTGGGACGCCATCAGGCTCAATGGAGCGACGATCTTCACAGGTTGGCTGGTAGCACAGATAATATAATACTACGCTGGTAGCAACTGGATGAGAGTATGTGTTGAGTGGTGAACGATTGAGGAGGCCTACTTACAGCAGTGGACTGCTGTAGGCAGATGATGATGTAAAGGGTTTGTCCTTCAACAAAATTCTTGATTTTGCAAGTCACATCATTCTCTTGCCCTTATCCCAATTCATTTGGGGTCGGCGCAGCATGTCTTCTTCTTCTATACTTCTCTATTACTCGTCATCTCATCAGACATCTCCTTTCTTGCCATATCATTCTTTAGACAGTCCATCCATCGTTTCTTTGGTTTTCCTCTACTCATATACCCATCCACAACCACATTCTTACTCAAAACTTTCCTCACGACATTTTGCAAGTATCTTACGGAAAGCCTATCCCAATACATTTATCGTAGAGCTGTGTGCAAACAATTACAAAATTAAAATTCTACTAGTAAAATCAGTCAAAAAATCAGATAAATATGAACGTGTGAATGTGATTGCCATTTCATATCTTGGCGTGTCGGTGGATTCCCAAAGCAATCAATCTTTCTACATTAACACCTGTGCATAATCTTCGCACGTGGTAAATCGTCGATAGATTACAATAATGAATTTAATTCATTTGTAAACGATAACAAAGTTGTTGTGGTCTCCGGCAGCATCTGGAAAATTGTGTTCCTGTGCGAAATATTGCAAGGCCCAGATGCAAGGTTAAGATTTCGTTTAGGTAGGCTTGTGGTTTTCGAGAATTGCTGTGGCAAACACATACCGATATAAGATTTTTAACTGTTATGGTTACTAATATCGGGAACTCAAAGAAAACAGTAAACATGGTAAATATCCCGTTTCTAGTGTTAATGACACATACCGATTGGAATAGGGAAGTAATATTTTTAAAATACTCGTATTTTCACGAGGATGAAGGTCGCGGGCAACAGTGGCTCTTAAAAATGAACACACCTCTCTGATAAATGTGGTGGTCATCCATCCACAGACCAACCTAGGCAAGCTGGCAAGCACGGCTTAAACCTAAACATCGACCCGATTGGCAAGCTCCTGTTTAACCGTAGTCGTGAATACGAAAATATTGTTTTTTTGATTGTCTCTCTTATATTAAACAAAGTGCTTTGAAGGTATTAGAATGCTGCCTTCTTCTTCCAAATATCTTATTTACCATTTTATCCAATTTACATGCCACTACAAGTTTTTAGCCTTCCACAATATTATCTACTTAGCTAGACAGCAGTGATTGAAAACCTGTATCTATGAATTAAGTCTATTTTGGACAACCTTATCGTAGGCAAATCTCTAATTACGATCTGTTTTTCCCATTTTATCTATTGTTACAGTGATAATCGACAAACGATCACGGATATAGTTACTACGATTACTTTAGTAGTAATAAATCCTATTACAAGACTTCGTAAAATAGTTTTAGGCTGGTAAGACAAGCGAATGTGAACTTGTACTACAAACTCGTAATTGTAATACGATATTTTATCGCGGCCCGTACTAATTCACGCTAAATACACACGTATAATAACTATGTTTTATTTGACTATAGCTATTATAGTTTTAGGTATTTTTATAATTGATTCCAATGTCCAATCATAGAACGTTAATGATTAGCATCTCATCACACGTCCAAATAATCGTAGTAACTGATTATTTTTTTGTATCTGCTATATCATTATGGCAGTAAAATTCTTGCATTTAGTATGAAAAAGAAGAAATAATATCCTTAAAAGTAAATTTACCTACCAATTCATTAATCAAACATAATTTTACCATTCTCAGATCCAAAGAAAATCAACAAGCTATGCGTAGCCTTCTCTGCGTACACCAATACTCGTCGTCTGGTCACATATACTCCGGTTCCTGGTGCTTTGGAATGTCTGGACGGTATCAGGGCCTTCGCCATGATGTGGGTCATCATTGGCCACACGTTTATTACTCAGACTTCAAGCCAGATTATGGCGAATCCTGCTGATGCTTTGGCTGTAAGTATCCTGCCATACCTTCTTTTTATTTTCAACCATCTTCATATTGATCGCAACAAGTACACCTGGCGGCACATGAATCTGTACTATTCCAGTATAACTTGGCCTCGTTTTGTATAGATTTCCTATACAATGAGAGATCCTCAGAAACTGGTTTTGTAAAGCTTGAATTACCATCGTGCGTACCTTCTCTAACCAAGCTTCCAATTTTCTCTATCAAGCTCTTGACTCAACTTTTTATGGAAAGCCTCCAATGAAATGCCATATTCATCTTTATCAGCCGTGATCTTAATTATTCTTATTTAATAGCCATATTATCTTTCATACTATCTAAGCATCCTTCCTTCATTCTGCGTCTCTCCTCTGTGAAAGATATCTCATCATGGAACGTCTTTCCTCCAACCCACATTCATATTATTACAATCATACCAAAGAAGCGGTCAAATTTCATCGGACCGGACTGCGGACGGGGTATTCCTCAAGGCGCAACCAACTAAGCGCAACTAAATTAATCCTCGAAACGCAACCATTAGTTGCGTTCACAAATTCCGATTAAAAATATTATATGTTTATCTATTCCTAAAAGCGCAACCATGACTGAACAAAAATTAATGAATCCATCATTCCCCTCTCTATTTTTCATCAATAGGAATACCCTTGCGGACTGCCTGCTAATACTAGACTTACCTTTAATAGATATCACAGTACATTTATTTCTCTAGGAAATCCAGCGCTCGGTGTGACCGCATTTTAAAAGAGTCATTTTACTGTGCACTAACCTTAACATTTTATGTCTTCACAGTGGATGACATCCTTAGAGTCAATTTGGATTACTGCTGCTCCAATCACAGTGGATACTTTCTTCATGCTGAGTGGCCTTCTACTAGTGTATACTACAGCTGGGAAATTGTCTAGCAGTGAGTAATCTTCCTTCATTTTGTTTCACTATAAAATTTGAGATTTGCCGCCATGTTCGAAATTCGGTCTGAAAGCTGATTGTCAACTGAAGATCGTGATAAACGACACAGTAAACATCGATATTATTTATTTTTTGCATTCATAATTGCTCGTGGCTAAATAATAATAGCCGCACAGGTCGATCATCGAGGTAAAGCAGTGCTTACCAAGTTCGGCCCGTGGATGGGTGACCATCCATTACATACCGAGTTTCCTCTGTGAATCGTAAAGCATGTTAAGTTGGTCTAAACTGTCATTATGTAGATCTTTGACAGTCATTGCAGGTAGTCAGGCAGTTGTCCGAATGTGTGACAACCAGTCTTACCAAGGGGTATCTGATTACCCAGTGGTAACTGAGTTCTGGAAGTCAAATAGATAGTCAATCCATGTAAACTACTAATTAGCCGCATCCGGATAGACTGGAGCCAACATTTTTGAGAAAAGGCTAGGCAGATGGTGATACACATAATTTGGAAATTTTAATTTTTTTTTTCAGTGAAATTAATCAAGAGTCTCCATCTATTCTACCTCAACCGCCTTCTCAGAATGTTCCCTGTGCTCGCTACAGTGGTTCTTCTACAAATCTCTATATTGAGCCGTGTTTCTGATGGACCGTATTGGGCAGTAGCGACGGCGCATACGCACAGATGCAGAGTATTCTGGTGGTCTACTCTGTTGCATATACAGAATTATGTAAATCCTAGCCATATGGTAAGTTTGAAAAATCTTAAGACTTTGTTCCCCATAAAACAATATAAGTAAATTATTTATGTATCTGTTTCTAAGTTAGTATAAGAACATGTAAGCAGTTTTTTATAAAATTTACTTTAAAAACCCGCACAAGGAGTTGATATCTGCTTAAGGGGGAATTCGAAGATTAAGGTACCTCTGTCATTGTTAGCATTGACATCTAGATTTAAATAGCCAAGTCATGTTTATGAAAAGGCTTCTATAAAAAGATATGAATCGTTAAGCATATAAATAAGCATAATCAGCCTATTAATGTTCCCACTGCTGGGATGCAGGCCTCTTCTCTATGAGAGGGAATGGGCTATAATCCACCACGCGGGCCCAGTGCGGGTTGGTAGATGTCTCATGTCTTCGAATTTTTGGCTTTAGGACATGCCGGTTTTCTCACGATGTTTTCCTTCACCGTTTTGAGAGCAGTGGTGGTGAAATAACATACACAAAGTAATGCGCCTGGCTGGGTTCGAACCCACGACTTACTGCTCGTAAGTCGGGGTCTCCACCACTGGGCCACCGCTGCTGTCTCTGAATCGTTAACATTAAATTAAAATGTCTTGCTTTGTTCCCGAACTTGATTGTTTAATTATAACAAAACATTCTTTTAATAATTTGTTTTCCTTCCAGTGTCTCGCTCACTCCTGGTACCTCGCCATAGACGTCCAGCTGCACATCCTATCACCTCTCGTACTTGTATGGGTGCTTACTGGCAAACGAAGACTTGCCTGGTCGGCCCTCGTCGGTGCGTTGATTGCTGTACTTGCTGCTGCTACTACTTACAATTTCATCAAGGAGTTCCCTTCTGGACCTGTTATACCTTCGTGAGTATTGAAGCTTGATATACAATTAATAATTTCTAGTTATACTTCTTTGACAAACATACTTCTTTCGGCAAACGGAAGGTGGGCCGACCTCAGGCTCGGTGGAGTGACGATCTTCGCAGGGTGGCTGGTAGCAATTAGATGAGAGTAATTGCTGAGAATCGAGTTGAGTGGCGTGCGAATGACGAGGCCTATGTCAAGTGAAGCAGTGAAGTGCTGTAGGCTGATAGTGATACTACTTTGTATGTTTTGATGGGCACGTTGTTATCACTATGAAGGTAATCGAATTCTTTACCTTGTGGATCTATCCTATTATGTTGGATTTCGGGACTTACCCTCGCCTACCGAATGATATTTTTTTTTTAAAGAACGATATGTTGAACGTTCATTCCATTAAAATTTGTCTGTCTGATTCACAGATCTGTGGTCTATTCAGATTATTCACTTAAGTCATCATCATCATCTGCCTAGCCTTTTCCCATCTATGTTGGACCGAACCCAATATTCAAACTTCCAATCTAACCAGATACAGTTTAATACCAGTATTTTACATGGAGCGACTGCCTATCTGACCTCCACAACCCAGTTAGTACTGGGCTCTTATACGATACCCCTTGATAACACTGATTATTCATTTGAGAAAGGCCTCTAATATCAGCTTTACCTACTTTATATGTATTTTTCAGACGCCCACAAGATTCAGCGGATTACTTAACTTACTATTATGTGAACACGTTGACCAGAGCCTCGCCGTTCTTCGTCGGGTTAATATTTGGGTACATTCTACATCTCAACCGTGGAAAGAAAGTTTCTTTACATTGGGTAAGTTTATTCCTTTTTTTTACATTTATGATTTTTATACAGTCTGTTCAGATGAGTTGCGAAACACTGATTTTATCTGATAAATACCCACATGTCGAAGTAAATCATCCAAAATGTACGAAGAAGTGATTATCTTTTCATCTTTATACTGAAAGGACAATGATGACTGCAACTTGAGGCGTACCCAAGCACTCTCTGCTGAATAAAAGAATATGTCATTATGAATTAGTACTACAAAAACCGTTTTTCTTTACCCTCCCATTAATAGCCTCGTTGGTGTAGTGGTCGCAAGCGCAACTTCTAAGCATGAGGTCCTGGGTTCGATTCCCAGGTCAGGCAAAGTATTATTGATTATTTCCATTAAACATTTCTCAGTAGCAGCCACGGAGTCTGGATTCGTACCCGGTTTTATAGCAATAGGCTCACCCACTATTACATGGGACTTAAACATTAACTGGCGAAATGTGGGGTGTAGGTTTTATTAGGTACATCTGTGCCTAACCCTTCGGGGATTACAGGCGTGGTGTTAATTATTTTAATAGTACAACTTTAAAAACGTGCTTTATTTCATCGAGTTATATATTACAGTTCTAGAAGCAATACAATATTATTATGAGACGTTTTTTTGTTAAAAGGCTAATTAATTATTTTATAATTTTTCAGATCTCAGCATTTCTGATTTGGATCTGCACGATAGTAATCGCTCTTCTCACCGTTTACTCGTCCTACCCTATCATGCAGATGGACTGGGACAACCAAATCGCTGACAGTATGATCAATTCGTTCATGAGACCAGCTTGGGCCCTGTTTGTCGGATGGCTCATTTTCGCTTGTGTTCATGGATATGGAGGTATGAGTTATTTTGATTTTTATTTCCGTTGGATCAGAAAGATACAGATAGATCTAGACTGTCTTTCCATCATCATCATCTGCCTAGCCTTTTCCCAACTATGTTAGGGTCGGCTTCCAGTCTAACCGAATGTAGCTGAATTCGCGTATTTTACATGGAGCGACTGCCTATCTGACCACCACAACCCAGTTAGTACTAGGTAATACGATACCCCTTGGTAAGACTGGTTGTCAGACTTACGGATTTCTAGTTACATTCATTAAAAATCTGTTTACTGTTTTCTGCCTGTTGACTAAACAAAACTATTTCTGAAACTTTTGGGACCACTTGCACCAAGTATTGCTTAACAGATTTCGGGCTTGTTTAAAACATAATTAGTTGGTATTGCTTGGTTGGTCTAGTGGTCTCAATCGAGATAGCTGAGCATGAGGTTTTGGGTTCGATTCCCGGTTCAGGCAAATTATTGAGTTTTTCCATCAGAAATTTCTAAGTAGCAGCCACGGAGTCTGGATTTGTAGCCAGTTGATGGCACTAAGCTCGCCCCCCATGACATGGAACTTAAACATGACGAAATGTGGGTGTACTATTAGGTACACCTCTGCCTAACCCTTCGGAGATTACAGGCGTGATGTTATGTTATGTTAAGTTAAAACACAATTCTGTCTCTAATATCTTAAAAGAAATACTGCCTTAAAGCTCCCAAGTCATGAACTTCTTCACGGTTTTTCAGGCCCTGTCAACTGGATTCTTTGTCTCCGAGCATGGAAGGTGTTGAGTCGTCTGTCATTTGCGATGTACCTTGTGCACTATCCTCTCATGTTCGTCATTAATGCTATGCCAGTCGTGCCTATCTACTTCAGCGTTCGGTTCTCGGTAAGTAATTTTACCTTATTTTTTTTCATCACGAGCCTCAATTACTCATCATTCTTCTGCCCTTATCCCAATTTATTTTCGGTCGACGCAGAATGTCTTCTTCTTCCATACTTCTCTATTACTCGTCATCTCAGTAGTCAACTCCTTTTCAGCCATATCATCCTTCAAATGGTCCATCCATCTTTTCTTTGGTCTTCCTCTACTCTTACGTATTCATACTTAACATTTTCCTCAGTACATTATTCTTATTCCTACGCATCACATGCCCATACCAAAGCTACCATTAAAAAAAAAGCAGCCAGAACCCAGTAGCCTGTAACAATACACACGCTACATAGTAAGATAGCAGAATTATTAAATATCAAATACAAAACAAAAATAAATCGATGAGGTTCTATGCTGCTATATCACTCAATATTGTCAATTCAGCACGTTAAGCCTTTTAAAATAAAATATCTGTTTAGAATGTCTTATCCCATCGTCATTGGGTAAAATAATGTGTAATTAGCATATTTTGAGTATTTTCAGCTCAACTTTATTAAGCGCCCTCTATTAAACCTTAACGAAACAAACCTGTTGCGTTAAGCTCAACGTTACTAAGTTTATTCAATTTACCATAGATGTCGCTATTGTAAAATTCCATTTTCAAAACTTTTATATTTTTTTTATTTTTCAGTTGTTCCATTTCTTAGCAGACTTCTTACTGGCGGTGATAGTTTCGTTCATAATAACTATTCTAATTGATGCACCGTGTACTGTTCTCATTAAGCATTTTATGGGAGGTGGTGAATTTTAACTTATCATTATTTTGATGCCGTTGTTTTAATCTTATTTGTAGACAATAACATAAACAACACAATCATAATAGTGTGTAAACTTTTGATACTCAATGGACGGGCAGAATTGAGACATTCCGTGGTCCTGTCAGCAGGCCCATTGATTTTGTTTAACATTTAAATCTAAACCTCATGTACAGTGTACACAGTCACGAGCACAAATATGTATACACTTTCCTAAATTTAAAAGCAATATTTGCGAGAATAACGATTGTAACTTGAAGATACTTGGACATAAAAATATGACGTATGATGTTTGTCACAGCACGAAATTTTAATCAGAACAGTAGGAGAAAAACACTTTTAAAAGTTATAAAGTGTTAACTTATTAGTGCTCGTGACTATATAGTATTTAACACTACTATACATAATTGAACTTAATGCAACAAGACATTCTCTACCAGTGAAACCTTTGTGTGAACTATGTTATTAAAATAACCCTAATATTTATTATTTCAGGACCAAAGAGACCTCCGCCGAAAATAGTGGAACCGAAAAGCATAGAAGAAAAGAAATCATATTTATAAATAAACCTTATTCTAGTATTTATTAAGTAGGTTTTAAGTCTGAAGGGACAGCTGTTTGTCCTAGTAAAAAAAATCGCAGTCTATCGAACCCTACAGTTTCTCCCTGAATTAGAAGCAGTATTAATCTCATACTAGTAATTGGAGGAGCTCGTGATTAAATATTTACAGCCGCTCGGGTCGACCTTTTGGTTAAGCCGCGCTTGTCTAGGTTGGTCCTTGGATGGGTGACCACCCATTACATACCGAGTTTCCTCTGTGCCTCGGAAAGCACGATATGCCGTTGGTCCCGGCTGTCATTTGTAGATCTTTGGCAGTTTTTACAGGTGACTACCTATGTGACCCGAAAAGTAACAACCAGTCTTACCAAGAGATATCGTATTACCCAGTAATCAATTGGTTATGGATGGATGGTAAAATACTGGTATTCAGCTGCATCCAGTTAGACTGGGAGCAGACCCCAAACATAGTCGGGAAAAGACTAGGCAATTTTATTGATGACTAATAATTGTCGCAGTCCAATGCGTGTCTTAATACCAAATATTCGAACCTGCTCTGGGCCCGTGTGGTCAAAAAGAGGAAGCCTGTACCTCACCAGTCGAAACTGGCTGATCATAACACATTAAATCACGCCGGCAATCCCCGAAGGGTTAGGCAGAGGTGTACCTAATAGTACACCCACATTTCGCCAGCTACGTTTTAAGTCCAATGTATTAGAGGGCGAGCCTGTAGCCATCAACCGGGCAGAAATCCGGACTCCGTGGCTGCTACTGAGAAATTCCTGATGGAATAATCAAATAACACCTTGCCTGGAAATCGAACCCAGGACCTCATGTTCCGCAGTCGCGCTTGCGAATGCTAGACCAACGAAGCAGTCGAGGCATGGCTGATTATACGTAAAGAAATAGATGTATTGTGTAAATTACATTAGTTTACATAAATATTTTTTTGTTGGTGTACAGTTTTATGTTATACTTACTAAAATAAAATCAATGTTTTGTCTAAAAATCTTTATTATTATTACCCCAGCCCAGCCAACGGTTTTATAAAGTATCATAATCATAACATATTAAGTAGATATGAGTTTTCCATATTTTAAATAATACAGGGTGTAACAGAAACGGTATAGTCCTATCAAAGGATATGCTGCTGACCATCGAATTGAACAACATCCTCCATGGGTCCAATTTCGTAAATGCGAAAAAATTATCTGCTCTCCTATACTAAATTTCAATACCTACTCGGCCCAAATGTATGGGACAGCTAATAATTTTACCCCCCCATCCGACACCCTCCCCCCGCACCCTCCTCCGCCTTTCTTCTCCCTTGTTTTTTTTTTCCCCTTTCTTTTGCACCCCGTAGAATCATTTCTCTTCTTAATTAATTATTAGACTTTACAAAATCATTTTCCATACACATTGGCTTTATCGCACGGTATCAAACCTACATACATTCATCTCACAAACTGCATTTCAGCATGTTTAGTCTTAAATCTATTTGAGCAATGCTAAAGTTTAAAAAATGCAAAAAATATCTGTTTGTCGGGTTAAAACAATGGTAAAAAACATGTTGTGTTAGTTGTTTACATCTACAACAAGTTGTAGACTAGTTGTATATGTTACGGCTAAAAGCCAAAGTGCGGCTACACATAGTTCTAGCCGGCTAAACCTAGGTGCGGCCGGTAACAGTTGTGTATCCTTTTTATTGCTAGGACACACCGACCAAATGGATTAGGTTAGGTTAGGTTGGAACTGCTACCAAACGCGCGACATCCAAATTGGTTGCATGTTCTAACCGAAGATAAGTAGGATACACCTAAGTTTAACCGGCCACACCTAGGTTTAGCCGGCTAAAACTAGGTGTAGCCGCACTTCGGCTATTAGCCGTAACATATACAAAACTTGTAAACGAGAGATCAGATTGGCTTACAGTAGTAACGAGTACATTGATAGTCTGCCAATCTTCACCTTTATGTACTAAGTTATAAAGTTGAAAACTGATCAACCGTCAGAGAACTTTTATACGACAAATTTTGACAGATTTTTACAAGATTTTTAAAAAAGTATAAGTCGTGTAAGTGTTAAGTACACTTACACGGCTTATACTTTTTTAAGGGTATAAACGCGGGATAAGAAAATGACACGAACAAAGGAATAGAATCTAACAGGGAGAAAGGGACACCGAAGCTAAAACGGTTACCACGTGTTCAGTACATCATTTCAAACTCAGCCACATAAAAAAATTTCATCGGTAATTATTTTTTAAATCAGTCGTTCCATACATTTTGACCGTGTAGGTATTGCAATTTTGTAGGAAACAGCTGTTATTTTTAATAACCGACGATAAATTTCCTTGTGGGGGAGGAAAGGGTTGGTTCAGAATGATGTAGGTACTGAATACATGGTAACCGTTTTAGGTTCGGTGTCTCATCCACCCTGTATACCGCATTATTGTCGTCCCCTTTGCATTATGTTTGTCTGTCATTAAAAACTTAACAAAAAAGTGGTTCTAAGAACTATTTATTTTTAACTATCACAGATAACCTCAATACGTCATTCTTATGTAGGTTACAGTCAACACTATTTCTAAGTGTGATGTTCAGATTAATTTCAGAATAACAATTTCGAGAACATAAGATAAAAGGCTGTGCATTTATTAGATAGTGTGGTAACTCAGTCAAGTTTCTTAGACATGTAATTGTAAATAAGATACTTAACATTGCCTTGTATGTTATTCTTGCTAACTACAATACTGTTGCACAAAGTGGTCCTTACATTTAACTAATGATACCTCTTCAGCATTCACTTTCTCAATCACACGATTCTTAAATAATGTGGCAAGATATCGTCGCATTACACGATCATATAAAATGATCTTAACATTAATAGTATCAATTTTACACTACCGTATTTTCATCAAAGATCTAAATTCCTTATCTATGCTTCAAAAATTTACTAATATAGCACATGAACTTATTCGAAAATTCAGCGGTCAGGCGATATCTTAGAGCTAGGTATGCCAACAACCTGTAAAAAATAGTAAACGCTAAAAGACCAAGTACCTGAATACCAAAACTATCAGTTTCCATTCCCAAATCTCTTAATAATAACTTCGGATCTGAGTAAAGGCAGAAGACCTCATTGCACTCCATTAGTTTTCGGTTCTGGTAGAGGGAGAGAGAGAATCCTGTGACTCCGTAGCGAAGGTAAGAGGCTGACATAAGTACTTTCATAACCCCTTCGATGGTGGGTCCGAAGCCCATGCCGTAGCAGGATAGGGCGAGAATTGGGGCTACCGAGGCTGGGGCTAATATGGAGCCGTTCTGAAAGAAAAATAAATTGGATGTTGAAAATGTGTTTGGTGGTAGGAAAATCGGGCACTAAATGTAAAATATACAAGCTTTGAGTTGAAAAATTAATATTTAGAGATGAAATCATTAATTTCCAGATTCGTTGATGATATGATTTGTACATCTTTGAAGTGACTTTGTTTAAACATGGACTGATTCTGAGGGCCTCGAGTGGCAATCAATCTATCAAGAGATAATGACAGTGGAAAGTACGAAATGTATGAGACTGACATAAGCCGACAAAAAACTTGTCGATCTCGTTGAATATTGCTGTAGAAATTCAAAACGCTGATAAAGCGATTGTCACTAGTCTATGTCCTTTGAAAGCCCAATCACAATGAATCTAATTATTTTAGCCTTAAAAATCTAACCTTCTTTAAATCCTGCCCAATGCAATGAAGGTCATATAAAAAATACAATACTTACAGTAACACTAAATGCAGAACCAACAGCTAAACCAAGTCCTTCAGAACACATCGCTATGAGAAACCCGCTGACCACAAAAAGGAGGAACCGGTCCCATTCCAACATTTGTCCAGACATCAGATACGCGACAATCATGAAGATCAACCCGAGAATGAACTGTAACAAAACAGAATAAGGGTTATATTTGCAACAGGACTTCATAGAATAGCCAGAAAAAGAGCGAGGATTGCCCATTTGTTTACTGGATGGAAGTTTTGAAGGTTATTTTAAAATCTATTAACTGTGCATAGTGTTCACTATAGTCTGACGCAAAAATCGTCTTAAAGGTACACACAATAAAACATCACAAGAGAAAATTTTCGAAATGTCTTTTTAAAAAAAGATAATTGGAAATTACTGTTTCCATGGAAAATTTTCGATTTTCGAAAATATTCTCCGATAACTACTGCTTATGCGTATGAAGTTTCATTAAAATCAGTTCAGTCATTTCGAAAAAAAGGACTTGAAAGTTTCTCTGAAATGCCGTAAGTCGTAAACGCTCTTAACCATGAGTGAACAGTGAAATTAATATACTCCCCGGGTACACTCCTCTCACCGAGAGGTGTCCTGAGTCCCAGCAGTGTGAACAGCTGATAGTGTGATTAATGATAATCGACTTACCATGCTAGGCATACTGGAGAGGGTTAGGGCTGCGTAGTAGGCCTTCAAACTGTACCACCGGTTGAAATATTCTCTCCGAAGTAATCGTACTTGGAACGGAACTGTAATGAGAAAAATATATTGGTAAATTATAGTGGAAAGCGTCATCTGACGTGATACCCAAACCCTTATAAATATGGGGAACAGGATCATTGCAAAAAGGATGGGATAAGTGACGTTTCCATTAGTGAATTCCAATTCTGGATCCCCATAATTTTCTATGATTGTTACTTAATTTTTTGTTACGACAACTTAGTACAAATATCAGTTTCAAATCAGCTGGGCTATAGCTAAGAGACGGACAGTCTGTTCCTCTGAATCTACATCACTGTCTAAAACATAGTGAACCTTATTTCTGTAACAATATAATTGCTTTTGACTTGTTGCTACTGACAAATAAGACAACATTATAATGATCTTAATTGTCGTGACAATAATGTTGCTTTTTGGTTGTGTTCAGAGATAAAAGGCCTGTTAAAAGACTAGGTCGCACAATACTCCTAATATCTGCGTGGGTAGTTCTAGATATAATATGGATTATGTGGACGACCCGGAGCCCTTCAAAAAGATAATTCATTTGAGCATAAGAACTGATAGCCGATAGTAGGCATTGATAGCCTAGTGGTGTGACTGTCGGACTGCCAAGTCATAGGTCTCAAGTTCGAACTAAAGACCTCTGATCTTTCGAATTCATGTGCGTATTGTTTGATTATCACTTGCTTCAGTGAAGAAAAACATCATAAGGAAACCAAACCAGCATGACTGAGAGATATTTCTCGACGGCATGTTATGCTAAGACAGAAGCCCATTGGCGGTATAAAAACTATGACATCAGGTTAGGCACTAACCACACGAAAGAGAAAGAAGTATAAGATCTTGCCATACTTACATAGCAGTACAGGTATCATAGTATAAGTATACATGAAGAAGACGACACAGCTGAGACAGAACTTGAAGTTGACAATGGGGGTGGCAGCATTGTTGCCAACATTGAAGAATATGCTGCCCAGAAGAATAGCCGATATTAAATGGTGGGCCAGTTGAATCCAGAGAGAGGTCTAAAATTGAAAATAACAGTTAATTTATAGTACAGCTAAGAGTGGATACGTTTTTTTCTGTAGTATGTGACGAAATTCAGACTGCGACTTAGTTTTTATGCATGATTACACCTAAGGCTTAAATATTTAGATTCGCCCTTTCGCGTCAAGCATGTGCGCGTTCGTTGCGTTGTGCGTTTCGTTTAAATAAACGAAAGAGATACGCGCATATTACTAATGCTACTACTACTACTACTAACACACACATACACACACACTACTACAAACACACACACACACACAACATACACGCACACTACATTACTGTTACTAATTTTAGTACTGTCCGCATTCATACTTTTGTGTTTATTTATCCACGAGGAATGTGCAACCTCACCCTTGTTAGTGTAAACATGTTTTGACAGTTTTAAATCATAAGGTGTAATAAATCTTTACATGTATCTAAAGTTAGTGAATGCGTCGTAGGTCTAGTGGTCGCAATCGTGACTACTGAGCGTGAAGTCCAGGGTTTGATTCCCGGGTCGGGTCAATTATTATTGGGTTTTTGCATCAGGAATTTCTCAGTAGCAGCCACGGAGTCTGGATTTGTGCCCAGTTGATGGCAATAGACTCGCCTTCTATTACATGGTACTTAAACTCTCTTCGGGACAGCCGTGATGTTTTGTTAAATCTTAGGACAGATCGATTTGGGAAAGGAACTCAAACTTCACATTCATATGTCGTGCTAGGCCATTATCTCACCTAAACCTTTTAATGTGCAGGAACACAATAAATACTTGGAGTAAGTAATGACTTACCGAATTTCTTAAATTCTGTATGAACATACGGTTGCTCAGAATGAGGAATTGAGACCAGAATGTTGTTGAGAACTCCACCTTAAACGACTGGTCTTTTGCTACGTGTTCTGTGAATATTCTCTGTATCGAGTCGTCTGAATGTAGCACCGGTTTTCTGAAATGATGAAAATTAGAAATTAGTTTAATCAAGTATTCTGATGTATTAGCTACGAGGGCGGGTCAATAAGTCCGTGACTTTTGGAATAAAACACAGATTTTTTGATAAAAAAATAATTTTATTTTTCAACGTAGTCTCCCTTGAGCTCTATACACTTTGTCCAACGCTTCTCCAATTTTTTTATCCCTTCCAAAAAAAATGATTTGTCGAGGTCCTCAAAATAGGCCTTTGTTTGCGAGATGACTTCATCATTGGAGACAAATCTTTTTCCACCAAGCCATTTCTTCAGGTTTGGGAACAAGAAGTAGTCGCTCGGAGCCAAATCTGGAGAATAGGGCGGATGAGGGAGCAATTCATAGCCCAATTCATGGATTTTTGCCATGGCAACTGCACATGTGTGCACCCTTGCATTGTCTTGGTGGAAAAGAACTTTTTTCTTGGCCAAATGAGGTCGGTTTTTTTTCAAATCGTCATTGAATCGGTCCAATAAGTTGGCATAATATTCCCCATTGATTGTTCTTCCCTTTTGAAGGTAGTCAATGTGGATTATCCCGCGTGCATCCCAAAAAACAGTCGCCATAACTTTATTGGCTGACAAACCCACCTTGGCCTTCTTTGGCGCCGATTCACCCTTAGAAACCCACTGTTTTGACTGTTGTTTGGTTTCTGGTGTGTTGTGATGGATCCATGTTTCGTCCACGGTTACAAAACGGCGCAAAAACTCCTCCATATTGCGATTAAACAACGCCAAAGCTTCCTGTGAAGTTGTTACACGATTGCGTTTGTGGTCGACTGTGAGCAAACGCGGCACCCATCTTGCGGAAAGCTTTCTCATGCCCAAGTGATCATTCAAAATTGAAACCACTGAGCCATGCGAGATCCCTACGGCTTCCACAATCTCTCGCACTTTCAATCTTCGGTCGGTCAACACCATATCGTGAATTTTTTCGATTGTTTCGGGTGTAGAGACCTCAACTGGGCGTCCAGGACGTTCGGCATCTTCAGTGCTTGTACGGCCACAACGAAATTCAGTAAACCACTTTTTTACCATTGAAATCGATGGTGCAGAGTCCCCATAGTATTTATCAAGCTTAGCCTTGGTCTCGGTAATGGTTTTTTTTCGCAAGAAATAATGCTTAATAAGCACACGAAATTCACTTTTTTCCATTTTCTCCTCAAATTAGTGAGTAGTCTGATAAAAATAGCTGTCAAACACAAACTAACTGACGCAGCAAGTTTAAATTTTGACAGGAGTCAACTGACAGATGCCTGTTGACAGGAGCAGTGTTGCTGTTTCAGTAAAGAGGTCAGAAATTCAAAAAGTCACGGACTTATTGACCCGCCCTCGTATAAAGGGTGTAAATAGACCCTTAACAAATTCGAAAGGTACTTGTTCTCCCCGTCTTTGCTATCATTTTTTTGTTCTAGACCATACCTGGGAACCTTCTAGTTACGGAGATATTGGCAACTTTTTGACAAGTTTTTTTTTTTTAAATACATGTTTTTAATGTAAGGTTTTTACTTTACACACCTCCACGACCCCCGTATTATTCAATCCATCCATCAGCACAATGCTTTGAGTGCTTTCCATCGAGTCCTACCGTAAAACGTGATTTTTTGACTCCAAAAAAAAAAGTCGTTTCCCAGCAATATTTTTTGCGTAAAGTTACTTAGTTTTTTTTTTTTTTTTTTTTTTTTTTTTTTTCCGGATGGGAAATCATCAAATGACCCCCCCCACTCTGGGCGGAGCGGAAGGGAGTGTCAGACTTGTACTGACTAAAACCCATCCATGTTCCTTCTTTGCCCTTTGTGTTCCAGGGCCACGGTATCTCTTTCGAACAGTCCCGCAGCCCTGGCAGGCATCGGTCCTTGCGGACCCCTACTTATTTGCTGACATCTCTTTGAGGCGCACGTGGAACACGAACGCGCCGTCGACACGGCCTGTCGTCATAAGACGGCCGGACGGCGAGCTGGCCCATAACTCGCCATCCACAGGCCCGCGCCTACGGTGGCCGGGAGCCACCACGTGACCCCCGACGCCCAGGGCGTCTCCCGCGGCGATTGGGACGTGAGGTTCTTTCCCTCTCACGTCCCGCCACCTCCTTCACTAGCATGACTGCTTCGCAGAAGGAGGTGACGGCTTCCCATTCCCTCTCGCTCCGGACCATGGCTTGAACCAAGGCCTGACGCGAGAGATCGCCGCCGCCAATCGCCGCTACGAGGACACGGCGGTGCTCCGCCCAAGCGGGGCAGACCTCCACGGTGTGCTCCACCGTGTCCTCCGGACGATCCTCGCAGTGGAAACACCCGGGCGTTTCCTCCCGCCCGATTCGGTGCAGGAACCTCCCGAAACAACCGTGTCCGGTGAGGACCTGCGTCAGGCGGTAGGTGAGGGCGCCGTGGCGCCTCTCTAGCCACTCCTCAAAGAGGGGACTTATCGCCACTATGGTGGCGTGCCCTGCACGGGGTTGCGACAGTCGCTCTCTCCATGTCGCCATGAGATCACGCCGGAGGTCTGTCCGCTGAGCAGCAATTTGCCGCGGCAGCGGAGTTTCCTCCCGACGTAGTGCCTCCGCGCGCCATTCGTGCAGGCGTGCGAGGACTATCGCCTCCAGATCCCATGGCGGCAATCCGGCAAGGAGGCTAGCCGCTTCGCCGGAGATCGTGCGGTACCCCCGGATTAGCCTTATGGCTATTACTTTTTGGGGCGCGTTCAGGTAGTGGGCGGCTTGCCGCCTCAAAGAACGCGCCCACACCGGGGCCCCGTAAAGGGCCATGGACCGCACGACCCCCGCGTATAGCCTCCGGCAGGAGGCGTTTGGACCCCTCAGGTTGGGCAAGAGCCGCTTGAAGGCAGCCCCTGTCCGTTCCAGTTTGGGAGCCAAACGTCGGAAGTGCTCCACGAAGTTCCACCGGCTGTCGAGGACGAGTCCTAGGTACTTCAACGTCGACCCGACGCCGATGGAAACCCCTCCTGCCGTCAGTAGGGATCCCGACGGTGGCGCATTCCGAGGCCCATGAAAACACATGGCCTCGGACTTGTGCAATGCCACCTCGAGACCCAATTGCCGGATCCTCTCCACGACTATCGCAACCCCGCGTGTCATGTTTTCGGCCGCCGCCTCGTGCGACCTCCCTTGTGCCAGTACCAGCGTGTCGTCAGCGTAGCAAACTACGCTGACGCCGGTAGGGAGGTCGGCGCGCAGCACCCAGTCGTAACCGATGTTCCACAGGGCCGGTCCCAGAACCGATCCTTGTGGAACACCGCACGACATCTCTCGCCGGTTCCATTCTCCGCTTCGACCAGGGTAGATGACGGCTCTATCCGTCAGGTAGTCCCCGACCACACGACGAAGGTAGGTCGGCACCCGGTGATACCGGAGTGCCTCCCTAATGCAGCTCCAGGGCATGGAGTTGAAGGCGTTGGCGATGTCAAGAGACACCGCCAAGACGACCCCGCCCCGGGACACCGCGTCCCCCGTCGTGAGGGCTCTCACGCGCATGATGGCGTCCACCGTCGAGCGCCCCTTGCGGAAACCAAACTGGTGTTCCGCAAGATCCGGCCCCATCCCCGCAAGGTGCCCGGCGAGGCGGTTGGCAATGACTCTTTCAAAGAGCTTGCCCACCTCGTCGAGCAACACGATGGGCCGGTATGCGGACGGAGAGTCCGCAGGGCGCCCTGGTTTCCGGATGAGGACCAGCTTCCCCGTCTTCCAACGAAGCGGAAACTGGCCTCTCTCCAAGCATGCGCTTAGGAGCCCTTCCAGTCGGGGCCCGAGAGCCTCAGAGGCCAGGACCCAGGCTTTGCCAGGCAAGCCATCGGGTCCCGGGGCGGTATTTCTGGTTTTCAGCCTGCGTACCGCCACTCTCAGGTCTACCCCAGTCACCTCCGGAACGTCGTCATCGTCATCGGTGTGGTCCGCTTCCGGCACCGCACGCGGCGGCGGAGCCATAGGCGGGGGAGGATGCTCCCCTCGCGAAGGGAAGTTACTTAGTTTGATGTACAGAATGCTTGGTTGACGGTTGTGTGAATTGTCTGTTTACACCCTGTATAACTGTTAATTTTAATTAAAATCTGTTCAGACGTTTTTACGTGAACGAGTTACAAACATCCAACGCTCCGCACAAAGTTTCGCATTTTAATTTT
The DNA here is from genome assembly GCA_910589295.1 of Noctua janthe. Classification (NCBI taxonomy): domain Eukaryota; kingdom Metazoa; phylum Arthropoda; class Insecta; order Lepidoptera; family Noctuidae; genus Noctua; species Noctua janthe. Next base: position 4,618,169 of record OU342561.1, read on the forward strand.
TTCGCTGTTAAAAGTAAAAGTGAGTAGTTACTAACCGTCCTCCTCTAGCCATCATGCGATTAAGTCTTCTGCATAGCTTTCCATTCTGGCACAGCTCTGACAGCGGAGCCACGGTTTCTATATCAGTGACAACAGTTTCCAATACAAAGTCTGCAGGGTTATGAGTTTTGGGACATATATGGCCAGTTTCGGCCATATATGGCACTAGGAGTTGTGGTGCACCCTGGAAAGATAGAAAAAAAATCGATATTAATTAAATATTTTATGAAATAGACCTATATCATCATCATCAGTCTCTTGCCCTTATCCCAATTTATTTGGGGTCGGCGCAGCATGTCTTCTTCTTCCATACTTCTCTATTCCTCATCATCATTAAACATTTTTATTATTTTATTTTATTTATTCGGAAGAACCAACAATTACACATTATATATTACAAAAAAATAGAATACAAGGAGTTATACAAATGTGCAACCAACAACGTTCTCCACAGATACACAAAAGACAAAGATAATGTTGATAAAGTAAGAGTCGGACAGAGTAGATAATTGCATGAGATAAAATACACATATATTACAGCCACTAAGGAACACGAAAGACATATAATTGTATGTTTGGAGTAAATAAATATATTATTCACATAGATTCTGGATGGTGTCAAGCAATATTTTACTAAATGATCCAAGTATAGAACTATGTTAGAGACTCTTTTAGACGAGAGGATCATGACACAACGAGTAGGAGGCAATATTCAGAAGTGGATGGAACAAGGTTGCCAATGATACGAGAAATTAATGGAATTGTATGAAGTTACGAGGGCGGGTCAATAAGTCCGTGACTTTTGGAATAAAACACAGATTTTTTGATAAAAAAATAATTTTATTTTTCAACGTAGTCTCCCTTGAGCTCTATACACTTTGTCCAACGCTTCTCCAATTTTTTTATCCCTTCCAAAAAAAATGATTTGTCTAGGTCCTCAAAATAGGCCTTTGTTTGCGAGATGACTTCATCATTGGAGTCAAATCTTTTTCCACCAAGCCATTTCTTCAGGTTTGGGAACAAGAAGTAGTCGCTCGGAGCCAAATCTGGAGAATAGGGCGGATGAGGGAGCAATTCATAGCCCAATTCATGGATTTTTGCCATGGCAACTGCACATGTGTGCACCCTTGCATTGTCTTGGTGGAAAAGAACTTTTTTCTTGGCCAAATGAGGTCGGTTTTTTTTCAAATCGTCATTGAATCGGTCCAATAAGTTGGCATAATATTCCCCATTGATTGTTCTTCCCTTTTGAAGGTAGTCAATGTGGATTATCCCGCGTGCATCCCAAAAAACAGTCGCCATAACTTTATTGGCTGACAAACCCACCTTGGCCTTCTTTGGCGCCGATTCACCCTTAGAAACCCACTGTTTTGACTGTTGTTTGGTTTCTGGTGTGTTGTGATGGATCCATGTTTCGTCCACGGTTACAAAACGGCGCAAAAACTCCTCCATATTGCGATTAAACAACGCCAAAGCTTCCTGTGAAGTTGTTACACGATTGCGTTTGTGGTCGACTGTGAGCAAACGCGGCACCCATCTTGCGGAAAACTTTCTCATGCCCAAGTGATCATTCAAAATTGAAACCACTGAGCCATGCGAGATCCCTACGGCTTCCACAATCTCTCGCACTTTCAATCTTCGGTCGGTCAACACCATATCGTGAATTTTTTCGATTGTTTCGGGTGTAGAGACCTCAACTGGGCGTCCAGGACGTTCGGCATCTTCAGTGCTTGTACGGCCACAACGAAATTCAGTAAACCACTTTTTTACCATTGAAATCGATGGTGCAGAGTCCCCATAGTATTTATCAAGCTTAGCCTTGGTCTCGGTAATGGTTTTTTTTCGCAAGAAATAATGCTTAATAAGCACACGAAATTCACTTTTTTCCATTTTCTCCTCAAATTAGTGAGTAGTCTGATAAAAATAGCTGTCAAACACAAACTAACTGACGCAGCAAGTTTAAATTTTGACAGGAGTCAACTGACAGATGCCTGTTGACAGGAGCAGTGTTGCTGTTTCAGTAAAGAGGTCAGAAATTCAAAAAGTCACGGACTTATTGACCCGCCCTCGTACGTTACTGAAAATATGAGAAAAAAATATTATCATGTTTCTTTCAAAATTAAACAAAGGCTTTTCTTATAAAGCTTTTAAGCCTGAACCGGGAAATCCGGTATCCCACACAAAAACGCGATACGGTAATGCACAGATGTGGGCTTCAAATTCTGTCTTTAGCGATTTTTATGTCAAAGGAATAGAGGGCGATAATTTAATAATAAAAATGAAGTTGTCTAAGAAGTCTTCATAAACTTAAATATTTTTTGTAAAAGTTATGTTTTCTTTTAGGACAAACAATTTGTCAGTAACCAGAAGAAAAACCGAGATAAAATTTTAAGCGAATGCTATGTGCCTTTTATGTACCTAATATTGTGTATTTAATAGATTTTGACATTCAGATGATGAAGAAATCTAAATAATAAAACATAATTAAAATATCGCTTTAAGCGATCCACCCATAGATATAACAGTATAATATTTAAGTTAATATGATATGTCATTATTTAACCAAAATATGTTACCTCAAATAGCCTGAAACACAGGATTACATAGTTCAGGCAGAAATCATGGGTGAATTGAAAAACTATATTCATTATATTTTTTGTTTTATTTTTAGTGAAATAGCTGTGTCAACAATTTTGGTGTTAAAAAGACTCTATCTATCTATCTCAAAAGGTACGTTACGAGGCTGGGCAGCGAAGTCCACTTGCCTGCCAACAGACAGCGATAGACAATCAGTCATAGTAACTTTAAGTTGGGATTCTCGCCCTTGCGACCTTTCGTTAGGCCCGTGTTTAGCAGAGGACGGACCCTTGGGACATAGTTGGTGAAAAGGGTCCATAATCTTCTACCTGTGTTCCTCTCATAAGACCACTCCCCATCTTTCTACTCATATTATAAAACAAAGTCGCTTTTGTGTTTGTGTAACCGCGTTGATCTTCGAAGTCATGTAACAGGTTTAACGACCGATGCGGTCTCCACCATGATTTTGAGAATTTATTTTGAAAGGTTTATTTGTATAAGACATTATCATATATGTAATATAGATAACAAATACAAAATAGTTGAATACAATTTTCTCTTCGGGTTCTGAACCGTTTTTTTTTATGATGACGAGCTTTATCAAAAAAAAATGGAGTTAGTAAATTTTTGGTATCTTCGACATTCATTGCTGAGTTTTGGTCGAATTGCAATCATTGGGCGAGCATTAAAGTAACTTTTGCCCGCTCCTTCGTTCGAGTGAAATTATTATTAAAAAATATTACTTCCCTTTTTGTTTCGAATTTTGATACCAATTTCAAGGGTTTTAATTTTTTTGCAAGGAACCCTAATATTTTTTCTTAAATAAAAATAGTCTATGTTAGACTTTATAACATTAGCTATCAATTTTATTTATTTGTATAGATGTATAGATGAGCAAGTAATAATTTATTTGAAAATAAGTTGCAAAATCCGTACAAAGTATGGGCACGGTATGGGTGGGTCGCTAGTATCTACTCGTAGGTAATATTTAATCTAATAACTTAGTCAAGTTTATTTCACAATGAAAGTTTTTATTGCAGAATCAAACTTAAGCCATGAACATCAAGGTACTTAAACACTCGTATGAGACATTAAATACTTAAAGCTATTGAAGAGTTTAACAGTTTAACCCTTTTATGTCGCTGCAAAGTCTTGAAATTAATGTCTTACTAAAATTAAAAGTTGTTTGGACTGCAATTACCTACTGAATAGCTTGTGACAAAAAAAAAGTGATGAGTATAAATGTTGATGGATCGAGAGGGAGAGGAAGACCAAAGAAAAGATGGATGGATTGTGTGAGGAATGATATGAAGGAAAAATAGTACATGATAGCGTGACGATTGACAGGGGAGAATGGAAGAAAAAAACGTGTTGCGCCGACCCCAAATAACATGGGACAAGGGCGGGAAGATTATGATTATTTTGTTCTACATTTTTTGTGTAGTACGGAACGACTTATTGTCGGGCCTACGCTGTCCCCCCATACTTAAGTACAATGCTGTAGCCATGATAATATTGTAATACTAAATGATTTGAAAAGAGTAATCATGGAGTTTCTTGCCGGTTCTTCTCCATAAGAAACGACCAACCCGAACCGTGCACCTTTTTGTCGACGTTTTATAAGTGCCCATCCTAGGCCTTTGTGAAATAAAATATTTTGATTTTGATTTTGATGACATCGCACGGATAATTTTGACATTCTTTTATACCTTGCACATAATTATAATTCTATGATACTAGAATGAAGTGAAGTGTGTGAAGTGAGAATACGTACACCATGATGCCAAATGTAATCGTAAGTAGGAAATCAAACTGGTACTCACTAATTGGGTTTACGTAACCCAAAGGATATTAATGTGATACCAAATTGTAGAACGTCGCTTAAATTACCTACTAGTATTAACATCATAACATAATAAGACATCTCGCCTGTAATCTCCGAGTTTTGTGTCTAAAATTATACTCTGATTTCGCCAGTTATTTTTAAGTCCAATGTCATAGAGACTGAGCCTATTACCATCAACTTTTTTTTATTGCAATATGGGGCTGCTCTTAACCTCAATCACGCCTGATGGAAAACGATAGATGAGGTTTATGATGGTACGAGCGTGCCCAGAAGATGCCTATTCACTCTTTCTTTGAAGGCTGACGGGTTAAATGTGGGAGGGAACACAGCTGCTGGCAGAGAGTTTCACACTTTGGCTGCGTTCAAGTTCCATCTTACGGGCATAAATCTATTATATTAGAAAGAATTTCGCAAACTGTTTAAAATCCATAATATTCAACTTAATACTTCAACCAAAAAATAAAAGGTAAATAATCCATCTCAATGCGAGTGAGAAAATCACAAAATCAAATAGAATTTAAAAAGTAATCGCCTTAAAAGCGTTTTATATCTGTGCCATTACTCACGTGGGGGGTTAAGTGAAACACTCCGGAGTTATGACAGACTATTATCGAGACATCATTTTAGGGTTAAACACGTCTCTTCGCTATAAAGTTTATGTCGTCGCCACCCGTACCAAAAACTCATTATGTTACCTAAGTAAATATTATAGTCGTAGGATTTGCATGAGATGTTGACCTTTAGGGATGTTACCCTTAAGTGCTAGTTTGTTAGTTCAATTTAGGCTTTGTATACATGGGCATACCACACACATTGCCTTGATATTATCATCATTCATCATCATCTGTGTGTGTGACCGTCGGACTGGTCTCGGTCTCGAGTTCGAACCCAAGACACGCACCTCTAATTTTTCGGATTAATGTGCGTATTCGATTATTATCACTTGCTTCGGTGAAAGAAGACATCGTGAGGAAACTAACATGCCTGAGAGATTTTTCCGCTTTTAGTCAGCCTTTGTACAGTTTTTACTTGTCATTAAAGTTTTAATAAATAAATAATATTTCTCGACGGCATGTAAAGCCAAGTCAGAAGCCGATGGGCTGCATAAAAACTCTCAGGTTATTCACTAAACTCACGACAAAGAAGATCAGCCTAGCCCATCCTCAACTGTGTATCAGTCGTGCTTAGTCGTGTTTAGTGGGAGCCTTCCAGTCTAACCGGATGCAGCCGAATATCAGTATTTACATGGAGTGACTGCGTATCTGACCTCCAGATCTTAAGGGAAATTCCAGTTATTTTTAGGAAAGTCCGCATTAAGTAGCAATCTGCCAAAAATAACTTTAATTTAGAGACTTACACTTTTGTATATTTATAATTGGTCATCGCTGTGATGAGATTGCGACGAGATTTTGAAAGTTAATTACAAGAATAACTTCTGAAGTTGTTCTAAAAGTTTCATCTTATTCTACGAGTAATTGGTTTACTTTAAATCAGGAAACTGTACCAATTTATTGACTGTGGAGTTAAAATAGGACGCTTCTCATCATCATCTGCCTAGCCTTTTTCCAACTATGTTGGGGTCGGCTTTCAGTCTAACCGGATGCAGCTGAATACCAGAATTTTACATGGAGCGACTGCCTATCTGACCTCCACAACCCAGTTAGTACTGGGTAATACGATACCTCTTGGTAAGACTGGTTGTCAGACTTTTTGGGCCACTGACTACCTAACGACTGTCAAAGATCTACAAATGACACCCGGGACTAACGGCTTAACGTGCTTTCCGAGACACGGAGAAAACTTGGTATGTAATGGGCGGTCACCCATCCACAAACCAACCTAGGCAAGCGCGGCTTAACCTAAAGATTGACCCGAGCGGCTGTTATTATTTAGCCACGAGCTCCTCTCTAAAGACGCTTCTAAATATAAATTAAAATTAGTAAGTCTATATGGATTCATTGTCTAGTTTAATAGTCTGTACTTATCCTTTAAAGTCTAGCTGGGTATGATGAACACAGTTTCTTGAGAGTTCATAAAATCATGATCCAGGTCAACGCTTAGCAAGTTATCTTCGTTATATACATATGTATACTAGCTTAAGCCCGCGGCTTCGCCCGCGTGGAGTTCGATTATTGTCCCACGGGATTGTACTACCAGGATAAAAAGTAACCAATGTGTTAATCCAGATTACAAACTATACGAGTGCCAAATTTCATCAAAATCCGTTCAGTAATTTTTGCGTGAAAGACTTTCGCATTTCTAATATTAAACGGATAAACTTCACCTATTCCATAGTACTGTAAAAGTGTAGTTCTCATCTATTTTTCGAAGTTATTTCTAGATTTATGATACACATTACTTGACACAATACTAAAAATATCTGACTCTAACTTTAGCTTAGCTTTAGTTTAACTTTAGCTTTTAGAGATAAGACGGCCCATTGTGTTACCCTATGTGAAATGTTTTCTTTTATGAATGTTACTTGTATGGTAATACGAAAAATAAAATGATGACACTTTTTTTTTTTTTTTTTTTTCCGGATTGGAAATCATCAAATGACCCCCCCCCCCCCACTCTGGGCGGAGCGGAAGGGAGTGTCAGACTTGTACTGTCTAAAACCCATCCATGTTCCTTCTTTGCCCTTTGTGTTCCAGGGCCACGGTATCTCAAATAATGACTAATAAATTATATAAATTCTGTCTTTTAGTTTTTTTTTAACCATTATATGTTGTTAACTCATCAGTCCAACGCTACATCGGTTAACAGTAGTGAAGAACGTCAACCCTTTGACTAAAAACCTTTGAGCTCTGAACGATGTCAATTACAGCTTTGATCCCGTCATTAAATTCACAGTCGGTTGAGAGGCAGTTTGTCAAACGATTTGCGACGAAATTGTACGCCGTGTAGTGAAATGGCTCGTTTAGTGTTTTATTATTATTATTATGTGAATTGAAAGGATTTAGATTGTTCAAATTATTCAATCATTATCATCATCGGCGTAGCCTTTTCCGACCTCTACTTCGGCTTTAAGTCAAACCGGATTCAGCTGAATACCAGTATTTTTCATGGAACGACTCAAAATCAAAATCAAAATATTTTATTTCACATAGTTCGAGATGGGCACTTATAGAACATCGACGAAAAGGTGCACAGTTCGGGTTGGTCTTTTCCTATGGAGAAGAACCGGCAAGAAACTCCATGGTTATTCTTTTCAAATCATTTTTCATCGGTAATTTAAACAAAACTCAGCTGTTTCATACATTTTGGCCGTTTTCCGACATTTTGACTGAAACAGCTGTATTTTTTTTAGCGATGGTGTCCCTTCCACCTCGTATATTTCTTTATGTTTTCTAGAAATAAATAATCAATGTATGTAATACAATACTCAATACAATACTCAATACTCAATACTTTATTGCATTCCATAATGTATACAAGGCTGGTAGGTAAATTATAGAGAAACAATTATGGACCCTGTCGGGCACAGCAAGTTAGTTTTTAGAGGAGAGGATGAAGCGCTTTTTGTTTAAAAACATAATAATATTGAAATTATAATATTGAAATTAAGGAGTAAATCTTATATTTAGATATTTAAGTAGATATTATTTATGAGTAGATTTATATTAATTTTGTTTATTATTAATATTTCTATATTTATTTATTTATTTATATATTTATTTATTTATTATTAATAGATATTTTCTAAATTATAAATTAGGTAATTATTTTATATATTTATTTATATATTAGCTGTAATTTATTATTAACTAAATAGTAAGTAATTAAAGATATTGCACGGTAGATAAGGTAAATAGATGTATTAGGTACTACTTGGTTATTCTAATTATCTTCGTTTCTCTAGGAGGAATTTATCTTTGAAGTATTCGTCAATTGTGTAGTAGGTTTTATCTAAGAGAAATCGTTTTAGTTTATTTATAAATATATTGTTTGTTTCTGTGTTTTTTATGTGTTCAGGTAATTTATTGTAGATTTTTATTGACGTGACAAACGCACTAGAGGAGTGCATTTTTAATCGTGAAGTTGGCAGGTTGAGTCTATTTCCATGTCTAAGTTTGATTTCTGTTTGTATGTCTTTTCTTTTGCTGTAGAATTGTGGGTACTTCCTTACAAATTTGCAAATTTCATACTTTCATATCGTGTACAGGAACAATATAAACAAAAAGAAATAACTCCACGTATTGACATAACTTTGACAAGGAAGTCGAATACTAAATCAGTACCTCATAAACAGCTTATAAGCTTCAGGAGAAAAAAAAACAAGTGTTTACCGAAGTTTTGCCTATTAAATATCGGTCGTGAATGTATTAGTTCTTCAAGTATAGTAAGATCCTCTCGAACTCCTCAAACTTTTATATGATAAAATGTTCATATTTTATTTCCTTATCGATAGTATAATCAACAGCACATTTGTGCAAACAGTTTTACATTGACAGTTTTTCTCTTTTCTCGTGTGGTTAGTACCTAACCTGGTGTCAGAGTTTTTATGCCGACAATGGGCCTCTGACTTGGTTTTACATGCCGTCGAGAAATCTCTCTCAGGCGTGCTGGGTGGGTTTCCTCACGATGTTTTCCTTCACCGAAGCATGTGGTAATTATACAATACGCACTTGAATCCGAAAAATCAGAGGTACGTGTCTTGGGTTTGAACTCGAGACCTTTGCTTTGGCAGTCGCCTTTTTCTCATAGCAGTAAGACATTATTCAGACCAAACGTATTGTCGACCATTGACTGTGAGCGCGCGTTACGCAGTTTATCGCTTTTCCATATATTCTAACTTCTCGTTCATACCGAACCGACTATACGCTATTACGTAGTGCGTTGTCGATAGTGAGCATGGCGGGAAATACGTTTGGTGTGAACGATGCCTTAAGATGATTTTAGTAGTGCAAGTGCTAACACATGTAAGGTTGACTGTACCTACTCGTATTACGTCAATGCTTTCAGTTTACTGCTTTTTTTTTTAAACTGAAGTTTTCATGAAAGTGTTGGTGGTGAGACAATTATATGAGAGAGTTGTTGGAACATTCTATGATATTACATCACGCCTGTAATCCCTGAAGGGTAAGGTAGAGGTGTACCTAATAGTTGGCTACACCTACATTTCGTCATTTATGTTTATGTCGCATGTAATAGAGGGAGAAACTATTGCCATCAACCAAGCACAAATCCGGACTCCGTGGTTGCAACTGAGAAATTCCTCATGGAAAAACCTAAAAACATATTGCCTGACACTGACGCCAGGCAATATGTTTTTGGGTTTTTCCATCAGGAATTTCTTCAAGTACCTATAGTAAGCATCGAATTTCAGAATTACTTATCTGAATAAGCAATTTTTCCATCAGGAATTTCTTCAAGTATAGTAAGCATCGAATTTCAGAATTACTTATCTGAATAAGTAATTTTGAAATTCGATTCTTTCGGCTTAAGTGAGATCCTCAAGTAAAATAATACTTATTTCTAATAACACACAGACTTTGAAACCATCTGAATTAAAATGACGAAGATGTAATACCCTGCCCAAAGATAAAGAGAATCAGTAAAGAGATTAGGACTAAAACTAGTAAAGTCTAATAAAAAACTATTGGGCTTTTAATTTACAAAATGGTTGGTATCAGGTGCACGAAGCTCTCTTGTGAATTCTAATGATTCTCCAAGTAAAATGAAAATTTTAATTAATTTAAAAGTTTTTGCCAAAAATAACTCAGATTATCCAGTTAGATTAACGTTACGGACATAAGGCTCAATAAAGTTAAGGTATCATTAGAAAAAAAGAGACTGGCCTATGTTTTTGGCAATGCCTTATTAATTATCGCCATTTTTTTTAAATAACGCCTGTAATCCCTGAAGGATACACTCACATTTCGCCAGTTATGTTTAAGTCCCATGTAATAGAGGCGAGCCTATTGCCGTCAACCGGGCACAAGTCGTGCCGTGGCCGGCACTGAGAAATCCGTGATGAAAAAATCCAATAACAATTTGCCCGACTCGTGAATCGAACCCAGGACCTCATGCTCAGCAGTCGCGATTGCAACCACTAAACCAAGGAGGCAGTCAATTTCTTATTAATTCAGAGTCCTTATCATCATTTTTTTATAGGCTTGATATGATATCAGAATACAAAATAAACATGCAATTTCAACAAATTTCTTTTAATTCCATCGTTGCTTAAATAATCTTCGCGATTGCTACATAGATTTTAATTTATTTCTTTCTTTTTCTTTTTTTTTGATTTTTTACTTCTTTTTTTTTCGATCGATTTTTCGACTTTTCAATTTTGTTTATCACGTAATTTCATTATTACTGAGTTGTTAAAATCAAACTCTTTTTCCTATTGCGAGTGTGTTAATATTAAGGGTGCAATTTACGAAACAAATACTGCAAACTCAACAAGTCTTCACAGAACTCACCGGAGCTCTTTAGAAAGTGAAGACAAGCCAATTAAATCGGTGGGTGACGTAAACCAAAACGCGACGATTTTAATGAATAAACCATTTGATTTGGGTTTAAGGCAAGTTTGAGGTGATTGACATCTTTCCTGATAGGAAGTTAGTTAATTAGTTTGTCAGACAATCTAAGTTTGCTTATGGTATGGCTATTTGTAAGCATATCGTGTACGTGGTAGAAAATTCCGGCTTTTTGTTCGTCATCTTCGTGTGACTACGAACACCATCATTATCTGCTTAGCTTTTTCCCAACTATGTTGGGGTCGTTCCAGTCTAACCGGATGCAGCTAAGTACCAGTATTTTACATGAAGCAACTGCCTGTCTGACCGCCATAACCCTGTTAGTACTGGGTAATATGATAATCCTTGGTAAGACTGGTTATCAGACTTTTTGGGCCACTAACTGCCTCTAACGACTGTCAAAGATGTACAAACAACAGCCGGGACCAAAGGCTTAAAGGGTTTTCCGAGCCAGTTTACTAAAAAACTTCCCCATTGTACGAGTATGATAATTTTATTTGGCGTTTCAAAACATATCTAACGTGTCAGTATTTTAACTCGAAGCAGAACAAAATTATTTAGGTAAACAACTAAACAGTCGAATAACATATCACCAACTTTTGTCATGCTAAATCTCTGAAATGAGCATTTTGTCATAGATATGTTGAGTGCTTTCTTTAGTTCATTTCCTGAACAAGACGACCATTGTACTTTTACTTACGGTTTCAGAAGTGAAGCATTACTTTGAAAAGCTCTTCAGAGTTAATTATTTTTTTTAATTTCTGCATTTTTTTTTATCGATGGCTGCTATTTGGTAAATATTAATACCTAGCTTAAGCCCGCGGCTTCGCCCGCGTGTAGTTCGGTAATTATCCCACGGGATCATACTACCGAGATAAAAATCCAGGTTACAAACTATCTGTGTGCCAAATTTCATCTAAATCCAGTCAGTAGTTTTTGCGTGAAAGAGTAAGAAACATTCAAATATCTAGACAACCATACATCCTTACAAACTTTCGCATTTATAATTAGTATTTCCTTTATTTATTTTTATACAAATCTTCTACATTTTTAAATATTTCATAAACTAAAAACAATATAAAAAACATTTAAAAATATAAAATAATTAGTATTATTATTTCCTTTATTCATTTCATCATCTTATTTAAGTACGATAATTATAAAAGGATAAATTACCTGATAACAGCACATTCCTCGTGCCAACACGAATATCCTGTCGAAAAGTGTGAAAAGTGACGCTGATGGTTGATGGACCGTGCACACAATGGTCCTGCCTTGACGAGACAGCAGCCGTAGGAGAACTACCAGCTGACGGATGGAGACGATATCGAGGCCACTGCAATAAATAAATGAATATAGGTTAAATGCATAGCTATACATCATAACATCACGCCTGTAATCCCTGAAGGGTTAGGTAGAGCCGTACCTAATAGTACACCCACATTTCGCCAGTTATGTTTTAAGTCCCATGTAGGTAATAGACGGTGAGCCTACTGGCACAATTCCTTGTGGAAAGACCAAATAACTCTTTGCCCGACCCGGGAATCGAACCCGGGGCCTCATGCTAGGCAGTCGCAGTAGACCTATGAGACAGTCAAAAGAGGAAGAGAAGAAGCAAAGGGAAAACAGAAAGCAAAAGTACTAAACAACTACTAATTCGTAATTGTTCCTAAGCAGATAAAAGAAAGCAAGAAAAAATATTTATTTTTATAGCAGGGACTTAACGTGCATACAAAACGACAAAAGATAAACATTCAATGCATCACAAATATTCTTAAATACAACAGGACGGAATTAAAAAAGTTGATAGCTTGCACGTCGTGACTACGACAACTCAACATGATGCTGTAATATGGGCGGTCCACACCATAGATAAAACTTTCGGTCTTCTGTTGATACCGTTGGCTTACATCATCTGCCTAGCCTTTTCCCAACTATGTTGGGGTTGGCTTCCAGTCTAACCGGATGCAGCTGAATACCAGTATTTTACATGGAGCGACTGCCTATCTGACTTCCACAACCCAGTTAAGACTGGTTGTCAGACTTTTTGGGCCCACTGACTATCTAACGTTGGCTTACCCTTACCCATAAAGCATTATTTAAATTATGCAAAATTATCTAGCAGATCCTCACACTAATAAATGACCATTGTTTTATCATTCTAAAATTTTATGGTTTGTTGACGCTCCTAAACAAATAAAATTGAGTTATGACCCTATAAAGTTAAATACCGTTAAAATTAAAGCCCTTTGCAAAATTTAATGAGTACCGGAATGGGCGGAATTAGTAATTTTTGAGTTTCCGAATTGGTATGGAGTGTTATCCATGAATTTGATAAATAATATCACAAATCTGCTGCAGGTGATTTCAAAGATATTTAGATTCTATGAAAAATCTAAAATCGGTTTAATTTAGCTGTAACACTATTTTTCGAAAATGTTCTCTGATAACATTTTAGACTTTTGTATCCTGCTTATGCGTATGAAGTTTCATTAATATCGGTTCAGTCATTTCGATAAAAAGAACTTGAAAGTTTGTATGAAATGTTATAAGTCGTAAACGGTCTTAAAGTTTCTAGCAAGAAGAAGGACGAATAGAATGACTGAAATATTCATTCCGACACTTACAGTTTCACCTGAATAATTTAGTAGCCCTATACTAGGAATTTCTCCTGTATCGTGGGTGCTTTTACAAACATTCAAACTCACATTACAAACAGCCAGACCCGGAACAACTACCTGTAGGCCATTCAAATATTTATTCCGTGCGGGAACCAAATCGCAGATTGTAATTTTATCCAGGTCCTCCGTATTATTATACGGTATACATCAATAACTTCACGGAAGTACCAAAGTCCGGTTATTGTAACCACGGAACAGTTCCAAACAAAATACTCTTAACAACAAACTTTTGGTTTCAAAATCAATGAAGATTATCCGACCCGATTGATACGGATCCTTCCAGGAAATGTCCTTCAATTGGCTTATATTATCTTCTTGGAATTAATTATGGTAGCGCGTGGGTAGCACTGGTTGCCTTGCCATGTTGGTATTAAGTTGTTACGTTATTGTTTACCTAATATTGGTCGATCGCTTTTAGTTCTTTTTTTACAGCAATTTAAAGTTGAGTTTTAAGTTTATCTTCCAAAAGCTTTGTGAGTTATTAAAAAAAACTAGATGTTACTAGCGAGTAGTTTTGAATTTGATAGCACCATACAACAATACGTAACGTAATACGTACGTACGTACGTACGTACGTAATTAAAATGTAATTTAAGGATTTTACTAATAACTTTTTTTTTATTTAAGCTTTAATGCTAAGTTTGAGAATTTTTCAAAACAAAAATTAGAAAAACCGAATAAAAAAACCGGTGTGGCCAAGAGTGAGTTCTTGGGCCTGTAGAGATAGCAAATGACCTCTCCATTCGGCCAATTCAATTTGGCAAACGATGCACCAAACACCCTGTATATCTAGAATGAAAGAATTATGTGATGCGGAGGAATGAGGAAAATGTCGTGAGGAACATTTGGAGTATGAATGTGGATAGCTATAAGAGTAGAGGAAGACCAAAAAAACGGTGGATGGACTGTGTGAAAAATGATATGGCCAGAAAGGGGGTTTCTGATGAGATGGGTTTCTTTATTTTTTAATTTGTGTGTAGATCAAGGAGTTTTCCCGGACTTAATGAAATACAGTAAAGTCATACCTCTGTTTAAATCCGGAGATAGTAAAGATACAAAAAATTATAGACCTGTATCCGTGTTGCCAGTTTTTAGCAAAGTGTTTGAAAAGGTAATGCTAAATCAAATGCTCAATCATTTTAACACCAACAGAATCTTACACGATCAACAGTATGGTTTCACCAAGGGACGTTGTACAACTGACGCCGGTGTAACCTTATTAAAGCACATATTTACTGTGTGGGAAGAGTCCCAAGACGCCATTGGAATTTTTTGTGACCTCTCCAAAGCATTTGATTGCGTAAATCACGAAACATTACTTTTGAAACTTGAGCATTACGGACTAGGGAAACTTGCACTTAGTTTGGTAAAATCTTATTTGAGTGATAGACATCAACATGTGCAAATAAATGGTGTTAATTCACAGGGTTTAAAAGTAAAAATGGGGATACCGCAAGGCTCAATATTGGGTCCTTTCCTCTTTCTAGTATATATAAATGATCTCCCCTATTTATTGAAAAACCAACCTCAAAATATGGTGTTATTCGCTGATGACACTTCCCTAATTTTTAAGATAAATAGACGGGCCCAAAATCTAGATGACGTGAATAATGCCCTACTTCAGGTCCATAATTGGTTCACAGCAAACAATTTCGTGTTAAATGAAAAAAAAAACGAAATGCGTAAGATTTGCTTTACCGAATGTTAAAAGTAGCGATTGTGATATAGTATTGAATAAAGAGAAACTTGAATTTGTAGATAAAACGGTTTTCCTGGGGATTACGCTTGATTCAAGGCTACAATGGGGTTCTCATTTAACATCTCTTGCGGGGCGGCTAAGTTCAGCAGCGTATGCTATAAGAAAAATCCGTCAATATACTGATGTAGATACCGCCAGACTGGTCTATTTTAGTTACTTTCATAGTATTATGTCTTATGGCATTTTAATGTGGGGACGGGCTGCAGACATTGAGTCTATATTTATTCTGCAAAAAAGAGCCATCAGAGCCATATATAATCTTCGTAGGCGCGATTCTCTAAGGGAACTGTTTAAGGAAATTAACATAATGACGCTACATTGTCAATACATCTACGAAAATATAATTTATGTAAGAAAAAATCTACATCTTTTTAATAAAAGAGGTGACAGACACAGTTACAGTACTAGAAATAGAGACCAATTAGTTCAGCCAGGCTTCAGACTCGCTAAAGTAGACTCATCTTTCATGGGGTACTGTTTGAGATGCTATAATAAAATTCCACAAAGTATTCTTGAACTGAATGAAACGAAATTTAAAACATGCATTAAACGCACACTGTGTAAGAAAGCATATTACAAGTTGGACGATTATATCACTGATAAAAATGCTTGGCTCGATGCCGGTCCTGCTCCACAAGAACAGGGGCGCCTAAATTGATAGCATTAAATAGTATTGTTGGAGCTGCTGAAGATTGTATAACTATCTTTGCATTGTATAGATTCAATCTCTTTTGTATTATATAGCCGCCTAGCCCATATTGTGTGAGTACTATGTATTAGAAAGCTGACATTCGCTGGAAACCTGCGTCTTTTCTTGACTTGAATGTGCCCTGGCGGTTAGGAGTATGTCATGCTCACTCAAATGTCTCGCTGATGGTGGCACGTGTGTCGGATCATTTAGTTCCCTTCAAAATGGTTGAGTTGAATGGTGCTGATACATGCGTCATGTTCGTGAACGGGCGCTGTCAGTTGTGATTGGTCATCTCTTATTTGCCACGGCTTATTTGAATTAATTATTTTATTTTTGAATTGTTTTTACTATGGATACTTTAACGTACACATCTTGCTGCATCGTTCTCACATAATGTGCCATCTCAAAATGAATGATGTAACCAAGGTTTTGTTAAAGTATTCTGATTTAAAAGAGTGTCCATGGAGTTTCTTGCCCGTTCTTCTCCATAGAGATCTACGTTAGGGAATGGGCAACTACAGTACTTTCACAGTTTTTGTGCCTTGTGACTGGGACTGTAGCTATATTTTACTGTTGCCTTTGTTTCGACAATTCAAAAGTGCCTGTAACTGGCCTACTTGAAATAAATGCTTTGATTTTAATTTTTTTTTTTTTGATGACCAGTTATAGAGAAGTGTGGAAGAAGAGGACACGCTCCGCCGGCCCCAAATACATTGGGATAAAACAGGAGAATGATGATGAAAGAAATTATTCAGGTGAACTTCACACAGGAGGCACGCTGGTCATTTGTTTTTTTTTCGGCAGAAAGTTGTATTTGTTAGGACGATACGCGTCTATTTCAGCCAGTTTGAACGCCACAAGTAGTTGATACAATCGGCACAACCGACTTTTGTCCCATATCCCGTGGAAGTTTTGCCGGACTTTGAATAGAATTTGGATGGGTGGGGATGTACAATCATCTTCTAACGCTATTTTATTTTTTGGCCAACAAGCAATATCACTTACGAGTGGGCAAACAAGAAAAAGAGATCATGAATTTTACGTCACTGTCGAGATGGATTACTTCAATTAATTTGTGGGTACTTCAATGTCACCCTTACTTAATTTAACCAACGAAAACCGGGGTTCTTGATTAAACGCTGATTGTCCAAAATATAATTTAATTTATTAATTTGTGAACCCTTTCTTTGAGCGTCAGCGTTATAATTAAAACAACGGAAATCAGACCATTCGGAGACATTTTTGCAAGACTATGTTCAATGGTGATGAACTATTACATTTTTTTAGACAGGTGAAAAGTGAAATGAACAAGCAGGATGTGGAACAAATTAAGCTAGCACCGGTTGTCAACAAACGGAGGTGATCAAATTTTCACAATCAAATGGGAGACTACCTATCTAAGTATCTATACTTATATTATAAAGAGGTAAAATTTAACCTTATCATTAACTCTAGAAATGGGAAAAAAACGGAACGGATGAATGTAGAATGTAGAATGTAGGCGATAATCTTCGGAACCATTGATCCAATTCTAAAAGTTTTTTCACTTGTAGAAAGCGACATTATTTGTGGGTGATATTAGCCGAGGTATCACAATTTTTGCGGACAATGTCGCGGGCGAAGTGCTAGTAACTTAATACTTTAAACGACTGTGCGACGTGTGTCGTGTCCCGTGTGGCACTCGCAACAGTGTTACCAGAGCTTAAAAGGATTTTAGGGAATAAACATAATATTATGCTTACATTATTTTTACACTGATCTGTGTATATTCGTGTTTCTGATGCATTGAAGATCTACTAAATTATTACTTTGTTTCAAACAATGAATTAATAAAGTTTTGCGTTAAATTTACACAAATATGAAGGTACCTCAAAATTTCTTAGTCAGAAATAATTGTTTCAAGTAAAAAACACAATTTTATCTGCGATATGACTGAATACCTCTTATCAAAAGATCATTAGCGGTTAGCACGCAAGAAATATTATATTAAATCACAGGGATAACATTGTATGAGTACTTATTAGATTTCTTGCTAATCTCGGTCACATACCTGTAATTATTTTGGCCGTGAGCTATGAAAGGTTACGTAATTTATAGTAGTCGGAGACCAAAGGTCGCTTTGATTCAAAGACTAAACTTAGATATAAATGTTCATGTGATATTAGCAGCAAAAAACCCTTTGAATGCCGAAAGTTGCAGCAACAAAACCCACTTGACCTCTGGTCGATGGTGACATTGCAGCAGGCAGGAAAACTAATATCAAAGAAAATCAAGGATGAGAAACATCCAATTACATACAAGCACAGTATTCATTTTGCTTTATTGAACTCGATCGGACATGACTGTATCCTCAATCAAACTGGGAACCGTAAATTACACGCGGTACCAATATAAAGAATAATTAGTGCATTCTAGATGAATACTTTAAAGTATAAACGCACGTTATAGAGCGCTATTCCAAAAAAAACTTAATTTGTCTTTTTTTTTTCGCTGTCAAAATGAGCGACTCTCTGTTGGCAGTGTTTCTAAGGGCCAGCACTCAATTGCGAATTTTCACCGCAAATACTAGTATAAGTAATAATACATTTATATGACGAAATAATTTTGGTTCTGAACGATTCCTTGCACCTCCTACACACCGAAATGTAACTTACCTTCATTTATTTATCATTATAAGCAACATTTTATTTTTTTCGGGTGGGAAATCAACAAATGACCGCCCCACTCTGGGCGGAGCGGAAGGGAGTGTCAGAATTGTACTGACTAAAACCCATCCATGTTCCTTCTTTGCCCTTTGTGTTCCAGGGCCACGGTATCTCTTTCGAACACTCCCGCAGCCCTGGCAGGTTATAAGCACCATCAAGTCGACAAATGATAGGCTGGGCAGATGATCTCAAAAGAGTTGCAGATCTAGAAAGGATCAGAAGACAGAGTTAGGTGGAAGTCTTTGGAGGAGGCTTTTGTCAAAGGACAAGTTGTTATTGGAAAAACCGATCGTCAGTAACAAACGTATTACACTATAATAATTGTTAAACAACATCATCATCTGCCTAGCCTTTTCCCAACTATTTTGGGGTCGGCTTCCAGTCTAACCGGATGCAGCTGAATACCAGTATTTTACATGGAGCGACTGCCTATCTGACCCACAACCCAGTTAGTACTGACTGGGTCATACGATACCCCTTGGTAAGACTGGTTGTCAGAATTTTTGGGCCACTGAATACCTAACGACTGTCAAAGATTTACTAATGACACCCGGGACCAACGGCTTAACGTGCTTTCCGAGGCACGGAGGAAACTCGGTATGTAATGGGTGACCATGGCATGGGCATGGGGGTGTGATGGGTGAGCACGGCTTAACCTAAAGATCGATCCGAGCGGCTGTTATTATTTAGCCACGAGCTCCTCCAATTGTTAAACAATAATAAAGATTTTTTTTTTTAAATTAGTGCCATACGTTATTTTATTTATACTCCAGAACCAAAATCGACGGACCAGGACCAAATTAATGCAACACAAAAGGGATCACTTCAAAACGGTCCTACAAATCAGCATCCGGGGTCCTACGGGCAATTTTTGTCCAAATAGCCTCTCCTGGATTAAGTACATACCGTGATTCCGTGAACACGCTTCAGGTTAAACGTTCAATAAAAGGTTATGGGGGGGACCTAGAGATTAAGCCAATTACCTCCCATTGTACTTATGTAATTCTGTTTAGGTTTCCGATTGGGACGGACCTTTTGTGCAATATATATTAATGAATTGCTCCAAAGATTTCGTGATTTCAAAAGATTGTAATTCAGCTCAAATTCGGAGAGAATGGAGATAAGAACTGTATTTAGTTGCTGAATGGTATCTATTTTAAAGCGTTTGTAGTTAAACCATTCTGGGGTATTGTCGTAACTTTTCATAGTTTCTTTCGATGTGCGTATAAACAAATGAGCCTTTACCTATACGCAAATTAGCTTTTGTCAATGCGCAAATGAGCCTTTGTCTATACGTAGATGAGCTTTTGTTTATACGCTAATGAGCCCTTGTCTATACGCAACTGAGCCGTTGCATAAACGCACAGAGAAAACTCCATGTCCCAGCTGTACAGCTTATACTATAGGCAAATAAAAGTGCCAAACTGCCAAACATAATCATGGTAATCCACCATAAAAAGTAGAAAAGGGAATCTTCGCGGCCGGAAAACATGCATTCCACGTGAAGTCTATTCTTAACAATCCCAATTTTTTCACTCCACTTTGCTGAAATGACGAGCAAGAAAACACGGTTCCGCCATTACGAGATTAGGGTTAAATTAAATAACGCCTTTTTCCTTCCTCAAAAGAAAGCAGAAATATGCTATAACACGAACACACGAGGGCAGTCATAATGACACCAATTACTCTTGCTTAATCCGTGGATTATTCTTTTCCTCAAACGTGCAGAATAATTCTGTTATGGCCGCTGTCTCTAATTGTTTTTTTTTAACCCTCCCCTTGTAATGAGACAAACGTCATCGTCATAGAAAAACAAGGGATGTTTTTGGGTACCTTTTGTTCTTGACAGTGTTAATGAATTGCGGTGTTTTTATTCACAACATTCTGTGTTTTTAAGAGAAGGTTAATTAATTTCGTTTTAACTTGCTACCCTGGCTAGGTGATGATAACATTTATTGTGATACTTGGTTAGTGCAACCAAGTGTGTGGTGCAACGCCTATACATAAAATAAGAAATGAGTACATAAGATGAAGTCTGAAAGTTGTGCCGGTAATTGAAAAGTTGTGTGGTAGTAGTTCGATGCGGAGGAATGAGGAAAATATGGTAAGAAAATGTTGAGTATGAATGTAGATGGCTGTAAGAGTAGAGGAAGACCAAAGAAACGATGGATGGACTGTGTGAAGGATGATATGACAAGAAAGGAGGTGACTGCTGAGATGACGAGTCATAGAGAAATGTAGAAGACGAAAACATGCTGCGCCGACCCCAAATAAATTGGGCAGGAGAAGGACGAAAATTATTGCGACCAGCTAAGACCAAATTGTTTTAAAAATTATGATATTTAAAACTATCACCGTGCTGTTTACAAAAGTAGATAGAAAAGATATATCAAACTCACGTTGTAGGTTCATCCAAGAAGATGATGGGTGGATTGTTGACCAGCTCTAAGGCCACTGACAGCCGCTTAAGTTGACCACCAGATAGTTTCTCTACCATGGTGTCCTTGTGATCCCAAAGGCCAAGGGTTTGGAGAATTTCTTCTACCTGAAAAGATCAAATTGGTTGGGTTTTATACAATTATACATATTACACTACCTAAGGATCTAAAATGTATGGGGACAGTAGGAATAAATCAGAATCAGTGTTTTTATTTTAGCTTTCTCGACCTCAAGAAATTAAATTCATAAAAAAATCATAATTACACAATATTTAAATTCAACAGTTTAAGTTTAGGGTAATATTTGAATTGAAAATAGCTCAACATATTATTGTGAAGGCCAAGACGTTTGAAAATACAAGGATCTTGGAAATAAAATATAAATCAGTTTGTTTTGTTGATTAAATAAAATAACAGTCTTTAAAGCTTACCATCTGTAACTGCGTGATAATTTTCTAGGAACCTTTGATACAAAGCTAAAGCCAAAGGAATGGAGTTTCTAAACCCAAAGCAAATAGCAAATTTTAATTTAAATTCTTTAAAAAGTCATGTCTTTTGGGTAAAAATGCCGCAGAAAAAATATTCGTTTCATAAGTATATCTTTACTTTTATTTTGTGCTTGCTTTTACCTAAGGCTTCACTTGCGTTATGGTCCGAAATTAAATTTTATGCCTATGACACCCGGGGATAAAGTATTTTTAACTTGGTGAAAGAATTTTTGAATTTGGATCCGTAGTTCCGAATAATACCCCGCACATCCAAACTTACAAACATTTAAACTATACCCCTTTATAATAATATATATAAGTATAGATTTCTTTTTCTAAGTAAGCCATTAATCATTTACCTGCGTTTTTATATTAAGGCTACCCTTACTCAGTCTTCGAAGACTGATTGCGATTGGTCACATTCAAGTAGGCAATCTAAAAGTTTTCATGGTCCAATATAAGGGAAACGTGATCTAATCTAATTTAAGAGGGAATTCAAAGGAAACTTCATTGAACTTAGAACAAGTACCTGCTGATTGTTTAATTAGATAATCTATTTCATCTTATTCGGCCCGAAAGTCTGACAACCTGTCTTTACAAGGGTATCGCATTACCCAGTACTAACTGGGTTGTGGAGTTCAGATATTCAGTCGCTCCATGTAAAATACGGGTATTCAGCTGCATCCTCATCATTGAGAGCAGCGGTGGCCAAATGGTGGCAGCCCCGAATTCGAACAGTAAGTCGTGGGTTCGAACCCAGGCAGGCGCATTACTTTGTGTAGTTAATTTCATCATTGCTCTCAAAAACGGTGAAGGAAAACATCGTGAAACCAGCACGTTCTAAAACAAAGATTCGAAGACATGTGACAGATGTCACATCTCCTCGAATTTCGCGGGCCCAGTGCGGGTTGGTAGATACCAACCCGCACTGGGCCCGCGTGGTGGATCAAAGCCTATTCCCTCTCATAGAGAGGAGGCCGTGTGTCCCAGCAGTGAGAACATATAGGCAGATTATGCAGCTGCATCCGGTTAGACTGGAAGCCGACCCCAACATAGCTGCGAAAAGGCTAGTAAGATGATGATGCTTGTTAATAAGGCATTAATATCGCTATACCCTACAGCGATCTGCAAAAGGCTGATTGATTGCGGTAAGTACCTACGTAATTGAAAACATTCAGGCAATTTTTTAAATATTTTTTGTACGCAAACCCTGCGTAGGGAACTACAGCTGTTTTTGATATGGAAAGAAAAATCAAACCCAAACCCTGCAAAACAAACCCTGCTCGCACTCGAGTTTTACTTTCCATATCAAAAACAACATTCAGGCAATTCAAAATAATGCAATTAAACACTAAATACAATAAATTAATAATTTATGTAGGTAAGTAACCTGTTAATACTGTTATATACCACATTTAAATAATTATTCCTACTTCCTCCTTATTGTTAAAGAAAACAAATAAAAATATCATAAATAATAATGAGTGAAATGAAAGCGAAATTACCTTTCATCGATTACATATTTATAAGGACATTCGGTTTTAAAGGGAATTTATGGCATTTAGCGCTTCCTATATCATTTTCACGTACTTAATCACTTTTTCTGACGTTCAATCTGACATTAAGAGAGCTCGTATGTTACATCCGTGTTTGCATTCTTTACCTTTATCATCAATCATCATCACACACACGATTATTTCCTACACCGAAACAAGTAACCATACAATAGGCACATGAATCCGAAAAAATAAGTCTTGGGTTCAAACTCGGGACCTATGACTTGACAGTCCGACGGTCACACCACTAGACTATCACTGCTTAAGACCACATGCCTAAGAGATGTCTCTCGACGGCATGTAAAGCCAAGTCAGAGGCCCATGGGCAGCATAAAAATTCTGACACCAGGTTAGGTACTAACCACACGATAAACAACAAGCTCATCAATCATAATCACATTAAGGCCATGGAGTCCGAGTGTCCCCCTAGTAATTCGAGATATCGCCAAGTGTTTCGTACATGACTACTATAAGAAGAAACAGCCGAAATAAACTCAGAGGTCTCTGACGTGGTTTTTTATTTAATTAAAGAACCACACAGATTTCAGTAGACCTGTCCAGCCAGTGCAAGCATTTGTCAGTGATCTTGTAGCTCAACACATAACGGAGCTTTTTTTATTTTTTATTTTTTTTCGGATGGGAAATCATCAAATGACCGCCCCCACTCTGGGCGGAGCGGAAGGTAGTGTCAGACTTGTACTGACTAAAACCCATCCATGTTCCTTCTTTGCCCTTAGTGTTCCAGAGCCACAGTATCTCTTTCGAACAGTCCCGCAGCCCTGGCAGGCATCGGCCCATGCGGACCCTACTTGGTTGCTGACATCTCTTTGAGGCGCGCGTGGAACACGAACGCGCCGTCGACACGGCTGGACGGTGGGCTAGCCCATAACTCGCCGTCCACAAACTCAAGTAGCTCAATGGCACAAAAACCAATTCCTTGAAAAAGAAGAAAAACGGCCCCAGGAAGTACTGTTTTGTTGTTGAGGGTACCTATTAGCACACATGAGAATACTCAAATGCTCATCTCTTTGACGTAAACCGGAATCCACACCCGGAAGAGAGAGATATCCTCGTTACAGAGTTCTACAGTCAAAACCCTTTGATATGCATGATAAGATTTCTCTCAAAGAGAAAATTGTCGAAAGACTTCCAAAACGCCCCGATTCAGTTTATATAGGGTGACTGGTAATTAGTGACCGATACTTAAACACGTTGTTGTACTCATGGTAACAAACATCTTTCCCAAAGAAACAATTTTATACTCATTCGTTTTTATCACAATAAATCCTACGGAGCGGGCTGGCGAGTCGCGCGGGTGCTCTGACTATCCACTGTTGTATGGTACGATAGTCATGAGACAGAAGGGCGTCACGCGGCTAACAGCTGATAGGTTAAATGCGCGCGCGCGCGGGTTTCATACGGTTGTTCTGTTATTGTGATAAAAGTGAATGAGTAAAAAAAAATTCTTTGGGAAAGTTGTTTGTTACCATGAGTTGTTATGAGTTCAACCACGTGTTTAAGTATCGGTCACTAATTATATTAACAGTCGCCCTATATACCCAAAGTCAAACCATCCATCTGCCTTCCCAACTATGTTGGGGTCGGCTTCCAGTCTAACCGAATGCAGCTGAATACCAGTATTTTGCATGGAGCGACTGCCTATCTGACCTCCACAACCCAGTTAGTACTGGGTAATACGATACCCCAAGGTAAGACTGGTTGTCAGACTTTCGGGCCACTGACTACCTGTAATGACTTTCAAAGACCTACAATTGACAGCCGAGCCGGAACCTTCGGTCTAACGTGACGTACGGCGCTTTCTGAGTCACGGAGGATACTCGATATATGGTGGTCACCCATCCGCGGACCAACCTACGCTTAACCTAAAGATCGACCCGAACGACTGTTATTTCTTAGCAACGACCTCCTCTCTCCAAGTCATACCATTTATTCAAATAACACCAATTAAAGACACTTGAATGTCAAAATTAACGTGGAAATATAATTGATTCTAGTTCCCTCAAACGCAAACTTAAATATTGGACCATTAAAATGATTGAAACGAATAATTTTCCTGCTCCAATCAATGTAATTAATTCCGTAGATACCTTTTCGTTTAATTTAACTCCTATTGGAACTTCCTCGTGTTAATTACGAACAAGTAATCTTTATTTATGAATTACTTGAAACGGGGAAAAGACAGATTTAATTTTATAAAGGGTTGATAACTAGGGATTGGATATTCGAATGCATATTTACGTTAAGTACATTTTTTTCCCGGCAAAGGGTACAAAAGTGTGGAAACGGCTTCTTATAACATATTTTAACTCCGATTTCGTGGTATTTCATAAAATAATGTACAAGTGTGTAGATATGTAGTATTCGTAAGAATAATAAATATTTATATTCTTAAAGTATGTTCGATCACCATTGTTTGTTTATGACGTCACTATCCGAGAAGCGACCGAAGTGCCGCCGCCCGCGTCCCTGTGTTGCCAAGTATGTTTCCTCATTTTAGTACATTTTATTTAACTTTCGTCGGGTTTTTTTTTATTTTTTTTTCCAAAAAGGATTACATAATCTCGATTCCTAATTATACCCCCCTCACGGGTCGGACAGGGTTTTTTTAACATCCTAACTAATATTACAAAATCCGAAAGTAAAACTTACTTTCGGATTTTGCTTATTTGTTACCTTTTCACGCCTAAACCATTGAAACGATCATCCTGAAATTTTACTTATAAGATCGTTGTCTGGTGTACAGAAACAGACATAGGGTACCTTTAATCTCGAAAAAAGTACTGTTCCCGAGGAAAATAACAATATCTGACTGTGTGTGTGTAACTGTGTGTGTGTGTCTGTCTTAAGATAATAGATGGCGCCACGTGTCTTTCGAATCATGATTAAATTATATTATTATTGAAACTTAAGTAGGGATTTAAGAGTTTAATTGTCAAATTCTAAATAAACGCGAACGAAGTATCGCAAAAGCTAGTATTGTATAAATCCATTTAAATTAAACTCACAATTAGCTCCTTCTCCGCCCTCCCCAGTTCCTTCCCGAGCTTCAAATTAGCTGCGATCCTCATGGACTCCTGGGCTGTCAGTCTTGGCTGTAGCAGATCATCCTGCATGATGTAGGTGCTCAGTTTCTTGAAGATCCTCATTTCTCGAGACTGGCCATTCACTGTTATTCTGCCGGTGACGCCATTTGAACTGAGAAAGAAAAAAAATACATACATTATCTTGCTACTACATTTATAAATGCGAAACTTTGTGATGATGGATGGATGTTTGTTACTCTTACACGCAAAATAATAATACTCAACGGAATTAGAATGGATTAACAACAGCATCCATTTATTTTCAGGTTACTTTGGCCCATAGATTTATACCTCACAGACTAACATATACATATGATATAAAATACAAAATGTGTTAGTAAATAGAACCTGAAAACTAAGTTAGTAACACTTCACTTGTGCACTATGTCACTGTGCGTTCTTGTGGCACTGGAAGCGATGGAACACCACTCCCTGCGGCCAAAAGTCCTCCAAGACGACGTGCAGATAACACGTTGGTATTCACACCACGAACGCCTTAAGTTGACGTTGCGGCGCGACTCAAGCAGCTGCACTCTCGCCAAGTACTTGGCTTGGTAATTAAGCACACACATAGTTTATAACCTGGATTAACACAGATTTTTTTCTAACACTAGGGACCATTGTCAAAATCAACGTAGGTGAAGTCACAGGTATAACTTAGTTAAACAATAAAATAATCGTACTTTTGTTTATATCGTGTAAAATTCACACCTAGCTAGAACTCGCGAAATAAATGAAGTCGAAAAAATATAGGTATAACATCACACCTGTAATACATTTGTTTTTCAAGACAAAAATCTTTTAATTACAAATAAAGTCCGTGTCATATGATTAGGAGACACATTATCTTCTTGCCTTATCCCATGTTACTTGGGGTCGGCGCAACTCGTTTTTTTCTTCCATTCTCCTCTGTCAACCGTCACGCTACCATTTAATCCTTTTTCCTTCAAATTATTCCTCACACAATCCATCCATCGTTTCGTTAGTCGTCCTCTTCCTCTCCATCCATCGACATTTATATACATCACTTTTTAGTTACATGCGATTTATGTTTATATTCTAACATACTACTTGACAAATGTTATTAGAGTGTGGATGAATATTTAAATGTCTTTTTTTTAGTATGAATTATTTTAATTTGTGATTTTATGATTCTCAATTGACATTTTATATTTGTATTTTTTAATGATTTTTAATTTTATTGGCATTTTGTAGTTTGTAATATTTTTATTGACATTCTTATTTGTGTTTTTTTTTTAATTTTATTTTAATTGACATGTTATATCTGTAATCCTTTATATCAGTTGACATTTTATTTGTAATTTTAATTGAATTTTTCTATTATAATTTGACAGTAACGACAAAACATACCAAGAACTTTAACTATTTATAAGATTTCTAATGTTTATCTAATGTTTAACAAATACATGATTCTGATTCCGTAAATAAGTAATTTTGAAAGCACCACATTGTTAATCGTGGTGCTTTTCACCTTAAAAACTTGCATCTGGCTTGGGTTAATAATGCATTTATCTTGTCTCCACCATCTTCATTTACGCAAGTCACCACTTCAAAAAAAAACCACTAATCCCCATAATTTTACATCATAACATAAACATAACATCACGCCTGTTATCTCCCAAGGGTTAGGCAGAGGTGTAGCTAATAGTACACCCACATTTCGCCAGGTATGTCCCATGTAATAGGAAGCGAGCCGATTGCCACCAACGGGGCATAAACCCAGACTGTGTGGCTGCTACAAAGAAATTCCTGAAGTAATAGCCCACTAACACTTTGCCCGACCTGGGAATCGAACCCAGGACCTCATACTCAACAGCTGCGCTTGCGACTACTTGACCAACGAGGCAGTCTATATTTCTATCTTGAACATCTTCATAATAAATATTATTACTGATCACTATAAACGGGTATTAACTTTAATAAATAAGTGAATAATAAATTAATCGGCTGGTTTTATAACACCTTTATAATAATAAAAAAAAAAACGTGAATACGTTGATATTTTTATTCTAGTCGTTCAGGAATTAAAGATACATGGTTCAACCAAATTAATTCCACTGATTAGTAGTTAATATCACCGATATTCGATCATTTTTTGATGGCTCTGTCCCATTTAATTAAAAACATAGAAACGAAACATGTTTTCTTGACATTAAGACTATACTGCTTTTTTTTTACTGTGATAAATAAACTGTTGATTTTAATCAAGAATCTAGTTAGATTTTGGTATTCTGCCTAAACTGGTGTCAGAGCGGCATAAAAACTCGGTTTCTCGAAGCCAAGTCAGAACTTGGCTTCGAGAAATATTTCTCAGACATGCTGGTTTGAGATTTCTTCACGATGTTTCATTCACCGAAGCAAGTGATAACGGTACAATTCGCACATGAATCCGAAAAATGAGAGTTGTGTGTGTTGGGTTCGAACTCGAGACTTACGAACTTGGCAGTGCGATGGTCTTACCACTAGGCTATCACTGCTGGTTGCGGTAACTTGACTATATCTTTGTTTTGTGGAATTTAACAGAATGTTAATTTTAAATTAATCCATCCACTAATTTATTTAAATGATTAGTAGATCGATTAAAAAGTAATTAAACACGTACGTTCTTAAAGGCACTAATTAAGGCACATGTCACATCATGTATCTCATAATTATACCAAAAAATGTAATAACTTGGCCAAATACGTAACTTGAAAACCCAAGGAAGGAAGGGACAGGTACGTACTCAGAACTGAAAAATTACTGATGAATTACTGTTAAATTACTGATGAACAATTTCTATACACATAAAAATTGTTCGTCAGTAATTTAACAAAAAATCTCTATACATTTTGACCGTTTAGCTGCAGGGATTGGACTTTTTTTAGGAAACAGCAACAAAATTTCCATGTGGGGGGTTTGGCTAAGATACACGACAACGTGGTAACCGTTTGTGCGTAGGTGTCCCTTAAACAATTATTACTTTTAGAAAATGCATTTAGTAAATTATGTGACATGGTGTTTGTGGCACCGAGTTACCGTGTCTCGCATACCGCTGTTAAACCAGCGATGGTTTGTGTTCTTATTTTTTATGTTTTTCAAAATGATTTGGAACGTAATGTTTTTGGAAAATAGACAATAAAAAAACTGTAAGTGATCAATCGAGAGCAGCGGTGGCCCAGTGGTGGAGACCCCGACTTACGAGCAGTAAGTCGTGGGTTCGAACCCAGCCAGGCGCATTACTTTGTGTAAGGCATGTCCTAGAACCAAAAATTCGAAGACATGTGACATCTACCAACCCGCACTGGGCCCGCGTGGTGGATTATATAATAGGCCTGCGTCCCAGCAGTGGGAACATTAATAGGCTGATTATGCTTATGCTATTATAAGTGATCAATAAAAAGATACAAAATACTGAGTTCTAAAAGAACTTATCACAGCTGTGTGCTAGATAAAAATTTAATCTAACTTTATACCGCATTTATAAATCTAAAAAGGCCTAATAAAACTTCGACATCACACTTTAATTAAAAGAGAACCTTGTCATTAAAAACCTATTTTAAGCATTAAAAAAATAATTGTATGGTTAAATTACAATACAATTCCATTTT
This sequence comes from Noctua janthe, assembly GCA_910589295.1. Taxonomy (NCBI): domain Eukaryota; kingdom Metazoa; phylum Arthropoda; class Insecta; order Lepidoptera; family Noctuidae; genus Noctua; species Noctua janthe. The sequence continues at coordinate 4,648,149 of OU342561.1, forward strand.
TTTGTCTCTAATCTGTTACGCAGTTTATAAAAACTAAGGCATGGTCTTGTGTTTTATAAGGTAACTTGCTTCGGTACATTTTATAATTTCAGTAAAAAATAATAGATATGATATTTTTCAAATTTTTGTATAATATGTGAAGCTGATATCAAACATTTAACTTTTTTCATTTAGATATGACATAAGCTATGAAACAAATTAGGCTCTCAGGTTGGAGCAAATGCACGTCTTCAATAAATTGCTTAAAAATTGCAAAGAGTTATTTAGTTAATGTCATGTGTGTGTGTGTTTGTGGCTTGCTGCTTTGATTCAAACTGTAAGTGCAGCAAGTATCTGAATAAATAAATAATAATTAGTGTATTTTTCGCAACACCTAATACAGAATGCCTTGTGGCATTAAGTCCGCCTATGTATCACTATTGTACATGAAGTTTAAATAAATAAATAAATAAATAATGGTTGAATATTTTTTTCTACTAACAATGATAACTCGTAGCCTAAAAAGATGGAATAACTAAGTTTTATGGCATTTTTAAGTAGCTTACTTCAGTAATTATTTTTAGACTCTATTCTTGTCAGCATAGATAATCACAAAAAACCAGATATAATTCGAATTCAAGGACATTATTTAAAAAAAGTTCTATTGTGTTCTGAAATGATGTTCATCATTATTCGTTAGTGCTCATCCAATTTAACACTGTTTACAGCATAGTTTATTATATTTCTTGTTGTTATAATTGGCTATTGGTTATTTTAATTTATAATGTATAACTTAATTTGATAAAATCCAAAAATAATTATTTGTAGACTCAGATTTTAGTCCTTGTTTTAAAAATTGTGGTCAGAAATTATCATCGTTCCATTAAGTCTGACTTATGTGACCGATCACTCATAACAGGATTATGCTTTTTTTCCTCAATGATCAGGTAAATATTTTTATAATAATATATATATATGTATTTTTTTTTTTTTTTTTTAAAAACGTTGCCCCACACTTGGAATTTCTCCTGTATCGTGGGTGCGTTTACAAACATTTAAACTCACATCCACAAACAGCCAGACCCAGAACAACTACCTGTAGGCCATACAAATATTTGTTCCGTGCGGGAAGCGAACCCGCGACACGAAGCGCAGCAGTCAATCGCTCAGCCAATGCGCCAGCCATATATATAAGAACAATAACCGTAAATCCCAATTACCTCAATCACCCACTTTGATATAATTACATGTCGTGACAGATGTATTAAACAAAATAATTATTATGTTTTAATAAACTTTAACAACGCGACACCCGTAATTCTTCGTAACTCGTTAGAATAATGTGTAGCTATCATAAATAATTGTCAGTTTTTAACACTGAAGTAATAGGTAATAATAGATTTGACACGGAACAGGATAGGAACCTCTTGTTAGTTGCATACATCTATTATATTAAAAAAAATGACAACAGGAAGAGTGCTCAGAAGACTGGCAGCATTGCCACGTTGGATGGCAATGAAGAATAATTCTGAGGATGTTATCTTGGTTGGTCTAAAACCTACAGTATTGTACTATTTGATTTAGACCTCTCTAATCGCACGTCATTTCACTCAATTTTAAGCAACCAGCTACATCATCCAGCTACTACCAGCCACTTTGTGAAGATCATCAAGCACTTCACTGAGGCGGAGGGAGTCTTCACAGATTTGGGGCCTCCACTCAAAAACGCGTCTACATCATTGTTAAATTCGGTCATCGGTGAACGATTTGTGATCATGTAATAATTAACTTACTTCAGCTCTCGAATTCCATACACCGCAGATCCCTCTCCTCTTTCGAAAGCTATAAGTATTTGGGTATGTCGGATTCGATAGGTATTAACGTAACTGACATGAAACAATCGTTGAGGGAGCGCTTCTTTGGTCTTCTGAAAAAGGCGGGAACAAGGTGCGCGCCTTCAACGGTTAGGTCTTGGTTTTAATGTACTCTTTCGACATACTCAGATCGAACTCGACGCCTTGGATAGGAGAATTCGTACACTGCCGACCGCAAACCGAAAAAAATGTTTAAAATGTGTATATAAAGTGAATAAAGGAATAATAACTTACTTATATCCAGCCAGTATGTTCAAGAGAGTAGATTTGCCAGCTCCAGAAGGTCCAAGAATGCAGGTCAGTTCTCCTGAACGAAACTCCCCGGAGACATTATTGAGAATCCGTTGATCACCTGGGAAAAACAAACAATGCAATTAAACAAAGTTTATAAAAATATAGTAACATTATTATTCGTCAGTGCGTAATATGTAACAGGAACACAACAGACAACATTTACGACAACATACAACGAGAACATTTCATCATCATCATTCATTCATTCATTCATCATTCTTTCTTTTCATTTTTGACGAAGACATTTAATAGTTTTATTTTTTATTTTTTTTTTAAATTTTGCATCGTATGTGCGTTTATAAAGATTTAAACTCACATACACAAACAGCCAGACCCGGAACAACTATTTGCTGGTCATAAAAATATTTGTTCCGTAAGGGGATCTAAACCGCGACAAGCAGTACAGCAGTCAAACACTCAGCCACTGCGCCAACCGTGCCGTCAGTTGTATGAAGATCTCTAGGGGTGTGGCCCTAACATCATGTTTTTTACCCGACTATGGCGAAGCCAAAAGGAAGGATTATAATTTTAGCAGTCTGTATGTATGTTTTTGTATTTACGTGTGTTCCTCCGTAGCGCCTAAAATATTCATCCCATGGCCCGGGTAACATAGGCTACATTATAACCGACTTTAACAAAAAGAGGAGTTTATTTTACCTTGTCAACCATGAACTTAATTAGAGCGTGATTTTTCAGTAGTCGGGTTTTTAAGTTGTTGTATAACCACTCAAATTCTTATTTCATACAATCTCTAGGACATTCTCAAATGATATCAGTTCTAGAAAATTCATTCAAGCGCCTATGATTTTTTTTCGGATTTAATGATAATGTGTAATATCAGTAACATAACATAACAAAAACAAAACGATTTTAATACTATGACGTATTCAAGCAGGAGTAATTCCAGTGTGGGAAAGAGACAGAGCTATGCAGGTCGTCTAGCGCCATCTCCTTCCCACACTGGAATTACTCCTGCTGTAAGACGTCATGGTACGCCACCTGGTCAAATCTGCTGGACAGTAAAATCGTTTTAAAAAAATACACAGGTCGAACAAAATAACTCATAAACAGTTTTTTTTACTACGGAATCGCGTGCGCATTTCCTTGGACAACTGAGAAGTAATTGAATCGCATGGAAAAAAAAAAGTCATACAGATAGCACTTAAGTTTTTATAAATGTAAATATTGCATGGTGTTGAGAATAAAAATAATCTATGGAAAAATGTAGGGTGTGATTAATCAATTATACATCCGACTATGACAGGACAATTGTGTTACTGCAATAAATTAGCCATTTGATTAATTTATAATATTCATGAGCTTTTTATGGAAAATTATGTGCAAATCCGATGGACTAATCGTCTGCGTTACTAGCTATTAGTTATGACTTTTCGAAAAACAGTTAGGTGTAAAGTACCGGGTTTTCTGACAAAAAACACCATTTTAAGCTGTGTCAAATTCAGCAGAAATATGTCCTAAATTTTTGTACAGATAAAAAAAATAAAAATAAAAGAATAAATAAGGTGGCGCCTCGGTTCAGACGTTTGGATTGAGGAGCCACCTTAAACTTCTGTAATTTTAAAAAGTTTTCCTTCTAATTCCAAGATAAGGGTTAAAAATTCGGCCAACATCAACACCATCAAGCCTATAATCGCCGAAGGGTTAAGCAGAGCTGTACCAGTTATGTTTTAAGTCCCATGTAATAGGGGGCGAGCCTATTGCCAGCAGCCGGGCACAAATCCCAAAGGTTGACTGGTAGAGAATGCCTTGTTGCATTAAGTCCGCCTATGTATCACTATTGTACATGAAGTTTAAAGAAATAAATAAATCCATACTCCGTGGGTGCTACTGAGAAATTCCTTTTAGAAAAACCCAATAACACCTGACCCAGGAATCGAGCTCAGGACCAAAAAGTCGGCTTACGCCTAAATAAATAATTTTATCAGTATCCGCGTCTTAAATATGAGGACATGGTTCCTCAATATATACGGACTCCAATTGTCAAAATTGAAATGTTGCCTTCATAAAACAATGTAGGTAGTCTACAGGTTTGACAGGATCTGGGCACCGCTTGATTTAAGAACAAAATCATCATCTGCCTAGCCTTTTCCAACTATGTTGGGATCAGCTTCCAGTCTATAGATCGACCGCTTTAATGAGTTCTCGCGAAAGTATCAATTTAATTAGAATATTCTGAAGGTTGATCACGTCATCATCATCATCATCTGCCTAGCCTTTTCCCAACTATGTTGGGGTCGGCTTCCAGTCTAACCGGAAGCAGCTGAATACCAGTATTTTACATGGAGCGACTGCTTATCTGACCCCCACAACCCAGTTAGTACTGGGTAATACAATACCCCTTGGTAAGACTGGTTGTCAGACTTTTTAGGCCACTGACTACCTAACGACTGTCAAAGATCTACAAATGACACCCGGGACCAACGGCTTAACGTGCTTTCCGAGGCACGGAGGAAACTCGATATGTAATGGGTGGTCACCCATCCACAGACCAACCTAGGCAAGCACGGCTTAACCTAAAGATCGATCCGAGCGGCTGAAGGTTGATCACGTATTGGTTCAATTAGTATCGTAATACCGACGTGGAATCGTTATTTTAAAGCAAAAAAACCTGTGGGATATTGTTAGGACTTTGTGGACGCTTAATGTGCCTTTGATGGGGCAAAGCGGAGGACTCATGAAAGCGGTCGGTCTATAACCCGATTCAACTGATCACCAGTATTTTAAATGGAGCGATTGCCTATCCAGCCTCCATAACCCAGATACTACTGGGTAATACGATACCCCTTGTTATAAGCGGTTGTCAGACTTTCGTGACACTGACTACCTGTAACGACTGTCAAAGATCTACAAATGACAGCTGGGACCATCGCCTTAACGTGCTTTTCGAGGCACGGAGGAAAGTTCGTATGTAAGGCATTGTTACCCATCCATTGACCGACTTTGACAAGCTTAATCTTGAAGATAGACTCGTTCGGCTGTTATTATTTAGCCACGAGCTCCTCTACTAAAGAACAAGAAAACTAATTTAATTACTGTCTGTCTTTCTTAGAAGTGGTAATAAAATGTCGTTCCTCACTAATAAAATGCGACTACGCAATCATTCAAGCCCTCGTGAACTATGATCATACTAATTAACCAAGCCTATGTTAAAATATCTTGCCGCCAAATGCCATTCACGCATTTCAAACATTTCTCGCCAAAGTTGCTACAAGATTGTGAAGATGGCGTAATCGCGTCATTAGAAAGACGTGTAGGTTTAGTTGACCTCGTAATGTGTCTACCATCTTTGACAACAATCTTTCACTAAGATCAAACTATACACGGTGGTGACGACAATACGATTAAATGAAAACACTGGTACATATGGCGGCACATGACGCTAAACATTTCCAGTTTAACTTCGCCTCGCTTTGTATAGATTTCCTGTACAATGACAGATCCGCATAAACTGGTTATATAAAGCTTGATTGGCCGTCGTGCGTACAACTACTTCATAGGAATATTTTTAGACTATCAATGTTTTTTTTCAAACAAACTGAGTAGCAAAAACCTGTTCACTAATCTTAGGTATAATTTGCACTAATTCGCATCAGGAAGTAAAAAAGGAACGAATATGGCAATTTTTTTTGAAGTAGCAAGTTGGAAACATTATTTGTGTTTAGTGTTATTACAGATACAGGGGTCGTCAACCTCGTCGGTGCTAACCTATTAATCAAAAAAATGTCCCTGTGACTAAGCTACAAGATAAATTCGATTAAATTTTTGTATGCCGACTGGGAACGTCATGCGTTAGGTATACTCAGTTTTATTTATTGTCGTATTGTCGGCGCCACCCTGTATAATTAACTATCTATATAGACTATGTTGTTATGACTCACAAGTTACATTAAACCTTAATATAACCAAATAGGGTGGACTTCACCTATAATTGAATTGGAGCCTTTGTTTCGATTCTCAGCTCGAGTGTTACGAGGTTTTCAATTAATATTTTTTTAGAAGCAGCCAGGCGATTGGATTAGTGTCCGGTTGATGGCAATAGGCTAGCTCCCTATTTATTGGAACTAAATCATAACTGGGGACATGTGGGTTTACTACAAGGTGTAAACGGACCATACACGAAGCCGTAAAACCAAGCATTCGGTACATCAAATTAAGTAACCCTACGCAAAAAAAAATATTATTGGGAAACGACTATTTATTAAAGTAAAGTTATAACGGTTCACTTTTGCAGAAAGTTGCCCACTTTAAGTATTTAGGCCACATTGTTACTGAAGAATTAAAAGACGATTTGGATATGGAAAGGGAGCGCAGGGCACTGGCTGTGAGGGGAAATATGATATGCAGAAGGTTTCATGGTTGTTCAGTTCCCGTGAAACCAACTCTTTTTAAGGCCTACTGCCAAATATTTTACACCAGCAGCCTTTGGGATAATCATACCCTAAAAGCAAACAATGCCCTGCGCATTCAATACAACAATACCTTCAGGGCGCTGTTGAGGCTTCCACCTCACTGTAGCGCGTCAGGTATGTTCGCTGATGCGCACACTGACGATTACTTTGCAATAATGCGAAAGAAAGTTGCCTCGGTAGTATCCCGAGGGAGGGGAACCAACAACAACATTCTGAAGGTGTTTGCAGAGAGGCTGGATGGGCCTACAATGGGGAGGTTTACCAAGCTACATGTTGGCAAAAAAGCTTGTTAAACCTTCCTGTGACTGTGACTTTCTTTCTTTTTTTCTTTTTTAGTGTTCCTGCATGTTACTACCCTATGGGCCTTGATGCCTGAAAGTAAAATATTTTTATTTATTTTATTTATAACCCTAAAAATTAGTATTTTAAAACAAAACTTGTGAAAAATATGAAAACTTGACCTCCAATATCTAGAAGTTATTAAATTAAGGTATGGTCTAGAACAAAAAAAATATCGCAAAGACGGGGACAACAAGTGCCTTTCGGCTTCGTTAAGGGTCTATTTTACATTCTTAGTAAACCCACATTTTGTGAGTACATTTCTGTACCAGTACGTTTCTAGTACTTTTTTGCTTTTCGAAGATTACTTCATGCGTGAAGTTACGTTTTGACTTTTTTTTTTCAGTTAGAATAGGAGGTCGGCGCAGCAGGGCTACGTCGCCTCGGTTTCATGTAAATAAATTGCTATAAGCATTAAAAAAAGAGAAGCTTTGTTTAAAAAAAACAAAAACTTTTTTGCAAAAACAAGCTCTTCTGCACGTCAGAAAAACAAAGAAGACGAATCTACAGTCCCAGACACAAGGCATAATAACTTGTGAAAGTACTGTAGTTGCCCATTCCAAATGCGTAGATCTCTATGGAGAAGAATGGGCAAGAAACTCCATCCTCCCTTTAGGATTTAACCAGCACCTCATGATACCAAGTTCCTTAGAACACTGTCGAAATATAAAAGCACGTAGGATCAGATTACATAAATGGGAAAGCAGGTCGGATATTGCAAAGATAATGTAAACACACGAACTAGTAAATACACGACCAACGCGAGTCTAATGCACGATTGCAAGCTCGTTAGAATGACGCAGGATGTTGCTTTATTCAAAGATTTAACATAACAAAACACCATGCCTGTAATCTCAGCATTGATGCACATTTCGTTAAGTCCCATGTAAGAGGGGGGCAAGCCTACTGCCTTCAACCGGGAACAAATCCAGACTCCGAGACTGCTACTGAGAAATTCCTATTGGAAAAACCCAATAACACTTTGGCCGACTTGGGAATCGAACCCAGGACCTCATTTTCAGCAGTCGCGCTTGCAACCACTTGTTAATGGCCGATGCCTGTACATTGAAAATATTGAAACAAAAATGATATGGATGGTCTTTATTAGATGAGCAACAGAAGCCAAAACAACAATTTTTTGAATTTCTGTCTGTCTGTCTGTTTGTATGTTTGTACGCGCTTCACGCAAAAACTATTGCATGAATTTGAACGCAGTTTTCATCGCTTTACTGCTAGATACTTAACTTATAATATAGGATACATATACAGATATAGTTTTGGGCTCGATAGGTGATGCTGTGCGAAGCAAGGGCGGGTCGCTAGTTTAATTATAAAAATCTTTGGATCCTTTATGTTATTCTCTGAGAAAATTCCGCCAATGGTTTTAATTATTATGCTGTAATAAAGGGTGTAAATATACCCTTAACATAACCGAAAGGCACTTGTTCTCCTCGTCTTTGCGATAATTTTTTTTTGTTCTAGACCATACCTGGGAATCTTCTAGTTACGGAGATATTGGGGGTCAAAGTTCCAACTTTTTCACAAGTTTTTTTTTAAATACGTGTTTTTAATGTAAGATTTTTACTTTAAACACATCCACGACACCCGTACTATTCAATCCATCCATCAGCACAATGCTTTGACTGCTTTCCATCGAGTCCTACCGTAAAACGTGATTTTTCACCAAAAAAAAAAGTCGATTCCCAGCAATAATTTTTGCGTAAAGTTACTTAGTTTGATGTACAGAATGCTTGGTTGACGGCTATGTGAAGGGTCTGTTTACACCCTGTATATATCAGCCTAATGTCTAACTGAATGCAAGCATCTATATGCGTCAACTACATCCACGAATCGAGTTGTAACATTTTATTATATACCTACCTTGGTTCAACTTAAGGGTTTAATGGTAGTATTCAAGAACACACATAATTTTTAATGACTGAACCCCACTTTGTCACCATCAACAGCATTTGAATAACGTTCGTCTTCAAAACGTCTCACAGTATGTTTCCACCGTGAAAATTCATGCCTGGCTTCACAAGGGCTATGTTGTAAATGCATTCCGGCAAGGCAGCAGCATTTCACCACGGATAATTCTGATTATACAGCTTGCATTAGCGGCAAATTGCCTTACCATGATAAATATAATTTAAATCCCGGGTGATGTCGGTAATTTGTTTAGCATAAGAGGTGGGTAGGTGTTGGTGGGTTATGTCTATGTAAGTATCTACAGGTGAAGGTCTACTGGTAAACATGTATTTGTTTTTGTTGGGTGTTTTGTAACATGTATGGGAGAAAGATCCTAGAACATATTTACGTACTAGCTTATGTCCGCGGCTTCACCCGCGAAGTTCGATAATTGTCCCACGGGATTATACTACCGGGGTAAAAATTATCCTATGTGTTAATCCAAGTTACAAGCTATCTGTGTGCAAAATTTCATCTAAAGATCTCATCTCTTTCTCCGTTCCGTAGTTTTTGCGAGAAAGAGTAACAAAAATCCATCCATTCATCCATTCTCACATACTTTATAGCATGTATAATATTAGCAGGATAGCCGGTTCCGAAAAAGGCTTTTGAAATATTTAAAACTCAAATATAATAGAAAGAAAGAAAATAAGTTTATTTGGCACATACCACAAGTGTACACAACATTAAAAAAAGGAAAAAAAAAAAAAAATAACTAACCAAAAAAAAAGAGGCAATTATTGCGTGTCTCACGGCTGCGCCAAATACGTGAAGTTCAGCAAAATGCCGGGCAGCTAGACTACCCGACGCTAGTATAATCTACCATGCGAGCCACGTGTCTGTTGGTTGGATGTAACATGTCTTCGATATTTTCGGTTTTGGGGTAAGACGGTAAAGGAATCCTCCTTTACCGTCTTAAGAATAGTGGAGCGGTGAAAGTGTCTGTGTTCGATATAACGGTCACAATCTGTCGCGACTGTTTTGGCTGTTTGCACTGAGCCACCGCTACCCTCATAAACGAATCTTTTTTTCCTGATCTGTTCTGTCCCCCTCCTGGGCAAAGGTTCATCTCTACTCTTTCTACTTCTCACGGTTTCTTGTCTTCGTTATGACTATAATTGTAATAGATCGTTTTAAACTAAAATCCGTGGTTTTTTTTTTAATTAAGCCATAATTAAACAGTTAAGTGTGGTTTTAAATCGTTTTAAACAGAAAAGACGGTTTAAAACCAATTAACCATTTGGTTTTAAACAGTTTAAAACCCGTTTTGAATCTCTAGTTGTGACGGAATCTATCCAGTTCGTCCTGCTATCTCCTTCGTGGTCTGCCGCGATACCGTCTCACTGTCTGAGTTATGCGCTATTTTGGCCCATATTTTGTCTAAATTTAGATACAGCTGAAATAATTCCAATTAGTGAGATATTTCTAAGTTTACACCAAGGTACCTTGTGGCTAATAACTTTGCCATAAAGAACTAAGTTTATGGAAATATAAATTAACTTAATTGTAGCGAAATGTTCTGAAACTCGATTATAATTTGAATTATGTAATTAGTTCCACTATAGAAATTAATATAAAATTAATACAGAATGTTATCATACCCACGACGTCTATAATAGCAAACTGTGATTCTATTAGTACAATATACACATAATAAAATATACAATATACAGTAAATAATTATATTTAAAAAGCTATCGAAATCTTAACTTACATGAGCTTATAACGGAACGCAGTCAAAAAATTTGAATGGCATTATTTTGTATTTTAATCAGCTACAAACTGTTTGTGATGACATATTCATACACGCCAATATATAATACTACTTGTATATAAGTAGATGAGGATGTCAGCAACTAAAGGAGCCATTTGTGAGACTGGTTTGGCTAAGAGATATTTACGTCCTGTTTACCGTCAAAAATATTTTATACAGTCGAGAAGTTCTAAGATTCGTACTGAGATACACAGTTCCAAATTTTTCACAAGTTTAAAATAAAACAAATTTTGATGTTTAACTTTACTTTAAATACCACCCCCGTGCTGTCCGTTGCATCCATCGGCACAACGTTTTAAGTGCGTTACATTGAGTGCTACCGTAACGGGGTTCCCTGCTAGCCATAATTTTTCAAATTCAAATTTATGTTTATTCGTGACACAAAGGTAAAACTAAGTACATGGTGTTATTAATAAATTTATATCTCACTATGTGCTGCCTTGCAAGGCTGCCAAATAATGTCCACATTTTAAGTATCGTAGATTGTAGTTTTTATGAGTATAAAAACTATATTTATTACAGCTAATTACCTAATATTAAAACTTATAAAAAATAGTTATATTGTTTAAAATTTGTTTTTGTTGAATGTATAAATATACATTAAACAAAAACAGACAACTATATTTTTTTGCATTGAGTTACTTAATTTGATGTACAGAATGCTTGCTATTTAGCTTGTATAGACGCAAAACCTTGAGAAAATGACTAGTTCTTCGGGTCAAAGACATTTTCTATATAAGCATTGTTTAGTTTAGTGTCATCAGAGATCATGCAAAATTTAATTTGAAAATATATTAAATGGTGAATGAGAAACTTCCCGTCTGGGATAATAAAAACTTAAATCCATTTAAATGGCATGAATTGTCTTAACAAGAAACATCAACAATGTAAAAGATCTTTTGTTTTTTTTTAAAAAGGTAGTCTTATTGTAGTATACTACACAGTTTTAAAATTGACATTACAACTACTCTGACGCTATGTCCTATAATTTGCAATTTCATTAACAACATTGTAAGTTATTTCTTTTTTTATGTTTACATAAGATTCCGGGTAAAAGTGGGTGTCTATTTGTTTATATTTGTACAATGATAGTTTCCCAGAGTTTATTAACATTATTTGTTGCTGTTATCCATTCGTTTTCTTCTAATCAAAGAAGAAACCGGGAAGTCCTTTATTTCATGTATATCAGGTATTTTTTTTGAACCTGATATTTTTTTTTACAACTGATATGTTCTCGGTCGTGAGGTTTGGAGTTTCAGACCTAAGCAAGCCGTTTACTTTCTGTTCATGTCGCCACCATTGCTAACAAATCTATGCATGAAAGCCTAATGAGAAAGCTGACATGTCCCAGAACCAAACATTTGAAGGCATGTGACATTTACGAACCCGCACTAGGCCCATATAATGAATTATGACCTGCTCACTCTCTAAGAGAGGAGGGCTGGATCCCTGCAGTGGAAACGCATCAACACAATCAGGCTATAAATCCTGATAATATTTATACCTAAAACATATCTAAACTAATACTATAAAGCTGAAGAGTTTGTTTGATTGAACGCGCTAATCTCAGGAACTACTGGTTCGAATTGAAAAATTATTTTAGTGTTGGATAGCCCATTTAACGAGGAAGGTCAAAAGAGTCGGAAGCGGCAAGTGAAACCGCGGGGCACAGCTAGTGTATGATAAAGGGACAATAATTTTACGACACGGTTGATGCAGTAGCTGAGCAAATTAACTGCTGCGCTGCGCGTCGCAGATGCGATTCCCGAATGCAACAAATATTTGTATGAGCTGTATGACAGCCTGACCCGGAACAACTACCTGTTGTAGTTGTTCCGGGTCTGGCTGTTGATATATGTGAGTTTAAATGTTTGTAAAACGCAACCACGATACAGGAAAAAATTCTAGAGTGGAGTAAAGTTAGACAAACAGGTTTCTATACATCTTTGTTTACATTAAAAGCAATCCGTTAACTTTCAATAAAATTAACCCTAAAATGACGCAGCGATCGAGGAGCAAAGATTGAATATGCGTGGGCTACCTTTGGTCGACGAGTAAGGGTTGTGGGGTAAAAACGAACTCCTTATTGATTGCCCTACGTCTGGACCCTCCTGAATAATTAATGGACTGAGCGAATGTATATTTTAAGACGGTTGAAGTTTTCGTTTAGTCACAGTTTGGGATAGATTTCTGAGGTCTAGAAGTTGCCAGTCATAAATTATCATTTTGTATTACTGTATGTTAATTCACAACTCGTGCTCTTCAAACGATTCTAATACATAACATCATTATACTTTTAATCCGCGAAGGGTTAGACAGAGGTGTACCTATTAGTATACCCACATTTCTCCAGTTATATTTAAGTCCCATGTAATAAGGGGGCGAGCTTATTGCCATCAACCGGGCACAGATCTCGACATCGTGGCCGCGTCTAAGAAATTCCTGATGGTGAGCGGAGTTCACCTGGCTATATACGCATAATTGAAGTCATTATCCATCGATACGCCAAGAAAAAACTCAACAGTCAGTCAACATATTCATTCCTTTCCACAATAAAATAAACCAGTCAACAAGAAAAATAAAACTTAACTTAAAAGGTACCTTACAAAAACCAGTAATAAGGATATTTTTCCTCAAACATAGGAAATTAATTAAAATTTCTTCGCGTGTACAAGATAAATGGGTAAATGCAAACAAAAGAAATTGCGACGCTTGCCTTGACTCGGTCATCGACATAAATGAAAGTGGTGTTGCAAGTCTGAGTCTGATTTGAAAGTGAAGCTGCACTCACTTTTACGTCTACCGCGTAACTCGAGTGATGCATTGGAGATTGCAGTTTGAAATACGTTAGTGTTTTTAGCATTTTATGATGTAATTAATTAGGATAATGTCTGCGTGAAGTGAAAGCAGTTCATTCTGAATGTTTTGGATGCATAACATACAAGGTGACATGTAATTAGTAACCGATACTTAAACACGTGATTGTACTCATGATAACAAACAATATTCCCAAAGAAACATTATTTTATACTCATTCAATGTTATCACAATAACACAACAGCCGTATGAAATTTGCGCGCACGCGCCTGTCACTATCAGCTGTGTGACACCGTTTTTTCTCATTACTATCGTAACGTGCAACAGTGGGTAGGCAGAGTCAACAAATGTGGAAAAAAAGATTTCTTTGGGAAAGTTTTTTGTTATCATGAGAACAATCACGTGTATAAGTATCGGTCACTAATTAACAGTCACCCTATATAAGGATAATATTTCTATAAATCGACAATCTAGTTCAGAAACATCTGGTTTAAATTTTTTCTTTTCGTATGGTTAGTATCTAACCTAGTGTCAGAGTTTTTATGCCGCCCATGGGCCTCTGACTTGGCTTTACATGTCGTCGAAAAATATCTCACAGGTATCCTCACGCTGTTTTCCTTCACCGAAGCAAGTGATATTTATACAATACGCACATGAAACCGAAAAATCAGAGGTGCGTGTCTTGGGTTCGAACTCAAGCGAGACCTATTACTTCGCATTCCAACGTTCACACCACTAGGCACAGCAGTGATAGCACTGCGGTTTTCAAAGGATAATAAAGTATTTATTTAACACTTCAAGCACAAAAGTACAGAGGCGGAATTAATACCATAGACATTTTCTACCAGTCAACCTTTGGATGATGCAGAGACAAGCAGTGGTAGGTGTATATCTGAAAATAATTTTAATTAATACTAAGATATTAAATACAAGGAAAAAATACTATGAATATAGGATCTAACTATTCATACACGAAATATTTTCAGGGAATCATCTAACGGCTAGAACAAAGCCATTTCAAGGGATTTTTTTTTATCTGAGTATATTTTTTATAAAAATAAATAATTTAAAATTACTTGACCCACAAAATAAATACTGGCTCCATATTTTTAAGCATCCATTACGCTAGTTTACTACGTCGTATTTACCCACTGTCATTGTTAGAATATGTTAATAAAGGTTTTATGCAAAAAGTCTCAAAAAATTTTAGAATTATAATAATTTTGTAAAAAAAAAAACAGTCAGATAATTTTTTTTTCGTTGCTATGGTGACTTTACGACTTATAGAAGTTACTCTTAAAATATTTCGTGTATGAAAGATAGACCTTATATAAATATCAAAATTTACATTAATGTAAATAGACATCAAGTAAGTAGTGGTAGTAGTAGTTGTGTAAGTATCTACGATGCAAAAAAATAAATTATTGTTGTTACGAAAACTGTGAGGACACAAACCACATCCTGTGTTTTGCGTCCTCACATGTGTCTGACATTTAGCAGGTGAAATAACTAAACAGATCAATTGAATACCTACAATGCCCTGATTACAAACATTCAAGGCAGAAGCGCATTGTAACATCAGAACAGTTTTTCGCAAACGGAGGTTCTTTTGTCACATAGATTTCTTATGTACCTTCATCATGTTATATATTACAACCAACCTCTTTAACCAACCTCTTTTGTCAACCTCTTTTTGAAATATCAATCAACATAACTAATGCCATTAATTATTCTTAACGGAATGCTATTTTTCTTTGTTGATCTATGTTTTTTTTGTCTAAAGCTATTAATTGTCATTGTTTGCATGCTAATTGTTATGATGATTTTGTAATATTGCATTATTAGCATTGGAAGTGCTATTAAAAATGACATAAAAAGATGGTCAAGAGTGTATTGTACATTTGCATGCTAAAGCTCACATTACACAGCGTTTATTAGAAAAGCAGCCAGTTAGGTTTAAGTCCCATGTAATAGGGGTTGACCCTATTGCAATCACACAAATCCAGACTCCGTGGCTACTACTGAGAAATTCTTGATGGAAAATCAATAACTGGAACCAGGAGCTCATGCTCAGCAATCACGCTAGCGACCAGTCGACCAATGTGTAGATATTAAAAAAAAAATACATTTATTTCAGACGACAAAAAAAATGATTGAAGTATTATCTTTGTACCAATCAATTTTATCGTTTTTTATCGTAAATCTTCATAGACGTGGGGGGTATCGATATATTAGTACATAATAAAACAAATATATAGGGTCTAATTATTCATACACGAAATATTTTCAGGGAATCATCTAACGGCTATAACAAAGCCATTTCAAGGGATTTTTTTTTATCTGAGTATATTTTTTATAAAAATAAAATAATTTAAAATTACTTGACCCACAAAATAAATACTGGCTCCTTATTTTTAAGCATCCATTACGCTAGTTTACTACGTCGTATTTAACTACTGTCATTTTTAGAATATGGGAGTAAAAATTTTATGCAAAAAGTCTCAAAAAATTTTAGAATTATAATAATTTTGTAAAAAAAAAACACTCACATAATTATTTTTTTTCGTTGCTATGGCGACTTTATGACTTATAGAAGTTACTCTTAAAATATCGTGTATGAAAAGATAGACCTTATAAAGTAGGAATTGACAGACATAGGTATTACGGAACCCTGAAATACTTAGCAGACTAAAAATACGTTAAGGTTTCTTCAGTTTCCTGTTGCCGTGTGATAAAGATTGATATCAGGTCAATTTCATTGTATTCGTTGTTTTTACTACTTGAATAATAATACTAGGTATAAAAGGTAGCTCAGAATAATTGATAATCACGGAATATATCCCGTAAGTGGCAATGTACCTACCAGTAGCGAAGGGTAAATTTTTGTAAGAGGTAAGCAGGAGTACATATCTTTAATGTGATTATATTATTTAGCTGTAGTAAGGAATTCCGGTTGGAATCGAGTTGCATGAAACTTTCGCCACTGGTACCTACCTAAGTTTAAATAGTTATAAACCGTGAAAGCTTAAAACAATGTTTGAATAGGTAGATACGGAAATGGTTAACATTTTTGGATTCATCCGTTATCCTAACTAATCCTAAATAATACCTATAATATAAGTAATAACAAGTTAGTTTGTTACCTTTTCTCGCCTTAACCACTGAACCGATTATCCTGAAATTTTACATAACACGTTGTCAGGTGTACAGAAACGAACATAAACCTTTCCTACTGTTCCTACGGAAAACAACAATAACGTTCTTATGATAATAGATGACGCCACGTGACTTTCGAATCATGATTGAACAAGCAGAGTACAACCCGAATTGCAAAAGCTAGTATATAATAACTAAAAGCAAGTTTTATTTAGTTTATTTAGCATACTTGATGGCATTTATCTCGCATTGGTTTTTAAATTGTATTTACCTACATCTATTTTGTTTCGACTGGGGCAGGCTGAGGAAAACCATTTACGGGAAACACGCTTTCATCACTCATACCACCTTTTTAACCCATTCCACATAACACCATTTTGCATAATACCTAAATACCAGTGGCGAAGGTTCCATATAACTCGATTCCTAACAGACTCTCTTTGAAAAATGGCACAGTCAGCGTTCTATAAACAAATAATATAATCGCATTAAAGATATGTACCCCGCTTACCTCTTACAAAAATTGACCCTCCACTACTGCTGCACACACCACACACACCACTACAGCCACCTTGCAGCCTTTACCACCAGGAACCTTGTTTCCAAGTGAGCAATTTGTACAAAGTGAACAACCAGAACATTTGAATGTCTCTCAGAATTTTGTGTCGCAGTTCAAGGTAATTCTTATCTTGTATGGACGCGAACGAATTATGATAATAGCCTACATTACACCCTAGTAACAATAATAAATCACTGTGTAATATGTTTCCATAATTAACACACATAAAGAATTAACCAGCAAAAAAATAAGAATAATTTAACATTAGATCTGAGCAAACCAGTAGGTACCACGAAATTCGTTATTCATAATAGTTATCTATCCTAACCAATTAACAGGAAACATATATCTACAAAATCAAACCGGTCGATTATTACACTAGTGTCATAAAATTTTATTACCTACTTACATAATTATACGGTTAAATACATATCCTATCATCATCATTCGTCGCTATATGAACACAAATCAGATAAAAAAAAACAATTATCATGATACTACGGGTGTAAGATTTTTATTGTATAAAAGAAATTGAGAACCTCCTCTTTTTTTGAAGTCGGTTGATCAATAAAAAAAAAAATAACAAAAACAGCTAATTAATATACGAATTATCTGAACTGGGATTAGATTTTTGCTTAAAAAAACTAGCGTTAAAAAGTTGAATTACAATATAATTTAAGGTACCCTGTACGTACGTATGATTAATTTATTTAGTCTTTGGTCTAGTGGTTCGTTTCCCGGGTCGGGCTAAGTGTTATTGGGTTTTTCCATTAGAAATTTTTCTGATTTGTGCCAACCGGACACAAATCTAAACTACATATACTGGCAAAGATGGCAATTACATGGGACTTAAACATAACTGGCGAAATGTGGGTGTACTATTAGGTACACCTCTGCTTAAGGAATTACAGGCGTGATGTTATCTGTCTAATATATACTTTTTATTTCTTGCATTTATAAAAAGTTTACATGCATCTTGGACTTCAAACTACGCCCCACAATACTGTTTCCACGGCATCTTTTTGAGAACAGGTTATCTTAAATAATAAAACATTGATTTTATCAAAACACACTCAAATATTAAATAGGGACTAAGTTAAATTGAGGAAAAATTAGATAACTCGTTAGGTATCTTATTAGTTATGCAAAATGACTGCAATTTATTTAACAGACACAAACATTATTTGATTTTCCTCCTTTGCGAATACCTAATTTCCCGAGGACATTAAATAACACGAAAATTCATTAAAAGAACGGCCTACTCAAATTTTAATAAATTAAATGCTTTTTGCTGGATGACCTCCATTTAATTTTATTTTCGGAAGTTCCATTTTAAAGCTGTGTTAAAATTCGCCAAGAAAACGAATTCTAAGAATAAGCTACTTGGGAGGTAAGACGAACCGTTTTCAAGCTTCATTAAGTAAGATGACCACTGAAAGCTATGAAATATAATCTATTCTTTGCTGTATAAAGTTAAGAATAACTTAAACATCAAACATTTTACAGTTATATTTTTAAGGTTTGTTTACACCGAACGAACGAATGTACACTATGTACAGCCAGCGCATCAAGTTACCACAAACTGTCAAATTTTCTCATTCGATTTTGAACTTAACCACTTTCCACTTTAGTATGATTTAAAATCATTTGAAGAAGACAGTTTGTGGTAACTTGATGTGCTGGCGACTGTACATGAGGCCATTCTACACCCTCTTCACCTAACTAAGCATTGTGTAAACAGGAATAAAGCAATCTTTCATTGGTCTATCTATCAATTTCATAATTTCAAGAATTTCAATAAAATTTTGCTTCCTTTTTGATGGTTGTTAATATATTTTTTTTTTCTTTTTTTTTTTAATCTGCAATCGATTAAGCCATAATCAGATGTTTTGGCTTTTTAATTCTTATTCAGAGAGGCATTTTTGTAAATTCTCTCCCTCGGCTTTCCCATAATGGTGTCTGGCTTCTATCATCTTTGGTCAAATTCAAATTCAAATTCAAATTCATTTAATCACGTATAAATAGAGTAAATACAATTGGTGGTTTCCATGTTACATTATTTGGTCTTATAATTCTATTTAGCCTGTGGTATGGCATGTGAATCGTTTTCTTAGAAGTAAAAAGGAATAAAGAAATATAAATAATGGTTAGTCTTAGCCCGAGGTCTTAGCCAATACGTGTCTCCGAAATTCATAGTCTTATATAATGTCAATAAAATAATTATGTGCCTGGTAAAATACATTGTCAAATGCCAGTAATGTCCAACTGTAGTATTTGCCATCTTTTCAGTCTTGTAGTGTCCTTGTCGGTGAGAATTAGATCTCTAGCGAGTTGGTTTGTGTGGTTTCAGCACATTATCTGCTTATCTCCTCCTTGACCGTTGGCATTTCCAAGTATTTATGTATCTCAAGCAAACTATAGTGAATGGGTTTATGTAATTTGTTGCAAAAACTGAGGGTAATTATTCTTATTAAACAAAAAATATCCCTAAAAATTCGTTTGACAATGAAACGTTTTTACCTAAAAACCGCGTGCAAACAAAAACAAAATGCTTTGAATGATAGCAAAAGCTTTGATGTTATGCATTTGGCGTAAACACTTTGTGTCGTGTTACTCGTTTTTATGGTGAAAAATAAACCTAAAAGTTCACCAGCATTTTAACGCTTCACTTTTATGGATGTTTTTTTTATTCTGTTGGTATTTTTTATAATGTTGCATGTCAGCATACCTAATCTTATGTAAATGACTTGAAACGGTCTCTTGCTTCTTTTAGTTACGAATATTTAATAGGTATTAATGATGTCAACGTCAGTGCAATACTCTTGGGGTATGGAGAAAAGTGGTGTAAAGTTCTTCATCCCCCATAGAAAAGGGAGGATCCTCCGACCAGACGGGTGTTATGCCTGGTGGGCTACTGCCTGACAGTTGTGGTCGGGTTTTTTTATATAGTCTTAAGTGGCTAATAATTTTACTTGCGCGTTGTAGGATTTAGGCGTATTTCGCTGTTTAGTTCATCGTCTGTGTCATAGATGGCGCTGTAGTACTTTTTGTTTTATGTTGCTGTAGTACTCTTTGTAGTGCCGCTACAACATTATTAACTGTTTTTTTTTCTTTTATCTAAAGTCAATAATTGTAACATGAGTTTTAAACATTCTGAAATCGATGGCTAAACCTGGATTAAGCTGACTTTAATTATCATAATTACTAAACTTTAAGCAGCGTATAAGAATAAACGCCAAAAATGCATATTTTAACTCCATCTTAGCCTAACCCGTAGTCTCGACCTCTGATTGTTCTGATTCAATTGCGTATTGTATAATTATTACTAGCTTCGGTGAAGGAAAACACCATGAGAACACCAAACATGCCTGAGAGATATTTCTCGATGGCATATACCAAGTCAGAGGCCTTGAGGTTTTGTGACTGGGACTGCAGCTATATTTTACTGTTATCTTTGTTTCGACAATTCTAAAGTGCCTGTAACTGGCCTACTTGAAATAAATGCTTTTATTTGATTTGCCCATAGGCTGCATAAAAACTCTGACGCCAGGTAAGGCACTAACCACGTAAAAAAGAAAGAAGTAGCCTATCGCTTCGCTGTGCACAAGCATTTTCCAAAGAAAGCATATTATTTTCGGCAATAGTCGTAGAGATTTTCCGAGATATACGACCTACATTACCGGCCGTGTCTCTCCATTAGACGTATAGCTGGCTTCCTGATACTTTCGGACCATTTTGCAGCGGTCCCCTAACGGAGAACTCGTTTTGTTTTCATTACACTTCTAGAAAAAACACCAAGGAGTTTTACCTACATTTTGATTGATTCTGAAAATTATTCGGGGTTCGATGTTTATGAAAATCCTAAGAAAAAAATACTGTGTGTTTTTCAACTGAACTAAGAAGTTTAGGTTAAGATCAAGTCAAGTGACATTAATAAATGTCGACTCTGATGTTCGGCTTTATTTTATCACATTCGGTTATTTATTTGGTTTTATTTCGGTTATTTATTGATCAGACCTCACGTTTGTTAGTGCTTGTAAAAAACCTGTACCATTTCGTATGTAAAACGAACTTCTTCTTGTGTTCGGGTAAAACCAGATAATTATGTAAGATTAAAATTGTGTGGCATTTAAACAAAATTCTATTCATCGGAATATTAGCAAAAAGTTTAAAAAATTACAAAAAATAAAACTAACTTTAAATGAGCAGAAAAATCTGCACAGTGGGGGTATTTGAACATAATGACGATAAAACAAAACAAAAATAGCTTTATGGCTTGTATCGTTATTCGCTTGTAAGTTATATATAAATATATAATAAATTTATTTATTCAGGTAATATACACCCATTGCCATTTATCAATAATACAATCCAAAACACAAAACATTACAATTTAGTTAAAAAAATTGCAATACAAATAGAATTGATTCAATTATGAGTTGTATCGTTAATAACGGAGGAGCTCGTGGCTAAATGATAACAGCCGCTCGGGTCGATCTTCAGGTTAAGCCGCGCTTGCCTTGGTTAGTCCGTGGCTGGGTGAGCACCCTATTACATATATCGAGTTTCCTCCGTGCCTCCGAAAGCAAGTTAAGCCGTTGATCCCGGCTGTCATTTTCAGATCTTTGACAGTCGTTACAAACAGTCATTGGCCCGGAATTCTGACTACCAGTCTTAGTAAGGGGTATCGTATTACCCAGTACTAACTGGGTTGTTTTCGTACCTGACTACTTTGAGAAAAAATTGCCGAAACAAACTCAGAGGTCATAGTCTCTTAAAGTTCAGACGTGATCTTGGTCAACTCACATGAAGATTATGCAGATTAGTGTCTGAGATGGTCTTTTGAAGAAAGAACCAAACAGATTTGAGTGGACCTGTCCAGTTAGTGTGAGCCAGTCAGACTGGAACGCGACCCCAACATAGTTGGGAAAAGGCTAGGCAGATGATGATGATCGTTAATACCTATCGATAGCCTTCGCATCTGTGAAACACTATTTTAAACTAATATTTTTTTTGTCTTTGACATTTTTGTTTCCCTAAATTGTTTTTTTTTTAGTAATAATCGCATTCGGTTGTGAGCAACCGAATACGATTATTAAAAAATTGGTTCACCTAGAAACTATTTTAAAATGTTTTCTTTATGTCTTCGTTCAAAAATCACAAAACAGCATGCAATTTCTAAGATGATCTCTGTAATGATTTCACTTAATACCTTGTCCGTCTACACTATATATCTATGAAAGAAAATTGTAAGCAACAACCTACTTTCTAAACGAGATCGTCATCTGCATCTGGACCGCAGAAAAAGTCAGACTTTCATATCGACTTTCACAATCCAACCACGGTTTTTCTCATACTCCCAACTTTCTACCTAAATCAAACTGAATTAGCCACGAACTTTTAACCCTACTCTGTGTTCAACTCATGTTCTGTATACGGAATTATTTCCTTATTATTATGTAACATACAACATAACGTATCACCATGCCTCTATTCCTCAAAAGGTGTGAGTAGACGAGTACTGACAAATTCTCATGTTGCATGTGATGTCTTATCCTTATGTAGGTACCTGTATGAGAATATCTGACTGTCAACAATATTCTAGAAATGCAACGTCACCATACGCCAATGTTATTTGATATTCTGGCAGCCGACGTTGCTACATTATATTATTAAATACTGAGAGTTGTTAAACAACTAGATATTCTCATATACATAAGGGTATGCCATCACATGCATTACCTAGACTACACATGGTACATCAGAATGTCATGACTGGCTACTGCTAGTAACCGAGCACAAATCTACACTCCGGGCTATACCTACTTACTATAAAATTCTCAAATGATAAATTTCAAAACCACTTTGCCCTATCCAGGGATTAAACTCCGAACCCAACACTCTGTTGCAGCCAAAAGACTAGTGACAATGAGGTACTCATCAACGTGTAAGTACTTAATGTATGTACTTATAAAAGGTGGAAAAGACACCGGCGTATAAACGGTAAACGTATTCAGAACATCATTCTGAAACCCCTTTAAAAATTATTCATCGGCAATTTTTTTTTAAATAGTATTTGTTTCCTCCAAAGTGCAATTTAATAATAATTGATTTTTTTGTTGACAGCGCACTCTGCTTTTTTTTTTAACTAATCGTCATCCTTTGTTCTTGTACTGACAGAACACGGTCAAAATATATATAAAAGCCGACTTAAAAAAAAAAAAAAAAAAAAAGAGGTCCGGAATGATGTACTGGTAACCGTTTGTACGTCGGTGTCCCTTCCACCCTGTGTAGAGCCAAAAAAAAGAAAAAAACTATAGAATACAGCTTTATATTTTTACGACTACCTATTTGTATACCCAAAGAAACTAAAGACATCACAAGATCTAGGATACATAACACGTTTTTGTCAGAAAATTGGAGCCGTGAACCGTAGCCATGACCTCGGAGAGAAACTGGCGCTATTCGATCAAATCCGGTACGATCAGTATAAAAAACAAACCCAAATCAATCAGCGAGTCCAAGATACGTATTTTATCACTCTTATTATATACTAGCTGTATTCCACGGTTTTACTCGCTGATTCTCTTTTTGCTCAGCTTCTAATACCAGTATATGGTCAAGTTAAAGTAATAACTAACTAACTAATAATTTATGCAAACATTTTTATGCAACGGAAAAGGATCTAAACGAAGTAAGAACCGTCGAAGTAAGAACCGTTAAAGAAAGCATAATCATCATCATTTTCCTACTCTTATCCCAATTTATTTGGCCAAGGAGCCAAGCCAGAGGCCCATGGGCAGCATAAAAACTCTGACACCAGGTTAGGAACTAACCACACGATAAAGAAGAAAGATTTAAGGTCGGCGCACAATGTCTTCTTCCATACTAGACTTCTCGTCATCGCAGCGGTTACTTCCTTTCTAGTAATATCATCCTTCAAAACCGTCAAAGAAAGCAAAGGTATAAATTCTAACTTTCGACTTACTAAAAAAAACTTAAAACTTAAGCTCAAGCTCAAGTTCTAACTTCAAGCAATTACTAAACTACAAAATAAAAATCATATCTTAAATAATGATTTTTACTCAAGTAATCATTTTGACTTGTTTATAGATACGGGCGGGAGAAGCTCGTGGCTAAGTAATAACAGCCGCTCGGATCGATATTTAGGTTAAGCCGCGCTTGCGCTTGCTATTTATATACCCATTACATACCGAAATTCCTCCGTGCCTCGGAAAGCACGTTAAGCCGTTGGTCCCGGGTGTCATTTGTAGATCTTTGACAGTCGTTATAGGTAGTCAGTGGCCCAAAAAGTCTGACAACCAGTCTTACCAAGGGGTATCGTATTACCCAGTACTAACTGGGTTGTGGAGGTCAGATAGGCAGTCGCTCCATGTAAAATACTGGTATTCAGCTGCATCCGGTTAGACTGGAAGCCGACCCCAACATAGTTGGGAAAAGGCTAGGCAGATGATGATATAGATACGGGCGTAAGAGTCGTAGCGTGTGACGTTAACACCTATAAACTTGCTCATAAATTGAGCTATCAAATGCATAAAGATTTTTCCAGAGATAGAGAGGTAGTTCAAGAGATTAGGGCGTTAAAACAAACACACTCTTCCGCTTTATTATATTACTAGCTTTTGCCCGCGACTTCGCTCGCGTTTATTTAGAATTTAACTATCAATTCGGGTTGTACTCTGCTTGAAATAATTTGAAATTTTAAATCTTTTATTTAGTTAAAATAAACATTAACACAATTTTTTTTAATAAACATCGTAAAAAAGGCATTGCGGCAAAGGAAACGTCTTAGGTTCGTGTTAGGTTACTTCAAACCCTGCAGCTAGGAATAGGAGCCCCGCCTAGCGGGGCTAGGTCGACTCCGCCTATCACAAAATATTGTTGTTTCCCATGAACCTAGCTAACACCTAGCTGAACCTAACTCTTGGTGAATTTAAACACTAGAAAGAGTCCATTCCACCAAAAAAAAACAAGCTACGGTTGTTTTGTTGTTTATATGTAGTGGCTATAGTTAATTTATAATTCAATCATGATTCTAAAGACACGTGGCGCCATCTATTATCCTAAGAACGTTATTGTTGTTTTCCTTGGGAACAGTACTTTTTTTCGAGATAAAAGGTAGTAGGTGTCCGTTTCTGTACACCTGACAACGTAAGAGCAAAATTTCAGAATGATCGGTTCAGTGGTTTAGGCGTGAAGAGATAACAAACAAACTTACTTTCGCATTTATAATATTAGTTAGGATTAAAATAGATTACTAGATTTACTTTTTGCGTTATTACATTCTTCGCTTTTTCTTTTTAACTTCACGAGGTCACCCTGATAAGGAATGATTTGAATTGGAATTAAAGGCGGAGTTTTGTATTTTTCATTGCTTTGTTCATCTAATAGTCGCGAGCGGTAAAGCTGAGGATGTCTCCTGGGTTCGTTTCTCAGGTTGGGTTAATTTTTTTCGAATTTTTAATCAGGATTTTTTCATACAGGCGTGTTGATGGCAATGGTCACGCCCCTCTATGGTGATATGTGGGTGTAGGTACTGTTAGATACACCTCTGCCGCCTCTGCCACATTCAGGGTTTGCAGGCGTGATGTTATTTATTTTGTATGGTCCTTAGAAACAAAAGATCAGCCTGCTGGTTGGTATTTGAAAAATGGAATTATGTTTACGTAACCGAATTTTATAATTGGAGACAACAAACAAAAAGTAAGGCAAAAAATTGCTATAATAATCGAGATTTTAATTACTTGGCTAAAGGAAACCTGTTCCTTTAATCACATATATATTCTTATACAAATTCGGAATCGTGTTGTTTAGTAACTTCATTGTGGATGTCGAATGAAAATGGGTACAGTGTAAAACACTGATATTGATTGCATTGGGTAAGACTAGATGAACCCCAACATAGTTGAAAAAAGGAAGCAGATGACGAACCTTATACCACATTGACGGCACGGTTGGCGCAGTGGCAGAGCGATTGACTGCTGCGCTTCGTGTCGCGGGTTCGATTCCCGCACGGAACAAATATTTGTATATCCTACCTACAGGTAGTTGTTTCGGGTCTGGCTGTTTGTGTATGTGAATTTAAATGTCTGTAAATGCACCCATGATACAGGAGAAATTCCTAGTGTGAGGTAACGTTTTAAAAAAAAAAACAAACAAACATTAAAAACTGAATGATATGGTCGTCGGATCCGGTCATTAGTATGGACATATAATGAATCGCAAGTGCACCGGTGGTGACATCACGTGACCTACTTACAAGTCTACCGACACCATAGCGTGCTTCTACAAAGCCCTGATGTTAAGCTCGAGGCGAGGGTGACAGTCAATGTCTGATCGCGGCGGAGTTGAGACGTCTTGAAACTGTACCCGATTCATTGTGCCCTTTGTTATTGTGTTAAGTCGTAATCTCAAATCATAGTTTTGCTAGAAACAGTGTATCGCACCCAGTGTGTTTTCATAGCACGAAACCCATCGTCTGTCCACATGATGTACGAGTCTAACGGTTATTCCGTTATCCTGACATTTCCGACATGTACATATTCGTGCTCCAACATCACGCCTGTAACCCAGGAAGGGTTAGGTAGAGGTGTACCTAATAGTACACCCACATTTCGCTAGTTATTTTTAAGTCCCGTGTAATAGGCATCCGGGCACAAATCCAGACTCCGTGACCGCTACTGAGAAATTCCTGATAAAAAACCCAATAACAATTTGCCCGACCTGAGAATCGAACCCAGGACCCCATGCTTAACAGTTGCGCTTACGGCCACCAGACCATCGAGGCAGTCATTCCATTCAATTCGCTTCTCAAATCAATCTCCCCAAAAGATTTGTTTCATGTCAAGGAAAGTCTATGTAAAAAATATTGGCAAGTTGGCAACACAGTCGATATTAAGGATAGACTGGAGGAAACGGGTGTTTCACGGTATGGCCAGAACAAATTACACCAATTTCCATTTTGTTACGTTTCTTGCGTCTTCGTTTTGCCATTTGCGGCGATTGATGACGTGTTACTTATGTGGGTGTACCGTGTCTATTTATCAAGTTGAATGGGCAAATAAATTTGGCTACGGAGTGCGTTAAGAACGGTGTTTATGAATTTTTCGGACGGTAGAGAGCTTCCGATGTAAAACTAATATACACCATCGTTTGCTTAACCTTTTTTCCTAACTATGTTGGGGTCAGCTTTCAGCCTAACCGTATACAGCTGAATACCAGAATTTTACATGGAGCGACTGCTTATTTGACCTCAATAATACAGTTAATACTTGGCAATACGGTAGTACTAACTGGGTTGTGGAGGTCAGATAGGCAGTCGCTCCATGTAAAATACTGGTATTCAGCTGCATCCGGTTAGACTGGAAGCCGACCCCAACATAGTTGGGAAAAGGCTAGGCAGATGATGATGACTTGGCAATACGGTACTCCCTGGTAAGACTGGTTGTCAGAGTTTCAGGCTACTGACTACCGGTAACGACTGTCAAAGATCTACAAATGACAACCGGGACCAACGGCTTAACGCGCTTTCCAAGGCACGAAAACTCGGTATATAGTCACCCATCCACCTGAAGATCGACATGAGCGGCTGTTATTATTTAGCCACAAGCTCCTCCTTCTCCTAAAACCAAAGTACATAATCAGCGTAAAATGTTCCCACTACTGGTACACAAGCTTTCTCTATGCAAAAAGGAATGGGCCATAATGCACGAGGGCCCAGTGCAATTTGGTGAATAACACAAGCCTTCGAATTTCCGGCTCTATGAGATGCTGGTTTTGAGAGCAATCTGTGGCACTGAAATAATTTACGTAACGTGCATGTGCTGGAACCTACGAATGGCTAACAATAGGTACTGTTAGTGTGATACTGCTCTGTAAAACCAGTCTCCACTGACCTATCACAAGCTACAAGTCCATGTGAAAATTTTCTTTCACGCATTCAGCCATAAGATTTCGTAGGACCAACATCAAGCAGCTGCCTAAGTGATGTACGATGTTGATATTGTAGGATGATCTTAGTTTCGGGCTTTTGGAGTTAATTGGAGTTTCTTAGCATAGTTCTGAGGCTCTAGCACGAACGCGGCGTAAACGTAACGTAAATACGTCGATTTAAAAATTAAAAATGCTAATATTATTTTTTCATGATTTTAAGAATTTATTCATATCGGAATCTACGGATGATACTGATTGTGCTTGTTACAGACAATTCAACTAAGATGCTATAGGATAATTGTATTTTTGATTCAAAAATCGACGTAATAACGTGAAGTTTATACCGCGCGCTCGTGCTAGGGTCTCTGATCAGTGCATTATTCTGGTATATTGATTTTTTGTGCTTGGTGTTTCTAGTCACGTGAAAGTGAAGTCAGTGTGTGCTGTCCCACTGCTGGGCAAAGGCCTCCCCCAATTCCTTTCATGTGCTCTTTTCTCGCGCCTCCTTGGACCAGCCCTCGCGGTGCGCGTCCAAATCGTCTCGCCGGTTCTAGACCTATAATAATTATGAAAGTATAAATTACATCTATCTCATTAAATGCTTCATAGAAGAAATAACGAACAGCGGAAAGTTTAAAAAAAAACTGCATTATCAAATGAATATTGTCACATGCAAATTCAGTTTACACCTATCATTATCAGGGTAATCATGTTTTTTTTTTTTGTTTTTACGACCTTGTCTTTTATCGCCGAAAAAAATTATGCTGTTGAATTTTTTTATTGAAACCATAACTCAAATTTGGTTAATTAGACCGACAGGTGGCAAACCGGTGTTTTAATATTTTTTTTCAATATTACTAAGTCTAAGCCAGTTTGGTTAAAAAAAAATCTAATTGAGAGGAAGTTTATAAATCATAAAAACAGACTGTGTGCACAGTTTTGTCCGTCGCAAAAAAATCTAAAATTGTTGTTTGTAACTGCGATTTTAAAATTTTTACCGTTCAAAATTCATATTATTATGCTATTATGATTCTCTTAGCGTGACACTCTTTCTAACACAATCCACAGAATTTTTAAAAGGAATTTTTGTGCTTGCCTAAGTAAATAACGAAATAATTGTTGACACAATTACTCCAAAGGTTTTTCAAGTCATTAGGTACATTTTTATCACTTTTGGGGTTTTTTATTTTATGTTACTACCATTGACTTAGAAAAGGCGGACATTATCATCTGCCTAGCCTTTTCCTAACTATGTTGGGGTCGACTTCCACTCTAACCGGATGTAGCTGTTCTTTCAAAAAGTGGTAATCTGTCTAACATTCAGTTTATACCGAGGCTGCTCAAAGCTTAAGGTTAATATAAAACTAAACCTGTTCTATCAAATACCCTTTGGCTTATTCAAGTTTAGAATAATTATCTAAATCATAATTATTCTCATTTGAAATATTAAAGCGCTTTTCGTAGCGTTGATTGCTAATTGTTGGTCTTCAAAGCGATGACGTCATGGGTAGTTCTATAGACAAGAACTTTTTTTCAACAGATAAACATCTGTTACAAAAAAGTTCTTGTCAACTTACACAGTCACTATGACGACATGATAAAATATGCATCGAGTTATTTAGGCTAGAAATATAATAATTTTCTTGATCAAGTAAATTGCCAGAATATGGCAATGCACATAATATTAATTTGCCTAATCTTAACATAAGTAGGGTGTCGATACAGATCCATTATATCGTGATAAATCAACATGGCGCCTACATTATTAATTTGTTTAGGCACCTACCTGACCGATATATTTTCGCACGTCTTTTTTTTTTGTCAGCCACATTGATCGTTGTCTCTGAATGATTATTCTGTTGTATGTTTAAAGGTCGAAGCTTGTAATAATTCAGGTAAAACCCTAAACTGACTGCCTCATTGATCTAGTGGTTGCAAGCTCGACTGCTGAGCATGAGGTCCTCTGTTCGATTCCCGGATCGAGCAAAGTGTTATTGGGTTTTCCATCACGAATTTCTCAATAGCAACCACGTAGTCTAGATTTGTGTCCGGTAGATGGCAATAGGCTCGCCCACTTTTTTTTTTTTTTTTTTTCCGGATGGGAAATCATCAAATGACCCCCCCCCACTCTGGGCGGAGCGGAGGGGAGTGTCAGACTTGTACTGACTAAAACCCATCCATTTTCCTTCTTTGCCCTTTGTGTTCCAGGGCCACGGTATCTAGGCTCGCCCACTTACATGGTACTTAAACTAACTGGCGAAATCTGGGAGTTCAGGCGTGATGTTATGTTATTGTTTATATTTAGGTAATATAGTAAAACTGAAATATGCGTCAATAAAACCCTCAGCAGTTATCCATACTTCCACATACTAATATTATAAATATGAATATAACTCTGTTTGTTTGTTACCTTTTCACGACTAAACCGATCGGATCGTAATGAAATTTAGCAAGAAGATAGATTACATTCTGGGGAAGGACATATATCTTTTTTTCTCTCACTCATACACATCAAAGTTCCCACGCGAACGAAGTCGTTGGGAACAGCTAGTCAAATATAAAAGTGAATGAAACTGAAGATGTACATCAAGAACATCGTTAAAAACCGTGGTCCAGACATTGATTAATTAACAAAATATACATCAACTTTGCACACTCCCATTTCCATATTTTACCGTTCCTGTAAGATCACCAATGTATAAAAGTTACTTCAACATTTTGAGAAACTAATTAAAACCTTACCACTTTAAATTGTTCCACGTTGATTCAAGAAATTCCAATTTGAAAACCTCAACTTGTTAAGAATTGGGTAGAATTAATTAGGATCCGTTTCGTTAAAATTAGTCTGTGGAATATTCGAGAAGAGGTCCGTCTGCTATTATTTTATTGCAACCGAGAATTTTATTAATGACTATCGACCCGCCTCGGCTTCGCACGGGTGCAATGTAGATAATATATATATGTCGGATATGTCAGGTTTTACTCCGTTAGGCTCGTACATCATGTGGGCAGACCATGGGTTTCATGCTATGAAAACACACAGGGTGCGACACACTGTTTCTAGCAAAACTAACGAATTACTTGAGATTACAACTTAACACGGGGCACAATGAATCGGGTACAGTTCCAAGACTTCTCAACTCCACCGCAATCGGACTATGAATGTCGCCCTCCCTCGAGTTGAACATTAGGGCTCTGTAGGAGCACGTTGTATTGTCGGTAGACTGGTAAGTATGTCGCGTGATGTCACCACTGCACACAGGCGCGCTTTCCAATTCATTGTATGTCCGTACATACATACATATCATTATACACAACCTTCCTCTTGAATCATTCTATCTATTGCTGAAAACTGCATTAAAATTTGTTGCGTGGTTTAAAAGATCTAAGCGTACAGACAGCGGGTTTGGCTTTGTTTTATACTATTCTATTTGCAAGTTTATAATGCAAGAGAAGAGCGGAGCCATCAACTACAGGCATTTCGTATGCCTAAATGAAGACTCGACGACATGCAATGTAAGATAAAATGATATAAAAATAACCTATTTTTTTTTTTACTATGCATAGAGTAGCGTGTTCGTGCGCGTGTTGCACGTTAAACCGTTGGTCCCGGCTGTGATCTGTAGATCTTTGACAGTCGTTACAGGTAGTCAGTAGCCCAAAAAGTCTGAAACCAGTCTTACCAAGGGGTATCGTATTACCTAGTACTAAATGGGTTGTGGAGGTCAGATAGGTATAGTCGCTCCATGTAAAATACTGGTATTCAGCTGCATCCGGTTAGACTGGAAGCCGACCCTAACACAGTTGGGAAAAGGCAAGGCAGATTTGCGTGTTCGAGGTGGTGCGAAGAAAAAGTTAGTGGAGGGAATAGGGGGAGGGGAGGCCTTTGCCCAACCGTGGAACAGTATAGGCTAATTAAAAAAATGGGTTTTAAATTTTATTTTAGCCATCCACTTATCCCTATCCAGTGCTATTCGTGGCCAGTACCGTTTGTCAATTTTATTTGAAGTTTTTAATAATGTTGTGTTAAAAAAAAATGTTTAGCACTTTATACAAGTAAACACAAAACAAAACTAAAACTAAAGTTAGAAACGGTCAAGCAAGGGCAGTTAGTAACCTAAACTCAGCCGTCTTGCCTAACTACAGGGCAATGTCATGCTGTTCTTTTTTATCATATTTTGTTTCGTTTTTATTTTTTATTTAAATCAAGCAAGCCAAATCAGAGGCCCAAGGGCGGCATAAAATTCTGACACCAGGCTAGGCACTAACCACACGATAAACAAAGATCAAGCAACATTATATTAATAGAAAAGCTATTAATTATTAAAGTTTTGCTTAAGGCCAGGGTCAAACTTGGGCAGAAAAAATGGAGTTTAAGAACTTTAAATCACGACATCGTTTATGACCCCTGAAGAGTAAGATGGAGGTGTAGTATTAGTACACTCACATTCCGCCAGATTTGTTTAAATCCCAAGTAATAAGGGTAGAGCTTATTGCCATCAAATGGGCACCATTCTGGACTCCATGGCTGTAACCGGGAAATTCCTGGCGGGTAAACCCAATATCACTTTGCCCGACTTGGGAATTGAACCCAGGACCTCACGCTCTTATAGATATGTACCAAGATAAGTTGTATAAGTTTCAGAAAATAATTATGGAGCATTTTTCTAGTTCTAAATGTTAACTAATATGTTAATATTAGACTTAGATTTATGAATACGATGTTAAATATAAATTTTGTCTTGAAATTTAATGTATTTCTTTTGAGCTGTGATTTACCTATTTAATTTAATTATTTGCTGTGTCGTAATGTATTTTAATTAATTTTGTTAATCAATCTGTTTTTTAATTTTTTCTGTTGAATATTGCAATGTGATTTTATTTATTGATGGGGATTATTGATAGATTAGGTACTAGCAATGCTTTTTTGTTTTAATAATATATGTAACCACAAATAGTGCATGTGGTGTTTACCTGTAATAAATTTTTGCACTTACAAAACAATTATGGTTTTAGCTACATTTAGTATCTAAAACCGTAATTGTTTTGTAAATGTATTGTGCAAAGAATTGTTGGTCAACCAAATAAATAAATGAATAAACAAATGCTTAGCGTTTTCGACTACTAGACCAAAAAACTTGTTACAAAACTCACTTATGACTATTCTGGTTTCTAAAGCGACATTCAAGTGACCTCAAAAATAAGGAGTCGTAACCTTAAGTAGACTTTTTCTACAACTTGGCTTGGTGTTGCCAACGGTACCTATATTTTTTGCTATTGTTTATGATTGAGACTTCTCATTTTGTACAGTTAGTTTGCAAAAACCGTTACAAAAATTGCTAGATATTGGCACGTTTGTGATTTATCATCAGCTATAAAATAAAAAAAAATAAAATTGAAGTGTCTGTAATTTCAAAATAAGAGCTTTTTACTGAATGCATGATGCAAGTATGTATAGCAGGCTGCGTACGCTGGACTTTGAAGAACAGGGTGTAAAGTTCTATGGGGTCCCCACGGGGTGGGGAGGGGGGGGGGTCGCTTGTGTAACGTCTGGCTGGTGAACAGTTTTTGCCGGGTTTTACTATTTAGTCTTAAGTCGCGGATAACTTTCATAGCACGATTCAGAATTTTGATGTTAATTAATTCTTCATTTGTGTCCATAGATGGCTCTGTAGTACTTTTTGAACAATGATGCTGTAGTAATTTTTGTAGTGCCAATAATGTACTATACAAGAACTATCGAGAGTCTGGCGTCCGCAGCCAGTCCAAAATTTGCCCGCACTGGTTTGATCGAACTCTTAATCTAGCGATTTAAATAATGGTTACCTACCCTTGACATGTTACTGTCTAAAAAGCGCTGGCATTGACATAGTTGTCTGGCACTTTTATTAGCAACGCGGCTACTTATCTATCATCCAAAACTTGTATTCATGTCCAAAACTTTTTTGACACCTATTTAGGTATCGAAAAATGAAACGGGATGACGTAATACTGCTAAACGCATTGAACGGATTTAAATTAAGTTTTTTTAACAGCGGATATAGTGTAGTAATAAATCATTTATTTTGTTACCACTGACTTAAAATAAAAAGTATTAATTTAATACAATGAGTCGCACCAATGTTTTTTGTTATCAGTATGCCTAAATATTAGGTAACTCGAGAAAAAATAATCTGTTTTTTTTCCTATCTTCAAAAATTACTGAGATATTAAACGTTAAAGTCCGGCCTCCGCGGCAAAATCCTACTAACGTGTGACGTTACGCTGCGTGCTGCGTGTCGAAAAATAATAAGTCCAAATCAAATTTTATGAAGGTAAACACTCCGCATCACCCGCAATCAGACATGACACTCGCACTGTGACATCAACGGAGTAGCGCAAAGGAACGCAAATTTAAAAAAGCGTTGAAACTTTTCAAACACTGTAACTTTAGAAATCCTGGCCCGATATCGATGAAACAAAAACTATTATTAGTCGCACGAGTAGGTGCATTAAATGCACAGTATAATTTTGATGTATTGGTTATCAGCTGTCCTATACATTTTTGGTCGAGTAGGTTTTGCAATTTTGTATGGGACAGCTGATAATTTTTTCGCTTTTACTATATTTTAGCTATGGAGAAAGTTGTTCAGTTTGATGGTCTGCAGCATATCCTTTCATAAATATGAAAGGATATGTTGTTTTTTTTTTTTTTTTTTTTTTCTGTCACACCAAGTAACGGTATATATTGAAATCGGTGCGAGAGGTACCGCGCGCTTTAGTTTGATCATCACTAAATATTATGAAAAGCACGAAAAAAAATAACTGTCTGTAGGTGTATGTATGTTTTATTCACAACTTTGAGCGAATGTGCAAATGAAATGAAATGTGAATGCTTTAGCTGTTTTCAAATTCAAATTCAAATTCAAATTCATTTATTTCGTGAACACAGGGTGTATACAAAAGATGTTATAAATAAATTAGGACCGAGCTGTGCCCCGCCAAAAGGCAAACAAAATATCAAAGTTTTTTTTTTTTTTTTCTTAAACAAATACATTTTCGAAATTCAAACAATAATTCTAGAATTCTACAATAATTATAAATCATGTCAAAATTATATAAAATGTCAAATAAATGGCAAATAAAATAAAGTAAAAAGAACCAAAAAAAATAAAAATAATAATGTCACTAATTCATTAATACACAATAAACAAAATTAACAAAATCATTTAGTATCTCACATAAAACAGATTCGATTCCGGTAAAAGCGAATTAAAATTAAAATTTGTCATTTAAATATTCGTCAACAGAATAATACACCTTGTTATTTAGCAATTTAAACAAATTTCTTTTAAATTCGATAATGTTAATACTTGAGATAACTTGTCCTGGTAACTTATTATATAGTTGTTGTGTTTTGGTATGAGTTTGTTTGATAAAAGGAGCCCAGGTAGCCAGTTTAGCCTGTTTAGTGTCACTATTAGTCTATTTTCAACTTCCTTTGTATGCTTGAATAAAAAAAACAGTTCAGTGATTATTCAGCTAGTTTTATGTTGTTTTTATGTAAGTAACCTTGATTTGGCACTCCACTTGGTTTGGCAGCTGAAGTTTGGGCAAAACATATTTAAACATGTTTGCCATCAACACGCTAAGAAGGCGCTCCACGTGTAAGATCATACAATGTCATTGAAACCTTCATTAGTTGCAATACTTAAAACTCATAGCCTACTTATAAGCACTGCAACGAATTGGCATCACCTCACTTCACCTCTTGATCTTAAACTTGATCCGAAGCGACGCCGATACCGTGCTTATAACCTACCGTTTACAAAGTATTCAAATGTACGTTTTTTTTGCAGTATAATTTTGCGATCACGTCATGGCAACTCCGTATAGTATTTATTTTGTTTTAAAACATACAAACATTGGGTGTTGACGTGTGATCTCAATTTTTAACTGAAAAATCGTGTGATGCGGTATGGAGTTTCATAGAAAAAATCCCGAGTGGCGCGAGCTGAGGTAATGCTGATCCCATGCATTGCTTGTGCAGTGCACTGACCTTAGTATTTATCAACAATCCACACCCCGGGAACTACTAAGAAGTCATTATCAATAACACGAAACGGGATATTTACCATGTTTACTGATTGATTTGAGTTCCCGATATTTCGGCGCTGTTGCAAGCACCATGATCACGGATAAACTGAAGTTCAAATAAGGTTAGTGACCATGGTAGTTTAAAATCTTTTATTACTAGAAAGTCAGTTCCACTATCATCTAGCTGACAGTTTTATATTTGTACTACTACCATGAATTGCCTGGTGGATAACAGCCCACTCGCTCATACAGACAGACGGACTGTCTCGAGTAGTGGGAACATATAATATTTTTATTATGCTGTTTGAGCTGTACCGATGTGAGAGGAGGAGAATCATACACAACCGACCAAGTAAGAGTAAAACTTGCGTTTCTGTGACAAAAAATATGAAGTGAACTCGTGCACTAACGCAGTGTGCCACTGCACATTTTTGTAACATGTATACCCGTTAATGCTATTTCCTTGCGTGTGCCCTTATATGACTGGCCAGACCAAATTTGATCTGAAATTTCTTCTTATTTGTGACATAAAACATATGACAAAATCTTTTTTCAGGTTCCTTGTCGACTTTTGAATTTGAACTTAAAATACCCATTTTATAATACCGATTACAGTTACACATTTTGGTTTAAAATGTAGTCGTCATATGACACACAAACAATCAGACATGCAAACGGTGCGTGTTTTAGTAACCACTGGCTCCTACGGAACCCTAAAAAATGTTCGTGTGGACACAAATCGCCCTAATGGATGGAAGCAGATCATAACATTTTAATTGTTTATGTACTGCAAATGGATTTCTTATAAAAACATATCATAATTCCATGTAATGAAGGTTGCAATTACATCGACATTCAGTAGACAAGATTGTCGCTTTAACAATGGATTAAATGACCCGTTATCAGCTTCCAATCTTTAATGACCCATTATTAAAACACTGAGATCGTCCATTAAAAATCTTTTAGAGTTCCGTATTGCAATTTGCGAAATGGAACAGTTACGGAGTTCCTGTGGATTCCGTGTACTACAAGGAGTTTTGTTTTTTCTGGCAAACATTTGCCGGGGAAACAAAACAAACCTTAGAGATCCAAAGGAAACAAAGACATAACTTAACATCACGCCTGTAATCCTCGAAGGGTTAGGCAGAGGTGTATGTAACAGTACTCCCACATTTCACAAGTTATGGTTAAGTCCCATAAATTAGGGGGCGGGCCTATTGCCATCAACCGGACACGGATCCAGACTCCGTGGCTGCTACTGAGAAATTCCTGATGGAAAACCCAATATCACTTGCCCGACCCGGGAATCGAAACTAGGACCTCATTCTCAGCAATCGAAGAAAAACGACAAGGTTAGATAAATCACGTTGTATGATAACTGTACCTGGCGAAGGATTATAGTGATGAGACCAACTATAATTTTTCTTGAGGTCCTATTCGAAAAAAGAACACGTTTATGAGATCAACGCTCTTATGCACTCAATAACCATTTATCTGACGTGGGTAATACCTATCTATTAAACTGTTAATCAATAAATAACTCTTCGCATAAATGCTTATACTTTTGCACTTTTGAGTGGGTTTTTCCTTTAATTGGAAGAATAACGGTAAAAAGAATATTTTGACAGAAGACTATGCGGCTAAATAGAAAATTGACAACCGCTGTTTTATCAGAGCCATAATAGGATATTAACAACTTAAACTGTTCCGCTCGAGTGCTTGTTTGCCTTTCTATCTTTCATTTGACAGACCTGGCTTTACATGCTGTAGAGAAATATCTCTCTCTACACATCATCATCATATGCCTAGCCTTTTCCCAACTTGACGGCACGGTTGGTGCAGTGGCTCAGCGATTGGCTGCTGCACTACGTGTCGCGGGTTCGACTCCCACACGGGAAAAATATTTGTATGAGCTACAGGTAGTTGTTCCGGGTCTTTATGTATGTTTTAAATCTTTGTAAACGCACCCACGATACAAGAGAAATTCCTAGTGTAAAGTTAAAAAAAAAAAAATCTAACAGTCCATACCAAATAGCTCTATACCCAACTTTCCAGCCAGACATTATCTACAAACATACTAACAAACAAACACAAACACGAGTACAACATCAAAAATAAACGTGTAGGTAGTGGAATCGCGGCGCGAACACACAGAATCTCTGTCACGTCCGGAGTATATATCGGCCGGATCCGGATAACTTACCGAATATCGCATATTCCTCCGGTTGCCGCGAAACTGCCAAATTGCATATCGATATGGATACACGGTTTACGAAGATGTGGCGTGGCTAGAAAGGGCACGTATTCGGGTAAAGGCGCGAACCCACCGTGGTGCAAGTCGTGCACGGGCATTTTTTTTTTAAATATTTTCTTGTTTTTATAAAATATGTATGATAGTCTATAGGAGGAGCTCGTGGCTAAATAATAACAGCCGCTCGGATCGATCTTTAGACGTGCTTGCCTAGGTTGGTCTGTGGATGGGTGACCACCCATTACATACCGAGTTTCCTCCGTGCCTCGGAAAGCACGTTAAGCCGTTGGTCCCGGGTGTCATTTGTAGATCTTTGACAGTCGTTAGGTAGTCAGTGGCCTAAAAAGTCTGACAACCATCCTTACCAAGGGGTATTGTATTACCCAGTACTAACTGGGTTGTGGAGGTCAGATAGGCAGTCGCTCCATGTAAAATACTGATCTGCAGCTGCATCCGGTTAGACTGGAAACCAAACCCAACATAATTGGGAAAAGGCTAGGCAGATGATGTATGATAGTCTATAAGGTATGAAATAAATGATATATTATACTATATTATTATATTTATTATTATTTTAGCTCCGTGGATTCATTTGTTTGACAACGTGGGTTTACATTTCCACAGCAATATACGCTACACACCCACAACTAAGTACAAATGTAGCGTGCGTGGCCCACCGCGGCAAAATCGTACTCGTGGGTTAATAGTCGTGTATAGCGTGTACCACGTGCACAGCGTGCATGGCGTTGACAGCGTTGAGCTATGTGAACGCCTTATTCGAGCAAGCCACGCATGTACTAATGACGTCATTTGATGCATAGCGTGTCCGTGGTTTGCAGTGGATACAATCACATACATTTTCTAGCAAAGCGAAGCTTAACACACGTGCGGGGCCTTTCCGTGCGCCGCGGTGGGTTTGCTCCTTAACAGTTCGGTTTCACTTGTTTCTGTAGAAAATCGAATGTTATATTGTTACACAAGCTGTTGCACGCGACTTTCGTCTGCGTGAAATTATTATTATAAAAGTATACTCCCTTGTTTGGATTTTGTTAACAATTTCAAGGGTTTTAATTATTTTTGCACGAAACCCTAATTCTTTTTCTAAAATAAAAGTAACTTAGTCACTTCTTATTACATCAGCTATCTGCCAGTAAAAGTCCCGACAAAATCGGTCCAGGCATTTCGTTTCGGATATTCGAATCTATGATCACATATTATTATTGATTCTAATATAATTCGAGATGCACAATATGCACTTTCTATCTCTGCTCTATTTCTTTTTGTAATTTAGTATACACTATACAGGAGTTGAGGATTCGTTGGTTGCTCTTGCGCTTGTTCCGGTTACTTAAGATTGTGATAAAACCAG
The DNA here is from genome assembly GCA_910589295.1 of Noctua janthe. NCBI lineage: Eukaryota > Metazoa > Arthropoda > Insecta > Lepidoptera > Noctuidae > Noctua > Noctua janthe. The sequence continues at coordinate 4,687,988 of OU342561.1, forward strand.
AATTGACCGGTTCTCAACCTATAAACTTGATTAATTTAATCATAGACTCTTTTAGGCTAATACGGAAATAATTGAACTCGCGACCTCGAATGTAGGAAGGAGCTTCTAACGCAAGACCTCATATTTTAAACATAATATCGCATCAAATTACTATGAATACAGATTCCCCTCTATTTGTAAGTTTAAATCTTAGAGAAATAATTAACATAATCAGCCTATTAGGTTCCCACTATTGGGGCAGTTCTCATCTCCGTGAGTGTGCTGTATTCCACCACGCGGACCCAGGTCGGGTTTGGAGAATATTTTAGGGTAAGCCGGTTTTCTCATAATGTTTTCCTTTGCCGTTTAGAGAGCATGTAGTGATGAAATAAAAAATAAAAAAATACAAGGTACGTGCCTGCCTGAAGAACTGTTTGAAGGATGATATGGCTAGACAGGCGGTGACTGTTGTCATATGTAGACCATTTTTTTTTCTGATGGGAAATCATCAAATTGGGGGGGGGTCCCCCCCACTCTGGGCAGAGCGGAAGGGAGTGTCAGACTTGTACTGACTAAAACCCATCCATGTTCCTTCTTTCCCCATTGTATTCCAGGACCACGGTATCTCTTTCGAACAGTCCCGCAGCTCTCATTTGTAGACCTTTGAAAGTCTTACAACCAGTCTTACCAAGGGGTACCGCATTACCCATTACTACGTCGATTATGAAGGTCAGATAGCCAGACGCTCCATGTAAAATACTGGTATTCAGGTGCATCCAGTAAGATTTTAAGCCAAGCACAATAAACTTGGGAAAAGGTGAGGCAGATGACGATGATGTCGTGACTGCTGAGATAGCAAATATGGAAGAAGAAGATAAACCCAGGCGATAAATCTGCAAAACGTCCGATGCTCAGGAAACGGATCTTGATAATTATGTTTACGAGAGTAATTATTTACATTGCATGAAGTTATCTAGCTAATGTTATGTTGTTGGCTTGCTGCACGCTTTGGTGCAAAATTTATGTGCAGCAAGTATCTGTATAAATAAAGAAAATAGAAAGACTAAGGCTGTGGCGAGGTAGTGCATCCTTACCTAACCCATTCGTTCCACCTGCTGAAAATCTCCCACCTGGACATGAGTTGCCATGGCTGACCTGGAAGTCTTTAAATAGACTCCGGACCCAGGTTTGTCGCAGCAAGGAAAACCTGCTCAGGTTGAGATTCATTAATGACTCTGCCCTGCAGTGTAAATGTGGTGCTATTCCACAAACGATGGGGCTCTTAATATCGTGTCCTGCGTGTCCTGTTGTTTGTTCACTTCAAGAACTGATGGACGCTACCGAAAGCGTCAAAATAGTAGCTCAGTTCTGGGCTGACTCAATTTAGATTGTCATCGACACGCTAAGAAGAAGAATAAAGAAAATAAATACTGCGCCGACCTCAAATAAATGAAGAATGATGACGATACCATTATGATGTTAGTGTCCGAGTTCGATCCCACATCCAACGATACGAACGTCGTAGACGTTACCACTCTGTATCTACTTCAATCTTTGGCCCCCAATTTTTGAGAGTAGGTCTCTGCCAAATCTCTCCACTTTTGGCGGTTAAGTTACCACTGCTTTCGACTAATTTTTACCACGTCACAGAGTTCTATTCTGCCAATTTAGGCTATCACTTCTAGCGCTCATACTTCCGTGTGTCCGCTGAACGCATTCGGATGTGACTACCGTCGGCAGCGGTAGGTTTTATTAATTTTTCCACACGTAACGAGGTGCAAACTGTACGCGGCTCACAGCAGATTTATACTACAAATTTTATTATTTTTTATTCCACCAAGCAAAGGTATTTGAATGTATCAGTTATGGATATGATATTAAAGTAAAAAAGATTCTCCGCTTATAATATTTGAGTTAAGAATTTAATAATGTAAGTCAATGGAATCTTTCGGAAATGTGACGTCAGAGGTTTTTTTCTACCGATTTTTTAAAATTAGTTAAAATAATCGACATGGACGTTTTTTTTCCACCGATTATTTTGAAGTAGTTATAATAATCAATAGAAAAACCCTTGACGGAGAGGTTGGAGAACAGAAATATTAATATTATGGACTGTAGAATATTTTCTTAAGACAACCTTTAGCTTTCTTACCGTGCTAATCTGATAGTAGACATCACAGCTGATTGCCCAGAATGCAGCTCTAGACAAACTCTTATTTTTAATCCGTGAAGGTTGTTTTACATACCACGTTAAAAGACTGGTAGCGATGCATAAAATAAGCAACCTGCTGACCCCCACAACCTAGTGTCTCAGCTACACAATACCACTTAGAAAGACTGGTTGTCAGACCATCGATCTTCAAAATATTCGTAATTCTGTCAAAGACCTACGTACGGCAGCTAAGACCAAAAGCTTAATGACGGGTTAAGTTACCGGCCTAACCCGATTTCAGGTCAATCTCTAATCCAATCAACATATGGTTTGAACTCTGACATTCAATTAGCATATAATGGAGACATTAATGACTCATAAAATAATTTACCTGCACGTGTTTATGGCTTTGCAAATAAAATGTGAGTATGTTTTAAGTTTAAACAACATAATATTTATTCACTTAAGTGCATCAATGTTTGTTATTATTAGACAATAATGTTGAACTAGGATAACCATTAAGAAGGGCACTGGCATCATTAACATTGTCTGACAGACAATCATAAATAATAATATTAAATTAAGCAGTGATAGCCTAGTAGTGAGACCGTCTGACTGCCAAATCAAAGGTCTCATGTTCGAACCCAATACCACCCTCTGATTTTTCGGATTCATGTGCATTTTCTATAATTATCATTTGCTTTGGTGAATGAAAACATCGTGAGGAAACCATCATGCCTGAGAGATATTTCTCGACAGCATGTAACACCAAGTCAGAGGCCCCATAGGCGGAGTACAAACTCTGACAACAGGTTAGGCACTAACCGCACGATAAAAAAAGAAAAATAATAAATCGTCTTGTCAAATATAGTGTCTAACTATTCATACACGAAATATTTTCAGGGAATCATCTAACGGCTATAACAAAGCCAATTCAAGGGATTTTTTTTTATCTAAGTATATTTTTTTATGAAAAATAAATAATTTAATATTACTTGACCCACAAAATAAATACTGGCTCCTTATTTTTAAGCATCCATAACGGTAGTTTACTACGTCGTATTTACCTACTGTCATTGTTAGAATATGGGAATAAAGTTTTTATGCAAAAAGTCACAAAAAAATTTAGAATTAAGAATAATAATTTTGTAAAAAAAACACTCAGAAAAAAATTTTTTTTTTCGTTGCTATGGCGACGTTACGACTTATAGAAGTTACTCTTAAAATATTTCGTGTATGAAAAGATAGACCTTATATGCACTATAAATCCTGCAAAGTTGTGATAATGTTTAATGGAAATTTTGACTCATTTCGGAGATTTAAGTTGCGTGTAATAAACTATTTGGATTGCTGATTAAACGTAAGACTGACAAACATTGGGCAATCCATCCCGTTACCACAGGCTGAGCTATAAAGGGTGTAATAAGACCCTGAACGAAGCCGAAAGGCACTTGTTCTTTCCGTCATTGCGATAATTTTTTTTTTGTAGACCATACCTGGGAACCTTTTAGTTAAGGAGATATGGGGGGTCATACTTACAATTTTATCACAAATTTAAAATACATGTTTTAATGTAAGATGTTTATTTTAAAAACCTCCACGGCCCCCGTACTATTCAATTCACCCATCAGCAAAATGTTTAAAGAGAGTGTGACTTTGAGTCCTACCGTGAAACGTATATTTCACCCCAAAAAAAACGCGTTTCCTAATACGATACCCATTGGTAAGATTGGTTGTCAGTCTTTCGGGCCACTGACTACTTGTACGACTGTCAAAAAATCTACAAATGACAGCCGAGCCCAACGGCTTTATGGCACGGCAGAAACTCGGTTTGTAATGGGTCGTCACCCATCCACGGACCAACCTAGGCAAGCGCGGCTTAACCAGAAGATCGATCCCAAGTAGTTGTTATTATTCAACCACGAGCTCCTCCAACACCTACCTAAAGTATGAACTGGTGGCCTACCATGACGTCTATAAGTAGAAGTAATTCCAGTGTGGGAAAGAGATGGTGCTAGACGACCTGTATATCTCTGTCTGTTTCCCATACAGGAATTACTCCCGCTTAAGACGTCATATTAACCCCTTCTGAACAGTTTTAAACGTCATTTGTAAGAATACAAAAGTGAGATGACAGTTATAAACAAGTCAATGACCTTAGGAAAGTCGTGGCAAAGATGGAGATGTAAATTTGCAACAAAGTTCACCTCAGTGCAACTACATTCCGGTTCTTTTATAAGGTAAAAAAGATGATTATAACAAGCACTCAGCCATTTTTTTGCTAGATAGGATCTATTTACAACATTTTTGCATGCTATTTGCGCAATAGAGACTTATTTAAATGATGGTAAGATAATACAACTAGTTTAAAATATAATATTTAGAGGAGATCGTGGCTAAATAATAACAGATGCTCGTATCAATTTTCAGGTTAAGCAACGCTTGCCAAGGTTAGTCTGTGGATGGGTGACCACCCAACACGGTACGTGTTGGATGGTTACCGTGGACTTTCCTCCGTGCCTTGGAAAGCACGAGTCAGTGACCCGAAAGTCTTCCAACCAGTCTGATCAAGGGGTATCATTTTACCCAGTACTAACTGGGTTGTCAGATAAGCAGTCATTCCATGTAAAATACCGGTATTCAGCTGCGTTCGGTTAGACTGGAAGTCGACCCCAAGATAGTTGGAAAAAAGCTAGGCAGAGGACGATGATAAAATATAGTATAGAATACGATGTTTTTTTCTAAACTGTTAAACCAACTTCGATAAAGGCAATTTGGTTACTCGTTAGTACGGAACATCAGGCGCTTTTCGTCTCATATACACGTAATTTATCGCCTGTTGTCCTGGAAGGCTACTCCACCCACATTCACCAGCTTCCTTTAAATTCAATGTAACCAGTGGGGCATGCCTATTACCACCAAGCGGGCACAAATCTTGGCTCCGACACTGCTTCCGCTACTAAAATTCTAGATAGAAAAACCTAATTACACCTTGCCCGACCAGAATCCAACTCAGGACCTCACACTAGCAGTTGGCTCTTGCAACCAGTACACATCTCAAACATGGATAGCGGTCCAATAGTTTCTTTTAAGGTTTCCTAATAGAGTTGAGCTAGTAAGACTAGTGTAACGGTTTCCCCGAAAACAAATGGAGTGCAACAGTCACGCACTGTCTACACATGCGTGACAAATAAATATGTTTGTTTCGATATATAAGAACACAAAACAATAAATATCACAAAACAGTCATCATCTGCCTAGCTTTTTTCCAATTATGTCGGGGTCGGCTTCCACTCTAACCAGATGCAGCTGAATACCAGTATTTAACATAGAGCGACTGCCTATCTGACCTCAACAATCCAGTTAGTACTGGGTAATACGGTACCGCTTGATAGGCTGGTTGTCTGACTTTCGGGCCACTGATTACCTGTAACGACATCAAGGATCTACAAATGACATCCGGGACCAACGGCTTAACGTGCTATCCGAGGCACGGAGGAAACTCGGTATGTAATGGGTGGTTACCCATCCACGGACCACCATAAGCAAGTGTGGTTTAACCTGAAGTTCCAGCCAACCGGCTGTTTATATTTAGCTCCTCGAATTAAACAAACATTATTGTCTTAATAAAATATTATAGATGTTGTTGTTTGAGGAGCTCGTGGCTAAATAATAACAGCCGCTCGGGTCGATCTTTAGGTTAAGCCGTGCTTGCCTAGGTTGGTCTGTGGATGGGTGACCGCCCATTACATACCGAGTTTCCTCCGTGCCTCGGAAAGCACGTTAAGCCGTTGGTCCCGGCTGTCATTTGTAGATCTTTGACAGTCGTTAGGCAGTCAGTGGCCCAAAAAGTCTGACAACCAGTCTTACCAAGGGGTATCGTATTACCCAGTACAGACTGGGTTGTGGAGGTCAGACAGGCAGTCGCTCCATGTAAAATACTGGTATTCAGCTGCATCCGGTTAGACTGGAAGCCGACCCCAATATAGTTGGGAAAAGGCTAGGCAGATGATGATGATGAGATGTTGTTGTTCAAACAACGATTTGTTACAACAATCTGGGGTTTATTGTGTGTACTGTTGAATGGATTTCCGTATTAAGTTATTCAATAACATTGTTACTAACACAGATTCTTGTTACTGATACATATCGTGGATCTTATTACCTTTGAAGTCTGTACCGTTCAATGCCAAATTATATTCCGGCTCTCTTAGCCCCAAAAGAAGCAGTTGCAGTGGCCTTAGCGCTGCCACTGTTGACCTCGTGGAAGTGACGAAGTTCTAGGCTAACAATATCTACTAGTATCTATTTCAATAAAATCAATGTACGTTCGTTTGTTCGCACCTTAAGACTTCTAAATTACTGAACCGAATTTTTGCACAGTTATTCTACATACGCCAAGGAAGTTGAAAAAAGGCATTGCAACGGGCACAACTAGTCTTTACAAATAAATAAATATGAAGTGTCTGTTTGTAATTTCAAAACAACAGCTTTTTACTGTAATATGATTTTTTTATCTGTGTGTCAGTTTGTTACGGCTAATCTCCGAAACGGCTGTGCCGATTTTGACGGACTTTTACTGGCAGATAGCTGTTATAAGGACTAACTAATATTTCACTTTAATTTAAGAAAAGGGATTACGGATCCGTGCAAAAAAATTAAAAACCTTAAAATTGTTAATAATTTTACGCGGACAAAGGTCGCGGGGTACAGGTAGTAATAAATGAAATACTGTAGTGTCAGCGACAAGAAGATCACGACAGAATTAATGTGGAAAAATGAGATCGGGGCAAAGGCTCTCCAGAACAATACAGGCTAATTACTTAGTTATCTAATCTATCAAAAAAGATCTCATATTCTTACGGCAAAGAAAAAGACTCTTTCAGACTTGAGTCCTCGCACAAACGCGCGGTGTTAACGTAACGTAAATTCGTCGATGTTTGAATCGAAAATACAATAGGTTGTTATAAAAAAATGTTGGGCACGTATTTTTTCTTTTGTCACGTAACCAAAAAATTACGACGATACAGTGCATCTAAGTTCAAAAGAGGGGGCTTGTGACGTCACTGGAAAGTAAAAAGTAACAGAAATTGTGACGTCACGCGAGATTTAAACGCGCTGTATTGTGTTCATTTTTCGTTTACATGACAAAAGAAAAAATACGGTATTCAATATTTTTTGGTAATCTAACTGACGGGCTAAATATTTTTTTTTTTTGATGTTGTCAAACAGCCTATTGTATTTTCGAATCAAACATTGATTGACGAATTTACGTTACGGACTAAATAGATTTTTTGAGTCAAATACACTATTATCCTGTTAAATTGTTTGCAACAAACACGATCTGTATCATCCAATATGAATACATTCCTAAAATTATGATAATATTTTATGTAAAACGAGTATTTTTTAATTTAAAACCAACGTTTTTACGTTGCGTGTACACCGCATGCACGTGCTAGCCTCAGACCTGAGTAAAATACCTACTAAGGTTAAAGTATCGACTTTACTACGGGGCAAAAGTTACACAATTACAGTAATATTATAATTTTACTAAAATAACTTCCCGATAGTTATCTAAAAACAATTCTAAGATTTATTCCGTTAGGTACATTTTCTGTTAAGGTGCATAGAATTGGCTAGCAGCCGAAAACCGAAGTGCCGAAAGCCGAACAAATACATTCAAAGACTTACGCGTAAAGGCAATTGGGAAACTTTATTCATTAGTTATCGTCAAGTACTTAAAGTTGAAAGTTGCTATTGTTAGTAAAGGGTATAAGGGGCCTTTTGTTACTTTGGTGATCAGGGTACAAAGAAAAATATGGGGATGCCAGTTTAATTGGAGTAGATTTCCAAGTAATCAATAATAATGGTAATATGTCAAATTAAATAAGTTAGTGAAAATCTTAAAATGACATGGGTAAACATGATTAATAAAAAAAATATTTTAATCTGATCCGCAGGTAACTTACAAAAAAAAATTTATTAAAAAAAAAAAATACAAAACAAAACTAAAAATTTAAAAATTTAACACAACAAAACTATCATAAATTCGTTATTTTTGCTTTATGAAACTGATTAAATTTAACCCTGTAAGTGGTCCTCAAAGCGCAACTATTTTTAAGCGCAACTAAATTATTCCTCGAAGCGCAACCATTAGTTGCGCTATCAAATTCAAATTAAAAATGTTCTAGGTTTATTCCTCAAAGCGCAACCATTATTAAAAAAAAATAATGAATCCATCATACCCCTCCCTATTTTTCACCATGGTTGTGCTTCGAGGAATAATTTAGCTGCGCTTAGTTGGTTGCGCTTAAAAATAGTTGCGCTTTGAGGAATACCTCCTGTAAGTATATAGTTTTTTTTTACGAAGCTGTACTCCCATTGAAACCAAAAAATTAGTAGGTTATTACACCTGCGTAATTAATCACTTAAATGATATAAACTGACCTTACTCAATAATTTTTGTATTGTAAAAATATAATAGTAAGCATTCGATAACACCGTAGTAATGAGTAATGGCTATTTAATCAATGTTATGACCTTGCATTCTTCTTAATAATGTGAACAACACACAGACACGCCTCCTACAATGCTGTCTGTATTAATAAAAATATCTCTAAGTTGATTTCAATTAGTAAAACCTTAAGTTTTTATAAAAATGTTTTCAATAAAACATAACATCACGCCTGTAATCCCCGAAAGGTTAAGCAGAGGTTTATCTAATAGTAGGTACACCCATCATTTTGCCAGTTATGTTTAAGTCCCATGTAGGTAACAGCAGGCCAGCCTATTGCCATAAACAGGCACAAATCCAGACTCCGTAGCTGCTATTGAGAAATTCCTGATAGAAAAACCCAATGACAATTTGCCGGCCTGGGAGTCAAACCCAGGACCTCATTCTCAGCAATCGCGGTTGCGACCACTAGACCGACGTGGCAGTCATTTCAAGTTTTTAATCTGTATTTCTTTAATCTAGTTTTTTTTTTTCAAAACAATATCAAGCAACGCCCTCTGAAAATGCCAGCCATTAATTATATCCTAAGGAAATGTCATTTGCTCACTTTATGATGCGCGTCAGTCTATTAATTTGTCTATGTATTTAACAGTTAGTTTCAGACTCTCATTACATAGATACTGAGTTTCCTCCGTGCCTCGGAAAGCACGTTAAGCTATTTCTCCCGGCTGCGATTTTTAGATCTCTGACAGTTGTTACAGGTAGTCAATGGGCCGAAAGTCTTACAGCCACTCTTACAAAGGGATTCCGTATTACCCAGTACTAACTGGGTTATTGATGTCAGATAGGCGGTCGCTCCATGTAAATTACTGGTATCCAGTAAGACTGGAAGCAGTCCTCAACAATGCATCCGGTAAGACTGGAAGCAGTCCTCAACAATGCATCCGGTAAGACTGGAAGCAGTCCTCAACATAGTTAGGAAGAGGCTAGGCAGATGATGTACCTTACAGTTAGTTTCATATGTGACAGTCAATTTCATCATCATCATCATTATTTCAGCTGAAAGACGTCCACTGCTGGACTAGGCCTTCCTCAAGTGTTCGCACGAAACCGGTCAATATTGTGATATTGACCGGTTTCGTGCGTCTCGCATCCAGCGGATCCACGCAGCCTTCATCAGGTTATCCGTCCACCTAGTGGGAGGCTTTTCAACTCAACGGCTTCCGGTTCGCGGTCACCACTCCATAAATTTTCGGCCCAATCGGCCATCCGTTCTGCGAGCAATGTGCCCTGCCCACTGTCACTTAAGTTTGACTATTCTTCGGGCTGCGTCGGTAACCTTGGTCAATTTCAATCAACCTTAATTCATCATCATCATCTGCCTAGCCTTTTCCCAACTATATTGGGGTCGGCTTCCAGTCTAACCGGATGCAGCTGAATACCAGTATTTTACATGGAGCGACTGCCTGTCTGACCTCCACAACCCAGTTAGAACTGGGTAATACGATACCCCTTGGTAAGACTTGTTGTCAGACTTTTTGGGCCACTGAGTGCCTAACGACTGTCAAAGATCTACAAATGACAGCCGGGACCAACGGCTTAACGTGCTTTCCGAGGCACGGAGGAAACTCGGTATGTAATGGGTGGTCACCCATCCACAGACCAACCTAGGCAAGCACGGCTTAACCTAAACATCGACCCGAGCGGCTGTTATTATTTAGCCACGAGCTCCTCAATCAACCTTAATTGTTTCAATTTATTAGAAACTAGCTTTTGCCTTCGGCTTCGCTCGCGTTAATTTAGAATTTGACAATCAATTTGGGTTGTACTCTGCTTGTAATAACATAAATCAGTTATGATTCGAAAGACATGTGACGCCATCTATTATCATAAGAACGTTATTGTTGCTTTCCTCGGGAACAGTACTCTTTTTCGGGATGAAAGGTACCCTATGTAAATTTCTGTACACCTGACAGCGTATATGCAACATGTCAGGATGATCGATTCAGTGGTTTAGGCGTGAAGAGGTAACAAACAAACTTACTTACGCATTTATAATATTAGTAAGGATGTTTGTCAAAGATGGTAAATCAATTACAAAGTTCACTGTTCCTACTAACTTTTCTGTCTAGTTAGATACATAGACAGGTAGGCGACTAACCTGTAATTGTCTGGGTCACGGTTTCTAAGTTTATGTTACAACTATGCGCGTACGCAGTACTCGGTTACCTTGCCTGTGTTATTCTAAAAAGTGTTCTACTAGGTCTGTAGCGATTGCGTCTATGATTTTTATTTGTGGTTGGGCTAGCCAAGGTCATTGCAGCTGGCTGAAATTATGCCATTCTGATTAAAAATGTAACGGGTAGTTTTTTATCAAAATCATCATCATCTTACTATCCTTGTTACTTACTTACTAGTTACTTATGAACATAACACGGGGCAAGTAACACATTTTTTTCTTAAATCCTCCTGTCAGCCGTCACTAAATCATTCACAACTCATTCTTTTTTTTTTAATAAAAAACGTTGCCCTATACTAGGATTTTTTTCCTGTATCGTGGGTGCGTTTACAAACATTTAAACTCACATACACAAACAGCCAGCTGCGCCAACCGCGCCGTCATTTATATTTTCTCTATTATATTCCATCCATCTTTTCGTTGCTCTTCCTGTTACTCTCCGTCTATCAATATTGATAGTCATAACTCCTTTAGTCACATGCAATTTCATCTTTCATCAGTCATGGCCGTACCAAACTAAAACATATCCTTTCATGTTTTTTGTAACTGGGGCACTTTTTAACTTACGAATCATTTTTTAAATACCCATGTAGTAGTATGAAGAACTGGGTGTAATGTTCTTCATCCCCCATAGAAAAGGGAGGATCCTCCGACCAGACGGGTGTTATGTCTGGTGGGCTACTGCCCGACAGTTGTTGACGGGTTTTTCTGTATAGTTTTAAGTCACGAATAACTTAAACCGCGCGATTTGGAAATTTGACACTTTGAGTTACTTCATTTGTGTCAAAAATGGCGCTGTATTACATTTTGTAATATGTTGCTGTAAGTACTTTTTTCCCTCTCATAGAGAGGAGGCCTGCATCCCAGCAGTGGGAACATTGATAGGCTGATTATGCTATGCTTATGCTAAGTACTTTTTGCGCTACAGTTTTGCACGCTTAAACAGAGGCCCATGTATATTTAGTCATAATGATGATATTTAGTCGTAACTTCGATACAAAGGTATATCTAGTCAACCGCAAACAGTCAGAGCGGTTGCTCTTAATGATAAACCTTGACATTGTTGTCTTGTCTAAGTTTCATCAACTAAAAAGGAAGTTTTTTTGCTATGATGTTTTATCTTAATTCATTATTGAAGCAGGTAGTATAAACACGACTTACTTAATTCAATGTCAAAGGATCGAATGACAGAGGCAATGACTGCATGGAAAAATTTAATACTAAACCCGAAATACAAGGACAAGCTCCTTATATTTCAGGTTTAGTAATATATTTTTCAACTAACTTTTGACATTGTATCATAACAAGTTCTAATTGGTGGGTGACACGATGTCATGCAAGCTACTGCCATATTTTTTGCCTGTTATCAGCATAATCTATTACATCATTGCATTTTGCATATAGTCCCATTAAAATAGAAGGACAAACTTTTAGAAATTCAGACCACCAAAATAAGGACAATGGTAAAAAAAATAATAAGAAAAACGCATTAGATACTTACAAGAAAAAAAATCAGCTAACGAAAATACTCTAAAAATGTTGGTTACCCAATGATTTTAGGTCAAAATAAAATCGCTTTAATCAGTTTTTTTTTTACTTGGATATCTTTGGTTAGACGTACTGAACGCTGTGTTAAAATTTGTCCATCTATTTGAATGTGACCTCATAAATAATATTTGAACTATTAATTACACCTCTGCCTAACCCTTCGGGGATTACAGGCGTGATTTTATGTGTTATTTTAGTGTAAATTTTTTTAGAGGAGCTCGTGTCTGAATAGTCACAGCCACATGGGTCAATCCTTAAGGTTAAGCCGCGCTTACCAAGGTCGGTCTGTGGGTTGGTGACCATCATTACATACCGAGTTTCCTGGGTACCTCAGAAAGTACGTTAAGCTGCTGGTCCCGACTGTGAGTAGATCTTTGACAGTCGTTACAGGTAGTCAGTGGCCCGAAAATTTGACAACCAGTCTTATCAAAGAGTACCGTATTACCCAGTACTAGCTGGGTTGTGGTGGTCAGATAGGTAGTCGCTCCCTGTAAAATACTGGTATTCAGCTGCATCCGGTAAGACTAGAAGTCAACCCCAATAAATTTGGGAAAATGCTAAGCAGATGATGATAGTTTCCATTTTTCGTGAGACTTATTGATTCATTTTTGCCCCTGGCAAAGCCTAGTTTTGCAAATAAATATGATTTTTTACTTATTAAATTATAGTATCTAATACTTTAAGAATACCTACAAATGTCACACAAGAAGGTCTTGCATTCTTTTATTTTTAGGTAAACCGGTTACATTACACACATGTAGGATTTCAATGTTTGTTAGACTAAGAGCGTTTGTCCACTACAAGGAATTTTACTGTCCGGCAATCCGATTTTTTTACGGTCCGATATGGCACGCCATAAATGTATATACTAGTTTGTGCACTGTACGTAATTTTACCGTCCGACATTTTACTTTTCCCCATTCCGGGCCGTTTTAAAAAAAAATCAAAAGTAGCTGTAGACATCCGATAATAGTTAAAATGAATGCCTTCGTCCTGCCTCAAGTTATAGCGCTCACAGTAAAATTCCACGTAGTGCAGCAACGCCCTAAGTCACAAAAAACTGCTGCACAAAAAACAATGGTATTATTGATGATGGTTATCATCATCATCATCATCATCTGCCTAGCCTTTTCCCAACTATATTGGGGTCGGCTTCCAGTCTAACCGGATGCAGCTGAATACCAGTATTTTACATGAAGCGACTGCCTATCTGACCTCCACAACCCAGGTAGTACTGGGTAATACGATACCCCTTGGTAAGACAGGTTGTCAGACTTAATGGACGGATGGTTATAATTTATGGTTTTATGGTATAGATATTCACGACTTTTACACGTGTAACATTTGCAAGATAATAACACAAAATACGTCACTATCCAGATTATCTAGATGTTTTATACATAACTTTAATACGTACTGTGCAGGATGTAATTGAAATAATTTCAAAGTCAAAACCACAAAGTATGTATGTGTGTCAATGTAACAAATTGATACAACAAATAATTATTCTGCCGTGTTGGCTAGTAGTCACAAGCGCGACTGCTGAGCATGAGGTCCTGGGTTCAATACCCGGGTCGGACAAAGTGTTATTGGGTTTTTCTATCAGTATCGGGCACGAAGTTTTGATTTGCGACCGATTGATGGCAATAGGCTCGCCCCCTATTATGTGACTTAAACATAACAGGCGAATTGTGGGTGTGGCTCTGCCTAGCTCTTCGGGGATTACAGGCGTGATGTTGTGTTATGTATATTTTAAAAACAACACCAAATATTACAAATATCCGTAATCTGTAGGTCTATTTTGTTCTAATCGTTAGCAATATCTGTAACTAGCTGTACCCCGCGCTTTCACCCACCGCTTCTGGCCTGTTTTCTTTTTGCTCGGCTCCTATTGGTCGCAGCGTGATGTTTTATAGCCTATAGCCTTCCTCGATAATTGGACTATTCAACACTAAAAGAATTTTTGAATTCGAACCAGTAGTTCCTGAGATTAGCGCGTTCAACCAAACAAACAAACTCTTCAGCTTTATAATATTAGCATAGAAATATAGATTACATGAAATCGTCTATAGAGGTTAACGGGAAGTTATTTGTGGGCTATTAATCCTGCAATTTTTAGATCAAATCAATTAAAAGTCAAATGCAATCACAATATTATGACTTAACGCGTGTTTGATTACGCTTTGAACAATGTTTATGACATCTAAGTTGCGCATCGCTGATTCCGATGAACGAAACTAGCAATTTCATGTAATTGTTTCCGTTCCATTTCAAGTGAATGAATGAATGTTTTTCCAGTAGACATGTATGAAGCTATAATGCGCTTACTGTCGTGTTCGAAAAAATTTATAGGGACAGCCCTCCAACAACCTCACAGGGTGCATTCAGCACCTTATTTTGAATCTATTTCACTGGAATTTTTCACCGAAATGTTGTTTTTTTTTTAAAGATTTCAGTTACTGTAAAATTACATTACCTGTAAGCAGGACTCCATTTATGTAAAAAATACGGCTAAAATAAAAAATCCAACAATGGATGTTGAAATAATCTAACGAACGACGCGTGAAATCGGCTATTCACTTCCTGCCTAGCTACAGAGTTCATCGAACTTGCCGTCGCGCTTGCCGTTCGCTACGTGCGTTTTGCTACGGTAACGATACATTGCGTATGAGAAAACAAAAGAAATGGATTCCCATAACATTCCTGAAATAATTTCTTGTACCGGTTTTTTAGTATGAAAATTATACTGAATTCACCCCATTAGTTCGTGGAGGGCTGTCCCTTACACCCTGTATTATTATCTATCCGTGGGGTGTACACAATACACAGCTCAGCGCACCATCAAAGGTTTTGAACTTTTTCAATTCTGAATTTTGCGCGCTGAAGTTCCCGTAAGAAACGATTTTTGAAGGATAATCTCGTAAGTAGGTTTTACAGTGGTCAAGTTGAGAGCTTGTCAAAATCTACTTTAGCATTATATCTGAACTTAATATCTTAACAACAGAAGAAATTTTGAATTGAAAAGACTATTTCTTTTTTTTTCTTTATTCGGATGGGAAATCATCAAATGAACAAATGTTCCTTCTTTGCCCTTTGTGTTCCAGGGCCGCAGTATCTCTTTCGAACAGTCCCGCAGCCCTGGCAGGCATCGGCCCTTGCGGACTCCTACATATTTGCTGACATCTCTCTGAGGTGCGCGTAGATTTTGAAAAGTTCTCGACTTCGAATTTCAAAAACTGAGTTACGACGACGAAAACATTGCGAAGAAAGCCGGATTTTATTGAAAAAAAAAGAAAGCTCTGTCATGTGGTTGTGTATACTATCACCAATGTTTCAATGCTCGTTTTTTCTCACTTTGCGCAAGAAACCTTTGCACTCCAGCACGCGTAGCATGACCACAGTAGAAACGGGTTTTGTCGACGTTAGGATCGACTAAATGACAGATTTTGATCTGGCACATTGTTGATTCTTCCGTCGACAAAACCCGTGTCTACGATAGTCATGCTACGCGTGCTGTGGGGAAATTATAGGCTTTAGTACCTACCCATCTATTACTACAACTGATATATAGTGTTATGGCTTTTTCCATAACAAATAAATATGTATTTAGAAGGAGCTATCACAGCCATACTATAATGATGTAATTATTTGTTGAGATTATGACGTAGAAAAACCAAGAAATATTTAATGGTAATGACAGACCGTAAACAATAATTTATTTATCCAATTATTCATTGTAAGTCATATAATTATGTTGTTTAGGTTTCTAGATTTTTATCTGTTTTTAATAAGAGGAGCAATGGAATGATTCACCGTTTAAATATTGGGTTGGCAAGAAAAAATTGCATTTTGACATCTCACAATGTTTTTGTCGACAAACGCACTACTTGATTAACATATAAACGAAGTCCAAACCAAAAACTGACCAATTTACTATGTACCTATTGTACAGACGCACATAGACGTCCACTGCTGGACATAGGCTTCCCCCAAGTGTCGCCACATTGACCGATCCCGTGCGTCTCGCATCCAGCGGATCCCTGCAACCTTTACCAGGTCATCGGTCCACCTAGTGGGAGGCCTTCCAACGCAACGTCTTCCAGTTCGCGGTCGCCACTCCAGAACTTTCCGGCCCCATCGGCCATCCGTTCTGCGAGCAATATATGCCCACAGCCACTTAAGTTTGGCTATTCTTCGGGCTACGTCGGTAACCTTGGTTCTCTTACGGATTTCCTCATTTTTGATTTGATCACGCAAGGAAACTCCGAGCATAGCCCTCTCCATTGCCTTTTGGGTGACTTTAAGCCTTCTGATGAGGCCCATTGTGAGCGACCACGTTTCGGTCCCGTATGTAATCACTGGACTGTTTATAAACTGGATTAGCACAAAGGATACTTTTTATCCCCGTCCATGCAGACAAAATTACTGGTAGAAGCGTTGTAATTGGAATCAGACCAAAACCTCAATATTTAGCTTTCCATTTAAATCACAGCCTTTTTGTATTACTAGATTATTCGTACTTTGACTAAAAAAGCCTTTGAACAAAATCTAATTAAATTAAACGCATGATGTGTTGTGAATTTAATTTATTTTCTGTAACATAACCGCAATGTCACAGTTCATTGGGCAACATATTTTATTATTAACATATTTATTTATGAGGTTTTGAATAAATTATAATTAATGAAAATTTATAATAAAATAAATAATTATTATAAATTGAACAAAAATTTATTGCTTTATAAGTTTTTAAACTATCATAGTGGCTCTCTTTTCGGTGATTATGGTACTTGCAACAGCGCCAAAATATCAGGAACATAAAACAATCAGTAAACATGGTAAATATCCCGTTTCTAGTGTTAATGATAATTTTTTTTAGATTGCCTTTTTTACACTATTAAAATTAATTAATATTATAGTAAGAATGATTAGAGTACCTTGCATATTAAGATGTAGCGGTGATAGCCTAGTGGTGTGACTGTCGTACTGCAAAGGCATAGGTCTCGAGTTCGAACCCAAGACACGCACCTCTGATTTTTTTACATTCATGTACGTATTGTATAATTGTCACTTGCTTCGGTAAAGCAAAACATCGTGAGGAAACCAGCATGCCTGAGAGATATTTCTTGACGGCATGTAAAGCCAAGTCAGAGGCCCATGGACGGCATAAAATTCTGCCACAAACTGAGACACTAGCCACACGATAAAGAAGAATAATATTTAGAGCAAGGCCTAAAATCGTCTATTCTCTTGCAATTTATGAATTTCCATGATGAGGAGCAGCGGTGGCCCAGTGGTGGAGACCCCGACTTACGAGCATTAGTCGTGGGTTCGAACCCAGCCAGGCACATTACTTTGTGTAAGTTATTTTATCACCACTGCTCTCGAAAACGGTGAAGGGAAACATCGTGAGGAAACCGGCATGTCCTAGAACCAAAAATTCGAAGACATGTGACATCTACCAACCCGCCCTGGGCCCGCGTGGTGGATTATAGCCCAATCCCTCTCATAGAGAGACGGCCTGCGTCCCAGCAGTGGGAACAATAATAGGCTGATTATGCTTACGCTTATGCATGATGAGGAGTCGTCTACTCGTTTTATCATATTTGAAAAGTTATTTAGACGTGTTGTAGCACTACAGGATTCTGTTGTTTCCTTAGTTACGGAGAGGTGGTTATAACCAAGATCTATTTATACAGAAACTGTCGGGGTTAATCTTTTCGGGTTTCCCAATAACCTAATCGATGTCGTTTTTCAGTCATTCGTGGTTCTCATAATATTTTGAAGTTTACCATATATTTTGAAATCCAAAACCTACCACTAAAAACTAAAGAATTCAGCCCCTGAAAACTATGAAAAACACACATAAATCCTCTTCACAATAAATTCAAGTAAAGATTACTACGAAAGAAGTTTCCTTTAGGAACGGTTGAAAGTTTTCATATGAATCTCACACAAGAGTGCAATCAAAGGTGGGCAGAGGCAGAAATAGTTTCTGCCGTTTTATTGTGAAGACGTGACCGTAGAATTTTTTATAAGTCGGACCTAAGTTTTGTATGAGTGATGGTCTATTACTTTTGTATAACTAGCTTTTGACCGCGGCTTCGTCCGCGTGGATGTTGAAAAATATCTGATTACTTACCTTCATCCCCATTTTAACCCTTCGGGGGTAGAATTCTCAAAAACGCTGAGACACGTATAGATTAATTTTCAATCGTCAGCCTAAACACAAAATTTGAAGGTCCTAACTTCAAAACTGACGAACTTTTATATAAACTTCCATGCCCTATTTTACCCCTTTAGGGGGGAATTCCCAAAAATCCTTTTTTAGTGGATACTTACTCTTCACAGAGACCACACCCTCTAAGTTTCATGTCTCTAGCGGTTTGGGCTGTGCGTTGATGTATCACCCAGTCAGTCAGTCAGTCAGTTTACCATTTTATATAAATATAAGATAGATTGTGTAGTCTTACATTAGTAGCACTTTAAAAATGTTGTTAGCAACAAAAAAAAATAGCAAAAAACAAAAATAATCGTTGGTTTAGAGTGATTGAAACCGCACAGCTGAGTTATTGGGTTTTCCCATCAGGATTTTTTTAGTAAAAGTCACGGAGTCTGCATGTATGCCCGGTTACTGGCAACAGGCTCGCCGCCTATCACATAAATACAATGTAGTGGTGTTTACTAGAAACAAATTAGAATGAAGCCTCCAAATTATCAGTAAGTAGATGAACTACTTTAAGGGCACGTGCACTCGCTTCCCGGGATAAGTGAGGACTATAGCTGTTTTGACATGGAAAGAAAAATTCTAGTGCGAGCAGGGTTTGAACCTGCGACCTTCCTTCTTAGTTAGTTCGATACTTTCTTAAATAGATGGCGCTAACGTCACCGTAAGACGTTATTAATGGAACGAAAATTTCGAGAGCTGTGAGCAGGGTGCGGTTGTCTAATTGGTTAAGACATCCGGTGTACTGAATCGGAAGGTCGCAGGTTCAAACCCTGCTCGCACTAGAATTTTTCTTTCCATATCAAAACAGCTATAGTTCCCTACGCAGGGTTTGCGTATAAAAATATTAAAAATAAGTGAGGACTAGTTTACACGGAACCGTAGAGCTTTCGCTACGTTTATTAGTATATCACATCTATATGGGGTGGAAGGACGCCGACGTGAAAACGGTTAACACGTATTCAGTAATCATTCTAAACCCCCCCGCCACATAGAAATTTTTCATCGGTTATAAAAAAAAACAGCTGTTTCCTCCTACACGGTCAAAAAGGTGTATGGAACAGCAGTTTTTTTTTTAATAACCGATGAATAATTTCGATGTAGCTCAGAATAAATACGTGGTAACGTTTTCGCGTCGAGGTCCCTTTCCTCCCCGTATGACATAAATAAGCTACTGGAAATTTTTAGAATTTTAACACTAACAACTCATTTAACGTCACCTAAAAACCTACTAATATAATTGTGATTAATGTTTGTTTGTTTGTTCAGACTAGAACTTTGACACTTGAGGTTTTTTTTTGTCTAAATCGCCGAATTAATTAATGATCGATGTTAGAGTTGATTCACAAGGACTCAAATGACGCATGATTTTTTTAACACTTTAATAACAGGTACAAAAACCAAGCCGTGTTGCTGGTTCATTCGATTTTTTGTTAAGTACCTACGTATCTAATTATTGGATTATTCCGAGTAAAATATATGCGATAAAAGCACATGAGGGTAGGCAAAAACTATAGAAGGTCACCTGCTATGATTCTTACACTAAATACACATAACATAACATCACGCCTCTAATCCCCGAACGGTTAGGCAGAGTTAGTACGTAATAAGTACACACACATTTCGCCAGTTATGTTTTTAAGTTCCATATAATAGGGGGAGAGCCTACAACCGGGTACAAATCCAGACTCCGTGGCTGCTACTGAGAAACTCTTGATGGAAAAACCCAATAACACTTTGCCCGACCCGGGAATCGAACCCAGAACCTCATGCTCAGCAGTCGCGCTTGCGACCACTCGACCAACGAAGCAGTCAAATAAAAAAACAATACGACAAAAAAACAAAACGAGGTCGAGGTAAATAACCTAACAAAATACCTATTAATTTCTGAACGACTTTGTAGCTAGTAGTATTGAATCGTCAACACTGAAATATTTGTTAGTTAATTTATGGAAATCTTTTAAAGATATCAAGATTTTTTGAAGAATGTAGGCGTTCCAATAAGACAGGCCGACATTAAAAAAAAATTAACTGATTTAAAAATATTTCAAAGTTTCAAATTGAGGAGCTCGTGGCTAAATAATAACAGCCGCTCGGGTCGATCTTTAGGTTAAGCCGTGCTTGCCTAGGTTGGATGATCTGTGGATGGGTGACCACCCGTTACATACCGAGTTTCCTCCGTGCCTCGGAAAGCACGTTAAGCCGTTGGTCCCGGGGGTCATTTGTAGATCTTTGACAGTCGTTAGGTATTCAGTGGCCCAAAAAGTTTGACAACCAGTTTTACCAAGGGGTATCGTATTACCCAGTACTAACTGGGCTGTGGAGGTCAGATAGGCAGTCGCTATATGTAAAATACTGGTATTCAGCTGCATCCGGTTAGACTGGAAGCCGACCCCAACAAAGTTGGATAAAAGTTAGGCAGATGATGTTGATGATGATTTCAGAGTTTCAAATCAAGATACCTTCATAATTCTCTAGAATACGGCTTAGGAGATCTATAATTCGGTGCTAGACCAACAATGCAAGTACTCAATTACAATACTAAAACGTAACTAAATTCTAGGCTCGGTTTACCGCCCGCGAGTGCGACCATGCGACCAATTGCATTGGCTCATCGGTCGCAGGCTGCACATTTGTGGTTGCGACCACAGTCTGCGCCATTATGACATGTTAATTTTTAATCAACTACTCATGTATAGAGGTTGGTCGTGTTTCATTTTGAGAATTTTAAGCTGGATTAAAATCATTAGCTGTTAGAAAATGATTCGCTAGATTTGAAAGTGCAGTGCAGAGCAAATTCAACTACAAGAATTTTGTTTTAGCAGACGGGAAAAATTACATATTTCTTTTGTTCATCATTATCTGTTTAGCCTTTTCTCAACTATGGTCGGGCGTGACATCCAGTCTAATCGGATTAAGCTGAATATCAGTTCCACAGATTTTTTTTTTCATTTATTTTCCTTTTTTTTTTAAATTAATTTTTTGCCATTGACATTATAACTTGTTCTTGTTTCAAACTAGTTTTATATCCAATATATTTTATAAACATAATGAGTTCATTAGCAGGTTTTAAATTAACAAAAAAAAAAAAAATTAGGCACGTCCAATTGAATTAACACGTTTAAATGACGAATTGCACATCTACAAGCCAATTTATCTTACCAACAATCTATTGATAAATATTTTGAATCCATAAACATATTTTATCTTGACATCTTCATTAATTACTGGTGTCTCTTTATAGTGTATAAAAAAAAACAGATTTCTTGCAATGATTAGCACACTCACTGTCCATGTCCACGGAGTAAACACACAAGTTAAACAATTGCCCTAATCCATTATGTGGTTTATGGGCCAGATAAAGGTTTAGTAGATATCTGTTGGATCATGAGTACAGTCATCTATTAATTATTTTTTCAATCAATCATCCCAAGATCAATAATTATAATTAAATTTTATAATTATTAATATTTTTTTATTATTATTTTTTTACTTATTGACTGCTGTTAATTTCATCACTAAAATACGCTTAAATATTATGTCAAGAAATACGTTTATAACAAATAATTGTTTTATTCTTTACTTTTAACACAAACGGACTAAAAACTTGAGACTTACGCGTTTGGATACGAGCTAAAGCGTCAAATCGTAGTCGGACGCTCGTGTAGTTCATTTATTATTTTTGTTGTATGATTTTTGTTTTTATCAAGACAATTATAGAAGTATCATAATTCAGATGATAATTATATGATAATTATCAAAGTATCATTATAAAGATAATTATCACTTCAGTCCTTTTGCTAAGCGTAGAAGTCTGTTAAAGTTAATGCTGTCTTATTTATGAATCCTTGTTCCAACATCTGAGGACCTAGACAAGTGACAATCGCTGTCAAAGAGTTTCGTATTTCTGCAATAACTTTAGAACTGACATAAACTTTTCGATAGCTTGTGTCAATCAAATGCATTGTTGACGTTATTATCGTTTTATCGGTGATAGAATGTCATTCCAATTTGGCCTTCGAGGTTTGTCCGGTTCACGGTCCAATCGGATTTTTTCCACTACGATATTAAAAGCTGATGTTATGCTATGGATAGAAAGGATGTAACTACTGAAATTACAAGTAATAGAGCTAAGTATGGAAGAAGACATGTTACGTCGACCCCAAATAAATTGGAACAAAGGCAGGACAATGATGATGACATTACATATTTTTTGTGTTTGCTTTTAGGGTTCCGTACCCGAAGGGTAACCAACGGGATCTTATTACTAAGTCTCCGCTGTCCGTCCGTCAGTCCGTCTGTCCGTCAGCGGGCTGTATCTCATGATCCGTAATAGGTAGACACTTGAAATTTTCACAGAATGTGTATTTCTATTGCCGCTATAACAAAAAATAATAAAAATAAATTAAAAATTACTGCGAAGGTACGTAACCCGTCATGCGCGAGTCCGACTTACACTTGGCCGGTTTTTTTTATGTAGATGTTGTATTTTTTGCAAATAATGTTTTTTTTTCTATAGCTTATGCCCACGGCGTCGCCCGCGCCGTGATAAAAATATCATATATATAAATCCAGGTTATAAAAGTATCTGTTTGCCAAATTTCACTCAAATACGTTCAACTGTTTTTGCGTGAAAAGGAAACAAACATCCATACATCCTCACAAACTTTCGCATTTATAAATAGTAAGAAAGCAGATTAACGTTATGAAAAAATACAATTCAATATGACACAATATATTAGTACCTAGTATAGCTACTATTATATCGTGTGATATCGAATCGTGTTTCTCTAGCAAAAGACTGGTCGATCATTAAAAGATAAAATTGAAGCAATAAGGATTGCGATTTTTGCTTAAATAAAACACGTGAAGGAACTATGCTAAAACAATTACTTTACCATAATATTTAATTTGAATATAGTTAATAAAAAGCCTGATGTTACCCGTGTTTAAGTTCTAGGTCACTATCGTTTTCTAATACATCATTTCCAATAATCTAACCACTCAATGCGGTTTCTATTTTAAATATTTAGGAATTAATTTAATGCGTCTATATACCAACAGAAAACAGTCCACATTAGTTACTTGAGTATGCACCAAAAGAATTACAGAAATTAACTACACTTCAAAATACAGAGAAATCAAACAAGGCGTTCCACAAGGTGTTGGGCCTCTGCTATTCATCATTTATATAAATTACCTTTCCGAAGTAACGAATCATCCCACTATTCTTTCTGCTGATGATAGTACTGTCGTTTTTACAAGTGAGGGGTATAAAAGCAAAAACGCCTCTGTCCAAATTTTGTTTTTTTTAATCTATGGATGTCATATTTTGCCTGACGTTAAAAGCTAGACACCCCTATCTTGATTTAGATGCAAAAGCGTACCATTGCCAAGTAAATCGCATCAAAAAAACATGTTGCGAAGCAAACACGCCATTCTCCATAAACATTCAGAAGCAAACATGACATTGTCCAATTAGACCAATAACAGCACAGCATTTCTGGGATTTCAAGATGGCGTTTTCTGTGTTTGTAAAGCAACGGTGTTCCCCAATTAGTTCAACATTTTAAGTGCTTGTAGCTAGTTTTAGTGATATAATGGAAGAGAATGTGCAACCAGTGACTTCCGGGATCACTAGGAAACGTAGTCGCAATCCAGAAAAATGGAAGCGTGCAAAAGAAAAGGCAAAGCGGTAAGTCATTCAATACTACTACCTACACGTTACTTAGTAAGAACAAGTTATCCCTAGAACAAGATATAAACAGCACTCTAAGTGATATTATAAAATGGCTAACTAATAACAATTTTAAAATAAACTTTGACAAAACTAAAATTATGATATTTAAAGCCCAATTTACTGACATTAATATAGATTGGGACATTAATTAGAATAGGGAAAACAGGTGGCCCAGTCGTGGGTTCGAACCCAGCCAGGCGAATTACTTTGTGTAAGTTATTTCATCACCACTGCTCTCAAAACGGTGAAGGAAAACATCGTGAGGAAACCGGCATGTCCTAGAACCAAAAATTCGAAGACATGTGACATCTACCAACCCGCACTGGGCCTGCGTGATGGATTAAAGCCCATTCCCTCTCATAGAGAGAAGGCCTGCGTCCCAGCAGTGGGAACATTAATAGGCTGATTATGCTTATGCTTATGCTAATATAGATTATACAGGGAGATAAATAAATGAGATAGCTAAACTCTAACTTCTAAATTCTTAAGCATGTCAATTGATTGAATTGGAAGACACATGTTGATACTTTAAATCAAAAAATAAATAAGCTAATATACGCCCTACACATGCTGGGCAAACATTTAAACACTTCTGCTGTACTTGCAGCATATCATGGCTACGTGGGATCCTTAATAAGGACATCTAATTCGAGGGCAGTTTATTAGAGGTATGTTTAACATCTGTCAGATTGATAGATGCAGACCATATTTTATCAAATATAATATACTGACATTGCCATGTGTTTACATTTATGAGATTGCCAAACATCTTTTTGATAAGTAAAGAAATAAGCGGCATAGTGATAAAATTTGTTGCAAATCTAGCAAGACGGCCTTATATACCAGAAGCGTTTTCAGTATGGCACCGCGTATATACAATCACATATAAAAGTCTGTACTAGAAACACCATCCATCGATGAATTTAAAAAGAAATCAAAAATATAATTGCTATTTAAATATTATTATAGTATTCAGGATTACTTAACAGAGAACATAAGGACATACTGTTCTCAGAAATATTGTTGTTGATGTGACATGTGATTAATGCACTAATTAATTATCTATTATTAGGTATTTACCTATGAAATTGGAGATTTGTATGAAAATTTTAAAAACAAAAAATTTTGTATTTTTTTTTTATTTTAGCTTATCTAGCTTTTTGATCTTTCCGATTAGACGCAAGTGCTTCAATGTCGTTTTGACACTAACTCCAAGGCCCGCAGCAAGCTCAGCAGTAGATTGAGTTGGATCCGTTTCCACTACCGCCTTCAATTCGTCGTTGTCGACAATGATTACCGGCCGACCGCGAGGCTCACTCTTCAACTCAAAATATCCAGATTTAAAACGATTGAACTAATAATGGACCGTGTTTATGCAAGCAGTGTTAGGCCCGTACACGTCGTTAATGTTTCGTGTTGTTTGCGCAGCGGTATGTCCACGTAGGAACTCATATTCGAAAATTGTACGAATTTTCATTTTATCCATGACAAAACAAATGATTGAATTTGAAATTAAAAGAACACGGCTTTCGAATAAAATTTATTTGAATTTCGAATTGCGCGCCAATCCACAGATAATTAAATCTGCAAATGCTGGTTATTAAATCTCCAATTACATAGGTAAAGACCTATTGTTATTATTTTAATATTTACTTACAAATATAATATCTTGACATTCTCAATTAATCCAGGACATTTTAAATTTTAATTATTCTAGTGACATTATTATTTGCTAATGTTTCATTATTATTTGCCGCGGTGAAATTACCAAAATTGTGTTATTTATTATAAATTATTGTTGCAAGTAATTGTCTAATAATGTTGTGATACAATAAAAGCTTGAGATTTGCATGCCTCAAGACGTAATATGGTTGAGCTATACTCTATTTTTACAACTTTATTTAATTACCCATCATCATTCTCTTGCCCTTATCCCAATTCATTTGGGGTCGGCGCAGCATGTCTTCTTCTTCCATACTTCTCTATTACTCGTCATCTCGCCAGACACCTCCTTTTTTGCCATATCATTCTTTACACAGTCCATCCATCGTTTCTTTGGTCTTCCTCTACTCATATACCCATTAACATTCATACTCAAAACTTTCCTCACAACATTTCCCTCATTCCTCCGCATCACATGCCCATACCACGACAACCGATTACCACACAACTTTTCAGTCACTGGCGCCACTTTCAAACTTCCTCTTATATACTCATTTCTTATTTTATCCATTCGCGTAACACCACACATCCCCCTTAGCATTCTCATCTCCGCCACATGCGAATGCCTTTAATTCATCCCTTTTGTGGCCCAACATTCTGATCCATACAAGACAGCAGGTCTAACCATTGTTTTATAAATCTTCCCCTTAAGTTTAAGGGGAATGCGGGAGTCGCAGATTGTTCCCGTGACCTGCCGCCATTTCATCCATTCCGTGTTAATTCTGTGCTTTACACTACGATCTATTTCGCCATCGGTTTGCACGAGTGAACCGAGATACCGAAAGTCGGAGCAGACAGGAAGAAACGCGCCATTTAGCGCTATGGCTCCAGAACTGGAGAGACCGCCGAAATCGCAGAACATGTATTCCGTTTTAGTTCTGCTGATTTTCAAGCCAACATTCTCCAGCTTCTGTTGCCATTTCTCCAATCTGCTCTGGATCTCAGATCCATCTTCACCGACAAGAACAATGTCATCGGCAAACAGCATGCACCAGGGTGCCTCTTCCTGTATGTCCGACGTCAAAGCGTCCATAATCAACAGGAAGAGGTAAGGACTTAAAGCCGACCCTTGATGCAAGCCTATAGCCACATTGAACTCATCGGTGTTGCCAGCAGCTGACCGGACGTAGGTACAAGATTGACTGTACATAGCACGAATTAACTCTACATACTTCCCAGGGTTACCTTTCTCTTTCAAGGCCCACCACAACACATCCCGAGGTACCCTATCATACGCTTTCTCCAGATCAATGAACACCATGTGCAAGTTTTTGTGTGCACGTCTATACTTCTCGCACAATTGGCGGAGTGCAAAAGTTTCGTCCATTGTTCCTCGACCTGGCATAAACCCAAACCGATTTTGGGTAATCTCACTCTCTTCTCGCAATCTTTTCTCTATCACTTTCTCCCATACTTTCATACTATGTGACATGAGCTTTATCCCCCGATAGTTGTTGCAGTCTTGCACATCACCTTTATTCTTGAAGATGGACACTAGCGACCTATTGCGCCATTCTTGTGGGATCGCTCCTTCATACAACAACTTATTAAAGAATAAAGTCAGCCACATACATCCGTCTTCTTTTAAGCACTTCCATACTTCTACTGGTATTTCATCAGGGCCCATGGCCTTTCCATTTTTCATACTTTGAACTGCCTTCCTCACTTCATCCATGCTAA
Source organism: Noctua janthe (assembly GCA_910589295.1). Classification (NCBI taxonomy): domain Eukaryota; kingdom Metazoa; phylum Arthropoda; class Insecta; order Lepidoptera; family Noctuidae; genus Noctua; species Noctua janthe. Next base: position 4,715,731 of record OU342561.1, read on the forward strand.
TTTGCCTCACCAAACCCATATTTACTTGTACCTCGTTAAGCACACCGCTCCATTCATTCTCTTCATTAATTAGCTTTTCAAAATAACCCTTCCATCTCCTTTTTATTTCATCATCTTTAGATAAAACCTAAAACCAGCGCCGATAAAACCAGCGCCGTCTTTCATACACTTTATATGATTCATATCTCTCGTTCTCCTTTCTCTTTCTTTTGTAATCCGGTAGAGCTCCTTCTGGCCTCTAGGACTGTCCAGTGAGTCATATAACTTCTCCTGTGCCTTAGCCTTGGAAACTGCTACCGCTCTTTCAGATTCTTTTGCACCTCTTCATTCCACCACCATGTATCCTTGTCTATCATACCTTTCCCTTTGGATTCTCCGAAAACATCTTTTGCTACTCTCCTTATACAATCTGCCATCTCTTTCCAACATTCATTTACAGATTTTCCTTCCATATCCTTCACATTTTGTACATTCTTCATTTTCAATCATACGCCATCTGGTTTTGGGTGGGGGCCGTTCTTTGTTTCTACTGGCCGAGACACTGACTTTGACCTCCATTATGACCAATCTGTGTTGGGAGACTAAGGCTTCGCCTGGCAGCACTTTACAGTTTTTGACGTATTTAAGACTGTCCCGCTTGACCAGGAAAAAGTCTATTTGCGTCGCGTGGTGGCCACTTTTATACGTAATGAGATGTTCGTCTCTTTTTTTAAACCACGTATTTGTTATTGCCAGGTCGAAGGCAGACGCAGCTTGAAGTAGTGCCTAGTCATTGTTACGGTCTCCATACCCCCAGCCACCATGCACTCTCTCATACCCATCCTTCATTCTTCCTACATGCCCGTTGAAATCACCCCCCACATACACTTCTTCACTCTCTTGCACATCCAACGATCAAAGTCTTCCCAGAACTTCTCTTTTACGCTGTCCTCACTTCCTGACTGGGGTGCATACACACTAACTATATTTAGCACCAAACTATCCAGAATTACTTTTACAGCTATCACTCTATCGCTCACTCTTTTAACATCCACCACACATTCTTTCAACTCCCCATCTAAAACTATTCCCACACCATTTCGCTTACCATCACTGCCACAATAATAAAACTTATATCCTTCTCCAATTTCTCTTGCCTTCTCACCCTTCCACTTAGTCTCTTGCAGACACGCTATTTTTATTCGTCGCCTTTTTAGAACATCTGCTAACTCTCTTCCTCTTCCAGTCATCGTACCGACATTCCAGCTCGCACACCTCATTCTTACATCTTTTACTCTCCGAGCTTGCGTCTTACGTCGCACCCGCCCGTTCTGGTGCGACAACCCTTGTCCACTTTCCGGAGGAGCCGGGTGCTGCCCCTGCGCGTCGCCTGCGGGGTACGCCCTAGCCCTAACGTTATTTCCATTTATACTTATCAACATACTGCTTTGGGTTTTGGCAGAGATTACTTTATTTAATTACCCATATTAGCAAATAAATGATTTTGAATTTGACTTTGTAAAGTTATATTTTTAGTCTCTACAACTGGTTCCCCTGACCTCGGCTGTGGTCACTGTTGTTTAAAAATTATACGTTGACATTATAATTATAATTAATTAAAAACATTAGCGAATAGATTTAGATCCTTTTATAATCTTTTTTTGAGTACAAAAAAATGTTTTTAATGTTAAATAACAGCGGCACGGTTGGCGCAGTGGCTGAGCGATTGACTGCTGCGCTGCGTGTTGCGGGTTCGATCCCCGCACGGCACAAATATTTGTATGATCTTCAGATAGTTGTTCCGGGTCTGGCTGTTTGTGTATGTGAGTTATAAATGTTTGTAAACGCACCCACGATACAGGAGAAATTCCTAGGGTGGGGCAAAGATTTAAAAAAAAAAAATATAAGCTATAGCCTTCTTCGATAAATGGGGTATCCAACACTGAAAGAATTGTTCAATTCGAATCAGTAGTTCCTGAAATTAGCGCGTTCAACCAAACAAACCAAACTCTTAATTTTTCACTTTCGTTTTTATTCTATCCTTCATGCGCAGGTAGGTGTTTTATTATTATAAAACAATTCCAATAATAACAATTAAATAATAATTATTTCCTTTATTCATTTCTATACATATAATTTACATTTTTAAATATTTCTATACAAAGTAATATAAAAAAAACAATTAAAAATATAAAAAATAGTAGCCCACTGGTATCGGGAACAGGGTCCGAAATACCGGTGGTCAGGGCTCTTGAGAGAGGAACCTCCTAACAATACGCGCCGTGTCCAGAAGTACTGCTTTCTGAATCAAGCCCTTGATCCAGCTGCCAAGCGAGAGCCTCCTCAGATGTTTGTCGAGGCTATTGGCTATTAAGCCATTGGCCGACACGACTATCGGCACAATGACTGCTGTACTCACGTCCCACATGTCGACAACCTCGCGAGCCAGATCTAGATATTTGAATTGTTTATCTTTCTCTGCTTTCACGAGGTTCTCGTCATGCGGAACCGTTATATCAACAATCATTGCGCGACGCTCCAATCGATCTATCACCACAATGTCAGGTTTATTAAATAATAATTATTATTATTATTAAAATAATATTTTTTATTTTTTTGGAATCTTTCTTAAAAAAAACCCATATAAAAATGGCGGTTGTAAAGAGTTGATGAGGTATACTTAATTTGTTCGACCATTAATCGGTTTTATGTAGGACTGGTTTCCCAAGGATTTAATGCCCCGGAAACGTGATCTTAGTAACTTCGGCTTCTAAGTGAGGTTTAGAATGACGTCAAATATAACATAGAATGTTAATTTGAAATCAATAACCCGGCTCTTTAAATTATCATTTAGGCAAAATAGTAATTGGCCAAAGTTAATTTATTTTTGCGTGGAAAGTTCCCAGGACAGGTTATGGAACCTCCTGATTCTGTCCAATGGTAAAAATCATGAAATTAGTGTAACGTAATTTATGGATGGCCCCTAATAATTAAACCCTTCTAATTAGAAGCAGCAGATTCATCTGCCTAGCCTTTTCCCAACTATGTTGGGGTTGGCTTCCAGTCTAACCGGATGCAGCTGAATACCAGTATTTTACATGGAGCGACTGCCTATCTGACCTCCACAACCCAGTTAGTACTGAAGCAGCAGATTATAGCTCTATTAACATCACGCCTGTAATCCCGAATGGTTAGGCAGAGGTGTAATTGTATAATAACTTGTTTTTTTTTTTTTTAATGTATTATGATTTGTGTTTTTACTTTTTTCATAAACTAAACTAAAGTAAGAAATCCCAATTCTGGGTTAAGCTCGCCATTGTACATAAGCTATATTATTGCAATTTTTTATGTATATTTGTTATTTTGTCCACAATAAAGAATAAGAATGATTTAATAACAAACGAAACCTGACTACTAATAATATTGACAGAAATTTAAGATGAATTTGTTTTGATTAAGTGAAACATTGTATTGTTTTTAGTGATGCCGACAGAAAATAGAGGTGATGATCTCATTCTTAATGAGATGATCATCTGCCTGGCCTTTTCACAACTATGTTAGGGTCGGCTTCCAGTCTAGCCAGATGCAGCTCAATACCACTATTTTACATAGAGCGACTGCCTATCTGACCTCCACCAGTTAGTACTGGGTAATAAGATACCCCTTGGTAAGACTGGTTGTAAACACTTTCGGGCCACTGACTACCTGTAACGACTGTCAAATATCTACAAATGACAGCCGGGACCAACGGCTTAAAGTGCTTTCCGAGGCACGGAGGAAACTCGGTATGTAATAGGTGGTCACCCATCCACGGACCAACCTAGGCAAGCACGGCTTAACCTGAACATTGATCCGAGTGACTGTTATTATTTAGCCACGAGATCCTCCTAAGCAATTCTTCATGAGATAAAATAATAAAATATCTTGTCCAAATGCAAATTTGCTAGCTTTGGTTCACGTCAACGTCGGCGTCCAAGAAACATAATAATATCCTATTATGGCATTAAGTAATAGTTCAGCTTTTCGATATTTTTGCTGGCCTGCTGTGTCCAACTCCTGGGCAAAGGCCTCCCGACACCTCTTCCATTTTACGCGAACCCGTGCGTCATCCATGCAAGTTTTCGTTTGAGAAAGATTTTAGAAATCTCATTATGAGAATACGGAGAATACCTCATACATCCCTTTCAAACTTTACCATTTATAATATTACTATAGATAATATCCTGCTCAACGTTTGATTTATAAAAGTAAAACACACTTTACTAAGAAAAGTAGCGCAAAACAGAGAATAATCTGGGGTCAAATATTCTCGGAAAAAACCCTCAAATATAAAATTCGGCACACCACCGTTAAAGCTGCGGTGGTTTGTATGTTTCTTCAAAAATGAGTTGTAACAATGTTTTTTGAAATAATAAAAACTAAAAAAAATAAAAACACATACCTTTATGTGAGCTAACACTGTAGTTGACATCCTCAAAAACGATGTGCACCGGTGGTCGCTTAGCCATGCGATTCAGTGCCTTCAAAGTGGATCCGGCCCTTTCCAGTGCAGCCGGGGTCCATTGATTTTCCTGTCCTTCCTCAAGACCAAGGGGGTTGGGGTTAGACGATGGGGCGGCATGGGCCATCGCTGCCCCCACAATGGCTTTACGAACCAACGGTACGGTTGCCATTTTTGGAAAAAGTTTGCACTATTATGACATGTAGTTTGTCACTAATTGTAAACTCACTTTTTGAGGAAAATTTTTATAACAAAAAATATACTTCAGAAAACTTTTTAATTATTTACAATAAAAAGAACTCTTTCAGTGTCTTAGTTTAAAAAATCACATTAAAATGCTTAAAATCAAACTCATAATGTTATTTAAAAAAATATCAGAATACTTTTGCTATCAGCATAAAATTCCGCAATTAATTCATTAATGAAATTCGAATTTCGATATAAACTTCGTGACCGTTGCGCAGGAGTCGCGATACGGTTCGCGCGTGCGCAGTTCAGCAGTGGCGTCGCACTACTGATCATAAACAGACGGCTTTACAGATAATGCCGATGCAGTTAAGCTAAATGATGAGAATTATCTATCAATTAAGATTAATTATTTATAAATCGTCTCCAATATTTTTTGGATTATTTTTACCTGTTAAACTTTAAACCTAATAGGTTTTAGATTTAAGGTTAATTAACTATCGTATAATCTGGGTTATTAATAAACGTATCTGTTATTTAGAATATCATAATAATTTTGTCATTTTTCCTTGTGTATTTTTGTTTTGTTGTTTAAGAATCAGAAAGTGGATAAACGTCTCGGAAAGTAAAGTGAGCGCGATTTTTTGAGTTTAATTTGTAACTTTTTGTATGATTTAGTTTTAGGATTTTGAAGATAGTGTGGTGGTGTGGGAGCCCAGAGGGTATTTCAGCATGAAAACTTGATAGCTGAGTAAGCAGGGCAAAATGAGAGGATGCCCAAACTATACTTAAAGAGCCCTTTTTTCATTAGCTCTTTGGGCAGTCTTTCGATTTCCATAACAACAGGCTCATCAAGGCCGTTGATTATCATGTCGTTTTATTGGAACTGAACCAAAACGGCTTGAACACAAACAGTCAAAACTTCTCAAAGATATTGTGGCCTTTCGTAAAATCTGAAGAACCAGATTCCCTGTATATATTTTAAATATTAATAGATACTACCTACTTTGTCTTCGAAAAAACTAAAAAAATTGTTATATAATATTTTTTCGTTTGTATTTAAGAATAAGAATAAGAATAAATAAATTTATTAAGTTGTAACAAACATTTTCTTAATCTAACTTAGAGCTACTACGATATAATCGTAACAAATTGAAATTTAACATGGTAATTAGTAAACAGAGGTCCCCAAACCAGGCTGCGCCTGTTTTATGGGGACCAGAGTTGCGTTAACTTAAAATTAAAACACATTGTGTATGTCGGATTTTTGTAACAATTAACTGTATTTATGTACCTAAATAAGTAAAATCTGTTTTGTAACTGTATTTCCTACCCCTGTTTAATGCATGCCATGTGAACCTTTTGTAGCGGCTGCGCCGAGTGGTTGTGTCTGCTCGAGGATTTTATCTGCCATCGTTGCCAGCTCGTGGATATCGGAGTGTTTCGCGATGTTTTCACTGACGGCGAGGACTGCTCGAACAGATTGTGGTAGATGGTTGGTCCACATAATCCGCAGTGCTGAGTCAGAGTTATTGTCGGCGGCGAGGTTTTTCATGCGGCGTAGTAGCTGTGAAGGCTTCATGTCGCCGAGTTCCATTTCAGATAGCAACCTTTGTACTTGCCGTTGCTCGGATTCTTCGTAAACTTGGAACAGCCGACTCTTCAATGCTTCGTATCGGTTTTTTCTCAGGTGGACGGAGAATTATGTCGGAGATTTCGTCGAGATCTTGATCTGGAGGTACCTTCTTAATAATCACGTCGGGGTCACCAATGTAGCGCTTAGGTGGTGTGGAATAAAACTCCAGATGATGATGACGTAGTATATTTAAGTTGCAAGTGCTGAAGCTTATTGGAATGAATGTATTTAGAAAAAGGCGGTCCCTTTTATACAAAGTTTGTCATCAAAAAATCAATGCATAGTGGGTACATCGACAACTTAGTTTGGGCACAATATTGTCGATGTACCCTACATACTAAAATGTTACTGTGAGGGTGATATTCCGCTACACTTTAATTAAGGCTACACTATAAAATGTAAAAATAATATGAGTATTATAATATGTAGTTTTGGTGTATACTTTGTTGGTTGTCCTTAAATAAATAAACAAAATACAAAAACGTCATGAATTACCGCATCTTCTTTGTAACTACAGTAATTACAGATTTAATGTTTGTTTTTAAATAGACATATATAAGTAGCGTCACTCTTACGTCAATTGCATACGTAAATAAACTATTTAGCGTCATAATAACATCCCTACATAACGGATATAAATAAACAACCGTTTTTAACTCAAAGGCTTTTTATGTTACTGTCTCAAAACGTTATAGGAAATGTTGTCTTAGTATGTTTGAGAATTTGGTCCTTTCGTTTAAAACTTGCAAGAAATAATGGCCCTAAGAGACTCCCCATAATAATTAGCACGGTTGGAAATGTTTTGTTTCTGTTTTTTTTTTTTTCAAAAAAAATAACGTTGCCCCTTACTAGAAATTTCTCCTGTATCGTGAGTGCGTTTACAAACACAAATGTTTGTAAACGCACCCACGATACAGTGAGTTTAAAAACTCAGATACACAAACAGCCAGACCCGGAACAGCTATCTGTAGATCAAACAAATATTTGTTCAGTGCGGGAATCCAACCCGCGACACGCAGCGCAGCAGTCAATCGCTCAGCCACTGCGCCAACCGTGACGCCATCTGTAAATGAATCGGTAAAGAAACTTTGTTAGGGATATTATGGATCATAATCGCATCATATGAAAGGAAATCTTCCATCTTGATATGAACATGTAATGATGAGGGAGGAAACGCATGTTTCTAAAAAAGTGATAGATATTAATGTAGATGGATGGATAGGGAGAGAAAGTCCAAAGAAAAGATGGATGAATTGTATGAGGAATGATATGTAGGAGAAAGGAGTAAATGATGCCGTGACGTCTGACAGGGGAGAATGGAAGAAGAAAACTTGTGGCGCCGACCCTAAATGGAATGGGAGAAGGGCTGGTGATGTTGATGATGGTGGAGATGATTTGTGATAGTCACATGTCACATTTTAACCCACGTTAAACCATAGTAACTGCCTGTTCGTTAACTGGTAGCTGGTATCAACTCATATCTGTTTTCAGTGAGCTACACATGTTTTTGATCTACTTAATGTAAATCTAAATCTTTAAAAACTGGCCCAATTTAGCAAATTTATAAAAATTGGAAAGGACCAATTTTTAAAAAAAAAACAAAATTGGGCCGAGGCTCAAATAAGGATTTGAGCTTAAATAATCAAACTTGGGGCGTTGTTTCGTAAATAAGGAAACATTTTGCATTCATCTTTTATAATGTTTTGCTTTTTTCGTAAAAACAAGTTCTTTAAGAGGGTACCGATTGTGATCTTTGAGCTAAAACTTGTTATTTTTATTTGTGGTGTCTAAATGGAGGAACTCGTTTTAAAATGAGCGTTAGGCCTCTCGGTCACATGACTTTTTTTATAAAAAAAAATTCTACGGTTGGTTGGCCGTGTCTAGGACATGGTCGCCAGTGTTGTATGTATCACTATGGAAGCTTGGACTGACAGGACGCCACTATGGCGCGGCTTACATGCCGCGTGCCGTAGAGCGCGATAGACACAGCTACAGCTCAGACCGATTATATCTCAAAAATTTTGACAAGATCGAAGGTTCGTATTCTCTTTTTTTCTCCTCGAAAACTGAGCCGATTCAATTATTTTTGACATTAAAAATTTTAAGAAAGAGTATATTGTCTAGGTTAATTAGTCTCCTATCAATTTCTTTTATGTTTCGAATTTGTCTAGTAGTCCTCTAATAACGGCCATAAAAAGGGGCATTTTTTGTCATTTTTGGAGGGTCATATTTTCTTTACTTATTAGTTGCTGAATAAAAAGGAAATGACAGTTTGGTATCTCATTAGACCTTGATTTTATAAAAAACAAAAAATTATTGCTCTAGAGGGGTCTCCCTTGTTTCATCAAAAAGAAATTGACAAATTATCAGTTCCCAAACAATTTTCCGTATAATTTCATTTGTCAAAGTATTACTAAGCAAATAAACTCTTCACTAATAATTGTATCGTACATCTAATGTTTGTCAAGTGAACGTTTAAACCTACCATCTAGTACTTTTAATCATTTTAATGTAGCCAAATATTTCAGTTAGTACAACATATTTTACGCAAAATAAAATAAGCCAAATATTTTGTATCGTCAGTTCTCAATTTACTATTTCTATTCAGTCAATTGCTTGGTCAATGACAACAGATTTGCATATTTTTGTTGGTTGCAAAGATTATACAAATTAAATTAAATTATAATGCGTTTTGTTATGTGGGTAGATGGTAAATCATAAATGACGCTCAATGTCGGTTAATCACGCAAAACACTATCACTGTGTTGTAGTGGAAGTTTCTGGACATTGTTACAATATATTATTATTTATTATTATTTGACGGCATTGGTAGTACTGAATCGTCATTAAAAGGCAGGACTATCATATCTCGGAAAAAAATATTTTGTAATAAATAGATGATTATATTAAAATAAAAGTGCATTCTTTAATTATATAATTCCCAAATTTATTGTCTAAAGATTGTTTGCTGAAATAAATCATTTGATTAAAGATAAAATGCCTTAATGACGTTATCCTTGGTAATATTCTGCCTAGTCAAAATTTGTCCAAATGAAAATGTGCGTACTAAAATAATTCCAAATGTGGCATTGGTACAAAAAAAGGTTGCTAAAATTTGTTTGGATAATGAAATTTTGACAAAATAATTTTGGCAAAACGGCATGATCCCACTCTAGAGGCATTATTCAGAAGTAAAATAAGAAATACATTAGTATGGAGAAACGTAGCCCCTGTTCGCTCTTAAGAATCACAAACAATAAAAATATCGTCCGATCCAAACTGAAAGTGCATTCACTTTCTTGCGTAATATTCTTTTTACGGAAATTCGGATAAAACATTGCAAATAAAAAGTGTTACGTCTGCACATGATAACTGTTTGATTAAACACAAGCACAGACAAAGGTAATTATTTTTTCTTTTGTTTTTAAAATTCATATGCAATGGTTATTTGAACTGAATGAAGTTTATTTATTGGCAACTGTTGTAGTATCATAATTTTAATATTTCAAGGTGGTGGATTATTCTTTTCAGGAATTATAATAGTTGGCCTGAGAGCCAAGCATAAGTGACAATGGCCTACACAACAGAATTCAAGTCTTACAGGGGTTTGAAGAACAGAGTGTACAGTTTTTATAGCTCATAGACAAGGGAGGATGTTGTTGTGAGTTCGGGTGTTGTGTCTGGGTTTTTACTATATGTTCTTAGGCCGTGGATAACTTGAATAGCGCGATTTAGAATGTTAGTTCTTCATTTGTTTCATAGATGGCGCTGTAGTAATTTTTGTACAATGTTGCTGTAGTACTTTTTGTAGTGCCTACAGTCTTACCAAAACCAATCCTGGTTCAAATCCTGATGTCTCTGAAAATCTTTTTATATTAATTCATTCTATTTTACTACTATTTAGGACTTGTTCAGAGTGCACATTACAGGTAGGACCAGTAGGGAACCTCTATGGACCGACTGATTGACAAACAGGTAATTACTTTAAAATAACCTGCCAATCAAAATATACGTAGTACCAACTTCAGTTGATTCTAACGTCACTGGCACAAGAGTACTGACCCTGCGGTCACTCACCTGCTTACCAAGTTGGATATACGCACATTTTGGAGTAGGCTTAATCCACTATCCTATCTGTACTACTGTCACGCAATATATTGGTCCAAGTAGTTGCTATAGACTTAAATACACTAGACTAGAACTCGTGGCTATAAAGGGTGTAAATAGACCCTTCACGAAGCCGACAGGCACCTACCTGTTCCTCTGTCTTTGAGATAATTTTTTTGTTCTAGACCATACCTGGAAACCTTATAGTTACTATGTAAAAATCATAAGATTATTATAGTAAGATTTTTACTTCAAACACACGACCCCCGTACTATTTAATCCATCCATCAGCGCAATGCATGGTTCCATCGAGTCCTACCTTAAAACGTGAGTTTTCACCCGAAAAAAAATGTCATTTCCCAGCAATTATTTTTTGCGTAAAATTACTTAGTTTTTATTTTTGATGTGCAGAATGCTTGGTTGACAGCTTGGTGAAGGGTCTGTTTACACCCTGTATAATAACAGCCGCTCGGATCAATCTTCAGGTTAAGCCGCGCTTGCCTAGGTTTGTGTGCGGATGAGTGACCACCCTTTACTTACCGAGTTTCCTTCGTACCTCTGAAAGCACGTTAAACCGTTGGTCCCGGCTAGTGTAGATCTTTGACAGTCGTTACAGGTAGTCAGTGCCCCGAAAGTCTGACAACCAGTCTTACCAAGGGGTATTGTTTTACCCAGTATTGCAGGCAGTCACTCCATGCAAAATTCTAGTATTTAGCTGCATTCGGTTAGACTGGAAGCTGACCCCAACATAGTTGGGAAAAGGCTAGGCAAATGATGAGTTAGCTAGCTACTTTTCAGCTTTTGTCTTTATTACCAAAAGCGCGATTGGCTATATTATATATTCTGTGATTATACTCCTTAGTTAGGACTTTATTCTTATTCAACACAAAATAACAAATATACATACAAATTGCAATAATATGGCTTGTGTACAATGGCGAGCTTAACCCAGAATTGAGGTTTCTTACAGCAAACCTAATTTTGACTGCGAGATTTGCAGAAGACGATATACTTATGTGCATTAACATTACATTGTGTTACTTAGATTAATTAATTTTACAAACTTAACTACATACATACAATATACGTAATACATACAATACATATATATAAATGAATGTTATGCCTTGTTGAGTATTTTGTGTGTACATAAATAAATAAATAAATAATAAATAAATAAATACCTATAAAATCCTATATATATACATACATGCATATTGCTGATATTGACAGGAAATTTTCCCTTGTTCCTTTATTTCTTTAGTTTTATATCTATTTGAAGATGTACAAATAAAAAGATTGCACTAATTGTTTTTTTTATACCTACTTAGGTAATTTTCCCAAAGTACTGAAAATTTTTAAATCTGGTCCTATCTTAAATCTCATAACTTCTTCTCATTACTGTTCATTACCAATTAATTGCACGTTAAGCCGTTGGTCCCGGGTGTCATTTGTAGATCTTTGACAGTTGTTAGGTAGTCAGTGGCCCGAAAAGTCTGTCAACCAGTCTTTCCAAGGGGTATCGTATTACCCAGTATTAACTGGGTTGTGGAGGTCAGATAGGCAGTCGCTCCATGTAAAATACTGGTATTCAGCTGCATCCGGTTAGACTAGAAGCCGACCCCAACATAGTTGGGAAAAGGCTAGGCAGATGATGATGATGAATGTGATATTCAATAAATACTAAGACTAGACGGTAGTGCATACTTCCATCGGAAAGCCATTGTTAATTATCGTCTATTTGTCGGACTTTAACTGGTGTATTTTATTGGGTTTGGGCTAATAGGAAACAGGATATCTTTGTGTTATTTTATATTAGTCACTTATTAGGAAGTTATTAATACCCTTCAATGAATACTAAAGATTTTTAGCATAAAATAAAATATAGCACATTCTGATAATACTGCCATATGGTACTTTAAAAAAAAACTTGTCTTGTGTAAACCATAAAAATTAAAACTAGTCCTTGTTTATTTTTATCTCCAATGCAAATTCGGTCCTCGTGTCGCGGGTTCGATTCCCGCACGGAACAAATATTTGTATGGCCTACAGGTAGTTGTTCCGAGTCTGACTGTTGGCGTATGTGAGCTTAATTGTTTGTAAGCGCACTCACGATACGAGAGAAAATCCTAGTGTGGGGCAACATTTTTTTTTTAAGAAAAATGTAAAAAAATTGCAAGAATATAGCGACGAGCGGTAAATAGTAGGTACTTACAATACTTACTTATACCTAACATTTGGCAACATAAAAAAAAATGGAAATAAAATTTAATTGATCGTACGAGTAGGTTTCGTGCCTATGTGAGAATGTATAATTGCAAAAAGTACGGTTGTTTTTTTAAAGGAAAAAATTACCCACAAGCTTGTATCGACTTGAAGAGGTCTTCAACCTCCATGTTGGTTGTCGAATATTATATCGATATTGTTTTTTTGAGCAAAGGTTCTTTCTCATACAAAGAAGTTGAGAGACGGTTCACTTCACAAAGAAATAAGTTGAGGTAGGTTATGCTAATAGGGATCCGTAGCCTAATAGCAAATGAAAAAATGTCAAAAAAATGGTCTGTCTGTCTGTCCGTCCGTACGTCACAGACATTTTTTTCGAAACTATTAGGTTTACACAGTTGAAATTAAGTAGGTAGATGATGTATTCTGGGAACCGCTTTACGATTTTATACAATAATAAAAATAAAAAAAGATTAAGGGGGGCGTTCCCCATTCATGGAAATGAAACTAAAAAAAAAAACATCAAACCTATTACGTGTGAGGTGTCTATAGACAGGTCTTTAAAAATGACATTGAAGTTTTTGACACCATTTTGTGTCAAGTCGATTGTTTGAAAGATAGACACTTCCAAAGTTGTAAAATGTGTGTGTGTGTCCCCTCTAATTTCTAAAATAAGAGGAGAAATATTCTGAAAAAAAATTTTGATTGTAGAACGTAAAAATAACTTTCAACGAAAATTGGTAGGAATACGATTTGATGTTTAGTTTTTGAGATATGGGAACTTTTCATCAAACTGCAGCAGTAACTTTGTTTTTTATTAACATCCTATGAAAAACAAAATTAGTTTTGCTGTTAAATGTAATACAATACAACTATGAATGAGCTTTCAAAATATTTTTATTTATTTATTATTATTTATTTATTTATTATTAACTAACACACACTATCTTTACAGGATGACCCCAATACAACAGTGGTTATTATATTGCTTGGTGCTACGGAGCCCTGCGTGCGTGTGGGTAGGACTCGCACTTGGCTAGTTTTTTTACTTCACCATTGGCTGGTTACGTGCAAGATGTTTGTCCGGTTTGACAACCTCCTGCTTTACTGCAAATACCATTATCATGACATGTCACTTCTATTAATGATTATCAACTAGTTATTACAAAAAAAATAGCGTGTAAAAGTGTTTGTAAAAACCAATTTACGGAATTAATATAATTTATTTAGTTCTTGGCTAACAATCCAAGAAAACCAAATGACTGATGACGACTTATTTATTACACTATTATACAAACACATAAATTACCAACACAATACCTCCATATAAATGAGAGTATTATTATACACATATTATTATTTATATAAGAACACCATAAATCCATTAAACAATGAATAAATTGATAAATACATTGTGATAAAGTTACACGTTTACCTCGAAACAGAAGTCGGTGCATTATATTATTTATAATTATTTACGGTTTCCACTATTTTCCAATTTATCGATTATTAAGGGCTGGGTCGAGGTCTTCTTAGATATTTTAAAAGTAATACCATCATCCTATGCTCGTATACAAATTTATTTAGGGTTGGCGCAGCATGTCTGAGAGCAGCGGTGGTGGTAGAGACCCCAACTTACGAGCAGTAAGTTGTGGTTTCGAATTCAGCCAGGCGCATTACTTTGTGTAAGTTATTTCATCACCACTGCTCTTAAAACGGCGAAGGAAAACATCGTGATGAAACCAGCATGTCCTAGAACCAAAAATTTGAAGACATGTGACATCTATCAACCCGCACTGGGTCTGCGTCGTGGATTATAGCCCATTCCCTCTCATAGAGAGGAGGCCTGCGTCCCAGCAGTGGGAACATTAATAGGCTGATTATGCTTATGCAGCATGTCTGTAATGATGATGTTCCTATGGTTTAATTGCCAGAAAATAAACGATCAATAATTCATAAATCTTTACGGAACACTATAGGCTCATCATCTTTGCTTCGCCTTCAACATTTACAATGACAAGGAGTACCCATGAAGCTGACCTTTACAAGTTGGGTTGCTGGGTATAACGGGTTATGTGTAAAAGTACCTTAACGAAGCCGGAAGGCACTGGTCCTCCCTATCATTGCGATATTTTTTTTGTCCTAGACTATACTGGGGAACTGGGAAGGAGCTCGTGGCTAAATAATAAGGTTGGTCCGTGGATAGGTGCCCACCCATTACATGCCGAGTTTCCTCCGTGCTTCGAAAAGCACGTTAAGCCGCTGGTCCCGGCTGTCATTTGTAGATCTTTGACAGTCGTTACAGGTAGTCAGTGATCCTAAAGTCTGACAACCAGTCTTATCAAGGGGTATGGTATTATCCAGTACCCAGTTAGGGTTGTGGAGGTCAGATAGGCAGTCGCTCCATGTAAAATACTGGTATTCAGCTGCATCCGGTAAGACTGGAAGCCGACCCCAACATAGTTGGGAAAAGGTTAGGCAGATGATGAGACTATATCTTGGAACCCTCTAGATATGGAGATATTAGGGGTCAAAGTTTCTACTTTTTCACAAGTTTTTTTAAACAAGTTTTGAATGTTATAATTTTACTTTATATACCTCCACGACCCCCGTCCTATTCAATGCATCCATCAGTACAATGTTTTGAGTGCGTTCCATTGAGTCCTAGCTTAAAAAGTTATTTTTCACCCCAAAAAAAAGTCGTTGTAGCAATAATTTTGGGATATAGTTACATAGTTGGACGTACAGAATGATTAGTAACGGTATAGTATATATCTATAAAAGATTTGTTAACAAGTTTGTTTAGCGTGACCTCCAAAAAGGTTTTATAGGATTATTATAAGAAAAGTTAAAAATGTATGTATTTTTTTTCCGGTATGGTGTATGTTGACCTCTACGAAAGTTTAAGGTTTTTTGTGAAGGTTATATATACTATGACATAATTATTTCGATTTATACGTAACATAATCATGCCTGTAATCCCCTAAGGGTTAGGCAGAGGTGTACCTAACATTACAACCACATTTCGCCAGTTATGGTTTTTCAAGTCCCATGTAATAATGAGCGAGCCTATGCCATCAATATGGCACAAATTCAGATTCTGTGACTGTTACTGAGAAATTCCTGATGGAAAACCCAATAACACGTTGCTAGGGAATGCCGAACCCGATTTCGGTCCCATAGAAAACCGGGTTTTACTATGGAACTGAACCACGGTTTCGCAGTCCCTACACGTTGCCCGAACCGGGAATCGAACCTAGGACCCCATGCTCAGTAGTCACACTTGTGACCACTAGACGTTTATTGCTTTGTAGTGTCGTGAAACTGTTTTAGGTAATTAAGTAGTTTAACAAAAAAATCTTATTATTAGATGGCACTTAGACAAAAAATTAACGACACTAGGAATCTCAAGGTAGCAGAAGTTATTAACAAAAACTAATTACAATAATTAATTAAAAAGATCTAGAACTGTAATTAAATATAATGACTAATATGTATTCTTAGTTACATGGCCAATAATTTTTATGACTTATGGAAATAAAGCTATTACTAAGATTTTGTTTAATTAAAACAAAACTAACGAAGCATCTCTCTCGAAGGTCCTCTAATGCTGGTACTTGCTTACCTTAGTACTTGAGTACAATTACGTTTTTTTTTTATGTAAACCCTAGTTGTGTCCAACTTCTGGGTAAGGACTTCATTTTTATATTTCCAATTTTTTCCTTTTTTTTCTACTTATTATAAATATACCATACCAAATTATGTTATCCCTTTTATAAATATACTCATATATACAAAAGAAAAAATGAGAAATTAAAAAAAAAAAAAAACTACGTTTGATGATTTTCTTGTAATCAGTTTCTCACGGGAAAGTTATTTTAATTGAAGGAAAATTTCACTATATTGCAGGCAAAAATATTAATTTTTTTAAATAATACTTTCTTAAAAGACATTTTTAAACATTTATTAATATTCATAATTATCATAATATCAATATTCTGAAACACCAACCACTCCAACAATTTATTTGTCTACCTCAAAAACCAGTTCGAGATAAAACTTCAATTACTTTAGCACTTACCATACCAAAACATGAAAAAAGGGTGGAAATAAAACCTTTAAGAAAAACGTCCTGATTTAGTACCGGAACACAAGGCAAACATCGTAAATTATCAAATCAAAGAGAGTAAGAAAAAATACATTTAGCAGAGAAAACTGTGTGATTTTAGACGGTGCTTTTCAGCACAAGTCGTATAACACTCTGTTTTGTGGTAAATGGTCCTTTTTTTTTTTTTTTTTTTTTTTTCCATGTTCCTTCTTTGCCCTTTGTGTTCCAGGGCCACGGTATCTCTTTCGAACAGTCCCGCAGCCCTGGCAGGCATCGGCCCTTGCGGACCCCTACTTATTTGCTGACATCTCTTTGAGGCGCGCGTGGAACACGACCGCGCCGTCGACACGGCCTGTCGTCATAAGACGGCCGGACGGCGAGCTGGCCCATAACTCGCCGTCCACAGGCCCGCGCCTACGGTGGCCGGGAGCCACCACGTGACCCCCAACGCCCAGGGCGTCTCCCGCGGCGACTGGGACGTGAGGTTTTTTCTCTCTCACGTCCCGCCACCTCCTTCACTAGCATGACTGCTTCGCAGAAGGAGGTGACGGCTTCCCATTCCCTCTCGCTCCGGACCATGGCTTGAACCAAGGCCTGACGCGAGAGATCGCCGCCGCCAATCGCCGCTACGAGGACACGGCGGTGCTGGTAAATGGTCCTTGGAGAGAGAAATGAGTGGGTAAAAGGAAACAACTGCTTTTCACTATCACTGGAAATCGCAGGAGTCACCCTAGCGCTAACCTTAAGATTATTGTGGAAATTTTCGAGGAAATAAAAATGCAGCTTTTAATGCCTACACTTTACGAAATGATTTGCAAAAACGGCATCATAGTATTGATAAATACGTCGCTTATAATAACCATGATCTTATTGGTGATGTTTTTTGTAGACGAGGCCAAAAGCGTAGCAAGTGGCTTCTGTTGTTTGTGCCCTATGGCAAAAGACGTGAGTTTATTTTGAAAAAACTAGGCATAAAAATCTTGTCACGTGAATTACTAGCAATGAACCATTATGAAGTGTTGCAGAAACATTTGTAAAAGATTGAATGGAAACAAAACTGTCCGTAATTTGGCACAATACATCAATGCTCAAAATATCCATACATAATCTCAAATCATTATCGTCATCAGCAGCCTACAGCAGTCCAATGCTGAACATAGGCGTCTTCAATCGCACGCTACTTAATTCGATTCTCGGCAACTCTAATCCAGTCGCTACCAGCCATCCTGCGAAGATCGTTGCTCCACCGAGCTTGAGGGCGTCACATCTTACGTTAGCCGATTAACGGTATCCACTAGAGAACACGTCTACCCTAACGGTCATCGATTCTGCAGTTGATATGGCCAGCCCATTGCCACTTCAGCTTACTTATTCTGTGAGCTATGTCGTGTAACTTTGGTTCTCTGTCGGATCACCTCGTTCCGGATGCGATCCCTCAGAAAGACTCCAAGCATAGCCCGTTTCATAGCTCGGCGAACGACTTTGAGTCGAGTCCAAATTTTTTGAACTAAAATACAGCACTACATTGTTTTAAGAAACCTAAACTCCTTATCTTAAATAAAATAACAGATCTACGTAATTCCTTTCTCCGGCTAGAGTGCACAATACCGTTAGACCGTTACCTATAAACTGGACAACCACTTAACTTTTTTATTGCGACCGTACGTACAAAGACACGGTTTTATGACTGACAGACCTAAACGTTACGTGACGTGTTGTAAAACTGAAATGGAATTCCTTTCAAGGTTGTTAGGGAGTTTTCATGATGAACGGTTATGGATTTTCAGGTTAAGTGTATATGTATGATGTATTTATTTGGTTACGGTAGATTTGTAATACAAAGAATATGAGGGTATCTTGTTTATCTATAAACTTGTTCTCTTCTAATCTTAACAAGTTTTTTAATCGAATAAACACGAGTTCATCATCATCATTTCAGCCGAAAGACGTCCACTGCTAGACATAGGCCTCCCCCAAAGGGGGGGTTTTGCCATAATCGTCACGCTTGGCAGGCGGGTTGGCGATCGTAGTACGGTTGTTATAAAACACAGAGAACGCTGCTGCCCATTCTCTGGTAAGCGGCTAAACACGAGTTAGCCGTATATTATATCAGTATAATAATTATCGTGTTCGAAAAACAATACTGCGCTCCAAAACAAAAATATAGCTGACTTGGCTCAAAAGGCTGCCCGATTCAAATGGAACTGGGCAGGTCACGTCTGCCTCATGGGCAGGTCATGACAAACTGTGGGCCAAAATAACAGGAAACTGGTGCCCTGACACAATGAGGCAGGGTCGCGGTGGGTCACGAAGGAGATGGCGGGACGAACTGTACAAGTTTCATCCGACTAGAAGGAGGACGCGCGGGTTCGCGAGATGTGGAAGCAGTGGAGGGAGGCCTTCGCCCAGGAGTGGGACAGAGCGGGTTGGAAAAAAAAAAGCATTGACTGCCTGTTTGGTTGAGGGGTTGCAAGTGCGACTGCTAAACATGACCATAATAATGACGATGATGAGGCCCTGGGTTCGATTCCCGGGTGGCGCAAAGTGTTATTGGGTTTTTCTATCAGGAATTTCTCAGCAGCAGTCACAGAGTCTGGATCTGTGCCCGGTTGATGGCAATAGGCTGCCCACAACATGGGACTTAAATATGTACATATAACCTGCAATATCTGGGTGTACTATTAGGTACACCTCTGCTTAACCCTTCGGGGAATACAAGCGTGATGTTATGTTACGATTTTGTTAACGTTATTTTTAGTGCGTCTTCTTGTCTGCTCATAGAGGCAACAATAAACAAAGTTTAAGACTTTCCTTGCCACGTATGGTGATTTTCTCTGTTATAAGTTTATTTCTGAGTCATATAGACTCACCCCCTATTTCATGGGACTTTAAGCAAAACTGTCGAAAAGTAGGTGAACTATTAGGTGTGTCTCTGCCTAACCCTTCGGGGATTCCAGACGTGATGTTATATTATGTATAAAAAGCAGTTGTCACGGTAATTTGGAATTATCAGTTGGAATGAGGTACTGCCGAAAAATTTACGTAATCGTTATAGTGCCTCATATCATTGCTTTATTCAATTTGTGTCGAAGGAATCAAATCACCAAATGATGGAATGACGTAGGACTGGCAGGACGCTATTCCTTGTGATCATTCCAAATTACCGTGAATGTGTGACCTTAGAGGATATAAAGCAGCACACAGCTAATAGGCACGCTGCTAATAGGTAATTTCTACATCTCTTAAAACGGTGAATTAAAATAACTGGAGGAAAATTGAAACATCCTGATACTAAAAATTCGAGGATTTGCAACACTTACCAACCCGCATTCAGATAAAGAGGAGGCACCAAAATCAAAAAATCTATATCAGTTTATTAATAATTAAATTATTTTTAATTACTATTTGTAACTTTAAATGATTTTTATTGAAATTAATGTAAATAATATTGCTTTTTTTTAATTTATCTTGCCTGAAATAAATGTTTTATTTTTTATTAATCAATAGAAACAAAACACATTGTGTCATATATAATCGGTGAGCCACAAACAAAGCATCGCTTGTATCTTGTGGCTCGGGTGACCAGCATTGGAAACATCAGAGGTTGATACGTTGTTTAAGTTACTCATCATCTGCCTAGCCTTTTCCCAACTATGTTGGAGTTGACTTCCAGTGTAAGCGGATGCAGCTGAATACCAGTATTTTACACGGAACGACTGCCTATCTGACCTCGACAACCCAGTTAGTTAGAACTGGGTATTACGGTATCCTTGGTAAGACTGGTTCTCGGACTTCCGGGCCACTGTAACGACTGTCAAAAATCTATAAATGACAGCCGGGACCAACGGCTTAAGGTGCTTTCCTAGGATGGAGGAAACTCGGTGTGTGCTGATTGTCACCCATCCACAGACCGACCTTGGCAAGCGCGGATTAACCTTGAAGATGGACCTGTGCGACTGTTATTTTCTAGCCACGGGCTCCATTGTTTATGTTACTATTACCAAAGAATGAGTTTGTGATTGGTTTAAAAGTCTGACTTTTAAAAAACATTTTTTAAATGTTCATACAGTACCCAAAGCCCTCGGTAATCCGATCGCCGAAGAGTCCGTACTTATACCTTCAAAGGTTCACAGTTTATCAAATGGACATAAAGACCAAGTTGACAAGGACGTTTCTATTTTGGTACAACTTCCCGTTCCATGTGATAGACCAGTTTGACTTTGAACTCTATTGGCAAAATGTTTATTCCATGATAAAATCAATAACGGTGATTTCCTATAAAATTGTTGACTGTATCTTTTTTATTCGTTATAAAAAAGTTAATTCGTAGGTTAGTTTGAACAGCTAACATATAAGTTACTGTAAAAAAAATGAACTGACTTTGTAATTAATCGCATGTTGTTTATCAGCCATCCACGTCATGAGAATCATTATTTCTATTTATAATTTAAACAATATTAATCTTCCTTGCTAGCTAACCTAAGAGCTAAGAATAAGGTTGGAAACTAACATAACATCATGCCTGTAATTCTCGAAGGGTTAGGCAGAGTTAGTACACCCACATTTCACTAGTTATATTTAAGTCCCATGTATTAGAGGGTGAGCCTATTGCCATCAACCAGACACAAACCCAGACTCCGAGGTTGTTACTGAGAAATTCCTGAAGGAAAAACCCAATAAATGTAGTTGATGAATATTCATTTCATTAAGCCGACTCAGAAAGAAACATATAACAGAGAAAATCACCATACGTGGCAAGGAAAGTCTTAAACTTTGTTTATTGTTGCCTCTATGAGCAGACAAGAAGACGCACTAAAAATAACGTTAACAAAATCGTAACATAACATCACGCTTGTAATCCCCGAAGGGTTAAGCAGAGGTGTACCTAATAGTACACCCAGATATTGCAGGTTATATGTACATATTTAAGTCCCATGTTGTGGGCAGCCTATTGCCATCAACCGGGTACAAATCCAGACTCCGTGGCTGCTACTCAGAAATGTCTAATGGAAAAAACCAATAAAACTTTGCCCGACCTGGGAATCGAACCCACGACCTCATGCACAGCAGTCGCTCTTACGACCTCTAAACCAACGAGGCAGTTGGTTGAAATATGCACATAACATATCATTTAGTTTGATACGCCTTATAAGTAATTTAGGCGGCAGGATTTTATCAAGTTTGCTTTACAGGTTTGCTTGTGGGAAAAAATTTACAGGGCATTTAAAAGCTTAGAGGGCAAACGCTTACAAAGGAGATGTTTCATTTTTGTATGGGACTCCGGCCATAATCTGTACCTTTCAGAAAAGCTGGGAACCAAACCCCTGAATAGAATAAAGTAATATTTTTTACATAATATTATATGGTGTTTGTGCACACATTAAATAATAATAATGTTTGACGTTTGTCGTGAGAGCTATGACAAGTTGTAGAGATGACATTTACGTAACCTAGAAATTGTTATTTTTTTTTCATAATATTTATTCATGACCATAGATACAAAGTCTTTCAGTCGCATACATAAATGAACTAATAATATGGCTATTTTAAAGAAATTGTTATCTTTACATAGTATGTACATAGGACAAAATGTCATTTTGAGTTTTTCGTTCAGAAGTACTCTCCAAAAAATTAGTAGGTAGGTTATACCTTACCTTTTATATTTTTTAACGTTGAAATCATCGCACTTGCATAAAATTAGTTAAAAATGATGTATAAGAGAATTATAATAATAATTAAATACAGTAACACATACTTTTCATATTTAACGTCGACGTGATATTATGTGACGTGATTTCAGAACGAAAGCAGACTATGCAAACTGTAAGACGCCATGTTGAATAAATATGGCAATAATTGAAAAACTATTACATTTTGTGCAGAGCAAATCAGGCTTAAATTCACTAAAGAATATTTTTCCTAAGCTCGTGGTATTTTTTCCTCTTTTCAAAGAAAGTACATCTTATGGCCGTAAATAAAACATCTCATATAACGATGTATGATTCCACGTGCCTTCTATTTAGATCTCCTACAAGCACATACGCGCAAAACCACTAGTTTTCGACAAACAAGGATTACACAATACTGAAACTGTTCGAAAGCGGTCACTAACTCCCAAGCCACCGGTTCCCTAAGAGCTAAATTACTATTACGTCGCATTATTAAATTTGTACAGAGGAACTATAATTTGAGTTCACTAGTTTGCATAGTTTGTAATAGCAGCGTTAATTACAAAGTGCTGTTGGTTATAAACAGTGGTTTTAATCTGTTACTTTACTGGCAGTAGAACAAAAGCTAAATGTTTTAAAATAAGACTTGAGTCGTCTTTTGTTTTTGTCCAATTACACACTGATTTTTGTTTTTTCTTCCGCTGATTATTTGAAAGCGGATTTTTCATTTATTATGAAAGAAAAAGGAGTAAATGATAGTATGACGATAGACAATGGAGATCATTCATTCTCTTGCCCTTATCCCAATTCATTTGGGGTCGGCGCAGCATGTCTTCTTCTTCCATACTTCTCTATTACTCGTCATCTCGCCATGGAAGAAAAAATCGTTTTGGGCCGGACCCAAATAATATAGGCAGAAACATGATGATTGATTGACGTCAGATGTTTTTTTTCTGATGCATACTTTAATATTAGCTATGCACTTTATAAAAGACTTTTTCATTCATAATTATCAAGGTCGGAATAAATCGAACATAAAATCGAATCTTTGCATAAGTCCAAGGATTTTAGCCAACCGTACCTCTTATTAATTAATAAAATAAACAGACTTGAATTTTTACAAAAAATTTATGAAAACAGATATTTTTACAAAAAAACCTTATGGCCGACTGTCCGGCTTTTTTCACAAGGACTCCTGTTATAACCGTTCATGGAGTACGGTTGCTAAAAAGGGACAAAGGATAGTGGCAAGAAGACCCCTGATAACCCTACTTTTGCTGCCTTTTACAGTACCCATGAGATACACAAAGGTTTCCTGTAGCGAATAATCAACAATATTGTCTGTGTAGCAAGGTTTTTATTGCTATGGTGATGTGAAACATAAAACAATATGATTACTTAATATCGTATCCGTTTTTTGCCTTAATAAAAACATTTTTGAATGTAAACAGAACTATTAATTTTAACAAAAAATACCTAGTTTACCGTTTTGAAAATAAACTTAATTGTGTTGAATTATGAACTGCTAGAATGTATATTTCTCTGTTTTTAAAACGTATTTATGATGTATTAAAAAACTTCAAATTAATCATACCTTGACACAGTGTGATATATCACATCCTCTGTCAAAACACCATTCTTATTGTATTTTTTGAGAAATATTAAAAATAACTTTATGAGTTTATGAGCCATTGAGAAAATTAACACTTAATTAACTCACCTAAAATTAACTGTTCAAATAGATTTATTTGAACTTGTTTGAATAGTTGTTACTACTTAATTTAAAAATGTCGTGATATTTTTTTTGATATTATTGTATTAACAACCTATTATGTTTCCACTGACTCGTTGATCTAGTAGTCGCAAGCGGAACTGCTGAGCATGAGGTACTGGGTTCGATTCCCAGATCCGACAAAGTGTTATTGGTTTTTTCCTTCAGGAATTTATCAGTAGCAGCCACGGAGTCTGTATTAGATGATGGCAATAAGCTTTCCTCGTATTAAATGCGACACTACACTGTCAGGCGAACAAGGCATCGTTTTACCTCTTTTTATACTTTGGTTCACACCGCGAAGTACCGGAATGGAAAGAACCGAACGAAGTATGAAAAGAACCTCGCCTGCCTCGCTCGCTCGCTCGCTAGCTGGCGGTCTGGCCTGCGCTTTAAACATAACTGGGCGAAATGTGTGTACTACACCTCCGCCTAACCCTTCGGGGATTACAGGCGTGATGTTATGTGAGTATGTTTGTTCCCACTGCTTGGACACAGGCCTCCTCCCTGGGAGAGTAGACCGTAATCTACCACGCAGGTTCTGTGCGGGTTGGTAGATGTCTCAATACGTCCTCGAAGTTTTAGTTCCAGGACATGCCAGTTTTCTCACGATGGTGTCTTTCACCGTTTTGACAGTGATAATGGTATAAATTACACTTAATAATGCTCCTTTTTTTTTCTGTTTTATAAATCATCAAATGACCTCCCCCGCTCTGGTCGGAGCGGAAGGGAGTGTCAGACTTCTACTGACTAAAACCTACCCATGTTCCTTCTTTGCCCTTTGTGTTCCAGGGCCACGGTATCTCTTTCGAACAGTCCCGCAGCCCTGGCAGGCATCGGCCCATGCGGACCCCTACATAGTTGCTGACATCTCTATGAGGCGCGCGTAGAACACGAACGCGCCGTCGACACGGCCTGTCATCTGCCTGGGTTCAAACTAACGACGTACCATTTATAAGACGGCATTATTACCGCTGGGCCACCACGGCTTTCACTGAAATAATACCTAATAGAGACAGTCTTAAAAACAAAGAGAGTGCCAAATTCACTGCGAGCTAGATACGTCTTCCTCTTCTGTTTGTTCATATTTTCGACAGCATCTAAAGCCAGGTCAGAGGCCCATGGGCGGCATAAAACCTCGGTTAGGAACTAACTACTCCATACAAAAGAAGCGTGTCGATGGTAAAAAAAAAAAATTCAGCTTAGCGAACTCCGCTCACTGATGCAGCCATAAATAAGGTCATCGACTGCATACGTGTAAAGGAATGCGGGAAAGTTGGAAGGTGGGCCAATGCCTGTGAGGCCTGAGAAGATGCCGCCGCATATTCATTTGAAATTTAAGTCTCCCATGAAGCTTATATCCACTTACTCTTTAATTTTTTGAGTAAAAAAATAATTGCATCGGGGTAGCAACAAGAAATGTATGTGTACCTCATCAAATGATTATCTTCTAAATTTCTTACCTCATTCAAAAACTTGAATATCGTTACAGCAGTACTGCTGATCCTAAACACACCACTGGGGAATGGGGATGTTTATTAACCTACTGAAAATTATTCACCAAGACCACGTCCTTCATATTATGTAATAATTTACGAAAACTGAAGAGAGTCCATTTTGCTAAAATTTTCCAAGTTTCCATAAATGCCATCTTTCTATGCAATATTAGCTAGAAGCTGTAATTGCAAAACCATTTAATACATGTCGGATCCGGTCATTGGTACGGACATAAAATGAATCGCAAGTGCGCCAGTGGTGACATCTCGCGATCTACTTACCAGTCTACCCACACCAAAGCGTGCTTCTACAGAGTCGTGATGTTAACAGCTCACGGCGAGGACGGCATGGATTGTCTGATCGCAGCGGAATTAAGTCGTCCCGGAACTGTACCCGATTCATTGTGCCCCGAGTTATTGTGTTAAATTGTAATTGTTAGTTTAATAGAAACAGTGTATCGCACTCAGTGTCTTTTCATTGCACGAAATCCATCTTCTGTCCACATGATATACGAGCCTAACGGAATAAATCCTGACAATCCGACATACACATTATGATCGCAGTACCTACATTCGAAACCATAACAAATGAGACATCAGTAAATGAAAAATACCCTTGGGGACGTAAATACCCCAACTGAAAACAATTCCTACTTCTGTCCTTCATAACTTTGTACAAATTCGAGTATTTTTTTTTCACAATCTGTATTACTGTCGTAAAGTGTCTCTGTTTATGTAATGCCCGATAATGGTATTAGTCAGTTTATGTAAATGACTGGGGGTTTCTCCTGGGAAATAAACGTTTGGGGGGACTGTGGGTGATGCTTGTATATGCCTGGTTATTTTTATGTCCCGTCTGTTATGTAGTATTATTGTATTTGGGTGCTTGGTAACGGTGAGCTGAAAAATGGGTGCGGTTTCATGGTGACTCGATTTGCTGGTGTATTGAGAAATCTGTTTAAGGGTAGGTACCTTAATTATATGGGTTTTAAATCGGAGAGTTAAAGGTGCTTATATATGTCAAAACATATATCGTTTCCAAAATATTAATAAGCACCTTCCAAACTGATTCCTTTAATTTGCACCAAAACGCAAAAATTTTGGTGCAAATCAAAGGAATCAGTTTTAAAGCAAACATTTGGTAGTCAATGGCCCGATAGTCGTGAGAACCAGCCTAACCAAGGGGTATTGTATTACCCAGTTCTAACTGGGTTTTGGAGGCCAGATCAGTCGCTCCATGTAACATACTGGGTATTCAGTTGCATCCGGTCAGACTGGAAGCCGACCCCACCATAGTTGGGAAAAGGCTAGGCAGGTGATCAAACTATTGGTCTAACAAATGTGCCACACAAACATTCCATAGGTATTTTGTAAAAACCGATTCTGATGTAGTATCAGATTGTTTGTCTATAATAACATTGACCCAATTCCATAACCTACTTTCCATACATTATTATGACTGTTTTCAATTCAAACGAGCACTGAATAATACTGAAACTGCAGTTGCACTTACACAAATCACTTTTATCACAAACATATTCTTGATTTACATCTACTTTTAAAGTATGTAAACAACATTATTCTATAGAGACTACTAGACTAGGACGCCGATGCCCTTGTTCACGATTTAATTTCTTAACATGTTACAAATATTATATATTTTTGAAAAAATCACTTTATTAATACCCATATTAATGCCACAGTCAAAACTAACTAACTTTTACTCACCCTAAACCTATATTTAGGTAGTTCGTTTTTTTGTAATTTTCTTGTTGCAGAAATTATAAGTACCTAAATATAACTGAGGTAATCTGTAATCTGGAGGAGCTCGTGGCTAAATAATAACAGCCGCTCGGGTCGATCTTTAGGTTAAGCCGTGCTTGCCTAGGTTGGTCTGTGGATGGGTGACCGCCCATTACATACCGAGTTTCCTCCGTGCCTCGGAAAGCACGTTAAGCCGTTGGTCCCGGCTGTCATTTGTAGATCTTTGACAGTCGTTAGGCAGTCAGTGGCCCAAAAAGTCTGACAACCAGTCTTACCAAGGGGTATCGTATTACCCAGTACTGATTGGGTTGTGGAGGTCAGATAGGCAGTCGCTCCATGTAAAATACTGGTATTCAGCTGCATCCGGTTAGACTGGAAGCTGACCCCAAAGTAGTTGGGAAAAGGCTATGCAGATGATGATGTAATCTGAAACAACATATTATTTTGAATAGAGTTCATGTTCCAGGAGCTCGTGGCTAAATAATAACAGCTGCTCGGATCGATCTTCAGGTTAAGCCGCGCTTGCCAAAGTCGGTCCGTGTTGTCTGTGGATGGGTGACCACCCATTACATACCAAGTTTCCTCCGTGCCTCGGAAAGCACGTTAAGCCGTTGGTCCCGGGTGTCACTGATAGATCTTTGACAGTCGTTATAGGTAGTCAGTGGCCCAAAAAGTCTGACAACCAGTCTTACCAAGAGGTATCGTATTACCCAGTAAAAACTGGGTTGTCAGATATACAGTCGCTCCATGTAAAATACTGGTATTCAGCTGCATCCGGTTAGACTGGAAGCCGACCCCAACATAGTTGGGAAAAGGCTAGGCAGATGATGAAAGTTTTTATTTAGTTTTGTCGTCAAGTAAGGAATTTGCAAGAAAATACTACGCACTATTATCTGTGACTAATAATGACAGCGATAATTTAGCGCCTGTAAGAAAAACTACACCAAAACCGGAGTAATGCAACTTTGCTCCAGCGCCAAATGGAAACACTTTCAGCAATTACGAACTAAAAAAACTACTAATTTATTAGCAGTTTTACTGTTTGGAAAATCGATTATTAAACCAATGGTAAGTAGCCCGCTATTACGCCTAGAAATGTTGAATTTAGATATTAGACTACTAATATCTAAATTCAACATTTTACAACGAAATTATCACTAATATGGAATGCCGTATCAACTTTACCTCGCTAATAGCGTGTGGCGTAAAACCACAATTAAGTAGTTCAAAACTACGAGTATATTCAAAATGCTGAAATTCATAATTACATACATCATACATAACGTGGTTTTGTTGCTCGTTATTTATAGATTTGAAACTAGGAAGCGGTAGACTGTGGGTCAATGCATTAATAAATAAATTTGATGATTTTGTAACACTTCGCTGCCTCTTTGGTCAGTGGTCGCAAGCGCGACTGCTAAGCGTGAGGTCCCGGGCTCGGTCCCCGGGTAGAGCAAAGTGTTATTGGCTTTTTCCATTAGACATTTCTGAGTAGCAGCCACGGAGTCTGGATTTGTTGATAGCAATAGGCTTGCCACCTATTACATGGGACTTAAATATAACCGGCAAAATGCGGGTGTACTATTAGGTACACCTCAGCTTAACCCTTCGGGAATTACAGGCGTGGTATTATATTATGGTGTTGTTATTTTTAGTGCGTCTTCTTGTCTGCTCATAGAGGCAACAATAAAGAAAGTTTAAGACTTTCTACTTGCTAAATATGTCGATTTTCTCTGATATATTATGTTTCTGTCTGAAACGGCTTATTGCAATGGATATTCATCAACTACATTTATTACAAGATAACTAATGCCATGATGAAAAAAAAGGCTGTAACAAGATCCTTAACGAAGCTGAAAGGCACTTATTTTCCCCGTCATTGCAATATTTTTTTGCTCTAGATCATTTTACAAGTTTTTTTTTTTAATACTTGTTTGTTAAGATAATAACAGACTTTACTTGTATTACCTCCTTGACCCGTTTAATATTAAAAGTATCCATCAGCACTATGTTTTAAGTGTGCTACATTGAGTTTTACCCTAAATCATGACACTTCACCCCAAAAAAAAAAATCTGAAAGAAATTTTAAAGGTGTTTCAAAATGAGCCTGGTTGCCATTGAACGCTCCGTCAAACATAATTTCTGAAGGATCAGCTTATAATAAGGTTAATCCTAATCTAGGCCTGAAAGAAATTAACCCTATTATAGTCCAGATAAGTGACCCAAAGGCACTTTCCCAACACCATTACATTTAACAACACAAAACCTTCTGTGAAATTTATTATTCCATTACCTAGAGAGGTCTAATATTGATCAAGTTATATCCACGATAGGCAGTGGGACCACTAAATTGGTCTGAAACCGGTTCCTAATCTACTAACCGGGTTCAGTACGTCGTTTCCTAAATGAAATTTAAACTTGTAACTGTCTATTAATACTGTGTGAGCTGAGGTTCAGTTAGGGAAATTAGGCTTGCTAAAAGGGACCTATGTTATAGACATTGATTTTGACTTGAAGGTATAGCCAGTATTGGTTTTCTTCGGGACTGTAGTTTCTAGGAAAATCAAATTTTGGGGATGCTAAACAACGTTCTGAAGATTCAGGAGATTATTTGAAAACAATACGTAACATTGACACCGCGCCAGAAGGCTGTCTAGACGTCTCACGAAGCATTACATATTTCTCCAACGACATAATTAACCGCTTTTCGGCAGCCTGTCATAATAGTATTTATTCTGGGAGGTTTATGTGTGTCATGTGTCGTCGCACACTAACTAACTTGAATATGGCATATAAATCTCTTGAGGAGCTCTTGGCTAAATAATAACAGCCGTTCGGGTCGATCTTTAGGTTAAGCTGTGCTTACCTAGGTTGGTCTGTGGATGGGTGACCGCCCATTACATACCGAGTTTCCTCCGTGCCTCGGAAAGCATGTTAAGCCGTTGATCCCGGCTGTCATCTGTAGATCTTTGACAGTCGTTACAGGTACTCAGTGGCCCAAAAAGTCTGACAACCAGTCTTACCAAGAGGTATCGTATTACCTAGTACTAACTGGGTTGTGGAGGTCAGATAGGCAGTCGCTCCATGTAAAATACTGTAAACCCCAACATAGTTGGGAAAAGGCTAGGCAGATGATGATGATGGCATATAAATCTCAAAGCTGCATTGAAATAAACCCTTTAAAGAGCGTAAGAGAGAACTACAGAACACGATGACATCAGCGTCTTTGTTTCAC
This sequence comes from Noctua janthe, assembly GCA_910589295.1. Taxonomy (NCBI): domain Eukaryota; kingdom Metazoa; phylum Arthropoda; class Insecta; order Lepidoptera; family Noctuidae; genus Noctua; species Noctua janthe. The sequence goes on from OU342561.1 coordinate 4,746,406, forward strand.
TACTCGGTAACTAAGCTGATTGCGTTTCTTGCTTACTAAGAATTGACTGCCCTTTGAACTAGGGCTGTGAAAGGTACTTTAGAATACACCAATAGACTAATATTAAATCTTAGCTCGGTTTACTTTAGCTTGGCTTGCATAAAAACTGTTGACAGTACCTTCTCTGCCAGCTTATGTGTTGTCTGAGTCTTAAGATCCTCACCTCCGCAGCTTTGGTGACAAAACTAGGGTGATTATCATACCAAGCGGTGAGCTTGGTCAGAGCAAGGGTTTTTAGACATCTCGGATATACCTAGCAATGCAAAGAGAGAGATCACAGCCGCTAAATTAAAATGGAACTGGGCAGGCCACATCGGCCGCATGTCGCATCAAAATTGGGCCAAAGTGGCAACAGATTGGGTTCCGAACAACAGAACCCGGCGACGCGGTAGACCCAAAAGGAGATGTCGTGACGAGCTGGACTCTTGTCAAAAAGTTTGGGCCCAAATAGCCAAAGACAGAGATAAATAAAAAGAGTGAAGGGAGGCCTTTTTCCTGCAGTGGGACACATCACGCTCATAAAAAATAAAGACGTAAAACTTGGATGAGACTGGCACAGGAGCGTGTATTTTGGCAGAATCAAAAAGGGGCTTATTCCCAGGAGTGAGTGAAGACGTTAACATCTTTAATTAGTAACCTCTAAGCCACCACGTTTTAAAAAAAAAGTTTGCCCTAATTTCTCCTGTATCGTAGGTGCGTTTACAAACATTTAAACTCACACAAACAGTCAGACCTCAGTGCCTTGAAATTCTATCCACATTGCATCCTCGTACATGGCAACAGCTTCAAATCGCTATTCATCTTAGCTTTGCTCCGTCGCGTCGTACAGGTCAATATTGAATCTAGCTTGTTACTACTGGTAGATACAAAGAGTATAGCCGAAAACCTTTGTTTGGTATTACACAGTTTATTTGTTATACAAGAAGACCTAGGTAAATAACGCTTGACACAATTCAATACATACGTAAGTAAAGATGCGTCGCAGGAAGGGGATTGTTTAATCAAAGCAGGCCTGCCTTTTCTGTATACAAGGTGTAAACGGATCCTTCAAGAAGCCTTCAACAAAGCATTCTGTACTTCAAACTAAGTAACCCTACGGATAAATTATTTCTGGGAAACGACTTATTGGGGTGAAAAATCGTTATACGGTAGGACTCAATGTTACGCGCTCATAACATGATTCTGAGGGTCCTGGAAGTATTTAAAGTAAAGTTATGACTTATTTTTTTAAGTTATAACTATAATTTCTCTCTCCTTTCTCCACACCTTTCTGATACCATGCATGTACAAACAAATATGTAAGTACAAATACATAAACACGGTATTTTTTTTCTGGAATCTTTGTCGATATCACTCGTCAAAACTGATTGCCTAGAGTACTTCAATATCAGGCAGACTTTTTGGTAGCATACTTGGTACACCTTTGTAGAAAGAAACATAGCTTCTATTGAATTAGGTACTTTAAAATTTTACAGCGCACAAAAGCTAAAAGCCCCACAGTGTGAAACAAGACAAAGGAACTTTTGGTTGCTACATTTTAATTACATAGAGCAATGGTCTTAAAATAAGGTAAGCAGGACCTAAGGTCGGTCTGGAGGCAAAGAGAGCGAAATGAAAGCGACCAAGAAAATGCGGGTAGATGGAAATTAATTTTCTCATTGATGAAAATGTTTCGAAATATTTTCTTTCTTGTATATTATGTGGCTTTGTTATCAAAGGTTAAAAATATTCTTGAAAGGATATTTTTTAAATAAATCATGGATTTATAAATAAATCTTTTATTGCTTCTTTGAATTGAAGATCTTGTTGGTGTTTAATATTTATAATATTTTACTGATTGGATTTTGTTATAAACTGTTTGGGTTTAGTTTGGTTTGTTTAAAAGATTCTTTTAAATCTAAAGATTCTTTAGGTTTGTTTAATATTTTACTGCTTGATCCTTTTTATAAGTTATTTTGTAGAATTTAAATAGTTTATTTAAACAATCTCATATCATGTGATCAGTGAATACAAGTTGTAACAGAAAGTGTATAGTCATATGAAAGGATATGCTGCTGACCATCAAAATGAACAACTTTCTCCATGGGTCCAACATCGTAAATGCGAAAAAATTATCAGCTGTCCCATACATTTGGGTCGAGTAGGTATTGAAATTTTGTATGGGACAGCAGATAATTCTTTCATCATCATCATTCATTACACCCGTGTTTTTCATTTTCAGTGTATTTCCCATCTTGGTTGAAATCTCGGCCTGTTTTATTAGGGGACTGTGTCATTTGGTTTTTCCATCAAGAATTTTTCAGTGGTTGCCACGGAGTCTGGATTTGTGCCCGGTTGATGGTAATGGGCTCGCCCCATACTGCATGGGTCCTAATAATATAACTGGCGAATATGTATTATTGGGTAAACCTCTGTCTAACCCTTCGGGGATTACAGGCGACATGTTATGTTTGATTGTGTATCTCCAATATTATTATTGTTCTGTTATAAAGTTACGGTTATACTACAGAACTCAAGTTTGATTGTCCCTTGAGTTGCGGGTAATCCTAGACAAACACAGTTATTTGTTACCTCGCCCATGAGGGTTCAGTCCCATGGATATTGTAACGTGCCATAATTTAATGGCGTATCCGTTTAATGGGATTTTGTTATTGGTAGGGAATCGAATACAAGCAACGAAGTCTTATTTACTGTAATAGTTATGTAGGATTTCCCTCTTAACTTTATTTACCTTATTTTTATCTATTATTTTTATATATTAGATACAAACACTGTAATCCTTGATATGAAAGCCAAAATTATCAAATATAAATAAATACATTAATTATTTAAAATAACTAACTTTACAATAAACTTAAACAATGGCTGTTTTTGATAGAGAAAGGAAAATTCGAGTGCGAGCAGTGCTGCCCGCACTCTAATTTTTCTTTCCATATCAAAAACAGCTCTAGTTCCCTACGCAGGGTTTGCGTATAAAAATATTTAAAAATTAAAAAATGGCGTTAAAAAACTCCTCCTCAACGCTGTCAACTGGTAATGTACCCACGAGACTAGCGGCGTTGCCACGGTGTATGGCAACGAAAAATAAAATTGTTCCCTCGTTAATGTGTTTTTTGTCAATAAAACTCAATCATTTACCTTAAATGTTTGTTTCCAATTTCAGATTCCACGAAAATTGCTACTGAAAAACAACTTAAAATACAAGAAAGGCAAATAAAGTCGAACACACAATAGTCTTATTGGCGTAGACATTTTCATCCAGGGGATACCTTCATTTGTGTATAGAGCATCGATGTTACAAGATAATATAAAGGTTTTTTACAGATTTCCCAAGAGATACGGGCCTACGCATTTACATAAACTTGTATGGTAGAAATAGGATTGCTTACCAATGTACAAACCTGGGGTGTCTGCTTCAAGTATTGACATACGACTATTAGATTATCACAAGATAGTGTGTAGTTGTAAGCCAAATCGAATGAGAGAAAGAATTGTTCAATTGATCAGTAAATCTATCTATACAAATAAATAAAATTGAAGTGTCTGTTTGTAACATCATAATACCAGCTTTTTATTGAATTAATTTGAAAGTACATACCAAATTTAAAAATATATGTATATTTATGTTATTAATACCGTAGTATTTATAACAAAAAAATATTTTTTAAATTTATAAACATACATATATCATACGGTATTTATAACATTTTAATTTTTTAATATTTGTCTGTCTTTTTGTTCCGGCTTATCTCTGAAACGGCTTCACCGATTTGACGGGACTTTTACTCGCAGATAGCTGATGTTATAAGGAGTAACGTAGGGTACTTTTATTTTAGAAAGATAATAAGGGATCCGGGAAAAAAAATTAAAACCCATGAATTTGGTTACAAAACCCGATTCCAAAAGGAAAGTAATATTTTTTCAATAATTTCACGCGAACGAAGGTGGCGGGCAAAAGTAAGTTTGAAATAAAAATGTGTTATTATTGTTGCATCACAAAAAGTTCAAGTATAGATTCAGATGTTATTAACAACAAAATACTACGTAACTGTGGATCATAGGCTTTCTTGCTTTTCAATAGACTCATGGAAACATCATCTCATGGTCGCTCATTACTGTAATTATTCAATGTCAATTTATTATTTTTAGTTGTAAATGGGAATTATGCCTGAATTAAAACAATTTTTTATTTTTTTTAAAACAAGACCAAAAGCTTACTCCGTCAAGTAACTGGCCTTAGCAATTCGTCTTATGTAAAATACTGGCATTCAACTACATTCAGTTAGACTAGAAGCCGACCCCGTGTTATCAGCATTATCAGTCGCCTGCCCTTATTTGGGGTCGGCGCAGCATGTCTTCTTCCTCCATACCCCTGTATCACTCGTCATCTCATCAAACACCTCTTTTCTCACCATATCATCCTTCACACAGTCAATCCATCGATCCCTTGGTCTTCCTCTACTCTCCCATCCACATTCAGACTCAAAACTTCCCTCACGATATTTTCCTCATTCCTCCGCATCACATGCCTGTACCAAGCCAACCGACTACCACACAACTTTACAGTCACCGGCGCCACTTCCAGACTTCCTCTTATGTACTCATTTCTTATTTTACCCATTCGCGGAACACCACACATCCCCGTTAGCATTCAACATATGTACATATTTGGAGAAATAGATTTTAGGTTTTATTTGTTGATGAGAACCTATTATTCTAGCATGCTCCAGCTCTTTTTGGTCTGGGAACCCAACAAAGTGAATTGGAGGCATAAACGATCATCCGTAGGCCACTCCCAAAAACTGTTTGTGACCCCAATATATTAATTGCTACAAATTCCCCGCTACCAAAATGAAAATACATAAGACTATTTCCACACTCCAGTTACCAGGGCAACAGACAAACGAAATAGCTTGCGCCATCTGGTAGCATCGTAAATAAAACGGCTTTATCATGTGGAGCCAGTGAACTATAGGCAGCCGAGACTTTAGAGAATACTCCACTAGATTACATATACCGAAAAAATAAAATGGAAAGCGTGAAAAAACTTTTGGGAAATAAATGAATTGAATAATGGATTATTTGTCTCCTCGTAAGAGTAAGTAATGGAAAAGAAACTTTAAGGATTAAGCAAAAAAGTCGGTTTGTGTGTGGCTGCTGTGGTTTTTCTTTTGCAGGAAGTGGAGAGGCGGGGCACGTGTGGGAATCAATCATTAGATGTTCTTTTAATATCTAATATCCAAATGTGTTGTTTTACGAGAATTCCCTATATAGGGATATTAAGGACCGAGTTTTTTTAGGCTGTCCGGGGCGGGTAAATCGGATAAACATATTTTAAGTGAAGCACGTGTAACTTTTTTAACACTATCAATGTCCACACTGCGCTCCATAACTCAGGTTGCAGATGTTGGGGAAAATCAAGCTAAAGTGGGAGTGGGCTGGCCATGCAGTGCGAATGCACCCAGAGAGGTGGGCACAGACCGTCACTCACTGGACAACTTATCGTGGAAATCGCCGCCGAGGTGGTGTGACGATCTGATCTTGTTTGCAGGGTGAACATGGCCAGAGATTGCACAAGATAGAGAGGTTTCGAAGGTGAAAGAGAAGGCCTTTGCCCAGCAGTGGGACACTTAAAAGGTTAGCCATAAGAAAGAATTGTCCAGAAAGCAGAACAATCGCCCAGAACCATATGTGTTTCATGGAACAGGAAAATGACATGACGGGCAAAACAAAATCTATCACAATAAATAATATCTCAATTCAATATCTTTAACATTACAAGTAAGTGCTCCTATCTCAATTACCTCCAACCTAATTCAAACCTTAACTTAATCTAAATTAATTCGATATTTTAATAACACTACCCGTTATATTAGATTGGTAGTTTGAAACCGAAGCTCATTGGCTGTAAAATGCTTTGTTTATGCCAGCGCCATCTGGCGGCAAGAGCGAACAATTGCCACTAAGCAGTTATGCGCGACAATTGGGTATCTTTGATATTGATATTGTTGGTGAATGTGTCTTTTGATACTGGCAATATCAAATAGTATGTTAGAGGTATATTCAGGTTCTTGATTGAATTGTATTTTCAGACAAAAGGTTGGTGAGAGCTGTCTTACAGCCTTTATGGATCTAGAAATTATATTTTACTTGATTTTGTGACCCCCATTTCACACATACTTATAACTACAATTCTAAATAAAATTTATACATGCCTTCTTACTTTTTTTATGTCAGCCTGCTTCGTCCCACTGCTGGACAAAGGCCTCCGCCATGGTTTTCCAATGTGTTTACAATTTGCCTTCTCCGATCAATCCATTACTTTATTACTAGTCAGATATTTAAGTAATGAGAACGTTTGTGAGATTTTAAAACGAAAATTTTAACACAACAGACCTCGCATCAATATATAACATGTTTTTTTTTTTTTTTTCCATGTTCCTTCTTTGCCCTTTGTGTTCCAGGGCCACGGTATCTCTTTCTAACAGTCCCGCAGCCCTGGCAGGCATCGGCCCTTGCGGACCCCTACTTATTTGCTGACATCTCTTTGAGGCGCACGTGGAATACGAACGCGCCGTCGACACAGCCTGTCGTCATAAGACGGCCGGACGGCGAGCTGGCCCATAACTCGCCGTCCACAGGCTTGCCTACGGTGGCCGGGAGCCACCACGTGACCCCCGACGCCCAGGGCGTCTCCCGCGGCGACTGGGACGTGAGGTTCTTTCCCTCTCACGTCCCGCCACCTTCTTCACTAGCATGACTGCTTCGCAGAAGGAGGTGACGGCTTCCCATTCCCTCTCGCCCCGGGCCATGGCTTGAACCAAGGCCGGACGCGAGAGATCGCCGCCACCAATCGCCGCTACGAGATATATAATCATGTTTGTAATCCCCGGAAGGTCAGGCAGAGGTGTACCTAATAGTATACCCACTTTTCACCAGTTATGTTAAAGTCCCATGTAATAGGGGGCGAGCCTATTGTCATCAACCAGGCACAAATCCATACGCCGTGGAAGCTACAGCGTTTTCATTTATTGTCGTATTGTCGTCGCCACCCTGTATACAAGTACGGCTCAAATAGTTTGGTAAAACGATAAAGTTTGCTTCACCGGAAATCTCCTTTATTAACCGTATGGGATTATCCTGGGCCATTGTGTAGGCACCATTAACCGTGGTGTAGCAACCCATTGTCCTTACAATGTTATCTATATGAAGGAGTGGCTTGATTTATTAAAGTGGGTATTTGGATGAAGTACCAGTTGTGTATGTTGTTTGAAGTTTCTTGAGTTTGATATGAATTTAATGAACTCTGAATTTGAGGTAACTCAAATACTCACGAGGAATAAAATCCTTGTTTGTAGTCGGGTCTTAGATCACCATCTCAGTCTATTCAACAGTTGCGAGTTAAGTTTATTTTTGTTTTATTTATTTTTTGTTTTTGTTTTTAGTTTTGAATCCTTACGATATTTTTTTTTTCACCGTTATGAGAGCGGGGATGATGAAATAATTAACACTTATTAAAACCTGCTTAGTTCCGCTGGACCATTACTGGATTTTATTGACTGATTTCAGTATTTTGTTTCGATTTCCTTCATCTACTTCGAAGTTAACTTCAATTCAGAGATTGAACCGTCTATTAAAAGGTATAAGCAATCAGAAAATAATCTTACTTTATGAGGCGCAGTTGATTATTTTATATTGATTCGTGGCCTAGACAAGAGGCAACCGCATTCAAAGCGATTCGTGTGTCAACAACTTCAAAAAACTTATCTGTGCAGGCGGGAAAACACAGAACTAAAATAATTGTAGCAAGTTTGACATACAGATGCATTTTTTCTTACCAAGCAGCGTTACCTTGAACTGCAAACTTAAAGTGGTCGTACTGTAATTTCCAGTTGGCTGACCACTTTTCAACCTTATTACTATGAGCTTAAGGGTGAAAATGGCAGACCGTCAGTGAGCAGCATATCAAGCTACCCGAAACTGTAAAATTTTCCCAATCAACCTTGAACCTAATACTTTAGCGATAAAGTAAAAAATGTATTAAACTTTGACAGATTGTAGTAGCTTGATGTGCTGGCGTCTGTACATTGACATTCACCAGGGTTAACATAAGGTATTAGTTAGGTAATGTCATCATCATCATCATTTCAGCCGAAAAACGTCCAAAGCTAGACATAGGCCTCCCCCAAGAGTCGTCACTTTGACCGGTCCCGTGCGACTCACATCCAGCGGATCCCTACAACTTTCACCAGGTCATCGGTCCACCTAGGGTTGTCACTCCAGAACTTTTCGGCCCCATCGGCCATCCATTCTGCAAGTAATGAGCCCACTGCCACTTAAGTTTGGCAAATTCTTCAGCATAGATTATATCAAGGTTTATAATAATCGCGGGCCTATGGACGGTGAGTAATAGGCTAGCTCGCCGTCCGTCCGTTTTATGACGACAGGCCGTGTCGACGGCGCGTTCCTGTTTCACGCGGGCTCAAAGAGACGTCAGCACACAGAAAGGGGTCCGCAAGGGCCGATGCCTGCCAGGGCTGCGGGACTGTTCGAAAGAGATACCGCGGTCCTGGAAAACAAAGGGCAAAGAAGGAACAAGAATGGGTTTTAGTCAGTAGAAGTCTAACACTCCAATCCGCTCCGCCCAGACCCTGGGAATCATTTGATGATTTCCCATCCGAAAACAAAAATGTTTATAATAATGTACTGTTTTTTAATTATTTATCATCGCATTCGCTGTAGAAGGCCACTGTATCACGATCCTCAGCTTTACTGGGTTAAGAAAAGAACGATCCAATAAATTGCAAGAGTTTCAACACCATTGTACTAAACAGTTATTGTTATTTTCAAAGAGAAAATGTATTCTTCAAACGATACAACCCCGGTCGGGCAGTAACTCATGTCTAGATATTTCCCTCCGATAGTAAAAAGTATTCAGATTTTACGTAGTCGAACTCCGTTTCTACCTGTCCGTAGAAAAAAACTATCCGATCGTACAGTTATAGGAGTAAATGGAAATACTTTTAAGATTTTTCTTCTAGATTTTTAACACTAGCACGCGTAGCATGACCACCGTAGAAACGGGTTTTGTCGACAGAAGAATCGACAAAATGACAGATCAACAAAAGGAATCTGTCATTTTGTCGAATCTTCCGTCGACAAATGCTGGTCAATACTCTATCTAAATGTTTTTAGTAGGAGAAGTTTCTTCTTTTTTGTTGTTACCAGTGTCGTCATCGGAGAGTCCGTGGTGTTTTGTAATTTGTTTTAAATCACAAATAATCCAGGATGAAAAGTTATTAATGTTGAAAGGAAAGGTTGCTGTCCTCTCCATGTCCCAGTCTCTAAAATTTCTTTAACAAAACGATTCAGTGGTACAGCCTCGAAAAGATAATAGACAGATAAATATAGCTTCAGAAAGGTCAGGTGAGTAGTACTTGCAACCGTCGTGCGTGTATGACAAGATGTATGACCGTGGACGAGGCAAAAGGAGTATATAAGGATCGTAGCAGGTGGCGTGCTGTTGTTTCTGCCTAGTCCCATGGGAAAAGGGCGTGAGTTTATGTATGTATGTTTTAGACCTACTTTTGCTAAACAAATTATTCAATTATCCTCCTTGTGTAAAGACCTTAGTGGTAACATCATCAAGTAAGATTGCTATGTTCCAGTTTCAAAAGTTTGTGTGAGCGCATAAGACCATCAAGTTCCCGTTCAATTTTGGAAACGGCTTCTTTATAAAATACTATAAAAATGTAAGTATCTACTAGGATACTAAGAGTAAACGGCGATTGCATGTTATTATTTCATACAACGCGGTTAAGCGAAAAAAACAAAAGAAAACTGCAAATCATTTTCGGAGGCGTCGAGCCAATATCAATAAAACCTTATGTCCTTGAACTTAGAAATAAGGATATTTCTTTACATAACAAGAAGGCGTAATAGCCATTATATTGCGCTGTTTCTTTTATACATAAATACTGTAAATTAACCGACATCGAGGGAAACATACCTAAATATGAGTAGTGTTTTCTATATAAGGTCTATCTTTTCATACACGAAATATTTTAAGAGTAACTTCTATAAGTCATAAAGTCGCCATAGCAACGAAAAAGAAAATTATCTGAGTGTTTTTTTTTACGAAATTATTATAATTCTAAATTTTTTTGAGACTTTTTGCATAAAACCTTTACTCCCATATTCTAACAATGACAGTAGGTAAATACGACGTAGTAAACTAGCGTAATGGATGCTTAAAAATAAGGAGACAGTATTTATTTTGTGGGTCAAGTAATTTTGAATTATTTATTTTTTATAAAAAAATATACTCAGATAAAAAAAAAATCCCTTGAAATGGCTTTGTTATAGCCGTTAGACGATTCCCTGAAAATATTTCGTGTATGAATAGTTAGACCTTATACATTTATAAATTAAAATAACCTGTATTACCTAACTAACTCAAAAGTAAACTTAAAAAATGGCGTCAAAAAACTCCTGCTCAACGCTGTCAACTGGTAATGTACCCAAAAGACTGGCGGCGTTGCCATGTTGTATGGTAACGCTAAGTCTTTGGCCTAGGTAAAAGCCAGCCTTTGGGTCACGGGAAGACTCAACTAAGCGTTTTCTATTAAAAGTAAAGTTTTAGTACTTACCAACCTAGTAACTACTTAGTTTCCCGCATAAGTATAGTTTCTATCTAAATTGCTTAAGATAGAACTATCTCATATTTTCATTCAGATATAGTCTTGTATTTTTACATCAAAGTAGGTTTTGTTGGTTCAACCTACCGAAAGTGATAAATTCATGTATACACTTAGATACTTATTTTAACATATAAAAATATTACACATTCCCTTCCCCGAAACCTGTCTTGTGACCGTGAAAAAACCTCCGCATTTCCCTACAAAATATAACTTCATTCAGTTTCACGGACGACGTGTGTTTTAATATCACACCGTGTATATTTATAGGTCCTATAAATTGCAGACACTTAACACACTTTCCCTCTAAAAGGCATGTATTTCGGAACATTCTCCGGAGGTCATAAAAATGTTTAGCTAGGTACTAAAATATGCTTTTAATAATGGTCCTAAGGTTCGGCTATTAATCCTGGTCCTTCGGGCCGGATGAAAAAAATTACACGGTGTAATCATAGCGATTTATGGTAATATATTCCTTGGTAACATTTATTATACTGTAACGTGAATTTGATCATGTAGTGGGGATTATTTTTTAACAAACCTATAATATTGAAATGAGTATTGAATCATTTGACAATATTGTTACCGAAAAAAATTTTACAAACATGGTTTATATTAAAATTTATATTTCTTTTAAAATTTTTGTATTGTGATAAAAAACCACGTAACCACCGTAACCACTATTTAAGTCAGAATAAATAGCTCTCTCTCTATTAGAAGTCGAGTCATGGTAATTATTATTAGGTTTCTCGTTTTTAATTTTGGTATTTGTTAAAATATGTATTAGTTTATTTTATTTGTATATAAGTATTAGTATCATTATAAGTGCCTATATAAATTTTCGATAGCAAGAAGTTATTTTTATATATTTATTTTGTACCCTATCACAATGTTTTCTTATTTAACCCAAAGGTTGACTGGTAGAGAATGCCTTGTGGCATTAAGTCCGCCTATGTATCACTATTGTACATGAAGTTTAAATAAATAAATAAAAAATTACGCAATGGAGGTGCTGCAATCTAAAGTAGGGTACCAAGATATTGTCAGTTGTAATATCAATTAATGGAACCGCTAAAATGACAAAATTGAGTTAAATATAAAGGGTGTTAATAGACCCTTAATAGTTTGATGTACAGAATGCTTGGTTGACGGATATGTGAAGGGTCTGTTTACACCCGGTATAGTTCGACTGCAAATTATCTGCTCTATCGAGTGGTGCCTTTAAAATCTCAATATCTTGAAAAAAAGGCGATTACGTTAACAAAATCAGACCAGTTTTTTTTTATTTCAACTCATTTATGTGATGTATGGCACATTTCATGAGAATGAGCAATGTTAAAAATTAATGCAACGACAGACTTGGTATTACTTTTTAATGTATTGACACAACGTGAAACACAATAAAAAAAAGTAAGTCATTTTCCTAAAAAATAATGCTACATTATTTATTTGTTTAATTTTACCTAATAAATAAATGTCAACGGTAATTCAGGTTATAAAAATAACCTGCGGATAAACGAATTAAAATTTCAAGTATAAGTAGGGATCTATAATTAATAAAAATCAAAGCACTCCATTTATAAGCGGCACTACGAGTACAATTTGAGTTCTACAGTATGTTTTCTGACACGTGTTCCATCTTAACCGGGATATTACGTTCTTATTTGGTATAATATATTGTTTCGGCTAAAACGTCCACGTGGGCTTGAGATCCGGGCGCGAATTATGAGTGCCATAATTAAAGCCTGGCTGGTTTTTGTCAAATACTAATATTAATAATAGTATTTTTAAAGAAGTTTTTTAATAATATTATAATGCTATTTTGTATTGATAAATATACTAAATAATAAATCTATTTAATTGATGCAGGAAATGTCGCGTGGAAACTCATCAGAAAGTGGTCATTCTTCGTAATATTATACATATTATATTACATAACAGGGCCCTTAACGAAGCCGAAAGGCACTTGTTCTCCGCGTCATTGCGATCATTTTTTTGTTCTAGACCATACCTGGGAACCTTCTAGTTACCGAGATTTTGGGGGTCAAAGTTCCAATTTTTTCACAAGTTTTTATTTAAATAGATGTTTTTAATGTAAGATCTTTACTTTAAACACCTCCTCGACCCCCGTACTATTCAATCCATCCATCAGCACAATGTGCTGCCCCAAAAAAAAAGTCGTATCCCAGCAATAATTTTTGCGTAAAGTTACTTAGTTTGATGTTCATAATGCTTGATTGACGACTTCGTGAACGGTCCGTTTACACCCTGAAGAATTTTTATTTTTGTTTTGATTTCAGTTTGCATCAATATCATATCAGCCCGGAGTCACCCACTGTTGGGTATAGGCCTCTCCTTTCTTCTGCCACAGTTCCCGGTTCTGTGCGTCCCTTATCATCCGTTTTCCGCGATCTTGACGATACGTCCACCCAACGTACTTTTGGACGGCCTTGGTTTTTTAGGCCCAAACTTGGCCACCATTTGGCCAAAACCTTACTCCATCGGCCATCTCCGTTAAGTTTAAACTGGAGCCAAAAGAAAACCAACATAGAGCCATGATAATTATTCTTTTAAAGACAGTATGAAATTCTTCTCAAAGTAAACTTATACTGTCACTTACGGGATATCTTCCGTGATGGTTCCTAATTTTGAGCTCCCGTTTTATTTTCCATCCACTCGCATTCTCCAGTCAACCCGCGATCATGGCGCTTGCAGCAGCGTCGAAATATCTGGAGCTCAAATTTACGTAAGATATCCCGTAAGTGACAGTATAAGTTTAGTTTTAAACCATGAAAGCTTAAAACAGTGTTTTTCTTCTCAAAGTGTTGCCATTCTCAAATACAGTTCGCGAAGCTAGCAACACCTCAAGTCAGGTGCGGTTCTGTACCAACTGGAACCGAACATTCCACAAATACAGAGAAACTTCAAGCAAATGAAATGTTACTTGTTTACTTCGAAAGTAAATGTGTATTTCTAAGCAGTTTAGAGTTTACTCCCAAATGGATTTTGGTTTGTGTAACTGTATTGTTGTTTGAGTAATACGGTTTATGATTTTGAAACTAGGAATGTTTATTTATTAATTTACTAGCTTTTGCCCGCGACTTCGCTCGCGTTAATTTAAATTTTGACAATCAATTCGGGTTGTACTCTGCCTGTAATAATATAATTCAATTATGATTCGAAAGACACGTGGCGCCATCTATTATCATAAGAACTTTATTGTTGTTTTCCTCGGAAAACAGTACTTTTTTTCGGGATGAAAGGAACCCTATGTCCGTTTCTGTACACCTGACAACGTATATACACAATTTCAGGATGATTGGTTCAGTGGTTTAGGCGTGAAAAGGTAACAAACATACAAACAGACTTTCGCATTTATAATATTAGTTAGGATGGATGAGATACAATTATTAATCTGAACTTTATTATCATGTAGATATTCAGGTCAGCTAACAGTCGTTAAGTAGCCAGCCCGAAAGTTTGACAACCAGTCGTAACAACGGGTATCGTATTACCCAGTACTAACTGGGTTGTGGAGGTCAGATAAAACTTGATCACTTTTGGCAACCAGGTTTTCGGTTTATTTAAATACATCATAATATGTTTCAAAATATTACTGTTGTATTAAGTCACCGGTACCTGTGCCACGATAAACAATCGAAAATGAGTCGTGGATCTCTGAATGATTTACTTACGATAACTATGTATAAGTATTTGGGCTCAAAATGAAAGTCATTCAGGTAATATCTCTAGGTCAAATCTCAGCAACTCAGAACACTGACAGAAACTATCTAGGACGCCAGTCACACAATTTCGACAACACTGTTCTTTTTAAATTCAACCAGTTCCAATTTACAAAATGAAATATTCCTTTCTTGCACTGGTTTTGCAGTGTTTTCAAACGGCATTTTCCTCTAGAGCTATTGCTTTTTTGCATAAATTTGAATATATGACACGCTCGCATTCGGATTATTGCCAACGACTCCGTTTACTTCGTAGAGCTATCGTCAATTTTTAAGGTAACTGGGAAGTTTTTTTTTTTTTGTTCGAGGATTTCGTGGCTAAATAATAACAGCCGCTCGGGTCGATTTTTAGGTTAAGCAGTGCTTGCCTAGATTGGTCTGTGGATGGGTGTCCGCCCATTACTTACCGAGTTTCCTCCGTGCCTCGGAAAGCACGTTAAGCCGTTGGTCCCGGCTGTCATTTGTAGATCTTTGACAGTCGTTAGGCAGTCAGTGGCCTGAAAAATCTGACAACCAGTCTTACCAAGGGGTATCGTATTACCCAGTACTAACTGGGTTGTGGAGGTCAGATAGGCAGTCGCTTCATGTGAAATACTGGTATTCAGCTGCATCCGGTTAGACTGGAAGCCGACCCCAATATAGTTGGGAAAAGGCTAGGCAGCTAAATAAATAAATAAACGCACGCGCGTGCCTCCACGCCAAGCCACAATTTCACCTACCACTTTGTGCCATATTTTTGTCGTTTGCCGTACAGAACACGCGCATGCTTGTCACTATGGCGGTCAAAAGGTTAAGGTTCCGTCAATTAGCGGACGTGGCTAAAAACACTGGACTCAGACGGATATTAAGGTATTGAAGTACGACGAATGACTCCGAATAACGTTCACTGCCAAGTGCCAGTCTGCAATCTGTCCATACCAATTTAACCGTACACACGGCGACGTACAAGCTATACATTTCCCGTACGATAACAGATCCGCTTATATTGGTATTGCATAGCTTGATTGGTCGCTGTACCTCTAAAGCATTATAATAGGTCTTTACCTATGTAATTGGAGATTTAATAACCAGCATTTTCAGATTTTTGTCTGTGGATTGGCGCTCAATTCGAAATTCAAATAAATTTTATTCGAAAGCCGTGTTCTTTAAACTACAAATTCAGTTATTTGTTTTTAGATAGTTTTTTGTTTTTGTGAAGTTGTGGTAGTTTTTGGCGCCATGGATAAACTGAAAATTCGTACAATTTTCGAATATGAGTTCCTACGTGGACATGCCGTTGCGCAAACAACACGAAACATTAACGACGTCTACGGGCCTAACACTGCTTGCATAAACACGGTTCAATCGTTTTACATCTGGAAATTTTGAGTTGAAGAATGAGCCTCGCGGTCGGCCGGTAACTATTATCGACAACGACGAATTGAAGGCGGTGGTGGAAACGGATCCAACTCAATCCACGGCTGAGCTTGCTGCGGGCCTTGGAGTTAGTGTCAAAACAACATTGAAGCACTTGCGTCAAATCGGAAAGATAAAAAAGCTAGATAAGCTAAAACAAAAAAAAATGCAATTTAAATTTTCATACATATCTCCAATTTCATAGGTAAAAGACCTAATATTAGTGTTTTCTAGCTTTTAAACTTAAATCTGAGTAATTTTCATAACAAAAACTATTTATTCGATCTCCTAGTACCTTATAATAATATCGCTTTATGATCCTTTTTTTCTCAGCTGATATTGTAAAACATAAAATTAATTCGCCCCTTTTCTTTCAAACATAAAATAATTATTCAATTTAATTTTCTTACTACGAGTATTTCAAAATTCACCTGTAAACTCACAGCATCATTACTCTACCATCATAACACGTATATGAAAAGCGTACATTATGTAAATATGTCCCCAGGATCCTCCATTGTAGTGAGGTGGTCCGTGTCCCGTAATGGACATCTCAGGGCAGATATTGATGGATGCAGTATAATATAATTTACATTTTGCCTGCATTTACGTCCGGAGGCTTTTGAATTAGAAGATTGATGAACTGGTAGATGATATTATTATCTTGTCGGGATTTCGGGATAGCTGTACCTGAGTGTTCTAATGAAAATACATCGAATTTGACATCCCTAGGCATGAACACGCGGTGTAAAATGCAACGTATCCGAACGATTTTAAAATTATAAATACTCGTTCCACATATATTTTCACTATTTAAAAATATATTCATATCTCTGGGTGATACTAATTTACCTTCATCATCTGCCTAGCCTTTTTCCAACTATGTTGGGGTCGCCTTCTAGTCTAACCGGATGCAGCTGAATACCAGTATTTTACATAGAGCGATAGCCTATTTGACCTCCACAACCCAGTTAGTTGGTGAGACTAGTTGTCAGACTTTCATGCCACTGACTACCTGTATCGACTGTCAAAGATCTACAAATGACAGCCGGGACCAACGGCTTAATGGGCTTTCCGAGGTACGGAGGAAATTCGGTATTCGCGCTTAGGTTCGGTTTGCGCGCTTTGCCTAGGTTTGTCCGTGGATGGGTGACCGCCCATCCACGGAGAAACCTAGGCAATCGCGACTTAACCTGAAGATCGACTCGTGCTGCTGGTATTATTTAGTCACGAGCTCCTCTCCTCGGATACTAATTTAGCTTGCTGCAAAAAAAATATAGTAGTAATTTTCGATTCAAAAATCTTTCGTTTTACGTTATGTATACACCGCGCACTCATTTTTGTCCTCCTCTAACTCAGACGACAGTTTTTGCTATTTAATCTTCAGTTTTTACTGTTTTAAATGTGGTGAAAGTAACTGACTTTTATGAGTCTGTGGTTAAAAACAACAACCCCGACCAACTCGTATCGCAAAGCTTTTGTATTCGTTCGTTTTTGTGAAAATATACTTAAACTCGTATTATTAAATTTAAAAAACTAAAATAAAGTAGAATAAGACGTTATTCTTCCAAGTTTTTCCATTTTCCTGGAAAAGGGTGTAATTTTTCACAAAGATATACAGCATGCTCCGTTTACGAGATGAATTTATTTTTGCTTGGCATCTAAACAGCTGAATGCATTTTGATGAAACGAGAATATGACGTGCTTAGATTTCTCAAGTGCGTGACTAGGATATATTGTTCTAGAAACTATGTTGAAACGAGGAGAATTTTCTAGAATTTATGTTTAGACCCTAGTAAATAAATGGTTATTAATGTTCCTAACAAAGTGGCTAAATATAAATATATATATAAATCATCATCATCATTTCAGCCGAAAGACGTCCACTGCTGGACATAGGCCTCCCCCAAGTGTCGCCACATTGACCGATCCCGTGCGTCTCGCATCCAGCGGAGATCCGCAACCTTTACCAGGTCATCGGTCCACCTAGTGGGAGGCCTTCCAACGCGACGTCTTCCAGTTCGCGGTCGCCACTCCAGAACTTTCCGACCCATCGGCCATCCGTTCTGCGAGCAATATGCCCTGCCCACTGCCACTTAAGTTTGGCTATTCTTCGGGCTACGTCGGTAACCTTGGTTCTCTTATGGATTTCCTGATTTCTGATTTGATCACGCAAGGAAACTCCGAGCATAGCCCTCTCCATTGCCCTTTGGGTGACTTAAAGCCTTCTGATGAGGCCCATTGTGAGCGACCACGTTTCGGTCCTGAATGTAATCACTGGCAACACACACTGGTCATAGACTTTCGTCTTGAGACACTGCGGTAAGTTGGACGAGAAGATACCACGCAACTTCCCGAACGCTGCCCAGCCGAGTCGGATTCGACGATTAACCTCTTTCTCGAAGTTAGACCTACCTAACTGGATCGTTTGTCCCAGATAGACATAATCGTCTACAACTTCGAGTGTAGAGTCTCCGATCTTGATAGGAGTGGGTGTTACATGGGCATTCAACATGACTTTGGTTTTGTCCATGTTCATTTTAAGACCCACTCTTCCGGAAGCTCTACTGAGGTCATCGAGCATAGTACTGAGGTCCTCCATGGTCTCAACCATGACCACTATATCGTCGGCAAACCGAAGGTGAGACATGTACTCGCCATTGACGTTGATGCCTAGCCCTCTCCAGTCCAGAACCTTGAAGACATCCTCCAGTGCAGCGGTGAACAGTTTCGGAGATATGACGTCTCCCTGTCTCACACCTCGCTGCAGAAGGATTGGTTCCGAGGTCTGGTCCTGAAGTCGGACTGACATGGTGGCGTTTTTGTACAAACACTTCAACACCTCGATGTACCGATAGTCAATTTGGCACCGTTGGAGAGACTGCAGTACAGCCCAAGTCTCAATCGAATCGAAGGCTTTCTCGTAGTCTATAAACGCCAAACAGAGAGGCAGGTTATATTCTTCGGTCTTCTGTATAACCTGCCGCAGCGTATGTATGTGGTCTACGGTGCTAAAGCCTTTTCGGAATCCGGCTTGTTCGGGAGGCTGAAAATCGTCAAACCTGCGCGCGAAACGATTCGTGATGACTCTTGAAAACAACTTGTAGACATGACTTAGAAGTGAGATGGGCCTATAGTTCTTCAGCCGGGCATTGTCGCCCTTTTTGAAGCAGACCCTTCCAACTCGAGTATGACGAAATCAAACAGCTTCTGAAGGGCCTTAAGTACCGGTTTTCCACCTGCCTTCAGGAGTTCGGCCGTAACTGCGTCATCATCCGGTGCCTTATTGTTTTTTAACTGTTTTAGAGCCATCCTAATCTCGTACAGGCTGAAATCCGGAATGTCTTCGGTATAGTGTCGGGTCAGTCTAGCTCTTGGGTGGTTAGCTAGATTTGCAACGGGTTTACTGGTTGAAGTGTACAACTGCCCATAATAACTCTCGATCTCTCTCAGCAGCTCCGGTTTGGCGGATACGATCCTGCCATCGTCGGTCTTCAGTTTCGTGAGCTGGCTCTGCCCAATAGCCAGATCTCTTGAAAATACCTTGGAGCCTTTATTCCGCTCAATAGCGTCTTTAACACGCTCGGTATTAAAGCGGCGGAGGTCGCTCTTCAAGGATTTAGAGATTCGTCTATTGAGCTGCCGGTATTTCCACGCCTCGTCTGAAGACTGCAGGATCATCTCACGCCGCTCCTTCATGAGCTCGTGAGTATAATCAGAGAGTTTTTTGTTCTTGTGTGCACGACGTGTCTTGAAGAACTAAGATCCAGTCGTATGGACAGTTTCTACGAACCCATCGTTGTAATCGTCCACCGAGCTTCCTAGGCACTCGAAACGATTCTGGACTTCAAGCTGAAAGCTCGCGGGTTTTGGATCTGGACTTTTCAAGCTTGATATTGATGTTCAATGTGCCTCTTACCACGCGGTGATCGCTCCCGGTTTTCACTGAATTCATCACAGAGACATCATTGAACATTTGCTTCTTGGTTGACATGATGAAGTCAATCGCATTTTTAGTTGCACCATCGGGACTCTGCCAGGTCCACTTCTTGTGCTCACGCTTTTTGAAGAAGGAGTTCATCATATTTCCTTCTCCATAAAACTAGCCAGTTGGTGACCCCGGTGGTTCCGACGTCCAACCCCAAATTACCCCACCTGCAGCTCATTCCCGTCTCGAATGCCTAGTTTCGCATTGAAGTCCCCCATGACAACGGTGAAGTGAGTTTTGAAACCATGCAGGGCTTTGGAAATATCCTCATACATGGTCTCCACTTCATCGTCGGGGTGTGCCGAGATCGGGGCGTAGACCTGTATGGCCTTCAGCGAATATCGGATATTCTGAGTATAAGGTACGCCACCCTGGTCGACACACTCTCGATCTTCACCACGTTATTTACGAGGGACTTGTGGACGATAAACCCAACACCACCCTGGGACTGCCGGTCACCCTCTCGGAAATAGAGCAGGTTGCCGGATTTCAGGATTATCGTGTCCTCCCCCTCTCTTCGGACTTCAGATAATCCCACAATATTCCATCGCAGCCTGCTCAATTCCTCTTCGAGTTCCGTTATCTTCTCGTCGGTCCGGAGTGTACGCGTGTTATATGTTGCCAGGTCAAGTCGTCGGTATAGGCAGCCTGATCCCATCCGGAGATTCTTAGCACCCCTTGCCACGCCGCGACCTCGACCGCTAGGGACTAGGTCGAGGGTAGACGGGATGCCGAGTACTAGGGACCATTTTTGTGTTGCGCTCATCATTGGGGGGGTTTTGCCATAATCGCCACGCTTGGCAGGCGGGTTGGCGATCGCAGTACGGTTGTTAAAAACACAGAGAACGCTGCTGCCCATTCTCTGGTAAGTCCCTTAGTCGCCTCTTACGACACCCACGGGAAGATACGGGATGGTGCTATTCTTTTACATCCGATTCCATACGGAACATAATACGGAATATAATAAATCTCTCCATTTAAAAACTCAGTAAACAATAAGGGCAATTCTATTTTTGGCATCGAAACATGTCTATGATAATTAAGTCTACCTCTGCACACCTGGCGTGCTGGAAGTTAAACTTTGTTTGTCTGTCTGTTACCTAATTTACGCCATAACGCCTGAAGGAATTTTGATGAAATTTCACAAACAGGAAAACCAAGACATAGGTGACCTTTTATTCCAGTAGTACGTCCCCATGGAATAAATACCAAACTCTGCGTGGCCGAAGGTACGGGCAGAAGCTTGTGGTTTATAAATAGTTTTACCAAGTTTAGGTTGCATTATGTTTATTCTATTTATCCTCATTCATGGTAGAGGAAAATCTTTAAGATGGTCAAAGTAAAAACCTATCAGAGTGCTACCCACTCATTTATAAATCGGACTTCTGTTAGAGCCCTTTTAGATGAATAAGTTTACCTCTTTATGCGTACCTTTTAAATATTTAATAAGTTTAATATTACCGCAGAATACGGAAAAATCACAGAATAAGAAATATACGTAAATATGCCGAAAAGGTAAGGCAGAGTTGTGCCATGTTGTTGTTGGAACACCCAAATTTTGACAGTTATATTAAAATTAATTATTATAGCAGGTTAGTTCGCACCTGGCACAAATTTTGGCTCCAGGTAGCTACTGATTGATTCCTGATAGAAAAACCAAAAAACACTCCAGGAGGCCTTTTTTTTTTTTTTTTTTGGATGGGAAATCATCAAATGACCCGCTCTGGGCGGAGCGGAAGGGAGTGTCAGACTTGTACTGACTAAAACCCATCCATGTTCCTTCTTTGCCCTTTGTGTTCCAGGGCCACGGTATCTATTTCTAACAGTCCCGCAGCCCGCACGGTATCTCTTTCGAACAGTCCCGCAGCCCAACAGTCCCGCAGCCCGACTCCAGGAGGCCTGGGAATACGAAATAACCAACTAAATGATAAATTTCCACTCGGCAGTACACTCAGTAGTAAATAAAGTTAAATTACTGTTCAAAGTTATTCATCGATTCATAACAGCTGCATTAAGAATTAATCTGTTTATCCACATTGAGTTAATATTATTAAAATTTTAATTATAGCATGCTAATAATGTGCTTCCATTAGCGAAATCGAATGTTAATTTGTGTGTTTGTTGATGTAACTTTGTAAATTAGTATTTTAATTATGTTTAGTATTCAGCTCCGAATAGGAGAGCTGATTTTAATGGATTTGAGGTGCTACCTTGTCACAACACAAAATGTCGCCTGTGGAAAAACAGTGTCAAATGAATACATTAATTAAGTCCTGTTGAAAAACAGTGGTGGAGTTTCAATAAAGGTATATAGGGTGACTGGTAATTAGTGACCGATACTTAAACACGAAACTTTTTTTTTATATATGTACACACTTTTATCACAATAACACAACAGCAACAGGAATTTCGCACACGCGCGCCTGTGACCTATCAGCTATTAGCCGTTTAAAAAAAATATTTATTTGGGAAAGTTGTTTGTTATCATGAATTCAATCACGTGTTTAAGTATTAGTTACTAATTACCAGTCACCCTATATAAGTTTAAGTGGTTTAACGGTGTGTATGAAACTTACATAGTCCGATGGGGTACTTCGAGGAAGAAAATATGACTGAAAGACACACAAACGATGTCGTACTATCTTGCTCTTTGTATAACTCCTCCCATACTTTGAAGATTTTGTCCGAAGCCACGGATAACGCTGTCGTTGTGGCAGTTGAAGCTTATCCAATACAAACAAAAGAATTATCGAGACTGCGGATTAGATGTTGAATGCAAAAAAATACCTACTAGTATAAAATTTTGTTCGCTGAATAAAGTTGTACGCACAATTCATAAATATCAAACATTTTAAAGTCTTACATTTATTGATGAATAATGTGCAGAAATGTTCCTACATTGAATCTTCTACTGATCTTTTACACACAATGTTTTATAATCAGATAGAATTTTAAAATGCATACAAGATTCAACTCTAAACGGTATCGATATTGATATTCCACGTCAGACAAATAACCTCTTAACTTCTGTAATGCAGAAGCGTTGCGGGCGTGATAAAATCTTTTATTTATGTGCTAGCCTTCGCAATAGACTAAGAATGAATAGAAGGGAATTGTCAAAAACAAAATGACGAAGCTGCAGTCCCTGTCACAAGGTATAATAACTATAAAAGTACTGTAGTTGCCCATTCTATACCTTTATAAAGAAGAATGGGCAATACACTCCATGGAAGTTTTCCATAAAATTCAATAAACATCAAGAACACAAATATAGTAAAAAAATGTGGAAGCGAGAATCCGTTCTCGCTTCCACATTTTTTTACTTGAAGTATATTTGAATCTAAATATTTTATTTTACATAGGCCTACATGCACGTATAAAACATCAAGAAAAAGTGCACGGTTCGGGTTGGTCGTTTCTTATTTTTTTTTTTTTAAAACGTTGCTCCTCACTAGGAATTTCTCCTGTATCGTGGGTGCGTTTACAAACATTTAAACTCACATACACAAACAGCGAGAAGAACTGGAGAAGAACTGGCAAGAAATTTCACGGTTAGTCTTTTAAAATCGTTTGGTTTTACAATATTTAAAAAAATATATATTACCTAGCTAGCCTGCCAAGCGGATGAATAGGTAGGTGCTCAGTGAGGGCATAGAATAAGAAAACTTTAGAGACTCGAAACTCGGGTACGTTACGAGTTTCGCGTCTCCACACTATTCTTATTCTATGCTCTCACTGAGCACCTACCTATTCACCCGCTTTGATACCCGTTCCTTGCTATTTTTCTCAGCGTAGGTACGGAGTAAATATCGGGCACAGTTTAACTTGTCTGAGGGGAAATTGCCCGTGTTTAAGTTTTCGATTTTAGTATGTTTACAACAGTTCTGTGTTAGTGTTTAGGAGTCTATTTAGCTTCAGGGAGTGGTATATTCTAGCAGGTAGGTTTTCTGCTTCAGACTTCAGTTATTGAGAGGGCTGTATTCTACATAGTTAGTATTTTACGTAGTGCTCAAAACATTTTCCATAGCATTTTTCTGCTCATAGCATCTTCCTGCTCATAGCATCTTACTTCTAATAGCATCTTGGCCATTTGATTAACCGTTACAATAAAAGACAGGCATAATAATCATCGATCACAATATTGTTGGTAAAACTTACCAATGTTTGTACTTATAATATGTATGTTTCATTCTGTTTCACAATCGTTTTTTTTTACTTGCATTATTTTTTTTCTATTTTCTTTTTATTCTAGGATTCATTATAACACCCTATGTTTTTTTTTAATTACTTCATAGGTTTGCGTTTAGCCGCAACTCGCCTGATGTGAAGCGAGGATGCGGCCCTGGGTGGACCACGCTTACCTAGAAGGAACCGATTCTCTCGAACTTTGAAGGTACACAACAGAGAAGCCGGCAGGAAACTGCACAACATGTAAATTTAAATTATTTATTTATTTATTTAACTATTTATGCACACACAGAAGACAACACAGGAAAATAACATTATAATATATGAGTACAAAGGTACTGCTTATTTCAAAAGAAATTTCTGCCAGCAGACCCGCAAAAAGGAGAAATGAAAAAGAAATGTAGACAATAGTGTGTAAAAGGGAAGAGAATAATGTGTATAATAATTAATCGATATTTGTAATTTGTATTGTACAAAATAAATAGTATTCTGTGTATCTAACAACGATCTTAAATGATTTTATACTGATGGCTTCTCTGACAATTGCAAGTGAAATAACAAGACACCAACATACATACAAAACCCCGTCCACTAACAGTACCCCTTTCCATCCTTATATCAGACACCACTTCAAACTAAAATCATGTTCCAAATTCAATATGATTTAAAATTCAACAGTAGAAAGTTATGAAACGTCACAGCTAGTTCAAAACGATCTTATTTCAAACGAAGAAAGATTCAAATGAAACTCAAAGTAGAACTTGAAGTGCGATAGATTTTCAAAAGCTGTTCGAGAACTTTCCGATCCGAATATGGTGAGTTGGCTTTAAGAGATCTGTTTAACAACTTATATAATATTTCCATTGATATGAAACTTTTCATATTTGAGGAGGAACTTTTATAGTCTTTTCTTTTGATAATAATCTATCAATTGAAATATGGATCAATAGATTTGTATGTGGTGAACAAGTAAAATAAATACAATAATTACAGAAAAAAAAACAATTTAAATTTCAGGCTCGGACACTTTTGTTAAGTAGTTTGTAAGTTTAGAAAAAAAAAAAACTTTTCCTGTAAAGAATAGATACTATTTAATTGCAGAATTTAGTAAAAACATAAGTAGTTGCTGTTACATATTTAATATTGTAGACCTACAAAAAACCACCAATTTTTGACTAGTCCAAAATATCAGTAGGTCCAGTTTGATAGTAGGTATTCAAAACACTTGTACAAAAAAATTGCAGCTATTTTAACCCCGGAATACATTCAAGTGCAACTCCACCCATCGAACAAAAATAAAATAAACAACAAAATCCTCAGCTATTCTACCCCTACCATTTTCACATTCTTTTCCTATCGACAGTTTGTCGCAAGTCTATCACAAAGCAAATAAAGAAGCTTGGCGAACTCCTAAAATCGCATTGTTTACAAAACGAGTTGGAATGTTGTCAACGATTTGAGATAAAGCCTTCAAACTTTGTGTTACGTACTTGTTCCGGCTTATAGGTACTGTTAACTTGATAGGTTTTGTTTTGAAGCTTTTAAAATGGTTGGAGGAACAATAATGCCGTTTTATAGTATTGGTTTTTTAGTGTTAATGTCTATGCAGGGTGTAAACAGATTAACAGACCCTTCAAGAAGCCGTCAAAAAAGCATTATGTATATCTCACTAAGTAACTTTACGCAAAAAATATTGATGGGAAACGATTTTTTTTGGGGTGAAAAATCACGTTTTTGGTAGGACTTAATGTAACGCACTCAAAACATTGTGCGGCAGTAGAATTGAATAGTACGGGGGTCGTGGAGGTGTTTAAATTAAAACAAAAACTAACAATGAAAACATGCTTTTAAAAAAAAACTTGTGAAAAATTTGGAACTTTGACCTTCAATATCTCCGAAACTAGAAGTTTCCCAGGTATGGTCCAGTACAAAAAATGATCCCACTTACCTGGAAATCAAGCCCTTTTAGGCTTCATTATTAGTATTTTAACGCCCTTTATAATGAATATTCAATTTATAGTTCTGGTAATTTCGTCACTTAGCGCAGTTATAGTAAATTGATTGAGTATACGTAATGCATTACTAACATACCTAACTATTAACATCTAAGTAATCGAATTGCGTTGTATCCAATCACATAATCCACAATCAGATATAATTGATCGGTCTATCTCAATAATAGGTCGATGTATGTTATTCACTTAAGGAGCTCGTGGCTAAATTATAACAGCCGCTCTGATTAATCTTCAGGTTAAACTGCGCTTGCCTAGGTTGGTCTGTGGATGGGTGACCATACAGAGTTTCCTCCGTGCCTCGTAAAGCATGTTAAACCGTTGTTCCCGGCTATTATTTGTAGATATTTGACAGTCGTTACAGGTCCCGAAAGTCTTGACAACCGGTTTTACCAAAGGGTACCGTATTACCCAGTACTAAATGGATTGTGAAGGTCAGATAGGCAGTCACTTCATGTAAAATACTGGTATTCTGCCGCATCCGTTTAAACTGGAAAACCGACCCCAACATAGTTGGGCAAAGGCTAGGTAGATGATGATGTATGGTGTGCACTTGTATGTTTTATTTGTCTTTAATGCACTTTGTTATTTTAAAGTTGCAGACAGAGTTCAGAGGCAGATTGTTGATTGATTGATTGATTCAGCTGCTGTGGACGCCGCAAACTTGACAGTGACTTTAATACATTTTATGACTGAGTAGGAAAGTAATATTTGCTATAATGTCGGACGAAGGTCACGAGCAACATCTAGTAATAAAATATAATAAGAAATTCCTAATTATAGGAAAATATGGATGCTGCTGACACTGGAGAGCAGCGGTGGCCCAGTGGTGGAGAACCCGTCTTTGGAGCCATAAGTCGTGGGTTCGAACCCAGCCAGGCGCATTACTTTGTGTAAGTTATTTCATCACCACTGCTCTCAAAACGGTGAAGAAAAACATCATGAGGAAACCGGCATGTCCTAGAACCAAAAATTCGAAGACATGTGACATCTATCAACCCGCACTGGGCCCGCGTGGTGGATTATAGCCCAATCCCTCTCATAGAGAGGAGGCCTGCGTCCCAGCAGTGGGAGCATTGATAGGCTGTTTATTCTATCCTATGCTGCTGAAGGCGACAAACTCGTAGCGTAGGTTACCATCCATACAGCAGCTAAGAAGAAAACCGGAACGGAAACTTACTGCAACATCAAGAACTGTTGAGTTAGTAGCAAAGTTGTACTGGCACTACCAAGTAGTACCTACTACAGCAACACAGTACAAAAAGTAGGTATTACAGCTCCATCACACAACATCACACAAATGAAGTTAGACTGTGAGGTGTTAGTTCTTCATCTACACAAATCAAGAACTAACATAAAAATTCTAAATCGAGCAGTTAAAGTTATCCGCGACTTAAGACCATATAGAAAAACCCGTCAACAACTGTCAGGCAGTAGCCCAACCTGGATGAAGAACCAAAAAGTCAAAGAAATTAGCTTTTAACAGAAATTTTACAGGCACTTATTAACCTTCAAACTAGGACACAAAAATGATGTAGTGACAGAAGTAATATTGTATTATTACGGAACACTTTCCCCAATCTCACACAAGAAACTCTTCAACTACTAATTTAATCAACCTACGACATTTCTGTACTACTCAAAGAACAGCAGCCTTACAAACGCCAATTTTGTCTGTAGTAATATATTCAGTGAGTATGATCCTTCATAAATGAGTGGGTTCGTCTGAATACCGTCTTGAGAGCCTTGTGCAAGACTACTGGCACATGAGATTCCATATAAAATTCATTCGCTTATTCCTGGAGTTCCTCAAATGTATCTTGTTCTGCGAATTTAGCTAGTAGGGATGTCTTTTGTGAGAATTTAATGATTAGGAGGAAATTATGCGGGAAATTATAAAAGCTACTTCAATGGGTAGTTCTTTTTTTAAACTTTTTTTTTTGTTTAAATCAGCTTATTTCGCATGCAGAATTCTAAAATAGACGATTTGTTTACTTCTTGAGCCTTTCTTATGTTCCATAAGTATTTGATATTAGTGTAAACAAACGCTGTTTGGTTTGAATTACATGTACATAACACATTCATCTTTATTAATAAGGTTTTAAGTTTGCCTCACCATGCGTTTTTTTTTTTTAGAATTGTTAATCATCGAACGACCCCTCCCGCTCTGGGCGGAGCGGAATGGAGTGTCAGACTTGTACTGACTAAAACCCATCCATGGTCCTTCTTTGCCCTTTGTGTTCCAGGGCCGAGGTATCTCTTTCGAACAGTCCCGCAGCCCCGGCAGAAATCGGTCCTTGCGGACCCCTTCCTGGTTGCTGTCATCTCTTTCAAGCGCGCGTGGAACACGAACGCGCCGTCAACACAGCCTGTCGTCATAAAACGGATGGACAGCGAGCTAAAGTCTCACCACGCCTGTCAATTATTGTTGTTTATAATGATAAATTAAAATTTTGAACGAAAAATCGTTGAAAGATATTGTAGGGAATAAAAAAACTCAGTTGCCCAATCAAACACGATTTATCTTTACGGGTGATTCAGGATTAGAATTTTGAATAGATACTTAAGTACCTATTCCTACTATATTCTATATCTATCCTACTATATTCCTTACTGAATTTTGAAGTGTGCATTATAAATCGACGGATATACATTTTCTACCATCAATCAAGCTATGAAAAACCAAATTAATCAGATATCTCATTGTACGGGAAGCTCATACAAAGCAAGATCAGGTTATACTGGATATGTATACCTTGATGTTTTGCACGTGTACGGACGTATTCTGATCCATTTGTTTACATTTTCAGCATAAACTTTTGAAGTGGAGAGAATCAACAAGGTACGCAATCACCTAATTAAAACCACGTTTGTTCCTAATAAACTGAATACGTTATTTCGAACTGACTGGCAACTGTGAGTTTCTATGAATTATAATTTATGTCACGTCTTCATTAATTAATGTCACCCATGTCACTGAATACAGAATTCTAGCTTTGTAGAAATGTGGTTTCTGTATCTAGGTCTAATTATTCGTGTTTTGATTTCAAATTAACTCAGGTCTGTGTTTATAATAATTTTAGTGTGGAGAACTAATTAGATATATGCTACCTTACTTAATTATGAAATTTATTAGCGTATGGCAATAGTCCTAAGCCTACCGTTTCCTTCTCGACTGGTGACAGGAAAACCGATGAAAGAAAGAAAGAAAAAGTATGTATTAGTCCGCACAGGACAAAACAAAAAATAATATTACAAACCTATGTAAAAAAGTAAACATATGAAAAAAAATAGAACAAACCCTATCTCAGCATTGTGCTGAAACATTTAAAAAAAAAGATGATGATGATGCGATGGTGAGTAGTAATAAATCATTAGCTTCCTTGTTTTAGTAATAACGTCAAAATATAAGAATGTGAGGTTACCTTAAACCTCATATTCTTAACAGAACATTTGTCTAAACAAGCCTAAGATATAGCTTAAAAAAAGCCTTCTTGTTAATTATAACACTTCATATTGTATGCAGAATGACATTATCCCATGAGAAAAATCGGCTTACAAGTATACCAAGCCCCTGACTTCAAAACTTACGAAGCACACTGAGGACATCTCCGATGAATAAAAATATGAATCTCAACTCGATCCAAGTTGGCAGACAAGCTCGCTTCTAACTTAAGAATACAATATTTCCTCGCCAACTTTATTTCGCGGTAAATATCCAAAATGAACAAGTTTTACAAGAACAGTCTGCGAAGGTAATAAACTTTTCGAATTTTGAAAATTAAATCCGTGGTCGCGGCTCCAAACGGAATGTTGGCCACCTGAAATCCGAGAAGGTTTTAATCATAAAAACTTATTGCTGAGCCACTCTTGTAATTATGATTAAAAACTGTTCCTTTCAAATTGTTTACAAAAGGCGTAACGAGTATTTTTAATGCATCGAATTTAAGTTCGGGGTCATCCTTTAATCACGTGAAGTTTGAACAGGGGGAAGGGATCAGAAAAAAATCACGATTAATTATGATGGGGGGAGGTAACGTGATAATCACGTGTATTTTTTTCGCGGGACGAAAAACATTAATAAATTGTATGTGACGTGTTAAATATATATTACCAATAATTAATTAAAAACTTGAAAGTGATTTTTGGTCTCAAAAACACAAGCAAGAGAATTTAAACACATTGTACAACTATTAGATATTTTCAATAATAAAAAATACACGTGATGCTGTGAGGGGGGAGGAGCCTAAAACCTCACGACGTATCACTAAGAAGGAGGGGGCGCTATAAAAGTGGCCTAAAAAACCTCACGTTATTAAAAGATGGACCACGTTTATTTCACGTGTTTACGCAAGACCTATAGATTAAAACACACCGCGGTAATTAATTTTGTAAATGATTCAGTAAAGCAGCGAAAGTTTGTCTACGCGAATGGAAATCCAGGAAAGCGACGAGTGACACAGTTGCCGTTATTAAATAATGAAATATTCATCGAGTAATTTTCCGCTTTGCAGTGTATTTATGATTAATATGTAATAAATGGTAATGTAAACGTTTGGTGCGTGAACGATTTTAACTTTTGTGGGATTAGTGAATGAAACGGAAAACGAAGTTATTAATTTTATTTTGCTTCAAAATGCAACCGTGATTCTTGTTTTGTAATATCACATAGATTAAAATTGTTATAGCATCGTACCCAGGTGTCACAGAATACTGCACTGAAATAACTATGAGGATAAAGTAGGACTAGGTAGGTAAGAGATGGTATTGGATATTATCACCAAAGAAAGTGTTAGTGATATACAGGGTGTTTGGTGCATCGTTTGCCAAATTGAATAGGCCGAATGGAGAGGTCATTTGCTATCTCTTTAGGCCCAATAACTCACTCTTGGCCACACCGGTTTTTTTATTACAACTTTTTAATTTTTATTTTGAAAAATTTCCAAACATTAAATTATTTACATTAATGCTTACATTAAAAAAAAAGCTATTAGTATATTCCTTAAATTACATTTTAATTTTTATACGTACTGTTGTATGGTTCTATCAAATTCAAAACTAGTGAAATGCGAAAACTAGTGTTTTATCCTGAATATGGAGAATTTGAAGATCTCGATCGCTTTTAGTTTTTTTTTTATAGTAATTTAAAGTTGAGTTTTAAGTTTATTTTTTGTTTTTCCAAAAGCTTTGTGAGTTATTTAAAAAAAAAATAGATGTTACTAGCGAGTAGTTTTAAATTTGATAGAACCATACAACGGTGCGTATAAAAATTAAAATGTAATTTAAGGAATATACTAATAACTTTATTTAAAATTTAAGCTTTCGTGTTAAGTTTGAGATTTTTTCAAAATAAAAATAGAAAGTTGTAATAAAAAAAACCGGTGTGGCCAATAGTGAGTTCTTGAGCCTGAAGAAATAGCAAATGAACCTCTCCATTCGGCCAATTCAATTTGGAAAACGATGCACGATGCACCGATGATATGTATAATATTCATTGATGTACCGTGCTATGGAACGGGCAATGCTTGAAGTCTCTCTGAGGGAAGGAACGCATCCGGAACGAGGTGATCCAACAGAGCCAGAGTTGTTGAAATAGCTTACAGAATTAGTAAGCTGAACCGATGACCGTTGGGGTAGACGTGTTCTTGAGTGGAGACCGCTAATTGGCAAGCGTAAGGTGGGACACCCTCAGGCTCGGTGGAGCGACGTTCATCATAGGGTGGCTGGCAGCAACTGGATGAAAGTTGCCGAGAATCGTGTTGAGTGGCGTGCGATTGAAGAGGCCTATGTGCAGCAGTGGACTGCTGTAGGCTGATGATGATGAAACGACTTATGTATGGTGTATTTGCGTCTAAAATACCCATAATTTTGCACTGAAACATTTATTTGTGTTTTATCTAGAATCGTGCCGTTTCGTAAGAATAAATAAACAAACATTTTCTTTGTCCATAACAATATTTTTTTTTTTTTTTTTATAAATCGTTGCCCCACACTAGGAATCTCTCCTGTATCGTGGGTGCGTTTACAAACATTTAAGCTCACATACACAAACATCCAGACCCGGAACCTACCTGTAGGCCATACAAATATTTGTTCCGTGCGGGAATCGAACCCGCGACACGAAGCGCAGCAGTCAATCGCTCAGCCACTGCGCCAACCGTGTGTCCATAACCATGTTTGAAATGTCGATTGTTTTCCCGTAAATACTCTATAGGGAGGAGAAAACAGACACAGACTAAATTGAGTTTGTGGAATAGTACAGGTGAAAACTTGCTTTACAAACCGAAAACAGTGTTCTGTAAACATCGAAGTACCGATAGTTATGTACTGTTACCTGTGTAAAGGGTTAGTATAGACGCACCCAAACGACAAAAAATAATGTCGCCGTGTAGTTACAATTGGAATTATGTCGCTGTAGGTGTTCAGAGTTGCTTCTATCTCACTCTTTCTTCTCTGTGATGTAAATTGCTGTTGTTGCTGTGTAGAGGTACCTACTATAATAAAAGTGCTTTGAGCATGTAAGCCCGTGAGCACGATATCAATGAATTGAAAGTCGAACGCGACTGCCAATCTAATCAAATGGCGTTTTATTCAATTTAATTAGACTGGGAATCAGCACTTATAATGAATATAAAAAATACATAAGACAGTCTCTCAAAACAACCACCCTGCGCCGTTATCAAATCTGTAGCGGCCAACACTACAACAACATAGTACAAAGAGTAATACAGAGCCATCTATGCCACAAAAGAAGAACAAACATCAAATTCCTAAATGGCGATATTAAAGTTCTCCGCAAGTTGTGAAATATAGAAAAACCCGACGGCAACTATCGGGCAGTAGCCCATCAGACACAACACCCATCTGATAGGAGATTCTGCCCTTATCTATGGGGTCTGAAAGACTTTACAGCCTGTTCTTCATACTTCTATAAATCTTTTAGCTGAAAAAAAGAAGGGGCAGAGCAAACTCCCCAGCAACAAACAACTGCAAACTGTATCTGACGATCGACATATCTATTCCTAGTGCAGCTAAGCTAACCATATTTTTGCAAGAGTCATCTTCTGTGAATGGAACTAAATGCTTGCATGCCAATAAGTGGGTGCCCAAATTTTTGACGCAGCGACGTGGTTGTGTTTATAACAAGTCTGAACATACCCTTAAAAGTAAATAACTTAAATTCTCAGCACTTTTCTCGGACGAGGGAACTTGTAAAGGTGTTTGGAGTAAACTAATTAATGATAGCGTTTTATTGTTTCTTTAGCTTCCGGGCAACTGGAGTGCAATTCGTGTTAGCATTGGGTGTATTTTATTGGAGGATTTTGTTCTAGCTTCGACGTTTTCGTGTAAAAAGTTTATTTTAAACTAGCTCAGTTCGATAAGTTGCGCCAATCAGCGCTCAGTCTTGTTGTCATTGTTAGTGATTTATCTTAGATAAGCTGATTTCAAAATCCTGATATGAGCTAATATTACGAAAATAAACTATTGCATAAAAACTTAGTCTTCATCTGCAGAGCCTTTACCCAAATATGTTGGGGTTGGCTTCCAGTCTAACCGGATGCAGCTCAATACCGGTATTTTACATGGAGCGACTGAGCGACCTATCTGACCTCCAAAACCCAGTCAGTACTGGGTAATACGATACCCTTTGGTAAGGCTGGTTGTCAGAATTTCGGGCCACTGACTACCTGTAACAACTGTCAAAAATGTACAAATGACAGCTGGGAACAACGGCTTAACGTGCTTTCCGAGGCCCGGGCACTGTCAGTTGGGACTGGTCACCTCTTAACTGCCACGGTTTACTTTAATTACTTTTTTTTTTCATTGTTGATTTAATCTTTTACTCTGGACGCTCTTAATGTGCAAGTATTTCTACATCATTATCACATACATGAATAATCTCAACATGAATGATGCAACCAAGATATTGTTAAAATATTTTGACTTAAAAGAGTGTCCATGGAGTTTCTTGCCCATTCTTCTCCATAGAGATCTACGCTTTGGAATGTGCAACTACAGTACTTTCTCAAGTTATTATGTCTTGTGACTGTGACTGTAGCTTCGCTTCTTTTTGTTTTTTTGACATTAAAAGTGCCTGTGATGGTCTAATTGAAATAAATGCTTTTGACTTTTGACTTTGCCCGGAAGAAGCTCGGTATGTGGTGGTGGTGAGCCATCCACAGGCCAACTAAACATAAAAACTTAGTATGTCATTATATTTGTATTTTTTGGCAGTATTTCAGCAACAACCAATTTGTAATTCTTTTACATCTGTACTATGAGGAAGTTTTACGATTTATAATAACTGTCAACCTCAGAATTTCAGTAGTTTCAGCCGAAATTTTTCTGAATTTCTCGTCTGAAGAAACACTACTTCGAGAAGACTCGACTCGAGTTACAGTGTGTATAGAAGCTCGGTAAAACTTTAATGGAAGTAATCTTCCACAAGGATTTCAGCTTCTGTTTCAAGCTTTAAACAAGAACATCAAAACACTATTACGCGCCATGTTTTATTTTACACCTCAGTGGCAAATAACATTAAATCTTTACATTTCTCATGCGCAAATAACCGTATTGAATAGTACATTCCAAATGTATGCCGCACAGTAATATTATGTACATACACTATTCCACCGTATAATAGAACAAGGGATCATAGAAATAGGAAAATTTCTATTATAATATGAACGTATTGCCTTTTGGGGAACAGGAAAACTCACTTTTGGCATATCGGAGTATCGGGAGAAACTCCTTACATTATATCGAATTTGAAATACGGCAAGATTTCGTATTTGAGAATTTTAAATTCTTTCGATGTTTGAAGGAGATTTCGTTTCGCAACGGATGAATTTTTAGTAGGTAGGATATTTGTTTTATACTGGCACTAAAGTCAGAAGTGGGATATAATCAATTTTGTTATGAACCTTGAAATGTAAAACATGAATCATCAAAATACATGTTTTTAATGTAAGATTTCTACTTTAAACACCTCCATGACCCCCGTGCTATTCAATGCATCCATCAGCACAATGTTTTGAGTGCGTTCCATTGAGTCCTACCGTAAAACGTGATTTTTCACCCCCAAAAAAAGGTCGTTTCCCAGCAATAATGTTTGCTAAAGTTACTTAGTTAGGTGTACAGAATGCTTGGTTGACGGCTTCGTGAAGGGTCTGTTTACACCCTGTATGAAGACCAACTTTTAACTGACGGCCCGGTTCGCGTAGTGGCTGAGCGATTGGCTGCTGCGCTGCGTGTCACGGGTTCGATCCGCGCATGGAACAACTATTTGTATGGCCTAAAGGTAGTTGTTCCGGGTCTGGCTGTTTGTGTTTAATTTTTTGTAAACGCACTAACGATACGGGAGAAATTCCTAGTGTGGGCCAACATTATAAAAAAGTATACGAATACTAAATACATTGTAAATAATTTACAGTTTACTTTTATTGTCGAACGATGTTAGTCAAAACTCTGAGAAGGGTTATGAAGTACTACTTATACCCGGGAAAATTAAAACTATTTTCGCAATTCATCCCGAACTCATATAGGTCGTGTTTTTTTTTTAGGGAACCCGTATCGAGGGCAAAAAGGGTGATTTACTTTCAAACATCAACGTCTTCGTTTCAAAACCAACTTCAGTTCAAAATTAACGTTGATTAACCAATTATTGGTCAATGGCTAAAAGACCATAATTATCAAATTGATTCCTGACTACAGCGAGGGAACAACACTGATAATTGAAGAATGGCAACGCATTAATATCCAGATGCATCACACCCAACACTAAGAAACAGGGTGCCTAACAATGGCCCTAAGCTTCATCAGCTTCCAATAATTATTATAGCTCTACATCGCACTAGAATTTCCTTGCACCGTGGTTACAACAAACACAAACACCTATACCCGGAACAACTATCGTCCATGCAAATATTGGTTCCGTACACCCATAACCAATTATAATTGCCTACAACCGAGCTCAAACATAATTCAACCCTTCAAATCGATTTCGACAAACGGTACCACCCTTGACGGACGTCAAGATAAGCGTAAAATAGACGCCTGTCTGTCGCGTATAACATCACGCCATATTGGGCTATTGAAGGATTTATTGAGCAATAGATAATTCTCATAGTACGAGAGTCGTTGTCAACTTTATGGGTATCGAGTGTGCTGCAATTTTCTTTTTTATGAAACTTTTTGATGTTCTGACGTTGTGTGGTTGCCAGGATTTTTTTAAGGGGCCTGTATAACGCTGTTGGCCTTGTGTCAACAAATATTACAAATGTGTGCACCTCACGCCGATTAGTCGGTAATTCAAAATTATTACAACAGTAAAAACAACGTGGTGAGTTTATGTATGTATGTGTCGTATATGTCAGGATTTATTCCGTAAGGCTCGTACATCATGTGGGCAGACGATGGATTTCGTACTATAAAAACACACTGGGTGCGATACACTGTTTCTAGCAAAACTAACGAATTTCTTGAGATTACAACTTAACACAATAACACGGGGCACAATGAATCGGGTACAGTTCCGAGACGTCTCAACTCCGCTGCGATCAGACATTGAATGTCGCCCTCGCCTCGAGTTGAACATCAGGGCTCTGTAGAAGCGCGCTGTGGTGTGGGTAGACTTGTGAGTACCTAGGTCGCGTGATGTCACCACTGCGTACTTGCGATTCATTTTAAACCCGTACCAATGACCGGATACAACATAATTATGTATGAAAAAACAACAAAATAATAAACTGTATTTGCAAAAGAAAAAACTTAAAAATCATCCTCGTACCCTTTTTACATTACATTCTGACTTAGTTTCAAGTTCCTGCAAGTTTTAGGATGCGTTATTTTTTCTTTTAAGTGATTGCAGCTTGTAGCCTGCCTGTTATTTCAGGGTGAGGTGTATCAGAAGGAACCAGGTTATATTTACGGTCGGCAGGATCAATAATTTTAAACCACTGACCTTTAATTTATTTTTTGATTGGGAATTTATCAAATGACCGAGGGAGTATCAGGCTTGTACTGACTAAAACCCATTTATGTTCCTTCTTAGCCCTTTGTGTTCCTCTTTCGAATCAACAAAATCCCGGCATCGGCCATTGCGGACCCCTTCCAGTGTGCTGACATCTCTTTGAGGCGCGCGTGGAACACGAACGCGCCGTCGACACGGCCTGTCGTCATAAGACGGACGGACGGCGAGCTAGCCCATGACCTGACAATTATAGGTACTTACTTAATAAATATTATTAATGTAGCCCAAAAATAAAATTATACAAGTCAAAATTAGTATAAATAGAGTAATTCTGCTGCTACTAGTATTTCTAAATCAAAGCAAATACTGTGTAGGACGGATGGACAAGACCTAGTTTCTCAAGATGATGAATTATGTAAACAAAGTCAGTATTAAATGGTAAGTAGGGCCGTTTTCGTCCAGACAGTTCAATAAATAAATATTTGGGTTTGATGATATTCCAATATGTAGTTTTTTATTACCGTAGGTATTGGTTTTCAATAATTCATACGTTCTATTTATAACGTTTAGAATAAGGTCAGAGGCGTACCTACCGAGTGGCTCCAAGGACTGGGAAAAGAATGTTGGTAGTCCCCGACCAAGAAAGAGGGGTGTTATGTGTTACTGTGTATTTGTCTGTGGCATCATAGCTCCTGAATGGGTGAACCGATTTTGATTGAGTTTTTTTCGTTTACATTTTCTACTTAAAACATTTCTAATGTATCTGAAATCTGTTTGCTCACGTGTTACCTGAAGAATACAAACATACATTTAAGAAAACCGACACAATATTTCATCCCACACTCAAAGTAACTTCTTCACCCGCAGACAACCTTGAGTGAAAACTTTTCACTTGAACTTCTCATGTGGGTAGTAAAGTAACCCTTGTAGTAGGTACTTAAGTGTTCAGCCAATCAAGATGCACGAATACTTTCTTTTATTGAGGATTCATTGACCGGCTTTTGCTTGAGATTGATGACGTAAATATATATCAATTCGATCCTCTCAAGTTTCAAGGCGATTGAAATTGCAATTGATTGCAACTGAGCTTAGTGGTGAGTGAAAGAAATGGTGAATTGGGTTTAATTTTTTATTTCAAAATGCCATAAAATAAAATAAAAAGCCATAAAAAAAAAAAAAATGCTATTTTTGTGATGCTATCATGGTCCTGCGACAAATAAATATTTTTTCTTTCTTTCTTTCTTTCCATAGATAGCGCTACACTTTCGTCTTTTATTAACTTTTCTGTACTTTAGATTAGTGGTGGTTACTATAGCTTCGGGTATTCCCCGCAGATGTGGCTGAGCATAACACTTAGCTGCATCTGCCTCGACTGGAAGTGGTCCTGAAAAAACATAGTCAGGAAATGTGTAGGTACAAAGCAAACCCAAAGCTGTTAACCTACTGATGGTAACCTAGTTATAACGAGATTCTTTCATTTGAAATTATGAGGGCACGGTTCGCGCAGAGACTAAGCGACTAGCGACTGGCTGCTGCGCTGCGTGTCGTGGGTTCGATCTCCGCACTGAACAAATATTTGTATGGCCCAAAAAAAAATCTGCTTGCACTCAGGTTCAGAACTCTGACTCAATACAATTTTTTTATTGCCAAGTATTCAACACTAAAAAAATTTTTCTGTTGAAAATACTCTTAAAGCAAATGGCCTAAAATTGAAACATTTTGCATAATTTACACACAAACTTGAACATTAAACAGAATATGACTAATAGGACAATAACACCACAGTCTTGATACAATAATAAATTACGTTAGGGTCGTCCCTAATCCTATAGTTTATGACCAAGATAGTTTAGGCTGTGGTTGTCAAATGGCCGAAAACAGAAGATTTTGATCAATTTGCTATGTTGCTTTATTTATTGCTGTCTTGTCAAGAAAACCTTTGTCTTCTTTTAAATTTTCTGTGATATTTTTTTTTATGCTCTTATTTCAAAGCTCAGTAATACTGAACGGGGGTTCATCATCATCATCATCATCTACAGCCCGACTTTACCACTGCTGGGTATGGACCTCTGTTTGGGGTCCACTTAAAAGTAAAAAGTAATTTCCAGTTACCTATTAAAATTATTTTTATTTTTTAAGTACCGTATGTAGGTTCATACATGTTGTCATGTTGTTGGGTCCACCCATTACATGCCGAGTTTCCTCCGTGCCTCGGAAAGCACGTTAAGCCGTTGGTCCCGGGTGTCTTTTGTAGATCTTTGACAGGCGTTAGGTAGTCAGTGGCATAAAAAGTCTGACAACCAGTCTTACCAGGGTATCGTATTACCCAGTACTAACTGGGTTATGGAGATCAGATAGGCAGTCGCTCCATGTAAAATACTGGTATTCAGCTGCATCCGGTTAGACTGGAAGCCGACCTCAACATAGTTGGGAAAAGGCTAGGCAGATGATGATGACGATGACGAAGGTTCATATGTATTCAGTAAAAAGTCAGATAGGCAGTCGCTCCATGTAAAATACTTTTATTCAGCTACATCCGGTTAGACTGGAAGCCGACCCTAACATAGTTGGGAAAAGGCTAGGCAGATGATGATGCATTTAGTAAAAAGTCGTTATTTTGAAATTACAAACAGACACTTCAATTTCATTTATTTGTATAGATTCTAGTTAACTTTCAGCCTAATCACCCCAATATCGTTAATCCCTAAATATAATCGTAAATAACCTTAAACTTCTGACCCACTGGACAAATGAGGCTTAACTTGAACTATCCTATCTCAATGAAAATTGACATGCAAATAAGCTGTAACCGTTATCACGACAGTAACAATTAGACGAAGGTTTAGAATCGTTATAGAGGTTCTGAAACTTATGATTATTGTGTTAGGAGTATCAATTTTATGCATATTAAGGCTTTTAGTTAGTGCCTTAGGGACTAAGTATTTCCTATCAATTAACAGTGTCTAATGGTTTAGAAATAAAATAAAAATAAATAAATAAATCTATTTTTTTTTATCTTTTTTTTATAAAACGTTGCCCCACACTAGTAATTTCTCCTGTATTGTGGGTGCGTTTACAATCATTTAAACTCACATACACAAACAGCCATTTTCAGACCACAGTTCATTGTTTTGTTAGTATTTTAGTGTTAGTAACAATGGTGCTTAAGTAATTAGGTTAGTACGAGTATTAGAATAGAAACTTTAGAAT
This sequence comes from Noctua janthe, assembly GCA_910589295.1. Taxonomy (NCBI): domain Eukaryota; kingdom Metazoa; phylum Arthropoda; class Insecta; order Lepidoptera; family Noctuidae; genus Noctua; species Noctua janthe. The sequence continues at coordinate 4,786,650 of OU342561.1, forward strand.
AGAAACTTTTTATTTCAGACCAGGGTCCATAGGGTTAGTAACAATTTTACTAAAGTTCTAGTGTTAGTAGGTTACAGACACAGATGAAAATATACAAGTTAAAATACAGCATGGAGCCGCATCCACCTTCGCAACATCGGGGAATCCCACCGATCTGCGAACACACCGAGAATACTGTTGGTGGTGCCGCGAACACGAGTAATCAGGGATGCACATCTATTTCTAATAATGGCGGCAAAACCATCAATATTATTATCTGCAAACATCCCCGACGCACTACTACGCCACGGCAGCCGCAGCAACACTCTCAGTGCATTATTGTATTGAACGCGTAGGTCGCTGTATGTCCGCTGAGTAAAGTTGACCCACAGGCTGCACGTGTAGAAGGACTGGCAGTAAGCTTTGAAAAGCGTTACTTTAACTGGCTTCGTACAACGTGCAAACCTGCGAGCCAGCATGTTACAACGGACAGCCAGCGACCTACGTTCCCTTTCAATGTCACAATTATCTTTAAGATCTTCAGTGACCCAGTGGCCCAGACATTTATATAAATTTTGTATTGTTAGTGTTTACAACTTAATTATTTATTTAGACCTATGGCTATCTCTACCCAGTGTCTCTGGAAGGGGCAGTCCGGTCTGGCAACAATCATCTTCAAAATGCTACTGTCACTACCATGCAGGCGCTGTAGTAAAAAAATTGCTGAAATGCTGGATATAGGCTTCTCTAATTGCCCTGAAACATTCACAGTAAAATTGTTAAGCTTCTACTTATCTCTTCTCTTGTAAACTTGTCTTTATCTTGGAAAAAATAATACCTCTATTCTATTTATTGTTCTGTCATTCATTGCGTTATAAGGGTGGAAGAGACACCGACGCTAAAACGGTTACTTACAACGTATTCAGTACACACGGCGGCACATGAAGCTGTACATTTCCAGTAGAACTTGGCCTCGCTTTGTATAGATTTAATATACAATGAGAGATCCGCATAAACTGGTTTTGTATAGCTTGATTGGCCGTCGTGCGTACATCATTCTAAACAGAAATTTTTCGTCGGTTATTAAAAAAAAACAGCTGTGTCCTACAATACCTACACGTTCAATGTGAGAATAAAGCGGATTTAAAAAAAAAACCAATGAGAGATTATGTACTGAATACGTGTTACTATTTTAGTGTCGGTGTCTCTTTCACCTTTTATAGCCACCGGCCAGTATTATACATTGAAATTTTTCCATCTTTATGTATTGTGTTTGCTCAGAATAAGTAACTGAATCGATTCCAATCATTTTTAAACCATGTTATATTTTGGCCCAAAAATTATTTTTTAAAAGTTACAAGTTGGACACCGAGCGAGATTAAGTACCTATCGCAATAATTTAGGCATCTACTGCCAAATTATTATTATCAATGAGCTCAAGACGACGCTGGGGGCGCGCGCGCGGGCGCGCTGCGTGGTGAACATGTTTTTGCGCGGACAGCCAGGTTTAAAGCTTATAACTTTGTGATTTTTCATGATACAATTTTGAAATTTTGTACATAGATTCTTTACATAAAAATACTAGACACGTGTTTCTAAGGTTGTGTAAACGAAAAATGATACATATTAGATTACATGATGAAATCAAGTTTAAATAACCGTGTGATAATGGTAAGCGAGCGGTTAATACGTAGGTACTTTAATATCTGAAGAAAATAAAAAGTAAACAAAGATTATAAGGTACGTATCCCGTGACCTTATTTGAAGTTCACCTCATAGAAACTTTTTAACCCAAACTTTTCGAGGAGGCACAGGAAAAGAGCACATGGAAGGAATAGGAGGAGGACTTTCCCCAGCAGAGGGACCGTACAGACTAATAAAAAAAAATTAAAATAAACCTATGCAGTCAGATTTTTAGAATGAATATTATATTAATGTAACATTAGAAGAACCGAACGATTTTTTTTTTAATGTTGCATTTTTTGTGTAAATTTTTATAAGTTAATTGTTTTATCCAAACAACTGGATAAAACCACCAACCTGCAAGAAGGTTTTTAATAATATCAGCTTTCATGGAGGTAGTCGAAAGTCGAACCCAGGTGTACTTTACAGTATCCATTGACAAACAAAATCAATACAACTTTTAAAGATTACTTCGGGTTTTTATTTAATGCGGAACCCAGTCCACTGTTGAACAAAACTGTATTTATTTCTTCATACTATTTCGCTTAAGAACCTAAGCTCTATAAAGTGATTTACACTTCAGTAATATTGCGTTTAATGCACTTTATCTAGTGCACGTTTATCTCCTGTGAGTTAGGGTCATTGTGCATTACATCGTACCATACTATCGTATAACCAGCTCAGAATCAGAATTTAAAAGACAAAAGAAAAGTAAAAGAAAAGAAAAGAAAAAAAAGAAAAGAAAGAAGAAAAAGAGAAAAGAATTGGACACAAAACTTGTGATAAGCAGGTCAAGGGACATTTTTTATTATTGAACAGCGACAGACGGTCAAGTGTGTCTATAATAAACTAGATTATATCGCGGTTCTGCCTGCGTGGAGTTCGTTATTAATGTCCATACATCCAGGATAAAAAAACTTGTGTTAATCCAGGTTATAAACTGTCTGTATGCCAAATTTCAACTGAATTCGTTAAGTAGTTTTTACGTGAGAGAATAACAAACATTCTTCCATCCATCCATCCTCACAAACTTTCACATTCATTTATTTATTTTATAATAGTTGAAAGATAATATACCTGCCATTTTTTTAACCCGACTGTTGCGAACTCCATAAGGAAGGTTATTTGCATGGTGTCAATACGGTTATCTTTATCGAACATTAACTTCGATACGCGTTCAGTTGACATGTCCATATGCTCCGGCGGTTTCGGTGTGTAGGCTCCATTCTATAATGATACAGTGCAGTGGGCGAATACCTTTTGAGGCATTAGTGCCTGGCCTGTAGTCAGGCTTGCGTAGGAGTATACCTACGACGAAGAGGTAATTTCATTGAAAGGTATTGCCTGCACTGGGATTTGTCTCAGAATGTATGCCTATGTGGTTCAGCTTCAAACGACTGTGTCATGTGTGTACAAGGTATTGTGTCTCTCGTATATCTTACTTGTGATATGGTACCTATTCTTGGTAATGTTTGTGGACATTTTAAATGAGGAATGGTTATTTTTTTTTAATATGTAAATACCACTGCAGGGTAGGAAAAACATAATTTCCTCTTCATGTGTGTTTATGAATAAAATTCGCCATCAGCTGCAGGCATACATTTTTAATAAATTTATTATAACCATATGCACAATAATTTCCACTGAAGGATCGGTTACCATTATTATTAATAACAACTAAGTACACTACGTTCGTGATTTAGTTTCCAAATAGTTATATAAAATATGTCATACAACATTAGTTTTAGTATATGTGAAACCTGAAACACGTGTCTAGTATTTTTATGTAAAGAATCTATGTACAAAATTTCAAAACTGTATCATGAAAAATCACAAACTTATAAGCTTGTTCTGTTACCTGGTTGTACGCACTAAAACGTGGTCACCACGCGGCACAGCCGCACGCACGCCTCCAGGGTCGCACAGTGTCGGAATTTCCCAATCTAGGGGGATTTAATTCCAAATTGACTTAAATAAAAGATAATATTAAATATTATTTTTTAACTTGTAGTTAAAAAATAATATTTATTGGTGTCATTTGTAGATCTTTGACAGTCGTTAGGTAGTCAGTGGCCCAAAAAGTCTGACAACCAGTCTTACCAAGGGGTATCGTATTACCCAGTACTAACTGGGTTGTGGAGGTCAGATAGGCAGTCGCTCCATGTAAAATACTAGTATTCAGCTGCATCCGGTTAGACTGGAAGCCGACCCCAACATAGTTGGTAAAAGGCTAGGCAGATGATGATGATTTAAATAGAAAATTAAGTGGTATTAAAAAAAAATGCGATATAAATAAATTTTGTTATTTTAATCACTAATTCCACTTTTGGGCTCATTTACGGTTGGTACAGAAAGCAATTTTAGGACATCAGGACCTAGAGGAATCCGTTTTTTCTTCATTATAAGCCTTAAGCTGGATATGAAGGGGTCTGATGATATAAGTAACCTGTTAAGTAGGTCGGTATTTTTGTCTACTCGTGACGTTTTTCTAGTGTGTTTTGTAATTTCGGCGGTCATTCTGAAAACAAATTTATGACGGTCGCACAAAATCGCAAGTTTTATCCATTGTTCTCAAAAGTTAAGACGATGCTATAAATTAAAACAATAAAAACATGGCATATTCTGGTCATATTTTTATACACCTTTTGTGTTGTTAATCATCTCTAAAAAATCCTTAACTTAACTGTGCTTTCAAATGATGATATTATAAGATCAATGATTAACTATTACTTAAATAAAATAGACTCTAACTTACCTTCAAAGATATACACAATACAATAATAATAAACAAGACTATACGTTAATTTGATCAGTTCGTATTGTAAGGGTACAACGATTATTATCTACCTACTTCAACATTTTTAATTTATTTTTTTAACCTACCTACAAGAATTTCTAATATGTAGCTGTGACAGGGATCTGGGACATTTGCGCGAAAGACATATGCGCGAAGGACACTTCCGCGAACCCACTTGCGCGAAAAGACATATGCGCGCATGGACTTTTGGGCGATTAGACTTTTGCTCGAATGGACTTTTGCGCCCATAGACACTTACGCGCATAGACACATGCGCGCAGAGATACTTGCGCGAATGGACACTTGCGCGAATGAACTTTTGTGCAAAAGGACACTTCCGCGACTAGATTTACTTGCGACTGGCAACGGTTAATCTGTAGAGTAAACATAACATCATATTATTTCTTATTTTCAATGAGATAGAACGAGAGAAGTGGCAACACTGCCCGAGTGACATGTCAAATTATTTTTTCGTATCTACCATGAATAGTGTTGCCAGATATAATTATTGTTTAATCGATTTACAATATCGATTTTGAACGTGTTTCAAAATAATTTTACTCTCTGATCAAGATTTTGGGTTTCAATAATGTCGATTTTTATGGTCATTCAGTTGTTTTAATGTCTATTATGACAAATGTATATTGATGTATAGAACATTCTTGTTACTTTGTACAAAAAAGATTAATCAATCGATTCCGATTTAGAAGAACCTCAGTGTTATGTTTACTCTACAGCTAACCTAACCTAACCATTCGCGCATAAGTCCTTTCGCGCATGTGTCTTTGTGCGTAAATGTCCGTTCGCGCATAACTCCTTTCGCTCAAGTGTCTATGCGCGCAACTGTCTATGTGCCCAAAGTGCCATTCGCGCAAAAGTCTAATCGCCCAAAAGTCCATGCACGCATATGTCTTTTCGCGCATGTGGATTCACGCAAGTGTCCTTCGCGCTAGTGTCCTGATACCCTGTGACAGATAAGTTATTAGGTATAAATAGGTTATAACTATATTATCAAATATTAAAATTTATATTTTGATTTAAATCCCTCTAGATTGCGAGATTCCCACACTGTGCTTCGTCTTGAGCTTATTGATAATAATAATTTAACAGTATATACCTAAATCATTGCGATAAGTAGTTAGTGTCGCTCGGTGTCCAACTTGTAACCGTTTTTTAAATATTTTTGGGACAACACATAACAAGGTTTAAAAATTATTGAAATCGATTCAGTTACTTATTCTGAACAAATTCATATTCAGGTTTCGCATATACTGAAAATAATGTTGTATAATTATATTATATTATTATATGAAAAAAAAAACATAAAACCCATTATGAGTTTTTTTTCTACAATTAAATAAAGTAACATCAACTAAACGTTAATATTGGTTTAAGTAGAAATAAAACGGTTTTAACCGTAGGTAACTTTAACTTACAGACACTATTAAGTAGTAGATTATTAAGAATTTCTATGAAAACATTTTGGTGGAACTCGACAGAAAAAAACAGGGACACAGACAGGTAATCAGCGTTACCATATAAATTGCCTTTCAATCGAATGCAATTAATACCGTCATCTGTCAAGTCGAGTACAGGTCGACGCTTTGTAAATATACCGGCTCGGACAATCATTTACAATGGGAAAATACCTGAAAATGTATGAGAGAGAAGTATTTTTTAATTAACCTTGGAATGTTAAATTGAAAATTCTTTTCCTGCAATTGTAATGTATAACACTCGTTTTTGGTCACTAAAAAGCTGTCTGCTCAAGTTTTATTTAACACACGGATTGATAATTCTCATCCCCTATTACATCGTCATCGTCATCATCACGGTTGTTTCGGGAGGTTCCTGCACCGAATCGGGCGGGAGGAAACGCCCGGGTGTTTCCACTGCGAGGATCTTCTAGAGGACACGGTGGAGCACTACGTGGAGGTCTGCCCCGCTGTGTCCTCGTAGCGGTGATTGGCGGCGGCGAAATCTCGCGTCCGGCCCCTGGTCCAAGCCATGATCCGGAGCGAGAGGGAATGGGAAGCCGTCACCTACTTCTGCGAAGCAGTCATGCTAGTGAAGGAGATGGCGGGACGTGAGAGGGAAAGAACCTCAAGTCCCAGCCGCCGCGGGAGACGCCTTGTGCGTCGGGGGTCACGTGGTGGCTCCCGGCCACCGTAGGCGCGGGCCTGTGGACGGCGAGTTATGGGCCAGCCCGCCGTCCAGCTGTCTTATGACGACAGGCCGTGTCGACGGCGCGTTCGAGTTCCACGTGCGCCTCAAAGAGCTGTCAGCAAACAAGTAGGGGTCCGCAAGGGCCGATGCCCGGCAGGGCTGCAGGACTGTTCGAAAAAAAATGGAACCCCTGTTAACCCCAAAGAGGTACAACATCATCTATCAGTACGGAATCGCATTTTTTTTTTGCCCTTTGTGTTACAGAGCCGCGGTATCTCTTTCGAACAGTCCCGCAGCCCCGATAGGCAGCGACCTTTCCCGCTGCCGACATCTCTTTAAAAGTACTAATAAAAGATTTGGCTAAGTAAAGATTGATACTTTTTTTCTTTAGCCTATTCCATTCCATTCCATCATATTCGACCATACCACGTTTTTATTCCCAAAAATTAAACCGAAATGAAAACCCAAAGTTTAATTTACCAATAACAAATAAGAAATGATTGCTCGGAACGTTCTCAAAAAAAAGTTGCATAAATAAAACGAAACGAGTCTACGTCAACAACAGATTAACAAAGCCACAAAGAACGTCGTTTAAAGGTTTAATCATCCCGTTTTTCCTTGAAAATGAATCCAGAGAATTATTAAACCCTTCTCTTTCGATTTGGCTAATAGCTCAAGAAAAAATACAGGCCGAGATACATTTCTTGAAAGAATTTCAGTTTGATTTGCCGCGGAAAGTATTTCTTCGCGAAGATAGAAATAAATGAGTGGCAGATTGATTTTTTTGTATTTTAATTTTGCTTAAGAGTCGAAAGATAGAACAGAAAAATCGGTTCAACGGTTTTTAATTATGTTTCTGATTCAACGCACAGAATTCAAATCAATAAAGCTCTTTGATATTCTTGAAAATAACATAACATCACGCAGAGCACACCCATTTGGTCAGTTACGTTTAAGCTCCATGTAATATTGGGCGACCCTACTGTCATCAACTGAGCATATATCCAGACTCCGTGGCTGCTAAGGAGAAATTCCAGATGGATAAACCCAACAACACTGCTCTAACTGGGAATCAAACCTAGGACCTCAAGCTCAGCAGTCGCGCTTGCGACCACTAGACCAACACGCCATTCTTGAAAATATTGTGCTATAATACATTACACAACTACCACCTTTTAACCATAAGTTATTTTATTTATTCCTCGTAAGAGAACATAACAACAAAAATATTTTCCACAAAAATATAAAAGTGTACCTATCCATTCTGTCTCCGGAAATCTACGGAGTCAAAACTAGGAAATTCTTCTCTGTGAATACGAAAACTGTACTCAGGAACGGTTTCCGTTGCATGCTCACATTCACTCTTATCTTTCACGACCTGAAAAGATATCTTTTAATGTCTTTCTGCCCCTTTTGAAACTGGTATCTTTTTGGAGTGGCTCGCTATTCTCTGTCTGTATAACAGGGGATTTTATTATGTGTTTGGTATAAAATTCTGTTAGAGAATAATTTAATCTTATCTTGTCCAGCATTACATTCTTATAATAAATATGTGTATTAGAAATTCTACGAAAGAAAGATGATATGAATCATTTATTCATAACATCATAAAATCTTGTCTGTAATCCCCGAAGGATTAGGCAGAGGTATACCTAATATAACACCCACATTTCGCCAGTCCCATGTTACAGGGGCCAGCCTATTGCCATCGACCGTGCACAAATCAAGACTCCGTCTCTGCTACTGGGAAAATCCTGATGGAAAAACCCAATAACACTTTGCCCGACCTGGGAATCCAACTTAGGACCTCATGCTCAGCGGTTGCGCTTGCAATCATTTATTTTCCCTTAAAAATCCTTTTTTTGACTATTCTGTTAGTCATCGCGTATAACATACCCCATTCTACACAGTTACCACACCCCTTTTTAATAGATAATTACAGCAATAACTAAGGACTATCCCAGGTTAAAGGTTTAAGCCAATTACCTTTTAAATACTACCTTTAAGGTAACTTGTGGTTATAAGTGCGGCAGCCACGTCAAAGGTAGTACTTTCTATTTCAATTAATTCCAAAGCATTAATTGTCAAAGCGTTTATTGTAAAGGTCCTTACCAAAAACCATCAAGGAGAACTGTGTGAACAATCAGTCGAAATCAATTACGAATGATCATTGATCTCTGTCTAATCACAAGGAAGGTCGAGGCGAATAAAGATATGTCACCTTCTACCCCTTAACCATACCGTTACATTACGGGCCATAATACCTCCTATATCCCTCCAATCGATTGATAAAGCAATTAATAAGGCCCAGGCCAGATTACCGGGCCAGGCCAATTAGTTAGGCGACCGCTATTTAGTTTTGGAAACGGCTATTACATTCCAAATAGAATTGTCCTCATTAACTACTATCAATTCTGGTGTGAAATACTATCGTTGCGGTAAATTGGGGGTATTGAGGCTTCTATGGTTTCGTGAATCGGTTAATTATAGATACGAGGTATTTATGTTGTCAGGGTCTATAGAAAAATTGCAGGCACGTTCAGTTCGAGGTCATTTTCACAGTAGATTATATTTTCCGTAAAGCTGCGTTTACACTAGGTGAGCCAAGCATGAGCGGAGCAGGAATTCGTTTAGCATTGAAAAAAAAGTATTTATTTGACTCGTACAGGAAAACGCCAAAAAACAAAATTAAATAAAAAGCAAACAAACAAAAATGGTCCTGTACGAGGCCAAAAGGCCATATCTCAGCATGGTCCTGTAACATTAAAAAAAAAATGCCACGGCATAGACGGACTCAGGAGCCTCGAACAAGCACTCCTGCCTAGCGAATTTGTGCTCGGCTTGAACTCCACTCGTGCTCGGATCATTTAGCGTAGTAAACTAATAAAATGCGTACCATGCTTTCAGCAAAATGTTTTTAGAGATTTTTTGTAGTTTATTGTAAAATATCTTCTGTTCACACTGTTTGGCCGTGTAAGTATTCACTTTCAATATGAAACAGCTAATGGATGGAGATTTTTTTTAATAACCGTCGAAAAAATTATATCGTGGGACTCACGGTAACAGTTTTCGTGCAAACTGTCCTCATTTGATTTTGAACTTAACCGTCAACATTTAAGGAAATTTGACAGTTTGTGGTAACTTGATGTGCTGGCGACTGTACGTCTGACCCACTATTATTTTTAGCGTAAGCAAGATGGAGTGGAAATCTGTAGAGAATACAGAAATAGAGTAGACTACAAGCTAAGATCTGAGTGAATTGGTTTTACTAAATGATGGCCTCATGCACGAGTCTTACGGAAATAGAATTATTTTATTTTAGAGCTAGCTTCAGGCAGTCAAAGCCTAGTGTTGTGACCATCAGACTGCCAGGTCTCAAGTTCGAACCCAAAACACTCACCTTTATTTTTTCGGATTCATGTGTGTATTTTATAATTAAAAATCACTTGCTTCGGTGAAGGAAAACATCGTGAGAAAACTAGCATGCATAGAATTTCTCGATGGCATGTAAAAGTCAAATCAGAGGCTCATGAGCGGAATACAAACTCTGACACCAGGTTAGGCACTAACCACACGATAAATCAAGAAAAAAATAGAAGCTACGAACTACTTCAGAGAATGAATTAAGTGTTACGTTTGAAGTCACTTTTCCAAAATATTACATTAAATGTTTATACCTTACTTGGAACCACAGCACCAGATGTCTCATCACTTCTTCTTATTTTACTAGCTGATCTTGATCCCAGATAAGTGTGCTTTGCAATTTGGAGCTTCTTATAAAGAATCCAGATGTGGTCACGACCCTCAGTCATGAGGAAACGAGGAAGAAGAAGAAGAAGATAAAGAATCCCGAATGTCTCGAGTTGTAGTAATGACGAACCCGCATTGCTTATGACTGACTGTGCGTTGGTCTCCATCATAATCACATTTGGCTGCCCCGATGGTCTGGCAGGCAAGTGCCACTGCTGAATTTGGGGTCCTGGGTTCTATTCCTGTGTTAGGCCGATAGAAATTTTTTTCAGTAACACTAATGATTTTTTTTTTTTGCGTGCAATAAAGAATAGGGAGTTGGCGGTATGATACCCCCGTGTCGCGGAAAGCCCGTTAAGCCGTTAGGATTGGTCCTGTGCCTGATCCCACTCCGGTTGTGTTGGATTGCCGTCCCATCGAACTATGAGAGTAAGGAACAAAGGAACATAAATTGCACCTGTGCCAGCATACATATCTCCCGCGCCAATGGCCGCGTTTTTTTTTTCCTAGCCTTCTCTGTCCCACTCCTGGCCAAAGGAATCCCGCCAATCTTTCCATTACTCGGGAACCCGTGAGTCCTCCTTCCAGTTCTGACGGAACCTGTACAGTTCGTCCCGCCATCTCCTTCAAGGCCGTGAGCAGACCAAACTATAATAAGAAACCACAATGTGCTAAAGGGCTTCAGAAACCATCATAACACTACCTTTAAAAAAAACAAGTGAGTAACGCAAACATTTTGTGCATTATCAACTAGTTTGAGAAAGTTTCACTTACCTACGTGATACTATGAGATACTTGCTCGAGGTAGCATAATTTAAATTTCATGAGACCTTTAGGAAATGATAACTCGTCGGTGCACGCGAATTATACTGTTTATTAAACTTTATACGGTAACAAGTTTCGTGTTTTACTACCTACAAGTTGGGCCTTGAAATCGGCTGTTTTCAGCACGTGTGTGTAGTTTTGAGGAAATTACGTTTTTATTATTTTTAATTTTTAATTTTATTTATTCATACTTTTTTTTATTCATAACATAAACACCAGAAGACGTGCAGCAGATCACGATAATTGTGATAATATAAAAATCTATTGTTAATTATTGTAAAACAATATCATTATCTTCAGACCTGCGTCATCCAAATTAAAATTGTAATGTAAACAAACACATTGACGTCGAGCTCATAATTAATCCAGGCAACCAGTGACTTATTAGATCTATCAGATTTATTTCATAAACACACGTTCCAGAATCTAATATCAACCCTTGCGTAAAAATTAAAACAATCTAACCTAACAGGAACATAAAAGTATGTCACGTCAAAAGGGAGTTAACATCTGTCATGCGACCCAACGCGTCCCGCGCAAAATTGAAAGCAATTAACTCCTTTGATTAAAAGACTGGCAAGAGTAATATCGCTAGGCCACCGTCAGACCCCCGTCAGGCCCCCAGACTCAAAAATTTTCGTTTCTAGTTGACTTCAGTCAAATCAAATCTGTTCGGCACGAGAGAAACAATTCCCTTCACTTTGGTGAATGGAATCAGATTTTTGATTTCGGAATTGTATTAAGTTTTGGATGGTCGGCTGAAAGAAATTGCAGAGCGAAATGTTTGAGCACAAACGAACGGGGCCGCTTTTAGCGGGCGTCGTAGATGTATAGGCGGATAGATGAGACCCTAGATATTTTTTACTGATGTTTGTGAATGATCCTGTACATAGATGCTTTGAGAATTATACTGGGTCTGCTTTTATTGCAAAGCGCTTTTTTGGAACAAGTAATCTTTTAACATTTTGAAGATTTCAGAAAAAAAACGGACTTCTGTAAAACACGGATAAAATGAGGTATCAATTAATTAGAAATATTTTACTCTTTCTTTCATTATCGTGTGGTTAGTGCCTAACCTGGTGTCAGAGTTTTTATGTCGCTCATGGACTTCTGACTTGACTTTACTTGCCGTCAAGAAATATCTCTCAGGCATGCTGGTTTCTTCACGATGTTTTCCTTCACCGAAGCAAGTGATAATTATACAATACGCACATGAATCCGAAAAATATGACTTACTCAAAGAAAATGATAAATATCAAGATTTCACACAGACGCACCTCAAAGTTTTATCAATAAAACACCGAAAGAAATGCATAAAGATAAGTGGCATATTTGTCCAAACAACAAGCAAAGTCACGAATAAAACGCTAGCGTGTCAAGTTCACAATTTGATTATGAAAGTTTTTACGACAGACTATTATATCCTACGGCAGACATGCCGTATTCTCGGCAGTCATTTTGTGAACATTTGATTATGTTGAGCTGGCGATAAACGAAACGTGTCAGTCTTCTTTGTCTCATAAACGTTCTTGTAAAACTCGTTATTAATAAGGAAGTAGAAAATGTTCACTGTGAGGGATACGCAGAATTTCATAATAGCAGTGTGTTTTTCTAAATTAAGAAAAGTACGGGAACACCAAAAGAGAAAGTTTAAGTTTTTTTACGTAATAAATATATTGTTTCGTCTTTTTGCAAAAACGAAGTATTCGACTAATTTTTACTAGCAAAATATAAATAATACCAGCCAGATACTGTCTCACTTCTTTTTATACAGAGAAAGTAGGAGCACTGATCACCACGCTAACTTGAAGCGGACTTCAGACTTATAATAACTATAATTCCGAGTTTCCTCACGTTGTTTTCGTTCAGCGATGTCCAAGACAAACTTAGAAAGTGAAAGAATTGAAAAATCTTGTTCAGTTTTGAGCTTATAATCTTGTGCCAGAGGGTTGAGATTATCTTGACAGATGATGGAAAAATATACTGTGGGTGTAAAAAAACGTCAAACACCAAAGTTACGTTAAACTATTCTATTTTATTCAGAAGAATGGAAAAATAAACAAAATTCATTTACTCACTAGCCTACCGTCATTCTCTATAAAAAATAACAAACTGACCGCTTTTTCTCAAAATTGGACTCCAATAATACAAGACCACAAACAAAATGGCGCTTCCTGTGCATAATTGCAATCTTTGAACTGACTGTGAAAGAGCACGCTCCAACGGGTCGGACATATTGAAAGAATATTTAAGAAAAGAATGAAAAGACAGATGCACAACGCGAGGCGGAAGAAATGGAAACACCCGAATTTTTTTCACGGCTTGTTGATGAGATAAGGTACGAGTAGTTAGGATAATTTTTCATTTAAATATAGCCCTAAAATAAAGATCATCATTCTCCTGCTTATCCTCGAGGAGCTCCTGGCTAGATAACAACAGCCGATCGGATCAATCTTCAGGTTAAGCCGCGTTTGCCTAGGTTGGTCTGTGGATGGATGACCACCCATTACATACCGAGTTTCCTCCGTGCCTCGAAAAGCACGTAAAGCCGTTGGCCCCGGCTGTCATTTGTAGATCTTTGACTTGACAGTCGTTACAGGTAGTCAGTGCCCCGAAAGTCTGACAACCAGTCTTACCAAGGGGTATGGTATTACCCAGTTCTAACAGGGTTGTGGAAGTCAGATAGGCAGTCGCTCCATGTAAAACACTGGTATTCAGCTGCATCCGGTAAGACTGGAAGGCGACCCCAACATAGTTGGGAAAAGGCTAGGCAGATGATGATTCTGCTGTACTTATCCCAATTTATTTGAGGTCGGCACATGTCTTCTTCTTCCATACAGACACGACCTCTTTTCTTGCCTTTCGACATGAAGGTGACTCTCTTTAGAGCATGTTGTACCACATTCTGCACTTGCAATCTGGTGGGTTGTAATGGCGTTGCAGTGCATTAGGGATGTTTACGGCAGCGGCGAATAGATTATTTTTACATAATAATGCGAAAGCGCGCGGCATCGGTGGTGGCTCGCGTCATGGCCAGCCCTAACAGGGTTCTGGAAATGATTGCTGGAAGAGTAGACTGTCCTTATGTGGTGCACTGCTGTCAGTTACATGTGTCACCGTATCGTGTTGTTTACTAACACTTAGTTTTAACGACTGTGTTACTAACCTTATATGAGCCTCCTCTTGAATTAAAGATTCTGAATTTGAATTTATCATCCTTCAAAGATATTTTCTTGCTAAATGTTTATAAAAAACACTATTACTTTTGTCAGTAGGTCGGTAGCCTTAGCTAAGTCACACATCACACACACATTTGATTTGTTCAGTTATATTTGACTCCAATTTCTGTCTAGAATACACAAACGAAATGTTCTGGAAATATAACGCAAAAGTAAATAATAAAGCTGTTGCCATAATTTTTAAAAACTTAATGTATTTTATGAATTATTTAGACTTACGAACAGAAGTTTCTTATAATGTGGTTTCTCATCAGCGTTCTGATAATATTGCTGTCAAACCAAATTTCAACCAATCAGGCAACAACAATAATGAACTACGTACGGATCGAGCAACACAAACCGAAAGCGCTCATAATGAAACTGAGAATGATCTTTTTCGTTTATAATTATAATCATTTATATATCTTAAATCAAAATATTAACGGATTGATAGGAAAGTCTGACTTATTAAGTTTACACCTAAACGAACTCTCACATAAAGGTAAAATAGTAGATGTAGTGTGTATTACGGAACACAACATGATAGATGATGATGACATACAATTATATATACAGAACTATAAACTTTCAACATACTCATCAAGAAGCATCCGAAAAGGTGGTACGTGTATACTGATTAAACTTGGACACGAGTTTAGGGTTATAGATATTAAAGAATTTTGCGTTCCCGGTATTATAGAGTGTTGTGCCATTGAATTAGTAACTCACAAATTAATTATTATTTGCATTTATAGACCCCCGAAATCTAATAGAGGTGCTCTATCGATTTTCTTCGAAAAAATTGACCTTATATTAAACCGTTGTGGACGAAACTCATTAAGGAAGATATTGTTGTGTGGTGATTTCAACATCGATATCTTGAAAAATACCAGAATACCTATAGAATTTCTACATCTACTCCTAAATTACAATTTGAACCCAAGTATAAATCAGCCTACACGTATATCGACTGGAACATGTATCGACAACATTATCCATAATATTAAGGGTGGTAGTGGTGAAGTTTTAGAATTAGCCTTATCTGACCACACAGCTCAACTCTTCAAGTGTCCTGTAAAAAAATTCTGCTCGAGTGATCACTGGTACGTACAAAGTCGAGATTATAGCTCTGAGAACAAGTCTAAATTTATTGAAGCCATTATTAATCTAAGTTTTGCTGAAGTTTACAATAGTAACGACCCAGAAGTAGCTTTTAATTCATTTCATGACCTATTTAAACTTTTCTTCGATTTGTGTTTCCCGACTGTGAGTAAAAAAATCTCTACTCGTAAATCCCCGAGATGGATCTCTAGAGGTATCAGAAGATGTAGCAAACGGAAAAGAGAAATGTTATGGCAGTATAGACGATCATGTAATGTTGAAGATAAACAGTTACTTAAGCAATATTCAAAAAGATTAAAAAAAGTGATACACTTGACTCAAATGTCTCAAAACAGCCATGTAATTAATAGTGCAGAGAATAAAACTAAAGCCACGTGGAAAATAATTAATAGATGTAAATCAAACTTTCCCTCTGAATTCGTAAAAAAAATACAAAATGGTGATAAACTAATAAGTGACCCTAAAGAAATGGCTACGGCATTTAACAATTACTTTATAGACTCAATTCATCCTGAAATTAATTTTAATAATAGTAGTGCTATATCTTGCGTTAATAATTATCCCAAATCTCTATTTATGACACCAACAGATGCGTTGGAAATATTTCATATAATCAACTCATTAAACAACACAAATAGCGCGGGTTATGATGGAATAACTACTGAGATTTTAAAATCTGTGTCGCATATAATAGCACCGGTTTTGAGTTTTATTATTAATCTATGCATAGAACATGGCCACTTTCCTAATTTGTTAAAAATGACCATAATTAAACCACTGCATAAGAAAGGCGATAAAGCCGCTATTTCAAATTACCGTCCAATAGCTTTGATACCAGTCTTGTCAAAAGTGTTTGAAAAAGTAATTTATAAATCTATGAACCAACAGATAGTTGTAAGCCCTTTTTTCAAAGCCTAAAAATATTAACACTACCATGTTTATATATATTGGAAGTCGTAGTCTTTGTAAAACGCAACTTGCATTATTTCAAAAATTATAGAAGTCAACGTAACAATAGAAAAATATATTTCCCTGACAGCAGTAGAACTACTTTGTTTAGCAATAGTATTTTTTGGATGGCACCTCGACTTTATAACCATTTACCAAAATGTATAATAGATTTAAAAAGTGTGGACATATTTAAATGTAATGTTAAAAAAATGTTATTGGTAAAATCTTATTATAGTGTTAATGAATATTTGTGTGACAAACCCTAAATAATGTTTATTACTTAAGTTTGAATTAAATTGCGTATTTCACAATGATTAATTAATGACATTTTAGCATAATAGATTAACTTTGACATTATTACTTTGACATTATTTACTTTGACTTTAATTGACAAATTTAATAGACATGTAATTTTGAACTTTAATGTATTTAAATTTTTAATTTAGGGACTAACCACGTTCCGAACTAAATGTTGCATGCCTAGTGCAGAATATGGTGACACTAACAACTTTCCTGTTTTTCAAAAACCCACCTGTATAACTACCCATATTTGCAATAAATGAATTTGAATTTGAATTTGAATTTGAACTCATTCTTTGAAGCAAATAGTATACTTGCTAAAGAACAATATGGTTTTCGTAAAAACAGAAACATAAATAAGGCTGTCTATGAGTTATTTGCAGAAATTGTTAGTAATGTTGACAAAAAAAATCCAATTGTAGCCGTATTTATGGACATGTCTAAAGCATTCGATCACGTAAATCACGAAATTTTACTGGGTAAGTTAGAACGATACGGTGTTAGAGGAAACATATTAAATCTAATCAAATCATATCTCACTGGACGAAAGCAAGTCACTGTTTTAAATAGAGTTTGTTCTAAATCCAAGACCGAAATTACTCATATGTCATCAATTAGAGAAGCAACATGTGGTGTACCCCAAGGAAGTGTCCTTGGGCCCTCGTTGTTTCTCATATATATCAACGATTTGCCAAAATGCACTGAGAACCAAACTGTTTTGTTTGCCGATGACAGTACACTTATTGTTCCATGTAAAAATATAGAAACTTATGAAGATGACATAAACAAGTCCATCCTTTGCATTATAAATTGGTTACTTATAAATAAATTAAAAATTAACATAGATAAAACTAAGCTAATGTCATTTTATCAAAGAACAAAAAAAGTTAACTTAAACATAACTTATGCAGATCAAACAATAGCAGAAACAAGCTGTGCTAGATTTTTAGGAATTCACGTGGACACTCACTTAAACTGGAAATGTCATGTGGAAACTGTTTGTAGAAAACTAAACCAGTATTCATATGCACTCTATAATCTAGCAAAGATAGTAAATGAGTCTGTTGTTCTAATTTCTTACAAAGCCTATGTTACATCTACATTGCGTTTTGGAATAATATATTGGGGAAATTCCACTGACAGGGAAATTGCGTTTAAGGCCCAAAAAAGATGTGTGCGTGCTGTGTTTAAGCTTAAACCAACTGAAAGCTGTATCCCATATTTCAAAAAATTTAAACTTCTAACATTGCCCTGTTTGTACATTTTTGAGATAGCAGTATTTGTCAAATCCAACTTCCATCTGTTTGAAACATTGAGATCTAAACGTCGCAACAGAGAGATATGCGCTAAGCAACATAGCACTGCTCTTTTTAAAAAAAGTTTTTTAGGAATGGCACCTAGGATCTATAATAAGATCCCTAGGCAAATATCAGAAATTAAAAACATACACGATTTTAAAAAGGCTTTCCTGAACATATTACATGAAAAAACATATTATACGGTGAACGAATACCTAACTAACACATTATGACTACCTTATTATTTAATATTTTTTTTTTTTGTTTGTTTACAAATTTTACTAGAATTCTTATTTTTTTGGAATGTATTTTTTTTCTTTTTCTTTTTTAGTGTGTTGACAATTTCAATTAGAATTATATAATAATGTGTGATAATAATATTAGTTTTGTTTCTGACAATTTGAATTAAAATTATTTAATGTGTGATAATAATGTTAGTTTTTTTTTTTGTTTTGACAATTTGTATTAGAATTATTTAATAATGTGTGATAATAATGTTGGTTTTTTTTTTTTTTTTTTTTGACAATTTGAATTGGAATTATTTAATAATGTGTGATAATAATATTAGTATTCTTTAATTTCTTTTTTTTTTTTTTAAATATTCTGTTTGATAATTTATTTTAATCAGCATGTGTGTAAAATAATATTTGTACGCCGATTACGGTTAGACATAGCGTTCATTAATGATTATAACATCTGTACCTACCTATGTTCAACAAATAAAAATATTTGTATTTGTATTTGTATTTATACGTAAAGTTTTCAGAGGTTTCCTCTGAGAAAGCTCACATAAACACTAGTATTTACGCTCCACAAAATATTTCTCCGAAAATCTTGTTCCAAAAACTTGAAACCCTTTTCACAAAACGCCAGATTGTCAACATTTTCCCTCGAAAACCGGTAATATAAAGTAATCATATTTAAATCCGACATCCGAAGTACTGGTGCTCCAGGGATTACCGCGGCCGTACGTGTCACGTAATATTAAGCTTGTAAAATTCATGTTTTTAATAACCGCACGTTGAGGACCCCGATTTGCATAAGATGTGCGTGTGTGTTCGTGTAATGATATTGGTAGATTTATGCTTTTGGGGGAGGATGAGTTAAGGTTCATTAATTTTTGAGACTTTTTTTTCTGGGTTTTATGCACCTCGGCACGAGAAAAAATCGTCTATTCCAGTAAAAAATGTAATGAAAGAAAACTCTGGTTAAATTCAGTATTTTATAAAGATGGGGTTAAATAAATTTTATTGCTTCAATACTGCAATGCTTTCCGAAATATTGTGGACGTCATTAAAAAGGAATATTTAAAGCACATTGAACAACATGTCGGCCACAATTATATCGTTACTGAGAGTTAATGACCATTCCAACCGACCATTAAAGTTGAAAAATTTTTGGTGCAATTTCTGTCTTTACTTTATTGCTATACAAGCTTCTGACCCCAGGTTCGCCCGTGTAGAGGTCACAAATCGTCTACGAAAAAAGTCATACCGCGATAAAAAAAAGTATCCTACATATACCCAAGTCTACTCGTACCTATACCAAGTTTATAAATGAAAATCCATACAACAGTTAAGGCATGCAGGCGTGAAAAATAAACAAACGCACGTTCACATTTATCATAGCAGTTTTTCGTACTGTTTAGCAATGAAAAGTAGACTCCAACTTAACTTACTCGTATTTATATCACACAAATTTTCTCAGAAAAGCCCCACGTTTAAATTGTACGTCAGCCTCATTAACGTAATCACTTAAGTATAAGATTTCAGCCTCTCCACAAAATGTTAATTGCTCAGCCTCAATGCTATCTAAGTAAACAACACTATTCACACATTCCCCAATAAATATGGAAATCTTGAACCAACACATTCAATAACTCTTCGAAATCCCCCTTCCACATAGGTACGGCCATAGAATAAGAAATAAGTATAGAAGCGAAACCGATAGAACTGTAGTGGTCTGGTCATGTCGGTCGAAGGCTTGATGGCCGATGGGGTAAATGAGTCCTGCAGCGGAGACCATGTTTCGGAAAAAGTAGCGTGTGACGCCCCCAACTAGATGCAATGACGGCCTTACAAAGGCGGCTGGGACAAACTGGATCTGGAAGTCGGAAGATAGGGTTTCTAGCACAGATTGGGAGATGCCTATGTCCACCCGTGGATTCCAATAAGCTTAGTTTAATGATAGAATAAAATCGAAATGGTCTTCCTCTGCGCGAATGCTGTCGAAATAATTACATCTTGAGCGAGTAAGTGTGTTACTATTGTACCACACCCACCTGACTGGGCTAATCAATAAGAATTGGATTAGAATAGACGATTGATAAGATCATTGTGATAAAGACTACCAACTGTGACGTCGGCTGATCTCATGTCATATTTTTGACATGACATCTAATGAACTTGGCAAGTGACCCTGGGGTAATCCTGAATATCTTGACGTCTTAAAGCTGTCGGCATTCCGATTTTAAGAGCCGGACTCCAACAAAGCCGAGACGATACGAGAGGACAAGATATGTTGTGTTGTAATCCAACAATAGAACTTCGTTACTTATACTTCTCGTCTCCACTTAGCGTAAGTGGAAACAGTTAAGCAGAGAGCAGAGAAGATGTCTCATAATTGCTTAGGCCTGCGCCTAGGCGGCCTTGTGTACAGCAAGCGGCATGCGGTTCACATCTCCTCTCCTCTCCGCTTTACACATCTCCGCTCGTCTCTGCTTTGGTGGAGTCCGAGCCTAAGGGAGTCCTTTGCTGCTTTACAATAAATACAGTCAGATTATTTCCATCCATGGCTTAACATACGCCTCTCTAAACACCACATTACGCCACAACACTGTTGTACCCCTCAACATTCAGTTTAACCTAGCCAACTTTTACAGTTGATCGGTCTATTCAGCACCACTTCTACTATTACATTCTTATTCTATGTTACAACTAACCAATAATATCAAGGATTCATAGACTCTCAATCACGGATATCGATTTCATGGCCGAGTATGACACATCACGTTTCCACTGATGGATGGAGATGTCTGGACATAACGATTAGTCATCCCGACGTATCGATACGCGTGTAATTCATAACTGGCAAGATTCGATGGGAGCTTATTCTGGTGAACGGCGAAGGAGCAAAGCGTTCCTGGTGCGTCGTTTTTGGGTGTTTATGAGATGGCTTGAGCCTAATGAGAGGTATTTCTGCTGCGTGTTTATTATTCGATATCGTTAAATCGTCAATCCTGCGCCTGATCTCTCACCAAGTCGTGACGGATTGCCCTTCCATCGGTCTATGAGACTAAGGAAAGAGAGGGAGTGCTCTTGTATATACGCAACTACTCCAAATGAACATTTTGCTTTTTACCAGAATCCCAGTTTATTTTTGTTTTGAAATAAAAATTACGAAACTAGGAATCCACTAATGTACATAACAATCTGACCAAGAGGTCTGATTGCCAATATCGATTTCCAAAAAAACAGTGCAGTATGTGCAATTCCCGTTCCAATTGCTCGTACCGAGAAAAAATCTGATTACTCTGCAAGTCCCAAAATACTCCGATAAAGCCTGATAAACGTGTGCCACATACACGGACTTTCAGCTCCGTTTCGATGTAACAGAATTACGAATCGAATTATCCAGAATACCCTTCCACGGAATCGCAGAATAGGATAGGTATGAATAATTCAAAATTTTCGAATTGTAATGTATGTTGTTATTCGAACCTTTGAATGTTGAGTTACTGATGAGGTGATGTGGCCATAACGTTGATGTGGGTCGGTGATTTGTTGGTTATTTTCGTGTTTATCTTTTTGGTGTTATAAGTTTGAAGTACGCGTAACAAACGTGTTTAAAACTTGTTTATGGCCTTTTGTTGTTAAACCAGTTCCAACCAGCCATTCTCTCAATCTTCAGGCGCGATTGTATGCCGTTATCATACGTTCCATAGATCGATTTCAGATGCCTCATCATCATCCTCATCATTTCAGCCGAAAGACGTCCACTGCTGGACATAGGCCTCCCCCAAGTGTCACCACATTGACCGGTCCCATGCGACACGCATCCAGCGGATCCCTGCAACTTTCAGATGCCTTTTTTTTTTTTCCGGAAGGGAAATCATCAAATGACCCCCCCCACTCTGGGCGGAGCGGAAGGGAGTGTCAGACTTGTACTGACTAAAACCCATCCATGTTCCTTCTTTGCCCTTTGTGTTCCAGGGCCTCGGTATCTCTTTCGAACACTCCCGCAGCGTTGGCAGGTTGGCGTTGGCGAAAATTATTTTTAGTCAACTTTCAGATGCCTCACTTGGCTAAAAATAATTTTTCGCTTTTCATTAATTTTGTGACAATAATTACGGATTTTCACTACAAGTTAAAGATGAAAGATAGGAATGAACAGCTAGTGGCAGTATTATCTTAGCTTTAAATACATAGAACTACGTAATTATGTAACGAACCAAGATAGCTTATTGATTTATACAAGATTTCTGTGTATTTAGAGCCACAAACGTCTACGAATAAATATCCCGTGTAAATGAATGTGCCTACAAAGTTAAATTAGCTTATTTCTAATCTAAATTTAGGCACACAAGTGGAACTGAAATTTGAGCACTAAAAGTAATGAATCGAGTCTCGAACCAGAATTAATATTGGAAAACTCATTTGGGTAGGCCGGCTGGGTTGGGTAGTTACCCTTTTCGCTGTAAATTCTGCTCCAATACACACAAAAACTTAGCCTATTTACTAATCATGTGTTATCTCATGTGGAATGGTAGCAATATAATTTTATGGTTGGTACATTGTTTTAACTTTTTAGGGTAAGCCGGGATCATGCTACATTAGGTGAACTTAAATAGTACTTTGTTTGGATTAATGACGCGGCTGGGTTTTTATATAAAACTTTTTGATTTCATTTGATATTAACTCCTTAGATTTTAACGCAAATAAATTGGGATAAGAGATCAGCAGGTCGTATCTCTGTTGAAATTTCATACTTACGAGTTTTGATATACAATGACAGTTCTGCACGGGTAGCGTCAGTTGAAACCAACAAGAGCGGTCATTGTATATCAAAACTCGTAACTATGGACTATTAATAGAGACACGCAATGGTCTTGCAGAATGATGATGTTGAAACTAAATTAACTCCTAACAGTCTATTCAACTTTTTGTCATCAGAATATTTGCGTGTCTCTTTTTTGGAAGCTTTTTAGTACTTTCTGTGGCCTTCATACATAAAACAGTTAAAAATCTCCAACTATTTAGATGACACATAAAAAGTAGCGACTATTAACCATTTTTACATTTACAATTTGCTCTAAAATGATAACGTTCCATTCTACGTCAAAAAACTAGACAACTCAGTTACCCCTTGCTTGAAACAATATTCACTCGACGAAGTCATTGAGCGTAAAGATAACTTCAACTGGAAGAAATATCTGCATTTCCGAAGTTTTGCAGCTGAAAAATGGTCGGAGATATAATAATTTTATTGCAAATATAAAGCTCACAGCACACTTATCAAGTCATAGCACCAATACACGCACCTCTAATTTTTCGGATTCATGTGTGAAGAAAAACATCGTGAGGAAATCAGCATGCCTGAGAGATATTTCTCGACGGCATGTAAAGCCAAGTCAGAGGCCCATGTTCGGCATAAAAACTCTGACACCAGGTTAGGAACTAACCACACGATACATAAGAGGTAGCACACTTATAACCACCTCGCTGGATCACCGTCACCTCGTATTATTTTTATTAGTTAATCCATCGGAAATTCTTGTTTCGCCGATGTGGTTGTGTTACGATGCTCATAGGAATGACCATACTTAACATCACATCACACCTGTTATACTCTAAGGGTTACGCAGAGCTATACCTAATATTACACCCACATTTCACCAGTTATGTTTAAGACCCATGTAATAGGGGGCGAGCGGGGGGGAGTCTATTGCCATCAACCGGGCACAAATACAGACTTCGTGACTCATCATCATCATCCACTGCCCGACTTCACCCACTGCTGCCTCTCTTTGCTTGTGCCAAGTTCCACGGTTTTATGCCAGCCTCATCCAGGATACTACTGAGAAATTGCTGATGGAAAAACCCAATAACACTTCGCCCGATCTGGGAATCAAACCCAGGAGCTCATGCTCAGTAGTCGAGCTTGCGACCACTGGATCAACGAGGCAGTTCATGGAATGACCATACTTATCGACGTATAATTGGCTCGAGCCGGTCCGAATACGCATAAAGAGCAAAAAATGCGGAGCAATACAAGCGAAAAAGACATCATTCGCCTTTTTTCGGTTCAGATTACGCGATCCGATGCCACTACGAACCAAATGTGTGTTGATCACTGCCGTGTCCCAAGTATGCGTTGTAGAATGGCGTTCTATTTTACAAAAGGGGAAAGAATCGTTTTAAGGTAAAGCTGATCCGATGCAGTACTTATACGAGTGCATCATTATATTCCTGCCCTTGTCCCATATAACTTGGGGTCGGCGCAATACGTTTTATTCTTCCATTCTCATCTGTCAACCGTCACGCTATTATTTACTCCTTTTTCTTTGTGCCCTGTTGATGGCAATTGGCTCGCCCCTATTCTTCAACTTCAAACATAACTGGCGAAATGTGGGTGTACTAGTAGGTACACCTCTGCCTAACCGGGCATTACAAGCGTGATGTTATGTTATGTTTTCTTTCATATCGTTCCTCACACAATCCATCCATCGTTTCCTTGGTCTTCTCCAGTTCGTATGCGTTGAGCTTAAATAGGAAAACGTCTGCATATACCCGTTGCTGGAAAAAAAAACCGTCGCGTTCTCCGAGTGTTGCTTTGTTTCAATTTCTTAACGTTTTCAAAGAGCACTGTAATAAAATGTTTCGCTAGTTTTTTTCTTTTGAAAGAACGATAGCTGTGCTGTGACTGTTTTATGGGTTCGTTGGGATTGATTTTGATAAATTAGATATTCATGAGGAGAAAGGAGGATGTATTGTTTCTTTTTTGTCTGGCAGTAAACAAATAAATGTTAGCTTTCCATGTACGATTCTCTACATGTCATTTGACTTGTCACGGTGGTTCTTACGTAGACTGAGTTATTGCCCTACTGCGCCTATAGGCTCTTTAGTCAACTCGTCCCACTCATTTGGGACCCGCGGGATGATTTACTAAATTATTATTTTAATTTTATTTTCTTTTGTCGATTGGACCCGCTGTAGCTTGTGCTTATCAACAGTTTCTCACTCAGCCAAACTTGAACGTCAGTCGAAGAAGTCATGATCTTAAGGCTGCAAAACTTACAGGCCACAGAAATCACAGTTGGTGAATCGATACCATGAACACACATCCCGTACTCTCAAGTTGTCTCACTCTGCACACTTTCACGTTCAGTTTCATATCTAACACAACACATACAACTATACAGGTTGATATTATTTAATCACCCAACCGTGACTATACTGCCATGTAGTCGACTACAACGACACTTGTTTAGACTTCTTAATATCTCCTCCAAGCGTAGGTACACAACGTACTTGTAACTTAGACCCGTATTAAGTCCCCACACCTTCATATAAACGGCTTTTAACCCTAACTCCGCGATAGCTCTTAAACAGCGTTGCCGACCTATTATGCGGGGTCATATATCCTTTTGGCAATAGAATAGGCGGCGACTAACTGGTATACGATGGCCGTGGCTTTGGTTACATTAGCATATGGTTACACAAGCACCACAAGCTTCGCAATGATTATTTACATAATTAGTAATAATGAAACTAAGTCAGGACTGTTTGAGGGTTAATATTGAAAGGGGTGTTTCTAGTTTTGTGTTAATATTGCGTAAGATATGTGATGCGGGGGATGAGGAAAATGTCGAGAGCAAAGTTTTGAGTATGAATTTGCTATAAGAGTAGAGGAAGACCAAAGACACGATGGATGGACTGCGTGAAGGATGGTATGGCTAGAAAGGAGGTGACTGCTGAGATGACAAGTTATAGAGAAGTATGGAAGAAAAAGACATGCTGCGCAGGCCCTAAATAAATTGGGATAAGGGCAGGAGAATGATGAGGATGATTTCATTGGATTGTTTAATGTATTATTTTGTTGAAATTAAAAAAAAAAATACGATTATACCAAACCTTACTTTTATTTACAAATTATTATACCTATAAAAGGTTCATGAGGATGACTGTCTCGTTGGTCGAGTGGTCGCAAACACGACTGCTGAGCATGAGGTCTTGGGTTCGATTCCCGGGTGCTGCAAGGTTTTTTCATCAGAAATTTCTCAGTAGCAGCCACGGAGTCTGGGTTTGTGTCCGGTTGATGGCATAGGTTCGCCACCATTTTAATGGAACTTAAAAAATAACTGGTGAAATGTAAATGTACACCCATGTACTGTTAGGTACACCTCTGCCTGACCCTTTGGAGATGTCCCAGCGTAATGTTACGTTTATTTTTATCTTTCTTTCATAGCTTCAGCAACAAAAAAAAACTTTCAATATTGCTATAACACCAGCCAAAATTATTATCATCGAACACACACAACGATACTAAATCAAAACAATTTTCACTTCCAATTTATGTAAACGAGCGAACTTCGTGTTAAGCACACAATTACAAGTAATATGTAGCCCTAAGAACAGTAATAGGTACTAAGAAAGAGATAAATAGACACGTATCCTTGATTTAGAATACAGAGGTAATTTCTCTTGGTAACATTGAGGGAAATTACCTCACCTGTGAATAGGAGGAAAGAGTGAGTGTTTTGGAAGGAAAAGTAGGTACCGTTCACATTTATTTTCTTAGCAAATATGGGTTCTTGAGGAAACAACGCTTGTAGGTTACCTGACGGTTAGACAGGTAGCATTAGCTCACATCATCATCTGACCGGGCCCACATCCACACTCCGTGGCAGCTACTGAGAAATTCCAGATGGGAAAACCCAATATCACTTTGCCCGAGCCGGGAATCGGACCCAGAACTTCATGCTCAGCAGTCGCACTTTTGATCACTAGACCAACGAAGCAGTCATAAAAATTAAATAGATACATAAAAGTATAGATAAAAGAACATTCAATACATGAAGGTTTACAGTGGTGGTAAACTCAACCGTTATTTGAGGAAGGTGTCCTAAATCTGAAGGATTAAACCTC
The DNA here is from genome assembly GCA_910589295.1 of Noctua janthe. Lineage (NCBI taxonomy): Eukaryota > Metazoa > Arthropoda > Insecta > Lepidoptera > Noctuidae > Noctua > Noctua janthe. The sequence continues at coordinate 4,813,885 of OU342561.1, forward strand.
TTACCTTACTCGTATCGGTATTGTGTTACCATATAAAAAATACTGGTAAGCTACATCTGGTTGCTGCATATTAGTAATTTGGACAACCAATCAAAACAGCTTGCCAAAGAAAATATATGAATACGTAATTTTCACGAAATCGGTGTGATTAGAGATATCGAAAACCTATTACATATTCTGTTGACGTACACATCAAAGTGATATCCGAATTTAATTGCTGAGGCAATTTTAAAATTGAAAATACTCGTTTCACATATATATTCATAATTTTAAGAATGTATTCATATCTCTGGATTACACTGATTGAGCTCTTTACAATCAAGTTAACGAAAAGGCTATGGGATAATTGTATTTTCGATTCAAACATCGACGTATGTGTTACGTTACGTTTTCACCGCGCACTCGTGCTAGGACCTCTGAACGGTATTTTACTGCATAATTTTATGATTATATGGTAGTTCTACACCATGTATGAGAAAAGTGTGATCATATTTTAAGTACAAAAGTTCAATACGAACCTACTGGACAAAAAAATTATGGGGCAGCTGATTATTTTTTCGCGATTACGATATTGGTCCCTTGGAGAAAGATGGTCAGGTGGTGTCTGCCTGAAATATGACCACACCTTCACACATATACGCTACCAGCATTTATTTTAAACCGTATGGACAGTATGTTGTATGGTGACGACACGTGTGGTCCCAACTTTTTTGTGAAAAATTTCTTACTGATCATGGACGTGTGAACGGGGCTTTAGTCGTGTAGCCGAAATAAAGTTCTCAATTCAAAATTGACGTGACGTCTTGATTTCTCGAAATGGGGATTTCGTGAACATACATATCCTGTTCGGATACAGATGAAAAATTATATCAGAATTAAATTCCGCAAATGTCTGCGTACAGTGAATAGATTTTACATCATTAAATGTTTCACCTACTTTGCCAACTAAGCGTGTTCATTGCTGTCATGATTTTGAGTGAGATAGGTTACCAATATTGTTGAGAAGGTGGAAAGTTATTCGACAGACAGTAAGTAATTGTGAATTATGCCTGACACGGCCTGTCTACACGTGTCGGTCCGATTTTCAGAGCATGCTATACGAATTTTAGCTTTGGTTTTATGCCTCATGATAGTATTGACGTTGCTTTTATCAGCAGTTAAAGAAAGAAAGAAGAAGAAAGAAATAAGAAAGAAAGAAATTTATTAAAAATATACGACAAAAACAATATTTTACATAAAGCAGGTTTTCGCAAAGATTTGTTTTGACTACACTACAGATTTTTTTAAAACAAATTAAAGTATATTAAAATTATACTGTCACTTTCGAGATATCTTCCGTAATTGTTCAATAGTTTTTTGTTATTGATAGCCCGTAAGTGACAGTATAAGTGTAGTTGTAAACCGTGAAAACTTAAAACAAGTAATTTCTTATCAATTACTTTTGTCTCTTTTGTCACTTAGTTTGATGTACCTCCATTAGCTATTGGATTAGTGACGCGTTAATTTATAACTTATAGTAATAGGCCTTTTTTCAAATTTCAAATTCAAATTTATTTGTTGGTGTGATTTTTGGTACATTTTACATGAGATCTTAATAATAATAATTAGTTCCTCAAAAATCTACCTTAAAGGTGTACACTCTTTTACATTATTGGTCATTATTATAAAAAAGAAGAATAATCAACATTTTAAAATAAAATAATTGCAACAAAACACAACATAACTTAAAACAGAAAAAAGCAAGCAAAACATTAACAATTGAGTATACTTATAAATAATGAATGAAATAAAGATAATAGTACAATGTCAAAATTAAATAAATATCAATGTCAATTTACAATTACAATTTATCATTAAGGAATTCGTCAATAGTATAATAACATTTTTCCAATAATAGATGTCTTAATTTGTTTTTAAATTGAATAATATTTAAGTCCTTAATTCCATTTGGTAATTTATTGAATATTTTTGGGGCCATGCAAAGTATACTTTTGTGCATCAAGGCGGTATTTGATGGTCGAACGCATAATTCATGTCTATATTCTCGTCTAGTCATTTTATAGCGATGTTCAGATGCTTTTCTGAATAGATGCATGTTCTTTTTAACAAATAAAGCAGTCTCAAATATGTACAAGCAAGGTAAAGTCATTATTTTTAACAATATAAAATAAGGTTTGCAGCTATCAGTTATTTTTAGACCGGTAATAGCTCGAATGCATCTTTTTTGCGATTTGAACACCATGTCCTTATTGCAGGAGTTACCCCAAAACATGACTCCGTAGCGTAGTATAGAATCGACATATCCATAGTATGCAGTGACTGCAGCTGCTTGATTGACTACTTTCTTTAGTTTATACAAAGCAAAAGCAAACTTACTAATCTTTTTAATTAATATTGAAGTATGTTGTTTCCAATTAAGTTGGTTGTCGATTGTTAAACCTAAAAATGTTGTATTCGCAACTTCTTCAATAACTTCATTATTAAAGCTTACATTTAGTTCCGAATTACCTACTCTTTGACGAAAATTCATAATTTTTGTTTTCTTTAAATTTATAATTAAGTTGTTATGTTCTAACCAGTTAACGGCTTGTTGTAATGCATTGATTATGTCAGCTTCAAAGTGTTTATTATTTTTGTCAAGTTTAACAATGATAGTACTGTCGTCGGCAAACAATGTCATAGGATAGGGTATATTCTGGGGAAAGTCATTTATATATATAAGAAATAATAAAGGCCCTAGCACACTGCCTTGGGGCACTCCATAAGATATTTTTCGTTCTTTAGATATGTATTTTATAACAGTTTTATTTAATTTACAAATTCGACTTATTTCTGTACATTGTGTTCTATTTTTTAAGTAAGAATTTAGTAGTGATAAAACATTTCCCCTTATCCCGTACGCATTTAATTTGCTCAGCAGTATATCGTGGTTGACCAAGTCAAATGCCTTGGTCATATCCATGTATATTGCTGATATTGGGACTCTTTCATTCATGTTAGCTATGATAACATTAAGAAAATCATATATTGCCATATTTATTGAATGATCTTTCCTAAATCCTTTTTGTTCTTTCACAAGTATATTATGTTTGTTGAGGTATCCGTCTATGGACCTATAGATCCATTTTTCGAATATCTTGGATATTACCGGAATAAGAGCTATTGGCCTGTAATTTTTAATGTCCTTCTCGTCGTCTTTTTAAATAAAGGTTTTATTACAGTAGGTTTAAGCTTATCAGGGTAGGTTCCAGACTGAATACTTAAATTAATTATGTAGCTGAGAGGATCTGATATTATTTCTGAAACATACTTTAGAACCTTTGTTGAAATATCATCGTATCCTACACTATTTTTATTTTTTAAGCCTTTTATAATTTTATTTACTCCTTCTGGTATGATAGGGGCTAAAAACATTGACTGTACAGAGAAATTTATTTTATTGTCAGTGGTCAGTTGTGTCGAAGCAGTAGAAAGTTTTTCTGCTTGGCTTATGAAGTAGTCGTTAAAGGTATTTGCTATATCTTTGGGTGTAGTGAATGTAACTCCGTCATAATTTATTTCTTTTATATACTCTGGTGGAGAGTTGCTTTTATTTCCATTTATTATTTTCCACGTCATTTTAGATTTATTATATGCTGTCTCTATTTTATAATTATTCTTTGCTAATTGTGTCAATTTTATAATTTTCTTAAGTCTGTTTGAGTAATTTTTAAGTTTCGTCACTTTTATCTTAGATGGGTTTAATCTATGGTTCCACAACAACTGTCTTTTTATTTGGCTACACCGTCTAATACCAGGTGTTAACCAGTTTGGATTCTTTTTTAATTTTCTTTTTTTGTATGTAATCGGAAAACATAAATTATAAAACAATTGGAATAGTTCTAAAAAGTTGTTGTATGCTACGTTAGGGTCTTTAGTGAGGTAGACATCAGAAAAGTAAATTGATTTCAAAATGTCTTTGAATTTCATCAAGTTTTCACTACTATAGTCACGCACTTTTATATTCCAACTTTTGATTAAACATGTCTTTTTTACTGGAAGCTTTAGAGTTGGTGCGGTGTGATCTGACATATGTAAATCAAGGACATTAAGAGTACAGTTTCGTGAAATATTATGTGCAAAATTATCAATACACGTATTGCTTTGTAATCTAGTTGGTTGATTTATTTGTAAACATAGATTGTACTTCAATAGGAAACTAGTAAATTCTATAGATAATTTATCTTGTTTTAAAATATTAATGTTGAAATCACCACATAGAATTACATTCTTGTTCGAGTCGTAACAGTATTTTGATAATATAATGTTTAATTTTGAGTAGAAAAGCTCTAAATTGTTTAATTTTGGTACTCTATATATGCAAATAATGATTGTGTTATGTGGTATTAGTTCAATTGCACAAACTTCGACAACGCCTTCAATTGACATTTTACTGACATTCGTAAGTTCTTTGTATTGGAGACCAAATTTTACCAAAATACAGGCTCCTCCCCTTTTCGTACTTCTTGTATAGTAAGCGGCTAATTTATAATTAGGTATTGAAAGTAGTTCCTCGTGTCCTCGCTCCATAAAGTGTTCCGTGACGCAAATTATGTCTATACTTTTTCTTTGTTCGGCTAGTTCTTGCAGGTGTAGTGTTAGTTGATCCACCTTGTTGATGAGTCCCGCGATGTTTTGATGCATAATAATCAGATAATTATAGAAAAAACGTGTCTGAATGCTTAATTTCTGAGGTAGAAGAATTAGATGTTGGCATATTAATTTCAGTATCGATGTCAGTTATTGTCTTCTGGAGATTTGTGAAAATATTCTTCATACCTGTTCCATTTATGTGTCCTTGTTGCGCAGAAAACATTTGATAGTCACAAGTTAATTCTGCATTAGAATCTAGTAGATAGGCATATTCGTGAGTTAAGTTGTCTAGATACAGGAGATTATTAAAAGTTTCTATTCTAGTATTAAATATAGTTGTATAATTGCCACATCTGTAGGTCGGAAGGCAAATAATCACATTGGTGTTCTTGATTTTTCCGATGGTTTCTCTAATAAGAAATATAATGTCGTGATAGTTTCCACTCTGTATGAAGTCCATCTCTCCCATCATAATAACACAATAGTCATTTTTATTAAAACTTTTTATTTTATTATCAATGCCCTGTAACATTTGTTGAATATCACCGCCTGGATATAGATAGTGGCAGTAATCATACATATAAAAAGTGTCCTCAATTAAGTTACTTAATTTATTCCTTTTATTATTGCTAATTATACATAAATTCCTTGTTTTGTTTTTTTTTAAGAAATGGTTTTTATCGTCTTGCAGGTTCGTCATTAAATATCATATTGTGTTGACTTGTCAACAATCTGCGCGGGTAAATAGTTAGTTGTAATTTTGGTAGTCTTGGGTGTTGTCTGGGGGCTGTTATGTATAGTATTTGTTTTGTTTCTCCTTTTCTTGTTAGTTATTGGAGATGTACTGTTGTCGTTAACTATATTGGTTGTTATTTTTTTATAGATATTTTTCTTCGTAGTTAATTCGTCGATAGTGTTTTTAAGTTGAGTATTCTCTAAGTTTAAACTCTCCACTTCTGCGTGTGCTGCCTCTAATCCCAATGTTAGTTCCTTAATTTTATTTTGTAGTTGGGTAATTTCATCGCAATGTTCTTCGTCTGACATCTCCGGCAAACTATTGCTAGTGGTACGATTTAAGTCAGTAGTTATGTTTAAATCTTCATTTGTATCCGAATGTCTGCGCTGGCGCTGACGTCGCTGAGTGATATTTCCAAAGAAGTTCATTGTAAGATAACTAAAATAGTCAACTTAACAATTTTATCTATTACAAAAAGTGCTCCAGCCGGCGGGGTTTGAACGCACGACTATGTGCGCGGCAGTCGACTGTGTGACTTGTCTCACCAACTGAACAGTTGCAGTAGAAATCGAAATTGGTGATTGTTTTATGCGAGAAAGATTTTTAAATAATAAAAAGTCGTTAGAAATGAGTCATACCAATGGAATTTTTTCCTCACAACTCAAGTGATTCAAGTTAGAATTGCGGATTATTTTATAAGTTTTGTTCACTTTTTATGCACTTTTAGTCACTTGTTTTGAACTGTTGCTTCACTTGAGTTTATATCTTGTTACTATTGTTTGTAAGAGGGCTTTTTACACTAATCACAAATGTTGAATTATCTTCCATAACACTTAAGTTTTTTCAAGGATAACGTTGTCACTTAATATTTATAACTTGCTTAATGTTTTTGGTGCACACTTATTACTATTACACTTTGTTTATTATTTTTAGTGAATTTTAAAAACAGAGAACAGCAATTCCAATGCTTGTCGCTAAAGCGCCATCTAGCGACCTTTAACTATGAAATCGCCGTTTTTTTCTCACATTTTGTTGTTTGTAACTTTAACGTATAGTCATATTTTTTCCTTATTGCATTTTTACTATATTAATTGTTATATTACGTACCTCTTACAGTTTAAAAATCGAACTAGAAGTTGCATATTACCTGATAGAGTAGCGTGTCAAAACACCTGTTTCAAAGTGCAGTCGGTTTCACCACTTCAAGTAAGTATATTTTTGTCATAGACTGTGTTTTGAGAATTTAAGATACGCAGTGCAGCGCAGCTTTTTTCACTCTAACTATAGCTTGCAATTCCATCATACTTCGGGTCAAACGTCTGACCAAAGAAATATAGAAAAAAAAATTAGTATGGAAATATCACTTTTCACGAAATCGTCCATACATAAATCGGCAATTTCATACTTTAACCCCTAATATAGCATAGCATATCATAGCAGCAGCCTATAATGTTCCCATTGCTGGGACACAGGCCTCCTCTCTATGAGAGGGAATGGGCTATAATCAACCACGCGGGCCCAATGCGGGTTGGTAGATGTCATATGTCTTCGAATTTTAGGTTCTAGGACATGCCGGTTTCCTCACGATGTTTTCCTTCACCGTTTTGAGAGCAGTGGTGATGAAATAAATTACACAAAGTAATGCGCTTGCCTGACTTCGAACCCACGACTTACTGCTACCCTAATATATGCATACATTAAATTAGTTAACTGAAAATACTCAGCTGGTATCACTCCTCTTTGTTAAACAGAATAACAATGGCCACACAGAAAAACTTAGCAATAGGTACTATATTAACAATTTAAAAATGGAACAGAGCCCTATTGCTTTAGAAATAATGGAACACTGGCCATTTAGAAGCCTCTAAGAATTTAAACCTTAAAATTTATTCTTTTTCTTTATATTTACGCAGTTCCACAGCGTTTAGTTTTAATAAAATGCCGGGAAAATATAATGGGACATTTTTAAAAGAGTATCTTTTGTTGGAGATGGTCTTTTGTAAAGCATTCGCTTAGTTCGATGTTGTTAATCGAAGACTTGCTTTTTATATGAATCTTTCGGGGCACTCTAATATTCATTGGCTTGAATGTTTTACATATAAATGTAAAAATGTTTTTGGAGAACATTACCCACGCATTTTCTGTTGGTTATTTTCTTCTTTTAATGGTCTGATTAGCATCACAGAAATCTTAATCTACCATTAACGAAAAGACTGTTACTCATAACGGTCTTATTACTATCCTTCTTAAGCTTGGTTTTGGAGTGTCAACGACAGCTGTTATTACAAACAACAACAACAACAACATTTTCCGTACACACAACCGTAGTAACGCGGCTGCTGAGCGTGAGGTCCTGGGTTCGATTCCCCTAGTCGAGAAAAGTGATATTGGGTTTTTTCGTCAGGAATTTCTCAGTAGCAGCCACGGAGTCTGAATTTGTGGCCCCACCCCTCTCGGATCGCCCCCTATTACATTTGACTTTAAACATAACTGGGGAAATGTGGGTGTATTAGGTACACCTCTGCCTAACCCTTAGGGGATTATATCAGGCGTGATGTTGTGATGATGACAACCGTAATAGCACAGGGAACAGTTTGTTCTCACACCAACACTTTATCATACGCCGAAAAGTTCCCGGAACAAGCCTTTCGTATTGACAATCGTAGACATTCGCAGAAACAGAGAGTCTTAGGTCACGTCATTGATGTTGCATAGTAACTGGGTTTCCGAGAACTCAGATGACACACATTTTCTGTATCATGGCGTCGCTTAAGTTCTAACACCACGTAAGTCAAAAACAGAACCTTCACAGGAGAGCAAAAAAACTGCATAATTATACCTAGGTAATGGTACAATAACACATTAACGTAACATCACACCTGTAATACCCGAAGGGTTAGGCAGAGGTGTACCTAATAAATCCAACGACACTTTGCCCGACCCGGGAATTGAACCCAGGACCTCATGCTCAGCAGTCGTGCTTGCGACCACTAGACCAACGTGGTAGTCAATGGTACAATATCATTTTACAATTTGTGTTCAATTCAAATTAGAAAGAGACGTTGCTCATACGCATCTTTCGATTCTCTTGAAAACGGCATCGAAAATCAAAATATCAAAACCAACAAAAAATTACTTACGTGGTGTTAGAACTGCAACGACCAAAGACACGTCCGGATATATTCTGCTTTGTTTGTTATGGTTTGTCTGGAAGCTAAAATTAGACCAACAAGCCATCCATCCAATTGCCTGGGGTAAGTATTTCACACCTAATTTACTTTCGTAAGTAAGTACCTAGATAAAAGCAATAAATGAAGGTGCGCTGAAATTTATTTGGACTACAATAAAAAAATATAGTTACTAAAGATACTTAACGGTGAATAATTAACATCATAAATTCTTCTTTTAATTAAACAGAACTAATTTTACGTAATAATTCGTTATATAAAAGCGTAGGTACTTGTAATAATAAAATACCTCTTAAGTGCGTGTCGAAATTCGTATTATGTAGGTTTCACTACCAAACTAGGTTTAAGTATTATGTACCTGCCTGCTGCATGTCATAAAAAGAATTCATGTTATTGCTGAAAACATCATTACCTGAAATTATTTTTGAAATCGTTATTGAACTTTTATTAACTTTCTCATAAATACATTATTTACTATACAGACCTAAAATAATAATAAGAATATGTACATGTATCAACCAGAAAAGAAAATAAACCGATACAAAAAGAAAACTATTATAAAATATTGCTGTTCAGTAATACTGGCAATTTGAAATGTATGTATGATAGGCAAAGAATTCTAAATTCAAATGAATTGTATTTAAAAAATATGGAATTCTATTTTCAATTTCAGTCATTTGTTTATTGATTAGTATTTTCGTCAGTATGCACACAATTAATTCTGGAATTCGAGTTCCGTCGTGGTAGCAATCGCTCGCAACATTAACAACGTACACGTAGTGAACACTACAAAGGAACGCACGACCCGGTAATGGTTTTAACTGTTCCGATCTGAAAATTTTGATCTGAAAAATTAACCCCCTGGTCACCCGAAAACTAAAGTCAATAACGATGAATTAAAGGCGATAGTGGACGCTGAAAACACTCAATCTACGACTGAGTTAGCAACAGCTTTCAACGTCAATTCGAGCGTCATACTCACCAATCCTTGCGTTGACAGCCTATATACTTTTTTCAGAATTTGATAAAATTCTTACCAGAAAAAAAATAAACAATACCAAGAGGCAGTATAAAATGCTTGAACGAGTTTGTTGCCTCACGTTCACCTGGTTAATTTAAGATGGGTATTAAAAATTACCACTGCACTGGCAAAGATATATCGGTAACATTGGTACATACTTTGGTAAATAGCAATACATAACGGCAATTATATCCGTAAATACCTAATATTAACTGTTGAATAGCACATGAAAGGACTCTGAACTATTCAGCTATAATTTAATTATAACTAATGAAATAATTCCGTGTCTACACTGTTCGAAATATATGGTTGTGATTTTAAGCCCGGTGTTCACACGAGCGATATGAATGCACGTAAGTACCTCGTGTTTATACAGTTCGAGTGTTGAACTTGCCTTAAAAAACAAGCGGGAAATTCTTAATTAATTGGGTATCTGTTTAAATACACAAGGTTTTCGATGTGCGATGTAGTCTGTTGATGTTTGTTTTAGGTTTTTGTGAGCCAATACTCATGTTTATTTAAATCTGTAGTATCATCGCAACTTTTAGCCTTTCCTTTGTAAACAGCTATACTGCTATAAGTAACTGTTCCATCAGATTTTGGATGTTAGACAGTAAAGAAACGGAAAATAACTTCTCCCAGGTTAAATAAATTACAAGGTCACCGATACGAAAACTGTTACCACATACCATTCTAAACCCCCCCACATCGAAATTTTCCATAGGTAATTTAAAAAAAACAGATGTTCCTTACATTTTGACCGTGTATGTATCGCACTTTTGTAGGGAAAAGCCGGTTTTTTTTTTAATTACCTATGAAAAAATTCTATGTGGCCGGTTTAGAATGATTGAACTGAGTACGTGGTAACCGTTTTCACGTCGTAGCCTTCCACCATGTATATCGTCTAGACTAACGGCAATGGTTTTTAAAGGGTTTAGTCTTTCTACAACGGTTTTTGACAGGATTGCTAGCTTTTCGCTTTTAACTTTAGCTTAACTTAACATAATTGTCCTATAATGTTCCCACTGCTGGGACACAGGCCTCCTCTCTATGAGAGGGAATGGGTACTTTTTACCCTCAAATACGAAAACAATGCTTGTTCAGTCCTTAATTTTTCCTATCATCGATTATAGTGACGTGTGCTACTTTGACCTGAATGCGGATCTCCTCGACAAACTTGACCGTCTTCTAAATAACTGCATTCGATTCGTTTTCAATTTGCGTAAATATGATCATGTCTCCGAGCACCGGACTCTTCTTAAGTGGTTGCCCATACGTCAGCGTAGGGAGCAAAGGGCGCTTACCACCTTGTTTTCTTTTCTTGTTTCACCCACTTCCCCTAGTTACCTTGCTCCCCACTTTCAGTATATTTGTGCCAACCATAATAGGAGCCTGCGATCATTGCACAACCGTATGCTTCAATGTCCCTCTCACCGCACTGACTTCATTCACCGATCATTCTTTGTCCAGCCTATTTCTCTGTGGAATGCGCTTCCCCAGGAAATCAGGATGGCAACCAATCGCTTATCTTTTAAAATTAAAGCTTGTGAGTACATTCGGAAGAAGCTGGCAGTTTCGTTACAACGGTAATGTTTTCCCCATGGTTTGTGTTTTAATTTTAGTATATTCGTGGAAATGTCTATTAACATTAATTTAAATTTTGATATATATGTAAACAAAGTGCTTGACACTTCATTTAAGTATGTTTGAATTTGCCGCGTAATAACTTTGATGTATAAGTTATCTGTGAGTGAACTTGGTCGTTTCTGAGCTGTCTGTCAGATTGACGTATTGAATACCGCATGCGAATTAGGTTATGAAAATTAGATTGAAATATGAATATTTAAATAATACTGATTAAGAACTGGTGGAACAATGGCTTTCAATGTTGTTTCTCTTTTCAGGTGAGTTTGTTATTAATTAAGGTAAAAGAATGTATTAGTGTTAAAACTAGTTTTTGTCACTAAATAAAATGTCCTCTTTTCAGAGCAACTCAATTTAAGTTAGAGTTTTACTGTTCACCATAGTATCCAAGGATACATAAACAATAAACACATTATATATATTTATAGTATTTGATATATATTTATAGTATTATATATATCCTTGTAGTTAATCTTAGTATTATTTAAAATTATTTTCTGATATACACCTACCACTGCTTGTCTCTGCATCACCCAAAGGTTGACTGGTAGAAAATGCCTATGGCATTAAGTCCGCCTCTGTACTTCTGTGCTTGAAGTGTTAAATAAACAAATAAATAAATAATACACCATGCGGGCTCAGTGCGGGTTGGTAGATGTCACAAATTAATGTCTTCGAATTATTGGTTCCAGGACACTAGGTTTCTTCACGACGTTTTCCTTCACCGTTTTGAGAGCGGTGGTGACCAAATAAATAACACAAAGTAATGCGCCTGACTGAGTACGAACCCACGACTTACTGCTCGTAAGTCGGGGCCGCCACCACTGTGCCACCGCTGCTCTTAGCTTAATAATTATAACATTACAGAAAAGTTGATTATATGTATAGGGTGACTGGTAATTAGTGACCGATGCTTAAACACGTGATTGTAGTCATGATAACAAACAACTTTCGCAAAGACAATTTTTTTATACAAGACTTTTATCACAATAACTCAAAAGCCGTATGAAATTCGACGCATGCACCTGTTACTTACAAGCTGTTAGCCGTTTAAAAAAAAAATTCTTTGAGAAAGTTGTTTGTTATCATGGGTACAATCACGTGTTTAATTTTCAGTCACATATAATGTCGTTTGCCTAGCCTCTCGGGTCGGGTCGGCTGGTTTGTATTTTTCATCACAAAATACATTATAATTTACCAAAAAAAAAACAGTAGCTCGGATTAGCACGTTCCAAATAAATCTACAAAAGCCATTAAAACGGACACCCCTCACAAAATAATTTAAAACGTTATTAATGTTAATACAAACAGTTTCAAGCGGCGTGCATTCCCGCTAGTTATGCAAATAAAATGTGCGGGCCAAACCGGGGGATTTAGTAACCTTATGCTAATCAAATCCCGAGACTTTGCGGCTGCATACGTAGCTTTGGGAACTTCATGCATTTTCGGCGGTAGTTATGACGTGTATGGGCGCGAAAATGTCGACTGATAAGGTAGGGTTGCCGCGCTGACCTGTACGTACTTTTGAAGTTCTGTAACAAAAGAGAGAAATTACAGGGTTGTAGATTTGTGTACCCCTTACAATTATTTTTTAAGTTTTTTACCCCAGAAATGAAAGCTTACAGACAGAAAACAAAGAAACGCCCGGGTGTTTCCACTGCGAGGATCGTCCGGAGGACACGGTGGTCGGTGGAGCACACCGTAGAGGTCTGCCCTGCTTGGGCGGAGCACCGCCGTGTCCTTGTAGCGACGATTGGTGGCGGCGATCAAAACTGAGGTCACGATGTAATTGTATGAAACGGTTGTATTATTTTTTACCGACGAAAAATTTCAAAGTCACCCCTATTTATAAACAATTCAAAGTGATTACTTGAGTAAAAGTAATCATTTAGAATACGAATTTTATTCTGTAAGTTAGTTACTTGAAGTTAGAACTGTCAAAAGTTTTTAGAATTCTAAGCTTTGCTTTCTTTGACGGTTCTTACTTCGTTTAAATTCTGGCCTATTACATAAAAATGTTTGCAGAAGAAATTACTAAAACTCAAGTTATTACTTTAAATTGACTATAGATAGATACTGGGTGTAAGAGTTATGTGATGAATTTGTGGCAAATATTTGCATGTCGATGTCCTTCACAACCTATAATTATTTTATAGTTTCTTTCTTATAAACGGTATAAATACCTTCCTAACAAAATTCATTATAGAAAATCTGAAGTTCACAGTACTAAAGCTTTGAATTTCAACCTACTTACATTATAAACCTTAAAATATCCTAAAGCAACATGAAAACACTAACAACGTATTGAAATATGAAACATGAATGGACTTAAGGCACTATAAGCAGCTTTATGTAAACTCCATTTACGAACCTTCATAATGCCGTGTGGTGTTCACAGCGGTCACTTAATTACCTACCTACCTTTGGTAAGTGCTATCTCTGACTTGGCAACTGCAGGCGACTATTAGTGGCCGACATTAGTGGTCGGTAGTTGAGATGTTTATGCAGCGCTTAAGTGGCTGTATTTATTGTGTTTTGTAACGGTTTAACGATGCTGATTAAATCTTATTAGCTTTCGGTGTCGTCATGCATTTTGTTTTAGCTACTCCAGCATTTTATTTTTAACGGCTTGCTGGTTTTGACTCCATTATCATCATCTTCCTGCCATTGTCCCATTCTACTTGAGGTCGGTGTACCACGTTTTCTTCTTCCATTCTCCGCTGTCAGACGTCTCGGCATCATTTACTCTTTTTACTTGCTATTAGTGGCTTCATCATCATCTTTGTAGGCTTGTCCGCCATATGCTGAGTACAGAAGTCTGTACTCAGCAGATGGCGGACAAGGCTACCAATGACTGATTGTCTACGGGGTCTCTACTAGGTCTACGCGAGTCTTGACCAGGTCTTACCCGTGATCTGGTGACGAGTTACGAAAAAGGGAATTCCTTTTATTTCGGATTTATCATAAACAAAACCCGTATCAAAGTCACTGCTTTGGTGAGTTAGTTCTTCTTCCTTCGTTTTAGTTTTTGGATTTAGTACTACTTTAGAGTTTAGTTCTGTAATAACTCATATTGTTGGTGAAATCTTGCGACTACTAGTAACTGTAGGCATTACCTTTGCTATGTGTAAAAGCCCTTAAATCCGGTATTATGTTTATAGCCGCTTCATAACTTATTCGACGCTTAGAAGATCCATTAATGATGAGCATGTGGTAATGAGCGAATTTATATTCTGAGGTATTTTGAGGTGTGAAAGTTCTTTTTACAACCTGAAAGATAAAAATAAACTTTTATGTATAATTTAAAATATTCACAAATAATACCAAGGCTAAAGGGAAAAAAATTGTTGTTCTTTATTTCTACGAACTCCTATAACAACTGCTTACTCGATATACCCACTCATTATAAAGAAATCGGCTAAGGTTATTAATATTAATCGAAATTATACTAGATCATTAAGGCCCCATTAAAACAAACCCAATGCCTATGGGCGGCATAAAAACTTTGTCACCAGTCTAGGCACTAAACAAATGAAAAAGAAGAATGCCCGTTTTCATCTTATTATGTTAGACATTATAAACGTCAAAATAAATGTGTGTTGTAATGTCATTTTGTGTCATAAGCATTCCAATATCTGTTATTTGGTAGGAAGTGTGACAGAATACTGAACGGGGCATTTAATAACTCACAGAGATTGGTAAGATTGTGTTTAAACCTCCATTTCCTTGAAGCAAAAAAACGAAGATATGTGGAATTGATCAACCCGCACAGGGTCCGAGTGGAAGATTGCGTCTGACTCTCTCTAACTGAGAGAAAATCATCAATCTATAACTAGTCCCAGCCGTGGAAATTTAAAAGGCTACTTTATTTTTCTGTTATGTGGGTTCAAACCTTGGGCACACCTACACAATAAAATAAGAACACTTTTCCCCAACACCTCAATTCCCCTAAACAGATGAAAATGAGTCCAAAAAAAGTCCCTACTTCGTGTTTCTATCACAAAGGACAATGTCAATATTGTCAGTCAGACGATCAAAGAAACTGACCTCCGAGGGACTGACATAAAAGAAAAAGGCGTTGCCCATTGTGACTCGTTCAAATTTGTACTGTCGTGTCGTGTGTAATTGCTTTCCGGATAGGTAGATAGCTATATTTTAATTAACTTTGTTATCTTCTTACGGGGTGTAATTTTTTTCTGGGTAGCATTTGTTTTTTATTATTATTTTGTTTTGGTAATGGAAAGAGTGTTTTCTTTTTGTCTGTTCGGTTTTTTGTTTGTAACTTCTAAAGCACTCGTTGAGCTTATAAATACACTTTTTAATAATTTGAACGTAGACTTGATGATAACAGCAGTTTAGGTGCCAGCGACTACATAAGTAGGTATTTTACGAGCCGCGAATTTTTTACATACAGCGTGATACTGACCGGCAAATTGCATAAAACAAATTTTCTTACGTTTTATGCAAATGTTTTCATGAAGTAGTCATTCAATGGGGGGGGGGGGGTGATTATAGTTTTATAAACACATACGTGTTACGATTGCGATTCATATTTTACATTGACCTGCAAAATGGAAAAAAAAGGAAGAAAATTTTAATTTCGTGGGCTTCCTTGGCGCTGAAAGCGCGTTCAAATGAAAAAAAAAATATCACGATATTGAACACCCCCCACTCTCTGACCATATTTTAAACACAATCAAGTCTTCAGAATTTGCGAGCTATTGGATTTTATTTTACCTAAGGGTTATTTTTACAAAATTTTTAAAAGGAATTAAAATAAATATTTTCAAATAAAAGTCACCGTAAATCTATCACCAGTTTCTAAACTAGAAAACTACGAAGAACCCAATTGAGATAAGTAGTTTTGCAGTAAATACATGCTAATTTGAATAATACTTTCAGTTTGTCAAAATTTATACTGGAAGTTTATAGCATTAATTTAAAATTCATGAGATGAAACTGTAATAGATTGGTGTTGTTCACAAAATATTCGTTTATTTCGTAAATAAATGAGATGTTTGCTTCGTAAAAGGTTGAAAGGTATATTTTATAACTTTTACTATATCGGCAACTATGTACTTACTTTATTTTTGAGTGTGGGATTTATAAGGGCAACCTTTTTAGTAACCCACTCGTGTTTTTTGTAGTAAAAAAAGTAACAGGCAACTAAGTCAAGTGATTTTTTTTAAATTTTTTTTTCTTATGGTAAATCATCAAATGACCCCCCCCCCCCCACTCTGCCCAGAGTGGGGGGGGGGGGGGTAACTAAAACCAATCCATGTTCCTTCTTTGCCCTTTGTGTTCCAGGGCCACGATATCTCTTTCGAAGAGTCCCGCAGCCCAAGTGATTACGTATAGGCTTAAATTCTATCATGCAGGGCCTTAACACATTTGTTTGGTTTTACGGATAAAAAGGTCCGAAAATCAAGCCACGGTCAAATGTACTTATTTCTGATTTAAGCTCTGGGACTGATAGGAGATATAAAAAAAAAAAACTTAATAAATACGTTGTAAGTGAAGCATACCAAGGAGTCTTTCTTCTTTATCGTGTGGTTAGTTCCTAACCTGGTGTCAGAGTTTTTATGCCGCCCATGGGCCTCTGATTTGGCTTAACATGCCGTCAAGAAATATCTCTCAGGCATGCTGGTCCTCACGATGTTATTCCTCACCGAAGCAAGTGATGATTATACAATACGCACATGAATTCGAAAAATCAGAGATGCGTGCCTTGGGTTCGAACTCGAGACTTATGACTTGGCAGTCCGACGGTCACACCACTAGGCTGTCACTGCTTACCAAGGAGTTAAAGTATGATTTTTTACCCAAGTGTACAAATTTTTCGTCGGGAATCATACTGTAGCGCCAATACAAAAAGTACTACAGCAACATAGTGTGAAAATTACTACAGCGCCATCTATGACACAAATGAAGAACTAACATAAAAATCCTAAATCGCGCAGTTAAAGTTATCCGCGACTTAAGACTGTTTAGAAAAACTCGACAACAACTGTCGGGTAGTGTAGCCCACCAAACAGAACACCCATCTGGTCGGAGGATCCTCTCAATTTAATGGGGGATGAAGCAGCCTGTTCTTCAAAATTACTATACCATACAAAATAGCAATACCTACATAGTCGAGATACAGGAACAGCATTTTTTTTTGTAATAACCTAAGCTATAGACCGACCGCTTTATTGAGTCCTCCGCCTTGCCCCATCAAAGGCACATTAAGCGTCCACAAAGCGTCCATAATATCCCACAGGTTATTTACTTTAAAATAACCATAATCCACGCAGATATTACGATACTAATTGAACCGATACGTGATCAACCTTCAGAATATTCCATTTAAATTGATACCTTCACGAGGACTCATTAAAGCGTTCAGTCTATAACGCATAAGTCATGTACTGAATTGATGATGAATGTGTCAGAATGTCCCTTAACCCATCATTCATTATCTTAACCTCATAAATACTCTTTTTAACACCTCTAAAACGAAATTAAATAAACCACAGCTCACGTCAAGTTAAGACGCTTAATTAAGCGCAATAAATCAATTAGACGGAAAGTAATTAATTTTGGTTTAGAAAACGTGTCACCCTTCCACACACATCGGTTGACGAGTTTACCATATTGTGGGTAACCTAATTTATTTAGTTTAAGTACTTGAGAAGGAGTTCATAAATAAATTGTGGTTTGGTAAAATAAAATTGTTTGACTTCATTTGGGAAAAATAAGATAAATTATTTTGGAATCAATTATCACCATTCTCCTGCGCTCATTCCTATTTATTTGGGGTCGGTACAGCATGTCTTTTTATTCCATAATTCTCTGTAACTCTTATCCATCCATTTTGTGTTTTTTTTTTTAAGTTATTAGATTCCGTATTTTTGGTGGCAACACAAAACATTCGGAATGGTTTTCTTAAGTTAATCAATTCGTTACCAATGTTGTGCGTTAATATGTCTACATTGGATCCGGTTCGAAGGACAAACAGTAAAATAGAGAAAAACAAGTCTATGAAGGCAGCTAATAAATATCGTGCGCGACATGAAAAAAAAAAACTTTAATTTACAGATTGTGCAGTCTTATTTAAGGGGTTTAAACATTTTTGTATAAAGTCTAGCCGTAGAATGTCCGCCATTTCATATTTTTTTCAAATAGGTAATATGTGCATTTTGAAAATAAAATGACGCGGCGGAAATTAAGGCAGGCCAAAATATTCAAACCTCTATCACTTTTAAATTGTTATTTTCTGTACGTTTTACTACATAAACCACTTATTCATCAAGCAAACACTTGAAGAAAGAGTGATTCCTTAACAATGGAAGTCAGCTGTTAAGAACTAATTAGCACAGCTAACAGCCCATCACAGGTCCTTGACCTGAAACAATGAAATGCATGATAGCCATTTCAACAGGCAGACACATTACTTACGCCCATTAATTTGCAAGTTTATTAGACGGAGTTAAATACCAGTACACAAAGAACCCTTGTCTCGAAGTGTATTTATTAGAAATAAAGCTAATTAAGCAGAATTGTTTTAACAGTTTTAGTGGAGTGCACTGAAGAGTGGGGCTTTATTTCTTTGGTATTAATTCTTCATCGTAAAATTCAAGGAATCCATACTCAAATTTTAATATTCTTATCTTTATTTAAGACAGCTCAATTATATTAATTTTCACATTACTTAGTAATCATTTTTCGTTACAGATATATTCAGAAGATAATTGGACTATAAGTTGTACTTTTTTTTTTGCTATGAAGAACGTTAAACCCATTTTGTCTAAGGGCAAAAATATTTACCTTCCACAATACGACTAATATTAATTTTGAATGAGGCGATAGTACATTTTTAAGAGTGTGACGAACAATATTTGGTTATACAAGACACTCACAACCTTCTAAGTATTATACACCGTGACTGTTTAGTCGTCTTACAACGGCAGCCCACTTCATGTATCCAATGAATACTACACATTCATAAAAAAAAATTGGTATTTATGAGATTTTAATACTCGAGTGCTGGGTAGGTATTGTTCTCCCGTTTAACACGTAAACATCATTAACAGGATGTTTCATAATTTTATTCTAATTTTTTATAATTATGATTTTAATATATTTACATAATATACAGACTACAAATAGAACTAAACTAAAGATAAAAATAAGACTAAAAGAAAGAAAATATAAACATCTAAACAACGACGACAATATGACACTTAGGCGTCAAAGTACTAAATACAAATACAAATACAAATACAAATATTTTTATTTGTTGAACATAGGTAGGTACAGATGTTATAATCATTAATGAACGCTATGTCTAACCGTAATCGGCGTACAAATATTATTTTACACACATGCTGATTAAAATAAATTATCAAACAGAATAATTAAAAAAAAAAAAAGAAATTAAAGAATACTAATATTATTATCACACATTATTAAATAATTCCAATTCAAATTGTCAAAAAAAAAAAAAAAAAAAACTAATATTATTATCACACATTATTAAATAATTCTAATACAAATTGTCAAAACAAAAAAAAAACTAACATTATTATCACACATTAAATAATTTTAATTCAAATTGTCAGAAACAAAACTAATATTATTATCACACATTATTATATAATTCTAATTGAAATTGTCAACACACTAAAAAAGAAAAAGAAAAAAAATACATTCCAAAAAAATAAAAAAATAAGAATTCTAGTAAAATTTGTAAACAAACAAAAAAAAAAAATTAAATAATAAGGTAGTCATAATGTGTTAGTTAGGTATTCGTTCACCGTATAATATGTTTTTTCATGTAATATGTTCAGGAAAGCCTTTTTAAAATCGTGTATGTTTTTAATTTCTGATATTTGCCTAGGGATCTTATTATAGATCCTAGGTGCCATTCCTAAAAAACTTTTTTTAAAAAGAGCAGTGCTATGTTGCTTAGCGCATATCTCTCTGTTGCGACGTTTAGATCTCAATGTTTCAAACAGATGGAAGTTGGATTTGACAAATACTGCTATCTCAAAAATGTACAAACAGGGCAATGTTAGAAGTTTAAATTTTTTGAAATATGGGATACAGCTTTCAGTTGGTTTAAGCTTAAACACAGCACGCACACATCTTTTTTGGGCCTTAAACGCAATTTCCCTGTCGGTGGAATTTCCCCAATATATTATTCCAAAACGCAATGTAGATGTAACATAGGCTTTGTAAGAAATTAGAACAACAGACTCATTTACTATCTTTGCTAGATTATAGAGTGCATATGAATACTGGTTTAGTTTTCTACAAACAGTTTCCACATGACATTTCCAGTTTAAGTGAGTGTCCACGTGAATTCCTAAAAATCTAGCACAGCTTGTTTCTGCTATTGTTTGATCTGCATAAGTTATGTTTAAGTTAACTTTTTTTGTTCTTTGATAAAATGACATTAGCTTAGTTTTATCTATGTTAATTTTTATTTTATTTATAAGTAACCAATTTATAATGCAAAGGATGGACTTGTTTATGTCATCTTCATAAGTTTCTATATTTTTACATGGAACAATAAGTGTACTGTCATCGGCAAACAAAACAGTTTGGTTCTCAGTGCATTTTGGCAAATCGTTGATATATATGAGAAACAACGAGGGCCCAAGGACACTTCCTTGGGGTACACCACATGTTGCTTCTCTAATTGATGACATATGAGTAATAGCGTTTTGTACCTCGTGCGTGAAATTCGTGTTTAATGAATGAAACTTGCACGCTGGAAGAAGACTGGTACCGAGCGCAAAAAACGAAGAAGAAAGAGAGTAGAGTAGACCGATTTGTCAGCTCATAAACACCTACCCGCAATAAATTCAATATATCCGTGATTGTGGTGATTGCAACAGCGTCGAAATATCGGGAACTCAAAACAAATAGTAAACATGGTAAATATCCTTTTTGTCTATGTTAATGATAACACTGTACATACCAATATACAGAGTGGGTTTATGAGATGCACCTAAACCGTGGCCACTACTGGAAAACGACTTATTCGTCAACTGGCGAATGTGAAACTCGCGAGTGCGCGCGAGTTGACACCTTCCGATTTTACCTTTTTTTTGTCGTCAACTCGCTCGCACATTATAAAGTACAGTCAAATAAAAACGGATTACGTTACTTTAGACCTTCTCATGTTACTTCCGTGTTTTATTTTAAAATCAAGCCAAAAACAAAAAATCGGAGAATATTAAACTCGGCTCAGCCGTTCTTGAGTTATATATGGTAATAGTATGTAACTAACCCGAATTTGTTTTATATATATAGATAAATAGATAGATATTGAAGGGTCAATAACAAAATGTATAAGTAGGTCTGAGAATATAAAGGATGATTTTTGACATTATTTTTAATTAGGAATTCAATGACGAGTAATAGGGAAGTATGGAATAAGAAGACATGCTGCGCTACCGCAATTAAATTGGGATAAGGGCAGGAGAACGATTATGATGAATTCGATACAAATTATAAACGAATACTACTTACTATTTGAACAAAGTATATCTGTTACGGCTAATAGCCGAAGTGCGGCTACACCTAGTTTTAGCCGGATACAACTAGGTGCAGACAGCCACATGAGGTAGAACTTAGATGTATTCTACTTATTTTCGGTTAGAACATGCAACCAATTTGGATGTAGCGGTCGCTGGCCGAGCCTCAGCACCGCTCACTGCGCTCGCTCGGTTCGCGCGGTTTTGGTCACTGTTCTAACTTAACCTAACCAAATCGATTTGGTTCGTGTGTCCTAGCAATAAAAAGGTTACACAACTGTTACCAGCCGCACCTAGCTGGCTAGAACTATGTGTAACCTTACTTCGGCTTTTAGCCGTAACATATCCAATAATTAGTACCACAAGGAAGCTACTACCCTATTATTTTTATCATCCAAATTTAATGATTACCTATACCTAAAAGCCTTCGCTAAAACTGTTCTTGACCTATCCGGAACCACTAGATCCCTTGGCAACCTACCCAAACACACAAAGCCAAACGGTCACCGAAGATATTTATGTTACCTAGAACAAGATTACAAAGACTAACCGCATCCCGTAACTTGTGATAATTAAACGTTGTAGAGAGTAAAACTAGTCTGAGGCCCAACGTACATACGTGGATGTTTTAATCGATAATATACTACAGCATTTTAGTTAAATTGTTTGCAACAAGCACAATCGGTATCATCCATAAATATGTATAAATAAACTAGCTTATACCCGCGACTTCGCCCGCGTGGAGTTCGGTAATTGTCCCACAGGTTTATGCTGCCGGGATAAAAAGTATCCTTTGTGTTAATCCAGGTTATAAGCTATTTGTGTGCCAAATTTCATTCAAATCCGGTCTCACAAACTTTCGCATTTACAATATTATTAGAATTCTTAAAGTAAATGAAATATTATGTTGTGAAACGACTATTTTTAATTTTAAAATCGACTTATTAACGATTACACCACGCGTTCTTGCTGGGCTCTTACATAACATGATGACGTATTTTTTGTCAAAGATTGCTGCGGAAAGTCAAACAGTGATCCCATTGGGGGCTAAATTAGAGAGGGACTGCACTGAGAAATTAAAAGGTAGAACTAGTCCCAGTGGAAGTAGGCACCCGATTACCGGATTACTCAGTTGAAATAAACACATAATGGTTTCTACAGAATTTAAGAGCGTTCTCTGGTTAAACTAGGATACTATCACTGTTCCTAATTTTTTCGTACTGAGAAATCTGGAAGACAGAAATGTCTGTAAATAGAATTCTGTTACTTTATTGGCACGAACTCATCATCATCTATCTGCCTAGCCTTTTCCCAACTATGTTGGGGTCGGCTTCCAGTGTAACCGGATATAGCTGAATACACTGGATATAACGAACTCCTTGGTAAGACTGGTTGTCAGACTTTCGGGCGATCTACAAATGACAGCCGGGACCAATGGCATAAGGTGTTTTCCGATGCACGAAGGAAACTCGTTATGTAATGGTTTGTCACCCATCCACAGACCAACTTAGACAAGCGCAGCTTAACCTAAAGATTGATCCGAGTGGCTGTTATTATTTAGCCGCAAGCTCCTCGCTCACTCGCTCGCTTAGCTAGTATTGTACGAACTAAGTAAAAATCGCACAAACCGTGCTATTAATATTTTCCGGTCAGCAGTTACAGTATTTAAGAAAATACTGTTAATGTATTCATGGAGACAATGTACTGGTAGAGTATAAAACAGGCTGTTTCACGTCAACATTATAAATTCTCATCTTGTAGACACACGCCTATGTTTTGCAGAACAAGTTGACCTGCCCTCAACATGTCGCCATTATGTACCACGAAACACGTCTTGATCCAGGCGTGGCGTGCCAACTTTACTTAGTCATAGCACGTGACATCATCGTTGGCTGCTGCAGATCCAATCTGGTTGGATGGGGTTTAATCGACTCATCTTAAACACAATGCGCGTGTGGAGCTCTAACACGTGATATTCTGCTACTTCTCTCCTGCCCGTCGTATACATCTAATTGCACCCTCCAGGACCTGAATGACGCAAATGCGAGAAAAAAAGAAAGAAACAGTATTAATTAGACTCATACAGGACAAAACAAAAAAAAATAACAATGAAAAAAAATATATATAAAAACGAAAACGTAAGAAAAAGATAAAACAAATGAATTTGATCCTGAACTAGACCAAAAGGCCAATATCTCAGCATGTTGCTGCAACATTTTCAAAAAAAAAAATCACAGCGCTGGTATTCTCAGAACTGTTCAGGTCGCAATGTATTTGTTGGACAAAATCTGAGTCATTGATTTGAGAAGAAGAAAGAAGATCGCTGATCCTGTACAGTTGGTCAATGCCTATAAAGCATGATTGTGTTACAGCAAATTAGGAAACGACAAGTCCGTATTGGTTTGAAAGGATTCTGTTATATTTAGCAATTTCCTATTCAATCCATCCATCAGTGTTTTGAGTGCGTCACATTGACTCCTACCGAAAAAGTCGTTTCTCAGCAATAATTTTTGCGTATAGTTATTTAGTTTGATGTACAGAATGCTTTTTTTTTTTTTCGGGTGGGAAATCATCAAATTACCCCCTTGGGCGGAGCGGAAGGGAGTGTCAGATTTGTACTGACTAAAACCCATCCATGTTCCTTCTTTACCCTTTGTGTTCCAGGGCCACGGTATCTTTTTCGAACAGTCCCGAAGCCTTGGCAGGCATCGGCCCATGCAGACCCCTACTTGGTTGCTGACATCTCTATGAGGCGCGCGTGGAACACGAACGCGCCGTCTACACGGCCTGTCGTCATAAGACGGCCGGACGGCGAGCTAGCCCATAATTCGCCGTCTACAGGCCCGCGCCTACGGTGGCCGGGAGCCACCACGTGACCCCCGACACCCAGGGCGTCTCCCGCGGCGGCTGGGACGTGAGGTTCTTTCCCTCTCACGTTCCGCCACCTCCTTCACTAGCATGACTATGTACAGAATGCTTGGTTGACGGCTTTGTGAAGGGTCCGCTTGCACCCTGCATACAATTTTGTTGCCTCAAATCTTCAACACTTTCACGGCGTTGTCGGCGGGAGCACAGAGTTCAATACGACTGCATGTTTTGTGGCACAAAAGGCAGGATAAGTATTATAATTATTAGAAACATGTCACTCAACACTGCACGCTATTTCAAAAATATTTTCCTACAAATCATTTCTACTGTAGGTTTTCAGTCGTCATAATAAAATTATATTGCACGTAGACAGGAAACAAGTATATGTGGACCATGCTTTGTTGTAAAATGTTCAACCAGACACAAATAAAGAACTCTTGCTGCTTGCTAAATGATTGTTTCAGCTTCGGTACAATAATAATGACCAAGACAAATGACAATCGCTTTCAAATCGAATTGAATAAGGCAGCCATAGATTTTGTTGTTGTTGATTAATTACCATAGATTTTCTTGTTTTCACCTTTGCATTGGGTTAAGGGTTGCTAAATAAAATACTTTTAAACAAGCACTTAGTAATTATTCAATTAAAATATACGTATGAAGTTACGATCGTGGCGCGTGAAGGCCGTGGGCGAGCGCAGCGCTTTCCTCCCGGACTCACGGCCCCCGGCGCCCGCGCTGATGTATACGATTGATTGTCCATGGGTCCAGAGAATTTTGTGACTTCATACGTATATTTTAATTGAATAATTAGTAAGGGCAATACCAACCTGTGATGTCTAACTACTAATTAACTAACTAATTTGACAACGTAATCAATCAACTATTTATTGATTTCAAAGCAACCAAAAATCTTATTTCACACTCAGTGGAAAATTAATTGGGTTTTCAGGCCTAAAATAAAGTATTTTTAGAAAATTTGTGCCTTGGAATGATTGGTCAATGGTGTCAACAGACTACGGACCAAGCTGTTTTGAAATGCTAATCAGATCAAAACTTATAAGCCAATATGCCTTTAGCCGGCTAATCTTAAGTTTGTTTGCCCACCTATCTTTAGCTGTAACATAATTATAATCATACCGCATTTAACTTGTAACGTTTTAATATGAAGATCTTCCTAAAACTAGGTTTTATATTATTGACGTAAGCATCACTCATTAATTTTACTCTTCTTTTTTTTTTTTGTAGCAAGACGGTGAGACAACTAAATGCTTGTAATTGTTTATGTGAGAACTAGACATACATTATTTTCCAGAGAGTTCTGAGATATATAATCAGTTCGTGTTGTGGCTTAGATACAGTTTAATTAGTTCAACTCACGGATATAAAGGTCCTTGTGAAAATGTTTCGAAGATTCTTTAGGTAAAAAAAAAAGTATTTTCATAAATAAATCTTGCAAAACAAAATAATTGTAATATTTTTACAATTATTTTGTTTTGCACTAACAAAAAGTTGCCGTACAACACACCTTGGGCGATGTCAGACGATGGAGGGGTGAAATTCGAGCCCCTAACTAAGAAATCATTGGATGGAGCTTTACAAGTTATGCGAGAATCATTCATAAAGGACGAGTCACTTTGCAAAGCTGTTGGTATTCTTGATGAGCCTGGAGCTGCGGAAGAACTTCTGCAAACGTGCTATGACGCTGCTTAAGACGGTGTTAGTTTTGTGGCAGTAGATACTAGTGCTAATGAAATAGTTGGAGTAATATTCAACAAGATTCAGGTAATTATTTCAATAATATTTACAAAACATAACATAACATTAAACACGCAATCCCCAAAGAATAAGGCAGAGCTGTACTTACAGAATACGCCTCTGTTCTCTGTGTTCTACATATTATTTTTAATTGTTTTTTTTTTAATTAACACAATAATAATTTATTTGGTAACCACTGAGTGGCTATTTGTGTATCTGAGTTTAAATGTTTGTAAACGCACCCACGATACAGGAGAAATTCCTAGTGCGGGGAAAAGTAAAAAAAAAAAAAAAAAATTTTGCCCATTGCTCCTCCGACATGCGGAAACGTGACCAGCCCAGTTCAACCCAGCAGCTGTAAGGCATAATCAACGCAGCAGGCCTAGAAGGAGATTTCGGAATGAGCTGGACTCTTTCTCAAAGTGACCTACAATCGAAGTAGATCGCGAAATGTGGAAGGAGGGAAGGGTGGCCTTTACCCTGCAGAGGGATAATATAGGCTTATAATATAATAATAATTTATAATTTTAAAGATTAAATAAATTAAAAAAAAAGAAATTAATCAGTTAATTGCACGTCCACATTAGACTGTAATAGGGGTGCTGTGTAGGAGCTCGTGGCTAAATAATAACAGCCGCTCAGGTCGATCTTTAGGTTATGCCGTGCTTGCCTAGGTTGGTCTGTGGACGGGTGACCGCCCATTACATACCGAGTTTCCTCCGTGCCTCGGAAAGCACGTTAAGCCGTTGGTCCCGGCTGTCATTTGTATATCTTTGACAGTCGTTAGGCAGTCAGTGGCCCGAAAAACCTGACAACCAGTCTTACCAAGGAGTATCGTATTACCCAGTACTAACTGGGTTGTGCAGGTCAGATAGGCAGTCGCTCCATGTAAAATACTGGTATTCAGCTGCATCCGGTTAGACTGGAAGCCGACCCCAATTTAGTTGGGAAAAGGCTAGGCAGATGATGAGGGGTGATCCAAACGTTTTAAGTAATTTTTCAATATGATGATCAATAATGTAATTTTTCTATCCTTAGGTACGAACTCCACAAGGAGAAAGTTACTATGAGAATTTGAGAAAAAAATGCAAACACAAATCTCTAAAAGCGTTCTACGACTTTACCATTGATGTTGACGCTACAATACTAACTGTCTGATGGAAATGATGTATGGTGCAACTAAGACAAATGTCAAGCAAAGGAATGTTGCAAGATTAATGTTTCTATCTTCTGATAAAATAGGACTGCTACTAAGCAATGGTAAAAACGTAAAAACTCTGATAGATATTGATGATGAAGATATTACTAACGCTAATGATATTCCGAGTATAGTAACTAGACTCACAACTTCAATTTATACGCAAAAAATTAGCGAAATATTCGGCTATGATAATATTCTGGAAGTAAACTATGATGACTATACGTTTGAGGGCAAAAAATTCAGCGACCGAATAGGAGATGTGCACAAAACTTGTCGAGTTATTGTAAAACGGCTGGATGGGCAAACTGTAATTTTTCGAATACTTTTTGGAATAACAAAACAATCGTTAACAATGAACAGTGTGAATATTTTAATATTTAATAAAATTCTTTTGTCGAATCTATTGAAAAAACAAGATGGTGGAGATAATTCCGTTTTTTGCAACGCTCTTAAAAATCTTCGCACAGGTAATAAGAATAGAATAAGGTGAAGGATAACAAATTAAAGTATTAATAGAAGTCCTTGTTATTACTTTTTTCTTTTTAATGTTTTATAAAATAGACTTTAATGTTAATTCCGCGAAAAATATCCAGACTTGGATGCAGGATCCAGCACGACCCTCCTGTCCACAAAAATATGCATATGCAGGAAATGCGAAAATTTGCTTTTCATGCAACCGAACTGATACTTGTCACATGTTTCGCCCTTCCACGAGGCATCTTCAGGCGCGAAGAGTGCCATCTTTTTGTCAATTTGGTTATGTAGCTACAAAATTCCGGAAAGTAACGCCTGATTCTATAACTTACATTTCTTTAATACGAGAGCCAACTTATTCATTTGCAGTATGTTGATTTCTTTAACACACTGAACCCCACTAAAAACCATTTGAATTGTTGTTTTGTCAGACACGAGTAACTCTTACATTAATTCATTTTTGGATTCTCGATTGTTTCAGACAATAGGACTTACTTTGACGTCACATATAACGCAAATTTAAAATGCCATAAGCGAATCCAATCTCAAGCAGAGCACTTTGGCTAAACAAACGCTTTTGGGATAATATTATTATGAACGGGGTTTTTCCGCTTAAGCTAATAAGTCCCGCAGTATGTTATTGCAATCTTGAAACGTAAATATGTATATGCGATCTAAGGCACCTGCCGGATATTAAAAAATCTTCGAACCCCGGCGAAGTCAGTTATATCTCGTACTATTGGTTATGGTAAGAGATGGATGGATGAGTAAAAATGAGTAGGGTAGGTAAAAATTAAATAAAAACACAAGGCATTGCAAGGATTTACCGGGTAACTATATTGTGCCTATTTCGAGTTGTGATTAATACGCGTTTCTGTCACAGTGTCATTTCTAATTTAAGAGGCAACAGGGACTACGATTCTCCATACAAACCATTCTCCTTCTTTCTTCCTGAATAATGCCTCTGGAGCAATATTTTTTTTTTTCATAAAATCAAGGTCGGCTGTCTTTTTCTTTTTTTCAGCAACTAATAAGTTTAGACAATAAGACCCTCCCAAAAATTACAAAAATGCCCCATTTTTAGACTACCAGACAAATTCGAAAAGTTTTTAACATAAAAGACATTGATAGGAGCCTAGACATAACCCTTTCATAGAATGTCAAAAATAATTGAATCGGCTCAGTTTTCGAGGAGAAAAAAGTGGAATACGAGATGTCGATCTCTTCAATTTTTTTGTGAATTAATCGGTATGAGCTGCACCCTGTCCCTGCCGTACTCTACAGAGGCAGACTTGAAGAAGCGCGACGGCAATAGTTTCTCCAAATACCTATTTTTCTAATCCCTCGCAGAGCATATTCCTTCTTAATTAATGAGTAGAGAAGTTGAAAAGAGAGTCCGAACACAGACATTTGGAGTAAGATGAGAAAAAAATTGGTCGGTGGCTTGTCTCACGGATTTGTCCCAGTCCTTGGGTTGAATCACCGACACTCAATAAAGAACATGCAATGAATTTAAGGAACATAATTTTGATAAGGAAGTAATATTTTATTATTCAAGACCAAGTTTCAACAACGAATGCTCAAAAGAGCAAGGCAATTAATTACATTTCGTACATTCCATGTTTCTTTTACACTCAGTCCGACGTACTTTATTTTATTCCAAACTTAACTTCACTCCAAACTGTTTAATTTTCATTCAACTTTAAAGTAGAATCTAAGAGAAAAATGTAAACTAATTTAATTAAACATTTGCCCGATCGCTATTGCTTTTTAGGATTCCGTAGCCGAATGGCAAATAACGGAACCCTTATAGATTCTTCATGTCTGTATGTGCGTCTTTATGTCACAGCCACTTTATTCCGAAACTATTAGGACTACTTAGATGAAACTTGGTAGGTAGTCTATGTATTATGTGAACCGCTTTACGATTTTATACAAAAATAAAAGATTAAGGGCTTCAATCAATCGAATGAAAGTCAATAGTTTGAAAGATAGACATTTCCACAGTGCTAAAATGTGCGTGGGGGACGCACATTTTAGCACTGTGGAAATGTCTATCTAATTCTAAAGTAAGAGGAGAAAAATACTGAAAAAAAGTAGGATTGTAAAACGTAAAAAAAACTTTCAACAAAAATTGGTTTGAATAAGATTTGATTTTTAGTTTTTGAGATATGGGACTTTTTCATCAAACTACAGCAGTAACTTTGTTTTTCACTAACATACTATGAAAAACACATTTAGTTTTGCTGTTTTGTTGTTCGAAACCCTGTGTGCATGGGAATACAACTCGTACTTGGCCGGTTTTTTACGTAATTAAGTCAGTGGAGCTTAGTACTTACCACGAGCGTTTTGTACCAACAAGGTTCCTTAATTACGTAACATGATAGCAACTGTTTTATTCAAGATGGAATGCTTTTTCTACCCTTTTTAGAGACTAATGAATCACTGCTGAATTTGTGACGTGAATTCAAGAACATTTATCAATTAGAATTTGTAATTTGAATTTATTTTGTTCTGGAAACTGTTAATGAGATACCAAGGAGCAAAATGTAAATTCCATGAAATATTTTAGATAAATATGGTTAAGGACGCCCTCGTTGCTCTAGTGGTCGCAAGCGCAACTGCCGAGCGTGAGGTCATGGATTTGATTCCGAGGTCGGGCACAGTTATTGATTTTTTTCATTAGGAGTTTCTGAGTAGCAGCCACGGAGTCCGGTTTTGTGCCCGGTTGATGGCAAAAGGATCGCCCCCTATTACACTTACAACTTAAAAACAACTGGCGAGATGTGGGTGTACTAATGGGTACATCTCTGCTTTACTCTTCGGTACAGGCGTGATGTTATGTGGATCTGGAGAGGTTCATAGTCCTGAAATCGAACTTCAATTAACTCAGTCAGTTGACTTAACTCACTCAAACCACGTCACAACAACTTGGCTTCCGGCTTCCGTATCCAGTCTGACCTGGCTATCCTGTTACGGTCGCCACTCTGCCTAGCCTATCCCACCGAATTCTTGCCGATACGTGATCACCACTCCAGGACTTGTTTTCTCTAGCTGTCAGATATCGGTCCATTGACATACATGGTTTAGCTGATTCTAAAATTTTGTTTCCAAACTTTCCTAACTAAAACTAGCTTGGATAAAAATAAATCCTAAAAACCCCAAAAAAAAACCCCATCCCAAAAATCCTCCCCAAAAAAAATCCCATCCTAAAATCCAAAATTCCCTAAAATTCCATGCCGAAATCAAATTGATCACCCCAACACCTTCATAATATAATAACGAACCAAATATTCAAATTTAAGGGCACACCCTCAATAGGTCGGCATAATAAGGACTCAACGAGGCATATTCCGACATCATACAATGCGTCATACATTCAACATCGCAGGTATGATAGGAATTTTCATCTAAATGCTTCATATAGCTATTTCTATATAGCACCTTAATCTGTATATTTTTGAGGTGAGAATCCAGTGAACACTGTATTGGTACTGAAATGAAGATGGATGATAGTAATTAAGGAACATTGATGTTGAATTGAAGACAAATAAGTTCGTTCTGATTAATTATGTGGCTTATCTTTCGAGTCTTTGATTTTATATTCAACTAAGAGGAATTATTGCATTATTTAAAGAATACAATGTACATAAGTCTGTATAAAAATACATAAACAAAAAATAAATAACGTTTCTTTTACGTTTATTAATTTTTTGTCTTAATTTTTTTACTTTAAAATATTTCTATTTAAAATCTATACAAAAAAACATTAATAAATATAAAAATAGTCTATTTTAGCAAATAAACCTGATATTGTGGTGATAGATCGCCGAGAGCGCCGTGCAATGATTGTTGACATCACTGTCCCTCATGACGAGAATCTCATGAAAGCTGAGAATGATAAAAAAATCAAGTATTTTGATTTAGCACACGAGGTTGTCGACATGTGGGATGTGGACTCTGCAATCATTGTGGACAAATGGATTAATAGCAGTCAGCCTCGACCAACATTTTAGGAGGCTCTCATTGCGCGGGTCAAGGGCTTGATACTCCTGGACACGGCACGCATAGTGAGGCGGTTCCTATCTCTGGAGCCCTGACCACCGGCAGCCTGGACCTTGTTCCTGATGTCGATCTTTTTTTTAGATTTGCTTTTTGAAATATTTAAAAATGTATAAAATAAGAGAAATGATGTATAAAGGAAATAAAAACAGTAGCTTACCGGTAACTGAAACAGGGTTACACGTTCATTATTTTCATTTATTTATTTTATACATATAATTTACATTTTTAAATATTTCTTTACAAAGTAATATAAAAAAAAAACATTTAAAAATATAAAAAATAGTAGCCCACCGGTATCGGGAACAGGGTCCGAAATATTATTATTATTATTACCATGCCTTTTCAACACTTAAACATTATACTTTACAATATTCGAAAAATTTAGTAACTTAAACAAAACATTAATAATCGATAGTTCAATATTTTCCACGAGGTACTAAAACTATCAAAAACATGGCTTCATTATGAATCTTCATTGCGACAGATTCTAAATAAGCTGAAAAATAAAACTAACCCGTTTAAATTAACCGTTATTTGAACAATAAGTTGAGTACAGCGCCCTCTATTGTGCTAATAGGGTGATTAAGTGAACAAAGCGTGAAGTTTTTCATTAGGGAATTGCCTAGAGCCATCAAGCAACAATGGCCCACTATCATTTTGTCCCCAACGTACAAAATTTTGCGAAATTTGCATTATAATTGGATTGTTACTGCAGTTTTTGATGTTGGGCTAAATAGTTGCAGAGTTTAGCCGAATTGTGGTTAACTTTGCTCCTATTAATGTGGAATTTGGTGGTGTAAATTATTGATAAATTGGGTTTCCGCTCGGGAGTTTTTGATTTATAGCGGAATTATGGTCATGACCTTTGTTACGCATCCGTGGGCTTAGCTTTTAGAATAAAGATCGTAATGTATCTGAGAATGTTAAGAGTTTAATTTGTTCATATATTTTGTGTTTTATTCAGGAATTTTCTGTTGCCCGCGACCTTCGTCCGCGTGAGTTTAAAGTTTAAATCGGATGTTGTTAACAATTTCAAGAGTTTTAATTTTTTTGCACGGAACCCTAATTCCTTTTCTAAAATAAAAGAAGCTTAAAAAACTCCTTATAACATCAGCTATCTGCTAGTAAAAGTCACGTCAAAATCGATCCAGCCGTTTCGGAGATTAGCCG
This sequence comes from Noctua janthe, assembly GCA_910589295.1. Classification (NCBI taxonomy): domain Eukaryota; kingdom Metazoa; phylum Arthropoda; class Insecta; order Lepidoptera; family Noctuidae; genus Noctua; species Noctua janthe. The sequence continues at coordinate 4,847,168 of OU342561.1, forward strand.
GAACAAACAAACAGACGGACAAACATTTTGATTTTTTTTTTATACTTGCCGTATATACTTTCCAATGATATAAAAAAAATCTGTAGTTTTGGTATTACAAAAAAGACGTTTCAATTTTATTTATTTGTATGATATTCTTATAGATAATTTTGGACACAATTCTAATCATAGAACTGATGCCCTAGCAACAAAAACTCAAAATAACTTTACCTAACCTAGAAAATGAACTAATTGCTTGTACAATTATGAAGCATATAAAATAGCTTTTAGGAAATAACAGGTCCCTAAGCTACCACTAATTGCCTTTTAAACATACCAACCTCAAAGACATAGAAAGCCCATGAATATTCATAAATATTTTGGCAGTCTCCGTACTTATTCACTTAAGGGCCTTATTCAAAGTATGTACCTACTAAAAAAACAATGACACAAAAGCGACACTCATTTTATCGCAACGTTAATTGAATTAGGTACTTAATTACTGAACATTTAAGTTTAAAACTTTATTTTGAATAACACTAAAATTAAGTCTCCCTACCTGAATAGGGGAGTTAATCTGTATTTTATACAGAGAAAGGGTCCCATAATCATCTAAGTTAAAGTGTCGTGGCAAGACAAAATCCTTAATGCAATAATGAAAGCTCACCTACTCTTAATAAACGCAAAGGGTGGGGTGCTACAGCAGACGAGGGTTTGATTTTGAGGGTGTTGGTGATTGGCATTCAATGCTGTGTTGGGTGTATTTTATGGATTGCTAACTGAGCCGCGCAACGCATCACAGAGAGAGAGAGAGCGTGAATGTGCACGCGGTACTTGATCATTATTTTGCTGCGGAGTTATAAACATTTTTAATTGACGCTCTGCTCCTATCGGTCATAGCGTGATGTTACATCGCCTATATTCTTCCTCGATAAATGGGCTATCAAAACTAAAATATTTTTTTAAATTCAAATCAGTAGTTCCTGAGATTAGAGCGTTCAACCAAAAAAACAAACTCTTCAGCTTATTAAACGTCTCCTCTCTTATTAATGTAAATCTTTCATTATTTTTTTTTGTTTTTTTTTCTTTTTTTCATTCACTGACAAATACCGCGCTGCTGTGTAAAGACAAAGTAGTAATAAGAGTTATTTTTGCAAGAAACGTGGCACTAATAAAGGATTTTTGGAAATTCACGCTCAGTTGTGAAATGACAAAATTCCAATCAAACTGATAAGAATTTTATCATGTTTGCTGATAGAAACCCCAGCAAGCGCACTTATGTGCCTAAATATGCACTTAGTCCATTAATAAGTCGTATTCACCAAGGATTCATTGAACAATAATGCATATTATTATTCTTCTTTGTCTATACTTAACAGCTGAGGATGGCTTAAACGATGTATGTACAAGCAATACAGTCTACTGTGATGACCACTGACCGCCTGATATGCTTCCTTAGCCTTCAATAGACTTTTTCTAAAAAAACTTGAAGGTTTTCAAGTTTAATAAAGTGGCCGTCTGAAATTCTAGCCTCGCCTTTATTCTCTACACCAAAACCGAGATAAGAAACATAACACTAAGTTTCAATACTTGTTACAGTAGCACCTCACCCTAAAACTGCAGAAGTAGTGGGGTAAATGTACCGTTTCGCGAACTTGCCTCGTTTGAGGCGATCCGGTCACAACGGTGGAAAGTTTTCGCATGACGTGTGTTGTTACCTTAATTGTTCGCTTCTCCCCTTCAAATTAACGTTTCTGGTAGCTATTTACTGTAGCTAAAGTAACGAATCTTTGTAATTGAGGTTTTGTACGGTAGATTTCAAATGGAAATTGGCCTTTGACATGAACATATTGTGGTTGAGTAGGTACGAGTAGTACGTTACACTTCTAATATGGATGGTGTCCCGTGTGGTGTCCGGACACAAAGAATAGCACTACCCCATCTCTTCCAGTGGGTGTCGTAAAAGGCGACTAATGGAATTCGGATGATCCCCAACGCACACAAGTCTGCTTGGTTATGATAGGCGTTCACTATCTTTTCGCTAGCATGATCAACAAAGCAGCAGGGTAATGCGAAGCACCTAAGGGCGTCTACCAGGATCCATACAGTGGTTTTCGGCCTTTCGCTGCATCCCAACCTTTGCCGATCGTACTGGTCTACCAGTCCATTGGACCACAGAGGAAGGGACGAGAGAGTGGATTTGCACCGGCGCAACTGCTTATCCACTGTAATCCAATTCACGCGCAGATGACCCTAGCTAACGTATTTCCGGATCTGAGCGTTTAAAAGCCCTGCGGCGATGGGATGCTGGCGGTGGGGCTGAGGTATCGATGTACCGAGGTTTTAGTCAGCATCCTGCACGTAGGCGGCCAGGGGAGAGTGGTCGCTCCTAGAGTCGATTGAGTCGGGACTCTGGGTTCGGCAGCACAACTGGTGACAAAGCAGCCCTATTTAGGATCGCTCTGCTTTCCTCTGCACGGAGGAGGGGTCTAGAAAAGGTGGCCCAAAAATAGTCCGTCTCACCCATCATCCAAGTGCCAAACCGCAGGCGCTTGGACATCAACAAATGCGGTCGAAAGATACAAAAGCAATTTAAAAAGAAGAAACAAAACCAACGACTTTGCATCGCTACATGGAACGTACGGACTCTGCTGGACAACGATCGTAATTTATGTCCAGAGAGAAAAACTGCCCTCATAGCAAGAGAGTTGGCTCGCTATAACATAGATATAGTTGCAATAAGCGAAACCCACCTGAGTGACAGTGGAGAGCTTCGTGAAGATCTTGGAGGCTACACTTATTACTGGAGCGGACGTCCTTCAGGTGAAAGAGTGGGTAACGGTGTAGGTTTTGCTATTCGCAATGATTTGGTTAGAGATCTGAGTGAATTACCTAAGGGTGTCAATGACCGCCTCATGACTCTACGCCTTCCGATTTCCAACAACAAATACGCCCATCTCATAAGTGCCTATGCCCCCACTCTACCTTCACCAGATGAAGATAAAGAAGCTTTTTACCACAACCTAAGGCGAACTCTGGACAACATCCCAAAGAGTGACAAAATTATACTGTTGGGGGATTTTAATGCTCGTGTTGGCACCGAACATGATACTTGGAACGGAGTCCTCGGCAAGCATGGAATTGGAAAATGTAACGACAATGGACTAAGGCTACTGTCGTTATGTGCCGAATTCGAACTTAACATCACGAATACATGCTTTCGACTTGCTGAGAAACATAAGACCTCGTGGATGCACCCCAGATCTAAGCACTGGCATCTTTTAGACTACGTGATTGTTCGCCAAAAAGATCTGCGTGACGTTCTTGTAACGAGAGCAATGCGTGGAGCTTTTGGATGGACTGATCATCGTCTTATTCGATCAAAGATGTGCCTGCAGCTAAAAGCACCACGACGAGCTCCCAATAAGATTCCAACTAGACTCGCCTTCTCATCTTTAATAACATCATCAGAGTTGGGTAAAGCGTTGGATTTACAATTTGCTGCCTGCGATCCGCAGTCTGAACCATCAACTATTGATGGTGACTGGAAATGTTTTTCCAAAAGGCTTCATGCCTGTGCTCTGGAAACTGTAGGTAAACCTCAAAAAAGGAACCAAGATTGGTTCGATGCATCTGATCAAGAGATTAAAACACTAGTTGACAGACATAGAAATGAGCTAAACTCGCCGGATGCACGTAGCAGTAAGGACACGCAACAGAAACTGAGATCTCAAGTTCGTAAACTGAAGGACAAGTGGTGGAAGGAGAAAGCTAATGAACTACAGCATTGCGCTGATACTCACCAAACAGGCAAGTTTTTTGAGGGTATTCAAGCTATATTTGGCCCACGAGTCAGAAAAATAGCACCCATGTACACTAAAGACAAACAACACCGAGTTACGAGTAAAACAGACGTAATAATGCGATGGGCAGAACATTTTAATGAGGTCTTGAATCCCGATGCACTCAGCGCTGATCTGTCGTACATAAATACGCTTGAAGATTTTCCTGTTTGTCAACATCTAGAGGACCCACCTACCTTCGATGAATTTGTGCAAGCAGTCGCTCGTCTTAAAAATAACAAAACACCTGGAATGGATCAACTGCCCGCAGAAATTTACAAATACAGTGGGAAACATATTGTAAATAGGCTATACGATCTTATCAAAAGGGTGTGGGAAAGCGAAGAAGTTCCACAAGACTGGAGAGATGCGGTGATCTGTAAGCTGTACAAAGGGAAGGGAGATGTCTCCGATTGCAGCTCTTACCGAGGCATTTCATTGCTTTCTGTTGCCGGTAAAATTCTTGCGCACATAATTAACACCCGCCTGAGTGAACTTGCTGAGAAATACCTGCCTGAGAGCCAATGTGGCTTCCGCCCTAGCAGAGGTACTGTCGATGCCATATCCGTCGTAAGGCAACTTCAGGAGAAAAGCTTGGAACATCAAAGGCCTCTCTATATGTGCTTTGTCGATCTAGAGAAAGCATTTGATAGAGTTCCACGTGAGGCCCTATGGCTTATTCTCCAAAAGTACGGTTACCCAAAGAAGTTTGTCAACCTCATACGTAAATTTCACGTTGGCATGAAAGCGCAGGTTCGACACGAAAACGAACTTTCTGAGGAGATCCATATTACAAGTGGAGTAAAGCAAGGTTGCGTCATGGCACCCACACTCTTTGCCATTTACTTCGCAGTTGTTATGAGAGACGCCCTGCAGTACTGTAGTGACCGAATCCAGTTAAACGTACGGACTGATAAAGGCGTGTTTGATGTCACTAGGTTTAGGGCAAAATCAAAACTGCAAAAGATCTCCATTCTAGAAATACTTTACGCCGACGATGTGTGTCTCATGTCCGATAGCATGGCGAATCTTCAAAGCTATGTTGACGCACTACACCAATCTTGTCAACGATTCGGCCTTGTGATAAGCGCTTCCAAGACGCAAGTCCTCAAACAACCACCACGAGGCTGCCAAGCTGATGATGCCACTCTGAATCTAGATGGAAAACCACTAGAGGAAGTCATGCAGTTTAAATATCTTGGAAGCAACATTAGGCATGATAACACCTTGGCTTCGGAGATACCATCGCGCATTGCAAATGCCGCTGCGAACTTTGGACGGCTTAATGACCGTGTCTGGAGATCCCATGACCTAAAGCTGGAAACAAAAATTAGTGTTTACAAGGCACTAATCCTACCTGTCCTTCTTTATGGCGCAGAGTCATGGTGTCTATATAAACCAGACATTCGGAAACTTGATACATTTCACCTAAGGTGTCTGAGATCCATCCTAGGCATTAAGTGGCAGGACCGCGTTGCTAATACTGAGGTTCTGCGCCGTTCTAATATGTATGGCATAGAGGCTCTACTTATGCAGCGCCAACTCAGATGGAGTGGACACGTCCTTCGCATGAAGCATTACCGTTTGCCCAAAGTGGTCTTCTACTCTGAGATGGCAGAGGGCAAACGGAAGCATGGCGGTCAACATCTCCGCTATAAGGACGTGCTCAAGAGGCATCTTAACGCTTGCTCTATTGATCCGACCGGTTGGGAGAGGCTCGCTTTGCACAGGTCGTCTTGGCGCTCTACTATCTACAAAAATGTAAAAACCTTCGAAAACCAGCGACTCGATACATTGAACGAAAAGCGCCAAATACGTAAAGAGAGACCTAAGCCCTCCTACACCTACACCTATAACTCCACCGGTCAACTCTACTGCTTTAGTTGCGACCGGGTATTTAAAAGCAAATTCGGTCTGGCCAGCCATATAAGGGCACACGCAAGGAAATAGCATTAAAGGGTCGCCGTTACCGAAATCGGTAAGGAGGACTATATATATATATATAATATGGATGGAGACAGGCCCAAAAAATGCCAACATTTTTTGGACCCTGGGCGTGACGATTTGCAAGAGAGACGAAAACGCAAAATAGTCCCAGCAGTGAGACAGCAGGCTACCATAAAAAATGCACGCTTTTTTCCAGTGGGGTTGGCAGATACTACGGAACGCCACCAGCCACTAGCTACGATCCTTTCAAACTTCTTTCGCTTCATTAACGTTCATTCTGAAGACCGATCGCTTAAATGAGTCCTCCGCCTTGCCCCATCACGGGCACATTAAGCGTCCACAAATTCCTAATAATATCCCACTGGTTATTTGCTTTAAAATAACCAAAATCCACGTAGATATTATTTATTTAAACTTCATGTACAATAGTGGTACAAAGGCGGACTTAATACCACAAGGCATTCTCACATTCTCATTCTCATTATTACTATACTATTATTCTCGTTTTCATTATTTATTTCTTTTTCGCATTCTCTATCTACCTTTGGGTTAAATAAGAAAACATTGTGATAGGGTACAAAATAAATATACAAAAAAATAACATCTTGCTATCGAAAATTTATATAGGCACTTATAATGAAACATACGATACGATATTACGATACTAATTGAACCAATACGTGATCAACCTTTAGAATATTTAAATTAATACCTTCGCGAGGACTCATTAAAGCGGCCGGTCTATAGGAGTTGTAGTGTTATGTGGGTGTATTTGACAGGTATTAATTTGTTTATTAAAAGTATTTGGTTTTTGTAATTTATAATTTTTCTTTATTTGTAACTTTTACGTTTCAATTCAACTACTTACTTTTTCAGTTGGAACAGTGTTTAAAACGCCAAAATCTTTACAGGTACACTTTATTTTAAATCCAAAATCACTTGTTGACAATAAAACCGAATTCAAATGCATCAATTAATTTTATTTAATAGTTAATCGCTTACTGTCGGTCCGCATCCTCTTCCTCAAAGAAAAACTTTACGACACTAATTTCACGCAGTCTGCTACTACCGATTTAAGTCGGTTGCAGTCACCAAAGTCGTTCCAATCTTTACAGTGCTGTAATCAGAAACAAATAATAATTAATGACGGGACCAGTGGGAGGAGCTCGTGGCTAAATAATAACAGCCGCTCGGGCCAATCTTCACGTGAACCCACGCTTGCCTAGGTTGGTCCGTAGATGGGTCACGACTCATTAGATACCGAGTTTCCTTCGTGACTCGGAAAGCACGTTAACCTTTGGTCCCGACTGTCATTTGTAGATCTTTAACAGTCGTTACTGGTAGTCAGTGGCCCGAAAGTCTGACAATCAGTCTTACCTAGGGGTACCGTATTACCCAGTACTAACTGGGTTGTGGAGGTCAGACTGTCGCTCCATGTAAAATACTGGGACTCGGGTGCATCGGGTTAGACTGAAAGCCGACCCCAACATAGTTGGGAAAAGGATAGGCAGATGATGACGAAAGACGCCAAAACTGATGATGATGATTCCGTTGTAAAATTTTTACTCACATTTAACATGTTTAGGCTAAGGCAGTGCTTCATTTTAATAAATTCACAGAATTCCGGTGGTCCATAGTTCTCGAGGTCCCCATCGAAACAATTTTTTTTCATGTCTGCCAATAGGTCTTTGTCATCCATATCTTTGGTCATCATTTCTTCTAATTTCGTCTTGTCCAATTTATCATCATCTGTTGCAAAACCTTTCTTTTTAGCCATACATAGTTCATGCTCGCACTGAAAAATTTAATAAATAATGTAAAAAAAAATATCGTTTTATTATAATGGCAATACGCAGAGCTAAAAGGCTTCTAGGCGACGAGACGTTGGTAGTTACGCTTTGCCTAGCTCATCGGCGTAATGTTGCCTGCCTGTCGGTCTTCTACAGACTATACTTCGGAGAGTGTGTGCAGGAGCTCCACGAACTGATCCCACCATCACCTTTTTACCACCGGACTAGCAGAAGCACTGCGGCGTCCATCCACACTTGGTTGATATCCCGACGAGTCATACTCAGCGCTTCTCATCCAGGTTTATAATGCGCACAGCCAAAGTGTGAATCTCTCTGCCGGCATCCTTGTTCCCTCCCACTTTTAACCCGTCTGCGTTCAAAGCAAGAGTGAACAGGCATCTTCTGGGCACGCTCGTCCTATCATAGACCTTATCTATCGCTTTCCATCAGGCGTGATCGAGGTCAAGAGCAGGCCCACATTGTAAAAAATAAATAAATCGGATCTTGGTGGCAAAAAAATATCAATGAAACAAAGAAAAGTCACCAACTTCCGAAAGTAAAGTTATTTTCCACGTTTTTTGCAAATAGATGCCGGCCGAATACATAAACACCTCCTTTTTTAGAAGTAGGTTAAAAAAGAAAAAGGAGTTCAGCCCTTTTTTACAGATGGGAAATCATCAAATGACCCCTCCCGCTCTGGGCGGAGCGGAAGGGAGTGTCAGACTTGGACTGACTAAGACCCATTCATGTCCCACAGCCCCGGGTAAGAGTCAAGCCCTTGGTCGTCAATTAAAATTAACAAATTAAAAAAGGATTAGGCTCTCAATTTTTCGAAATTTTTCCAGCAGTTTACTTACTTTGACTGGGTCCTTGGGTAAATCGAAGCATTCCTTGAATTTATCGTCTTTCATCAGGTTTTCCCTTACCTCAGCAGATTTCTTGCAACAACGCATTGAATGCTAGAAAAATACAGAATGCATTAAAATTATATCTCATTAAAGTTAGACACAGTTGAACTACGAAAGCAACTCTTAGTGGTACAAAATAAAGTCGCTTTATCAATGTCAAATTGTTACCATGGAATTGCGGTTGGTTGTATTATCTGTTTCTATAAGTCAAAAAATTTACAATGTCACTTTATGTCTAATTTCTATACATCTAATATCAATTATTATGTATTTAAAAAATAAGCATTTCTATGTTTGGGTTCATTGTTAATTTACAATGGTGTAATTTAATCAAGAGTCGAAAAAATAACACTATTGATTATATTAGTAGGGACACATGGCGATACATCGTACATATACAGTATAACCTGACCTCGCTTTATGTGAGCTTCCCGTACAATGAGAGATCAGCTAAATTTGGATTTCATAGCTGGTTTGGTCTTCGTGTGTAAATGAGTATCGAAGGGATTACAAAATATAATTTAAAGATATAGAGATGTGAATGTGTACTTACAGGGTGAAAAAAATGCCTACAATCATTAATATCCACGGCAGCAGCCTGTCAAGAAAAAAAAAAACATGTTTTATGAAATGAAATGAAATTTATTTGCTAGAATTGTAGTATATTATAGAAGATCGATTTTTATTACTGTTGCTCACACAATTCATTAAAACTAGCATGCAAAATTAAAAAACACATTATTACAAAAAGTAAATCTAATATAATTTTAAAAAAACGCAAGAAAATTTAAATTTCGCGCCTCACCCTGTCGCTTCCACCTTAAAAGAAAGGTAAGAGAAGTATCTAGAAGGGTAAAAACTAGCACATGATAAGATTTATTTATTCATTACATCATAGTGTATATGTTACGGCTAAAAGCCGATGTAAGGTTACACCTAGTTCTAGCCGGCTAAACCAAGGTGCGGTCGGTAACAGTTGTGTATCCTTTTTATTGCTAGGACACACAGACCAAATGGATTAGGTTAGGTTAGGTTACAACTTTGACCTAACGCGGCCACAACCAAATTGGTTGCATGTTCTAACCGAAGATAAGTAGGATACATCTAAGTTTAACCGGCTGCACCTAGTTGTACCCGGCTAAAACTAGGTGTAGCCGCAACATGTATACACAGTTCGGCTATTAGGCCGTAACATATATACACAGTTACAGGCCAAATTTATGAGCACAAGCTCACGAGGGTTAAAAAAAAAAACCATGTTATAGGGGGATAGCCTATTCCCATCAACTGATCACGAATCCAGATTTCGTGGCTACCACTGAGAAATTCCTGATGGAAAAACAAAATAAAACTTTCCTACCCTGCCCCCGTAGCATGACCACCGTAGACAAGGATTTCTTTGACGGAAGAATCGACAAAATGACAGATTGTGTCGACACAATGACAGATTTCTTTGCACTATCTGTCATTTTGTCGATTCTTCCGTCAAAGAAATCCTTGTCTACGGTGGTCATGCTACGGGGGCTGGGAATCAAATCTAGGACCGCTTGCTCAGCAGTCGCACTTACAACCACACATTAAATCATCATTCTTCTGCCCTTATCCCAATTTATTTGGGGTCGGCGCAGCTGTCTTCTTCTTCCACACTTCTCTATTACTCGTCATCTCCATGGAGACACATATCCTCAAAAATATTAAAGAAACGAAACTTACCACAGCCGTGACAGTAATAATACCCAAAATCACAAGACGATACATGTTGCACCAAATGTCTAACACTGACACTGAAAAACATAATCAAGTGCATATATTTATACTTGAATAAATCTGTAATAATTTATGGCTAACTACCAGAAAATTGTAGCATAACAACCATTATTGTCACGTTCTGTGTGAAAAAAAAAAAGAATTGTTCTGTCTGTACGTTTATGTGAACAATGGGTTTCTGATATAAATTAATAAAAGTATTTTTTCTGCATCAGTAAAAAACATGTTACCGTCCCACGCCAAGCAAATACCTCTTTTCAAAATGATGATGATAATAGTCTTATTTTACGAAAAATGTCATTGTGACAAGTAGGTAAATACTAAATGGTATTCAATAGCATCTACGAAAAATAAAACAAATTTTGTTTTTTTTTGCTTCTATAGCTCTCAGGAGAGTTCATAAAATGTGTAATAAAATCTAGACTTAGAATGCTGATCTTACGGTCTTCCTTTTAATTTGCATTAACTGATTTTCCAAGTAGTTATTACAAATGGCATTCACGAAAGTATCATTCAAACCAAGCAAATCCAAACGTTAAAACATATACATAAGATTTAATTTTAGATTTGAAATGCATCCTCGTTTTATTACAATCAGTGGTTAACGCGGTTTTGATTGTCACTTCACATTCAAATTAGGTGGTTGTTAGACCATAGACGATTAGTGATGATGAACAATTGCTTTGAAATGAGTCAGTTGTTGTCAATAATTACGTATTTATCTACCTATATATACTTGACAGTATTTAAATAGGACTCAGACATTGTTACTTGCTATCTCGGTGCAGAACTTGAATTTGACATGCGTAGGAGTGCAAATCTTACCCAGTACTAACTGAGTTGTTATAGGCAGTCGCTCCATGTAAAATACTGGTATTCAGCTGCATCCGGTTAGACTGGAAGATGACCCCAACACAGTTGGGAAAAGGCTAGGCAGATGATAAGGAGTTCAAATCTTGACACAAACAAAGAGCAACCTTTGGTGTAGACCTCTCAAGCAATGGGTGAGAGCCGAGTGTTGAAAGATGATAAGGAATTATGGATATGATATGGATTATAATTATAGGAGGATGGTTGAAACTAGCTTAAGATAAAATTAATCCTGAGAAAACATCTAAAAGAGATCGCGTGGATGAAAACCGACGTGCTGTTTCGTTACAATCCCCTATCACAGCGACATTCATAATTATTGTCAATAGTTTGATATTTGTGATTGTGACCTACGTTCTTCATACTCAAAACATACTCGTAGGAAATCTGAAATAATTACTTGCCATGTTTTTGGTGGATCAAGAATCATGTACTGAGTCAATTATAAAAGTTTGTATCACGATGTCTATTACACCGTGTCTTATATCTTGGCCAGAAGATTATGATGTCTATGACTACCAAAAATTACGACAGTAAATTGTAAATGTATTTTACAGGTAAAATCACAGGCGGAGAATGAACAGTCAATGAATGGTCAGACATGGAAATGTTGTTTTACACGTCGCCGTATAATGTGCGAAAGGATGAAAAGAATTAAGATTAAAATCTTATTATAATGATATATAATAAGATTTTACGACTTTGCTCACGCTGCATATTTGATTTCACGTTGCAATCAAATATGCAACGTGAGCAAAGTCGTGAGCCAAGTAAATATAATAAAATAACATTACAATCAGTATTGACAGCTGTAGCGCACAGATTCGATCTAACCATCAATGCATTGCATGTTTTCAAATAAATACTGCATAATGCACCATTCCGTGATTCATTTGTTTTCGTTTATGTAATGTTTTAAAGACGAACGGGGAATCCCTAAAACCCGTTGGGTGTCAGAGGCGCCCGTTCAAAATAAATAATGTTTTCTCTGTTGATTACTGTGCATCGAACTTAAAATGGTACGTGATATGCCACATTTAGAACATGATGCTGCTTTTTTTTAACCGGCTTCTAAAAAAGGAGGAGGTGTGTGTTCAGCCTCTTTTTTTTTCTTGGATGTTCACCGATTTCTCTGTGATTACGAGTTCGATTTTCATAATTCTTTTTTCATTTGGAAGAGGAAGCTCGCGCAGCAGTTCCATTTATATTTTATTAACTTTACTTGGGTAGTTTATGAGTTATCTTCTTCAATACGATTATTTCTTCTTCATGACTTGGTGATATTATAATAACTTCTCGTTATATAAGTAAGTATATAATAACAATGAATTATGATTGTTATCAAGAATTGGGAATATAAAGAAATAACCTGATTCTGGAGTAAGCTCGCCTTTGTACATAAGCTGTTTCTTTAGCAGTCATTTCCCTGTATTATGTGTTTTTTGTTTTGTTTGACTATATTAATAAGAATAAAACTGGGAATTTATTAAATTAACAGGAAGATATTCTTGTAAATTTTATTACAATAGTAATCAGCAATTCATACATTTAATTATAATTGACTTTTATGACGCGTCAAAAACAGAACAGAGTAAAACATTCCAGTTTCATTTTATTTAAATTCCATCACCTCCTGTCCATTCACAGCACATTTTCCATTAGAAAATAGTTTTACCACATTCTTGCACTAACCCCTTAAATTCATTGCAGGCCTCGTTGTCGTTCCATTCGGGACAGTTCTGCAAATGGAATAAAACGTTGTAAATTAGTTAGTACCTATTAAAAAATATTCAGAGAAAAACTAGATAGATAAACTTAAAAAAGCTTTTATGTTTCCGCTCATAGTGTTGGAAGGTCAAAAAGTGAACTGATAACCCGGAGTTGGCCGCAGGAACCCGTTGTAGACACGGCAAAACGTCAAGCTATACATTTCCAGTATAACATGGCCTCGCTCTTTATAGATTTTCTTTACAATGAGAGATCCGCATAAATTGGTTTTGTATAGCTTGTTTGGTCGCTGTGCGTACATGGACGATGTGACGACGGTTGGGGGACGCCAATATCCAGAAGTAGGCGTCCTTCGACTGATATTTTTATGATCATAATTTTGATTGAAGGGTTAGGCAGAGGTGTCCCACACCACACCCACATTTCGCCAGTTATGTTTAAGTCCCATGTAATAGGCAGCGAGCTTATTGCCATCAACCGGGCACAAATCCAGACGCCGTGGCTGCTAATGGCAACTTCCTGATTAAAAAATCCAATGACACTTTGCGCGACCTGGAAATCGAACCCAGGGGCTGCAGTCTCGACATACATAGCGACAAAAATCTTTCGTTAAGTCATAACGATGTCAAATTTCTTTAATATATTTGCAACTTTATTTGGAAACCTTAAGGTTGAAAATCTATTAAAGAAATTTGACATCGTTATGACTTAACGACCGATTTTTGTCGCTATGTATGTCGAGACTGCAGCCCCAGGACCTCATGCTCAGCAATCGTAGTTGCGACCACTAGACCAACGAGGCATTCATATAAACCTAGTTAAAATGAATGAATGAATAGGCTTAACTTGATTTAATCTTTTGCTCTGGACGCTCTTAATGTGCAAGTCTTTCTACATCGATATCACATATATGTATAATCTGAACATGAATGAAGTAACCAAGATTTTAAAAAAAATATTTTGATTTAAAAGAGTGTCCATGGAGTTTCTTGCCCATTCTTCTCCATAGAGATCTACGGTTTGGAATGTGCAACTACAGTACTTTCTCAAGTTATTATGTCTTGTGACTGTGACTGCAGCTTCGCTTCTTTTTGTTTTTTTGACATTCAAAAGTGCCTGTGATGGTCTAATTTAATTAAATGCTTTTGATTTTGACTTTAACTTTCAACGAGTTGTACTTACTTTCAACATTTGCGCGGTAATACAGAGCTTCATTTTGATGAAGTCACAAAATTCTGGCGGTCCATACTCAACGAGATCTGCACCAAAACATTTTGTTTTTATGTCTTTCATCAGATCAGCGTCGGATGCAAAGTCCTTAGTCAAAGTTTCTTCTAATTTATTCATGTCTAATTTATCGTCATTAGTTGCAAAACCTCGCTTTTTAGCAATACATAGCTCCTGCTCACACTGAAAGAGATAACAGAAAATTAAGCAAAAAAAATTTCTTTAATTTAGGTAGTTATTGTTAAGGTTCGAAATTTATCTATAATCTTTAAATAAAATGTGAAAACATCGTGAGAAAACCAGCATGCCTGAGAGATATTTCTCGACGGCTTGTAAAGCCCAGTCAAAGGCGCATGGATGGCATAAAAACTCTGACACCAGGTTAATCACTAATCACACGATAAATAAAGAATACCTCTTATATGAATTACCTTTGGGGAGAAGCTGTAACAGCTTCTCCCCAAAGGTAATCCAGAATTTTAATTTCAATTCGAAGAATACCTCTTATTCTTTATTTATCGTGTGGTTAGTGCTTAACCTGGTGTCAGAGTTTTTATGCCGTCCATGCGTCTTTGACTTGGCTATACAAGCCGGCGAGAAATATCTCTCAGACATGCTGGTTTTCTCACGATGTTTTCCTTCACCGAAGCAAGTGATAGTTATACAATATGCAATGAATCCGTAAAATCGGAGTTGCGTGTTTTGGGTTCGAACTTGAGACGTATTATTTGGCAGTCCCACTGTCACAACACTAGGCTATCACTGCTTTTTTAGTAACTCTTATTGAGGTAATGCTAACTTCGGCAAATTAATCGTTGTTTTTTTTCAGTCTATTCATCAAACCAACTCAGTGATGATGGAATTGGTTTAACTGACCGATCCCAATATATGGTTGGGACAAAGCTATTAGGCAGGTAGTGATTTTCTCATCCATGTTGGGGTCAGCTTCCAAACTCACCGGACTGCCTATCTGACCTCCACAACCCAGTAACTGGATGACACGATACCCCTTGGTAAGGTTTGGCTGTCGGACTTTTTAGCCACCCGTTATACTTGTTAAAAATTTCCAAATGTCTCCTTAAAGTTTCAAAATTTAAGATTGGTTTCTGAGAAAACCTATCTTAAATTATAAAAAATTCTATGTCGTAATGACCACCTTTAGCTGCTTGGATATAAAATGAACCTTCGTCATTTTTGGCCTAAACATCGGGCATAATCTCGAAGTTAGTAGAAGACGGTCCTTCAAAAATCCTGCAATAAGAAATCAAAGTACTTACTAAAAATGGGTCCATACTCATTTGAAAGCATTCCTTCAATTTTTCTGACTTCATGTGTTGATCCAGAAGTTCAGAAGTTTTCTTGCAACAACGGGTTGCATGCTAAAATAAATTTATGCAATAATATAAGTAATAATATATTCTTCTTCTTCTCTATGGTGTGGTTAACCTGGTGTCAGAGTTTTTGTGCCGCCCATGGGTCTCTGACTTGGTTTTACATGTCGTCGAGAAATATCTCTCAGGCACGCTGGTTTCCTCACGATATTTTCCTTCACCGAAGCAAGTGATAATTATACAATAGCATATTAATAGAAACATTTTAATATTAACACAAACTACGCCTGATTTTATACTCACAGGATCAAATATTTTCTCACATTCTCGCTTGTCCACATCAGCCTGTAAATTAGTACGTAAAAATTAGTTACTAAAAATTTGTAGTTATTATATTGCTTTCCGAAAATCAGTAAACATAGTTTCATTATTTAGTAACTAAATACCGCGTATTGTCTTACTGCAAGGCATAGGCTTAACTCCCCTTTTTATCGCAATTCGGTGTTTGGTCAGTCCTTTCAGTAAGAATCAAACTCATCCCACCATCGTCGCCTTGAATAGCTGCGATGGATTCTAGCAACCGGTCTTCAAGCCCATTGTCAATACCACTTATATAGATATACCTAGATAATGTAAGTATCACGATCCGTATGAAAACCAAACGTGCCATTTTTGAATACCTATTTCAACGTCATAAGCGCTGTCTAGTTACTATACAAAATAGACTACGATTTTGTTCTTTAAATGTCAGTTATTACGTTCTTGATTAGTAACTTTGTTTTTTTAAACAAATTAGCTTGCTGCGACATTTAAGCCACGTTAAGCATAAAATGCTTAAGCCGGCCGGGGCAGCCCCGCGAGGTGGCACGTGACATGGTGCTCTTGCGTTATCTTTCTAGGTATATCTACATCCGTGGTCAATAAAATTATTAAAACCAGACAACTTACCA
Source organism: Noctua janthe (assembly GCA_910589295.1). Lineage (NCBI taxonomy): Eukaryota > Metazoa > Arthropoda > Insecta > Lepidoptera > Noctuidae > Noctua > Noctua janthe. The sequence continues at coordinate 4,863,507 of OU342561.1, forward strand.
GAGCTGTGACGAGAATAATGCCCAAAATCACAAGTCGATACATGTTGAATCGAATGCTAAACACTGACACTGAAAGATAAAATTGTGAGCATGTATTTATACGATACATTCGTAATGTTGTTTGTTTAAAGCGCCACCTAAATACCAGAAAATTGTTGCAATGTATTGAGTTGTTACAATAATATTAACACGTTCATGTGTTTATAAAAGTGTAAATTGTGCCGTCTATGTGTTTATGAGAAATTAAGAACAATGGCTTATGTGCTCATCATCATCATCCCAATTTATTTATAGTTGATGCAGTGTGACTCCTCATTCGACACGTACAGACATTCAAGGAAAAGTATGCACTTCTGGAATCATCGTCAATTTTTTATAATATGAACGTGCAATGTTGAGATTGAATGAAGAGCTGTTACATAGAAGAACTGGCTTGTGTCAAAGTTATCTTTTTAGAGACGATCTGTGGCCGGAGTAGCTAATCTTTTTTTTTTTTTTTTTTTTGGATGGGAAGTCATCAAATGACCCTTCCACTCTGGGCGGAGCGGAAGGGAGTGTCAGACTTGTACTTACTAAAACCCATCCATGTTCCTTCTTTGCCCTTTGTGTTCCAGGGCCACGGTATCTCTTTCGAACAGTCCCGCAGCCCTGTCAGGCATCGGCCCATGCGGACCCCTACTTATTTGCTGACATCTCTTTGAGGCGCACGTGGAACACGAACGCGCCGTCAACACAGCCTGTCGTCATAAGACGGCCGAACGGCGAGCTAGCCCATAACTCGCCGTCCACAGGCCCGGAGTAGCTAATCTCACAAAGTGAAAAATTCATACAAAAATGTGCAATGATAGGCAAAGCCCAGTAAGACAAAAGTTAAAAACTTTTCGATAAGAACTCCATGGCGTGACGTCTGTGCTCATTTAGAAACACGAAGATTATCGGAGCGCACTCCTTTTCCGAACTGTATTTGTATTTAAAAATAATCAGCCATTCCATAAAAAAATTAATACCTACTCGCCCCAAATGTATCGGACAACTAAATATTTTTTCGAGGTTGATGTTGGTCCCACGGAGAAAGCTTTTCAGTTTGGTGATCTATCTCTTAAATATAACCGCACCTTTATGATCACGCTGCACATACGGGTATTAAAAAGATTTAGGCGGCCATAATTCAAATTTACAAAAACAGGTAAAAAAAGAATGACTAACTGAGCCAGAGAACAAGTTTGAGAACAATACCTAGCTTCTCCCACCTTTCCCCCGTGCACGTCTTACTTCCACGTGCAGTTAGAATTCGATCGTCCCGCTTGGTGTTTGTGTATTTACTAGGCGTTCGTTTGCAAACAAAAACTTTTAACAGTGAATATTTATTATATTACTTTTATTTTTAAAGAAAACGTAATGAATTCTAATTACAGCAGGTTATTATTTATTATTTAAAATAGATTTACGATATTTTTAACAATTGAAAAGATTAGTTTTAGTGCGTATTATGGAGTAGTTTTTTAGGTATAATTTGTGTTTAAAGAGAATTTGTTATACTTTCAAGTTAGATCCTGTAATAATTCTTGATACAGTGGAAAGATTAAAGCTTTCAGTAGTAAATAATTTAAAAATTTGCTGCGGAAAGTTGCGGATAAATACCTAATTAATAATGTTTTTTTACGAAAACTTAAAGTCATTAGGTATTTATGTTAAGTTCATTTTTAAAGAAAGTCTATTTGTATTTGTTATAGGTTCACAAAATACCGCGGGAGTAAGAACTGTGACCCGTAAATACTTGTTCGACCGCAGAGCTTTGATTTGTCTAATTTGAAAGAAAATTATTATATATTTGTTTTATATTTCGAATAACCAATATTGACCACAACATAATTTTGGCTGCGTAGATCATTGAAATACCCGTATGTGTGCTGTACATTGACGTAGGTACTCTCTTGCCAAATCATCAGATAAAGGATTATCTAAACCAGACGATTAGTTTTTCCATTTACACACCTTCTGATCTACCCTCAACTTGTTTTAATAACATGACAAGTTTAGTTCATCTTACGTTTTAAATCAAATATTTTCATACTAATGTGCCCAGTGTCGATTTGAGCAAGGCATTTTTTTTAACAAAAAAGAAAACGACTTTTTCTTTTGTTTTATTTTCCACCAAACAATACAAGTCATTTAATTTTCCCGCGGCTACTTTAGTCTTGGGCGTAAATGAGTTATTGTGACTAGGTTGTAGATTACACGCAGTACATGTGAGTGAAGCCATGGGCATAGCTAGCAAGTTATTAATATGTAATAATGGTACCAGGCGGTGCACCGATTTTATCTCGTAAATTGCATCGTATGTTTTTTAAATCATGTGAGCATCTGTGTTGGTTTAAACAGGTGTGTAGGTCCGTTAGCAACAGTATACTTTTGAACATATTGATATTTTTGCATGTGCTCCCTGTAAGTTTAAAAGTCTTAAACTTAGGGAGCTTTCTTGAATATTCAATACCTTTCTACACAGTTTTTATATTTTTTTATTTTGTACTATTTTTTTTGCATTTGTTACTTGTAACTTAGCGATTATTTTCACTGTTATGTATCCTATAGATAATCTGTGAACAGCGTTGAGGGCTGCAATATTGTCTATAAGTTTTTTGTGTATTTCTTATTTCTATGTTTTATATTGCAGCTGTTTGTTGTTCATTTTGAATAAAAATAAAATAAAGTATACGGAACATTATATCGCCGAAATAGTTAATATAAAAATTACATGTAACTATGTTAGTACACGCTAACACACAACACACCAAACACATATGCAGGGACATCGTGGAGTACGTGCGAATATGAAAACCAGAAGCCACCCTCTGTCGGCAGAACCATGCATTCGGATTCGCCGAATAAAATGATTACAACGTTCGCGTATACACGCGGCGTTCAGCACGGTGTATACTTAGTACTTAAGCATCTCAATATGAGTAGCCATTTTTAGAAACGTCGAGAATAAAACACAATTCGAGTGCTCCTGTTTAATAAAATCAATAATTTCCCTCGCTCCCCATTCATTCTCGGCCTCTTCTCCATCAGATACAATTTTTACGTAATAATTTTCACACATTCTGCTATTAATCCCTTCACTTCCTGGCATTCGGCGTTTACATTCCATTCGACACAGTGCTGTGAACAGAAAATAGAATTATAGAAGTTACTGGTGTGTAGTATAATGGAAATAAAGTATGACGACCGTAAATTAGGAATTGAGGAAATGAAATAAAATGATGGCGATAAAAGATACGGTGTAACATTGAGAACAATCATTGACATAAAAGAAAAGATATTTGAGACACAATATACTGGTAAAGGGCATTGACTGTCTTGGTAGGCATGTGATGAGGAGGGATGAATCGCATGTGACTAAAAGAGTACGTAATCAATATAAATATTGATAGATCGAGAGGGAGAGGATGACCAAAGAAGAGATGAATGGATTGTGTGAGGAATGAAATGAAGGAAAAAAGGAGTAAATGATAGCAACCAAAAATAACATGGACAAAGGCAGGAAGATGATGAAGTGTAGTGGTGGAGCTGTGTCGCAAACTATGGTCCACCTCCAATCTTAGCCTAAAATCATGCAGCTGATGTGACCTTTGCGCTGCCACCGACGACGCGGTGGAAGTGGCAAAGTTCTGGGTTAAAATAATATAAAATTGTCGTGTGAAGAAGAACACATATCGTATGTAATCACTGAAGGGTTATTCAGAGGTGTACCGATATTACTAGTACATTTCGTCATTCCCGTTTGAGTCCCATGATATAGGAGGCGTGACTACTGCCATCAACCGGGCATAACACCAGACTTCAGGCTGCTTCTGAGGAAGTCCTAATAGAAAAAAACTAATATCACGCTGCCGGATTCGGGAATTGAAACCAGGACCTCATGCAACTACAAGATCAAATTAATTATCATACATCTGTAGCGCTTAGGTGGTGTGGAATAATACTCCAGATGATGATGACGTAGTATATTTAAGTTGCAAGTGCTGAAGCTTATTGGAATGAATCTATTTAGAAAAAGGCGGTCCCTTTTACACAAAGTTTGTCATCAAAAATCAATGCATAGTGGGTACATCGACAACTTAGTTTGGGCACAATATTGTCGATGTACCCTACATACTAAAATGTTACTGTGAGGGTGATATTCCGCTACAGTACTCCCCCCTTAGCGAAGCGTACGGGCATCTTGACGATCCTGCCTGATCTTGTACGTTGGTCGATGGTGTTCGAGGCTGGAAGCAGGCTGGAGTGATCTTCAGTGGTAGCTGCAGCTGGTTGGCGTGTCTCAGTACTCGTGTATTCGTGATTATCTTCGATGTTGATAGTGTATGCCGGCTTGAGACGGTCGATCGATATGTTGCTCGATCTGCCTGGTAGCTGTATCGTGAAATACTTCTCGTTGCGTTCGATGACCTTGTATGGACCTTTGTATGGATGCTGCAGTGGTTTTCGGACGGTGTCATCGCGTACAAACACGTGGCTGCATGTTGGTAGGTCGTTGTGCACGAACATACATCGCTTATTTGAATGCGGCTTGTATGTAGGTGTCAGCTTCGTAATCACGTCGTGTAACTGATCGACGTAGGTGTGGTCAATCTTCGTTGCGGCTGGTGATGGTGATATAAAATCGCCGGGTAGCCGTATTGCTTGGCCGTAGGTGAGCTGCGCGGCACTTGTGTTGGTATCGGTGCGCGTGGCGGCTCGTAGCCCCATCAAAACAATAGGTAACTCGTTGATCCATTTGTTGCTGTTTGCTAGTCGTGTCATGAGTGCGGCCTTCAGTGTTCGGTGCCAGCGTTCGACGATGCCGTTACTCTGCGGGTGGTAGGCAGTAGTACGGGTTCTTTCTACTCCAAGTAGTTGTGCGAGGTCTTGAAATAGTCGACTTTCAAACTGTCGTCCTTGATCAGTCGTTATTTTTGTAGGACAACCGAAACGAGATATCCATGTTTCGTACAGCTTTCTTGCGACGATTTCGGCGGTTATCTCATGAAGGGGTACTGCTTCGGGCCAACGTGTACAGCGGTCGATCATCGTGAGTAGGTATCGATGTCCACACGAAGATGTAGGTAGTGGTCCAACAATATCAACGTGGATGTGTTGAAATCGTTCGCTCGGTGGGAATGCTGTGACGTCACTGTTGTTGTGTCGTTGAACTTTGGACTGCTGACACGAAGTGCATGCTTTCGTCCACTCGCCAATGTCTGTATTCATTGCTGGCCAAAAGTAACGATCTTGCATAAGTTTGCGCGTAGTTCGTATTCCAGGGTGACTTACATTGTGCACGGCGTTGAATGCGATGCGGCGAAAGTCAGCTGGTAGGTATGGACGAATGTGTGACGTAGACGTTTCGCAGAATATTGGCTTGTTAGTGCCGGGTATGACGATTTTCTTGAGTTGAATATTTGTTTGTTGTGATAAGATTGGTATATTCCTGTCTTTTTCTTGCTCTTGTGATAGTTCTTCGTAGTTGATTGGTGATGGTAATTCGATGGTTTCGATACGAGAGAGTGCGTCGGCGACAACGTTGTTTACTCCGCTGACGTGTCGAATGTCCGTCGTGAACTCGCTGATAAATAACAGCTGACGCGTGCGCCGTTGCGTATCGTTATCGGAAGGAGGCTTGCGTATAGCGTAAGTCAGCGGTTTGTGGTCGGTGTAAACAATAAGTTCTCTTCCTTCGAACATTTTTCTGAAGTGTTTGATTGCCATGTAGATTGATAATAATATTCTCTGTCGAATGTACTATATCGCTGTTGTGTTTCGGAGAATTTCTTTGAGAAGTATCCAAGCGGTATCCATTTCTTGTTTACAAGTTGTTGAAGTACAGCTCCTGCGCAGGTATTTGATGCGTCGCACATAAGGGAGATGGCGTCGGTTGGTGATGGAGATGGATGAGCGAGTAAAGCTGCGTTTTGGATGCTAACTTTACACAACTCGAATGCTTGTGACGCTTCTGTGTTCCAGTCGATTTTTGTCTTGTCGCGTTTCTTCGAATTGTGCAGGAACGCGTTGAGAGGTGCTTGTATGTGGGCTGCGTTCGGTATGCTGTCACGATAGAAGTTTACCATGCCAATAAATCGACGTAAGTCTTCAATTGTCTCGGGTTTGGGGTAAGCAGTGATAGCAGTGACTTTATCTTGTGGTGGCTTGAGTCCGTTGCTCGACACTTGATAACCCAGGAACTTGACATTTTCTTTACCGAAGACGCATTTTGATGGATTTACAGTGATGCCATACTTGTCTAATCTGCGTAACACCTCCTGTACATCTTCTAAGTGACTGGTTTCATTATCTGATGCGACGATGACGTCATCAATGAATGGAAATGCGTAGTCTAACCCGATGAGTACTTGATGAATGAATCGTTGGAATGTCTGTCCAGCATTTTTGAGACCAGGACACATTCGAGGAAATTCGAACAAGCCGAAGGGTGTTGTGATGGCTGTCTTCTCGATGTCCGGTTCGTATACAGGCAGTTGTTGGTAAGCACGATTTAGGTCGAGTGTTGTGAAGATCTTCTTGCCGTGAAGTAGGTAGGTGAAATCTTTGAGACGTGGCACTGGATAGCGGTCTGGTTTCGTGACGTCATTGAGTCTGCGGTAGTCGCCACAAACACGAAGGTCGCCGTTTTTCTTTGGTACGACGTGTAGCGGGCTGGACCAAGGACTTTTGCTTGGACGGCAGATTCCTTGCTGCATCATCGACTCGAATTCCTTCTTCACGGACATGTACCGATGTGGTGGTAGTGGTCTGCTCTTGCTGTGTACTGGTGGACCGGTAGTTTCAATGTGATGTTCTACACGGTGTTTGGGAGCATCCTTCATGCATGATGGTCGTAGGATGTCAGGAAACTTGCTGAGTAGCTGGTGATATGGTTGATCAACGTCGATACTTCTTACGGTAGGCTCAGCGGAGTAGGTGACTGGTGCCTTGACTACGAGATTGGTAACTTTGTCGACTAGACATCGGCCGGCTATGTCGACAAGAAGTTGATGCTTTTTCAAGTAGTCGGCATCGATGATGGGTCTGCTGACTGCAGCGATGATGAACTTCCAGGTGTATGGTCTTCGTAGGTTGAGATCCAGTTGTAGTGTTTTCTCTCCGTACGTTGGGATTACCGTGTTGTTCGCTGCATACAAGCAAAAGTCTGTTGGCGTAGCTTTCCCGCCTTTTCTTCTTGGTATTACGGAGACGTTGGCGCCAGTATCAATTAGAAATGACAGACGTGAGTTTTTGTCTGTTATAAATAGGCGGTAAGAAGTGTGGTTTGCGCTGGTTCCCGCCTCAGCCAACGCAGGCGTTAGTTTCCCGAGGGGGCGCTGCTGTCTTCGTAGTTACACGGACGCGTACACTTTCGCGCCTCTTTGCCGAACTTGCGATGATAAAAGCAGGTCGCTGTTTGGTCGTTTCGGGCGCGATTGTGATTGGCTCTGCTCGATGAACGCGATCTTGAGCGTCGTCTGTCGAACGATCTACGTCGATTTTGATGCGATCGGTATGCTTTCAGCTCTGCGATTTCTTAGGTGAGCGCGTCAATTTTCTCTTCAATTGACATAGATGCACGTGGGGTAGTGGGAACGGAGGAAACTGCAGCGACTGCGCCGAGTGGTTGTGTCTGCTCGAGGATTTTATCTGCCATCGTTGCCAGCTCGTGGATATCGGAGTGTTTCGCGATGTTTTCACTGACGGCGAGGACTGCTCGAACAGATTGTGGTAGATGGTTGGTCCACATAATCCGCAGTGCTGAGTCAGAGATATTGTCGGCGGCGAGGTTTTTCATGCGGCGTAGTAGCTGTGAAGGCTTCATGTCGCCGAGTTCCATTTCAGATAGCAACCTTTGTACTTGCCGTTGCTCGGATTCTTCGTAAACTTGGAACAACCGACTCTTCAATGCTTCGTATCGGTTTTTCTCAGGTGGACGGAGAATTATGTCGGAGATTTCGTCGAGATCTTGCCGCTCTAGTTGTCCGATGACGATCTCGAACATGACTTGATCGCCTTTCTTCTGCACAGACATGATGGCTTCGAACTGCGCGAACCACAGACGAATTCTGTCGCGCCAAAAGGGTGGAATGCGCAGCGACGTTGACACACCAGAGAGTTGTTGTTCACCGTCTTGTGCCATGATGAAATCTTGATCTGGAGGTATCTTCTTAATAATCACGTCGGGGTCACCAATGTAGCGCTTAGGTGGTGTGGAATAATACTCCAGATGATGATGACGTAGTATATTTAAGTTGTAAGTGCTGAAGCTTATTAGAATGAATCTATTTAGAAAAAGGCGGTCCCTTTTATACAAAGTTTGTCATCAAAAATCAATGCATAGTGGGTACATCGACAAGTTAGTTTGGGCACAATATTGTCGATGTACCCTACATACTAAAATGTTACTGTGAGGGTGATATTCCGCTACACATCACTTTGAAAAATGTTTACTTACGTTTAGCATTTGCATAGAGACACAATGTCTCATTTTCATAAAGTCACAGAAATTTCTAGGTGCATACTTCTCGAAGTCTCCATTCAGACATTTAGACTTCACATCCGCTAGTAACTCTGGGTTAGAGCCAAAATCTTTGGTCATAAGTGCTTCCAATTTAGTCTTGTCTATTTTATTATCATCCGTAGCAAAACCTTTCTTTTGAGCTATACATATTTCACGTTCACACTGAAAAATTATACAGAAAAGTATGGTCCATTCATAATTTAATTAAGCTGTGTTTTTCTAAAATCTATAATTTTATTAGTGGAGGGCACTGGCTCCTGCTACACTCTCAACTATCGCAGGAGTCAGAGAATCCCACATAACTTGTAAAATGTTTTGATGTCAATAATTGTTTTTTTAGTTTTCTTTTTTTTCTTTTCTTGTGCATTTTTTTTATATACTTTGCCCCACACTAGGAATTTCTCCTGTATCGTGGGTACAAACATTTAAACTCACATACACAAACAGCCAGACCCGGAACAACTACCTGTAGATCATACAAATATTTGTTCCGCGCTGGGATCGAACCCGCGACACGCAACGCAGCAGTCAATCGCTCAGCCACTGCGCCAACCGTGCCGTTTGTGCTCATATAATTGGATTAGACTGTAAAAAATAACGTGATTTACTCACTGTAACTGGGTCCTTAGATACTTGAAAGCATTCACTTATGTCATCTGTCAAAATTTCCTTAAAAATGTTGTCTGAATTATTCCTGCAACATCGCATTGCATTCTGAAACAAAGGGCTTTGAATTATTTGGCTAATTACAAAAATATTTCCAATTTCTTTTGACACTTGTTAAACACAAAATGGCTTGTTTAAATATTATTATTATAAGCTTATTTTGTCCCACCGCAGGGCAAAAGCCTCCCTTCCGTCCTTCCACATTTCGCGACCTAGTGCGATTGTAGGCCAATCCTTTGCGAAAGAGTCCAGCTCATCCCGCCATCTCCTTCTGGGCCTGCCACGTTGTCGTTTCCTGCTATTTGGTATCCGCTGAGTGGTAATTTTTGCCCATTGCTCCTAAGACATGTGACACGTTGTAGTTGTTGCGACATATTGTAGATAATAAATTATTGGTAGTGTTAATTATTTATGCATTGTTCAAAAAGTGATTGAGTGTCCTTTTTTCAGCAGTTAACGTTAAAATTTTAACATTTTGAATGTCACTTGACTTACATGGCTCTTAGGACTAAAAATTGCGGCACGAATCACTTGACACTAGGTTTGGATTTTTTTTAAATAGTACTGCAATAAGAAAATAGAGCAAAATAGAGAAATAAATGAAGATAATATAATCGAAAATACTGGTCTTCTAAATATTCTTTGGGAGGTAGGATAAGTCTAAGTCCGAGGATTAAAACGTAACTTGGCACGTTTGACTTAGATATTATGTTCTCCAATTATTTATCTTGCAATTGTAATTTGCGACAGCGACAGGAACTTTTAGCCAAAGAACTACGCACTAAGTGACGTCTTAGCATTTACGTCGGGACCGATGGAGTAAGACACCGATGTCGTATGTATACTTACAGGGTGAAAAACTCTACCACATAATTTCTTGTCCATGACGTCAGCCTGTAATGAAAAAAGAGCAAATAATTATTGTTAAATCAGAATATTGTAATTAGTAGTAAGTAAAGATAAAGATAAAGATAAAGATATATTTATTTTGTAAAAACATGAGTGGTATGGTATGCACTATACATATCTTATAAATAAAAATAAAGTTCTACATGTCATATAGAAACGGCGTACAAAAAAAAAAAAAAAACTACTAGGTAGTAACTTAATTTAAAAAATAGAAGTTTTTACCTTAAAATATTAAATTTACGAGAAATGGCTTATACAATAGGGTATATTAATTATTATAAAAGATATCAAATTTAAAAAAAGGCTTAGACAATAGGGTTAAAAAAATAGACGTTATTAACTAAAAATATTAAAATAAGAAATGTCGTACCTAACTTATTTGCCGATGTACCTACTGTTTTTTACTCGTTTAAAAATTCTGATAAGCTGTAGTTAGCATTTGGCTAAAATAATTTTTTTAAGCTGTATTTTGTATAGTCTAGTTGGTAACTGCTTAATAGGATTAGGGATTTTATTATAGATAATTGGTGCCAAATAGAAAATACTTTTATGCATCAGTGCCGTGCTCGGCCTAAAGTACCCACATATTTCTTAAAATAAAACGGCTTACCAATGCTGTACCAATAACAAAGTTTAAAATCAAAAAACGATACATTTTGATCGAAATGGTGCCACTGACAAACAAAATTATAATCGCGTGTATGTATTTATACTTACATAGATTCATATTATTGACAGCGCTACCTAAGTACCAGAAAATTGCAGTGCTTTTTACTGAATGCATGGACTGAATGTAATAAATTTCGAGTGTTTTTCAGTCAGTGTTTATGTGTATGATTTTCATTGGAAAAGACTTGGCGTTTTTCTAACATCCACATAAAGACGAATTTCAATAGTCACCTGCGAATTCGAACACATACTCATATATAGAGATCAGTACAATATTTATGCAACACAATAACATTACACCCATAATCCCCGAAGCGTTCGGCATTGGTGTAACTAATACATACACACCCACATTTCACCAGTTATGTAAGTTTAAGTCCTAGCGCAATAGGGGGTGAGCCTATTGCTATCAATAACACTTTCCTCAACTTGGGAATCGAACCTTGGGCCTCTTGCTCAGCAGTCGAACTAGCCACCACTAACCAATGAGTCAAACTCTGTCTCCAATTTGTATTTTATACAAGTTAATGACATTCAGCTCAGTTTAGTCATAGTTTAAAAATAACCACAATTTTATCTACTATGCCCAGAAAATATCCATGCCCAATAACTTCATTTACTTTGTGATACTTATTTTCCTCAGTTCTGAAAAATACATTGAATTTCATACAAATAATTGCAGATTTTTCGCCAACGACCTCACCGTACTAACAACCTTGTTATAATTGAAGTCGGAAGTATAGACTTAAATTCGACAATTTGAGCCATATCAGAACTGAATTGAATAGAATAGGTTAAAAAATAATTATTTGATTGCTCACGAAATAGGACAACTTTACATACCTAACTGCGTAGTCAATTGATATTTTAACACTGTAACCAACAAGCATTTATCTATTGTAGACTATAATAGAGCTACCGGTTCAGCAAAGTACATGATCGGTCGGGTACGTCCCGTTTGGTACCTTTCCCGTTTCGTAACTATTTTTTTAATTATTTTTATATTTTTTTTATTTTAGTGTGCCCTTTATGATTCCGTTCTCCTAGTACTTTTTTTTGGGTATTCACAAAAAAGACGATTTCAGCGGCACCAACATCTCCCTGTTGATTCTGTTCTCCTTGTACTTTTTGTCCAAATTCTAAATAGTTCTCTCGTAATAAACCTTAGTGTGCCAGGGAGAGTCAAAAAATAGGGACATCAACAAGAGACTTCCTTGTAACTTTGGGAGCTGACTGTACCGTAAAAAAAACTGTTGAGATTTAACTGGAATCCATGAATGAAGATTAAAATAGTTACGAAAGGGGACTTTTTTCACTTGTTTGGCACGTCTTTTGTTTAGTTGGCGAAACGGGCAAGTTACCATGCGGGATGTACCCGATCGATCTGTATCGTGAAAATGACGAAAAAATTGAACCTAAATGGTTTTTTTTTTATGTGATTTGCAACATAATTTGGGATTTTTCAGTTCGTGTTGTTTTTTGACCGTCTTGTCTTTTAATTTTCTTGTGTTTTGGTACTTAAGGCGGTCATCGTCACTAAGACAGATTTTTGGCGTCTTTCGTCATTATCTGCCTAGCCTTTTCCCAACTATGTTGAGGTCGGCTTCCAGTCTAACCGGTTGCAGCTGAATACCAGTATTTTACACGGAGCGACTGCCTATCTGACCTCCACAACCCAGTTAGTACTGGGTAATACGATACCTCTTGGTGAGACTGATTGTCAGACTTTCGAGCCACTGACTACCTATAACGACTGTCAAAGATCAACAAATGACAGCCGGGACCAAAGGTTAACGTGCTTTCCGAGGCACGGAGGAAACTTGGTTTGTAATGGGCGGTCACCCATCCACGGACTAACCTAGGCAACCGCGGCTTAACCTTAAGATCGACCCGAGCGGCTGTTAATATTTGGGATCTTTGAATTTACAATGGAAAGTTAGATTAAAAAGCTTGAGAAAAAAGATAATAAAAGTAAATAAAAATATCTCCGTAATGAAGCCCTAGCTTAACCAAATAAAATTCCATATACACATAAAATTCAGATAGTTATGTAAAAAAATGGAGAATGATTCGATTTAACCAACCGCACAGAAATCCAATTTAATTTTCATCGGCAGAAAATATCGCGAAAAAAAATACTCATCTTACTTAAATATATTAATATACCTCAACTTTGCTTACAAATGGTTGAACATAATAAAAAATTAGAATTTCTAGCCTGCCTTCTTGTGATAAGGGAATGATGTCGTAAAATTCTGCGCCAGGAAATGAGGATATGACGTCATTTCTGAGAATGATCCTAAGGTAGGCTAAATGATATTAGTATAATTCGATTTTACTGAAAACTCAGTAATATTATGAGGTAAAGGTTCCAGAATTTACGATATCCTGATTTGAAATCGATGTTGAAAGAGACATTGATAATTTTATATGCTCTTTCCTTTCGTGAAAGGTAAAGGTAAGGTATGACTTAATTTTATAAGGCTCCTAGAAGTCAAGCAAAGAAAAAAATAAATCTATTAAAACAAACTGTATTTTTGCACAAGTACGTTTTGGGATTTGAATCCATCTGTATTTTAGTAGTTTCGTAAGTTTTACATAACATCACGCCTGCAATCCCCGAAGGGTTAGGCAGAGATTTACTTATTAGTACACCCTCATTACGCCAGTCACGTTTAAGTATCATGTAATAGGGGGCGAGCCTATTGCCATCAACCGGGCACAGATCCAGACTCCGTGGCTGTTACTGAGAAATTCCTGAGGAACCACCCAATGACACTTTGTCTGTCCTGCGAATTGAACCCACGGCTTCAATCTCAGCAGTCGCGCTTGCGGCCACTAGACGAACGAGGCAGTTTCGTAAGTTTTAAATGATCAAAAATATTTTATGATACTGATATATGTCTGCAAGGAGATTCGTCTCTCTTTAGTGGTACCTAAATAAAACTCTACCATGTATATCAAAAGGTTTATAATACCTAAAAGAAAAAGAAACAGGGAAACTAAACCCAAACTTGAAAAGTATTTATATTCTGAATTTATGTCTCATTCCCAAATATTCCGAACTTACTTTGGAAGAAGAAAAAAAATATGCTTCCAGCTTCCAAGCTTCGTTTTTTACTAAAAGTTTATTATTTAAATGTGCAGGACAAGCGCTGTGCGGTCAAAACTGATGAGGAGATCGTGACAAGAATACGAGTGGGGTCATGTCACAGTATAAGAATAAACAGAAGGTAAAATAGAGTAATAAATAAAACAACAGAGCGGAACACTCATTAAACACTTGAAAAGTGTTTGCAAATAGCACAAATCAATCAGCGAATATGACCGTAAGACACAAAAGTCCTGCCAAAACCACCATCTCCAGAACTACCTATTTTTATATACAACACTAGCTGTTCCCGGCATGCGTTGCAATGCACCTATCCTACTACCTTCCTACTACCTACCTACTACCTACCTACTACCTACCTACTACCTACCTACTACCTACCTACTACCTACCTACTACCTACCTACTACCTACCTACTACCTACCTACTACCTACCTACTACCTACCTACTACCTACCTACTACCTACCTACTACCTACCTACTACCTACCTACTACCTACCTACTACCTACCTACTACCTACCTACTACCTACCTACTACCTACCTACTACCTACCTACTACCTACCTACTACCTACCTACTACCTACCTACTACCTACCTACTACCTACCTACTACCTACCTACTACCTACCTACTACCTACCTACTACCTACCTACTACCTACCTACTACCTACCTACTACCTACCTACTACCTACCTACTACCTACCTACTACCTACCTACTACCTACCTACTACCTACCTACTACCTACCTACTACCTACCTACTACCTACCTACTACCTACCTACTACCTACCTACTACCTACCTACTACCTACCTACTACCTACCTACTACCTACCTACTACCTACCTACTACCTACCTACTACCTACCGACTACCTACCTACTACCTACCTACTACCTACCTACTACCTACCTACTACCTACCTACTACCTACCTACTACCTACCTACTACCTACCTACTACCTACCTACTACCTACCTACTACCTACCTACTACCTACCTACTACCTACCTACTACCTACCTACTACCTACCTACTACCTACCTACTACCTACCTACTACCTACCTACTACCTACCTACTACCTACCTACTACCTACCTAAGAACCTTCTCCTGACAGAAACAAACAGAACAAAAAAATAATAAGCGAAATCGGTTCAGCTGCTCTCGAGATTTGCGCTTAGCAACAAATTCAGGGATTATTTTTTTATATTATAGAAGATTTAATATGAACTTTATACAATAGCAATAAAGCTCAAATTGACTACGTTTTAGTTAGAAAACGTTTGTATAGGAAAAAAAAAATGGCTGTTTTTAGGGTTTTTCCGGCAATTATTCGAATTTTTCTCGCCGTAAAAACCATCCTTGAACTCCAACGAACATTTAAAAAAAAAAATTGGCCAAATTGGTCCAGGCGTTGTTGAGTTATGCGCTTACCAACACATTTTGCGATTCATTTTTATATTATAGATTATTTTTAGTATATATGCGAAACCTGAATATAGTTTGTTCAGAATAAGTAACTGAATCGATTCCAATAATTTTTAAACCATGTTATATTTTGTCCAAAAAATATTTAACTTTGTAATTTTTCATGACACAGTTTTAAAATTTTGTATGTAGATTCTTTACATAAAAATACTAGACACGTGTTTCAGGTTTCGCATATTCTAAAACTAATGTTGTTTATGATTAGTAGTTCTGGAGATGTCTTAAATAATTAATTCTTTGGAATTACACAATCTAATTCCTCCATCCCCTTTCTATCATCGGACGAGCAGATATACGGCGAAGCGTCACCATTATATGGTTGAAATTCCTCCAACCCGAACCATGCGCTTTGCTTCCACATTTATACTGCTGGCTTCTCTGTTTTCCTATCATTATAATCTAAATCTCTTCATAGTTAGACTGAATCGGTTTCTTCTAAGCAAGCCTGCTCCATCCACCCTAGGCAGCGTCTTTGCTTAACATCAGGCGAGTTGCGGCCAAAGGCATATTTGACATAAAAAAGTGTTTTTCCATCGGTGATACGCGGCGAACATCAGGTTATAGTGAAAAATACCGTTTGATTAAAAGATGATTGTGTGTGCAATGACAGACATTACTTAGAAACATAGAAGAGTCTTGCAGTAGAAGAATGAAGAAGGGTATAAAGTTCTTCATCATCCAACTAAAAGTGTGTGTTATCCTCTGACCAGACCTATGTAGTGTTTGATTGAGTACATTTTCTAATCTCACTTTCTTGGCAATTTTGTTGCTCAAATATAATGCAAATTGTGTGGGCTGCTTTAACTAAAGAATGTACATTAAAGCTCCATAATTTAACATCATCATATTTCTTTTTATTTTGTTAATATTAAAAAATATAAAGGAATAATCCTTCTGTTCTATTCTATTGCACCGTCACGCGCGCCGGTAGTCACGCAACACGCCAGCCATCGGCGTATGCTCCAGGGCCGACGCATGCTTAATTTTATAATCACTGTTGTCTCCTACAGTCCTAGTCGTTTGCTAGCGTTATTTTGTAAATGTTTATCTTTCTACGTTCTCATTAGCAGTGCTGTGCTAGACAAAATTAATTAACAATACATTTTCTCGGGGTGTGTGTTGCAAATATTAACCAGAGGGTCTAGATTATATTCTTTCTGTGATGACAATTATTGAAATATCAAAATTTTGTGTTTGAAAGTCGAAATAAAAACGCCGTAATTTTGTTTTAAATTGTATACAATGTTTTACTGTCAAAATATCTGTAAGGTATGTCCATCGAAATATATTAAAAAAGATAAGAGCTCTTATAAAAGGTCTGTTGCACGAGAACTTCAATTGATACCAAAAGACCGAAATAATTTAATTTATTCCGGCCAGTTGGCAAGAACCTAATAATATCCATTTAATAACGCCTACAATCTCCTTCAAACAATAGAAATCGTTGATTTCCCTCAAGTTAAAGTTAATAAACAGAATTACTTTCGAGAGAGTACTCTCCAGTCGATGGGCTCGGTCGATACCACTCGTATTGTGTGTGATGAGCCTTCAAAGGAAATCGGAAAAGGTTCCGCGCTATACGATTTATTAGATAAAAAGTATTGTACTGATGCCTTCGAAATTACGACGCTTTTGTGCATAGAATTAATGTTGAAGAATAAATGAAGAATGGAAATATCGTGTATAGAAACGAATTTTTGCTTTGAGTATACGAAAGTGTTTATTCGATGGAAATTGAATTTTCTTCGTGGCGTAGATTATACTATTTTCTATGTTCATGAGACATGGGACTAACACATAACTGGCAAAATGTAGGTGTACTATCAGGTACACCTCTGCCTCGCGGATTACCAGCCGTAATATTATGTTATGTAATCTTTGACGTCAATCTAATTTTCACCAACATTGGGAATAATCCACATAGGCAAGACACTTCAACTCGTAATACATTCAATTTAATTCAGGCCACAATCCTCAAATTTCCTAGGCACTCGAAATACCCCCTCGTTCACGATTCCGTTTGACTCTCAGGTATTTGCCAGGCACATTCATTAATGTCAATATTAACTCTGAAGGCATTTTCTACTACGTCTTACCTCTGCCTTCATGTGTGAATTTGAGAGTATCTCAACAGCGTTTGTGAGTTTCTCGAAGTGAAATTTATGATGAATTTTTCATTTATTGTGCGAGAAGTCGTGAGGTAAGTGAGGAATGTTTTTCCTCTGGCCTCTGCATACTTCATTTAATGGAAATTTTACTGTGTTTCATCATGTTTATTTCGCGTAAACACGAAGCGAATGCGATCGTTGTGTACTCGCGATGATTGTCGGAGCGTCAACAGCAGTGTCATCATCATTCATAGGCTATTTTACTCGGACAACGTGGTAATTTATCTGAAACGTGAACAATACATTAATTAATTTATCACAACTTCGGTTTGATACATAATTACTTATAAAATAATCTCTCCTTTTAAACAGAACGGGGAACTTGTCATTTGGGCTTCGAAAAATGTTTGACAAAAGATATTAGCAGATTATGTTTTTTAATAAAACGCCGGGGCTCGCGAAGTTATGAAAGTTAGCGTTATTGCGTAGCTGACACCACGCAGCGATGAATATTACATACCAACTGAAATATTATAGACATTCATTCTTTGTTTTCCCAATTTTCCTCGTTCCGCATAAATCTAATTCACAGTTTTTTTTCTGATGTCGTCGTTTTACGAATTCGCCACCTTTCCGGACTAACCTGGAGAGAAAAGGTCGATTTATTTTATCTATAACGTTACCTTTGCTCGTAAAATTGTCTAAAAATTTTAGTATGGCTTCCGTTTAACAGGCATAACTAAAATAGAGGTGTAAATCAATAGGTAACAGCGGTAGAAGTTACGACCCATAAACCTATAAGAATTTTTATGGCAGATCCTCACTTTGAAGCGTAAATATCTGATGGGTGGTTTGGCGTTCAAGAGGTGGTTTTTCATAGAGATATTACAAAGTAGTTTCGTAGAACTTCATCATATCGGTTGAGATTGTGAACAGTTTCAAAAATAGGACCCATTTTGTTTTTGCACCTGTCAGTAGCTAGATGGTTTTATGGTCTGTTTTACCTCTTATCCTTAAAGCATCTGGTTAATATTGATAAATGTGGAGATTAAAGTAGTTTAGGATAAGACCAGTCAACGTTGACGGCACGGTTGGCACAGTGACTGAGCGATTGACTGCTGCGTTGCGTGTCGCGGGTTCGATCCCTGCACGGAACTAATATTCGAATTGCCTACCGATAGTAATTATTCCGGGTGTTCTGGCTGTTTATAAGTTTAAAGTTTTAAAACGCATCTACGATACAGGAGGGTCTGGTTACACCCTTTATAGAAATCAGTTGTGTGGCTGTGGTCCCTTATAAAGCAGTTGTTCAGCTTTGGCGATGCTGGTCGGATGCGATCGTTATCAGAATTAGATATTTAAAAGTAAACTAGTTAAACTATTATTTTTACATATTCATCGCTTATTTTATATTCATAAAACTTTGTAATGTAAAAAGTGCCTTTCATTAACTTCACGCACAATTGGTCGCTCCTTGAATTTCCCAAGAAAGACTTGGCTGATCGATTATGCATGAATTCTGGTAGTCCTGAACTAATATTACTTTAGTCTCGAAGAATCTTATAGTCCAATCCTACAACAGTATTAATATTTATTGACTTTTTTGAGAATTAATCTACATGTACTTATATCGAATTTGTTTTTCGATCTTTGGGACTGTTTTTATTTTTTCTTTCTAATCATTTATTTTCTCACTGTAGGTCAAAAGGACATTTAAATCTCTTTTTCATCATAACTTCACGCCTGCAACCCAGAAGGGCTAACCAGAGGTGTACCTAATAGTAAATAACCCACATTTCGCCAGTTATGTTTTAAGTCTCGTGTAATAGGGAGCGAGCTTATTGCCATCAAACGGGCACAAATCCAGTCTCAGTGGCTACTACTGAGAAATTTCTGATGGAAAAACCCAACCACACTTTGCCTGACCCGGGAATCGAACCCAACTCCAGTAGTCGCACTTGCGACCACTCAACCAACGAAGGAGGCAAATCTCTTTTCATCCCCAATAAAATTAAATACGACCTGCTAACCCAATGCTGTTCAAAATTAGCAACAAAGCTACATACTTGATCCCTTCAACAGAAGAGCCCTTAATTACATATCGATAATACCAGCGCTACTCTACAGGGTGTAAACGGACCTTTTACGAAACCGTCAACCAAGCATTTTGTATAGCAAACTAAGTAACTTTACGCAAAAAAAATTTTGCTGGGAAATGACTTTTTTTGGGATGAAAAATCACGTTTTACGGTAGAACTCAATTTAATGCACTCAAAACATTGTGCTGATGGATGAATTGAATAGTACGGGGGTCGTGGAGGTGTTTCAAGTAAAGTTCTTACATTTAAAATATGTATTTAAAAAAAGAACTTAAGAAAAAGTTGGAACTTTGACCCCCAATATATCCATAACTAGAAGGTTCCTAGGTATGGTCTAGAACAAAAAAATGATCGCAATGACGGGGAGAACAAGTACCTTTCGGCTTGTTCAGGGTCTTGTTACACCCTTTTTGTTCTAAATCCAAACAATTTTCCACGAACAATCCAGAGTTCGTATTACGTATTACAACGGACATGCCCGCTTGAATATTAGCATAGAAATAGCTCTGTGATCCACTCTAGCCGACGGGGAGCGTGAATGCTATCAGTTGTAATTAAGCTGTCGTCGCTTGTCTAGCACTGGATAATTTTCTGGCCAAGGAACGTATCGTATCGTGAGTAGATTACAGACTTTTTGGATGGGTCTTAAGGGTGATTGATAGTTTTGGGGTGGTTATTTAATTTCCGAGGTTAGTTGGATTTTATGTTAAGATGGGTTACGAAAATGTTGAATTGGGGTGGTGTGTGTATGTTAAAAGATAGTCGAATTGGTTTAGCTTCAATTCAATGTAATTCGATTCAACTTTTGATTACGCAGTTCTATGGTTATGAGAGTTAATCATAACTTTATTTCAAACTATTCTAATCCTAACTTAATATTATAAATGCGAAAGTAAGTTTGTTTTTGTTTGTTACCTTTTCACGCCTAAACCACTGAACCGATCATCCTGAAATTTTGCAAATACGTTGTCAGGCGTACAGAAACGGACATAGGGTACCTTTTATCCCGAAAAAAAGTACTGTTTCTCGTTCGGGTACAACAAATCGTTTGGTAGTTTCGGATGTTAGCGTGTAAAAGTTCTGTATTGAATTGAATAAAATATCCCATCAGCGATTCGTTAATTTATCTAGTTGCGCACTTCCTTATAGTCCACGTTTTATGGTCGGTAATTCAACCGTCTTGCTACGATACGGTACCGTTGTCTGAACGCTATCGGTACTGAGATAGCCAGGCATAGCCAGTGACTGTGGTTAGGAACCGAGAAAGTAAACGGATTTTATAGTAAGTTGAATATCAAAGGCAAGTACGAGCGCGCGGTGAAAACGTAACGTAAATAAATACGTCAATTTTAAAATTAAAAATACTCATATAGAATCATTTAATATTTTCATAATGTTAATAATTTAGTAATATCTAAGGATAATACTGATTGAGCTAGTTGTAAACAATTAAACTAAAATTCTATAGGATAATAGTAATTTCGATGAAAAAATCGACGTCTTTTAGTTACGTTTATACCACGCGCTCGTGCTAAGGCCTCTGGGCAGTGGTTTTAGAGAATCTTGGCTTAAAATTACGTTTTACTAGAGAGATGACGATTAGGCAAAATTATATTGACGGCACGGTTGGCGCAGTGGCTGAGCGATCGGCTGCTGCGCTGCGTGTCGCGGGTTCGATCCCCGCACGGAACAAATATTTGTATGATCTACAGGTAGTTGTTCCGGGTCTAGCTGTTTGTGTATGTGAGTTTAAATGTTTGTAAACGCACCCACGATACAGGAGAAATTCCTAGTGTGGGGCAAAGTTCTAAAAAAAAAAAAAAATTCTATTGTCACTGAAAAGTTTAATTACGTTAATCCAGTTGAAAGTCGTAATAGAAATACGACACGCTTTAAAAGCCCTACCATCAGTAGGTTAAAAATTTGTAAAAAGGTATAATTCGATTTTAAAACGTTTACAAAACAAAAATTACACAAAATCGATTTAGAAGAGACCTAAACTCAGCATTGGGTGGCCAAAGGTTGAAGAAGAAAAGAGGATAGGATATGGACTCATTTCTGTTTTATTTAGTCAGGAACGAAGGAAGGTAGTGTTTGTGTAAAGGATGATATGGCTAGAAAGGAGGTGACTGCTGAGATGACGAGGAATAGAAAAGTATGGAAGAAGAAGACATGCTGCGCCGACCCCAAATAAATTGGGATAAGAGCAGAAGAATGATGGAAGGTAAAACCAATTACGGATTCATCTCGAATAATCGCTTAAAAACTACCAAAATCCTTTCTTCTAACCAGAAAATTTCACAGGCTTTCCTGTGAAAAGAGGAAAATCCAATAACGTCACAGTTCTCATGATTGATGGAACACATTAGCAACAAAGAGCCGAGTGATAACTCTCGCTGGTTCAAAGCCTAGATTTTAAATTTATGTCCCGTTCGTTTCGGCACCAAAATGATTTTTTTTTTGATACCGATATGAATTTTGGTTTCGATATCAGGGTGTTAGTGACATTTTTGCCAATTTTTTACCTAACAAAATTCTAGCTTGTAAACAAGTTTTCAATCATCAATAATTGTATGAATTGTTACCTATACGGATGACATTTTTATTTTATTGGACTATATTTTTGCATTCAAATATCTTCGACCATGCATTCAAATATGCCCGGCCTTTTCCCGACCATGTTGAAGTTGGCTTCTAGTCTAACCAGATGCAGCTGAATACCAGTATTTTATTTATTTAACAAATTTAGGTTGTCACTAAATATTATAGGGTCTAACTATTCATACACGAAATTCACGAATTTTCAGGGAACCATCTAACGGCTATAACAAAACCATTTCAAGGGATTTTTTTTTTTATCTGAGTATATATTTTTTTTTGGTTGTCAGACTTGCGGGTCACTAATAGGAATATCTTCGAGATACCAATGTCTAAGGCTTTCTACCCAAAACCACGACCAAAAATTTCAATCTCAGTACCCAAGTAATGTCCTAGTTCCAAAGCGATTCTTTTGAATAATAACGATTGGTAATCTCATGCAGTTGCCAAGGCGGCATACGGCAGAACGTAGGGCGACAGTCCACTTAAAAGTTTAAAGTTTACGACTGGCTTGCTAGGGAAATATGAACCTTAAAATACGGTCTAGTCTAAATAGCTGGTAGTTTTATCGCGTGTTGTTTTTCGTAAAGTGGTTGCGATAGTGTGATGAATAAATGATGCAAGAATGTGGACAAGCAAAAATCCGAGTATTTTATATGGAGCGACTGCTTATGTGATCTCCATAACCCATGTTAGTACTGTACTGGGTAATACGATACCAGCACTGTGACTTTTTTTATATTTTGCAGCACCATGCTTTTTTTTTTTTTTCGGATGGGAATTCACCAAATGACGCCCCCCCCCCACTCTGGGCGGAGCGGAAGGGAGTGTCAGACTTGTACTGACTAAAATTCATTCATGTTCCTTCTTTGCCCTTTGTGTTCCAGGGCCACGGTATCTCTTTCGAACAGTTTCGCAGCCCTGGCAGAACAGCACCATGCTGAGATAGCCTTTTGGCCTCGTATGTACAGGACCAATATCATTTGTTTTTATTTTTTTTTTTATGTTTACTTTTTATACAATTTTTGTTGTAATGTTAATTCAACCATTTTTTTTTGTTTTGTCCTGTGTAAGTCTAATAAATACTATTTCTTGCTTTCTTTCTTTCATACCCCTTGGTAAGACTGGTTTTCAGACTTTCGGGCAACTGATTACCTGTAACGACTGTCAAAGATCTATACTTGACAGCCAGGACCAACGACGACTAAACGTGCTTTCCGAGGCACGGACGAATGTATTTGGTCATCTATCTACGAACGAACCTAGGCAAGTGTGGCTAAACTTAAACATCGACCCGAGCAGCTGTTATCATTTAGCCACGAGCTCCTCCACGGTTTTGTTACATTTCAAAAAATTATCACCACGCTTCCAAATTGCCGGAAATAACTCCCTAGCCTTAATACCATTACGAAAAACATAACAGAATTCACCGACGATATATGAAAACGATGTCGGTTATGGATACCAGCCACCATAACCATAAATGTTTCGTAAATCCCCAAAGAGTTTCACTGTACTGCCTCTGACAGTTTAAAAGCTCTCAAAAAGCGTACCGACCAATTTTGTGATGTTTTTGACATTATTCATGTTCAAGGAAGAAGGGGGGGGAGAAAGTGGTTCATGTGTGTGTATGTGTGCTGGCTCTGTTGTGTGACTGCCTCGTTTGTCGTGTGGTCGCACGTGCGACTGCTGAGTTCCTTGGCTCGATTCCCGAGTCGGGCAAAGTAATATTGGGTTTTTCCATCAGGAATTTTCTCAGTAGCAGCCACGGAGTCTGAATTTGTGCCCGGTTGATGGCAATAGGCTCGTTTATTATTACATGGGACTTAAACATAACTGGCGAAATTTGGGTGTACTATTAGGTACACCTCTGCCCAGCCCTTCGGGGATTACAGGCGTGATGTTATGTAATGTCTTGTTCAAGGCTGAATAAAATTTTACGTTTAGTGTTACATTTTCCGTTTGGCATTAAAGAAAACATACGGAACATTTCCGTCACGTATCTGAGTGTTTTTATGACTTACACATCATGTTATATGAAAACAAGCACATAAAACACTTCAGTTTCTGTAGGGTTCCGTACCCGAAGGGTAACCAACGGGACCCTACTACTAAGTCTCCGCTGTCCGTCCGTCCGTCTGTCAGCGGGCTGTATCTCATGATCCGTATTAGGTAGACAGTTGAAATTTTCACAGAATATGTAATTCTGTTGCCGTTATAACAACAAATAATAAAAAAAAAAATATGGGTTCCCTACTACGCTGGTACAAAACCATTCATGCGCGAGTTCGACTTGCACTAGGCCTATTTTAAAAAAAATTGCAACTGAAATGCGACACCTTTAGTATTGCAGATGGTCATAGGCCGCTTATGTTCGCTAGCGATTACCAGACAACTTCTGTCCCACAGGTGGGCAAAGGCCTCTTCTCAAAGAGAAGGCACGTGCATTGATCACTACAGTTTCACAAATTGAATTTGCGTATTTAGACTAATGAAAATCAAAGCATTTATTAAAAGACAACAATAAAGTGAAGCTACAGTCCTAGTCACAGGGTATAATAACTGTTAAACTCTCTCTGGAGAAGAATAGGCAATAAACTTAAATGCTTTTAAATCAGAAGGACACTCTTTTAAATCAGATAGGACACTCTTTTAAATCAGGACACTCTTTTAAATCAGATAGGACACTCTTTTAAATCAGGAGGACACTCTTTTAAATCAGATAGGACACTCTTTTAAATCCGGAGGACACTCTTTTATATTATTAGCCATACCTAATTAAAAATTTCCTTAAGATGATATTTGGATTTTTAAGTGTGCCATCCAATAATAAGCCAAAAACTATATAGACAACGGCAATTCCAGAAAAGAGTACCTAGAAAATTGAAGTGGAAGGCAGAAGTATACACAAGAGAGTGATGGAGTCGGCATTGGATGGAAATCTATAGCTCGCCGTATGAATTACGTGACGCCAGGAACCCTCGGGCACACACTATCAAGGAAACCTAAGTAGTTACTTCCGTATCAACTAAAATGGAAAATATGACCACACACATAACTTAGCATAATATAACAATCATCACGCTTGTAATCCCCGAAAGGTAAGGCAGAGGAGTAACTAATACACCCACTTTTGGCCAGCTAGTATTTTATTTATTTGATAGTTTAAACATATTCTATCAACTAATTTTGCCAATGTTTTTATTTATTTATGTTTGCATTGTCGTCTCCACCTTTTCTTTTTTTTTTCGGATGGGAAATCATCAAATGAGTCCCCCCACTCTGGGCGGAGCGGAAGGGAGTGTCAGACTTGTACTGACTAAAACCCATCCATGTTCCTTCTTTGCCCTTTGTGTTCCAGGGCCACGGTATCTCTTTCGAACAGTCCCGCAGCCCTGGCAGGCATCAGCCCATGCGGACCTCTACTTGGTTGCTGACATCTCTTCGAGACGCGCGTGGAACACGATCGCGCCGTCGACACGGCTTGTCGTCATAAGACGGCCGGACGGCGAGCTAGCCCATAACTCGCCATCCACAGGCCCGCGCCTACGGTGGCCGGGAGCCACCACGTGACCCCCGACGCCCAGGGCGTCTCTCACGTCGTCTCCATCTTGTATTTGGTTTTTTATTTACGCGACAATGTAAATAATTAAATTAATGTTTTTTGACTTACTAAATTGTAGTGTGTGACGCAATCACCTCGCAGTTTGCCAAGCATAATCGAAGCTTCAAAAACCCTCCCAAGTAAACAAATCTGTCAGGAAAACTTACTTTAAACTCAAAAGCATTAAAAAGAAACAGTAAAAAAACAACAATAACAGTGTCTCAATACCATCTTCATAATAGCTCTATTAGTAGGAAAGCACTTAGTAATGGAAGACGGGTGCCTCATTCCAACAAACATAAGTTAGTCGCCAGACGGAATGAGAGCTTACTCAATGTCGTTATTGTGAAGCGCTCTTTTGATTCAGACGTCGAAAGTCTTTAAATGTCTTTGTCTGGAATTTTTCATTTGTTTTATGGCAAGTTTTGTTTCGAGCAATATGCCCTGCCCACTGCCACTTAAGTTTGGCTATTCTTCGGGCTACGTCGGTAACCTTGGTGGAACGGACAACACGGACGGACGATGGCCGATGGGGCCGGAAAGTTCTGGAGTGGCGACCGCGAACTGGAAGACGTTGCGTTGAAAGGCCTCCCACTAGGTGGACCGATGACCTGGTAAAGGTTGCAGAGATCCGCTGGATGCGAGACGCACGGGATCGGTCAATGTGGCGACACTTGGGGGTGGCCTATGTCCAGCAGTGGCCCTCTTTCGGCTGAAATGATGATGATGATGAAGTTTTGTTTTGTACGTTGGGTCGTTGGTCTTGGCTGACATTTGTAGGTCTTTGACAGTTGTTACAGGTAGTCAGTGACCCGAAAATCTGACAACCAGTATTACCAAGGGGTACTGTATTACCCAGTACTGACTGGGTAATACAGTACCCCTGTACTGACTGGGTGTTAGGGATCAGATAGGCAGTTCCTCCATGTATTTATAATACTGCATCTGGTTAGACTGGAAACTGGATTATTATCATGGCAGGTTTTGGTAGTAAGATATCTGCTGAACCTTAGGTTCCAGGGCATTTCCATGGCTTCTAAATGTGCCTAGGTAGGCATCAAGCCTTAGGCACTTGGATCATCATATTCTTATGTCCTACCAAAACCTTACGTGTCACTAACTTATGCAATCTTGTTCAAAAGACTTTAATATATATTTTTTTTTCAAATATTTGTTATTTTTAGGTTTTATTTTTAGGAAAACATTTTAATGTTGGCTTACAAAATGTTTTGATGGAAAATTAGCCACAAATAAACGAAGTTTCCTCGTATAGTTTAATGTTACTGCAGCAAAACTTTAGTTTTAGACAGCAGTCGACGATAACAAAAGTTTGTTAAGAAAAACAGTGCACTTAGTTTCCCAGTAAAGTGCTTAAAGCATTTTAATTTGAATTTTGTGCAATAAATTCTAAAATATACTTAGCAAACAAGAAATTTAAATTACGTGATTTCGTGCGATAACTATGCTATTAACTCAGGTGACTCATAATTTTTTTTTTGGGGTATTCCTTAAAGCGCAACTTTTATAAATATATTTTTTATTAAATATATTATATGTTTATTCCTGAAAGCGCAACCATGATGAAAAATAAAGAGGTGTATGATGGATTAATTTTTTTTTTTTTCAGTCATGGTTTTCAATCATATAATATATTTAATTTGAATTTGTGAGCGCAACTGATAGTTGCGCTTCGAGGAATAATTTAGTTGCGCTTAAAAATAGTGTGCTTTGAGGAATACCCCATTTTTTTTTGATAATGCGCTGCGACATTAGGCTGGCTCATTGGTCTAGTGATCGCAAGCGCGACTGCTGGGCATGACGTTCCGGGTTCGATTCCTAGGTCGGGCAAAGTACTAATGCGTTTTTCGATCTGGAAATTCTTAGTAACAGCTACGAAGTCTGGATTTGTGCCCAGTTGATGACAATAGCTTGCTCGATAATACATGGGACTTAAACATAACTGGCGTAATGTGGGTGTACTAGTACACCTCTGCTTAACCTTTCAGAGCTAACAGGCATGATGTTGTGGTATGTAATAAGCGTTGATCAAAACGCTTGATTCCTGCGTGTTAGCGATTTTATTACCAGTCGCTCAGACTTATTTCTGTCAATGCGTTTCTCCACGGTAATTCAAAGCTTAACATAAGCATTTATAATATTGACGGCACGGTTGGCGCAGTGGCTGAGCAATTGTCTGCTGCACTGCGTGTCGCAGGTTCGATTCCCGCTCGGAACAAATATTTGTATGGCCTACAGGTAGTTGTTCCAGGTCTGGCTGTTTGTGTATGTGAGTTTAAATGTTTGAAAACACACCCACGATACAGGAGAAGTTCCTAGTGTGGAGCACATTCTTTTAAAAAAAACGCACTTCTTAATTACATACCTATATTTTATGACTGTAAAGAGAGGAGGAGGAGGAGGAGCTCGTGGCTAAATAATAACAGCCGCTCGGGTCGATCATTAGGTTAAGCCGTGCTTGCCTAGGTTGGTCTGTGGATGGGTGACCGCCCATTACATACCGAGTTTCCTCCGTGCCTCGGAAAGCACGTTAAGCCGTTGGTCCCGGCTGTCATTTGTAGATCTTTGACAGTCGTTAGGCAGTCAGTGACCCAAAAAACCTGACAACCAGTCTTACCAAGGGGTATCGTATTACCCAGTACTAACTGGGTTGTGGAGGTCAGATAGGCAGTCGCTCCATGTAAAATACTGGTATTCAGCTGCATCCGGTTAGACTGGAAGCCGACCCCAATATAGTTGGGAAAAGGCTAGGCAGATGATGATTTTATGACTGTAAACAAAATACACAATCGATGGCAAAAAACGGCATTTCAACCCAAATAATTAACGAACAATATCTCAGTCTGCACAACCAGAAGAGATAAATATTTAATTTTATGACAATTTCATATTTTTGCCATAAATTCAGCGATCAACAGTTATCTGTTTCAATTCTGCGAATCGCCTGCACATAAAAATAAATCAATCTAGGAGTCAGTGAAACGTTCATTCATTTTGTTGAGTGAGCATAATTTTAAATTGGGGAGACCTTAATGACACTGAAATTTTAACAGGATTTTACTGCTTATTCCTTTGTGCTTATTAAAAACTCTATGCTGACTATAATATTTCTCATTTTTTTTTAAACATTTGTTTACTACTAGCTGACCCTACTCAATATGATCAGAAAATTTCATGAGAATCGGTCAAGCCGTTTCGGAGGAGTACGGGAATGAACATTGTGACACGAGAATTTTATATATAAGATGTATCTTTTTGCCTATTCCAAAATAAAGGTATGTTAAGAGCATAAATAAGTATTATTTTAACTGCTTCGTTGGTCTAGTGGCCGCAAGCGCGACTGCTGAGCTCGAGGTCCTGGGTTCGATTTTCAGGTCGTACAAAGTGTTATTAGGTTTTCCATCAAGAATTTCGCAGTAGCAGCCACAAAGTCTGGATTTGTGCCCGGTTGATGGCAACAGGCTTGTCCCTTATTACATAGGATTTAAACATAACTGGCGAAACTGTGGGTGCTATTAGGGACACTTTTGCCTAACCCTTCGAGGATTACAGGCTTGATTGATGTTATGTATGTTTGTAAGTATGATTTTTTCGTATCGTGAATGCAATAATGGATGCATACCTAAGTTATAGCAGTCCCAATGCCCCTGAAACAATTCCATCGCCATTGTGATATTGTTTTGCCACTGCTCCGATTCAGCGCGCAGGAAAAGTTTCAAATGGCAAGGCTTTTATTGCTTTGCATTTGCCAAAAAATAACAATTATGTCTTTAGACGACAATCACATTGACATCTTTAAACTTACATAATTATACAGGGTGTAATTTTTCAACCTCACCTGTAGGGAAAGTACTCTAAATACTGGAGATAGCAAAACTCAAAGGAAACATACGTTTATTAAAAAAAAAACTGCATTTAAATATTTTCGAAAATTCGACCGACTACAATCCGACAAAATAACATCCTGTATTTTTATGATATCAATCGATATGGTCAATCATATGGATCAAATCTCTCTAACAAACATGATACATTAAATGAAAAAAAAACCAAGAAATCTAAACTTACAAAGAAAATGGGATACGATAAACGAATGAGATACGAGGACCGAGTGGCTAGAGAGGCGCCACGGCGCCCTCACCTACCGCCTGACGCAGGTCCTCACCGGACACGGTTGTTTCGGGAGGTTCTTACACCGAATAGGGCGGGAGGAAACGCCCGGGTGTTTCCACTGCGAGGATCGTCTGGAGGACACGGTGGAGCACACCGTAGAGGTCTGCCCCGCTTGGGCGGAGAACCGTCGTGTCCTTGTAGCGGCGATTGGCGGCGGCGATCTCTCGCGTCAGGCCCTGGTTCAAGCCATGGTCCGGAGCGAGAGGGAATGGGAAGCTGTCACCACCTTCTGCGAAGCAGTCATGCTAGTGAAGGAGGTGGCGGGACGTGAGAGGGAAAGAACCTCACGTCCCAGCCGCCGCGGGAGACGCCCTGGGCGTCGGGGGTCACGTGGTGGCTCCCGGCCACCGTAGGCGCGGGCCTGTGGTCGGTGAGCTATGGGCTAGCTCACCGTCCGGCCGTCTTATGACGACAGGCCGTGTCGACGGCGCGTTTGTGTTCCACGCGCGCCTCAAAGAGATGTCAGCAACCACGTAGGGGTCCGCATGGACCGATGCCTGCCAGGGCTGCGGGACTGTTCGAAAGAGATACCGTGGCCCTGGAACACAAAGGGCAAAGAAGGAACATGGATGGGTTTTAGTCAGTACAAGTCTGACACTCCCTTCCGCTCCGCCCAGAGTGGGTCACTTGATGATTTCCCATCCGAAAAAAAAATAAATAAAAATGGTCCACCCGATTACTTATGTTCATTCTTTTTAATCATAAAGAAATGTTTACTTTAAGTAAATTTGCTACCTCTAGTATTTAAAGTACTTTCTCTCCAGGTGAGGTTAAAAAATTCCACCCTGTATTTAAAAATAAAGTTCAATTACGTTTTAAGTTTAAAAACACAATTATGTAACGTCATTAGCATTATAACGCAAAAAGTCAAGTAAAATGTAGAAACAAAACCTCTAGGCACAAAGCATCGATAGAGCAGGCTATTTAGTGGGCAATAGCTTAACTCAATGTTACTTAGGAGACCAATAAGTTCAGGATTAACGTGCAATTTACCAAACTGCAGCCAACTATTCGGTCTGCAATTACACAGAAATCAAAACAATAAGTTTTGTTTTGAGTTACGTTTTGAAATAGGAACACTAAATTTTAAACGGGTTGACCCAATTACGATCAATATTTTTTTATATGCCTCTAATTCTTTTATTTGCTTTTTACAAAATCATCATCTGCCTAGCCTTTTCCCAACCGGATGCAGATGAATACCAGTATTTTACATGGAGCGACTGCCTATCTGACCTCCACAACCCAGTTAGTACTTGGTAATACGATACCCCTTGGTAAGACTGGTTGTCAGACTTTTTAGGCCACTGACTACCTAACGACTGTCAAAGATCTACAAATGACAGCAGGGACCAACGGCTTAACGTGCTGTCCGAGGCACGGAGGGAACTCGGTATGTAATGGGTGGTCACCCATCCACAGACCAACCTAGGCAAGCACGGTTTAATCTAAAGATCGACTTGAGCGGCTGTTATTATTGAGCCACGAGCTCCTCTCGTGCTTTTTACAAAATATTTACATTTTTTTATATAATAACTTAAAAAATAAATTGTAGCACACCGGTATCGGGAATGGGGTCCAAGCTACCGCTGACCGCGGTCAGGGCTCCAGAGAGATCCCTCTCTCGAAAGTGGTACTCCTGGACACGGCTCGTATTGTTAGGAGGTCCCCCTCCTAACAATACGAGCCGTGTCCAGGAGTACCACTTTCTGAATCAAGCCCTTGATCCAGCTGTCTAACGAGAGCCTCCTCAGGTATTGATCGAGGCTCTTGGCAATTAAGCCATGGGCTAATACGACATACTTAGATGTATAAGCATAATCAGCCTATAATGTTCCCACTGCTGGGACACAGGCCTCCTCTCTGTAAGAAGGAATGGGCTATAATCCACCACGCGGGTGGGCAGATGTCACATGTCTTCGAATTTTTAGTTCTAGGATAAGTCGGTTTCCTCACGATGTTTTCCTTCACCGTTTTAAGAGCAGTGGTGATGAAATTAATTACACAAAGTAATGCGCCTGGCTGGGTTCGAAGCCACGGCTTACTGCTCGTAAGTCGGGGCCGCCATCACTGAGCCACCGCTGCTCTCCACTCTCTACTTACATGTATACTTTATTATAATCTTTAATAGTGAAGTCTTCGATATCGTTCGCCATCGCGTAAAAACGCTGTTATGCTCGCATACGGAAGATTCAGTAAACTATCATTGTTTATTATTATTGGTAAACCTAACTCTTTTGCCAAGTGCACATGTTTATGTACCTATCTATTGATGTTGTTTGATGTGTAAATTTAGTTCCAAAGGCACGGTAAAATGTCAGAGAAGTTTTCACGTGTCTCTGATTCACTGGAATGGCTACAGATGTCATATTCATGTCACAGAAAAGAATCCGTTGTTAAACTAAACTTAAATTTATCGAGTGGTAAGGAAATGTGGAAGAGGGTGAAAATATCAAAATATATTTCCAAACTAAGACTTTTTATTCGCAGAAAGCGCATTTTTTTTAGACAATGTTTAGTCCAATTTTAGGTGAATGCTTGAAATAACAAAAGAAATGTCTTGAATGACTTCGTTTACTATATAAAACAAATTGCAACGGATTTTTTTGAAAACCATCGTCTCGGTTATAACAGTGGTTATCACATTTAGTATTACAAACGTAAAGTAAGTTTTAGTTTCAAACGTAAAGTTTATTTTGTTGTATTTTTCTGCAGACATGATAAAAAATCTTTTGGTCGCTGCAACAATCATTTGACTTGAAAATAAGTAAGACTAATCTAATGAATAATAAATGCCACGACACCGAATCGTACTAAAACGTCTCACACAATAGTTCAGACTTAGAACTCGCCAGTTTCAGCTCAGACGCTTAAAAACTTTATTTCGCAAGATAAACAAGATGTCTTCTTAACCCCATACGTTTCATTTTACAGTCTCACCCATGTTTTATGTTTATCTCAAACGTGTTTATAGTTTATTGCAAGTCGTAACTATAAACGAAATTCAGGAACTTATGTAGATAGTTTATGTGCGATTTACTGCTGTCGTGCCACGCTTGATAATATTAGGTATATCCATTAGTGATAGGCAAAGAGATTTAAAAGACTTATAGATGAAATATTGTCGTATAAAAATTTTGATCCGGAACATTTTCGAGTTTGACACACGAAAGCTAACTGACAAGCGAACGACTGACACTAGACATAACAATTTGTTACTGAGTAGTAACTAGTATTGAATTACGATTTTCTTCGTCTTGTCCCGTCTGAATATTAAATTTAAATGAAATATTTGAATGTGTTTAGTGATAAGTAATTTTGTACAGACTATTGTGTGCCGCTGTGTAAACGTATGAAGCACGAAATTTTCTAATGCATTGATGCATTAGAAAATTCTATTTAAGAGGTCCTTCTGTACCTTATGCTACGTTTAAGATAATAAACTGGACATGCTTTTTTTATAATTATGTTCTTTTCGTTTTGAATAGCCAAAATAACAAAGAGAATTCTGAATTTAATAATATTTTCTTTCGGGCAACCCCACCCCATCTTCACACGGGTGCAATGTCAAATGTAAATTTTCACATTTACGGTATTAATGATCTAAATTATGGTGAAAAGCGCAAAGTGGAAACTACACAATGTAAAATACATTGTGTAGTTTCCACCAGGCGGACACGAAAAGCCAATCTTTGTTTAAAAATACATAGATACCTACTAGTTAGTTACACATGCAATCAACAATATAACAAAAACCCTTAACAATACTAGATAAACGTACTACAAAACTCGCACTAATTGGTATCCAGTTTGTCGATACTACAAAAAAACCGGCTAAGTGCGAGTTGGACTCACGCACCGAGGGTTGCGTACAAACTTGAAGGTATTTTCTTTTTAAACCACATATTGACGGTTTTCAGATTTTTTCTTTACATGTACTGTAAGACATTGCTCCTTGCCAATTTTTTTGATTCTAGGTCAACGAGAAGTACCCCAAAGTTTTGATTCTCTTGTGAAATGGCAAAATATGTGACATAAACGGTCATATCTTTTGATTGCGTTGACTTACAAGTTTGAATTTTGCACAGCTGAAAGAGAACGTGTACTCAAGTATTTAATATTAAACTCAACTTGATACCTTTACGCGTTCCTCAGAAAACGGGTCTTGACAGGCAGTTGGACGGATAACAAAGTGATCAAAGGGTTCTTTTTGAAATACGGAACCTTAAAAAACCAACGTACGTCAACTGGAAATATACTATCCGTAGGTTCATTAGTGCTACTAGCTGTGGAAGTTAATACAGTTGGTACAATTAGGCCCCAGCACTTGTGCACCTGACCTTACCGCAAACAAATTGGGCCTACGCTACGCCTAACGCCGTGTTAGCGCTCGGTTACATTTATAAGCGACGACGGTTTAATTCAAATTCAAAGCCGGTAGGCTGATTCGGTTTTTATTGGATTTCCGGTGATATGTGTGGGTGGGATGTCGAAATTTTAAGTGATATGTGCCATTTTTAATTTATGGAATGGATTTATATTTACTTATTACACTGAATAGAAACTATGCAACGAAAATGCTTTTAAGTTCTTTACCCGATTGCGGCAAAGCCCAAATGGAGGATGTGTTTGACCTTTATGTAAATATTATTATTAACACTAAAAACGGGATATTTACCACGTTTACTTATTTCTTTGAGTTCCCGATTTTTCGGCGTTGTTGTTTGTTGCTAATGTTAGTGAACATCATAGTTTAAAATCTTGTATGTTAATATGTATATGTAAGTATGTATTAATGACCGTTTCTTTGTTCCCTCGTAACTCCTAAACAGATGAACGGATTTGGATAAATTATAAGTCGTTACATTTGTCTTAGTCGCGCGAGTGTCACTGGCTACATTAAAATAAAAAAAAAATAAAGAAAAATGGCGGAGTGGTCAGTCAGGTTTTTTTTTCGATTTTCTTTGTGCGGTTCCGAATTGAATATTTTGCTATCTTTTCTTCAAGTACGATCAGGGAAATTGATTGCTTATCAAATTGATACATGCTATAATATTCGTATATGTTATTTTATACAACAGTATAATAATGACAGTTATATGTACTTTTTTACTGAAAATTTGTGATGCTAATACCTAAATAAATAAATAATTAATTCAATTTTATCAAATTATCGTAACTTTTACTTAAACTCAAATAAAGCTCATAAAAAACTAGAACAGCAAAAAAAACTCACTCATTTCTCGCCATCCTTTGACTCAAGTTTCATCATTCCATTCAGTTATTCAATCACTTCATTCTGCCACAGTTTCTTATTTTGCCCGAGACGGGACTTAGTAAGTGTCTTCATATCTTCAAAGGGCCGCCTTTTGTTACAAAGACTACCGACGTACAGACAGACGCACTCGGTTCTTGGAGTTTAGCGAAAGTTTCACTGGAATCTTATCGTGTCCGTTTAGTGAAACTTGTACTTTTTATATTGTGTATAAAATTCTAACTTGTTTTATTGTTTGTATATTTTTGTATATGTGTGGACTTGATTTCTACTATATAAGTACTTTATTTGATATAAGCAAATCTGTCTTTAAATGAGTAGTTTAGTACAATTTAGTCCTTACCATAGATATAAGTTAGCTAAGTTGGATTATATAAGCTACAATTGCTCAGGTAAACTAACTCAACTTCGATCTTGGACTGCAACCGGTTCTTTCCCAATCTAGCTGGTTCTGGAAATACTTATAGCATAACTATGTATTTTTTAATAAGCTGATACTTATTGGTTGCTCTATACAGGGTGTAAACAGACCCTTCACGAAGCACTAGTACATCAAACTAAGTAACTTTACGCAAAAATTATTGCTGGGAAACGACTTTTTTTTGTGGTGATAAATCACGTTTTACGGTAGGACTCAATGCAACGCACTCAAAACATGGTGCTGATGGATGGATTGAATAGTACGAGGATCGTGGAGGTGTTTAAAGTAAAAATCTTACATTAAAAAAATGTATTTAAAAAAAAAAAGTTGAAAAAGTTGTAACTTTTACCCCAATATCTCCGTAACTACAAGGTTCCCAGGTATGGGGCCGGATCTTGCGGAACACCAGTTTGGTTTCCGCAAGGGGCGCTCCACGGTGGACGCCATCATGCGCGTGAGAGCCCTCACGACGGGGGACGCGGTGTCCCGGGGCGGGGTCGTCTTGGCGGTGTCTCTTGACATCGCCAACGCCTTCAACTCCATGCCCTGGAGCTGTATTAGGGAGGCACTCCGGTATCACCGGGTGCCAACCTACCTTCGTCGTGTGGTCGGGGACTACTTGACGGATAGGGCCGTCATCTACCCCGGTCAGAGCGGAGAATGGAACCGGCGAGAGATGTCGTGCGGTGTTCCACAGGGATCGGTTCTAGGACCGGCCCTGTGGAACATCGGTTACGACTGGGTGCTGCGCGCCGACCTCCCTACCGGCGTCAGCGTAGTTTGCTACGCTGACGACACGCTGGTACTGGCACAAGGGAGGTCGCACGAGGCGGCGGCCGAAAACATGACACGCGGGGTTGCGATAGTCGTGGAGAGGATCCGGCAATTGGGTCTCGAGGTGGCATTGCACAAGTCCGAGGCCATGTGTTTTCATGGGCCTCGGAATGCGCCACCGTCGGGATCCCTACTGACGGCAGGAGGGGTTTCCATCGGCGTCGGGTCGACGTTGAAGTACCTAGGACTCGTCCTCGACAGCCGGTGGAACTTCGTGGAGCACTTCAGACCTCCGGCGTGATATCATGGCGACATGGAGAGAGCGACTGTTGCAACCCCGTGCAGGGCACGCTACCATAGTGGCGATAAGTCCCCTCTTTGAGGAGTGGCTAGAGAGGCGCCACGGCGCCCTCACCTACCGCCTGACGCAGATCCTCACCGGACACGGTTGTTTCGGGAGGTTCCTGCACCGAATCGGGCGGGAGAAAAAAGCCCGGGTGTTTCCACTGCGAGGATCGTCCGGAGGACACGGTGGAGCACACCGTAGAGGTCTGCCCCGCTTGGGCGGAGCACCGCCGTGTCCTTGTAGCGGCGATTGGCGGCGGCGATCTCTCGCGTCCGGCCCTGGTTCAAGCCATGGTCCGGAGCGAGAGGGAATGGGAAGCCGTCACCACCTTCTGTGAAGCAGTCATGCTAGTGAAGGAGGTGGCGGGACGTGAGAGGGAAAGAACCTCACGTCCCAGCCGCCGCGGGAGACGCCCTGGGCGTCGGGGGTCACGTGGTGGCTCCCGGCCACCGTAGGCGCGGGCCTGTGGACGGCGAGTTATGGGCTAGCTCGCCGTCCGGCCGTCTTATGACGACAGGCCGTGTCGACGGCGCGTTCGTGTTCCACGCGCGCCTCAAAGAGATGTCAGCAACCGAGTAGGGGTCCGCATGGGCCGATGCCTGCCAGAGCTGCGGGACTGTTCGAAAGAGACACCGTGGCCCTGGAACACAAAGGGCAAAGAAGGAACATGGATGGGTTTTAGTCAGTACAAGTCTGACACTCCCTTCCGCTCCGCCCAGAGTGGGGGGGGTCATTTGATGATTTCCCATGCAAAAAAAAAAAAAAAAAAAGTTTCCCAGGTATAGGATAGAACAAAAAATGATCCAATGACGGGGAGAATAAGTGCCTTTCGGCTTCGTTAAGGGTCTTGGCCTTACACCATTTATTGTCTACAACTGTACAGGAATAAAGCTACTGAATTTAATGATTTTCGGCAGATATATCCCACAATAGGCCCTCTGAAAAACGAAACGTATTTTTCGTTCCGAAAAATTAAAAACACTACTGAGGTCAGAACATAATTATTTAATCTACCATACCAATGATTTAAAGTTCAACAAAGTAAAACTTTTCGTATATTCATACTCTGTGTGTGTCCTATTCATACGAAAATAAAGTGAATACGGAATGTGTGTGCTCTGTATTTGCATTTCTATGTTTGAATATTTTAACACACTGTGAAATGTAAACGTTTACGATCAACAGGGTAATAAATGGGCTAGTCAAATAAATGTACTAATTTACTAATTACTGCTGGAATAGGTATTTTGTAAGCGTTAGATATGGGTGACTGCCTCGGTCTAGTAGTGGTAAGCGCGACTGCTTAGCATGAGGTCCCGGGTTCGATTCCCAGGTCGGGCAAAGAATTATTGGGTTTTTCCATCAAGAATTTCTCAGTAGCAGCCTCGGAGTTTGAATTTGCTTCCGGTTGATGGTAATAGGCTCGCCCCCTATTACATGGGACATCAACATCGCCATGGGATCTGGAGGCGCCATGGGATCTGGAGGCGCCATGGGATCTGGAGGCGATAGTCCTCGCACGCCTGCACGAATGGCGCGCGGAGGCACTACGTCGGGAGGAAACTCCGCTGCCGCGGCAAATTGCCGCTCAGCGGACAGACCTCCGGCGTGATCTCATGGCGACATGGAGAGAGCGACTGTCGCAACCCCGTGCAGGGCACGCCACCATAGTGGCGATAAATCCCCTCTTTGAGGAGTGACTAGACAGGCGCCACGGCGCCCTCACCTACCGCCTGACGCAGGTCCTCACCGGACACGGTTGTTTCGGGAGGTTCCTGCACCGAATCGGGCGGGAGAAAAAAGCCCGGGTGTTTCCACTGCGAGGATCGTCCGGAGGACACGGTGCAACACACCGTGGAGGTCTGCCCCGCTTGGGCGGAGCACCGCCGTGTCGTCATAGCGGCGATTGGCGGCGGCGATCTCTCGCGTCCGGCCTTGGTTCAAGCCATGGTCCGGAGCGAGAGGGAATGGGAAGCCGTCACCTCCTTCTGCGAAGCAGTCATGCTAGTGAAGGAGGTGGCGGGACGTGAGAGGGAAAGAACCTCACGTCCCAGTCGCCGCGGGAGACGCCTTGGGCATCGGGGGTCACGTGGTGGCTCCCGGCCACCGTAGGCGCGGGCCTGTGGACGGCGAGTTATGGGCCAGCTCGCCGTCCGGCCGTCTTATGACGACAGGCCGTGTCGACGGCGCGTTCGTGTTCCACGTGCGCCTCAAAGAGATGTCAGAAAAGAAGTAGGGGTCAGCAAGTACCGATGCCTGCCAGGGCTGTGGGACTGTTCGAAAGAGATACCGTGGCCCTGGAACACAAAGGGCAAAGAAGGAACATGGATGGGTTTTAGTCAGTACAAGTCTGACACTCCCTTCCGCTCCGCCCAGAGTGGGGGGGGTCATTTGATGATTTCCCATGCAAAAAAAAAAAAAAAAAAAAAAGTTTCCCAGGTATAGGATAGAACAAAAAATGATCCAATGACGGGGAGAATAAGTGCCTTTCGGCTTCGTTAAGGGTCTTGGCCTTACACCATTTATTGTCTACAACTGTACAGGAATAAAGCTACTGAATTTAATGATTTTCGGCAGATATATCCCACAATAGGCCCTCTGAAAAACGAAACGTATTTTTCGTTCCGAAAAATTAAAAACACTACTGAGGTCAGAACATAATTATTTAATCTACCATACCAATGATTTAAAGTTCAACAAAGTAAAACTTTTCGTATATTCATACTCTGTGTGTGTCCTATTCATACGAAAATAAAGTGAATACGGAATGTGTGTGCTCTGTATTTGCATTTCTATGTTTGAATATTTTAACACACTGTGAAATGTAAACGTTTACGATCAACAGGGTAATAAATGGGCTAGTCAAATAAATGTACTAATTTACTAATTACTGCTGGAATAGGTATTTTGTAAGCGTTAGATATGGGTGACTGCCTCGGTCTAGTAGTGGTAAGCGCGACTGCTTAGCATGAGGTCCCGGGTTCGATTCCCAGGTCGGGCAAAGAATTATTGGGTTTTTCCATCAAGAATTTCTCAGTAGCAGCCTCGGAGTTTGAATTTGCTTCCGGTTGATGGTAATAGGCTCGCCCCCTATTACATGGGACATCAACATCGCCATGGGATCTGGAGGCGCCATGGGATCTGGAGGCGCCATGGGATCTGGAGGCGATAGTCCTCGCACGCCTGCACGAATGGCGCGCGGAGGCACTACGTCGGGAGGAAACTCCGCTGCCGCGGCAAATTGCCGCTCAGCGGACAGACCTCCGGCGTGATCTCATGGCGACATGGAGAGAGCGACTGTCGCAACCCCGTGCAGGGCACGCCACCATAGTGGCGATAAATCCCCTCTTTGAGGAGTGACTAGACAGGCGCCACGGCGCCCTCACCTACCGCCTGACGCAGGTCCTCACCGGACACGGTTGTTTCGGGAGGTTCCTGCACCGAATCGGGCGGGAGAAAAAAGCCCGGGTGTTTCCACTGCGAGGATCGTCCGGAGGACACGGTGCAACACACCGTGGAGGTCTGCCCCGCTTGGGCGGAGCACCGCCGTGTCCTCATAGCGGCGATTGGCGGCGGCGATCTCTCGCGTCCGGCCTTGGTTCAAGCCATGGTCCGGAGCGAGAGGGAATGGGAAGCCGTCACCTCCTTCTGCGAAGCAGTCATGCTAGTGAAGGAGGTGGCGGGACGTGAGAGGGAAAGAACCTCACGTCCCAGTCGCCGCGGGAGACGCCTTGGGCATCGGGGGTCACGTGGTGGCTCCCGGCCACCGTAGGCGCGGGCCTGTGGACGGCGAGTTATGGGCCAGCTCGCCGTCCGGCCGTCTTATGACGACAGGCCGTGTCGACGGCGCGTTCGTGTTCCACGTGCGCCTCAAAGAGATGTCAGAAAAGAAGTAGGGGTCAGCAAGTACCGATGCCTGCCAGGGCTGTGGGACTGTTCGAAAGAGATACCGTGGCCCTGGAACACAAAGGGCAAAGAAGGAACATGGATGGGTTTTAGTCAGTACAAGTCTGACACTCCCTTCCGCTCCGCCCAGAGTGGGGGGGGTCATTTGATGATTTCCCATCCGGAAAAAAAAAATAAAAAAAAAAATGGGACATCAACATAAGTTGCGAAATGTGGGTGTAATATTAGGCACCCCTCTGCCTAACCCTTCGGGGGTTTCAGGTATGATATTATGTTATGTAGATATGGGTGAATGGTTTCATAGAGAGGTACGATAAAGTTGCATGGTGCGATTCTGCGTAAGGCATTGCAACGCTGTAGGTGAGTTAAGAAATAACACAACGACACCGCTTAGTTTTGGTGACCAGTAGCGTCGTAAGTCAGCTATATTCAGTGATTTTGGAACCGACTGTTTATAGATTTGCAGCGTGACTGCCATTGCGGAATACAAAACTGGCACCTGATTGTTTCTTCGAGGCACGGTGATGCACAGCATTACACCCCTATAGCATTTATAGTACACTAGCTGACCCGGCAAACGTTGTTTTGCCATATAAATAGTATGAAAAATAGATGTTGGCCGATTCTCAGACCTACTCAATATGCTCACAAAATCTCATGAGAATCGGTCAAGCCGTTTCGGAGGAGTACGGGAACGAACATTGTGACACGAGAATTTTATATATAAGATTACATTTTTCGTTGATCAATCCATCTAATTGTATTAAGAAGTAAGATAAATTGTGTAACTGTAGAAAGTCTGTCTGTTACCTTTTGGCCGCTTGATTTGCCATTTTATCCCGGAATTCGCATGGTCGCATTCCCGTGAGTTAATTTCCGAGATCCACCCGGTCGAAGCGAAAGCACTCATGAACGGACCGATGGAGTGAAGTCCAACAGGCCATAAGGACTGCTTCAACCTAACTGATGACGAAAATTATACGAGGATACAGAATTTTTGTTCAGCAATACGGGCAGTATTGGGGAATACTAACTTTTTTTTTTTTTTTTTAAATTCGTTGCCCCACACTAAAAATTTCTCCTGTATCGTGGGTGCGTTTACTAACATTCAAACTCACATACACAAACAGCCAGACCCGGAACAACTACCTGTAGGCCATACAAATATTTGTTCCGTGCGGGAATCGAACCCGCGACACAAAGCGCAGCAGTCAATCGCTTAGCCACTGCGCCAACCGTGCCGTCAAATGATGGTTATAGACTCGAACCTTGGTTCATGTCTATAACCGCACACGACCCAGTTTCCAAATCATTGTTTTTATCTTGTATTTGTTGTTAAGATAGTGCATTACACAAGAACACTTCAGTGGCTTAAACACAAAGTAGGAACATTATCTTGTAGCTTTAAGTGAGGTAATGTGCTGGCAAAATAATTCGCACCTTTTCTGTATTTTTAATGCGTCCCTAAATACCAT
Organism: Noctua janthe; assembly: GCA_910589295.1. Taxonomy (NCBI): domain Eukaryota; kingdom Metazoa; phylum Arthropoda; class Insecta; order Lepidoptera; family Noctuidae; genus Noctua; species Noctua janthe. Next base: position 4,905,707 of record OU342561.1, read on the forward strand.
GTTTGAAACTTAAAACTTTTGTTTTTTTCATCAAAAAACTCGTTGAAAACAACTTGGTTTTAGGGTTCTGGAATTAAAATTTATAGTGAGAAATTATGTATAGGAATATTTTTCAAGTTAGTAAATCTTTTAATTTTCTTCATAAAATATTAGCATGTCGAGATGCGCTGCTAACTCGTATAGATTGTATAACAAATCAAGGATGGCCACTATTAATGGCATAATGGTTTAACCAAATTTTCCTTTTGTGAAATTAATGGAAAAAAATAGAATGAAAAAGAAATAAAAATAAATTATTTAAAGAACCAAACCCTGAAAATGATAGCCGGGCTTGACCATTTTAACCGCTTCGCAGAACGGCAGTTTCTAAATCAACAAAAAAGACATACTTTTTGTTTACCCTTTTTAATGTTTCATTTAATTCAAAAGTAAATGAATTTATGTACTAAGTTTGTGGAGTTTGGAACATTTTGTAGGCATACGAACGAAACTGGGTCAAAATAAATTTTCAGCACTGTCATCTCAGAATGGCCACGTTAGCCTAAAAAGTTAGTGTTTTAACTTTTAGTGTGACGTCAAACCAGTTTCAACTCGACGGCACGGTTGGCGCAGTGGCTGAGCGATTGACTGCTGCGCTTCGTGTCGCGGGTTCGATTCCCGCACGGAACAAATATTTGTATGGCCTACAGATAGTTGTTCTGGGTCTGGCTGTTTGTGTATGTGAATTTAAATGTTTGTAAACGCACCCACGATACAGGAGAAATTCCAAGTGTGAAGAAACGTTAGTTTTTTTTTTAAAAAAAAAAAACTATATTGAATGTACAATATTAAATAACAATTAAATTTCTTGACATGCTCAAAATAAGTCTAAGATATTATGATAATTCAATTTGATTCATTTATTTAGTCAGACAAATAAAATATCCAAAATATCATACACAATATTGACAAAAAGAAAAATTTTAAACAACATATTCAAAATCAAAATACATACTAAAAAAAAATAAGACACAAATATTTAAAATGATAACAAAAAAAAAAAAAAATACAAATCCGGCCAATAAAAATGACCAAATATTTTCCGAAAGCCCGTCGTCAGATAATTTCACACTTTCAAAGGGAAATAGACTATTATTTTAGCGTGACATTGCCTAACTGTGGGGAGATAAGAGTTAAATGGCCGAATAAACACAGATCACGGGGCTTTTATTGCAATACATTACACAGATTGTGTAGGAGTGTTGGCACCGAATAGTTTATGTATGTCGGCAGATGGTGGAATATATAGGATGGTTTTTGTACGTGCCTGATCAGTTAATGGTGTACGTGATTGTTTAAAATGTAGTCTCCGTAAAGAAATATGGTGCGTGAGAATTGTTTGAACGAAGGTTATTTGATTTTCTGTGAAATATTGACAAAAATATAAAGTGATTTTTTACGTACGTTTTCGAATCAATCATAGTGTCTTAGTTTAAGACACTGAATGACGGGAAAGTATTCTTTGGTATTTATTTGCTGCGCGAGGCGCGGCTCACCAGTGCGCTCCGCACTCTCAACCTCATTGCTAAGGACTTAGACATAATCTGTTGCACTTTGGGTGAATTTACAAAAACAGCTACAGATAGAATTTTCTATGTTAAAAACGAACTATTTCAATTTTAAGTGTACTATAATATCACATTGGGTCTAGCCTGTAAGGATATTTGTATGTTTGGAGTAAATAAATAAACAATGAATTTCACTAATTAAACTGAACATGATCAGTACATCTAAACGGACGTTCAAGAACTGTCAGTTCCAATATTCCACAGCAATTTAAGACACCGATAGATTTTAAACGCGGTTTAGATATGAAATATGCTGCAGTGGCAAATGTTCCATACAACTCGATTCCTACCGGCTTCCCTTTGAAAACGGGCGCAATCAGTATTCCATAGACAAATAATAAAATCAAATAAAAGATCCTCGATCGATCGACTCCGGCTTTCCTCTTAAAAAAATTGACCCTTCGCTACTGATATGCTGTAAGTAAGTAATATGTTGAATTCCAGAAATTATATTATTGAAATAGTACTTGGGGGAGGCCTACGTCCAGCTGAAATGATGATGATGTTGATGATTGGAAAAGTGCACAGAAAAGCCCTGAACAGTTTAAAACCAGTCCAATGAAATTCGTAAGGTACTGGCCCGAGATATCTTCAAAACCACGTTTTACAAGTTAAATTTTAAAACCGTGTTTTATGCTTAACTCGAAACTAGTGACGGCCAGTTTTCTTTACGTTGTAAATAAAATATTTACTACTGGCATCATATTTATGGTCTGCATAAACTTCAAACTTATTTAATGTTTACTTTTTATTAAATCGTAAGACCTAAACGCTGCGTTTTATATTCTTTAAAAGTTATGTTGCAGAAACTAGGTTTACTACATTTTTGTAGACGTGATGTCAAACATTTATAAGACTACTGTTATTCATAAAACGTTCTTTAATATAATGTTCTTTAAGGTATAAAATACTTAAATCACTAACTCTTGGCGAACGAATTTTATAACCGTAGTGGTGATAGAACATCTCGGTTTATGGTACTCCAAATCCATAGACGTCTCCATTTTTTTTTATTAGCCGGTATTGTTCCTCGGCTGGGCAAATGCCTCCTCCATATCCTTCCAGGTACTCGAACCAACCATCGCAATGCGCGTCCAGGACATCTTGCCACCTATTTCTGAGCCGGCCTCTGTGGCGACGTCCATCCTCAGGCACCCATTGCGTGCAGACTTTTGCTTAGTGGTCCTTAGGCAGACGGCTTACATGACCCGTCCAATTCCAGTTGATCCTGGCAGCCTTTTTGCCTACGTCAATAGCTCCATTGTTCTTTGGCACAATCCAAGGCGGAACTGCCGCGACTTCTGTGACGACTCCGTATTTTTATAAATGTTTTTATATTTGATAGGTTTCGTCAAAACTGAAAGGAAGACACGTTTGCAAAGGCTTGGCTTCACTTCTGCCATCTTTTGCTAAAATAATGCTTATGTTAATTGCTCCCACGTGGTAGCTCGAGGCCGTCTTATGACGACTGGCCGTGTCGACAGCAACGGCGCGTTCGTGTTCCACGCACGCCTCAAAGAGGTGTCAGCAAAGAGGAAGGGGTCCCCAAGCGCCGATGCCTGCCAGCGCTGCGGGACTGTTCGAAAGAAATACCGCGGCCCTGGAACACAAAGGGCAAAGAAGGAACATGGATAGGTTTTAGTCAGTACAAGTCTGACACTCCCTTCCACTCCACCCAGAGCGGGAGGGTTCATTTGATAATTTCCCAAAAGGGGGTAGAGAAGGCTCAGAAAAAAATGAGATGGAAAAAAAATCAATAAAGATATAGTTCTCATGGTTTGAGCACAGGTAACAAACCCTTTTCAGAATCTTCTCAACCAAAATATTGACATACATTATTAATCCATCTCCATCACGACATTCACCCTATTCAAACTCGGTTATCCATGGCAAACCTGACCCACTTTTGTTGAATTTATTTATAGGTTTCAGTGTATATTCAGCGTCAACGAGTGAGTCAAGGGCCCACGGTGTTTGCACACCTACGATTCCCGCCAGACCCTTCAAACTCTTGAGATTTCGGTCTATTGAAGATGGAACGAGAATCTCGTGAAGGGCGCGTATAATGAAAATTTTGTCGGCATTTTGAGCAATATTTCGAGCCTGAACTAAGTACGCCCTATTCTTGATCGAGGAATTTTTCGAATGAATTTTATTGGGTATCATTTCGATGAACGTAAGAGGGTTTTGATGAAGGGTCAGTTATTATGGCATGAAGTGTATTGAGAATAGAATGCAATGCGATTGCTACGGTGTAGCTGACGTAGCTGCTACGTAGGTAAACAATGGGTTTTCTCTTTTATAGAACAACTAGCTGTACCTCATGCATTGCAATGCTTTTTCCTACCTACTAACTCCTTGTATTTTTACTACTCGATCCACCTATCTACCCTACCACTTACCCTAACTACATACCTACACTACCTTCAAGAACTTTCCCTGGCATATGTAGAACAACTGTGCAAAATGTCATCAAAATTGGTTCGGTAGTTTAGGAGTCTACAGGCTTCGGACAGACGAACAGAAATTGATTTTTAAACAATGATTTAATATATAAAGATACGCTACGTTCATACTGAGCGGCGTACAAATATCGTTGCGTTGTTACGACTGCGATAGATAATACGGAACGTATGATATAGAAAGAGATAGCTAATTGTGCTTGAAGTATTTAAATTACGACAATAGTCTAAATTTGTCTACAACAATTTGCACGCGCTAGTGCGATATCTATCACTTTTTATTCATGATATCATTATTTTTAATACGTCTTTACCTATGTAATTGGAGATTTAATAACCAGCATTTTCAGATTTAATTATCTGTGGATTGGCGCGCAATTCGAAATTCAAATAAATTTTATTCGAAAGCCGTGTTCTTTTATTTCAAATTCAGTCATTTGTTTTTAGATAGTTTTTTGTTTTTGTGAAATTGTGGTAGTTTTTGGCGCCATGGATAAACTGAAAATTCGTACAATTTTCGAATATGAGTTCCTACGTGGACATACCGCTGTGCAAACAACACGAAACATTAACGACGTGTACGGGCCTAACACTGCTTGCATAAACACGGCTCATTATTGGTTCAATCGTTTTAAATCTGGAAATTTTGAGTTGAAGAATTAGCCTCGCGGTCAGCCGGTAACCATTGTGGACAACGCCGAATTGAAGGTGGTAGTGGAAACGGATCCAACTCAATCTACGGCTGAGCTTGCTGCGGGCCTTGGAGTTAGTGTCAAAATGACATTGAAGAACTTGCGTCAAATCGGAAAGATAAAAAAGCTAGATAAGCTAAAATAAAAAAAAAATACAAAAATTTTTGCTTTTTAAAATTTTAATACAAATCTCCAATTTCATAGGTAAAGGCCTAATATATAAATAGATGTATTTTTTTTAATCACGTCTTTGTAGTATATGTTCGAAGGTTCAGTACTATATTTTACACATTAAACTTTCATACAAACTTATGTTATATCTGACTTATCACCCTAGAACATTGTCCCTAATCAAATCTTCGCCGTAGTAGTTCGTACTTAAACCCGATTCTGTCAAACAGTTATGTTACAAATGATATATAACAGTACTAGTTGATTTGTTACTGGGAAACCGCAGCCTCTGACTATGTACATTGTTTGGATATTTTGAAACAGATAAATAGACTATGACAACGGATTTCCTTGTTCAATGTTTTGATTTTCATTTTGTTTGAGGAGATGCTCTTAAATATAAGATTGGTATGAAAGGTTATACACAATTTTTTTAACAAATTTATTTTTGACAGTATAATATTATAAGGTTTATTCATACACGAAATATTTTTAGAGAATCATCTAACTGCTATTATATAACGAAGCCATTTCAAGGGAAAAACAATTATCTAAGCATATTTTATAAAAATAAATCATTTAAAATTACTTGACTCAAAAAATAAATACTGGCTCTGCCTAACACTTATATTTTTTTTCGGATTTGAAATCATCAAATGACCCCCCCACTCTGGGTGGAGCGGAGGGGAGTGTCAGACTTGTATTGACTAAAACCCATCCATGTTCCTTCTTTGCCCTTTGCGTTCCAGGGCCACGGTATCTCTTGCGAACAGTCCCGCAGCCCTGGCAGGCAACGGCCCTTGCGGACCCCTACTTGGTTGCTGACATCTCTTTGAGGCACGCGTGGAACACGATCGGGCCGTCGACACGGACTGTCGTCATAAGACGGCCGGACGGCGAGCTAGCCCATAACTCGCCGTCCACAGGCCCGCGCCTACGGTGGCCGGGAGCCACCACGTGACCCCCGACGCCCCGGGCGTCTCCCGCGACGGCTGGGACGTGAGGTTCTTTCCCTCTCACGTGCCGCCACCTCCTTCACTAGCATGACAGCTTCGCAGAAGGAGGTGACGGCTTCCCATTCCCTCTCGCTCCGGACCATGGCTTGAACCACCGCCGGACGCGAGAGATCGCCGCCGCCAATCGCCGCTACGAGGACACGATGGCGCTCCGCCCAAGCGGGGCAGACCGCCACGGTGTTCTCCACCATGTTCTACGGACGATCCTCGCAATGGAAACACCACCTTGGACATAACTGTAAAATGTGGGTGTACTAGTAGGTACACCTCTGCCTAACCCTTCTGGGATAACAATCGTGATGTTCTGTATGTAAATAACCGAAGTCATCACCATTCTTCTGCCCTTATCCCAATTTATTTGGGGTCGGCGCAGCATGTCTTCTTATTCCATACTTCTCTATTACTCGTCATCTCAGCAGTCACCTCCTTTCTTACCATATCATCCTTCACACAGTCTATCCATCGTTTCTTTGGTCTTCCTCTGCTCTTATACTCATTTAAATAAAAGAAGTAAACAATGAAAATGAACTTACTGATCTCTGTACCTAAGCTTTAACTCTGAAACATAGCTACAATATATCAATTCGTTCTTTCAACGTCACTACAGTAACTAAAGCGCCTAGGAATTGGCTTCTAAAAAGAGCGAAGGCTTTAGCAAAATAAATGGGAACATTTTACGTAACCGAGTGGAGCCATTTCACTACAAATCTACCGTGTGTTGTGTACGAAAATAATTTCTCTGTTTGCAGGGATTTGATATTCTAACAGATACTGAATGTAGGAATTTATTTAGGATCAGTTCATGGGTATAAGAGGCACATAAAGGAATATGTGTTTTTGTTATGATTCGCTTTATAACACTATTTGCCGATACTGAAGTTTGTACAAATATATACACCGTGTTCTTCACGTTATCCATATTTTTTTTCAATCGCTTCTATAGCTTTTACAAATCAAATCTTACACAGGTAGTACTTCAAAAGGCTTCGTTACAAAGATATTTGTAATTTCAATTAATGAAATTTAATTGAGCTATGCAGTAAGAAAGGGCTTAAATTGCCGCTTAGTGCAATAAAATTATCAAATGCTATTTGCATTTCATTTGCACGTATGAGAGGAACCCGTGCGCAAATAAAAATAAAATAAGAATTCATTAATGTGTCCATAATGAAAAATGCTTATTTCCGTGGTCTGAACATCTGGTCGAAGTTTATGTATGTCGTCCGGAACACGGTGTATAAGCCCATGTTTTTAAAATTTAAGAATTTGTATTTGTGTGTGACGCGAATGGAAGAAATAAGAAATGAGTACATAAGAGAAAGTGTGAAAGTGGCACCGATGACAGAAAAGTTGTGTGGTAATTGTTTGGCTTGGTATGGGCATGTTATGCGGAGGAATCAGGAAAATGTCGTGAGGGAAGTTTTGAGTATGAATGTTGCTGGGTATAAGAGTAGAGGAAGACCAAAGAAACAATGAATAATCTGTGTGAAGGATTATATGGCAAGCAAGGAGGTGTCTGGTGAGATGACGAGTAATAAAGAAGTATGGAAGAAGAAGACATGCTGCGCCGACCCCAAATTAATTGGGATAAGAGTAGGAGAATTATGATTTATTTCATGATGGCAGTAGAATAAAGGCTTTAGTCAAGTTAAACTTTGTGATTGTCTGTGCTTTTATGATTAAAAGCACAGACAATCACAAACAATTGTGGATCACCACAATTGTTTTCAAAGTCATGACAATTGTTTTCAAAGCGTTTCATATTTTCTATAAGCCATATTTAATAGCCATAAGCTTTTCGGTAGCACACGTAAGTAATAAACAGGTTTTTCTTTTTCATAATTATTTTCGCAGAATTTTTTTTTTCTTGACCCTCTGTTTTTTATTTAATTTTGAACACCGTAAGCATATTAGCCTGAAAAGCGGTTCATACCCGTAGAACATTATTAACAAAACAATAAGCAACTTTACCTACATACATTCTTCATTTACCCCAACACAAGGCAAGGAATATCATAAAATATTTCCAAGTTTGCTAGTAGTTGTTATTGTTCCCATGGCAACGAAAGAATGAGAGCATATTCTGTCATGGCTGCCCGTTAGTTCATCTGTTACTTCATATGGAAGCTTCCAGAATGCTTTTAGGTTTTTACGAGAAAATTTTCAGCTCGAGGCAAATGTACGAAAAGATTGCAAAAATGAAACGCGCTCTGGAGATAGACTTTTGCCATGAGAGGATTTCAGAAATACCAATTTCAGTCGTAAAAAAACAGTGGCCTTTCGGCCAGTTTTTCAGATGGCCCGGAGTTACCAAAGGGCTGTGTGAAGATAAAAATAATGTTCTGTTTTGTGAGACCATTTTGTCCTGCCCTGTGTTTTAAGCTCTTTTTTGAAGAAGAATTTTGAAGAAAATTATAGAGCTATTAACACATAATAATGCAAAAATTAAGATAAGGGGAAGATGATTTTATTTCGGTGTGTAAAAATACCTAAACTAATATAATCACGCGTTTTTCTCACGGAGAAACTACAGACCGACACCTCAGTTCGTACATACTCCTTATGTTTCATCAATGTTCATACACATACGCCGATTGTAAGAACTTCGTACTAAACATAACAACATCACGCCAGTATTTTTTGAAGGTTAAGGCAGAGGCGTACCTAATAGTACCTACATCCTCATTCTGGCAGTTACGTTTAAGTCCTATGAAATAGGGGGTGAGCCTATTGCCATCAAACGGGCACAATTCCAGACTCCGTGGCTGCTACCGAGAAGTTCCTGATGGGAAAACCCAATAACACTTTGCCCGACCCAGGTATCGAGTTCATGCTCAACAGGCGCGCTTGCGACCTCTAGAGTCTAGACCAACGAGGACTAAACTAAATGTCCTTCTACTGAATGTCATCATCATTGCCCTTATCACAACTTATTTGGGGTCGACGCAGCATGTCTTTTTGTTCCATAATACTCTTTTAGTCGTCATCTCATGAGTCACCCAATTTCTAGTCAATAGTCTAATACTTGGACTATAATCCTTTTTTTTTTAAAGTCTTTTACTGATTATTGCTCAGTAGTAATACTGTGACCGTCTTACTGATAAGTAATTGGGCTCGAGTTCAAACCCAAGACATGCACCTCCGATTTTTTGGATTCATAATATGCATATTGTTTAATGATCACTTGCTTCGGTGAAGGAAAACATCGTGAGGAAACTGTCTCAGCCTGCCTGAGAGATATTTCTCGATGGCATGTAAACCCAAGTCCGAGGTCCATGGGCGGAATAACAACAATGACACCAGGTTAGGCACTAACCACACGATAAAAAAGAACACTGAATATTAATACAACAGCAATTGGCATTACGATCCGCTTTTCGTATTTAAGCCTATTTTGATGACAAATAGGTACGATTATAGCACGCACTTTTTATAACTGCTGGCAATGAGATAAAAATACGGGGCCTATTTCGTAGCTCGTTATCGCGGATAATGTCAGCATCTGCTTACACTAATAAATCATACTTGGAATATTTAAGTACCCTGAAGTAGACGACAAAAGCTTCGTATAAAAAATAATACAACAATCGCGCATTATTATTAGGTGTTAGGAAGAAAATTTATATAGTTTCATATAAATTTTTATGATGTACAATTAAACATCATAACATTACGCCTGAAATCCCCAAGTGTTAGGCAGCGGTGTATCTAATAGTATACCCATATTTAACGAGTTATGTTTAATTTATGATAATGTAAAATTGTTTTCACTAATTCGAAGAACGTTCTAAATGTTTTTATGCAATAGAAATAAAAAGATACAAAGGCTATCAGAAGAAATGCCATAGAGACATTTCCATGAGTGGGTAACGTCTTCAAGCAAAATACTATAATTGCCAATTTTAACACGCTACTGATTTTATTTTGACTCACCAGAGGCCCTAGCACGAGCGCGCGGTGTAAACATAACGCAAATACGTCGATTTTTGCATCGAAAATACAATTATCTATATTCTATAGATAATTGTATTTTTATAAAAGCATACATAAAATTATGAAAATGTCTGTGACACGGGGAATTTTTAAATTAAAAATTGACGTATTTACGTTAAAATCGCCCGCTCGTGCCAGGACCTCAGTTTAGATTTTTTAAGTAGATTATGATTTTGATCGCGTTGCTCCGTATACCAACGAAAGGAAGATATAAGTTCTTCAATGGTTCTCATATTCCAAGCAATATTTTTCCTCACAGAATTGTAACATGCCAACATTTCATGGCACTTGTAGATAAGCTCAAATTGCACCATTACTCATTGACATGCAGCACTTTGTTCAAGAATACAGTACACTGCGATATTTTAAAAACTAGATATTGCCAACCGGGTGAAAATACAGACTTCGGGCTTCTTTAGAAAAATGGAAAAACTTGATAAAACTACTTTCAGCAAGCGTGCTACCCGACCAACTGGGCATTAGACCAGCCTGGTGAGCCAGGTGATTTCTATAAGGTAAGGAGACAGAACAGAATGCTACCTGCTAGAATCCCTAAAGGCACTCTTTTTGCTTCGTCTCCGTTTATCATCTGGTCATACACGCACGCTGGTTGCGAGTATTACGCACCTGACCTTCTGAAAAATATCACCAACAAGGTCAGTACGTACCTATATCCTTCTAGTGTGTCTCTTCCAGGTTTTTCCATTAGCATCTGCCTTTGAGTTACCTAATTTATTAGTTGGTTTTCATTAATTTGCCTATCTATCTAAGTATACTCTTTTACTTTTTGTCAGTACATCTTTTTTTAAACGGCAACGTTGTCTTAAAAAAATAAAAATAAAATAAAAGAACAACACAAACATTCCTTACAAATGCTTTTAAATTTTTCAGTATTGACACCGTCTAACACCTGGAGGCAGGCTGTCTGAATAATCCTATTTCTCGAGGCTTTTGGCAAACATGTCGTATTTACTCGATCCCTGGCGGTATCGAGTCGCTGGAGTTGAGGGATTTGATCACTGCTTTTACGATACTCCGAGACGCTTTTTGCATGTAAAATGTTTTTTTTTTCTTGTGAATTTTTATCAAGTCACTTTATTATTCTTTATTGAGTATCTAAAATAGGTATTTTATTGTTTAAAGTATTTGTTTTTAACATTTATACTTTTCAATCCTACATTGTAGACGAATTTTTTGACACCCTGTAACCCTTTTGATTAACCTAATTGGTTACGATATTGCCTCTACTTGTACATATTTTTTTAAACTATTAATTGTAGATTTGTAGATTGTAAAAAAATGTAAATATTTTTTTAAATAAACCAAAACTAAAATGTCAAATAATGTAATGTGTGTTGTATGTAAATGTGTTCGTGTGTGTATGTGTAATCTTACATACTAAAACCATTTTTTTGGAATGCAATTTAAAACAATACAAGCTCGAATGGTCGCCTAAATTATTCTAATAACCTTGATAAATAAAACATCCTTTTATTAAAAAAACTAGCGACATGCCCCGGCTATACATTATACATATAAACCTTACTCTTGAATCAATCTATCCATTGCTGAAAACTGCATTACAATCCGTTGCGAAGTTTAAAAGATCTAAGCGTACAGACAGCCGGAGCGACTTTGTTTTATACTATGTAAAGATGCAGGTTTTAATAATTTAGTAAACATAATATCCATACTCGCTCATTAATTTTAAACTAAATGATCTAGGTTTATGTCTGTTAGTTTGTGCTTAACTTTACTGGGCAAACATTCATGTCAGCTCAGAAACTAGACATGAAAGTTTCTAGGTTATGACAACAAAGTCTTGGGGCACTAACTGGGATGAAGTATGTCGCGTTTCAGTGTTTATTTTCGACTTTTAACACCACATACTCGTGTAATGGGAACCTGGCCGTTTTTCTGCGGTTGTAATTTTAAACTTTTTTGGAACAGCGGGCTTCTAACTTTCCTACATACATAAACTGAAATCTTTTTTTCATAGGTGTGGACAAAAACCATAGAGGGCCACTTGTTACGATCCTTACATCTACTCCTTTTGCCTCGTCCAAGTTCATACATCTACTTACATGCACGCTGGTTTTTAAGATTTCCATCATTATCTGCCTAGCCTTTTCCCTATTCTTTTCCTATGTTGGGGTCGGCTTCCAGTCTAGCCGGATTCAGCTGAATACCAGTATTTTACATGGAGCGACTGCCTATCTGACCTTCACAACCCAGTTATTAGTACTGGATAATACGATACTCCTTGGTAAGACTGGTTGTCAAACTTTTTGGGCCAGTGACCAGTGACCAATGCCTAAACGTGCTTTCTGAGGCACGGAGGAAACTCGGTATGTAATGGGTGGTCACCCATCCACAGACCAACCTAGGCAAGCACGGCTTAAACTAAAGCTCGACCCGAGTGACTGTTATTATTTAGCCACGAGCTCCTTTTTAAGACGTTCTTTTTCGAGGTAAATATTAAAAAACCGGCCAGGCGCGAGTTAGACTTGCGCACCGATCTTTCCGTAGGTATTTTGTTATTAAACTAAATTTTTACGGTGTTCAGATTTTTTCTTTACGTTTGTTGTAAGACATTGCTTCTTGCCAAATTTCATGATTCTAGGTCAACAGTAAGTATCCTGTTTTGATTTCCTTGTGAAATCGCAAAATATGCGACATAATCACTCTGAACATTTTTTAAACGCGATTGACGACATTTTTTCACTGCTCCAAAGGGTAGCAGGCCTGAGTATTTGATATTAATTTTAGCTTGGTACCTCCACGCCTTCATGAGAAAAAGGGTCTTGACAGACGGACGACAAAGTGATCCTATAAGGGACCCGTTTTCGACTGAGGTACGGAACCCTAAAAAACAGCCCTTTTGTCTTTTTGGTTAAAAACAAGTTTTGTAAAAAAAACTAACCTTTTTTGGCATCAACTATGCAAATTAACCTAAAAAGTTTAGTGACCGATTTTATTTTATTACACTCGACAAACCCCATCCGTAATTGATTCGTTTGTTGTTAAAACATTTTACTAGTTCCAATAAAGTATTCAACAGTTTTTTTTTTATCCTGATTAATTCCGATGTGAGCCCAAACCACGTAAATTCCTTGACATCAAACGCTATTGGTTGGTGTTTTTATTGACCACTAGTCTGGCTTGTAGCATTCTCTGGGGGCTAAATATACGGCTGGCCTTGCTCCGAAAAAGTGTTTACAAGACGATATTTCCCTGACGTCGTCTTTAGCAAACTGTTATGGAGTGAAAGAAGAGTTTTTAGGTTATGGGGTAAGTTTACTTAGGTGCATATAGGTTTCTCTTTTTGCTGGTGGGTGATAAAAGTACTTACAAGCTCATTCGCCAATACACTTTTGTATGTAGAATGGAAGGGACATCAACACAAAAACGGTTACCAAAATTTTTCATCGGTAATTAACAAAAAAAAATCTACTGTTCCATACATTTTGACTGTGTGGGTAGTGAAAACCAAGGAAATAGTTTTTTTTTTATTACCAATGAAATTTCTATGTTAACTAAGTACGTGGTAATAGTTTGTGTGTCGATGTCGCTTCTACCCTGTATTTTCTGATCTTATTCAAGATATACACAAAGGTGTCCCTTAAATATCTACATGGATATATCAGCCGCATGTTTATTTTGAGGAGCTCGTGGCTAAATAATAACAGCCGCTCGGGTCGATCTTTAGGTTAAGCCGTATTTGCATAGGTTGGTCTGTGGATGGGTGACCACCCAATACTTACCGAGTTTCCTCCGTGCCTCGGAAAGCACGTTAAGCCGTTGGTCCCGGCTGTCATTTGTACATCTTTGACAGTCGTTACGTAGTCAGTGGCCCGAAAAGTCTGACAACCAGTCTTTCCAAGGGGTATCGTATTGCCCACTATTAACTGGGTTGTGGAGGTCAGATAGGCAGTCGCTCCTTGTAAAATACTGGTATTCAGCTGCATCCGGTTAGACTGGAAGCCGACCCCAACATAGTTGGGAAAAGGCTAGGCAGATGATGATGATGTTTATTTTGAGATGAGAAATGGGCTCAAAGAACCATCGAATGGGTCTACGATGACGGAGTTTGAGGCACTAGCAAAAGACGAGATTGTGGGCAAAAGGGGACTGGAACTGTGTGCTAATACAGCCTAATTAGTTAGATAGTATCTGCACCAACATCATTCTCATGCCATTGGCGGTCGCACAAAAGGGCGGAGGGCCATGAAGACCTCTCTTTGTTCACCATAGTCCTCCATCCAACCATTGATTACACCTACATAAGATTACATTTAATTGCAAATATTTTCAAAATCCTAGACTAGAACCAAAGAGATTTAAAATACTTATAGAGTGGACATTAGGAATATTTTCACAGACAATTTTTGATCCGGAACATTTTCGATTTTGACACACAAATGCTACCTGATAGCGGGCGTATGACACTAGACAGAACGATTTATTACTAAGTAGTAATAAGTTTTGGATTACAATTTTCTTCGTCTTGTCCCGTCTATCGCTCATAAATAATTGAATGTCTTTGACTAGAACAAATATTCTAAAACTTATACGAAATAATTTCTTCTCCAGTATAATTCTCAGCAGTATATAGTTACCTAATTCCGGAACCTGTCAACACAGCAACCACCTTTAAAGCTGTTGCACAATAAGTAATTTTCTCCGTCACTTCGGTACAAACTCTTTTACTTTATTACCCAGTAAATGAGCTTGTTTTGTGCGCCGTATCCCACACCTGTGACTGTATTTGATTTGGTACTACAAACGAGAAAATCTCGCTTTGATTAGAAAAAAATATGGTTTTATAGCGTCGAGACTTTTTTCTAGTTCCAGAGCGTTGTTCGAACACTGTTTGTTGTTTTTGAAGTTGAAGGTTGAAATAGGTTTAACCCTTAATTGGTCGCGCCTAAAAGTTACGTTAACGGTCACGTGGGGTGCATGACACCCACAGCAGCATAAGCATAATCAGTCTATAATGTCCTCTCTGTGAGAAGGAATGGGCTATAATCCACCACGCGGGCCCAGTGTGGGTTGGTAGATGTCACATGTCTTCGAATTTTTGGTTCTAGGACATGTCGGTTTCCTCACGATGTTTTCCTTCATCGTTTTGAGAGCAGTGGTGATGAAATAAATAAAAATTGGGCCACTGGGCCAATGACACCCAAATCATATAAATAAAATACGAAATACATACAAAGTCACGATTATGCTCGATACTTGATCATAAAGGACACGTGTTTTTATGAAGCTAACGCGAACTTCAGCGCTCAAAATTCAGAATTTAAAAAGTTCTAAACCTTTAAGGATGCGCTGGGGTGTGTAATACCCCACGCGACCAATTAAGTGTTAATAGGTTTTTCTTTTGTTTTTGTGGTCTAGGTAACACGTGTGTTTTTACACACGTGTTACCTACCAACGAAAGTGTACTACAAATTGTATCATGTTTTTTTTTCCGCAAATGTTCTTTGATATTTTATAATACCTTTTAGTTGCTGGTTTAAAGACCGATAGATTTAAGGTTAATCCATTGAAGTACTACTGAAAATGAATGGATACTGACATGTGTTTCTCCTTGTGGACATTATAGACTGAATTAGATTTAAATATCAACTCGAATGCTTGTTGAAAATGTAGGCATTACAAAATTATGTTGTGGATGCTCCGCGGTTGGTGACATTCTGGCCACCTTGAAAAATAAATTATTTTATACCATAATGCCCCCGTCCTGTACCCTATGGTCATCATCATCTGCCTAGCCTTTTCCCAACTATATTGGGGTCGGCTTCCAGTCTAACCGGATGCAGCTGAATACCAGTATTTTACATGGAGCGACTGCTTATCTGACCTCCACAACCCAGTCAGTACTGGGTAATACGATACCTCTTGGTAAGACTGGTTGTCAGACTTTTTGGGCCACTGACTGTCTAACGACTGTCAAAGATCTACAAATGACAGTCAGTACCAACGGCTTAACGTGCTTTCCGAGGCACGGAGGAAACTCGGTATGTAATGGGCGGTCACCCATCCACAGACCAACCTAGGCAAGCACGGCTTAACCAAAAGATCGACCCGAGCGGCTGTTATTATTTAGCCACGAGCTCCTCCTGTACCCTATGGTATGACACTTTTTGTCAATTTTGTTTAAATCATCTTAATTAAATAAGTTGATGATAATATTCACTTGAAGTTAAACTCATAGAAAAACGGCATGACATTTAAGTAACAGTAGATATAAAACACGTATTAATAAGAGAATTTCACTACAAGTTTTTTCCCGCGACTTCGTTCTGCGGAAACTTTGGTATGTATGTGTGAGACCGCCTCAGTGGTCGAGTCGTCACAGGCGCGACTACTAAGCATGGGCTCCTGGGATCTATTGCCGGGTCGGGCAAAGTGTCAAAAAAAATATGTGTATTTCAATTACATAAAGTTATCACACACATGATTTGCAGATCACCTTTTAAGCGAGGAGATGCTTATGTTAGGGGGCCTCCATTAATTACGTGAGGCAACTTTGGCGATTTTCGACCCCACGATATCTCACCAAGAGGGCAGGCCCTTGGTGAGATGTCGCGAGATTTGGCTCGACCCCGTTCCCCCCTTCTAATCTCACGTGAGATTTATCAAAATGCGTAGTTTATTATGAATACGGTAATCTGTGCTTGATTCCGTAGAATTAATTTAAAAAAAAAAATTTTTTAGAGAAACTTTACTTTACCTAGTTTTCTCGTAATTTTACAGTTCAAACGCCTCACGTAATTAATGGACGCCACCTTAGGTGACTCCGCTCTTCCACTTAACATTAAACAATGTATGTATATGCAATTGAAAAAATACTACAAATAATAGTGTTATTAGGTTATTCCATCTGGAATTTCTGAGTAGCAGCCGCGAAATCTGGATTTGTGCCCAGTTGATGGCAATAGGCTCACCCTCTATTACATGGGACTTCAACGTAACTTGCGAAATGTGTGTGTACGATTAGGTTCATCTCTGCCCAAACCTTGGGGGATTAAAGGCGTCATGTTATGTTATGTGTGAGAATTGACTGCCAAATCAAAATGTGATAATGTACTGGTGACTACAAAAGGCGTCCTTTTGGTGCTGTAATTCTGGGCGGCAGAGGTCCGAAACCAAATTAAATGGCGTTGAGGCGACGATATGGCTTAAAAACCGGCTTATTTTGGCGCTATACAACTTTTTTTTCATAGTGAACCTTGTTGGGCGCTTTTTATTCTAATACCGTTCTCCATACAACATTAAATGACTTTTTGCGAGAGGTCTTAGACCTCCTTAATCCGGCCCTGTCGCAAAATCCATTCTCAACGAACGTCGACTAACTATAAACTACCTTCCTGCCAAGTATCAAGTTTGTAGCACAAAAAATGAAGAACTTTCATACAAACTTGCGAGACCCCTTAGACCTCTTTAATCCAATCCTGTCTCAAAATCCGTTCTTAGAGGACGTCTACTAACTATAAACTACCCCCCGGACAAATTTTAAGTTTGTAGCACAAAAAATGAAGGACTTTCATACAAACTTGCG
This sequence comes from Noctua janthe, assembly GCA_910589295.1. NCBI lineage: Eukaryota > Metazoa > Arthropoda > Insecta > Lepidoptera > Noctuidae > Noctua > Noctua janthe. The sequence goes on from OU342561.1 coordinate 4,923,215, forward strand.
ACACCCCTTAAACCCCCTTAATCCGGCCCTGTCACAAAATCCGTTCGTAGTGAACGTTTTTTAATTATTAACTACCTTCCTGCCAAGTATCAAGTTTGTAGCACAAAAAATGAAGAACTTTCATACAAACTTGCGAGACCCCTTAGGCCCTCTTAATCTGGCCCTGTCGCAAAATCCGTTCTTAGCGGATGTCTTCTAACTATAAACTACCTCCCTGCCAAATTTTATCTTTATACATCAAACGGTTTTCGATATTTCGTGTTTAATGAGTGAGTGACCTTTCGCTTTTATATACTATATAGATTGCCACAGAGAGACACAAAACCTTTTTAACGTACAATGCGTCTCTAGTTACAACATTGCCCACAGCAATGGACAGAAAAATGCAACCCTCGCACGATTTAAAAAAAAAACGCCCCGTGCAGACGAGCACTACAATTATTATTCTATGTGTTCTAAATTTTGAATTCAGACAAGAAGCACTAACAATCGCCATTTATATTCAAAGTAACGTTTGAAAAATCGTCATAAAAATTCGAACGGTACGGAAAAATTGAGTTTGTTTTCATAACTACCATAGAACTAACGTCGATTTTTACAAAACGAAAAGTTTTTTGTGAATAAGTATTTATAATATAACACTATTTTAATGAGTACTTTGCCCGTCGCAGTCCAATGCCTGACCCTCAAAAACCTTTGAATATACAATACACCTCTGCTGCAGCAGGCAGCAATATCACCATCAACGCAGTTAAACAGAAGCTGTTAGTGTCGGTGCGGTCATTCATTGCCGTTTGCGGAGTAGGTCGTCTTCGGAATTGTACTTATATTAGTGTTGGGGCTTTTTTTTTTTTTTTGAATTGTACTTATATTAGTGTTGGGGCCTGCAACTTACACAAAACCCATACTGGGGCTACACAAATTCTCTGGGGGACACCTCATAAAATATTGTTATCAGCAACCTTTGGCTGTAAATTAAGTTTACACTCTATCCTATCTTTATATTTTCCAGAAATTGCAATAAATTGTTGGTCGAGTGGTCGCTAGCACGCCTGCTGAGCATGAGGTCCTGGATTGGATACCCGGATCTGGCAAACTGCTATTGGGTTTTTCCAGGGATCAGAGATTTCTCCGTAGCAGCTACGGAGTCTGGATTCGTGCTCGGTTAATGGTAATAGGCTCGCCCCCTTTAACGGGACTTAAACATAACTGGCAAAACGTAGGTGTACTATTAGGTACATCAACTGGGTTGTGGAGGTCAGATAGGCAGTCGCTCCATGTAAAATACTGGTAATCAGCTGCATTCGATTAGACTGGAAGCTGACCCCAACAACAAAAAAAAAGGATTTTATTACCATAAATAATTGAACAAGAAACACTTATCTAAGCACTATGCAGTGTTACAGCTAGGGAAAAGAGTGGTTTTGATGGGCTCTGGCACCCAATGTAAGATTTAACTTGTGTTGAGGATGCCAGCGTCCTCGCCTATGGTTTAAACATGTAACATTAGTTATAAGTCGAACATAGTAATTCATCATTAAATTACAATAATATTTAATAACTAACTAATGCAACCAAGATGTGGCCTATTTACATACCTCTGTGTGGCTGTGTATATGTGTGGGTGTGTATATGTGTGTGAGGGAGAGATAGATATGGTGAAAACTTGTGTTTTTGTAAGTCTGTATAAATATAATTATAAACAAACATATTACTTTATTAACTACATTAGTTCAAGCAATCGATATTTGTAGTAAATCTTCAGTTTTTTTGTAAGACACTGTCAAAAGCCACTTCGTGACCCTGGTTTTGCATCCATTTAGGCACATGGGAGCAATGAAGCAGAGTTTATTAATTTTATTATATAAATGGTTTGACAGTATACCAAAATGACGCTGAGCAAGGGCCGTTCTACATCCGTGAGTTGAGCATACTTCGAAGTGTCTACGCTTTTTGGTAGCATTCGGATCGTATACCACAAAGGGATGCTTGCGCAAAATAGTACTAAGGACAAAGAGCTGTCTCACAGTGAGAACCTGACATTCGGTGTAGAGAGCCGTGGTGGGATACCCAAAAAGCTTCGAGGTCATAACCTTGAGAACAGCTCTCTGTGCTCGTTTCAGAGGCAGGAGGATTGTCTTGGGAGTCCCACCCCACACTGTGATGCAATAGTTTATTATGCTTTGACACAGGACATAATAAACAGTTTTAACCGTAAGTCTGTCCGCGGAAAGTCTTAGCTTTTTAAAAATAAATATACACTTGCGGACTCTCGATATGAGATTACTAAGGTGAGGTTTCCAGCTCAGAGAACTATCTACGTAGACTCCGAGATACTTGACAGACTCACACCTTTTGAGTTGAGGACAACCACATTGTGCAGAAGAAAGACGGATGGAACACCTGTTCCATCCGTGTAACCGTCTTCCGTCCGTAACTCATACCTATGAGTTCTGAGCACCATTGAATCCTGAGGAGTGAGGTTGGTGGATAGTAAGGAGAAAGGTAAGTATACCGTTTTATTTAAATTTAAGGTTAGGATATTACTTGACAGCCATTTCATCACTGAGTTTAGAGCAAGTTCCGCGTATTTTACTGTTTCAGCCCAGTCACTACCATGAATTAATAGAGCCGTATCATCTGCGTAAGTGAAAATTGAACAATTCATTAGAGACATTATGCATAAGTTGTTAATATAGATAAGAAATAGGGTTGGACCCAAGATTGAGCCCTGGGGAACGCCAAAACTCAATAAAATGGTGTCACTAATAACATCATTTATTTTGACGCATTGAGTTCTATCACAAAGGTAATCATGGAAAAATTTTAAGGTATGTCCGCGAATACCCGTAGCTTCCAGCTTAGATAAGAGGTGAGGAACGGACACAGTGTCGAAAGCCTTAGAAAGATCTAAGAAGATAGCCAGGCATTTCATTTTATCATCTAATTTAGATACTTCATGGTCTACCAAGGCAGCAACAGCAGTTTCAGTTGACCTGCCACGTCTAAAACCATACTGGTTGTTACTTAGTAATTTATATGACTCAAGATAGTCTACCAATCGGTTATTAAGGATCTTTTCTAATATTTTAGAGATAGCAGGCAAGACTGAGATCGGTCTATAATTATCAACACTGTGTCTGTCCCCATTCTTGAAGATTGGGTGAACAACAGCCCTTTTGAAAACCTTGGGAAAACAGCTTGTGGAAATAGAGCGATTGCAGATATGAGTAATAGCTGGAACAATTGCGGGCAGACAGGATTTTAATATTCTCGATGAAATGCCATCCCAACCAATCGCAGCATCAGTTCGTAACCCAATAATGACATTCGAGACCTCCACTTCATCTGTAGGTAGAAGTACTAGGGAGTTAGAGGGCATCGAGAAAAGATTTCGAAGTGTACGAGGTGGACAAGAATTTGTCAGCCAAGTTCTTGCCAACATTGGCAAAAAACTCGTTGACTTTATTGACCGAGGACATTTTATCCCGAGATATTCTTAGTAGCTCGTTGGGAGATTTAGCATTGAGACTAGTTCCAGTAACATTTTTAACGACCTTCTATGTAGCTTTAGGGTTGTTCTTCGCCATTTGGAACTCCTTTCTTTCATATTCATGTTTTAAATTTTTGAGAAGCTTGTTACAGAAGTTACGGTATCGCTTAAATGTAACCATGAGAATGAAGTTTTGAGGATCTGCCTTTAACGTTTGAGCCATGCTATCTCTATTTCGGATACAGCGGAGCAGTCCATTTGTAATCCAAGGTTTTAAAATTCGCCGTTTCGAAGATATGTGCACCGATTTGGAGTGATTGGCGATGACAGATCTAATTATGGAAACCAGTGACTCGGCGGCATTGTTTGGGTCTTGAATAGTCAATATTTCACTAAAGTCCGAATTCAACATCGTTGGGAAAAGGCTAGGCAGATGATGATGATATTAGGTACATGGCTACCTAAACCTATGGACATTACAGGCGTAATGTTATGTTATGTTATGCAATGCGGAAAATACTCAACAACACTTCTGGTGAGCTATCTTATGTTACCCGGAATGACTCAACGCTTCTAGCGATACACACACACACACACGACACACACACACACACACACACACGACACGCGACACATTGAAATCGATTAAGCCATTTAGAAGTTATGGTGGAATAAAGAAACTCACAAACATACATACATGAACCTTGAGAACATAAAAGTTTTTTTTTGGGCAGTGGTGTAAAAAATCCAATTCCTTTGTCGTCCACTGTACTAACTCGGAATCCTTTCATTCTAAACTCCTAGTCCAAAGCTTTTAACTCCCGCATCTATTCGCTTGGGGCCAACTTTTTGTTCCTCAAACAGTATGACATCACAAATCTAGAGCACATTCTAGAACCTTTGAAACAAAGCGATTGTTTCCCCGTTTATTCTTTGGGGACGCTCCTTTTGTTGACATGCAGTGGTAATTAGATGTATGTATCACAATGCTTTACGTTTTAAATGCTTTGTTCTGTTATGTTTAAAGCAACTGAGTAATTAGTGTGAAATGGAATTATTTAGGTTTCGTGAAATTTTGATTCAATGGAAGCTTCGTTTTGAGTGTGATGAAGGATAATTTATATTTAATTTTGCACGGTATTCAATTAAGAATTGTTCGTAATCTGCTTGTGAACTCGTTGTAATACTCTAAGTTAAACGATTATTTTATTTTGAGTTATTTATTTTATTTAACACTTCAAGCACAAAAGTACAGAGGCGGACTTAATGCCATAGGCATTTTCTACCAGTCAACTTTTGGGTGATGCAGAGACAAGCAGTGGTAAGTGTATATCTGAAAATAATTTTAAATAATACTAAGATTAACTACAAGGATTTATAAAATACTCGTCGATTAATACTTAGGGACTACACAAGTAACAGACATCTATGAATATGTGAGAGGGCATTTTTATTTAGTGTCTTGTCATAGATCCTTTGTTCATTAAAAATACCTCCTATTAGCGTACCTCTATCTCGACGCTCGTGGCTAAATAATAACAACCGCTCGGGTCGATCTTCAGGTTAAACCGCGTTTGCCTAGGTTAGTCCGTGGATGGGTTACCGCCGATAAGCACGATAAGCCTTTGGCTGTCATTTGTAGATCTTTGACAGTCGTTACAGGTAGTCAGTGGCCCGAAAGTCTGACAACCAGTCTTACGAAGTGGTATCGTATTACCCAGTACTAGCTGGGTTGTGGAGGTCAGATAGGTAGTCGCGCCATGTAAAATACTGGTATTCAGCTGCGTCCGGTTAGACTGGAAGCCGATCCCAACATAGTTGGGAAAACGCTAGGCAGATGATGATATGATACTGAGACTAAGTTGACCTCCTTCTAAACTAAGAATACTGCTCATCCCCTGAAGATACCTTAGCTAAATCATAAACAGGAGATATGCGGTACTTTAGTTATGTGTCATGAAGAGATAGATGTACAGCTTATTGTATAACCCGACTAAGTTTAGTACAAACATACATTATCAACTATTTACGATTGCCTATGAGCCATATATTATGCGTTTAGACTGTGGTATAAGGTATAAGAACTAGCGTGTAGATGAATACGAAATTCGAGTTATTTTTGATCCAGTTCTTTACAAAATTTGCGTTTACTCGATTTTTTTTAAAATTGATAATTAGACTTATGAGGTAATTTTGTCAAAATTGATAAAATTTAAAAACATCGACGTTTCAAATCCATTGAGGGACGAGAACGTATACATTATACACATTTATTTTGTTGCTGCAGTTCTTCATATTTTGTTTACTGTCATTTTGAGGGCAGTCAAAGGAATTAATTAACTGACTAAAAGTAATTGTTAATTATATTCACATCCACACACATGTTCATGTATGTGTTGCAGTTAAAGATGAATGTGAAAATAAACATTAGATTAGGCGACAAATAGACAAATAAATAAAATTGAAGTGTTTGTTTGTAATTTCAAAATAACAGCTTTTTATCGATTGCATGTGAAAGTTTATACGGTACCAAAAAAAGCTTTCTTTTTTAATTTTTGTCTTCTGTCTGTGTCTGTTTGCCGTTTCCGGTTAATCTCTGTAACGGCTGAACCAATTTTGACGGGACTTTACTGGGTACTTTTATTTTAGAAAATGAATTAGTGTTCCGTGGTAAAAATTAAAACCCTTGAAATTGTTACCAAAATCCGATTCAGTTTTTTTTTACAGACATCTTCACGACGATGACTTCAGTAATAATTTAGGACGAAGGTAACAGTTACTTCAAATATACATTTTTAATCCTCAACTTTCCGCTTCCGCTTATAAATTAAGGCAGTACAAATATCAGCTTTCAAAGGTAGCGTGGGGCGTAATAATGATTGATGTTCACATTACCATATCTGGCCCCTATTTATCTTATATAAATCGCAATTGACTTGACGCGATCCGTTTATGGCGATATTATATAACGGTTATGTATTAACTGTAGTACATAATTTAATATCTGCGTCGATAATCAGGTGGTAGATATATGTAAACAAGACTGCCTCATTGGTCTAGAGGCTGAGCATAAGGTCCTGGGTTCGATTCCCAGGTCGTGCAAAGTATTATTGGATATTTCATTTCTAAAACTTCTCAGTAGAGCCACGGAGTCTGGATTTGAGCCTGTTTGATGACAATAGACTCGCCCTCTATTAATTGGGACTACAAAAAACATAACTGGCTAAATGTGAGTGCACTAATAATTAAGCACATCCAGGCATGATGTTACTCAGGCAAGATGAAACGACGATCTCCGTCGGTTGGTTGGTACCTGCTGGATGAGACTAGCAGATGATCGAGTTAAGATGGCGGTCTTAGCAGACAGTATTTTTTATTGCAAAATATACAAATAGGTTTAAAAAATACGAATAAAGATTAAATGCTTTTAAATATTCAGGGTGGAGGGACACCGACGCGAAAACGGTTATCATTCAGTACATCAAAAAAAATCAATTGTTTTCTACAAAAGTGCAACACCTATACTGTCAAAAAGTATGGAACAGCTGATTTCTTTTTAAGAACGATGTTCTGAATTCGTGGTAACCATTTTCGCGTCGGTGTCTCTTCCACTCCTTATATAACAATCTATGATAATATCTATATTAAAAATTATGCTAATACCTACAAACTAGAGTTTTGCAAAGAAATTTTGCAGATGTGACTGTTCGTAAATTACCCTAGGCTGATAAAATTTTCGTTTTTCCTAAATCATGCACATATTAGTATTAATGTCGGCTCCCCCCGAAGGGGGAGAGGCCGCGCCCCTCCGTCCGCACGGCCTTGTAAGACTCGACACCAAACTGGTCATCTTTCCACCGACTACTAAATTGAACTCCAGCCCTGTCCCGACTTTAGAAGCTAGAGGACAGGGAGGGGTACAAGGTGTAGTTAATTTTGGGAGGTCACAGTTAAGACATATACATGAATAATATCAAATCCTATAAAACTAAATCAGTAATAAAGTATGAAGCTAATAAGACAAGAGGGCGCAAAGATATATATATGATGAAAGGTTGGTGAAAGGAAACGTTACGCTTGCGCTTAAGAGATTCATTATTTTACAGTTACGTTAATTTAATGATTCCAAAATACTAGTTGCCGATTTGCAAACGCAAACGATTCCATGTTACAACATGGAACCGTTTTACAACGTTTGCTCGACGTACATGTACTGTTAGACCTAAGTGCATAGTCCTACTGAGAACATTGCTATGAACTCTAACAGGCCACGTTCCCTAGGCTCCATCTACATATCTTTCCCAATCCTAAGGCAGTGGGTTGTGAGGCCACTGCCATTGAGGAAGACAGGTTTATAGCATTTCTTCTTATACGCGTAGTCACATTAATAACACCCTTACGGCAGATTACCCCAATTACTATATTGTAACACAATTGTCACAAGCGTACCGTAGACTCAGTCTGTAGCAGAACATATTGCGATTGTTATTGGTGGACGCCGAAGTGGTTATTCCATCGTCACTTCACATTTCTTTACTCTGCCCCATGTCGTGGTTGCGTGTCTCGCTAAATAGTGTCGATTCAGTAATAGGCCTGTGGCAGCCGGGGTTAGTTTTAACGAGACACAGTCCCTAGCGTTCCTAAGAACGTAGCTATCCAATCAGTTTAGGATACTTGGTGAAGCCTACCCCCGCTCCCTGAAATGTGCGCCAACAATCTCTACGCAATGTTTCTGAGCTAGACCTTTACAGGAAGCAGTATTCATCAGCAACGTTTGGTTGATTTGTACCACAAGTACAAGTCGGCATTATATCACTGAGCAGTATAATTTGTCTTAATAAATCCATGAATATTGCGGTGTTGCCTTTGTGACTGTCTGTCACGTACTCCTAATTATTAAGTAGATATTTTAGTATTGATTTTTATTTAAAATCATCACACGGGCCACTTATAAACACATTAAACTTCTATTTTATGGCTTGACAGGCTGGCAAGTGACCGTAATTAATAAAGATTTAGTGAGCTTTCTTCCTTGAATTGTAAAAAATATTGCATCACTTAGAAACGCTTTATGGGAAAGGGACTAGAGAAATCTTAAGAAGAGATAAAAAATTTACTGATTTCTAAAGGATACTAACGCCACATCTGCTGGACAGTCTTGGGTATCGCACGGCCCGGGACCCTTTAAAACAATTGAGACGGTTGCACAAAAAAGAGGCGATTTAAAAAGTATGGGAACATGCCAAGCGTGGTGGGCTTTTGGAGGCTGGGCCGGAGAAAGCTTGATGGTTTCGTGGCAGTTGGTTTTAAGTCGCGGAAGTGTCGACACGTGGAGTCGAGCTAAGTCAGAGAGTCGGTCTAAAACGGTTAAAAGGTTAGGACGTAGTAGGTTAGGTTCATGTAGTTAGCGTAATCTTGGTACCAAGATGGACATGTCCCAGAGGACTGTCGTAACGGAGCGATTAGTATTTAATAAGTTAAATATAAGTAGTAGTAATAAGTCTAGTTGAAGTGAGTGTCGAGACGCGGGAGAAGACAAGCTGTGGCAGAGGCGAAACTGGTAATGTGTGCAGTACTCTGTAAGTTAGTCGGGGATTAATGCCCTTCAATGAACAATGAATACGTGGTAAGTGTTAACTATAATTAACTCCTAGCTTAAGTAGCAGTTTGGCGGGAACGCAGCGATGTTAATAATTATTTATTTCAGCATGACGGCAGAGCCGCTTTATCATCACAATGTATATTATTATGTCCTGTGTTGTGTGTCCTAATAACTCCTAATTAAACCTTGGCACATATTCTTCATCTGCGTTTGGTTATAGGGACGGAGACCGCCTTTCGCAACACTATACACACATTTCATGCATACGACAAACACACTATACACCAACACACCCGACTATTGACGAAAGTTGACTTTTATCTGACGTACTACACATGAAAGGCCGAACCGTAATATTCACATTAAAACTGGGATAAAATATATTGTTCAGTGGTGAAGGCAACACCGTAATATTCACGAATTTATTAAGACAAATTATACTGCTCAGTGATAGAATGCCGACTTGTACTTGTGGTACAAATCAACCAAACGTTGCTGATGAATACTGCTTCCTGTAAAGGTCTAGCTCAGAAACATTGCGTAGAGATTGTTGGCGCACATTTCAGGGAGCGGGGGTAGGCTTCACCAAGTATCCTAAACTGATTGGATAGCTACGTTCTTAGGAACGCTAGGGACTGTGTCTCGTTAAAACTAACCCCGGCTGCCACAGGCCTATTACTGAATCGACACTATTTAGCGAGACACGCAACCACGACATGGGGCAGAGTAAAGAAATGTGAAGTGACGATGGAATAACCACTTCGGCGTCCACCAATAACAATCGCAATATGTTCTGCTACAGACTGAGTCTACGGTACGCTTGTGACAATTGTGTTACAATATAGTAATTGGGATAATCTGCCGTAAGGGAGTTATTAACGTGAGTACGCGTATAAGTAGAAATGCTAGAAACCTGTCTTCCTCAATGGCAGTGGCCTCACAACCCACTGCCTTAGGATTGGGAAAGATATGTAGATGGAGCCTAGGGAACGTGGCCTGTTAGAGTTCATAGCAATGTTCTCAGTAGGACTATGCACTTAGGTCTAACAGTACACGTACGCCGAGCAAACGTTGTAAAACGGTTCCATGTTGTAACATGGAATCGTTTGCGTTTGCAAATCGGCAACTAGTATTTTGGAATCATCAAATTAACGTAACTGTAAAATAATAAATCTCTTAAGCGCAAGCGTAACGTTTCCTCTCACCAACTTTTCATCATATATATATATCTTTGCGCCCTCTTGCCTTATTAGCTTCATACTTTATTACTGATTTAGTTTTATAGGATTTGATATTATTCATGTATATGTCTTAACTGTGACCTCCCAATATTAAACTACACCTTGTACCCCTCCCTGTCCCTTAGCTTCTAAAGTCGGGACAGGGCTGGAGTTCAATTTAGTAGTCGGTGGAAAGATGACCAGTTTGGTGTCGAGTCTTACAAGGCCGTGCGGACGGAGGGGCACGGCCTCTCCTCCTTCGGGGGGAGCCGACATTAATACTAATATGTGCATGATTTAGGAAAAACGAAAATTTTATCAGCCTAGGGTAATTTACGAGCAGTCACATGTGGTGCCGTGACCAGGATTCTCGTCATTAAATGTACTGATTCACTTCAGTGCAACGAGAAAGAACAATTTATGGGTTACTACAATAAAACACAACGTAATTTTATGGTTCTAGAAAATGTAAGAAACAGCTAGAGTTACAACGGCTAAATAAACATATTTTTAATTAAGTCACGGTTTGATTGAGGTGATTGAATTCTTCAACCACTGGTAGTGGGTTCAATTCCCGCATGATTTATCAGTTGATATACTTGCACTCCATTGTCATGGATTTTGGGTTCGATTCCCGTATACTATATGTGGAGCTTTATCTGCTTTTAAGTGGATAACAATCCAAAAGGCTGTTGCTTTTGTTCCAGTGCGACTTTAATGATGGGTTCGAGTCCCTGTTGATGAAGGTTTAGTGCCCGATAGTACTCTTACAGATTTTGATACATGTTTGCTATTGCACGATTTGTATTGGTACGAGTATGAGTGCGTGGATGAGTGAAAGTAGTTGTAATTCACGCCCTCAACTATGGGTAAACTTCATATTATTATTGCTTAGATACCAAGAAGCATGAATCCTACAAATAGGCAATCAATTTACTTGAGGTTTCATTAAACTAATTTCATAGGAAGTTAACCTAAAACTTTTCAACTCTGTAGCGTATGTCATATAATTGGACAGATACTCGTGTGGACTTATTTCGAATTCCAGGATATTTCAAATCTTCGCTTGGCTGTTACTACGCTATGTCTAAACCTTTGGGTTATGCGTTGCGCTTGGGTCAAAGTTTCACCAAATTCAGCTGACGTCGGCCGACTCCAACGGCAGCCGCAGCATGGCTCCAGTTACGAAGCTAAGTTCTATTTTTATTAGACGCTAATATTACCCGTTGTCACGCGTTATGACTTTGTTATCTCGACAATACATATTTTATATTGTTTTGAGCTATAGTACTTTACAAACCTACCTAATCAGATTCAATATTGGAAGCTGTCAGGTAATACTCTTGCCAATATTTTAATATCCAAGTCAGGAGATTACAACACTGTGTCCTAATAGGTCAATAACCGTTAAAATAATCTATGGTGTCCACATTTCAAAGTTAATGCCAAAGTCAAGATTCTTATTTGCTCAATGAAGGTGCACAAAATGTATTGAGATTTTAATTTTAGGTAGGCCCCTATTCTTGCAAATGATCGTTATTTCAAATTACATAACATTCATTTTCTAATACAACTTTCCAAATCTAGTTGGATTTCAGAACGGCTCTTTCCTCTTCGAAACCGAGGGGGGCGACTAATTGGAATAAAGTCTAATATGTCTATGTGCGGACTATTTCAGCTACTCCTACAACTACGAGCAACTCAACTGACTAAGCTGACTCAGCGTTGAGTTGCATTGGGGAAGGCCTCTGTCCAGCAGCAGCTGCGGTAGGCTGAGTTTAGAACGAGGAAGCACCGTAGGTAGCGTCGCCCGATAGCACAAATACTCTTAAAAGAGACTCTGGTATGTAAAACTAAATTATAAGCATGCGCAGGTCTTCTGCAATTACCTGAAATGTGATAAATGGTAAAAGTATTTTGAAAGAGAATAAATTAAAATAGAGGAATTGTGTATCGATTAAAAGATACTTCTGCGAAACTAATCAAAATATAGCAGACGATGCATCTTATTAGATTACAGTTCCAGTTGGAACAATTAAAATAATCTGTTCAGGTGAACATGGCAGACGGGAGTACTTAATGTATTCTTTAGGACTATCATGAAACGGCACAGCTTATCTTATTGTGAAAGCTCATCCGTTGTACTGCGTCATGCGTCTGATTTTCAGAGGGGGGAATGTGACTGTCTGTCACGTACTCCTAATTATTAAGTAGATATTTTAGTATTGATTTTTATTTAAAATCATCACACGGGCCACTTATAAACACATTAAACTTCTATTTTATGGCTTGACAGGCTGGCAAGTGACCGTAATTAATAAAGATTTAGTGAGCTTTCTTCCTTGAATTGTAAAAAATATTGCATCACTTAGAAACGCTTTATGGGAAAGGGACTAGAGAAATCTTAAGAAGAGATAAAAAATTTACTGATTTCTAAAGGATACTAACGCCACATCTGCTGGACAGTCTTGGGTATCGCACGGCCCGGGACCCTTTAAAACAATTGAGACGGTTGCACAAAAAAGAGGCGATTTAAAAAGTATGGGAACATGCCAAGCGTGGTGGGCTTTTGGAGGATGGGCCGGAGAAAGCTGGGTGGATTCGAGGCAGTTGGTTTTAAGTCGCGGAAGTGTCGACACGTGGAGTCGAGCTAAGTCAGAGAGTCGGTCTAAAACGGTTAAAAGGTTAGGACGTAGTAGGTTAGGTTCATGTAGTTAGCGTAATCTTGGTACCAAGATGGACATGTCCCAGAGGACTGTCGTAACGGAGCGATTAGTATTTTATAAGTTAAATATAAGTAGTAGCTATATGCCTAGTTAAAGTGAGTGACGAGATCCTGAAGGAGACGCTGTAGCGGAGGCGAGACTGGTAATGTGTGCAGTACTCTGTAAGTAGCTCGGGGATTAATCCTCTTCAATGAACAATGAACACGTGGTAAGTGTTAACTATAATTAACTCCTAGCTTAAGTAGCAGTTTGGCGGAAACGCAGCGATGTTAATAATTATTTATTTCAGCATGACGGCAGAGCCGCTTTATCATCACAATGTATATTATTATGTCCTGTGTTGTGTGTCCTAATAACTCCTAACCTTGGCACATATTCTTCATCTGCGTTTGAATATAGGGACGGAGACCGCCTTTCGCAACACTATACACACATTTCATGCATACGACAAACACACTATACACCAACACACCCGACTATTGACGAATGTTGACTTTTATTTGACACACCACAAAATGAAAGGCTGAACCGTAATATTCGCATTTCAATTGGGATAAAATATATTGTTCAGTGGTGAAGGTGTGACTGCTCGTAAATTACCCTAGGCTGATAAAATTTTCGTTTTTCCTAAATCATGCACATATTAGTATTAATGTCGGCTCCCCCCGAAGGAGGAGAGGCCGTGCCCCTCCGTCCGCACGGCCTTGTAAGACTCGACACCAAACTGGTCATCTTTCCACCGACTACTAAATTGAACTCCAGCCCTGTCCCGACTTTAGAAGCTAAGGGATAGGGAGGGGTACAAGGTGTAGTTTAATATTGGGAGGTCACAGTTAAGACATATACATGAATAATATCAAATCCTATAAAACTAAATCAGTAATAAAGTATGAAGCTAATAAGGCAAGAGGGCGCAAAGATATATATATATGATGAAAAGTTGGTGAGAGGAAACGTTACGCTTGCGCTTAAGAGATTCATTATTTTACAGTTACGTTAATTTGATGATTCCAAAATACTAGTTGCCGATTTGCAAACGCAAACGATTCCATGTTACAACATGGAACCGTTTTACAACGTTTGCTCGGCGTACGTGTACTGTTAGACCTAAGTGCATAGTCCTACTGAGAACATTGCTATGAACTCTAACAGGCCACGTTCCCTAGGCTCCATCTACATATCTTTCCCAATCCTAAGGCAGTGGGTTGTGAGGCCACTGCCATTGAGGAAGACAGGTTTCTAGCATTTCTACTTATACGCGTACTCACGTTAATAACTCCCTTACGGCAGATTATCCCAATTACTATATTGTAACACAATTGTCACAAGCGTACCGTAGACTCAGTCTGTAGCAGAACATATTGCGATTGTTATTGGTGGACGCCGAAGTGGTTATTCCATCGTCACTTCACATTTCTTTACTCTGCCCCATGTCGTGGTTGCGTGTCTCGCTAAATAGTGTCGATTCAGTAATAGGCCTGTGGCAGCCGGGGTTAGTTTTAACGAGACACAGTCCCTAGCGTTCCTAAGAACGTAGCTATCCAATCAGTTTAGGATACTTGGTGAAGCCTACCCCCGCTCCCTGAAATGTGCGCCAACAATCTCTACGCAATGTTTCTGAGCTAGACCTTTACAGGAAGCAGTATTCATCAGCAACGTTTGGTTGATTTGTACCACAAGTACAAGTCGGCATTCTATCACTGAGCAGTATAATTTGTCTTAATAAATTCGTGAATATTACGGTGTTGCCTTCACCACTGAACAATATATTTTATCCCAGTTTTAATGTGAATATTACGGTTCGGCCTTTCATGTGTAGTACGTCAGATAAAAGTCAACTTTCGTCAATAGTCGGGTGTGTTGGTGTATAGTGTGTTTGTCGTATGCATGAAATGTGTGTATAGTGTTGCGAAAGGCGGTCTCCGTCCCTATAACCAAACGCAGATGAAGAATATGTGCCAAGGTTTAATTAGGAGTTATTAGGACACACAACACAGGACATAATAATATACATTGTGATGATAAAGCGGCTCTGCCGTCATGCTGAAATAAATAATTATTAACATCGCTGCGTTCCCGCCAAACTGCTACTTAAGCTAGGAGTTAATTATAGTTAACACTTACCACGTATTCATTGTTCATTGAAGGGCATTAATCCCCGACTAACTTACAGAGTACTGCACACATTACCAGTTTCGCCTCTGCCACAGCTTGTCTTCTCCCGCGTCTCGACACTCACTTCAACTAGACTTATTACTACTACTTATATTTAACTTATTAAATACTAATCGCTCCGTTACGACAGTCCTCTGGGACATGTCCATCTTGGTACCAAGATTACGCTAACTACATGAACCTAACCTACTACGTCCTAACCTTTTAACCGTTTTAGACCGACTCTCTGACTTAGCTCGACTCCACGTGTCGACACTTCCGCGACTTAAAACCAACTGCCACGAAACCATCAAGCTTTCTCCGGCCCAGCCTCCAAAAGCCCACCACGCTTGGCATGTTCCCATACTTTTTAAATCGCCTCTTTTTTGTGCAACCGTCTCAATTGTTTTAAAGGGTCCCGGGCCGTGCGATACCCAAGACTGTCCAGCAGATGTGGCGTTAGTATCCTTTAGAAATCAGTAAATTTTTTATCTCTTCTTAAGATTTCTCTAGTCCCTTTCCCATAAAGCGTTTCTAAGTGATGCAATATTTTTTACAATTCAAGGAAGAAAGCTCACTAAATCTTTATTAATTACGGTCACTTGCCAGCCTGTCAAGCCATAAAATAGAAGTTTAATGTGTTTATAAGTGGCCCGTGTGATGATTTTAAATAAAAATCAATACTAAAATATCTACTTAATAATTAGGAGTACGTGACAGACAGTCACATTCCCCCCTCTGAAAATCAGACGCATGACGCAGTACAACGGATGAGCTTTCACAATAAGATAAGCTGTGCCGTTTCATGATAGTCCTAAAGAATACATTAAGTACTCCCGTCTGCCATGTTCACCTGAACAGATTATTTTAATTGTTCCAACTGGAACTGTAATCTAATAAGATGCATCGTCTGCTATATTTTGATTAGTTTCGCAGAAGTATCTTTTAATCGATACACAATTCCTCTATTTTAAATTATTCTCTTTCAAAATACTTTTACCATTTATCACATTTCAGGTAATTGCAGAAGACCTGCGCATGCTTATAATTTAGTTTTACATACCAGAGTCTCTTTTAAGAATATTTGTGCTATCGGGCGACGCTACCTACGGTGCTTCCTCGTTCTAAACTCAGCCTACCGCAGCTGCTGCTGGACAGAGGCCTTCCCCAATGCAACTCAACGCTGAGTCAGCTTAGTCAGTTGAGTTGCTCGTAGTTGTAGGAGTAGCTGAAATAGTCCGCACATAGACATATTAGACTTTATTCCAATTAGTCGCCCCCCTCGGTTTCGAAGAGGAAAGAGCCGTTCTGAAATCCAACTAGATTTGGAAAGTTGTATTAGAAAATGAATGTTATGTAATTTGAAATAACGATCATTTGCAAGAATAGGGGCCTACCTAAAATTAAAATCTCAATACATTTTGTGCACCTTCATTGAGCAAATAAGAATCTTGACTTTGGCATTAACTTTGAAATGTGGACACCATAGATTATTTTAACGGTTATTGACCTATTAGGACACAGTGTTGTAATCTCCTGACTTGGATATTAAAATATTGGCAATAGTATTACCTGACAGCTTCCAATATTGAAACTGATTAGGTAGGTTTGTAAAGTACTATAGCTCAAAACAATATAAAATATGTATTGTCGAGATAACAAAGTCATAACGCGTGACAACGGGTAATATTAGCGTCTAATAAAAATAGAACTTAGCTTCGTAACTGGAGCCATGCTGCGGCTGCCGTTGGAGTCGGCCGACGTCAGCTGAATTTGGTGAAACTTTGACCAAAGCGCAACGCACAACCCAAAGGTTTAGACATAGCGTAGTGACAGCCAAGCGAAGATTTGAAATATCCTGGAATTCGAAATAAATCCACACGAGTATCTGTCCAATTATATGACATACGCTACAAAAATATGTATAAGAGTTGGAAAGTTTTAGGTTAACTTCCTATGAAATTAATTTAATTAAACTCTTAGTAAATTGATTGCCTATTTGTAGGATTCATGCTTCTTGGTATCTAAGCAATAATAATATAAAGTTTACCCATAGTTGAGGGCGTGTATTACAACTACTTTCACTCATCCACGCACTCATACTCGTACCAACACAAATCGTGCAATTGCAAACATGTATCAAAATCTGTAAGAGTACTATCGGGCACTAAACCTTCATCAACAGGGACTCGAACCCATCATTAAAGTCGCACTGGAACAAAAGCAACAGCCTTTTGGACTGTTATCCACTTAAAAGCAGGTAAAGCTCCACATATAGTATACGGGAATCGAACCCACTTTAACTAGCATCGGGACCAAAACCATTTAAACCAACGAAACATGCGGGAATTGAACTCACAAACCGTGACATAATCTAATTACTTATCAACTATTGTGTCAGGCGGGAATCGAACCCAAAATCCATGACAATGGAGTGCAAGTATATCAACTGATAAATCATGCGGGAATTGAACCCACTACCAGTGGTTAAAGAATTCAATCACCTCAATCAAACCGTCACTTAATTAAAAATATGTTTATTTAGCCGTTGTAACTCTAGCTGTTTCTTACATTTTCTAGAACCATAAAATTACGTTGTGTTTTATTGTAGTAACCCATAAATTGTTCTTTCTCGTTGCACTGAAGTGAATCAGTACATTTAATGACGAGAATCCTGGTCATGGCACCACATGTGACTGTTCGTAAATTACCCTAGGCTGATAAAATTTTCGTTTTTCTTAAATCATGCACATATTAGTATTAATGTCGGCTCCCCCCGAAGGGGGAGAGGCCACGCCCCTCCGTCCGCACGGCCTTGTAAGACTCGACACCAAACTGGTCATCTTTCCACCGACTACTAAATTGAACTCCAGCCCTGTCCCGACTTTAGAAGCTAGAGGACAGGGAGGGGTACAAGGTGTAGTTAATTTTGGGAGGTCACAGTTAAGACATATACATGAATAATATCAAATCCTATAAAACTAAATCAGTAATAAAGTATGAAGCTAATAAGACAAGAGGGCGCAAAGATATATATATGATGAAAGGTTGGTGAAAGGAAACGTTACGCTTGCGCTTAAGAGATTCATTATTTTACAGTTACGTTAATTTAATGATTCCAAAATACTAGTTGCCGATTTGCAAACGCAAACGATTCCATGTTACAACATGGAACCGTTTTACAACGTTTGCTCGACGTACATGTACTGTTAGACCTAAGTGCATAGTCCTACTGAGAACATTGCTATGAACTCTAACAGGCCACGTTCCCTAGGCTCCATCTACATATCTTTCCCAATCCTAAGGCAGTGGGTTGTGAGGCCACTGCCATTGAGGAAGACAGGTTTCTAGCATTTCTACTTATACGCGTAGTCACATTAATAACACCCTTACGGCAGATTACCCCAATTACTATATTGTAACACAATTGTCACAAGCGTACCGTAGACTCAGTCTGTAGCAGAACATATTGCGATTGTTATTGGTGGACGCCGAAGTGGTTATTCCATCGTCACTTCACATTTCTTTACTCTGCCCCATGTCGTGGTTGCGTGTCTCGCTAAATAGTGTCGATTCAGTAATAGGCCTGTGGCAGCCGGGGTTAGTTTTAACGAGACACAGTCCCTAGCGTTCCTAAGAACGTAGCTATCCAATCAGTTTAGGATACTTGGTGAAACCTACCCCCGCTCCCTGAAATGTGCGCCAACAATCTCTACGCAATGTTTCTGAGCTAGACCTTTACAGGAAGCAGTATTCATCAGCAACGTTTGGTTGATTTGTACCACAAGTACAAGTCGGCATTATATCACTGAGCAGTATAATTTGTCTTAATAAATCCATGAATATTACGGTGTTGCCTTCACCACTGAACAATATATTTTATCCCAATTGAAATGCGAATATTACGGTTCAGCCTTTCATTTTGTGGTGTGTCAAATAAAAGTCAACATTCGTCAATAGTCGGGTGTGTTGGTGTATAGTGTGTTTGTCGTATGCATGAAATGTGTGTATAGTGTTGCGAAAGGCGGTCTCCGTCCCTATAACCAAACGCAGATGAAGAATATGTGCCAAGGTTAGGAGTTATTAGGACACACAACACAGGACATAATAATATACATTGTGATGATAAAGCGGCTCTGCCGTCATGCTGAAATAAATAATTATTAACATCGCTGCGTTTCCGCCAAACTGCTACTTAAGCTAGGAGTTAATTTATTATAGTTAACACTTACCACGTGTTCATTGTTCATTGAAGAGGATTAATCCCCGAGCTACTTACAGAGTACTGCACACATTACCAGTCTCGCCTCCGCTACAGCGTCTCCTTCAGGATCTCGTCACTCACTTTAACTAGGCATATAGCTACTACTTATATTTAACTTATAAAATACTAATCGCTCCGTTACGACAGTCCTCTGGGACATGTCCATCTTGGTACCAAGATTACGCTAACTACATGAACCTAACCTACTACGTCCTAACCTTTTAACCGTTTTAGACCGACTCTCTGACTTAGCTCGACTCCACGTGTCGACACTTCCGCGACTTAAAACCAACTGCCTCGAATCCACCCAGCTTTCTCCGGCCCAGCCTCCAAAAGCCCACCAGGCTTGGCATGTTCCCATACTTTTTAAATCGCCTCTTTTTTGTGCAACCGTCTCAATTGTTTTAAAGGGTCCCGGGCCGTGCGATACCCAAGACTGTCCAGCAGATGTGGCGTTAGTATCCTTTAGAAATCAGTAAATTTTTTATCTCTTCTTAAGATTTCTCTAGTCCCTTTCCCATTAAGCGTTTCTAAGTGATGCAATATTTTTTACAATTCAAGGAAGAAAGCTCACTAAATCTTTATTAATTACGGTCACTTGCCAGCCTGTCAAGCCATAAAATAGAAGTTTAATGTGTTTATAAGTGGCCCATACCGTGTGATGATTTTAAATAAAAATCAATACTAAAATATCTACTTAATAATTAGGAGTACGTGACAGACAGTCACACAGACAAAATTAACCGGAGTAATTTTAGTACCTAATTATTTTATTATTAGGCATCTACCCTAGACTCAAAACCAGAAGTTAACTAAAAGTTATTAGGTAATTATAAATCGTACTTCCAACGTAGCAAAAACAGACGTAATTAACACATAATATGATCCGATAGCAATAATTAAATATTTATAAGACAAAGGACTTATCTCAAGACTGAAACAAAAGACTTTAGATTAGGTACTGACGCAATCTATAAAGACGTAATTTTCGTTCTCTTTTGTCTTATAATTTCGTTGTACTTGTAATCAGGTTACAAAAATATGTATTCAGGTTATTCGTGAATAGGTAGTATTTTTCTAGACTACACAGTAATTTAGGAGTTCTCATTAGTGCTAATGAACACATTGATAGTTTTCCGAGTCCGACCGGCAATTGGTCGAGAAAACTTTTAGGGAATGATGTGGATAGATTTTCCGCCTTCAGGGCACTACCGGTTCTTTAAAAGTGTGTGAGTTACTATTTGTGGAGGTGATTATGTTATTCATTGTTTTTATTCATGCTGAGAAAGGAAGAAATAGAAAACAAATAAATAAAAGTGTGTTGATTATCGTTAACATAAAGAAAAAAAAACACATTAATCCTAAAACAATTAACAAAGCTTAAATGCCAAAAGGGCGTCAGCTCAGCATAATGCCAGATGGCAACATAAGGTACACCACCTGAAGCTGGTTTTCAGCTGCAGCCCACGAATGCCATAAGCTCGAAAAGAAAAACACGTAGATCCACCATCTAATAATTTACTAAAATTCTAGCAAATGAAAATTTTATTTCATTTAATTTGACACCTAGAGAAAATTATCGATAGCTTTCTAAACATGAGCTTTGTTAACAACAAACGTTACAATGACATCATCTGCCTCGCCTTTTCCCAACTATGTTGGTGTCGGTTTCCAGTTCAACCGGATGCAGCTGAATACCAGTATTTTACATGGAGCGACTGCCTATCTGACCTCTATAACCCAGTTAGTACTGGGTAATACAATACCCAGTTAGTACTGGGTAATACAATGCCCATTGCTAAGACTGGTTGTCAAACTTTCGGGCCACTGACTACCTGTAACGACTATTAAAGATTTTATAATGACAGCGGGAACCAACGGCTTATCGTGCTTTCCTTTTTTAATGGGTGGTCACCCATTCACAGACCAACCTATTAAAGCGCGGCTTTACCTGAAGATTAATCCGAGTGGCTGTTATTATTTAGCCACGAGCTCCTCGTAAAAAAAATCAGCTTTTAATTTAACCTAAACAACAAAATGGTTCTCGACTCGACTAACAGAAGTTACATACAGGTCCTGTATAAAATAATGTATGCCAAATAATGTTTGATTATTTGAGGAGCTCGTGGCTAAATAATAACAGCCGCTCGGGTCGATCTTTAGGGAGGAGCTCGTGGCTAAATAATAACAGCCGCTCGGGTCGATCTTTAGGGAGGAGCTCGTGGCTAAATAATAACAGCCGCTCGGGTCGATCTTTAAGGAGGAGCTCGTGGCTAAATAATAACAGCCGCTCGGGTCGATCTTTAGGGAGGAGCTCGTGGCTAAATAATAACAGCCGCTCGGGTCGATCTTTAGGGAGGAGCTCGTGGCTAAATAATAACAGCCGCTCGGGTCGATCTTTAGGGAGAAGCTCGTGGCTAAATATTAACAGCCACTCGGGTCGATCTTTAGGTTAAGCCGTGCTTGCCTAGGTTGGTCTGTGGATGGGTGACCGCCCATTACAAACCGAGTTTCCTCCGTGCCTCGGAAAGCACGTTAAGCCGTTGGTCCCGGCTGTCGTCTGTAGATCTTTGACTGTCGTTACAGGTAGTCAGTGGCCCAAAAAGTCTGACAACCAGTCTTACTAAGGGGTATCGTATTACCCAGTACTAACTGGGTTGTGGAGGTCAGATAGGCAGTCGCTCCATGTAAAATACTGGTATTCAGCTGCATCCGGTTAGACTGGAAGCCGACTCCAATATAGTTGGGAAAAGGCTAGGCAGATGATGAAATAATGTTTGATTCAAAACATTAAATCGCAGCTCAACTTATGCAAACAATAATTATTATGAAAGCAATATGAATAGTGTTGAAACGTTCGGAGCAACGCAATAAAATATTGATTCCATAGAATAATATTCACAGTTGAAACGATTTATTGAAAGCCACTAAATTCAGCAGCATTCATTATTTAAATGTACCTGTATTGTATATTAAATAGAAATTCAATGATTTGGTTTGCCGTAATTCAATATTGTCTGGCGAAGGCCTTGTTAAAGATTTGCTTAGTGATTTTCTATCAGGTACTTCAAAATTAAGCAAAACTATAGGACTATAGACAAAGTAGATAGCAAGACGAACTGCACTAAGAACTAGAAGGAGGACGTGAGGGTTTGCTAGAGATAGAATGAATGCAGGGAGGCCAAGGAGTGGGACAGAGTAGGCGAGGAAAAAAAATAGGATTTATCATCATCTGCCTAGCCTTTTCCCAACTATGTTGCAGTCGGCTTCCAGTCTAACCGGATGCAGCTGAATACCAGTATTTTACATGGAGCGACTGCCTATCTGACCTCCACAACCCAGTTAATATGGGTAATACGATACCCCTAGGAAAGACTGGTTGTCAGACTTTTCGGGCCACTAAATACCTAACGACTGTCAAAGATCCTACAAATGACACCCGGGACCAACGGCTTAACTTACTTTCCGAGGCACGGAGGAAACTCGGTATGTAACGGGTGGTCACCCATCCACAGACCAACCTTGGCAAGCACGGCTTAACCTAAAGATCGACCCGAACGGCTGATATTATTTAGCCACGAGGAAATAGGACTATTGAAAGTTATAACTCAAAAATATTTGTTAAGCATTTTTTGGCGAAGATTAGGGACTGTACAAGCACTGCCTTAATGTGTGATGGTGCAGGAAAACATCGTGAGGAAACCAAACAAGCATGCCTAAAAGATATTTCTCTACGCCATGTAAAGCCAAGTCAGAGGCCCATGGGCGGCATAAAAACACTGACACCAGGTTAAGCACTAACCACACGTTAAAGATGAACAAGTAAAACTACGAATAAATATAGGTACTTATCGTGTACCTTGTTAGCTCTCGGTATATTTCCATGTGGGAATACATACGTCCACGTTCCAGTCTACTTTTAATGTCGGTTTATCTTTTGACGGCAAGGTTGGCGCAGTGGCTGAGCGATTGACTGCTGCGCTGCGTGTCGCGGGTTCGATTCCCGCACGGAACAAATATTTGTGTGGCCTACAAGTGGTTGTTCCGGGTCTGGCTGTTTGTGTATGTGAGTTTAAATGTTTGTAAACGCACCCACGATATAGGAGAAATTCCTAGTGTGGGGCAACGTTTTTTAAAAAAAAAAAAAATGTATGATCGCCTTACTACATAATTATGTATGTAGGTTTCTGACAAGAATTCGTGAATATATTTTGAGAGTTTTCACGCTGTCATGAACTAAGTACATTTTTATTTTTAAGACACACACACACATTCTACATTCACACATTCTACTAATATGACGTAGTTATGGGTAGTCTGAATTCTGAACGTTATCAGTTTAAAGGGTAACTGAGTTTAGGAGGTTGGATAGGTAATTTATAATCAATCGCATTCGGTAAGACTGCTGAGAAAAGCTGGGAAAAGGCTAAGCACATGAATACGTCCATCCGCCCGCCGTCCGCCCTACCTATGTAGCATATTATCCTTCTTGCTTACGTATCTCTCGAACCAACTAACTCTAAACTCAGCTTTTTCATGTCTAATAGTTGAGTTTTTTTTTAATACGTCCACAACAAGCGCCGCTTAGTCATAAAAGTTATCACGAACAAGTGGCATTTTTTATGTCGAGTTTCCGTCTCACGTCAGACATTTTGCCACGGTTTATAGTCGCCCTGACAAAGTCGTGGCATTGCGACAAATCCCGTTTGTTTGTCGCAGTTAGTGTTTAGTGTCCAAGTTGAGTGATTGTGTAATGAGAGGGTAGTCGTATACTGGTGATCATGTCCAATGGTCAGTGATGGTACTCAGCCGCGCGGCCTTACCATAATTATTATCAGTGAACCAATGTAATTGCACCACGCGCGGTACAACATGTGAAACAAATTTTTCTATCTGTCGGATCCGGTCGTTAGTATAGACATAAAATAAATCACAAGTACTCTGGTGGTGACACCACGAGAAAAAACTTACAAGTTTACCCACACCACAGCGTGCTTCTACAAAGCCCTGATGTTCAGCTCGAGGTGAGGGCGTCATTCAGTGAGATCGCGGCGGAATTGAAACGTCTTGGAACTGTACCCGATTCATCGTGCCCGTGTCATTGTGTTAAGTTGTAATCTCAAGTAATTCGTTAGTTTTGCTAGAAACAGTGTATTGCCCCCAGTGTATTTTCATTGCACGAAACCCATCGTCTGCCCACATGATGTACGAGCCTAACGGAATAAATCCTGACATATTCGACATATCTTTTATTATACCTTGTCGTATACGGTAATACGTAAAAGATTTTGAACGACCTGTAATAATACTGGTATTCTTTGAAGAACGTCGAATTCCCGAAGTTAAATTAAATGATCTCAAATTGGAACTTATTATAGTCAACATTCATGTTTTTGTCTGATTATAATTTTCGATACCGAATTCACAGACGCTGGATTGATTGAAAACAAAATTAAACATAATATTAATTTTTATTATTTTTCTCTAGATATAAATGCTTAGGAATCTATGAAAAAATCTGTACCTACAGAAAATGAATATCTACATTCTTTTTTAAAACGTCCTTCTCAAGTTTATCTTATTTAAAATTAATGCATTCTAAGATTAACTAACAGACTGCCAATTAGACTGTTAAAAGAAGGAAACTTCCTAAGCCGCCAAAGTTATTCAAAGTTATATCAACACCCACGTAACCCTTGCTAGACTAGAAAATGAAGTCTTTAACTAACTGTCGCCGGCGACCTTCGTCCGAGTGAAATTATTTTAAAAACATTACTTCTCTATTTGAATCAATCAATTACAGGGGTTTTCATTTTTTTGCACGAAACCCATTTTCTAAATTAAAAGTTGACTGAGTTACTCTTTATAATTTCAGCTATCTGCGAGTAAAGGTCCTGTCAAAATCGGTCCAGCAATTTTGGAGATTAGGAACAAACAGAGAGACAGAAAAAAAATTTTTTTTTTTTTTACCGTTTTGTTCCTTGAGGATTATAACATTTTTGAGGCATGATTAACGGTACAATTGATAGATTGTTGCTAATACAAAGTTAAAACATGTCGTACCTCTTTTCCCAAGGCTGTACCTCAAGCCTTATATGTTATGCTACTAAGTAGGCCGATCCTAAGAAGGCGGCATCACCATCATCATCTTCCTGCTCTTGTCCCATATTACTTAGGGTCGGCGCAACACGTTTTTTTTTCTTCAATTCTCGTCTGTCAACCGTCACGCTCTGATTTACTCCTTTTTCTGTCATATCATTCCTTACACAATCCCTCAGAAGGCGGCATACTATCTAGTTAATATGTGATTACTATTTACGATTAAGATCGTTACCATCAAAAGACAATAATTAAACTTCATTCCTCTCTTTTTCTTGAGATTGGAAAAAAACTAAAAAAGGTCAAAAAAAAATGTCTTTTGTGCAGTGTTTTTTGTAAAAAATGTTTTTGAAGGTTCTAAAACGGGTTGTATTAGGACCTTCAAAAACATTTTTTGGTATTTTTTTTTTTAATTCATTTATTTTGCATTTTTAATTAGCCATTCATTTGTGTATGTATACCGATAAATATCAGATTCGATTCAATTAATAGCAGATAAGCAGTAACACTAAGATTCATTATCCAAAAAGATACCCACCAACGTAAATATTTTGCTAGATGTTTTCCTCTGCAAAAGAAAATATTGGTATTCAGGTCAACGAAAGTATCCGCTGGGATATGTCGGTAGATATTAAAATTATGTCAATCATTTTGAATGGTTGATACCCGATAAATTTCGTGTTCGTTAAGGTGATGTCAGAAATGGCAGGTCAATAATTTATGGGGTTCAATATTTTTTCACGGGCTGACAACCAACCTGAAGGAAGAAATCTTTCGTTTTCTTTGAATTTCCTATTAAATTGAAATTATTATATTTTTTTTTTTTGCTTTTTTTATTATTTCGATGTTATTAATGGTACGAAAATTTCGGAAGCTATGAGCAAGGTGCGATGGTCTAATTTGTAAGACGTCCGGTGTACACAATCGGAAGGTCGCAGGTTCAAACCCTGCTCGCACTAGAATTATTCTTTCCATATCAAACAGCTGCCACTACTAAACTCCACTTAATTCGCCACGACTACAACTACGCAGCTCCATTCCTAGAATACCAACCCACCCATAATTAGCTAACCCAGACTAGAACTTCAAAGGTGTGTGGGAAGTCAAAATTCCAGGAAATTCCATTCCAACAGTCCTGTGGGTAAGAGTGGACGCTATTTTGTTTTATTTGAATAAATTGCTCGCTTCGCGGGTGGTGGAAAGCATTTGTTTTCACTTAGAAAACCACTCGACGCTCTTGCCAATCCCCCACTCAGGTCGTGGCTGTGAAAAGAGCGGGGAAGCGGGGAAGTGAGTTTGTGGGGCAAACGTGGTATTGTGTTTTTGTAAAAGGAATGTCCAACACGCTGAACATATATTATTTTGCGAAGCTGTTGTGCCGAGGCGCACTGCATAAAAGTGTGGCAAAACGTTTAGGTAACAGCACTGGTATGGTTTTACTCTTCTAAGTTTTTAAAAGCGATTATTGTCTATTTATAAGATCCTGAGCGGTGCCACTTTCATAAAATCACTTAATAGTAATAGCACTGCGTATGATTAATTTTACAGCTTCACATAATACTTACGAAAATTCGATATAATCTTGTATTTTTAACTTACTGATGACTCAAAAACATCGTTGTTGCAGAAATGTGTTGTTATCTATTTATTAAACTTGTTGTCCTTGTCGACATGTTTGCTCACAAATATTTACAACATGTTTGAAATGAAACTGGTAGACAACCTACGTTGAATACATTATCGTTTTTTAACCTAGTGCAAATGTAGGTTAAAGAATGATTTCCACCAAATGGCTCTCATCGGATCGGAACGGAACGGATTTTACCATCTTTAAACGATATTAAATCGTGTACACAGTATTTAAAGTCTAAAATCAAAGCATTTCAAAATCAAAGCATTTAATTCAAGTAGGCCAGTTACAGGCACTTTTGAATTGTCGAAACGAAGACAACATTAAAAAATAGCTACAGTCCCAGTCACAAGGCACAAAAAACTGTGAAAGTACCGTAGTTGCCCATTCCCTAATGTAGATCTCTATGGAGAAGAACGGGCAAGAAACTCCAATAACACAGAACTCTCTATATTACCAAGCCGCGCACAGCAGCTTCTTCCGCGACATGCTATTGAAACCGAAAGTATGCTGCGACGCGCGACCGGCTGCGTTCGCCTGTCGTCGTATCCGATCGGATCCTTTTGAAAAATTTGGACACGTCAACACGGTAGGAATGAAACTATTTAACTAGGCACAGAAACGGATACGTACGCAAGCGACGGTTCGAAGCCGATTGATCCTGCCGGACGCGATCGGCTGTCGCCGCATCCATTCGTATCCTTTCCGATCCGATGCGATGCGAGCCGTTTGATGGAAATCATCCTTAAGAAAATCTTTCACATATCAAATTAAATGTGTAAATAATTGCTTTTCTTATGGCTCCACATTAGTATTGACCGTGCAGTCAAGTAGAAGTGTTAAAAGTGAAAATTAACCCATGAAAATGTGGATTTACGAAATTATCCGACCGCCTTCTTACCCTTACTGTAACATTATTTGCTCAAGAAGTAAAGGGGTTGAAAGGGTCCTTATTTGTTGTTCTTTATTATATTCAGCGCTAACAAATGTAGGCACAGCAGAAATTCAGGTTAGTGCTTACATTATCCAAATATATATTTGTAAAAGTAGTGGTGGGCTTTTACATCTAGAATTAAATGCGTATTTTCAGATATTTATATTGAATTTTAACAAAATTAAAAGCTAGCTTTCTAAAGTAAATAATATTTAAGTGTGGCAACAAACCGCTATAGTGTAAAACAGACCGGCCAACTGCGAGTCGGACTCGCTCATGATGGGTTTTTTAATTTTATTTTATTCTTTGTTATAGTGGCAATAGAAATACACATTCTGTGAAAATTTCAACTGTCTACCTATTACGATCTTGAGATACAGCCCACTGACAGACAGACGGACGGATAGCGGAGGCTTAGTAATAAAGTCCCGTTGGTTATCATCTGTTACGGAACCCTAAAAAAATAATGGTGCTCTGAATTCGCACATTCTTTTATTTTAACATTCTTCACACAATTTGCAACCCCATTCTTGCGTATTTAGATTATTATTATTTTGCTTAAAACACTTTTCTTAAACCCATTCCTTAGCCAAAAACAATCTGGTATCCAATTTAGCTTCCCCCATTCCCCCACCCTGTTTGTCACCCTGAAGAGTCTTTAAAGCCATTACAGCTGCACTTATCTTTATTGATTACCAGCTGTTGCCAAACTACTTTGTGTCAGTTTCCTGGTGCCTTAAACTTGGCTCCTAATGCACGAAGTAACACACAGTACTGACATTAGTTAGTGCTTGCAACTTAATTACTATCTCGGAAATTTATTAGGACTGTTTCTGTGACGTAGAGGAGGCCTATTGAAGGAAATCTAGGCTGACTTTTCTAACGCTTCTCAGACTTTTGTTGCGCTGAGTGAGTTCCGGTGCGTCTGTTGGTCTCTTTGTAAGAAATAAGGTACAAATCCTTAGGTGACTACTAGCTCAAGATGCAGTGGCAAATCGCTATGAAAAAAAGAAGGAAAAAATATTAATTTGTCGCAGGGACATGACATGCATCATACAAAATTACAAAAAATAAACAAACGTGACAGACAGACAACAGAGACAGACAGAGTAGAGAGTATGAAAGACGTTTGTTGTTAGTTATATTGAGTAACATAGAAATCCGTAATATTACTAGTGTCTTCGGTGTACGGTTGTTGTCCTCTTCAGCATCGTACCTTAATTCTTCTTTAAATTAATTAAACGAATTGTCTGAAGATAGTCTTCTAACAAAAAATCTGATACAGCCAAGCACTGTCAGTCATCATCTGCCTAGTCTTTTCCCAACTATATTGGGGTCGGCTTCCAGTCTAACCGGATGCAGCTGAATACCAGTATTTTACATGGAGCGACTGCCTATCGGACCTCCACAACCCAGTCAGTACTGGGTAATACGATACCCCTTAGTAAGACTGGTTAGCCAAGCACTGTCAGTGTGATTTTTAAATATTCAAACGTGAAAAAAGTCTTTACTATAGGCAATAATTAATATCAACAGACGAAAGAAATCTGGGCGACTAACATGGTTATTCAAGTATATTGATTCATAGCTATCAGATTTTGTACCGATTTTAAACGAAACTCTTCTTTAAAATCAAGAGAATCGTTGTAGAATATCAAATACTGTACTAACTCTTTGTTTAAGTTCAACAGTACCCTCATCTCAATATATTACATTCAGCGTTTTAATATTTAAAGCCCACTATTTCGCCATTCCATTGGCCGTAACGATATAATATTTTCAACATAACACGTGGTACATTAAGATGTTTCGAGTCCTTTTCAAGAGTCGAGAGATTTCTTTTGTTTTATTCATAACCTCGTGAATCTTGAGTCGGAGTCGTAACAACTTGGGGACGTTTCATTCAATATTTTGACGGTAGTTTGTAGTGAAAGACGATAAAGGAGATACAGTAAGTTATTTAGGTATGAAATGTTTCAAACCTTTAATTATTTTAAACGTTGAGAGGAAAGTTTTGATTGTAAATTTGGATGGCTAGGATAAGAGTATTGGAAGACCAAGTAAACGATGTATGGAGAATATGAAAGATGGTATGGCTTGAAATAAAGTTATTTCTTTTCTTTACAGAGAGAGAGAAGTATGGACGTTAAAAACATGTTGCGCTGGCCGCAAATATGTTGCTATGAAGACAAAAGACACTTGATGGAAATTGTGATACTTAGTAATATTCGACTCTAAACTATGTAACCTTACCTAATTCTATTGTAAGATTTAATTACTTTATCCCACAAAATTAAATAAAACTCTCAACTGGCTTGAAAAAGGCTTCATAATGAATTAAAAACGTGAAAAGTCCTACATGACACATTTAATTTTTCCTACAAACAAACGGAACAAATAATTTCAACAGGCGACTCCATTCTGAATGTGCGTAAGGGCCCGGAGAACCATGGAGTCGCGAATGCTTAATTAATTTTGAAAGGAGGTTTCAAGTTTTCAGCCACGATGTTGCTTTTTTATATGGCGTGGCTCCATCATTAGTTTGGTGTCGACATCTTGTGGTATCAAAGGGAATACAGTCTACTTTTTCATTAATTTTAATGATATTAACATGGATACTTTTGAGAGCGAGTGTGGAGATTTTGGTTCGTTAGTAGTTAATTGTTTGAGGTGTTTTGAGTATGGTTGATGAATAGTGTTGTGTGTTAAAGTTGGTTGTGATTTGTTTTAATGAAGTAGATGACGTGTATTTGTGTAGGTTTATTTTGATTTTAAAAACTTTTGCTCGAACGTATTGAATGCACACTAAGTGCTTAAAAGAAGAAAATTGAGAAATCATTGGAAGTTATTCTTTCGTGTGTGTATTGAACTATGGGACCTGACAACCGCTGTAGGATATCATTTCTTTGGTATACAAAACCTGATAGAGAGAGAAACATGGGCCTCTTTGGAGGAGACCTTTACCCGTACAGGGGTTCTTGCAGACTATAAATACTAACAAACTGACAATACTAATACCATACCATAAAGTACAAACTAACCATATTAAAAATAAGAAACAACTCTAACATTACAACTAAGTACTGAACCATGATTAATAAGATAAAATATAGTTTACTGGAAATAAATGAGTTTTTTATTTATTTTACACTAGCAAGACATCCGGCTTCGCACGGGCCCTTCCTCAAACTTCAAACAAACTTTCTTAAACATTTCTCTTGAATCACTCTATCTATTGCTGGAAACTGTATTAAAATCCGTTGCGTAATTTAAAAGATCTAAGCGTACAAACAGCGGGAGTGACTTTGTTTTATCTTCTTTATCGTGTGGTTAGTTCCTAACCTGGTGTCAAAGTTTTTATGCCGTCCATGGGCCTCTGACTTGGCTTAACATGCTGTCAAGAAATATCTCTCAGGCATGCTGGTTTCCTCACGATGTTATTCCTCACCGAAGCAAGTGATGATTATACAATACGCACATGAATCCGAAAAATCAGAGGTGCGTGCCTTGGGTTCGAACTCGAGACCTATGACTTGGCAGTCCAACGGTCACACCACAAGGCTGTCACTGCTTACTTTGTTTTATACTATGTAAAGATATAGTTTATAACCTGAATTAACTTATAGGATACTTTTTATCCCGGTACTACGATCCCGTGGGACAGTACCGAACACCACGTTTACGACACCGCGGGCTAAGCTAGTCTTTAATATTGATCAAATAGCACACACAGCTACTCTTTCAAATTCCTCCATTATCTGTAAGTAATCTGTAGTGTCTTTAGTCTTCCAAAGGATTTGAAAGTGGATTTCTTTCATTCCTTTCCGCGTTATCTTGTCTTTACTGCAAGGATTTCAAGGGAGACGTGCAGAGATAAGAAATTCTTTATTACGTTTTCTTTTGTTGCTGAAGCTAGTATGGCTCAAGTATATTTGGGACTGTTTCGTTTGAAGTCGAGTTTTAAAGTATGTGTACATGTGTACATGGTACTTAAAAAATCGAATTCAAACGAAACAGACCAATTTGTACGTGTTTTTTAACCTAAATACTAACTTTCTTACGACGACACTTTTGGCGCAGTGGCTGAGCGATTGGCTGCTGCGCTGCGTGTCGCGAGTTCGATTCCCGCACGGAACAAATATTAGTATGGCCTACGGGTAGTTGTTGCGGGTCTGGCTGTTTTTGAGTTTAAATATTTGTAAACGCACCCACGATACTCGTACAGGAGAAATTCCTAGTGAGTGAGTGAAGCAACTTTTTTTTACTCTTGAAGGTAAAAGTATATTATGTCACATCATCATCATCTGCCTAGCCTTTTCCCAACTATGTTGGGGTCGGCTTCCAGTCTAACCGGATGCAGCTGAATACCAGTAATTTACAAGGAGCGACTGCCTATCCGACCTCCACAACCCAGTTAGTACTGGGTAATACGATACCCATTGCTAAGACTGGTTGTTTGGATTTTCGTGCCACTAATTACCTGTAACGACTGTCAAAGATCTACAATTTTACAAATGACACCCGGGACCAACGGCTTAACTTGCTTTCCGAGGCACGGAGGAAACTCGGTATGTAATGGGCGGTCACCCATCCACAGACCAACCTAGGCAGGCACGGCTTAATCTAAAGATCGATCCGAGCGGCTGTTATTATTTATTATGTCACATCAATCGTCACAATAAATATTATCTACTGAACGAATGACGAAACACAGAAGCACGTGCAAGAGGTCCCATCCAATTATAAATAGTCCCACTTACCACCTACACCCTCCCCAAAAAGTTAAGTAGGTGTATCACGTACCATTGAAAGGTTAAACCTAAATAATAGGCTTCAGCCACCCTCAACAAATATTTAAGGTTCAAACGAAAATAGGCTTTAATGTCCTTCAGTTGTCGAGACAATAATATAAAAATTTAAATAAGTGTTTAAAAAATGCTTTGAGAATAAACTGAGTTGACAGGGTTAAGTCAGACTGACGAGCTGTCAGGATCAGAAACTTAAATGGATATTATACTCTAAAGCCTTGGGAGGAAACGATTTTATAGGAAAATATGTTTATACTGTTTCATTTTGTATCGAAAGGAATTATGGTAGTGACGAAATTACGGCAAACATAAAAATATAAAGAGAAACTTGACTCCTACCAAAAGTACCTACAGGTCTTTAATGGCATTGGACAGACGTAAGAATTGTGAAAACTCATGACTTTTGTCCTGCGGTGGGATATTCCAGGCCATAGGTTACGTACGTTACAGGCGGAAAGCTCACGCACGGGTCGATCTTTAAGGTTAAGCCGAGCTAACAAAGGTCGGTCTGTGGATAGGTGACCATTAATTACATAGCGAGTTTTCGTGCTTTGCAGAGCATTTAAAGCCGTTGGTCCATCCGTCAGTTATTCGAACGTCTGACAATCAGTCTTACCAAGGGGTATCGAATTACCCAGTGCTAAATGGGTGGTGGAGGTCGGATAGCTGCATCTTCTTAGACTGGAAACCGACCCCAACATAGTTGGGAAAAGGCTAGGCAGTTGTTGAGGGTTCGTAAATAGATAGTGGATCAAATTAGTTTGTTCAGAAATTTCGCGTATCACAGGATGGTTGAAAGTTAGAATACCAATAATTGCTGCTTGAAGCTGGCAAAGTGCTATTAGCTTTCCTGAAAACTCTCAGTAGCAGCTCGAAGTTGTGCATTTGAGCTTGCTCGAGATGTTTATGAGACTTATGTTTATTAAAAATGAGCTAATACGACACTATAACTGTTATTAGTAGTATATAAGTGTACAGTCAGTCTTAATTGTTTATCAAATTGGCACACTACATCAATATGCCGTGTGATTCAAATATACGGACGATTCAAATATACGGACAATTTATTTAAGTTTGATGCAAAGAGATTTACAAGACTTACAGACATTGGGAATATTTTCATACAAAAATTTTGATACAGAACGTTTTCGATCTTAACACACGAATGCTACCTGACAAACAGGAGTTTGACACTAGACAGACCGATTTGTTACTAAGAAGTAACAAGTATTAAGATTTTCTTCGCCTTGTCCCGTCTATCGGTTCGGTTTGAAGTCAATTTGCGCAAAATTTAATTTAACGGAATTGGCTCAAAATCAGTTAGCTGCACAGCATTAAATGGTTGCCCTTTTATGTACTCTAAGGATCGGATGTATGCTTATTTAGATATCAAATAAAACCATCTTATTTTACAAGTTACTACTTTGACGGCTACTGTCTCTCTAACATTTCGGATTGTAATTTCCTTTTTCTTTTACTACGTCATCCTTCTCCTGCCCTTATTCCAATTTATTTGGGGTCGCCGCAGCTTGTCTTCTTCTTCCATACTTCTCTATTACTCATCATCTCAGCAGTCACCTCCTTTCTAGCCATATCATCGTTCATACAGTCCATCCATCGTTTCTTTGGTCTTCTTCTACTCCGATTGCCATATACATTCATACTCAAACTTGTCCTTACTACAGTTTCCTCATTTCTCCGAATCACATGTCCAACGTACCTTCTAAATGACCACAAAAGTTAAGGTCTTCTCAGTACCTATCCACTATCAAAATGAAAAACACACTAATAAAACTATGCAATCCAAGAACATTTAATACGACGAAATCCATACTAAACTATTCTAGAACTAACAGCCCATAAAGTACGATAACCATACATACAACAGATGTCACTAATAAACGTTTCTGTTTATTAACTGGCGTATCTCAATAACGATAGCGTAATGCGGATGTGACGTCATAAATAATACGCCGGCTGGCTATATCCATAGAATAAGACCGATATAGAAGCGATACTGTCTCTCTGGACGTATTATACGAGTATTAGTTTGAGCCGTACCAATAACGTTCTACAGAGCTCGCCGTCAGGGCCGCTATCTTCGATAATCTTCGATAATCGTCTAGATTGGCAACACTTTTTGGCTTGGATAAGTATAACAGAGGCTTAATTCAAATCAGGCAGACATACACTTCCCTTTTTGCGATGTATGTAATCAAGTCTGCTCTAAAACAGTAAAAATCATCGTAAGGATGTATATTTGATGTTCTTCTTACTTAGCACCAAAATCGAATGAATTTAACATCTAACAAATCACGCTAGGCTCCCGTAGTGGATAACAGCTCACTCTATCTCGCGGACCGCTTCGTTGGTCTAGTAGTCGCAAGTGCGACTGCTGGCCTGGAGGACCCGGGTTCGATTCTCAGTTCGGGCAAAAGTGTTATTGGGTTTTTCCATCAGGAATTTCTCAGTAGCAGCCACGTAGTCTCTACATGTTCCCGGTTGATGGCAATGGGCTTGCCCCTTATTACATGGGACTTACACATAAGTGGCGAAACGTGGTTGTACTATTAAGTAAACCTCTGCCTAACAATTCGGGGATTACAGGCGTGATGTTATGTTAATATTTCAAATCGCCGATTGGTAGTGATGGTAGGGAAATTGGTAGGGAAGTAGTAGGAGGAGATAATATGAGCAGCCACCACGGGTCATAATAAATAGGTGTAAAAAAAATAAATAAAAAAAAAACTGCAAAAATGCAGGGCTGTAAAAATTATTCCGGCAGTACCAGCGCTTCAACAAAGCCATACGAGTTTCGCGTCTACACGAATTTCTTAATCTATGGCACACACATTTGTTAGGCGACAGCTTGGTAAGTTTAGGCGTAAGTTGCGATGCGATCTCGTTTCAAAATAGTTTTAAGTTAAGCGAAATGGTTTTGCAGTAGTCACTTAATATACAATCTTGTTGATGATAATAATATTATGATGGAGCGAAGATAGAAAGCTATTTCGACTTAGATATGATTTGTTCTACTTTATAACAGTGGGGTCTAAGGGTCAGTTTCCAGCAAGAGGGCATATCCTCGCGCTTATTTATGATGTCTTTGAAATTCGACGCAGGCATGAAGCATCTCCTCGCGCGTGTTTGAGGATGCGCCAGTCCTTTATTGACTGTCACCAAAAAAGTTCCTTATTGCTACGACATAAAGGCGCACTCAATAGCAAATTGTTACCTGTTCCTCTCAATGTGTGGACGGAAAACTATTTTTTTTTTTTTTTGTTATATATAAGCCTGTACCGTCCCACTGCTGGGCAAAGGCCTCTCTAATTCCTTCCATGTACACTTTTCTCCGAGCCGGCCTAGAAATAGGTGGCGAGACGATTTGGACGCTTACCGCGAGGACTGGCCCGAGGAGGCGCGAGAAAAGAGTACATGGAAGGAAAAGTAATAATAAATTGTATTAACCCAGTACTTACACGTGCAGCTTAATAAGTTAATAGTGATTTAAGATGCCGAAAGCAATGTTTTTCGAAGATCTATGATGATTTGATCTGTTTCTGAGATTTCTAAAGTGCATTGAAAATGTTTAGAGGTGTTTTTAATTGTATTTTTGCTAGCTAATGTAAGTTAGATGTATCTGTATCTTGGTGGTAGTTGTCATTGGCGTTATAGCTGTTAAGGTGTTATTTATGTAATAAATAAATCTTTTATTGGATATTTTAGTACCCAAAAGGAACAATGTTGCCCGCTTTATTACTAATTGGGGGACCTGGATTTCCAGTAGACATGAATTGAAGGTTGTCCTTTGATCATTTCATATCATTCTATTTGTATGAGTTTTGCTGAGACCTACCCATCCGATAAAACCTTAGGTAACCCCAACGAAACTGAAGATCAAAGATAGGTTTATTTTTAGCCTAAAATTATAAGGGATATGCTTTCGTTTCCACATATAAGCACACGTCCTTACTAATTAAGTTCTGCACGAATACACAGTTTTATCTTTATTTGAAGCGGTATGCCCTTCAGAAATAATGAGTGAGAGATCACGAGTTCAAATTCCAAGCTTTCCACTGGCATGGTGTAGTAATGCTTACTACACCATGGCCTGGTGGCCTTGGGGTTGAACAACTAAACAATCAGAAGCCCTAGCTATCGGTGCATGAAAAACCAGTTTTCTTACGTCTATTTAGCGACCTGATATGGGTAAATCTCAGAAAACGATGGATGGACTGTGTAAAGAATGAAATGGCAAGAAAGAAGGTGTCTGGCGAGATGACGAGTAATAGAGAAGTATGGAATAAGAAGACATGCTGCGCCGACCCCAAATGAATTGGGATAAGGGCAAGAGAATGATGATGATCTGGGTAAATCTCAGACTCTTACGTTTCTGTTATCAGGTACACTGACCTTATTGGTGAGGTTCTTCAGAAAAGTCAGGTGCATAGTATTCGCAATCGGTGAGCATGTATCACAAGATGTATGACCGTGGACGAGGCAAAAGGAGTATGTAAGGTATCGTAGCAGGTGGCGTGCTGTAGTTTCTGCCTTGGGATTTTATGTTATGGCGTCAATGAGACTATCTCCGTAACCATAATAACAGGTACTATGAAATTGCCGTTTTTTTCGCACATTTTGTTCTGTTTGTAACTTTGACGTATTGTTATTGTTTTCCTAATTCCATTTTTATTGAATTAATTGTTTAATGACTTACCTTTTAGAGTTTTAGGATCTGGGACATTTGCGCGAAAGACATATGCGCGAAGGACACTTGCGCGAACCCACTTGCGCGAAAAGACATATGCGCGCATGGACTTTTGGGCGATTAGACTTTTGCGCGAATCGACTTTTGCGCCCATAGACACTTACGCGCATAGACACATGCGCGCATAGACTCTTGCGCGATTGGACTCTTGCGCGAATGGACTTACTCGCGACTAGCTACGGTTAATCTGTAGAGTAAACATAACATCATATTATTTCTTATTTTCAATGAGATAGAGAGAGAAAAGTGGCAACACTGCCCGAGTGACGTCAAATTAGTTTTTCGTATTTTAATATTAAATTTAATTAGTGATTAAGTTGTATTATGGTGTAATTATATGTAATATCGTATGTTACATGTGTAAATACTCAGGAAAATTGTTTTCCTGATAATTAATGATGGATTCGGTTATACGACGTTACCGGTAACCTAAAAACAACAGCTGACGTGGTTTAACTACGGATTTATACGGAGAGTATTTGTTTACTTTTTATTTTATAATACCACACAATCGTCCCTTAAACTCGATAACACGTCTACGCCAATTCTAGTATAGTGTTGTTTTTTTTTGCTGATTTAGTACCCTGTATTGGTTCTAAATGGCTTCGTTGAGAAATGTATGTTCGTAAAAAGTAATTTTATTTTTTAACTGTTTCAACGCTTCTTAAATCATTCTTTGCAATATTAATTAAATGTATATAATGTCCATGACCGTTATTTTATTAATGTCTTGAAATAATCTTGTAATAATATAAATTATTATTCTAGGCAACCTACCTACGTTTATGAAAAAGTAAAATACTAAGATAGTAAAATCAATATTTTCAAGCTAATATCAGCGGCAGCCTACCTCATTTCTTTGAGTAACGCTAAATTTTTTCCCCGTTTTTCCCCCTTTCATATCTAAATTTTCTTCATTAGCCTATCCTAGTAATCTCTCCGTTTCCTTATTTCCAATTTTCAGTAAACAATCCGGAAACCATGCCTGTAATGACTAAGGCTAGCTCAGGATATGGAGCTTAAATTGAGAATGACCCTCCAAGAACTTAACTCCAATGCCAACAACTGTTACAGGAGAGAGAAGACAGTGAGGAGGAGGTCATTAACGTTAATAGCAAAAACTCGAGCTTAAAACAGGAGCTAGTAGACTTTCATCAGGAATTCTTGAATGTTGTCAATGAACAGGATCAGCTATGGATGGTCACGGATGGTTTCAATAACTGTAGCAACTTGAATAAGGAGGCTTTATGTAAAATTACAGACCTAGAAGATCAATTAATCCATGGTAAAGGTAAACTTTTAAATTTGAAAAAGGAAAAGAATCATACTCAGGCTATAGAAACTGACCATTTGTATAATGAATTAATAAATACAAATTGCAACCCTCATTCCATTTTAACAATAGACCTTACAGAGGACTCCATACTAAAACATAACTACAGCCTTAAAATTAAGAAATATGCATGATTAAATAAAATCATTAAAAAATTTAATAAATATAAGAAACAACAAAGGCACTATTCCAAAAATATTCAATTAAGGAAAGAACATGTTTCTCTTGTTAATAAATTAAATAACTATCAGATTAAATTGGAGGATAGTATTAATATTTATGAAATTGACACTCAGCACCTACAATCAGAAATACAGGCTCGGTATCAGTTACTAAAGTCTTTATGTAATAAATATGAAAGGCCTAAAAATCAAATTAAAGAGCGTATTCTTGCCACTAATGCGAACGAGAGATATGAATCATATAAAGTGTATGAAAGACGGCGCTGGTAAGGTTTTATCTAAAGATGATGAAATAAAAAGGAGATGGAAGGGTTATTTTGAAAAACTAATGAATGAAGAGAATGAATGGAGCGGTGTGCTTAACGAGGTACAAGTAAATATGGGTTTGGTGAGGCAAATTAGCATGGATGAAGTGAGGAAGGCAGTTCAAAGTATGAAAAATGGAAAGGCCATGGGCCCTGATGAAATACCAGTAGAAGTATGGAAGTGCTTAAAAGAAGACGGATGTATGTGGCTGACTTTATTCTTCAATAAGTTGTTGTATGAAGGAGCGATCCCACAAGAATGGTGCAATAGTTCGCTAGTGCCCATCTTTAAGAATAAAGGTGATGTGCAAGACTGCATCAACTATCGGGGGATAAAGCTCATGTCACATAGTATGAAAGTATGGGAGAAAGTGATAGAGAAAAGATTGCGAGAGGAGAGTGAGATTACCCAAAATCTGTTTGGGTTTATGCCAGGTCGAGGAACAATGGACGCCACTTTTGCACTCCGCCAATTGTGCGAGAAGTATAGACGTGCACACAAAAACTTGCACATGGTGTTCATTGATCTGGAGAAAGCGTATGATAGGGTACCTCGGGATGTGTTGTGGTGGGCCTTGAAAGAGAAAGGTATACCTGGGAAGTATGTAGAGTTAATTCGTGCTATGTACAGTCAATCTTGTACCTACGTCCGGTCAGCTGCTGGCAACACCGGTGAGTTCCTGTTGATTATGGACGCTTTGACGTTGGACATACAGGAAGAGGCACCTTGGTGCATGCTGTTTGCCGTCGACATTGTTCTTGTCGGTGAAGATGGATCTGAGATCCAGAGCAGATTGGAGAAATGGCAACAGAAGCTGGAGAATGTTGGCTTGAAAATCAGCAGAACTAAAACGGAATACATGTTCTGCGATTTCGGCGGTCTCTCTAGTTCTGGAGCCATAGCGCTTAATGGCGCGTTTCTTTCTGTCTGCTCCGACTTTCGGTATCTCGGTTCACTCGTGCAAAGCGATGGCGAAATAGATCGTAGTGTAAAGCACAGAATTAACACGGGATGGATGAAATGGCGGCAGGTCACGGGAACAATCTGCGACTCTCGCATCCCCCTTAAACTTAAGGGGAAGATTTATAAAACAATGGTTAGACCTGCTGTCTTGTATGGATCAGAATGTTGGGCCACAAAAGGGATGAATGAAAGGCATTTGCATGTGGCGGAGATGAGAATGCTAAGGGGGATGTGTGGTGTTACGCGAATGGATAAAATAAGAAATGAGTATATAAGAGGAAGTTTGAAAGTGGCGCCGGTGACTGAAAAGTTGTGTGGTAATCGGTTGTCGTGGTATGGGCATGTGATGCGGAGGAATGAGGAAAATGTTGTGAGGAAAGTTCTGAGTATGAATGTGGATGGGTATATGAGTAGAGGAAGACCAAAGAAACGATGGATGGACTGTGTAAAGAATGATATGGCAAGAAAGGAGGTGTCTGGCGAGATGACGAGTAATAGAGAAGTATGGAAGAAGAAGACATGCTGCGCCGACCCCAAATGAATTGGGATAAGGGCAAGAGAATGATGATTCTTGCCACTAATGCATTAGTAGACAAAGTGGACTTGCTGACTCTCAGCAACACTCAGTGTACTTGTCAGAGGGAATCCAGCCTTGATGCCCGCCAGCCTGAGGCAATGGACCTGTCCCTAGCTGTGAGTACTCAGGACTGTGTTATCAGCCGAGTTGCAGTGCCTGACATAATACATCATGATTCACAAGTAGTACAGCCTGAGATTGTTAATTTGATCTCACCTAATAGTCATGATTGTAACCATTCAGTTGTTTTCTCAGATAGTATAGGTGGAGGGCTAGGGAAATTACTCAGTAATAACCTGAGTTATTGTACCCAAAATTATTGTATGCCAGGGTCGACCTACAAACAGGTTATGGCATCAGTAACAAAAAATGTGTTATCCTAATACTACAACTACTATATGTGTTGGTAATAGTTCTAAGATTAATAAAAGGAAGACATCACAGACTGTGTATCAGAGTTGTTAAAGTTAAATTGTAGTAAAATCATATTGTTTGCTTTTCCATATTTTGAAAATTTAGGTTATAGAAAAAACAATTATATATCTAGACCAGCTGTTGCCTGCGTTCTTCTTTCGCGTGAAATTTACCTACCAACAGCAAGGTATCTTCTTACACTCACCTTAAAATTGTTCCACCAAAATATCCAAGGCATTTCTTTCAAATTATTAGAAATTGAATTGTTTTTAGAAAAAAGTATGTTTGACATTATTTGTTTTACTGAACATTGGCTAAAAGATTACCAAATGCTTATTAATTATGAAAACTATACGGTGGGTAGCTGTTTTAACCGTAAATCTATGCTGCGTGGAGGTACCCTAATATTAATAAAAAAATGTGTTAAATATAAGCAACATAATGATATAGTAGGTCTCTCGGTTGAACATTGCGTCGAACTGTCCTGTGTTGAGCTAGATAAGCATGTAATTTTGTGTGTATACAGACCCCCAAACTCAAAACTTTTCCTTATTTGAATCAATAATGAAAGATGTCCTGGCAAAACTTGCAGCCAGTAATAAATCTGCAATTATTTGTGGTGATTTCAATATCAATATTTTAGAAGAAAATTCAAGTAACAGTCGGTTATTAAACCTTTTTGAGTGTTTTGACCTGACTAAACATTTTTATAGAACCTACTAGAGTCACTCCATCTTCTACTACTTGTATAGATAATGTTTTCTGTGATTGTGATTACTTAGATAAAGCCATAGTAAATTGTCTGCCGTCTGACCATAGCAGACAAACTGTAACTTTTAGGTGCAATACACCATTGCAAAAAGTTCAGATTAAATTTAGACCTATAACTACTAGCAAATTAAATAGGTATATTATTTCCCTACAGAACAAGTTATGTGTTATGAGCCATCATATGGACGATATTAATGTAATCAATTGTATGATCATTTCTTTTCAATAGTTCACACTAAGTTCAACAAAACTTTTGAAAAGAAGACAAAAAGTATTTGCTCTAAATTTATATTTAGTGATTGGGCAACTAGAGGTATCAGAAAAGTAGGGAAAGACTATTTTAGCTTTATCACATAAGCCTTATATAAACACTGAAACTTTTAACAAGTATGTTGCTAAGTATTTGAAATCTTTTAGAAATACTATTCGGGTAGATGCAAAAAAGTAAACACACATGTTCTCTAAATTTTTATTTTGATTTTAGTAGTATTTATATTAATTAAAATTTTTACTATACATATTGTGTGGACAGTAATATACACATGTCCTAAAAGTGCCAATTGCATTTACTTGTTGGCTTGAGCTGTCACTTGAAGTTTGACCTCACCGATCACTGCACTTTGAACAAAAAGTCACTATCATGAGCTCTATGGCTGACATTGCAGAGACACAGCGCTTGGCAATAACATCCCTCAACCAGCAGATGGCGGATTTTGAAGAGCACTTGAAGGCATCTTCACCAGGAACGGACTTGAGCGGGCTTCATAGCGATTTTTCTGCCTTCAAGGAGCATGTGTGGCTGCAGATTGCTGAGGTGAGCAGAGTGTCGACGTTATTGAGATGAAGAAGTTCTTGCTGATAGGCGGAGTGCCTGAGAAGTCTGATGAGAAACTCCCAGCAAGTGTGGTGTCCATTCTGCAAAGTAAGCTTGGCATAACTGATCTGGCACCCTCTTCAATGACAGTGTGCCACAGGTTGGGCACGGCTTCGGAAGGTCACTTTAGACCTATCCTGCTTCGGTTCGCGGACTCTGCTATTAGAGGCCAGATCTGGAAAACCAAGACCAAACTGAAGGGATCTTTTTATGTGGTGTCTGAATTCCTCACTCGTCAACGGCAGTCTGCTTTTACAACAGCTCGAAAGCTGTTCTGCGTCACGAATGTGTGGACTATGGAAGGAAACGTTAACGGGCTGGGAGCGGAGCATGGCAAGACGCTGGATAAAGTGGTTCCGCCTGAATCCATTCCTGGCTCGAATAACACAAACCCGGTGCGCCGGCGCAGGTTAACACTCGGCCAAAGCGGATAGCAAGGAAGAAGTAACTCGTTTGTTTTTGTTTTCTCTATAAGTGTTTTCTTTTTGTTTGGTTAAGATCCTTAAGATCCTTGATTTTGATTTTGAAGCTATTTTTCTGTTCGTCGATAGTAATACGTCACAGTAACTTTTTTCGTGTACCGACGCGACGCTTTATTTTAAGTTTACTTTGCTCTTGACAGTCACAGATTGTTTGTATTCGTTATGTCACTGTCAATTGTCAGTGTCTTGAATTGTTAGCTCTTTTTTATTGCGTTCGGAAACGTGCATTAGTTTTACTTATATTTATTATATTATTTTAATTATAGACCGGTATCCGTGTTGCCTGTGTTTAGCAAGGTAATTGAAAAAGTAATGCTTAATCAAATGCTCAATCATTTTAACACCAACAGTATCCTACACGATCAACAGTATGGTCTCGCCAAGGGACGTTGTACGACTGACGCCGGTGTAACCTTATTAAAGCACATATTTACTGCGTGAGAAGCGTCCCAAGACGCCATAGGAATATTTTGTGATCTCTCCAAAGCATTTGATTGCGTAAATCACGACACATTACTTTTGAAGCTTGAGCATTACGGAATGGGTAAACTTGCACTTAGTTTAATAAAATCTTATTTGAGTGATAGACAACATGTTCAAATAAATGGTGTCAATTCACAGGGTTTAAAGGCTCAATATCGGGTTCTTTCCTCTTTCTAGTATATATATATAAATGATCTACCCTATTTGTTGAAAAACCAACCTCAAAATATGGTGTTATTTGCTGATGACACTTCCCTAATTTTTAAGATAAATAGACGGGCCCTTAATCTAGATGACGTGAATAATGCCCTACTTCAGGTCCATAATTGGTTCACAGCAAACAATTTAGTATCAAATGAAAAAAAAAATAAATCATAAGATTTGCTTTACCGAATGTTAAAGTAATAATACGCTATTACTAGTATAATATACTATTGAATAAAAAAAAACTTGAATTTGTAGATAAAACGGTTTTCCTGGGGATTACGCTTGATTTAAGGCTACAATGGGGTTCTCATTAAACATCTCTTGCGAGGCGGCTAAGTTCAGCAGCATATAGGTACTATTAGAAAAATCCGTCAGTTTACTGATGTAGATACCGCTAAACTGGTCTATTTTAGTTGTTTTCATAGTATAATGTCTTATGGCATTTTGTTATGGGGACGGGCTGCAGACATTGTCTATATTTATTTTGCAAAAGAGAGCCATCTGAGCCCTATATAATCTTCGTAGGCGTGACTCTTTAAGGGAACCGTTTAAAGACATTAACATCATGACGGGACATTGTCAATATATCTTTGAAAACAGTTCGTAAGAAAAAATCTGCATCTTT
This sequence comes from Noctua janthe, assembly GCA_910589295.1. Taxonomy (NCBI): domain Eukaryota; kingdom Metazoa; phylum Arthropoda; class Insecta; order Lepidoptera; family Noctuidae; genus Noctua; species Noctua janthe. The sequence goes on from OU342561.1 coordinate 4,968,130, forward strand.
TTAGTAAAAGAGGCGATAGATAAAATTACAGTACTAGAAATAGGGATCAGTTCAGCCAGGCTTCAGACTCGCTAAAGTAGACTCATCTTTCATGGGGTACTGTTTGAGATGCTATAGTAAAATTTCACAAAGTATTCTTGAACTGAATGAAACGAAATTTAAAACATGCATAAAACGCACATTATGTAAGCAGGCATATTAAGAGTTGGACGATTCATTCGATTGGCTCAATGCCGGTCCTGCTCCACGAGGACAGGGGCGCTTAGACTGATAGCATTAAATAGAGCTGCTGAAGATTTTACAACTATATTTGCATTGTATAAATTCAATCTCTTTAGTATTATATAATCGCATAGCCCATATTGTGTGAGTACTATGAACTAGAAAAATGTCATTCGCTGGCAACCTACCTACGTCTTTTCTTGACTTGAATGTGCTTCAAAATGGTTGAATTAAATGGTGCCGATCTATGTGGAATAATTTTTTTTTGATTTTGATTTGCCTGATAAAAAAAAGTCATTATTTGTCAAAAAAAGGGATTATTTATTTATTTATTTAACACTTCAAGCACAGAAGTACAGAGGCGGACTTAATGCCATAGGCATAGGATTATTATTTTAAAAAACAAAATTATTATTATTAATAAAGGATGTAAAAAGACCCTTAATGAAGCCGAAAGGCACTTGTTCTCCCCGTCATTGCGATATTTTTTTTGTTCTGGACCATACCTGGGAAACTTCTAGTTACGGAGATATTTGGGGTCAAAGTTAAAAAAAAAAATGTTTTTTTTTTAACTTTATATTGTTATAATATATAATACTGTATATTGTTATAAATTGATTTAATTACCTCATTGACCTGTTTACTATTCAAAGCATCCATCAGCACATTGTTTTGTTTTGTGCGTTATATTCGAGTTTTACGGTAAAACGTGATTTGTCACCCAAAAAAAAAGTCGTTTCCCAGCAATAATTTTTACGTAGGGTTACTTATTTTTCAAATACTGGTATTCAGCTGCATCCGGTTAGACTGGAAGCCGACCCCAACATAGTTGGGAAAAGGCTAGGCAGATGATGATGACTTAGTTTGATGTACCCAATGCTTGGGTGACGGCTTCGTGAAGGCGATGTAATAAGATATAAAGGCGTATCTGTCAAACTGAACTATGTTAGCACATTTAAATATATAGGTCTTAATACGGATTCAAATTTTAATTGGAAAACGCATGTAGCTGACACTTGTAAAGTCGAGATCTGTATTGGGGAAATTCTATCGGTTAAACAATGTGGTGAATAAACAGACGCTATTGACCCACTAATTCGTTATGGACTTATTGTAGGTAGGTATATGGGCGAAAGTTTATAACTTATTTACAAGACATAAAAATACAGATAAGAAGTTCCTAGTTAGCAAAAATGTAACAAAGCATATGAAAAACTATTCCCCATTTGATAAATCCTCTATAGAAATAAGAAGGTTGATTATTTGAGAAACCTAGAACACTATTATAGTGATGAGTATAAAGTTCCTATTGAAAATAAATATAAGTAATATAAAAAGTGTAAGATAGAAGAGCTAGTCTCTTCTCTCTTACACTTTCTTCTTCAACCAAAGATAACAAATTATTATGGGGAAAGAATTTCAAGATATTTAGTGCCAAAAGTATTTAATAAAATAGATATGCTAAGACAAAACCCAAAAATTAAGTAAATTTATGTTATAATCAACATTAAGGAGTTTATTTCTCGGTAACGAGGATTCAGCCATTGCCGAGAAATAAATTCATATCTTTTTGATGAAGGAAGTAAACAAAATAATAAAAAATAAAAAGAGCTTTGGACGAACTTGCCCCATTTCTACTTAAGAAATGTGCAGACCACCCTACCATTTTTTATATTAATCAACCAATCGTTTGAAGAGATATTTTTTCCCACTCAACTTAAAAACGCACTGATAAAACCTATACACAAGAAAAAATCCAAAAACGGCCCTAATAATTATCGCCCCATCGATTGGATTCATCATATCGCGTCTAAAATTTTTAAAAAGGCTATGTGTTACCGTGTTTACCTATTCTTTTTGTGAAAAATATAAAATACTTGACGACTGCCAAAACGGTTTCCGTAAAAATAGTCTATAAACACGTACAAGAGGCTAACCATTATTAATAATAAAAAGTACGCCATAGGTATACTGCTCGATATGACCAAAACCTATGGCAAGGTGCAATTTAAAAGCTATTGGAGCAAGTAACATGGCACAGGAATACGAGGAAAGGCTCATGAATGGTTTACCTACATCATGCCACAAGGATAGGGTTCAACTAGTAGAAATGGAATATTTCGATAAAAACACAAATGAAATAATTACAATGAGATCTGACAGTAAAGCAGTAAACGCGTCAATTCCCCAAGGGAGTGTAACAGGCTGCCTTTTGATTCTTATCTAAACGACCTCCCTAAAATTATAAACGAACCATGTGTTTTATTTGCGGACGATATCTCCCTGCTCACCTCATGCCAGAGCGATGACAATATTAACGCCAAATTAAACTCCCTTCTTTCTGCGGCTGTAAACTGGATGGATAACCATAAATTTGAAATTAACTTTACCAAAACAAAATTAATTACATTTCATCCCTATCAAAAATCCCCTTTACAACTAAATTTAATTTTTAATAACGCAAAACTGGAACAAGTAAATGAATTTACTCTCCTCAGTTTGTCCATAGATACCCACATAAATTGGAAATCCCATATACAGAAAATAAGAGCAAAACTCTCAAAATTTTCAAACACCCTACGCAAAATTAAAAAACTACCAACCTTCAAACTGCACTTGCCACTTACTATGCATATACCCAGGCATGGGTCAACTGTGGGGTGTCATGGTGTGGGGAAACGGTACAGATTCACAAACCATATTTATTCTACAAAAGAAGTTAATTCGAATAATAACCAACATAGACAGCTGCAAACCACACTATGTAAATTTGTCAAAAAACACCTAGATTTTTATAGCACTTGTGAGGAAACACAAACAAGATACACCTTTCGACACAACAAAAACAAAATAAACATACCTCAATCCCGACTTAAAATGCACTCAACCAACCCTTTAGTTATGTCCATAAAAAAATATAATAAATTGCCAAATGACATTCGAAAAGTAGACAATTTTTTTTTTTATTATTAAATTGTAACAATTTCTGGAATCTAAGGTATACTACTCAGTAAAGGAGCTAGCCCAAAACTTCGCCACTTCGCCACTTCCACCGCGTCGTCGGTGGCAGCGCAAATATCATTCGTGTTTCGGACACCAGGTCTTGAACACCAGATCCCACTACGTTTAGACGTGCGCTCCTTACTTAGTAATGACTTCGCCGGTGGCGCACGTCTCCACGCACCCCTGGATGCGTAGTCGGCATCATACCGGTACCGGTGGGTCATACTCGGTACCCACATACCGGGTATGATCCTCTAGTAGGTACCTCGAAAAGAGAGAAAGAACGTTGAAAGCGAAGGAATTAAAACACACTTTTTTCTTCTTGTTTCCCAGGTTTCGGCTTCTTTGTTCCTCTTCGGTGTCCGTGTTGCGACAGGCGATCGATCGAAAAACACCTTTGGATCTATTTTGCGGAACATTTCCCGTAGCCGAAACCTTTGGAACCCCTTTTTTGTTTATTTATGTACGAAAATCTTTACAATTTTGATATTATTACATAGGTATTTACACATACAATCTTATAAATTTTGCACATACGGAATAAAAATCCTAGAACATTATGTTCGAAAATTTAAGCTGGATAAATTTTCTCTTAACAATTTTCGTTATTTTTTCAAACCTTATGAAGTTATCGACATGAATCATTTTGTATTATCGGTTTTAAATATAAATCTATCATTTGAAACTAATTTCGTTAAAATATCTGCATTAATTAAAAATCTCATTTTCAAGTTACGTAATTATATGAGATTGGTTTTCAAACTCATTTTTTTCCCTTTAAACTATCACTAATCAGTCTTATAATGATTCTAATAAGATAACCAACTATAAAATAAACACTTTAAAAGCTAATTAGAAACATCACAATAAAAATTAAATAAATCTAACTAGAATTTTTACATTCCTAACTAGTGAAAGCGCGCGTTCCTACAAGACTTACCGCCGCTCCTCCCACCCTGGGCCTTAGATATGGTCTCGTCGCCAACACTTCGGCTGAATGTTTTTGGGCTAAGAGAAGAGGGCAGGTGGAGTATAGTTATTCATAATTATACACCCATTTAAACACAGATCCAATTATTTATAATAATATGATTGAATTGGTACTTAGCCCTCTTCCTCTCTCCTAATGTTGCTGTGCCCAAAAGGCTCCATATTGATATTTTACCTTGTTACACCATCTAAGTAATACATATGGAATGCATAAAGATTTGAGTATTGAGTATTACAGTAGTAACTGTTATGTGGTTGTTTTAAGATCAGTTGTTTACTAGATTATTTGTATAACATTTGTATGTAAAAATAAGCACTTCTATCAAACTAAAAAGTTTGGCGCGTAAATTGTAAATGAAAAAATGTGTGTTTGTGAACAATAAATAAAAAAAAAACATACAAGAACTAAGCAATTATGTGAACTTGGAGAAACTCGTTTGAAGTTAAGAGAGTTCATTTTTGATACTGGTCGGGACAAATTGTTGTCCCTGTGGTGGTGGAACTGGCAGTGGCAGAGGTTCAAGAATCACAGCATCTGAGATAGCCATTATATTTTCAGAATCTACCAACTCCAGTGCAGGTCTGTTTATGACAGGAAGTGCTTGTCTTTGAATATCTCTTGCTGCAGCCTCCCAACAAGCAAGACTAACTCTTCCTAATGATAACCTTAAAAAGAAAGAATTATTATTTTTAGTGACAAAACCTTTTTTCAATAAAACAACAATTACAGCAATTCTGCCAAGTTAATAACACTTACATCATGAGCTGGAGTCCATCTTAAAATAAAGATCCTTTGAGGACAGTCTTGGGAAACTATGACTACTACAACTTGCAATGAAGATGCCACATCCAATACATATGCTTAGATGTCCAAGAGGCAGATACTTCAATTTGAGATGGAGGTGTGTTTGATAATATCCAATCTTGCAACAACAGGAACAATCAAATTGATTTCATCAGAACCTGAAAGTAAAAATAAATCTGTAAATGTATCTTTGTAAGTTATATGTCCACTATTATGATACATATTATTCACATAAATTGGCTGTGCCGCCATGCATTCTTTGTACAAACTCACACATGTTTACCTGCACAAGTATACCCTTCATACACCCAATTATTTTGTATGAGTCATTATGGATAAATATAAAGACCTATGATGATAATTACACCAATCACTTTAGTAATGTTTTGTTTGCCTCTGCTCATATAATAACATTAATGCAAATTTATTATAATATAAGCTTGTAGGTAGACATTTACAGCTGAACTTAGGCCTCCGCATAGACTGCTAAAAGAGCGCAAGAGAGCAGCGGTGTCGGCCCCGACTAATGTATAGTAAGTTGTGGGTTCCAGCCCAGGCTGGCGTATTACTTTGTGTAATTTATTTCATTACCACTGCTCTCTAAACGTTGAAGGAAAACATTGTGAAGCAACCCGCACTTGGAAAGCGTGGTGGATTATAGCCCATTCCCTCTCATAGAGAGGAGGCCGTGTCCCAGCAGTGGGAACATTATAGGCTGATTATGCTAGACTGCTAAAATATTGAACACTATAAGAGTGTGCAAAGTCGCTCCCGCTGTCTGTATGCTTAAATTTTTTAAACTACGCAACGGATTTTAATGCAGTTTTCAGCAATAGATAGAGTGATTCAAGAGGAAGGTTTTACACCCGTGCGAAGCCGGGGCGGGTCGCTAGTAGATAATATAAACTTACCGGTGTTGGCGTTACCCAGGATCGAAGAAGGATGAGCATTTGTTCGTCTAAATCTTCAATAGATCGTCTGATTAAGTGCCAAACGAAGGGAACAATTTACAATACGTCGAGAGAGTGGACGGTTTGTCCGATCTCGACACGGTGTACACATTTTCTCGTTAAAACTATAGTCAATTCGCTCACTTAACAATAAAACAAAAGTCCGATAACTCACAACAAAACCACTTGAGGAACGTAAACGCTCAACTCGATATCAATAAATCGTAACGTATATAACAGACGTAAATACTGAGGAATATAATTTAACTCGACGCAAAACAAACATTTTGAAACGATTAATCGGCTATTGATTTGTTTGATTTGACAGATAGATCTATCATGAATAGTGTTACCAGATATAATTATTGTTCAATCGATTTACAATACCGATTTTGAACGTATGTTTCAAAATAACTTTACTCTCTGTTCAAGCTTTTGGGTTTCATTAATGTCGATTTTTTAGGTCATTCAGTTGTTTTAATATCTATTATGACAAATGCATATTGATCTGTAGAACATTCTTGTTACTTTGTACAAACAAGATTAATCAATCGATACCGATTTAGAAGAACCTCAGTGTTATGTTTACTCTACAGCTAACCTAACCTAACCATTCGCGCATAAGTCCTTTCGCGCATGTGTCTTTGTGCGTAAATGTCCGTTCGCGCATAAGTCCATTCGCGCAAGTGTCTATGCGCGTAAGTGTCTATGCGCCCAAAAGTCTAATCGCCCAAAAGTCCATGCGCGCATATGTCTTTTCGCGCATGTGGATTCGCGCAAGTGTCCTTCGCGCAAATGTCTTTCGCGTAAGTGTCCTGATACCGTTGCACACTACCTCATAGGGTAGTGTGTCAAAACACCTGTTTCAATGTGCCGTCGGTTTAATTACTTCAAGTACGTATATTTTTGTCATAGTCTATGTTTTGAGAATTTAAGTTACGCAGTGCAGCGCTGTTTTTTTCACTCTATTGAAATTGAAGACATTATTTCAAAAACCACCTTTGTCATGAAATGAAATAGTTACAGAATTAGTGACAAATTTTTCTTTTTTTTTCATAAACCGCTTTTTGCCGAAATCATAGTTAACTATTTGTTGAAGAAATATGAATTGTGACCGAAAAGCTTACGAATTCCTCTACAAGATGGCGTAACTAACTCATATCATTAAATTTTTGACAAAGTTGGTTTTTTAAATAATGTCTTCATACATAAACCTATCATACATAAACGTTTCAGACATTTACAAGAAAAATAATAAAATGTTGGTATGGAAATATCACTTTTCACGAAATCGTCCATACAAATCACCCCTACTAACCCCTACTATAACGGATGCTTGGTACTTCTTAGCTTAGACACATCAAACCTGTTTTACAAAAAACTGGGATCCGGGGACGGTAAAACGTGCTCTTTGAGGTAAAGAGATACCCCGACGTGTAATGTTCGGTTACCCACTTCACCCAGTATCTGACCTTATCTGGACTAAGAGCTCAAATATTTTTTGTACTCTTTATTACATCACCTTGTGTACTTTGTTTTCAGCCCTCACACAGTTTAATTTTAAACGCCTGAAAAAGGAAAAAGGTTTTAAAAATGAAATGAAAGGTTAATTTGCTTTTCATTTCGTGTACTTAAATAGCTTCGTAATTACTCTGTATGTTGACATCATTTAAAATGTTGATGCATAAATAAATACGTGTAATTACGATTGGCATGTGAAATATGAAAGTAGTGACGATTTCTCATGTCATTATGATATAATAAAGGTTTAAATACGGTATGATGATGTGATGGCCATCCAACGTCGCTATGCTGCCAGCCTTCTGGGCACTTTTCCTGTTGACAGCGTGTGGACGAATTTTTTGACGCCCTGTAACCCTCTTGATACTTGTACATATTTTTATTACTCTTACAGATTTCTAGTTTGTAAATAATTTAAATAAAATTTATACGAAAAGCCTCTCGAATACCTAAAAATACCTGACTGTCTTTGTTATGTTTTTAAGCAAGATTAGATTTTAATTCTTTTTTTAACTGACCAAAAAACATTTTGTTTCTAGAAGAAAATTATTAGTACATTTTGTTACAAGTGGGTCAACTTAGTCATTGCAGCGGAGTCGGAATTAACCTCTAAGACAAAGGCGAGGGTATTATGGAGCCGAGAACGACAGTGACAAAAATGTGCATCTAAAGAAGTTTTTTTTTTAAATTTGGTTTAAATTATATTACATACACTTAATAAATTAATAGTTTGGTTGTTTGTAAAATTATACTAAATCCAAGTACTTAATAAACTAACTAACTCCGCTGAACTAACAAACATTTAAAATCTTACTCTTTATTGCACAAACAAAATGCAAACAGAAAGCAAACGAACAATAACATTTTTCATAAACAAAACAAAACAGGCAGGCACACAGACAGGGTATGATGAAATGTATTAAATATTCAGCAGATTACCGCTCCACAGGTTGGTATACCGTAGTCATTTATCATTGGCCAAGGTTAGTGATCATTAATTCCGATGATTCGGGGTTAAGTTAACAATGTAGGTATATAGTGTATTATTTTATCGAGGTGGATTTGTTGTAAGGTTTCTAAGGAGTATCAACGTATTGAATTTTTTCTAAGGAATTTGATGTGGGACTCCAGTTGATAATTATTTAGGTTTCAGAATAGTCTTCGTCTTCTTAACGATGTCGATGGTGAATTTTTATTAAATATTTTTGAACCAAAATTCAGCTATGCGAAGTCCGCTCGCTTGAATTTCATGAAAGGAGCCTCCCCGAGCGACGTATTGTACTAAGCCCTGATACGTCCGGCGTACCCCGGGAAATCGACTCCTGTCGATTGGCCCACATTCCTTTCACCACGACGGCAAATATAAGAATAGTCTAAAAAGCTGCAGTAGACATACAGACGGACAGGACGGATTTATAATGTGTTTTTGCCATTTAGCAACGGATCCCTAAAAAAGGAACTCCTGATTACAAATTATGGTAAATAACCCTTTCCTAGCAGTCGTTTAAAAACCTTTAATGTTTTAAATTAAGGTACCTAATCGAAGTAAATTAGGTCCAAAAAGGATGGCAAAGTATCAAAGCTAGACTTTCAAAAACTCATTAATTACCTACCCAAATTTCAGAGCATTTAAAATACATAATTATAAATCCAAACCCAATTTAACTCTAAAAGATTTTCTTGAGCCAAGAAATAATACATTTTAAATGAAGAGAAATGTAAAAAGGAACCAGGTAGGACTGACGGTGAATCAGATAAAACTTACATTTACAACTACCCTCGAAAGATTGATGATACTACAGTACCCGAATAGATTATTGTATAGAAATAAATCCTAGAAAAGTGCTCAATGATTAAGAGGGATGAAACCTATAATATCTGTCTGAAGTTTCTATTTTTATGCTAGAAAATGAAATATGATTTTATTTTCGGATATAGAGTAATATAGCTTATGCCTGTGACTTCGCCCGCTTGGAGTTCGGTAATATCCCACGGGATCGTACTACCGGGATAAAAAGTCCTAATCCTATGTGTTAATCCAGGTTATAAACTATCTGTGTGCCAAATTTCATCTAAATCCGGTCAGTAGTTTTTGCGTGAAAGTGTAACAAACATCCGTTTATCCATCAATCCATCCTCACAAAATTTCGCGTTTATATATTAGTAGGAAGTAGGATTAGTAGGACTTAAATAAGCTCTAAACTAAAATATGTTGATTTCTGGAACAACCGTTTAAGACTGAATTAACATTTATTAAGTGTAATAATGTCTACACTATACCTGACCTGCTTGCACTAACTGGTCAGGACCACTCAAACCTGTGTGTTTCTTTTTTCAAAAGATCATTTCAGACACTAGTCCTCATGTGTGTTGCCCAAGATTATGTCTGTACCTTCAAAGATACTATACCCTCTGAGTTTGTTGTTTGGCTGTTTCTTCTCAGAGTAGTCGGGTACGAAACACCGGCCCTATCTAGTCTAAAAACAAAAGATGTGTAAAAGTGTTTCTAAAAACCTATATGCAAAATAAACGTCGTTTATTATTTACATATCACTGATTAAATTAATTTTGTTATAGGCAACAATTTTTTTTTTTTTAATAGCCTTGTATGTCCCACCATCCATATCTATAACCTTCCAGGTATTCTTCTCCTACGCCACCTCGAACCAGCCTTTGTGATGCGCGTCTAAATCATCTCGCCACCGTTTTCTGGGCCTGCCTTCGCGGCGCCGTCCATCCTCAGGCACCCATCGTGTTGAGAGCTTGACCAGAAACAATTTACAGGTATGAGGATCTCGTCAAGCTGCTCTATCTATCAAATTACAGGGTACCACCTGATGCCCTTAGTAAGATTGCTTGTTAGACTCTCAGGAATCTGACTACCCGTTACGACGAGGATCTCGTCATGCGTTGTGTTTATAATTATTAACATTCCCTACCAAATTGGCTGGTCTTATGTTTCTTATCGTCATACAATACATCTATTAATAGATGTTTATACACAAGTTCCTGTAAGCTGTATTATCAAAACTAATACTAATTGACACGATCATGTTTCAATGCTGACAACAGGAACATTAATAATTACGCTTTCTCATTATACACCGTGATTTTTTAGTCGTCTTACAAAGGTGGTCCACTCAATATACCCGACATAAAATAGCTCTAGGCGCAATTTTTTTTTTTTACCTAACATAATTTATAGGTACAAAGAAAAAAAATAATACATTGGAATAAAACTATGAAACATCCTGTTAATGATTTTTAAGTGTCAAACGGGAGAACATACCTACCCAGCGCTCGAGCCCAGTATAGCATCGCTCGCAACAGGGTGTTTTAAATACGTCATGCGTCATAATACTGAATAATTATTTTATTTTTAAATTATTAAAATCTCATAAATACCTACTTTTTTATGAATGTTTGGTAATTGGATACATGAAGTGGGCTGCCGTTGTAAGACGACTAAAAAGTCACGGTGTATAGAAAGAAAAGAAAAAAAAAAATGTCGCAGGGACATGACGTGCATCATACAAAATGACAAAAAAAAGACAATTAACATACAACGATTAACAAATATTACATTCAACAGGACGGAACAAAAAAAAAAGGTACCAGCTTGCATGTCGTGACTGCGACAAGCAGGTTATCACTCAGCTGAGATGATGCTGTGCTATGCTATATCCGTTATCAAGGTAGAGAAAAGAGATGAGGAATGAAAAATCATTCGACAAACGTGTGTACTTTATTATATAGTTAACTAGCTGTTGCCCGTGACTTCGTTCGCGTGACAGTTTTAGTATGACGTATGTGTGAGACTGCCTCGTTGGTCGAGTGTTCGCAAGCGCGACTACTAAGCATGAAGTCCTGGGATCAATTCCCGGGTCGGGCAAAGTGTTAAAAAAAATGTTTATTTTAATTACATAAAGTTATCACACACATGATTTGGAGATCACCTTTTAAGCAAGGAAATGCTTGTGTTAGGAGGCGTCCATTAATTCCGTGAGGCAATTTTGGGCATTTTTCGACCTCTCCCCCTTGGTAGAAGATGTCGTGAGATTTGGCTTGACCCCCTCAGCCCCCTTCTAATCTAGACAGATGTCAGATTTATAAAAATGCGTAGTTTAGTATAAATACGGTAATCTATGCTTGATTGATTGCCTTTTGCCTTGAATTCATTTAAAAATAATAATTTGTTGTTTTTTTGTTTGTTTTCCATCTTTTTTCCATATTTATATTTTAGTTGAAAAACATCTTTACTTAATTAAACCTATTTTTCTCGCAATTTTACAGTTTCTAGCGGGGAAAAAGATTATGTGATATTTGCCGACACCCCCTCTCTCTCTCGTGAGATTGAATGAGATTCGGCTCGACGCCCTCGTTTAAATTTAATTTAGTTGTATTTTCTGTTTGTTGTATTATCATCCATCAATAGTTGTTTTTTGAACAGTTAGGGTGCGAAAGCGATTATATTCCCTCAAACCGGCCCTGTCATAAAATCTGTTCCTAGCTGACATGTGGTAGTCTAATCTTAACAATATTCTATATCTCTACCAATTTTCAGGTACAAAAAGCCCAAGGATTACATATAAACTTGCGAGAGCTCTTACCAGGCTGTCACAAAATTATTTCTTAGCTAATGTCTCCTACTCATAAACTCTAGACTTGCTAAATTTAAGGTCGGTAGTACAAAAAAAAAAAAACAGAACTTCGAAAGCGAGAACCCTTAGACCTCCTTAATCCGGTCCTGTCACAAAATCCGTTCTTAGCGAACGTCTATTAACTATTAACTACCTGCCGGCCAAATTTCAAGTTTTTATCACACAAAATAAGGACTTTCATACAAACTTGCTAGAGCCCTTAGACCTCCTTAATCCGGCCCCTTCCCGCAAAATTCGTTATTAGCGAACGTCTACAAACTATTAACTACCTGCCGGCCAAATCTCAAGTTTTTATCACACAAAATGAAGGACTTTCATACAAATTTGCTAGAGCCCTTAGACCTCCTTAATCCGGCCCCTTCCCGCAAAATTCGTTATTAGCGAAAGTCTACTAACTATTAACTACCTGCCGGCCAAATCTCAAGTTTTTATCACACAAAATGAAGGACTTTCATACAAACTTGCTTGAGCCCTTAGAACTCCTTAATCCGGCCGTGTCGTGAAATGCTTTCTTAGCGGACGTCTTCTAACTATAATCCACCTGCCTGCTAAATTTCATCTTTATACGTCAAGCGGTTTTCGATATTTCGTGATTATACGTGAGTGAGTGACCTTTTGCTTTTATATATTTAGATAGATTAGATAGAGGAATTAATTCCTTTATCATGTCAATGCTTCGATGGTCTAATGGCTGAGTGAATGCTGAGCAAGAGGTCTTGGGTTCCAATCCCTGCTTCAGCAAAGTGGGTTTTCCATCAGGAATTTCTCAGTAGCAACAGATCTGTGACCCTTCCTAATACATGGGACTTAAACATAACTGGTGAAAAGTGAGTGTACTTTTATTTCCACCTCTGCCTAACATGATGTTATGTTTTAATTTAAAATGAAAATTAACACCAAAATAGGAATTGGCGTGTTAAACAAAAGGATACCAATGTACTAATTTACAATCTTTTTCCTCCATACCCTGTGTTTTTATTCCATCTTCGCAATAAAAGATACGTATATTTTGTAGGGACAAAAAAAATACGCGATAACGTTTAAAATCCAAAGCATCTGGTTGAGAAGAGCTTTTGCGAGGAAATCCTTCTGTGAGACGGTAATGCTTTCCCTAAGGGATCATGTCGGGAGTTCGTTAGGCAAGACGACGAGGTAAAAAACGAGATTAATATGGAGTTACTTCATTTTTTGAGAAAAATTTTGTTGGTGTTCCGCTGGGTAATCATTTTGTTGGCACAAAGTGAAGTACTGAAATGGAAAATGATTGATACTTTTTAAAATCTGAGTTTTGAAGTTATTGTGGTGTATTTGTTAGAAGGATTTTTTATAATATTAACTTAAAAAGAAGTTAGGACAGACCGAAGTTAGTGCTAAGGACAGCTTTGTTGTTGGATTATATCTGGTTCCTAAAGGACGGATGAAAAAATTCGAGAATCGAACTCAGAGATCTCATTGTTATTGTAAACCAACTAAACAAAATACTACCAGCAATAATTTCTTTTCGATATCATCGAAGCAGTCGGTTTGTTTTATGTCATGACATGCCAGACAAATCTAGTTATGTATAATTAGCTGTGCCCCGCGACGTTCCTCCGCTTGAAATTATTATAAAAAGATTACTTCCTTATTTGAATCGGATTTTGTTAACAATTTCAAGGGTTTTAATTTTTTGTACGGAACCGTAATTTAAAAAATATAAGTAACCTATGTTACTCCTTATAACATCAGCTATATGCCAATAAAAGTCCCGTCAAAATCGGTCCAGCCGTTCCGAAGATTAAACAGATAGACAGACAAAAATTTTAAAATGTATTTTGTTATTATAACTACCGTATAGTTTCATGTGCATTCAGTAAAAAGCTGTTATTTTAAAATTACACAGAGACACTTCAATTGTATAGATATACCTTAAAACTATGGCCATCCGTATATTATCAAATCAAAATTCACCATCAGAGCATAAAATTAGAACAACCAACTAAACACTGCAAAAAGGTCACAAGCATTTAATCTTGACTGGCAAGCGTTGAACAACGTATTAAGTATTACATAACAGAGAAAAAGTCGCGTCGGTTTTATTCGTCGTTGATTTTTTTCAAAGCATACTTCAGTAAAAGGCCTCAGGCTGAGTGGCTAAGGGCACTCCTGGGAACCACAGTTCAGAAGTTGACTGCGCAAGATCAAATGGTGGCGAAAATCTAACGCTTTACAACTCATCTTGTCTGAAATAAATGTCTTTTGTGTGATGAAATGACAGTTTTTGTAGTTTTTTGTTAGTTTGAGAACCTCTATAGATATGATACGAGTTTTTGTGTAAGGTCATTTTAAGATAGGCTATTTAGGTCGTAACTGTGACATACATTTTTATATCGTTACTTTTAGGGTTCTGTACCCGAAGGGCAACCAACGGGACCCTATTACTGTCCGTCTGTCTGTCCGGCCGTCTGTCTGTCAGCAGGCTGTATCTCGTGAACCGTATTACCTACGTAGACAGTTGAAATTTTCACAGAATGCGTATTTCTGTTGACGCTGGCGCTGTAATAACATCCGATTGGCACTTGGCCGGTTTTTTGTGATAGTGTTCACAAAAATCTGCAAGTTAGAATAGGCAAAAAAACACACAGTTCTATCACAGTTGTTACCTATATCTGACCGATAGCTGGGACTGTAACTTCTTTTTTTGTATTTGTCAATTCAAAAGTGCTTGTATCTGGTCTATTTGAAATCAATACTTTGAGTTTGAGTGCATCTGACACTAAAAAGTATACGCACACTAACTTATTTTTGAGTGGTAGTTGTATAGTAAACTCGGCTTTTATAACAAATGAAATAAGAAAACTGCTCATTTATTGACCTTTTAAACAGTCATGTTATTTAAAAAAGACGGACAAAACTTCTCGATTCGTTTACCCAAAGAATAATAAATTAAACAATCGTCTATTTTATATTCTCTCGTGTTTCGAATCTCAATTTCATAATAATTTAAGCAGAGTTATATCCTTCAGTAGCTTGTCTCGTGAAAACTGACAGTCACAATGTTCAATCTATGGATCAAATAAATAATACAGGACGTACGGGACGGCCGTCCACAAACTGATGGGGTACTGATGGGAATTCAGTATATCATACTAAATAAAAATAAGTAATTATTTCAGGAATGTTATGGGAATCCAAGATATGATTAATTCCTCATACGCAATGTGTCGTTACCGTGGAAAAACACACGTGGCAAACGGCAAGCGCAACGACTAGTTTGATGAACTCTGTAGCTAGGCAGGAAGTGAACAGCTGATTTCACGCGTCGTTCGTTAGAGTATTTCAATATCCATTGTTGGATTTTTGATTTTAGCCATGTTATTTACATAAATGAAAAATAACTGAAAAAAAAGGAAAAAAAAAAATCCGGTGGAATATGATTCGGAGCTGAAGCACCCTGTCAGTTTGTGGAGGGCTGTCCCTTACACCCTGTATTGTATTGTATAAAGGGTGTAAATAGACCCTTAACATAAACGAAAGGCACTTGTTCTCCCCGTCTTTGCGGTCATTTTTTTTGTTCTAGACCATACCTGGGAAACTTCTAGTTACGGAGATATTGGGGGTCAAAGTACCACCTTTTTCACAATTTTTTTTTAATACATGTTTTTAATGGAAGATTTTTACTTTACACACCTCCACGACCCCCGGACTATTAAATCCATCCATCAGCAAAATGCTTTAAGTGCTATCCATCGACTCCTACCTTAAAACGTGATTTTTCACCCCAAAAAAACAGTCGAAATCAAAATCAAAATCAAAGCATTTATTTCAAGTAGGCCAGTTACAGGCACTTTTGAACTGTCGAAACAAAGGCAACAGTAAAATATAGCTACAGTCCCAGTCACAAGGCACAAAAACTGTGAAAGTACTGTAGTTGCCCATTCCCTAACGTAGATCTCTATGGAGAAGAACGGGCAAGAAACTCCATGGACACTCTTTTAAATCAGAATACTTTAACAAAACCTTGGTTACATCATTCATTTTGAGATGATACATTATGTGAGAACGATGCAGCAAGATTGTACGTTAAAAGTGTCCATTGTAAAAACAATTCAAAAATAAAATAATTAATTCAAATAAGCCGTGGCAAATAAGAGATGACCAGTCACAACTGACAGCGCCCGTTCACGAACATGACGCATGTATCAGCACCATTCAACTCAACCATTTTGAAGGGAACTAAATGATCCGACACACGTGCCACCATCAGCGAGACATTTGAGTGAGCATGACATACTCCTAACCGCCAGGGCACATTCAAGTCAAGAAAAAACGCAGGTTTCCAGCGAATGACAGCTTTCTAGTACATAGTACTCACACAATATGGGCTAGGCGGCTATATAATACAAAAGAGATTGAATCTATACAATGCAAAGATAGTTATACAATCTTCAGCAGCTCCAACAATACTATTTAGTGCTATCAATTTAGGCGCCCCTGTTCTTGTGGAGCAGGACCGGCATTGAGCCAAGCATTTTTATCAGTGATATAATCGTCCAACTTGTAATATGCTTTCTTACATAGTGTGCGTTTAATGCATGTTTTAAATTTCGTTTCATTCAGTTCAAGAATACTTTGTGGAATTTTATTATAGCATCTCAAACCGTACCCCATGAAAGATGAGTCTACTTTAGCGAGTCTGAAACCTGGCTGAACTAATTGGTCTCTATTTCTAGTACTGTAACTGTGTCTGTCACCTCTTTTATTAAAAAGATGTAGATTTTTTCTTACATACATTATGTTTTCGTAGGGACAATGTAGCGACATTGACAATGTAGCGTCATGATGTTAATTTCCTTAAACAGTTCCCTTAGAGAATCGCGCCTACGAAGATTATATATGGCTCTGATGGCTCTTTTTTGCAGAATAAATATAGACTCAATGGCTGGAGCCCGTCCCCACATTAAAATGCCATAAGACATAATACTATGAAAGTAACTAAAATAGACCAGTCTAGTGGTATCTACATCAGTATATTGGTGGATTTTTCTTATAGCATATGCTGCTGAACTTAGCCGCCCCGCAAGAGATGTTAAATGAGAACTCCATTGTAGCCTTGAATCAAGCGTAATCCCCAGGAAAACCGTTTTATCTACAAATTCAAGTTTCTCTTTATTCAATACTATATCACAATCGCTACTTTTAACATTCGGTAAAGCAAAATTTATGCATTTCGTTTTTTTTTCATTTAACACTAAATTGTTTGCTGTGAACCAATTATGGACCTGAAGTAGGGCATTATTCACGTCATCTAGATTTTGGGCCCGTCTATTTATCTTAAAAAATAGGGAAGTGTCATCAGCGAATAACACCATATTTTGAGGTTGGTTTTTCAATAAATACTGGAGATCATTTATATATACTAGAAAGAGGAAAGGACCCAATATTGAGCCTTGCGGTACCCCCATTTTTACTTTTAAACCCTGTGAATTAACACCATTTATTTGCACATGTTGTTGTCTATCACTCAAATAAGATTTTACCAAACTAAGTGCAAGTTTCCCTAGTCCGTAATGCTCAAGTTTCAAAAGTAATGTGTCGTGATTTACGCAATCAAATGCTTTGGAGAGGTCACAAAAAATTCCAATGGCGTCTTGGGACTCTTCCCACGCAGTAAATATGTGCTTTAATAAGGTTACACCGGCGTCAGTTGTACAACGTCCCTTGGTGAAACCATACTGTTGATCGTGTAAGATTCTGTTGGTGTTAAAATGATTGAGCATTTGATTTAGCATTACCTTTTCAAACACTTTGCTAAAAATTGGCAACACGGATACAGGTCTATAATTATTTGTATCTTTACTATCTCCGGATTTAAACAGAGGTATGACTTTACTGTATTTCATTAAGTCCGGGAAAACTCCTTGATCTACACACAAATTAAAAATTAAAGCTAAGTATGGTGCTGTAGTCTCATCTATGGATGTACAAACTTTGATAGACATTCCCCAAAGATCTTCGGTCAGTTTGACTTTTATTTGCCGGAAAGCTTTAATAACTGTCATAGGGTTTATGTGTTTAAATTTAAATTCAGCCGGGCAGTCAGACACATTTGCCTTTAATAAACCAATTGAGACTTCAGGAGAGGAATTAAAAGCCTCCGTAGTTTTTAACGGTATATCGGTAAAGAAATTTACAAACTCATGAGCTACTTCCTGATTAGAGCTTTTAGGACCACATGCTGTATCTAATGTGTAGCTAGTGTTACGTATTTTCTTCCTGTTAGTCTCGTTATTTATGACTTTCCAAACTGTTTTAATTTTGTTTTCTGCTGTTTTGATCTTGTTGCTTCTTGATTTCTAAAATTTTTTGAATACTTAGCAACATACTTGTTAAAAGTTTCAGAGTTTATATAAGGCTTAAGGCCATAAAGCTCAAATAGACTTTCCCTACTTTTTCTGATACCTCTAGTTGCCCAATCACTAAATATAAATTTAGGGCAAATACATTTTGTCTTCTTTTCAAAAGTTTTGTTAAATTCAGTGTGAACTATTGAAAAGAAATTATCATACAATTGATTTATATTAATATCGTCCATATGATGGCTCATAACACTTAACTTGTTCTGTAGGGAAATATTAAACCTCTTTAAATTATTAGTAGTTATAGGTCTAAATTGAATCTGAACTTTTTGCAATGGTATGTTACACCTAAAAGTTACAGTTTGTCCGCTATGGTCAGACGGCAAACAATTTACTATGGCTTTATCTAAGTAATCACAATTGCAGAAAACATTATCTATACAAGTAGCAGAAGATGTAGTGACTCTCGTAGGTTCAATAAAAATGTTAGTCAAGTCAAATGACTTGAAAAGATTTAATAATCGACTGCTATTAGAATTTTCTTCCAAAATATTGATATTGAAATCACCACAAATAATTATAGGTTTATCACTGGCTGCAAGTTTTGCCAGGACATCTTCCATTATTGATTCAAATAAGGAAAAGTTTTGATAGTTTGGGGGTCTGTACACACACACAATTACATGCTTATCTAGCTCAACACAAGACAGTTCGACGCAATGTTCCGCCGAGAGACCTACTATGTCATTACGTTGCTTATATTTAACACAATTTTTCAATAATATAAGTGAACCTCCACGCAGCATAGATTTACGGTTAAAACAGCTACCCACCGCATAGTACTCATAATTAATAAGCATTTGGTAATCCTTTAGCCAATGTTCAGTAAAACAAATAATATCAAACATACTTCTTTCTAAAAATAATTCAATTTCTAATAATTTGGAAGAAATGCCTTGGATATTTAGGTGGAATAATTTTAAGGTGTTCTGCTGAGGCCCTTTTTTAATATTTAAATGAGTGCAAGAAGGTACCTTGATGTTGGTAGGTTTAACAAAATTGTTAATGGTACCTTCTGTTGTCTCACTTCCTAGTTTAAATTAATATTAATATCTGGAGTGAGTCCCGAGACTCCCGTGCCATCACCAGACAATAAAATCCTATTACTAATATACCCTAATTGAGAATTTTCCATGGTGACACATGGATCCTCCTCAGTACAATTTTTGTAAACATTTATAGCACTAATGCTATATTTATTTAAGGTCGCAGTGTTAATAATATAACTAAACTTCGACATACTACTTATGTCTGAGTGAATATTAAAAGCTAATAGCCGAGCTATTTTGTGTCTACATCTAATAGGTAGATACACTTTACCCCGAGTCGACTGAAGTTTATCAACAAAAGTGTTGATATCAAGATATATAAGTTTGTCACTATAGTGACCTACTAAAAGTCGTTTCCCAGCAATAATTTTTGCGTAAAGTTACTTAGTTTGATGTACAGAATGCTTGGTCGACGGCTACGTGAAGGGTCTGGACGACTCGGTGACCGAGAAGGAGGTGGTGGCCGCCGTCACCAGGACCGGTGGGTGCCCTGCCGAGCAAGTCAAGGCAGGCACCATACGTCCGGACCTGTCGGGCATGCGAACCATAACGGTAAGCTGCCCTGTGACGGCGGCGAAAGTCATTGTGGAGGGCCGAAGGCTCTTGGTGGGCTGGGTTTCGGCACAGGTGAAGCTGCTGGAACCCAGACCTCTGAGGTGCTTCCGCTGCCATGTGGGGCACCACGTGTCGGTCCGGTGCACCTCGGAGGTGGACCGCAGCGGCCTGTGCTTCCGCTGCGGCCAGCCTGGTCACATGGCCGCGGCTTGCTCCGCCGCGCCGCGCTGCGCTGCATGTGCGGCAGCTGGCAAGCCGGCCGATCACCGGGCAGGGAGCAAGTCCTGCGGTACTCCCGCCAAGGCCAGGGGCAAGGGAAGGCCCTCCGCCACCACCGCCAAAACCCCCACCGTCGCCACCACCGCAGCCGCCGCCACTGTCGCCGCCGCCACTGTCGCCGCCGCTGCCGCTACTGCTGCAACTTCCGCAGCGGGGCCCTTGCAGGGGGCCCGGGAGGGGGCTGAAATGGAGTGCCAGTAACGGCCCCATTACGCCTTCTCCAGGCGAACATCAACCACTGCGCCTGCGCTCAGGATCTGTTGCTCCAGAGCATGGCACAGTGGTCGATTAACATCGCCGTGGTCGCTGAGCCGTACTTTGTCCCGCCCAGGGATGACTGGGTGGAGGACCTTAGCGGCTCAGTGACCATAATTGCGTCGGTCGCCGCCGGTACCCCGACCCTTGAGAGTGTCAGGAAGGGTCAGGGGTGCGTAGCAGCACGGTTCGGGGAGATCGTTGTAGTGGGAGTCTACTTTTCCCCGAGCCGAACTCTCGCCGAGTTCCACAACTCCCTCACGGAGTTGAGTGTCGTCATCGGAAGCCATTCCCTCCCCGTGCTTGTGCTCGGGGACTTCAATGCCAAGAACTTGGCTTGGGGTTCTCGTTACACGGACGTGCGGGGTAGAATGGTGGAGGACTGGGCTCTGGAGACAGGCCTGGTCGTCCTAAATCGGGGTTCTGTCCCCACGTGCGTGCGGATGCGGGGCGAGTCGGTGGTGGACATCTCGTTTGCCAGCCCCGCTCTGTCGCCGCGTGTCGTTGACTGGCGCGTCATGGAGGGGGTGGAGACCTATTCCGACCACCGGTACATCCGGTTCGACGTCTCCACCCAGTCCTCAAGCGTGCCGGTCCTACAGGCCCCGAATGGTCCGCGATGGGCGCTGAAGCAGCTGGACCGGGAGCTCCTCCTGGAAGCCTCGATCGTGCAGGCCTGGTTGTCATCACCAGTCAGGCCTGCCGACATCAACAACGAGGCGGGTTGGTTCCAGGAGGCCATGTCCGAGATTTGCGACGTGGCAATGCCCCGAGTTCGGCCAGGAAGCGCCCGGCGTCAGGTGTACTGGTGGTCGCGAGAGCTGACGTCTCTGCGCAAGGCGTGCGTTGCCACGCGGCGCCTGTACGCCAGGCATCGCAGGCTCCGCATCCGCCCTCCGGATGCGGCAGCCATTGAGGCGGAGCTTTACGAGGGGTACAGAGCGGCGAAGACCGCCCTCCAAGAGGCTGTCCGGCGGGCCAAGAACTTGGCCCGCGAGGAGATGCTGGAGTCTCTGAACGGAGATCCGTGGGGGCGCCCTTACAAGATGGTGCGGGACAAACTCCGCACCCGGGCCCCCCCGCTAACGCAGAGTCTCCGGCCTGAGCTCGTGGAGGACGTGGTGAGCGCTCTGTTCCCTTCGCGAGGGGAGCACCCTCCCCCGCCTATGGCTCCGCCGCCGTGTGCGGTGCCGGAAGCGGACCACACCGATGACGATGACGACGTTCCGGAGGTGACTGGGGTAGACCTGAGAGTGGCGGTGTGCAGGCTGAAAACCAGAAACACCGCCCCGGGACCCGATGGCTTGCCTGGCAAAGCCTGGGTCCTGGCCTCTGAGGCTCTCGGGCCCCGACTGGAAGGGCTCCTAAGCGCATGCTTGGAGAGAGGCCAGTTTCCGCTTCGTTGGAAGACGGGGAAGCTGGTCCTCATCCGGCCCATCGTGCTACTCGACGAGGTGGGCAAGCTCTTTGAAAGAGTCATTGCCAACCGCCTCGCCGGGCACCTTGCGGGGATGGGGCCGGATCTTGCGGAACACCAGTTTGGTTTCCGCAAGGGGCGCTCGACGGTGGACGCCATCATGCGCGTGAGAGCCCTCACGACGGGGGACGCGGTGTCCCGGGGCGGGGTTGTCTTGGCGGTGTCTCTTGACATCGCCAACGCCTTCAACTCCATGCCCTGGAGCTGCATTAGGGAGGCACTCCGGTATCACCGGGTGCCGACCTACCTTCGTCGTGTGGTCGGGGACTACCTGACGGATAGAGCCGTCATCTACCCTGGTCGAAGCGGAGAATGGAACCGGCGAGAGATGTCGTGCGGTGTTCCACAGGGATCGGTTCTGGGGCCGGCCTTGTGGAACATCGGTTACGACTGGGTGCTGCGCGCCGACCTCCCTACCGGCGTCAGCGTAGTTTGCTACGCTGACGACACGCTGGTACTGGCACAAGGGAGGTCGCACGAGGCGGCGGCCGAAAACATGACACGCGGGGTTGCGATAGTCGTGGAGAGGATCCGGCAATTGGGTCTCGAGGTGGCACTGCACAAGTCCGAGGCCATGTGTTTTCATGGGCCTCGGAATGCGCCACCGTCGGGATCCCTACTGACGGCAGGAGGGGTTTCCATCGGCGTCGGGTCGACGTTGAAGTACCTAGGACTCGTCCTCGACAGCCGGTGGAACTTCGTGGAGCACTTCCGACGTTTGGCTCCCAAACTGGAACGGACAGGGGCTGCCTTCAAGCGGCTCTTGCCCAACCTGAGGGGTCCAAACGCCTCCTGCCGGAGGCTATACGCGGGGGTCGTGCGGTCCATGGCCCTTTACGGGGCCCCGGTGTGGGCGCGTTCTTTGAGGCGGCAAGCCGCCCACTACCTGAACGCGCCCCAAAAGGTAATAGCCATAAGGCTAATCCGGGGGTACCGCACGATCTCCGGCGAGGCGGCTAGCCTCCTTGCCGGATTGCCGCCATGGGATCTGGAGGCGATAGTCCTCGCGCGCCTGCATGAATGGCGCGCGGAGGCACTACGTCGGGGGGAAACTCCGCTGCCGCGGCAAATTGCCGCTCAGCGGACAGACCTCCGGCGTGATATCATGGCGACATGGAGAGAGCGACTGTTGCAACCCCGTGCAGGGCACGCTACCATAGTGGCGATAAGTCCCCTCTTTGAGGAGTGGCTAGAGAGGCGCCACGGCGCCCTCACCTACCGCCTGACGCAGATCCTCACCGGACACGGTTGTTTCGGGAGGTTCTTGCACCGAATCGGGCGGGAGGAAACGCCCGGGTGTTTCCACTGCGAGGATCGTCCGGAGGACACGGTGGAGCACACCGTAGAGGTCTGCCCCGCTTGGTCGGAGCACCGCCATGTCCTTGTAGCGGCGATTGGCGGCGGCGATCTCTCGCGTCCGGCCCTGGTTCAAGCCATGGTCCGGAGCGAGAGGGAATGGGAAGCCGTCACCACCTTCTGTGAAGCAGTCATGCTAGTGAAGGAGGTGGCGGGACGTGAGAGGGAAAGAACCTCACGTCCCAGCCGCCGCGGGAGACGCCCTGGGCGTCGGGGGTCACGTGGTGGCTCCCGGCCACCGTAGGCGCGGGCCTGTGGTCGGCGAGTTATGGGCTAGCTCGCCGTCCGGCCGTCTTATGTCGACAGGCCGTGCCGACGGCGCGTTCGTGTTCCACGCGCGCCTCAAAGAGATGTCAGCAAATAAGTAGGGGTCCGCAAGGGCCGATGCCTGCCAGGGCTGCGGGACTGTTCGAAAGAGATACCGTGGCCCTGGAACACAAAGGCAAAGAAGGAACATGGGTGGGTTTTAGTCAGTACAAGTCTGACACTCCCTTCCGCTCCGCCGAGCGGGGGGGGTCATTTGATGATTTCCCATCCGGAAAAAAAAAAAAGAAAAAAAAAAAAAAAGGGTCTGTTTACAGCCTGTATACAATACAATAAAATTAAAAATATAGAAATTAAATAATAATTAAATAAATACGCGCTTTGACGTGTCAAAGCGCGCTTTTGAGTGCATATTTATTTACACCCTGTATAGATTTATTGTATCATCATAAACTCTCTGCTTTGGAAACAACGACAGTCAAACGCAGCGATATTGGCTCGACGTCAAAGTATCAAAGTCCTCGTCAATGCCCTCGTGACAGGCTCATAAACAACTGGGCATTAAATTTTACTAGCTATAAAATTGTTCCATTAATTACTAGGTCCTGTTAACAGATTTTATGAGCAGTAAAAATGAAAATTTACAAATCAGTTGAACATGAAATTAGTAGTCACGCTGGAAGTGTTTAATTGATTGTTACTGTCGGTCTAGTAATTACTGCGTAGGTTTTATTTTTGTTTTAACATATTTTTATGTGACTGAGAAAATGGAAAAATTCGACAAAAATAATAATCACCCGTGCTAAATAATATTGTTGGACATCGTAGAAGTAAGTTTGTGAATGCAGATCTGTACTCGGTATACAATATATTTATAACTATGTTACAAAGCTAAACAATAACTTTATGAAATCTATATTAATAACTGCATAAAACTCGTACTATGTCTTTTCATCATCATTATCAAAATCTGCCTAGCCTTTTCACATCTATGTTAGGCTCGGTTTCCAGTCCGGATGCAGCAGAATAGCAGCGTTTCACTTGATACTGAGAAATTAAAAAATCCTTGGTAAGACTGGTTGTCAGACTTGGGCTTCTGACTATCCGTAATGACTGCCAAAGATCTACAAAGGACAGCTGGGACCAACGACTCAACGTGCTTTCCGAGGCACGAAGAGAGCTCGGTACGTATTGGATAGTCACCCATTCACGGACTAACCTTGGCAATACTGTTTAACCTAGATGACCCTATTATATTTACCCACAAGCGTTCGTTTCATGCAGACTTTAAAAAAATAATAAATGTATTTACTTCCACAAATACAGCAGTTTTACATAACGTTAAATAAACGGAGCTTCCCCAAGGACCCGCCATGTTCATACACCAGACCGCAAGACTTGAAAGTCGACCCAGTTTTAAAAAATGATACAGTAACAAAAGAATTTATCTTTAACGTCTCTTTTGAGAACTGAATTTGGAAATTTTTCGGTAAAAATGGGGAAGTGGAATATCTATGCATTTACATTTTGTTGATGTGGTAGTAGATGAAGATATTTATGGTTTAAAATAACATTTTAAACATTCATAATAACCACTGAGTCAGCTATACGTAGGTACTATCCGGATTACGATATTCGAGTACTATATCAAGTTGTCTTTCTGTAACTACAAAACCAACTCTCAGATAAATCGTTCCACTTATTAAGCCTACTGCAGAGCGTGTTCAATATTGCACGCCATAATCAGGTTGTAATGTTTTCCACTGATGTGACACAGGCCTAATCTGTGATAAGGAATGGGCAATAATCCACTACGCGAGTCTAGTGCGAATTGGTGGAACCCTGCAACGTGGAGAACACAAGCAAAGAGTGGTAATTTCTCAAAAAAAAATGTCGGTTTTGTGACTGCATCGTTGGTCGAGTGGCGCGACTGCTGGGCTTGAGAAGGTTCGAATCCTTGGTCGGGAAAAATGTTTTTGGGGTTTTCCATCAGGAATTTCTTAGTAGCAGCCACAGAGTCTGGATTTGTGTCGGTTAATGGCAATTTACTCGCCCCCTATTAACTGACAAAATGTGGCAATAGGCTTGCCCTCTTTTTCATGGCACTTACTTAAACATAACTGACGAAATGTGGGTGTACAATTAGGTACAGGTCTGCCTAACCCTTCGGGGATTACAGACGTGATGTTATGTTATGTAATAAATATGTACCAGGAGTATTCTATAAAATCGACGTTCCAAAACTTATTACGAAAGTAATAAGTAGCAGTAAAAAACCAGGTCAATTGATTTCAATTACACTTCATTCCTTCCATTTCTTTCCCAGCTCTTCGAGTAAAGCCGTGTGTAAAACCTACTTACTTAATATGTTTCAATTTCCTCACATTTTGGGTTCGTTCCGTAATCACTGTCTAATACGAGTACGTTCCGAGTACGGCTTATCGAAAATTGATATCTACGCATTATGCTTATTTCTCCTCGAGTTTATATACGATTTATGGAATCAGCCGGAAATGAGGGATAAATGGAGAAAAATTAGGTATTGTGGAAATGAGGGAAAATTATTACTAATGAAGTGGAGCTATGAGGATAATGATACACGCTTACAGTATTTAAGGGCGAAAACTATCAGCTTTACCTACCACGTACTAAGCGTTTTTGCTGTTGCTGTGATGTCACACAACTGTCAAACAAAAACTAAAACGGAAGTGATGGTGCAGTTGTCAACATCCAAGGTGATAATCTCTTTATCATTCTCGTTTAAGCACTTGGTGGATAGTATGCTCAAGCCTGGAGCATCCAACACTGCGTTACCGTGCTTAGGGTGATAGATCTCCGCAGTAAGCGTAAGTCCATCGATGTGTGGATAACTTTGGGTGGGTTTCATCTCGGCGGGTCTCTTGGGCGCAAATAATGTCGCAGTGAGTTTTGCGGTAGACAT
The DNA here is from genome assembly GCA_910589295.1 of Noctua janthe. Classification (NCBI taxonomy): domain Eukaryota; kingdom Metazoa; phylum Arthropoda; class Insecta; order Lepidoptera; family Noctuidae; genus Noctua; species Noctua janthe. Next base: position 4,994,856 of record OU342561.1, read on the forward strand.
CGGATAGAATTTCTGATTTGTCTTGCGATGACCATTCGATGTTGACCGATACTACGCAGAAGAGGTTTTATACGTGGAGTTTGAATTGCCATCGAATAAGTATAAGTTTGAGTCGGGATCATGGTTTAGTGACGCGATAAAACTTGGTCGCTAGCCCGTATTCGATTGACTATGGAATTCGGACAAACGACCAAGTTTAAATGAACGGGGTCGAGTACGCCCGCCTTCATACAATCTTTAGTTGCTGCCAGTTAAAATCGCAGTAGCGGTCATTGAACCACATACATTTAATACATTTATTGAATCTCTTCATTTAAAAAAACGTATAAAAACCTGTTAATAGCCCCTGAATTGACATTGATTGTGATTCTGAACATTAACAGAAGAAACGATAAGTAACACGGTTTATGGTTTCAGTTCGTGTAAAGAGATATCAGGGAAAGGGCAATGACCGCTATTGCTATCTTAACTGACAGCAACTGTAGTAAGGCGCAGTAATTTTACTTCATTTAAACTACTAGTAGACGTTAGCTCGTATTCCATTCCGATGACTAGTGTAGTGAATGCTTTGGTGCTCGAATTCGAGTAAAGTCGTTCGAACACCCGAATACGGGCTAACGACCATAATATATGTTATCGTACCTTCAATCAAAACTCGCGATAAGGCGTCTCATATAAAATCATATATCGACCTTAGAGCTTAAAGAATTAAAGATAAACGGTATTTTTTAGGGTTCTGTTCCCGAACCAACGGGACCCTATTACTAAACCTCCGCTGTCTGTCCGTCCGTCCGTCGGTCTGACAGCACTGGTCTGTATCTCATAATCCGTAATAGACAATTGAAATTTTCAAAGAATGTGTATTTCTATTGCCGCTAACAACAAAAAAAAAAAAAATTAAAGGGGGCTACTACGAAGGTACGGAACCCTTCATGCGCGAGTCCGACTCGTACTTGACCAGTTTTCAACATCGAATAAGTACAAAAACACTCCATAATTTTCAATTTCATGATAACCACACCACTGGAAACTAACAATATAAAAATAAACCTTTTTACCAAACAGAAAAGCTCTCTATTTTGGCAAAAAAAACATACACACATGTTATCTTTTAATACCTTATTTTCTTGGAACTTCTAGGAATTCGGCATCTTATTAGATGCTGGTTTAGAGGTCTGACATAAAGAAAAAAGTACCTACAGACATAACAGTTTGAGTAAAAACTATTTATATCGAACATTTCCATCGAAAATTTCAATAATCTCTTTGTATTTCGATAACGCCAATAGCATTTACGACAAATATTTCCAGGGGTCCGATAATTTGGAGTTAGTATGACACAAATCCTGAAAAAACTGTGGTATTTGCTACCCCAGATCATAAATCCCCGAATCAGTCCTTAAATCCCTGAACAGGAAAACAACCGGAACTTTCTAGGGTCTAATTAAGACCATGCATCGCCATTGTGTGAACGTTAACCCATTTCTACAACGACAGATGTCTGGCGAAGCTCATTATTTTTGTACTACATTATTCATAGCCCCTGAAAGAGATAATACTGGCAACACAATATTCTATGGCCCAGTATTATGTGGCCTTAGAGACGAAAATGCCATTTTCCATTTTCTTAACTACTAGTCAACAAAGACATCTTCTTGTTGCCGCTTTCAAGTACAAACTTAATTAATTTTAGAATCGACGATTATTTTTCGTGTTTGGACTGATGTTTATTCGGTAAAATAAAAAAATAAAAAAATATTTCTTTTGTTTTAGGAATTACTATTAGAATAACATAACGCCTGCAATCCCCGAAGTGTTAGGCAGATGTGTACCTAATAGTACACCCACATTTCACCGGTTATATTTAAGAAATAATTTTAGCTTTGTAAAATATCGATCATCTGTTATAACTTTTATTTGAGTTTAACAGTAACTCGTAGTAGCAGTGATAGCCGAGTGGTGCGACCGTCGGACTGCTTAGTAAAAGGTCTCGAGTACAACCCAAGACATGCACATCTGATTTTTCGGATTCATGTGCGTATTGTTTAAATTATTGTTACTTGCTTCGGAGAAGGAAAACATCGTGAAGAAACACACTGCTGCAAAAAAACAATGCCAAGTCGATAAAATTACACTTAATAATATTTCGAAGGTGACAATGTAATCAACATAATAATAATAATAAAATTTATTTATACTCAAAACAAGGCATAGTTACACGTTAAAAATACAGTTTTTCAAAAAAAATATACTATATTTAATATACAAACGTGTGGGTGAGCACTGCTCTCCTAGCTAGGTTATGAAAACCTGTTTTAAGGAGAAGCAGTCCGGTCCCCTAAGATTTATTGATGTAGGTAAAGGTTACATAGTGCTTCTGATGTTACTGTTAGAATTTTGGAGTATTGAGTTTGACAATGAAGTGGAATGCTATCTTTAGTTTAACTGGTTGTAGTGACGCTATTCACGTCTCTGCTCCAGTCTTACTCCATCCCTCTTTTGTCCGAATGACTCAAGACAATCGAACCTAATTGGTCAATCAGAGGTCGACTCAAGCTTAGGCATGAAGTGTCTAATAGCGTAGCAATGGTCGTACAAATTCTGTGTCATCAACCGTTTCGATGAGATAATGACCTAACCCTATACTTCTTGTACCTCTTGAGTATTCAAGTATTGAACTAAAACTTGTGCTGGTGATATACGAGTGAAGTTGCTGGATTCCAGAAGCATAATAAAAGTCCTTGTGACGACGTTTGCACGGCTCCTATGGCCCAGCAGTGGACAGCTTACGGGTTGATGTTATGATGATGATGAACTAGACATTATTAGACGGGACTTTTTTTAATAACTGTTAGCTAGCTAGAAATATAACCGGTTTCCATTTTCCTTCGGTAAATATTATTACATTACTTCTTCTTCGTATCGCTGGCACGACAAATTTTATATTTTGCTAGCCCAAAACTTCGCCACTTCCACCGCGTCGTCGGTGGCAGCGTAAAGGTCACTACGGCTGCATGTTTTTGGACTAACAGGCAGGATAGGTGATGGAGCATAGTTTGCGACACAGCTCCACAACTACACCCCGCTGCTGTTTTGTTGAGGTAACCCCACTTAACGAGGTTGGAGTTACATCTTTCCACTTGAGTCCGGAGGCGGTTCAGGGACTTCCAGGTGAACCACGGAAGGTTAGACCCTGCAGGAAGGTGCTCACTTGGTGGTAAGTAGTGAGTGGAAGGGGGACAGCTATTTTCCCATAGCTTACATCGGGCGTCAGCCGGGTTTTCTAATAAGGACGCTATTATTACACTAAGGCACGATAATATTTTCACATCTTCTATCGTTTTATATCACTAAAATGTATGATTCACTCTTTTGTATATATTGAAACGTAATTGCTTCTTAGGCGTATAAGAATAATGCTCTAAAAATAGAACAGTGTTTATTTGGCAGCATAAAAACAAACTTCAGAAATAATGAAAGACGAAAATATGAAAAGGTTATTTGAGTAATATTTATATTATACCAAAGTATTTTATTAAGCGAGTTTATTTTTAATATAGGTCGTGATATAAAACGGTTTTGTACATATTTTATTAAATGTCTTTGCGTTTTTTTTATATGGATCGGCCTTGGTTAATAAGTCATCCCCTTTAACCCTTTGTTGACGTAGGTACGTATAGGAGGACTCAAGGTTGACTCGAAGAGGATATAGGACGAAGAAATCCCCCTGCTTATATTAAAAAATGCCGTATCACTAGTTCATATACCTACAGAAACTTGTGTAATTATCTTATACAAAAAAAAACTCGTAATAAGCGTATTCGCCTTTTGCAAACGTGGTGATCAATGGACATAAATTCTTTGTATGAAAGAGGCAAAGGGCTTTCATAGAAGGGTAAAGGCCCTGCAGTGGGACACTAATGAGCTGATAAATACAGGGTGTAAAACGGACCCTTCACGAAGGCCTCAACCAAGCATTCTGTATATCAAACTATGTAACCCTAAGCAAAAATTATTGCTTTTAACAGCTGCTTTAAACGTTTTTTTGGGATTTTACGGTAGGACGCGATGGAACGCACTGAAAACATTTTGCTGATTGATAGATTGAATAGTACAGGGGTCGTGGAGGTGTTTAAGGTAAACATCTTACATTAAAAACATGTTTTAAAACTTGTGAAAAAGTCGGAACTTTGGCCCCCAATATCTCCGTAACTAGAAAATTGCCAGGTGTGGTCTAGAACAAAAAAATGATTGCAAAGATGGAGAGAATAAGTGCCTTTCGGCTTTGTTAAGGGACTATTTACACCCTGTATAGACCCATGGTAGCTACCGACAAAATGAAGTAAGTACAAATTAGACAAAAACAATAATTATTACTAAACAACTACTAAACACGATTTCTTAAAGTGACGACACTGTAATTATTGCACAAACACCGATCTAGATGACTTCCAATTTGCACTAATTAATAACGGAGTTGCAAATGAGAGGAATGCTGCAAAGAGGAGCGCAATCCCTCTTTAACCTTTCAGAGGCAACCATTGCTAAGTCCGATCCGCTGTTAAGCCTGTTATAGTCATTTAGTCCGCTTTCAAAGTCTATTTATTCTTGAAAAAGTACTGGTTTTCCGCAGAACGGGTTACAATATAATGTCATGAATATGATATAATTTTCAGAGTAGTTTAAAGGGACAAGTATGCCTGAAACCACCTAGGAAACTTGGTATGTAATAGGTGGTCACCCATCCACGGACCAACCTAGCCAAGCGCGGCTTAACCTGAAGATCGACCCGAGCGGCTGGTATTATTTAACCACGAGCTCCTCGAAACTCTCCTGGATAACACCGTTCGAATCCTTGCCATTGTTTATCTGACAGTTTTTAATGTCATTGTCAACACTCATGAAGCATCAAGACATGTTTATTGTTCAATTGAAGGGTTTTTAGCATCATATTATAAAAAAAAAAACACTTTTCCTATACAGCCAGAACATAAATTCGTTTCACCGCTTAGACCAGGTACATCAATCTAGCCCCACTCTTCGACGAACCAATTCGCGTCTAACTCACAAAATTCACCCAGTGAAGTGAAAAACGGGCGTGAAAAACAGACATAAAAAGCCCGCTTCTCTTTAAATCACTACACGAGAACTTCCACCCAAATAAATCTGTACGATTTTTAAAATATTGTACTGGAGTTGGTGAACGGTGGTCCATTTAATTACACGGTAGGTGCATTTTGGTTCGGAGCCAAAAATCGTTCTGCACATGCTTAGGTTTTGGCTAGAGCCGGCTTAAGCGCAGGCCACACCGCCAGCAGGCGGACAGACGTGTGACGCGGACGGGCATCGTTTCACCTCTTTTCATACTTTGGTTACCGAGCTAAGCTACGTCAGTGATACAAACGATGCGAACGAAATATCCGACGATTCCAGCGATGCTATTCATTCAAGTCGCCCGGTGCGAGACATAATGAGACGGAACGCTCCCCTCGCTCTCCCGTGTGTCCGTAATTTTCGGTGTGAACCCACGTAATTTAGCTCGCGTATCTTCGCGTAGTTTATATAGTTTCCATCGCCTCGCTTAGCTCGCCAGCTCGCTCGCTCGTTCGCTAGCTGGCGGTGTGGCCTGAGCTTTAATGTGGAGGCACGCGCTTAGCCCCTGTGCGGCATAAGATCGGTTTAAATAAACATTGTCTGGTTTAACTAAGGAGGACTGGAGGTTACAAAATGATGTTGTGAAAGCGAAAAAGTTTTGGTGACATGTTTTTGGTAGTTCAGGTATGTTTTTGGGATGCTTTAATGTTTAATCGACTCAAAATTATTGATGTATCTTTTAACTATTAGCTTAAAAACGGACGTTCTATTAATACGACTATAATAATGAAAATCTGATCATTGTTAAACCGGATATTCTACGAATCGTCCTTTTTCTTTCAATGGACGTTCTGCATCAAGACCACCTCAAAAACTCACTTGCTATTTTCAAAACTCAACTCAAATATAGTGATGCCTCTAACAATATCTTACTAATATTTTAAATGCGAAAGTTTGTGAGGAAGGATGGATGGATGTTTGTTACTCTGTCACGCGAAAACTACTGAACATATATGGATGAAATTTGGCACACAGAAAGGTTATAACCTGGATTAACACATAAGATACTTTTTATCCCAATAGCATGATCCCGTGGGACAACTACCGAACTTCACGCGGTCAAAGCCGCGGGCATAAACTAGATATATATAAATAAAAATCTAATCTCAGTCCACAAAATCCTACTTCGTATAAAAGCCACAGTCGTAAAACTTCCAAGAAAACTACAGTCAAATGTATGAGAGAAAATTGCAGTATTTTTACAAAAATAGCCACAGGGAGCATGAATAGAAAATAAGAAAAGCTTTACACTTAAGGCTTTATCCTGAGATTTTCTTTTGTCGTGTGTGATTTTTGTATGCTGAGAGTGTCTTGGTTTCTGTCTGACTTGAGTGTCTAGTACCAAAAGATAATCTTATCGTTATTATGTGGATACTATGCTTGAAGTCATCAGATAGTATGAACTTGAAATCTTTACATGTTTTTTGAGGCTCTTTATTCTTTTTTCAAATTTATTTGAGTAGTAGGTACGTTGCTTCAGCTGCTGTTGGTCATTAAGCAGTCCTATCATTGGATTTGTAGAAATTCTGAAAGGTACAGGTTGTACATGATGTACATGAAACCTGAAAATGTAGGGCTTATACTGGTGCTGTGCTTGAGAAGGGTCGATGACCCCACTTCGCCACGCGCGCTGTTATAAAATTGGGCTTCCTAGGTTTTTACTACGTTTAACATCAAATTAAATTAAATAAATTGTGTTTTTTTTTAGGCAAAATACCCAGATACAACTATATAAATAATAAATAAAATAGTAAAAACATTAAAAGAAAACATAAAAAAAAAAACAAAAAAAACCATTGTGTGACTAAAACTATTTAATGATCATCAGTCTGTACTTACTATAAATATTTAGCGTTAAGCCCTTCTATTAGAAGATTATTATATTGTCTCGCTTTGATGGTAGAAACGACTTTTATTAATCTCCCGTTTCATGTTAGCTATAAATAAAGTAAATTCGAAAATAATTATGCCAATAAACATAACATATTTTTTATCTTCCATTATTTTTTCAGCGTATCACAAACCTCTAACCACTAGAAGCTTGATCCACGACCTTTTACACATAAAACAAAATAAAATAGTACAGCGTTGACTATAATATTTAAAGTCCCTCCACTTGGTTACCCAAGCCACTAATAAAATCATACTTTTTCTTTTATTCCCAGTACAGAACGTCGCGTAAACGTTTTCAGCGTTAAAACATTTTATCTTTGAAGTCTCTTTAATGGCCGCCATCTTTTAAAAGATTGAGCTCATTTGTGAGCTCAAAGATAATAATAATGTAATCCGTCAACAGTTGTAGTTATGACTCAAAAGTCTTATAATATTTTCTTTTATTGCTAAAATTTGAGTGACTCGGGTAAATTCTTTATGAGGTCAGGTGCGAGAATGAGTGCTTTGATACCACCATTTTTTAAGAGCTCGGTTATTGACCTCGTTTTATGAATGAAGGTTGGTAGCGGTTCTACACCGGTAGTTGCTTTGAGATATATAAACTAGGTAGGTACTTCAGATTTTCATGTCATTGGGATCTAAAATACAGTGTGTTTAGCTACCTGTTACTGATACTTTAAGGGCATATTATATACTCATTTCTATCGACAAATACATGTTTATAAATACTCCTAGCCCCACAACCCGCGAATGGCAGCCATTTTGTTTTTTTAATACCTAGTATTATAATACTTATTTCTATCTTATCGATAGAAATGTGTATTATAATATGCCCTTAAAGTATCGATAACCGGTTGCCAAACACACTGTATACATTAAGTTTGACTTTTTAACACAATGTATTGCCAAACCTCCTTGAGAAAGCGTGGCTGACCTTCTCTGTATGAGAAGCAGCATCTGTCCAGCAGTGGGGCAGAAATTCAGCTGCAATAGATTATTACAGTATTTCAAACAATAAAACCTTCCTGGAGTAAGAAAATTGGCGTCCCGCTTTCAACAAAATATGAGAAACACACTCAACAAACTTTAAAAACCGGGACAGCCTTCCTCTTCCTATTCGAGTCCCATAGAAATTTAACATTTCCTACAACCCCGATACTACCCTATTACGAGGGCAGTGCGGAAAGTTTCTAAAGCCGAACCGTATCGAGGAAATGTTTAATGAACTTCTAACTTAATATAATTCCTTTAGTTGAAGTTTTGTGCTTGGGCTCGCGTACTTACTGTGAATTTTTGCTGTCCAGGAAATTGGGCCTGACGAGTTCACGAAAGATGTTTTTGTTCAAGTTCATAGACTTTATGAAGACGTGAGTCGTTTTGAGAGTGAATGGGTGAAAGGTTATTTGTGAGGGTTTATTTACCTAGGACGTGCCTAGGACTATTTTGGTCTTAAATAAATTCTGCGACAAGTCTGCGATTCAAAAAAAGCATAGAATCAAAGACTCTTTGAATCCTTTTCAAGTCCTGAATGAATAAATAGTTCGTTGGTTCCTAACAATTATAAAAATAATCTTAAGTTGATCACTGAGAATAGTCTGAATATGAAAACGCCTAGATAAATGCACAGCTCATTGTTTTAAAAAATCGCGCAACGAAAATGCTGTCCCTAATTCGTGGGCCAAAACCTTATCAAATATGTACAAAGTAGACAAAATACTTCCTAAATTATGCAAAACCAAAATATTATTTAAATCGGCCCATTCATACCGTTGGGAATGCGATGTGCGTGAAATTTTGACAACAATTTGAACCCCAGCCACCTCAGTTGCTAACATTAATGAGAAAATAATTACTCACAAATTAAAATTGAGTTTCTGTTCATAATTTATGTTTACTACGCCAGTTAGGGGAGGTGTTGACGGGAATTGAACCGCAGAACATAATTTGTTAAGCTGTGTGGTTTTTTGAAAGGAAACGGAGGCTGTGTAACGCTGGGGAAAACTGTTGCGTTTGATCACCTATATTCATCGCAGAATTTTTGCGTGACCATGGGGCATAGTATTTTTCGATACTGTACGGTAGCACTGGGTTATGGAGATCACATACAAGCTGTAAATGGACTGTTCACGTAGCCGTATACTGCGCAAAAACTATTGCTTGGAAACGACTTTTTTTTTGGGATGAAAAATCACGATAGGACTCAATGTAGCGCACTAAAAATATTGTGCTGATGGATGCATCGAGTAGTAAACAGTAGTGGTCGTGGAGGTATTTAAAGTAAATGTATAACATTAAAAACTTCGCCGTGAGTACAAAGCTAGATCATGACCTAAGTAGGTACTTATTATAGCAGAACAATAATTTGTATCCCAGTAGTACAGATCCAGTGGCATATTTTTCGGACTTTTCACGTAGAGAAAGTTTTGAGTAAAAGGTAGTGTTATCTATAAACGTTTAAGTTTTACATGCAACAATGTATTTTAATAATTTTCTACTCCCAATCATTATTCGCCATAACAAGACGTTTCAAAACAGACATCATTTTTAAAAGTTATCAACGCAGCTATCTCAGCACTTCGTAACGTGTCTATTCTGATGCTGACAACCTTTGCTCGTTATATTCACTAAAGGGCCGTCAGTTTTATCCAGCTTAGCAGTTTTGCAGTCTATAGTAATGTATTTAAGGTTTATTTTGTTATGATTTTTAATAAAAAGATAGCGGTGGCCTTCTTTTATCATTATCATTCTCTTGTCTTTATCCTAATTCATTTGTGGTCGCGGGAGCATATCTTCTTATTCCATTCTTCTCTATTACTTGTCATATCATCAGACACCTCCTTTCATGCCGTATCAGCCTTTTTATATCTATGATGGAAAATTAAGAAAAAATCATATCTTTTTTTGAGGCCTTCCTCCTCTCTATCCACTCCTCACAAACCAGCAATTTTTCTCGTAACTTATAATTATTATAGGGACCGGATTCTTTCTGCAGGAGTTGGAGAGTCACTTGTTCTGTAAGAAAGCAATGACTGCCGAAAACGATACGATATATACAAATGAACGTATTTATAACAGCACCAAACAGTTTCTCAATTATTATTTGTAATTAGTGACAGAATGCTTGTTCAATGTTGAATGGAAAGCATGTTAAGCAGTTGCTCTTTGGCAGTCGTTACAGGTAGTCACTGACCCGAAAGTTTGACGACCAGTCTTACCCAGGAGTGTCGTATTACCCAGTACTTAATGGATTGCGGGGGTCAGATAGGCAGTCGCTCCATGTAAAATACTGGTATTCAGCTGCATCCGGTGAGACTGGAAGCCGACCCCATGATAGTTGGAAAAAGGCTAGGCAGATGATGAGTTATAGAATGTTTTCCTCACCAGCTGGTGTCATTTACTGCTCCCAAATTAAATAAAAACAAAACAAGGTAAGGATGAAAGGAAATAACTCACGAAAACTCTAATCCAGACTTTAAGCTGCAAAATACGGAAAATAAACAGTTTACAGACCTACATAAAAACCGCTAATATGATATCCAGCAGAATTTTTTCGTAAGCTTAATAAAAGCTTTACCAGGAACTGGTTGCAAAAAAAGTGCGGTGAACTTGACTACTTTATTCATGAAGCGTTTACAGTAATATTATTTGTTACAAATAACTTCTGAGGACATATAAATTAGGTAATCGTTTCGTATAATCTTCAAAAACTAAACAGGATTGCTATGTTCAGCTTTTCTGTAAATTATATGTTTTTACATAAAATCACGCCTGTAATCCCTGAAGGGATAGTCAGAGGTGTACTTAATAGTACACCGACATTTCGCCAGTTGTGTTTTAAGTTCCATGTTAGAGGGCAAGCCTATTGCCAGCAGACTCTGTGGCAGCTACTGAAAAAATCCTAATGGTAAAACCCAATAACACTTTGCCCGACTCGGGAATCGAATCCAGGACCTCATGCCTAGCAGTCGCGCTTGCAATCACTCGACAAACGAGGCAGTCAATATATATTTTTTATTACCTAAATAATAAATGACGCCCGGCAAGCATTGCTTATGGCCCGTGTTGTCCGTGGATGAATGCCCATCTTTACATACAGAGATTCCTTCGTGCTTCGGAAATTACGTTAAGCCCCGGAAGACAACCAGTCCTACCAACGAATATCGCATTTAATAGTAACTGGGGTGTGGAGATCAGATAGGCAGTCGCTCCATGTAAAATACTGGTATTCCGCTGCATACAGTTAGACTGGAAGCCGACCTCAACATATTTTGGAAAAAAGGCTAGGTAATTTGATTGATTGAGCCGTACGGGCCAGGACCAACGTTGGTCCTGGCTGTCATTTGTAGATCTTTGATAGTCGTTAGATAGTCAGTGGCTTAAAATGTCTGACAACCAGTCTTACCAAGGGGTATCGTATTACCCGGTACTAACTGGGTTGTGGGGGTCATATAGGTAGTCGCTCCATGTAAAATACTGGTATTCAGCTGCATCTGGTTAGACTGGAAGCCGACCCCAACATAGTTGGGAAAAGGCTAGGCAGATGATGAGTTTGATTGATTGAGCAGATTTGTACAAATAATTTCAGAAGCTGTAGCTTTATGTCGTTCTCATACTTGATTGACTTTTTGTTCGTTGTTATCGCTAATAAAATAAATATCACTTGATTCAGACCATCAAATCAAAATGCATAGGTATTATTATGTTCTGTTTAAAGGTGACTGACAAATTTATGAAAACACGTAATTATTTTAGAATTTGAAATCGACGGTGGTGCAGCGGCAGTGGGACAAAATGACAGGGGAGTCCAACTTTTGACGGATCTTAGCTGAGAGCGTTTCGATGTACCAAACAGAAAGCAAGAAAGACAGATTTCACAAACTTTTAAATTTTCACTCTGATCCGTAGAAAACATGGAACACAACGCGACTGGCAGTGAGAAATATCAAAGCACAAGTAACATTTAATTAAAAGGATCAAAAACCCGACTAAAAATTGTATTATGTAAGTACCTATATAATAATAGATTTGTAATCTCCATTTAATTTCCTTCATTTTGATAGCCTACTCGAAAGGTTTGGTTGAAAAAAAATATGAACGACTGAATGAATTTAGCGCCAAAAATCCGCCATTTTGTTTTTTGTTTTGAAATTTACAAAGAAACATACAAGATACGCGCGAAAAACATAACCCTCCCTTGGCAGTCGGAATAAAATTAAGTAAAAAGCACTAAAAATTCGTTCATTTCCGAATTTTAGCCACTTCACACAAAAAATATTATTCTGAAAATGATTAACATTAGTTACAAGCAAACCTACACTTTAGCCTTTGATCTGGCCTTTTTATGTCACATCACAAATTAAACTTTTGACCCTCTCCTTTTTGCGTCAACGGCTGACAAACGACTTCAACATTCAACAAAAACATGGAACCAGTTTTAGCCAGTTCTACAGCGATAGTTGTTTAAGCAATATTTTACGAAGCAAGGAACAAAAACTTGATGTCATGACCCAAACGAGATATACTTTACACAAGGAAATTTCGTCAAGTCACCGAAATATTAGGAGAACATTAAAATTTACTTACAGTGATGTGCAAAGTTGAACGAGAATTTTACTATAGACTCTATGCTTACAAAAATAGGGTCCAGAATCAGTTATCAGAAGTGACTTTCGATTAATTATTATTCAAGAGACGGAATGGATACAAATTCAATGTTTTGTTTTTAAATTATTTGGTGGGGTGGATGGAATAATTATTTCCTACTTTATTTGGGGAGAGGATAAAGTAAATTATGCCGTGTAATCTTGAAGGAATAGTATGAAGGAATTTCAAGAATTGAAAAACTGGTAGGTATATCTGTGGTGAAACACAAGAAACGCAAGACTTCTCGTGTGGTGTCTCAGACCATGAAACTGAACAACTCTTGTTCTATGACTTTTGGAAATTCGTAACTTTTTTTTAGTCCAACCATACAAGTTGATAAGCGTCTGTTCCTACAGGAAGTACAATTTCTTTTTTCGAATTTGAAGAACTCGTAGAACAAAAACTGTTCAGTTTCATGATCCGAGAGACCACATACAAGGTTTTGCGTTTGTTATTTTATGCCTTGTATAGAAGACAACATTATTTTCTCTATGGATAGACAGGCACTGGATTTAGGAGTTACTGAAAAATTACGTAACATTCTATGTGTTACAGAGCATTACTCGTGATGGAAGACTTGGCCGCAGAGCGTGGTTTTCCTTCGCTTCCTTGGACAAGTTCACACTAGTGAAGTGCTACTAGCATAGTCGCTAATGGGCCGCTGTAGTCTGAAATAATGGCATGCAAATTTCCTCCCAAAAATATCAAAAATTCAATCTAATGCATATGAAGCCGGCTTGCACTTATAACTGAACTTTATTTCCTATTCCATGGTTAAACCCTCCGTCATGCAGTTAGGAAAGGCTTTCAACATATCCTCATTTTAAAAACGGCCACACAACCCAACAATCTTATCAGACCTCATCTAAAATTTGTATTTACAACGTACTTTCCACAACTACCATGACATTTTGCGAACTATCTTTTGGTGGATGGCAGTATTCCAAACCTTAGTATTCCCAAAAGCAAGATAATAATGTGAGGGGAGTGTTATATAAAAATGTCACGTACTACCTCCCACTCTTTAGTAAGAGAGCAGAGTTACACGGACGGCCATATTTTCAAGCGGTAATAAATTATTTGATGTAAAATAAGACATCTAGTAGTCGCTTGAAATAGTTTTGAAGTTTACTCAAAGTGGTATTAAGACATCCTTATGCTGGACGCATCTATTTGACATTGGGGAATAGCTGGGCTGGCTGGCATTGGGCTGAGCATATGGTTATGTTACAAAAAAAACTTAAAATAACGCCTGTATTCCCCGAAGGGTATGTAGAGGTGTACCTAATAGTTCACTTACATTTCCCCTGCGCGACCGCTAAACTCGACTGCTTAGCATGCGGTCCTGGTTTCGATTCCCGAGTCGAGCATAGTGTTTTTGGGTTTTCCATCAGGAATTTCTCAGTAGCATCCACAGAGCCTGAATTTGTGCCCGGTAAATAGCAATAGGCTCGCCCCCTATCACATGGGACCTAACTGGAGAAATTTTGGTGTAGGTACTGTTAAGATCTCTGGCTGACACTTCGAGGACTACACGCGTGATGTTATGTTATTTGCCAATTATAACGTGTATTTTATTGCAACTCAGAGCGCTATTCCATTTTCATTCTAATATTAAATTAATTCATCATAATAGCGATTTATTTGGCAGGTATTTGCGACGTTGCCAACTTTCAGAATGCACCCTCTTAAATTAAGCCACTGGGCCTGGAAGCATGAAATTAAACATAAGAGGTGCTTGTGTAGCGAAGATAAGCACTAACGAAACATTTTCAGGAATTGATCTCTCTTCTTCTTCTTAGCGTGTCGATGGCAATCTGAATTGTGTTGACCCAGAATTGAGTTACTAGTTTGGCGCCTACAGTAGCGTCCATCAGTTCGTGTAAAACATTATTAAGTGCCCCATCGTTTGTAGCACAGCACCACATCTACACTCCAGGACAGAGTCATTAATGCATCTCCACCTGAGCAGGTTTTCTTTGCACCGACCAAACTAACCAATTGATCTCTTATAGTTGTTTAATAGGGGATAACAATGTATGGGAAGTTCCTCATTTCCAGCCATGAGAAATCTCATTGGCACACGGCTTGTAGTTTAAATAATCTTGTGAGGTATCTAAGTGTGTGTCAAGAGAAATCAATAATGCCCAGCTAATTACTACAAAACTTAAGCCAGTCAATTCTACACAAAATATTTAACTACTTATAAGACCATTCAAGGTCACTCAGCGAGCTCTGGGATGGGCTATGCTTGGAGTCTCTCTGAGGGCTTGCATCCAGGACGAGGTGATCCGACAGAGAACTAAAGTGCGACATAGCTCACAGAATAAGTAACCTGAAGTAGCAATGGGCTGGCCATATTAGCCGTATAACCGAAGGCCGTTGGGATAGATGTGTTCTTGAGTGGAGACCGCGAATCGGCAAGCGTAAGGTGGGACGCCCTCAGGCTCGGTGGAGCGAAGATCTTCGCAGGGTGGGTGTTAGCAACTGGATGAGAGTTGCTGAGGATCGAGTTGAGTGGCGTGCGATTGAGGAGGTCTACGTCCAGCAGTGGACTGCTGTAGGCTGATGATGATAAGACCAAACAAGGCTTTAAAATAAATCAAGCTAAAAATCTTTAATTGTGTCTCCAAACAATGCCTTATTATGTATTACCAAGGCCTACCTTCCCACACAAAGTACGATAATTTCAAAGCACACAATTTCAATATGTCGTGGATCAACTAATGAATTAATGTACGAACTTAGTTCAATCAATACTGATCCCAAACTGGAGGACTTGTTTGTCCTCAATATTAAACTAATCAAGGGCAAAATTGAGATATTTTCACTTGGAACACTACATAGCATACTTAATTGATTTTATTTGTGTTTGTTCAACAAATAAGTTGTAAAGGTTTCTCTTGTTTGTTGTCGAATAATAAAAACTGTAACAAAAGACGATCGTAAACAGCTATTGTCGAGACCGCAGCTTGATAAAAAACTGTGCGGGATATGAATTATAAATGAAATTGATTATCATAAATATAAACTCCATAAATAACATTATGAATTCATAAATACCATTATGGTATTTATCACTCATATCTATAATATCACGCCTGTAGGTGTGTGTCGTTAGGCAGAGGTGTACCTAATAGGTCACCCAAATATCGCCAGTTATGTTTAAGTTTAAAATAATAGGGGGCGAGCTTATCGCCATCTACACGGCATATTTTTCAGATTCCGTGGCTGCTACTAAGAAAATCCTGATCGAAAAACCCAATAACACTCTGTTCGCCCTGGGAACTTCATCTATTCATACTAATATTACAAATGTGAAAGTAACTCTGTCTGGCTGTCGGTCTCTGTATGCGGCTGTTACATTTTTACGCCGGATTTTAATACAAATTGGTACGCAGGTTATATCGCAATCAAAGGTACCTAATAAAGGACATAAACGATAATTTTCAGCCTGTTAGTGCCTACGTTCTTGTTTCCTCCGTGCCTCGGGAAGCACGTTAAGCCGTTGGTCCCGGCTGTCATTTGTAGATCTTTGACAGTCGTTAGGCAGTCAGTGGCCCAAAAAATCTGACAACCAGTCTTACCAAGGGGTATCGTATTACCCAGTACTAACTGGGTTGTAGAGGTCAGATAGGCAGTCGCTCCATGTAAAATACTGGTATTCAGCTGCATCCGGTTAGACTGGAAGCCGACCCCAATATAGTTGGGAAAAGGCTAGGCAGATGATGAGTGCCTACGTTCTCGTGGAGAAATATCCGGCCAACACTCGAATGAAGTCGTGGGCGAAAAACTAGATGATAAATAATTCATCAACACTATTTTAGAAATAGGTAGGTGGTAAATTGCGTGGGATATTAGAATACATGGATTATTTCACGTGTTTGTACTCATTGAGCCGTGGATATTGAGTTAGTTTAGTTATCCTGTCTTTAAAAACAATAATGGATACAGAATATTCTAATCTAGCTAAGCTCCTATCAATTATTCTTCGTTTGTTGAATCTAGAGCTAAATACTAAATTGAATCCGTTTAGAAGATCGACTAATTGGTGAGCTACCACTTAGTCGATTTTCTAAGGTCTAAGGTCGCGTCCTAACCAAACCGAACGTCGCACAAACATGCGTTCGTTGCATTATTTGGTCTACGTACGTACGTATTCGGTTAGGGGTTCTTGGAACCACCAAAAACATAATTATGAAAGTCTCGTTAGCGTTTTGTTGGTGTATCGAAGAAACTGGCAAATTATGGAAACTGTCGAGATGACACAACTGCCGGATTCACACAACTGTCCAATCAGCGAGACTGACTAACAACCGAAACTGACGAATTAAATAAACTGACGAGTGAAGGAAACTCACCAGTGTTACGCGGACTCGCGTGAACTATAAAAGTTTCGATATATCTTACCTGAATAATAATTTTATTTTGTAGTATTCAGATAACAGGAGAATTATGTTACATATAGGGTGACTGGTAATTAGTGACCGATGCTTAAACACGTGAAAGAAACATTTGATGAAATCGCGAGCCGCGCGGGTGTTCTGCCTACCCACTGTTGCACGGTACAATAGACAGAACGGCGTCACGCGGCTAACAGCTGATAGGTCACATGCGCGCGCGCGCGAATTTCATACGGCTGTTGTGTTATTGGAATAAAAGTGAATGAGTATAAAAAAAAATTCTTTGGGAAAGTTGTTTGTTTTCATGAATACAATCACGTGTTTAAGTATCGGTCACTAATTACCACTTATCCTACATAATTATGAAGATTCAATTCAACCTAACCTAATTTCCCACGAAGCAATATACCTAACACAAACCGAATTTATTTCCCAAAGTTCCTTCAATACATTTAATAAATCATTTAAGCAATATTATTGGTTTCGGAAGAATCGAAAAGGTTCTATAAATTGCAGGTTAAATCGATAAAACGACAGTGAACTTCCTGCTTACAATTTTGGTCATTCGATATATCATCATACAACGGTACAGAATATTCCGATATGAGTATTTGAATGCGGAAATTTGTATTATGTACGAATAACGGATAGATGTTTGGTATATATTTTTTTAAAGAGGGTCAGTTAGAGAGTTTTACTGCTAATGCGGAAAAGAAATAAAATAAGCAGTTAAAGTACAAAAAAGATTTCTTATTTTCCCATTATTCATTTCTATACATAAGATTTACATTTTGATATATTCCTATACATAGCATAGCATAGCAGCAGCCTATAATGTTCCCACTGCTGGGACACAGGTCTCCTCTCTATGAGAGGGAATGGGCTATAATAATCCACCACGTGGGCCCAGTTCGGGTTGGTAGATGTCACATGTCTTCGAATTTTTGGTTCTAGGACATGCCGGTTTCCTCACTATGATTTCCTTCACCGTTTTGAGAGCAGTGGTGATAAAATAAATTACACAAAGTAATGCGCCTGCCTGGGTTCGAACCCACGACTTACTGCTCGTAAGTCGGGGCCGCCACCACTTCCTCTACAAAATAATATAAAAATATAATAAATAATAATATATAATCCATTCCTATACAAAATAATATATAATAGTAGCACACCGGCATCGGGAACAGGTATCGTGTTATTATTTATTAAGAGTTCCACACCCCTAAAAGAAAGTAGCTCCCTTAGATGACTCGTGCATTTGTCAGTCTCTCCACCTCGGATGTTAAAATTATAATAAGACAAATAGATGGGACTACTTGTTCTCTCGATGTATTCGAAGGGATTTGGAGTAATCTTGTTTCATGAAAATCAAAGAAAGAAACCTTTCATTTGATTTGACAATCTAGGTTGTTAATGTTTTTCCACACGATGTTTTCCTTCCCCGTTTTGAGAGCAGTAGTGATGAAATAAATTGAAATAAGTATAATGCCCGGCTTGGTTTCCTTAGATCTTTTGACTTCCGGTGGAAGTGTCAGGTCAGTGTTGTATGTTGATTAAAATATGATTCGTGGCTGTAAAAAATACGGCTTTACTGAGTTATATTAATTAAAATCATCAATACAACCCTCTAAGTTCCTTTTAATGAATGACTTTTTCATGAAATAGTTATTCAATGGCATTAAATGAAGATGAAATTGCTTGACAAATTGCAAAAAAAGTAACAAAATTTGAATTTCGCGGGCTTTCCTGACGCTTTCCCCTTACACTGGACGACCACTGCTTATATGACGACGAGACGGTCGAGATACTTTTTGCTATTTTGTAACACCTGTGTTCCATACGTAAAACAAAAGCAAGATGGTAAGTAAAGGCTTTACGTAATCGCACGTGAAACGACGTGTTTGTGTAAGTTATGTTATTCCAAGATGGCGACTCACATTTCCACCGCGTCGTACTTTTTGTTTTTCAGTCTACAGAGCTTTCACCCTTTTTGCCAAAAAATCGAGGTAAGTACTAACATGTATGCGTAGCTCGTTTTATTTTGTAATAAAAACATGGTCTTTTTTTTATTTTACTACTTACAGGTTTTTTTATCGGTGGAGGGGTTTTTGAACCTACGATATAAAAAGGAAGATGTTCCTAAGTCAAGTCAATATTTTTGCTCATCATCATCATCATCATTTCAGCCGAAAGACGTCCACTGCTGGACATAGGCCTTCCCCAAGTGTCGCTACATTGACCGGTCCCGTGCGTCTCGCATCCAGCGGATCCCTGCAACCTTTACCAGGTCATCGGCCCACCTAGTGGGAGGCCTTCCAACGCAACGTCTTCCAGTTATATTTTTGCTCATGCTTACCTATTTACGAAAGCGTGGGAGACGCATATGTTAAGTATTGGTCTGCGATAGACTGAGTTTTACATGCAGCAAGAGAATGTTGTAAAAAGAAAACATAATGTCAAGAACCAAAAATCTCTGTAATCTGTTTATTCCACATAACATAAACTCACGCCTTTTTCCAATGTGGGTAGGCTGAAAAGCCTACCCACATTGGAAAAAGGCGTGAGCATGCTCTGTTCAATTTTTGTAACTACATCTTCTTTTAAACCGCAACGTTCTCTTATACACCATACCTGCTTCGCAAGGACTACATTTATTCCGTACATAGAATTTTATTCAACTTTTACAAAACTAAGCCATTCATAATAAAGTCGCACTCCCAGCATAAAATAAACATCTATCGGGACTGTACACCTTGCTCTCTAAGCCGAAATAAACCCCTTAAGGCGAAGAACATTGTAAGCTATAGGTACCTACTTTGTACTAGTTCAAATAGGTAGAATTACGTGACTCGAGTCCCACAAAAGGGTGAACACAGACTTAGTGCTACTGGAATTCAGTTTAACATTTTCTAAAGGATTTGTAAAGGATTTGTCGGGTTCGACTCGGACGATTTATTAATTGTTGAAGCGAAAAGTCAAGAATTGAAAGTGGGATTTTGTTAATCTCTCTGTTAGGATTGGTTTTTGAGTAAGTACTTAGTTTTTTGAAAGAAAAATGGTTGGGTTTAAGACAACTGGATTTATAACGTTAAGACGGAAAATAAATTACAATACGGTTTGGTTTTTAATTTAACTAAGATTAAATACCTTCTTGCTAACTGACATACTAATGGCATATATAATAATTGCTTGTAAATGGCAGTGTTAGGTGAAAACAAATCAAATCAAACAAAAAATCATCTCAAATCTAATCTATTGAAGATTTGGGAAGTAAACAGGACCTTTTTACCAAGGTATAGTGCTGATTTTATCCTAGCAAAAAAAGGTCCTGAACTACTCAGCAGCAGTTCAATCCCGGATAGGCGTCTTCATCCGCGTGCAATTTAACGCGGTCGTAAGGTCCTCTCACCCAGCTGGTACCGGACCACTCTACGTAGATCTTCGCTTCATCATCTTCTTATAACCGTAAGTCAGGCTCAAGCTCTTTGTTTACTTTAATATTTTATTCCAGACCCTTCTAGAAATTCTACATCTGAACAAACAACGTCACATTTCGTTGAAACAGCAAGAAAATTGTAAAGACACACATTGCCGGACGTGTTGATATACCCGTTCTTTTTTTAAAACCAAAACTTCTGGAACTTTCCATCGTGGAAATAATGGTGCTGTATTGTTTCAAATTTTTGAAATATTTTTATTTAGTGCAGTACTGAGGATATTGTTTATGGTTTGCTTTGGTGAAATGTTTCGTTGTATTTACCATGATTTATAGAGTTTTGGGTAAGAGGTTTTATTTTTAAAGTATTGTTTTATTGCTTGTATAGTAACTGTGGGCTATAGAAACGCTATGTAAGGTTCGTTGAATTGTATTAGATTATTGACAATTCTCGTTGGTCTAACATGAGGTCGTGGGTTCAATTACCGGGTCGTGTAAATACTGTTGGGTTTTTCCATCAGCAATTTCTCAGTAGCAGCCACGGAGTCTGGATTTGTGACCGGTTGATGGCAATAGGCTCGTCCCCTATTAATGGGACTTCAACATAACTGGTAAAATTTTGGTGTAGTACTAGGTACACCTCTGCCTAACCTTTCGGGGATTACAGGCGCGATGTATTGTGATAATTTGAAAGCCGGGCAATTTGTGTAGGACCTTTGTTATGACTATTGAATCAACGCCGTACAACGTTCATATACAGGGGCTATCAGAGTAAGTTTTTGATAGTACATTTTTTTACAGCAGGTTTCTCAATTTACAAATAAGTTTTCGTGAGACTTAAAATATATTGAAAAAAGTGCCAATACTCATAAAACATGGTAGCCACTGTCGTAATAGTAGTAAGTAAACACAATGTATTGTTTTAAAATAGGTAGTACCCATTTAACTCCATCTAATTGTTTATTTATTAAAAAAATTGATATTTTCTTAAAAAACACTGAAATCCCTCAAAAGTTATGACTTAACTTTTAAGTAGATCAAATTAGAGCTCTCTCGACATTTTTTTTTGCAAATGACCCCAACTATGCCCTGTTTCGTTAGATCTACGATTTTTTACTCACCCCGTATTATTATTATAACTCACTGTAGCCTTATCTGAACAAAAGGTAAATGTAATTGCTTACGGTCCTCACACTCTTTATCGCGCATTTTACGATATTTAAATATTTTTTTTTTTATGAGCCGTCAAGCCTACAACAGTTTCACTACCCACTATTAAAAAAAAAATACCAGACTAATAGAATAATAAAATTAGCAGTAACGTTAGACCGGCCAAATCTTATCAAAACATAACCCTTAAATCTTTTATTACCTACCTGATAATGGCTCTCTTTACGAGTGAGAATTTAGATTGAAATCCAAACGACCTGAAGAGTTTGGTTCTGTTTTAACTGTTCAGGATTAAAGCTTATTGTACACTTATAAACATTGCAATGGATCGGCGCATTTTGACTAGAAGCACCAGCAAAAGTGCGCGGCGTAAACGTTTACTAGAGGCGCGAATTATACAAAAATGGCGTAAGGTGAAGGCGCGGCGCAGGCGCAGCACAGGCGTGAAAAGTATAACGAAAAAAAAGAACGGCATGCCTGCGCTGCGCCGCTTGCGGTAATTCACGTCACGTCGCCTACGTACATTTTGTATGAAAACGTTTTGAAGCCGGCATCTTGCCTGCGCTGCACCGTCACCTTACACCGTTTGTGTATAATTCGCGCCTTACACCGCTCACTTGTGGTAGTACCTTTGATTTTGTAATCAGAGGTACTGACAACCAAACATCTAAACTACTAAATTACTACTACCTTTACTACACAACTAAACGACTTCAGCACGATTCGGATTTACGAGATTCCGTCGCCAGAAAAAAAAATTGTAATTATCAGTCCATAGACTACCGTAGCAACATCGCTTTGAATTGGTCCAAGGCGATGGAACCTCGTAAATCCGAATCGTGCTGAAGTCGTTTAATGATTAATTAAAGAGAAGTGAAGTTTCGGCTTCTTTTAAGTTTCCTCATCTCCCATACAACGACCTTGAAATTAATTATGAAAAAGTGTAATTTAAGGACGCGCAGCGCAGGTCGACGTCTATCTGCCTTAAGAGCATTTACGACTTACGGCATTTCATACAAACTTTCAAGACCTTTTTTTCGAATTGACTAAACCGATTTTAATGAAACTTCATACACATAAGCAGGATACATAGGTCTAAAAAGTTATCTGAGAACATTTTCGAAAAATAATGTTACAGATAAATGAGAACGTTTTTAGATTTTCCGTAGAAACAAATTTCCAATTGTGTTTTTTTTTTAAAGACATTCCGAATATGTTCTCTCATAACTTTTTAAACCTGTATATCATGCTTATTCTTATGAAGTTTCATTAAAATCGGTTCAATCATTTTGAAAAAAAAAAGACTTGAAAGTTTGTATGAAATGCCGTAAGTCGTAAACGCTCTTAATAGTAATAAAAAGAGAGCGAGAAAGTTTCAAACTCTGTTTAATTATTTTTTGTCTCCCTTCAAGGCCGATGTCCTTTTTCTTTTTTCTATAACACTGTCACTGTGCGATTACCTTAAAATGTCCAAGTTAATGTCGACAGTTTAATTACTATTCCGAAATACGAACTACTTACTATTCTAAGTTTGGTATAAACCACGAAATTAATCAAGGAATGTAGGTACCGCACCATGGCTTTGGAACAGACAGCCAGCGTTGCGGAAACCACGAAGGAAATGGCGGGACGCGCTGGACAAATCAGTCTAATTTTGCATGGAGCCGAAATATCTCGGAGTCATGTGGGAAGGATTTTCACGGTCGACTGTGCTAGACGTGGGCGGCATCATTTTTGAGTTTCATTCTGTTAAATAAAACTACTGTAGAAAATTTTCAAAATCAATGAAGAATTAAAAAAAACAGCTTTTGGTTCTAAATTATACTGAAAATCCGTAATTAATTATGATAACAGTTCATTATCGACATTTAACTTCGGTGATCCTATGTCATCTTAATAGATCTTCTGATGATCAAAAAAAGGTGCCCAGACACCGTGCAAAGCAATGGCGAAATAGATCGTAGTGTTAAGCACAGAATTAACACTGGATGGATGAGGAATTAGGAAAATGTTGTGCGGAAAGTTTTGAGTATAAATGTGGATGGGTATAAGAGTAAAGGAAGACCAAAGAAATGATGGATGGATTGTGTGAGCGACGATATTGCAAGAAAGGAGGTGTCTGGTGAGGTGACTAGTAATAGAGAAGTTTGGAAGAAGAAGACATGCTGCGCCGACCCCAAGTAAATTGGAATCAGGGTAGAAGAATGAAAACGTTTTAGTGATCGGTTGTTTAGTTATAATGTTTCCATTTTTTTACTTATTTTTATAGTTACTAGGCTAGGGTTCATCACAGAAAGACAATTGAGACGAAATATTGGTAGACGGAAAGTAATTAAGTATTTTCTGGAAACCAAAATGCTTTTTTATTAAGGGTTCGATTACATGCCATAAAATTCTATCATTTATTGAAGCTCCGACGTTTTTAGTAGACGTGCCTTACGTTTCAATGTAAGGTAATGTCTAATCAAGTTTTTGGCAGATATTCAAACGGGTTTCACTGTAGTTTGGCTCCCGTCTACTTTGGATCACTAGCCCAATTTGTAGTGATTTTCGACGCCGTAAATGTAATATTTTAGCTTTAAGCCAAACGTGATGTTTTTGGCAACGATGTTGTGTAAGATATTTGTGCAGTATTAGTAACTGTTTTGTTGTAAAAAGTATTGGATACGTGACAAAGATTACTTTGCTCTAATTACCGTAGAGGGGTTAATTCTGCTTTTTTTTTAAGAAACGTTGTCCCTCCCTATTCATTTCTCCTGTATCGTGGGTGCGTTTACAAACATTTAAATTCACATACACAAACATCCAGACCCGGAACAACTACCTGTAGATCATACAATTATTTGTTCCGTGCGGGGATCGAACCCGCGACACGAAGCGCAGCAGCCAATCGCTCGGCCACTGCGCCTACCGTGCCGTCGAATAAAAAGACGTCAGTAAGAAGTATCTGTAGATAAATAGAGTGGGGTCAATTCAATTCATTTATTGCATCAAATATGGTAGGTACATAAGTTCTTATATAAAATATTTAGTAAAACATATTTGGCCAATATATAGCATGCAATAGTACAAGTTTTTACACTTAACATATTAATTACTAGGGAACTACATTTTGTCGATTTATGTATCTACTTTACAGTTAAATATAAGCATAGCATAAGCATAATCAGCCTATAATGTTACCACTGCTGGGACACAGGCCTCCTCTCTGTGAGAAGGAATAGGCTATAATCCACCACGCGGGCCCAGTGCGGGTTGGTAGATGTCACATGTCTTCGATTTTTTTGTTCTAGGACATGCCGGTTTCCTCACTATGTTTTCCTTCACCGTTTTGAGAGCAGTGGTGATGAAATAAATTACACAAAGTATTGCGCCTGGCTGGGTTCGAACCTACGACTTACTGCTCGTAAGTCGGGGCCGCCACCACTGGGCCACCGCTTAAATATGTCTATGCTTTAATGTATAAAATTTACAGGGACAGTTTTGAAAGAACTCATCTAAAGAACGTCGTCAATGATCATAATATTATAAGAGCTATCAGTGGAAGCCGGAAACCAATGGCAATCAGACCAGGTGAGTCCTTGTTTCTAAGCAAAAAGCGTAAAAAAATAGAACGTACTTAATTGTGCAGCATCGCTTCAACAGTGGTCACAAACAAGTATGTAGCAGCTGCTGCAAACCTTACCCTTCGTCAAACAAGATCGCACAAAAACTATGCCTTCTGCGAAGACCCTTTTTTTTTTTTTTTTTTTCGGATGGGATATCATCAGATGACCCCCCCCACTCTGGGCGGAGCGGAAGGGAGTGTCAGACTTGTACTGACTAAAACCCATCCATGCCGCCGCCAATCGCCGCTACGAAAGTGCTCCGCCCAAGCGGGGCAGACCTCCACGGTGTGCTCCACCGTGTCCTCCGGACGATCCTCGCAGTGGAAACACCCGGGCGTTTCCTCCCGCCCGATTCGGTGCAGGAACCTCTCGAAACAACCGTGTCCGGTGAGGACCTGCGTCAGGCGGTAGGTGAGGGCGCCGTGGCGCCTCTCTAGCCACTCCTCAAAGAGGGGACTTATCGCCACTATGGTGGCGTGCCCTGCACGGGGCTGCGACAGTCGCTCTCTCCATGTCGCCATGAGATCACGCCGGAGGTCTGTCCACTGAGCGGCAATTTAGTTAGAACCCAGCCTTAACCATTATACAAGTTCAATTCAAGAACAGCACGTAAAACGTTCCCGGAACGTCATTAATTCTCGTATACAAGTTCCAGATTCTTAAGATTTGTGTACCATTCGTATGTTCGTACTACGAGTAATTTACTCCGTCGCGACAGTTCCTAGCAGTTACGACCTCTAGTTTTAAATTAATTAAAACTTCCTTAAAAGGGCTTCATGTTGCCTGAATCAAATTTAAAACTGTAATCAATTTAGTGGTATCCGTGTGGAGTCGGTTTAGTAAGTTGATGGGGTAATAATTACATGAACACTGATTCATATTTTAGTATTCAGTAGATATTATTTTCTGGTGTACCTTCATTAATTTGTATTGAATATTTTTTACTAAATATTCATAGACTTCATTAACGTTATTTTAGATATTACTACATTTATTTTATCTTAGATCCTACAATTTCTTCGTTAGCAAAGACCACATTTTAATTTTCATTAATTCACTAAATTTTTGTTCTAGAAATCAGGTGTCTCCATAAAACTTTTAGATGACCTTCAAGATGTGTTCAATAAAATTCGTATCCTACCGAATATAAAAGACATAAAAATACCAGCATTGCCATAACTTCTGAAAAATGAAGTCGTATAAAATCTTCGACCTGAACAAATATCGGATAGCCAGAGCTATTTCTCACGAACACCGGAATCAGCATATAAATGCAACTAAAATTTTCTCTTTCAAAATAGTAGCGGAATTTCTCGCCTGTCAACTTTTGATCCGTCCTTATTCATCAAAATGCGTTTTGCATTTTACATTTTACATACATAGTGGTAATGAAAAAGAGTGGCCGCAAACGTGCGACTAAACGAAATTAAAGTTTTTTTTTCGTGTGAAAGTTTCGCGTTATTTTTTTAATAGTTGTCCAAAAATTTGTTTGTGTAAGGTTTAATTCCTAGGTAATTACCTAGGAATTAAACCCTACAATCAACACTATATCTGATATCTAACTCCTCGTCTGATTCCTCATCATCTACCTAGCCTTTTCCCAAATATACAAGGTGTCAGGAACAGCCCTCTGAAGACTGATGGGGTGAACTCAGTATATCATACTAAGATGACCGGTACAAGAAATTATTTCAGCAACGTTATGGGAATCCAATAAATTTGATTTGTTTTGTTACGTACTTAATGTATTGTTACCGTGGAAAAACGCATATAGCGAACGGCAAGCGTGGCGACGAGTTCGATGAACTCTGTAGCTAGGCAGGAAGTGAATAGCTGATTTGACGCGTCGTTTGTTAGAGTATTTCAACATCCATTGTTATTTTTTTTATTTTAGTTTTATTATTTACATAAATGGAGTGATGCGTACAGATAATGTAATTTTACATGGAAATAAAGGGATAGTAACTGAAAAATGAAAATTCTCCTGAGGAAAATTCCGGTGGAATATGATTCAAAATAGGAGCTGAATGCACCCTGTCAGTTTGAGGAGGGCTGTCTCTTACACCCTGTATAGGGGGTATGTTGAAAGTCTAACCGGATGCAGTTGAAAACATTTTACACAGAGCGACTGTCTATGTGACCTCCACAACCCAGTTATTGAGTAACACCTTATCCCATAACATGACTGGTTCTTAGAATTTCGGACTTCTGACTTCCGGTAACGACCTAATTCAGATAGAATTTATACGAACTTATTGTCGTAATAGGTAAGTCTGCTTTTTGATATATTTTAGTCAAGAATGCATGTTATTTTTTTTAAATCATTGCATTTGTATTCCAATATAAACTTGAAACGAAATATGAATACCTGAAGTCCTAAAAATAAACAGTATTGAAGTATGAATTTGATATATTTTTTTTTGTCTTTTAACACTACGATTAAATAATGTCCTCCTTTTATTTTGTTAACCTCCTCCTTTTTGAAGTCGGTTAAAAATCAATCTTACTATTGTTTAATAAATTTTGACAAAACTGTGTTATTTGAAACATGACTAAGGTTGAACTATCTAGTACTATCTCTGTCAGATGGATGTACAGGTTACATCCATACTTATAATTACAGTAAAGCAATCAATGATAAAATAATTTGAACAGAAGTGATGAGTCCACACTTATCACCTCTGTGTACCATATATACGAAAAGTACGTAAAGTTCTTACACAAAGCTGAAGAATACCATTCGATTAGTGATTGACCGCCATGAATATTATTGTGAGAGTATGAAATTCATTTGATATGCTTTTGTAGATTGATTTCAACACAACATGCAACTATATACTTTATCGCTGCGCAATGCTAGAAAATAAGTTCTTATACGCCTAATTGATGATGCTACTACCCATCCACCAAATCCATTAACTCAGCTGAATCTTTTCTAAGGTAAGTTACTATTCTCTTAAAAGTTACAACTGTATCAACTCAACCGAAAAAGTATTAGTACAACTTAATTACGTACAAACAGACAAACAAGTATCAGCCTAAATGGAACAAGCTCTCGTGACCAACCATTGCGTGCCTCACGGAATAAACGGATCTATTACTTTTTTTTTCATAGTGCGTGCGATTTCACTTGCAAATTTAATAAACAAACCACATTTTCCGGTAAAAACTACGTGGATTTTTTGCGATTTATTTAGAAGTTAGTTTGAAATATGAGGTGATGAGTATTTCGTGCTAATTCTGGTTATAAATTGGACAGTGGACAAATGTTTTTTTTTTTTGTTTGTTTATTTAATACTTCTAGCACAGAAATGTACAGAGGCGGACTAATGTCGTGGGCATTTTTTGTCGGCCTTTGGGTGACGCAGAAGATAAACAGAGTTGTGGGTGAAATTTTGATTTTGTTCTTTTATTTTTTCCGAAAACCGATAAAATTGACTAAAGAAGATAGGTTTGTGGGTGGCTTACCCACAAACTTATCTTCTTTGTTATTTGAAAAACATCGAAGTTTCTCTCAATTTACACAAAACAGGTTTCCTACGCACATAATGCTAAAATTTACACAATGCCTGTTCTAGATACTTTGTACTTTTAAACTAGTACAATACAATAACTTACCCACATATTTTTGCTGAAAAACAACACCGTCACATTGAACTTTAAGTTATATATTCTCATAAAAGTCGTCTAAAAACCTAAAAATATATATATAATTACTTATTAAAATAACTTTCGCATAAAAATTCAAAAGACGACATAAACGAAGAACGCTAGTGTGTGCCGTTTCATATTTTTGTACGAGATTTTACTGCCGCAGGGTCCAACGCGATCTTCGTTTGTTTGGTGATGATTATGCCCATTCATTGTCCGACAGACCATTGTAACCCTGCATGGTTATATCTCATAAATAATACGGAATCCTGATTGGATGGGAGCTATGCATAACAAACCTTGGAAAGTCATCTATAACGAGTGAATATTTGCATAACTGTTTTTCAGCGGATTGCTTTTTTTATTTATTTTTACGGTTTTTCTGGTATGTAGGTGAGTGGAACTTTAAAGTCAATTCGGTTTGAAGCTGTACCTACGTCAATGCTTTAGTTTTGCTATCCATACTCTCGTTCGCCATAATTGATTTTTTATGAACATTTTCATCTATCCTGAGGAGCTCGTGGCTAAATAATAGCAACCGCTCGGGTCGATCTTTAGGTTAAGCCGTAATTGCCTAGGTTGGTCTGCGGATGGGTGACCGAAAATTACATACCGAGTTTCCTCCGTGCCTCGAAAAGCACGTTAAGCCGTTGGTCCCGGCTGTCATCTGTAGATCTTGGAAAGTCGTTACAGGTAGTCGGTGACCCAAAAAGTCTGACAACCAGTCTTACCAAGGGGTATCGTATTACCCAGTACTAACTGGGTTGTGTAGGTCATCATAGGCAGTCACTCCATGTGAAATACTGGTATTCAGCTGCATCCGGTTAGACTGGAAGCTGACCTCAACATAGTAGAGAAAAGGCTAGGCAGATGATGATTTTTATCTATCCCGTTTCGTGGTTCATTTGTCTTATTTTATTTACGACGCTGGGAACGGATTTAGATAAAACGGTTATTTAAAGTATGAGCAATTTAAGTGTGCAGTCCCAGGTGACGCTGCTTGTCAAGCAAAAATGCAACGACATGTCAAACTTGGTACATTTATTTTAGTTCTGTAATTTCCCGCCTGCACAGATAAGTTGGTAGAACTGTAAATGGATCAAAAAAAAAATTTTAACTCGTCATTCAAAAAAAAATAAATACGGCATAAGTGTCATTATTACATAGTTGAGATGACAATAATTAATGCCGTAAACGCCAGTTTAAATGCGAAGATCGCGTTCAGTTTTATATGAGTGAAATGCGCATTGAGCTTGGAATTCCGAACGAAATTTTCAAACAACAAAACACAATTTTAGTTGAAACGTTGAAATTACGCTTCGTACTCAGAATTAATTAAAAGTTAAAATATTAATCCGGAGACGAGTTTAGAATATTATGAATCTGTGGAAGTAAAGTATTATTCTAAATCTTTTAGTTTTAATTACAAGAAAAACTTCTACGTTCTTCAAATTGGCTGTAATAAATTCCAATAAAAATAAACAAATTTATTCGAGTGTCCATGACTCTTAGAACTATGACTGTTGACATTATTTAAGATTACGAGCCGATCACATGACAAGATTTCGAAACTTCCTAAATAAACTACAACTACTGTTACTGTTAGCCTGCATAATCCACAAAGCTGGACACAGGCCTCTCCTCATGACTTCAGGGCAAATGTGGGCTTCTAGTCGTTGGTTTTATCCAGCTCATCCCGCTATCTTGAATGTTACAGCACCATGCTGAGATACCACCTCAGGGCCTCGTACAGGACCAATATAGTTCAATGATGTCTCATTTTTTGATCATTTTATTTTTATTTATGTTGATTTTATTGTTTAGGCCTGCTCGAATCAAATGAATACTTTTTCTTTCTTTCTTTTGTTTCTTTTCTTTTTCTTCTTTCTTTTCTTTCTCTTCTTTCTTTTCTTTCTTTTTTGTTTTCTTTCTTTTAGGTTTTTTTCGGCCTTTTTTTTCTTTCTATCTTCGAGGTTTTCCGTGACGACTTTGTCAAGACGCCAAATAGTCGTTATTTTGGTCCACTGCTCATGAAGCATGTAATACAATAGACATGGCCAGCCCACCACACCAGTTTAGCGGGTTTTTGAGCAACTTCAGAAATCTGTGTTTTAGAGCACAGTATGGTGTTGAATGCACTGAATCATTATAAAAAATCCTTTCAACAACCAAAAAGTCATTGATATAATATTCCACCACAAAGTAGTAGTAGATACTGTAATGAAGAAAAAAAAAAACGAAAT
The DNA here is from genome assembly GCA_910589295.1 of Noctua janthe. Taxonomy (NCBI): domain Eukaryota; kingdom Metazoa; phylum Arthropoda; class Insecta; order Lepidoptera; family Noctuidae; genus Noctua; species Noctua janthe. The sequence continues at coordinate 5,026,057 of OU342561.1, forward strand.
TAATAACTAGCTTCATTCCTACCCCGTTTCATCACATTATGGTTCAGTGAGCCTTTGAAAGCCATACGCGACTAACTGGAAAGTTGGGTAAATGAATTAAAAAAAAAGGTAGAGCATCATTTGAGAGAGCTGTAATAACTCATTAGCCCTCATATATTATTCTTTCGAGTTTGTGGCTAGTGGTTTTTTCATCTTTTTAGAGTTACTTTAAAAAACTGGGAATGATGTGGGAAAAATTATCATTTTTATAACTCCTTAAAATAATTTAAGTAATGTTGGAATTGGTTTTCGTATCTGACTGTGTGCTTAGTTCTTTTTAACTACCCAACTCCAAAGGGATACCCATAGATAACCTTAACCTAAGTATACATACCTACTACATACAACATTTTTGTTAGTTTATGAATCTTAAAACTATGTTAAACTTCACTTGTACGATGTCATTGTGGGTTCGTGAGCAATTTGTCCGCGGAAGCGACGGTGCACCACATCCCGCAGCCAAAAACCCTTTTATTTGGAAACAATTATAATGTTACCAGTTTTATACATAATTACAAACTTAACACAAAAAAATCTGTTGCTAGCATGTCTGCTAAACATAAACGGTTCAACTCCAATTTTATACTTTTACAGTCACCCAAGCACGTTAAAAATAGAAAAAGTAAAGTGCACAAAGCGGTCCTCACCCACATCTGTTCCTCTTTGCGTGATACACATATATATTTTCATACAAGTACATAGGCAACGTGTATTTTAGTATGCTACTAACAAAAGGACCTTAAATTACTGGCGACCATTTTAAATTTGCAACTTTGTAACGAGGAAACGAAAGTTTTATTTGAATAAAACTGAAGTTGTTTGGTACTGGCAGGTAATAAACCTAACAGTTTTCTACAAGCACTTTTTTGTAAAGGTGCAAAACAAAATAAAAAATAAAAACATATATATCGACTAAAACTGTACAAGGATGTTTTGGCGCGTGGCTTAAATGGTAACATGTTTTTAGAGTTCCATACCGCAGTCGGCAAAAACGGAACCCTTATAGGATTACTTAGTTGTCCGTCTGTCAATTTTCTCAGGAACGCGTGGTGCTATAAAGCTGAAATTAATATCAAATACTCAAGTCTGCAACCCCTCAGAACAGTGAAAATCAAACTTATAAGTCAACGTAATCAAAATATACATATTTATAACCGTTTATGTCACATATTTCACAATGGAATCAAAAGCTATAGGGTCCCGTTATCCAAAAATCATGAAATTTGGCAAGAAGCCTTACAGCACTTGTAAAGGAAAAATTCTGAAAACCGTAAATATGTAGCGTGTTGTTAAAAACAAAATACCTACAAGTTTTTTAAATACATTTCACTAAGCAATAAGCACAGATGTTCACCAACACCGCCGCTTTGTCAATTCATTTGAACGCCAAAAATCCTTGTAACACTGAAGGTTCCAATGGCGCGTTTTGAAAACATGACTAATCTACGTTCAACTTTGAAACTAATCAGGCAAACTTGAAATAAATACGTGACTGAAACAGTAAACATCCTGTTATAATTGTAAATCTCAATCAATTTTCAGAAACGGGGTCCTTTGCCAATTCAGCACATTGTCGTAGTTCAATTCTACATCAACATCATCAGCCTACAGCAGTCCATTGCTGGACATAGGCCTCCTCAATCGCACGTCACTCAACTCGATTCTCAGCAACTCTCATTAATCAATTCGTCAATTATTTATTTAAAAAGTATGATAACATTACTAAAACAAACAAGTGCACCTTCCTATTCCTTCTTCATTACTTCTTGTTCTTCATTTATTATTTCTTCTTCGTCTTCTTATTCATTCTTCCTTATTCTTTACCAAATCAGCAACTCTCATCCAGTCGTTAACTAACAATTCTATAAATCTACAGTCAATTATTTATTAAAAAATATGATAACATGACTGTCTAAAACAAATAAGTGCCTCTGCCTATTCCATTTTGTTCTTCATTTATTATTTCTTCTTCGTCTTCTTATTCATTCTTCCTTATTCTTTACCAAATCAGCAACTCTCATCCAGTCGCTAAATAACAATTCTATAAAACTACAGTCAATTATTTATTAAAAAATATGATAACATGACTGTCTAAAACAAATAAGTGCATCTGCCTATTCCATTTTGTTCTTCATTTATTATTTCTTCTTCGTCTTCTTATTCATTCTTCCTTATTCCTTACCAAATCATTATACCGAACCCAGGAACGGTTTCATTTTAAAACCTTCCCAAATCCCGATCCACCAAAAACTGTTACGAATTACTCCGTCAACGTTAACAACATCAATTAAAATGACAAAGAGTACCAAAAGATATTGTGGTTACGTCGGCAAAACTTTCATTAACGTTTCTTTCATTATGCAATTAAAAAGTTGATTAAAATAACGTACGTTACACAATGTACTGGTCGAAACGCTCTGATGAAATTATAAATTAAAACGACTCCATTTTATGATGTAATGGATTTTCCCGTGGCTTTATCTGCGTTTCCGATGGGATTCACAACCACCAACAACTAAGACACAGGTCTTAAACTCCGTCCTTAGTAACCAATAAAGTTTTTGTATACCTGGTTTTCAAATTAGCTCAAAATTTATGTAGGTAAATATTATCCAAAACTACCGACCACCGGCGATTTTATCTGAACAAGCTGATACAGGCACCACATTTGCATACCCTAAAGGCATGTTTTACTACCGAACAACTGATAAATTGTTCAGATAACCAATCCCCTTGATAAAATCATAAAATTAACTTGTATTATCGCAGTTAAAATAACTTGGATGGGTCCGATTTATTACGCAGATTTTGTAATATCGATGAAGATGTTATTTTGATTTGGGATTACTAATATTTAACTTTTATTCAGGGTGTGCGAGGGAGCAAACAATAACGAGAATCCCCAAATGGAAATACGACTGGCGCGAGTAAACTATGCCGTTGATGAACGAGGCTCTGATGACCAACCGACCTATACGGCGGAATAAACAACATGCATCCAACGAAGCAACCTGAATACTCCAGAGCGATGATAGATAGCAGCGTCATCATTCGGCAAAGATTAGCTCTGCGGTCAGCTACCCGTTTCAGCAACGTGGTAGGAACGAATAATCCGGGAACTGCCTATAGTACCTGCTGTTCCTGGTCATGGAAGCAGTCACTATCTAGCAGGCATCTAAACATAGTAGTTCCTATCTAGGTGACCTACGATAACTGCCCTGAGCCAGCGTGGTGATTCGCTAAATGATCCGCCAGAATACAAAGACATGGTTACTAACATTATCATTAACACTTAACACGAGATATTTCCCATGTTAACTATTTACTTTGAGCTCTAAATATCTGGAATTCAAAAGGAATAGAATAAAATTGGTAAATATCCCGTTTTTAGTGTTAATAAAATTAAAATATCGTCCAATCTCTTAACTAAGTAACTTATTTGCCCCAGAAAGACATCCAAAACTGAGTCATGCTCAGAATCTATCTACTTTCTCAGTATCAACATTATTGTCACGGTTTCAATGCAAACAATAAATGTTAAATTACTCTCTAGTCATAGCTCATTATGTTACAATAATATCAAAGCCATTCCAAGCTTTGACAGTACACGGTGCAATATTTTGGTTTAATTACAGAAATGCCACGATAGATACAAGATGATCGTTTCTCAAACGTTCCAAGGAGATACAATTTATAAGGTAAATTAATATTATAGGTATTATCTACTGCAATATCTGGTTGCACAAACGATTGACTTAAGTTGAGACGACTGGAATTTGTGGCATCAATCCAACAATACTATTCTGTTAATGTTATCTCATCGGTTTATTTGACGAGGATTTATAATTGACAACCTCGCTGGTCTAGCAATCGCAAGCGTGGCTGCTAAGCATGAGGTCCTGGGTTCAATTCCCAGGTCGGTCACAGTGTTATTAGGTTTTTCGTTCGGAAATTTCCCAGTAGCAGCCATAGAGTGTAAATTCGTGCCCAGTTGACGGCAATAGGCCGCCTCCTATTTAAACATAACTGGCGCAATGTTGGTGTACTATTAGGTGCATCTCGCATAAAGAGGGGATTATATATATATAATCTTAGGGGACTATAGGCATGATTTTATGTTATGTAATAACAAACATATTGCTTCATTACATAGAGCACAAAATAAAATGGAATGACAAAAAAGGCAAAGCTATTATGGCTCTTTTAAAACATAGTCAAATACGGAACGTCTTGTCTTTTCTATACATTTACACTTTCACAAAAATCTTTACCAACATCGCACTTCTGTCAACAACATTCGAGCTCTAAAAGATCCCTGTAATTACATACTTTAGTCTTCATTGTATTTTTCAATAAAATTCAATGCATTTAATTTTTTTGTAATATTTTGAAATATTACAAAAAAAAATCCAACCTCATTAAATATTAAACAAAAGATTTCTCCATTGTACCAGTCGTTTATGTAATAAATTTCACTCTCTTCAGATTCCCCACTTTTTACTGAATAAAAAATATAATAACTGATGCAAAATGTGAAGCGGTGGATTGGACATAACGTCATAACTGTCCGGAAAATGAAATTCTGAATGGAGTCGTCCTGTTATTGTAGGAAAAAACGTGAATTTCAACACGATCAATAATATTAGAATCCGATATGAAAGCGTTTAATTATTAAATTTATTATATTATACACCGTGACTTTTTAGTCGTCTTACAAAGGTCGTCCTATCAATGTAACCGACATAAAATAGCTCTCGGCGGGATTTTTTTTATCTTCCATAATAGGAACAAAGAAAAATAATAATAAAATTATGAAACATCCTGTTAATGATGTTTACGTGTCAAAAGGGAGAAATATACCTACCCAGCACTCGAGTCCAGTAGATCATCGCTCGAGACAGGGTGTTTTAACTACGTCAAGCGTCATGATACTGAATAATATTTTTATTTTTAAATTATTAAAATCTCATAAATTCCTAATAAGTTTAAGTTTTTCTCTCCTAATAATTTTTTTATGAATGTTTAGTATTCATTGGATAAATAAAGTGGGCTGCCGTTGTAAGACGACTAAAAAGTCACGGTGTATTTATTAATTTTTTTTTATTATATTTTCTACAACGATTTTTCAAATGGCATTCACTTTTCGTTTACAGAATGACCATATTAAGTGTGCAGTTAAGGTAGCGCTGCTTGTCAAGAAAAAATGCATCGATATGTTAAACTAGGTACATTTATTTTACTTCTGTGTTTTCCCGCCTGCACAGATAAGTTGGTTGAAGTGAAGTTCAGTGTTTGTGTCGCTAGTGTAGTGTGTTATTTTTTTTTTGTGATTGTTTTGCCCTTTGAGAGTCAAATAAATATTTTTTCTTTCGTTCTTTCGGTAACCTATATCAATCTAATTTTTGATATTTCCACACCCCGGGGGTTTTGTTCAGTACGTTTACATCGCCGCTTGTGGATTCTAGTATTATGCATTTTGGAGCAATCAGTCGTTCCTTTTTGGAGCAATCATAAAGGGTGTAAAAAGACCCGTAACGAAGCTGAAAAGCACTCGTTCTTACCGTCACTGCGATCAAGTTTTTGTTCTGGACCATACCGGGGAACCTTCTAGTTAAGGAGATATGGGTGGTCAATGTTTTAATTTTTTTACAATTTTTTACTTTACTTTAATTAACTCCATCACCCGTTTACTATTCAAAGCATCCATCAGTACTAAGTTTTGAGTGCGTAACATTGTGTTTTACCATAAAACGTGATTTTACACCACAACAAAAAAATCGTTTCCCAGCAATAATTTTTGCGTACAGTTGCTTAGTTTGATGTACTGAATGCTTGGTTGACGGCTTCGTGAAGAGTTTGTTTACACCTTGTATAATGCCTTGTAATGAATGATAAATTTCCAAAAAAATAAAAAATACCTTAACGTATTCATTTTAAAGTAAAGTTTTGTCTGTCCACTCGACAACTTCAGTTGTCGTTGGTCAAAGTCACCTTGGTCCTTTTCCTTTTCAGTCCTTTTGTAAGTTACCTACCCTTTGATAAATTATGTTAAACTCGTGTTCGCTCCTAAAGATGAACTATGTTTGTGTTCTACAAGTAATATAGGTTACAGTCAAAACTAAACTTTACCATACTCGCACAAGGTATAATTTAATAGGGTAGTGAAACTTTGCAGATATGATATAAGTATCGATGTTACGAGTATCTCAACATAAACTCGTATTTTCCTATTGGCAGAAACTACAGAGCACCACATGTTACGGTCCTTACTTTTTGCTCCGTCCACGTTCATACACGACTATTAATATCAGTGTCGTTCTGTTATTGTACAATCGTCAGCACATTAAGTTACCATACACTGACTTACTCAAAATGATTTTAGATCATAAAATGTTGATGGTTAAGCTCAAAATTGAATGAGAAAATTTGACAGTTTGTGGTAACTTGATGCGCTGATGACTGTACAAAATATCTATTGTAATGCACTCCCTCATGTTCTATTCTCATAATTTACCTGAAAATTATGCTTATATCAATCTCAAATAGGTGTAACTACCTAACTTAAAAATAACCGCACTTATCTCTGAGCATATTTACAAAAATATCAGAATACTTTGCCATTTTCATATAAAAAAGGAGTCCTATAACCAGACGATGCGACGGCAAAGCGAGTCGCAGTGAACTGCATATGACGCCACGAACTCGGGAAATGAAATTCTAAATCGTGCTATAATATCATTTCGACGAAATAATAAAGGATTTATAGTGAATATGTGTAAGAGAATTTCGTTCAAGCATTTTTATTTTTTGGCAGACTGATTGGGTAGTTAAAGTCTGTTGTTGGAATTTTATGTGATGTTATTTTCAATTTTTGAGGTTATTTTTTTCCGTACAAGAATTGAAATTGATTTTTAGTATTATAATCATCTGCCTAGCCTTTTTTCCAGCGATGTTAGGGTCGGCTTCGGGTCTAACCGGATTCAGCTGAATACCAGCATTTTATATGGAACGACTGCCTATCTAACCTCTACAACCCAGTTAGTGCCCCAGTGCTCCGGGTATCGTATTACCCATAATACGATACCCTTTGGTAAGACTGGTTGTTAGACTTTCGGGTCCCTGACTCCCTGTAACGACTGTCAAAGATCTTCAAATGACAGCCGGGATCAACGGCTTAACGGGCTGTTCGAGGCACGGGGGAAACTCGGTATGTACCTAATGGGATGGTCACCCATCCACATACTAACCTAGGCCAGCGCGGCTTAACCTGAAGATTTTCGAGCATTATAATAAATGAAGTACAAATGATTTTATTGTGCTGAAATGTTAGTGTAGACCTATGTTTAACCCTTCGGGGATTTCAAGTATAACATCACATAAATGATGTTATACTTAGCCTCAATTTATTTACCTAATTCTATGGAGACATTTGCAAAAGAAACCAAAAATATTCCTTCAATGATGTAATGAATTGGGTCGTAACTCAATTTTACTCCATGTTTTTTCCTTTATTGCCAAAAATAACTCACAAATAATAATTCAAACGTAATAAAAAGATTTAGACAAACCCACGCTTTTCATAACTTACGCCCTCGGCCTTAAACGGTATCACATTTAACTGAAGCCCTTGGATTACTTGCAAATTATTATAAGCAAAACTTAACAGGAAAATTTCCAACAAAACTCCAATGCCATGGAAATATTCTGTTCGACAGCAATCAAGATAAAAATACAAGGTGGTAGGTATTGCACTTATGAAGGAAAAAGCTTATTTATTTTAAACTAGCTTTTGCCCGTGGCTTCGCCAAAGTTAATGTGTGTAGTTGTATGCGTGTGATTACCTAGTTGCTAATAGATTTCAGTCCAATAGGTAATAGATTTTAATCCATTAGCAACCTAGAAAAAAGATATACTTGTCGGATCCGGTCATTAGTATGGACATAAAATGAATCGCAAGTGTGCTGGTGGTGACGTCACGCGACCTACTTACAAGTCTACCCACACCACAGCGTGCTTCTACAGAGCCCTTATGTTTACAGCTCGAGGTGAGGACGACAGTCAATGTCTGATCGCAGTGGAGTTGAGACGTCCTGGAACTGTACCCGATTCACTGTGAGTGTCTAGAATTTGACAATCAATTTAGGTTGTACTCTGCTTGTAATAATATAATTCAATCTTGATTCGAAAGACACGTGGCGCCATCTATTATCATAAGAACGTTATTGTTGTTTTCCTAGAGAGCAGTACTTTTTTCGGAATGAAAGATACTCCGTGGCCGTTTCTGTACACCTGACAATGTATATGCAAAATGTAATTGTATCTTTGTGTATCTTGCCTGAAATAATTATGATTCTATTGTAACAGGTTCGGGAGGTGCCTTTGTTTTCTTCACAAACAAACAAGCGTGCAGTTTGTAGTTAATAACGTCACAGGCGCATGTACATTTTGTACAAGTGGTCTCTTTACAAACTCATGTAGCTGGCTGGCTACAACTGTCCACATGGGCATTTTTTTTTCCAGGATAAAGTATTCTTCCTATAAAATCCCCTCCGTACTAACATACGTCTTCTCAATTTCGCTGTCCTGGTAGTTGGCTACAGACATAATTGCAAAACAGATGGACGCAGATACTTTTTCAATACCTATTATTGAAAGAAATTAATTTCAAAAGGGCCATCAGCTCATATTATTCTACTTAATAGAAATCTCAAATTCATTCATTGACACATAACCCCTACGGCTTAGTGAAATTTTGCAGAAACAGAAGAGTTGGTTTTATAAAGAAAATCTGCAGGTAAAATAATGAAAATTCCGCTGGAAGTTCGATACTCTTGCTGATAGAAAATCTCAACAGGCATATGGTTTCTTTGTAATAATATTAAAATGTGATAACGAAAGCAATATTCTGAAGATATTATTAAAGATAAATAAATATGACATCAGAATATTCATTACTGTTATGTCAGCAGGAAGACGTCCATTACGGAGCACAGGGCGCCCCTAAAGACTGTCATAATGAATCGTTTTGGGCCTATTTCGTATAACTAACGATATAATTTTATCTTTATTAGCTACATAACAATAGATATAAATATTAGCATTATTAATGATATTGTAAGAAGGACATCCATAACATTACGCAATGAGTTTACTTATTTTTATTTTAAAAATAATTTTTTAAATCATTTTAGTCACAATATAAAGCCGTTATTGACTGTCTTTTGTTTATATCCCGGTTCAAAGTACAAGTTCTCATTTACTTCGCTTTTATAACAAAAAAGGCCATAATCTGCCCATATAGTTTCCAAAGCTGGGATAGGAGTTCTCTCTCTAACAGGGATTGGGCCATAATCACACGGGTCTAAAATTTCTCGATTCTGTGTCATGCATATCATCATCCTCAACCCGACTTCACCCACTGCTGGGCATATGCCTCTCTTTGTTTGTGCCAAGCACCACATTTTAATGCCAGCCTCATCCAGAATATTCCCGCGATGGCAACAATGTCGTTGGCCCAACTCGCCGTCCGCGCCGGATGACCAACACTTCTCTATGCAGTCGGACGCCACTCGGTCCATCTGCCATCAAAGTGCCATGCATATCACTGAATAAAAAAGTAATTTCTCCGACCAACAGTAGTCTACCAAAACACATAGCATAGCATAATCAGCCTATTAATGTTCCCACTGCTGGGACGCAGGCCTCCTCTCTATGAGAGGGAATGGGCTATAATCCACCACGCGGGCCCAGTGCGGGTTGGTAGATGTCACATGTCTTCGAATTTTTGGTTCTAGGACATGCAGGTTTCCTCACGATGTTTTCCTTCACCGTTTTGAGAGCAGTGGTGATGAAATAACTTACACAAAGTAATGCGCCTGGCTGGGTTCGAACCCACAACTTACTGCTCGCAAGTCGGGGTCTCCACCACTGGGCCACCGCTGCTCTCTAATAAGCAAAACACAATACTTACCAATCTTATCTTTCAAAAGCTCAATAATCTAACAAGGGGTATAACCACAATGAGTCCCTAGCACGCATTATTTAGCCAGATAATAATCTAGCAAATTTGCTAGTCTGGGAGGAAACCAGTTGGTGGAGGCAATCTGTAAAGCGAGCCTTGGGACCGGGTGAGCGGCAAAAAACTAGTAGTAGACCTAGTTTAGCGTAACAAGCCCGAGGTATGTAGAATTGTAGATGGCCATTGTTTTTTGTAATCACGAGGAGAATGTTTAAAAGGGTTTGTTATTTGCTAAGGACTCGTTTCGAGGTAATTGCACGTTATTGTTTGGTAGGCTTGGTTGGTATCTGGACACTTATGCCCGTTTTCGGTTACACTGGATGACATGGGAACTAGTTAGAACTAGTAGGATTGAACTTAAATAAATGCCAAAATAGAAGCATACTGCTAGATTTCCAAAGCAACTTGCAAAGCAGCGGATCCTTGCCAAAGTTTAAAATGGCCACAGTGCATTATTATTTAGATTTTTTTAAGTGACGATATAGAAATAATTTTAATTAGCATTAAACTCTTACCTGAAAATTTAGTAATTTAAATATTAAAATAAACTAACTAAATATACACAACTAAATATATACAACTAAATAAATAGTAGGAAGCTTAGGCGTCAAAGTACTCCTCGACATCGCTGTGATTCGGAAACGTGCCCAGAAGACTGGCAGCATTGCCACGTTGAATGGTAATGGAGCATTAATATAAACAACCATGAACTTTTGGATAAGATCAACTGTTAATATTCATTTGTAAATATTTATTAAAAAAAGGTTTGAAGTCAGAAATTACCAAGACATTGATTCCAAGCTCGCTCCTAAATATCGTATTAATCCGAAAACAGACTTGAAAATATTTTATTCAACAACAATAGCAAATTTTCTTTTCATCAACAAAACCTGTGTTCTAGTGTTAAGTGTAAAACATTTCCATAAATCGATAACAATATAATTACTGGAAATATAGCTTAAGTCTTTCAACGCGGGTACCTACTTAGTTCACAGAATTTTCACTTATAATAATCCCCCGACAAAAATAGTTTAGAGCATATTATTTTCTAAACACAGAAATGAAGGTAACAGGAAAGCTATGGAGGTAGCGAGAAAAGAGGTTGAGCAGGCCATTATGTTAGTACGGCCGCAGGTGCTTCGCATATTTTCTAGGACACACTTTCAGTGTTCAGCTGAAATTAAGGTTAATTTAATATAGGTCAGGCTTAGTTCCATTAATGTTCTGGATGAATAGTTGATACCCTGAAATGCCATGCATATTATTTATGTAAGTTACAAATAAAATAAAATAGGCCTTTATTACTGTTTAACAACGGTCGGCCTGTTCGGTCGATCGGTTTTAAGAACAGCTTGTCCTTCGACAAAGTATTCCTATAACGTTTTTCATGTCTGCCTGTCTGTCGCTGTCCTCATCCACTCTGGACCAGCCACTTTTTTGAGGACATCTTCCTATCGTTTCGTTTGACGCCTTTTGTTTCTTTTTCCATTACTGGGATACCACTCTGTTATTATTTTTGTCCATTTCTCAGTCATCTCTCTTAGCATATGTCCTGTCCTGTCCATCTCCATTTTAAAGTTTTGCATACGATTTTAGTATCTTTAAATTTGATTGTATTATGTAAGTACTATACTGTCTACGACATGATCATAATATTATTGTGATCGTGACGTGTAGGCAATATAACTTACATAATACAACGTATGCCAAATATAATCTGTACAAATAAAGATATAAAGTTCATTTTAAATCCCTAAAAAGACCAAAACCCACACTTCACAAAAGATTAGATTCCCTTCACTGCGTCCAAACCATCACGAAAACTTTTATCCTTTTTATCAAAGTACAAAACGAATCTTCTCCCAACATCGCTCGCAGAGGGTACGATGTCTAATTTGCTTAATGCATGAGACAGCAATGGTAGGTATACAATGCGTGTCTCCAAGCAATAAAGCTTATATTTCTGCAGCAAATGCAACAGGGTTATTAATCAGATCTGGAAACAGTTTTGCTGTGGTGTTCGACATTACTTCTGGATTTTGTTATAATTTATTGTGGTGCTTAGCTTTTGTTCGCTTTGCTTGTGGTAAAAAGTGACTCAAAGCGTAGCTAAGCTATGTTTTTGAGTCATAAAGCATCAGTCATTCAGTCTTACCAAGGGGTATCATACTCAGTGACTTGGTTGTGGACTAGGGTGGAGCGTCATTTTCTTATCTGGATAGTTATTTGGGGGTATGGAGAACAGGGTGTAAAGTTCTTCATCCCCCGAAGAAAAGGGAGGATCCTCCGACCAGACGGGTGTTATGTTTGGTGGGCTACTGCTCGACAGTTGTTTGTCGGGTTTTTCTATACAGTCTTAAGTCGCGGATAACTTTACTAGCACGATTTAGGATTTAGTTGTTTAGTTCATCATCTGTGTCATAGATGGCGCTGTAGTACTTTTTGTTATATGTTGCTGTAGTAATATTTGTTGTGCCGCTACAGTTACATTTGATCACAAAGAATACGAAAATATTCGAACCTACTTATAGCCTTCTACCGCCTACCGCCTACTTCATTATTAAAACTTCTGCTAATTTCTGTATTTTTGTACGCAACACGTGTCGTGTCCGAATGCAGTCGGTAAGAAACATTAAGCTTAAAAACAACTCAACTATTCTACGTTCTTTATCAAGATATAGGTCGACCAAACCGACCCTCGTATGGCTCGTAACACGAAGAAGAGTTATCTTTACATCTTACTTCCCTGGGTCGCCGAGGTTGCTCTGTGTAAAATATTGATACTCTGTCGCATCTGGTCAAGTGGGAAGCTAAAATAGAGTTTGGAAAACGGCCTGGCATTTCACAGATGTCAGAGGGTGATAATTTTTTGGCCAGCCAGAATAAATAAATCTGATTCTCTAGGGAAATAGATGTCGGAAATTGCCATCTTTTTCCAACTATGTTGAGATCGGCTTCCAATCTATCCAGATGCAGCTGAATACGATTTTTTTTTTTAGTAGAAACTTACCATAATAATGCTGGCTGATTCAGACTGTTGGATTTTAACTAAATCTCATAATTCAAACAAAAGTTATGAATCGTAACATATAACATCAAGCCTGTAATCCCCGAAGGGTTAGGCAGCGGTGTACCTAATAGTACACCCACATTTCATTATCATAGGCACCGAGCTTATTACCATCAATCGGGCACAAATCTAGACGTGGCTGCTACTGAGAAATTAATAAAGGAAAAACCCAATAACACTTTGCCCGTCTTAGGAATCGAACCCAGGACCTCATTCTCTGCAGTCGCACTTGCGACCACTACACCAACGAAGCAGTCTGCATGGGTATTCAAATATTTAGCTATAAAAAGTCAGAAAACCGTTGATAATTGATGTTTGAACGAAGCAAAAGGCTGTATGGATGTATGGATCGTAGCACGTAGCGTTCTGTAGTTTCTACCCATTCCCTATGGTAAAAAGGCGTGAGTGTACATATGTATGTTTATGTATCTAGCTATAGACTACTCTGAACAAACATGGGCACAAAGACATGAAACCACTATGTATTTATTTCTAGGAATCAACGCCATAACTCATAGCACTTCATTTATCCACAGCAGCAGCTGGAGTCGTGACGTACATCATCATCATCATCACCACTGCTGGACATAGGCCTCCCCCAAGTGTCGCCACATTGACCGATCCCGTGCGTCTCGCATCCAGCGGATCCCCGCAACCTTCACCAAGTCGTCGGTCCACCTAGTGGGAGGCCTTCCAACGCGACGTCTTCCAGTTCGCGGTCGCCACTCCAGAACTTTCCGGCCCCATCGGCCATCCGTTCTGCGAGCAATGTGCCCACTGCCACTTAAGTTTGACTATTCTTCGGGCTACGTCGGTAACCTTGGTTCTCTTACGGATTTCCTCATTTCGTCGTTTGTAGTTTTCGTGTGTCGTGACGTACTTTCTAAATCAAATCCATACATCAAAAAATTTAAAATCCTTGAAATTGTTAAAAAAAATCTGATTCAAACGGCTAATCTCCGAAACGGCTGGATTGATTTTGACGGGACTTTTACTGGCAGATAGCTGATGTCACAAGGAGTAACTAAGGCTGCTTTTATTTAAGAATAAGAATTAGGGTTCCGTGTAAAAAAGCCCTTGAAATTGGTAACAAAATTCAATTCAAAAAGAGAAGTCATGTTTTTTATAATAATTTCACGTGAACGAAGGTCGCGGGTAACAGCTAGTATAGGTAAATAAATTTTTACAGAACATCTGCTATAACTCACTCAGGTTCAATTTCAAAGCAAAAAAATCTGAATAGATACGAACAAAAAGTTCGAAATAAAAATCAAAGTTAGGACATCTTTCAATATGTACCTTACAAGAATGCCGATGACTTTGCCTATGTATTCGATCAATAAATTTGGAACTTCTGAAAACCTAATATCTGTAGAGTATAAAGGCGTCACCATTCGGTCCGGTAGGGTGACCATACAATTTACGTAAACGAGGACAGGAAATGAAAGGACCGGGTATTATTACGTTGAACGTACTTATGAACTATTAGCTTGTATTATACTGACATACGATGTATGTCGTAATACCCTAATGCTTATCGCTCCTTAATTTTTCATAGTGGTGTCGATTTTTCCGGTAGCGTTTTTGTAGTTACCGAAAAATTACCGAATTTATGCACGCCGATCTTAACTTTTTATTCAGTTTCGATACCCCATCGGTAAAATGTTCAATGGTCAGGTGGGTAGTACTCGCAACCAGCGTGCGTGTATGACCAGATAGATGGACGTGGAGGAGGCGCAAATAATAGGTATGTAACAATCGTAGCCAGTGACATTCAATAGTTTCTGCCTACCTCCATGGGAAAAAAGCGTGAGTCACACAAAACACTTGATCAACTCAAACTCAAAGCATTTATTTAGACCATTACAGGCACTTTTAAATGTCAAAAAAAAAAACAAAATAAAAGCGAAGCTACAGTCACTGTCACAAGGCATAATAACTTGTGAAAGTACTGTAGTTGCCCGTTATAAAGCGTAGATCTGTATGGAGAAGAATGGGCAAGAAACTCCGTGGTCACTCACTTGTGAGATGTTTTTGTATGTATTTTGCATAGTTATTCTTACCTTTAGTAATTTTAAGTATTAATATCGTAGTAAAGATAGTATATAAATAATGTTTTGTTTGACAGACTAACAATTTTTTTTTCTAAAATTTAAACCTAATGATATTGAATTGATACCTTAAGATATTGAATTAAATATCTAATATTTTGCGTGAACACATTTATTAATACGTATCATCGACTGATCATGCAGGAATCTTCAAATTTATAAAAAATATATTTTTTCACTCCACCCTAATGTTTGTTTACCTCTATCGTCAGAGTTACGAGTTCAGTATTCAGGCCATGCTTCCCCACCTGTAGGCTAGGTTAAATTGGCGGCGAAAGTTTAACAAAACTATCTAGTACTTTCGTTACGTTAAATGAGGGATACGATAGGAATACTATAAAGATATCCCAGGCGTTTTCGGTGAATTTCAGCAGAAATTCCAATTTATCCTTTCCAAGAAACCCTTAAAATATCCAGTATCGATTCGGGGAATAAGTAATTATTTATTGTAACAATATATTAAAATACAGACTCAGTCATAAACACAATGTATTATCAAATTTAATAGACGTTATTTAATCCGGATGTGTGTTAAAACGTAGAGATATTAATATATAGGTAATCTATGGTGTATCGCTAATATACACACACATTTTTATCTGTAATGAAAGGTCGTAGTGAAAAAATAGCTAAGGCACATGCACAATTGCACATGGTCAGTGACAATGGTCTTAAACTTGCGAATATCATAAAAGGATTTTGCTGGATTTTCAACACTCGAAATGCCAACAGTGCAAAAATACTAGTTTGCACAAAAATAAGCTACCTATCCAGCCACAGGAATAATAACTGTGAATGGACTGTAGTTGCCCATTCCAAAATCGTAGATCTCATGGAAAAGAATGGGCAAGAAACTCTATGGACGCAATTTTCAAATCCAGTTAGAAATTACATAGCAAGATCCAACATGGCAATGCTGCCAGCCTTCTAGGCACTATTCCTGTTGACAGCGATCTGTATTTTTTTGACCCCCTTTAATGCTTTTCTATAACATATTTTTATTATAAGCTGGGTTTTATATAATTATGTAAATTGAAAAAAATATATAATTCATTACATACAAAAAAAGTGTCCCATGTTCTCAAATCGACATGGCTACACATTCCGACATTGATAACTTCCTTCGCCACCGCTTCGAGAAATGCTAATTTGAAGATGGCGTTACGACACTCCCGAGTTTTTTTCTTTTTCATCGTTATATTACGCTATATTTAAAATAATCGTTCTATTATTATATGTCAGATATAAAGCACGTTTTCAGTTTGAAGTACGTACTTAATTAAAAAAGAAAATAAATAATTTGCGATCTTATCCCCTTGAGGATGAGCACGAGCAGAGATGACACGATTTATCTCAGTAATTAAATTTTTATGAAGATGAAGAATTAATTAATTATAATAGGTTTAATGAAAAGCCTCTTGGGGGTATAAATAAAACTTTTTTTTATGAATTAAGAGAGTAATAATTAAACCTTGATCACGCATTTTTTGGATTACGTTAGAATTAAATATTTGATGGTCATGATGTTGCGCTCCGCCTAGAGCGGGAGGGGATCATTTGATGATATCCCACACGAAAAAAAAAAGAATGTTGTGGCTCAGTTTAGTTAAGGTCCAACAGTGGACTACGGTAATCTTAGATAATAAAAGGTTAAATGCATAATAAAATATAAAATAATAAAAAAATTTTTGTTAACATGTGATTGTTCAAACATCAGTGTAGCTCTGGCTCTTGTACTAGGATTCCCTGTATCACAAGAGCCAGACCTCTCAATTCACAGGGAACATATAAAAAACGATAGACAAAAAAAAACAAATGGGATACACTATAAGATATGGCATGCATTAAAAGTGTTTACAAACATAAAAAATAAAAGAGAGAGAAAAAAAGTGAATTTAAAATTGGAGTATACATTTTAAAAATTAAATTAGTTTACGTACCACCCACTGCGTCCTGAGAAAAGACTATATAATGACTTGACATTATTAATAAAAGTATGATGCAGATATGAGTGGCAACATCGGGAGGGGATGCCCTAGAAGCACATACACTGACCTTATTGGTGAGGTTCTTCAGAAAGGTCAGGCGTAGTACTCGCAATTGGCGTGCGTGTATGACCAGATGTATGAACGTGGATGAGGCGAAAGGAGTATATAAGGATGGTAGCAGGTGGCGTTCTGTGGTTTTTGCTTACCCCTAAGGAAAAAGACGTGAGTTTATGTATATATTATTAAATAGGTACCTTTTTTCTTTATTTTTTTTTTTCGGAAGTCATCTAACTATAGTTTTGTCCTATTTCTGACTGTCATTGTTCTTTAGTAGAAATCAGACTTTTAATTTTAATTTCTGGTACCGACTTAGCAATGTTGACTAGAAAGTAGGTTGGTACTGCGGGGTTACTACGACGACTTACAGAGCTACAGGTCGTCTAGCGCCATCTCTTTCCCACACTGGAATTACTGCTGGTTTAAGACAGGTAGGCACCAGGAGTTTGCCAGTAAACAGCAAAACAGCGACAAATAAATTCACTACCTGAAACTTTCACGACTAAACGTACTACGTGAACAAAGTCCCTTCATCCATGATGTTATGGCAGTATAAAATTTACCGTCCTACATTAAAGCCGAGGAACATGTTCTGAAAATAATGTAAACAGAATTTAAAATATTTTATGTCACACAACATCACGCCTGTAATCCCTGAAAGGTAAGTCAGAGGTTTATCCATAGTATAACCATGTTTCAGCAGTTACCCTTGTAATGGGGGGTGAGCCTATTGCCATCAATTGGGCACAAACCGAGACTCGTGCTGCTGCTAATAAATTCCTGGTAAAAACTGAAAAACACGTTGCCCGACCTGGTATTCGAACCCAGGACCTAATACTCAGCAGTGACGCTTACTTCTTCCATATTTTCTAAATGTCACGTACTGCGGTTGGGGTCCTCTAAAACCAAGTTTACGTGATCTAGTATAACAAGGGAATGCTTTTAAAGGGTACCTAGGTCCTTTTAAGCATCTTACTGTATTGGAGAAGCTGCTTAGGGCTTGCTACTTGAGTTCATTGATCGCACTCGACACCTACAAAACTTACATTTATAAGCAATTAGCGGTCCGCATCTGCTTTGCACGACACCAACTATCGGGTCCAAAATAATCCTATCTTTCAAGCTGGAATCAACTAAACACATTTACAAAATTTCATTGAAATTGTTCGGGTGGTTTCGGATATTGGCGTATACGAACATAGTAAAGCGTGAGTAGATTACTTTTAGTTTTTTATGATGAGAATATCAACCGTAAATAAAAAAAATCCACGGACTATACCAAATAAAGGTCATACACATCCTCATTCCATTGGCTTGTTGTCAATTCATCATCATCATCCACAGCCCGACTTCACCCACTACAGAGTATAGGCCTCTGTTTGCTTGTTCCAAGCTCCAGTTCTTGTGCCAGCCTCATCCAGGATATTCCCGTAATGGCAACAATGTCGTCTGCCCATCTCGCCGCCGGACGACCAACACTTCTCTTTCTGTTACTGTTGTCAATTGCTAGGCATCAATCCAAAATTATCATGTAACCGCAACAGCTCAGCGGTGTAGGAAACGAAATAATCTTAAATAAAAAGGTATTTGTAACGTTGATTCTTTAACTTCATGCAAACCATTGTTCCAAAAGCTAAATCTACTAACAGCACCGTCCATATATATATTTGAGTCTTGTATTTTCATCAAAACACATCAGTACCTATACAAATACTTTGGTGACTATTGTAATTTTAATACCCGGTATCCTAACAGCTTTCCCTTGCCAAAACATAAAAACTGATCTTTATAGAAGAAACTGTTACCCTATGTCAATTTAGTTATTTAAAAAATTACCTAGTGAACTGAAAGACCTACCCATTACTATGTATATTTCGAAAAAAATTGTACGCCTGGTTAGTCAATAAATGTTTTTACACGACCAAAACGAAAATTAAAAAGAGTACCTATATGTATAGTTATGTCACCCATTCCGTTTTATTGTTATTATATTATAAGCTTTTATTTTATTTTTCGTGTACCAGAAATGGTTATTATGAGAATCCTTAATGTTATATTGTGTAATGTAACATTTATTTACCATCTATGTAGACCCATATTATGCGAATAAGTTTTTTGATTTGATTTGATCTATTTTTTCTTTTTTGTTAGTCTGTCAAGTGGCCCACTGCTCGGCAAAGGCCTCTCCTTTCTTTTAAACCTCTATTCTCTCTCTATCTTGTGCGATTTATGCCCATGTTCGCCCCGCAACAAGATTGGATCGTCGTACCACCTTCGCCGCGGGCTACCTCGGCGGCGATTTCCTGCAGTCCAGTGACTGACGATCCGTACCCACATCTCCGCGTGCATTCGCGCTTCGTGGCCAGACCACTCCCTCTTTAGCTTGGCTGTTTTTTCGCCAACATATCTACCAAATTCTATGTATCCTATCCTTAAGAAATGTAATGTAATGTGTGTTAAGGAATGTAATGTATTGTAATAAAATTTCTCACCGCTAATTTAAAAAAAGCTGCTGTTCCATACATTTTGACCGTGTAGGTATTACACTTCTGTAGGAAACAGCTGTTTTTTTTTTAATCTTGCGGTAAAATTTTTATTTCAATGGATATTAAAAAAATTCGTAAGGAAAATCTCAAAAATATACAGGTCCTCCAACCTGTATTTGACAAGTTTTTTTACAAAGTACTACGTTGTAATTTACTTTTTATTTGTTCCTTGAATAGGTGAAAAAGTTTTATACTTAACCATTACATGGCTTATACAGACCCAACCTACATACCTATTTACTAACGCCTACTTGTACCTAGAAAAAGGTTTAATTTGGAAGTATTTGGTCAGGTCTCTCTGGAGGATTATGTGTATTACCCACGGAAACCCAGAGCCTTCTTACATTGTGTAAAATGACCTTGGCAAATCCTGCTTTGTCTCTTACCACCTAAATGTAAAACCTTATAAAAGCGACTCTGGAACTTTTAACTCTAGGCGTTGAAACGATGGTTGAAAATCCTACGGTGTAGTTTCATTAGGCAATACTTTTAAGTGTAGCGTAGTGTTAGTAAAAACGAGTATATGTAATGGGAAATTGTACCTGCGTAAAGAACAATTTAGTGTAGCAGAAAACCTTCAGGCCTCATATTCACAAACATTTCGATTCGATTTAGATTTCTAAAGTCGTATGTCTATCTCGCTCGCTTTCGTAATGTCAATAGAAGATAGACACATAATTATATGACTTGTCGAGTCGAAATCGAATCAAAGCGTTTGTGAATACGGGTGCAGGTCAGATTAAAACACGTATACAAACTACACATTCTATGTAGTTTAAAAATAAGCATAATCAGCCTATAATGTTCCCACTGCTGGGACACACGGCCTCCTTTCTTATAGAGAGAATGGGCTACAATCCACCACGCGGGCCCAATACGGGTTGGTAGATGTCACATGTCTTCGAATTTTTGGTTCTAGAACATGCCGAGAGCCGTGGTGATGAAATGCGCCTGCCTGGGTTCGAACCCACGACTTACTGTTCGTAAGTCGGAGCCGCCACCACTGGGCCACCGCTGCTCTCTAAAAATAAAACACAAATATTATTTTTAGACAACACGTCATGTGGAATTTTTCAGCAGTTTTGTTTGATGTCCTACACAAATAATAAAAAAATCTCTTTTTTTAAAACAAGGTCACTAAAAAAAAAAAAATAAGGCTACACCCAAAAATAAAACACGTAACAAATGGTCTTATTTTTTCTACTTATTTTCTCGCTTAGCAAATGATTTTGTTTAATAAAGCGTTTTGTGGTTCATGAAAGACCCGTATTTGTGTAATATAAATGTGTCTCGGATCCCTTTTTTGGGTCAGACATAACTTAAATTAAGAACTAGTAACAAAAATTACAATTTTGGTCAAACACTAGTAAATTACACTTCTACTGATGCTACTACTATTGTAGTACGAGGTTTACAACCCCAATTTCAATTTTATAACCCCAAAGCACCCTATTTAAGCCAATGCATATAAACCTTAATCGCTAACTTGAAAAGCATACCTGAAAACTTCCTGGAGGTTCATGAAAACAATATAAACACGTTCATGTAGGTTTGTATCGCAATGACTTTACTACTGGATGCCAGAGTAACCGTTTATGATGCACGTAAAGCCATGATGCAGATTTCAACAGTAGTATAAACACTCTTGTTTGCAACCGGTTTTTACTGAAAAAGCTTTCATAGAAGTTGTCATTGACATCTGTCAGAACTCGATTAAACTTTTGTGTCAAAGCACGATAAAGCTGTTTATGATCGGTTTAAGTTTACACGTCGACAAGTGTGGTCAATGTTAGCCGAGTGATGCCGTTTTTACAGATTGCTACGCCCTAACCGTCATGTAAGTCACACCGCTGCGCCACAAGCTACGCTGTCGCTGTTCAAATTTAGTCTGATTTGAAGAAGAAAACGAAAATATTTTAGGTTTTGATATGCCCTTACCTTACTTTAAACGAGAAGAGTAGAAGACAGAGCTTACCTGTCATGGAATAAAATAAGCAATTATCAGTATGAGAGGCTGACATTGGCAACGGAACAGAAATATGACCATTTTTGACACGTCCTACCTCGTCAAAAAATGCGCTCAATCGTTGGATTCAATGCGCGTGAATCCAACGATTTAAATCTTTATACAAAATTGTATACCAATTTTAATAAAAAAAACGGTAGGATGTAGGTGATAAAGACATAGTTGGATGGCTGCGACAAATACTCAACAGTTTTAGCTAAACCTGAGCGGTTCCCACTTATGCTAATTTAACTGCTTTCTTCAAACGTCTGCCGCGCTCGAACAAGGCTTATCTCAACCACTTTCCTTAACTACATCTGTGACTTGAATTTCTTTAAGATTAAAATTAAAAGCACTAAGTAACGGAAGCCTTCGTAAGGATTACATACAAATTGGTCTTTATTAGTTTAATCTCTATTTAGGAACTATGTTTATTCACGCGAAGTGTGATCGGCTTAGTTAACTACGCGTTAAATAGCTGCGTGGAATAATAAACTAGGTGTAGTTTGAGACCTTGGCTGGACTTTTAGAAGTACCTAAGACTTTCAACTTGGTGTTCTATCGTACACTTTTAAAGAGTGTAAATAGACCCTTAACGAACCTGAAAGGCACGACTTGTACTTTGTTGTTGTAATCGTTTTTTTTTGTTCTGGATCATACCTGGGAACCTTCTAGTTACGCAGATATTGGAGGTCAAAGTTCCAAGTTTCTTTTTCAGACATGTTTTTAATGTTTATAGGTAAGTTATAACTTTACTTTAAATACCTCCACGACCCCCGTACTATTCAATGTATCCATCAGCACAATGTTTTGAGTGTATTACATTGGGTCGAAAAAAAGTGATTTTACACCCAAAAATTGTTTTCCAAAATTCGTTTCCCAGCAATAATTATTGCGTAGAGTTATTTAGTTTGATGTACAG
This sequence comes from Noctua janthe, assembly GCA_910589295.1. NCBI lineage: Eukaryota > Metazoa > Arthropoda > Insecta > Lepidoptera > Noctuidae > Noctua > Noctua janthe. The sequence goes on from OU342561.1 coordinate 5,048,813, forward strand.
AATGGTTGGTTGACGGCTTCTTGAGGGGTCCGTTTACACCTTGTATACCTAATGAATTTAGCTTAATGAGTCGTCAACGGTATTCATTGATGAACCAAACTAGTTAGACCCAATATATTATTTACTGAAACTCGGGCCACTGCCACACGAAAAACATGTCGCACAACATACGCGTTCACGCACATTTATGTCGTGCATGCATCGACACGTGAGAGCAAATGTTTGTTACTACGCCGTTGGTGTTAGCCGCTGCCACTCGCACATGCGATGACCACTGCGAAATATAATCATGTGCCTGCAGATAGAAGTTCATAAACGACTCAGATGTCAACTGCGTATGTGGCACCTCCCCACTCGAGAATAACTCACCTTCTAACTTGCTCCGCATGATGTGACACAAGTGCCAGAGGGTGAGTTATGACTGCAACATTGAGGGGCGATCGTGTAGTTGCATTTTGAAACAAACATAATCGAACGTTAAAGCCATGAACACGCTAAGAAGAAGGTGCAATGTTACGTTATGTCAAATCCTTTCAGTATTTTGCAAGTTTTATATTTTGAACTACCTTTTCAATAACCGGCGCCGGCGATAAGTACTTACATCAATCAGAACAAAATTAATTAAAAAGGTAGTATCAAACAGTTTTAATAACAGGAAATGTAAACCCCAAAAATAAATTAAACAAAATTGCAAAACCGGTCACTGATAATTGGTTTTGCCAATTACTCTTTCAATTAATTTTACTTTATTCAATTAAACAAAATACCTGCAGTAATATTAATTTAAAATTTTATTAGTAGCCTAGCTTCTGCTAGGCAAAGCTTCTTAAATAAGTCTCGATTCCCCGTTACTTCCTAATTCTTAAGGAAGCCATCCAGGCCGTCCGCCATCTCCTTCACCACCTTTGGCACCAATCCAGTGTTTCACGGGCTCACCGCTCATTAGGCATGCAAGAATATAAAAATGTACATTGACAAGATACACACACACACATGATGACATCACATGATGTATGTACATACATTGATATGTAAAAAAATACGAATATTTCGTAAAACCTGAACTTCTGCCTCCTCTTGACTGTACTTCCCTGTCATCATCACATTTTACTCGATCCCATCCGCCATACTTTTACAAACTCAGGTTTACTGCCCACCCTTATTAACTGTAATCATTCACGTAACAGTTTAATAGTTTTTACATTCTTTTGCGGACGTAAAGTTCTGTTCGTGGTTGATAAGGCTGATCATTCTCTCACGCAACTTCGTTTTTAAAGGGAATTCATTTAAAAGTTTTTCGATTTTGTGTTTTAATAGATAGGGAGATAGGTTCGTATTGATAGAGGGTGCGTTGGTATTTTTTACCGACTTCCAAAAGGAGGGCGTTATCAATTCGTCTGAATGTTTTTTTTTGTGTGTTTGTTCAGCGATATCTTCGACAATTGTGAACCTATTCCGATGATTCTTTGTTTGTTTCGAAGAATATTATGCCACGGTGGTATTTTTTTAAATTTGGTGAAGATCTGATGCTGATCTCCGACGATATACAATGGAATTCTTCAATAATAGACAGCACATCTGTCGTGATTTCTGCAATGTATTGTTTACACAATTCCTTAACATTTCTATTTAAGTTTCATTTTATTTTGGATAAGCTCATTACCATTCTCTAGAGGCAATTACTTGACTTTTATAGGGTGTTGTGTACTTTTAACGATACATTTTGCAGGCCATCCGTAGTGTTATGACAGTTTTCATTGTCGTTATAAATTATAATCTAGCTTTAAACTAGAAGAAATCCTTTGAACTATGTAATTGCTATGTTTAAAAATTAAGTATTCTTTGGTAGTCTTATGTATTCCTAATGCATTCTCACAATATCAAATAAACGTAATGTTAAATATTTTCATTATAAAAGCTATAAAATATAAGATAATCTTAAAGCGAGAGGTGATAAATGCTAGTCAAATAATTTTGTTCATAAATAACCTTTTAGTGACACATACTTTTAAAAAGGTAAAAAAAAAGTATTTTTTGTTTAAAATATATTTAAAAGCACGATAAAAAATTATTATGGATTTGAGTAACAATTTAAAAGTGATAACTTTTCACTTTCGCAAATAAATTCTTCATGTTAAGAATTTTGGTGTTCATTTTTCACAGAATTTTTGTGGAGTTATATTTTTAGGACGATATGAAGAACACCTTTTTACGGTTAGTTAGACAACGGCACTTACTTTAAATGAAGATTTTTGCTTCGTAGAAAAAAAAAAAAATTGAAATTATTTTTTTTGTGATTATTTTCTCGCTAATATTACGATTTCTTGATGAAACAAGGACACACTTTTAAGAACGTAACTGTTTTTTTTTAATGTTGAATTCTATTTTTATAAATTGCGTTAAATAAATTCAATCGACGTAAATGATTTACACAAAAAGGGAAATAATTAGTCGGGCGAATAAATTTTTTATTGGCAATTAATATACTGAATGGGCTTGTACCAAGTAAGTAACTATTCATCTGATCATTGTGGCAAGGAGAATATAGGAAGCAAGAGCTAGGTAAGGTTACTATAAACCCTGCAAACAGAAATAGGAGCCCCGCGCAGCGGGGCTACGTCGACTACGCTTTATCTACAATCTAGCGGTTAATTGTAGCTGCCAACCTACTATTTTTGTTAAAACCCTAAAAAAACTAAACTATGTTTAAAACCCTAAATCAGATTAGTTTGTCGCCGCGTTAAAAAAATAAAAATAATAATTCATACAAAAATACAGGAACCAATGAAATTACTACAATTTTATCATAGAAGATTCTGTAAGTACTCTATTTTTAAGCTTATTAATGACCTTTCCTATTAAAACAATCATAATTGTTGATATCTTCCCACATCCCAACCATAGCCAATAAACAGTTTTACCATTGATCCCACAACAAAATCCCGTTGACGTGTGAATACATTCGTAGTTTCCTTCTCAATTACGTATGCAACAGCAGTCCTTGGGGTTTGGTAGTAACAAACTGACAATTGTCTTACATTCAGACCTTCCTGTTTCGTATCGAATCAATTGGCGACCCCTTAAGGGATGTTGTGACATGTTGGGTAAATAAGCTTTTACAGACGATTAATAATTACAGTAAATTAAAATGATGTAATTGTGTGAGTGGGCTGGTTTGTTTTAAAAGACTTTTAAATGAATTACTCTACTTATAAAATTGACAATGAAAATTGAACATATCTGCCTGTTTCTTTGATGTTTGTTTTGTATTGATGATTTCAAAGGAAGAAAAGAAAAGTTTTTCAATACACATCGTCAAAGACTAGCTCTTATTGCACTCCTATTAGGTTCATTTATTTTCATGAATAATCCAATATTTTCCGTGTCCCGATGCTGGGCAAAGGCCTCCCCCGTATTGTTCCAGGTACTCTTCTCCTGCGTCACCTCGACCCAGCCTTTGTGATGCGCGTCCAGATCATTTCCCCATCTCTTTCTAGGCCGGCCTCGGTGGTTCCGTCCATCCTCAGGCAGCCATCGTTATGATACCTTTGCCCAGCGGTCGTTATGCATGCGGCTCACATAACCTGCTTAATCCCATAAAAATCTAAAGTAATGAATTAAATTATTATAATTAATTATTTTGTTATAATTTTTTTTTTATAATTAATTAAATTTTTAAAATATCCATATTATTATAATTAATTAATTTGTCGGCACGGTTGGCGCAGTGGCTAAGCGATTGGCTGCTGCGAAATTTAAAGGCGAAAAATAACACACAAAAGGTACCTATCCATATGGGGAAATGAAAAGAGCATCCCCTTAAGGGATCCAAGTTAAATATTCATTATTGGACACATGGGAGTTTAGTTAGGAATATGTTTAAGATAATTTTGGGTTGCTCAAACATATATACATAGATATGGTTATCTCGGCAACCTTTTTCCCCATGGATTAAACAGTAGGTATTGGTAAAACGGTTTACAAATTTCCGAGTCATTATCCGGTATTAATAGCATAAGCGTAGCAAAATCAGCCTATAATGTTCCTACTGCTGGGACACACGGCCTCGTCTCTATGAGAGGGAATAGGCTATAATCCACCACGTGGGCTCAGTGCGGGTTGGTAGATATCACATGTCTTCAAATTTTTGGTTCTATGACATGCCGGTTTCCTCACAATGTTTACCTCCGCCGTTTTGAGAGCGATGAAATAAATTACACAAAGTAATACCAGGCGCATTACTTTGTGTAATTTATTAAACTTTTATTTGATTAACCATGCATAAAACCTATATCAAGGGATAGCTGGCATCAATGCAAACAAGTTTTTAGTAAGACAAAATGTTCTAAAGTGTCACGTTTCCGAGCTACAAGCTATCAAAGTTGTGCTGAAGATGCCATCAGCATATGGACTTATTTATTTATTTATTTAACACTTCAAGCACAGAAGTACAGAGGCGGACTTAATGCCATAGGCATTTTCTACCAGTCAACCTTTGGGTGACTGGTAGAAACCACTTCAACTTTTTGGACTTCAACTTTGATAGCTCATATTTCGGAAACGTGACACTTTAGAACATTTCGTCTCCTACAAAACTTTTTGTATTGATACCAGCTATCGATTAATATAGGTTTTAAGCGTGGCCGCAACTTTGGACAAAAAAAAATGGCTTTTGGCTTCACACAAATATCTTCCAAGCCGTTTGTTAATTCAACGAAATATACGTCCATTGCGATATCGTCACGCGAACGTAGTACGATTTCGAATGTGATTACATAAAAATAAAGGAACCGTAGATAATATTGTTATACATAAAAGTAAAATGTTAAGCACAGTAAACCGTATTTTCCTCAGACGATACCCTTTTCTTGTTGAGGATGATAAGAAGCTAGGATTTCTAGTTTCTTTCGCAAATCAGCTTATAGAACAAATAATAAGACTGCTATTTTTCTGCTAGTTTTATTCTGCCATTTTTTTCAACTAAGATTCGTTATCATTGTTTTGTCCAGACTTTTATTCTTTTTTTAAGTCGGGTAAAAAAGGGAAGTTCTATTATTTCATGGTAAAAATAAAGTTGAAATCTAAACCCTACCAATGTATAAATTAACTATCTTTTGCTCGCAGCTACGCTCCCGTTATGCACGGAAAATAATCCACGGGAATGTTTTAAATGATCAGTAGTTCCAAAGAGGGGTAATCTTTATTAAATACAAACTAACAAACCAATTTTACCTCTTTATAATAATACTACAGACAAGACATTGATATCGTTTTTTTTTCGGTTTTCGTATAACCAGAGTCGAACGTATTTGTAATAATGACATACGAGTATGCATTTAGTAATGATGTGTGTTTCAAGATTTTGTCATAGTTTGTTTTTATTAACCCCTTGCATTCAACCCCAAAGGCGCAAAGTTGCATGTTTGTCGGTCTTTTACAGATTGTACTTCGGTGAGTGTGCCTAAGAGCTCCACGAGCTCATTCCACCATCATCCTTCTTCCATCGGGAGTCCAGACGTACTGCAGATTATCACCGATACCTTGTCGATGTTCCACACATTCGCACGAAGCGCTTTGCTACATCATTTATTATGCGCACAGCCAAGGAGTGAAATACCCTGCGTCGGTGTTCCCAAGTTTATGTGACCCTAATCTATTTAATTCGCGAGTTAATAGGCTTCTTTTGGGTTAGCTCGTTCCATCATCGACCTTATCTCTGTTCTCGGGACTAGTTTGAGGACAAGAGTAAGCCCATTTTGTATAAAAAAAAACCTGACTTTAGAATCAGAATCAGAATATTTATTTGTGAAGCATAGGTATTTACATAAAGGTCTTAGGTTAATTATATGGGCGCTATGTTTTGATGTGCAGGTGTATAAATATTACACAAAATAAAAGCAAACAGTGAAACAAAAAAAATACTAACAGAAAAGGAAAATAAACAAATTAAACACAAGAAAAAAAAACAAGAAAAAAACAATTTTAAAAACCTGAAAAGAGAAAAATATTAAAAAATTACATCAAAGGTTTATTGCCCACGAATTGTTAAAAATTATCTTTGATATAAATATAATAACTGAAAATGAACTTTTCATTCACAAACAATAATTGTTCAGTTCTGAAATATTTAATTTCGGCATGATGGCAGACAGGGCTTTCATTGGATATATTTATTTTTAAAGGCACATAATATTGAATTTTATTCGTAAATATTTTACTTTTTTAATGATTGTAGATCAAAACGTATAATATTTTACAAGGTAGTTGTTACGGCGATATTATAAAAGTTCTCTTATCATCGGAGGCCATTTACAAATATGAGGTTGCAAAATTTAAATCAGATTGAGGTTCGTACCTTCAATCACTTTGGATGAAATATTATAATGCCTTCGATAGCATTACAAATTTCTTTATTTTTTCGAATAAATACAGATTTACGATGTCGAAATATTTTTTTAAGTATGTACTAGAAGATGTGGAGTTTTGAAAATAAATTTATAATACAGTCATGCGTAAAACTTAAAGTTCTTTCAAAATAATCAGACTGTTTTCCAAGATCATAAAGATTTTATAATGATGTATAATACTGGGTATAAGAGTAGAGGAAGACCAAAGAAACGATGGACAGACTGTGTGGAGTATGACATGGCAAGAAATGAGATGTCTGATGAGATGACGAGTAATAGACAAGTATGGAAGAAGAATATATGCCACAGGCTATAAGGGCAGGAGAATGATGAATGATGTGTACTAGTAACTGACTACTACTATTTCTAACAGAGAGATAAAAATAAAAAAGAATGTCTCTCATTCAGAGAAAGTTAATAAAACAATATAATAATATTTTAGCATCTTATGCTCGACTTCATTTTAATATTTCTATGTCCGCAAGAATATTTATTGCCAATTCGAAAAATAAGAAAACGAGATATTTTAGGTACGAGTACGTACAAAGGTTTCAAGGATTTTAAGGACCTAATAAATTAAAGCTGAAAGTTCAACTAGATTTTTTTTTCCATTTGAAATGGCAACATTCTAAATGTCAACGTCAGGCCGAAAGAATGGATACAGCCAAATTACCACCACTCTGATATAATCCGGGATAATCCACGAACAAACGCACCCTGGCAAGTCTAAATGGTTTAGAATATAGATTAAATTTAATGATGTGATCCCCAATTTCGGCTTTTAGCCCTTAAGTAATTTAATACTTGGGAGAAACTGTGAGATGGGCGAATGGAAATGGACCTTTAATAATGTAGTAACAAAGGGTAATGTCAATTCAGTTTATTATTGGGCTAATTATTCTGTATGTGTAGTGTAGTTGCGTAATTGGGAATAATATTAATCTAGTAGTTTTGTTTAGCCAGAAGGCGTCGCGGAAGACCTCGTAGAAGATGACGGGACGAGCTGGACGAAACAAACGACCAGTGGTCCACTTTAGCCCTGGATCGTAGCAACTGGAAGTCATAGGGAGAGCCTTTGCCCAGCAGTGGGATGACGAAGGCTAACAGTATCAGTATCAGTAGCAGTTTTGGATCATTAAACTGTTTCTTAATGTTTGTTATTGTCTCACTAAGGGCCGGTTTCCCAATCGCCAATTAACTTTTACCCGACGAATAAGTGTGTCATTTCGACAGTTTTTTGTATGGATACTCTGTAAAAACGTCACATTAACTTTTCACGTAAAAGTTATCCAAGTATTAAAAAATCGACCTGAAGTCAAATTGTTCCTAAATACAAAACTAAATACTTAAAAAAAAATCATTACGGTTTTAATATTCTAAGTTAATAGTGTTGTGTTCGTCAAAGAATATTAATTGTGACTTAATTTCAACGAGAGAAAACAATCAACAAAATTAAGAAGAAAGAATTTTTCGAATACGAAATAAATTAAAAAAGTACAGTCCGTCACAAAAGGTTTACACAAAAAACTACCAAAGATTCGAAATTCGAGTTCCAAGAATCTGCCAAGGAAGTGGAATCGACATTATTGGACAAGTGAAATACTGAATTCCCTTAGTGAAGGCAAAGGGTGCGGATGGGGTGCTAAATGTCTTTTCCAACTCATAAATCTTCGATTAAAATCGAGGGCGCAGTAATTGAGCGTGCAATTTATAATACCATGGTCATCAAACGATTTTGAGAGCAATCTTACGTTTCTACGAACATTCTTATAGAGTGATTAAGTAGAATTATGGAGTTAGCATTACAGTATTTTAATAAGCCCTTTGAAGAAAAATAACTTGTTTCTCTCTTCGTGCAAGTTATAACTATTCACAGCACGGAATGAGTTAGTATTGTACTCCTGGCAATCAGTAGTTTTTGAGTACATTCTACTGTTCTTTGTGTGGTATACATTTTTCTTTTGTGGCTTTAATTACTTGGTTTTATTTTTTGTGTGCATTTTGTAGTACAGAAAACTATAAAATACACTGCACTACTAATGAATGAATGTTAAAGGGCTTCATGAAGATTAAAACACTCGCTTATCACTGTATACTACTGGTTTAACTAACTGGACCACAAGTCAATATATAATAATTTCTTTCGTAAGCATTTTCTTTTAAAAGTAGAAAAAGGCTGGATGCACATTCCAGACCGTAAAATACGAATTCGCCGAACTAAATGACTCACTGAATTTAAAACCATGACCACTTCCAAGAAGCATTATTCTAACAGCTCACTTATTCAAAGTTTATTTTATGTCTTTAAAATAACAACGGAGATACGGACTTGCTTTAACTCAATCTCTCGACAAATAAAATAATAGTATGGCAAAATTAAATGCAATTTCAACAGTAAAGGCTTAAGCTACGCTTACTTTGAGCTGTTTTTGCTTCGTTAAGGCTGCTTTAAGCTGCAGCAGCACAAAAGCGTTTGAAGAAATCCGGGTCGATGTGGCTTGGGCTTCATGACCTTTAAACCTCTAAAGTGATAAAATAAAATGCAGCGTAAAATTTCTTTAAGCTTATAAAGGGGCGGATTTTGTGTCAAGAAAAGTGGACCACGGTTTGCAGCGATTAAAAATGAGGTTCTAGTTATGAGCAAAAAGACGAATTTACGGCTCAACAGTGAGAATTTTAAACTACATGGCTGAGGGTGGTTATATTTTACGTTGTTCTTTGTTTGTAACTAAGTAATAATTGTGCAAGTTTCTAAACCACGTCCTAAGGCGACATTGCTTAATTGGTACTTATCCACTTGGTACTTGCCCTTTTGCTTTAGCTTGTTAGAAATAACTTTTGACATTAACACCTCAGCAATTATACCTATTCCACCTACAACGTAAAAAGTTGCAAAGTCAGCTCACCTTAGAAACCGCACTATCTAATTATACAAAACATTTTGCACGCCTACTCAGTAACTCAGTAAAACACTTTTGTACGTAACAGTACTCCCAATAAATTAACGCATATTTAAACATTTTCGGAATGAATTTAATTATACATTTGCTCACGCAACAGTTCGCGGCCATTTTATATTGTTTATTTTGTCTTTAAATTGTATTTTAAATGCAATTTAAGACGGCTGACCGAATAAATTATCGATCTTAATAGGGCTGACGCCTGTTTAATACCGTTAACTTTTGCCCGATAAGTTAATTTTTAGTAAATTTATTTTATTTTACGTAAGAAATGAATTCTGCTTGAAATGAAGTTGGATTTTCTTCCAATGATGATCGACTGAGTGATAGGGTTGTGCGGGCTCAAGTAGTACTCGTGCAATATGGACAGTCTCTTGAAACTTTTTTGCAAAGACAACAACCTGGTGAGTAATTTAACTTAAAATAAAAAAGTAAACAATTTAAAATCTCACATACCTTTCGGCTTTCCAAAGACTTCGGGAATTTGCTTTAAACCATGTTGATTGATTCGCAACATCCTATTGCAGTATCATGCTGTGAGGTAACCTGCTTGTCGCAGTCACAACAATGCAAATGTCGAAGTGTAAGCTGTCAACTTTTTTTGTTCCGTCCTATTATATTTACAAATATTTGTTATGCTTTCTATGTTTCTTTTTGAGTAACTCGTTGCTAAATAATCAGTACCGCTTGGTGTCAATCTTCAGGTTAAGCCGCATTTTCAAATTTAATCCTAAATTTAAAGATATATATATGTGCAGGCGCTGGCATGCAGCTGCAGCCATCTCCGCAAGAAAGGAGAATCCCACCGCTCGGACATCACGCCCAGGATCCCATTCGAGCCACCCCTACAGCGTCGCAGAAGCGATGCACTCCTTTTCTGAATTATTCCGTAGAAGTCATCGGTAGCAGCATCAGCGAACATCGCCGATGCGCTATAATACCGGGGCCGCCCCAACAGAATTCTGAACGCGTTGTTGTACTGGACACGAAGAGCGTTGTACGCCCGCAGAGTGAAGTTGGTCCACAGGCTGCACGTGTAAAAGGTCTGGCAGTATGCCTTGAATAAGGTTATTTTTACCTGTGAAGAACAACGTGCAAACCTGCGAGCCAGCATGTTACACCGGACAGACAACGCCCTTCGTTCCCTCTCGATGTCCGCATTATCAGACAGATCATCAGAGACCCAGTGACCCAGATACTAGACCAGACATACCAGACTCTTGATAATATTTAAGTAGCACAGTAAAAAAGGTCTACTTTAATATACTAGAGCTATGGTTGGGCTTGTTCTAGTTTTTATTTCTTTAGATTTATCTTTTTTTTACGTGTTTTGCTGGATATGTTCAATGTTTTACTTCTTTGCATTTTATGCAAGTAACATAACACAACGAACAACGTAAGAAGTAACATAACATAACATCAAGCCTATAATCCCCAAAGAGTTAGACAGAGGGGTACCTAAAAGTACACCCACATTTCGCCAGTTATGTTTAAGTCCCAAGTAATAGGGGGCAGGCCTATTGCCATCAACCGGCACATATTCAGAATCAGAATCAGAAGCAGAATCAGTTAGTACGGACATAAAATGAATTGGAAAGCGTGCCAGTCTGCAGTGGTGACATCACGCGACCACCTTACCAGTCACAACACAGCGTGCTTCTACAGAGCCCTGATGTCCAGCTCGAGGCGAGGGTGACAGTCAATGTCTGATCGCAGGGGAGTTGAGACGCCTTGGAACTGTACCCGATTCATTGTGCCCCGTGTTATTGTGTTAACTTGAAATCTCAAGTGATTCGTTCGTTTTGCTAGAAACAGTGTATCGCACCCAGTGTATTTTCATACATAGCACGAAACCCACCGTCTGCCCACATGATGTATGCGCCTAACGGAATAAATCCTGACATATCCGTCATATATTTTTTGTTTTTCGAATGAGAAATCATCAAGTGACCCCCCCACTCTGGGCGGAGCGGAAGGGAGTGTCAGGCTTGTACTGACTAAAACCCATCTATGTTGCATCTTAGCCCTTTGTATTCCAGGGCCACAGTGTCTCTTTCGAACAGTCTCGCAGCCCCGGCAGGCAACTTTCCCAAAAAAACATTTTTTTTTAATACTCATTCACTTTTATCACAAGGGCCGTATGAAGTTCACGCGCGCGCGCCTGTTACCTATCAGCTGTTAGCCGCATGACGGCGTTCTTTTTTATTACTATCGTACCGTGTAATAGGGGGTAGGCACTAGGCAGTGCACCCGCGTGGCTCACAAGCCCGCTCCGTAATGCTCCGCTGTTGTGTTATTTTGTTAAAAGTGAATGAGTACCAAAACAAATTTTTCCTTGGGAAAGTTGTTTGTTATCATGAGTACAATCATGTGTTTAAGTATCGACCACTAATTACCAGTTACCCTATATACCGTATAAACAATAAGGCACTGTAAAACATTCAAAACTTGGGTTACATAAAAGAAAACCAATTAAGACAATCTTAAAAACCGCCATTACAATGAAAAATTAAGACCCAGCTTCCCTCTCCCAATCCAGTTCCTGTAGAAATAAAATACTTAAAAGATTCTCAATAATTAATAAAACGTCCATCTGAATAAAGCTGGTTGAATAAAAACAGGGCTTTTGTAATGGAATCCGTTGAATCGGACTTAAACCGTTATCTCATTTTTAAACCGTTTTTCTGTTCGAACATTAATTTTCATTGAATGGAAATCAGAGAATCAATGTTTTGAGGTACCTACTTATCAACTTAACTACGATGTAATCTCATCTTGTTTTTCAATTATTTGAGTTTTCATAATTATTTTGAGGTTTTTTTATATTATGGATTCATTAATTTATACATCTTTTTAAACAACCAACAATATTTAAGCATTATATTCATATGGGCAGGACACCCCTCGTAGCATGACCACCGTAGACAAGGATTTCTTTGACGGAAGAATCGACAAAATGACAGATTTTGTCGACACAATGAGAATTTTGTTTTGCACTATCTGTCATTTTGTCGATTCTTCCGTCAAAGAAATCTTTGTCTACGGTGGTCATGCTCCGGGGGCTGGTCATGCTACGGGGGCTAGCAAGGCGCAGTGATGACAGGTGGAATAGGGCTGTCACCGAATGGCGGCCAAGAACGGTGAAAAAAATGTGGGTCGTCCGACTGCGAGATGGACAGACGACATAGTTGCCATCGGGGGAAAAACCTGGATGAGGCTGGCCCAGGACCGTGGAGATTGGCAGAAGAAAAGTTAGGCCTATACCCAGCAGTGGGTGAGTTTGGGCTGTGGATGATGACGATATTCATGTTAACCTTTTGACCACCAGAGCATAAACGCACGTGCGTGGCCTCCACGCCAACCCATAATTTCACCGACTATTTTGTCACATATTTGTGTCGTTTGGCGTGACTATGGCGTTCAAAAGGTTAATAAGTAGGTACGAAAATATTTTCTTTGTTAACAGATACCAATTCTTGTAATCACTACACCTAAGTTAATGCCTAAATATTAATTTTAACTCTCTAAGCCGCTGGCGCGAAGCCGGGCGTTATAAATAGAGAACGTTTGTTAGGCATTCATTTAAATGTGTTGGTGAAAATTGGAAAAGAAATAACTTACATAAGCAGCTCTACCAACTATGCTGGGGTCGGCTTCCAGTCCAACCGAATGCAGCTGAATACCAGTATTTTACATGGAGTGACTGCCTATCTGCCCTCTACGACCTATTTAGTACTGGGTAATACGATACCTCTTAGTAAGTCTCTTTCGACACACTGACGGTAGTCATTACAGGTATGTAACGACTGTCAAAGATCTACAGATGACAGCCGGGATCAACGGCTTAACGTGCTTTCCGAAGCACGGAGGAAACTCGGTATGTAATGGGCGGTCACCAATCCACAGACCAACCTAGGCAAGCACGGCTTAACCTAAGATCGATCCGAGCGGCTGTTATTATTTAGCCACGAGCTCCTCAATGCACTAACAAACATGAAATTTTAATAAACTAAGCTTTACTTATACTGTCACTTACGGGATATCTTCCGTGATTGTTCATTATTTTGAGCTCCCGATATCCCGTAAGTGGCAGTGTAAGTTTAGTTGTAAACCGTAAAAGCTTAAACCAGTGTTTGAACTTAGCTTTAGTTCAAAGGTTAAGTCCATCTAAAATCAGCATATGTCAAACTAAAATAAACATAAAAGATTTGAAGTAGTATTACCAATAAATAATGTATTCTATGTTGTACGAAATATGATGTATTTTAATCCAATCATAAACCATACATCTCAAAGGTGAATTTATCAAAGGTTTCAATAAATTCAAATAGATATTCATTTTGTCGAGTATTCAATTTATCAATATCTCATACAAAACTTTTGACTTGAATTATTATGGTTTGAAAGCTGAACTCGAGTAAATAAATCAAATTATTATGGTCACCCTTATAGTAGTTCTGCTTGGTATGTAAAACTGGGTTATTTTGGATCGTGAACGAAAACGTAGTAGGTACTTAATGACTTCAGTACCGTCAGTAAGGACTGGTCATCTCTTAGCTGCCATGGTTTATTTTGTTTTTGAACTGTTGATTATATCTTTTTACTCTGGACGCTCTTAACTTGTACGTCTTTCAACATTGTTCTCACATATGTATACGTATAATATCAATATGAATTATGTACCTAACCAAGATTTAGTAACAATATTTTGATTGAAAAGAGTGTCCATGGAGTTTCTTGCCTATTCTTCTGCATAGAGATCTACGCTTTGGAATGGGCAACTACAGTACTTTTTCAAGTTATTATGCCTTGTGTCTGTGACTGCAGCTTCGTCTTCTTTGTTTTTCTTACATTCAAAACTGCCTGTTGTGGTCTAAATTGAAATAAATGATTTGAGTTTGGCTTATTGTTCGGTATAAATCATTTTGTTAATCTGATTGACTGTCAACCGTAAAAAGAAAACAAAAACCCGAGACTGATTACCAACCTTCTGGTCTGATTCTATAAATGAGGTCATGGGGCTCACTGTGACGGCTACGCTCAAGCAAGCTCACGACAGGGTGGCGTGGAATCAACTCGGCACATAGGTAAATACTAAGTTCGCACTAGAACAAAATAAAAAATACAAAATAGCCTTTATTCCGTATAACTTACAGTTTTATATTTTTTAAACTTTCCTTCTCTGGATCTAACCCGCACTGGGCCCGCATGGTGGATTATAGCCCTTTCCCTCTCATTGAGAGGACGCCTGCGTCCCAGCAGTGGGAACATTAACAGACTGATTATGCTATTTTGCTTATGCCATCTCTGGATGAAGGCCTCCTCCATCTGTCTCCATCTATACCTATCTTGGGCCGTTCTGGTCCACTCTATCCCTGCCAGTGCAACGATATCGTCTCCAAATCATTGCAATGGTCTACCACAGCGTCTGTTTCCGTTTCGTGGATACCAACTCAAGCAACTCGTCACATAGGTAAATACTAAGTACGCACTAAAGCATAGAAAAACGAAACACGCTAGTGGTAACAGTCTGTCGTACAAGATTGATTACCTACTCACCAAATACCAGTTTCATTTTATCTCAGCCGTGTCGTCGTATTTCCAAAGACGTTGATCTATCTTAAGCTGCTCGACAGCTAATTCGTTCGCTCAAATATCGGCTTACACACGACTAATCATCGCTTAGTACTGCGAAGGGGTTGGTAATAAGTCGAGACGGCACTCATCGTTGGCTGATTAACAGTATTTACTAATTGTATTTAATAGGCCAAGATGACCCCTTCTATCAAAGCAAAAAACGTTATCTACCTTTTAGGCTCCGCCGGAATATGATGAATATAAAAATTAGTTTAAATTTTTGAGCGAGAGAGACTTTTGAGATTCTGGTCTGAAAGCTTGACGTAACTATACTTTTTATAGTAGTCTCTATCTTTTTATTTATTCTTTCCACGTACTTACCTAGTGATAGTCATGACGTGCAGTTGACCTGTATTTTTACAAGTAGGTCCGAATTAGAATCAGAACTTTATTTGTTATGAATGTAGGTACAGTTAAAACATGTTGTACATAAAGTAAGTTATGGTAGTATGGTAAGTAGCTCGTTTACATGTTATTGAAAAAAAAACATTTACATTACTACGTTAGATGTTTACACTGACTGGACAGGTCTAGTCAAATCTGTGTGTATCTTTCTTCAAAAGACCAGCTCTGACACTAATCAGCACCACATATACTAATCCGTACATATTTTATAATAATTAAACCCTATTGTATTATCTTTTATAATAATTAATATACCCTATTGTATAAGCCATTTCTCGTAAATTTAATATTTTAAGGTAAAACCTTCTATTTTTTAAATTAAGTTACTACTTACTAGTTTTTTAACCTAACATTTTTTTTTTTTTTGTACGCCGTTCCTATATGGCAAAACATGTAGAAACTTTATTTTTATTTATAAGACCTGTATAGTGCATACCATACCACTCATGTTTTACAAAATAAATATATCTTTATCTTTATCTTTATCTTTATTGACCAAGATTATGTCTGGACTTTAAAAGAGACTGAGTTTGTTTCTTTTCAGGGTAGTCAGGTACGAAACTCCGACCCTATCTAGTTTAAAAAAAACCGTAAAAAGGTTTGTTATCATCATTCTCTTGCCCTTATCCCAATTCATTTGGGGTCGGCGCTGCATGTTTTCTTCTTCCATACTTCTCTATTACTCGTCATCTCGCCAGACACCTCCTTTCTTGTCATATCATTATTTACACAGTCCATCCATCTTTTCTTTGGTCTTCCTCTACTCATATACCCATCCACATTCATACTCAAAACTTTCCCCACAACATTTTCCTCATTCCTCCGCATCACATGCCCATACCACGACAACCGATTAAAACACAACTTTTCAGTCACCGGGTTTGTAAAAACCTATTTACAAAATGAACATCATTTATCATCATTCAGATATATTTTTACCTTGAAAATATGTACTGGCCACTTTTTACTCGCCACTTTTTTTTATCTCAAAAACACAGGTACAAAAAACCGAACCCCAGCTAAATACTTTTCCAACAGACTAGCTCTCGATTGGCTTCATTCAGGCTGAAGCGTTCGCGCCTAAGGCACTCAGACTTTTGTCCCTCGTCAACTATATTCGTCTAAATGGAAAGGTCTTAAATAAAAACCCGAAAGAGTCTGCTTTTGAATAGACAAGGTGCCGTGAACGTGCTCCTAAGAACTTCTATGAAAGGACGGAAACGAAAACATGTGTGTTATGTATGGAAGTCGTTTCCCGGAACTTTGAATGGTGCCAAACTGAGCGTGGTACCGAATTATGTTTCGTGTTGTCAAAGCATTGAGTGAAGGAGTTACGGAGGGTTTTGTAATCAGTCGGTTGTGACGATTTGAGCAAGGAAGCGTATTTTCGTGTTCTGTTTGTTTTGATAAATAATTGAATCTCCTTTCAATGTTCCATGAGTAAATGGTTAGGTAGTTTTTATTTATTTAGAAAATAATAAACAGTCTACATAACATTACGTCTGTAATTCCCGATGGGTTAAGCAGAGGTGTATCTCATAGTACATCCACATTTCGACAGTTCTGTTTTAAGTCCCGTGTAATTGTGGGCGAGTTGCAATCAACTGGGCACAAATCCAGACTCCATGGCTGCTACTGATAAATTCCTTTAGAAATTTCTTTGCCCGACTCGGGAATCGAACCCAGGACCTCATGCTCAGCAGTCGCGCTTGCGACCACTCGACCTACGAGGCAGTCCACACAAACCGAGGCAGTAATTCAGTTTTCTCAGTTTCTCTTTCAGAAGTCAATTTTTACTAAAGTGACTATCAAGTTAGCGCGTTAAGTTACTGAAATCTGGCTGCGGGACTGTTCGAAAGAGATACCGTGGCCTTGGAACACAAAGGGCAAAGAAGGAACATGGATAGGTTTTAGTCAGTACAAGTCTGACACTCCCTTCCGCTCCGCCTAGAGTGGGGGGGGGAGTCATTTGATGACTGCCAAACCGAAAAAAAAAAAAAAAAAAAAAAAGTTACAAAAATCTTAGTTTAAAAATAAATTGCAGGATAACAGACTAGAAAAAACTTACCCTGTTGATTATAAACAAGCTAAGTACTAACTTAGCAAGATTTCGTCAGCGAAATAATAGTGTTACAAGATTTATTAATGACTTAGTGTTCTAGTTTACTTTCCACTTTAGTTGGTGAAGCTACTTAGCTTACGTACCTGTTGTATAACAAATGTGATTACGGAAGTTTATTTACTCCTTCGCGTTATCCTGGCTAAGATAAGGTACCTACCGTCTATTAATGGCTTATTTAAACTAAACTATTATTGTATGAACTTGTGAAGTGTGATTATAGAATAGTTAGTTTATCTATCTCAGAAAGGTGTCGTCATATTTACGGTTTTGGTGTACTGAACTACTGACCAACCAGAACTGTGCTGTGCGCCCTCATAACACAGCATCATGCTGAGTGGTAACCTGCTTGTCGCAGTCACGGCGTGCTGTCAACTTTTTTGTTCCTTCCTATTGTATTTATAAATATTTGTTATGCTTTTTAGATAAATATACAACGTGTTTAGTATTCTTACCACTAAATTGTGGTCTCACTCTTACGTCGTCTATCTCTCTCTTCCGTTCGTGTCTCTAAGCAGCACGCTTACCTCGCACATTGTTTTATTCAATATAAATGTCTAAACCTAAAATATCCATAAAATAGTGTGACAAACACAAGTGCTCAGTTTGGTAAAGTGTTCGTGTAACAGTTCTTGGTTTCTTTACAAATACCATAAACAACGCATAACAAATATTCAATGACATATTGTTAATTTCTTTTTTGTCATTTTATATGCACGTAATGTCCCTGTGATAAATAAATATTTTTACTTTCTTCGTTTTACTGAAAAGCTGCCATGCTGGCAAAGATGACAAAATTTACGAATAATTTCTATTTGATCATAATCGTCGTCGTGGTTGGAGTCGAAATACTTACATCCACTGAGGAAGATAGGCCTCTCCCAAGCGTTTTTACGTCGACTGGTTCTGTACTTCTCGCATCCAGCGGTTTCTCCGTCGTCTGGTCCTCGGTCCACCTTGTGGGGGTCTAACACTGCGCCAACCTTCTCCACCCTAAATCTTTAGACCCCTTTTTTACTTACACTGAACTGCTAGTCAAATTGCTAAAATACCACCTTGGACTACAAGGTAAGAGTTTTCTTTACAAAATTATGAATTATTGGTTTTGAGTACGTTAAGACCCCGTCCAGTTTTGTAATGAAATATTCTAGTTAAGATAAGATAAGATAAAGATTTATTTCTCACCACAATACATAGGTACATTATTAGGTATCGTGAACAATACATACGTTTTTATACTGTGGGAGACTGGTGCCTAAGCTAGGCGAAAAGCCTGTATTTCAGGACACCAGGTCTCCACCCCTTCGGAAGCACATTTAAACAGGATTATGCACTCGTACACAAATTAATGCAGTAAATAATATTGAGTAAGAAAAAATTAAGGATAAAAATATACCAACAATGGCGATATCTAATTATTGAACCAGGGGTTAGTACGTGGGTTAGTGTGTATGTGAGTGTGTGTGTAAGTGGAGGGTGTGTGTAAGTGGAGGGTGTGTGTATGTGGTGGGTGTGTGTGCGTGTGAATAAGGAAAGGGGAATTTTTTTTAAATAGCTGGTTGCACAGAATTGTCGTGTAAGTTATTTCGGGGCAGCTAGAAGTTTTTCCGTAGCGTCATAACTTAACTCCAGAAGCCAGCTCGTAATTTTAGATTTACACTTTATTTTGGTAAGATCGTAGATCGGGAGAGTCCTATTTATTTTATTATAGAGAAAAAGACTCAGATAACAGAACAGAGTTGAAAGAAAGAAAAAAAAACATCTTTAAAAAATGGTCTTTTATTTAAATCAACTTTAAATCTCCAAAACAATATTATCTATGCCTATTAATAGTATTATGAACTACAATTTTTACATCGTTCGATCTTAGATAACCAGCTGATTGTCAATCGCGGTTAACATTGCTTTCAATCATCAGTCAATCAATCTATCGTATATCAATCAGTTTCAATCGCTGGATTGACAATCATCTGGTATTTTATTATTAAAGTTATGAATTTAAACATTAGAAACGTGATTTTGTTGAAATGTAGTATTATTCTAGCTTTATTAACGTTACCCTGATGCTTAGGATACTCGTATTTTCTATGCATTGGCACAGATTTTAAGATCAGGCAAACCGGTACCGACAAATTGTGAACCAGCTGCGGAACCGGACACTGACAGACACTTCACTACACAAGTATCACTCCTTTCCGCTCCGCCCAGAGTGGGGGGGTCATTTGATGATTTGCCATCCGAATAAAAAAAAAAAAAAAACTACACTAGTATGTATAATATAATGTATAACATAATAAACGCAAGACCTTCTGGGTGGTGACTCAGACGGTGACACTAAACCAAATTTGTTCTATGACTTTTGGAAATTCATATCTTTTTTTTTAGTTTAATTATACATGTCATCTGTTTTTGATATGAAAAGAAAAATTCGAGTGCGAGCAGGGTTTGAACCTGCGAACTTCCAATTCTGTACACCGGACGTCTTAACCAATTAGACCATCGCACCCTGCTCACAGTTCTCGAAATTCTCATTCCATTAATAACGTCTTACGATGACGTTGGCGCCATCTATTTAAGAAAGTATCGAACTAACTTAACATACATGTCATGTTGATGAGCTGATCGCATCAATACAGGGTGAATTTTTGAAGTGGGCGTGGATGACCAAACCCGAAACTACGAGGAATAGCGAACAATACTCAAAGGAGTCTCGAGTCCGATTTTGATGAAAGCTAAAACTGCATCATTCGATTTCTGAAAAAACAATATTTCTAGCCAGGAATCGAACCCGTTGATTTAAAAAAAAAAATCACACACTGTATTATGACACCATTCGATAGTATCGCTAATAGGGATCAAGTTCTGGAAAGTAATGACATGCAGCAAATTTAACAAATTATGTTGTTCAGTTTCATGCTCCGAGACACCACACGAGAGGTTTTATGTTTATTATGTAATAACTTGTAGGGGTATCCGTTTCCGGATCCGCGTCTGTTATTTGTCCGTACAGGTGAGACCGAAATTTTCCCTTTAGGCTGGTTTTAATCCCGAAATGTCATATCAAGGCGTAAAAAAATCACTTCTTTTATTACAGTCCTTTCAGAATTTTAGTTAGCCCACACTAGCAATTTCTCCTGTATCGTGGTTGCGTTTAAAAACATTTAAATCCACATACACAAATAGCCAGACCCGGAACAACTACCTGTTGGCCATAAAATGACTATTAGGCAGGACATATTGGAACTTAAATTTATTGTTTAGACCTGTAACTAATATAATTATGCCCACAATAAAATATTTTGAATTGAATTGGAATTGAATTAAAATTGAATTGAATTGAATTGAAAATAAAAATATTTGTTGAGTGCGGGAATCGAAATTGTGACACCCAGCACAGCAGCCAAACGCTCAGCCACTGCGCCAACCGTGCCGTTGTGTGTCGCCGTTCTTTTATCTCGTGAGTTTTGATAACTCCTACAATCACATTGAGCTTTAATCTCTTCACAATTAGGTAGTTGTTCGGTTCAAGGACTGATTTTATAATTGTTTGCAGAAAAATCTTTTGACATTGATACTAATAGTTCTGATACTGATGAAATGTGAGATATTTGAAAGCTAGTACAGATTGAACAAAATTATATTTCATCAACATATAAACAACGCTTCGATAGGCACTATACATTTTTGTTTTCAACATGATTACACCCATCAAACTGCGACACAGAAAAAAATAAATAAACGCTAGTCAAAAAATAGTGAAACGTAAAAATTCGTTTCAGCAACATAACCCTAGTTTTACTGAAAGATTGACGACCGTTTGACAACTGACAATCAGGATTCGTGGGCTTCGGTTTTTGAAATATTCTGTACATCACTATTATTATTTTTATAAACATTTTTACACCAGTCCTTTTAAAAAACTCGACTCTTGTTCTTTGTTCGATTCCATTTATAAATCGAATATCTGCAAACACTTTTAAATTTCGAATCCACTGGAGTCTTTGGAACTTTCTCATTCGATTTTTGAATCGATACTTTTCAAACTCATTTAGAACCGTACAGTCCGTTAAATGTTCTTTTTATTTACATGATTAATAAGTATATAACACTAGCGATACCTATTAGACTGTGTAAGTCAAAACTGCTTGCCCACTGTGCGCTTCCCTGCATTGCTGCAGGAGTTTCACCTGTGAATGAAAAGAGAGATATTAAATACCGTAATGTTCAGAAATGAGAGGAATATACATAATAATGTAGATGTCTGCTTAGTTACAGTGCCAAAACAGAGAGGGCACCTGTGTTAGCACACGTGCACTGAAATACCTCGTGCGTTCTTTGCTCACGATCTCCGTTAAGGTGGCTGAGCTAGGGTAGCCAGCGAGGATTAAATTTTCTTACGTTTTTTGCAATTTGCACGTCAGTTTCATGTTATATTTTGATTAAAATATGGCTCAACAGAGTTATAATTATTAAAATCATCAATACTGCCCAGTTCACATAATCCCATTGAATTACTTTTTCATGAAATAGTCATTAAATGAGGTTAAATTAAGTTAGAGGGTTGTATTGATGACTTGAATGATTATAATTCTGTAACTACATACGTGTTATGGTTGCGAATCATATCTTGTTTCACATACAGCCTGAAACTAACCAGTCACAAACCGAACGTTTAACAATCTTGGCCTTATTTTACAGAGCACACTCATTTATGATTTTTTATAAGAACTAGATCTATTCAGACTTTGATAACTTCGCCAAATGTATGGAAATTAGAAAAAAGTTTGTACTTCATTAGATCGGTATCTGTGAACTTTGAAAAAAAAAGTGGTATAATTAATATGGGCCTTAGATGGTATAGCGTGACTTAGGAAAGGCCTACGTAACATTCATTGTATGAAACTGCCACATAAAGATTCAGTACCTACAAGAATAGGCGATGTAATACTTTCTTTTGATGGTTATTGTTATCGTGATTTATGGTTCACAGTTTTCCCTTTGGAAAACCCAAAAATTATAGCAGAATATTCAACACCTGCTGAGTATGGGGTTCGATTCCCGGGTCGAGCAAAGTATTACCGGGTTTTCCCATCGGAAATTTCTTAGTACCAGCACGGAGCCTGGATTTGTGCCCGTTAGATGGCAATAGGCTCGCCCCCTATTACATGGAAAAACAAAACTGGTGAAATGTGGGTGTACTATTAGGTACACCTCTGCCTAACCCTTCGGGGATAACAAGGCGTGATGTTATGTTATTCAACACCTACTATAACAGTAGATCATGCGGTTCCATGCTTAAATCAGTCATAAATAAGAACCTAGAATAACACTCTGTCTTAGTTTTTACACCCGACAACCGCTAATGGAAAATTTTCAATTTTCATGTAATTTTTCGACATCAACATACTCCGTGGACAGGACATCGTCGTTCAATAGGTTACCAGGAATCCAGTACACAATTTTAGAACCCCAGTGAAGCCGAAGCGTCGGCTGTTCACAAATTATATTTAAATCTTACCCATTCACTTAAAATGTATGGAACGGTTTTTATTTTTTAACAAGTTCTATCAATCGTTTTCGTCGTGTCGATGATTTCCCTTTTTTTTTTCATTAAATTTCTTTTGACCAGAACTCTGCTCGACGGCGCCTAGAACCGCATATAATGCAGGACTGGAGGTGACCCATAGTTTGCGATAAGGCACCGCAGTCACAAATGGCTTCATCGGAATACCTCCACTGGACCAGGTTGTATCCGCCTATCGGTCCTATCTATGAAAAATTTGAACCCTGCTAGTTCTAGAATCGTTTGTATTGAAATAAGTACAAGTAAAAAATCTTTATTTTTGTTATCGCCGAAAAAACTTGACAGTTCTTTGAATGGTACAAGGAAAAGCACGATGTTATTTACTATTGTACAACATGTTATGTAACGGTCTATTATGAGATATTTTGGTCTGTCAAATACGATTTGTAAAGATTGTACTTTAATATGTCAAGGAAACATACATTTTTCTTTGAAGGTACCTTTGATGGTCGACTAATCTTGTTCTGATCATATTATATTATTATTATTTGGTTTTTTGTAAGTAAAAATGTTTGACAAAACAAGAATTAAATAAATACTATAGGCACAAAAACAACATTTTGGTGCTGTATCATTGAATTAAATTACTTAAATTATTTTGAATCTAAAACCAAAAAAATAAAAGTTATTTCTAATAAAATTTTGATATTGCCATGGTAAAACCTAATAAACAATTCTAGATCTCATATCATCATTATAAACCGGTGTTTACTTGTTTTCTACTCTTGTACCGTTTCCTCATAAAATTCATGGCAAGCATAGGCTCGCCCTCTATTACATGGGACTTTAACATAACTGACGAAATGAGGGTGTACTATTAGGTACAGCCACGATCACCAATATGTATACACTTTTCTAAATTTAAATAATATTCGCGAGAAATAACGATTGTAACTTGGAGATAGGATCTTTTTCATAAAAATATAAGTTCCAAAATATTATGTTTATTTATTTATTTAAACTTCATGTACAATAGTGGTACATAGGCGGACTTAACGACACAAGGCATTCTCTACCAGTCAACCTTTGGGTTAAATAAGAAAACATTATGTTATGTTCGTAACAACATTAAATTTTAATCAGAACAGTAGGAGAAAAACACTTGTAAAAGTTTTAAAGTGTTTACATATTTGTGCTCGTGCCTAACCTCTGCCTAACCCTTCGGGGATTACAGGCGTGATGTTATGTTATATTATGAACTGCAGTAAGACAAAGTCTTCCTCAAAGAGGCGTGACCTGCACATTCGTACATAGGAACCAATGATAAATCTAAGAAACGTTCGCAAGTAAGAATTATACTAGCACTCAATCACTTGTCAACTGTGCTATTGATGATAATGGTACTCAGCACAAAGAAATCCTCCTTAATGTTCTTCCTATAAGGAAAACACGAACCTCCAAAGGTATAATATCATCAGGACTGGAAAATCATTTTGTGTGGTATGTTTTCCTTTCTTGATTACGGGAGGTTAATTCTTTTTTATCATCGAAAGACATTAAAATATTTCCGAGCGATAGACGGTCCCGTCTATCGCTCGGAAATATTTCGACGAAGACGAAGAAAATCGTAATCAAAAACTTGTTACTACTCAGTAACAAGTCTGTCTGTCTAGTGTCATACGCCCGCTTGGCAGGCAGGTAGTATTCGTGTGGGCTGCGGGACAGTTCAAAAGAGATACCGTGGCCCTGGAACACAAAGGGCAAAGAAGGAACATGGATGGGTTTTAGCCAGTACAAGTCTGACACTCCCTTCCACTCCGCCCAGAGTGGGAGGGTCATTTGATGATATCCCACACGAAAAAAAAAAAAAAAAAAGTTGGCATTCGTGTGTCAAAATCGAAAATATTCGGGATGAAAATGATTGTATGATAATATTTCTAATGTCCGCTCTATATTACGTTTTAAATCTCTTTGTTATCATCCAATTTGGTAAGGATGAAATAATAGTTCATGCAATTTGAAGAAACTTGTCATTACTACCTCGTTGATACGAGAGCAAGTAAGCTCAGCATGAGGTCTTCGATTTTCAGACCGGCAAAGTGTTATTGGTTTATTTTATGAGAAATTTATCAGTAGCAGCCCGTGTTGTGAGTACTTCTTTATCATCGTGTGGTTAGTGCCTAACCTGATGTCAGAGTTTTTATGCCGCCCACGGGCCTTGACTTTACAAGCCGTCACGAAATATCTCTCAGGCATTCTGTTTTCATCACGATGTTTTCCTTCACCGAAGCAAGTGCTAATTGTACAATACACATATGAATCCGACAAATCAGAGGTATCCGTCGTGTATCCGAACTCAAGACTTGACAGTCTGACGATCACTCCGCTAGGCTGTCACTGCTGAACGTGATGTGTCTGATTAATGGTAATAAGCTCGCCTCTTTTTACATGTTGTACAAACACTACTAGGAAATATAGGCATGAGGTTATGATGTGTTGTATTTTTTATATCTTCCTGCCCTTGTCGCATTCTACTTAGGGTGGGCGCAACACGATTTCTTCTTCCATTCTCCCCTGTCAGACGTCACGGCATCATTTACTCCTTTCTCTTTCAAATCATTCCTCACACCATCCATCTATTCTTTGGTTGTATTTTTAATTAGTGTAATTATTTTTGCTTTACTTAATCTGTAAGTAACAGTTTATTATTTTAATTTAGGGATAAAGTTACGCCGTCTACCCAAGACTCAAAGCAAGATACAGTACCTCAGTAAAGGCACCGATGCATCAAAGCAACTAAAGTACGCCATGTTTATTCTTAGGATGTCAGATAAGTTTCCTCAAAAAATTGTGAAACTGGAAAAGAAAGGAGTAAAACAGGATTCCAGGAATAAAAGCGACTGAGAAACCACCAAAAATACAAAAAGAGATAAATTATTAATTAAAGAACGCTAACAAAGCTTCGTGATAAAAACAGTTTTGAAAATAAATGTCCAGTTCCCAGGTAATAAAAGGTAAATAAAAATACCTCGGCCGCGGTGTTAATGAGAGAAAATAGGAGAAAATAATTATTAAAGTAAACATAATTATCGCGCGATATTGCAATATTTATTTTATTTTATGGGCTACTGTCACGATTCTTGAAAATAATAAAGGCACGCATTCACTAGGCGACAAAATGTGAGTAACTTATTTATCCACGACTCGCCTCTCAAACTGTGTCAAATACATGATATGTGATATGGAACACTAGCACGAAATACATTTCCGCGAAAGACAATTTCGTGAAATACTCTGCTCGGGACGTAAGGGGCATTTGCGCAAATGTCCTTAAAATAAGCAATTTATCAGACAGATAAGAAAATTTTGTAGTGTAATTTTGGACTGAACTAAAGCTAGAAATCAATTCAAATGCGATCAATCTCCGAGCCAGCTGCTAACTACGTAGTATTAGATCGTTTTCGTTTTAAAATCATTACGCGACCGCCTTTTGTAATGTTCGGCAACTAAGCATGGTATAGTCGGTTATCAACTTTAAGTTGCTCAGTGTGTGATCGGCTTTATTTTCCGGAACCAAAATAAAGTTAGTCTAATGGAATAATTACATTAATTTATTCAGAAAATAGGTGTGATATCCATCCACGTGGATTTATACTATGATAAAGCCATAATTTAATTTGGGTTGAAGGAAATTGTTTGAAAGTATGAATTGTCGAAAACCTGAGGTATATAATTACAAACAGAAAAGCTAAGTTTTGTACAAGTAATTAATTATAATTTCACTCGAGCGATTTACGGAATGATTAGCAAATGCTATGATTTATAATATTAATATTATAAAGAGGTAAAATTTGTTTGTAAGTCTGTATAAAGGGTGTAAATAGACCCTTAACATAAACGAAAGGCACTTGTTTTCCCCGTCACTGCGATATTTTTTTTGTTCTAGACCATACCTGGGAACCTTCTAGTTACGGAGATATTGGGGGTCAAAGTTTCAACTTTTTCACAAGTTTTTTTAAATACACATTTTTAATGTATTTTTTTAACTTTACACACCTCCACGACCCTCGTACTATTTAATCCATTCATTAGCACAATGCTATGAGTGCTTTCCATCAAGTCCTACCGTAAAACGTGATTTTTTACCCCAAAAAAAAAGGTCGATTCCCAGCAATAATTTTTGCGTAAAGTTACTTAGTTTTATGTTCAGAATGCTTGGTTGACTGATATGTGAAGGGTCTGTTTACACCCGGTATAGGGAGTAATCTCCGGAACTAATGATCCAATTCTCAGAAATCTTTAAAGCTACATTATGAGTTTGTATCATCCTTTCACAGGATTATTCAGCTGGACTCTGCGTTACCGAGTGCGAGCTGTCCAGGGTTTGCCGGGCGTTTGGAATCGCAGTACGAATTATTTTAACGCCGCTCGGGGTAACTATATTTATATCATGTATATTAGCCGAGCTCTCACATTTTTTGCGGACAAAGTCACGGGCGAAGTGCTATGTATATTTTTGTTATATATTCTTATACAGTGTGTATCAGAATTGTGTAGTTATATTTTAAGGGTGAGATTTTAAATTTCGTGGGAACCTTATTGCTACAAAAATAAAGATCATTATTATTTAACCTAGAAGTATCGTATTACCCAGTACTAACTAGGTTGTGGAGGTCAGATAGGAAGTCGGTTAATGCAACATACTGGCATTCAGCGGCATCTGGTTAGACTTGAAGTCGACGTAAACATACTTGGGAAAAGGCTAGGCAAACGATGATGAATTTATACTACCGAGTTCACCGAGGGTCTGCCACGTTTCATCCTTATTAAGTAATATGGTTGAAAAATGGTCGACCGGCAGTGAGCTCGGTATAGTACCTGTGCCTGATAAGTCTGCAACCAATACGGTAGCTCGGAGAATAAATATCGCTGTAATTTTCACAGTGATGGAAAATCAGAGGTTAAAAAAACCATCGACAAAAACGTTGTGTTGGAAGGCCTCCCACTAGGTGGACCGGTGACCTAGACGTTGCGGGGATCCGCTGGATGCAAGACGCACGGGACCGGTCAATGTGACACTCGGGGGAGGCCTTTATCCAGAAGTCGACGTCTTTCGGCTGAAATGATGATGAAAATAACTATAGAAGCCCAATAGGGTGGCGGTGGTCCTCTGATCATGTCAGGGGAACCGCAATTGTACCAGTAGGTCCACGAAAAACTGGTACATACCAATATGAAATCCCCGAAGGGCTAGGCAGATGTGTACCTAATTGTACACCCACATTTCGCCATTTATGTTTTAAGTCCCTAATGCCTTCAAACGGGCACAAATCCAGACTCCGACTAAGAAATTCCTGATGGGAAAACTTAATAACACATTGCCCGACCCGGAAATCGAACCCCATGCTTAACAGTCACTCGAACAACGAGGCAGACCAACAGTAACAATCAGTTAGGTGATATTCTAGTTGCGTAACCACTAATACGATGATCACTTGTGGTAAACAGATTCATGTGCCGATATACCTACCTTATGTAACTACACAAATACAAACAAACACAAATTGTATACAAATTGTACAGAAAATACAATAAATAAATCCGTTATTTTACATTTTCATATGGAGCACGTCCTGATCGGAATTCGCGACATGTTCAAACAAAATTCGAGTAACATTTATTTTTCAAAATAGCACGCTTCGTAATTGTGACAAAAGCGTTGTATGTGCTTTTTTATTTTTGTGTAGTGATCAAAATGAAATGATATTGTTTGTTGCTAGGCTTGATTTTTTATTTTTGTTCGGGTCTTTAACTATTATTGTTACTTGTTTTTACTATTTACCCCAAGTCAATTGTGTCACTGTCAAATCTACTGGCAACCGGTAGCTAATATCAAACAAATGCTTTTATTAGCATAATAATAATTTAAATTAATAGATAGTTGTATCAGCCCATGGCTTAATTGCCAAGAGCCTCGACCAATACCTGAGGAGGCTCTTGTTAGGCAGCTGGATCAAGGGCTTGATTCAGAAAGCGGTACTCCTGGACACGGCTCGTATTGTTAGGAGGTTCCTCTCTCTGGAGCCCTGACCGCCGGCAGCTTGGACTCTGATCCCGATACCGGTGGGCTACAATTTTTATATTTTTAAATGTTTTTTATATTGTTTTTTGTAAGGTATATTTAAAAATATAATTATTTTTTAAAGAAATAAATAAAAGAGATTTAAAAAGAAGAAGAAGAAGAGAAACAAAACATACTATATACAATGTTAGATGGTAACACTAGGTATGTATAGTCGCGCACCAATATACATATTATAAATTCGCTTTTCATTCATTAAGGCATACATGTATACCATTATTGAAAAGCGATTTTCTCGTGGCAAAACAATTGCAACTTTGAGATAAAACCTTTTTCATAAAAATATGGATTCATTCAATGCTGTTCAAGAAAATCAGTGATAAAAGTTGCTAAGTGTAAAACATATTGAAACTTGTAACTTGTGACCATTTGATACGTTCTAGCACAAAAATAAAAAATAAAGTTATTTTTATCTTTTAATAGCCGCATAAAACAATTTCTAAGGGAGCTGTGTACACATGGTGGCACATGAAGCTGTACATTTTCAGTATAACTTGGCCTCGCTTTGTATAGATTTTCTATACAATGAGAGATCCGCATAAACTGGTTTTGTATAGCTTGATTGGCCGTCGTGCGTACATTTTTCCACCGTCCAACCACAGGGTGTATAGAGCGTTTCCATGTTAGTAACTTTGCATTCCATAAACTTCTACAGTATCTAAATGTCAAAAGGCTTCCTGTTACTCGCGTGACATAGTTCTACGTTTAATATCAGTTACTGAGATATGAAAGTTTGGAGCATGCACAAGTTTCAAGGCTTATCGGAGATATTTTTAAAGCTTTAGCCTCTTGGGGTATTTTTATGGCAAACGTAATAATATAAATAGTTGACAATCATTTTGTTATAGAAGTTAAAATTAGATTATTTTTATTTAGATTTTCTTCCTTTTGAGTAGCGAAACTATGCAGACGGCAGATTTTTTTTTAAATCACCTATGAATAATTTCTATTTGGGGGGGTTCAGAATGATGTACTGAGTAAGTGGTAACCGTTTGTCCGTCGGTGTCCCTTCTATTGCGCAATACCAAAATAAATATATGTCAGATCCGGTCGTTGGCATGAATCAGAATCAGAATCAGAATAATTTATTTATTCATAAACATAGGTAGTAAATTACAAACAAGATCTTAAAAATAAGGTTTAGCGCTATGTTTTGCCAATTGACATACAAATAATTAAACAAAAGAAAAAAAAATAATAAAGAAAATATTTGAGAACCATAATATGATTGTGTTAATTCCTAAAACAATTATTATTCATAATCAATGTCAAAATATAAAGTCAATTCAATTCGCAAGAATAAAAGATTAATTTAAGATTAACATATTAATGTAAAATATTAAAATATATGTCAACATTATATAGTCATAAGAGAATCATCATTAAGAAACTCATCTAGAGTATAATTACATTTTTCGAGTAGTAACCCATGGACATAAAATGAATAGCAAGTGCGCCGCTGGTAACAACACGCGACCTACTTACAGGTCTACCCACACCACAGCGTGCTTCTACAGAGCCCTGATGTTCAGCTCGAGGCGAGGGCGACATTCAATGTCTGATCGCGGCGAAGGTTCGACGTCTTGGAACTGTACCCGATTTATCGTCCCCCGTGTTATTGTGTTAAGTTGTAATCCCAAGTAATTCGTTAGTTTTGCTAGAAACAGTGTATCGCACCCAGTGTGTTTTCATAGCACGAAACCCATCGTCTGCCCACGTGATATACAAGCCTAACGAAATAAATCCAGACATATCCGACATAAATTAAGACCAAAATCTTAATTCTTTTTACAAAAAAAAACAAACCCGTTGTAAACTGCCATTTAACTCATGACAGCATCAAACAACACAAATGACAGCCTAAACAACAATTTAAATCGGTACACTAATTATATCCAACAATTTAAAGCTCTAGTTAATTATTTCGCTAAGCCAGTTCACAAACTACGTTGTCCATGACTCAACTGCGTGACGGAACGGAAACGTTCTAGTTCTGATACTAAGTAAAATTCAACAAATGCACGAGTTGTTAAATAGCGAGAGAGTAGAGTACAATGGCTGTTGCATGCTAAACGGAGCACGAAACTGCTAGTACCTACCTCTGCTCGTTTGTGATTTTACTATAATTGTTTGGTGTGTAAAATGTTATTTGTGTTGAGATGTGTGCCTAACTGTAGTCTGATTTGATATAAATAATGGGTGTAAAATACCCTTAACGAAGTCGAAAGATACTGTCTTGTTCTCCCCATCATTGGGATAATTTTTTTTTGGTCTAGACCATACCTGGAAACTTTCTATTTACGGAGATATTGGGGGTCAAAGTTCCAAGATTACCACAAAAAAAAAAGCAATAATTTTTGCGTAGAGTTACTTAGTTTGATGTACAGAATCCTTGGTTGCCGGCTCCGTTTACACCATTCCAGTTTAAAAAAAAACCCGTCAGCTTTTTCATCTAAACGCCCGTTTGTTTAATTTGAGTTAAGAGAAGCTGTTAAACGATTTATAAAGGATTTTTCGTCCTTTATAAATCGTTTAACAGCTTCTCTTAACTCAAATTAAACTTTGAACCATCAATTAACAAGCATTTTCAAAAAGCAAATGTCTTTTGTGTTACGAGAAACTACGGTTACTAAAGGAAACAAAATGGTATGAACTCTAAAACACAACATCAAAACAATATTTATGAACAACATTTTACTTTAACTTGGCTGCAAGCATCTTGGCACCACCTATATTTTCACTTAGTCTTCACATAAAAACTTAAGATACACTTTCGTATGCATTAAGCTTCGTTGTAACGATATTACTAGCACATAAAGTCGATGGCAGTCGAGTGAACTAATGTTGTAATTTGTACTCCTGGCTTCGTACATTAAGCAGGCAATGAATACGAAACTATATGTATTGCTGGCTAAGTCCCTTTCGGATTGCTGAAAGTTTTATGTTAATTTTTTCGATCAAAGGAAATTGTTTTTCGGTGAAAACCGGGTTGTTCAGTGTTGCTGATGAAAGCATGCTAGCACCAGGGCTCGGAAACCGGTTGAAATTCTTAACCGGTTACTGTCATTGACCCCAAACCTAAATCGATTTAGGTTAAAGATTGCACTTTACCGGTTTTTACTGGTTTATGCGGGAAACCGGTATTTTAGGAATTTTGGTTTTGTTAGAGAAAATTAACCGGTTAAAACCAAGTTTCATAAGTACTCCGTCCCCGCTACCCTCGCTCGCACGGTCTGGACATTGCGATGTCATTTAGTTACAAAGTTCTCCGGTTGTATTTGACGTCCTCAAATCAAACATTTTTTTTCATAATATTTTCTAGGGTAAAATCATTATAACTTGTTGGAAGTGTTAAAAAAGTAGACGAAAAAAAATTACGAATTACGGAATTAACCGGTTACTTTGGGTGTCAAAACTGTTTGTGCTTATGTAACCGGTAACCTTTATCACTTGGGTTACATAAAAACAGTTCACTTGTTTAACCGGTAAATGAAGGAACGATATATTTAACGGCATTTAATCGAAATTAACCGCTCTTTTTAAACCGGTTCCGAGCCCTGCTAGACACATTAAAGATAGCTACTAGTTTCAGCGACAGAATTCGCAATTCCATAATACGATGAAAAACTGGGATCGCTGATGTGGGCAATACGACTGCTGAGTTGAAGTGGTATTGGGCGGGCTATGTCTGTAGAATGCATCAGGACGGATGGGTCGGAGTCGTCACGCAGTATGTGCCAGAAGACGGGCGTCATCGCCGAGGGAGACATAGAAAACGCTGGCGTGACGACTTAGAGGTGTTTGCGAGTGATTGGCCGAAGGAGACCGCACAAAGAGAAGAGTGGAAGGCCATGCCCAGCAGTGGGGCAGTATAAGCGCCCATTCCCTCTCATAGCGAGGAGGCCTGCGTCCCAGCAGTGGGAACATTAATAGGCTGATTATGCTATGCTTTATGCTATGGGGCAGTATAGGCTAAGGAAAAATAAAAACTAGTTTCATGGATATTTTTTGTTAAATTTTACTTCAGTTGGACATAGACTTGACTGAAGTTAATAAAAACCGGCCTACTACAAGTCGTACTCACACGCACACAGGGTTCCGTAGCACCAACAAGATATTTTGCAGGCTCATTAAAGGTTCAGTCCGAATAGTTTCGGAATAAAGTGGATGCGACATATGGACGGACAGACATATATAGACTTTATAAGGGTTCCGTTTTTTGCTATTCGGCTACGGAACCTAAAAATACAGATAAATATTCGTAGGTAGTATTATACAACCTTAGTTTTAGTATATGCGAAACCTGAAACACGTGTCTAGTATTTTTATGTAAAGAATCTATGTACAAAATTTCAAAACTGTATCATGGAAAATCACAAAGTTGTTCTGTTAACACGTAGTCCGCGCAAAAACGTGTTCATCACGCAGTGCGCCCGCGCGCGCACCTCCAGCGTCGCCCGATAGGTACTTAATGTCTCTCGGTGTCCAACTTGTAACTTTTTTTAAATATTTTTTGACAAAATATAACATGGTTAAAAAATTATTGGAATCGATTCAGTTACTTATTCTGAACATACCATATTCAGGTTTCGCATATACTAAAAATAATGTTGTATATTCTTTGTATGTGTACACTACGAGGCCTTTAATCCCAGTGAGACACTTATAAGCTGTAATTACATACGTAATTATATTTGTTTCTGGACCAAACAAATTAAACAGTAGTAATTATGTCTGACGTAGACACAAACCTAATTAAGTGCTTAAGCCATTCTGATCTTACACGTGTTTATCTCTTGGTTTTCCTATCGGGAAAAATGATTTAATTTCTTACAAACTTTCATCTTCTATTTACTAAGAAGATATTTATCATGCACGAGGCACGGGGTCTTGGGTTCGATTCCTAGGTCGGGCAAAGTGTTATTCGGTTTTGCCGTTCGGAATTTCTCCGGAGCAGCCAAGGAGTCTGGAGTAGTGCTCAGTTGTTGGCAATAGGCTCCCCCCTATTACATGGGACTTAAATATAACTAGCGAAATGTGAGTGTACTATGTATAATTAGGTACACCTCTGCTTAACCCTTCTGGGATAACAGACGTGATGTTATGTTATGTTATGTGATATTTATTAATTTGTTGCTACATAATGTCTGTATGATTTAGGCAGATGTTACACAAAAATTTCAACTCACTTTACCCGATCATGAAATTGAATCCAGGACCTAACTCTTAGCAGTCGCTTTTGTAACCTCCAGACCAAAGAAGCACTCTTACGTAAAATATTACAATAGATTTGTCCAACCCCGTTCTATTCCACACAGGAGGGTTAGAGGAAGGACTAATGCTGTAATTTGGAGCACATTGCCGGCACCAAGTAATGAATACATTAGTCTAACGTCACAGTCTTTATTAGGCTGTGTTTAGACTGAGTCAAGACTGTATTTAGGCAGAATGAAGCTCTTTAAAAGCAACGGGAACATACTACCGAAACAAAAATAATTCCGATATCTTCTTTCTTATACAAATATAAAAATCTTGTGTCACGGTGTTTGTGGTCGCACTCCTCCAAAACGGCTCGACCGATTTTTTTAGATTTTTTCTGTATATTTGGTAGGTATGAGAATAGGTCATATAGTATATTTTTTGCAGTTAAGTATATCAATTATTATAATAATTGATTTAACTGCCATGCATGGACAGCTTATTTCCTAGCAATTTTAAGTTTATTGGTAAATGGTGGAAATCAGTGAACAGTGCCTTGGGTTACATTATTATTTTAGTTATGTATGTTAACATGTTTGTAATATCGCATTATGTTTGTTATTCCTATTTGACAAAAGCAAATTTAAATACGAGTATCATAAACAACTAACCCAGGCCATGGTCTACCTGTGTGTGAAATCCGTTTCGCCGTTAAAGTGAAATAGACACACAGATAAACATACAAAGATACTTTCTCGTTTATTATAATACTAGCTTAATCCCGCGGCTTCGCCTGCGTGAAGTCCGATAATTGTCCCACGGGATCATACTACTGGGATAAAAAGTATCCTATATGTTAATCCAGGTTATAAACTAACTATCTGAAAAATTTTATCCAAATCCGTTCAGTAGATTTTGGGTGAAAGAGTAACAAACATCCATCCACCCATCCTCATCAACTTTCGCTTTTATAATATATTATTAGCAGGATTACTATTAGACGGATTTGCTTACATTTAGCAACAAATCTTTTTTTTGCCAAGACTCTACTCAAGACAAAATTGTTTTAACTCTGGAGTGCACCTGACTTTAGACCATCATATGACGGACTATCCTTCTATAAAAACAATGCAGTATCAGCAGATCTTGTATCGGTGAGAGAGACTGGGCTAAAATAAATTTGGGCCAAAATGCGGACTCAGTGGGGGTGATGCCGATGCCGTTCGATTTTTTGGCTTCTAAGACATGCCGGTTTCCTCACAACATATTTTCCTTCGCCGTAGAGAGTGGGTAGTACTTGAGTGACCGAGTTCTGCTCGGGTAAAAATAGACAAAACGATTTGACATGTGACCTAGTAGGTAGATCGATTTTTCATCCTCGTAAACGGCTCTAACGGTTTCGAGAACGTTATTACAAATATTGATCATTTAATAGTATAGTATTGAGAGCAGCGGTGGCCCAGTGGTGGTGGCCCCGACTTACGAACAGTAAGTCGTGGGTTCGAACCCAGGCAGGCGCATTACTTTGTGTAATTTATTTCATCACCACTGCTCTCAAAACGGTGAAGGAAAACATCGTGAGGAAACCATCTATTTGTGACTTCTACCAACCGGCACTGGGCTCGCGTGGTGGATTACAGCCCATTCCCTCTCGTAGAGAGGAGGCCTGTGTCCCAGCAGTGGGAACATTATAGGCTGATTATGCTATGCTTATGCTAATAGTATAGGATAGGATAATGCGCTCTATTTGCGGCCCTACCTACGGGATAAGACGAGATTCCTGGATATGTCAAACCAAACTATTTTAATTCTAGTGTGCACACTGTTTTAATGCTTTGGTACTGCACTGAAAGCTTTTCACTTTTAGTGGACTCAAAAGGTTTTCCGGATATTATGAATAACTACGGCTTAAATCCACAGCTTCACATCATCATCTGCCTAGCCTTTTCCCAACTATGTTGGGGTCGGCTTCCAGTCTAACCGAATGTAGCTGAATACCAGTATTTTACATGGATCGACTGCCTATCTGACCTTCACAACCCAGTTAGTACTGGGTAATACGATATCCCTTGGTAAGATTGGTTGTCAAACTTTTTGGGCCACTGACTACCTAACGACTGTCAAAGATCTACAAATGACACCCGGAACCAACGGCTTAACGTGCTTTTTGAGGCACGGAGGAAACTCGGTATGTAATGGGTGGTCACCCATCCACAGACCAACATAGGCAAGCACGGCTTAACCTAAAGATCGATCCGAGCGGCTGTTATTATTAAGCCACGAGCTCCTCACGTCAACCAATTTCATACCTAACAAACAGAAGTTAGATAAACGGTTGCAAACCTAAAGTAAATCGTTCTAAAAACAGAAAATGACATCGACTTTAGAACCACGGTTCTATTAGCCAATTAAAACTCTTCTGTTACATCTTGTGGCATCTGAAGACTGTCGCCTCCCAGCCACGGTCAAGTAATTAGAACTGCAAGACGAACGGTAATTAGTTAAATACTCTAGAACAGAATTTATATTTCATCAGTTATCTTTTTTTCACACTATCCATCTTTATTAGAGGTGAAATTAGACACTGTTTTAAACTTTGCCGGTTTACAACTAAACGTATACTGTAGATTTGTCTGCTCTTAATAATTTAGTTTCCATCCACCTGCATTTTCTAGTCAACCCGCGATCATGGCGCTTGCAACAGCGCCGAAATATCGGGAGCTCAAAATAATGAACAATCACGGAAGATATCCCGTAAGTGACAGTATAGGTTGGTGAAATTAGATTTGCAGATACGGAGTAACTCTTCTCGAGTAGTGGAATACAACAAGTTGAATTGATTGATCGAATTTAACACTTTCTGATTGCCTGATTTTGATGAATTCTGATGCCAAGAAATTTGATCCTTTTATTTTAACTAAGAGAGAAATAAAATTACTTTACTGACAAATTGAGCTAATAGGGTAAAAGTTGATCTTCATAATGTTGATTCCACACTGCTGGGTGGTTAATGATAAAGTTAGGAAACACCCACCCGGCTTACTTAGCTTAAACTGTGCTGATGACCTACGATGGTAAATTCCGAACGGAGTTTGTCGACTGGCAGAAGCTAAATGATAGCCGAAAATGTATAAATACTTCAGGTCTGCTTGTTGATGAACAAATACAATAGAATAGAATTTCTCTTTATTCGAGTATCTATGACACGAAAACTGTTAGTAAAACTTACGACTATGTTAGTAAGCACTGATAAAAACAAAACAACACAACAAATAACGGTGGATCACTGTTGCGACAACGCATAAGAACACAACGTCTGAGTTTATTTCGGATGTTTCTTTTCAGAGTAGGCAGGTACGAAACACCGGCCCCATCTAGTTTTAAAACATAACATGTTGACTTGTAAAAGAGTTATGTAATCCAATTTATAGAAATAAATATGATTAATGATTTAACAGTGAACTACATAAACACAGTCCAGGCGTCTGGCAATCATGTTTAAGATACTGTTGGTGCTGCCCCACACCCTGCGCACCAGGGAAGCGCAGCTTTTACGAATTGTTGCGTATCAATCCACAACAATGAACAATTCAATCGAATTCGGTACATTCGACTTAGCATTGTAGCTTCAGCAAATGTGAAAACCGTTGCACCGAAATCAAAAAAAACCGGCCAAGTGCGAGTTGGACTAGCGCATGAAGGGATCCGCTCCATCGTAGTAGGGGAGCCCCCTTTAATTTTTAATTTATTTTTTTTATTTATTGTTATAGCGGCTACAAAAATAAAAATTCTTTGAACATGACAACTGTCTACTTAGATACAGGCCGCTGACAGACAGACGGACAGCGGAGGCTTATTATTAGGGTTCCGTTGGTTACCCCCCGGGTACAGAACCCAAAAAAGATGAAGCAGAAAGAACAAAGTTCAAAAATAGAATCACAAAAACAAGCAAATGTTTGCAAGCAATTAAAGTAATCGTCGTTTATCTCAGCTGATTAAATCCACACCAATTCCATCTAGCGACAACGTCTGACGATTGTCTAACTAATTAGAACTACTAGACGCTCTGAGACTCCGTTAATTAGGAAGACGGCACTGATTTATCGCCTATCTTTATACAGATACGAGGGCGTAAGTTAAGTAACGCTTTGTTTTATTTAGACGTCTGTTTTCCAGGCGGTAAATTAAATTATGTTTTGTTAAGAATGTGCTTATTGTGTTATTTGTTTAATTTAGGCGTGGGGCCTGATGCGCGATTAAGTTAACATCAGTTTAAAGAATTACGTATTCTGTCAACTTCAAACAGTAACTTAAAAATGTGGTTCTGTTATTATTTCTAGTCTATATTATTTATCGAGGAAAAGATAACGGGATGCCTTGGATGGCTTTCTCGTTAAATGGCGAGAAGTGGCGCAACATAGAAAAAGGTGAAAGGTATGGGGGAGGCTTTTGCCCAGTACCAGTAGTGTGACAGTTGAGGTTAAGAACAAAAAACTGTTTGTGTTACAAGCGAGTTTTAGAGAATCTTTAATAATCTTTCTGTCAGACTGAGGCATAAGAAACATGTCTACAGAATCGGGTAATACAACCAGAAATAAATTAGTCCTAAGTGTCAAACAGTCCAGCTAACACATTGAAGTCTAATTGCACGACTTTTTATCATACTGTTCATTACATCAAATCGTCAATATATATGAGAAAACGCGGTGGTAGCCCGCAAATTATTTTTTTTCTTATATGCAAGTCAGTATTACATTGTATGCTGATAATTATTGATTGATTAGCAAACAAACAAATATGTATTTACAGACTTATCATCACCTTTAAGCATAATTAGTAGAAGTACGTTACATACCATCTTCGACCTCAACTCTGTCCACAGGACAAGATTGAGGTCAAGAGTAGGCCCATTTAATAATAAAAATAAAATATCTTAAACTTACCAGTGAGCACATGAACCCTCGCCGTCGCCGACTGAGCGTTATCCGGTGCACATTGATACGTGCCAGCATCTGACGTCCTCGCCGACTGTACTAACAGCCTACTGCTACTGTGTATACCCTTCTCAGTAACTAAGGATATGCCGCCCCGCGTCGAGTCGAAGTTTATCGTCTGTTGAAGAAGAAAATCGTATTAAAAGTTGAGGCAGTAGGTGACATGTGACAGCCGACGGGTTCCGATGACAGCCGAACGGCCAAGTCGTTTTTGCCACAGAGCAAAGAATCGCCGCGCTGGCGAAATTACGTCAGTAGAAATAATATTAGTGGCACTATCAGTCACTTTGCTAAAGGCTACGGTGAAAGCCAAACGGCAAAAACGTATCTACCATAGAACACGGAATCTCCGCTCTGACAGCGTGTAGAGCATCATTAGACAATCTCCTTCTTGATTCTGTTCTCCTAGTACTTTCTGTTCAAATAAAATTCTAAATTGAGTCTCGTAAGAAATCTTAGTGTGCCAGAAAGAGACAAAAAATAGCAACATCAACAGGAGGTTTCCTTGTAACTTTGAGAGCTGACTGTACCGTAGAAAAAACAGTTGAAAATGGTTGACGAAACGAGAATCAATGTATGAAGATTAAAATAGTTACGAAAGGGCACTTTTTTCACTTGTTTTGTCCGTCTTTTGTTTAATTGGCGAAACGGAAAAGTTACCTAACGGGATGTGCCCATAAAAACCGTGGCGTCAGAACTGAGCACAGAACTTCTGTAATAGACCGCTTTCAGAGCCTTCAGTCTCTAGATTACACACTTAGTTTCAATGGAAAGTGTTGACAATGTCGCATCTAGCAGCGGTTGTGCAAGCGACTCCGTGCTCTGTGGTCTCAAGTTCTTAACAAAATATATTTGCAAGTCTTGGCGCGTTTGGAACATGTAAAATAATATCAATTGCAGAACATTTTCAACATGTCATTCTTCATTTTTGGTAAAGACTGCTATTTCCGTAAATATAGCGCAAATTAGTTATCTCTATGAATAAAAATGAATATTTGTGTTTGTCCTAGCTGCGTTCCTAAACGATTGATCCGATTGTAATGAAACTTTTGTGGGTTCTTCTGTGTACGCCTGAGAAATTTCTTAGCCCAAAAAATATAGATATCTATTTACGTCACATTGTAGCAGCGGCTAGTTGGTTTTAAAAGAGATAAACGTTTAATTGCACTACAGGTATTGTTTTTGACTTCATCAGTAATACTGATAACATCACGCCTGTAATCCTCGAAATAGTAGGTACACCCACATTTCACCAGTTATATTTAAGTCCCATGTAATAGGGGGCGAGCCTTTTGTCACCAACCGGGCACATATCCAGGCTCCGAGGTTGCTACTGAGAAATTCCTGACGTAAAAACTCAAAAACATTTTTGCCCAACCTAGGTGGGAATCGAACCCGGAATCTCGTGCTCAGCAGTCGCGCTTACGGCCACTAGACCAACGAGGCAGTTCATCTGTATTCTGCATGTATACTTGCAACTTATTCTCTCTGTAATAAGAAAACTCTACACTGTGACAAAAACTGCATGGCAAAGTTGTAGACACTTGATTCTTCAAGAAACCTCAGGGTAAATTTATTCCAAGCGTTATTTCATTCTTGTTAAAAAATACGTCGATTTCAGTGAGTACTAAGAGAATAAGAAACCGATTGCACGATTGCAAAATACAGTAATCCAGTTTGACTAATTAAATGACTAGGAGAATAAAACAAGGATGAAAAAGTAGTGAATTGTGTTAAATTCTACAGTAAAGGTAAAGTTAATCTTAGTTGTTACAAGTCGTAAGAACCAAGCTTGGTTATTTATTAGAAAATAATATGATAATGCACGGATTTATCAATTTGGTAGGTACGAGTATGTCATCATCATCATCATCTGCATAGCCGTTTCCTAACTATGTTGGGGTCGGCTTCCATTCTAACCATGCTGCTGAATACCTGTATTTTACATGGAGCGACTACCTGTCTGACCTCCACAACCTAGTTAGTAATGACTAATACGATACCCCTTGGTAAGACTTTTTGTCAGAGTATGTATCTGCTATTAAACTTACGTCTTACAAAGCGATAAAAACAGAATGACATCAGAAAATCTTACCAAACACCATATTTCAAGCTTTTACCGTAACATCATAAACCAGCAATTTCTCGATACTGCTGCTAAATGCAAGCTGAAGGACATTTTAATCAGACTGGCAAACGTTAAACGGGTTTAGACCTATTTGCATGTTGCAACGTTGGCAGCTTTGGCATTTTCGAATTTGAACGTCTATTTCGATCCCAGATTTGAATTTAGAATTTTGTTGAATTGGTGAATTAACAGATGGAGTGGTTATTTTGGTGATAGAAGGGGGATAAACATAATATCACGCTTGTAACCCCCGAAGGGTTAGGCAGAGGTGTACCTAATAGTACCTGCACCCAGATTTCGCCAGTTATTTTTAAGTCCCATGTAATAGGGGGTGAGTCTATTACCATCAACCGGGCGGGCACTCATCTGGACTCCGTGACTGCTACTGAGAAATTTGCAATGGAAAAACCCAATTACACTTTTCCCGACCCAGGACCTCATACTCAGCAGTCGCGCTTGTGCGCACTCGACCAAAAAGGCAGTCCAAAAAACCAAAAGTTTTTTTTTTGTTATGTATATATTTAAGGAGGTGCTAATCCTTAACAACTTTAACTTGAAGGAATAGGTAACATTATTTTCAGACGAAGTAAGTACTAAAGATTTTAATCAGAGTAAGAAACTGCGAGTCAAAGTTGAATGATGTTTACATTGTTCGTTCAAACTTACTTACTTACTTGAGAGGTCTTACTGCATTTGTGACCGTGCAAATGCTGTAAGATGTAATAAGACGAGAAAACCAACTCAAAGTCAATCACATCAATATGGAAAGAAAATGAATAATATTTATTTTGTACCGAGTTTTCTATTTGGTTATTTTTTATGAAGAGACTGAAAATATTTAAAAGTTAGCGTTTAATAAATAACATAACATCACGCCTGTAATCCCCGAAGGGATAGGCAGAGATATACCTGATAGTACACCCACATTTCGCCAGTTTGAAGTCCCATGCAATAGGGGGCGAGCCTATTACCATCAACTGGGCACAAATCCTGATACTGTGGCTGATACTGAGAAATTTCTGATGGAAAAACCCATTATCACTTTGCCAGGCCCGGGAATCGAACCCAGGACTTTATGCTCAGCAGTCGCACCTGCGACCACTAGACCAACAAGGCAGTCAGTTAATAATTGCAATTTAATAATTGTTTTAGAATATAATAAAGCCTGACTATCTGTAGGAAATAACAAGCAGTAGGGAATGTACTATATCTTCCCATTTTTTATGATATTTAAACTTATTTTCCCGAAAAAAATATATATTTTTCTCTTCTATTAATATGTCAGTATTATTCTTCCTAACCAGCACAATTTTAACCCTGCAGATCTTCAACACGGTTACCAAGCTTAACGTCAAACTGGTGGTGGAGAAATTCACATATAAAATAATATCCAAGAGCACTGCAACTCCGGTAATTGTTCCAACGACTCGCCTGCACTTCTAGATATGCCAATCTGAAATGCCGCCGCCGAAGCCTTGCTAGGGTTGAATGTCATAGTGAAAATGTTAGGCTGACTGCACAATTGCACATGGGAAATTATTAAAATATAAAAATGTTTGTAAAACAAGACATTATATTAAAAAGAAAGAAAGTAAATGGTTTTTATTGTACCCGTACAGCTAAATAATTACGGTGGAACTTAAAAAATGAAACATAAACTTATGAAAAAATTTATAATAAAAAATTGACGGAAAAGTTTTTTCTGTTCCATGACAAAAAATACATTAAATAGGATTTTTATGAGGCAAAAGGCATGATGCTGCTGCGTTCATAAATAAATGTCACAGCACTAGTCTTCTAAAATACAATAGATTTCCAAATTTAGTAGCTGTATATTCACGAGCACTAATATATACACACAAACAAAGCATCATTTAAATTCTATTTACTCCTACAGTGTTGTTTGTAATTTTATGTTGTTATAAACAAAAATATTTCGAGAACGCTTTTGTCTCAAAGTTGAAATCGTTATTTCACAAGAAAACACTCAAAT
This sequence comes from Noctua janthe, assembly GCA_910589295.1. NCBI lineage: Eukaryota > Metazoa > Arthropoda > Insecta > Lepidoptera > Noctuidae > Noctua > Noctua janthe. Next base: position 5,092,321 of record OU342561.1, read on the forward strand.
TTGAATCAACCTTTGATTTCTCCCTTCCAAAAACTTTAACCAATCCCAAGAAATAAAACTCAAAACCCAGACACTAACAATATGTTAAACAATAGAAGATAATAAATAACTGTTACTTCATAGTTCCGTTCCAAGGAGTATGAAATTAGAAGTGCTGAGTCGGCAAACAAGTTCCATATTAAGCGGTGCAAGAAAACTTATGCTGGGATGTTGAAAGCTGAGTACAACTAAATATTATTAATATAGAAACTTTGTGCATTTGCAGTGAGAGTAATATCTCAATTTACTAATGTACAGGATTTATATGGCAGTTTTAACGCATGATAAAGATGAATCTTGAACGTAAAATGTGAAGGGAAGGATCAAAATGAAAGCCTAGTTTGTCAGTTGACAGCGTTGAGAAGTATTTGACGCCATTTTTTAGGTTATTATTAAGTTAGTCTTCTTCTTCACATGTCGATGGCAATCTAAATTATGTCGGACCATAATTGAGGTACAAGTTTAGCGCTTTCGGTAGCGTCTATCAGTTTCTGTAGTGAACAAACAACAGGACACGCAGGACAGGACATTAAGTGCCCAATCGTTTGTGGAACAGCACCACATTTACACTCATTTAGGTTAGTTACTTTAAGTAATTTTAATTTATAAATGTATATATAATATTGTTTTATTCAAATAACACAAAAACTCTATGGTTTTGATTTAGGTATTCTCAAGCAGTAAATAGTTTAAATCTGCTAAAAAAATAAGTTTTAAATATTTTATAGAAAATAGGTCATTGTAAACTAAAATTGTTACTCAGCTCTTTCACAATATTTCTAATTCTATAGTTGCAATAGCGATCTTGTCGCTGATAACGATATCGTTCAGACAACCTCTGGATGACTGAATTAAAATTAACAGGCCAGGGAAGGGGAGATCTTAATTATCATAAATTATAGTCAAAGTAGACGATGATAAGAACGAATATATCTTTATTAAAATCTACATGATAAATGAAGTATAAAATAGACTTTATTGCGTTAATTATAACGTGGTATAGAAATTTCTCCGTCATCACAAAAGACGTAACGAAGTAAACAACTAAGATACTGTCTGTCAACACTCAAGGGAGTTACATAATATTTTATGAAGGATATACGAGGCAATTTCCGGTCCTGTTCGCATAATCGACGATAAAATAAAAATAATATGAATACGTTTTAGATTTATGTTTAGAGGCGAAAGTATCTAAAGCACTTGGCCCGCTTGCACAAACACAAAAAAAACAAGACAAAAATTTTACATTTATTTTTATTTATAAATATTAATCGTTAAATATAAATATTAAACATCATTCTGTTTGAATAATCGTCAAATGACAGAACAAAATTAGTATTTCGTAGTATTATATGTGATTAATGATTTATGGTACTAACATGAACAATAGTTTAAAAAAAAGGAATTTGAAATCGTCTTAGACGTTTTTGTTTAGTTTTTTGTGTTTTACACCCAAGTAATAGGTGCGATTGGTTTTGTAGTTAAAAGCAATCAAATCGAATATAACGCTAGTGCAGAAACATCATCATCATCATCATTTCAGCCGAAAGACCTCCATTGCTGGACATAGGCCTCCCCCAAGTGTCGGCACATTGACCGGTCCCGTGCGACTCGCATCCAGCGGATCCAAATCCCTTCCGGAGATTCTTCGCACCCCTTGCCACGCCGTAACCTCGACCTCTACCATAGTCGAGGGTAGATGGGATGCCGGGTACTAGACAGCACAGGTACAGGAACAGTGCAGAATAGCCTTAACATAATCAGCTTCCTACAATACAGTTATAAACTCCTCAGAATCAAGTTTAAAGCCAGGCAATGTCATTATTTCAGTCCCAATTTGGTGCTAACAGGCCAGTGCGAAATCAACTTAATACAAATTCCCAGCGGTATTCACATGTGGATGCGTCGAGTTTACTTCTAATTGCAATTTCGGGAATAGCATTCCGCTCCCAAGGTATATAATGGATCTGCGGGACTGTTCGAAAGAGATACCGTGGCCCTGGAACACAAAGGGCAAAGAAGGAACATGGATGGGTTTTAGTCAGTACAAGTCTGACACTCCCTTCCGCTCCGCCCAGAGTGGGGGGGGTCATTTGATGATTTCCCATCCGGAAAAAAAAAAAAAAAAAAAAAAAAAAAAAAAAAAAGGTATATAATGGACCAGTTAGTTGCACTAGAATTTGCAAACTTAAGTGGCAGTGGGCAGGGCACATTGTACCGTGAACCGAATGACGTTGCGTTGGAAGGCCTCCCACTAGGTGGACCGATGAGCTGGTAAAGTGACTACAGGTCTACCGCTCACAGCTGAGACGATGACGCCTGTTAGCGGGCTAGTGACTGAACTCTCGCGAAACGTCACCAAATCCTTCCCGAACCGCGATATTACCTCAGGCCCTCAGGCACAGTCTCAGTTAAGCGGTAGATCTAAAGCATTCGATGGAGCCCACCGTAGATTCTCATCTGAGTTATTCCCGACTCGTCACTATACCGAATAGTTACCATATTTTTTTCATGCAAGATGTCTTGGCTCTTGATCAGACGAAAATAAATGAAGTTTTATTTAATATTGATGTTCCTGATTCGTCATCTACGTGAGTTTGTTTTCGTTCGTTGTATGATCCTAACCTTCTGTCTTATTCTGTAACTCGAATCTAGATGGAATTAGAACTAAATTCTTGGACTTAACACTCCAACTAACGACCGACTTAGCTTGCAGGGTGACGTTTTATGTTTGATAAAACTATAGTTAACGGTTATTATATTTACTGATTGGTCAATTCTATGATTGTGATGCATTTATTCGTGATGATGCATCACTTTACCATAGCATAGCATAATCAGCCTATAATCCCACTGCTGGGACACACGGCCTCCTCTCTAGAGGGAATGGGTTTTAATCCACCACGAGGGCTCAGTGCGTATTGGTAGATGTCACATGTCTTCGATGTTTTGGTTCAAGGATATGCCGGTTTCCTCACTATGTTTTCCTTCGCGGTTTTCAGAGCAGTGGTGATGAAATAAATTACATAAAGTAATGCGCCTGCCTTAGTTCGAACCCACTATTTATATATTATATAATATTTAAAAGTCCAAATTACCCGCCTTACTGTGAAAACAGTATTTGTCAGATTTTCAACTTCAAATACACATTTGTTATTCAGAAAATGAGACAAAGTGATTACATATACAATCCAAATAGAGATTCCAATGACCATCATTTAACACTTATAAGAACCTGGTATTTTTTGGGAATTCTCCTTTTAACTGTCCACTTACATCTATTAATTGCGTGGTAATCGGTTGTCGTGATATGAGCAATGGGCATTTGATGTGGAGGAATGAGGAAAATGTTGTGAGGAAAGTTTTGAGTATGAATGTGGGTGGGTATAAGAGTAGAGGAGAGATCAAACAAACGATGGATGGACTGTGTGAAGGATGATATGTAAGAAAGGAGGTGTCTGATGAGATTACGAGTAAAATAGAAGTATGGAAGAAGAAGACATGCTGAGCCAGCCCCAAATGAATTGGGATAAGGGCTGGAGAATGATGATGACTTCGTGGTAGTCTTTAATGGGCTGCTAATATAATGGAAAAGAAACCAATTGGTAACCTACCGGGCCCAAGTTATAAATAATAAAGTACTTTTAAAAGACGAAGATTATATTAAATAACCTAACTAACCAAAGGCAAAATAAAACTCATGTTATCTCATTCCTTTTAATGTATAATTCATGATTAAAAGGAAACCGTTCCTCCATAAATCATGAATTTAAACAGCACGAATCCGATTTCGAAGAATCTCGTTTGTGGACGAAACAAACTGATTATTTAATTCTGAAGAAACATTTTATATTGTGAGAATCAAACTTTATATTGGGCATTTGTTGGTATATTATCTTTTTTTTTTTTTTCTTTGTTTGACACGTCTTGTGTCTTACACATGTCTTAGCTCGTGGCTAAATTATAGCAGCCGCTCAGATCGATCTGAAGGTTAAGCCGCGCTTGAGTTGAGTTTCCTTTGTGCCTCGAAAATCACGTTAAGCCTTTGTTCCCGGCTGTCATTTGTCGATCTTTGACAGTCGTTACTGGCAGTCAGTGGCCTGAAAATCTGACAAACAGTCTTCCCAAAGGGTATCGAATACGAAACCCCTGTTACCTTTCCGTACCATCGTAGTAGGGAAGCCTACTTTGACTTTTTATTTATTTTTACGCAGTTTTTAAATTTTTCAATGCTGAGACACTTGCCTTCCTCTCGGTAAGAGAGAGTATGCTGAATCCCTTCTTCTTCTCGAAACGATGACTCAGATTTTGTCCAACCTGTACGTAGCGACCTGGACAGTTCTGTCGTTTTCCAAATCACTGTTATTGCCTATGATAAACACACCATACTCGTAACGGACCATCATTTCACCATTCAGCCGAAAGACGTCCACTGCTGGACATAGGCCTCCCCCAAGTGTCGCCACATTGACCAGTCCCGTGCGTCTCGCATACAGCGGATCCCCTCAACCTTCATTAGGTCATCGGTCCACCTTGTGGAATCGTAAGGCCCCAACATTAAAGTAATAAAAGTGTATTCTTACCTTCCCTCTATGTGTCCAATTAATAGTATTGGGCGGTTCTGGAGTATGTCTTACAATACAGGTCAAGTTTATCGTAGACCCGGCGTAAATGAACAGGTCTGGACCTCCCATGATCTCTGTCTCGGGTTCTGTGGACAACGGGTTCTTGTGAGTACATTGTTAGAAACATGTTCAATTAGTAAGAGGTAATTCGAGAGGACGTGTAATTGATGTAGTGAACTTAAGAGTTAGTTCCAAAAAAAATTTCATTGTCTTTACGATACAGAAAGTCCTACTAATATTATAAATGTAACAGTTTGTGAAGATGTATGGATGTCTGGAGGTTTGTTACTCTTTCACGCAAAAACTACTGACCAGATTTAAATAAAATTTGGCACACAGATAGTTTATAACCTGGATTATTTTTATCCCGATAGTAGGATCCCGTGGGAAAATTCCCGAATTTAACGCAGGCGAAGCCGCGGGCATAAGCTAGTTTTAAATAAAAACACCTTGTTCCTCGCATATTCCAAAATACTTTAGAGGTAACCTCTACGCTACACCGTCTCTGGTACATTATAAACTTACTAATTCCATGCTTTTCTCTTCAGGCGTGCCTTTAATTTTATCAGTCAAGGAACTGTTTTGTTTGTTTGGTATAAAAATAATGATAGTGATAAGTATTTGAGACCGAAGGAAAAAGTAAAATCCGTCTTTTTAGACTACTTTCATGCCGTTAAAAATATGTATAATGCGAAATTAAGTTTGTTTGTTTGTTTGTTACCTTTTCACGCCTAAACCACTGAACCGATCATCCTGAAATTTTGCAAATACGTTGTCAAGTGTACAGAAACGGACATAGGGTACCGTTCATCCAGAAAAAAAGAACTGTTTCCGAGGAAAAGAACAATAACGTTCTTATGACAATAGATGGCGCCACGTGTCTTTCGAATCATGATTGAATTATATTATTACAAGCAGAGTACAATCCGAATTGATTATTAAATTCTAAATTAACGCGAGCGAAGCCGCGGGCAAAAGCTAGTAAAATATAAAAGCTTCATTTTAAATATGTTTTTTACGCAAACCCTGCGTAGGGAATTACAGCTGTGACATGGAAAGAAAAAATAAAGTGCGAGCATGGTTTGAACCTGCGACCTTCCGATTCTGTACACCGGACGTCTTAACCAATTAGACCATCGCACCCTGCTCACAGCTCAGGCAGGGTGCGATGGTCGATGGTCGACCGGTCAAAGCTAAAAGCTTCATTGCTGTAAACTCAACAAAAAAGTTAGCCTGAGTTATAAAAGAAAAATAAAGCTAAGAACTTCTCACACTTCGTACGCTCTGTTACCTACGGTTTCTAAACTGCTGAAATATCTCCAAGAACTTTGAACTGTACTTCTCTTATTCCCTAAACAAATAAAATTTAAAACTATTTTCAAACTGCAAAGTGCAAACTGTACTGAGTTTGTAAATAAATAAATTTTGCTCACGACAACGGGTGCGGGTGGAAAATTCTTCTAAAGTTTGGAATTGATGACATGTTGAATTGTTGTGTTGAATCGTTGATGTGTTTGAAATATCACACGTGCTTAGTTTGAACATAGGCGTATAAAAACCAATAACATCACGCTTGTAATCCCTGAAGGGTCAGGCAAAGGTGCGCCCAAATTTCGTTATGTTTAAGTCCCATGTAATAGGGGGCGAGCCGATTGCCATCAACCGGGCACAAATCGAGACTCAGAATCTGATGGAAAAAACTCAGTAACATTCTGCCCGACCAGGGAATCGAACCCAGAACCTCATGCTCAGCTTGCGCAAGCGACCACTGAACCACAACATTCCAAAATAGTATTATAAGGACGCCAGGAGTCTGGGTTTTTGTGTTTTATACTTATCTATAACTGGCATCGTGTGAGTGTACTATAAGTACATCTCTGCACAATCCTTCTGGGATGACAGGCGAGATATTACATTATTATAAGGTACATAAACAGTCTGGTAAAATCAAGATACCTAATTTTGATTCCATCAGACTGTTCTCGATCTGAACTAAAATAAACATTAGTAAGTATTGACAAAATATTCCTAAATATTACGTATAATATTGTCTTATTCCCTACATACAACCATTCAACTAGTTTAGGCGAAATAATAAAACGAATCTCCATATTACATAATTTTCTTGTCTCCAAAAAGGACACTTACATTCCTCAACTAGAAAAAGAGCAATAACCTCCTTTAGCACATAAATTCTCAACGACCCAAAACAAAAAAGAAAGAAAATCGAATATTGAAACACGTATAGTAACAGCTCCATACATATCCGTCACTCACAAAAACGCAATAACGCGAAGGGATATAAATAACCCTTAACAAAAAATAGTTGTCATGAAATTTTGCTTCATTACTTTGTAAGAAACTTTGACATTTTGTGAGAGACAGCTGTTTCTTAACATAAAGGTTCCATTACACTTCGGGCAGAAAGACGAAAGGACATTTTTCTAGCTATCTTTTTTCTCATTCTTTTTCTTTATCTTTGGAAAGAATTAGAGAGGCTTGAATGGTATTCATTGTAGTGTGAATTCACTTGCTTTTCTTTTGTAAAACGAGCATGCCTGAGAGATATTTCTTGACGGCATGTAAAGTCAAGTCAGAGACCCATGGGCGGCATATAAACTCTGACACCAGTTTAGGAACTAACCACCGATAAAGAAGAAAAATAAAATAATATTTATTTTATTGTAGTGTGTTTTTCAATTCAAAATCATTTATTTCTATCCATTAAGGATCATAATTATGATGCATACATTAAAAAAAAACATATAAGTATTTTATAAAATTATAAAAATAAAGTTTATTTCAAACTATTTTATCGGAAAATATTATGTGTTATAAGACAAAATTATCCATTTTTTTCCAGACTTTAAAAATTTCGAATAACTTAAAAAAGAGTCATTATGATATTCAATATTAATTTTGAACCATCGGAATTTAAGTACCTAATTACTTTGTTGTTCTGTTTCGCGTTTAATCTGTCTAAAATCAACACAAAATATAAATTATAAACGAACCCTTACACTAAACAAACTTCCGATAACCTAAAACAATATCGACTCACCATTTCCTAACTAAGAGCAAACATACAATGTACTAACTTTAATATCAAATGAAATAATAATAGAACAACAAACGGACAAAGTAAACATACGGTATATTATGTTCTTACGGTGGGTGCAGACGTGCCACAACCACACCACACTACAGCAGCAAAATAGTTGACGGCATAAAGTTTTATGTAAACGTGTAAATCTAACTCGTCGACTAGTACAGAAATAATTTGCGAAGTAAGTAAAATATCTGCCAGGGGGTGTAAGTTCAACTCATTTAAAGTCACGTCCGTTTCCGCTAGGTCAGAGGTCACTACTGCTCAAGCAGCTGCAGTTTCACAATTTTCAGTTGCCATTTCCAGGCAACTTTTTTGTTGCCGTTTTGTAGTATGATTGTGGCACGTCTGTATAGCCCCTTAACACGGGAGCTTCAAACACAAGCTATACAAACAATAGTTTCATGAAAGTGTTCTATTTAACTTAGGTTCCCCTCCAACTGAAGTTGCTTCCTTTTGGTTTCCAAAACCCTATGTGTTTTAAGGTTGCACATGAAATAGGTTTCTATTATTACGAACAGAGCGCTAAGTATTATCCGTGAATGAGTTGAAAGGTTCAATTATTACATGAAAATCTTTAGGAAATGTACTTTGATGTTCATTTTGACACTAGGTGACACTCCAACAAATGCCTAAAATAAAATGCAACAGAGCTCTTTGCTCTATTAAATTTTTAACGCCAAGGAATTAAATTGCAATAGTGCAATATTATTTAGGCATTTTTCTAGATCTCACGTAACATAACATAACATAGGGTTAGCCAGAGGTGTACCTTATAGTACACCCACCTTTCGACCAGTTATGTTTAAGTCCCATGTAATATGGGGTGAGTCTATTGCCATCAACCAGACACAAATTCAGACTGTGGCTGCTATTGAGAAATTTCTGATGGATTAACCCTTAACATTTTGCCCGACCCAGGAATCAAACCCAGGACCTCATGCTCAGCAGCCGCTTGCAACCACTTGACCAACGAGGCATTCTCGCGTAGTGTTAGTGAAACCGCTTATAAGTGTGCCAGTCTTTTTAGATATAGAAGAATGCATGATAGTTCCTTTCTTTCTTTCTTCGTGATCTACCGTAACATAGAACAATCTATGTCGAATTTAAGTTTAGTGCCAAGAATTTCTCCAATTCACGAACGTCTATTGGCTACAAAAATATTTTCTAAAGTTCTCGTGAAAAATATGGCACAGTAACTTAGCTTGTTGCAATCATTGGACAGTTTCGACTGGCCCTGAATTTGGCGGCCAAATCCAAGTTCTGAATGGACCTCATTCAGTGTAATTGGAACGGATCCAAATAGGAATGCATGCGGGTAAGTATTTTAGAAGTACTTTGTAAATGGGAATTAGTGTTCTAGTTATTCATGGTCGTGATAACGTTTTAGTGGACGAAAACAAGACATTAGATGCTTATATACGGGTTGTAAACCCTGGAATTCCTAAGAAAGAACCTTGGGTTTAGCAAGTTTTAAGAAAGTAAAACAGTAAGTAATAATAATAATAATAATGTATTTATTGTTCCACAAAATAGGTGACATACAAGTTCAGTACAAATTTATGTGCAAGAATGAACAGATGATGTACTGCTGGTACTTAAAAAAGGAAACCCTGAGCTATAAGTACTACAATTAAGTCCGTAAGTATGTGTCACACAATTTGCCTCGATGTTTCATATTCACGGCTTGATAGTTATGCAGTAAATTCGTCATAATGATTGTTGAGTCAGTTTATTTTTTTTTCACCATTCTTACCAAGGGGTATCGTATTACCTAGTACTAACTGAGTTGTGGAGTTCAGATAGGCAGTCGCTCCATGTAAAGTACTGATATTCAGCTGCATCCGGTTAGACTGGAAGCCGACCCCAACATAGTTGGGAAAAGTCTAGGCAGATGATGATAATAATTGTTGAGTCAGTTGATTATTGTTGAGTAGTCTTACCAAAAGATGTCGTGTTAATCTGTTAATGGGTTGTGGAAGTCAGATAAGCAGACGCTCCATGTAAAGACAGGTATTCAGCTGGTTAGACTGGACATCGACCACAGCATGGATGGGAAAAGGCTAGGCAGAGGATGTTCACTAACCTACTATATTAAGATGTACAGCATGTCCTATAGGCGGCGTGGTGGATATCTGACACTCGTACTGGCCGGAGTCGCGGCGCTGCGGGCTGCGGATGCGCAGCGCCCACTCCTCGGAGCGCGGCTTGTGCTGCGCCTCGAAGCGCTGGTCCGACGTGTACGTGTAGCGCCCCACCGTCAGCAGGTGGATGTCGCGGTGACGGACCCATGATACCTGAGAATATCAGAGTTCACTGTAGTTACAAGTAAGAAGAAATAAATTAAATCAATACCGCCTTTGGGTTTCAGGCAAAAATGAAAAAACGGGGCAAAAAAATTTACATAAATAAAAAAAAACTTTTCTTCGTGAAACGTGTCGGTACAACTTAACCCCAGCAAATTGAACCACTACCCACTCCACTTAAAAAAATATCACGAGTACATACATTTGTGATCGATAATGATTTTTGCCTGAACGTAATATTTTCATCACACCACTACTGTGGAAAATCGTTCAAAATTTCTAATGAAACCGTTATAATAAATACTGGGCCCCAAGATCTGCTGAAGTACTAAAGTGATCATGAATACATCATTTGAGTGTTTCAGATGGCTGCGAGACTGTTCGAAAGAGATGCCGCGGCCCTGGAACACAAAGGGCAAAGAAGGAACATGGATGGGTTTTAGTCAGTACAAGTCCATTCCGCTCCGCTCAGAGCGGGGGGGTCATTTGATGATTTAAGATAATAATTATTGTTATAGGTACATGGTTAGTGGCCCACTTTCGACCGTTGCAGTTTAAATTCCCGAAGACGAGACCATCCGTCTGGTACATTTATAAAGAACACATGGACCTGTGGACAACCTAAGCGTTACTTAAATATATCAAAACTTTAAACCTAAAATATTTATGGATAGTAAACCAAATTTCAATACCAATCCAAACACTATTACGCCTAACTTTCTGATCCAAGCATACATTACAAAATGAAGTACATGAAACTTAGTGAATAACCTTAGAAATACCGTTAAGTTAATCAAAACGGCATCGCGATAACTAATCCAGTGGATTGCCCTGTCTAACTTATTTGAGATGGGTCGAACAATGATAACAAGAAAATAACTATTCGTAGGTAGAACCAAGAATAAATGAACTTGGTACATTGACAATAGAGTTTAAAAACATAAAGCAAGTGAAAGTATCAAAGTAGATAATTACTTAAAATTAAAAAAAATCTGAATAAAACAAAACAAACAACTAATTAACCTTTTGTCAGCCATAGTCACATATACGTGACAAGCAAGCGTACCCCAAACTACACAAATATGTGACAGAAATTGTGGCTTGGCGTGGACGGCACGCGCGTGCCTTTATGCTGTGGCGGTGAAAAGGTTAAGATGGGATTATTGGGCCACGTTCATACCAAAGCGTATAGTAAGCCACTGACTGTATAAGTATAGACTAAAATGTATAAAAAATAACTACAGCCCACTGACTGTGTAATTGTTGTTTATACATTCTCGCAGTTGGTGTCCGTTTGTACTGGCTGATTTTTTAAACGTAGGCATTATTTTAAATATTACTGGTCGGCCTGCTCCATATATTTTTATTTGATTTCTGAATCACTATAATGGTTGCTGGCCTACCCCAGCCGACTGCAAATCACAACACATAACTTTCAAACAGAAACAAAATTAAACGTTTTAAAATAATTGAAATAAAAATCATCAATTTACAAAAACTACAACGTACAACTAAAATTTTGACGCACGCAGAAAACTCTCAAGTCTTACTTTTTGTTATGATCAACCTTTCTAAAATCAAGTCAGTCTTAAGTTACAAAGTCAAGTCAATCCCACTATTTATCCAACAGGCAACAAGGACCTTAGTCGGGTAATATCAAGACTGCCTTCCAACTCCCAAAGCGCTTTGGGTTCCGTTGCAGAAATAAGTTCTACACGATTCGGAAATTGCCTATTGTAAAGTCGAGCAAAACTGTGTTCGAAGACTGCGAGACCTATACACAAGCTCGATATTACAGTTTCTATACAACCAAACAATCTCGCGACACCTGTTCTGTTTCTGAATAGAACTTTATCATAACTTTGTACTCTTAAACTAATTTTGTTATCCTGAGCTGTTCTACTGCAGTTTTGTTGAAATTACCTTCTGGAATTATGTAGGTTTGAATTTGTATTGCAAGACGATGCGATTCCGTGCTGAACGATGAGTTTTCTTTTTGGAAGATGTCCACTGCTGGACATAGGCCTCCCTCAAGTGTCGCCACATTGTCCCGTCCCGGCGCAGCAGCCGATCGCTCAGCCACTGCGCCAACAGTGCCGTCAAACGTTTCAACCACCTTACCCGCTTTTATTTATTTATTTATTTTATTTAACACTTCAAGCACAGAAGTACTGAGGCGGACTTAATGCCATAGGCATTTTCTACCAGTGCTTTTCAGTTTCTGTTCAAATTTTCATAGTGCATGTGTAACTACGTAACTGTTATCGTTTTTCAACTTATTCAATTCATGTCGTAATACCTTAAATTAAGTGATACACGGATTAGGACTAGCGCCCCGTAACATAACGTGTATTAACACGTTTATGATAACTAAGCTAAAGTGTACGACGTGTTTTTATATTAATTCGAGTCATGAATATGATTTGTTAATGAATTGTTTTTGATATGCAAAAATATAAAACAATACAAAACACTTTTTTTTTACAAATATAATACTTAGATAAAAGTAGTTTAATATCAATCAACATGTCGAGCTTTAAAACCAAAACCATTGTCAAACAAAAGTAAGAAACGTCAAAATTATTTATTTCTGATCAAGCTCGACCAACAACTCAATACTCAATAGACTGCTATTATATAAATTAAGACTGCCAATAACAGCAATACAACTCAGTTTAGCACAGATTTCAATGCGAAGCTCACTATTCATCCTAGAATGGTACCAACGGAAACTGTGACTGAAATAGAAGGACAGGACTTTGAAGCTGAAACCAGTGGGTCTCTATTGAGTTTGAGCATTTGCTAAATTAGAGATAGAGCTTGGTAATTAGGCTTTTGTTAATGCTTGCTGTTTTTATTTGGGATCTTAAATGGCTTGCGGAATTGTAATATATATATCGAGTATCATCATCATCTGCTTAGCCTTTTCCCAACTATATTGGGGTCGGCTTCCAGTCTAACCGGATGCAGCTGAATACCAGTATTTTACATGGAGCGACTGCCTGTCTGACCTCCACAACCCAGTTAGTACTGGGTAATACAATACCCCTTGGTAAGACTGGTTGTCAGACTTTTTGAGCCACTGACTAGCTAACGACTGTCAAAGATCTACAAATGACAGCCGGGACCAACGGCTTAACGTGCTTTCCGAGGCACGGAGGAAACTCGGTATGTAATGGGCGGTGGTGTATATATATATCGAGTTTCGATATTATAATAAAACTTGTACATTTTGGCTGAGGCTTACACTTGTATCTACAGTCAAATTAAAGTAATTACTGAACTTTGAGTAATTACTTATGCAATGGACAAGTATTTGAACGAAGTTATAATCGACAACGAACACAAAGCAAAACATTCTAACTTTTGAGAGTTCTAACTTCAAGCAATTACTCATCATCATTCTCTTGCCCTTATCCCAAATCATTTGGGGTCGGCGCAGCATATCTTCACTTCCATACTTTTCTTCTACTCGTCAACTCATCAGACACCTCCTTTTTTGCCATATCATCCTTTACACAGTTCATCCATCGTTTCTTTTGTTTTCCTCCACTTATATACCCATCCACATTCATTCTCAAAACTTTCCTCACGACATTTTCCTCATTCTTCCCCATCACATGCCCATACCACGACAACCGATCATCACACAACTTTTCAGGCACCAGCGCCTCTTTTAGACTTATTCTTTTGTATTCATTTCTTATTTTATCCATTCTCGTAACACCACATACCCCCCTTAGCATTTTCATCTCAGCCACATTCAAATGCCTTTCATTCATCCCTTTTTTGACCCAACATTCTGATCCATACAAGACAGCAGGTCTTATCAATTACTAAACTACAGAATATAAATCGTATCTTATGTAGTTACTTTTACTCACGTTAATCACTTGACTTATAGATTCTTTCTTTCCTTTTTTTTAGATTATAGATACGGATATTAGACTTAGACTTATTTAGAATTTTTTATTTTTATTTATGGGTTTCATACCGTTTACTAACACTAAAATACGTAAACTAACCTAAATTTATGCTCAAATGAAAACCGTTGTTGAATTTTCAACGCTTGACACATACGTACATTATTTAATTCTTCTGTTAGCTGTCGCTTAGTGTAAGTAGAAACAGTAATTAATGTTAATTGTGATAACATGTGCTAATGCGACTAATTGGCTCGGAAACATTACGTGAGTCAGTTCAGTCTCATTCAATTCACTGATCTTGACTACATAATCTGTGCGTGCACTCCGCACGCTTAACCTCATAACGAGTGAGACAAACTTATTCTGTGGTTTTCTGAATGAATTCACGAGCCTTGTATTGTTTGTAATTACTAGTAAGTTATATAATATGTCAGTATCGATTAAGTTAGGATAGGCACATTTATCACAATCGTTTATATAGGTAATAGTAGATAAATCTATACAAATAAATAAAATTGAAGTGTCTGTTTGTTATATCAAAATAACATTTTTTTACAGAATGTATGAATACACGGCACATAAAACAAAATATTTTTTTTTAATTTTTTCTGTCTGCCGGTCTGTCTGTCTGTCTGTTTGTTCCAGCGAATCTCCTAAACGGCTTGATCGATTTTGACGGGACTTTTACTAGTAGATAGCTGATGTTATAAGGTCTAACTTAACAGAAAAATAATTAGGGTTCCATGCACAAAAAAAATAAAACCCATGAAATTGTAAACAAAATCCGATTAAAAGTAATATTTTTTATAATAATTTCACGCGAACGTAGGTCGCGAGCTACAGCTAGTACATAAATAAAACTGAATAATATTACAATGACAGTTCAAACAAAAGACTACTCACTGTTCTATTCTGCAGGTTCTTCACTTTGCACAGCAGAAGGACCGGGTGTCCCACAAGGCCAGTCACGTTGTCCGGCGTGCTGGGGTCAAAGTATGGAGCACCAGGGGTCTGTGGCCAGTCTTCTAGGAACTCCGTCCTGAATCTTCTGGAAGATTCTGATACTGTGCTCTGATCCCGAGGGCGGTTGTTACCACTGTCTTGACGGCATACTGTGAACAAAAGATTATTATTAATTTGAGACATAAAACATAACATCACGCCTGTAATCCCCGAAGGGTTAGGTTGAGATGTGTTAATACATCCGCGTTTCGCCATTCATGTTTGGGACTTATGTAATAGGGGGCGAGCCTATTGCCATCAACCGGGTACACATTTAGTCTTCATGACTGCTACTGAGAAATTGATGATGGGAAAAACGAACCCAGGACCTCATGCTAAGCAGTAGAGCTAGCGACCAGTAGACAAACGATTCACAAAAATCTAGTAAAATGTATTAATTTCAGTAAGAGACATCCTTCCGCTTCGTTTTCTAATATTCTTTCTACAGCAAGAAAAATAGTATAGACACAATTTCGTGTCTAAACAAATCGTTTTTTATTGAAATTCTAACAGACTCGTACTTGGAAGCAAACGAATATCTTTACTTTTTAAGAAATATCTAGCTCGGAGGAGCTCGTGGCTAAATTATAACAGCCGCTCAAGTCGATCTTCAGGTTAAGCCGCGCTTGCCTAGCTTGGTCCGTGGATGGGTGGCCACCCATTGCACGCCGAGTTTCCTCTATGCCACGGAAAGCACAGTCAATTGTAGATCTTTGACAGTCGTTAAGTAGTCAGTGGCCCGAAAGTCTGACAACCAGTCTCACCAAGGGGTATCGTATTACCTAGTACTAACTGGGTTTGTGGAGGTCAAATAGGCAGTCACTCCATGTAAAATACTGGTAATCAGCTGAATCCGGTAAGCCTGGAAGCTGACCCCAACATAATTGGGAATAGGCTGGAAGATGATGATGAGAAATATCTAGCTAGATACACTTTATACATCCATTTATTCGATTTCTAAGCGCTAAGCTCATTCCAGATGAATAGTTTTTTTGCTAGGAGTACAATTATGGTTTCTTACGCTCCGTAGAGGTCAAACAGCAATCGCTTCATCGAAAGAAATCAATCGAAAGAACGAACAAGAAATGAACGGTTATTGGAACGGAAAAGTTTGAAATGAAAGTTTTTTTTGTATTTCGCCTTTAATATTTGCAGGAAACGAAGGCGAAATATCTTCCTGAACAAGTTTATTGAACGATAAAGTTAGACAGGCTTCACTTTTATTCCTTTTAAGCACAACATAGGCACATGTCATTATGACGTTATTATGTTACGGAACGTGTTTGAAAGTAGGTACAAAAGCCCACACTTCAGTGGTAACCAATCCAGTAGATGCTGGCCTCATTTTCTATTGAACCTCCACACTGCGTTACGCTGAATCTTACCACTGGCATGTATGTGGCTGATTTTGATTCTTTTTTTCTTTAAAACGTGGTGTCGTGCGTGGTGGGTGCGTTTACAAACATTTAAACTCACATACACAAACAGCCAGACCCGGAACAACTACCTGTAGGCTATACAAATATTTGTTCCGTGCGGGAATCGAACCCGCGAGCACAGCAGGCAATCGCTCAGCCACTGCGCCAAACGCGCCGTCACGATTGTACCACAATTATGTCAATAATATGAGTGTAGTCGGATGAAACAGTAAGTTTAATTCAAATCAAAGAATTTATTTTGCGAAATAAACTAAGTAATTATAGAAACATAGCGAAGTCATTATTAATTTTAAAGAAATAAAAATTTTGTTGTTTTGACATTACGGAGGAACATTTAACTTTTTAAATTAGATTAAAGATCTTCTTTGATTAATTAAAGTTCTCAGAACATTTCTCAACCCGAAAGCGGATCGTAAAAATGAGGAATTTAATTTTTATGCTAACTTTTTACCACGAACTTTTAATTTTGTCTTTTTCTCATAATTTTTTGATTGGATTTTAGCGTCATAAGATCACTATTGTGAATTCAAAACAACAAAAAAAACATATTGGTTTAAAGGTTGTGTCTCGTACCTATACAGAACGAAAAAAACAGCAAATTTTTATTAAGTACAGAGCGGTACACAGAATTTTTTTTTTTTTTTTTAGTAGCCTGTACTGTCCCACCGCTGGGCAAAGGCCTCCCAAAAAAATAAACGACGAAAATTTTCTGATACACTTTAATTTCGTGACGTTTCGTTCCGAAAAATATTCAAGAACACGAACATTTCAACCTACACTGTATTCAGACATTCTGTCATCATCGTTATTTTCCTGCTATTATCGCAATTTATTTGGGGTCGGCGCGCATTTCTTCTTTATCCATACTTCTCTACTACTCGTCATCTCATCAGACACCTCCTTTCTTGCCATATAATCCTTCACACATTCCATCCATCGTTTCTTTGGTGTGCCTCTAATCTTATACCCATCCACATTCATACTCAAAACTGCTTCAGACTTACTAGTATGTTGTGTATAAAGGGTATATTTTACAAAAACACATACTTTACTGGGGCTTTTATTCAAGAAGCTGCCTACGTAGTCGCTACGGCTCGTAGACGCTGACGTCACAGCAACGCTATCGTAGCAGAACATTAGTCGTCTACAAAGCAATGCAGTTTTTAACTATGCTGAAAGGCATTGCGTGTAAATGTGTTGGAATAGTTATTTGAATAAGTAAAATCAACTAGTATGTTTATTGAAAAAAAACTTTTTATCACGCGAAACTCATTACTCTGCCAACAGACAACTGCAATCAAACTGTCATGAAATTTCCACCATTGTGATAAGGCAATGTATTATTACTAGTGTAAGTACATAAAAAATAACAATAATCTGTACATAATATTATAAAGAGCAAAATTTGTTTGTTAGTTTGTATGTAGGGATAGTTGCCGTAACTAATAATCCAATTCTAAAAATTCTTTCACTGGCAGAAAGCAATATTATTCGTGGATGCTATTGGCTATAAATTATATTTATATCATGCATATTAGCCGAGCTATCACAGTTTTTTCAGAAGAAGTCGCGGAAGAAATGCTAGTTTATAATTTTTGATTACTAGAACCTCCTCGTTTTTTTAGAAGTCGGTTAAAATTCATCAAACATTCAGTCCAGAGCCATCTCGTCAAACAAGAAAACAAAACACGTTCGATCAACAAAGAATTCAAAACAAAAATCATTCTCAAAAATATTATACTTGCAATTGTAAGTCACAACAGTACATCAAAAATAATTGTAAATATTTAAGGTATAGCTACAATAAACAACAATAACTTCATTAATTTATTCCACACTGCGACCTACCCTCAGATCAGATTAAAAATTAATCACATTATCTCTTAAAGACCAGAGGAGAGTAATTGAGTGGAAAATGAAACGTCCACAGAGGAGGCATAAATTGTGATTGTCAGCAGAAGCTTGATTAAGTGCTAAATTTTAAATTATGATCCCTCAGCTTTGTTGGCGAATTTATAACTGACACTTTATTACTATAGCGAGTTGTGTACGTTTCCACCAGGACTGATATTGTATGTTGGAATTTCAGCGCTCCGCACAGCGTCCAGAGGTGAAATTACAACAGTGCAAGAATATTTAGGTAATCATTTGGGTGTTGCCTAGCGTCTGTGAAAGCGGGAATTGGTTACGCAACAGATTTGTAGAATTTCTTAAGCTGGATACAGATGAGCGATTTGTATTCGATAAATGACGACCGATACATAACATTGAATCAGTAATGTTGTGTGTGTAATGTGACTGTATGTGTGTGTAATTATCTCTTTTAAGAGTCAGTGATGCTCGAATTATTATTATTATTTTTTTTTTTAATGTTAATTTGTTCAAATATATTTACATTGTATACAGACTACAAGAATTAGCATTGCCATTCAGCGTGGCAATGCTGCCAGTCTTCTGGGCACGTTTCCAGATGACAGCGATGCGGAGGAGTACTTTGACGCCTAAGTGTCCTATTGTCATCGTTGTTTAAATGTTTATATTTTCTTAATTTTAGTCTTATTTTTATCATTAGTTTAGTTCTATTTGTAGTCTTTATTTTATTAAATCTGTTTTTAAACCGATTCAAAGCACACTAATATTTTAACGTAGTCGTTTGGTATAACGTACCTCCTTTTAAAATGTTTCCCGACTATTATTATATACTAGCACTGCTTCATCAACATTCCCCTGCCTTTATCCCAATTTATTTGCGGTCGGCGCAGCATGTCTTCTTCTTCCATACTTCTCTATTAGTCGTCATCTCAGTAGTCACCTCCTCTCTAACCATATCATCCTTCTCGCAGTCCATTCATCATTTCTTTGGTCTTCTTCGACCCTTACACCCATACAAAACTTTCCTCGCGACATTTTCCTCATTCTTCCGATTTGTAAGTGAAACAAACTGATTATGATTTGGATCTAAGAATGTTTCTTTTGAATAATCACAATTATGTCAATGTACGGGTAAGGTTCATTGATCGACTGATAAAATGATTGAATTTGTATATTGAAAGAACACCCTAAACTGATAACTGATCGACTCACGGCGAATGAGTATTTTGTTTGCCCAAACGGTGCTATGCGACTACTGATCGTTCAAAAAATTGTTAAAAAAAAAAAACAACAATTAAAAATTGTTGTTGCTGACAACAATTTTTAATTGTTTTTTTTTTATGAATAAAATATACAATTTTTTGTTCTCAAAATTGTATATTTTATTCATTCGCTGCGCGTCGATGTCAGCATAAAATTGATACATTTGATATTGTACGGGTTTGATCGTATATTGTGGCTCGTGTTTTTAATACTTGGGACCAATTTAACGAATCGCTCGTCTGCCCGCCTCCTTAGGTATCCATTTTATTACGCACATGAAAAATGTATGCCCCCGGCAGTCGCGAGTAGATAAATCGCACCTGCATTGCGTGTTTTTGTTCTTTTTTCAAACTGAAATGATAAATCTTGACTGACAGTAATTGCGGTCGATTCAATTGACCGAGTAACCGGCACGTCATTTGTCGGATGGTTGTAGGAAATGAGACCTGTCGCTTCTGGAGGTCTACTCTTATTCAACGAAAAACGAAGTTTCGATCGAAATTTCGCGTGTTTCCTACCACGGTTCAATTTCGTTCCGAAATTTCTTACGAACGAAAATTATTTGACGTTTAGATTCTCTAAACCTACTCTAATTCGAAATATTACGAACGGATATTTGAATTTGACAAGCGATTGTTCGGAATTTTAACCTCAAATTTGACGAAACCAAAAGTGTTACCTTTTGATTTTCGTTTTACGTTTAGTTTTGAGAATATTGTGAGAAATGGCTACAAAAATGCTTTTAGTCAAAGCTGCTTTACGTGAAGAACGTGTAGAGCGTAGAAGGAACCGGCGCCGCCTGCGCAACCAACTAAATATCAACGAAATTCAATTCAATAAAAATTAGCATATCACTGTTCATAAAACTCGTCTTTTCAGATCCTTACGGCCTTGAATTTTATATATATTATATACAGTAAGGAAGTACGTCACATTCTCGCAATATGCAAATGAAAGGAATCTTATTAAGCGACGGTATGTACCTAATATGCATAGGTTTTATTAACTATTTATATTAATGTATTTTGAATACAAAATACATTAATATCATACATATCATACATTCTTATCATTAATGTTACAGATTTTATGAAAAATATGGGCTTCCTGGCGTGATTAGGTGCATTGATTGCTCTCATATTGCAATTGTTAGACCTTCTGAGCACGAGGAACAATATTTTAATCGAAAACATTTTCATTCTCTTAACACCCAAGCTGTTAGTATAAGATCTAATTATTAATGATTTCATTGTGACATCTACTGTTGTTTATTATGATTCTCATTAATAAGGGCAAGAGCTGCATTAGTGCAAATGTTAGAAAGGAATAGGTAGGATAAAGTTCTACCCAAGCACAACATTACCATTTATCTTTAGTGACATTTATAATTATTCTTTTTTATAAATGATTTGATTTTGACTTTAATAAAAGAATAAAATTTATACTTATAATAAAGTTTTATTTATTTTAACCCTAAAGAAAGAAACAAAGAAACAACAAACAAAACAGTAAGAAAAACTTAATTCCTATTTATATTATCTCTAAGTAATTCAATCAGCTGCAGCAGGACAGATGTGATGCCTGCCATCTCAGTCCTGAGGCCTGCAACCTCAGTCCTGAAGCCTGCGAGCTCGGTGTTCCTCACTGTTTCTCTCTCTACACGCCCCTCTTCATATTGAAACAATCTGCTTCTGACGTCAGAGCCAGCAGCAGATTGTCTCCTTCTGGGACGTGTAGGATTTGAGGCTGCAAAACAACATTCCAATTTAAATAGGTAACTTCCCTCAACAAAAAAATGCCTAAGATGCCTAAGGTTTAGTGAATATTGAAATGGACACAATTTATTGTGTCAAAGTAAATACAGGAATATCAGTAAAGGCATAATAGTTTTTGTTTGTATTATAGTCTTTACATTTATTACACAAAATAGAATGTCGTAGCTTGTGCCCTGCCCCTTCCCCCCCTCGCAGGTTGTAACAGCTGCCTATCTTCGAGTCTGGGTTCGACATACTCTCCAACTTCGTCATGCCAAACCAAACTAAGAGGCTGTGAGAAGCTCAGTGGTTGGCTTGTTTGACTGGAGGTGGATGGAGTTGGTTCATCAGTCTTTTAAACTAAAAATATGTATAAAAGGTTATTATTAGAAGAGGCGATACTTTGTGTTAGTGATAAATCAAATATTATGTATGTATGTAATATGATATTTACTTACAAAGTTTTTAAATCCAAAACAAAACTTGTGGAGACCCAAAATACAGCAGACTACGACAATACGACTTGAAACTTTCTTAAGGAATGTGTATCGCGATTGTGAAGTATGTAAAAACGCACTTGGAAACATGATTTATTTAACACAACACTTGAGAAACACTTTAGTAAATTTTTCAAAGTATTCAAACAAAAAATCGTAAGTTGACATGTTATGATTAGATTGTGAATATACTGATATTTTAGGTTGTCATACGTGACTACCCATTGTTGCCATGAAATAGTACTCTTCAAATTAGTCGGTTAACAATGACAGTGAAAGGGTGTTTTATAGTGTCGCGGTGAATGTTGTCGAAAATAGAATTTTTATCTATATATTTATATTTTCTGCATTAATATTACAAGTAATATTTAATAAATCACATTTTTAACATAAAATGTAAAATAAAGCAAAGGAGTTTATTAAATTTAAGTTAAAGTAAAAACCGTAATTTACTTTAAATGACATCAAAAAAGACCCACACAATATTATAGATTCCATTCGTTCACGAAAATTGTCTATGGTTTCGAACTTCTTGTGGGCGTCCGAAAATGAAATAGAGTAGGATCACTTACGAAACTTCGTTTAAATTTCGTTCGTTTGCGAAGTATCGTTTCGGAGAAAGAGAGTAGACCCCCTGTTTCTAAAGTATATTTTACGTTGTTCAATTATTTATTCGAGCTTATAGATTCTTACTTGCGGTCGATTACTCAAACGCTGCTTAATAACAACTCAGAGGCATAAAGAATTAAATGGAAAAATTGATATTTCACAACACTGGTTAAATATGGACATGTTATGGTCATCTTGCAATGTTAGACTTTAAATCTAAGTCGGGGTCGGGCAAAGTGTTATTGGGTTTTTCTATCAGGAATTTCTCAGTAGCAGCCACGGAGTCTTAATTTCGGTCTGGTTGATGGCAATAGGCTCGCTCCCTATTAAATGGGACTGAAAACATAACTGGCGAAATGTACGTGTACTATTAAGTACACCTCTGTTTATCCTTTAGGTATAACAGGCGTGATGTTATGATGTTTAAGACTAAGTATTTGTAACGACAAAAATATACTTAATAAAATATAATCAGTGCCTTAAAAAATTTGAGTTTGAATAAGTTATTTTCTATAGATAGGGGTCTTTAAGCGCCAAGGTTCGAGCTTACAAAGTGCTTACTAATTATAAGGTAAGAGCAAAAAGTTATGAGCCGTTTTTAATTTTATATATTTTATAATGAATAACCTTTTCAACAGCACGTTAAACTTGTAACGTTAAAAGGTTTTTCAGAAACTTTCACACAATTTTAACTTTTTTGTTTAGTTTTGCTTTTGTACACTGTACTTGATAAGGTTAGTTACAAAGTTCGTTGTATTAAAACGTGAGCTTGAAACATTAATCATATTCTCATAATTGTTATTATAAAAATTAGTAGGTACTTGGAAGTAGATTTATTGAAGTGATAAAACTCATGGTATGCAAATTGCTTTCGTTTACTTTCTTTATCACACAGCTTTATTTATTTAAAAAAACCGACCAACTGCGAAGCGGACTCACGCATTCGGTTCCGTACCATCGTAGTAGGGGATCCCCCTTTAATTTTTAATTTATTTCCTATTATAACGGTAACAGAAAGACACAATCTGTGAAAATTTCAACTGTTTACCTATTAAGGACCATGCATGAGATACGCCCGCTGACAGACAGATGGACGCACGGACAGCGGAGGCTTAGTAATAGGGTCCCGTTGGTTACCCTTCGGGTACGGAACCCTGAAAAACTAGCGACACGCTCTTTCTGTGCCATCTAGTAATCATATATGGCATGTGTGTGAAAATATCGAGATTTCTGTGTTATATCCAAGTCAATAATGGAATAATCGTACAATGAAACATTTCGGAATAAATTCTCCAAATGATTGTGAATACCGAATCTATTTGTTGCATAATTTTGTTGCATTTGCATGAAAACATGGCCCCAAAAATAGACTATTCTTTTCTTCATTGAATGAATACTTTAAAATTGCTTGAGCTATAAAAAACTATACTTAAATCATTCGGTCGATAATCCGAAACAAAACTATATCTTCAACTCTGTTATTTTACAACATCTAAACATTACGTAACTGTAATAATATGCGCTTCCCACAGCCACATCCATTCATTACTCTCACGAAAAGCAAAAATAAAACCTCCCACGCACTCAAGATAACATCACAAAACGCTTACCAATAATGCAGCCCAGGAAATGAGCTGTGAATAGGCAGACGGCAGCCGCTCGCGCCATCTCTCAGGCCACCCCGGGGTGCGGGGTCATCGCTCCTGGAAACAAAAGAATGCGCTAATAACCTCTGTTACCCTTGGTGTTAAGTGGAGTGTTCACTTGGTGGAATACAAAAATAGGTAAGTTTCGCCATTTCGATTTACATCAATGGCCACAGTGGGAATAGTAACGCACGAGTCATAGAGTTTGAACACAGTATTTTTTTTTAACTATTCTAAAAGTTTAAATACACGGTGACGTCTAGTAATCCACACTGGACCGGCTTTGTGGTCTACGGCCAACTCCTTCGCTCAGAGAGGAAGCCTGTTTGCTCTGTGTAGGCTGATATTTTAGGCAATTTATTTACTTAAACTTCATGTACGCACGACGGCCAATCAAGCTGTACAAAACCAGTTTATGCGGATCTCTCATTGTATAGGAAATCTGTACAAAGCGAGGCCAAGTTATACAAAAAATAAATGTATAGCTTTATGTGCCGCCGTGTGTACAAGAGTGGTACATAGGCGGACTTAATGCCACAAGGCATTCCTTTCCAGTCAAACTTTGCTTCCTGCCTTTGCCTTTTGCCTTAGCTTGTTTTATCAATAGTCTGCTGGCTCTTAGTTTTCACTTACTGAAACTAAGCTACGTATCAATATTTGAGTTTACCAGATATGTCAAAACCAAAGTCGAGAGATTGACTTAGGTAAGTAGTAACTTTTTTTTTTTTTCCGGATGGGAAATCATCAAATGACCCCCCCCCACTCTGGGCGGAGCGGAAGGGAGTGTCAGACTTGTACTGACTAAAACCCATCCATGTTCCTTCTTTGCCCTTTGTGTTCCAGGGCCACGGTATCTCTTTCGAACAGTCCCGCAGCCCTGGCAGGCATCGGTCCTTGCGGACCCCTACTTGTAAGTAGTAACTTGGAGTCAGGGTATCGATTTGTTCCGAACGCGAACGATAATAATCTAAGAAATTGACCTCATTTCGATATTTTTAGGTCATAACTTGCTTTGAACCTGCCCCAACACGGTCATAAAATTTTGGCTATTTATTTTGAACTTCTTAATGTCTATTATTTATGACGTCGAACTGTCTTTGCTGTCATCGAACTGGAATATCATCACGAATTGACATTGCTACCATCATTATACCACTGACTAACTGCCATTTTATTTTTAATTCGTTTAGTCCATCCAAAACTTGTCTAGAAGATATCGCTATTAGCGATAATATTGACGTTGTGAACTAACGACCCGACCCGGCTTGGCACGGTGGACGTTTTTTTAAATCTTTACTTTTTTATTATTTTTCTAGTAATACAGATAGCCTGTTTTACTCAGCAATAATGTAACATTCTAATAGTGAAATAATTTTTGAAATCGGTCCAGTAGTTTTCGAGTTTATTTGTTACAAAGATACAAAATACAATTTTTTTCTCTTTATAATATTAGTGCAGACTAGCTATATTACAATGCTGGTAGACAATAAAGTATATTGCATTAATCTATTGCTGTCATCGAATTGACACTATTATCATCGAATTGATATTCATTTTCATGCAGCCAAATATTTGTAATATACCCAGTGAACACTCAGCTTTAGTTGGTTGGTATGTAAAATAGGACGCGGCATTTGATGCTCGGTGAAAACGGTAGGGTTTGTAAGGGCGTCAATTTTCTTGAGTAGGCACTCTTACTGCGTGTTTTATATTGTTCTGTTGCTGTCTTTATTGCTTGCTGGGTTAGTACATGACTTGCGTTTTGTTCGCCTTTTTGTTTTTGTAACATTTCATAACATTACACCACGCCTGTAGGGTAAGGCAGAGATGTACTTAATAGTACACCAACATTTTGGTAGTTATGTTTAAGTCCCATGTAATAGGGGGCGTGCTTATTGTCATCAAACAGGCATAAATCCTGACTCCGTAGCTGGTACTGAGAAATTCCTGATGGAAAAACCCAATTACACTTTGCCCGACCTGGGCGTCAAACCTCATGCTCAGTAGTCGCGCTTGCGACCACTTCCGAAAAAGGCTATTGTTTTTTTTTCTTACCTATAATTGGATGCTATTTTTTAAAGCTGCTGTTGTGTCCCTTGTGTTTTGAACTAACATGAACATTATTAGCCACAGAATATCGGATATAGACACTGAAACAACTTTTTATCGTGATTGTAAAATTACCTTTTTTTTTTTAATTGCCCATCTGTGTGACTCTATAAAGAAACTTGGCTAATATAAATTATTTATAAATTACCTGGGGATGGTGAATTAGTGTCGCCACCCACAGGTAATTTTCAAATAGTTTATGAGGCAGAAAACTTCAAATGAATTCTATTTTGTTTTTTTTTATTTATATTTACAAATGCTAAAAGTGGAGGAGCTCGTGACTAACTAAATAACAGCCGCACTGGTCGATCTTAAGGTTAAGCCGCGCTTTCTTAGGTTGATCCGTGGATGGGTGACCACCTATTACATACCGAGTTTCAACCGTGCCTCGGAAAGCACGTTAAGCCGTTAGTCCCGGCAGTCATCTGTAGATCTTTGACAGTAGTTACAGGTAGTCAGTGGCCCGAAAGTCTGACAATCAGTCTTACCAAGAGGTATCGTATAACCCAGTACTAACTGGGTTATGAAGGTCAGATGAGCAGTCACCCTATGTAAAATAATGGTATTAAGCTGCATCCAGTTAGACTGGAAGCCGTCCCCAATATAGTTGGAAAATGGCTAGGCAGATGATGAAATGCTAAAACGTGGGAGTAAACGTACTGTAAACGGACACTCTGCTTACCTCTTTGGGGATTATGGGCGTGATTTTATGCGTATGTATTTGGTTGATGATGCTTATCGAGTGACGTGAAACACCCAACTATTTACAAGAATCTCACCGCCTATCAATTGCAGAACATCACTAATGAACGAATACAACCAGTATCTAAGTGTTCACTAATGGAATCTTTGTGTAACCTTATCTAATATCGTGACAAAGAAACCTGTCTTAACCTAACATGTGTTAGAACATTACACTTCGAGTGATGTAACGTAAATATGAAGGAATTTGATATGAGGAACAGATTTTTCTGCCCTAAGCTTTCGACCTATTTATTTCTTACTATATTATATTACTAGTTTACTCTGGCTTCGCCCGCGCCGAGCTCGGTAATTATCCCACAGGATCGTACCACACGGATAAAAAGTGTCCTATGTGTTAATCCAGGTTATAAAGTATCTGTGTGCCAAATTTTATCCAAATCCGTCCAAGTGTTTTTGCCTGAAAGAGGAACAAACATCCACACATCCTCACAAACTTTCGTATTTACAATAGTTGTGAGATGTAAGATTTTGTGAGAATAGATGGATAATATGTAGGTTTTACTTTTTAACGAAAACTTAACGGATTTATTTAAAACATTACAGTAATATAGGTTATATATGAAACTAACATATGTGTTATAATTTATAAAGATAGAATCTTTGACAGTGGTTCACACGGCGTCACCTATCGGATCCAAAACTATCTTATCCAAACATTGAAATCGGTTGGGTAGTTTCGGAGAACATAATGACAACTGATTTTCATATACTATACTAGCGACCCACCCCGGCTTAGTACTGGTGAGAAACAAAATTTTCTTTCATACAAACCTTGTCCTGGTCACAATAAAAAAACAACCAAATCGGTCGAGCCGCTCTTTATTGATGCTCGCGTGTGGTGTGGGTACCAGTCTACCCACACCACAGCGTGCTTCTACAGAGTCGTGATGTTTACAGCTCGAGGCGTGGACAATATTCAATGTCTGATCGCAGCGGAGTTAGGACGTCCCGGAACTGACCCGATTCATTGTGCCCCGTGTGTAATTTCAAGTAATTTGTGAGTTTAATACTAGAAACAGTGTATCGCACCCAGTGTATTTTCATTGCACGAAATCCATCTTCTGCCCACATGATGTACGATCCTAACGGAATAAATCCTGACAATCCGACATTTAAATAGAATTAAATTTATTTTATTTATTTTCGTATTTGTGGGCAAAAGCTAGTACTTAATAAATTAGAAACCGCCTTCAGGAATAACATTGTCTTGATTTACCCTAGAGCTAACATTCTACTAGTTTCATGTCAGCCGTAATGATTGCGTGTCCAGTAACAACAGCCAATCAAATCAGTTCATAGTGCTTTCAGAACCCAGTACCACAATATTGTATAACACTCTTTTCTATTTTACTCCGACAATTTTGAAGAAATTCGTAATACATTGCTTCATATGTTTGAAACATTGGTCTGCTTGGCAAAGTAAAAAACGTAATGAATTATCAAAAGAAATAGCATTGGGAATATTTTACGCAATATCCCCTGTGGGTACCTCGATAATTATTTATATCATGAAAAACGAGTAAAACAATTAGTTTAGAATTCATGAAAAAAGTTTATATTATTTTTATAAAATATGTTTAATGGTATTCAGCTGCATCCGCTTAGACTGGAAGCCGACCCTAACATAGTTGGGAAAAGGCTAGGCAGATGATGATGATGATGATGTTTTATATGTTATCTTACCAAATAATTATTATGTTATATTATAAGTTTATAACAGATAATATTAAAATAAAATTTTATAATTTATTTAATTGATATTAAGGACATGTTGTTTTAAAATTGTTAATTGATTCAGTATTAATTTCATTTAACACATTAATTTTATACTTTTGCTGTGGGCTACAGGGTACGTAATTGTACCTTAGCTTTAAGCCCATTGTAAGATTTTCACGTATTATAGAATTCAAATAAAGATATGAATAAAATGAGAGGAGGTTCCTGTCTCTGGAGCCCTAACCACCGGTAGCTTGGACCCTGCTCCGGACACCAGCGGACTACTATTTTTACTAAATGTTTTTATGTAATTTTTGTCAAAAAAAGTATTTAAAAATGTAATTAGTATGTAAGAAAAATGAATAAACGAATATGAATAAATTGGTAGGTACCTACTGGCAAAAAAAAACGATCATGACCAAGTACCGCAAAAATGTTATGAAGTAATTTCAAATTAAAACACCACTCAAATAATCCCTTTTTATTTCACCAAAATGGTTTCATACCTACCCATTTCAAGGATATCCTCGCTATGATAATAAAAAATTCTAACGAACCTAGCTATGCTCCAACATTTGAATTTTCAGGACGTTAACGTAATATAATAAGCTACGCATATACTGATCATAAAAGTTTATGTACTAACTAGTGCCTCAGTTATTTTCCATGAATTTCTTTTGCATTCAATTCTGCCTGGATCCTAACCGTAGTTGCTTGGAAGGCTGTCAACGAAACTTAATGTCTTGTGTTTTTATGAAAATGACGTCTAAATAACCGTAGAAAGACGTATAAATTGCTGTTGAATGTAATACAATACAACATATATGAATGAGCCTTCAAAATATTTTTATTATATTTGTTGGTGTTACGGAACCCTGTGAGTATGAGTACGACTCGCACTTGGCCGGTTTTTTTTTTAAAGAAAGATATTATGTTAGGTCTTGGTCGCTGGAAAAAAGATGGATATTTTTATTAATGTTAAAAAATAATTCATCAACACAACGTCTAATAATTTAGAGTCCAGGATAATTCGGTGTGCTTAGGTACCAGAAAAATGTGTCAGGGTTTATTAATGTCGTAAAAAAGACATACACAAGTCTAGAGGCAACTTGTTCGTGCCTACTCGTTACAACAAATTGTGTTCGTAATATTTGCTTGTCATTACGCTTATACTTAGCAGCGTTCAAATAACGTTGCGTTGTTACGACTGCGATAGATAATACGGAACGTATGATACAGAAAGAGATAGCTATATTAATTGTGCTTGAAGAACTTAAATTACGACAATTGTCTGAATTTGTCTGCAACAATTTGCGCGCGCTAGTGCGATATCTACCTCTTTTAATTTATAATATAATTTTATGGAACTAAAAAATTCGAAGACGTTGTAACATCCACCACCCCTCAATGGGTCCACGGATTACAGAGAGAAGGCTTATGTTCCAGAAATGAAAACGGTACAATTATGTTAATTTCATACCATACCTAACTGGTAGACAAAGGTCAACCAATTAAGCTGTTTCCGTACAGGTTTTTCTTACAGTAGGTAATTATTCGGTTCATTTGATATTCATTCAGCGGAAAATATTACAATATGCCAGTCCTGGCATGAAAGGTTAATAAAGTCAAACGATGTCTGTTTTATGAATAAAAAAGGTCTTCTATAAAATATTTATGATTGCGTTTTTTTTTTGTTTGTTGCGTGGTTGGTTCAGAGGGTCAAGCCATTACTAAATATAATTGTTATATTACGGACTTGCCATACCGCTAGACGTTGTTCAATAGCTCATTTCTGTCAGTCACTAACATAATTAATAGGCTAAATAATAACAGCCTCGTCAGGTTAAGCCGCGCTTGCCTAGGTTGGTCCGTGGATGGGTGACCGCCCATTGCATACTGAGTTTCCTCCGTGCCTCGGAAAGAATGTTAAGCCGTTGGTTCGGTTATCATTTGTAGATCTTTGACAGTCGTTACAGGTCGTCAGTGGCCCGAAACTCTGGCAACCAGTTTTATCAAGGGGATCGTATTACCTAGCACTAGCTGGGTTGTGGAGGTCAGCTAGGCAGACGATGATGAGTAGGATACTGCTTTCCATGCTCGAACAAAAAGTATACAGTTTTAAATAGGGTTAGCTTTTTAAGACAACTATGTATAAAGAACGATTGGAAACAATATTACTAAGAATTATTGGACTTAGGGTTTTGTAAAAAGTAGAGTATATTAATTATGCCCTTTGGGATTGTAGCGTCTCTTAAGAAAGTAATGCGTTGGTTCAGCAGTGGATATATTTTGGTTATAAAGTTTAAAACCCATTTTGAAATGCTTCATCGGGCAGCTGTTACACCACTCTAATAAACTATCAGACAAAATCAACCACTCCAACTTTATCTTAAAACAATATCCACACGAATCAGAATACTAAGATAGTTACTCTATCTCCCATTCTGCCTCATTCAACATTCCTTTGTTAGCAAGTCGCTCCACTAGATTTTGAGACAATAGAACAAATAATGGATGCTTGGACTTCTAAGATAACATGATATATCTTCGTACGAAACTGTTCAAAGACTCATTATGTTCGTTCCTTCAGATTTTGGGATACGATAACGTTAACGACTTGATGATTATAAAGATAGGTAAATGAAAGGGGTCTGTGTTTACACCCACATCTTGTTAGACTCTTTCTCTTGTTTCGGTTTCAAATACATGGTCAAATTAAAAGTGATCGGTATTCTTTATTTAAAAATGATCATCTTTCGGCTCTTGTCTCATTCTACTAGAGATCGGTGCAACACGTTTTTTTCTTACATTCTCCCCTGTCAGACGTCACGGTATCATTTACTCCTTTCTCTTTCATATCAGTCTTCACACAATTCATCCATCTCTTCTTTGGCCTTCCTCTCCCTCTCCATCCATCAACATTTCCTTTATCTAAAAATGATAAAACAAAAAATTCCGTTTTTCTAATCATTATTTCTGGTAACACCAGGTACGCACAACGACCAATCAAACTATATAAAACCAGTTTATGCGGATCTCTCATTGTACGGGAAATCTATACAAATCAAGGCCATTTAAGGCCATATATTTCCCTGACAGCAGTAGAACTACTTTGTTTAGCAATAGTATTTTTTGGATGGCACCTCGACTTTATAACCATTTACCAAAATGTATAATAGATTTAAAAAGTATGGACATATTTAAATGTAATGTTAAAAAAATGTTATTGGTAAAATCTTCTTAGTGTTAATGAATATTTGTGTGACATACTCTAAATAATGTTTATTACTTAAGTTTGAATTAAATTGCGTATTTCACAATGATTGATTAATGACTTTAGCATAATAGATTCTCTTTGACATTATTACTTTGACATTATTACTTTGACATTATTTACTTTGACTTTAATTGACAAATTTAATAGACATGTAATTTTGAACTTTAATGTATTTAAATTTTTAATTTAGGGACTCACCACGTTCCGAACTAAATGTTGCATGCCTAGTGCAGAATATGGTGACACTAACAACTTTCCTGTTCTTTAAAAAACCCACCTGTATAACCACCCATACTTGCAATAAATGAATTTGAATTTGAATTTTGTACTGTAAATGTATAGCTTAAAAAGTTATTTTATTTTTGTTTTTAGATATCTGCACCCGTCATTAAATTGTCAAATTAAAACCATTTTCCTCTCTCCTACTTTCCTGAGCCCAACAGTATCCACAATGAACATACCATGGTACCTACCACCTAAGTTCACATTGTGGAACGCATTTTTATACATTGAGTATTATTTTTACGCCGTTAAGGCACAAATAAAACATCCCCTGTTTCCGGAAACTCAAACAATTAAGAAAATTAAATTACAAACAAACACAAGAACAAAACCCTCATTTTATGCCATTTAATTTCAGATCGTTGATTACAAAACTGGTAGAAAATCAATAAACCGTCCGAAGCCCTTCAAAATTTCTTAACAAACTTTTGAGCGCCATATTGTTCCAATTTCAAATCTAAAGCAATAAGCTTAAAACGAACTGGTTCGTTGCTTTCTGATGAAAGCCTTCGGCATGGGATAGGCTTCAAGACTTTATTGTTAAGGCTTTGTGTTATATTGGTTGTATAGCTTCCACTCTCTGCCCCAAATTTTCTTTGATATCAGAAATCGGAATGTTCGCGTTCGAACATAAAATTTATTGATGTGTAGCAAATCTGTTATATCCGGAAGGCATGAGATGTCCCATCGTCGATATTATTATTATTATTGGCAAACGGTAACAAAAAGTGCTTTTGGCAACGTTTGCCAATTATTCTCTCATTGGGATTCCAGAATAAATATAATTGGTACGTATTCTTCTACTTCCTACTTATATTATAATATGTGTGAGGATGTATGAATGCTTGTTACTCTTTCACGCAAAAACTAGTGACTGAATTTGGGTAAAATTCGGCACACAGATAGTTTATAACCTGGATTAACACATAGGATACTTTTATCTCGGTAGTACGATCTCGTGGGACAATCACAGAACACCACGCGGGCGAAGCCACGGGCACAAGCTAGTAATAATATTTATAAGAATGAGTACTTAATACATTTTTGTTATTATTTATTTTTTTGTGAGATAATTATTGATTGAAAAATCGAAAAAGATTCTAGCATAAGTGAACAAAATCAAAATTGTTTCTTGATAACTTCTCCTTATTGACTGCTAAATCCTTATTAAACAAAACATATAAAGTTCGTTCAATATTCTAGTTAATTAATAATCCCTGAAGACATCGCCGGTAGGTATTTGTTTAGGAAACAACACTTTATTTTGAAAGTAAACATAGTTTTTTAGTAGGCATTAGCGAAGGTCCTTTTTGCTCGCTAATCAAATAACTTCTGTTTAATTACTTGTTCAAACTAACGTCTCAAAAATGATTGTTTTACACTTGTGCTTCATTAACTTGCCGAGGCTTTTAAACAAGATTCATGATCAACTTAGCTTATTTTATTCCACTGATGGACATATATCTCTTCTAAGCTGACCACAACATTTTAACTCAAAGCATTTATTTCAATTAGACCATAACAGGCACTTTTGAATGTCGCAAAAACACTAAATAAAGAGAAGCTACAGTCACAGTCACAAGGAATAATAACTTGAGAAAGTACTGTAGTTGCACATCCCACAGCGTAGATCTCTTTGGAGAAGAATGGGCAAGAAACTCAATGGACACTCTTTTAAATCAAAACATTGTTAAAAAATCTTGGTTACATCATTCATGCTGAGATTATACATATATGTGAGAACGATTTAGAAAGACGAGCACATTAAGAGCGTCCAGAGTAAAAGATTAAATCAACAATTCATCATTCTCAATTCATCATCATTCATCATCCCAATTTATTTGGGGTCGGCGCAGCATGTCTTCTTCTTCTATACTTCTTTATTACTCATGATCTCATCAAACACCACCTTTCTTGCCATATCATCCTTCACACAGTCCATCGATTCTTTGGTCTTTCTCTACTCTTATGCACATCCACATTCATACTCAAACTGAGCCAAAATACTCTTTCTGCCACTTTTTTAATAATGTCTGTTCATCCAGCTAGCTCACGTCCTTCGATAAACATGCTGATATGCATTTTCTTTGTTCAAGTCTTTTGACAGCTGTGGCAAACCTTCTGCAACTTAAGCTAGCTTTCTCCGCAAGCTATGTCTGAATCTATGAATGAAATTATCCGGAAAAGAATCTCATTTCATTTCCCATCGTACAGGGTGTAAACAGACCCTTCACATAACCTTGACGGCTCTGTAAAGGGTCTCCGAGCATTCTGTACATCAAACTAAGCTTACGCAAAAATTATTGCTATCGACGATCTTTATTTTATAGACTCTCAGTGTCCGCGTGTACTAATGTCATTTCTTATTTACAGTATACCCTGACACATAACATAACATCACGCCTGTAATCCCTGAAGGGTTTGGCAGAGGTGTACCTACTAATACTCCCACATTTCACCAGTTATGTTTACGTCGCATGTAATAGAGGCCGTGCGTATTGTTATCAACCGGACACAAATCCAGACTACGTAAATGCTATTGAGAAATTTCGATGGAAAAACCCAATAACAATTAGCCCGATCCGAGAATTCAACCCGGAACCTCAGGCTCAGCCGTCGCGATTGCGACCCCTGGACTAACAAGGCAATCAAAAAAGAAAAAAAAAGAGAAAAAGGAGGAAGGCAGAATGTCTGACACTTAATGAAATATTCCTACAACATACTACAACCATAAAGCTGCTTTTTCATACAGTAACATGACCCTCAAGCCCTAAAAGCGCTTCAGAAATCTAATACCGAAACATATTCGCAATAACAACAGATGGCCAAAGAGCTTCCCTCTAAAAGTTGGCCAAAAAAAATAAGGCCATGCCTACACGTTCGGTGTCAAACAATAGCCTCATTACGTCACCGGTGGAAGGGAAATGAAATAATTTGTCGTTCGCAACGCTACTTGTAAAGAAGAGTGATGGTGTTTGAAGTAATATATCGTAACGTACTTGTGGTGTGTTTAAAGAGCTTGACGATATTACATCGAAATTTTGTTGCTTAATAGGGTAAAAGCATAGAAAAAACCAGCCAAGTGTGAATTGGAGTCTCGCACCGAGGGTTCGGTATAAACTTGTAGATATTATGTTATTAAACTACATATTTATGGTTTTCAGATTTTTTCCTTTACATGTGCTGTAAGACATTGTTTTTTGACAAATTTCGTGAGACCTGTGGATTCTTCCCTATGAGTTCTGGAGTGGCGACCGCGAACTGGAAGACGTTGCGTTGGAAGGCCTCCCACTAGGTGGACCGATGACCTGGTAAAGGTTGCAGGGCTGCAGGGATCCGCTGGATGCGAGACGCACGTAACCGGTCAATGTGGCAACACTTGGGGGAGGCCTATGTCCAGCAGTGGACGTCTTTCGGCTGAAATGATGATGATGAAGACCCTATGAGTTTTGATTCCCTTGCGAAATCGCAAAAAATGTGACTAAACCGTCATATCTTTTGTTCGCATTGACTTACAAGTTTGATTTTTTCACTGTTTCAAGGAGTATTAGACTTGAGTATTTGCTATTAATTTCAATTTGAAACCTTCACGCGTTCTTGAGAGAGGTTAAACAGAAGATAAGACTCAAAGTGTTGCAATTAAGTTTTAACATTGTGTGTTGCAATGCTTTCCCCAAAATGGTGATAGAAAACATCGTGGCAAAACAGGAATATATTCTTAGAACTAAAAATTTGAAGACATGTGACATCTACTAGCCCATACTGGGCCCGCGTGGTGCCTGAAGCCTGCCTGAAGCAGTGGACGGATTATGCTATACTTATTAACACTAGAAACGCGATATTTACCATGTAAACAGACAGACAGTGACAGACAGTTTAAAGTCCGGTCCGGTCCTGCTCCACAAGAACAGGAGCGCCTAAATTGATAGCATTAAATAGTATTGTTGGAGCTGATGAAGATTGTATAACTATCTTTGCATTGTATAAATTCAATCTCTTTTGTATTATATAGCCGCCTAGCCCATATTGTGTGAGTACTATGTACTAGAAAGCTGTCATTCGCTGGAAACCTGCGTCTTTTCTTGACTTGAATGTGCCCTGGCGGTTACGAGTATGTCATGCTCTCTCAAATGTCTCGCTGATGGTGGCACGTGTGTCGGATCATTTAGTTCCCTTCAAAATGGTTGAGTTGAATGGTGCTGATACATGCGTCATGTTCGTGAACGGGCGCTGTCAGTTGTGACTGGTCATCTCTTATTTGCCACGGCTTATTTGAATTAATTATTTTATTTTTGAATTGTTTTTACTATGGACACTTTTAACGTACACATCTTGCTGCATCGTTCTCACATAATGTACCATCTCAAAATGAATGATGTAACCAAGGTTTTGTTAAAGTATTCTGATTTAAAAGAGTGTCCATGAAGTTTCTTGCCCGTTCTTCTCCATAGAGATCTACGTTAGGGAATGGGCAACTACAGTACTTTCACAGTTTTTGTGCCTTGTGACTGGGAGTGTAGCTATTTTTTACTGTTGTCTTTGTTTCGACAATTCAAAAGTGCCTGTAACTGGCCTACTTGAAATAAATGCTTTGATTTTGATTTTTGATTTTGAAAGGCTTGTTTTTCTTTTTTCTGATTTTTTCTTTATTTATTATCCTAAGAACAATAAATTATTTATCATTCAATGAATGATACTAACTGCAATCGGGTTGAAATAGCCAATGGTTAGTAGAGCAAGGAAAACAAAACAATTTGTCGTCCCCAGCGATACTTGTGTACACAAGAGCGATGGCGCCTTAAGTAATACATCATACTTGTGGTCCGTTTTGCCCGCTCTTCCCCTCGAGGAGCTTAACTATTATTATTAATTATATGGGAATATTTTTGCTAAATTGGACGTAAAGGGATTATTATGTTGGTTGAGGTTAATTGGTTAGTTTTCCTCTTGCTTATATTCTTTCGTAGGCTGGGGTATTTTTTTGATATCATCATACTTTTACCCTTATCGGAATTTATTGAGGGTCGGTGGCTGGACCTCTTTTTTCCATATAACTCTATCAGTCTTCATTTTAGTGCCATGATACATTATGGATTAATAGTCAAAGTCCGGTATCCGCAGCATGTCCGAAGTCCGGTCTGGTCAGTTTGACCACAAACGGTGTTATTTAAAAAAAAAATATATATATATTTTACGAGTTATGGTTTAAATTTAATTTTAATTGAAGTTTTATGATTTAAATTCTAAAAAAAAAAAAAAGGAAAAAATGAAAGGAGAAAGGAGTAAATGATATCGTGACGTCTGACAGGGGAGAATGGAAGAAGAAAACGTATTGAGCCGACCCTAAGTAGAATGGGACAAGGGCAGAAAGATGTCGATTATAATTTAAAACCTTAAAAATAATAAACATATAAAGTAACTTCAATTAAAATAAAATTTAATATAATTTTATCATCTCAACAAACTCGTAATTTAAAATTGTTCAACATCATGAAAAACTCATAATTATTTTATATAGAGCGTAAAAATAAACAAAACCAACAATAAACATTAAAGTAATAGTCCAATAAATCTTGAAGTCTTAATAGAAACTTCAACCTTAAACATTAAAAACTCAGCTAATCTTGAAACGCGAATAAAAATAGCTTTTAAAACTACTGAACGGCAATCTAGTGAAATGGACCCACAAACACTTTTAACTTTTCAATTATTCTACCCATCCATCTGGATAATAACGTTTTATGTTTGAAACAGAATAAAATCATAGTCGGATAAAACTTTTATATTAACTTGACGTTTCAAGTTTACAAAATGTCGAGAGTAACCTTGGACAAGAGAAGGGCTCACTTCGCGAAAGGCCTTATCATAATATTATCCGGTTGAAGTTCCGTAATAAGAGCAGTCTTCCCACAAAAAGATCGTAGATCATAATCACCAACGTTGGCAAACAAACTGAGAATCTTGTTGTGAGACAAGAGGACACCAAAAATCATCTACGCGACATTTCGTCCCCTTTTTAGAAAATGCTGGCGAGGGAAGTCTATTCTTTACGAGGTAAACAGGTTCTTTTCAATTTATTGAAAAAGTTTAATCGCAAAAGCACATAGAATTTTCGTTTTAAAATTCACAAAAGTTTGTGAACGTAAAGCAGAGCGCACACAAGGCATTCTCTCATGACATTCTGTTTACTATTTCGCCCCGTACCTTGAGGTTTGGAACGCAATATTTCCGTCAGCCAAGCGACGCCGGGGCGTGTTGCTAGTGTACACAAATACGGTAATAAATTGTGTGCTTTAGTTGCCACGAAAGTCACAAAAACCGGTAAGGGTAATATTAATGTTTAAAAGCGACAAATCGTATACTATTATAATGTTAAATGCGGGACTTGAACACGGGTAATTGAATAGTTTACCGACCATTTGGGTCCGTGTTGGCTTATAATGGATGACTTTTGATATGGAAGTGAATAAATTACTTACGTCTTGCATGCTAATTTAGTGCTCAGTAGTCAACCCTACAATAATTATTACCTACTAATCGTAACAACCTATTTAAGGTCAGAATTTGCAGCTACATAAGTAGTACAGCTCCGAAAAAAAAAACTAAAATACACGCACATACTCCGTGCGTGTATTTTTGTGTTGTGATGTGTGCTGTGGTTTGTGTGAGTAAGTGGCCTGTCACTGTCAGCTGCGTGTTTTATTTATCTTTTTTTTTTTGTAAACTTTAAACAAATTAGTTTTTATTATTATTTTGTTCAGCTTTTTCACACTTAAATTGTGTAAAGAACTGCCTAGCTGGCCCAGAGGAAGGTGATGACATTCGTGATACAGGGTAACCCTAGTATGAGAGGCCAAAGCACTCCTTTGACATTGAAGTGCACATTAAATTAGTATTTAAGAATATTTACTGTATCAATTTTACGAGAAATAAAGATTTTATATTTATATTATTTTATTAGACCCACAAAATTATTATAATCAACAAACAAAATTGTAGAAGTACCTTTCCAGTGTCATTCGCCTAACCTACAATACGCCTTATTCTAACATTTTACAAAAATGTCAGCAGATGGTTCCAGAAACAGCACCAATACATTCCATAAGAATTCCCGAAGCTCCTTCGCATCTGATCAAGATGGCTACCAAGAATTTATAGAGACTTCCAAATGAACACGAGGATCTTTTTCCGAGGGAAACCGCAATATAGAATGAATTTGTAAGGACGGTGAGATATCTATTACACTTGTTTTTGTCTCTAAATTTTTATGCAAGACTTTCTATGGTGTAACAAAATATTTTTTAACTTGAAAATAAGAAGATAATGTTTTCAAGGAGCATAAAATTTAAATTTGTTATTGAAGAATATTTTAGGTATTTTCAATCGCATAATATTTTTTACTTTATTTAACGTTGCCCTACACTAGGAATTTCTCCTGTATCGTGGGTGTGTTTGAAAACATTTAAACTCACATACATAAACAGCCAGACCTGGAACAACTACCTGTAGGTCATACAAATATTTGTTCCGTGCAGGAATCGATCCACATTGGCCTTGGATCAGAATAACTGGAAGTCATGGGGAGAGGCCTTTACCCAGCAGTGGGATGATACAGGCTAACAGTATCGGTGGGAACAGAACCCGCGAGTCGTAGCGCAGCAGCCAATCGCTCAACCACTGCTCCAACCATGGGGTCAATTTTCAAGAGGTCATCCAAGCTCCTGTATCAACTTCATGTCTAGAACATTACGCGGTGGACACTAAATCTCCAATATTAAAGGTAAAAGCTACCAATAAAAACACAAAAGGTACACCGCTTCCTCATAATTCAGAGTAACTGTCTCATTTAGTGGTCGGCAATTCGTTCTTTCATTTCGTTAATGTACCCGAATATAGCATTCATGTTCGTCCCCATTCAAACCTGGACCTTACATTTGAATAAGTCCTTTTATGAGCCAATTACGGTACATGTTACGGGGATTTGCCCTTTTTCAAAACACAAATACGGAGGGAAAGCAATATGTACGATTTTAAACCAATTGTGAGCTTTGAATTTTATTGTTTGAAATCACAATGCTCATTCGTGGGTATACGAACTCGTTTTACGTCTTTGAAATATTATGACAAGAGATTTGTAATTGTGTTAACCCACCGCTGCGAGTTGAAGGTAAATTCTACCAAGAATAATTTAAAGGATTTATTTTTCATGAATTCTTAGAATTAATTTCTTAATTTATATTTGGTTATTCCTTTGTTATTCTGCTCAACTTTTCAACTTCGTGAAACAGCTGCCAATGTATTGTGTTCTTGAACTTGGTGTTTTCACCTTGGAAGATTTGGTTCTAAAAATTTATTTTGTGAGTTGCGAAAAAGTTTTCTATTTCACTTGTTAGTTGTTCTTTAGTTTGTTGATGTTTCTAAGCTCATGATCAATTCACTGGAAAACTTGGATTAATGTTTTATTCAGTTTCTTTTCTTATGTTTTATGATGTATGTGAATGTATGTGTGTGTGTGTTATGTGTGTGTGTGTGTTATGTGATGTATGTTGTCACGTATTTGGTAGATACACATCACTCATTTATGTATAAAAATGAGTTATTTATGACAAATATGTTAATTCATGGAAAGTTGGTTTTATATCAAAATAATAATAAGTTGTAACTACCATAGTTTATAAGTTTCTTTTATTAGTGTTCAATGGTAGTTTCTCGTCGAATAAGTTATTTAATTTTATCATTCAAGTCTAATATTTATTATTATTTCCTGAACATTAATAATTAGGTTTTGCTCGCGGCGTCACTCGCGTTAATTTAGAATTTGACAATTAAACTCTTAACACACTACTAAAGTTTCTATACTAATATAATTCGAAAGACACGTGGCGTTATCTATTATCATAAGAACGTTATTCTTGTTTTCCTCGGGAACAGTACTTTTTTCGGGATGAAAGGTACCCTATGTCCGTTTACTGTACACCTGACAACGTATATACAAAATTTCAGGATGATCGGTTCAGTGGTTTAGGCGTGAAAAGGTAACACACAAACTTACTTTTGCATTTATAATGATAGTTAGGAAGTTAAGATTAGGATAGAACTGGAAGACAACAGACTATGAGAATAGATTAATAATGATTAATTAATCATTCATAATGTTCTAATAGTGTTGTAATGATTCTACCCCGCCAGGCACATTACTTTGTGTAAGTTATTTCATCACCACTGCTCTCAAAACGGTGAAGGAAAACATCGTGAGGAAACTGGCATGTCCTAGAGCCAAAAAAAATTCGAAGATATGTGACATCTACCAACCCGCACTGGGCCCGCGTGGTGGATGCCCATTCTCTCTCATAGAGAGGAGGCCTGCGTCCCAGCAGTGGGAACATTAATAGGCTGATTATGCTATGCTTATTATGCTGATTCTACGCAAAAATTAGCGCACAAACCTGTGAAAACTCAAAATAAACTAATTACTAGTACTCTCATGTCAAGTTTACTTCAAATTTTTGTCCAAAATAAAAGATGTCAGATACTTTGAAGGCTCAAAGAAAAACAAAGTAATTATAATTAAGCAATTAATATTATACACGCATGATGAAACTGCTGTGTTGTGACATAATGTTGTTAATTACAATCAATTACAAAGTTAAACCAAGCTGAAGTTTTGTAAAGTAATCATTAATTTTCGTAACCACATATTTATGTTTGGTCTTTCCGAAAATTCCGAAACCTGTTATTATTTCCGGAATGTAACAACAAAAACATCACTGAATAATATTTTACCAGTATGCGTTTACACCTTATTTCGTCAAGTGTTTACATGTTCAGATCAGAGTCATAAAGCTGGAAATTGGCTGGCTGTTTAACAGGTATAAATAAAATATACCAATTCCGCTTACTTCATTCTCTATTTATACTTTATAAATTTGCGAGGGGAATTACACAATTGGGAGAAGTCGTACGTTTATTAAAACTTTTAACTGCTTGTGCAGTCACGGACAAGTATTTTGTATCGAAAAGTCGGTAATATTAATGTTCCAATTAGCGAACCAATCAACTCTGGAGTTCGTACAGATTTTTATTTATTTTTAGTAAAAATATTATAATTAAAACGTAAGAATGTTCAATGGTGAGATAGGTACGTGAATAAAATATTTTCCTCCACAAAATGATAATCACCAAAATTTTAGCGTAACCACTAAATTACCTCTCACACCAAATGAATATCACCAACAAAAAAGTAGTCTATCATCTCATAATAAGTAGCGAAAATAATGGGTCATAGAAAATTAACAGAGCCGGGGTCTATTGTACCTCCGACCGCGGGAGAGGGTTGCCAGATGACGCATCACAAGTTGGTGCTAAAGTGACAGGGTCACACATTGTGCGGGACTGCGGGGATAGACTCTTAAGTAGTGTACGCTGTTTAGGATTATAATGTGAGAAAATTGAATAAGAACGGGTTTCAGCAGGGTTTCACAAGGGCCTTAGAAGGGTGTAAAAAAATTTAGTATTTAAATGAAAATTTGCGAAAATAGTGAGCGTTGATAAAAATTAAAAAAAAAATATTATTGAAAACCGGCTAAGTGCGACTTGGAATCGCGCATGATGGGTTCCGTTCCATAGTAGTAGTTGAGCCCCCTTTCATTTTATTTGTTGTCATAGCTGCAACAAAAATACACAGTCTGTGAAAATTTCAACTGACTACCTATTACGAATCGTGAGGTGCAGCCCGCTGACAGACAAATGGATGGACAGATAGCGGAGGCTTAGTAATAGGGTTCCGTTGGTTACCCTTCGGGTACGGAACCCTAAAAATTAAATATATTACTAAGACTTACTAAACTATATTTCTCTACTGGCATTACTTCAATGCTATAACAGATTTACC
Organism: Noctua janthe; assembly: GCA_910589295.1. NCBI lineage: Eukaryota > Metazoa > Arthropoda > Insecta > Lepidoptera > Noctuidae > Noctua > Noctua janthe. The sequence continues at coordinate 5,135,445 of OU342561.1, forward strand.
GAAATTAAAAGGCGCTTATTCAAGATACTAATTTTATGTTACTTAAGTACATATTTTAAAAGTCAACTAGAAATCTAAGCTCATTTTGATTATTCGGACCCCAACTTTAAGATGAATAATTTATTTTATTTTAATCTCTGTGTACTAAAATAAATCCGTTTGTTTCAATAAATCCACTAACAAACTTTTTTATTAAATTTTAATTTTAATTGGCGCATAACGAAAGCTCTGGCTTATTCCAACTTGTTATAATGACAAAAATGAGTTCTTGGAAATTAAAATTTGACTTTTGGGAAATCAAATTGTTTCATTTGAATGTTTGCATCACTCGGTTCAATCATTTGATAGACATCATTCAAATTTTTTTTTAAATTACTAATCCAGACTCTGTGACTGCTACTGACAAATTCCTGATGGAAAAACCCAATAACACTTTGCCCAACCCGGGAATCAAACCCAGAACCTCATTTTTAGCAGTTGCACTTGCTACCACTAGACCAACGAAGCAGTAAAACAAATTTTAATTATTAACCATCTGTACCTAGTGGTTCCCTAGAACAATATCAAATTAAAATATCGAATAATATGAAATACCTAATACAATTCACATAATTCGAACAGTGAAACATTAAAAACACTGTCCGAAGAATTCCCCAATAAAAAGTAGGACCATACCCTATTAAAGAGTTTTGGAACTTCTCCCAAAATTGCTGGCAACGTAATATTTAAAGATGCCAAGAATTCGCACAATGCTGTGATGAACGAAGTAGTAAACTAGGGGTCCTTTGATAGTGGCGAAAATATTGCTTAAGGTTTTCAGTAATGTGGTTGAAATTGAGGTTATGTTATTATTGCAGAAGCAGTTGGAGTATCATCATCATCATCATCTGCCTAGCCTTTTCCCAACTATATTGGGGTCGGCTTCCAGTCTAAGCGGATGCAGCTGAATACCAGTATTTTACATGGAGCGACTGCCTATCTGACCTCCACAACCCAGTTAGTACTGGGTAATACGATACCCCTTGGTAAGACTGGTTGTCAGACTTTTTGGGCAACTGACTACCTAACGACTGACAAAGATCTACAAATGACACCCGGGACCAACGGCTTAACGTGCTTTCCGAGGCACGGAGGAAACTCGGTATGTAATGGGTGGTCACCCATCCACAGACCAACCTAGGCAAGCACGGCTTAACCTAAAGATCGATCCGAGCGGCTGTTATTAGGTCCATATAATAACATCCAGTTTAGAACAGCAAGACTTGCCTTCAACGCGTTGTTTGTTTTTAATTCAAAAACCATATTGTTTGCTTTAAAACAGCTTCTATGAGCTAGAATAAGGTATTCAGATCATGGCAAAGCTGTTCTATGCAAGCTTATAACAACAGAATGTAAACAAAGCTTGCCGGTTCAAAGAACAATGTAGAATGAATCTTGGTAGGATTACTTTGGAAAGCGAAATATGTAAATTATGTACTAAGTACTAATAAAATAATAATAAATAATGTAATAAGTGCGGTTATTCAACTTTAAACCTGCGTAGTTTCTTGCCAAAACTGATAAATGAGATTTACAGATGCTTCTGTTTTTTTTTTGTAATAAGTAACTGAGGATGGTCTTAAATTAGGTACCAATATTTTCGCTAGATTTGCTGGTTATGATATAAAATTATTATATTACAAAGCGGGTTGATCAATTTTGTAGCCACTACAAAAAGTCTTACAGCGCCATCTATGACACAAATGAAGAACTAACATGAAAAGTTCTGAATAGCGCTATTATAGTCCGCGACTTAAGACTATATAGAAAAACCCGACAAAAACTGACGCGCAATAGCCTACCAGACACATCACCCGTCTGGTCGAGGATCCTCCATTTGCTATGAGGGGTTAAGAACTTCACACCCTTTGGTTGAAATTATGGGTCTTGAGGAACGCTCATGCCCCCATAATTTCAACCACAAGCAGTCAGTCACTATTTAAAAAAAATATACTGACAATGTTCTACCTTAGTCGTATTAATCTTAGTTATCTCACCAAGGAATCGTTATTTCCTTTATATTTTCATGTTCCTCAGCTAGCGGTTGAGCTGTGCGTTGTCAATCAAAAGGTGATCGAAAAATATATAAATTTTATATTGCCTATGCTATGGAGTTTTACGTTAAATGCGTATTTATACACATTTATGAGTTCGCGCGTCTTGCCAGTCTCATTTGTATGGTTAACCACTTAAATGTCTCTCGCATCGCTGCCTAATTTCAGTATTTTTTTCTATTTGACAACCAGAAAACGCTAAAGCAAAGCTTGAAAGTTATTGCCTATTTTTCTGGATGTGAAATAGAAAAATAGGCAATCCCCTTTTTTATACAGAACCTTGGAAAGCATCGCCGAACCGGCCCAGAAAGAGGTGGCGAGATGATCAGGGGCGCGTCATGAAGGCTGATCTAAGCTGGCGCAATGAAAGAGTACCTCGAAAGAGATAGGGGCGAAATTAGAAGCCTTAAACCTATCTTCGAAGGTATGAAGATATTTATCGACAAAAGTTACGTCATGACGTAAATGTTAGGGTTGCATACGACGCGACGTGAAGGTAAATACTTTTTGATATATACGTCTAGTGTAGTTGAAACTAGTTTTAAACTATTAATATACCCAACGTACTTGTAGACGCGCTTTGAAAATTTATTACCCCTGTACGGTAAAATATGTGGAGGATTAGCCATACAAAAATGCGGTGGAATTTTTACCTGAATTTCGACCTAGCTTTTTAGTTCAGTAAATAATAACAAGAACAAAAAGACTGGATTTAGGAATAAATTATGGCTAAAGTCTAAGCCTATTTTACAGACTCAGATCTTTGGTAGACGTAATTGGATTCTTTGTGTCTACCAACGTCTAAACAAATTTAAATTAAAAATAGTCTTCAGTTAGTACATAAATTTGAATATCCTACCAAAAATGTTGTAGAGTTTATTTAAATGAAATATTTAATTATGTAAAATTATCATCTTTTATGAACTGTTTACGGACATACAAAAAATCTAACCAAGTGTGGTATCCTTAAACCGTCCCAAAATGCCAGCCCTTCTTTCAACAGCTTTCTGCACATCCTGCACAATCACCTGTAACTTCCAGGATTTAAAGGAAGTGAACGATGGATGCGGGGTCGGAGTCCGGCGCCGCATCCAGCGACGTGAGCGCGGGAGGCTCAGAGAGCTCCCGGCGCGGGAGGCCCGGGGCTGCTGCGGGGAACAGGGAGTTCCTACGCAAGCGATCCAGGCCGGTAGGCGACCGAGAGTCGTCTTCAGAGGGGGAGCTGGATTCGGCTCGCAAGATCCCCACCAGCAAGCGTGGCGGGATCCGCGGCAAGGGGAGAGGCCTCTCTGTCACCGAGAGGTCGGCGCGGCTTGCCGAGGAGGGGCGCCACCCGGGGGTGGCCGGTCACGGGGTGGATCGCTCGGGCTCCTCTGGTGACAAGGCGGTGGCAGACGGCGGCTCAGATGCGGAGCGTAAGGCCGAGTTTGCGAAGGAGGTGGAGGTGGCGCTGAGGGCTGTGTCCTACAAGCAGAAGCCCTCTACTAGACAAAGGGCCATACCTGCAGCGGCCGCCTCCATCATAGCGGCAGCGAAGGCCAGATATGCGGGGCCTCCACCAGACGAAGTTGCCAAACTGCGGGCGGAGGTCGCTCGCCTGACGGCTGCTACGGAGCTTCTCCAGGAGGAGAACAAGAAGCTCCGAGCAGACCTGGCCGGTCTGCGCGAGTCCGGCTCTCGCAAGGCGCCCCAAAATGGGGGCCAGCAGCGACCAAGTCAGCCCGTGCCGGTGGAGAACCAGGTTCTGAACCTGGTTCAGCAGGAGCTGGCTGCCTTCCAGGCGCGGTTCTCCGTTCTGGAGGGCATTGTCCTGCGCCCCCCCCCTGGCGGCAAACAAGGCGGCCACATATGCGGCTGCTGCGGCCTCCGCACCGGGGCCGTCCAGCCAGCCCTCCGGCAGGGTTACGTCGGCCCCCGAAAAGCCGGCTCTGGCGAAACCGGCTTCAGTCGGGAGGGCGGCGGCCCTGAGGCAGAGCAAGGCGGTGGCCCAAAAGAAGGGCAAGGCGGCGTATGTACCGGCGCTAGCCGCGAGACAGACGCCACCGCCGCCTCCCCCGCCCACTAAGCCTTCTGTGGCCGAGTCCGGGTGGCAGGTGGCCGGATGGAGTTGAGTGTCGTCATCGGAAGCCATTCCCTCCCCGTGCTTGTACTCGGGGACTTCAATGCCAAGAACTTGGCTTGGGGTTCTCGTTACACGGACGTGCGGGGTAGGATGGTGGAGGACTGTGCTCTGGAGACAGGTCTAGTCGTCCTAAATCGGGGTTCTGTCCCCACGTGCGTGCGGATGCGGGGCGAGTCGGTGGTGGACATCTCGTTCGCTAGCCCCGCTCTGTCACCGCGTGTCGCCGACCGTGCAACACACCGTGGAGGTCTGCCCCGCTTGGGCGGAGCACCGCCGTGTCCTCATAGCGGCGATTGGCGGCGGCGATCTCTCGCGTCCGGCCTTGGTTCAAGCCATGGTCCGGAGCGAGAGGGAATGGGAAGCCGTCACCTCCTTCTGCGAAGCAGTCATGCTAGTGAAGGAGGTGGCAGGACGTGAGAGGGAAAGAACCTCACGTCCCAGCCGCCGCGGGAGACGCCCTGGGCGTCGGGGGTCACGTGGTGGCTTCCGACCACCGTAGGCGCTGGCCTGTGGACGGCGAGTTATGGGCTAGCTCGCCGTCCGGCCGTCTTATGACGACGGGCCGTGTCGACGGCGCGTTCGTGTTCCACGCGCGCCTCAAAGAGATGTCAGCAATCAAGTAGGGGTCCGCATGGGCCGATGCCTGCCAGGGCTGCGGGACTGTTCGAAAGAGATACCGTGGCCCTGGAACATAAAGGGCAAAGAAGGAACATGGATGGGTTTTAGTCAGTACAAGTCTGACACTCCCCTCCGCTTCGCCCCAGAGTAGGGGGGGTCATTTGACGATTTCCCACCCGGAAAAAAAAAAAAAAAAAGGAAGTCAACGATAGAGCTGTGTAGGTAGCTACATGTTGGTCGGATGTTATTTGAATCCATCGACACAAAATAACAAAAAAAGACATCACTATTCATGGTGCTATTGGCTCATGATTATTTTTATGTATATGCTTTATGTATTTATATAAATTATTCTGTAAATATTACATCTTAGACCACCTGCAGTATAGTTTCTCACTATTCCTGTAACACTCCGTGCAGGGCACGCCACCATAGTGACGATAAGTCCCCTCTTTGAGGAGTGGCTAGAGAGACGCCATGGCGCCCTCACCCACCACCTGACGCAGGTCCTCACCGGACACGGTTGTTTCGGGAGGTTCCTGCACCGAATCGGGCGGGAGGAAACGCCCGGGTGTTTCCACTACGAGGATCGTCCGGAGGACACGGTGGAGTACACCGTGGAGGTCTGCCCCGCTTGGGCGGAACACCGCCGTGTCCTCGTAGCCGCGATTGTCGGCGACGATCTCTCGCGTCCGGCCCTGGTCCAAGCCATGGTCCGGAGCGAGAGGGAATGGGAAGCCGTCACCTCCTTCTGCGAAGCCGTCATGCTAGTGAAGGACGTGGCGGGACGTGAGAGGGAAAGAACCTCACGTCCCAGCCGCCGCGGGAGACGCCCTGTGCGTCGGGGGTCACGTGGTGACTCCCGGCCACCGTAGGCGCGGGCTTGTCGACGGCGTGTTATGGGCTAGCTCGCCGTCCGGCCGTCTTATGACGACAGGCCGTGTCGACGGCGCGTTTGTGTTCCACTTGCGCCTCAAAGAGATGTCAGCAAATAAGTAGGGGTCCGCATGGGCCGATGCCTGCGAGGGCTGCGGGACTGTTCGAAAGCGATGCCGTGGCCCTGGAAAACAAAGGGCAAAGAAGGAACATGGATGGGTTTTAGTCAGTACAAGTCTGACACTCCCTTTCGCTCCGCCCAGAGTGGGGGGGGGGGGGGGTCATTTGATGAATCCCAACAGAAAAAAAAAAAAACCATCAAACGGTTGTCTTAAGGAAATCACTTCATTGTGTTACGCATGTTATTTTTTTGGTGTACATGATAAAGTATATTATATGCTATTCTGTTCTTGTTCACTTCTGTTCTTAGTTAGGCCCTGAGTTCTGGTTGGCCAACCTCTAAGCAGCAACCCTATTTATCCAGAGGTTGGCCAACAAAACACCTCGCCTCATACGGTAACCACATAAGTGATTACTTAATGGTTACATAACTTTCACTTCAATATTCTAATGGATGTGGGAACGGAAAAATTACGCAAAAGCCTCAAAATCCACTCGGAAAATTAAACGAATTACTTGACGCCACACAAATACTCCGGTTGTTAGATTTTATTTACTTATATTTTTGCATTTATCTCGTGAAAGACAGTGTGCGTATTTTTGATAACTTTAAGAATTCACTGTTGTTAAGAAGGCCCAGTAAATAAATCATCAAGAGCGCAGGTGATATATGCGGGGTTGTTCGCGTGGCTGAGTTTTGGGCTAACCATATTTAAACTTTTTGCCATCGAAACGCTAAGGAGAAGAAGAAGGCACAATCTGAAAGTTGGCAACGTCGCACTAATATGCACGTACGTATACTATGAGTATTTTGCAATTAATTATTAAAATTTTCGTGCAACAAAGCAAAGCAAAGCGATACATATAAAGTGTAAACGGACCCTTCACGAAGACGTCAACCGAGCATTTGGTACATCAAACTAAGTAACTTTACGCAAAAATTATTGCTTGGAACAGCTTTTTTTTTTGGGGGAATAATCACGGTTTACGGTAGGACTCAATGTAACGCACTCAAAGCATTGTACTGATGGATGTATTGAATAGTACAAGGGTTATGAAGGTATTTAAAGTAAAGTTTTAACATTAGAAACTAGAATTAAAAAAGAAACTTGTAACTTTGGCTTCTAATATTTCCGAAACTAGAAGGTTCTCATTTTTATATCTTGAATGTACTTTACTGACTATTATTTTTAACTGTAAAGCATTATTTAATCTTATTTTCAATTTAGTTAACTATTTCAATGTTTGCATGCCTAATTTATGGTAGATTGTACAAGGCTCACCCATTTTTTTGTTACATCCTATCTTATGTACCTGCAATCTAAGCAAATAAATTTTACTTTACTTTACTTTACTTTATGATTCACAATAAAAAAAATTATAGCAATGACGGGGAAAAAAGTTACTTTCAGCTTCGTTAAAGGTTACACCCATTATAATCTCAATTAATTCTTTAAAACTGCGAATTTTTTGGCGGATATTTGCTACGTTGCCATTTTTCAGAATACACAGCCTTGGGTAGGCACCTACTTAGGCGACTGTTGGCGGCATCTTGAGATACGAGCGGCCCGTAAATCTTTATAAATTGACCAAAGCCTCAATAGATAAATATGACAGATCTGTTTCTTACTTGGTCACTTGCCAACTTAGACGTGACCAGAGATCACCCATAAATAGTTTGCTTGTTTATAAGCGTAACTTGACGTCTTTAGGTGAATAGACAACCTATAATATTTAAAGAAAGAAAAGATCATCATTATCTGCCCAGCCTTTTCCCAACTATGTTGGCTTCGGCTTACAGTTTAACTGGATGCAGCTGAATACTATGGTACCATGATCAATGACTGTTTGATAGAATTTTGGGCTTCAAACTACCTGTAATGACTGTCAAAGTTCTACAAATGACAGCCGGGAGCAACGGTTTACCGTTTTTTCCGAGACACGGAAGAGTCTCAATATGTAATTGATAATTAACCATCCACAGACTGACTTCAGCCAGCGTAGCTTTACTCTTGATCGACCCGTGTGTCACGAGGCTGTTATTATAAAGTCAATCTCTAATAAAAGAAAAAAAACGCAAAAATATTTTCATCACTACCAAACTTTTAAAACAAATCGTCAAACGACGTACCCTGTTAACGAGATCTCCAAACTGACCGTCCCCTGCCGACCTACACATTTGTCCCGCTAACAACTAAGCTTAACCGTGTAACTGCGACCCGACATCGACACGTTGACGTGGAGCGTGTCGCCGAGATAACACCGACCGAATGACGTATCGAGACGTGGACATATTGCTGTCTGTCTTGTGTATAGACACGTATATAGACATATGGAAGTCAACACTGGACATAGACCCAAGTGACCAATGTGGGCCAGTGTGATAACCCAGTGTGCTGTAATGTGATTTATTACGACCTACAATAATGACCTGCAATAAGAATATTGACTATGATTTATTTATTTATTTATGTACACACAAAATACTCAAAAAGACATAACATTAAGATAGACGAACCCAAAGGTACTGCTAATGATTGTTTACTGCATAGTAAAAAAATCGGAAAACACAACTGATACAAATGAAACTCTAATGAAACTTTTAACTTAACCATGACTTATATTTCCTACCAGAAACAACACCGCTCAAATGACGTATCTAGACGAGGACATATTGCCGTCTGTTTTGTGTGTAGATAAGTATTATACAGACTAGAGATAGACCTCAAGTGTCCAGCTCAGGGTTATTACGATCGGTGGTCGGGGGTCACGTGGTAGCTCCCGGCCACCGTAAGCGCGGGCCTGTGGACGGCGAGTTATGGGCTAGCTCGCCGTCCAGCCGTCTTATGACGACAGGCAGTGTCGACGGCGCGTTCGTGTTCCATGTGCGCCTCAAAGAGATGTCAGCAAATAAGTAGGGGTCCGCATGGGCCGATGCCTGCCGGGGCTGCGGTACTGTTCGAAAGAGATACCGTGGCCCTGGAACACAAAGGGCAAAGAAGGAACATGGATGGGTTTTAGTCAGTACAAGTCTGACACTCCCTTCCGCTCCGCCCAGAGTGGGGGGGGTCATTTGATGATTTCCCATCCGGAAAAAAAACGGTTATTACGATGACCCAATGCCCTATAATGTGATTTATAACGAACTGCAGAAATCTGATTTCTTGTTCAGTTCTTCAAACAATCCAACACAATTGAATACAAAAGTCTTAATATTGCGGAAATTTTTAATTCCTTCGTAACTATCGCTTCTTTGTACTAATCAGGAAAAATCTGACTGTTATTTCTACCAGAACCAAAATTGTCAAGAAGCCATAAAAGATTTGATAAAAACAAAATCGCAGGTCTATTTTCTTGATACTTGGGATATAGAAAGATAGATTATGATGACCGGAAGCTTATCGGTCATGTATAAACGCACCATCCATACCAAATTGCCAGTATCGAAAGATTCTCGTTCCAAAGTAATATTTTTCTAGAAAGAAACAACGAGAACGTTCACACCGAGGACTTCCTCCGATTTATTTCAAATTGTGTTCGGAAAAAATGTATTGAAGTTGGAATGTAAGAAAATCGACACTGGCTCAACTGACTGCGGAATTGAGAATATATTTTTACTTTCTTGAACGATTTTTCAGATCTTTATTTTACATAATACGGACTTCAGTAAGAAACTTGGTTGACTTGCGTAGTTATTACACACTCAGTCTAAAGAATAAAAGTACTGTTGAGGTCGCTTGGGTGGTTGTAGTAAGGAGAGTAAATACATTACATTTATTAAGAAAGGAAAATCAATCGTGATTTAGCACAAACTCATTTACTAGAACAATAATTCTGGATAAGTAGTCTAAAAACTTTAGACATTGTAACGCGCCTGTAATCCCCCATGGGCTAGGCAGAGGTGTAACTAATAATATGACCCACATTTCGCTAGTTACGTTTAGGTTCCATGTTACAGGGGGCGAGCTTGCGTTGTAGAGGTCAGAGATGGGAGTCACTCCATGTAAAATACTGGTATTTCGTAGTCGGAAAAAGGCTAAGCAGTTGATGATGAATAGAGGGCAAGCCTATTGCCATCAACCAGGCACAAATCCAGACACCATAACTGCTACTAAGAAATTCCTGATGGAAACACCCGACCCGGGAATCGAACCCAAACCTCATGCTCAGCAGTCGCTACAGAGAGCTTTCATACTAAACTAATATTAAGTTAATGCGAATCGTTATTAATTGAGTAGGTACCTATCGTTCTAAAAACACGGGCTGAGCGCTATCAATCATCTGGTACGTGACAGGTTAATACGAAATCAAATATGAGATCGTTTGTAACGATCGAGGGAAAGTCAATATAATATTTCACTGAAATTGTATAACTGAAATTAAATTGTGTGATAAACTATTACACTCAACGGACGTTTGGTACTTAGCTACTAATTGTCCATTGAAGATTTAGAGAAAATTGATTTGAAACAATTTGACCTGGTGAAGGTTGCAGGGATCCGCTGGATGCGAGACGCACGGGACCGGTCAATGTGACGACACTTGGGGGAGGCCTATGTCCAGCAGTCTTTCAGCTGGAATGATGCTGATGATTGGAAACAAAAGGAAGTGTATGAGATCATGACAGTTGACAGAATAGAAAAGAAGAAGAAAACGTGTTCCGCCAACCACAAGTAACATAGGAGGAAGGCAGAAAGATGGTAAAGATAATGATTGGCTTATAGATTCACTAAGTTGATGGGTTTTTCTAACTAACTGATAGTTACGTTACACGACGTGTCATCATCTGCCCAGCCTTTTCCCAACTGTGTTAGCGCCGGCTTCCAGTATAACTGGATGCAGCTGAATACCAGTATTTTACATGGAGCGACTGCCTATCTGACCTCCACAACCCAGTTAGTACTAGGTACTTCGATAACCCTTGGTAAGACTGGTTGTCAGATTTTTTGGGCCACTGACTACCTGTAATGATTGTCAAAGATCTATAAATGACAGCCGGCACTAACGGCTTAACGTGCTTTCCGAGGCACGGGGGAAACTCGGTATGTAATGAGTGGTCACCCATCCACAGGCCAACCTAGGCAAGCACGGCTTAATCAAAAGATCGATTCGAGTGGCTGTTATTATTTAGCCACGAGCTCCTCCTGTTTACTTTACACGACGTGTAAGGCATTCTAATTTAAAACTCCTACCAAAAATCAAACGGACCTACTTCATTATCTACTATACCTGTAAACCCAAATCAGCTTCAACCTAGCTTTTTCTCAACTATGTTCGAGCTGGTTTTCAGTCTAACCTGATGCAGCTAAACCCATTACAGTATTAAACACCACCTCCTCACCTCTATATGACCTCCACTACCCAGTATTTGGGCAATACGGCCCCTGGGCTAACAAAGAAGATATAATTCCCAACATTAAAGACCACCGGAGGTCAGACTTTTCAGATTCTGACTGTCAAAGATCTTTAAATGGCAGACGGGAGCACTTGCCCACTGAGGCACCGGTATCCATGTAAAGACCACAAAATAATAATTATATTATCACTTGCTTCGGTGAAGAAAAACCAGCATGCCTGAGAGATATTTCTCAACGGCATATAAAGCCAAGTTAGAGGCCTATGAGCGGCATAAAATCTCTGACACCAGGTTATGCACTAACCACACGATAAAGAATGAAAGAAAGACCGAAAAATCTTCGGCATCGACTCATGCGGTGTTATTATTTAGCAACGTAAAAGCTAGTGAACTATAAACCCAGATACCATCTCGAAACATTAACTCCTCTATCAAACTACATAAAGAATCACTCTAAAACTTAAGAGCTAAGTATCCAGTGGCTTATAAATCTGGAATCTAACACCTCGTTCTAGAAAACTGATAAAGTTCGCCTTTACAGCAATCCTTGTGATGGAGACACCGAAACTTTTTCAACTAAATAATTATATGTAGGAAGTAATAGTGAAGATGGTTGCTATGCTAATCGGAAAGACACTAGATATCTTCAGGAATTTTCTTCAAGTAAAATGTCATCGGAGATCTTTAATAATTAGACGAGGAATTAATCTTGGACTTGTAATTTTCTGTGATCATAAATAGTTAAGTTACTTGGAAACTAATCATTTTCTTTTTGTTTGATTAAGACGGATTTTTTTGTCGTGATTAACATCAATGGTTTGTGCTTAGCATGGTACGCTTTAGAGTTTTCTTTTCATTATCAGTATCAGAGGTTTACGTACTTTCGCATTCAATATTGCCACATTATTCTTTTTTCGTCATCATAAACATTTTTAATTCAATTGTTGCGTTATTTCAACGTTAAGAATTGAAGATTATTGATATAAAATCATTAAAAAGAAAGATTTGATTGGAACAAATGGCATTACAACCCTGACCAAAAACAAAAGCCAACCACCTATTAAATCAAAGACTAAAAAAATGTTAAAATTACAGGTTTTTTAAACCAAAACTGTTACCAAAAACTTTCAACCCCTTAACTGCCTACCGTACAAAAAAAAGCCGTTTGAAATTCAAACGTGAAAAAAAAGAAGTGAAGCACATAACGCGTCAGGCGTTAGTCATTGATTCTACCTTTTTACCAAACACTCGATTCAGCACCAACCGATTGAATCAAACGTTAACGAACTATAGAAACGTGACAACGGACGAAATCTTTTTTCGCATTTTCGCATCAAACATTTTTCGCATTCGCATTCGTGTAGTGAATTTGAATAGTGTCCCTCTAGTGTGCTTTACGGTACAAATTCGTCTCATTCACTTTGATTCATTAAAGTGGCATACATCTGATGTGTACGTACTATTTTGCTGCTTTTCTGCAGAAAATAAAAGTGTAGATTGGGAGCGTGATAGTCCGTTCATTGCAGTGACTGTCGAAGAGAAAAGTAATTGAAAATCTTAGTACCGAGTGTTTTGCGGTGGAACTTATGTTTCACATATCTATTTTATTTCAATTAACTTTAGCTGGCCTTTATATCTAGAGCTTTATGAGAGTAATTTATTGTAGAACATGTTTAGCTTATCAATGAATGTGCAAAATCCGATACAGTAAAATAAAGGCCATAGCATAAGCATAAGCATAATCAGCCTATTAATGTTCCCACTGCTGGGACGCAGGCCTTCTCTCTATAAGAGGGAATGGGCTATAATCCACCACGCGGGCTTAGTCTATAATCCACCACGCAGGCCCAAATAAAGGCCAATTCCCATCTAATGCTCCAGCTACCGTCAGAAAAATTAAGTAACGCACTCGTATTCATAATCGCTTTTATCTTGACAGTTCGGCTTCAAAATCCAGTACTGTGTTAAAAAATCTTCCGTTCGATAAATTCATATCGATCAAAAGTCATAACAATGCATTTTGTTACTTTTTCGAGTGGACAAATTAATAACATGAAGCATTGGATTTTGTGGTATGTCAAAATGAAAACGTTATAAGAATGAGTGAGTTTTTATCTACCTATAAATTTTACTAATTCTAAACCATCGCGACGAAAAATATTGAGGGTTAAAATATTTTACTTTAAAAATGCTCACTATTTTCGATATTTGTTTTTTATTACAAGCTTTTATTTAACTTGCAATGTTTGTATGTTTGTATAGGCTTTAAAACAGTTATCCCCAACCGTTTGAGCTAAAAATTTACATACAGGTTTAGTTTGGATGTATAATAATAAATAAATAATAAATAAATTTATTCAAAAATATAAAGTACAACTTTTACAGTTTTTCTTAAATCTATGTCTAGTTCACCCATGATTTGTGCCTGAACTAGGTAATCCTGTGTTTCAGGCGATTGGAGGTAACATTAATTGATAAAATAATCACATTTTCTTATTAATCTTATTGGTAACTATGTAGTATGTATTATACCTATGTAAAAAAGGCATATAAAATATATTATCTTAACTTAGATAACTAATTAAAAAATAACAATAATTCGAACAATATTTACTTAAGCACTAGTAATAACTTCTCTGTATCTTCATAGGACATAGTTTGAAGAGCCTCCTTGAGGGTTTTCTTGCAGTTACTGATATTTAAAGAGTAGATGTTTATTTTTTCATTTAGCCTGTTATATAGCAGCGGTCCGAGGTACATATGAAACTTCGCTGTGAAAGCATGTTTTGTACTTTTTTGAGGGCAAACTATATCTTTCCGTCTTTTTTTAGTAAATTCAGTGCTGTATGGAAGTGCTGCGTGTTGTTTAAGTACAGTGCTCATAATAAATAACTGTCGAACTGTTAGTACTTCACAAGATTTATACAGGAGGTTGGTAGAGAAAAGGAAAGGGCGGCAAGTAGCCACCTTGAGGATAGCTCTTTGAGCTCTTTCAATGGGCAATAACAGAGTTTTACTCGTGCCACCCCATGAAGAAATACAGTAGGTCAGAATTGACTGACAAAGAGCAAAATATACTTGTCTAAGAACTTTTGGATCTGTAATAAATCGTAGCTTTTTGAATACGAATATCAGCTTACGAATTCTACTATTTAGAGCTTCCATATGTTGTTTGAAGGAAAGGATTTCATCTATTATAATACCCAGGTATTTTATTTTATCAGTCTTCTTAATATTGGGACACTTACACTGGCTATCTGCAGGAATTGGACAACAATGAGCACGCAACGCTGAAGGGACATTCGATGTATGCTTGTGCATCGAAAACTTAATATAATTTGTCTTTCCTGCATTTAGAGTTAGTGAGTTATTTTGAAGCCATTTATTTACAATATTAAAACCGTGTTGCGCAAAATTGTAGACTTCATTTTCTGAATCAGCCGAAAAAAGTAAAGCAGTGTCGTCGGCGTAAGTTATAATAGTGCCATGCTCTAGCTTTAGATTGCAAAGGTCATTTATGTAGATCAAAAACAGAGTAGGCCCTAGAATACTTCCTTGGGGAACACCAAAAAATGTGTTTTTTTTAACAGAGCTGACAACATCACCAATCTTTACGCATTGGGAACGGTCTTCTAAAAAACTTTGGAATAGTTTCAGCTGGGTGCCTCTCACACCCATGATCTCAAGCTTGCGCAACAGAATTGGAATACAAACTGTGTCAAAAGCTTTGGCAAGGTCTAGGAAAATTCCAACTGTGTGGTTACCCTTGTCAAGTTCTTGCGCTAGATAGTCAGTCAGATGATGTACCGCATCGGCAGTTGAAACTTTAGGTCTAAATCCAAACTGCCGTTCAGACAGAATCGATTTATCTTCCAAATATTTCAACAACCTTTTATTTATTATTTTCTCCAATATTTTTGACATAGAAGGTAGTAAAGAAATAGGTCTGTAATTTGTCACTTGCTCTTTGCTGCCTGATTTATAGACAGGGACAATTACAGCTTTTTTAAGACACTCTGGAAAATGACCTGAAGATAAACAAATGCGGAAAATATAAGTCAGTGGTGGTACCAAAATGTCCTTGAATTTTTTAATAATTTTATTCGATATGTTGTCCCAGCCAACTGCACAGTCTTCTTTCAAGGTCATTATTATACTTTCTACCTCAGTCTCGTCAGTATCTAGCAGCGCGAAGGATGTTAAAGCAGTGTTAGATGGTAAAGGAGTGTTCGTTAGGTTTTGGGATTGTCCCAGATTTTTTTCTGCCAGACACTTACCCACATTAACAAAGAAATTATTTGCTATGTTAGCGGATTCCACCGGTGACGAGTGTGCTTGTAATAAACTTGAAGATGACTCATATTGTTTTGCGGTATAAGTTGCGTCTTTAATATATTTCCAAATTTTTTTACTATTTGTTCCAGCCTTTTCCAATGCCATTTTGTCGTAGTTGTTTTTAATTTTTTTAAGGAGATCATTACAGAAATTTCTATATCTTTTATACGAAAGTTGCAATACTACATTTTCTGGATTAGATTTTGCTTTCATATGCAGTTTATCCCTATGTTTCATACAGCGAATAAGACCTGTTGTTATCCATGGTTTTATATTGTAATTTCTGTTGCTCAACTGCGATACGACTGTGTTTTTTTGAATTGCATTTCGTAAGTTTTCAATTACAAACAACATGCAAAACTGCGGGTCAGCGGAATTATAGACTGGATCAAAATCGATGACGCTTAAATCTTCTTTAAGTCTATTTATATTCAGTTTTGAAATTTTGCGAGTGCCTTGTTTAGGTAATTTACAATTTAAGGTTAGTAGGGCAGCATTATGATCGGTTATTGTTGAGTTAACAACAAGTGCAAGAGAAGGGAAATTCGATTTAAGCATAATATGATCTAGACAGGAGCCACTGTGATGTGTAGGAAAGCTATGTGCTGGGAGCAGACCATGAAAAGCGCATAGGTTGAGGTAGTCCTGAGCAGAAGCATCAGCACTTCCTGGAAGAATATTCATATTAATATCTCCAATTACAATCGTGTTTTTGATAGATGACAGGTTCTGCAAGGTCTCATTCAGAGAGTCAGTAAAATTGCTAGTATTTTTAAAAGACGGAGGTCGATATAATGCTAATACCGCAAATTCCGATCCAATTTTAACTAACAACCTGTTACAGTCGTGCATATCAGGTTCCTCAACAGAGACGTTCAGATGATTTCTTGCATAAACTATCACACCATCATTTTGGTTGTAATTTATGGTACTCCTATACATATGATATCCCGGGATGAGTGGTATGTTATAATGTTTGGCAAGCCAGCATTCAGTTAAAACAATAACGTCACAATTTATGTTTAGCCGTTGCTGAAATGTACTAAAGCTATCAAAATTCTTAAAAACACTGCGAATATTTTGTGTCAATACTGTTAGTGGAGATTTGTAGCCAGATAGATATTGTTTGCAGTTTTCCGCTTCACAAACTTTGGACTCGGATACAGAGAAATTATCTAAATCATTAATTAAACTATTTATCATAATGGTAGATTAAATAAAAATATAAACTATAAAAAATAAAAGGTCAGAAAAATAACTAATTAACGGCGCTCTTAGGCGCCTCCATAATCTACAGAATTGATGTACCTTTTTTCAGCCATTATTTTCGCCGGGCAGTCAGCAGCACCTGTGTTATGCTTATCTGGCTTTTTGAAATGCAAGCAAGTAGCGCATTTTGGTTCGTCAGCCTTCTTTGGACATTCTTTTACAGAGTGACCTTGATCACCACAGTGGCTGCAGGTATACGATGTCTGTCGACATGACTTGGCCGCATGTCCATACTGCTGACACTTATAGCATCGTGTGACCAAAGTAAAGTCTCTCACAGGGCATGATGACCAATTTACAAAAACTCGGTCTTGCGATATCAGGGCTTTGCGTATGACTGCAGATACTTCAACAATGTAATTACATGTCTCCGAGTCTTTCTTCCCTGACTTATGACTTAATTTAATTAAGCTCAAAAACGTCTCAAGGCTGCAATCCTGAAGTTTTTCGGCTAGGTTCTGGTTGTAAACACAGGTAAAAACCTCATTTTCCTGCATGGAAGTCGGCACTCCTATAATTACAACCCTAGGCTTCCTTTTATGGGGCTCGTCAACTGTTAGGCCTGATTTGGTAAGCTGTACCGATTGTCTCAGCTTCTCGATGTCGTCCTTCGTCTCGGTGCTGATGATAACACCGCCGTTCTTCGTCTTGCGCAGGCCTCTCACGTGGAGCTTCATTTGTTCGGGGCTGATAATTTTTTGGACAAGAGTTTTAGTCTCATCGCTGGTCTTCAATTTGTCACTCGGATAGATGGCCACAGAACTTACAAAACTTGGCTGGATAAAACTGTTGGCACCTTTCTTTACCATGTCAGCAAAGGAAGATGCCTGGGCAGGTTTCGTCGAATCTTCGATACTCAGCTTAAGGTTCTGTAGCTGCTGCGAAAGATCGAGTTGGTTTTCGAGAGTTCTGACGGTGTGGTGCGATTGGAGGGCTTTAGCTTTGACGGACTGGTACATGACGGCCATCTGCGAGGTCCCGTGACTAACCCTCCGGCATAGGTTAGTGATGCGCATTTTCTGCTCCACATTCAGCTTTCCCTCAGCTGCAATAGCGCACACTTCCTTCAGGCTCTGTTCGATACTAGCCATCCAGTTTTGAATTTCTGACGTCGAGACAACTTCAGGGGCATCGTTCCTTCGGATAGGCGCTTGAGGGGTAGAGGCGGGTACGACAACAGGCACGACCACGGGCACAGGTGTTGAAGGCGGGGAGCGAACACATTTACTGCTCCGGCTGAACGGACTATCCTCCATCATGAAGCAGGTTAAATTGGCTCTGTTAAACACCGGTCATTTCTACCAATAATACACCTTACACAAATGTACTGTATGAGTATGCGTTACTACTGGCTATTGGTAACTAGGTCACAATTTCGTAAGTGATTATTTGTTTATTGCAATAATTGTTCGATACGTCTGTTCACTACGACCGGCAATTAAGCAATCCTATGGTTAGCTAAGTGACGTCATTCTAAATCCAATATGGCGGACTCGTAAAAATGGCGGAGTTGTTATTTTGTAGCACCCCCATGATTATGGGTATCAATTAAAAGGGTTTGCTAAGAATAATACGAAAGAAAAAACCTATATAAGGTCTAACTATTCATACACGAAATATTTTCAGGGAATCATCTAACGGCTATAACAAAGCCATTTCAAGTTATTTTTTTTTATCTTAGTATATTTTTTTACAAAAAATAAATAATTTAAAATTACTTGACCCACAAAATAAATACTGGCTCCTTATTTTTAAGCATCCATTACGGTAGTTTACTACGTCGTATTTACCTACTGTCATTGTTAGAATATGGGAGAAAAATTTTATGCAAAAAGTCTCAAAAAAATTTAGAATTATAATAATTTCGTAAAAAAAAAACACTCAGATATTTTTATTTTTCGTTGCTATGGCGACTTTAAGACTTATAGAAGTTACTCTTAAAATATTTCGTGTATGAAAAAATAGACCTTATATTTAAAAGCTTTTTTTTACTATAAGCTTGTTTCATTGTAGCACTATTCGATGTGGTCTTTATTCAGTTACTAGCAGTAGTCCAGTGATTCCATTACTCTGCAATAACCTAGTTTCCCTAAGGGATTGCTGATGAACGGCCAACCAATTACTTTGAGTAAGAGGGACTAGGGAGTAAACAGCTAAATAGGTCGCCGTTAAAAAGAATGTTCTCTATCGCCTATTAATAGTTGGATAGGAAATTCAAGAAGAATTTGTTTTAGACCTGCACGGTTAAATATTTCGCTTGGATCATTATTTAAGATTAGATTATAATAAAAAATAAAAAAAAATATTTATTTTATTTTATTTATTTGGCTCACCAACAATTGAATACACTGCTTCAAACATATGAGATACATTCAAAAGAGTCACAGACAAGTGTATGACAAGTGACAAGTCACAAGTGTGTGTGTGTGTGTGTGTGTGTGTGTGTGTCCGTGTGTGTGTGTGTGTGTGTGTTATTCGTAAATCACTATCGATTTTTTCGTTTCATCGTTAAATATTTGTGATATAAGAACAGAATAACATAACGTCACGTCTGTAATCCCCGAAGGGTTAAGCAGAGGTTTATCAAATAGTATAACCACATTCCGCCAGTTATGTTTACGTCCTATGTAACAGGGGCTGAGCCTATTGCCATCAACCACAAATCCAGACTCCGTGGCTGCTACTGAGAAATTCCTGATGGAAAAACATAACAACACTTTGCCCGACCTTAGAATCGAACCTAGGAAATCATGCTCAGAAGTCGCGCTTGCGACGCATTGCGATAAATAGTTTAGTAGGTATTTTGTTATTGCTTCACAACGAAAAAAGACAAAAAGTTATTTGCTATCATGATTTTCACTGATAAGGGCTATCTTGGACAGGTTTGGTAAAACAGAGTAAAAAGAAAACTCAGTTGATTTTTTTTAAGCAAAATCTATTCTTAGAAAGTAGAAACCAACCCCACCTGCTATTACACCACAGTTGTAAAACTTTAAGAGTTCATAAAATATGATATTTCTTATCAGCACCTAACACTATAATACTAAATAGTAGTTGATATCTTGAGACTCTTCAAGTTATTGTTATATCACTGATGATACTACGTTACGTTATTATTTTTATAATCAGTTATAGCTTTGAAAAACCATCATCATCACCATCTGCCTAGCCTTTTCCCAACCATGTTGGTCGGCTTTCAGTATAACTGAATACAGCTGAATACCAGTATTTTACATGGAGCGACTGCCTATCTGACCTCCACAACCCAGTTAGTACTGGGTAAAACGATACCTCTCGGTAAGACTGGTTATCAGACTTTTGAAAAAGTGTAGAAAATATAAAAGCGTTTGTCTCCACCGATCCTGGTATCAGATTAAATTAGCCACGGATGACGGAGAGTTGTATCCATTCAAACCGTGACCCGTTTCCCTCAAAAAAACTATTTATGTTTTTTCCCACTGATCACGGTATATGTGGCGACTAAAAAAAAAACATGGCGACGAATACTTTTCACGAATGTCCCCAGATTTAGAATGATGTACTGAATACGTAGTAACCGTTTAAGCGTCGGTTTCTCTCCCACCCCGTATATTAGATATTTTTCGAAACTGATCACGGTATACAGAGACAAGAAATAAAGTATAATATTATCGCGGGCCTGTGGACGGCTAGTTATGGGCCAGCTCGCCGTCCGGCCGTCTTATGACGACAGGCCGTGTCGACGGCGCGTTCGTGTTCCAAGTGCGCCTCAAAAAGATGTCAGCAAATAAGTAGGGGTCCGCAAGGGCCGATGCCTGCCAGGGCTGCGGGACTGTTCGAAAGAGATACCGTGGCCCTGGAACACAAAGGGCAAAGAAGGAACATGGATGGGTTTTAGTCAGTACAAGTCTGACACCCCCTTCCGCTCCGCCCAGAGTGGTCATTTGATGATTTCCCATCCGAAAAAAAAAAAAAAAAGTATAATATTATATTCGAAACTGTTTTTCTTTTTATCTCTTGTCCCAAACGAAAAGAAGTAATCATTTTTAAAAACCATTATGAACGTATGTATATTAAAAAGTCATATGTTAATCAACAATAAATTCAAAAGCGTCAAAAATCATCACAGAAATCATCACTTATAGATAGTCTTACTAATAAACGATTGCTGAAACAGAAAAACCCAAATAAAAAGTCACCCTGTACTGCTCTGCAGTTAGTACTGTACGTCTGTACGGCTATCGTAAAAGACGAGTGAAGGATTATGTTCAGAAAATGGACACTTGCAATCTCCTTGCTTATAACATCGTATTTTTACTCTGTGAGTGTGCTAGTTTAGTTTATTTATTAATAATTATCAAAAATTACAGGTCATATTTTGAAAAAAGTAAAAACACAAATCATAATACATTAAAAAAAAAAAACAAGTCATACAAATACACACTACAATACATCTTTTGTTTTTCACTGCCCTAGCAGTACACCGGCCTCCTTTTACACGAGGAGTGCACCCAGTGCTCATTTTTAAGTGTTTTTTATTTTTAGTATAATTAATTAATATAAGAAAAATTTAACATAACGCCTATAATAATCACCGAAGAGTTAGACAGAGGTGTACCCTTAAAGTACATCCACATTTCGCTAGTCACATGTAATAGGGCGCGAGCCTATTGGAATCCAGAAAAAAAACCAGACTCCGTGGCTGCTACTGAGAAATTCCTCAATGAAAATCCCAGTAACACTTTGCCCCACCTAGTAATCGAACCCAGGACGTCGTGCTCAGCAGCTCAAAAACATTTCGATTTTATGCAGTATCCACAGTAGTGTGAATTGAGATTAATATTATACTGAGCTGTGGAACACCCCAGTTCATTGTGAGTTATTGGCTTTATTCCAAGGAGAATGGCGATTATCTCGTGTTCTTCACCTAAATGATATGCATTACGTAGAATGAGTTCAGTTTTCTTTATTCCAATGTCAGCAAAGTGATAATAAAATAATACAACGAGTTTTATTGTCCTTTTGTTGTTAGCAGCATAGCAGCAGCCTATAATGTTCCCACTGCTGGCACACAGGCCTCCAGTCTATGAGAGGAGGCCTCTCTTTTGTTCAATATCAAATTATTGTTTGTTAAGCATAATCCGTCTATAATGGTTTTTTACTGTTGGCACACAGTTTCCTCTTTGTGAGATTTTACAAAAAAATAAATACTTCAGTCAAAAGGACCATGGGCATTTTTCCATGAAATCCGGTAGTAAGACCAACAGAATTGAAATAAATTTCAAATAGGTTATAATTAGGACTTCACTTTATTCTAAAACAATAAGTATTTATGTCGCCGGACAATAGAAATAAAACCTCTTGAAATATGTTTTTGCCTTTTACGGTTTTTTTTCAAAAGATTTCACCTAAAAACGATGTAGAATAAACCTATTTTAACAAATGGGTTCCGTAACAAAGTTTTTACAGTCCTTAGTTCATTGAAGGACCTCGCTTGCCTAGCTCGGACTAATAACTGTGTACCACAAAAGCTCAGCACAATGTTTTCAACATAATCTACTTTAAAATAAAAGCAAATGACTTTTGAGTAGTCAAATCTTCGACAAAATACAGAAAATTGAAACAAAATCATTGGCCGCTGCTCTGGTCTCCAGCGGCTTTGGTACCTACTTCTCGCAATAGTAAGAATTGAAGTAATTGTGATTTGAGAAATATTTCAAGTCTGTTAGACTTACGCCAATTTCGATCAAGATCCTTTCGAAGTAGAAGTATAAGGTATTTTAGTAATTAATTATTGTAACAATTGACGTAAATTCGAAAGTCTGCGAAATCATTAATTTGAAAATTTTATTTTTTTTAAATTGTACTTCCCACAAGGCTAATAAAAAAAAAAATAAACTTAACGCGGCATAATACCTAGTAAAATCGAGAAACTAAAAATCAACATGGTGAACGAAAAACGTAAATTATACAGAATACGAGGCGTAGGCCTACGCCTTATGAATAAACATCCAAAAGTATTCAATGAACACCAAGGCGTAAAATACTTCAATCGAAAACCGAGATAAATAACATCGTTTTCGTGTAAAAGATCACACTACTCCAAAACATTTGATGGAATTGTTATTTTAAAAGTAATGCTATACCCACATATACATTTTTTTTAAATTTATTAATATTTACTAAGGGATTGTTTTTTCTAAATAAACATATTTAATTTTCCTATTACTAAATTTAATTGACAGAGCTAAAGATATTTTTATTTTCATAAAATTTAAAAAAGTTGGCTACAAGATTATATTTTTATATTATGTTTAAAATAATGGATGGTCTGTGTGAAGGATGATATGATAAGAAAGAAGGTACTTGATGAGATGACGAGTAATAGACAAGTATGGAAGAAGAACCCCTAATAAATTGGAATAAGGCCAGGAGAATGATGATGGTGATGTTTAAATCTAAATGTATAAAATGGTAAACTGACTGACTGACTGACTGGGTGATATATCAACACATAGCCCAAACCGCTGGTCCCAGAGACATGAAACTTGGAGGGTGTGTTCTTTGTGAAGAGTAAGTCGTAAGTAGTCCACTAAGAACAAATTTTTGAAAATTCCCCCCCTTACGGGTTAAGGGGATGGAAGTTTATATGAAAGTCCGTCAGTTGCGAAGTTAGAATCTTCAAATTTTGTGTTTAGGCTGTCGATTGAAAATTAATTTATACGTGTCTCAGCGTTTTTGATAATTCTACACCCGAAGGGTTAAAAAGGAGGATGAAGGTAAGTAATCGGATATTTTTCGACGTCTACGCGGGCGAAGCCGCAGGCAAAAGCTAGTTAATTTACAAGACTCTAAACTGACCACTCAAAACTCAACTTGCAACAAAAAACATCGACATAACTATAAAACGAACCCTCATCCAAACCCTACTGCACAGTGTTCACAAAGCGTTAAATAAACGAATTTTTCATTACGCCTTTTATGTGCACTCTCGTAAAATATTACACACAATACATTACCTACGTAGTGCCTTATAAATTCCCTGTGCGTGCGTAAAAAAGTACACACTATGTTTACGCCAAAAGTCAATTTGTCTCACTGTGTAACCAGAATGATGTGCGTCCTTTGTGAATTGACATAAATCATTTTGGACCACAGGGGAGATCAAGATGTGAAGGCGCTTTTTTCATCGCCTTTTTAGTAGGAAGAATAATGTTGAGGAAGTTATTTTAATTTTAGATATGTCTGTAAAATGAATAGTTACAATAAAAGTTATTTTAGAATGTTTTTTTTTGTAATATTTTCTTTATGATATTTTCCGTTTGTTCATAATCAAATCTACAAGTAAGCGAGATGTAATGATTTCACTAAAATGCCAAAGTTTTTTTTTTTTAATTATTGTTTTATAGCATTAGTTTGTCTAGAAATAATTCACTTGTACCTAAAAACTTTCAATGTTGCACGTTTCACCTACAAAGTCTTCTTCGTTGCTTTTACAACACACAAAAGTTTACAATATTGCACTTCTAGAACAACAACCATTATTGCCTGTACATAAAACTGAACAAACTCGCATTTAAGGTAAAGTTAACGATACCAATAAACTACCGATATCGTCTATATTAACCTAAAACGACTTTACGATTTGATGTCATTATTGGAAAAACGATAAACCGTCTAGGCGAGGAATTTGATTCGAAATAAAATCAACAATCCCTTTCAGTCCGCGATTCAATCGCGATACGAATTATATCGATAAGAATCTAGCTATAGCAACAAAGGAACTACTAAGTACACAAAAGAAGAAAATCTTACCCAATTAAGTAGCTTTCCAAACTCTTCGGACGTTAACAAACTCGTAACCAAAACAGTACTGGCATAAAATTAAAAACAAAACTGTCACAAAGTTTCGAACAAAAAAAAAGTTTCACACAACTTAAGTCAACACTGATTTGACAGCACTTTGAAAACAGAACACTGGCTCCAATTTAAAAAGAATCACTTCCACACCATGATTTTTTTTTTTAAAATAGGGTTGTTACTCAACGTGCACTTTTTAGCGTGTTCGTTTCGGGAAGGTTGTGAGCGGTACGCGGCTACGAGTGTTCGCGGCGTTAGTAGGGCTGCCACTGCGATGTGGGGTACGCAACGCGCCTGCGTAGCTTTGCGCACCGGCTCTGCACTCCTGATACATTTCTGCTTCAATTAATCCCCGCACTGTACTCAATTACACCTAGTCGTAGCGCTTCGTGGGTGGCAAGTTTAAACTGTTGGCATGATATTGGAGTGATGATAGACTATCGAGAGATTCAAAAAAGTCTTTGTTTCAGGTAAAACTCTGAGAAACAAATTTCTCTTAAAATGTGTAAAAAAGTATGACTTTTGAATTAAACTTTTTCTAGATTTCGGCTTAGAAGGATTAGGTAGTTTTGTATTGTTACCATATAAATACGAACAATAATATTTCTGGGAGTTAAAGGTTTAACTTTGCTATCAGGATAACGTTTAGGTCCTGTAAAGGGATAATAATAATATAGCGCTTGGCAACCCTCAAAAAAAAAAAAAAATTGAAAATAGTGGAACTTGGACACACAATTTGAAACAATACGGTCAATTCGAAACCAATGTCTTAGTACAGCAGGATCTTGTGGCAATGCATCAAATGATTTATATACCAAGTTTAGTGCGGTCCAGGAACTATTGAACCGTTTAGTAATAGTTTACAATGGTGACCAGACCATTGTATCGCTCTTGATTGGTTGTATTATGAATTTGCAATATCTTCGGCACGATTTGAGTACGAAGGAGGCCAATCATGCTATGGATACCAAATTACACTGATCTCTCATTGTACGGGAAGCTCAAGCGGCAAGCGAGGTCAGGTTGTACTGCATATGAATAGACTGATGTGCCGCCATGTGTGCAATTAGGCTCTAATTGCAAAGTGTAGATGTAAAACTATAAATAACATATTTTAAAGCCATGTTTCCGAGTATCAAGGAAGACACTGTCAATGATATTTATTACAGTGTTTTTAGAGAGTTACGGAATTTCAAGTTTAAGGCAAAGATTCGCTCCTATTTACATGGGACTTTAATATAACTGGCAAAATGTGAGTGTACTATAAGAACACATCTGCCTAACCCGTCAAGGATTACAGACGCGATGTTATCTTTCATTAATGAGACTTAATTTATGATTGTTTAAACGGATCTACTTACCTACGAATTTTTGGGGCCTCCTGAATAATTTCAAAGAGGGGGGAAATCATCACGTCTGGACAGAAGTTGCCATGGCTTACCTGGAAGTCGGCCGAAGCAAGGAAAACCTTATCAGGCGGAGATTGACGTATTGAGATGAATCTGCCCTGGAGTCTTAATGTGGTGTTGCCCCACAAAATATGGGACACTTGATATCGTGTCCTGCCTTTCCAGTTTTTTGCACGTCACAGGATCTGATGGACGCTACAAAAAGTGCCAAACTCGTCTCAAAACTTTGGGCCAACTCAATTTGAATTGTCATTGACACGCTGAGAAAAAGATCACGCCTAGTCTATTGGTAAAAACATTCAAAACACCGTGATATTGAAAAGTTTTTTACCGTCTTTTTCCGTATAATTATTTTCACCGACCGTTTTATTTTTAAAAAGCAATATCTCATATTCTACCAGACACATTAACCGTTGCCCATTAGAAGCGGATGGTTTGTTAGGCCAGCGCCTTTACCACTTAAGTGATTCATTTTTCTCGAGTGAATTGCGTTTTGTGGGGAAATGAAGTGGTTGTTTTTCTAGTGGGTTGTGTGCTTTTCTGGTGTGGTGTTGGTGATTTAAGTTACTAGTTTTCAGTTTTAAAATAGACTTTGCTGTGAAGAAATAAAGAGAAGTTTGTGGCTAAATTTCAACAGTGCCGCTGTTGAAATTTAGCCACAAACTTCTCTTTATTTCTTTAAACTTCTCTTTAGGGTCTAAGTTTAAGGTTAAGTAACGGTTGCCAAGGTGGGTACGTGGATGGGTTACCATCCATTACATACCGAGGTTCGTCAACTTAAGCCGTTTGTCGCGGTTGTCATTTGTAGATCTTTGATGGTTACAGGTAGTAAGTGGCCCGAAAGTCTGACAACTAGTATTATATTTTACCCACTAATAGCCGAAGTGCGGCTACACCTAGTTTTAGCCGGCTAAACATAAGGTGCGGCCGGTTAAACTTAGATGTAACCTACTTATCTTCGGTTAGAACATGCAACCAATTTGGATGTAGCACTCACCGGCCGCTGCCGCGGTAACGCTCGCTGCGCTCGCTCGGCTCGCGCACTTTTGGTCACAGTTCTAACCTAACCTAACCTTCATTTGGACGGTGTGTTCTAGCAATAAAAAGGATACACAACTGTTAACGGCCGCACCTAGGTTTAGCTGTCTAGAACTAGGTGTAACCGCACTTCGGCTTTTAGCCGTAACATATACATATATTCCCCTAACTTACATGCCGCTGTTTTTTTTTTTTTTAGGTAGACGGTAATCCCAAAAATCATTGGTTTCGATCCGGTATGAAATTACATTTTTATCATGTTTTATAACTTTGACTTGCTGTTACTTTGGTTGCCCCCACTTCCGGAGCAGCTGATGCACAGACCCCTTTTTTTTCCGGATGGGAAATCATCAAACGACCCCCCCACTCTGGGCGGAGCGGAAGGGAGTGTTAGACTTGTACTGACTAAAACCCATCCACGTTACTTCTTTGCCCTTTGTGTTTCAGGGCCACGGTATCTCTTTCGAACAGTCCTGCAGCCCTGGCAGGCATCGGCCCATGCGGACCCCTGCTTATTTGCTGACATCTCTTTGAGGCGCACGTGGAACACGAACGCGCCGTCGACACGGCCTGTCGTCAGACAGCGAGCTGGCCCATAACTCGCCGTCCACAGGCCCGCGCCTACGGTGGCCGGGAGCCACCACGTGACCCCCAATGCCCAGGGCGTCTCCCGCGGCGACTGGGACGTGAGGTTCTTTCCCTCTCACGTCCCGCCACCTCCTTCACTAGCATGACTGCTTCGCAGAAGGAGGTGACGGCTTCCCATTCCCTCTCGCTCCGGACCATGGCTTGAACCAAGGCCGGACGCGAGAGATCGCCGATGCACAGACCCCTGCTGTGCTATAGTTAAACTATTAGTTAATTATGATTTTCAGCCAGTATAAAAAAACTCCGGTACTATGCGGTCATTGATCAAATTTTCTTTCCGATGTGTTAATATTGAAACGCATTATGACTGTGGGGCGTCGCTAGCATTGAGACCTGACCGTGTGTGTTCACCTTAAAAAACAGATATGGATAGTTGAGTACCCAATTTATTAGATGCGTTAAATTAAAATAATTAAAGATAGGTACCGTAAAGTTATTTAATAAAATTTCTATTTTAATCACAATAACTAAAATTCACGAATCGATGGACTATAAAGCGAAGCAATGAAGCGACTATTCAATAATTTATTCATCTTAACTAAATTATTATCAAGTCATTTGTATCGCCCATTAACCCTTATTTAACTGTCACTTTGAACCCACATTGTTAATACGTAAGAAGGGTCAGATTAATGATATCGTTTCTCAAAGCAATCATATTTTGATTAAGACGTTAGTAACGGTCGCATCTTTCTTTGTTGAGATAGTGGATTAGCGCGAAATTAACTCATCTACCTAGCCTTTTCCCAACTATGTTGGGGTCGGCTTCCAGTCTAACCGGATGCAGCTGAATACCAGTATTTTACATGGAACGACTGCCTATCTGACAGCGAAATTAACTAATATATAAAAATAAGTATTAAGACTGCGAATGGGTATAACAGTAGAGGAAGACCAAAGAAACAATGAATGTGACTGTATGAATAATAATATGGCACGAAAGTAGGTGTCTGATGAGATGACGAGTAATAAAGAAGTACGGAAGAAGAGAGGTTGCAAATTTTATTATTTAAATAACATATAAATAAACAACATCACGCCTGTAATGCGAGAAGGGTTAGGCAGAGGCATACTTAATAGTAGGTACCAGTGCATTTTGCTAGTTATGTTTTTTCGAGCCTATTGCCATTAACCGGTCACAAATCCAGACTCCGTGACTGCTACTGAGTAATTCCAGATGGAAAACTCAATAACACTTTGCCCGACCCGGACATCGAACTCAGGATCTCATGCTCAGCGGTCGCGCTTGTGTCCACTCGACTACCGAGACAGTCAATAATAAAATAAGTACCTACATGTAAAACAGGCCCATATTATAAAACCGAATTGCTATAAGCGAGTCGTGGAATACTGTGCCACAGACACGCTCTAAACGAGTCCTCATACCGCTTATTTCCGCTTGTCGCTCATCTAACGCTATCGCCGAGTTCCATAGGCCGCCATCTTGCATTATTTTATTCACACTTATCTACCCTAGTACTAGGAAGCACAGCTGTGAATGATATATTTTCATCTAGATAGTGACCCCTTTATTGGGGGGTTGAACCTCCAAGAAAACGTGTTTGAGTTTTGGCCGAGAAACATCTCTGGAAAATGGCGATAAAGACGTTCCCCTTCATATGGGACCAAGCATCATCATATTGATAGGAACTGTGAGATGGTACACCCTCTGTTAGGTGGTGTACATAAATAAAAAGGTTTGATAATAACTAATAAATAATGTTTTTTTTTTTTTTTTTTTCATTTTTGCCTTTTCTTTCTCTCTCCATTCTTTCATCTTTCTTGTACAAAATGTTTCGTAAAATCGGCACAGGTCTCCTAATGCATTTTTTTCAGGATAGGTCATTACAGCAAAAAGTGCTGAGCTCCCCTCTTCAATATTTACAAAATGGATTGTTTTTTTAATATTTCTATGAGTTGTGAGAACTTCTACTTAACATAAGTCATAAATTCTTTGAACATTAATTATTCATCTGTCTTCTTATATAGGAGCAGCGGTGGCCCAGTGGTGGAGACCCCGACTTACGAGCAGTAAGTCGTGGGTTCGAACCCCGCCAGGCGCATTACTTTGTGTAAGTTATTTCATCACCACTACTCTCAAAAACGGTGAAGGAAAACATCGTGAGGAAACCGGCTTGTCTTAGAATCAAAAATTCGAAGACATGAGACATCTACCAACCCGCACTGGGCCCACGTGGTGGATTATAGCCCATTCCCTCTCATAGAGAGGAGGCTTGCGTCCCAGCAGTGGGAACATTAATAGGCTGATTACGCTTATGCTGTCTTCTTATCGTATTCTTCTACAATTTATTTCGTCACCTTTTATAAAAAGTCGGCAATCGATTACTTTTTGCCTGGTCCATGACCATTTTAAGCAATAAAACATTGCGGTATACTCTTTGGAAAGAAACTATCAGTAAAATTTTACACTCATAATACATTTGAACATTCTAAGGTCGGCGACTCTAAGACTATCACTTAAGCCACACACTGCACTTTATCAAACAAAATGCACTTATAATACTCTCATGTGTGTGATAAAAATACTGTTAAAATATTTCATTTACCTGCTTCATACTCAGTAATCACATTTTCCCCCAAAAAGCTTCACGAACATTAATCAAAACTAATTTTGAAGGACTCCTTAATATCCCTTTTGTGACCTCTACAGAGTAACTCACTCTCTCGTTCATTCATTCTCTCCGTGCGAGCATAAAATTATATTCAACATTGTTATGAATACCTGTCTGAGAAAAATATGATTACCCTTTTTCATAGTTTCTTTATAAAAAAAGAATATTCGAAAATCCGAAACCACAATATAAATCGAAATAATTGAAGAATAAATTAAAATTCTATACATTTGGATGAGAAATGTTTTTTTTTGTTAAAATGTCTTCATAATTTACTAAAGTAAATTAAATAAGCACTAGATAGGGTGGGTGTCCCCATTTTCATTTCTATTTGCCCTCTTATTCAAATGAAAAAATAAAAAAGGTTTTCCTAATAGAAACTGGGGCTTTTACCCTATTTTCTTTTTAAGTGATAAGAGCACATGGTTGGATATATCCTACACATTCTTATTTACTTTTCCTTTGTCTTCTAAGTCTTCCTATTTAACAAGTACTATATAACAAAGTAATGGAAGGAAAACACAATCTTGCAAATGCATGTTTTCTCAGCTCCGAGATCAAGTTCAAAGACATTCATTTGTTTGAGGCTTGTCTAATTATTTAATTTAATTAATATTATTTATTAGTAATTATCAAACCTTTTTATTTAAATTTCGTTATGTCTATTCAAAGGTTATCTAGAAGATATCGCCATCAGCGATAAGACCGCCGTTGGAGCCATTGAATTAACAATATTGTCAAATAGATGTGTTTCAATTTTGGTGTACATTAAAGTATATTCTATCTATCTATCTAATTCTAGTTTTTAGTTAGTTATTCATTTAATAAAAAAATATTTTTTAATTTTATAGAAAACTCTTAAAATGAGATAGAAATATTACTAGCAGCCAAGTCATAGTAATTTAGCAGATATATCGTGTTTCCAAAAACATACCTACTGGGAATTAAAATAATAATATTATTCATAACCTCTCAGGTTAATAGCTTGTAGTTTCAATAATGACCTTTTTTAGATCAAGACTAGTCCAGGCGTGATGTTATACATATATAACATCACGCCTGTAATGTCCGCAGGTTTAGGCAGAGGTGGACTCTATAGTGCACCCAAATTACGTCAGTTTTTTTTTTAAGTCCCATCTAGTAGGGGCGAGCCTATTGTCATCTACCGGGCACAAATCCAAACTACGAGGAGCTACTGAGAAATAGAGCATACCCATACCTTTTTTCATAACTTATACCGTTACAAAAACTTGCAACTTGGCAATCCAAGATGAAAATTCGTTTGGTAATTTTCGACGGCCCCAGCTCTAAATCAGTCATATGTATGATGCCTTATAATAAGTCTATGAAGTTCCACTACGTAGGCCCATTGCGTGTTGATGCCTGACATCAAGTATTGTAACATCTAACAGAGTTTATAAATAAAAGTAGGTAGAACTAGGTTTTTTTATTATTTTATTCAATAATGATTATGATTTATAATTTTTTTATTCAATAAAGATATTAATTTAAAACTTAAATTCAACTTTACTAACTATATTTGTTAATTGTGATTATTTAATAGTTTTGTTTTAATAATTGTTCAATTAAGGTAGAATAAAGGCTATCAGTGTTTTGTTTTATTTAGATCTAGGTTTTACCGGCTATGTTAAGTCACTAACTTATTACAGCGAGTATTAGTGAGCTATAAGCTATAAGAATAGTTCTGTTTTATACGCGAAAACTTACACAATGTGTTCGTTATCACAAGAAGCCACTGTTTCCTCGTATCAACAGCGAAAAAATAAGGAAGGAGTAGAACCGTTCATTAAACCAGAAAGTCACTATACCGTGACAGATGAATGACAAAATATTATTAGTACGGGACCCAAACTCATGGTCGAATAGACGAATCAGGACCAGGCTTTACGCCCCGTTTGTTCGTACTCGTTATATTGGAATCTTTTTTTGTCCCTTTCTATATTATAAAGAGCCCAAGACTCATCGTTTCGCTTTATAGACTCTTAGATGTCTGCGGTCCGAAGATTAGACCCTTTTATATAGCCGATACGTGGCCGATATTTTAGACCATATCCTGGCTAGGTTGCTGAAATAGAAAGAATTTGTTGGAGGCTGTTAACAGTTTTGTAGGTTGGTTTTTGTGATAATTGGGGGAGGGTAGTTTTGACCTTGATTGCGGGTTTTTGTAAAAAGTTTTGCTTTACGCCCTGTTCCAACCGCCACTTAACCATCGTTAAGAGAGACTCGCGTTCTACTCTTGTTTCTTTCGGGTGAAAACGGCCATGTCGCAAGTCGCGTCGCGATGTATCATAGCATGCTCTAATGGTCCAAGATCGCAGGGCCACCAGACGTTTCTCAAAATCAAAAGTCATTTGTTCTAATTAGGCTGATATCATCCGTACTTTTGAAACGACAAAGTTTATAAAAGAAAATCCCCAAACCGCCGCCCTTCGACACTTCCTAGTGTATTTGCTGGAAGATTTTTTTTTCTGACTAACAAAATGTAGTAGTGTTCGTATGAACTGTGAACATAATCGCTGCTAACTTATGCCAAAGGTAATTTTTAAATATCAAGTGCTAAAGTTGCGTAAAAATAATACATTTTTGTTTCTTAAAAATTTATTTTGTTAATTAGAAAATAAGTAATGTCTGGCAGCTCTGAGATCTTGCTCTATAAGTAATGTCATCCATTTATCTGCTATAGCTGTCACCCTACACGTGCGTGAAAGCAGATTATGCTATGCTATGCTTATGCTCGTGGCAAGAAACGCACGGCTTACTTAGTGCCGAGAGAAATTCTTGAACGTAGTGGACGTTTAAGAATGTTCGCATCTGGCCGCAGTACGCGCTACACGCTAGCAAAGCGAAGGCGCTAGGTTCTAGGAGCAAGATAGTCACCTGTAAATGCGTTCCTAGCCTGAGGGTCCACCTATGTCTACTTACTTCATGATAGTTAATACCTTGAAAGAAAGTCTGATGAAAAAGAGTTGATCACGTGGAGAGTGATTAATGAAATTGTTATCATGACCACATCATCATCATCATCATCCACAGTCCGACTTCATCCACTGCTGGGTATAAGCCTCTCTTTGCTTGTGCCAAGCTCCACGCTCTTGTGCCAGCCTCATCCAGGATATTCCCGCAATGGCAACAATGTCGTCTGTTCATTTGGCCGCCGGACGACCAACTTTATGACCACAACGTATGATAAAATGGTGTTTGCTGATTATTATTCGGTGATGGTTAGGGTATGCGGAACCGGGTTTTGGTCCCATTGTAAAACCGCTTTCCCGCGTTTTACAATATGATAGAAATCGGGTTTCACATGCCCTAGTAATGGTGTAATTTTCGGTCTTTGGTGTAATTTTTAATCGTATAACTAACTCTACCGTAGAAATGGTAAACAAATTAGATGCGGTCTCTTTACTTATGACGACACCTCAATTGCAGAAAAGGTAACCTTCTTTTTCTGGAACTTCATATATTTATGTCAACCATTTTCTACAGGCTATTTATCCTGAATTGAAATTCGCTTCATTCGCAGAAACAACGAAATAAGTACGAATTTCTACTACAGCCGTTGAAGTCGCTATAAATCAGTAACTTTCTCAAGCGCTCTGATTTATTTTTTTACTCAAGAGCAAAGTAGAAGCTATAAGATTTTTTTCTTACACCAAGTTTAGTAAACTATTTTAATTAAAAACACTCTGTTCCCGAGTTAATATAGGAAGTACGGATGGCTTCTAGACATTTTGTTTTTATGTATTTTAACTGCAGTCAATTTCAGACTCTAGTATATTATACTTTATTTTAAAAAAAACCGGCCAAGTGTGAGGAGGACTCGCGCATGAAAGGTTCCGTAACATCGTAGTCATATATATTTATTTGTCTACCTATTACATATAATGATATATAGCCCGCTGACAGACAGACGGACGGACGGACGGACAGCGTAGGCTTAATTATAGGGTCCCGTTCCCTTTGGGTACAGAAACCTGAAAATATATTTACGCTCACTTGTAAAAAATATCAGTCTTGTCCCACATAGACCGAAGCATTTTTTTAAGCTTTCCGTAAATGAATCCAGACAAATTGAAAACCCTTGACCGACTTTTTCAATAAAGTACTAAATGACCACTACATCATCATCTGCTTAGCCTTCTCTCAACTATGTTAGGGTTGCCTTCCAGTCTAACCGGATGCAGCTGAATACCAGTATTTTACATGGAGCGACTGCCTATGTGACCTCCACAACCCAGTTAGTACTAGGTCATACGATACCCTTTGGTAAGACTGGTTGTCAGACATTTTGGGCCAAAGACTAACGACTGTCAAAGATCTAAATAACCACTACATCTTTCTAATATAAATCATAATAAAAACTACATTTTTCTACCAAAACGAATGCCCCTAATAAAATTAGAAGTTCATTAACATTGATTGAACTTTTAAAATTACGAAGAAACTCTTTGTTGTAATAAAATTTTATCGTAATGAAAATTATTAGTGGCTTTGAAAAGTAAGTTAGAATTTTGTAATTTAATAAGTGGAGATTTTTCTTGGGGGACAGTTAAATTATTTATTTAACGCATTCTTAATCAAGAATAGAGATGGTAAATTAATTTTAATGTTCTCGTAAAGTACAGACACTAGGCAAAAAAAAAACACATAATATCACACCCGTAATGGCCCGAAAGGTTAAGCAGAGGTGTACCTAATAGTACACCCAAATTTCGCCAGTTATGTATAAATCCCGTGTCCCAGGGTTGAGCCTATCCAATATCACCTACCGATGTATCACCCAAAACGTGATACTTTTTCATCTTGATTGTTTCATGCCCTTAATTTCTTTCATTACAAAACTTATTTAGCTTAAAAATTAGAAAAAGACCAGCTTGAATATTTTTCATTTTCTTCCAAGTCCCAATCATAATTAAAATGAAATTCAGGTCCACAAAAGATCAACCATTTTCTCATAACAAAATATCAAGTTCGCGCCATTTTGAAAGATAACTTTTTGTTAAAGGAAGCAAAGTATTCTGCCTGTTGAACAATCGATTGCGTGATGTTGTTTCTTCATTGTTTCTTTTGAGAAAGTTATTTTGTTTTGATTTGGGTTAGATTTGTTCAAAATTGGTTTTGAATAAAACCAATTTTGAACAAATTTTGCTGCTTACTTGTGTTCCGTTGTCCCTCTAGATTTTTTATTTCGATATTTTGTTTAAGCACAGTTTGTTCGTCATGTAGCAGACCTGTCCTGCCCATTTGAGCTGGGCAGCCTTTTGAACCACGTCAGCTACATTTGTTTTGGAGCACAGAGTTGTGTTTCGAACACGATCCGTTAATTTAACACCTAGTATACTACGCTCCATTGCTCGTTGGCAAACTTTGACTCTTTGGACTTCTGGATGTTAGTCAAATACTAAGTCTGTGTACCACAGGTTAGGACGGGGAGAATACACAACATGTCCATGAGTGTCTAATGACCTTAAAATTTGAAAGGTCGATGATAACGTTTCTTGAAATCCGATGGGGTTTCGTGGGGTTCGAGAAATTTTCGCCGAATGGTCGACAATGCGCATAACTAGAGGCTTGGCTATTTAGCATCGTCCTTCAATTGTGGCAGTGCTCTTCTGGGCACGTTTTCGGATGACGGCGATGTCGAGGAAGAGTATTTTGACGCCAAAGTAACCTACTGTTTTTTACTTACATTTTTTTTTAATGTAATTTAAGGAGGTATGGAAGAAGTATGAAAGAAGAAGACATGCTGCGCCGACCCCAAATGAATTGGGATAAGGGCAAAATAATGATGATGATGATGAATGATGATTTTTTTAATGTAATTTAGTGCTTTTTAATACACAACAAACGTATTTAAAAAAATCGTAGGTATCTCGTAGGTGTATTAATCAATTTTGAAATGTACAAGCACCATTCCACTATAATGATATAGTAAGTTAATTCTGTATGTGGTCTGAAGACCCAACTCTTGGTTCAAGTAAAGTTAGTCCTAAATTGCAGAATGTGAGCGTAACTGTGGAAAGTTCTCCTGCTACTGAAATGTGTCTATGTACGGTCAAGTTATAAACAAGGTATGGTTATGGTGGTTAGCCGTCTTTGATGCGGGCTACAAAACTAACACGCACCACAGTTATTATTTACAAGCTTTTAATCGTAGTCTGAAAGATTATGAAATTAATAATCCATTGCTTCATTTGTTTCAAAATTCGTCTACTGGACAACGTTGTTGCTGTGCCAAAATTAATGGCATTGGAATTGTATATAGTGGCACTACAAAAAATACTACAGCAACATATTACAAAAAGTAGTACAGCGCCATCTATGACACAAATGAAGAACTAACATCAAAATTATATATCGCGCAGTTTAGATTATCCGTGACTTAATACTATACAGAAAAACCCGACAACAACTGTCGGGCAGTGCCCACCAGCCACAACACCCGTCTGGTCGGAGCATCCTCCTTTTTCTATGGAGAATTGAGGAACTTCACACCCTGTTCTTCATTCAAATATTAAATTACCTTTTTACATTTACTAATATTAAATGAAACAATAATTCTGCTTAACAATTCAGGAAATATCTATTTCTGTTACTATAATTTACGATCGATCTAAACACAATTTAGTCTAATCACGTGGAACATGATATCAAATATCTCACGTAACAGTTCTCAGTAAATTCACAAAACTACGTTACCGATAGCATCCTGTTTATATACGACAAACAGTAACACATTATTGATACGAAGTATTTTAGCTAATTGAGCAATAATAACGCTTAATTTAGACATCCATAATTGTGCCCATTTTTACAAAAATTAGACTAACCTAAAATACCTAAAACCAAAAAGCTGAGCTGAGTGTTCAACAGTATATAGTAGTATATTTTGTATTGTTGGATTTTGACCACACGGCTCAGGCGCCCCGAGTTGAAATTCCAACATTACTTAGACCTATACAGGGTGTAACAATAAGGGTATAGTCGTATGAAAGAATATGCTGCAGATCATCAAACTGAACAACTTCCTCCATGGGTCCAATATCGTAAATGCGAAAAAAATATCAGCTGTCCCATACTAAATTTCAATACCTACTCGACCCAAATGTATGGGACAAATGATAATTTTTGAGCATTTACGATATTAGACCCATGGAGAAAGTTGTTCAGTTTGATGGTCTATAGTATATCCTTTCATATGACTATACCCTTTCTGTTACACACTGTATACACTTAGACCTATTTTAATTTGAAAATTTGGAATGTAGGTAATAAATTACCAAGGATCCATTAATTTGTTACATCACGCCTGTAATCCTCGAGGGGTTAGGTAGACGTGTACCCAATTCTACACCCACATTTCACCCGTAATGGTTAAGTCCCATGTAAAAGGAGGCGAGCCTATTGCCATCAACCAGGAACAAATTCCGACTCCGTGGCTACTACTGAGAAATTCCTGATGGAAAAACCCAAAAACACTTTGCCCGACCTGGGAATAGAACCCAGGACCTCATGATCAGTATAGTCACGCTTGTGGCCACTAGACCAACGAGGCGATGAATTAGTTAGAAGTACTAATCGAGTTTGTTTGTCGTCCTGCACGATTATAAAGGTTACTTAAAAAAAAAGTACGTTATATCAGTTTTGTATTTTTTCATATTTTATGTTACATAATAACCAATACGTATAACATAACACTGTAATACCTTTCATCTGCCCACAAAAGTTGTCAAAGTAATCCAACGTTTGCTTTATCTAACCAATTCCTTAGAGAACCCGTAGGACTCAATAAAACTTTTTGTAAGAAGAACCTCGCTTCGAAATGAACTTATAAACCAACTTTCTTATTTTGAGGGCCTAAAACATTATTGTTTGATGGCAAATAAATAAAATTTCCGTGGATTTTTTTTCTCTTACATAAACCTACTTATGTTATCTTTTTAAGTATTTCTTTGACTTTGCAAAATTATTTGAGGACTTCAAGACAGTTTTTCTTCATTCACATCAGATGCTCGTGGATAAATAATAACAGCCGCTCGGGTCGATTTTCAGGTTAAGCCGCGCTTGCCTAGGTTGGTCCGTGGGTGGGGGGACCACCTATTACATACCGAGTTTCATCCGTGCCTCGGAAAACATGTAAAGCCGTTAGTCCCGGCTGTCAATTGTAGATTTTTGACTGACGTTAAGTAGTGAATGGCCCGAAAGTCTGACAGCCGATGTTACCAAGGGGTTTCGTTTTATCCAGTACTAACTGGGCAGTGGAGGCCAGATAGGCAGTCGCTCCATGTAAAATACTGGTATCCATCTGCATCCGGTTAGACTGGAGGCCGACCCCAACATAGTTGGGAAAAGATTAAGCAGATAATGATGACTTCTTCGGCCGCTGTTCGAAAGTTTTCTTAATCAAATAATGAACTGAATTTACGAATTGGTACAACTCTATTAGTTCAACTATGAATAGCAATTAAAAAGAATCACAATGAACACTTGAGACGTCTTGAAAGTTTTATATTGAATTGCATTTGCATGATTCTATAACGTAATTCAAATCAAATTGAATATTTGATTGATTTATTGACTGCCTTGAATATGATGAATTTCTGATTTATCATTAATTTTGTACTAGTATACAAATATAATAATAATATTGATTGATGAGGACTGAATCGAATTAGGTACAATAGTTAAATAACTTGTACTATTGAGATAGATAGATAGATTATTGTTATTGTACACCAAAATTGATACACAGCTATTTTACAATATTACTAATTCTATGGGTACAAAGGCGGTTTTATCGCTGATACCGATAAATTAGGTATAACTTTTGGCCAAGCACGAACTCGCGGAGTAAACGATGAACGAAAAATTTAAAATATTCATTTTGGACATAATATTTACTTCGTTTAAGATTAATTCATAACATAACATCACGCCTGTAATCTCCGAACGGTCAGGCAGAGGCATCTAATAAAACACCCGCATTTGCCAGGTATGTTTAAGTCCCATGTAATAGGGGGTGAGTCTATAGCCATCAATGGGTGCAAATCCGGAATCCGTTGCAGCTACTGAGAAATTCCTGTTACTGTGAAATTCCTGCTGGAAAAACCCAATAATACTGTACCCCACCTGGGAATTGAATACATGACCTCATGCTTAGTAGTCGCGCTTGTGAATACTGGAAAAACGAGGACGTAGACGATTTATTTCATATCTAGTGGTATTCCAATTAACATAATATTATTTATGTCACTTTGGTACTAGGGGCTCAGAAAATTCAAAGGTTAAAGCTAAAATATTACTCAAATGCTAATCATAAAATACCTCAATGAAGATTGAAATCTAAAAATAAATCAATTACATTAATCACAAAGGATAACCTATTCATTCAATTTAGTCCATACAGAGGACCCTAAATCAAAATCTAATTTGAGCTGAAACTTTAATTCCAAAATGCCTTGTAGAATTGTTAAAATGCAAACTTCGGAATGTGAATTAAGTCCTCCAGGCTTCTGCTAGATTGGCCACTCGATATAGTGATTAGGTGAAACTTGGCCCGACTAGCTGTTAGCCAGAGTTAGCTAATAGGGTAACAGAAATTGAATTTTGCGAACCTTTCGGGTATTTATGTGATGTAGGCTAAATGGCTGAAAGTTTCAATTTCAGTTTATCTGGTCCGGTTGTTAGTGTTGGCAGTATATTTTCATATTCTGGTTTTGGGATTTAGGAGTATAGTGTGCTGATAAATAGAATGATTAAAGTTAATATTTATGTTGTCTTGAATTTGTGAGAATGGGCCAGTCTAAACATTTGCTCTACTGATTGAGAGGTTGTGTTTTCAATGTTCTACAATTGCGACTGATTTTTAAAACTTAACATAATATCGAGTTTGTAATCCCGAAGGGTTAGGTAGACGTGTACCTAATACACCCACATTTAGCCAGTTATGTTTAAGTCCCATGTAATAGGGACCGAGCCTATTGCCATCAACCGGACACAAATCCAGAATCCGTGGCCGCTACTGAGAAATTCCTGATGGATAAACCCAATAACACTTTGCCCGACCCCGGAAACGAACCCAGGACCTCATGCTCAGTATTCGTGCTTGCGACCACTAGATGAACTTAACATCATCGAAAATCGACGCAAAAACGGTTACCATGTACTCAATACATCATTCTGAACATTCGTGATTAAAAAAAATAGCTGTTTCCTACAAAAGTGCAATACCTGCACGGTCAAAATGTATGCAACAACAGTTTTTTTTAATCGATAAAAAATTTCTATGTGGGGGTCTCAGAATGATGTACTGAATACGTGGTAGCGGTTTTCGCGGCGGTGTCTCTCCCACCCTGTATAGCCGGACCGTATTCTTCAATGGATGTCAAATTTATAAATTACTCAAAATCATATTTAAAATAAACCATCACTTTCAAGATTCAATTTACGTCTATCAACCAAGGATTAACAGGAGACAAGTCGTTGAGAATCAGTACACGTTTTACAACAGTTAACAATACTATAATTATGGCCAAACAAATTATAATGGATTAACTGAACATAACTTTCCTCTGAGAAAGTTTCAGTCACATTTTCAAGTTTCAATTTATTTGCCAATCCACAGCTTGCCAACTGTTGAAACTTTACTAAATACTTCTTGCTGGGGAATAATAAAGCTTTTCTCGGATTGGTCGTTTGCCAGAAAAAAATGAAATAAGTTTTCCTATTGTATCGGTGAATATGATTATGAATGGATTGTGAACACAATCTATGGGTTATTGCGGAACTGTGTTGGGAAATACGAAATATTTCTGGTATGTTTATTGTATGAGGAATGAGGAAAACTATTATAAAAGAGAATTTTGATTGAAAACATTTTATTTATGAAATGTTTGGTTAAACATCCAAAGCCATAGCCCGAAGAATTGCCAAACTTAAGTGGCAGTGGGCAGGGGACTTTGCTCGCGAAAATTTCTGGAGTGGCGACCGCGAACCGGAAGATGTTGCGTTTGAAGGCGGGGAGGCCTAGGTGGACCGAAGACCTGGTGAAGGTTGCGGGGATCCGCTGGATGTGAGACGCACGGGACTGGTCAATGTGGCGACACTTGGGTAAGGCCTATGTCCAGCAGTGGACTTCTTTCGGCTTAAATGATGATGAAACATCCATATTTGACAGCGTCATTTTTAAACCGAAACTATCGTATCCTGGTCAAAAACAACCCTTAACAACTTTGATGTTGGTACATACTTTTCAGCAGACTGTAAACGACTACGACTGTTTTGAATACACAAAAACACATTAACAGTCAAGGTACCTCAAGAATTTTAAACTTGTCGCTAGTTATTTTTGTAAGATGGCTACAAAAAGGTTGGCAACACTTATGGTGAACGCTAAAAGTGGTCTATACTGAAATCAGCATTTACTTTAACTTTAAATACAAGTTTAATGTTTTGCACAATTTATTTTAAGAGCATCTTTTCGACCATCTCTGAAAAAATTCAAAATAATAAATACTTTAACACACAAATGAGAAGAAAGTACAAATAAAAATGTTGAACACCTTCAAACATGACCCCGTACTCACTGACAAATATATTTTGTAGTAACGTTACCAAAACGACTGTGCTGCCATAAAATCCAGAATTTATCGTACTTTTTAGTCCAACGGCAGCCCAAGGGAACCACATGTCCATGAAATGAAACGTTATTTCTATGTTAGACGATCACTCGACATTCTGAAACTGAACCACAGAGTCAAGTTAGAGTAAGTAACAGTTTATATAGAAACTAGGTACGAGCCCTTGCTTCACGCGGTTATTACATGGAATTCTCTGTATTATGAGTATAACTAATGTATAATACACCTCGGAATAAATTCTCTAAATTTTTAAAAATTCGTTACGCTTTTTCTCGACCTCAGTCGTTGCGACTTGTGACGCGACTTACGTCAGGGGACATGCTCGTGTGTCACATGTCTCCTTCGCGT
Source organism: Noctua janthe (assembly GCA_910589295.1). Taxonomy (NCBI): domain Eukaryota; kingdom Metazoa; phylum Arthropoda; class Insecta; order Lepidoptera; family Noctuidae; genus Noctua; species Noctua janthe. The sequence continues at coordinate 5,177,809 of OU342561.1, forward strand.
GGATACCGTCGCGTTTCATTTGTTTTCTCGGTAGTCACTGTCGTAATATGCAAGTCGCTTGGGATGTAGACCGTGGTCAAAGGTTTACGCCGTTCAGGAGAATGACGTGGTCACACAAAAAGTCACAAACATAATATCAAGCCTGAAATCCCAGAAGGGTTACACAGGGGTGTACCTATTAATACACCGAAATTTCGGCAGTTATGATTAAGCCCCATGTAATAGGGGGCGACCCTCAACTCACAAATCCAGACTCCATCCAGGCTGCTACTTAGAAAACCTGAGAATCGAACTCAGGACCTCATGCTCAGCAGTCGCGCTTGCGACCACTAAATCAACGAGGCAGTCGAAAGACACAAAATTGACTTCAATTTGTAATATAATGTACTTAGTAGCTACATAAAAGGCACAATATTTCTGTATTCAAAAAGGTTTTGTGTTTGAACCCTAGAGTCGTTGAATGCAAGGACAAAGTTGTACATTGCAGTTTATGGGACTGTTCCAAGCAGTGTCTTCCGGTTGATAATGATGCTGTGCCAAATTAATGGGACGGCAGAAACTGTCTTGTTTTGGTCGACGAACCATTTTCCTTGGTGTTTTCCGGGAGTTGTAATTATGGTGATATATCGTCTTTGATGATATCTAATTACGTTGAATATGAGAAACTGAGGAATAAATATAAGTTTTTCAATGGACGTGGTCACCAACACTATCATTGATACTAAAAGTGGGATACCAAAACCCAGATCAAAATTCAAAATGAATAGTAATCATTGTTATTTTATTTCTGTGAATAAACTAACTAAATACATTATTAATTACATACTATTAAATAACCTAAAATAAATAAACTAACAACTAACTACAAAAGGGCATCAAAAAACTCCTCCTCAACGCTGTCAGCTGGTAATGTGCCCAAGAGACTGGCGGCGTTGCCACGTTGTATGGCAATACTTAGCCTCTGGCCAAAGTAAAAGCCAGCCCTTGGGTCACGGGAAGAGTCAACTAGGCGTTTCGAAATTTCCTTAAACAGGCTATGTGTACTCGGACCCCACGACCCCAGAGTTTCAACCCCAAACGGCTCGAAAATATAGTAATGTATAATGGATTTAAACCCCATTTTTAAAGGATCGTCCTTTTTTTGTGTGTCTGTTTGTTTCGGGTAATCTCCGAAAAGACTGGATCAATTTTTACTGGCAGATAGGTAATTGTTATGAGGAGTAACTTAGGTTATTTTTATTTCAGAAAAAAGATTAGGATTCCGAGCAAAAAAATTAAAACCCTTGAATTTTTTAACAAAATCCGATTCAAATAGGGAAGTAATATTTTTTTTTAATAATTTCACTTTGTCTAAGATCGCGGGGCACATCTAGTTTGTGCTAAAACTATCGTTATTGTAGTCTACCACAATAACGTTAGTTTTATCACAACAAACAATGGTAAAAATAATTGAAGAACCAACCATAAATTCTAACAGCATCACAAAGAGAATTGATTTCAAACTTAATTAACTCGTATGAAAATGTGTATTTGAGGCAAATTAACCACATTATGTAGTCAATGCAAGTTTATTTATTACCGTAATATGGCTGCATACATATTTCGCCAATAGCTAATACAACAAAGTGTTATATAAAATTCACGACTGAACAAACAAAAATCTCATTAATAATTATTATTGCGTTGATGATTGTGAGTTTCAATAAATTAGAGTGTAGAACAAACTATTTTGCACCGCGGTTTTCCGTTGCAGTTAAATTGCGCTTGTCTGAAATTGCACCTGAATAGAAACTTTGTTGCTGCACGATGACTGAAACTTAACATTCATAGTTAAGTGAGAAATACTTTACCTGAACTACTTAAGTTTAGAACTCATAAGTTTATTACTCTCATCATACATAACTATTTAGGTTAGTAATAATTAAAAACAGCCTCGTGGTACTGCTGAACATGGGGTCCTGGATTCGATTCCTGAGCCGGGTAAATTGTTATTGGGTTTTTCCATCAGAAATTTCTCAGTAGCAGCCACGGAGTTTGGATCTGTGCCCGGTTGATGACAATAGGCTCGCCCCCTATTATATGTGCTTTAAACATAACTGGCGAAATGTGGGTATACTTTTAGGTACACCACTGCCTAACCCTTCGGGAATTAAAGGCGTGATGTTATGTTAATGTTATGAACAATTGCAAAAAAATATTTTCTTTGCTGATATGTGCAGATAGGAGGCCTGTCTTTCTCTGTGAACAGGATTGAACGCGTCCGAAAACTAAACTGAAGTGAAAAAGTGAAGTTCAGCATTGTGTACACTTACAATATTTTGTGATAAATAACCTAATACCAAAATTTCGAACACGTGACATTCACCAATCTGCCCTGGACTTTAAGATCTAAATACAATGACGCTTCCCATGACCCAAGGGCTGGCTTTTACTTTGGCCAGAGGCTAAGTTTTGCCATACAACAAGGCAACGCCGCCAGTCTCTTGGGCACATTACCAGCTGACAGCGTTGAGGAGTTTTTTGATGCCCTTTTGTAGTTTGTTGTTAGTTTATTTATTTTAGGTTATTTAATAGTTTTTAATTAATAATGTATTTAGTTAGTTTATTCAAATTAATAAAACAATTGATATAAACCTTAGTTTTAATACAATGGTACTGCTCATTTCTTGAGAATTTTCAGTTTTCATTTTATTTTACAAAACTTTTCAGGCATAAGATACCGAACTCAACGTAACCTTTTCAAACACCCTCGGCTATAATAATCAAATTAAGACGTTGCTACATCCCCTCTCTTATCTTAACCTCACTATTATAATTACATATACGAACAATACGGCTTTCAACTGAATTTTGACAGAGATAAGAACTGATATGCAAAGTCAGCGAACTGACAGACACTATCGGATCACGTGGCACAATTTCTATGTCTCCAAGTGTATAATATAGTTCTACATTTAATGTAACAACCAATTTTCAACTTAATACTGAAATCTTTAGGTTTTAGAATGGGATGGTTCAGGGAATAAATAGTTAGATATGAACATAATCCAGTAACACCAACCAATAATATGTAATGTCCATGTTTCTCGCAGATTGCTATAAATTGGACATAACGTGTAAAGCCCAGACAGGTCACATGTGTTTCACATTAGGCATAATAAATGTTATTGTTGTCTACTGAATACGTAATAGGGATTAGCCCTTTGTTGCGTAGTTTTATTACCTGCCTACAACATTTCGACAAATGGTCCACGAGTTTCAAGCGAATAAGTAATCTAGTTTTGAATTGAAACGGTACAGTACACGTGGAATTGTGTTAAGAATTTTCTTGTCATTTGTATGAGCTGAGTATTTCGATGATGCTAATAGAATACTCAAAATTTACTTTATATTTATCAAACTAGTTGGTTTCAGCAACTTTGAGTGGTCAAAGTTGCTTACTGTTAGATATGCATGATGTTCATTACATCATATCAACTCGATTATAACTTAACTGTATTAGCGCGTTGATCAAATCTCAGGCCATGGCATGCTAAGATAGACCCCAAAGGTCTATTTGTGTGCTTTGTTTTAGTGTAAGGAACTTGTAATTTATTAAAAAAATATTAGGACACTATAAGCGATATTAATAGCTTTCATTTTCACGCTGACAGGGGGCGCTCAAAGTTCTGTTTATAAAGAAATGGATAACATACAGGGTGTAAACAAACCCTCAACGAAGTCGAATGGCACTTGTTCTCCCTGTCATTGCGATCAATTTTTTGTTCTAGACCATACCTGGGAACCTTTTAGTTACGAAGATATTGGCGGTCAAAGTTGCAATTTTTTCACAAGTTTTTTGAGTGCGTTACATTGAGTCCTACCGTAAAACGTATTTTTCACCTCAAAAAAAAATTCGTTTTCCAGCAATAATTTTTGCGTAAATTTACTTAGATTGATGTACATAATGCTTGTTTGACGGATTCGTGAAGGGTCTGTTTACACCCTGTATATGGTCACGACTGGATGGACGCGGCCTAAGAGGCCGTAAAGCGTTGCACTGGAAAACTAGATGGTAGCATGCTAATAGACAAAAAAGTGCTTGAAACTATTACAAGCCTTTACCACACTTTAGTAAAAAAAAAACTCGTAAAAAACATAAACAATTCACGGCATAAACAGTACGTTGAATACATTTTCCCTCGTATACGTTCATATTGTTATGAAAATATTTATGTAAAAGAATAAGGGAAACTGTCGAGATATAAAAATCAGATCACATGGCGCTCGTTTATAGGATAAAGTATGGGGCTTCCAAACGAGAGGAAAGATGTTCATTATGAGGCATTTCTTGTGAATATAGATAAGTTTTATGTACCTGTAGCTTGGATGTGGTTTAGGAGGGTTTTCTGTATTTACCTTCAATGAAGGGATGTTCAATTGATTGCCTGTTGCCGATAGGAGATGAGGTCAATACCGCTGTATAAGACGTTTTTGTGGAGTGCTGTGTGATTAGATTATTAAGACTTAGTTCAAGTTGAACTATTTTGTTACGAGATTTAATTAAAAGGTCTGTCACCCGTGCAGGTGTTACCAAAAAAAACTAAAGAATATAACACCTGACTTATTAACGGAGGTCAGAATAGGTAGAGTATATATACCTTTTTTTTAAAAAAAAAAACTTCAATTAAGTTACTTAATAATTATGTGGATATCCCTTCCTTAATTTGGCAGCTTTATTTCAGAACTAAAAAAGACATTGTGGGTCAAATACATCATTTATCCATATACTTACTTCTTTGAAGTGTATCCACTTAATATCGTGTCCTGCGTGTCCTGTTGTTTGTTAATTACAGGAACTGATGGACGGTACTGAAGGCGCGGTAACTACACACTACTTAGATTGCCAAGAAGAATTCATCGGTATAAGTAGAAGTTCCGTCAGTCACCGAATATCAGCAGTACGGCATCGCACTGAGTTGAAGACTTCTTGTTATAGTCACAACGAGCAGCTACTGACTATTTCAAGTTTTACTCTCCCCGAAGCTTCCACCTGCCTGTGTAGCAGTGGCTGACTATTTATGTTCCATGCTTACATGCTTAGTTATCATCGTTGAAGTCCTAACACGACGTAAGTCACAAAAAGCAAATTTACAGAAGATTGAAAAAACTGCATAATTATACCTAGGTAACGGTACAATACCATTTTATAATTTGGGTTCACTTCAAATTAGAGAGACGTTGCTTGTTTCTGTGATTGTTTGAAACAACGCGTCTTCCGATTCTCTAGCAAACGGCAACAAAAAATTAATTTTAAAACCGCTAAAAATAACGATGTTATTCTAAATATTTGTTCTTGTTTTACTGTACTTACCTCGTACATTGGTACATAAATGCCTGTTATATTTTTCATATTATGACAATTTTATACACTTTTTTCCTTCTTTCTTCTAGTCTAGTAGGTCTGGCAGCCAGGATCTGTCAGACGTACATTAAGTATCGGAAGGTACACACGAATGCTATTTTAAGATCTTCTAATAACAATCAACAATAACGTCTACCCTCTAATAAACAATGTCTGATCCCACAACTTAACCTTGAAGCTTACATAATTTCTTGGAACCAGACCACAGAATAAGTACGTACAGAAGGTCACTTCAAGGCATCACGCGAAAACCCACGCACTTAGACACCACGCTTTACGTACGTTGTACGCTCGACGACCAATCAAGCTTTATAGAAGCAAATTAAGCTGATATCGCATTTTACGGGAAGCTTCTACAAAGTGAGGTCAGGTTATACTGGATATGTATAGCTCGATGTGTCGCCGTGTGTTCCCCCGTGTCCTTACCAAAGCCATCGGTCACGCGAACCTTCGACTTTCACATTCGTTTTGTTTGGCGAAGAAGAGCTTGTCATCGCGCCATTAGAGGACATTTTTCGGGTTTACGAACAAATTAGTAACTAACAGAGTATTCTATGGGATTCTGAACTTTTGGTGCTCAGCCGAACGAAAAGTACCCTCTATTGGCGCGTTAAAGTTCGACAAAAATGATCTTGACTGTTGCATGTTTGCATGACCGTTATCTAGGAAAGGACGCAATCTACAGCGAGAGCAAGCGCAATTGCGTCTAGCATCCATCTTAAATTGCTGTATGTACGCGTCTATTTGTGCATGTACGTGTTTTCGCTCGTTTTATGGAGTGAACCTTCTGTTTCTATTTATTTTGTGACCAGACCAAGTTTACTTGTCGACAAACTTGACTTGAAAGTCAATTCGAAGTGACGTTTAAGTAATGAGACGTATTCCAACTTATGTAAAAGGTACTTCAAATTCAGTATGGAACTCCTTATGTGTCAAGAGTCGAGTGTGTTAGTTTTGTAGTTCTTTGATATTTTATTTTGTAATAGATTTTGAGTTTATTTAGGTGATTTAAAAATAGATTCGATTTTATTTTGTACTCTTCTAAAAGCATGCATTACATTATTCCTGTTTCTCCGAAGGGTTAGGCAGAGGTGTAGCGATAGTATTAGGTGCGTCTTATTTACATAATAGGGGCGAGACAATTTCCATCATCAAATTGTAAATATGTTTCTTTTAATCTGTGTTTTGTATGTACAGTAGCTTGGATTTGTCCGTTATATTGTACATGTTTTATCAAATAAATAAATAAATAGAGCACAAATCTAACTAATGAGAAATTCTGAATTATAAAGCCTAGTTACGCTTTGACTGACCTGGGAATAGATTTCAGAATCTCGTACTCAGCAGCAGCACTTGCGACAACAAGACGCTTAAAATTTTAACACAGTATATACTCGTAGCGACATCTACACAGCTACATAGATACTAAGACGCTAGACGGATGATACTGTCACTAAAGTCTGTTGTATTCATTACATTTTCGTTTTCGCAGTTGATTAATAGTAACTTCTTCTAAATGTCGCTTTCTCTTAATGCGTATAGGAATTTTGTAACTAATAATCACGATATAGACATATTAAAGTAAGATTTGTTCTACATAACAATTGTTATTTGAAATTCACTACTACCTGTATTTTGTGTGTCGTATTTTCAAGATAATTTTGTCACGAAAATGTTTGGTCGACTAATTTGTAACCTAATTCATTTGTTTTCAGATCATTTTTTTTAGTAAAATATAAGTATGCCTAAATAATTCATATTGTAAGAATAAAAAAAAACGTAGGTAAACAACAGCCGTATGAAAACAAAGAAAAACCGTAAAAACCATTTCCGCTAAAGTATGATGCTTAACATAAGCAAGCAACAAAAATAATAACTAGGGGCCATGTAGTGCGTACTTACGTAGTAACCTTATAGTCCGAAAAATAAAATGTAGGTAGGTACCCTAATCTGTGTTGGTAGGTAGATGCAGTCAACTCCGAGGGCTGGAAAGAGTAGGTTAGTTATTCATTTATTTATGTACACACAAAATACTCAACAAGACATAACATTAAGATAGAACAGCACTAAGGTACTGCTTATTTCATGCGAAATCTCTTTCAGCAGACCTGCGACAGGAAAGTAGGATTAGAAATGTAGACACAGTGTGTAGAAAAGACAAAACAGGAAAATTGAAATTGGAACTTAAAACAAAGTTACATTGTTTCATTTTGATATCTTCGATTTTTTTTTTTTAATGAATTGCCAAATCTCGTAGCTATAGTTCGTTTCTATTTCTGTACCAATCAGCAGGTTTAATTAATACCCGACAAAGAAAATTCTTAGAAGCCGTCTTAAAAATCTTTGTGGTATATTAATTGAAAAAAAAAACAAATAAAACAACCTATTATATTTTACGCTTTGTTTGATGTCGTCAACACATAATGGTTTCAGTTACTAACGAATGATTAATAACTCCGTTTTCCGGTTTAACGCAAAATTAAAACCAATTATTGCTAAACCACGGAAAACGTTTTAACTGTTTTGAAGTGTAACATTTATTATTCATCGTGCATGTTACTAAAATCAGTTTGTATTTATTTAACTAATGACATTCATTTAATAGTTTTTGTATGTATGATAAAATACATAGACCTTCCAATTTAATAAAGGCAGTTTCGAAATTTATTAGCCAGGTAGGTACTAACTTATCTTGTTGTCGTTTTCCCAATTTAATTATCAGTTGTTGTTATAGTTTTTTCTTCCTATCCATCGTACTCCATATATTATGGTCCATGCATTTCTTACGCCGTAGAATTAGAATTTAGGCATATTCTTACGTAGTCTACTTTACTTTTCTGTCTCCAACGACTTTTATAGCCCCCCTTACCTGTAGTAGTTTACTACGACGTAGTACACTTTGTGCTACGGCGTAGCTCACACTGCGCTTCGGCGTAGCTTACATTGCGCTACGGCGTAGCTTACACTGCGCTTCGGCGTAGCTTACATTGCGCTACGGCGTAGCTTACACTGCGCTACGGCATAGCTCATTCCGTTCTACGGTTTAGCTCAGACTGGTATTTTTTACCCTAATCTATTTCCGTCCCATCGACCAAATGTATCACATAACTTATCTTAAAATTAACCAGAAACATACAATAGAAAGTTCGAAGCACGCTATACTCCTCTTTGATTTCAATTTGTATTGTTCAGTGAAACCTGAGGCTTTGAGCTGAATTTAATCGCTTCTGAAGTTACGATATTGCACTAATTACTACCTTTCTTCATTTATCTGTGATAGGAGATATTTTAAGCACTATGCAACTTAAGTAATCTTTGAATAGTCAATGATTTTAGTGTACTGTAAAATCTAATCAGGTTATGTTTGCAGTCTCAAATCGAGGCTCAGATTCCTCCGTGTCTCGGAAAGGTTCTTGGTATGTAATGGGTGGTCACCCATCCACGGACTAACCTAGGCAAGCACGGCTAAACACGAAGATTGAATCGAGCGACTGTTATTATTTAGCTACAAGCTCCTCGTTAATCTGATGATCGTCATTTGGTCATTTACTGTTTAATACCTCAATGCACGGTTACACACTGTCCACAAAAAATAAACAAAAGTCACTAAACCAACACGCAATACACCTATTTATTTTCAATTCGTCGAGATACGAGCTAAAGTACACTGCTCACCGCGCGGTGTGATTAAAACACACGGATTTCCGACTGCGTTCGACATGCGAACAATGTGCCACTACCCTTAGTTCGGAGTGAGAATTATTGGTTTTGACAGGTGATGGAATCGTTTTTGTTAGATATGTTATGATAGACGTAAATATGTAGGTAACTCGTATGATACTAAACTAACGTTATTTGCTTTATTTATTTCTATACAAATCAATTCTATTTTTAAATATTCCTTATCTACCGAACCTTTTCCTAACTATGTTGGGGTCGGCTTTCAGTCTAACGGGATGCAGCTGAGTACCAGTACTTTACATGGAGCGACTGCCTATCTGACCTCCGCAAACCAGTTAATACTTCGTAATACGATATCCCTTGCTAAGACTCATTGTCAGACATAAAAAAAACATAACATAACAGTACCATAAGCCTTCAAATCGCTTTAACTAAGCAAAACAAGTGAATGTGTGTGTTGTGTTTTAATCCAAAGGTTGACTGGTAGAGAATGCCTTGTGGCATTAAGTCCGCCTATGTATCACTATTGTACATGAAGTTTAAATAAATAAATAAATAATGTGCAAATGTACGAATAACTCGCAATTGTTAAACGATAACTACCGCTACTCATACTAACTGTCGCTAAATATCATATCGTACGCGTATCATAATACACAGGTCCTGTAGTACTACCACTGCAGCGCTTTTTCTCGCCTCTAATTTGAAGGCGCCCTTAGCCTCTAATATTCAAACAAAGTTGCCCATTCTTGTACCGCCAACAAAAGGAAACAAAACAAAGGAGCACCTGCTAAAACAGCTTCCATACAACTTCACTAGATGGCGCTAAACTACCTCCTAAATGTAAGGAAAGCGCAGAACTTGAGGACCCTTAACACATAAAAGTTAACGATAGTACTGTGAGGATGGTTAACAATGTAATAGTGATTGTTCGCCCGTCTTCTTAGACAGGTAATCACATAGTGAGGCTTATCTGTCGAGTTAACTGGAGTGACTCGAGGATTAATACCCACTAGATTGGCGAGACAAAAGTAAACCTGCGTAATAAAATGTTTTTTTTATTCGTTTCCAACCTATTGTAATCTAGAAATAAATTGCTGATAAAATTAAGTTCCTCATGGTTGTAGAAGTTGGATGGATTGTGTGAAGAATGATATGAAGGAAAAATTTTTTTTTAGGAAAGGCTTGTTTGTTTGATTTAGTTTTTTTGTCACCGACTTCTGAGGCTAAAGTTATTTTTCACTTTTTTTTGTGTTCTTGAACTCGGTTTTTCCATCTTTTTGTAATATCCTATACAAATATTTACTATGCATTTGTTTTACATTGTGAACATTACATTTCATGGTAATAGGCTTATCCCCAATCAAATGGAACCTATATGTACGTACATACCTAACTGTCGAAATGGGGGTGTACTGTACACATATGCGTACCTCAGAGGCGTGATGATTGTTATGTTATGTTGTCAAGCGACTGCAGGAATCACAACGGATTTGCTGTCTATTATTGAAGAATTCCGTTCCATATCTCCGAAGTCCATGATCAGACCATGACAATATTTGTATGGGTCCAATTTGGGAGTAAATCAAACAATAAAAGAATTTTCCAAATCGGTTCAGGCGTCTTCTCGGTGAAAATACATTAAAAAAAAAGATTCCGACGAACTGAGAACCTCCTCCTTTTTCAAAGTCGGTTAAAAAGGAAAAAGATAAAGAGTAAATGATATCATGACGGTTCACAGAGGAGAATGGAAGAAAAAACCGTGTTGCACCGACCCCAAGTAACATGGGACAAGGGCAGGAAGATTATGATGGTTACAGAAGTTGCAGGAGTTCAATCAAAATTCTCGTATTTCTATTTTTGTTTCTCTTTTGTGTAGCACATAATCGTTGTCTATTTTATGAAAGGATTCAAATAAACATTACATCACGCCTTTAATCCCGAAAGGGTTAGGCAGAGGTGTATGCAACTAATAGTACACCCACATTTTGCCAATAATGTTAAGTCTTATGGTTTAGGGGGCGAGCCTTTAATGCCATCAACCAGGCACGAATCCAGACTCCGTAGCTGCAACTGAGAAATTCCCGATGGGAAAACCCAATAACAATTTGCCCGACCCGGGAATCAAGCTCAGCAGTCGGGATTGTGATCACTTGACTAACGAGGTAGTCAGGATTCTAATATAAATATTATAATAGGCTATTATGAAAACAATTTATTATAATTTGCGCTACCAAATACTCATAGTGACTGTCTCGCACATGTCCTTGAACCTGTCAAATCCAACAAAGGTTAAATCAAACTTTGAACTAAGCCACATAAAAATAAACGAGATAAACCGTTCATATAACTATGCGTAGGTACTTCAAACTTACCAAGTAGATAAACCAAGATAAGAAGATGAGGTTAGTTAAGTTTAACTTGATTCACCGCGCTATTTAAGTTTGCCGCTTGCTTCTCGAGTAAGCATTATATTAAATCTATCTTAGTACCTTCCTAGATGGAAAAATGCGATTATTTTCAGGAAGATGCAATTTTTTTATGAATGAATAAGTGCATTTTAGAAATATTTGGTTATCAGGGCAATAAGTTATGGAGAGGAGCTCGTGGCTAAATAATAACAGCTGCTCGGGTCGATCTTTACATTAAGCCGTGATTGACTAGGTTGGTCTATGAATGGTTAACCACCCATTACATACCGAGTTTGCTCCGTGCCTCGGAAAGCACGTTAAGCCCTTGGTTCCAGGTGTCATTTGTAGATCTTTGACAGTCGATAGGTAGTCAGTGGCCCAAAAAGTCTGACAACCAGTGTTACCAAGGGTATCGTATTAACCAGTACTAACTGGGTTGTGGAGGTCAGATAGGCAATCGCTTTATGTAAAATACTAGTATTCAGTAGCATCCGGTTAGACTGGAAGCCGACCCCAACATAGTTGAGAAAAGGCTAGGCAGATGATGAGGGCAATAAGTTATAGAATCAGGCGTTACTTTGTGGAAACCTATGACATGAAATGCTATGCAAAATATTAGATTTTAATTCCTCGAAAAAGATCCTATAATCGACGTGTTTCGCCCCTCTTGTTTGGAGAGGTAAAACACGTGTCGAGTAAAGGTTTGGGTCAATGGCATGCTAAATACTGGTGCTTTTCCTAAATGTGCATATTTTTGGCAGTGCACGGTGCTGCCAGCTTATGTTTTATTTAAATATTTTTAAAAAGTTTTGAAAGAAATAATTTTATTTCTAATAAAATAAATGGAACTTTTTCGTGGAATTAAAACTAAGTATTTTGCATAATATTTTAAATCTGGGCAATACTAAATTAGTAACCTTTATTTACGTTATTGGGTTACTGGATACAAAATCCGTCTTCAGGTTGTTACAGAGATATTTCCAATTAAAAAAAAAGTTCAGTTTGTAAAACAAATGCTTCGCAGTATGTCGCTTGTATAACACGGATTTCTTAGACAGTAATTTCTAACTTTTTTTTAAGAAAACTGTGCATCTATTCGAAAAATAACAGTAATAATACTAAAGGTACTTGCGAACATCTGGGACCATATTAACTGTAAGTGTTATCGTTTTATTACGAGGGAAAGAGATGCACAACTTAGTGCATAGTTCTGTATACTCATGTGTGACTATCTCACTCTAACAACATGTTATAAGTAAGCTCATATGTTACTATCTCGCTCTTTCAAGGAAATGGTAATAACTATGAAGTTTCATGTTGCAGCAACTGTTTCTAAATTTGTAGGCACTTGTAATGCTACTTGTAAGTTTTGGTTTCCGAGTTGAATATAATATGAAAGAAACTTTTGCTTTTACTCGTATATTAGAACTTATTCTCCTCTCATTACAAGGAACAAAAATACAGACAGATAGTCCGACACACAGGCAGACAAAAACTGAATAAAAGTGTTTTTGTTATTAGTTAAAGCTGTTATTTTAATTTACAAACAGACCCTTGAATTTTATTTATTTGTATATATGTTTGTATAGATTTTCCCTTCAGTGATTTGTAGTTGACTTGTAATCTTACACATAATGGTAGAATTTCTAGATATCTGAACTATTTTCTTGCGTAGGGTGCTGAGTTTAGGTCCCTTCCTTTTGGTTTTGACGTTTAATTTCGATTTGGAAGACCCGCCACGTCGCCGTCAAGATCCGCCGTCGTTGCCTTCAAGATTGTAGTTTATTATAAGTTTCATCAGTCATTTTTGCAACGGGATCTAGTATGTTACATTACGTGTTACTATATCCATTCGATTTATACAAAAGGCGGTTCTGCAACACGCCTGAATTGACTCCGAGACCCAAACAGTCTCAACTAGCCGTACATCAAAGGTAAGTTTTAGGCCTTGACCTAGCGTACCGTTTACTGTAAAAGACCAGTTTGCACTGGTTTTGTTTCCACTGACGGGTGGCCTACCGTGCGTCATATAGGCTTTGACGCAGAAAACCGAATCAAATACGAGTTGCCATCATAAAGGGTGTAAATAGACCCTTAACATAAACGAAACACACTTGTTTTCCCCGTCACTGCGATAATTTTTTTGTTCTAGACCATACCTGGGAACCTTCTAGTTACGGAGATATTGGGGGTCAAAGTTACAACTTTTTCACAAGTTTTTTTTTAAATAAATGTTTTTTAAGGTAAGATTTTTACTTTACACACCTCCACGACCCTCGTACTATTCAATCCATTTATCAGCACAATGCTATGAGTGGTTTCCGTCGAGGCCTTCCGTAAAACGTGATTTTTCACCCGTAAAAAAAAAGTCGATACCCAGCAATAATTTTTGCGTAAAGTTACTTAGTTTGATGTACAGAATGCATTTTTTTTTTTTTCGTTTGGGAAATCATCAAATGACTCCCCCACTCTGGGCGGAGCAGAAGGGAGTGTCAGACTTGTACTGACTAAAACCCATCCATGTTCCTTCTTTGCCCTTTGTGTTCCAGGGCCACGGTATCTCTTTCGAACAGTCCCACAGCCCTGGCAGGCATCGGCCCATGCGGACCCCTACGTGGTTGCTGACATCTCTTTGAGGCGCGCGTGGAACACGAACGCGCCGTCGACACGGCCTGTCGTCATAAGACGGCCGGACGGCGAGCTAGCCCATAACTCGCCGTCCACAGGCCCGCGCCTACGGTGGCCGGGAGCCACCACATGACCCCCGACGCCCAGGGCGTCCCCCGCGGCGGCTGGGACGTGAGGTTCTTTCCCTCTCACGTCCCGTAACCTCCTTCACTAGCATGACTGCTTCGCAGAAGGAGGTGACGGCTTCCCATCCCCTCTCGCTCCGGACCATGGCTTGGACCAGGGCCGGACGCGAGAGTTCGCCGCTGCCAATCGCCGCTACGAGGACACGGCGGTGCTCCGCCCAAGCGGGGCAGACCTCCACGGTGTGCTCCACCGTGTCCTCCAGACGATCCTCGCAGTGAAAACACCCGGGCGTTTCCTCCCGCCCGATTCGGTGCAGGAACCTCCCAAACCAACCGTGTGAGGACCTGTGTCAGGCGGTAGGTGAGGGTGCCGTGGCGCCTCTCTAGCCACTCCTCAATAGTGGCACGCCACCATAGTGGCTATAAGTCCCCTCTGACTTATCGCCACTATGGTGGCGTGCCCTGCACAGGGTTGCGACAGTCGCTCTCTCCATGTCGCCATGAGATCACGCCGGAGGTCTGTCATGTACAGAATGCTTGGTTGTATAATATGTGAAGGGTCTGTTTACACCCGGTAGATTTCTCACCGAATTCCTTCGGATCAATAGTTTCTGAGACCTGAATCAATAGCTTCAGTGCCCGTAACTCAAATATGAATAGGTAAAGCTCTAGTAACGAGTTTCTCACCAATTCTATACCTATATTTCTATTTAATACGCTAACGATGACTTTACTATTTTGCTTGATATTCATGCTAAGGCCCCGCTTTAAGTTCACGACCTAGGTTGATGCGGCTTGCCACGCGATTTGCGACAAGAAACATGTGTGTGAGGCACATGCCAAGCCACGGCCCGCCATTTCAGACCGTTTTTGCTAGTTCTACCAACTCTAAAGTCGTGGCCGCCGTGCTGTAAGCTAACTAACCAAGTCGATATCGATGTGACTCGTGACTGGCTCTTAAAAACTATTTTCATTTGTTTTTTCTTCAGGTGCAGTCGCAAGATGCGTGATACTTAAGCGTGTAGCTCGTGACCAATGGGTAGCGCTGTCTCGTACGTAGGCCGAAGGACTCAAATTAAATTCAAACTGTAGTCATAATTTATCATCCTTTACATCTCAAACAGGCATGTCATATGCACACACTAGAGTAGCCTGCGTACGGCTAAAGGCATCCACACACGGACAGCTCTAGCATTTAGGCATTGGATCGTTTGAGACACTGTGATCAATCTATTAACTGTCAACCGCCCCAAGCGATCGAAACTGCTCAAGCAGTCTCGGGTGACATACAAAATTCAAGTTCGTTATGCAGTCGCAGTCGGTCCTTGCAGCTTCAAGCTGCCTGTGTATGCCTGCCCTTATAGTCGTTCGTAATTGTAGGCAGAGCGTGGTCTGGCCATCGAAGGATGCTTGACACCATAACACTGTAGGCTACAAATGCACAGGTCAACGGAACGTATGCTATGTAACTGAAGCGAATTGTTTTTTCAAAGAGCACGTGGATACTGTGTGGTTTTGTGTTTTTCTTGTGTGGGTTTTTTTTGATTTGTGTTACTTTGTTTACTTTTTTCAAAATATGACTTGTCATTTTTGATAATTATTAATAAATAAACTAAACTAAACTAAAGGATAACGGTTTTCAAAAAACTTGATGCCAGTCACGATTTATTTAAAATTGTACAAAGTAATACCTTTGTCGATTTTATGCATGCTTTAGAGATATTTCTCGACGGCATGTAAAGCCAAATAAGAAGCCCATTGGCGGCATAAAAACTCTGACACCAGGTTAGGCATTAACCACACGAAACAGAAGAAGAAGAGTCGATTTTATGGTTGCTTATTTTTTCATATAATATTCTTAAATTAATTAATCAATTTCATATAATCAAACATTTAAGAAAAAAACTTTAATTTTTTTTACAATAAAAGCAAAACAATCTAAAGTTCACATCATACATACTCGGAAAATTCATAAGTTTACGTTAACTATCGCAATCAAGTAAACACATACAAAACGTTTATGACGGCTCAATAAACTGGATACGAACTACCACAATGCGAATTCTTCGAATACGTACTCTTTTAATTTATCAAGCATCATTCAAAATCAAACTCAGAACAATTTTATTTGAAATCATTTCAGTTTCTAGTAATAGTAAGTCTTTTTACCAAACTTAAAGTAATAATAAAAAATGTATACATAATACAGAAAAAAAGAAAAGCATTAAAGAGCGTCAAAAATTCGTCCACATCGCTGTCAATAGGAATACTGCCCAAAAAGCTGGCAGCATTGCCACGTTGGGTGGCAATGCTGAATCTTTGACCAAGAAATAAATTAAATAGTTTTAGGTTATAATTTGCGGAGCCTTGGGATACACAACTGTACGGCTATGAAAACAAAGTAGGAAATAATAAAATATTAAAGATTTTTATGTATGTGTGGAAAAAGCTGTAAATCATTTTAAAGTATTTTTTTTTAAGTATTATATTGTTATATCAGATGTATTCTACTTTTTCAGTCGAATTAAAACCACCCGTAAACTATACAAATTAGGACAACATTGGTCTATTCGACAAAGGCCTCTGCCCTCCTCCTTCTGCAGTTCCTCCCAGCTATTTTGGTTAAATCGTCGGTCCATCTAGATGGGGTCGTACCACACTTCGTTTGAAGATACGCGGTCTCCACTCTTGGCACTCATTGGCTCCATTCATTGGTAGTTTATTCCTGTTTTTGGGTAATGGAGAAACTTAACATCTTTACCAAAAATCACAATTAAAATACCATTAAATGAGATGGTATTGTAGGATCGTCTTAGTGTGTCGATGGCAAATTTTTATTTAATATATTTGGTCCAAAATAATTCAGCTATGCGAACTCTGCTCGCTGATGCAGTCATAAGATCGTCAAGTACGCAGATGTTAGGGCATGCAGCACAAGATGGAAGATGGGACATTGTCTGTGGAGACACGCCGCATACTGACTTGAGATCTGAGCCGTCCATGAAGATCTGAAGATATTGTCTTTGGTACGGCCGACTTGGGTTTGGGGTCTATTCAGAGATTCCTAAGTCGGCCACGGCAAAACATGCCCCGGTGGAAGGCTTTGTGGGATTAAAAACTGTCATCAGACACAAGGTCATACATAGGTGGTACATTCGTGATTCTAAAACTTTATTTATGTTTATAAAGCAAGTCAAAGAACATTACCTCTCCTCTATATTGTAATAGTCTGGATATATATTATAGGTATATATTAACAGTACAAGTATTTATTTTATATGTGTATATTAATTGTATGTATGTTTATTTTATTTAGGTATAACTTTGTTTTAAGTTCCCATTTCAATTTTCCTTTTTTGTCTTTTCTACACACTGTGTCTACATTTCTAATCCTACTTTCCTCTCGCAGGTCTGCTGGAAGAGATTTCGTATGAAATAAGCAGTACCTTTGTGCTCTTCTATCTTAATGTAATGTCTTGTTACGTATTTTGTGTGTACATAAATAAATAAATAAATAAATAATAAATAAGGTCTAAGAAGACTATTTAGATAGGTATGTTAAAAAGGAAACGCTTTACAGCAGTGGCATTAATCAGGGCCCAAATGTATTGTTACACAGTAACATCATCAACACAAATACAGCCGTAGGGATTTGAGATTAACAAGCAATTCGGTTCAATGCGGGTTCGTAGTTAGAGTTAACTTAGACAAGCAACTGTCCGATATTAGATATAACTCTGATATCTGTGATGATTGTGTATGCTTATTATGGGGAGATTTGACTGCTATTACTATTGGCTGCCTCTTTGGTCGAGTGGTCGTAAGCGCGACTGCTAAGCATGAGGTCTTGGGTTCGATTCCCGGGCCGGGCAAAGTGCTATTGGGTTTTTCCATAGGGAATTTTTCAATAGCAGCCATGGAGTCTGGATTCGTGCCCGGTTGATGGCGATAGGCTCGCCTCTATTACATGGGACTTAAGCATAACTGGCGATATGTGGGTGATGTTATGTATTATGGGGAGGTCCCGTTCCAACCCTGGGTATCCATTACTAATCATGCTCTTTAGCCACCCAAACATTAGAAGAATAGAATAAGAATAATTTATTTAAAAAAGTATTACAAAAAGTGTACATTTAGGCACAGTAATATTATTTCTCATACAATGGTATAATTAGTACTTATAAGTAAACTATAACTAAAATATATTCTACAGTCGCAAGTATTCAATAGTTCAATTTAGATGTCAGCGACCTGCCCGATCTAGGTTTATTTAAACCTGTGTGCACAATTCAATAAGGACGATAAAATTATAAAATTAAATTCATCTATTAACAATTATAACTATGCATCAAATTGGTAGAAAAGACAAACACTAAAACTAGCTTAAGTAAATATGTACAAATAGATATGAAGGGATAACATAATCAAACCACAATTTCTAGAAGTTTTTCTGTGTCTGTGTAATTAAATACCGCTAAATAATCCGACACTACCAAATTACATTTTTTATAACTTAAACTGTAGAAGTTTAGTATCTTGTTGAGTCTATTGTAAAGAAAAACACAAACCAAGTCCTAAAAACACATAAAATTGATTCGCAAACGCATGTCTAGTTTGAGATTTTGTGCAAACTAGGTCCTTCCTTCTCCTATCGGAAGTAACTGGGAAGAACAGGCATACAAGTTACTTGATCCACGGCTGAAGATTAAGGGCAATAAGAAATAAAAAACCCCGAGGAATAAAAAGAATATTCCAAATCAAGAATATCTATGGCCTATGCATATTAAAAAGAAACTAATACAGTTTTTCAAGGCAGAAAGAGCGCCGTCCAAGTGCATTCATGAAACGTGAGAATAAAAACACCATCAATAACAATATTTCTTCCATGATCTAAGAACCTAATGCAATGCACTTAATGTATGAAACCGGCGACACCGCTCCACTTTACCTACGAATAAATTCTTAGAGCTCCATCCTCAGAATGCAGCGTACAATGTACGAACTTCATGATATCGCATTTCCGTTCTGCGCTCTGCACTATGTCGGGACGGGCGCGGGACGGTGGCGGGACGGGGGCAGGCCGGGTGCGGTACGTTGGTTCCACGATCACTTGATCTTATGCCGTCGGCTATTAACTAGCCGTGCTGGTGTCACGGGAAAACCGTCCGGAAAAATATCGTGCGGCAAATTCTGATATTGCTAGAGCTGCTGGTTTTATAATAAAGATAGAATAGTTCATATTCTTATTCTTATTCTTTATTGCACACAAAAATAATAGAAATATACACATAATTACAACATATAGCTTATGTACAAAGGCGAGCTTAACCCAGAATTGGGTTTTCTTACAGCAAACCTTACTTCCAATACAAACCTTCCTTTCCTTGCAATACATACATAAAATGGGTGGTACACTACCTAATAGAAAGAAAGAAGAAAGAAAGAAAAAATATTTATTTGTCGCAGGGACATGACATGCATCATACAAAATTCATACAAAAAATAAACAATAAACTATAAATTCAACAGGACGGAACAAAAAAAAAAGAAGAAAGTTAACAGCTTGCACGCTTGTTATAAGCTTTTCAATACTTGAATGGCATTTCAAATGACAAAATAACCTCATTGGGTGGAGGGGCTTTGAAATAACTACACAATTATCATGATATGCTAGGTTTATTTTAATAACATAACATCACGCCTGTAATCCCGGAAGGGTTACGCAGAGGTGTACCTTATAGTACACTGACATTTCGCCAGTTATGTTAAGTCCCATATAATAAGGGGCGAGCCTATTGTTATCAACCGAGCACAATTCTAGACCCTGTAGCTACTACTGAGAATTTCCTGATGAAAATTCCTTGCCCGACCCGGGAATCGAACCCAGTACCTCATGCTCAGCAATCGCGATTGCGACCACTAGACCAACGACGCAGTCACACTCACAGTCTCTCAGTTTAAATAACCTTTAGTACCGACCTAACACCCAAAATGTTGTTGCCTGAGCACATGCATAACAAATGCTCAGAACACCTCATTACCCGCCTTCCTAAAGTTCAAAAGCCCCACATCAAAATCATCAAATACTCCATTAAATACCTCTCCAATAAAACGCCCTTAAATTAAAAATTCTAAAGGCATGCAGACCCGGGGGTCGACAATAAACGTATAACTCAATTACTCCAATGGAATTCATCTTCATATCTCGAGCTGCCGACGTAGTCACTCAATTTTATGAATCGGGGTTTCGCGTGCTCAATGTTTGACGTAACGAGCCACTAAAAAACCGGCCATGTGCGAGTCGGACTCGTGCATGAAGGGTTCTGTGCCATTGTAGTAAGGGAGCCCCTCTTTAATCCTTATCCTTCCTTACTAACCTTACTTCCTTACTAATATTATAAATGCGAAAGTAAGTTTGTTTGTTTGTTACCTTTTCGCGCCTAAACCACTGAACCGATCATCCTAAAATTTTGCATACACGTTGACAGGTGTACAGAAACGGACATAGGGTATCTTTCATCCAAAAAAAACTACTGTTCCCGACAAAAATAACGTTCTTATGATAATAGATGGCGCCACGTGTCTTTCGGATCATGATTGAATTATATTATTACAAGCAGAGTACAACCCGAATTGATTGTCAAATTCTAAATTAACGCGAGCGAAGCCGCCGCAGAAGCTAGTTTTAAATAAATTTCTTGTTGTTACAGCGGCAATAGAAATACACATCCTGTGAAAATTTTAACTGCCTACCTATTACGGATCATGAGATACAGCCCTCTTACAGACAGATGGACGACGGCCAGCGGAGACTTAGTAGTAGGGTCTCGTAGGTTACCCTCCGGATGCGGAACCCTAAAATATGAATTTCAGGCGAAGCGTGGAACGTCTAAATTAGCCATTATGTTTTTGGGTAAGTAGGTGAAAATAGGAGTTCGGACGTTACACGCGTTCTTGTTACCTGGTGTTGCTTACAGTGTTTTGTTAGCTCTTTGTTTACGTTTTCTTTGTGGGTAGGCATGTTGTTACATTGATTGGGTAACTGAGGAAGCAGGTAGGGGATTGGGTAGTGTGTACTTACTTAATTAATGGTTAATTTAAGATCTATGAGTACAGGTAAAGATATATTTTCCCAAATACCCGTACTGTTGTTTATCCAGGCGTTGGAAATTTCTTAGTAATATAAACAGCGTTATATCTTCAGGTCTAGTTTACTTTGAATGGTTTTCTGCCATCATAATGTGAAGTTATTAAAACAGGACGTTCTTACAAAAACACTTATCACCTTTTACATGAGATTAGCACTTCGCCCGCGACTGTGTCCGCAAAAATTTTTATAGCTCGGCTAATATGCATAATATAAATATAATTTACAGCCCTTCTGCAAGTGAATGATTTGTTTTTTAATTTGATCAGATCCTGCAGATTACACCCTACATACAAACTTACAAACAAGCCTAGATTAAAAACTGTTACGTAAGAATCAAGACCCTGCCATTTATAATTTTTTAATAATATGATAATTCATTTTGACATTTTTTTTTTTTTTATTTATTCTGTATCGGTATTTAATTTATTTTTGACTTTTATATTTAATTTAATAATGTTTCTTATTTAATGTAATGTAATTCTGATATTTAGGTTTTAGCTATAATTTATGTGTTTGTATTTATGTATTTTTGTTTATTTTTGGTTTTTAAATGGGTCTTGGACCTGAAATAAATGGAAATTATTGTTATTATTATTATTAATTAGAGTCCATATGAATTTAACCAGACATCGTCATAAAATTATACATACCAGTACTTACGGAGTAACAAACTTCCATATTCTGCTCAAGACCAATAACAAGTAGTGTGTGCTCATAACTAATGAGCTAACAATCTGTCACCTCAAACGCACTACTGCGGTTACTGATTCAGCATCAAGCGGTGCTAATTTAGGTGTCTACATAGCTCTATCTCCGTTATACCTTGAGCTAATTGACCTTTAACTCGAGGCCTTACTTCAGTGGATAAAATAGGTACAATAAGATTTTCTAACGTTTCACATAAAATACTTCTATTGGGATTTGACTATTTTAATTTTTTTTTTATAGGACCCTGGAGTCTAAATTTGTTCTAGGTTTATGACAATAGCATAACAAGCACAATCAGCCTATTAATGTTCCCACTGCTGGGACGCAGGCCTTATCTCTATGAGGGAATGGGCTATAATCCACCACGCGGGCCCAGTGCGGGTTGGTAGATGTCACGTCTTTGGTTCTAGGACATGCCGGTTCCCTCACGATGCTTTCCTTCACCGTTTTGAGAGCAGTGGTGATGAAATAACTTACACAAAGTAATGCGCCTGGCTGGGTTCGAACCCACGACTTACTGCTCGTAAGTCGGGGTCTCCACCACTGGGCCACCGCTGCTCTAATGGCAATAGACTCGCTTTCTAATATACGGGACTTCGACATAACTGACAAAATGTGACTGGATAAAGACAACCCCACTCACACGACACACTTACACATTACACTTACACACTACACGGGACGGTACACTTTTGCTTAACCCTACTGGTATGTTGGTATGTTAAAGACAGAATATTTTTAGAACACGTATAAGTGTATTTTAGAAAAGTGCGTGTTAACATCAGTAATTAAAATCCTGATGGATGAACTTTGAGCTTTCAAACTCGTGTGTAAACAAAGAGGTTAAAAAGATAAAAAGGAGCCTCTAACCTCTAAAGAAAATATCGGGAAAGTATCCAAAAATAACAATTAAGTGGGATTACGGGCACACGCGCTCCACTGCGTCCGTGCACACATAGAACCGCAGGAAATTGCTTTTAACAACTTTAATTGGACTCTCACAAGAAAAAACTTTTCCAATCTGCCTTTGTAAGTGGCTAAGCTTTAAAAGCTGAGATTAAAACGGTTATTAAGCACAGTTTGTTTATGGAAGATACATCTAATATTCATGTCGTTTGACGCAGCACTTTGGATTAGCCTGTTTGTGAGTGTGACGATGACCCTGGAAAGGTAGAGGTAAAATAAGCCATTAGCATAAAAATGCTTTGAACTGAATTTTGAGTGCGGCGTTTTGTGTTTGCGTTACGTTTATTAAATCTATGACTGTATTTTGCTGTCCAAGAATCTGCATACTATTTGGGTTTTGACTCCATAGGGATTTAAAAATATAATAAAGTATATTTAGTTGTGATCAGTGGCCACAAAAGTCTGACAACCAGTCTTACCAAGGGGTATCGTATTACCCAGTATTAACTGGGTTATGGAGGTCAGATAGGCAGTCGCTCCATGTAAAATACTGGTATTCAGCTGTATCCGGATAAACTGGAAGCCGACCTCAATATAGTTGGGAAAAGGCTAGGCAGATGATGAGTTATAACCATGGGACCCTCTATAAAAAAAACCGGCCAAGTGCGATTTTTTCTTGCGCACCGTACAAACTTACACAGGTATTTTGTTATTAAACTATATATTTACGGTTTTGAGATTGTTTCTTTAACATGTGCTGTAAGACATTGCTTGTTGCGAAATTTCATGATTCTAGGCTAACGGGAAGTACCCTATAGGTTTTGGTTTCTTTACCTTGTGAAATCGCAAAATATTCGAAAATATGCGACATACCCAAGTATTTGACTTAAATTTTAACTAAGTACCTCTACGCGTTCCTGAGAAAAAGGGCCTTGACAGACAGACGTACAACAAAGTGAGGTACGGAACCCGAAAATCACACAATATACGAGTAGTGTACAATTATTATATACTCACCAGTTCTTTGAGCCTACACGTAGATATGAAATTATTGTTATTTTTTAATTTATAAAATAATAAGTAATAATAATAATAATTATAGAAAAGTTTGAATGTAAATCACAACCACATCTGATTGTTTGAATTACTGGTTGTCGATGTTGCAGGTTGTTGGTTATTGATATTGTAACCCGTTACACAACGAAAAGAATTTATAGCGATGTAAAACTCAATGCGATGCAGTCACGGTTCCAGAGTAAGAAAACTTACACTTACAGTATTTGTTTATAAAAAAAACACTTACTATTGTGTTGCTTTTTTACCATTAAAGGTTTATAGTTGCTTCATCTATTTAATCGAGGCAGTCGCTCCATGTTAAATTCTGGTATAGCTGCATTATTTTTGACTGAAAGCCGACCACCGATGATAGTAAAAATCTTAAATTTATTCGTTACTTCACTGACAGATAAAGCACAGCCACTGGATCTAAAAGCACGGAATTTTTAAAATAAGGATTCTTTTTGCAAGTGACGTGAAGTTGAATTGAATGTTGAATTACTCTGTTGCAGCTATATAAGGTCTATCTTTTCATACATGAAATATTTTAAGAGTAACTTCTATAAGTCGTAAAGTCACCAAAACAACGAAAAAAAAAAATTTATCTGAGTGTTTTTGTTTTTACGAAATTATTATAATTCTATAATTTTTTGTGACATTTTGCATAAAACCTTCACTCCCTATTCTATCAATGATGGTAGGTTAATACAACGTAGTAAACTAGCGTAATGGATGTTGAAAAATAAGGAGCCAGTATTTATTTTAAAGTGTGTGTGTGTGTGTAAGTAATTTAAAAACAAATATTTAAAAAAAAATACACAGCGAAAAAAAGCCCTTGAAATGGCTTCTTTATAGTCGTTAGATGATTCTCTGTAAATATTTCGTGTATGAATAGTTAGACCTTATATATTTAAAAGATAAAAAGGCCTTACGATAACACGTGTACCACTCACAAGTGCGCATGATTGGAAATACACCACCGGGAAAACGTAACTTAACCCCACATTTCGCCAGTTATGTTTAAGTCCCATATAATAGGGGGTGAGCCTATTGCCATCAACCGGGTGCGCTTCCAGACTACGTGGCTGCTACTGAGAAATTCCTGATGGAAAAACTGAATGACACTTTGCAGGACCTGGGAATCGAACCAAGGAACTCATGCTTAGCAGTCGCGCTTGCGACCACTGGAGCAACGAGGCTGTCAAAAAAAGCCCACAATATTATCTCTTTTATTTAAACTCACTACACCAACTAGCGCGTTCATAAAATAGTTAACTGTTTTAATGTTAATTAACGTTAGACCTCATTTTAGACAGCTGAGAAATTAGTGTACTCTCTTCTTCAACCTTTGGTCCCCAATTCTGAGTGTAGGTCTCTTCAAAATCTCTCCACTTTTGGCTGTTTTGTGTAATGGCTATCCAGTTTCTTCCGGCCACTTTAATCAGATCGTCTTTGCACCTAGTCGATTGTCTTCCCACATTCCTCCGTCCCGTCAGTGGTCCCCACTCCAGCACTTTCTTTAGTGTACTAATAAAGGATAAAGAGTTAATCAAACTACCCAATTTCATAAAGCAACTACTTCCACTTTTGCATAAATTGCAGAGAAATAACAGAATAAATGAAATAACTCAAGAAACGTTTCGTACATAATTGCAGAGCGGAATCTTGTGTGCATACATTTTGCATATCAGTGGCTGTACGTTAGTACGCCTGCGTTGCGATGAATGAGTTGAATCTTTAATGTTTCAGTGGACTGTACACAATTCTGAATGGAAAACATTCTGTTGATACTGAAGGCAAGAATTTAGGGCAAGCAGGTCATTCGCCTCAATTTTCCTTGCATAGTACTTTTATTTTATCGTTACTTTATCGCGGGAATATCCTGAATGAGACTGGCTTAAGATCGTGGAGCTTGGCACAAGCAAAGAGAGGTCTATAGCCTGCAGTGGGTGAAGTCGGACTGTGGATGATGATGTTTAATATTATAAAGAGGTAAAATTTATTAATAAGTTCAAATGTAGGGGGTATCTAATTTTGATAAATATTTATAGTATTTGATATATATTTATAGTATTTTATATATCCTTGTAGCTAATCTTAGTAATAAATATAATAATAAATTAGAATTATTTTCAGATATACACCTACCACTGCTTGTCTCTGCATCACCCAAAGGTTGACTGGTAGAATTTTTTTTTTTTTTTTCGCATAGGAAATCATCAAATGATCCTCCACTCTGGGCGGAGCGGAAGGGAGTGTCAGACTTGTACTCTTTCGAACAGTCCCGCAGCCCTGGCAGGCATCGGCCCTTGCGGACCCCTACTTATTTGCTGACATCTCTTTGAGGCGCACGTGGAACACGAACGCACCGTCGACACGGCCTGTCGTCATAAGACGGCCGGACGGCGAACTGGCCCATAACTCGCCGTCCACAGGCCCGCGCCTACGGTGGCCGGGAGCCACCACGTGACCCCCGACGCCCAGGGCGTCTCCCGCGGCGACTGGGACGTGAGGTTCTTTCCCTCTCACGTCCCGCCACCTCCTTCACTAGCATGACTGCTTCGCAGAAGGTGGTGACGGCTTCCCATTCCCTCTCGCTCCGGACCATGGCTTGAACCAAGGCCGGACGCGAGAGATCGCCGCCGCCAATCGCCGCTACGAGGACACGGCGGTGCTCCGCCCAAGCGGGGCAGACCTCCACGGTGTACTCCACCGTGTCCTCCGGACTATCCTGGCAGTGGAAACACCCGGGGGTTTCCTCCCGCCCGATTCGGTGCAGGAACCTCCCGAAACAACCGTGTCCGGTGAGGACCTACGTCAGGCGGTAGGTGAGGCTTTGAGGAGTGGCTAGAGAGGCGCCGTGGTGCCTCTCTAGTCACTCCTCAAAGAGGGGACTTATCGCCACTATGGTGGCGTGCCCTGCTCGGGGTTGCGACAGTCGCTCTCTCCATGTCGCCATGAGATCACGCCGGAGGTCTGTCAGCTGAGCGGCAATTTGCCGCGGCAGCGGAGTTTCCCCCCGACGTAGTGCCTCCGTGTGCCATTCGTGCAGGCATGCGAGAACTATCCCCTTCAGATCCCATGGCGGCAATCCGGCAAGGAGGCTAGCCGCTTCGCCGGAGATCGTGCGGTACCCCCGGATTAGCCTTATGGCTATTACCTTTTGGGGCGCGTTCAGGTATTGGGCGGCTTGCCGCCTCAAAGAACGCGCCCACACCAGGGCCCCGTAATGGGCCATGGACCGCACGACCCCTGCGTATAGCCTCCGGCAGGAGGCGTTTGGACCCCTCAGGTTGGGCAAAAGCCGCTTGAAGGCAGCCCCTGTCCGTTCCAGTTTGGGAGCCAAACGTCGGAAGTGCTCCACGAAGTTCCACCGGCTGTCGAGGACGAGTCCTAGGTACTTCAACGTTGACCCGGCGCCGATGGAAACCCCTCCTGCCGTCAGTAGGAATCCCGACGGTGGCGCATTCTGAGGCCCATGAAAACAAATGGCCTCGGACTTGTGCAGTGCCACCTCGAGACCCAATTGCCGGATCTTCTCCACGACTATCGCAACCCCGCGTGTCATGTTTTCGGCCGCCGCCTCGTGCGACCTCCCTTGTGCCAGTACCAGCGTGTCGTCAGCGTAGCAAACTACGCTGACGCCTGTAGGAAGGTCGGCGAAGCGGAAACTGGCCTCTCTCCAAGCATGCGCTTAGGAGCCCTTCCAGTTTGGGCCCGAGAGCCTCAGAGGCCAGGACCCAGGCTTTGCCAGGCAAGCCATCGGGTCCCGGGGCGGTATTTCTGGCTTTCAGCCTGCATACCGCCACTCTCAGGACTACCCCAGTCACCTCCGGAACGTCGTCATCGGTGTGGTCCGCTTCCGGCACCGCACGCGGCGGCGGAGCCATAGGCGGGGGAGGATGCTCCCGTCGCGAAGGGAACAGACCACCACGTCCTCCACGAGCTCAGGCCGGAGACTCTGCGTCAGCGGGGGGGCCCGGATGCGGAGTTTGTCCCGCACCATCTTGGTAAGGGCGCCCCCACGGATCTCCGTTCAGAGACTACAGCATCTCCTCGCGGGCTAGGTTCTTGGCCCGCCGGACAGCCTCTTGGAGGGCGGTCTTTGCCCCTCTGTATCCCTCGTACAGCTCCGCCTCAATGGCTGCCGCATCCGGAGGGCGGATGCGGAGCCTGCGATGCCTGGCGTACAGGCGCCGTGCGGCAACGCACGCCTCGCGCAGAGACGTCGACCACCAGTACACCTGACGCCGGGCGCTTCCTGGCCGAACTCGGGGCATTGCCACGTCACAAATCTCGGACATGGCCTCCTGGAACCAACCCGCCTCGTTGTTGATGTCGGCAGGCCTGACTGGTGATGACACCCAGGCCTGCACGATCGAGGCTTCCAGGAGGAGCTCCCGGTCCAGCTGCTTCAGCGCCCATCGCGGACCACTCGGGGCCTGTAGGACCGGCGCATACTTTTGTGCTTAGTGTTAAATAAATAAATCTCCTCAACTACTGATCCGATTCCGATTTATTTTTTTTACAAATGGAAAGCTACAATGGATTTGACTTTAAAGCAAGCGAAGTCACGGGCAAAAGCTAGTTATTTACAAAACTATCCAGTAATCTTAATCAAGGTATAAATTTACAAAAGCCTTTAACGTTCCCACTGCTGAGACACCACCACTCCTTGAGTGAGGACGCCATAATCTACAACGCGGGCGCAGTGTAGCTCAGTAGATGTCACATGTCTTTGAATTTTCTGTTACAGGACAATACCAGTTTCTTCACGATCTTTTCCTTCCCATCATAGTTACAAATCCATTAAAAATCAGCGATTTATCATAATTGGAATTAAACCAAGCTTTTTGTTGTAATTATGGCAATTATGATATTGAAGCGTCCACCTGTAACAACCAACCTATTTGCCAAATGCATGATTTGGCAAGATCACCCACATATCATTACCTGAATGACAAAAAGATAGACTTTCTGAGAAATCCCAAATCTAATAACCTCACGACATTGTGAACTACAAATACATCTTTTCTAATGGCTCAGATATATAAGTAACAAAAATAAGGTCAAGAAAATATGTCAAAACATTCTGGTACATTAGCCAGCTTTATGTTTAATAAAATACCTTTTTGTCAACCTTCGTTGCTTAGTTTCCATCTTCATTAAGTTCAAACGGATATTGAAAGACTGGCTCTTAATTCAGATAACAAAATATAAAATATTGAGAAAAATATAAATGTTAGCTTGTTCAGCAAAAATGGTAGTTTGAAACGGTTTTAATATCTGGGTTTGTGTACAATGGTTGTAGGGCGGTAATGGTAGTTTTTAGCTATTTCTGTTAATTAACTCATAATTTTAAAAAAAATTGTCCTCCTATTGAAATATCGCCATAAATACAATCATTTTTCTTGTGTGTAACTAACATCATCTGCCTAGCCTTTTCCCCAGCTATATTGGGGTCGTCTTCCAGTCTAACCGGATACAGCTGAATACCAGTATTTTACATGAAGCGACTGCCTATCTGACCTCCACAACCCAGTTAGTACTGGATAATAAGGTACCCCTTGGTAAGACTGCGTGTCAGACTTTTTGGGCCACTGACTACCTAACGACTGTCAAAGATCTACAATTGACCCCCGGGACCAACGGCTTAACGTGCTTTCCGAGGCACGGAGGAAACTCGGTATGTAATGGGCGGTTACCCATCCACAGACCAACCTAGGCAAGCACGGCTTAACCTAAAGCTCGACCCGAGCGGCTGTTATTATTTAGCCACGAGCTCCTCCTCTTGTGTGTAACTTAAATGGCTAAGAAAAACTTTCGATAGGTACTCATGCCTGCATGTGTGATTTTTACTTTTGTTTCTACAAATAATTTTCTAAGTCAACAGCAGATTTTATCTTACGAAACCAAACCCCAAACATGCATCATGTCATGAATTCATCATCACAGCCACAGTAATCATGGATTTCGGACACAGTTAAGTAGGAGTAGTGCTATAAAGCCCGGTTTGACAATTTCGCATGAAAATTGCATTCCAGAACAGATGCACAAATACACATCTCGTTACATTATCGGGTTTGCTGCAGCACATTAGCAATGCCTTGTGGCTTCGGCATCACGATTCACGATATAACAACGTGTCAAAGTAATTGGCCAGTGTGTGGTGGCAATTATGCCACGCGTCCAACTTGGCCGGATTTGCATATTACCAAGGCAGCAGCGCTGACAGGCGGCATTGTACACCTGTGTTTTGGTTAAACACACGATGATGCACCGTGTACGCATACTGCATAGCTGAAGTAAAGGACTTTAATGCAATATAGGACACGTATTTCTCAGTGTTTGCTGATGGAAAACAGATGGTGCTGGCGTATCGCCAGCACATGCAAGTTTAGTGCACTATTGATTCTGTTTGCTGTTGTGACGCTTTGTAAGTACGACGTGCAGGCAGATAAATTGGTTCAATTGTCTTTGTGAATGAATGTTACGCATCTGATTTGTTTGACAGTAATTGCAAAGTTAAGAAGAACGACGACGACTAGAATTTTAAGGAGTTTTCTGGAGTCAACCATTTTTAACGTCAATCAGTTGTGTTGCTGTAGTTACTTTCCTAATTGATTTCTTGACTGTAAAATATTTTCATTTTGTTGAAAGGAATCATTTTATTGAAATTAATTCTTTAATTCCTTTTTGGTTCTTTAAAATAACATTGTTGAAAACTCGATCTGATACTCTTATTGGTATCCAAATATTGAATTTCTAGGTTATTTTTTCTATTAGAATAACCTATCTGATGTTAGAACCTCCTAAATGACTGGATTTACAAACAATTTTGTTGGCACATTTTGTTTCCAATCTAAAGAATTAAATTCCAACATCAGAATTCATTAAATTCCTAAGAACAAGTGCGCTTCTCACCCAAATTCATTCCATCGCCAACGTTAGGACTCAACACAATGTAATTGCTGCCTTTAGTGAAATAATTACTTAACACTTAACTACTAGAACTTTAATAAATTGTCGCGGAGGCAAGGCAGAGTTTGTACGAAATGCAACTGCATTTGGCGACCAGCCAGAGTTAGTAAGAAAACCTGAACGTATCGATTTGGTAGCGTGGGCACAGAATGTTTAATACAGTAGGTCAGTTCCTTGCAAGAAACGAAATCAGGCGCACGCACACTTATGCCCGTTTCCACTTAAGGTTTAACCACTATATGATTGCGTAAATAAAACAAATAACTAAATAATAGAGTGCAGTGAATTTTTAACTCTTGGCATATTCGTTTAGTTATATTTTAGGTTTTTATAAAAAAAACAATATCAGTACCGTATGGTGTCGGACGTAAAGAATAGCACCATCCTATATCTTCCCGTGAGTTTCGTAAGAGGCGACTAAGGGACTTACCAGAAAATGGGCAGCAGCGTTCTCTGTGCTTTGGTAAAAAACGTACTGCGATCGCCAACCCGCCTGCCAAGCGTGGCGTTTATGGCAAAAAAACCCCCTTTGGGGGAGGCCTGTGTCCAGCAGTGGACGTCTTTCGGCTGAAATGATGTCAGTGTCCTGTAGTGCTAGTGAAAAGTTGCAATAGGGGTGAAATCACATTTGCATGATCAGCGTTTTCGAGCATCTCTATCTCATTCTGTCTCGTAAAGGCGCCATTTGGTGGAGCGAGAAGTCAGGTTTGAACCACCCGCATTCAAGCACATTGGAAGTTAGTGTGTTGTAATTCTAAGTAAAAGACAGGAAAAAGTGACTGATGATTTCACCCTAGGCGCGAAAATATGTAAATACGACAAATGCCAGGCGTAAGTGCATTTGCACTCACTGTGCGTGAGGCAAGACCATCTGTGCGTGCGTTTTCGCTCGCTGTATGACACCTACCTTCTGTAATATTCTACGACACGAAGCACGTTCACCTAAAGGCTAAGCATTTGGCAAGCATAAACAATTTGTGTTATTTATTGTTTCGAGTCAATTTCGTATACAATACGGGAGTTGTGGTTACAGGATTTCAGGGTGGTTACAGGTTTGCGTCGATGTTTACATCCGAAGTGGATGATTAAGTTTTGTTTGTCACAAATGTTGACAAACAAAACTTACCCCCCCCCCCCCCTCCCTTTTCCTTATTTATCTGCTTTCCCTAATTGAAGTGGCCAGAACGGGCAACGAGTGCTTTGAATACAACTATGCATGAGCTGTGAAACTGCAAAGAAAATTGACCTGGGAAAAATGTCCTCGAATAAAGAATTCAAAGACATCTCAGTCTACCAATCTACAATGGGCGTACAGCTCTGATAGAGATTTGCGTCTCAATACAGCGAAACAACTTGAATTTTGACGCTTATCTTATGTGTGATAATATCTACCATATTATAAAAATGAAAATAAAATAAATGGAGAGGTTCTTCAGAAAGGTCAGGTGCGTAGTACTCGCAACCAGTGTGTGTGTATGACCAGATGTAAGAACGGGAATGAGGCTAAAGGAGTATGTAAGGATCGTAGCAGGTGGCGTTTTTGTATTTTCTGCCTATCCCCATGGGAAAAAAGCGTGATTTTATGTATGCATGTATGTATGAGAGAGAGAGAGAGAGAGAGAGAGAGAGACAATATTATCTCATTTTGTTTTTTGTGTTTAGTATTAAATTTTTGATTGTGTAATGTTAAGTTATTTAATTTATTTTTCTTTGTTTATTGTGTGAACTTGTGGCATGTGCCAAATAAATATGTTTTCTTTCTTCTTCTTTCTTTCTTTCTTCTATGAAATTGAAGTTTCATTACGTAATTTCATTTTGTACGAAATGTCACAATCTGACTACATACAGGGTGTAAACGGACCCTTCACGAAGCCGTCAACCAAGCATTCTGTACATCAAATTAAGTAACTCTACGCAAAAATTATTCTGGGAACCATTTTTTTTTTTGGGGTGAAAAATCACGTTTTGCGGTAGGACTCAACGTTGCACTCAAAACATTGTGCCGATCGATGCGTTGAATAGTACGGGGATCGTGGAGGTATTTAAAGTAAAGTTTTAACATTAAAAAATAGTTTAAAAAATAAATCTTGTGAAAAAGCCGGAACTTTGACTCCCAATATCTCCGTAACTATAAGGTTCCCGGATAAAGTCTAGAACAAAAAAATGATCTCAATGACAAGAAAACAAATGACTTTTGGCTTCATTAAAGCTATTTTTACACGCTTTATACTAATCAAATATACGCATGACAAAATTCCATGTTCCACCTCTATTTGTAGACTCAATATAACTTCCAAAGAAAGAAGAACAAAAACAGTTTTAATTCTAAATCGAAAACTAACTTTAAAACAGTCTCGAAAAACACTATCCAGGTAATCTAGAAGAATCTTCTATTTTAAACTACGGCTCTTTCTAGATATTACGGACTCAATGGTAAAATAAAAACTTTTTACACGAGTAAGATGAGCATCTGACTTAGTGGCGTCGTTAAAGACGTTTTTTAATTAAAGAAAGGTCTTAACGACCAAACTCCTTCTACCTAACTATCTCCAGGTAATTATTACGCACTTGATTGCTAAAACTTACGCCTTTATCGAAAATAACTGAGATTCATTAGTGCTACTCCATTTTAAATTAGGTTAAGTGTATTCGTACTTTTTTTTGTTCAGAGCTACAATACAAAGCGAACTGGAATAACGCTTAAGTTTGTTAGCACTTTCAGGAGTTTTGTTCTTTTGTATAATGCGTCACTGGGTTTTAGACTAGGTACACTTTAGCATAGTACGTATTGTGTTTTCGCAAATTAGTTTCCAAAATATTTTTAAACTTTAACACCTGAACACTCGCTTCAGTTTCTGCTGATATTAGGTTTCCGTACCCGACAGGTAACCAAAGGGGCCCTATTACTAAGCCTCCGCTGTCCGTCCGTCTGTCCGTCTGTCTGTCAGCGGGTTTTATCTTATGATCCGTAATAGGTAGACGGTTAAAATTTTCACAGAATGTGAATTTCTGTTGCTGCTATAACAACAAAAAATAAAAATAAATTAAAGGGACTACTATTAAGGGACCTACTACGCTGGTACGGAACTCTTCATTTGCGAGTCCGACTCGCACTTGGCGGATTTTTTTTATACCGGTTATTCTAAAATCAATTTTATTTACACACCCATTAAGTTAACATTTTTCTTAGGGAAAATAACGTCAAGCACGAAAATTTCATAGACTTAAGGTAAGCATCATCATCTTGCTAGCTTTTTCCCAGGTCGGCTTCCAGTAAAGTCCTATATGTAAGTACATTGCAAAGAATTGCAGAGTCCTCAAGAAGATACACACTTTATGTCTCTGCCATCTACTATCTGTCCTCCACAGCACTAATACTAATAGAAAAAACCGGCCATGTGCGAGTTGGACTCGCGCACCGAGGGTGCCGTATAAACTTGTAGGTATTTTGTTATTAAACTACATATTTACGGTTTTCAGATTTTTTTCCTATACATGTGCTGAAAAACATTGCTTCTTCCCAAAAATGATTCAAAGTCAACAGGAATAACCCTTTAGGTTTTGATTCCCTTGTGAAATTCCAATATAAGCGACATAAACGGTCACTTCTTTTGGTAGCGTTGACTTATAAGACTGATTTTTTCACTCCTCCAAGGAATAACAGATCTTAATATTTGATATTAATGTCAGCTCGACGCGTAAAAAGGGTTTGACAGACGGACCACAAAGAGATCCTATATGGGTTCTATTTTTGCCAACTGAGGTACATAGCCCTAAAAACGGAAAGAGTGGGTAGGTATATCAAAACTAAACGTGGTCAAAACATACATTTTCTAACCTAGAGCCCTGTAGAAAAGCAGAATAAACGTATTACATTCAACATTACAATAAGAAGAACGATAAATTATTCAGCGTAATTCCACATACATTACAAAACCATCATTTCGTGCTTAAAATTGTAATTTCGCATGACCAAAAGTCATAAATCAGTTTTAGATACGGGAGTTTTCCTGATAATCGTTATTTATGTTTTATTTACATTTTGTTTTTAGAAATAATGAAAATAAGCTTGATCTAGTATTATCACGCAAGAGCTATGTTTGGCATGCTACATAAACTATGTACTTTAAAGTTTGATCATAATTTGAATGGTTCAGTACACAAGAAAACATCATCGGAGTAAAAGCACAGAGTTGTAGCAACTAGTTCTTATTTTCATGCATAATAACAACAAATATTTTTACAAAAGTTGTTTGATATTTAATTTAAGTTACTCAAATATGCAAAACGTATACAGGTTTACATAAATCACGTTAAAAATTGCCTAAAGATCTGAAATATGACTGAAAAAGGGAAAAAGAAAAGTACAACAACATTATAAAAATTGATTTTCTATTTCATAATAAAACATTTCAGGTCATTTCAAATTACAATTCTTCATGGTCATATTGATCAATATCTGTAAAATCATCCACAATAGTTTCATTGTTGTTCAGTAACCTATGGAATTCTTTGTTGAAATAATCTGATATCATGTTCCATACATTTATTGAATACCATGCAACCACGCTCAGAGAAAATATCAAACGAAATAGTAATGCAAGCATTTTTATAAATATATTATATCAATTGTATACTGCAATATTAATACTAAAGTACATAGATTATAATATTTGTCAATTCCAGCTAGACATTATGTTGGGTTATTAACAAATCACTATGTATAATCAATATTTTGAAATCTTCCAGTATAATAATGTATAAATAAGAGACAATAATAACCCACATCTAAATGGGTCTTATTATTAGTATATCAGTTTCCAAAAATACAAGACAAAGTATCACTTGTTATAATAATCCCGACGACGTCATCATATTTTAGAATATATAATTACAAAGTTCTCTTACTTAAACGTTTTAGCCAAGAACTTATCGCCCACTTAAGTTTAAACGCAAGAGAAAAGAAAGTAGCGAGCGCACAAAGATATTCAAGTTATCAAACAAAAGTTTTTGCAATGTGCTAAAAGTAGCTAAATGTTTAAAATACTAAGGTACCGAGAACATTGTAGTTATAACAGTGTTAAATACATCTTACACTCCACGTGTCTGTGGTTAAATTAAATCTGAGTAGAACAATGTTCATTCAAACTTAGCAGGAACGCGGTTGAATATTAACTAGACCGGCAGGCTCAGCAGCATAGAATATATAAAAAAATAAGTACAATACAAAGTATCCAGGCAGCGCCCACTATCCATTCAAATATATTCCATAAATATAAAAACACTGAATTCTAAAGAATACGCAAATCCGATGATACAAGCCCACAGACAGATCCCGAGGATTCACGTAAATAGGTTTACGTAATCAATTCAATCGTCGTACAAAATGTCGGTGCCATAAATCATATCGGAAACGATCTCGTAGACTGCATGAGCGTGGGGGTACACGATGGTCGTAAGCATCACAATACTATTTGCTATCACAAACAGTTTCATCGTCTCCAAGCCGTCTGATGATCTGAAAATGGCAAGTCAATCGTAAAAGTACCGTTAGAATCTTCAATAGCGCATAAAAACTTTTGTATGGACCCTTTATTGAGTCATTTGGAGAAAGCGGATTCTTGATCTGATTGAGGACTGGGTTGATAGATACGATATTGGATCTTTTGTCATATTCTTCAGCTTTCGTAGGGTATTTTTGACCACAAAAACGAATTCTTGAGATTGTGTTTCTGATCTCAATTATCTTGCTTCAATTTCTCTGGAATCGTAATTATGATTGAAATCATTTTCTAATTCGGAAATGTATTCAAACAATTTGGCCTAATTCTTTTCACTTCCGTGCCAAAGATTCCAAATATTTTAGCTACGATTACGTTTAGATTAAAATTGAATATTCTTCAAAGGAATTAATTTATTATTAATAATAGGCTTAGTTTATTTGAATGTTGAAATATTTCGGAATTAAAACTGTTTGCAAAATTACTGGAAACGGTATAAATCGCAGACGACATTGAAACAAACGTTTATTCGCTGCCAAATAACAAAGCGAAATCCTATTTTCTAATAGCAATAAGCACTTGGAATATTCTTATTTCAAATATATGGAATATTCTTATTTCAAGTATTTACATTCGAACGTGCTTATATCCAATCGCAGCAAATAACTTCTCCGCCATAACCGATTTTAAACGATCACAGCCGAACGCGTTCGTTTCAAAGCATTAGCATTCGCGTGGATGAGTTTCGAGTTACTCGAAGTGCCGGAACATTAAAGACTCGTTTGGATCTGATAGGGAGATTTCTTTAATTTTTTGAACATCAAGAGTATGTATGTTAAAGGAATGACAGCTTCCAAGTATTTTTTATCGGAGACGGGATATTGGAAAATAAATATTCGTATGTGTTTTTGAGATACTTGAATGTATGTTTATGCTTTCACATTTATGTCATCATTTGTAAAGACAAGTGTAATATTTTAGAAAATGTGAGCTTAATGCTAGAATGTAAGCGAGGCAGCTGACGTATGTGATGACGTGGATGATATTAAAAAAGGCAGGATAGTTATGGCTTTTGAGATATCAAGAATGGTGAGAAGACTTGATTTTTATTCAAAAATGTAAGATTACGTTTCAAGACTAAACGTAATAAACCTGATTATTTGTTTACTTTTTTGCGTCCAATATTATAAATAACAAGTAAATTAGTCTATTAAAAACTATTTCTTTCGTCAAGCTATGCTATTAAATAATTACCTCAACCATCCACCGAAGCCTTGTTCTTCATCGTCCAAAGAATCAACTGCCACTGGAACGTTTTCAGTATTCTCTGTTTCTTTTTCTTCAACTCCAACCTGTGTCTTTTTCTGAGCTGTCCCAGAATTAAGTTTACTTTTCGTCATAATCTAGAAATTACACATCAAAATTGGATCTTCAGAAGCCGTAGCACGAGCGGGCGGTGTAATCGTAATGTAAAAAATGTCGATTTTAAAACTAAAAATACTTTTTTCATATATAAAAATAATTTTAAGAATTTATTGATATCTATGGATGATGCTGATTGTACTTGTTGCAAACAATTAAACTAAAAAAAAAAAATCAGTCGACTTGATAACCTCCTCTTTTTGGTAGTCGGTTAAAAATACTATCTTATGAAAATACTATTGTATTTTCGACTCAAAAGTCGACGTATTTACGTTACATTTACACGGCGCGCTCGTGCCTTCAAGTCAGCAACTACAACAACTATAAATTGTGATGTTATAATTTTAATGATAAGTCAAAAGCGCATGGATACTCAGTGGCGTTGAAACCATAATTCGGGACAATAATTTGGACTAAAGTAGCTAAAAAATAGTGCACACAGTTAGAACCAATTGAAATGAACAAAACCCATTTCAACAGCAATTTGTAGGTGCCACAAAACTGTCTGTAGTGTGTACTGTACTGAATATTTCAAAAGTTTCGTTTAAAAACGATTCAAAACGTTTATTCAGGCGTAACTTTTGAATAGGCGAACCGATTTGACTGATTTTTTGCTAGTTGCGAGGTAGTTTTAGTGGTCGGAATTCGATGAGCGATACGTATATAAAAATGTACTTTGTCAAAAGCTAGCCAGAAAATAAAAATAATAGGACAATTTTAAAAATGTACTGTATTTGTCAATTTAGACTGTACAGCTGGAAAATGAAAATCTATGTTCATTTGAAAATGCTCGATTGAAGTGTTAACTTCAAGCACAAATTACAGAGGCGGACTTAGTACCATAGGCATTTTGATTTTATTTCTCTAGAAAAAGTTTAATTAAAAACAATGGACCAGAGACAGCTCATCAATAGAACACAATATTACGTAGAAACCAAAAAAAAAACTTCTCAACAAAGAAACGAAGAAAACTTTCCTTCACAAAAGTACTAAGAAGCCACGTAAGGAACACAAAGATACAAGTACTTTCCCGAAGCTAAACAAAACACTAACACGGGAACACCTGGGCCCCTAATCAAATATTATTTGATTCAATATTACCTCAGTGGCAAAGGGTGTGCGGTAAAGAAACAAGTGGCTCGGTCTCCTCACGCTGAACACTAACAGACCTAACGAACCACATTCAGCGGGAAGCCTCTCAAACGCTGATCGATACTTTATGTGGTGCAAGTTTTTGAGGTGAAGAGAGGTATATGCGGAGCGATAAGCGGATAAATACAAAGTTAGAGTTGAGTTTTATTAGGGATTGTTTTGAAAGTTGAATAAACTGACTTTAAATTTATAGGTAGACTGCCTCGTTGATCAAGTGGTCGCAAGCGTGACTGTAGAGCATGAGGTCCTGTGTTTGGTGACCAGGTCGGGGAAAATTATACTGCGTTTTTCCATCAGTAATTTCTCAGTAGCAGCCACGGAGTCTGAATAAAATTTGTACCCGGTTGATGGCAATAGGCTCACCCCCTGTTACATGGGATTTAAAACATAACTGGCGAAATTTGGGAGTACTATTAGGTACACCTCTGCGCTTCGGGGATTACAGGCATGATATTATGTTATGTTGAATTTATGGGTCTGTAGAAGAATGAAGTTGTCAGAGACACGATATCCTTAATCGACAATGACATCTTTGAACTAGGAGATTTTGGAAACCACCGAAACACCGTCATAATCAACAATTGAGGTGTCAATAAAAATTAAGCACTTAAAATAAGCATTTACCTAAACATGAAACACTAACACTAACACTAAAGGCTTTCTTGGTTTCGAAATCCTCAGAAAAAACGTTTTAACGGTTAGAATACTATCTTCCACATAAAATAAACAAGGAAAATATTAATTTCCGCCACTCAGTCCCCACCCTAACCTTTCGCTGTCGACGTCCTAACACGATTATGAATTATTACCACCGGGTGAATGAGTAAAATTCGGCTGTTCACCTCCCAAGGTAATTTGCAAGCTGTACGGTGAAAAAATAAAGTTTCTCCAAAAATATTCTTTGTAAGAGACATTTTTTTAAATGATTTTTTAGGGTATCTTACACAAAAGCGTGTTAATGGAATTCCATTATTGAATTTGCGCTGTGTGTACGTCTGTCACAGGGTTGTGTTTCTATAACCGGAAAAGTTAACCAATATTAGCAGAATACTTATAGGTAATATGGTTGTTTGCAAGACAAGTACAAATACAGGAAACATGCTTTTTTTGGGTACCTATTTTGTCTCACTGCTGGCTAAAAAGTCTCGGGACCATAATATTCTTACAGTCCTATATTCAGCCATCTCAGGTCAATCAAACAAACGAATACAGATGATCGTCACGCTAGGTGGTTCCTTGGCCTGTCTCGACGACGGCCCCTACCTTCAGGCACTCTCTGTATGTCGGTCCTGGCCCATCGATGCACCACACACAACATGGGTAATGTTTTTTTTCAAAAACACATTTTTCAACATTTTATTTTAAATGCTAATATTGTACGCGAATTTATGACGTCATTGATACGGCTAATGATATCGGATTATTAATGTGAGTACATCCATGTGTCATAGTCACAGATATAGGCCTTGCCTGTATGTGTGGTAATTTATTGTAAATATATTAAACACAGGTTGTATCTGAGAGCAGCGATGGCCTAGTGGTGGCAGCCCCGACTTACGAACAGTAAGTCGTGAGTTCGAACCCAGGC
This sequence comes from Noctua janthe, assembly GCA_910589295.1. NCBI lineage: Eukaryota > Metazoa > Arthropoda > Insecta > Lepidoptera > Noctuidae > Noctua > Noctua janthe. The sequence goes on from OU342561.1 coordinate 5,218,522, forward strand.
AGGCGCATTACTTTGTGTAATTTATTTCATCAACACTGCTCTCAAAACGGTGAAGGAAAACATCGTGAGGAAACCGACATGTCCTAGAACCAAAAATTCAAAGACATGTGACATCTACCAACCTGCACCAGGCCCGCGTGGTGAATTATAGACCATTCCCTCTCATAGAGAGGATGCCTGTGTCCCAGCAGTGGGAACATTATAGGCTGATAATGATAGGTTGTATCTTTGGCAGCGGAATAGCTACCTAAGAAAAATTGAAATATTCACTGACTAATACTGTTTTGAAGACCAATATTAACAATAAAAAGATAAATTCAAAATAGATTTGAAACGTATATTACGTACATAAATAACGAAAAATATATATTTTCGAACGTGTTATTTCACAAACCCGCATGTGGTACGAAACCCCCTAGTCCACGAGTTCGATTCGCACTTTCGACAGTTATTTTTGTTTCTTGTATTCAAATACGATCCGATGAATATTTATGACGTCATTGATACGGCTAAAGATATCGGATTATAAATGTGTCCATGCGTCATTGTCACAGATAAAGGCTTCAGTTGGTATCGTTGGCACGTGTGCTAGATTATTGTGAATAAATTAAACATCCACTTTGCTTCTCGATACTACAGGGAAACAGACCCTTCACGAAGCCATCGACAAGGATTTTGTACATCTAACCAATTAACTTTAAGCAAAAATTATTGCTGGGAAACGACTTTTTTTTTTGGTGTGAAAAATCACGTTTTACAGTAGGTTTCAATGGAACGCACTCAAAGCATTGTGGTGATGGCTGGACTGAACAGTACGGGGGTTGTGGATGTGTTTAAAGTAGAAATCTTACATAAAAAACATGTATGTAAAAAAAAACAGTCAGTCCCACTTCTGACCTTTTTTTCGTCGTTACCACTGACAGAATGTTACTTTATTTGGGCCCTCTACTCAATTTTTAATAATTATACTTGCCACAGACTTCACCTAGCTCAAGGTTATTTTATTCTTTAATTGTAAAGGTCAACAGTATTCCGGCCTGAGCTCGTGGAGGACGTGGTGAGCGCTCTGTTCCCTTCGCGAGCGGAGCATCCTCCCCCGCCTATGGCTCCGCCGCCGCGTGCGGTGCCGGAAGCGGAACACACCGATGATGATGACGACGTTCCGGAGGTAACTGGGGTAGACCTGAGAGTTGCGGTACGCAGGCTGAAAACCAGAAACACCGCCCCGGGACCCGATGTCTTGCCTAGCAAAGCCTGGGTCCTGGCCTCTGAGGCTCTCGGGCCCCGACTGGAAGGGCTCCTAAGCGCATGCTTGGAGAGAGGCCAGTTTCCGCTTCGTTGGAAGACGGGGAAGCTGGTCCTCATCCGGAAACCAGGGCGCCCTGCGGACTCTCCGTCCGCATACCGGCCCATCGTGCTACTCGACGAGGTGGGCAAGCTCTTTGAAAGAGTCATTGCCAACCGCCTCGCCGGGCACCTTGCGGGGATGGGGCCGGATCTTGCGGAACAACAGTTTGGTTTCCGCAAGGGGCGCTCGACGGTGGACGCCATCATGCGCGTGAGAGCCCTCACGACGGGGGACGCGGTGTCCCGGGGCGGGGTCATCTTGGCGGTGTCTCTTGACATCGCCAACGCCTTCAACTCCATGCCCTGGAGCTGCATTAGGGAGGCACTCCGGTATCACCGGGTGCCAACCTACCTTCGTCGTGTGGTCGGGGACTACCTGACGGATAGAGCCGTCATCTACCCTGGTCGAAGCGGAGAATGGAACCGGCGAGAGATGTCGTGCGGTGTTCCACAGGGATCGGTTCTGGGGCCGGCCTTGTGGAACATCGGTTACGACTGGGTGCTGCGCGCCGACCTCCCTACCGGCGTCAGCGTAGTTTGCTACGCTGACGACACGCTGGTACTGGCACAAGGGAGGTCGCACGAGGCGGCGGCCGAAAACATGACACGCGGGGTTGCGATAGTCGTGGAGAGGATCCGGCAATTGGATCTCGAGGTGGCACTGCACAAGTCCGAGGCCATGTGTTTCAATGCGCCACCGTCGGGATCCCTACTGACGGCAGGAGGGGTTTCCATCGGCGTCGGGTCGACGTTGAAGTACCTAGGACTCATCCTCGACAGCCGGTGGAACTTCGTGGAGCACTTCCGACGTTTGGCTCCCAAACTGGAACGGACAGGGGCTGCCTTCAAGCGGCTCTTGCCCAACCTGAGGGGTCCAAACGCCTCCTGCCGGAGGCTATACGCGGGGGTCGTGCGGTCCATGGCCCTTTACGGCCCCGGTGTGGGCGCGTTCTTTGAGGCGGCAAGCCGCCCACTACCTGAACGCGCCCCAAAAGGTAATAGCCATAAGGCTAATCCGGGGGTACCGCACGATCTCCGGCGAAGCGGCTAGCCTCCTTGCCGGATTGCCGCCATGGGATCTGGAGGCGATAGTCCTCGCACGCCTGCACGAATGGCGCGCGGAGGCACTACGTCGGAAGGAAACTCCGCTGCCGCGGCAAATTTCCGCTCAGCGGACAGACCTCCGGCGTGATCTCATGGTGACATGGAGAGAGCGACTGTCGCAACCCCGTGCAGGGCACGCCAACATAGTGGCGATAAGTCCCCTCTTTGAGGAGTGGCTAGAGAGGCGCCACGGCGCCCTCACCTACCGTCTGACGCAGGTCCTCACCGGACACGGTTGTTTCGGGAGGTTCCTGCACCGAATCGGGCGGGACTAAACGCCCGGGTGTTTCCACTGCGAGGATCGTTCGGAGGACACGGTGGAGCACACCGTAGAGGTTTGCCCCGCTTGGGCGGAGCACCGCCGTGTCCTTGTAGCGGCGATTGGCGGCGGCGATCTCTCGCGTCCGGCCCTGGTTCAAGCCATGGTCCGGAGCGAGAGGGAATGGGAAGCCGTCACCACCTTCTGTGAAGCAGTCATGCTAGTGAAGGAGGTGGCGGGACGTGAGAGGGAAAGAACCTCACGTCCCAGCCGCCGCGGGAGACGCCCTGGGCTTCGGGGGTCACGTGGTGGCTCCCGGCCACCGTAGGTGCGGGCCTGTGGTCGGCGAGTTATGGGCTAGCTCGCCGTCCGGCCGTCTTATGTCGACAGGCCGTGCCGACGGCGCGTTCCACGCGCGCCTCAAAGAGATGTCAGCAAATAAGTAGGGGTCCGCAAGGGCCGATGCCTGCCAGGGCTGCGAGACTGTTCGAAAGAGATACCATGGCCCTGGAACACAAAGGCAAAGAAGGAACATGGATGGGTTTTAGTCAGTACAAGTCTGATACTCCCTTCCGCTCCGCCCAGAGCGGGGGGGGGGGGGGTCATTTGATGATTTCCCGTCCGGAAAATTAATTATCTCACAAACGTTATTTTTAATAAACGTCTAGAAGTACAGACTAATCTGGTTCTCAATCATAAAGCATACCAAAAATATTAATTTATTATTAAACAAAGAAAATGTTATTAAATAAATAAAACAGCCGCCCTTCTGCCTTTTAATTACATAATTGAAGAAACATGGTAGTGCTTTGAGTACACCTCTGTTAAACCGTTCGGGGATTATAAGCATCTAAAATAAAAGGCATATCGACACACAAAAACTCTGCAAATAAAATCTTAAATTTTAAAGAATAAATGCTTGAACTACATAGAGAATTTAACCTTAATCGAGAATGAGTACATCGACAGGTAAGCCGTAAAGCCGAAGGAAAAACACGCTTCTTCGCTCGTCCCTAACGACACTCTAGAAAGAAATGAGGAAAATCAAACAGTAGAGAAAATAAACTTCTGATCTCTACTTATCCTACTTTTCATAATAATATTATCAATGTGAACGTTTGTCCAAATGTTTGTAACTCAACCTTACATAAACTACTGAATGCATTCGGATGAAATACTGAGTTATAGATAGATACTATGAACAATTAGAATATATAATTTGAATTCGGCTAAATAAAATAAAAAATAACCTTCTATTAAAACGAAAAGAAGAAAATTAGGTTTATCATAAAAAATTAACGCGTATACAAAGTTTTGAGTCCGTGCTAATAACCATTGAGGAGTTCTCTCGCGAGGAGACGACTGGCTGCAGGATTAAGTCATGTCTGTCATAAAAATGTATTGTCACCAGAACGAAAAGTGTGTGCAAAATTTCAGCTCAATCAGTTGGAGGAAACTAGACTGAAATTCAGTTGCAAGATTTGACCACTACATAGTAACTAACTTACTTATAATAATTCACCCTTGTTTTTCGTGGTACAGTCAGCAACAGAAGTCGTTGAACATAATTTGTTTCCGATATTTCCTAGTCATTATTATTTATCATAAGTTATTGACTAAAGTAAATTACAAAACAACTTGTCATAATTGAACTACAAAAGTCGCTGAGCTCATTTAAACCATTAACTGCTATACAATACTACCGACAAAATTGTATGATCTGTAATAAATACAAAAGTCGCTGAACAATGCTAATTTCCTATATTTCTTGTTCGTTAAACCCAAGGCACTATCTGGCGAAGCGCAGCGCACCGCATTTTTCATAATCAAACATTGCCGAATGAACACAGCTACTAGTTTAGATTATAAATTAAATATAATTTAAATAATAATATTAATAGACATTGAAATTAAAAACTAGGACAATATTTATTCAATACTCAATACTCAATACTTTATTGCATTCCATAATGTTAAATAAAACAGTTGGTATGTTAAAACATTGAATCAATTATGGACCCTGTCGGGCACAGCAAAGTTAAATTAATTGGTAATAGGAGAGAGGATGAAGGCGCTTTTTAAAAAGTTAAGAAATATTAAATTAAAATAGTAAAATGGCTTTTGTGGTATTTACATTATAGATCATAATTATATTTAATTGAGTACTAATAAATTTATAAGTCTTAAATGTAATATTTGGTTTTAGTTTATTTTATTGCACCATTATATACTAAAATTATAAGTTATAATAATAATCTAAAATTAACTTTTTTTACAGTATTTTTTAAATAAATTGGATAATTGGATTGAAAGGTGCGCTATTTAGTATAGTTATTTTTAATGAACAGTATTTTCGAGTTTTAAAATAAATAAATTAATAAATTCAAAGTCAAATTTAAATTGAAATGTCGGTATGATATCAGAAAAATGTCACAATGGTTTTTATTATTGTTTAAATTTATCGTCAAAGTATTCGTTAATGGTGTAGTAGCTTTTATTGATTAGTAATTGTTTAAGTTTATTGGTGAATATATTATTGTTATTAAAATCTATAATCTATGCACCTATTTTAATTATATTTGTTAATTACTATTTTAATTTTATGTGTCTTGATTTTGTTTAATTGCTATGACTTTGTTAATTTATTTTTAAATTTAATTTAATTTTTTTCCAAAATTACTTCCAAATGTGTTTCGATTTTTTTTTTAATTGCTGTCATGACTTTGTTAATTATTTTATTTTTCTAATTTTAATTTTAGTACTAAATAATGTGTTTCGATTTTAATTTTTAAATGCTATACTGTTGGCTTAGTTGTACATCTTATTATGCATGCGGTGGTCTCCTATAAGTGAAGGAGTACACCTACGTGATACTTTTGTCGTCGATTTTTTATTTTCATGTGTCTGTGTATATCCTTTGTTGGAGATCCTAAATAAATAAATAAATAAATAATAAATTAGTATTTTTAATGTCTTCCGGTAGTTTGTTGTATATTTTTATAGACATAACAAATGAACTAGAAGAGTGCATTTTTAATCTTGAAGTGGGTATGTTAAGTCTATTTTCATGTCTGAGTAAAACTTTATTTTCATTTTTTTTTTTTTTCATTCATTTCTAGTACTTATAAAACAAATATCAATTATGGGTCGGCACTACTTATACACCATGACTTTTTAGTCGTCTTACAACGGCAGCCCACTTCATGTATCCAATGACTATTAAACATTCATAAAAAAAAAATAGACATGAGATTTTAATAATTTAAAAATAAAAATACTATTCAGTATTATGACGCGTGACGTAGTAAAACACCCTTTTGCGAGCGATGATCTACTGATCTCGAGCGCTGGGTAGGTATGTTCTCCCGTTTGACACGTAAACATCATTAACAGGATGTTTCATAATTTTATTCAAATGTATTATTTATTTTTCTTTGCACCTATTATGGTAAGTAAAAAAAAAAAATAGCGCCTAAAGCTATTTTATGTCGGGTACATTAAGTGGACCACCTCTGTAAGACGACTAAAAAGTCACAGTGTATAATAAAATACAGAACATAAAAATATATTAGACAGTAATATTACAATATTCAAAAAAACAATTACAAGTTTACGATATGTTTACATGCATTTGTTTTTCTAAACAATAAATGAACCGGCGCGGCGTTGAAACTGAGTAATGTTTCTAAGTGAAAAAACAGATAATTGAAGGTAGAACAAAAAAACAAAATTTTTACTTCCCTTCAGTTACAGGCCAAGTATGATGTTCTCGAAATAACACAAAACCTTAAAACCGTCAGTAGGGCTTATCATTACGAACAACTTTTTTTGTATGGAGCAGCATGAATGACATCGGAAAAAAACAGCTCTTTTATTATATTTAGTACAGCATAAGCCATTAATACTAAATGAAGTTATCCTTTTCCTCGGTCTTCGCACAGAACCACAAACATTCTAATATACCGTCTTTCATTCATCAGCAAACAAGACAAAATTTCTATCGAAATTTTTGTATGAAAGTGCTGCCGAAATTTGTGGAAATGTATGAAATGGCTGATTTTTTTTCGCGATTTCCGTGTTCCTTCCATAGAAAAAGTCGTAAGTAATGATGAGCCATATATTTTTAGTAAATAAAGAAAAATTTGATTTGATGACTGTTTTATTAATTGTTTAAGATCAACTCAAACTAACATCACCAATTTGTAGGCTTACTATAAAACAACAGCATATACGAGTACCTAAAAAATCACACAATCACAACTGTTTAATTGTGAAATAAATCAAAACGATGTTAAAAAGGTAATGGTGTATTATGCAGTATCTTGTATTCAGTTATGAGATTCAGCAACTCATACATTATCAAGTTAAAAAACTCGCGCATGTTGAGCGACTTACGGTAAAATGATAGTTACCGACTTATCCTGTAATGATGTTTAGCGACTTTTATCAAATTAATGCTTAGCGTTTTTGTAACATTGAAATGATAACCTTATTTTGTACTCTATTCTGGTAAGTGATTTATGGTCCGTGTTAGTGTTCAGGTGTTTTGTAAATTAGTATCTGTTCATGGACTTTCGTTGCTGACTGTACCTATACTCATTGAGTAATTGTAGTTTAGCTTAATCTGTGAGTAACTGAGGGTTATGAGATATTTTTACTAACTTAAGGCACACGGTTTTACACATACTAGAAAAAGTTGGAATTACAAGATATTGAATATAAATCGCTGCTGTTCTTTTAGAATGCAAGTAAAACCGTAGACAACAGCTAGTTTTCAAAAAACTGTGCCATCACTAGGTTAACACACAAACAAAGAAAATAATCCCACAAAAAATATATCGTGACATTTTATATTCTTAAACTAAAGGCACACGGTTTTACACGTACTAGAAAAAGGTGAAATTACGAGATGTTTAATATAAATCGAGTTGTTCTTCTAGAAGACAAATAAAACCGTAGAGAACAGCTAGTTTTCAAGAAAACTGTGCCATCACTAGGTTACCACACAAACAAAGAAAATAATCCCACTAAAAATATATCGTGACATTTAACTGCAGTTTTCAACACTTTAATCTCGACTATTGCAGGTATTGGAGATAAAAATTAAAACCACAGTGAAGATAAAATTTTATACGTTCATGAAAATGGAGAATTTATGGTTGTGTGTATATCAACAATATAAGAACACGTGGGTAAAGTTACGAGCGGTAATCACTTAGCAGCTTTTATAAGAGATTTTCTCCTACTACATTAATCGCAATTTCATGTTTTTAATCGACTTTTAAAAAAACGATGAGGTTATGTGTTTAATTTTTCTGTGCAATCATATCACATATTTTGGATCCCATATTATTATGAAATGGCTAAATAATTAGGCTTCAGAAACAAATAAACTTACAACGATCTGTGGTTGACTGTAATACTAAGCTTGTTTAAAATATATTACCAAACAATTAATACAAAACTAATCGGCAAAAAATCAAACTAATATGAGCTTATTCAAATTAATATTCTACGAAAAATAATAAACTAAATTTCCGTCGACTACGCCTTATTACATTTTGATATTTATCTTTTCGTTGATTTTATTCCTGTTTTAAGTATTTTATAGGTTAAAACGCAATTTAACCTGGTGGAAAAATATTACGTCAGCAAATGCTGCATTGATTTTCGAAATTTTCTGTATTTTATTCGGTCGTTTATTTGTCCTTTCAGTTGTCGCATGATTACATTTCATATTTTTAGTACGCTCATGTTTTATTGCCCAGTGGTGGAGACCCCGACTTACGAGCAGTAGGTCGTGGGTTCGAACCCAGCCAGGAGCATTACTTTATGTAAGTTATTTCATCACCACTGCTCTCAAAACCGTGAAGAAAAACATCGTGAATTAACGTGCATGTCCTAGAACCAAAAATTCGAAAACATGTGACATCTACCAACCCGCACTGGGCTCGCGTGGTGGATTATAGCCCATTCCCTCTCATAGAGAGGAGGCCTGCGTCCCAGCAGTGGGAACATTAATAGGCTGATTATGCTAATGATATGCATGTTTTTTTTTGTCAGATCTTTTATTACTTACCCTTATGAAACAGGCCTTTTCTCTAAGTTGCAATCGTTATTCAACGAGATAGTTGCTTTCGAATTAAGGTAAGTGCATACATATTTATGATCGTGTCTGTACATTGTGCCCTACGTGTTACATTGTCTATAGAATCGTTAACGAACTTGTGTCTTCGACTTAGACAGGCGTTACGGGTACTATACAGGTTGTTGTATTAAGTCACTATGAAGCCTAGCTATCGTTTGGAAGATTTTGTTTCCGTTTTTTTTAATAACTGGATTTGTTAACATTGGTATATCTGGGTAAAGGTTTTTTATTATTTTATAGTCTTCTTTATCGTGTGGTTAGAGCATAACCTGGTGTCAGACTTTTTATGGCACCCATGGGCCTCTGACTTGGCTTTTCAAGTCGTAGAGAAATATCTCTCAAGCATGCTGGTTTCCTCGCGATGTTGTCCTTCTTATAATAAGCACATGAATCCTAAAAATAAGAGGTGCGTGTCTGGGTAGTATTTTATAGTTATTGATTGACACACCAAATTAAAATTTTTAAAGCTAAAAATAACGATAAAATAATGACAAAATTAAAAGATATACACACAAAATTGCAATATATTGCTTATATACAACAGCGAGCTTGACCCAGAATTGGGTTTTCTTACAGATTTGCAGAAAAGGATATACGATTGTGCATAAACAGCACATTTAAGAACTTAAATTAACTAATAATACGAGACGACACGATACTAAATCTTAATAATAAGGGTATCTATTTCGGAAATGTGTTGATACGTAAGCAATCAGTTTGCTATATGATTTATTGCAAACCACATTACAACCAACAAAGTATTTTTATATGTTTTTACATCACTGAAATTGATTACTCTGTGCTATGAAAAATAGTTTTGAATTGCACGCACTTAAAGCCGTAAAATATTATTTGAAGTGTCATTCCGTAGCTCTCATCCAATACTTTTTAAACCAATTTAACAGCAAAAAATATTCTGTATTCACTGAAATAATTTTATTGAAAAAGTGAAACTGTTATATGAATTTTGTCATCGTTATTTTAAATGTATATTTCGGTATTTTGAGAGCATTTATTTATACATTGACGTTACATAACATCAGGCCTTGTAATTCTCTAAGGATCAGGCAGAGCTGCACCTAATAGTACACCCACATTGCCAGCCAGTTATGTTTAAGTCCCATGTAATCCAGATTCCTTGAATGCTACTGCGAAATACCACTGCCTAACCTGTTAACCTGACTTTATTTATGCTCAACAGAAGCGCTTGCAAACAGCAGTAGATCAACGAGTCATTTACAAGCAATAAACGAAACACAAAAGACTAATAGGCTTCATCATCATGATCATCATCATCTGCCTAGCCTTTCCCAACTATGTTGGGGTCGGCTTCCAGTAAAACCGGATGCAACTGAATACCAATATTTTACATGGAGCGACTGTCTATCTGACCTCCACAACCCAGTTAGTACTGGGTAATACGACACCTCTTGATAAGACTGTTTGTAAGACTTTCGGGTCACTGACTACCTGTACCAACTGTCAAAAATCTACAAATGACAGCCGCGACAATGGCTTAACATGCTTACCGAGGCACGGAGGAAACTCAGTAGACGAATACGTTGATCAGCTGTAAAAAAAGTCATGTTACATACAGTTTCTCAGTTCAGTTCATCTCATAAATAAAATGAAGAACAGAAACATGGAAACGATAAAGAACATTATGCAAAACTTAGGAGTTCATAACTGCAAATTCTAGAAACTTCTAAATTAAGGAAGTGCGCTCTAAGACTTCATAGTTCATGTTATGTAACTTGTATAAAATTTTCTCCTCCTACACAGCCCAGGTACAGTTTCCCAAGATAGTTTCGCTTATTTTAACCCTCACGACAACGGAGGTGTCTAAGAAGGTATTTTATTTGATGCACTTGAAAATTCATTACCATAACAAATGGACTAAAGTTTTGACGGCGACACTGTTACTTTTTCTGAAACTGATCGCAAGGTGGAAAGATGGTTTTTTTGCGATTCTCTCTTTGGCTAGATTCTAAAGCAACGGTTACTAGACTAAACCAGCTTCCCTGTCAGAGAGAGCAGTATCTAAGGCTTTTTTTTTTTTTTTTGGATGGGAAATCATCAAATGACCCCCCCCACTCTGGGCGGAGCGGGAGGGAGTGTCAGACTTGTACTGACTAAAACCCATCCATGTTCCTTCTTTGCCCTTTGTGTTCCAGGGCCACGGTGTATCTTTCGAACAGTCCCGCAGCTCTGGCAGGCATCGGCCCATGCGGACCCCTACTCGGTTGCTGACATCTCTTTGAGGCGCGCGTGGAACACGAACGCGCCGTCGACACGGGCTGTCGTCATAAGACGGCCGGACGGCGAGCTAGCCCATAACTCGCCGTCCACAGGCCCGCGCCTACGGTGGCCGGGAGCCACCACGTGACCCCCGACGCCCAGGGCGTCTCCCGCGGCGGCTGGGACGTGAGGTTCTTTCCCTCTTATGTCCCGCCACCTCCTTCACTAGCATGACTGCTTCACAGAAGGTGGTGACGGCTTACCGTTCCCTCTCGCTCCGGACCATGGCTTGAACCAGGGTCGGACGCGAGAGATCGCCGCCGCCAATCGCCGCTACAAGGACACGGCGGTGCTCCGCCCAAGCGGGGCAGACCTCTACGGTGTGCTCCACCGTGTCCTCCGGACGATCCTCGCAGTGGAAACACCCGGGCGTTTCCTCCCGTCGATCCGAGGCCGATGGAAACCCCTCCTGCCGTCAGTAGGGATCCCGACGGTGGCGCATTCCGAGGCCCATGAAAACACATGGCCTCGGACTTGTGCACTGCCACCTCGAGACCCAATTGCCGGATCCTCTCCACGACTATCGCAACCCCGCGTGTCATGTTTTCGGCCGCCGCCTTGTGCGACCTCCCTTGTGCCAGTACCAGCGTGTCGTCAGCGTAGCAAACTACGCTGACGCCGGTAGGGAGGTCGGCGCGCAGCACCCAGTCGTAACCGATGTTCCACAGGGCCGGTCCCAGAACCGATCCCTGTGGAACACCGCACGACATCTCTCGCCGGTTCCATTCTCCGCTCCGACCGGGGTAGATGACGGCCCTATCCGTCAAGTAGTCCCCGACTACACGACGAAGGTAGGTTGGCACCCGGTGATACCGGAGTGCCTCCCTAATGCAGCTCCAGGGCATGGAGTTGAAGGCGTTGGCGATGTCAAGAGACACCGCCAAGACGACCCCACCCCGGGACACCGCGTCCCCCGTCGTGAGGGCTCTCACGCGCATGATGGCGTCCACCGTGGAGCGCCCCTTGCGGAAACCAAACTGGTGTTCCGCAAGATCCGGTCCCATCCCCGCAAGGTGCCCGGCGAGGCGGTTGGCAATGACTCTTTCGAAGAGCTTGCCCACCTCGTGGAGCAACACGATGGGCCGGTATGCGGACGGAGAGTCCGCAGGGCGCCCTGGTTTCCGGATGAGGACCAGCTTCCCCGTCTTCCAACGAAGCGGAAACTGGCCTCTCTCCAAGCATGCGCTTAGGCCCTTCCAGTCGGGGCCCGAGAGCCTCAGAGGCCAGGACCCAGGCTTTGCCAGGCAAGCCATCGGGTCCCGGGGCGGCGTTTCTGGTTTTCAGCCTGCGTACCGCCACTCTCAGGTCTACCCCAGTCACCTCCGGAACGTCGTCATCGTCATCGGTGTGGTCCGCTTCCGGCACCGCACGCGGCGGCGGAGCTATAGGCGGGGGAGGATGCTCCCCTCGCGAAGGGAACAGAGCGCTCACCACGTCCTACGAGCTCAGGCCGGAGACTCTGCGTTAGCGGGGGGGCCCGGGTGCGGAGTTTGTCCCGCACCATCTTGTAAGGGCGCCCCCACGGATCTCCGTTCAGAGACTCCAGCATCTCCTCGCGGGCCAAATTCTTGGCCCGCCGGACAGCCTCTTGGAGGGCGGTCTTCGCCGCTCTGTACCCCTCGTACAGCTCCGCCTCAATGGCTGCCGCATCCAGAGGGCGGATGCGGAGCCTGCGATGCCTGGCGTACAGGCGCCGCGCGGCAACGCACGCCTTGCGCAGAGACGTCAGCTCTCGCGACCACCAGTACACCTGACGCCGGGCGCTTCCTGGCCGAACTCGGGGCATTGCCACGTCGCAGATCTCGGACATGGCCTCCTGGAACCAACCCGCCTCGTTGTTGATGTCAGCAGGCCTGACTGGTGATGACACCCAGGCCTGCACGATCGAGGTTTCCAGGAGGAGCTCCCGCTCCAGCTGCTTCAGCGCCCATCGCGGACCACTCGGGGCCTGTAGGACCGGCACGCTTGAGGACTGGGTGGAGACGTCGAACCGGATGTACCGGTGGTCGGAATAGGTCTCCACCCCGTCCATGACGCGCCAGTCAACGACACGCGGCGACAGAGCGGGGCTGGCGAACGAGATGTCCACTACCGACTCGCCCCGCATCCGCACGCACGTGGGGACAGAACCCCGATTTAGGACGACCAGGCCTGTCTCCAGAGCCCAGTCCTCCACCATTCTACCCCGCACGTCCGTGTAACGAGAACCCCAAGCCAAGTTCTTGGCATTGAAGGCCCCGAGCACAAGCACGGGGAGGGAATGGCTTCCGATGACGACACTCAACTCCGTGAGGGAGTTGTGGAACTCGGCGAGAGTTCGGCTCGGGGAGAAGTAGACTCCCACTACAACGATCTCCCCGAACCGTGCTGCTACGCACCCCTGACCCTTCCTGACACTCTCAAGGGTCGGGGTACCGGCGGCGACCGACGCAATTAAGGTCACTGAGCTGCTAAGGTCCTCCACCCAGTCATCCCTGGGCGGGACAAAGTACGGCTCAGCGACCACGGCGATGTTAATCGACCACTGCGCCATGCTCTGGAGCAACAGATCCTGAGCGCAGGCGCAGTGGTTGATGTTCGCTTGGAGAAGGCGTAATGGGGCCGTTACTGGCACTCCATTTCAGCCCCCTCCCGGGCCCCCTGCGAGGGCCCCGCTGCGGAAGTTGCAGCAGTAGCGGCAGCGGCGGCGACAGTGGCCGCGACAGTGGCGGCGGCTGCGGTGGTGGCGACGGTGGGGGTTTTGGCGGTGGTGGCGGAGGGCCTTCCCTTACCCCTGGCCTTGGCGGGAGTACCGCAGGACTTGCTCCCTGCCCGGTGATCGGCCGGCTTGCCAGCTACCGCACATGTGGCGCAGCGCGGCGCGGCGGAGCAAGCCGCGGCCATGTGACCAGGCTGGCCGCAGCGGAAGCACAGGCCGCTGCGGTCCACCTCCGAGGTGCACCGGACCGACACGTGGTGCCCCACATGGCAGCGGAAGCACCTCAGAGATCTGGGTTCTAGCAGCTTCACCTGCGCTGAAACCCAGCCCACCAAGAGCCTTCGGCCCTCCACAATGACTTTCGCCGCCATCACAGGGCAGCTTACCTTTACGGTTCGCATGCCCGACAGGTCCGGACGTAAGGTGCCTGCCTTGACCTGCTCGGCAGGGCACCCACCGGTCCTGGTGACGGCCGCCACCACCTCCTCCTCGGTCACCGAGTCGTCCAGACCCAGGATGCGCAGGTCTGCGCATTTGACGGGCCTGGACACTCGGGCCTCGTCCGCATTTAGGGACGCTCTAAGCTTTTCAGCCAGAGCGTCAGCGGACGAGCCACGGGTTTCGCCGGGGATCTCCAGCACTCGAGCCCCTGTTGCGGTGACTCTAAGCCGGAGGCCCCCGGCGATCCCGAGCTCCCCGAGATCCACCATCGTCTTCGCCTTAGCGAGCACGTCGCGATAGGTCACGCCCCTCTTTTCCGCTTCCGGCTGTAGTGTTATCACTACAGCTGCGGTCTTCGGGGCGCTGAGCCTAGCAGCGCCATTCCGCTTCTTTTCTTGGCGCTTCCGCTCCCGCTTCCTGGCCTTTTTGGCCGCCCTTCGCTCCCTCGCTCTCTCTCCGGCCACCTGCCACCCAGTCTCGGCCACGGATGGCTTAGGGGGCGGTGGCGGCTGTCTCGCGGCTAGCGCTGGCACATTCGTCGCCTTGCCCTTCTTGTGAACCGCCGCCTTGCCCTGCCTCAGGGCCGCCGCCCCCCCAACCGGGGCCGATTTAGCTGGAGCCAGCTTTCCGGGAGCCGACGTAACCCTGCCGGAGGGCTGGCTGGACGGCCCCGGTGCGGAAGCCGCTGCAGCCGCATATGTGGCCGCCCTCGGGCCCGAGGGCGCCTTGTTTGCCGCCAAGGGGGGGCGCAGAACAATGCCCTCCAGGACGGAGAACCGCGCCTGAAAGGCAGCCAGCTCTTGCCGAACCAGGTTCAGGACCTGGTTCTCCACCGGCACGGCCTGGCTTGGTTGCTGCTGGCCATTTTGGGGCGCCTCGCGAGAGCCGGACTCACGCAGACTGGCCAAGTCTGCTCGGAGCCTCCTGTTCTCCTCTTGGAGAAGCTCCGTGGCGGCCGTCAGTCGAGCGACCTCCGCCCGCAGTTTGACCATGCCGTCTGGCGGGGGCGCCGCATATCTGGCCTCCGCTGCCACCATGATAGAGGCGACCGCTGAGGGTATAGACCTTAGTATCTAAGGCTTAGATACTGCACTCTTTGACCGGGAAGCTAGTTTTGCTGGTGACTGGCATGTCTCGAATGGGCCACTCCCACTGATTTTAAACTAAATTTATGAAAATTATTTTTAAAAAGTTCTTATTTTTTTGTCAATACACATTGAATGGAAACGTTTCAGGTAATGTAAGGACTAAGGAGTTAGTTATACTAATTCCTTACAACTTTTCTTTACATTCGGATGATCTAGTTCAAGAGTTCACGTAACAGTACTACTATACAAAAAAACTTTATGTAGGTACGTCACGTCAATCAAATCTCTAAACTTACAACATCATATTAAAGACAAAAGCCACACGCTGTACATCTCACAATTTCATGCCTACGTCACATCGCCTAGCGTCAGTCTATTAGTGCGACCACCAGTCCGTGACGTAACAACTACGTAATTGTAATCCTGTGTAACCATCTAGGACGTTATTGCCCCTGTTTTAGACCTCTAGGGCTTGATTAACTTGATATTCAGTGATACTGTATGTTGGTGTGAGGGCTTGAATAGATCGATTGACACCTTGTGGTAATGATTAGCACAGAGGTCTGACGGCCGCTGCTAGATGCGGCATTGTCTACACTTTCTATAGAAACGGCACAAATGACGTATAGAAACAGACTGCTATGAAGGCGATCCTTGATAGAAGTTGTGGTCTCTGTGCGATTTTGGTGCCACTGTTTCTATAAGTACTGCTGTCTCTAGATGCACCCCGCGATTCTGTGCTCTGTGGTAAATTAAATAATTACGATGAAAATCATATATGACAGTTGCCAGCAACCTATTGGCAACAAAATATAGGGAAAATTTCCAATTGTAAAAATTTGTCCATTTTAAACTTTCTATTTCTTTCAGGATTTAATCATTATCGTGGTATATTACATTGTTTCTTTTTTTTTCGTGGGGTTCGTGCCTAACCTGGAGTCAGAGTTTTATACCGCCCGTAGGCGTCTGTCTACCTGGGACAAACGATCCAGATAGGTAGGTCTAACCTCGAGAAAGAGATTAATCGTCGAATCCGACTCACCTGGGCAGCGTTCGGGAAGCTGCGTGGTATCTTCTCGTCCAACTTACCGCAGTGTCTCAAGACGAAAGTCTATGACCAGTGTGTGTTGCCAGTGATTACATACGGGACCGAAATGTGGTCGCTCACAATGGGCCTCATCAGAAGACTTAAAGTCACCCAAAGGGCAATGGAGAGGGCTATTCTCGGAGTTTCCTTGCGTGATCAAATCAGAAATGAGGAAATCCGTAAGAGAACCAAGGTTACCGACGAAGCCCGAAGAATAGCCAAACTTAAATGGCAGTGAGTAGGGCACATTGCTCACAGAACGGATGGCCGATGGGGCCGGAAAGTTCTGGAGTGGCGACCGTGAACTGGAAGACGTTGCGTTGGAAGGACTCCCGCTAGGTGGACCGATGACCTGGTAAAGGTTGCAGGGATCCGCTGGATGCGAGGCGCACGGGACCGGTCAATGTGGCGACACTTGGGGGAGGCCCATGTCCAGCAGTGGACGTCTTTCCACTGAAATGATGATGATGATGATGAGGCGTCTGACTTGGCTTTACATGCCATCTCTCCGGCATGCTGGAATGGTTTCCTCACGATGTACACATATTACATTGAGTATCTGTTGTATTAATTTCCTATTTGGTACTCTGATTGTAATATCAACGTCAATTATACCAGTGGTCGACACGAGAGCAAGCCCTTATCACAATTATAGGTATCTAGGAACAGTAAGCAATCATGCATAACAATCAATGATATTGTTGTCATCGGTTTAGTGTACTTACCATAAATTACAATAGTTTAATACTAAACTTGTTAACATACTATGTAAATGTTAAACTACGTCAATGCCAGATAATATAATCAAGTGTTATTGGGTTTTTCGGTTGATGCTAATAGCCCTCTATTATATGGGATTTAAACATAACTGGCGAAATGTGGGTATACTGTTAGGTACACTTCTATCTAACGGTGATTACAAGGCGTGAAGTTATGTTATGTAATAAAAGAAAATGTGTGTGTGAATGAGTTCATGAGAGAATTGACATATTTTCGTGCAATCTGAGTGAATTCACAAGAGTGTTGTTGAATTGTGTTAGTTATATTTAGATATTAATATTCTGTGTTAAGATTTTTGTTGTTAGATTTTTAAGTATTAGCCGTAAGTTGATTTTATTTGGTAACCACTATTGTATTGGGGTCATCCTGTAAAGATAGTGTGTGTAAGTTAATAATAAATAATAATAATAATAATAATAATAATAAATGCGAAATTAGACGTCACGATTTTTCTTCTTCATTTTCATTCGACAGTTCTAATCATTTCAACTGCAGTGCAGACGAGTGATATCGAACGATCGCCACATTATCGATAAGACCGATCTATCAATGTCGCCATGCTTTGTATCCTTCGATTCTATCTTCATCGATTCATCCATTTCATCTTGAATTTGAACAAAATTAAATCTGTCTTTGAGTTCAGTTGAATAATTTTGAGGGACATTTCTAAATCAAAATTATCATGATAGTAATGTGCATGTTCTTTTGTTACGATTTCTCCTTTTGATGATTTAAATCTAATATTTTCGCTTGCTGCATTCTACATCTAGTTTTTGAAAGAATTAGAATTATATTGAAATAGCATAATTTCACTAGATCTAGCAGCGTTAGCCTAGTGGCGTGACTGTTGGATTACCAAGTCATAGGTCTCAAGTTCGAACTCCAAAAAACGCACCTCTGATTTTTCGGATTAATATGCGTATTGTATTATTATCACCTGCTTCGCTAAAGGAAAACATCGTGAAGAAACCAGCATGCCTGAGAGATATTTCCCGACGGCACGTAAAGTCAAGTCAGAGGCCCATGGGCGGCATAAAAACTCTGACACCAGGTTAGGCACTAACCACATGATAAAAAGAAATATTTGACTAAATCTCGAAGTCGATCGTCCAATAATAACAAAATATTATTTATATTGAAAGGCAGGTTCTATTCTATTCAATACTGTATAGATATAAACACAAAATCGAATCAAAATCCTTTACATTGTTTCTTACAATAGAAAATTCAATTTGGCTTTGAAAATATTTCACGACACATTTTGTAGAAAATGCATTTTCCTTTTGTTCTTATCGCCTATGTACTTAACCCAGTCTTATGGAAGTTCCCGACAGTGCCTAGTAATAGTAGAATTGGATTCTACAGAAAAATAATATTTTCAAATCTTCGGGTTTTATTGTTTGTTGGTCCAGAAACAGCAGTTTCCTAATTCTAATAAACTAATGTTTTTTTCTCTGATTCCGAGAATTGAATCTAGCTTTCTAGTTATTGTATCAAGTTTTGCAGTTAACAATGATTTTTAATAGGATTAAAATAAGTGTTTCAATAGCTTAGGCCACATTTTTGACTTTATCTTCATCGTTGTAAAATGTCCCTTTGTCTAGACAGGACTAGGCATGATTTCAAGTAATAAATTGGGATTTCTGGATACTATTCCTAGGTTGTTTATCTACAGGGTGGAAAGATATTGACGCACAAACGAATACCACATATTCAATACATCATTGCGAATCCCGCAAATAGAAATTATTCATCGTATAAGTCATCATCATCTGTCTAGCCTTTCCCAACTATGTTGGGGTCGGCTTCCAGTCTAACCGGATGCAGCTGAATACCAGTATTTTACATCGAGCGACTGACTATCTGACATCCACAACCCAGTTAGTACTGGGTAATACGATACCCCTTGGTAAGACTGGTTTTCAGACTTTTTGGGCCACTGACTACCTGTAACGACTGTCAAAGATCTACAAATGACAGCCGGGACCAGCGGCTTAACGTGTTTTCCAAGGCAAGGAGGAAACTCGGTATGTAATGGGTGGTCACCCATGCACGGACCAACCGAGGCAAGCGCGGCTTAACCTTAAGATCGACCTGAGCGGCTGTTATTATTTAGCCACGAGTTCCACTATTAATCGTATAGGTTGCAGTTTAAATTGCCAATGGAAAATTTCGACGACGACGTCATTGCACTATGTACTAATACTAATATTATAAAGAAATAAAGTTTGTAAGTTTTTATGTAGGGGAAATCTTCGTAATCTGTAATTCCTTATAATTCTATTCTGAAAGTTCTTTTACTTATGAGCGGTTACTACATTATCCCTGAGTTTCATATATTTAAAACATTCAAAGCGGCGGACAAAAGCTAGTAATTTATATTTTAAGGTGAGTCTACTAAAAAACCCAACAACCATAAACGAAAAAATAAATACCAATAGCAGCGAAATTCTCAAGTAAACACCCCTGAAAACTTAAACGTTTAAATCAATCACCGGACGACGTCCTCCTCGCTAGATTCCAGACACAAAGGAAATACATTAAGACGAACTAAAGAGCTTCAACAGCTTGTTTATACCTAGAACATCGCGAGCTTTTGTCACGAAATTGTTGGGATAAACTTTGAAGGAACCCCCATTTCCTGGGAATCAAAAGATTCTGTCGCTGCCCTATCTACGCGATCGTAAATCTTTGTTGATCCTTTTATAGGCTTGTTTGGCGTTTTTAACATTATTAGCTAAGAAGATTTTTAAATTTCAATTAATATAAGATCACATAAACACCTTACAGAATCTACCTAAGGGTTTTAGGTAAACTTTGCTTGCATTTGTTAAAATTGTGCCGATAGACAATTTGTCGTTTCGATATAATTTTGAAAGAAATAATTTGGTTTTCAAGACGTTCACTCTTGCCTAAACTACTAAACTATAACTATTAATTACCAATTTACTTTTACTATAAACCGGGTGTAAACATACCCTTCACATATCCGTCAACCAAGCATTCTGTACATCAAACTAAGTAACTTTATGCAAAAATTATTGCTGGGAATCGACTTTTTTTTTGGGGTGAAAAATCATGTTTCACGGAAGGTCTCAATGGAAAGCACCCATAGCATTGTGCTGATGAATGGATTGAATAGTACGAGGGTTGTGGAGGTGTGTAAAGTAAAAATCTTACCTTAAAAACATGTATTTTAAAAAAAAACTTGTGAAAAAGTTGGAACTTTGACCCCCAATATCTCCGTAACTAGAAGATTCCCAGGTATGGTCTAAAACAAAAAAAATGATCGCGGAGAACAAGTGCCTTTCGTTTATTTTAAGGGTCTATTTACACCCTTTATACAAACACATAGGAGGCCTGCGTCCCAGCAGTGGGAACATTAATAGGCTGATTATGCTATGCTATGCTATACAAACACATACATAAACTCACGCCTTTTTCTCATGGGAGCAGGCAGACACCACAGAACGCCACCTGCTACGATCCTTACATACTCCTTTCGCCTCGTCCACGTTCATACATCTGGTCATACACGCACGCCGTTTGCGAGTACTAAGCACCTGACCTTTCTGAAGAACCTCACCAATAAGGTCAGTTTATCCCCTTCTAGGGCCCCTCCCCTCCTGGCGCTGCCACACACATCTGCCTTGTAAATACTTTTGTTAGTCGCCTTTCACTTATCCTCTCCACATAAACAAACCTTCTAAGCATACTCTTTTAAATTTTTGCCACTACGTCTTCTTTTAAACCGCAACGAACTCTAAATGATAAAATGAGGACTGAGGTTATACTGAAACGTATAACCTTAGTCCTCAATGTATCATTGAGAGTTGTACATCGTACATTCACTTTTATTATAGTCATATTTATTACGAAACACAAAAACTACGACTTAAAAAACAAGCTTAATATCAAATACCTAAACGTTTTCAATAAACTGCCGTCACTTTCACATCTATACTCTATCATTCGCAGATACCAGGACTAAAGGACATCGAGGCAGCTCGTTTCAAAGCTGCTGCAAATTCCTCCAGTGGGGACCGTAGTGTCGTGTCTATAAAGAGCTTTTAGTTTTCCTTTTACACCGTGCCGTGTGCCAGGCAAACGTGTTGGATGAAACAGTCTTGATATTTGATCGTTTATTTTGTGAGTCGAGACGAGTGATTGAATCAAAGGTGCTGTTTATTTCGTTTTGATTTTTGAATTTTAACTTTTGCTATCGACAGATTTGGAGGACGGATCGACGGATTTTTTGTGTGATGATGATAATTTTGAGAAACAATAAGGAGGGAGATTAAATGAAGCAATTGGTTTGACTATGGTCTGTGGGTTCGGACTTATGACATCACATACATAATATTCTACTATTATATTATTAAACTTAGACTTGTTTTCTCAATTAACCCAAACTCACCATGCAGCTGAATAGATCTACTTCACATGTAGTGTAGGTGATCCTACAGCGAACCAGAGTTGTCGACGAAAGTCACAGAATGAGTAAGCTAAAGTGGCAATTGGCCGGCCATAGTAACCGATGACCGTTGAGGAAGACGTGTTCTTAAGTGGAGACCGCGAATCGGTAAGCGTAAGGTGGGAATCCTTTAGGCTCGGTGGAGCGACGATCTTTGCAGGTTGGCTGGTAGCTTAAAACTGGATGAGAGTTGCAGAGAATCGAGTTACGTGGCGTACGATTGAAGATGCCTATGTCCAGTAGTGGACTGCTGTAGGCTGATGATGATGACATGTAGTGGCTGCTGATCCTGCCCACAGCCTCCACAACTTACTTACTGGGTAAAAAGAAACCTCTTAGTAAAAGTGGAAGTTAGGCTTTCAGACATGGAGGCACTACGTCGGGGGGAAACTTCGCTGAGCGGCGGTTTGCCGCGGCAAATTGCCGCTCAGCGGACAGACCTCCAGCGCGATCTCATGGCGACATGGAGAGAGCGACTGTCGCAACCCCGTTCAGGGGCACACAAAGGGCAAAGAAGGAACATAGATGGGTTTTAGTCAGTACAAGTCTCTGATGATTTCCCACCAGAAAAAAAAAGGCTTTCAGACATTTTATGACCTGTTACGACTCTCAAAGATGTACGAACTACAGCCAGGACAGTCGTACTTTCCGGGTAACGTAGAGGTTTCGATATATAGTGGATGGTTAGAAAGTGGTCATCCATCCAGGGATCAACTTCTGCAAACATAGCTTAAACCGGCGATATCCTAGTCTGAGTCCACGAGTCCCTCGGGGCTAATTATTGACACAAAATTGTTGTAATACTCACTTGTCTACCTACTGATGTCTAAGTATATCCTCGTGAGTCTAACAAGGTGAATAGCCCTTCAATACCACGTCGCACTCC
Organism: Noctua janthe; assembly: GCA_910589295.1. Lineage (NCBI taxonomy): Eukaryota > Metazoa > Arthropoda > Insecta > Lepidoptera > Noctuidae > Noctua > Noctua janthe. Next base: position 5,241,132 of record OU342561.1, read on the forward strand.
AATCTCTAAACTACTCAGTCATGTACACTCAGGTAAACAAACAAGGTATCAATTAATCAATGTTCGTCTCACAGTGGGTTCTGCTTCTGTTCATACTTAATCGGTCTCGTCTTGGACAGTGCATTACGTGCAGTTAGTTCAACTAGATAGCTTCAGTCTGGTGCGTCTCATAATTTATCAGCGTTTAATATTGAAGAAGACATGGCTAAGAGGTCTTTGGAACCATTTTTTTATCAGTAAATTTTAATTTACAAGTTTGACTTTTCAAAATAAGTTGATTAATTGCTTGGTTGTGAAACCACAATATTGGAGTCAAATAGTTTCTGTTTTTAAACTTCACAGGGAAACATCATTCATTACCGATTTTAAAGAATAAGAAAATGGATTATAGACCGACCGCTTTAATGAGTCCTCCGCCTTGCCCCATCAAAGACACTTTTCTATAAAATAACTATAATCCACGTACGTCTTACGATAGTAATTGAACCAATACGTGGTCAACCTTCAGAATATTTCATTTAAATTTATACCGTCGCGAGGACTCATTAAAGCGCTCGGTCTATAGAAACCTACATCATTTGTATAACCGCCAAAAGCGATTCACTGCTTATCATAGAAAATTATGTCCCGTCGGGGACGCTGTTTTGGATGATGATGACCAATTGATTTCTCTGTTTATACGTAAACGGACTAACAAAAACTGCCACTGTACAGTACATAAATTGTTTATTTTGTGGATCTCGTAAAATAGCTTCTAACAAAAACTTATCACGCAATCGAGTCGCGGGTAAAGCAAGTCTCGTATATATTTTTCTTTTAGTTTTATGTCTACGCTATTCTTACGCTTCAGCCAGTCTTAAAGCCTATAACTAATGACCTGTTTCCCATCCCTTAGAGGCCGAAAAGTGAACGGAGGCCGAGACTTAGATTAGAACGAAGAACTTCGTGGCCCGTCCTTAACAAATTGGTAATAAAATGAGTATCATAATTCAACCCATTCTTTAGTACTTACGATAATGTTTTAAAGAAAAATATTTGTCTGGAAAGTAAAGGTGAAATTGAGTTACCGTTTATTAAGGACACAACTTCTCGTTCTGGGGCCGTCGGGTAAAATTGAAGGTGTTTTTTAGGAGTAAAACATTCTGAAAATTCAAGAATCCACGGTTTTCTCCACATTATCATTACAACCGTCTTGTGATTAGAAACAGCCGTATTCTAATAGATTGATTATCACGTGGTAAATATGTATAAAGTCTGTATTTAAACAGTTTATTACTATATATAAAATTAATGTCTGTTCGTCTGTTTCTACCCTATAGACTCCTAAATGAAATTTTGCAGTGTTTTTACATACGACAGAGTTTCTGAAAAAAAAGGCATTGCAACGCATGCCTGGCACAACTAGTTATATAATGGAAAATGTGTATTACAGCGGTACCTTAGTCACCAGTTATATAAGTTATACTTAACTTTTATACATTGATTAAAATCGTTACAATATTCAAAAGAACATGACTGTTTTAACTTTGTGGAGTGGTATCATAGCACACATTTACCGTCAATATCCCGGCAAACACAATTTTCTTTTATCAGCTTCTCCCAGCAAAGAGTCTTTGATTTCTTCAAGACTGCTCAATAATAATCAGCGTATGATTTCCTCTTTCTCAGAAGTAGGTAATATATGCTATATCACATTTTGGCTGATCAAAGCCTTCTAATCCCCAATTTTCAATAATCTCTCCATTTTTTTTCCCTTCCTTCTTCGAACGGTTTTCATTATGACGTTACGGTATAATTTTGCAGAGCTTTCCGTGCGAACGAACTCGATTCGCAGTCTGTGAATTGGCGAAACATACGGGGATGAATTGTGAGCGGTTTAGCTGCGTGGACGTTATTTAGAAATTTATTTTGTTTTAACTGCATTGTTGGGCTAGTGGTCGCAAGCGCGACTGCTGAGCATGAGGAATCGAATCCTGGAAGTTCGATTCCCAGGTCGAGCAAAGTGTTATTAGTTTTTTCATCATGAATTTCTCAGTAGCAGCCATGTAGTCTGGATTTGCGCTCGATTGATGGAATAAGCCCGTCCCCTTTTACATGGGACTTAACATAACTGGCGAAATGTTGGTGTACTATTAAGTAGACCTCTGCCTAACCCTTCGGGGATTACAGGCATGATGTTATGTTATGTTATTTTTTTTGGTCTTCCTTTGAAGTGTATGGCTACATAACATCACACATCACGACTGTATTTCCCCAAAGGATCAAGCAGAAAAGTACCCACAGTACAAACACTTCTCACTTGACCAGTGTTTGACTTGTTTATGAGCTTTTTATTTGATCTTGCGCCTGATCTCTCTCCGCCCGGGAAAAGAGAGTACACCCGTGTCTGGGCACTGCAATATAAGTTTCGCTAGTCTCCGGATTCGATTAGATATTTGCTCGTCTCTGCTGAAATTGGCCGGGTTGATCCAAAACAGTCAGTACCATTATCGCTTTTAACAATAAAATTGGCTGGTACCAATGACGTTTTTGAGAACCCATTTGCGAATGTTTTGAAATTAGACAACGTTTTATAAAGAAAAAACGGACACGTTTTCTATAAAATTTATTGAATTTTACTTCCCCGTCGCGGCAAGACTTTTAGCAAAGTACACAAATCAGGTTTTTACCGTAGGTATATAATTATCTGTTCTGTGATTCGGTCAGTGGAACTTAAATCAAAATCACGTATCTATTTTAGCACTATACTATTTTTATTAGAAACACACACAAAGCGCTTTCTAATTTAACTTTGGAAACAAGATATTGACATGTGTACACTGGGTGAGTTCACAAGGGCAACGTACTGTGTAGCATATAAGGTATAATTAAGTAGGTATATTTTAAGTTACTTTATCGCATTATATTTATTATCTGTAATGGCAAAGGAAACATGTCATGTGAATAAATAAATAAATAAATGTTTCTTTTAGGACGAATTTGAAAGATGTTTTGATTTTGAATTTAAAACAAAAAAACGTTTTATATCGTTAGATTGAAACACATTTTTTTTTTAATAGATGTTGGTATACGATGATGCATATTTTGACTATCGCTTCATATACACCCTTTGCCACACAATTATCGACCTAATTACCGAAACAAAAAAAAAACATCGTACTCTCATCAATTTCTAAATTTGAAAACATAAGACCGTTTCAGATGCGTAAATATAAAACAAAAAACAACCATTTGTGGTTGCAATTTCAGGCAGCGTCATCGCACAAATTATCGCACCGTATACACCCGTTTTCACGCGATTATCGGCGTAGTGTATTCAGGACGTCGCTCATTCGTCCCCTGGACGTTATCTCCGGCTCACGCACCCCACGTCACAGGACCGTTTGTCACACAGAATGATACTCAGAACTGTGACAGTGTAATACCGGGGCGACGTTCGAGCGATTAATCCGACCAGAGTAACTTTTCGAGGAGATAACTATTAAGTAGCGTGGGTAGAGGTATGACCGTGTAATGTAATAAATACCTATCTGGGGGATTTATTATTAACCTTTTATTTTGCGATCGGAAATGCAGAAAGTTAATGACACGACTCAGGATGTCCATTTGCAAACATAACATAATATCACACTTGGAATTCTCAAAAGGCTAGATAGGCTATAGAGGTGTGACTTATAATGGTAAACCCAATGATATTATAAAGAAGATATGCTACGTTACGACTGCGATAGATAATACGGAACTTATGATACAGAAAGAGATAGCTATTGCGCTTGAAGTATTTAAATTATGACAATTGTCTGAATTTGTCTGCAAAAATTTGCGCGCGCTATAGCGATATCTAACTCTTTTTATTTATAATACCATTGAGTATGTCCATATTTCGACCGATATGTTGAAGTCCCATGTAATAAGCACGGGTAAGCCTGTTGATGTTAACCCTAAACAAGTCCTGCTACTTAGAAATTCCTGATAGAAAAACTCAAAAACACTTAGCCCAATCTTACGACCTCATACGAACCAATAGGCATTCAGTATTTTCATACATTCAAGATACGATTATTTATCGAAGTAGGTATGTAGGCAGCGGCGCTCCGGAGTCAACATATGCGATAAAACAGTACCGTCATACGTTTACCCTCGACTGTCGAGCCGACAACACGTCGTGTCATGTGCACTGGACTGACTTACTGAGCTTATATCAGCCATGGTTTTACTCTCATTGCATGTAAACTCAGTCAGTAAAATAATATCACTGTGGTAAAACAAATTTGTTAGGAGTTCACAAATACAGAATGAAGTTTCAACCGACGTCAAAATGACTCTGTTTTTTATTCCATCCTGCTTATCAATAAACTGCCTCAGTTGTCAACAGAGCCGGACGTAGCAAAATTGTTCGCTAGTAATCAATTAGTCGATTAGGAAACTTTATTCTCAGCAGCTCCATAATGTACTAACGTGCATGAAATCTATAACTTATTATAAAATTATAAGGAGGTAAACTCTGTAAGTTTGGATGTAGGGGGTAATCCTAGAAAGTACTGATCCGGTTTCGGAAATTCTTTTACTCTTCTTGCTAGTTTTTTATATTATGGAAGTTCCTTTTTTTATTGCATCTCGCAGGTCAACCTAGGAGGTTGTCGTCTGCTTAACCGGACTATCCCGTGGGTGCCTTGAGTGTAAGGCCTCCAGCCAGGGCAAAAATTTTACAAAATAAGCGACTACACGCTAAGGGCACCCCCTGTGTCGCTTTTTTTTTCTTTTTTCGGATGGGAAATCATCAAATGACACTCGGGGTGGAGCGGAGGGGAGTGCCAGACTTGTACTGACTAAAACCCATCCATGTTCCTTCTTTGCCCTTTGTGTTCCAGGGCCACGGTATCTATTTCGGACAGTCCCGCAGCCCTGGCAGGCATCGGCCCATGCGGACCCCTGACATCGCTGGACTATATTGATAGTCTTATATTGGTTACTGACCTCTCTTTGAGGCGCGCGTGGAACACGAACGCGCCGTCGACACGGCCTGTCGTCATAAGCCGGCCGGACGGCGAGCTAGCCCATAACTCGCCGTCCACAGGCCAACCCCCTGTGTCACTGGGGAGGACAGCAAGGATATTATGGAAGAGTACCTGTACGTGTTAAAATAGACTGAACTTATACTTACTTAACCATAACGACCTAATTTACCAGGTTTGTGATACATTTATAAAATTATCTGGTAAGTTCAACTTCTGCCATCTCACTGTTCCGTACAAGGCAACCCGAAATGTGTCAAGTATAACTTAATAATTCACATTGTACTAGACGTTATCAAGGGCTGCCCTAGTGGTGGGCGTAAATAGAATTATTTACGGCTGCTTCACTAGTTTGTGTGTTTGTTTGTATGCCACACATTATACTATGATAGTGTTTGGAAATGTAAATTCCCTTTGCGTAACTAATTGGTGTGGGTGTTATAAACACTAATTGGCACTAAAAGGCCAAATTAGTAACTTGATAATAAATTATTCTGACGGAAACCGCCACCTTACTCTCGTAGTCGCAAGCGTGACTACTGAGGTAGGGGTCTGGACTGGATTTCAAGTCTGGGAAAGTTTATTTTTTTTTTTTTTAATTTTGCCCCACACTGGGAATTTCTCCTGTATCGTGGGTACGTTTACAAAAATTTAAACTCCTGTAGATTATACAAATATTTGTTCCGTGCAGGCATCGAACCCACGACACGCAGCGCAGCAGCCACTGCGCCAACCGTGCCTTCGAATTGGGTTTTATCTAATGGGCAGATGGGTCAGATGGGTTTAGTCTCAGTAGCCCCGAGTTTGGAAGCTGTTGGCGACCCCTGCGTCTCGAAAAACACGTTAACCCGTAGTCCTGCGCCTGATCAGACTTTGAGAGTGAGGGAAGAGTACACCTGTGTTATTGCATTTCATGTAACCTACGCTTTATACAACGTTTTTGCTTGTCTTTGCACATAGCAAGCCGCTGCAGCACAAGCAAACAAATTCTTAAATAAAACCAATAAAAGTCCCTTTGTTGAACGGATACTAACAAGCGCTACAGCGCGGCGTGGTAAAAAACATCAATTTAAACCAAGTAAACTTTTGACAAACAAAAAAATACTGTAACGGGATGCTATGTACGTCCATCATTTGTTTTTAAACATTCTCGCTCTAGAGAATTTCGTGTTTTAGTGAAAAATTACCGTCACAATTTCTCATGGTATTTATTTCCTTGTTGAAAGTGACAAAAATATTAAAGAATGCAAATATTGGTACTTATTAATTTACATATTATCACCTCGTCTTATGTTTAATCATTTAAACGATATTATGTTACAAAAATCATCAAAAAAATCTTCAATTCGGAAATGTCATCCGTACAAGATGCCTGTGGTTGGGCTGTCGGTAGCATACTTTTGAATATACACGTGCCTGTCACGGGCTGTTTGACATAAATTCTTTGAGGTTGAGTTTTACACATTTCTGTCTAGGTGGAGCAACGATCTCCGCAGAGTGGCTGGTCAGCTGGATGAGGGTTGCCGAAAATCGAGCAAAGTGGCGTGCGATTTAAGAAGCCTATATGCAGCAGTGGATTGCTTTAGGCTGATGATGATGATGACACATTTCTGAAGATTTTTAATCTGAAACCTAATAACCTCAAAAAAAAAATAACACTAACTTTTGCCACCACAAAAAAAGAAACAAATGAAAATTACTTTGAAAAACTTCATTAATTTCTACAAAGGTTGTCCTCAGATTTCACTCAAACTTTTCGGTAGCTTATATGCTTAGTCCAACAAATAATGACCTTCACAGTTCAGGTCAGGAGGACAGGACAGGTAAATGTGTGGTGTGACAAGAATGGATAAAGTAAGGAATGAGTATATTAGAGGAACTTTGAAAGTTGCGATAGTTACGGAAAAGTTGAAAGAGTATACTGTCTTGGTATGGGCATGTGATGAGGAGGCCGGACGAATCGCATGTGACTAAAAGAGTGATGAATACAAATGTTGATGGATGGAGAGGGAAACGAGGGATGGATTGTGTGAATAATGATATGAAAGAAAAGGAGCAAATGATAGCGTGACGATTGACAGAAGAGAATGGAATAAAAAACCGTGTTGCACCAATCCCAAGTAACATGGGACAAGGACAGAAAGATGATGAGTTCCGTAATAACAGGGTCGTGGACATCAGATAATTAGTCGCTCTGTGTAAAATTCAGCTGCATCTGGACTAGAACCCCAACACAGTTGCCTAGGCAGATGATAATATCAGTCCAACAAATTTTAGACTTTTCGATCGCCTTATCGCTGATGAAATTAACCGAATATCACTTTGTCTAGGGCCCTCTGGTTCTTGCAACAAATTATGTAAAAAGCCACATTTTCCTAGAACTACCAGCAATTAATGTTGTTGAATCTTCATTATGAAACCGATAACGGTTGCGTGTATTTAAGCCCTCGGTTTCAAGAATTATCAAATTGAAAGATCAATTTCGCTCCACTCTAAGTCATTAACAACTGTGATCTAAAACCGATATCAGATGTTTTACTTTTTGCTCATTTTCGCCTTTCATTTGATTGCTATCACTCGAAGTGAAATTTCTGAAAACAGAATGAATTAATGGTAAAAATGAATTAACTTGTGAACAGATCCAACAATATTGGATTTCAGCATTCGGAGTCTTTCACCCACCAGCCGAATGACGCAAAAAATAATGGAAAGGAGCAGATGATCGTTCTTGTGAAACAATAAATGTAAAGCGGCTGATATTAGTTTCAGTTCAAGGACCCTTTGTGAATCTAGTAAACCGAGCATGCCCAATTACTGTATCTTTAAAAACTGCTCAGTGTTATCTTGTACCTCTTGAGTTTAAACGCCCACTCATCCTTTAGTCAATAGATTAGACAGTCATGTAGTTTTTTTTTTTTATTAAACTGGCATTTTTTTTTTGTTAGCTTGTTTGAGTGTCTCATTGCTGGACGAAGGCCTCATTAAAGATTTTAGGAGCTTAAAATCCTTCTGCTGCTAATCATGAGCTTCAGAATGAGCTAGAGCTTCAGAGTGAAAAGATAAATTGCCATAATTATATTATATACGCATAAGCGTCTCATCATCAGCCTTTTCTTTTTTTTTCCGATGGGAAGTCATCAAATGACCCCCCTCCACTCTGGGCGGAGTGAAAGGGAGTGTCAGACTTGTACTGACTAAAACCCATCCATGTTCCTTCTTTGCCCTTTGTGTTCCAGGGCCACGGTATCTCTTTCGAACAGTCCCGCAGCCCTGGCAGGCATCGGCCCCTGCGGACCCCTACTTGTTTGCTGACATCTGTTTGAGGCGCACGTGGAACACGAACGCGTCGTCGACACGACCTGTCGTCATAAGACGGCCAGACAGCGGGCTGGCCCATAACTCGCCGTCCACAGGTCCGCGCCTACGGTGGCGGACGCGAGAGATCGCCGCCGCCAATCATCATCAGCCTACAACGTTTTCAGTTCTAGGACATGCCTTCTCATTTTAATGGGAGTGCCCCCGACGCTAGCTCTTTACTATTTTGACAGTAGTGATGCGATAAACCGCGAAATGTGGAATGAGGGAAGGGAAACCTTTACCCTGCAGTGGGACAATATAGGCTTTTTTTTTTCCGGATGGGAAATCATCAAATGACTCCCCCCACTCTGGGCGGAGCGGAAGGGAGTGTCAGACTTGTACTGACTAAAACCCATCCATGTTCCTTCTTTGCCCTTTGTGTTCCAGGGCCACGGTATCTCTTTCGAACAGTCCCGCAGCCCTGGCAGGCATCGGCCCTTGCGGACCCCTACTTATTTGCTGACATCTCTTTGAGGCGCACGTGGAACACGAACGCGCCGTCGACACGGCCTGTCGTCATAAGACGGCCGGACGGCGAGCTGGCCCATAACTCGCCATCCACAGGCCCGCGAGGTTCTTTCCCTCTCACGTCCCGCCACCTCCTTCACTAGCATGACTGCTTCGCAGAAGGTGGTGACGGCTTCCCATTCCCTCTCGCTCCGGACCATGGCTTGAAACAAGGCCGGACGCGAGAGATCGCCGCCGCCAATCGCCGCTACAAGGACACGGCGGTGCTCCACCCAAGCGGGGCAAACCTCCACGGTGTGCTCCACCAGTCCACCGTGTCCTCCGGACGATCCTCGCAGTGGAAACACCCGGGCGTTTCCTCCCGCCCGATTCGGTGCAGGAACCTCCCGAAACAACCGTGTCCGGTGAGGACCTGCGTCAGGCGGTAGGTAAGGGCGCCGTGGCACCTCTCTAGCCACTCCTCAAAGAGGGGACTTATCGCCACTATGGTGGCGTGCCCTGCACGGGGTTGCGACAGTCGCTCTCTCCATGTCGCCATGAGATCATGCCGGAGGTCTATCCGCTGTGCGGCAATTTGCCGCGGCAGCGGAGTTTCCTCCCGACGTAGTCCCTCCGCGCGCCATTCGTACAGGCGTGCGAGGACTATCGCCGCCAGATCCCATGGCGGCAATCCGGCAAGGAGGCTAGCCGCTTCGCCGGAGATCGTGCGGTACCCCCGGATTGGCCTTATGGCTATTACCTTTTGGGGCGCGTTCAGGTAGTGGGCGGCTTGCCGCCTCAAAGAACGCGCCCACACCGGGGCCCCGTAAAGGGCCATGGACCGCACGACCCCCGCGTATAGCCTCCGGCAGGAGGCGTTTGGACCCCTCAGGTTGGGCAAGAGCCGCTTGAAGGCAGCCCCTGTCCGTTTCAGTTTGGGAGCCAAACGTCAAAAGTGCTCCACGAAGTTCCACCGGCTGTCGAGGACGAGTCCTAGGTACTTCAACGTCGACCCAACGCCGATGGAAACCCCTCCTGCCGTCAGTAGGGATCCCGACGGTGGCGCATTCCGAGGCCGAGGTCGATATCTCTGGGCCACCATCACCGAAACCATATTTTTATATTGAAAACAGAAGCCAATAAATAAATACCACAAGTGTCATTGGCACATCAAATTCTTGTCAGAGTACAATGCTCCTCTCTTAAAATAAAACTTAATTAAACTACAAATTTCCATTTAAAACACTAGAATGACGACTTATGAAATTCACACACTTCCATATACGTAATTTTAAGCAATTAAAACAGCAATTTGGCCGCGTACCGATACTCCCCCAGTAGCCAGGTGAACCGCCCCCAGTAGCCAGGTGGACCGCCGTTAGTTCCGGCTGTCATTAGTAGATCTTTGACAGTCGTTACAGGTAGTCACTGGCCCAAAAAGTCTGACAACCAGTCTTACCAAGGAGTATCGTATTACCTAGTAATAACTGGGTCGTGGAGGTCAGATAGGCAGTTGCTCCATGTTAGACTCACCATCCGGTTAGACTGGAAGCCGACCCTAACATAGTTGGAAAAAGACTAGGCAGATGATGATGATCGCTTCCTCGAAAATGAATTGATGTTCCCTGTATAAAACAAAATACTGTGCTATTCCCCAATTAGACTCGGGCCCTCGACGTTATTTTTATTCTAGTAAATAGAAATATCCTGGCACACAACAACACACAGTTCCGTAACCAATATCCATGGATCGTGCTCTTTGAACCATGGCAAGGATTGCGTTGAGCTCAAATGGGCAACAATCCAACGAGAAGTAAAAGAAAATGTATGATAATTTGCAGACAACCGCTATCTTTTATCTATTTCAAAATATCTAGATATAGACGATCTGTTTCCAAAGGTAACTAAGGAAATGCTTGTGAAGATATTTTTTGTAAAATTATGTCTTTGTAAGCCAAACAATGTAATGATACAAGTGCTGACCCCACTTTTCACCTCTTTCCCTTTATTTACAAAGACTTGACATTTGTAAACCCTTTTTGATTACACACATCGTTATCAATGAAAAGAGGGCATTGCCCTCCAAAAATGTTTTAGTCAAAACACGAAAAATAAAGGGTTCTATCATCAATTCTAAAGGTTCCAGGAATCTTTGTCATTCCTAATTCAAATAAGTTCCAAAAAAAAAATAAGGAGAAAGTAATGTCAAAATAAAAACAAAACAACATCTAAATGTTAAGCAAACAGCTGATCTTATTAACACATTTTAGGACTAAAAAAACGCTCGCGTAAAAGGAAATAAGCCAATATTACAAAACAGCCTGTGTTACAGAATAAACCTTGACTTCTATAGAACCATTTGAACAAACATTGAGTACTCTCACTTTGTGGCATTTGACATGCCTTACATCGCGAATATCAAAGAGGTTTCTTTTAAAAACACTCAAAGCCGGTTTGGGGACTCGACTTTCAATAGAGTGTATGAATATATTTATGTATTGCGGACCCGCCTTGGGCGAACAGATAAATCTTTCATTTTACACACTGTATCTCGTTATGTTTTTATTGAAACTGTGCCTTTAATCTTATTTGAGACATACGTGAGTTTCATATGAAAAGGTTTAGAGGGCTTTCTTGGAAATGTAATTTTTTCTTAAGCGATTTTGTTTTTTTTTTTGGAATTGAATTGACTTAGTTTTAACATCTTTTAAATCTGTTTCCTGCAATACCTACATTTTAAGTGTTAAATAGAACAGTAACAACAACACATTTCAAGTTTTATTCAGTTGAGATTTACCTCTTTCATGTTTAAAAAGTTAATTTGCAATTGGTAAGTTATGTAATAATATTTAATGTAAAAATATAACATACTAGCTTTTGCCCGCAGCTTCGCCCGTGTGGATGTCGAAAAATATCCGACGGCAACGTACCGAACAAACATAGTTACTTACCTTCATCCCCCTTTTTAACCCTTCGGGGGTAGAATGATCAAAAACGCTGAGACACGTATAAATTAATTTTCAATCGTCAGCCTAAACACAAGAATATCCTAACTTCAAAACTGACGGAGTTTCATATAAACTTCAATCCCCAATTTTACCCCTTTAGGGGTGGAATTCCCAATAATTCTTTTTTAGTGGATACTTACTCTTCACAAAGAACACACCCTCCAAGTTTCATGTTTCTAGGACCAGCGTGCAGTGGTTTGGGCTGTGTGTTGATATATCACCCAGTCAGTCAGTCAGTCAGTTTACCATTTTATAAATATAGAAGATAGAAGATTTTGGCGCGATAGATCCGAATATAATTTTTACTTTACATTTGATAGTAAAAATTATGAAACCATATCGTATAAAATAAACAGGTCGAATGCGATAGAGGGTTAACGAGGGTTAAGGTAACTTCTTGATTCCGCAGAAGTATAAGATTTAAAGCAAAGTAAAAAGTACAGAACCTATCTATTTTTTAGCAGTACACGCCCTTTCTTATTTATTTTAAAGTTCGATCCGTCCATCCAAAGGTTGCCTAGAAGATATCGCTAATGATAAGACTAATATTATAATATATATCTATGGATTTACCAATATTCCTAAAGAGCTGTGTAACAATTTTTGTGTACATGAAATCATAACTATATTTGTCCATCTATCTACGGGACAAAAAATTATATAATTCCCATCTACAGTAACTTTTGGTTATGTAAGGTCAACAAAAATTCTTGGTCGTGTGTCATTCATTTTCGGGAGTCATGTTTTCATCTACGTCGCGCGAAATTCGATCTCCGCGTAACAGATGGCGCTAACATTGTGATTCCAGTGTTTATAAGAGATTTCAACTACCGAATTATTTTAGTGACAAAATGTGAAATATTATGTAATTTCATCTTACACCTGCTGTTTATGGGAAAACCATTTTCCTTTGGGTAATGATTTTTTTAACGCCTTATCTCATTTTTTTTTCGAATATTTTTTTTTAATTCCACGTTGTGACTGAGGGCATAGACAACGGGGAAGACCGTTAAAAACTGATTCTAGATGGCGCGACTATAGCTAGGTCTCAATCTGACCAATGAGGTCCAGCTAATTTGAAATATAAAATGACATTACCAGATTTTCAACCAATAACGATGCTTGGAACTAGCTATTCTAGCGCCATTAGTTTCACAGTTGCCATTGACAATCGCTTACAAGGCGTTTCGAATTTCAAAAACCACTTTTAATATTATTCACATAAGCAATTCGATAGACAATAAACTTTTGGCTTTTCAATCGTCGTTTTTACTAATAGAATCACTCACTTCGTCTAGGGCAGGGGTCGCCAAGTAGTTTTAAGTAGGGTCAGGATATCGTTAAAATTGTTTATCGAGGTCCCAAAAAAAACACATAACGCTTGGTAACAGTATACTAGTCTGTTATTCAAACGTAACATACGTTGGATAAAAATATTATTTAAATTGAGTAGCTAGGTAACAATATTTGGCGGTGACTGCCTCATTGGTCACGACTGCTGAGCATGTGGGTTCGATTCCCAAGTCGGGCATAGTGATATTGGGTTTTTCCATCAGGAATTTCTTAGTACAGCCACGGAGTCTGGATTTGCGCTCGGTTGATGGCAATAGGCTCGCGTTCTGTTACATGGGACTTAAACATAACTGACGAAATGTGGGTGTACTATTAGGTACACCTCTGACTAACCCCTTGGGCATTACAGGTCTGATGTTGTGTTATATTATGTAGCTATGTGTATTTAACGATATGTGGCGGTCCAAAGTCCTACCTTCCGTGGTCTGGACATGAACCACGGTTCGCCTGTTGCCGTTGTTCGTGGTTGCTGGCCTTTGGGCAACTGTCACCTTCCATTGTGCGTATTTTAAAAACGGAAATACCTAAATAGGTTACAAATAAACATAATACAGTCTCTAAACTCTAGGACATGTTTTTTGTATTATATTACGGTCTGGTGCCTGCAACTCCACGCCTAAGCGCGTATTTTTATATTAATTATAATAAAATCTTAGCACATATTACAGCTTTATTTGCTACTTGAATAGCTACACGTTTAAACTCCATGCATCTATTTCATGATGCTTTTTATGACCAGGGATTTACGTGGTACAGAGCAAGCGACGCTTTTAGAACGTGTCCTTTGAGAGTTTGTTTACGTTCATTGCATTTATATGCTGAGCATCAAAGGACAGTTAGGTAGTTACTAAAATTGTTTGTGATACATATCTTCCAAGAGACATTATAAAGCAAGATTCCAGGGCTGACATACCTTACTTATTTTCTGACTAAAAAAATGTGTGGGATTGATTAATGTTAGTATGTACTGTGAACTCATGCGTATCCAATTTTCAGGTACCAATTGCTACAATTACGTAAAAATTCTACTAATTTTTTTTGAAGTCTGAGTGCTGATTTTTAATTATGTTGTTTGGAATATTGTTAAAAATTTACAATCAACACTGTCAGACACTTCCCGTTGGTGGAAATTTCTGCCAGACGCTTTATAGCTTTGGAAAAATTACGTGATTTTACTATAGTCTGAGTATAACTTAACTTAACTTTTATATTTGATACTCAGGGAATTATTTCAGTAATTATTGCGAGTAACCAAGCTAGCAGATATGCATAAGTTCACAGTACACACTAACGATCGTGTTCGATCTAAAATATTTTGTTTGTCAGAAAATAAGTAAGGTCTGACGGCCCTGGGATCTTGGATCATTAGAGTGGAAGTGGGCGGACCGTATTTACCGTAGACTAAATGGAAGGTGGGGGAAGAAAGTGCTGAAGTGGAGACCAAGGATGGGACGGAGGAATGTGGGACGACAACCAACTAGGTGGACAGACTATCTGATTTAAGTGGCCGGAAGAAACTGGATAATCATGACACAAAATCGATAAAAGTGGAGAGATTTGAAAGAGATCAACACTCAGCATTGAGTGCCCAAAAGTTAAAAAAGAAGCACAGATTACACTCTTCATATTAGCATTCTCAAACAGATAAAATATCTCTTCATTATCACGATTTCAGACCATTTTTGTTGGTAGTTACCGGCAACCAATCAAATCTGTGTTCCGCTTACTGATGCTATAGTTACCGTAACGAACATTAAATCATTCTACATAATTATCTAATGAGTCTTCCTATTGAAATTTCCCACCGATAAATCATCAGGTAGTTTTGCCTCGAACCGGTCTATAACCAGCCAAGTAGTGCACGGGGCCACTAAAAAACTAATTACAAGTCTCTTCTTACTGACTACTAAGACTTAAATCATAGAATAAATAGTCTTAAATGGTCTAAGGTTACTGGCTTTGTCTGCTACAGGTTACACTTATTAATATCAGTCAACACTTTCTTATCAAGTACGCATTATACAGCTTTAATATTATGATTATTATCTTACTCCTATGACACAATCTTTTATTATCTTTTACACAGAATACAGGCACAATTATGAATGCAGTTCTAAAAACAAATCATTAAACAAATGGTTTCCAATAATGCTATTATACACACTATAGTTTACGCACATAGCAATATATTTAGGCTCACCAATGAAAATTCACGGGATTAGTTTGAAATTGGGCCTTTGTTCAATATGCCCGATGAACTTATTTCGTGTCATAGCACAGAGACCTAATTTATCATTTCCGCCGAACAATGTTCTGTGTTATTTGAGGATTACCAACTTGTCAACGTGATGACCTATTTTGCGCAATATTCGAGCACTAGGTACTACAATGCGTTTATATTTAGTTTGCAGCGTTTGTAAAAAACGTATCCAGCAATGATTGTATGACAGTCTCCTAGTTTGAATATTGAGTTTTTTTATTTTGTATGTACGGAAGAAGAAGTATGAGTAATAGAGAAGTATGGAAGAAGAAGACATGCTGCGCTGACCCCAAATAAATTGGAATAAGGTCAGAAGATTGATGATGAATGATGACTTTGTATGAATGGAACAAAGAAAATAGTTACAAAAATGAGTTTCCTGACCTCTTTGATCAGGGTGTCCCGCGCCCATGACTTTTTACATGTACTTTTTCTGTTTTTTAAACATAAAAGAGAAAAATAACGAAAGGACAACACATACTTTTATGAACAAGGTAATGGCTATGACAAGGCTAAACTCAATTTGAGGTATCAAATTGAAACAATTTTGTAACAGAGTCATCTGGTCAGCTCCAAACCGAAGCCAGTAAAACGATATTTATTTTTAAAAATTTGTTGTAAATACGTTTATGTTTTAAAGAGATAATGTTGGTGGTTCGTAAAAACTACTCTGATAAGAAACTTTCGAAACACACTCAGAGGTCACAGTCCCTTTTAAAGTCCAGACATAACATTGTTTAAGTAAATAATTATGTTAAGGCATATTGGTTACGGTCGCAAATCATATTTCAATCAACAAGCAACATATAACTCACCTTCAAATTGCTAAACACTCAAGAAAAGTTGAATTTCACGAGCTACCCTAACAGTTCCCCCTTAAATGTACAGAACATCGATAATACCTCGCGAAGTTTTCACTCAAAATACCAGTGACGTCACAGGCTGTTAGTAGCGCGAATAAGCACACACAAAAGCGTATAGATGCTGTCAATCATGTTGACAACATCTGAAATTTCCGCCTTGTGTATACACATTATTGACTTGTGTGTGGAGATAATAATGGTGGGACGTGTAGGTTGCAGGTTTAAGGAAATTTAAGTTCAATAACGCTTCGCTTCGCTGGCGTGACGACTTGAGGCGTTTGTGGGAGATTGGACGGAAACTGCACAGACAGAAGAGTAGAAGGTTATGGAGAAGACCTTTGTTCAGCAGTGTTACAATAAAAGTTAAACACGCTCAACAACAACGCTCCGATTGTATGTGAAGATGTAGGTCAAGATGTTTAAGCACTAACTCGATTACTCCAGTTAATAACGATTTAAATCGTTTAAAATACTGACAGAAACCAGAAAAATAATAACATAGAATACTAAACTACTTATTACTTGTCGGAGGCTTTCAAGGTGGGCACAGCGAAAACATCCATCAAGAATATCAAAACATAATCTAACATCACAACACGACATAAAAAAGCTACTTCAAAATTGCAGTTTCTAACATCAACTATAAGTCCTACCTCCATTTTTTTGTACCAGGAACCTATGAAAGGCGAATACAACACTGTCATCTCATGCTGTGCGACAATTTGTCACCGTACGACCGCTTGCCGGTGACTGCAACGACAATATACCAGCACTGTAGCAAGGTACGAAGTTTTCATTAATAATCTTTTTTGTTGTGTACCCAGACGGTTTTCTGAAGCTAAAAACTTTTAGATTTTTTGGAAGATTTTATTGACTTTCTTTAAAAAAAACGCTAGAATGTCTTAGTGGTCGCAAAATCTTTATTTAAGCCAGGCGTTTTTAATTTCAATTTAAGCACGTTTATACTGTAAAAAGGCAGATTTTCGAGTTAAGTATTTTAAGTTGAGAACTGTCCAAACTTCACTTTAGCGGTATTTCTACGTCACGATACCATCGAAATTTATAATTAATAATGCTAAACTACTCAAATACTCAATTTGGAAACTGACTGTAAATTTTGATTAACAATGCTGTATGTTTTTAAAGTGACAAAGTATACAGCCATAAACTGCCTCATTCCTTTTATGAGAAAATAAGGATGGAATAATTTTACTGAAAACCTGAAACAAATGAGACCGTCTTTTCGTGCGATGTTACTATTTGTCACGACACCACCGTCCTTGCGACGCGACGGTGACTCAATGGCGACTAAAAACTGCAGTTATTAGTCATACGACGTCCTTGGTTACTTTGGCAGGTAGATATTTCATTCACTATGGTTTATTTACCTACTTCTGTAGCAATGCTCCTTGTATCGTGTGGGTTGTATGTACGTTCAACATATGAATATCAACCTAAATTTAAAAAAAATTAAACAGCAAAAAAAAATACTGTCATTCATTTTCGGAAAGGAAAATGAATACTAGCTGAACGCAAGTATTTTACATAGAGCGATTGTCTACCTTACCTCCACAACCCATTTTGATCTGGGTAATACGATACCCCTTGGTAATTTCATTTCATTTATTCAATAACAATTTACATTGTGTCTGAATGTGTTACATAAAAAAAATATTTAAATAAACAAAAACAAAACTGAACTCGATTAATAAGAAGTAAAAAATATACTATCACTATCTCAAATTAAATTAATAAAAATCACAAAAACCTGTTCCCGATACCGGTGGGTTACTATTTGATATTTTTTTTTTAGAGGTTTTTATTAGAGAAAAACATTAAACAAGACTTATTAAATAGCGATTTTTTTTTTGTTAATTTACAAGCAATAGCTCTACTGAGATAATAGGTTGTCATGAAAAGATCGGTTTTTAGCAAAAATACCACCCATTGTGTCCTCAACCTTATTTATAAGTTCTACATTGTAATACCTGTAATTTGTATGGTGTACATAATAAAGAGTATTCTATCTGTCAATCAATCAATCAGTGCCTCCTGCCTGTTATGACTTACGGAGCCGAAACGCGGACACTCACAGTACGGCTGGTCCATAAATTTAAGGTCGCTCAGCCAGCTATGGAACAGGCTATGCTTGGAGTCTCTCTGAGGAATCGCATCCGCAACGATGTGATCCGACAGATAACCAGAGTTGGCGACATAGCTCACAGAATAAGTAAGCTGAAGTGGCAGTGGGCCGGTCATATTAGCCGTAGAACCGATGACCGTGGGGTTAGACGTGTTCTTGAGTGGAGACCGCGAATCGGCAAACGTAAGGTGGGACGCCCTCAGGCTCGGTAGAGCGACGATCTTCGCAGGGTGGCTGGTAGCAACTAGATGAGAGTTGCTGAAAATCGAGATGAATGGCTCGCGATTGAGGAGGCCTGTGTCCAGCAGTGAACTGATATACTGAGATGATGATGATTCTATATGTCTATCTATAATTATGTACGTATAATACATACATAAATTCACGCCTGTTTCCCCTGGGCTTAGACAAAAAACTACAGAGCGCCACCTGCTATGATTTTTACAAATATAATTAGAGTAAGATTTTCATTTGCCATTTGCAAAATATTCGTTATTAAACACAAACAATTAAAAATGTATATCTGACGGCAATTTTAGAAGAAACAAAATTCCATTAAAACTTTCAAAATAAAACCTTATAACCGGTTTTAATTTATACCTCTTGTTAGTTCTAACATGGAGGAGCTCGTGGCTAAATAATAACAGCCGCTCGGGTCGACTTTAGGTTAAGCCGTGCTTGCCTAGGTTGGTCTGTGGATGGGTGACCGCCCATTGCATACCCAGTTTCCTCCGTGCCTCGGAAAGCACGTTAAGCCGTTGGTCCCGGCTGTCATTTGTAGATCTTTGACAGTCGTTAGGTAGTCAGTGGCCCAAAAAGTCTGACAACCAGTCTTACCAAGGGGTATCGTATTACCCGGTACTAACTGGGTTGTGGAGGTCAGATAGGCAGTCGCTCCATGTAAAATACTGGTATTCAGCTGCATCCGATTAGACTGGAAGCCGACCCCAATATAGTTGGGAAAAGGCTAGGCAGATGATGATGTTAGTTCTAACATTGATGTTTCATCATTCTATACTAAATACCTACGAGGTATTTAGTATATATGTACCCAAGCATCAGTCATATTGGCAAACGAAACAGTATTTGTACACGTACAACAAAATGTAACCAACCGACTTGCGCAATACCCCTGCTAATAGAACACCGTCTATATGACAGATGGCGCTAGCATTCACTGCCAAACTTATAAACGTTTTCATAAATGGAATGTTTCTATCATTTAAAAGGTAGGTCAGTGGAAAAGGGTTACTAAAGCTAATGTTATAAAAACGGATTTTCTTCGGTGACCGTTAGAATCAGAGGACTCGTTTATAAAAATCTCTTAGATCACCTATTAGAGGAACATAAAGATATAAGGAGATGGAGGCCTATATTTGGCAAAGGGTGAAATCGGTCTGTAGGAGATGATAGTGGCGGTGATAATCATAGTCAAAATTGATGCCAAGGTTAATACGGGATGTTTTATTTAAATCATAATGCTTAGTATTCTGGTATGTCAGTTCACTCTCTTTAAAAAATAAACAGATCGAATAGAAATCTACAAAATTTTATGTATCAAATAAATATTACACCACGTTTAATAAAGCTCAGCGATAAATTAGAATTCGAATGATGACAAAATCCATACCAAATATTATAACCTTAAAAAAAGGGAATAATCTGCCATGTCCAACTAAAGCCTAGATGCCTGGCAACTATAATCGCATGCAACAAAATGCTCGTGTCAGAGAAAAAAAAATAACAAAGTTAAAAACAAAACACTATATCATAAACTTGTTACTGACTACGGTTGAAAATGGCAATTTACTTTTAATGCACCTTCCATCAGGCTGTTTTATTAAAACTGGGTTTTTTTGAGGGCAAGGCTTTGTGCATATTACGTACAATTTTAAGTTCATTATATTTTTAATTTACTATAGAGAGTGACTTTTTGTGTAAGCCTTTAAATTTGCTTTAAGCAACCTAACTGAATCGCGTACACAAAAACATCTTTTTAGTCTATTTTGTCCATTCTAAATTTTCAGAAGTTGTTCATCCTCAAAGAGGTTACTCCGACCAGACGGATGTTGTGTCTGGGGTATTGCCTAATGATTGTTGTTACGAATATATACATATTAATCACCTTTAGTGTGGGACGCAACATGTGTCGATACTCTTGCGCCATCACATCTTCCAAGCTCATCGTGCTGTGCTGGCGCTGCCGCTGCGGCTGCAGAGAACCTCAAGCGGCGTAAATATAGAAACCTTTGTTTTAACTATATTTTCGAGCCGTTTGGGGTTGAAACTCTGGGGTGGTGGGGTCCGAGTGCTCATAGCCTGTTTAAGGAAATTTCGAAACGCCTAGTTGACTCTTCCCGTGACCCAAGGGCTGGCTTTTACTTTGGCCAGAGGCTAAGTGTTGCCATACAACGTGGCAACGCCGCCAGTCTCTTGGGCACATTACCTGCTGACAGCGTTGAGGAGGAGTTTTTTGATGTCCTTTTGTAGTTTGTTAATAGTTTATTTATTTTAGGTTTTTTAATAGTTTTTAATTAATAATGTATTTAGTTAGTTTATTCAAATTATAATAAATAATTATTATCGCGTGGATGAATCTGATCACGATATAGGGTGCTTCAATATACTTTATGTGTGATACATGACGCTACAAATATTCAAAGCAATAAATAACCCTCGCCTTTTTAAACAGATCACCTTTCCATAAACACCAAATTCCCAAAAAATTGTGTATTTAAAGTTCTCAAACTTAAACTAAGATTTATGAATCTGTTTATATTTTCAGCCGATTACTTTAAAGTTTTGAGTACGATATTGAGAACACAAGTACTATTGTTGTTGTCTTTGCTGTAAATTTTCCAGTATAGTCTACCTACTGTATTGTTTTCAGAAATCACAGACTTTAATAATATTAACAAGTTTATCCACATTGACAAATGACTAATATTTTTTTTTAAGTCAGTAGCTAATTTCACGTTGATCAAAAACTTATTTGAAAATAATTAGGTACCCCTTGGCAGATCCGTGCCGTGTTGTTTTAAGTATATCTCTCCATCCAAGAAATGACTTAAGTAACATCAGCTGCCTGGCTTCCCAGCTATATTTGGGTTGGCTTCCAGTCTAACCAGACAAAACTGAACACTAATATATTACAAGGAACGACTGTTTCAGATAGGCTGTAGCCGATCTGACCTCCACGACGCAATTAGATACTTGAAAACACGAAAGGTACCTCTTGGTTAGACTGACCCATCAAGAATGTATTATTACAGCATATAGAATGGAATAAGGGCAGGTGAATTAGAATTCTAGAAAAGACACAAGCTGTATTATGGACAAACCTTAAAGAAATTCTTTGCATGCTACTTGCCATTACTTTGTAGTGACCTGAAGGTGTGCTGAAGTATTCATAAAATATGCTATTTATTATTCTAAGTAATAATTATGAACGATTATAATATAATTGCCTTTTTAAGTTACACTGTGATATCACGAGAACATAATCAGAATAATGTACTCGTAATACCACAGTGTAACATAAATGACATTTGAGTGTACTATGGCAAGGTGTTAATTCAATTGCAACTCATAACAGTTATTATGTGGGTAGTTTTAAAACTATTAGTTTATTTAACTAAGCTACACAATAATTTCACGTGAATTACCGTGTTAATGTTAAATCACTTTATGTGGTAACAATCATGTGGAGCTGTTTTAAAAAAAAAGGTTTGTTAATAATTATAACTTGCAAGATATTATTACAACTAGCAAAATGTGCAATCATTGTGTGACTGCCTCATTGCTCTAGTGGTCGCAAGCGCGACTGCTGAGCATGAGGTCCTGGGCTCGATTTCCAGGTCGGGCAAAGTGTCATTGGGTTTTCAGTCAGGAATTTCTCAGTAGCAGCCACGGAATCTAGATTGTGCTTGGTTGATGGCTATAGGCTCGCCCCCTATTACATGGGACTTTAACATAACTGGCGAAATGTGGTTGTACTATTAGGTGCACCCATGCCTAACCCTTTGGGGATTACAGGCGTGATGTTACGTTACAATTTGCAATTTACTTTATGAAAAGTAACACGCATGGATGAATGTGAAAGAAACAAAGAAGTATAATTATGAAGACCAAAGTAGATGGCGCTCTGCCTACCCTCATAGGAAAAAGGCGTGTGTACTTTTAATTAAAGAACCAACAAGTACAAGCTAAAACAACCAACAGAACTCCTTGCTTCATTCCTCCTTATACACACAACCGGTTCATTTTGTCTTAAGCCTTGTGCGGTAATGGAATCCTTTTCTCCTTAATAACTTGTACTATGGACTTATTACGGAGCGTACTCATTTCCCTGTTTGATTAGGTGTCCCCGTACAAGCAATTTGGAAGGAAAATATAAGGTTACTCGTAAATTTCATTCTTAAACAATGGTTTTCGTAGAATCTATAAGTAGATGCTGTGATGGCTTCAATTTGAACGAGACTGAAATGTTTATTTTCAATAAATGTATAACGAAGCGAAATATGAAAATTTCGTTTGTTTGTGTATACACATCGAGTAAATTTTTAATTGTTGTTTTAATACTTTAGAAAGATACATTATTCCTACAACAAGTTCTGTTGTAGTGTAAAATCATTATGTTTAGTCACCATCATAATCATTTCGTCATCATCCTTTTCATCTGCACTCGGGTTATGCAGAGCATGGCTCGCTTCATGGTTCTTTGTGCAACTCGCGTCCGGTGAAGTCTCCTTTGTGAGCGTCCATGTCTCGGCACCGTAGGTCATCGTTGGCAGAACACAATGATTGAAAAGGCTGTGTATTTGGATGTATCTTTTGTCATTGTTTTGGACTGAAAATTGTGTTTGAGTTTACTATGCCGCCAACCCCAGCTGAAATTTAAGATATCAATAGATATATATGTTATCAAGATATCAGGAATCAATATACATTTTAGGTCTTCCAGGGAATTTGCGAACAAAATGAGGTCAGCCACAAACCGAAAGATCGACAACTAGACACCATTGATGTTTACGCCACACTGATTCCATTTTAGTAAAAAAAGCAAATTTCGAGAACACCGTCATATTTTGCGTAACATGACGGCAATTGATAAAAAAGCCTAAAATTTAAATCATTTTCGAGAAAATCGTTTAATGATCACACACAGTAAACGTAGGCACCGCGTGTTTATAAAAAAACAGCGTGTTTCTTTTTTTCCACGAAGGCATCCTTCTGATTATGGCCCAAAAATGTTGCCTTGAGGAATACCTCCGGAGGCTGCGCACGGAGCCGAGACAAAGGTGTAGCGTTACATACAAAAGGCTTTTACTCGTTGCACGCCTACCCTTGCAGCTCAAGGGTACGTTTAAAATAGAATATTTGAGAGGCACAACGTTTTTTCTTTCTTGAAAAGAATTGGTTAGTTGTCTCGAAAGCTTATGTTAGGACTAAACTCATATGGAAGCAACCGTGCAGCGTTTAGAAAAATATTGTGAAGTTTTTAATGACTTTTGCTTGTTTTTCATGGTAGTTGCGTTGGAAGTGCTATTGAGTTAAAGACAAGTGAAAGTGATTTATTCACTTTCACTTGTCTTCAATTAAAAACAATCGACTTCCAATAAAAAACAGCCGGAAGTCGGTGGCAAAGAAACTCAATGAAACAAACAAGTCACTGACTTTAGAAACCTAACAGATGTTTCGGAAGTCGGTTGGAAGTATTAAGTTAAAAGAACGTGTTAATATACAAATGTATGCGAATATTATTACAACACAGAAAAATCAAAACATAAAATTACATTATTTACTACCAATAAAAACATTGAGAACTAAACTCACGTGAAACTGGAAAACCGAAGTAAAGCTGGCACTCTTTACAACTATAATACTACCGTCAAAGAAAACCAAATAAGCATTTGAATAGCGCTCTTTACTTCAGCGAAAAGGTTTAAATATGTAATCGTTTTAAATGCTTCTCAGAATTCAAAATCATCAAAGTCAAGTAAATTATCTTGTAAACTTAGTAAGATCTCTATTAGTACTACAAATAATTCGTGTTATATTTGAAATCTAACACAAGTCTTCATATTCTAAGAAGTCAGTATGAATAAAGTTAATTCAAACTAATGTTTCTCAGAACACTTCAAAGTTCAAACAAGATTATAATAATATTTGGTACAATCTCGATTTAGACCTCATTAAACTTAGAACTTTCTCACAGGCATATTAATTTCCGCTTAATTCCTGGTATGAATATTATTAAATTACACGCCGACTCGTGTAGTTTTATGTAATAGAGGACGAATTCTGTTTTCAAGTTAGCTTTTTTTCTTATAGGATTTTCTAGTTTAACATTTCTTTTATTGTGTGGCTTATATAACTAAATAGCTACTTAAAGGTACTCTGAAATACTGTTAGAAATGTGAACAGTATACTTATTACAGCGCACGATTTAAGAACTGCGCTCTGTACAGAAAGCTTCTTTAATCTTTTTCTTTACCATTATGACACTGATTCTGAGCTAACACTTGTAATACTTCTAACTCTACCGTTACAATTCAGAATATCATGGAAGTACAATTGTTTAATATCTTTCCTTCACACGACCCAGCTACAACATAACAACATACCAATTTTCTTCAAAAAGTCACTCGAAAATTGCGAAATTCCTCGCAAGTACAACGCACCCTTACAAACACGTAAGTGATGATTCGCACGTGATCGGAATGCGCACACGATCCGGTAGATGGCGGCACGTCATTCGTATATATGGCGACAGATAGGTTTGCCACAAAATAGAAAACTACAGAAGTCCGACTCCATACATCGGGCGAAAACAGGCAATCGCACACATTAACGCGTACGATAGCGATCTCGGTCGAATGTCAGTCGTAGGTACTCCTGGTCTCGCTGGACGTGAAGCATGTCTATGTGGGGTGCGTTGTCAGAATTCCTCCTCGTGTGCTTGATGGCTGCCGGTCCCTCTCGATACGTCTGGAGGGAATAGCAGCTGCTGGGCCGGTGCACCCTGGGCGTGGGCAGTATCCTTCCCCGAGGAATGGGAAAAGATTCTTATTCCTCGGGGAATGTTACTGTCCATGGCTAATATTCTGACATGGGAGGGGTCCATCTTGGACTTAGGGGGCGTTGCTCCGTGTGACCCTCTGAAAAGCAGAGGGCACAGCGGAGGAGCTAGGGCGGGCTCGGTGTGCACTTACCCTGCCTCCGAGCAGACAGTGAAGGATGCAGTCCTTCACTGTCCCCGTCGATATCGTAATCCCACCGTCGAAGTGTCGTGGAACACGTCTCGCGGCTTCGATTGGGACCGAGGGTCTTGGCTTAACCGCCCGGACCACGAGGTAGAAAACCTCTATAAAAAGTTACCCCGAATCTCAAGCGGCGGCGCACCGCGAGGAGATGTATGGCTGACGGGTTCCTTTGGAAAATCAGTCGCTAGTGCGAACCACTGCCGGGCCTGGCTATGGCTTATCTGGGTACAGGGGGCACTGCCCAGATGGACTTTTTATTTCCCCCATACTCGTGGGAACAAAATGGAACATATTTTAACCCAGAAAACGGCCGATAACGGCAAAGGAAGGGAGGAGAGGGATGCGGGGTCGGAGTCCGGCGCCGCATCCAACGATGTGAGCGCGGGTGGCTCAGAGAGCTCCCGGCGCGGAAGGCCCGGGGCAGCTGCGGGGAACAGGGAGTTCCTTCGCAAGCGGTCCAGGCCGGTAGGCGACCGAGAGTCGTCGTCAGAGGGGGAGCTGGCTTCGGCTCGCAAGATCCCCACCAGCAAGCGTGGCGGGATCCGCGGCAAGGGGAGAGGCCTCTCTGCCACCGAGAGGTCGGCACGGCTTGCCGCGGAGGCGCGCCACCCGGGGGTGGCTGCTGGTCACGGAGTGGCCCGTTCGGGCTCTTCTGGTAACGAGGCGGGTGCAGACGGCGGCTCCGAAGCGGAGCGTAAGGCCGGGCTTGCGAAGGAGGTGGAGGCGGCGCTGAGGGCTGTCTCCTACAAGCAAAAGCCCTCCACCAGGCAAAGGGCTATACCCTCAGCGGTCGCCTCTATCATGGCGGCAGCGGAAGCCAGATATGCGGCGCCCCCGCCAGAAGGCATGGTCAAACTGCGGGCGGAGGTCGCTCGACTGACGGCCGCCACGGAGCTTCTCCAAGAGGAGAACAGGAGGCTCCGAGCAGACTTGGCCAGTCTGCGTGAGTCCGGCTCTCGCGAGGCGCCCCAAAATGGCCAGCAGCGACCACGCCAGGCCGTGCCGGTGGAGAACCAGGTCCTGAACCTGGTTCGGCAGGAGCTGGCTGCCTTTCAGGCTCGGTTCTCCGTCCTGGAGGGCATTGTTCTGCGCCCCCCCTTGGCGGCAAACAAGGCGCAGTCGGGCCCGAGGGCGGCCACATATGCGGCTGCTGCAGCTTCCGCACCGGGGCCGTCCAGCCAGCCCTCTGGCAGGGTTACGTCGGCTCCTGGAAAGCTGGCTCCGGCTAAATCGGGCCCGGTTGGGGGGGCGGCGGCCTTGAGGCAGGGCAAGGCGGCGGCCCACAAGAAGGGCAAGGCGGCGAATGTGCCAGCGCTAGCCGCGAGACAGCCGCCACTGCCGCCCCCCCCGCCCTCTAAGCCATCCGTGGCCGAGACCGGGTGGCAGGTGGCCGGAGAGAGAGCGAGGGAGCGAAGGGCGGCCAAAAAGGCCAGGAAGCGGGAGCGGAAGCGCCAAGAAAAGAAGCGGAATGGCGCTGCTAGGCTCAGCGCCCCGAAGACCGCAGCTGTAGTGATAACACTACAGCCGGAGGCGGAAAAGAGGGGCGTGACCTATCGCGACGTGCTCGCTAAGGCGAAGACGATGGTGGATCTCGGGGAGCTCGGGATAGCCGGGGGCCTCCGGCTTAGAGTCACCGCAACAGGGGCTCGAGTGCTGGAAATCCCCGGCGAAACCCGTGGCTCGTCCGCTGACGCTCTGGCTGAAAAGCTTAGAGCGTCCCTAAATGCGGACGAGGCCCGAGTGTCCAGGCCCGTCAAATGCGCAGACCTGCGCATCCTGGGTCTGGACGACTCGGTGACCGAGGAGGAGGTGGTGGCCGCCGTCACCAGGACCGGTGGGTGCCCTGCCGAGCAGGTCAAGGCAGGCACCTTACGTCCGGACCTGTCGGGCATGCGAACCGTAACGGTAAGCTGCCCTGTGACGGCGGCGAAAGTCATTGTGGAGGGCCGAAGGCTCTTGGTGGGCTGGGTTTCGGCGCAGGTAAAGCTGCTGGAACCCAGACCTCTGAGGTGCTTCCGCTGCCATGTGGGGCACCACGTGTCGGTCCGGTGCACCTCGGAGGTGGACCGCAGCGGCCTGTGCTTCCGCTGCGGCCAGCCTGGTCACATGGCCGCGGCTTGCTCCGCCGCGCCGCGCTGCGCCGCATGTGCGGCAGCTGGCAAGCCGGCTGATCACCGGGCAGGGAGCAAGTCCTGCGGTACTCCCGCCAAGGCCAGGGGCAAGGGAAGGCCCTCCGCCACCACCGCCAAAACCCCCACCGTCGCCACCACCGCAGCCGCCGCCACTGTCGCCGCCGCTGCCGCTACTGCTGCAACTTCCGCAGCGGAGCCCTCGCAGGGGGCCCGGGAGGGGGCTGAAATGGAGTGCCAGTAACGGCCTCATTACGCCTTCTCCAAGCGAACATCAACCACTGCGCCTGCGCTCAGGATCTGTTGCTCCAGAGCATGGCGCAGTGGTCGATTAACATCGCCGTGGTCGCTGAGCCGTACTTTGTCCCGCCCAGGGATGACTGGGTGGAGGACCTTAGCGGCTCAGTGACCTTAATTGCGTCGGTCGCCGCCGGTACCCCGACCCTTGAGAGTGTCAGGAAGGGTCAGGGGTGCGTAGCAGCACGGTTCGGGGAGATCGTTGTAGTGGGAGTCTACTTCTCCCCGAGCCGAACTCTCGCCGAGTTCCACAACTCCCTCACGGAGTTGAGTGTCGTCATCGGAAGTCATTCCCTCCCCGTGCTTGTGCTCGGGGACTTCAATGCCAAGAACTTGGCTTGGGGTTCTCGTTACACGGACGTGCGGGGTAGAATGGTGGAGGACTGGGCTCTGGAGACAGGCCTGGTCGTCCTAAATCGGGGTACTGTCCCCACGTGCGTGCGGATGCGGGGCGAGTCGGTGGTGGACATCTCGTTCGCCAGCCCCGCTCTGTCGCCGCGTGTCGTTGACTGGCGCGTCATGGAGGGGGTGGAGACCTATTCCGACCACCGGTATATCCGGTTCGACGTCTCCACCCAGTCCTCAAGCGTGCCGGTCCTACAGGCCCCGAGTGGTCCGCGATGGGCGCTGAAGCAGCTGGACCGGGAGCTCCTCCTGGAAGCCTCGATCGTGCAGGCCTGGGTGTCATCACCAGTCAGGCCTGCTGACATCAACAACGAGGCGGGTTGGTTCCAGGAGGCCATGTCCGAGATTTGCGACGTGGCAATGCCCCGAGTTCGGCCAGGAAGCGCCCGGCGTCAGGTGTACTGGTGGTCGCGAGAGCTGACGTCTCTGCGCAAGGCGTGCGTTGCCGCGCGGCGCCTGTACGCCAGGCATCGCAGGCTCCGCATCCGCCCTCCGGATGCGGCAGCCATTGAGGCGGAGCTGTACGAGGGGTACAGAGCGGCGAAGACCGCCCTCCAAGAGGCTGTCCGGCGGGCCAAGAATTTGGCCCGCGAGGAGATGCTGGAGTCTCTGAACGGAGATCCGTGGGGGCGCCCTTACAAGATGGTGCGGGACAAACTCCGCACCCGGGCCCCCCCGCTAACGCAGAGTCTCCGGCCTGAGCTCGTGGAGGACGTGGTGAGCGCTCTGTTCCCTTCGCGAGGGGAGCATCCTCCCCCGCCTATGGCTCCGCCGCCGCGTGCGGTGCCGGAAGCGGACCACACCGATGACGATGACGACGTTCCGGAGGTGACTGGGGTAGACCTGAGAGTGGCGGTACGCAGGCTGAAAGCCAGAAACACCGCCCCGGGACCCGATGGCTTGCCTGGCAAAGCCTGGGTCCTGGCCTCTGAGGCTCTCGGGCCCCGACTGGAAGGGCTCCTAAGCGCATGCTTGGAGAGAGGCCAGTTTCCGCTTCGTTGGAAGACGGGGAAGCTGGTCCTCATCCGGAAACCAGGGCGCCCTGCGGACTCTCCGTCCGCATACCGGCCCATCGTGTTGCTCGACGAGGTGGGCAAGCTCTTCGAAAGAGTCATTGCCAACCGCCTTGCCGGGCACCTTGCGGGGATGGGGCCGGATCTTGCGGAACACCAGTTTGGTTTTCGCAAGGGGCGCTCCACGGTGGACGCCATCATGCGCGTGAGAGCCCTCACGACGGGGGACGCGGTGTCCCGGGGCGGGGTCGTCTTGGCGGTGTCTCTTGACATCGCCAACGCCTTCAACTCCATGCCCTGGAGCTGCATTGGGGAGGCACTCCGGTATCACCGGGTGCCAACCTACCTTCGTCGTGTGGTCGGGGACTACTTGACGGATAGGGCCGTGATCTACCCTGGTCAGAGCGGAGAATGGAACCGGCGAGAGATGTCGTGCGGTGTTCCACAGGGATCGGTTCTAGGACCGGCCCTGTGGAACATCGGTTACGACTGGGTGCTGCGCGCCGACCTCCCTACCGGCGTCAGCGTAGTTTGCTACGCTGACGACACGCTGGTACTGGCACAAGGGAGGTCGCACGAGGCGGCGGCCGAAAACATGACACGCGGGGTTGCGATAGTCGTGGATAGGATCCGGCAATTGGGTCTCGAGGTGGCATTGCACAAGTCCGAGGCCATGTGTTTTCATGGGCCTCGGAATGCGCCACCGTCGGGATCCCTACTGACGGCGGGAGGGGTTTCCATCGGCGTCGGGTCGACGTTGAAGTACCTAGGACTCGTCCTCGACAGCCGGTGGAACTTCGTGGAGCACTTCCGACGTTTGGCTCCCAAACTGGAACGGACAGGGGCTGCCTTCAAGCGGCTCTTGCCCAACCTGAGGGGTCCAAACGCCTCCTGCCGGAGGCTATACGCGGGGGTCGTGCGGTCCATGGCTCTTTACGGGGCCCCGGTGTGGGCGCGTTCTTTGAGGCGGCAAGCCGCCCACTACCTGAACGCGCCCCAAAAGGTGATAGCCATAAGGCTAATCCGGGGGTACCGCACGATCTCCGGCGAGGCGGCTAGCCTCCTTGCCGGATTGCCGCCATGGGATCTGGAGGCGATAGTCCTCGCGCGCCTGCATGAATGGCGCGCGGAGGCACTACGTCGGGGGGAAACTCCGCTGCCGCGGCAAATTGCCGCTCAGCGGACAGACCTCCGGCGTGATATCATGGCGACATGGAGAGAGCGACTGTTGCAACCCCGTGCAGGGCACGCTACCATAGTGGCGATAAGTCCCCTCTTTGAGGAGTGGCTAGAGAGGCGCCACGGCGCCCTCACCTACCGCCTGACGCAGATCCTCACCGGACACGGTTGTTTCGGGAGGTTCTTGCACCGAATCGGGCGGGAGGAAACGCCCGGGTGTTTCCACTGCGAGGATCGCCCGGAGGACACGGTGGAGCACACCGTAGAGGTCTGCCCCGCTTGGGCGGAGCACCGCCGTGTCCTTGTAGCGGCGATTGGCGGCGGCGATCTCTCGCGTCCGGCCCTGGTTCAAGCCATGGTCCGGAGCGAGAGGGAATGGGAAGCCGTCACCTCCTTCTGTGAAGCAGTCATGCTAGTGAAGGAGGTGGCGGGACGTGAGAGGGAAAGAACCTCACGTCCCAGCCGCCGCGGGAGACGCCCTGGGCGTCGGGGGTCACGTGGTGGCTCCCGGCCACCGTAGGCGCGGGCCTGTGGACGGCGAGTTATGGGCTAGCTCGCCGTCCGGCCGTCTTATGACGACAGGCCGTGTCGACGGCGCGTTCGTGTTCCACGCGCGCCTCAAAGAGATGTCAGCAACCGAGTAGGGGTCCGCATGGGCCGATGCCTGCCAGAGCTGCGGGATTGTTCGAAAGAGACACCGTGGCCCTGGAACACAAAGGGCAAAGAAGGAACATGGATGGGTTTTAGTCAGTACAAGTCTGACACTCCCTTCCGCTCCGCCCAGAGTGGGGGGGGGGGTCATTTGATGATTTCCCATCCAAAAAAAAAAAAAAAAAAAAAAAAAGCATGTCTATGTGTGAGTGCGTTTTCTACCATTGTATTGAGAGAGCCTTCTGTATTATTTTGTGGTTGTGTCACGAGTTTTGATTTGTAGTTATTTAGTGCTTCGCTTGCTTTATTATCGAGATTTACTGCCGCTATTTCTATCTTGTCGTTTTCAATATTTTTTCGACCCTTTTTTGCGGTTCTTATGAAAGGCTTATTTTTTATTTGGAAGTGTGTTTCTTCTTTTTTAATGCATTCAATTTTGCGCATGGTCACTAAGTTAAGTTGTAACAAATACTCATATTCCATTCTTTCTATAAAAAAAATAAATTACTATACAAACAAGTTTTGTTGAAATTTAAATTGTATTCAGGTAACTGGATACTATTATCTGTTTAATGCGACACGTGTATGCACTATCCTTTAACTGTATAATGAAAACTAATTGCAGGAACCACCATTTATTTTAAGCACCACGTTTTAAACTACAAAATCGTGGCAATGTATGGTACGCTTCTAAAGTGGGACATTATACATAGTGTCCCATATAACATGTCACGTTAGTACCAGAAAAGATTAAGGATTGTTCTGCAACGCAGCTTCTAGCTTTTAAAGAGAATAACAAGTTTCTCGGGACATTGTTTTTATTGTAAAAAACAAAGCTAATCTTATTTTTGCAATAAGTAATTCACCTTCAAAATAAATGCTATAATAAATAAGATAACATTATATATAAAAGAGTGATTTTTCAGAAAAAAATAAAATGAAAAGATAAAATCTCATACAGCAACAACGTTAAACGATATAACCTCCGCTAAAAAAAAACAATATAAGAACATTTTTTCACCAAAATTGGTTTCAAAGCCGCCATCGACACAATTGGCTGTTAACCCCATCAAAAATAACAACCAAACCTTTTATTTGCCATTATTCCAATTTTATTGCACGAAAAATAGGACACCATATTGTTAAGCGGTATTCTGGATATATCCGGATATAACTGGTATACGGCGGTCTCGGTTGCGATCTGCAGATATGATTAATGACGAGTGAGCTATCATATACGTTCGGTTTTTGCCACAGTATACATATATGGGTCCCAAATGGACTGCTTCCTCTGTTACATAAGCGTTTTGGCGTTTGATCATCAAGGCTATTATGTTAGACTGTGAAATATGGAGATATATTGCTACTTATACGGACAAGTTGGGGTGTAATTTGCTTGTTTAATGCAGGCTATCTTTCACTTGTCAATTGACGAACCCTGAGGCGTTGTCTTTTGTGATTTATGAAAGCTAGTTCGGGCAGTAGTTCTTTCCGATATAGCCGGTTTTTATGGTCCCATTGCCAAATGGCAAAAACAGAACCCTTAAAGATTCGTCCTGTCCATCAGTCAGTCTGTCCGTCCGTATGTCACAGACATTTAACACCGAGACTGTTGATACCACATAGTTACAATTTGGAGAGCAGGTGGCTTTTATGAACCGCTACATGAAAATGATGTGACCGATTCAAAAGAATTAACTAGTATTAAAAAAAAAAAAAATCTAATAAATACGTTAACACTGGTGGGCTGCAAGTCAATTATTATCAAGACCGTATACTAGTAGAAGTTAATAGTAGTTTTATTTTTGCCACAGACATAGTACCTACAGTGGTAAGTACCTTATACTATAAATAGCCGTCACTATTTATTTTTCTTCTTCCAGCCTTCTTCCCTCATTTGGGGTGGCGTCTCCTTTTGCGTCGGCACAAGAATGACCTATCCTAGGTTGACAATAATGAATTAATTATTCTGCACATTCAGGTCTCCCGCGACAATGGTCGACCAATGCCTGGCCTGCCATTTGTTTGCTGTTAAAGTTCAGCACACTTTTCACTGATAAGCCATCATAACTCAAAATACAAAATTATTTATTGTAATAATGTTCCATCTGATTTAAACTAAATAACAGTTAAATCCTATTCAGTTATGCGGCTGGATTACCACAAACGTACAGTAACAATTTCGCATCAATTTGCGAGCCTGTTAAACAGATACTTGGTTTGTTCCGAGGTAATTTAATTATGCTTAACATGGAAATAAGAGCAGGTTGCAATATTTAAAATGCAATTCCAGCTCTTAACTGCGAGCTGGCTGGTTCCGAGGTTTATTTTTGTTGTTACTTATAATTTTTAATATAAAACTGACGTCAGTCAGTCGGGATGCTGGTTTTCGAGTGGATTTTGTAAAATATTGTAATTTATTTGAATACCATTTCTTAAAAACAATTTAATAATAAGGTACTATTATTAAGTTGCTGAGCATGAGGTCCTTGGTTCGATTCCCGTGTCGGGCAAAGTGTTACTGGGTTTTTCTATCAGGAATTTCTCAGTAGCAGCCACGGAGTCTGGATTTGTGTCCGGTTGATGTGAATAGGCTGGCCCCCTATTACATGGGACTTAAACATAACTGGCGAAATGTGGGTGTACTTAGTTACATCTCTGCCTAACCCTTCAGGGATGACAGGCGTGATATAATGTTATGCCTATTAAGTTGTAAAAACACGTGTATAAGACAAAGAAGGCTTTTATTTGATTACTTTTTCCAAGTTCAAGAAAGTATCAAATTCACTGTAAGCCACTATCGAAAAACAAACTCTAAGAACACCATTCCTATCTTACCTCTAAAAATAAACGTTCTATTCTGATATAAAAGAAACAAACTCACAGTTTTGTTCTCTCTTTCAAAGTTCATCTTTGAAATGTTTTGGGAAAACTGTGTGCACACTCGATCTCGCTTCAAAGACTTTGAAAGTTTTGTCTACGAACCAAAGAGAGCTTAAAGTATTCTATGTAGTTTGTGCAAGGTACGTATTTATATACCTGCGTGTGTTATAGTAAGCTCTGTGCAGGAGGTAACATTGTTTTGAAAGTTATTTAATCTTAGGTAACTTTTGTATAGAAATTAGTATTTTGTTCTTCACTTTGTGAAATAACTTATTTTTTCTTATTTTTTTTTTCCATAATGTGGGTTTCTGAAATATTTATATCTGAGGTCTCGTAGTAAATTTTAAATTATTACATTTGACTATAAATTAGTCATTCTAAGTTCGACCTTGTTCTCGCAATTTCAGTTTCTCACTAGCAGAGGTACTTCTAAAGTGTGCTTATATTTATTTAGATAACAATAAAACCAGACCAGACGTCTATAAAACATTCAAACACTACTCTGCTTACCACAAAATCACGTATTCACCTCAAATCTTCAATTCACTTACAAAGATCAAACGAAGGTCATAAAGGCAGGGTCCCACGATTATTAATACCGTCTCATTTTGAACATTCAAATGCAAAGTGCACCCGTGTTCACACATGTCACAACGTTGCAGTGCTAATGCGCTAAATAAATTCATGCTAGACACGTCACAGTTCGCAGGTGTGTTCCAAGCCTGAGATATTATGCAGATGAGGGGAATAAATTCATAATAATTTCTCTGAAATCTTTTTAGTTGGCGACATGAAAATACAATGGGAGGATTAGTTGGTTGAAGACGGTAATGGCGGTCTTTCAGGGAATTGAAATGGCCCAGCTTTTTGCAAATGCTTTGTTGCCTGAGATATTTTTTTTAAGATGGAAATTAAGATGAATTGGAATAGCTAATTAAAAATACTTTTCAAAAAAGAAAGAAAAGAAAAAAAAGAAAGAAAGAAGAAAAAAAAAAAAAGAAGTATTTACTTTTAAGAATTCGTTGTTTTCCAAGAGTCTGAACGATATTGCTGAGATAGGCCAAATTACTTTTATTTATGGGGAACTGAAAAAATAACTCACAACAAAAAACCGTAACATACAAAACGAAAAAGGGCCAAACTAACCCTAATGGAATTAACTCGAATACGTTCCAATAAATTTAACCTAATAGTGGATCGCTTTTGTCATTCCTGAGCATTATCCTAGAAATGGATCCCATTGGCACACACACACATACACACACAGCCATACATACGCGCAGTCTATTCTGTGAAGATAATTGAATAGATTATTAGCGACCCCAAGGATCAATGTGGGGGGAAATTGGGCATAGTTTAATCCTGAGAGTATGAATAAGGCAAGGTAGATCTGGCAAATAAGGAGTCCAACATGAAAATAATATTTTGCTGATTTTGTCTACTAAAATTACGATTTCTAATGAGGATGGAACGTTTAAAGATAATAACGAATACAATACAAAAGGAGCAGACTTCGAGGATTTCAAAATAATGTCTCTTAAAAATCGATCTTCATGGTTTCTAGCAAAAGATACCACTAACCATTTGCCACGACACTTGCGTAGGTTCTCATGCGAAGGAAACGAGTGATACATGCACATGTCGCTTGACGCAACTCGCGTAAAAAGTCTCAATGCCCGAGGTAGTGGACGAGGGGTAAGGCTTGTCGTATAATACTCTTGGCTGTAATACTGAATACAAACAAGCATTATTTGTTAACTAGGATACCTTCCAGGAAGTGTTGTGACAAGCACTTTCGACTAAAATAATCACAAGTTACTTTGACACTTTGCCCGCGGTCAACAGACTTGGGACTTTGTCCATTCATGCATAATTAATAATGGTAAACATCGGAGATGTTCCAGGAATTCATTGAGTCAGACTAAAGATTCTGTTTTTTAAAGAGCCTGTTTTGTCCATTGAAATGGGAGCCGTATGTTCTTTTATAAAACTTCAGGGTTTAATAAAAGCTAACGCGATTCCAAAGAATGAGATCTGGAACTCGGTTAGTGCACTTAAAATATTATAATATTAAGTGCACAGCACGCGGCAGACAGCGCGCAGCGTGCAGTGGCAGCGCGTGCGTGTGTTGTGTGTGTTTGTGTGCAGTGTGTCTGTGTGTTATTTTTTATTATTTTTTTTATTATTATTTGTTTTTTTATATTTTATTATTTCTTATTTTTGTTTATACATATATTTTTTTTTTTTAAAAACGTTGCCCCGCACTAGGAATATCTCCTGTATCGTGGGTGCGTTGACAAACATTTAAGCTCACATACACAAACAGCCAGGACCCGGAACAACTACCTGTAGGCCATACAAATATTTGTTCCGTGCGGGAATCGAACCCGCGACACGAAGTGCAGCAGTCAATCGCTCAGCCACTGCGCCAACCGTGCCGTTTATTGGGCGCTAGTATTATGTTTGACTCATATTACCGTCAATACTATTGTAATCTCTTGCTGGGCAATGGACCCTGCCGAAAAGGTTTAAAAAACTGTAAAAAGTTTGGCTAGTTATCTTTGACTATCTACAGCCCCGAGCTATGAGATACATACGTGGCTAATAAATTGAATGGTAACCAACTATTACTACTCAGCACCAGTGAACATCACACATCACTCCAGCACGGTTCTGTAAATGGCCTTCTAACGATATTTTGATCACAGTTATTGACAGTTCATTTTCACATTAAAATCAACATAAATAACCCATCTTAAACGACATAGAACTTGAGGAAACATGTGCCTAAAACCATAAAAGACAATAGATATCGAGAGTCTCGATAATATCATTGAGAATAAAAACTCTCACGTACTTTTTATCGCCTAAATAAGAAAATATGATTTTGACGCTTCCATCATTCGAACGCCTCAACACATACTCGTATTATGACTTTATCTCATACATATCCTTATTGAGGAGCTCGTGGCTAAATAGTAAACAGCCGCTCAGTTCAATCTTCAGGTTAAGCCGCGCTTACCTAGGTTGGTCTGTGGATGAGTGGACCACCCACTACATACCGAGTTTCCTCCGTGTCTCGGAAAGAACATTAAGTCGTTGGTCCCGGCTGCTCCTGCCATTTGTAGATCTTTGACAGTCGTTACAGGTGGTCAGTGGCCCGTTAGTCTGACAAATAGTCTGACGGAGGTGTATCGTATTACCAAGTACTAACTGGGTTGTCGAGGTCAGATAGGCAGTCGCTTCATGTACAATACTGGTTTCATTCAGCTGCATTCGGTAAAACTGGAAGTCGACCCCAACATAGTAAGGGAAAATGCCAGAGAGATGATGATGACCTTGTACATATTACATTATAAATTAAAATAGCTTTTTCTATCCGTATCACCGTATTGGTATTTTTAAACTAAGCAATAGATTGTGGTGTATTTTTACCATCATTAAAACAATTTATTCTAAAAGTTTATAATGTGATTTACACACTACTGAACTATAAAATAATATCATCATTCTCTTGCCCTTATCCCAATTCATTTGGGGTCGGCGCAGCATGTCTTCTTCTTCCATACTTCTCTATTACTCGTCATCTCGCCAGACACCTCCTTTCTTGCCATATCATTCTTTACACAGTCCAACCATCGTTTCTTTGGTCTTCCTCTACTCATATACCCATTCACATTCATACTCAAAACTTTCCTCACAACATTTCCCTCATTCCTCCGCATCACATGCCCATACCACGACAACCGATTACCACACAACTTTTCAGTCACCGGCGCCACTTTTAAACTTCCTCTTATATACTCATTTCTTATTTTATCCATTCGCGTAACACCACACATCCCCCTTAGCATTCTCATCTCCGCTACATGCAAATGCCTTTCATTCATCCCTTTTGTGGCCCAACATTCTGATCCATACAAGACAGCAGGTCTAACCATTGTTTTATAAATCTTCCCCTTAAGTTTAAGGGGAATGCGGGAGTCGCAGATTGTTCCCGTGACCTGCCGCCATTTCATCCATCCCGTGTTAATTCTGTGCTTTACACTACGATCTATTTCGCCATCGCTTTGCACGAGTGAACCGAGATACCGAAAGTCGGAGCAGACAGGAAGAAACGCGCCATTTAGCGCTATGGCTCCAGAACTGGAGAGACCGCCGAAATCGCAGAACATGTATTCCGTTTTAGTTCTGCTGATTTTCAAGCCAACATTCTCCAGCTTCTGTTGCCATTTCTCCAATCTGCTCTGGATCTCAGATCCATCTTCACCGACAAGAACAATGTCATCGGCAAACAGCATGCACCAGGGTGCCTCTTCCTGTATGTCCGACGTCAAAGCGTCCATAATCAACAGGAAGAGGTAAGGACTTAAAGCCGACCCTTGATGCAAGCCTACAGCCACATTGAACTCATCGGTGTTGCCAGCAGCTGACCGGACGTAGGTACAAGATTGACTGTACATAGCACGAATTAACTCTACATACTTCCCTGGTATACCTTTCTCTTTCAAGGCCCACCACAACACATCCCGAGGTACCCTATCATACGCTTTCTCCAGATCAATGAACACCATGTGCAAGTTTTTGTGTGCACGTCTATACTTCTCGCACAATTGGCGGAGTGCAAAAGTGGCGTCCATTGTTCCTCGACCTGGCATAAACCCAAACTGATTTTGGGTAATCTCACTCTCCTCTCGCAATCTTTTCTCTATCACTTTCTCCCATACTTTCATACTATGTGACATGAGCTTTATCCCCCGATAGTTGTTGCAGTCTTGCACATCACCTTTATTCTTGTAGATGGGCACTAGCGAACTATTGCACCATTCTTGTGGGATCGCTCCTTCATACAACAACTTATTGAAGAATAAAGTCAGCCACATACATCCGTCTTCTTTTAAGCACTTCCATACTTCTACTGGTATTTCATCAGGGCCCATGGCCTTTCCATTTTTCATACTTTGAACTGCCTTCCTCACTTCATCCATGCTAATTTGCCTCACCAAACCCATATTTACTTGTACCTCGTTAAGCACACCGCTCCATTCATTCTCTTCATTCATTATCTTTTCAAAATAACCCTTCCATCTCCTTTTTATTTCATCATCTTTAGATAAAACCTTACCAGCGCCGTCTTTCATACACTTTATATGATTCATATCTCTCGTTCTCCTTTCTCTTTCTTTTGTAATCCGGTAGAGCTCCTTCTGGCCTCTAGGACTGTCCAGTGAGTCATATAACTTCTCCTGTGCCTTAGCCTTGGAAACTGCTACCGCCTTTTTTGCCTTTCTCTTCCATTCTTTATAGATCCTCTTCTTTTCTTCTTTCAAACTGTCGTTCTCGTTTGCTACACCCTGCCATTCTTTAAACGCAACCTTTTTCTCTTTCAGATTCTTTTGCACCTCTTCATTCCACCACTGAACTATAAAATAATAATGACAATATTTTCATATAAAGTCGTAAAAATCCTATGAAACCGGAACAATGATCCCATATTATCTATCGCAGTCATAACAACGCAACGATATGTATGAGATGAGTGCGACTTGAACTCGGATCTCAAAGCAAACATTAGACTGTGTCAAATTTACTTCCATTTGCTTTTCTCTGTTCTCACTTAGATTATGAAAGGCAGGAAATGAAATGTCTGAGTTTTTACATCTGTAACTATCATCTTTGGAGCGCACCATTCGTAAAAGTAGCTAGGTATTACTTATTACATCGTCAAGCTTTAAATTTGAATTCCTTATTATTTTGCATTTTATCTCCTTTTATTCATATCTTTACAAATCAATTACATTTTTAAATATTCCTTAGAAAAAACAATAAAAAAACATTTAAAAATATAAAAAAAATGTTCAAGCTACGGCGGTCAGGGCTCCAGAGAGTGGAACCTCCTAACAATACGAGCCGTGTCCAGGAGTACCGCTTTCTGAATCAAGCCCTACATTCATTATTATGATGTGTTAAATGCGTACGTTTTGCAACGTAAATGTATTTGTTTTGGTTTGATTTGCGGTGACACAGGGTGCATGTTTAAATTTTTATTACAACCTTTGTACGACAAGTACGAAGTATTCTGATTTAAAAGAGTGTCCATGGAGTTTCTTGCCCGTTCTTCTCCATAGAGATCTACGTTAGGGAATGGGCAACTAAAGTACTATCACAGTTTTTGTGCCTTGTGACTGGGACTGTAGCTGTATTTTACTGTTGTCTTTGTTTCGACAATTCAAAAGTGCCTGTAACTGGCCTACTTGAAATAAATGCTTTGATTTTGATTTTGATTTTAATGACATGTTCGCAATCAGCTGTTTCGTTTGATTTTAAAAGGATATGCCGTAGGCCATCGATTAGTTATTTAAAATACTGTTACCATTGCAGCACAATTCAAGGTTTTTTTTACATACTTACTTCTCCTCATATTTCCATAATCCAAGTTCCATTCTCACCCGTACTATAGATTCTGCTCCTTATTCCTCACAGCTACGAATACACAGAG
Source organism: Noctua janthe (assembly GCA_910589295.1). Lineage (NCBI taxonomy): Eukaryota > Metazoa > Arthropoda > Insecta > Lepidoptera > Noctuidae > Noctua > Noctua janthe. The sequence goes on from OU342561.1 coordinate 5,281,899, forward strand.
AATTCGCAATTAATCTCCCCATGTTTGCGTTGGCGTTGCCAGTGTTTGCGCTTAGTTCGTTTATTTAGATTTTCGTGATAGAAACACTTTAATATTTCTTATTCATTAGACCGTTCTGCAAGTTTTGAATGACGTCGCTTACGTGTTGAGAGATTAAATAACTTTGTACTAACTTGGGCGTCAGTCAAGTAGCTTTTTAGGAACGCAGAGAAATCCGATAAAGTTTTACACCATTTAGTATAAGAAGTTATAATTGCTCGTTTTTAACGAAAAATCCGGCCAAGTGCGATTGGAACACGTATTTAATTTTTAACTTTAATTTATTATTTTTTGTTTTAGCGGCCACAGTAACACACACACATACAGTGATAATTTCAAGTGTCTTAAACAGAGAGCCTCGTGACAGACGGACGGAAAGACAGCGGAACCATTTGAGTACAAAGAACTAAAGGTTGTATACTAAAAATGAGATAATATCATATACTGTGGAAGATATCGATCACTAACCTCTTAGGTAGCTTGAAGGTGTACTGTGGCTAGGCTGTGCATTGTTTCAGTGTTTCTTGGATATTGGGTTGCAAAGGTATAATAGTAGCCGGCTCGAGCAAAATACTGACATACGTCGCTTTTAGACTGAAAGCTGATCCCTGTAAACCTGAGGAGAGGCTAGTCGGGTGAAGATGAATGCATGAGAATATTGTTGAGAAATACTTTGCAGTTCCTATGAGTAGACATGGTTGGTAGTGTAGGTACACTATTTTCATTCAGCACTCAAGTCAACTCATTTGACTTACGTACAGCTAGGACATACAGTCATACACATAGTCTTGCTTACGTTTGGTCTTCACGAAGACCCAGATTACATTCTGCCTTCTAACCAACCTTGCCTTTACGTTCACACATTTGTAGTGCTCGCAAGGAATTTCAAACAGCCAGATACATTTTATTTTCGACCTTATTTCTGTGACGTAAGAGGTCACTTTATCAATCAACCATGACATAAGCGCAAGACTTAAGTGAAACCTAGTCTATTGCTCCCAAAGAATTTCATCACGAAGATAAATTCGAATGCAATTTTTCATCGCCTCCACACGCGACCGATATGAAAGGACCATGGAAGCCAAACGTGTCGCGAGCTAGAAAGATGACTTGATACTGTAAGACCAATGCTGATAGGTAAGCTTGATAAACGACATCTGAGCAACCACTACGTGCCTGCCCCAGGAATGATAGATTTTTTTAACCTTACCTTCTTCGAATAATAAGTGACGTTTATGATGTGAATGATGTTTAGAACGATTTTTTGAAAATGGAAACTGGAATTTTGGGACAGTAACTCGTCTGCACGCTTCGTTTTTTAAAAAGCAACCTTTGAAACCTCGTAGGTATACCGCTAGTGTCAAACTGCTACTGCAGAGTACGAGGTCTTGGGTTGGATTTCCACAGGTACGGCAATGTGTTATTGGGGTTTTGCATCAGGAATCTCTCTGTAGTAATGCGGAGTTAGAATTTGTGCCCGGTTGATGGCAATAGGGCTGATGGACCCTAAACCGTCTAAATCTTTGGAGATTGCAACCGTGAGGTTATCTCTAAATAGTACTGCATTTTGAGTTTTACACAACAAAATTGACATTATTGTAGAAAATGTGAATGTAATGAGAATTGCCTTTTGTTTCTGTTACAGAGTTAAATGGGACACAATATCGGGGAATGTGTTGGAAATTAATTCCAATTAGCACCATACAATGTTTTGTTCCTTTATTCAAATGGATGGCTGTTCAGCAATCCTTGTGTCAGTGCAAACAATTGATTTACGTATTCGTGATAAATTGGTTAAATTAGACATTGACATGAAACCTTATTTGTTAATTTTGTCAGCCATAAATTGGCAAAACATAGTGCACATATTCTAGACAATATACTATCTGATATCTGTAACCATACCCAAATTTAACAAAATAAATGATTGATTGATTGATTAGACTATGTTTTAAAATTAGATCATGAGGTCGGGGCTTCCATCCTTCGAGGCTTCCTACTCGGAGAAGAAATACTACAACAGACTCAGAGGTCAGCCTCTTTTCAGGTTCAGACATAATCTTAGTCAACCCATATCATCATCTGCCTAGCCTTTTCCCAACTATGTTGGGGTCGGCTTCCAGTCTAACCGGATGCAGCTGAATACCAGTAATTTACATGGAGCGACTGTCTATCTGACCTCCCCTACCCAGTTAGTACTGGGTAATACAACAAAAGAACAAACAAATAAAAAAATAAATCAAAACAATACCTCTTGATAAGACTGGTTGTCAGACTTTCGGGCCACTGACTACCTGTAACGACTGTCAAAGATCTACAAATGACGGCCGAAACCAACGGTTTAGCGTGCTTTCCGAGGCACGGAAGAAACTCGGTATGTTATGGTTAGTTACCCATCCACGAACCAACCTTGGCAAGCGCGGCTTAATCTGAAGATGGAACCGAGCGGCTGTTATTATTTAGCCACGAGCTCCTTTATATGAGCAATCAAATATTTCATTGGATTTTTTTTAAATTAAACACTTTATACGTCACCACAAAATCCCAGCACCACAATAGTGTAACAATAAAACCCCGTGCGATTTTTTGGCATCCATTAATTCAGTTACTTTTACAAAATAAATTGTTGGAGGAAAGTATTTATTTCGATTGTCGAAGCTCAGTGATTGCATAACGCAGTATTTCGACTGGTAATCAATTAATCTTTCAACGATGGGACAAGCTGATGACATGGCTGTGTACAATCAATTATTTAGTACTTGATTGTGGATATCTGTATTGATTTTGGATTATATACTTTCCTTTGTTTACTTTGTCAGCTTTGGTGGATGATATAAATTATACATGTTAAAATATATTAATGATCATTGCCTGGATGTCCTTGTGTTCAGAAGAGTGACTGCTGAGCATGAGGTCCTGGGTTCGATTCCTAGGTCGGGCAAACTGTTGTTGGGTTTTTCCATCAGGCATTTCGCGGATGATGTCAATAGGCTCGCCTCATATTACATGAGACTTAAACATAACTGACGAAACGTGAGTTTACTATGGCATAATGCGGGTGTACTATTGGGTATACCTCTGCCTAACCCTTTGGGGATTACAGGCGAGATATTATGTTATGTGTAAAAATATTGAAAAGCAGTGTTTTCATGTGAATTTAGAATATTTTTAAATGATAGAACTTATAGTTTGATTGCGGTGAAGTAAACACGTCTTGTTGAAAATTAATAAATTCAATTCAGCAGAGCATTTTAATTAACAGAAGCTCTCATATGTCAGGGGCCCTAACACGAGCGCGCGGTGTAACCGTAACTCAAATACATCAATTTTTGAATCGAAAACACAATTAGCCTACAGCATTTTAGTAAAATTGTTAGCAACAAGCACTATCAGTATCATCGATATGTCGGATATATCGGGATTTATTCCGTTAGGCTCGTACATACATCCATGTGGGCAGACGATGTGTTTCGTGTAATGAAAACACACTGGGTGAGATCCATTGTTTCTAGCAAAAGTAACGAATTACTTTAACGATTACAACTTAACACAATAACACGGGGCACAATGAATCGGGTACAGTTCCAAGACGTCTCAACTCCGCCGCGATCAGACCTTGAATGTCGCCCTCATCTAGAGATGAACATCAGGGCTCTGTAGAAGCACGCTGTAGTGTGGTTGGACTTTAAGTAGGTCGCATATCACCACCGGCGCACTTGCGATTCATTTTATGTCCATACTAACGACCAGATCCGACACACAGATATAACTTAATTCATAAAATTATGAAAATATTACATGTGAAACGAGCATTTTGAATTTTAAAATCAACGTACTTACATTACTTTTACACTGCGCGTTCGGGTTAGGGCCTCTGGTGCCGTAAGATACTAACGTCTTACAATGCATATTAGACATTGAATATCAATATCTACGCTGCTCAATAACTGATAACGATCGTCTTCATTACCAACATAACGTTCTTAATGACTTTAATTAAGTTTCAGAACCCTAACATATTTCAATAACTAATACCACTAAGTAATATTGGCAGATCAAGACGATAATATTTTTTCTTGGGTCATTTTTGACCCATCTGACCTATTTCACCTTTTGTGACTGGTTTCGTTCCAATTTAACTTTCTTTAACAGTTGTAACAACTTTATCGATAGTTTAAAATTATTGAATTCGTAGACTGGTTTCGAAAGTTACGACCCATCGGGACTTTGATCTATGAGACATGTTTAATACTAGATTGGACATAGGTCGATCGTTTATCAAATACAGCCTGATAAAATATTGGACTTGGGTACCTATTCGATATTTATATGTATTAAGTTAGAATTTAATGATAGTAACCTTATTGATAACTATATTTTCGATCCGTTTTAGTTGAAACTCTAGGACTGTAGGATCCGAGTGCTCACAGCCTTTTCAAGGACATTTCAAAACGCTTAGTTGACACTTCCCGTGATACAAGGGCTGGCTTTTACATTGGCCAGAGGCTTAGCGTTGCCATACAACGTGGCAACGCCGCCAATCTTTTGGGTACATTACCATTTGACAGCGTTGAGGAGGAGTTTTTTTACGCCATTTTTTAAGTTTAGTTTTATTAATAAATGATTTAGTATTCATTATAGTCCATTTAATAAGACGTAATATTGATTTAGTAAGCATAATGAACCAATAACGTGTGATGAGGAGGGATAGAACACATTGCACAAGCATAGATTGTGTGAGAAAAATGATACGAATAACAAAGGAGTAAAAGATAGAGTGACGATTGCCAGGGGAGAATGGAAGAAAAAAACGTGTTCGACAGACCCCAAATAAAATGGGACAGGGGCAGGATGATGATGATGATGAATAAACCTATATCGTTCATTGTTTGGATACAAACCTCCTCTCTTCCACGTCCGAACCGCGTTTGGAACCATAACCCATCATGTGGGCCCCGTGCGTTTTCGTAGGTATCACATATTGTGTGTTGATTTTATCTTATTGAATTAGTGCTTGAAATATCAATGAGATTGCATTCTAAAAATGCTCAACTGGTTTTTTTGATTTAGAAATCTTTTTAACTTGTAAACAGTTCAAGTGTACAACTTCGTTGCCTTCATCTCGTCCCCCTCCAATTTATAACATTTTTCCGTCCTGGAATGGTATCGCTCTTGCGATCTTAACTACATCCGTCATCCCAGCTTGATATGCCTACAAAGAATGAGATTTTGGAAAACTTTGTCCTCCATCTTATCCACGGTATTTATCAACAGATTCATCCGAAAACAAATGTCATAACTCTACATTAAAAACTCATTACACAATAAAGCACTGAACAACATTACAAGCGCGTAAACTCAATAAAAAGTCGTTGATTGGTTAAACTGATTTTACGCGCTCCCTGTGTCACTACTTCCACTACGGAACTTTTAATGCAAAATCGTTTATGAAGTTATTCACCTAATGGCCCGGAAACTGCACGTAGGTGCTTGAACGCCAAGAAATAATACACTTTCAAGACTTAAGTTATCTTTCTTTAATGTGAGACGCTTAACTTCGTTAAGAATGTTCCTCACATTTTTGTGACACTTTATGGATTCAAGTGAACGTATTTTTTTATTTCGTGCGATGTTATTATTGTTGTAGTTGAAGGAATTTTTAATATCAAACGTTTCTCGCATTGAGCTAAAAGAATATAATGTAATTTAGGTGAAAAAGAAATCTTTTATTAAAGTAGATTTTTTTTTTGTTCCCGAAACATTTATGTTCAGGTTTTTTAGCTTTCTCGGTAAAAGAAAAATATTACACGTTACTTGTCATCCTACATAAGCCGTGACTTGGCAAAGGGTTAGGTAAAGTACACATCATAAATATCTTAATAAATAGGTACAATTTCCTTCTTAAAATAAGACGTGATATTGAATTTGAAATAGTCTGACTTTTTGTTTGCGATTGCAGCTGTTATTTTAGCCTCATCATCAGCAAGTATCAGCCTGAGGAAAAGATATTAAAATGCGTAGAGAAAATGTGCCACACTTTCTGCGCCTTTTTTGTTGCTTATTGTCTTAACATTTTTACCGCAGACGCCTTTTGTTAACAGTGGCAGTATAATTTATTTTTATACGAGTAAATAAATCAATCCTGTTCATAAAATTTCTTCCATGTTGCTCCCGGTAAAATCTAGCTCGGAATACAATGATCTATTTAACTAATTAACCTCTAAATCTAAGACAGCTTTTATTTTCACCTCATCTATAAGCTAGTGAGTCATCCATTGCAATGCGTTTATCTCCAACCGGTTGAATTAATTGCTCGAATCGAATGGAGGTTCTAGATGGTTCCAGATCGTTTGAGATCAGTAAATCAATCGGTTACCCGCTTCTCCAAGGATTTAATGCATTATTTATAAACTGAATTAAAGACTGGCTGAGATTTTTATCTTATTTCTTTTTAAACACTTTGATTTAACTTTCTCTTTTTGGAGCCTCGATCTCTTCACGATGAAAAACGTAGTGCTCGACGTCATAATTATTTTGTTTCGGTTGATCATTTCATTATAAGTGCCGATTTTAATAATAATACCACGTTTTACCGTAATAATGCTGTTTTGTGACATTCATCGTAGTACTTTATTATAATAATACCTATTATTCAATAAACAGACCTTTCCAAGGCCATAATAATTGCCGTGTCGACGGCACGTTCGTGTTCCACGCGCGCCTCAAAGAGATATCAGCAAATCGGAAGAGGTCTGCAAGGGCTGATGCCTGCCGGGCCTGCAGGACTATTCGAAAGAAACACGGCGGCCCTGGAACACAAAGGGCTAAGATGGAACATGGGTGGGTTTTAGTCAGTATAAATCTGACACTCCCTTCCGCTCTGCCCAGAGCGGGGCGGGGGAGGTCATTTCATGATTTCCCGTCCGAAAAACAAGGTCATAGTTTAGTCATAATAATTAGTTCGTTAATGAGTAGGTTAATAAAACAGGTAGATAGATGGACGGACAAACAGACAGATAATGACGATACAGTTGCTTTTGTAACTTTAAAGGTATAGGGAATAAACTCAAAAAATTGGAAATACAAACGGAATTAGATTTTTTTATGAAAATACACTAAGATCTGGGCCACTAAGATACAGGCTGTGCCTAGTTTGGGGCCCAGGGCTTCTACTTATGCACTCTTTTAAGTATCACTGTTATCACTTATTTGTATGTTTCTTAACTTGTGTGTATCAATAAATTGATTTATTTATTTATCTGTCTACTCCACAGTATAAAATATTGTTTATTATCGGATATACCAACTTCCGTCTCCATACTTTTGCTCTATTAAGGTTTTCCTTTATATTATTATTTACAAACGGGAGGGCCCGTTCGCAAATAATAATATTAACCGTTTGACTTACAAAAGAGTACGTATAGCAATATTGTTGGTTTCTATCTACTGTTTATTCTAACCATTATTAAACACACGAATGACAAATGTTTTGTTTCAAGCACAAATGTCGACGAAAACTACCAAGCTGAAATTGGCTTTTATGAGTGAGCGTCGCTATTTCTTTTGTGTTAAACCTCAGACTGGTTTTACGAACTGATATAAGGGGGATGATAACCTATTATCATTCGTCCGAATGTGCCCGGACACGTCCAGCTTTTTGGACCTCCGTCCGGCCTTTGTGCGGCTTTCTCATTTGTCCTGAGTTTTTGAAAGTAGAACAAGTAGAGGAAACTAACTTTATGCATTATTAATTAAAAACTATTAAATAAACTAACAACAAACTATAAAAACGAGTATCGAACTCCTCCTCAACGCTGTCAGCTGGTAATGTGCCCACGAGACTGGCAGCGTTGCCGCGTTATATGGCAACATTTAGCCTCTGGCCAAAGAAAAAGCCAGCCCTTGGGTCACGGGAAGCGTCAACTTCAATAAGTTCAATGACAACCCAACTGAAAAAGAAAGAAATGTCCGGAGTTTTTTCTAATAATCCAGTTTTTGTCAGTACTTTTCTAATTCCGAAATGGTAACTCTATATAATAAGAGGAGATTTTGTAACAATAAGAACTAAGGTGCATACTGGCCTTGAAGAAGAAAAGGTGGTACTATAATCAGGAATTTCTCAGTACCAGTCACGGAGTCTGTATTTGTGCCCAGTTTATAGTAATAGGCTCGGCCCCTACCCCCTATTACATGGGACTTAAACATAATTGGCGAAGTGTGGGCGTACTATTAGGTACACCTATGCCATACCCTTTGGTGATTATAGGCGTCCTGTTCTGCTATGTGTATGAAGCGTCGAGAAACGATGAAAGAAAATAATGACTGAACGTATATAGGGTTTTAAAAAATGCATTAAAGGCAATACGAGTCAAAACATGCCCTACGTGCTTTTTTTTTTTCTTATGGGAAATCATCAAATGACCCCCGCCCACTCTGGGCGAAGCGGAAGGGAGTGTCAGACTTGTACTGACTAAAACCCATCCATGTTCCTTCTTTGCCCTTTGTGTTCCAGGGCCACGGTATCTCTTTCGAATAGTCCTGCAGCCCTGGCAGGCAACGGCCCATGCGGACCCCTACTAGGTTGCTGACATCTCTTTGAGGCGCGCGTGGAACAAAAACGCGCCGTCGACACGGCCTGTCGTCAGAAGACGGCCGGACGGCGAGCTAGCCCATAACTCGCCATCCACAGGCCTGCGATGCCGTACGTACTTTAGATGACGGCACGGTTGGCACAGTGGCTGAGCGATTGGCTGCTGCGCCGCGTGTCGCGGGTTCGATCCTTGTAAACGCACCCACGATACAGGAGAAATTCCTGGGGTGGGGCAACGATTTTTTATAAAAAAAAAGCTTTTACATAATATTGTACTGTAAAGTCAAACCGTTTTCAAAATCATTATCATAACACAATCCTTGTTAATAAATAAAACATAATTACATACGATAGTGACAATGAGCTAAACAGATCGCAATGAAATAAATGCATCAATATGTTAATTTATTGTCCGGATTTACTACCTATTGACATTGGAACATCAAGCCAATAATTGTATTGGCTAGCGTTTCCACATCCATAACTGTGTATGTATTGTAGGGGCATATCAAACACAGTTTTTACACACAGACGTGGTGGAAAGCGTTCTGGAACAAGTGATTAGATTTTTTTGTAAACCTTTTTTAATATTTGCTAGATGTCTGTGATTGTCGTGTTCTGACGGCACGGTTGGTGCAGTGGCTGAGTGATTGACTGCTGCGCTGCGTGTCGCGAGTTCGATTCCCGCACGGAACAAATATTTGTATGGCCTACAGGTAGTTGTTCCGGGTCTGGCTGTTTGTGTATGTGAGTTTAAATGTTTGTAAACGCACCCACGATACAGGAGAAATTCCTAGTGCGGGGCAATGTTTTTAAAAAAAAGAAATACTAGATTTCGGTGATTCTTTTGTTGTCTGATGGTACTGCTCCTTAACCTCTCCAATAGATGTGGTTTACGATGTTGATATTTTGTCCCGTTGACTTCTGAAGGGGATATACCTACCTATCTAGGTAGAAAAGAACAGAGAAGATAACAGTATCGGAATATACATTTGGGCAAAACCTGCCGAGATTTGTTCAAAGTGCAAAAATTTATAATTGAAAGAGTAGTGCAACTATAAACATTGACATGTCTAATTAATTCAGGTATTATTGTTTTTAATGGGTGTAATTTAATTTCTTTTATATTTTATGTTGCTCTATAAATTCTATGCGGTTGTGTGAGACGCGCTGGACGGAAACCGGTGGAAGCTGATCATCCGCTCCAGATGCAACTCTGATGCTGACCACGATCCTCAGATATGAGGGACCGACCGCAGAGAGAGAGAGTTGCTCTGTGTTGTATCTGTGTGAGTCTGTAATGTTGCTATGATTGGTGGTAAGGTAAATAAATAAGATGGTTAGACACTTTGGGAGTTATGAAAGTAAAAACAAATCTTTGGATAGATATTAATCTTATCCAAAAATGTTTGAAAAAGTATAACAAAATAATTTTACAGTAAACAGAATTCGTCGTTTAAACTTAAGGTAAATTTCTCAGAAATCGAAACACAATAAAACAATTTCAGACTAACAAAATGTTTAAAGCAGTTAACTTAAAGAATTCCTAGGAAAGATTTAAAGTTTAATTTCGATATTAGACTAGGTATTTAAATCTTAACCTTGGAAAAATTAGGCAGCATCTTCTATTTAAAATTATCTTCAAGCCTTGGTATTTAAATCTCTCCTACTAGTTTTCAAAGGCTTTGTTTTCCACCTACTTTTGAAGTTCTATAAGTTTAAGTAAATATCTTGAATAAGGCTTGAATAAATTTATTCGTTTGAGAAAAGTTTAAAATATCAATGATTTTCGAAAAAATATTCTAAATCTAGATCTCAGAATAGAATTTCAGTCTAAAGGACGATGTTTATGCTGAATGATTCTTTTTTTTGCTAAAAGAAACTAAACAGGGATACTTCCTTCGGTACTAACCAAAAATGAACTAACCCTAATTCGCCAATTATCCTGTCACCTTATAATATAAGGTCTCATTAAAATAGATGGACAAATTTTAACACAGCGTTCAGTACGTCTAAGGAAAGATATCCAAGCAAAAGAACACTGATTAAAGTGATTTTATTTGACCTAAAATCATTGGCCAACCAAAATTTTTGGTGTATTTTCGTTAGCTCATTTTTTTTGTAAGTATCTAATGCGTTTTTCTTATTATTTTTTTACCATTGCCCTTATTTTGGTGGTCTTAATGATTTTTAAAAGTTTGTCCTTCTATTTTAATGGGACCTTATACAGCATTACTTTTAGTATATGAGACACCTGAATATAGTTTAATCAGAATAAGTAACTGAATCGATTCTAATAATTTTTAAACCATGTTATATTTTGTCCCAAAAGTATTTTAAAAATGTTACACGTTGAACACCGAGTGACAGTAAGTGCCTATCGCAATCATTTAGGTACCTACTGCTAAATTATTATTATCAATGAGCTCAAGACGACGCTGGAGGCGCGCGCGCAGGCGCGCTGCGTGGTGACCACGTTTTTGTGCGGACAATCAGGTAACAGAACTAGCTTATAACTTTGTGATTTTTCATGATACAGTTTTGAAATTTTGTACATAGATTCTTTACATAAAAATACTAGACACGTGTTTCAGGTTTCGCATATACTAAAACTAATGTTGTATAGACACTGAATGGTAAATTCAATAAATCTCATTCAGTTCAATGTAAAACCACAACTCAACAACCTAGATTCAAATCTGCAACATACCAGCAAGCGCCCCACACGCCACATCCGTATGTCCATTCATAAGTACATGTGAAATAGTCAACGGCCGGCTATACGGGCTGACAAATGACGTCCGAATATGAGGTCAGTGGTGGACAATGATAATGTCGCCAGTAACAAATGGGGGGCTGCAGCGAATAGCGGTGCCGTCGTGATTTGAGGATTACGATATATTATTACCCGGTGACACTATCGGGCCTGAGGTCTGATGACACGCGATGTAGCATGACCAGACGGCTGAATACGGAGAGTTTATTGCTAAGGAGTATTCTAGGTCTGTTTCTGAAGTTTTGGTTGAGATTTAGTGCTGTTTGTGGTCCTTTGAGACGTGTGACTTTCCATAACTTGTACGTCCTCCTGAAGGTGGTTGAAAGGTTTTACTTTTACTTTATCATACATCATAAGTATTTTTGTATATTTAATTGAAAAAAATACGAATTAATTTATAATATGAAGTTGCGACTGAAACTACTGAAACTAATCCTACTTACAGTTTTGCAAAAATATTAAGCTTAAAATATGTAAAGGAGAATGAACAAAAGTGTATGGAGCTTGGTCTAAATGTACACTACTAACGAGACCTATGTAATGAAATAGTCTACGAAATAATGAGATATTATAACCAGACCGCAACCAAAAATATGCAGTCAGTACAAAGTTATGACTGAATGAAGTCATGTTTTTTGACCTTTTTATGCGAAAAATATCGTCAAAATCATTCTGTCCATCGCATATTTTGAACGCATGTTATGTCATGCCACTTGGTGTCCCGTGTTAGGTTCTCGCTGAAATAGATCTTGATCATGTCTTACTTACTTACACTTAACATAAAACTGATATTATTAAAATGAACATTATGTACACATAATACTACAAATAAATTAAATTGAAGTGTTTGTTTGTAATTTCCAAATAACAGTTTTTTTTGTGAATACATATGGGAGTATATACGGTACTTATAACAAAAAAGCTTTTTTATTTATATTTGTCTGTCTGTCTGTTTGTTGTCTCTGAAAAAGTTCAATAAACGCTAGCGATAGCAAAAATCGCAAAAAAAAATAAACTGTTATTATTTTTCATACAGTCATAACTTTTTACTGACAGCTTATTTTTTTTAGTCTCATACTGAAAGTTACTCTCTATTCAGTAAACTATACGTCACAAGAGGTCTCATTAGTGGTGGATATTTGGACCAGTTTTATTCATTCTCCTTTAAGTGAGAAGATTCCTGGGTTCGATTTCCAGGTCGGGCTAAGTGTAATTGGTTTTTCTATCAGGAATTTCTCAGTAGGAGCCTCGGAGTCTCTGATTCGTGACCGGTTGATGGCAATAGGCTCACCTCCTATTACATGGGACTTAAACATAACTGGCGAAATGTGGGGGTGCTATTAAGTACACCTCTGCCTAACGCTTCAGGGATTACAGGTGTGATGTTATAGTATGGAAGATTAATCCTGTTCTTTTATAATTCAACACAAAAATACAAAGAAAAATCTGGCACTTACATAACAAAATTAACAATAACACCAGACTCATCTACATTAAACTGGTCCGACCTAACAGAAGGCTTTTGCTCTCGGTTTTAGGCAAAGCTCCAAAATGTTATCAAGGCGAGATATATTACACTTGAGGCCACGTCACAGTGACGTATTCGGTCTTTAGGCTTAGGCTAGCAATATCACGAGCTGGTCTAATACTTATTAATGTACCTACCAACCAATCTGGGAATTGAAATAAAAGAAAAAATTCAAGAATTTTTCTTTGTCGATTGGGCGGCGGCGTTTCAGTCTTGTAATAGGTACGGTATTGATTTCGGGCAGTGTAGCTCGTGGCTAAATAATAACAGCCGCTCGGGTCGATCTTAAGGTTAAGCCGCGCTTGCCTAGGTTGGTCTGTGGATGGGTGACCACCCATTACATAACGAGTTTCCTCCGTGCCTCGGAAAGCACGTTAAGCCGTTGGTCCCGGCTGTCATTTGTAGATCTTTGACAGTCGTTACAGGTAGTCAGTGGCCCGAAAGTCTGACAACCATTCTTATCACGGGATATCGTATTACCCAGTACTAACTGGGTTGTAGAGGCCAGATAGGCAGTCATTCCATGTAAAATACTGGTATTCAGCTGCATTCGGTTAATCTGGAAGCCGACCCCAACATAGTTGGAAAAATGCTAGGTAGATATGTATTGATTATATATAATTCACAACAAACAAATAATAAAAGTGTTATGCAATTCCGTATTAAACATTAATATGTTTCGAATGCACGACGTTTATCAACTACAGTTCAAATGTTTTAAACACTAGATATTGTTCAGATAATTAATAATTCTATCGTACTATAGTATTCCATTTGAAACTAAACTGCATCATTTCATTCGAATGAACAATCTCTTTACGAAATATTGCTGAACATTTGGACAAACTCCCCTTTATACGTATCAAAAGTGTGTTTAGCAAAAAAATAACTATTTTAGGCTATTCGTTTACGTTTTCCGGGAAAGTTACACAAATAAACACCGAGGAAAATGTGGTGAAAAACGGTTCAAATCGTAAACTGTTTGATTTTGCGATCAACAATTTATCGATTGGAGATTTTGTTGCTCAAATATTGCTATCGCTTAAAACAAATAATTAGGTCATCATCATCATCATTTCAGCCGAAAGACGTCCACTGCTTGACATAGGCCTCCCCCAAGTGTGGCCACATTGACCGGTCCCGTGCGACTCGCATCCAGCGGATCCCTACAACCTTCACCAGGTCATCGGTCCACGTAGTGGGAGGCATTCCAAGTTCTAGATTGACGACCGCGAACCTGAAGACGTTGCGTTGGAATAATTAGGTGTGGTTTGAAAATTGGCACATTGGAACTGATATTTTTGGCATAAGTTAAATTTTTGTTCTTTTATTATTTCTCATTTTCGAACCTGTGCTACTTTTAAGATTAGTTGAACACAGTAGATGATCTTCAAAAGTGTACACCTGAGTTATGTTGTGGCTCAACAAGTTGTTTTTTTGGAGCTTTTAGATTTTTGTTTCTATCTATCAATTAACAGCAATAAGCCATCAACAAATTAACAAGGGAACTTGCCTAGATCAACAGGAAACATTAGCTTTAGTTTGACTTTGAGTCACCGTGAGACATACGATTTCCTCAGGAGACAGTGCGTCAGATGAAAGACGTGAATGGTGGAGGAACAAACATCCCACACTTCACTTCATCAATCCAGCAGAATATCTTTCACCTGGACAGGAACTGCAGTGGCCAATCTGGAAATCTCTTAACCGTTTGCGAGCCCAGGTTGGCCGCTGTAGAAATAATCTGGCCAAGTGGGGTATCATCGACCCATCCCAAATACCCCACCACCTTTCTTGCCCATCCTGCACAGCCACCTGCCCCCGAAGCATGACCACCGTAGACAAGGATTTCTTTGACGGAAGAATCGACAAAATGACAGATTGTGTCGACACAATGACAGATTTCTTTGCACTATCTGCACCTTCCAGGATTTAAACGAAACCAACGGAAGAGCTATGGTGTGCACTGGCAATGTGCTACACAAATAGCCTTAATAATTAGAAGAAAAAAAACTCACCCTCTTGACATCGTTATCGCCCAAATGTGGTTATACAACATTAGGTACCTACGGATAAACACGGGTGTAATGGTCCCAACATTTGTCTTGTATTTTCCTTTTTGTAGATAACAGAACAAAAAGAAACAATGGCAAACAGCCAATAGGAGCGGGCTTAACGGTTTAATGTGATTAGTAATTAATTTATTACACGTTCAAGCTCGGTTCAAGTGTTTTGGCTGAAAACTGAAATAATTGGTGACGGCAAATTGAATTGTTTTTACTATAAAACAGAAAGAAGTGTATTTAAAGTTCTGTTTTTAAGAAAACTGAACTTTGCGTGTTTCTTTGTTGACGAAAATGATTGATTTTTTAATCGCTTAAGAGTAACATATCATAACATCACACATGTAATACGCGAAGAGTTAGGTAGAGGTGTACCCAATAAAACACCCGCATTTTCCCAGTTAATTTTAAGTCCCATGTAATAGGGGGCGAGCCTATTGCCATCAACTGAGCACAAATCTAGACTCCGTGGCTGAGAAATTCCTCATGGAAAAATCCAATAACACTTAGCCTGACCTGGAAATCAAACCCAGGACCTCATGCTCAGCAGTCACGCTTAAGACTACTGGACCAACGAGCCAGTCAAGTAATACATTCTAATTCACTTTATTTTGAGTATTTAGCTTAGAATACCTGCGCACCTTACTAAAGTACCAATTTTACTTTGCATATCATTTCTATAACAGTCATCAAAAACGAACTTTCAAAACCGAGTCAAATTCTTTATTCTATTCTATCTACCAGCATTTACCAAAGGACATATGGGATAAAGAAAACACTTGGAAAAATAAGAACTCAAAATTCTCAAAGACAGAACACACGACAGAGCTCTTAAACCTAACAGCATTAGCTTCCTTTTCCTTCAATTTAAGACGGCAAACAAAATAATAACACAAAGTATTTTATTTAAAATACACGGTTCTCCAAAACTTCTTCGGTAAACATTGCAGTCTCTTTGAGACTTCAAAAGTATAGTTAAGACTTTCGGTGATACCGTGAGAGCTTTCAAAAACGACTTTCGACAAACACTATTGCAAACAGAGTGCATAAACGTTTGCGTTACGTTAAATAATATTGTACGGAACCGTAGTGTAGGATTTGTGCTATTCTAGTATTCTTGGTTGTTTGCTTGGCCCTGATTTTAGTGTAGTCTAATGGAAGTATGCTTTGTGGCTAAAACAATAGCGCTCAAGCGGTGGATAAGCCATTGTGTGTATTTTGTGGTATTTTAAGTGCTTTCACACTTTATTTCAAAGTCTAAAGTAAGCACTGTATTCGATTCTCTTGGAACATAAAAAGTAAGTTCAAAACCTTAAATCCGACTACTGCAAAATGATGCTCTAAAAAGTATGAAACAAGAAAATGTTCTCATTTGAAATTGTTATATACAAAATCTATACTAATAAAACTGAACAGTTTATTTGGTTGAACGTGCTAAACTCGGGAACTACTGGTTCAAATTGAAAAATTCTATCAATCTAACAGTATAACTAAAGTAATGTTTTGGTTGCATAAGCATAATCAGCCTGTAGTGTTCCCACTGCTGGGATACAGGCCTCCTCTCTATGAGAGAGAATGGGCTATAATCCACCACGCGGGCCCAGTGCGGGTTGGTAGATGTTACGTTGGACTTACCGGCTTCCTCACGATGTTTTCCTTCGCCGTTTTGAGAACAGTGGTGATGAAATAAATTACATAAAGTAATGCGCCATCCTGGGTTCGAACCCACGACTTACCGTTCGTAAGTCGGGGCCGCGCCACCGCTGGGCACCGCTGCCCCATGTTTTGATTGACTTTCTACATAATCTATCTGTGTCAGTCTATGTATTAAGATAGGCTATCTTACCTTACCTTGCTAGTTAATCTTTCTAATACCACCTTGATCTAGCAATCTAAATCTTACCATCATGATACAGAGATAAATAAGTACCAGATTTCCCTGTTTTATTTGTTACGTCCACTAGCTTTGGCTGTAGCTCCGCTTGTATATCTTTTCTGAATATTAATTGATCGCTTATCCGTTGCTTAGCGTGTAATTCAGGGAAATTGTTCTGCTATAATAGCACTCGAATTCCAAGAAAACTTGTAGGGATTTACTTCAATATATTATTACGTATGTCTTGTGCTAATTTGTCTTCTATTGTCAACTTCCAGTAAACGCTGATAGTTTCATTTGATTCGATTAGCTGGTATTTTTTATATAGGTAGATAGGGTAGGTATATGTTTTAATAATAAATGTTCACAGACCACCCATGGCCACAGACACGCTAAGAAGTATCTGAAACAACTTTTACTCTGCGTTATCGCGTCAGATATTATGGCCTGAGGCCCTAGCACAAGCGAGCGGTGTAAACGAACGTAAATACATCGGTTTTTTAGTTTAAAATACCCGTTTCACATACAAGGTGTAAACGGACCCCTGTCAACCAAGCATTTTGAACATTAAACTAAGTAACTCTACGCAAACATTATTGCTGGGAAAGAACTTTTTTTTTGGTGTGGTAAATCACGTTTTACGGTAAAACTCAATGTAACGCACTCAAAACATTATGCTGATGGATGCATTGAATAGTGCGGGCGTTGTGATGGTATTTAAAGTAAAGTTATAACATTAAAAACTTATATTTTAAAAAAAACTTGTAAAAAAGTTGAAACTTTGACCCCCAATATCTCCGGAACTAGAAGGTTCCCAGTTATGGTCTAGAACAAAAAAATGATCGCAATGACGGGGAGAATAAGTGCATTTCGGCTTCGTTAACGGTACACCCATTATAATATTATGTATTTCGTATAGTTAAATGTGTTCATATCTATGGATGATATTGATTGTGCTTGTTGCAAACCATTTAACTAAAATCTCATTGGATAGTTGCATGTTCGATTCAAAAGTTTACGTAACGTTGACTCAGCGCGCTCGTGCTAAGGCCTCTGATATATTTTGGACATTATTAAGTGCTCAACGTTCCAGCATCAAAACTACCTATACAGCATACTACCAGCAGTAATACCCGTCTAATATTTAACTTCTGATAGAAACTTTGTTTACTAGCTGTTCAGTAAGTTACATTACCTTAACAACTTACTGTCAATAAATTAAGTTCTCTACACCCACGCGTTTAAGACATAAAGTACACCAACATAGTCCACTAAAGCCTGATTAATATTCAGCTAGTTAATCTAGCAATATATAAGTAAGTAAATAGTCTCCACACCTACGCTTGAAGGCGTCTTAAATTATTTAGAACTAGCTGTTGCCCGCGAGGTTCGTCCGCGTGTTTTTATTATTAAAATATTTCTTCCCTATTTGAGTTTTTTTTGCACGGAACCCTAATCCTTTTTCTTGGATAACAGTTACCTAAGTTACTCCTTGTAACATCAGCTATCTGCCAGTAAAATCGTCAAAATCGGACCAGCCGTTTCGGAAATTAGCCGGAACAAACAAACAAACACAAGTAAAAAAATTGTTTTTTTTTGTTATAAGTACTGTACTGTACTGTACTGTACTGTACTGTACTGTATTCATGTCATATGCATTAAGTAAAAAGCTGTGATTTTGACATTATTAACTTTTATTTATTTGTATAGATGTTCTCAATGAGGTAGGAGGTAAGTAGGTGATATAGTAATAGGGATGAGACACTATGATAAGGTACCTACTAGCTGTACCTAAACAAATCGGGGAACGGCAAGTACACCCACACATCGCCAGTTAGCTATGCATTAGTTTTATGTATTAGGTGAGCCTATTGCCATCAATCGGCCACAAATGCAGCGTCAGGGCTGGGATAAGGCTCGACCTGGAAGTCGAAGTCAGGATTAATGTTTGCTCCCGGCGCGGGAGGCCCGGGGCTGCTGCGGGGAACACGGAGTTCCTACGCAAGCGATCCAGGCCGGTAGGCGACCGAGAGTCGTCGTCAGAGGGGGAGCTGGCTTCGGCTCGCAAGATCCCCACCAGCAAGCGTGGCGGGATCCGCGGCAAGGGGAGAGGCCTCTCTGTTACCGAGAGGTCAGCGCGGCTTGCCGAGGAAGGGCGCCACCCGGGGGTGGCCGGTCACGGGGTGGATCGTTCGGGCTCCTCTGGTGACGAGGCGGTCGCAGACGGCGGCTCAGATGCGGAGCGTAAGGCCGAGTTTGCGAAGGAGGTGGAGGTGGCGCTGAGGGCTGTGTCCTACAAGCAGAAGCCCTCTACTAGACAAAGGGCCATACCTTCAGCGGCCGCCTCCATCATAGCGGCAGCGAAGGCCAGATATGCGGGGCCTCCACCAGACGAAGTTGCCAAACTGCGGGCGGAGGTCGCTCGCCTGACGGCTGCTACGGAGCTTCTCCAAGAGGAGAACAAGAAGCTCCGAGCAGACCTGGCCGGTCTGCGCGAGTCCGGCTCTCGCGAGGCGCCCCAAAATGGGGGCCAGCAGCGACCAAGTCAGCCCGTGCTGGTGGAGAACCAGGTTCTGAACCTGGTTCGGCAGGAGCTGGCTGCCTTCCAGGCGCGGTTCTCCGTCCTGGAGGGCATTGTCCTGCGCCCCCCCCCCCCCTAGCGGTAAACAACAAGGTACAAACAAAGTACGATTGCTGAGAAACATTTATCCTTTCTTTTTTTTTTCCGAAAAAAAAACAAAAAGAAACGATAAATGTTTCTCAGCAATCGTACCTACTTGTTATTTTTTTTTGTGGCCATGGCTGTCTCTTATTTTTAATATGTTTTTAGGGTACCCTTATAGATTCGTCATGTCTGTCTGCCTGTCTGTCTCTGTCAGGACTAAACAGTTGAAACTTGGTAGGGAAATATAAGCAGGACAGGACGCAAGTAACTCGGAGGTGAGAGTTTCTTTTCTATAAGCGGATGTTCTGATCGTTGCAACCTATTCGAATCTTGACCTTAGGCTTCCCCCAAATGTGTGGAGGCATTGTTACTCGCACATATGTATATATGTATGTAGATATCACTCAACACATAAGTTTTTTTTTTTATAAAACGTTGCCCCACACTAGGAATTTCTCTTGTATCGTGGGTGCGTTTACAAACATTTAAACTCACAAACACAAACAGCCAGACCCGGAACAACTACCTGTAAATCATACAAATATTTGTTACGTGCGGGGATCGAACCCGCGACACGCAGCACAGCAGCCGATCGCTCAGCCTCTAAGCCAACCGTGCCGTCAAAGAGAGGAGAGAGGAGAGTTTTAGTGACAATTAATGACATTATAAACTGTTTTCATGAAAAACCTGACGCAGTCTATTTCTAGACAAAATACCTAAGTAAAAGTAAAGTAATAAGTTACCTAAGCAGGTTACTTTTGGTTACCCTTACAACGAGACGTTTTATACCAGTTAGTAATAACAGACACCTCTATCTCTTCCCAATAACGTTCCCCATCATTAATCTGACGTATTTCGGGCTAAACCGAAAAGTTACCTCACCTATCAATACGCTAATACCACCCATCCCCGTATTATTATCACAGCAATATATCAACAGCGTAAGAAATGACACGCTTCATTAGTTGAGGATTAATATCACTAACGCCAAAATGGCAAAGAATACAATCAGTGTAGAAGGTTCACTCCATACAAGTATCGTAAACGTTCCTACAAATAGACAAGCTTGTGGTTAGAAACAAAACAGCTACACAAGCCGATTGAAAGGTTTAAGCTAAGCGTGCTGCAGTTCTATCGTGAATGGCTTATATAATTTACTAGCTGTGCCCCGCGGTTTCACCCGCCGCTTCTGAGTCGTTTTCTTTTTGCGTAGCGTGATGTTATATAGCCTATAGACTTTCTCGATAAATGGGCTATCCAACACTAAAATAATTTTTCAATTCGAACCAGTAGTTCCTGAGATTAGCGCGTTCAACCAAACAAACAAACCTCTCAGCTTTATAATATTAGTATAGATGATATATCGAAGGGGTATTGTATTTGTTTTACCAAGGGGTCGTATCGTATGTAGAGGTTAGATAGGCAGTTGATCCATGTAAAATGATCGAAATCAGCTTTATCCGGTTGGACTGGGAACCGACCGCAACATATGTAGTTAGAAAAAGTCTACACAAATAACATAGATAGACAGCGTACATCAAATGCGAGGGCAACTGGCAGTTGTTTCAGAACGCCACTGCCGTACGAAAGCGTCTACGAGTGTGTGCCCTATTTCACTAGTTGTTTTGACCCGGCCTTCTGCATCTATCTATTCTGTGACAAAATGGCGCGTTTCATTCATCACGGACGTAATCCTTACGCTACCGCAACACGGTTACGGTCAACAAAAGTAACAATGCAAAATAACGTGTGTAGTCAGTACGGTGTACAAAAAGTTAAGTGTGTTTGGGTTTGTTTGTTGATGTTTTTGGAACATCAGAATGTGAAAAAGTGTTGTTTGCATAATGTTGCGTAGGCGTATGTACTTATGTAGGGATTTCTGAGGATCAAAAAAGTGGGTGCATATTCTTTCAGAGTTTCTTTGTGAGATTTAAATTATAGCCAATCAATCAAGAAAACTGGCAAACACTAGAAACTGTCGAATTAAAACAACTATGAGGGAGACTGATCAGTTACACGCGGACACCAAATATAGCTAATTTCAGTGTAATAAACATAATGGGCAACTTTGAACAAGAAGTCTTCTTCTTCTTGTTCATCGTTCCCTTAACACATGATCGCCACCCCTTTCGACGCGTCTCTAAGTTAAACAATCTTCTGTAGTGTGGACCGCTCGGTACATGGAACCTCTAATAGCCTTCTTGATTGCGTCTGATTATCTTACCGGTACTCTGTCTTGAGCGTATTTTCCTTCCACCCGTGACGGCTTCAAAAGCTTTTCCAGACAATACTGAAGATGAACACATAAAATGTCTGTAAAAGGCAAAGACCTGCATACAGTGTACCTACAATATACCAGAAAATAACTATTAACGTTTTACAAATACATTTTAACAGCAACAGCCAAGGTGTAGACGAGACGCAAACACATCAAGCTATTACAATCTGTCAAATTTCTTTAATAGATTTTCAACTTGATCGCTAAAGCATTAGGTTCAAGGTTGATTGGGAAAATTTGACAGTTTCGGGTAACTTGATGTGCTAGCGTCTGTACGTATACTTTTTTTTTAAATAAAACTAAAAACGTCTCCTGTATCGTGGGTGCGTTTACAAACATTTCAATTCACATACACAAACAGCCAGACCCGGAACAACTACCTGTAGGCCATACAAATTTTTGTTCCGTGGGGGAATCGAACCCGCGACACGAAACGTAGCAGTCAATCGCTCAGCCACGAAGCGCAGCAGTCTATACTCGTAAAGCTATCTGGATAATGAAAGACCATCCTGAAAGGGGTGAAAGAATTCCCACATAATTATCATGCAATAGGCACATTCCTATACGACTGGGACAAAAGGATTGGTCCTCCATTCCATTGACTGTAGATATGAAAGAAACGTCGAGAATTGATTACATCAGCCCTTAGTAATTTGGGAAAGTGATGACACCTTTAAGTAAGGGGTACTTTGTAAATTAGGTTCGAAGGTTCTAGATGGGTTGTCGGACATTACTTGTCTTCAAGGTTTTTCCTTATGAGGTTGGTTGTAATTTTGATGTGTCTATGCCAGATGTGGAGAATTGGTGTAAAAAGTTTTTTTTTATTTCTTTTGAAAGTGTCCTTAATAGATTCGGATCAATCCGTTCAGAGCAGCAAAATGTTAAAACATGTTATTTGCTGTCAAGTTTTAAGTGAATTTTCAGTTTTGATCACTTTAATTCATTTTTCTTCTTAACGTGACGATGGCTATTCTAATTGACTCAGCCCAAAAATTTGCGAAAGAGTCTGGCGCCCTCAGTAGCGTCCATCAGCACCTGTGATGTGCAAGCAACAGGACAGGCATGACACGGTATCAAGTGACCCATCATTTATGGGGCAACACCACATTTACACTCCAGGGCAGAGTCATCTATGAACCTCCACCTGAACAGGTTTTCGTTGCTTCGGCCAACTGGTGTCCGGAGTCTATTCAGAAACTTCCAGGTCAGCCTTTCTGCTAGTGGCACAAATGGGTTGGCTAGGGAAACACTTTCTGGGCACAGCTTTAGACTTTCTTTAGAGCATACTCCATTTCATTTTAAACTTTCATGGTCACTAAAATTATTATAACTAGAAGACGGGATATTTACCATGTTTATTGGTAAATATCCCGTCTTCTAGTTATAATAATCATACTCCATTTCATTGTCAATTTATCTATGAAAATAAGTTAAACTACTTTCCAATATGAACTACATTCTAAAATTCTAATTCTAGCCATTACAGGTCACCAAGCCATTCTGCCACATGTTTAACATCTATTTCTGTGTGTTATTCAAGAAATAATTATCTAGAGAAATAAACACAACAACATTATGATTAAACGCCTTCGTAGCAATTCTCAGTAAAGCCGTGGGCCGTTTCCTGGCTTTAATGAGAAACTGCTGTCATATTGCTCTAACCTAACACCCCATATCATGAAACTCTGTTTCCAACTCTGTATATAATATTAGGGTGTATTTGTATTTATGATTGTCTGTTAGCACTTCCAGAAAAAGTCCTTGCGAATTGGCCATTTTAAGAATTAGTCCTTTTGCGAATTGGCCATTTTAAGAATTAGCCCTTTTACGAATTGGCCATTTTAAGAATTAGGCATTTGTAGAATGCTGGGCATTTTAATAATTGGGCATTATTCGACTAAGCCATTTTTTCTATAGATTTCTTCTTGGTTTGATCGGGAAAGTCAAGCCGTTGGTCCCGGCTGTCATTTGTAGATTTTTGAGAGTCGTTACGGGTATCTAGAAGCTTGAAAGTCTTGCAATCACTCTTACCAAGGAGACTCTGACATAGTTTGAACAGGCTACGTAGATGATAATGATTTCCTTGTATCATTTCATCACTACATCGATTTTAATCAGAGAGAGGATCCACACTGGCATTGTAATTGAGACGATTATTTCTACAGCGGCCAACCTGGGCCCGCAAACGGTTATGAAATTTCCCAGCAGTTCCAGGAGAAAGAAGTTCTACTGTTGGTGCCCCCCAGCGGTAGAACATCACTGCAGGATATGCCCCACTTCCTTTCTTGCCCATCCAGCACAGCCACCTGCACCTTCCAGGATTTAAACGAGCCCAACGAAAACGTTGTGCAGGTGGCTATACACTAGTCGGGTATTATTTGAGTCCATCGACACGCAAAGAAGAAGATCAGAGTGCCAATTTTAAAACGACATGTATTTAATGCGGCGACAAAAGCTCACTAGACCCCGCCATCCCCTTCGAACCTAACCTGTCCGAGTTGGGGTGCCACAAGTCTCTCTCAGCCTTCGCTCGCTCTTGCTTCCTATATTCTCCTTGCCGCAATGACCGGATAAATAGTTATACTTACCTGGTACAATAGTCGCCCATTCAGTATATTGGTCGCCAATTAAATTTTTATTTGCCCGATTAATAATTTCCCTTTTAAAACTTACACTAATCTCCAGGATTCACCTAGAAATATCAAAGAAATAAAACAAAAACGTAACATTATTTTCCTTTTATTTGTTACACACTCTCCCCAAATTGTTGCCGATAACTGAAAGCAAGGTTATTGCTGGGCTTGACAACTCGTTCAATGTTATTTCTCAATTGAGTTATATACGATCTTTACCCACTCTTAGAAGGAAAAACGTTTTAATTATAGTTGTGACCTGAGGGCTGAGGGGTGACTGCCTCGTTGGTGTAGTAGTCGCAATCGGGACTGCTGAGCAGGAGGTCCTGGGTTCGATTTCCAGGTCGGGAAAATTGTTATTGGGTTTCTCTATCAGGAAGTTCTCAGTAGCAGCCACGGAGTCTGGATTTGCCCGATTGATGGCTCGCCCCCCCCCCCCCCCATTACATGGGACTTAAACATAATTGGCGAAATGTGGGTGGACTATCAGGAACACCTCTATATAACTCTTCGAGGATTACATATACCGAAATAAATCGGATCGTAGCAGGGAGCATACTGTATTTTCTGCAAAAAGGATCTATAAAAAGGATCTTTATCATTCTCCTGCCCTTACCCCAATTTACTTGGGGTCGGTGCGGCATGTCTACTTCTTCCATACTGTCTTCTCTATTACTCGTCATCTGAGCAGTCACCTCCTTTCTAGCCATATCATCCTTCACACAGTCCATACATCGTTTCTTAGGCCTTCTTCTACTCTTATAGCCACATTCATACGGACAAATTAATATTATTTTACTTGACGACCATAAAAACACACACCTACATTTTCTAAAAATCACAAAAACTTCAGCAATCGAGCACACTCAAAACTACGTGTCGACTAAAAAAGACTAATAAATAAAGGGAACTGCTTTTTTCCGTGTGGCGTAGCGGATTAGATACCGGTAGTGGATCGTAGACTTCGTTACTCTGTGACAAACTAAACAATAGGCACGCTAATAGTCTCGACTTTTTTATCGGATAAGCCGGTTTTAACGTCAAATAAACAAAAGGAAAAAATACAGAGTTGGTGATATCACCTCGTCCTTGGTAAAAACAAATAAATTTTAATAAATTCATACTATCAAAACATTTCTAAATGGAAAAAGATTTTCAATGTTGTTTGGAACGATCTTGCTCGAGAAATTAAATCAATTTTAAAGTGATTTTTAATACATGCCTTCAGGCTATAGTAAACCATAATAGAACGAAAATCTTCGTCACAAAATATTTCAAGTTTACTTTAAAACATTTTCGAACTCAAAAACAAACATTAAACTAAGATCAACCCTAACGACACGCCTCGGGTGAACGTTCTAAATAGCAAATGTTTTAGAAAACTGATATCGAACACGTTAAGTTTCCCACAGAGTATACAATATACACTGTATACAGTACACTCTAGAATTCCCAAAGGACATATTTCTTTCAAGACTTGGGTCATCGTACAAAAAATTGGTGAGCAACAGCTTCAATGGCCTCCAAAAAAGGGGCTATCACGCTAAAATTTCATTTGAAAGTGATATATTGGTAAGTGAGCGTGTCCAATCTGGTTGATTTACCGCGCCAATAATCTGTGACGTCACGCGACACGTCAGGTGTCAGGCGGATTCGCGGCGCGCTATTGTCATGTACGACACAATGGAAACATACGGAGTGGAACTGTGGAAAGACCCGCTGCTAACGATCTCTATCTTTTCTCTGTAAAGATAGACAGAAAATTGTTATTAATTTCTTTATCTTTTTACAATCTATAATTTTTGTATAGTTTAATTTCATGGTACTGGGTCCAGACGATTCGACAAAAAAAGGTCTTATCAGACTGTCCGCAAAATTAAAAGTCTTCCTCCAAAAAGTTAGGAAATCATCATACTCATCTCATGTTGGACCATAAGACAGCTTTAGTGTCATTGTTGAACATGAACATGTGACTATCCTAGTAGACTGCTAAGCTAACAGACCTCTCATCTGTTAGAACAATCAATGTTATTAAGCAGCAAAATCTCGAGGCACGGACCCTCTAAACCAATTATTATTAAAGGACATGCCCTATCTCCTGCGCTCTTGCTGATTTATTTACTGCATCAGTGAGCGGGGTACGCGTAGCTGAGTTTTGGGCAAAACATATTTAAAAATTTTGCCATCGCAACGCTAAGAAGAAGATTACAGGACATTTTATTCAGTGTGTATCTGTAAGGTGTGGTCATATTTAAGAATGTGGTACAGACTATCAAACTTTATAAGTTTCTTCATAGGATCATATGGTTATCGCGAAAACATAATCTGTTGTTCCGTACATTTGAGTCAAGAAAATCTTGAAATTTTGTACGACCAGCAGCAGAACGCGGCCACGCACATTTAAAACTCACCCGTATCACCTCACGCTGCAAGCGAGCAGCAAAAAATGTCAGATTAAGGTCAGACAGACAATGAAACAGGGCAGACTCTGTCGTCCAACGCCTGTTTTCCTTGGCCTCGAGTCAAATGTTGCATTTGGAAGATGAAATGTTTCCTCGAAATTTTTGAAAAGCCATTGTGCACTTTATAAAGACATTCATTATAGTCTTCTCTGAAAATTGCATGTTTATTCTTCAGCTATTAAATAAATCGTTTGAATAAGCCACGAGGAAATAAGAAATGAAGTTGCTTTGCCTTTCTTCTTTATTTTTTACTCGGCTAACAACAAGATATTTATATTAAGGGGTGTAGGCGTACCGCAGCGAAGTATTGAAAAAGATAATTTTGCGGTGGCTTTCTTTTTTATTTATTTTCCAGTTTTCCTTTGTTTTTGTTTACTGTTGCATGATTATCTTTTATTAAAAGAAATGAACGAAGTTGCTTATTAAATTGTAAATTAAGTTTAAGAAGAATGCAAAGTATTGGCATAAGTAAATGTTAAATAGAGATTGTCTTAACAAATGGATCTGATCATTTTAATGATTGGTTTTAACGTAAATAGCTTCTTGTAATTCTTCTTTACGTGACGATGAGACTCAAATTGTGTTAGACCAGTATGTAGCCACCTGCACAACTCTGTGCATTAAAAGCCTCCCCGAGCAGCGTTACAAAAATTCTTACTGCGTTTCCAAACGCCCGGCGCACCCTGGACAGCTATCAGTTAGTAACGCAGAGCCAGCTGACTAATCCTTTAACCACGATGACTCAAACTCAAACATAAATAGCTCAACCGTTACTTGGGTTGGGTTCATGAAGGAGAACAAAACGTACAGTAACTAGCCACCTATCACAACATCAACCAATTGGTTTACTCAAATATTTCGACTTCCAAACAAACAAACATCTGAAATTCATAGGCAAAATCTACATTATTCTCTAACCCTCAAATCACAACGTGCTTACTGCATATTTCGACAAAACTTTCGTCTTTTGTCAGACAACTCATAAAGTATTACAGGGGCTTGTAAAATAGAATCTTCCTGTAGACAGGGTGTTTGGAAGAAATACACATACAATTTTCTTAGACAGAGTGATATCCTTGTTTTCATCTACAGCCCCCGTAGCATGACCACCGTAGACAAGGATTTCTTAGACGGAAGAATCCACCAAATGACAGATAGTGCAAAGAAATCTGTCATTGTGTCGACACGATCTGTCATTTGGTCGATTCTTCCGTCAAAGAAATCCTTGTCTACGGTGGTCATGCTACGGGGGCTGAACCTATTAATGAGATATAATTTCCCTTATTTGGCGAAATCTCTTCACCAAGTCATCAAAACTTTTGTGTTTGAGGCTGTAATAATTTTTCTTATAATCTTCTAGAAAATTATGTGTGCGCTACGCATCATTGTCTGAATTTTCTGACTCCAACAAATGATCACCATACTTATTATGTCATAAAACTAAGTGAAGGACTGATTTTTTATTTTAAAATGTATTAAGAAATAACTGCCCCGCATGAGGTCCTAGGATAAGACCTAGGACCAGTCCAGTCCTAGTCCAGCCTAAAGACTTTTCCATTAGGAATAAATGGCAAAATGTGGGTGTAATATGGCTCTCCCCAACCTTTCAGGGAAATACAGACGAGCTGTCATGTTTAAAAAAATACTTTTCTGTGTTGGCAATCGTCACAATTTTTTGTGGAAATGGTTCCCACAAAAAATTGTGTCGGTCTTTCTACCGAACACCCTGTATACGAATGCCAATGCGATGTAGCGTAAATATTTTACGATGGACTACGTACTAGGGTGCAATAGATAGAATTCTTATTGAGAGAGATATCAAGTTTGTTTAGCTTTAACGATTGAAATTGCTTGTGATGCTGTGTTGTTCTGTTTTGCTTGCAGTCAATTTGAAAATGTATTGAACATTTATATTATTGATGCTTAACAGATAAGCAAGTTTTGCATAGTTCCACAAAAACTGTAATTATTATTATTCTTTATTTACTTTATTTATTTCTATACAAATTTAACACATTTGTAAATATTCCTTAAAATAAAAACAACATAAAAAACATTTAAATATAAAAAAATTGTAGCCCACCGGTACCTATTGGGAACAGAACTCCTACCAATACGAGCCGTGTCCAGGAGTACCTCTTTCTGAATCAAGCCCTTGATCCAGCTGCCTAACGAGAGCCTTCTCAGGTATTCTTTAAAAAATAAAAACAAGTTATATAGTCCAGTAAACGTTTCACAACACATAGTCTCTTAGCACAACACACAAATCACTCAACCGACTCCGTATCTAAAAACAGGAGACGCTGACACAATCGAATAGTTCAGTCCACCGCTACGGCGTAGCACGTAACGCTACGAGCTACGACGTAGCGCCTAAAACAGTTATTTCCCAGGAGTAACTGTTTTAATTATTTTTATCCAAGAAACCTCAAAAGTAACGTTTGTATAAAACTTTAGTATTTAATTTTGCTACTGTAGGCATAGTTAAGTTGGTGGCCTTGACTACAGCGAGAGTTTAAAACACGTGTACCCACTACCTAACTTCATTCTGAATGAAAACACCAAAGTTTCTCGTGTTACTTTAGAAAATATAGTAATAGAATTTTTGAGTTGTTTATTTTAATCCGGATTACTTGGAATAAGGGTTGGATTGTTTAAATTTCATCACCATCATCATCATCATCATCCACAGCACTGTTGGGTGTAGGCCTCTCTTTCCTTGTGCCAAGCTCCCCGCTCTTGTGGCAGCCTCATCCAGGATATACCCGCGATGGCAACAATGTCGTCTGCTCATCTCGCCGCCGGAAGACCCACACTTCTCTTTCCACTCCTTGGACGCCACTTGATCACAGCTTTACTCCACCTACCATCACCGCGCCTTGCTAGGTGTCCTGCCCAACTCCATTTGAGTTCCATAAAGTTCCATTACTTCTGACCAATTCTAAGCTTTCTCTTGTACGTCTATTAAGCCGCATTTTGTTACCAGTTTTTAATACTACTTCACATTTGTTTACTTCATCTTGCTTGTGTATACTGAGAAGTATCCTATCTATTAAGAGTAACTAATACCTGTTTTTAAAAACACTCGGTGACACCTTGACATGCAATTTTTCAAAATGACTTCACTTTCAATAGTTGCAATTTTCGGCACTAAGCCGGCCAATTCATCTAGAGTTAGTGAAAATCCGCATATATTTCAATAAATTGATATATCATGATATATCAATTTATTGAAATACGTAGCCTAATTTCGACCGTATGTTGTAGGTAATAATGTAGGTATTGCTAAACTAAATTACCAACAAAAAGCAAAAGGTTGTCTATTTCTTGCTTATTTCCTCCAAGAAGTTTACAATTAGCACAAAACGAAGCAGCTGATGGGTTTTTTCTCAAGCTCTGTGGAGCGAACTTTGATTAAGTTGAACAAATTCAACACATTACGGAACTACTCGCTGCTAGTAAACTTAGTACAATTAATTCCTCTTGAGACTTACTATAGCTTACTGACTTCTAGATGTGAAAGAAAAATTGGTTTAATAATAAACTTAATAAAATTCATACCATAATATATTTATGGTATGAATTTTAATAAATGAATAGGGGGAAATAATTTTAAATCAACTATCATTTAAATAAAAACAATCAATATTACTTGCCTTTTATATATTCATTCATTTATTCAGATGACCAAGATCCATAGGGTTAGTAACAATATTCTTAACCTATGTTAGCACTTAACTGAAAATACAAACAGAGTACAGTTGACTAGTGACCTCACCAACGGGCTGTCATGCCTCCCAACTATGGCACTTAGAATGCTGTAGGGGTTGCCACGCAGTCTGTTGCGCAGCAGTTGCTTTTAACATCGTCTTATCAAAATTGAAAGTCATTTATTCAAATTAGGCTGATAATATCAGCATTTTTTGAACGTCAAAGTTAACAGCTGAGAAGAAAAAGTGGCGGAACAAACTGCCCAGCAACACATCTGTATGTTAGGTTAGAAGACCAGATTTTATACAATAGTGTTTAAGTTAAAATAAACAACGAATGGCGCTTTCTTTGGCCAAAGAATTAGCATTGCCATTCAGCGTGGCACTGCTGTCAGTCTCCTGGGCACGTTTCCAGATGACAGCGATGTGAAGGAGTACTTTGACGCCTAAGTGTCCTATTGTCATCGTTGTTTATAATGTATGCAGGGTGTAAACAGACCCTTCACATAGCCGTCAACCAAGCATTCTGTACATCAAACTAACTTTACGCAAAAAATATTGATGAGAAACCTTTTTTTTTTGGTTTGAAAAATCACGTTTTACGGTAGGACTCGATGGAAAGCACTCAAAGCATTGTGCTGATGGATGGATTGAATAGCATGGGGGTCGTGAAGGTGTGTAAAGTAAAAATCTTACATTAAAAATAAGTATTTAAAAAAAAAACTTGTAACTTTGACCCCCAAGATCTCCGTAACTAGAAGTTTCCCAGGTATGGTCTAGAACAAAAAAATGATCGCAAAGACGGGGAAAACAAGTGCCTTTCGGTTATGTTAAGGGTCTATTTACACCCTTTATAGGTACTTACTTTTAGTCTTCTTTTTATCATTATTTTAGTTATATTTGGAGTCTGTATATAATGTACATAATATAGATATTTGAACATAAAATACAACGAATCCGTTATATAAAATCATTGTTACATGTCATGTCAGCTAGCATACACCATTAATAAAACAAATATACTCAAGTATAAATTAAGCCTCTAGGCATGGATGTGCCCGCTTACACGTGCAATGTTGAGTAATACAGATAGCTGTAACTTGAAGTCACAAATGATAAACTAGGGCCACAGTACAAAAAAGAAACTAAAATAAAAACGAATTACTAATAATATCAGTAACAAAAACTAACAATTTTTTTTTTCATTTCTTTTTTTAAATTAATTTGTATAGGAATATTTAAAAATGTAAATCATTTGTATATAAATGAATAAAGGGAATAATAATACAGTGACAAAAACCTGGTCAACAAGATGACCTCTCTCACCAGAAGCAGTACCCGATCACGAGCATAATGCGAAGATCAACCATCACCCCCCTCGCCATAATGTATGTACAGCATGATTAGCTTCTTTATAACGTTTCCAGTGTTTGGGACAGGGGTCAGATCCTCTATGTGAGCCATAATCCACCACGTGGGCCGTGAACCGGATGCATCACCCAAGATCATCGGTTATCAGACTCTACATTCCGCGGAAGTGCGGGGGCCAAAATTCTTTAAAGAATGTCTTTTAAATTGCCTTGAAAATTCTCTCAAAAAAACCAACATTGGGTTATTAGAAATATTATAATAAAATGTATGAGGAGCTCGTGGTTAAATAGTAACAGCCGCCCGGATTTATCTTCAGGTTAAGCCGCGTTTGTCTTGCCTGTGGATGGGTAACCACCCATTTTCTACATAGCGATTTCCGTCCGGGCCTCGAAAAGCGCGTTAAGCCAATGGTTCCGGCAGTCATTTGCAGATCTGTGACAGTCGTTATAGGTAGTTGGCCCGAAAGTCTCAAGGAATATCGTATTACCCAGTACTAACTTGGTTGTGGAGGTCAGATAGGCAGTCCCTCTATGTAAAATACTGGTATTCAGTTGTACCCGGTTAGACTGGAAGCCGACCCCAACATAGTTGGGAAAAAGCTAGGCAGATGATAATGAAAGAATCGTTATATGTCTGATGATAATAAAATGTATGTAAACGTATACTATTCCCTTGCACTCTTTTCTTCTCCCTCGTGGCCACAAAGTAAGTGAAATATCTTTAATATTCATCGCGACGTTTCCTTCGCTATTTACGTCACCGGCTTCGTATCTAATTTGACAGCAGAAGGCATTGCTTTTGAAACAATAATTTTTCTTACTCCGTTTCATAAAGTATTTTTTTTAATTATATTTGTATGTTATTTGGGAGGACAGGATATACAAGAAGAAGTATGAAAACATACTTTGTCCTTTTATTTTTCGCCGTTCTCTTTTTATTATTTTTAATATCGTCTAGCTGCGTGAAGGTAAAATTTATAAATATTTATTAAAGATTTTAGGGTTGTATAACGACAACGCGGCAGGCCCAGAAGGAGATGGCGGGATGATTCTGTCGGACTCGAGCGCAAAGGATTGGCCTACAATCGCACTAGACCGCGAAATGTAGAAGGAGGGAATGGAGGCCTTTCCCCTCAAGTGGGACAATTATAGGCTTATAATAATAATTATAGGGTTGGAAGGTTTTGTCTGTGCAATTATGGATGAAGTTATGATGACGAATAACTACCGGAGATTTATTGTGAAGGACGGTACGGTTGACATATGTCGGGCATGCCACCGTCCAGGCGAATCAATCCGTCACATTATCTCCGGGTGTTCTCGTCTGGCTAACGGAGAGTACTTGCATAGACACAACCTTGTAGCCAGGATTATCCATCAGCAACTTACTCTAAAATACAACCTTGTGGAATCGGAAGTACCGTACTATAAGTATGTGCCCGACCCAGTTCTCGAAAATGGCAGTATCACATTGTACTGGGATCGATCCATCGTAACTGACAGGACTATTGTAGCCAATAAGCCTGATATAGTGGTTGTGGATCGATCAGAGCGGCGTGCAATGATTGTTGACATAACGGTCCCGCATGATGGGAACCTCGTGAAAGCCGAGAAAGATAAGCAAATCAAGTATCTTGACTTGGCTCACGAGGTTGTCGACATGTGGGATGTGGACTCAGCGATCATTGTGCCGATAGTTGTATCAGCCCATGGCTTAATTGCCAAGAGCCTCGACCAATACCTGAGGAGGCTCTCGTTAGGCAGCTGGATCAAGGGTTTGATTCAGAAAGAGGTACTCCTGGACACGGCTCGTATTGTCAGGAGGTTCCTCTCTCTGGAGCCCTGACCGCCGGTAGCTTGGACCCTGTTCCCGATACCGGTGGGCTACAATTTTTTATATTTTTAAATGTTTTTTATATTGTTTTTAGTTTAAGAAATATTTAAAAATGTATAAGATTTGTTTAAAGATAAATAAAGAAAATTATAGGGTTGTATGAAAAGAAAATTTTGTCTTAAAAAATATGCATTGAAATAAGTACCAATTTGAACGCCGAAATTGTACGAATAAAATGTTAAAAGGAATGCACTGTTGTTGTTTTCAAAAGTATGACGAAAACTAACATACATAACGACCCCATAAAAACTTTGCAGACTCAAGGATCGAATGCAGGACCTCTCGATCAACAGTCTTGCTTGTTTCCTCTTGTCTATAAAACAAACCAAACTATCACCATATTCTAAACAACAAACATTATTCTTCAATCACAAACAATATCGATCAATATTATAACACCATAAAATTAACTCCATTCACTATGCATAGTTTGAGCCCTACCCGGGCGTTGTTGTCTTATGCATAAATCTTAAGGTTTATGGAATACTGTTACTATGATCTGGAAGCCATGGAAATTAACATATTATGAATTAGCTTTTACTAACAGCTTTGCTTGCGTTGAGGTTAGAAATAAAGAAAAGAAGCCACAAAAACCATCGATCGAGGAGCTCGTGGCTAAATAAAAACAGCCGCTCTAGTCGATTTTTAGGTTAAACCGCGCTTGCCTAGGTTGGTCCGTGGGTGGGTGACCACATAACATACAGAGTTTCTTCCATGCCTTGGAAAGCACGTTAAGGTGTTGGCCCCGGCTGTCATTTTGTAGATCTCTGACAGTCGTTTCAGGTAGTCAGTGGCCAGAAAGTCTGACAACCAGTCGTACCAAAGAGTATCGTAGTGCTCATGTCAATAACTGGGTTGTGGAGGTCAGTTAGGCAGACTCTCTATGTAAAATACTGGTATTCAGCTGCATCTGGTTAGACTGAAAGCTGACCCCAACATAGTTGGCAACAGGCTAGGCAGATGATAAACCATCTAAACAGATAAAAAGTATGCCATGTCGTAACCCAAGTCTTGACATATCCGTATGCCAAATTACCCATCTTACCGAGATAAAAAAAAATGTAGTAACCTAACTCTAGTTTTGATCTATCTGTGTGCTCAATTTCGTCAAAATCCATTCATCCGATAAGCCGTAACGAACAAATAAACAAACTCACTTTCACATTAATATTATTAGTAACGACGACAATATTGTCCTAGTACTCTAGTTTGGGGACCACAATTTAATCCTGATTTGATAACACAGTCGTATTTGGGTTTTGTGTACTGTTGATCTAAAACACACTACCAGTATTGGATTCGTAATTAAATAGTGTGATTTACTGATTGTAAAATCAAAAGTTTGTAGTTGGGATTGTGTTTGTTTCTAAATTCAGTAAAGCGTAAGAAGAATCATCATCATCTGCCTAGCCTTTTCCCAACTATGTTGGGGTCGGCTTCCAGTCTAACCGGATGCAGAGGAATATCAGTATTTACATGGAGCGACTGCCTATCTGAACACCAGAACCCAGTTAGTACTGGGTAATACGGTACCCCTTGGTAAGACTGATTGTCAGACTTTCGGGCCACTGACTACCTGTAACGACTGTCAATGAGCTAAACATTTTGTCAGTCTTTCTGTTTGTTTTTAAATTTCTGTCTGTCTGTCCGTTTGTTCCTGCTAATCTCCAAAACGACTGGTCCGATTTTGAAGGGTCTTTTACTGGCAGATAGCTGATGTTATAAAGCGTAACTTAGGCTACTTCTATTTTTGAAAAAGGCGTGCAATAATTCGAATTTTGATAACAATTTCATGGGTCTAATTCCATGAAATTATTAACAAAATCCGACCCAAATAGGTAAGTAATATTTTTATAATAATTTCACGGGGATGAAGTTCGCGAGGTAAGGCTAGTATAGAATATAATTATATGTTTTACGCTTCTGAACATCTAAGATTAGAATATTTCTGAGAAGAAACAAATTATTTTCCTCAGTGTCTGACTTAATTAGTCTTGCATCCCACCGCAGCGGCTTCCCGACTTAATTAAATAAAGTGTTACGTAATAAACAAGCTACGTATATTTAGATTATCTGCGGTAGATGGCGTACATACTCTGTGGTTCCGGTTGATAATTATCTAGGAGTCTTCGAAGTTTGAATAACTTGAATATCATAATATAGGGGCGCGTTACACGTGCCATGTGTACCTAAACACGTGCTGCCACTCACATACAATGCACGCGCGCTATTTTTGACACGGCATATACAAATAGGGTACTTTATTTTTTTTTAAATTGACCACCAGCGTAAATAAAACAACTGTTATTCTTTAATACATATATATAGGTACTTAAGTTCACGCATTTTTCCCATGGGGATAAGCAGAAACCATTGAACGCCACCTGCTACCATCTTTACATACTCCTTTAGCCTCGTCCACGTTCATACATCTGGTCATACACGCACGCCGGTTGCAAGTACTACGCACCTAACCTTTCCGAAGAACCTCACCAATAAGATCAGTGTATGTGCTTCTAGGGCGTCTCCTCCCGGCGTTGCCACTCACATCTGCCTTGTAATTACCTTTTGTTAGTCGCCTTTCACTCATCCTCTCCACATGACCAAAAGTATACTCTTTTGAATTTTTGTCACTACATCTTCTTTTAAACCGCAATGTTCCCGTATAACCTCAAATATTATTATTATTATTTAACAGTGTATGACGCACACGCGTGCACGCGCGCGTACTGTATGATGCGCTGTTTGCTGCTAGGCAAAGGTCTCAACACGATGGGTGCCTGAGGAAGGACGGCGCAGAAAACGGTGGCGAGACGACTTAGACTCGCATCATGAAGGCTGGTTCGAGGTGGCGCAGGAGAAGAGTACCTGGAAGGATAGGATATGGGGTAGGCCTTTGCCCAGCAGTGGGATATACAAGGCTATTAAAAAAACTGTATGAAATGTCTATAACACGACGCTATAGAAACTATACTTAAATTAATATTACTCACTGATGACGTTTTTTTGAAACATTTGATCCCAAACTAATATTCAATTTTTCCTACAATTGTTAAATATAACTTTTTATTATGAAGAAACAACCAACTTCAACTTAATTATCATTTTACTCAAAAAAGTATAATAAGATCAATCAAAACTTATCAGGAAAAGAACTGGAGAAATTACTTTCATTCAATTAAACATTAACAAGTTAATGGAAAGTTGACGGAAGTGACGGAATTCTGAGGAAAATCAAACTTTTATTAACGTTTCTTTGTCTCCGGAAAATAACATTCATTTCGAAATGTTATTCGGTTACTCTGGATTGATTTAAATATATTACTGGTGTACCTACTCATGATTTAATGGAATGAGGTTAGATAAGTAATCATCATCATCTGCTTAGCCTTTTCCCAACTATGTTGGGCTCGGCTTCCAGTCTAACCGGATGCAGCTGAATAACAGTATTTTACATGGAGCGACTGCCTATCTGACCTCCACAACCCAGTACTGGGTAATACGATACCCCTTGCTAAGACTGGTTGTCATACTTTTTGGGCCAATGACTACCTGTAACGACTGTCAAAGATCTACAAATGACAGCCGGGACCAACGGCTTAACGTGCTTTCCGAGCCACGGAGGAAACTCGGTATATAATGGGTGGTCACCCATCCACAGACCAACCTAAGCAAGCTTAGCTTAACCTAAAGATCGATCCAAACGGCTGTTATTATTTAGCCACGAGCTCCTCAGGTTAGATAAGTAAATCCAGACTATTGTTAAAGTTTGCATTAAAAAAAAAATGTGAAAGAGTTGAAAATTTGACCCCCAATATCTCTGTAACTAGAAGGTTCCCAGGTATGGTCTAGAAAAACAAAACGACCGCAATTATGAGGAGAACCAACGTCTTTCGGCTTCGTTAAGGGTACTTTTACACCCATTATCCTCCAGTTTCCAGTCTAACCTGACAGTCTAATGTAGCCAAATACAAGTATTTTGCTTGGAGAGACTGCTTATCTGACCTCCATGATCCAGTTACTAAGTAATACAATAATCCTTGATATAACTGATTGTCAGACTACCTGTAACTACTGTCAAAGATAAGAAATTAATGTCAACCTCAAAAATGTATCTTAACCTTCGATCGACCCGTTCGGCTTTTATTACTTAGCCACGACCCCCTTATGGCTATTTTATCTATCGATGGATTAATAACATAACATAACATCACGCCTGTAATACCCGAAGGGTTAGGCAGAGGTGTACCTAACAGTTTACCCCAAATTTAGCCATTAACGTTGAAGTCCCAGTTTCCAGTGGGGCCAGTTTCCGGACACAAATCCAGATTCCTTGGATGCTACTAAGAAATTCCTGATGGAAAAACCCAATAACAATTTTCCCGACCTGTGAATCGAACCCAGGACCATCATGATCAGCAGTCGCACCTGAGACGACTAGACTAAAGAGTCAGTCAGTCGTTTACCAAAAAGCCAAAGATAATTCAATTCGAAACTCCCAACAATTTTTACCTATGGTAAACAAACACCGGTTGCACGAACTCGATCTATATAAAGACTGGTGTTGGCTTAAAAATCATCAGTGTGTGCTCAATAGTGGGAATCCGTACTTTCTGTATCTCGGTTTACAATTTACACCCCTCACTACTTCAACACACGAGAGAGACTGTTGCAGGAGTATGTTTTATTTACTAGTACTGTTCGAGACTTCGCCGAAATAGTACTAGGTCTGGGACAGAAAGTGCTGCATGCGATAATCCATTAAAAATTTCAGATTGGTTCAGAATCTTATGGAAGGCTTACACCCGCTTTCTGGAACCAAAATTATCCATCCGATTGGTTGTTTATAATTCGGTCAACCAATTACAGCAGTTGTCGCTCGCTTGACAATTTTTGTTTTAAAATTTGTTCGTAAAAACAGGGCCGTAAAAGTATCTTGAAAAAAAATAATCACATTAATCATCTTCCTATTCTTTTCCCAACTATGTTGGTGTCGGCTTTCAGTCTAACTGCATGCAGCTGAGTACCAGTATTTTACATGGAGTGACTGCTTATCTGACCTCCACAACCCAGTTAGTACTGGGTAATACGATACCCCTTGGTAAGACTGGTTGTCAGTCTTTTGAGCCACTGTAATGAACAGTCGATAACACAACAAACTACATTGCTGTTGGTCCCGGTTGTCATTTATAGATCATTGCTGTCAAAGATCTTTAAATGACAACCGGGAATAACAGCTCAACGTGCTTTTCGAGGCACGGTTGAAACTCAGTATGTAATGGGTGATCACCTATCCACGGACCAACCTAGGCAACTTAACCTTAAAGCGTGACTTAACCTGACGATCGACCCGAGCGGCTGTTATTATTTAGCCACAAGATCCTCCTTTTACAGGGCGTAAAATTATCTTGATTAAATAAATAATCGCATCCAAACTACAGAATTACACCTACAGTTATATTAGAAAATATATCGGGGTGATTTATAAAATACTAATGAGCCAATATAATTTTATTCGATCCGAAATTCAACCGGTACAATTTACATATTTACACAATCACAGCAACAAAACACACAGTATAAAACAAACATTATAGCTTATTTCATTAAATATTTGTTAGTATCACAAAGTATTTACTGATTGCGGTAATTTTATTGAAGTTAGGCCTTCATAAATAAGACCCTCGTTTGTTGTGTCCACTGTGATAGTATATTCAGTATCTATTTATTTGGAACTCAGTCTGAGAACATTTCCTAGAGAGTTTTAGAGTAATGGGAGGAAGAGAAACAATATTCTAAAAAGTAGTAATTAAGTAACAATAGCCTAGTAACCTGCAACTATAGTTGCGTCTGCAACTTTAGTTGCCGACTACGGAACCAGTTAAAACCGGGAGGTCTATAACTAAGTTGTACTACGGACCTTACTCTCATGACATAATTACCTAGCTTTTGTGACGCTAAAGGGCAATCAATGCCTAAATATAAAATATTTTCCAATATTTCTGTGATTTGGACGACACAGTCAATCAAACACAATTGAATTCCTCTGTTAGAAAAGATTTATTGTGTTTATTTTACATGTGCATTAAGATTCATATGAAATAAAAGTGTTTAGTAACAAAACCTTACATACCTGTAAGAAAAGAAATGTCATTTAATTTTATTAATCACAATGCCAGTTCCTAAATCACAATTAGAATATCCTTCTATGTACTAAAATAATAATGGTTTTCTTATTTTATAAATTGTTTTCTCACAACCACGACGAGACGCGTATAGGTCGATGGCCGATTTACCATAGATTACAAAATTCATTTCTGACAAATTTTGTCTGGTCACGATGACGCTTGTTGCGCGGGAAATTTTAAATGAAAGAAAATTGTGTTTTTCTTTAATTTAAAATATTATATATTGTATGTGAAGCTGATATTGCTGACCAGATAAGAGATAAGATATTACAGGTGAAGCCTTATGTCGCCATTTCGTTTTCAAAACTATTTCTAGAATCGAACGCCACCTGAAAATATCTTGCAGCTGTGTATTAAATACTATGAAAACAAAATAGCATTAAACCCTTTTTTTAATCGTCTATGTTAACACTATAACCTGCCATGCCTAATTCGGTCGCCTAGATACATTTTAGTGTCCCAAACAGCAGTGCCGGGGAAATGATAGGCAACACATGAAACTTCCGTTGTTTTTGCTCGACGGACGCAATGCAATGACACGTCGGTCACGTTCTATTGTGTGGACGTGACTTACGACTATTGCACTTGTAATGGGAAGAGCTTTGGATCACGTGGACGGTTTTTATCCGACCCTCACTTACTTCTATAAGGTCTGGTCTGGCACTCCGACATTGTGATTGGAGGCAATTATAGTAAGGTCTGTAGATATTTTTTTCAGATCCAAGTGTGTGTGTGTGCGAGTTATGGATTTATACACAGGAACTTTCCGGAATAAAGGATATAAATGATGGTGGAAACTGAATCAAAATCTGATATTAAGTTTAGAAGATCTGTGTAGTTACAAAAGCCACTCTCTTTTGTACCATGTATTGAATATGAAAAACAGACCCAGAAATTTATTGCTGTACCTTTTTCGGTCGCCTAGAAACAGTTTTGTGTACCAAATAGTAGCATCGGTGAAATTACAAGCAACACATAATACTTTCGTTGTTATGCTCGACAGGTGCAATGCAATGAAACGTCGGTCACGTTCTAGTATGTGGACGTGACTTATGACCATTGCACTTGTAATGGCAAGAGCTTTGGATCCCGTGGACTGTTTGTATCCATACCTTAACTTACTTTTGTATGGACACACGACGGTGCAGTGACTAAATGATTGACTACTGCGTTACTAACTCATCATCTGCTTAACCTTTTCCCAACTATGTTGAGGTCGGCGTCCAGTCTAGACGGATGCAGCTGAATACCAGTATTTCACATGGAGCCACTGCCTATCTGACCTCCACAACCCAGTTATTACTGGGTTGTGGAGGTTGCACCGCTGCTCTCATATTAGAGCAGCGGTGGCCCAGTGGTGGAGACCCCGACTTACGAGCAGTAAGTCGTGGGTTCGAACCCAGCCAGGCGCATTACTTTGTGTAAGTTATTTCATCACCACTGGTCTTAAAACGGTGAAAGAAAAAATTGTGAGGTAACCGGCATGTCCTAGAATCAAAAATTCGATGACATGTGACATCTACCAACCCGCACTGTGCCCGCGTGGTGGATTATAGCCCATTCCCTCTCATAAAGAGGAGGCCTGCGTCCCAGCAGTGGGAACATTAATAGGCTGATTATGCTATGCTTATGCTTATGCTAATACGATTGACGGTTGTCAGACATTCGGGCCACTGACTACCTGTAACGACTGTCAATGATCTACAAATGACAGCAGGGACAAACGGCTTCACTTGTTTTCTGAGGCACGGAGGAAACTCGGTGT
This sequence comes from Noctua janthe, assembly GCA_910589295.1. Taxonomy (NCBI): domain Eukaryota; kingdom Metazoa; phylum Arthropoda; class Insecta; order Lepidoptera; family Noctuidae; genus Noctua; species Noctua janthe. Next base: position 5,323,736 of record OU342561.1, read on the forward strand.
ATAATGGGTGGTCACCCATCCACGGACCAACCTAGGCAAGCGCCAATTAACCTGAGGATAGACCCGAGTGACTGTGTATTATTTAGCTACGAGCTTCTCAAAACGAGTAATCAAAAACATAGTCGCAGCCTTAAACACTATAAAAAATAACAGTCACAATTTCACATAACCAAAACCTATTTCCCTAAGTGATTCTATCCAAGATTACCTACCTGATAGTTGTCAAATGAAGATTCCACGAAGCGAAATTATTACTGCCCTGACACCGTCTAACAAACTGGTCAGAAACTTCTACAATAACTCATTTTACTCAACTGACGTCCACTAGTTTCGGAGAAAGGTAAATAGCGAACTAGCCTCATATTAAAATCAAGAACGGACTCGTAAACTAACAGAGGGGAAATTGAAACACACTTTGAAATAGGTACTACCCATTTCAGGTTACATTTCCGTGTTAATATTTGTTTATAGCATTTTCGTGTTATGCTGTGTGGGATATTTATGTAGTGAGAGCGAAAACGTGGAATCGATGTCAAGTGGAATTGGTTTGTGTGAAGTTCGTTGATGTTTAACACACGTACACCGCACGACCGCGCGGATGAGCGGCGTTCACTGCCTCTCCGCGTAGCGCATCGCCCATTTGCCTCGCCGCTGCCGTGCTGCAGCGCGGACGAGCGGTGTCTTGTAAGAAGCGCCATAGCGTGGTAAAGGCGCTGGTCGCTCTTGCTGTGATTTCAGTCTGAGGGCACAGGCCCCACAGCATAATAATTAGGTTATAATGATCCCATTGCTGGTATTATACACGACGTGGTTGGTCAATATCACATGACTTCGAATTTTTGGTTCTAGGCTCAGCAAGGATCCTTATTTCATACATAAGAACAGCCTGTAAAGATTAAATAATTTACACAAAGAAAAATGTCTGTTCATCGGTTAGATTGCCTTAAATTCGTGATCGAAAAGTGAGTACTTTAACCTTTGACCCTTCACGGTGTCGTAAGTAGTGACATAATATTATATTCACGAATTTCACAGGCAGAAATCTAAAGTTTGTGACATTATTAATTAAAAATTAATGGCTGTTGTTAATTACTCACAAACAGAAATTTAGTTTCTAACAACATCCTGCCATCATCTCGCTGGATGCGAGTCGCACGGGACCGGTCAATATGGCGACACTTGGGGAAGGCCTATTTCCAGCAGTGGCCGTTTTTCAGCTGAAATGATGATGATGATGATGCCATCAAAATCCTATGTTATTTATTTAAAACTACCAAAATGTAATACTATTTCTACATAAATTAATAATTAGTAACATACTATCTGTTAACTTAGCCAATTATTAGGTCATCGGCCTTTCTAAGAGCCCATAGGTATTCACGAACATATCTTAGATTCTGTCTACACATTGAAATCCGTAGTCAATACCAAAGTGAGTATGATAAGCCGCCCGAGAGCCGTGTGAATATTTATGGCAGTCGTGAGTCGTGACTGATGCCTTCAGACCTGAAGGACTGACATGACGTTAGATCTTATAAACAATTCTCTTTTTATGAAAACCTCTAAGATGAAATCTCACAAGAGTGTGCTCCGAGTAAGTAGAATCACAGGGTAAAAGAGTACCACAAAAGACCACTTTTCAAGTTTATTACTCAACGCATAAGGGTGAAAAGTGGTAGACCGTCAGTGAGCGCGATAGTACATAAGCTTCTTTTTATATTGTGACTTTCTTAACAAATGACATCTTAACAGACGTTCTGTGTACTTACTAGTAACAAAAAATTGTACACCATAGACCAGTCGTTCAACGGACATTTCTTATTTCAAAAAAAAAAAAATAAGACTGGCTTTAGCCTACTGCAGCACATAACCAATCTTGCCCATAGCTAAAGAACAACTTCGAAAATGGTATACTAGTCTGGACCTACATTTATAACAACACGCCTGTAGTCCCTGAAGGGATAGGCAGAGGTGTACCTAATAGTACATCCACATTTGGACAGTTATGTTTAAGTCCCATATATAATAAGGGACGAGCCTATTGCCATCAACCGGGCGCAATCCAGACTCTGTTGCTGCTACTGAGAAATTCCTGACAGAAAAAATCCAATAACACTTTGTCCGCCCTGGGAATCGAACCCAGGCCCTAACGATCAGCAGTCGCCCTTGCGACCACTAGGCCAATGAGGCAGTCAACGTGTAACATCAATCAATCAATTAACTTTATTTTTCTCACCACAATATACACAAATTATTTTACATCGGTCAGATTCGACAATGATACACAATTCAGGTAAGTATATATTGTGGTAGACTGATGCCTAAGCTAGGCTCGTGGCCTGTGTTTCAGGACACCAGGATCACACCCCTTTACATTTTCGTTTTTAAAAATTATGTACTAGGCCCGCTGACAGATTGTAATTAGGAATCAGACATTTTATAGTTTTATTTACTATGATTACACACATACATACATATACAACATATCTATCAATAACCCTCCAGACCATGACAAAATCTTTTTAAAGCCCATCAGCCATTAAAATTCTAGCCAGTCAGGCTTATCTTTAAAAATTTTCAGCCGGATCGTCCGAATATTATAACGTTTATTTCGATCGTCGCCCGTGGACGCTTCTCTGCCGTCAGGACGATCGGCGGCGCCGTTAAAATCGCACGCTAGATGTATTTCGTGACAGTGAGACGTAATACCTACCTGTATTATTGCGGAGCTAGAGAATTTGGAAGTGGTAGAGGGAATTTTGGGAGCGTAGAAATAAAAAGGAGTTGACAAAGCTATGTATCTAATTCACCTTCACCCAGGTTTGCAAAGGATACTGATACTATTAGCCTACGTCATCCCATGGCTGGGCAAAGACCCCATGACTCTTAGTTTTTTTCGATCCAAGGCCAATGAAGGCCCACATTGTTTATTGGTTTTGTCCAGTTTATTATCATCTGCTTAGCCTTTTCCCAACTATGTTGGAGTTGGCGTCCAGTCTAACCATGCAGCTGAATACCTCAACCCAGATAGTACAGGGCAATACGATACCCCTTGGTAAGACTGGTTGTCAATTTTTCGAGCCACTGACTACCAGTAATGACTTAACGTGCTTTCCGAGGCACGGAGGAAAATCGTTATGTAAAAGTCACCCATCCACGGACCAACCTAGACAAGCGCGGCTTAACCTGAAACTCAATACGAACAGCTGTTATTACTTAGCCAGGAGCTCCTGGTTTTTTCCAGTTCACCGAGAAATAATTTTTTTTATTTGTATTTTTGACAAAAATCAGCGAGGTGCCAGGGACCTTCCACCTTCCTGCTTCATTTTATTTCCTTGATAAAATTGATAAAGGTGGACTGATACAGATGATTGCCCCATTCTTCAAAGTCCCACGTAACGACCTTAGAGTGTTTATCAAATAACAAAACTGTATTATTCAATAAAACCATAAAAATACAACAATATTTTTCATTCACTACTTAAAGCCTTGACATTTAAAGGTTAAATTGAAAGTTAGACTAAACGTTTAGAAAAACTTGTTTTCACGACTGATAAATGCCTTAATTTATTCTGAAATATCGATCACTATGTGAATAATTTATGTTATGAGTTTTATTAAATGCCCATTTGTAACTTGCACTATTTATATCGTTTCTCGTGCACTATTTGTTTTGTTTCTCTTCTCTCGTGTCCGTACAGAGCAGAAGAAGTTGAAACGTTGGTGCACCTTAGGGATCTAGACAAGTGGCCGACTTCCACTAATCTAGATCCCTCAAATCGACCTCTCAAAACGTTTCTTAAAATATTCTTCAACTTCTGATACTGATACTGTTAGCCTGCATCATCCCACTCCTGGGAAAAGCATCTCCCCATGACTTCCAGTTATTTCGATCCAGGGCTAATGTGGGCCACTGGTCGTTTGTTTTGTCCAGCTCGTTCCGCCATCTTCTGCGAAGTCTGCTGGTCTGCTGGTCTGTCTTCGACTTCTATCATTTGGTAAAATAAGATTAGCCAACCAGCATGTTGTACTGTCTACTTAGGGTGGGCTGGACTGTCAGCATTTTGTCTCTAATGAAGAGCCTTAAACACTCCAAAAATATAGTGTTTCTCCTACCCCCGCAGAGCAATTCTGGTCTAGTAATTGCCCCGCTTCATAAATCATGTGTTGTACGTCGTAGAACCCAGGCAGGCTTTTCATTATACTATTCATTTTATCACCACTGTTCTTTAAACATAACATAACATCACGCCTGGAATCCGCAACGGGTTAGGCAGAGGTGTACCTATTGGTACACCCTTATTTCGCCGGTTATGTTGATGTCCTATGTAAAAAGAGATGAGTTTATTGTCATCAACCGGGCACAAATCTAGACTCTGTGGCTGAGAAATCATTGACGGAACAACTTAATAACATTTTGGGCGACCTGGGGAATCGAAAACAGGACCTCATGCTCAGCAGTCGTGCTTGCGACCACTATATCAACAGTTCGTAGTGACACGAAATAAAAAAAAAAAAAAAAACAGTTCCATCTCACCTATATCCGTGTACGAAGCATTTCATATCGAGTCGGGGACACGTCGGCATTTCCCGAACCTTCTGGGAGCTCCTACGTGACGAGCTTTCACTCCTAAAATATTTGTACTATTCATCGCCCGAGTATTAAAATGTGTGCTATTCGACCTCCTTTATCACACTTTATTTTTTTATGGGTGTCGGTTACCGGTGTAGGTTGCTGTCGTTACGAGTTAAATATTATGATGATGAGGCATTGTCTGTGGTATCAAGTTCTGTTTTGTTTTTATTTACTAACATAAAATAATATTACGCATTTATTTCTCAAAAGATTAGACAGTTATGCAAAACTCGTACGATCCATCATCATCATCATCATTCATCATTTTAGCTGAAAGACGTCCACTGCCGGACATAGTCCTCCCCCAAGTGTCCATGTGCCAGATTGACCAGTCCCGTGCGACTCGCACCAAGCGGATCCCCGCAACCTGCACCAGCTCATCGGTCCACCGGACCGATCATCAGTAATGTTAAATGGTTAATCCGCTCAGAATTACTCTTTAATCGTGTCTTGTGATAACAAGACAATTTCTATAGTCATGGAAACTTAACTGATATCTTAATCAAGTCGACTAACTATTTACAACCCCTTTTTAATTTGCCTACCATTATAATGAAGTCGGTAAATTCTGTTTCTTGTGCCCTCTGTGTATTAGTCATTTGCGTAGCCTTTTCCCAACTATGTTGGGGTCGGCTTCCAGTCTAATCAGATGCAGCTGAATACTAGTATTTTACATGGGGCGACTGCCTATCTGACCTCCACAACCCAGTTAGTACTGTTAGTACGATACCCCTAGGTAGGATTGGTCAAATTTTCGGGCCACTGACTACCTATAACAACTATCAAGGATCTACAAATGACAGCCAGAACTAACGGCTTAACGTGCTTTCCGAAACACGGATGAAATTCGGTATGAAATTGGTGGTCATCCATCCATGGACTTAGCTAAGCAAGTGCGGCTTAACCAAGAGATCGACCCGAGTGGCTGTTATAAACTAGCCACGAGCTCCACCGAAGATGGTAATTCCACTAACATTATTAGCTCTTAATACTCCATAACATGTATAGACCATTCATTACGTTATGACCCTATTTGACCTCAATTAGCGCTCCCACATAGTTCAAAGGTGCTCATTGAACCTAATTCAGAGGCTATGAAATGTAAAGGTTTCAGGTACTGGGTTTATTCAAAACAGAAATTACATGTCATACCAAAAATTATGGAAAGACTTTTTGGGAACCCAACATTTTTATCCTATTATCATAACGTGTGATGGAATAACTCTACTACATAACATCGTGTATGTAATCACAACAGTACATCCATATTTTGACAGCTAAATTTAAGTCCCATATAATAGGGGGCGTACCACAGGGCGTTCGTATTGCCATCAACCAATGCCAATTTTGACAGCACGTTTGGTGCAGTAGTTGAGCGTTTGGCTGCCGCGCTGCGAGTTGCAGGTTTGATTCCCGCACGGAACAAACATTTATATGGCGTAGAGGTAGTGGTTCTGGGTCTGGCTGTTTTTGTTTGTGATTTTAAAAATTCCTAGTGTTTTTTTTAATATTAAAAGGGGCTTATTTTTAACCCCAATCTTGTCCTGAGAAAGTAGTGGGCAAAGTTTTATAAAAAAAACAGGCACAAATCTATACTCAGAACGGGCTTAAAAAAAATAGTAGTAATTAAACATCAATCAGTCACATTCTTCTCATTATTGATAAAGTCTTTTTGCGCCTATCACAAAGAGGAAGCCTGCGTCCTTGTGCGAACATTACAGGCTGATTATGAGACAAAACAACAGTATCCTTCAAAAATACAGCCTTTGGTGACCGCTAATCTACACCAATCTACCTTTGACTAGTCAGATCTTTGATGTCAAAGATTATTATTTTAGGACATGTGGCCCAAAAGCGCTCTTTGATATCAAGGCCAGAAGCCAACATTTTGTCAGTCCCAGTTATTTTAGGCAGAACAGCAATATTAAGGAATGTTCTCATTTAAATATTATTACGTCGACACTCCTCATTTTTTCCTCAACTATGTACCTACAAGGTCAATTGAATTTTCTCTTTTCCTATAGTGAATGACCCGTAGTACCTCAGCGGAAGATTTTCCGGGATCCCGAGTATAGCCGAGCGACCCCGACATTGAAAGCCGGAAATCGTATATTCTAACTTGTGACAAGTTTAGCTTGTGGTCCGGACGTGAATTCTGAAGTCATTTGATCCTGAAACGATGTAATATCTGATAACGCGTACGATATTGTTGAATATCTATCCGTAAACTATTCCAATAGCGAGATATTAGCTTAATATTGAGCGGTTATGTTTAACCGAAGGTATTTTGGCAGATAATTACGCTTTCGGCTCTGCATAGACGAAGCCATTGCTTGCTGTAGAACTTAGAAGGGATTACGTCAAGAGCATAGGCGTACCATATAAAGCTCAGCACACACATCACTTGTCCATGAGCATAAAATCGTGGTTTCAGTATTTAGTAGATTTTTAACAACTCTAACCGACCAACTGTTCAAGTCTGCGCATAATAAAAAAAATAAAAAAAATAGCCTTTATTTACTCTGACCTTCGTATACACTATAATAAATTTGAAAAATAGATATAAACTACACTTATTTGTTTTCTACATCTAAACTTGAATTATAACTTAACTAACCTTAGATTTTACATATTTCGTTTATTTATCAACTACCAGGTCAGGCTGTCTTGCGACATAGGCCTCCTCAAGTTCCCTCCACATTTGTCGATAATCGCTATATTCCTCCATCCCTTAGGCATGGATCATCCTCCCATCTTTTTATCTGCCTTCCTCTGCGTCTTTTTCCTCCCTTGGGTACCATTCAGTAACTTTTTTGGTCCACTTTTCTGTTTGTGTCCTCATCATGTGACCTGTCCATTTCCATTTTAGGGTTCGTGTTTTTACTTTAACATCTGCTACTTTTGTGGTGTTCCTTATTGTCGTAGCTTTCCTTTTGTCTTTCAACCTTAGACCCATCATGCTCCTTTCCAGTCCTCTTCGTCTGCGCATAGCTTCAAGTTAAAAAATGAAATAAAATCTGTTGCTCATCAAACTACAACCAATCACAAAACATTCGATTTCAAACCACGCAATGTTAGCAACTGAAGTGAAACGTGACCAATGCAAAACGGAATGAGCGAACAAAACCCGTAACTACTCGGCCATGCTACGAACACAATTCATTCATTCACAGGCCGCGTGCATCGTAAAGTCCGGCGCCGACGATCGGCTAAACAGTGCTGTCAATTGCACCGTTGTTAAAGAAACAAAACATTGGACGTAAACCTTTTTTTTACTACTAAGCAACGTCCTAAAACAGATCGTGGGCTGACCTTTAATAACTCTTTCTTCTCAGGACCTTTAGAACAGAAAACAGTACCTTCTACGTAACCGCTGAAGCCACAATTACTCAATTACAGCTCCATCCAGGGGTGATCGCACTACAAAAACACGTTACCAAATTCAGACGAATATTAAAATAGTCTAGGTAAGCTTTGAGGCTAAAGGTTAGCCGGGCTTGCAACTGTAGAATTTTTAATCTAGATAAAAGGCACAACGAAATTTTTGGAAACCATCAAGAGCTACTATAATGCTCGTGAAGGATAGGCAAGGATTAATTGGAAACGTGAGCTCGTGCGGATTTATTGAGAAAATCTACTGAAAGCTTTGATGTTTTCGTGTAACAAACAAAAAACAAAGACGAGAAAGAACAAAAACAGCAAGGCGACAAACTCATCTTTACTTTTATACTTCAAAAGAAACCACATCTAAGATTAGGCCCTCATCGCTTCATTTAAACAAAAAACAATACAAAGTACATTAATTAACAGGAACCGGACCGAAATTTAATTACGCCGTGCGTAAGTTATGCTAATTCTTCGGCCGATTATAAGATTAAGTTGAGTGTGAATTACTGTCGTTCCTTATAAGAAAAAGGCGGGCTCGTTATCCCGCCTTGTTGTTCTTCGGGTGATTACATTGCGGGAGAATCCCTCGGCGCGTTTCTCGTACCTTCAACGGGCGGTCGGCGGTTTTGCAATTTAGTTGGAACGGGCGATGAGAAAAATTTGCGGCGGAGGACGAGGAGCGCTTGCGCGCGGCAAGTCGCGGCGCGTCGGCCGCGGCACGGCAGCCCCGCAGTCAGCGGCGCGGCGCGACGCGATTAGTCTGCGCCGACACGCTTCTCCACGCTTCACAACACCGCGCTCCCGCGCACCCCCCCGCACGTCAAACTAACTAATTGATTTATACCCCCAAACATTAGTAAACGAACTTACAACAACTTTATGTGCGACGCTATCCACAGTGCTGTGAACTTTTTTTTTATGGACAACTCAAAGTTATGACTTTAAAGTGTATTTAAGCCCGTCAAAGTTTATTTTTTTCATGTTTTATTTAATGTTGGAGCCGGAGGAGCGGCAATATGTCATGGTAAAATGACATTGGATGAATGATGGTAAATATAGCTCTTTGTGTTAAGTTTGTGTATCACGCTGACTCACGGTGACAAAAATGAGCTAATGGATTCTCTCGCACAAAATAGACACAAATAAAACGGGAATTTTAAAAGTCTGCATCATTTATTATCACGTCACCGACACAATTTGTATGAATAAATGAATAACTAATCAGTTGTTTCGTCTTGACTTAATAATATAGCGAGTTCGCTGAATGACTTCGTTACGGCGTGAATTTTAATATAAAATAACTAATGCTACGGTTGCCGGCGACTTCTTAATTTTACATGGTAACGTCTTTCCTAAATATTTAACGTTGTAATGTCGGTTTTTAAATGAAAATGAAAGAAACAATATTATTATTGTTTTTCTTTTTGATGCTCGGTTTTTGCTATACCTAGTGATTTTTACAAACCATTGTAGAATCTATTCACCTGTTCATAATGTCATCGATAAACCAATGCTCTCTTAACATAAATACAAATTGGCCAAAACGGACTAACAATGTCTCATCACTTAGCCCACTGTGCAACTTTTGTTCTGGCTAATTGAGCAATTACAGGCCTCATTAAGACACTTCCTATTTCCTCCTTTGCGCAATACCGAAAAGAGAGATGATTTCTGAAAATTCACACATTAAAATTCTTATTTATTTACAATTTTTTTTTATGATTTTGCACGTCTCCATTGGTCTTTAGGTGCGAATTCAAAAGTTTAATATTACTAAATAACATACACGGTTGATGGGACATCGAAACACAAAATTCTAATACGGATTCAGTACACGATTTTTGACCCACCATCATTATAGTTTTTGTTGGTCATTTTAATAAAACTTACCGTCAAAATGTATAGTCATATTTATGTTCATAAAACATTCAGAAACACTTCACTGAACAAGAATTTGTATGTGGTATACTGCAACTAAAAACCCGATTACTGAAAAATCACGCTCTAATTAAATTCGGGGTGTACAAGGTAAAATCGACTCCTCCTATTATTAAAGTCGGTTAAAATATAGCCTATGTTATCCGGGCCATAATAACGAATCGACTGACACCTTAATCATAAAAATCGCATGAATAGTTTAGACGCTACGGAGGAACGTACATGCATAGACTGCCAAAATCATAACCCTTCCTTTTGGCTTCGCCGCAGTCGGGAAAAAATGTAAATGAAATGTTGTTGTTAAGTAATCAATTTCTCTATTAGCCCAATGATCTCACAGGCGGCTTAACAGCATGCGGTTTTGAGTTCAATTCGCATTTTGTCTCATACATTACAATAATTTATGACTGTTCTCATTCCTCTCTTTCATTTTAACGAGAATTGAAAGACCTACATATTCAGTAGTTATAAGAACACGTTTTAGATTCGACGGTTGTCGTCAGTCTTCGGTCGTCGTTGGTTTAAAAAACTTGAAGCAGTACTCTCTCTGCTATTGCTTCTTACTTTTTTAATGTAAATGAACCTTCAACCTGTTTCTAAGTGAACGATCGTTCGATATTTAAAAAAGGAGTTTGGTTGGATTTCTGTACTGGAGTAAAATCGGGGTGGAGTAGTTTGAATGCTGTATGGGAGCACCTAGTGGATATTAGAAATAGATTTTTAGATGAGTTTTTGGTTTTTTTGCTAGTTGCGCCGTGTGGTCGTCTTCTAAGGAAGCGTTTATTTCATAGATTGTCATTTTTCATTAAAACAATCATTTGTTTCAAGACTGATTTCATTGCCTTTTCAGCCATTTCACGGCGGAATGCATTCATGTCGCACGAATGATTTCACCAAAAAACATGACATTTAAAAAAAATATATTTTTATTTATTTAGCAACGTTATTTTTTTTTTGTTCGTCGTAAAGTAAACGATTTTTCCCATATTTTTTTTTTTCTGTAACACACTGAGCCCAAAATTGGGCGGTCTCCTTTACCGTACTTGTTTATCGCCGAGCAAACGGAGCATAAGCGTACGATAACTGTAAAGGTACAGGTAGATAGCAATTTAGCATTTTATATAAGAAGTTACCTACAGTATTGATATCTATGTTGCAATAAAACGCCTATACGAGTAGCGATTTATAAATGTCCAGGACACTGAGAAATAAGTCAGGAGCGCTACCACATTGCTGATTGGGTAATATTTTAACCATGTCGAGCTATTCTTGTATGGTCCGTTTCAATACGAAAGTGGAAGACTAGATTTAGGTACTACTCATAGGTAGGTACTATTACTCAGGAGCTGATGGACGTTTCTGAAAGTGCACAAACTCGTCGCCAAGTTTTGGACTGACTCAATTTGAATTATCATCGACACACTAAGCAAAAGATACGTAAGTACTATTTCTGAATATTTACTGAGGTTGATGGGTAATTCCCTACATACAATCTACAACATAGCTAGAAACTGCACAAGACAGCGAATTTTCTAAGAAGAAACGGGAGGCTTTTTAAGCAGTGTGATAAAACAGGTTAACAGTATCAGTATTAGTATACTACTTGTCTTAGTTCACCATCAATACATTATCTAAACGGACCCTTCACAAAACCGTCAACCAAGTGTTATGTACATCAAACTAAGTAACCCTACGCAAAAATTATTGCTGGGAAAGGACTTTTTTTTTCGTGAAAAATCACGTTTTACTGTAAAACTCAATGTAGCACACTCAAAACATTGTGCTGATGGATGCTTTGAATAGTAAACGGGTCATGGAGGTAATTAAAGTAAAGTTTTAACCTTAAACTAGTATTTAAATTTAAATTTGCAATTGGAACTCCAATATCTCGGTAAAATAAAAGGGTCCCAGGTATGGTCCAGAACAAAAAAAAAATGATCGCAATGACGGGGAGAACGAGTGCCTTTCAGCTTCGATAAGCATATTTTTACACCCTTTATAAAGTCAAAGCATTCATTTCAATTTGACCATCACAGGCACTTTTGAATGTCAAAAAAACAATAAGAAGCAAAGTTACAGTCACAGTCACAAGGCATAATAACTTAAGAAAGTACTGTAGTTGCACATTCCAAAGCGTAGATCTCTTTGGAGAACAATGGGCACGAAACTCCATGGACACTCTTTTAAATCAAAATATAGTTACAAAATCTTGGTTACATCATTCATGTTGAGATTATACATATACCTATGTGAGAACGATGTAGAAAGACGTGCACATTAAGAGCGGACCATATAACCATCGAACTCCTATAAACGGACAATCTGCCTCCATTGACTCCGGTCCAAAGTGGCCACAATCGTCAGTAATGAGGGACCGATTGAAGAAGAAGATTACCATCGGCCAACCTCACCGCATCTTCAAATCCTAAACCAGAAAACAATTGAAAAAATATAAAGAACGTTTAAAAATCGAAAATGACAACCAAGAAGCTATTTGCCGTCTCAAATTCGTTATTTTCCTATACAGTTCAGATCCTGGCTTCTGGCCAGCTACGGTATGCACTGGAACGTATTTTTGAGATTTGCTTCGAATACTAAAATACGATTTTTAAACGCGATAAGACAGCTATAAAGTTCGGAGGTGTACGGTGGAATTTGGCATAAGGTATATTCGGAAACTGGTTGATAAAAGATACGTAGGTCATAATTATTGACTTAAACATCACAACTTAACGCATTTACTTTCGAAAGGGATACGTAGAGGTGATTAGTGCATAGTTTATGATCTATGTTACAGTGGCAAAACTATTACTTACTGCTTACAAGTTCAGACAACCGTCTTCTTCCGAAACCATGACGCCTGTTATTCACGAAGGGTTAGGCAGAGGTGTATCTAATAGTACACCCACATTTCGCCAGTTATGTTTAAGTCCCATTGGGGTCCAGCCTATTGCAATCAACTGGGAACTAATCCGTGGCTGCTACTGAGAAATTCCTGAAGAAAAAATCCAATAATACTTTGTCCAACATGGAAATCGAACCCAGGACCTCAACTGTAGTAGTCGCGACCACTAGAGCAACAAGGCAATCACAAACTTTTAATAGATTATCCCAATTGTGTGTTGCCCGACTCAGGGATACACGAAGGGCTTGGCAAGTGGCGATCGATTTCAAAGCGTTTTTTGTACAAAGACTTTCAATGGTATTTGACATAATAAATAAGCTCTTCGGTAGCTATAAATTGTCATACATGCTTGACTCCTCCATCATCGTTATCGCGATAGAATGTCACTTTGTACAGGCAAAGTAGCTTGTCCTACTTACCGCAGTGTCTCTAGATGAAAGTCTATCACCAGTGTGTGTTACCAATGATTACATACGGGACCGAAACGTGGTCGCTCACAATGGGCCTCATCAGACGGCTTAAAGTCACCCAAAGGACAATGGAGATGGAGAGGGCTATGCTCGAAGTTTCCTTGCGTGATCAAATCAGAAATGAGGACATTCGCAAGAGAACTAAGGTAAAGTGGCAGTGGGCAGGAAACATTGCTCGCAGAACGGATGGCCGATGGGGTCGAAAAGTTCTGGAGTGGCGACTGCGAACCGGGAGACGTTGTGTTGGAAGGCCTCACATTAGGTGGACTGATGACCTGGTTAAGGTTGTGTGGATCCTCTGGATGCGAGTCGCACAAGAACGGTCAATGTGGCAATTGGGGGATGCCTATGTCCAGCAGTGGACGTTTTTCGGCTGAAATGAAGATGATGATGGTGATGATGAAAGCAGCAAAGTATGACGACCAACGCGGTTGTACCTATTTTTAATAGTTGTTTAGTCCTCTGCAGTGCATTCCACTACACGTCCCGGAACCTTTAGTTAAATGCTGCACATGACTACCAAATAGCAGGCTTAGTTTTATCTGGCATAGGTACCGCTTTCCCAAAACGGGTTCATCCATCTTTTTTTTCACGAAAATATTTCAGCACTTAGTAATTTAGCTACGGGCTAGTTCTATCATTCATCCTACTTTTTCTTTATTTTTGGCTAAGTGCTCGTATTCAGTCACGGAAAAGTCCGCAGCCACATTTATTTCATCACTTATCAATACGGTGAAAAAGTCTGGTAAACCTTTACGAAAATAGATTTTAATAGTTTTTTTTTTTTTTAATAAAGATGAAAATTGGTATCAGATCATTGATTGAACTGCGATCGTGAAGTCAAAATCGCGTATACGTCAAACGAGCCTGTGTAGCAATTGTTCGACAATTGATTGGTTAACATAACATACGTAACATCACGCCTGTAATCCCCGAAGGGTTAGACAGAGGTGTATATTTGTACACCCACATTTCATTTATGTTTTTTGTAATAAAGGGCGAGCCTGTTGCCATCAACCAAGAATTTTCTGATTCAAAAACCCAATAACACTTTGCCCGACCGGGAAATCGAATCCAGGACCTCGTGCTCAGCAGTTGCCCTTGCGAACACTAGACCAACGAGGCAGTCAGTTGGTCGACGTATAACCTTATTGGACCTTGCTTTTAATCTCTGGGTCACAACAGTCCTAGAACATTTTCGCGATCAACAGTAATGGAGTGATTCCTAATGGCGTGTGCCAATATCATTAACTTTTAAAACACTTAGGCTATTTATTTTCCAATATGAGTAGAGTAAAATGAATTTTCCTATAACGTAATGTTCTAACAAAATTATACAAAGATTAGCCGGAATTTTCAAGCTACCCTCCATTACCCAAATTAAAGTTAATAAATAATATTAGCCGTTTGGGTGCGACGGTAATTAAATTTAGCGCTTAAGCCTTCATTAATAAAGTCCATATTTACGTGTTAATTAGGTTTAATTTACATACTTTTGCGTAATTTTTACCACCACACCCTTCGGCAATATTTTTTAATTGATAAAATTTTTGGTTCGTTTCAGTATTTTTGTTAGAAACTTTTTTACTCATTATTTTAATGTCATGTATACTTTTAGAGTCAAATCCTACGTAATTAGTAGGTACGTACATAAAACAGTCGTGTTACCTACATGTATTTCTCCAGGCAAGCATTTAATTTAGTCCTGTTCAAAATGTCGCTTGTCGTTCTGGAATGAAATCTCTTTGTTCTACGGATAATTACCGTTACTTTGCTACGTAGCGTACTGTACGACAGTTCACATGACACACATGTAAGCATGTGTATACCTACATTCAAAACAATAAGCATTTTCTGGGTAAATAGATTACAATTATAAGAATTTTCATTCACCGTCATCGTCTGCCTAGCCTTTTCCCAACTATGTTGGGGTCGGCTTCCAATCTAACCGGATGAAGCTAAATAGCAGTATTTTTCATGGAGCGTCATATCATATCCATACCACGATAGCCGATTACCACACAACTTTTCAATTACCGGTGCCATTTTCAGACTTCCTGTAGTGTGCTCATTCCTTATTTGCTGCCCTAAACATACCACACCATTAAATATGACCACAACTTTATAATACACCCTGTCAAACTCAAACTCAAACTCAAAGTATTTATTTCAATAATTAAACCATTACAGGCACTTTGGAGTGTCAAAAAAAAACAACAAAAAAAAGCGATGCTGGCTGTCACAGTCGCAAGACATAAAAACTTGTGATAATACTGTATAGTTCTTTACATGGCTTGATATTATAAGACTCAGCATAAATATGTTTTCTTAAGGAGACTGTCCCAAGATAGCATAGCAATGTCGTCACCAAACACTGCACAAGATGTATAACAGCTTTATAAGATATTCAACTCAGCTCAAACCTGGAGCTGCCAAATTGATGTTTGGTGTTTCTCGCTTCAGCATTCGCCAAAGCTATTGCCAAACATGAGTTACAGATGCATTTGAGCTGGTTGCAATGTAGACGTAGACGTAATATTGTATCTCTGGAATAGGTAGTTACTTTAAATATATCTAAGGTCAAAGTCGATAGAGTAGATTGCGAAATTTTATCTGATATTGACGGTTTATAAATTTTGGGGCAAGATAAGTCTATTGTTAGAGAGAGCAGTTTTTTTGTACAATCAAAAATGATGATGTTGATGATGATGCCATCTAGCCGTTTCGGCCACAGCGACTGCATTCGATGGCTTTCTAGGGAGGTTGTCGATAGCTTTGGTATTCTGCTCTATCATGTGCTCTCAAGTGACTAGCATACCCAAAAACTACATTGAGAATGAATGTGACTGTGGTAAAATTTTAACGGGATGGCTAAAGTCGTGCCAATTATGGTGTTATGTTTAAAATTGTCGTTTAATTTTAGGTGACGGATTTAAGAATTTCATGTGACTTAAATATTACGTAAACATTTTATTAAATGTTGTTATAGTTAGATTAAATGTTATTATAGGCAGTACCTACACCCTTGCATAACCCATCGAAACATACAGGCGGGATGTTATGTTCTATTATTTTTTGGAGAACAGATTTCAGTATGTATTCCTAGCGTAACACGGAAACCAAACACAGTAATCCGACATAATTCACTTCTCTCAAGTTCTCGCATAAAAGCGATACGCACCACAAATAATTTTCCTATCTATTTACTATAACATCGCTCTGACATTTCCGCCCTACCGTCCACCGAATGCGGTAAAAATACTCTCATGAGCTTGTTAACCTAATCGCTCACTCGTCTGAGATAATCGATTCGTCTGGTACAGTCACGGTAACAAATATCTATACACTAAGCAAAATTCTAAAGTGATTTTCTCGTGAAAAACGATTGCAACTTTGAGATAAGGCCTGTCCGGAAATCAAATACCGAGCCCCAAGATACAGACTGTCTACTTTGGGGTTCACTAGTAACAAGTTTATCTATGTTACTAGTTTCAGATAATATTTAAGCCACTTATAACATCTCTTGTCTTTTCTATTCCTATTTCTTAATAGTATGAGTTCCGAACCACTATGGACGTAACAAATTGAGTTGCTTATTGAACACATATTAGTGCTCCTGATTGTACCACCCATCGTTGCACGACTTTTTGCTATACAAACTTATGGGTATCAACATCAATCAAGTTTCCGTGTCGTGCTGAGCGAAATATTTTTTTTTGGTAGTTAAATATTTACCGACATAGTATGACAGAAGTACAAAAGAAAATAGGTTAATGAGAATATAGGAAGAACGTTTTTGTAAGTATAGTAATAGTCAGGGAAAACCCACGCAAAATAAAACCATGATTAAATCCATCAATCATAAGTTAGAGACCAACCCAGTATGCCTGAGAGATATTTCTCGTCGTCATGTAAAGCCAAGTCAGAGGCCCAAGGGCGGTTTAAAAACTCTGACACCAGGTTAGACACTAACCACACAAAAAAAAAACACAAACGACAAAATAATTGAAAAGCCAAGGTCAAGTCATTACTGTTTCCAGCAGGTAGTAACCGATCCCAATCAGTTACACAATACCCCCTAACTTCTCAGTAATGACCGTGTTAATAAGGGAGTATCACACGTCATTGTCAGCTGATTGTGACGTACAGGGTGCTATGGACAAGTCAGCTGATTATAGGAAATAGATACTGGACAAAATGGCCGTGTACTTGAAGGGACTTGTGTGTTACGGATAGTGGTAATTGGAATTTTGTTTGGAGATGTTATCGGCGTTTCTTTTTGGGGATACGTAATATCATCATCATCTGCCTAGCCTTTTCCCAACTATGTTGGGGTCGGCTTCCAGTCTAACCGGATGCAGCTGAATACCAGTATTTTACATGGAGCGACTGCCTATCTGACCTCCACAACCCAGTTAGTACTGGGTTACGTAATATTTGGAACCAAAATAATCTGAACATAGCCTTTTGTTTTGAGCATGACTTTTCATCTGCCTAACCTTTGTCCAACTATGTTTCGGTCGGCTTCCAGTCTAACCGTTAGCTGCTGAATACCAGTACTTTATATGGAGGGACTGCTTATCTGACCTCCACAACCCAGTTAGTTGTCTCTAGCTTGAATATTAGTGGCAACCAGTCACCAACAACACCAACCACTCCGTCTTACAGAGAGGATGCCTGTCTCCCAGCAATGGACAATTTATAGGCGGACTTTGCGTAGTTGCAAAGTCCGCCGTAGTCGCGGTGTTGTATTGTGTAGTAGTCTACACAATACAACAACAACAAACGTACAACGTACGTTGTTTTTGTACAATATTCTGACAAATAAATGCATTCATTCATTCATTCATTCAATGCCAACATTTTAGTATACTTGTATTATTTACACAATCTTTGGCCACTTATTATCTCTTAAAACGAATAATGAAAAGCCGTGTCTCATACCTTATTCATAACTTTAAAAATGGGTTTCGGACACCTCGTGAATATTTCAGTCCCGGCTTTGACCATCTTACAATATTTTCTGTTTGGCATTAAAAAAATCCGACCATTGCTAAGATTTTAATATCGTCACTAACATATTTCATAACATATAAATTCGACACGCACACAATATCGTGTATAGCACTGACATAATAACCCTTCCGAAATTGGCTTATAATGACTTAATAACGTAACACTCCCAACAAAGAAGCAGAGTGTTAACAACAACAGAATTTTTGCGAAGAATTTCCAACAATTTCGTAATTACATGCCTAACAATTATTGGGGGCCTCTACGCAGCAATTAGCAGCTTGATGCTCAAAATTGCTTCTCGATTAAGTAATTACCAACCAATTGAATTTCAACATCAAAGAATGCCCCTACTCGCATAAATAATATTAGATTATTCGGTGTTAAAGTATCAACCAAAGAGGCAAGATTAAGATGCTAATTTTATTTTGATATAGGTAAGCGGAGAAATAAAGGAAAAGCGACCACGGCCCGGAAAACTTAACAAGTGACAGCTTTCTAGGGGTTTTGGCCTTGACAAGGGTCAACGGAACCCTTAGATGCAAGCCCTCCTTCCTAAAGTGATCCATAAGTTACGTTCAACAGCGTCTCTCTACACGATAGGACTAAAATCATTACAGCTAAACAAAAAGATTAGGTCCCGTATCACGTTTCCCGGATTTCTTTTAACGAAAAGAAAACAATAAAGCAAAATAAAATGTCTCCGTATATCGCGTTAAGTCACATCACTACTGATCCACTTTCCAAGAGATGAATGTATTAATATTCTTCGTCCGTCACCGCCGAAGGATAAACGAAAAAGTTTTCTAGCAAAAAAAAATATATTAAAATAAAAAATACGTGGCAACTATATTAATAAATTCGTTTCACGTCCAATACATACGTCCCGCAGACATCAGTGTGGGGAATTTCAACAAGGTAGACCGTATAATGTTGTTACTAGAGAAGGGCCGATTAATCGGTATTCGAATTCGGCTTCCGTGTTTCTTCAAGGGAGCGCGAACGGCCTGAGGACAGCGTTTATTTGAATAAAAGGGTTGGCTTACGTTGTTGTTTTAAGCAAAAGTCAATAAAAGGATCCCTTGTAGAAAGGTCAAGAACCTTTTATAAACACCAATATATTTTCTACATCACATCAAACTAAAAATACACAACTTCGATTTGTTATTTTTATTATAACCCAGAAAAAAAACACAGAAAAAAATTCCCAAAACAGCCTGAAATTAGGCCGAACAGAAACGTCGAAGTGAAATTAATAGAGAATTCTACACAAAAAACAAATGCATAACTCTTGCGAACGATCCCTGTCGGAAAATAACAAAAGTATCCGAACATCGTCCTCGGCTCAAACGATAAAAAGGCCAAAGATTCGACGTTGGCCGAAAAATTGCTCTCGTCCGGACTCAAACGGTTACGTATAGAAGTAATATGGAAGCCCCCCCCCCTACCAAGCATTTGTATAGCTTGATAGTTTTTTCGATATTTTTTGTATAGTCTATAGTTTTCTTAGGTATTTCAGGACCAATTTTCAGTTTAACGTAGCTGAAGATAAGAGCGATTGTTTTTTGATAGATTTGTTCATTTCTCGATCTAATAATTAATAATGAAATGTTGGTCAGGTAAAGCGTTATTGGGTTTTCCCATCAGGAATTTTTCAATAGCAACCTAGAATTATACATAATTATGGCAATAGCTCGCCCCTATTACAACATAACTGGCGAAATTTGGGTGCACCTGCATAGATACGGCTCTGCCTAACGCTTGAGAATTAAAGGCGTGATATTATCTTATCTAATATCTAACCTCAGAATCCTTCATTTCAAGTAGGTGACAAGCTCAGAACAAGATCGATAAACCAGCACGGATTCCCGCCCCAAGCCATTCAAACTCGATTTTTCTAATCATACGATCAAATATTTGTTCGACTAATATTGTGATAAACTCGTCGCCCTACTTTTTAGAGAAAGTTTATTTAATCAAGAAGGAGTTTTCTATCTTGTTTAGAGATTAACTATCTGCCCACGTGTCTGCCTTTGAGAAAGTAATGGAAATTTCTTAGAGGTTATTGGATCATGGAAGATTTTTGTATTCCAAGAAAATATACTTAAGCTGCTAAGAACACTCGGTACAAAAATATCATTTTTCTATTCTATTTAAAAGCCAGTTACAAGGAAAATACAATAAGGTCTGTGAATAATTAAATGTATCATACGAGATAGTCTCCGTTTTCGGAGGTATGGGTAAAAGATTGGATCTAAGATATTATTGAGAGTACGTAAGATTGTAATTTGATTTGTATTTCTCCAGCGAATAAAATTATTTCTTAAGAAATTCTGATTGACCAGAAGTATAAAATGTAGTGAGGAAAATATTGAGTAATGAGTGTGACTTTAAGAGTAGAGGAAGACCAAAGGAACGATGGATGGACTGTGTGAAGGACGATATGGCTAGAAAGGAAGTGACTGCTGAGATGACGAGTTACAGAGAAGTATGGAAGAAGAAGACAATGCTGCACCGACTCCAAATAAATTGGGATGAGCATGATGAGGGGTATCAATGAAATAAGAATTAGACTTAAATCTTTTTGACATGAATTCTGCCCACGAGACTATTACTCCTCTATCATCTCCGATCAATCCATGTTAGAAACGAAACCATCGATTAATATTTCACAGAAACCGAACCAACAATCCACACAAAAAGATTCTAAAAAGATCTCAAACATTCGACCTTTGCAGCTACTTAGCATTTTTGTAGACTACCTACATCGCAAATCCTGACCAGACAAAATCTATTTCAAGTTAAACCCAGTTTATCCCACTCAATATCTTTAGCATAGGGAAATTCCTGAACATTTCTTGACCAGTAGATAGGTATGCACTCGAGGTAGCCGAGTACCCATGCGAGGAGAATTCCATTGCCAAGATGCTCGCATTATGAATGAGGATCCTAAGTTGTACGTGTACGAGGAAGATCCACGTACTGAAAATATACTTGGACCGTCCGTCCACTTATATAACCGCACACACGTCCAAGTTAACAATTTGACTCTGACAGCAGTTTTATTTCGTAGGAATAGGGGCGCTTTTTGAAGTTCAAGTGGTACCAGTCGTATGGTTGATAATACTGAATATACTTGGCTCATCCTAACAAATTGTCAATGCAATAATGTTTTTCAGTGGCCCGGTGGTATTGGATTCGACATAAAAAATTAAAACCCAAAAAGGCACTAGACTGTGTGTTACTTAATTTATTTTATTACCACTGATCTCAAAACAGTGAATAAAAACATTTTAAGAAACTCTGCAATGTCCTAGAACAATAAAATCGAAATCAGGGTGACATCACGACAGTAGTACCGCGTAATAGGCGCGACAACAGTAGGATATGCTCTCATACTACGAGAACTACCATCATGCGCAAAAGTGTCTTCTGTAAGGCTCCTATAATATTTAATAAATTACCTAAAAGTTGGAGAGAACTGCCCTTGTCAGTTTTCAAAAATAAGCTAAGAAATTTTTTAATCAGTAAAGTGTATTACAATGTTATAGATTTTTTAAATGAAAAGGACTTTTCTATTCTGACTAGTAATATGTATGGTAAATAATAACAATTTAATCATGTGAATCTTAAATCAATTGGCGTTTGACTGCTTACTATTGAATATTCTGGACATAATTTAATCTATTTTGACTATAATTTACTTATACTATAATATCTTGACATCAATTATTATTTATTTGTTTTGTATTTTGTAATGAAATTTAGAATGACTATAATTATGTAAAATGCAATTAAATATAATTTTTTATAATACCTACAAAATTTGTACGCCGTTAGTGGCAAAACATGGACGCACACAACATCTATTAATTCAATACCTTGCATGTCTGATTAGTCAGTTTATGTAAACGCATGTTTGACAAATAAATTATCTTTATCTTTATCTTTATCTTTATCTTCATCAACTAATCCACACTGTGCCCGCATGGTCGGTTATGGCCTACTCCTTTTCCCAAAGGAACTTGTGAACGGTGAATATGTTATAAGTTGATTAAAAAAAGCTCTTTGTTGTAACTTCAGTGCTATTTAAACAGTGCGAACACTAGTACCCAACAGTTTTGTCTACCATAGTCTTAATAGTTCTGTCTTGTATCTAAGACAAATAAGATTTCAAGACTCCATTGTTTTAGAGAGAACTAGTGACACTAGTCTGTCTAAGTACCCATTCTCTGCCATTTAAAATTTCAGACATTCTTAACCCATTCTGTTCACAGTTTCACGCTTAATTTTCGTATATAGTGCTGTTGTAATGTCGATATCTTTTCGCTTCGATAAACACGACGTAATATTCTTGACGATAAAATAATATGTGAATATTATTCGTTCCCTGCGTCTGATAATTGACTGAATTCATTTGCTCACAGGTTTACTCGTGTGGAAATATTGATTACCAAATGTTGGGAAGGAATTATTCTTATAAACTGGAGTGACTATGTACAAACGGCCTCCCCGTGACCTTTAATAATTGAGTAGAGAAATAGATTGGATGTCAAAATGTAGGAATGCAATTAATGTTTCCTAAGTTAAAGAAATAAAATCTACTTTGCATAATGGGTATATTTTGCGCCCCCAAGCGGTAGAATTTCAGTGCGTTAAAATCTCTATTTGATTCAATATAAGATTTTAAACTCATCATCAAGTCACTAACATTAACATTAACACTAGAAACGGGATATTTTCCAAAAAAAAACTTCTTCTTTTCTTACTTCTTCTCTTCTTCTTCTTCCTTTTTTATTTTTTTTGTTTTTTATCAGTAAACATGGTAAATATCCCGTTTCTATTTGATCCTTCCGTTCTTGTAATTATAATATTTTATGTCTTAAGGCAACATGTTTTCTGCGGGACTGTTCGAAAGAGATACCGCGGCCCTGGAACACAAAGGGCAAATAAGGAACATGGATGGGTTTTAGTCAGTACAAGTCTGACTCTCCCTTCCGCTCCGCCTAGAGTGGGGGGTCATTTGATGACGTCCCATCCGAAAAAAAAAAAAAAAAAAGTCAACATGTTTTGGAGTGAACGTTTTACCTATGTGACGACACGATTTTTTGAACACGTCCGTAACAATATTTTTGTTTTTAAACTTTTCTATGACGTAACATGATCGACAAAATATTATGATAAAAAGCTTAATCGTCCTTTTCTATAAACACCAACAACAAGTAATTATACGTAATGTATTTGCGAACGAGTTTAACCAACCTCTTTATTAGCCGACTTTTATTTGTATAGGACTTCGTCTAGTGCCAAATACTAGACTTAGCCCAAGATAAAAGTTAACTACAAAAGTTTCGTCCCAATTTTATCTAGGTAATTCGAGGACAAACAAAGGCTCCCCCAATTTCTAAAACAAACAGATCAGTAGACAAACAATGCGGAGTAATTATTAAGAAATTAAAGTTTATTTCAGAAAACAATTTTGATTTCAAGACCTCTTTAAGTTTGTATGATGTTTTTTAGAATTTCAGTTGATTGATTTAGTAAAACTTTTTAACAATGAAAAGTTTTGAGTGATGCGTCGGTAATTAAGGTTAAACCTATTTAGGCTAATTGATGCTTTACTTAACTAAGATTTTCTTTGTGAGAGAGATTTTGAGGTAGGTATTTAGCAAGCTGAAAAATAATCTTTATATATAAGATTATTAAGTTTTTATTTTTGTTAATGTTAATCTTTATAAAGTTTAAAAAAAAAAAGGTTGTGCTAAACTTATGGTGGTTTGAAACTAATGTTTTATGTGTTATGTGCAATTAAACCGTGTTTAAGAGTTGTCAGCATCAGAATTGGTATGGAATATTGACATTGACGGTTCTTGAACGCCGTTTAGTTTCTCACCTGAAAACTGCTCATATTGTATAAGTTACACATAACTGCGAACTTTTCCGTCTGTGATTTTACTATCAAGTAAAAGGTGCTTACTATTATTCAATTGACTATTAAAATATATTCACCCACATCTCATATTTAAAAAAGGTACTGTAAGATGCGCATACGTGAAAGTATCCAACTTCTTTTAAATAAAAAGCATTCAGTGACTTCAGCTAAATATTAAAAATTATGACTCTCACTTTTACAAGATTAAAACTGAACTGACATTCCTATGATAAAAAACAATCGTCTATTCTGTTTTACGAGTTATTTTAATTCAAGATACTATGAGAGCCCTTATCAGCCAGGCCTATCACAATAGACAGTCTGCATAATTTAAGGTTGGTTATAAGGTATAAAACCTTACAGAACTTGTATGGAATAAGTGGACCTTTGATCCTTTAATGACCTTTAATCTTGGGTCCATAAGCTACAAAATTCACTAAATAAAACTTTAGACTCTTAATCTCTGCAATCAATACATGTAGCCCTAATTAGGGTAAAACTCAAATGGCTCCGATCATTAACGCGTGTCAAGAATCCAAGACAGACTATAAATTATAATCTCGCAGGCAATGAAATCGTACTTACACAAAGACGGCTCAGTAATTAAGTTAAAGACCTAAATGCGAATATATTTTGGACTGTATAGTAATAGATTTAGGGTTTATTCATGGAGATTGCAATTTATCTAGATCTGTTTGCCTCTCAGCTCTCATGCGTGTTTATTAATTCATAGTCTTTTATTCAAAATGGCGTTATTATCGGTTGACCTAATAGGGCGAACTTTACCATATAGCTGTCAGCATTTGAACGCGGGTAACATGTCGTCGTTGAAGTTCTAAAACCACATAAATCAAAAATAGCAACTTTACAGTACAGTGAAAAAACTGCATTATTGTACCTATATAAGGTCTATCTTTTCATACACGAAATATTTTAAGAGTAACTTCTATAAGTCGTAAAGTCGCCATAGCAACGAAAAAAAAAATATCTGAGTGTTTTTTTTTTTACAAAATTATTATAATTCTAAAATTTTTTGAGACTTTTTGCATAAAACCTTTACTCCCATATTATAACAATGACAGTAGGTAAATACGACGTAGTAAACTAGCGTAATGGATGCTTAAAAATAAGGAGCCAGTATTTATTTTGTGTGTCAAGTAATTTTAAATTATTTATTTTTTATATAAAATATACCCAGAAAAAAGAAATCCCTTTAAATGACTATTATAGCCGTTAGATGATTCCCTGAAAATATTTCGTGTATGAATAGTTAGACCCTATACATATACAGGGTTATTTGTAAAACACCAACAACCTCGCAGGAGTAAATTACTAACATCATAAACAACAACATTTGTTCTACGACTTTTCCGAAAACAGACAAAAAAAATTCAACTCTCCATACATATGTCCGAACAGCTGATCGAGTTTTGTATGAAAAGTCGTTTTTTTTTTGTCTGTTTTCGGAAAAGCCCTAGAACAAATGTTGTTGTTTATGATGTTAGTAATCTACTTATGGAAATACCTTTGTTTACCTAATAGTCATACAGAAGACTAAAACAATTAGATTTCGTATGATAAATGAAAAATTTTTCCTATCAAGTTTTTAGTAGATTCATTTTTACCGATTTTGGTGGCAATGTCCTTCAAAAAGCTTGAGATACAAGGTAGCACCATGAAAAATAGGAGTGAGTTTTTTATTATTATCGTACACAAAGTAGACAACGCAGGAAAACGATATTACAATTATTTGAGTACTAAGGTACAGGTTTATGTTATAAGTCATAATTACTAAGCTTGTATTAGTACAAATTGGTTCTCGCCGTAAGCTTTGTATAAATTATTCTGTACTTACTACAAGGGTAATCCATCGGATAGGCTTTATTACCCTTTTACAACACTCTCTGGAATTACTATTCTTATCTAGGCTCTATACCTTAATGATATACAGTTTTACCAGGCTACAGTATTGGGGTATTCCTCAAAGCGCAACTATTTTTAAGCGCAACCAACTAAGCGCAACTAAATTATTTCTCGAAACGCAACCATTAGTCGCGCTCACAAATTCAAATTAAAAATATTATATGTTTATTCCCCAAAGCCCAACCAAAATTGAAAAATATAATGTATCCATAATACCCCTCTCTATTTTTCATCATGGTTGCGCTTTGAGGAATAATTTAGTTGCGCTTAGTTGGTTGCGCTTAAAAATAGTTGCGCTAATATTTTTAATTTGAATTTGTGATCGTTTCTAATGGCTGCGCTTCGAGGAATAATTTAGTTGCGCTTAAAAATAGGTGTGCTTTGAGGAATAACCCACAGTATTGATAGGCAAGCCTACATCTGAATTTCAGCCTAGACAGAGGTTTAACATAATACTTTCCGTACATACGGTTACAATATTTGCTACATTTCTTACGAAACGGTATCGATCGACGAAACAAAAATGTTCTCTTGAACATTTCGGCGGCTTATGTAATATGGTCTTACTAGTATAGAATCACGTGGCTAAACAATGGCTGGTCTATCGTTTTTCGAGGTTAAGTTATACTTTCTGCGGTCAGTATTTGGATGGGTGACCATTTTTCATAAATAGGCTTCGTGTGCGTTTATGAAAGCACGTTGAAAAATCGATCTATTGTCAACGAAATTATTTGAATATAATTCTATTAAACATAAACATAATGCTAGGTACCTAAATCAGTCGTTTTGGGTTATCAAAAGCCCAATTATAATTATCTGACAACAGGTTTAACCCTAAAATATCGATGTTATAGAGTAATTGGGTCGCAGCGGTCAAATGGCGAGTGACAGTAATTGACAAAATGTTGACATCATCTACTTTATGCTAAGGTTAAAGCTCCAACCCGATAATTAAAAAGGTCAGATGCGTAGTACTCGCAGCCGGGTTCCGTGTATAATCGGATGTATTGGAACTCGTGGCTAAATAAAAGCAGCCACTCGGGTCGATATTCCGTGCTTGCCTATGTTGGTCCGGGGTTGGGTGACCACCGATTACATACCGAGTTTCCTCCGTGCCTCGGAAAGCACGTTGGTCCCGGTTGTAATATTGTACATCTTTGACAGTCGTTACCTACAGATAGTCAGTAGCTCAAAAGTCTGTTAACCAGTCTTACCAAGGGATATGGTATTACCTATTACTAACTGGGTTGAGGAGGTCAGATAGGCAATCGCTCCATATAAAATACTGGTATTCAACTGCATACGGTTAGACTGGAAACCAACCCCGACATAGTTGAGAAAAGGTCAGGCTGAGTACACAATAAGGACCGTAGCAGGTGGCGTTGTTTTCTGCGTAATCCCATGAGAAAAAATTGTGCGAAAGTACGTTGGTAAAGTAACTAAGTAGGCTTGGCAAATTACGTAATTACGTAATTTTTTGGTACAAAAAACGCTATAGGTAACCAAGACAAAATAATGATGTCCAAAACACATATCACAGTTTCTTATATCAGTTCACAAAGAACAGTTCTTTGTCCCCCCCGTATCATTACGTTCCGTGTACTAAATTGAATAAAAGCTGGACACACGGACATTCCTTGTTAACCCGAGATCGTTTCTCAAATGACTGACAATGGAGCCGATTGTGCCCGAATGAGGTGATTTGTGTTGGATCACAGGTGAATGTGGAGTGTAAAGGTCAATTTGGTACTTTTTTGTGAGCGTTAGCACTTATTGAGATAAAAGATTTATCTGGGAGAACGGAGAGCGAGGTCAAAAAGATATTGTATTTTTGTTTTTCATTTTTTGTGATACGTTTTCGTGATTGGACCTTAGTGTGTTATTGATACGGTTTTATGTACTTGGCGTTATACTAGAAGAACATAAGTATAATCAGCCTAAATAATTGCATTACCACTGCTGGGACACGAGTTTCCTCACTATAAATGAGCCATAAACCATCATGCGGGACCGTTTCGAATAAGTGGGTGTCACATATCTTCGAATGTTTGATTCTAGGACATGCCGGTTTCTTCACGATTATACTTTACTGTTTTGAGAGCAATGGTGATGAAATAAACTACTAGAATTGATACTACAATATAAGCATAATCAGCCTATTAATGTTCCCACTGCTGGGACACAGGCCTCATCTCTATGAGAGGGAATGGGCTATAATCCACCACGCGGGCCCAGTGCGAGTTGGTAGATGTCACATGTCTTCGAATTTTTGGTTCTAGGACATGCCGGTTTCCTCACGATGTTTTCCGTCACCGTTTTGAGAGCAGTGGTGATGAAATAACTTACACAAAGTAAAGCGCTTGGCTGGGTTCGAACCCATGACTTACTACTCGTAAGTCGGGGTCTCCACCACTGGGCCACCGCTGCTCTCACAACTACAATATACTTGAATAATAAACAGCAATGCTACTTTGTTCTGAAGTCTACTTATCGTGGACTTTAACACCTAAATGTTTTAATATGATAAGCAGTTTCCGTCATCTTAAGAAAGTGGGGAGGCGAAAAACAAACTACAGATAGATAGATTCTATAGCATGATTTGCTCGCCTCGCCGACAAGATTATCCTTTCAATATACTTTTCAACCCTTTCGAAGAAACTCGGGGAGTCTCGGTTATTTTGCTCTGGTTAAAAGCTTCTTTTTGTTGACTCGGTCGTTATGGCCCCAATATTCTGAATGACATCAATAAATAAAATCTAAGAATCAATTAAATCAGCCATCGAATTTCGTCGCCTAAATATTTGTATTTTGTTTAGCACATACATAAACTACCGGTCAATGTGGTGATACTTGGAGGAGGCCTATGTCCAGCAGTGGACGTCTTTTGACTGAAATGATGATGATGATGATTCATAAACTAACACCTTTTCTCATGAGAGTAGGCAGAAACTGTTGTGCGCCACCTGCTGCGATCAACATTGGTTGTGTGGACTTCGCAACTGAGCTATCGGAAGAATAACACGTTATGTCCTGGGCGTCCCTCCCAACGTTTCCACTCACATCTGCCTTGTCTTTGTCCATGTACCTTTCATTCATTCTATATTGAATCTCAAATTAACTGGTTAAAATAAACAATGCTTTACTCAATTAGACGATTTGGTCATTATTATTCGTATGTTATTCGCTTAGTCAAATATTTTAGTTAATTAGTGTAAGTTTTCAGCTTCCTATTATCATTTATATCCAAATTAGATGAGTAATAAATTATCTGTCGATGACCATACCTTTTTTTCATTTACTGTACGGTTTACGTACAGGCTAGTAACTTGCTGACGCCGCGACCTACTTTCCGTAATTAATTTTATAATTATTTCTGATACTAAACGTTAGTTGACCAACAGCTACCTTAGCGAGTAAAACTGCGGATTACCATCCAACATAACTTGTGTGTAACTTTACAATAAACTTGGGATCGTGAAGTCTGTGGTTTTCGTCAATTCACCTACACTGCAACTCTACTACTCTGAGCCGTACATTTACTTTGGGTTTATTATTTAATTAATAATGTCCCTTTTGCCAGGAAACTACATTTATTTTGACAGTTCTTATGCCTTGTGAAGGGACTGTAGCTTCATTTTTTTTCTTTGTAATGATATTTTGTTAAATAAATGTTTTCAGACAGTCACAAGGCAACCTTCAGGTCAAGCCACGCTTGCCTAGGTTGGTCTGTATATACCCATCCATAGACCAACCTGACCACCCATTCCATACCGAATTTCCTCCTTGCGTCGGAAATTACGTTAAGAAGTTGATTCTAGCTGATATTTTTAGATCTTTGACAGTCGTTACAGGTAGTCAGTGGCCGACAGTCTGATAACCAGTCTTACCAATTGGTATCGTATTACCCAGTACTAACTGGGTTGGGAGCTCAGATATGCAGTCACTCCATATAAAATACTGGTATTCAGCTGCATCCAGTTAGACTGAAAACCAACCCCAACATAGTTGGGAAAAGGCTAGGCAGATGAGTTCTTGTGCCTTGTGAGGTCACTGAATTTTAATCTTTTTCGTTATAATGATATTTTGTTAAATAAATACTTTGAGACAGGAATATTTTTCATTTCATTACATTTCTATTTTTATATTCAATTTATATTGTTGTGAATACTTTCTTCTTCATCCGAACAAAAATAAAAAAAAATAAACTTACACATTATTTTGCTCATTAAAAAACTACCTAAAGTTTTCTAATAAAGTGGCTTCAACTTTTCATTTTTTATTGAATTTTCCTTACTTTAAGAACAAGTCCTAAGGGACGGCGTATCTTGATGTAGGCGTATGTCAAGTTTTCCCACCTACGCATTTTTAATACTTTTCGATGTACTAATAGACTGGTTTTATTATTCTAGACGGGTTCAACGATTTTTTGATATACCTAATATCTTTTTATTTAGTTGTAAAGTTCTAGGTTACTATTAATATTCAACATTTATTAGAGATATTTTTGATCTTTATAAAAGGGTCATTTACCAAGCATTCTGTACATTAAACTAAGTCCCACGCAAAAATTTTTGCTGGGAAACGACTTTTTTTTCGGGGCGAAAAATCACGTTTTACGGTTAAACTCACTTTAAACTCTCAAAACATAGAGGTATTTAAAGTAAAGTTATAAACCTTTTTTTTTTTTTTTGGATGGAAAATCATCAAATGACCCCCCCCCCCACTCTGGGCGGAGCGGAAGGGAGTGTCAGACTTGTACTGACTAAAACCCATCCATGTTCCTTCTTTGCCCTTTGCGTTCCAGGGCCACGGTGTCTCTTTCGAACAGTCCCGCAGCTCTGGCAGGACACCGCAGCTCTGGCAGGAAGTTATAAACCTTAAACTTTAAAACTAGTCTTAAAAAAAATCCTGAGAAAAAGTTGGAACTTTGACCTCCAATATCTCTGTAACTAGGAGGTTCCCAGGTACGGTCCAGAACAAAAAAATTATCACAATGACGTGGAGAATAAGTATTTTTCGGCTTTGTTAAGGGTCTTTTTACACACTGTATAATATTTTAATTAGTTTTTTTTATTTTTTTTGTCATGATACACCCGGAGAGGTGGGCAAGGATCGTCACTCACTGGACGCCTGAGGGTGGGTAGTGCCGACGAGGTCGATCACGGCGAAGGTGGTGTGACGATCTGACCAAGTTCGCGGGGCAAACATGGCCAGAAATTGCACTGAATAGAGAGGTTTGTGTCCCAGCAGTGGGACACAATGTAGCCTACACCAAAGAAAATATATATATTTGATGTATTTTATGCTGAATTGTCAAATGAAAATCCAGTGTTAGAATCCGGTTAGATCGGAATGGTATGGCATTTCGGAGAGAAATCAGACGCATGTTCTACGGTTTTCTGTAACGTGTCTTCTGAGGTACAGGGTTATCATACCAAACTTCCATACTCCCGGCCACTATTAAGAAAATCCTTATGAAAAAAACTCAATAACAATTTTTCCGACCTGGCAATCGAACACAGGACGTTCAACGATCACGCTTGTGACCTCGGAACTAAAGGGGTAGTCCCTGTCTGTACAGTTTACATTAGCTACAACAATCAAAAATAAAAAACCATTATTATTTTAAGTTGCCATGTATGTAAATTCGTAAAAAAAACAACGTAACAAAAATGTCTAATTCAGACTGTTCTAAAAAATAATGTTGCCATTTTTATTTAAAATTACACAATGAATAAGAATAATGCTTTCAACTCCAACAAAAGTTCAAAATGTCGTAACATTTTGCGTCTATGTTAGCGGTTTAAAAAAATATATAAAGTGACTCATTGTTCGTTTTGTGCCAGTAACGACATTATTTCCTATTAGGTATACGTCCTGGGTTTGTCTTGGTAAATATTGAACTTGGTAAATGTGTCTTGAAACGATTAGCTACTTTTCTTACATAATCGTAAACGTGAAAGTTCGAGAACATGTTGGTTGTATCATTGAGCATAAACCGCTAAGGGGATTCAGATGAAATAAGCACACAGATAGATCTATTTTGTGCGTCAAAATATGGAATACTTTTGTGTATTAGTTTCTCATGAATGTTCCCTATAATTTGAGTGAAAACGCAGACAACTTCTACCATTCTGTTAGATTTAATGCTTTTTATCGTATACCATATAAAATCATCATCATCATCAGTCTCCTGCCCTCATCCCAATTTATTTGGGGCCGACGCAGTATGTCTTCTTCTTCCATACTTCTTCTATTACTCGTCATCTCAGCAGTCACCTCCATCCATAGTTTGTTGGTCCATACAAAATTCCAATGCAAAATGTACCATTCTAAATACCATTGTGTGAATTATTATTATCGCTAGAAACGGGATATTTACCATGTTTACTGTTTTCTTTCATCATCATCCTCATTTCAGCCGAAAGACGTTCACTGCTGGACATAGGCCTCCCCCAAGTGTCGCCACATTGACCAATCCCGTGCGTCTCGCATCCAGCGGATCCCCGCAACCTTTACCAGGTCATCGGTCCACCTAGTGGGAGGCCTTCCAACGCAACGTCTTCCAGTTCGCGATCGCCACTTCAGAAAGATCCGGAGTGTACGCGTGTTATATGTTGCCAGGTCAAGTCGTCGGTATAGGCAGCCTGATCCCATCCGGAGATTCTTAGCACCCCTTGCCACGACGCGACCTCGACCGCTAGGGGCTAGGTCGAGGGTAGACGGGATGCCGAGTACTAGGGGCCATTTTTGTGTTGCGCTCATCATTGGGGGGGTTTTGCCATAATCGCCACGCTTGGCAGGCGGGTTGGCGATCGCAGTACGGTTGTTAAAATCACAGAGAACGCTGCTGCCTATTCTCTGGTAAGTCCCTTAGTCGCCTCTTACGACACCGGTAATGAAGATATAGGATGGTGCTATTCTTTTACGTCCGACACCATACGGAACCGACACCATACGGTGTTTTCTTTGAGTTCCCGATATTTCGGTGCAGAAGACTCAAAATTAACAAAACTTTAAGACTCAAAGAAAACAGTAAACATGGTAAATATCCCGTTTCTAGTGATAATAATGTTACTGACCATGGTAGTTTAAAATCTTATATTGTGTGTAGTGTATAAATGTAGTGAACATTGTGTCTTTTTCCACACTAACTTTTTCACAATACCACCAAAAGTTATGAAAAACCTAATCGATTCCTTTAACTTGTTAGTAAGTTCGAACACAACTTTAGTAGTTTCAATTCCCTAGGAGTAAATTCCTACAACACATAACCTAAGTAATAAATTGCTGGCGCTAAATCAATTTATCTGAGCACCTTGGAGAACTCGTTAAGCTGTTGCCGAAGCCTGCGTCTAATCTTACAATATCAGGCATCTTCGATACTAAGGCTGAAGGCGTGTGAGTTGGATAAAGTGTTGAGTTTCGCTGATAGGCAGGCAATATGTGTACGTGCAGCTAATTAAAGTTTTAATTGAGAAGGGTTTCAATTAAACCATTCTATAACCAAGATACTGTCGCATACGATGAACATCAGAATTCATCAGCAAAAAATGGCTATTGAATTACTAGCTGGTCATCCTTAACTATGAGTGCTTCTTGCTGATGTTATGCTGTGATTTGACTGGTGACTCAATCTGGCGCTTTCCAGAGTTAGTTAGTGTGACCTTTCTGGTTTTTTTTTATCTTATGACTCTTCCTTTCTGTACCCGTCCATTTCCTTACATCTTTTAAAATTAATATGATTCTGTGGACAATAGTGTGGGTTATGCATTTGTTTACTATGATACCTAAACTAAATATTAACATTGTAACGTATAACTATTTTTTGTCCCAAAAAAGGAAAAGATAAATGAGTGAACCGTTGAATATAATAAAACTTAATCTAATATATTGACGTTATTTATACCTAATTGTTGGTAAAAGCTTATCCTAAATAAGACACGCTTTGAAGGTGAAAACATTTCGATAAAATTTTGCACTGAGGTGGAACATTACATAAGTTAGTAGGACATAGGATATGTTTTTATCCCGATAGCATGTTCTCATGGGATTTGTTTTCGACTGTCTGGCGGGTAAAGCTACTGGTTTACTGGTAAATCGGAAATTGGAACCACGAAGGTATAAATTATAGTAACACCTGCACGACTCGTATGTTTGCGGTATCACTGCATATATCACACCATAACGTTCGGTTTTGGTTAATTTATCTCTTTCAGCGGATAAGTGTGTTTGAGATATAAGGTGGCAATTCTGTGTGTGTGCCAGTTAGTGCAGAATAGTGGCCATTTGTAAAATAAAAGCTTTGTTTTTAAAGGTTTAAGCATGAAGTGGACGGCTATAGTGGGGAAGACCAAATATATTGGATGAAGAAAGCTTTTTGACCAACACTGTATTAAAAAGTAGAAAAGATGATCCATACTGCCACCATGAAGGGTGTAAATAGGCCCTTAACGTAACTGAAAGGCACTTTCTCCCCGACTTTGCGATCATTTTTTTATTCTGGACTATACCTGGGAACCTTCTAGTTACGGAGGTATTGGGGGTCAAAGTTCCAACTTTTTCACAAGTTTTTTTTTTTTAATATATGTTTTTAATGTAAGATTTTTACTTTACACGACTCCACGACCCCCGTACTATTAATCCATCCATCAGCACAATGCTTTGAGTGCTTTCCATCGAGTCCTACCGTAAACCGTGATTTTTGCGTAAAGTTACTTAATAATTTTTGCGTAAAGTTACTTAGTTTGATTAACAGAATGCCTGGTTGACTGCTATGTGAAGGGTCTGTTTACACCCTGTATTAAAATCTACGACGTCTGTAATCCCCAAAGGGTTAGGCAGAGATGTACCTAATAGTACCCCACATTTCGCCAGTTATATTTAAGTCCCATGTAACATGCGAGCCTATTGCAATCAACCGGACACAAATCCAAACTCCGTGGCTGCTACTTAAAAAATCCTGATAGACACTTTTGCCCGACCGGGGAATGGAGCCCAGGAGATCAAGCACAGCAATCGTGCTTGCAACTACTAGACCAAGAGGGCAGTCACCGCTAAAGTATCAGCACTCAACACTATAAGCTCCTCAAAAGCAGTTTCCCCTAAACTTTTCAACTCTCTCCAAGAAAAATCCAAGTACTTACATAAATTAATTCCGAACACGTTCTATTATATACAAACCTACCCACACCTACTACCTAGTACATTTTAAACCTGTACATTAAATGTAAATTACTCTTATACATTATTGATACACGATGCTTCGTGCAGAGCTCCGTTTACAACCCATTGTGCTTACTCTGAAACGATACGGGCTTGAACAACGGTTAGACCGCCCATTGTACGTAGACGGTACGTAAATGAAAGGTATTTGTTAGGTTAAGTATTATGTAATTGTAGGTACGTTGCTGGGTTAAATTTCGATCATTCTGAGCCCTTTGTATTTGATTTTCTTTGTGTGTTTTGATTTTTGTATGACTGAAGGGTTACATTGAGAAAACATAAGAGCAAATATTTGAAGAAATGAGGTCAGTTTTATAAAATAGAACTTATAGGTACTGTCACTTACGGGATATCTTCCGTGATTGTTCATAATTTTGATCTCCTGATATTTCGACGCTGTTGCAATAGCCATGATCGCGGGTTGACTGGAGAATGCGGGTTGATGGTCAATCACGGAAGACATCCCGTAAGTGACAGTATAAGTTTAGTTTTAAACCGGGAAAGCTGATTGTACAATTGTGTACAAGGCCAGGGCTTCCGATAAAATTATTATGTGTTCCATATTTCAGGGCCCTCACGGGAAAAGATAAAGCATTCGTTTTGTTCTGGTCCAGACAGAATGGGAACAAGATGCCCAAATAAGTATCATTATAGGCCGTATTTTAAAAGTTTCAGTTATTTTCGATTGGCGCTTTTGCTTTGCATTTATGAACCATTTAAAGATTTCATAGATATTGTCATGTTAAGAAGAAATTAAAAAGAAATCTTTCCTCGTTCGTCTAGCGGTAGCAAGCGCTACTGCGGACCACAAAATCTCGAGTTCGGTTTCCAGGTCGAGCAAAGTATTATTGTATTGATTAACAGCTCTTGAAGTCTTGATTTCTGCCCGATTGGTGACAATAGGCTCGGCCTCTATTTAACTCTGCCTACAGAATCAGTTACCTCTGCCTGACCCATATTATTATTATTATAAGCCCATATTGTCCCACTGCAGAGCAAAGGGCTCCCTTCCCTCCTTCCACATTTCGCGATCTAGTGAGATTGTTGGCCAATTCTTTGCGAAAGAGTCCAGCCCGCGGCGTTGTCGTTTCCTGCTATTTGGTATCCACTGAGTGGTAATTTTTGCCCATTGCTCCTCCGACATGCGGCAGATGTGACCAGCTCAGTTCTACTTCAAACTAGCAGCTGTAAGGCCAGCACCAGCTATTTGAGTTTTGAAGCGAAGTATGGAGTTTCTGATGCCTAACACATAGGGGATTACAAAAATATTGTCAACATAGCATAGCATAAGCATAGCAGCATCCTATAAAGTTCCCACTGCTGGGACACAGGCCTCCTCTCTATGAGAGGGAGGGAATGTAAACATAAATTATTTTTTTAATCCCCTGTGGAATGTTTTTTTGCGAGTCGAGCTCGTTGAATTTTGAATTATAACAGAAAGGAAAAAAAACAAGAATACTTGGCCATTTGAATGCCAAAACTCGACATGAAGTACCACCATCCAAATATTTTCACTTCCCATTAGGCATGGCATGCCCCAACATACTTTTCCCTTCAAAAACCCACATAATTCAATTTGAATGAGGCGAAGGAAAGGATCTAATTAACTCAGTTTCCCACTCGAGTGGGGTTTGAACACAACCTTTCTAAAAAGGATGAATGAAAATAAGTTTGATTGTGTACAGACCGGCTGAAAACCACACCCCAAAATGCAGTGGTGAAAATGTTGCCGAATTTTTATGAAAAAGCTTTGCTTCATGCGAAAGTCGTGTACGACAATTGCAGCCGTATTCAAAGTTGTTACAAACTTTTGGCGACATTGCAGCCACGAATGCAAGTTTAAACCACAAATTTGGTACGTCTCCGGATTCTGTTCTTGGTGGTGCTACTGAATCGCAACCATACTTATTTTATGGCTAAAACTGAGGCCAAAAAGTACGGCAGTTCCAGTGTGATTATTCCAATAAAAACACATCCAAAACTATTTTTTTCGTTCTGTCTCTTCTTCTGTAGATCTTTGACTGTCGTTACAGGTAGTCAGTGGCCCAAAAAGTCTGACAACCAGTCTTACCAAGGGGTATCATATTACCTAGTACTAACTGGGTTGTGGAGGTCAGATAGGCAGTCGCTCCATGTAAAATACTGGTATTCAGCTGCATCCGGTTAGACTGGAAGCTGACCCTAATATAGTTGGGAAAAGGCTAGGCAGGTGATGATGATGATGTCTCTTCTTTTAGCTGAAATCTTTA
This sequence comes from Noctua janthe, assembly GCA_910589295.1. Taxonomy (NCBI): domain Eukaryota; kingdom Metazoa; phylum Arthropoda; class Insecta; order Lepidoptera; family Noctuidae; genus Noctua; species Noctua janthe. The sequence continues at coordinate 5,361,414 of OU342561.1, forward strand.
GTCTCATCAAAGGAATTGCTTTTATATGAATGTTTTGGCAGTGAGAACGCTTAGTTAAGTGTTCAGCGACATTTTAGTAGCTGTGAAGTGGTGTGGTTGTGCCTCGTCTGATCAGACCCTCAATTCATCTTTTAGGTAAAATATTGCGATCGACAAGCGTCTGCACGAATACCAAGGTCGCGATCTAATTTGTATTCAAGATTAATGATAGTTATAAATCACAGAAGAATTTTTGGCTCATAAGAATCTTCTAAAAGTGTAATAATATTTCAAGGAGCGAAACTGTCTGGTTTTATAAGATTAGTTATTTAATTTTTGGGGTTCAATTTGTGTTTTATGTTGAGAGTTGTTTTTTGCGATTGTAATTCTGTTTCAAGGTGGATTGATATCTGGTAAAGTCTTCGCTGGACATAATATACTAGATTGGTCGATGTCGATGATGATGGCAGCACTTGGAGAAAGCAAAGGCCTGCAATTGAAGCCAATAGATAATGGGTCTATGTCCACTTGTAGTCTATGCTGAAACTATGATGATGAGCTTTTCATGACTACAATAATATTAAAACTTGGACTACTTTTAACAGCATACGAGAACAGTAACATTTAAAAAGTAAATATTTTTTCAGTAAATGGGCAAAGAAACAAAAAATAACAAATACAGCCGAATCGAATGACCCGAACCATTGTATAGCTGGCCTTAGATTGAAAGATTAACAATTACACCCAACCATCAAAAGGGTGAAATACTTTTACTTAAATAAAGATCTTTCTCCTTTATCCTGAATAATTCACAAAGTTCTGTGTGACACACGTTTTAAGCAATGGTTAGAAGATTAGATTTAAAAATTAAAAAGGTTGACAATCCCCTAAGTGGGTGGTGAGGATTTTAATATATTTAAAGCATTTGGTACTGAACAGAGCTCTCCGTTTAATAAAGGTTCTCCTAATCTTTTATCGTTTTCTAAGTAAAGGGTAAATACTCTTTCAAGGATTTTGTACTTAGGTTTTCGTCTTTTCTTTATTTTTTTTAATGGTATTAATGTATATGTAAGGAACTAAATATATATATATAGTATAGGCATAGTTTATTTTAGAGTCATATCAAACTTGAATACTTAGGCACTTTACTTGTTGATGCATTAATGCATATTTTAAGATACTTTGATTTAATATTACACTTTTACAGTAAAAGTAGGTATGATGTATTCTTGAAAACTAAGTTATTTTTTCTACAACAAGGTCATTTTTTCAACAAACATATTTTTTTTTTAAAAACGCTTTAATAACAAAAAAAAAAAACAAAACAAATTCTTGCCGAAATTTTCATATCACAGAAACACAACATTTCAATTTAGGGGAACACCGGTTACCCAAAACGGCGCAAGATACGAGACTACTAAACAAAAAAGTTACAACAAGCAATTATTACCAGCCGGTGTAGGCAGGGTTCGTAAAAGTTGGACCCATAAACGCTGCATGAGAATCGGTTTGAATAAAAATGAGCTTGCCCGACCACAGAGGTTTTTCCACCGGCTCCGCGTTTTGTGAAATTGATAAAACGGTCGCTGAGATGGCTTTACAGCGCTTTTTTTCGCTTTGTGGCGCTTAATGTTACATTTTGTAGCTGTGATTGAAAGAACTATTTTGGTGCTAGTTGTGTGACTGTCGAATTCAGGTTGGACGAATTTACATAAATATTTCTATTGCGTGTAAAAGGTACCCTTTTCTGTTGAATATTTAACATTACTTTTTGTAGGTCTAGAGAAAAAACAGGTGCCGTTTGTTTTGAATTATTATATGAGTAGCCTTCAGGAAAGCCTAAATGTTTTTAGAAAGGAACTCACGCATTTTTTACAAATATAAAGGTCCTTGGGTGAATTGCTCACCACCAAATATCCAGACCCCAACATACAGGAACTCGAAAATTTTAGCAATTTACCGACAAAGACAAAGGCTTTGCTAAGAAAGGATTTTCATAAATTCCTCACAAAGTAAGGTTAGGTATAGGGTAAAATGTTTCATGCCAACAAAGTTACAAGAAATTGCTTGCGTAAAACCAGCTAAGTGTAAATATGTTTTTGTCTTGAATTAGAACTGTCTAAAACTGTAGATATGTTGTCTTGAAATTGAGTCTAGCCAATCAAGACCTTTCACCCCTCATTCTCTTCGACAGATCAATTAAAATCGAACAAATTAACACCTCGTCACGCCACCTCTTCGAATCACGAAGCGACATAATCAACTGTCTGTCTCACTGACCGCATGGCCCACTGTGTGTATGCGATACGCCAGCTAATTCACACACGGCATGACAAGCGCAATCTATCCTACCCTGCCCACTACATGCGCCACTGAAATTAGCTGAGAGCCTGAGAATGATTGTTAGAACGTGTACTTAATTAACTTGATTAACCTGTGTTCTCTGTACTATATTTCTATTGTGCCTAGAGAAAAACTGTATTGAAACGTTCTCACGTAAACAATTTATTTGAAGTTTTCATTCTTTCGTTTTTTTTATGTATGTGTGTTATTCTGAGACGGAGCTCGTGGCTAAATAATAACAGCCGCTCGGATCGATCTTTAGATTAAGCCGTGCTTGCCTAGGTTGGTCTGTGGATGGGTGACCACCTATTACATATCGAGTTTCGTCCGTGCCTCGGAAAGCACGTTAAGCCGTTGGTCCCAACTGTCATTTGTAGATCTTTGACAGTTGTTACAGGTAGTCAGTGGCCCAAAAGTCTGACAACCAGTCTTACGAAGGGGTATCGTATTACCTAGTACTAACTGGGTTGTGGAGGTCAGATAGGCAGTCGCTCCATGTAAAATACTGGTATTCAGCTGCATCCGATTAGACTGGAAGCCGACCCTAACATAATGGGGAAAAGGCTAGGCAGATGATGAAGTGTTATTCTGAATATTAATTTTATAATAAAGTAACCCACATTTCAACTATAACCCATATGACGGGTACAACGAATAATTTACACAACGATTCATATTCACGGTGAGGCAGATATTCTGTAGACAGTACGTAATAAGATAAACTAATGGCCTGAATATTTCTAGAACGCTGGCGATATTTCATATTTGAGTCCAGATATCTTTAAACAGCATGGATAGGTTGAATAGAAAACGACTTGAGCAGATATTTTTTGTAAACACGCGAAGGCTAGACTTTCATGTATTTTTAACCAAATATTAGACTTACAAGTAGATAACAATTATTTTTTCTATTTTTTTTTGCCTTTGGTTTTAACGATTGCCTGGCAGTTTAAGTGCTATAAGCGACCTACCCAAATGTCTGTTCTTTGGTATTGTCCGTCGTCTCGTTGAGCTTCTTGAGTTATAAGTTGAGCTACACGTTAACTGTCAAATGCTTGCACTGACTGGACAGGTCCACTCAAATCTGTGTGGATCTTTCTTCAAAAGACCATCTCAGACACTAATCTGCATAATCCTCATGTGAGTTGACCTAGATTATGTCTGGACCTTAAAAGAGACTTTGAACTCTGAGTTTGTTTCGGCTGTTTCTTCTCAGAGGAGGCAGGTACGAAACACCAGCTTTATCTAGTTTACAAAAAAAAATTACGTCTAAAAATGTTTGTAGAAAGGAATATGTATTCAATTTTACACTCCATCCATGACGTTATACTAAAATGTCTTTTATCGAATCAAAAGTATTCACAATGCCATAATCGAGTAGTGAAATCATAAAAAATTGTTTACCTCGTTGATATATCGTTGAATTTATTTCGTCAAAACTTTCTTTATGGGACCCGCTTTGGTTTATCAAACAGTAATGTCAGATCGTATAAAAGCTACGAATTTTACTGTGCTCATTATTTTTATATGAGTTTTGTTTGTACTGACTGACTGCGGTAATAAAGATCATATCTCTGTCTCGTTTAATATTACTCTAGTAATAAGACTGGGTCCCAGCTTAGCGCCTTGTCACATCGCATCAACTAACCTGTCGTGTAAATAATCTGATACTGTAACGCTTACGTCCCACACAGTTCCATCTCAGATAATGAGATTTCTATACATACTTATTTTTAAAGACGTTACTCGTTAATACACAAGTCAAACTAACTTACAAGTCAAAGAAAGACCTATTTGTTAGGTAGTGAAAAATATTTTGAATGGAGGACCTGTGGAGGATAAATGTCAATAACTTTTATAGGTTTTCGTAGTAATACAACGACTTTCAACCCCCTTTTTATTCGGATGGGTAATAATCAAATGACCTCTCCCGCTCTGGGCGGAGTGGAAGGGAGTGTCAGACTTGTGCTGACTAAAACCCATCCATGTTCCTTCTTTGCGCTTTGTGTTCCAGGGCCGTATTATCTCTTTCGAACACTCCCGCAGCCCTGGCAGGAACCCTTGACATAAGCTTTTTAGTAACATAAGTAAATACAATTTCTTTTTGACATTTTCGTCGTTATCGCTTTTAGAATGACACTTTGTATAAATCCTCTAGGCTAAAGGGATTTTCTCTAGGTCATTACACCCTTTATGATAATAAAGGGTTTTAAGTTTTGTGAAAAACAAAACTAGTGAAAATTGGTGAATTTTCATCGTTTTCGCGGTGGCCAAAGCACAAGAGGACTGTGACGAGGATATCACGGTATTGTGCATCCTTCTTTTCAGTGTTCTATCAGTGTGCGTCCATCTTTTAGCAACGACCAATTTTCAAAATCATGCGCATTATTTCGCTTTTTCCGCGAAATCAGAGAAGACGTTTGATAGCACGTATCCCAATGATTCTGATTGTGTCAGTGCGGCTTGCTTCCGCTATGGCCATAATTGCATCCCAGCGGCAATCTTGAAAACCCATGTTTCTCTTATGGCTAATTATACGGAGTGAAAGGAACACCGACGCGAAAAAGTTACCATGTATTCAGTATAATTATCATTCTAAACCCATCATTCGAATTTTTTTCTCGGTAATTAAAAAAAACAGCTGCTTTATACATTTTGACCATATAGGTATTGCAGTTTTGTAGAAAACAGCTGTTTTTATTTTAATTACCTACTAAAAAAAAAATATGTGATTTTTTCTGTGTTTTTGTGTGTGATTTTTGTGTGTGTGTGTGTGTCTGTAGATTTCATGTAGATTCGACTATCTGTACAAATTCATTTCAAACCACAAACTTACTCGAATCGTTGTAAAGAACAATTCTTGCAAAAAAAAATATAGGTCAGCTACCTACACATTTTATCGTTTGCCGAAACCCTAGTTAAATCAAAGGTTCATTGAATGTAGACCCTGGCTTTAATAAATTCGCTTAACTGGAACACCTCGCCGCGCCGTACCTTACATAAAAGTAACAGGCGTGTGTATACATAAAAGAAGATACAATGTAGTTATGTTATAAGAGCAGTAAATAAATTCGTTTTCCCACTAAAGTGAAAAGGCCTCGCCTTAAATGGAGAAGGAAACAATGTAATTATCTAGCACAAATGTACGCTTTAGACTATTAGTAAGTTCAGGTTTTCTAAGTAATAACAGCTGCATGGTCGATGCTTAAAGTTAAGCACCGCTTGACTAGGTCGGTCCGTGGATGAGCGATCATTCATAAGAACCACCTCGTGCTTTGGAAAACACGTTAAGCTGTTGCCAGTTCCAGCTCATACATAGATATTTGATAGTCGTAACGGGTAGGTAGCCAAAACTTCGAAAGTTTGACAGTCTTACCAAGAGGTATCGTGTTAACCAGTAGGTAACTAGACTGTGGAAGTTAAAAAGACAGTCGTCTCATGTAAAATACTGGTGTTTAGCTGCATCTGGTTAGACTCGCACCTGATCCAAATATACTTGAGGAATTCCCAATCCATATGATAATGATGAGGTTGCCTTTGAAGTATAAACACTGAAAGACATCTCGCTTTTAAAAATGAGGACGGAAACGTAAAAAAAGTACGAGACTTGCATGTCAATTTAGTGAAAAGTGAAAAAAAATAACGATTCCGACATCTTTGGGAGTTCACCATATTGGATTTAAAATGACGTCACTTAGCTAGCCATGCATTGTCATCTAAACTAAACATGTTTAGAAAATTTCAGCTCAATCCTAAACCGAAAAGTGGGTCAAATTTAACTTACAAGATTTTTTACATTGTTAGTTACAGTCTGAAACTAATAAAAGCGTGTTAAAATGCGAAACGCTTTAAAAGCGATTATCGCTAGTTAACGCCCTCACAAAACCTGAACAAAAAGTCCAGTTTTACAAAGATAAATAAAAAGGAAAATCTGTTACTTTAACAGGCATTCAATCATAAGTTCTGTGTGGACCATCTTTCATCCGCTGTGACAAACATTGGACAATAAAGTACATCATAAATCATGGGGAGTTATCTTGTGAAATCTAGACAGTTCCCCTCTTTTCATTTTTGTCTCTGGAGTTCTTTACCTTTACACAAAGACTGGAGATATATTAGATTTATATGTATTAGGTTTGGGCTCAAAGTAGTCGTATATTATTATTTTGTAGTCAGTGGCTTGGTAATCTCTAGGGGCGACCTAAAGCCTGAAATATTTGTATCTAGTTACAGAAGTAATTTATGTAACTAATATCACAAAGATAAAGCCTGAAGATATATTATTTATACATTTCAGAATAAAATGTATGGTCTACCTAAGTTGTTCTTTACATCTTGATAAGACTACTATGTTTAATGTTATATAAACTTATCTGACACAAATTGAAGAAAATATATTGGAATATATAATAATTTATTTATAAGAATATTTACATTATTTTCAAACTACAAATCTATTAATAGTAATAAAAACATGTGTCAGTATCAAAAGGGTTACAGGTCGTCAAAAAATTCGTCCACATCGTTGTCAACAGGAAAAGTGCCCAGAAGGCTGGCACATATTGTAATATATTAAAAATAATCCATATATTTAAGGGTTCGATTCCCAGACCGGGCAAGGTTATTGGGTTTTCCATCAGGAAAACCGGTTAAGTGTTATTGGGTTTTCCATCAGGAATTTCTCAGTAGCAGCCACGGAGTCTGGATTTGCGCCCGGTTGATGGCAATAGGCTCGCCCTAATTACATGGAACTTAAACATAACTGGCGTACTGTGAGTGTACGATTGGGTACACCTCTGCCAATCCCTTCGGAGATTACAGGCGTGATGTTATGTTATGTGATTTAAAAGAATTTGGTTTTCTAAATCTCGCTTTACGCCTATGTACATAGTTAAGCAAAAACTTACACAAAAATACTGATCCATGATACTTGTTCTTGTTCTTAACAGACGCTCGGGTCGATCTTTAGGTTAAGCCGTGCTTGCCTAGGTTGGTCTGTGGATGGGTGACCGCCCATTACATACCGAGTTTCCTCCGTGCCTCGGAAAGCACGTTAAGCCGTTGGTCCCGGCTGTCATTTGTAGATCTTTGACAGTCGTTAGGCAGTCAGTGGCCCAAAAAGTCTGACAACCAGTCTTACCAAGGGGTATCGTATTACCCAGTACTAACTGGGTTGTGGAGGTCAGATAGGCAGTCGCTCCATGTAAAATACTGGTATTCAGCTGCATCCGGTTAGACTGGAAGCCGACCCCAATATAGTTGGGAAAAGGCTAGGCAGATGATGATGATACTTGTTCTAAAAACATAAAGCTCCCACCTTTAATATCAAATAAGTAGCACTTCTCTATAGCCCCGTTATTGGAATACGTGTCTCATAAGACAGGAAAATCTGTCCTCACTATATAAAAAAACCTTTTTGATGACACTTTTATAGTTCCCAAGTTTTCCAAGAAGGTTTCAATAAAATTTTACGTCACACCTACAAGATATCGAACGTAATATTGCGACAATGTACGAAGAACTTTATATACAATTTTGTAAGAACAAATGGAATTCTTAGTACGAAATTCCCTTGAGACGGCATAACATCTAAGTTCTGAACACAACCACAGGGCAAATCTATGTATGTAGTTGTACGATAAAACTTAGGCCGTATCTCATGTTTACTTACATAGTACGTATTTCATAACTAAAAGACGAGACATCTTAAACTTCAAGTTAAGTTCTGGTGCTTAGGTTCCCCGCTGAAACTCTTAGATTGAGATTTTAAGTAAGTTTGTGAAGTTGTAAATTAGTGTTACATGGGTGAGGGGAATTTTCTTCGTGCTAGTATTTTCCCAGCCTTCTAACGAGGTACATTTTGTCTTAATATACTAGTTCTTAGCTCGGATAGTAATACTTGTTCTCAAATTATACACGTTTTGCTAATGAAGAGTGATTTTAATACTACAGTATCGTGGCATTGTACGTAGCGCGAGCTACGCCGTAGCTATACTACGGCGTAGTCGCTACGCCATTCGGGAGATTTTTCGTGTCAAGAATTTATTTTTGATTAAACTTACAAACAAAATAGTTTGAACTTATACTGTCACTTACGGGATATCTTATTAAATATTTCCATTTTAATTTTGAGTTCCAGTAGTGCGCGTAGCAAAAGACAAAGAAAGAGGGTAAACAGATTTGTATGCACCTTACAATTTATTTGCCATCCACCTGCATTCTCCAGTAATCCCGCGATCATGGTGCTTGCAACAGCGTTGAAATATCGGAGTTTGAAATAATTAATAATCACGGAAGATATCCCGTAAGGGACAGTATAAGTTTAGTTTTAAACCGTGAAAGCTTAAAGCAGTGTTTAAAATAGTTTGAATGGGAAATCATCAAATGACCCCCCCCCCCCTTCCCCACTCTGGGCGGAGCGGAAGGGAGTGTCAGACTTGTACTGACTAAAACCCATCCATGTTCCTTCTTTGCCCTTTGTGTTCCAGGGTATCTCTTTCGAACAGTCCCGCAGCAATTGTGTATACCTTACTTACTATTAATTTCACTTACCCGAGATATACAGGCGTGAAGTTGTGTGTTATGATTTATAAGCATTCTGTTGCCCGAATACAACTCACGACCTAGATCCAGAACATAATTATCACGCTGCGCCAAACATTCCAGTTGTCAACATAAACTTTATTACTACATAAATACAAGTCATAACCGCATGGGACCTATTTGTGGCATACATTTACATTACGTATATAATTGGCAATTAACTGACCACAGATAATTAGCTATAAACAAGTTTCTGTCAATAATTATGTAGTATCTGTATTGTAATTATCGTTGAGATCTACGAGCTGTGCCGTCAGTCTGTAGTAATATCACTAATATACAATTTATTATTATCACTACTGATGTGTAAGAGGATACGTATGTATCTTATAACAGGGCTAAGTGTATACGGTGTTACTTATAAAGTAGATTATTATTATAGCCTCTTTAATTCCAAAACGAATGATTTATGAAAAAAAAAATCAAATATATCATAGAATTATTAGTACATGTGCATGCATAAAATAAAATAAAATGGCGCTGAAAATTGGATCACAAAAGCAAAGGACAGACAGACGTGGATCAAAATGGATGAGGTCTTCACCCGTTGAGGGTTCCATAAAGTAGTTTATTTGGGAAATAATTTGTTTGGTGTCGACACAAAAATACACGCCTTTTTTCATAGGCAGTTACTATAAAACGCCATCACCTGCAACGATCCGTACATACTCTTTTTGCCTCGTTTACTTCGCCAGTCTATCCAGCAATATTTTTAGAAAATCTTTTGCCATGCCTAGCTACAACTATAAACAGACCGCTTTAATGAGTCCTCCACCTTGCCCCATCAAAGGCACAATAAGCGTTAACAAAGTCCTAACAATATCCCACAGGCTTTAAAATAACCATAATTCACGTAGGTATTACGATACTAATTAAACCTACGTGATCAACCTTCAGAATATTCTTTAAATTGATACCTTCGCGTGGACTCATTAAAGTCGGTCTATACTGTTCATGTTGCTTCAGCATAAGGTATGCGTTAGCGAATTGTCGTTGTGACTTTACTTTCGACTTAAAGTTGGTTTTATTCGATTTTAATGCACTTGGCGTATGGTTTTGCCATCTCTAAACAATGTTTTAGTTTTTTTGAACAGTTTCTATTAGTAAAAAAGATTACCCTTTTTTAAATCAAATTAAATGTAATGTTAAGTACAGATACCAAATTAGAATAACTTCTTCTTTAGTAGTTCATTGACATGACATTACGCCGAAAGTAACCAAGGACACAAAACAATAACTAAAATAAACTTAAGCTGTCATTTCAAGTTAATAACTTACATAAAAGTTATATCTTGCTGTATTGAATGTTTTTATTTTATGACAATCGGGCTACATGGAGACAATAGTAAATCTCTTTTTTATCTTTTTAATGACGAGTTTTATTGTATAACTGTTTTTTTATCGTTATCTTAATATTGTCTATGGTGGATAGGGATTTGGATTTATTTATTTATTCAGTAGTACACATACATTTTATCCAATTAAGTTGACGCCATCAAAAACTCATTAGAGTTTTACCGTGCACCAAAATCATCGACTAATTAATTTAGAGAGTAGGTACTTAGTTAAATAGAAACTACAACCAAAAATTACAGCCGATATTAGGCGAAATAATATCTAATACTCGTACTGACGAGCGAACCTCGGTGACCAATCCGAACGTCCCGCGTCCATTCAAAAACAGAAGTGGTGGAGGAAGTTTTTAATTGATACAGGTTATTCCTAAAAGTATTGATTGTTTTATCATTCTATAGAAACCACTAGCTTTAACTTTTCCTTACCTATAGTGATTGGAATCACTGATGTTAATAGGTAGATACAACTTTGCTCGTCCTGCTCACAAAGTCCCAAACTAGTATCCTAAGTACCTAAGTAGGTATGTATTTAGGATAAAGAATATGTTACTTTTCGTACCATAACGTATGCATATAAATAGATAGGTACAAAATCCTAGGATGATCGGTTTATTCAATCTAGGCATAAAAGTAAAACCACTTAAAATTAAGCACTCGATCATACATATGCAGGGTGTTCAGTTACTTATTTTGGAATTTTACTCAGGAAAATTTTCATTTTTTTGTTTTATATATTATTACATTCTTTGTACGCACGACGGCCGATCAAGATATACAAAACCAGTTTATACGGATATCTCATTGTGTAGGCAATCTATAAAAAGCGAGGCCAAGTTATACTGGAAATGTACAGCTTCACGCCGCCGTGTGTACGCAGCACTCCATTAATGTAGATAATAAGACTAAATTAAAAAAAACAACAATAAATATACAATATATGTTGAAATACTCTAACGAACGACGACGCGTGAAATCAGCTGTTCACTTCCTGCCTAGCTACAAAGTTCATCGTACTCGTCGTCGCGCTTACCGTGCGCTACATGCGTTTTATCATGGTAACAATGCATTGCGTATGAGAAAATAAAACAAATTGATTCCCATAACGTTCCAGAAATAATTTCTTGTCCCGGTCATCTTAGTATTACTAAATTTACCCCATCAGTCTTCGGAGGGCTGTTACTTAAACCCTGTAAACATAATCTCACGCCTATTTCCCATGGGGTAGGTAGGGATGATCGATTATATTCACTTATGCAAAAACAGTAAAACGTGATACTTTAAAGTTAACAACACTCGTTTATACATTTTTTTTTATTAAGCCTACATTGTCCTACTGCTGGACAAACGCCTCATCCATAGCCTTCCACTCTTTTCTACGTGCGGCTTTCTCAGGCCAATCTCTCACAAACAATACATGTTATACACACGCTATTTCCCATGGGGAAACACTCGTTCATATAAATGGTTAGGCTTATAAATACTTCGTAATGAAATCTAAACTAAATGAACATCACGGAAAAATACGGGGGTAAATAATGCAAAAACTCGAACCGAAACTCACATTCTCTTGATAGTAATTCTGGCCATCCCCGTTCAATTGAGACCGAACTACCAAGTGATTAATTGGTCAACGGATCAGACCCCAGCAACCTTTCGATAAATAAAGTCGCCACCCTTCTCACCTATCCGTATCTACAAGGACAACCCCTAATTAATTTTCTTCGTGACTAATTACTGTAGACTTCATTTGAAGTCATTCATCTGTATAAAAACATTTAGATCGTTAACTGCTTCCTTGTACTCGTATGTATTGCTTATCGAGCTTGCCTATTAGCCACAAGACCCTCTCGTATAAGAGGGTGGTATTCCACAGGACACTGAACTAACACTGCACTAAATTGATTAATCAATTACCCATTCACAATGGCTAAAGCTATGTTCAGAGGGACTAACACGAGGGCGCTGTGTATTATTATTATTGTCTATTTGTCCAAATAACCTTAAGTAACTAACTTAACCTATTGACAGCCACTGACGTCAATGGACGTCAAATCAAAAAGTGCTCACGACGACGCCTCGGACGGCACAGCACGTCGAAAATAACATTTTTTAAAAGCGCTTGGCGTAGAGAACACAGATTTTCATTATTGACGTGGTGGACGAAAGGTTAACAATAAACTAAAAAATTGCTTCAAAAAAACTCCTTAATGCTGTCAAGTGGTAATACCCCAAGAGACTGGCGGCGTTGCCACGTTGTATGGCAATGCCACCAACGTGTTCTTTCTCCAAATTAAATAAATCATTCACCCAAGTATGCTGAATATATTAGTATCACATTTTAACCCTTTAACTAACTCAAAATAACTTAAGTCACTGTTAACAATTTGGATAATAACCTCAACCTAGCGAAACACAATTGAAGTACGTAGAACAATCAACAAAATGAACGCAAAGGCCCAATCATCGGTCTACTCCTAAATCGCGCTTACGAAATTTTCTCACGTAGCTATAACTATCTGGTTGCGAATATCAAACTGGCAATCTCTAGACAGGCCTAGGCTATCTAAATATATATCTAAGCCTTCAGACTACCTACATCTAGACTCTAGACTGAATACAATTATGGAAGTAAATATTTATATGAGTTTGTACTGCGGTCTGTATATCTACTACAAGACAAACTAAGATTGGTAGTGCTTTGAGGACACTTGTGTTTGAGATGCTAGTTCTGTGATGTAATATTAATGTATACTTACAGAGTCTTCACACATTAAATATCCATATATACACGCTGAACTAAAAGCAAATATAATGGTTGCTTACTTAGTGCTTGGTCTGAAGTTACTGGCAAATATGTAGGTGAATACCACAGAAATTCAACAGGTGGGTGAAATAAACAAAAGAATATTCACTATTTATTTCTTAAGTAGGTATATCAGCGTCCTGGGCAAGTTGACCTGGTTCCAACCTTGTTGATTTACTAATTGCTAGCTTAATCTCGTACAGCTTGCCTAAGTAATATTAAGCATAATCAAAATCAAAGCATTTATTTCAAGTAGGCCAGTTACAAGCACTTTTGAATTGTCGAAACAAAGACAACAATGAAAAATAGCTACAGTCCCAGTCACAAGGCATAAAAACTGTGAAAGTACTGCAGTTGCCCATTCCCTAACGTAGATCTCTATGGAGAAGAACGGGCAAGAAACTCCATGGACACTCTTTTAAATCAGAATACTTTTACAACAATTTCTCCTTTTTTTTTGTTTTGGATGGGATCATCAAATGACCCCCCCACCCCCCCCCCCCCACTCTGGAAGGGAGTGTCAGACTTGTACTGACTAAAACCCATCCATGTTCCTTCTTTGCCCTTTGTGTTCCAGGGCCACGGTGTCTTTTTCGAACAGTCCCGCAGCTCTGGGAGGCATCGGCCCATGCGGACCCCTACTCGGTTGCTGACATCTCTTTGAGGCGCGCGTGGAACACGAACGCGCCGTCGACACGGCCTGTCGTCATAAGACGGCCGGACGGCGAACTAGCCCATAACTCGCCGTCCACAGGCCCGCGCCTACGGTGGCCGGGAGCCACCACGTGACCCCCGACGCCCAGGGCTGCTCCCGCGGCGGCTGGGACGGGAGATTCTTTCCCTCTCACGTCCCGCCACCTCCTTCACTAGCATGACTGCTTCGCAGAAGGTGGTGACGGCTTCCCATTCCCTTTCGCTCCGGACCATGGCTTGAACCAAGGCTGGATGCGAGAGATCGCCGCCGCCAATCGCCGCTACAAGGACACGGCGGTGCTCCGCCCAAGCGGGGCAGACCTCTACGGTGTGCTCCACCGTGTCCTCCGGACGATCCTCACAGTGGAAACACCCGGGCGTTTCCGCCCGCCCGATTCGGTGCAGGAACCTCCCGAAACAACCGTGTCCGGTGAGGACCTGCGTCAGGCGGTAGGTGAGGGCGCCGTGGCACCTCTCTAGCCGCTCCTCAAAAAGGGGACTTATCGCCACTATGGTAGCGTGCCCTAACTTTTACAATACTTTGGTAACATCATTTATGTTGAGATGGTACATTATGTGAGAACGATGCAGCAAGATGTGTACGTTAAAAGTGTCCATAGTAAAACAATTCAAAAATAAAATAATTAATCCAAATACGCCGTGGCAACCAAGAGATGACCAGACACAACTGACAGCGCCCGTTCATGAACATGACGCATGTATCAGCACCATTCAACTCAACTATTTCAAAGAGAACTAAATGATCCGAAACACGCGCCACCATAAGCGAGACATTTGAGTGAACATGACATACTCCTAACCGCAAGGGCACATTCAAGTCAAGAAAAGACGCAAGTTTCCAGCGAATGACAGCTTTCTAGTATATAGTACTCACACAATATGGCCTATGCGGTTATATATAATAATAATAATAATAATAATCCCAATACTAACATACTCGTTTGGAGTGATTAAATGGTCAAAAACTGACATCCAGCAAATCGAGAGAACAACACGCACCACACTTACTAAACACAATAACTTACATCCTAAATCTGCAATAGAAAGGCTAACTATAAAACGACAAAACGGAGGGAGAGGCCTAATCGATATTCATCATCTTTGGCAAAAACAATTATCTAGGTTAAAAACATTCTTTAACAGTAAATCTCACACAAGTAACATACATAAAGCTATAGTAATGAACGACAACAGCTACACCCCACTTAACCTAAATGAACAGACAGATACACAAAACACCAACAATGAAGACCCACAGAAACAAAAGTTAGAAGATTGGAAGAAGAAAGTGTTGCACGGACGGCATCCGCATGATCTTGAACAACCTCATATAGACACATTAGCATCAAATAAATGGCTTAAAATTGGTTCTTTGTTCCCGGAAACCGAGGGCTTTATTATTGCGATACAAGATCAGATCATAAATACCAAAAATTACAGGAAATTCATCATAAAAGACCCCACAATGACTAACGATAAATGCCGCAAATGTCACACCCAACCAGAGACCATACAACACATCACAGGAGCTTGTACAACACTCACACAAACAGATTATACTCATAGGCACAATCAGGTAGCAAATATCATCCATCAAAACTTAGCACGCAAACATAAGCTCATTCAAGACTCAAACACTCCTTATTACAAGTATGTAGCACAACCAGTTGTAGAAAATACCACACACAAACTCTTTTACGATCGCGGCATATTAACCGATAGAACCATTCACTACAATAGACCAGACATAATCCTTCAAGATAAAGTAAATAAAGTCACATACCTCATAGATATAGCAGTCCCTAACACACATAATTTACAAAAAACAATAGGTGATAAAATAAGTAAATATGCAGAATTGAAAGAAGAGGTGACCAGAATCTGGAGGCAAGAAAAAGTGTACGTAGTACCCATAGTAGTCTCCACCACGGGTGTTATACCCAACCACCTCCACCATAGCCTCAAATTATTAGACCTCAAAGACTCAATTTATATAACACTTCAAAAAGCCGCGATTTTAAACACCTGCAGAATAGTAAGGAAGTTCATGCAAATCGACGAAAATGAAATATCACACAACTCACACACACACACGCTACGTTGACTTGGTTAAGGCCCGTTAACGTAGCTTAAACTAGCCAAAGAGCTAAGAAACAGAACATGTTTTCCAAAATAATAATAATAGCGTTTATTGTGTCCAAAAGTTATACACAAACAATTTTGGGTTTGGAGTCTTCAATTAAGCAAATGATGCCTGTATTAAAAGACTCCGCTCCTTCACAACAGTAGGTACTTACTTAAAACACAAAAAAACAGTACATGGGAGTAGTAAAACAAAATATAATTGTGTGAACGTGTGTGTGCGTGTGCATAAGTGTGGATGTGTTGTTGAGTGTATATGAATGTAATGGATGTGTGATTGTATGTGTATGGGTGTGTGATTGTACGTGTAGGTATGGGAGTCTGTATGAAGGTATGTGAGTGGGTCGTTTACTTGAATTAAGTTACGTTTTGTAGGAGAGCTTCAATATTTCCATATGTCAGTGGTTTTATCCAGTCAATCAACATTTCTTTACATATATGATAAGATTTTGCGTATACGAAAATTTCTTTATTTATTTTGTTGTATAATTGAGCTGATCGTTTACTAAATTGGATGGATCCGAATTTGGTCTTAGTTTTAGGAATTTCGACTATATTGTGTTTTCTTCTCCTAGAATGTATATCCGCATTATAAGGTAAGGATTTGTGCTTTTTTAAAATTATTTGAGTAATGTATAGTTTTCTAACTGACAATACATCACTAAGTTTGTAGAGGTTCTGTGTAGAATATCCCCTTTTTTTAAAATACATAATTTTGATTAATACTAAAGAGATTGAATTTATACAATGCAAAGATAGTTGTACAATCTTCAGCAGCTCCAACATACTATTAAATGCCATCCATTTATGCGCCCCTGTCCTTGTGGAGCAGGACCGGCATTGAGCCAAGCATTTTTATCAGCGATATAATCGTCCAACTTGTAATATGCTTGCTTACATAGTGTGCGTTTAATGCATGTTTTAAATTTCGTTTCATTCAGTTCAAGAATAATTTGTGGAATTTTATTATAGCATCTCAAACAGTACCCCATGAAAGATGAGTCTAAAGCCCGGCTGAACTAATTGGCCTCTATTTCTAGTACCGTAATTGTGTCTGTCACCTCTTTTATTAAAAAGATGTAGATTTTTTCTGACATACATTATGTTTTCGTAGATGTATTGACAATGTACCGTCATGATGTTAATTTCCTTAAACAGTAAACAAGATGGTCACTTAGTTTCCACAATTATTTATTAAATAAATATCCATTTTATCAGCATCAGCCCATCATTAGAAAACTGAATTCTGAATTCTGAATTCTAAAAACTTTTTAAATATATGTTTTATTTTATGAGCATTAAAGAATAAGAATAAGAGTCAGCCTATAGCAGTCCACTGCTGGGCTTAGACCTCTCAAATCGCAAGTCATTCGACACGGTCCTCGGTAACTCTAATCCAGATGCTACTAGGTTTAGGAAGATGTAGGAAGATCGACGCTCTACCTAGCCTGAGGTTGCCGTCTACTTACCTTATAACGTTTCGAGTGAAATCAGAATGTTTAAATATTGTAAGCCTTTAACTCTGCCTTCATAAAATAGAACCGATTACTTCCTACCCTAAGCTCACACATACCCTTTTCCGCTACCATGTTGGGACAGCCCAAAACAAACAAGACCTAATTACATTTCGCACACCGCTTACGGAATTCAAAAGAGAAATTATCATACGTATGGTGGTATGACAATTCCATACGCTACAAACTCAATGTAGAACTATATTGAATAGACAATAACCAAGGAACAATAGCACAGATTGTTCGTAAATACAGACAAACTTACACTCTGTGTTCGTTGACATATGCAAACGTTGGTAGGGTCCTTGTAGGAAGAAAAGGGGTAACTTGAACAGGTACCCACTTAGTTGGTAAAAGCTTTGTACACATGGATACGGATGTCTCTTACATTCCAAAACTTTAGTCTTTTGTTGGCGCAAAATGACTTCAATAGTTTGAAGGAACTCGTGGCTAAATAATGACAGCCGCTCGGGTCGATTTTCAGGTTACGCCGCGCTTGCCTAGGTTGATCCGTGGATGGGTGACGTCCCATTACATATCGAGTTTTCTCCGTGCCTCGGAAAGCTCGTTAAGCTGTTTGTCCCGGCTGTCATCTGTAGATCTTTGACAGTTGTTACAAGTAGTCAGTGGCCTGCAAGTCTGACAAGCAGTCTTACCAAAGGGTATGGTATTACCTATTACTAACTGGGTTGAGGAGGTCAGATAGGCAATCGCTTGCCAAGAACACATGCTGCGCAATGATGATGATGATGAATCTTGTTATTTTGACATGTCGTCATTGCACTCGCAGAAACGGCAGTAAGCAATAAACACAATAAAAATTCATTTAATACCACAAGCCAGGATACTTTAAACTGTCCCTACCACACAGTGGAAGTGTAAGCGGTAACAGTAACTATGACTTCAAGATAAGACTAGGCACTAATGACGTGTTATAAACTTACATAATGTGAACTTGGCTCGTGCAGCAAGCAAAACCAGCAAACTCTTAATGGGTTTCTTTAATGAAGCCTGCAGTATCTTTCTTACCAACATATTGTACATCCATTGAAATAATACCACCCACAGTTACTGCACGATTTATCGTCAAAACAAAAATAATCTCATTAATTGTTTGCAATACCAACATGCCAATCGAAATATCCTTTTGTTGGTAATTTCCTTGAAATATTTCATTACAATACGATATATAGATCACATGAATTTATTTCAAATGGTACTTGGATCTGCGTTTGAAGTATTAATTGCGTTTCAGTTGAAACAATCATTAATTTTTGTGAATAGAATAAACTGTCAATAGTTAGTGAATGTTTTCTATGAAAATTGAGGTTTCAGTTTAATTAGTATTGGACATGCATTGACTAACTGAATACTAAATTTCAATATATATTTTGTAAGCTGATTCAAAATGTCGCTTTTACGCGTCAATAAATTTATTTTTTAATGATCACCCAATTTATATACGAGTACGAAACATCATATTATTATTTCCTTTATTTATCTTTACACAAATCTTATACATTTTTAAATATTTCTTAAACTAAAAACAATATAAAAAACATTTAAAAATATAAAAAAATTGTAGCCCACCGGTATCGGGAACAGGGTCCAAGCTACCGGCGGTCAGGGCTCCAGAGAGAGGAACCTCCTGACAATACGAGCCGTGTCCAGGAGTACCGCTTTCTGAATCAAACCCTTGATCCAGCTGCCTAACGAGAGCCTCCTGAGGTATTGGTCGAGGCTCTTGGCAATTAAGCCATGGGCTGATACAACTATCGGCACAATGATCGCTGAGTCCACATCCCACATGTCGACAACCTCGTGAGCCAAGTCAAGATACTTGATTTGCTTATCTTTCTCGGCTTTCACGAGGTTCCCATCATGCGGGACCTTTATGTCAACAATCATTGCACGCCGCTCTGATCAATCCACCACCACTATATCAGGCTTATTGGCTACAATAGTCCTGTCAGTTACGATGGATCGATCCCAGTACAATGTGATACTGCCATTTTCGAGAACTGGGTCGGGCACATACTTATAGTACGGTACTTCCGATTCCACAAGGTTGTATTTTAGAGCAAGTTGCTGATGGATAATCCTGGCTACAAGGTTGTGTCTATGCAAGTACTCTCCGTTAGCCAGACGAGAACACCCGGAGATAATGTGACGGATTGATTCGCCTGGACGGTGGCATGCCCGACATATGTCAACCGTACCGTCCTTCACAATAAATCTCCGGTAGTTATTCGTCATCATAACTTCATCCATAATCGAAACATCATTATTATTACAGTATGTACTTTTATTCAACATATAAGAGGAAGTTTGAAAGTGGCGCCGGTGACTGAAAAGTTGTGTGGTAATCGGTTGTCGTGGTATGGGCATGTGATGCGGAGGAATGAGGGAAATGTTGTGAGGAAAGTTTTGAGTATGAATGTGAATGGGTATATGAGTAGAGGAAGACCAAAGAAACGATGGATGGACTGTGTAAAGAATGATATGGCAAGAAAGGAGGTGTCTGGCGAGATGACGAGTAATAGAGAAGTATGGAAGAAGAAGACATGCTGCGCCGACCCCAAATGAATTGGGATAAGGGCAAGAGAATGATGTACTTTTATTCAACATTTTAGATTTAACCGAAATTAAAGAAGTCAATACACAATGCAATTGTGTCCCAAACTATGATTTTGCACTATGGGACGTTTCCCATAGTGCATAATGATGGATGATGATTATACTTACGGTAGCCAAACACGCTAGGGTGTACCTGATAGGTTTGCCTGTGCAATGAACTGTACAGGCACATCGGAACGTGTATGTAGCAAAATTGTGAGTGTATGTCCTTTACGCAGCTTAAGCTTACCTCACGGATGTACCAGTACAGGTCAACCTTTCAGGTACACCCTAGCGTGTATGGCACCTTTATGCTAAAAGATGCGGTGTATTGTTCTGTTCAATCTTTATGGCGGTTCGGAAGTTAGCTGCGAGTGTCGGTCTGCGCATTATACAGTCAAAACGATGGATCCTCTGCGCCCTGCTGACACCTAAAATTGTGTTCTGCGCAGCTTTACGTTAGATGTTCCGAGCAGAAATAAAGATTGAACCGTTATACCTGAGCGGACCGTCACTCGCAGTTAACTTCCGAGCCGCCATAAAGTTTGGACAGAACTATAACTAACGAGCTACACCACATCTTTAAGCATAAGCATAATCATCTAATATTCCCATTGCTGGGAAACTGGTTTCGTCCTCAGAATGGGCAGCAATCAACAATGTGGGTAAGTTGTAGGTATATATATGTCTTCGAATTGATGAAACTGCAAAGATTATTCCAAAGTTTTGTTAATGGACTGTTAGGAGTTAGGTACATTGTAGTTTGTACAAATTGTTAAAACACATAATAATAATGTTTACTGTGCTTAGCGTGTTTGACGCAGTTTTGTCCCCGCAAGCATGTTTCAGTATTTATTTTATAATAGCTCTCAAGACCATTCTTGGAAATTTTGATTTCGAAACCGCATTTACCGTGTCTGGAACATCTGAGAAAAGTTGTTGGAATATTTATTTTTCTATTTGTAAGAGACAGCGTGGGTATTTACTTTTAACTGTTTGTCTCGTCACATTTCTAGGAAAAATATATCGGTACATCAGTTACGGTATATCACATCAAAAGATACCAGTAACGTCTAAAAAGTTTTGCCAGTATAATTAATTAGACCTTACCGTATATTTATAGTCTTCGGTATTCTTTATACGCATAATGCCTAATCATGGGCCTCATCAGAAGGCTTAAAGTCACCCAAAGGGCAATGGAGAGGGCTATGCTCGGAGTTCCCTTGCGTGATCAAATCAGAAATGAGGAAATCCGTAAGAGAACCAAGGCTACCGACGTAGCCCGAAGAATAGCCAAACTTAAGTGGCAGTGGGCAGGGCACATTGCTCGGAGAACGGATGGCCGATGGGACCGGAAAGTTCTGGAGTGGCGACCGCGAACTGGAAGACGTTGCGTTGGAAGGCCTCCCACTAAGTAGGCCGATGACCTGGTGAAGGTTGCAGGGATCCGCTGGATGCGAGACGCACGGGACCGGTCAATGTGGCGACACTTGGGGGAGGCCTATGTCCAGCAGTGGACGTCTTTCGGCTGAAATGATGATGATGATGATGATGATAATGCCTAAAAAAATAACTTGTTTAATCATACACTATTTTAAGCTTTCACGGTTTACAACTAAACTTATACTGTCACTTACGGGATATCTAAACCAATCTAACGATCTATATATCTCTATCTATCAGGAGCTCAAAATAATGAACAATCACGGAAGATATCCCGTAAGTGACAGTTTTAGTTTATGTTTAATCATAATTGCAAACGACACGGCGACAAAAACTCGTCTTTAATGTAATTAACAGACGTAATTTAACAAAAAATATCTCCTAACAAAGCTTTTCCTTATATTTTATTTTATTCATAGTCCGTAGAAGCCGCATTTCGGAGAATCATGTTACTGAAACATTACACGCCTGTATTGTTTACGGCCTACATAAAAGAATGTGTTTTTATCACACACACACATACATACACGATATTGCCGTCGGTAGTTACCTCCAGTCATAAGGACGTGAATATAAACTTTGCTGAATACTTTTGATCAGGCGATGTTTTAGAAAAAGTACAGACGATTATAACACTTAAATAAATATAAAATAAACATACGTTTGCGGTGGTCGTAAAATGCCTATTTGACCAATCAGCCACAGTGAAGGTGTGGTCAAATCGAGTGATCTGGACTCCAGACAACCAGAATTTGACAGATAATGTACTGAAATATCTGTCAAAGTACACACGGCGACCAATCAAGTTATACAAAATCAGTTTATGCGGATCTATCATTTTATTGGAAATCTATCCAAAATAAGAGCATGTTATACTGGATATGTATAGGTTGATTGGTCGCCGTGTGAACGTGATCCACAACCAGTCCGTAGACCACTTGGTTCCACCTTATCACAAAATACACCACCGAATATCTGTTCATATATTAGCTCAAAAGCGTCCAAAGATATTTGGGAATAAATGAATAGCAATAGTCTGCTTTATGTCAAAGACAGACGGGTGAATATTGAAGACAAACCATTCAATTAGCTATTTCTCATTGTTCTAAAACAAATGAAACATGATATTACAAAACAATTGAAGATCAAAGTGTACAAACACTTACACTAAAGACATTCGAAAATCAAAATTCCAGTATTCCCGTATGTGTCGAACAAAACGCCAAAAAGGTTTGATCGAAACTGTCATCTCATTCGCTAGAGACAAATCGAATTACGAGTGAGTATTAATTTCGGAAATTGGGATTCCATCAGTCTTTTGTACCTACCCGTTTAATAATGATGAAATCTTTATCATCGCGGGTTTTATGTGTCGAATTTAATTTTAGGTAAAATATTTCCGAGATGGTGGATTATCTGCAATGAATTTTGAACACGCTTTAAATGTTTGATTTAAATTGATAGAATAACGAATACTGCTACTTATTATCTATTATATGTACGCAAGCACAATTTTCCTGAAAATTATGCTTGCAGTTAAGCATTTTGTCATCGAGAAGATATACATTTTGTTTCTTTACCTCGATATACATTTATTATTGTGTGTTCCTTAAAATACAATATTTGTCGACTTGTTACATGGTACCAGGTAACACGATAAATATCCCGTTTCTAGTGTTAATGATAATTGTCTACTTTATTTTGTAATTGTCTTGAATTTAAAATCATTTATTCGACTACACATTTATTCAAAGTCATAGCATTTATTTACAGTACGCCCGGCCATTTAATGACTCTTTTAAACGTCAAACTTAACATGAAAACAAAATTTATTCTAGTTGCCGTAAACTCACTTTTGTTTAGCAAAATTTTACGATAATATATATGGGATAAGGGCAAGAGTCTATTGAGGATGAACTAAAACAACATAAGAAAAACATCTCTATCCACAATATTAATAAGAACCAAAACCCATAATCACTAACCATTCCCGTTCATTCCAGCGCTCCCGCTCGTCGACTTGGTTGTAATGGGGCACACAGCGCGCGGAGTAAAATCCGCTTTATGCCTATCTCTTCTACATGGCTTCCTCTTCCTCATCGGTAAGTACCCCCGTGTTGTGTACCGTGTTATATTATACGTAGAATATGGATTGTTTTAGAAATATTACTCTTTTTAAGAGCGGCTGTCGTTTTGCTAATGGCGTGTGGTTGTTTTATTTTTAAAGGGAAAAGGGTGGGTTGTTTTTTTATGTTTTATGTAAGTTTTGTTTACGTTTTTATTCTTGCGTAGAAGGAAATTGGCTATTAGTATTGTGACCAAATTTTACAAGGTTGATCTTAGTAAGGTAAAAAAGACTAATTAGAAAATAAAGATATTGTATTTTAATTATAGCAAATATTTATACAATAATTCAATATGATAAAATAATAGAATTACGATGAGATTATTCATTTATCTTATTGTATCGTATAATTTCAAAGATTAATGTGTTATGAATCTTGTTAAGCATTTACAGCTAAATGGATTGGGATGAAATTTTGCTTGAGTTAGGACATAGAATACTCTAGAAGGATATTTTGCGACCACAACGCGGCGGCTAGTCAGAACTACATTTTACATGGTAACTTTATCCATGAATCTCATTATTATAAATAGCTTTCGAAAGCAACTTAACATAACCAGATTATTAATTTTCCGATTTAAAAATATTGAAATCTGATTTAAGCGATTTTATTAACTACCGAAAAATTAATCGTGGAAACGTGAATCGTGAAGTACTTAATACTTGATCAATATTTTATTGATACGTAAAAGGGCTATGAGCAGTCACTGACATAAGTCAATTTAGAAATTTTTTAATAAAATTATTTTTCTTAGATATTTGTAATTTGATATGTAAACAATTCTTGACTTAGTACTTTTTACATTTGTAATTTGATATTTTATGTAGACAATTCTTGATTTAGTACTTTTTTTTGTATTTTTGACATTAAAATTTAATTAT
This sequence comes from Noctua janthe, assembly GCA_910589295.1. Taxonomy (NCBI): domain Eukaryota; kingdom Metazoa; phylum Arthropoda; class Insecta; order Lepidoptera; family Noctuidae; genus Noctua; species Noctua janthe. The sequence goes on from OU342561.1 coordinate 5,385,933, forward strand.
TTTGTCACAAAATTTGCATGCCGAATTTAGTAGGCAGAATATGATGAACTATTGTGTACCTATGTGTTATTGAATCTGAATTTCCATTTAATTTTTAATTTAAATCGGAAGCGCATTAACATAACACAATATAAACTCTTAGCTTTTTATATCATCATCTGCTTAGCCTTTTCCCAACTATATTGAGGTTGGCTTCCTGTCTAACCGGATGCAGCTGAATACCTATATTTTACACTAGCTGACCCGCGCAACTTTGTCTGCGCCACATAAGAGAGAGGGTTATAGAGAGTGTGAGTCAACCTTAAAAGATAGACATGCTATCGCGGACTCATGATTGTTGCGTAACTTTAACCGTTTACACAGCGCTATGTAATACATTTTCCTGTTTTGGCAATATTTTTCATTGATGCTCCGCTCCTATTGGTTGTAGCGTGATGTTATACACCCTATAGTCTTCCTCGATAAATTGGCTATCCAACACTAAAATAATTTTTCAATGCGAATCAGTAGGTAGTTCCTGAAATTAGCTCGTTCAACCAATCAAACAAACGAACTCTTCATCTTTATAATATTGGTAAAGATTCAAGTAGGTAACATTTTAATTTCTCGGAAATATTTGCATTAATCGCTAAAGTATTCTACTTATGTTTTTCCAAATAAGGGCTTCCCTCGACAGCCTTAAGTCTTCATCTTTAGACACTCGATGACAGTCATACTCCAGCTAGGACAAAAGTTCTCATCAAGGTGCATAAAATGAGCCCAAACATGATACGAGTATCATCATTCTCTTGCCCTTATCCCAATTCATTTGGGGTCGGCGCAGCATGTCTTCTTCTTCCATACTTCTCTATTACTCGTCATCTCGCCAGACACCTCCTTTCTTGCCATATCATTCTTTACACAGTCCATCCATCGTTTCTTTGGTCTTCCTCTACTCATATACCCATCTACATTCATACTCAAAACTTTCCTTACAACATTTTCCTCATTCCTCCGCATCACATGCCCATACCACGACAACCGATTACCACACAACTTTTCAGTCACCGGCGCCACTTTCAAACTTCCTCTTATATACTCATTTCTTATTTTATCCATTCGCGTAACACCACACATCCCCCTTAGCATTCTCATCTCCGCCACATGCAAATGCCTTTCATTCATCCCTTTTGTGGCCCAACATTCTGATCCATACAAGACAGCAGGTCTAACCATTGTTTTATAAATCTTCCCCTTAAGTTTAAGGGGAATGCGGGAGTCGCAGATTGTTCCCGTGACCTGCCGCCATTTCATCCATCCCGTGTTAATTCTGTGCTTTACACTACGATCTATTTCGCCATCGCTTTGCACGAGTGAACCGAGATACCGAAAGTCGGAGCCGACAGGAAGAAACGCGCCATTTAGCGCTATGACTCCAGAACTGGAGAGACCGCCGAAATCGCAGAACATGTATTCCGTTTTAGTTCTGCTGATTTTCAAGCCAACATTCTCCAGCTTCTGTTGCCATTTCTTTAATCTGCTCTGGATCTCAGATTCATCTTCACAGCCCAAACATGATATAGCTGCTGTAAACTCTTGCGGACCTCTTGCAATTGCCTTCCGTATGCAAAGCTCACGAAAAGCGATCGAACACACACTCTACAATATAGGCTATGTAGATTTTCAAAGCAGTGTCATAACTTTACGCTATCATAACTTTTTAACAAAGCCGGTCAGTCAATTTTAAAGTTATCTAGTGAGCACATTTTTATTCATTAGTACCATTTTGGTTGAAAAGATGTCGCTGCATGTATCTTACATATTGATAAGTTCTTCTTGAACACTCAGCATATTGCTGCTACATAAATAATAAAACTATTTATTTGAATAAGAATTAATACTACGATACGAATGTAACCAACTTTTGTTTCTACCGGGGCGATCTAATTAAATTTTAGAACACAAAAGCTGCTATTGTGACTTAACTATGATAGTTAGATATATGCTCTTGCGGACTTTTTAGTAGGTAATAATGAGTACTTTAATCATGTAGTACATCATTTTTAAGTATCATCAATAGTTTTCTCAGCGCAAAATTATAAGCAAAATTTTGCTACTATGGGTTACATTATTGCAATTTCCTTAAGGATCTCTAATTTTTTTGAAAATAAATTATAGCCTATGTTACTTCCTGATAATTTAGCTTTCTGTTAGTGAAAAAATGGTTCAAATCGGTCCAGTAGTTTCGGAGCCTATTCGGTACAAACAAACAAACAAACAAAAAAATCTTTTCTCTTTATAATATTAGTATAGATGGAGTGACAGCATATCTGACCTCTAAAACCCAATTAGTACTGGGTAATACGATATTCCTTGATAAGACTTGTTGTTAGACTTTCGGGCCACTGACTACCTGTAACGACTGTCAAAGATCTACAAATAAATTTATATATAAAATACTGAAATGGAACGCACCAATCGAATAATTTTGTGTCAATGATAATTTTCGTAACCTTTTTATCCCTCTTTAAATAGAGCTTAAATTCGCACAATAATAAAATTACCGATAAGTTATTCAAGAACCGTTTTCCTTTTTCCCTATTGCAGTCTTTACTCTCATCAAAGCTTTCAAGTAAAGCCTGAAGTTTATTGAGAGAATACTAACGAACATTAATTGGATCCGACTTAGCTAACTTTTAGAGATAATGACTTTCCTGAAGTGGGTGAAGCAAACTGCACTTTGGTAGTAACCTAAGTAGGTCGATTGATACATTTTGTGAGCATTGATCACTTAGTAATTTTTTAGAGTAACTTCGGCCGTTTGTTCTCTCGGATTTTGTCCTCGAGTTAACTTATAGATATGCGTTATAAAAACAAGGAATGCATTCGAAAAGTACAGCTATGCTCCTGCCACATAGTAATTATAACTTAACTAACATAGTATGCATGAAAGCCATGCGACTTTCTTTTTCTAATTTACCCCCCAAAAGTGGCCCCATGTTTAAAATTCATTAATTTACGTTCCACGTCCGCCGTTGGGTCACCGACTTACATATTATGTGTACCAAATTTCAACACAATCGGTCCAGTAGTTTCAGAGTAAATTGGCTGTTACAGACAGACAGACATGCGAGTGATCCTATAAGGGATCCGTGTTGTCCTTTTGAGGTACGGAACCCTAAAAATAAGCCACTTTCAAGAGACCTAATTTTTATGCATGCCAGTGTAGATTAATAAATAGATCAAAACTATAACATTGGAATAGTTTTAATAACGAGTCGAGACGTAGACGTGGTCGAGATTATTATCTGTGATCGAAAATCTCATAGAAAGATTTTAAATCAAAAATTCAATTAGAATCAATACGTAAAAGCTTCCTAGGACACAAGAACAGTCAATTAAACCATGAGGTATCTTTATCACGGACACGGGTACAGATTTACGGCCGGTATTAGGTTCCACTATGATATAGAGCGAGCCTAAAGTCATTTATCAGGCAGTTCCAAAGTCCGCCTAACGATTTTTCAACTAGAATATCCTATTCCGATTCTGGGATTCTAGCTCAAAGCCAAGCTTTGGCTTCAAAGCTTAATTCGTTGCATGAACATTTTAGAATTTATTTTTTTAACAAGCTTTGGCACCAGTTTTATTATTAAGGCTAGACGTCATTGGTGTTGACGTTACTTCAATAACTCACCAAAATATAGACATACAAAAACAGAATTTAAAACAATTTTTGAAAATAAAGACAACAAACGTAAAATTGTATTTGCAATAAAATGAGCCTCATCTCACGCTAGGCGGTTGGATCAAGGACCTGATTCAGAAGACAGTACTCCTTGATACGGCTCGCATTGTGAGGAGCTTCCTGTCTCTGAAGCCCTAACCACTAGTAGCGTGGACCCTACTCCAGACACCAGCGGACCACTATTTTTAAATTTTAATGTTTTTTTTTAGAAATATTTAAAAATGTACCAAAAATTCGAAGACATGTGACATCTACCAACGCGCACTGGGCCCGCTTGGTGGATTATGCTTATGTTATTTAAAAATGTAAAAGTTATGATGTAAATGAACACAAGAAATAATAATGGGCCTATGACAAGAAACACTCAAATCTATTAATAACACTCAAAAGATGCCTCCGTGCCATACTCTTGTCATAATCGCCTACTCGCCTATAACGACATGGTCATGGTAAAAGGTAGGTAACCCATTTTCACGCAAAACCGCACGGTGAGATTATGTAAATCATTAGGATTAGCTCGACCTCACACCTGATGTTATTTCCATCCTTTTTATTTAAACCCTGCCGGGGTTGTGTTTTAGCTGTCGGGGTTATTTTTAGGTTTTTAGTAGTACGAGTATTTAAAAGCCCTTTTCCTATTTAGTCGTGAGCTTTTTAATCGCGCTGGTCTGACGGAAATTGCTGTGTGTACTTATTTTACATACCTACACAAGTGAGTAACATATTGTAAGCCTGATCTATCTATACAAATAAATAAAATTGAAGTGTCTGTAACGTAATTTAATAATAACAGCTTTTTATTTAATGCATTTAAAAGTCAAGAAAAAAACGTTTTTTTTTTTAATTTTTTTGTGTCTGTTCCGGCTAATCTTCGAAACGGCTGAGCCGATTTTGATTAGATATTTACTGGCCGATAGTTGATGTTATAAGGAGTAACTTACTAAGGGCTACTTTTGGTTACGGTCTCGTGCAAAAAAAATACATGAATTTGTTAAGAAAATCCTATTGAAATGGGGAAGTAATATTTTTAAAATAATTTCACACCGACGTGTCATAATATAGGTAGACTAGACAAAGTGCGCTTTATCATCATATTTATCTTACAATAATGTTGATGGAAAAGTTGAAATTTTTGCATTGACATAAATGAGCGTATGTTATACATTAAAAAAAAACTGTGAAAGTTGTTGCAGAAATACGAAGTTCTATGAAAGCGATTATCACAAGGGCCTCAAGATTCCCATTAAACGTCAGTTTTTTTGCTGTAAACCATGGCATGTAATTTATTAGATACAAGAATGGCAATGTCTGTGACATACGGACGGACAGACCGAATGGGCGAATTTCAGGTTCCGTTTCATTCGGCCGCGGTACCCTAAAATTGAAAGTAAAATAACCGGCCAAGTGCGAGTCGCACTCGCGCATGAAGGGTATGTAACATAGGGAGCCCCCTTTAATTTTAAAATTATTTTTATTATTTGTTGTTATGACGGCAACAGAAATACTCATACTGTGAAAATTTCAACTGTCTACCTATTACGGATCATGAGGTACAACCCGCTGACAGACAGACGGACGAGGCTTAGTAATAGGGTCCCGTTGGTTACCCTTCTGGTACAGAACCCTAAAAATGTTCTAAAAAAATATGTAACCATTTCATCCACTTCACATCCCAGGTCTGAAGATGAACTAAAAGTATTGGGTCACAGCAAACGATAAGCTGTGATGGATCACACTGTACCAAATGTGTACGTAGTTCCAATACGTTACGAATTGAAACGTTGGACATAACGTGGATATAACGTGCTGGTACATTGCATTGATGGCACATAAAGTTGGAATTACATTAGGAATGGAATGATCGATACGAACAGAGGTTTTACGACGCATGGCATAGGAAGTGTGCTTGTTAGAGATTTCTCGCGTTCCCCTTTGTTTAATGAAATGCCAATGTTACAGGGATGAGGCTGCAACATTCGCTTTCAACATTTCATTTCAAGTATTGGAAATTCAGTTAAATATAATACATTGTAAAATGATATAACTGTAGTTAATTATTTCGTATTTTGTGGTAATGAAGTCTTAGATCTTAATTCATCTCATACTGGATTTACAGACCCAGCAATAATTTAATTAAAGTTCAGAAAAGTCGGATTGAACCTCTTTGGTAAAACTGAACGTTGCAGGACCCTGTATAACCTTTTACTTTAGAGGTCAAATAAAATGTTTTGTAGGCAGCATTTACAAGCTCATATGAAAATGGACGATACCCTTCATTCGCGCCCAAAAACATTTTATCCTTCACGAACCCAATCCCCTTACAAGATAGCCAAATAAGTCAAACTTAAAACTATCGCATTCGGGTCAGATCCCATCTCTAGAACCGAAACGGACAATAAAAAAACAAGGATTATTAACTATTAACAGTGAGCAATAAAGAGCAATGTCGTTGCCAAATGCCCACTGATACAAGGCACTGAATGATATCTGCTCGTAAATCATAGAGCGCCTCTTTTGAGCGCCTCTTTCGTTCGCCTCTTTTGTAAGCCTCGCGTTGTATTTATTCCTTTTCGGTTGGCTGGTTCTGAATGGAAACTGAATGTTATAGAGATATGTTCTTGCAGTTCTGTCTAAGATGTATGGATGGAGACGATGTTATGAGGTCGTGTTTGTGTTGTTCCTATTGTTGGTTTTGTGTTCAATTTGTAAATAGGTCATTTCTGAAATATATTTATAATAATGGTATGAAAGACTGCATTAACAGATTAGAGATCTACGAAGTACAATCAAGCGCGTACAATCATGCGCGTACAATCAATTATTTATCCTATTGTATTGATTACTATTTTATGTTGTTATGAACATTTTGAAATCCACACTATTATGAACTAGGTCTTTTCTCAAAATTGCAACCGTTATTTTACGACTAGAGCTCAAATATGGAGAGTTTTGCAATAATTTTCTAATTTTATGATTCATACATTAATACCTGTCCTAAAGAAAACAGCAAATTATGTGATCATCATTCTGTAGAAGGCATAGGTATCAACACAAATCCCTCAATATTAATTGAAATTACACACAGAACTGGTGAACTTATATTCTGAAGGTTGGCTCTTACAAGTACCGGACGTTTTTGGGGTTTGGGTACGGATTTTTAACTACCACCGACGTCACCATGGAAGTGACTTAGTTCTGGGCTAACAAAAGACGAACACGACGAAGAAAAAGAACGACACAATTAGGTATAAGATATAGAAGAAACAAACAAAACGGTCTGTCTAGACACGAAACGCCATATTAGATTGGCTTCGAATTACTGTGCATAAAATCTACATATTAGCACCCATGACTGTACCTTTTAACAGTTACTTCATACTCTCGCTGATTGGCTACATTTTATCACGGCATGAGAAATAAAAGAAGTTACATCACTAAAATGTCGCTTTTTTCATGCAGAAACTAGCGAATGTCATGTGCTTGATCTTCTTTTATTATTTTTTTATTTGAAACGTATCTGTACATCATAGATAAGTAGTATAGCATGTATACGGTAACTACGTTTTATAGGACTTTTTGAGGAATGTGATTAAAAATTTAAATGTCTATTTTTACAAAAAGTGGGTGACCTGTCTAGCTGTTCTGTGAAAACTAACTGTCGTAGTCACCTCGCAGCATCAATTTTAAGGTTCAGAACCAAAAAGAAAAATTAGAAAGTTTATAATCTCACTTTTTTGACGTTACTGTTTTATTTGATTGATTATAGGGTTTTATACGAGCATTGCATAAGCGCTAGTGTATTTGTACACCAATACAAAATTCTTAAAATCTTGTTGTTATTTCCACTAAATAATTGTACTGTCAAAATGACGACTAAAACCTCGAACTTGCCAAAATGACGACGAAAACCTCCACAAATTCGACCATCAACCTATAAAAAAAATAAAAAGCAATAAAAACAGACGAACAAAAATAAAATAAATTAAATTTAAATTGGACACGAACTTCAGAATTAAATTCGCTAACTGGTTCCGACTGTGAATGCCAAGCATAACGGCACTGACTGCAGGGAATATGACAACAGGGGTGGTTTTCACACCCCCTCCCCTCCATGAAACTAATTTAAAGTTCCACCACTAAGGCTAATAGAGATAAAATAAATTATATCTATGGGGTTGTTGACATTATCATAAATGGGGACGGAAGTATTATTTTTGTCAGACACTTTGTCACTATTTTTACCTTCAAAGAAATGAACCAGGAGACCTTCATAACTGATACAGTTTTCAAATTTTTTTCTTTCTGTTTTCTTTTTAAAATAACATTGCCCCACAGCAGCAATTTGCATCGCAGATGCATTTACGAAAATGACATTGGGACCTTAAGTATGGAAAAAACATTAACGAATTATACCTTATTTTAAAGCTTGAGATATATAGATATAACAGCGTGAGGCGCTTTATTGTGAGTAATGGTAATATTGAGATGTCCAGGAAAATATTTTATATCATAATAGAATATATTTTTTAAGGTTTAGGATGTTAATATGCTTATAATTTTTATTACTATTTATTAGTCCCTAAGCAGATTACGTTACCTTTATTTTTTTTTTTAGAATTATTTGATCTTTAACCTAGATAGTTCGATAAATGAAAATAAAAAAAAATATTCATCCAAGTAGATAAATCATTATTTTTTAATTATCATAATCTATGACAACGCAACAACGACCGGACCACAGATAACATTTTTTGTTTTGATGAAAACGATTCATCTTTAAAAAATGTGATAGCGAGTTAGCAAAAAGTGCAAACTATTTCTTGTTCGAGCGATGCTCATTTCTCAACATTCCCATTAGATATTTAAAAAAAAAACAACACATTTAGGATGTACGTAATGATATCTAAAAACTACCATTTCTTTCATTATTGTTTGCAGAGCTGGTCAGAAAAGTCCCAATGTGTGAGTGAAGTGTCCTTTAAACTCATAAACACAAACAGCCAGACCTGGAACAACTACCTGTAGTACTAATATGAATTACGTAAATTTATATTATTATGATTCTGCTAAAGCGGCCTTCTAGGACCCCCTGTACATCAAACTATAAAACGTGCTCAAAAATGCTGGGAAAAGACTTTTTTTTTGGTGTGAAAAATCACGCTTTACTTTAGCGCTCAAAACATTGTGCTGGTGGATGCACTGAATAGTTAGAGGTTTAAAAAAAATTAAAACTTTAACTGTTCAACTTGTGTCTAATTTATTTTTACTTTGAACAGTCATTCAATACACTTTCAAAGGTCTGTTACTTCACTTCGAAATAATCCTCTTTTAAATAATAATTGAAACATAAGATAAACAAGTTCTAACAAAGTTAATTATTTAAATCTAACACAGTCTAAGCCGAGTTAGAGCACAAAAAAAATAATTTATCATCAGAATCGAAAAGTTAGGACGACTCAATTAGGCGCCTTATTATAGTTTAATTTCGAAGAATCCAATGTGGACTTTGGAAACAAAATAATAAAGTTGACATAAAAGAGATTATTTTTTGCGTGACGGGTAAAAGAGATTATTTTTAATTCCATTAGGCTTTTATAAGTGTATAGTATAAGTTAAATTAGTCTTCATAAAAGTTTAAAGGACACAAATTATTTTATTCAGTTAAAGCAATTGCAAAGGAGCAATACTGAAACTAAAAAAACAGTAATGGTATCAAAAACAGCAACGTGTATCTGTGTATCTATGAACAAGAATTTGTGTGGCTACAACTAAAAAACCCGACAACTGAAAAATCACGCTCTAATTAAATTCGGGGTTTACAAGGTAAAATTGACCCCTCCTATTGTTGAAGTTGGTTAAAATGTAGCTTATAATACCCGGGTTATAATAACAAATCGATTGGCACCTTATTCATCAAAATCGGATGAATAGTTTAGGCGCTACGGAGGAACATACGTAAATGCAAACATACATACATACATAGACTGCTAAAATCACAACCCTTCCTTTTGGGTTCACCGTAGTCGCGTAAAAAACGGTCAATAAATCAAATAACGGTTTTAATTTTGTTTTTTTTTAGTTTTAACTTCTTCATGCATGCTGCACTTGGTTTGTCTTTTTCAGCTTGTATTATTAGAGTAAAAAGTATAACAATTGTAGATAGGCCAGTAAATAAATAAATAACGGCCCTAATTATAGGAAACTCAATAACTAACGAGATTAAAATTAAAACTTTAGTGTTATATGACACAATTATTGTAATATTGTAATTTCAATAACCGTTAACAAAATTTAATATAATTTATCACACAATAATAATAAATAAGCCTTTAATTACATTTAACTGCTTATTCGCCTAATTAACGAAAACGTACCATAAGCTTCACACCCAGAGTTTAATGTTCCTATAAATATAATTTCATATTATAATAAAGACACATAAATTCAGTAGGTTAAAGCGCTGTAGAAAACGGAGGTTTGGCCTCTCAAGTTCGTTTGCAAGGCAAATCTTCGGTTTTCTTCGCCTGAAGAAAAATAAAAGGTTTGGTTGTGGTACATTTAGTACTTATAATAGACTGGTTTGAATATCTGGTATCAAAACAGCCCGTTTCGGTGTAAAAGCGTTCCCAGAGTAGTCTAGTAAGGCATTGTATAAACTGTGCTACATCTCAAAGCAAAAAAACAACAGTGTTTAGGGTTCCGTACCCGAAGGTTAACCAACTAGAACCTATTACTAAGCCTCCGCTGACCGTCCGTCCGTCCGTCTGTCTGTCAACGGGCTGTACCTATCTCATGATCCGGAATTCATCATCATCATTCTCTTGCCCTTATGCCAATTTATTTGGGGTCGGCGCAGCATGTCTTCTTCTTCGATACTTCTCTATTACTCGTCATCTCATCAGACACCTCCTTTCTAGACATATCATTTTTACATAGTCCATCCACCGTTTCTTTGGTATGCCTCTACTCATATACCCTATTATAGACAATTGAAATTATAATAACAAATAATAAAAACTAATTTAATATATAAAAGGGGCTCTTCTACTAAGATAGTAGGAACCCTTCATGCGCTAGTCCAACTCGCACTTGGCCATCGTTTTTTAAATAAAAACGCCCACTTCTGATACACAGCAAGCTAGGAAAAAAGTCCCAGCCTGCTCTATCCTACTCTGACAAAAAAACAACAACAACCTTAGTTAATTTTAAACCGAAACGACTGAGTGCTTATTTTAATCACTCTCCTGGTACTGAAATATAGTGAGCTAAATTGCTTCAACCAAACAGCTTTAACTTGCTGTTTTCAGCTGAAAACTGAAAACAATCTACAAATATCGCTAAGCCACTTACACAGGGCAAAGTCTGTGAGGATTTAGAAATCTGAACAAAAATACCTAAAAAAACTGTTCATTGAAAAATCTGTTTTGTGAATATTGAATCTTTTTGGTATAAATATATATTCGTGTTTTATGTGGAAAACAGATGTGAAATTACATTAAAACGAAGTTTAATGTAACAACATTAGGGCAGTACGTTCAAGTCACATGTAATATTGGGTGAAGCTATTGATATCAAGTTGTTTTAGTACTACCAAGGGGTTTTGTATTACTCGGATAACTGGGTCACTAGGTCTGGCCCAGTCAGATAAGCAGTGGCTTATCAAATACTAGTAATACTGGTACGGTGAGCAGCGGTGGCCCAGTGGTGGCGGCCCCGACTTACGAACAGTAAGTAATGGGTTAGATCCCAGGCAGGCGCATTACTTTATAATTTATTTCATCACCACTGCTCTCAAAAACGGTGAAGGAAATCATCGTGAGGAAACCGGCATGTCCTAATAGAACCAAAAAAAATCGAAAACATGTGACATCTACCAACCCGCACTGGGCTTTCGTGGTGAATTATAGCCCATTCCCACTCATAGAAAAGGAGGCCCTGTGTCCCAGCAGTGGGAATATTATAGGCTGATTATGTTATACTTATACTGGTTTTCAGCTGCATCCGGTCAAACTGGAAGCCGAGGCTAGGTAGATGATGACTATTGCTACCAACAAACTACTATTTTCCCACGCCGTCATTTGCAATCTCCCAATTTTAGTAATCCTTTCATCAATGCAGTCAAATAGCAATTTCAAAGATGATTATTAATTCAGTGTGTTGTGTCCATTCCATCCATATTTACAAATACAACATTAACTATTTACAGTAAATATTAACTGAAATGGAACAAGGTTTATAGATTATTTCACGGCTTATTTAACTTTAATACGTTTTCCAACGTTACGACGGCTTTGCAGCACTTGTGATCGCGAATGGACTCTTAAAGTTGAAGATTCAAATGGCGCGCAGGCGGAGAACCCCCCGGGCTTTGGGAAGTGGAAACCTACATACTTACGGCTCGATTTTTGCATCTGCAAAACACTTTGTGTAACTTTTTTGTTCGGTCTTATACGCGGTGTAATCACATCGCCTTACAAACTTTTAAGATATCTACGTTTATGAAAAAAATCTCACGGTTAAAAAGTATAAATCAGCTGTCTATTTTTTTATGGGGGCCTCTTCCTCAAGTACCTACAAACGGAAACAATGGTTTACCTTAGACAGTGGATAAAGTCGGATAAAAAAGCTCTGTGAAAAATCTTGAAGATGATAACCGATCAGGGTAGCATGTAATGAATAGGTTTTTAATTACATAAAAATCGATAGTTATATATAACTTTGCTTCCATCGTCAGATTTTTGTTTAACTACGTATAAATTTCCACGAGAAAGTGAATGTAGTACCCTTAATTAATTGTCCATTGTTTCTCCACCAGCTGATTCCGGCACCGAGTCACCTCAAGACCATACAACTATGGATATCTCTTCGCGCCACTTCAGAGCTGAGTTTCTTCAAGAGTGGCAGGGGTCACCTGATGCTCCTTACTTCGACCCCAGTACGCCAAGAAATATAACAGGCCTGGTTGGGCATCCAGTTCGACTGCTGTGTAGAGTCAAGAACTTGCAGAACAGGACGGTGAGTAGTTTTAAAATAATTATAATAAGTACGCGCTTCAAAAAGGAAATTACCACAAAAAACAGTGACAAGGGCGAATTTTTAATGTCTAAAAATATCTAGTCCATATTGCAGTAACTATAAAAGACCAAGTGGTAACGTCCCTGATTTTCGAGTTGTTCTTTGCGAGTTTAAAGCCAAAAATATAAAGTTTTTGTTGCAATGTACTTCATCCCCACTGCTCTTAAAACGGTGAATAAAAACGTCATGAAGAAACCAGCAACAGGACCAAAATCTCAAAGATCATGCGACATCCACCAGCCCGCATTTGGTCCGCGTGATGGATTATAGCTCCTTCTCACAGAGGTAGCTTTTGTTCCAGCAGTGGGTCCATAATCACATCCCATCTGTTTTCATGAAAAGGGAGGTGTATAAACATACAAATCATTCTGTCACGTTGAAAACCCTCCGATTTACTCATAGGTCAATAACGGTATTCGGATTCACGGAATAAGAGGTCCCGGCTTTCACAGATAGGAAATCTATTTTCATTTATCGGACACGTTCCTAAATTATTCGTACTAGCCACGGGAGCTACCGGGAATTTTGTTACAGAAAATTCAAAGCCGTTACATCCAAAATTCTCATTAATTTACACAGTAATATTTACACGGTAAAAGCCAAACGAATTCGTTGAATTTCTTATCCAAAATGTATTTTGAAACCACGAAATATTTAATGAAAAAGAAAACTACTTCAACATCTCACAATTTATCATCGCAAAAAAATCTTTTATACTCCACGGCACGGGCTTTTATTACCGGTTTCGGCCACGTTAAACTTTACATTTACTGCTGTACCGTAAAGCCACTACAACGCATATTCACTTGTCGTCAATTTTAAAATTCACGGTTTAAATCCTTCAATAACCGTCATGAAAAAATAAACAACGTTCTCTTTTCATTGTAAAACGGATAAGCTTAATAAATAACTGATACTTTCTGACATATCAAAAGATATTTAATAAACGTTACTGATACTTTCGACAATAATGCAGGATTCTAACAGGATATATCCATTGCTCGATTAATAGATAAAAGGTCCATGAAAAAAATTAGTAATGAAGCGATCAGCGACAGAAGAACGATCAGACAGCCCGAAGCAACGTAACTGCCAAACATATTGGCAATTCTATAAAAACAAAAGGTTCTTAGGTTCCATTTCAAACATCTAATCGAGAAACACGTGTATATTTTCTCAGAAAACTTTCCTTAAGGTAAGAAAAAAAATCTTAAGACCGCAAATAAAACCTTGAAAATACCTTCTCGATTAATACCATCATCCCGACAAATGGCAATAGATCCTCCCTCATGTACTGGATCATAAAATTCTTAAGTGTTACAGGAGGCAGTTTTATATTTACGCTTAACTTTAGGTATCGACCGTTTTGGCTCGGAAGTGCGCACTTTACCGCCATTGATAACTCCGATCCAGTAAAACGCTTACGGCCGATCCATTACAAGGAATTCTTTAAAAATTCTGAGGGCAAATTGAACTGGCATATTTTTTTTCTTTATGCCTGAAACCCATCTTGGCTTTCTTCCCCTGCCGTTAAGTGACTCAACGTCACACTCACGAAATAGCTGTTTGTAAACAACATTAAAATATTTTTATAGCAAGTTATAAAATACGACAGGTTGACACTTGAAACTTTTTAATAGAAGCTGTCGTTCAACTTGTGCTAGGATGAGTTTTGTACGAAGTGGTGTCGAAGATTGATATTTACATTGTGGTGCTTTTAAATACTTAGAGTGTTATTTGAAACTAGTGAGTTTGCTTTTTACGCGCTTGTTTCAACAATTATTATTCATCTACTCTTTTCTTTTTGACTGTAGCAATTCCACTTTTAGAATAATTTCGCGGTATCATCAATGTTGTTAATAAAACTCATTAAATCTATACAAATAAATAAAATTGAAGTGTCTGTTTGTAATATCAAAATAACAGCTTTGTACTGAATGCATACGAGAATAATAATAGAATAATAATAAGAGAAAGAAATAGGTACGGCACTAATAACAAGCTCAAATTCAAATTCATTTATTTGTTAGAATGTGGTACAATAAATGGTCTTTCTAATCAGTGGTCTCATCACAATCTGCCACATGTGGCGTGCAAATATTTGGTACATAAATTACAAGACAAAAAATAAATAAAATTAAACAATAACAATTTGTGGCAAGTCAGTTAAAAATATATTACAAACACACATTTTTTAAATTTTTTTGTCTGTCTGTCGGACTGTTTGTTCCGGCTAATCTCCGAAACAGCTGAACTGATTGACGGGACTTTGACTGACAGATAGCTGATCTTTTAAGATCTAACATGGGCATGGGTCATATTAGAAAAATAATTAGAGTACCGTGCAAATAAAATAAAACCCTTGAAATTGTTAACAAAATCCGATTCAAAGCGAAAGTAATATTTTTCTTAAAAATTTCACGCGAACGAACGTCGCGGGCAACAGCAAGTATATTAAAATATAGGTCAAAAGTTATTCCAACAATAACTTACAATCATTATCTCTGGAATGTATTCTGCGACATTTTGACTGTCAAAAGTATCATCATAACTCACAGCTTTCCTTTCAAAGCCGTGAAATAGTTCAACAGTAATTCCAGTCCCATCCATTAGGAAACAGGTATCAATTTGTCGTTTGAACCTCCGAAATCAATACCTTCATTAATAATTTTGTCTTTGAACACTGAGAAAACAGTGTCTTCTCTAAAGACAGGGCCGTCCTTTGAAATGTTAAGTTCGTTTATTTATGTTTCAAGATTTACTCTTGCGTTTGTCCCTTCAGTAACTTTGTGTATTATGAAATTACCATAGATCACTATGAAATTGACTTTAGCATGAAGCTGACAGTCGTGTTCATAGTTAATGGAAGAAGTTTTAATAAAGCATACAAAAAATTGCTGACGGTTAGTGAAGTTTCTAAAATGCAAATGCAGGTTTGCTATGCTAATGAGCGAAGCTTTCTTTGCTCAGGTGAGTGAGGTTTCAGAAGTAATTGTCAGCATTTGTAAGACGTATTAGGGTTTGTGCACAATGGATTATGTATACATTCATAACATCACGCCTGTAATTCCCGAAGGGTTAGGCGGAAGTGCCCTTAATAGTATGCCCACATTTCGCCTGTTATGTTTAAGTCCCATATAATAGCTATTGCCATCAACCGGGCACAAATCCAGACTCCATAGGTGCTTCTGAGAAATTCCTAAAGGAAAAACCCAATAACACTTTGCCCGACCTGGGAATCGAACCCAGGACCTCGTGCTCAGCAATCGTGCTTGCGACATTGCCTCTTGCAGGTGGATTATGTATATTCATTTATTAACCCGTTGGGCACAAAAAAGAATACTTCTACAATTACACTTCTCATATCTTCTTATTATACATACTTCTAACTGTCTAAAACCCATAAACCTCAATGAATAAATTCGGCCAATCACAGTCTTGGCAAAGGCTTCTCCCAAGTTTCACCATCACACCCTCCACCACCGCTTTCCGTATCCAGATAAAGTTGTCTGTCTATCTGGCAATTGCAAAAGCAGAAGCATAATTAGCCTATAATGTACCCACTGCTGGGACACAGGCCTCCTCTCTACGAGGGGGAGTGGCCTATAATCCACCACGCAGGTCCAGTGCGGGTTGGTAGATGTCACCATGTCTTCGATTTTTTGGTTGTAGGATAAGCCGGTTTCGTCACGATGTTTTCCTTCACCGTTTAGAGAGCAGTGATGATGAAATATATTACACAAAGTAATGCGCCTGCCTGGGTTCGAACCCACGATTTACTGCTCGTAAGTCGGGGCCGCCACCATTAGGCCACCGCTACTCTAGATCGTCGGTTAACCCTGAATTTGTCAACAGAAGAATCGACAAAATGACAGATTGTGAACAGATGTCATTTTGTCGACACAATCTGTCATTTTATCGATTCTTCCGTCGACAAAACCCGTTTCTACAGTGGGTCATGCTACGCGTGCTGGAAGAAATATGTTTAGAACCTGTGTTAAGTAAATGCTTCATTGAGTCCAAACTCGTGACATAAATGTTATCAAGGTTTCCATTGACAAGAAATTACTCTTCCCCTATATTATGTTTGCATTCTTTATTCATCAGTTATCAGACCGATTTTTACCATTTCTAAAGATAAAACAAACTGTTTGGTTTTATACGTGAATTTTATGTGTTCGATTTGGGGAAACCCTTTGAATTGTATCTATCTGTGTCATCTAGCGTTTCCGTTGGAATGAAAAAAGGTATAAAAGATAGCGAATAAAAAGGGTTTTTTTATGTTCATGTTCCTTTAATTCTTGGGTTGTGTTTATTTCTCTGTTGTCATTTCTCGCTTGATTTAGGGATAGGTAAGTGTCGTGTGTTTTGAAGTAACGAAGTATATGTGTAAAACTGAAACTATTATTTTGAGCCTGAACGCCATTTTTGTTCCGGAATAATATCAATCAAACAACGTCTGATTTCTTTGATAACGAGTACTTCATCAGTTTTATCATATTTATATTTGTTATCAAATACTATTATGTCGAGAGAGAGGAGGTCGTTAACGGGCATTTGATAAGAAAGGTTATCGGTAAACATATTTGTTTTTTTTTTTTATTGTATTTAAAAATAATATTATGGTGGCAATATTATTGTCACGCATCAAAATATTCTTGTATTTCTAGAAGTCAAGCTTGCCTGAAGATACTTCTTCCTATCCTTGCAAGACTTGCACAATAGAAACGTGGGTTTAGAGACAGACGTCTTTTATCTTATTTGCCACGACATTCAGCTTTTTTCTCCTCATGGTACCATGGGTACCAACCTCCTGAGTATAGACTTCATCTGCGATCTTCGTCCAGGTCTTCTTTTCCCACTAATGTAAATTTTGTTGCACAGGTATCATGGGTCCGTCACCGCGACATCCACCTGCTGACGGTGGGGCGCTACACGTACACGTCGGACCAGCGCTTCGAGGCGCAGCACAAGCCGCGCTCCGAGGAGTGGGCGCTGCGCATCCGCAGCCCGCAGCGCCGCGACTCCGGCCAGTACGAGTGTCAGATATCCACCACGCCGCCTATAGGGCATGCTGTCTTCCTTAATATTGTAGGTTAGTAAGGTCACAGTTGTATTTATTTTACTCACGTTAAACCTTGTATCTGTTGTTTCTTAATCTTATTACACGCCCGGGTAACATGAGGGTTTTCAAACTAGGATAGTGAGATAGTAAGCTAGCAAGCTAACTAACGCTGTTCCTTACGTTTTGGCAGTGTAGGTTATTGCACTTTTGTTAGGAAGCAGCTGATTTTGTTTTTAAACAACCGACGAAAGATTTCTATGTGGGGGGCTCAGAATGATGTACTGAATACGTGGTAACCGTTTTCGCGTCGGTGTCCCTTCCACTCCGTATTTAACTAGTAGATCTATTTATGAACTAGCTACACTAAAGTACTTTGAACAACTGAAGAACTTTGTTTCGAATGCCTCCATTTTCAAAGTTTGCTAAATGACGACTATTTTAGTAATTTAACAAGCTACCCCCTTTTGTAACAAAAATAAAAACTCTTCTACCTACAGAAGTTCAAGTTTCATCTTACATTGCTAAGTAAAAAGTCCCTATTTCAAATATCCATTACACAAACACATGTAGAAACAAGATAAACTCCTCAAGTATAAACTTAGTATTTACATTTGGGAACTAAACAGTTGGAACTCAGGTATTTGTTGATACCCCTGAGATTGCTGCGTCTCGCCCTACGTTACCTAAAACAACATGGCCGCGGTAACATGTTTTCTCAGTTCGTGTTCATAATGCATGTACAGGCACGTGTGAATTATAAATTGTAATTATTATAATGTAAGGAACAAGCAGTTCCTCGCGACTTTGCTTGCGAACAAAGTTTAACTTGTTGGCCCGTTGAAAGGGTCTAAAAGAATATTGTATAGACTTGAGGAGCTTTTAAAAGGTTTTATAGGTACCTACTGTGTGGAATATAATATCTTCTAAAAGACATGTTTTTTTCTTAAATTTTGTTACAGCTTTATTTTTTCATCTTCAAATTCAGTTTTAGTGTGTTTGAAACGTTTTGGGTAACATTATATATATTTTAACTTTAGTAGATAAGCTAACGCTTAACTAATTAACAAATTTGTTACAAAAAAACACCCACAATACTGCCGCTGCTCTAAGTAAAAGGGGTGCATCTGAGGAAAACGAATAGCAAAAACTGTGCCTTACCTCTATCACATTTTTTGTTAGATATCCGGTTTTTTTTTCGGTTGGGAAATCATCAAATGACCCATCCCACTCTGGGCGGAGCGGAAGGGAGTGTCAGACTTGTAATGACTAAAACCCATCCATGTTTCTTCTTAGCCCTTTGTGTTCCAGGGCCGCAGTACCTCTTTCGAACAGTCCCGCTTTTGTTTGATATCTAAGGCTTATTTTTAGTGATTAAACCTGTCGTACTGTATGGATCGGAATGCTGGACTTTGGAAAAATGGACAAAAAAAGATTGCATGTAGCGGAGATGAGAATATTAAGTTATGTGTGGTGTGACAAGAATGGATAAAGTATGAGTATATTAGAAGAAGTTTGAAAATCGCAACAGTTACAGAAAAGTTGAAAGGGAATCGACTGTCATGGTATAAGCATGTGATGAGGAGGGACGAATCGCATGTGACTAAAAGAGTGATGAATATAAACGTTGATGGATGGAGAGTGAGAGGAAGACCAACGAAACTATGGATGGATTGTGTGAGAAATGATATGAAAGAAAAAGGAGTAAATGATTGCGTGACGGTTGACAGAAAAGAATCGAAGAAAAAAACGTGTTGCGCCGACCCCAAGTAACATGGGACAAGGGCAGGAAGATGAAGATCATCTAAGGCCTAGTATCTATTTCACAGATGCTCCTCACTTATTAATGGCAACAGAATAGTCGTTCGTACTATGCACACACTTACTACGTGGCTTAAGACGGTACATGTGCGTAGAGTGGAATACCGATTATTGTGCCTCATGTGGAGAGAGGTCTTTGTTCACTCGATTTGAGTACAATTATTGAGCAAGTTACTGGTATGTAGCAAGCAGACCTAGTATAGGTAAAATTATATACCTACCTACATAACATCATCTACTTCAAAACGTAGTTATAAGAACAGCAGCATTGACAGCTACACAAAGTTTTTCTTTTTACTGAATGCATATGAAAGTGTATACGGTACTTATAACTAAAACTCATTTTTGTTAATTTTTGTTTGTCTGTCTGTTTGTTCCGGCTATTCTCCGAAACAGCTGCACCGATTTTGACGGGACTTTTACAGGCAGATACTTGATGTCATAAGGAGTAATTTAGGATACTTTTAATAACAAAAATAAAATAGAAAAAGGATGGGTTTAATATTTTTTCACGGACCCCTAGGACCGTTAATAAAATCCGATTGCAATAG
Source organism: Noctua janthe (assembly GCA_910589295.1). Classification (NCBI taxonomy): domain Eukaryota; kingdom Metazoa; phylum Arthropoda; class Insecta; order Lepidoptera; family Noctuidae; genus Noctua; species Noctua janthe. Next base: position 5,406,169 of record OU342561.1, read on the forward strand.
TGAAGTAATATTTTTATAATAATTTCACGTGGACGAAGGTCGCGGGCAACAACTAGTACAGTAATAAGTGTAGCCATTTACAACGTTGTTTCTGAACCTTTTTTTTTATAAAAATGTATTTTTTTCCAAAAATAACTGGTGTTATCACTCTGCCATCGAGTGTAACGTAGACTGAAAATTTTCCTCTGAATTATTAGGTTCCAAATAACGACTCAGTGACTATAATAAATAGAAGACGTGATATATTACTCTCTGTTTTCTAGACAAAAAGTTAATTTTGAATTGGATCAAACGATATTTACCAAGTAGATATTAAATTCTAGCAGAACTCCTCCAGAGACAGTCACGCTTCCACAATATTAATAAGTGTTGCACGATTTGATTTGATTTGACTGGAGTTTTGTTTTTTAGAAGTATAAACGGTAAGGTGTTTCAATAATACTTTTCAACAGGACATTAGATTTTTTGTAGTATATATGTCACCTTAAAATCATCAAAACATTTAACAAACAAATATGGCGACGCGGGGCACATGACGTTAAACCAATCAGTTCGTTCCTTCGAATGCCATTTCACAATTTGACGGTTTCACTTCGATAGTTTATAATCTACCGAAAAGTAATGCCTTAAATTGTAAACAGTATCTTACGGTTCACAATCTTTCGACAGATTACAACCTCGCGAGATAGATTATAATCTATCGGTTTTTACAATTTTACGGTGACATATACATACATAAACTCACATCTTTTTCTATGACTACCCGGTAGAAATAACAGAACGCTGCTATGTTCCTTCATCTGCCTAGCCTTTTCCCAACTATGTTGGGGTCGGCTTCCAGTCTAACCCGATGCAGCTGAATACCAGTATTTTACTTGGAGCGACTGCCTATCTGACCTCCACAACCCAGTTAGTAATGGGTAATACGATACCCCTTTGTAAGACTGGTTGTCAGATTTTTTGGGCCACTGACTACCTAACGACTGTCAAAGATCTACAAAAGACACCCAGGACCAACGGTTTAACGTGCTTTCCGAGGCACGGAGGAAACTCGGTATGTAATGGGTGGTCAGCCATCCACAGACAAACCTAGGCAAGCACGGCTTAACCTAAAGATCGATCCGAGCGGCTGTTATTTAGCCACGAGCTCCTCCGTTGCTATGATCCTTACATACTCTTTTTGCCTCGTCCACGTTCACCTCTGGTCATACACGCACGCCGGTTGCGAGTATTACGCACCTGACCTTTCTGAAGAATCTTACCAATAAGCTTAGTGTATGTGCTTCTAGGGCATCCCCTCTCGGCGATGCCCTACCCTTTGTTAGTCACCTTTCACTCATCCTGTCCACAGAACCAAACTAAACACACTCACTAAGCATACTCTTTTCAATTTTGGTCACTACATCTCCTTTTAAACCGCAACGTTCTCGTATAACCTCATTCTTCAAATTATCATTCAGAGTATTGGCAGTTTATGTTAATATTTTACGTTTTTGACTGTTCCAGGATCGTTAATACTGATAGAATATCACTTTGAATAACCCTCTATAAACAAAAAATAACATAATTAATTAGAAAGTAAGTTATAACTCCCTCATCTCTGCGCAGGCTACATCTAAATCAAAGTATTTTTTGCCTCCTCTAGAACCAGAAACGGTAATATCCAGCGGACCAGAGCTGTTCATCCAGGCTGGCTCCACCATCAACTTGACCTGCACAGTGCGTCATACTCCTGAGCCACCCAGTTCGATCACCTGGACGCATGGAGAACAGGTAATTTCAAATGTACGTTTATTTTCAATATTACTTAACCCTGTAGATGTCCTAAAATTGATCGATTTTACCACTAAACCTCACTCGGTTTTAATGATAGACTAGGGGCCTATTTCACGATGTCCGAGTAGGTGGCTACTTACCGAATACATTCTAAAATGGAACAGAATTTGTATGAAATGATCTAAAAGTAAATTAAATGGAACTTAATCGTAGGTGGTGAAACAGGCCCTAATTATTAGATTAATGGTAACTATTCATGAAATCGGCTATATGTAATCTACAAATTCAAATATGTAGAATACTTTTGTGGCAAAGCGTGATCGACGAAATTCTTTATAAGAACCCATAAATCGAATAACCAATTTCTTGGTGGTCTACCAGCTGATACTAAAACATCGGTTAAAAACAATATTTTACGTGTTCTTAATACGCAAACCCTGCGTAGGGAACTACAGCTCAAAAACAAAATCAATATTGTTTAACATAAGAAATATACCGAGTTTAATTTCGAATTGCAATAATGGTCGAAAAGCCACATGTATCTAATAACGCACAGTTACTGGCGTGGTCACACATTAACCACTGCTGACCACAATACATTATTATAGTGGACGCTTTCCGTACGCTATCTGTGGTTTGTCGCTGTTATAGTTGCAATATACCGGAGTTAGAATCCTCGATGCCTGGATACGATTTTCTTGTTGCGGAATTCTGTTTTATTTAAAGCATTAACAAGGAGATTTATGTACTTAATTCTTTTTACAGTGGTCATCAAGCCTGTAATCCCTGAAGGCAAAGTTTTAGCTGTAAAAAAAAAATCAACTAAATTTCGATCGTTACGTTTCAGTCTTATGTAATAGGAGGTGAGCGTATTGCCATCAACCAGGGCTGCTACTGAGCAATTCCCAAAGTAAAGACTCAATAACACCTGGCTGGTACTGAAATCGAACCTAAAACGTTTTCAGAAAATAATACGCGCTCAAAGTTGGTAGTGATTCTGTCCAAATATAAAATCATAGATTGAAACAGACATTTTCCGCTTCGTTAATTAATAAAACAAATCAGAGTTCTAAAACAAAATCAGTACCCCGAAAAAAATCGTTAAATAACTTCACAAATTCAGCTAATAACAGATTTTGCCGACAAATCCCTGCGAACCGGGATTAAGAGCATTAAATTCCCGATGTATATGGAATTGCGGACTCAGTCCTGAGTCAATCGATTTCATGGTTTGAAAGTGATTACGTAATGAATGGCCTGTTGAACAAATTCATTCCGTAATTACGTCACAGCGAGTCAGTCTGCCGCATCCAATTTTAATGGAAATTTAATAGTATAAATATGATAAAAGTTTGCTTATCAATTGCAAATGTTGATATTTGCTGCTGAATTATAAAGCATTAATAATGATGTGAAAATACACAAATACTGATTGATGTTTGTTTTGATTGTTAGAACAATTTTATATTCAAATGGTAATGTGTTTTTAGGAACAAAAATCGTAGTTATTCCCACTGAAAATATTGAACTTAATACCATCAATACAATTTCAAGGGAAAACAACAATATTCAAACTTGAAATTTTTTTAGGTTATCAACTTTGACTCTGCACGGGGAGGCATATCACTGGTCACTGAAAAGGGGCTGAAGAGTACCAGTCGGCTCCTGGTACAGCGAGCAACTGGCTCAGACGCAGGAGTGTACACTTGTGGCCCCAACAATGCTCCCTCAGCAGCCACTAGGGTCCATGTCTTATCTGGTAAGAAATCTTCAAAATTCCATGATGAAAATTAAACTATAGAACCAGTTTCTATTAGATAAATAACAATTTAAATATTCTTTGTCAGTGTTGAGTAAAAGTTTTATTAATTTCTTAAGTTCACAGTGTCAAACGCTTTGTATAAAGTCGTTGTTACTAACTTTTACTAGAATGAATAGGATTGAATTGAGTAATATCTAAAAGTCGTATTAACATAGTTCTTAAGCGCTCACTACTAACCCATATGGACTCTTGTTCGAAATAAACGTTTTGTTTGATTGATTGATTTATTCTAGTAGATTATTTGTATGATTTTGCATCTAATTTCAAATTCCCTCTGTCCCTAGGTGAGCACCCTGCAGCAATGCAGCAAGGATGTGCAAAATCAACACTAGATAAAACAGCTTCCATTCTATGCTGTTTGTTAACACTCTACGTACTAAGAAAACCTTCGTTTAGCGACCTACAGTTCGGAACTTGAATCTTTCAAGTTATCTGAAATAAACCATAAGCTGAGTCAATAATTCTTATTATAATTCTATTGCTTGAAGATCAAACAAGAGTGATTTGATTGGAATAAAAGGGATAAGGGACAATGTGTACTTTCTCGTACCTAGAAAAACTTTGTTAAAAAGCCACGACTTGTGAATAGACAACTTTTCGGCTTTCACAGTCTTTAATATCTCGTTATTTGCTTTTGTCAAGTTACTTTGTAAAAGTGATTTTGTTTGGGTCGTTAAACATTGAGAAAAGGATCCTCAAACAACAGTTTTTCGGAAAAATGTTTTGGTAAGCGAAAATGTGCGTTGTTCAAATTCCTTAGAAGGCCAAATTCCGTTGATTATGTATTGTAAATATTTCGATCACAGCTTTGTACATACTTTGATGTAGGTATTATAAATACAATTATATCCTGTAGCTGTCTGTCCGCGTCGTTATGTTAACATAATGAAGGGTAGATGAAACTGTTGTATCTCGAAAAGGTATTGTATAAACTCATTAACAGTTACGTAAGGTTATATAATAATTAATTATTACGGGCAGACAGCGAAACCCTTCTAATTGTAACTAAGGTTTAGCTCTAGAGAATTTAATTGACGAGTTAAAATGGCAAGTAACAATTATGTACTATGTGTTCGCAACTCAAGGTTTCAAAGATATAAGATTTTTGCATAAAGATAAGACCTCTAAGGGAGCATAAGGGGGTTTGTGAGTGGATAGTCTCCATATTCCATGGTCATTGTCAGCTTTAATGGCGGTCGGCAGATGCTTATATAGTTTCCAGGGACTATATTGCACGTTTTTGGAAGGCACGGATCGGGTCGCAAATGATGGTAGTTGAAATAAATAACTAGAAAGTGTGAGGGTCTTCCGAAATGTGAGGTCGGAGTTCTTCCTTAAACAGATTTTGGGTCGCGATGTTACTAACACATTTTCTTCATCTATGACGTATCTACATTAAAATCTTGACAAAGATACGCACACTCTGACTAGGTACCTATTCAATAAACAGTATAATAATAATAATATCAGCCTATTACTGTCCCACTGCTGGGCAAAGGCCTCTTCACATACAGAGAAGGCATGAGCATTGATCAATACCACAATACCACGCTTGCTCAAGACGGGTTGGCGATTTCAGACTTACATTAATTACAAGTCCAGGTTTCATCACGATGTTTTCCTTCACCGATCTCTGTGATGTCCAACATAAATTTAGAATGTACATATGAATTGGAAAAGTCACATTGGTACTTGCCCGGATTTGAACCCGCAACCTCAAAAAGGAGGCCTTTGTCATGGGGCCATCACGGCATATGCGAAAAAAAAGAAATAATATCTTACATAATAAACAGTATGCTGCTCGAAAATATTAGAATCTACCCTAGGTTGGGGTCACAAGATATGATTTTTTCGAACGAGATAATGTGCGAGTTTGACGATATTAGTATTATTATTGGTTCTTTTTATCGAACTCCAGAGCAAAAGTAAAAAAAAAAACTAAGTAAAATCCAAAAAGTATGAAGTAAAACGTTACACAAAAAAATCCAACAAACAATACAAAATATTAAAGATAAAAGGCTCTAACGGTGAATAAATAAGAAAACGTGTCGACCATTCCGCAAAGACTTGAATATTAATGACATTCTAAATATTGTCCAAAATTTGAAACAGACCAAGCCTTTATGTAAGAAAATACATCTCGTCAACTAACGCAATTATCTTGGCAGTTAATAAGATGGCGTCGAATTGGGGAGCGAATAAATTAATGTAAATTGTCTGTAAATAATTAAACCAAATTATTGTCCAATTTTAAATAAATAGTTACGGAATATATGAATAATGAACGTCAACGAAATAAAATTTGTTATAAATTATGTTTTGTGTTTTATTCTCTTGTCTTATATTTTCTTTTCTATGATTTGAGAAAAATATATGGGCTTTCCTTTGAACTAAGAGATCAATACAAACAAATCTCGTGATTCCCCTGAAGACTACCTTTATGAGTGTTGTCTCGCGGGTTTCGTAAAAGGCAAAGAAATCGGTGTTTCCATCACCAATTGAGGTAAGTATGGTATATTTTCCTTCAGAAGTCGATATTTCAAAATTCAAACTAAAGGTACCAGGAGTATAAAAACAAAAAATGATTTCAGTCTACCTTTATATTTTTAAGTTATAATATTTTGTAGGTATGTACCTATTAAATAACAAAGACTTTATTAAGAGACGTCGCCTCAAGAATTCGACTACTCCTTAATAAAAAGGAAAATTGTTAATATTTTTGGGAAAAAAGCGACAATCTCCTTTGACGGCAAAGCAATTCATTTAAAATTCTATTGTCGTCCACAGTTTATTTACTCGGCCTAGATTTCAATATAAATAGAGAACGGGCTACGAAAATATCTTTAGTACTTTAATCTTTGTCGTTTTAACGGCTAACATTTGAATAATAGGCTTTATCAACGTTTTGGATAAAGTCCAGTTTCGTTTAAGCTTTTATTATTTTGCTTATTGAATTTATTAAAATATACAAAACGAATTTGGAGTTTAACCTTTTAAAAGTTGGTAATAAAATGGAAAAGGAAAATTCCATTATGTATTGTTCTAGCAATGTACTCAAATAAAAGAAGGTTGTAAAACACGACACTTACAATACATAATAGAAAAACCTATCTGGTTTCAGGTGAAAAAATCATAGAAAGTGATCATCATGAGATCGACACTCGTTGGACCGCGCCTTTTGCAGAAAAACACCGAGTATTTAAAATAGGCCATGAGGGCAAGTTATTATATAATTTCAGAGTCCCAACTAACCCATTATTTTTTCTTTAATTTCTACTGATTTAATCTGAATCTAAAGTAATTAATGACTCTTAAAATACTAGGTGTTAACTTGTTTTTGCTCACATCAAGTACAAATGAAAAAATTTTTGGTTAGAAAATTCTTGGAATAATAATTCAATTTTTAAATGAAACAGCTCCACGTTTTAATTAAATTAACAGAATGCCAATTTCTTTCACAAACGTACTTACAATAAAACTTTTAGTACTAGTCGTAAACCCTTCCAGCAATAAGCAACAAAACAATAGAAGTTACCTCAGCACATTGGTAACAACTTGACCGGCTTAGACTTCGTTCAAAGTGCACAGGCGGAGGCGACAGCGGGCGCGACTTGAGACCAGCGACACGTACACGCGTAATTTTTTTCCTTCGCGTGATTACTGTCGCTTTACAAATCTCAGCGGCGCGTAGCTTGTGGCCTCGACATTGAGAATCTAACTCGTGGCAAGAGGACGGATGGCTCGGGCGGAGACAGCGGTGGACGTGACTTCGCAAGCAGTAGCAGAAAAATGTGTACAGCCAAGTGTGTTTGTTGGTTTGTCCTTCCTCCTCGCAGCAATGGAGGAACAGATTGATGTGTTGTGAATTGAGATGTTTTATGGGTTAGAGAACAACTTAAAAGCTTTTATGAAATAAAATACATGGGGTAAACTACCGTAGTTTGCATCACATGCTACTTTAAGTGGTTTCTTTTATGATCTGTGACAACGGCTGTTTAGCTGGATGTTTGCAGCGGGAGAACCACTCATAAAACACGAGCATTTGTCAGTTTACTATGGTCATAATGCACACGACGTATTTATATGGGTGATAAAAACGCGACCGCGACAGCACCCGCTTCAGTATCTCAATGTAGACAAGCACTTAGAGAAATCGACTTTTCCCGTGCGAATTCTCGAAAAACGCGGTTTTCTTATAAGTAATAGCAGTAAGTTATAAAGAAAACTGTTGCGGTCCTGAAAATAAATATAAGAGACTTGTTACGACTTGAGACATTTTTAATTTAAGTAATATTCTTACTTTACAGGAAATGTTCATCCTTTGTTTCCCTGTTTATGAAACTTTTGAAATAAACTGACTTGGTCACAATATTATTTCTAAACTTTTATCTAATCTTCTGTATTTGACTGGGAGGGTTGATTTATTATGTCAATATTCAGTTCTTACTTAGTACAATTTCAAGTAATTATCTTGGACCTGGCACCCTGTCTGAAAAATATAAAGTTACCAAGAACAAGAAGATACTAGTTCTCAGAAATATTTGTATTTATAGACTGTCTAGAGGACGTAGATACTAAAGGTTGGGTGTTTGTGATTATAGCAAGACATTCGTACGACCAACAAAATATATCACAGTTACCTACGTGGCTCAATATGAAAACTTTATCAACAACAATTTATAGACCGACCGCTTTAATGAGTCCTCTATCTTGCCCCATCAAAAGCACATTAAGTGTTCACAAAATTCTAACAATATCCCACAGATTATTTGCTTTAAAATAACCATAATCCACGTAGGTATTACGATACTAATTCAACCAATACGTAATCAACTAGATCAATCTTCAGAAAATTACATTTAAATTGATACCTTTACGCGGACTCATTTGCGGTTTGTGGTTTACTATTAAACCACTTGAAAAATTTGATACTCATCATAATCAACCCGGAATCACCCACTGCTGGGTACAGGCCTCCCCTTTTTTCTGCCACACTTCCCGGTTCTGTGCGTCCCTTATCCAGGTGTTTCCCGAGACTTGGACGATATTGTCGACCTTTAGGACAGCCCTGGTTTCTTTGGCCTAACCTTGGCAAACACTAGGTCAAAGCCTTACTCGTTCGGCTATCTCCGCGTTTAGCCAGATGTCCAGGTCTTTTTGAGGCGCCGGTCCCCGACGTTCAAATTTGATATTGACCATCACATAGAGGACATAATAACTAAAGTTCTACTGATTTGCAGAAAGATTCCTGTTCGGTTGTCGGAATACTATGATAGATACTGAGTTTGTTGATGAGTAGAGATAGATCAAAGAAACAATGAATAGACTGTGAAGGATGATACGGCTAGAAAAGAGGTGTCTGACGAGATGACGAGTAATAGACAAGTATGGAATAAGAAGACGTGCTGCACCGACCCTTAAATTAATTGGAATACGAACAAAAGAAGATTGATACAGAGTTTGATAGTAAGTGGTACACACGAGACTCATAACATAGCATATACTTACAGGCTTTTACCTTGGCCAAAGATTTAGCGTTGCCATACAAAGTGGCAACGTCGCCAGTCTCTTGGGTATATTACCAGTTCACAGCGTTGAGGAGATTTTTGACTCCATTTTTTAAGATTATTGTTAAGTGAACTTTACTTCAGGTTATTTTATTTTATAAAGGTAACAAATAAATGAATTCAAATATCAGAAGAAGAAAAAAGCTTACATCGGCTATAAATCGGTACAGTCTGTCTACACTACATAAACTATTCACGCGTCAACAACTTAAATGATTTCGACAAAATTCCATTTCAATTCCAGACCATGACTTGGGTTCGTTTAATAATTTTCAACCTCCAAGCGGGTGATGCCGCAGGCAAAAGCAAGTCACCCATAGCGGAATCCACAGGGAAGAGGGAGACAGTAACCATTTCGTAAACCACAAGGTACTACACACAAGCTGTACTGAAGAGTTGTTCTAGTCGCTAGAATTTCAGTGGAATGGCAAATTCTTCCGGCCACCCGAAATGTTTTGTTTTGCGACAAATTGATAAGGCTGATTTATACAAATATATTTGCTCATAAATTACATCCAACACCTTTTCTTTGTTTAAAGGTTGGCTTTTTAGCTTGGAAACACGAGACAAAGTTATGGATTTAAAACCTTAATATAACAAAACACATAAAATGACATCACGCCTGTAATCCACGAAGGGGTTAGGCATAGATGTGCCTAATAGTACACCCACATTTCGCCAGTTATGTTTAAGTAATAGGGGGTGAGCCTATTGCCATTAACCGGGTGGAAATGCAGACTCCGTTGCTACTACTGAGAAATTCCTGATGGAAAAACCCAATAACACTTTGCCCGACCTGGGAATCGAACCCAGGACATCATGCACTGCAGTCGCGCTTGCGACCACTAGACCATCGAGGCAGTCTCAGTCTTAACAATAAATTCCAGAAATACAGAATGTGTCTGTATTTTTCTGTCTGCTGGTGCGTTTAATCCGATTTACGTTTTTTTTTATTTGAGGTGGAGTTTTGAGTATGAATGATGATGGCTTTAAGAGTAGGGGAAGAAACGATGAATGGACTGTGTGTAAGATGATATGGCTAAATAGGGGGTGACGACTGAGATGAGGACTAATAGACAAGTATAGAAGAAGAAGACTGCCTCGTTGATCCAGTGGTCGCAATAGACTGCTGAGTATGAGGTTCTGGGTTCGATTCTTGGGTCGGGCAAATTGTTAGCTGAATTTTTCCATTAATAATTTTTCAGTAGCAGCCACGGAGCCTAGATTTGTGTTCTGTTGATGCCAATAGGCTCTAAACGTAACTGGTGAAATGTAGGTGTAATATTAGGTACACATAATATAACCGTTCGGAGATTACAGGCGTGATGTTATGTAGGATAGTAACAGAACTGTGAAACTAGTTAGTTATTTATTTTTATTTAAACTCTAGCTTAATAAGAGATTACAAAGACTTAGTGGTCACGCGTTCCACTTTAGTGGAAAATAATAAAAAATAGCTGAACTCGTTACGAAGCCTCGCTTTTAATATTAAAAGGAACTTTTAGGAATTAAAACTTGAAAGCTGGCTTGGTATGAACAAACTTGAGTAGAATGTAAAATAGTTTTTTAAAAGTATCCATCTTAGTAGTTTTTAGGGGCCTAGGGGCTCGATATAACATAGGTACTTGCCTAAATAAAATAGAATCTAGTAGACTTGTACGAAAAACCATTACCACGAAATACAATTGCGCGAAAGAACATTATGTGCAAAGATACTTTTTGCGCATGGACACTTGGTCTGTCGCGCAAGTGTCCTGCTAGCAGTAAAATGTTACACAGAGGCTTTTGCCATAATAATTATAGCTAAAGCATAATTTCAGGTTTATTTTATTAAAATGTAAAATTCCTAGATCTTGCCAAGACAGACCATTTTTTCTTTGACAAAAAATCGAACGAACGAATGAAATGTATGAACATGGACGAGGCGAAAGGATTGTATACTAAGGTTTGTAGCAGGTGGTGACCACTGGCCTTGGTCACGGAATTTCTTGCCCATTCTTCTCCATGAGATCTACGCTCTGGAATGGGAAACTATAGTGTATATCTTAATATATTCACAGATATTATGCCTGAGGTTGTAGTTAATTTTTGACAATGCAGCCAGTCAGGGCTCTATTTGAAATAAATGCTTTGAGTTTGAGGTGGCGTTTGTATTTTCTGCGTACCCCCTTGGATATAAAAGCGTGAGTTCCAAAAATCGCTCTTATCTACAAAAATATTCTTCCAAAGCTTACAAACGTACTGCTTCAGCAGGTACGATCGACGATCAACCTACGAGTCAATTTATCTAGTTCTCATTCATCCTTTGAGGCATTCTCAGGGGAATTGGCAGTGCCTGCAGAGAAGCAGTCGATTTCCATGTACATTATGGATATTTTAAAGCAAAATTGAAATATAGGAAACTAGACAAAGTTACATTTTATTAGAGATAACGATGGTGGAGGGATGATGATGTGATTAAACGAGCTCATCCACCCGGATGAGCTCGTTTCAAAATAATCACAGTCGTTTGGGTCGATCTTCAGATTAAACCGCGCTAGCCAAGGTTGGTCCGTGGATGGGTGACCATCCATTACATACCGAGTTTCCTCCGTGCCTCGGAAAGCACGAAACGCCGGTGGGTCCGGCTATCAATTGTGATCTTTGACAGTCGTTACAGGATAACCAGTCTAAACCAGAGATATCGTATTACCCAGTACTAACTGGGTTGTGGGGGTCAGATAGGCAGTCGCCCCATGTAAAATACTGATATTCAGCTGCATCCGGTTAGACTAGAAGCCGACCCCAACTTAGTTGGGGAAAGGCAGACTAATGATGATGCTGACGATGGTGGATGGAGATGTCAACAAGTTAGTGGATTAACTAAGCTACAGAAAAACTAATGTGTCCATTCTTTTTAAATCCGTTGTAGAAATACGAAGCACTTTCAACGCGATTACTACTTACGTGTCATCCCACTGCTGGGCAAAGGCCTCTCCTCATCATTTCCAAATATTTAAATCTAGGCCTAATGTGGACCACTGGACCGTTTGGTTCTGTCCAGGTCTACCGCAAGAGATGGTGAGACGCTACATCGTGATTTTGGCCCACAGACCGTCGGGCATTCGGCAAACATGGCCAGCCCCGTTCAACTTCAGTTTATCGAACAAACAAATTCGTATATTTTGAGCGATATTCCGGTGGAAAAGTAAAATATAAAATGATGGATTGACATAACCCACTGAATGTCAAAAATAGTTGCCATAATTTAAAAAAAAAGATTTTTCGCTTTTAGAGTGTCTACACTCTCTTATTCTGTTTTTAGAGTGTAAAATTATCACAGCCTCGACACCGAATGTTTATTAAAACCTAAAACAATAACCGTAATTCTGCCTTGTTATCAGATCGTTATTCTCGAAGCTACTATTCCAAAAATTTCCGAATAATTTAACAACAGAACATTTATTCTCTGTAAAGACGGTATGCAATACAAATAAATTGTTTTATAAAATAAATTATACTGCCTCATTAACGGACGTTGGGGGCTGAAAGTGGGTGTAATTAATTATGTTTGTACATTTATATAAAGCCCTGTAAATTGTTTGGCATGCCATTATGTTTTGTAAGTTACAGGGTAAGAAGGGAATTTGACGTAGTCATAATTAGAATTTGTAAGATTTACACCCGGATTGTAAAAGGTAATGAACAGCGTGTCAAAATTAAACTCATGTTTTCAGTTAGCCAATCGCAGGAGTTGTGTAGTTGTGTTTGACAGTCCGTGAGCGATTTTTTGTGTTGATTGACATTTCAGGAGGAATCATAGACCATTGGTCGTGGGCTTGAACCCAAGCAGACGGGTACCTTTTTGTTATTTATTTCAACGCCACTGTTCTCTAAACGGTGGCAGTCCTAGAACAAAAAAAAAATCGAAAACACGTGAAATCTACCAACCCGCACTGGGCCCGCGTGGTGGACGACCTCTACCCCCGATAGACTTATGTTATATTTTGTTTCTAGCAGTTAGAACTTATAGGGTGATTAAAGTTATGCCTATGTGTTAAAGCTGCTACTATGTCTTGTCTGTATTGTGCGTTTCGTTAAAAGGGACAGTCAGAACCTAGATTTTAATCTTATTAGCCATAAGTTTTATGTTCACACAAACAGTAATAGAAATACAGTTCCAGAACTCCAGAACACGAGCAAGTTAATTTTCACCCCATGCAAATTGTTAAGGATACATGTATGCTAGTTGCAACATGCAACAACTTGTAACTTGATAAGCAACTTATTTGCAGCATAACTTAGTATGAACATACCAACGTGCACGCACTTCGAATTACTATCTCACGAACTTGAGTGTAAGTTTGTAGTTCACACTTCAGGTATTTAGTTCAGAATGTATGGTTTATCTCTGATGTTTATTCATGTACGACGTCGCGAGACATGTATCGCAATTTGTTTCCGGACCTGTCTTCGCCGCCATGTTTGATCCGAGATAACCGTTCACATCAGACACGGGCATCACACTTGTAATGTCTCTGGAAAACTCGTACGTACTTCGATTTAATGTCGCGAGACAAATGTCACGTGGTCGGTATTTTTACAAGAATCAATAGAAATTACCAGCTTTCGAATTAGTGAGCATTAAGAAATATAAAAAATAGATGGCCCATCGGCAGCAGGAACAACGTCCAGGCTGACGGTGCCGCGGTCACAGAAAAACAGGGCTCCAGAGAGAGAAACTTCTCCTAAGGTCGAGGCGCTTTGCTATTAGTTCATTAACCGGAACGACTATCGGTACAATGATTGCAAAGTCCACGTGCCACATGACAAATCAAGATACTTGATTTTTTTATCATTCATACCTTTCACGAGATTCTCGTCATGAGGGACAGTGATGTTAATAATCATTAGTTTAGAATTAGTTACCATATTATTATGATAGATCAATGGCAATTCAAGTCTCTAAGTAACAGTAAACTGCGTATAGACTTAGCGCAAAGGCGAGTTTCCCGAGTTGGTTTTTGACTTGGTTCACGAGTAATTTTTCCTATATTATATTTAATAAACATAGGCCTATTTTTCAATTCTATTTACAGAACCTTTCCACGTGTATCGTGTATTCTCAAATGGGAGTACCTATCATCTCGTCTAATATTGAAATAGTATAGTTGAAAAAACAAGTAGAAAAAATAAGGTTTTGGTGTGAGATAATCGTTTTCAATGATAAATATTTTAACAGTTTATCCCCACTCGTCTAAAAATGAGGTTACCTATATTTATTGCCTTTTTTATATTCTCGTCTATACTGAAAAAGAAACGGTACATGAGTAGTCTTTATGCTTATTGATAATAATGAACTTCATTCTATAAACAAACATTTTGTTCATACTACCATTTCTATCCGCCCACGGCCCAATCATTTCCATTTAAATTAAAACAACTTGACGAGTTAGTCCCTAACAAAAATAGGATGGGAACACTTAAGGTGAAAGCGCCAGGGTAGCCCGCGAGATTCAATTTTTCGTACGTTTTTTTGCAATTTGCGAGTTATGGGCCAGCTCGCCGTCCAGCCGTCTTATGACGACAGGCCGTGTCGACGGCGCGTTCGTGTTCCACGCGCGCCTCAAAGAGATGTCAGCAACCACGTAGGGGTCCGCATGGGCCGATGCCTGCCAGGGCTGCGGGACTGTTCGAAAGAGATACCGTGGCCCTGGAACACAAAGGGCAAAGAAGGAACATGGATGGGTTTTAGTCAGTACAAGTCTGACACTCCCTTCCGCTCCGCCCAGAGTGGGGCGATTTGGCAATTTGGGGGCATTTGATGATTTCCCATCCAAAAAAAAAAAAAAAAAAGGATAGCCCGCGAGATTCAATTTTTCGTACGTTTTTTTGCAATTTGCAGGTCAGTGTCAGGTTGTATGTTGATGAATTTAAATGAGTTGCGCAAGTAACACGTATGTAGTTTCAGAATTATAATCATTAATACAACCCTTTAAGTTCATTTAACCCCATCCAATAACTATTTCACGAAAAAGTCACTCAATGAATTAAATGAACTTAGAGTAACTTATTGATGATTATAATTCTGAGCTACCCTGGTGCTCCCACCTTAAATAACAGATGCGGAACCCAAAAACAGTGTGACGTTAACGCTAAGAAAGTGACGAAGTAGAATAAAAACACGAAGCGTTTCGAAGACGGCACGAATCAAGTTGGATTAGTAAAGTTTGATTTATTTAGTTAATTACTCGACGCGTCTGGGCTGACTTGGATGTTTAATTATAACCTAGGAGATAGGAATTTCGGCTACTAAGAAAAGACGAAAATAAACATATAAGAATTATAAATGTGAAAGTTTCTCGTTCAATTACCTACATATTAGCAGCTGAGATGGTAGTGGAATTGTGTTTTTTTCTTACGCCGCCGCTGTTTTTTTGTGATTTATTTCATTACACAATCCAAGACATTCGAATCATTTCACCCAATCGTGCAGCCTCATTAGCTCGGCGTTTTCGCCACTGTTACTGGCGGGCTTGACCATGAAAAAAGGCTGGTCTGGTATGAGGCACTTTTTATCACATCTGGAGTATTTTGATGTCTGCAAGTTATAGGAAGATGGACATTGCTAACAGTGTCAAACTCGTAGCTAAATTCTGGGACGATTCAATATACATAGATTGCCATCACTCTGAGAATAAAGCTGAACAGGTTTTGAAAAAAAAAAAACAAAGTACTCGCATAATAATCATTATTATCTACGTATTTAGTAATAACTGCTTGCCTGTACGTATCGTTTTTCGGACAGTTATTTTCTTGTCTTCAATGATAATCGAATTTTCTTTACGGCCTTTTGTTTCAGTAACTATTATCCTGTCCTGCCCACACTAGAGGATATCCTGTTTCAAATATCAGTGAATGTTTTAGTTCTGTTAACAAGATTGATGATAACGTGCTTATTAAGGGACGAAATATTTGCATTTGAGTTGTAGAATGTATGTAAAGGCAATGCAAAACGATGTTTTACTGAATAAACAATTACATAAAAAAAAAAAAACATGTAAATAAATGTTACTCTCAATTCTTTTTACAAAACCTAAAACTACGACACAACTACACTACCACAATTACACCAATCCACTACTATAACTTACGAGTATATACTTATTATGCTAACTTGGTATTAGGACAATTTTATTGCCTAACTTAGAATTTTAATTTAGTATATTTAATATCCGAAATATCATACTTCTTTTCGATACATAAATCTGTAAAAGTCTTAAACTATATGATTTATTTTGACATAAAACCACCCTTTTTTTTTTTTTTTTTGGATGGGAAATCATCAAATGAGCCCCCCCACTCTGGGCGGAGCGGAAGGGAGTGTCAGACTTGTACTGACTAAAACCCATCCATATCGGCCGACACAGCCTGTCGTCATAAGATGGCCGGACGGCGAGCTAGCCCATAACTCGCCGTCCACAGGCCCGCGCCTACGGTGGCCGGGAGCCACCACGTGACCCCCGACGCCCAGGGTGTCTCCCGCGGCGGCTGGGACGTGAGGTTCTTTCACGAGGTTCTCTCACGTCCCGCCACCTCCTTCACTAGCATGACTGCTTCACAGAAGGTGGTGACGGCTTCCCATTCCCTCTCGCTCCGGACCATGGCTTGAACCAGGGCCGGACGCGAGAGATCGCCGCCGCCAATCGCCGCTACAAGGACACGGCGGTGCTCCGCCCAAGCGGGGCAGACTTCTACGGTATGCTCCACCGTGTCCTCCGGACGATCCTCGCAGTGGAAACACCCGGGCGTTTCCTCCCGCCCGATTCGGTGCAAGAACCTCCCGAAACAACCGTGTCCGGTGAGGATATGCGTCAGGCGGTAGGTGAGGGCGCCGTGGCGCCTCTCTAGCCACTCCTCAAAGAGGGGACTTATCGCCACTATGGTAGCGTGCCCTGCACGGGGTTGCAACTGTCGCTCTCTCCATGTCGCCATGATATCACGCCGGAGGTCTGTCCGCTGAGCGGCAATTTGCCGCGGCAGCGGAGTTTCCCCCAGACGTAGTGCCTCCGCGCGCCATTCATGCAGGCGCGCGAGGACTATCGCCTCCAAATCCCATGGCGGCAATCCGGCAAGGAGGCTAGCCGCCTCGCCGGAGATCGTGCGGTACCCCCGGATTAGCCTTATGGCTATCACCTTTTGGGGCGCGTTCAGGTAGTGGGCGGCTTGCCGCCTTAAAGAACGCGCCCACACCGGGGCCCCGTAAAGGGCCATGGACCGCACGACCCCCACGTATAGCCTCCGGCAGGAGGCGTTTGGACCCCTCAGGTTGGGCAAGAGCCGCTTGAAGGCAGCCCCTGTCCGTTCCAGTTTGGGAGCCAAACGTCGGAAGTGCTCCACGAAGTTCCACCGGCTGTCGAGGACGAGTCCTAGGTACTTCAACGTCGACCCAACGCCGATGGAAACCCCTCCTGCCGTCAGTTGGGATCCCGACGGTGGCGCATTCCGAGGCCCATGAAAACACATGGCCTCGGACTTGTGCAATGCCAGCTCGAGACCCAATTGCCGGATCCTATCCACGACTATCGCAACCCCGCGTGTCATGTTTTCGGCCGCCGCCTCGACATAAAACCACCTTAGGGATTCGTATTAAATAAAAATAAAGGAAATGAAAAAAAGCAAGATAAATGTGATCCAGTTTATTACGATTTAAACAAAAAATAAACTGTAAATGCCTTAAAGCTTTTTATATCAGATCTGAGACACCTAGGACTTTTAAAAATATTTTAAGTGTCTTTATTTTGACAAGTTCTACTTAGCGCTGATCTCCATTGTATTTTTTAATTATGTTGGTTAAAAATTCATACCAACAATTCGTAACGGTGCAGAAGACTTATGAAATAGTTTCAATTTGTTTAATTTCTGTTGCAATTCTCTAACCAAAACGGACATCAAATTAACACTCAATAAAAATTAAATTGAATCTTAAGACACGAAATAAATTGAATGAAGCGAGAGCAATGAAAAGTAACGACAGTAGCTACCGATAGTCAATCCATTCATTCTTGTAATAAACCCTTTCAAAAGTTCAGAGCCTCACATTAATTGTACTAAAAACCTGACTGAAATTAATACTATCAGCAATTCTATTCCGGCTGCTGCAATTTGTCCTGGAACCTTTACAATTTAATTATATCCTCGAATATTTAAATCTTTGAGTTCAGACGAACTTTCAAAGTTCTCTGTGATTCGGTAGAGTAATATTATAGATTGCGCCAGCTAATTGGTAGGACTTAATTGAATTCAGTTCAAATTGAGTGCCGGAAAGTGAGACACCTCAGTTTGAATTTGCTAAAACCATCAATTGAATGGATTCTTTGATTTAGAAAGTTCGCCATTGTACTTTTGTTCGAGAGCGACGGATTTTCTTTTAGAAAGAATAAAAGTTGATACAGAAGTATATATGGATAAAAAGATCCCAGAGGAATTACTGTGAAAATTAACTTGTTCAAATAAAGAGCACTACATTGCGCAAGATATTCGCAATAACGAAGAGAGAGAGAACGAATAATTATTTTTTCCCATTTTCTGCGAGAAGGTTCATTTAAGCCCATGGTCACGTCGGCTCGGAATCCCTAACAAGTTTTTTCTTGGTCAGCAGAAATTAATTCACGTAATCGAAATCCAGACGAACTTAATTTCGATTTGGTAAAACATAAAAGTTTTTTATTTGAACTCTAAGAATAACGAAGGTATTCCCGCGAATAAATTAACAAAAGTAATTTTTTGATGGAATAATAAACAAACGGGAAACTTTTACAAACGGCTGTGTTAAATAAATACGAAATGAGAAAGTTTTTGAATAAAATTCTATGTCGGTAATATTAAAAGAGTTGTGGTTTGCAAATATTCATGATAATGAGTTTTATGAAAACAGAACTTTGTGGGAAAAATAATATAATTGAAATTTGCGGTACTAAATCTAAAGTTGGATACTTTTTTCTTGTTCAATAATGAAAACGGAATAAAACGAGACGATAAAAGTAATCCTACTTACTTTATTCAGATTTGCCATTTGGCGCTGTTCGTAAAATATTATCCTAAGAGTAAATTGTAGTCTTCAAGCTTCAAGCGGATTAACCTGGGACAAGACAGGCAAAAGTAACTTTTTCTGAGTCAATTTACGAACCAAATTTTAAGTCTTCCACCGTGCCCGCACGATGGCCTCAAAAATCTCGTTAAAACTTAACTTGAAAAGTTAACCCGTCTGTCTGTCGTAGTACAAAATGTTGGTTTCGGGTACAGTGGACCACACCTCGGTAGCAACACCTTCACATTGAGCTGACCTAAGATAGTACGGTACGGTTTCAATAGAATCAGAGACCAGCTTAAACTGTTTTTACCAATGCTGCGTTACCATGTACCTGTGTGATTCCATGACGAATGAACCCATTGAACTGAATGTCTGCAACACGCAATAGTTTGGTTCAATTGAATGATACCTCTAATAGCTTTGCGTTCCACAGAAATTGTCTGTATACCAGAAATGTCTGAATTACTATCTCGAGCATTAATTGAATCTATTGGTAGCAACTATGGAGTGATCGCCGGTCGTCCATATTATACCGCTTAGCATAAGCATAGCATAATCGGCCTATTAATGTTCCCACTGCTGGGAAGCAGGCCTTCTCTCTATGAGAGGGCCCGCTTATACCGCTTATTGTACCCCAAATAATCTGTCAATAATATCCCAACTACTGGGACACAGTCCTCTCTGTATAGGGCCATAATCCATCACGCGGGCCCAGAACGGTTTGGTGGATATCTGGTTTTAAAATTTTTGGTGCGCATCTCTTTCAATGTTTTCCATCACCGTTTCGTGAGCCTAGGACACACTACCAACGTCGGGATCGTTTTCACTGAGCGACCATTGTATATTATACCCTAAGGTCCTGAAATTATGTAATAATATAAGTAGAATCTATAGCCTATAACATGTCCACTGCTCAGACACAATCCTCCTCTCTGAGATAGCAGACCGTAGTACAATCGCGGGCCCAGTGCAGACTGAAATATGATAAACAATGCAAATATTTCCAAGCTCCTATAAAACAAAGAATATACCTTATTCTTACTTTAACGCAAAACATAAAAGAAACAATGACGTATCCCACATTTATAATACTTGACTTTTTTATCTGCTACAGCAGCAGTAAGAAGCTCATTCCGTTTCATTAAATATTCCGCTTTCGTCTCTCCGCTTATTAGTTGTTCTTTATATGTTATTCCATGAACAAACATGTCCACATCAGAATAACAAGTATCTCTGTGGAGGATGAATACTTCTCCGACTTCTCCCCAAACAATTTCTCTCTAATTAAAACCTTATCAACATTTGCAGTCGCGCTAAGTCAAAATTTGGACGGAAAAGCGGAATGCCTTGTTTTCGTTTTAGAGTTTCGTAATTAGTGAAATAAAAGCCGATTTAGGAACTTAACAACAACGTGCTGAAGATGGAGGAAAGTTTTGAGCAATTAATTTTAAATGTGACCTTGGAATGCTTTGGAAGCTACCCACATTTATGCCTTTTGTTGTATAATAATTCAATTACTGAAATTTGGAGATAACTGTCAGGAGCAATTGTGTGTCGCGCTATCTATTTCTAGACCATTAGGTTTTTGGCACACAACCTTTGGAGACGAGGAAAAAATGGTAATTCTTTTAGGTTCCAAATAGGGATTTTGGCAAGGTTTGTATAGAACTTCTTGCAATAACATTATCTTTAGACCAAATGAAAGGCTTGAGGCTAAAAACCTCTATTTTCCTCAAAGCTACTGCTGATGTTTCAAGGAAGTTCTTGAACTAGTTTCCTGAAAATAAAACGAAGAGTTTATTAGCTATCGCGGATATAACTTTCTCTGCTCGATACCCGTGTTTTCAATAAGTATTTTAGCAGTTCGAAAGGTGGAATTAATCGCTTTGAAAGCTTGTTAGTTCACGAAGATAGAAACTAATATTTATAGTGAAAAAGGAAACCCCTCATAAAATAATGGAGTCAGTAAATTCTGAGCTATAATAAATTCTAAGTGGTATATTAAAGTGAAGAGATGATGAGCTTAAATAAGTGCTAAGATAAAAATCTTAAAGAAAATCACGAAAGTGCTAACAACATTCCTGTAGATGAAGTTTATTAATATTAAGGAAAGTCCATTTTTATTTATATGTATTATTCATTTTTATTTTTATGGTATTCTATTAAATGAGGAGCTCGTGGCTAAATCATAACAGTCATTCGGATCGATCTTGAGGTTAAGCCGCGCTTGCCTAGGTGGGTCCGTGGATGGCTGACCACCCATTACATACCGAGTTTACTCCGTGCCTCGGAAAGCACGTTATGTCGTTGGTCCCGGCTGTCATTTGCAGATCTTTGACAGTCGTTACAGACATTTAGTGGGCTGAAAATATGACAGCCATTCTTACCAAGGGGCATCGTATTAGCTAGTACTAACTGGGTTGTAGAAGTCAGGCAGTCGTTCCATTAAAATATTGGTACTCAGCTGCATAGCATAGCATAAGCATAATCAGCCTATTAATGTTCCCACTGCTGGGACGCAGGCCTCCTCTCTATGAGAGGGAATGGGCTATAATCCACCACGCGGGCCCAGTGCGGGTTGGTAGATGTCACATGTCTTCGAATTTTTGGTTCTAGGACATGCCGGTTTCCTCACGATGTTTTCCTTCACCGTTTTGAGAGCAGTGGTGATGAAATAACTTACACAAAGTAATGCGCCTGGCTGGGTTCGAACCCACGACTTACTGCTCGTAAGTCGGGGTCTCCACCACTGGGCCACTGCTGCTCTCAACTCAGCTGCATCCGGTTAGATTGAAAGCCGACCCCAACACTTTCAAAGATCCACCCAAAACTTTTCATACCTGTCTTCCATTGTTCAGTCTTCGGTACAAAGCAGATCAATACAATAGTTATTTATTTGGGAAGCACTTAATGATTGATTTCTACTTGGTTGACTTTTAGGCTCATTGGAAGTTTTCCCAAAATTATAACAGTCACAAGTTTTGTTAATTACCCTAACAACATAACGTAACATCACACTTGTAATCCCCAAAAAGTTAGGCAGAGGTGAACCTAGTTAGTACACCCACATTTCGCCAGTTATGTCTAAGTACCATGTAATTTGGGCGAGCCTATTGCCATCAATCGGGCACAAATCCAGTTTCAGTAGAGCGCTGTGTATAATAGCACTTTGCCCGACCCGTTGTTTTTCAAATGACAATATCAACAACAGAACAATGAGTGAAATTTCGTTTTCGAATGAAGCCTAAAATTTATAAAAAAACAAGTTTCAATTCATAAAATAACCGACGTTTATTTAGTATAAAAACATAGCGCTGTTGTTTTCCTCGCTTTTAATTAAAACAATATTTATTATTTTGCACCGTAAAATTGTTCGCCTGTTCTAGAAAAAAATATTAGTATTCAATTGCCCACTTGACTTAAAATATAACAATGAGTATAAAAACCATAGAAATTATTAAACTTATACTGTCACTTACTGGGATATCTTCCGTGATTGTTGATTATTTTGAGCTCCCGATATTCTTCCCGCTTTTTAATGTCGGGAGCTCAAAATAATGTACAATCACGGAAGATATCCCGTGGGTAAGTGGCAGTATAACTATAGTTGTAAACTGTGAAAGCTTAAAACACTAATATATATTATTAAGCAATATTGTGCAAAGCCCTCCTTCCTTTTTTTTCCTCAAAAATAATAATCATTGAGGAATCCCATTTGGACCACTGATAATTGCAAATTTTGGAAACCTTGTGAATGTGATGCAACCGTAACAGCTGTGGGCCAATCTCTATGATCACGATCGCGCGAAGAAAAACAACGTAAATTCGATCAATTTTTTAAAAGAAAATACGTAATTTGTTAAATCATTTAGTCAGTACCTAACTCATCATCATCTACCTAGCCTTTTCCCAACAATAGTTGGGGTCGGCTTCCAGTCTAACCCGATACACCTGAATACTAGTATTTTACATGGAGCGACTGCCTATCTGACCTCTACAGCTCAGCGAGTACTGGGTGACACGATACCACTTGGTAAGTTGTCACACTTTCGGACCTCTGACTACAAGTGACAGCCGGCATCAACCACTTAACGTGCTTTCCGAGGCACGGAGGAAACTCGGTAAGTAATGGGTGGTCACCCATCCACGGACGTCCTAGGCAAGCGCAGCTTAACCTGAAAATCGACCAGAGCGAAAAGGAAGCAAGTAACTATTTTAGTTTAAAATCCGTGAAGCAGAAAAGGTATGACACATACCTAGATAAGAATTAATAGTCTTCAAACTAAATAAATATGATGGGTGAAAAGATTATTTCCAATTCAAAAATCATTCGAATTTACGTTTCGCTTATTTCGTGTTTGTTCTAAGCCCATCGTAGGTCAAAGTTGTACTACCTATACATATATCATTCGACACGTTACGCCTACCAATGTTCGTGATGATTTACGATTCCTTTCCAAACTTTTACGCACCTACGAACCCATAAGGACGAGAATCCTTTGGACAGAGGAGATTGGGGTAACAACTTGCAAGCGGCCACCCGAACCTAATCGGCAGAACCTAAAAATCACTCGAGTGGAATGTACCAAACGTCATGTTACATACGTCATTCATGACCCTGAAGGCCGAAGGGGCAGGTTGATAAGCACATTGGTACGCAGGTAAAATTCCAAACTACGGTTTGGAAGAGATCTTTTTCTAATAAGAACCCTCAATTTCAAAATGAGAATGGAACTTTGATCGTCTATGGACATGTAGTCTTCAAATTATCCTATAGATGACGCTCATTTGGGCAGACATCAGAATTCAACTCCAATTCCTCGTACGTCACCGATGTGCCACAACCGATGCGCTGCGGCTTGATGTAACTGTAATGTGTGTGAACCTGCCTTAAGACTGGAAACGAATCTATATCAGACTGATAAGAATGTATGCATGAATTCGCTCATTCGTCATTTGTTTGACTAAAGTTTCGAGATCTGAACTAGAAAACCTTTGATGAATATTGTTAGCTCACTCAGCAGCACACACTGGTCTTCCTTGCCCATCCGTTTGATATCGTTTCTAACCAATCCATTTAAAGTTGAATATACAAATGACTGCACAGGTAACAGCTATTTGAAATGTATTTTTTAATCGTTGACATTTACGTAGGTTTTTACCCAACAGGACTCAAATACTAAGGCTTCGCTACTTGTCCGTCTGTCTATCATAGGTCTGCATCTCTGGTCTCGTCTATATCTTTTGAACCGTCATAGATAGACACTAAAAATTTCACCGTATGTCAAATAAACGTGGTCCTCATAATAATATGAAACTTGTTTTTTTCGGCGTTTTCAAGAAAATCTGGAGTGTTAAATATTTTTACGGTGGTAGGAACCCTTCCTGGGCGAGTCCAACTCGCATTTGGCTGGTTATAATTGGACCACTTGATCACAATACTCGGTAATTGAAATCTTTCACCCGTCATGACGACAGGATAAACAAAAAACGGCCGCTGTCACACTGATGAACTGTGTTGTTTACACGATGGGGTAATCCGGGTAATCCGCCGAAAATGTCACTTCCGTGTGGGAGGCACTGATTGGACCTGATTAGCGCGATTCTGTCATCACCAGACCGATATAAACTGTAGTAGACTCATTTAAGTTAGGCAGTGTAATTTTAGAGAATTGAATAATTATTTTAAAATTGCTCATTGTGTAAACCTGCTGTATTAAAATAATAATAATATAATCCAATAATAGCTGATATCCTCGACCAACATCTGAGGAGGCTCTCGCTTGGCAGCTAGATCAAGGGCTTGATTCAGAAAGCAGTACTTCTGGACACGGCGCGTATTGTTAGGAGGTTCCTCTCTCAAGAGCCCTGACCACCGGTGGCTCAGACCCTGTTTTCCGAAGCCGGTGGGCTACTATTTTCTAAATTTTTAACCATTAAATGGGGTTAAATGAATGAAGAGGGTTGTATTGATGATGGTAATGATTATAACACTCTGTAAAGCTATATTTGTTACGGTCGCGAATCATATTTTAATCAACATACAACCTAACACTGACCAGCAAATTGCAAAAAACATGGGGACTACCCTGGCGCTTTCACCTTAAAAGATTACTCGATAGTTTGGAGAAGTTCATTGAATTATATGACTGCGTTGAAAACGCTGCAATTAATATGAGACTACTGCTAATTTGTCGACCTTAAAAAAAAAATCGTTTTTGATATAAAAACCTTACAAACAGACAATTTTTCACACAAGTCATGGTTTCACAGACAAAAAACGCCCAATTGTTTACACACAGACAGTTCGGGGTAATATACTGCGACTGTCACTTCCGTACGGGGGTAGCCGGCCGGAGATAATCGGCGCGCCCTCGACAGGATTACGCGACAGAGCCTGAAATCCATTTCAGTAGATCTATCGGCTAACTAGCGCTGTACTTTATCTGCGGCTAATTGTGTGAATTACTGATGTCGTTGTCTAGGACCACTTCAAAGTGTTTTGATGTGGGATTGTGTGATAGACTCACACCCTTATCTATAAACAAGTCAAACTGTTTACTTGAGTAGTTTAGTAATTGCTTGGAGTTAGAACTGTCAAAAGTTATAATTCTTAGCTTTGCTCTCTTTGACGGTTATTTAATCGTTTAAATTCTTGTCTAATGCATAAAAATGTTTGCATAAGTAATTACTTAAACTCAAGTTATTACTTTAACTTGACTATAGATATGGGTTGTTAAGGTTTTAGAAGTGTCCTCTGCTGTTTGTTTTGTGATGCAGGTACAAAATTGTTACATATCACAATCATGGTTCAAAATGGTTAGGTGGAGCTGTACCTTTAAGTATTGCGGCCCTTGTTATAGACGGTGCTCCTAATGCCATTTACAGAGCACACATCTGGTCTACAGGCGATTTTAAATGATGTTGTATGTTAGCATCATCTGCAAGTCTTCCATCACCATCATCATTTCAGCCGAAAGACGTCCACTGCTGGACATAGGCCTCCCCCAAGTGTCGCCACATTGACCAGTCCCGTGCGACTCGCATCCAGCGGATCCCTGCAACCTTCACCAGGTCATCGGTCCACCTAGTGGGAGGCCTTCCAACGCAGCGTCTTCCGGTTCGCGGTCGCCACCTCAGAAGTTTTCGGCCCCATCGGCCATCCGTTCTGCGAGAAGTCAGACAAGTCTTGCAAGGCTTTCAATCTGGTTTAATTGTTCTGCAACTAAGACACAGATTTTAAACGTATTTAAACGCCCTCTAAATAAGGGTTATGTTTTTCGATTATTCTTGGTGGCAAACATACTAGTAAGTAAGTATTTATCAGGTAATTAGCGCTGTACTTTATCTGCGGCTAATTGTGTGAATTACTGATGTCGTTGTCTAGGACGACTTCATAGTGTGAGGATTGTGTGACTGACTCTTAAAGGTTTTAGAAGTGTTCTCTGCTGTTAGTTTTGTGATGTAGGACCTACTAAATTGCTACATTTCAATATCATGGTCCCCAGTAGTTAGGCAGAGCTGTACCTGTAAGTAATACCTACGTTGACATTGCAGCCCATGTAATAGAGGATGATCCGAATGCCACAAACTGAACACAAATCCAAATTCCAGGTTACCACGTGTAATTTATAAACATTTTTGTATCATCTGAAAGCCTTTTAATCTTTTCGTTCGTTTTAAATCGTTTTTTGAACGACGTTATTTTTACCCGATCGCATAGAAGGGTTCTTTTTTTATTATTTTTGGTAGTTTACGCTACTAAATGAGTACAATCTATTGGTTAACTAACCGTACTTTACTTTGCATGACTGATTAATGTCGTAACTTGATGTATTGCTAAGTGGGTTTGTTTGTTGGAAAAAGAGATGTTAAAAAAGATTGATTATCTTGTATGCTGTTATTGTTTTGTTTCACTGCTGTCTATTCTTTGATTGCTATTAAGCGATGTGTATCTTAGGTCACTTGGATTCTTATCTTTACATAGTATAAACCAAAGTCGGTCCCGCTGTTTGTATGCTTAGATCTTTTAAACTACGCAACGAATTTTAATGCAGTATTCAACAATAGATAGAGTGATTCAAGAGAAAGATTTATAATGTATGTATTATGTATCTTGCACCCGTGCAAAGCCGGGGCGGGTCGCTAGTTGATTATAATTTAGATGAGATAATAGCCTTAATATTAATGGGAATCGTGATTTAATAGAGGCACAAAATTTTGAACGAACGTGTAAAAGAAAATGGCATCTATCGTTTTAAAAGGAAACACCAATTTCTATACTTTTTCTGCTCTCTCGGAGTATTATGTATTACCATACAACCGTCCTCCTAGGCAATGTCAATTTATGCAAAACTCCTCATTTAAATCCCACCATAGCAGTTAGTTTCAGCTCGCAGCTTTAAATCACAAGCAAGCCAACACCGAATAACTAATAAGGCATAACCACGACAACTACAACCCCCAGCTCACTCTGCAAACAGGGTACAAATCCCAATCAATGTGCCCACTATTTACTAAA
This sequence comes from Noctua janthe, assembly GCA_910589295.1. NCBI lineage: Eukaryota > Metazoa > Arthropoda > Insecta > Lepidoptera > Noctuidae > Noctua > Noctua janthe. Next base: position 5,433,927 of record OU342561.1, read on the forward strand.
CACCCCCTAAACGTTCATACAAAGGGGAGAGTGGGGTAATTTCAGCCACTTCACAACACGAGCGGCCAGCCGGATTTAATCGCTGTTTTCCGCCAGGATTACGCGATGGACCCTGAAAATCGTTGGAGTGAATCTATCTACTAACTATCACTGAGCTAATAAGGATTTATGGGTGTCCAATTGTACGTGGGCTTGTTTGCCAACGTGCTTTTTTGTTTTGAAAGCGAAAGGGTTGAACGCCTTTGTGAGGTGTTGTGGTCTATAGCAGTGGCAGGAGTAAGAAGGAAAGATATCAAGGTTCAGTGAAAATATTGTGTGATTCCTTGTAGCATATTATGTAGTTTATAATGGGTATAAAAATATCCTAAACGAAGCCGAAAGGTACTTGTTTTCCCCATAATTACGATAATTTTTTGATCTAGACCATACCTGGGAACCTTCTTGCTACGGAGATATTGGGGTCAAAGATCCAACTTTTTCATAAGTATATAAGTATTTTTTTTAAATACAAGTTTTTAATGTTATAACTTTACTTTAAATACCTCCACGACTCCCGTACTATTAAAGTGTTTTGATTGCATTACATTAAGTCCTACCACAAAATGTGATTTTTCACCCCAAAAAAAAAGTAGTTTCCCAGCAATAATATTTGCGTAGAGTTACTTAGTTTGATGTACAGAATGCTTGGTTGACCGATTTGTGAAGGGTCCGTTTACACCCTGTATAATTAACATAAACTAATACTGTCACTTACGGAATACTGTGAGTGTGTTTTGCCGTGACTTAGTGTCGAGTTCCAGTAGTACGAGTAGTTAACATGTTATTAAACTGATTTTTTAATAGACAACTGTATATTGTAAAACTTACATTATCCATTTTCTGAAAAATAGACATGTTTTTTTATATAACTTCCATACAAAAGTTGTCAACCAACCATGTTCATTCTTTAGTAAATATTTATCAGACTATTGAGAAATCAGGCCTAAGTTAAAATAAACCATCAAAGTCATCATCATCTGCCTAGCCTTTTTTCAACTATGTTGGAGTCGGCTTCCAGTCTAACCGGATGCAGCTGAATACCAGTATTTTACATGGAGCGACTGCCTATCTGACCTCCACTACCCAGTTAGTTTTGGGTAATACGAAAAAAAAACCATCAAAGTGACCACAATTAATAGATAAATAACCATAAGAGAAAACTTCATGACGAATTTCCACTTTAACCAGACATCTTACTTAGCCTTTGACACTGAGCTGAATATTTGTCAAGGTCAATCAAAACCCTTATGAGCGAACCCAACACTTTCCACGCTAGCCAGATTATCTCTTGACAGGTTACCTAAATATAGCACTACAGCCTTATATTATCTACTAGCTGTTGCCCGCGACTTTCGTCCGCAAGTAATTATTATAAAAATATTTCTTCCCTTTTTTAATCGGATTTTGTTAACAATTTCAAGGGTTTGAATTTTTTACACGGAACACTAATCCATTTTCTTAAATAATAGTGACCTTAGTTATTCCTTCTAACATCAGCTATCTGCCAGTAAAAGGGCCGTCAAAATTAGTCCAGCCGTTTCAGCCGAGATTAGCCGGAACAAACAGACAGACAGACGGACAAAAGTAAAAAATATTTGTTATGTTATAAGTACCGTATACACTTTAATTTATGCATTCAGTAAAGCGCTGTTATTTTGAAATTACAAACAGACACTTCATTTTTTTATTTGTTTATGTAGATGCAACATATGTACTCCTCGAATCTTAGGCTGAGGTGTATGCCTGTGCCTACCTAAGAAATCATCATCTGCCTAGCCTTTTCCCAACTATGTTGGGGTCGGCTTCCAGTCTAACCGGATGCAGCTGAATACCAGTATTTTACATGGAGCGACTGCCCATCTGACCTCCACAACCCAGTTAGTACTGGGTAATATGTGCCTGTCATGTTATTTATTTGACATTAATAGCACAGCACCTAACTTAAGCAACAAGAACAAGATACAAAGAAACGAAATCAAAGAATTCAAATGTAATGTGAAATGCACAAATACTATTTTCAAATCAACGAACGGGTTATGGTACTATTTTCAGCGAAACACGAGAAAATATATTACAACCGAGAAAGTTCAACGACCTCTTTATTTTTGCAGATACGTTGAGTCTGTAAATAGCTTTAGAGAAAGTTTTTCGCACAAGTTGCTGAAAGATGTTGTTTTGAAATGTTACAATTTTGTTTTGAAACGTGTTTTTCTGAACGAATGGGGTGTTCGCGAAATTGTTATTCTAAAAGGATTTGGTAGACACGATAACTTTATATTTAAAAGGGAATTTTTGAGAAGTTACAGTTTTATGCGTAAATTTATTGTTCCTCGTTGGTCGAGTCGTCGCAAGCGCGACTGCTGAGCATGTCGTACTGGATTCAATAGTCGGGTCGCTCAAAGTGTTATTGGGTCAAACTGGAACGGACAGGGGCTGCCTTCAAGCGGCTCTTGCCCAACCTGAGGGGTCCAAACGCCTCCTGCCGGAGGCTATACGTGGGGGTCGTGCGGTCCATGGCCCTTTACGGGGCCCCGGTGTGGGCGCGTTCTTTGAGGCGGCAAGCCGCCCACTACCTGAACGCGCCCCAAAAGGTAATAGCCATAAGGCTAATCCGGGGGTACCGCACGATCTCCGGCGAAGCGGCTAGCCTCCTTGCCGGATTGCCGCCATGGGATCTGGAGGCGATAGTCCTCGCACGCCTGCACGAATGGCGCGTGGAGGCACTACGTCGGGAGAAAACTCCGCTGCCGCGGCAAATTGCCGCTCAGCGGACAGACCTCCGGCGTGATCTCATGGCGACATGGAGAGAGCGACTGTCGCAACCCCGTGCAGGGCACGCCATCATAGTGGCGATAAGTCCCCTCTTTGAGGAGTGGCTAGAGAAGCGCCACGGCGCCCTCACCTACCGCCTGACGCAGGTCCTCACCGGACACGGCTGTTTCGGGAGGTTCCTGCACCGAATCGGGCGGGAGGAAACGCCCGGGTGTTTCCACTGCGAGGATCGTCCGGAGGACACGGTGGAGCACACCGTGGAGGTCTGCCCCGCTTGGGCGGAGCACCGCCGTGTCCTCGTAGCGGCGATTGGCGGCGGCGATCTCTCGCGTCCGGCCTTGGTTCAAGCCATGGTCTGGAGCGAGAGGGAATGGGAAGCCGTCACCTCCTTCTGCGAAGCAGTCATGCTAGTGAAGGAGGTGGCGGGACGTGAGAGGGAAAGAACCTCACGTCCCAGTCGCCGCGGGAGACGCCCTGGGCGTTGGGGGCCACGTGGTGGCTCCCGGCCACCGTAGGCGCGGGCCTGTGGACGGCGAGTTATGGGCTAGCTCGCCGTCCGGCCGTCTTATGACGACAGGCCGTGTCGACGGCGCGTTCGTGTTCCACGTGCGCCTCAAAGAGATGTCAGCAAATAAGTAGGGGTCCGCAAGGGCCGATGCCTGCCAGGGCTGCGGGACTGTTCGAAAGAGATACCGTGGCCCTGGAACACAAAGGGCAAAGAAGGAACATGGATGGGTTTTAGTCAGTACAAGTCTGACACTCCCTTCCGCTCCGCCCAGAGTGGGGGGGGTCATTTGATGATTTCCACACCGAAAAAAAAAAAAAAAAAAATGTGTTATTGGGTGTTTCCTTCAGGAATTTCTCAGTAGCAGCCAGTCTGTATTTGTGTCCGATTGACGAAAATAGGCTCGCCCCCTATTATATTCTATGTAAAACATAACTGGCTAAATGTGTGTGCACTATAAGCTCCTCTGCCTAACCCTTCGGGAATTGCAGGCGTGATGTTATATTATTTATATTATATAGACCTCGATTCAAAGTTAATGAAACCATTCTCTAAATAGAACTGAGTTCTACTCAAAGTCGAATGAGACACAAAAATTGAACAGGCTCATTAAGGCGACACTTCCTCATGATCATGGCTCTTGCAACATCGTCGAAATATCGCTAGCTCAAAATAATGAACAATCACGGAAGATATCCCGTAAGTGACAGTATAAGTTCTGTCAAAATATTGGCCTAATTCGAAATTCCAACTTGAATTTCGAACGATGATCGAAACACTGCGCCAAAGTAGATAAGTACTGGTCAGAAACAAGCTCAAACCGAGTGCTCGTAATTTTCATTGAAATCAGCAATCAGGACAGTCGCAGAGAGAATGCGGTCATCTACCGCACGATACAGTCACCACCGTTCTTGAAACTTCCGAAGCAATTTCGGTACAGTCACGTTTAATAAAGTACTACTTTACTTTGCGCCCTAAGTAAAGTTTAAATCTGTTTTACACGATAATAGCCATTAGTAACTTTTCAAGCACGCTTACATTGATCTGTTCCATAGTTCTTTGTTCAAGCGGTATTTAGGTCGGGAAGAACAACTGGAATGTAATCTGGGAAGGACATTTGGTAACAATAGACCTTTTTGTTTAAATAGCAATAAGGAAGACAATACCGTGAACAGAGTAACTGTAAATACGAATGTTTGCGATGGAAGATATTGGAAAGCGTATTAAGTATCTTACTTCGGGATTAGAGAGGTTTTTTCTACTCATTCGTCGTCAAGGACGAGTTTCGGGAAAAACGGTACGAAACAAAAATATTTTCGAACCAATCGCTTAGGAAACTGTAAAAATATTCTTAGCGTTGTCGTCGCTTTTACATGGTGAAGGCATATCTATTTCAAATTCTTACGTATGTGACGTCTCCCAAATACTTTTTTTTATTTTTAAATACGTTCGTGTGAATATGTTTTGAGTAAGAATGTGTATAGGTAAAAGAGTAGAGGAAGACCAAAGAAACGATGGATGGACTGTCTGATGGATGATATGGCAAGAATGGAGGTATCTGATGAGTTGATGAATAATAGAAGTATGGAAGAAGAAGACATGCTGCGCCGACCCCAAATAAAATGGCATAAAAACAGGAGAATGATAATAATGATGATTAAATAACATTAGTTTTAGTATATGCGAAACCTGAAACACGTGTCTAGTATTTTTATGTAAAGAAGCTACAACAATATTACAAAATTTCAAAACTGTATCATGAAAAATCACAAAATTATAAGCTTGTGCTGTTACCTGGTTGTCCGCACAAAAACGTGATCACCACGCGGCGCGCCCGAGTGCTCGCCTTCAGCGTCGTCTTAAGCTCATTAAAATATTAATTTGGCAGTAGGTACCAAAATGATTGCGATAGGTACTTAGGGTCGCACGGTGTCCAACTTGTAGCTTTTTATAAATATTTTTGGAAAAAAATATAACATGGTTTAAAAATTATTGGAATGGATTCAGTTACTTATTCTGAACAAACCATATTCAGGTTTCGCATATACTAAAAATAATGTTGTATATGTTCGCGTGAATTATGATGTGACAATTTTCAGTATACCGGTACCCAGAAAAAAATCTTGGTAGAGAAACATTCGCGAATGGAATAGACATCTGCTGAGCTGTAACACCTCGTAAAGGACAAGTAATGATGGAGTTTCTTGCCGGTTGTTCTCCGTAGGAAACGACCAACCCGAACCGTGCACCTTTTTGTCGACGTTTTATAAGTGCCCATCTAGGCCTACGTGAAATAAAATATTATGTTTTGATTTTGATTTTGACAACAAGAAATATTTGGAGTTGATGGCCCACTAAATGCAGAAGAAACAAATTCCTTTTAAAAAAAACACCTTTCCTCTTTTTATTCCTTTCTTCTTTTTCCTTTTTTTTTTCTTTTTTTTTACCATGGAATATAATTTATAACACACAAAGTTGTCAACTAATCCCATTCACACTTCATCTAATCGAGAACCAACCTCCATCAAATAGAAAGATTTATTTGATTAGAAATTGTTATACCTACAGTTACTTTACCTTTGATTTTCAAATAAGGTTAATTTTGGATGGTTGTGACTGATCTATCCACATTACAGTGATCTATATTTCTGATTACATTAGGTCGGTTTTTGATTGCAGCTGTGAAATGACTGTAGTCATTCATCTCCCAGTTCAGTAAGTACTTGACCAGCAATCAGAGTAATTGAGGTTCTAAATTTAAATTTAATTCCTTCAAACCGCACTAAATGCTGGTTATAAATAAATCAAGCCTGTCACAGCCTCCTTGGAACCAATGTTTAGCCAAAGGTCAAGAGACTGAAGATCGGATTCTGAATTTATTTAGAGCTGAGGACTTAAATAAAACGACATTTTATCACTGACAATGAAGATAGAAAACTCAAAAATGTATTGAATTGGTTTAAGCACCGAAAAGCATAAAGGAAATCCTTAACTTTTACCCTGGTTTGAAATGACAGTTATGAAAACGATATTCTTAAAATAAACCTACACAACAAAATAATAATATCAGCCTATATCTGACCCACTGCTGGTCCAAGGCATCTTCTCATACCGACAAGGCACGAGCATTGATCACCGCGCTTGCACAAGATGGGTTGGCAATGTCAGACTAATATTAATTAGTCCAGGTTTCCTCACGATATTTTCCTTCACCGATGTCTACGATGTCGAAGATAAACTTAGAAAGTTCATATGAATTTATTGAAAAAGTCTAATTGGTACTTGCCCGGAATAGAATCCGCAACCTTATGCATGAGAGGCGAGGCCTTTGGGCCAACACACAATAAATATTCAAAAATCCAAGATCAAAAAGACCAATTTTAAATATGTTTTTTACGCAAAAACCCTGCGTAGGGAATTACAGCTTTGATATGGAAAGAAAAATTCGAGTGCGAGCAGGGTTTGAACCTGCGACCTTCCGATTCTGTACACCGGACGTCTTAACCAATTAGACCAAGGTCGCAGGTTCAAACCCTGCTCGCACTCGAATTTTTCTTTCCATATCAAAGCTCAAAAAGACCATTCATGAAATTCTTGAAGAGGTGACTAAAGATCGGAGACAGATAAAGACATAAAACCATACCCGTGATACTCCAAGTACACAACACAAAAAACCTAAATTGACACTACAACTAAAACAAATAAACGTCCGTCCCCGTCGCCATACAAGAAAGAATAAGCGCCTTGTCAAATGGCGGCTTCAGAAAATGTCCGTATGACAACATTTCTCAAACAGTTTCAACCCGCTCCATATAGCTGTTCCCGTTGGTAATTTGTACTGGCGAGGAGATAAATTGAGCTTCCCTTTTCGGGGACAACGGTTGAGAGGAATAAACTAGTCAGGCTAGGAGCAAAGGTGATTTATTTTCTTCTTGAATTGCCTAAGGGTCGTTTTGTAGAGAAGGTAGCTTGATGGAATGTGGTGAAGGATTACAGCTATTATTATTGTGCGGAGATGAAATACATTTTTTGGGGATGACTTGCTGAAATGCTAGAATTATTATGGTTTGTTATGGATTCTTACAATACCTGGTGGAAGTGATACCGACGTAAAAACGGTTACTACGTATTCCGTACATCATTCTGGACCCCTACAAATAGATTTTTAATATGAAGATATGTTTTTGATAATCGATAATTTAAAAAAAATCTATTGTGTCCGTCTAAAGTGATCAATAAAACCAAATGCACGGTGAAAATTTACGGAAAAGCTGCCTTTTTTAAATTTCTGATTAAAAAAATCTTTGTAGATAGCCGTTTGTGCGTCGTTGTCCTTTCTACCCTGTAAATTCTTATATTACGATAGTATTTCCGTTGTTTAAACTAAGTAATCAATTATACGCCTACGATTTCCTGTATAAAATGTGTCTATCTGAGCACACAACACTTAATCTGAATTTACAAAACCCAAGTGAAACAAAACCTGCAACGCAATACGGTACCCTCTGAAAGGCAGAATAGTTAATCTAATTTCAAAGGTATTTCATTTTCTAGTGAAAAACCACAACACGAACCGCAACAAATGACACATCTCCTAAAATAAAAGACGATCGAACGAACCCATCATTAATAAGCGAACGACCACAGAGTAGGCACAAAACCTAAAGTCCCAGTGTACTCATTAGACTTGTGTCCATCTATGACCACAACAACCGTTTCGCCAGTTAGTTAGAGGGAACTGAATCACAATTCGCAACACTCCGACGCCGGATTTATCGCCGCAACTAATCGCTGGACCGTAATCCCGCATAAAAATATTGATACAGAAGACTCATCAATATATTATTACTACTATTATAAATGCGAAAGTTTGTGAGGATAGATGCATCTTTGTTACTCTTACTCAAAATCAAATTTAATATCATTTAATATCTCTTCATAAACCATGACTTATTATACACAGCTGAAAATTAAGCCGCGGGCTTAAGCTAAGAAGAACATACATTCGATTATTATTTCTCACAAAATGTGGGCTAATAAGACACCACATAAACGAGTTTGCCAAGTGCTAGTATTTTTCTTCGTAACGCTGGCAACTTCACTACTTCCATGGCGTCGTCGGTGGTCGGAGGTATCACTGTGACTAGGTATGCTGTAAAAAAGTATGACATGACGCCATTTTTGGCCTATCATAGCTACTCATCATCATCTGCCTAGACTTTTACCCCAACTATGTTGAGTCTAAGCGCATACAGCTGAATACCAGTAATTTTACATGGAACGACTGCCTATCGCTGCGACTATAACGTTTAACACAGATGAGACTTCTGTAAGTATCTATTCTGTGGCCATGTCCGTACTTTCATAGTAACCGCCCGTACGGAAATGCGATTTTCGGTATTGAATACGAAAACGAGTATTTCCACGTGAGTTACAATGTTCCAAGCGCTCGGAATGAAAGTGGCCATTCTCTTAAGAAGCGAGTTGTTCTGTTCCCAAGAATCGATGATTGCCTTGTTAACGGTTGGACTGACGATGAGAATTGATTGTTGAGAACTTGAGCTTACCCGCCTTTTCATTAGCTTCGTCAACAGTTTAAAGTTTGTCCGCAACAATGAAATGATTTACAAACTGCTCGCAATATTATGCCCAAGGTCGGTTCGATTTTCGGAGTAAATATTTGTTGGCACTTTCCACAATTTCTCCTTCGCTTCCATTGTTTATTTAAGTTATTAATTCATTTATTAGACCCAATCTTAGGTGTATAACGGGTTTTCGTAACTTCCGTGTGATGACTTGTTGCAATGCCAACTTGGTACTAAGCTTTCGAAAAAATAACAAAAAAAATGTAAATTACCAGCTTGTTAATAAAGACAACTTTTACTTTTTCGTTCGTTCCTAATATATCCTGATTCAAAAACTTTTAACAAAAAAATAACTGGCCGAATATACAAAAGAAACTTGGTGTCCATAGGCGCACATACATAATACTCTTCCAAACTCGGGTCTCGCAGTTTGACACATAAATAAATGTCCGATCCACTGGTTCCTTTCAGAATACCATTATCCTTGAAACATACGCTCCAAATTCAAATCGTTAGCCCGATTTGTACTGACCACAGAGGATGTAATGCAAATAGAGGTGACAACAGATCTTTCCTTGAGAAAAGCCTTCATGATGAGCGCGTGCTCAGTCAAATTTAGAGCTATTAACTAGTAGCTGTATAATAGTTTAGGATGAGTAAAACTGCAATTTGAATAAGAGGTTACAATGAATGTAATAGCTAACTAATTGTCTGGTCACAATTTGATTGCGGTGTAAATATGAGTGGCGGATTCTCCTGCCCTTATCCAGTTTATTCAGAGTCAACGCAGCATATGTTTTTATGTTTTTTTTTTTATTGTTTTTGTATATTTTTTTGGTTTTTTTGTTCTTGCCTACTCTTCTATTAGTTGTTATACCAGTAGTCACTCTCTTGCTAGAGTGTATCATCATTGAATTTCACATCACGTAAACCAATTTTTGACAATTTGATGCCGTTTGCTAGAAAGTCAGAAGACGAGTTGTTTCAGCCATCAGAAACAAGCAACATCTTTATATAATTTGAAGTGAACACAAATTATAAACTGGTATTGTACCATTACCTAGGTATAATTATGCAGTATTTTCGCTCTCCTGTAAACTTACTATTTTTAACTTACTTGGTGTCAGAACTTCAACGACAATATTAGCTTCCACACAGTTCCAAATCTCAAAATCATTTTTTTTTTCACAACCCAATCTATAAATAGAAAAGGTTGCCATATACTTATTGGAGGAAGACAGAAACATCAACTTTATTTGCTTTCAAAATAAAGGGTAAAGACACCTCTATCGCCTATCAATTCCCTATGGCACTGCCCCACATAAAGTTACGAATAGAAAATGAACTGTATTGAAAATTAAAATACTTTTCTAAAGTACTTTTGCATTAGGTATTGTGGGGACCGCACCCGAGTTTTTACTTCGTGTTATTTTTATTTGGAACGTCGGTCGTTTAATTAATTTATGCTACATTGTTGCGTGTGCCACTGCCTCTATTTGTGGAGTCTCCTAAACTAATTTACGTATACAACTTTCCCGTTTGCAGTTGTTTTTGTTTGGACTTTACCTAGTCGCATTTATGCATAATTAACTATCGTTACAATGTATTTCCCGTGGGAGTAAGCAGAGGGTTAGTGTAGATACACATTTAGTCAATTATGTTTATTAGGCGGCAAACCTATTGCCACGAAACGGGTACTAATCTAGATTCAGAACTGCTTCTGAGGAGTTCCTTGGGGAAAAACCCAATTACAATTTTCTCGACAAGAGTCCAGGCTCGTTATCAATGCAATCCTTGTCATTATCAATGGAATAACGTATTAGTAGTATTAAGAAATACAATTACTAAATAGTCCCCTATTACATGGGACTAGCAAAAATAACTAGCGGATGATTATGAGTGAATGAATTTGAATTATTATTATTAGTACTAGCTTTGGCCCGCGGCTTCGCCCGCGTGGATGTCGAAGAATATCCGATTACTTACCTTCATCCCGCTTTGTAACCCTTCGGGGGTAGAATTGTCAAAAACGCTGAGACACGTATCAATTAATTTTCAATCGTCAGCTTAAATACAAAATTTGAAGATCCTAACTTCAAAACCGACAGACTTTCATATAAACTTCCATCCCCTATTTTACTCCTTTAGGGGTAGAATTTTCAAAAATCCTTTCTTAGTGGATACTTACTCTTCACAAAAAACACATCCTCCAAGTTTCATGTCTCTAGGACCAGCGGTTTGGGCTGTGTGTTGATATATCACCCAGTCAGCCAGTCAGTCAGTTTACCATTTTATATATATAGAAAGAGAAGATAGAAGAAGATAGATAGAAGATAACTTATTTGCATGTGTGTTCATGTTGTATGTATTTGTGTGTATGAAGTAAGATGTTTCTAATATGGGTTAAGAACTTACCTATTACTTAAAAGAAATGTTCCAAAGAAGTAATATACACCGAAAAATCTTAACTCCCAATCAACCAAAGCGAACCAGTCATAAAAGCCAATTAAGGCCATTAATAGGACTAACAGGCCATGTGGCTATAAAACAGTCCACACAAGAACTTACATACGTAATAGTCATTATTATAATAGCAATGGATACTTCCTTCAACGCCTCGTATTGTTGATGGCAACTTGCCCAATGGCAGGGCAATATGTCTACATTAGCATTCAGTCAAAGTTACTCGCTGACTGAGCTTCCTCGTAAGATAATATATATTTTTTTTTATTTCTACTATTTTTATATTATTAAATGTTTTTTTTTTATATTACTTTGTATAGAAATATTAAAAAATGTAAATTATATGTATAAAAAATAAATAAAGGTAATAATAATAAAAAAAAATTATTATTACCTTTCTTTTTTTTTCTTTTTTTTTCATTTTTATATATTTTTTGTTGCAAAAAATATATAAAAATGTAATTACTATGTAAGAAAAACGAATAAACGAGATAATAAAATAGGTAAAATATAATTGAATTAATATAAAATATATAATTAAAGAAAAATGAAAATTGTATGGAACAGACATAAGCATTTGCAAGTCGTTAGTAAACCTTTGAAGTTTTTATGGGTGTTAAGAAGCCCAAAAGTCTGACAGCTAGTCTCACCAAGAAGTAATGAATTAACCATTAAATGAGTTGTGGAGGTTAGATAGACAGACGCTTAATTAAAAATACTCTTATTCTGCTGCGTCCGGTTAGACAGGAAGCCGATCCCAACTACGTTAGAAAAAGGCTGCCGATGATGATGGACCCAGAAGGTGGTGTTATAAATGGACACTTGCTCATTTTTTGGAAACCACCGCATCTACATTGGATTTCGGACGAGTCTAGGGGTGTACCTAATAGTACACTCACATTTCGCCAGTTATGTTAAAGTCCCATGTAATATGTGGCGTGCCTATTGCCATCAACCGGGCACAGATCTAGAATCCGTGGGTGCTACTGAGATATTCCTAATGTAAAATCCAATAACACTTTGCATATTTTATTCTAGGTATAAGTTTAGGCTTTAAACCTTAAATGTAATGGCGCCTTCATTCATAAAAAAATATGTTAATCCGAGTCATGAATTTCCCAAACACCCATTATTATAATAAGTATTCAGACAATAAAATGCATTTGTTGATGGGCTAATCCGAACTAATTTGAGCGAACACAATCCAGACTACAGCCAGCGCTAACGAACCGCGTTTGTACAGTAATGGCCGCCACGGCCCATATATTCCACTTTAAACGTAAGCAAATACCAACTTTATATCCAGTTCAAAAATGCTTTGATTTAATTGTCCGTAAGACCAAAAAGGCAATTTAAAAAGGGATCCAGCAAAGCACTTCAAGCGAACTCCGTTACGCTTTGAGAAATTTATTGCGATCACAAATAATCTTTTTCTCAGTTTTCTTTTTACAGTATTCTTTTTAAATTCTAACACAAGACAAGTTCGTACGAAGGGTCTGCATGTTTTTACGACAGATATAAATTACAATTATATAACTACTAACCTTAATAAAACGTGAATAACTGGAAGCCTTTATTTTTTTATTTGATGGATTACTTTCTTTTTTATTACATAACATTCACAACAATGGATGGATGGAATCTGAATTAATCAGAATCGATCTAGTCTTTTGGGTGGCATAACTTTGATTCTACATATTATTAGTTTAATCCTCTATGTTTAGTTATGATAGACTGGTGATATAGAAATGTAGACTGTTCTTAAATATCAATAAGGTTTCTTTGAATTAGATTGTATTTTTTATGTATGGTCTGATCGGCAAGCTTGTCTGATATCAGTCAAAAAAAAATACATTTCATAGGTTTTTCAGGAAGTCAGGTATGTATACTCGCAAATGACGACGGCACGGTTGGCGCAGTGGCCGAGCGATTGGCTGCTACGCTGCGTGTCGCGGGTTCGATCCACGCACGGAACAAATATTTGTATGATCTACAGGTAGTTGTTCCGGGTCTGGCTGTTTGTGTATGTGAGTTTAAATGTTTGTAAACGCACCCACGATACCGGAGAAATTCCAAGAATGGGGAAAGGCTTAAAAAAAAACATGGCGTCGTGTATGACCAGATGTATGAATGTGGACGAGGCAAAAGGAGTATGTAAGGATGCGTTCGGTGGTTTCTGCTTACCCCCATGGGAAAAAGACGTCAATATAAGTATGTATGTTTGTATATACGTAAGCCTACACATAACAAAACATAAGTAAGTATAAGACTTTGTCGCACTATTCAAATCTGTTAAATTCTAAACTTTATCTCAATCGTGAACTCATTTCTGCTCAAGAACTTCATACACCTAATAAGTGCACTCATAACGGAACATAAAATAAAACCTAGCCACATAACACTTTTATGTTGAGGTCTACAATTCCACGTTTAGCCATTCTGCTCATAGACTAATAAACTTAACCCATCAATATTTATTGCTAATACTGCAGTCTATAAAATAAAAGCAATTTAGAGGAATATGTTCCAATTTTCAACGTACACGCTTTGTGCTATCAAAGATGTTTAATATGGTTTAGAACATAATTTTGTTTCGCAAGTTAATCTAAAAGGAGAAAATATAGGGTGTAAATAGACCCTTCATGAAGCCGTCAACCAAGTATTCTGTACATCAAACTAAGTATCTTTACGCAAAAATTATTGCAAAATCACGTTTTACGGTAGGACTCGATGGAAAGCACTAAAAGCATTGTGCTGATGGATGGATTGAATAGTACGGGGGTCATAGAGGTGTGTAAAGTAAAAATCTTAAATTAAAAACATGTATTAAAAAAAAAAGATTGAACTTTGACCCCCAAATCTCCGTAACTAGAAGGTTCCCAGGTATGGTTTAGAACAAAAAAATGATCGCAAAAACGGGGAGAACAAGTGCCTTTCGGTTAAGTAAAGGGTCTATTTACACTGTTTATATAGAATGTACTTATAATAAACAGATTCTATCTGACTGAAAATTCATTCTATTTTTGTTTTACCATAATTTGATATCAATACCCATCTCGTCTAATAAGTTCCGCTAATTAATTTAATTTGATCCGTATAAGCATATGAAAGGGTTCTTGTTTAATGTTATACTTATAGTAGCTGTGCCCCGCGGTTGAACCCGCCTTTTATTTTTTTGCTCGGTTCCTAAGGTTTGTAGCGTAATCTTAAATAGCTCATAAACTTTCTAAAGAACTGGGTTATCACAAGCAAAAATATTTTTTCAATCCGACTGGTAGTTCCAGAGATAAGCGCGTTCAAACAAACAAACGAACTTTTCAGCTTATATTAGTACATTATATAGATAAAGCTTATGTGGTTCGTGTTTTATACTGCATACCTATTTTGTTTATTTTGTAAATCACTGTCATTATTAATAAGGAAAAAAGTGTAAGGTCCAAATCAAAGGAAGAAATCAACTTCTTAAAACATCCTCCATGGAAAATTTTCATGATGTTGATATCATTATATTTACTAAATGAAATTAAAATATACATCAAAATTACAAAATCGCGTGTTTTTTTTTTATTTCACCAATTAATGACTAAGAAATAGATTAAAACTAGCTTATGCCCGCGGCTTCGCCTGCGTGAAGTTCGGTAACTGTCTGTATGTGTCTATATTCTATATGTTAATCCAGGTTATAAACTACGAGTATCTATGTTCCATATCTCATCCAAATCCGTTCAGTAGTTTTCGCGTGAAACAGCTACAAACATTCATCTATCTATCCATCCTCACAAACTTTCGCATAAAAGAAGATAAAAAGTAGAAGAAAAAAGAAGAAGAAGAAAAAGATATAAGAAGTAAGATTAATGTCGAGCTAAATAAATAAAATAAAAAAATTACAAAAACATACACAGTATTGGACGATTTTTTTTTAAATCCGTCTTATGTTAGTGCTGAAATAAAGAGTTTAACTTTCCTAGTAAGTACCTACCTTTCCTTGGGTTTGTTTAGTTTACTTCATTGCAAGTGCAACTTTAAAGTGTCAAAACTTTTTCATTTCTAGAGATGTTATGTTTTTTTTTCACATTTTCGTTTCGTCTTATTTAAATTAATAAATTTAATAATAAAAAAAATATGGAAGCTCCTCCATTTTGCTATTCTAGTGTTGTTGTCGACAAAATGATCTTCAAACTCTCTTTAAAAAATATACAGTCTAACAGGAAAAAGAAAAAAACAACATTCTAATGAAATACACAGATTGTTTATTGAAATGCATTTAATTACAAAAGATGATGATTTCTGAATTGAGTAACCAAAGTTGAGGATTTACTTACATTTTGAATTTCGAGTGCTACATTTAATTGGCAGTTTCCATAAGTAGAGCTTGATTTGTTACTGGCAGTGTGATAGGATTCCGATTACAATTCAATGCGATGACAATTATTTTTATGATAAGCCCTAAATTCGGTCAGTGCATTAAGGACGACTTCAGAGAACACATCAGGGGCCTCGAGCGCGAAGAAGTGGCCATAATTGTCAAGCTCTTTGTGGCAAATTAATTTCGAGAATTTGAACTTGAGCATGGCTGGTGACATGTAGATTATCTCATCTTTGGCGTGTACGGTGCATGTTGGTACTGATGTCGGGATTCTGAAAATAATATAAACTTAGACGTTTAGCAGACGTAGTGTAAACGCTAACAGGTGAGGTAAGGGTGCAGCAAGATTATGTAGCTGAGAATCGGGTTAAAAATAAGAGAGACTCTTTTGTCGAGACTCTAAGCATATTCAATCTGGTAGACACAAAAGAAGGACATCAGTCGTCATTATCACCATCGCTGTGACAGAATCGGTGGTAAGTCGCAAATACAACCAAAATGTATCTAAACTTTATAATACCATAAATAGGAGAATCTACCCTTTCACAAGCAATTATTCATCTCTTCTAATATTATAAAGGGATAAAATTTGTTTGTAAGTTTGTATAAAGGAGGTAATCTCCGGAACCAATTATCCAGTTCTAAAAATTCTTTCACTGGCAGAAAGCTACATTATTCGTGGGTGCTATAGGCTATACATTATTTTTATATCAAACTAGTAGATAATAGACGAGCTATCACAATTTTTGCGGGCGAAATCTCGGGCGAAGTGCTAGTTAAGAAAAAATTTACTGATAAGCTAAAATCCGTGACCTATGATGAAACTGAACAACTTGTTGTAACAACCAAACAAAACACACACGCACATACAATCAGAAAAACACCCGTGAGCTCCCCTAGCCGCACATGCACACACACACACACATACGCATACATTCTACTACACATGTGACTTATACATATCGTCGTTGAAGTTCTAACACCACGTAAGTCATTTTAGGCGGTTTTGACATTTCGATTTTTGATGCCATTTGCTAGAAAATCGGAAGACGCGTTGTTTCAGCCAATCACAGAAACAAGCCACGTCTCTATCTAATTTGAAGTGAACAGAAATTATAAAATGGTATAATTATGCAGTTTTTTCAATCTACTGCAAAATTGGGTATTTTTTGTAATTTAAAAGGTTTTCATCTAATTTTTAATCGTCTATCTAATTTTTTCCCCAACTACTTTAGGGTCGGCTTCCAGTCTAAGTGAGTGCAGCCGAATACCATAATTTTACGTGGAACTGTACCTAAACTTAGGCCAAGACTGAGTTGGGGTTAGCATAAGCATAAGCATAATCAGCCTATTAATATTCCCACTGCTGGGACGCAGGCCTCTCTATGAGAGGGAATGGGCTATAATCCACCACACGGGCCCAGCGCGGGTTGGTAGATGTCACATGTCTTCAAATTTTTGGTTCTAGGACATGCCGGTTTCCTTACGATGTTTTTCTTCACCGTTTTGAGAGCAGTGGTGATGAAATAACTTACACAAAGTAATGCGCCTGGCTGGGTTCGAACCCACGACTTACTGCTCGTAAGTCGGGGTCTCCACCACTGGGCCACCGCTGCTCTTGGGGTTAGCTTAAATAAATATTTATTTAAACTTCATGTACAAGAGTGGTACATAGGTGGACTTAATGCCACAAGGCATTCTCTACCAGTCAACCTTTGGGTCAAATAGGACAGCATTGTGATAAAGTACAAAAAATAAATAACAAAAATACCATTTTGTTAACATAAATTGATATACTTATTTAGGTACATACTAATACACATAAATACAGATAAAATGAAATAAATTAATATACATACAAATAGTCCAAAAAAGAGAAACCGATTAATAATTTAAAAAAAAAATATATCTACGTTAGTAACTCAGATTTATATTTATATTTTTTTTAATTATTATAAGGTTTTAATAAATTAATTAAACTAGTTAGAATAACAGAAAAAAACTCGTGTTGTACTTACGAGCCAATTCCCATCCCAAGAGTCCTCTTATTAATGGACTCTGCGTAAACTCTGACAGCCGTTGTGAATTTATTATCCGTCCAGTAGAACATGACGTCATCAATGAGGGCCTCGGGTGTATACAGGTCGTGCAGACCTCCATCGGCCTTGAACTTGTTAGATGCTCGGCTTCCACCAGAAACAGCCTGCATCAGCCACACGAACAGACCCATTGGAGAGTCGGACATCGCAATACCTGACAATAGTAACAAATTATAGTTTCCAAGTGAATGAAAAAAATGGGGTATTCACCATACATAAGTGCATCATCATTCACCCACTATTGGGTATAATAGACCTCCCTTTTATTGTGCCAATCTCGGCGTTCCTGTGTTACCTTACCCAAGTGTTTCCCAATGGCAACAATTTCGATAACCCATCTCGTTACCGGACGACCAACATTCCTTTTCCCAGTCTATGGACGCCGCTCCGTCACAGCCTTACTCCACCTGAGATCACCGCGAGGTCTACTGTCTAACTCAATTTGAGTTTCATAACGCGATTTCCAATATCGAAGACCGTTGTAAGTACATACAGGGTGTAAAATAACTCATCACATCTGCTGACGGTGACGAAAAAAGAAAAGTTACTTATAGGTAATAGTGGGCATGGACCACACTCTGTAGATCGTGCAATTTTGTCGCTGCTTGGAAAAAGACCTTCGTCTCACGGTCTCACTAAAGGACAATACAGAATTCACATTTATTATGACACAATTATTAATTGCTGCTCAGCGTGAAACTGAAGACTGACTGAATTTACTTACCAACTGTATCTGGTTTAGTTGCTTGCACATGCAAGTACCCAGATTCTTCCGTGAGTCCCAAAACGACCTTAAGAATTGGATACATCCTGTCAGCCAGAGCCGGGTCCACGACCAATCGTTGGAGTAATGGATTGATCGATCCAGCCACATATGTTATTAAAGCACCAGGAGCGAGGGAAAGCGGGAAGTTTGTGTGGTAACCAAGGATTACCTGAAAGTAGAATACGTTTATGGTAATGAACGACAAATCAAAATTAGATTATCACTTTTGAACGTCAAACTTTACACACAAATATAATTGGTTTTAATTGCCCATTCGCAAAGGTGTTGGTCTACTTCTTCAGTCCTTAGACAAATTTATTTTTTCTTAAAGGAGTAACCGTGGTGTCTTTTGTCTGTTCTTACGCTTTGGAGTGAGCAACTTATTGTTATACTTTTATTAAACCGAAAAACTGACAGACAGTCCAAAATTGCGTGTTTATAATTTTGTTATTAATAAAAATCTTTACCTCAGGATATAAAGTGACCATATTGTTAGCGATCAAAGCACCGAAGTCTCCACCTTGAACATAGAATTTATCGAATTCTAGTCTGTGCATAAGGTTTCTAAACACTGCTGCAATTTCGATCTCTCCCAAACCTGGCCGAGTTGGTCCCTGCAAAAAAAGACAATGAATACAAAATTGAGTCATCGACTGCCTAGCCGTTTCCTCAATATCGGATAATCGCCTTCCAGTCACACCAGATTTAGCTGATAATCAGTACTTTACACGGAGCAACCTCCTATCTGACCTCCGTATTGGGGCTTGTGACTATCTGTTACAACTAAGCATGACATAATTTCCGTGATATGGAGGGGTCTTATCTTAATGGATGATGGTGATCCACCCTCAGGCCGATCATGGCAAGCGTTACTCATGCTTGAAGATGGGTCTGTGCAGCTCTGATAAAAAGAAGGGAAAAGAAGGGGGAATGAGTCATGCAATAACAATCTTCAAACTTATAGGTATAGTTCAGACATCATAACAGCTATTTGCCATTTCTAAACGATGTACGATGTCATTAGACATCCGGCGTTCGGTTAGTTAGCATAAGTTTGTAATAAATTGATAGCTATTACAAGAAATTTATGAACAACTTGTTCTATAAATATCTCGTATATCTGTTCTAAAACTATCTTTAATGAGGTGATTGGTATTACTTCCTGCTGTCAATGCTCCACAGTTCATTCAACTATTCGCTCTTTTATCAAATCAAGGAATGAATGTCATTAATACGTAACCTAACATCACGTCTGCAATCCCCGAATGGTGAGACAGACGTGTCCCATGTAATAGGGGTCGAGTCTATTGCCATCAACCGGGTGCAAATACAGGCTCCGTGGCTGCTACTAAGAAATTCCTGATGAAAAAACCCAATGACAATGCCCGACCCAGGAATCGAACCCAGGACTCTAGACCAACGAGACAGTCATTAACGTCGAACAACAAAAATCAAAGACATAATAATGTTAATTATTATGTCTTTGACTTTTGTTCTAGGACATTCCGATTTCTTCACGATCTTTTTGTTCACTGTTTTGAGAACAGTGGTGATGAAATAACTTACCTACACAAAGTAATAGTAGTCAAATACTTACATCAGAAAATCCAAATCCTGGCAAGCTAGGAACTATGACCTCAACAGCAAAACCTCTGTCTTCAGAATATTCAGTAATAATAGGAATGACTTCGTAGAATTCCCGAACGGATCCAGGCCAGCCGTGTAACATCAGGAGAGGTAGAACCGGAACGCCCTTAGGTGCCTAAGATAACAAAAACCTATCGTTGAAGTTATTTTCAAACGGATGCGAATTCTATTATTTGTTTTGTTTGACTTCACGATTCTTGTTGCACTATCTTGGTGACTTTTCCGTACATCGTTAAGGATTTACAAATGAGAAAGTAGCTTTGTTACATACAACTTTACATTTTCTCTCTTTGACTGCTGAACGGGATTTGATGAAACGTGTCATCAAACTCGAACTCAAAGCCCTTAATTCAATTACATTGTTGCAGGCACTTTTTAAGGTCAAAAACAAAAGGATGAAGCTACAGTCCCAGCCGCAAGGCATAATATCTTGTGAAAGTACTTTAGTTGCCCATTCCAAAACATAGATTCTATATCTATGGAGAAGAATGATGGGCAAGAAACTCCACGGAAACTTTTTTAAATTAAAAATACTTTAACAAGATCTTCATTACATCAGTCATGTTGAGATTATGCGTACATAATGTGAGATCGATGTAGAAAGACGTGCACATTAAGAGCGTCCAAAGTAAAAGATTAGATCAGGAATTCAAAAATAAAGCAATTAAAAATAACTTTACATAGGATATTTTTACAGAATCCAGAAAAACAAACAGTACTGCATAAAGACTTTCCGATTTCTAGGATAAACCGCGAGAATCGTACTCATTTAGCACATACCAATAAGAACGTAAAATTAAAACTTACATCAGGTTTCACCCTTATGAAGTGAATATCAAGCCCTTGAATATTCGTCTTGTACTGTGGATACTGGTTCAGGTAGGCCTCACGTTCAGTAAAGTTGTAATCGTTGGCCCAGAAATCCATCCAGTAGTCCAGACTGTCAGTGTTGAAGCCGTATTCAAATGCTACGCCTTCCAAGGGCGGAGTTACGTCACGGCGGTTGTTCAAACGACTCCTGAGGTCTGTTACCATCTGAAATATTGTTTGAAAAAATGTTAATACAAGATATCTAAGAACAGAAAGACCAAAGAAATGATGGATGGACTGTGTGAAAGATGATATGGCTAGAAAGGAGGCAACTGCTGAGATGACAAGTAATAGAGAAGTATGGAAGAAGAAGACATGCTGCGGCGACCCCAATTAAATTGGGATAAGGGCAAGAGAATGATGATAAGTTGAGGCTGCCAACTGTGACATATCCATATCAAAATGTATGACAAAACAACTTCAGATGCAGCCGACTAAATACAGTCGATGAAGTCTTCAGTGGTACGAACACGGCTTAAAGTTCCTTCTGGGAATGTGAGCACTGTCATTAAGAGCGTTTACTACTTACGGCATTTCATACAACCTTTCTAGTCCTTATTTTTCGAAATGAGTGAACCGATTTTAATGAAACTTCATACGCATAAGCAAGATATAGGTTTAATAAGATTATAGAGAACATTTTCGTTCATAGAAAACTTTTTCTCTCTCTCGATCAGTTTTGTAAACATCTATACAAAACTAGTCCAGAGAACCAGAAAGTTTTTGAAAAATCATGTCAAGATTATTGTCGATAATAAGTATTTTCGATATGACTGTTTACATAGGGTATTAATTTAGAGACTTTAAGTGCCTATAACATGTGGTTTAAAGGCTACATCAATCTCAAAAACAGAAAAAAAATAGAAACACCAAAGGACACAGTTATAATCCGAAATAAAAAAACCTTACCTCATCAGTGAATTTGATTTCAAAAGGTCTGATTTCCGTGCTAGCGCTATCTTTCTCACCCAGGGGACCCCACCATTTCTCATCTAGACCATTTAGGAAATCAGGCGACAAAACCTCCTTCGCTGTCAAACCCAATACCAGGGTCATATAAGCCGAAAGCACCAATAATCTCACCAACATACCCATCTTCGCAAACTACAATATTACAAATTCTGGGGACACGGCTTATATACTTTCGCTTATTTCGATATTATTCCCCATTCATTGAAACGTGTTTTATCATCTGTGATAATATTTAATTTACACACAGTTCCAAGAGCATATGGTCAACTTCCTTTTGATAAAGAATTTATATACCTACGTTTTTATGATTTTACACAACTAATTTTATCTTGTGGCTTTGCGTGTATGATTAAAAAGCAGAAAAAAAAAAAATAACTTACTTTTTGCAGAATTAAAAAGAGATGGTGAACAATACGTATAGCACCATCCCTTTTTTGTATTAAGGCTGAAGGATGATTTCTTCACACTTTCCTATACGATCCCTGATTTTTTATTTATACAAAGAAATACCTACATTTTTTTTTGTAACTCCAACGTGAGTTTTAATTCAAAGTCAGCTGGTACGTTATGATAGCCATATTAGTATGTATAATCTCTTCAAAAGGTTGTGGTTGGGTGGACGGATCGTTTATATTATTTTTAACCTCGAACGACAAGTTTATTCGTTTCCGATAAAAAAATCTGGGACAAACATACAGAAACCCTTTTTTCTTCGTAATACAGTGGGTACTCTTCACAAATTTTCGCGCGGAAATATCAAATTGATAATTTATTCTATTTGTTTCTTGGTAATTTGCATAATTTTATTAAAACACCTGTGCACTTATTTTGAAGATAAACTAAAAATGGAGATGTGTTTAAGTAGCTAAGCTGGATAAATTAAAACTAAATCGTTTTTTGACATTTCATAAGTTCCCACCGCAAGATTTTTAACAATGCTCACTCTGATTAAGAGTTACTATAATTTTTTTTTACAACACCGCTAACATTTTGAATTACATAATGAAGCAAAAAAAAAAAATGTTATACAGGGTGTATTTTTTTTTTTTTTTCCGCATGGGAAATCATCAAATGACCCCCCCTCGCTCTGGGCGGAACGGATGGGAGTGTCAGACTTGTACTGACTGAAACCCATCCATGTTCCTTCTTTGCTTTTGTGTTCCAGGGCCACGGTATCTCTTTCGAACAGTCCCGCAATACAGGGTGTATACGTTCAACGGGGCAGTAAGGGGAACTACCTTAACCGTTGCAGTTACACGAAAATGGTCTTAGCAGACTATCCATAATTTTTCTTGAAATTTTTATCACTATTCAGTGATTTTCAAAAAAAAATTACAGTTAGCAAGAAAATTGCCATTTTACACAAAACAATTTTTTGATGCCCATCGATCCTGTTTTTAATACTGATCAAAAACTTCTAAGAGACCAATACTGGTTGGAGTACTAAAAAGAAAGAAATTATAAAAATACTTTTCCTATACATTTGACTTGAAAATTTTAACCAAAAAATTGTTTTGATGTTAATCGATCCTGTTTCTAATACTGATCAAAAACTTCTATCGGACCTACCAATGTTGGAGTAATAAAAAGCCAGATCGATTGGGATCAAAAAAATTGTTTTGTGTAGAATGGCCATTTTCTTGCTAACTGTAATTTTTTTTGAAAATCTGTGAATGGTGATCAAAATTTCATGAAAAATTATGGATAGCCTCCTAAGACTATTTTCGTGTAACTGCAACGGTAAAGGTAGTTCCCCTTACTGCCCCGATGAACGTATCCACCCTGTACAGTGTACATATACCTATGATATTCTTGGTTTAATAATAAATTAATTAGCCATTCAAAATAGTAACGTTGCTAACATCACATAATTTGCAAACACATTACTGAGATTTTTGAAAATAAATTGACGTGGAGATACAACTCGACGACGTTCGAGAAACATCCACTTTACCAAATCATCATCATCATCATCATCATCATCCAGAGCCTGAATCATCATCTGGGTATAGATGATGATTCTGCTGGGTATAGGTAACTATTTTCTATTGCCAACCTCGACGTTCTTGTGCCAGCCTCATCGAAGTTTTTCCCCCGATGGTAACAACGCATATTTATTTTATTTTCACAAATGAAGTATTTAGGTCATTTAGAAAAAAAAGCTTAATACTTATTTTCCTGGCAACCTCAAACATAAACATAACGTCATCATCTGCTTAGCCTTTTCTCAACTACGTTGGGGTCGGCTTCCATTCTAACCGGATGCAGCTGAATACCAGTATTTTACATGGAGCGACTACCTATCTGACCTCCACAACCCAATTAGTACTCTATAATACGATACTCCTTGGTAAAACTGGTTGTCAGCTGTAACGACTGTCAAAGATCTACAAATGACAGTCGGGACCAACGACTTAAAGTGCTTTCGAAGGCACGGAGGAAACTCATTATGCAATAGGTGGTTGCCCATCCACGGATCAACCTAGGCAAGCGCCGCTTAACCTACAGATCGACCCGAATGGCTGTTATTATTTAGCCACGAGCCCCAAACATAAGCATCACCCAATAAATTCATATTGAAACACTCCAAAACATCCATCGAGAGAAATTGAACGATTTTTTCATCGGGACTAAAGAAAATGGTATTCAACGCATATAAGGAACGGGTCGGCATGATAAATTATGTGATTTGCAACAGACTCCTGCCTGGAGCAGCCGCAAAAACGTGATCTTAAATGGAGTGCCAACCGAAATACGGTTCAGGGAAAATATCGGTGTATATCCCGTATATACGTGTATGGTTTATACTTTTATCTTTCGTGAAAGGTGGTTAAAGGTGCTTTTGGAAAATACAGTGTGGGTTGAGATCGCGTTACTTAGTGTGTATTGCATTTCTGATATCTAAATAACTTATTTTATCCGAGAATTTGTATTACAGAATAGTTCAATAAAAAAATCTAGTTAAATTCTTTATGTTTTTGTAAAAAATGGTATTTATTAAACGTCGAAATAGTATGAAGCTGTTTATCGTGGTTTAATTACTAAAACAAGCAATCTGGAGCGAGACCTGATAGCAAAGAGTAGTGGTATTCGCTTTCATATAATATTACAATATGTTGTAGGTATTTTATCAATTGTTATTCTAATATGATAAAATAATCAGACAACACAGGAATATTCCATTCGATTAAATGGTTGATTGATAATTCAATATCCGCCTACCTACCCAACTATCTCAGGGTCCGCTCTACTAGATGCAGCTGATTATTTTACATGGACTTACTGCTTATCTGACCTCCACAGCCCAGTTTGTACCGGGTAATACGATACCCCTTGACAAGACTGGTTGTCAGACTTTCGGGCCACTGACTACCTGTAATCACTGTCAATGATCTACAAATGACAGCCGTGACCGTCGGCTTAACGAGCTTTCCGTGGTACAGAGGAAACTCGGTATGCACCAATCTAGGCAAGCGCGGCTTAACCTAAAGATCGATCTGAGCGGCTGTTACTATTTAGCCACGAGCGTCTTCACTCAATATAATATGTATTTATAAAATAAGCAATAGTAGAAGGTACTCGCAACCTTCGTGCAGCGTTCGTGTAAGGCCAGATGTATGAATGTGGACTAGGCGAAAGGGGTATACAAGTATCGAAGAATTTGACATTCCAAAGAGCCTGTGATGGTCTAATTGAAATAAATGCTTTGACTTTGACTTTGAAGCAGGTGGCGTTCTATAGCCTTTGCTTACCCTCATGGGATAAAGGCTTGCGTTTATGTAGTTAAAATAAGTAATCATAATACCGACTACCAACAACATCCATCCAACACATACAAGGCCATTCACACCCATAAAACTGATAGCCTTGAAACAAATAAACTTTTACGAGCGTACGTATCAGAGGTTTGTCGCGGTCTTAACGAACCGTTCTTTATCTATGCTCCAGGGGCCAATAAGCTGCATTCTCTTAGGAAATTAGTGGGTTTCACGTACTAAAGTTTAGCGGTAAGTGGTGTAACTACTGCGTGGAGGCGTATTAAAGACTTAACTTAGTGTATTAACGACTAACTGAGCTAATCGGATTTAGTTTCCAAGTCTGTTGATGTAATTGATTTTTTTTCTATACTTTCAGCAGCGTGGATAAAAGTATAATTTAACAACGTCATACAGTTTCATTGGTGATATAAAATAGCCATGATAGTCTAGTGGCGTAACCGTCGGACTGCCAAGTCACTGGTCTTGAGTTCAAACCCAAGACACCTCTGATTTTTCGAATTCATGTGCCTATTGTTATCACTTGCTTCGGTGAAGGAAAATATCGTGAGGGAACCAGCATGCTTGAGAGATATTTCTCGACGACATGTAAAGCCAAGTCAGAGGCCCATGGGCGGCATAAAAACTCTGACACCAAAAAAAAAGGTTAGGCACTAACTACACGATAAAGAAAGCAGATTGGTACAGTGGTCGCAAGCGCCACTGATGAGGATAAGGTCCTGAGTTCGATTGCCAAGTCGGGCAGTGTCATTAGGTTTTTCCATCAGGAATTTCTCAGTAGCAGCCAGGGAGTCTGAATTTGTGCCTGGTTGGTGGCAAAAGGCTCGCCCCCTGTTACATGGAACTTAAACATAACTAGCGACCCTTCGTGGATTATGTTAGTTTTCTCAACTTTTAGTAGGTAACCGTGGATTGAAGGACAAGTACTCAAGAGATACGTGTAAGAACGTAATGCAGCCTCAATTCTTACAGCGAAGAGTCAAGTTAAGAATGATTTATGCTAGACCGTGCCGTGTCCAAGCCGAGGTTTAGCAGCCTTAGGCCCTAGCACGAGCGCGCGGTGTAAACGTAATGTAAATACGTCGATTTTTTAATCGTAAATACAATAAATGAACCCATAACATTTTTTTTAAATTGCATCAAGCACAATCATTATTAGTATCATCCATAGATATTAATAAATTCTTAAAATTCTGAGAATATAATAATGTGGCCCTCAGAGGCCTTGGCATGAACGCACGACGCCAACATTACGTGAATCCGACCGATTTTCGAATCTAAAATACACATCTACAGCATTTTAGTTTCGTTTCTTTGCTACAACCACATTTTCTATTTCCCGAAGTGCAAAACAAGTATTTTTATTTTGAACGTTACGTTTAATCCGCGCGTTTGTGCTAGGCCACAGACACGTTATTCTACCTCCATTATGCTTGTCCGTGACGTGGCTGTCTACATACCACACGGCAAAGCACTAAACTATACTCACGACTCTAAAATGTTCGCACAGTCTATGCTACATAAGTCCCACGGTTTGGTCTAGCATAAATTATGTTTCACAGGTTTTTATCTCAATAAGAACCGTTATAACTAGATGTTGATTAGTCATGGCAGTAAACACAGATAAAAAAATCAGTAGTCATCTTTATAGCCTATTACAGCGAAGAGAACTTAATCCAGGCTTAGGTGGCACAGACATGTTATGCGTAGTCCCGATGACCATATCCTGAAAAAAATGCCTTTCCATGGCTACAATAAAGAGTGGGAGAGGTAGATCACTAACTACCTGGATGACAAAGGTCCGGGAGGACATGCAATAACTTGGCCTTTTAGATGACCATGCTTACCAGCGAAGTGCGCCGAAGGATGAACGACCCCGCAACGAAAAGAGACGACGGCAAAGAAGAAGATCTATAAAGCTCAGAGCTGACATCATCATCATCATTTCAGCCGAAAGACGTCCACTGCTCGCCATAGGCCTCCCTCAAGTATCGCCACATTGACCGGTCCCGTGCGACTAGCATCCAGCGGATCCCTGCAACCTTCACCAGGTCATCGGTCCAACTAGTGGGAGGCCTTCCAACGCAACGTCTTCCGGTTCGCGGTCGCCACTCCAGAACTTTCCGGCCCCATCGGCCATCCGTTCTGCGAGCAATGTACCCTGCCCACTGCTACTTAAGTTTGGCTATTCTTCGGGCTACGTCGGTAACCTTGGTTCTCTTGCGAATGTCCTCATTCAGAGGTGACAAAACTATGTAATTAGCGACTTCGTATATTCTGTTTTACGTCGTGTTTTATCCTTCACGGCCAAGCTCTAGTCGGGACGTAGCTAACGTGTGCAAGTACACCGTTATTCCTCCCCCTAAAGTACAGTGAACGTTCATCGTGAAAGGTGTCGAAAACTGAACCTAACTAAATAAACTGTCCCTACTGTTGAGAATTTCTTACAATTCTATGATCTTGCCAGTCTTGAGATCTTCCATAACTACTTGGTATCAGCCACAGTCAACGACGTCTCTACTCAATAAATGGCTCGTTATATTAAATGATGTACTTATCTGAAATAAATAAGAAATAATGACTACTATTCTATCACATAAAAATCCTTATCACTTAACAAAACTATAAATAATAATGTGTTTGAGATTACAATAATAGTAAAGATAAATATTTACGAGTTTATATAAAGCGTTAGTCGCGAAGTTCTACAAAAGGACCTTCCCTTATCCGGCCCCAAAGGACCAATAGCAAGGCCTCGGAGGAAATTAGCGATGTACTGCTAAATGGTGAGTCGGAACTCGAAAGTAAACAGTGAATAGAATGTATTTCTAATAAAAAGTGAAATTAAATGGGATTGCTTTGTCTTTTTATCAATAGCACAGCTGTTATAATAAAAACAAGGAAAGGAGAAGGATGTTTACGATTTAATATTCTCATGGATCGAACTCGGTGTTTGCAAAAATAAATAAAAAAAGAAAAGTAAAAGTATTTATTTTCCTCGGACAGGGACAAAACAAAATGATTAAAATATAAAAAAAAAACACAAAATCATATAAAAGTAAATTTAAGAAAAAAACGCAAACTAAAAATGAGACATACGTTAGATTAAATTAGTCCTGTAAGCGGTCAAAAGGCCCCTATCTCTGCAGCAAGGAGCTGTTACATTTTAAAAAATAGCACAGCGCTGGTATCGCACAGAGCTGTATCTAGCTAGTATCTGCCTAGCCTTTGCCAATTATGCTGGTGTCGGCTTCCAAAGAAACAGGATAAAGTTAAATGCACGGTAAAAGTCTATTGAGTTTATGTTGGCACCAAGTTATAATGTATAAAATGTACGTGTATGTGGGCGAAACCATAATTTGATTGTAATTCCAAGTTATTTTATTATTTAAGGGTAGTTACGTTTTTATTTTGACGTATGTAGGTTTGTTGAAATAATAGTTGTATTTTAGGGTAGTTAGTTTTGTATTTGACATGTGTTGATTTACTGAACTAAATTTGTATTTCCGTTTATTTAATTTAAAAGTAATTGTGATTTCCGTTTGTTTCATAATAAGGATTTAAGTGTGATTTATGTAAAATATGGTAACTTCCGTTTGCTTTAGAAGGAATTTATTGTGATATGTCATAGAACTGTTTAAAAGTCTAGTCTAAAGTTATGATTATTCAGTAGTTATTTTGATCTCTCCCGCCTTGCTAAATTATATATTGTTATTTTTATTTTACCGGTTGCTACCAACCTTTGTTTGAATTTCGTTGTATAAAAGTCGTTGTACTGTGAAATAAGAGAGATTCTTAGTTCGCTTATCATGGAATAAACACCTGAACTGGAGTAAGGTATTTTTATTAAACTTGTACTGATATTTCCTGCTGTTTCCTATTTGCTGAGTAATTGTGTAACTGTGCATATATATTGGTGCAAACCAATATGTTGTGTGACTCTGACGACGACGGCCATGAGCCGCCGACATGTACTATTGAATAAATAAATAAATAAATAAAATACCAGAATTTTACGTGGAGCGACTGTATATCTAATCTCCACCATCCCAGTTGCTGAATAACGACATAAAACAAAACACACGACACAAAAAAACACACAACAACACAATAACAAAACAACACACATTTCAAAAATATGAATCACGAATTGACACTTTGTGACCATTTTACGAATTAATAACGTAATTCATATTATTAACCTATTATGATTCTGCTAAAGCGGCTATTTTAGGCCCGCTGGTCTTTGTGGATAAATTATATCTACTTAAACATGACTATCAAAATACTGTACAAGTCACACGTTTATGGTAACAATTTGAGATGGGCAGTAATACTTTTATATCGTAACAGTACTTAGTTACTGTAAGGTAAGTAAGGGTAAGTTTTCGTAGTGTACGTGTTAACTGTCCCTATCTTGTCACTTCTTATTGCATAGGATTCTGTAATATCTTCTCTTGGGAGAGGGTACTGGCTCCTGTAACACAGGTATATCACCTAGCACAGGAGTCAGAAACTTCACACAATTTTTTAACCACTTTCTTGTGTCATCATCTGCCTAGCCTTGTCCCAACTATGTTGGAGTCGGCTTCCAGTCTAACCGGATGCAGCTGAATGCCAGAATTTTACTTGGAGCGACTGTATATCTGACCTCCACAACCCAGTTAGTACTGGGTAATACGATACCCCTTGGTAAGACTGGTTGGCAGACTTTTTGTGCCACTAACTACCTGTAACGACTGTCAAAGATCTACAGATCAAAGATCAACGGCTTAACGTGCTTTCCTAGGCACGGAGGAAACTCGATATGTAATGGGCGGTCACCCATCCACAGACCAACCTAGGTAAGCACGGCTTAACCTAAAGATCGACCTGGGCGGCTGTTATTATTTAACCACCTTCTTGAGTAATAAAGAATATTGATTATTGACTTAAGGTTAAGTTAAAAGTTTCCCAGGCTGGTTGTTTGTATTGGAATTTTGAACAAGCGTACAAAATTATTATTTATGTATTTAATTGCGTTGCCATATGCAATAATAACCAAATGAATTCTGTGAACCAAACCAAATTAATTGTGTGAGGGATTCGCTGAATGTGAGTCGCACGGGACCGGTCAATGTGGCGACACTTGGGGGAGGCCTATGTCCAGCAGTGGACGTCTTTCGGCTGAAATGATGATGATGATGAATTCTGTGAAACGTATCGAAATAACCGCATGATTAGCTGTTATGAAGTACTATTAATTACAAACATTGTATCAATTATTAATATTAATTAAAGAACAGCACAATTTCAATTATTAAGCTCATTTCAATAATTTCCGATAATCATGAACTCGTTTTTACAATTAATTTTATTCGCACTATTTACTTTTAAGCCATATCGTATTACCCACTACAAAGTGGGTGTGGAGGTCAGATAGGCAGTCACTTCATGCAAAATACTGGTATTCAGCTACATCCCGTTACGATGCGATCGTCAATGTCAAAATGTTCTTCCTTTTCCCATTTCGAAATTTTGCCAAACCATCCATTTACAAAGCCCTTGCACATCCAAAAGATGAAGAAGTCGTCTTCACCTCTCATTCTAAATAAGGTTCAACGACTCTTAGAACAGTTTCATTTTCCTTTGCCAACGTGAAAGCTTGCATGACATATTGAAACCTCTGAGAAGTTATGGCGTTCATATTGAGAGCTCTCTGATTGTGATAAGTCACGTTCACTACAGCGTGGCTGTATCTTTGTAGGTGGAGAAATATGGAACGGAATTAAAATGTTCTGTGTTTGAAATTGTTTTATTTTTTAAGGGCGAATAAAAATTTAATTGGCTACCAATATACTGAATGGGCGACTATTGTACCAAGTAAGTAACTATTTATCCGGTCATTGCGGTAAGGAGAACATACGAAGCAAGAGCGAGCGAAGGCTGAGTAGCACTTCGACATCGTGTTAGGTTACTTTAAACCCTGCAAACAGAAAAAGGAGCCCCGCGCAGCGCGGCTATGTCGACTACGCCTTATCTACAATCTAGTGGTTAATTGAAGCTGCCAACCTTATTGCTTATTTTTGTTACCCATTTTAATTATTTTTAAAACCATAAATCAGATTAGTTTGTCTCTGCGTTAATAAATGGCATTTTAAAAAAGTGTCACAATAACCTGCCAGTATAATAAGCGCCGGGGTGATGCGTCAGGAAATTTGAGTTCGAATTTTAAAAACTAAAAGTAGAAAATAAAATCAAATCAATTTTTGTTTTAAGACAAAAACAAAACAAGCCGGAAAAAAACTGCCGACTAATCGGCTCAAGTGATAAGTAAGTAACTAATAAGTTTAACAGTTGTGTCTTATCGTCTTGTGGCTGGAAAATATGAAAAAATTACCATTAATGTAAATCATTTTAGTCTCTTAATCAGTCTTACACTTTTTTAAATAATCTAGGAATCGAAAATCTTCCTCTGGTAATCAATAATTGAATTTAAATCAAGAAAAATATAATTTTATCTTTTAACAGAAAAGCTAAATTTTAATTTCTATGATCGCACGGCAGGTGCTACCGAATGGGGAGTATGATGTACTCAAAGCGACAGACTATGCTGTACATCAAACGCCATGGACATGCTGATGGCCACTTAACTCCATCGAAAGCAATAATCGGTTTACCCGACTAGTCGGCCGATTAGTCGGCCTATTTGCAACCGAGTAGTCGACCAAAGTCATAGTCGGCCCCTTTCTAGTCATAATGCTTTTTTTGCCAATAATGTCCCAACGCTTTACGGCACTTTACTATTTTTTTCAGGTCCCATACTGTCTAGGTACGAAAATTAACTTGTTATTTACCACAACGTCCGTTCTGTCGGATATGGTTCGAATTGCCGCTCTCGACTTTATAAACAGAAACAACATGTAGATACTGAAATAGCAAATTCCATACATTCATATTACATAACCTAAACCAAAATACATATATTTCTGAAAACACTCAATCCTGAAGCTAAAATCCTGTATTTCCAACGAAAACGCAAACCAGCTTAGTCTGTAGTCTATTTATAGCTGAAACTTTACTCCCAGTCAGATACAGAAGGCTATAAAAATCCATTCACGTAACGCAAGCCAGTGTTGCCACGTAAAACGTTTCAATTAATGACTACTAACGCAATCCGGGAGCAAACCATTATCGCGACTTTTGTCCGTTTTTCTTCCGCTCCGCTCATCCGGTTTTCATTTGCCGATTAATGATTCAAAGGTTTAATTTTCATTCAGGAATTAAGCTATTTTCATTGTAAGGATGGGCTTAAATGGATTGAATGGTTTTTACATTTTGTGTTACACAATGGATTCGTTTTTGTAAGGAAGGTCGAGAAGTACCTACCTGGTAAATTAGCAAAGAAACATGTTGGTTAAGGAATGTTGTATTCAAGGTGTAAATGGACACTTCGCGAAGCCGTCAACCAAGCATTCTGTACATCAAACTAGATAACTCTACGGAAAATTATTGCCGAGAAACGACTTTTTTTTGGGTTGAAAAATCACGTTTTAAGGTAGTACTCACTGAAACGCACTCAAAATGTTGTGCTGATGGATACATTGAATAGTACGGTGGTCACGGAGGTATTTAAAGGACCATTAAAAACTTGTGAAAAATTTGGAACTTTGACCTCCAGTATCTCCGTAACTAGAGGGTTCCCAGGTATGGTACAGAACAAAAAAAAATATCGCAATGACGGGGAGAACAGGTGCCAGTCGGCTTCCTTAAGGGTATTTGTACACCCATTATGAATACAACATTAATAGCCATCATCATCTGCCTAGCCTTTTTCCCAACTATGTTGGGGTCGGCTTCCAGTCTAACCGGATGCAGCTGAATACCAGTATTTTACATGGAGCGACTGCCTATCTGATCTCCACAACCCAGTTAATACTGGGTAATACGATACCCCTTGGAAAGACTGGTTGTCAGACTTTTCGGGCCACTGACTACCTAACGACTGTCAAAGATCTACAAACATTAATAGCCGTTTACATTAAATATCAGCAACACCTAAATGAAGCCCTAAACAGTCATTCGATGAAAATTCAACAGTGCGAATTTATTTAGGCATTATTTTTCTTGGCTAGTTTTCGTGAAATATTGTATAAGAGGCTGTTTCACAGTATCTGGATAAGCCAGAAGCACTATCTACCAGACAGAAAAACATAACCTCCTCCTTTTTTAGAAGTCGGTTAAAAATGGAAGTCTTTACGAAACTAACTGACATTATTTAATTGTAAACGATCCTGTAGTAAAATAACCATAAAAAATTTAACATATTTTCTCCTATTCTTGACAAAAAACAAAAGAGAACAGCTTCTTGCTTCATTTCCCCAGCAGAAAAAAAAACAATATCCTTAATTCGATCTTGAGCCGTGCTGAGTAGTCAATGGACTGTATACGGAACCCCGCAGGGCGCTCATTTGATAAGGAAAACTGAGGGAAAACGAACACAATATTACATAACACTTACACTATATATAACCACAGCTTCATTCGCGTATATGCTCCAATTTCTGGAAGCTTGAAACATTTTCTCGTCAGTTAATATACATATAGATACATACATAATACCATTCCAGTAATAAGCAGACGTTTACCCGTAGTGAACTTACATTTATAAAGGGTGTATCAAGACCCTTAACGAAGCCGAAGGGCACTTGCTCTTCCCGTCATTGCGATATTTTTTTTGTTCTGGACCATACCTTCCTAGGTAGTACCTACTACCCTCTAGTTACGGAGATATTTGGGGTCAAAGTTCCAAGTTTTTGACTAGTTTTTTTTTAAATACAAGTTTTGAAAGTAAGATTTTTATTGTAAACACCTCCACGACCCCCGTAATATTCAATTCATCCATCAGTACAATGTTTTGAGTGTGTTACATTGAGTCCTACCGTAGAACGTGATTTATCACACCAAAAAAAAAGTAGTTTCGTAGCAATAATTTTTGCGTAAAGTTACTTTGTTCGATGTTCATAATGCTTTGTTGACGGCTTCGTGAAGGGTCCGTTTACACCGTGTATAGTAATACAAATAGGGGGCGAGCCTATTGCTTTCAATCATTCACAAGTGCTGATTTCGGGGCGCTACCGAAAAATTCTTAATATAAAAACCGATAACACATTACCCGAAACCCAGGACCTCATGCTCAGCAGTACACCACTAGAATCATCATCTGCCTAGCCTTTTCCCAACTATGTTGGGGTCGACTTCCAGTCTAACCGGATGCAGCTGAATACCAGTATTTTACATGGAGCAACTGCCTATCTAACCTCCACAACCCAGTTAGTACTGGGTAATGCGATACCCCTTTGTAAGACTGGTTGTCAGACTTTTTGGGCCACTGACTGCCTAGCGACTGTCAAAGATCTACAAATGACAGCCGGGACCAACGGCTTAACGTGCTTTCCGAGGCACGGAGGAAACTCGGTATGTAATGGGTGGTCACCCATCCACAGACCAACCTAGGCAAGCACGGGTTAACCTAAAGATCGATCCGAGCGGCTGTTATTATTTAGCCACGAGCTCCTCCAGTACACGACTAGAATAAGACTTACAAAGAAGTCCGTTTTTTGTATAAGTTTCTGGAATCATCATCACCAATTCAGCAAAAAACGTTAAGAGCTGGACGTGGCTCGATTAGGGATCGCCACTTTATTTTTGCAATGAATTACATAACCTTAACATCACACCTGTAATCTCAGATGGAGGCAGAGGTGTATCTAATAGTACAACCACATTCGCTAGTTATGTTTAAGTCCTATGTAATACTGGGCGAGCCTATCTCCATCAACCAGGCACAAATTCAGACTCCGCCGGCTGCTACTGAGAAATTCCTGATGGAAAAACCCAATAACACTTTGCCCAACCTGGGATTTTTACAAAAATAACCACAATCAATCAACGTGTAATTTAACAACATTATAATTGAATTAAATAGACTCTATTGAATAGGGTGGCATGAAAGGAAATGGTATGAAAAGGACCTGTTTGGGCCAATTTAAGACACCATTGAAATCTTTGCAGCTGTTCCCTTTGATGGTAATTGAATAACAAAAACATAATTAGTTCAAACAACACTCGATCCTAGAGCCGTTCTAAATTTTTCTTCAATTTTATATGTAGCATCCGAATATTCTAGAAATACTGCGAAAAAACACTAAACACGAGTTGGAAGGGACTTAAGACGCACAAACGGTTACCACGTGATCAGTAAACCATGCCGAACCCCCGAAAGAAAATTAAAATTACAACAATACAGATTTTTTTCCGATTTGATATTTTCATGTAATAATAAGGTTTTAATTCAACATTTATTTATTATTTAGCATAAGCATAGCATAATCAGCCTATCAATGTTCCCACTGCTGGGACGCAGACCTCCTCTCTATGACAGGGAATGGGCTATAATCCACCACGCGGGCCCAGTGCGGATTGGTAGATGTCACATGTCTTCGAATTTTTGGTTCTAGGACATGCCGGTTTTCTCACGATGTTTTTCTTCACCGTTTTGAGAGCAGTGGTGATGAAATAATTTACACTAAGTAATTCGCCTGGCTGGGTTCGAACCCACGACTTACTGCTCGTAAGTCGGGGTCTCCACCACTGGGCCACCGCTGCACTCAATATTTATTATTTAGATTTAGATTTTTTTTTTTTACTCATTTAAAAGAAAATTGTTGTTTCCTACAAGAGTGCAATACTTACACAGTTCAAATGTTCAAACAGCAGATTTCTTTTTAATTCCCGTAATTATGAAAAACTTCTATTTGGGGGGTTCGGAATAACTACCGACTTGGTAGTTCTTATAAGAGAATTTATCGGTATTCAATTAAATCACTAAATTGTACATGAATATTGAATTAAAACCTTATTACCTTACATGAAAATATCAATTTTCCACGTGAACGTACTAACACATACGCTTTGCATTTATAGGTGCGACCCAAATCACAATTTGGAGGTTTAATAACGTGCGGCAGTAAGATACGCTCATATAGACTTTAATTACTAAATATAATTATGTTTCACACTAACATCCCAAGTTTATATCACATGTAAATTGAAATACCAACTTTACGACTACTGGCTTATTTACAATTTAGATTAGAAGCTAAACGTTAGCACTAAATAATCAAAATCACGTTTTAAAATATCAGATATTACGATAACCGTTATTTCCCGCCCCTAACGCTATTAGCCGCAGGGTCATCACTCGCACATTCTAATTACCATAAATCCGGGAAAAAACCTTTCCTAAAATTCTGTGCACAGACTAAATGAAACTCAGCATATTTTTTCGTACAAAAAGACTACAGTTCACTACACACAGTTGTTTATCTGAGGCACCGGAGTGTTGTGAGTGCCATCATCATCAGTCAGCTCGTGCCGCGGTAATTACTTGTACAGCCCTACAGGACGACGGGACGTGCTTGTGGCAACCCTGATCTACGAGTAGGGTTACCACCAAGCACCGTGAGAGCTCCCGAATTGAGGGTTAAAAAGTCCTGTGCAAAAGTAAACTTAATAATTTTGTGGCATTTAAAATTGAAATGATGGTAATATTTTTGCGGGGTTTTAAATTGTGAATCGCGATGAGGTTTTTTTATGTTATTGCTCAGCAGTAAAAAAATATGAAGCGTTCCAAAACTGCGTGATTCGTTACGATTAACTTATACAGCAGGTAATTTTATACAAACTGTATTTCATGCTTTATTTTTATCTGGTAGATAGTGCCTATTCGGACTCCGAAAAATACATTTTATGATTTAGATGTTTATCCATTAAATAAACAATTTACAATTCCAGCTACATCGGTAAGATTTTTCGGTACTGTGAACAAATAAGTGGCTTGCTTTATTTTCCTGAGAAAACGTTACTTAAAGAAATAAGATTAGTGTTATATTTCAGTGAATTCGAAAGCCTTTTTTCTGGAAGTGTTTAACCTAAAATATAGATTACAAAATCATAAATTCTGGTGAAACATAACACAAACACGAACCACAATAAAAACTTCCATCACATCGACTGTGTGGCCGCTGCCCACTTAGATAGTAAACTACACTATTGATTCAGACGTGTTTTTTTTTCATATAGAGCAATTATGCCGAAAAATTATGTGTATCTGTATAGCACATTAATGTTTAACAAAAAAATAGCACAGAAATATCGATGTATTAACATGACACCATATATCCGGGTGAAGCAGAAGTGGGTGGGAATTGAGTCACTTGACAAGATACCAGAAAAGTATGTCGAATTGTTTGTTTTACAACTTACATCATCATCATCATCATCATTTCAGCCGAAAGACGTCCACTGCTGGACATAGACCTCCCCCAAGAGTCGCCACATTGACCGATCCCGTGCGTCTCGCATCCAGCGGATCCCCGCAACCTTTACCAGGTCATCGGTCCACCTAGTGGGAGGCCTTCCAACGCAACGTCTTCCAGTTCGCGGTCGCCACTCCAGAACTTTCCGGCCCCATCGGCCACCCGTTCTGCGAGCAATATGCACTGCCACTTAAGTTTGGCTATTCCTCGGGCTACGTCGGTAACCTTGGTTCTCTTACGGATTTCCTCATTTCTGATTTGATCACGCAAGGAAATTCCGAGCATAGCCCTCTCTATTGCCCTTTGGGTGACTTTAAGCCTTCTGATGAGGCCCATTATGAGCGACCACGTTTCGGTCCCGTATGTAATCACTGGCAATACAACTTACATGTACTCGTAAAACATTATTTTGTTTTTTCGCATGCACCTCATTGCACACTCTCGACAATAGAGTTCAACGTGGTTTTGTCAATACTGTCTTTGTAAAGAACTTAAATAGCAACATTTGTAGAACAATTTAAATCATGTAAATAAATTAATGTATTGATTATGCTAATTCTCTTAACCTTGACTTCAATCGTACTTGTTTGCTCCAAATACGCCAGGCTTTGATTTCTATAAAGAAAATTCAATAGCGCCATGATTGAATTATCTAACGAAGCAAAATTTAAAAAAAACTACTATTTAGAATACATCGTATCCTGCGTGGATGATGAGATGGGTCAGACTTACCTTAACCGATGTAGCTACACTTTTTCTAAACATTTCATTGGAATCAGGCATCTTATCCACGATCTTTTACAACGTAAATGGCTATTATTTTTTAAAAGAACTTGAAAACTTTTCAGCACGATGTGGAAAGTCCCGTGCTGCCCCATCTCAAGAATCTATCCTGTACATCAACAGGCCTTAGTGATGTGTCTTCAAATAGAAGGCCCAATTGTTCAGGCAATGCATTAAATTTTTCATCATTATTGATGTTGTGTTCTTCTTCAAACATCTCTTCAATGCCTTTCAATTCCATTTCATCAATGCTAAATTATTCTTCTTAATGGAAATAATATAACATGTAATTGCAATCGCTTGCATGAAATTCTGATGGATATTTATTCAGTAATCCAATGAATATTAAACGTCAATTAACATACGTTACTTGTCGCACTCAGAAGTGATTAATTTCAATGTATAAATAATATGTTAATATGTCTGTTTTACTTACGTTTACGAATATAACAGTTGTTTTTGATAAAACGGTAAAATGTTAAGCAATTTCAATTATATAATATAACATCACGCCTGTAATACACAAATGGATAGGCAAAGATGTGGTGATGTGTTGTTATTTTTTAGTCCCATGTTACGGGCGGTGAACCTATTGCCGCAAATACTGGGAAATACCTGATTTAAAAACCTACAAACAATTTGCCCGACTTGGAATTCGAACCCAGGAATATGTTGTTGATATTTTTGAATAGTCAAAGCGAATATCATTAGGAATGCTAATTAGCGGTAGATTTGTATTCAAAATGCACCATCGTCCTCTCGCGCATGCAGAAGGTGCGATAAATAAAATACAACATGCAACCCAAACCTATGTACTCATTAACTTACATACTCGACTCGATACGTGTTTCGCCCTTACACGGAACAGCCTCAGATGTTGACTCGTCGATCGCACAGACGCGAATTAAAACGCGCTTTTCCATACTTTTATTTATTTATTTATTTGTCACAAACACTACTAACATTACAGAGAAATCCTAACGCGTTACCGTGGTCCTGAAATAAACTCTATTATATAACTATCTTAAATGAAATAACACATACAAAAGTGTTTTTGTGAATTCATTCAGAGAGCAGGAAAATATATCGATCCTGTCAGCAGTGTCATTTAGTGTGTGCAAGGCGCGCGTCAGTGGCGCTTTGCTGAGCAAGTTGGTTCGTACGCGAGGCACTGATAGTAACTTCCAGCACCAGGCACATTTAGACATATCTCCTTCAAAACACCGGAATTATAGGTCTTACCACGTAATAGTTTAAATACAATGTGGTTATCGCTACTATAAGTAACACTAACAGTAAACATAGTCACGGCAAATTTACCAAGCCCCTTTTAAAGGTATTTTCAATTTATAAAAATAGTCCTGAAAAAAGTCAACATGGAAATTCCATTTACGTTTCTAATTGAACTCGTATTTTTGTGATTCGCTCCATTTAACTTGCTTGAGGAAATCAGCTTGACACATTTTCGAGTACATGAAATTACGGCGAAAAATGTCCATTAAAGTAATTAATTCTCCAGAAGGTACATACTGTTGCCCTATTTCCAATTAACGGAAAGGAAAGTAAAAACACGCAAGTACGCTCGCGAACGAAAGTCTTTCGTTTTAAATCACAATTTGGGGAGGGTTGTTAAATATTTTCGTTCAATTTAGACGTACTTTTGTTTGCCATTAAGAATTCTTGTTTACTTTGCTTTTGTAAATAAGAAAATGTTGTTTGATAGCGATTTTGTAAGGTTTTGAGGAATTATAGGAAAGGTGATTAGATAACTTTTGAAGGATCGTGTGTTATGTAATAGGGATTCGATTTAAAGAATTATTCCAGAAGTTCCAGAAGGTTCTTTTTTTGTTGTCGTTTAATGAAAACTACAATAAAATAAAAAAAAACTTTAGGAAATATTTAGAACTAGTTAAAACTCACGCTACATAGTGAAGCTTCGAGGCGTATCAGACACCTTGTATTGCTTCTTTACGAAGTTTTTATTCTTGGTATAGACAGGTATTAAAATACAAATCTTGCCATTTACTTCTTAGTTATAAAAAAAGAAACCGTTTTGCTTGGTTGACTGTTAGCAAAATCAGTGTATAATGTTCTCACAAATGTCCTCATATTTTCAATTTTTGGGTGTACCGTTGTCTTTACGACTTTATTGAATGCTGTTGCCAAAACCAAATTCATTAGTATAAAAAACGGAGCAAAAATGCGAGAAAGCTCTTTCATAATTGCTCGACCAAAACAATCCGATACAGCTACTGATAATCCTATAAATGCGTATCCTATTAGTATAATTGTATTAACTAGATTAATTTGCATGATTGATTAAATAATTGATTATGAAGAATGAATATTAATATGGAATGAACTGTTTCAATGAATTCCTGTCAAGATAGACAATATAATTTATATTAACCATTGGTTGCATATTTATATGACTAGGTGGATAGCATAGATACTTTCTTAAAACTACCCGAATACAGAACATTCCAGACAATTTAGAAAAATGTTCTAAATTACTTTGTCACTTTTAACGTGTCTATAAAAGTGTTACACACATCTCTCAATCTAAAACTTAAGCACGTGGCTGTACCTATACATCCAATTTGCTTTTTAGCTAAATAACCTCGCCCGTTAATTTGAAAGGTGCATTTAGTTCTAATTGAAAACGAAAACATGATTATAATTGTAAAAGAGCCCACTTATAACTCATTTAACACACCATTCATCATCATCATTATAGTTTTTTCCCTTTTTACTCGATTATGACGGAGTACAAAAGGAGGTTTTTGCTTTTGTCTAACATGTGGCTCCTGAAGTGTATGGTATGGTAAAGAAGAAGATCGTAAGGCCACCAAAAGTCGTAGAACTAAAAATTTGAAGACAAGAAACGAAGAAATGTGATATCTTCGAAGATACACAGGACCCAGATTGTCCTAGCCGAAGAGGGAACTATACAGGGTGTAAACAGACCCTTCACATAGCCGTCAACCAAGCATTCTGTACATCGAACTAAGTAACTTTACGCAAAAATTATTGCTGGGAATCGACTTTTTTTTTGGTGTGAAAAGACACGTTTTACGGTAGGACTAGATGCAAAGCACTCAAAGCATTGTGCTGATGGATGGATTGAATAGTACGGGGGTCGTGGAGGTGTGTAAAGTAAAAATCTTACATTAAAAACATGTATTTAAAAAAAAAACTTGTGAAAAAGTTGGAACTTTGACCCCCAATATCTCCGTAACTAGACAGTTTCCAGGTATGGTTTACAACAAAAAAATTATCACAAAGACAGGGAGAACAAGTGCCTTTGAGATAATTATGTTAAGGGTCTATTTACACCCTATATAGGCCGATTATGCTTTAATGTGTGGGTGGCTCCCCGGTTTTGTCTTCTGTCATATCTAGCAGGCTGGCAGGTGTCCCAAGCTGATGGCACATTTGACTTGTGGTTTGATAAATAGATAATTCGATAACATAGGGTTTAAAATTCATGACAACAAGATAAAAAGTTTATTGAAGGTTAGTAATAAATACCTTTTCTATTAAGAACCCCATTTCAATTGGTTGACCTTACAGCCTTTATGTTGATCATAAAAAAGAATATAACAGGTGACCCCTTGGGAATTTGAAAGTATTAATTAAAAAATCTTTATCGTACAATACATTCAAGAATTAGTGATAAATTAAATAGCAAGATTACATCATAATAATCAGATTAAGTTTTGATAGCAGTTTAATATTGGATTAGATGTTAGAAACAAACACAAAATAGATACTATTGAAACGGTGGATATGAGATATCACGAATTGGAACGTGAAGTCAGCAGAATTGGCCCCGAGAAACATCCTTGTGGCACGCCAAATAGATTATAGAGATTAAGAGTCGTAATTATTTAGACAGATATAATTAAGATTTTTATTAATCAGATAATCCATAAATTATATTGAAACACATAAAAATTGTCTCGAACTGATGGGGTCATTCGTGACAAATGAAGAATATTGGTGTATGGGATCAAACGCTTTCAATTATTTCCACGTGGGAGCTGATTCTTTTCGAGATTTCAGTGTACCAAAGTCCCATAGTATTTTTTTCTTTAAAAAAGCCAGGTGGAAAACAGTTGAAGACAAATCGTACAACACTTGAAGATAAGATTGAAGATTCTCAGTATGATAATGGTAGGTAAGTATTAAAACAATATAATCATAACTACCTTTTCTTTCTAATGTTATCAATTATTTAAAGATCGATCACATATTTTCTTACACGTGCATATCAAGGTATTTAATGTACCTACTCATCACTCTAAAGGTGTAAAACTATTTAAAATTTGTCTCTTATATAACCTCATATCAGGATGTAAGGTCAATTTAGTGACATTTTAGCAGTACTGGCAATTTAACTAGTATTTCTATTCTGCTCAGGACCAAACTAGGTAGAAAGAAAACAACGTGCGCACTAGATAAAGTTTTTCGAAATATGTAAATGTTATCATCGTCTGCCTAGCCTTTTCTCAACTTTATTGGGGTCGGCTTGCAGTCTTACTGGGTGCAGCTGAATAGCAATATATATTACATGGAGCGAATGTCGATCTGACATCCACATCCCAGTTAGTACTGGGTAATACGGTACCCCTTGGTAAGACTGGTTATCAGACTTTCGGGCCACTGGCTACCAGTAAGTGTAACGATGTAATTATATTTTTTTTTTTTATTTATCAGCCATTTGTGTCCCACTGCAGGGCAAAGGCCTTCCTTCCCTCTTTCCACTTATCCCTATCCAGTGCTGTTGCTCGCCAATCTTACTGAAAAGAGTCCAGTACGTCCCGCCATCTCCTTCTGGGCCTGCCGCGTTGCCGTTTGCTGCTGTTTGGGACCCATTGTGTTATATTATATTATCTGGCAATATACCTTTAATGGTTCTTTTTGGAAGCTATGAGAAAACTGGAATATTGGGACAGTGAATATTAGTTGATAGACACAGTTGTATCATATGAGCAGACATGAAACTACATATTTGTTCGATAAATATTTTGTCTCAGGTCTTTTATTAAATCTAATTTAAGAATAACAACAAGACATTCAGTTCAGACTGGTTACATGTCACTGAGGCCCAAAATATCAATTAAAGACCTTTATTGTCATTCTAAAGAGATCTTAGAATTAATATTTAAAAAATCTGTTTTGGCGAATATAGGTTTAGCGAGAAAGGCAGTTGTAAAACTAGACTGGCACGAAATGGATCTACGAGTTGAACTTTTAATCAGTTAAACGCAAAACAGAGCAGAGCCGATGGTCCTAAGAACAAAGACTCCAGTAGATATAAAACACCCAGTCGTGAACTGATTGACTACGGTCATCAACTGATAGTACATGACAACATACTTATGGTCAACCATGTCAGTTTGCAATTTGTTCTTTGTTGAATAAAGCGCTACATTTATTGCGCGAGCCGCCGGTCTACGGAACTCATTGCCGACTTCTCTGTTCCCCGATCATTACAATCTGAATCTTTTGAAATCTCGAGT
This sequence comes from Noctua janthe, assembly GCA_910589295.1. Taxonomy (NCBI): domain Eukaryota; kingdom Metazoa; phylum Arthropoda; class Insecta; order Lepidoptera; family Noctuidae; genus Noctua; species Noctua janthe. Next base: position 5,478,454 of record OU342561.1, read on the forward strand.
GAATCCACCTTAAGCCGGATCATCACATCAGCCAAGTTGCAGCCAAACGCAAGCATAATAAAACACCTGTAATTTAATCTACAGCTTTAATTATGTGCGTAAGTACCAATCTCAATTCCGCAGTTTTATCAATTATCTTGATAAAACACAGGATATTCTGAAGCTCGATTGAAGAAGCTAATTACTCAAAGTTCGATGATTAGATAAAGAAAATTAATATTAAAATCTGAATTCTTCTCATTTTGTTGTTATTTGTCTGCAACGCGCAGCAGATGCCATAGTGGCATATTATATTTAATTGAAAGATCTGAAATTACTAAAGAATCAAAATTTAAAATGTTGCTTAAAGTGATGTTAATTTTATTTTTAGGGTCATTTAGTTTAGTGTGTAGTTCCAAAGAAATGGGAAGAAAACATAGCGCAGTAGATACAAGTTTATTGAATAATGCTTTGGATGTGCAAGAGTGTCACCGGCAAATGGGATTTATTAGAAGAAATGCATTGTTGTTACTTCAATGTGAGTAAAGAGTTACTTTTATTTTGTATTGAGGTTTGGGATGGCTCGTAGTAATTTAATCTAAGGTTGAGAGTAGACTCAATACTTACAAATACTTGAGCCTGCCACAAAATAGAGATAGATCATTAGCATGTTTATAGAAATATCTTATTTAACTCCATCGTTGTTCTCAACTTGTTCCCTGCACGCCAACACTGCTTATTTTGCTAAATTCTACAAAGTACAGTAAGTTACAGTATAAGTACCTAAATATTAAATAAATTGACAGACTTGATACTCATTTTAAATCAGTTTTTTTTTTACGTTTACATTCACGATAATTATATAGTATTACGAAGGATCTAGGTCTTTGGGGGCATTTTATACATTAATACAACAAATTCAGGACGCCCATTTGATCTGAATGAAACCTAAGTCTACTTTAAGATTTATATTCTAAACAAAATTTTTGATTCTAAATAAAACTTAACAAAATATTTTACAGTTACGGATTCCGGTTTAAGAACACCGAGAGGTATACTAACGGGAAACTCAGTAGACCTGGGTAACTACCACCAATGTCTGGACATCAACCATCAACAAGAAGACATGCACATTGAAGGCAAATACTGCTCAATCCTTGTGCCATTCAACCAAGCGTTTCATACCCCTCGTCCTCAAGATATGCAATCGATGCAGTTCGACCCAACCACCTTACGTTTAGACAACGAAACGATTTATAAGATTGCAGAATATCAACAAGAACATAGAGAATTACTGGCCTTGAGTGGAGACTTTGATGGCTTTGAACACGACAGGTAAGCAATTTTTAACATGCCTGTGGAGAAATTTTTCCCTAGTATGAATCCCTCATTTAATAGAAGTGAGGTACCGGTAGACCACTTGTAAGGTGGAGAACCGTGTGTTGTTGTGCAACAGTACTTTCAAAGCATCACAGTAAAGCAATCGAAACAGAGGGCCTAGACTGTGACATTCATTCAGTGATAACTATGCTGATACTATCGATATAATGTATTGAAGCGGCGTAAGCTACCGAAAAGTTTATGTCAAATCTTGATGAAAATTCGAATGGGATTTTGAATGGGGTTTAAAAGAAAGAAAAAAATATATTTGTCTTGCAGAGGTTAAAAAAAACATAAGACATTCATTAAACTAAATTGGTCCTGTATGAGGGTCAAAGGAAGCCTATCTCAGCATAGCACTGTAACATTTAAAAAATGTCACTGCGCTGGTATTTTGATAAAGCCCAAGTGATTGCTACCTGTATAAGCCTTGAAGTCTTCGTCTAGGCCATTTGACATAAGTCACATTGGACAAAATCATATTCATATATTTTAGCCAACCGTCTCAAGCTATTCTTTCTTTCAGGTCTATTCCAAATAATCCTCTTACGAACATGGTGTTCAGACTGGGAGTCTGTGTACCTAAGCCATGCACCACTCAGCAAGCAATAACTTCATTCTTTTTCAACGTCACTGCAGTAGGTTTTCAATACAGAGAACACTATTGTCGTCTCCCTGGTGATAAGCCATGGGCCCCCGCTGATTTTGTCGCAGTGTAAGTAGCAATCGCATCAGAGTTGTCGTTTTTGATATACATAAGATATTACGCTCTTACAGATTAACGGAAATGCGAAGAGAAGACTTTGATTAAATTAAAGACGTGAGACGTCATGCTTTTGAACAGTCTTCTGCGTTTGAACTCTGGAATTTGTAACTTCCCAAGCTTTCCTTCGATTAGCCTGAGGTTATCCAGTCTTGACATTTTAATGTAATAAGGTTTATTATTAGATCTTTGACAGTCGTTACATATAGTCAGAGGCCCGAAAGTCTGACAACCAGTCTTATCAAGGGGTACCGTATTACCCAGTACTAACTGGGTTGTGGTGGTTGTATAGGCAATCGCTCCATGTAAAATACTGGTATTCAGCTGCATTTGCTAAGACTTAAGGATGATGATGATGAAGAATTATTATTAAAACTTAATCTGTTTTATTTCAGTGTTATATTTGCAATGCTCGGATTTGTGACTGCAGTTAGTACAAGTTACGATCTTTATTATCGACTCGTATCTAAGAAAGGTGAGTGAAAATCATGTCGTCTAAATCTACAAAAATAAATAAAATTGAAGTGTCTTTTTAATTTCAAAATAACAGCTTTTTAATGAATACATATAAAAGCAAGTTCTGACATTCAAAACTGCCTGTTATGGCGTAATTTAAATAGTTTAGAGTTTGAGTAAATATACGGTACACTTAACAAAAAAAATTAAGTCGGTCTGTCTGTTTACTTGTTCAGGGTAATCTCCGAAACGTCTGGACCGATTTTAACGGGACTTTACTGGCCGATAGCTGATGTTTTATGGAGAACCTTAGAAGTTATATTTTATTTTAGAATTGGAATTAGGGTTCCGTGCAAAAATAAAACCCTTGAAATTGAATTGGTAACAAAATCTGATTAAAAAAAAGAAGTAATGTTTTTTATGACAACTTCACGCGAACGAAACAGCGTAACAGCTTGTCTTGAATAAGAGTTAGCATTTCGGATTATGACTAAACGAAATGATAATATGATTTTTCAACAATTATGGGATTATTACTAACTTGCTCTACTCTGGTTATAACTTAATACATCAGGATCTTCAAATTTATTATTATTTGCAGATGTCAAGCAAATGAGTACACTATGCCGATCGTTCTCTGTTTACACAAACTGTCAGCGACTCACATCATTTAGCAATAGTGGTGGAAGCTTACAATGTCTTGACGGAATCAGAACCATCGCTATGATATGGGTCGTCATTGGTCACTCGTTCAGTACAGAAATATTTATAGCAAACCCTTTTGATACACACATGGTAAGTGAAATTGTGTTAATTTTTAGACAAAAATAGACTTGTGTTGTATCTGGTGTAGCTTGTACGACGTCTACAAAATTGGCCTCGATCTTCCTTCTTTTACTTCAATCTTTTGTCACCCAATACTGTGCGTAGGTTCAAATGACGATTAATTAAGATTAATGAAAATTCTCGGTTATTAATCTTTAATCATTTCAAATTATTATTAAAGGAGAGATTTAGGATTAAGCTAATCTTAAATTCAATTTGCATATCCAAATCTGAGTACTTAATCTTCTGTCCAAGAATGGACTACGATAAACTAAGTTGATTGATTGATCCACTGCAGCAACTGGACAGCAATTATGCCATCCAATTTGAATAAAAATAATTTTAGGAGTGCAATAAGATAACCTCTTTGATTCCATAACGAAACATAACATAACATCACACCAGTAATCTCCGAAAGGTTGTGCAGAGGTGTGCCTAATTGTACACCCACACTTCGGCAGAAAGTCCCATGTAATAGAGGGCTCCGTTGCTGGCTGCTACTGAGAAATTCTTGATGAAAAAACCCAATAACACTTTGCCCGACTTGGGAAGGAACTCAGCACCTCATGCTCAACAGTCGTTCTTGCGACCATTACGGCACGAGGCAGGTCTCTGAAATTAATAAAATGTTTGTATGTCTTTTAGTGGATGTTTTCTGCGGAAGCTTTATGGATAACTGCGGCCACAATGACTGTAGACACATTTTTCACGATAGCTGGAGTTCTGCTAGTGTATACGACCGCAGGAAAAATTAATCAAAGTGAGTTGGATTTCAAACATTCATACTCAATATACGGTACTTGATTGAGATGGGTTAATATAAAAATATTGAAACTAAACATAATAAGAGTAAAATAGAGTAGGAAGTTTCACAACCTCCATGTATTAAGGATGACCCTCTAACAGCAGGAGTTGTGTATGGTAGACGATCTCGCCACAAAACTATTCTTCGCGTCGTTTAGAACATTTTATCGTCAATTTTTTCAGCCTGTAGGAGTTCCAATGAACCCTGTTTCCGATAATAGTATTCTGTTCCAGACTACAGTGAACAATATAAATATATCCAGGTGAACCTGGATACATTATTTATGCTGATATATGCTACTTCATACTAATTACAACTTCATACTAACATATGAACCATAACTTAGATCTTAAGAACTATAACTTCTTCATGTCATCAGTTCACACAGTTGTCAGGCTAAAAAACCGATGTTTTTCATTATAAGATAGCATGTTTACAATTAAACAATCTTAGGAATGATTGATAGATTTGAGCCATTGGGGCATTTATCCGAGTTAAGCACGAGCCTACGCAACTTATAATCCGTGATATTGATTAAATTGCTCAGTCTCGACATTCATTAAATAATAATTTAGATAGATACTTTTATCACAATGTCATTCTGATAATTACTAAAATGATGATTATTAAGTTTTTTTTTATATAAATAAAGGTGACTCGTATAAAATTATTGCGAATATGTTAGCTATGAGCGATGAGGAGACAACGAATTTAGTAGTTGTAGTTAACTTAAAACTCTATGATTTGATTTTAAATTTGAAAGTAGAAAATCAACAGACAAATCTTGAATTCTCTCAACATGGGGATCCGAAGCTTCTACAAGATAAATTTAAACAAATCCAGAAGGAACCCTAAATATATTTTCTTTTAGGATCATTTAACTTGATTGAAATTAAAAATATTCATCATTAATTAATTAATTACATAAAGTCACTGAATAAAAGGACCACATATGTGGTCCTTTTATTCAGTGACTTTGACACTAAAATTAAAACATTGTTATCGAGCTCATCAATCAAAATGATGATGTTTTTATAACGTACGATGGAGCACGTGCATGCAGGTTCTTAAACTTAAGAAATTATCAATTAAATCCCGGATTCATTATCAAATTCACACCATACAAAATCCGAAAAATCGAAGATAAGCTCCGATAAATCCGTAATTCATACAATAGTGACGTCAAATAAATCTTTCGATGATATATTTTCTTTTCGTGTTTTCTGACAATACTTTAGATAAGCTGAATCTATGCAGAAAATATTTTGATAAATAATTAGGGGTACCGTGTTAACCAGTCAAGATAAGCAGTCGCTCACTCTACACTGGAAGCCGATCGCAACATAGTTAAATAAAGGCAAGACCTGATGACAATTTTTTTTTCCAGTAACGTTTCTCAAGAACCTGCATTGGTTCTACTTGAGTCGTTTCATTCGGGTGACGCCACTGATGGCTATGACTGTACTCCTTCAAACTTCTTACTTCAACCGCATCACTGATGGACCTCACTGGCAGACAGTGATCCACCATACGGAAAGATGTAGACAAAACTGGTGGTCTACCTTGCTGCATATTCAAAATTTAGTACATGTCGATAACATGGTAAGTAAACCTTACTAATTATGCGTAACTATAGGTGATCAAATAGAGTAGTAAGACACAGTCAAATGCTTAAAAAAAGTCAACTGCTTCAAAAAAAAAATGTAAGCGAAAATAATACACCAAACTATACTTTTGGCTTTAAGAAATCTACGCTTTTATTAAACAATTGACTTACTGTTTAGAGCCAGCTACTTAAGAGCTTTATGCATTCCACTCTAAACAAATCGTAACACGTGATAGCAAGGTCGGACCCAAGATTTTACCTTGGGGGACCCTTAACAAAATTTGGAATATTGTAGAAGTAATCATGGTTTGATTAAAATTTCAGTGTATCCCCCACTCCTGGTACGTCGCTATAGACTTCCAGCTGTACGTGGTATCACCTTTAGTTCTGGTCTGGGTGTTGACTGGAAAGAAATACCTCGCTTGGATGGGAGTTGTAGGCGGACTCGCTGCTGTGTTGATAGCTTCTACTATTTACAGTTTCCACTTAAATCTTCAAGCTGGCAACCTTGTGCCAACGTAAGTACTTAAGAGTTAGACTTCTCCCCATTTAAGTTAAAATGAAACAAAAGTGCTTGGAACACTAAGGATGTTTTTGTTGAATAGAAGATTGTACAAATTAACAAATAATAAATAGCGTGTGGAATCTGTGAAATAGAGGATGTAGTGCAAATAACATCATTAAGAACAAGCTGAAAGAAATATACATTTTAATCATTTCATTAATACAATGATGTATCTGCCTTTTGCAGTCGGTTTTGGACCATGATGGAATACATGGAAAAATATTACTTCAATACTTTGGCTCGAGCTTCCCCATTCTTCGTCGGGTTGCTCTTTGGATACATTCTCCACCTTTACCGCAAGAGTAAAATACAAATGCCCTGGGTAAGTTGATTTGGTCAAAGTAAGGAATTCATTCATTTAAGTAGAACAAAACTGTCCCTTTTTTCGCAAAACCTAGGAATGGTAAAGAAAGACTGACAAAGAAAAGAAAGTTACTGCTTTACGTGTCTGATAGCTATAACATTGGCCAGGATTATTAGCAATGAAAAACATTACCGGGATCGAAATTTATGTCTAACTGCCACCAGGCTTCCCTTTTGACTCTCTAGCCATTTGAACTTTCTCTTAATAGGTTTGTATTGGATGCTTTTCTTCTAACAAATAATGTATTTTCAGATCTTAGCTATTTTCTTCTGGGCCTGTTCTGCTGGTATTTTGGGAGGAATCTTTTACTTTAAGTACAGGATCAAGCAATTTGACTGGGACAACCAACTGATAGACAATCTAATGAATTCTTTCATGAGGCCTGCTTATGCATGTGGCATATGCTGGTTAATAGTTGCTTGCCAGCATGGGTATTCTGGTAAGTTTTCTATTGTTTATTCTTAAGTGCCACATAGTTTATTATTTGCTTATATGTTTTCATATTATTTGTTGTACGACTGAACTACCCCACTCCTGGGCAAAGACTATAACTAACATTATCATTAACACTGGAAACGGGATATTTACTATGTCTCCCCAATTAATTCAGCTACTCTTTGTACTATTTCTGCTTTTATAATATAGTGTTACTGTTTCATATTTTGCAGGTCCTATCAATTGGTTCCTGTCTCTAGACGCATGGCGACTACCAGCTCGGCTATCGTATGGAATGTTCTTATTCCACTATCCTCTGATGTTTTCTCTCAACTCTTCAATTGTTGCGCCCACTTACTTCACAGTTGGTAGTTTTGTAAGTAACTCGATATGTAACAGATTTTATTTATCTAACGTTTAAGTATTTGGATTTCATCCAAATAAATTATACTTTTTTCAACAGACATTTAAGTTCCTGGCATATTTGGTGTTGGCTGTGGTGTATTCCTTCATATTCACTCTACTCGTGGACTCTCCAATAACAGTTTTATTCAAACAGCTGATGGACTCAGGTAATAAAGATTTCAACTATTTGCATTCTACCATTGTGTGTACCTACTACTTTTGCTATTTGGTCTGAACGAACAAAACGTGTGCATAAAAATGTCAAATCTTTCTAAAAATTTGTATCAAATGCCAACTTTTCCGATTATTGAGGTCATATGATATACAAATCCCATCAAAAATATTCTTTTAAGTACCCAAAATCTGTAAAATCAACATTTCTGTTTCAGTAAAAGGAAAACCAGCAGTAAAAGGCAGCAAAGCAACGAAAGAAGATAATTTCGATAAGAATGATGAAGTTATCGATGATCTCAAAAACACGAAAGATGTGGATGCAACCGATATTAATAAAATGAAGCCAGTCAAGTCTGGTGGTGAAATCGAACCCAGATATATAAAAGCCGATACTAGTTCTAGTGGAGTAGAAATAAAGAAAAATCGTGGGCTAGAAAAACCGGAACCAATTGAAATTGTTGCTGACAAGGAATATGTTGTTTACGGAAAGGGTTCTCATGACGATGATAATGTAGTGGTCATTAATGACAGTGGTATTAATATTAGTTCTAAAAGTGTAAATGAAGTCAAGTAGGTCAATGGTGAAGTTGATGAGGTGAGCAGTGAAAGAAATCTCTGAGATGTTGTTAGTAGTTTAAATTCAATTTAACAGTCTTATACTCTATTTTTTAAGAAGACATGCTGCACCGGCCCCAAATGAATTGGGATAAAGGCAAGAGAATGATGGATGATACTCTATTTTGCTATTGCATAGCAACTGTAATTATAAGCTTAGGACTAGCGTCACAGAATATTATAAAGATAATTAATAATCAATCCTGTATTAAGATTATAATGGTGTATCCAGATTGCATGCGATCAACGTCATCCGATCAATATTTATCGCCATAAAGCATAATTATTCGGTTTTCTCTATTGACCAATCGATATTAACGATATCACTAGTAAATTCCTCAACATTCATTGACATAGAATATATACATGCTACGTCAATGGAGACAGTAACATAGAGGTCGACCATCGGTATCCATGCACCGCTCTTGATTAGCCCGAACGGTGAATTTCATCGTTTGTTCGAAGTCTGGTTATCCTTAAAAGTGTGTCATACTGCAAACGCAGCTTCGGACACGAGACTCTGGGAGATACTAAAGTATCATTAGTCTCTTTCTCTTGGGAGCGGCACTGGCTCCTGTAACACAGGTCTATCATCGAGCATAGGAGTCGGGGACTTCACACAATTTTGTAAACACTTTCTTGTGTAATAAAGATTATTAATGAATGTCCGGTGCCCGCAGCCGGTTTGTAATCTGTCGGTCCAGGTTTAACCACATCTTAACATTCATCTTATCATTATTAGCAACTTCTCATTATTATTGAATTAAGGTTATCAGATAATTTATTATTGCGTTAATGAATTGATAATATAATTAAAAAGAAACAGAAAGATTATTTTTGTTAATTTCATCCGGAAATATACCTATCTGAATAGGTAGCTAATTTTTTTGCGTTCCATAGATAGCATAATTATAAGATTTAATTGTATGTAAAAAGAATAATACTCAATACACGAAATAACGATTGTACAGATTAAATAACTATAAAAAATTACCTATTTTTCATTTTTTTTGTTATAAGAGGCCGAAATTAAGGTATATTTATGTGATACTAGCTACCCACCCCTATTTTGCACGGCGGCGCCAAAAATCACCTATCCTATCTTTCAAGCTGGAACTTACCATACACATTCATATAATTTCATTGAAATCGGTTAGGTGGTTTCGGAGACTATCGTGTATAGTGACACGTAATTTTTATGTATTAAAAAGATTAATGAAAAGCTTAACAGTGAACCTACTGTCCACAGACCACATACGGTCAGTAGAGGGACTTCCACATCAGTCCACAGACCGTATGTGGTATGTTCGCCCGTACAATACAATACAATTTCTAAGCCATCTGATACTGTGGACGTAAGAAGAAAGTCTCATATTTAATGCGGACCTTAGGATAAAAACATAACTGGACTTATGGACCATTCCCACTCATTCACACTCTCTCTTTATCTCATAACAAGTCGAATTAATGATTTGGCATAATAAACACAAATGTGATGAATATAAATGTTGAAAAGAATGGATAAAGTAAATAGTATATTAGAGGAAGTTTGAAAATCGCGCTAGTTACAGAAAAGTTGAAAGGGCATTAACGGTCATGGTATGGGCAAGTGATGGGTAGGGACGAATCGCATGTTCCTAAAAGAGTGATGGATATATGTTTATGGATGGAGAGGAAGAGGAAGACCAAGAATACGATAGATGGATTGTGTAAGGAATGATATGAAAGAAAAATGAGTAAATGATAGCGTGACGGTTGACAGGAGGATGAAAGAAAAAACGTGTTGCGCCGGCTCCAAGTAACATGGGACAAGGGCAGGTAGATGATTCACAACTTCTTACAGATTATAAATGTAGCCCTGAAACTCAGTATTTCCTCACTATTTATTATTTTCAGCAAGCAATTTTTTTTTTTAATCTGTGCCCCACTCTAGGAATTTCTCCTGTATCGTGGGTGCGTTTACAAACATTTAAATTTACATACACAAACAGCCAGACCCGGAACAATTACCTGTAGGTCATACAAATATTTGTTCAGTGCGGGAATCGAACCTGCGACACGAAGCGCAGCAGTCAATCGCTCAGACACTGCGCCAACCGTGCCGTCAAATTCAATTCCATCAGCCCGCCAGAACTTTGGAAAAAGAAAACTATATCAACGTAATATCCTGAACGAAAATATAATAACATACATTCCGAGCCAAGCTCATTCTACTCAGCACAATATTTTATCTGCAAACAAACCACTCTTGCCTTTTATAACAAAATCCTTCTACTCCTATTGTACCTACTTGAACCAAATACATTTAAAATATACCTCCGTTGTTGAATTATTCCACTCTGTCCCACAAAGTGGAATTTCAATAATTTTAGTGTCAACTTTGTCCGACTAATCGATTTGTTGTAAAACACATAACTAGAGCTGGTAGTATTAGATTAAAGAGAATTTATAAATAACTAGCTTCCGTCTGCGGATTCGCCCGCTTCAAATCTTTGTTAACACATAGGATAAGCATAATCAGCCTATTAATGTTCCCATTGCTGGGACGCAGGCCTCCTCTCTATGAGAGGGAATGGGCTATAATCCACAGCGGGCCCAGTGCGGGTTGGTAGATGTCACATGTCTTCGAATTTTTGGTTCTAGGACATGCTGGTTTTCTCACGATGTTTACCTTCACCGTTTTGAGAGCAGTGGTGATGAAATAACTTACACAAAGTAATGCGCCTGGCTGGGTTCGAACCCACGACTTACTGCTCGTAAGTCGGGGTCTCCACCACTGGGCCACCGCTGCTCTAACACAGTATCTTATAAATTATAGCATGTGTTCCTCTGATGTTTAAGCTATATTTTTTTAAAGTTTTATGAAAATCCGTCCAGTAGTTTTTGCGTGAAAGAATAACAAACATCCATCCATCCATCCTCGCAAACTTTCACGATTATAATATTAATAAGATAGGAAAAGATAAGATACGATGCTGTGGATGAATTATCCTTAATCCAACACAAATACACGCGCGCACAGTACTATATCCTGCGTGTGCAATAATGATAACGCGTTTGGTGCTGATGAGGCTGTTTTGAAGCACATCAGGGATGTTAAGTTCGCAAGTAGACTGTTTCTATACGACTACGCGAAAAGCTTTCGGGCCAGCTGCATCAGCGGCATCCTGAGGGTATTCGTGCAGAGGTTTGATTGCTAATACCGATGTTGTATGGTTAATTTACTGAACAATCGAAATAGTTAGTGTAATGTGTTATTTTATGTCGAATTTTATGACACTATGATTCTTTGTTGATTGAAATAAATTATTCTATTCTACTCTAAAAAGTACTGAAAAGTTAAATGAATCAATTACTTGTACAAAAATGGACATCAAAGTTTCAAACATTCTAATTTGTCCCACTGGTAGGACAACTGAGTGGGGCAGAGCGGAATAATACCCGCTGGTGCAGATACCGAGATCGCATGCATTACGATTCCTTTTCTCCCCATTCTTATACAAGAGGGAAATGCATTACCCTTTGTAGGTTGACATCTGGAAGCATAAACGGTGCCTTGTTTGCATTTTGCTTTTATGCTCTGTGAAAAAGTGTCCCGCCCATTGTGCGGGGTTGTTGACCGCTGTATTGTGGGATGCTTAAGATTTTATGTGCGTATTGTGTGTGTGTATGATGTGTAAGGCAGCACGTTAACCGGTTGATCCCGGCTGTCATTTATAGATCTTTGATAGTCGTTACAGGTAAACAGCGCAACAAAGACTGGTAGGTATCGTATTACCTTAGGTTGTGGAGGTCAGATAGGCAGGCGCTCCATGCAAAATACTGGTATTAAGCTGCATCCGATTAGACTTGAAGCCGACCGCAACATAGTTGGGAAAAGGCTTGGCAGACGATGACTTGCCAAACATTACTATTTTTTTAATTTTTATTTTGGAGTAATTTGAGTAGTTCCTTTTTCAAATATTCAAATAGAAAATCAAACTGACTTGGGGTTATAGTTTTGTCTTACATGTCATTAGCCTTAAAAGGACACTAACGGCGTGCTTATAATAGCACTCCTAAAGAATCATAAATAAAACAGCTAATATTACCTTTAATAAGCCAGGCTATGGTTTAAACAAAGGATAATCTTCCTAAGTTGATATTATTATCTACTTGCTCTCAACTCAAACTAATAATATATGATTTAAACAGCCTAAGCGTTTACGTAATTAAAGTAGGTACACAACCCGTTTATTGTCTTGAAGCTTACATAGCATTTACCAAGTTAGAAATTATGTTTACGAAATATTACATAATCTATTTACGCAGGCAAATATTACGTCGTAAGTAAATATTTTATGATTGGATTTATCGAGACTTCATTCTGTTGTCAATGTCAATTATGTATCAAAAATGGAACAATGAAATATTGAAATTCTCAAATTGATTTAACGTTGAGATTGTGAAATGAATAGGAAATTACTAAAGAAGATTAATGATAATGATACACGTGTTTTGATAGCACAAGAAAGTACAGATTACTTTGGTTTTGGGATCAGGCGTTACTTTGCAGAAATCCATGACATTAGACTTTATGACAACGTTTTAAACGTTTTTTTCATGATAGTTTGGGTGCATGACATGCTAAATATTTCTTTTCCTGCATGTGCATATTTTGCGGGAGGCATTCAAGCGTGGATCTTTTTCGCGAAATTAACACTAAATAGTTTGCATAACATTTAACATATCGAGTGGGCACTTAGTATTTCGGGAAATCACCAAGCGGTTGGTCGACTCTTCACGTGACCAGAAGGCGGGCCATTTTTTGGGCAAAGAATCAGCATTGCCATCCAACGTGACAATGCTGCCAGTCCTCTGGGAACTTTTCCTGTTGACAGCGATGTGAACGAATTTTTTGATGCCCTGTAACCCTTTTGATTGCAAATCTGTCTATCTAATCTTGTGGTTGCAAATCTAGCTAACGACCCAAGAGCTAGACTATACCGAAGACATTCCGGATTTCAGCCTGTACGAGATTAGGATGGCTCTAAAACAGCTAAAAAACGACAAGGCACCGGGTGATGACGGAATTACGGCCGAACTCCTGAAGGCAGGTGGAAAACCGGTACTTAAGGCCCTTCAGAAGCTGTTTGATTCCGTCATACTCGAGGGGAAAACGCCGCAGGCATGGTGCAGGGGTGTGGTGGTACTCTTCTTCAAAAAGGGCGGCAATGCCCGGCTGAAGAACTATAGGCCCATCTCACTTCTAAGTCATGTCGGGACGAAAGTCTATGACCAGTGTGTGTTGCCAGTGATTACATACGGGACCGAAACGTGGTCGCTCACAATGGGCCGCTTAAAGTCACCCAAAGGGCAATGGAGAGAGCTATGCTCGGAGTTTCCTTGCGTGATCAAATCAGAAATTAGGAAATTCGTAAGAGAACCAAGGTTACCGACGTAGCCCGAAGAATAGCCAAACTTAAGTGGCAGTGGGCAGGGCATATTGCTTGCAGAACGGATGGCCGATGGGGCCGGAAAGTTCTGGAGTGGTGACCGCGAACTGGAAGACGTCGCGTTGGAAGGCCTCCCACTAGGTAGACCGATGACCTGGTAAAGGTTGCGGGGATCCGCTGGATGCGAGACGCACGGTATCGGTCAATGTGGCGACTCTTGGGGGAGGCCTATGTCCAGCAGTGGACGTCTTTCGGCTGAAATGATGATGATGATGATGATGAACCCTTTTGATAATTGTAAATATTTTTAATTCTATTATTGATTTGTAGTTAGTAAATAATATATTACTTAGACTAATATTACTGGCGGAAAAGCCAAGAATACGTTTTCTGCAAATTTCGACCAAGCAATATTTAAATAGTTCAGCCGAAAGAAGGGTTGAAGGTATTAAAACGCTGGCTGGAAAATACCGACAACCGATCGAAACATATATTGTTCAAGGAAAAGTAGGCTATATACATCAACTGCCTAGCCATTTCCCCTATGCATATGGGTGTCGGCTTCCTGTATAACCGGAGGTAACTAAAGACCAGTATTTTGATATACGAGGTGAAACATAATAAACGCAAGACCTCCCGTGTGGTCTCTCAGACCATGAAATTAATTATTTTTGTTCTACGAATGCAAGAAATTCGGGAAAAAAAAATTGACTTTGTATAAGAAGTGACTCGATCAGCTGATCAACGTGTATGGTAAAACTAAAAAAAAGTTATGAATTTCCAAAAGTCACGGAACTAAAGTGTTTCAGATTTATGATCTGAGACACCACAAAAGAGGTCTTGCGTTTCTTTTGTTACACCCTGATGGTTAGATGCGTAACCACTCATTACATTTCGAGTTTCCTCCGTGCCTCGGAAATCACGTTAAGCCGTTGGTCCCGGCTGTCATTTGTAGATCTTTGACAGTCGTTACAGGTAGTCAGTGGCCCGAAAGTCTGACAACTAGTCTTACCAAGGGGTATCGTATTACCCAATACCAACTGAGCTGTGGAGGTCTGATAGGCAGTCAGTCATTCGCTCCATGTAAAATACTAGTATTCAGCTGCACCCGGTTAGACTGGAAGCTGACCCCAACATAGTTGAGAAAAGGCTAGGCGGATGATGACCCTGTATAGCTTTAGTAAGCTTATAAGTTCTTAACAGACTAAAAGATACATAAGATGACGTTACAATAAGACACTGATTAATGTCTTCCCTCAAACTTCACTGTGACTACTTCTTAACTGTCAATACTTACTTTGGCCGTTAAGAATGATTTCCACCAAACGGCTCGCACCACATCGTATCGGAACGGATTTTACAATCTTTAAAAGATATTACATCGTGTATACAGTATTTAAAGTCTATTTTACCAAGCGGCGCACAGCAGCTTGACTGCGGGCGTCTTCCGCGACACGCGATCGTAGCCGAAAGTATGTTGGGACGCGCGATAAAATCCGTTCGGCTGTCGTCGTATCCGATCGGATCAAAACAATAATTATAACACGTCAACACGGTAGGAATTTAACTATTTGACTAACCGCAGAAAGGGATACGTTCGGAAGCGTCGGTACGGAGCCGATCGTATGCATCGACATCGGCTGTCTCCACATCAGTTCGTATCCTTTCCGATCCGATGCTATGCGAGCCGTTTGGTGGAATACAACCTTTAGACAAAGCTTTCGTAACAACTACCAAGGTAAACTTTACTCTCATTTCTCTCGACTATTCCGAAAGACGACACAATAATAAGTCCAAAGTTTAGTTCTGAAACCCAGTGACTAAATTAGAAGTTCTACTTAACGAATTCACTAATTAAGTTGCTAAAGTTTGCTCCCATTAATTGGTGCCGTAAAGGAGTTCGAGACGATTAGCACATCGATTTTCAAACCAAGTGCGATATTGAAAATGGGTTTATTTGCTTTTGTACGATTTTCTGGATGGCAACGAGTAATAATTGGACAATTTTATTTTGTACTGTGTTTTTGTTATTGGAAAATCTGAAGTTAATATTTTTAATAATGGTAATATAGCACCTACTTTAGGGAAAAGGTACTAATACGGAAATTGCTGCTGAGGGAGAAAATAATGTTTAGTTATTTTTTCACTACCTCGTTGGTCGGGTGATCGCAAGCGCGACTGCTGAATATGAGGTCCTCAGTTCGATTCTCGGTTCGTGCAAAGTGAATTCCTCGCGGAAGGAAAGGAAAGGAATTTCTCGCAGTAGCAGTCACGGAGTCTGAATCCGTGCCCGGTTAATGGCAATAGGCTCGCCACCTATTACATGAGACTTAAAACATAACTGGTGAAATATGGGTGTTGAATTAGATATGTTATTTATATTTTTAGTCTAATTGAAATCCGTCAAAATACCTATAAAAACCAAAAGAAAAATAAAAATAAACAACTCCATTTTAAAAGTTGAGGTAATCGTGTGAAAACTCGATATACAGTCCTTACACAGTTATCAAACTTTGTAGCTGGACTGTAGCTTCCATCTTTTGTCTTTGACAATTCAAAACTGCCTTTAACTGGTCTGTGGTGTATTTTATTTATTTGAGAAAAGTAAATAAAATATAAAAGAATTACAAAATTCTATCGATTCGTTTTCTAAAAAATATCAACCATTTATGCAAAGGTGGGTGTGCTAATTGCTATCACTCACTGTACATCTCATTGGCATAGCTAAAATATGTACAGCGACATCTTCAAAACATTTCCATCGTTAGCATAAATTCCCCGAAACAATTACTTTCAAAGTACGAAACAACTCACCTGACTACACCACATTCAACCAAAGAACAAACTCACACACTCCCTTGTTCCCAAGTTCACTCACTCAATCACTCACAGTTTGTGCCTCGTTCCAACTCAACTCGCCTGCCCTTCGTCACGGTAAATCAAGACTCTGTCATCGTTATACATTTGTTTGTTTACTCTCTTTGAATGTCCTTCAAATGAATTATTGTTTATTTACGATCCAGTTTAAATAAACAAGGTGCCTATGGATTAAGATGGGACGTACCTAATCATTTTTAATTGACGAAGTTTGTATAGAATTACGTTATCTTGTCACGATCAGAAATTATGTTGAAGAGGAACACGGTTTGATGTTTTACGAAATAAGAGATATCTTTGGTTCTCCTACGAGGTACATAGGTTCTGGTAACTGTCGTAAGGTAGGACCTTTTCAGAAATTATGCATTACCTACTAAATAAAAAAGAAACACATAACATAACAGTCATCAAGCCTGTAGGTAATCCCCGAAGGGTAAGACAGAGGTGTACCTAATAGGACACCCACATTTCGCCAGTTATGTTTAAGTCCCTTGTAATAGTTGGCGAGCCTACCGGGCATAAATCCAGACTCCGTGGCTGCTACTGAGAAATTCGTTATGGAAAAACCCAATAACACTTTGCCCGACCCGGGTATCTAGTCAAGGACCTCATGCTCAGCAGTCGCGCTTGCGAGCACTCAACCAGCGAGGCAGTCAAAAAGAAACATTTCACTGAAGAAGAGTCCGCCTGTTTTTGCAAGCGTCACTGTGTCGTTTGGTATAGCGAGTTCTTGAATGTTGAAAAAAACAATTAGCCAGCTCCACAAATTATTTCGGTAATGACTGTTAAAAGGATTGACTTCACATTTAAAGCTTTTCGATAGCTTGTAGAGGCCCTGCAAAAAGTACTACTGCAGCATAGTACAAAAAGTACTAAAGCGCTATCTATGACACAAAGTTTAAACATCAAATTCCGAATCGCGCTATTAAACTTATCCGCGACTTAAGAGTATATAGGAAAACTTGACAACAACTGCCGAGCAGTAGCCCACCAGACACAGCCGTTCCGTTGGAGGATCCTCCCATTTCTATGGGAGATGAAGAACTTTACACCGGTATAAGCTAATTTTGTCTTTCCAATCATCCTTATTGCTGATAAAATGCCACCTTATTTCGGCCCCCCATGACTTACTTTCGAATCATTAACAGCTTCTGAAGCACAGCCAGTCTTCGCTAAATTTCTTAAAAAAATGTACCACAAAAAACACAACTGTCAAGACAAACCAGTTAACTTTTGCTTACCTCCAGGTTTATAGTTGGAGACTGGACTGTATAGAAACTGTGGTGGAACTACTTGAAAGCTGCGTCCGTTTCAATTCCATAAAATGTACGCTTCAAAGCCGCTGGCGTATTGCTCCAGACAGTTTGGAAGTACAGATATAGTGTTACAAAAGTTAATGGTATTTCTTACTTGTTACTGTTGGTATTAGCACTTACCTTTATAGGTAGAAAAAGACAAAGAGTGTTAACGAACAAAAAAAAATAATTATGGAAAAAGAACATTCGGGATTAAAATTATTCTAATCATTTATTTAACTTACAATTTAATTTGTTGTTTCCTACTAAATAAAAGAAATAATGTAAAATATGTCATTAATTATAATGACTTTAAGTTTGCAGTTGAAGGTGCGCTGCTTGTCAAGAATAAATACAATGAGATGTCAAACTTGGTACATTTATTTTAGTTCTAAGTTTTCCCACCTGCACAGATAAGGTGGTTGAAGTGTCAATAGCTACCTAAGCTATTTAAAACCTCTATAGACATTAATTTGTTTCCTTTTTCTTCAAACGGAAGTTATAGCGTAAGCATAAAAACTTCTGCGACTGTCACTAATATGACAGCCCGCCAAAGAAATCTATACCATCATACGGACGGAGGAGTTCTTATAGCGATGCTATTAAATGGTAAATTACCAACTTCAATGTCTTAGAAGTTACTTCTATTACATAACAATATCATCTCTAGCACGTAATCTTCAGCGTCAGCTGTTTATCAATACGAAATTCTATAAATCCTTTAGGCAAGATCTTAACCTTACCATAGACACGAAGGCGACGCATAAATCAAATAACTTTTCAAAGCACGTCCTCACGAGTTTTGACCAGAGAGATACGAATGAATTGATATGGATATAGCCTTATGAATTCATGTCCTGCCTTCGAATAAATCTTTTAGACTGGTAGAGGGAAAACTTGCGTAGTAAGTTATTGTGTAGTTGCGAACTAGCTTTACGTAGGAAAATTGTTTTTTTTTTGTATGTACCAAACGGATTCTGGTCTTTCTTTCTTTTTCGTGTGGTTAGCGCCTCATCATCATTCTCTTTCTATCAGATATATACATAATACCAGTTTATTTGGGGTCGGTGCAACATGTCTTCTTCTTCCATACTTCTCTATTACTCGTCATCGTGTGGTTAGTGCCTAACCTGGTGTTAAAGTTTTTATGCCGCCTATGGGCCACTAACTTGTTTTTACCTTTGCCGTCGACAAATATCTCTCAGGTATGCTGGTTTGGTTTCCTCACGATGTTCTCCTTAACCGAAGTATTTGATAATTAACCAATACGCACATGAATCCGAAAATCACTTGGACTTGGCAGTCCCACGGTTACATCACTAAGCCATATTAAATTCTTGTTCTATATTCAATATCACAGCTAATGTTCTAAAAGGGAGCATAAGGTCAAGGTAGATCTTCTTTCGTTTGCTAAACAAAGCTTTTAGTAGGCCACCGAAAATAAACCAAAAAAATGGAGTACAGTATCATAACAGTACTAAGACATTCTCCCATATCTGAGCAACTCTTCATACATTCTGAATTCTTTGACCCAAGCGCTGAATATATTTCTATGTGAACAACCCGGTAGCTGAATGTGTAATCATATCAGAGCAACCCTTATGTGCCACTGAAGCAGACCCTTACTCTCGAAATTGCAATCTATTTGGGTAGAGGACGCACGAGACTTTTTGCTACCCAACTTAGACATGAATAAGGAAAAAGTTAATTCTATAAAACATTTTGTATTCCAACACCTTTAAGAATCCCAAGCACTTGGAGACGGGAAGCCGAGCCGGATAGTTATCTGAATGAATTCTATAAAACTTAAAACAGGCTAACCACGAAATGCTTTCGCCGTTTCGACGCAAAACTTTCCTCTCAAATGTTTTCCACGGTCGGACGGACCGCGCCGCAACAAAGCCAAAATTAGCCTGTGTTGCAAACCACGGAACGTTCTTTGAACATTTTCTATAACAACGGTCTCACTGACCTATTTTTTGTTATAATCGTTGGGTGTTTTAATCAATCTTCAATGAATGAAAGGAGTTTTATCGTTGGAACAGTCCTCTTTTACGAGATTGTTTCAATTCTTGTAATTTGCAATTCATCTGTGAGCGCAATGTTTGAGATATTGGAAGTTTTAATTTATACCGTTCTAGTGGCTCGCCAGTGGCTTTGCGAGCGTTGAATTAATACACCGAAATCTTTCTTTGGAGTTGTTTTTAATGATGGTGGAGCCGTAACAGATCTTCGTGGAAGGATTATGACTACCCTATAGAGATAGACGCTAATGCAAAATGAAAGAGGGATGTGTCATTCAAATATAGGTTGCCAACTTCAAACATTACTAAAGATGAAAATAGATTCACAGTCTGTATAGATTGAAGTCTACGAATACAACAATGGAAGCTCTGATAATAAAATGAGTTTCAATGTATATTTATATAAAATCTTAGGAAAAGCGCGAGTGCGCAAAAAGTGTTATTGTAGTCGGTGACAGAGTAGTAATAAATCATTACTTACTCTATTTACGATCTAGTTTGGATTCTGTCGTTAGATGTATTTTTCAGATATAAAATCAGGACACAATTATATTTGGGACAAACACAATGCTTTCCATAATAGACTTCTCCGTAAAACTCTAGGGCTAGGAGTTTTCTTGTTGATTAAATTACGTCAATTTTCTTTTTTTATTTATTCAGTACTATACGTACATTTTATTCATATAAGTTGGTGCCAACATAAACTCATCAGAGTACATCTTTGTCTTGATTTCCTCTTTTTGACATATTTCTCTCTTGTGGGTCAAAGCATAGGTTTTTTTATCATGTCATAAATATTAAATGGCCTTCTATTACGTGGGTGTACACCACAATCAACCAACAGCACTCCCGCTGTCTCCAAAGCGTTAGGCATGCCTAAACCTTTAGAGATTCCTTACGTTACTACTTTACAACACAGTCATGTTCTCGTCTTTCTCTTCCATTTTCCAACAAACTGACATTAACATTTAAATCAACAAACTCAAGTCCTCATCTATTTGCCTAACCACAATTGTTTCCAAGTGTTGAATATTTAGCGTTCCCAAAATTTTAATACGTTCAGAGATAAGTCTATCTCGTTTCTAGTTTAGGAATTGGATTACAACTCAGGAGCCCGAGGGACGTCTGCTACCTGCCCATAACATTTCAATCTCGTTAAATATTCACCGAATAGTTACGGAACCATTTTTGGCTAGAACTGCAAAGTTTAGATTAAGTTCGTGTTTGGCCTTCGGCGTCAGCAAGTCTTGCTGTGGAAAGCAAATGAAGTTCGTATTGTTAATAAACTACAAGTGTTTATTTATTGAGAGCAGCGGTGGCCCAGTGGTGGCGGTCCCGACTTACGAGCAGGAAGTCGTGGGTTCGAACCCATTCAGGCGCATTACTTTGTGTAATTTATTTCATCACCACTCAAAACGGTGAAGGAAAACATCGTGAGGAAACCGGCATGTCCTAGAACCTAAAATTCACAGACATGTGACATCTACCAACCCGCACTGGGCCCGCGTGGTGGATTATAGCCCATTCCCTCTCATAGAGAGAAGGCCTGTGTCACAGCAGTGGGAACATTATAGGCTGCTGCTATGCTATGCTATTTATTTATTAAATAGAGTAAACTAACTAAACACATTATTAATTAAAAACTATTAAATAACCTAAAATAAATAAACTATAAAAGGGCTTCAAAAAACTCCTCCTCAACGCTGTCAGCTGGCAATGTGCCCAAGAGACTGGCGGCGTTGCCACGTTGTATGGCAACACTTAAATATTATATTTAATATTATTGTTAATAATAAAAAGCACTTTTTAGTAGACGGTTCTTCAAGTATTTTCTTAAACTTGCAAGGGTAACTGTGAGAAAATAGCCTCAAAAGGTGATGACAGATTTCAATATTACTGGTCAAGATTGATCTGCTACTTTCAATCTCTAAGAAGACGGTAAAAAAACTAACTATTGATTCGATCATTGCTTCCTTTTGATATCATTGTTAGAAAGGTTTTATTTACTTAGGTAAATAGACTATCACAACATTTGCTAGTCAAATTATCTGAATTTAATGGCACGGTTGCCGCAGTGGCTGAGCGATAGGCTTCTGCGCTGCGTGTCGCGGGTTCGATCTAGAACAAATATTTGTATGACCTACAGATAGTTTTTCTGAGTCTGGCTGTTTGTGTATATGAGTTTAAATGTTTGTGAACGCATCCACGTTACAGGAGAAATTCCTAGTGTGTAGCAATAGGTACTTTTTTTGTTAGCCTGATCCCCCCCACTACTGGGCAAAGCCATTCTCCCTCCTTCCACCTCTCTCGATGTTGTGCTTCTTCTCGCCAATTAATAATTCTTTTTCCATAATAGGACCTTAGCGCAAACATTTCATAAAACCTACTTTTAATCTAGATTAAGAAGACTATCAGATAGCAATCTACGTTTAGTACCGAGTTTTTAAATTAAAATTTCGTTTAAGCTCACTATTAGAGGCAGAACGTAATTTAAAACTCAATAATAACTGGCTCATTCCTGAGAACGACTGGTTTATAGATTGAATCCGATTTCTGTTCTACAAATAAAATTTCATCTCCAGCAGTGAAATTTTCTTGCAGGATGGAGGACTAAACATTTTAGTTGGAATAGTTTTTTATTACTTGCTTCTGACGGATGGCAACTAGGTAAAAAACATAAAACCTATAGTAGTCAGGTAATAGAGAAAGTATCAATCAATGAAATAATGGATGAAATCGTATCCGTAGTTCCAGGAATTACCTTTTTAAAGGAAAATTCAGGGTGTAAACGGACCTTTCACGAAGCCGTCAACCAAGCATTCTGTACAAACTAAGTAACTTTAAGCAAAAGTTATTGCTGGGAAACGACTTTTTTTTTTGGGGTGATAAATCACGTTTTACGGTAGGACATGACAGATGGCACGCACTCAAAGCATTGCGCTGATAGATGGATTGAATCGCACCCCGGTCGTGGAGGTGATTATAAATCTTACATTAAAAACATGTATTTAAAAAAACTTGTGAAAAAGTTGGAACTTTGACCCCCAAATATCTCCGCAACTAGAAGGTTCCCAGGAATGCTCTAGAACAATAAAATAATCGCAAAGACGGGGAGAACAAGTGCCTATCGGCTTCGTTAAGTGTCTTGTTACACCCTTTAGATAACTTTACCTCTTTAAAGTATTGGTTTAGGTTTATGATTATCCCGATTAAACCGTTTATTTGCGATTCATCATCATCATCAACATTTCAGCCGAAAGATGTCCACTACTGAACATAGGCCTTTTTTTTTTTTTTTCTCGATGTGGAAATCCTCAATGGATGTCCTCCGCCCTGAGGAGAGCGGAGGGGTCTGTCAGACTCGTACTGACTAAAACCACACCGGTGTTCCCTCGCACACTTGCGTCGGGGGGCAACGGGATCTGATGCGACCATCGCCCCTGGACCTATTTAGGGGGGCCGGAAGAGGGCGTTGTCCGCCCTCTGCCGACGCCCGGTGCGTCTACTGCGGGAGGGGCGGGAGCTCGTCATCTCCCTCTCCCTTTCCGCAGCCTCCTTCTGCGACATGACGGTTTCGCAGAAGGACATCACCGCGTCCCAGGACTCTGCGCTGTCGACCATCGAGCGAACGACGGTCGGCAACGACAGGTTCAGGCTCCTCCTACCTCCGTAACGAGCGCACGGCACGGCTCATCCCACGCGGCGCACTCGGCCAGCGTATGCCGCGCCGTGTCCTCTAGACAATGGACGCAGTGATGGCACCGGGCGTCCGGCTCCCTGCTTATGCGACACAGGTACTTCCCGAAGCAGCCGTGCCCCGAGAGCACCTGCGTCGCCCGGAACGCCAGGGAGCCGTGCTTCCTCCCGAGCCAGTCGTCGAGTATTGGCCGGATCGCCTCGACTGTGTCGAGGCCGGCGGTAGGGAGCTCTAGCC
Source organism: Noctua janthe (assembly GCA_910589295.1). Taxonomy (NCBI): domain Eukaryota; kingdom Metazoa; phylum Arthropoda; class Insecta; order Lepidoptera; family Noctuidae; genus Noctua; species Noctua janthe. Next base: position 5,502,391 of record OU342561.1, read on the forward strand.
TCCCCCGCCATTCCGCCACCATGACCTGTCGGAGCTGAGACCGGTACAGCGTGATCTGTCGCTGCACCAGCCTCTCGCCCCGATCATTGGCCTCCTCGCGCCACTGGTGCAGTGTGGCGAGGGTCTTCGCCTCCAGGTCCCACGGTGGGGATCCGGCCAGTACACAAGCCGCCTCGTAGGAGATCGTGCGATAACCCCGAATGATCCTGACGGCCATCGCTCTCTGCGGTCTTCGCAGAACCGCGATAGTGCGGGCCGTCAGGTCTGTCGCCCAAATCGGGGCCCCGTAAAGGGCCATCGATCGCACGATCCCCACGTACAACCGCCTACAGGCGGTGCTGGGGCCCCCCAGATTAGGAAGCAGCGTTGACAGCGCGCCAACCGCGCCCATTAACTTGGGACTAGACATAGGCCTGTCCCAAGTGTCACCACATTGATCGGTCCCGTGCCGCTCGCATCCAGCGGATCCCCGCAATTTTCACTAGGTTATCGGTCCACCTAGTGGGAGGCCTATTTGCCACCATTGGTTCTTAAACCAAACACGACGTGTTTTCAGCAAACAGAACGTTCAAAATTAAACGGTCTTCTGGAAAATTCTATGAAGACTATGCTTTATAGAAGACTGACTTCTGGCTTCGGTTCCCGGATATGTTTAAGTTCCATGTAATAGGGGGCCCTATTACATGGAACTTAAACATATCCGGTGAAATAAATATCGGTGTACTTTTAGGTACACCTCTGCCTAACCCTTCGGGGATTACAGGTGTGATGTAATAGAAAAAAAACATTTGCAGTTCATGACTCGCTCTGTCTGGATACAGCTCAATAAATTTACTAAAAGTAACCGTGACTCAAGGACGTAGATGGAAGGTAAAATGTTTTTACCCGAACGAAATAAAGTTTTCTTTTCACGAGTTTCATCCACATGACAAAAAGGTCATAACAGCCATTCAATAAAGTAATGGAGTACTTTCATTAGCTAAATACGAGACGAACCATACAGTTAGATACAAAAGTGAAACTGTCGGTAACATATACCTAGGTACAGTTAGCACAGTTAGCACTATTGATGTAATTTGTTACAAAGATGTTGAAGAAGCATGATATAGTAATACGAGAATGAATGTTCGGGTATGAATTGAAGTATTTTTTTTTTTTTTTAATTACAAAATGGGCCTGCTCTTGACCTCGATCACGCCTGATGGAAAGCGATAGATGAAGTCTATGAAAAGTTAGAGAAACCATACAATAATACACAGTAATCTAAACAAATAAATAAAACTGAACGTTTACTAGCAGATATCTGATGTTAGAAGAAGTAACTTTGGCTTTTATTATAGAAAAAGGGATCCGTGCCAAAAAAAACCCTTGAAATTGTTAACAAAAAATTCGATTCAAATAGGGAAGTAGGTATATAATATAATAATTTCACGCGGACGAAGGTCACGGGGCACAGTTAATAAAACATTTAAAGCTCTAACATATAAAGCTATAACATGGGCTGCGGGACTGTTCGAAAGAGATACCGTGGCCCTGGAACACAAAGGGCAAAGAAGGAACATGGATGGGTTTTAGTCAGTACAAGTCTGACACTCCCTTCCGCTCCGCCCAGAGTCATTTGATGATTTCCCATCCGAAAAAAAAAAAGCTATAACATATAAAGCTAGAGAAAGGGACTGACATGTTATACAAGTTACAGGGAGTGCTAGAGACGTCTCGACGACGACGCTCAATAAAACCACCATCCACCATCTGTAGACCTTCTTGAAAGAGGACTTTTGGCCGAAAGGTGTCGTATACCGACGATTCCGAGGACGGTTACGCGACACCACGCAGCAAAACACGACGCCGTCAACGATTCGTGTCTAGTTTTAGTTAAATAAGGTTTTTTTATATGTATGAGTTTATTATTTTATAAACTCATACATATAAGCTTTTGCCCGGGGCTTCGCCCGCGTGGATGTCGAAAAATATCCGATTACTTACCTTCATCCCCCTTTTTAACCCTTCGGGGGAAGAATTGTCAAAAACGCTGAGACACGTATAAATTAATTTTCAATCGTCAGCCTAAACACAAAATTTGAAGATCCTAACTTCAAAACTGACGGACTTTCATATAAACTTCAATCTAGGGGATTGAAGTTTATATGAAAGTCCGTCACCCCTTTAGGGGTGGAATTTCCAAAAATCCTTTCATAATGGATACTTACTCTTTACAAATAACACACCCTCCAAGTTTCATGTCTCTAGGACCAGCCGTTTGGGCTGTGTGTTGATATATGACCCAGTCAGTCAGTCAGTCAGTTTACCATTTTAAATATATAGATTTTGTGTATTTTTATGAATGGGCCTCAGTAGCCTGACAATATGCATGGGCAAACCGTATTCGTAGGTATAAGCGGCGGGTGAACCGATACACTCAGAATCGCACATTCCAAAGAGATGAAAGGTGGGTTTATAGGGCTTGGGAGCGACCGGACCAAGGTGTGGCTGACACGCGCCTGCCGGATGATGATGCCATGTGTTCATTCTGGCGCAGCATCTGGTCGGTGCCTGTTAGCCATACCGAGGGTGAATGGACTCGGGAGGTCGAGCGAGCGTGCGATCTAGTACCAGAAATGGGGGCAATCACTATCAGCCCCCAAGACGTAGTTCGTGCAGTCCGTCCGTTGCCTAACTGGAAATCTCCAGGGCCGGATGGGCTGCACAACTTCTGGATTAAATGGTTTACAAGGTCGCACGGTCGCCTGGCGATCCTGTTCCAGTCAGCCTTAGAGTCAGGGTCGCTGCCAGAGTTCCTGACAACAGGGATAACCCACCTGCTCCATAAATCGGGTAGTACTACGGAGCCCAAAAATTATAGACCGATTACCTGTCTTCCGACAGTCTATAAAGTTCTTACATCCATTTTGAGAGCTAAAATTAACAAACACATTGATGACAATTCTGTAATGTCCGCTTCTCAAAATGGATGTAGGAACGGGTCCCGCGGTACTAAGGAGCTACTCCTCATTGATATGGCCATTAGTAAACAGGTTCGCCGTTCCCGAAGGGATCTGTCGACATGTTGGATAGACTATAAGAAGGCCTATGACTCGGTGCCACATACATGGCTCATGAGGGTGCTAGAGTTGTATAAAGTTGATTCAACTCTGCGCATCATCCTGATGTCATGTATGGGGCAATGGAGGACAGTCCTTCGCTATCCGGGATGTCGGCAAATCCAGAGGAATAGCGAGCCGATAAGGATAGAGCGAGGTATATTTCAGGGCGATAGTTTGAGTCCGCTTTGGTTCTGCTTAGCCTTGAATCCTCTTAGCACGCTGCTGGAGGATTCAGGTCTAGGCTATCGGTTGAGGAGAGGTGGTCAAGTTATATCTCACCTCCTTTACATGGATGACCTGAAACTCTTTGCCCCCAACGATTTGCAACTGATGGAGCTACTGAAAGTAACTGAAACTTTCAGTAGCGCCATCAGGATGGAATTTGGTGTGGACAAATGTGCGGTCATGCATGTAAAGCGAGGGGAGATTGTGGAATCTGTGGGAACCCAGCTCTCGGATTCCATAAATCTTAGATCCCTCTCAGCAACTGAAACCTATAAGTATTTGGGTATGTCGGAAGCGCTGGGCATCAATGTTGCTGACATGAAGCAATCGTTAAAGGAGCGCTTCTTTGGCCGTCTGAAAAAAAGTATTTAATAGTCTTTTATCAGGCGGCAATAAGGTGCTTGCCTTCAACGGTTGGGTCATGCCGGTTCTGATGTACTCTTTCGGCATACTCAAATGGACTCAGACAGAACTAGACGCCCTGGATAGGAGGGTCCGTACATTGTTGACGGCATATCGAATGCATCACCCGCGTTCTTCTGTTATGAGACTGTATATCCCGCGGAGGTGTGGGGGTCGAGGCTTTTTAAACGCTAAGACTCTTCACAATCGCGAGATATGCAGTCTCAGGGAATATTTCCTTGAAACCGACGTGAGGATGCATCGAGATGTGGTCGCAGTGGACAAGGGGCTCACCCCGCTCTCCTTGGCTAAAGAGAACTGGCGCAAACCTGTAGTGCTTGACACTAACGACCGCATGGAAGTATGGCAGAGTAAGGAGCTTCACGGACGCTTTTTCCGGGCCCTGCATGGGCCCGATGTAGACCTACCAGCGTCCGTAGCCTGGCTACGTTCCGGGGACCTCTTTGGAGAAACCGAAGGTTTTGTCTGTGCAATTATGGATGAAGTTATGATGACGAATAACTACCGGAGATTTATTGTGAAGGACGGTACGGTTGACATATGTCGGGCATGCCACCGTCCAGGCGAATCAATCCGTCACATTATCTCCGGGTGTTCTCGTCTGGCTAACGGAGAGTACTTGCATAGACACAACCTTGTAGCCAGGATTATCCATCAGCAACTTGCTCTACTGGGATCGATCCATCGTAACTGACAGCACTATTGTAGCCAATAAGCCTGATATAGTGGTGGTGGATCAATCAGAGCGGCGTGCAATGATTGTTGACATAACGGTCCCGCATGATGGGAACCTCGTGAAAGCCGAGAAAGATAAGCAAATCAAGGCTCACGAGGTTGTCGACATGTGGGATGTGGACTCAGCGATCATTGTGCCGATAGTTGTATCAGCCCATGGCTTAATTGCCAAGAGCCTCGATCAATACCTGAGGAGGCTCTCGTTAGGCAGCTGGATCAAGGGTTTGATTCAGAAAGCGGTACTCCTGGACACGGCTCGTATTGTCAGGAGGTTCCTGTCTCTGGAGCCCTGACCGCCGGTAGCTTGGACCCTGTTCCCGATACCGGTGGGCTACAATTTTTTATATTTTTAAATGTTTTTTATATTGTTTTTAGTTTAAGAAATATTTAAAAATATATAAGATTTGTGTAAAGATAAATAAAGGAAATAATAATAATAATATAAGTGCAGAACCACTACGTGCATTAATGTGGCTACGGTATTGCGCATTCATTGCAGGAACGCACTTAAAATAATGGTCGTATGATATCACCCTGAAGTATGAACAGAGATACGCAGATGGCCGTTGAGTATTTCTGCCTAACTCTATGGCGTAAAGGTCACCGATTAATATAGGGGACCATGCTTTAAGATGGAGCCAGGATTGCCCGTTGTTGAATGGCTATTTCATAAAAAAGCCATTAAGTGGAATAAAATGAAGTTAGAAGGTTGTATTAATGATTTTAATGATTATGTAGCGGAATATCACCCTCACAGTAACATTTTAGTATGTAGGGTACATCGACAATATTGTGCCCAAACTAAGTTGTCGATGTACCCACTATGCATTGATTTTTTGATGACAAACTTTGTATAAAAGGGACCGCCTTTTTCTAAATACATTCATTCCAATAAGCTTCAGCACTCGCAACTTAAATATACTACGTCATCATCATCTGGAGTATTATTCCACACCACCTAAGCGCAACATTGGTGACCCCGACGTGATTATTAAGAAGATACCTCCAGATCAAGATCTCGACGAAACCTCCGACATAATTCTCCGTCCACCTGAGAAAAACCGATACGAAGCATTGAAGAGTCGGTTGTTCCAAGTTTACGAAGAATCCGAGCAACGGCAAGTACAAAGGTTGCTATCTGAAATGGAACTCGGCGACATGAAGCCTTCACAGCTACTACGCCGCATGAAAAACCTCGCCGCCGACAATATCTCTGACTCAGCACTGCGGATTATGTGGACCAACCATCTACCACAATCTGTTCGAGCAGTCCTCGCCGTCAGTGAAAACATCTCGAAACACTCCGATATCCACGAGCTGGCAACGATGGCAGATAAAATCCTCGAGCAGACACAACCACTCGGCGCAGTCGCTGCAGTTTCCTCCGTTCCCACTACCCCACGTGCATCTACGTCAATTGAAGAGAAAATTGACGCGCTCACCAAAGAAATCGCAGAGCTGAAAGCATACCGATCGCATCAAAATCGACGTAGAACGTTCGACAGACGACGCTCAAGATCGCGTTCATCGAGCAGAGCCAATCACAATCGCGCCCGAAACGACCAATCAGCGACCTGCTTTTATCATCGCAAGTTCGGCAAAGAGGCGCGAAAGTGTACGCGTCCGTGTAACTACGAAGACAGCAGCGCCCCCTCGGGAAACTAACGCCTGCGTTGGCTGAGGCGGGAACCAGCGCAAACCACACTTCCTACCGCCTATTTATAACAGACAAAAACTCACGTCTGTCATTTCTAATTGATACTGGCGCCAACGTCTCCGTAATACCAAGAAGAAAAGGCGGGAAAGCTACGCCAACAGACTTTTGCTTGTATGCAGCGAACAACACGGTAATCCCAACGTACGGAGAGAAAACACTACAACTGGATCTCAACCTACGAAGACCATACACCTGGAAGTTCATCATCGCTGCAGTCAGCAGACCCATCATCGGTGCCGACTTCTTGAAAAAACATCAACTTCTTGTCGACATAGCCGGCCGATGTCTAGTCGACAAAGTTACCAATCTCGTAGTCAAGGCACCAGTCACCTACTCCGCTGAGCCTACCGTAAGAAGTATCGACGTTGATCAACCATATCACCAGCTACTCAGCAAGTTTCCTGACATCCTACGACCATCATGCATGAAGGATCCTCCCAAACACCGTGTAGAACATCACATTGAAACTACCGGTCCACCAGTACACAGCAAGAGCAGACCACTACCACCACATCGGTACATGTCCGTGAAGAAGGAATTCGAGTCGATGATGCAGCAAGGAATCTGCCGTCCAAGCAAAAGTCCTTGGTCCAGCCCGCTACACGTCGTACCAAAGAAAAACGGCGACCTTCGTGTTTGTGGCGACTACCGCAGACTCAATGACGTCACGAAACCAGACCGCTATCCAGTGCCACGTCTCAAAGATTTCACCTACCTACTTCACGGCAAGAAGATCTTCACAACACTCGACCTAAATCGTGCTTACCAACAACTGCCTGTATACGAACCGGACATCGAGAAGACAGCCATCACAACACCCTTCGGCTTGTTCGAATTTCCTCGAATGTGTCCTGGTCTCAAAAATGCTGGACAGACATTCCAACGATTCATTCATCAAGTACTCATCGGGTTAGACTACGCATTTCCATTCATTGATGACGTCATCGTCGCATCAGATAATGAAACCAGTCACTTAGAAGATCTACAGGAGGTGTTACGCAGATTAGACGAGTATGGCATCACTGTAAATCCATCAAAATGCGTCTTCGGTTAAGAAAATGTCAAGTTCCTGGGTTATCAAGTGTCGAGCAACGGACTCAAGCCACCACAAGATAAAGTCACTGCTATCACTGCTTACCCCAAACCCGAGACAATTGAAGACTTACGTCGATTTATTGGCATGGTAAACTTCTATCGTGACAGCATACCGAACGCAGCCCACATACAAGCACCTCTCAACGCGTTCCTGCACAATTCGAAGAAACGCGACAAGACAAAAATCGACTGGAACACAGAAGCGTCACAAGCATTCGAGTTGTGTAAAGTTAGCATCCAAAACGCAGCTTTACTCGCTCATCCATCTCCATCACCAACCGACGCCATCTCCCTTATGTGCGACGCATCAAACACCTGCGCAGGAGCTGTACTTCAACAACTTGTAAACAAGAAATGGATACCGCTTGGATACTTCTCAAAGAAATTCTCCGAAACACAACAGCGATATAGTACATTCGACAGAGAATTATTATCAATCTACATGGCAATCAAACACTTCAGAAAAATGTTCGAAGGAAGAGAACTTATTGTTTACACCGACCACAAACCGCTGACTTACGCTATACGCAAGCCTCCGTCCGATAACGATACGCAACGGCGCACGCGTCAGCTGTTATTTATCAGCGAGTTCACGACGGACATTCGACACGTCAGCGGAGTAAACAACGTTGTCGCCGACGCACTCTCTCGTATCGAAACCATCGAATTACCATCACCAATCAACTACGAAGAACTATCACAAGAGCAAGAAAAAGACAGGAATATACCAATCTTATCACAACAAACAAATATTCAACTCAAGAAAATCGTCATACCCGGCACTAACAAGCCAATATTCTGCGAAACGTCTACGTCACACATTCGTCCATACCTACCAGCTGACTTTCGCCGCATCGCATTCAACGCCGTGCACAATGTAAGTCACCCTGGAATACGAACTACGCGCAAACTTATGCAAGATCGTTACTTTTGGCCAGCAATGAATACAGACATTGGCGAGTGGACGAAAGCATGCACTTCGTGTCAGCTGTCCAAAGTTCAACGACACAACAACAGTGACGTCACAGCATTCCCAACGAGCGAACGATTTCAACACATCCACGTTGATATTGTTGGACCACTACCTACATCTTCGTGTGGACATCGATACCTACTCACGATGATCGACCGCTGTACACGTTGGCCCGAAGCAGTACCCCTTCATGAGATAACCGCCGAAATCGTCGCAAGAAAGCTGTACGAAACATGGATATCTCGTTTCGGTTGTCCTACAAAAATAACGACTGATCAAGGACGACAGTTTGAAAGTCGACTATTTCAAGACCTCGCACAACTACTTGGAGTAGAAAGAACCCGTACTACTGCCTACCACCCGCAGAGTAACGGCATCGTCGAACGCTGGCACCGAACACTGAAGGCCGCACTCATGACACGACTAGCAAACAGCAACAAATGGATCAACGAGTTACCTATTGTTTTGATGGGGCTACGAGCCGCCACGCGCACCGATACTAACACAAGTGCCGCGCAGCTCACCTACGGCCAAGCAATACGGCTACCCGGCGATTTTATATCACCATCACCAGCCGCAACGAAGATTGACCACACCTACGTCGATCAGTTACACGACGTGATTACGAAGCTGACACCTACGAGTACATACAAGCCGCATTCAAACAAGCGATGTATGTTCGTGCACAACGACCTACCAACATGCAGCCACGTGTTTGTACGCGATGACACCGTCCGAAAACCACTGCAGCATCCATACAAAGGTCCATACAAGGTCATCGAACGCAACGAGAAGTATTTCACGATACAGCTACCAGGCAGATCGAGCAACATATCGATCGACCGTCTCAAGCCGGCATACACTATCAACATCGAAGATAATCACGAATACACGAGTACTGAGACACGCCAACCAGCTGCAGCTACCACTGAAGATCACTCCAGCCTGCTTCCAGCCTCGAACACCATCGACCAACGTACAAGATCAGGCAGGATCGTCAAGATGCCCGTACGCTTCGCTAAGGGGGGAGTACTGTAGCGGAATATCACCCTCACAGTAACATTTTAGTATGTAGGGTACATCGACAATATTGTGCCCAAACTAAGTTGTCGATGTACCCACTATGCATTGATTTTTTGATGACAAACTTTGTATAAAAGGGACCGCCTTTTTCTAAATACATTCATTCCAATAAGCTTCAGCACTCGCAACTTAAATATACTACGTCATCATCATCTGGAGTATTATTCCACACCACCTAAGCGCTACAATTATAATTCTATAAATAAGCATTGTATAAGCAGTACATTTGTGCTCTTCTATCTTAATGTTATGTCTTGTTGAGTATTTTGTGTGTACATAAATAAATAAATACAGACGTGTTACAATCGATAAGCATATTTTGTTCAAAATAAAGCCGGTAAAGAGAAAAAAACATATGAAAAAAGTAATTTCGCGGGCTACCCAAGTGCTTCCCCCTAAATACTGATATCGTATGTGCCATCACCAGTTCTTATGGGTAAATATCACAATGGCTTGCAAACTTTTGTAAAGATATATCATGTTGTGTCAATATGTCTTTTCTTCTTTACGAATCTATAATTAGACTGCCTCGTTGGTCTAGTGGTCGCAAGCCCGACTGCTGACCATAAGGTCCTGGGTTTGATTCCCGGGTCGGGGAAAGTGATATTGGGTTTTTCCATCTGAAATTTTTCACGCCACGGAGCCAGAATTTGTGCCCGGTTGATGGGACTTAAACATAACTGGCGAAATGTCGGTGTACTATTATGACACCTCTGCCTAACCCTACGGGGATTACAGGCGTGATGTTACATCATAACATAACATCATTTATGTTATGTTAACTAAGTAATTTTGTCTGTCTGGCTGTTGCCTTTCCTCTCTGTAACGACTGCGCCGACTTCAATGAGATTTAATCAGATAACGGTTAAACCGAAATCGATAAGACCTATTCAGATAGGCCACGAGTTTAAGTAGACCAGGCCTCTGATGCCGGTGGCACGGTAGTAATGGAAATCATTTCCGCAAGCGAAGCTAGTTAAGCATAAAGATTTATCCTTCACATGACCAATCAGTTGTTGAAAAAATAAACTGGATAATACCCGTACAGTTTTCAATTAAGAATATCTGTACTCACCTTTATTATTATCACAAAGGCCACTTCACTTAAAATTTGTTCGCAAATTGTTTGACTAATTTTTGTTTACTTCCAGACTTTAGGGTTTTAGGCTAAAATTTCGTAATTCCGATCCGTAAATTCGAGAACTTTAATAAAACAAGTATGTGTTTTGTCTGGAATTCTAGGTCAGGCGAAATAATTTATTCTGAAATTGTAATGAAACGTATCTGTTCTGTAATCACTTATGTAAATGGGTTGAATATCCCAAAAATATTATATAATTTATAATTTAAATTTTAAAATATTTATTTATGTTGACAAATTAATCAAGACAGCAATTTTTTTAAACTTTCAGAAAGCACCTTCTTCAAAGGCGCCTGTGACGGTATGATCTACTCAGTTCGACGACTCTTGCGCTGCTGTCCTCGAGAATACCTACCCAGTTCAAAAATCGCCTTATTCCCGTACTTGCTCTTTGGTTTTTGGTTTTGTTGTTATTATTTTGGTTCTGTGGACATTTTGATAGGTTTTTTTTTAGTATAATTATTTTATTATTTATTATATTAACTTTATTTATTGACTGCTCGTTGGTCGAGTGGTCGCAAGCTCGACTGCTGAGCATGAGGTCTTGAGTTCGATTCCCTTGTCTGACAAAGTGCTATTAGGCTTTTCCATCTGGAATTTCTCAGTAGCAGCTCGGAGTCTGGATTTGTGCCCGGTTGATGGCAATAGGCTCGCCCCCTATTACATAGGACTTGAAACATAACTGGTGAAATGTGGGGCGTATTATGACACCGGTGCCTAATCGTACGGGGATTACAGGTTGTTTATTAAGTTTATTATCCGCTGTCTAATGTAATAGAAAACCTCACCGCCACACTGTATAAAGTTTTTACAGAGCAGTCTTTAAAAATAATAGTAATAGTCGTCAAATTGAGTCTTGCAGTCGTTATTGGACTTCCGAAGGCTGCAAGATAAACTGATTCGGAACTTTGTTCTCTGAAGTTAGTTGGGATTCGTTGTCTCTTACAAGCGGCACGAGGTATAAACTGATAGCGTTTGAGAGATCTTCATATCTTGTATCGGCACGAGCTACACTCCGTGCCATCGGTCTTATAAGCCAATGTTAGCGTAGACTAGTAATCGACACTCGAAAAAATTTAGTGTACAAATCTGTGCAGAACTGGACGCGCGGGCTCGCGAGAAATGCAAGGAGTGGAGTGATGCCTTTACCCAGGAGTGGGACAGAGCAGACTAGGAGAAACAAAAAACTGTGTGCAGTCACAGGTACAATTGTCTCTTCCCTTACTCTCGTAGTCCCAAGGTACAAAACCAGGTGCAGGACTAACGGTTTAACGTAATTTTAGAAGCACGGCAGCATTATACCGCGAACAACCAAACTGGGGGACCCAATTAAAAAAAAAAAAAAAAAAAAATAACGCTGTAAAAGATAAATACAACTTGTGAAACGAATTTCCTGGATTCGATTGCCACGCAAGTAAGCACAATGCGTGTTCCTGGCTTTCTACTAAGACAATAATGATTCTTCTTCGTCTTTCGACTTACACTTGGACCATACACACAGTTTAGAGTTTCACAGCGAGACTGGAATTAGTTTCGCGTTTCTGTTTAAACTACAAAGGTTTTGGCAGTCAATTTTGGTATAAGAGGTCAGAAAAAAATACAATCTTTGGTAATATATATTATGGTTATGCGACATACTTAAATGCATCATGGAGCCTGTGAGTAATCCCGATATCAATGCACTATTTGGCACAATACAGCATTAATAAGACGAGAAAGAATAAAATACTCACTTATATACACCTCTAAAGCATGGTTTGAATTTATTGCCAGAATCGCTATAAGTATTTATTTTTTAATACTCTGACATTAATTAAGTCATAACTTTTCATTGTTAATAAATTCTTTGACAAGTGCTTAGTCAATTTGCACCCCAGAGTAGAGTAGACCTACACCATTGTAGCTATTACAAATATATTATTGGACCTCACCCTTTTAGACCACACTCGCACGACCGCTTCCACCACACATAGGCATTTGTATGGGATGTGTAGCCGCCAGCTCATTCTCTATTCAACACCACCATGCAAGCTTCACGCGCCGAGCGGCTGATCGTGGCTTCAGGTCGGAACGATACGGTGTCGGAATTACGATTTTGACACGAAAATGTACGGAAGCAGGAGCTGAACTAACGGAGGTGTAGTTTACAATTTAGTAGGTATAGGTAAGCCTGATTAGAATAATGTTCCAACACATTAATACATAGGAATAAAATAGCGTTTTTTTTTTTTAAACTTGCCCCACACTAGCAATTTCTCCTGTTTACAAACATATAAACTCACATACACAAAAACCCAGGCCCAAAACGACTGTCTGTAGCCCATACAAATATTTGATCCGTGCGGGAATGGAACCCGCGGCCGCGCTACGCAGCGCAGCAGTCAGTCGCTCAGCCACTGCAACATCCGTGCCGCCAAATATTTAAGTATATATAAGTTTTGCCAGTCCATCATTATAATATAAAAGTGCGTTTTTCAGATGTTTTTTTTTCCTAATATTTTTTTCTCTAAAGCTGGCGGCCTTGTGGTAGTGGTCGCACCTTACGAGTTGTGGGTTCGATCCCAGATAAACACTTTTGTAATTTTTGTCATAACCATGGCTCTTAAAGCGGTGAACGTAAACATAACGAGAAATTCGGCAATCCCTAAAACCAAAAATTTCGAAGACATGTCAAGACAAAACATTCACCTACCCGCATATTACATAAGGCCCGCTCTCCCTCACAGACAAATTCTATGTCCCAATAGTGGCAACGTTATAGGCTGATAACTAATGCTCAATATTATGCGTACATAAAAGTTTCCCATTTTCACTTTATCCATTTTCCGTCTAGACTCATCCAGAACGGATTTGTAAAATCAGTTCTTCAATACCTACTTACCCTTATAGGATAAAAGGTCAACGACCATTCAGATTTCAAGTAACAGTCAAATATCTTAATAATAAAACTTTACAACGTCATCAAAGAGTATTTATTTCGTCAACGATCGAAACGGACGTATAAAAAACAAAATCCATTTTTATCCTCCAGCGTTTCAGAACGGAACGTAAAATCCGATGTGTTTTGAAAAAAGGGCTTTAAAGGTCGATTTCGTTCGGAAACTGGCATTTGTTGGGTTCAACGGTATCTCTGGGTATTATCTTGTAACTTGCTATACTGAAAGCCATAGAGATATAATATATTGGCAGAACGGGTAATATTTGTATCGATTTGTATTTAAATAATAACTAAGCTTTTTTCTGTTACATATCATTATTTCGGCGTCGGCGTCGTTCGGGGTCGGCGCAGCATGTCTTCTTCTTCCATACTTCTCAATTACTCGTCATCTCAGCAGCCATATAGAACCGATTACAACACAACTTTTCAGTCACCGGCGCCACTTTCAGACTTGCTCATTCCTTATTTCATCCATTCGTTTAAAGAAATTAGTTTTAGGTTGATTTGTTTAACGATTGCTCATTTCTATCGTTATTGTACCCAGCTGATTAATTATGGAGGTAATTACTAGTACCTAACATTAGTTTTAGGTGGAGTAAATCTGTGACCAAGTGATGGACAGACGACATTGTTGCCATCGCGGGTAATCTGATAAAGCTGGAATAGGAGCGTGGAGATGGTCCTAAGCAAAGGGACGCCTACGCCAGCGGTGGGTGAAGTCGAACTGTGGATGATGGTAAGGTTAAGTTTCTTATTTCTTCTCCATAATTTCGGATCACAAGTAATCACCGAGTTTCCTCCGTGCCTCGGAAAGCACGTTAAGCCGTTGGTCCTGGGTGTCATTTGAAGATCTTTGACAGTCGTTAGGTAGTCAGTGGCCCAAAAAGTCTGACAACCAGTCTTACCTAGGGGTATCGTATTACACAGTACTAACTGGGTTGCGGAGGTCAGATAGGCAGTTGCTCCATGTAAAGTACTGGTATTCAGCTGCATCCGGTTGGACTGGAAGCCGACCCCAACATAATTGGGAAAAAGCTAGGCAGATAATGATGAATTTCGGATCACAAGCTTTTATTTTATTTCATACTAATGTTGCCAGAATTCTAACAATAAGCCTGACTTATGTAAATAATAGTAGTTTTGAGGTTAGACTGAAACCCAGTATCTCAACGATCTTACATGGATCTCAAATGAATACCTACGTTTAAATAACTGGCTTCTTTACTAATTTCTAACAATATACCAACGGAGTACACAATACCTGCCTGTCTTTACAATTAACAAAATTATCTAAGCTTGTACCCCTCTATTTGTGTCAACTTGGTGATTGTTATCTTCTTAGTAATTTGGTGTTATGACGTAACAGTGTTATTTCGGGACTGTGTTATGTTTCGTCTTTTTAAGAATGGAATATATGACTCGGTCGCTACATCTGTTTTTCATGGTACTTAGGTCACGTGAAAAAGTGCTCACACTAAATAGAACATGGAAGTAAACCCACTTACGAAATTAATATGACTGAAAGAAAGAATACAATATAAAACTGTATGCTTCTTTAAATACAATAATAAATTTAAAACAGTACGTTCATTAGCAACTCATCATCATCATCATCATTTCAGCCGAAAGATGTCCACTACTGGACATAGGCCTCCCCCAAGTGTCGCCACATTGACCGGTCCCGTGCGACTCACATCCAGCGGATCCCTGCAACCTTCACCAGGTCATCAGTCCACTTAGCAACTCGGTATAACCTATTTTGTACAAGTAAAAATTAATTAATACTGCAGCAACGACTTAGAGCCGCCATTAATGTCTTGCTTTAAATTAAACATTTTTAATAAGACTTGTGTACACCGGCGTGAATATTTTTGTGAAAAACAACACCGCTCCAAATAATGCTCCGTTTTTTTTTTTTTTCGTGCGTCTATAAATTTTTCTCTAACGGCACAGTTTTCTTGACTTTATTACTGAAAAGTGAGTGACTAACGATAATCTAGATGGCATCCAAACTGTAGATACTGAGCCAAACAGTCGCCGATCAAGATGCATACGAGCCAAGTTTAGTGACATGTTAGCTAAGTTCGCTGTGTAGATCATTTTGGGCGTACATTTGTGTTCCTATCTTTGGGCTAATTTTCTTTGCAAATTGTGTATAGCTTTGAATGTTCAACTACTACTTATTCAATGTGAGTGAAGATTAATTCTGGGCAAACCGTTATTTTTCCTCCTTCTTCAGCTATGTACGGTCACCATTATCACCCACCTGACCCTTTTTAACCAACTTCTAAAAAAGGAGAAGGTTATGTATTCCACTAGCATCTTTTTTCATTTGGTAGAAAAAACTCGCGCAGTGATGGCTTTCGAAAGTAAATTTATTTTTACTTTTTATTGTGTTTTTTTTTAGTAAAAATGTTTTTAATTTTTCCAACTATATTTGTTTCGGCTTTTAATTGAACTGGTTACAACTGAATATCAACACCTATTTTAAAGACTGCCCTCCATAACGCATTAAACTGGAGCGCAGTAACACGATACCCCTTGGAAGAACTAGTTGTCAAATCTTCAATATTCTGATTACCTGTAACGACATTTGATATGTATGGTCCTTCAGTACCTATTGTGATGAATTTAAATGATTAAGGATGGAGAGAGAGGAAGACCAAGGAAACGATGGATGGATTCTGTAAGGAATGATATGAAAGGAAAAAGAGTAAATGATAGCGTAACGGTTGACAGAGGAGAATGGAAGAAACAGATGTTGTGCCGGCCCCCAGTAACTGTTTATAATAATGACTATTTGAAACGTGGGACCATAACCCAGACTGTACTAACAAAATCCTACAACAGTTCCACATCTGATTTTCCTCACAAATAAATAACCCTAGCGAACCCAATATAACCCTAATTACGCCACCTCCAAGTCTCAATCGCACTTGTTACCGAAGTCGAGCTCAATTACTAGTTAATTACGAGAAATAAGTGCCTTTTCATCCCGGGGTGAAACATAACCGTTGTAACCAAGTGTTATAACCGAGTGTCTTTGCAAAATAATACGGTTGATAACATTCAGGATGGTACAAGTCGTTTAAGATTAGAATTGTTGATAAGTGTATAATGACATTTTGGGTAGGCGGAGATAGCAGCGTACGGTGTATTAGATATCCCAATCTCTTGGGGTCTCTTAAATGGTGTGTGGTGTCTAGTTTGATATTATTTGTGTTGACGATACCTGAGGGCTTGGATATTGAGGCAACCGCATTTCAAGCGTTTCGTCTACAAACAAGATCGACAAAATGTTTTTCGGGAGCGTACGTCAATCCAATAAACAGGGTGTAAGGGGGACAGCCCTCCACAAACTGATGGAGTGATTCAGTATATCATACTAAGATGACCGGTACAAGAAATTATTTCAGGAATGTTATGGGAATCCAATAAATTTGATATGTTTTATTTCCTCATACGCAATGTATCGTTACCGTGGCAAAACACACGTAGCGAACGGCAAGCTCGACGACGAGTTCGATGAACTCTGTAGCTAGACACGAAGTGAACAGCTGATTTCACGCGTCCATCGTTAGAGTATTTTTGATTTTAGCCGTATTATTTACATAAATGGAATGCTGCGTACAGGGAAAGTAATTTTACATTGAAATAGTAACTGAAAAAAAAAATTTGAAAAGAAAAATTCCGGTGGAATATGATTCAAAATAAGGAGCTGAATTCACCCTGTCAGTTTGAGGAGAGCTGTCCCTTACACCCTGTATTCTTTATGCTAAATAATAAAGCCCCACGGGTCGATCTTCGAGGTTAAGCCGCGCTTCCCAAGGTCGGTCTGAGGATGGGAGGCCATACATTAGATACCGAGTTTCATCTGTGCCTCGAAAAGCACGCTGTTGGGCCCAACTGTCATTTGTAGACCTTTTGCAGTAGTTACAGATAGTCGTGGGTAAAAGTCTGACAACCAGTCTAACTAAGGGGTATAATACTAAAATACTAATATTCAGCTGTATCCGGTTAGACTGGCAGCCGACCCCAACGAAAAGGCTAGGCAGATAATGTTTCTATCTTTCTAGACCTTCTGGCTAGTATCAAAACTGAGGTTTTTAGCGTTTTTCCGACACCGAAGCATAAGTTAGCATAGTAACTGAAGAACTGTTTTACCGACAACATTGTGTCTTGTCTCAATCTTGACAGTCGTGCGACAGTGACAGAAATAACACTTAGCCAAAACACGTGTAACTATTGTTAATCAAAAGGGCAAAGAAGGAACATGGATGGGTTTTAGTCAGTAAAAAAGAAGGTCTTAAAACTCATTTACAAGATAAATAAATAATATTGGCATGATTCAAAAAAGAAGGTGTGGCAATGTGTTTTGAGTGTGACAAATTAATATGATATTAAAATAATTCGTTTCGTTGCTAAGATTTACGACCACCTGTTCAAAAAATGTGGTTTAAAAATATTGGTAAAATCATTGTTATTATTTTTATTTTATTTTTCAAGTAGTAAAATTGAACGAAACTGGGGTTCAGTAGTTAACAACATCTACAACGTTTACGTGGTACTGAAGTTGGAACTAGACGCGGTGACAAGGCAACGCTTTCTGAATTTACTTTCTGACTTGAAACTTTTAAGGGCCTGCGCAGACGAAACCGGCATGTCCTAGAACCAAAACATCGAAGACATGTGACATCTACCAATCCGCACTGGACCCGCGTGGTGGATTAGAGCCCATTCCCTTTCATAGAGAGGCCGGTGCCCAGTACACTGGTACTTTCCCGGCGCTGGTTTTCCACTAGCCCGTTTTGTGGATTTGTGCTTGGTTGATAGCAACAGGTTCGTTCCTTATTACATACGACTTTAAAATAACTGTCGCAATGAAACATGATGTTATATTGTTCTCAGTATTTACGAAACATTACATAAGTGTCAAAAACATTTACTCTGAACAACCATTCACCATTCATATCTCTTTTCGCAAAAGGATAAGTTCAAATTAGAGCAAAGTTGAGCGTTGACGGAAACAAGCCGGAACACTGGACCGGACCGACGTTCGTCGTTTGTTAATGGACTACTGACCTCTTTAAGGTATATGTAATACTTGACCAATATAACTTGAGATATCGGGGTGGCGCTGCTTGCTTAGTAATACATCATCATCATCATCCACAGCCCAACTTCAGCCTCTGATGGGTATAGGCCTCTCTTTGCTTGTGCCAAGCTCCACGGTCCTATGCCAGCCTCATCCAGAATATACCCGTAATGGCGTCAGTGTTGCCCATATCGCCGCTGGACGACCAACACTCCGCTTTGCAGAGAACAACGCCATCCACCTGTCAAACAATCTTAGTTCCAAATTCCACAGCGACTCAAGTTATGTTGGTCAAGTCATACATGGACATTGATATCTGAGGTATAGGTACTTACGGATATTGGGATTTCGGGTATAGGTACTTGTCGGTGAATGGTTGTAACAAGTGCCGGGTAGTGACTGATCAATCCGTGAGGATCGGGCTTTGAGAGTGAATGAGACAAGCTTAGAGATTTTATTTATAACGACGTGCCGTTCTGCGGTCTACTGGCTCAATAGCTAAATACTCTGAACGAAGCTCGAAGATGGCTAATAAGACTCATTGATGGTAAAATAGAGAATGAAGAAATAAATCCTGTGACGAAATGCGCAAAAAGTTATATCTGGCTGTCATACAAAAAAATTAAAAAAAAAATTAAAAATTGAAAATTTGAAAAAGGATTATTAGTGAACCTCAAACACTGCCTTAAAAAGGCTAGCTTTTTTGTGTTAGAAGAGAGGATAAGTAGGAGACGACCAAAAAACGACGGACGGACCATATGATAGATGTCATATGGCTAATAAATGTTTTTTTTTTTATAAGGCTAGAAAGGTGGCGACTGTAGAGATGAAGACTATGAGTAATAGAGAAGTAAGGGAGCAGAAGTCATACTGTGATCATCAGCCTAGGCTTTTTCCCAACTATGTTGAATTCGGCTTCTAGTCTAAACGAATGTAGCTGAATAGCAGTATTTTACATGGAGAGACTGCCTATCTAGCAGTGGACGTCTTTCGGCTGAAATGATGATGATGATGATGATGACTTCCTATCTGACCTCCACAACCCAGTTAGTACTGGGTAATACGATACTCCTTGGTAAGACTTCTTGTTAGAATTTCGAGCAATGGGTGGTCACCCATTCACAGATCAACCTAGGCAAGCGCGGCTTAACCTGAAAATTGATCCGTGCGGTTGTTATTATTTAGCCAAGAGCTTCTCTCAGCAGCAGCAGCGAGCAGGAGTCATACTGTAGGCCTAAAATGGGGAATAAGGGCAGGAGAATTATGATAATGATGAGAGGATACACAATGCCGTTTTAATTTTTTAAGTCAAAAGATCATTTCATTTCATTTATTCAATAACAATTACATTGTGTCTGAATGTTACATTAAAAAAAATAGTTAAATATACAAAAAAAAAAAACATATATAAATTGATTAAAAAGAAATAGAAAAGTACACCATCACTATCACAAATTAAATTATAACAAAACACAATAATAAAACAATGTCAGCATAATTAACTCATTAAAATATTTAAAAACATGTCATATAAAATAATAAATAATCAACAATGATCAAATAAAAATAAATATTATAACTTTTTTTTTTTTTTTTTTTGGATTTGAATTTAGTTTTTGTTAAGTATTTTGTGTGTACATAAATAAATAATAAATTCAAATTCATCAAACGTCACATTTACATTTCATCTCATCACAACATCACAGTTTTCAATCCCAGAACTCTGTACGGCTTATCTGATTCATACCCCATTGTACTGAGCAACCTTCATACCCAACAAGGTAGCAACACGAAGTATTGGGGACTGCGAACCGTTCCGGTACTTTGAAAGGCAAGGGAAGACAACATACGTAATATATTACACGGGCTACGGGTACTTTACACTTCGAACTCAACTGGGTTTTTGCCCTCTGGCGTGATGTAGCAGAAAAGGTTACTTTTGTGTTATACTAGTTTTCATCCGCGGTTTCGTCCACATGGACGTCGGAAATACATCCACGGGAACTTATTTCTGGGACAAAAGGTATCCTATAACCTAACCTGTGGCACTGAGTGCCAATTTTTGTATTGTTCCTGCTGTATAAGTCATAATATGGCTGAACTGCAAGGTCTACAATTCTTTGAAAAAACCATGTATTTAACTCAAAACGAATATTATGTAAGTATGTATGCTTTTTTTTTTTTTTTTTTTTTCGGATGGGAAATCATCAAATGACCCCCCCCCCCCCACTCTGGGCGGAGCGGAAGGGAGTGTCAGACTTATACTGACTAAAACCCATCCATGTTCCTTCTTTGCCCTTTGTGTTCCAGGGCCACGGTATCTCTTTCGAACAGTCCTGCAGCCCTGGCAGGCATCGGCCCATGCGGACCCCTACGTGGTTGCTGACATCTCTTTGTGGCGCGCGTGGAACACGAACTCGCCGTCCACAGGCCCGCGCCTACGGTGGCCGGGAGCCACCACGTGACCCCCGACGCCCGGGGCGTCTCCCGCGGCGGCTGGGACGTGAGGTTCTTTCCCTCTCACGTCCCGCCACCTCCTTCACTAGCATGACTGCTTCGCAGAAAGTATGTATGCTTGACCTCTAGACCTAACATAAATATCGTGAAAACTGTTTAGCATACAAACTGCTCATAACTTTACCTCCCGCATTATTTACAAACGCGATCACGAAATCGGGAACATTACTGCCATATCACACATAACTATCGAAAGATACTACGGTCCCGACTTTTATGTTCCACCATTCGAAGTGAAATAGGCGTGACTGCACATACATATGTGAGTTTTGAGGAAAAATGGAGCGAATCTAGTAAATTATCGCTCCGTCATAACGGGCGGAATGTCCGAGGGTCGCACTCTTGGGACCTCCTTATCAAAAACTTGTCCGAAAACTTACTTATTTGTTTTTATCGTCGTCTGGTTTATATTCATGCTTTTAGTGCTGGGTGTATACTGGTGTTTATTTGAGTATAATATTTTTCACGTCAAATCAATATGTTACCTCATTAACATCGTCTGTGATCATTTTACAAATTTTAACGAGATTCATATTATTATCCTATTATGATTCTGCTGAAGCGGCCATTTTAGGCCCCAAGATAACTTTGAGACCTATGACAAAGAGAACGATTAAATGGATAATCGCCATAATCATTAGGCTTGGCAATCAGTTCAGTAATTGAGTAACACATTAAAAGCAATGCCTTATAATTTAACAGTTCGACAACATTCACAATTACGTTTATCTTTTCCTTGCCGATCAGAAAAGAAATGAAACATATGAAACAATACATGAGCAAATTGTTTCCTTCTAATTCTTCGGAAAGTGAATGAGTGCCGCAATTAGGTGGTTGATTTTCGACTGCAGTTTATTTTTAAACACAATTTGAAAAGCCTAAAGACAAGTACTTCGTTAAAACAATATAAATTAAATATAGTGGCTTACAGGAAATAAAAACAGCTATTTACTATTAAATTCAAAGTTCAGATAATTTTGGAAAAATGCGGAATATTTTTATATCCACTATAAAAGTTACAAAAGATGCAAACCGACCGTCACATCAGAAGTGGGAAACAATAAAATTAATTCAAAAGAACAATTTCGAAGCGCTGGACTATTCCTGAACTGTCCAATGCCATCTTAAAAGTTAAAAAGCTGTAAAATATAAAGCTGGTCGTATTTTACCGCTGCAAAATGAGAATCTGTGGGAAACAATGCGCTTGCTCGCGTCTTTCAAACATTCCCCCTTTGAAATTCCCTCTTCAAAGCCTGAACTGGAAACCGGGTTTTTTGAAATATTGTTCACAACTACTAATGGAACATGAATTTTTAACCTACTTCGATAGAAGCGGCCTTACAAGCGCCATTTACAGAAACGTTGAAAGGGAATCGACTGTCTTGGTATGGACATGTGATGAGGAGGGACGAATCGCATGTGACTAAAAGAGTGATGAATTTAAATGTTGATGGATGGAGAGGTAGAGGATGACCAAGGGAACCATAGATGGATTATGTGACGAATGATATGAAAGAAAAAGGAGTATTTAATAGCGTGACGGTTGACAGGAAAGAATGGAAGAAAAAAACGTCTTGCGCCGATCCCAAGTGGCATGGACATGGGACAAGGACAGGAAGATGAAGATAGAAGCGGCCTTCTATGACGTCAGTTCGTTTACTCCAGTTTGTCAAATAACTACAAACAAATGGGCACCCAATAAATAATGGGGCACTCCCTTTTACATATCACTGAAAACGTGCCTGAAAAAATTAACTAACTATTGACCTCTGTCCACATACCGTCGGGAAATACTGACGTAATGTTTTGTCCATTATCAATAATGAATTATAAAACGTCATGTGTGCCAACTATGTCTACCAACCCGCACTGGGTCCACGTGGTGGATTACAACAGTCTATTGAATAAATTTCTACTTAGATCAATTTTTGTTATGATTTTTATTGTATAATTATGTGGATATTAGTTCCTTGCCCGTGGTATAAATAATTATCAAGAGGTCGGTAGGGTTTTATGAAAATTCACACAGATGTGCCAGCGCCCTAAAAAAAAAACAGGTGAATACCCTCTTTGCTGTTCATCTCTGTAAAAAGCAGCTCAGTCTCCATCCCAGCAAATAATAGCCCTGGGAAATCCAACCCTATTTCAAATCAATAAGGGCAAGATTAGTACAGAGCCACTATTTAAAACCGCATTTGGCATAAATAGTTGATATAACTGCACTTTGGATTGGCAGCGCGCCAGACCATCGCTTAGGTATTTACTTGTGTAGCTACAGTAATCTTTTAGCCTAGTTAGCTTGGCTTTTCAAGCTAGTGCTGAAAAAGTACTGTATTTTTATTACAATAACAAATAACACGACATCACGCCTGTAATCCCCGCAGAGTAAGGCAGATGTGAACCTAATAGAACGCCCACATTTCGCCAGTTATGTTTTAGTCCCATGTAATAGGGGGTCGAGCCTATTGCCCTCAACCGGGCACATATCAAGACGCCGTGACTGCTACTGAGAAATTACTGATGGAAAAACCCAATAACAATTTGCCCGACCCGGGAATCGAATCCAGGACCTCACTCTCAGCAGTCGCGATTGCGATCACTAGGCAATCCGTATAATCAGTATTATAATAACTGTGATGACAAACGTATAAACTGACTGATTATCATCAGGTCTCAAAAGAGTTATGCTCAGATTTTAAGAATCTAGGTTCTGTACAAGTGACAATCGTTATCAAAGCGTTTCGTATTTCTACAGGATTAACATAACCTTTTCGGTAGCTTTTCCAATTTCGTTATCTCTCTGTTACTGTTAGCCTGTGTCATCCCACGGCTGGGCAAAAGCCTCTCCCCATGACTTCTAAATTCTTCGATCCAGGGCCAATGTGGACCACTCGCTCGTGTCGCCATCTCCTGCGAGGTCTACCGTGTGGCCTTCTGGCTGGGTCAGGGCTCCACATC
Source organism: Noctua janthe (assembly GCA_910589295.1). NCBI lineage: Eukaryota > Metazoa > Arthropoda > Insecta > Lepidoptera > Noctuidae > Noctua > Noctua janthe. Next base: position 5,526,395 of record OU342561.1, read on the forward strand.
GTGGTTATTTTGGCCCAGAGCTTGTCGGGCATACGGCAGACATGACCAGCCCAGTCCCACTTTTACTTAGCGGCTTTTTGAGCAACGTCAGTATGGTCGGTAAGTTTGACGGCTAGGAGACTGCGCTCCATTGCACGTTGGCAAACGTTACCTCTGATAGAACTTTAATTTGTTCCGTATTTCTTTTTCGTGTGGTTAGTGCCTAACCTGGTGTCACAGTTTTTAAGCCGCCCATGGGTCTCTGACTTGGCTTTGACATGCCGTCAAGAAATATCTCTCAGGAATGCTACTATCCATTATCTGTAATAATATAACTATCCTATACCCCTCGGCAATCGTAAATCTTACAGACAGTATTTGTACGATATTTAAACCTTCGACTGAAATAATATTTTTGTAGCCAACTTAAAAAGGCTAATCGTACATTTTAGATCTTCATTATAAAGAAATAAATAAATGTTTTCGTCTCCTATATGTAGATAGACTGAAAAACAAAGTAAGCTTCGCCATTTTAAAATGCAACGGATATGAATTCCAATTCTTGCGGAATTAGTCCGCGAGCAACAAAGCAATATGTATGCAAACAATTTCAAATCGCGTGGAGCCATGAATGGGACTAAATATTTTAACATATAGTACTTGCGGAGTTACGGGAGAGGATTCTATTGCTTAACTTTGGCTAGGACGACTAACTCTGGCGGAAAAGCGTGGAGCCTATTGTAGGAACTTTGTTACCTAATATGTATGTTAATTTTGTTATGTTAACGGGCTCTTATGCCTATAGTTACGGTGAGTGTTATTAAAGCTTGCGTGTATTTAGTATCCTTGGGAAACGCTCTACAGTAATAATATGGTAGTTATAAAAATGTGTTTTCTCTTAAGTAGATTTTACACTTTATATATTATTGTTCCCATTTCATTTCATTTATTCAATAAACAATTTATATTGTGTCTGAATTTGTCACATAAAAAAAGTTAAATAAACACAAAAATCATGTTATAAAAATTTAAATATTTAATTTAACACGTCATACAATATATATATATATATCATTATAATGATTATCATTTCCAAAAAAAAAAATATCCAAAGTCTAAAATTAAATTCATGATACATAAAATCCATTAAATAAAAAAAAATCTTATCTTCAATATATGTATAATAACTGAAAAAGTAACATTGATGAGTACCTATTTGCATAAAGTCTCTTGGCAAATTTTTCATGCCATTATAATCAAAACAATAAAACTGTAGTAATTTGTACAATACCAATTTATATACTTACATAGATAGACCAATTTGGCTATGCAAGCTCTTCCAGAGGTCAAAAAATATGTAACGAAATTGTGTAACAATATCAGAAAACAACTTAGGACCTAAAAGTTTATTCCTATTTTCGTACTTGCGCTTCTAAATTTGACGAGCAATAAAAAGCACTAACTTCTGTAGAAGTTTATTTTCTTTAGAATTGAAAATTCTGCATTAACGTTTCTTTACCAAGAACGTGCTTTATTAGCGTAGTTCCTTTTATATTATTTTTTTGTTTTGGTCGTTGTAAATAGAAAAAAAATACAATTTTTTTTTTAAACCTTTTTGGGTTTATTTTGTGCAGTGGAGAGTTTCTGGTTCAAACTGTTCACATAGAAACAAGAAGCGTAAAACGGGGTAGAAACAAGAAAGCATTTTAAAACAGCTAAAAAACGTAAAAATTAAAAAATAACTGAAAAAAAAATCATAGAGTATGTAAATACATAGTTTAATATAGGGTGTAAATAGACCCACTCACGAAGCCGTCAACCAAGCATTCTTATTATTCAGCATTCAGATTAGTGTCTAAGATGGTCTTTTGAGGCATGCACTGTCTGGACAAGTCCACTCAAATCTGTGTGGTTATTTCTTTAAAAAACCATCTCAGACATTAATCTACATGGTCCTCATATCACTTGAGCAATGTCTGGACTTTAAAAGAGACGGTGACCTCTGAGTTTGTTTCGGATGTTTCTTCTCAGAGTAGTCAGGTACGAAACACCGGCCCCATCTAGTTTTAAAACATAAAATGTGGACATGTAAAAGAGTTTTGTAAACCAATTTACAGAAATAAATATGATTTATGATTTATTTTCATGAACCACACTGATTTGAGTGGACCTGTCCAGTCCAGTCAAGGTGGGAAGCTAAAGGTATGTTCTAGAACAAAAAAAAATGATCGCAATGACGGGAAGAACAAGATGTCTTTCGACTTCGTTAAGGGTATTTTTACACTCATTATAATGAATACAAACATGATGTTTGTTCACCGACCGAAATTATTTAAATAATTTCATATGAAAATCTGGTTTGAATGTTCACACCACCCAACGAAGTGCGAAACAGAATTCAAAAATTCACCGAAGTAAATCCTTAGTTGGATCGTATACATTACGTATTCGGTGGGCATGTCTTATTCATAGTTTATGTGCCTCAGGGTGCGTGGCGAGCTATGGTCAGCATTCAAGAATTGAGGCAACGGTACACTGAAAGATCGGCGAATATTTATTAGTAGCTTTATTTCGCTTGGGTCTTGAATTGAAAGGAGCGAAGTGAATTTAAATATTTTTGTTTTAATAAAAGTTTGGTGTTTGTGCAAAATACACAAGCAAACTATTGTGTTTCTGAATAGTTTGTTATGGCGGAAATACACTTGGTCGTTAACCCGTATTGGGATGGTCGATTTTACTTGAATTCGGGCACCCGATGGATTTATTACACTACGAGGAGTTTGAATGAAGTCGAACCATGAAACCGGACTAGATTGCCCGAAGACGGGCTTACTCGACCCCGTTCTTTTACTCTAAACTTGTTCGTTTGTTCGAATTACCGGAGCAGATGCTCTAAACAAGACACTGGCATACACCAATGCAAACAGAGAAGACGTTCTACTGAACTAAACATTTTCAAAACTTCTTAACCTTTTTCTCATACTTGGGAAATGTTCATCAACCTTATGGAAAAATTGGCTAAGTTGCAATTTATACAATTTCCGTTATTTTACAAGACAAACTCAGAATAACGAGTTTCCAACATTAACCTATTTATTTCTTGGTCCAGATGCTGCTCCGTCTTCGTAATCAAACACCTAAGACTTGTACCTACAATTCAGTTGAAAAGAATGAGGTGCAACTCTTTGTGGATTTCTTCCAGGACTAAAGTTTTAACGCAATTATCTTACCCGCTTGACTTACGGTGGAGCTGAGCTTTTTACAATAAAAAAACTTTGTGGAGCTAATTTTTTGCAAAATTGTTAAAGAAAATGCGGTTATGTTGCTAAATGTAAACAACAAACATCCTTTAGATCATCATCATGCAATTATAGTTTATTAGCTTATGCCCGCGGCTTTGCCCGCGTACTACCGGGAAAAAAAGTATCCTATGCGTTAATCTAGGTTATAAACTATCTGTGTACCAAATTTCATCCAAATCCGGTAAGTAGTTTTTGCGTGAAAGAGTAACAAACATCCATCCAACCTCACAAACTTTCGCATTTATAATATTAGTAGGATATTAGTAGGATGGTGACCCGCCCCACCTTTGTGGTGCAATTTACTAACAACAGAGCCACCTATTGGGTCCAAAACTATCCTATCTTTCAAGCTGAAACTAACCATACAAATACATAGAAGTCTGTTAGGAGGTTTCATAAATTTGTTTGTACTATGTAGTACTAGGTACCCAAATCAAGAGTAGTTGTGTTAAGTACTTTAATTTAAAGTTTGCATGCTGAACGAAGTCAGCGAAATGCGTGAAACCTTTTATTTTATAAGACCATCATGTACCATATTTCATGCAAAATAAAGAGTCTTGAATCTTGAATCTTGAATCTTGTACGAACATAGTGACGCTTAATTTTTATACAGGCTGGAAAGAAAAAAAATCCATGTGTGTTCAAAATGATGCACTGAATACGTGGTTACCGTTTGTGCGTTGGTGTCCCTTTCACCCTGTGTATTAAGATAAAAATAAGATTATTTTGGAAAACTGGGTCAAGTAATCACGTGTTACCTAGTGTTAATCCTACTGAAACGGTTACTAGCGACCCCTAGCAGAAATCAGTAACCTAGATACCCTTCATTGGCCGAGGTATTCCTATTTCATCTATCATTTCAGCTTTTAACGCTTAATTTGAAACTCCACCTCAAGCTAAAATGTCCAGCGTTTCATGAAAGACAATTCTCAAAGACGCATTTGAAAGCAGCCTCACTACCAAACTTGCTAATTGACTAATATTCTCAAGAGTAACGAGATTTGAAGAAGAAGAGAGCGACTTTTACGCATAAACAGTAAAATTTCGTTTTTTTTTCGCTTAGCTCCCTCTACACTACCACACAAAATTCTCGATCACGCACCCGCGTATGATTTAGTCACGGCAAAGTGTCTTACTGGGTGAAATGTTACTAAAGTTGACGACACACCGAGAATACTAAAGACCCATGTAAATGTTGTTTTTGATATTTATATCGGTAAGTTCGCGAGCCGGGTTCGGCAACTTGGCCGTAATCGTGTCGGGAATTACGACCGTAAATCATGTTCGAAGTTTTTTTGTTCCTGATAAATTACTTGTGTGTGAGTGGATTATATTTGATGTGGGAATTAGTGCGGGGTGTAATATGATGTGATGTTTGGAGCTTTGTGTAATCAGTCTGTTTCTATTTGTTTTGAGAGAAACGACGCTTTGATTTTCTTGTGATTTTAGAACATTTTATTTCTTTTAGTGAGTAGTGACTATGAAACCATGTTGGGCTCCTGCCTGTACGACCGGGTGATAGCACCGAAATACGGAGACGAACAAGACTTACGGACAGTAAAAGCGAGACATAAAGGGTGTTACAAGACCCTTAACGAAGCCGAAAAACACTTGTTCTCCCCATCATTACGATATTTTTTTTTATTCTAGACCATACCTGGGAAACCTTCTGCTTTCGGAGATATTGGGGGTCAAAGTTCCAACTTTTCACAACTTTTTTTTAAATGCTTTTTAATAATAACAATATGTTTACTTTAAACACCTCCACGACCCCCGTATTACTGAATCGAGTCCTAACATAAATCGTAATTTTTCACTTTAAAAAAAAAATCGTTTCCCAGCAATAATTTCTGTGTAAATTTACTTAGTTTGATGTAAAGAATGCTTGGTTGACGGCTTCGTGAAGGGTCCGTTGACACCTTGTATATGCCATAGACTGGATGGAAGATGGGGGAAGAAAGTGCTGGAGTGAAGACCACGGACGGGACTGAGGAATGTGGGAAGACAACCGACTAGGTGCACAGACGATGTCATTGAAGTGGCCGGAATAAACCGGAGAGCCATGACACAAACTGCCAAAAGAGGAGAGATCTCTCCTCTTTGGGTGGCCAAAGGTGGATGAAGAAAAAGCCTATAGAACATAGCTTAAAATACGCGCTTTGACGTGGAGTTGCGGACACCAGCCCATTATACAATACAATACAATATACAATACAATAGCTCCATGAGGGATAACTGTATAAGTTGATGGGTATTCAGGACTGCCATCGTTGCCCTGATTCCTTTGATCGATCATACCTGTACGAATGTAAGGATACACAGCGCATACTGCTATCTGATACAGTAACGTATATAATTAAGTACCTATATAAAACTAGAAGCACCTTGTTATGCAATATCAACACTGTACCTAAAAATATTATGTTTGCAAATCATACTTATGGCGAAGTTTTCAAATATTAGGTCATATAAATAATATATAAGGTCCTTTTATTGAATTTTTATGACTCATTATCATGTACCTAAAATCCAGCCAACTGCAAGTCGGACTCGCGCATGAAGGGTTCCGTACCATTGTAATATTAGTAATATTTATTGTAATGTTCCTAATTTTTTTGTTGTTATTATTGCAAATTACCAAAAAATTTTGAAAAGCTTTAAATTGTATGTATCTTCTTTTTTGGCATTTGTAATATTGCACTTCTAGATAACCATAATTGGTGCATGTTGTGTTAGCCTGTGTAATTGTTGCACTTATAAACGTACTATTAAGAAACTTTAATGTTATTTGTTTTATGTAAACAATTGTTGGCTAACCTAAATAAATAAATAATACACATTCTGTGAAAATTTCAACTGTCTACCTATTACGTGTCATGCGATACAGTCCACTGACAGACAGACGGACGGACAGTGGAGGCTTAGTAACACAGTCCCGGTGGTTACATTTCGGGTGCGGAACCCGAAAAAAGGCAAAACTTTTATTAGAACTCACATATTACAGTGTGCTCAAAATGTTAGAATACTTTACCCTAACATCTGAAATTAAACTTGGAGGTAGACCTTTTCATAACACGCCATAAATTAATGTTTATACAATTATGAGTTCGCGCCCGGGATGAATATAAACAATTTCGGAACCATAATTATATTACATTAAATTATGTAACCTTTCCCCATGACCTGAATAATAAGTTTCTCAAATAAAATGATTTATTAAGTAGAGTAAACTAACTAAATACATTATTAATTAAAAACTATTAAATAACCTAAAATAAATAAACTAACAACAAAATATAAGAGGGCATCAAAAGTAATGTGCCCAAGAGACTGGCGGGGTTGCCGTTAAAGCCAGCCCTTGGGTCACGGGAAGCGTCAACTAGGCGTTTTGAAATTTCCTTAAAAAGGGTATGAGCACTCGGAAGTTAAGTTAACTTGCATTTACATTATTATGGTTCGCCAATATCGGCCGAATTATCCCCATTATTACAAATAAGGCGGGACAGGACCTGCGAGGAATTCGAAAAATAGGTATTTGAAGAAACTATTGCAGTCGAGCTGCGTCAATCCTTCCTGTGAGTAAATCACAAACATTTTGACGAAATTGAAGTTTCGTGTTCCCCTTTTTTCTCAGCACAAACTGAGCCGATTTAATTTTTTTTGACATTAAAATTAAAAAAAAATAGTTTGTTATGTTATGTTCCTATTAATTTATTTTATGTTAAAAACTTTTCGCAGTTTTCTGGTAGTCCTCTAATCACGGCCGTAAAAATGGGGCATTTAATGTCAATTGAAGTGTCATATTTTCCTTAATTAGTTGCTGAACAATGACAGGGACGTGTGTACTGTAGACTTTGATTTTATGAAAATATGTATTATTATTATTCAGGAAATAAAAAGGGGAATACGAACCGTCGATTTCGTCTAAATGTTTGTAATAATATACATATATGTAATAATATATATAATATATCTGTACTATGGAGAATCACAGACTAAGTCCCCTCTTAAGAGCTCTCGTACGTGCTACACATGTGCATTTTCGGGTTGGCATAGTCGGGCGGCAAAATCGAATATTTAATTTGTTCTGTGCTGTGCCAGATTTAACCTGAAATGTGAGTAGTTCCCCTCAAATTAACAGTTTTGTAATATGTGGTTCAAATAGTGTGCACCACAGATATAGATAGACTTAGATAACGCAAGTATCACGATCTGTATGAAAACCAAGAGTGCCATTTTTTGACTACCTACTATGACGTCCCAACTGTCACAAGCACTATTTAGTGATGGGAAAACCAAATCAATTCAAAGACGCCGCCGAGTGCGGCACCCATCTCTAAACGTAAATATTGAATTGAAACACCTTATACATATAATCAATTTAAGTTCTTGTGTTTACAAAAAAAAACGGAATTCTACCCTCCTATTTTATCTCTCTCTATTACCAAAGTTCGCCTTTGTTCATACCATTTCTCAATTACTGTACGAATACTATTTATTAAGTAATTGTGTACAGTAAAGAATTATTCACAATCGTTTAAATCGATTTACTAATCGATTTTGTGGCATAGTAATGCGACAAGAAAACAAAAATAAACTCCTCGAGTTGTAACGTTGCTTGATCATCAAGAATAAACGATTTTTTCTTTAAACTCTCTATTAACGACATCATGATGTGTATTTTTTGAACTTTGTGACGGTTCCGTTCCCTCAGAATTTTTATTTGTTTGCTTTTGCTTTTTTTCTTCAACAAAGCTTACTTCCTCAAAATGTATAGAATAAGTAATGCTATACTTCGTTGGGAACCAATCTTTATTTCCCGTCGCATCAATTCATTTTTCTTTTAAATTACCATCATGTGAAAAACTAAAAATTACGAAACGCTAAGATTATTTTTTAAAATTTTCTCTGAAATCTGAGTCTGAAATCGATTCTCGAGAATCGCTTTGTGTTGCGTACGATGAACAGCACTAATCGCTAAAACTGACAGAAAAATGACAAAAGCACCTGTACTACGAAGCCGAAGCGATATACAATAGTATCACTTGTTTCGATATTCATCACTTGTTAAAACAGAACTTCCCATCAACCTCTCCAAGTAAAAACCGCAGTGCATTACGAATTTGCAGTTATAATTTTTTGAGAGATGTCCGACTAGCGTGGTGCACCAATGCAGACTGAGCGTGACAGTGGCCACGTTAAGTTTCTTAAGTCGGGCACGCAAAGTAGGTTCTCTTACGTTATCTAGGTCTATCTATTTCTGTGGAGTGCACTTTGTTGTCGAATAGTCAAACTTCAAGCTTTGATTGCAAAACACAACGACACTTCTTCTTTCAACCAAATAAAACCTACTTTCCAGCTTTCAGTTCCCTCGGTAACCCAACCGATAATTCGGAACACCGTTCAACTCCGCATAACCGTTTAAAAGTCTCGCAACCAAACGAGAAAACTTCGCATATTTAAAAATATTTATTATTCCCAATGTTGAGGAAATCGTACAGAAACTCACAATTACTTAATGTATTGTAAAACCTGACTTTCGCATCGTAAATTTTCTATAGCAGATACGTGCTTTGTATTGGATAGGAGGCAGATAAAATATTTTCTGATTTCGCGAAGTTAACCTAAATTATCCTTTATAACGACTTGGTAGCATCTGTGAGAATGCATAGTGGGATTTCTGAAACGATATCGGGGATGTGAGATAGCAATAAAATGGATTGCAATTGCAGTGCTCTATTGCTAATGTCTATAGCAGTATTAGACAATGGACGATGGAGAGAATTTAGTGATGTGGAGGTTCTTTGTTTTGAGTTACTATCTTTTGTTTTATTGTAGGTATCTTCTTACAGTATTGTATCGATACATTACATGCGCACTCGTATTCGTTTCATCTAGTTGATTCGTTCCTTGATTATGAAAGTCTAGTTACGTTTGAAATACACAAGTAAGATAATATTTAGTTTTTTCACGATCGATGTTAAGATTCTGCACTGTGATTAGTTTCCAAATAATTGATCGTAGAAAAGCTTATTTCTTGCACGGATTTCATTATAAGTTGTTTTATTTTAATTTTCTCCCAGAAGGGTTAGGCACAGGTGTACCTAATTGTACACCCACATTTTGCCAGTTATGTTTAAGTCTCATGTAATAGAGGGCGAGCCTATTGCCATCAACCGGGCACAAATCCAGAATCCGTGGCTGCTACTAAGAAATTCCTGATGGGAAAATCTAATAACACTTTGCCCGATCTTGGAATCGAACCCAGGACCTCATGCTCAGCAGTCGCGCTTGCGATCACTAGACCACCGAGGCAGTCTATTTATTTACTTCAGCACGCACAATTTTCTTTAATTCAGCTTCGGCTCGATATAGTAGTTCCTCCACCAAGCTCTATTAGGAATACACAATTCGATCCAAACCACATCCCAAATGTGCTAATGGTGTGGTGAGTACTATGTTCGTGTGTGAGCTTTAGAGGAACTTTGTGTAATGTAACAATGCAATTCTGTTAGTGCAGACTTGCTAGCTACGTGGGTAACAATAGGCTCTACTAATTTGAAGAAGAAAGATCATTACAGCTGCATCCACATGAGAACTGTGATTGTTGGTCATATTCATAAGTAATGATTTCAAATTAGCTATATTATTTCTGTCTTTATTTCAACTAACAATTTGTAATATACTAAGTTCCAGATATAATGATAGTATAACACGGCTAATTTTCGAAGAGTCATATCATCTCATATTTCCGACATATTCCGAGTCACCGTTGGAAAAACATGACTGCCAGGGCGGGATCTGCGGGTTTTTCTGTGCGTGTTTAACGTTTAACTCGTACTAACAACATGATATATCCCTCATTTCGGCTCAGACGGAGAATATTTATGAGGATGGAGGTGCCCACCTAGGCTTTCGGAGCGGTTGGTCGACTTTTTCCGTGACCAGAAGTCTGGCCTATTTTTTGGTTAAAAAATCAGCTTTGCCATCTAACGTGGCAATGCTGCCAGCCTTCTGGGCACTATTCCTGTTGAAAGCGATGTGGACGAATTTTTTGATGCCCATTTAATGTTTTTTTTTTTCTATATGTACATATTTTTACTATTATTTCAACGCCTAGTTGACACTTTCCGTGACCCAAGGGCTGGTTTTTAATTTGGCCAGAGGCTAAGTGTTGCCATACAACGTGGTAATGCCGCCAGTCTCTTGGGCACATTACCAGCTGACACGGTTGATGAAGAGTTTTTTGATGCCCTTTTACTCTGTTGTTAGTTTATTTATTGGTTTTCTAATTAATAATGTATATAGTTAGTTTACTTTATTATATTATCTAACTGATTTTAAGTTTAGATACAGAGAATTATGTAAATTGGAAAAACAAAAATAGAAAAATGAGGATTTTGCCACTGATAAAAAGGGGCGATTATTTACCTATCCCAAATTCTGTCTTATACATTTGGGAAAACAACTTCACGAAAACATTATTTCCACAAGTGCCGAAAACCAGAAGAAAATTATATTTAAGATGAAAGCTTATCATAGTCATATTTCAGCTAAGTAGTCGTAACAAAGTGCCATCTTCTTCCTACCATGTTTACATACACCAGTATTTATGTACGACAATTAACAAACTTAGTAGCACATATACTGTGCAAGTTCCGAGACAATTTGCTAAGTGAAAACATATAGTGGAGGTGTAATGTTTCAGTTTTAAGTAGAAGTTGCAGTTTCAGGCTAGGGAGTTGAATTTTCTGGTTATGTAAGAGTTGAGTTACTGTCTTTGGTTGAAAGAAGATTGTGTACTTTAAAACTACCTGCAAAGAGTTCTTTAACCAATAAAAAATCTGGCCTTGTTAGTATGCTTTGATACCAGCAGCTTCGTTTTTCAATGAAGTATTAACCGCACCCGTCAATCTTGACAGATTTTAACCATAAACATAACATTACGCCTGCAATCCCCGAAGGTTTAGGCAGAGGTGTACCTAATACTACACCCACACCAGTTATGTTTGAGTCCCATGTAATAGGGGGCGAGCCTATTGCCATCAACCGGGCGCACTTCCAGACGCCGTGGCTGCTACTGAGAAATTCCTGATAGAAAAACCCAATTTATCTTTGAACCACCTGGGAATCGAACCTAGGACCTCTTGCTCAGCAGTCGTGCTTGCGACCACTAGACCAACCACGCAGTTTAACCATAAAGTCCAGGTATTTTGATAAACATAACACAATTAAATATGTATACGCATTCGGTCCACTGGTTATCATATGCAAAAGGAATAAAATTTGACCATTTCCAAATCTCATGTTTTCATAATCAAGCAAGTCATAAAATTATATTTTTTTGGGTCACGAGTTTCAGATCAGGAAAAAATATATATTCGTTAGGTTCAAACCAGGGTTTACGACGACCCAGGGATATACGTCATTCCGTATGTATGGACATAAAAATATGTTAAACGAAACAAAGGCAAATATGTATGAAAATACAGAAACTCACTACACCCACGCGACACTTCCGAATTATGATGGTAATGTGACGTAACAATGTCCGCGTGGTTAGTGGAAAGGATAAAAGAAAACCTTTTCTTTATACACAACACTAGCGACCCGCCCCGGCTTTACACGGGTGCAATATATTGAAGCACCATCACGAAGATCACTGTTACTGACGTCATGTAGAAGGATTTTAACTCCTGGAATGAGACAGGAATTGTTTAGAATAATTATCTTCATTTAATAGCAAATAAGCAACCCGCCCCGGCTTCGCACGGGTGCAATATATATGTTACCGGCCAAACCCGATTTCAGGCAAACTAGTTTGTCCTAAGCCAAACTAGTTCACGTGTTTATCGTGTCAGGATACACTAACACAAACAAAGCAATTACAATGTGGCACTCACCGGCCCTGCTACGCACCCTCGGCTCGCGCGTTACTGAAAACCTCATCAAAAACCGTTGCGTAGTTTTAAAGATCTAAGCATACATAGGGACAGACAGACAGCGGGAAGCAACTTTGTTTTATACTATGTAATGATAATATGCACACACGTCTAAAAATGCACTTAATTTGTTTGTTATACTATAACAAACCGACTTGATTGCTTACTAAGCATCCTTCGATCAACTTAGCCCAATGCAGTACACAGTTCCCAACTATGTTGGGTTCGGCTTCCAGTCTAATCAGATGGAGCTGAGTACCAGTATTTTATAGGTATTGACTGCCTATCTGAACTCCACATCTCAGTTAGTACTGGGTGTTACGATACCCGTGCACATGGTAAGACTATTGTCAGACTTTCGGTCCACTGATTACAGGGTGCTCACTGTACATATACAACTTGTAACAATCACTTGTTTCTGTGCAAAATAGAACATTACATTACATTCGAATGAGGTGAGGGAGCGCCTTACTAAGAGTTCTACCACGGTCCGCTTCACTCAAAGAACAACTCCCGAAGTCAATAGTACCCAGGGTTGCCAAGGTTTTTTTTTAAATACAGTACTTCAGATTTTAAGAGAAGGTAAATAAAGGGTACAGACTATAAAATGAGAATTTTTTTTTAATAATTGTACGACTAGACATTCTGTTACTGAGATCAAATTGATGAGAAGCTTAGTTTTTATCAATTTAAATCATGGAGATGTCTCGGCGTATCAAGGCTAGCGCACACCACAGACGGCAGGACAGGGGATTTTAGAGCCAGCTGACACTGATGATGTCAGCGGTCTATTAGACACCGTGGCATGCCGGTAGCTACTGAGACATCCCGTGGCATGCCGCGGCCAGCGCACACCACTAAAGGCAGGGCAGGGGATTTTGCCAGGGCATGCTGGCAACTTGCCTCCGCTTGCCTCGTATGTCGTATGGCGGACTCAAGCGCATACCGTCGCATGTCTTGGCGTCTCTCAGCTTGCCTTCGCAGGCCGTTGCAACGTGCCGTTACCTCCTGTCGCGATCCATCGCATCCCGCCGCAACATCCTCTAGCGCGCTCTTCAATGCCGCGAAGGAAATGATGATGATGATTCCTTTGATGCCTTGGGGTCAACGAACATTGTAATCTGTATCTTATAACCACTAGCTACGAATGAATTTACGTTGGGTAAAGATAAAATGCTCTACCCTACCGTCCCTTGTTTGCGCTGGCCTGACAAGGATCATTTACGCGTACCCTATTTTTTTGTACATTATAGAGTACGTGTGAGATAGTTTAAGATCCAACATCCAACAATCTATTTAATGTTGTAAATTAGTGTAAGTAAGACATTGTTATTTAGGAGGAATCAACAGACTTCCAAAATACAGGCATTCCTTGCATAGTTTCGGGTTCTAAGTTCTCAACTAAATATAATTATGATACTCTTTACAGAGTATGGTTGTCAACCCTAAAATTACCAAACTGAATAATTCACAATTTATTCCGAACAGGAGCCAACTCTTAACGACTCCAGTTATCGCTTCACGCAGTTTATAATGCGATCATCACACATGTTGCCGACCTTTTACAGCTACAATTGAGTTGCTTTTGAACTCCAAAGTACCATTAAAACGTTTTAAAATCCCTTTTTAAAGTGAGGTCAGAGTTTTAATGGGTCTAAAGTAGGCTCATGTTGTGGATAATGTGGATATGTGTTTGTAAGTAGGCCATTCTTTAGAAGAAGCGGTAGTAACTTACCTTTAAAATTTCAGGTTACGTTAAAGGATTTTGTGTTGCCTGAACAGTTTTATTTATTTGCTAGTTGTACTAGTAAATTGCTGAACATAATGGACTAAATAATGTTATTAACGTTCTCTGCCAATCCACCTTGGACTTTAGAGAAATACAGTGACAAAATATAGAAGTAGTAAGTGCGGTTTCCAAGATTCCGAGAAATGAGAGCTAGATAGATAGGTCCTTGCGTAACAAAAACATTTTTATAAAAAACTAGCATTTGTCCGCGGGTTCGCTCGCGTTTATTTAAAATTTGACAATTGGGTTGTACTCTGCTTGTAATCATAATTCGAAATGTCTTTCGTGGCGCCATCTATTATCATAAGAACTTTATTGTTGTTTTCCTCGGGAACAGTATTTTTTTTTCCGGAAAGAAAGGTACCCTACGTTCGTTTCTGTACACCTGACAACGTATATGCAAAATTTCAGAATGATCTGTTCAGTGGTTTAGGCATAAAAAGGTAACAAACAAACTTATTTTCTCATTTATAATATATATTAAGGAAGTACGGAGTAGTAAAGAGAAGGATGTTAATCAATAAACTCAGACTGGTTTACTAAAGTCACAATAACATATTTTCGACGAGAACTGAAGCCGTTATGGGAATTAAAATGGATTGAAAACTTATGAAAACAAACATTATGGGGTTCAAAACTTTACAGTTTTGTAATACCAGTATGAAATAATATGTAAAATTACTTTAATGCCTCATACAGAGTTTGTATAAGTACAGTCATGAGCACTAATATGTATACACTTAGCAAAATTATAAAGCGTTTTTCGTGGTTTCAAAACAAAACCAAGCTGTACTCTAATAGTAAACCTACATTTAGCCAGTTATGTTTAAGTCCCATGGAATAAAAAGAAAGCCTATTGCCATCAACCGGGCACAAATCCAGACTTCGTGACTGTTACTGAGAATATCCTGAAGGCAAAACTCGTTTGCCCGATCTAGGAATCGAACCCAGGACCTCTTGGTCTGCAGTCACTTCGGGTTGAGAAAAGGCCTATTTCACAATAGCATGCATTAAAAAAATACTAAGTTTGTAACGGCATCAAATTACAATCGATACAGTGAAAGAAAATCAATTTACACAATTTCCTACGTGTATACATATTACTGCTCGCGACTATACCCACCTACGTGCTTCCGAGAAAATTTATGATTTGAAATCATTTATTCATTTCTGGACGCTATCATGACACTTCTGAACGTCAAATAAATTATTACGGTCGGAGCAATATCTTCATTGAGAGTAACAGACGAGAAACGGGAACCGAGATATTAAAATAGCTATGGAGAGGTAGATAATGTCACAATGGTTTGGAAGCTGCTAAAACCTTCATTTTCAAAAGCATTTACTTAGGAACATTTATGTAGCATACTTTAGTAGCTTAATTATGATTAATTTACTCAAAGAAATCAGCCGCGGTGGCCACATGCCGGAAATCATAATTCAAACAATAATTTATAAAATTAACAGCCAAACAACGCCAATTTTATGAAAAATAAAACATTTTTCTGTTTTATTTCAATTAAAAGTTCTCCACCTGTAAAAAAACACACCGTATATGCATTTTTAGGCTAGAAACTACTATCGAAATCAATAAAAATTAGATTTTCACATATTTTATAGTCTGCACCCCGCAACTGTTTTTTTTAGATCACAGCAAGCGATTAAAAAAAAATCGCATTTTTTCATTGTTACCTGCCAATTTTAAGAATGGAGGGCAATATTTGAATTCCCCCCAAGGAGGACTTCCGTATATTTTTTATTGGGACCTTTTCAGTTCAAAATGTGTTTATGAAAATTTCCATCACCTCCGTTTCCTAGAAACAAATTGGAGACCTTTACGTGTTTCGGAAAATAATATTAAAATGGTATTCGAGTAAATACCTTTGAAAAATTAAATATAATATTTCCCGAATCTTCCATATAAGAAACGTTTGATATTAAAACAGATATGGATTCTTCTGATAATGTAACTTGAATTTATGTGAACCAGAAGTCTTTGACGAAGATATCATCACGGTTACATCCGTAGCGGGGTGTGTAGGGGTAATTAATGGGGGTAGCCTTGAGTTAATGTGTCCCCTAATGCCTGCCGGGTGATGTATCCATGCGGGCGGTAATGTTTGCCGCATGTTATGTACTTACTTACTTAGTTGCGTTCACAATTTATTTTCTAAATATTTACCTAAACTAGCACAAAAATAAATAACATCAAAACATCACGCCTTGTAATCCCCGAAAGGTTAGGCAGAGTGTACCTAACAATACACTCACAGGTCGCCAGTTATATTTAAGTAACATGTAATAAGGGGAGAGCCTATTGCCATCAACCGGGAACAAATCCAGCCTCCGTGGCTGCTACTGAGAAAACCCTGATTGAAAAACCCAATAACACTTTGCCCGACAAGAGAATCGAACCCAGGACCTCATGCTCAGCAGTCATGCTTGGGGCCACTAGAACACCAAAACAGACAAATAAACAAACAAATATATGTTTCTTCGGTTGACGAAAAATAACTGACTTTTTATCAGTACCTAGTTATTCTGAAATAAAACCAAAAAACATTAAAATAAAACTCTTATTAAGTTGAAATACTCGTAACATCAATAAAAATAAAAACAAGGAGTCAAAAATGCAATACATAGAGACTGCTTTTTTTTTCAATCAATGTTTCATCTACACTCGACCTCGAAATGCTTCACCACAGAGTGACAAGGTTGAATTGAATATGTGACAGACAGATAATTTCCTCTTTAATGAAGTTTTAATTTAGTGGGAAATGGTTTCGAAAATGGTAAAGTTATTATGAGGTCGTCTGTGCTTAACTGTCTGGCTTTAATAATGAAAGCTTCGATTTATGCTGCATTTCCTAGTATTGACTACCGCAAAAGTTCTTACTCTCATAAATAAGTGTCTTCATTTTGCTGAAATGCAGAGATTTCAGGACCAACCGCTTTTCTCTTTCATTATTTTCTTCAAAGTACCTCTTTACTTGAAAATGCCAGTGCTTAGCTATTAAAATATTCTAGCATTCGTCATGAATGTCTTTTAGGACTATTAAGACATCTTAAAACTATTTTAATGAGCAATTAGTATTTAATGGTTTACTGTTGAGCCTTTTCAAGAGCTTAATACCAAACTATATTTAATTGTGGGTCAACGGTCCTTACGTCGGGATCGGGTATGCTGATCGAATTATAAAGGATCCATTAAAGAATTTGACCAAACCTCGTGACGTTATACCCAAAGGTATGTAAAAATCCACCTATGGG
The DNA here is from genome assembly GCA_910589295.1 of Noctua janthe. NCBI lineage: Eukaryota > Metazoa > Arthropoda > Insecta > Lepidoptera > Noctuidae > Noctua > Noctua janthe. Next base: position 5,543,677 of record OU342561.1, read on the forward strand.
TGGGTAGCCACAATAATAGGGTTCCCTTAATGGGATTTTGATTTATGGGATGGTTTTGTATTTTTTGCTTTTAGAGGACAATATTGTGAATCTCTGAGGAATTAAATGTAGATAGAACGGCTTAGAGATATTTGAGCTGCAGAGCCAGCGAAGAGAATTATAAAAAAGGCAAAATATTTATTTGTCGCAGGGACATGACGTGCATACAAAATAATAAAAAAAACAAACAACGCATAACAAATATTTTTAAATACAACAGAACGGAACAAAAAAAGATGATAGCTTGCACGTCGTGACTGCGACAAGCACGTTACCACGCAGCATGATGTACGATGATGAGTACGATTGAATAGGACAAACATCATCATCATTTGCCTAGCCTTTTCCCAACTATGTTAGGGTCGGCTTCCAGTCTAACCTGATGCTGCTGCATATCAGTGTTTTATCTCCACAACCCAGTTACTACTAGGTAATACGATACTCCTTGGTAAGACTGGTTGTCAGACTTTCAAGCCACTGACTACCATTAACGACTGTCAAAGATCTACAAATGACAGGACAGGACAAACAATAATCAGTTATTCAGTTCAGGTTAAAAAATCATTTACCTACAAGTTCACACTTCGGTGAGTCAGAGAGGTCATGGTGTCAGGGATTTATTGGGAAGGTCGTACTGCGTGGGAAATGCATATACTAAGTTAAAGCTGTTGACAAAAAAATTAAACATCTGGTGTTTTATTTGATGTACTCTGATGTTATTATGAATATCAACTAGCAATATTGTAATACTGCATTTTTTATTTATATATTATTTCTGGCGATAACGATTGCTGACGAAATGTGGGTGTACAGTCACGAGCACCAATATGTAACATTTAAGAGCTTTTAAAACTGTTCTCCTATTGTTTTAATTAAAATTTTATGTTTTTACGAACATAGTACATTGTGGAACTCATATTTTTATGAAAAAGATGCTATCTCCAAGTTACAATCGTTATTTCCCGCGAAAATTACATTTAAATTTACGAAAGTGTATACATATTATTGCTCGTGACTATACTATCAGGTACACCTCTGCCTAACCCGGGTATTACAGGAGTGATATTATGATGTTATGTATATTATTTCTGTAGGTATCCCAACCCTATTGACCTACCTACGAGAAACTATCTGTCAAGTAGAAAACCAAGCGAAAAAACGCCTTGAACAAAGATGTTGCTAGCTTACGTACATCGCCTAATGCCTGTACAAATATTAGTATCGTGTTTCTGATTACCGAGATAACGGATTGGCTCTAATCCTCCATTGATTCGTTCGGAAAAAGGTCACGCACACAATAATCCAATTTATTTATCGTCTAAAAGAAAAACAGGTCAGACGGAAAACGATTTTGTGTAGGTAATGATCAGGGAGGCTTACTTAAACAGGAGGTATTTATTTCTAAAAAGTTCTATATAACATTGTAGTGTAGGTACGGGATAAAGTCAGGTCTTTATTTTTTACCGATTTTTTACTATCATCATCTGCCTAGCTTTTCCTCAACTATGTTGGGGTCGGCTCCCAGTCTATCCGGTTGCAGCTGAATTCCAGTATTTTACATGGAGCGACAACCTATCTAACCTCTACAACCCAGGTAGTACTGGATAATACAATACTCCTTGATAAGACTGGTTGTCAGACTTTCAAGCCACTGACTACCAGTAACGACTGTCAACGATCTACAAATCCTCAATAGAAAAACATAGAAGATCACAAGCTGCCCCGACCCCATAAAAGGGAAAGAGGCTGGAGAATGATGATGATAATTATGTTTTTTAAACACGCTTTCATTAGCTTCACCTGTAATATGTTAAAAAATCTTAGAAGTTAAATTTGACACACTTCCCGGTTTTCGATTGAGGTGAATTTTTTCGTACAATGTTTAGTTTGGATGACAATGCATGGCTAAGTGACGTCATTCTAAATCCAATATGGCGGTCTCCCTAACATCTTACTTATTATTTTTTGTGCATACCTATGATAGTAATTGTTGAAACGAATACGAGAAATAAAATGACGTCACTCTAATGCGTGCCTTTTATTTTTTTTTACTAAAATATTATTTACCATACAATTAGCTATCAGGTTCAGGAAATAAAAAAAAAGTTTTGTAAAAAAACTAAAATGTTACTAAACACCAAGCAAGCAAGAGAAAAGCATCAGCATTCTTTATTTTAGCGAAATTTTCAAACATTTACATGTTGTTATTACGATATCGTTAAATTGCCTTTTCTCCTAAAGTTTACACCGGATCATAAGTGTAAGTAATAAACTATGTGTGTTTTCATTTCGGTGACAAATTGCACCGCTGCACTGCAAGCGATATAAAACGGCATTTTAATGTTCACCAGACTCGCCTTCGCGGCGCTGCGATTTGTTGACCAAAATAAAGAACATTCGTATAAGCTGCACTCCATGTTTATTTCGGTAATCTCTCTGTAAAAATAGAACACGAAAATAATCATAATTAACTCTTATGTCGATAAACTAGTCATCATCATCATCATCATTTCAGCCGAAAGACGTCCACTGCTGGATATAGGCCTCCCCCAAGTGAATCCAGCGGATCCTCGCAGTCTACAGACCGACCGCTTTAATGAGTCCTCGCCCGCGGGAAACGGACGCGGGCGCATTATAGGACAGGAATGCGCCCAGTGAACGCACCTCCCTCGGTCTCCTTTCTCGTCATACCCCCGCGTCCCTGTAACCCGCGGGCGAGGACTCATTAAAGCAGCCGGTCTATAGTCATAAAGATAAGCAATCAATATTAATGTTTAAATGGATAAAGAACAATGCCAAAAGCCCACACATGATTATAAAAATAGTTGAAGTAAACGAGTAGCGTTATTTCACACTGTCCTTTAAATTATATTTCTTCCTTTAAGTACAGCTTAGAAATAATACCATTACAGTACTTAGAAAGTTCCTACTGGTATAAAATAAAACGAATTTTATGATTGCTTTCCGAACAGATGATTACGAGAAATTCTCATGAATATTACAAATACTATCGGTAGACGTCGGGAATATCGAATATCGGACATGTTAAGTTAGTCTTGAACACTTTAGTTTGAAAGGAATGTTGAATTTAGTTCTCGATTTGAAGTAGTTTATTCTTTTAGTTTTGTTTGTTCACTTTGGTTTCCCGTGTAGAGTTTCATATCATTTCATTTATTTCAGTAACAATTTTTACATCGTATCGAAATTTTACACTAAATTATAAAATTAAAGAATTACAATAGAAATCATTATTATAACAGTAACCAAATAAATTAAATAAAAATTAAAACATTAACAATTCCCCTGTTATAATATGTGAAATTGCAAATTAAAATAAAAACAAAAACAAATTCTATAAAAACAAACAGCATTCCAATTAATGTCAAAAGTATAATATAATGTCAATAAAAATAGTAATGTTAAAAAATAATGTATGTCAAATAAAGAATGTAAAAACAAATTAAATCACATTCATAAATTACTAAATAATAATCGAAAATAATAATGCCAAATTTAGAGTTAGAATAATGTTAACTGTTCCGATATTCTTTTGGAGTTGATATTTTAGTAAAGTTAATAAAGTATTGATTTCAATTTTATTAATTAAAATTATTTTCAGATATACACCTACCACAGCTTGTCTCTGCATCACCCAAAGGTTGACTGGTAGAAAATGCCTATGGCATTAATTCCGCCTCTGTACTTTTGTGCTTGAAGTGTTAAATAAGTAAATAAATATTGACCTGAGAAATAGTTTCATAAATTAAACATTGACATGAGAATACCAGCACTAATCCCAAACAATAATGAAACAGATAAGGATACTACATTACTCAAAAGTACTCAATACTCAAATTTTTATTGCATTCCATAAGTACTACATAGATGGTGTAACAAGGTAAAAGATCCATATGGACCCTGTCGGGCACAGCAACATTAGGAGAGAGGAAGAGGGCTAAGCAGTAATTCAATAATATCATATAAATTATTAGAAATTATGAACTTGGACGAAGCAAAACACACATACTTCATGTAAGGTTCGCAGCAGGTGGCGTTCTGTCTCATGGCGACATGGAAAGAGCGACTGTTGCAACCCCGTGCAGGGCACGCCACCATAGTGGCGATAAGTCCCCTCTTTGAGGAGTGGCTAGAGAGGCGCCACGGCGCCCTCACCTACCGCCTGACGCAGGTCCTCACCGGACACGGTTGTTTTGGGTGGTTCCTGCACCGAATCGGGCGGGAAGAAACGCCCGGGTGTTTCCACTGCGAGGATCGTCCGGAGGACACGGTGGAGTACACTGTGGAGGTCTGCCCCGCTTGGGCGGAGCACCGCAGTGTCCTCGTAGCGGCGATTGGCGGCGCCGATTTCTCGCGTTCGGCCGTGGTTCAAGCCATGGTCCGGAGCAAGAGGGAATGGAAAGCCGCCACCTCCTTCTGCGAAGCAGTCATGCTAATGAAGGAGGCGGGACGTGAGAGGGAAAGAACGTCACGTCCCAGCCGCCGCGGGAGACGCCCTGGGCGTCGGGGGTCACGTGGTGGCTCCCGGCCACCGTAGGCGCGGGCCTGTGGACGGCGAGTTATGGGCTAGCTCGCCGTCCGGCCGTCTTATGACGACAGGCCGTGTCGACGGCGCGTTCATGTTCCACGCGCGCCTCAAAGAGATGTCAGCATCCAAGTAGGGGTCCACATGGGCCGATGCCTACCAGGGCTGCGGGACTGTTCGAAAGAGATACCGTGGCCCTGGAACACAAAGGGCAAAGAAGGAACATGGATGTGTTTTTGTCAGTACATGTCTGACACTCCCTTCCACTCCGCCCAGAGTGGGAGGGGGGTGTCATTTGATGATCTTCAATCCGAAAAAAAAGGGGGCAATGCATAGAGGTGGAAGATGATGATGGTAATGAAAATCAACGCTTTGTACTAAAATCCCTTGGTCCTGTTCTAGATGCGATGCTTCAAACTACATACATACATAATATCACGCCTGTAATGTTTCGCCAGTTATGTTTTAAGTCCCATGGAAAAGGGGGTGAGCCTATTGCCATCATCTGTGCACTAATCAAGACTCCGTGGCTGCTTTTGAGAAATTCCTTATAGAAAAACACAATAGCTCTTTGCCCGACCCGGGAATCGAACCCAGCACCTCATACTCAGCAGTCGCGCTTGTGACCACTCGACCAACGAGGCAATCAAGTTAATGTTTCAAACTAATTTCCGTTTAATAAGTTTAAGTCTGACAACCTGTACTGAGTAATACGATAACCCTTGGTAAGAACCAAGGGGTATCGTATTACCCAGTACTGACTGGGTTGTGGAGGTCAGATAGGCAGTCGCTCCATGTAAAATGCATGGTATTCAGCTGCATCCGGTGAGACTGGAAGCCGACCCCAACATAGTTAGGAAGAGGCTAAGCAGATGATGATGATGAAGTTTAAAAAGACACACGATAGGACTGGGTTCGAAATACCTAACCGAAGTTCTTTGATGTTCTATCGTGTTTTAAGACAAAATTATGAAGATTTCAGTGAGATAACATTATTTGAAGCTGTTAGAAACGGCGCGCTGCTCTTTATTGTGAATTTAATTTGATTTAGTGGTGCTCAGTTTGAATGAGTACCGCATTACCAGCAAGTGTTGCTTCTTCTTCAGTTGTTGAATATTTGTGACTTTTATTTTTAGCATGTTTGAATAAGTTAGCACTTTTGCTACGGTTTTATTTTTGGCTTGGATTTTCGAGGTGTATTCTCGATTTTGCACTTTTATTTGAGTGATTTCTTGAGTAGGCACGGAAAAATAAGTTAATGTTCCCAAATAGGTAATTATTATAACTTTGGTGGTTTTTATGCCAGAACCTAATTATTGCATAAGCAAAAGGAGCGCATATGTAGAAACGGAATAGAAAAAAGTAAGCCTAAGAGATGCTACTTTTTTAGTTAAATAAAGCTTATTTTTACCTAACATTTTTTTCCGCAGATGCGCCCTTTTTGCTTTCGGTGTGGCAGTCTTGCTTTATTCAATTATGAAAAGTTTTCTTATCGAACAACAATTTCTTATTGAATTTGTTGTTACAAAAGGAAACTCTTCACTCGTGTCGCCAAATTTTCCCAACGGTGATGAAAGTTATGAACCAAAGGCCATTCACATTTGCTTTTCAAATACATAATTATGCTCATTATGTCAATACCCAACCTCATTGACACTTTGAAAATGAGCAGGTGTGACGTAGAGTTTTAAAAGAATAAGAGGCCAGCTTCTACTGGTTGTGTTACCACTGACGTAGCGGTTCACTGTTGATACATCAATTTCAGTATTTGCTCATTGTTAAACCCACGATTCATTGAATCATTATTGGCTTTATTAGTCTTAGGTCCAATTAAGACGATAATTATGTTTAATTGGACCCAGTTTGAATGTATCTGTTATATAGAATTGCATTGAACTCTGAATACGTATAAATGGTGTAACAAGACCCTTAACGAAGCCGAAAGTCAGTTGTTCTCCCTATCATTGAGATATTTTTTTTGTTCTAGACCATACCTGGGAACATTCTAGTTACGGAGATATTGGGAGTCAAAGTTTCAACATTTTCACAAGTTTTTTTTTTTTTAAATCCATGTTTAAAATGTAAGATTTTTACTTTAAACATCTCCACGACTCCCGTACTATTCAATCCGTCTATCAGCACAATGTCTTGAGTGCGTTACATTGGGTCCTACCGTCAAAATAAAATCGTTTCCCAGCAATAATTTTTGCGTAAAGTTACTTAGTTTGATGTACAGAATGCTTGGTTGACGGCTTCGTTAAGGATCTTGTTACACCCTGTATACACGTGTATAGCAACTTTTAAAATGGTTTTTCTTATAATGTATTGATTATAATTTTATGTAGTTACGATCATACTGTTTTGGAACCCATACAATAATAGAAATAGGTCTTTCATCAAAGTTTGCAACAAATATTCACAAGAAAATCGCTCTCGATTCTTGCTTAGTGTATACATATTAATGATCGTAAGTATACCCATTACACCCAATTCTCAGCATATAGCACCCAGTTCGCGCCTCAATAAGCAATCCTCAAAACCTCACACTAATAAACGTGAATATTTATACAAATATAAACGTTTTATAAACCAGTATTATGTCCTGAATGAGTTTCATGTGGCATACATAGCGTTCTATTAAAGCCGAGTCACATCTAAACGGGGGTGTCTGTAGTCACGTTGGCGCACTTCGTAAAGGAAGGAAGCAATTCAGCGCGGACTGCTGTGTTCCCGCCTTCTTTGTCGACGCCCTGTAGCTTGTTAGGCGTTTGGTGGGTTCGTGACCGCTAGACTTTATTAGCGGTCATGTCTGATTTGTCTTTAAGAGTTGTTCCTGCCGTCTAACATTTTGAAAGGGTTTTAAACTGTAAACAGTCTCCACCTTCAACGGTTAGTTCGATGCGGCTCGAACAACAGGAATGATTCGTTCAAATGCTAACGTGCGTTGTATCCATTTGAGCAAATTAGCAGTGGAAAATGGATGATGGTAACCCCCTATGTGTAAATCCATACTTAAAACATAACACATAACATCAAGCCTGTAATCAACGGAAATTAGGCAGAGTTGTGTCTACTACTACACCCACATTTGACCCGTTATGTTTAAGTCCACTTTAATAGGGGGTGAGTCAATAATTGGGCACACGTTCAGGCTCCGTGGCAGCTGCTGACTGAGAAACTCGTAATATTTTCTTTTTTTTCACTTTGCCCGACCTGGAACTCGAACCCGAGACCTCATGCTCTGCAGTCGCGCTTGCGACCACTACACAAATAAAACATACCAATAGTAGTATTGTAACTACAAAAGTAGCTCTGTCTATCTATCTGTTACCTTCCCTCGCCTTAACTGCTTTGGGTGTAATTAGGCACACAAATAATCCTTGACCCTTGAAATACTTTCTTTTGGAATAATCTCCGACTTCCTCGCGGACGCAGCAGTGGACGAAAACTACATATAGCATCACGCCTGTAATCCCCGAAGGGTTAGGCAGAGGTATACCTAATAGTACACCCATATTTCTTCAGTTATGTTTAAGTCCCATATAATAGTGGGCGAGCCTATTGTCATCAACCGGGCACAAATCGACTTCGTGGTTGTTACTGAGAAATTCCTAGTAGAAAACCCCAATAAAAATTTGCCCGACCCGGGAATCGAACCCAGGACCTCATGCTCAGCAGTCACGATTTCCGACCAGTAGACCAAGGAGGAAGTCTAAAAACAAGTATAACATATACTCAATACTCAAATTTTTATTGAATTCCATAAGTATTACATAGATGGTGTAACAAGGTAAAAGATCAATATGGACCCTGTCGGGCACAGCAACATTAAGAGAGAGGAAGACGGCTAAGCAGCAATTCAATAATATTATATAAATTATTAGAAATTAGAAATTTAATTGGGTGTATAATTATGAATATACATAATACATTGTTAGGTTTGTTCATATAGGTATAGTATATTAGTTATTTTTATTTATGTATTGCATAACAATAATGTAGGTAATTATTATGAAATTATTAGAAGTATTTAATTATTATTAAATTATTATTATTTGTGTATTCATATTTTCATATTTATATTTGGTTTCCTAAATTCCATATTATTCCATATTATATTATATATATTTTTCGTAAAGTTTGGTGTATTACATGAGAGCGAATAATTTTATTTTGTAATCGATTTGTCATCTAGAAACTCTTTTACTGAGGCCTTGGATTGCAGAAATTGTTTAATACCCTTGAAATATATTAATACCCTTTGATGGTTGCTCACCTACATTCAGTAAAATAGCTCTAAACGGTAGTTAAACAATCTCTCCTTCCAAACTTGACATATATGAGCACCTTGCGTGATACTCATGTTACACTACACTCAAGTGTTGTGTCAAATAAAATATACGTTAAATTCGTCTTCCTTGTTCTGCAATATAACATCCTTTACACTACAGAATTTCACGACAACTTTCCTCGCGTGACGTGTCTGGAAGCGTAAAAGCATCGTTTCATAGTATCGCTTACCTTTAAGTAAGTAGGTACATAAGTATATCTATTACCTATTTACAACATGTTCTACTGCTGATCCTGATACTGTTAGCCTGTGTCCACTGCTGGGCAAAGGCCTCTCTCCATCACTTCCAAATTCGAAATATCCTACTTCTAATACGTCTAATACTAATTTTTAATATTTTTATTCGCAAACCCTGCGTAGGGAACTACAGCTACAACGTCACCGTAAGACGTTATTAATGGAACGAAAATTTCGAGAGTTGTGAGCAGGGTGCGATGGTCTAATTGGTGAAGACGTCCGGTGTACTGAATCGGAAGGTCGCAGGTTCAAACCCTGCTCGCACTAGAATTTTTTTTTCCATGTCAAAACAGCCGTCTAATACTACTTCTACTTCTAATACGTCTAATGCTACTTCTACTTCTAATATTACTAGTACTTCAATATCCAGGGCCAATGTGGACCACTGGTCGTTAGTTTTGTCCAGCTCGTCCCGCTATCTCCTGCGAGGTCTACTAGTCTCCGTTCTACTAGTCTCGACTTTTTTTGTTGACTGCCTCGTTGGTTACAAGTCGAATGCGACTGCTGCTGCGAACTTGGGGTGGTCTGACCCCAGGTCGAGCAGTGCCGTTTGCTTTTTTCATTTGAAATGTCTCAAAAGGAAACAGGAGGCAGAGGCCTCGGACTTCTTGCCCGATAGCAAAATAACCTACTTATAAAACGTCGAGAAAACCACGGTTCGTGTTGGTCGTTTCCTATGGAGAAGAACCGTCAATTACCTCGATTCCTTTCACATGTTTATTTATTTATATTTTTGGCCTACTTCGACCCACTTCAGGGCAATCGCAGTTCTTCTTTAGAATTCACTCTACTTTTTGCTACAGTAGATCAATCCTGCCGGTAGATGTCAAGCTCGCCTCGCTATTTTCGCCTGGGTCTGCTGTGATGCCACCAGACTTGTTCCGGGACTGTGGTCAATTTTACATGTGACTTAAATATTTTATTCCTGGTGTTTCCCTGCTTCGAGGAAAACAGGCAGGCTGTTTCCACCTTAAAATAAACATAAGAAATTACTTAACCAAAACACAATACACGAACGAATATCATCTTTGAATTACCGGAAACCTTTCATATAGCAACTGAGCTGTGATATCTGATTCTAATTAAATTCTCAAGCTTTTACAAGGTGACCAATTTAACTTGAAACTTTAAGATGGCGCCAGCTGACGTAATTTTGAAACGTCAAAGATACGTCAAACTCATTATCCAGTTTAGTTCTGAAATTCGCCGCGTATCAAGTTATAATGGTTGTTAGTACATCAAATGCGTAATGTTTCTTCGTTATTTGATTACGTGCTATTAATTAAGTTTTATATGATGTAAACTTCACACGTTAAGGTGTTTTAGTACTTTGACTAAGTGAGTTAGATAAGAGACTGGCGCTTAGAATAATTGGTTAATGTGGCTTTAACAGAAGACGTTTGAAGTCGAGTACCAATTAATAGTGGTTCTCGGAAACTTATGAGATCGTTAAATAGTTCAGTGACATTCTGTGAAATAGAGTACTTTTATATTTGCATAAATGACACACCATTAAAGTACTTTCAGCTTTAAAATTCGAACCAAAATACAGTTAAATCTTAAGCGACGACACTTCAAAACAATGTGTTAAAGAAGAGTGAGAAAACACTATAGATGACCACCACATGTAAAACAGAGACCGAATATCATGCCTGTCAAAAACTCGCTTAACGACTCGGGAGCTGCGACGCATACTTGCCGAAGTCTTAAAAATCCATTTCACACAAAAACTTTTAGAGTGGCGCTACACTTGTTAATTTTCTCATACCAACCAGCAGATTACAAGCGGTTACTTCGCAGACTTTGTACTTTATAATCCAGTCTTCTCCACTTTGTTCATAATTATGCGAAGCGCCCCTAACTGAATTAGTAAAGGAGGCGACATCGTCTTTGATTTACATTTGCACAGAATTTTCCTGGAACTAACTTCGTGACAGATTGTAGCTGCAAGCTTGGAGCGAGTACAGTGAGGTAAGTTCGTTACTTGTGTAGGCTGGATATAGCTTCATTTAATATAAATAATGTTGATAGAGGAACAATGGCTTTTTGCCTGTGTATTTTTTTAGCCCAGTAATCACGGTGGGCTAGGTATCGTTGATTGCTAGATTACACTATTGATGTCTTCGTTAGTTGACAACAATTGTAACACACACTGCCTGAAACATAGCTTTGAATAAATCTAAACCAGGCAGGTCGCTACCAAACATTTGAATTACTCACATCTTTATTTGCAACTGTATAGTTTACTTATAAGCAAAATACAGGGTGTAAACAGACCTTTCACGAAGCCGTCAACCAAGCATTTTGTACATCAAACTAAGTAACTTTACGCAAAAATTATTGCTGGGAAACGACTTTTTTTTTTGGGGTGTAAAATCACGTTTCACGGTGGGACTCGATGGAACGCTCTTAAAGCATTGTGCTGATGGATGGATTGTATAGTACGGGGGTCGTGGAGGTGTAAAGTAAAAGTTTTACATTAAAAACAGGTATTTAAAAAAAACTTGTGAAAAAGTTGGAACTTTGACCCCCAATATCTCCGTAACTAGAAGGTTCCCAGGTATGATCTAGAACAAATAAAATATCACAAAGACGGGGAGAACATGTGAACAATCCTTCCATCCTTCCTCAATTTACACCCCATATACCATTGTATGAGAAATAATAATACTGCGCCTAAATAATATACACTTTTTGTAACACTCTTTTTTAGATTTTTATCATTTTAAGCATAAGACGAAATAAGAGCAACGGATTTAGTAGGTATCATCTTCACGGAAAGTACAAGGTGAAAGCTAGCCATACGATTATTTAATTCACAAAAACAGAAGAAAGCGACTTCCAACTAAATGATAAAGCACAGTTACAACTTTTATCTTAGATACGAGTAAGTGATAAAGGAGATATGCGAACAGCGTGTAAAATAAAGCATCCATCGTGCCCAAACAATCGCGATAACGGCACAAAACTAACACTCAATTCGTAACAATTGGTTAACTTGGAGAAATATCATTGGGGTATCCAATCACACATTTAATGAGCTAACTTTATATTTGGACCGAAGTTCCCCTTTGTTATGTTCAAAAGATTATTTAGACAACGAAATGTGACGCAATCAGAACTTTCTGTTGAACAAAAGGAAGGATTTACTGGGACCCTCATTGGGGCCTTTATTTAAAGAGTACCGCACGAGTACGCGTGCGTAGATATGAAAGATCAAACTTTAGAAAGAGAAAGAGACCATCATAAAAGTATGAGTGACAGAGAAGACGCGAACTTTTTTAAGTTTCCGTAAACAAATAGCACAAACGAAACCTTATCAGAGTACATGTTAATATTTTCACCGGGAAAATAACTCTGTCTGTGTATCGGTCTGTTAGATTTTGACGCCTTAACGGATTTGGATGGAATTCCGCGCACGGATAGACTATGACCTGATCTGGTTAGCACATAGGATACTTTTTATTCCGGCAGCACGTTTCCGTCGAAGTCACAAGTCGTAAAACGATACCGTACCGGCTAAAGCTCTATTATTTCATCATAACATCACGCCTCGTAATCCCTGAAGGGTTGGGCAGAGGTGTACCTAAACAGTACACCTACATTTCGCAAGTTATGTTAGAAAGTCCCATGTATTACGGTATTATTTATACAATAGAATTTTTGTGCCATATTTACAGTTGCATCTATTAGTTGGAAAATGTTGTAAATGTCCGGACAGAGTGAGGAATGACACAAGGATGCGAGTGTGGATGGCTTTACATTAGGTGGACAGACGACTTGGTAAGGGGACGTTGTTTACAGTCGCTCGGCGTCGTTTGTTATGGAAATCTATGGGGACGCCTCCTGTCATGGCGGCACGTCGTATTGTATGTAGCAAAACATTGCGGTGTTTGATTTTGTTGGTGGTAGAAGGCCGAGTGTTATGGTGAACTATAAAGTATAGTCAGATTTTAGAACATGCTTAATTTTTGTAAGCAGTCAAAATCTAGTAGTGTGATCATCGGACTGCCAAGTCATTGGACTCGACACGCTCGAGACAAGACAAGACACGTACCTCTGTTTTTTAGAATTCATGTACGTATTGTTTAATTATCACTTGCTTCGGTGAAGAAAAACATGGAGAAAACCAGCGTGCCTGGCAGATATTTCTCGACGGCAACTTTCATGATATTTCTATCCAAGGATAAATAACAGAGTATAACATAATTACATCACGCCTGTAATACCCGTAGGATCAGGCAGAGGTGCCTAACAGGGTGTACTGACAGGTGTATACAGCCATATTTCCAGTTATGTTTATTCCCATGAAAAGGTGGTGATCCTAAAAAAAAGGCATTTTTTTTTAGCTTTGCCAAACACTAGGATTTTTTCCTGTATCGTGGGCGCTTTTACAAACATTTAAACACAAACGGCCAGACCCGGAACAACTACCTGTAGATCATACAAATATTTGTTCCGTGCGGACCCGCGACACGCGACACGCAGCGCAGCAGCCAATCGCTCAGCCACTGCGCGAATCGTGCCGTCAAAACATTCAAAACACTTCATGTAATTACACTTTGCCCGACCTGGTAATCAAACCCAGGACCTCAAGCTCAAATATAGCGCTGGCAACAACTAGGCCAACGACGGAGGCAGTATAATATAGGTGGGTACAGTATATGCCTGCAGAGAGTTAATCATCATAATATCCGATAGTAACCGTTAAGCGATAGAACATAATCCTCTTTAGTCTTCGCGGATCGGTATTTCAGGGGAAATACCTGAGGTATGTTCATCGAGCTTAAGTATTAGTGTCTATGCAGTTGGATGTCGTAAATGCCATGTACTTCATTTGTATAATCACTAGAGACTGGATTATATGCAACTTAAATATGCCGAAATATGTATGCGTAATAAATTTCGAAATATGCAACAAAAACGTAAAAAGACCAAAATATGTAGCATATTATTTTATGAAATTTTACAAAATATAATATTATAACTAATTAAAATCAGCATACATAAAAAAGTAAGTAACTATTTCAACAAATTCCTCATCTACGAGATATTAGGTATGATATTTTGTTCTTCGGAGCTTTTTCGAGTTTGTTCCAATTTCACTGTAGTACAGTCGGTTGAAATGAAACATTTTTTTTTTATTATTTGACAATGATCGTTCTAGTTTTGAATTTAGAACCTTTATTCGCAATTCTTCAGGCACATTTTTGCATTTTTCTTTCAGGAGAAATCAAAGGAAATATGCGCAAATAATGCACAATCAGCCGATTTTAGCTAAAATGTGCAGTATCCATCACCTGAAGCTTTCAGACTATACTACCTGTAGTTGTTAATTGTTTTAGTAGTTTCATTTCAATCCTGAACTTATGTCTAATGTATTACTAACTTCATAATTAAGTCTTCTAACATTTGGTTTCCAAAATCATTGCAAAAAAAAGATGTTTTGTTTGTTTTTCTTCAACCTTTGGCCACCCAATGTGAGTGTCTCTTCATTTTTGGCGGTTTTGTGTCATTACTATAAAGTTTTTCCAATCACTTAAATCAGATTGTTAGTAGTCATGGAAATTGTTTCATGATTTCCAAAGTTCTTCTTTGTGTTCAAGCTTTAATGTTTGTCCAGTACGATTGTCAAAATAGAAGAGATGTGTAAGTATTAAAAACATTAAATTCAAATATAAACGCTAACGTAATTAATCCACAATTTTCCAACGACTTGTTATAACAATTTGTTCTGAAGAATTTTCATCTAAGCTGTTAATTTATATTTTAAAGTGGTGTCAACGGAGTTGCTAAGTTTTAGTTCAGCTAAGTGCTAAGTTTTATGTAGTTTTAAACTAGGTACAGTAGCTACATAATTTTCAAGTTACGCACTTTAATATTTTAGGTTAAAAATCCAAACTTCGTGACTGCTACTGAGAAATTTGTAATGGAAAAATCCAATAACACTTTGCTCGACAAGGGAATCGAACCCAGGAACCTCATGCTCAGCAATCGTGCACTCGATCAACGACGCAGTCCATCAGTTTGCATTGTAATATTAGTTTATTGATTACTTACTTTCTGAATTTTACCGTAGTAAACCAAAGTGTTACATAGCATAACATGTTTTGAATGTAAAGTTTCGAAATTTGAACAATTCACTGTGTTCCAATATCCTTAAGCTAGTTATATGAAGGTCACTTACCTGCATAAGTGTAGATACGACAAACTGCACTTTCTGTACTTGGGTTATAAAATAAGTGCAGTTAAACAGAATTTATTTCAGTAAACAAAGGCTGTTATTTCCTTATTTCTGAACGTTGCGATTTCTAATTAGTTTTCTAATTAGTGTTTTACAAGCACTGGCCGATAATACGTCGTTAGTTAATTTTCCTCTATTGTACACGTGTTCGTTATCCTTCTTGGATTAAAAAAGGAATACTTCCCTGATATTGTTTCTCGCATTTTTATTTACTTTATTGTAGTTCTGGCTATTTCTGTAATCTATACTGTAATATTATAAAGCTGAAGAGTTTGTTTGTTTGTTTGGTTGAACGCACTAATCTCAGGAACTACTGGTTCGATTTGAAAAATTCTTATAGTGTTGGATAGCCCATTTATCGAGGAAGGTTATTGGCTATACAATTTTACGCGGACGAAAGTCAAGACAAGTCTGACACTCCCTTCCACTCCGCCCAGAGTGGGGGGGTCATTTGATGATTTCCCATCCGAAAAAAAAAAAAAAAAAAAAAGAGTTTGTTTGTTTGTTTGGTTGAACGCACTAATCTCAGGAACTACTGGTTCGATTTGAAAAATTCTTATAGTGTTGGATAGCCCATTTATCGAGGAAGGTTATTGGCTATAGCAGCTAGTATTACTAACTAACTATACTAACCTAAGTGAGAATTATTTTATTTTGAGCTTTATCTATACTAATGTTATAAACACGAAATGAACGCGGTTTGACGATCACGATCCACGATGATTTGTCATTGAGTAGGCTTGTGTTTGGTGATAATTTCGTGCTTCAAATTTTACTTCGCCAAAGTTCTCATTCATTTCTCAATGGAATCTTCTAGCTTTTCAGCAATATTATAATATGAACCCTCATTGATAATAAAATATTTAACGAGCTTTAGATGAGTTGAATCTATTGGTTTACACGTTGTTTTAAAGTAGTTTTCATTTCGGACCAAAAGATCCAATCATTTTCAGTAAAATTTCTCGTTCATTGAATATGAAAAGGAGTAATATTAGAGAATTTATAAATAGCTAGCTAGCTCTCACCCGCGGTTTCACCCGCGTAATCTAAATTTTTCCACAATCTTTACTAATCATAGCTTATGTGTTATTCTGGTGTACAAGACGTCTTGCTGCAAGGTTTCATCAAAAGCCGTTCAGCGTTTACAGCGTTAAGGTGTAATAAACACACACACACATTTCTATTTATAATTTCTGTGTGATAGGACTCATTAAGAACGAAAGGTCAGTGCTGTGTAATTACACAGAATTTATTATAAAATTAATTATGTTTAAAATTAACGAAGCGTATGTCGTTAACGAAAATAATGATTCTAAGTATTTCGCTGTCCTTTATTTTTGTCTTTTTATTTTCACTCTTTTCAGGTTCATTACGATAATTAAACAATACGAGATCATAATGGCTTTTAGCTGGAAGTGTTGATGCGCAGTTAGATAAGGAAAAGTTCAATGTTGGTACACTGGTAATTTTTCCTGATAAGATACTAGGTGGTCCAGAGGCATTAGCACGTGCGCGCGGTGTAACCGTAACGTTATTACGTCGATTTTAAAATTAAAAATACTTGTTGCACGTATAATATTTTTATTGATTTTAAGAATTTAATTATCTCGCGAGGAGCTCGTGGCTAAACAATAACAGCCGCTCGGGTCGATCTTTAGGTTAAGCCGTGCTTGCCTAGGTTGGTCTGTGGATGGGTGACCACCCATTGCTTACCGAGTTTCCTCCGTGCCTCGGAAAGCACGTAAAGCCGTTGGTCCCGAGTGTCGTTTGTAGATCTTTGACAGTCGTTAGGTAGTCAGTGGCCCGAAAAGTCAGACAACCAGTCTTTCCAAGGGGTATCGTATTACCCAGTATTAACTGGGTTGTGGAGGTCAGATAGGCAGTCGGTCCATGTAAAATACTGGTATTCAGCTGCATCCGGTTAGACTGGAAGCCGACCCCAACATAGTTGGGAAAAGGCTAGGCAGATGATGAAGAATTTAATTATCTCTGTGGATGATACTGATTGTGCTTGTTGTAAAAAATGTAATTAAAATGCTGTAGGATATAATTGTATTTTCGATTCAAAAATCGACGTATTTACGTTACGTTTGTACTGCGTGCTCGTGGTAAGGCCACTGGTATCAGCTGTAAAAATTATCAGCAGAATATTGGATTTTTGTTTTCATCACACACATTTTTATTCACATCACATTTTTATTTTCTCTAATTTCATACTGTTTACACCTAGTTTTATGTGCACGCTGTAGTCTCTTGTATAATAGAAGGAGCATACGTAAAAGAACTATTTGTATAATTGTGATTTCTTGTAAATCCATTGTTGGAGATCCCAAATACATTAATAAAAAGTCCTAATTCGCCTGATACTCTAAGGACATTATTAATTCATACTCTATTTTCTTTTTGATTTCTATTCTTCTGGTATGATTACCATTACCAGCAAAATGAAGAACTGCAACACTACACCCTTACTTCAATTCCCAGTCTCACTAATCAAATTCCTCGCAGCACTTTCAAGCAGCATTACCATTAAGTAGGTCAGCAGAGCTCTAAGCCACGTGGAACAGTCGAGAGAGATCTTTTTATCTAACTCGTTACCACTGAACGTGTACTAGAGGAACATCGGTAACGAGAGCGGTAAATCTTTTCCTTTAGCGGTAAATACACGAGTTTAGGTGGTAGAGATTTACTTTCTTTATTTACTGACACTACGAGACACGTCCAAAGGAATAGGGATGAAGAAAATGTGAGGAAGAAGGCTCATTCTTATTCTTTATTGCACACAAAATCATCATTTGTCTAGCCTTTTCCCAACTATGTTGGGGATGGCAACACTTCCTTAAAAAGACTAGCTTTGTTTTTTATGTTACAAGAGAGAATAAGTAGGAGACGACCAAAAAACGATGGACGGACCACATGATAGATGAAAGATCATATGGCTAGTAAGGAGGTGACTGCAGGGATGAAGACAATGTGTAATAGAGAACTATGGGAGCAGAAGTCATACTATCATCATCTGCCTAGCCTTTTCCCAACTATGTTGGGGTAAGATGTTCCACCCCGAAACCAAAAAAAAAAAAAAAAAAAAAAGGCTTCCAGTCTCACCGGATGCAGCTGAATACCAGTAATTTACATGGAGCGACTACCTATCTGACCTCCACAACCCAGTTAGTACTGGTTATTACGATACCCTTTGGTAAGACTGGTTGTCAGTTGTTGCACACAAAATTAAAATTAAAAATATACATGCAAATTGCAATAATAAGGATCAATGTTATTTCTATTTTACTCATAGTTAGCGAAGTACTTAAAGGTGTGTCAGTTTTGAAAGTGATTTTGAATTACTTATTTATTTTATCGGTTTGCCGACCATAATTATCCACACATGCTAAATGTAACATAAAAATATACATCATGTTCAGTAAAATCAACAAGCTTTTTTTAGATTTAATTTTAAAAATTAGTAGAAATTGTATTTGATGCTGTATTTCTGCTATACACAATAAATTACGTATATTCACACTTTAAACTCAATCTATTTTCCGGGCACAGCTTAGAGGTAACTGAACTAAGTCCTATATCTCCGAAAGCAGTAACTTCAGTTTTTTTTTTTTTTTCTTCTTTCCCAAAGAAATACCTAAAAAAAATCAGAACAGCAAAACCCATTCAACATTTTGGCAAAACAAGAAGCGTCAAAAATGAGAACCTCCCATCTCAGAGTGTCGGGACACGAACTCATTAAAAACTTTGCTAAAAGGGGGGAAGTCTGAATTGGCGACTGGCCAAATTAAATGTTGATAAAAAAAATTAAGCCCCTATTTGCGTTGGGCCATGCAATTATACAGGCGATAAGATTAGGCCCATTTTAGACGACACCAGGCTTCATTTGCATGAATTAGTTTGAGTTGACATGACAAAAACGATCCAAGAGCGAGTTGGATGCGCGCACGAACCGTTCCGTACCACGATGCCATTTTAATTTTTCCTTTTTTATATTACTTGCTATGATAGTGATTGTAGTTGCCAGCAATACCTAACTACAGAGTTGTAGTTATTGACAGAACTTGTTCTGTAAGTACAACTGGCCACATAGCATAATTAGCTATAACACTTGCCTCCTCTCTAAGGAAGCGGCCATAATCCAACATACGAGTCCGGTGCAAATTGGTAAAAGTCACATATCTTTAAATATTTGATTTTAGAACTTATAGTTACCCGTTACGGTTAAAAATACAAGATACAGTCCTGTGAAGTCAGACAGGCAAACAGACGGTGTTAGCTTAGTAAAAGGGGGCCGTAGACACTCACTAGGTACGGAACCCTAAAATGTAACGAAGCCGCGACAGACGTGACTGGCAAACGAATGGCGAATCACGGCGCCTCCTACAGTCCTACGATAATTAAAACGCTTTATGATTTTATTTTTATTTAAATAAAGTCGTGGGAGGGTATCTTTATAATTGTTCGATTGGGGAAAGTTTTGGGAGAGTGTTTATCTGGAGTAATTGGATCAATAGAACAATTTTGAACAATGACGAGAAATTAGATTTCGATGAGTAATAAATAAAACTGGTTCATAGTTTTCAAGTATTTAACTAGGTAGGTATCATCTACCTCTAAATGAAATAGTCATTAGTATTATCAAGTTGTTTATTGAACAAGGCCCCAAAATGGGCCACGATTTTTTTCATCCAGTTACAAGGAAATTTGCCAATAGGCGAATAAATAAAAATTGCTCGACTATTAAAACTGTTGTATGAAGTTTGAAGTACAAAATCTAGTTCTGGCGACGTCTTTCTGTCTTGTAAACCAGGTAGAAATTACAAAAATAACTATTTCTGCTAAAAACCTGCCTACTTTTATAGATTGATTGCTACTAGCATCCTAACAAACACTTAAAAGGAAATGCTTACTCACACTCAACACCTTATTCTTGTTCTCATTCTATTCATGAAATGGTAAACTAGAACGATATTGTTTAATTAAATTTGCATTTTACTGACGACGAAATCAGTATCCGTTTTTTCATAAAAAGTAATGGGAGTAAAACACATAACATAACATTACGTCTCATAATCCCCGAAGCGTTAGGCAGAGGTTTACTTACCAGTACATTCACATTTCGCCAGCTATGTTTAAGTCCTATGTAATAGAAGGCGAGCACAATTAACCGGGCGCAAATCCAGAATCCGTGGCTGCTATGAGAAATTCTGTATGGCAAAACCCAATAGCACTGCCCGACCCGGTAATCGAACCCAGGTCCTCGTGCTCAACAGTCGCGCTGCCGATCACTAGACCAACGCACGAGAAAAAAATGAAATAAATTAATTGCATCTACTCTACAAACAAATATCATTTGACCGTGTTAACCCACTAACAAAATACGAAAAAGGAAGTCGCTAAATAATGCAACATTTCTGACGCCCATAACGGAAAGTGCCACTATTCCGTAATTCCCTATAACACCTCCCCTAATTCATAGCTCAAGGGTGAAACTATATTAATACAAATCGAAACCGATTCAAGGACGTTAGAATCGGGAAAAGTGAACCGATATCCTCTCATATATACGGAGATTGTGGATAGCCAGTGTTATCATACGGTTTATTTTTCAAAGATTCTGCGGAGATCTGTCTAGACTCGAACAAAGTAAAGAAATTGTAAAATTCTTGTACTATCTTCGACTTTGAATCAAAACTGAAAAATGTTTGCGATTTATTCTATGAGGAACTTTTTGCTTTTTCGTCACAGTACTATTGTTTTAAAAACATAAAATATGAATGTGAATCTGTTTGTTGTATTAGTTAGTTTTGATGTAAACAGTTCATTCAATTTCGAGTTAAATATTAACACACCTTACACGTATTCCCAAATAAAAAAATGTTTATTTCAATAACGTAAGGCTTTACAAACATGATTTGGAGATCACCTTTAAAGCAAGAAGATGCTTGTGTTAGGCGACTCCGCTCTTCCTCTTAACATTATAGTGTATGCAATTGAAAACAAAACAAAAAGAAACAAAAATAAGTTAAAAATTAAATTAAAGTGTCAAATGCTATCATTAACACTGAAAACGGGATATTTACTATGTTTACTATTTGTTTTGAGTTCCGATAATTCGTGTTGTTGCAAGCACTATGATAACGTGGGTATTTATGAGCAGACAAATCGTTCTACCCCTAAAAAAATCAAATCGTTGTTCCCTGTTCTTCCTCTTTCTTGTTCATTAACACCCACCCGCAATAACTTCAGTTTATCCGTATCGTGTTAATCAATCAATCAATCATTTCATTTTAAATATTTTTTATACGCAAACGCTGCGTAGGAAACTACAGCTGTTTTTGATATGGAAAGAAAAATTCGAGTGCGAGCAGGGTTTGAACAGGGTTTGTCACCGTAAGACGTTATTAATGGAATCAAAAAAATTTCGAAAACTGTGAGCAGGGTGCGATGGTCTAATTGGTTAAGACGTCCGGTGTACAGAATCGGAGGGTCGCAGATTCAAACCCTGCTCGCACTCGAATTTTTCTTTCCATATCAAAAACAATCATTTTATTGTCAGGCAACTGAGGCCCTTTGATAAAAATACACAAAATAAACTTATACAATAATAAACTAATACATATAAAACCTTATTTAACTATAACTGGACACGAATCGTTGACGGCGTCGTGTTTGGTGCGTGGTGTCGCGTAACCATCCTGGGAATCGTCGGTATACGACACCTTTTGGCCAAAACTCCCCTTTCATGAAGGTCTGATGGACCAGGTGGAGACGGTGAGTGGTGGTGGTTAATGATACTGTTAGAGACCATGTCAGTTTAAAATTTATGTTCCCATAATTATATATTTTTCATTTAGTTGTGCCATTGTGCAGTATAGCAAGAAAATATTCCTCAATTTAGAGCTTCAGCATGATATAAAAGCTCTCGTCACTATAATGAAAGATCTCATTTGTCATGAGTTGCAATTTTTCGCGAATATGAATTTTTCATGCAACGTAACTTTATTTGAACACGACTTTAAAGCATATAGCAATGTCATCGCATATTTAGTCAAAACATTTTGAAGTAATTTGCTTGGTGTGAATTATTACGTCATCACTACTCTTTAATGGTGAAGTAAAACATAGAGAAGAAATCCTCAAGGTGTAAACAGACCCTCCACGAAGCCGTCAATTAAACATGCTTTAAATTAAGAAACTCTATGCAAAAATTGGTACTGGGAATTACTTTTTTTTGGGGGTAAAAAATCACGTTTTACGGTAGGTAGGGCTTTTTTTTTCGGATGGGAAATCATCAAATGACCCCCCCACTCTGGGCGGAGCGGAAGGGAGTGTCAGACTTGTACTGACTAAAACCCATCCATGTTCCTTCTTTGCCCTTTGTGTTCCAGGGCCACGGTATCTCTTTCGTACAGTCCCGCAGCCCTGGCAGGCATCGGCCCATGCGGACCCCTACGTGGTTGCTGACATCTCTTTGAGGCGCGCGTGGAACACGAACGCGCCGTCGACACAGGCTGTCGTCATAAGACGGGCGGACGGCGAGCTAGCCCATAACTCGCCGTCCACAGGCCCGCGCCTACGGTGGCCGGTAGCCACCACATGACCTTCGACGCCCAGGGCGTCTCCCGCGGCGGCTGGGATGTGAGGTTCTTTCCCTCTCACGTCCCGCCACCTCCTTCACTAGCATGACTGCTTCGCAGAAGGTGGTGACGGCTTACCGTTCCCTCTCGCTCCGGACCATGGCTTGAACCAGGGCCTGACGCGAGAGATCGCCGCTGCCAATCGCCGCTACGAGGACACGGCGGTGCTCCGCCCAAGCGGGGCAGACCTCTACAGTGTGCTTCACCGTGTCCTCCGGACGAACCTCGCAATGGAAACACCCGGGCGTTTCCTCCCGCCCGATTCGGTGCAGGAACCTCCCGAAACAACCGTGTCCGGTGAGGACCTGCGTCAGGCGGTAGGTGAGGGCGCCGTGGCGCCCCTCTAGCCACTCCTCAAAGAGGAGACTTATCGCCACTATGGTGGCGTGCCCTGCACGGGGTTGCGACAGTCGTTCTCTCCATGTCGCCATGAGATCACGCCGGAGGTCTGTCCGCTGAGCGGTAATTTGCCGCGGCAGCGGAGTTTCCCCCCGACGTAGTGCCTCCGCGCGCCATTCGTGCAGGCGTGCGAGGACTATCGCCTCCAGATCCCATGGCGGCAATCCGGCAAGGAGGCTAGTCGCCTCGCCGGAGATCGTGCGGTACCCCCGGATTAGCCTTGTGGCTATTACCTTTTGGGGCGCGTTCAGGTAGTGGGCGGCTTGCCGCCTCAAAGAACGCGCCCACACCAGGGCCCCGTAAAGGGCCATGGACCGCACGACCCCCGCGTAGAGCCTCCGGTAGGAGGCGTTTGGACCCCTCAGGTTGGGCAAGAGCCGCTTGAAGGCAGCCCCTGTCCGTTCCAGTTTGGGAGCCAAACGTCGGAAGTGCTCCACGAAGTTCCACCGGCTGTCGAGGACGAGTCCTAGGTACTTCAACGTCGACCCGACGCCGATGGAAACCCCTCCTGCCGTCAGTAGGGATCCCGACGGTGGCGCATTCCGAGGCCCATGAAAACACATGGCCTCGGACTTGTGCAGTACCACCTCGAGACCCAATTGCCGGATCCTCTCCACGACTATCGCAACCCCGCATGTCATGTTTTCGGCCGCCGCCTCGTGCGACCTCCCTTTTGCCAGTAACAGCGTGTCGTCAGCGTAGCAAACTACGCTGACGCCGGTAGGGAGGTCGGCGCGCAGCACCCAGTCGTAACCGATGTTCCACAAGGCCGGCCCCAGAACCGATCCCTGTGGAACACCGCACGACATCTCTCGCCGGTTCCATTCTCCGCTTCGACCAGGGTAGATGACAGCTCTATCCGTCAGGTAGTCCCCGACCACACGACGAAGGTAGACCCGGACCCGGACCCGGTGATACCGGAGTGCCTCCCTAATGCAGCTCCAGGGCATGGAGTTAAAGGCGTTGGCGATGTCAAGAGACACCGCCAAGAGGACTCCGCCCCGGGACACCGCGTCCCCGGTCGTGAGGGCTCTCACGCGCATGATGGCGTCCACCGTCGAGCGCCCCTTGCGGAAACTAAACTGGTGTTCGCAAGATCCGGCCCCATCCCCGCAAGGTGCCCGGCGAGGCGGTTGGCAATGACTCTTTCAAAGAGCTTGCCCACCTCGTCGAGCAACACAATGGGCCGGTATGCGGACGGAGAGTCCGCAGGGCGCCCTGGTTTCCGGATGAGGACCAGCTTCCCCGTCTTCCAACGAAGTGGAAACTGGCCTCTCTCCAAGCATGCGCTTAGGAGCCCTTCCAGTCGGGGCCCGAGAGAGGCCAGGACACAGGCTTTGCCAGGCAAGCCGTCGGGCCCCGGGGCGGTGTTTCTGGCTTTCAGCCTGCGTACCGCCACTCTCAGGTCTACCCCAGTCACCTCCGGAACGTCGTCATCGGTGTGGTCCGCTTCCGGCACCGCACGCGGCGGCGGAGCCATAGGTGGGGGAGGATGTTCCCCTCGTGAAGGGAACAAAACGCTCACCACGTCCTCCACGAGCTCAGGCCGGAGACTCTGCGTCAGCGGGGGGGCCCAGGTGCGGAGTTTGTCCCGCACCATCTTGTAAGGGCGCCTCCACGGATCTCCGTTCAGAGACTCCAGCATCTCCTCGCGGGCTAGGTTCTTGGCCCGCCGGACAGCCTCTTGGAGGGCGGTCTTCGCCGCTCTGTACCCCTCGTACAGTTCCACCTCAATGGCTGCCACATCCGGAGGGCGGATGCGGAGCCTGCGAAGCCTGGTGTACAGGCGCCGCGCGGCAACGAACGCCTCGCGCAGAGACGTCAGCTCTCGCAACCACCAGTACACCTGACGCCGGGCGCTTCCTGGCCGAACTCGGGGCATTGCCACGTCGCAAATCTCGGACATGGCCTCCCGGAACCAACCCGCCTCGTTGTTGATGTCGGCAGGTCTGACCGGTGATGACACCCAGGCCTGCACGATCGAGGCTTCCAGGAGGAGCTCCCGGTCCAACTGCTTCAGCGCCCATCGCGGACCACTCGCGGCCTGTAGGACCGGCGCGCTTGAGGACTGGGTGGAGACGTCGAACCGGATGTACCGGTGGTCGGAATAGGTCTCCACCCCCATGACGCGCCAGTCAACGACACGCGGCGACAGAGCGGGGCTGGCGAACGAGATGTCCACCACCGACTCGCCCCGCATCCACACGCACGTTGGGATAGATCCCCGATTTAGGACGACCAGGCCTGTCTCCAGAGCCCAGTCCTCCACCATTCTACCCCCCACGTCCGTGTAACGAGAACGGTAGGTAGGACTCAAAGTAACGCACTCAAAGCATTGTGCAGATGGGTCGTTTGAATAGTAAAGGGGTCTTGGAGGCATTTAAAGTAAAGTTAAATCATTAAAAACTTGTATTTATAGAAAAACATTCGAAAAAGTTGGAACTTTGAACCCCCAAATTTCCGTAACTAGTTAGGTAGGTTCCCAGGTATGGTCCACAGCAAAAAAAATGATCGCAGTGACGGGAAGAACAAGTGCCTTTCGGCTTCGTTAAGGGTATTTTAACACCCATTATGTCCTGGAACCAAAAAATCGAAGACGAGAGTCATCCACCCTAGGCCCACGACTAGGCCCGCGTGGTGGCATACAGGCCACTCCCTCTCATAGAGAGGAGGTCTGTGTCCCAGCAGTGGGAACGTTACAGGCTGATTTTGTTTTGCAGTAAAATGCCTTGTTGGTCTAGTGGTCGCAAGCGCGACTGCTTAGCATGGGGTCCTGAGTTCGATATCCGGGTAGGGCATAGTGTTATTTGGTTTTTTCATCATTTCTCAGTATCAGCCTCGGATTCTGGATTTGTGCCCGGTTGATGGCAATAGGCTCGCCCCCTATTAGGATAAAATAGGATTATTACATAGGACTTAAACATAATTGACGAAATGTGGGTGTACTATTAGGTACACCTCTGCCTAACTCTTCGGGGATTACAGGGGTAATGGTATGTTTAAGAAAACACCTAATCATAAAACAAATTGATTTGCAACGAAAACTAAAAACTATTAATAAACGAATTAAGCTCTTTCATCTCAAATCTTGTTATTTATTTAAAAGGGGCTCTTTGTTTCCTCAAGGAAAATAAACGAGAATCAACAATTTCTAAGTCTTTGTTAGTTTTAGGATAAGCGAGGCATTTTCCTTTTAAGTAGGCATTTAGTTAAATCGAGACAAAGGAAATTCTTTGACTAGGTTAGGAAAAAGGTAGTCTAGAATCCCTTATACTTTGGTTTAAAGAGTGAACGTATTTTCGTGGAAATAATGTTTGCTGATAAAAGTGTTATGTTCACATTGGAGGTGAGAGAGGTCACTTGAAGTAATTTTTATTTTCTACAGTGGCCCCGCGCGGTGTTGACTTTACGTAAATACGTCGATTTTTAAATTAACAATAAATAAAAATCATCGATAAAAATAAACAATAAAAAAACAAACTTACATTTGCAGTTGAAAAACCTGTCCCATACATAATGTATGGGACATTATGTTTAGGAAAATAAGTTATCCAAGTACATTTTATAAGTTGGTCGACTACTACTCGTAAACTTGTAAAGTCTACTTAGCTGTGATAGATTTCCTTTTAACTTCGTTATATATACTACTACCGTGAATTTTTTCACATACCCAAACATAACCGTTTAGCTGGTAGAGGGGGAGACACTTAGTCTAACAAAAATTAGCACTTTAAAGCTTAATATTTCACAAACGAATCCCTTAATCGAAATATTGTTTTAACAAACTCGCAATATTTTTTAAAGACCTATCCAACGACATCTTAAACTACGGACTACGTGAGAAAAAAAGATCCCCACTTTAGGTATACAGGAGATACCACTAATAAAATACAAAACTACAAATACAAAAGTACTCTAAAATAACCTATCCAATTTTCATATTTTCTTGTTCTTGATATTACCCTGTCTTAGTAGGCCAAGACACGGCTTTATTTGATGGATGATCTTTTCAAGCCGATTACTGATTGTTGAACTCAATATTATCTAAGAATTTTGATGCTAGGCGCTTGTGAAAGAGATTTTGAATCGACAAGGCTCGCCTTGATATTTATTTATGTTATGGTAATTTCTTTGTTTGTCGAGCACCTTTAAGCTTTCATCGGTTCCCTGTCTATATTGCAAGGAAAAAGGTGGCTTTTGTAAGTTTTTGGTTATATGCAAAACGTGCGCTTGCTAAATCTAACAACCAAGGAGTCGGTTCGGTTATTTTTTTTTTTTTCAATATAAAAGGTAAAATACTGATTCCACCAAAAATTGCAATGAGAATTTAAAAGAAAATAAACAAGAACATTTCTTCATGTTTAAGGAAATCTCAGAAACAGGTAATTCATATTGAATTAACGGTACAATTCGATTTCAATCGACTTCCTTCATCTAATTCTTACAGCGAGCCCGAGAGTTCCTCAGCCTCTCAATTTTCCAAAACAAAAGCTGACGTATTTTAAACAGGAATGTTCATTAAACACACCTATTTTAAAGACTGGTTTATATTACCCTTGTTTATATTTACCTAGTTAATTAATTTGGGTTTAATTATCTGTCTTCCAAAATTATTTCCTCTTAAATTATCTCGTGCAAGACAAACGAGGTTTTAGGCCCTTATGCGAGTAATTTGCGAACCGTCGGCAAGTCCAAATAAAATATGCGAGGGCCTAATGAAAACTGTCTACATTATTAACCTAGGTAGGACTCCTTTACAACCCTTCTGGCCTGAACGCTGCCTAGTTAAGTGAGGGCTTGAATCGTAACATACGACTTAACTACGTTTGTGAACGCAATTTTGGAATGTAATGTGAACTTTATGCCCCCATTAAAGTGTTCTGATAACGCCTAATGTGGAGGTGTCCCCGTTTGAGGTCACATTTGTGAAAAAAAAAATCATATCTCTGTAACGTAACTACATGACGATTGTCGCAATAGAGGGTCAGACAAAAACTAAAAAAAATAATAATATAAAATTAAAAATAATAATATTTAATTATTTTTTAATAACTTTTCCCCGTGACCTTCGTCCGCGTGATTATAAAAATATTACTTCCCTATTTGAATTGGATTTTGTTAACAATTTCAAGAGTTTTATTTTTTTTAACGGAACCCTAATTCTAAAATAAAAGTTCTGCTATCTATCAGTAAAAAATGGTCCACCCATTTCGGAGATTAGCCGGAACAAACATACAGACAGTCAGACAAAAATTAAATTAAAGGTAGGTTTTTTTATTATAAGTACCGTATATACTTTAAAATGCATTCAGTAAAAAGCTGTTACTTTGAGATAACAAACAGACATTTCAATTTTATTTATTTGTGTAGTTGCATAGATTTGCCCGACTTTGATTTTGACACCTGTGAAAAGAGTTTTAAACGTCAATGAATGGGCTTAAAAACGTTTTCAATGGTTGACGTTTCAAATAAAATGTAATGGATAAATGTGGATAAACGTTTTTTAAGTGGAAAGTAAATAAATTGGAGTCGGGCGGTTGTTTTTCGTGTAACTGTTTCAATAAAGTTACTATATTGTCGCTTATTTGGATACATTGTTGAACCGACTGCAGAATTGAGTCTGTGAACAAACATTTTAGACTTTGTTTAGTAAATCTCTATTTAGCATTACTAAAATTTCGCAATTTCATTCTGGTTTCAATAAATATTGAGTGGTATGGCATGAAAAGCATCTCTTTGTAGTTATTCTGGGAAAATAATTGTTGTATAAAAAAATTCTAATAATGATTATAGACATTATAAAAATAATAAACGTCAAGCTTTCTATTGCCGCTACACTTAGCTTTTTTGTCGCAACACAAAAAATTAAATTCAGTAAAAAATCTAAAAGTTTTAAATGTATAAGATGTGCTCTTGCACAGGTTTTTTTTTTTATTGGCAAGCAAACGGAAGTAAATAGTCGTTTCACTGTAAACTCTATTGAATTACCGATCTCATCTGGTTCCAATAAAATAGATGGACAATCTTTTAGAAATCCAGACCACCAAAATAAGGACAATGGTAAAAACAAAAAATAAGAAAAACGCATTAGATACTTACAAGAAAAGAAACCAGCTAACGAAAATACACTAAAAATGTTGGTTACCCAATACATAAACACATCCATTTCTTTGTTATCTAATAATAATTCTGATACTGCAAAATGTGCGAGTGCAACCACCTACCTACCCATAATGGATGTGTTTATTCTAGAGTGTCGGCAATTTATTATTTTAGCTCAAAATAAAATCACTTTAGTCAGTGTTTTTTTTGCTTAGATATCTTTAGTTAGACGTACTGAATGCTGTGTTAAAAAATTTCCATTTTAATGGGACCTTTATTTATTTTTCTCACATATTCGTCTGTCTTACCAATCATCTCTCGTAACTCCTCTAAAACTTAGGCACAAACTCAACTCAGCTCTTACTACCGGTCATACCCTGCCCTGTGAACTTGTTTTTTTCTCTCATGAAGCGTGAAAATATGAGATAAAAAATCTCCCTGCCAAGTATTAAATCAACACATCCCACGGCAACGTGCGTGCTTGCAAATAAATTAATAAACACTGGTTATATGCTACACGTAGCCTTTCGTAAACAACTACTCAACTTTATATTTTTTGCTTCAACTGAACAGCAAACACGACCAGAATCCTAATGAAAACCTTAATAAATTATTTTGTTTTTGTTTTCACAACATTTCTTAGTACGATTTAATTTTGCACTTCGGCCCCGAGCGGTAAATCAAGTTGCTAACTTTTTGGTTTTTAGAAAGCGCCACCCAATGCTGGATTGTTTTCGATCCAAATGGCATAATAAATTATTGCTTGACCTCTGGTCTTTAGGCCGAATATGGAGGAAACTTAGCTTCAGAAGATAAATGGTAGACGCCTAGTTGAGGAATGTGAGTGATATAAGCCCCGGGATTCTAATAATAGCGGCCATCTTGAAACTGGAGTTATGATCGTGTCTGACTTTGTAGGTAAGTGACTATATTTCTTCGAGGGTGTTTAAATTGCATTGAAGAGGGTCATTTAATGCTTGGAGCTTAGACTATAAGTACCTAAATGACTTCTGCTTAATTATAACAATCTACAGAAAGTATGATTTCGTTCCTGTATGATTCGTGTCCTGAGCATCCTGCTCGCCTAGCATGACCACCGTAGACAAGGGTTTTGTTGACGGAAGAATCGACAAAATGACAGATAGTGAAAAGAAATCTGTCATTGTGTCGACGCAATCTGTCATTTTGTCGATTCTTCCGTCTAAAAAACCCGTTTCTACGGTGGAAACATGCTAAACTTATAGCCGAATTCTAGGACAACTAAATTTATGTGGCCATAGACACGCTAAGACTTAATTGATTCGACTCTCTTTTTTTTTCGGCGTGGAAAATACTCATGGATGTCCGCCCCGGAGCGGGCGGAGGGATCTGTTAGACTCTAACTGACTAAAAACCACCCCAGTGTTCCCTTCCCACACTTACACCGGGGATATGGGAACTAGTATAGCTGCTAGTTCAACCAAAGAATAATGACGTTTTTAAACATAAGCTCGTACCACGGATATACCATTTTTGAATCGAGGATTAATTATCAAATGGCGGGTAAATGAGAGAGATGTGCCCCCGAAGTGCCGGTCAGACATGAGACGTCAATCCTGACAGATTGCTATGATTGATTGACGTGTCTTCACGGCTGCTCTAAGTCATGTTTTCGTCGAAATTAATGATAGTGTTGGTTACAAGTGCAGAGATTCTATTGGGGCCGTTGTTATCTGACGTCAATATCTGTCAAAATGTCTATGTACCACACACCAAGTTTTAAATCCTTACACGACGTAAACGCATTGTAATTTCTAAAGATTTTTTAAACCTTTTTCTTCTTTTATTTTTTAATCGGACATTCAACTAACCTACAGTATTTTGTTTATTTCTTTGCGACAAGCCAACAATAAGACTCAACCATAGATATTCACAATGTCTTAAAACTTTGAAAGTATAACGTACAAAACGAGTATTTTCAATTTTTAAATCGTTCATATTTTTATGACAATTAATACACAGGTTCGTGCTAGGCCCACTGAAAGAACACGTATCATTTTATATTATGTTGACCTAATAACATCATCACCAATCCCCTAAGACCTACTTCACAAAACTCGATCCAAGAATTTCGTCATCCCCTTATATGTAATACTTGGAAAATTTATCGCCTTATATCTAAAAGAAAAAAGCTAAATAGGAAAACATTTATCCCGCCAGTGAGGGATCGAAATACCGACGAGGGTCTAGATGGATGAGTTCTGAAGACGTCTTAATCTAGCGTCCTTAGGATCGTATTAACTTGTACTTTCTGCTTAGCACTTATAAGTCACTTGGTGTTTTATATTTGGGCTACTTTCAGATATTGACAGCATAAAATAAAAACCACTAGTGCTAATAACATGTGAATTAATTATTTTATCTGTGATTAATAAACAGCCGCTCGGATCGATCTTTAGGTTAAGCCGTGCTTGCCTAGGTTGGTCTGTGGATGGATGACCACTCATTACATACTGAGTTTCTTCCGTACCTCGGAAAGCACGCTAAGCCGTTGGTCCCGGCTGTCATTTATAGATCTTTGACAGTCGTTACAGGTAATCAGTGGTCCAAAAAGTCTGACAACCAGTCTTAACCAGGGGTATGGTATATTACCTAGGCAGTCGCTCGATGTAAAATACTGATATTCAGCTGCATCCGGTTGGACTGGAAGCCGACCCTAACAAAGTGGGGAAAAGGCTATGCAGATCTGTGTCATTAGTATGTAAGGCTAAGTTAGTTATATTCTCAGTAGACTTTGAAAGATAACTCATCATCATCCTCAGGTTTATGGATGAGGCCGACGCAACAAAGGCGAAATAAATTTCTGTCAAGTCTGTATAGTTTGCTAACCATTCATTAATTACGTTACGTTTATGTCGTGTATTCGTAACACAGTGTGTGTTGTAACATTCGTGTGTTTAACACAGGAACATAGACATTTCGATAGATATTGACGTCAGATAACAACGGCCCAGTAGAATCTCTTCACTTATAACCAACACTAACATAACTTGTGAATTACCGCTAGTACTCCAACAACATCGACATGACATCTCGCCTGTAATCCCCGAAGGGTTAGGCTGAGGTGTGCCTAACAGTACACCCATATTTTGCCAGTTATGTTTAAATCCCATGTAATAACGGGCGAACCTTTTGCCATCAACAGGGCGCAAATCCAAACTCCGTGGCTGCTACTAAAAAATTACTGATGAGAAAAACCCAATAACACTTTGCCCGACCCGAGAATCAAACCCAGGACCTCATGCTCAGCAGTCACGCTTGCGACCACTAGACAAACGAGGCTAGTACTTCAACAAATATGAATAAAACGAAAAAAGATAAGCAGGAAGATATCAAGAACACGCTCAAGTTCGCACAAGTGCCTATTTCTTTTCGTAATCCTAATTCACATGGTCACCCTTCGAAGTCCTTCCGTAATCGAGACCAAAACCCAAACCTTTGATTTTGTTCCGACCAAATCGCGCAGAAAATAGTAATAAAATGCGGTCAGCACTCATAGAGGCTTAGCCTCATAAATTAATATCAATTTAGGACGAAAATGCGGTCCAGTCCCCATGGAATATGTTGATTGAAGATAATCAGGGCTTGCCTTACCCAGAAAGGGTCGATGTGTTCCGTACATCATGGGAGTTAATACCTTCAGATTTTTGGACACGCGATTAATCCATTGGCGGGCTTAAGCCGTGTGCTATAGGCATCCGTTCCACTGCTGACGAGGAAATGTCTAGCTATCAAATATTTTCTCGCCCAAGAAACATACATTAGATGTATAATGTTTAAGTTCCGTATCAGTAAAATTTATACATTTATACATAAACGCATGCCTTTTTCCAGTGGGGACAGGCAGATACCTCAGAACGGCACCTGCTACGGTCCTTACATTCTCCTTCTGCGTCGTCCACGTTCATACATCACACATACATACTCGTACAAATACTAGTTTTAATAGTTGATCGCTGACTGTTTACGAGGAGCTCGTGGCTCAATAATAACAGCCGCTTGGGTCGATCTTTAGGTTAAGCCGTGCTTGCCTAGGTTGGCCTGTGGATGGGTGACCACCCATTACATACCGAGTTTCCTCCGTGCCTCGGAAAGCACGTTAAGCCGTTGGTCCCGGGTGTCATTTGTAGATCTTTGACAGTCGTTAGGTAGTCAGTGGCCCAAAAAGTCTGACAACCAGTCTTACCAAGGGGTATCGTATTACCAACTACTAACTGGGTTGTGGAGGTCAGATAGGCAGTCGCTCCATGTAAAATGCTGGTATTCAGCTGCATCCGGTTAGACTGGAAGCCGACCCCAACATAGTTGGAAAAAGGCTAGGCAGATGATGATGACCGCTGACTGTTTACACTGCCGTTGTGATCTCTCTCTCAACTACTTTGCCACAGCTACAAGAGCTATCAAAGAACTCGCTCAACGACGCTTGCTTGACTCTTACGCACTCTCTCTAATAGCTTTTTGCTGATCATGAGCGGTGGTGGCCCAGTATTATCGACGCCGATTCACGACTTTGTGTCATTCATTTCATCATCACTGACCTTAAAACGATTAAAGACAACATCGTGAGGAAATCGGAATGTCCTAGAACGTGTCATACGTGATGTGACATCTACCAACCCGTACTGGGCCCGCGTGGTGGATTATAGCCCACTCCATTTCATAGAGATGAGGCCTGCGTCCCAGCAGTGGGAATAGTATAGGTTGATTTTGCTATGCTTACGCTAATTATCGTTGGGGCAGTGAGCAGATGCCTAGTGACAAAAAATTAAAGACAGCAATGTGTGTCAAATTAGATTCGTGTTTATTTAATGTTTGTAGTGGATCCCTGATTGGTCTCAAGGTTCCAACTAGCTAGCTAAATGCACTAAGTAATCCTATTACATCGGGCAACGGGAAATGAAAAACGGAACAATAATTTGTCTAGGGAACTATCTCGTTAGTGAATGTGGGTTTTTTGTGTTTGTGAGCCAGATTTATTGCTAGTCAAGGCTCAGTAGCGTAACTATGATGAATCACGGACGTTGTTTTTTTATATTGAGAAAGTTATGTGATGAGATTTTTTATCGGGTAACTGATGTGTAGTTCATGAGACGCTGTTGGTTTTTTTGATGAAGAAATTGTGTTGATAATCTAGAAAGCATTCTAATTTAATATAGAATATTGTCTTCAAGCACTAAGTATAAAATTAAGTCTTGAGTCCCATTTATTTGATTAAAATCTGAATATGACAACCGGTGCAAACAAATTAACCAACTGTACAATTCACGAAAGTGTCCCGAAACGTAAAGAACAGTCCACCATCTGTAGGTAAATAGGTAGGTCGTGGCAAGGGCAGCTTAACCTCATACACCTCCACCAAATTGATTAAAGAAACCACAATTGACTTTTTCATCACGTCCTTCCATTTCATTGACCTCTTTGGTAACGAGATCAACTCTGCTACATTAAGCAATAACTTCGAAATAATAGCAACACACACAACACCACACTCAACCATTTTTCTTTATTGACTTTTATTTACTAGCCCAAAACAATAAGTAGCTAGCTTGATTTATTGCTCCTAAATTCAATATGAAATATATGACTCTCTTTCTAAGATAGGTCCAGTAATACTGTGTGTTTGGGGTTACTGGGATACATTATTGTTAGTCGAAATGGTAAAGTAAAGATCTTAAATATTCTTTTAGTAATATCCATGTAATTATTTGGCCTTTTAAAAAAATATTCAACCGTTCCGCACTCT
This sequence comes from Noctua janthe, assembly GCA_910589295.1. Classification (NCBI taxonomy): domain Eukaryota; kingdom Metazoa; phylum Arthropoda; class Insecta; order Lepidoptera; family Noctuidae; genus Noctua; species Noctua janthe. Next base: position 5,579,017 of record OU342561.1, read on the forward strand.
GCTTGTCACCATTTTAACTCTCTAATGGTTTTTTGAAAATTTTATTTATCTGTATAAAGAATTTGTGGAGAGTGTTAGTGAAAGGCGACTATAGACCGATCGCTTTAATGAGTCCTCCGCCTTGCCCCATCAAAGGCACATAAAGCGTCCACATAGTCCTAACAATATCACACAAATTAATTGCTTTAAAATAACCAAAATCCACATAGGTATTACGATACTAATTGAACTAATACGTGATCCACCTTCAGAATATTTCATTAAAATTGATACCTTCGCGAGGACTCACTGAAGCGGTCGCTCTATAACAAAAGATATTTACAAGACAGATGTGAGTGGGAACGCCGGGAGGGGACGCCTTAGAAGCACATACACTGACCTTATTGGTGAGGTTCTTCAGAAAGGTCAGGTGCGTAGTACTCGCAATTGGCGTGCGTGTATGACCAGATGTATGAACGTGGACGAGGCGAAAGGAGTATGTAAGGATCGTAGCAGGTGGCGTTCTGTGCTTTCTGCCTACCCTCATAGGAAAAAGGCGTGAGTTTATGTATGTACGTTGTAAAAAGAAACCAAAAAATTCTTTAAGAAGGTTTTGTATTTTAACATTTTTTATTTGCTATTATTTTATATATTTATGGTTTTTTTATTTGCCACAGCTTATTTGAATTAATTATTTTATTTTTGAACTGTTTTTACTATGGACACTTTTAACGTACACATCTGGCTGCACCGTTCTCACATAATGTACCATCTCAACATGACTGATGTAACCAAGGTTTTGTTAAAGTATTCTGATTTAAAAGAGTGTCCATGGAGTTTCTTGCCCGTTCTTCTCCATAGAGATCTGCGTTAGGGAATGGGCAACTACAGTACTTTCACAGTTTTTGTGCCTTGTGACTGTGACTAACTATATTTTACTGTTGTCTTTGTTTCGACAATTCAAAAGTGCCTGTAACTGGCCTACTTGAAATAAATGCATTAATTTTGAAAAAAAAAAAAAAGAGCATCCACTGTCTCTTGAACATACACTTGAAGACGAGTCAAAATTAACCGAAAATCAAGTGCAACGTTAATTATTTTTAACAGGCTTTCAAGATCTCGCAAGCTCAATATCTTTTTTTATTCCTTGACGTAAACAGATCTCCTTTCTTAAAAGTGAATGAAAACTCAATATGTAAACCAAATAAAGGCACAAAGGTTACATGAATCTACTTATTTTTTTATTTACATTTAAACCCATTCGCGCCACGCGAAAGTCGGCAAGTTTGTTCTCCCAATAAATATCGACGGTTCAAATAGCTGACACGTAGCAGCAAATAAATTTATTTGAAACGTGATAAACATTTAATATGCTTACAGATCTTTCAGCTTTCTGGGGGCATATTTATTTGTGAATTCAACTGTTTTTGACATGAGAAAAAAGTGCGTTTGTAGGATACCTGTATTGGTTTTCTTTTTTTTTACAAGCAAACTTTTATAGCTTTTAAGATTTTATTATACGAATTATAAGAATAAGAATCTGTTTATCTATCAACATTGAACGCGCATACAAAGTTTCGTTTCCGTGCTATTAACCGTTGAGGAGTTTTCTCGTAAGGAGGCGTTCCTAATTGCAGGATCAAGTCATGCTTATCATAAAAATGTATTGTCACCAGAACCAAAGGTGTGTGCAAAATTTCAGCTCAATCGGATGGGGAGAACTGCTTTGAAATTCAGTTGCAAGATTTGACCAATACATACTAACTAACAGGGCAAGTTACATAAAAGCTTATAATTATAATAATAAAAGAAGAACACTTTTAGAAGAATTTCATTTTTTTTTGTTTAAAACGAATACAAATTCTTTATGAAAAATTCTATCACACTTTATAGCGTTCGTGTCACCAACATGTATTTGGTAAAAATAAATATCTACATGAAAATTCAAAGCGTCACTTCAGATTTGCCTAACTTTAGCCCGCGGCTTCGCTCACGTTATGGTCGGATATTATGCCAGGGGAATGTTTTAATAAGTCTATGATTGGGGGATAATGTAGCTTCCCATTAGTGAAAGAATTTCGGAACCGGATCAGTAGTTCCGAAGATTACACCCGAACTTACAAACAAACAAACTTTGATCACGATTGCATTTATTTACCAAAACGTAAAAGAAATATATCGTCCATATGCAAATCTTGACTCAAAACGCAAACTTTTACGAGACCGTTTGCAACCACTATTCAAATAATAAAATGGTGTTGAAAATTCGTACAATAATAAGCTAAACATAAAACATTTTTATCTCTCCTTTTTATGTCAAATTCATAGTGAGGATAAAGTTCCCCACTATCGTTTTAAATGTGCACTGATATAACTGGATGACAGATCTTTATGGAAGCTTCTCATTTTGCATAACTATTTTATTTTTATAGTTATGGAACTATATAAACATTGCTTTGTTTTTGTTACGTGTGCTGCGATATTTTTGTGTGAAATATAAATACACTGTGTACGGTGAGTTCGGCATATGATATTATTATATCCCCCGCGTGAGTCTATTTTCTATGGTTATAGACCATCGTGTACTAAATTCGTGATAACATATTCCCCGTCTTGGCTACCTCGCTGGTGGCAAGCCTCGTGACAGTTGAGAATGAGGCCCTAGGTTCGGTTCCCAGGTCGAAGACAAAGTGTAAATGAATTTTTCCACCAAGGATTTCTCAGCAGCAGCCACGGAGTCTGAATTTGTGCCCGGTTGATAGCAATAGGCTCGCCCCTTATTATATGGGACTTCAACATAACTGGTGAAATTTGGATGTTCTATTAGGTAGTATTAGTACGTGGACGAGGCAAAAGGAGTATGTAAAGAACGTAGCAGGTGGCGTTTCTGACTACCCCCATAAAAAAAGGAAAAAGGCGTGACTTCATGTATTAGGTACGCCGCAGCCTAACCCTTCGGGAATTCCAGGCGCGATGTAATGTTCTTATCTATAACATCGTGTACAGTAAGAATGTCTATTTAGAAATTCTAATTCTAGCAATAATTGTATTGAGGTAGAACTGAATACACTGTGACTTTTTAGTCGTCTTACAACGGCAGCCCACTTCATGTATCCAATGACTACTAATCATTAATATTAAAAAATAGGTATTTTTTAGACTTTAATAATTTTAAAATAAAAATATTATTTAGTAATATGCCGCATGGCGTAGTTAAAACACCCTGTTGCGAGCGATGATCTACTGAACTCGAACGCTGAGTAGGTATGTTCTCCCGTTTGACACGTTAACATCATTAACAGTTTGTTTCATAATTTTATTCTAATGTATTATTTATTTTTCTTTGTACCTATTACGGTAGGGAAAAAAAAACAAAAATCGCGCCTAGAGCTATTTTATGTCGGGTACATTGAGTAGACCACCGTTGTAAGACGACTAAAAAGTCACGGTGTATAACTGTAAAATTTTAAGTGTTTAGTTCGTCAACACGACTTTTTAGACTAACTGCCCAAAACATTGTTAAAAACTCAATCAATTTCACAGCTAAGCCTTTAAATTAAAACTAAAACGCATAACAGCCCGGTAATTTTAGCTCAAATTGTAAGTAACAATGCAAATTATTGCCCATAACACGTTACAAAGAATTTATTGCCCCTCACTCCAATGTAATGGGCTATAAACAATGTCGCGAAGTATTCATAAAATATATTTGTTTATTTTGTGGAAAATTAGGCGCGACCCTTCATGTGATGTACCTGTGTAGAAGCTGACCATCAAAAGTATCTTTATTTATCTTTACATATATTTTTTTTAAATAATATAATTTAAACAATATAAAAATATCTTCGTTGGTCGAGTGATCGCAAGTGCGACTGCTGAGCTTGAGGTTTATCCATCAGGAATCTCTCTCACGGAGTCTGGATTTGTGCGCCGTTGATGGCAATAGGCTCGCCCTTTATTACATGGGATTTAAACATAACAGGCGTAATGTGGGTGTATTTAAGTACACTTTACCGTAAAAAGACGTAATTATTTTGTTTCTTTTATTTTAAGGTGGTTACTATGATACTGTTATTTTTAGACACGTAATTTAGTCATGTATCCATTCTGCAGTGTAGTATTGAGTATTTTTTTTTTTTATATCGTTGCCCCACACTAGTAATTTATCCTATATCGTGTCTGCGTTTACAAACATCTAAGCTCACATACACAAACAGCCATACCCGGAACAACCTGTACGCCATACAAATATTTGTTCCGTGCGGGAATCGAACCCGCGACACGAAGCGCAGCAGTCAATCGCTCAGCCACTACGCCAACCGTGCCGTCAAAATTGTATTGGCATTTGCTTGAATATTGAGAAGGCGGGTAATATCATTATATTCAGTGTAGTGACGCCGAGGAGATTGCTGTCAGTTAGAGGTAATCACATTTTTATTCGATATTTTTATAAGCGAACACAAAATTGGATGTCAAGGATTTTAAATATGTACCGAAATAGCCAGCAATAGCGGCATAGACTGTTTTTTTTAATTAAAAACCATGTTTTTATTTATTTTTCACATTGTGCCATTACAATGCGAGTTTATTTCTCGTTTGTTTGTTTTCATAGTTTTTAATTTTTCTGTTTCATAACGTTGGCTTTTTAAATACATGTCCCAACAAATGGCTTTGGGATTACTTTTTGCAACATTTTACTGGCTGACTGGACTATACTCTGTGCTTTTTAATTAGTATATGCTCGTTGAAGTTTTTTTTTATGATACAAGGTTTGTAGAAATTATAGGATATCTGTATGAAATCGCTTGTTGTCCATATTTATTATCAGGCGTTTTGTGTTTGTACTTAAATAAAGAAAATCATCATCAACATCATCATTTCAGCCGAAAGGCGTCCACTGCTGGATATAGGCCTCTCCCAAGTGTCGCCACATTGACCGGTCCCGTGTGACTCGCATCCAGCGGATCCCCGCAACCTTCACCAGGTCATCGGTTCACCTAGTGGGAGGCCTTCCAACGCAACGTTTTTCGGTTCGCGGTCGCCACTTCAGAACTTAAAGAAAATAACATGTTTGTTTAATTGTGGTTTAATTCGTTTGTTTTACACACAGTACGATGCGGTTTTTGTCTACTAGTACGCCCGACCACCAATCAAGCTATGCAAATCCAATATAAGCTGATCTCTCATTGTACCGAAAGCTCTTACAAAGCGAAGTCAGGTTATACAGGATATGTATAGCTTGATGTATCACTGAGTTTACCATGTTTATACATTTTATAGATCGTTCAAAACATTGACGGTTTTATAATATAGGTACCGTTACTGTTTTCGTAAATGAGTCGCAGTCGACGCTTTTTCTTATTGAGTATCGGCAAAAATATCTTTATATTTTTCGACTATGTCCCTTTGGACTTAGTCAAAATTTAAATGTAATAGGAATTTCAAATTTGGCTCTATATGAGGTCTCAGAACTTTTTACAGCAAAGAGTCTATCTAGACATATTCGGCATGATTATATAAAGAATGTTCTTGATGGAATTTCACTTTTAATTAACAAATATTTTCATCATAAAGTAATTACAGTTTGTCATTAAGTAACGTACAGTCAAAGCTAAACTGATCGAATCCATTACAATTAAAATGAGGAAAACCACAAAAAGTTTTTGAAACTCAAAAAATCTTTAATGATAACCGACCCTTTGATTTTCTGAAATTAATTCCGGGCAGGGTCTGAGACGTTAATTTATTTTGATTAAGCTTCTTTCGTGTTCTACTTCAGAATTAAACTGAGATAACTTTTTCTTTAGGACATTAGGACTGACTTTTAAGTATTAATAAGACAAGCTAAAACCAACGAAAGGGCTGTGTAAAAATGTTGGTATGCAATAAGGTTTAGATACACATCTAAGCTGCTTCTTTGTGCAGTTGTTGTTTTTTATTTCTAAGCTATTTTTTATCATCAGCCTTTTTTTTTCCGGTTGGGAAATCATCAAATGACCCCCCCCCCCCCACTCTGGGCGCAGCGAAGGGGAGTGTCAGACTTGTACTGACTAAAACCCATCCATGTTCCTTCTTTGCCCTTTGTGTTCCAGGGCCACGGTATCTCTTTCGAACAGTCCCGCAGCCCTGGCAGGCATCGGCCCATGCGGACTCCTACTTGATTGCTGACATCTCTTTGAGGCGCGCGTGGAACACGAACGCGCCGTCGCCACGGCCTGTCGTCATAAGACGGCCGGACGACGAGCTAGCCCATAACTCGCCGTCCACAGGCCAGCGTTACGTTATCATCACCCTGACACCACCAATATGAGAATAATACCATAATCTTCGTACTTTATATTTTCACAAAATTTTCCTAGTCATTTAAACTGATAGTTTGCCTTGGTGATGTTCTTGCTTTTTATGGTATTTAACGAAATTAATTGATTTACTTTGTGATACCAAAACGATTCTATTGTTTTACCTTTTATTGATTTTTTTTTGGGAGAAGTTCCGGCAAATTTCTTTAACAATAAATGTATTTTCAATAAATTTTCCACTAACTCGTTCTAAACATTGTCTTATTTATACTTTAGGACAATGAAAAGAGGTTGTAGGAGTGTCGCCTTTGATCTAGGTCTTCAATGACTAATTGGTAGAATTTTTTACCACTTCGCTCTTTACATTTGGGGACAAAAAACAAATCTTGAACTCATTTCAATGCTAATTTCAGAATGGGGGAGAAATAAATTCATCAGCCTGATGTTTGTGCGAGTTACTAGGGAAAATAAATTAATGCGGCCCTATTTTGTAATAGCGTTGGGCTGTACTTTGCTTTAAATAAACCTAAGGCAAAATTTACACGTTTTTAGTCAAAAAAGTTTGCGGTTTTTTAAATATTTATGCACTTTATTTTATAAACTTGAAGTAAGGTAATGAGTAAATGTCTGGTGTTCTATGAGAGAAAGTATGCAAGAGTGTCCACTGTTCCTTTTTAGTTTTAATTTAATTTAAGTCATTGAAGGTGGTCAACTGGATGTTTTACTTTTGTTGTGTTTTGCTTTCTGTTTCTATGTTAATTATTGTAATTGTTGTTATACCGTTATAATCAATTAAAAAAAAAAAAAAAAAACTTAGCAAAACATTAAGTAGGTAGATGGCTCAACTTGATTCTTAACTAAATCTTATAAATAAAATAATTCAATTGTGGGCAAAAATTTAGGTTTACCTTTAAAAATACCTCAATTTGAACTTATTAATTAAGGAAGAGAATAAAAAATACGTCAAAACTATATTATGTATAATCGGGGAATGTGGAATTACAAACTCTATCAGTAATTCTACTTATTGGGTACGTATTTTCCGTATACCATTCTCTTATTTAAGGATCAGCCGAAAAGGTGGCATACAATGATGTCTTAAAGGCTCCTAACGATAATAGAATCTGATAGCTTCGCTCTTTTCAAGTCACGGTAGTTGTAAAATAAACTTTGTACTAAAAATCTTCAATCAGGCTTTTACTTTGTAATAAAAACATGGCACAACATAGCACGGTTTGAAGAGGAAACCTAGTTATTTATTATTATGTATTTATCTATATATATAAAAAGGTAAATTGACTGACTGACTGACTGACTGGGTGATATATCAACACACAGCCACATGAAACTTGGAGGGTGTATTCTTTGTGAAGAGTAAGTATCTACTAAGAAAGGATTTTTGGGAATTCTACCCCTAAAGGGGTAAAATAGGGTGGAAGTTTATATGAAAGTCCATCAGTTTTGAAATTAGGATCTTCAAATGTTGTGTTTAGGCTGACGATTGAAAATTAATTTATACGTGTCTCAGCGTTTTTGATAATTCTACCCCCGAAGGGTTAAAAAGGGGGATGAAGGTAAGTTATCGGATATTTATCGACATCCACGCGGGAGAAGCCACGGGCAAAAACTAGTTAGGTATATAGTGAACGTTCATGAAACATAAAAGGTACAAATGCCTATGCGAAAGGCATTCTTTCCATTTTGACAGACTGTCTCATGTATGTACAATTGTACATTTTGATGTTCAAAACGTGCTATTTAATTCATCATCATTCGCCTTGCCTTTTCATTTTGAATAATTGAGTTTTTATTTTGAGTCAACCTCAAAGGTCAAAGGTGTCTCATCAATGAGTATTTGCGGTGTGCGATATCATCCGCATATATATTATTTCTAACGTAACCCTTTACCAATTGCTTTTAGAAACAGAACTGTAGCATATTTAATTTAATTTAAAAATAAAATCATTTAATTTTCCTTAAAATTCTCGTAAATCATAACTTTCTGTTATTCTCTAAATAATTTTCGATACACGTGTACCACTAGACCGAAACCGTTTTAAACTTTACTTATAAAATTATTTACGGTTGAAATTCACTTGTAAAGGTTTATTATTTGTACCAATATTGATTAAGAAGTTGAAGTATTTTTATCATCAAGTTTCACGCCTTAATTACATGAGACTTCAACATAACTGGCTTGATTGATATTCTGAATGTTATGTTTGTCGGATCCGGTCGTTAGTACGGACATAAAATGAATCGGCTAACGCACCAGTGGGCACTGGTGGCATGATGCGACCTACTTACCAGTCTACCCACACTACAGCGTGTTTCTACAGAGCCCTGATTTTCAGCTCGAGACGAGGGCGACATCTAGCTCGCCGTCCGGCCTAGCTCGCCGTCCGGCCGTCTTATGACCACAGGCCGTGTCGACGGCTCGTTCGTTAAAAAAGGGCGACATTCAATGTCTGATCGCGGCGGAGTTGAGACGTCTTGAAACTATACCCGATTCATTGTGCCCCGTGTAATTGTGTTAAGTTATAATCTCAAGTAATTCGTTAGTTTTGCTAGAAACAGTGTATCGCACCCAGTGTGTTTTCAAAGCACAAAACCCATCGTCTGTTGTACGAGCCGCATGATGCACGAGCCTAAAGGAATAAATCATGATATATCCGATATGTTTATCTTGTATGAATATTTAAAGTCGAAATTCACTTGTGAAAGTTTTATCATGTGTGATTTAGAAGTTGTAACGTTTTTATCATCGACGCCTTATCCATTAATTTCCTCGCCTTTGTGACGTCGTACATTCCTAATAGATCGTAAATGCTTCCGATTTTACTGCAGTAACATATTGCTGGAACAACCCTGCGTATGCTTATACACAAATAGACAAAACGTTGAATTAGTGAGCAGATGTTACAGTCGTAAACGCTAAGGAAAAAGCTGGTGGGACGTCGTTTGTTAGGGTTGTTCTGTCCCTGGTTCAAGCCATGGTCCGGAGCGAGAGGGAATGGGAAGCAGTCACCTCCTTCTGTGAAGCAGTCATGCTAGTGAAGGAGGTGGCGGGACGTGAGAGGGAAAGAACCTCACGTCCCAGCCGCCGCGGGAGACGCCCTGGGCGTCGGGGGTCACGTGGTGGCTCCCGGCCACCGTAGGCGCGGGCCTGTGGACGGCGAGTTATGGGCCAGCTCGCCGTCCGGCCGTCTTATGACGACAGGCCGTGTCGACGGCGCGTTCGTGTTCCACGCGCGCCTCAAAGAGATGTCAGCAACCGAGTAGGGGTCCGCATGGGCCGATGCCTGCCAGAGCTGCGGGATTGTTCGAAAGAGACACCGTGGCCCTGGAACACAAAGGGCAAAGAAGGAACATGGATGGGTTTTAGTCAGTACAAGTCTGACACTCCCTTCCGCTCCGCCCAGAGTGGGGGGGGTCATTTGATGATTTCCCATCCAAAAAAAAAAAAAAAAAAAAAAAAGGGTTGTTCTGTAAATATGTACGAGTACCTTGTGAGATGTACTTAGTTTTACGTTTGTATATTGAATCTTTATCTTTAAGTGTCACGAGTTTCCTCTGTGCCTCGGAAAGCACATTAAGCCGTTGGTCCCGACTGTCATTTGCAGATCTATGACAGTCTTTACAGGTAGTCAGTGTCTCGAAAGTCTGACAACCAGTCTTACCAAGGTGTACCGGTCAGACAGGCAGTCGCTTCATGTAAATTTTAAGAAAAAAGGTTTGGCAGATGATGATCTTTAGGTGTTATAAATTAAACTCACTTTTTGGGTCAGCCCTTGTGACTGTTTAGCTCTCTAAAGTTCACAATGGCTTTTGAAACCGTAGCTTTTCAAAACCGTGCAAAGCAGGGGCACGTAATAAAACATATTAGACGTTATTTACAAAAAATAAATTGATATCATTACCATTCCTTATACAACATGTAACATAATTAACGCACATCCTGAAATTAGTTTGTTCAGAATCGTTTACTGAATCGATTTCTATAATTTTTATTATAGGTGTTTTTGTTTCCCAAAAATAATTAAAACTACGTAAATTACAGTAAAAACTCGTTAACTCGTTTCGAACGCGAGCGAATACCTACTAGGCTAACAAGACCCTCATACCTACGTGTGCGACTGTCTGCGTTCGTGGATTTGTACTGTGACCACAACATTCTTCCGGAATTAGTATAACTAAATCAATCAATAATCAATGCTCATATATGCTTAACTAACAATTCAGTGTATGTATTATGATTATAACATAATATTGGGGTGTCTGAGGGTGTGCGTTAATTACGTTACATGTTGTATAAGGTCTATCTTTTCATACACGAAAAATTTTAAGAGTAACTTCTATAAGTCGTAAAGTCGCCATAGCAACGAAAAAAAAAATTATCTGAGTGATTTTTTTTTTTATTCTATAATTTTTTTAGTCTTTTTGCATAAAACCTTTACTCCCATATTCTAACAATACACAGTAGGTAAATACGACGTAGTAAACTAGCATAATGGGTGATTAAAAATAAGGAGCCAGTATTTATTTTGTGGGTCAAGTAATACAAATTTCTTTTTTTTTTTTTTTAAACTCAGGTATAAAAAAACCATTGAAATGGCTGTTATAGCCGTTAGATGATTCCCTGACAATATCTCGTGTATGAATAGTTAGACCCTATATTGAATAGGCTGATTATGATTTGATATACCTAAGAACGATGTCACGAATAATTCTATCCAAAACCATGTTTACTCAAATGGAAAAACGCTGTTCAAACATGAAGGTGGATCGCATAATCACTAATCAACATTCTACGAAGTGAAAATTAACTCCGGTATAGTGATAATGCCGTTGATTAGAGTTGGACCAATCGATTGGTGAAACAAGCCTTTGTAGTACGTGTTGAGTGTAGTCGGGGGCAAACGAACGGTTAAGCGTACACATAAATGTTGGTGCAACTGACCCCGGTTAGTTTAAATTACTTGACGAAACGAGACGAGAATGAACAGATTTTGCCGATGAATAAAATATTTTTTGGTAATTATTTGCACTTACAGTAGAGACCATAAGTGCAGTAGCAGTTTCACAAAACGATCGCATCAAAACAAGTCGCACTTACGACCTTTTTCCATAACAAACATTTTGCACACATACACGATCTCGTATATCGCTCTCTTTCATAATTATCTAGTCAGAAAGAGTGCGATATAATGATCATTTGCCTTAGTGACAAGCCTGTCATGTCGCGACGGAGTATTAAGTTAGTGATATTTAATTTCAAACAAACAATTATGTGTCTATCTGGCTTAGCGGTTAACGCTATAGATAAAATGTCTCGCACAGTATACTCTGCGTTCGAACCCAAGTGACATTACACTTTTTGTGTTTTAATTATAAATGATACGTTAGACCCGATGAGATATGTTTTTCTAAATATTAGTTGGAACTTATTATTAACAAAAAAGATGAGGGTGAATGTGAAACAAAATAAACTTCTGGATTGAACAAAGTAGTTAGTTATGACGTTGTTAGTTGGTGAACTTTGTTTCGAGCGTTTGTGTTATTATTACGATTAGCGTATTGTTTGATTGTCTTTATTCAAGATGCAAGCTAATATTAGTATTGATGACAGGGCAAATATTGTCACTTTGCGTAAAAATGGGCTTAATATTTCTCAAATTTCAACTGAAACTGGCTTAAAATGTGTAAGTTATTTTTAAAAATTATAATTATTATGATGATAGTTGTGGTGTGTGATTTTCTTATTATTAAATAAATTGCTAGTTGCAAGTGTGTAATCATACTTTGTTTTTTTTTAGAAATTCTGTTAGCCGTTGGGTAAAGAGGTTTGAGGAAGAAGGTAGTCTGAAGAGTCGTCTAAGAAGTGAAAGGCCGCCGCTTATTAACCCGACTCAGCGACGTTTTATGGTGGAAGAATATGAAACAAATGGTTTCATTCCAACTATAATGTTTGCAGAGCAATTGGATACTACATTACAGACTGTTCGCCATGCATTCCATGCTGAAGGTTTACATCATCGGAAGCCAGCTAAAAACCATTTTTGACACAAAAACACAGGGAGGAAAGACTACGTTTTGCTCGAGATTATTTACATTTTAACTGGGAGGTGACTGTATTTTCTGACGAGAAGACTTTCAAGTCTTGCCAAAAGGAAGACTTAATTTATGGCGAAAAAAAAAAAAAAATTAATTTAATAAGTAGACCGGGTAACTAAATATTTAGTAATATTAACATAACCGTAAATAAAAAAAAAAAATAAGAAATAAATTTTAAATTTAATGATCTTAAATTGGGGTTTAGTTTCAATATTCTTTTCGTCAAGAAAATGAACACTTAAGCTATAACCTCAATACATTCAATGTGACGTTACATTAAAAAAACACGTTCATAAAGTCTAACTCATATATTAGTATTCAATTAACTCTGCTGAATACTGATACCTATAATAAGCGGGTATCAACAATTATATTTGTGTTATTAGAATATCCTTTCCGTGTTATGTTATTCTTATTATGAATTGACTAAGTGGGTATACAACAAAAAATCTTATGAACGGTGATACGAGAACTTTTTTTTGCCTAGATAGGAATGTGACGTCACATTCTCATAAAAGCTTGTTAATTTTATAAATAAATAAAACGAACAAACATTTTTGTTATCATTCAGCATGATTTTTTTATTTCCACCTTCCAACACCGAAATCATAAAATAAAAATCAATTAATGAGGTTAAATAATAATACAATAACTATCTAATATTTAACTTCTTATAAAAAATAAATAATAAGCATGACTATATTATAAATAAACATAAATACCTAACGACTTTCTGCTTAAAATACAAATATAATTAAGGTTTCAAAGAAACAAAAAACAGCCACACATTGTAATAACATGGATTCGAACTTGGACTTCATTGATCGTGAACCCATGCTCAGCCCAAACAGCTACCAACTCATGTTAATACTACGCGAATTTTAACAATGCAATGGTAAGAACAGGTCATCACTATGATGTGTATTCTAAATGCAACAGAAATATAATGCTATTTCGCGTAGTGTGACGACAGTTCATTAGTGTGTGTTATGTGTAGAATGTTGAGACATCACTCATACACGCACACGCACACACACTGCTGTATCGCGCTCGCACAGTTCATAGCAATGTAATCTTTAGCATGGTACTGCACTTTTGAGGTCTACTGTACATCGGCAATTTGTGTTTTGGAATTTTTTTTTCGGTTGCCAAGCTTAAATGGAACTGGGCTGGCCACATCTGTCGCATGCCGGAAGAGCTATGGGCTAACGGCAGCAAACGGCAACGCGGCAGGCCCAGAAGGAGATGGCGGGACGACCTCGACTCTTTTCAAAAAGTTTGGCAAACAACAGCACTGGATAGGGACAAGTGGAAAGAGGGAAGAGAGGCCTTTGCCCTGCAGTGGGACACAAATGGCTGATAATAATAATAATAATTTGCACTACTGAGATTGGTTTAAAATTGTATTCATATTATTTGACTGCCTCGTTAGTCTAGTGATCGCAAGCGCGACTGCTGAGCATGAGGTCCTGGGTTCGATTCCCGGGTCGGGCAAAGTGTTATTGGGTTTTTCCATCAGGTATTTTCTCAGTAGCAGCCACGGAGCCTGGATTTGTGCCTGGTTGATGGCAATAAGCTCGCCCTCTATTACATGGGACTTAAACATAACTTTAATTGGGTACACCTCTGCCAATATTATTTGAATGTTTTAATGTTTGGTTCTTAGAACTGACTTTTATTAGCTAGTTCAGTAAGTTCCTATTTGTATTACTTATGGGTAATACATACATAATTTTACCGTACTCAGTATTTAATTGTAACTCATTACACTGCCGTACCATAGCCAAAACACAGTTTTTCGCACAAAATAATTCATTAAATAAGGCACCCATAATTCTTCTAACTAAGACGTTTCAACACGAAGAATTTTTCTTTAATAAAAAATGCAAAACCACGAAAAGTCGGAACTCATTAAGACTGAATAGATTTGCATGATTTTTCTTCTCTTTCTCATTTTAAAAGCCTTTAAATTTTTTTAATGGTGACTTTTCTTTAAAAAAATATACCTCTAAAGAGGATTTTCCTTAAGATCTCTCGATAACAGACATTCAATTATAGCAACACTAACACTACGCCTGCGACTTCGTCCGCAAAAATTGTGATAGCTCGGCTAATATGCACGATATAAATATAATTTATAGCCTATAGTACTCACGAATAATGTCGATTTCTGCCAGGGAAAGAATTTTTAGAATTGGATCATTAGTTCCGGAGATTATCCCCTGCCTACATACACACTTACAAACAAATTTTACATCTTTATAATATTACGTATAGATTGATAAAATGTACAGAAAGAAAAACATTAAAATCTCTCTTTTGCATTGTACAGTGTATAAAGGGTGTAAATAGACCCTTAACATATCCGAAAGGCAGTTGTTCTCCCCGTCTCTGCGATCATTTTTTGTTTTAGACTATACCTGGGAATCTTCTAGTTACGGAGATATTGGAGGTCAAAGTTCCAACTTTTACACAAGTTTTTTTTTTAAATACTTGTTTTTAATGTAACATTTTTACTTTACACACCTCTACGACCCCCGTACTATTCAATCCATCCATCAGCACAATGCTTTGAGTGCTTTCCATCGAGTCCTACCGTAAAACGTGATTTTTCACCACAAAAAAAAGTCTATTCCCAGCAATAATTTTTTCATAAAGTGACTTAGTTTGATGTACAAAATGCTTGGTTGACGGTTATGTGAAGGGTCTGTTTACACCCTATACAGTACAGTGAAGTTTAATAATCACAGTATTTAATCAATTGACTAAAGATCCACAAACTTTAAACCAAGCTCACCGTCAGCACTTTACCTCGCTTCTTTTGTTCCAAAAACAAAACAGTCGTATATAAATTTCCAAACGGGTACACCCAAAAGTGTCTTGAATACAGCTTCGCAGACTACCCCTCTTAACAAGCGGATCTACGTCCTATTTCGCGAATAAACGTCCGTCTGTCGGTCTGTCTGACCGCTACAGAGAAAAGGCATGACTTGCTTTAAGCTCAGCTTTAAAACTTAACCGCACATCAGCCCCAACTTGCTGTCTTAAATGCATTTCCGTACGAGTTTAATGGAAATATCCGCGCCTCTTTTAGATTAAATCAGATTAATTAACGTGAGGTAAACGGTGTGGCGGTTTAAAAGGGAGATGGCAGGTTTTTTTAATTACGTTTCTTTTTAGTTACCGGTGATTTGTAGAGGGAAGTTTGAAGCGATGTTTTATGAACTTAAGCAAAAGGAGGTGCAATAAAATTCCGAAAGAGCTACAAACCTCGTAAATAAATCGTAGTCTGATTAACTAAGAGAGCGAAAGTGGTGCAATTACTTTTGAAACGCAAAAGAAGAGATGGCTATAGTATGCGTGCGCACGGAATAAAACGACGTATGTGCCAAAACGAATTTACTCCTTTTTTTAACAAAATAAAACTACTTTGAGTAAACTTTAATATGATAATTCTCTGTTTTAAAGTAAATTCCACTGAATAACTCTTAAGCGTTACGCCGTGATGTCGAAAAAAGTAAAAAAATAGGTATAACTTTGCAATTTGTTTGAATCGAGAAAAAAATCACTGGATCGTGTATTCCTTTTACACGATACTAGACCAAAGAGTCAAAAAACAAATACCAAAATGTTAAACCCCTATTCCACATACTTAACAAGTTACACGAAAGAGAAAAAACACTTTTTTTTCAATATATCACCTTGAGCATTCGGGCTAGAGTATTCAACCACGGTAGCGTACCGACTGTCTAATGCTTTTACCACGACATGAGGCAATATTCTTGCTTAGCTCATGGCTATGATTCGTGCCAACTCAAGACTAAAATAATTACAAATTGTGCTCGATTTTGTCAATGTATAAAAAGATAATCAATAGTAGACCATAGACACACAATCATATTAAACTACACGTACAAAGTACTTACGACTAAACAAACTTATTATTTATATAGAACAACGAAGTGAACAACGAAAAACAACGTGTGGAAAATTCACACATAAATATTAGATTTTCAGTCGACGTTGTAAGTAACGCGTCTCAAAAATACGAGAAGCTCTCTCTGCCTGTGAGAACGAGCAACTGGCATGATACGGAGGATTTCTACCTATGACTGGCATCCAGGTAAATAATATATTTGACCCAGAAAACATAAAAATCCCCGTGACGTTTCATTTTTGCCGGTCTCTTGATCTGATGCCCGGTTTCTGAGGACGAAGAAATATTATATGAAAAATTATTGTTAGAGATTTTTATTTGAGTAGCATTTCTTAGCAGAGCCAAGAGACTGAACGGCTCCAGTACAAAAATGCAAGGCATGAAAATATTTATTTAAAGTCTCGTGTAACGCTGATTTAATTTTAAGCCAGTCGTGTCGCTTTTGTATCATTACATTTATTTTTCTAGTGACGTACATATAGTACTTATCAATTAAGAAAGAAAATAATTTTATTTAGCACAGATTTAAAGATAAAACATATTCTGCGAATTAAAACGCATTTACTAACTGTGTCTTCCGTTACGGTTTAGTTAGAATTATTGATGCTATTTGAGTTTTCAGACGCAGATTGGTTGTTTAACTAAGAGTAAATATTTATTCAAAGAAAAAAAGAAAGAAAGAAAATACATTTATTTGGCACATGCCACAAGTGCACACAATATAAAACAAAAATAATACAAGAAAAAAATAAAACTTAAACTAAACAACAAAAAAAAATGTAGGTAACACGGTGTGCCTCATAGCTGCGCCAAACAACTATTACTATTAGCCGACTAAACAACTGATACCACTACAAATAACGGTCACAACTACAATTTTCAGCCACCTTCTGAAAGTGTAGCGGCACTACAAAAATCACTACCGTAACAAAGTGCAAAAATCACTACCGTAACAAAGTGCAAAAATCACTACCGTAACAAAGTGCAAAAATCACTACCGTAACAAAGTGCAAAAATCACTACCGTTACAAAGTGCAAAAATCACTACCGTAACAAAGTGCAAAAATCACTACCGTTACAAAGTGCAAAAATCACTACCGTAA
Source organism: Noctua janthe (assembly GCA_910589295.1). Lineage (NCBI taxonomy): Eukaryota > Metazoa > Arthropoda > Insecta > Lepidoptera > Noctuidae > Noctua > Noctua janthe. The sequence goes on from OU342561.1 coordinate 5,596,449, forward strand.
CAAAGTGCAAAAATCACTACCGTAACAAAGTGCAAAAATCACTACCGTAACAAAGTACAAAAATCACTACCGTAACAAAGTGCAAAAATCACTACCGTAACAAAGTACAAAAAGAACTACAACGCCATCTATGCCACTGCTATGCTATCGGGCAGTAGCCGTAGTTTAGTAGTAATAGTAGTGTCAGAGGGTCCTCCCGTTTCTATGGGAGATGAAGAACTTTACACCCTGTTCTTCATACTCCTATAAAAGTACTCTAATAAAAACTTAACACTTTCTGAACAGGAAATCAAACCTGAAATGCTGCTATAAAGGGTGTAAATAGACCCTTAACGTACATGAAAGGCACTTGTTCTCCCCGTCACTGCGATCATTTTTTTGTTCTAGACCATACCTGGGAACCTTCTAGTTACGGAGATATTGGGGGTCAAAGTTCCAACTTTTTCACAAGTATTTTTTTTTAAATACCTGTTTTTTTGTAACATTTTTACTTTACACACCTCCATGACCCTCGTACTATTCAATCCATTCATCAGCACAATGCTATGAGTGCTTTCCATCGAGTCCTACCGTAAAACGTGACTTTTCACCCCAAAAAAAAAAAATCGATTCCCAGCAATAATTTTTGCGTAAAGTTACTTAGTTTGATGTACAGAATGCTTCTTTGACGGATATGTGAAGGGTCTCTTTACCCCGGTATGCTTCGCAAAAACATCATACTATGGTCATCGATCCGTGTGCTAAGCATAGCTATGTCTTTCATTTATGATAACAATCATTATGATTTATGATACCAAGGGTGTATGATGGTATGCTATAATAATGTATTTGCATATGAATAGGGAGACTTAATGTATTATTTTTCTGCTGCGTCTGTATATTTTCGTACCCATTTTGGTGCTATATAAGACGAAAGAGTTTCAAGCTAGGTCCCAAGTCATCAACGGTACCTACGTGTTAAATATACATGATTGATAGAATGAAATGGCTGACCTCGAAGTCTTTAAATAGACTCCGGACCCAGGTTGGTCGCAGCAAGGAAAACCTTCTCAGGTGAAGATTCATTAATGACTCTGCCCTGCAGTGTAAATGTGGTGCTGTTCTACAAATGATGGGGCACTTAATATCGTGTCCTGCGTGTCCTGTTGTTTGTTCACTTCAGGAGCTGATGGACGCTACCAAAAGCGCCAAACTAGTAGCTCAGTTCTGGGCTGACACAATTTAGATTGCCATCGACACGCTAAGAAGAAGAAGAATGAAATAACAACAGCTAATCAAATCACTTGCAGTTTTTGACGGAAAAAATAATTGACTGTCTGAAACCATCTCAAGCCACCATTTATTCCCTGACGAAAAAAAGTAAAACCAAATGCAAACCTGCGTAGTATGGATCTAGAAAATTCATCATCATCTCCCACAGCCCGGCTTCACTCACTGCCGGGTCAGGCCTCTCCATGCTTGTTCCAATCTCGAAATTCGAACAGTCTTATTCGATACCAAATTGGGGTTTATCCCGAAAATAATTTTACACGAAAGAAACAAAATGGACGTGCATAATTTAAGTAAGCCAAGAAAGCTTCTTAAACCCTGTGTGACCCGAGATAAGGTAAATCTTTTTGTCGAATAACATTTCAGTAGCTTTACAAGATCTTTCACTGATTCAGAAAATACCTTCACAATTTTATCTATGTAGTACTCGATGTAGATGTAGTACTCAAAATCGGAGTGCGTGTATGACTAGATGTATGAAACTGGACGAAGCATAAGGAGTATCTAAGGTGGAGAGTAGCAGGTGGTATTCTGTACTTTCTGCCTACATCCATGAACAAAAGGCGTGGATTTATGTATGTGTGAACTACCTCCGACTCAGACGATTACCTTGTAGTGACACAGTACTTGTCACACAGTCACAACCAGTTACCACATATACCACAGAACCAGTTACCATATACCACATACCACCGAACCAGTTACCTTACCACGTTTTTGACAGTCCGCAAGAAACAGTGAAGCAATCGTCTTGAAAAAGACGAGTTCGTAAAAGCCAGATAAGGAAAAACGATGCGGCACGAGCGTCATCACAACACCGTGCCGTATAAGTTCGCTTTGAAAGAAGCGGTTTGTTTGAAAGCAAAGCAAGCACCAGCACCCTTCATATCTTCACTGCACGCTTCGAGACCTCAGAGATGGGCACGGAACTCATGACGCGGACGACACGCGTCCCGCGGATCGGCAGTCGGTCTTCATCTGCACAAGAAATCTCTATAATCAACTTAGGCTATAGCTTACATTTTTTTTTTTTAATAACTTTGCCCCACACTAGGAATTTCTCCTGTATCGTGGGTGCATTTACAAACATTTAAACTCACATACACAAACAGCCAGACCCGGAACAACTACCTGTAGGCCGTACAAATATTTGTTACGTGCGGGAATCGAACCCGCTCAGCCACTGCGCCAATATTGCCGGACATAGGCCTCTCCCGAGCCTCGTTACAAGACCAGGGTCATCCAGTCTGGCCCAGCTATTTGTAAGCTTCAGAACTCTTTTGTTCCACCAGCTAACGTTCCTGCGATACGTGAGCTTGCTATAAAGTTGGGTAAATTCAGTTTATAGTACAGCCTGGATTTACCCGTACAGTTCCTAAAAAAACGAACATCACATTGTCACGACTAACAGAAACATTTTTACAATGCGACTGTATCCATGTACTTACGTAGGTCGTATTGCATCCATTGATTGCAACGTTGCACGTAGCTTGTTATAGCATCACCCCGAGCGTTATGGATTTCATCTTTTTTGTTTTTGCTTGCGAGGAACACTTCTTTTGTGACGAGTCAAAAATTTTGTCGAGAGAATGTTAACACAGTATTTTCGTATTCAAAGTTCTGATTAAAATACAGTGTGTTTATGATAAGTTTTTGACGGAAAATGTTTTATTGTAATGGTTTGTAATGCAGACAGTGCTGAGGTAATTCTTACACGATACCTCTCGTCCGCGGTCAGTCGCTGAAGCGGATCGACGCATTGGTTTGTATGAAATCTGTTGATGCCTATCACACGTAAACCGCACGCATCTTCAATTGATTCAGCTCATTTTATCAATTATTTTTTGACGTCAAACTGCTTTTGTTATAGGCCAGAGGAATTAAACAAAGTAATCTCAGCGAAACTATAATAGGAAAGTCAAAAATGTATTGGATTGATGTAAGTTACCGAAAAACCCTGTTGAAATTTGCTGTAGTAATTCAAAACGCCTTGAAAGCGATTGCAACTTGTCTAGGTAGACGTCATTATTTTGTTTCGATTAGGGCCGGACTCCACCGAAGTGGAGACGAGACGAAAGAAGAGGAAATGTGTTGTAAGCCACCATATTTAATTATTTACACTTCTCGTCTCTGCTTAGATTTAGTGGAAACGGTTGAGCAGAGAGGAGAGGAGATGTCTCCTAATTGTTAAGGCCAGTGAAGACCAGAAGAGACGTGAGCGGTGTGCGGTGAGCGGTGTGCTGTGGGTGACGTGTGGTGAGCGGCGTGCCGTTTTGCACATCCTCGCACAGCTTCAATAGATACAACCTAACTTTAACGCAACTCCTCTCCTCTCCGCTTTGCACATCTCCGCTTGTCTCCACTTTGGTGGACTCCGCGCCTTAACCTTATTTATTATTCAAGCCATAAAACGTTATATTCTTTACTAGTATCCTTGAAATCTAACCCATATTATTGTCGCTAGCAAAATATGCTGGTAAACTTTAATCCGCTGCTAATATATCGTGACCAACACCAAAAACTTTCTCATAATAAAACTCGTACCATGGGGTGTAGCATCTATTGATTGCAACGTTGCTTGCAACTTGTTACAGCAGCGCCCCGAGCGCTATGCTAATCCAGTTCTCCCAGTTAACTGAACTTGCTCGACAAGATAAACTTATGCTGCACTTTTTCATTCTTCGTGTTTTTCTTTGATACCAGTTTGATTTTATTTTTATTTGCAAGTAATGGAAATTGTATTTAATCTCGGACGTTAGTTAGTAATTTATTGAAAAATTACGCCAGTTGTTTGCGTAAACAATTCAGAATTCAATTTTGTGATCAACAATAATTTTGACAATCGTAGGGCATAAACTTCCAAAAAAATCACTAGATGCTACGACATCGCTACGAACGCGTAGCGAGTTTGCTACGCCGTAGCAGCACCGTAGCTTCATTATGTGAAAGTAGGTATTTTTACATAAAAACACACATAAAATCATGCCCGAAATTCCCGAATCGTTTGGTAGAGGTGTACCTAACAGTACACCCACATTTCGCCAGTTATGTTTAAATGCCATGTAATAGGGAGCGAGCCTATTGCCGTCGACCGGGCGCAAATCCAGACTCCGTGGCTGCTACTGACAAATTCCTGATGTAAAAACCAAATAAAACTTTGCCAGACCTGGGAATCGAACCCAGGACCCCATGATCAGCAGTCGCGCTTGCGATAAAAGAGGCAGTTGAGGAGGTATTTTTATAATAACACTTTATTCAAATGCTGTACCAAAATACATACCATGGAATGCAAAAAAAACAATACCAGCAGTATGAAACCTCTTATAATTTTAACCTCACTTGATAAAAAAGTTACAGAACCCATGGACCCACTAAAGCCAAAATAACTCCACAACCCAAACAAACAAATGATTGACGTAACTAATAACCGGTAACATACGATTACGGAGCAAGTTTCTAAGTTAAAGAATAATCCACGGCGGTTGAGTGGCTCCAGGGACAATCTCCGAAAGTTTCTTCACTGATATTGTAAGTACCCTCAGCAACGCGTCTTTAATGTTTACAAGTTTAGACACACTTTGTTTAGATCATATTGTTATGTTTGTTTGGTTAAATAAATTTTAGGCTGTACTGTGGCCTCTTCGCAGCCTAATGAAGTCATTTTGAAGAGTAACCATGGAGTTTCTTGTCGGTTCTACTCTATAGGAACGACCAAACCGAACTGTGCACCTTTTTGTCGACGTTTTATAAGTGCCCATCTGGGCCAATGTGAAATAAAATATTTTGATTTTGATCTGATTTATTTATAGGAGCTCGTGGCTAAATAATGATAGCCGCTCGGGTCGATCTTCAGGTCAAGACCCGCTTGCCTAGGTTGGTCCGTGGATGGGTGACCACCCATTAAATACCGAGTTGACTCCGTGCCTCGGAAAGCACGTTAAACCGTTGGTCCCGGCTGTCATTTGCGGATCTTTAAGAGTCGTTACAGGTAGTCAGTGGCCCGAAAGTTTGACAATCAGTCTTATCAATGGGTATCGTATTACCCAGTACTAACTGGGTTGTGCAGGTCACATAGGCTGTCGCTCCATGTAAAATACTGGTACTAAGCTGCTTCCGTTTAGACTGGAAGCTGACCCCAACATAGTTTGGAAAAAGGTTAGGCAGATGATGAATTTGATGTGATTTATTTATTGTTTTGAAGCTGTCTCTGTATAATCAGCCCACGGCTGGGTTACCTCTTTGTGAAAAGGACCGGGCTGTAATCTATTATTAATATATTATTTAACTTTCCCTTACACACCTAAGGGAACTCGTTAAAAACAATATGCACCCCAACATTGAAAAACATCGCCAAAGCGATATAAAATGCAAGAAAACGACACTCGTAAACCGTAAGTCTCCTCACAAGGGAAATTGCTCCAAGTGACAGAGACACTAAAACAAGACATTCGACACAAAATTTCGAACATCTAAAAATCGTTCAGAAACTCCATATGAACCGGTAAGCAGTTTATTTTAGTACCGAACTCTGCAACTGTGTAGCAAACACACTCGCCTGAAACTTGGCCCACTAACAATTTCCGATACCGCATGCGACTTTACTTTTGTTACTTTTATTTTACTGACTTTAATTTTTTCGAGCTTTCTCCATGCAACGGAACGCTGTAAAGTGTTGTTTGAAAAGGACCAAGTATACACGTTTCGTTTTACGCACGACTCGTCTTACTCTCCTAATTTTCCGGTATAATAACTTGAAATTATTCCGGCGGCTGCTCTTGAAGGAAATAGCTTAATATTAATATAACCGCATCGGGTAACCCTATTTAGTTTCGAAAGAAATTTCGGTTGGCGAATTTCCGGCATGAATTTATTTTAAAAAACTTGAGATTTCGACGTGGCCAGGCGTGTTGCAAGAGCAGCGGTGGACCAGTGGTGGCAGTCCCGACTTACGAGCTGTAAGTCGTGGGTTCGAACCCAGGCAGGCGCATTACTTTAAGTAATTTATTTTTGTCCCAGCAGTGGGAACATTTTAGGCTGATTATGCACGCGTGTTAGCACAAAAAAAAATGTATATGAGTATGAAAAGAATACCTATTCTTTTCTTACATACAATTACAATAATGGTTCTGTTCGTGGAATCGGTTAATGAAAATGACAACTTTGAGCCACAAATCGAATTCTGAAATAACCTACACTGATAGCACGCTACATTGTCGCACCCTTCATCTAAGGTTGGTTCCAAAAAGTTTTACTCACTGACGAACTGTTCGCTGAAAGGACCCTTAGTTTTTATCAGAAATAACAATGAATGTAATCCGAGCTAGCTCACTTTGGCAGTCTGTGGAGCCAAGCCTCTTTTATTTACCTGGTGACAAATTGTCATCAGGTACGGTGTGTTTACTTTTTTATATAATTTTTGTATTATTGTAATCTCATCCATTTTTTTTTTGTTTTATGTTGTCTGAGTCTAATAAATACTTTTTCTTTCTTTCTATGACAATTCGTATTATTAATAAAATTAAAGGTTACCTTGGCCTTATAATTATACGACTACTTTCCATTGCAATTCAATGTATGCTAGAACAAGAAAACTAAACAATAGATGCTGGGCAAATGTAGCTCCCGAAACTCCTAGTTCCCTAGTACAAATGTAGCGTTTGTAATGGAGTTTAGACAGATGTAACTTGTGTTGGCATCCGTACCAGACATAGATAGGTTATACAAATACTGTTGAACTTTGACGACGTGAAACATTAGGTGCAGAACTTCCACTTGACCTTATAGAGCTTATATATAAGTTTGAGGGCACCAACCCTGAAATAGTAAAAAATAAATATCTGTTATTCCATACATTTGTGTTCCTGAAAATGGGCGAAATGTAGGGAACAGCTGTTTTTTTGCGATTGCAGGATTGGTACCATGGTAAAAGTAGTTCATAATGAAGCAAAAGAACCCTTAAGAAGTTTAGGGTAAATCAAAACTAAGCTTGTATAACACTTTGTTGTGACCCTCAGGAATCGGCTCGGGATATCTACCAAACTGTTTAAATCAGATGCACTAAACAACAATTTCTGTACCGTTTCTATTCAATAAATAAAGATTTTTTAAATAAATCAACTTCATAGTTGCTCCTTTGACAACCCAAACTTTAAGAAATTAACCTCATTTATTACGCTCCGTCTCTGAATATAATATTCTCAAAATGTCGTAATCTCAAAACACCATAATCGCAAATCTCCTACTCAGAAAAAGCAAAACAAATAAAACGTCGTCCGAACTAAAATGATGTCTTTTTTGCTTTTATCGGATGGACATAGTTCTTAATCTGTTCAAACCGAGTCTGCGGCGACAAATGTGGCCACGCCGTATAAACACGTCTTCTTCTTCTCGAATCAGTGACTCGATTTTGTCCGACAAACACTATAAATGACGGCAAGGTTGGCGCAGTGGCTGCTGATTGGTTGTTGCACTGTGTTCCATTCGATTTGAATTCGATCCCCGCACATAACAAAATATTTATATAGTCTACAAGTAGTTGTTCCGGGTCTGGGTTGCGTATGTGAAATTGTAAATCATCATCATCATCTGCCTAGCCTTTTCCCAACTATGTTGGGGTCGGCTTCCAGTCTAACTGGATGCAGCTGAATACCAGTATTTTACATGGAGCGACTGCCTATCTGACCTCCACAACCCAGATAGTACTGGGTAATAAATGTTGACTTTTAAATGTTTATAAACGCACCCACGAAACAGTAGAAATTCCTAGAGTGGGGTAAAGATTAAAAGAAAGTTTAAAAAAATGCATTGGCCTTCTGAGCCGACTATTCACTACACTACCATCCGACTTAGACGTTGGTCAGAGCTTTAGACTGCACATTCTGTTTTGTGGCTCAGTTGAAGGTCCGATCTTTGTGTTGTAGTCCGCTTAAACACGAGCGGAGTTTGTCTGAAGTCAGACGAGTTTCGACGACTGTTGTGTATTTAGGAGAACGTAGATTGAACATCGATCGAATAGCCTCTTTGTGCAGTTTACAAATAAATTAGGTAGAAAAGTGTCGCTTGCAAAAAAGTTGTCCTCGAAAAATTAAACTATGCTACAGGCTTGAGAGAAAAACGCGTTAATTTTAGACAATTCGACGCCATTAGGTTTTTATTTTTTTAAGCACAAATTAGCATCAACAAATAAAAAAAACCTATGCGTCGTTATTGGAAGAATGTTTTTTATATAACTTCCATGTTTTTATACAACGAAAACAGAAACATAACCTATCGAAAAGTTTACGTCAATCTTTTTGAAAGTCATTTTCATTTCAAAGCTTTGGGGCGACATCGTGTAGAGAAGCTCGTGGCTAAATAATAACAGTCGCACAGATTGATCTTCAGGTTAACCTGCGCTTGCCAAAATCGGTCCGTGAATAGGGTCACCACTCATGGTATACCGCGTTTCCTCCGTGCCTCGGAAAATACCGTTGGTCTCGGCTATCATTTGTTGACTTTGACAGCCGTTACAGCTAGTCAGTGGCCTGAAAATCTAACATCCAGTCTTCATCATCATCATCATCATCATTTCAGCCGAAAGACGTCCACTGCTGGACATAGGCCTCCCCCAAGCGTCGCCACATTGACCGGTCCCGTGCGTCTCGCATCCAGCGGATCCCCGCAACCTTTACCAGGTCATCGGTCCACCTATTGGGAGTCCTTCCAACGCAACGTCTTCCAGTTCGCGGTCGCCACTCCAGAACTTTCCGGCCCCACATCCAGTCACATCACATCCAGTCTTACCAAGAGGAATCGTATTACCCAGTACCAACTGGGTTGTAGAGGTCTGATAGGCAGTTGATCCATGTAAAATACTGGTATTCAGCTGCACACACTTAGACTAGAGGCCGACTCGAATATAGTTGGGAAAAGGCTAGATAGATATTGCTGAACATTGTCTATTGTTGTAGGAAAAAATATCTCTTGAAATATAAATAATTGACCTGGGAGCTCAGGTCAATTATTTACAACACATAACATCAAGCCCGTAATCCCTGAAGGGTTAGGCAGAGGTGTACCTAATAGTAAACCCACATTTCGCCAGCTACGTTTAAGTCCCATGTAATAGGGGCGAGCCAATTGCCATCAACTGTGCACTGAAAAAATCTTAATGAAAAATGTTTAAAATCCATTAACAATTTGCCGACTCGGGAATTGAACCCAGGACCTCATGCTCAGCAGTGCAAGTAGACCAAAGAGGCAATCAATTATTTATAACTACAAACATTAATACTTTTCCTCCATTTAACGTCGTATTACGCTACATTAGAACTGCAGCAACGCATCGCCAGCAATGAATATTCACTCGCTATCAGCATAAACGAAGTTAAACCAATTCCTGCTTAATATGCCATGTGAGAGGCCAGCAGGGACCAAATATCATGAGCATGGATGATAGAAAATAGGTAGATAGGTCATTTCATTCATATCCATTTATAATTTCGAAATGGGCCTGCTCTTGACATCGATCACACCTGATGGAAAGCGATGGAAGAGGTCTATGATAGAACGAGCGTGCCTGTACACTCTTGCTTTCAAGGCAGGTTAAACGTTAGAGGGGACACAAATGCCGGCAGAGAGTTCCACACTTTGGCTGTGCGCATAATAAACGTGGACGAGAAGCGCTGAGTAAGACTCTTCGAGATATCAACCAAGTGTGGATGGTACGCCGCAGTACGTCTGCTAGTTCGGTGGTAAAAGGGTGATCCATTCAAATATTCTATCAATAATCTAGAGGAAACAATAGAATATCGACACTGGGTGATAGATGATGTTCAGTGACGAGGATCAAGTCGACCATAGGTATTTTCTCGATTCCCGACATGAATAATATACATGCCTGAATTTTTGGCTCCTTGCAATACCTGCCATTTACATTTGCATCATACACAGTCGCCACCACACCAAGTTACCACAAACTGTCAAATTTTGTCTAAATGATTTTAAACCATAAAATGTTGATTGTTTTAGTTCAAAATCGAATTGTACACGGATTTTGCTTCAAGAACGTCTACCGTGATTGAAAGAAGTCGGAGCGGGACGAATCGTGAGATAACTTTGGGCAAAGACACATCGTCATAATTTTCACCTTCATACCCTTGTGTTACTTGGAGACACATTCGTAACCTTAGTAAAATAGGTACACAGAATGCTTCATGATCATTTTGAGCATATTCATACTACAAATAATATGCTTCCATTCCTACATTACATAATCCAAAAGTTACGCCACAATGAGATAACTGGCCTGCACACTGCATGCATGTTGATTTTAATAATATCTTAATTGAATAACCTCCATTTTAAATTAGAATGCTTCGTCCACCGCTAAAATAGTTTTAGCTAATTCTAAAATATTGTGTAACATAATTTATTGTTTTAATTTAGCTTGTGAAAATGTTGGCATGCGTTGAAATATTTTGGTAACACAGTTTAAATGTTACGTGTGCCGAATTAGAGGTTTTGGTCGTGACTAAAATATTGAGAGCGTGGTTATGATTTCAAATAAGCCACTGCCCGATACCAACGTATTTTTAGTAGGTAGGTACCTAGTGTGTTTATGACCAAATTATTTGGACATAAAAGCAGTTTTTGATCGATGAAAAAAGTATGAGGTTCTCAAGTCGACAGTTTTTCTTATAACATAACATTATCACGCCTGTAATATCCGAAAGGTTAGGCAGAGGTATACCTAATAGTACACCAACATTTCACCAGTTATGTTTTAAGTCCCATGTAATAGGGAGCGAGCCTATTGCCATGAATCGGGCACAAATCCAGACTCCGTGGCTGCTACTGAAAAATTCCTGATGGAAAAATCGAATAACACTTTGCCCGGGACTCCCGGGACGCTCAGATTGCGACCCGGGAATCGAACGCAGTACCTCATGCTCAGTAGTCGCTCTTTCGACAACTTGATCAACGAGGCAGTTTTTCTCATCTGGTTCTATAAACTAGTCAAAATGCGTTCTAGAATCAATAAAATATGGGGTTTATCTTTATAATACCTAAATCTTTCTGTCAGGATAATATTGCGGCAGTGTTAGAAAAAAAACAAGGACCAAATTTAAACTAAAATTCGTATAATTATGTTTTAATAATTTATTTAAAAAATATTTAGGTACCGGTGCAAGTAGCTCATAATAAATACATAATTCATTATTTTTAAGTAAATAACTTTAGACTGTTTTTTCTACATCTTTGTTCGGTTCTTCGTCTTCTTCTTTCTTTATTGGCTTCTTTTGACCTGAGAAAAAAAAAAATATGAGTTTATAGATAATGAAATGAAGGGTGTACCCTTAACGAAGCCGAAAGGGACTTGTTTTCCTTGTCATTGCGGTAATTTTTTTGTTATAGACTATACCTGGGAACCTTCTAGTTACGGAGATATTAGGAGTCAAAGTTCCAACATTTTCTCACTTTTTTTTTTAAATATTTTTTGAAGGTAAGATTTTTAAACACCTCCACGACCCTCGTACTATCCAATCCGTCCATCAGCACAATGTTTTGAGTGCGTTACATTGAGTCCTACCATAAAACGCGATTTTTGACCCGAAAAAAAAAGTCGTTTCCCAGCAATATTTTTCGCGTAAAGTAACTTAGTTTGATGTACATAATGCTTGGCTGAGGGCTTCGTGAAGGGTCCGTTTACACCCTGTATAATCACATCAAACATCATACCTGTAATCCCCGCAGAGTTAGGCAAAAGTGTACCCGTTATACTTAATTTGCCAGTTATGTTCAAGGCCGCACATATCATATTGCTAGCAACCGGGCACAAATCCTAACTCAGCGTTGCTACTGAGAATTTCTAATGAAACAACCGAGTAACACTTTGCTCGAACGGGGAATCGAACCCTGGACGAAATAATATTAATAAAAATAATATTGAAGATTCATAGACGAGGCGACTGGGTCGTAAGGTGTTTATTTAAATGAAGAGAAAATAGGCAGTAATAGGGTAATAACATGGGGTTACCAATGGCAACAATCGGCAACATGCAATATTTAAAACTATTTAAAAACTGGGATCAATATATTTTTCGTCTTACCTCCCAATAAAAGTTTGAATAACGTCGAGCAAGGAGCATCGATCACTACCACCATAGCGAATGTGAAGATAAACGCAAGTGTGTAGTGTGCCAGGAACTTGAATACCTGTAAAAAAGATGGCGACGAGTTTACGGAATGTCCAAAGGTTTATAAGATTTTTTCGCACAAGGAATAAATTATCTAACTATTTTGTAGCTGCTCTTCCACAGTGGCCACTTACGTTGTTACTTCAAAAATAAATTCAATTAACCTAGTTGTTATATCTAACCCAACATTTTATTCAACTTTTCTTTCATTTCATACACGTATCAATTTAATGACCACTTCTAATAAATTCATTAAATGCTTACCACTGATCTGACAGAGAAGAAAGCAGGGGCAATCGCACTCGTATTGACGGCAGTCATCAGTCCGAAGTGGAACAAATAGATTCCGTACGACATTCTAGATTGAAGTTTCCATACATTCAGTGATAAGAACCAGTTAATAGGGCCTGAAAGAGAAAAAAATAAGAATTATACGAGTCATCATCAAATAAAGACACGTGAAGACTATGGATTATTCGCGTCATAACCAAAGCGGTCGGTGGCGCAGATACACCATCGTCGAGTTCATATCAGTTATTTGTTCGGCAAACCGAAGGGCGTCCTCTGTCGGCGCAACCGGTTTTCGTGCTACGATCACTTTGGTTAGGATGCAGCTGTGAGATGCGCCTGTAGAGCGACCACGGTGAATCAGTAATACCGTTAAACAGAATTTATTATTGCGGTCTTACTGACCGTAATAATATTCGGTCTAACAAATAATTGATACATGTTCTACTTTTAAACCAGCGGAAAATGATTTTTAAGAAAATTCCACTACTAAGAGACATAGAGTTGATCTCAAAAAAATCAAAGTTAAAAAACTTACCAGCATAACCGTTTACGCATGCGAACACTATACATCCAACGAAGAGTGCCCAGAGAGGTCTGATGAAGGAATTGTACAGGCTATCAACCAGCTGGTTGTCCCAATCCGGTTGACCGATAGGGTAGTTGCTGTACACGATGAAGGTTGACAGTGAAAAGGCTGCGATCCAGTAAATTGCGGTCACTATCTGGAAATAGATGTTATCTTTTAAGAAATTTCGTTGAAAACAACCCATTAATAATGCTTAAAAATCAATAATTACGCTTTATCTTTATAGTTCAATCTACGTCAATTAATTATCACCAACAATCAATATTATATCTTTTCTTAGCAAAAAGATACGGATGAATATTTGCGGCTTAAACACCTGTTTTTTATCATAGCGATCATACTGACCACACCCAATTTTTTTTTTTTGCAAGAGATAGCTCTCGATAAAATAATGATAAAATTGCACGTGAACAAAGTCTCACATGTCCGTGTGGGTCAGCTTTGAATTTACATTACTAACTGAGTAATATTTTTACCACAGCATAAGCTTTTGCTACATGAACAACTTTTACTAGCAGACGAACCATGAAATCATGAAAATAATATCAGTTGCTTCATACATTAAAAATTTTCAGAGGTTTCTTTTCATATTTCAGAGTGAGTCCGATAGTAAAAGATGTTAATATATTGCCCACGTTTAACCAACCACCCTGTATAATTCGTGACTATACAGGATGGAAGGGACTCCGACGCTAAAAAGATTTTAATTTATTTCCTTTATTCGTTTTCCTAACACGTTATTTACATTTTTAAATATTTTCATTAACAAAAATTAGTAGACCACCGCCATCGGGAACTGGGTCTGGGGTACCGGTGGTCAGGGCTCTTGAGAGCGGAACCTCCTAATAATAAGCGCCGTGTCCAAAAGTACTACTTTCTGAATCAAGCCCTTGATCCAGCTGCCAAGCGATCATTAATTATTATGAACACGGACGATTTAAAAAAAACCAGCTGTTACCTACAAAACTGCAATACCCACATGGTCAAAATGTATGAAAAAGCTGTTTTTTTTTTAAACGACTGATGAAAAATTTCGACTTTCAGAAAGATGTACTGAATTCATCACAAACGTTTTAGCGTCAGTGTCCCTTCCACCTCATATAAGTAAAGACGTAGTAATATTACGTGATTAAACGTACCTTTGACATAACCAGCTTCTTTGTTTTAACAATATACCCGAAAAGCATGCCAACGAAGAATGGTGAGCCTCGAGTCAAGGTGTTCATGTAATAGTTGACTGAGTAGTACAGCGTGTCTTCAGGACGACTGCAAATAAAACGTAGTGTTACACTTTTAGAAATGTAATTTATAGAGAACAATGAAATGTAGGGACACATGTAAGCGTGCACGACAGACAGAATGCAAGGTAAGCAAAATGTATATGTGAGCGCGACGTATGGACGGCGGGCTAGTTACTGCGCACTAGTCCGGTCGGAAGGTTCTCCTTGGGTTTAATCGGAATAAAACTAATTCGGTACTAAACGGGCGTTTATTTTCATAAATCCAGAGACTTCATAACCGGCTAGCACAGTGCTCATATAATAGGGATTGCTGTGCCTTACAGTGACAGCAGATATCCCTAAAGAATAAGAAAGAATCAATGTAGAAGATGGTAGAGGCAGCAGCTCAAAGCCGCGATCATCAATACATTTGTGAATTTTGACATAAAGGGTGTAAACAGACCCTTAACGAAGCCGAAAGGCACTTGTTCTCCTCGTCTTTGTGATCATTTTTTTGTTCTAGACCATACTTGGGAACCTTCTAGTTACGGCGATATTGGGGGTCAAACTTCACCACAACTTAAAGACATGTTTTTAATGTAAGATGTTTACTTTGAACACCTCCACGACCCCTGTACTATTCAATCCAATCTTCAGCACAATGCTTTGAGTGCGTTTCATCGAGTCCTACCGTAAAACGTGATTTTTCACCCCAAAAAAAAAGACGTTTCCCAACAATATTTGTAAAGTTACTTAGTTTGACGTACAGAATGTTTGGTTGACGGCTTCGTGAAGGGTCTGTTTACATCCTGCATGTTCGTGATAATTTCTTGATCGCCTACTGATATACAATTCCGACTCTTCGCTCAGATTAATAACTCATAATCTCCTGCCCTTATCCCAATTTATTTGGGGTCGGCGCATCATGTCTTCTTCTTCCATACTTCTCTATTACTCGCCATCTCAGCAGTCACCTCCTTTCTAGCCATATCATCCTTCACACAGTCCATCCATCATTTCTTTGATCTTCCTCTACTCTTATAGCCATCTAGATTCAAACTCAGCATTTTCCTTATACCTACGCATCACATGTCCATGCAACGATAACCGATCATCAGATTAATAACTAATTGCGAAATTATTGCGCTTTAGAAAGTTTGTTGTACAAAACAAAATATAGATTTAATTCAATTTCTTACTAATATAATACGTACCCCATCATAGTAGACGGAAATTCCATGATGAAGTTGAAAGTGGTGGAAGCTACCAGAATACCGATCAAACCAGTAAATAACGCTGCCCATGCGATCCTCTTATTGCCCAGGAGAACCCAGAATAACATCAGTGGTGACAAAACATGAAGTTGGACATCTATGGCTAAGTACCAAGTCTGGCCGACACACTGAAAAATATAAAAAAGAATATTGGTGCTGTAATTTTGGACAAATTGCGGACTAGCAGCGGCAGCGGACACTGACATATACTGTGTTGAAATATCCGTCAGTGTCCGGATTTCGGAACTGCGTCTGCTATTAGCCAGTCCGTACTAGAATGACCGAATCTTAACTGACAAAAATAAGAGATTTTCTGCGTAACCTTCCGCTACGCCGCCGTAGGCAACATCGTTGCTACGAGCTACGCTTTCGTAGCATACGTTACGAGATACATTAAAATTATTTGTGCTAGGCACATCGCTCTTCGCTACGCTTTGTACCCATATCTCGCCTCTATATAAGTTATGGTAAACTTATTTTACAGATAAATTCATAAAATTTCAGTTCAATTATTAAATAAACACTTTTTTTTAATCTTTCACGGTTTATAACTAAACTTATACTGGCACTTACGGGATATCTTTCCATATTTTCTTTCATTTTAACAAACAATCACGGAAGACATCCCGTAAGTGACAGTATAAGTTAAATTTTTAAATTCATATAAAGAAACGAAGAAGATAATGTTGTAATTTTAAATGACCAAAAACATATTAATTAAACATTCTGTCTCAACTAACCGTATTCGTAGGGTTCATATAGTTCTGCATGTGTAATAAGGTGGCCCACCATGAGGTCCTGCACCTCTCCACATGGCCTTCCACAACGGTCCATATTGGGCCATCCGTCGCGCGATTGAGGAACGTCGTTTCTAGGAGAACAGCTGTGGCCAGTAACGGGAACATGCGCAGGAGTCGATTGAGCCAGAACAAGTGAATTTTCTTGAACAGCTGTCCTGTAATCATTAACATTAAGATTAGGTACTAACTAGAAGCAGCTTTTAGCGCAACTCAAACAATTCGCTAAAACTAGCATGCAAAGTTATAGGTTTAAGATTCTCATTCACAGAATTTTTTTTTTTGTCTATAAACCATTTGAATAATATAGTTTTAAAACGATTGATGGGCAGTTCACTATCTATATGATTGTGGCATTGTCACTTATCAAAATCAAAATCAAAATCAAAGCATTTATTTCAAGTAGGCCAGTTACAGGCACTTTTGAATTGTCAAAACAAAGACAACAGTGAAATATGGCTACAGTCCCAGTCACAAGGCACAAAACTGTGAAAGTACTGTAGTTGTATCAAGGCCATCTGTGTTAAAACTTTTTAAAGCAAAAAAAAATGATTCACAAATATCGAGTAAATCTAAAAAAAAAAATAGGTACAATACTAACCTATACAATCTGAATTTTATTAAAACACAAGTAATGCCCTACATTTATCAAATATTGTTTACGAAATAATAAATCCGATAAGTAGAAAGAATGACTTTCAACAGTTATCGGTTAAATACGCAGGTGGTATATGATTAAATAATGTTCGAAGGTAAATAAAGTAATTTCTCTGTGTCAAAATGATAAAAAAACTCACACGATAAGAATAAGGTGACTTTTTTATCGTTTTACATACAAACCTATATCCGTGTGTATAACACACAAAGATGTTTGTTGGTTTGCGTACATAACCCCTTCTTTTTTTTTTGGGCGAAGCGGAATACAGTGTCAGACTTCTACTGACTAAGACCCATCCATGTTCCTTCTTTGCCCTTTGTGTTCCAGGGCCGCGGTATCTCTTTCGAAAAGTCCCGCAGCCCCGGCAGGCATCGGCCCTTGCGGACCCCTACATGGTTGCTGACACCTCTTTGAGGCGCGCGTGGAACACGAACGCGCCGTCGACACGGCCTGTCGTCACAAGACGGCTGGACGGCGAGCTAGCCCATAACTCGCCGTCCACAGGCCCACGTACATAACCCCTCACACGGCATTGTTAAGTAATGTGTCATACGACAGCCGTCAGAAAGAAGAGAAAGACTTTCACTTGCAACTCGGACTACTTACGTTTGATCCCAGATTTATCGTTATTTTACTAAAAGCCCATACAAAACTATGACTGTTTCGTAATCTGTAAAATATTTCCTATTCGTTTTAAGACTTTTATGTATACCTATAAATGTATTTGGTTTAAATTAAATCAAGCAATTTGTAACTGAAACATAGATATTGTTATTACACCAATTTTTTTTAAAATAGACCACTGATATCGAAAAATCCAGTTTTACGCGATAAAACTATTTTTTAATACTGTCCAAGGCGAAAAATGATTTTCGCATGATTCACCGTGGTACGGTTAACGTCAACTGAGGGGAATGAATCTTATTCGAAGTTGCAAAATCAATTTCATTCAAGTCATGATTACTTACTTGAATTTATTTTTCCAACGGTAGTGTAGACCACAAGAAAACCACTCAGCATGAAAAATGTGTCCACTGTTACAGTCGCTGATAACACCCACAAGGCTTGCCAGGAAGTCATCCACTGGAGAAAGAAATATATCGTTTAGATTCAATTAAAAATAAAAATAAATCGTATGATCTACAGCTAGTTGTTCCGGGTCTGGCTGTTTGTGTATGAGAGTTTAAATGTTTGTAAATGCACCCACGATACAGGAGAATTTCCTAGTGTGGGGCAACGTTTTTAAAAAAAGAAAGAAGAAGAAAGAAATTAATGTAAAATTTTCCCCCATTTTCTCACAAACTGTTTTATGTAAACATCATCATTATTCTTTTGCCTTTATAAAAACTCATTTGCGGTCGGCGCAGCATGTCTTCGTCTTCCATACTTCTCTATTACTCGTCATCTCATCAGACACCTCCTTTCTTACCATATCATCCTTCACACAGTCTATCCATCGTTTCCTTGGTCTTCCTCTACTCTTATTCCTCATTTTTGTGTAAACATCACTAATTCAAATATATTGTTGACTATCTGTTGCCTGCAACTTCCGTTTGCGTTTTGTTTTTATTACCAAAAATAGATGACTTGTTCTTCTTGAAGTTCTAAGTTACCTTTCTCTGTCATTTCGTAACGATTGGTTCAGTGGTTTAGATGTGTAAAGACTTTATAAGAATGGAAGTTTTAATTGGTTTGACTTTGGATGCGTCCTTGAGTACATTGCACAATCTTTAGTATCGCATTATTGTGATTAAATTGTGTAATTTTGAAGATAAAACAAGAGCAAATAAATATCAGCAAAGACATTTATTTTTCCAACGGTAGTGTAGACCACAAGAAAACCACTCAGCATGAAAAATGTGTCCACTATTACAGTCGCTGATAACACCCACAAGGCTTGCCAGGAAGTCATCCACTGGAGAAAGAAATATATCGTTTAGATTCAATTAAAAATAAAAATAAATCGTATGATCTACAGCTAGTTGTTCCGGGTCTGGCTGTTTGTGTATGAGAGTTTAAATGTTTGTAAATGCACCCACGATACAGGAGAATTTCCTAGTGTGGGGCAACGTTTTAAAAAAAAGAAAGAAGAAGAAAGAAATTAATGTAAAATTTTCCCCCATTTTCTCACAAACTGTTTTATGTAAACATCATCATTATTCTTTTGCCTTTATAAAAACTCATTTGCGGTCGGCGCAGCATGTCTTCTTCTTCCATACTTCTCTATTACGCGTCATCTCATCAGACACCTCCTTTCATACCATATCATCTTTCACACAGTCTATCCATCGTTTCCTTGGTGTTCCTCTACTCTTATTCCTCATTTTTGTGTAAACATCACTAATTCAAATATATTGTTGACTATCTGTTGCCTGCAACTTCCGTTTGCGTTTTGTTTTTAATACCAAAAATAGATGACTTGTTCTTCTCCGAGGTCTAAGTTACCTTTCTCTGTCATTTCGTAACGATTGGTTCAGTGGTTTAGATGTGAAAAGACTTTATAAGAATGGAAGTTTTAATTGGTTTGACTTTGGATGCGTCCTTGAGTACATTGCACAATCTTTAGTATCGCATTATTGTGATTAAATTGTGTAATTTTGAAGATAAAACAAGAGCAAATAAATATCAGCAAAGACATTTATTTTTCCAACGGTAGTGTAGACCACAAGAAAACCACTCAGCATGAAAAATGTGTCCACTATTACAGTCGCTGATAACACCCACAAGGCTTGCCAGGAAGTCATCCACTGGAGAAAGAAATATATCGTTTAGATTCAATTAAAAATAAAAATAAATCGTATGATCTACAGGTAGTTGTTCCGGGTCTGGCTGTTTGTGTATGAGAGTTTAAATGTTTGTAAATGCACCCACGATACAGGAGAATTTCCTAGTGTGGGGCAACGTTTTTAAAAAAAGAAAGAAGAAGAAAGAAATTAATGTAAAATTTTCCCCCATTTTCTCACAAACTGTTTTATGTAAACATCATCATTATTCTTTTGCCTTTATAAAAACTCATTTGCGGTCGGCGCAGCATGTCTTCTTCTTCCATACTTCTCTATTACGCGTCATCTCATCAGACACCTCCTTTCATACCATATCATCTTTCACACAGTCTATCCATCGTTTCCTTGGTGTTCCTCTACTCTTATTCCTCATTTTTGTGTAAACATCACTAATTCAAATATATTGTTGACTATCTGTTGCCTGCAACTTCCGTTTGCGTTTTGTTTTTAATACCAAAAATAGATGACTTGTTCTTCTCCGAGGTCTAAGTTACCTTTCTCTGTCATTTCGTAACGATTGGTTCAGTGGTTTAGATGTGAAAAGACTTTATAAGAATGGAAGTTTTAATTGGTTTGACTTTGGATGCGTCCTTGAGTACATTGCACAATCTTTAGTATCGCATTATTGTGATTAAATTGTGTAATTTTGAAGATAAAACAAGTGCAAATAAATATCAGCAAAGACATTTATTTTTACAAATAATTTTGAGGATAACCCTAGAGGAGCTCGTGGTTCAATAATAACAGCCGCTCGGGTCGATCTTCAGGTAAAGCCGCGCTTCACTTGGTTGGTCCGAAGATGGGGTTACCGCCTATAACCAACCGCCTACATACCAAATTTCCTCTGTGCCTCGGAAAGCTTCTTAAGTCATTGGTTCTGGCTGTCATTTGAAGATCTTAGCCAGTCATTACAGGTAGACAGTGGCCCGAAAGTCTTACACCGAGTTTTACCAAGGAGTGTCGTATTACCCAGTACTAACTGGGTTGGGAAGGTCAAATAAGCAGTCTCTCCATGTAAAATACTGGGATTCAGCTGCATCCGGTTAGACTGAAAGCCGACCCCGACATAGTTGGGAAAAGGCTAAGCAGATGATGATAAGCCTAAATACCAAAATTACTTACCAAAAAGGCATCGAGAGGATTTGCCCAATGTGCTTCTGATGAGAATGAATGGCCGAGGACCACCCACATCATGGCTAAAGCCCTGATGCCGTCCAAGGACTCGATGCTGTTAGGACTTGATTGGAAATTCATGACACGACGACCATTAGTGTATACTGAGAAAGCTCTGCCAATTACGCTTACTGTTATTGGATCTGAAAGAAAAATTAAATTCATTATTAAAGGGGACCGTGACCGTAGGGCTGCTTTTTACCTTGGCCAGAGGCTTAGCGTTGCCATACTACGTGGCAACGCCGCCAGTCTCTTGGGGACATTACCAGTTGACAGCGATAAGCAGGAGTTTTTTGACGCCATTGTTTAATTTATTGTTAATGTATTTATTTTAGGTTATTTTATAAATGTATATAATATTGTTAAAGGGAAACCAGAGAAGACATTTTTACAAATTTAGTACCTATTAAATTTAGCTTACAACGATCCCACTGCTGGGACATAGGCCTCCTCTCACGGAGAGAGAGCGAGACCCAGGCGGGCCCAGTGTTTGATGGTGGAGGTCGCTTGTCTTCGATTTTTTGGGACTTACCACTGCATTACAACAAAGATAAATAAAGAAAGGTACATACCTTTTTTCAAAATTTTCGTTTGCCAAATATCAAATGTTGTACTCAGCACAGTTATCAATCCAATTAGAGAGAAAACGACTCTGCAAAAGAAAATAAAAAACAGGAAAATATTAATTTTGAAGCTCAAGTAAAGCATTCTGTATCTCGAATTTATTTATAAAGGGTGTAACAAGACCATTCACGAAGCTAAAAGGCATTTGTTCTATCCGTCATTGCGATCATTTTTTTGTTCTAGCGAGATCATACTGGGACCCTTCTAGTTACGGAGATATTGGGGGTCAAAGTTCTAACTTTATCACAAGTTTTTTTTTTAATAATATATTTTTTTATTGTAAGAACAGCGTAAAGTTACTTAGTTTGATGTACATAACGCTTGGTTGACGGCTTCGTGAAGGGTCCGTTTACACCCTGTATGTAGTTTCACTTACACGGCGACAGTATCTCCTGATACCCAAGGCTTATCATCGGCCAGACGACAGAATTCATCAATGTATTCGAACCCTACTGATGAGATATTGAACAAAAATGAATTTAGAGCTTGTTCCGTGGTACAGGGCTTGGGTATGCAGATGGCTAGTCTGAATGTCATTGCGGCGAGAGGGTTGTCTGTTATGGTCCTAGAAGAATAAACCAATTATGCAGTATATGAAGTCAGGGCAGTGAATATGCGTATAGTGTAGTAATCCCTTCAGGAACAGTAAAAGTAGCGCTGCCTCTAAAAAAACCGGCCAAATGTCAGTCCGACTCGCTCATGAAGGGTTCCGTACCATCGTAGTAGGGGAACCCCCTTTAATTTTTACAACAACAGAAATACACTTTTTGTAAAAATGTTAACTGTCTACCTACGACGGATCATGAGATACAGCCCGCTGACAGACAGACGGACGGACGGACAGCGGTGGCTTGGTAATAGGGTCCCGTTGGTTACTCTTCGGGTACGGAACCCTAAAAAAGCGACACTTCTTAGAGTTCCGTACCTCAAAAGAAATAAACGGAAACCCTATATCTAAGTTCGCTTTGTTGTTCGTCTGTCTGTCAGAACTATTTCAGAAACGAGCAAAAACTCGTTTCTGAAAACCTGAGGCCGCGTCACTCAAAATGAGCGTGAGTCCACTCGCGGCACTTGTGCGCGGTTTATCGACAGACAAGCTTGCTACACTGCAGTGGTAGCAACTACAGAGCTAACTAGAAAATTACCTGTCATCAACAAATCCTGCCGCCGCATGCATCGCTGTCCTCGAAGCCTTCATCTCTTCTAAAGCCTTCACGGTTTGGCCATCCATTCGTAAAAGATTTGGATTGAAATTTGAAGGCATGGGAATCTCCCAAGGTAAGTCCAAGGTTTGATCCATTGGAACTTGTATCATGCAGTATTTTCCCTGAATTTCGGTATTTGGTCGGATAGGCTGGTTGAATCCGATGCATTGGTGATAGTTGCCCATGTCTATCATATTGCCTTCCAAGATTCCTCTTGGAACCCTGATGCCAGCATCGGCGACTGTTTGACAGAAAGAATCACATTCAGGTACTTGTTAAGTTTTGTAGTGTAGGTAGCAGTAGCGAAGGGCTAAATTTTTGTAAGAGGTAAGCCGTACATATCTTTAATATGATCATATTATTTGTCTATAAAATACTGACTGTGCCATTTTTCAAAGGGAAGCCAGTAGGAATCAAGTTGTATGGAACCTTCGCCACTGGTAGGTATAATTATTATTTCCTTCAACAGTATTTCATCATTGAAATAACTTGTAAAGATTAATAGAATAGGTGTTCGTAAAACTTAAATACCGGATAAAACGGGGTGAATAGAGACGCAGGGTTGAATTGAGAACAAATTTTGATAGGAATTTTAAGACCAGACCCTGATCTAGACAAATGACAATCGTTTTCAAATCGCTGTCAAAGTTTCATAATTTCGGCGGCTTTCGACAAAATTGACATAAATTTTTCGGTAGTATAAAATGTCAATCCATCTTTGACTTTTCCACTATAGTTATCGCTTTTACAAGGTCACTTTGGACCCACAGAAATTAATGTGACTTTTATTAATTAAAGAGTCAATTCAAGTCTGCACAATATCGAATATTATAATTTCTGCTCGAAAATTATTCGGGCCATTTTTGCATATTACTCACGTGTTAAAAAAATTATACTTACAGAACAAGGCGAAATACGTGTTATTTCTAATAATATTTATTTGTTCAAGACATTGCTCTGGGTCCAACACATCTTCGTAAAGGCTCTGGTCTAACGCTTCATTTGGTACCGGTTGTTGAATGTGCCCTTTAACTACACCAACTGATACTAAATTAACTAAAACTAAACTTAAAATCACTTTAAAAGTCATTTTAATATCAACGATATTTTTTATGTCCCAATGTTTTTCATAAGGAATTTCGCAATGATCAACTAGCTAGTAAAATCGGAAGTAATACGAAAATGACTCGAGCATTATTTTTATAATTATGCCAGCTAATCTAATCAAGGTGTTGCGTTAAAATATTAATGAAGATAATATTATGTAGGTGATCAGGAACTTTGATTAGTTCTTAGTTAATCAGAGGTTGTTGACCGATGTCTTACATATACCTAGATTATATCGTAAAATGTTTCGCGGTAGCATGATATTGCATCCACGTCGAAGCGTGTGACACATGGGTTCACTGTCCGGGCAAGGTCACTCAAATTAATCATCTCATACCCTAATCTGCATGGTTCTCATATGATCTGACCCAGATAATGCCAGGACTTGAAAAGACACTGTGACCTCTGAGTTTGTTTGGGTGATCCTTCTCGGAGAAGTTGAATAGGAAACACCGACCTCATCTAGACTGTAATATTAGAGTGTGTTACACTGTAATAATGTTTTTGTTGAATAAACACTGTTTATCATTTCTGGAAATGTTGGCGACGTGACTACAAGTCTAAGGAATGAGCTGGCTATGCATTACAAATAACGATATCTTAGTACTAAGATCCAACGCACCATGGGCATTGAACAGCCCGCTATCATCTTTATTGATCAGAATAGAATAGAATAGGAAAGTAAAAGAAGTCACTTATAGGTATCGGTAGAATGGGATGAGTCGAACACGGGGGCGAATCGGAACGAATCTTTGAAAGGCTTTTTCATGTTAATTAAATATTATTGATTTTTCGGAATAGTGTGCGTATTGTTTAATTATCAAAAGCAAAGCAGCGTATCTGAGAGATATTTCTCGACGGCATGTAAAGCCAAGTCCCAGAGGTTAGGCACTAACCACACGAAAAAGAAAGAAGATTAAATTAAAACAGAAAAATACAAATAATTCGCAACTAAAAAGGTATAGGGATGACCCTATATCTTTAGTTGCGAATTATTTGTATTCAACGATGAAATCCCTTTCAAAGTTTTGTCCCTATTTACTCTCGCATCCCAATTGAGCCCGTTAGTACGTGCTGCTACGACGACATCCACGCTTGCTGGCAGGGCCGCGCGCTCGGACCAACCTGTTAGGTGAGGTGACTTTGACGCGTACTCTCCGCACTCTCAACCTCATAGCAGTTACGTTGATATAATTATGCCATTGTTCTCTGATTGTAATAAGTTACAGAAGTTAATATTGCCATCATCATCTGCCTAACCTTTTCTCAACTACTTGTATGTTGCGGTCGGCTTCCAGTATATCCGGATGCAGCTGAATACCAGTATTTTACATGGAGCGACTGTCTATCAGACCACCACAACCCAGTACTGGGTAATATGATACCTACGAGTTGGTAAGACTGGTAGTCAGACTTTCAGGCCACTGACTACCTGTAACGGCTCTGTAAATGACAGGCAGAACCAATGGCTTAACGTGCTTTACGAGGCACGGAGGAAATTCTGTTAGCAATGGGTGGTTACTCATCCACGGACCAACCTAGTCAAACACGACTTAACCTAAAGATCGACCCAAGCGGTTTATTAGATGAACCTTATTAGTCGTAACAATAATAGATTTTGCGGTGCGAAGAACGAATGAAGCCTCACAAATGACCTCCACCTTGGGGCAGGACGAAGGATCTGCCAGACCAGAGTACCAGACGGTGTTCTTCGACTATCTTTAGACGGGGCGCTACAAGATTTGTGCTGTTCCTCACACTGCTCTGGCCAGGTATTGGTCAGCATGACTTCCATGCGGGCCCCATCACCACATTTCCTCTTGAATCAGAGGCACGGCGCCACCATGTCGAGCGCATATTTGTTCAGACAACAGAACCCCAGAATCTGTCCCCTTGCATATTCCTGTATATCGCTGTATATCTGCCCCATAGTGACTGGAGATCATAAGGCGACCCAAGTCCCCTCACTCTCGACCATGGACTGAACTACGGCCTAAAGCAAGAGCCCATGTGTAGCATAATTTTCGCAGCATTTACCATGTGAACCGCCCTCACTTTATACTGATATCCATCCCAAGGAGCTTGCATTTATTTGAAATAAAAATACTTTGATGTTCTTATAATAATTAAATTCTTTATTTTTTTTTTTCATATTATAAAACGGTATACAAGAAAAGATCTCTTAAGGGTGACACTTACGAATACACTATTGACATAATAATGTTACATTACATGTTCGACAATTGTTCAAAAATACCATAGGCACCCAGGGTCTTAACTATTAATTGATTAAGGTCTGATTTGTCCATACAAACACTAACAAAAGTTATCCTAAAAAAATAACTTAAGTAACAAAAATTAAAATACCCTAATAGCCTACACTAAAATGATTAGAGTACATTAACCTGCAAAATAATCCGTTTGATACGAAATCTTATCATTTTTGTTTGTAGTTCAGTAGGTACAACGTTCAATGGTAATTCAATGTCAAATCTCTTGATATTAATCAGCGAAGCAAAAGTACTTACTTCAGTAATACAAAAATATGAACAAGTGACTAAATCTGCATCCATCAAGTTGCTCAACCGGTCTTACTAAACAACGTTCGCTATAATCGCCACCTTGTATTTTAACCTTACTATTTCTCCTCGACAGTCTGTACTACTCTACTCTGCATTTTTGGCAGTATCAGGTACACTACCAGAAGTTACATTTGTATCACTGGCAACCACACTATTATCATTGCTACTAGAATCAATACGAGTA
This sequence comes from Noctua janthe, assembly GCA_910589295.1. Taxonomy (NCBI): domain Eukaryota; kingdom Metazoa; phylum Arthropoda; class Insecta; order Lepidoptera; family Noctuidae; genus Noctua; species Noctua janthe. The sequence continues at coordinate 5,623,379 of OU342561.1, forward strand.
GTACTTGGCTCAACAATTTTATCACTAGAGTTAACACTAGACGTACCAGGCTCAGCAAGACTATTACTAGAGTTTGTACTAGCCGCATTTGGCTCAACAATTTTACGTTTAGAGTCACTACGAGAAGAACTAGGCACAACCAAACTATCACTAGACTTAATAGGAGCAACATTTGGCTCAACAATCTTATCAGCAGAGTTTATACTTGCCGTATTTGGCTCAACAATTTTATGACTAAAGTCACTACGAGAAGGGCCAGGTTCAACAATACTATCACTAGAATGAGATTTCACTTCATTAGGATTAGATACAGAGGGTTCAGAATTTACAACATTAGAAGTAGCCTCAGAGGCGATATCATTTGTTTCAGAATATCCGTCATTAGAACTAGATTGAGAGGCGTCGTCATCTGATTCAGAACTTACATCATCAGAATCTACAATATCGTCGTCATCTTCCTCAATAGTGGCCATATTTCTTTGAATACCCTCAGTATTATCATTATTTACTTCCATATCCTCTTCCGTCGCTTCGTCAATCACAATTCTGGGTGTTGTGTTCTTTCCTGGAAAACAATAGGTTTTTTTAATCGTATTCTATCTGGATTAATTTATATATTCTTACATTATGTTCTTATACGATATTCTTTTATGATTAATAAATGTTAAAAAACACAGGAGTACCCTGCAGGACAAGTATTCTAGGAACATCATTTGCACATCACTATACTTTTTTGTTTTTTTTTCGGATGGGAAATCAGACAGCTTCCCATTCCCTCTCGCTCCGGACCATGGCTTGGACCAGGGCCGGACGCGAGAGATCACCTCCGCCAATCGCCGCTACGAGGACACGGCGGTGCTCCGGCCAAGCGGGGCAGAACGCCACGGTGTGGTCCACCGTGTCCTCCGGACGATCTTCGCAGTGGAAACAGCCGGACGTTTCCTCCCGCACGATTCGCTGAAGGAACCTCCCGAAACAACCGTGTCCGGTGAGGACCTGCGTCAGGCGGTAGGTGAGGGCGCCGTGGTGCCTCTCTAGCCACTCCTCAAAGAGGGGACTTATCGCCACTATGGTGGCGTGCCCTGCACGGGGTTACGACAGTCGCTCTCTCCATGTCGCCATGAGATCACGCCGGAGAGGTCTGTCCGCTGAGCGGCAATTTGCCGCGGCAGTGAAGTTTCCCCCAGACGCAGTGCCTCCGCGCGCCATTCGTGCAGGCGCACGAGGACTATCGCCTCCAGATCCCATGGCGGCAATCCGGCAAGGAGGCTAGCCGCCTCACCGGAGATCGTGCGGTACCCCCGGATTAGCCTTATGGCTATCACCTTTTATGGCGCGTTCAGATAGTGGGTGGCTTGCCGCCTCAAAGAACGCGCCCACACCGGGGCCCCGTAAAGGGCCATGGACCGCACGACCCCCGCGTAGAGCCTCCGGCAGGAGGCGTTTGGACCCCTCTGGTTGGGCAAGAGCCGCTTAACGGCAGCCCCTGTCCTTTCCAGTTTGGGAGCCAAACGTCGGAAGTGTTCCACGAAGTTCCACCGGCTGTCGAGGACGAGTCCTAGGTACTTCAACGTCGACCCGATGCCGATGGAAACCCCTCCTGCCGTCAGTAGTGATCCCGACGGTGGCGCATTCCGAGGCCGATGAAAACACATGGCCTCGGACTTGTGCAATGCCACCTCGAGGCCCAATTGCCGGATTCTCTCCACGACTATCGCAACCCCGCGTGTCATGTTTTTGGCCGCCGCTTCGTGCGGCCTCCCTTGTGCCAGTATCAGCGTGTCGTCAGCGTAGCAAACTTCGCTGACGCCGGTAGGGAGGTCGGCGCGCACACATCACTATGCTTAGTTACTTTTGTGGTATTTCTATTCTTTTTGAAAAATACAGAGCAATTTAGTATACCTTTTTTTTTTTTTCGGATGGGAAGTCATCAAATGACCCAATCTGGGCGGAGCGGAAGGGAGTGTCAGACTTGTACTGACTAAAACTCATTCATGTTCCTTCTTTGCCCTTTGTGTTCCAGGGCCACGGTATCTCTTTCGAACAGTCCCGCAGCCCTGGCAGGCATCGGCCCATGCGGACCCCTACTCGGTTGCTGACATCTCTTTGAGGCGCGCGTGGAACACGAACGCGCCGTCGACACGGCCTGTCGTCATAAGACGGCCGGACGGCGAGCTAGCCCATAACTCGCCGACCACAATGTAGTATACCTGAGTTCATCAGCTGTTTGAAGAGTGCTGTAATTGGGCAGTCCACAAGTAGAGTGAAGATAAAGGACCACACCACAGCCAACACAGTATGGGCCACAAACTTGAATGCCTGTAGAAGAATTTTAAAATTAATACAAGTGGACAATAAAGAGGGAAGTTCATTGTTCCCTGAAATATTCCTTTTAGAGTTATGTATTTTGAAATGTTGTACAAGCTTTTGTCACTACAGCATACAATTATTAATTTGTTGTTCTGTTTCTACAAGGCTACCCCAGAACTAGCAAACTACAGGAAATGTTAAATAATTATTCTTGTCAATACTTGCATAAGTCTTCCAGCAATGTACAGGGTGGAAGAGACATCGACGTGCAATGTATTTCGTTCAATACACAACATTATTTTTAGTATATGCGAAACCTGAATATAGTTTGTTCAGAATAAGTAACTGAATCGATTCCAATCATTTTTAAACCATGTTATATTTTGTCCCAAAAATATTTAAAAAAAGTTACAAGTTGGACACCGATCGACATTAAGTACCTACCGCAATAATTTAGGTACCTACTGCCAGATTATGTTTATCAATGAGCTCAAGACGACGCTGGAGGCCCGCGCGCGGGCCCGTTGGGTGGTGACCACGCTTTTGTGCGGACAACCAGGTAACAGAATAACTTTGTGATTTTTCACGATACAGTTTTGAAATTTTGTACATAGATTCTTTACTTAAAAATAGTCGACATGTGTTTCAGGTTTCGCATATACTAAAACTAATGTTGTATTTACATACTCGTACTCCTTTTGATTCGTTCACGTGTATACGTCTGGTCTAGTACTACACACCTGACTATTCTGAAGAAAATCACCAATAATAGGTTGCCTTTCTGGCGTTTCCACTAGTATTGATTTTCGATAACCTATGAAAAAAATGCAAAGAAGAGCAGCGGTGGCCCAGTGGTGGCGGCCCCGACTTACGCACAGTAAGTCGTGGGTTCGAACCCAGGCAGGCGCATTACTTTGTGTAATTTATTTCATCACCACTGCTCTCAAAACGGTAATGGCAAACCATCGTGAGGAAACCAACATATCCTACAACCAAAAATTCGAACCTATGTAAAATCTACCAACCCGCACTGGGCCCGCGTGGTGGATTAGAGCCCATTCCCTCTCTAGAGAGGAAGCCTGTGTCCTAGCAGTGTGAACATTATAAGCTGATAATGCTATGCTATGAAAAAATGTATCTATTCTGGGTCTAGAATTATGTAGGTACTGAATTCTTGGAACATATTTAATTATTTGATAATACTCACAAACCGTTCAGGTGAGAAGAATGTTGGTGATACTGCAGCACCATTGAGGCTGATCATGAGAGGGTAGTGGAACAAGTACATCCCATATGTCAGGCGAGCCGGTAACCGCCATGCTTTATGAGATAAAAACCAGTTTATTGGACCTGTAAATGCAAAAATGTAATTACATACATTACGTACATAATATCCGAAGGATTATGCAGCGGTGTAACCTTTATAACACCCACATTTCGTCATAATGTTCAAAAATGAAATTAGCTACGAAAAATCTCTTCAAAAAAAGTTACTTCGTTGTGAAATCTTTTTAAGGGTGATTCAAAAAGTTATGTAAAGAAAGTTACAAATATACTGTAGGGCCCAGTGGTTCTTAACCGGTGGTCCGCGGACCACTGATGGTCCCTGGAAGCATCCAAAATGGTCCGCGGAGCCATAGTAATAAATAAGATAAGTGACAAAGAGTCGACACAATGCCACCCGCGCTCAGCACCAGTCCGAAGACACGAAACAGAAACTGATCCACAATACTTTCATTGGCAACGTTTCTGAGGCGCCTGATGAAATTCAAGAAGTGTTTGAAATGCAACACGACAGTAACTTAAAAAATACATTTGAATCAGGAATTGCTGACATTTGAAACATCCATTCCGTTCCTGACATTCGAATTAGATCTTATTATATTGTACCTATGTCTCACAAATAAATAATTTGAATTTTAATTGATCTTGAAGATTTTTGGAGTCAAAAGGCAATTTCTTTACCAAAACTTCGAGACATTGCTATACGTTATGTAACTTTATTTCCATCGATATTCGATGTGAGCAGGGGTTATCGGCGCTTCTGATTATTACAAACAAGCAACGAAATCAGTTGGATGCCAGTGCCGACATGCGTTTGGCTTTGAATATCATTGAACCAAGCATTCAGAAGTAAGTATGCAATCACAAAAATCTCATTAAAATCTGTAACTGTAATGTGAATTTAGCGTAAAAAAACTGTGGGGTTTGAATAACTTTAAATGCGTGTTTTATTTATAGATAGATAGAACAACCACACACACACCACACCACACCACACCAGTCACCACACCACCATATTAGTCTACTTACACTTTGTACTGTACATTATCTCCAAACCAATAAACCAACTTAGTGGTCCATTTCAAAACAGAATTTTTGTCAAATGGTCCCTCATAACTAAAAGGTTAAGGAGCACTACTGTAGGCAAATAACAGGTAGTAACAAATAAAGTCTTACCACCATAACCGTGTACGCAAGCAGTAACTATCCAGCATATGGTACATGCATAAGCAGGCCTCATGAAAGAATTCATCAGATTGTCCATCAACTCGTTGTCCCAGTCAAACTGCTTGATCATGAACTTGAAGTAGAAGATACCTCCCAAAACACCAAGGGCGTTTAACCAAAACAAAATGGCGATGGGCTGAAAAAAATGGTTTCGATTAACCAATAATCCAATAACCATGAACAGCATTGATCGAAGCAAGGCAGTGTCAGGTAATATTGCTGAAAATAATCAGTCTGAGGAATCAGTATGGGGTACACAATGTCCTATATTACCACACACCCTATCTAAGTCTGGAAAGTTAATTCATGTTATGGGTCCATCGGTATACAACCGGCTACCGGATAATATTTTGAGCGCGACGTCTGACACAGTTTTTAAAGCTAAACTGAAAGGTTGGCTAACCGACCAGGCATTATATGACCTAAAAGAATGGTTTTAAGAAAATTTATGTGATTAGTATACTGTAAGGTTCTATTATTCTGTTTATTGTGTATTATTATTATTTTTTTAATTTATGATAATTTGTGTTTAATGCTCTTTTTAATGTATAATGACTTGTTTTTTTTTTCTTTTAATGTATTATGATTTGTGTTTTTACTTTTCTCAAAATATGACCAGTAATTTTTGACAATTACTAATAAATAAAATAAAATAAACTAAACTATTTATTAGTTAGTTTTAAATGTGGTCCAAATGTACACGTATTGAAGAAAAAACCTTCTTTTTTTTGGCTCGGAAGCATAAAGGCGCACTCGGTAATGATCCAAGATTCTTTTTTGGACAAAAAGTTCAATTTTTGGCGAGTGCTCCCGAATGCATCAGGGTAGTCCACGAAATTTAAATTTTCTTTGGTTTTTTGCAATTTGCAGGTCAGTGTCGGGTTGTATGTTGATTAAAATATGATTTGCGACCGTAACAAAATGTTTTACATAGTTTTAATAGTTAAAACCACCAATACAACCCTCTAAGTTCATTTAATCCAAAGAGATTTAAAATACTTATAGAGCGGACATTAGGAATATTCTCACACAAAATTTTTGATCCCGAACATTTTCGATTTTGACACACGAATGCTACCTGACAAGCGGGCTTATGATACTAGACAAAACGATTTATTACTAAGTAGTCATAAGTTTTGGATTACAATTTTCTTGTCCCGTCTATCGCTCATAAATAATTGAATGTCTTTGATTTAATCCCATTGAATGACTTTTTCATGAAAAATCAAAGTCAAAGAAAATTTGAATTTCGCGGGCTATCCTGGCGCTTCCACTTAAGCGAAGACCCTTGCGGTGCGAACAAGAATCCTCGTTTAATGACACGCTTGGCGAGTAGCGCAGCTAGAACAAGTGACAAGTTAATCATAACTCAGGCACCACGTGTTAGTGTGGCTATTACAAAAGTTAAACTATGCGTTTGTAACTTCTATTGAAGTTTGTAACCTAGCTTAAAGGCGTAACACTTAGCAGCGAAAGTTCGATCAAACCGGTAGGGGCAAATTGCGGACCCTCTACAGACATGGAATACTGGTACACACTTCAGAGAATACATTATCTATCAGTCTAGTGGCTAGAGCCGCATCCGCTCCGGATGATCTAAATGACCTCGCGGACTACACGGCCAGAGCCACGTCGTTTGGCCGAAGAAGTTTCGACCAGGAAGAAAATTTAATAATTTTAAGCGAGCTTTTTATACGGCAACCAGTTTTGTTCAAGATAGCGGCCGGCCATGCGACGGCTTGTCGCATGTTGACGTGGCCGCGAAGTAGCGAGGTCTCTTGGGGAAAGCATCTGGCTGTGAGGCTTCGACCTTAGAGTTAACAATATTGATAACCAGGTTGACTGTACGATGTCCGTCATATAATAAAGAGTGCGATATAGTTTTCTACTATTTAATGCATCACACGACAGAATTTATGTTGAATAGAATATTATACTTGCCTGATTATTGATTTAATTAAATTGGCCGAACTTATTTTCATACAAACGAACTTACCCACGGAAGGTATAATTTTTCATTTCGGTAAAGGTGGAGAATATATCCGAAGAGAAGACCAACGAAAAATGGAGAAGCTCGCGTCAGCGTAAAGAAGTAATATAACTTCAGATAATCTTCCATTTCCGTATACCGACTGAAAAATACAAATTTAAGTTATAATGTCAAATATTTTATAAAAGAAAATTCTAATTCTCTATTAACTACACTGAATGTTTTATATATCTTAGTATTGGTTCAAGTCGAAAACTTTTGTTGAACTGGATTGCACACTATATACTATACAAGCAACTCCTTTACCGACTGTATACGAAAACGTCTAGTTTTTCTGTACGACATAATACCTCTATTTTGAAATATTGCAAACATTACTTGATCGGATATCTTATTCGCCCTCGTAATTTTCCCGAAACATTAAGCAAAGTTGTACTTTTAACACATCCACATTTCGCCAGTTATGCAATAGGGGTGAGCGTATTGCCTTCAACCAGGCACAAGACCCGATCCCGGGCTGCTACTGAGAAATTCCAGGTGACAAACCCCAATAAGTCTTTACCTGACCTGAGAATTGAACCCAAGACCTCATGCTTAGCAGTAGCGCTTGTGACCAGTAGACCAACAAGATACGGCAAAAACAGTTTTCCTCACCTTGGCACAAGGTGCCCAGACGGCACATTTATGATAAAACTATAAATAGCCGAGCCTGCCAGCACAGCTGCGAGTCCACCTACTACACCGATCCAAGCGTATAGTTTCTTGCCAGATAACATCCAAAGGAGAACCAAAGGGGATATCACGTGCAGCTGGAAATCTATGGCGACGTACCAAGAGTGGGCTAAACACTGTAATGTAAATAAATCAAATTAATGATATTTATAATACAATTCCGGAAAAGGTCTGCGTGTGAAAAGAGTTGGACCCATTCTATTACCTTGAGGGACCCCTAGAATATATTGAATATAAATGAAAAAAAAAACAATCCATTAGGATTTTGGTGGGTTCCTCGTAGCGTTATAAACCAAACTTTTTTCTCTATTTTGACGTATAGACGATTGTAAAATAAAAAATAAGAGCAATTGAATTGACACTCCATGAAAGGTGAATTGCTATTATAAACATTTAAGGATTAATAAAACACTGATAAATATTTCACCACTCAGAAGCTTAGTCTAAAACATAACATTACAGCTGTAATCGTTCAGCGATTACAGGTGTAATGGTTGCCATCTACTGGTCAAATTGTAAAGGAAAAAGGATGGGAGGACGAGATAAAACTTACAGCGGGCCCTAACTGGAGAAGAGTATCTCTTGATAGAATTTAATAAAAACAGCTAGAGGAAGCTTTTGTCAAAAGGCTAGCTTAATAGAGAGACATACTTTAACAACAAAGAAACCGATTCAATAACATAAATAACCTTACCATATCATCAACGTTAACGTAATTCTGTACATGAAGTAGGGTAGTCCACCAGTTGGTCCTGCATGTTTCTGTTGCGTATACCACTGACTGCCAATATGGCCCATCGGTTATACGGTTGAAGAAAGACGCTTGCAAAAGCACAGCCACGGCCAAAAGTGGCGTCAGCCGGATGTAACGGTTCAAGTAGAACCAGTGGATGTTCTTCAGAAATGTTTCTGGAAAGAAGAGAAGAGCTGAGTTAACTTAATGATCTTATTCTTAACAAATAGGTATAGTCACCAGTAGATCAAGCCACCCGAAACTGCCAAATTTTCCCAATCAACATTAAACTAAATGCTTTAGCGATTAAGTTGAAAATCTATTAAAGAAATTTGACAGATTGTGGTAGCTTGATGGGCTGGCGTCTGAACATGAAACTGCGGCAAGTACGGCACTGTACAGCAAGCGCAGTGTTGAGGACGTTACATAGAACGAGAACCTTACAAAACTGGCTGGATCAGACTAGATACGGAAGGCAGAGAACAACTTGGGTGAGGCTGCCATGTATGTCCAGAAATGAACTACGATTGGATGACTTGATTGATTGATTTATTTAACACTTCAAGTACAAAGTACAGCGGCGGATTTAATGCCATAGGCATTTTATACCAGTCAACCTATTATTGATTCATGAAATTGAAACCATAATTTCCAGTTTACAGTTCGCTTGTTGTAAAAACGAATGAACCGTGAATGTCAATCCACTCTCTACCTTGAGGAGTAGTTCAAAAATTACTTCATCGACGCCTAAACATTGATTTCCAAATTAATATTTTAAATTCTGACTTACTTGATTTCATTCTCCCTGCAGTCGTATACACTAGAAGTATACCAGTTATCGTGAAGAATGTATCTACTGTCATTGTTGACGCAGTTATCCAGAGAGCTTTACCAGAAAACATCCACTGGAAAAAGGGAATCATTTTCTTACTTTTAAAGATTCTGTTTCATTTCTTTTACTTAAATCTATACCAGTCGTCATCTCATATTTCGCATCTTAGCCAAATCATCTTTCGCACAATCCATTTAATACATATTGTTCGTTCCGACTCTTTTCTCATAACCATCCACATTTTTAAACACAATAACATTTGCATGTTCCCACTGCTGGGACACAGGAATTCTCTCTGTGCTTTTATTTATAGACCGACCGCTTTAATGAGTCCTCTCGAAGGTATCAATTTAAATGGAATATTCTGAAGGTTGACCACGTAACTTAGTATCGTAATACCTACGTGGATTATGGATATTTTAAAGGAAATGACCTGTGGGATATTGTTAGGGCTTTGTGGACACCTAATGTGCCTTTGATGGGGCAAGGCGGAGGACTCATTAAAGCGATCGGTCTATAAGTTCGTAAGTGGTCCGCTTCAAAATTTGCAAACCATTTCCGATTGAGCTGCAATTTTGCACACACCTTTGGTTCTGGTGATAATATATTTTTATGACTGGCATGAATTGATCCTGCAGCCAGGATCGGCTCGTCACGAGAGAATTCCTCAACGGTTAAAAGCACGGACACGAAACTTCGTATACGCGTTGAATATTGATAGATAAACCTAATTTTCTTCTCTTCTTTTTAAAAGAAGGTTCCACTTTCATACACATACATTTTTATAGATTTTGTATGTACCTACCTCCCATGAATCAAAAGGATTCGCTATAAACGATTCTAAACTGTATGAGTGTGCAATTATGACCCATAATATAGCAAGCGTCCTGATCCCATCAATACATTGTAAGTTTCCGCCAGTATTGCTAAATGTTGTGAGTCGAATACCGTTTGTGTAAACAGAAAACGATCGGCCAAGAGTACTTATTTGCCTGAGATCTGTAAATTGTATTAAAGAAAGCATTAAATTATTTGTAGCGGACTTTGACAAAAATAACACTAGCGACATCTATGACGCAGCTGAAGAAATAACATCAAAACCTGACTCACGATATTAAAATTATCCACGAGTTAAGACTACATCAAAAACCTGACTATAACCATTGGGCAGTAGCCCATCAGACCCAATACCCGTCTGGTCGGAGAGACCTTCCTTTTCTGTGGGGGATGAAAGACTTCACACCCTGATCTTCATACCTTTATAAAGGGTGTAAATAGACCCTTAAAATAAACGAAAGGCACTTGTTCTCCCCGTCACTGCGATTATTTTTTTGTTGTAGACCATACCTGGGAACCTTCTAGTTACGGAGATATTAGGGGTCAAAGTTCCAACTTTTTCACAAGTTTTTTTTTAAATACATGTTTTTAAAGTAAAACTTTTACTTTACACACCTCCACGACCCCCGTACTATTCAATCCGTTCACCAGCACAATGCTATGAGTGCTTTCCATCGAGTCCTACCGTAAAACGTGATTTTTCACCCCAAAAAAAAAGTCGATTCCCAGCAATAATTTTTGCGTAAAGTTACTTAGTTTGATGTACAGAATGCTTGGTTGGCGGATATGTGAAGGGTCTGTTTACACCCGGTATATTCTATTTTTTAATTTTTGGCGCTGCTAAAGGTAGCTTTGTCAACATTTTCCATACGAAAAAAATATGTAACTTATACAAATGTATTCTAATATAACGAAGTTTGTTTGTTTGTTTGAACGAGGTAATCTTTGGAACAATTAGAACCGGAGTCGGATTTGAAAATTTATTTTCACATTTAAAGCCTAATTCTTGAGGAATGTTCTTCCTTAACATTGTATTACTCACCTTTCTTCAGTATAAATCGATAGAAAAGATCGTAGCATGTACTTAAAAAAGTCAATATTCCAATCGCCCCAAATATACATCTGAAAATCAAAAAGATTTTAGAAGGTAAATCTAGAAAGCAAAGATTAATAGCAAAGTCACACCTGAACCTTGCCTGTATTTGTTTATCGATAAGATATGAATTCAATTTTAAAAACTAGCGATCCGCCCTTGATTCGCACGGGTGCAATGGCAAAGCGTTTAACGTAGAGCGCATTTAAAACATCGTTCTGTTTCTATCAATCGTTTAAAGATGACAGAGACAGAATGATGTTTTAAATATGTTTAGCGTTAAACGCGTTTAGCGATTCGTGGTGCAAGCGGGCCTAAGTTTAAGCGGTCACACAGAAAAAAAATGCGATTTTGTTTTATATTATGTTATGGATAATTGATAAAGCAAGTACAATTATCAACAAACGATAATTCTTCATATAAGAAGATAAAAAAGGCTGAAATATTCTTCGAATAATTAGCTGTTAGGTACCTACTTACACTGCAGTATAATCAGCAGGAACCCAGCTCTTATCACCTGGAAGACGACAATAGTCTTCGTGGTAGCGCAAGCCAAACTCATCAGTAACGTTATATATTGAATCCATTGCTTCCTTGGCTGTACACGGCTTTGGTACGCAAACTCCTAGTCGAAATACTAACAGCTCCTCAGGCCAGTCTAGATTAATGGTCCTGAAAAAAAACGTTGCTGAGTTAGAAAAAATAACTTTAGTAGTCAGGCCAATCAACTACATGAAAATAAATAAAAATCTGAACTTGACTAAAAGGTCGTTGAAAGTTATCGCAATGCTGCTGATAGGTAACATACGCAAATATGACCAAACTCAGTTAAGAAATAAAAAGGGCATATGGCCATCAAATTATTTTTAGTATGAAAAGGGCTCAAGAGTAGGTACAGAATCAAGGGATCAGAATCATGAATACACGTCACTATACCGGGTGTAAACAGACCCTTCACATATCCGTCAACCAAGCATTCTGTACATCAAACTAAGTAACTTTACGCAAAAATTATTGCTGGGAATCGACTTTCTTTTTTGGGGTGAAAAATCACGTTTTACGGTAGGACTCGATGGAAAGCACTCATAGCATTGTGCTGATGAATGGATTGAATGAATAGTACGGGGGTCGTGGAGGTGTAAAGTAAAAGTTTTACTTTAAAAACAGGTATTTAAAAAAAAACTTGTGAAAAAGTTGGAACTTTGACCCCCAATATCTCCGTAACTAGAAGGTTCCCAGGTATGGTCTACAACAAAAAAATGATCGCAGTGACGGGGAGAACAAGTGCCTTTCGTTTATGTTAAGGGTCTATTTACACCCTTTAGAGGAGACGTTTACACATTACGGCATTGACCTGCCAAACCAAAACCCACAAGGTGTTCTTCAAGCCCGAGTAGAAAAGGTCGCTGCGTTAAGCTTAAGGATCTATAGTGGCGCGTAGGTAAAGGGTGCAGGGTCCCTTCCTAGTTAACAAAAGATACGAGTACATAAACGGTCATACATAAACTAATCCATCCCATTTTTCATCATAGGGTAAGACTATAAAAAAAAAATTTGGTATTGTTCGTGTCGTTAATCTCCTTGGGTTATGAGTCGAGCAACACGATCACTGACAAATGATTGCCCTGACTGTGTCCATAGTCAAATCTGTGCGGTTATTTCTTCAAAAGACCATCTCAGACAGTAATCTGCATGGTCCTCATATGACTTAAGCAATGTCTGGACTATAAAAGAGACAGTGACCTCGGAGTTTGTTTCGAATGTTTCTTCTCAGGTACGACACACCGGCCCCATTAAAACATAACATGATGTGACATGTAAAAGTGTTTTGTAATACCAATTTACAGAAATAAATAAAATAAAATAAAAAGACCAGCCACACAGGGAAAACAATAATCTTTTGAAACATACTCAAAAACTTTTGAGTGATTCTCGTAGTTATCCCCGCTCAGCACTAATTATTTCTAGTTGAGTGTTTATAAAATACTTAGCTCACCTTTCATGCTGAAAGTCATCAAATTTTCCACTCAAAGCCAATAATTCTCTACGTCTGAGATTATATTCCTCAATCTTACTAATAGTTTTGTTGTTCAAACGCAAAGAGCTTGGATTGAACTGAATCCCTCTGTCTTGAGGAAAAATTATGTCATCTTGTTCAAAAGGAATAAGGATTGAACAGTACTTTCCTTCGACGTGCATGTCTTCGATTTCTTGCTTCATTGCTAAACACTGATGATAGTTTCCCAGATCCACTGTATTGCCTGTGAATATTCCTCTTGGGATCCTTAAGCCGGCATCCAAAACTGTGAATAAGCAAATCAAAATATGTTACAAAACTTGAGAGTACGAAATTCTTTTATTATTATAGCCTATAATTATTGTCCCACTGCAGGGCAAAGGCCTCCCTTCCGTCCTTCCACATTTCGCGACCTAGTGCGATTGTAGGCCAATCCTTTGCGAAAGAGTGCAGCTCATCCCGCCATCTCCTTCTGGGCCTGCCATGTTGTCGTTTCCTGCTATTTGGTTTCCACTGTTAACAAGGGAGGGGTCCTGCACTCTTTACTTACGCGCCTCTAGATCCCTTAAGTTTAAGCTTAACGCAGCGTATGACCTTTTTTTTTTCACGAAATTCTTTTTCGACTGATATTTGTTCTGTTCTGTCTGAAACTTTTCTCTTTAAGTTACTGATCATTGACTCAGTAATGCAATCAGCACCAGAATCCAAAGTCATTAGATCGATACTGGATATCAATGTTACTATTTTTCAATCCAATGCGGCATCCAGTCTCCAGAATCAGTGCTTCTGGATTCAATCGCTGGATCAATGCAAATCAGTGACTATTTGTAGGCTGCATATTGCATATTAGCAAACTGTCAAATTTCTTTAATAGATTTTGTACTTTATCGCTAAAGCATTAGGTTCAAAGTTGATTGGGAAAATTTGACAGTTCCGGGTAGCTTGATGGCTGGCGTCTATACATGAGTAAAGCTTTTACTGCTACCTAGGCGTGCTGCGTTGACTCTTGGGGAAGTTTTTATTCTTAAACTGTACAACAATAATTGAGTAACTTTAAAAAAGAGAATGTACATGTCATATGCATTTCATTGGGATTCTATAAGCCTTACAACATATTTTCTGGGTGGATTATTACCGTAACAGGAAATATTTGCAAACAATTAGTGCTAAAACTTTTATCAGTATAAAATCTGCTTACTTCAAAAGATTCTAATATTTACTTTTAAAAAAAAATAGGTAACAACAGATATAAATTATCACAAATCAATACCGTACGCAAAACAAGCGCTTTGGACGTGGACATCAGCCCGTTATACAATACAATACTTACATTCAAGTAAGTGCAATCGGCTGCTTTTAATAGCTTCTATTTGACGGTCACACTCTTCCTCATCCAACACATTTTCTAGAAAACTTGAGTCAATGGCTTTACTACTTCTTACTTCTCCAGTGGAGCAACTCACAAAACTTAACGCACCTAAAATTAAAAGCACTCTAAACGCCATTTTAGATTTTAAGCACGTTTATTGTTTTTAAAGCTAAGCGCCATTTATTCCATATACTGCGTGGTGGACACTATTTACAAATTAAGACGCTTTTTTGACGCTAATTTTTGTTACATTCGCTTAATCTAATCGCGAAACCTTGATTAACTGAGATATGGTTAGATACCTATAAATATAACAATATAAGAACAACGTTCATAAAAAGCAAGTTAGGTATTTATCTGTCTTAGTCACCTGGTAATTAGGATAAAGCATGATAACTGCTCTAAATATTTCCTGTATTATTGCGATTTCAATGTACATATGTTTTTTTTTTGTGTGTCATAACATAAGGAAAAAGAATTATTTTGTATTATTTTCATGTAAATTTCATTTACATTTTTTTATTTATGAGTTTCGTTTAGGCGTGAAAAGGTAACAGAGGGGATACTTTCGCATTTGTGATATCACTATTTTTGGATACAATTATCATCATCTATCTTTTTTATCGTACCCGAATGAACGGCAACATTCCAATCAAATTCCAATTAGGTACTTACCTACATTGCAGAGCATCTCTAATATCGGTAACTACCATGCATATGCAAAAAAATACCTATTAGAACTTCTACGAAACAAATAAAAATATCCGTGAAGATTTCATAGACTTTTTTAATGAATTTCGTGAGGGAGGTAGGTATCTACCTAAACTATAAACAAAGATGCTATCAACTTAGTGCTATCTGACGAAGAATAAATCTTTTGTTCTTGAATTATTCTCAACGGGGCGACCTGGTATAGAGTTTACTTATGTATTTACTTTTGAAAAATACACTGGATTTATTATTCATATCAATTTATCTTTTCACTAATTAAAGTTTTTAACTACTAGGTACGTTCTATATTTAAACACCCAAGTAGGTACTTTAAGAAAATCGTCATAATAAATAGGATAAGGTGCAACTTACGAGTGAAACGCCTAATAATAAAAAATAAGCAAGCCGGACCTCATATTTTACTAGACTGTTTGCTCTATCAAAATCATCAGAGCAATACTGATGAATTAATCAACGGCGCCACATGCGTTTGGTACGTAGGTATAGTACGTAGAGTGAATACCTCGTAAATAGGTTCAGTGGTCGCAAGGTCTACTGCTCAGCATTAAAAAGGGAGATGGGCAGCGATTTCTCCATACAAATTTTGACGACATCGACGTTTCGTATTCCCCTTTTCTCTTCCTGAATAATGCCTACAACTATGTTTTTTTATAAAATTAAGGACTATTATAGTGTAAAAACGTCCCTGTCATTTCCTTTTATTCAGCAATTAAGACCCTCCAAAATTGACAAAAAATGCCCCAGTTTTACGGCCGTGATTAGAGGACTACCAGACAAATTCTAAAAGTTTTTAACATAAAAGAAATAGATAAGAACTAAGGCAAACTGCCTCTTAAATTTTTAATATCAAAAATAACTGAATCGGCTGTTTTCGAGGAGAAAATGAAACATCGATCTTGTCAACATTTTTGTGATATAATCGGTATGAGCTGCAGCTGTCCCCATCGCAATCTACGGGGCAGGCATGACGCAGCGCGACGAAAATAGTTTTTTCAAATACTTATTTTTCAAATTCATGGCAGGCCCTGTCTCCTCTTAAGTAGGGGGCCTCTTCCAGGGGCTTAGGTATAATGTTACTAAGAGTGAGTTACTTGTTTTCAATGGTGGTGCAAAAAGATACTTAAATGTTCCATGCATCTCATTAGCAGGTACACCCTTGAAGCAAGTCTCAAAATTTAAATATCTGGGCCACTGGGTCACTGAGGACCTGTGCGACGATTTAGATATCGAGAGAGAGCGTAGGGCGCTGTCTGTTCGAAGTAATATGCTGGCTCGTAGGTTTGCACGGTGTTCTTACGACGTTAAAATGACGCTTTTTCGAGCCTACTGTCAGACTTTTTACACCTGCAGCCTTTGGGTCAAGTGTACGCAGAAGGCATACAGCGCCCTGCGTGTACAGTATAACAATGCTTTCAGGATGCTTGTGGGGCTGCCGCGGTATTGTAGCGCTTCGGGTATGTTTGCCGATGCGAGAGTGGATGATTTTTATGCCATCATTCGAAAACGATGCGCTTCTCTCCGATACAGAACAGATATCAGCACCCACGGCATGTTGAGAGCATTGAGTGACCGGTGGGACTGCCCGATGCTTGGTCGATGGGTGAGACTGCACACACAGATCGGCTCTAGATAGCTGTACGTGCATTTTATTTTATTCCTTTATGTTATTATTGTTATTATGCCTTTTTGTGATTTTTATGTGTGTATTGTGTTATTTTTATGTTTTGTGATTCGTTTCTATTATGACATTATTATGTAATTTGTGATGTATTTTGATTGTTATTTTTGTTATTATGCCTATTACTTATCTATTTCTATGGACTTCAACGTCTGCGAATAAATGATTATTATTATTATTAAGTCCTGGGTTCGATTACCAGGTCGGGCAGTGTTATTGAGTTTTCCCATCAGGATTTTTCAGTAGCAGCCACGCGGTTTGGATTTGTGTCCGGTGGATGGCATTAGTAGGTAGGTACAAGTAGGTACCCTCATTTTATGAATATATCGGAAATAGTTGAGTAATGGGAATCCGGGAAGTAGGTACCTTTAGTTGATTAAAAAAACAAACGAAAGAAAGCAATGGTACTTCGACCATTTTCCTCATTTTTTAAGAACTAAAATTTACCTAGATCATTATTATGTAGGTAGGTAGTACCTCTATATAGTGTAGCGACAGCGAGGAGAGATGTCCCAGTCGTATGTTTTGAGTTCGAATCCAGCAAGCTTAAATTATATACTAATTGCACAAAGTAATGCCCTTTACTTTGCACAATTCTAACGGAAGTAAGGGTGTATCCACATTTATAACATAACATGTTATAAACCATGGTTATTTACAAGATTCAATAGAGAGATTAGCAATGTGGTTTAATTAGATGTGTTATATAGCAAATGTTTTGTAAAATGTTAGTTAATCTGGACGCACCCTAAGAAACCTCGAGACGTTATTACTGTACCTATCAGGGGCTATCACTAAGTTTTCTTTACTATTCATCCATCCTTGTCTGCAATCTATACATCTATACAAACGAATAAAATTGAAGTGACTGTTTGTAATAGGAATAGAATAGGCATAGGTATAATTTATGTGTTTGTATTTGTATTTTTGTCTATTTTTTGTTTTTATATGGGTCTTGGACCTGAAATAAATGGAATTTATTTATTTATTTTTATAGGTATGTGAAAATATAACGGCACTTATAAGAAAAACATTTTTTTTCTGTTTGTTCCAGGTAAGCTCCGAAACGGTTGGGCCGATTTTCACGGGACTTATACTGGCAGATAGCTGATGTTATAAGGTCTAACATAGGCTACTTTTATTTTAGAAAAATAATTAAGATTTCCGTGCAAAAAAGTTTGATCCCTTGACAAAATCCGAAACAAACGGCTAATCTCCGAAACGGCTGAACCGATTTTGACGGGACTTTTCCTGGCAGATAGCTGATATCATAAGATCTAAATTAGGATACTTTTATTTTAGAAAAATAATAAGAGTTCCGTGCAAAAAAATTAAAACCTTTGAAATTGTTAACAAAATCCGATTAAAGAGAAAAAAGTAATATATTTTTATAACAATTTCACGCGAACGAAGGTCGCGGGCAATAGTTAGTGATAAATAAGTTCAAAAGTTAATACGGTCACGATAAATTGCAAGACTGAGGTCGAACCCGTGACCTCCTAGACATTACCCAGACATCTCATATCTAGGCATTTGATAACGCTACCTAGGTGCCTATCTCACAGCAACGAGTGTCTGTCCTATTAAAAATATTTATGAAATGACCTACAACCTTCATAATTTTGTATGGTCTTCCAATTCCAATAAAATTATATTATTTAATCCTACTTATGGCTTTCGGGCACCAGACACTGGACTAGACCGTTCCAATGAATGGCCATGCGGAAATATTTTCTTAGTCAATTCACTATCTACTCTTTTGAAAATAGAATAGTGAATGCAGTTTATCTTACAAGATTTAAAATAGAAACTTGCTCGTAATATTTGAATGTCTAATAGAAACTATATTTAGCATTCATATCTATAAAAAAAATGCGCTTTCGACATCCATAATAAACTTGGTCACGATACTGTGTTAGACAATATCCATTACATTCTTATCTTTACGCTAATTTATCAAAAACAATCAACAAGGTATAGGTGCCTATGTGACCGTGATATATAACACATACGTCAAATAAAACAGTGAATCTAGATCATAGATAGGAACTATTAGATAATATGAATTATCGATGATAGTCAACTGTCGCACACGCAGGTCTATGAAATTCAAATATTTTACGTACAATAGTTACTTTTGTATATAAAAATTAACATTTGTCTATTACTCATTGAGTAGCTAATTAACATGTACCTAAGGTCGAAGTTCTCAAGGTCCTTTAAATTAAATGTTAGTAGTATGTATTCTCTCTTGCCTTTAAATAAAGTTTGAAATTATTTTCACAGTAATTCGATCAACTCAAGGACAGATAACTCTGAGGCACCATTGCATTATGCTGGGCATTCGTAGGGTGGGCAAATAGCCACACAACTAAGAAAAAAAACTTGTTTTTTGCCGGTACCTCGCCGGCCATTAGTTTTTAGAATCCAATAACTGAGTTATTGGATTCTAAAAACTAATGCAGACTTGGATAGGACCGCACGTACCATACATAAATCATGTATAACATGTGTTTAGTAACAATAAATAATCTTTATTTAGGATCAATTCACACCGAAGTGGCAGCGGTCGGCAGCGCAGTTTCACTGTCAAACCATTTTATGCTTTATCTCCATTAGGAAATGCATAGTATCGTTTGAACGACTCGGACTGAACGCGCGGCTGCTGCCGACCGCTGCCACTTCGGTGTGAATTGACCCTTACAGTGACCTTCATCAAGCAATGAATGTTATCAATTTATAACTAACAGAAAACATGATGATAACAGAATAGACAACATTTTATTAAGACGTAAATAACATACAATAATCAATAGTGCAGTAAAGTAAAACAAGTCTCAAAAATATGACGTAATTTTTATATAATATAAATGCTCATATATGAAAATAAAAAACAGTTTATTCAAAATCATAATAAAGAAATGCCTAAACAGTAAGCAGTTTTTGTGAGTCTAATGACATGACAATTTGGACAGATTAAATTCTGACCTTGAAAATTAAAAGTGTGGCCACAATTAAATAAGCCGTTTACTCTGATAAAAATAAAATTGTAGCGGCTACAGATCGTAAATATGTATTATCTAATGCTATTATATTGCTTATAGTTTCATTTATACACTAGGTCAATCCTTGCAGACATCCAAGGCTTCCTGCTTTTCTTCAGAAAGTTCCTTGCCCGTAGCGTCAAGCATTTGGCGCGCGAAGTCTGAGATGGTAAGACCCTGAACGATCTTCCACTTGCCATTGGCGGTTGTGACAGGGAATGAGAACACGACGTCACGAGGTGTGCCGTATGATCCGTCGGAGACAACACCCATGCTCACCCAGCGGTCTCCACTTCCCAAGAACCAATCTCTCATGTGGTCAGATGCGGCCTTTGCTGCAGAGAGAGCTGAGGACATCTTTCTTGCGGCGATGACGGCAGCTCCACGCTTCTGAACTGTTGTGACGAAGTCAGATTTCAAGTAAGAATCATCATTGATAGCAGCAGGCACAGGCTTCTGTGCTCCATCAACAGTCACAACTGCATTTGATGCATCAGGGAACTGGGTGGATGAGTGGTTACCCCAGATGATAACATTCTTAACATTCTGTACAGGGACACCAATTTTAGCTGCCAACTGAGATTGAGCACGGTTCTGGTCGAGACGGGTCATAGCTGTGAAGTTCTCTTTAGGAATGGAAGGAGCATACTTAGAGCAAATGAGAGCATTTGTGTTGGCTGGGTTGCCAACAACAAGAACTTTCACATCCTTACGGGCAACTTTGTCCAAGGCTTGACCTTGCTCCTTAAAAATGCGAACATTGGCAGCAAGGAGATCTTTCCTTTCCATACCCTCTTTCCTGGGCATGGCACCAACTAGGAATGCAGCAACAACATCTTTAAATGCTTCCTCAGGCTTGAAAGTTGGCAATACACCGGACAACAGGGGCAGGGCACAGTCTGCCAGTTCCATGACCACACCTTCCAGGACTCCCATCATGGGGGCGATATCAAGAAGGTGCAAGTACACAGGCTGACTGGGGCCGAACACGGCACCAGACGCAATCTGGTAAATCAGTGAGTAGGCGATCTGGCCCGCAGCACCGGTGACAACAACTTTGACAGGTTCAGCCTGAAAAAGAGCAAAGAATACAATATAGTTTCATGTTTCTAGTTTATTATAGCATCACCTAGCTATTCATTTCAGTCTGTTAAAGTGACCATATTTTGAGTACAAATTGGTAACATTGGTACATTGAATAGCTTTCTGGTTACTAAATAAATATTTCCCTTTGTCTTACACCATAAACAGAAGATAGCATCATCCTTTTACTTCTGTTCTAATTTGTGCATTTTCACCTACTGTACACATATTCCAAAATAAGCATAAAAAATTATCTACATTTAGAAATTTGAGCTCTTTGCAATCAAAAATTAATACTAACTCCTTCAGTATTCATGTTTGTGCCAATGTTATTGTTATGTAATAGGTACAAAACAAGATCACTGCCACAGGCAAGAGCTTTTAGCCCTGGTTACCATGGCTACAAAGGATATAGTCAAATTAACAACTTTCAAAAGTTAAGGATGAGTTTTAATTGAAATTATTTTTTAAGTTGTTGGTTATGTAAAATTCTTTATAATACAATTGCTGTAGCTATAGCTATAGACAACAAAACCTGTTATTTATAGGCTAGGCAATTAACCTAAAGTAGCCCGCAAAATGATTAATAAAAAGTATCTAGTCATTCTTTTTTTTCTAATTAGATGTTATTCATCAATCGACGTAACAACCTAACATAATTATTGATAAAGAATTCCCGCACCAACACGAAAGGTCAAACCAAAGTCAAAGGAAGTTAATAATTATTTATTACTCACCATTTTTATGTTTTGTTAGTAGATTGTTTATTTCTTTAACTCTAGGAGATTTTTATTGCTTTTAATATCAACCGGCTGCCGAATCTTCTGTTCTAAATGTACTATGCTGTATCCCGCGCTAGGTAAAATGCGTCGTATTGAACTCGTGTACAAGCCCCGGCGACCGGAATTGATAAAACAGCTGACACTTGTCACATTTGACAGTCAATAATGATCTCCAGATTTTTTGACACCTTGCGGTGGCGCTGCTTGCATCAGAAAATGTCAAAATCGTGCCAAATTCAATGCATTATTTTAGTTCCTAAAATCGCCATCCATCAAGATTCACTGGCTTCGATCGGTTGTTATCATGTCTCGAGTGCAAAACGATCAAACATAACAAAAAAAGGTACCGAGTGCAAAAAATTAAAAATACAATTTTAAAAAAACTTTTTCTTCACTCTTAGCTACTGCTTTACAAGCCTAATCAGCCTCTTATATTGTCCCACTGCTGGGACGGATAAAAAAAAATCTTCTGTTCCATACATTTGGGTCGAGTAGGTATTGAAGTTTAAAGTTTTGTGTTGAACAGCATACAATATTATTTTTTCAGGATTACGATGTTGGCTCCTTGGAGAAAGTTATTCAGGTTCAGTCTGATCTATACTATACCGCTTCCTTAAATATGTCTACACCTTTCTGATACACGCTGTTTATGTTAGATATTTTAATATTTTACAAACAAAATATAAAAATTGTAGCCAGCATCGGGAATAGGGTCCAAGCTGCCGGTGGCTTGAGCTCTTGAGAGGGAAACCTTCTAACAATACGCCAATAATCAAGCCCTTGATCCAGTTGCCAAGCGGGAGCCTCCTCAGATGTTGGTAGAGGCTACTCTATTAAACCATTGGCCAACACGACTATCTTCCCAATGATTGCAGTACTCACGTGATCACGACCCATATATCGACAATCTGACGAGCCAGATACTTCTCATTCCACAAGGTTGTACTTCAAAG
Organism: Noctua janthe; assembly: GCA_910589295.1. Classification (NCBI taxonomy): domain Eukaryota; kingdom Metazoa; phylum Arthropoda; class Insecta; order Lepidoptera; family Noctuidae; genus Noctua; species Noctua janthe. The sequence goes on from OU342561.1 coordinate 5,646,075, forward strand.
TAAGTTACTGGTTGATAATCCTGGTATCGAGGTGGTGTAAGTTATGTCTATGCAAGTACTGTCCACTGGCCAGACACATGCCTGAAGAGAACACCCAGAAATAATTACAAAATTATTATTAATTATTGTGTAGAGCAACACTGACTTGAAATGCCAAGTGACATAACTATAACCTCAAAGTTCTTTTTAGAGAGTTAGCTGCCCAGTGCCCTGACAGCTTTTACATAAAAGTTCAGTGATTCTTCCCGAAATTGAAGCAGGATAACTTAATTTTTTTAATGATTTAAATACCCGCAGCTACAAAATGTCGTCGCTTTTAAGGTCTACGAAGTTTGTGCGGTACTTCACTGGTGCGGCCCGAACACTTATCCTCAACACAGCCAAGACCGCTGAGGCCAATTCTTTAATCAATTCAAAAGCTATTAGTGCCGCTAACAAGTGAGTAAATTACAATTTTAATAATGGTGTAACTTAGCTTAACAATATATCGGTAATCTCTCTATCCTAGAAACAATCAAAAACTTAGGTAATTATTACAAAAGTTGAGGAGGTGCAGATTTTGGTTTTTTTTTTAACACGTTGAACGCCATGGCAGACACCATGTGTCCGACACCATACTTCCCCCGACTTCGCACCAATAAATCGAGAATCGTCCAAAAATCGTTGAGGTGTTTTTTTTGCAAATATTATATTCCGAGATGTCAAATGGCAGACACCAGTGTCCGTCGCGGCTTGCGAGGACGCCAAGCTTCTTTTTCCGCGGGGCCTACTACACGCATACTCAATACAGTTTTTTGTTCAATTTAGTGACTGTCGGCGCACTAGACAATTCAAAATCAAAAACACTGTAGACAATTGAACGTAGGATGTGCATGTCGACACATGGTGTCTTCCACAGCCTGAACAACCAAACCATTTGTTGGAAAAATAGAGCAGTGGCAGACATCATTGTCTGCCACTGCTCTATAGAAAAAGTAACAATTTGGATTTTTTGTTTAATGTGTTAAATCAACATGTGCTATTTATCATTGTTTAAAAAAACAACAATTTGCAAATCCGTAATTGCAATTTTTTTTTTTTAATTTTCATTGAAACAGTTGGGTAAAAATTAAGGTTATGTTTGAAGTAGTAAAGTTGTAACATTTTACTTCAAAAATAACACACTAAATCACCATGAATTGAATTAAAATCCCCCACCAGTGGGGAAAACTAATGAGTACATCCTACTCGAACTGGTCTGGTAGAACCTCTTCTACCTTTATAAACTGGAGGAAGAATAGTCACTAATATTCATAGCTAGTTTGGAAATATATAAAATTATGACTTACTACTTGTAGACAATGCTTTCTACATTTAATTTTCTTTTAATTTCCAGTGTTTTGATGAGAGACTATGCAACAAAGAAAAAAGAAAATTTAGAACCGCTGTTACAAAAACTAGATGCTGAAGTGCGGAGGTTTGGAAGAATCACTAAAAAGGATATTGATGAAGTTTTTGACGAAATCAAATCTAAAAATGACATAACTAGCTCACAATCCCTGCTGGTCATTAGATGTTGCGGTAAGATAGCTGTGTATTATATAAACATGAATGTGAAAAAGTTTTGAATACTTCTTTTGTGTGGTTTGTGCCTAACCTAGTGTCAGAGTTCAAATGGCGCCTATGGGCCTCTTGTTTTCAAATGATAAATAAATAGTTCACTCAGAAATTAAAGCTGCCTAAATAAAAGCTTTTATCCCCTCACAAGCGCACTACCCCGCGCGCCGCGCGCCGCTGGTTACCTGAAACCCGACCCTTTTTTTTTACGAGGAGCGGCGAGTGTCGGATAACCGACACGCGGCGAATAAACAAAAAGTTTCTATGAACTGATAAAAGTTTATGGACCAAGCTTCACAACGCAAGTTGTCTTGTAATATTGAATGAATGCCTTTGTTTTTTATAAGCCAAAACAAAATAAAACTTATATTTTTTCAAAATTTGAAGTAACAAAAAATATAGGGTCACCACCCTATGTTTTTTGAACCTAAATTATAGCCTTACTCAGTAGGCATCCAATGACATAATAGTTACCACTCTTCAAACAAAGTTTTGAAATACAAATATTAATAACATCGCGTGGACAAAATTTCTAGGCAAATCACACACACCTTCGAACTCTTAACTAAATGGTATGGAATTGGTACCAACGTAATTAATCACGCTTTATGGTTAATTCACAATGACTTAAGTACAAACTAGCAATTTAATAGGGGTACTATTTAAACAATTAAAGTTTTAAGTGACATAAATAATTAAGTTATAGTATTACTAAGTGAGAGACTGACTGAGAGTGACGAGAAATCAACAGAACAGCAACTTACAAACATTAATTTGAGTTACTTAAAATACAAAATGAGAAGCTTCATAATATTTGAGAGAAGCTTCATAATATTTGAGCGACCTTAATATTTGTTTGAGTGTCTACGTTAACTCCTGCTTTTTTTCAATATTTGGCAAATGATTTATTTATACTGATCGGCATTTTATCTTAAATGAACGGGTAGTGTTTAAACGAGCGAAAATAATTCAAATTAAAGGTGTCAAAAATATTGAAAATGGGCTACTGAAATACTAAGTGAGCGACAAACAGTGGGTGAATACAAATGTTTAAAACAGCGACTTGAAAATACAAATTTGAGTTATTATTTGTTCAATACGATCAGTGTGATAATTCAAGGACTCTGAAAAAACCTAAAACAAGGTTATTAAACAACTGTATTGCAAAAATGAGCTAGTAGCTACAGTAGACCACAGACAGTTAATCTCATCACAATCCTTATCAGATCTAATGCCCGGGATACACGAGGCTAGTTTTTTAAGCTAGGATAGCAAGCTAGTGTTAGTAAACTAGCAAGCTAGTAACTCTGGCTACATGTATACAGAACTACCTTCTTTTCTAGGCTAGTAAGCTAGCGTCTCAAGCTAGGATAGTTGAATAGAACGGCGTTCTATTTTCTGAGCTACTGGCGCCCCCCCACCACTTAATTTAATGGCCTGGCTTCGTTCATGTGGGCTGCAGAACTAGTATTCGATTGGCGGGTGAACAGTCACCACGCATTTTGTTTATCTGGTTGCAACTGAGATTTTGAAAAGGATAAAATGCCCAAACTTCGTACCACTTTGTAAACTTTGTACAATTTTACCGTGACGAGGATCACGGGCATAAGTGCACATTGCTGGCCAGAGAACACTTACTACGTCATTTTTTCTTGTAAATGTTTGAATAGGATGTATGGACTATTCTGTTACTAGACAAACACGATAAGCACCCTTTACACTGTTGTACTATCCTGATTATTTCTTATTTTCATAAACAGGTGAGCTGGTACCTGAAGAGTTACCAGAACAGAGAACACTTTTGGTACAAAAGATATGGAGTGTGCTCACTGAGAGAGGGATTCCTATGGATATCTCACACTACAATGCTCTGCTTAGGGTTTACATTGAAAATGAGCACCAATTCTCTCCTGCCAAATTCCTTGAAGAGTTGGAGAGGAAAGGATTACAGCCTAACAGGTATACTCACTAATTCTTGTATGGTTCACTAGCTTTTGCTCGCAGCTTTGCTTCCGTTATGTATGGGAATTAACCCACGGGAACTCTTTAAATGTAGCCTATAACACTCGGGGATAATGCTGCATCCCGTTAGTGAAAGAATTCTCGGGTTTGGATCAGTAGTTCCGAAGATTATCCCCTACATTCAAACTAATTTGACCTTGTTATAATATTAGTATAAATTTATAAAGGACTGTGTTCCCATCAATTAATCTGATTGGAGTGTGTCCTCAACAAAAGATAAATCTGCTGTTAACTCCCAAGATTACTTACATTACTATATAATTAATCATTTGATAAAGCATAAAATTGCTTGGTTACTGGATTTAGTTAACCAACACCAAAATATTACATACTATGTCTTCAAACTTTACACACAATTTTAGACTGGCACCAAAGTTATGTTTTAAACATTCTTTGTAAATAATAACACAAATTGAACTTTAAAATTTTATGTCTATTCAGGGTAACTTACCAAAGACTGATGTGGCGTTACTGCCAAGAGGGTGATGTTGAAGGCGCTACAAAAGTGTTGGAAAAGATGCGTGAACTCAGCATGCCTGTCTCAGAACCTGTGCTAAATGCCTTAGTAATGGGCCATGCCTTCCATGGAGACACTGATGGAGCTAAAGCTGTTCTTCAGACAATGGCCGGAGCTGGTCTTGAACCTTCAAATCGCACATACACACTGCTGGCCTGTGGATATGCCAAACAGGGTGATATTGAAGGCATTCATGCAACAATCAAGACTGCAAACGATAAAGAAGCTCTATTGACAGACAGGGTAAAGTTGATTTTTTATTATATTTAAGAACTAGCTGTTTCCCGCGACCTTCGTTCGCGTGAGATTATTATAAAAAAAGTTACTTGCCTCTTTGAATCGGACTAGGTTACAAATTTGAAGGGTTTTAATTTTTTTGCACAGAACCCTAATTACTCGATAAAAGTAGCCTATGTTAGGCCTTATAACAGCTACCTGCCAGTAAAAATCCCGTGAAAATTGATCTAGATGTTTCGGAGATTAGCCGGAACAAACAGACAGACAAATATTAAAAAATATATTTTTGTTAAAAGTGCCGTATATATTTTCATAGGCATTCAGTAAAAAGCTGTTATTTTGATTACAAACAGACACTTCAATTTTATTTTATATTTTGCCATAGCGTTTCGTGCATACCAATGTATAGAAAAAAGAGTGGAAGCATAAGCACCAGCATCTCGACTCTACATAGAGACCACATGACGGTGCCGCGATGCCCCCTCTACTTACCAATTAGCGACGTGCCTTACAATATAATTATGTTTCATTTATGTTCCCATGATATTTCTAATTAACCATTAACATTTTTCAATTCCAGGATATTCTCGAAATCATTGAACATCTAGCCATCAGTGGACATGGAGATAAAGTGGAGCAAGTTATACCCTACTTACAAAAAGGTATTGGATACAACCAAGAGGTATGCAATGTCATACTGAGGTTACTCAATAAGGGACAAGAAGAAACAGCCAAAAAAATCATGAAAACAATGCCAAAATTAACCAACACAGAAGATACTCCCTTCAAAGGAGCATTCTTTGTGAAACAACTACTTAGACTTAACAAACCTGCTGATCAAGTTATTGAGACATGCAGGGAATTACAGAACGAAGGTCTGGTACCAAATGCCTTCTTCATTGCAACTGAAGGAGCTCTGCAACATGGCCAAACAGAGTTAGCACAGAAACTGTTCAAAGAATTGAAGAAAGAAGGTCGAGAAATCAGACAACATTACTACTGGCCATTGTTGCTGCAAAAAGGAAAGGAAAATGATGAAGAAGGACTTCTGCAAATCCTAAGAGAGATGTCCAGAGATGGCATTACTGTTACTGGGGAAGCTCTGAGAGACTATGTCATTCCCTTCTTGATCAAAAATAATACCCTGCAACTTGTGTTAACGAAATTGCAAATCGCGAATGTACCAGCTATACACGGAGCAAGAAACTTGATGGTGGAGCTTTTAGAGGGAGGAAACCTGAAACATGCTGCTGAGATTGCTGTGTCATATCGTCCGTGGGGCAACTACTCTCTTGTGGCTAGGTCACTCATCCATGCAGTGACTAAATCAAAAGATATCGATTCTTTTGCGACAGTACTTCATGTCATTAGTAGCAAACCCCCAGTACAGACTGAAGAAGACTCCGTCCAAGAAGAAGGTCAAGGTGAAGAAATTAGTGACCTCCACGAAGTCAGCCGCATTGTTAGATCATCAGTCAAAGGTATGACGAAACCAGACTTGGGTGAAAAACTTTTGGAAGCGGTTTACTCAAAAGGCTTGAGAATAACCACTGCCACAGCAGAATCCATAGAACAATTTCTTGGAGAGAGCATGACTACGAATTTGTCGCAGTTATTAACCAAGCTTTCGACGTCCGACATGGAGCCGGTTCCGCTTGAGAGTCAGCGCAGGCAGGGCGTCGTGCGCACCACTGCTCAGTTGGAGGCTCAGCTAGCACAGCTGAAGGCCAAGGGTCAGACCAATGTGACTCGCTTACAGAAGCAGCTACTTGTAGCTTACGTAAAAGATAATAATGTAAACAAGCTAAACAGTTTCTTAGAGGAGTTGAAAGCATCGGACTTTGAATTAACACCGGCAACCCTGGCGCAGTTATTTGAGTTTTACTGTGAAAACGATGAGATAGACAGGGCTGAAGCATGTAAACAAGAACTTGCCAATAAAGACCCAGATTTTCTTTTGAACAAGTATAAACTAGTTTTGATGGCGTACGCTTTCATTAGAGCCAACAGGTTTGATGAAGCTGTAGCTTATTTGAAGAATAACAAACAGGAGGATGATAACGTAGGCTTTATGTTAACTTCTAAATGCTGGCAGGTCTTAAACACATTAGCAGAGACGAAAAATGATGCCCAGGTAAGTCAATTCTTTGAATTTACCACTTAAAGCTGCTAGTAAGTACCCAGTGTGAAAAACTATGGTTAATTCGTCTAAAAACGTGTGTACAAGCGGCCTTATAGTAGAATATCGATTTTCGTTCCCCTTTTAGAATCTATACAGGGTGTTCAGACATGGTATCGTATTACCCAGTACTAACTGGGTTGTGGAGGTCAGATAGGCAGTCGCTACATGTAAAATACTGGTATTCAGCTGCAACCGGTTAGACTGGAAGCCGACCCCAACATAGTTGGGAAAAGGCTAGGCAGATGATGATGACAGGGTGTTCAGACAATGAAGCAGAACCACTTTTGTTCTATGACTTTTGGAAAAACAACTTTTTTTTAGCTTTCCCATACATGTTGATCAGCTGATCGCGGCAATTCCTATAGAAAGTAAATTGTTTTTTTTTCTAGTTTCAACAACTCGTAGAACAATGGTTGTTCAATTTCATGGTTCGAGATACCGCGCGAGAGGTCTCGCGTTTATATGTTACACCTTGTATAAACAACTACATTAATAGTTATCAAGTTTGAACTAACTGAACCATCAAGTTCAAACAGGTTTTAGACTGTAGATCTTATTCATCAAATAAATACTTAAGATAGTGAAAACATCCTATTTTAATTTCAGGTAAAAGAAATGACACAAACCCTCATTGAGCACAAATACATTGACCCATCTAATGTCATCCTGGGACCTTCAATCAAAGTGCACTTACTGAAAGATGATATAGACGGTGCCCTCAAAGAGTTCGAGAACAGCTGTAAACAATACAGAAGTACTCCTTGGAAGGGAGAACTGATGAAGGCACTGATCATGAAGGAGGATGCTACTAAACTGCAGTGGTTGGCAGATCTTAGTACTCAGGTATGATATTTATTCCTTATGATCTTGACCCTTAGGTAGTGAAAACTTTTGTCAAGTATGTGGAGGTAAGGAGTTTGTAGTGGCCTACATAACACAGCCATACACAGTCATACGAGCGCATCACACTCCGACCACTGAGCGCCACACTGAGCGCCGAGCGGCCGACAGGGAGCGCGGCGCGCGCACCGCGACACTTCCACCAGCCGGCGCCTCCGCTGGCGAGCGATTGGAACGAGGAACAACATCCCTGCGCCGATGACCATCATACACTACCGATATTCACCGCGCCGCGTTAGTTTTATGTATCGAGCGGCGTGCACGTCTGCTACGTCAGCCGCGCGCGCCGGACCACCCGGACCGCGTTCATTGGTCGGTTGAATTTTTGATTTCCACCTCTACTTCGTAATACCCGACTGTATATAAGGTGACGATTTTGGAAATAAAATCACTCCTTTTTCTATTTCGGACCTTGGCTTTTATTTATAACCAACCTCTAAAAGTTCCTCATCTTCAATTGAAAATGGGATGGTTGTTGTCTTGTGGGCTAGTATGCAACGGTTGTTGTTGGGCTGTATTATATAATTATATCCTTACCTCATGGATCGCGTATTGTCAAGCCACAGAATTTAGTATATTTACAAATACTTTTGAAATTCTAAAAACCTCATGCTGAATTTGTCTTGTCTATGTACTTTCAGGTGCACGGCGAAGTGAACATTCTCCACGACTTGGTTCTCGCATTCGTTGAGTGTGGCCGCCTGCGACAGGCGCGTCGCATCCTCGAGACTCCCGGCCTGCAGACCCGCCACCGACGCTTGGATGACGCCTGCCAGAGATACGTTGAGGTAGTGTTCTTATTTCTCTATTAATCTACATCAAATAAAAAACTCCTGGAAATCATCTGAATCCTCCAGCCCGCTACCCCAATTTATTTGATATAATAAAGGCGCAGCGTCTTATAGTTTCGTATATCTCTGAGTTTGCATTCATTCATCTCCTTTCAGAACAAAGCCTCTTTCACAAAATCCGTCTGTCATTTCTTTCGACATCCTCTATTCTTAAACCCACGACAATAACATAGTTTGTATATTATTACAGGAAGGAAAATCTGAATATCTGGAAGGTTTACTCGAAGCTACCAAGGAGTTGTCACACATTGACCGTTCCAACATCTTCTACCACCTGCTTATCACTTACTGCAAAGCTAACGAAACTGACAAGGCTCTCGGACTTTGGACCCTCCTTCAAGAAGAAGGCGAAATCCCCAGCGATCAATTCCTTTCATATCTCGCCAAGCATTTGAAATCGCAGAATAGAGAAGTACCATTTATAATGCCCGAAGAAAGCGCTAGCAAAACGATTCAGAAACAAGGCGACCTTGTTAAGAAGATCGTGACACGAAACGAACCACCGAAACCGACCAAAAACGACGTATCCACTCACATTGAGACCATGACGAAAGACGGACAGTTGTCACAAGCAATGGATGTCGCTTTGAAATCAATCGAACATGGAGTAATTCCAAAAACCAGTGTCCTCAAATACTTACTGAAATCTTTGGCTGAAGTTGGAGATGTGGAAAAAATACAACAATTGGGCAAATATGTAAACGATTCACTGAAACGCCGTATTACGTACGATGACAAGTTGACTCTGGCTGTATTCTCTAGGGGCGCTGGTGCACAACATATTGACAATTTACTGGAGTCAGTGAAAACGGCTAAAACAGAAGAGGAATTAGACAGTTTGCTGAGAAAGTTCCCAAGAAGTGGCGCACTCTCTGCTGCCGTTCAGGATAGCGAACTTGTTACTAAATGTAAGTTTTGAAGTGGAATTATAGTACAAGAGATGGGCCGACTATGACTTTTGTCGGATAATCGACTGGCCGACTAGTCGTTTGGTGTATTTCCGTCGGCCCCACCACCCGTGGCCTCAGTGATGGGGCCAGCGAGAATTGATTAAAATAATTAAAAATGGTTCCCGTAGGCCTCACCGCACCGCTTGCACTGGTGGGGCCAGCGGGAATTTATAAAATAATTAAAAATTGTTCCCGTTAGCCCCACCGTATTTTCGAGTAATAAAATATTCCTCAAAAACATTGTATGGGATCGAGTAGTGTTAGTTACAGTTGTGCTAGTTATTACAACATCAACATAATTCATTTATTAATTATTTTAATCAATTCCCGCTGGGGGGCCAACGAGAATACTACGCCGATCATTGCTTTCGGTGGAGTTCAGGAGGCATCGGCAATGTCCATGGCGTTTCTTGTAGAGCTTAGGAGTTTGGAGTACGTCATACAACACACTGCCTTACACCTGCCGTACGGTCGTAGAAATTCTAAATTTATTTTTCTGATCACAGTTGAATTAATTTTTTTTTAAAATAAGTTTAATTACATAGATATAACATAATTTAAGACGAATTATAAAATAAAATTAATAAATTATTAACAAGGTTAAAATTTCATTACAATTACTTGAGCCGACTATGCGGCGCTTTTTGCTGACAAGTGGCCCACTGAACAATGGACAAATATGTACCTACTTTTATAGTACCAGTTAAATTAACTTCTCTTTCAACTTGATCGCCCAACTGTAGAAATCCAAAGCTTGAAATTATCTGTCTCTTTTACAGGTACACAAATAGCCGACTTTGCCGCAGAGAAAGGAAAGTTCCTGCCAGCCAATCTGTTATGGATGGAACTTATACTCGCCGGACAGGACAAAGAAGCTGAAAAGATTTGGTCAAAATGGCTGACCAATGCACCCGTCGTCGTATTCAGAAGATTATTACAGGAGAGTCACACTAGAAAAGAGCCAGAAATCATCGTAAAACTTATCGCGTTATTGAAAACAAACAAAGTAATATCATTGGCGACTTTGGGAAATGCGTACTCGCGCCTTATTAATTATTATCTGGTTGAAAATAAGTCGCAAGACGCCGAACAAGCTTTATCCACGGCATTAAAATTGGGCCTGAAGTCTGAGCACTTGAACAAAACAACTCTAACAAGACTGAAGTCTGCAGTAGAGGAATCTGGGGGGGTGTTCAACTACTCTTTTTGAATTTAAATAATAATAATAAGTAATGCTTCGCATTTAAATATCAGCGTTCATCTTCGTAAAAGTATTGTATTTGTAGAATATTGTACACTGTTTACTGCTTTGTTGATATGTTGTCATTATTCAGTTTCCAAAGTATGTTTTGCTACTGTTTAAATATCAGAATTTTGTTTTTAAGATAATCTTGTTTATTGTCGCCATATTGTAAAGAATGAAGATTATTCACTAACTATGGACATTAAAATTATGGATGTGAACTGAGTATTGAATTACATCTGTAGTAGATAATTTTAGTTTTTAATAAATTATTAGTTATTACTTCACAAGTATTATTTTAAACGGTGTCCCCTTGTTTCGCAGACAGAAATTTCGTTTCGCCGAAAATGTTTCATATAATATTCGGTTCTTGTATTTTTATTTCGAATATTATTGTTTTTTTTATTTAACAAACTTATCAAACAATACAATTATTTTTTAACGAATATTGTTTGTACGGTGTATTTTACCATGGTATTTTATTTCAACGAAAAAGTAAAAGAAGACTTTATGCTATCCATAATTTTATAAATAAATATACACAATGTCGAATACGTCTATTGAAAGTCCTGTTTTTATGTTGTTTTGTATACACCACACACCACATCAACATAAACAAGGCACTGTGGCATGGAAAAGTTAGGATACAAGAGCGAGGTCAGGGCTTGGGCGTCCCCGACTCCGGACATTTAGGTTACTTTAAATCCTGCAGACAGAAATAGGAGCCCCGCGCAGCGGGGCTACGTCCACTACGCCTTATTACAACATTTTTATATTTACCTGGACGTTGAAACGTTCCGTTCACTGCGACCAAATAGGTTGTTAGAACTGTGAACAATAACGCGCGAGCCGAGCGAACGGTGCGGCGGCAACGGCCGGCGAGCGCTACGTCGAAATTGGTCGCAGTAATAAAATTGGGCGCTCCAACAATTATTATGAACCGCAAAATAAACACAGTACATACGTATATATGAAGTCACTATTAATGAGAATAGTAAGATTACCCGCATTGTTTTTGTGAACGCGGTGTTGTAATTTTATAGTAGGGTATACATTTTGTCAAAGGTATAAATTGAAACATTTAGAAACTGTCTTATAAGTTTTATATTAACTAAACAATATGAGTATTAAGAATATTTTCGAAGTAAGTAGGTATACTGCGAACAACAAACTGCGAAACAGCTTAAAAACAACAAGGCACCGTGTGATGACGGAATTACGGCTGAGCTGAAGGCGGGTAGAAAACCGGTACTTAAGGCCCTTCAGAAGCTGTTTGATTCCGTCGTACTCGAGGGGAAAACGCCACAGGCATGGTGCAGGGGTGTGGTGGTACTCTTCTTCAAAAAGGGCGACAATGAAGAACCATAGGCCCATCTCACTTCTAATCCATGTCTACAAGTTGTTTTCAAGAGTCAGACGAATCGTCTCGCGCGCAGATTTTTAGCTTCCCGAACAAGCCGGATTCCGAAAAGGCTTTAGCACCGTAGACCACATACATACGCTGCGACAGGTTATACAGAAGACCGAAAAGTATAACCTGCCTCTCTGTTTAGCGTTTGTGGACTACGAGAAAGCCTTTGATTCAATCGAGACTTGGGCTGTACTGCAGTCTCTCCAACGGTGCCGAATCGACTATCGGTACATCGAGGTGTTGAAGTGTTTGTATAAAAACGCCACCATGTCCCTCTGTTCGCAAGAGTCCAACTTTCTCAGGAATCCAACTTTTATAACATCCAATCAAGTATTCGCATGAGTCCAACTTTTACTTTTTATGTACTTTTATTAGCAATATTCCAACAGGTACAGTTAGACAGAAATTCATTGTACTTTTTAAAGATTGAAATTAAACACGAATTTTACTGTACTTGTACTTAAAAAATTACAGTTGGACTCATGCAAAGACTTGCATGGATGTTATAAAAGTTGGATTCCTGCGAAAGTTGGATTCTTGCGAACAGAGGACCATGCCAGTCCGACTTCAGGACCAGACCTCGGAACCTATCCTTCTGCAGCGAGGTGTGAGACAGGGAGACGTCATATCTCCGTACATCTCTCACCTTCAGTTTGCCGACGATATAGTGGTCATGGCTGAGACCCTGGAGGACCTCAGTGCAATGCTCGATGACCTTAGTAGAGCTACATAGTATATTATCGATGGTAGAGCTTCCGAAAGAGTGGGTCTTAAAATGAACATGGACAAAACCAAAGTCATTTTGAATGCCCATGTAACACCCACTCCTATCAAGATCAGACACTATACACTCGAAGTTGTAGACGATTATGTCTACCTGGGACAAACGATCAGGATAAGTAGGTCTAACTTCGAGAAAGAGGTCAATCATCGAATTCGACTCGGCTGGGCAGCGTTCGGGAAATTGCGTGGTATCTTCTCGTTTAACTTACCGCAGTGTCTCGAGACGAAAGTCAGTGTGTTTTGCCAGTGGTTACATACGGGACCGAAACGTGGTCGCTCACAATGGGCTTCATCAGAAGGCTTAAAGTCACCCAAAGGGCAATGGAGAGGGCTATGCTCGGAGTTTCCTTGCGTGATCGAATCAGAAATTAAGACATCCGCAAGAGAACGAAGGTTACCGACGTAGCCCGAAGAATAGCCAAACTTAAGTGGCAGTGGTTAGGGCAGAACGAATGGCCGATGGGGCCGAAAAGTTCTGGAGTGACGACCGCGAACTGGAAGACGTTACGTTGGAAGGCCTCCCACTAGGTGGACCGATGACCTGGTAAAGGTTGCAGGGATCCGCTGGATGCGAGACGCACGGGGCCGGTCAATGTGGCGACACTTGGGGGAGGCCTATGTCCAGCAGTGGACGTCTTTCGGCTGAAATGATGATGATGATGAAGTATTCTGCGTATATGTATATGATGTATTCTTTGAAATTATAATTTCAGAAAAAAATTATATGAAACGAAATTCTATAAAACTTTTGTCTATAAAACAGTGTACAACCATGTTATACACAAGCAAAATTCGTATGGTTATAAACCCACCAAATGACTGCCTACCTACGTCTGTTAATTATCAATGGTTCCTAAATTATAAACTCGACTCTAAACAGTCCGCAGACCCCAACACGTGTTGTGTTGTTGATTTGCGCCGTTTGAGGTATTCAGCACCTGCAGCAACCACCGCAGTGCAGCCCACCGTGCTAGGAAGATGGAAAGGCGCAAGGGTGTCGACTCAAGTTGCATCCCACACCACTGTACGCTACAATTTATTACATACTTTCTTATTCAGTGGCTTCAGTCAGGAAAAGTTGTAACTTTCAAAAATACTGAGTCTCTAGGGGGTAACACAGTAACAAACGTTGTGGATATTTAGACGTTTTTGGCGTAGTAGATCAAATTCCTGCTTGTGCGCCTAGCTTTATACTCAGCTCGCCGACGGCGAATTCGTAATGTAACTTATTATAAATAATCATCATATACTAGTATATAGTTAAGTTAGTTAGTTACACGTTAAGCCGTTGGTCCCGGGTGTCATTTGTAGATCTTTGGCAGTCGTTAAGTAGTCAGTGGTCCGAAAAGTCTGACAACCAGTCTTTCCAAGGGGTATCGTATTACCCAGTATTAACTGGGTTGTGGAGGTCAGATAGGCAGTCGCTCCATGTAAAATACTGGTATTCAGCTGCATCCGGTTAGACTGGAAGCCGACCCCAACATAGTTGGGAAAAGGCTAGGCAGATGATGATGATGATGATACTAGTATATAGTAAATTGCAAATTCGTGTTATTATTTTTGTTTGTTACTCTCTTCCATAGGCTGAATAAGCTAATTTCTGAACGAGTTTGAAGTTATCATGGACTTAGTATACAAACAGGACCGAGTTCTGCAAAATTCATAACACACAAAAATGAACCTTAACTGTCACACCGTAGGTTTACTTTTGTTAAGCTATCATAACCGAGGCGAGAGAGATAGCCATAAGGTAGCCCTTTGTCCCTTTCACTCAATTGCCAACAGATAAAAATGTTAAAGATAATAGAAAATCTTATACCGTTAGTCACCTCACACTACAAGTCAAATAAATTACGTGTGACTAAAAAGTCACGGTGTACATTCATTATGGTAACACTGAAATCTATCATAAATGTTGTTAATTTGACGTCATAAGTTGTTTTGAGAAAATTATAAGATTTATCTACGGTTCTTTTTTATTTTAACTGTGAAAATGGTTAAAAGTATTGTATCACGTCATTTAAAAGTGAATCATATGGTGGTTGTGGCATATCATTTCACAGGTAAGGAATATTATAGATTTTGTTTACTAACAATGATTAGTGTGACCATGCCTTAGACGTTTTGTGGATGAAAGACTCAAGCTTTTGTGTATTTTTCATTAAAACTGATAGTATTATGCGCATGATAATTATAATTAGTATCTATGTATCGCGTTATTGAAATAGCATTATTTTTGTTTGTTACAGCTTTCCATTGAAAAAATTATTACAACAAATATTTAATATAAGATAAAACAACAACAAATAACAAATTACATTTCTTTTTTTCATTTAATTAATGCATTGAGAAACTTAAGCAGTAAGATTGGCTTACGGTAGAAACTCCACAAAACAATTCTGTTTAACCATGTTTAATTTTATTCCCTCCATTTGAATACCCAAACACCAATTCTGCAGAATAAACGGAAAAAGAGCATGGAAAAAAAACGAATAGCTTTTTTTTAAACTAAATTCTATTTTTTTTTTTTCATAAATTAATATTTCACTATTTTAAGGAACCGTTGATGTGTTAACCGGACACAAATTATTATCTCTGTCAAAACGAAATTTCTTATTTGTTATAAAAATGTTTGGTCACCCTATTAGAAAGAGACAAAGGGCTGTTATAAATATCTCCTCGTCACGTTTTTCTGGAAGAGTGCTCAGTCCAGTTTATTATACTAAGTCCATGGAAATTATGGCGGGAAAGTAAGCGTCACTTTGAGTGTGAGCGTTTTCTTTGATTCTTTCTTTTCGCGCCACGCTCCGAAGTCTGACGCTACGTTCGTTACCGAAGCACCTGCTCAGGAAAACTCGAAAAATAATTTGATTTTTCTGATTGTTATCTTGGAATAATGTTTTATCCGGTAGATTCATTAAAAAGAGGCGGTCGTTTTTATTTGTGTTGGGTCGCAGATTCATGGCCATTGCGGTTTGCAACCATTACCCACAGGCAACTTTGGTCTCAAGATATTCGAAGAATATGGTAAATATATTATTTCTCAATTTGTAACTATTGATTCGCCTTTATTAACATTATTATCATAACTGTATTTTCCCTTTTAGTGACGATTTATTAGAAGTTATGACGAATGAATCCGGTCGTCCCACAAACAGATTTTCTCTTCGCCTTAGCTCTCAACTTCTTCGAGGATTAGTCAGACTTTACCAAAGAAAAGTTACTGTCTTTTTAGGTAAGCTTCTTGGGAATATGAATAGGTACTAGCTATTGTATGTAAAGTATTGACAAACTTGGTGTATTAAGGATTTACAATGTTCTGTTTCAGGTGAACTATGTATGATCAACGCAAATGTAATGAAACATTCCAACAAGAAGTAAGAAGAAATAATTGTTTATTACACTACATACACACTAACATATGCTTTAAATTGCTAATCAACAATTTAAACTTAACAATTATAAAGGAATTTAAATGAAGTCTAATATCCTTTTATCACAAATGATTGAAGTAGTTAGTTCTTAATTCTAGTGGCTATTTACAAATGGCATGATGTTTTGTCAGATGGAATATCCATGTTGTTGAAGGAGAGGAAGAAGAAGTGATGCGGCCACAGCTTCAGCCGCTGGAGATTCAAGAAATAATTGAAGAGCTTCCTGAAAATGAACAGAGGATTGAGGATATGATACAGGTTTGGTTTGAGTTCTTATTAGGGAAACAGTACTTTAGGTAACTCAGTATAAAACCCTAGTATTGTAGGATAACTATTCAAGATATAATCACAGCATGTAAATAAACCATTAATTGAATAGTAGTTAGTGCTGTGCTTCAAAATGCACAAACATCCATAACCTCACACCTTTTTCCCATGGTGTTAAGCAGAAACTACAGAATGAGACCTGCTCTGTAGAAAATCATTTTGCTACAACTTAACAATCATTTACCCCATAAATATTTGTTGTCTCTAAATTCTCTTCAATAAAACTCCTGGTAACTTTCTCCTATATTAATTTCACTTATCAAAATATTTGCTTACAGCAAAGTGGCAATGTGGTCTCAAACATAGCTGATATAACACTTAAAGAAGCAACCATAGCAGAGGTGCTACTGCCACCAAATGTAAGTACCTAGGTTCTCTTTTAATTCTTGTTTTCTTCACAAAGTAGATAATTATGTCCTATCTTCAATCAAATCCATCAGAAAGGCAAACAGGGCATGCTGAAATGTAAAAAAAGGAAAATGAAGACATACACATCAACCTGTTCTCTTTTTGGGGTAAGCAAATATGTAGGTACTAACAAACAGAATGTGAGCAGAAACTATTACAACACCACACTGCCTTTATCTCAAAAGATTTGAAGAAAAGCCACCTACTTTAATAATGATGCTATTTACTATAAAACAGGGTGAGGTGAAATAAAGGGTAAATTATATATAAAGGTTATTTTTGTAACATTTCTCCTTCCGTTTCTTTTCTGCTCCAAGACCTGACCGTATTTTGGAGCATTGCGAGACCGTGTGCCCTCGTTTTATTCGATTGTTTTTAGGTACTTAATGATTTAAAGTGCTGGCGGTTCACATCATACAGAAATCACGATATCTCGCTCGCTATATTTATCGTTCGTCTCATATAATAATTTAGGCACAGGCTTGATGTTATGATGATGTTACCATAACATCAAGCCTGTATATTCCCGAGCTAGGCAGAGATGTGCCTACAGTACGCCCACGTTTCGGTCGTTATGTTTTAACTACATCCTTATATTACTACTTAAAGCTACCTTTAAGTTACGTATAGTCTAAATAAGGTAGGTACTTATGTCTAACGATACCAACCCGCACTGGGCCTGCGTGGTAGACCACAGCTGTTTCCTTAGAGATTACGCTTGAATCCCTGTGATAGGTAAGTACTGTTTGTTTAATTTGCTTTATGTACCTACCTTGTATGTCTTAGGACGGTTTCGGCGAAGAAAATGCGGACCAAGCTCTCCAGTTTCTTCATGATCGTACTCTCGAGCAGATTTTGGTACAACCAGACCAGTCCACGGCGCATAGCGGTCTAGAAATGGCACTCGACATCACCGACAAGTCGCACGACAAATCGCGATTTCTACACGAGCCCGCGCAGATGGAGAGGATTTCGGAACATGATGTCACATTGTTCAGAAAATGTAATGGTTTCTTATGTCTTAAAAAATATAATTTCCATAATAAAATAATCATGAAAATAACTCCTAATACTCCTTTATATGACTCGATCTGCCTGTCCTATGTTTAGTTATTTACCTGAGAATGAATTTAGGAGTTACGAACAAGCTTTTTGTTTTAGCCACTGGAAAAGAATTGATGGCTGAATTTGAGAAAGGTAATTTTTCTTTCCAAACTTTGACATTTCATTTATCAATTCATGCTAGAGACAGTCATAAATGTCATAATTATATTTTTATCAACTGTAGGTAATTTCAACAGCTCAATCCAAAATCCACAGTGCATCCTTAAGGGCTTGTACACAAAACTGCGATGCGACGCGTTGCGACGCGTTGCGAATTCGCAACGCAGAAAATTACGACACGAATTGCTGCGATGCGATTTCGTGCGGCAAGGCGTCTCCCAGGGTGACCATTCCTTCGACGACCGTTAACCGTACTAAACGTATTTTGAATTGAAAACTAGGTCGTGACATGGATCGTAAAAAGAAATGTGCACTTTTATTATTGCTTAGGAGATACAGGAAAAATAAACAAAGAAGATTTTGGGTTCATTCGCAGGAATGCGCGATGCGAATCAATTCGCAAGTTCTTACGATGCGTAGAGGGAGCTCGCAGATTTTTGCGATGCGACGTCGCATCGCAGTTTTGTGTACAAGCCCTTATACCTTACCCATTATTCATTAATCTCATACCCTATCCTTTAATTTATTATGGTTTCTATGATATTAAAACCTTAGCATTCCTACAGACACTCCCGAAATACCTGAAATACCGCTTCCCGAATTACTTGTTCCTGAACCAGATAAGTTGGTGTTTTTTTTTTTTAATACAGAAATACTATGGGTGTAGAAATACCCTAAGGTGGAAGCGCCAGGGTAGCAGTAGTTGCGCGACTCATTTTCCATCAATAGACAACCTGACACTGACCTGCTGCACTGACTATTCCAAATTTTTCACAAGTTTTTTTTAATACTTACAGGTTTTTAAATGTTATACCTTTACTTTAAAGACTTCCGCAACCCCTGTACTATTCAATGCATCCATCAGCACAATGTTATGAATGCGTTACATTAAGTCCTACCGTAAAACGTGATTTTTCTCCCCAAAAAAAGTGAACGACTCTCTCGTTATGAAATTGGTGAGGGACTTTTGAATATTTTGTAAGCTTGTCTTTTCCCAGCAATAATTTTGGCGTACCTACAGTCATTTAGTTGATGTACAGAATGCTTGGTTGACGGCTTCGTGAAGGGTCCATTTGCACCATTTATAAATGTCATTGTGTTTCTACAATCTTTCCACAGCTAAAACTGACTAGCGACAATACGACATAGGTAATCAAGCCTATATTCCATAAAAGGGTAGGCAGGTACTACACCCCCTACTCTTCGCGAGTTTCTGCGATGTAAGACAACGAGTAACCTCATCGGTTCAATACCCCCCGGAATAGATCTCTGGTATTGAACTCAGAACTTCACGCACACATGCGTTTACAAGCCACTAAAACAGAGCCCCTTATTTATTACGTTTTGCTCTATATAGGCCTCAAGAAGAGCCCGCCGCGGAAGCTACTAGCAATGTTGTCGAAACAAAGCCACCAAAAGCACAGGAGCCCATGGACATTGAACTAGAGGTAGGTATAGTCTGTATGTAAATGTAAGGCAACTTGTTTCCTTTTTGCAGAATGTATGTTTGTTTATAGGTTCGCGCATATAAGCTGAGAACAGACCCATGGCCTGACAATGCGTGTCTTAAGAGACTAAGTTGAATTGGTTGTCGTCGCAACATCTGTAGCTCATCAGATACTGCAAACCTTATTATAACTGGACCTAATGAGCATTGTTTGGTGCAGTGGTTGTACAAGGGCCGACCCTGACCACTACAATAAACACGCAGTATTTCCGTAATTTATAGCGAAGCCTTTATAATGTTTTACAGAGCTTAGAGCTATACACCGTGACTTTTCAGTCGTCTTACAACGGCAGCCCACCTCATGTATCCAATTAATACTAAACATTCATAAAAAAAAATAGGTATTTATGAGATTTTAATAATTTAAAAATAAAAATATGACGCATGACTCAGTTAAAACACCCTGTTGCGAGCGATGATCTACTGGACTCGAGTGCTGGGTAAGTATAATTATGTTCTTCCGTTTGACACGTAAACATTAACAGGATGTTTCATAATTTTATTCTAATTTTTTATTATTATTTCTCTTTGTACCTATTATGGAAGATAAAAAAAAATCGCGCCTAGAGCTATTTATGTCGGGTACATTGAGTGGACGACCTTTGTAAGACGACTTAAAAGTCATGGTGTATAAAGATCTTTAGCCCTGGATCTCATGAAAGAACTGGAAATCAAGGTGATAGGCCTGCCCAGCAGTAGTATGACGCAGGGTAACGGTAACAAGTATCTTTTGGTGCTTGAATAGCAATGACAGGGTTTTATTAGTGTTGTTTAGAGAAATTTTACTGATAAACAAGATGGCGGCATTAATTTCGATGTGTGGGCCACGCGCCAACGTCTTCGAAGCTCGAACAAGTATACATTTTTTTTAAACGTTTTAACATTAGGAATTTCTCCAGTATCGAGGGTGCGTTTTACAAACATTTAAGTCATATACACAAACAGCCAGTTCCGGAACAACTACCTGTAGACCAAACAAATATTTGTTCCGTGTGGAAATCGAGCCCGCGACACGCAGCGCAGCAGCCAATCGCTCAACCACTGCGCCAACCGTGCTGACATTGTCTTAATATCCTTCCGTTACATTTTGTCATTTGTTCGATATAGGAATTGGAAGCAGTAACACCACAAGCAAAGAAGCGCAAGTTAAAAAATAAGTTGATTGTCGATAAGAAGATAAAGATTGCCACAAATAACTTTCGAGCTAGGATTGAAAATCCGTTGGTGGAGTTACGATGCGAGGTACCTAAGTGCTTTAGTAAAATAAAACAAAAAAGTGATTGTGTGTCCTGAATGCTGAACAATACTAAATATTTTTGTTATCTGTGGTCGCCAAAAGGTTCTATCAATTTCCTGTTGTTAAACTACCCTCATTTTCTTTACAAAGGATAGTTCAGACGACATCATCTTGATACGCGTGCCTGCGGAGACATACTTTCGGCGACCTTGTCATGGTGGTGAAAAGGTTGTGTCTAATTTTGGATTCCCTATTTATCACCTTTTCTCCCGGAATCTTGGAGTCATCTCAGTACAGCCTCTAGCGGATAGAGAAGGGGAGGTAAGAGAACTATAAGCAGAACTAAATGCTGCTCATTTATGAATTTAGATTTATCTCAGTTTTAAATAGAGATTCACCGTGACCGAGGGATGAGTTTCGATGAAGAATACTTGTGCTTAATTTATTATTGTAATGATTTTTAGGGTTCCGTACCCGAAGGGTAACCAACGGCATCATATTACTAAGCCTCGGCTGTCCGTCCGTCCGTTTGTCTGTCGGCGGGATGTATCTCAGGATCCGTAATAGGTAGACGGTTAAAATTTTCACAGAATGTGTATTTCTGTTGCCGCTATAACAACAAATAATAGAAATAAATAAAAAATTAAAGGGGCCCCTCTACTACGATGGTTCGGAACCCTTTATGCGCGAGTCCGACTGGCCGGTTTTTACCATAGTTATTTCTACTCGAAAAACATAGATTTCTCAAATATCACAGTATCAACCTGCTAATTTTAATAATCAGTTCCGACACTATTTGTCCTTTGAACGTCTTTGTAGCAATCCGCAGAAGCCATAAGACAGAAATCCCCTCGTACTCTCCCGAGATCAACACTCCAACATATACAAGAGGAACAAGAGGCACCCATCGTTCAAGACAGGCTCGAGGTTCAGGTTGAACCGCCCATTCCCGAAGTGAATGTGACTGTGAATGAAATGCTGAACGTGTCTGAACCGCCACGCGTCAGTGTTCCGATGGATCTGGATATCGCGGATATGCTCACTCAAAAGGTGGAGACATTACCGCAAGCTAGGAAGCGGATAGGCCCACCTGAAATTGCTGTTGAAAGCGTAAGTTCCTGATGCTCATTTTATTTCAGGAGTAAGACATTTTTTTGTGATTAGTGTTAGACATTTGAACTGATACAAATGGCTAAGTTTACATGCAATAATGTTGTTTGCATTTTGCAGCCGAAAAGACAATGCTCTGTTGGCTATGTGTCCTTTCGAGAGAGTCAGCTAGCTAAGGAGCAGTCACATGCTGTATCACGCGCACCGTGTGCCGTGTCTATCACAGGTAATAAACACACTATATAACTTTTACAAGATATAAAGTGTTTTATTTTTACCAGGCTCATCGTATCACTATGCCTTAGTATTTCCAAAGAAGTTCAGATTAGTTCCATTTGGTAGAGCTTGGGACCTATTACCATAAATAATTAATAGAATAAGGCAATAACGCTTTGCATGTCGCGGGGGTTGAAACGGAGCTAAGCAGTTATGCCATCACCAGACAAAGCCAGCATTCCTTCATTTCAAATAATACTACTTTTTTCTCAGATGTAGAGGGAGATAAAGAAAACGTACCGGCCAATTTACAACAACCCCAAGACGCGGAGTTAATTCTATCATCAAAACTGCAAGAGGCTGGTCTAGCAGATATAATACAGCCCGTGGTTCTAGATGTAGAAGCACCCTTACAAAGCCAGCGACCTCTGGCCGACTCTCGGAAGACTGGGAGTGATCGATCTGAAACTCCTTTGGGAAGCTTGGATAGGACGAAGGTGTCGCTCGGCGATTCCGAACAGACTACCGACTCGAAGAGGTTTATACGGTATGTAAGAGTTTTTTGTAGCTATGGTGGTGCTTTTCCTAGTCAGTAGCTACAAAGCTTTTGAGGCTAAACGTCCATAAAAATAGAAAACACAATGTTCGTTATTGCGCTTATAAACAAACAAAACAAACTAAGTTTTAGTTTTATCGTATTTATTCAAGGTGTAAACGGACTATTCACGAAGCCGTCAACCAAGCATTCTGTACATCAAACTATATAACATTCCGAAAAAATTTTTGCTGGGAAATGACTTTTTTTGGGGTGTAAAAACACGTTTTATGGTAAAACACAATGCTACGCAGTTAAAACATTGTGCTGATGATTGCATTGAATAGTAAAGGGTTTATGGAGGTAATTAAAGTAAAGTTATAATATTAAAAACACGTATACAGGGTGTAAAGGACAGCCCTCCACAGACTGATGGGGTGAATTCAGTATATCATACTAAGATGACCGCTACAAGAAATGATTTCAGGAATGTTATGGGAATTCAATAAATTTGATTTGTTTTATTTTCTCATACGCAATGTATCGTTATCGTGGCAGAACGCACGTAGCGAACGGCAAGTGCGACGGCGAGTTCGATGAACTCTGTAGCTAGGCAGGAACTTAATAGCTGATTTCTCGAGTCGTTCGTTAGAGTATTTCAACATCCATTGTTGGTTTTTTTTTATTTTAGCCGTACTATTTACATAAATGGAGTGCTGCATACAGGGAATGTAATGTCACATTTAAATAAAGGAATGATAACTGAAAAAATTATCAAAAACAATGAAAATTTTCCGGGGGAAAATTCCGTTGGAAATCAAAATAAGGAGCTGAATGCACCCTGCCACTTTGTGAAGGGCTGTCCCTTACATCCTGCATAAAAAAAAAGTTGTAACTGACCTTCAATATCTCCGTAACTAGAAGGTTCCCACGTATGGTCCAGAATAAAAGAACTTATCGCAATGACGGGGAGAAAGGCATTTGGCCTTTCCGCTTCGTTAAGGGGTCTGTTACACCCATAGATGATAAAAGCAAGTTTGTTTTGTTTTCACTGACCAGACTAGTTAGACTAGAGTTTTGCTAGTAACACATGCAGTCCACAGTTGCTCTTTTGTTACAGTGACCAGTGGGGAACGGAAGGAACAATGATCAAAATCCTGAAACACATCAAAGCTGGCCTTCAACCAGTGACTGTGGCAAGCCTCCTTGAAAAAGGTCCGGTCATATCCGGGTACAGACGCATGATAGCCGCGCGGTGCTTTTCGTCAATACTCAGTAAGTGTTTTTACCCAATGTTCTTTAAAACCTTTAACTAAACTCAATAACCTTCATGACATTAACAACAGTTCAAATTCCTTTGCAACCAAAAAATCATTCAAGGGCCTTTTTATTACTAAGACAACAAATAACGCTAAAATAGATAGTGAATGTAAATAATCTTCTATTCTAAATAGATTGATTGCTCACTAATACATTATGTACTCTTTAGAATTAAAGCAGCATGGCTTCATCGATGTAAAGAAAAAGACAGAGACACTGGAAATAGAAGATATAACTTTGGGGCCTAAGTTAACTAGCTTGAATGATCTTTAGATTTAATTCAGTTTATGATTAACTATAATGTTGATTTGTATAATTTTTATTATTTGTTGCAATATTTTTTTATACTTTTATAACTAGCGTTTGTTTAACTGTACATACAAAAAAATACGGAAGTTAATGACCACCAAGACCACGAAGATTGCTGTGTAGTGTATTTTAACCAAATAAAATACGCTAAATTTAGTTGGGGGAAAAGAGTTTTTTTTTTTAACCTTGGATACAATAATAGGAAGCCCAACGTAGCTTGATTCCGCCGAAATACCTATTCTTGGATGGTTGGTTTAAAAAACCAATCGGCTAAGCCTAATCTTTGCATAGTATAAAACAAAGTCGCTCCCGCTGTTTCTACGCTTAGATCTTTTAAACTACGCAACAGATTTTAATGCAGTTTTCAGCAATAGATAGAGTGATTGAAGAGGAAGGTAGTGTATATTGCACCCGTGCGAAGCCGGGGCGGGTCGCTAGTTAACAATAAGTGGAAGTAACATTGCACCGTCTACAACAACACAACAGACACGAAGGTATTTAATAGTTGAGCGTCATCTAGCGGCACGGACTCGCATTTTTCCTTGCTCCTATCCTTTTCGTAGCTCAGAAAAATTTGCTAGAGCAAGAAACGAGGGTGCTACCGAGTTCATCGGTAAACCACGTGCATCGTGAAATTGGGGATAGTCATAAGTCATTTATTCATAAACAATAAATTGTATCTGAAATTACAAAGGAGAAAAGAAGATAACAAAAATACGTAGCGATAGCAGGATAACCTATATCATAACACGAAGAATATCTTTCGACGTAAAAATATACAAGGTGGAGGGGACACCGACGCTAAAACGGTTACTACGAATTCATCGGTAATTTTAATCAAATTTCCTTGCGCCCTTATATGGCTGGCCAGACCGAATTTGCTCTTAAATACCCGGTCACAACTAAAGCAGTAGAGTTGACAGGTGGAGTTTAGTGATGGTCTGAAGAAAGATAAACGAAGCAATGTCAGTTGACAATACAAACATAATTTAGTGAACAAAAAAGTATTATTTTATGGTGACCTTATTTACGTATCAATACACCGTGACTTTTTAGTCGTCTTACAACGGCAACCCACTTCATGTATCCAATGAGGTGTAGGAGGGCTTAGGTCTCTCTTGCACCCTGTATTACATAGTAAGGCAATCATTATGTTTTATAGGCGGTAATAGATTTACAGCCATTTTTTGACTTTCATAAGCTTCAATTATTTGGTGAATTTTCTGATTACTACTGTACTTTTGATTGATTGTAGTGTTGGGAATCTCAAAGTTTATTTTGGTTGTTAATTATATTTAAATTTTATTCCACATTTTATATTGTAAGTTGATACAATCTTACAATAAAAGGATATATAAATTAGGTACAACAAATAAATGACTGAAGTTGTTTTTAAATAAAAGATATTTTTGATATGAACAATTTTATTTACGATCTGTATATAATGATATGATTTCTGTACACTTTACATAATAAGTCATCAACTAGATTCAAGCTAACTAGATAGATTTATGAGTATCTTAATAATAGGTAGGTAATGGCTTAATAATTTACAAATTCTAATAGTATAATCGAATGCTGTACAATAAACAGTCGACGTAAATAACTAATCTAGACATTTATCCTTAATTACATAAAATACAGCCATTTACATTATAGAATTGGTATATTATTATTAGTATTAAATCTTTAAGAGCTTAATTGGTAGTACAATTTTACACATTATTCTTAAAACAGAGAAAGAAATACTAAATTACGGTCATTTATATGGAGGTTCCCTACATTGGTAAAGCATTTCTAATTTTTATTTATACAAAATCAGTCTCCTACTATTTGTTAAGTCCGCCGTATGAAATGTACACTAGTAAAAGGAATTAACTTAGTAATCTTATAACTCAAGGCAGTCACGCGTTGTCTCATAGGACGTACACCACTGGACGATTGGAATATGTTTAACAACAATAGTATGTCTTGAACCGCAGCACACGTTAACTAAGCACTATATTTTATTACTTCTGATTTATTGATTACATCAGAAACAACTTCAAGCACACTTCAGTGTTTCACAGCCTTGCTAACAGTCGTTCCAAGCTCTCACTCAATTTATATTAAATAATTACAGTCTGTCCTTATAGGTTTAGGAATGACAATACTTAGGTTAAGAATAGCTACCATTATTTGTAGATTTATCATTTTATGTAATACTTTCAAGACAACTGGAACGAATTATTGATAAAGTCTTATCAAATCAACCCAAATAATCATAGTGAGTAAATATTTAAATATATCATTTCATGAATTAAAAAACATTTACCATCTCGGCTCCACAACATTGAAACCAAAGGCCATGGATATAAATTATATATTAATAGTACAGAAAATTATCCCTAATTTCATATCATGCATAACACTTAGATATTAGATTCAAAAAAGGTTTTTAAAAATGAAAAAAAAATCTCATTCACCCAGCTAGAGGCCGTGTAATACGAACAAAGGATTCCAAAACTGGTAGTTAACATTTAAAACGGTGACATATCACAGATCACTCGAGACATTCTGTAGAGCCCTTGTAAAGTGGAATGATACTCAATAGAGAAGTTAGAAGCACGCAGCACAGTATATACAGAGTGACTCAGGGCGCAAGAGAGTCGCTGTCGTACTCTTTGGGCGCCTCGTCGTCGGAGGGCGCGCGCTCGCCATAGTTCATGCTCTCAAAGTATTGCTGCGGCTTACCGTTCCACAGCGAGTCGTCGTCGCGCGACCCGGGCTCGGCGGGCGGCGAGTGCGACGTGAGCTCGCGCAGCTTAGCGTCCACGGAGTCGGCGCGCTCGTACAGGATGGAGCGCGACAGTTCCAGCGCCAGGTTGTGCGGCGGCGTGAGTGCGGCCGGGTAGTGCGGGTAGTGCGGGTAGTGCGCGTACTGCGGGTAGGCGGGGAAGTGCGCCGGCAGCGGGCGCGCGCGCGGGAACAGCGGCGCCAGGCGGTCTGCGCGCGCGACGTACTCGGCCGCCAGCGCCGCCACGCGCCAGCGCTCCGACTCATCTTCGGATCTCTGTCGAAAGGCCCAACCGTTGTAACGTACACCGGACGCTCGCTAAACGTCGCGGTGCCTCCGTGCGGCCTTTGCGGGCGAGGTGTTGCTGACCTTTAATGAGTGTCCGAGTCCGCGAAGTGCCCGCGAGCTGCCAGCAGTCATCCTCGAGGCGTCCTCGGACTGCACGAATGCGTGTGAATGAGTAACTATTGATAATTTTAATTATTAAGAAAATATAATGTTAACTTAGTTATTTTCATTGTGAGAACCGAACCATACTTGTGAGGATGACTACTGACGACTTCGTGATTCGAATAAAAAGTACACAGGTACTGCATTTTTTCGTGATATCTACTGCTACGACTCCACCGTGTCAATAAACATGAACTACCGGGTATTATTTTATGAGAAGGTACAATATCTGTGCATAACTTATTATTACTCTATTAGTTACCAAACCAATTACCAACAGTGTATAGGCCATGTGAGAGCATCGGTATTTGCTTAGTTATTAGCCAATTATTCTGTGCCATTATGCCACTATGTCAATACAAACATTCAAATAAAAAAAAATACAAAAATCATAAATAACCAAATTAACACACTCAAAACTAACATATAATGTGTCGTATAGTGAGTAGTGGCGAAAATAATTATACAATTTATAAAAATGTATTTTTATCTTGCACTTACCACAGTCTTCATTATGTCCAGAAGTCACAACAAATGTTAAAATGTGCACGCAATAAATAACACTTGAAAAATGTATAAGTTTAATAATGGATTTTTAAACGTTAAGGTTTATAGTTTGATTTTGTTCGTAAGTAAAATCCCACTCCATTGAAAGATGTCGCACAAAAGAATTGTGAGCAAAAGATTCAAAATAAAATAAAGAATTTAAAACAACTCACAAGATTCGGAGTACGACACCTTTTACAAACAAAATGTGTCAATTGATATTAACATGAATATGTGGGCTGGTGACATGAAAATCGATCCAAATACTGATTTATTATAATGTAAGTAGTCAAAATAATCATTGAGCTAAGTTAAAATTTTGATACATTATCAAATACTCCTAAGTATTTCAGTACTTTAAGAAAGATGTTGACGCCACCCGAACCGTCGCTATAGTTAGTGACGAGGACACACAATCGTTAGCACATGCTCGCCTACACTACGGACCGACTCGCTCTACGGCAACTAAACCAAACTAGAATCGGGACGGGCCCGGCGGTAAAGTAACCGAAGCGAAACGAAACGACGGAGAAACAAAACTTACGATCGACATAATGGCATGCGAGACGCGGCCCGACACGAGAAACTACGAGAACGTCAGGTCCGGCGCGCGCGGGCACTCACACGGCTATGAGCCGGAATCTTTAAAGAACCACGCGTTCCAGAACGAGCGGGCGCGCACCTTGGGGTCGGGCGCGGCCGGCGAGCGCCGCACCGGCACGCCGGACTTGGGCTCGCGCTCCTTGCGGCCCGGCACCGACCCGGACCGGCCCGACGCCGCCGAGCGCACCGAGTGCGCCGACGGCGGCCGGGCCGGCGCGCGCGGGCCGGCCGGGCCGCCGGGGCCGGGCGGGCCGGGCGGGCCGGGCGGGCCGGGCGCCTGCCGCGCCGTGTGCAGCGGGATGCGCGACCGTCGGCGGCGCGGCGTGTCGGCGATGCGCGCCTCGTCGTCGTCGGGCTCGTCGGGCATGTGCAGCGGCTCCATGTCGCGCATGCTGGAGTGCGCGTCGCGCGAGGGCGAGGCGGAGCGCGCAAGACTGCGGCCCTTGCCCTCCAGCTGCCGCACGAGAGCGCGCGCTCCTTCCAGTTCGATGCTTTTCTCCTCCAGCTGTGAACAGAATGCGTCCTGATTTAGTCAAGAAGCAAAATGCGCTAGTTATTTTATGGAAATTCCGGAATATCGATGAACAAACTTGAAAAACAAACTGAGTAATCTTTAAAATGAATTAGGTACGTCGGTAAAAAGACGCTAATGTTATTGCGAGAACTGTAGAGGAAGCCTGTCACGACTTCATGAGTCAACGACACACTAATTTGTTATCCTTCGTCGACGCAAATACTTGTGGATTTCCGTCTCATTAGTAAGTAATAAACTTTACGACTCAGACGTAATCAAGTATCATATCCGAGCCAGGACCTGATAAACTTGACAATACCGTTAACCCTGAAGATAAGGAAAAGTTGCATAAGTTACTACACGCGCTAGCAATATTTAATACTCATTATAACTTAGAGGCAACTTGGGTTTTAATTGAAGATAATGTTTTATTTATTTATCCTTTCTAATAGTGTCTAATAGAAAATGACTGAATACTCACTCGAAATTTGAGGTCGTCGTTGAAGTCTGTTGCGCGCTCCAGTCTTTCTAACAGCAACGTGCGCTGCGCAGCCGCGCGTCTCAGGCGTTCGCTCAATACCTGAAATGCACATCATACCAATAAGTACCAAATTATAACACGGAATAATTCTTATCAGTCGTAGAACATAACCGAGAGATTTTTTTAAAATTGATTATAGAGACATATTACTGGTGTTTTATATAATTGCGTTCGATGACGCCATATAAACTTATTTTCAGGAAGAGTATCTAACTTGCGTCTTTAATAATGTCCTTTTTATTACATTCCACGTAAAGATAACAATAATGTCAGAGTTGAGTTATGGCTTATTATAGAGTTATCACGAATTCACAAGAAAATAACGTTATTTACATGTGTTTAGTTTCCGTCACCATAATATGCTGAAGCAAAATGCATAAAAACCTGCACGATAGGTGGCAAAACACTAAATCAATTAAAAATCGCACATTATTTCAAATTTCAGTCAAATATTTTGTGTAACAATTAAATCAGATTTTCTTTTATTTTGCGATAGTGCACAAGTTTCTTGTTTTGTTACTACAGCGCTTAAGGACACCTCAGTTCTTTCCCAAATGACCTGATATAATAGGTAAGGGGAAGCACAACAGAAATATTTCTCAATAAATACACTTTGAATATATAAACATGATTCTATTTATATAAAATACATGTGGGTACGCATATCAAGCAATGCAATAAAATTAGCCTCAATGACATGACATGACTAATTAATTACATACTGGTATGATTTATTTACATGAACGTAAGTGAACTTTCTTATGATGGAGGTGATATTTTAATAAAGAAGATAAGCCGTAAAGAAAAGCAAATCATAAAAGGGAAACGCACTAGTCACCGGTTCAATTACTATCAATTATTTAGAATAGGCCAAGGATTATGACGCATGCGTTGCCAAAGCCTATGGTATTGTATTCAAGTGTTTTACGATAGGCTTTGCATGTGAACGTGATGCAAACAAAAAAGTGCAATAATTATGGCGAGGACTTAAAACATGTGACGATAATGATATCTAAACACATAGATGTCCACGATACAAAAATACTTAATTTAAGCAGGGATTTTGTAGTTTAATGGCGGTGTCCGCACGGTTGCGGACACACTCCATTAGCTGCACAGATCTGCGTAATTCTGCCGAAATATCTGAGATTACGTCATAACCGTCACAGCATCAGGCAGCTCGTTAGTGCAACAACAGTCTGTTTTGAAGAACGACTTGCACGTACTTCGTTACCCCACTCGTTCTGCAATTATCAGCTTGAACTGTTTTTTTTTTTATCTTTTTGTTAATGCAACACAGATTTCTAACGACCCAAAAGGCGAGAAATTTCCTAAAATTGACACCTTACCGCAAGTTCCATGCACGTCTGAGAAGATCAAATCGGCACACTAAACAATACGATTGATGATTAAAACAACAGAGTTAAAGACAAACTGATTCAAGTAGGATAATCTTTAATTGGAACTTAGAACTTGGTCCAAGCTATCGTCTTGTAAGTTCTCACTTACTCATCTGTTCACTTATGCGAAAACATAGTAGATATGTCAGTCAACAAATGAAAGCATACCTGATTTTGAACGGTGGAGGTGAGCAGCTGCCTCTGAAGTTCGACAGGATTGCTCTCGAGGAGAATCGCCGCGAACTTCTTGGAGTCAGGCGAGGCGACGCACGGCGGGCGCGACGGCGTGTCCAGCGCGGAGTCCAGGCGGCCCAGCGCGCTGCTGGGCGCGGGCGCGGGCGGGCTGGCGGCCGCCGCCGCCTCCAGCTGGGCGGCGCGCAGCAGCAGCGCGTCCCGCTCGGCGCGCAGCCGCGACGTGTCGGCGCACGACCCGCACGCGCCTTCAGTGAGGGCTCGCGCGAACGACTCCTCCACGGTGTCGACGGGTTGCCGGTCATCGAGTTCGCCACGTAGCTGTTCGGCTTCGTCACGTAGCCGCACTCCTTTTCTCTGGATGACATCGAGCAACGCCCACAGCTCGTCTTCGAGCGGGCGCGAGCGTGACGCGGACGCGGATGCCGACGCTGACGAGGAGTGCGCGTCTTTCCCGCAGGAGGTCTCTGTGCTGAAGCCGGAGTCCTGCACGGAGGGCTGCGGCTTGGCCCGCGCGGCATCTCCGGCGCCGGCCGCCAGCTTGCGGCGCACGCGCACGCCGGGCTCCCAGTCGCGACGTGTGCCGCTCGCAGGCGTCGACGGCGCCATCTTGGAGCGCAGGTTTGGGAATGTCTCGATGACGAGGTCGCGAAACTCAAGTAAAGCTCCGACTTCATTCTGGAGTTCCTAATGAATAGGACATATTCATAAATAATAATCGGAAAACGTATTCACCAATAATTAATTAAGTGGGATTATAAACGGCTCACAATGGTTGCAAAAATATTTGCTATGAACGCTAGTTGTGGCCAAATTGATACTGCTTCCAGCCCGAATGCGAGCCATCATCTTTATAATCTCTAATAATAGAATAAGAAATCAGATCGTTGTATGACTAACCTGTAGAGCGACGAGGGACTTAGCCTGCTCCGAGATGAGGTAGTGAAATGGTCCAGGTGGCGAGCGTAGTTGCAGACACTCCATGCCCGAGCCACCTGACCCGCCGCTGGCGCTGTCTGCACCGCCCGTCTGGAAAAAACAACAACGAAGTTATTGAAATTGCTCATAATCAACTAACTACAAACCACATTATCCGATGGTATAAGGGAAATTAACCAGTCTCTCAGACAAATAAAGAAAATCAGCGGAATGGTGACGACAATTTTCGCATGCTAGATGTTAAGTTTTCGCAAGATCACATTGGTTAAGAAGAGTTAATATGCCAAATCTAAGCACCATATTTTACCTTTAGCCAGCTAAAACAAGCATCGCACACAATACTGTAGCAATTTAGTAAATCACACAGTCATTAGCAGGTAGGTTTTTTTTTAAAGGAACACAAGTAATGTCGCCGTGCGCCCCAGCGTAAAATTGCGTTATGGTCGAGTGCGCCCCGGACACAACGTCCACAATTCACGACTCTCTTCCTTCGCGACCATTGTGTGCTGTTGCATTATAAAAAAACTCTATTGCTAAATCTCTTTGAATTGGTCTTACTACCAAGCAAATGTTATTAAGGTAGGTTCCATAGTGTCTTGCCTCGAACCGGATTAAATAAATCGGCGTTTGCGACCAGTTTATCGAGTTCTAAGCTCTTTGGGTATCAAATCATCACCTCGTGTTGAATATCGTTTTTTTTTGGTCCGATTAAAAAACCGTATTTATAGCCACCACTATTTATAGCTGCTATTAATAATAAAATTCGGCAAAATATCAATATTTGGTATAAGTAAATGCTGGCCTGGGTCTCTAGGACTCTTACGACTTAATTTGGCACAAACAATCAGAGTAATGGGTGAATAAATAATTGCAATCTGTATTTTCCATCGGTTTCTGCCACGAGACCTAGTTTTGTAATCAGATGTTTCGTAAACTTGGTACTTAGATGCTCTACGATGCTTCTCAGTCCTCAACAGTTAATGACTGCAATTGACATTTCAAAACTAAATTGGAAACTTTGCGATCATTAAAGCCACGATTAGGCTATTAGCAAAATTAACTATTTTATTAGTAGATATGTTACGGCTAATAGCCGAAGTGCGGCTACACTTAGTTTTAGCCGGCTAAACCTAGGTGCGGCCGGTTAAACTTAGATGTATCCTACTTATCTTCCGTTAGAACATGCAACCAATTTGGATGTAGCGCGCACCGCTCACTGCGCTCACTCGGCTCGCGCGCCTTTGGTCACAGTTCTAACCTAACCTAACCTAATTCATTTGGTCGGTGTGTCCTAGCAGTAAAAGGGATACACAACTGTTACCGGCCGCACCTAGGTTTACCCGGCTAGAACTAGGTGTAGCCGCATTTCGGCTTTTAGCGGTAACAGATACATTACACTGTATCCTCGATAAAACCTGATTGTCATGTAGTGCAATTTTCCCTAAATTCAAACAGAACAGTTAACTCGTCTACTGGCCTGTTTACGCCCTTTTTTGGTCAAATTAATCCAGTTTTAACGGACTACAATTAGCAACATGACTCGTAATTAGTGTTACGAGTTACAACGCTTACCGAAACTCTACAGGAACAGTACCTACAACCATAATCAAATACATTACATAAGTGCTTTTCCATATAAGTCAATGTTTCACCCAACGGTTTTGACACAGTTTAGTCAATAACTTACTAAACCATTATCAGTTTGATAAGAGTGCTTATGCTACATACCAGAGACTAGAGAGAATGTCGATGTCGTTTTCAAAGTGCTGATAATGGTGCAGTGTAGAATTTCAACACTACATTGTGAGTTTGCGACATACCATTGTTATCGAGGTACGAAAAGATTTCGAATCTCTTGAGATAAAATAAATGTGCATTCATTTGTAGATTCGGTAGGTAGACTGAAAGTTTTTTTTGTGAATAACAAAGTTATTGAATCGATTTCGTATGTATGTATGACACGTTCGCTATTGTTACTGTAAACAATACAGACTCACGGAGTACCACATTCAGTCGTTGTTATAATTGACAGCCTGTCCGAACCACTGCTTTCTCGTTTTGTGTCAGTTGCTAAAAGGACATCATTTGGTAACAGATACATTGACTGATATATAGGACTGGAGACTTTTGTTCTAACTCCGATTGGTCTAACACAGCCCTTTATTTAACCTTTATGCCCGTAGTCATATTGAGCACTGAAAGCTATTAGTCTTAAAGTTTAGTCATTTTAGATAACTGAATGACGCACACGCCTCCATCTCAAAACAGAATGAAACAGCTGGGAAGATAGATGAGTCACAACTCACATATGAAGTTATCAATCTTTGAGTCAGCTTAGGGATTGTGTGAAACTAAGTAACTACCTAACTTTGGTTTCTACACAGAATAAAGTTGAAAGGCGAATGAACTATCCAACGGTGTCTTTTGGGTTGGTTGGGACAATAGCTTGGGCTCACTATGGTATAGCAATACTAAAGTGTCTGACACCAAATTTGGAAAATAGCAGCGCGTTCTCTTAGCATTCACAATGAATTGCGTTACTTGCTGGACTTTAGAAAAGGAAAGCTAGCAGGATTGTATAAAATCGATTCCGCTCGAAGTGTAGGTTTACGATTTGAATAATTCTAAGTCAATTAATGAAAACTAGTTATGTTATCTACAATAGCAGTACGGCACGCTGCCGAGAAAGCGCGTAGTGGCGGTAATGACCGGCCTATAGACTTGACAAACGACCGCAACAATCGACGGACTTTTCATTCAATGACACTACGTTTTGGCGGTTTCTTAGTTTCACTTTCTTTACAATTGCGTCAGAACAAGGCCGTGTCTACATCTATACCAGCTGCGTGTTATTATAATAGCAATTCACTAATGTGTTATGACATTAAGCTGCCCGTCGTGATTAGATGTTAGTGCCGGATCTGTCGATTGTTTATTTTCACCGGGCGAGACGTAACAATATGCAAATTATGGACGCGTGCACATGTACATAACATAATGACACTTTCATAAAAGCGAGTAATGATGAGTATTTAGATTGCAGAGTGTCGGATGTCTAAATGTTTATACAATCGCGACGACACTGCCGATCGATTCAGAGAAAGATTTCACCATCTCCAATACATAAAATATATCAAGCGTCTTCAAATCTTCTTAACATACTCCTACTTGAAACAAATCAAACGAATGTGCGAATGCGTCATTGTCAAATTGAAGTACTTAAGCAAAAGATTGATAAATCACGTAGATCTGAAAGCGAGGACAATGGCTCAAAAGCTTTTCAAGTTGAAGAATACAGCTGTTAGGAGTAAACAAAAAATATAATCATCTAGACTCTTTCAATTTTATTACGTTTATGTAGGCTTTCAGTCTATCCAAGGAACAAATACGTAGGTGTTTCGATAGAAGACAGATAACCTGAAACTGATTTACTTTTGAGTGTAGAGATGAACATCCGGCATGTCCTAGAACCAAAAATTCGAAGACATGTGACATCTACCAACCCGCACTGGGCCCGCGTGGTGGATTATAGCCCATTCCCTCTCATAGAGAGGAGGCCTGCGTCCCAGCAATGGGAACATTAATAGGCTGATTATGCTTTTATGCTATGTAGAGATGAAATCGACTGCCATTTGACTTCCATAATTCAATTTAGTAGTTGGAGAATAACAATATCCTAAATCTGTCCTGAGAAACAGTTACCAGATGTCTAACTTATTGAATTTCAGTGTGGGAACGTCCGGGCACCATAACAAAAGTGTAAAGTTCTACTAGATTTACCAACAGTCGTTATAACTGCCGTGACGACATATTCAAAAGTTGTATTGTCATTGGTTTGAACAATGTTGCTGTAGGTGATTTACTAGATAATGATTAATTTTGCAATCTAGGTGCTGTACAAGGACACACGCTTGTTAAGTACGCAGTAGGTGAGTTGAGTATGGCCAACGTCTAAGGCATGACTGATATTGGGATAAAAAATAATACAATAGAAGATTTTTCATCCAAGACAGATGTTATTGCGATAAAGTTTGAACTATTTTTTTGTGTAGGTAATGCTCTGAGTCACATTGAATGTTTTTAGATTCCGAATTTAAGAATGGCCTTCTTAGATCAAACTTTGACAATACAGAATTGTTGAAGATATTTTATTTCAGTATTTTCAAACTCAATTTTAGACTGAGAGCTGTTTTTTGTTTCTGTCAATAGTTCGTGACAAAAGGTATTGGCAACACAATCAGGTGTTCCATTATCAGTTGATGGCCCAATCACTGAAAGTGATAAACCACGTCCATACGTTTTACGAGACGAATTCGTTTCGATGGCCGCTCTACATGTGCGATGAATAACAACCAGCATTATCTTACCGTTAGCGTTAGCCACATTCTCGGGTACTTATTTTTTATTATCATTTCTATAACCACTTATTACATCTGTGTAGTCGGCCAAACGTGACGAGTAATCTGCATCGATTAAAATAAATGTTACTATTACGAATACAAATTATTTTCGTCTGTGAATAGGGACAAGGATGGCATTCTGAACAATGAGGCGGAAAATTATTATAAGAGATCCGGTCGGTTCATTAGGTAATCGGTTAATGAGTGAGGTATTTCCTGCGTTTTTATGTCATAGAAAATCATTGAGAGCGGTTTCGAGGTAGTTTTAATGTTATTCGTATTAAACCGTACTACGTTTTTAATGATGAGAATTTAAGATTAGGTAAGTGTGTAATAGAATTTGCAGAGGGTGACTAGTGAAGTGTCGACCTTCAAAAAAGAGAGGCACTAATACAAAAAGTTTATTTTTTAAATATAACATCATCACGTCTGTATCCCCGAAATGTGGGTGTAATAGTACATCCACATTTCGCCAGTTATGTTTTTTTAAGTCCCATGTAATTGACGAGCATATTGCCATCAGCCGGGCACAAATCCAGACTCCCTGACTGCTACTTAGAAATTCCTGATGGAAAAACTTAATTTAAAACTTTGCCCGACCCGCGAATCGAACCCAGGACCTCATACACAGCAGTCGCGCTTGCGACTACTCGAAAAAAAAGTTTGTTCGTGCTAAATCACATTTGTTTAGATGCTTCAGCACGATTGTATATAGAATTGCGACTGTTCTGCAAGTGTGATGTAAATGAGAAGCTAATCGATAAAAATATCGAATCGATTATGAATACATGATCGATGTTTACCTTTCCATCATTGCCGCAAAAACTCTCCACGTGCCCTAATTTTCACTTTACAGCGTTCAAGTGAAAACCACAAGTAATAATTTACTAATCAATCAACCATAAAGGTTTTCAATAAAATCTAAAGTTACCGCAAGTGATAGAAAGCTCGTGAAACTTGAGATTTAAACAAGATAATTACAAACTTGTAAAAGTTATTACTGTGGTAATTCTGTATGAAAAAGACATTACACGTAGCGAGTGCTATTCACATTCACTGTGCGTATACTGTGCCCTCGGCGAAAGAAATTTTGAGGTGCTTAATTAGAAAGATTAACACACAACGGTACATTTGGGCAATCTACGGGCCGCTGTGGAATTTTAAGTTCTAATTTTATTAACGCACGCCCCGTTTGTTTTGTAGACAGTGCATCGTTTATTTCTGTACGATATTAAGCTGATGGGAGGTAAACAGTTAAACACACGTCAGTGTCGAACTGTGTTGATGTTGCTGCGTATGTTCTGAAACATCTGATGTTGGATGTTACATTATTAGAGCTGTGTGTGGTCTTGGCTTATGAATAAGATCATCTCATCTCTTCCTGGCTTCTGTGAGCGTTGTAATTGGTGCTTAAAAGATAATATCAGATGGAAGAAAAGCATTTTTTTTCTTGTAAACTGATAAGATCTGCGAAAACTTGGGTTTTTGCATGAAACAAAGGGCAGCCGTTGTTAGAATTTTCGGTTGTCTTTACTTGAGTTTTGCAGTTATTGTACGAAGTGTTCTGACAGGCTAGATGGTCGAGGGATTTCTACGGTTTATTTTTCCGACATTATATTTTCCTCATCTATTGTTATTTAGTCATCATCTTGGGGTTAGTTAGTCTCAAGTTGATTCTTTTCTTTCTAGAAAACATGATCGCACTGTCTGGTGGGCTATAGTATGAATAATTATATTTCTTCAGATGACCTTTGACCTTTTGTATTTATTACGTGCCTCAGGTCTCTTTACATCGATTACAAACGCTCACGACTTCGAAGCCACATCAACCTTTCCCTATACATAATGTGTATAAAAAACACATAGACTATCTAGAACATTTGTCATACAAACGAGATATTAGGAACACTCGTGGTCCCACGTTTTTACACAATCTAACTTCTTCACGTAATTGTCAAATACATAACTACTATGTTACGTGTTTTGTCGACAATTTACTGAACCGAGAAACGTTCTGTTCTTTTAAAATTATAGATATAATAAAAATGATCATAAAATTAAGTGAATTAGTTATTGTTTCGTATTTGTGTTTGTATGCGACAGCATAAGCACAATTTATTTAGTTATAATTAGGCCAGAAGAGTGTTCAGCGCCTTCTGCTTTTATGGCGAACTTGGTAAACGCTCGATTTGTTGTGTCACCATTAATATGATGTGAAGCAAGTTTTCTGAGTGATAATGATGACTGAGAAACAATAAGTATATTGCAATTTATGTGTAGTTTACAGGAAGCTTTAATGAAGCGATTGGCAACTACTAAAACGTTCGTCATATGGGTAGGTATGATAAAGGTATTGGCAATAATAATAAACAGGGAAAACGTCATAAATTATGAATTGTTATAAAGGAGATTCCGCACATTGACGTGTTTTCTTGGAATTCATAACGTAAGCGAGTTTACACTACGTACATTGCAATACGCTTGTGGATAAGGCGATTATTGTTACAAGAGGTGAATCGTGATTTGTGAAAATTTTTAATATTTAATAACACAAATAAAACTTAAATAAAATCAGTAGTTTGTATTGTTATTGAGCCTTTCATAGCATTCCAATAGTTAAAACAATGATAGTAGGACAATGGTGGTAATTGTAGGTCGTATTAAAAGAAATCTATTCATGTTGCGGCCAACTATTATTTTAAAGACAGCCTTTTATGGAAGCCATAATAACGCGAGTCGCGACACAGAAAGGAGACACTATTTGCGTGATAATATGAAACAAACTCTTGAAACAGAAAAAGTTTGCCCGAGGCGGAGTGGTGACGAGCATTTTGCACCTGGGAAAACATTGCCCCGTTGAAGCAGAACCAACAGATAGTTTGCGAAACACACATACAATACAGTAGAAATTGGCTATTGCATGTGACATTGCAAATAGGAGAGGCAACTGTGAAGATTTGAACTGTGACATAATATTTACAAAATGATGTGATACTTTCGTAATGGCATTTACTTTGATGTCACGTCAGCCAGAATCAGACACATCACTGGCCGGTCTGGTCGCTCAACCGGTAAATTATTAAAATTCGCTCTTCGCAAAAAATGAAATCGTGCACACTATCGTATTCATTGTCCTATTTCGAGAGGTAAATGTAAACCGCATTAATGCACGCGTACCTACATACGAATGCAAATTGCTGCGCTACACCTAAATTCTGCGTTCACGTTCAGTGAAGAAACGAAATTTTATGAACAAATGAAGTTATTCGTTGCGTTTTTATAATAGAAAACATGATCATCATCTGCCTAGCCTTGTCCTAAGTGTGTTGGGGTCAGCTTCCAGTTTAACCGGACAGCTAAATACCTGGACCAACAGCTTAACGTGCTTTCCGAGGTGCGGAGGAAATTCGGTATATAATGGTCCCATTCACGGACCAACCTGGGCAAACGTGGCCTAACGTTAAGGTCGACCCGAGAGCTATTATATAACCACGAGCTCCTTAATTTTTTTTTTTAAAAAGCTCTTTGAAATAGAAATATACACTTCACTGAAGCAGTATGAATTCTCATGAAAATATTTTCCCATCTTCAATAGCTCTCACTTTTCACGTAGGTCAAGTATTTGTATTTGAAATACATGTTAAAACAATAAATTCTATTGCAAGCATTGTAATTTATTTGTAAAGCGAAGAAAAAAAAAGTCCTTCATTGTATAGGTACAAAGAGGTTTTAAATAAACGAAGTTGGCTTCGATTTTGCGAATTGGATAAAGTGGTATAACAAATACAAAATATAAGATGATTTAAATTAGAAAGATCAAGGTACCCAAATGAGAGAAACAAGCTGAGAAGCTGAGTCGTCTCATGAAAAACACTAGTTATATGAGCATATCATTAGCAATGCCCATATTTTGCGTGTCGTGTGTACGAAGAAATATTTTAGAACACGCGATTAATAATAAGCGTAAGTCATCAAATAGCAAGTACAAAAAATAGGACAAACGTATGATAACTGAGTGTACGGACAAAGATACAAAAAAGTAATGGAGTACCCGAGCAAAAACATTATTTTTAAAGTTGCCTAACACGCTATGCATAGAGGGCAAACTGGTAATGGCAAAAAACATTCCATAACGCCATAACTATAAATAGGAAAGTAAAGCTCTGATTCCCCCAACAGACCGGAGCCAGCCTCATAGGTCGACCTGCGAGATGCCATTAAAAAAAAATGATTTTCCCAACTATACCTAGGTACTGTAGCTACCTAACTTTCAATATCATTTCAGTTATTCATTAATTTACAGAATTCGAGACTTTGAAGGTACGTTATTGTGACACCAAAACTGACTATATTTGTCATTTTGGTGACACGGTTACCGGAATCTACTTGATGAATCAGCATTATTATAGATCCTGGATGAATAATGAAATTTACCTGAAACACCTACTAAACAAGACATATGAGGACAAAGACGTGTGCCAAATTTCGTTGTTAAGTATCGACTTGGTTAAGCTGGATCGAATATAAAGTTTAAGCATCTACAATTTTTTTTCCCGTCAGTAAGGTGACAACTACATTCGAACATGGCAAGTCAACCTCGTTAGACATTTAATGAAACTTGACAAGAAAGAACAACTGTATCAAGACACAAGAAAAAGATCTAACAAAAACGGATTCCAGGTTGCAGAAAAAAATAAAGTTGATTAATGAACAAAAAATTCCGAGGTGAACAAACAAATAAATTGTTGTGAAAAGTCCGTAGATTGTAGGTACACCTTTAGCAACATCAGTGGATTACAGCAATTACTTTGTTATTAATTACTTTGCATTATTTTACGACTCTAGTAATAACTAGGATGATGTTTTTATTGCATTGAAAACTCTGAGCTCTGTGTTCATAGTCAGAATTATTCTGTAAAAGAAAATGGTTCAACAATTTCAAAGTTTCCTAATTCTTCTTCGCTGTTTGTATCCTTGTTTACTCGGTCTCTCAAGCTGTGGCAAAAGATCGTAAGATCGCTACTTTGTAAACAAGCAAGAAAAATTGACGATAGCAACCGTGTCTAAATTAGAAGTTGGCAAACTGTTGACACTTGCCAATAAATAAAACAAAACAAGCGAGTAGCAACGTGATCCAATCAACCGTTGCGTGCTTTCACTCTCTGCCTTGCTCGCTCCATTTTAGGGTTAATTTTCGATATTATGAGTCCTCGAGATCCGTTGAAATCGATTTCACTATCGATATCTAGTCGTACATGATCCTCATCAAGTTTTTGTTGCGACAGCTCATGATGCGCAGAACAAAAAGTAACTTCAGATAATAAAGCAACAAAAAATGTACGAAGATCACGGATTTTTATACTATGGTAATTTGAAACAGATTTTCTTCATGGCGGAGTAACGGTGTTAATGGAGGAAGAGAATATACATAGAGTGAGATGTATCTTAATTGTTTTAACGTTAATGAGGAAGCGTTGTGTAAAAGGATATGGTTCGACCTATCAAATGAATGAAAGAAACATTTAACACTAATCCTTGAGAATGAATACATTCAAGATAGTGGGTTTATTCAAAATGCGGACGAGCATACTTCAAGTTCATGTTTTGCATATTAGGCACATTAGTCACACCTTTGGCTTTGAAAGGAAGCTTTCTGATAGCAATTTTTAATTATAGACTGTTTTGTAACTGTTCATACAGTATGCGATGATAACTGTTCGAATAAGTGCAACAGAAACTGTTAAAAGGTTGAAAATTAATTAGTTCATTATTTCAAAAGTGCATATTAAGCATTGTGTGCATGTGTTGATAGGCGTTAATTAAAATGACTAACAATAGGAATTCATTACATAAATTGTCTGGGATTGAAATTGAATGAACATAGGAACATTGATTTCTCTTCGATAGGATCTTTCTTTTCACTTGGTGACACTTTATCGGTTGTGAACTAGTATGCTCGGGTCGATCTTTAGGTTAAGCCGTGCTTGCCTAGGTTGGTCTGTAGATGGGTTACCACCTAATACATACCGAGTTTCCTCCGTGCCTCGGAAAGCACGTTAAGCCGTTGGTCCTAGGTGTCATTAATAGATCTTTGACAGTCGTTAGGTAGTCAGTGGCCCAAAAAGTCTGACAACCAGTCTTACCAAGGGGTATCTTATTACCCAGTACTAATTGGGTTGTGGAGGTCAGATAGGCAGTCGCTCAATGTAAAATACTGATATTCATCTGCATCCGGTTAGACTGGAAGCCGACCCCAACATAGTTGGGAAAAGGCTATGATGAACTAGTATTATGATAGCAACTCGAAAGTGCTTTAGCTGTCCTACAATTTAGCATATTTCAAATGATATAAAACCCAGACATTATTAACAAAAGGGTGTATCATCAAATATGGAACCCTAACATAACACAACAAAGCTTGTAACAATACGATAAAGCGAACTCAAAAGTATTAAATTATAAATGTATGTATTTTAGTTGGAAACTAGTGCACGCACACGGAAAAGCCCCGCATGCCGGTGAACAGCCAAGCGTAGTTGAGCACCGCCCAATCGTGCACAATGCGTGAAACCCAACCAGTGCATGCGGCCATTGAAAAAAAAAAACACAATTGCATGCCAAGGGACCAATTTTAACGCATTTCCTTCACGGATCTAATCAAATCATTGCGCGGCAATAATTGTATCGATCGAAAAACCGTTGTTACCCGAGTTAATTGCAAAACAACAGCAAATAAAGTAGAATGCATAGTTTCATATAAAAGAGAGTCCATTCCCATAGCTGACAACTTAATATTACCAATATCGAAATCGTTCTTCGTATGTTTTTTCTCGAATCAATTACACTACGACTATGGATAGTGAGTACACAATAGCGACACTCGAAGCAGAGATAAGAAACCCAAGTCAAAGACAAGACAAACGCTGGGTAAGTTTTTACGAATAGTTCCAATGACAATAATAAATTGAACAATGCAATTGACACATGTGTCAATTATTTCGTACGACGAGGAGTTTGCAAAATAAACCATTCAGTTCACATAATGCGCAATCATAGAGTTCAATCATTTAATTCATTTATCAAACAACCCTTTGTGAACTATCTAACAATAACTACCTAGTTCATAGTTCTCGTTGTCTGCTTTAGAAACTTCTTTGAAAATACAGGTCTTCGTTGTTTGGAGGCTCGTAAATGGCTTGTCGTTGATTGTCTCACAATAATTTTTTGTATTGTTAGCTACACAATAAAAGAAAATAGAATGACCGTATTAACGAATATCATTCTGGCTATCTTCAATAGAACTGCATTCATTCACACATATTCCATTGGATACCGTTTGAGTTTGTGTTTCCTCATCTATATTTCAAATATTACTACCATCCGCAGCAGCAAGCACTAAAGTATTCCTAATAGGCCCGATGGTATTTCTAAACTAATCGCCTCTTATCGAACCCTCGACCCCTCACGTACGCAAAATATCGACGCACGTGCACGTACACATATGGCCTCCACATACTATGTGCAATCTAATTAGGCTTGATAATCTTCACTCCAGACATGTCATCCTTATTGACATTTAAAGGTCGAGGTGTGCAGCTGTCCCATAAATTGTAGGAACAATGTACCTGTCGCACCTGGTTCGGAGGTAGAAAGGTCTGGTAACGGTGCTTGCTCATCATTCATGACAGTCTGATTAAAGAGCATAATTAGAGCCATAGGTTCTAAATTCATAAATCCCAAAAACCAAGGCAAA
This sequence comes from Noctua janthe, assembly GCA_910589295.1. NCBI lineage: Eukaryota > Metazoa > Arthropoda > Insecta > Lepidoptera > Noctuidae > Noctua > Noctua janthe. Next base: position 5,690,508 of record OU342561.1, read on the forward strand.
CCAAGGCAAAAAATCATAATTATAAGAAAGTTTTTCTAAAAATACGTTCCATTCTGTCTGGAAAGTCACATTACCTACAACAGTTGTGTATGGCTGAATAATACAATGTTGACTCGACTAAAATTGCAATTTGAAACTTTCCATTTCGCAATGTTGAACAAAAGAACATAGTTTGTGTTTATATACAAGCAATAAATTAGTAGAATTGACTTGTAGGATGTTGTGCCATACATGGCTGTGTTTAGCGGCTCATTCACGACTCATTGTTTCAGAGTCAGCGTGGGCGCATAATTGTTGCACCCACCATCTATTTCGAATGGCTGATGAATTGCAACGTGCGAAACGTATTTATCCCAATTAATCTCGTACGGTGGAACGGATGAATTACAATCAAGTAAATATTGGATAAAACTTAATAATTGCAGTCAAGAGTCGGTGTTGCTGAAATATTTAATTATGTGAAACGAAATTATTGAAATCCATACAGATTCTGTACAAGATGTGAAATGAGAAATGTGCGAAGGTTACGAAAGCAATGCGAACAGTATATCTAGATATAAACAATAATACGAAGCACGAGCCGAAGAATAATCATGAGCAGATAACGCATAAGCAGCCAGGTGCGCTAACCAACGAATAGGGCGTGCCCAAGTTACGGCTGAGTGTCTGCCGCAACCAGGCCTAGTGCGTCATTCATTAGGCACATTATACCGCTCATAATAAAACCACTAATGCCATACCGATCCACATGACAGGACACATCAAAACAAGAGATCGTTAGACATTTTGTAACTAGATTCCATTAAACACGACGAATAATTGCTGAAACGTTTCACCACGTCCATTATCTTTCACAAAAGCCCGAAACGAAACGTATCAATTATTAAAATTACACGAAATATAGGTGGTATATTTGTGGTTACTTACTATTACGATGTTCACAATTGATTACATACTAGTACTGTGATACTGGTGTTCCGTGCAACTCAGTGTGCAAATGAAATGAAAGGGTTACTGTCCGTGAGTTATTCAATAATTGTTATCAAACATGTTTCAAAACGTAACGCATTAGTTATTGGTAACTTTTTATGTACATCATAACTATAACGAGTTGGAATATTGACGAAATACCATTACAATAGCTATCTATATAATCAAAGCATGTAAATTGAGAGTCGTTTATCAAAAAAAGGAAAAAATTATTCAAATTGATCCATTGTATTATTCATATCCATTTATTCATAATGACAATTGCATATATTAATGCTAACGTAACGGTACACAAGACACCATTGAATGCACTTGCAGTGATTCACCTTTGTAATACAAGCTTAATTAATTACTTGGAATATTATTTAATTATAATTTCTCATGCAGCGTATTATCTTATGTATTGCATAAATTCTTAATTTTGCAGCTTAATTAAATTCAACGAATGGAATTTGTATGTGCTAAGTATATGTGTCAGTATTGGAGTAAGCGTTCGCATTTTTAACATGTTTGAAAAAAATGTGTACTATGCAATACAGGGTATAAACGGACACTTCACATATCCGTCAACCAAGCATTCTGTACATCAAACTAAGTAACTTTACGCAAAAATTATTGCTGGGAAACGACTTTTTTTTTGGGGTAAAAAATCACGTTTTACGGTAGGACTCTGTAACGCACTCAAAACATTGCTGATGGATGGATTGAATAGTACGGGTCGTGGAGGTGTTTAAAGTAAAAATCTTACATTAAAAACATGGATTTACAAAAAAAACTTGTGAAAAAGTTGGAACTTTAACCCTCATATCTCCGTAACTAGAAGATATGGTCTAGAACAAAAAAAAATGATCGCAAAGACGGGGAGAACAAGTGCCTTTCGGCTATGTTAGGGTCTATTTACAACCTTTATTTAATGGAGTACAATTTAGCGTTCAGCAAACGTTGATACAAATTGGCAATTCTGTTGTTACAATTTCAACGTGCGAAGCCATTTTAAAACAGCACTAAAAAAAACGAATTTAACAAGCAAAAACGAAACGTCTATCTTTTTTTAGGCATAAACATCTGAAAATCTAAAGAGAAAGTAATTGAAATAGCGTAGACATTGAAGATTAAAAAAACATTAGAGTTTTCACTTAAGTCCTAGATAATATATCTGAAAATGTTTTAAAACAGCTATTCGCTGCTATAAAACTCACACCAACAGCGGTTCTATTGTTTGAAGGCAGAAACGTGCCAAAGTTTCGTCTAACATTATGAAATGTTTGACATCAGTTAGATTATGTATGTCTACCCATGTCAAGCTAAACCTAGCAGGGTCTACTTCGCATTCATAGATTTACTTACCAAGTACGTACCTTTAAATCGAAGTCCCAAAACAGATTTCACTACTACACATCGATATTGACATAAGTAAATGTCTCTACTGCCACGATATATTGATAAAAATGTTTTGTATTAATCGTATCGCTCCAATAGACGAGCTGATTTCAAATCTACTGATATTGATAAAGGAGAATTTTTTCATAACTTCATTGAAGATCATCACCTGTGAGTGAAGACATGAATATAATAGTGGGATGTTAGAACTGAATGTGGAAAACTAACGAAACGCAACTTCCGTTCTCAGCAATCGCTACCATATAAAAACATAATCGAACAAGTAAATTACGGAAAGAAAAACATACTGAATATTGAGGAAATATTGTCACTTTCATCAGATCATCGATCAGTCTAGAATCTAGATGTTTCCTAGTCAATCATCGCATAATAAATAACATTGGTCATACCATTGAAAAGCACTTCACGGAACAATAACAGCAAAGATTGAATGGTCTGCGATATAATGAAATACCTATTTCCAATTTAGACCTAAAACGCGTTTACACATTCTAATCAGCGCAAGGCTAACAGGGCCACGGATATTAACCTAAACCTGACCAGGTAGAATGCACAAGAATTTTAGAACCGATAAAATATTTAGTTTAAACAAAGAAAAGCGAGAATTGAGGAAACTAAGACGTAAGCGTATGTTACTTAACGTCTAGATACTCGTTCACAGTACAGTATTCTGTGTAGTGTGAAACACATTGGTTTATTGCACGAACGAAAAGCGCTCACAGATGCACTCGGCCGAGATAACACCAATTGGTGTAATTGATGTTAGAAGTCGGGGAACGACTCGTAAGTGCCGACAATACGCACCCAACTGTATATGTATGATTCATTTACTACTTAAAGCGATGCCTCTAATGGCTCAGATGTCTGTCCATCTTCAGTCTTAGCACCTATTCAAATGAAGATAAAGCCATTTAACATGATTGATAACCTTATTTATTGCTTTCGTATTAATTTAAGAGCTTTACATTGATATCGGGAGCACATGACATGTCCTACTTTGTTTAACAACACATTGATATTTACTTTCCTAGAGACAAATCGTGCGTCAAGCGTTAACTGTATTCTTCATTTGCTTGGCCAATGAGTCAATGTAACTGGTATTTTAATGTATAATTGCTACATTTAGTGCATTAGCGTCAGCTGTACAGTTGCACTGGCACGCTTAAGTCTCTTTAACGGAACTAATGAGACCGGCCCCTCAGTCACCCAGGCCACTGCCTTTTCCGTCAGCTATTTGTGTCACTCTGATCCTGTACTAGATGTGTCTTCAAATGGCATAACGGAGCCTTTTTCACACCCTGCTGCAATTTGTACTTCATAAAAAACTACAGAAAACTATTGGATAAAAAGCTTAGCGAAGGTTGCTCTTGCAATACAGAAGATAAACGATATCGCTTTCGGCACATTCAAGTGGGTCGGCTTGTGTCGGCACCGTCTAAGTAAAAACTTTGATAACACATGGCCGGGAGTCTAGAGAGTTTAAGTGTGGGCGCGAACAATACAGTGAATCATCACAGCTGTGAATGAAGTGTATTCGACAATGGGTCGGTGCTCCCGAAACAGAAATAGACGTTGTTGCATCGCTTTAACTATTTCAACACGCAAGATGTTTCAGGTAAAGCCAAGTATACAAACTTGGAACACCGTGTTTGGTTGTAACTTAAAAATAACTCCCGGAGGAGTGACTGTAAAACTTTAATGAGCTTGCGACCTGACGCGTCCATGTACACGTAAGAAGATAATGACTTCTCATGTTGTCTAAAGCTACAAAGTATCTTATAAAGAAACCTCTGCCGTATTATCCTTAACCAAGCCTGTTTTTTTTTTGTAAAAGAAACAATTCATATAATGACACAGAGTCACAGACATGATTATTCATCATTCGTCGGGGGGGTCGTTTTCCAATTAAATCTAACAGTTCTTATTTGTCTGACCATAAACATAACGAGTGTTGTGGAACGGCATTATCGTATAAACAAGGAAACGTCCACGACCGGCGCCATGGCTGGTAATCTGGGTCGACTTTAAACTTTTTACCATAATTCTTTCACCTCCCACAACCGCCGTACGTTTATTTACTCCAGCACAAATGTAATCAGATCCAGTAAAATTCAACGTAATTACATCTGTTTTCTTTTTTACTGAATGTGGATTGTGTCGAGTTGGTCTCTGATCGGCGTGATCTAGGTACCCTGATGTGTTGAAAGTGTGCATACTTATATTGCAACATAAGCTTCTAGGAAGTCTTAGATATCTATCATATATCTTAGTGACACTTCAAAGAACGACAATCGATTGTTCTGAGAGTGGGACACTTTCACCTCAGCCCTGGCTCACGCCTCTTAATTCAAAATCCTATGTAATTCATTTCGTTATCGGTAGAGCGGATTAAAATCGAACTGCACAATAAATAATTCACATGCACGACACGTTTCGTAAAAGGTTACACGAACCTCAATGATATCGTCAGTCAACACTTTCTATCGCCGAAGTGTTTAATAGGATTAATCCATGACTCATAGAATGTCAATTTATCGGACTATCGGTGTTGATAAGTAGAGATAATGGAGTGATGCAACTTCAATATTATAATTAACCGTGAACTCTAAAATAAAAGATGATATAATCAGGAAATCGCTGATTCCTACGTGAATCAACTTTCCGTTTTGTTTTAAATTGCTCCATTAAGGCGTTGCCAAACCAGCTTTGCTTCTCATTAAGACTAAATAAAAATTTAGAGGTTTCATGGGTAAAATAAAAAGGCAACTTAATAATATAAAATGAAGTCCAAAAGTAAAGCTGTCCAATTTCTAAGAAATAGGACTTGGAGATAAACTATTTAATAGTCCCATATATTCTGGTTTCGAAGAATTTTCAACTGGAGAATGAGATAAGCAGAATTTTCATCTCAGTGCCCGGCTGAAATGCTGAATGGTGAGATTTGATAAATGGTCTATTTAATGGAGCTTCTAGCCTAATCGGAAACTCACTATTTTTGGGCGGTATTTGGAAGGCTTTTTAGATTTAAAAGTATTTGTATTTAGTTCTATGTAAGCTCGTGGCTTAATAATAACAGCCGCTTGGGGTCGATCTTAAGGCTAAGCCGCGCTTGCCTAGGTTGGTCCGTGGATGGGTGACCGTCCATTACATACTGAGTATCCACCGTGCCTCGGAAAGCACGTTAAGCCGTTGGTCCCGGCTGTCAAATATAGATCTCTGACAGTTGTTACAGGTAGTCAGTGGCCCTAAAGTCTGACAACTAGTCTTACCAAAGGGTATGGCAAAACCTAGTACGAACTGGGTTGTGGAGGTCAGATAGGCAGTCTCTCCATGTAAAATACTGGTTTTCAGCTGCATCCGGTTAGACTGGAAGCCGACACGAACATAGTTGGGAAAAGGCTAGGCAGATGACGATGGTGTAAGCTTTCTATATCGATTTTGCATACCGTCAAGCTAATCGCTTAAAGGGTCAGTAAACTTGTATGGTAAAACTTTACACAATACAGTACCGGCTTTTGAATGAGTCATCAACGTGTATGTTTAACATTACCAAGCTGGTTGAGACGGAAGGAAGAATATACATAGGTGAAGGTATTGCGTAATCTTATTAGCATTTGTACTGTCTTGAGCTAGGATTTAAGTTTACAATTCTGCTCGTTCGCCCCGACCTAGATGTTAAATTTTCGTTCTGAACAGTTTCACAGTTGCAAAAAATACAACAATCGAGGCAACTAAAATTTGAATTCATAACTGCAGCTTCCCTTAAGTAATTAGATATGCGCACGTGAGAGTGCACAATGGAACGGCGAAACGCCCGTTAAACTCAAAACGAGGCCTCACAGCCGCATCCATATTTAGACCAGAAATATGGCTTAGATGGAGTGATATCACGGGCCAAGCAAGCATTTCTCTACGCGCTAATTAAAGTGCACGACGAAATCCGATAATGCGGTATCATGTGGCAATATGTCACTCGAAACGACATCAGCCGAGGCGCGGCCGTCCGACCCGACCAGCTCTGGTTTCTTGTGGTTCAATAATGTCTTGTTTTATAAAGTAATACCAGTATCGACTTCCCCGAGCTATGATTCATGTTTTAATTAATCTAACGGCTAGTGCAATAATTCGCTTCGGTCGATGCAATGGAAACCTTCCTTCAATAAAAAGTATATTTGACACAGATCACGTTCGTGTTCCAAATACATAATGAAGAGTTTTTTGCACTAGCCAAAGATATGAAGCAAACAAAGCTTGAATATTCTTGACCTTCTTCATAATGTAGGACTAGGATCCAATAGAACAGTCGTTCTAGTAGTTAGTCATTGAAGACATTACCCGTTTTAAAGTTTATTACGAAATTAAATCCGATTGAACAGTTCACATAATTCTGCGGTGGAAGGCGGAAACAGCGGCGGAAGCGGCGTCACGGTCCACGGCGCGCGCGCACACTATGAAGTGACGTCATCGACGGGGACCCAGCTGGATGTTACAATAGATTCCAAACAGGTTTTATTTGATTAACAACATTATTCTTTTTAATACGTGTCCGAAAGGCATGACAGTGGTTTTATGCAGAATGGTGTACTTGGATTTTCAAACCAAACGAGTAAGATGATAGAAAATAGAATTATAGCTCACACCAAATCGAACTGAACCGGTCCAATGGCCACCAAATGTAATTGGAAGTATGGAAGGACAAGTTTGTTATTAATATTAAGCTCACTTATGTAAAGGCCAACAGTGTAAAAGCGACAATGACAAAAGAGAGATGGTGCACAGTATTCGAAGTTCCATGCTCCTCATTCCTTCATAACCAGGTTACATTAAAACTGCTTGATAACTAAAATGCCTTGAATTTGGAACAGCGACAATTGAGCAACAACAAAAGACAGCGGAAACACCGAAACCTTACGCCGAAATTGGAACAAAGAAGGCTGAATAAAATAACAATTTGTTTTAATATAAAGCTGAAAATATCAAGTTGAATTGAAATCCGATACATGATACTTTTAGTTCTCCTTTATCAAATGACAGCCGTATCATGTGACATTTCAAGGCGATTACAGTTTTGATACTAGAGAGATAAAAAATTCTGTTAAGTATTGTATAAATATAAGGTTGATAAAGTATTTGAGAATCGTCAGATAAATATTATATTTTGAAATCTGTTGAAACGTGTCGAATTAAAGTCAATAAGATGAACGCTAAAAACTAAGACGGACATTAAAATTTTTTGCATCCGGAATTATGTCCCGTAATGTCCGCCGATGTCATCCGTTGTTTTATGTGATTGTAAAAACGGATTTAAAATAAAACAACGACAAAAAATTGTTTTGACGAATGTTCTGGGCGATTGATAGTTGGGGCGTGACGTGACGAAGGCAAACGGCTCAACCAATAAATAAAACCATAGGAAAGGCTGTTACAGTGACTTTTGGCCTTTAGGGCCTGCGCAGATGAGGAACTGTTGTCCGCCGGATAGAAATGACCGTTCCTGTTCATTGGTTGTTGTGTTGTTTTGTCATCTATTGGTTGACGACTATTGGTTGTTGAAAATTGTTCGCGGACAAATAGTCCCTTGTCTGCGCAGGCCTTTAGTGTTTCTGTATTTTCTTTTTTACTACAGTTCTGGGCGAAGATCGCTGTGCGATATAGGTAATTGAAGAGCCAGGATCAAAATAAGATAATATATTGACAAATCGTCACTAGATTACGTCCATTTTCATTTCATGAAAGAATTGCATAATTTTTTATGAATAAAAAAAGTGACGTAATTTTCCTGTTTTATCGGATTTCTAGTACATGTATAGCAAATTTCGCAACTCAAAGTCAACTTCAATTCGAATTCTAGTATCATCTCAATGTCAGCCCAAGTAAACATCGTCCATCAAAGAGTTTCACACAGTTTTTTCCTCACCAAGTCTACCTAAAACAATAAAACCCGCTTGCACAGCCCGCATAGTGAGAGATCGCGTGATCTGAATTAATAACATTGCCCGCATTAAATGGCCTTACCTATACACATATGAACTGACAATACCGGTATATTATAAACAGCTCTAGGTACACGAAAAAGTAGCAATACGGAGGTATTGCTACTTGATCGATATGGTTCTTAAAACCATTCTTTTAGGTCATATGGTCGGTTAGCCAACCTTTCAGTTTAGTTTTAAAAACAGTGTCAGACGTCGCGCTCAAAATATTATCCGGTAGCCGGTTGTATACCGATGGACCCATAACATGAATTAACTTTCCAGACTTAGATAGGGCCATATCGATTTAAGCACAATTTCCGATGATATTCCAAATTACCAAGAGCAAGCAACATTTAAATCGTATATTTTTAATCAGCTGATTATGCACAAACAGATGCTTTCTCGCGATTTCTAAGGAGAAAAAAGTAGAAAGTTATTCGTTCGAGACCGGCGTCCAACGCACGTTATATCGAATTCAAATCGCCGCGTTCCATATCTCCTCCCGAATGTGGCGATCCACGCGAGCTGTTCTTTCGTACGGCATAGCGATCAAATGCCATCTATACACGTAATAGTGGATACTAACAAAACAAATTAGACGTCAGTCCACTTTGATTTCTACTTTCGACTGTGTTATGAAGAGGCTGTTAATTAGGCGCATTGGCCAAGTCCTAAAGATCAGCTAAGTGCAGTCATAATTTACAGTATTATGACCTAGTAATGAAACAAAATCGAAATAGCCGATTGGAGTAATGCCCAGTCAGGTCCAATCGTTGTTTCCTGAACTGAAGACACCCTAAACACACGCCCCTAACAACAGCGATTAACAAACGTGTAATATGAACATTTCTTTTAGTAATAGGAGACACTGAAACTTGTTTTGGATAAAATTAAATCATAGCTGTGGAGGGAGCATAACAGCTCCCCTGTTGATTTACACCCCTGAGCTGACAATAAATATCAATTTAATATGATGAATGGCCGAACGAATTGGTTGACATTGCTCCCTTCCGTTGCGTATTTTTGTTGTTTGTTTGATGTTGAGTAATATCCGATACTTTTAAGAGTTTGTTCAAGAATGTTGGGGGCTAACCACTACAACAGGACTTTTGTCAATACCAACTACTTGAACTTGTTACAATGTTCCTTATTTTTTACAAACATTCAAGTTGAAGAAGACCTAACAAGGATTTGGTCAACGAAATTTCTGTTATTTCCTTCTTTTCAACCGACGCGATGGAGATAAACAAAGCAATGTGTCACCACAATTCTAATCATTGAGTGGTCACAAGGCTGAAATATTGCCTCCTTAAAATATATTTTTTTTGACTTGGACATAGCTACCTGAAGAAACCATCTATTTCTAAATAATAGCGATTTATAACAAATGGCTCCTTGAGGAAATCCACCTGCAAAAACCTTATTTGATTCGGGATTTTTTTATTCACGACAAAAGCCCTATTTCTTTAATAGCTGATATGATTAGTATGCTATTAGGAACATAAAAGTCTAATATTGTTTACAATTTCAAAGTTAGCAGCGTTGCGATAAGAACTTTATTTATAGCAATATTTTCACACGGTGCTGACCGTGTAAACCTTGGAAAAGATTATAAATGTGTTGTGTACCTGTGTGTGTATCCTGCTTGCGTAAAACCAAAGCAAAACGCATTGGCCTCATTTTAATTCTGGCCAATAAATTAATGGCTCTCGGAAAAAATAAGGTCTGACTGTGTGGCTGAACCATAAATGTGTTCAGTGGAACACAAGTAGTGGCACCTATGTTTTGATTCGAAAAATAATAGTTTTATTCATACCCTTGGAACAATCATTATGAGACGACCAAATAGAAAGGATAGCATGAAGGCACGAATTTATTATAAACTAACCTAACAGCCCAACTGATAATGTAGAACAAAGGCCTATCTATATTCAGCGTTTTCGTTCCCTTGACAACTGTCATAACTCATATTCTCCAGTTTAATCAGGAAACAGTTTCCAGAGAAGGTCGCAAGAGAAAACAACATAACTGGTAATGTGATAATGACATGACGTCTGTTACTGCTGTGTAGCGGGGAAGCCGGGCTACTAACCCATTTATGAAGTGCCGGTAATTGAATTACACTCGTCTCTGACGCGACTGAACGTTCAATAGTACTCTTGTGAGTTCATTGTGAGGGCAGCTCTATGATCGGTGTATTTTATTTCTTTTTATGATGGTTTGATCTGGCTGGTCGTAAAGTTCTGTTGTATGATCAAGAAATGCATTGGTTTCCACACAAGGTTTCCAATTCTCCTAGAAGAAGAATCTTAAGTGTTTGTACCTACGTAGATATTAAAGAGAAAACAATATATCCAACAATGACATGAGATATGTAAACATGCTACGGTCATGACGATAAGGTTGGTCCAAAAAGCATAGTCATGGAATGAACCTCGTCTAAGCCATGTTTATAGCCGGAGCCCTAAAGCTTAAGTGAAAGTGCAATAAAAACAATCAGGACGTGAGTCCGGACGTTAGGATTACAAATCTCGCTCGTAAAATTATAAAGATACGACTATTTTTAGTCCAAGTGCAGCTAATCGTTTTAAAGAAAAATAAACAGATGCATGTAATTGTTGGCATAAAGGTTAATTATTTTGTTTACGTGATAAAGTAAACCATAATATTATTTTTATTAGGTACTTACAAACGCTTTTCAACACAGTATTTGCACATGCTTACCTGAAAATAAGAATAACAATTAGCCAAATATTTACATGACAAAGTAAACAAAATTAAAAGCCACTTGTAATACTGAAACAAAAGACTTAAATTAAACTAGCTGTTTTGACATGGAAAGAAAAATTCTAGTGCGAGCAGGGTTTGAACCTGCGACCTTCCGATTCAGTACACCGGACGTCTTAACCATTTAGACCATCGCACCCTGCTCACAGATCTCGAAATTTTCGTTCCATTAATAACGTCTTTTTTTCTTTTTTTTTTTTTTTTTCCGAATGGGAAATCATCAAATGACCCCCCCCACTCTGGGCGGAGCGGAAGGGAGTGTCAGACTTGTACTGACTAAAACCCATCCATGTTCCTTCTTTGCCCTTTGTGTTCCAGGGCCACGGTATCTCTTTCGAACAGTCCCGCAGCCCTGGCAGATTAATAACGTCTTACGGTGACGTTAGCGAGCGGGGGAGCGGGTGAGCGTTAGTTTTTCTTTCCATGTCAAAACAGCTGTAGTTCCCTACGCAGGGTTTGCGTATAAAAATATATAAATTAAATTAAACCACCCCAAAATATTACAACCATAACATAATGCTTGAAATTGCTTAATTTTTATAAAGATGATGGGTCAAAACAAAACTGCACTGCAAAATACGAAAGCTAGGCAAAAAACAACTTCAAGTATTCAATGTAAATTGTCTTTGAAGGCATTCTATAATTTATTCATTACATATCTGTAATTCCAAGTGCCATATCGTGTACAACAGACCTGGGAATTGAAATAAAGACCCCAGGGGTTCACAAATAGGAGCCACAATATCGATGTAAGTATTTCAATAGTGGTCAGAGAAAAATAAATTGAAACACGGATCGGCTATTTCTCTACACTAGCAGTTCTGAGTCAAACAGAATAAAACAGGGTTAATGGTCACTTTGTAAATGACCTACCGAGTAGTAGTTAAGCTAAATAACTGGAAGCATAAACCTACCTAAGCAATCTATTAGTATTTCATGTTAACATTGTATTTATTACGGCTTTCAGCCAAGACTTTGCTGCTGATTCCAAAAATGACCTGAAGAAGATCACTAATGTAAATAATGTTCGATACGATTTGATTATTTGGGAATGTACCTACTTGGACGCTTGAACAGACTCTCTCTTCGGAAATGACTAAAATACATTTTTTGGCGATAACATAGTATCATAGTTTAGATAGCATCTAAAGCCTTTTTAACTTATGAATCTTGCATAACGAGTCAAAGCATTCAGAGCCTTCTAATCAGACGAGCACAGCTCTATACCTTTGAATGTTAAGAATAGGCATAGGACATTCGTGAAACGAGTCTAGTCCATCTGCATGGTAACCTGTTGTTTTAATCTAGTGTTGTTTACTGCTGATCATGTTGTGCAACTCATCGCAACACGATCCGCCTGCGTACTTACATCCTTTCGTATTAAAGTTAATTTAGTTAGGTAGTGTCGCCATATCGCTGAGTCAACAATTTGCACGCGGGTGGAGTCGTGGGAGTCACAAGCGCTAATGTCAATTCCAATTAATCGCTGGAACTCTATAGGGCTTATTGTTCTGTTTGTTTAAGAAATGTCACATATGTATTAATACAGAAGGCTTAACAAGTGGAACCTGAATATCAGATCGTGTATATCTGCGCAACGCATCGCTACGCGACCTGCATACGTCCTTTTATGCTTCCATATAAGTTGGTGTTACTGTTGCTATGGAAGTTTTGTTCAACGACTTTGATGAGCAAGTGAACATTGAGCTCCGCGTTATTAAATCTCAGATTACGTCAATTTCTATTACATTTTAAGACCCATTTAAATCTTCATGTTAGAAGTTGTGTGTTACTTTATTTTCAATTGATCGGTAGACAAAGACTCATTTAGCGTTACTCAGTTAACTGTCAATAAAAGGGTAAAGTTCCCGGCTTCTCCATACCAGTTTACGACCTCATCAAGAAACTTTCGAGGTACTAAACCTATACTTTCGAAGCAAAGGATTTCCACATGGAAGTTTCACTTGTTGACATTAAGTGTAAATAATTACAAGAGTAATTGAACAGGTAATGAACCAGTTCCACAGTTAAAAGAAACTGCTATATCACTACCATCTAGCCAGCTTATCTTACGTGATCTATAAAACTTAATTAATATTACCACAGCAGAATATCTCAAATACAAAATACCAAAACAGTGAGCAGATATAAAACGCTTATGACCAGTAATTAATATGGCATAGTTTCATTTAAGGTTGCAAAATATGGGAAATGCTTACATCACCGCTATTCTATTATTATACTTTATGTAACGGTAGGTACAATGTTACATTTACGGTTATTATTTTAATAATACCATCAAAATATATTATTGTCGTCGTGATGCAATGGATCGAAATTTATAGCAATAACTAAATGTAACTCATTCGCGTTATACGATTTCTGAATTACGTGATATCAATATTGTCGACTCGGTGATTGCAAAACTTTATTATCATTGTTGCATTGAACTTCTTGCTACAGCCAACTTCGTCAATCAATAGCAATGCAATAGATTAAACAGTCAATATTGAACAAGCTCTTTAGTACAAGAGTGACGATGATAAATTGAAAACATTCAAGATACGTCCCATCTAATGAAAACAAAAGGTTCTGTGATCTGTATGAAATTCGGTAGAGATTTTGAAGAGCATAGATATCTGACAGCTTTAAAGGTCAAAGTTAGAAAATTTGCAGAAGTTAACGAAAATGAATATGAGTGATGTGCACTGAGCGAGGCACATGCATGACTATAGCATAGACGAAGGTAACGGTACAGTAAGTCTACGTTTCTATGAAGCTAATATATAAATTAATACTAGACCTGAAACTGCTAAAGACAGCAATAATAACCATAATTTTCAACGTTAAGCTGAACAAGAAATAATGATTAGCATAGAATTTTAATGTGGTGTCAGACTCAATATGCATAGTTAGGTGCAGTTTACATGACAGCGGTTCGCAGAAGTCACGATGTCAATTTGTTCCATGAACCGTATTGTTAGCTCGCTTATGTAAACATCGACCGATATGCGCTCAAAGCAAACAATAACCGTACATGAGGATAACAATCGTTGGCTACGTTCTGTGATTACAAGTGTATCGGGCCAGACAACTTAACAATGGGAACAGATTGTTCTAGACTTATCTCAGAAAAAAAAAGAGTTTTCAGGTTTTGACACACATATGTTTTCTGCAAATTGCACTGTGTTAGGTTTAGTAATCTTTTTTCATGCTGGTAGTCGCAGAAATGTCTGTTCAAAGCTAACTGCTAAAACCAACAACTATTCACACTTGTTTTCTTGAAAGTTTCATTTTATGGTCAGTTTGGTTTGCAAGCAGCTCAAACGCAAACATTTTAAAACATTTTTCCATTGTAAAATTGAACACACACAAGGAAAACGTTATAGCTAAGCGAATACCACAAAAACAAATACAAGCTACAATGTAAAATATTGCAACGAAAATTGCGTCAAAACACGAAATTACCGTATGCGGTTTTGTTGTCATTGAATCAATGTTTTAGAACGTAGACAGAAAATTGTTGGGTTATATTACTGTAACTAAAGTTTACATTGAGTATGGATGGAATGGAACTCGGTTCTGCATGAGCGGTATCCTCGTCTCGGGCAATCAAACGTGAACCGTCCACCAAGCCACCAATGTCCAATCGAATGACCCTTCACGACGGAAATGATTTTATTTAGCTCCACGTACTATATGACAAAGCTTGAATTGCTTTATGTGAGATCGGATAATAGAAAAACTTGTCTCGACTTCGCCATGTTCTTATGTCCCATTAACAACTTCATTGCAGACAGACTGATATCAGAAATGTACAAAGACAATCGCATTTCACATCTCCGCGGCGGTTACAGAGCGTTTGACCTTACTCCAAATTCCGTTACAGCCAGCCAAAAATCTTGATTTCCTTGAAAATCATAAAAGGTAACTTTATAAGGATGATGCGCTATCCACAACGAGTTTCAAGTATTACAGAAGCAATTGCAACTATGTATTATAGAGCAAGCCACCTTTGAAATGTAACAAGAAATAATTAGGAAGGTACAATGAACAGCAGGAGTGTTAGTTATTCAGCACAACGAACGTATGCGAAGCATTTGACACTTTCTATTTATGTTGAAGCGTAAGCTCGCGTGACTGTTGCCATATTGAATGACATAATTTTAAATCCTTTGGGTACCATAGTAGCTTCCTGTTAATAGATGAATAATTTAAAACCCGCCTAAGGTTACTTAATCGCTTTTCTGTTATTAATCATCTACATAGGTACCTACTACAGTAGACTGTCAACTCAAAGGACAGAATATTTTTTTTTTTTTTTTACTTCAATTACCATGATTCCGACTATTTTTTTAAACACAAAATTAAACGCTAGTAGAACGAAACCACCATCAGGATCCAGCTGATTTCATAAATCATAGAAAATCTCAGGTCGTCGTTCGTTCGAGACGAATGCACCGTAGATGGCAAACAACCGCAGCACTTCGCATGCGGTTGGTGGCATTAGCCTGGAACATGAAAATAGATGCCATATAACGTGACTTTATCGATACCCACATAAAATACTAAGTGGTAAACTTGAGCCTATACTTTCTACTTATATCAGGAGTCACAACTCCAGCGCACCGGTTGGATAAATCTAACAAAGATAACGTCGACAACAGCTCTGGTGACCCAGAAAGGGGCAAAGTAAGCGATCAACAAGCCGTTTAATCGGATTATTAGCTTTACAACATTTAATCAACAGCTCCCTAATCGTACCCGGCATCGGCTACTGGGACTAAATTGGTGGTGATCTCGAGATAACCGATAGAAAGCCGTTGGAACAACACCAACCGCGTTACGCGCGCTGAGCAAATTCAAAACGGAACCCACCACCGTACGGTGAATAAGGTGCGAGCGGTTACCCGTCGCTTGTGCAATGCTTGGTAAGTTAAATATTACCACCTTGGACTCAAAAACCTCGAGCTAACCGTAAATGACTTTTTATAATAAAATCGTTGCTAATGTCTTCTTTGAAGTCAAAGAGCAGCATCAGTCATAACGAGATAAACCACACGATAGTTGCGTTGCTCACGCTATAAAATGATTTTGGTTGCTGCGCGGGCGCAGAGGTGTACTGAGCAACAAAACTCGATTCGAAATCGACGCGCCCAATGTCAGACGGCACAAGGTCGCCTCTCACGATAAACGCCTCTGCAAACCGTTCAGACCCAACAAAGCCAGCAAATCTGCGATCTGATCGCTTCACAACTATTCATGTGTACTTATTTGGCTCGAAACTACACATGGGAACATCTATTGTTCTGTAATTCGTTTTTAAGTACTGACATTTAGGACCAGCATTTGCGTCGGCGGCGTAGCGTTTGAACTGATAGCCGATCGATATATGCGTCAGACTAGGTAATGGATACGAATAAAGTTTTAATGTCAACGATGGCATCGGTAGATTAAATTGATATAGCAGAACTGGATGAACGGGGAACCGTTAATACCTGGCCATCGTCGCCTATAACCGCATCTGTATTTATCAGTAGGGTGGCTATCGAAGCGTTGCTCACTTTATAAGGGACGGGCTTTTTATGCAATCATGTTTCTACGAACACGTTTTATACGCAGGATGTTTTAGTCGAGTTTTAAACGGACAACAACCTTTAACGAACGTAATAAATACGAAATAACTTGACATATTTGATATGGTGGCTGTGAATAATCCATCACGTACGGCGATGGCTTATCGTGATTCGAACGACAGAGCCTTGCTTCCACGTGCCAGTTAGTACCACCGATATTGCATAAACGTGTTACAAGTCGTTAAGTGCATAATAATAATTTATGAAATGCTTCTAATCTATTTAGTAACACTTTCTCCTGGTTAAAACTTCATAAGGTAGTTAACCTTTAAGTTATACTTTCATTGCAATTACAGAGTCCATCCGCTGCACAGTATATTAATTTTGTAGATCATAAAATAATATGCGATCACGGCCAAAGCTATTGGTAGCATAAAATTGGATTTGCGTAGAAAAAATCTTAGCGAGTGAAACTCACTGTTCGTGCTGTGCTCTCGATTTTAACGTCACGACGGAAAGAACCACACTGGTTCACAAAACATGGGTTAATTGAGCACAAAAAAAGCCATTTGGGTACCCAAGGACGCTGATACCGTGGTGAGTACCTACAATGATATGACTAACTGCGTTCCAAAACGATTTAGACATCTAATACAAAATTGACTTCTGATTTGTATGTTAAACGAAGTGACGTATTATAGTAAAAGTTTGAAGCGTTTGGTTTTATCTCGTGTAACCTGCTGCTGCAGTTTGGTTCCTGCTAATGTATTTTAAACTCGTTCACCGGAAATTATTTATTTTGTCATGGCGCCCACCTGCCACACAAAAGGAACGATAAAAGAAGTCGATGACGTTGCGGCAGATGATAAATTAAGGTTTAATTTTCATTTTATTTTTTGCCGACTTCAGTTAACAAAACTTTTGTTGGGATGTTTGCTAGACGCTATTCAATTTCAACGTATAGGTAGCGAATACAAATTCCTGATTTTCAATTTAAATCCGTAGGCGACAAACTTGTCGCGGGCAACTATTTGTACACTTTAGTTTATGGCAACCTTTTCACAATTCAAAATGTTATTGCAGCACGTGGCCTGAAGCTCGGATTACTCAATAACATGCTTAAAGGTAAACGTGATTTTACCCACATAAACATCGCAGGCTTTAGCCACGGCGGCACTACGAAATTCAATATTTGTCACAAATTATAAATCGCGTGAATCATTTAACAGTTGGTGTTTGTTTTTGAAACATCACACATCATTATCTAATCTTTAGTGAATTCGTCACTCAGGAATACAATCTTTAGAATTGGTAAGAAAATATTGCTTCATTTGAAGAGATACGGATAAGGCACTGCAGAAGTCAGAATGAGATAAACAGCTATCGAAAGATAAGGCGGGAGCAGTGAAGAAATAGTAACAGATTTCGGCACGTTTTGGTCACATAATCTCACGTGAAAGGTTCTTAACAAAATAAACGTAGCAAGCAAATTAAGTCTACCTCTAACTACTTTGATAGACTTCTTTTACCAGTGGGCGTTAAGTAGACTCGTAAAAGTAACCTATAATGATTGAGTTGGCCAATGTTCGACTCCAATAATGAACTTCTGAATTTTTTATCCTGTCCATGAAACGAAACTTCCGCAAATGGTGCTATAGAAATTGAACATACTCGTAATAAACACATGAAAATATTCTGCAAGAGAAGCTCTGGAGACTTCAAAACTCAACATCAAGAGAAGATTCTACATTACTTCCACTTTCAATTCTTCTAAGCAACAACATAATGAAGAGGGTTTGAAACGTGTGGTTAGGTTAAAGAAGTTAAAAACGTGTGTAGTATTCTAGGAGTGATAAATTGCAACTGACACGTCGAGCACGAACTACTGATGCAGTCGGATACATCGAGTGGCAACTCACGACGGTGTATCACAATGAAAATTCAATTTATGACTGCGCAAAGGCAAATAGTGTGGTAATCGGATAAACTAACATCACAACTACAACTAAATCCAATTTGATTGAGACCCTTCCAAGTGGAAACGTGTGCAGGTAAATTAGGACAATGAATTACTCTACATACATTGGAAGGTCGAATTAAATTCGGATCCCAATTAAGTGCCCCGCGGCAAAGGGTAGCGTTGCCAAAACGAAGTTTCGAAGCACCAGACGAATGACTATTTCGACGATCTAATTTCGAAAACTACTAAACTACTAAACTACTGGGTGGACCTTCAGTACTATTCCGCTACCAATTAAAACATTTTAAGGCTTGTTTTTGCTTATTTGTTCGACTGAGAGGTTGCCTGTAGCTACACCATCATTTTTTATTTGAAGTAGTTTTTTTTTGCTGCAGAGCCTGTATTTTAATTGCACTGCTGGCAAATTCGGTTTAAAATTGAGAACAAGTGGCTAGTCATGACTAGTTTACGTGTGAAATTGTAACACAGGTTAGACTCAGTCTCTGTCTGCTTGAAGAACTGATTCGCTTAACAAAAGACCGAGACCAGATAACGAAATCAACCTTCAGCAATCAAGAGGCACAAAAAAACAAAACGTACCATAATTTACCTTAATTCCATTGCCTACCTTGAAACATAATGCGTGTTGTTAAGTAAGTTTAATCTATCAAACCACTAATGTCTGCCATTTCGCAGTCCTAAACTCTGTTTTGGAAAACGCTACTGTCCCCTAACCTACATTCTGACAGTAATAAGTGACTTATGTAACCAAACACAATACGGCGTTTTGAAAAAGTAAGGTAATGACTGTTAAAGGCAAACCGACTGGGAAATGACTTCTTTGATCTTGCATCTTTCCGGCCTATTGCCAAAGAGAAGTGGATGGCCGAAAAAATTGCTTAATGCCTTGATGATAATCTAAGCATTGAAGACTTTGCACGTGCGTTA
Organism: Noctua janthe; assembly: GCA_910589295.1. Taxonomy (NCBI): domain Eukaryota; kingdom Metazoa; phylum Arthropoda; class Insecta; order Lepidoptera; family Noctuidae; genus Noctua; species Noctua janthe. The sequence goes on from OU342561.1 coordinate 5,710,145, forward strand.
GGACAGTTCGAAACCAAAACAGGTGCAATAATAGATAAAACTGATCAATACATGCTAGAGTAGTAATTATGAATATAAGAATCAAGGCCTTCTCATACCGATTTATTAGGAATTAGTATTGGGATTGCTATGACACAAAACCGCTAAAACTGGAGCTTTGGAAGAGACCTCACAATCAACATTGGGCGATCGAAGGTTAAAGAAGAGAGAGAGAAAATTGGGATTTAGTATGGATATTTTAATTGAAACTTTTTTGAAGGTTTATGCGAATTCGAGGAACCAAATGTTCATGTTTACAGCGTTCGAGATTTCTTAATCCAGTACAGCTTTAAATATTGATGAACCTCATTCCTTTTTGTTTTCATGTATGGTTATAGTCAGTACTATTTGGGTGCGGATAATCTTGAGCTCATTGGCAAGCCTAAAACACAATTTCTTGATATGACGTGATTTACTGATTAAATCGTTTTAAAAGCAGTCGGAATGCAGGTGGTTAACCTTTCAAAATATATGGTGATATGCGCCGACATGTCAAGGATGTTCGTTTAGACAAAGTTCATACACGATCAGACAATTAGTAATGCGGACATAGACAAAACACGCCGCAAATCTGCTTTTTAATAATGATCATCTTTCATTTGTTGATTACTTTTAACTGGGAATACTACTGCAAAAGGCGGCAAAGAACTTGGAGGCTCAGTTTCTGACTCTAGAAGTGATCTGTCTAGAAGCAAATTGAAGTCATCCTCCCTTATCAGCCAGTGAAAGATTTATTTTGTACCTAAAGCATTGTAACATTCACTTTGTATAGGTCGTCTGTCTTCTGTCACCCAAACACCCGTATTAGGTTGGACAAAAGTATTGCGACGACTTTCTGTTAATTGCACAGTACCCAGATGATCGCATCAATTACTGGAGAATTTCAAATCTATTGTTTTCACGTATTTGTGTTCAATACTATGGTGGATATTCCGTTAAAAACAACTAAAAGCGTGTACACATAGCAGACAATAATTACGGAAACTACTTTCTAGTGTGAGTCATGCCAACTTTACCAATGGCTAAATAACGCCTTGTTACAACTTTTTGTGTAAAATACGTATTCAAATATTTTAGCTGTTTAGTAGTTTTGGGTGAGAGTTTAGTTGGTTACTCTTGTAACGGACTAAAGTGAAAACAAATATTTATGATTTGTGGTGAGACATTCACTCTAGCTAGCTTATCTGTCTTCGACGATAACATTTGATCTAAATATAGCTCCGTTTGCTTAACGCTTACCAGTTTTATAAACAACATAATCGCTCTACTTGTCGATTCTGTTCCAAACTACTAATTCGACTTCAGCGCCCGTACGCATTATCAATCCAATAGCTTAACTGTTAAACCCTTCACAATTTACCTTGGAAACTTGTCCATAAATTGTTAAATATGCACGACCGAACACTGTAGCATTTGACAAGCAATTATTCAAAAGTTTAGAAAATCAGTTGCCACTAAACAAGTATTAAGTCAACATTTGTACGTAAAGAAAGCGAACCTGTGGTGCGAGTACCGGGGCTGTCTCTGTAGCCGCCGTTTTGCCGGAGTCTGCGTACACTAGACACAAGCACGCGGGCCAGCATGACGCCCGCTCTTAGCAACCTCCTTCCTAATGTTAGCACAATTCTCCATCAGTCACTTGCTCCTCAATAGAATTGATACCGCGACTTGTAACTCAACACTGGGGACACACGAGAGGGGCCCGGCGATTCACTGGGCCGTATCCAACACACGCACTCACAATATAATTGTTACCGCTCCCTGTTTTCAGCCACTACGTACACTTTCGGTGACATGTCAGCAAATCATATGTTTTGAAAACAATAGTGGCCGTTTCGTACGAAACGAAATGTGAAGTTTCCAATTTGATAATCCTTATTCGTTTATCGATTAATATACATATCACTAAAGGCACTGCAAGATTGTTGGAATGGACAGTTATTACTGCAATCGTAACAGATCACGTCGTCAATTATTCGATCTGGTCGGGTTCGGTTACGGGTTCAGCTGAACGTCACTACGTGACAGTCCGTATCTCTTCAAAGCTTTTACCGTACTGGCTAGAAGGCAGTAGTGCGAGCTCGGAAAAAAGAGAAAGAACGATTATGACGTACCAGAATCACAAGTCCATAACCGGCCATGTTGTGTCCGCGGATTTGCACCTTGCGGCGTTCGGTATAAGGTGCAAATTCTCGATAGCGTTGGTGCCAGCTGTGTCAGTTTCCTCGAATGTTGCGTGTGGAAATTCGAGACGGATTGAGCAGCGCAGTCATTGAGTGTAAAAGAGATAAAAGCAAATATCGAATGCTAACGACGTTAGCCGATTGGAGTCCGACCGCCAAGGCCGACTCACGTCACGTTTCGCGAGACTAGACGTGCCTCCTGTATACAATAGGTATGTGCACGATTGTAGTTTATTGCACTTTGTTTGACTGTTTGAAAACTTACTCTAAGCAGTCCCAAAATATATCATGACTTTTATCTTATTAAGTAAGCCGTAATGAGTTGACGTGTAGCTCAAAAATAAAGAGTTATTATCGCTCAATGTTATTGTTTCTTGGTGCTAATGATAATGCATACCATTGACAGATAATTTGTTATTAACATTGTGATTAATTTTGATAAGATAATTCTTGCGAATTCGTTACTTAGTCAATATATAGTTCGTATCTAAACAGCTGACAACAATACTCATAATAATGTCTCATAGAAACAAATTGACGTCAATGAAGTGCGAATAGGCAAAATGTAAGATATTGTTACGTTATTAACAATGAGCGTTCAATCAGAGTATGATGCATTGAAGTTCCAAGTGGACAACACATGTCCCGTCATTGTTTTTCAGGATTACAGTTTAGCAACCAAAGTATTACTGTTTCGATTTTTCAAACATAGTAAAGGCATGTTTGCAGGAGCTCGTGGCTAAATAATAACAGCCGCTCGGATCGATATTTAGGTTAAGCCGTGCTTGCCTAGGTTGGTCTGTGGATGGGTGACCACCCATTACATACCGAATTTCCTCCGTGCCTCGGAAAGCACGTTAAGCCGTTGGTCCTGGGTGTCATTTGTAGATCTTTGACAGTTGTTAGGTAGTCTTTGGCCCAAAAAGTCTGACAACCAGTCTTACCAAGGGGTATCGTACTAATTGGGTTGTGGAGGTCAGATAGGCAGTCGCTCCATGTAAAATACTGGTATTCAGCTGCATCCGGTTAGACTGGAAGCCGACCCCAATATAGTTGGGAAAAGACTAATAATAACGCAGATGATAAGTAAAGGCATGTTTGGAAAATATTTGCCAGATGTTAGATTCAATAACAGCTTTCAATGTGTATGTTTGGAATTAAATTCAAGATAAAAGCATGATCGTGTTCTGCTTTACAAGCAAACCTATTACCCAACATAAATTCGTCGTAAACATGAGTGTTGCGTCAACTTGCGTCGCGACGTGAATGGACACGGATATGTACGAAAACACATAAAACATCAAAGTTTTCTCCACCGACATCCGTTTGCGCTGGAGCGTGGAGAGACAGATATGCGAATAATCTACAATAATAACTAACAATGTTGTGAATTTGATCTCAACGCCACATTTCTCTTTGATGCTATCTGATTATGGATTTGCTCGATGATTAAACAGGAGGCTCGTGTATGTAACTGATTCTAAGTAATTTACTTACACGGTTAAATAAAGTAATGTGCAAGTTAAAAGAAAGTCTGAAGACGACTCGCAACATGGAATATAATTGATAAAGGTAGATACCGAACTGGAATATGATGTTTTAAGTTATTAATGCAATGAAGGAAGCTTGCACTCAGCTTTGGGTGACATAGATGAGGCTGAGGAAGACAAAGATGATGAAAAGAAAAAAGGCAGCCAAAAAAAAAAGCTATGGTGACACAATCAATGCAGAAGGGTTATGTAAAAGCAGAACAGTTACATTCAAGCACTTCCAAGCCTTAAATTTCCATTTCTCGGGGACTAATGTCTAGTGCCTTGGCCTTATTTTCCAGGCATTGGAACAAATAAGTTAGTAAAGCACTAAAAGATATTTAAACTTACAAGGTAAATTAAACTTAGTACTTAGTAGTAACTCGGCTAACTTCGCAGCAAGTTCCGGAGTAAAGTTCCGGTTGGAACAAATATTGACTCAAGATAAGATCAAGCTGCATGCGACTATTTGAGCTCACCTTGTCCTCAATCTCAGATGATAACTGGCAATATCGTGACAGCTTGAAACCTCTCCAAATAAAAAAGAAACAAAACCACGTTTTCAAATAAATTGCTACTGGATTTGTTAAGATTTTATCTTTAATGTTATGCAAAATGAAACAAAACAGGCCAATGTGACAAGAGGTCCCTGAACAGGATTTGCCGGCTTTCGTGGTTTCCGATGACGTCGGCCAGTATTTACACTGTGCTTGCATAATAAAGATAGCAGTTTATTTGACAATTATTTCCACTAAATGAACGTTTGGGGAATAGTGGCAATCAATATAAGATGTGTAGGCGGCAGATAAACGACCATCTTTGCGGATATGTGTATTTTAGCTCAAGTTGCAAAACTGGAGAGTAAGAATTCATGGCATGTATTCTATTCAGAGTCCAAGTCTAAACCAGTTACATTTTCTAGCGTTTAAATGAAGGTTTTTGACCCGTGAGGTCTTTCTCGTCTATTCCAAAAATGGTATGTTGCCATAATCGCGATATGGTCTGAGGACATTAAATCTAGGAAGGTATTTAAAAATCGTTTCCTTTAAGTCTTTTATTGATGACTAATTAACCGAAATTGGCAGTCACGTAATCAAACCTTTGCGGAGAATTTTATATGTCTGACTATACCAATTTTCCGCCCACTTAACTAACTTTAATAGCATCCGTAGGAAAATAAACTTTTTACGGCAGGATCTATCTACACAAAGTTTTTTATTGCTGTGCAAACGACTTCGGGAGTTTGATCTGAAATAATGAAACATAAATTTATGCCACAGAATAAACTTCAATACTTTTGAAGGAGAAAATAACCATATCACGCAACAAAATAATATTACATATATATTGCTCTTGATTGAAATTCCAAGTTTTCGATATTTAGTAGATTTCCGACATGTTGTCGGAAATCTACTAAATATCAAGAGCATAACGATACTGACTCTAACGTGTAAGTTGGTATCAGCTTGTATGACTGCGAGATTAACTACTTTCTTTTTACATCCCGAGGCAGAGGTGACTCGTCCAGTTTGTTAACATTAATGTAAATGTCATTGAATGCCGTCCAACCGGTTACGATGAATTTTTTTTAATCGACGACTGCCTCTGGTGTTATTTTGAAAGCTGCGAATTAACTTTAGCGATCCTTGTAGTCGACTTGCCTATTAAAGCTTCTACAGTGACCTTTCGATCGTCCATTGTGCAAGGAATTTATTAACGAACGTTATTAGCGGGGAATAACTGCATCTATAATATGAGATCTTCAGAATTACTTTTATATTTAACTTTATAACAGGTAGTTTCCTAGCATCGGTTAGCAGAATCGCCATGTATGTACCAAATAAGCCATTTTTGTTCAAGTGTTTGACTTACAAGAAGAAATGACTACTTCGAAGATACAACAAGCTCATCATTAACATAAGTCAAATTAACACAATACCCTCTTTCGCTCGGATTCAGTCGAATAATTAAAATGAATATTAATGATGTTGACTTGCTAATGCGAGAGTAAGATTTGAAATTCATATCTCCAATGCGTCGAGCAAACTATTATTTTTTTCATAAACACTCTCACATAAACACCGATCAAAATATGTAAATTGATTTACGAATAGTATTGTTTCGAGTTTATCGTAGAACAAGATCTACCGTATGTATAGAAAGGTGGTCATATTGCATGACTGCGTGCACGTTCGCAAAGCACATTTTTTTAAATCGTTTAACAACCAACAAATAGACACTAGAGCGGCCTCGACTCAATTGAAATCCAATCAAACCGCATCGTATCACGAGACGGACGTTTGTTACGATGTTTAAAGTGCGCACAGCACTATTACCCCAGCGATGGAGGCAATGAGTTGAATTGACAATGCTGAACACAATTGACAGGCAGCCAGTGACCTGACGGCTAACGATGTGCACTGCGCACGAACACTCTTTATTTGTAATGCAAAACTGCAAACATCCTATCGGCACGACGCCTGCGCATACAACACCCATCACAATACCTGTAACGTAATTTATGAAATCATAATTAATCCTATATTTATCAATGACGTCATACGTACAACTCCTGGAGTTTTTTATTATTATTTTAGATTGGTCTAGCAAGGAAGTAAAAAAACATATAAGGTCACGATGACTCAATGCTCGACTTTTTGCTACGGTAACAAATTACAATGGAGTTCCTGTGAGTTCTCATAATATTACATATTTATATCATTCATTACAGACATGTGTAAGTTTAAAATGTAGCGATCCTTGGAATTGCTCCTTTGATGCACGACATTGTTTATTAATGAGAAACAGACTTTGAATATGTATAGGGAACAGGTTAATAAAATGAGCAGGAGTTGTTAACCCCGAGGAAATAGTCCTCCCACGATGACGAATCATAATATAAGTGACTAACAATTGTTTGAACTAGTATTTAATTAGGGTAGTAAAATATTTGGTTCTACCAAATACATCTTCAATATTATAACTTCCACTTGATTAAAAAGGGGCCACTCCATTATAGGAAGTAATTACACGATAGTGTAACACATTCTTTAGAACGCCCAATGACAGGGCAAAATCGAGATCCATATCCATTTCATCATCTTCGATGAGTGACGGACTGGTGTCGACATAACACATTATATGTTAAGTTCTGCAAGGCACGGACGTAACTATTCAACAGAATGATGAGCTGATGAATGGAATCGATGATATGGGCGGAGGCGTCAGTTAATCAACAGTATTTCCATATATATATTTTTTGTGTTATCCAGAATCCAGAACATACAATTATTCCGTCAAACAAAACCTTACATCATAAGCAATTAGGTTGTGTAATTGTCAGTATGAACACCGCCGGCAAACTTATGTAGCTCGTCTTTTGTTAGATTAGATAGAATCATTGTTATAGTTCTCATTTTACGTAATGTTCAAGCATCGCGTAAAGCTGCACACATGTTTTTGCCCTGCATGTGAAAATCGTAGAATAGAACTGTTATCTTATCTAGATATATTGTAGTGAAACCAGCCTTTCATGCGTCGCTGAATAGTCAATATTGATCCAAATGTACAGCACGATCAAATAGAAAACTTGCAAAATAAGAAACAATCAGCGTTTAAAAAAGTTTAATGATGTTGCAGTTGGAGCGGAGACCAAAAACTCAGCAGTTGCATGATTTGTAATCTGTATCTGGATACAGGATGGGGCAACCTGATGATATTTAAACATGGCGTGGCGGCGTTAAATAACACAATGAAATATACCAGTGTTTCAAATGTCTCAGCTGTCAGAGTATACTGACACGAATTTTCTGGAAACAATCACTGTTGACGAGCTAGGTACAACTGTCGTAGAATACGAGTTCTATTCACTGGTAAAATTAAAAACACATTTCTTATTTTTATACTTGCTTTGTAGGTAGATTAGAGAATAATTGATTGGAAAGTAAATGTAATAACTGTCCGGGTCAGTTGGTTGACAAATCTTCTTGTCCACTGAATAGGTTTATGCGTACCCTGCTTGGTCGTCACTGAAGCAACGGTATTCAATCCATCAGCGGACATTTGCAAAGCAGTTATGCTCCAGTTTCGGGTAATTGCGTTTGCACTTGTTATGCGAAATCAAGCAAGAAGCCAACATCGTTGACCACTATTAGCCAACATGTAACATAAATAATGCGTGAAAATCTGCCGGTTTGTAGTTGCGTGTACAAGCATTAACATTCGGAGCTTGTCTCATTATAAGAGTTGCCACACGAATTCATTGCTACCGGACACAGTAGCTTGGAAAGGAAGATGTAGGAAGCAATTATTTTTCTTAAACACGTATTGTTGTATGAGATAACGAGTTGGATGTGGTGGTTGACACTCGAGTTATGGTTATGTATGAATTACACTTAAAACTAACGATGCGAGATACAATTTTTTGTAGTTTATAAGATACTTTAGCCATTTTCAAGTAAATTTAAGATGAGTCCAGACTCAAATGAAGATTGGTCGGTTGGTTAAGTCGAGCGAGTACGCTTTGTGAATTTTACTTTATATTGGATTAAAATGAAAGGCGGAAAATTCCACATTCTATAAATATGGGCGGAAAATTTCCTGTGCCGAATAGCTGATTCAAATATTAGTTTACCCATTCTAGTTCTAGATCAGGTAGGTATTATAAAGAATAGAAAAAAACTATTTCCGTGTGGTTTTTCTCGCGATCTCGCGACATCGCGTGACTTGGTGTTTATTACCTGTGTAGGACGTAGACGTTCCACTTAGCTTAGAGCCACAGTAAGAAGATCTTACGTAGCTACCTCATCCGTGCTTTTTACAAACTTAAAATATGTATTGAGGGTACCCAGAAGAAAGTTTAATCATGTATAGTAAAAAAAGGTGGCTATTACACTACGTCAACCCGAGCAAAGAGTAATGAGGCAGAAAATTCTGTAAAGAAAATCTAACAATGAGCCTACGTGAAGAAAAATTACACAGCAGCTACGTCAGCTGAATAATGAAGACCCCCAATAGATTTCAGAATACAATATGGAATGGTAATTAACACATTAACAGTCCACGATTGGCTGTCTGTCTTCCTCAATCCCACGCTGGTTCTACTCATCAAGTGTCGATGCTCATCGGTTGCGTTGGCCGTGTTTATCGTTCCGTGTGGTTGGTAGAGCTGGAAGTTCACGAGACAATCAATATTTGACGAAAACAGTCACCGTCGTGAGGTTATCTGATGGCATTGTGAATTATGGCGCATCGGTACCAGCCACCAACGTCACCGCTTACGAATATTACAATAATTTCGTGTAAACCTTCGTAGAATGTTCAGAGATAGTATTGCATATTGAAAGTATATAATTGTATTATACTCATTTTACAGTAATCTTCTGCTTTATGGTTATCGTGGCCTTAGTACCAGCCACCAGGTTCAGGTTAGGTTTATGTAAATAGCAGAACTATTTACGACTGAAATAACGTCGATATTCAGTAGGATCTTATTATACGAGTTACGGTGCTTTTTAGACCTTTTGTGGCTTAAAATAACTTGTTGTAAGATCTGGAACATAAAGTAACGATGAACGTTTTAGAACAATTCAGCATAATATAATAGGTTACATAATCACATACTTAGAAAACTCAACACCAAATTGAGCATAACTGCCCAAGTCACCTTGGAGCTCCGATCATTCTCAATAGCAAGTAATTTTCAAAGTTGGGGTCAAACAACTTGCCAGCGGCATGGTAATTACTTCCTTGTAATAACAACCAGGTATCGTGATGGCTTTTTGTTGACTTTTTCTAATGGTGCACGTGCGAATCGCTCTAACCTCGGACGCGAGGGCGGTGTCCAGCAACCGTGAACGAGTGGTTTGTGCCCTTCCACCAATTCATTTTTTTTAGAACGTTTACTTAGACCAAATTTATTACATCATACCGAATAACCAAACTTCGCTTGTAATCAGTTTAAGAGTAAGATGTTTTAACCAGTTCAAAGCTGGCACTAAATTGTTTGCACACGTCGGAAGTTTTTGGAAGAACATCGCGTTACACGCCCTTCTGCTAGTTTGACTTTTACATCTTAAGTGAGCGGGCTGATAAGCAGCTTATATGATGTTTTCTTTGACCCCGCGAAGCGTGGAAGCAAACCTCACATAAAAAAGATATATTTCGAAGTGTCCACCCTCGCAACATTACGCAAGTCAAAGATGTCCACTAAAACATAATTTCACTTTCTTTCGGACCACAGTCGGCGTAGGATGGGCGTGACGACCGGCCGCCTCCAGCGGCACGTAGATTGCATACTTTCCCTGTTTTTATGGGAATCATGGGGCGCCAATGATCTAACAATAATGTGAAAGCTTTAGAGAAACATGTCTCTTTTTGTAAGCAAAGAAAATGTTTCCAAAAATCTCGGCTATGTCAACCTACACGAACAATAATTGTTACAGAAGCCTGTAACTTATTTGGAAATGGCTCAATTCCATTTACGAAAAACAAACGTTTGTCTTTCATTATAAAAGAAATCAAATAAATGTGTAACGTACAAACCAATGCATTGAAGCCTTTATTTACGAGTACTGCGTTTAAACGAGAAAGTTTTTATGCAAAGTTTACAGACAAGTAGGTACTTCGTAAGTCTTGGAAGACTAGGAAAAATGGTAAAAGATTACTTTTATGTAAATTTAGAAATGGTATAACTAACCAATGAGTATGGAAGTAGCGTGTTGCTGAACACGGGCCTCTCCCAGTTACCATGAGCAAGCCCCGGCTATCGCAATGGTAATCGGGATATGACGCCATTAGCAAACAGGTGGGTGTGACTGCCAATCCTCCAGACATAGTGATAGGGGTTTACCTATCTCTAACCAACACAGCTTTGTGATATAAATTGAAGGTTCCATCATTCCATGTGAGATGAGTTTATCAAAGTCAGTGCTTTCAAAATGTACACCTAAACTTCGACCTTAAGTGTAGAGTGGGTGTTCGCTAGTTGTTATTAGCATTGACACACATAATGCTTTGCAATTGCAACGACATTCTCGGCAATTCGACTCGAAGTATAATTATAATGAGCACGTGGATATTGCGACAGCTAAGGTTAATTCGTGGGTAAAGCGGAACTTAATAATGTAACATAATAGAATACAAAGGGAACGTATTCAGCTGTATTTTTGAAGCTGTACCACAGAATTATCTTGGCTTAGACTTTTGCCTTCCATGGGTTCCGTTAGAACTGACTGGATAAAATAAGATAAAAACAGACAATCTCATCACTGTGATGCCATTTACAAAGCTCAAACAATTCTATATAAGGTTGTGGATAAAGGAAGTAGACCGGTTAATCCAAGCAGATTCTCGCAATAGGCCGAGGAAACTCAAGATGAAGCAATTAACCAATTTAAAAATAAAAAGATTAATGTTTGTTTTCCATCACACAGAATATTATTGTACACACATGTCCGTCACGCTTTTTACCGTCGAAAATAAGTAGAACTTCAAGCGTAGCAGCTTTACGATATTCTGACACAAATCATGCGGGCTTGAAAAGATTCATATTATTAAGTTAAAAAACTGACACGCTGGAAAAAACTGCTTATTTTCTCAACAATAAACAAAATCATGAAAAGATAGTAATTTTCTTTTCATCATATTAATATGAAAATTCATTTAAATAAGACGCCTACAGCCATTTGAATTATGCATAGAGATGTCAGTGGTAATTCTCGAATGATTGACGACTTTATGGATAACATCTATTAAAAAATCATTTATCGGTTATCCAACGCCAATCATCAACTGGATATAACAGTTCAGCTAGGTCAAGTTTGCTCGGCGTCCACGCAAGGTTGGCTGTTGGAGGTTTAAAAGCTCTATGATAAAGGACAAACTAATGCCACATCTAGCACCGATTTCCAAAATATTGTTCACGAGCAACCCGCCCTTGCTTCGCACAGCGCCACCTATGGGGTTCAAAAATATATCTAATGTAGCCTATATTTTAAGTTAAAGTTATTTTAAATTTTTAGGTAGCAGTAGAACGGTGAAAACTGCGTTCAAATCCATGCAGCAGTTTTTGCGCGATACGCCTGCAAACATACAGACAGAAAGACAGACAAAAATACTAAAAAAAGAAGATAAGTAAGTAGAAATAGTTGTATAAATAAAGTAGAAGAAATATTGTCTTCTGTGCCTTTTAGTGATGTCACGACATGGCCATACCGAAAACATGTTCTAAAATATACCAAGAGGCTGACGATGTTTTTGCTCGTAGAGCGAAACAAGTAAGCTTGCAGGAAGTTTGCAAAGAAGCGATTACCCTGTCACCACTTAGACAGTTTTCTAATTTACAAAGTCAGCACGTTGTAGTTTTGCACGTGCAGTTCCAGTAATCTGTTGACATTTTACACTTTGTCTATATCAACACCAAAGGCTACTTAGACTGCATTCATTTAATTGCATTACACTGCAGTCTGCTGTCTTATGAATCTAGATTTCTGGATGGCCCGGTATTGGCCCAGATGCAACCAAAATATCCTGCTGTTTATAAAAATTGACTCGTTAGTACGCAGCTGCTTTTTAAAGTTTCATGTACAATTCAAAGCAGAGCTGTAATTATGGAAGTTCTCGACTTGAGTGTTAACAATAGCAGATGGAAACACACTAATTTATCCATTGTGCCGACTACCAAGAGACTGGCACGCGTTCTTGTGAAGAGAAATTTGACAATGCACTTATAAAGAAAGTTTTATAAGTCATCAGAACGTGATTAAAACAAACGAAACGTGTTTGCCTCGCTAATTAACCAATGAAACAGTTGGTGAGCTGATATATTTAGCGAGACGCATGCATCCGATATCTTTGAGAACGGGATGTTGCTCTTTATGTGTTTAGTTTTTAAAGACCGCGATCTTGATTCTGCTTCCCGTACTCATTAAATGAGTGCTTTTATATTGCAACAAAACAATCCCCGGCTTGGATTTTCACTTATAAAATTTTGCCGAATTAGGTGTATTAATCAATACACTTGAACTTCCTTTGAAGACGTAACTTAAAACAAAAATCTACCCAAATTAACAACATTAATTCCATCAGGTCATCTTAATGATCCGATCTCCTGATTTACTGTTGACATTTTAGTGTCACTTCCCTCCGGAAAGGCCTAGTTTGCTAGCGTGTGACGTGACGTATCATACTGATTTAAATATATTTTGCATAATGAAACATATAAGTATTGATAAAATCAGTGGCGGAAGACGAAGAAAGTGACACAGTAACCCGCTTGTGTCTGAGTGGAAAAAAGCGAGTGTAATCGGTGACGTCTGCGATCACAACGGGCCTGGTTGTTGACCTCAAGCCTTAAAACACAGGAACTTGCCAATTTATAGTCTCCAGGGGTAATTAAGCAACGTACATTTAGATCGCTCTCCATAAATTAGAACGTTTGACAAAATTAGGTGAGGCATCGTCGAAATTGCTATTTCATTAATTTAATGAATGTCCAAAAGTCACGCCATACAAGTTCTGCTATGGCAAAAAATTATGTGTAAGTACACAAATTGTTATTATATATTAAAGGTAGGAACATAATAACACAATTACTGTCAATGGGAGTAGACGTAACATGGAACCAAAATCTATGTTATTACGTCTGTGTATAACACACCTGTCAGTTTTGACGGTTATTTACTAAATCATATGACGAAAAGCAATTTAACAACGATCTAATTTCGCAATTCGTACTGACAATGTTCAATTGTGTAAATGTGGTAATCAAAGCGCCTTAGCGATTTCAGCCGCAGAACAGATAGACGCGGTTTGGTCGCGTAATGACTTACAGCATCGACTCAATCAGGACAATTATACATTTGGACCCGAAATAGTCCATCTAATAGAATTGTTTCGATATTTTCAATTACGGTTCTCTGCGGAGTAAATTGTTATTTCAAAATGAATTCATCGTGTGGTTACATGAAAAAGTAGAGCCATTTTCAGAAAAGATATTTTTCTGTTTGTGATATTATTTTAGTAATCAAATAAACCTTTATTTGTACTGCTTCTCTACCGTCCAATATTTCTGTACAACCCCAAAATTACTGTATCACTATGAGTCGGATTGAACGTAACGACATTACCTTTGCCTGCTTCTCCATTTAATCTACATACTTTAACAACCAATTCCTCTATGTTAACTTAAAAGGGGAAACATTTGTTTAACACTAGGAAAGGCAAATTGCTGACATTTATTGCGTCGGTTACTACAAAATGACGCTTTTACCCATACGAATAGTGTGGTAGCCACCATAAGTGTAAACACCGAAGGACCATCCTCAAAATAAAACTCTGGAAAAATTGGGAACTTTGCTTGGAAATTAGTATCCGAATCCGCTCCTGTGCGTAGTGGCTTATTTATCGAAACTCATCCATTTTGCCATCATGCTATTGGGGCCTTAGAGATAATTTTACGTGTGATGTTCTTGACACACAAAACCATCTGTTAATATAAGTCTACCTTCTGTTGTCTCTAACATAGCGGCGATACCGCGGCAACGATCAAACTTCTGCGCACGCGCAACACGCAACACAACTACTTTCGCCGATTAAAATCCGACGCCGTCCGAGATATTGTACGTGACAGACGTTTAACGCGTACCTATTACGAAAGTACGTCACGATTCATACGAATAATTTATTTGATACCTAATGATGTTTCGTGATGCCCTCACGATGTATTCGCGTGTACCTCCTAAACGGTTTAAGACCGTAGGTAATCGAAATTTTCCATGCCGATTGGATACTCGAAGCATAAAAAATTAGGGCGTTTTCTTTTGTTGTACAAAAATTCAGCAAAAAGTAAATAACTTTACACGTACAAATACTATCACTTTCAAATTCTGAGGCGTGCCTGGCCAATTGAGACCCCATCATAACCGAGTCACCAACTTATTCAAGCAATTTAAATATTTATTAAAAACGACTCGTTATTAAACAAACATGTCTAGTTGTATCAGAAATAAACGAGTTCTTAATGTAGGCAATCCTGTCTATGGCGACGGATTGATGAAAGCCGTGAACTATGGCAAAGGATTACTTTCCGGTGTCATCGCTTTCTCCTTTAATATCGATTATAAAATACCAACCAATAACTCAACATTAACAAGCAAATTGCTGCCGGGGGCAACGTATGGACATTTGCACAAAAGCTATACACTTATACAGATTATAAACATCAATCGATACCGGAGTGAAATTGGACCGGAACATCGAAAAGAAATCGATACCTAGTGATGTGGTTTAAGGCAATTTTGAAAGCTTATGTCTTACTCCGCAGTCCATATATTGGCTATAAAATAATAATTTTATTGATACTGCACTTCTGGTAAGTACTTCCGAGTCTGCGGTGTAGAGAAACCTCATTGGTTTTTATAATATCATCCGTATAATGGAATTGTATCATGTTCTGCAGAAATAGGGATCTTTAGAAGCAGTGAAGTATTTTTACTTTGAGCACAGACTGTTGTAAATTTTCCATTCTTTAGGCGAAAAAATTGAGACGGTGTAATGGTTTTTCAACCAAAATAGCCAATTTCAGAGAAAATCGGACAACGCCACAGGTGGTCCCTGATCGACTTGAACTTCACATGAAAACTATTTTCTTCTCGAGGTTAGCAATATGGAGGTGACGAAATAAATTATTTGAAGTGACGTCGAAGATCGTTATGTGAAATTAATCGCATCGTATCGAAAGCGATAAGCTCACGATTATCAATTACGGAACCGAAAGACAAAGAGATTTTGTAATACACACATAATATGCACCACAAGCCGATAATATCAACTAAATTGGCATTGGCGATCAAGTCGTGAACGTTAATGTACGCTCGTGTGCACATAATTAAGTAACGTTTGTTATAGGGAAAATTATGTAACACAGTGAAAGCTCTCGATATTTGAACATCGATTCGAAAAAACTAACACTACATTTGCTTAGTAGCGAGCTAATCAGACATGGCTACAAATCGGCCATAAATGTGACTGTCACGATTTTTAAATTGCTACCATGGTTACGGTTAATTGTCACGAATTTGTCTTAAAATTAGCGTACTACGTTCAGTGGGTAAGTAGAGCGCGTCGCGTCGAATAAAAAATGTCTATTGCAGCGGCTGTCAATCAAGCGATGTGCAGTTTTATTTTGTGTTTTTCAACCTTTTTCAAGTCTACTGTGACTTTCTGCCGCGCAGAAAACACTTTCCATCAATTAGCTGACGAATGGAAAGTCTAACGCACATTGTGCACTTTTCACATCGCGTCGATAAACAATAAATAAATGCAAGTCAAACTAGCATAATTACTGTTCTGCACCATAAACTTTTATTTGACGTAAATAAACCGCAAAGCCAAGTTTGACAACAACCACTAACTTTCTTTTAGGAAGTCAATTTTATAGGATGTGAATTTATGTGACGACTGTATTAGTTCTGAGATCCCACCAACAATAATCTAGCCATGATCCCTATTATACTAACTTAAAAAAATGCCGCATAGACATATCAACTTTAAAGTTTACTGCAGGAAAGAACTAGGTAATGCAATGTGCTTTAAATTGTTCTCCACCCCTGTTTCGCGTGTTACAAAAGGGTTGGTCATGTTCAGGGATCTGCGGGGTGGGGCCTCGTGAAAACGCGACCCACTATCTTTCCCATAAATAGGTTAACGACGTGTCATGTCGCCTATTCCATAACAAAATATGTAATCACCCCTGTCACGAACCACGAAAATAATTGTCACTATTTACGAGCATCGTTGAGCTGAATTAGGAGGTGGACTAGTTCCATATAACAGGCTATTGGTCTATTTGCACATTTAGATGTTCCTTTTCACATTTCGCTTTCATTTACCTTGCGCTATTAGTGACTGTTCGCTCGAGTTCCACAGCGATGAAGGTACGAAATAATTTGTATTATCTCATGCACTTAATAAACAGTTCGGTGTGGCAGGATATAAGACAAGTCAACAACATAATATTACTGGCGTCCACCGCTATTAATATTAATAACAGCGTTAGTATAACATTGAGTGGTGTAGTGTGACCAGTTACTGTGAATTATACGCGCCAGTCAAAATATGTCGATAAGGTACAACGAAATGATCAAGACAGTAAATTTATCAAGCCAGGTCGCAAGTTTGCCTTACAGAGAAGTATAGCAAACTGGACCTCTTGTGGCACTTAGTGGATTTCTCTCCGTTTGATCGTTCAAGCACCAATTCTAAGAAACTCGGCAATGTCAACTTGTTTTTCGAAAGTTGTACAATATCAGGCTTCAATCAATAGTTATCAACAATACAAACCGCAAATTAGTCGATTGTAAATCAATCCAAACTGATATCAATTGTTTCGAAGATAATGTCTGTAACAACTCGACAACTTTCTGACAATATTCATATTGTGAAATCAGAAAACGACCTGTTATATGCTTACGAAGTATCTATTGGTATATTCTCAACATTGGCAAGTGTCCTATATAAAAACTGGTCACAACGTAGTAGCATTGGAGTCGGCTCAGCGAAATGAAACCCCGACCGGACGCGATCGTCGATATCACATTAGAAAACCGCTGGGTAGGTCCACACCTCGATGCATATTGGTTACACCAGCCGAGTTCACAATCATGGCGGCTAATTTGTTCGAGTCAAGATCAACTCGAATAAAAATAGAGCGATCTAGATCTGCTAAGGTTTCTACTTAAACTGGCGTGGCAGCGTCATTAAGTAAGATGTTGATAGGAAAACTGCAATTAGTTTATTTATACCTTATAGAATGAAACAGTTTCTAATCTGCACGTGTAATCGATCAAACGTTTTCATTCTCATAGGAAGGTATTGGATGAGTCAACTGAAAGTAATCGGAACAGCCATCACCAGTACTCGTAGCATGACCACCGTAGGAACGGGTTTTGTCGACGAAAGAATCGACAAAATGACAGATCAACAAAAGAAATTTGACATTTTGTCGATTCTTCCGTCGACAAAACACGTTTTTACACTGGTCATGCTACGCGTGCAGTTATAGATGAAAAACTTATTAACGTATTGATTGCCTACCTAGTTTGATTTTCTATTTAAGTCTTTAAAGCTGAGGTTTCCAATTAATATATCTATAATAAGTTCTCAAGACCCAGTTTATCCTTGCCAGGGAAAAAAGCATAAGCCGGGAACCGTAGAGCAAAATTAATGGACTCAACCAAATGAGAATTTATTCTACTATCTCTGTCGTAAATTAATTTGCTATGCGGAGCCGGGGCACATTTTCTTACAATAATTTTCATCTGGATCTAGATCCTAGTTTTCCTAAATGATGTTCCAGTATAAACTTGTATTAGGTGAATTGAATGACGAATAATTTTACTTATGTATTAGGAGAGGATAGACAGAATTAAAAATACAGATAAGATATGAACGATAATCGAAGATACTTTAATAAATTAATTAATTCATCCATGCAAACGTAATAAAATTACCACTATTAACAGCCCATCAATAAGAGCGATGTCTTTCGAATCACGAAACGCTAGAACCGATTAAATCGATATTAAGATAGGATCGGTATGAAGATAGTTTTGGTAGCAGAACCAGTGTCCATTAAAAATCATCGGTAATGCTGATGATCGAGATAAAATCTGTTGTAAGTGGATTGCATAATGGGTTACTGTTCAACCTATTGTTGGACATACCGGTTTAGCTTATTCATTATGACAAACGCCATTATGAATGTTATAGATATCTATGGGTTATCTCTTCGTAAGTCATCTTATGTCATTACTTATCGTGCTTATCAATTGGCTTGGGAGTGTATAAACAAACTTTCCGGAATGTACGTGTTATTTATGTCCAAGGAGAAAGATATTTTCTTTATTAGTGTGTGGTGGTTCTACGATGGCTAAACAATGTTAGATGACCATAATTAACAACCACCGAGTGTGGAAAGCATGAGCTGGACTTGGTATTTACCAGTTACTTCACAATGACTCCTGTAATACAAGCACATCATTAATACGTGACGTTACTGAAATACAATTCGGAAAAGTCGATAAAAGTAATTCAAGGTTCTTCAGTTTCTTAATAGGTACACGTTCCTGCGAAATTACAAAAGAAACCTTAAACCCAATTATAATGTAGCAAGGTACACCCATTTTGTTTTTCAAAGGTTACATGGTTAAGTAAATTGTAGAGATGTTTGTTCGTCGGTTGCCTGAAGCTTTCGTCTTTTCTTTATTTTATTTCTTCTTAATTATATTCTCCTTCAAATAACCCATGTCTAAAATATCGAGTTTTTCAGTACAGTTATTACTATCGTTTGTGGAAAAGATATCCCTCAAAAGGTAAGGAATAAATGAAGATTTCAGATATATAACTGAAGATTATCATTAACACTAGAAACGGGATATTTACCATGTTTACTGATTGATTTGAGTTCTCGATATTTCGGCGCTGTTGCAAGCACCATGATCACGGATAAACTGAAGTTCAGGAACTCAAATCAATCAGTAAACATGGTAAATATCCCGTTTCTGGTGTTAATGATAATGTTAGTGACCTAGTTTAAAATCTTATATAACTGAACAGTATTCCAATAGAACAATGAAGGACTCTAGCATCTAGATCAATTCCATAGCTGGTATTTAAGTCATTATTCTGAATAAAAGTCACATGATATCACTCCTGACCAACAGGTTTGTTATAATGATACCTATGTGTTAACCCTACAATGGCACGTTTAATGACTTCATCAGAAATAACTATCAGGTGGCCAACACTACGCCTGCGATTGTTATTCCTTGAGACAATACCTTGTTGTTATTACCATTACATGATTTACGAATGCCTTCACAGGGAACACTCGTGGTTCAATGTCTACCAGACTTGGCCTTTTCAAATGCTTTATTAAAAAGACACGCGCGTGGGTAGATTCGAATAACTAAAACTATATAAGCTAGGCTATATGACTCGAGGTCGAAAAAAACAAATGGTATCTAAGTAACGACTTTCGTCACACAACATTACCAAATGTATCTAGTACGTAGGCAGGTAATCATAAATGAGTCAGCTTAGATCTGACTTAGGTACAGAACTGAAGGATAAATGAAAACACGAGTAATGTCGCTTTCTTAAAATAACTTCGTAACAGACTAATTTCGTCTGTTAACTAGTTAGGGTCTAAAAAGGTCCCGTTTCATTGTTTTAGTTTCTAAATAAATTCCACATCAAATTGCAAGCCTCGTTTCACTTAAATATTACCAAACAATCGCGCTTTGTATTTTTAACTGCGACCTCACCCTTCAAACCTTTTTGTTTTCGAAGTAAACAAAAAGGGAAAAGCTTGGCCATTAAATAAATTTCTATTTCAATTCTACCGTGCGTTCTGGAAAATTCCAACATTTAGGCACAGACGGCACAAAGGATAATAATGACGCTAACGATAGCTAAATAATACCTAAATATACTATTTGTATTAACTAGAAATAACTTTAATAGTGGTTTATGTTTATTAGTCTATTTTGTACCTACTTACATGAATGTGGCTTTAGTCACGTTCACACGGGGAAGCCCAAATCCGCGTCACACGTTGTAGCGTGCGATCAGCAGCTCATGTAGGGGCTCCGGTTTATGTCCGAAATTAGCAGACATTCCCCGAACAAGCACGTCAGTAAAGCCACAAACTTCTACTGCACATGTTGAAATCAATGTCAGATAGAATATACTAAAAGAAAATATTTTATTATTTGTTACTCCTCTCGTATCGGTACGAACTACAAAATAAAGGATCTTGCCCTGATAATGTAAGACAATATACAAGTCACCCTTTTTTTTTTTTTTTTTTTTTTGGATGGGAAATCATCAAATGACCCCCCCCACTCTGGGCGGAGCGGAAGGGAGTGTCAGACTTGTACTGACTAAAACCCATCCATGTTCCTTCTTTGCCCTTTGTGTTCCAGGGCCACGGTGTCTCTTTCGAACAATCCCGCCGCTCTGGCAGGCATCGGCCCATGCGGACCCCTACTCGTTGCTGACATCTCTTTGAGGCGCGCGTGGAACACGAACGCGCCGTCGACACGGCCTGTCGTCATAAGACGGCCGGACGGCGAGCTAGCCCATAACTCGCCGTCCACAGGCCCGCGCCTACGGTGGCCGGGAGCCACCACGTGACCCCCGAATACAAGTCACCCTGGGCTTATTGCTCAAGGTGCCCTGGGCGTTCATAATTGATAATATTTCCACTAGTGAGGTTATTTAAATTAATGAAACAACCACCAAATTTAACTATGATAAACATAAAAGTAAGTTATTCAATGTAGGGTATGTCTTTTAGGCCCTGTAGGGTATAGCACCACGATGTAGGCTACATCTCTGCGCCTTTTTAATAAATATATCATAATTGCCATATCAGTTATTCTGCTGGTCAGTCAGTGCCCATGTTAATTAGCCACATTAAAGGGTACTCGTATATATAGTGGTGGTGCTGGTGACCACTCTGCGGTGACAACAGTGCGCAACAAGCGTGACGACACGGAAATGCGTGTTGCGTTTAGAAAGCAGTTTCGTTATTTGGTACGCATATGTGCACATTATTGCTATTTGATCGTACTATGTAGTGAAGTGATTTAGCAGATGAATGTTGAATTTTACACAATGAATCATGGGAAAAGTCTAGCCGCAGTTGGGACGTAAGAAAAAAAAACATTTAGGTTTATACAATACAGTTTTATTTGTTACAATTCAGTTTTGTTTTACAATGATCTTTTGGGAAGTAAAGCGAAAATCGGAAACAACGCCGCCATTTTGTTTTTATGACCAGTGTCACTCAAGCGCCATAAGATCCTCCTAGCACGGTACATGCAAGATTTTTAAGTCCTGGGATGATGATACAAGTGGAAAAGTAAATACCATTCATTATAGATTTGATAAAACATATTTAACAAACATTTATACAATTGACATCTAATACAATAAAAAACCAATTATAGTTTTCTCTTCCCTAGACGGTTGCCCTTGCAAACTAGGGTTTCAAGGCATAAGTAAGCCCAACAAGTGAGCTGCTAGGAATACTGCTAATTATGTAATAGCTGTAAGTAAATCAATTAGCTATTACTTATAGAAAAATATGCTGTGATTTACTTATTTAACCTGTTGACGTCAGAATCCAAACAAAATGCCACGATTCGAGTATTAGTTTTATGTCATTACGACCAATATTTACCTACGCCAGCTTTTAATGTCACTGACTAAAGCAACTATTTGATTAGACTTAAAAAAATGGTGACTAAACCTTGTGTGTGCCGCGTTTCAGGTTGTTTTGTAGTTTTCCGTTTCTAGATTCTACTTTACGACTCAGTTCTTTCCATCTATTCCGATTAAAAATTAATTCGCAGGACATACAGGGTGTCTCCATTAGCTTTGCATAAAGTGTACACGAGTTAGCACTGCAAATGCAAATAAGTACCAATGCTAGAAGTCTTTAACTATTCACTTATCGCATCTGTATTTTAAGCATCTACCTGTTTTCTTTAAATAAAATTCTCGAGCGGAGATAATATTCATTAATTTTAATACGAAATCAAAGGTGAAGGTCAAAACAACGAAAATACTTATTTAGCTGTCAGTACAATCTATTAGCAGTTCGGAAACATAACCGGAGAAAGTAACTAATTATCGTTGAATAGCGAATAATGTAGTCATAAACTAGACATGCAACAAATATGAGTGGCAAAGCTTTCATCTTTGCATTCGATACGGGATCTAATGAGTGTACAACACACCAGAAATGAGCAATCGATTACACACCAATTCAAATCGATTCAAATTCAAATCGATATAAAACGTAACAGTCTACGATTTAGCGGTTAGAAATCTCAACTTAGAAGCCATATGGAGGAAAGAATATTATAGACTTTTCCATTGTTGCATTCGTAATGACTGTGATTAAGTGTTTAAGATCTGTAATCGGCCCCAACTTGGCTACAACTCGTTTCGCGTCTTAATGACGTGATTGGTAGACCTCGAAATTAAACAATGTTATGACGATATAAAAAGTTGATTTAAGTATAGATAAATAGAGGTTACGTTTCTGAATTTGCGTTCCTTAAAAAGTTGGGAAATAATTTAGACTGACGGACAAGACAAATAATTTCAACATGTCTCCTTTGTCCTCGTAAAAGGCAATTGATAGAAATTTACAACAGAATCATTATCAGAATAAAGTGTTTATTGTAACATCGTGTTGTATTGAAATGGAACTGTCCGTTGCGATATCAGAAGTCAAAGATAAGCATCTGATTAGATGGAAGACTTCTTAACCCGTCAATACTCTATTATAACGTTGCGCAAAATGAACATTACGTTTTAATGGAAATTCTTCCATCTTCACAGAACTTCTGGTATCGATGTAACGCGAAATTAGTTGATGTAATCGAAATAAGGTAAAAAAGCGATTGGACTAGAAAGAGCGAATGACGCAAGCCGAATGGATGACGGTATGTCACAGACGGCAGTACTTTACGATTCGAGGCAAATTATCGTAGAAAAAATGCATATTTTGAAACTGTTTTCCTGCTCCAAGTTTTTCCTGCAGTACAAATTGAGCATACTTGTCAAGTATTCGTGAAATAAGTTTTTGCTACCGTTTAGGTAATGTGCAAGGCGCAATATACGGATCGGATTTTGCAGGAGTAACAAGATAACAGTATTCTTATTTAAAAAATAAAAAAAAGGAATGACTTTCTATTCGGCTCAAGTACAAAGGTACCTAAGTATATGAGATAATGTATCTGATTAGCTTACCCGTGCAAAGTTCTCGCTAAGTGCACCACTACACGTTATCTATAACATTACATTATAACACGCACCGTATTCCTCACTTTCTTTTTTGGGAACAAGATTTTTTTCATCGTTTTTCTTTCACGAGACACTATGGCACATGTTTGTAGATAAACTGTACATAAAAGTAACAATGGTTAACGTGGAGGTCGCGACTTGCGAGCTGCAAAATATTTCGCAACTCTCTGAAACAGACTGGCTGACAGAGCCGAACATTGAGCATTGCCAACTAGGTAGATAGGTTTTGCCACAAGCACGCGATCGGTAGTTACGTACCTTATACAATTTTAATATCGAGTGTACACGAAACAATGTCTGAAAACTATGAAAATTGTGCTGTCGATAGCAATGAATAATATCAAGATAATCGATAATTGATTTAGTAATTAATCTCTTAAGAAATTACATAGGTTCTTGATAAAGAAATATATTTAGGTACAGACATGGCGTCGACATTTTCGTTCATAAAATGAAATTTACATTTGGATAGACGCACTCGACGAAAAGAATTTTACATCAACTCTCTAGAAAAGTTTATAATGGATGGCAGTGAATCCAAAAACTTGGGAACGAATTCCTACTAGATACTTTAGTCACGTAGTGTTAAGAAAATGGCTAGGGTCTTCTTATTTT
Source organism: Noctua janthe (assembly GCA_910589295.1). NCBI lineage: Eukaryota > Metazoa > Arthropoda > Insecta > Lepidoptera > Noctuidae > Noctua > Noctua janthe. Next base: position 5,734,392 of record OU342561.1, read on the forward strand.
CTTAACTGTGCCAAAGATTATGATTCATTAAAGGTATAATAAAATTCGTAGCTACCGAATGCAATTCGGCTTTCGAGTCCCATACAAAATGTAAGTATCGTAGTGAGGGGACGGTTCACGCGAGCGACGTCCCTGGTACCCTGGTACCGACAACAGCTACACTGAACATGCGACCTTAGACGCTATAAAAAATCGTTTTATCTTTCTTTATTATAGTTAGGAAAACAAAATAACTCTGCAAAGAAAGTTTTGCATTTTCTTTTAGGGTGTTCGCGTTTACAGTGAAAACGGAACGTCACTCTCTCTCTTACGAACTGTGTACTACAAAGTCTATAAAACTTGACATCGATGTTACTTGAGGGGCTTATCTTGCCTTGAGATTGACAAGACTCCATCCAGTATCATATATTATGAGGCGGTGTGTCAAACTGATCCGTTTAACCTCTGCAAACACGACGTCGCGTTGGCAAACCCTTGATATTGATGCCGTAATCAACTCATGAAAGAAAATACATGAGTAATACAAACATGGATGCAATTAATTCGATAACCTATTCTTTCATCCATTTAAACATACGATTATAAATCATATTGCCGATTATTTAAGACAAGTTTCTTTATACAGGCTCCGAAATAAGTGGCTTCTTGCAACATACACGACAGCTGCGCGGTGGCAGATGCTGCGCGAATTCTTTATGTGGCGAGGCTCCTGCATCCTTATGTAAATGAGTTATTTACACAGAACAAGCTACACTACGTACATGGATGCATAAACGATCGCATCGCACAGGTGGAAGCGTGGGAGTAAAAAGTAGATATTGCTTTACAGCACAATTAATACAGCAGTGGTGTCGTGGCGGTTCGTGCAAATTAAATTGTGTCAGCTGCTTGGCCCACATCGCATTGTCTCGTCGTGGGATCGAGATACTATTATTGTTCATCGGCAAACTGTTGGCAAAATAGAAAATTGTGAACAATGGCGTGTTATTTTTTAACTTCCCGCGCCGAAGCTCTCGGAACCAGGCGAAGAATAACGCCTATACGTAAGAGCATACGACGTTAACATCAGCAGCATTTCTAGTCTGACTATACATACTTTCACGAAGCAAGCATCGGTTCATAGCAACAGTCGTAACTTCCAATTAAAATGTTTACAAAACGTTGTTGAGTTCAGTCAGTGCATGAAAACAATTGCAAATCAGAAGTTTCACATTGCTTTCTTTGCCACATATGGAGTTGCATCTTTGTGTGCATATAAAAGGTGATGATAAAGCATCCCGGAGGCTGGCGTCGCGAAACTGAGGAACCTAACGTTAGTCGATCGCTATAAAGATAAGTTCATATTTCGTTCTTATCTCAGCATGTAGACATTGCATATCAACAATAATTTTACATAAATACATAGGTTGCTGGTCGTATCATGGCGAAATCTTACGGAATCTGGCAGTAAAGGTGGAGACGTACTATGTTTCGTTGGAACGAGTTTCATGGAGGCATTTAATTCAAATATTCTTGCATATTTTGTAAGCACATGTTGGTAAATTGCCACATATGTATTACTTTGACGTGCTTAATGTTGCGAGTAGCTCCTTGTATGTTCATATTAATATGGTGTAATGTCATTAGATACAGCAAATTATGTTTAAACTGTTGTAACACTTTTTTATGCAGTTTTGATGATGTCAGGTGTAACTTACTAACTTATATTTCAATGCAGAAATCACTTTGTTTTCTAAACATAGCATCATAAAGTACTTATGTGAAAAGTAGAAAAACTTCAATCATAATAAATGTAGAGTGGGAATACGTTTTAATAGTTTTCTCGTAAATTAATTAACTATTGTCTTACCTCTATATAACTTAAAAGAATAAACAGGCTCAATTTAATTATCATTGTAACCTGTTTACAAAGTAATATTAAGTTAATTTGCTGCTTGGAATAACTAAATAAAACAGGAAAAACAATAACATATAGTTATTTTTATGTAATGAAGATAAAAATGGCTATAAATAAATAGATTAAAAAAATCCTGAAAATAAAACACATTCCAAAAATAATTAAATAAAGCAATATCATAAATATTCCTAGAATAAAACGGTAGCTAGATAAGACATTCTTAAGTAAACAAATAAATGCTTGGAACGTAGAGTGCAAGTAAGCAAGCACTTGGATGAAACTTAAGTTGATGTTATGTGAACTAAGCAAAGTGCAGTTTGAGATTTTGCTGTGATTCCAGGCATAGGTTGGTTGATACTTAATTCTATTATCTTCTGAACAAAAGAATGATGAATATAAATGTTGATTGAGAGAGATGCAGAGGTAGGCCTAAGCCCTCGGTCCCGGCTGTCATTTTTTGTTTGGATGTTTTTACAGATAGTCATTGGCCTGAAAGTCTGACAACCAGTCTTAACAAGGGGTATTGTAGTACCTTGTACTAATTGGGTTGTGGAGGTCAGATAGTCAGTCGCTTCATTTAAAATATTGGTAATCAGCTGTATCCGGTAGGTTAGACTGGAAGCCAACCGAAACATAGTTGGAAAAAGGCTAGGCAGATGATGCAGAGGTAGACCTTGTACCGAATTCAAGTAACATGGGACAAGGGCTGGAAGATGATAAATTGTAAGTTGTGTCTCAGCATGAAGGGATCATGTTAAGGGATTTATTTCCTTATTTCCTGTTGGGGAATTTATTATTGTATCAGTGTGGTCATGCTGCCAAATCCCTACATCCAATATTTTAAATTATCATGACTGTTTTTCGTCAGATTACTTTATGATGTACTGATCCGAATTAAATAACACAAGCAAGGCATGCTTCAATGTTCACACATTTGGCAGTGGCCATGAAAAGTTTACATGACTTTATTAAATGTAATAGCTGAGTCATATTATGGATCTTTCTAAAAAAAGGAGACAATCCTTTCTCTTCGGCGAAAGGGGATAAAACAATAGAAGATTCGAAAAATCAGCCTCTAACAGCACACTTGCAGTGGACCAACAAAAGGTTGGTAATATTTTTTTTTTTTTTTTTAAATTGTCTCCCCACTCTAGGAATTTCTCCTGTATTGTGGGTGTGTTTATAAACATTTAAGCTCACATACACAAACAGCAATTAAACTACAATGTTCACATAATACATGACATGATGCGTCAACCCCAAATAAATTGGAATAAGGGTAAGAGAATAATGCTGATGATGTTCACACAATAATTAAATCAGAGGGAATAAAAAGTTGTTTTGCTTTTTCGGTATACACAATTACACATATTATAACTCAGCAATACATAGAATCTTTGTAAAAAGAAGACTGTATCCCTTCTACTGTAAGGAAGAAAATGGTACTTCGAAGTTTTAAGTCCCGGGGTTCAACAGTGAGATACCGTGGCCCTGGAACACAAAAGGCAAAGAAGGAACATGGATGGGTTTTAGTCAGTACAAGTCTGACACTCCCTTCTGCTCCGCCCAGAGCGGGGGGGGGGGGGGGGGGGTCATTTGATGATTTCCCATGGAAAAAAAAAAAGGTTTCAACAGTAATTTATATTCTAAGATACTAATAAGCAAGTCTTGTGATAATATTTACTTGATAAACACATGTTGAAGGTAACAATGCAACAAGTTAATATTTTATATTTAAACAGCAAAGGACATGGCTATAGATATGCAATTTTATTACAATTTCCTGGTAAACAAAAGGCTAGAAGGTTTAAGTTTCAATGTTTTTGCAGTAAGTCTAGCTATATCATGTTTGTGCACCTTGTGATTATCTTGATAAATTTTGTAGCACTGATAAAAACAATGTTTAAGGATATACAGGGTGGAAGGGACATTAACGCGAAAACGGTTACCATGTACTCAGTACATAATTCTGAACCCCTCCACACAGTAATTATTCATCAGTAATAAAAAAATCAGATGTTTCCTACAAAAGTGCAATACAGTCAAAATATATGGAACAGCTGATTTAAAAAAAAATAACCCATGATTTCTATGTGTGCTCAGAATGATGTACCTACTGAATATGTGGTAACTGTTTTCACGTAAGTGTCCCTTCCACACCGTATTTGTGGCACTAAATACCTCTCAATCAATAAAGTGAAAGAATATCAAAAGACTCAAATAGTCACCATCTTGTGTAATAAATAAATGGGAAAATCCTACACAACTCACTGGGGGGTAATCTGCCTTCCAGAAAGTAACAATCAACCTTTAGCAAGAAGCTAAGTACCCACTATTACAAATATCTTTGTTTCAGTAAGTTAGATTACTCCAAGGTTAATTCAGACAAGTACTGAGTACAATTTAATAGATCGAATTTTAGGTATTTTGTTCAGAATGTCTACTATAGGGCTTCTTCTCGACATGGTAAATTAGATTCATTGTTTATAATTACATGGGTTCAATGATTTTCATTGTGTTTCAAAGTAAAAGTGAAGCAATAATTATTACTTACCACATTATTGTAGTTGAAGGCTGTGGCCCCTGGCTCGAAGTATTCTCTATTCATTTTGTCCCCCATTTTGGCGAAGGCAATCACTTACTTTTTAAAGTTTTAGGTACACACACAACCTTAATAAACAACAACATTATTTATTTTTATATTGCTTAGAACATTTTTTAGGATTTAAAGGAAATTCAATGACCGTTATGAGCGTCCGAACCAGCATCATTAATTTCATCTAATAGTGTCGGAATTTAATTTACTTTTTTACTTTCACGCATTTGTTATATACAATGGAATGATAATTAAATAAAAAACATGAATTATTTTAATATTTATCCTAGATAACACGAATTACTAAATATTTTATTTTACTACTTCTTGACAATTTACCTTGACACATAAAAATGTCAAAGTCGCCATATTTACTCCACAGATAATAAGAAAAATATTTGGTTGCTTAATAAACCAAGACTTGCATTCTCGATACTGTTTATAAGGTTTGAAGTCGGGTATCACCAATATGCCTTTCCTAATGGACTCGAGTTCAAATCGTTCGTACTAAGTTACAGAACACATCTGAAAACAAGAAGATGGATTTAAAATCTAAGAAAATTGACGGAAAGAATTACAAAAAAAACTATTCTGTACATCGGGACTCAAACCCCGATATTTGGTGGTTTACCTGTGTATTATTTTATGAAGTCTTACAGCCGTATCTATAGTCAAGTTAAAGTAATTACTTAAGTATACATTATTTTTCATTATTTAGCATGAATTCATAAAAATAAAAATTAGCAGAAATATTTGTCCGGCGATTCGCTCCTCAGTTTTTTCTATAGCTTATTCCTCTATGTCCAACGCTGTTTGCCGTTTTACAGTCTTTACTTCAGGACTAGGGTTGTCAGATAAAAGAAAGAAAGATTGCCTTTTAAAGGCTTGGGAGTCTTGGGACTCACTCCGGATGCTCACTTAAACTAGGTAATAATACAACAGAAGATACCAGTAACATAAACTTGCTCTCAAACAGCTAAAAAAAAACTAGTGGTAGGTATTCGAAATCTGGGACTATAAAGTGTAATAATTCCAGTACCCCTTGTACTGGAATTATTACACAAGACACGTTATTTTGGGACAATCCCGGCTTTCCCGGCCATCTGGCAACCCTGTGGAGAGTGAGATCCTTCGGAGAAAAGATTCAAACCATAATCTCTCAATAATTACGCCGAACTCAACAAATATTTCAAAGATCTGGCAGAAACGGTCCAATTTATCTTTCCAGAACTTAGAGCATTTATGTAATTTTTAATGCTCTAAGATCCACTACTTAGGCAAATTAAAGGAATTTTGAAGTGCTGTCTTTTCAATATCATATTTACCTACCTAGACCTTTATTCATCATCTTCCCGCTCTTGTCCCGTTCCACTTGGGGTCAGTGCAACGCGTTTTTTCATCCATTTTTCTGTGTCAGAGATCACGGTTTCATTTACTCCTTTCTCTTTCTTATCATTCCTCATACAATCCATCAATCCATCCATATTTTTTGGAACTTTATTGTAGCTGCCTTAAGTATTTATATCAGAGTTAAAATATCTGTGAAAAGAATGAAATTCTATTAACATATACATAATTTGTTGCTACGTTTTTTCGGAACTAAACTTTATCAAAATTGATTTAGAATCGATATTTGTTTAATAAAATACAAATGAGCTTTTAGTTGTTTATTTCTATTTACAAATGTTATACATGTCCTAAATATGCAGTACACGAAGTAGTTATAAGACTATTTCAGTCAGTTAGAAAAATTTCATTTATATATACGCTTATTTACTACTTATTTAGGCGTAATAATTGTCCCATACTAGTTTCTTGCGAAAGAGCTAAATGCTTGGCCCAAAGATGATTATTTTGTCTACACAAAGCATGATAATACGCCTGTTGCGTTTTTTATGCGTAATAAAATGTCTCATACTAGCTCCTTAGGGTAAAATAAGCTGCTTAGCATTCCAGTACTTCTCTCTGTCTCGTAAACACGACAGGTGGGACTATTTTTAAACTCTATTTTATTTCCATCACACAGGAAATTACAAAATATTACTGTGGCATCTGTAAACTCATCACGAAAACCGCAATGGTAACTGAACCGAATTGTATGACGAAAAAACAGGAGGCTTCTTGAGGGATAAAAAGGCTCTTTCCTACGTCAACTAAAGAGTCTTGCTGGTTCCCCTCTCAGAGCAGCTTCTCCAAACTATTTGGGTGAATAGATTGTCTCATCTGGCCTGCTCTTTCTGTAACTCCACCTGCGCTTTGAGGGACCCACCGATGCCACTACCAATGCCGTCCATGTGCCAATATATAATGTATATAGATATAAGTCATCAAAGTTACAATCTGCGCCATCAGCATAATTTTGATAGCTTGTATGTATTTCGGAAATGTGACGCTTTAGATGATTTTGTCTTATCCAAGACTTGTTTCTATTGATACCAGCTATTGATTAATTGGAGAGTCTGGTGGTTTAGGGTCTTCGCCCACCATGGTCCAGTGTACTCGCAACGTCTCTTACCGGCAGAAATGGAAGCACATCGCTGAAAGAGCCTCGAGGAAGTCAACGACTCACCGAACATCTCTCCGTGTAACTCGTCTGCGCAACCACGACCACTCTGACAAGAGTGTTTCCACTAAGAAGATTGATTAATAGGATACAGGTTTTATGCGAGGCCGTTATTTTGTAAATAAATTAAAATGGCGGAAGTAAGGTAGGCCACGCTTCATACAAAAATCTTCCAAGCCCTTTTGTATTTATTAATTAAGTAAGTAAACCTAAACAAGTAAGTTTTAAACCCATTAAATATAAAGTTAATATTTCCGTAAACTATAAATAACATACAATAATTATCACTAGAAACGGGATATTTACCATGTTTACAGTTTTTCGCCGAAATATCGGGAACTCAAAAAAACAGTAAACATGGTAAATATCCCGTTTCTAGTAATAATAATGTTAGTGACCATGACAGCTTAAAATCTTATAACATACAATAAATGCGTTATCTTGGTTTTAATCTCAGATTTTTCCAAGACAAATACATATTTTAGCAAATACCCATTAGACTTACCCACTACTGAGTAAATTTCTCATAGATTGATTCGGAGAAACAAAGAAATGCTACCCATCTGATATTGAGCGCATACTTCACACTAAAGTACAAACAGTATTTTAGTCATTGATATTAATTATTTTAATCAAACTTTACTGCCAACCTCTTTGGATTCACAATGAATGAACCATTATCAAAGTTTATAAAAATGATTAACAGTCAGCAGGACATCAATCCAGTCAGCGGTACAAAAATATGATATCAGACTGCTTCGTCTTTTTCTTATATAAAAATCTCGTGTCACGATATTTGTGGTCGCACTCCTCCGAAACGGCTCGACCGATTTTTATGATTTTTTTTTTGTGTATTTGGTAGGCATGAGAATAGGTCGTAAAGTAAATTTCACGCGGACGAAGGTCGCGGGGCACAGCTAGTCGTATATATAAAGAATCTCAATCTGCAAAACTACCAGGTTGGTTTCAGCTTGATAGTTTTGGACCCGATAGATAGCGCCGTGCGAAGCAAGGTCGGGGCGCTAGTAAGGTTTAAAAAAAAATTACAATATAACCCTTACACCTAAATACCCTTATTCTTTGTTTGCCTTCTGTTTCGTCTCACCCGACGTTTCATCTTTACTAAGAGGTTGTGTAGTCGTGTATTTATCCAAGTATTTCTGCAGACCGTCCGTGCCGACGCGAGCGGCAATCATTTTGAGCGTCATGGCGAAAAGTTCGTGGGCTATGTTCTTGTCACGAGCCATTGCGGATTCTTCGCAGTAGAAACAGTTGTTGAAGTACAAACCGGTGACGCCTTCTAGCTCGGCTGCGGTCGCAGCGTATACCGTTGTTGCTGCTCCTTGTTGCTGTAACAGAATATCTATTATTTAGATTAGGTAATCGAAATAATAATAAATAAAAAATGGCTGTAGAACAGCTACTACAAAACAAAGCATAATCATGTGTTCCTTGAAAGGGTAGGCAGATATATACAACGTGTAACAGAATAAACGCAATTCCTGAAAGTAGTTGGTTCAGAATCGGCTTCTGAATCGATTTCCGTCATAAAAAATAAGTGTTAAATTTTGACGGAAAAATCTTTTAAATAACTTAAATTAGAAACACAGTATCATGACAAATTAATACAATCCTTAATTCAAGGAAATTGAAACCTTAACTCAAGAGCAATAAAGGCCACTAAAACGCACGACATTATTTGTAGTTCGCTCATAGCTCGTAATACACACACGTAAATAATATCAATGTATTTTACATTAAAAGTAGTGTGCGTCAAATAAAGTGGTAATTTAAAGGATTTCCAACTTTATCTCCAATGAGTAAGGCTTATTTTAATACACGACCTAACTTAGTTGGTCATCAGAGTATCCCTACAAAAATAAAATTATTTAATTTGAAGAAATTTAGAGCTTTTTGCAAAGAGATAAAGCATTTGTCGGCAACCTCTTTGACGGTTATGCGAAATGCCGACACACACGCCGCGGCTACCGCCGAAAACCACGAGTATCTAACATTGCATTGCTAGTCAACCGCCGGTAGCGATTTAGTGTAGATGTTCTTAAATTTATTTCCGTGACATTTTTTTTTCCGCGCGCGTTGGCTTTCGGGTATACCAACATACAATACACGGAGATGGTGAGGACACTGGCTCGCTGTCTTGATAATGTCGCGTTAGCTTGTCGGGAGTTCAATGACAGTTTTCGCCACGACGATGCTGGCTGCAACTCATCGACTGAGGCGTCTGGATGCGGAGTAAGGCAGTCGTTGGATAGGTCGCGGAGGACCTGTGCCGTGGCCTCCGAGATTGCCTGACTTAACACCATTAGATTTTTATTTATGGGGTCGTGTACGTCAGTCAATTTACAAGTGTCGAGGAACTGTGACGGTGAAAAGTGATACTGAAGTGCTTACAAAATTGAAATACAATTTAAGAAAGCGTGCAAATAAGTGCATAGAACAAGGCGGTGGTCATTTTGAAACTTTAATGAAAGTGGATCGCAGAAATAGAGCAAATTAATAACCTAAGTGTAAAGTGTAAATAGTCCAGTTCTATAAATAAGTACCTACCTACTTCTACCTATCAATACGATTGTATTCTTATCACTGTAAATATTATGATTCAAATCTTTTAAACACGCCGTCTTTGAATATTTTCGTAGTACAAACAATAAACTGTACCTAAACACAACTTATCAGAGGGATCGAGGGATTCGCGGGGGTGCAATCTCGAAAGATAAAGTCGCTGTTTTAAATGCATCCCCGTTACTAAGCCTAAAGTCTTAGATTCGTGTTGATAATTTCACTTACTAGAAAATTTCGTTCATTGAACTATCGCATATCTAATGCCTACAGCTATGGTCAGCTGGCGGGCGCAGGAGTGTGCGTGTCGTGTCAGCCGCTAACATTGCATGAGTGTGCGATGTACATACGTTTTGCGTTTAGTAAGGATAACTATTTTATAAAAAATTACTAGGTTTGGTTTAAATTTATTTAATTACGGATGTTGATTAAGACTTATAATTTAATACTCTAATTGGGGTGTCTGAGGTATTGCGCTTAATCTGTTACACGTTGTATAGTATACAAAGTACATTTCGACAGATATGTTTAAGTATTTTAAACAGGACGTGGCAACGCTTTGGAGAGCTCAGTATTGGATGTCTTTAGGTGAGTTTACAAAACAAAACCAGTAAGTGACTTACCAAAGATTTAGTAAAAGGTCTGACTAAGAAGAATGCTAGTCTGAACAGCCACCATGACTTGCAGAGATTTGTGTACACCATGTTTCCAGGATGAAGGGAGTTCACGTGTATACCCTTACTTCTCCATTCTTCACTTAACACCTGAAACAATATTTTAAACTTTTAGTATTGAAGTAAGATCTGTAAGATACGAAGAACTAGGTTCTGGAATGAAAATTATCGAAGTGTCAACATTCAACGCAACTCAAGTGATGTGATTGGATGATGATAATTCATTGAGCCGCTTGCGCTGGAAAATGTGTTAGAAAATTATTGTCGATTTTCATATAAGAAACCAGGCGAAAGTTGCATGTTACAATTTATTTTTTTAATTATTATTTAAAAATATTTATATACTATATTTGTTACCTTTGCAGTTATAACATTATACAATTTAGAATTGTTGTAGGCCATCATAGAACTGTAAGCGTCTTTAGGCATCGCAATATTTTGTAGTGTAAAAACATTCTTGAGGTCAGCAAACCTGAAAATTTGAGAATTCTGATTTAAGATGGGATATTTAAATCATAAATCAGATATTACGAGTTACTATTTTTGTGATACCTTTGTGCATAGTGCATACCTTCAACATAATGATGTACACTACAATTATCTAATGTGCTCTAATAGAGCTTAAATTATGTTGAAGGTGGTAAAGTCCAGTGCAACAATAGGTCTTAAATCAACGCAAATTCTTGTCAATTTGACATAACATCTCGCATGACATCTATCAGAGGATCGGCAGAGGTGTACCTACAGCACATGCGCATATCTTTTATGTTCAGAGATTGTGATTTTATTTGCCTAAACTTCAAGTAAATAAGTAATATGTGAATAATACCTCCCTATAAAATTCTGGCGCGATAATAAGTTCCGAAAAAAAAACTGTTAAAATAGAGGGAGGTATTTATCCACATGTACACAACCAATGAAATGTATAAATTTAGCAAAATTCAAAAGCGATTTCATCGTCTTGAAATAACGGTTTCTATTTCAAGATAAGAACTATTTCGTAATAGTATTACTTCCCAAAATACTATGTTTGTGAAAACGTAAAACGTTACTCAATACAGTAGGAGTATCCGGCTCGAAGGACCATATGTTGAATAGAAAGCTCCAGATGTGCTGCTGGTGGTCTTGACTAAATAAAAACTACTTGATTTCCTGAATTGACTGTATTTCTTGGGTTGTAGTAAGAAAACGACCGACATGTGCGCACGCTCAAGGTGACGGTGAGCAAGCGACTGGCTGGCGGGGGAAGCTCGCGATCGCGGTGTGGTGTGTGGCCCGATGTGACGTCAGGAACAAGGAGAAAATCACTTTTAAAAGTCGCTGCTTACTTCCTTGAAGCTAAGGCAAATAAACTGGAATAGGTACAGTTCCATCTTTGGTTGTTTCACGTAAATTATTGTCCATTATTCGTAACGAAACAAGTGATAACGTTATTATTTACCTGTGTGACTCTGAAGAAACAAATATAACTCGGGAGCCTTTCCTCAACAGCGGCTCCAACAATATGGCAAAGTACAAGTGACTGATATGGTTGACTTGGCAAGTTGTCTCTATGTTATCCCCTGTCTCAGTGTATGGCAAACCAAATACTCCTGCATTCAGGATTACGATATCTAGGTGGCTGGAAAAAACAATATTAAAATTATAATGTTGTATTGTATTGGAATGGTGTCCATAACACCATATACTATAAAGAGCATATTTTGTGTACTAACAATAAAAAATATATATGTATATAGTTATATTTTTGTGGAGATAGTACAGTCCGTGTTATTGAGTAAAAGAGAAGGAGAGTCTGAGAGAGAAAGGAGAAGTAAGAAGATGGTGGTGTGCAGTGTGCACAAGCACATGGATGGATATGGATATGTAATGTAAATCCATATATTATGATATTAAGACAATTTAAAATTGACAACACGGTTGGCGCAGTGGCTGAGCGATTGGCTGCTGCGCGGCGTGTCGCGGGTTCGATCACCGCACGGAAAAAATATTTGTATGACCTACAGGTTGTTGTTCCGGGCCTGGCTGTTTGTGTATCTGAGTTTAAATGTTTGTTAACGCACCCATGATACAGAAGAAATCCCAAGTGTGCAATGTTTAAAAAAAAAAGAAGTTAGATGGGATCAGGGATTATTATGTTCCAAGTTCTCAACAAATTACTATCTGAAAAGTAACTCATACGTAAGGTAAAGCCATAATAATGTTGGTGATAATTGCAAGTTTATTATTTTATTATATGGATTTTTGATCTGAAATAAAATATTTAAATTACCTACTAAACCAGCAATTGTGTGAGCCATTAGCAATGCATTCATTCACAATGGCTTGGCAATTATATGGTTTCAAATAAACATTGTGTGACAGTACTCAGTCATGTCATGGTATGGTATGTAGGAAAACAATCTAGACAAATATTGTATCATTACTGTAACAAGAAGAAAAACTTTGTATGATGAGTTATGAGGAAGCTGGTTATTGTCATAATATATTTTCCAAGAAAATAAATAAGTTTTCCTTGAACCGCATAGTAAAATAACGAAGCAATAGAATACCTACTCTGAGAACACAGTTTTTATTGCAGCTGCACATTTTTTTACACTTTGCAGGGAAGTTAAATCCAGATGTATAGACTTCAAGTCATCTTCTGAAGCTTTGGTTTCCTGCACTATAGTCTGTATGGCTTGCTGAGTAGATTCCATATTGCGGTTAGCAAATAAAACATTGCAGCCATGCCTTGCAAGTGACTTTGCAGTTTCATATCCAATGCCAGCATTGGAACCTGTTACAAGTGCATATTTTCCTGATAAGTCCACACCATGGAGTACCTAGTAAAGAAAGTTTTCTTTTATTTAAATGCAAAATCTATAAGATGCAATAATTATGGTTCCAATAGATAATGCATGCAAAATTTCAGAGGGAGGCTCTCTCTCACTCTGAAATTTTGTTTTAGTAGTATTTGAACATAACATTATTCAACATTTTATTAATTTTAATTCTTCTTAAAGCTTATTCGCTAATTAACATATGATGGCTTATATGTATGTATTAGATGATTAGTTTAGATTTACAGTGTAAACAGGGCCGTCTCTAATTAATTGGAGGCCCTGGGCCCTGGCCCCAATTGCCGCCTTGGATAGGTTAGGTTTTCTTGTGACAGTTCATACCGATATAATGGGTGTTTTTTTAGCAGCGGAGAATAATTACTTAATTTGAAATAAAACAGAAATATATAACAAAATCAAATTTTTGATATCCATGAAATTGGTTTTTTTATGGATAATTTTATGTGACGAATGTATAAATATGGTTTCAGTCATGTAGCCACCGCGGCTGGCGCGAACATGCCGCAATCTGAAGGTCCAGGATGTATTCCAGCAATAATGCGTTGAATGTTGGCTTCCAAGTGCTCAATATCAATAATTCCTAATTTTGTCAAGGGTTCAATAATTATGATGGTCAGAAAGTTACAGTCAACTGTGAGCAGTACAGAGACATGATTACTAACTTTTCGTGCCTCAATTGAAAGGCATTAATGTGCAGACCTGTGGTTTCAAAGGACCAAGTCTGGGATCCAGAGGTCTAAATGGGATGAATGCACATATTCACAATTTTTTGCTTGACTGCCAAAGGAAGGTTTCCTTTCATATAGCAAACAAACATTTATGGCTTAAAACTATCAGTCAAATAAAGCCAATTACAAGGACATTAAACCCTTTATTCTGTATTTTGTCTCAATTCGTCCATCTCTAAAAAAACAATCTTTACATGTAACTATTGAATTATGCTGAAATGCTAGATGCAAAAGTTAGCAGAGCAAGCTCTAAAATTGTAGTATCCTGCCGACCTGCCCGGGATAAGTGAGGTTTCTTTTGGATCATGGAGCCCTAGGCACGTACCCAGAATGTTCAATGGAAAAGTGGCCCTGAGTGTAAACAATCCTTGGTTGGCCAACATTATCTGCCAAGCCTTTTCCCAACTATATTGGGGTCGGCTTCCAATCTTACCGGATGCAGCTGAATACCAATATTCTACATGGAGCGACTGCCTATCTGTACCCCTTGGTAACACTGGCTGTCAGATTTTTTGGGCCCCTGACTACCTAACGACTGTCAAAGATCTACAAATGCCAAGGAAAACAGCTTAACATGCTTTCCGAGGCACGGAGGAAACTCGGTTTGTAATGGGCGGCACAGACCAACCTAGGCAAGTACGGCTTAACCTAAAGATAGACCCGAGTGGTTGTTATTATTTAGCCACAAGCTCCTCAATTGTTGGTTGGTCAACAAGGGAAAATAAAAAATGATTATTCATAGTCAAAGTATTGGCCTTAGACTGTGTCTCATAAGTTTCTTAGAAGATCATGTTTATAGTCGAAAAAATTGATTAAAAATATTCAAAGATATTAAGTTTAGTCTTGTTTAGACTAAAAATTAAGCATTTAAAGGTAAAAATGCTATTGAATAATTCTGCTGCTACACTGACCTGAAAAGCAGTGGAAGAAGCATCAAATCTCTGTCGAAAGTCATGCACATGTTCTTTAGCATCCGTAGCGAACGCTAACCTGGGATCCACATAGGTTTTTTGGCCAGTATCCTTCTGAACATACACAGGTTTGTCTTCTTCATCCACCGTTTTCGTCCAGCCGAATGGCAATTCTTTTGGTATTTCCTTCTTCCGTCCTGTTCTTGGGTGTGTCCATTGCGTCTTATTCGTACAGGTGCTGAAGTTTGTGAAGATCAAAGAGGCTCTGTTTTAATAATTATGTACGAAAACCCGACCATAAATTGTGATTTAGGGTGATAGCTACTTACTTTATAAAGTAAACGCTTCCATCCTCTGTTGACTTTTGCTCCCATCCTGAAGGCAACTCATCGTCACTATCACTGTCTATGTTATGCATGTTAGATATTAATTATCTCAAAATTGAAAGACAACCGGCTAAACTTTTCGCTATTCAGTGATAGAATGTAAAAAAATAGTCAGTTCTCCTCTGTTGTTGATTGGATTGACTTTATGTTGACATTGACAATGATATTTTCCCGTGATGACAGATAAAAAAAAATATTTAAAAAAAGAAATTCGAAAACATAGGTTTTTAAGCCAAATCCGGATGGCCAAATGTGACATGGAGTTCAATTAGATGTGTTGAGTTTCTAGAACATACGAAAAGTCACTCGACTCGTAGCTGAAGGGCTGACTAACGAACGTATTGGCCAAGTTTGATTATGAACTGTAAACTATACGTAGACTGCGTCGTGGTGCTATCGCGCGTGACCATAGTCAGAACTAAGGCCGCATCTTATTTTTTTAATTCCACAAAATGTTTAGCAATAGAGCCCTCCTGACAATATCTTTTAAGCAGTCGAAGACGTACTCTATACTAAGAAATGGTCTGTGATGACATGAAATTTCTGTGGGTCGTAATATAATATATATCGTGTCGTGTGCCTGGCACACAGGTCACATGGAAGTTTTATAAACATTAAATTATTTTGAAATACAGTATTTGGTAATATTGACAAACTTTTTAAGAAAACAACAACTATTTATTAACAAATAATTTAATTCATAACAAAATATAAACCTGTTTCACACACCTGTGTTCCCCGAAGGGTAAGGCAAAGGTTTGCCCACATCACATTTTGACATTTTTTTAGTCCCATGTAGGTAATAAGGACGATCCTTTTATATATAACAATAATCAGGCACAAGTTCAGACTCAGGCTGTTCAGAAAGCCTTGATGGAAAAACCCACTAACACTTGCAAGCACAGCAGTAGTGCTTGTCTTAAAATTAGGTTCTTTGTAGTTATTACAGTCTGGTATCTTCTATTTGTAGCGACTTCTTATTAGTAGGCGGTCCTTGTGTACTCGGTAGTAAAAATGCGAGTAAGCCGCAAACTGAAAAAGGAAAAAAAAGTTTTTAACCGACTTCAAAAAAAGTTATAATTGAATTGAATTGCCTAAAAGCTGTAATTAAGTGATCATTTTACGGATACGCTTTTATGATGGAATGTTTTTTTTATGTGTGAGTAACCTAAAAAAATGTAAGTACTGCGAATTAACTTTAATATCTAGATCATTAGCTTAATTATTTTGTTTTTGATTAGATACATATTGGTCTGTTTCACTTCTGGGCAACTCCTTGGGTAAGTACAACAAAGTCGTAATAAAATACTTACGAATTAATAAACCTCCAAACAGGTAGAAAGTCAATTCGCAGAATGCATTTAGAAGAATGCCTGCGACGTTGGTACCAATTATTGAGCCCGTACGACCCAACATCATGGTTAAACTAACCGCCATGCCCCTGAAATTAAGAGATGGTTAGACAGGTACAAGTTAATTTTAGTGCACATTATGATTTGGCGAGACAAATAAATTGTTGATGTTAGTCTAATTTATTATGATAATTTAGGCCATGAGTTAGGTGCTTCAATAGTGTGAATCAGTTTCAGTACCTAATAAGTTTAGGCAGGAGTACTGAAACGATTGACAGGTCATGCATGATACGATATTAAGGCCCGTAATCCACTAAAACGGAGACGGCCGAAGAGGAGAGGAGACGTGCGGGAATTAACCAATTACATTCGTTGAAATCTACATCACATCTCTCGTCTCTCCTGTGATTGGTTAATTCTTGCACGTCTCCACACCGCTCCCTTTGTAGGCAGTCTTAGCTTTATTTACCTACCTCAAGTTTGTTGGGAAAAATTCCACAGAATATGCATTTACGGGTCCAATAGCGAGACCCATGATCGGGAACGAAGACATGAGAACAGCGAAGATCATATCTTGGGTAATGAAGTTGATGAGCACAACAAAAGTTCCTATAACAAGGAACACTATGATGAGAAGCCTCTTCTTGCCGATGAACTTGACTGTACTACTGACCGCCACGGCTATTACGGCACAGCTCACATTTGCTACTGAATTTATAACAAATGTTATTGTTTCTATTGTGTCTACGCATTCAGCGTCTTCTGCTACTGTCTGAAACAAAGGAAGATGCACGTGGTATTTTACGAATTTATGGACTAAGCTCCTAATCTCTACATTCATAATCAAAATTTTATTCTAATTAGGCTGAGAGTCTTTAAACTCCCTTTTTAAATGTCAAAACAAAAAAAAGTCTCCAAAACTTCATCCTTCACCACTTCCTAGTGTTTAGCTGGGAAGAAGTGGCGCAACCAACTCCCTAGCAAAAATTGTGCTCGTAATACTAACCTGATTTAGTCGGTCAAAAATGACGTCACAGGCCGTCATGCCGTCCCCGCCACCGGTCATCACCCTATTCAGTACATCTGGGACCCACATGTATAGACCGTTCAATCTGAAATACAAGTACATATGTTGTTATCTAAGTAGGTAGGTTTATAACATTTTGTAAATACCGACATTCTGCCTGTCTGTTTGTATGATAAAATCTGTCTGACTTTTAGCGGTTAGTTATCAGCTGTACCTACAAATGTAAACTATATTTTGAAAAAACCACAATTGTCTTGACCAGTTAAGGTTACTACTTCACAAGTGTTACCAAAGCCATTTCTTATTTATTTTGGGGCACCCCGGCCTGTGGGTGACCCCAAAATAAATAAGAGATATTTTGTATCACAGGAGATACGAATTTTCAATTCACGACGTTTGTTGTCGTCGTCAGACAAAGACAAGTATCTAGTTCCAATTGTTTTTTATGTCATATTCCAAACTTACACTGAGAATATTCCGAACATAAGAAATCCGTTTAGGGCAAACCATTTTAAATATGGAGCCCTGAGTAACGGTAAGCTCTGTACTTTTAATGATTTCAGGAAACTTTTCTTTGTTTTGTCATAAGGAGGTGCATCCAGACGCTTAATCTGAAACCATACACATTTGTTTTGTTAATATGGAGCTATAGAAATTTGAATGAGAAAAGATGGATATCCATCCATTTCTTCTCATGTGAGGAATAATATGAAAGAAAAGGGAAGAGAGTGCTTAATATTTGTGACGGTTGGCAGGGGAGAATAGAAGAAGAAAACGTGGGGCATCTGGCAAGGATAGCAAACATAATGATGATGTTATAGGTTTGGATTACTTAGGTTCTTACCGGAAAATTTTCGGGACTTGTTTTCTTGTTCCCTGCGTATATTGTTTGCAGCACTTTAAGGGCCTCATCCAATTTGCCTTGAGAAACCAAATATTTTGGACTTTCCGGACCGAAAGACAATAGAATAGCAGCTATGATGAATATGGTTGCGTATATCATTGTTAGCAGTCTCCATGGCCTGAACAGATATGCTCCGAAGTCTATCCGGAAATCGAGCGGCAGTATTGCCCACGCTATTACTGTAAATATCAAGAAAATTTTATTGGTCGTGGTTTATTGGTCGTGGTTAAAATAATAATAATATTTATTTTCATACGACCCTGTTACAATCTGGTGGTAATTTTCGCTATCTCTACAAACGAGTAGATATATACATACATTTCTAATAAGGACCTACCCATTTACAACAGTGTTGTCGACGAAAAAACCCAAGGATGGAATAAACACAAAGTTCATTCGTATTTATTACCAATAAATAGGTACTTAGATATATTTTATTAATGTTATCATAATTAATATATAGTTTTTAAGTGGGTATCATAACTGTATTAAGATAACCAGGATTCCAGTGTGGTGATATAATCGTGGATGACTGGGAATACTTAATCAAAACATTTTTAATGTCGTCACCCGGAGATCAAGTGTCACTAGAATTCACATTACACATCACAGCTGCAATGACAAACTTTGCTTACTTGTGTCAAACTGTAGGTACAATTACATGGAGCTACCGTATATAGGTATAATCAGCCTATAATGCTCCCACTGCTGGGACACAGACCTCCTCTCTATGAGAGGGAATAGGCTATAATTCACCACGCGGGCTCAGTGCGGGTTGGTAGATGCCACATGTATTAAAATTGTTGGTTCTAGTACATGCCGGTTTCCTCACGATGTTTTCTTTCTCCGTTTTGAGAGCAGTGGTTATGAATAGATTACACAAAGTAATTGGTAGGCTTTCGGGTTTCTTATTACCCGTTACGACTGTCAAAGATCTACGAATGACAGCTGAGACCGTGCCGACCACGAAGGTGCCTCGAAATGTAGGGATAGGATGAATGGTACCCACGAAAAACCCTGGGAAGCATAGCTTATCCTTCAAGCAACTCGTACGGCTGTTAGTCTGTTAATACGGTACGAGTATTAGGTAATAAAGATAATACTTACGAGGTACTAAAGCAGAGCCGCTAATCTGAAGAGCGTTGGTGACGGACAGGACCACATCCCTGCTCTTTCCCGGTAGGATCTCACCGATGAATGTGTAGGGCACTGCCGCCGGGCAGGCTATGCTGGCCAACAGTAATATACACATAAAGAATAGATAGTATTCCATTATTAGGTAGGTACACACAATGCAGCAAACAGTTTCAAAAAGTAGTCGGCATCTGCGGCACTGATGATGAGGCCTCTGAGAATAACCGGTCCATCGTAACACGCATCCAGCGAATACCTTGCAGATTTTCATTGCGATAGTCTTTTTTTTTTAAGAAAAATCAAGCGATGAATTTACGTTTTTCAACTATGCCTTTGCAGCCATGAAGTTTAGTTCTTTCGAGATATTTAAGAGACGGGGTAGTTCCTGAGCTTGCACAGTGTAAGAATTCATTTTATTGTAGAACTGCTACCTAATATTCGATTAAATTTAAAGTTCATTTCTTACCAAAGAGATGTGAGAAACTTGCAAATCGCAAAGCTGATGAGGTTAGGCATAAACCCAGAAACTATGCCAAATACTCCAGCAAGCAGGGACGCGTATATAACAACCATCTTGCGTCCTCGAGTGTCCACGAGGTAGCCCCATGGAAACGATGTGGCAACGATACCTGGAAATTTATATTCAATATTATATTGATGAATGTCCGTTTCAGTATACCTGACAACGTATTTTCAAAATTTCAGGATGAATCGGTTCAGTGGTTTAGGCGTGAAAAGGTAACAAACAAACAAACTTTAATGAGGCAATCCTAATGGATTATATTAGCAGGTAACGTCAATGACCATTAGTAGCTTTTAGTTAGCCAACTCCTACCGGAAAAACGCGTTATTTCAACTTGGACTGACTTATGACTTAACAAAAAAAAAAAAAAAAAAGACTTGATTCAGAACTCCAAGAATGTTGGAAATACCCCATTGGTCTATAAGAGGATCGATTAAGTAGCTCATTCTAGTTTATTTAAATCAGGTGTTTTAATATTCCTCATGATTGGTTTTCCGTCACGGCTGACAATCTCAACAAAAATTAGCCACGGGAGATACTTAATGGGTGTAAAAATGCCCTTAACGAAGCCGAAAGGCACTTGTTCTCCAGCTGTCATTGCGATATTTTTTTTTTGTTCTGGACCATACCTGGGAATCTTCAAGTTACGGAGATATTGGGGGTTTTTTCAACTTTTCATAAGTTTTTTTTTAATACAAGTTTTTAGTTATAACTTTACTTTAAATACCTCCATGACCCCCAAACTATTCGATGCATTAGATGTTTTGAGTGCGTTACATTGAGTCCTGCCCATAAAAGTTATATTTCACCCAAAAAAAAGTCGGTTCCCAGCAATAATTTTTGCATAGAGTCACTTAGTTTGATGCACATACAGAATGCTTGGTTAACGGCTTCGTGAAGGCCCGTTTACACCTTGTATTATATTGCACAAGTGTGTGTGCAGGCACAAGAGCATTCTGTTTTCCCTCACTTACGTAGGAGAGATAAGGTGCAGAACCAACGGCTTAACATGTTTTCCGAGGCACGGGGGTATAGTAATAGGTAGCAGACGAAGAAAGTGTGGCGTTTTCCTAACAACGACCATGACTTACTATGGCTGTAGGGACAATTATCGAGAAATAAACAGTTTTCATTAAAATTACTAGTTCCAAGAAAATACAAGAAAACGATTGCCCCAGTAACACGTAAATTACCTCAAACTACCTATTCAATTTTTTTAATAATTAAGGTAAATGCATTAATGATTTTAATTGATCAATTTCTTTGACGTCACAGCTGCTTTGACCTTTTTTTTTTCGGATGGGAAATAATTAAATGACCCCTCCCGCTCTGGGCGGAGCGGGAGGGGTCATTTAATGGAGGGAGAGTCAGACTTGTACAGACTAAAATACATCCATGTTTCTTCTTAACGCTTTGTGTTCCAGGGCCGTGGTATCTCTTTCGAACAGTCCCGCAGCCCCGGCAGGCATCGGCCCTTGCGGACCCCTTCCGGTATGCTGACATCTCTTTGAGGCTCGCGTGGAACATGAACGCACCGTCGACACGGCCTGTCGTCATAAGACAGACGGACGGCGAGCTAGCCCATTACTCATCGTCCATAGGCCCGCGCCTACCGTGACCTCCGACGCAGCGGCTGGGACGTAAGGCTCTTCTGACTTTCCGCCACCTGTTTCGCTAGCATGACTGCTTCGCAGAAGGAGGTGACGGCTTTCCATTCCCTCTCGCTCCGAACCATGGATTGAATCAGGGCCGGACGCGAGAGGTCGCCGTCACCAATCGCCGCTACGAGGACAAGCTGTTTTGACCTTAATCGGGTTTTTTTTGATGGACTCAAATTATTAATTTCTTAGCCTTTTGCTGACTTTAACATTTTTTCGGTAGTACCTTTATAATTGGCGATATAGGAATACGTGTACCTAATAAGTATTTCGTGCTGAAAATGAATAATAGTTTGGTTGTTTGCTTACATCGAACTCGATGTAAGCCTATGTGCCTCTCTCACATGTGATACGGTTGTCTGATTATTTTTTATCGAATCCGCACATTGCAGAAAGATAAATCTGTATCATTGACTGCTTTCATTTAGCAAGTTCGATTAACTTATCAAGTTTATGTGTATTTTATCAATTTTGTGATTTTTTTCAGATAAGTTCTCAAGGGTGCGGTAGATATTACTGTCGCAACAGAGTTGGAATATTAACTGTTACTAATTAGTATTTTGAATTCGAATTGGAACAAAATTATCATGAAACAACTCATGATGTGGTAAAATCATATATCAAATCAACCAGACTTGAAGATAGCGAAGCTGGGTGTACAGACGAGCACATCAAGCTACTACAATCTGTCAAATTTTTTAAATAGATTTTTAACTTTATCACTAAAGCAATTTGACAGTTTCGGGTAGCTTGATGTGTGGTGTCTGCACCAGACGCCATTAGGTATCACAAGTTACGAGTACATTGGTGAGATTTATTTCAATGAAGGATTAAAGGTATTGTTATTCTGTATCTTACCTATATAAGGTATTGAAGCTATGAATCCTCGCTGGCCATCAGTCATGTCCAGATCGCACATCGCAGCTGGTAACACGAAGGAGTATCCCACCGGTTCCACGATAGCTGCTATCAGGAACAAGGCTAGCACCAAGCAGTACTTTAAGTTGTAAAATCCGATCCCTGGAACGAACGTTTTTTTTGTTTTATAACACCAAATACATATTCATCATCTGCCTAGCCTTTTCCTAACTATTTTGGTGTCGGCTTCCAGTCTAACGGGATGCAGCTGAATACTAGTACTTTACGTGGAGCGACTGCCTATCTGACCTCCATAACTCAGTTCTGAGTAATACGATACACTTTGGTAAGACTGGATGTCAGACTTTAGACTTTAGACCTGTAACGACTGTCAAAGATCTACAAATGACAGCCGGGACCAAAGGCTTAACGTGCTTTCCGAGGCACGGAGGAAACTCAGTATTTAATGGATGGTCACCCATCCATTGACCAAACTAGGCATGTGCAGCTTGACCTAAAGATCATCCCGAGCGGCAGTTATTATTTAGCCACGAGCTCTTCCTACATTTTACATTTGATTCTATATGTTAAAAGTGTTAAAACCAAATGCTACATAGCGGCTACACACAAAATCCGACGATCTCACATGCTGAATTATCTCGAGACTAAACAAATAGGTTCAACAGCAAGTCCACCACCACCACACCCGTCTGGTGAAAGGATCCTCATTTAATGCAGGATGAGGAACTTTCTACATGTTCCCAATACCTGTATAGTGGAGTAAACCCTTACTGAACACTTGAAGTGCGACATTGGGTCAAAATCACTGTGGCACAGATAATATAATAGTACGTAACTGTGGTGTTCGGATCGCATTAACTTGACATGTACAGACCTACCTATTCAAAATTGTGTTTAATAGCAACTATTGAACTTTGTGTTGTTGTAAAACAGGCTGTTCGAAATACTGGGTAAATCAAACAGAGTGGTCTCTCCTCAAATCATGAATTTCCATTTAATAAATACTTGATTAGAAACAGCGGTTCTTGAAATCAGTTATTGCTATAAATGACCCGATGAGATCATCTTTGATTGAGACCGATTCATAGAATAGAATAGACAATATTGATTGTTGTTGGTGGTGTACAAATAAAGTCGTTTTTTTGCATAATTTTAAACGGGCCGCAACTCCCCGTGGCCCTGTGGTGATTTATTGCTGTTTGTGACCCGGCCTTTGAGGTTTATCCGATGTTAATTTTTTATATTCGCAATTTGGACTTGCTATTGGACTGTTATTGGACATGACCAAAGCGTATGATAAAGTACAATTCGATATACTATTGAATAAACTTTACAACATAGGTATCCGAGGAAAAAATCATGACTGGTTTACATCTTATTTAGGAAACAGAGAGCAAGTCGTAGAAATAGAACACTACAATACACAAACACAACACATTGAACTAATTAGATCACAAAACATACCTGTAAACGCCTCCATACCACAGGGAAATGTCATAGGATGCCTATTGTTCTTAGTCTACATAAATGATCTCCCTAACCACATAAATGAAACGTGCGTATTGTTTGCCGATGACGTCTCTATTTTAACATCATGTAAAAATAACCAAAACCTGAACCAAACACTAACATCTATACTTGATACCACAACATACTGGATGAACGAACATAACCTAGAAATTAACTTTAGTAAGACAAAAATAGTCACTTTCCACCCGCGACAAAAAACCCCAATAAATATAAATTTTAAATACAAAGGATCCAAGTTAGAAATAGTTAATAAATTCACCCTTTTAGGCCTGGACATAGATACACACATAGACTGGAAACCACACATACAGAAAGTAAAAACAAAGCTATCTAAATTTGCATATGCCCTCAGAGAAATAAAGAAAACTACAGATCTCAAAACAGCAATAGTAACATACTATGCGTACGCGTTCGCTTGGCTTAAATACGGAATAATATTATGGGGTAACAGTACAGACGCACCTTCGCTATTTACAATACAGAAGAAACTTATAAGAACATTGGTTAACATAGAAGACACCGACTCATGTAAACCACACTTCAAAGAACTAAACATCCTAACACTACCCTGTCTCTATATATTTGAAATTTGAAAATTTGTAAGGAAGTACCCACAATTCTACAGCAAAAGAAAAGACATACAAACAGAAATCAAACTTAGACATGGAAATAGACTCAACCTGCAACTTCACGATTAAAAATGCACTCCTCTAGTGCGTTTGTCACGTCAATAAAAATCTACAATAAATTACCTGAACACATAAAAAACACAGAAACAAACAATATATTTATAAATAAACTAAAACGATTTCTCTTAGATAAAACCTACTACACAATTGACGAATACTTCAAAGATAAATTCCTCCTAGAGAAACGAAGATAATTAGAATAACCAAGTAGTACCTAATACATCTATTTACCTTATCTACCGTGCAATATCTTTAATTACTTACTATTTAGTTAATAATAAATTACAACTAATATATAAATAAATATATAAAATAATTACCTAATTTATAATTTAGAAAATATCTATTAATAATAAATAAATAAATATATAAATAAATAAATAAATAAATATAGAAATATTAATAATAAACAAAATTAATATAAATCTACTCATAAATAATATCTACTTAAATATCTAAATATAAGATTTACTCCTTAATTTCAATATTATAATTTCAAAATCATTATGTTTTTAAACAAAAAGCGCTTCATCCTCTCCTCTAAAAACTAACTTGCTGTGCCCGACAGGGTCCATAATTGTTTCTCTATAATTTACCTACCAGCCTTGTATACATTATGGAATGCAATAAAGTATTGAGTATTGAGTATTGAGTATTGGAAGAGATGATGATGTGAAGAGATGAAATGATACGCATTAGATTAAAAGAGTGATAGATAAAAATGTTGATGGATGGCATGAGAGAGGGAGACCACTGAAAATATGGATAGATTATCTGATATTTAAGAAAAAAAACTTTTTTCTACTTCTTCTTAATTCTACTTCCAAAAAAAAAAACACTAAAAAGTTGAAAATAACTTTGCTTTCGGAAGTCGGTAGCAATAAAGTCAATGAAACAAACAAAAGTCACCGACTTCCGAATGCAAAGTTATTTTCCATAGTTTTAGTGTTTTTTTTTGGAAGTCAGTCATCTTTTTGAAAAAAAAAAAAAAATTGATGATGTAAAGAAGGGCAGGAAGCTGATGATGATGAATTTGGAAGAGATTTATGAACACTGTTTTAAGCTTTCACGGTTTACAACTAAACTTATACTGTCACTTACGGGATATCTTCCGTGATTGTTCATTATTTTGAGCTCCCGATATCCCGCATTTTCCAGTCAACCCGCGATCATGGCGTTTGCAACAGCGCCGAAATATCGGGAGCTCAAAATAATGAACAATCACGGAAGATATCCCGTAAGTGACAGTATAAGTTTAGATTTATGAACGTTCTTTATTGAACGCCAACAATTCATAAGAAGAATGTTTGCTTTATATTATGTCAATTGTTTGTTACAGTATGTATGACATAATCTTAGTGCCATGGGAACTAAATTGAAGATGCGTTATAATCATATTTAATCACGTGGTTCACATGTGTTGCTTGAGTTAATTCCCATGTGTTTCAGTAGGATTTTGGAGCAAACAACTAATAGTTATGCGGCTGTACCTAATAACTTAGTAGTCCATAAAACTGCTAACCTAATTTGACATGAAGGTAAAATATGTACATGATGGATTACTTTGTCTAATAAAATTATTATGAAGAGTGCATTTTGCGAAAGCGTAATATTGGCACTTAGACCTAAATATGCTAGCGGAATTTGGAATTTATGATGGAAGGCCGAAAATAGTTAAGGCATCGAATACAGAATACTAACTTGTACAGAATAAGACAGTGGCCATTTGACCAATGAAGAAATGATAAAGAGATATGAGATGAGTACCACCAAAATAGAAGTGAAAATAGTAATTCAAGAGAGTTTAACGAGTAAATGTATTTTATTTAGCGAGATATTGTAGGCATGTTATGTTTTTTGGAAATGACCGGATCGGCACAAACGTCATATTTATATCAATATCAATGTTGCCCACTGATAAGCACTCAGTGGGGCTGGCAATGAGGAAGAATTAGATTATTATAATTGTATATGAACGGCTTATCTAACAAATTGTTTATTTTGCGTTTGTATGTAAAACTACAAAATCAAATATTAGCATAACGTGCAAGCACGGTTTATTGATGGCATTAACATTAATCGTTGCTATTGTGTCTGATAAATCTTCTTTATCTTCTAGTATGTTATCATTATTTATTGGTACCTGTGTTAAAGGATTATGTTTACATTGAATTACCCTCTCTCTTGTGGATTCAAGCTAAACGTTGTAGCTCATACTGTGGTCACAATTATAACCACTGTCTTAACGAAATCTTAATCTCTGTAAATTGGACCTACTCGCTAATTGAACAGATTTAGGGCAAAGGATCAGACATGTGAAATGGGGGAATAAGGACGAGTCACAAGGAAAGTGTTGAGAAAGAATTGATAGATTGTGTGAAAGATGTCATGGCTAACGAAGTAGGTACAGTACGACCAGTTTAAGAGTGCGGTTCAATGTGGCATTGTTTGTCAAGAAAATTTGCATTGGTATATCAAACTTGGTACATTTATTTTAGTTCGTTGTTTTCCTGCCTGCACAGTTAAGTTGGTGATGGCTGGTAGAGATGTATGTAAAAGATATACATAAGATTGGAGGAAAAAGTTGTGCTGCGCCGACCGTAAATTAATTTTGATAAGGCAACCGCGAATAAATTGGCATACGCACAATACATGCAATTAGGAATAAATTACGACGAATACTGACGGAAACGATAAATAAAAATTGATTCGAATGTGGGTCAACGTTATGCACTTTTTACG
This sequence comes from Noctua janthe, assembly GCA_910589295.1. Lineage (NCBI taxonomy): Eukaryota > Metazoa > Arthropoda > Insecta > Lepidoptera > Noctuidae > Noctua > Noctua janthe. Next base: position 5,762,008 of record OU342561.1, read on the forward strand.
TGCCCTTTAGCGTCTTGTCGAATTATGAAGCCAAAATTTTGGTAGGCACCAAGCTATAAAGGCCCACAATAATATAGAGAAGTGTTAATTGCTTTCATAGTCTTTTGTACTTCTACAAGGACTGGGTTTTCGGTAGCTAATGTCAATCGAGTACCTACCTACATTTTTAACTTATCCGTCAATAACAATGGATCACTATACATATATATATCTATTGTCCTCTTGTTATATTTGAATCTTAATTGTTAAAACCCTCTTATTTGGATTTAGTTTGATAGATAGATTATAATTAACAAGCTTGTACCTAAGTATTTTGGTTTCTATTGGATGTACAGTCTAATCCAGACTAAAATCTAGGCTTGGGTCTTGAGGAATTTACGTTTATTTTAGTATTTGATGAGCTTGTGGCTAAATAATAACAGCCGCACAGGTCTTTCTTCATGGTTAAGCCGCGCTTGCTAAGGTCGGTCTGTGGATTACCATCCATTACATACTGAGTTTTTTCTGTACCGTAGAAAGGGCGTTAAGCTGTTTGTCCCTTCAGGCTGTCGTATGTTGATCTATGACAGTAGTCACAGGTAAAATATTGGTTTATACTGGTAGTTTTAAGTTATCTTGCTGTGCCCTGACAGGGTCATGTACTCACTAGTTTTACCATAGCGTGTAAAATTGGTTGTGTACATTATGCATTAAATAAATAAATAAACGAATTTAGCCGCATCCAGTAAGACTTAAAGCCGACCCCAACATAGTTGGGAAAAGGCTAGGCAGAAAATGATAGGTGGGATTGGTATATAGGTATGTATTGGCTGAAGATGAAGTTTAGTGGGAAAAGGAACTCTGCCCTGCAGTGAGACAACACAAGCATACTAATCATAACAATTCAAGTATCTAGATCTGGCTCGCGAGGTTCTCGAAATGTGGGACGCGAGTAGGTACAGCAATCTTTGAGCCGATAGTCGTGTCGGCCAATGGCTTAATGCCCAATTGCGTCTACCAAGATCTGAGGAGACCCTTCTTGGCAGCTGGATCAAGGGCTTAATTCAGAAAGCAGTACTTCTGGAAACGGCGCGTTGTTACGAGGTTACTCAAGAGCCTGACAATGGTAACTCGGACCCTGTTCCTGATGATGGTGAACTACTATTTTTTTATATTTTTTGATATTTTAATAATTAAAATATCCAGTCTTATAGGCAAAAGGTCTAATAGGCAGTCGCTCCATGTAAAATACTGGTATTCAGCTGCATCCGGTTAGACTGGAAGCCGACCCCAACATAGTTGGGAAAAGGCTAGGCAGATGATGATATTTAAAAAAATTAAAAATGTAATTATTATGGTTGATAAATGAATAAAGGAAATGAAAATTTATTGCAAACAATTTTGTTAACATTTTTTGAGATTTCAACTTTTGTTTTCGAGCAATTCGATAATGTCACGAGGCAGTGACACAGGGATAACCACTATGTAATATTCTAGTAATCCTTGACAGAGATGGTAAACCTGCCTGCCTAGAGATTTTAGTATTTACCAAAATTATTCTAAAAATCATACCAATCCCGTTTTAAACTTGTTTTCAAAGACATTTCGGCGTTTTGCAAGCGTGTACATAATAATTTGCGAATCCGGTTTAGGACGAGTCTTCATCCTGTTTTAGGGCACTATAGTGCCCTGGGTAAAGGTTTTTACTCACATAGAGAAGAAATGAACACACAACACATGACCAAAATTAAACGATTTCGCATAAATCGTTGTAGATGACACATTTTTATCTTATCAATTTATACGTGAAATTAGTGAACTTTTGCCAACATTGATTTTTATTAAAAAGAAAACGTGGCACTTGTATTTTTGGGTAGTTGTGTAATAAACAAAGGATCATCTTTTGTTTGTAAATATGATCAAAAATCGAGAGGAATTTTATTGAAGTCTGATGAACTCAAATGTGTGTGTGACCGTGAATATTGTTCTATTATTATCTTCTTAATTGAAGTTTCGCATCTTATTTATGTAATACAGAGTTCGAGCTGTGTCGTCTACAATGTCTGTTATCAATGTAATCTGTCCTTCCTGGGGCACTAAGACACTTTAAAATAATTATAAAAATAATGAAACTTTATTAGTTATCTTGCTTACCAGCCACAGCCAGGGCCTGATCCAGATCCGCTGTATATTGTTCCTTATTGTACACATCCTCAGTAATTGTATTAATTTTATTTGCCATTTTTATGAACACATAAAACTTAAACTAAAAATTTATTTAAAAAAACAAAAATTCACCACCCGCACCGATATCAACAAGCATAGTTTTTAATCGCCATGGCTCGACTGCAGATAAAAATGTATTGATGAACGAAAACACGCGATAATTATTTCAACTAATTAACTGATTAATGCTGAAACTCGTCCGATTTACTCGAGCGATACGATGCAAAGCCGTAATTAGCGTAAGAGTGCGAATTATACACTAGTGCGTTTATCAGGGATAAATTTGCAACTCAGTCTGGCACGAGGACCGAATTCCGTGTCCCTTACCACACTACACGATTATTTGTGATGTTCCAGAGTTTTATTTTCGCAAACGACATTGCAGCTTTCGCCCGGCTAAGGACCGATACGCATTTATCCTTTTGTGAAAGTGATTCAATGTTATTAACCTTCGCCGATAAAATTCGGCCATAAATATTTATAAGACAAACATACTGTGAAAACATTTTTATTTTAATTTTCTTTTGTATTTTCAAGTCAACTTTGAATGAGTCCATAGAATGGGGAAGAGAGAGACAAAATACGGTTTACTTTATCGATAAAATAAATTCTAAAGACGACATAACCTTGATTGTACAATGAGTCCTTGAAGACTATGCTAACATTTATGAATGAAATGAAAAGACTGGACAGAAAATAAGCTTTTCGATTTTGAAAACCCTTGTGGTGTTTTTTATTTATTTTTTTCTTTTATTTATTTATTTATAATATATTTTTTTATTTTGTTTTTATTGTTTTTCATTTTTATATTTTTGTTTAGGAGCTGGTTTAGGCTTAGGATCCTTATAAAAAAATTATTATGACAATATTTTTATCATGAAAAAAGACCTAATGGCTTCTAAGACAGTTTCCCCGTATTCTCCGGTGAACTCGGAATTATGGTAACAGTCGTAGTTAAAAAACACTTGACTCAACACGACTACTATAACTAGCCATACCGATAGAGTTCATAGTTAGAGTCAAAATGATTTAGGACGTTTTGGCTTCTGTGCGCAAATTCGCCCGCGTGGTACCCGAATATAAAGAAGCCTACGTCCATCCGAAATAATGTATTTTTCAAATCGTGTCAAAATATGTGCCGCGATTCCGGAGAATATACCCTCTGTATACAAACTTACAAAATTCGTAGTCTCTCTTTGTAATATTATTAAATAGGGTAACTGGTAATTAATGACCGATAGTTAAACACGTGATTGTACTCATGATAACAAACAACTTTCCCAAAGAAACATTTTTTTTTATATTCATTCACTGTAATCACAACCTGTTTATTCTAGGCAAAATCTGGGTTTATCCTTAGCATATATTTGTGCAGCAATTTCTTTTTTTCCGCTAGTACCTAGTGCAGCTCATTTTCCTCAACCATAAGGTAGATCCTTGTCTGGAAAATCTATTACGCACGCACATAGATAACAAGCTACATCTAGTCTGTAAGATTTTCCTATATAATTTCAATTGAATAATTATAAAATTCCTATCACGTGGTATTATACATGGCGTGACGCAATTAATTTATGATCTGTTCTTGATGCTATGATCACAAGTCAAGGAAGGGCTTTGAATTATTTGACCTGCCTAATTTCCGCCATTTTATTTTATTTTCAAAACAGCGGCCACGCATAAAACTTTTATTCATCAATAACTGGCATCAATACAAACAAGTTTTCAAAATGTAAGCTTCTTATTTAAAAATGTAAGCGTTCAAATTTGTGCTGATGGTGATGATTGTAACTTTGATGGCTTATATCTCCGAATCGTGACGCTTTAGAAGATTTTCTCTCATAAAATATTTGGTGGTGTTGATACCAGCTATTGATTAGTACAGGTTTAATGCGAGGTCGCAATTTCAGATAGGCAGTCGCTCCATGTAAAATACTGATATTCAGCTGCATCCGGTTAGACTGGAAACCGACCCCAACATAGTTGGGACAGACAGATGACAGGCTAGGCAGATGATGATGATGAATGCGAGGCCGCTATTTTGAAAATAAAATAAAATGGGGGAAGTTAGGCAAATAATTCAAAGCCCTTTCTTGACTTGTGATCATAGCATCAAAAACAGATGACACCTTTACTGAACACAATTTTTAATTTCTAATCAGTCATGCATGATGTCTCCCACCCGCTGGTAAAGGATTATCCATTAGTTACGCCACACCTCGTATATTACAGTAGCAGCATCATCTTTACGCACTGTGTATATATTACGTTATGATGACCATCATCATATATAATAAGACGGGAATTCTCTCTCTGCTGAAATATCAGCACTTGGCCACTTAGGTGACTTTTGCAAAAATTTCAAGTGCGGAAACGTGTTGCTTTCCGAGGTATTGTAAAGTCAAGAAAATCAACACAATGTAAGTTTTCCATGACATTTTAAATCAGTAGAACCAATCAAATATAAGTATTGTAACACAATTTTAATTTGAGAGAGTTAACCGAGTCAATTTATTGTTCTACGACCCTGAATACCAATTGTAGTACCTACTGCTGCGTATCTCATCTGGAGAACACTTATAATTCATTGAAAAGGCATTACTAAAGCCGTATGTGGTCATCAGTAATATTATTATGCCGGTATTCTTGCAATTTCACCAGTTTTTCGTTCATGATATGATAACATCATAAATAATAATATTGTCATGGTGTCTTCTAGTACCAAATCGACGATGTTATTATAAGGTTTCTTTGCCCCAAGCTTACATATTTTGTATAAACAGAGCAGCAGCAGCAGATTACATGGCATGATATGATAACGTGGCATATTATACCATGGGTATATTGAGAAAGTTTGTTTTTGTTTTATTAGTTTTCAGAATGTCTAGATTATTATTTCTGCTGCTAGTGAAGATGGTGGAAAAGTTAAAGGAAATAATTTAAAAGAAGAGGTCCAAAAATGGATCCCTATGGAACCCCAGACCCAAAACCCTGACCGTATAGTGGCCAGGTCCAGAGCCACATGACTTTAAACTCCTATCTTACTAGACAAACTACCTAAACAAATGAATTAGAATAAATATTGTTGAGGGTAATCTTTTCCAAAAGGGTGATATATGAACCACATTGTCAAAAGCCTTCTGAAAGTACAAAGAAAGAAAGTTGTTCGTTGTTGTTTGTGAGAATGTTGTTATTTAACTTGTTCCTGTTTAACTCTTTTACTTGTTTATATATTTATTAATTTAAAGTTTTCTCTCAGGTTGTTATTATTATTATTGCTTATTCATTGAGAATATTGTGGTTCAACGTACTTCTTATTAGTTAGATAGTTTTAGATTCCCTACACACCAGCTCTATAAAACATGTAATGTACTTACAGTACGGCAATTATTTATTCTTCACATAATACAGCACCAGCACTCTACACTTCCCTATCACCCAGTTCCTTCCGATAGGAGAAGGAAGGACCTAGTTTGCACAAAACCTCAAACTAGACATGCGTTTGCAAATCGTTTTTATGTGTTTTTAGGACCTTTTCTTTACAATAGACTCAACAAGATACTAAACTTCTACAGTTTAAGTTATAAAAAATGTAGTTTGGTAATGTCAGATTATTTAGCGGTACTTAATTACACAGACACAGAAAAACTTCTAGAAGTTGTGGTTTGATTATGTTATCGTATCTATTTGTACATATTTACTTAAGCTAGTTTTAGGGTTTTTCTTTTATACCAACTTGATGCATAGTTATAATTGTTAATAGATTAATTTAATTTTATAATTTTATTGTCCTTATTGAATTGTGCTAGGTAAAGTGATGGCCTGAAACACAGGTTTAAATAAACCTAGTTCGGGCAGGTCGCTGACATCTAAATTGAACTATTGAATACTTGCGACTGTAAAATATATTGTAGTTATTGATTACTTATAAGTACTTATAATTAGTATGAGAAATAATACTACTGCGCTTAAATGTACACTTTTTGTAATACTTTTTAAATAAATTATTCTTATTATTCTTATTAGTTTAAAATTGTATTATGTTATAATCTAGTGCTCCTAGAAACTGCTATAATAATTATGTCTCATTATTTGTTGCTAATAAACTTAGAAAAAGATGTGTACAAATAAACAAATTACCAAAGAAAACAACAAATATTAATTTAACAAACCATTTAATTTAACAAATAATTTAACTTAACAAATAAATTAACTTAACAAATAATTTATTTTAACAAATAATTTAATTTTTAACAAATAGTACCTAATATTTTAAAACTACTTATGATTCAACACACATCACACACACGTTACACCACACACACACATACACACATCTACATCAATATTCATCATCATCATCACACACATCACACACACACTCATCATCATCATCATCATCATCATCATCATCATCATCATCATCATTTACATCATTTACATCTTCAACTGCTTGCGGCTTGTTATTCGTAGGCGATCTTTGTGTACCTGGTAATAAAAACGCGAGAACGCCGCAATCTGAAAAAAAAAAATACAATTTTGATTATTGTGGCTATCTTGCTAAACGATTATTGTCAGGAGCTTGGGTTTGACATATTTATTTAATGTTATGTTGTTAATAAATACCTAGTTCCTTTGTACTCAAATCTAATTATGTCGTTTTCCTTTGTTGTCTACTAGCATAAAGCATAAGCATAATCAGCCTTTTAATGTTCCCACTGCTGGGACGCAGGCCTCCTCTCTATGAGAGGGAATGGGCTATAATCCACCACGCGGGCCCAGTGCGGGTTGGTAGATGTCACATGTCTTCGAATTTTTAGTTCTAGGACATGCCGGTTTCCTCACGATGTTTTCCTTCACCGTTTTGAGAGCAGTGGTGATGAAATAACTTACACAAAGAAATGAGCCTGGCTGGGTTCGAACCCACGACTTACTGCTCGTAAGTCGAGGTCTCCACCACTGGGCCACCGCTGCTCGTGTTATCTACTGCTGTTGTCTACTGTGTTGTCTGCTGTTGTCTACTGTGTGTACATAAAAATTAAAATAGGAGGCTATGTATTTTCCTCTGCCTTGTATCCCTTTTCGTAAGCCCATTCAGTCTCATTCCTAGGTTAAGGCAGCTCTTCTTTTCTTCCTAAGTACAAGGTAGTAAAACGATATATTTCAAATACTTACATATTAGTAAACCTCCAAAAAAATAGAACGTCATTTCGCAGTACACGTTGAAAAGAAGGCCCGCGACGTTGGCGCCAACTATTGAGCCTGACCGACCCATCATCATGGTTAAACTGATAGCCATGCCCCTAAAATAAAATAGATAAATATTTTAAACGTAGTGCAATATGTAGACATCTTACGCTTTGAAACATGGTATAATGTCGACTGCCTTGGTCTCGTGATTGCATGTGCTATTGCTCAATCGAGCAAAGTGCTATTGGACTTTTCCTTCAAGAATTTCACAGTAGCAGCCCAAGAGTGACGATTTGCGCCTAGTTAGTGGCTCACCAACTGTTACATTTTAATTTAAACATAACTGTCAAAATGTGGGTGTAATAAAGACACATCTGACATCTCTGCCTAAACATACGGGAATACGATATATGCGTGATGTTATGATAGCTAAGAATTAATTTAACATACCTCAAATGTGTAGGGAAAAATTCCACAGAATATGCATTCACGGGTCCGATGGCAAGAGCCGCGACCGGGATCGACGACAGAAGAACAGCGAAGATCATGTCTTGCGTTATGAAGTTGATGAGCATAAGGAAAGTTCCTATAACGAAGAACACTGTGATGAGAAGCCTCTTCTTGCCGATGAGCTTGACAGTGCTGCCGACCACCACGGCTATAGCTGCACAGCAGATATTTCCCACTGAATTGATAACAAACGTTTGGGTTTCTATCGTGTCTATGCATTCTTCTGTTCCCTGCAAGAAGAGAAGATTGCATGTTACAGATCATGGCTAATACACTCATGGATTTCATACAATATCACCAGCAAGTCTTGAACTCAGGAAGTTACTAGGTGCTAAAGTAATCGAAAAACTGCAATGTACTGGACATGATCCAGTAAGTATATTACGATATTCAGTTTGGATATCGCGCATCTGATGCCAAGTGAAGTAGCTTAAATTGTAGTTTCGGTTATACCTTCCGTCATTAAGTCGTCTGGAGATAACAGTTTATTATTCAACGTAGTATATTGCTAGCATAGCTCACTCTGGAGTATGGCATTTAGAATTTTCCCAGTTGGCCATAGAATAATCGGTTCATTATTTCGGCAACATACAAAAGCGCAAGACCCTATCATGAACTTGCCTGGTCTCTCGCTTGTATTCTTAGCCTCAGTACTAACCTGATTATATCTGTCAAAGATGACGTCACAGGCTGTCATGTCTTCCCCGTCGACGGACATCACCCTGTTCAGTACATCTGGGACCCAGGAGTATAAACCATTTAATCTGGAATAATTACAAATAAAAATATTATGAAACTACTTCATACTTCACTTTGTATGGTTTAAATTAAATTTTAATTGGGTTTTTCCATCAGATATTTCTCAGTAGCAGCCACGGAGTCTGCATTTGTGCCCGGTTGATGGAAATAGTGCTATTGAAAAGATACTATAAATAATAGTGTTATTGGGTTATTCCATCAGGAATTTCTCAGTAACAGCCGCGGAATCTGGATTTGTGCCCGGTTGATGGCAATAGGCTCACCCCCTATTACATGGAACTTTTACATAACTGGCGAAATTTGGGTGTACTATAAGGTACACCTCTGCCTAACCCGTCGGGGATTACAGGCCTGATATTATGTTATGTAAATTTTAAATGTAAGAAGCGATGTCCCACACGTGACACGTCGTCATCTCTAATTTGCAAATACCTCTACGTTGTCCCATGTGACAAAGTATAGGTGTTCTCAAATATTCCAGAGTAATGAGTGATCATCAATGAATAACATTCAAATTCACGACTGATGATACTCAAGCACGTGGAGCTCATACGAGTTTATCAGTCCGAGTAATTATTGCACCGCGGATAACTTTATTTTCGAATTGATAGCGACCGACCGCTTTAACGAGTCCTCTGCCTTGCCATATCAAAAGCACATTAAGCGTCCACAAAGTCCTAACAATGGTTATTTCCTTTAAAATTACTATAATCCGCGTAGGTATAACGATACTAATTGAACCAATACGTGATCAACCTTCAGAATATTCCATTTAAATTGATACCTTCGCGAAGACTCATTAAAGCGGTCGGTCGATAGTATTGTATTGTATAACGGGCTGGTGTCCGCAATTCCACGTCAAAGCGCGTATTTTTCGGTCTATAGTAACGAAACGAGAAAAGAAATATGTTTTAACTTACACTGAGAATAAGCCAAACAGAAGAAATCCGTTCAGAGCAAACCATTTTACATATGGAGGCATGAATAAAGGTAAGCTCTGTACTTTCAATGATTTCAGAAAACCAATTTTAGTGTCGTCGTGAGGAGGTGCATCCAAGTGCTTAATCTGAAACCATAGACATTAGTTTGTTAATATATAAGAAAAGAAGAATGGACGAGATGAAAGACAGGGAGGTGATAGGTGTTCAATCAAAAACATTTAGGCGCCCTCTTATTTAGGTGAAAGTCAAAAAAGGCGATTTAGTATAATCAGCAAATAAAACGTTTAACGTTATTAACCCGCACTGGGCCGGGTGCGGGTTAATAGTGGTTGCCGCATAACTTCGATATTTTGGCACCATTAACTATTTAGGTCTCTCACATGCTGTACTCATATTAGTATACTAGCTGTTGTGTATATGTGAGACCGCCTCGTTGATCGAGTGGTCGCAGGCAGGACTTCTAAGCATGGGGTCCTGGGATCGATTGCCGGGTCGGGCAAAGAGTTAAAAAAATGAAATGTGTACTTCAATTACATAAAGTTATCACACACATGGTTTGCAGATCACCTTTTAAGCAAGGAGATGCTTCGTGTAAGAGGGCTTCCATAATTTACGTGAGGCAACTATGGCGATTTTCGACCCCACGACATCTCACCATCTCGTCTGTGCTTGATAACGTAGAATTGATAAAAAAAAATTCAGACAATTTTTATTGCAATTTTCTTGCAATTTCTTGCAGGATAAAAATTATTTGATATTTGCCAAGACCCCCTCTCTCCCTCGTGAGATTGGGTGAGATTCGGCTCGATTAGGTGACTCCGCTCTTCCACTTAACATTAAACAATGTATGTATATGCAATTGAAAAGATACCATAAATAATAGTGTTATTGGGTTATTCCATCAGGAATTTCTCAGTAACAGCCGCGGAATCTGGATTTGTGCCCGATTGATGGCAATAGGCTGACAAGGGACTAAACATAACTTGCGAAAAGTGTGTGTACGATTAGGTACAAATCTGCCCAATCCTTCGGGGATTAAAGGCGTCATGTTATGTGTGAGAACTGACTGCCAGATGAAAATGGCGATTGGCGATGGCGATTTTCTAAGCGAACGTCTACTAACTATAAACTACCTCCCTGCCAATTATCAAGTTTGTAGCACAAAAAATGAAGGACTTTCATACAAACTTGCGAGACCCCTTAGACCCCGTTAATCCGGCCCTGTAGCAAAATCCATTCTTAGCGGACGTCTACGTCTACGTCAAGCGGTTTTCGATATTTCGTGATTATAGATGAGTGAGTGAGTGAGTGAGTGAGTAACCTTTCGCTTTTATATATTTAGATTGAGCGTGGTATCGTAAAATTTCTTCCTTGTCACATTCGATGGGGAGTCTTTTATTATGTAATAAGAAAGCACATCCTGACGCGACGCTGATAATAATTAAGTATAAAAACTGTTGTGTTTTATCTTTACTAATCAAAGATTACCTCTAATAATGGTGTGTGATAATGTCGTTAACATCGTCATTGATCGAGTGTAACTGAATTACTTAGTGACAAAAAATCACGCTTTCCTAAGCGCTTTTCAAAATGACATTCTAAATCTTTCATGTGATGATGAATCAAAGAACGATTGTTTATCTCAGTTTTTATAAATACCACTAACTTCCTAAAACTGCCTAAAACTAGTTTTAATTAGGCGGCAGTGAGCTAGCACAATTTCTGTGTCAAATAATGACCGGAAAAATAATGCATGCCTACCTTGTTGGCTGAAAATATTTCAATGAAAGAACCACGGGCAATTTTCAATGAAATCTAGGCGTAAGATCAGCAGAATTGAAATATAACTCAAAAAAGTTGGAAGTAAAGTCCTAATTATAGCTAATAAGTAGGACTTTACTTCACAATAAAACAACAAGTACCTAATTCACCGGAGAACAGAGATAATAGCACCTGAAATATGATGCCTTTTGTGTATTTTGAATATTAGATTAAAATCTAATAATAAACCTAGATTAACAACGGGGTCCCATTACGCAGCCTTAACAGTCCTTAGTCGATTCTAGGACATCGCCGGCCTAGTTGAGATTAAATTACCGTCTGCATAGTTTTAACACAATATTGTGAACATAATCAGGTTTAAAAAAAATTTACTGTTGTATTCAAATCTTCGACAAATTACAGGAAATTCCAACATTTTCAATTGGTTCTATCTCTGCTCTCCGGCGACTTACATTTTTGTCGCATTATAAATTTGTAGTACTTATTATGAGCTACGATTTGAGACATTTTTATTTTTTTTGGACTTACATCAATTTTGACCAAGACTTATTGGCACAGAAGTAGAGCATGACCTGGATTAAGACATAATAAACTACTTTTATCCCAGTAGTATGTTCCGGTGAGACAATTTTCAACCGTCACGCGGTTGGAGACACTGGAAAATAATAAATAATAATTACCGGAAAATCTTCAGGAGACCTTTTCTGGTTGCCAGCGTATATTCCTTGCAAAACTATGAGTGCTTCATCCAGCTTGCCTTGAGAAACCAAATATTTTGGACTTTCAGGGTAAAAAGACAGTAGACCAGCAGCTATAAAGAAGAAGGATGCGTTTACGACCGTCAAGAGTCTCCATGGTCTGAACATGTATAATCCGAAGTCTATCCGGAAGTCAAGAGACAGTATTGCCCAGGCAAGTACTGGAAAATAAGAAGAAAATGCCTTTATTGTACTTGACACATGCAAATAGTGAACATGTACAAAATATTCATTTACTAACACAGATTGTACAAAAGCTGGTATTGCAGCTAACTAGGTTGGCACCGTTCTCAATACGTCTTAACTGAACTTTTTTTAACTACTAAAGACTGCAATTTTTGTAGCTGCTCCTACTGCCTCGTAGTACACTGTCTAAACAAAACATGTTGGTGAAATACATAACCTCCTCCTTTTTTAAAAGTCTGTTAACAAATGATCACAGATGACATTTGATTGTGCTGTGGTAGATGCCAATTGTAGCATTTTATAGTTGGTCAGTTGGCGAAGATGCATAAATATCGTCACTAGTAGTTGTTTTAGTTTAGTTTTCATCAAAATCGCGCTCGAGACTCTTTTGAGTATTTTTCGCTAATGATCCGGATTTGGCCATACACGCCCACTTGAAAAATTCACCCTGTATAATGGGAATCAGCATTTTTGATCAGTAAGGTATGTCTGATCGGTACGACGACGAAAACAATGATTAACAAGTTTCATTTTACGGAAACAATACGGTCATGAAAGAACACAATGTTTAGTATTTAGCCTTAATATAAGGAGGAGGCCTATGTCCAGCAGTGGACGTCTTTTGTCTTTGGCTGAATTTTGACCTGAAGCAAGACGAAGTGACAAAAAGTGATAGTTGCAATGCTTGTTCCATTTGCCTTTTTTTCACAACAATGGAACAAATATAGGCCTTTACAGTACTTTCATAGCTTTTAACCTTTGAAACCAGTAACTCTATAGCAAACTTATGGTAATGAGAATAAAAAATATTGCGATTTTGACAGTGATGCCAAATCATAGGAAAAAAATCTTTGAAAGAACTGTAGGATACTTTTTAAATTGACAGTGTCACTAACACTACCATTGACCATATTTATTATTTGTATTGAGTTTCCGAAATTACAGTATACTTGAATGTACTTACGAGAAGTCAGAGCTGTGCCGCTTATCTGTAAAGCGTTGATCATGGACATCACCACGTCTCTAGACTGGGCTGGCAGAATCTCACCGATGAATGTAAAGGGTACGGCCGCCGGGCAGGCTATGCTGAACAACAGTAATTGACGTGAACAAAAATATTACGAAAGATCAGAATCATAAAAGGCTTCGTACCAAAATGCAGGAGATTCAATCAACAAAAGATAAAACTGAATCACACCGATAAAATAAAACGCGATCAGACATCTAAACCATTCAATTGTTATGGAATATTGATACTGATATGATTAGACGACATGCTGCGCCGACTCCAAATAACCAATTTATTTGGATACGGGCAGGAGATTCATCATCGATAATTATAGCTCTTAAACGCCGATGTAAAAGTTTCAGTTTAATAAAATTCATTCTTAGTTAATCAGATGTTATGGCTGTTCTTACCAAAGTGCTGTGAGAAATTTGAAAGCCGCAAAGCTGATGAGTTTTGGCATGAACGCAGCTGCAATGCCAAAGATCCCGGCCAGCAGGGACGCGTATATAACCATTTTCTTGCGGCCCCGGGTATCCACGAGGTATCCCCATGCAAACGAAGTGATCACGATACCTAGAAGTTTATTGTTATGTACGGCCGGGAATAGTGTGAAGCTTGGACACAGCGCCAACTGCCTTTGCACGCAGGGGCGTCTAGCAAAAGACCGCATAGTTTACAGTATATAAACTATGAAGATGAAATCAATATATGGGACAATATCAACAAAGTTCATTTTTTGTCAATTTTGCTGGCTACATTTTTTCTTTAGTTTTCGCGAAAAATAAGGATCAGAATAGAAAGTCCAAGCTTGAAGGATCTTCAAGAGGTCTCAGAATATCTCCATAACTTTTTGAGATATTTTAGTTCAAAGTCTAGTGTGGCTACCAAAATTGAAAATCTCAAATCAAAAAGAATTTAAAATCAGTGGCACCAAAAATGGATTTCTCTGTCAGAAACCTCAATCTCACTAATAAAGCTAATCACACAAATTCTCGGGAAGTATCAATAACTTTTAACGGGTAATAAAACTCTCTTTTGTTAAAAAATAGGATAGATTCCGAGGTCTGGTCCTAAAGTCGGACTGACATGGTAGCGTTTTTGTTGGGGAGACTGCAGTACAACCCATGTCTCGATCGAATCGAAGGCTTTCTCGTAGGCCACAAACGCTAAACAGAGAGGCAGCTCTCCGATCTTCTGTATAATTTGCCGCAGCGTATGTATGTGGTCTACGGTGCAGTTTCGTGAGCTGGCTCTGCCAAAAAGCCAGATCTCTTGCCTTGGAGCCACTCAGTTTCTACAAACCTATCGTTGTATTTGTCCAATGAGCTTCTTAGGCACTCGAAACTAGTCTGGAATTCAAACTTTTCAGCTTGCAGCAGCTCTCTGGGTTTTGTATCTGGATCTGTGCTGGATGGAGCGTAGACTTCATCAGTCGAGACCTTTCAAGCTTGATATTGATGTTAAATGTGCGTCTTACTATGTTTGAACATATGCTTCTTGGTTGACATGACAAGACATGACAAGAGATTGACTTCAGTCAATCTCTTTTTTTGTTTCACCATCGGGGCTCTGGCAGGTCCACTTCCTGTGCTCAAGCTTTCTGAAGAAGGAGTTCATCATATAGACGCCCTCCTTCTCCATAAAACTAGCCAGTTGGTGACCCCGGTGGTTCCGCGTCCAACCCCAAATTGCCCAGTTTCGCGTTGAAGTCCCCCATGACAACGGTGAAGTGCTTTTAAGCATCCTCTCTTCGCTGGAGCACAGCATACTGAATGTAAAAATAACTGACCGGATAAGGAACACCGCACTGCGCTCCAGAACGAAAATTGCCGATGAAGCTTATAAAGCTGCCAGACTAAAGTGGGACTAGGCAGGCCATGTCTGCCGGATGCACAGCTGTGGGCCCGAATATCGCAAGACTGGAGCCCTGAAACAGCTAGACGGGGTAGTGGTAGACCGAAGAAAAGATGGCGGGACGTCTGGCTTCCGCGCGAATAGGCGAGAAGAAGCACACCATCGTGAGAAGAGGAAGGAATGCGGGGAGGCCTTTGCTCAGGAGTGGGACAATACGGGCTAACTAAAAAAAAAGAAACTTGATCATTGGTATGCCACACCCTTATAATAATAGGTCTTACTTACTGCCAAGTACATAACATGTATTTGTTAGCTAATCAAACTGTCTTGCAACGTAAAACTAGCTTTATAGGTACAAACAATACATATACAGTACATACTTAAAATCTGGTGGCGCGAAAACGCCATCAAAACAACCGAAATAGGAACCAGGCATAAAAATAAGATTTTATAATATGGTTTAATTGTTTTTATATAATGCGTCTTATGCATATACTAATAAAATTGTTTTTTTTATTGTACCTTGAATTGTTACTTTGTTGAACGCAATTACATCAAAAAATGGAACTGGGACAAGCCACCAAACTTGAATTTGAAGGCGATTTTTTTTTTCCTGATGATTTCTATACACTTATAAAAAAAAATGTGGCCCTAATTGAACCAAGTTACGTAGTTCACTACAAAAAAAAGATTGTAATTAAACCAATTTCTATTTAATAGCCTTTTTCTCCTCCGAAAAACTACCTTGTCCTCTAAATTACTAAGTCAGCCACCATCAATGTGCATCTAAAAAGTACTATCTCAGCCACCATATATCATCGGTGTAAGCTACTGTAAATACATCCCTGCATCGTTGTTATTTTATAGCATCTATATTTGTGACATATATTCAAGCAATAAGCTTCTAAAATAACTATATACGCCAATAAAGTAATTCTATCGCCTTATAATTTTATAACTTAGTACGTTTAAGACTTAGTTAAGTATGACTAATTCATAACTCGTCCCATAATATATACCTAAAATGATCATTAAAAAATTAACTATAGCCACTAAATATAAACAACAAAACAACCGTAGCTTGTTTTTTTTAATAGAATCTTTCTAGTGTTTAAATTCACCAAAAGTTAGGTTCAGCAAGGTGCTAGCTAGGTTCATGGGAAACAACAATATTTTGTGATAGGCGGAGTCGATGTAGCCCCGCTAGGCGGGGCTCCTATTACTAGCTGCAGGGTTTGAAGTAACCTAACACGAACCTAAGACGTTTCCTTTGCCGCAATGCCTTTTTTACGATGTTTATTATAAGTTTATAACAAATTGTGTTAATGTTTATTTTAACTAAATAAAAGATTTACAATCTAGTGGACTATTATTGTTCTGATTACACGAAACGACTCGTCCCCGCGTGAATCGAAGGGCACTCTCTCATTGGTGGTAGCGCGTAGTGCCGCCCGTCTCGCTCTATCGTTGCAGTTCCTTATTTTATGTTAAAATAATACAATGTTATACAACTTCATTGATATAACTTAGCTTTTAAAATATTACATTGTATTATTTTAAAAGCTAAGTAATATCAATGAAGTTTTCGAGTTGATGCCTGAACTATATTTTTTTAAAGCACTGTTAATGTTGGTGAGTTGCAAAATCCGTGGCTGACTTAGTAAATTAGATGGTGATGTATAATCAAAGAGACAAGTAAAAATAATTGTTGCTCTTAACTTGACGCTTTTAAAAAAGTCGAATTAGTTTATTAGAAGCTTTCTTATTTTCCCGAGGCTGACATATAAAATCAGAGGTAAAGTTCCGTGGACAAGAAAAAAATTGTGGCTTGACTTATAATTTCCCAAAAAAAAAAAGAAACTTCCTATCATTTAACACCTCGATTCCCAACGTGGACACGTAAAATTTGCTGATATGATATTCACCCATATTACTACCCATAAATGTTGACATTTTAGACTGTTATTAACCGGTTCCTTCCATTGTGACCAAGTAGGTATTGCCTCCCAGTGTAGGAAAGAAAATCATACGCTGAATTTTCGGTAACTGTTTATGCATCGATGTCCTTAAACTGTGTATGTAGCTTCGTTTTACAAAAATAAGCGAACAACGCAAAATAAATTTTAGTTCAGAGTTTTACCTATGTACGGTATTGAAGCAATAAATCCTCGTTGGCGATTAGTCATATTCAGATCACACATCGCAGCTGGTAACACGAAGGAGTAGCCTACCGGTTCCACGATAACTGCTACCAGGAACAGGCCTAAAGCCAAGCAATACTTTATGTTGTATAATCCGAGCCCTGGAACGAATTTCTTAAGAGTTAATTGTTGGGTTTTGTAGTGTAGATAGGTCAATCAAAATCAAAATCAAAATATTTTATTTCACATAGGTCTAGATGGGCACTTATAAAACGTCAACAAAAAGGTGCACGGTTCGGGTTGGTCGTTTCCTATGGAGAAGAACCGGCAAGAATGGTTACTCTTTTCAAATCATTTGGTATTACAATATTAGAACCTTAAGTATGGGGGGACAGCGTAGGCCCGACAATAAGTCGTTGCTTACTACACAAAAAACGTAGCAGAAAATAAAAAGTTAACAATAGCCAACAAGCAGCTGGGAATCTACAAAGCCTACAATGTTCACACATTCACAAACAATTGATAAAAAAGAATCTATACAAAGGTAAAAAAAATATTGTAAAATACTAAATTTAACAAGTGACACAAATATTGTTATCAGTGCTGTAACTATTCTGAGCAAGAGATGTATAAATGATGAAATGATGAGGAACAAGCAATTCCAATTATTACGGTGTTTTGTAAATAAAATATCCATGGTAATTTGCAATTCTCATGAGATAAGACTTACAGTGGAACCTAACTGGAGGAGAGTGGCTCGAGATAGAAAACAATGGAAACACCTAGAGGAGGCCTTTGCTGAATTAATAATATACTTTAACAATAACACACAAAAACAAAGTGGAGTGGCGACCGCGAACAGGAAGACGTTGCGTTAGAAGCCCTCCCACTAGGTGGACCGATGACCTGGTAAAGGTTGCAGGGATCCGCTGGATGCGAGACGCCCGGGACCGCTCAATGTGGCGACACTTGGGGGAGGCCTATGTCCAGCAGTGGACGTCTTTCGGCTGAAATGATGATGATGATGATGATGACACAAAAACAAAGGAAAATTCAGAATGAAAGGGATTAGGAAAAAAAATGCAATACATAAAAGTTGAACATGTTATGAAACACCGATGGATTAAGAACAAATTTCACCAACGAAACTGTACGTGATCAGCAAATTTACCAATGTCCTGCAGTGGCCAGTGTCAATATTCCATAGCATTTTATGACACTCGCAGCTCTTGAAGAGGGTTTAGGTGTACCGATGGTAATTGTTTCCATGTGAAAATCAGAAACAATATGCATTGTGAGCACAACCGTGATTATTTTACTATACACAGCACTGTAGTTTAGTGTTTACAATGAAAATTTACTTAAATTTCAATAAAATAATTAGATTATGTAAGCAATAACACGCTCACCTGCCACAGCCAGGGCCTGATCCAGATCTGCCGTATATTTTTCCTTCTTGTAAGCATCCTCTTCATCCTCATCATTTTGCATTTTTAACACATAAATCTTAGAATTAATAATAAAAACACAGTTCACTACCCGTACCGGAATCAACAAGCATTGTTTTTAGTCGCCATACTTCGAGTGTAGAAAAAAAAAATTGGGGAACAATAAACACACGATGATACTCAAAAACAATTACTGATTAGCCAGTGCTGAAGCTGAAACCCGTCCTATTTGTGCGAGTGATATGATAGGAAGCGGTATTGTGGCGGGTTATAAACTAGTGTGTTTATCTGGAATCAATTTTTGATACTGTCCGGAGCACGCGCTACTGATTTGGTGCTCCGTAACGTTAACTTGCACTGCAGAAAATAGCTTTTCATGGTCAAAGGATAAAAAATAATAATACAAAGATGATTACCACGGATTTTTGATAGCAGACAGCAAGACTGTCAACGCAAAAGGCAGCACTGACATCCATATTCCAGAAGCCGCCTTAAGTCCATTTTTGAACTTAAGTCGACTTTTGTTGTCATGGCAACAGGTGAAGACGCCCACAACGGCATCAGCAACACCCACTTAATGATGTTCATAAGGTGAGGACAGACTAGCTAGCTTGCATTTGCAACAAGACATCGAGCCGCTTGAGACTTTGTTAAAACTTGATTTTGCTAAGAAACAAGCGAACTTGTGTAACATTTCATCGAGCAAAAACACGAGCGCAGGTTAATTGTACAACATAGAATGAGGTGCGTGGACTGAGGGGTCGTGCTGGTCGTTACTTCTCCTAATTCAATCAGTGTTTTTTTTAATATAAGTCATCAAGATAAATTGCAGCACGCGCGACTTGCAAGTTCAACATATCAACGAAGAGTAAATGTCACACAGTAAGGACAGTCACTAAAGAACACCACCGGCTTACTCCTTTTGCTTCGTTCACGTTCATACATCTGGTCATACACGCAGGTCGCGAGCACTGCCACCTGACCTTTTTAAAAAACAATACCAATAGAGTTTGTCCTTCTAGGGTGTTCTCTTTCGGGTTTTGTTAGTCACCTTTTACTCGTCCTCTCAACATGATCAAGCCATCCAAACATATTCTTTTAATTTTTTGTCTCTACATCTTCTTTTTAACCGCAACCTTGCAGTATTATATCATTCCTCAATTTATCAACCAATGTTACAATACGTGGAAATGCTCATATGAGTACTCACCTTAATCTACCTCCAAAACATGCTGTCCATTTCAAACATAAAATAAGTATGCTGCATGAAGGTTGCAAGCTGCTTTGTATGCTAAAAATGTTAAATTAAAATACGTCACAATGCTAGAGATGTCATAAATTGATGTCCTACCGAATGCTCTTGGTTGACATCATTTGTCAAAGAACTTAAAAACTTAAAACGGATTTACTTGAAAATAAATATTTATTTTTTCGTGGTTCATTTATAAGATTTACACTTAAAATAATGGCATCAAGAATTTTCTATTCGGATGGTGAAAAGTCGTACGTACAGGAACTTGTCCGCAAGTACAAGCTCCATCAAAATACGACGTTGTCGGGCAGGACATCAGCGAAAAAATGTGCTTGGGTTCGCCTAACCCAAAACTTTAACTCCGTATTTAACTCGCGCGTAAGTACCAAATAACATGTATGCTGTTTTAATACGTGGTCTATGTTTGAGGATCGTAATGAACGGCAATCTTTTCTTTTTATAGAGAACCGAATCTCAGCTAAAAAGGTGCTGGTCCAATATTAAGGCTAAGAAAACCAGGACCACCCTTAATTTAGAAAAAAAAGACTTGGTGAAAACTTTACCCCGCCTGGAGTATGACTGTCATCGAAGGTCTGACGATGAAGACGGAAGGCAGTTGCAAGAGGTCCGGAACAGTTTACAGCAGCTTTATCGTGTCTTGGCTCATTTCATGCACTTTGATGAAAACTTTCGACTGAGCTGGAGTATAAGTTTACTTGTAAACCGTGAAAGCTTAAAACAGTGTTAGCTGGAGTATGACTGTCATTGAGTGTCTAAGGATGAGGACGTAAGGCTGTCGAGGGAAGCCCTTATTTGGAAAACTATAAGTAGAATATTTTAGCGATTAATGCAAATATTTTCGAGAAATTAAATTACCTATTTGAATCTATACATAATATACATAAAGCTAAAGAGTTTGTTTGTTTGGTTTGTTGAACGCGCTAATTTCAGGAATTACTGGCTCGAATTAAAAAAATCTTTTAGTGTTGGATAGCCCATTTATCGAGAAAGGCTACAGATATAACATTACGCTACAACCAATACGAACGGAACATCAATGAAAAATGTTTCAAAAACAGGGAAAATTTATTCCTTTTGAGAGTTTCCGTAGCGTGCGCTGCGCAGACTCTTAAAAAGTTCAAAAAAAAGTCCGCGATAGCATAGCATCATACTCTCTCTAACCAGACGAAGTTGCGCGGGTCAGCTAGTACAATACATAATACAACATATGAATGAGCTTTCAAAATATTTTTTTTATATTGTTTGGTGCTACGCAACCATGTGTGCGTGTGAGTACGACTCGCACTTGGCTGGGTTTTTTGTTCATAATATGTATGATTATATGACAATTACTATGGGAATATTGAGAAAGTTTGTTTTTGTTTTATTATTTTTCAGAATGTCTAGATTATTTCTGCTGCTTGTGAAGATGGTAGAAAAGTTAACGGAAATAATTTAAAAGACAAGGTCCAAAAATGGATCCCTGTGGAACCCCAGACCAAAAACCCTGACCCTATGGTAACTAGGTCCAGAGCCAAATGACTTTTGAGTCCTATCTTACTAGACAAACTATCTAAACAAATGAATTAGAATAAACATTGATTGAAGGTAATCTTTTCCAAAAAGGGATGAACCACCTTGTCAAAAGCCTTCTGAAAGTACCCGTATACAAAGTTATTCGTTGTTGTTTGTGAGAATGTTGTTATTTAACTTGTTCATATTTAACTTTTTTATTTGTTCATATAATTATTCATTTAAGGTTTTTCTTCCGGGTAGTTGCATATGACAATATTGTGGTTCGACGTACTTCTTATAAGGTAGTTTAAAATTGTATTTTGTTATAATCTAGTGCTCCTAGAATCCGTTATAATAATTAAGTCTCATTGTTTGTTGCTAATAAACTTAGAAAAAGATGTTTTGCAAATAAACAAAAGATCAAAGAAAACAACAAATATTAATTTAACAAATAATTTAATTTAACAAATAATTTAACTTAAAAAATAAATTAACTTAACAAATAATTTAATTTAACAAATATTTAATTTATTACAACATATTTTAAAACTACTTATGATTCTACATCTTCAACTGCTTGCGGCTTGTTATTCGTAAGCGATCTTTGTGTACCTGGTAATAAAAACGCGAGAACACCGCAAACTGAAAAAAAATACAGTTTTGATTATTGTAGCTATCTTGCTAAACGAATATTATCAGGAGCTTGTGTTTGACATGTTTATTTAATGTTATGTTGTTATTAAGTAGTTCCATCGTACTCAAATCTAATTATGTATGTTATGTTGTTATTAAGTAGTTCCTTCGTACTCAAATCTAATTATGTATTGGTGGGTGGTAGGTATGTGGTAGGTAGATGGTAGGTAGGTGGTAGGTAGATTGTAGGTAGGTGGTAGGTAGATGGTAGGTAGATGGTAGGTAGGCGGTAGGTAGGTGGTAGGTAGGCGGTAGGTAGATGATAGGTAGTAGGGAAAAAGCTGAGTTAAAAAAAAAAAAAAAAATAGGAGACTTTCTATTTTCCTCTATACTGGATCCATTTTCGTAAGCCCATTCAGTCTCATTCCTAGGTTAAGGCAGCTCTTCTTTTCTTCCTAAGTACAAGGTAGTAAAACGATATATTTCAAATACTGACATATTAGTAAACCTCCAAAAAGATAGAACGTCATTTCGCAGTACACGTTGAGAAGAACGCCCGCAACGTTGGTGCCAACTATTGAGCCTGACCGACCCATCATCATGGTTAAACCAATAGCCATGCCCCTGAAATAAAATAGATAAATATTTTAAACACAGTACAATATGTAGACACCTTTTTTTTGGATGGGAAATCATCAAATGACCCCCCCCACTCTGGGCGGAGCGGAAGGGAGTGTCAGACTTGTACTGACTAAAACCCATCCATGTTCCTTCTTTGCCCTTTGTGTTCCAGGGCCACGGTGTCTCTTTCGAACAGTCCCGCAGCTCTGGCAGGCATCGGCCCATGCGGACCCCTACTCGGTTGCTGACATCTCTTTGAGGCGCGCGTGGAACACGAACGCGCCGTCGACACGGCCTGTCGTCATAAGACGGCCGGACGGCGAGCTAGCGCATAACTCGCCGTCCACAGGCCCGCGATATGTAGACACCTTACGTTTTCAAACATGGTATAATGTCGACTGCCTTGGTCTCGTGATCGCATGCGCTATTGCTCAATCGAGCAAAGTGCTATAAGGCTTTTCCTTCAAGAATTTCACAGTAGCAGCCAAAGATCACAATCACGATTTGAGACAATTGGTGACAAAATGGGTTCATCACCTGTTACATGGGACTTAAACATAAGTAGCAAAATATGGGTACAGACACATCTGAAACATCTTTGCCTAACCATACGGGGATACGATACACGCGTGATGTTATGATAAGTATGAAATAATTCAACTTACCTCAAATGCGTAGGGAAAAATTCAACAGAATATGCATTCACGGGTCCGATGGCAAGAGCCGAGACTGGGATCGACGACAGAAGAACAGCGAAGATCATGTCTTGTGTTATGAAGTTGATGAGCACAACGAAAGTTCCTATAACGAAGAACACTATGATGAGTAGCCTCTTCTTGCCGATGAACTTGACAGTGCTGCTGACCGTCACGGCTATAGCTGCACAGCAGATATTTGCCACTGAATTGACAACAAACGTTTGGGTTTCTATCGTGTCTATGCATTCTGCGCCTTCTTCTGTTGTCTGCAAGAAGAGAAGATTGCATGTTACACGTCATGGCATATACATACACTAATACACTCATGGATTTCATACAATATCACCAGCAAGTCTCGAACTCAGGAAGTTACTAGGTGCTAAAGTAATCGAAAAACTGCAATATACTGGACATGATCCAGTAAGTATATTGCGGTATTCAGTTTGGACATCGCGCATCTGATTGGCATCAGTGATTGCAGTGATTCATGAAGTGGCTTAATTTGTAGTTTCGGTTCCTTCCGTTATTAATCATTTTGAACAAAGGTCTCTGTCAGGAAATAACAGTTTATTTTTCAAAGTAGTATATTGCTAACATAGCTTGAGGAGCTCGTGGCTAAATAATAACAGCCGCTCGGGTCGATCTTTAGGTTAAGCCGTGCTTGCCTGGGTTGGTGGTTGGCGGTGCTCGGAAAGCACGTTAAGCCGTTGGTCCCGGCTGTCATTTGTAGATCTTTGACAGTCGTTAGGTAGTCAGTGGCCCAAAAAGTCTGACAACCAGTCTTACCAAGGGGTATCGTATTACTCAGTACTAACTGGGTTGTGGAGGTCAGATAGGCAGTCGCTCCATGTAAAAATACTGGTATTCAGCTGCATCCGGTTAGACTGGAAGCCGACACCAATATAGTTGGGAAAAGGCTAGGCAGATGATGATGATGATGATATTGCTAACATAGCTCACTCTGTAGTATGGCATCTAGGATTTTCCCAGTTGTTCATAGAATCTTGGTTCATTATTTCGGCAACATACAAAAACGTAAGACCCTACCTTGAACTTGCCTGGTTCCTTACTTGTATTCTTAGCCTCAGTACTAACCTGATTAAATCTATCAAAGATGACGTCACAGGCTGTCATGTCTTCCCCGTCGCCGGTCAGCACCCTGTTCAGTACATCTGGGACCCAGGAGTATAAACCATTTAATCTGAAATAAGTACAAATACCAATATTATGAAACTACTTCATACACTTTGTATTATTCAAATTAAATTTTAATTGGGTTTTTCCATCAGGACATTTCTCAGTAGCAGCCACGGAGTCTGGATTTGTGCCCGGTTGATGGCAATAGGGTCGCCCCCTATTACATGGGACTTAAACATAACTGGCAAAATGTGAGTTTATTATTACTACCCTTCGGGGATTAGAGGCGTGATGTTATGTAAATTCTAAATGTAAGAAGCGATGTCCCACAAGTGACACGTCGTCATCTCCAATTTGCAAATACCTAGAGGTGTTAGCAAATTGGAGATGACGTGTTGTCACATGAGTGTCCCATGTGACAAAGTAGAGGTGTTTTCAAATATTCCAGAGTAATGAGTAATCATCTATACAAACAAATAAAATTGAAGTGTCTATTTTTAATGCCATAATAACAGTCAAATGAATAAGAAGAAATTCACAACTGACGACACGACACGACAAAGACACGGCTCTCATACGAGTTAATCAGTCCGGGTAATTTTTGCAACATGGATAAGTTTGTTTTCGAATTACCGCTTAAACGAGTCCCTCCGCCTTGCCCCATCAAAGGTATATAGTAAGCGTCCACAACGTCCTAACAATATCCCACAGACAATCCACGTAGGTACCTATTACGATACTAATTGAACCAATACGTGATCAACCTTCAGAATATTCCATTTAAATTGATACCTTCGCGAGGACTCATTAAAGCGGTCGATCTATAGTAATGAAAAGAGAAAAGAAATATGTTTTAACTTACACTGAGAATAAGCCAAACAGAAGAAATCCGTTCAGAGCAAACCATTTTACATATGGAGGCTTGAATAAAGGTAAGCTCTGTATTTTCAATGATTTCAGGAAACCAATTTTAGTGTCGTCGTGAGGAGGTGCATCCAAGCGCTTAATCTGAAACCATAGACATTAGTTTGTTAATATATAGGAAAAGAAGAATGGACGAGATGAAAGGCGGGAGGTGATAGGGTGTTCAATCAAAAACATTCAGGCGCCCTCTTATTTAGGTGAAAGTCAAAAAAGGCGGTTTAGTATAATCAGCATATAAAACGTACCCACTGGTGGTGGGACACAGGCTTCCTGTCTGCGAGAGGGGCTGGGCCGTCCACCACCTGGGCCCAGTGCGGGTTAATAGTGGCTGTCGCATAACTTCGATATTTTGACACCATTAACTATTCAGGTCTCTCACAGATAGCACATGCTGTGCTCATATTAGTATACTGAACGTGGTATCGAAAAATATCTTCTCTATCACATTCGATGGGGAGTCTTTTATTATGTAATAACAAAGCATGTCCTGACTCCTGATAATAATTAAGTGTAAAAACTGATGTGTTTTATCTTTACTGATCAAAGATTGCCACTAATAATGGTGTGTGATAATGGCGATAAAATCGTCATTTATCGAGTGTAACTGAATTACTTAGTGATAAAAAATCACGCTTTCCTAAGCAAAATTCATTCTAAATCTTTCATGTGATGACGAATCAAATTACGATTGTTTATCGAATTTTTTACAAATAGCACTAACTTCCTAAAACTGCCTAAAACTAGTTTTAATTAGGCAGCAGTGACCTAGCACAACTTCTGTGTAAAATAATGGTTAATCCTGATAAGATTAAAAACCGAACTCAACATGACCGGAAACATAATGCATGCCTACTGTGTCTGTGTGAAAAGTTTTCAGTGAAAGAACCATAGGCAATTTTCTATGAAATCTAGGTGTAAGATTAACAGAATTGTAATATATCTCAAATTATGTCTTATAATTAGAACTTTACCTCACACTAAAACAACAAGTACCTAAGTCACCGGAGAACAGAGATAGAAGCACCTGAAATATGATGCCTTTTGTGTATTTGAAAGATGATGATGATAAACAACGGGGTTCCATTACGCAGCCTGAACAGTCCTTAGTCGATTCTAGGACATCACCGGCCTAGTAAAGATTAAATAACTATCTGCTTTGCTTTAAAACAACATTTTGAACATAATCAGATTTAAAAACAAATAACCGTTGTAGTCAAATCTTCGACAAATTACAGGAAATTTCAACAGTTGCTCTTTCTCTGCTCTCCGGCGACTTACATTCTTGTCGCATTGTGAATTGAAGTACTTGAGCTATGATTCGAACTCAAACTCAAAGCATTTATTTCAATTAGACCATTTTGGCACTTTTGAATGTCAGAAAAACAAAGAAAGTGAAGCTACAGTCACAGACACAAGACATAATAACTTGTGAAAGTACTATAGTTGCCCATTCCAAGGCTTAGATCTCTATGGAGAAGAATGGGCAAGAAACTCCATGGACACTCTTTTCAATCAAAATATAGTTACAAAATCTTGGTTACATCATTCTTGTAGAAACTATACATATTTATGCGAGAACGATGTATAAAGAAGTGCAAAGTAAGAGCGTCCAGAGTAAAAAGATTTGAGACATACTTCAATTTTTTTGGACTTACGCCCATTTTGACCAAGACTTATTGGCACAGTAGAGCATGACCTGGGGTAAGACATAATGAACTACTTTTATCCCAGTAGTATGTTCCGGGGAGACAATTTTCAACAGTCACGCTGTTGGAGACACTGGAAAATAATAAATAATAATTACCGGAAAATCTTCAGGAGACCTTTTCTTGTTCCCAGCGTATATTCCTTGCAAAACTATGAGTGCTTCATCCAGCTTGCCTTGAGAAACCAAATATTTTGGACTTTCAGGGCCAAAAGACAGTAGACCAGCAGCTATTAAGAAGAAGGATGCGTTTACGACCGTCAAGAGTCTCCATGGTCTGAACATGTATAATCCGAAGTCTATCCGGAAGTCAAGAGGCAGTATTGCCCAGGCAAGTACTGGAAAATAAGAAGAAAATGCCTTTACTGTAATTAACACTTGCAAATAGTGAACATGTACAAAATATTCATTTACTAACACAGATTGTACAAAAGCTGGTATCGCATCTAACTAGGTTGGCACCGTTCTCAATACGTCTTAACTAAACTTTTTTTAACTACTAAAGACTGTAATTTTGTTATATTATTCTGTGGTAGATGCCAATTGTACCATTTTATAGTTTTCATCAAAATCGCGGTCGATACTCTTTTGAGTATTTTTCGCTAATGATCCGGATTTGGCCATACACGCCTACTTGCAAAATTCACCCTGTATAATAGGAATCAGCATTTTTGATCAGTAAGGTATGTCTGATCGGTACGACGACAAAAACAATGATTAACAAGTTTCATTTTACGGAAACAATACAATCATGAAAGAACACAATGTTTAGTATTTAGCCTCAATATGTTATCATAATTATAATACGTAATTTTGATGCATCATTCATGTATTAAGATAGGAAAGTTTCGCGCGAGGTTATACAATAGCGTAAGAATGACAGAGAATAAATTTATCATGTCGTTGTAAGAATTTAGTAATTTCCTGATGAAGTTAATCTTGAATCAATTATTGATTATCAAAACACACAAGGAACACAAGTAATACAAGGCAACCTAGTTTGCACCATCCACTTTTCGTATCGCATAAACAATCGCTTTAAAAATTCCCTACATAATTCTAGGTTAGGTGCTCGCAGAACGGTTGGCTGATGGGACCGAAAAGTTGTGGAGTGAAGACGTTGCGTTGGAAGGCCTCCCACTAGGTGGACCGATGGCCAGGTGAAGGTTGCGAGGATCCGCTGGATGCGAGACGCACGGTATGGGTCAATGTGGCGACACTTGGGGGAGGCCTATGTCCAGCAGTGGACGTCTTTCGGCTGAAATGATGATGATGATGATGATGACAAAAAGTGACAGTTGCAATGCTTGTTCCATTTCCATTTTTTTAACAACAATGGAACAAATATAGGCCTTTACAGTGCTTTCATAGCTTTTAACCTTTGAAACCAGTAACTCTATAGCAAACTTATGGTAATGAGAGTAAAAAATATTGCGATTTTGACAGTGATGCCAAATCATAGGAAAAAAACCTTTTTAAACTGACATCGTCACTAACTAAGTTTATTATTTGTATTGAGTTACCGAAATTACAATGTACTTGAATGTACTTACGAGACGTCAGAGCTGTGCCGCTTATCTGTAGAGCGTTGATGATGGACAGCACCACGTCTCTGGACTGGGCTGGCAGGATTTCACCGATGAATGTGTAGGGCACGGCCGCCGGGCAGGCTATGCTGAACAACAGTAATTGAAGTGAACAAAAATATTACGGAAGATCAGAATCATAAAAGGCTTCGAACCAAAATGCAGGAGGTTCAATAAACAAAAGATCAACCTCGAATCACACCAATAAAATAATACGCGATCAGACATCTAAACCATTCAATTGCTATGGAATATTGATACTGATATGATTAGAAGGCATGCTGCGCCGACTCCAAATAAATTGGGATACGGGCAGGAGATTCATAATCGATACTTATATCTCTTAAATGCCAGTTTCATAAAATCCACTCTTAGTTAATCAGATATTATGACTGTTCTTACCAAAGTGCTGTGAGAAATTTGAAAGCCGCAAAGCTGATGAGTTCTGGCATGAACGCAGCTGCAATTCCAAAGATACCGGCCAGCAGGGACGCGTATATAACCATTTTCTTGCGGCCCCGGGTGTCCACGAGGTATCCCCATGGAAACGAAGTGATCACGATACCTAGAAGTTTATTTTTATGTACGGCCGAGAGTAGTGTGAATGCTTGGTTTAGGACACAGTGCCAATTGCCCTTGGACGCAGGGGCGTCTACTAAAAGACCGCATAGTTTACAGTATGTAAGGTATGAGGATGAAATCAGTATATGTAGTCTGCTCATAAAAGTTTGCATTTTAGACGGTTATTAAAATAAATCACCGGTTCCATACATTTTGATCAAGTAGGTATTGCCTCCCAGTGTAGGAAAGAAAATCATTCGCTGGACTGGTAACTGTTTATGCATCGATGTCCTTAAACTGTGTATGTAGCTTCGGTGTACAAAAATAAGGGAACAACGCAAAATAAATTTTAGTTCAGAGTTTTACCTATGTACGGTATTGAAGCAATAAATCCTCGTTGGCTATCAGTCATATTCAGATCACACATCGCAGCTGGTAACACAAAGGAGTAGCCCACCGGTTCCACTATAGCTGCTACTAGGAACAGGGCTAAAGCCAAGCAATACTTTATGTTGTATAATCCGAGCCCTGGAATGAAATTCTTGAAAGTTAATTGTCGGGTTTTGTAGTGTAGATAGGTACAAGCGATTACAATCATGATGGTGTTTTGTAAATAAAATATCTATGGTAATTTGTAATTCTCATAAGATAAGACTTACAGTGGGCCCTAACTGGAGATTGTTTTCTATCTCGAGCCACTCTCCAGTGGCTCGAGATAGAAAACAATGGAAACAGCTAGAGGAGGCTTTTGTCAAGAGGCATGCTGAATTAATATTATACTTTAACAACACATAAAAACAAAGGAATATTCAGAATTAAAGGGATTAGGAAAAACAATGCAATACATAAAAGTTGAACATGTTATGAAATGCCGATGGATTAAGGACAAATTTCACCAACGACGTACGTGATCAGCAAATTTACCAACGTTCAGCAGTGGCCAGTGTCAATATACCATGGCATTTTATGACACTCGAAGCTCTTGAACGAGGTTAAGATGTACCGATGGTATTTGTTTCCATGTGCAAATCAGAAACGATATGCATTGTGCAATTTTATTACATTTTGTTAAATTTTTAACTAGTACTAGGTACCTAAACCAAGAGTACATTGTGCTAGGTATTTTAATTTTAAGTTTGCATGCTGAAGGAAGTCAGTGAAATGTGTGAAAGCTTTTATTTTATAAGACCATCATGTACCATATTTCATGCAAAATAAAGAATCTTGAATCTTGAGCGCTACCGTGATTATTTTACTATTTACATAGCATTTTAGTTTAGTGTTTACAATGTTAATTTACTGAGATTTCAATGTCTAGCTTAAAATAATTAGATTATGTAAGCAATAACACGCTTTTAAAAGACAATTACAGAATAATCTTGCTTACCTGCCACAGCCAGGGCCTCATCCAGATCTGCCGTATATTTCTCCTTCTTGTCCACATCCTCAGTAAACGTATTTATTTTATTTTCCATTTTTAACACATAAATATTAAAATTAATTTAATAAAAACACAGTTCACTACCTGTACCGGTATCAACAAGCATTGTTTTTAGTCGCCATACTTTGAGTGTAGATAAAAAATTATTGGGGAACAATAAACACGCGATGATACTCAAAAACAATAACTGATTAGCCAGCGCTGAAGCTGAAACCCGTCCTATTTTCGCGAGTGATATGATAGAAAGCGGTAATGTGGCGGGTTATAAACTAGTGTGTTTATCTGGAATCAATTTGTGATACTGTTCGGCACGCGAACCCGATTTGGTGCTCCGTAACGTTAACTTGCACTGCAGAAAATATCTTCTCATGGTCAAAGGATAATACAAAGGAGATTACCCCGGATTTTTAATAGCAGACAGCAAGAGTGTCAACGGAATAGGCAGCACTAAGACTAGCTCGTTCTTTTCATTTTTACTGACAGAAATATACTTATAGGAATAAAAATAGAACAGTTACCGTTGTGAAGTTATCTAAACACTTTAAATTCAAATTTATTTATCGAGGCGAGTTTTATTGCTCCTTAGTAAATACATCGAGGTGACGTAGGTATTCTTAAACAAATTTTATTCAAGAGAATCAATCGAGGCAATTTATATCAATTGTTGAATTGTTACGTAATAAATGCAGCAGAAGTAGATTATAGAGATTCATCTATGGGTTCTCTTCCTTTTTTTCTGAGCACGTACTTGGTCTTCAATAATCTGAAAGTACACGCCTAGAGCCGAAGGGGTGTTTCGAAAAAGAACTTACATCACAGTTAAAATAACCTTTTAAGTTTACTATTATTAAAATCCTTAATTTCGTCAGCCTGGTAATTACGCAAGATTTATTTGTTCTCATAATTATGTTATTTCCTTACACATCCATAACATTTTCTATTTGAGTGAACCAACCGCGGCAGCTTTGATTTATTTTGAGCTAATAATGCATTATTTGGGCAAAATAATTTGTCTTTGAATACCACTTGTTGTGCTGCCAGAACGTCAATCTCATTTCTAAGGTTCTTTATGATTAATTGCAATGGAACTAATTCTTGTTCATAATATTCTGTGAAGTGGTCCACCGTTGCAACACTCTCAAGTGTGCTATCCTTCCTTTCTTCCACTTTCGTTTCTGAACTTCTCATTTCAGTATCTGGATCAAAAAGACGAGATTGCGTATATTATATTGTATGCATGTAGTTTAGTTTATAAAATCAATTAATTTAAGTAACAGAATGTAATGTAACATAAGTATAATTATCCTCTTCTGCAAATCTCACAGTCAAAATTAAATTTGCTGTAAGAAAACCCAATTCTGGGTTAAGCTCGCCGTAATATGTACATAAGCAATATAATTATTTATTTCAATTTGTATGTATATATATTTGTTATTTTGTGTGCAATAAAGAATAAGAAAAATAATAGCTTAGTGCTGGTTTTTTAATAAGCATGATTATAATTATGATTAGTTATAATTACTAATTCTCAAAAGACCGAGTTTCAATAGATCGAATAACAAAAAGTCCGACTTAATGATAATACGAAACATCAAAAATACGAATTCCGATTTTTTATTAAAGTACCGATTAATTACTATACTGAAATAAAAACGCCTTATAAAACTGAATATTAAGACAAATAAACACAAAACTGTTCGTCAGAGAAGAAGTATCATACGAGTATTATGTATAGTGTGAGAAGGTAGAGTTAAAAAACTAATGACAGATGCGTTTTTCTAATCATAATTGCATAGTTAGTCAGTCTATTGGTTCTCATTTAAAACTATGATTGTTTACTTTTGAAAAAAAAAAAATTCTTTCGAATAAAAATATTTTCTTTCGCTGCTGGTCACAGTTCTGACCTAACTTAACCCAAATCATTAACCAACAATAGAGGGAATCTTCGAACGAAAGATTCTTCGAACGTATGAAAATCGGAAAACAAACAATTCGCATTTATGACTTTCGGAAAAAAAAATCGTGATTTTTAATAATATTCTTAGGTATTATGAAATTCGGACATTTGAAAATCGGAATTTTGAAAATCGGAACATCGAAATTCGGAATAAAATATTTCGGACTATTTGGGTGTTCCCGTATGGAATGGATGGATCCACGGACCAAACTAGGTAAGCAGTGCTTACCTCAAAGACGACCCGTGCGCCTGTTATTATTTAGCCATGACCTCCTCCTTTCCAGGATCAATAAGAATTTAATAATAAAACCTTTCAATTTGTAACTATTTGTACTTACCACTAGATAGCATAGGAGATCTTTGTTTTTTTACTTTACTGTTGTCAATATCATTCACAAATCCAGACTCGCTTATAGAAACACGTTGATATGCACTTGATTTTTTGATTTGTATGGACAAATCATGCTCCGAATCTACAGGAATTCTTATTTCATTTGAAGAAATTCTCATTTGAGTTTTGAGTACAGTGACCGAATCATTTGACAATCGCGTTGGTGAATTTGCTGCGTCGAAAGTTCTAAGTATTCTTTCATTTTTATCATTTAAGTAGCTGTGGAATCCCAAGTCAACAGAAATTAAATCTTTTTTCATAGCACTTTTCAAGGTGCTCGTAGATAGAACAGATGATGATCTGCTGTCTACGCGTTTATCAGATGACGGAATTCTTTCAGTATGTTTTTGTGAAGACGTCGAAGGAATTAATTCGTCCGTGTCGTAGATAACTGATTGAGTTTCAATTAACTCTTGCCTTACTAGTGAATGTGTCTCGTCACCTCCATCTCGAAATCTTGAAGCTATTTGTGTTGTAAATGGAATTCCACTAGGATCATATTCACGATCAATATTCATTGGCCCATCAAAAATTTTGGTTTCACTAAAAACTTCTTTATGTTTTGCAGATTTTGGACTTGGTTCAGTATTATCAATAATTACTGGAGCTGCTATAAAATTCACATTTTCCTCGTTTGGGAATCTTGCTTGACCTTTAGTATTAGAATCAATATTACTGTCATTATTTGGTTCAGGAATTTTACCAACATATTCTTTGTTACCAAATGGTTCCGTTATTTTACCATGCCCGGAATCTGTTTCTTGCTTTGGGCCACTGGGTAAGGATCTTCGTTTTTCGTCTTTACGGACACCTACGGCAGTGTCTCTGTCTCCAACATTATCTAAATATTGGTCTGGACTAAAGCTTCTCTTCTTATCTCTATTGTCTTTAGCTGATGCTGTTGATGTCTTGCTTCCACTTAATAAGGATCCTAAATCAGTGTCTTTGTCTCCAACATTATCTAAATATATGTCTGGACTAAAGCTTCTCTTCTTATCTCTATTATCTTTAGCTGATGCTGTTGATGTCTTGCTTCCACTAAGTAAAGATCCTAAATCAGTGTCTTTGTCTCCAACATTATCTAAATATTTGTCTGGACTTAAGCTTCTCTTCGTATCTCTATTATCTTTAGCTGATGCTATTGATGTCTTGCTTCCACTTAGTAAAGATCCTAAATCAGTACCTTTGTCTCCAACTTTATCCGAATGTTTGTCTGGACTATCGCCCCTCTTTGTATCTCTTTTATCTTTAGCTGAGGCTGTTGATGTCTTGCTACCACTTAGTAAAGGTCCTAAATCAGTGCCTTTGTCACCAACTTTATCCGAATGTTTGTCTGGACTATCGCCCCTCTTTGTATCTCTTTTATATTTACCAGAAACTGTTGATGTCTTGCTTCCACTTAGTAAAGATCCTAAATCAGTGCCTTTGTCTCCAACTTTATCCGAATGTTCGTCTGGACTATCACCCCTCTTTTTACCTCTTTTATCTTTAGCTGAAGCTGTTGATGTCTTGCTTCCACTTAGTAAGGATCCTAAATCAGTGTCTTTGTCTCCAACATTATCTAAATATTTGTCTGGACTTAAGCTTCTCTTCGTATCTCTATTATCTTTAGCTGATGCTATTGATGTCTTGCTTCCACTTAATAAAGATCCTAAATCAGTGCCTTTGTCCCCAACTTTATCCGAATGTTTGTCTGGACTATCGCCCCTCTTTGTATCTCTTTTATCTTTAGCTGAGGCTGTTGATGTCTTGCTTCCACTTAGTAAAGATCCTAAATCAGTGCCTTTGTCACCAACTTTATCTGAATGTTTGTCTGGACTATCACCCCTCTTTGTATCTCTTTTATATTTACCTGATGCTGTTGATGTCTTGCTTCCACTAAGTAAAGATCCTAAATCAGTGCCTTTGTCTCCAACTTTATCCGAATGTTTGTCTGGACTATCGCCCCTCTTTGTATCTCTTTTGTCTTTAGCTGAGGCTGTTGATATCTTGCTTCCACTTAGTAAAGATCCTAAATCAGTGCCTTTGTCCCCAACTTTATCCGAATTTTTGTCTGGACTATCGCCCCTCTTTGTATCTCTTTTATATTTACCTGATGCTGTTGATGTCTTGCTTCCACTTACTAAAGATCCTAAATCAGTGCCTTTGTCCCCAACTTTATCCGAATGTATGTCTGGACTATCGCCCCTCTTTGTATCTCTTTTATCTTTAGCTGAGGCTGTTGATGTCTTGCTCTCACTTAGTAAAGATATACTTTTTTGTAAAATAGGAAGCTTGGATTGTGATATTCTTTGAGAATCTTTTCTTTCTTCTTTTGTTGGTTCATCTTTTGTGGCAAGTGTATCATCTTTAATATCATTTTGTTTTGTAGGTTTGTCGTTACTTACTGTAATCTCTTCTACCTTGGAATCCCGCTTTTCTCTCGTTTCTGCTGGTGGTTTGGTTACAGTGTCATTTTCCTGACTTTCAGTGTCGCTTTCCTGGTCGGAAAAACCACCTCTGGTACGAAGAAAGACCTTTGGTATTTTATTTGCTTCTATGTCACTATGTTGCGATTTAGAGGTAGCATTTGAGGTTGATTCATTTTCTATTGATCTATTCTCAGGATCTATATTTTTCTGCTTGTCTTTAGAGTTTACAAAATGTTTATCTTTGGTTGTTGGTGTTTCTAATGATGGTTTTGATTGACGCAAATTCATTTCGCTTGTTTTTAAGCTCTCATTCTTAGTTTCTGAGTCCACAGCAGCAGCAGCCGGATCGCTGAAATTAAAAGGAATTGGAATTGGGATTGGTGGCGGCATTGGCTTTCTTAAACACTCTATTTTCTCAATTTTATTAGGAACTGACCTTTCAGTTTCTTCCATGTTGTTTTCAGTGTCTATTTCTTCAACAGGCTGTAATTTGGATTCATCTATGTTTTTATCCCCGAGTTTATTCGGTGCGGTATATTGTTCACCATTGGAAGATAAACTTTCAATTTTTGAGGACTCCACGGGTTTATCGTCAATATCTACAGTAGCAGATTCTTGTTTTGGCACTTCAGTTACATTAGCATTATCGCCTTGCGTTGCCAGTATGTTATCATTTGGATCAATGTCTTCGGGTTTCCGCTTGCTGGACATTATGGGGATAGGGACTGGGATGGGAATTAGTTGGGAAACAGACATTTTGAAAGATTCCTTCACTGATTGCCTTAACTTCGTAACATCAGATGATCCGTGTAATGGATGATCACTTGGATCCAATGTATCTTTCTCCTTTATACGATGAACTCCTTTTGGAGGAATAAAGTAGGGCTCTGAATGGTCGTTGAATGACTTTCTCGGTTTGTCTTCACTAGGACCTCTACTCCTAACAGTCTTATCATCACTCATTCTTGGAACACTTTTTGTTTTAGGAGGATAAGTTATTATCGAATTGGAATGTGTGCTAGGGTAATTTATCGACGACTCCCCATGATAAATGTCTACAATAGAATCAGTTTTATCTGGGAACTTAGTATCAGTTGATTTGTCACTAGATCTTCTTTTATTTTTGAATAACCCACTGTCGAAAATTGAACTATGTCTTCCATTACTTTGAGTATCCTCATCATGTAGTATGACAGGTTTTTTATTACTATTAACGTCAGATCCAACATTTTCTTCATCACGTAGTTCTTCTTCTTCTTCTCGTTCAGGTCCGGACCTCGTACTGGGCTTGTAAGAATATTTGTCTTCACTAAAAGGTGGATCCAAACATCCTCCTGAAATCACACCAATTTGAAGTATTATAAATTAATACAGAATTTAAGTTAAATGTGGAGTATGTAAAAGAAGAATATTATGAGTGTTCCCAGGAGCATTTTATTTTCTTTATTTATTTAAGGAAAAACAAACAGTAGCACAATTAAAATAAGTCACAACATCATAAATTTAACAGTGCGATATTAAAATCAAAATTAAACTATGCAGTTGTATCTAACCTGGTTTACACTTTCCAAACAACCACTTTGGTCCTCCCTGCTGAGTTGAAACAGAGTAATCTTGATAAACGTTTTTGGAAAGTGTAAATGTTTGTTTGAATGTACCATCTGATTTAGTAGCCTTAGTGGGTTCAGTAATATTAGCACTGTATGACGAACTAGGCATGTATGGGTGCTTGTCATCATGCACAGCTCCTAAACATATTCCTGTAATAATGAAATGTTAATAATGTTTGCAAACTGTTTGTTGTGTTTTAGTAGGTTAAGTTCCTGTAGCAACTTGCATACACTTGGGAAATGCGGTATCGATGGTTTCATAGTTTAAGATTCTTGTCCAAAATTCATTAGTTACGGTCGTACCAACACCGAATTGTTCTATTAGATAAATAACAATGAATATTAGTTTGTAATGTTTTATTAAGTGGTAATCACCTGGTCTTAGCATATCGAAAAGTTGTTTGTGTAGTTTCCTTGGTTTCTTTTCAAATTCCGCTTCCATGAATACATCAAAAGTCATAATAGTTCGATCACTGTTCACTAGTCGAACCTTTTGTAAAGTCTTTGACCTATCATCAGCTTTCCATGAAACATCATGGTTTTCATCCTTTTTCCTAACTTTGATTTTCACATTAAGTGGTATACTTTGTGAAATACTTTGCATTGATTTGTTTTTTGGAATAGCTTCTACATCAAATTCTAAATTTTGTACGATTTGATCCACTACAGCTTACTGATTATCCATACTGTCGAAAATTCAAAAATAAAAATTAACTTCAGAAATGTAGATCGTCTGCTTCGTCGGTATAGTCGTCGTAATCGAAACTGGTGCGTGTAGGACTTTTGATCTTTCAATTAGCTTTTTATTAGGAAGTGAAAGAGAAAGAAAGAGAGAGAGAGAGAGAGAGAAGAATAAAAACCCCAAGTAAGGATTTGTGCACGGTTCATAACCAAAGGCTCATCTCCTAACGAAAATAAGCGTGGCGTTGTTGTACGAAATGTACAGACTTCAGGTGTAGAGTCTAAGAACCTCACGTCCCAGCCGCCGCGGGAGACGCCCTGGGCGTCGGGGGTCACGTGGTGGCTTCCGACCACCGTAGGCGCTGGCCTGTGGACGGCGAGTTATGGGCTAGCTCGCCGTCCGGCCGTCTTATGACTACAGGCCGTGTCGACGGCGCGTTCGTGTTCCACGCGCGCCTCAAAGAGATGTCAGCAATCAAGTAGGGGTCCGCATGGACCGATGCCTGCCAGGGCTGCGGGACTGTTCGAAAGAGATACCGTGGCCCTGGAACATAAAGGGCAAAGAAGGAACATGGATGGGTTTTAGTCAGTACAAGTCTGACACTCCCCTCCGCTCCGCCCAGAGTGGGGGGGGTCATTTGATGATTTCCCATCCGGAAAAAAAAAAAAAAAAAAAAAAGGTGTAGAGTCTCCACATGAATGATATAACTAAGATTTTGTAACAATATTTTGATTGAAAACAGTGTCCATAGAATTTCTTGCCCATTCTTCTCCATAGAGATCTACGCCTTGGAATGGGCAACTACAGTACTTTCACAAGCTATTATGCCTTGTGTCTGTGACTGAGCTTCGCTTTCTTTGTTTTTGTGATTCAAAAGTGCCTGTAATGGTCTAATTGAAATGCTTTGAGTTTGAGTTTGAGAGGTACATAAACCTCACAATGGATCTGAAGTAAAAAAAATAAACAGCATGAGGTTATAAATATCATTTAATACGTCCTACATTTATATTTATCCATCAAACACAATCGAATAAACAGCACGATTTGATTTTGTATTTTGTCCAGATATCATCATTTCTGGGTCAATACTATTTGTATTTTGTCCAGATATCATCATTTCTGGGCCAATACTATTTGTATTTTGTCCAGATATCATCATTTCTAGGCCAATACTATTTGTATTTTGTCCGGATATTATTATTTCTGGGCCAATGCTAGTAGGCACAGTTGTTATCATCATTCTTGCTTTTGAAGGTGTTTTGTTAAATAGTATACCAAGAGCAGTGCATTGCCGTTTTATGTCATTTAACCACATTTTAAGTGGTAATATTTCACTTTCCATATATCGTACACATTCTACAACTCTCATTTCTCGTGGAATTTTATGCATTTGCTTTATTTTTTTGGGTGATTTTATTCTTTTTACATCTACCATTGTGGAAACTACTTGATAATCGTCAGACAATTCACTCTCTGGGGAAATACTCCCTAGTAGTACTAAATCTCTCTGAGATTCGTATATTTTACAAGTCACAGCTTTAGACGCAGTTCTATTAACGAGCTGTGTTTCATGAGTATTAACTGAACATATCGGAGATAAAGTTAGCACACGATTACTGGAAGTCTTGGCTGTAAATGTATTCTTTACAATATTTTTTCTTTGAGCAATATCGCCAAATACGGAATACACATTTTCTGTATTTGTTATTTTATCTAACGATTCATTGTATCGATCTGTGTCAAAAAAATCTTGACAATTACTTGTTATAACTTCTACTGAAAAAAAAAAGAACAATAAAATTATTAAAAAAAATACCCTAGTGATCACAACGTATTGTCTCCAAATGTCTAGATTAATGGTGCGCTAACACATTGCGTTAAATTCATTTTAATTTTTCGTCATTTTTAGGCCCGAAAATTACTTGTTTTTTTTGTACAATGTTTAAGCGCTCGTGTAAGGCATACCTTTGTCGTCCTCAGTATTTGTTTCAGTCTTTTTCTTTTCTATATCCTCTGGTTGCAATAAAGTATTTGTCGTATCGTTGATATTAGGCAGATTCATATCATTATCAGAATATATGCATTCATCCACGAATCCACGAGCAAAATATTCCTTGCTTGCCTTGTTATCAGAGTTTTCTAAACATTTTTTAAGTATAAACGTATCGCTTATTATTTTAGAGATATCGCCGGAACCTGGGCATCCAATCATTGAATTTGAAGATGTAAGTAACAAATCGACACAGGAGTGATATGTCTTGACAGAGGCATGATCGCTATCTTCTTGTATAGCTGGCCATTTACGCAGGACGACTTTGTACGTCATGGGTATCGAATACTCTATATAATTATTATTATCTTGTCTCCAAATGAGTTTGTCTAAATTTTGTATACATGACACTACAGGCACAATTTCTAAGCAACACATAGAATTATCAATAGTTTTTTTTTGGTAAAGGGGTTGGAATTTAACTCTTAGACATGCATTTTCCATTTTCAACTAAATAAGCAAACAAACAATCTGAAAAAAAAAGAAAATAAAAGTTTTACAGTGGAAGACCATTACTGACTTTGCTTATAAAATCTTGCTAAATATGGTTGGTATCTACTTATTTCATAATTATTGAAGGGAACTTGGGCCTAAACTTTATTGTATCGCGAACGATAGAAAACAAATATCGAGGACGAAGTAGTAAAAAAATGGCAAATGAAGGTTTACAAAACGTTCAGCTTTGTGGAGTGTACATTCACACCCTGGTGACACGGCAATAATCTGTACGATATTTTAGTTGTATAATTTTGGAATCATATGATATGAACGCATTTCCAAGCTGCATAGTGTTTTTAACCTTAAAAAAGATCCTGTTCAAATTTTTTTGCATATAATAAAATCGTTAAAATCCAAATCGATGTTCCGACTTGGCGTAAAAACTACTGCTTAAATCCTGTTCAAATTTTGCACAAATATTTCTTACAGGTTTTTTCAAATGTTAGGCTATATATTATCACGCTTCTTGCTAAGTGGGTGAGCAATATTGCATTTTGTCCGTATTCTTCAATTGTTTGACGTTTCTGTCATGACAAGCACCAGAACGGCTATTTAAAGCTATGTCAACAGAGTAAACCGCCTAGCGAGTTCATGACTGTTCTGTAAACATTTTGGTCTCAAAACCTCCAAGTTGCAAAATATCCATGTCTCATAATATTTAATTTTTTTGTATGAGTGGATTCTTTTATTCTGCAGTCATAATGCTTAGCCTCTTTTCTCAATTTGAATAGGAACAAATATAAATTAGGTTTCTTTGGAATTCGCCGGTTCAATCGATGATGGCATATGTAGGTAGGTTTACAAACAATGTTATTTAATATCATCATTATTACATTGTTAATTAGGTTACTAACATAACAAATCGGATGGACCTTTGAGTAAAAATGCTTTTTTATGCCATTGTAATTTAGTGCCATTGAAATTATAAATTTAGATTTCATGGTTTTCCTTTCATTTAATTTATCATGATTGTTAGAGAGATTTGATCCTTATGATTGATCATATCGATTGATGCCATAAAAGAACAGAGTTTATTTTTCGGAATTTAGCCGGTTCGATTCCCGAGTGTGGCAAGCAAATTTTCGAAAATCTTTGAATGCAGATTTATTTCTTTTTAAAAATAAAGGAATGTTTCCTTTGAGTAAAATTTTCTATCTCCAGTATTTAGAGTACTTTCACTCCAGCCCCCGTAGCATGACCACCGTAGACAAGGATTTCTTTGACGGAAGAATCGACAAAATGACAGATAGTGCAAAGAAATCTGTCATTGTGTCGACACAATCGGTCATTTTGTCGATTCTTCCGTCAAAGAAATCCTTGTCTACTGTGGTAATGCTACGGGGGCAGGTGGCTTTGAAAATTCCATCCTGGTTATGACCATTTTGATATACATAAAAAAGGAGTATAACATCAGCATTACTGTTTGATTCTGATTTCTGATTTTGATTGACAACTGATAGAGTTTTTTTTTTTTTTAATAAAATGGTTCTTTACAATTAATTTGTTTTATTTTCCTATGTTTCCGAAACTGTGATCTTAGTGTTTTTTTTTTCTTAACGGAGATAAATAGTACCTAAAGTAAATAGTAAAGTTACACACCGTCTTCGTGATCATTTTGTCTTTTATTTATTTTTTGTATTTCAGATTCACAAATTCTTTCTTAGGACCTGCAATGATTTCGAGTGAGTTTTTGATGACAATTACCATCAAGAAAATGTATTGGTTAAAATTTTCAAACCAAAATGTATGGGAAAAGTTTTTGATCAGTATTACAAACAGGATTGATTGACATCAAAAAATGTTTTGTATAAAATGGCCATTTTCTTGCCAACTGTATTTTTTTTTAAATCTGTGAGTGGGGATCGAAAAATTATAGATAGTCTCCTAAGACTACTTTCATGTAGCTGTAACGGTTAAGGTAGTTCCTCTTACTACCCCCTTGAACGTTTCCACCCTGTATAATTTTACATCTTACGTCTACTTATAAATACAAAAAAAAAAATTGAATTTTATGAGACATGGATGTTTTGAGACTTGATTATTTTGCAAACCTGAACGTTTTGAGATGTAGATATTTGCATCTTGGGGATTTCGAGATTTGGATCTTATGAGATATGAAAGTTTTGCAACTCGAATGTTTTGAGACTAAACCCTGTAAACTACGGGTCGCAAGTTCGAACCCCAGTACTAATTTCACTTTTT
This sequence comes from Noctua janthe, assembly GCA_910589295.1. Classification (NCBI taxonomy): domain Eukaryota; kingdom Metazoa; phylum Arthropoda; class Insecta; order Lepidoptera; family Noctuidae; genus Noctua; species Noctua janthe. The sequence continues at coordinate 5,804,665 of OU342561.1, forward strand.
GTGATTTGTTTTAATATTGTTTTGATGCTGTGACATTTCCATTTTTTTTTTATTGAGATCGTTTGTATTCCTATTTTCCTCATTTTTTTCTTCAAATATTTCTCCAAAAAGTAATAGAAAAGACAGTATAAAAGAACAAAACATGCTGCGCCGACCCCAAATAAATTGGGATAATAGAGATTTTGCCAGTAAGTCCTCTAAAACGCAAGTGTAGGGATACTTTGGACACCAGTAAGTCGGCCATGGTCTGGTCGGGAGCCGCGTATGCACATTGAGCTGCTAAAATACATGGAAGTACATGTCTATTATGTATCACCATGGTTAGGATATTACAGATTTACGACTAAAATCTTTACAAAACTTTTGAGCAACATAAGTAAGACGAAGTGCTAAAGTGGAGAGACTTCATAAGTGCGCAGTAAATGCACTTTTTCTGCGAAAAACCAAATGCGTTGAAAAATTAAACTTAGAAGCTTTTTCATCTGTGGGGATTACACTGCGGCCGACGGCAGCGACGTTCGTGTTATTAATTCGGAAACATGATAATTACCGAAGTGCATTCTCATTTCTCGTTCCATGAACAAACAACACAAAATTCAAGCGTTTACAATATTTTTCAGTAATAGGTTTTTTGTATATTCACACTATTGATTTCCATCGGCTGATTAAACTCTCAGAGTTGAAAGGTTTTTTAAATTTTTATATGGATACTCAGCGTCGCGCGTCGTCGGGACCTAAGAAAGATCATGAATTTCATAATTATTTGCTTTGTTCATAAATTTCTTTTCAGCATGTCGATGGCAATCTAAATTAAATCCCCCCAGAAATGTACTACGAGTTCGTTTATACTTAAAACATAGATGTACCAAAAGGTTTTAGTTTAAATTAACAGTATGTCAGTATACGCGCTTACGTGAGCGAAGCCGCGGGCACAGATAGTTATTTATATAAGTAAGTAGGTAGTAAGTCACCTCATAAACGTGTGACAGTATATTTATTTATTTATTTAACACTTCAAGCACAAAGTACAGAGGCGGACTTAATGCCATAGGCATTTTCTACCAGTCAACCTTTGGATGATGCAGAGACAAGCAGTGGTAGGTGTATATCTGAAAATAATTAGTATATGTCTTAAACTTCGGGTGCACAGAAAGTTGCGGCTTCCGAGTTGTTCTGTTTTTGTTATTATTTTATGTTTTAATTTTTGTGGTTTGTAGTTATGTTTTGGTTTATTAATTTGCCTTAGCTTATTAATACTAATGTGTTCAACTTACCTGACAAAAATATACTGAAAGTTATTTATAATTTAGATATTTAAATTTTATTGTAAAACTGAAATTTTGATGGAAAATATCTATAATAATTTATCGAAACGAATTACCAAAATAACCTAGACATTTGACAACATTTGTTGTATTTTTTTTGTTAGTTTTAATGTCATGATTTTGAGAGAGGTTCTATGTCAAATTAGGTTTAAATATAATTTATATCTTTTACTCCAGTAGGTAATATTTAAAATATTATTTAAAAAATCACATTGGAGTTAGAAAATACAAAACTTCAATTTGTTGAGTCACGTAATCTTGTAGAACATAGCATCATGAATATTAATGTTTCTTTCCATAGGAAAAACTATAATTTGTTGATTATAGTTTTTCATTACTCAACTTCCAAGGATTGAGGCAAACCGATTAAGAATTTAACTATCTAATTGAAATTCATAATATGAATGAAAACGCTGTTTCAGTCATCATCAATTTAGAACATATTTTTTATCAATTGACGATCTCGACTCTACTGCGTGACGATAAAAACTATAATTGGTTTGCCTGCTTTACTCTACTTGTACCTATCTACATGACTGTAACGTTTTTTATTTTGAACTGCGGTCAAACCTCAGATTGCACTCCGGACCGGAGTGCAGACATATAGCGCGCGCTTTTCAGTTTGTAAGGCAATACCTATGTATTAATTTTGTGGAATAATTTTTGCAAATAATCGTAAATTTTTCCTGTTTTTATCAATTCCAGTTCAGGCTAGACGCTTCCATTCAATATGACTTGCTAGTTGCTTGATCTTATCTCTTGTTACGTTTGTTTAGGTAATGACTATGAATACATAATAATATTTGAATTGTCATCAATATCAATATGAAAGATAGCGTGCACGTTTGTTTTCATCATGTGTAATCGTTTGGCCACGAGCTGAGCAAATGCGACTGTGGAGACAACAAATGAAGGAAGACCATGTCACGTCTTGATGGCTCGTGAAACAAGTGAAATACGTGTGAGTTGTTAAACGTAAGTTGCGTCGCAAACCTACTAGTCCAAATCGTATCGCATGAGGTTGTGACAGGGGCGTAAATATGCAGAAATGTGCACATGTGTACGTTTCATTGATTCAGGGCGCCAGCGCAGTTATGCAGGAGGTAATGCGACTAGTATTTAGATTTTTCTCATATTTCTCTTGTCTGATGGGATTTAGGCTTGGGTTTGCTTTACCAGGGACTTTTTAAACATATCTGGGAAAATCTGGTTGTAGGAACTAAACTAGGTGATACAGACTCTGCCTTGGATAAATCAAATAAAATGACAATTTGAGTTATTCTCTGTTTAATTTCCAAAACTCTCGCTACTTAGCAATACTTACATCACCATCAATTCTTTTTAATTTAATTTATACAATTTTTAATTTTACGATATGCGACGATAAGTTATTGCTCCTAATATTTATGACTAAATTCCTGAATTATCACTAAGCACTCGAATAATTTAGATAAAAACAGAATCTTTACAAAGGAAAGTAAGGTTTTTGTAAAATGTTCAAAAAAGGAAACAGATCACGATCACAGTTTTGTTTTTCATCAAAAATTTACAAACAGAAACATTCCTAAACTTTTAAAGTAGTTACTGATATTTTGTACAATAATTCCTTTTGCTTACTTAATTTAATAATAATTGTACCTACCAATTCATGGGCAGTATCCACCAGCATAACATTTATTTAATTACTAAGTTAGCTTACAATGTGTTCGCCACAGTCTCGGGCGTGGTTTCTTAATATCTATCACTAATTTAAAATACACGAATATACACGAAGTATGTACACAGACTTCTGTCTATAAAATAAATTGGAATAATCCAAATAATTGTGTATTGAGGTCTCCTATGTGATAGATGTCAGCAAATAAGTAGGGGTCCGCAAGGACCGATGCCTGCCAGGGCTGCGGGACTGTTCGAAAGAGATACCGTGGCCCTGGAATACAAAGGGCAAAGAAGGAACATGGATGGGTTTTAGTCAGTACAAGTCTGACACTCCCTTCCGCTCCGCCCAGAGTGGGGGGGGTCATTTGATGATTTCCCATCCGGAAAAAAAAAAAAAAAAAAAAAAAAAAAAGGTCTCCTATGTGACATATAAAAGTAAATTAAACAAAATCCAAAAAAGGACAACAAAAGGACCATTCCAGTGTCAGCACAAAAATGGTTCTATGTTATTCATTTTAAGGTGAAGTGAGACTTGGTAATAAAGTTTGAAGTTACTTCCGATTAGATCCGTACCAAGTCATAAAGTGTACCAAAAAATGTCGAATATGTTAATGAAATTCTTGAAAATACTTGGTGTAAACGGTTCCTTCAAGAAGTCGTCTACCAAGTATTCTGTACATAAAACTAAGTAACTCAACTCAAAAATATTGCTGGGAAACGACATTTTTTTTGGGGTGCATAATTTCGATTTTCGGTAGGACTCAAAACATTGTGGTGATGGCATAAACAGTACAGGGGTCATCTTAAGAAGTCCTTTACAAAACATATGCAGATATTACAATTAAAACAACGATTGCTCCCAATAATTAATTTCGATTTATCGATTTCTTTCTATCTATTGGTTTGGTAAAAGATTCCGATTTCTAACAAATATTTCTAAGCTTCACCATTTTCTCGTCGTCATGGATCACCACGACATGTTTTTTTAGGGCAGTAGATGTCATTCGAATTTAGAATTTACCGGAAAAATATTCTCATAATTGAAAATGAACCGCTGATAGTGCTTCGACTTCCTATACTTAAACGATAAAGAGGTTAACTAACACATTCAAAAAATGGGAAGCACATAAATAATAAAACGAATACATACGTACCTAATTCTATGTAAAATAAGCGTATTTAATTAATTACACACTATATTTATAAGTTTATTTAAATACTTTAAGCAAAGGACTAGATTTTTGAGATCATTCTGAAAGCCGATTTCGTTTAATACGATCTTATTTATACTTAAATTACAGAAAAATGATTTTATTATTAATATTGTCGATGGAGTAGAAATAATTTGTTATTAAAAAAATGGCCATTTTGTTCCTGACTGTCATTTTTTTGAGGACCAAAACCAATTTTTAGTTATTGAAAATCCTTGTTACTATTTTATTCTTACTTATTATTAATATTTTATAATTACTTACATAAGTTGATTCAGGCGAAATTTCTGCGAGTCGTACATAAGGTATTGAATATATTATATTTGATACACGACATGCTAAAAAATCATATAAACCTATTAATATTGCATAATCGTCCCACCTATATTGACACTTTCGTGAACAATCTAACATACAATCCTACCCCTATTCAAATTTGTAACTTCCATCGTGCTCTGACTTACCCCTTTTTGGGGTAAATTCATTCTGTGTTTGTTCCACACTCAGTTCGTGTTGTGAATAGACTGGTGTGTTTTCTTGTGTAGGTACCAGTTTGAACTAGAGTTAAAGAAAAATGTAATTATTATATAAGGTGTCATTAAATAGTTTAATAAGTATTATAAAATACCAACCACTGTAAAAGTGTACAATTTCCTGTTACTTTTTTTTTAATATACCCAGTTTTAAACATATTTTATACGTTTAATCCGAAGCGAATGAGGAATATGATACAAGATGATAGTTACTCAACGTGGAACAAACACTAGGCCTTACAACTAAACACCAAAATGTTCATTCGATGCAACAAATCACGTGTAACGTTCGCAGCATTGTCGTGAAACAGATACGATCACAAACTATGGGGTATCTCTAGCACAACACGTCTAAAATTTATTTACAGGTTTCAAAAATGGTTTCAAAAGTTGGAGATCTAACACGAAGGCGAAATTAAATCTTATTTTAAATTTTCCATACAAAATACCAATGTTGGTTAAATGTCACAGCTACATGACCTAAGTTGCTGAAAAAGATACTTTAAAGTTTTATTTCCCAACATTGGTCCTTCAGCGCAAAACATTTTTGACATTCGAATTTAAAAGGAATACAGAACCCATGTAATTTTTTTTCTATCGTTTTTAATGAGAGTGGAGTTTCTTGCTCATTCTTCTCCATAGAGATCTACGCTTTGGAATGGCAACCACAGTAAGTCCTTTCACAAGTTATTATGCGTTGTGACTGGGACTGTAGCTTCGCTTTCTTTGTTTTTCTGTCATTCAAAAGTGCCTGTAATGGTCTAATTGAAATAAATGGTTTGAGTTTGAGTTCCTCGTTGGAGAATGTAGTCTGAATTAAATTCTTGTGGCTGGTTTTGTATTTCTTCTTCCTCCGAACGTCTATTGAAAGAAATATGTATCGGTGTTAAAATATTTAGAATTCAGATCTACTTTACTACAATGCTAAAAAACGTTAGGTATGAGAAGCAACATCGCGATAACATCCGACCTTGACATCACGCATTTCTTTACCAAACACTAGCCGACCAACCAAAATTATATATCGAGAATATTAGGTACTACTCTCTTGTTTAGGGAAGTATTATTATTATGATAGGATGGATAGACTAACATTAAAAACTACGGTATGATCATGCTTCAATGCTGCCCAGCTCTAAATACTTACGAGTCACGAATGAAAGCGATCAGCATATCCATTTGGCTTTCAAGAGCAATCAGAGTGAATATTCCTTAAATTATGACACTGACAGATTTTGAACGCGGTTTACATGTGCTGATCGCGTTCAGTTTCGTTGGTGTTATTTTCCCTAAGGTTATAAAGTCTTCTACTTCAAGCTAATAAATATTTTATTAATTTTCGTGAGCAGGTTTTCTTTCGAAATTTGATTGCAACTATAGGTAGCTGTTGATGTTGTATTTATAGCAGCTGGAACGATATCGGCACCAAAGACTATTTAATTACTAAATGATTTATGAACACCCCGTTTCTTTCTTGCATTCGTAACTCTAGAATCAATTTGCAAATTTATTCTTTTTGGATCATTATGTACCAATTTTTCTCTTTAGGTATTGTGTTTTGAGTTAGATCATTGCATTATCTATAAATAACATAGCAAATCATCACGCTTGTAATTTTCAAAACATTAGGCAGATGTGTACCCTAAAGTGCAGCCACATTTCGCCAGTTCTGTCTATATCCGATGTAATAGTTATTTATTAATAAATATAAATATTATTTGCAAAATATTTTAAATTATCAAAATTCAGTGCTTGATTTCAAGACATACTGAGACATTGCAAGAAAAAAATTGAGGTTTTAGTGAGAAAACAGCTACAAGTTAATAACGGGCTACCTAATTGCTACTTCGGCATCATGAATAAGAATTTAATTTTCAGATTCAAATTCATAAATTAATATTTTTTTATGAATGTGACACTTTCAACTCAACTTTGTCTAATATTAATTGATTATTAACTTAATAGTTAGTATGCTGCTATCAGCAAACTAATATATAATATAAAATATCAGTATATAATTTAATTTAGTGAAATTTGAAAAACCATTGCTATTTTCATTCGTACTTACAGACGTCACATGACGTGACGTCAAATGTGACATGATATTAAAATCCTGCTGAAAATGTCCCATTTATAAAGTTTTATTCCTAATTATATTAAGTTCACATTCTAGACAACATCCGAACTTTAAATTTATTGGCAGGTATAAAGCTTCTAAATTCCTAGTTAGGTACACACTCCGTGCTAGGGTACTAGAGTCAGTACGATAAGATATGACCACAACTGATCGATACAAAAATAATTTTATACACAAACTTACATCTATGACTAGGATCCATAGACTAGAAGGTTCCATAGACTAGATTCAAATGACTAGAATCACTCATCCCCCGTTAGGTACTTAATTTCTAATTTAAAAATAAATAAAGCGACGTTATCGGATTCTATTTAACATTATTTTCTTAAGTTAATTTTAACACCTATTTACACGATTTTACAATAATAAGTATATGAACATCTAGCAAAATGATTACATAAGTTTATATAAAAGCTAAGTAATGTAATATATCACGCACGATACTGTAACGATTTCATTGTAAACTAAATTCAAAATTTGATGGAACATGGTGTCTGTTGAAAAGTTGACTTTGTTGTTTAAGGCTAGGAATATTAGGTATTAATAATAGGAATTATTGGTACTGACTGAGAACGATAACCCGAGTAAGGCTACACTGATCATACGGGTTTACTTTTACTTCAGATTAAAAAAACGGTTTATTGACATTCATAAATATCTAAGGTCTGATTTTCACAGACAATGTATTTTTGTACAGACATTGATACCGATCACAACAAACTGTGTACGATTGTTGAACAGACAAACTTGTATTCGTTGTATAGTAATAAACATGTAGAATATGATCTCTCATAAATATGTATTTATTGCATTGTTTTCCATAAAATTACTAAGGCTTAGCTTATTGAAGATTTAGGAAGCTTGACACTGGCAGTTATGTTTTTTTTTTTCAAAATTTAATTTAATATACTTATTTTGGTTTTATTTTTGCGCTTAACAATACTTGTTTATTTTGAAATAGTTTAAAACAAACCTTTTTAGACTGCTGCCAAATAAAAAAATAACGATAAATCCACTTTTTTACGAACCTTATCAATACTGGCCTTAATTGTCTTAACGTACCCCACTTGGAAACCAATGTCTCGCAATTAGCGACTCAAAACTTCAACATGATGGTGTCGTCCTGGAAGACGCCCTTATTACATGCATCCGAATGAAAGGCGCTAAGGGGCGTTGGCGGGGCTCAGGTACATAGCCCGGAATTATCTACTAGAGAACGGGCTAACACATCAGCCGCCGCGATGTCGCTCACTTTGCCTTCGAAGTGCCCTCTCACGTGGAACATAAACTCCGCCTTTCCTGCGAACTCTTGTCTGCACATAAGGCACAAGTGGTGTGCATGTGTGTGTTGTCTCTCTGGGGCGTAGTGTGTGTGTCCATGAGTGAAATAGGCACCACCACCACCCCCGCCCCCTCCTTCATTCACGACGGTCGCCGTGGACACTGATGCTGTCGCGATACCGTGGCCGTTCAGAATCTGCTGATTCTGATTGTGGTGGTGAAGTAGCTGTAGTTTCTCCTGATTTGATAAGTGGACCTTTTCTTGTTGCTGAAAAAAAAAAGAGAAATAGGAGGAATTCTTCGTGTTTTTTAAATTTGTCCTTCGATCCGGATTATGAATTTTATTTCCAAAGTTAGGAGGATTTGATTTAGCATTAAGGTTTCAACCTGATGTTGTGTGGCCTGCTGCATCTTGTCTTGCAGCAGCTTGGTATCTGGCAGATGTGACTTGGCATGGGCGCTCCACTCGTCCCTAGTTGCGAACAGTCTGCCACAAAGTTCGCATGACCAGGATACCACCATGCCTGCAGTCGCCGCTGCCACAGCGGCGCTTGTTGCACTTGTATGGACCAGGTTTGTGTTCTGTAAGTCGATAGATGCGTTATTATTTGAACCTTTTAAATATGTTTCTTTTATTTGTTTCTAGGAGTTGAAAAACTAGAACATCACATGGTTTTTATGTATAGATATATTAAAGCCTTTGTGCTGTGCTAATGGTGGTTTATTTATTAAAGACTTGATTGAAGCCATTCTAAATGTATTAACATTTACTAACTAAGTATTGCGACTGTAACTGTTTACCCAATACTTCAAAATAATTCGCACTAAAATCTAAAAAAAATCCACGAAGAACTAAGAAATTAAAACGCTACATACCCAGATGAAGAATACGAAAATGCAGAAAAAGAAACGGCAACTCATAGTGTAGTTCCATATATTTCAGATAAAGAATAGATCTAGAGACTGTGAATCCACAAATATTGATTATAAAACAAATGTTTTAATGAAGATTATAATTCATGCTGGCACATCGAGAACACCTACAAACCATGCCTTGAATTCTTAGTAGATTTACCGTAAAGTTGTGTCCAGGTACCTGGCACACCTGGATTGGCTGTTGGTGCGAGTGTTGTTGTTGTTGCTGCTGTTGTTGTTGTTGCTGCTGCTGCTGCTGCTGTTGCTGTTGTTGTTGCTGTTGCGCGGCTGCGGCCGCTGCCGCTATCTCCGCCTGACTTGGCTTCGTGTCCTCTTGTTTTGTCAACTGCGGCTTCACGTCGTCTAGTTTCAAAGCTGCCGAAATTAAAGGATCTTTAGGGAGGTAACCCAAATGGGTCACTTTGTTGTTCGAATAAACAATCTAAACTACACCTAGTAAAGCTACATATATTTAATAGAATCTAGCGAAACATTCAATACTATTTGAGAGATATTTTTGGTAAAAACGGAAGCTTAGTTTAATAAAGGATACAGGAACGCATGTTATTACGATGAATGCGGTAAAATTAGCAATCAGAAGCACAAAAAAGATTTTAAAGTTAAAAAAAAGATCTCATTCTCAAATCTAGCTCAACGTATTCGTATAGCTCTACACATAAAATGCTTCACTACCGTTAGAGACCTCACAACGGTAGTGATAAGATATGTGTTAAAGGCATCTATCATCACCATTACGAAGCATACTCACGTGGTATTGTGATGGTTCTTTTACCTAGAGGCGCTATGTTCGATGGCGTTATGTGTTTCAGTTTGTTCATATGTAGCACTAGTTTATCTCTTCGGGCGAACGCTTTGTTACATACTTCGCAAACGTACGGCTTTTCTCCTGAAGAAAGATAAAGTTCAGATGTAGCATTTCTTCTCAGAATGAAACGATGTCACAAGAATTTGGGTTAGAAAGTATTCACATTATCTAAACCACACACACACATCATCCCATCACACTAAACACGCATCACATCATCACCCATCATCCCATCATTTCTCATTTCGTCACTATTAATTACATCGAGAAAGCAAACAATAATTACGATTATGTATCTAAAGACCAATGACAACAAATTAGGTGTTGTGAAAGTTTTCATGGGAAATGTCTACTGATACCAACCCACCTGTATGTATTCGCATATGTATCGTCAACTTATCTTTACGAGCTAAGCCTTTACCACAGACTGTGCACTCGAACGCTTTGCTTCCTGAAAAATGCAATGAAAAGTATAGAAGATTAAGCAAATCCTTTTATTTATGTGATCTTTAGTACGTCCCTACTCTTTTGTGGATTACTTTCCCGTTGGTCCATTCATGCCTCTATTATTTTGGAATGAGGTATTGTCGTTTTTAAGGGTGAAACGTTTTGGTATCTGATGCCATTGAACTGAATGATGACAGGCGAATTATCGGTTTTGAATTTAATAGAAAACTAGCCTAGCTGCTAACGAAATAGGTTTTAAAATTGATGTTACCTTCACTTGTAGAGCTAGTTGCTTTTATTGCTGGATGTTTTCTAACAGTCGTAGTCTGTAACGCTTTTAATCGTGTCCCGGGGTGCATCGACCCACCTTCTGCATACGGTTCCGTGAAAGGTATCAAGTTTGGCCTCGGTATATTGTGCGTCACTTCGGGCGACCTGGCGAAATCAAACGAACTGTTTCATAAAAAAAACATAATAACCCTTTCTTCTTAACTGCCTCGGGCAGAAAGAATAGTAGGGATATTATATTTTTGGGAGTTCAGAAATAAAGAGAATATTCAACACAATACAAACACCGAAAAGCACGAAAAGTTTAGAAGCAATTCAAAGTTTAACAAGAAAAGGCAATGAAATTAGATAACGATCATGGAAATATAGAGAAAATTTTGACTTTAGCAGTGAATAGAATGAAAAACTCACCAATTGCCAAGACTTTGCAAGACTCGAACTCCTCCCTCGAATCCCATGCCTACGTCATCAGGTACTGTGAACGTGCTATCCGGTCCACCTGTACTTGAGCTCACTTGCGGTACTTTTATAGGAGAATTAATGGAAGCGTAGTGGTGTTGTGTCGAACTAACTGTGGGGGGCGATGGATGACCTTGATGAGCATTGCCATTTTGAGTTTGCTGAGGGAATATTATTTGGGATTTCTGAAAAAAAAAACAATAATATTATTTTAAGTACACTCGTGAAACGCAGTAAATTGTCACACCAAGATTTCCAAACATACCTGCATTTCTTGATGATGTCTTGCGTTATTATTGTTATTATTTTGTTGCTGATGTTGTTGTTGTTGCTGCTGCTGTTGTTGTTGCTGCTGTTGTTGTTGTTGCTGCTGCTGCTGTTGTTGCTGTTGTTGTTGTTGCTGCTGCTGTTGTTGCTGTTGCTGCTGTTGCTGCTGCTGCTGCTGCTGTTGTTGCTGCTGTTGTTGTTGTTGCTGCTGCTGCTGTTGCTGTTGTTGTTGCTGCTGCTGCTGTTGTTGCTGTTGTTGTTGCTGCTGTTGTTGCTGCTGTTGTTGTTGCTGTTGTTGCTCACGCCGTGCAGCCGCTGCCGCTTGTGCCATATGTTGTTGGACAGCTACATGTGCTTCTAGATATGCAGTTTTTTGAGCTTCCGTCATTTTGTCCATATTAACCGTGCCATCCTGTGTACAAAAAAAGTGAACATAAATTCATATTCTACACGAAGAAACTACCAACAATCATTTCCTCTTCTCACCTTGTTTCAAATGAATGCGTTATGCAAGATGCAACTGAGACAAGATCGCAAGCCTTCGAGGTAGCAAAAAATTAATCAATTCCTGTCGTCTAGTCGGAATTACACCGCCTTCATTGAGTGTCTTTGATGCGGCTGGAGGGCCGGGGAGGGTCGCGTTAGGGTGGGCTCCCCCGACAGTGCATTCACCCCGCAGAAAGTGAGAACGGCCCCCTAAAGTACCCCGACTTTCATTCCGTAACACGAGGTTTGAACACCCTATGCTTAATTGCCCAAATTCGGTGCGCGTGCAGTTCAACGACCTCGGATGTGGCCAAGATGGGGAAACGGACCAGTGACGTATTAGATTTGCGGGGTTCAAGAAACTTTTGATGGGATTTATTAGTTGTATTGGGCGAAAAAATTGTGTGTACCGTCGTAGTTTCGGGGCTAGGAACATCGGGTTCTGCTTAGTAATATCTAGTTACGCTGCTTCCGATAGATTAAATTATGCAATTGAATTGTAAAATAAGCCATTCGGGCGACTGTGTCTGTGCTTAAACTTTGAGTAGAAACTTTTTATATACATTCCATTTCTGTACCAGAGAGTAGTTCTGTAAATTATTTTTTATTTTGTATCTTTTTTTATTATGTGTGCTTAATAAAAAAAGACGTCAAATAAACATTATTCTTTCTTTCATTATCAATTTAGTGCGGTAAGCAAAAATAAAAATAAACAAGATTATCATCGGCCTAAAATTATAAGGTAGAAGATAAGCATATAATAATACACAAACAAAACATAATAATAGGTGATTAAATCTATTATTTATATAATAATCCCACTCACTAGATTACTCTAGAGAGAGATTAGGAAGTTGGTAACGTGTGGATTCCGATTTTAAGAACTCGTACATATGAAATATTGTGGTTAAATCGTTTCAAGTTGATTGACGTATCTTAATCAACTTCGGACCACGAGGCCTTATACCCGATTTACATTGGTCAAGGACACCGAAATAGAAGTACAGAGCTCAGTGGCGAAAACCTAGACAGTGAATGTTGCCGCTACTGTCCGATCGGTTTACACCACTGTCCTTACCCACTGTACATATCTACTTCACTAAACACTTGACCAATGTAAATCGGGCTTTAGAATCGGGTTGTTAGTGTGCATAGTAGCACGTACGAGTAATGTCACGTAGGTACATTTATCCGCTACTAGCTGTTGCCCGCGAATTAGTTCGCGTGGATATTTTGATGTGTATGTGTGTGAAGTACCCTAGTATTCCAGACTGTAATCTATGACTGTCCCAAGTTTCATCCAGATCTGTTCAGCCGTTCTGGCGTAATTGAGTAACAAACACATCCATCCAAACTTTCGTATTTATAATAGTAGTAAGATTGCATCTGGTTGAAATCGATGTGGGGATTTTGGGCAAATTAAAATTAAAATATTCTAGTCACAGACGTGATCTTATTTATTCTTATTCGCTCATTAAATGAGTTAGATGTTCATACCGCTTAACAAAAAGCCGGATCACTTTTGTATCATTTGGCAACAGGAAATGGATGACACTGTTATACATAAGATTTTCTCTATTCTATAAAATGCATAGATATTCAACATTTGTTTTTGTTTGAATGTTCATGGTATGACGTCCCCTAAAGGTAAGGGAGGAAACAGCGATAGGGGCTGAAGCCTCGGGGGACCTTATCACTCATGCACTGATTAAAAACAAACTTACCTAAACGGAGGGTTTGCATATGGGGTACTGAGATAGGGTGAAAAATATGAGGAAGAGAAACTGATATGAACTGACGAGATGGTGAGAAATCCTTTTATGTAGAATAGGGTTTCTGCAACTGCAACAATATTGTTAAACATTTCATCTATCTAGACGAATTTTAACGACAATGTCACTTTGCAATATAATAATAATTGTAGAAGACTGACTGATATGCTCCCAATAAATGTATTTATTGCTCTCATTCAGACAAATTTTTTTTTGCACGATGACTAAATGTTGATGAATTTTCAGTCAATAAAGGCAATCAAGATACAATCGTTGTACATCAAGGACTTAGGTTCCTTAACACACTGCCAAGTCACAGTAGCGAGCGGTAGCACTAGCGACCGCGTGTGTAATGTCCGCGTTCGATTCTCCACTAATGAACAATGATAGTACCTCCTAAACGTATTTGAGCTTGATATAATACAAAACATAAATGAAAAAGTTTACAGGTAAATCACAGACGGTAAGTACAAACACTAAATAATAAAAAAAGTAGATTAAAAATCTTAAAATCTTACTCCAAGATCCCATAGTTGATTGTAGTAAGAACTCAGACGCATTCTATATCACTATTCAGTCATAAAAAACACCACAATTTCCAAAAACATCCATCGAGTACCGAAAAACATGGCTTGCACGAAACGAAAGTACTAGGAGCGCATACTTCAAGAAGCGGTCGTGAAAACCCAAGGGCGGCGGAGCGCGGTAGGGCGGTCTCGAGACGGGCGCCCTCCGCCGTCACTATGCACTAAGTGGTAAGTGCAAGTTAACCGCTGGCGAGCCTGCATGTCTCATCGATCGCATACACTTTCTTTTGCGACGCACCTGGGTAAGGAACAAGGACACTGTCTGGGACACTAAGTGTAATGAAAAGATCCCGACTTTTCCGCGTATTCAAATTCTACGTGTTTCTTTGTTATGCAGCGACAAGATTTGAATGTACTGTTTTGATAGAGATTTTTATTTTGTTTTCTTTTCTTCATAAAATTAATTATTTTAATTTTTCGGAATATCTCAGTAACCTGTAAGCATAAATTATTTTTACGTGAATTTTTTTTTCAAGCTAGCGTGCTGCAGTCGTCATTTTCTATCTGTTTTTGGGCAAATTCGACCAAAATATTAGACCTTGTTATCAATAAAAATGTCAGACATCAATTTGATTTGAATTTATTTAGTTTAATAAAATCACCCTACCTTTGAACAACAAAACCGGAAACGAATCAGAAGTCCAGACAGACAGAATAATCTTTAACGGTCGCAACCTAAGGCTAAAACATGATACTAAACTTTATGACATCTATTTTATTTACAGCTGACAATACGTTCTTTGTTTTAAAACAAAAACAAAACAAAGAAACCAACATGTTTGTTTAATTCAAAACAGCCATTGTGTCGAAAAACTTATCCGTCTTTATGGCTCATTTCAGGGTCGTAACTTTTAATACTTTACGTTGTAAACCTGAAATTTCTGTTATATCGTTGTTTTCATTGTGATATTGCGTGTTTAGTGGTACATCAGGAGAAGCGAGATGATAGCGCCTCCATTTATTCGGTCCGCTGTAATGTCTACGCCGTAGACCATGTTGGCGTAGACGTAGCCTCTACGGCGTAGCATATGCATAATCGATCTATAATGTTCTCACTGCTAGGACACAGGTCCCCTCTCTATAGCACAGGGTAGGCCATAATCCTCTGTCCTTGTAGTTAATCTTATTATTATTTAAAATTATTTTCAGATATACACCTACCACTGCTTGTCTCTGCATCACCCAAAGGTTGACTGGTAGAAAATGCCTATGGCATTAAGTCCGCCTCTGTACTTCTGTGTTTGAAGTGTTAAATAAATAAATAATCAAATAACCATTCGGGCCCAGTGCGGGTAGGTGGACGTCACATGATTCAGTTTTTATTTAATTTGAAAACATGCTGGTTTGAAAGCAACTACGGCGTAGAATCTACTTGAATATAGGAAATAAAGCAAAATTTTTAAGGTACAAGTTGTGATATTATTGGTAAAGGGTGATGAAAGCTTTAAAAACTAAAGATGCGTAAATTATACGTTAGTAAAGTGACTGTTATCCAATGGATGCGCTAAATCACCTGTCGAGTCTCGCTTTTACATTCTCGTCTTTCGTGGGTCGAGAAACTCTCATCGTGTTAACATGGCTTAAGTTTCTGATCTCTTTGTTCATCCTTTTGTATTTCGACAGCTTTGTAAGTGGAAAAAAAGGAGGCCATTCATAGTTTGCGGTGAATCAACTGATCATTCTGACCTAGCTTGAATATCAGTATACAAAGATAAGTCAAGTATTTTAAATACTTTCACACGATATCTATCATTATCAATGCGCACTTTAAAAAGATTAAGATAATTTTAGTAAGAAATGTCTTCTCCAAAGCCGAGGGATATAATAAATATGTTAATCGCACGCGTATCGTATATCAGATATGTATTTATCTTATCTATATGAGGATGATCCTTGAGTATCTAAGGTTACGTGTTTGTCAAACCTCAATAGCTAACTATTGTTACCAGGGCTAGTTTTCCCTGGTAACAATAGTAAGTTTGTAAATGGGGCTGAAAGTTTCGTATAAGTATAAAAGCAAGTTCTTTTCATACTTGTGTTTAAAAGACGACGACGGCGACACAATTCATTACGCTTAGCTTTTTATAACACACTAGATTTCCCCACCGCTTCGCTCACCTTAAGGTTGTAAATTATCCCACGGAAACGTTTTATACACCGTGACTTTTTAGTCGTCTTACAAAGGTGGTCCACTCAATGTACCCCACATAAAATAGCTGTAGGCGCGTTTTTTTTTACCTTCCATAATAGGTACAAAGAAAAATAAATAATACATTAGAATAAAATTATGAAACATCCTGTTAATGATGTTTACGTGTCAAACGGGAGAACATACCTACCCAGCGTTCGGTCCAGTAGATCATCGCTCGCAACAGGGTGTTTTAACTACGTCATGCATCATAAAATGAATGAATGTTTAGTAGTCATTGGGTTCATGAAGTAGGCTGCCGTTGTAAGACGACTAAAAGTAAGTATAAAAAAAAGGTAAAAGAAAAAAAAAAAAAACTAACTAAAAAAAAACTAAAACTAACTAAACTAAGTCATGGTGTATATAGCCTATGACACTCGGGGATAATGTAGCTTCTCGTTAGTTAGAGAAGTTTCGAAATCGGAACAGTAGTTCCGAAGATTACCTCCTACATACAAACTTAAAAGCTTTCCCTTTATAATACGAGTATTAGTACAGCTTATTTGTGGTGATGGAAAGTGAGATTCAAACTATCAACTCTAGAACAAACCATATCCGCCTCCATGTAGCTCTAACCAACGTATACGCACATAACATGAAACTACGAATATTATTAAAGAGGGTAAAAATAGGTGGGGTAATTTCAGTAGAGTTATTGCTCTATAAGAAAAGTACCTCCGAAAGTATAAAAAATGTTTCCTCGTTCGTCACAAAAGATGGCGTGTGGAAGTAATGTAGATGTAACCGGAAATTAATAGGAAACATTATCCACTGAACTTTATAAAATTATGCTCTTTTACAGCCCTCTTTTAAAACGTTTCCCTTGACTTAGATCTTTTGAGCGCGATAAGTTAGTTGCGATCGTAACTTTGCGTTTCAAAGGACCAATTTAAATGTAGCTTCCAAAGTTTATAGTTTCGTGCTACCGCTTAGTTTAAAACTGCCGTAATAAAGCTGCGTATTTAGATAATCTGTTGTATGAAAGCCATGTGATGTGACGAGGGGAAGGCTTCAACCGTTTCAGTGCAAGTGGTGTTCAGGGTAGGTCGTGCGGTCCCCCGCGGGGCGGAGGGAGGCCGTAGTAGGAATATCCTTCACCTCCCGCGCTAGGTCAGGGTTAACGGTACCCCCGAGCTCGGGTGACGGAGCCACCTTCGACCTTGGATGGGATGCGTGCGGTAATGCATTTTGTACATAATATACAGTGTATACCGCAGCAAACAGGAAGAGGAACGATGTGTCTCAAGTCTGACACCTTGCTCTACGTAAAGGATGATAGCTGTCGATGTCACCAAGAATAGTGACACTTGAAGAACTAAATCGTCCCTTAATTCATTCACACCATAAGTACCACGAGTAGTTACTTTAAAATTATATTCAAAAGCTCCCCGATCACAAGACTCCAATCTATAATCTGCCATAAGCAGACTTTCATGTAAGTAAATTACAGGGAGCGTCATAAAAACAAAACGTCCATGGACATGCGTAGCCAATTCCCGCGTTGCCAACTGTCGTATTGCGCAGCCAACAATGCGAACAACCTTATAACTATCGCTTTAGAGCAGATAATTCATTAACTTAACCGTCTACGTGGAAATGGAATATATGCATTCGGTAATAGTTCACAGAACGTCTTTATTAAGGTTCAAATTCGGGGTACGTGTGGAGTTTCCTTTTGGGGATTCTGAGACGGAACTTTTGCCGTTAGCTTAAGGGGTTACGGTTGAGATTTGCGTGAGAAGCTGGCTTGGGTGGTGGGTGGCAGTGGGTCGATACGAGCCGGGCGTCGGGCGCGCCGATCGATAGTGGAGAGGGGCGCTACCCGGCGACGGACCGTGCATCGCCCGCCGCGTGCCTACACTCTCGACAACAATACATTTCATATCTAAGTGACTTACTTTGTCAACAGATAATAGGGAACATCTTGTGAGATCTGAGCTAAAATAACTGACGAGCTGACAGGAACAAGCATTAGAATATGTTCATATTCATTCATCTATGTGTATCTCCTTGCTTCATCAAGGACACTGGCACAATGGCGGTTCCGCTGTCTCCGGCGCTATTTCGGGCTTCTGAGAAGAAGAGCTTTGAGAATGAATCTGAGTGAACAGGTGTATCTACCTGTACTCATGAACAGTCAAGAGTGACAATGTGGGTTATGTTTGTATAACCATATCATATAGGTTACGTGAATCGATTTTTCTTTATCTAATCCAGAGTGGATTCGATGACTAACGGCAGGTATCTACTATTTGTAGATATAACCACGATATCAACGTATAAATTACGGCTGGTTGAATATATGATGATGTTAAAATATGCATGCAACCGTCATGTTGTCGCCCCTGAGGGATAGGGCCAAGCAGAATTCGGAATGACATTTGTTTGGACATGTTTGTGTATTGTGTCGGCACTTGTGTCCTGGAGAATGCTATTTGGTTGTTTGTGTACGTTCATTTAGTTCTAGACTTTATAATATGTATTTGCACTACATGTTTTTTTTTTACCACCTTTTGTACCACATTTACCGCAAATAAATAATTTCGACTTTCATCATTCTCTTGGCCCTGTCCCAATTCTTCTTCCATACTTTTCTATTACTCGTCATCCCATCAGACACCTCCTTTCGTGCCATATCATTCTTCACACAGTCCATCCATCATTTCTTTGGTCTTCCTCTACTCTTATATCCATCCACAGTCATACTGAAAACTTTCCTCACAATATTTTCCTCATTCCTACGCATCCCATGAACATACCACAACAACCGATTACCACACAAATTTTCAGTCACCGGCGCCACTTTCAGACTTCCTCTTATGTACTCATTTCTTACTTTGAATAGACTAATTAATATAAAGCAATTTATTGATCAAACGTCTTCTTGTGGAGCCTCTCCGTAGATCAGCGATAAGTTTTCTGAACGATTGAAAGTCTGAAAAGCACTTCAGCAGACTAAATTCCTACAGTCAGATAGTTGGAGCATAGTCATAGTAAATTGGTTATTGCCCGGGACTTCGCTCGTGTACTGCAAGAGCCGTCAAGTTCTTACTTCATATAAAATGTTAATGTGTGGAAAGAATCCTGGCAATAGCTAATCATCATCTGCCTAGCCTTTTCCCAAATATGTTGGGGTCGGCTTCCAGTCTAACCGGATGCAGCTGAATACCAGTATTTTACATGGAGCGACTGCCTATCTGACCTCCACAACCCAGTTAGTACTGGGTAATACGATACCCCTTGGTAAGACTGGTTGTCAGACTTTTTAGGCCACTGACTACCTAACGACTGTCAAAGATCTACAAATGACACCCGGGACCAGCGGCTTAACGTGCTTTCCGCGGCACGGAGGAAACTCGGTATGTAATGGGTGGTCAACCATCCACAGACCAACCTAGGCAAGGACGGCTTAACCTAAAGATCGATCCGAGCGGCTGTTATTATTTAGCCACGAGCTCCTCCCTGGCAATAGCTAATATACTATACATATTACTATATTAAGCTAACTTTTAAGTATTATAATTAAGGTCATGTTTTTACATTATATCGTAATCGTAAGTGCTACGATAACGTTGTGATGTTGTTATTACGCAACGGAAAGCAGGTAGATAATCTTTTAGGTACACATAAATTGACCGATTTTGACTCTTATCATCTGCGTGTGAAAATAAGCACATTTTTGGCCCTTTACGCTATTCTCGGTGATATAAAGATGAATCATTAATTGTTTTTATTATAAATGAGTGTGTCCGTGTGTGTTTTATTTTTGATAAAGGACTGATATTAAATTAAGTGCCTTTGATAAACATTGTCAAATGTTACTGAGAGTTTCCATAAAAATGGCACATATGCTATCAGTTCCACATAACTATGTCGGGTCACAGGTACTTGGCCTTATACTGAAATGTCGGAAAATAACAAGAACTCGTCTATTAGAACAGTCGCCATCGCAAATATTTGCCAAAGAGTCTGCTCAGAGTTCATAATTACGTGCTTTTCAATGTTATTTTCCGTTCTTCTCGCCAGCGTAGTTCTAACAAGAAATACTGAAATTCTAGATTATTTAACAATGGCACTCTGTATGCAATTATAGTTTGTCGCTCGCAGTCTTCCGTGTCTTGAGCCAAGATGGGTATTTGTGCATACCTTCACATTGACATCGATGTAATTGGTATCATTTTTCTAGCGATATTTTGCAATGTAATGTTTACTCTAGAATTTCTGTTTTTTTTTAAATCTTATTCAAAACTCTTTTCTTCAAATTAGGCTAATATTCAGCACTTTTTGAACTTAAAAAAAAATACATGAGACAGTCCCCCAAAAGTATGTAAAAACAAGATGAATAAAGCAAAGAAAATATGAACTGAAATTATTTGCCACAATACAGCTAGCACACGCCAATATACCAAAATAAACCAATAAACATTATTTACCTTAGTGTAATTTTTAGAAAAAAAAAACAAATTTTACCATATATATCTATCTATTTCTATTTTTCTTTTTTTTATGTACCGATATTGCAACGAGTTGGAATCCACTTAACGACGTCTCGTTCGCCAACCCGGCTGTAGCTGCGTCCAGATTTTTATATTTACTTTAGCCCATTAATATGCTTAAATTAATCCTCTCAATTAGAACGGGTCTTACAGACCCCTCAGAGATTGCAATGTGTGTTACTTCATTGTATGAATGTGTTTATCCAATTTGTGCCCTAAATATGACGAAGTGCAGCTTAAAGGTAAATGAGATTTTTATGAACTCCAGAATAAACGCGTCTATTGAATAGGATAAAAGGATAAAAGTTATCCCCAGTAAGTGAAAATAAATAGGCATTATTAATTCTCACATTCCAGTGGACAGGTATTCGCTGAACCGCTCTTGGAAGCCTCAATATAACCTGACCTTTACGAGCCAAAATAGAGATGAATGTTGATATAGACTCTTCGTTAGTTATTAATACAGCCGCCATTTTGAGAGAGAGAGTGATGGTCCAAATCGGGAATGTGACCGTGACTAATTTAAATGGATCGGCCTTCTGTTTATGGATCATTTGTTCTGTTTTATCACAAAATGTTAGCTTTGGAAATTGTGCCTAGAATAAATAACATAACATCACGCCTGTAATCGCCGAAAGGTCTGGCAGAGGTGTTTTTATAGTACACCCAAATTTCGCCAGTTATGTCAAAGTCCCATGTAGTAGGGGGCCAGTATATAGCCATCAACCGGTCACAAAACCAGACTCCGTGGCCGCTACTGAAAAATTCCTGATGGAAACACCCAATAACACTTTACCCGACCCAAGAATGGAATCCAGGACCTCATGCTCTGCAGTCGCGCCTGCGACCACTCGACGAACGAGGCAGTCCGAAGAATCAGTAAATCTATTTTGCTCTTTGGTGACCCGCCGGCTCCTAGTCTTTTCACCCTGTTTATCAACATTGTTACTACAGTTGGTAATCGTAATAAACCCTTGGACATTGCTAAAATCATAACCTCTTCTTGTGAACAATCCATTAATCGTAATAAACCCTTGGACAATTTGGACATTGCTAAAATCATAACCTCTTCTTGTGAACAATCCATTAATCGTAATAAACCCTTGGACAATTTGGACATTGCTAAAATCATAACCTCTTCTTGTGAACAATCCATTAATCGTAATAAACCCTTGGACAATTTGGACATTGCTAAAATCATAACCTCTTCTTGTGAACAATCCATTAATCGTAATAAACCCTTGGACAATTTGGACATTGCTAAAATCATAACCTCTTCTTGTGAACAATCCATTAATCGTAATAAACCCTTGGACAATTTGGACATTGCTAAAATCATAACCTCTTCTTGTGAACAATCCATTAATCGTAATAAACCCTTGGACAATTTGGACATTGCTAAAATCATAACCTCTTCTTGTGAACAATCCATTAATCGTAATAAACCCTTGGACATTGCTAAAATCATAACCTCTTCTTGTGAACAATCCATGGAAGCTTATTTAAATGCACAAAAGGTAACGATTAAGCTTGGGAGTGGTCTGGCTGGCTTCCAAATAGTTACGACACCAGCTGGATTTTGACTGTACGAAAATGATTGCATTTGTGTAATTTTTTCTGTGTATGAAATGGTTTAAATTATATTACCAATGTGGGAAGGTAGACTTTACAATAACTATAAGCTTTACAAAATATTTATTTTTTGTGCAAGTCTGTTGATGTTGAAGTCTGATGTTTTCGACTGCTTTGGGATAGTTTCAAATGTTTCAATACATACAGTGGGCTCCAAAAGTTAGTTGGAATTTTTCACTTCAGATGAATCGTATCGTATCGTGTCGTATCTATATACATATAATAAAATTGTAACAGGCCGATGTCTGTACAATGAGATATTGAAAAAAAATATATTGGCTTTATTGGCCATTCACAGAAGCCAGAACAACAGTTTTAAGAAATTTTGTCTGTCTGTATGTTTGTACGCGCATCACGCAAAAACTACTGCATGGGTTTGAACACAGTTTTCACCGCTCTACTGCTAGATGCTTAACTTAAAATATAGTTTTGAACCCGATAGGTGGCGCTGTGCGAAGAAAGGGCGGGTCGCTAGTTATCATCTGAAGTCATAGTTTTATTTGTTTTAACTTGTACCCTATGGCTTTGTTGTTATTCAGGATATCCTATATTTGATGTCACAAAGAAAAAGCCGAGACTTTAATATCTTAAATAACCATTAGACAACTAATTGACGAGGAGAGCGACGTAACGATAAAAAAAACCTAAGTGATCAGTTAGTCCATATTTTTAAGTCGTTTAAAAAATAATTCATCAGCAAATTCCTTATTACTGCCAATTATTTTTTATTCAATAAAAACCTTATTATAGTTTATAGTTCAAACATTTGAAACTACGTTTTGAGGCCACTGTAGATTGGCATAAAAGTTATCACGAAGAAACGCGAAATCTCCAAACGATACGTGAATCACTCCAAGGAAACGCTGCGCTCCCGACGTTGAGATGTGATTTTAATATAATTTCCAAATTACCCCGAACGCGTTCACCACATAAGTAGATATACTAAGGTACTTTCCCCCTCAGAAATCCCTATGGAAAGAGGAAGAGGTTCTATGTTATGACGTGGGTTCAAGGGCGCTGCATCCAGCGCTCCCCACAACCTTCACCAGGTCGTCTCGACGTGGGGGCGTCGTACGCTGCATCTCCCTGCTCCGAGCGGAAAATGTCTACGTACTACACTATACTACCATCTATTTATAGGTACGCTCGATTTAAAAATACTACAGACCTACGTGGGACTACGTTATCTGAGGTCTTCTTTGAAGGTTGCAGTTGTGGGAACGCTTCTTATAGCAGGATATTGAACTAGTGGATATTTTTATAACACTGTATTGAAGTGAAAGTCCTGAGTTTCTACATACATTTGAGCGCATGTTGTGGCACATATTATTATGTTACTACTATTATAAATGCGAAAGTTTGGATGGATGTTTGTTACTCAATCACGCCAGAACGGCTGAACGAATTTGGATGAAATTTGGCAGAGATTGATTATCTGAAATAGCCTATAGGCTACTCTTTTTTTTTTAAATACACATAAAACATTTCTCGCGAACGAAGTCGCTGACTAGCTGTTGTTCGCGACTTCGTTCGTGTGAAATGTTAGTGAGTACGATATAAGTAGCGCTCACTTATCATTTATTTGTAAGAAAACCTGCTTTGCAAAGAAGTGAAGACACTGTTGGTGCCATAACAACATGGCTAATTTTCTGATAGTGGGCAAGTTTCACTGTTCTTTGCGGTGACGCAGACAGACATTATGGGGACAATAAACTGTGACTTGATTGGCAGGCTCAACTTCAGCAGTTGACGTTAACAGGCGAATGTTATAGCATTAATAGCTATGCTTTATCATACCCTGCTAGCTTTATTTACATTTACCCTCTTCCTAACCTCTTGAAATCGGGAAAAAATAACAGTTGTCTCATACTTTTGTGTTCACAAAAATCGTCAAAATTTGTATAACAGCTGACTTCTTTTTTCGTGAATTCGGGGTTGATTGATTTACTATAGGATTGACTA
The DNA here is from genome assembly GCA_910589295.1 of Noctua janthe. NCBI lineage: Eukaryota > Metazoa > Arthropoda > Insecta > Lepidoptera > Noctuidae > Noctua > Noctua janthe. The sequence goes on from OU342561.1 coordinate 5,829,136, forward strand.
TTACATCCACTGACCTGAAAGTTGATAGTAGATGTGACGATCTTCATGGACTCGGCGTAGTTCCTCAACACGGAGTCGGTACTGAGGCAGCTCTGCCGCCACTCGTAGAGCTGCTCCAGCCGAGTTACGCAGCGCTCGCAGATCTTCTTCGGCAAGAAGTCGTCCTTCGATATCTGCTGGATTTACGGGGGAAGTTGTTAGACAGACATTCTAGGAATAAGAAGGGGGGAGTAGATGGAGCTCATGGAGCTTCTTGTGACGAGTTCAGCTACTGAAAAGTGCCGCTTTACTAACGTCTATTTTTTATTAACAGCGCGCTATTGCATATTCCACGTTCAGCTCCGTGGCGAAAGTAAAAAATCCAACATCGAAGGGTAGCTTTTTTGCTGTGATTCCACTTGGTTTCTATCGTAGATAAGATAACGCAATGGCAAAACTATTTGGTTGCAGGTTTTAAGAGGACCTACTTTTTATTGATGCTCTATTTACCGCCTTTTGTCATCTTTTTTTTATATTTTAGTGCTTTAGTCGTGCCTTGCTATTGTTTGGTCTTCTAAAAATGACTATGAGAATGAAAACCAGAACCAATCAGCTCTTTCGTAATCAAGGTTCCTAGGTTTGTGTCCGCCATGGGTATGGTTTCCATATTAGGATACCCAATGACCTTTCATCTTCATCATTATCATCTGCCTAGCCTTTTCCCAACTATGTTGGGGTCGGCTTCCAGTCTAACCGGATGCAGCTGAATACCAGTATTTTACATGGAGCGCCTGCCTATCTGGCCTCCACAACCCAGTTAGTACTGGGTAATACGATACCCCTTGGTAAGACTGGTTGTCAGACTGTAATCTGTTGTCGCTTTATTTGCAAATAAACTAAGCTTTAACAATAACAAAAATGGTTAAATCTCATTACCCCGATAGGTGTTATAACAATCAAACAAAATCGTTCAGACAGTAATCCGTGATCACCGACCACTATTTATCAAGGCGCCGTTCATTCAACTTTGACCTTTAAGACCCACACAATAAAACTCACACGTTTAGAAAAGGGGGATTAAATGTAACACGTGACCATCTTTATGAACATGTCGGATAAAATCCTTGGTTCACCAACATGTAAGACCCTGAGCAGACATGCATCTTCTAGTGTCTAGGCTCTCAGCCATTTTGCAGCTTTATAAATGTTGTATCATTGGTAAGTCGTAATTTGAGGATTTTTCGCGCTGCAGTGCGATATCAAACTCTATTTGAAATTTTCGGTAGGTACTAACCGGCGTGCGTGTATGACCAGATGTATGAACGTGGACGAGGCAAATGGAGTATGTAAAGATCGTAGCAGGTGGCGTTCTGTGTTTTCTGCCTATCTCAGTGGGAAAAAGGCGTGAGTTGATGTATGTAAATGTTACCGGCCAAACCCGATTTCAGGCCAAACTAGTTTGTCCTAGGCCAAACCAGTTCACGTGTTTATCGTGTCAGGATACACTAACACAAACAAAGCAATTACAATGCGCCCAACTTTGCTGTGGCACTCATCGGCCCTGCTACGCACCCTCGGCTCGCGCGTGGTTGGTCACAGTTCTAACCTAACCTAACCCATTTAGTCAGAGTGCCTAGTTTGGCCTAGGACAAAATAGTTTGGCCTAAAATCGAGTTTGGCCGGTAACATATATAATAACTTCGATACTATATCACATTTCAGCCATTCTCTGCGTCAGAATAAAGAAATTCAACGATTGCTTCAAAGTTGAAGTGTTTTGGCGATATACGTCGCTTTTCTAGCGCTCGCTGCTTCCGAAAAGCGGTGATGGTCTGCTATTAAAAGCCCTAAAGGATTTGCAATAAGCCAGTGGTCTGACCTACTTCAGCCGGTGGATACGTGGGCCGGTGAGCTGCGACTTTCCGAGGTCATTGCTCTGAGCACGGTCTTACGAATGCATTATTAAAGAAAGAATCGATAGGTTCTTTCATTAAAATGTGACTTGCCAAGTACCTAATAAAGCGAACGGTAATAAGTAATGATTACCGTTCGCTTGTTGGTACAATTCTGAATATATACCTTTATTTTTTACTTCTGTAATTGAACACTGTTTTTTTTTTAAATCACATATCGTCATTCTCTTGCCCTCATCCATAAACAAAATTAAAGGGGAAATAATTTAATTTTAATTTTTTAATTGCTATTTATGAAACTATTGCAGTATTTATTTACCGACGGATTTATTTGCAGTAATATCATAATAATATTGATATGATGTAATCATCTTTCCAAAAAAGATGATTAATGCATAAAAAAAAACTCAACAGGTATTGTGAGAATTGGCTATTCCTTGTTGTGCTCGGCTCGTAGATGGTTCGTAGCGGTCCGTAGCGCGCAGGCGTCTACGGAGCTACGTCCGGCCGCTACGAAGCACCATTATTGCACTTCTCCAAACCACAAAGCCACTGTTTACGTTACACTTCACCACAGAACCTTTTATTACGTCATCTTATAAACTGGTTTTATTTTATTATTATTTATTGAAGCAAGTATTGAACACTTTTCCTAAGAAATGGCAAGTCACTGTAAAGTCAAGGACACAGGGCAGTACAAAGGGCTTACTCACCATAGTCGGCAGGCAGGTCCTGAGTTTAAACAAGATCTGGCGCTGCTCCGACTCCTTATCGAAGATATGGAGCCTGGGACCGCTCTTCAAGGAGCACAGCCGACACAGGTCGGTGAACGCCGTGAAGTTGAGGTCCTCGGGCTCGGTCATCGCGAAGCACCTGATGAGGAGGTCAAGGAGGCAGGAGTTGTCCATGTATACGGCGGTGGTTCTCGGGTGGCGGGAGACAGGGTCAACGTCGCATGTCGCGGGTGCAGGCGTCGGGGAGGCGTCGCTCCGCCGCTGCGTCCGGGGGGCACTGGGGCCCGCACGGCCCCTACGCCCTCGCCCCCTCGCCCCCTCTCCCCCTCGCGCCCCCGCGCCGCACGCAGCCCCCCCGCGCCCGAGAGCCACGAGGGGTGGCTTCCGCGGAAAACGCCAGTTTTCCCATCTAGTTTCTCAGAATGTCTGTTTATCGATATGCAATTGATTTTATTGTTTGTTTGCGTAGGAATTATCTGTCTATATCGTTGAAGACGGGTTTGAGATGGCTATGGGAAGGTTAAGAGTGTTTAAGTGCTTAGTTAGTGTACCTAGTTCGCATATTATAGCTATACTTAAATAATAGTGATCATCAAGAAGGAAAACAAATACCTATCAATTGTTTTCCAAACAATATTTTATTTTAGTAACATTAGAAACAATTTTTTCTTGAAGCTTTTCTCATTCTTTGCCAAACTAAAAAATCTCTTTAAGTGGCAAATAATTTACCTTTTAGGTCAAACACATAATTTCCATATTTCATACATTACAATTCTTCTTTTAATCTTCCAAGTCCCTCAAAAAACATTTTCAGCAAACAAACAACAAAAGCCTGTACACGACCTTATTATCATATTCACGATCCATTAACATTATATTAAGGCCTTCAAAAACCACTGTAACATGAAACGCGGCTACACACCGAACTACATTTACGTACTGAGTTTGACTTACATTTGACATATGTCTTGACAAGCAACGCCGTTCTCAAGTGTCAAAGGATATTGGGCATATGGCCATGCGACCTCTTTTCACAACCTACAAACGTCAAGGGTTCTGTCATTCTTCATTACAGTTTTGTACGAAAATATATTTTAATCATGTCTCATGCTTCCTCTAATGCTAGTGCGGAGTTCAACGCGTATTCGGAGCGAACCCTGGCTATCATCAAGCCAGAGGCCTATGAGGATGCAGAAGCGATTGAGAACGCCATAATAGATAATGGGTTTAGTATCCTTGCGGTTAGTACTTATATGTACCATTTTTACAGTCGCAGTTGTTACAGGAGTTCTATAAATCATACAATAATGCTTGTATTTTCGTTTTTGACTAAGGTATGTTTATTATACAGTTATAGGAAAAATTCATGTGAGTAAGTCACAGTTGCAAGCAATATAGATATGATAACATACCTATTAACTTTTTTATTGGTTTGCGGATTGTGTTTTTCAACAAATTTCGATCATTTAGTTAATTAAAGTATCATCATTGATCATTCTCTTGCCCTTAATTTATTTGGGGCAAAGCGACTCTTTCAAAAATATTTGTGCGTGACGAAACATTAACTGCTTAAAATAAATAGGTACACTATTTTTGTTCTGTCTAGCTAAGATTTATTTTCTAGTCTAGACGCCTAGCCTTAAACTGTGTTGTCTGGCTAGGTGTCTGTCGTAGACACCTACGATCGTGCTACGAGAAATAGCGTAGTAATTCATCTCGCCTACGCAGCTTAAGTGAGTTCGTAGAACCTTGTCTACGGTTGAATGTATTTACTATGCCATACTTGGAACTCACTTAAGTTACTACCTACCCATAGCAAATAACATTTCGCTTAATAGCAAAATAAAATTGATCCCTCGTTTCGTCTGTCTACACTCAACGTTTACGATCGTCGACGAATTATATCGTCCACATCTAGTTGGTTAAAAAAAACGTGTAAAATTGTTTTTAATAAGTAACTTACAAAAATAAATATCTAATATATATAATAATTTATCATTTCGTCAACCGTCTAAAAATAGAATGAAAATGTAGAACAATGCTACAACATCGATATTATTTTAGATGCGTTATCATGGTATTAATCTCGTCGCTCCATTATTACTGAACTATTAAACACAAATGTCGCGACGCACGCGACTGCTAAAGTGCTTTATTAGCGATGTATTACGTATTAATTAAGGTTACGTAGGGCACAATTATTAATATTAAAAGAAACACTATTAGAAACATGTCCCGTATGGAAAGTTTTCTAAGTTGCTTACGTTACACATTCTGATTTGGATACTTTACTTTAGTTACTCTATCGAAAATTAGAACACTGTTATAATATGCGACAACTAAGAGGAGTAAATTTTATTATTGCAGTTTAGCCTTGAACCTTGGCATCGAAGAGGCAAGGAGACTTTTTAATAAGTCGTATTTATAAAGTAGTCGTTGTTCTAGTGGTGTCCTGGGTTTGATGCCCGGTTCAGGCAAAGTGTTATTGGGTTTTTGCATTTGGAATATCTCAGCAGCAGTCTGGATCTGTGCCCGGTTGGAGGCAGTAGGCTCGCCCGCTATTTGCAATTTAACATAACTGGCGAAATAATGTTGTACATACTATTAGGTAGGTACACCTCTGCCTAACCCTTCAGGCTTTAAAGGAGTGATGTTATGCATGGATTTATAAAGTACGATAATTATTAAAATATTACCAGCATTTCTAGGCCAGTAAGCAGACGGATGGGTGATCATTGTAACATTATTAATAGACAGGAGGGTTCCTGCCCATCCCCGCAGTCGCTTCAAACGACACCCGCCGGTGGCGGTCGGGTGTTTAGTATTTATGGGGCGCTTTTATTCCTTTTTAGCGGTTTTTTTCGAAACGTAAATAGAAGGCAACTTTTAACTAAATGATTTTTTATGAAACTTCTTTATATTCATCTAAATTATTCTCCTGCAAAGTACTCGTACATACGTTTAACCCGGTATAAGAATAGTTGCGTAGTGTGTAAGGATTTTTTTTAGATTTACGAGTATCTTCCGGCATTAAATAATATTTATGTAAAAAAAAAATATCTTGCATTATCAAAATATTTTTTTACAAAATCTGTTCGAAATTTTATGAATAGAGTACGGCATCGACCGAGTACCCCTCGTAAGTAAACTATACAGGGGTTGTAATATGCAAAACTTGAATCGACGCGACGCCGACGCGTCGATGTTTTCCTTATTCTTGTTCCGAAGATGACGATGGACTCTATTCCCGACTATCCCAGGCGGTTTAATAATGGCCAGTAATCAGCAACTACAAATATGTAGGAATATTATACACCGTGACTTTTTAGTCGTCTTACAACGGTGGGACCACTCAATGTACCCGACTTAAAATAACTCTAGGCGCGATTTTGTTTTTTTACCTACCGTAATAGGTACAAAGCAAAATAAATAATATATTAGAATAAAATTATGAAACATCCTGTTAATGATTTTTAAGTGTCAAACGGGAGAACATACCTACCCAGCGCTCGAGTCCAGTATATCATCGCTCGCAACAGGGTGTTTTAACTACGTCATGCGTCATAATACTGAATAATAATTTTATTTTTAATTTATTAAAATCTCATAAATACCTATTTTTTATGAATGTTTAGTAGTCATTGGATACATGAAGTGGGCGGCCGTTGTAAGACGACTAAAAAGTCACGGTGTATTTATTAAAAAAAATACGGTTCCTTTTATAATGTCTGTGTCTTATACGTTCCAAAATCTTTAAAATACATGACTTTTTTTAGATTTATAAATTAAACTACTTCTTGTGTCAAGATTGTCTTTGTGAACAGCCCGAAATATATTTGGGTGAGGACAAAGTAAAAAGCAGAACACGAGAGCACGTCAATTACAATAAAAGGAGAGTGTCCATCCCCTCGGTTCGTGTCCAAACTTAGCCAGCCTCGTGCCGCGGGCATCGGAAGGGTTGTGTGAACTTGTGTGTAATATGCAAACTCATATCGACATTTAGCAAGTGTGTAGTGGACTTAATTTTTTTTAAATATTTTCGTTTAGAAAACTTTTTTACTTTGCCTGTATTTTATTACCATCATACTACTATTAAAGTTACACAGTTAGTTGTTGTCACTTAATCTAAATCTGTATTTATAGTATTACACAAAATGGCTTTCTTTGCGTGTCTTTGTTCGTTGTTCTTTTAATCTACATACACAATGGCTCGATGAATGAATGGATGCTATTATCGGAATCATTTAAAACATTTACTATAGAAACTTTAGCATATAACATAACATCACGCCTTATAATCTCTAGCCAGAGGTGTACCTAACAGTACACCCACATTTCGCCAGTTATGTTTAAGTCTCATGTAACAGGGGGCGAGCCTACTGCCACGAGCCGGGCACAAATCCTAACTTCGTGGCTGATACTGACAAATTCCTGATTGAAAAACCCAATAACACTTTGCCCGACCTGGGAATCGAACCCACCCAGGACCTCATGCTCAACAGTGGGGCTTGCGGCCACTAGACCACCGAAGCAGTCAGTTTATGGTTTAATACATTAATTATTTACTTAACTCAGTTTTTGCTTAGAAATCTCGATGTCTTGATATGTTAGCATTGCAAACGTACACACGGCGACATCGAGTTAGAAATATCCAGTATAATCTGACCTTGCTTTGTATGAGCTTTCCGTACAATTAGAGATCAGCTTAATTTGGTTTTGCACAGTTTTATTGCGATTGATGTCCTATAACACTCGGGAATAATGTAGCTTCCCGTTAGTGAAGAGAATATTTTCGAAATTGGATCAGTAGTTTTTCATTTGTTTTTTTTTTATCATGTTCAGATATCGATAATCGTCATGTCTGCGGAATTTCTCTTAGTAGCTAATTTTATTTGATTTTATACATAGTAAGGTACTAAAAAAATATTCATTCCTTATCTATACAACCTTAGCATATGCAAAACCTGAAACACGTGTCTAGTATTTTTATGTAAAGAATCTATGTACAAAATTTCAAAACTGTATCATGAAAAATGACAAAGTTATAAGCTTATTTTGTTACCTGGTTGTCCGCGCAAAAACGTGTTCACCACGCAGCGCGCCTCCAGCGTCGTCTGATAATAATAATTTGGCAGTAGATACCTAAATTATTGCGATAGGTACTTAATATCGCTCGGTGTCCAACTTATAACTTTTTTTAAATATTTTTGGCACAAAATATAACATGGTTTAAAAATGATTGGAATCGATTCAGTTACTTATTCTGAACAAACTAGTTTCGCATATACTAAAAATAATGTATACATTTCGCAAATACTCTCAATCGCATGTCGCATTCTTTCGTCGCTCGGCCATCCCCTCATGTCCGAATTGCTGGCCGCGTGCCGCCGGCATTGCAAGGGTTACCCGTGATATGCAAAACTCATATCGACATTAGCAGAGTTGAAGAGGGGCGCCTTCATTATTCCGCGTCACATGCAACCCTCTTTAGAAATAGGGATGACACGCTTTACTTGTTGAGATATTATTCGGTGTTCGGGATTTGGTAGTTATTGTTTTAGGAGAGAATATGGTAGATGTGTTGTTTCATAGAAACTATTGTTCGCAATTCGGGTCAACCTACCTAGTTCTATTAATTTAAATAATAAAGGACTGGGTGTCAAAATGGACGGCGCCGCCGAGCCGGCCTAAAAAGGGATGGTGAGATGATCTGGCCGCGCATCACGGAGGCTGGTTCAAGGTGGCGCAGGAGAAGAGTACTTGGAAGGATATGAGGAGTCCTTTGTCCAGCAGTGCGACATACAATTATTGTAGTAAAAATAAAATAATGTTTTTGTTAAAAATTGAAGGCTGCAGCCGATTTAGGTACTCAAACCATTTATTTCAATTACAGTTACAGGCACTTTCGGATTGTCAAAAAGTCGCTCAGTCAAAAACAAAAACACGAAGCTTAGTTGCTCATTTGAAAGCGTAATTCTGTATGTAGCAAAGGGTTTATAGACCTTTATGACATTTTTATAAGACGGTGGATACAATCTTTGATGCCATCTTCAGTATCTGTGTAGGTAGTCGCGATACCGACCCCAGTTCGTGCGAAACCGACATTGCCAAAAAAATACAATAACAAAAAAATATCAGTGTGTTCGGCAACCCTACGTCATCGGCAGATCTTTGAGCCCCAGCTCTCAGGCGGTCACCGCTGTTATCTATGGAAACCATAGAAAAAAACTAATTACGACTCCCCATTGACGTTTGAAGGGGACACTGTTTACTATCGCACATGAAAATAATTGCTATTTGCATACGTTCGTTTTTATGTTTAGGTACTCAGTAATTTCAGTATTATTACCTACTAGCGACCCGCCCCGACTTCGCACGGGCGCAATATACATACAATATAAACCTTCCTCTTTATTTTTTTATTTTTTTTTTTTCGGATGGGAAATCATCAAATGACCCCCCACTCTGGGCGGAGCGGAAGGGAATGTCAGACTTGTACTGATTAAAACCCATCCATGTTCCTTCTTTGCCCTTTGTGTTCCAGGGCCTCGGTATCTCTTTCGAACAGTCCCGCAGCCCTGGCAGGCATCGGTCCATGCGGACCCCTACGTGATTGCTGACATGTCTTTGAGGCGCGCGTGGAACACGAACGCGCCGTCGACACGGCCTGTCGTCATAAGACGGCCGGACGGCGAGCTAGCCCATAACTCGCCGACCACAGGCCCGCGCCTACGGTGGCCGGGAGCCACCACGTGACCCCCGACGCCCAGGGCGTCTCCCGCGGCGGCTGGGACGTGAGGTTCTTTCCCTCTCACGTCCCGCCACCTCCTTCACTAGCATGACTGCTTCGCAGAAGGTGGTGACGGCTTCCCATTCTCTCTCGCTCCGGACCATGGCTTGAACCAGGGCCTGACGCGAGAGATCGCCGCCGCCAATCGCCGGTAAACCTTCCTCTTGAATCACTCTATCTATTGCTGAAAACTGCATTAAAATCCGTTGAAGAGTTTAAACGATCTAAGCGTACAAACAGCGGGAGCGACTTTGTTTTATACGATGTAAAGAAATAAGGTTTCATGTTTTCTAGACACATCTTCTTCGCATCAGAAACAGGCGTGTCTTGATATTTTCAGTATTTTGATATTACTACTATTGCGAATAGATAACGATCCGACTGAAACAAACATAAAATAATGGATTTTCAAAATATATCCAAGTTTCAGTTATGTTTAAATATTACAGATTAGATAGAATTGATGTATTTTTCTCAGGTTCATTATAATTATTGTTGGCAACACTTTTCTCAAATTAAACTCTGTGTTACATATTTCAAAGACCGCTTGCATATGTAATTGTGTATTCTTTAGCTCTGTAGAGATATTTCATTAATCTCCCCCAAACAATATGTGACTCACCCCTAGTTTAAAGATTACGTCCGCGTAGCAACTGTGTAGTGATTTGAAAGAAAATGATTCGCTACGTCGTTGTGGCGTCGTAGGCTGCTACGCGCTACGATCTGGACGTGCAATAAAATTTCGAGTTTGTAATTTGATAACAGTTGTATTCATTAACTTCGACACTTCTTCATTAACCTTCATTACTTGCCTTCGAACTTAAACGCTCGAACTAATAAATGTTTAATTTCGGAACGGTTTATACCGTTGACTTTTTTTCAACCGTCTAAATTTATAATTTTTTATTATCTGTTGTTAAATTCATTACAAAATTTGTGATTTGCTCAAAGCTTTGTCGTCTAAGTGTCGGTATTATAGTAGGTACCTACCTCTGAAAATCGTCCTTTACTCAATAACTTCTACTATGTCTCCGTCAGAAGCGTCAAGTTCAACTGACTCCTGAGCAAGCAGCTGAGCTATACAAGGGCCACTACGGCAGACATCACTTCCCCCACCTTGTGGCACATATGTCGAGCGGACCAATCATCGCGATGGTTCTCGCAACGAAGAACTGCATCGCGAAGTGGAGAACACTTATGGGCCCTGCTATGTATGCTATCAGATCTATTTTCAAGTTCAGCAATGTTCTGCTATAGGCTGGTAATGACGAAAAAATGGAAATATCACAAGGAAACAAGATTTTATCGCCTGAGGGAACGAAGTTTTTAATTCAAAGGACCAAATAAACACTTTTCATTGCATGATAAATAAAACCAGTTCAACTTTTCACAGAAATCTTTCTTACAAACGTCATGTTTTCACTAGTTTACCATCGATTTACTTTGAACCGTTGGTGATGCGTTTGATCTCTCTGGTAGTGTCGGAATGCTGTCCCATTGGAGTTTAAGAGTAGTAAGACAGGGTGCACCTGTGATTGCGCACTATAATATTACCCGCGGCGATCGCTGCTCTCAGCTGAGATTGGTCCCCATGATAAGGTCAGGACTATTAAGTTGAAGGTTTTGTCTGCATTTTTCTGTTTATAGGGTACTGGAAGCTCAAGCGTATTGGCCAGATAGCTTGCGAGCGTGTTACGGCCGTCGCACTAAGTACGGCGACTACTTCAACGGTATTCATGGCAGTGAGAATCATGCTGAATCAATTCGAGAGATTCATTTCTTCTTTCCTAACAGTAAGTTTTATACTAAATAATATAGTTTTATACTAGGTAATGTTATTTGAGGTATTGGGAAACGGGGAGTTTCACCAGCCACCAATGAAAAGGAAGGATACTTTGAATAGACAAATGTGGCTGGTGGCCTGCAGCCTAATAGTTGGTATAGATAAAAGTATGTAAATCTTTTGCAGATTTTGCGGTAAGTTTTGCTTGTGCAATGTGTGAGACTTAAGATGATTTGCGTAGTTCGTATGTGACGGTATGTCGACACGTCTCGCCCCTCCAACTCACTCTCGAGAACTAGAGATTTGACCTAATCGTAGTTTGCAGTTCACAACGTAGTGTTTCTCTCCTTTAACGCGTTTTGATTATGCGTTACTTTTTTTTCTTCCACTGCATATGTATGTATGTTGCTGACCGCAAGTTGCCTGATGTAATCGATGATAGTTATATGAAAGATTAAAACGTATCTTCTATTTTCACAGTGATAGTAGGGCCACTCGTCCATCAATGGCAAATAAAAGATTATATACAGAAGCACATAACGCCAGTCTTACTGCCAGCATTGTCCGCGTTGGCCCACGAACGGCCAGCAGAGCCCATCGTATGGCTTGCCAATCGTATCCGAAAGTATAATCCGAACGAACCCAAGCTCGTGCCGCAGACGCCGGAGCAGAAGGAAGACGTAGGCTGTCGTACACCACGACCCTCAGAAGAATCGATTTTGAAATAGGGCACAGCCACACAGCCGCACAGTTCATTCAGTTTTTTTTTATGCTGTGCTTCTTATTAGCGTGTCAATTGCAATCTGAATTGACCCTGCTCGAAATTGGCAACAAGTTTGGCACCCAGTAGTAAGCGTCCATCGTTAGCTCCTGTAATGTGCAATTGGACAGGCAGGAACCGATATGACGTGTCCTATCATTTGTGCAAGAACACCACATTTACACAATGTTTGATTTTGCACGACTGTCAGTCACAGTGATTTTTAACATGTTTTTATTAGCTTCACTTGTAACTATGTAAAAAAAACTTAGAAGTGAAAATTGTCCCACTTCCCGGTTTCCGATTGAGCTGAAATTTTGCATGCATGTCTAGTTTGGATGACAATGCATGGTTAGCTAAGGGACGTCTTTGTAAATCTAATATGGCACACTAGTTAATTTGTTATGCATTCCCATGACATGGGTATCAAATAAAAGGGTTTGCTGAGAAAAATAAGAGAAATAAAATGACGTCACTCTAGAGCGTGTTTTTTAACTATATTTTATTATTTTATCTAACATTCAACTGCTTCTTAGTTGTTGCTGTCAGAGGTAAAATAACTGTGTTAAAAGGTTATAAATATGCAGGTTGGCTATGTCATCGCCTCAGTCATCTACGAGACTGCCAGTCTCTTTCTAGACCTCAATGATTGATTCACTCTAGCTTGCTTCTTGTAATCTTAATCTTTGGTTTTTGTTAGGTATAGCTTTATTTTGATTAAGAATTTGAAATTGCTGCTGGTGTTTTATTTTTGCAAATGCACTTCATCTAATATAACAGTGATCGGTGTTTTTGCTGAAATCTACACTTGGGTGGACTACACTAAACTAAGCTATGGTTCAGAAGCTATAGTACGAATTAATAGAAACACTAATGGCGAAGGTTCCATACAACTCAATTCCTACCGGATTCCCTTTGAAAAATGGCACAGTCAGTTTTCTATAGAAAAAAATATAATCATTAAAGATAAGTACTGCGGCTAACTCTTACAAAAATTGACACTTCGCTACTGAGAAACGCTATGGTCCCTTTACACGGCGACAGTCGCCTTGTGCAGGGTTAGACTTAAAACTTAAATGACTAAATAAAGACAAAAAAACATATAGTTTACATTTCCCAACTTTATTTATAGAAACAGTTTACAAATGAGCTATCACAGGCGTGTAACTACAATGTCGTTGCAAATATATGATGTTAGTAGCGATTGTTACTGGTTACTCATGACGGTTACAAATTGTCAAGAATTACGATTAACTTAAAAAAAAGAACTAACATAAAAATACACTTAAAACCATGTTTACTCCGAAATGCCGTTTAGATAACTCTCACTTGATGTGTTTCTAATACATGTTATGTCAAGTGGTTCACAGTTAATAAATATTTTTACGTGATATATCTAAGCAACATTATGAAGCAACAGCTACATGAAACAAAACATGATTGTGACTATTTACTTCGCAAATAAGTACACTTCTCCGCGTAAATTTTTCATGACAAAAATATTTTCCTATTTTTTCAATAATAGATTTCATTTGTTAACATTTCATATAATTTTATTTTTAATCTTCCCACACTTATTAAAATTAGCCAACCGTAAAAATAGTCACAACATTTTTTGTTAAAATGAATCAAACTTATCACTACACGGATTTGGTAGAAAAAAAACATGACTTAAGTAAAATTAATATTAAATAGGAGATTACGAATATCTGCTAAACACCGGGATGCGGTATCTGGAAAAGAACGAGATATATTAGCATACTGATAATTTATCTTAATTATGAATTTAGAAACTCCATAGTTTGAAGAAGTTGGTAGCAGCGGATGATGGCAATAGGCTCGCCAAATGTGGGTACACTTATACGTACCTGTCGGCCTAGCTCTTCGAGTAAACACAACAAGATTTATTAGTCTACAATTCCATGTTAATATCAAATATATTGACTTAGCTAATAATATAATGATAACAAAATACAAGGAAAATCATATGAGCACACATTGACGTCGACGACTCATTGTAATTAACCTTCAAACCAATGTTGCTAATCATGAATTGTCGCGTCTTGTCTAACGGGATGACTCTTTTAAATATTGTCCATATTTCGTCCGTGAATTACACAAAAAAAAGTCCGGTGTGCTCTTGATTTTTCTTGTTCAGGCACGGTAGGGCTTGAAATATGGATTAACATTTCAAACAAAAAAAAACCAAAACAAATGCCATACCATTTTGGAAATGTATTTCTGGATGTCTTGGTTACAAAACATTAACCCGTTGGCTAAAGCTCATACACATACAGTGTGACTGGTAATTAGTGACTGATACTTAAACACGTGATTGTACTCATGATAACAAACAACTTTCCAAAATATATATATTTTTTAATACTCATTCACTTTTATCGCAATAACACAGCAGCCGTATGAAATTCACGCGCGCACGCCTGTCACCTATTAGCTGTTAGCCGCATGACGCCGTTGTGTCTCATTGCTATCGTGCCGTGTGACAGTGGGTAGGCAGAGCATCCGCGTGGCTAATAAGCCAGCTCCGTAAAAAAAAAAAAAAAATAGTTTCTTTGGGAACGTTGTTTGTTATCATGAGTACAATCAGAATTAACGTAACCTAAAGTGCAAGTTTTATATATGTGTGTGAAATAAAAAAATATATACTTACAGAGTTAGTTCCTCTTCTCCCGATACATATGCACGTAGGCGGCGTCGGAAGACGAGCACATGCCGATCTTCTTGCAGACGCCCTTCGTGCCGATCTCTTCGATCAGATGGATGATGCTGTCGCCGTAGATCTCCATCATCGAGTGGCACTGTATGGAAGAAAGTTATAACAATAAACATTATGAGAGAGTAGAGAACGGTTTTTTGTGCTGTTCTTTCCTACTTCTAGGCAAAGACCTCCATCCACTCCTTTTATTAACGTTATATCGTTGCTGAGGATAACTTCCCTTAAAAAAATGGCCTAATCTACGATTTGGTGGCGAAGATTTGGGGGTAGAGGAAAGGTCATTTTTATTACTGACCTTTACGTGTTTGTAACTCTTAAAGGGTTGGTTTGTTGGAAAGGGCAAGGCATAGCCGTATACATACAACTTACCCTTATGGGTAAGCCATAGGCTGATGATGACTGTAAAACCATAGTATTAGACAGAAAAGTGAATGTCTGGCTGTATTATCTCCAAGCGTTGTCGACTGAGAGAGGTATTTTTACCCGACTACGGCGAAGCCAAAAGGAAGAGTTATGATTTTAGCCGTCTATGTATGTGTGTTTGTATTTACGTATGTTCCTCAGTAGCGCCTAAACTATTCATCCGATTTTGATGAATAAGGTGTCAATTGATTCGTTATTATGGCCCTGGTAACATAGGCTACATTTTAACCGACTTCAACAATAGGAGGAGGCGCTTTTACCTTGTAAACCCCGAATTTAATTAGAGCGCGATTTTTCAGTAGTCGGGTTTTTAGTGGTAGTATACCACACAAATTCTTGCTTTTTCTAAGCCTGTCATGTGTCCCACTGCTGGACAAACCACTGCTGCCTCCCCTTTCTCCTTCCATCTTGTGGGATATCTAGCCATGTTCGCCCCGCAAACAAGATCAGATCGTCATACTACCATCGCCGCGTTCTACCTCGACGGCGGTATTTATTATAGTATTTTTTAGGATGAGAAATCATCAAATGGCCCTCCCACTCTGGGCGGAGCGGAAGGGAGTGTCAGACTTGTACTGCCTAAAACCCATCCATGTTTCTTCTTTGCTCTTTGTGTTCCAGGGCCACGGTATCTCTTTCGAACAGTCCCGCAGCCCATTATTACATATTAATGGTATCATATTTACAATAATTCATCTTTATCATTTATGTATAATGTGTATCCACTATCGTAATCCAAGTTATCCATTATATGATATTTAGTCACAGTAACAAAGCATAGTTTGAATAAACACAGGTAATTTAGATAAAGGAATACTAACCCTTTTTATGATCGATAGTAAAGATATCCTTGCTTATTGACAAGTGCGGTTCTGTTCTGAAGTATGCACATGAGATTTCATGTGCATACTTGTCTTTTATTAAAAAAAGAAGTGCTTGTTTGTATGGATAACTCGAGTGGCCGAGATTTTATTGTTTTATAGTCGGGCTTAAAGTATTGCCATGTTTAAAAATTATTCGAAAATGATTTATGCTAACAACTTTTACTAAAATCTGTTGTTATTGTGTACTCATTTGATCACTGAGAATAACACAATACATCTCTTATCTATTTCTTACCCGACTGCTAAGAAAGGGTTATGTGTTTTACACGCACGCACGTTTCTTGTACTTATGTTTCTTTGCAAATTTCTTTATTACCTCGTACCTTCTAAACGGCTGGATGGATTTCGACAGTTAAGGAATGGTTAAATTAGTCTTAAAAACCCAAGTGTCATTAGATAGGTGTTTGAAAAAAAAAACAAAATGGCGGTTTTGGCACGTCATAGTAATACGTTAATAAAAAAAATAACCTAACCTATCGAGTAGGGTATCAAAATAAAGGAAATTAAAAGGGGATTCCAAAAATATATATTTAAATTATATGTTTAAATTTAATTAGGAATAATAAAATTATATTTGCAGTCGGGTTGTAACTTGTATTTATATGTATTTCGGCAGACGTTATCTACCCTTTCATAATAATAATTTGAAACCGATTGAGGTCGTATGTTTTCATTGATTTAAAAAAGGGGATTAATGTAGGTCACACATGTAATGCACAAAAGGCCAGTTCTCAAATGTTTGTTTATATAGGTCAATGGTGACGTTTAAGGGGTGCAAATAAATTGTGTGATACGCAGCTTCATACTTGAGCTCATTTTGACAATATTGCACCTGCTGTCTTGATTACACTGATTTTCAAATGGCGGAATGCGCATCTTTTGCTTTAAATCTCTTTATTAACACGCTTTTATTAGCTTAACCTGTAACTAATTATGTAACAAAAATCTTAGCAGTTAAATTTACCCTACTTACTGGTTTCCGATTGAGCTGACATTTTTCATACATGTTTTGTTTGGATGACAATGCATGGTTAACTAAGTGAAGTCATTCTAAATCCAATATGGCATAAGATGGCGGTCTAGTTATTTTTTATGCATTTCCATGATATGGGTATTAAATGATAAGGATTAGTAAGAAGAATACGAGAAAACTATGATTGATATTTCTTCTTCTTAGTGTGTCAATGCATGGTAATCTAAATTGAGTCGGCCCATAATTCGGATAGGAGTTTAATATCTTCAGTGGCATCTATCAGTTCATGCAACAAGATAAGCTTATTAAGTGTTCCATGCTAGTGCAACAACACCATACATCTGATATTTTAGCTACACCACCATATAAGCCGGAAGCCTGCTTCCGGCTTATATGGTGGTGTAGCTAAAATAATTAGTATTAGGGCAGGCCCTAATACTAATTTATTTAGGGGCCGTCTCAACGAGCGAGAATCGCGGCGATATTATCGTCGTGCCACGTAGTTCCATACGATAGGGTTGGCGCAGCATGTCTTCTTCCATTCCTCTCTATTACTGTCAGCTGAAAGAACTTATAATTTCCGATATCACGTTATTGATTGCTGATTGATTGGTAAAATCAACTATTCATGCAGCGTCACAACTTAATCTTTCTTATAGTATTTTTTTTTTTTGATATCTATATCGGAATGAGAAGGATTTTTATAACTGGTTTTTTTGTTAATTACATGCAATTTTGGTAACCAACGTTATACTAGCGTGACCATCTGATTGGCTAGATCACTTTCGTCGCGACTCTAGTCGATAACGGATTATGTCATCTATGCATAAACGATGACAATATGATAAAATTGTAATGAAATAAAAGATGTAGAAACATGGTTCTGCGTAGTCCGTTGGCCACGCGGTCGCAAGCGCACCTGTTGAGCGTGGGGTCCTGGGTTCGATTCCCGGGTCGGACAAAAAGTGTATTTGGGTTTTTCATTAAGAATTTCTTAGTAGCAGTGCGGAGTTTGGAAGTTGGCGGTGTGATACCCCTGTACCTCGGAAAACACGTTAAGCCGTTATTTGTTTATTTATTTAACACTTCAAGCACAAAAGTACAGAGGCGGACTTAATGCCATAGGCATTTTCTATCAGTCAACCTTTGGGTGATGCAGAGACAAGCAGTGGTAGGTGTATATCTGAAAATAATTTTAAATAATACTAAGATTAACTACAAGGATATATTTTTGCCGTTCGTACTGCGTCTGATCTCTCTCCGCGAGTGTCGGATTGCCGTCCCTGAAGACTATGAGAGAGAGAGGGGAGAAAAGAGAGAGTGCACCTGTGCCACACACGCGTGCACTATAATATCTTTTGCGCCGATGGCCGACAAGATATCTATTTATTTTACTATGGAGGATATTCTATGGGACAAGGGCAGAAACATGATGATGAACACAGAGCGATATTACATTTTATAATATTAAAATAATTCATCATAACAGTGATATAATTGACAGTTAAATCCGACGTTGCAAACTTTCAAAATGGACCCTCTTAATAATTTCCGATCAGCATGATTGCGGGCTAAGCTTATGTTCATTTGATTAGATTATAATATGTATGATACTCACCCTATCGTTGTACTTGGCCGGTAGGAGTCCGCAAGACTTCTCAATGATGTGCACGATGTTACGGTCGACCTTGTCGTTGCTCAGGACTTTGTGGACAGCCATCACCACAGCCTCGCATACGGCACAGTCTAGGATCTCCTCTGTTGATAGATTATTGGTGTTATAGATTGCATTCATAATTAAGTTTATAACCCTGTGTTTCTTGTCGCGCAGTCAGTTAAAATAACGCGAATAAATGCTGCTTTGGTACTGTAATAGCAAAGTTTGTCAACTCAATCATTTTAAAGCAAATAAAAATGTAATTTTACAGTAAATTGAA
The DNA here is from genome assembly GCA_910589295.1 of Noctua janthe. Taxonomy (NCBI): domain Eukaryota; kingdom Metazoa; phylum Arthropoda; class Insecta; order Lepidoptera; family Noctuidae; genus Noctua; species Noctua janthe. Next base: position 5,848,049 of record OU342561.1, read on the forward strand.
AATGAATCGGTTTTTTACCTAAAATAAAGCGTTTTTAAGAGAAGTCATGCTTTGAAATTATTGGTTACCAAGTCCCCAATTATTTTAAACTGAATTGTAGTCCACGTGCACTAAAACTGTGTAATACAAAGCAGTAGCGAAGGGTCAATTTTTGTAAGAGGTATATATCTTATAAGATATATAGATAGAGTATATATCTTTAATGTGATTATATTATTTGTCTATGGAATACTGACTGTGCCATTTTTCAAAGGGAAGCTGGTAGGAATCGAGTTTTATGGAACCTTCGCCACTGATACAAAGCAACAATAGTGTTTCAAAATTTAGTAGACAGCTATGGTATGTGCTGATAATGTTAGTGTATTTGATTATAGTACATATATGTATAGAAAGTTTTGAGTATGAATGTGGATTATATGAGTAGAGGAAGACCAAAGGAACGATGGATGGACTGTGTAAAGAATGATATGGCAAGAAAGGAGGTGTCTGATAAGATGACGAGTAATAGAGAAGTATGGAAGAAGAAGACATGCTGCGCCGACCCCAAATTAATTGTGATAAGGGCAAGAGAATGATGACGAAGATGTACAGAAACAGTATTTGTATGGTAAGTATGTATTAGTGTATTTACTTTGGTTTTAGTGAAACCATGTATTGAGAAACATAACCCGAAAACACTCAACTCATGCGACTGGTAACACTCGACTAAAGCGTAGGTAGCTAATAGGCATACCGGTTAGCTATATTTTAGTTTAATAAAAAATCACGTACCTTTAACAATAGCCACACTGACGGTATCACACAGCTTGAGCTCCGCGCACACTTGCTCAGGCTGCAACTCCTGCATCAACAGCGAGATCACCATGTCGGCGTACTTCTCCACGAACTGGTCGCAGTCTGTGCGGACCGACTTCGGCATGCGCTTGCACACGTTGTGGATTATGTTCTTTACTTCATCCTGGGGAGAGATGTGATTTTAGTTTAGATCTGTACTTTTGGTGCTATTTGTGTGACGCCTGAGCGTTGATGCTGCCTGCTTCGTTCTACATGTATATCAGACGACGCGACATACCACAAGGTGTGTTGTGCTGGCGTGCAGCGACGCTACGCGTCAGTGGGACTGCCGCTGCGTCGCCGCAAGGGAATGCGGCTGGCGGGTTTGGACAGCGTTCTTGGTCACGGTCCCGATATCACATTAGTGCCTTAGGCGCGAATTACACAGAAACGGCGTAAGGTGACGGTGCGGCGCAGGCGCAGCGCAGGCGAGGAATTTATAAGGAAACAAAAGAACGGCGTGCCCGCGCCGCGCCGCTTGAGTGTAATTCACGACACGTCGTCTACGTACATTTTGTATGAAAACGTTTTGAAGCGGCATCATGCCTGCGGCGCGCCTTCACCTTACGCCTTTCCTGTATAATTCGCGCCTTATGCAGGCCTAACCTGAAGCGCACAGTGTGCGTGTGTGTGAGTGCGTTTGTTTTTGGGCTCTGCCGCGCCCGTCCACGCCAGCTCGCCAGCCTGCCACTGCCCCCAGCCGGGGGGCGGGGGGGGGGGGGGGGGGGGCAGAGAGAAGGGGGCACTTTTTATTTTATAGCATTGCCATGAGATGCTTCCACGTGTACTCACCTCATTATGCTTGTCCTTAATCTCGTCGCGGATCTCTCTGAGCACAAACTCGCACACGACGCAGACAGTCTTCTGCGCCACGCGAGGCCGGATGGGGCGCCCGTTCACTGTGTTGTCGTAGATCATGTTCGTTTCTGGAAATAAAAGTTTACGCCCGTGTTAGTTAAGTTGATCCCACCGTAAAAAAAGCAACAAACATGGAATGCATCCAAAATGGGCTCGGGTTTGAGAAGATGGATTAATTTATTAATTCTTGGCATTACTTGATTCTCACAACCAATAATCAAAGCAAAGATTGGCAAGAAGCTTTAAAAAAAACAACCAGCACGACTACAATCTCACTAATATTTTAGACTGATTGTGTCCCGCGGTTTCACTCGCCGCTAGACTCTTAGGGGTCGAAGCGTGATGTTATACAGGGTGTAAAGGACAGCCCTCCACAAACTGACAGGGCGCATTCAGCTCCTTATTTTGAATCATGTTACATCGGATATCGGTTTTTTTTTTTTCTTCAGTTACTATTCCTTTATTTCAATGTAAAATTATATTCCCTGTATGCAGCACTTTATGTAAATAATACGGCTAAAATAAAAAATACTCTAACGAACGACGCGTGAAATCAGCTGTTCACATCCTGCCTAGCTACATAGTTCATCGAACTGGTCATCGCGCATGGCGTTCGTTACGTGTGTTTCGCCACGGCATGGATACATTGCATATGAGGAAATAAAACAAATCAAATTTATTGGATTCCCATAACATTCCTGAAATAATTTCTTGTACCGGTCATATTAGTACGATATACTGAATTCACCCCATCAGTTTGTGAAGGACTGTCCCTTACACCCTGTATAGCCTACAACCTTCCTCAAGCATTGGCTTAAAATTTGTTCAAATCTGACAAGTAGAGTTCCTGAGATCGGTGCGTTTATAAACACTCTTCATCACCTTTATCGTATTAGTTTACATTAAATCTCAATTTGATAAGAATAACATCGCTTAGACCTAAAGCTAACATCGGTTAACTCACCGATATCGTGATCCTTGTTAGCAACCACCAACATGTTGGTAGGCAGCAGCGACTTGCCTCTGAAGTTGTTCCTGTCGCCCATCAGACGTGGGTTCTGGTGGAACTTGTCAATGGCACTGTGACTCGTGATCTTCAACGGGTCCTGAGAGGATAAAGTTAGAGGAATTATTAATAACAGAACAGAATATTATGCTTATAATCTCCGAAAGGTTGGCTAGAGGTGTATCTATAGTACACTTACATTCGTTTCGTGATGTTTAAGTCCTATTACCTAAGAGGGAGGCACAATATGAGACTTTCTGACGGAAATACTAATAATACTTTGCTTGATCTGGGAATTGAACCCAGAACATCATGTTCAGAAGTAGCGCCTGCAACTACTTGACTAACTAGGAAGTCAACACAGTTGTTTACAGCATCCGGGTCTTAATCTAGGGGTTTTGTTTTCTTACAGTTCAGAGCTCGTAGTGAACAAACTCCTTGGAAGTGTGATCAACCTAACTGTCAATTTCCGCCGTCAAATTTTCATTTGGGCAGAGAAGTATGGCTGTATTATTGTTTCCTCCGTACCTCGGAAAATTCGTTAAGTCGTTGGTTCCGGCTGTCATTTGTAGATCTTTGACAGTCGTTACAGGTAGTCAGTGGCCCAAAAAGTCTGACATTCAGTCTTACCAAGGGATATCGTATTACCCAGTACTAAGTGGGTTGTGGAGGTCAGATAGGCAGTCGCTCCATGTAAAATACTGGTATTCAGTTTCATCCGGTTAGACCCCACCTCCGACCCCAACATAGTTGGGAAAAGGCTAGGCAGATGATGAGATGGGCAGACGGCGTTTTGATTATCCAATAACATTATATTTCTAACCTTGACCTCATCCTTGCACAGTTTCAAGTACACGCATATTTCCTGAGCGTTCATGTTGGCCACCAACATCTCGACCAGCTGCGGCGCGTATGTGTCCACGAAGTCCACGCATTCCGTGCGCAGCTTGGTCGACAGGTGCGTGCACAGGTTGTCCAGGGCTTGGCGGATGTTTTCCTGTACGAACGAATATGTGATGATTAAATAGGAAATTAAATACTGCTATAGTCTGCTATTTAACAGTGTTATTGAGACATAAAATACGGTGCACGAAGATCTTAATACCACTGTTTTAAATTTAAATATGTGGTGAAGTTTTAGGATGGCGTTGTCCAGCAACAGATGATGTGGCGAGCTTTGGGGGGTCCTTCGTTCAGCAGTCTTTGGTGAACTTGATGATGACAAAAAATCCAAGCATTACATACCTCAGTGCGGTTGTTCTTGAGCATAGTCTCGAGTTGTTCAACTGCGAACAAGCACAGAGGACAGTTGGACTTCTCAGAGTTGATGTCAACGCGACGCACCTCGCCGACCTGCGGGCAGATGCCGAGAGCGGGGCAAACCTAAGGAAAAAACATTACACATTGTATTGTTATATACTCTTCTTGAGTTTGAGTAAAATAAAATTAGCAACTGCAAATAATTTTTTTTATTTTGTAATCCGCGTCATTCAGGTATACACCGTGACTTTTTAGTCGTCTTACAAAGGTCGTCCACTCAATGTCCCGACATAAAATAACTCTATTTTAAATAGCTATATATATTTATTTTTTCTTCCTTAATAGGCACAAAGAAAAATAATAATAAAATTATGAAACATCCTGTTAATGATGTTTACGTGTCAAACGGGAGAACATATACCTACCCGGCACTCGAGTCCAGTAGATCATCGCTCGCAACAGGGTTTTTTAACTACGTCATGCGTCATAATACTGAATAAATTTTTTATTTTTAAATTATTAAAATCTCATAAATACCTATTTTTTTTTTACGAATGTTTGGTATTCATTGGATACATGAAGTGGGCTGCCTTTGTAAGACGACTAAAAAGTCACGGTGTATAAGTGTTTATGATATTTAAGTAAATACCTTGTAGATAGATATACTCACGGTAGCGGGGTCGATCCTCTGCACTAACAGGGCGACGACGGCGGGTCCGTACTGCGTCACGAACTGTTTGCATTCACCGTTCACCGACTGCGGCAGTCTGTCGCACGCCTTGTCTACGGCTTCGAAGATCTCGTCCTGACGATATGTTAGTGTTAGATGCTTTTTTTAAATAACATCACGCCTGTTATCCCCAAAGCGTTAGGCAAAGGTGTAACTAAAGACTACATTTAGCCAGTTAAGTTGTTCAAGAATATAGCCTATTGCCATCAATCGGGTACAAATTCAGGCAATGTCACTGCTACTCAAAAATTTCTGATGGACACACCCGATTACACTTTACACGACCTGGGATTCGAACCCAGGACCTTAGTAGTAGCGTAGCGTATATTTCAATGCTGTTTTTTTTTAAACTAAATAGGCTTACGTTTGACCGCAACTCGCTTGATGTGAAGCGAAATAACCATTTAATATTGACATTATCTTATTTCATTAAAGATTGACATTACCTGACATTACCTAATGCATTGTATTAAAATTGATATTGATATTACGAATTAAACGTTTACCTCTTTATAATACTAGACCACCACCTATAGATTAATTTACCTAACTGGCAAAAGCCTCCTTTAAATGTATATTTGTACGCCACATGGCAAAACGTAGAGAAACTATATAATGTATAACAATTATTGTAACATCTTGCACACTGTTATAACCTATTATTTACAAATAAAGACTATTGATTGATTGATTGATTGAAATGTTGTTAGAAAATGTGCGTTTCAGTTTTCTATTTCTCAGCTACACGAATGTTTATTTTTTTTCTTTTTCTCTCATGTTGGCATGGACTTCATGACTAGTTCATGCTGCGGTGATGCTGAATGCCGTATAGACATAGCATGGCATGATGATGTTCATCATCACCATGGCCCTGCTTTTAACCTTTCTTCTTCCATTCTTTTTACCCGTCACATCATGAGTCAGCCATTGTCTATCCATATCATCTTTCATGCAGCACATCCATCGTTTCTCTGGTCTTCCTCTACTCTTATTGGATATTATTTGATAGTTCAGTATAAATTGCAGCTACAGCTTAGCAGACTGTGTGTACAAATGTTTGGCGAATAAATTAATTTTCTTTATTTGTGTCTTACCTCGGTCCTAGTGTCGCTGATTTCAACTTGCAGGTAGTGCAGGAGGTACTGGCAGAAGGAGCAGGCCGCCTTGCCGTGCGGCTGCGGCACCGACACGAACATGCGCTCGATGGGCAGCGCGGCGGCCGCAGCGGGCACGGCGCGCGCCAAGGGTTGCGGCGCGACGGGGACACGGGCCAACTGTCAAAGAAATGTAATTCGCAAAATTGCAGACAAAAATAACTTCAGTATTTAAGTTGTTGCGTTTTAGCATGGCAATAGCGGCCATGAATCTACCTACGAATATGAAAGTACTTAATTTAAAAAAGAAACGAAAGTTAGGAGTTCTAAAGTCTCCTGAAAATATGCGTCTTATTTGTGCTCGCACGGGTCGAGGGCACCTCGGGGACCACCACGTCGACCCGTGCGAGCACACACCATTTCAAATTTAGTTTGCTGTGATTGATTGTTGTAACATAATATTGTCTTGTGGCATTGTATCCAACATAATAACATTAACATTCTGTTCAATTCCAAAACATTAAAAAAAAAACGAAACAAAAGAGAAAAGGAACGTTCGATTCTGATTTTAAAATATCAGAATCGAACGTCAAATGCAATATCTCACCTTTTCATCTTTTTTATCATCACCGATCAGCTTAGAGGACACAGTCTTGCCGGCCAGCTCGGCCGACAGGAGCGGCGCGATGGGTTCGTCCGTCTTGTTGCCGCACACCCCGATCATGGCGCACAGAACGTTCGCTTGCAACTCCTCCACGAGGTACTTGTAGATCATAGGGTAGTACTGCTCGGCTAGGTGGAGGCATTCGTTCTTGAAATTGCCCGTTTGTTTGCAGAGGCCTGTGGGAGTGAAGAGTTTGTGATGATATACTTAACAAATGGGTCTGGAAGCATGCTTTGCAATAGAATTGATTTTACAGTTTTTAATGTTATTACTTTATTTAAAATACCTCCACGATATTCAATGCGTCCATCAGCACAATGTGTTAAGTGCGTTACATTGAGTTCTACCGTAAAACGTGATTTTTCACGACAAAAAAAAACGCTTCCCAGCAATAATTTTAGCGCAGAATGCTTGGGTTTGAGAAGGCTCCGTTTACACCCTCTATATAGTATGTGTAACGAGGCTTTAAAATCTAAAGTTTAGACCATCGGGAGTCTAAAGAAAAGGTTGAAAAACTAAGATGCTAATTAACAAATAAGTTCCTATAATTGACTTAACGTAACTGACGAAATGTAGATGCACTATTACCACACAGGTACACCTCTGTTCAACTCTTCGGGGATTACAAGTGTAATCAATCAATCAACTTTGTAATGTTATGTTGTTATAATTTAAGAATTACCTTTCAGAACCTTGTAGAATTCGACCTCAGTAGTGTTGGCGACCATGACGTCACGCAGGTGCTTGACCAGCTGCTCACACAGTTCGCAAGGCACGTCACTGGCAAACAAACAAAAGGAAATAAGCACAAAGAATGTTTAAACTAAGCTTACAAATATCATAACATTTATTTCAGTCAACAACAAACGTCAATCGTCCATCTCTGAGACGAAATTTGCACTTCCTACTTACCTATTAACACTAGTTGGTATTTTTGTCCAGATATCAAAGAACAATGTAATTATCAATAACATACATAGACATTACATACATCATCATCTGCCTAGCCTTTTCCCGTATATGTTATGGTCGGCTTCCAGCCTAACCGGATGTAGCTGAATACCAGTATTTTACATGGATCTGACCTCCACAACCTAGTTAGTACTGGGTAATACGATACCCCATGGTAAGACTGGTTGTCAGACTTTTTGGGCCACTGACTACCTGTAACGACTGTCAAAGATGAGTGGTCACCCATCCACAGACCAACCTAGGCAAGCATAGCTTAACCTAAAGATCGATCCGAACGGCTGATATTATTTACGCACTGAAAAAATGCTCCGATAGAATGATAGCGTGACGAAAGACAGGGGAGAATGGAAGAAAAAAACGTGTTGCGCCGACCCCAAATAACATGGGACAAGGGTAGGAAGATGCTGACAAACCACACACAAAAGAGGCGAAATATGGGTTTAATATAAGAACACCTCTGCCTAATCCTTCGGGGAATACAGGCGTGAAGTTACTTTTTTTTTTTTTGTTAACATGGCATTTTGAGAATAGAACCAAAGCAGCTTTGAGTAGACCTGTCCTAACAGACGGCAAGAATGCAAAAATGACCGTGTAGCCGAATGAGCTCAACATAACAGGGCTCAATGATGCTATCCTAAATCATGAAATCCTTATTAAGATCGAAATTCGCATGTTTTGAGTGCTACACACTTCTGTTTGGTTCGGCACAGCTGCCGTGTCTACATTCGGGAAAAGCCGCTCAAATTGCCGAATTAAAGCCGATATGACTATAGCCGCGAGTAATCGAATAGAATTGACTTTCTTATTCAACAAATACTGTCGAGGGCAATATCGAATCGATCAAGTGTATAGAATTACAACAAGAGCGACGTAAGATGTTCCACAAAAGTGTCGACTTACTCAGTAGGCCTGAAGTCAGTGAACTGAGCAGGGAAGGTGAACTCGTCGTGCTGGTGGAACTTGTAGGCGCACTGTCCGCTGACGTGGCACATGCTCTGCGGAGTGAAGTCCTGCTTCATGGCCTGCACGATGTTCTCGTAGTACTTGAAGACAAGCATCGAGCACGAGTCGGATAGGGAATCCATTTTGCGGCAAATCTGGGAAGAATATTTAAAAAATTCAGTGATTTAGCAGTCATTTGATACAAGCAGAATTGTTTTGCTATTGATCGATACGGCTGGAAGGACCAAAAACTGTAAAAAGGAGGTTTAAATGTGCATACTGATTTTACACAATATTTCTAGTAACAGTAAAGAAAGTTTTTAATATTACAATCAGCCTATAATTTTACCAGCTGAAACTCAGACTTTTTCTCCGTGAGTGGGAGTGGGCAGTAGTCTACCACGAGGACAGAATCAATTAAAACATCTTAATGGTTATTTACCAACCAAAGGAAAAATATACCTTTGTTAATCGTAGCCCATTGGATTACAGATAACTTAAAAAGGATGTCAGCGTAATAATCAAATTAAAGAAAAATGTGTTAATGTGGTGGATGGCAATAGGCTAGCCCCCTGTTACATCAAACTTAAAGATAACTGTCAAAATGTGGGCGTACTATTAGGTACACCTCTGCCTAACCCTTCGGGGACTACGGGCGCTATGTTTATGATTATTCAATTTATCTTACCTGCAGTAATCCAAGAAGGAAGTCTTCATAGCTGGTAGCGTCGAACTTCTTCCTCAACACGCCGACCGTTCGCTGACAGTTGTTGCATTCCACACGCAGACTCAACTGGGTGTTCTACGGCAATTAGACAAAAGACTGTTTACATATTGTCTGGATTTGGAGCTTTAACTCTAATATGTACGGTGCATTTTTCATCACGGCTTAAATTTATTTTGTACATTTTCTGTGAAATTAGGTTAGTTTACATGAAAATTTCTTTGTAGAAATTGGTTCAACAATTAGGAGCGAATATCATAAAGGAAGTTTCAGTACGATTTCTGGTTGAATTATTCTTTCAACAGATAGGGAAAAACCTATTCATTTCAAAAGGAGCTCAGGAGCCGAAAAACGTAATTGCCAAAAGTAAGCATATTAAATAGGGCTATAAATCATAATTAGCAATAACAGTGTTACAAAGAATACAGACATAACTACGTGAAATTACTAATACGTATGTTGTATTTATCAGAACAATAAAACATAAATTGGCAATATTTACAAACGTGGCGCGATGGAAGGTCACTCCGTCTGTGATCGCGATAACCTGATAATAATGTCGTTATGAACTACTTAGCTTGATTAATGTGAACGAAAGTACTATTTAGCTGTTTACTTTAATAAAAAATAAATTCGCTGTAAAAATTTTCACTAAATAGATTTAGCCGTTAGATTTAGAAACTCAAGTGGAATTTAAGGAGGACGCGCTAGGGTAACTCTCGAAATTCAACATAAAGCCTGACACTGACCTGCAAATTGCAAAAAAGGTAAGAAATATTTACATTTTTTGCAATTTGCAGGTTCTTCCCCCTTAAAAGGCTTCTTGTGTTACCAAAACTTAGCAAAATTATTAATGTTTCCAACAGATCCAGTTTAAAACAAAAATAAATCAAGTTATGTGTTTACCCGACTGCGGCGAAGCCCAAAAGGAGGGTTATGTTTTAACTTGATATCTTATAAGTGCATCCTACATTATCTGCATTTCCTGTATTTGGTGATATTTGTATCGTGTCAAGTGCAACTAATCTGGGCTAGCATTGAAATTATTGTTATTTCGTGGACAACACCAAAACATGTAACAAAAATAGAAAGAAAGGGATTATCTCGAGATCGTGAATAATTTATACAAAAGGCAATGCTAATTGAGTATAATAAATTAATGACATGAATAATTATTAGTACGAGGGCGGGTCAATAAGTCCGTGACTTTTTGAATTTCTGACCTCTTTACTGAAACAGCAACACTGCTCCTGTCAACAGGCATCTGTCAGTTGACTCCTGTCAAAATTTAAACTTGCTGCGTCAGTTAGTTTGTGTTTGACAGCTATTTTTATCAGACTACCCACTAATTTGAGGAGAAAATGGAAAAAAGTGAATTTCGTGTGCTTATTAAGCATTATTTCTTGCGAAAAAAAACCATTACCGAGACCAAGGCTAAGCTTGATAAATACTATGGGGACTCTGCACCATCGATTTCAATGGTAAAAAAGTGGTTTACTGAATTTCGTTGTGGCCGTACAAGCACTGAAGATGCCGAACGTCCTGGACGCCCAGTTGAGGTCTCTACACCCGAAACAATCGAAAAAATTCACGATATGGTGTTGACCGACCGAAGATTGAAAGTGCGAGAGATTGTGGAAGCCGTAGGGATCTCGCATGGCTCAGTGGTTTCAATTTTGAATGATCACTTGGGCATGAGAAAGCTTTCCGCAAGATGGGTGCCGCGTTTGCTCACAGTCGACCACAAACGCAATCGTGTAACAACTTCACAGGAAGCTTTGGCGTTGTTTAATCGCAATATGGAGGAGTTTTTGCGCCGTTTTGTAACCGTGGACGAAACATGGATCCATCACAACACACCAGAAACCAAACAACAGTCAAAACAGTGGGTTTCTAAGGGTGAATCGGCGCCAAAGAAGGCCAAGGTGGGTTTGTCAGCCAATAAAGTTATGGCGACTGTTTTTTGGGATGCACGCGGGATAATCCACATTGACTACCTTCAAAAGGGAAGAACAATCAATGGGGAATATTATGCCAACTTATTGGACCGATTCAATGACGATTTGAAAAAAAACCGACCTCATTTGGCCAAGAAAAAAGTTCTTTTCCACCAAGACAATGCAAGGGTGCACACATGTGCAGTTGCCATGGCAAAAATCCATGAATTGGGCTATGAATTGCTCCCTCATCCGCCCTATTCTCCAGATTTGGCTCCGAGCGACTACTTCTTGTTCCCAAACCTGAAGAAATGGCTTGGTGGAAAAAGATTTGACTCCAATGATGAAGTCATCTCGCAAACAAAGGCCTATTTTGAGGACCTCGACAAATCATTTTTTTTGGAAGGGATAAAAAAATTGGAGAAGCGTTGGACAAAGTGTATAGAGCTCAAGGGAGACTACGTTGAAAAATAAAATTATTTTTTTATCAAAAAATCTGTGTTTTATTCCAAAAGTCACGGACTTATTGACCCGCCCTCGTATGACATTTAATTTTGTGAGTCATGTTACTAATTATTCCTTCATAGAGCTTATTCAGAAAACGGAAAGTTTTGGGATTGAGAAAAAAAAAAGTTGTTTAAACAGTGCTTATTATGAAGATAAACTTGGAACTTGAATAACAAAATGGCACGTGGTGCATGAATTTATTTATAAACTTGTTATAGATTTGTTTACAATATACTTACAAATCGGAGATTATCTCAATGACGCATCTAGTTCATCGTAGTCACACAATTGGGTCAGATCAAAGTGCGTACATAAGGCAACTGATTTCATTATTTGAGAATGACAAAGAACAAGACTAAAACATGGTTACTACTGGTCATTTTGTTTAAGCTGTTAGTGTATTTTCTTTCAATTATGTTTGTGAAATAATCAAGGTATGCATGACAATAAGAGCACAAATTATATCTAACGCATCTTATCGTAACGTGAAATGTAACATGAATGCGCCGTCCAGACTTAGGCAATGCAACATGAAATGTAACCCAATAACTGGCGAATTTGTTTCAGCGTGTGTAACATTACGTGTTACGTTTCACCAATGTGTACCCGGCATAAGCTGACAAGCGTGCCGAATGTCAGTCCAAGAGGTCATGATACCGCCACCTGTACGCCGTTGATAAACTCGCCCCCTATTATAACAGCTTTTCAAGTTGAACACGCTCCTAAATCCATACTTGTATAACCCTCACGCCTTTTTCTTATGGGGGTAGGCAGACACTAGAGAATGCCACCTACTTAAGATCCGATCTTTACATACTTCTTCTGCTTTGTCCACGTTCATACATCTTATCAATGACCATACAAAATCCTGTATTACATGTGTTAAAATATTTACATTTCTTAAGGCTTATACACAATAACAAACTAAAAGATATCACCGTTTATGTATAAATAGGCAAAAAATATATATCCAGAAGCTACTTACAAAGTCTTCAAGCAGGTCATCGATTCTGGCACTGTTACAGAGGCCAGCGACGGAGCAGACTTGCTGAGGGTTCATTTCGGATGCCAGGGTCTCAACCAGCTCGGGAACGAAGTCATCGGCTAGCTTCATGCATTCCTTGGCAACTAAGTTCACAGGGATCAGCTTGCAGGATCCTTCGAACACTTCTTTGAGTTCCTCCTGTAAATGTTATGTTCAATTTTGTAGAAAAAATATTAGTGTTTTGATGAGCCGTATAAATTTAGAAAATGGTTACGATTGAGTTACTTCAATTTCGCAATACTAGTAATAATTTCCTTGTTACTAAAATACAGCACTACAGGCTGGTGAAATAAGTTTTTTTTAAATTCCATTTATGATAGCATGTGTACTTTGTAATGAATGAATACAGAAGTTGAAATAACTAACGTTATAATGATCAATCGTTACTACTCTAGGCCCAGTTTAGGGAATGTTAATGGCCCAGTTTGCAGAAGTATACTCTGTATTTCTGACACACTATTATGTTTTTTAATTTATTTAAAAATTAAATAATCCGTTTTCTCATCAGAGCGATGCAACCTTAATATTTTATAGTCACGCTTATTGCTTGTTACGGGTGAAAGATGGAACAAAATAATTAGTAACGCATTGCTATTTTACCAATATTAATAATGGAAGATTTCACTTCAGATCACGACCATATAATTTTATTCAAGGGAGAATATTAATTTGATTTGGTACTATTACGTAAGTCTAATAAAACAATCTTATATAGGGTCTAACTATTCATACACGAAATATTTTCAGGGAATCATCTAACGGCTATAACAAAGCCATTTCAAGAGATTTTTTTTTGTCTAAGTATATTATTTTATAAAAAATATATAATTTAAAATTACTTGACCCACAAAATTTTTAAGCATCCATTACGGTAGTTTACTACGTCGTATTTACCCACTGTCATTGTTAGAATATGAGAGTAAAGGTTTTATGCAAAAAGTCTCAAAAAATTTTAGAATTATAATAATTTCGTAAAAATAAAAAAAACACTCAGATATTTTTTTTTTTGTTGCTATGGCGACTTTACGACTTATAGAAGTTACTCTTAAAATATTTCGTGTATGAAAAGATAGACCTTATACATAAAAATCTGGTGTCACGGTGTTTGTGGTCGCACTCCTCCGAAACTCGTTTTCCGATTCTCCGATTTTTATGAAATGTTTTATGTATATTTGGTAGGTATGAGAATAGATCGTAAAGTTTATTTCAATCCGCTAATTTCACGCGGACGAAAGTCGCGGGGCACAGCTAGTATTGATATAAAAAATAAAAATGTCCTATCAACAATGATTATAAGCTACATTAACTACTCTGTCATAATGATTCGCTACGAAATATCTACAACAAAGGAAACTTGAATGGAATTTTATGAACAAACCTACATAAATAGCTTTACGCTAATTACGAACATTAGCAGACAATATAGACTTACAATAAAATTTAATGCCGAGAGCAGAATCTGAAAGCATATGCATTATTATCATTAATATGTTTGTAAGAATATAAGTATAAGAATATTACCTCCTAATACAAGCAATTCCTTGCTTAAAAGGTGACCTCCAATAATATGTATCTAAATGCGTATTGTAATTGAAATAAACATTTTTTTTATTTTTTTTTTATTTAAGTATGGTTAAACGCAACCTGAATGTTTTTAATATTTTTTGACATTAGCTGATTTCAAATAATTATAGTGAACAATTGCATCTTTTCCCAGAATTGTAAAATGTGAAAATATTTGTAACAATGACATCGTACGCAACGACTTTGTTGACTTTGTGATTTTTTTATTCATGAATGTATCCAGTTCGACACAAATTGTTGGATTCAGGTCATTCTTAGCATGGTAGCAAAAACAAAGGAAAACGTTTACGGGTGAATTGTTTATGTAAATAAATCAAACAATGTTTTATTCAGAAACTAGCTTCCTAATTAAAATATTTTAATTAGTGCCTATGTTTTTTTTTTTCTAAGGAAAAGACCTATCCTTGGGGAGAATGGCACTACTTTACCCATCTCGTCTTGTATAGGGCCAGGCATGACCACTTATATAGGGTGACTGGTAATTAGTGACCGATACTTAAACACGTGATTGTACTCTTGATAACAAACAACTTTCCCAAAGAAACATTTTTTTAAAACGGCTAACAGCTGATAGGTCACAGGTGCGCGTGTGCGAATTTCATATGGCTGTTGTGTTATTGTGATAAAAGTCTGTGTTTAAAAAAATATTTGTTTGGGAAAGTTGTTTGTTATCATGACTAAAACCACGTGTTTAAGTATCGGTCACTAATTACCAGTCACCCTATATAGTCCCTATTAGGGACAGGCATAGAGACAGATGGGAGCAAGTTGTTGGGCCAAATACAATTATATGGATATAAAGAAGCACATCTGATTGATACCTAGTAGCGGGGCTTTCATAAAAGCCTACAAGTTTGGCTTGCTCTTATTACCCACTACTGTTCATGATGTTCGGGTTTCTGAACAGTCTGCTTGCCTTATGGGCTTGCCGTATTGTTGGCCCCTAGGCACGCCACTGGACTCAGTAGCGCGCCTAGGGGTCTCATGCAGAGTAGTAGGTGATATATTATACTTGTATAAAAGTACCGCCAGTAATTGCACCAACCAAGTAATCATTTAGAGAGTTACGTCTAAAAAGGTATCCAATACTCGCTCATTCGTCGATCACTCGATCATAAGTCGTTATGATAATTGTTCTGTATTTATAAAACAATGTAACGTGGGCGTCGTGTGACTATCGTACAATGACTTACACCCAACAAAGTGTAAGTTCAACCTCTGTTTGTTTTAAGATAAGAGACTCGCAAGCATTCATAAAAAAAATACTGTCCTAGATATGATAAACTGTTTTTGGTAGAATTCGTAACTATCTGAGTTTGTCTGCTAATAATACTATTTTAATCTCCATCATTTATTTTCTGTAAAGGTAGATATTATTTAACATTTTTTTTTATACAAAAATAAATTTAAAAAACAATAGCCCATCGGCATCAGGAACAAGGTCCAGGCTGCCGGTGGTCAGGGCTCCAGAGAGAGGAACCTCCTCACTATTTGTGCCGTGTGCAATAGAACTATTATTTATACGGTTATAATCATCTAGATGGACTTTGGAAAACGTCAATTCAACTTTTTTATTTGTGTCGAGTTTTAAGGTAAACGTTTTTTATGACTTTTCCACAAGTATGAGTAAGTTTTGATAGGTTATGGTGTCTTTCAAAACCGCAACACAATGAAAGGTGAACGAAGTGAAAGTGAATAGTGATCATTGACTTCCTAATCTACCATAACTGCTAACAAATAACTAATTTTTGTGTCATGCTATAACAACCGTGCGCCAATCGCAATTAAGTCCATATTTCTTACCACTGATGCACTTGAATTCGATGAACAACAAGACAGTACAAAGCCGTACCAATAGTTTTTTTTTAAATATTTTATAGAGAGGCTGTCTATAAAACACACTCAAGTTCGGGTCGGCATGATCCGAATGAAAGTCGAACATGTGTAGAAATTACTTCGGTTCGGTTTTGTTGTTCAACAAATATTGCGAAATCGAATGAGCCGAGCTGAATTATGTGTAGCACCCCGAAATATAGACCTATCTGTAATACCAGAGGTATAGCGGATACGTTGGTTTCCGATCACTTTTTAAAATAGAAGAATGTATGGAATGGAAGTCTTGTTTCATAAACTTAAAATAGAAGAATGTATGTAATGGAATTCTTGTTTCATAAACTTAAAATACGTATTGTAAGCTTTACCTGTGTCTCGTTGCTCCGTAATTGATCTCTGGCCTGCTGCACCATGTCGGTACAGATCTTGCAGATGCTGTCGGTATCTTCTGGGACGACTTGCTTCGGCCATACTTTGGTCACGCAGTGGTGGGTCGCCCTGCATTCGCGGCCGGTGCTGGAGAAAGTACATATGTTTTAGGAAAATGGAGTTTAAATGGTATGCAAAATGTTTAGTTTTTATCCCACAAATAGATGCAGGATGTAGTAAAGCCTTTCCACCCGCAAACATATAGGTACAACAAAATCTATAACTCGGCACGAGTTTCGCCTCTCCACGGGGAAACAAAGACATATTGGAAGACGAGATGTTTGGTATTATTGATTATAATTTACAGCACTACAGGTGTACCGGCGACCTTCGCATACATAAGATGATCAACCAGTGAGGCAAGCGCGGCATTTTTAACCTACGCTTGTTATAAAAAAAAATACAAGCGTTCGATAAGAAAACCATACGAGCTTATAGATCTTAGAAAAAAAAATTGAATTGTTAGAAGATTTCGTTTTATATGAGGACAGGTCATATTAGTAATTCGATAAATTAAAAATTAGCGACGACTCAAAACTGGCTTGTGTAGGTAATAGACGATCATTAAAAAATAATCTTTATATACTTACAACCGTTGATTTTAAATAAAATTCGCAGATTACAGCCAATTTACATTTTTATAATCTATTCATAATCTTTAATAATAGTTGTATTAAATTAAATTGCGATTTCAATCTAAAACAACATTTTCCGGGACACTAAAACCGCAAATACAACGATGAAATTCATTGAAAACTAAATGGAATGGAATTCGACACGTATTATTCGATTATGAGGTACCAATTCAACTAGACAG
The DNA here is from genome assembly GCA_910589295.1 of Noctua janthe. Classification (NCBI taxonomy): domain Eukaryota; kingdom Metazoa; phylum Arthropoda; class Insecta; order Lepidoptera; family Noctuidae; genus Noctua; species Noctua janthe. Next base: position 5,865,285 of record OU342561.1, read on the forward strand.
CAAACGAGTTATACAATAGAGTTATGTAAAGAGTTTTACAATCGATTCGATTGTACCCGAATACAAGAATCGGTTAGAATTGCAAACCACTTGTTGTTTTCCCGATTGGCGGTCTGCAGAAACGTAGTACATGTTACTATGGCTTTAGTAATTACGCAATCTAATTGAACTATTGTTCTTATGAATAAATGTTGTTAACTAGATGTGCACGCGGCTCCGCACGCTGTTTGTTTCTTATATTACCTAACGTACTAAGCATGGAATAAGAATGATGAATTTTGAGCGCCGGTATTTATCTATTATACAATTATTTCCTTTATTCATTTCTATACATATAATTTACATTTTTAAATATTTCTATACAAAGTAATATAAAAAAAAACATTTAAAAATATAAAACAAAAAAATAGTAGCCCACTGGTATCGGGAACAGGGTCCGAAATACCGGTGGTCAGGGCTCTTGAGAGAGGAACCTCCTAACAATACGCGCCGTGTCCAGAAGTACTGCTTTCTGAATCAAGCCCTTGATCCAGCTGCCAAGCGAGAGCCTCCTCAGATGTTTGTCGAGGCTATTGGCTATTAAGCCATTGGCCGACACGACTATCGGCACAATGACTGCTGTACTCACGTCCCACATGTCGACAACCTCGCGAGCCAGATCTAGATATTTGAATTGTTTATCTTTCTCTGCTTTCACGAGGTTCTCGTCATGCGGAACCGTTATACAATTATTATTATGGTGTTGGTGTAGTGGCCGCAAGCGCGACTGCTGTGCACGAGGTCCTGGGTTCGATTCGGTCGGGCAGTGTTATTGGGTTTTTCCATAAGGAATTTCTTAGTAGCAGCCACGAAGTCTGAAATTGTGCCCGGTTGATGGAAATAGGCTCCCTTCTATTACATGGGACTTAAACATAACTGGCGAAATGTGGATGTAGTATTAGGTACGCCTCTGCCTAACCCTTCAGGGATTACAGGCGTGATGTTATATGTTGAAATTTATATTTGGCAATCGGTTCGATGGCCTAATGGTGGATCATCTGGAGACCAGCGGTGGCCTAATGCTACAACCCGACTTACGAACAGTAAGTCGTGGGTTCGAACCCAGGCAAGCGCACTACTTTGTGTAGTTTATTTCATCACCACTGCTCTCAAAAACGGTGAAGGAAAACATCGTGAGGAAACCGGCATGTTCTAGAACCAAAAATTCAAAAACATGTGACGTCTACCAACTCGCACTGGGCCCGCCTGGTGGATTCTGAACCCTCGATCAGAATGATGTACTGAATACGTGATAACCGTTGGTGTGTCGGTGTACTTTCCACCTTGTATAAAATCAAAAAAATCAAAATCAAAGCATTTATTTCAAGTAGGCCATTTACAGGCACTCTTGAATTGTCTAAACAATGAAATATAGCTACAGTCCCAGTCACAAGGCACAAAAACTGTGAAAGTACTGTAGTTGCTCATTCCCTAACGTAGATCTCTATGGGCAAGAAACTCCATAACATAATATCATCATCATCATCTGCCTAGCCTTTTTCCCAACTATGTTGGGGTCGGCTTCCAGTCTAACCGGATGCAGCTGAATACCAGTATTTTACATGGAGCGACTGCCTATCTGACCTCCACAACCCAGTTAATACTGGGTAATACGATACCCCTTGGAAAGACTGGTTGTCAGACTTTTCGGGCCACTGACTATCTAACGACTGTCAAAGATCTACAAATGACACCCGGGACCAACGGCTTAACGTGCTTTCCGAGGCACGGAGGAAACTCGGTAAGTAATGGGTGGTCACCCATTCACAGACCAACCTAGGCAAGCACGGCTTAACCTAAAGATCGACCCGAGCGGCTGTTATTATTTAGCCACGAGCTCCTCCATAACATAATATATTGTTGTAAAAGCAGGACTAGGTTCCCAGGTGAAACGACAACAAGCGATGGTCTTGCCAAAGGGATTATAACTGGTCAAGGTGATCGCACAATTGATTTGCGACACCTAATGCAAAATGAGGCTACTTACCTTTTACAAAACCTAGATACATTTTGCTGATACCACTAAGGGGTCGTCCATTAATCACGTGAGGCTGGAAAGGGGGGGAGGGGGGTTCGGAAAAAATCACGAAATATCACTAGGGGGAGGGGCAGGTGTAGTGAGATATCACGTGTATTTATTTTTTCTTTGAACGCGCGATTTCTAAACCGAAAAGCGGTGCGTGACCTTGACATTTTTATCACGGTGCTTATTTTTCCAGAATTAAATTAGATTATACCTGTTAACCTGTATTTAAAGATAATATTCTGTTTTTTTTTAAGATACTTTGTACCAAAAAAAATACACGTGATTTTGGGTGGGAGGAGGGAGGGGTAGTCTAAAACTTCACCACGAATCACCATGGGGGAGGTGGGGGTTAAAAATTTGCTAAAAAACATCACGTGATTAATGGACGACCCCTAAGCCATTTTGCTTACAAATACTCAGGCGATTTGCTATGGCAATGTTATGCAATATAATTGAATAATTGTTCTAACGGATTGTGCCGTTTATATAGAAACAATAGTCGGTCAACGGATATAGTTAGTGCTTTAAGATGCTAATAAAACCTATTTGCATGTTATGATTATTTTTTAGTTTTTGTTCATTAGAAGTAAAAATTAACGGTTTTAAAATAATTGAAACTTTGCTATCAATTCGTTATTGTAATTGATAGAATGTACCGAATCGAATAAATGTGTTGCACCCTAAACAAATTTCTGTAATGGATAAATCTTTTACTTATGCATAAATATATCAATGTTTTCCTCATACATTAGCAGTAAACAAAATATGACAAATATGATATTGAATTGAAAATATTCAATTAATTTAAAATCATCAATCAATCAATCTGGGTTGTGGAGGTCAGATAGGCAGTCGCTCCATGTAAAATACTGGTATTCAGCTGCATCCGGTTAGACTGGAAGCCGACCCCAACATAGTTGGGAAAAGGCTAGGCAGATGATGATGAATTTAAAATCATCATTAAATTTTTACAAATTAATTCAAATTCATCCTGTTGTTGTTACAGCATATTGCGGTTAAATAACATCTACACGGCTATAACACGTCATATAATTCAACCTGCAATATGACTTTCAAGTTTATAAATAGCTATTCAGCCGGAAAAACGATGTATTTCATATTTTTGTTGCGCACACGGCGGCACATGAAGCTGTACATTTCCAGTATAACTTGGCCTAGCTTTGCATAGATTTCTTATACAATGAGAGCTCCGCATAAACTGGTTTTGTAAAGCTTGATTGGCCGTCGTGCGTACATTTATATGGTCAAAATATTGTGAATTTCACAACGTACAAAATATTCAATACAGAAAATGTATAGAACAACAGTTTTTTTTAGCTGATGTAATATACTGAATCCATATAAAAGTACATGACCATTATAGAGTCTGTGGGCACAGTAAAGTAGAAAAGAGTGTATATTTACCTGAAATTGCTGCACCAGTAAGACGGTCCCCAAGTGCATTGGGACCCACCTAACAGGTTGCCTGAAATAAAGGCGTATGGTTAGTCGAAAACTTCAGATATTAGAGTAAAAAGAACATGTTTCATATTGTTCACGAATTGATACAAGTCTAGCTGTCTTGCATTGCCCAGCAGACTTTTTTACCCGACTGGGGAGGACAATGTGTTTATCAGATTTTGATGATTCTAACGTCAGTCGCTTTGTCTTAATCTTGCGAGTATCACTAAAGACATAGCAATAATCAAAATTAAATATGGCGACAACCAGACGCCATATTGTGAAAATAAAAAAATGAAACTCGACGAATATGTTAAGTGCGGTATCGTTGTATAGGTGTTAGAAAATCAATACTCAATACTCAATACTCAATACTTTATTGCATTCCATAATGTATACAAGGCTGGTAGGTAAATTATAGAGAAACAATTATGGACCCTGTCGGGCACAGCAAGTTAGTTTTTAGAGGAGAGGATGAAGCGCTTTTTGTTTAAAAACATAATAATATTGAAATTAAGGAGTAAATCTTATATTTAGATATTTAAGTAGATATTATTTATGAGTAGATTTATATTAATTTTGTTTATTATTAATATTTCTATATTTATTTATTTATTTATATATTTATTTATTTATTATTAATAGATATTTTCTAAATTATAAATTAGGTAATTATTTTATATATTTATTTATATATTAGCTGTAATTTATTATTAACTAAATAGTAAGTAATTAAAGATATTGCACGGTAGATAAGGTAAATAGATGTATTAGGTACTACTTGGTTATTCTAATTATCTTCGTTTCTCTAGGAGGAATTTATCTTTGAAGTATTCGTCAATTGTGTAGTAGGTTTTATCTAAGAGAAATCGTTTTAGTTTATTTATAAATATATTGTTTGTTTCTGTGTTTTTTATGTGTTCAGGTAATTTATTGTAGATTTTTATTGACGTGACAAACGCACTAGAGGAGTGCATTTTTAATCGTGAAGTTGGCAGGTTGAGTCTATTTCCATGTCTAAGTTTGATTTCTGTTTGTATGTCTTTTCTTTTGCTGTAGAATTGTGGGTACTTCCTTACAAATTTGCAAATTTCAAATATATAGAGACAGGGTAGTGTTAGGATGTTTAGTTCTTTGAAGTGTGGTTTACATGAGTCGGTGTCTTCTATATTAACCAATGTTCTTATAAGTTTCTTCTGTATTGTAAATAGCGAAGGTGCGTCTGTACTGTTACCCCATAATATTATTCCGTATTTAAGCCAAGCGAACGCGTACGCATAGTATGTTACTATTGCTGTTTTGAGATCTGTAGTTTTCTTTATTTCTCTGAGGGCATATGCAAATTTAGATAGCTTTGTTTTTACTTTCTGTATGTGTGGTTTCCAGTCTATGTGTGTATCTATGTCCAGGCCTAAAAGGGTGAATTTATTAACTATTTCTAACTTGGATCCTTTGTATTTAAAATTTATATTTATTGGGGTTTTTTGTCGCGGGTGGAAAGTGACTATTTTTGTCTTACTAAAGTTAATTTCTAGGTTATGTTCGTTCATCCAGTATGTTGTGGTATCAAGTATAGATGTTAGTGTTTGGTTCAGGTTTTGGTTATTTTTACATGATGTTAAAATAGAGACGTCATCGGCAAACAATACGCACGTTTCATTTATGTGGTTAGGGAGATCATTTATGTAGACTAAGAACAATAGGCATCCTATGACACTTCCCTGTGGTATGGAGGCGTTTACAGGTATGTTTTGTGATCTAATTAGTTCAATGTGTTGTGTTTGTGTATTGTAGTGTTCTATTTCTACGACTTGCTCTCTGTTTCCTAAATAAGATGTAAACCAGTCATGACTTTTTCCTCGGATACCTATGTTGTAAAGTTTATTCAATAGTATATCGAATTGTACTTTATCATACGCTTTGGTCATGTCCAATAACAGTCCAATAGCGTATTTTTTATTATCAATAATTTTGAGTGCTTCTTGTATGTACTTGTAGACGGCCAAAACAGTGGATCGGTTCTTACGAAATCCATTTTGGCTATCATTGAAAATGCTATATTTTTCACAGAAAGCGTAAACGCGGTTACACATGACTTTTTCGAATATTTTTGAGGCTGTTGGTAGTAGAGCAATGGGACGGTAATTGTTCGGGTCAGTTTTATCGTTTTTTTTGAAAATAGGTTTAATGAGGGCCTTTTTGAGTAAGTCAGGAAAAACACCTTCTTCGAAGGATTGGTTAATGAGTATATAAAATGGCAAGGTAAGTTCATCAGCGCACTGTTTTATCAGACTGGGTGGGAGTTCGTCGATTCCGTGGCTGTTCTTGTTCTTTAGGTTTTTAATAATTATGTTTATTTCATAAGGATCAACTGGGTTAAGGTATAATGTATTTTGTGTAGTTAAGGTTGCCGGTAGCCCCTTTGGTTTGCTGCCGGTTGGTGTTGTAGTTTTCCCACCAATGGAGACAAAGAAATTATTAAATATGTTGGCTACTTCTTGCGGTTTCGCCGTAAAGCTATTATCTACTTGTAATGTTATGTTGTGTTTCTCGGTTTTACGCTTTTTGTTTGAGCGTTCATTTATGATTCCCCACATTGTTTTAACTTTATTATTTGATTTATTCATTTTATTTTTGTAGTGCAGTTTTTTAGCTGTTGTAACCGCCTTTTTCAGTATTTTTTCATATTTTTTGTAATATGTTATTAATGTAGGATCTTTTGTTTTTGTAATTAATATTTTTAACAATCTTTTATTAATACTGGATTTTTGTATACCAACAGTGAGCCAATATTTCTTATATTTAGTTTTAAGTTTAATTTTAAGTAGTGGGATACACTTATTTAGGATTAAGGTAAGTTTATCGTTAAATGTTTTATAATTTGTGTTAATATTATTATCAGTTTTAAGTATATCATTCCAATTAATTTTTTGTAATTCCTCTTTAAATTTTAATATGTTTGTATTGTTATATAACCTTTTCTTTGTGTACCAATTACTTGTACTGGGTTGTTCTGGTAATTTTAAATGTAGGACTGTGCTATGATGGTCAGAGAAGCCTAAGTCGTCTATTGTTACGTGCATGTCTTTGTGGTTAAAGTTCGTGAGTATTAGATCTAAACATGTTGCGGTGTTTGGTGTGATACGCGTAGCGCTTTTTATGTGTTGAGTAAAGTTATTTTCTTGCATGAGGTTTATAAATTTATTAGTTTTTAGATTATCCTGTAGTATATTTATATTGAAATCGCCTCCTATTATTATATTTAATTTATAGTATTTTTTATTTATGTATTTTAATAGTTGCTTTAATTTTTCATAAAAAACTTCCTCCTCTCTCCTATTCCAGTATATAATTATAATTAATAAGTTTTCTTTTAGTAATTCTGTGGCACATATTTCTATTATATATTCTGCAGACATATCGGTGATGTCGTCCTTGTGTATGCTTTCAATATAGTCTTGTAGGAGTATACACACGCCGCCTCCGGTTCTAGTACTGCGACAATATGATGAAGCAAATTTGTATCCACTAAATTGTATGAGGTCTAGTCTTTCTTGAGTTAGCCATGTTTCTGAAAGGCATATAGCTTTGTAAGATGGATGTTCGTCTATAAACGCTTCAAGTATGTCTTGTTTGTTATTTAGACTTTGTATGTTTTGGAACAATAGTTTAAATGGTTGTTCGTTGTTTACGAAAAGTCTGGTTCTCAGTTTTATCAGTGTTGTTTATAGTGCAGGGCTGCGTCATGTTGTTATATGTTATTTCTTCTTTTTGGTTGTTATGTGCGTATTCCTTTATGTTGTTATTTATTTTAAATAATTGTCCGTTTATATATAGTTTGTTATTCCTGATGACTGCGTGCGATCCGTTATTTCTTGCCGTAAACAGTTCCTCTCGCATTTGTGCCCTATACTTTCGTTCATTTTTATCTAAAAATTCTGAAATGAATAGTCCAGTTCCTTGAAAGAAAGTTCTATTGTTTATAATATATTTTGCCATTCTCTTGCTGATGAATTCGATGACGAGTGGTCGGTTCTTAGATCCACCTGGTCTTCCAATTCGATACAGATCTTCAATATATGCTGAAACGTCTACGTTTACTATTTCACGAAACAGTTCAACCAATCTACTGTGGAGTGCATTTTCAGGCTCTTTATTGTAGTCCGCCAGGCCGTAGAGCACAATCTTTCTATGGTGGTTTACTTGCAGACTATTGGGTATTTTAGAAGCTTCTGTAGTTAACTTTCTTATTTCTTTTTTCAGATTTTCGTTTTCTGTTTGTAGTTTTTCTAGTTTTATGTTTATGTTTACTATTTCTTGCTGTCTTTGAGAATTTTCTATTGTTAAGGTATTTGTTTTATAGTCTATATCTTGTTTTAATTCATGAATTGCTTTATATATTTCTGTGTGTATAGTTTTCTGTAGTTCTTGTACAATGGATTTGTTATTTTCTTTCAGATGTGTAATTATTATTTCACTTAAATCCTGTAGTGTTAAATTTTTTTCCAGATTAACTTTATCAGGTTTTTCTGTGGGTATAGTATCACCAAAGAAGCTAAGATCTTCTGAACAAATGGTGTCGTTGTCGGAATCTTTTGGCTTTCTTCTTAAAGTAACGTTAGCTTCCTCGGAGGGTGATGATTGACATTTGTTTGTATCAAGTATTCTGGGGGGACGCAAAGGCGTATCAGTGTTTCCTGTCTTGGGTATTCTACAGATGCATGTTTGGCATTTCCAGGTGTTTTTATTTTCTAGTGTTACCTTTTTAGAATCCTTGGTAACACCAGCACATTCGAAATCATATCTACATTTACAAAGAACGCATATAATGTTTTCCCTTATAGGTAACTTTTGTTTACATCCAGCGCAAGTAGGTGTAGAAGCCATTTCAAATTTTAAATATTTGGCGCTTTATTTTTAGTTCGGCTATTTCTCACTAGGGTCTGCAATGGCAGTAGTGTAGAGAATTAATAAGTGTTACCAGTACTAAATTTATCTATGAACGGTTGGTAGCACTGATTCTAGTTCGTCTATTACCCGCTAGGGGCTATAGTGGCAGTAGTGTTGCAAATGAGTGAATGATATCAGTGTCAGATGGTTGGTACTACTGTTTTTAATTTTTTAATGGCGGTAGTTGTTTAACAAGTTAAATTTTTAGTTCGTCTATTCACCACTCGAGTTCACCAGCGCTAGTTGTTGGGGTCAAAGTTCAAAATTTAAATCCACTTAACCGCTTTTTGGTTTTGTTTTTTATAAAAACTTAATCGTAATTAGGTTTAACAGCTTGATTGTTAATGGGAATATGGTAAACTCTCAAATATTGAACCAAGTATGGCCATACAACACTTCTCACTTTTGTATTTACAAAGTTTTTGTTATTGTATCACTTATATTGTTTTTGTAGTTTTTTTCCACTTTACACTAAAAGTCTTCGGAGATAACACTGTCCGAGCTTAATTGCAGGTTAACTCGTAGTTGGCACTAGTTATTTACTTAAATATCACTTGGTAAACAATTTTTTAGAATTTTTATATACGAGCTTAGTGTTTACTGCGTCGCTAGCGACATCTCTCTCAATGAGTCAAATCAATCGTTAGGTTTCTCATATCATTATACGAGTACATTTAGAAGCTTATTAGAGATTTATAACGATTTAAAGTTTGTTATTCGAAATGTATTCATAGTAGTGTCCATATAAAAGTGAAAACATCAAGAAGTTAAATCATCTGTGAAATCTTTCACATTATTAAACTGAAACTACTGAACTGGGTTTATTACAAAAACGAAAAAATAAAAAAAACAAGCACATTTGGAAGCAGGCAGGACCCCAGTGGCGAAGGCTCCATACAACTCGATTCCTACCGGGTTCCCTTTGAAAAATGGCAAAGTTCGTATTCTATAGACAAATAATATAGTCACATTAAAGATATGTAGGTACTCCGGCTTAGCTATTACAAAAATTGACCCTTCGCTACTGCAGGACTCATTCCATGTTTCATTAATTTTATATTTTTGAATTGGTAGCCAACCTTAACATACTTGGGAAAGCAAAGTGAACATTAATTTTATGATCGTAGGTCACGCTTGTATGCAACTGTTTGTGACCATCGAAGTGGAACGGAGTGGGGAATCATTTCTATCTCAAGTACGAGTGGTATGGTAATGCTCTGTGGTAACAATCTTCTGACATAACATAATACAATATGAAAATACATGAGACATGTATAATGAAGTTTGTTTCAATTGTTTAAAATGGCGGCTAAGAAAAACTGGACGCAAGAATCAGCGAATTGGGTGTTGTAGCGTGACTTAGTACGGGTGTACCTCAGCTGTGGACTATGCTGAACTGATTTGATTGATTCGTATACCTAATTGGTAAATGCATGAGTTTTTCTATGTATGTGTGAATATTTTCCTGTACTTGGATGCTTAATGCAAAACATCAATAATGAAAAAAGATTTTTTTTTTAAATTTATTTTATGACCTAACTAAATATAATTTCATTCACTCATTCATTCATTTTTTTTTGTTTACTATAAGAATTAGCAGGCCCTGAAAAATATGACAGTCATGGTCTTGGCACGCGTGCTGAAACGTGAATGGCAAATAAAAAAAAACATGATGAAAATTTAAAAACCCATTTTACATAAGTACCTACCTAATTCTTAAGTATGTCGTTAATTCAGGAGGTAATTAGTGATGAAGACGTAATTAATTCCATTGCATTCAAGCATATATAATTGTATACTATAAAATTATTACAGGAAATTTTATGGCCGATAATTTTGCCACAAAATTCGCCAGATTTTACATTAAAAATTGAGATTGCCTTTACAATACAATGTTCTGAAATTAATTTTCCATTTTCCAAAACAAAGTGTTACTTAAACCTTGATCACCTGAACCTGCACCTGAATCAATAACGACGTAATAATGTTTTCATTCATTTGGTTCAATCGAGCACTGAACACTACTACATAGTTTTTCGACTTCAATAATCTCCAAGGAGTACTAACAGCCCAATAAGTACCTAGTGAATGAATGAACTATTTGATAAAATTTTTTTGCTTAAAATACTGCTATCAAACAGAAACTTACTACCTGATTTTATATTGAACAGGGGTGTTACCATGACGTCTAATGCAGGAGTAATTTCAGTGTGGGAAAGAGACAGAGCGATACGGGTCGTCTAGCGCCATCTCTTTCCCACACTGGAATAACTCCTGCTTTAAGACGTTATGGTAGGCCACCAGAACGGAACAATGCTATTGTCCTAAATAAAAAAAACAAGAGCGAAGTTGACATTTATTTATGTCAGCTGATCGGCAGCAGAGATAAAACATTTGGTACATTTTTTTTAATTAATGAAATTACTGACTGCTTGTGAGCACCTTAATTTGATATCTCTATCACACCCAAAAATAATAAAAATACAGTACACACCTACGGAGGGGGGAGGGCGGGTAGTATAGTACGTGTAAGTTTAATTACTACATGATTGTTTTTAAGTCCTTTTGCAACACCAAAATATTATAGCATTTGCACTTACTTTTCAACTCTCAGTGCTGAGCTTTGAACCTCCCATAGTGTTCTATGGTTTGGCATTTAGTTCAGGTGTTACTTAAAGTTAGTGAAAATGTACAATAAAGAACTTAATTTTGGAACTTACCCTTGTGTTTGTTGGCTTTGGGCACTACTGGCTTCTTTTTCTGCGAAACAAAAATACTGAAATAAAATATGCACTCTGGCAAACAGTAGTAACCTACATAAAATAAAAAGTTAAACAACTTTAAAAAGATGTCTCCAACAGGTTATATAACGTGTAACAGTTCCATATAGGTCGGTCCCACGCCGATTGCCCAGACATAACACGACTGTCAATTACTACAAACACCATTCATCGAAGTTCAGTCACGCACATAATGTTGTACATTTCATTACTACATTTCCCATAACACATTCATAGATATTATACATTTGATCAAAACAGTAGTGACTGATATTTATCCCGGATGACACAGTTAAATCGAAGTTAATATACTAGGTCTACTTTAGAATGTATTGCCTTCATAGTTATAAGGGAAAATAAACGGACTATAAGAAGGACCATTGTTTTCGTTACACCGGAGAAACCTACTATCCACCCAAAAGTTGTGAGTGTGGTATGAGGCTCAATACGGTGCAAGTCCATTTTCTTCCCTGATTGTTTTAAAGTAGATATTGTACCCCATTGATGTGTTGCTATATAAAGATACAATATTCGATCCATCTAAAATTTAGAGGGAGAGAAACCTCATTTATCCTTTAAATATGACGTTTTCCTCGAGATCAAATAGGAAATATATTTTTGTGGAGTTGTTTCCGTGAGAGTCGTGTTTCTGAACAAGATAATACCTAAGTAAGAATTGAACTCACATGCATAGACAAGATATGGTCAATCTTGTCGTTGTTGCACATGCCGATGAGCTTGCACATAGTTTCGGGCGAGGTGTCGGACTGAAGCACATGGTTGATGTATTGCTGCAGTTGCGCCGTGTTCTCCTTGCAGATCTTCGCGATAGCCGGATATTGCACGTCTTGGCATTCTGATGAGACTCGGGAAGCCAGGTAGTCCTGTGGGTGGAAGTAATTTGTTTTGTAATATATTTCTAGCATGTCTGTATTTTTGGCCCAGCAGCCGAGTACGGCTGAAGTTTTCTGCCAACTACTGAGCAATAAATAACCAAATGCAATGGCAGTGGCCATTTGGCATGGATAAGACGCAATATTTTTTTTGCCTTTACCTGCAGTAGGACAATATAATTATATAATATAATAGGTTGACAAAAAAAAAGATCGAAAGAGAGATCTGGTCTCTGGTACAGCTTTTGATTCTGTGTTAAAGCATTCCATTTTTTCAAATAAAAACACTATTATTGCTTTTCCCAACCTGAGAATTAAACCCCAGTCAGGCATTAGAACTAATCTGAAAAGAATCGTGTAATAAGGAAGTTTAAGAATTTTGGGACATATTTGTAGAGGAATTAGATAAGGTAGATAAGAGAATTAAGTTCAGCCGCTTGGAATGTTTGGGGTCAAATGCTGAGAACTTTAGGTAGGTACCTCTCAACTTCGGAGAAATTGCATTTTGTTCGTCAAAGTCAAAGTTTTTATTTGTTAAACATAGGTGTAAAAGATGTAAGTAAATATAAAGAGATCGCTATGTTTTGCCGACAACGGCGTACAAATATTAAAATTATTCTAAAAATTATTCTAAAAATTATTCTTAAATACTATGCTAACTAAATATTTTGAGCCGAATTTGTTTTTAAACATACTAAGTTATGAAATAAGGATAAAATAAAAATGTACCATTTCTTATTACAAAAATATTTTTTTCTTAATTACTAACTAATCTACTTAGTTTGCATTATCGTCTAGGTATTCTTTGATAGAGTAAAATGCTTTTTGTGTTAAATATTTGTTTAGGTACTTTTTGAAATCATATATATCATTTTTTTCTCTTATGGGTTTCGGAATTTTGTTGTATATTCTGGGTGCCATGCCCTTAAGACTTTTTGCATAAAGTGCTGTGTTGTGTGCATTGGCACAAACCTCATTATTACGGCGTTTCGACTTCAATGTTTCAAATAAATGTAAGTTACATTTTACGAACACTGCAGTCTCATAAATATACATACACGGTAGGGTAAGTAACTTATACTTTTTGAATAATGCCAAGCAACTATCAGTTGATTTCAGCTTGAAAACAGATCTTAAGCATTTTTTCTGCGCTTCTTCGTCTACAGTGCTTTTTGCAATGTCGGTTATAAGATGAGCATAAATTATTGGCATAGAAGTATTCAGGAATCTTGTGCGACAGTCGCTCTCTCCATGTCGCCATGAGATCACGCCGGAGGTCTGTCCGCTGAGCGGCAATTTGTCGCGGCAGCGGAGTTTCTCGCCGACATAGTGCTTCCGCGCGCCATTCATGCAGGCGCGCGAGGACTATCGCCTCCAGATCCCATGGCGGCAATCCGGCAAGGAGGCTAGCCGCCTCGCCGGAGATCGTGCGGTACCCCCGGATTAGCCTTATGGCTATCACCTTTTGGGGCGCGTTCAGGTAGTGGGCGGCTTGCCGCCTCAAAGAACGCGCCCACACCGGGGCCCCGTAAAGGGCCATGGACCGCACGACCCCCGCGTATAGCTTCCGGCAGGAGGCGTTTGGACCCCTCAGGTTGGGCAAGAGCCGCTTGAAGGCAGCCCCTGTCCGTTCCAGTTTGGGAGCCAAACGTCGGAAGTGCTCCACGAAGTTCCACCGGCTGTCGAGGACGAGTCCTAGGTACTTCAACGTCGACCCGACGCCGATGGAAACCCCTCCTGCCATCAGTAGGGATCCCGACGGTGGCGCATTCCGAGGCCCATGAAAACACATGGCCTCGGACTTGTGCAATGCCACCTCGAGACCCAATTGCCGGATCCTCTCCACAACTATCGCAACCCCGCGTGTCATGTTTTCGGCCGCCGCCTCGTGCGACCTCCCTTGTGCCAGTACCAGCGTGTCGTCAGCGTAACAAACTACACTGACGCCGGTAGGGAGGTCGGCGCGCAGCACCCAGTCGTAACCGATGTTCCACAAGGCCGGCCCCAGAACCGAACCCTGTGGAACACCGCACGACATCTCTCGCCGGTTCCATTCTCCGCTCCGACTGGGGTAGATGACGGCCCTATCCGTCAGGTAGTCCCCGACCACACGACGAAGGTAGGTCGGCACCCCGTGATACCGGAGTGCCTCCGCAATGCAGCTCCAGGGCATGGAGTTGAAGGCGTTGGCGATGTCAAGAGACACCGCAAAGACAACCCCGCCCCGGGACACCGCGTCCCCCGTCGTGAGGGCTCTCACGCGCATGATGGCGTCCACCGTCGAGCGCCCCTTGCGGAAACCAAACTGGTGTTCCGCAAGATCCGGCCCCATCCCTGCAAGGTGCCCGGCGAGGCGGTTGGCAATGACTCTTTCAAAGAGCTTGCCCACCTCGTCGAGCAACACAATGGGCCGGTATGCGGACGGAGAGTCCGCAGGGCGCCCTGGCTTCCGGATGAGGACCAGCTTCCCCGTCTTCCAACGAAGCGGGAACTGGCCTCTCTCCAAGCATGCGCTTAGGAGCCCTTCCAGTCGGGGCCCGAGAGCCTCAGAGGCCAGGACCCAGGCTTTGCCAGGCAAGCCATCGGGTCCCGGGGCGGTATTTCTGGCTTTCAGCCTGCGTACCGCCACTCTCAGGTCTACCCCAGTCACCTCCGGAACGTCATCGTCGTCATCGGTGTATCGCTGAGCCTTTAGCTTACATTATTAATTTATCAATTGGACAAGGTTGTTTTCCAGAAAAGCTTAAACTGTCTTTAATAAAAACCTTTTCATAAAAAAGGTTCAAAGACGGACAAAAATAACTATAGACATAACTTAGACTTTGCTTTAACACCAATTTTAACTAAAATATTTGAGTGTTATAAAAAAACGTTAATTACGATTCTTTAACAAATACGATATACTGGCAGAAGAACAACATGGATTCAGGAAATTTCGATCAACTACATTGGCGACTTTCAAGTTAGTAAAATCAGTTATAAATAAGGTGAAAAAAATTCTACTGCTTTGTTTCTAGATTTGAGTAAAGCGTTCGACTATGTTGACCACTCTATTCTAATCAACAAACTAGAAAAAAGTGGCATACGATGAACGGCCCTAAAATGGTTTGAATCATATTTAAGCAATAGAAGACAGATCACAAGAATAACGAAATACAACGATAATACGAACAGCATAGAGGTCATTGATTCTGAACCCAGAAATAATGATCTTGGTGTACCACAAGGAAGTATTTTAGGGACCCTCCTATTCCTCATTTATAAATGATCTACCACAAGCAGTACGCAAACATGTTTGTTTTATTTGCAGATGATATTACTGTTATAATAGGATATAAAGATAAAAGCCTTCAAAATGTTGAAATTAATAACACACTAAAAGAAATTATGTTATGGTTAAACAAAAATTCATTAAAGATTAATTTATAGAAAACAAAAGTAATAAATTTCAAAACAATTAAATGCTTGCGTGGAATCTTTAATATGCAGTGGTCTGAATCCTGTCGACCCATATTTAAATCTGAAAACCTATTGAACGCCCCTAGCATATACATCTATGAAGTCGCTAAATTTGTTAAAACTATCATGAATCTTTTCCAAAATAAAAATAACTTAAACAAACGTAAAATCACTCACTCAAATTTAGAATTACCAGTTCCCAGGATAGAAATGTTTAAACACAGCTGCGTGTATATGGCACCATTAGTTTATAACTCGCTACCTAAAAAAATTGTAGACCTGCCCTATCGCAAATTTTGTTTTCACTTACGAAAGTGGTTAATAAAAGAAATTTTCTACACTATCAACGAGTTCCTCAAAAAATACTTTTCGCATTCTTCTTATCACTTTAAAAATGCATTGTACATTTTTATTTTTTATTATTTTATGTTAGAATTTTACAAGCTAATTTTTAATATTTTTTATACACCAACCCTGCGTAGGGAACTACAGCTGTTTTTGTTTTGGCTGTTTTTTTTTTTTTTTTACAAGCTTTTTATTTAACAACCTTCATTTTATATGAATACCTATTTGTTAAGGTTTTTTTTTTGTTTATACGTTGATTCGTTTAGTTGTTTTTTTTAAATATAATTTATTTTTATGGTTTATTCATATGTAATGTACAGTCCTTTTATTGTGTGTTTGTGTATATCTTTAATATTCTTTATTATTTTGTTAAATGAATATGGCTTCAGTGAATATTAGATGTGTTTATGGTGCAGGTGTTTCAGTATTATTGTTTTGTTTTATGATGGTTCGCTTAGATCTTTAAATTATTCATAGATTATACTAGAGATTTATGTATAGGTATATTCTATGTTGGATAGGTACGTACCTATGTTGTTCATTTTAATGTAACTATCTTATGTAAAATAATGCCGGTCCTGCTCCACAAGAACAAGGGCGCATAAATTGATAGCATTAAATAGTATTGTTGGAGCTTTTTTTTTTTTTTTTTTGGATGGGAAATCATCAAATGACCCCCCCCACTCTGGGCGGAGCGGAAGGGAGTGTCAGACTTGTACTGACTAAAACCCATCCATGTTCCTTCTTTGCCCTTTGTGTTCCAGGGCCACGGTGTCTCTTTCGAACAGTCCCGCAGCTCTGGCAGGCATCGGCCCATGCGGACCCCTACTCGGTTGCTGACATCTCTTTGAGGCGCGCGTGGAACACGAACGCGCCGTCGACACGGCCTGTCGTCATAAGACGGCCGGACGGCGAGCTAGCCCATAACTCGCCGTCCACAGGCCCGCGCCTACGGTGGCCGGGAGCCACCACGTGACCCCCGACGCCCATGGCATCTCCCGCGGCGGCTGGGACGTGAGGTTCTTTCCCTCTCACGTCCCGCCACCTCCTTCACTAGCATGACTGCTTCACAGAAGGTGGTGACGGCTTCCCATTCCCTCTCGCTCCGGACCATGGCTTGAACCAGGGCCGGACGCGAGAGATCGCCGCCGCCAATCGCCGCTACAAGGACACGGCGGTGCTCCGCCCAAGCGGGGCAGACCTCTACGGTGTGCTCCACCGTGTCCTCCGGACGATCCTCGCAGTGGAAACACCCGGGCGTTTCCTCCCGCCTGATTCGGTGCAAGAACCTCCCGAAACAACCGTGTCCGGTGAGGATCTGCGTCAGGCGGTAGGTGAGGGCGCCGTGGCGCCTCTCTAGCCACTCCTCAAAGAGGGGACTTATCGCCACTATGGTAGCGTGCCCCGCACGGGGTTGCAACAGTCGCTCTCTCCATGTCACCATGATATCACGCCGGAGGTCTGTCCGCTGAGCGGCAATTTGCCGCGGCAGCGGAGTTTCCCCCCGACGTAGTGCCTCCGCGCGCCATTCATGCAGGCGCGCGAGTACTATCGCCTCCAGATCCCATGGCGGCAATCCGGCAAAGAGACTAGCCGCCTCGCCGGAGATCGTGCGGTACCCCCGGATTAGCCTTATGGCTATCACCTTTTGGGGCGCGTTCAGGTAGTGGGCGGCTTGCCGCCTTAAAGAACGCGCCCACACCGGGGCCCCGTAAAGGGCCATGGACCGCACGACCCCCGCGTATAGCCTCCGGCAGGAGGCGTTTGGACCCCGCAGGTTGGGCAAGAGCCGCTTGAAGGCAGCCCCTGTCCGTTCCAGTTTGGGAGCCAAACGTCGGAAGTGCTCCACGAAGTTCCACCGGCTGTCGAGGACGACTCCTAGGTACTTCAACGTCGACCCGACGCCGATGGAAACCCCTCCCGCCGTCAGTAGGGATCCCGACGGTGGCGCATTCCGAGGCCCATGAAAACACATGGCCTCGGACTTGTGCAATGCCACCTCGAGACCCAATTGCCGGATCCTATCCACGACTATCGCAACCCCGCGTGTCATGTTTTCGGCCGCCGCCTCGTGCGACCTCCCTTGTGCCAGTACCAGCGTGTCGTCAGCGTAGCAAACTACGCTGACGCCGGTAGGGAGGTCGGGTATTGTTGGAGCTTCTGAAGATTGCATAACTATCATTGCATTGTATAAATTAAATCTCTTTAGTATTATATAGCCGTCTAGCCCATATTGTGTGAGTACAATGTATTAGAAAGCTGTCATTCGCTGGAAACCTGCGTCTTTTCTTGACTTGAATGTGCCCTGGCGGTTAGGAGTATGTAGTAGTCATGCTCACTTAAATATCTCGCTGATGGTGGCACGTGTGTCGGATCATTTAGTTCCCTTCCAAATGGTTGAGTTAAATGGTGCTGATAAATGCGTCATGTTCGTGAACGGGCGCTGTCAGTTGTGACTGGTCATCTCTTATTTGCCACGGCTTATTTGAATTAATTATTTTATTTTTGAATTGTTTTTACTATGGACACTTTTAACGTACACATCTTGCTGCATCGTTCACACATAATGTACCATCTCAACATGAATGATTTAACCAAGGTTTTGTAAAAGTATTCTGATTTAAAAGAGTGTCCATGGAGTTTCTTGCCCGTTCTTCTCCATAGAGATCTACGTTAGGGAATGGGCAACTACAGTACGTTCACAGTTTTTGTGCCTTGTGACTAGGACTGTAGCTATATTTTACGGTTGTCTTTGTTTCGACAATTCAAAAGTGCCTGTAACAGGCCTACTTGAAATAAATGCTTTGATTTTGATTTTGTAAAAGATGACTTTGCATGCTATTATTATGGCGGAATGTGTCCTGCTCTATAACATTTTTATAACATCCTGTATATACCACATTTTATGCAAATAAATATATTTACTTACTTACCCGAAACCTGCATATGGGTACATTTCGATCCCAAAAAGCGTAAACGACATTAAGGAACATCTCATCCGTTTTTTGTGACTCAGAACATAAATACCTGATGTGTCAATGAACCTACCAATTAGGCTTTATACCTACAACATAAAAGAACATCATTAATACCATTACTAACCTCATTAATGAGTTCCCTGACATCCTTCAGCAGTCTGAACAACCTGACGAATTTGTTGGACACATCATTGATGGTCACAGCCTCGGCTTGCTTCTCCCAGACGGTAGATGTGCAGTGACCCACGGCCCCGCAATCAGCGCCGCGCCTGCGCAGATAAGCGTTAGCGTAAGACGACAAGTGATAGGGAATGACTACACTTTTCGATAGGGAATCGGGTTGAGCCGGCCAGAAATTGTCTAATGAGCTTTTTTCCCAACTACGTTTGGGACGGGTTCCAGTCTAACCAGATGCAGCTGAATACCTGTATTTTACATGGAGCGACTACCCATCTCGCCTCCACAGCCTGGGGCTGCAGTCTCGACATAGATAGCGACAAAAATCGGTCGTTAAGTCATAACGATGTCAAATTTCTTTAATAGATTTTCAACTTTATTTCGAAATCTATTAAAGAAATTTGACATCGTTATGACTTAACGACCGATTTTTGTCGCTATCTATGTCGAGACTGCAGCCCCTGTTTACATTACAGAGTATTATCCCTTCGTAAGACTGGTTGCCAGACTTTCGGGTTCTAACTGTTCATAACGACTGTCGAGGAGCTAAATGTTCATGCAATAAAAACGAAAATGATGACGTCATTCTTGTTTTTAATGCATGAACATTCGTCCCGATTCGAGTCGGACGACGTGCATCAACACCTCATCATACTATTTGCTGTTAGTCTCTTTCTGCCCAGCTTAAGCTGATTTCGCATCAGTTTGATCACTACCTAACGTCGCACCTTACATGAGTCACGAGTGAGTTAGGAAGTGTGTAGTCAAGTGGGTACTGATTTCGCATCAGTTTGATCACTACCTAACGTCGCACCTTACATGAGTCACGAGTGAGTTAGGAAGTGTGTAGTCAAGTGGGTATCGCGAAGTTCATATAGTATTTTTTTTTGTTAATAGCGTAAAGGCGATGATACAGTATTCTTGGTTGATTTTGTTTACCTAGCTGTTTATTAGTCAGCATTAAGAGGAAATAACGGCTAAGGCGTTGGACAGACAGGCAAAGGCTGTTTCTGTTGCACTAACTTTATCATGACAAATACAGTACCTATATAACTGTTCAATATTTAGTTCAGCTTGTGCGGTTACAAGGAACAGTAGCTATGCATACTATACTGTACTTGTACTTTATTTTAATTAGGTGGGCAGTTAAGTTTTAGTTCATCATCAAAAATAATTGCAGCTCCTTTTTTTAACAATTCAACTACTTGCATTGGATTATTAACATTGTTGAGCAGAAAAACTTTAAAAACATTGTGAAAGGGCTCAGAATAATGTACTGAATACGTGGTAACCGTTTTCGCTGTTCCTTCCACCCCGTATACTTATTTAAATAGAACAGCATAGTATAGCCGTTTACTTTCGCTAATATAATAGATTTTTGTAAAAATACTGTCTCTTTGGTCCAGTGGTCGCAAGCGCGACTACTAAACATAAGGTTCGATTCCCGGGTCGGGTAAAGTGTTACTGGGTTTTACCATCACGAATTTATCGTTTTTCTATAGGAGTCTGAATTTGTGCCCGATTGATGGCAACAGGGTCGCCTCCTATTACATGGGACTTAAACATAACTGGCGAAATGTGGTTGTATTACTATTAGTTACACCTCTGCCTAACCCTTCCGAGATTACAGGCCTGTGGCAAAATTGAGTTCCGCTGTTATAAGTATTTATTTATTTAACATTATGTATGACACACAGTCCAATCATCCAATATGAAAAAGTATTGTATTTCCCTCTTGCGATGTGACTAAACCGACGCGGACGTAGGTAATAGATTGTCAATAATCATTAAATTGCTGTGACTTTGTGCTGATATAGGTGTATCCATATGTTTACTAATCAGGTACATGCATTTGCAAAATGTAAGTATGTATGGAAACAATGTTTGATTAGAGCAATATAATCAGAGCTTAAAGGTAATCAATTAGAATATTTATTATTAGGCAAATCAACATTAGTTCATTGATATTAAACATTCTGGAATTATCGCCATAATGAAAAATTTTAAAGGCATTCAATGAGTATTTAATGGTCGACTTGTGTATGAAAACACTAGAAGCAGAACCAAGTCACTCGATTTGTAAATAGTTTTAATAACTATACAAGAACACTCTTTATTTGTTTATTCATTTGTGACAACCACATGTACAAATACCCACCTACTGTTTACTAATATCTTTGTGTGTGTGGCTTGACTGTTTATTTTTTTTTTTGTACTCTTGTCATGCAATTAGTCTGTATTTCTTTAGGGTTCCGTACCCAAATGGCAAAAATGGAACCCTTATAGATTCGTCTAACCTGTTAGTCTATCTGACCGTCTGTATTTTTAAATAAGAAATGCATGTAAGGTGGAATTACACTTACTTGAGGCTCTGACACCATACTGATGGGCCTTTAGCACACTCCTTCGGTACTTGTCGTGCAAACGACAAATCTGAGAACAAAACATCATTCAACTGTACTTAAGTAAAAATAAATCATTGCAGAATAAGGTGACGCACAATGATATAAGTCAGCTTATCTCTGTTTATTGACGAATAATAAAAATAACACCAGCAAAACAAGTCGGGCGGGGTCAGCTACTGTTTATCACTGTAAACTTCTACACAATTAATAAAATGAATGCTGAAATTGATAAGAGAACAAAGCAGACATAAAGAACATACTGGTTTACTGTTTATTAGTTAGAAATGGTGATAGAAACTATTGTTCTAAATGGTGTGTTTTTAACAATTCTCAAGCTCCATTTGAGTGTTCATTGAGTTGGTCATTGAAATATAATTAATGAATTTACTATCACATTTTGGCTTATTCATTCTACACACGACAGATCTTCTATTGTATATATTTTATTTGGGCCTATTATAAAACTAATATTTAGTTCAGTAAACCTATCTCATCATCATCTGCCTAGCCTTTTCCCAACTATATTGGGGTCGGCTTCCAGCCTAACCGGATACAGCAGAATACCAGTATTTTACATGGAGCGACTGCCTATCCACAACCCAGTTAGTACTGGGTAATACGATACCCCTTGGTAAGACTGGTTGTCAGACTTTTTGGGCCACTGACTGCCTAACGACTGTCAAAGATCTACAAATGACAGCCGGGACCAATGGCTTAACATGCTTCAGTAAACCTATCTAAAACCAATAAATCAAATATTCAATTAGGTAAACTATTGTGCAACTACCTCCCATGTAATAAAACAGATTGATCATTTGCCAAATACACAATTAGGTAGGTACACTATTATATTGTAACATAAGAATTATGTTTATGCCACATCTTTTAATTTTACTCCTAGGCATTGTGTTTTGAATGGTAGTATTGTGGCTAACCATGACTGCTAATTACAATAGGTACTTAATATCCTGGTTCCAAACACAACTATAACCATTATATGAAATACAGTAAATTAATACATAACATATGACGGCTACTGGAATGATTAAAAGCAGGAAATATGATCCCAAACACACAATGACACAACAAAGTTACTGATATCATGCACTGGCTACAGGTCTGGATATATTACATTGTAGCTTGAAGGAGTTTAAATATGAGTATTTCAAGTGTAATTAGTAAACATGTGCTAATTTAATTATGATTAGGTACCCACAGTTAGGTCAACAATAGATATATCTACATCTGTCTAGTATACAATGTTAGTTGTTTTTCGAGAATAATTTAAGGTCATCAGAACACCAAGACCAAATTAATGATAGTTCTAAAACAATGAACAAATACAAATTAAATGCATCACTGGATAGCCTATTTAATCGGCACGAATTCCAGCAATGATCCAACTATAATTAGTCAGCCTGCATTCGTAATAACGTGATGAAATCCCTATGTAACGCGAAAATAATTATTATGATTTGAAACAATAGGTCGAGGGTACTTTGCATGAGAACTGCATAAAAACTCCAAGTAGCGTTATTCTTATGTTACTTACCTAAGGTTTGCTAAACATCACAAATATTACAAGGACGAAAATGATTAGAAACACGATTCAGCGTAAATTAATGTAAGTTTACTCACTTGTACAACAAAAGAGTGCTATTAGACAAACCACGAAGGTGTTTGTCATTTTTAAAGTTTTCGTATTATCTTGTGCAGTCCAGTTTCGTTCCCTCCGTAGAAAATACTAAACAAATACTGTATAATTTCACTTTGTTTGGAAGTTATTGCGTATCGATTGATAAACAATTGTCAAGTCACTCAGCCGACCGAGAACGTCCGTTTGCAAACGCTGCAGCTGTCAAACTTGTAGTGAGTGATGGGCTCTAAAATAACAGTTACAACCGTTACCGTTCTTACGTTCACGCGAAATAGTGTATTGTTTACAACTATTTAAGGTAGCAGCGCCAGGGTAGCCCGCGATATTCAAATTTTCTTACGTTGACGTCTCTTTCTTACGTCAGTCGATTCATTTACGGTTTGAGAATTAGAAATAGTCTCGGAAAACGACGTCTCAGGATGTAGTTTTTAAGAAACTTGATTATTTTCTGGCATGGGTTCACTGTTCTTTAGAAGTATATTGGGCGCGGAAATGGCTCTTTTAAGATGTTATTTTCGACAATTTGTTAGCAAATTTTGGCTTTGTTTTAAATTGATTCTTCTTTAAGTATATCCCTCAGCTACGGTAGTTGATTTCCTCCCACCATGCTTCTTCAAAATAGACATGTCCACTCCCGAATCTGCTAAGAGAGTGGCTGACGTTCTTCAGAGGATGAAATTGTCATATGCTTAAGCTTTCATTGTCATATTGTTTACGGGATTTTATAGGTACTTAAACGACTGTATTACATTTTTACCAACCCGCACTGGGCCCGCGTGGTGGATTATAGCCCATTCCATCTCATAGAGAGAGTCTGCATCCCAGCAGTGGGAACATTATAGGCTGCTGCTAATGCTATGCTAGTGCTATTACATTTTTAAAGTACGATACTTGTGTACGATGTTCTCTTTCATTCTCGCTACTTGAGAAAGACACATTTATTTTTGATAAAAGTAAGTAAACTCTGAAATTGAGTTCACAAATACGAACGAAGGCGGAAGGCATTATTTCACATGTTTTTTTTATTTTACATACTTTTTTTATAAGTAGTTATTTCGCTAGCGGTTTACTTTATCATACATCCGGATCCAGTAAACGGATACTATGTTCGGAATTGATCTCTTTGATGATGGAAGTTTTACTAACATTATCCACATATCAAATTCAAATCACTTTTAGTCCCTAGGCTTACAGAGCTATTATATATTTCTTCCGTGTTTACGAATAACAGTCTAGCTCTTTTTGAACAGATGTGTTAGAAAAAATGTTTTTGTTTATGATTTGAAAGGAGTGAATCAATGTATTGTGATAATAATAATATAATATCTTCAAAACTGCTCGCAATCGTTGTAATCAGATGATACGCAACGCTAAACGCCGCCACATTCTTGATAACATCACTTCGGCTTCTCCTGCTGATATCTGGAAATTCCTTGGAACTCTAGGTATCGGCAGATCGCGGCATTCAGACCTTTCTAAAACATTTGGTTTAGACGATCTAAATCATCATTTCTCCACTGCTCCCACCCTTGATAGTCTAACCAAATGTCAAACCCTTGACTACCTTGCTGGTCTGACGCGACCCAGTCGATCCGGGAGAGATCAAAAAGATTATCCTTTCCATTAAATCCAAAGCTGTTGGGTGTGACAACATCAGTCGGCACATGATCGTGACAGTTGTTGATCAGCTCCTTCCTGCAATTTCCCATATAGTTAACTTCTCCCTTTACTCCGGTGTTTTCCCTTCCCTGTGGCGAAAAGCCCATGTCCGACCACTACCTAAAATACCTAATCCTACATTTCCCAGTCACTTTCGTCCAATTTCTATCCTTCCCTTTTTATCCAAAGTATTAGAGGCCTGTGTAGATAAGCAATTCTCCCATTTCATCAATAAAAATTCTCTCATCAGTCCATTACAATCCGGGTTCAGGCCCGGGCACAGTACCGTTTCTGCTCTCCTTAAAGTGACTGACGATATAAGGCGGGGAATGGAAGACACTAAAGTTACGGTTTTAGTGTTAATCGATTTTTCGAATGCTTTCAATACCGTCAGTCACGAAGTCCTTTTATCCATCCTCTCCTATCTTATGATCTCTCCCGAGGTTTTGAAATGGTTTTCTTCCTATCTTCGGGGGCGTCAGCAGTCAGTTCTTGCTGGTGACTCTAACTCCAGCTGGCGTAATCTTGAAACTGGCGTCCCTCAAGGTGGTATTTTATCTCCACTTTTGTTCTCAATTTTTATTGATCTCATAACTACCGAACTTCAGTGTGCGTATCATCTTTACGCTGATGACTTACAGATCTACTGTCAGGCAGATGTTAACAGCTTATCCGGTGTGATCGTGGAGCTAAACCAGGATTTACGTGTAGTCAAAAGCTGGTCTGATCGTTTCGGTGTGGCTGTTAACCCAACCAAGTGTCAGGCTATTATTGTAGGGAGCCCCCATAGCTTGAGAAGGTTGAATGGGTTAGCGGTGCCAGCGGTGACCTTTAACGGCACAGTGATTCCGTTTAGCTCTGACGTCAAGGATCTGGGTTTGCATGTTGACACTTGCCTTGACTGGCGTAAGCAGGTCGCGATTGTGAGCAAGAAAGTCACCGGAACGTTGCGGTCGCTTTATCGGTTGAGAAATGTTCTCCCATCACACGTTAAGGCAATGCTTGTACAGTCCCTAATCTTTCCCATAATTGACTATGATGATGTGTGCTACTATGACCTGAATGCAGATCTGCTCAACAAACTTGACCGACTTCTTAATAACTGCATTCGATTCGTCTTCAATCTCCGCAAGTATGATCATGTATCTACGCATAGATCGCTTTTAAGATGGCTGCCGATCCGGCAGCGCAGAGAATTGAGGGCTTTGACAACCCTGTTTTCTCTTTTTCACAAACCCACTTCTCCCTCTTATCTGACGTCTAATTGTCAATATTTATGCTCTGCGCACAGCAAGAATCTTTGTTCTGCTAATAATTGTCTTTTACGATGTCCTTCTCACCGCTCTGGTTTTATAAAATCTTCTTTCTTTGTCCAGGCGGTTTTCCTCTGGAATGCGCTCCCTCAGAGTATCAGGACGGTGACCAGTCAGTTCACTTTCAAAGTGAAAGCTCGGGAATATATACACAAGAAGTTAGCAGATTCGTCTCTGAACTAAGTTGTTGTAGTTTTTCTTGTTTATCTCTCTTAACTTTATAAAGTTTAATATATGTATGTATATAGGTATTTATTCTTATATATTTTAGTTATAAATATTTTCTAGTCTTTTTTTTCTGTTATTGCACCTACTGTATATTGTCTCTGCATCACCCTAAGGTAGAAAATGCCTATGGCATTAAGTCCGCCTTTGTACAGTTTTTTTACTTGTGCATAAAGTTTTAATAACATAAATAAATAATACTGATTATGTCATTTTTGTTTCATAAAACTGACACATTGGAGCTATAATTTCAATATCTTTCAATAAATGATATAATTATCTTCAAAATAAATAAAGTTGGCATGGTTGTATTTATTGATAAGTAACAAATAAACTGTATTTTTTTTTACAAAAATTTTTTCGATTATATCGGTAATTGTTGAATTGCCATGAAATAAGTTACGATTAAAAAGTTGGTTATGCATATTCTTGCAACAAAAACTGCACTAAGAATATAACTGCAGTACATAGTTTTGCTCCGTAAATGTGATATTTGAGGAACCATTGGAACATCACTAGATACATTTGTATGTTAGCGCCATCTAGCAATGTTTAAAGTACTAAGACGGTACCATGTTTCGATAGTGATAAGGCTGCTCGACATTAGATGACACTACAGTTCGTTTCAGAATAGCTTCAGCTATTGAACAACAGATGGCATTACGCACACAGTACCAAATATTTAAGCGAGGTGTTTTCTTGGTGGCAACGGAGTCAAGCAAGTTCAACTTTGCTTGATTTTTGTTTTTTTTTTTTTCAAAGAATTAATAGAATTCTTCTTTATCTAATTATTATCTGGAATAACAGATTTTAGCCTGATAATAGTCTACATTATCATTACAGAAGCAGGTCGGCGGGTTTCCAAGCGAAATGAAAAATTGTAGTCGTCATTATTATCATCCACAGCCCGACCTCACCCAATACTCAATACTTTAATTGCATTCCACATGTTATTCTTAGGTGGTAAACTTATAATTAGATCATGTGGACCCTGTCGGGCACAGCAAATAAGTGAGTTAGGAGAGAGGAACCATTTGTAAATTATATAACTTTACACAACAAACTACTATATTATAATAAAGATGTAGGTACTTTCTGAGGTGAACTTAATTTTAAACGGGTATCTATTGAGAGATGTAATAAATAATTAATTAATAAATCAAATAAAATTTTAAGTCTTGAGTGCTTAAGTTATGACTTTATAAGTCTATCACTTAGATATTCGTGTACCGGGTAGTAGCTTTTATTAACCAAAAATTGTCTAAGTTTTTTAAAAAATATGTTAATTTTTTCTTCTTTTTTTATTGATGCGGGTAGTTTATTATATATTTTAATGCACATTACATAGGGACTTTTAGATTTCATTTTTAATCGAGAAGCCACTGCTCTTTGCTTGTGCTAAGGGCCACGTTCTTGTGCCAGCCTCATCCAGGATATTTTCGTGAAGGCAACAATGTCGTCTGCCCTTCTCGCCGCCGGACGACCAACACTTCTCTCTTCAGTCCTTGGACGCCACTCAATCACAGCTTTACTCTTACATTTGCTATTGTAGTCGTACCTACATTTTATGTAAAACTTGCCGCTACCACAAGCACATTTGTTTCTCTTATCAATGCACCCAATACAATGAATAGGTAAACGAATAGGTCAGTTTTTTCACCTTGTTATTTAAAATAATGAACAAGTTCACCAATTTTTGGAATTGATGGACAAGTGAAACTAAAATTCACGGTACCTACCTAGTAACGTCTAGACAAAAATGGTTATAACCAACAGACACATCGTCTGCCGGCTGCGGAATGCCCGGCTGCCGTCTAAGTAGCTAATCCAACAATATGATTGCAGTAGTACATAGATAGGTACCTAGGTCTTTTTTTCGTGTGGTTAGTGGCTAACCTGGTGTCAGAGTTTTTGTACCGCCCATGGGCCTCTGACTTGACTTTACATGCCGTCGAGAAATATCTCTCAGGCATGCTGGCTACCTGCGCCTGTAGCGTAGGTCAAATATAAAAATGTAACTTCAACCCTAATAGTTGGAGTTGGGAAGGCAATTTTAAATACCTAAGCTTTCAGATAATGCAAACATTCAACACGCTCTTAAATTTCAGGTCCTAAGAATCGATGTGGTAGGTGCCTAAAACGCTTCGCAATCAATGGAGTTTCTTGTCCGAGATTATAAGTACGGGTGCCCATCGGAGAGCACTTACCATAAGGACTTGGATGGAGGTGATGGATGTATTTGCAAATAAGATCTGGTGCGAGTATAGTGAACTGCAGTGCACCCAGACAAATTCCCACTTGCTGGAGCGTATCAATAGTAACTATATTTTGATACTAGTGGGGAAACTTTATCATTGCAGTCGAGGCGGAATTCACTGTTATGGAGCCGAGAACTGCAGCGAAAAATGCCCACGTGAATCAAACGACGTTTTTCAATATTCTTACGAAGAAATAAAATAAAAGGACGAAAACTATGATTTAATTTGATTGTTTCCCTGCGTTTTGCTTTTGCAAGTTGAAGGATAGCAAAGGTATGAAGCCACAAAACAGCCTGATATTATTAAAATAGAAAATTGTTTTGTTGTTGGACACAAATCATTTAAGCAAATAATTATATTCACTATCTATAATTTTTTTTAATTTGGTAAATGTTTTTTCTTAATACGATAATTAAGAAATATTTAAAAATGAAAGTTTTATTAATGATTATTTTATAGTTATCTGTAGAAATAAAACACTAGTAGAAATAAATGACAAAAAATCAACGACAAACGTGAAATACATTGCATTCTGAACCTAATATTAGTATAACAATCAGTTTTCGAGGAAGTGTATTTAAAAATATACATATTAATTCATCAACACGTTCGTAGTTATGTTTAGTTGAATAAATCATTCTGGATTCGATAATCTGAAAAAACTTTACCAATGCAGGAAATGATGTACCTAGGTAGGCAGTATTGTGTATTCCGGGGAGACGAAGGAGGACTGTAAAGAATACAGTATGATGCAGGATGCAGGATGAGATATGATATGATATGATGCAGGATGCCAATCTTTTGCTATATGAGAAGTTATTTTTTACCCGACTACGGCATAGCCAAAAGGAAGGGTTATGATTTTAGCAGTGTATGTAAGTATGTATGTTTGTATTTACGTAAGTTCCTCCGTAGTGCCTAAACTATTCATCCGATTTTGATGAGTAAGGTGTCAATAGATTCGCTATTATGGCCCGGGTAACATAGGCTACCATTTATTCAGTAGTCGGGTTTTTTACTTACAGTAAACCACACAAATTCTTGTTGTATAACTGAAATAATATTAATGGTTCTTATAAGGTACCGTACAAAAGGAAGTAATTGCCATGACGCCGTTGAAGTGGCGAAGTTTTCACATCGCCGTGCCAGCGGTACAGAGTAGAAGTAGGTACTGATACTGATACTGTTAGCCTGCGTCATCCCACTGCTAGGCAAAGGCTGCGTCTCCCCATGATTTCCAGTTGCTACGATCTAGAAATAGGTAATTAATCATTTTCTTCTGCTTCAACTTCTTCTACTTCAAAAATAAAACTCTGTACCTACCACCGCAAAATACACCAGCACAGCTCGATAACAGAAACAAGTAAATAACTAACCAAGTATATAAAGTAACCGTCCGCAAAATCCAAGGAACCCCGACCCAATAAGACGTCGAACTCCCATAGAAAAGGACGAAACAAAATTGGTAATTCCATTCTCCAGGTTGGTTTTTCGAGACACAATTAGGACATTTTGTTGGAGTTCGGGTCGTGTAATAAAATTAAGGAGACGCCGGCCGGTCGCGGTAAGTCGATGTCTTCGGGCCGCATAAAACAAATCCGACCCGAGCCGGCCCGTGAGGACTAGAACACAGATCCGTGGAGACTTCTTTCTTTATTTTTGTTATAAGTAAGCAGATGTATGAATGTCTTCCAACTACCTAATTATGCAGAGTTTTATTTAACTCAAACATGGGTAATCGTCCTTGTTTCACAGCTCTGATGATCCTGTTAAATTTCAACCATTGCTTACTTTAAAAAAGGCTTTTTGACAACCAGCAGAGGCTGCTATAAACACTTTGGACTTCAATAGCTTTTATTTCCAAAAACCAGCTCCATAAATACTCCCCAAAAACCACACAACAACAACCCTGTTCTACCTGCTGCAGTAGCATTTAAAAAGAAATCCTAAAAAAGACCGCTTCTCCTAAATTGAGTTTGCCACTGTTTTAGTTCTGTCTACCTACCCTCATAGTTTAGTTTTTTATGTTGTAGCAATTAATTTGGAAATATTAATTTCATTGTAACAACGGCAACGCTTTGCTTTGCCGTTTATTGTTAAATAATAATAATAAATTTATGTGCTAGAATATTGTTGTTACATAGGTGTTACACATAATATGATGTCCATAATATTCTACTGTTTCCAGCGTACAAATATTTCAAAGAATTAAAATTAATATTAAACCATACAATGTCGAGAATAAGGAAAACGTTAACTACTATGAAATACAATGTCAGGGGTTATTAATTACAATGTCAAGAACTATTCAATACAACGAAGAAAAAAAAAAAAACAATACAATGTCATAGAAATTAAATTCCATTCAATTATTAGTTTGTTTTACCCAATATAAACTCTTTGGTTTTACGTATCTGATTGTTCCGACAGTTGGCTTTGCTTACCTAAGCAACCGATTAACCGATCCATAGTAAAACTTAAAACATTTACAGCAAGTCTACCTGGTAGCTTTTTAATCTGCGACCATCACAGCTGATATAGTTACACAAGGATCATTTGGCGCGTGGCCAAAACGGGAATTAATGCTGCCATCAAGTTATCTAATTACTATTTGACCATGTTTCTCAAATGATTACCAACATAGTGCATTCCTGTCAATGTTGTTCAAGCAAAAGATCATTGTAGCACTGTACTATGATACGTGTTAGTGGACACCGCGGCCCTGTACCGACCGACACGATATTTTTTCACCTCAACGCCATCTCCACAGGTTTGAGCACGTGCGCGATGTTCACATATTCTGAATAACACTTGAATAGTGCGTCCTAACGCACTGGCCACTCTGCCACTCTTCTACTCGCACTCGCCCGCTCGCCCACTCGCCCACGTGACACGACTACACTCGCGCGACACTTTGTTTGTGTATCAAATCGGACAACAACGGTGACTTTGTAAATGGCGGGGACGTGGTTATGTGCTGTTTTAGGGCGTCCTTTTTGTATCCTTTATGTTTATATGGAGGCTATTTCCTTAGTACCTTACCTTTACAAGAGAATATGAGAACTATCTAATCCATATCAAGTAATTTTGGACCTCGATATTTGTCGTACTTTTGTGTAAGCAGTTAGTTATGAATATATTTTGTTAAATAGAACAGTCGGAGGGGTTGACCATATAATTATATAGGAATTGTAGTAGCTCCCTCCTTTTCCTCCTCAGAAATAGAAATATTGGAGATGGTCTTCTTGCTATTATGTAACCACGAGTCTGTATCCTGAATGTAGTTTTTCCTTTTTTTAAACAAATTTCATAGTCTCTAACATACTAAAACTCCAAAGAAAATAAGAAAAACGCAAGCTGCATCGTAGATCCAGCACCGCCACATTCCGCATTCGCTTAGTCCATCGCGTCCGAAGCACCTGTAGTCTACAAAATATAGTGTCGAGAGCTAACACCGAGTGGAGTCGCAAAGTTGGCCGCAGTTAGGAAAGATTTGTCGCGAGCCCGCCAACTAATGCCTTATACTCTTGCTCTTGTAAGTAAAAATTATGATTATCGCCCGGCGCGAGCTGAGCCCTTGATCCCTAACTAACGGCCTGAGACGCGAGACTTTCCTTTTCTTCTCAACTATAACTCTTTTTTATTGGCTCCGCGGCGGTTGCAGCGCCGGCGGCCACTGGATTATGGACTGACCTAACTGATCGGAGAACTAACTACTCTTGAACGTACGTTATTTACAAATCGGGATAGCGCAAGATGCTTGTTTGTGAGCTAGTGGAGTAAGGTAGGACAGTGACCGATGTAGGTGGGTTATTAGAGTAGAAATGGTAGGAAAGTGTGGTCGGGAAAACTTTTATTCGTTACCCTCAATTTTAATGTTTCAGAAGTTTTAATTGCTATTACAGGGAGTCTATTCCAGTATATTAGTATCGCAGTTTCCCAACTGAAATCCAATTACATGTCTGCACAAACTAAAAGCTCGTCTAGTACATAGACAGCGCGAACATCATAAAACACAAGTCAGTCCTGAAGTGCAATACAATACATAAATGAGAGTGGGCCGGAGACGGCGCGGGCCTGCGACGGTCGATTAAGGAAGCGACTGCACCGTTGCCTTGGCGACGCCGCCATCTTAAACCCTCCTCGCTGCCCCCCGCACCCCCTTGCTACACCCCCACGTATACCCACCACAACCCCCCACTGTAAACAACTCGCTGTATCGTTGCACTGAAATACTCGATATATTTAAAAGGCTCTCCAGTCCCCCTGAATCACTGGCGTAAGATAAAATTGTCAATTTATTGAGGATCAAAAAATATGATTGCAGTGCACGTTGGTAACTATTTACTAAATGGGCATATAAAGACAAGAGTGCATTTTAATGGCTTTTCAGTTTTCACAGGGTCTGAGAAAACTAGCTCAGCTTTTGTGGAAAATAAAATGAGCGTTTGTCAAGTACTTACGTAAACTTTCCGGCGCGGCGGTATTAGGTTTATATTGGAACTATTATTTGCACTTATCACTATTTAGTATTCATTTAAGGCATAAACCGCAGTTTATTAAAATGACAAATAATAATCATATGAAAATGGAAAAGTTTCATTTTAAATTCTTTCATGTACTGATCTGATTTTATATTCAAGCACATGATCATATTTTTAGCTGACAGACGTCTACTGCTGCCTCCCCTAAGAAGCACGTACGTACTGAAAGCTTTATCTCCGAAACAATTTGCAGACCACCATGTTAGGCTATATTTACAATGCCACGACCCAAGACGAAGGCAAGCTTATAGGGGAGTTAAAGGGTGCTTACAGCTATGGTATAGTTATGGACTAACGAAGTAAAGTCTAGCTTGTTCATTTACTAAAGCTTAGCTAGGGTATCTTTCGTTTAAACTTTGTATAAAAATTACAGCCCTTTATTTTTTAGCTAAACGTCTAAGTGAAATACCGTATACTAAGAAGTCAGACAATTCGTTTTCCATAGTCTCTGAGTTCCGACTGTCATTTAAGTTCTTTATCCAATACTCTGAAAATGTTTGAGGCCTTACCTGAAATTCATGCAATTCAAAATAATGAAGAAAACCATAATTTACCTTATAGTACTTAGCAATTATTCCAAAATATTCTTTGTTTTCCAGAGATATTGTTTGTGAAGATAATATTTATAAGTCTTATGTTCAAGGAGTCGATCTTGAAAAATATGTAGACCATATGCATTCAAATCTCGAGAACTCTACTTTGACAATCTTTTAGTCTCTGATACTAAAAAAAACATCTGTTATCTACCAACGTGATTTACAATACCGCACAAATAAAGATAAATAAACAGTAATTTTTCCCGCGATGAATATTGTAGCAGTGATTCTGAACGGTGACCGTCCAATTACACGTGAACGGTCGCGAAGACAAATGGCTAACATTACTCAAGATTAGGAGCCGCCCGACTCTAGTCCACCTAATGTCGCAGAGTGCACTAAATCATATCACACGATTCGCTAAAAACATGCACGATAAACGATCCACATTTTTTTAAAATAAAAAATTAAACAAACAAATGTTTTAAATGTTAAATTATACCGAAGTTTGAAGGTTCAAATATTATGTACAGTACATAACATAATATAGTCGGTAAGCATTTTCCGTTACACATAGGTACTAATACCCATTAAGTTGATATTATTAAAGTAGAAGGCAATCTGTACAACGTTTTAATGTATTATGTAGAATTATAAAGGCGTAGAGCTCCGCTTACTTCTTATGATTTATTCATGAGAGAAGAACAATGTTAAATTCGAACATGCCTACTTGTACGGGCGCATTTTAGTAGAAAATGTCAAGCGGTTTATTAAGTAATTTGCTTTTCATAAAGATTTATTGATAAATATTATGAATATACACATGCAATGACTTCATTAATATTGACGATTAATTACCAAAGTGTTTGTTATTAAAGTTACAGTCCTGAAACATGAGGCTCAGAGAAAATTGAGGAAAATGAGTTGTATGTTTTATGCGACGGAACCGGGTAGCAACAATTTAATTATTATAGTATTTTTTTTTAATATATACTTAATGTATATCTTACAAAATATGAAAGATTATTAAAAATATTATGTATTTCAGCGTAGGCTCGTAATCCAATATTTACAGTAAAAAGCTGTGTGAGAAACGCGTACCAACAGTATTTCTAAATGATAAATATGTTTGAAAGTGTAATCTTGAAGCAGTAGAATCTGTTGTAAATGTACCCATTTTGTCAGTGCTTACAAAATTCTAAAGCTGGTAGCGAGTGCAATATACAAGGAGGGAAGTTTGTGAGTGTGTGTGTGTGTGCCGGCCCCACTCCGGCACTCTCCGAGGAACCTGCTTTATACACATAATATTTATACGAAAAGAAAACTTGTTTGAAGTCGTGAACAAAGCCAATCCGCCGCGGTTATTCGTGATATTTTCAGGCAAAGTCGTACCTTATTCGCAAACATCGAATCCCGTATACAATACAGTGCGAAACGAAATTCGAAGGATAGATAATTTCGGAGCGAAAGAAATAAGGCGAAAGGGAAAAAAATATAAATTGAATAGTCGAATACACGCATCCCGGCATTACCATAAAGGCAACAGGGATCAAGCCGGATTCCTCTACGAACTTTTTTATTTTCCTTCCACCTCTAAATCTCCCAGGCAAAGCTTCGCGAATCTGCAAATGTTGATTTGATGATGTGGTGTCTGTGCGCGGCGTGCGTGCGACAGCGATGTCGCGCCGCGTCCTGTCGCGTCGTGCCGCGTCGTGTCGCGTCGCTCACCGCCGCGCTGCTTATTGCTGACCTGAATTTTATCGTTCATGACATGATGTCGCGACGTCAGCGTCCCGTCGTACGAGCGGCTTTTGATTACTTGCACTTATATTGCCCGCTCGTCTAAGATTTGTAGCTCCGCCGTACCTCGATGAAATCTGCTTTAGTGTTTGTTTATTCAGCGCGACGGAGGAATAAACATAACACTATATCCCGGCACGGCGCGTATATCTAAAACAATTGAGTAGGAGGGCAGGGTTGTAGCAGCGAGTAGATAGCTAACGAGCAGGAGCAAAAGGTTGCGGGCGCCGCCGCCGCCGCGCCGCTGGAGGGCGGATTACGGTGCTCATCCATTGCGGTCATTAAGACACATTACCCCGCCCCGCACCGCGCAGCTCCCCGCCGCCGCCCGCACAGACCCGCTTTTTAATTCAACTTTCCTCCTTCACCAATTTGCATGATTACTTTCGTTTTTATTGTGCTCCTCCACGGCTCTATTCCCTTAAAGTATCGGTTATTTGGATAAGCCGAGCACACTAAATAAACATGTATCTCGAATTAAATAACACTCATGCAGCAGGGATAAAAAACGTATTATTGGGAATTCACTTTCAGAATATCGCTCTACGCAAGATCTTAGATAGAGGCTCCGAGGGTTTCTTAATGTTTCAACTAAATTGTAACATCCAACAACATTTCTACAGGTTTAAAACAGTTTTATGAATGGCTAAGGACCCCCATGTCTACCAGAACGTAATGTTATAAATCAGCAATCACCCGACGTAAGTCCTGGTAACAGCGCCATACATTAGCGGGCACCACTAAACCGTCGGAGAAACAACTATCCGAGCTACAATTTTGAAACAATTACCTCCAGCTCAATATCGTAAGATTAAGAAAGTCCACGGTCGGAATTAGGATTTGGGAGCGAATGAGGGCAAACCGTCTTAACAGCCCGACTCCACAAATTGCGGACCTTAACGAGGGCATAAAACTCGAGTCGCTCTCCCGGAGACGCCACAGATTGTACTCAGACTTAGTTCAGGATTAATGGTGTAGAAAACAGATTATCATTGGCTGGATTTCCATTAGTTTGGCCCCTGCCACCGGCGCGTGAAACCTACGGAGATAGCAGCCACTCGCTGTTATTATTTTCCACATAACGGAGCAGCGTCTCCCAATTTAATTCTATTAGGTTCTGTCGCGTTTGAACGACAGCACAATAAAGTCGTTTGAGTGGCGACGAGCCGCTTCGCTCGCTCCGCTCCGTCGCTCCGTGCCCTCCTCTGATATACGCTCATTTGATTTCCGCCACTGTTTTGTTTATAAATTTTATATTGAACACGGTTTATGCGATGTTTGTTTAGTACCGACAATGTATGCGAGTGATTCATATTGTTTTCGAATGCTGTTTTAGTATAAATGTGGAATGAATTTTGAATGAGAGTGGAACCTTAATTGATATTATTGAATGGAATTGAACAAAATTAATTATATGAGCCAAGGTATTCTATTATTACGGTCTACGTAGACCGTGTGATAGTATGTTATCGGTTATAACAAGAACCAATCAGTAGAAAGTCACTCTATTTAAATGAAAACGAAGATTTAACGTTCATTTATTTGACGGAGTTGAATCTTTTATAAAGCGGTAAAGTAATGTTTTTGTCTCATAAAAAAAGATTTAAAAGACTTATAGAGCGCACATTGGGTATATTTTCATACAAAAATTTTGTTCCCAAACATTTTCGATTTTTATTCACGAATGCTACCTGACAAGCGGGCGTATGACAGTAGACAGGACGATTTCTTACTAAATAGTTACAAGTTTTTGGTTACGATTTTATTTGTCTTGTCCCGTGCATCGCTCGTAAATATGAATGTCTTTGGTAACATAATAATTTAATGAGCTAATCTACAATTCTATTTGTCCTATACAACTAGTCGGTCTGAAAACATGAAGATCAAAAGAATTTCCACACACAAGTTTCATGATTAATGCAACACGAGCTACCTACTCACGAACAACAAAACACATAATTTCGGTTATTTCGACTACAAAGTACAAAACCGGTCCGTAATGAAATGTCGCACCGGTTTTTCCGTTTAAAAACATTACACGTACGATGTTGCGATGTTTTAATGAATACAAATTACATTTGCAAATGTCCTTAATCCAGAAATTAGTTACGTACGCCTCCTCTCTCCCCTCGGTACCCTGGGACCTGGCCTGGCTAAATACCGCTGCATCCGAGTTTCATATTCTGTCTGCAGGTATTTCTACCGCAGTGTATTAGATATTCGTAGAACACACTGGAGTAGGTAGGTTCAAGTATTATGTTGTAGGTTAGAATTTAGAAGATAGAGGATTCGTATTTATTTATTTATGTGCACACAAAATACTTAACAGGACATTACGTTACTATAGAGCACAAAGGTACTGATTATTTCATGAGATATTTCTTTTCAAAGGAGTTGGAATATTTTTATATGGAGCCTGCCCGCCATTTTATTTTATTTTCAGAATAGCAGTCACACATAAAAACCTTTTTTAATCAATAGTTGGTATCAGTATAAGCAAGTTTTGGATGAAACAAAATCTTCTAAAGCGTCACGTTTCTGATATTTAAGCTATCAAATTTGAATCTATTCACTGATAACACCATCAGTACAACTTGGATTTTATTAGCCACGCACAAAACCAGTATTAATCCATAGCTCAAACATTGTGAAAGCTTTCACGGTTTAAAACTACACTTACACTGTCACACTTGTACTGACATCACAATCACGGAAGATATCCCGTAAGTGCCAGTATAAGTTTAATCAATAGATGGCATCAAAATAGACGAAGTCTTCTAAACCGTCACAAATATAAGCTATCAAAGTTAGTTGTAATTTTCATAGCTTATATTTCGGAAATTTGTTTGTATGGATAGGTACCAGCTATTGCTATACAGCATTAATACATGGCTGCTTTTTGAAAATAAAATAAAATGGCGGAAGCTTGGCAGGCTAAATAATTAAAACCCCAGAGGTTTTTCAATAAGCTCTATTGCCTGCGACTACGATTTAAGTGATTAGACTTGATTTTAACTCTTCCTTTAACAGTCTGAAGGAATACAGTCTGTATCAGCATCTTTCACTGTTCTTATATGAATCTCCAAAGCTGATTGCAGAACACATGACATAACATCACGCCTGTAATCCCCGAAGGGTAAGGCAGAGGTGTACCGAATAGTACACCAATATTTCGCCAGTTATGCTTAAGTTTTATGTAATAGGGGGCGAGCCTATTGCCATCAGCCGGGCACAATTCCAGAAGAAGAATTCCTAATAGAAAACCTAATAACACTTGCATTGAATACTTGATTCCAGAACATAATTTTAATAAACTTATTTAAATTGACATGATAACTACGGATTGATGATGGATTCATAACTACTATTCACAGCTCAAATCAAGACCAGACCAGTAGTTAGGTAATAACGAAGTAGGCCATGCATATGGCTGCCTACATTGATAGATTTCAATTAAACCTCTTAAAGTACTGTTAGAAATCTTGTACTCCTTCATTTTAAAGAACACAAAAATACAATAACCCTGCTAAACGATTTTCAAACTCCCATTTAATTTTAGAATCCAAAGCCGACCAATATAAGTTCCATAAGGTATAAAATTGTATAAACACAGTCTATAGCGGGGCTGTAGGTATAATAACCGGAATTGGGCTTCTTTACGCCTCATCTAGCGCTCGTTATGCCTCGATCGTAAATCTTCATTCCCCACCCCCCGCGCCGCGAGGCAGCTCCCCCCAGCTCTTGATTTCGGCTTCCCACCACTCGAACCTTGGATATACTCGTAACATATCATAATACGTTAGTGTTGACGTGATGAGTATTTAAATGCGAGGTTTATGGAGCCTCAAGTATTTTCGGAGACATTTCAGAATACGTAATATGTAGACCTTGTTTAAGCTGGTGATTATGATGTAACAAGGCCAAGTTGGAATTTTTTAAGTTAAATGATCATTCGTTATCTGTTGAAAGATGCATCGTCTGTCATTATATGCCACTCAAACTGATTTCTAAAAAGAAATATTTTCAAGAGGCTCAAAATATACAGCTTAACGCATTAAAAGCGTATGCGTCTATCGTATTGCAGGCACCTCTTATCTCAATTCACCTACTTTTGATAAACAATATTCAATGCCATGTTGTTGCACATTTTTACGTTATGTAATTTACGTTACGTGCAATGCGTATTTACTGAAATTGATATGACGGTATTATCATATCAAAAATCAGATTGGCTATTTTAAAACAACTTCGAACAGGAAAAAGATTTATTTATTAAGATATACGTACTTATTTTGAAAATCCACTAAGATTTTACATCTAAACTAGCTGTCGCTCGCGACCTTCGTCCGAGTGAAATTATTTTAAAAATATTACTTCCCTATTTGAACCGGATTTTGTTAACAATTTTAAAGGTTTGATTTTTTTTAGACGGAACCCTAATCTATTTTATAAAAATAAAACCTAAGTTACTCCTTATGACATCAGCCATCTGCCAGTAAAAGTTCCGTGAAAATCGGTCCAGAAGTTTCGGAGATTAGCCGGAACAAACAGACAGACAGACCGACAAGAGACAAAAATTTAAAAAAAAATATCTTTTTGTTATAAGTACCGTATACACTTTCATATGCATTCATTAAAAAGCTAGTATTTAAAATAACAAACAAACACTTTTTTTTAAACTCTTTTTATTTACTTGTATAGATATATCGATTTCTTTGTTTATAAAACTTATAGCAAAGAACTTTTGAAAAGAAACTCAACGAACACAATATCCAACTCTGTATTCGACTACTAACGATTGAATGAATTTGGAGCTAACGCTACGAAGTTTCGTAGCAGCGTAGCATATTGAATAGACCGTTACGAAGCCCAGAGATCGCACTGCACTGAACACTTTTGTTCATGAAACTTTTAAATATATAATTCAGACTACATAAGCTGTAGGAAAATGGAAAAATGACTACAGAATTTTGCAAGTATTGCCATGTAAGTTAGAGGGTACAAAAGCCTTCAACCGCCAACTTATTTAAGAACTAAACATATCTGCATGAGTTGAGTAGTGTTTGCAATAAATCCGTGTCGCAGTGTATTTATTTACTGCTCCCCCCCCCCCTCTCCGCCCCCCGGGCGTAGCACCCGCCCGCCCAAGTCACCCGCCCTACGCGATGCACGATGTAATATGTCTAGAAAGTTTATTAAACTCCCTGTATGTCATATGATGTAAACTAGGTGCTTGTTTATTCATGAGAAAATATGTTTTATGTTGATAAGTTAAAAGGTATAAAGTGACGCAAGGCTTGTACATGTACAGTAACTTGTATGTGAGTGCTAAGCCGCAATGAAAATGTAAATTGCTCGTTTATTTTAAATATTTATAGGTTGTTTAATGTTTAAAATGCGTTAAAATATTTCTGTTTAGTCACTATTTAACTCACGGGGTAACAAAGCGGTCATTGTTTGTAAAATACTAAAAACGAATTTTATATATAAACGTCAAAATGTACAGACTATCGAGACTAAGAAAGTTACACCAAACAAGTTTTCAATTCCTTGGAAATAACGTGTAAGTAGGTATATTTTCAGCCGAAGTTATACAGGCGTACAACGCAGTGAGTGCCATATTATTCCGTAGTCAGGCGGCTTCAGGCACGGAACACAATTAACTTGTAAGATTGTCTGCGGAGGTTGCACTCGCTACCCTCGCCCTCCTCATCCATCTACCCTCCCTTCCAAACAAAACATCAATAAACTACCCAGCACAACCAACTCTCAAGCTTAGCTGTACGAGTTACAGTTGAAAATACGTTGGTACTGAATAAGTTTTATGTGCCGCATTTATTTCGCGTAGGTATAACAGTCCAGTTACCCTTGATTGGTTGTCGTTCCTCTAATCCCGTTTTGATCCTTTCCACCCAAAACCTAACCCTCTACGTTCTCTAACTATTGACATGCGTACCTTTATGTCTGTGTGACGTAATCATATCGACATCGAAAAACGTAATTGCATTTTAAGGGTTATTGTAGGGGAAGCATTCTATCCAATGTAAAGGTCTATTCTAAATGAGATTCTCCAACAAGTTGTAGGCATTTCGTTTTTAATTGGAGCTAAATTAAAACGCCTATTCCTTAAAACATATTCTTACGACTTGGATAAGTTATTTCAAATTAGACACTTTACGAAGATAGTTGGAGCTAAAAATATTCTCGTTTTCTTTGGCTTAATATAGTATCGGTGATAAATATATAGTTTTGACGTCTGTTGTAATATTTTAAAATTCAAAAATGCGATGCCTTTACATACAGTGTGAGATGTTCACAAACAGTGTCTAGGTATGACCTCTGATTCAAATCGAACATGACTGCGTACGGTAGTGTCACACTGCCATCGCACGCATGCTGAGTCGCGATGCATCGACTGTCTTCGTGTGCGTGCATTACGTACAATATTACATGTTATGTTGGCTCCAGGTAAATATTATGTAGGGTTGATATGATAAGGTACATGCGCACGTAGACTCCAGACCTCGGTGACTAAGGCGATATTTGATAAAATAAAAAGCCATGCTAATGTTTGTCACCATAAAGATAAGCGCCAGTGACGCGCGGGCCCCGGTCGCGGCCACCGCACACTCGCGCTTACGTACACACGGAACCGTGAACAAATACTATGTACCATAATTAAACATCAAATAATAAAAACTCGACATTGACTCTCTGATAATGACAGCGTCGACAAACACAATGCTGTACACACCGGCCGAAACCGACCTTTGACGTCAAACCCGTTCGGCACAATCAACGCGGCACCCGAATATGGTCTGATCGTGTCCCAAACCGAAAGCGATTAGAACGGGCGACAGCGCGGCCGCGTTAGTCCGCGAAAGCTCCCACCAAAAGGAGCAAAGAATCGGAAAGCGATACGGCTAATCCCACTAATCGGGGAGCAATTGAAAAATAAAAATGTAGATGGCGGAATGATTCCATTTAGAGCCAAAACGATGCGACAAAATAATAAAAAAGGTACGGGCGGAACGGAATGGGCCTGCCCCGGCGGCCGGCGGCTAATATTGAAAGCAAATCCTCGGCTAAATCCTTAAAGCGCTCGGATTCGAGCACCTGGAAACTGTGTGTTTGCGCCGCGCCGAGTCCGCGCCGAGACCGCGCCCGCGCCGCCGCCGCGCCTATATAATCATTCGCAGGATTATTGTATACTTTCCGGCTAATGTCACAGATTTTCATGAATCAATTGTTCGCAATTTATTGGTATTCGGAGCTTAGGACCACTTTTAATTTACGAATTTTGATCGGATTTTTCTAATTACCACCTTTTGTTCTCATACAAGAATGTTTTAAATGTAATTATGGTGAAGAATATTAGGTTTCTATGCAGTGTCCTGAACAGATAAAAAGATTTCTTGTGCTAAATCTGTTTTGTGGTAGGATTTGTATCCGACCTGTGGCAGCAAAGACCTATACACGTATGCACCTACACGTAGGTATATTAACCACATTAATTTTTTGCCAAGTTTACGCGACTAGCAAGCGACTAGGGCTGCGTTGCCA
Organism: Noctua janthe; assembly: GCA_910589295.1. Classification (NCBI taxonomy): domain Eukaryota; kingdom Metazoa; phylum Arthropoda; class Insecta; order Lepidoptera; family Noctuidae; genus Noctua; species Noctua janthe. The sequence goes on from OU342561.1 coordinate 5,908,353, forward strand.
TGACAACGCAATCTATCTCCCGCGCTGGCAGCCGTCGTCGACCGTGCTATAAAATAGCTTAAAGTAACGTGAAATTTATTTCCATTTCACTATAATGCACATCTTTCGCTGCTACATTCTAGACGCGACTTTATCGCGTCGCATTCGAGAGACCTAGTTGCGTTCGAACATTTTATTTTACTCTGTATTACGTACCTATCTTGTTTTAAAATTCACTTTGAATAATTTGAGGGTAGCTTTATGAGAGATTTATAGATCCTAGGATACCTATTCTTTGGGCCATGCATTTGTGCAGATTATGTAGACACTTTCAAAAGTGTTCGTCAGTCCACTACTGTTACCTTAACCCTTGATCAATTGATATTTCTTTCGTTCTGGCTTAGCGTTACATATCTCAGTCATTAGGAAGCCTACCAAGTGCTGGGCATTTAATCCTCAGATCGCCAAACGCCAGCGTCACGGTATCGGCAGATCAGTTGCTTGTTCTGATGGTAGATATGATATGACAGACCAGAAAGCAATTACACCCAGCGACATCCTATTACCTACATATTTCAATCACCGATCAATGAGTGGTGATTCCAGCAATTCAGTGGTTTCTAAACAACGAAATAAGAATATCATCACTAACTACCATAATATAATTGAATGGGCATAGGTCCTTTGAGTATTGTTTCCATCCGTCTATTAAAAATAATCCTTACACTTAACAACTGAATACAAACGCAAGCTAAAGATAATTTAGATAACCTGTGTATTGAAACAATCCAATTGATTTCACGAGGCATTTTCCGCCACTCGAAACAATAAATACTCTAAAGCAATCATTTACAATGTAAACTACTAAATTATTCAGGGTAGGTGGTTACTTTGATACTTTATTTACAGAAATAAAAACCAAATTCGTAGTTGATTGCCTTTTATGAATCAATCAAAGCGAAAGTGAAACTTGATCCAGATAGATAATCTTCTTTTTAGCATCCATTCTGGCTGAAAGACATTCTCAACACAGTGACGAATGACTAAAGACAGCTTCGCTATCATCATCTGCTGAGCCTTGTCCCATCTTAAGATTCGATATAATTTATTTTAATCAAGATGGTTAAGTCTTTTGAGGTAGATACCTGCTCAGTGACAAAACCACGTAGTGAGAAATAAGAGGAACATTCTAAATTGTTCTACAATTTTCCTCTTATTTGTCTCACAACGATGCTGCAGTTTCAATGAGAAATTATCATTTCCGACTCTAATGTTAGTATGGATTGATCACAAGTAACCATACCGAGGGACGTAGGAAAATGTATTGTCTCTTAGAAATACTTGCCTTTTAGAGATTCGCCTTCATTTTCAGCATCTCGGCGAAATATCCTGAGACAGAGGTATTTTCATTTACTCCATATCAGCTGTTGTATGTACTCTCAAGCGAACATAAGCCTATCATTTTCCGGCATGACGAATAAAGGGCTAGCGGGTCTGGGCACCTAATAACATCATGTTACGGAAACCAATCCGCGTGTTCATTTCATTTCAGTAATATCGTTGCGACCTTCGTCATTATGGATGTGTTCTGTGATGAGATACTTTCTAGCAATGGGTGAAATAAAGGGTGTAACAAGACCCATTACGAAGCCGAAAGGTACTTGGTCTCCCTGTCATTGCGATCATTTTTTTGTAGACCATACCTGGGAACCTTCTAGTTACGGAGAAATTGCAAGTCAAAGTTCCAACTTTTTCACTAGTTATTTTTAAATACACGTTTAACGTAAGATTTTTACTGTAAACGCCTCCATGATCCCGTGCTATTCAATCCATCTATCAACACAATGTTTTGAGTGCGTTACATTGAGTCTTACCGTACAACGTCATATTTCACCCCAAAAAAAAAGTCGTTTCCCAGCAATAACTTTTGCGTAAAGTTACTTAGTTTGATTTACATAATGCTTGGTTGACGGATCTGTGAAGGGTTACACCCTGTATGTGTTTGTAACTTTTTTGTTAAGAATTAAATGATATCGTGGTATCGACAGTCAACAAAGGTCTTACCAGAATAGTAACAGTCAAAGGAAAGGGGATCTTAAGATGTATTGTTAAAACCAAATATACTCTGTGATATCTTTTATTATGACTAGAGGTTTTTTAAGTTACAAACGGTTTCCTCTTAATAATTGTTACTCACAAAATAACTTCAACAGACTATTCGTGTTCGCAGATATTTTGTTCTGATATGTATAAAATGAAAACCTCGAATTTCACATCAATTATTTTTTAAAGTCAAATCTATATATTTACATAATTTCCATAATTTAGTGTTTCCTTCACTGTTTGGTAGGCACACGGAAGTAGGATATACTAATTCGTGTATTAAACTAAATATTATAACTAGTGAATGTTTACATCTAAAATAGTTACAATATTTTACAATTATTACATCCATAAACGGTGTTAAGTTATAAATATTTTAATAAATATTGAGATCCTGGTTACGTTAATCTCATTGTGTAAGCAGCTATTTCTAGCAACGGATGTTCTGGGAAATCTCGTTAAACATAATGCCGGCTGTTAATAGGATTTAGCCGCGGGCTACAACGACAAATGCTAGTTCAACAAATAAGTTTTGTAACAAAAGTTTCAGATTTAAATATTTATAACACAGGGTTTCGTTTCAAATAAATACGTAGATTTAGAAAATATTCTTTTCATTAAAATTATTAGCTCAAATTAGGATGAATATAACTATCGTAGCGCCACAAGCATCGCCGTAGCACCGTAGCACTTTTCGTAGCAGCCGTAGCGCGTAGGCATGAGTGTCGAGAAATATTGACATTTGAAAGTTCTCAACACTGAAACTAGTACAAGTAAATTCTTTGGCTATCAACCGCACTTTATAAAAGGTAAGTAATTTCAAAATGATTTTACACTGGAAGTAATAAAAATGTCTAGACAGAATTAAACTAAATTACTCTGGTTTTCAGTTATTCGCAATTCAGTTTGATGCCGATGGAACGAGAAAATTCATTCCATTAGAGATATCGTCATAGTAAGATTAGTTTAAATGAGTTCTTTCTAAAAAGAAGATAAGGGAGGATGCAGTTCATTAAAATCTGTTTTGGCAATATTTGTATGAAAAGATTTTCACAAAGAGCCAGCGAATCGTTTGACCAGCAAACTGGTTATATTAATGTAATAGGAAATGAAAGCTGCCGACATATTTTTGTTATCAAATATGTTGCAAAGGGAAACATCGTCTTAAAATCTTACCAAGATTGGCAAATAGAAATATTATTTTGTGTTCTATTTTTGAATTGAATTTTTTGATTACCAATAATTTTGTTTAAAGGTACGGTTTAAAATCGTCCGTTTAAAATATACTCAATTACAATCTTATTATAGTAATACGCTATATTTACATTATTAAGGTATATTCAAAATCAAATTGTTGCAGAATGTAAATTAAACGTTATATTTTTATAATTTATACATACAGAGCAACAACCTGTGTTTATAATTTTGAATGAGAATTTAGAATAATCCTATATAATAATATGTAGGTAGGTAATTTGATGTTGTAAAGCCATTTCAGCAGCGCTCGCGTATTACAGTTATTCACATGTCGGAGCACTTCGTTTTAATTTACTGATATGTTTGATATGCATGTATTAAATGCGTAGCGCGAACAGTTCAGTAGAGTAGCTAAGCGTACAAGCAGTTCAGCTCCTCTCAATAAAACACAGCAAAATAAATATTTGGAACAACAAAGTTAACTTATGATTGCTATAATATTTACTATTACAATTTCAAATGCTCGTTATTTCTTCTTCAAATAAATTATCAAGTTTATTTATTTACAATGTTCGATATTAAACTAAACACTTCCTTACATAATCTAAGTACATTGTAAGCTTGTAAAAATTGCACACATCGCTTTGGTATACGTACATACATAACTACATATTTACAGTAAGTTTAGAACGTCATCGTTAGTTTTATTGCCCGGGTTCCGTACGAAGGGAACGTATATAGTCTGCTGCACTGGGCGCGGTGCGCGCGCGCTAGTCGAACCAGTCCCACAGGTGCGTGTAGAGCGGGTGTGCGGGGTGGGGCGCGGGCGGCGCGGGCGGCGCGGGCAGCGCCGGCGACTAGGACGCCACGCGCTCGTCGCGGCGCGCCTCGTCTCAGAGCCGCTCGGCCACGCCGCCCGCGTACTGGCACGCCGACAGCGGCGCCGAGCCCGCGCGCGCCGCCGGCGACACGGACCCGTAGCCGCCGCCGAAGCCCGACGAGTGCTGCTTGGCCTTCAGCCGCAGCGACGCGATGGACGAAGACATGGCGACGCACGGCTCCGCGCGGTACATGCTGTACGGGTTGGGCGGCGTGTAGGGGCACGGCGCCACGCCGCCGCCCACGCCGCCCGCGCCTGTTACGCCGCCCATGCCGCCGCCGCTCACGCCGCCCATTGATGTGGCCGTGTTGAAGCAGTTGACGGAGCCCTGATGGTGGCTGGCGGGCACCACGCCGCCCAGCGGGTTGACGGGCCACGGGAAGCTCTTGGTGCCGAGCGGGCTGGGCACCTTGGCGGCCCAGTTGTTGTACGGGTAGGACGAGTACAGCGCGTCCGTGTCGGGGAAGGGCTGCATGAGCCCGTTAAATTGTGTGCTGAAGCCGTTCTTAAAGTCTGCGGCGGCGGCTGCTGCAGCGTTCATGGCGTTTCTTTCCCGTTTCCGCCATTTCGCTCTCCGATTTTTAAACCAAACCTGCAATAAAGAAATATAGTTAGTATCGATAAGGCTGGAGCCTCGATAAAGAAGCCTATGTTTAGCAAAATTGCTATTTCTATACAGATTTTTTTTTGCCTAAAAACTTTTAGGTAAATGCTACGTTTTTGGGGGTAAGAGGTAAATTATTGGAGACAGGTAAATTGGGTGTCCGGTGATTTCATGGCGAATCCACAAGTTTTAACGAGATTCAGGATGTGGACGCGACTTGCGTTGCGTAGTTATCAACTTTACTCATTACAAAGTTGACAGAGCGTCGTGGCGCTGGCGGCGGCGTATTCGAGCCACGTAGAGGTCGAGCCCCCCGGCCCCACCGCATGCCGCAGCCAACGACCCGTCTAATTGCGGACGCGAAATGAAGATAAACGAGCGTCGCGATTGGGCGGGACGGGTGCCGCCACTCGCCGCGACTTGATCGAGCCGCAATAAATGAGCGGCTACTGGGGGCAGCACGGAGCCGCTCGGCCGGAGTGCTGTGTGGCCGCGCGTGGAGGCGGAGTGCGAGCGTGCAGCGGTGATAAGTCGCCGTGAGCGCAGATAACGCGCGCGCTGATGTATGGCGCGCGTCCGTCACCCGGCGATCGATCGCTCCGACGACACCTCCGCGATAAATTGCGCAATCCACGTAGCGACTGCAATAAATATTGTGCCGCCGGCGGTATTTGTCTCACTCACTGTGGCGGGTTCACCCAGCCGAAACGGTAAATAATACCCTCTTTCCTCGGTTAAGTGAACATAAACGGTCGTTTCCACCCCATATACAATCGTTTATTTTTCGAAACATAAATTTCACAAATTCGCATGAGCGCATGTTTCGTACACAGGGTGACACAGGTAAACCGTGCTTTACTATCTAAATTCACACGCATGTGGAACTGAAAAGATTTTTAACTCGATACTTTTATCAATTTCAAATACAGATTATAATAATGGCTTTCGAAACGAGCAATATGCGGGCACTTCCATTACCAAAACAAAAAGCTTTACACATCCGCTATTTCCCATTCAGACCGCGAACAAACGGGTGAAAATAACTCCACAGAAACATCGGGGGTGTTCAATAATGACGTCGGAATGATATTTATTTAGGTGCACATATGTGGAAATAATTTCCATTATTTGAATAGCGGCGGACAGCGAGCGCGCGGCGCGCGGCGGGGCGCTGGGACCGGAGGAGGGTCGCGATATTGCGACGCGGGGCTAATCCTTTAAATATATTATTGCAGAATGGTGACCGTCCCGCGCCCTCCGTCACCCGGCAAGGAGACACCCCGACACTTTTTAATGCTTCCGAAATCGATTCTAATACGTGTTCGCTTTAATTTATTCAATGTGCCGGTTGTTTGTCGCATTTGAAGGGTTAACACCTACGTAAGATGTGACAAATTTTATTAGTGGTTTCACGTATGATTTGGAATGATATTACCAAAGGGACAGCTTCTCAAAATCGATTGTAAAGTAACAGTGCCACTATGTATTAAGTCTAAACAATTTATATATGGATATGCGTTGGTCGACTTAAATATGGATGTGGTTCTGTGGTTACCTATATGTATTTCTGACATGCAAGTAATATTATTATACAGTTGCAAAGTTGCGATGAATTGTCCACTTTACTCAGAACGACGAGTAAATTCGAGTGTTGCGAAGCCGAATACAAATGTGTGCATTACCCAAGTCCTTATTACGGCCTTTATAGCAAGATCTGATTCGATACAAATACACTAATGTAATTGTTACATACGAAAGTGGAATTTATTTGTTTGTACGATGAGCTTTTCTGAGTAAGAGCAATTTAAATCTACAGGTTTAGTATTTAGAGCTTTTAATGGCCTGAAAGCCTCAAAACTACTACAGAACTACTACTTCTTCTTCGTCGTGTCGATGATTCCCTTTCAGAAATACTTCTACAAAAATACTACAGCTAGGTAGAGTAAAAATCCCCGATGCACAGTAATCAAAAATGCTTTATTAACTATTTCTTGACACGTTATCGAAACGAGAGTAAAATGATGAAAAGCCGTCAGTCGTCTGACGTGACGCTTCGTTGGGCAGCGTGACGGTAGATGTCTGGGTTATCAAGTTATCATGCGGGAGGCGGCACATGTAACACAAGATTAATGTGAGCCTGCGAGCACGCCCGAGTACCTACTGACACACGCCTTCAACGAGCACAGCGTATTATCTGCACGGGAAATTATAATACCACTATCAAGTATTCGTAGCAAATGCTACGGAATGCTACGAAGCTTTGTAGACCCTGGTATTTGAATGCAAACGCAAAGTCAAATTGATTAGGCAAGTAATTCAAAAAGTATATTAAACGGTTTGGCCCTAACATAAAGTAAGGAAGAATATATAACATCTTCAGTCGTAGCACTAGCTAGGCGCCGTTAACACTCATCCTGCATCCAAGACCCTAGATTTCTATTTGAATGTGACAGCAAAGTCAATTACTTATTTAAGTGTGGCCCCATCATGAAGAACATTCCGTAGCTTCGCGAATAATTTGTCGTAAAAAGGTAGGCAGAGCTGACAATAATTTCTCCTTTGGGTAGTTAAGCATGGTAAGATAAGGAGATTCCATTTTCTAAATATCAATGACACATGTATTAAATGAGTATACCATAACATCGGCGCGGGAAATTAAAATAACTGAAACAAGTGTTCGTAGCACTTACTACTGATTCTACGAAAGTTCGTAGACCTTGAAATTTCAGCGGTGTTCAGAACATAGTAAAAAAAAAATGAAATGTAATTGTTTCTACTGTGAGTACTAATATACCTATCGGTGTAACTAATGACAATTTTACTCAGCAATAAACAAGCGTGCGTGATGAGTATCGTGGAACTTTATCAACTACCTTATTTGCTTCCGTCAAGCAGTGGATAATTCTAATTAATTTTATAAAAACAATATCGGCTAAAGATCTGTTATTAACACGTGCCGAATAAATTGTGGACTTTCCAAATTCATTAGTTTAGTAGTGATGAATGATGGCACACCCCACCACCAGTAATGAAGTTATTTTACGGTCAGCAGAACCACAGGGTCTCTAAATTGCCTTAAATTTAAATTAAACTGGAATCACAGTTTTATTAGTGTCATCAATCAAACTACGGTTTATCCGACAGGATGGCCATAGTTTACAGACATTGGATTATAGTTCTTATATCGTAAGCAAGTGGAACTATTATTGCTAGTGCGATTTGGTCTGAGACTATTCCGAAGTCAAATAAACACGCGCTCGCATAAATGGATATAGCATAATAAACTCGGGATTGACTCGTATTTGAGTCAGGGTTGGCAATGCGTTCGCACTGCTCGTATAGCCGAAATAATAATAAAAAGTAACTTATCTTTGTGTATACAGAAGAAATTTCTACATATTGTCAAACATCATTTGTAATTCAATCACTGTTTAACAATACGTATTTGCAAATATGCTAAAATTCTATATCTCTGAACAGTTTTACTCACAGCTCAACAAAACTATCACTAGACTATTAGTGGCTTTGTACCCTAGCCTAGTAAAGTGCATGGCCTTCTTACATAGTACATGCGAACAAACAGCGATGTTAGAGCTGTGGGTTAGCCGCTGTTAATCTGTCGTGACCAGTCGCTGACGCCCCTAGCGTTGAGTAGATTATTAAATGCACCCTGCCGAGCCAACCAGCAGTAACTCCCGTATTATGGACAATACTCCACTAACAATTGCTACCGAACTTCTTAAAAAAATTCTAATATCGTGTTCTAATTGCTAAACAGTTCTAGAACAATTTACTGAATATTTGAAAAAAAAAAGGAAGACGAAGTATGTAAAGCACTTAGATACATTCACTAAACTACAAATTACAAAAAATAAGACAATTATTGCAGGAAATTCTTCTGTGTTTAGAAAACAGAGATTACTGAAGTTGATTTGGCGCAAAATCGACAGTTATACAACCGCAGTATCTGACAGTGAGGTGCTTAGCTTCCATTCATTGATATAAATTCCATGCTAACGCCGAGCAAAGTCCGCGGGATCACAACACTATACCGTAAGCCTATCAAAACATAATCGGGATAACTCATTGGACATCTAGTATGCCGGCCGCTCAACCTCGACTTAGCGTACGATTTGCAATAATAAACTCTAAAACTTTACATACAAAGTAAACTCTTCGGGAATACGAATACTTGGCAGGAATATTCGGAGTGAAATAAATTTTGTAATTGAAATGCGTTAATACCGTATCTCTTGTTTACTGAAACAAATTCTTCGTGTAAGATTATTACGAAGACTACCGGTTGGGAACGGGCCAGCCGTGGTTAGAACATGACAATGTTATTTAATAATTTAATTATAGACACATTTATTTGTATTGTAAATGTCAATATCGATGGGATGCCTTAGCCGACTTAGCTATGTCATGGAGGTTTATTCATGATTGGTTGACTCATTTTAGTTTGAGTAAATTATTAGGCTCGTATATCAAATCAAAAGTAGCTGATTTTCTGCGTATAAACAAAGTATTATGTAGATTATGAAAACGTTAAAGTTGCAACATTACTCGTATGATTAGATGGAAACCTGCACATAAAACTACATTTTAATGCTTAGTAGCTCATATATTTGTGTAGGTGTAGTGAATGTTCAATCGAAGTCGGTGGAACAATTTATTTGGTCGAGTGCACACAAACACTAATGGAGGATAGAAACATTGCGCTGCTAACACGGCTATATCCGAGCACAGAGTTAGTTCTTGCACACGTGGCCAGTGTGTAAAAACAAGGTAAATCTCGCTAAACTGTTTGCATGCAACGAGACAGGTGACAGGGACGTGCACTAAAAGCATCGCAAAAACAGACCGAGAGCCGCAGGGGCGAGCCGTTTTCACGTAAAATAAATAATGTTTCGTGCCGCACGCCCTGTCACCGGACGCGTTTGATACACGCCTTTTTTACACATGCACACACTAAAATGTTGTCACATCTTACAACTATCACTATGATATATGGTATGGTTTCCGTTTGTCTAAGGTTGTAACTTTTGAAGGAACTTTTGTGGCACTTTGTCTTACTTGCCCTTTTAAAACTCATTAAAAATGTAGGAATTTTCCACTAGCTACCAGCATTACTTCTAACATTTAAATCTATCTAACAGTGAATGAACACGTAGCTAAAAAAAATAAGAATGAAGGAAGCTTAGTGAACAGAGTATCGGTACTGACTTTCCTCTGACGCAAAGAGTACTGCTACGGATTATCAACGTCTATTCTAGACCACCTAAGATCTCATGAAATAATATTATGTGTTTTCACTAGACATCAAAACAAGTAGTTCAATTTACAATAATATTCAGGCAAGGTCTGTCTAATACGTCAATAGAGAAATAATCTATTTATGTGTAAGATGGATGTTCTAATTCGACGTCACGCAACAGACGGGGCGGTCTCCATCGCGATCGCGTCAAATGGAACATGTCAAGAGCTGTTTCACGGACGATTGGCGACGACGCGCGACGATGCGGCCCGTGTCGCTTCGTTTCTCAGAAAGGAAAACTGCCAGAGGGCGGTTTTACGTTTATAAATAACTGTGTGTCAAAAAATGATCCTAAATTAGTGGTGTTTGTAACAATTCTTGTGTGGGGTGTGAAACACGTACAAAGAGCAGTTAAATGTTACAAAGTGTTAAATATTTTGCTTCTGGGATTTATTAAGCTTTGCTAATGTTCTATCTTTCACTCACTGTCGTAAGTACGTGTTTGATATCGCTTGGATCATTTGACCTGCCACTAAACTCCAAAGAAGTTGTAAAGATCAAAATTTGTCACAAAATAATAAAACATTTAAAGTAACATTTCAGAGCAAAATGTGGTTGGATTTGACAAATAATTAGCAAGGAAATACGTGTATATGAAAACACAAAGCTAAATGTATCATATTTTACGAACGCTAATTGAGTCAATAAGCAGGCAATGACCCTAATGAGTTGGTAACAAAAATAATGTTCAACGATTTATCGGTGCGCGCGCGCACAGATTTATTAGACGGCGCGCGGCGCGGCGGCGCTGCGCGGACGAACGAACCATAATCCCCTGTTTAGGGCTGGCTGAATTAGAATATTATTTTATTTTATTACACATTATATTTTGTGGTTATTTAATCTTTTATACCTTAAATGTGTTTCCTATTTTTATCAAATTTACTCTGCATCTGCAACTTAGATTCTTGAAAAACGCTGGTACAGATGAGAAAAAAGTGATTTTAAGCCGATTTAGATTTATTATCGGGAAGCTTTTGCCCTGCTAAGAGAAAACACAGGCCGGTTATTATTTATTACTGAGAATGCAGCAACTCGATTTTTTTAAAAAGGTACTTAGATATCGCGGAATAATAATAGTATTTCGTGGAATGTTATTTATTCCATCTATGGTTTAAATTTAGGGCGATTAGTGAAGGTTTCAATAAACAAAGCGACCATTTTTCTTTGTTATTTTCTCGTTGCGATTTTGTTTTCAATAAATTACACATTTTAATTCAAACGTTAATTCAGACATAACGAAAATAAGACTAATAAACTGTAGAAACCCACCTATCTAGTTTAAACTAGTTCTAGGCTGTAGGTACATGAAAAACAAAACGGAAATGATAACTAACATTCAAGAAACCTACTTCAACTTCAATTACGATAAAACTTAAGACGCACCGCCAACCGCGCAGCCCTAGCGCATACTCGTACAAATGAGAATGTTTTGAAGAACACACGCGTATGATCCAGTGCAGTCGAGTACACTGAAACGAATACCTAACACTTGAAGCAACGCGCTCGACTCATAAAGTATCGATTTACACGTATCTGCATGTGATAACCGAGTAATTAATTGCCTACGGTGTATTTGTGGCGGGATCACTCTTCGCAATGTTACGGTTAGCTTGAAATTATTGTACCGCTGGAATTTTCAGTCATATTTGTTGAATCTGTATATTAGTGTTACAATTTATTCTTCATTAATTTCATACTTCCAAATAAAATGTTAGTGACGTTAGATCACATTGATCTAGTGGAGATATTTGTCTATTCAAAAGAAACGTAAGGTTACCTACAATCATATTTTCTGTTTACTAAATTACGATATATCAATGAGTTAATAGCTAAAACTATTATCAGTCTTCCACTACTATGTTACTGGAGTCAGCAACCGTAAATAATTGATGACAAACGACACTAGCCAAATTCTTGGGAGATTTTCTCTGATGGCAATGAAAAAAGTACAGTGATTTATCTCAGTTGTTTCATTTAAAACTCTATTTATCATGTTGCGATGTAATACTCGAGAATAAACAATTCAAAGGATTTGGATATAAAACTGAGCACGAATATTTTTTTTTTATTAAGATTACGTTATTAAAATGCATGTAAAATAGATTCTAAGAATTTGCCCGATACACATGTTCAAGAGATTAACCAAACTAACCACTCCACATGCCAAAGAAACCGTAAAGTATTCTATGAATTCAGTACCAGCTAAACACTACAAACTCGGCTGCAACCGCAGAATCTCTAACAGGGGCCTTCCAAAACTATTGACAGTGAGTGTGGATGCGATCAGACTTAAGCCAGGGATTATGAAGAGACCGAAATAGACGCATCAAATCCTCGAGGATTAAGGGATTCCGTGTTCCGTCGGCCGGCACGGCACAAAAATACCGAAGACGCGCCGGATGCAACGATTAGCCTAAACATCTAGCTCGTTAATATTGTAATGCACTCGCGCTCCTGTCACGTTGCTGCAAGGACATAAAAAGTGGATTGCCATCAACTATTTGGTGGCTGGAAATACCCAATATGTGACACCCAATTTACAATTTGAAACAAATGCTCTTTTAGCTAAATAAAGAATATTGTTCGATAGAAACAACCAATAAAATAACACAGTCCTACTGTTCTGATTTATGGGTTGATGCAAAACAAAATAGACACGAAGTAAAGGCAGCTATATCAGGATTCTTACCCTCACTCTCGCTTCAGTAAGGTTAGTCCACATGGCGATCTCTTCACGCGTGGACATGTCGGGATAGCGGTTTCTTGCGAAGGTGGCTTCGAGTTCTTGCAGCTGTTGGCTGGTGAAGTGCGTCCTCTGACGTCGTTGCCTCTTGTTCTTCTTGTCGCCCTTGTCGTCCATAGACGCCTCGTCGGGCCCCACGCCCGGAGTCGTTGACTCCGTCTTTATCGTCGGCTCAGACGTTAGCGGACGATTGCCTGAACAGATAGTGGAAGTTAGTTCCAAGTTCCGTAGTTTAGGGGTGAAGTTTTGCGTATGTGTGTAGCAGGTGAAAGTTGGAGTATCAAGTTTGTTGGTTATGTTTTAAGTTTAGTTGATTTGGATTTAATTTTGATTGATTCAAGTGACTACGAGTATGCATATTATTAGACCAAGCATCGTACGACCACATAAAACTATGTAGCTGCGTTTTGACATTGCCGTAATCGGGTAAACATGTGAGGCTGTCGCAACCAACTTAGGTATATGTAACCGCCTCCAACCGTTTCTTATAAAATACTGTGTTCATACGGCGTAACATATGTTCCAAAACTATAAAAAGCAATCGTAACAACAAAATTACATAAAAGCTTTCCCCATTCAATATTATTTAGATAAAAATATAGAATCAGGGCCACGGTCGGCGAGTACCGGTAGCAAGCCCATAATGCGGCGGAGGATTAGGCGCAAGCGCACCTAATACTTTTACGACACTGCCGTAAATTCGTTGATCTCGATGAGCGACGTCACTTCACGTAATTTATATCACTTACATGCAATAAAATCTATTTTCGGTTCATATTTTTAACGGGCGATTATATCAGTGTTTAATCAGCATGTAGAAATAGCAGACGAATTTTCGTAAAGGAAAAAGAAAATGTAATAATGTTGAGGTGTTTGGGAACAATTTTACGAGCGTGATAAAATTAGCTTTTTTTATTTGAATGAATTGTATTTAAAATGACTATTTTAAAGACTTAACGACAGATGTGATGCTCAACAATATAGTTAGGTTATTTAAAGCTGGATTCCCAGACAAGCCACCAGTGTGTGCACTGTGCAGATATAACTTATTTTGATGAACCCCGGTAATCTTTGGTATTAATATAAATTCCACTGCATTACTGTAAGTCTGTTACAGTGAAAAATGATAAACACATTACTGCGCTAGGACCCTCGAGAAAAGCACGTTTCACAAGACAAGTTTTCCGCGAAACAAGATTTGAAACGATACAGTCCTACGTAGAGAATCAAATCCGTTTGGAAACCATCCATAACCCAACAACTGAAAGTTGTACGTGTGATTGTACAACGTTAAAATTCCCTCGAAAACGGTATCGGTGCGAGGGGACAAGTGATACGGTGTTGTTATTACATCAATTCGTTACTGATAACGCGTCGATCGCAATCAAGCCGCGTATATTGGCTTTGCTCGAAATCCCTGTGTCAATGTACCTATTGTCTCTGGCTGCAATAGAGGTCACTACTGAATGAACATCGGTGTCAAAAAGCAGCGCGGTGAACAAGGGTTTAGGTAGGCACTATCAGATAAATATGACTTTATGTAGCAGTCATTTTTGTTCTGAAAAACATTCATATCATTATTTTGGCTCTTGTGATACAGGAAATCCTAATACGAGTACAAGAGCCAGGGCTACACTGATGTTTGAGCAATCACTTGTCAATAAAATTTTTAATTATTAATATTATTTATTTATTATTCAAATCATTATATTTTTAATAATAGGTAGTTACTAAATTTTTTGCAATTATCTGGGAATGTTATCGAAATCGATAAAATTGATTAATTAGCAAAATAAACAATTGCATGTTGTAGGTAAAGTAATTAAATGTGGTTTTTCCTGGCGATTAAAAAAGATAGTAATCTGTTCTAATCTGTTCTTACATCTCAATAATCAATCAAGTATCACCAATACCTAATTATTATATAATGAACAATAAAGTAAAAGGTTTTCCTGCAAAATTTCGGGTGTCTTATAGATTTTTTATTTTTATTTTTACGGTGTAATTTTACTGTTTATATTGTTTTATTTTATGCTAAAGCATCGTATTGGACTTGATCTGTAATGTTACTATAACTTGTGGTAAATAAATAAATTAATAATAATAAATACATTTTAGTTCATAAACAAATATCCAAAAGTTTCGACACAAACAGTAGCGGTATGAATAAAATTGCGTTTTAACATTGGTCATAAATTGTTTTAACTTGTAATTTCGTTTATTACATGTCGGATTAACGTTTATACTTTTATTGCGGGCGCTTATCTTGATTGAACATAGTTAAATAATCATCACAGTTCGATCATATATATAGGCTATTAAAATTGCTATGTGCAACACTTGAAATTTAAATTACTTTTAATATCATCATCTGCCTAGCCTTTTTCCAACTATCTTAGGGTCGGCTTCCAGTCTAACCGGATGTAGCTGAATACCAGTATTTTACATGGAGCGACTGCCTGTCTGACCTCCACGACCCAGTTAGTGAAGGGTAATACGATATCCCTTGGTAAGACTGGTTGTCAGACTTTTTGGGCCACTGACTCCCTAACGACTGTCAAAGATCTACAAATGACACTCGGGACCAACGGCTTAACGTGCATTCTGAGGCACGGAGGAAACTCGGTGTGTAATGGGTGGTCACCCATTCACAGACCAACCTAGGCAATAAAGATCGACCCGAGCGGCTGTTATTATTTAGCCACGAGTTCCTCCTACTTTTTGTTTCGTAACCACAATTATTTGTAGACGCACTTGTGATTGCCAATGTCATATGGCACAGAATAAAAATAAATCAATAATCTTTGGCCATGTCAGGGCCTAGACAAGTGGCGATCGAATTCAAAACGTTTCATATTTGTACAACGATTTTCAATAGAATTGAAATAGGCATCTCAAAAATACATTTTTGACTTTTTCATGATCGTTATTGCTAATAAAATGTCACTCTGCCTAGGCCCTCAGATATTGATTGGTTCAAATGACTGAATAAACGTCTTTTGTAATAATTATACTACTATATTTTGTAATACATAAGTATTATGAGTAGATATACTACTGTACCTTCCTAAAAGATAAAAACAAAACCGCAATAACTCTTTGGCCACAGAGTTATAATTATCTTAATTAAAAATCTCTAAATTGTACGTATCAATCAATTACATAGGATCAATAAACTTTGTAAGCTTAGACAAAAACTCAACAGCCGTCGCTTACTCAGGAATCCCCACTCAAAAAACATAGAACAAACACACGTCTTATGTACTGCGATAAAGTCCATGTGTATGAAAATTGAAAATCGCAAATCTGTAGGGCTCGTCAATCTCATTGGTGTATAATGAACAAGGCGGGATTATGGTCTCAGAGGTTACGCACCCGGCTACCGGTGCCATCCTCAACCACGATCATTATCCGCCGATACTAGTAGGGTTGTCACCTAAATTAGGAACATGCCTTATTCCGAAGGCCGGTAGAACACGGTTAATAATGGTATCTGTCCAGTGGGACAGATTTTAAGGGTAAGTTAAGCATTGTTTAAATGATTGTTACGTTTATCATTTTAAGTTACAATAATCATTTTGTAAATACGTTTTCGATGCGGTCGCTAATCAGTCAACCGTCACGTCAACATACAAATTCCAAACCAACGAAAGTGAATTTCGCGGGCTACTCTGGTGCTTTCACCTAAGTACGACTACTGAAAAAATTGCTTGCTCATATTGAAAGAAAATAGGAGGAGCTCGTGGCTAAATAATAAAACCGCTCGGGTCGATCTTAAGTTAAGCCGTGCTTGACTAGGTTGGTCTGTGGATGGGTGACCGCCCATTACATACCGAGTTTCCTCCGTGCCTCGGAAAGCACGTTAAGCCGTTGGTCCCGTGGTCCCGGCTGTCATTTGTAGATCTTTGACAGCCGTTAGGCAGTCAGTGGCCCAAAAAGTCTGACAACCAGTCTTACCAAGGGGTATCGTATTACCCAGTACTAACTGGGTTGTGGAGGTCAGATAGGCAGTCGCTCCATGTAAAATACTGGTATTCAGCTGCATCCGGTTAGACTGGAAGCCGACCCCAATATAGTTGGGAAAAGGCTAGGCAGATGATGATTCAAAGAAAATACACAAGGCCACGAACCATTTAAAACTGAAACTGTCTTCTAGTTAAGGTTGTACCAACCCTAGATAAGTCCGATACGCGTCGATAAAGCGTCGATAGCGTTTATCAGCGATACGCTTTGAGCGTTCGCCGACCCATCCATCATTTCGAACTAACCTTTGCGTTAGTAGGTACCATATTTAATCTATGCCTTTACGTTTGGCCGACATGACAAGAGCGGGTTGGTAAACAGCATAGTTACATGTGTTACCGATATCAGAACATGTTGCCACTTCAAAGCCGACACTCGATTTTGATAAAACATCGCGACGTTTCCTTTAATGTGTTTACTTTCAAATAGTTTACAACGAGTGTACATTCTTACTATAATGATTGTTATCGAAGGGCTTCAAAATGTAGGATGCGCGTAGTATTTGTACACAGCCGCTACGATTTTTATGATAGCTACGAATAAGGTAGCTACGATTTTTATAACTTAATGTTTACGAAGGTTTAAATAGCTTTTCTTTATCATTAGCTGTAGGTATGTTTTTTGACGATTGTTCGATTAATCGAACGTACTTATTTAGGTATACAAAAATTACAGTGATATCTAAACTGCACTGCACTCGCGTCTAAAAGCGAAAACTGACGTTAACATATATTTGATAACTCTTGGTCGTAAATACCCATATTCCATATGTAGGTATAACCTACACGCAGTTAATTGCTTAATACTACATCGCATTGTAGACAGTTAAGACAATCCGGTAATTGCGCAAATGTGTGGACAACGTCTCAATCACGTAATATTAATTTGCTGATAATTGTCACATTAGAACATTACACACATAATATTAATTACTATGCCGATAGTTCGAAATTGTTTATTGTTATTGTAGCTAGCGCAATCGAGTTGTGGAATCAATAATCGAATGATGTGATCTAACTTTATCCAAGTAACGTGAAATGAACAGAAGGAATGACAAAATCGAACAATTTAGCGCACGGCGCCAACAGTAGAATAAAATGAGCGTTTCTTTTCCATAAGAACGCTAATCAAATCAGCCAGTATAAATAAAAGAGCAATTAGAGCTACGTCGACGTACGTAGTGCACTAAGTTAGGGCCGCGCCACACCGCCACACCGCGCACCGTTAGGTAACCGCGCGCCGTGCTCGCGCGGCTATTTGTGAAAGCATTAGAATAACGCGCGGCCGTATTTGCCATAGATTTCCCTACGCTTTACTGGGTTTACTTTCAGTTTTAAGCTTGTCACTTTGTGTGGTCCAGCCATTTAATTGCTTTGTTTTCACACTGTAATACGTAGTTTTTGTTTTAATGATAACGACGATAAAATAGACGATTTAAACGAATGTAAACGTGTTTGATTGACGTCAAAGCAATTTATCTCAGTAGGGATTAAAGCCAGTAACCACCTGTTTTGACCGCATGTATGTACACGCATTCATTTATAAGTATGGAAACTTCTATCAGCACCAAATTGATACACCAGACTATATTATTAAGATTAACAAAAAAAAATTGTTGCGTTTAAAACTAAACCTTTATTTCGATTAGTGTAAGTTACCCGAAAATCTAATAATAAATTACCAGATAATACAAGTCATAATGAAGTACTAGAGTACGGAGCTTTTGAAAAAAATTATAATCTATGTATTTGTAGCCGACGTACTCGTAATTTTTAGTTTCAAGGAAGTCTTTTAGGATGGGACATTCAAGATGAGAGTAAGAAAGTGGTAAGTATTTTTTTGATTAATGTCAAAAATCGGTCGGAAAGAGTGTTATCGAAAGTTTTCCTTAAAGCTTAAACGTGTATAATAAATTCATAATTACTTAGATCAGGTGACTTACAAAAATACTCACTGTCGTCAGTGGGTTTCCTGTCGCGTCTTGGTCGTGGTGGCGCGTACAGTGATGACTGGTCTACTCCTGAGCCAAC
Source organism: Noctua janthe (assembly GCA_910589295.1). NCBI lineage: Eukaryota > Metazoa > Arthropoda > Insecta > Lepidoptera > Noctuidae > Noctua > Noctua janthe. The sequence goes on from OU342561.1 coordinate 5,927,232, forward strand.
TGACGCCAGGGATGAGTGGCCACTGTCGCGGAACTCGCCGGTCTCCGCCCATACTAGACAAACAATGACACGTTAGTGACACTTATCATCATAATAATAAAGAATCACCTAGGTAGATATGTGTTTTTGAGCACAGCATAGCACTTAAAATTTGAAATCACAGACGTAAGACGTAGCTGAAAAAGGAGATTGATTAATGCTGGTTATTAACATTAACATCGGTTCAATTAGCCACGGTTGCTGTATGCCTATAATTACGTTGTGGGCCAAAATAACCAGGCTAACAGACCTTATAGACAGATGACACACATAAGTCCAACCGTCGATTGTCGTCAACGTCAGCCGTCAGCTGCGTTTCGGCGGCAACAAACTTGTGTGACTGACGCTGATGGGGGTCGACGGCTGACGAACCATCCGTCAACGATGCCGAGGAGGCGCTCCAACAATTTGTTACATAGTTAATGGTTGTAATAGCCTACTGAATGACCCGTAAGGCCTGATAGAAATGGCAATCACTTTCAAAGCGTTTCGAATAATAATCTGCAAAAATTTTTAGGCATTCTGCGTTTCCGGAGCTAATGTGATTCCAATACATTTTTAATTTGCCATCATCGTTATGATGGGCTTTATGTCACGATGAAATAAATTAAACACAAATTTGTATGATCTATAGGTAAACGGTTATTCGTCATTCCCGTTTATAAACCAATCACAGTGATAATATGAAAGCCCAGAGTCTCCTAATGCATGCACTGTTTTGCTTAAAAGGAGGCTCTGAACCGGTTTAAATGTACTGATCATGCTAATTGTGACAATAAACTATTTCATATTTCTTATTAAAAGTTAAATAGTAAATTTAATAATCTATGCGTCATTCCCTAAAAAAAGCCGACGAAAACATCAACAGTCATAATCATTTAACATGTCTTTCCTTAAGAAATATTATGTTAGATAACGAATTCTTCTGACTTGAAGGAACCATATCAAATGATCGTGTAACATACAATGTAACTTGTCTTAAAATAAACTATTTGAACGAGGTGATAGTGTCTGATCGTATGAATGAAATTATATTCAAACCGTTTGTTAACAAAACTTTGATTGTAAACATTTCTATGAATGATAGGAATGCAAGTTACCAAATCAACGTTTGAATATAGCTAATTTAACACGTTGCCTGAATACTCTCAATGTAAGTTATTTCGTTTAAAGGTTAGGTGTTCTATCATAATTATGATTTCCAATTTCACAAGAGAAAGCTCATCAAGCATGTAATCACGGAAGCAAAACATGAAACGTGCAAGCTTCCATAAATTCAATTAAGGTTACTAATAGCCGCATTATTTAACAAGGATATCTTGACAAAGTAATGTATTCGTTGAACGACGATGACGCCCCGCTGCTTGCAGTGTAATTAAGTGTCCCCGAACACTTGTTAACAAATTAGTCACTGGAGACGCGGCCGTGTGAGCGCGCCCTTATTTATAGCGCCCGCCATATGAGACCAACACATGCATGCTTTTCAATAAATTTTGTGAATGTGAAAAAACATAATAAAAATGTTATATCGAACGATTATAATAATTCAGATGGCTTGTATTTTTGACCGGTTGTTGTGGTTATTGCTTGTAGCAATTTAACTACTGAAAAAATAAATTTTACTGTCTAATCTGATACTAACAAATCGTTGTGTACTTGAATCATATTTTAACCGCATTGAATATATTCTGATACACTTTAAACGTTCAACATATAAACTTTCATGATGACCTGTCAGAATATTTGCTTCAGAAAGCAAGTTTATTTCAGAACAACAACGTGGTGAAATGCACGTTATTTTCCATTGTTAATATCGTTATAACTGATTTTTTATCGTTGTTTATTTAAAGTCGTTGTCTTCGCTGTAACGTGCTGTGATCCCATTGTTTTGGTAAAAGTCACGAACCGTACAATTGATAGCTGGGAATGCTGTCAGTAATTACAATTAAAAATGTGACCGCATTGTAATTCTTTCTTTATTTTAATGTACCTACTGTTTATTTTTAATTTGAAGAATAAATGCTGTACTCAAAAGAAATAGCTATTTTCATTGACATGTTGATTAGCATAAGCATAGCATAATCAGCCTTTTAATGTTCCCACTGCTGGGACGCAGGCCTCCTCTCTATGAGAGGGAATGGGCTATAATCCACCACGCGGGCCCAGTGCGAGTTGGTAGATGTCACATGTCTTCGAATTTTTGGTTCTAGGACATGCCGGTTTCCTCACGATGTTTTCCTTCACCGTTTTGACAGCTGTGGTGATGAAATAACTTACACAATGTAATGCGCCTGGCTGGGTTCGAACTCACGACTTACTGCTCGTAAGTCGGGGTCTCCACCACTGGGCCACCGCTGCTCACATGTTGATTGGTGAAGTTGAATTAAAAAAAAAAAAATATGTAACTGCAAGGTTCAGAGAGTGTTATTTCCGTGTAATCTACTGGATGAAGTTATAAAAATAGCTCATATATTTTTTTTAAATTTTTGTCTGTTTGTGTTTGTAACTAATTCTCCTACTCACATGCTAGGTGCATCAAACCAGATGTAGGTAGGTGGTACTCTCGGTACATACCCGTAGGACATTCAAAAATTCATACAGCTTATCCTAGATACATCTTCAGAACGATATATAGTGATGGAATAAGTTGCTACGACTTTTAAATAAACACCTGCATGTAACAGAGGATGGCTGGTTAAGTAATTTGCAGTACATTTAGCATAACTTCATACTTATGGTTATTTTTAAAAAGAACACAATTAGTGAACGTTATCACGTCAGTGTAGAACAAACGTCGGGCCGTACAAACGTATTTACGAGTACATTAACAAGGAACGCGTACAAATAAATTGTATGTTTGCTGCGTTTGATAACGCGTGATAAGAGCGCGTTTATTGTTTTATTGGGGGCTCTAAACCGTCTCCTCTACACTCTCGTTAAATGTGATCAACTGTGGACGCAATCGCACATAAAAGTGTTTTATATTCCACACACGATGTTAACCGACTGTGCTGTATCATATTTGTTTAATTTTATTTGTCTTGTTGTGCTCTAAGACAATATTAATGTTGTATTCAGTTTAACTTTAGTTAGTAGTTGAAGCAAGGTACGCTAGTTGTTCAAACATTATAACTTCACTGAATTTGGAAAATTTATGTATCTGACAATTACGATAACGGCCATATGTTTGTTAACATGTCCAAATTGTTAATAAAAACCAGTTTCACACCTATATGCTATTAAAAGAATGACATATACAAATACTACGACAAGATATGACAAAAATTAAAATGGTAAAACCAGTTTCATTCCCGAATGCTATAAAAAGAATGTTAGACACAAATAATACGTCAAGATAATAATCACAGAAATGAATGTAAGTAAATAAGTGATGATGAAGATATCTATCTAAACTACGCTTGTTTAGTTCACATGGAGACGTCACACACTTTGCAAAAAAAAATTATTCAACAGCATTGAAAATCATTGAACAAATAAAACTTTGCACCAACTACGTGTATTGTCACACGTAGGTGCGATACGTTTTTTATGTATATTTATTAAAAAGAGACAACACTTTTTGATAGTACTCGTTATATAAAATTAGAAAACCCATGAGCTAAACAAGTCATTATAACGAAACTCAATGTTAACTGCAGTACGCTATTCTTTACGTCATGAAAAATTGGGGTATTCCTCAAAGCGCAACTATTTTTAAGCGCAACCAACTAAGCGCAACTAAATTATTCCTCGAAGCGCAACTATTAGTTGTGCTCAAAAATATTATGCGTTTATTCCTCAAAACGCAACCGTGATGAAAAATAGAGAGGGGTATGATGGATTCACAATTTTTTTTTCATTCATGTTTAGCGCAACCATTGAGGAATAAACATATAATATTTTTAATTTGAATTTGTGAGCGCAACTAATGGTTGCGCTTCGAGGAACAATTTAGTTGCGCTTAGTTGGTTGCGCTTAAAAATAGTTGCGCTTTGAGGAATACCCCGAAAAACTATGCACCAATGCTTTAGCAAGTATTTATAGGCAGGTAAATATGAATACAGCTTATACTAAGCTAGTAATCTGGTATTACTGCAACGTTTATCACCGACTGTACTCCCCACTAGTCATAGCAATAGAAAAGCCAACAGTATCGTCATCAACAGAGCTCATATCACAAAGTTTATATCATACGTTTATAGCGGAACAATACAAAGTGCTATTTTTAATACAAATATGAGGTTATTCACGCCTTCAGGATAACATGCGATAGCTTTCTATTGACTGAAACTAGATTAGACACAAAACTGTGTCAAACAATGGTAACATTGATAAGTTTGTCGTTAGATATTTTCTGCAAAACGTACTAGTTCACCAAAGTTCAATTTCTGAGAGGTATAAAACTTTTTCTGGTTTTATACAATTTTAAAGCAACAATTTAAACATTCATTAAAGACGCTTTTCTCGGAAAAGCTTGAACTAGATTAAAATATTGAAATTCCTTCCACCCATAAAAAAATATTATTCCATTATTTTTAATTTAGCACGAACATCAAACTTTGCAGCTAGAAGATACGTCCCGAAGTCGTAAAGTTATAAATTTTAGAGGCTGTAGAAAAAACGTGTAAGAATATAAACAGAGAATTTTGTATTTACAGTAAAGACAGATAGTCGCTCGAGGTAAATATAGATAAGTGCTTGTAATTTATGAGCGCTGCCCTGCTTGCCCTGCTGCGCTCATACCTGCTCCTCTTGCTTTAAGGAGAGTCAGCAGAGGTTGAAGTTAAATGTATTATTCATTAAACGTGATTCAACAAGTTAATGTTGTTTGTTTATAATGTACAAATGTTTTGAAAAGCAAACTCTTTTGTGTGCAGTTTCCACATATCGTCTCTAAGTAGTCAAAGTTACCTTTAGATATATGAGACGATGTGGGTGGCTAAAATATGCAGATTCGTCAATCGACATAAAATTATGCCCATATTTAAAACACGGTTATTTTTCGCAGAAATTAAATTAAGTGTAGTAGGTAGACAATATTTTAACTACTATAAAGAAGAATGAATGCCTTCTTGAAACAAACCCGTTAATAAAAGTCACGATTAGTAATAACTGCTAATAAATGTTTATTGTCTCAGCGACGTAAATAGATAACTGATTAATTCACGTATTAACTGTAGAGCACTCAAATCAGAATTAATCCATTGTGACGGTTTGGAACACATGAGTAAAACATGGCTACGAAATAAATCTATGTGTATTAATAAAGATTTACTATTGTAAACTGTATTGACCACACGAATGAACTTTTCGGAATGGTATCTATTTCATCGACCTCTTATTGTTTTGTTACGTCACACAGTCAGAAATTCACGAGCGATTTACATTCGCCTGGTTGGAGTTCGGGCATTTTCCCACGGAATCCTACTACCCAGATAAAAAGTATCCTACGTGTTATTCTAGGTTATAAACTATCAGTGTGCCAAATTTCATCCAGATCCGTTTAGAAGCTTTGGCGTGAAAGAGTAACAAACATCCACACGTACATCTATTATAACAAACTTTCGCATTAAAATAGTAAGAAAAATTGATTTCATAGGAAAGCTAGATTATTCATTTATCAATAAGGTAATAAGCGACATGTTTTACGAAAGCACGCAATAGCATAATAGTGTCTTAGTATAATGCGGCCTTACATATAAATACCGTTTTCTAAAAGTTTTCTCTACTTACAGCATCCGAAACTTATCAATACGCTCAATCCCATATTTAGTCCAATCAACTCTAGTTAATCGTTTCATGCACTCAATGATATTGTTAGTAAATGTTAAGCAGCTATTATCAGCGAGCAGCGCGGTGGGCGATGGCGTCTGCTTAATAACATAATCCTGATAGCCGAGACGGAAGCACTGACGGCCGGCTACAAGCACCCACTTCCGGTTAACGTGGGCTAAGTCGTGTGTATACACTGTGGTGACTTGAGGTCACTGGAGGTGGTCCACGGATGTTGAGTAAGGTGTTTGATGATGTTGTGAGACTATGGAACTTGATATGTGATTGGGGTTGGCTAGAGTGACATCAATCATTTTAATAATTGAAGTAGTATTATGCATACGAGAATTTGAATAGTAAAAGTATTCATTAGAGATGTGAACTTGTGCTTATGATGACAAATACTTTAATCCGTAATGTCTGCACATTTATAAGATTTTAATCTATAATGGTCACTAACATTATCACATTATTGTCTTTATTTATTATTGTTTATCCGTGATCATGGTGCTTGCAACAGCGCCGAAATATCGGGAACTCAAACAAATCAGTAAACATGGTAAATATCACGTTTCTAGTGTTAACTATAATGTCTGCACACTTTTCCTATAAATTCATAGAACAGTTACTGCGAATTCCGTAAAACTGTTACTATGAATTCCGTAGAGCAATTACTACGAAGTTCCATGAAAACTTAGGAAATTTTCACTAGGTCAAATTCAAGAAGCTTCGTGAATTAAAAATTATTATTTAAAATAACATGGTTTATAAATAAGTGTGTAGTATGGTAATTATTTAATTTTGTCATACTACCAAGCAAGCATAGTTCAAGATAAGTTGTTGATACGAGTTGAGACACCTCTAGTATCACAGTCTGTAAGCCGGTGACATACGGTAATGGGTGAGTAATTACAATAATGTGAGATGTCCGTGCCTCAGTGACTCAACTAGGAGTGCCCCGATTATCACAGCACACATTCGGTGACAGTACAAGGACCGTTTTCACGCTAAACACCATCATTTATGTAACAGTTCAAGAACCTGAACTTTACTCATTATCTTAAGTACATTTACGTTATTAACACAAAGCTTGTTAACATATATGCTACGTATTCGGTATATAGGACGAATATAAATTATTACAAAATGCATAAAGTATTCACTGTAAAATTTGATTAGATTACCCACCTACCGGAGTGATAAGGGATTGTAATGCGCGAGTTTCGGTAGGCACGGCTACTGTGTACTTTACCGAATCCAATATCTACGACCAATCGCGTCGCTATTCATGAATTATCACTCAAATTAATGGCGTGTAAGTTATAAATGGCCGGCGGATTAGGGCCCATCCATTTTATTCCTATTTTACCTACCGTAAAGAGGCTTCATTGAAAACGTACACAAATTCACGGAAGCATCAGCTAATTTCCCCACCTTGCGTCCTTCTCTCGCCTACTGGCGGGTTTAGACTCTATCTCGCTCTGCCAGGCCTTTTCTCTGGCGCGATTCATCATCATTTCGCGGTTTACTGGTTTTCCATTCAAATTGTAGATTGGATGCTGTCGAGGAAAACGGTGTTTGAAATATAAATTAGAACTACCTGTGTTTATTTTCCGTAAAACAAGAAAGTTACTCAATAGATAGTATAAACGAATCGAAGAAGAAACTACAATTCACAGATAATAATGCCAATAAAAAGAATCTTCACAAGAGTGTTACGATAACTTATTTTTCGTCCCGGAAAAAGTAAATAGACATGATTTGGAATCCGTAGGCATGCTCAATTAGTATTCCAAATAGCCGCCAACATATAGTACACGTACATAAAATGTAAAGAGTGGACCGCTCGGCGGCACGAACGACGCATAACTTTCGCGCGGATCATTCGTACACTTGCAACTCCAATCTTAAAAGAACAGGGGTAAGTGCTAAAGTTGTCTGCGACTGTACCGAGTGTACGTCTCGGTCGCGGTTTCTATTTCACCCAAGCAATAACCGTCTTACCGCACTTGTAAGTAGGTTCAAAATGATGAAGTCACACCCGCCGGCCGTGGAGTGCGGGACTTTGAGGCTTATGGTAATTGTAATAAAGCGGAGTGCAGCAGTTATGGGACGTGAGAGGTTCTAGACCAAATCCCAAGTAAGCTGTAACTTCCTTTTGGATTTTCGGAAGCCATTTATCAGTCTGATGTGGGGCGTCTGGAAATTTTTCATGTTTCGTTATTGTTGCGAAGAGACATGACACGTACGCTTCGAGGATTCCTCGCCTTTTGTTTATTGGCCACGTGTCTATCGGTCTCAAGGTCACACGCAGACGTTTCCACATTTTACAACGTGTGGTGAGGCGCATTAGCTATTAACAAGTCAGTTTTCTTACAATTCACTCACGTCATTTAAAATTATGCGAGCCGTATTTCGTTAGAGTGGGAGTTATTTCGGTTAGTTATGAACATCATAAAGAAAACATGATCGCTAAATCACGAGTGAATATCATACAAAGCAACTAATTTGCGGTGCTAGATAAATTAGTGTTTATGGTTTGTGGGAAGAGCGCAGGGCGAAATAGTGCGTCCCCGGGCGCGCATTACGACCGAGATAAATCAAGTGTAACCCTTCCTCTGCCGCAAGCAAATTACCGACCACCTGAGACTTGTAAAAATGCCTCACGAAATTATTACTATTTACTAGCCGCAAGCTGCTACCTCCCCCCTCCTATTAACCGAAGTTAGGGGAAAGAAAACGGGAAAATTAAATTACTATGATGCATTGTTTCGAAGCAGGTATTAATTAAATATTGGACTGTAATAAACGGCAGAAAATATTTACTTTATCAATTTTTACAGCAACAACAGTATGCATTTAATCTACAAAGGTCGTAGCATACCAAATATCGAAACTCTATAATACCTAAACCCTCGTATTTTTGCATTAAATTGACTCCGTTTATGATATAACCCAAATGATACCTAACCCTAACAAAACCGAGCATAATGTAAGAACATCGGAGCGTGTTCTGCGATATTAAAAGAGATCTAAGGAAATGAGTTGGGGTCGTCGAAATTGGCCACCAAAAGACTATTCGGCGACCCGGTCGAGGGTGAGAGTGTTCAGAAGGCAATCACTGGTCCCATATGGACACAAATTACTTTTCCTATTTGGTGCACAAATCTACTATGATGACAAGTGGAATAGGGTGTTGTGGTTTCCCGCATTCTGATTACAAATGAATCGTGGAACGGGGTGAAGTTAAACTTTTTTAAATAATCCTATGTTCAGAAAGTTGTGCCTTGAGGTTATGAGTCTTAAAAGAAAATATACTACATTATTTTTAAATTAATCCATAACTTGGTAATGAACCGCTGTGCCAATAAAAATGCAGAAAGATGTGCTTATCTCTACTCTACGGCAGGGTAGTTAGTCAATTAAAGCAGACTTAAGTATCTTGTTAGTTTCTTATTCGTACATATGCCATTGCAAGACTACTGTAGTATATTGAAACCCGCAGAAAATGTGTAATATAACTAGTAGAATAAAATTTAACAGTCAAAAGCGACATATGTCGATGTTGGTCTCCGTTATACAGGGATTAGGGTCGCGTAAACGATGCCATTCTGCACGTTTTCAATTTGCATAAATATTAGTGGGAGCTGTAATGTCATAAATATATTAGTGCGGTGATACAGATTTTATGGTGATTACAAAATTATAGCCACGATCTGTTTAGGGGTCGTAGTTATAGCGTTATATTTATCCTTTATAACTTTGGTAGATGATTTCAGCCCTGTTAGCAAGGCAACATTATTTTCCTTGCGAAAATCGCGCACAAAAATATTAGAACGCATAAAATGTACAATTTTTATCAAGGGGTGCGGATAGTAATAAGCTTTTATGTTGTAAATGTGCCAATACAATAGGTTATCTCTCCCACCTCCAAGGGTTTGAGCCATACAACCATATTTGTGGAATAATGTGAAGTCATAATATTATAATTATGAGGCTGGGTCCCGGGGACCGTCGCAGCTCATAAAGCGACGTCATTCGCTTTTGTTGGATGCTCGTATCATATTTCACGTTAGTGTCACCGTGTTTTATACTAATACCACATGAAATGCACACGTATAGCTGCAACTCGTTCCAAATTAACAATGTTTATTATATTTTATTTGGGAGTATTTATATCACTTTTGATGAAAGGCCTGTACGAGTACAACAATCTTGCAATTAAACGCTTTCTTTGTCTTTCGGCTATTTCTCTTACAATTTATATAAAGTTCCAACGAACTAACTGCCCTAAAAGCTATAAATCAGAGTGATACAATGCAGTATTTTGTGTACTTTCATACAGTTATTGCAGCAGGGCGGTATCATTGTATTTATGTTTACAAATAGTTCATGTCGCGGTGTGGTGTTTGACCATCATAGCATTATGTCACTGTTTGTTCTAGATCTTTTGTTACCACGAGGGTGACAGAGCCACCGTTCAGACAACAATTTGTCATAAAATAAAAAGATTTATTGCCAAGTCTCCTGTTTGTACAATGTGTACAGATACTGTTTTAACAACCGTTATTCTTCCCTTTTATAGCAACAAATAAAATGAGTATAAACGAAAAGTAATATTATACAAAAGATGAGAGCATTATTTTAGATACATATTACCTGCCCGTGTGTTATAAAAACGTATCTTTATGGCGTCATTATTCAAGATAAGAAATAAATACATTTTCGAATTGGTGATATAAAAGGGGAATGTCGATTGCAAATGATCTTTATTTTATTATGATCAGATTCGGTTGTTTGACGTTTGCAAATAATTGAGCACGTTAACGAGTAATTTGCGACAAGAATGACTTAGAAACTGATTTTGAGGGTGAAAGTGCAGAAAAAGATAGTTCGGTTTTGTATCTGCCTGACCATTATACCGAGGCTTAGCGACAGATGGGCCGGTCGCAGCGCAAGGGTTGACCCGACATCTGTCATCCACTATCAATCACACACATTGTAAATATTGTGTGTTTGTACCGTTGACTTATTGTTTGCCGATACATCAATGGAACTCACGCTGAGATGTGTCGTTACTTGACTTTTGTCAATAACTAATGTGGCCGCGGAAGGGATTTAATTAATTTCAATCATTTCCTCATAATATTGATGGATCATTTAAAATACATAGGCGTGAAAGCTTTTTAGATTTTTGCGATATTAGAAACACTTGCAGTCATTCGACGGATATGCAAAACTCTTAAGATTGATTTATTATGTTTTCGTCATATTGTCTCATTTTGTTGATGATCTTTTTCTTTAATTTCTATCTTGAAATGGACTTTATGCTTTGATTAGGTAGGCTTTAAATTGGCAGTAAATTGTGAAATTTTAGCTGAAAATATCGTCATTATTTTGAGAAACCACAATAAAATAGGGTATGTCAATATTTTTAAAATTCATTACTTTTTCTCCGGGAGGGCGTGACAACGTTTTCTGCGCGACAGATGTCACGGCATCCGCCCTCTTTGAGAAACCAGAAAAAAGGCCCGTCGAGGAGGCGTGGTAGCAATAAATTTTGTCAAAATATGCTCGACACAAACACTTCCCATAGTCGCCCTATTAGAATAACAGAACAAATCGGTTTAATTTGTTAACAGGCGTTCAAAATGGGTGTCACATGTCTAGCGAGGTATGCCAAGCTTTTTATTTATTTAGTTTTGCCTTCACTAATTGCCGATGACAAAGTTTAATAGCTCGAGCACATGTTAATAGGTGTTTATGAATTTGTAAGGTAATTATGAATTTGACTTGATTTACACTAAAGACGATTAAAGTATTAAAGCAGTAGAAGTAATAAATGGCTTTAAGGCTGTTTGAATGTGATGCATGAAATGAAATGGCCAGATTATTAATAGACATAAATCCCTAGTAGGCAAGCCAAGTCAGAGGCCCATAGACGGCATTAAAAACTCTGACAGTAGGTTAGGCACTAACGACACGCTAAAGAAGATCTTGTACGCAATGTAATTAAGACATATTTGCTGTAAACATAAATGATTGTAAGAATGAACAGGTAAGATATACACCGTGACTTTTTAGTCGTCTTACGATGGCAGCCAACTTCATGTATCCAATGACTACTAATCATTAATATAAAAAGTAGGTATTTTTGAGACTTTAATCATTTAAAAATAAAAATATTATTCAGTAATATGGCGCATGGCGTAGTTAAAACACCCTGTTGCGAACGATGATCTACTGAACTCGAGTGCTGGGTAGGTATGGTCTCCTGTTTGACACGTAAACATCATTAACAGGATGTTTCATATTTTTATTCTAATGTATTATTTATTTTTCGTTGTATCTATTATGGTAGGAAAAAAAACAAAAATCGCGCCTAGAGCTATTTTATGTCGGGTACATTGAGTACACCACCGTTGTAAGACGACTAAAAAGTCACGGTGTATATCTACTTTATAATCTCAACTATTTTCCAATCACGGTATTGCAATATTTTCATTATTACTGTACCATATTTTACACCTCGAGAACAGTCACACATATTTCGACAGAAACAGTTACCCGTACCACATTTACGTTTTTGCATCGCAAAATTTGTCAGTATCTTTTTGTAAACATCAATTATAATAAAAAAAACACATTAATTTATCGCCAGGGACGGCGATCAAAGCAGGCGACAACGGCCCCGGTGTTCGGCTCATGTGTCAGGGGGATGCAATTTTTTTCTCTTCTATAGAAAAAAATACTTTATAGTAACGCGGCAGGGTTGTACGGCAGAGGCAGACACTGTGGCACCGGGTTTTTGCGAATTTTTTGTTACTAGACAGATAAATAATGTCTGTCTGTTATAATTTGTAAAACAAAACCGCTCGCATACAAAAAGTGAGGATCAAACGGTTCCTATAGTTTCACAATGTCGGCCGCGCCATTCGTGTTTTTATTTATTTTAATGTGTTGTAATGTGTTTTATTCAATTTCCCGCTTAAAGTATACTTGGCGGTAAACCGATGGTCCAGTCTATTGCATCAATAATAATATCAATTTATTGAGAACTAAGAAAAACCCAAGAAAAGTTCCGAGTGTGACTTCAGAAGTTCAGAATCACAATCCTAGTCTCCAATAATGATGTATTGCTTATTTAAATTCTATATTCTAAAGAAAGAACAGCTAAATGAACCCACGCTAATAAATTTAGTCGAGTGAAACATTCTAATGTAATCTAAGCGTGTTGGCTGCGCTGCGCGTGCGTCGGTCAGATTTGGGTACATTTAGATAAAGTCAGTAATCTCGACCCGAGACGTGAACTAACATCACAAATATTTGTTTGGGCCCGTGGCCTCACACCTCAAGGTACACACCGGCCTACTTGATGAAATATGCACAATTTACATACTCCGATAAAACTACATCTCTTTCTATTAGCTCTGTAATAGATCTAAAGTATTAGGTGGGTATTAAATTTTAATAAGTCAAGCATATTTCCAAAAACTCATTAGTTTCTGTACTAAAAAGATGATAAACCTACATCAAAATGCATTTTATGTTCTTTGAACCACGCAATATATCCTTGATGAATGTGAAACGCAAGTGGAAAGTATCGTAAATTAATCAACCTACTTGGAATATTAGTCCAAAATGAGCGTAACATCTTACTCGGCGGCAACTTGTAATCCTTCACATCACAAAATGGTTGATTACGTGCGCGCCGAGCTTCCCAATTCTTTGTTTGGCAAACTTCCCAACACAAAGTTGCTTAATCGATGAAAAGAACGTTTGTTTTTCTAATTAAATATGTTTAATCGACTCCATAAGCGATTGTTTTGCTTATTTAATGACTAAGGATTATCGTAATATCCTATAATACCGTAAAATTAATTGAGCTAATGTTGTTTAGATGAACGTGAAATTGATGGGGCTATAGTTTTCTAAACGAGACAATTATAGTTATCATAATTCTGTTACGGACGCAATATTAGACCTAGAATTAGCTTTGTTTATTTTCTAAACAAAAACATTCGTTAATGGTTACATAATACTCCAGTAAATCAGGAAAAATATTAGTCATTCTCACATATAGGTACATGAAAAAAGTAATGCGCTCAAAGCCCGCGTAATTAATTTTCCATATTTTGTTCCAAGGAAATAATGAGATCCGGCCCCGGTTTAGCGCCGGATGAGGTGAAAAAAAGGCATCGACAGAATCAACGAACGAGGAGGCTTTAATAAGATTTCGCAAAACCTGATCAATTTAAAATTAAAGCCACGAAACGTGTTTTTCGCCTATTTTATAAAAATCTCGGGATATGGGAACAATCTTCGACGGATAAGCTTGGAGAAGCAATATCATACGCAGAACAGATGAGATTTTTTAACCGCATATGCAAAAAAATCGAGACACAATTTTTGCAAAGACTTTTTACGATCCAATCAAGAAAGGTTGGAATCAGACAGGTGTTAGCACATGCCCGAGATACAAGACTGGAGGAAATATTACAATAGGCAAAATTGAATATTATAAAAATTGATAAAACAAATAAAGATAAAATGACGACAGCAATCGCGTAATGAAGTAACGCACAATAGAGCTTTAATAATATAATGCACACAGTAGCATTTTAATCCCCCATTTAAATTCAATGGCAAAAGCGGCAAGTGCAAGCCTAATCATCGCAATATAATGCTCCACCGACTACGGAGGGTTGTTTTTTTGTGAGCAAGTGAGACAAAGCGTTTTGTTTTATTAAAAACGTTGTAGTCGTGAAAGAGAGGGATGATGCCCGATTCATTCAAATTGACTTTAAATGATTGCCTCTGCTGCTCTTTTTGGCCGACGGTGATGGATTGCAAATCGTTGCGTTTACGTCAGGCTCACATGCAAAATGCAGTAATGTTGCTGTTTTTATTCAGATATAAATATTAAAAAAAATTAGAGACTTCTTGATAAGTTATCGTGACATAGTGAGAAAGAGCTAATTTTAGAAAAAAAAACGTTTATAAAGATGACGCATTTAAAAAAAAAAAAATTTTTGTTTTTGTGATTTTATCAAAGTATCGGTTACTTCGATAAACAGATTTTTTAAATACGCTTATAGATATGACAATAACTAATAGACAACCGATACTGAGGTAGGTACTGATATAGAAACAATGTTTTGACTCCAAAGATCCACAAAACAGATCCTCTCTACTTTCAAAATGCAAACATCTTCCTCGATTTTAAAACTCCGGGTCCCTCGCGGCATGACTAATTGCGTAACTAAACATATAGAGGGGGCGCGTAATCCGATACTGATGTGTTTGTAAAAACTATCCGATTAGCCCCGGCACCCCAGCGCGTGTTGATTTGCTTGTGATTGTATTGTACAAATTGTTTCCTTGCGAAATCTTTTGTAATGTCTTCATTTATGAAACAGGTAGTACTAATCGGATTATGTAAGTTGTAAGATACAAAAAATGACAACATTTATGTCAGGTTGTAGCACTTATGGTTGTATGGTTTATAGAATTTTTGGCGCCGATCATATGGAAATAACGTTTAGTTTAGATTCAAAGGAAACTTCTGTGTACGCAAAATATGATTTAATACATCTTAACGAATCCTAACTATAAATATATTCAAATATAATTTTATAAATGCAAAAGTAAGTTTGTTTGTTAGTTTGTTACCTTTTCACGCCTAAACCACTGAACCGGTCATCCTGAAATTTTGCATATAAGTTATCAGGTGTACAGAAACGGACATAGGGTACCTTTCATCCCGAAGAAAAGTAATGTTCTCGAGGAAAACAACAATAACTTTCTTATGACAACAGATGGCGCCACGTGTGTTTCGAATCCTGATCGGCACGGTTGGCGCAGTGGCTGAGCGATAGACTGCTGCACTGCGTGTCGCGGGTTCGATTCCCGCACGGAACAAATATTTGTATGGCCTACAGGTAGTTGTTCCGGGTCTGGCTGTTTGTGTATGTGAGTTTAAATGTTTGTGAACGCACCCACAATACAGGAGAAATTCCTAGTGTGGGGCAACGTTATTAAAAAAAAAAAAATGATTGAATTATATTATTACAAGCAGAGTACAACCCGATTTGATTGTCAAATTCTAAATTAACGCGAGCGAAGTCGCGGGCAAATGCTAGTGATTTAATATAAATAAGATATGAGTGAGACAAATACGATTCTCTAACGAAGGTTTTAAAAAGTTTTTTTCTATAATTTGATAAAATAATGTACGAAAAACACACCCATCTAGCTAGACTCCACTCATATAACTAATATTTTTTTTCCAAATAGAAAATCAGCAGTTTTAAAAAAATGCGCTTCGGGATGTGTGTGTTCGTGACACGTAGGTACTGACGTAGACAAAAGAGGCGAATTGCATGTCACGCGGGCGGGAGGTGAATAATCCCTAATTTTGTATACAAAGTGCGCCCACATCGCGTCACGGTCCTCCTGCTCGATAGCCTTGACGATCACCGCTTTTTATTCGCCATCACTCCATAAATAAAGTCATCGGTGACTGTACCACGTGCGCTCAAGTCTTGATGACAAAAGTTATGTAATTTTTATTGCTTTGTTGTTGTATAAATAAAATTATGATGTTGAAGACTGACATTATAGCGGTTTGTTATATTTATTAGAATTACCAAAACTTAATGTTTTCAAGGTCGATGCGTGTTGTGGAAAGCCTGTTGAAAAGTCTATGGTTGAAAACTATACCAAAAATGTTGCAAAGTATAACATAACTAAGCTGTATCACAAAGTAGGAACCGTATACAGACTTTATCAGACACTAACACTTTTAAAAAAAGCAAGCAGGTAGCAGGGTGCGATGGTCCAATTGGTTAAGACGTCCAGTGTACAGAATCGGAAGGTCGCAGGTTCAAACCCTGCTCGCACGCGAATTTTTCTTTCCATATTAAAACAACCACTAACACTTTTATAATTCACCAATTTACGATGCAAAAGATGTTATTCCTGAACTTCAAATGTAACAAAATTTACAGAGTGCCTATATCGGAAATAAAAAGCGAAAACAGTGCATTTATTTACCTCGCCAAATCCTTTGTAGGTTCGTATCTGAGGACAGGAGAAGCTACATATCTTCATAAAAATAAAACGCGGCGAATGACTCGATCGTATGCGAGCACGCGTCGCGAAATGAAACGCGAGGACTCCCCTTTATTTTATTTACTGTCCGGATGGAGTTTAAAACGGGATTTATTCGCCAATATAAGAGATCCTCGTTGGTTTCTCTTCAATACGGAAACGAATCGATGTGATTGGAAGATATCAATTTATTAAAAATCTACGAAAGAGGAATCTTATTGTTTGCTGATTAATGCTACGCCGTAGCAGTATGGTGTAGCGTTATAAACGAGTATATTATAAAATTTTCTTCAAAAAATAATAATATAGGTTTGACAGAAGACAGCGCGATGTTTAAGCATAGTTGAGGATTTACACCCACATGACTAGCAAAACTATTGTCAATACCTTACTATTCAAGTAAAGCTGAACAAGGAGTTTTTGGCGGGTGGCCTTATTTGGAACTAAAACCGCAATTTTGTTTTCAATACTTATTAGTTCTATCACGTATTTATTTTCACAAACGTCTCGACAAGTTTTTACCAACAGCGTCCCTCCGTCCAAGTCATTACAGCTTCAAGAAAACTTTATATCACTGTACACTTAAATCTATAAAAATCAAACAGACAACTCACGTTTGAGCTTCTCCAACGGTTCATGGTGCAGCGGTGGTGCATGATGTAGGGGCGTATGCTGTGGCTCATGATGTAGAGGGGCCATGAGGCTGCTGATAGCCGAGCCCACGGAAGCGGCCACAGACTCGTGCAAGTGGCCGCCTCCGTGGAGCTCCAGCTCGGATAGACAGAGCCCATTTTCGCTTAGCGGCTCCATCCCGGCCGCTAGCGCCTCCTTGTACACCCGGAGGTGAATGATGATGTTTGTTCTGACGGTGGTGGGAAAGTGCGCGCGCGCGGGTGATCCTTGGAGCGATCACGCGCGGTTCCACATAATTGTGACCACTGAAACAAGATTGGCACGGTTATTTATGCTATTATGAAAACTTTAATCAGGAATATGAATACCATACACGACACTTGAGTAAATTTCCTAAAATACAGGTTGTTTACCAGTTTAGAAAGAAACCAGTTAAAATAATTGAATTCTATCTGAACTATAGTTGTAGGGCGCCGATATTGCAAATATTTTTGTAAATCAATTGTTTTAATAAATAGTAATCGTATATAAGCACAAATTGAGTTTCTCAAAAGGTGGGGTAGGGTTGCAGAAAATATATCATTGGATGTCGTGTTCTTTGTTAACGATAAATTAACTAGGTAAGTACATCGGAGTAATAAAATTGTAATATGATTGTTTATGGCCACTATTACCCAGATAGTAAAATTAAGATAAGATGATAGTGTAGACAATAATTATTGTGTCTACGAAATACGTAATTTAATGCTTGTTACCTTTAGCATCAAATGTTTATAAATTCTTGAAATCTACTGAATTTAAAGAGCCCAGTGCATCAAAAACATATTTACATAATAAGAATTTAAAATCATGGAAAAATCTAACTCATAAAACTCGAACTTCACGTTAAACTACAACAAAGTTACCAAACAGCCACCAATTTATTAGCGCCATTTATTTGTGTAAAGTTAACTACACAAACAAGCTCACAACAACTAGAAACTTCCTGGTCGTACGAAAGTTCCTAAAACACGAATAAATCATTTTTAGTAAAAATATCAGCTTGATTTAGAGCGGCACACGACGTTGTTTGAGCAGTAAAAAAAATAAGCACCATAAAAAACGCCCTGATGGAGATATATCACTTTACAACTTTCATATTTCAAATAGCGTTGTCAGTGGCTGGGCATTGGTGTTTCAGTGAGCACATAAAACCAGCCGTTATGGCTAGGAAAGGTAAAAGTAGGAAAAAACGGCATACACAAATGATTTATAGCTTTAATTGCCTTTTTTACGCGGTAGTGCCTATCTGCGGCCGACGGGAATTCAATATTCAGAAATAAGAGCAAAGAGTTGTGTCGAAGCGCCAATGTGAACGTTTTTTTGCAATATTCCCGCCAGACTGTAATGTCTGCTGTGGCTTTTTAATAATTTGAATTCCTACCTTTTTCATTTTTCCGACTTACTATAACACAGACTCACTGATTAAACTTAATTGATAAAATTTGATTGCATAAATTTAATAAAAAATTGAACATTTGAAATATGGAACGATTTTGCTGAATGAAACAATTGACTAACATTGAACAATTTTTTTTTAATTTACCAGTCAGTTTGAATTTAGAATTAAAAGAGGTTAATAGCGCAGCGTCGTAAAACTGTTTAGTAAATAAAATTGATGTTATAACACAAATTGCTTTTTTTAAATTAAGAATTAAACACTAAGAGGTGGACACAATATTTTCTTGTTAAGTATTTTCAGAACAGCTATGTTGTTGTTATGCACTTGCGTTCTGAATTGTTGTCAATCGCGGTGAATGTTAAGTTATGAAACAACCAAGCTGTAAAAATGAATCAACCTTCCAAGTTTCCACAAAGTAAGTTTATTTCCAAAAAAAAATTAAAAATATCTTGAAAACAAACCAAAGTAAATATGACAGGCCGAGTAATCGTCGCTCACATAACGCGATTGTAATCTTGACTAGGCGGTGAGTAATTGGCCAAAGCTAAAGGCAGCAATCGAGCCGCTTGAGCCACTCTCATCCCTTTAAACCGATGTAAAGCCTTTTTTAAGCCCAAAGATTTAAGTTGGTGAAAGTGCTTCGCTCTATTAAAACGCCATTTGGTTCGAATTTTACTTGGAAGTCGGTACGGTTTGATGTGCTCAGTGCAAGAAGGTCGGATGTCCGTGAACTTTTCTGTCTGTGCCTGTACTTTAGAATGATCGTAAATACTGGAGAGTTTAAATATCGAGTGTCGGATTTTCGGAGTAAGGAATTTGAAGTTCATGTTTCGAGTGCGTATATCAGTGCATCCGAAACAGAGTACCAACATACCTACGAGTCAGTGCTGTGAGTGTGGCCGACATTAGTTTTAGTTACATAGCAATATGGAGCTCATCTACATTAACCAAGATTTCAGTACAAGTAAGAATTACAATAGTGTGAAGATATTTTTTTGCAGTAAAAATCATTTCTACATTTTCTTCCTCAAAAATAATTTATTGCAATTTTGAATACGTGGTTTTACCATAATACAGTGACTTCATAAACTTCAACGTCAGACCACTTAAAACAATCATTGTCAGTTTTATCAAGAAGCTAAACTTTGAAATATGCCAACAGGCGTATGGAGAAGAAAATCAAATCATATCAGAATTACCAGTATGATACAGATCGAACAGATAGTTAGACTTCAAAATCGTCTATTACAAGAGGTTACAAGACTTATCTTGACTGTTTGTAACTCATCATTGATAGGACTGATCTTGGCATATTTCTTTGTTTTTGTTATCAGAGAGACAGTACTTTCAAATTGATTGCTAAAGTAGGTACCTATTTTCTAAAACTACAATACTGTTATTGGAGACACACGAAAGTTAATTAAATATTTGATTCAGAAAAGACAAAATGTGAAAAAATAATTATACATTTTAATCTAGCGACCTGCATCTGATAACAAATAGGCAGTCATTTGAGAAAAAGATATTTCATTAAAAATATCTGTGAAAAGTTTTTACTGAATTAAATTCTATAAATATTGACCGGTCCCCATCCTTAACTATTGATAAAACCCATTTAATCACAAAAAGGAAAAAAAAGGTTAAAAACCAATGGCCGGTGTTCTTGTCTTCTAAATAAGGAGGTTTAATTCCTAAGGCCTGTACTAGGTACCTACTAGAGCATCACGGTTCTTTTAGCGTTTGAATGACATAGCCATGAAGACGCTGACGGTAAACATTTATGAATTTATCAGCAGAAATTGAATTGAGGAAACAAGATGGCTGCGTTAGTTCCGAATATGCCATTTGACTGACGGATATTGTATTAAAAATAATAAAAATCTGATAAAAAGTCTGCACTCTATTCATTCTGTAAAATACTGACCTGTTCTTGTTAAAAAATATAACTAAAACCATTTAATCACAAAAAAAAAATTGAGGTTTTGACAACCAATTATCAGTGATTTGTCAATACTATTGAAAAGAGTTTAAATGCAACTCTTTATATCGGTATACCACGAACTAAATATAAATTTCCAAATTGGTGGATTTGCTCAGATTCTAATTGTATTTCCACAGTAAAATTGCTCTTGTCTAACCAACATTTATAAAAGAATTGTTCCACATTTTTAGGGACTCAAACATGTGCAAATAAACTTTTGCTGATTAGAATCAATGTACTGATGATCAGAATTACTTTACGCCACCAAGTTATTTTGAGTTAAGCCTATTTCATATCAGTGGATACTAAAATACACCTCTCTTCAGTCAACCCTAATAATAATGCATGTAAAACACATGTAACACGGGTGATAGCACTCAGGTAAATATTTGAATGTATTTGTGTGATAACATAGGATAACATGATGTTGTGGCATTGTCAATGTGCTGATATCATCTCGACGCAAGGAACTGTTCGATTTGTAGATAACGTCTATTTGTATACGTGAGAGTATTTATAGATATTTCGTTTTTGTTTAAATACATGTGAGAATATTGTTTTAAAAACTAATAAGGATGATGTGAAACTGTCTCACTTCTATGTCTGTTGTATTTCAATATAAAGAAAAGATGCTTAAGTTATTTCATGAAATATTCATTCAATGGGATTAATTGAACTTAGAGTGTTGTATTGATTATTTTATTGATTATAATTCTATAAATACATACGTATTATGGCTGCGAATAATATTTTGTTCTACATACAACCTGACACTGACTGGCAAATTGCAAAAAAACATAAAAAAAAAACAAATACCCTAGCACTTCCACCTTAAAATTAAGTCCACATGCTAATATGTTGGACGTTGTAATTTATTTCTTACTAAGGTAAGTTTTAGTTGTTGAGTAATTTTCAGCACTCTGGCTTACACATGTCCTTGGTTTATTAGGTTATTACCGTGCAAAATTTGGCAAAATTTTCATTTACATTGTCAATGAGAAATTCGACAATGAAACTTACTAATAGTGTGTTATATTACCATACCGCCACATAATATCATTGGGAAAATTCTTTATTTTCTAGGAAATTAGTTATTGACTAACTAATAGGTTAGAATTAAGTTTACACACTTTTTTACTTACCTACCCAAAATTCTCTTCAATAGTTTAACTTCACATTTCACATTATTGTTTTGTAATAAACTTTCACACTAGTTTGTAATTTTTCTACACTCCATTAAATATAATTTCACTAAATTCCTGTGTGTGTTCGCAAATTGTGATAGTATATTTATTTCATTGATAAATTAGATATGTATGTTATGTTCCCTCTCTTTCTAGAATACGCAAATATTTTATAGCTATCTCTCTTTAGTAGACTTGATAGTTTAGTGTCAGATTGGTAGTTCCCGAACGTTGTCGTAAAATAAAAAGTCACAGGGGTTTGTAAAACAATAGTTTTTATTTATTGTGAAGATGTTTTGTAGAAAACTTCGTCTGGTAAATCGAACTAATTATTACTTGATTCATTTTCAAGTAATCACTACATAGTATAAAACAAAATCGCTTCCCGCTGTCTGTCTGTCCCTATGTATGCTTAGATCTTTAAAACTACGCAACGGATTTTGATGCGGTTTTTTTTAATAGATAAAATGATTCAAGAGGAAGGTTTATATGTATATATTGCACTTGTGCGAAGCCGGGGCGGGTCGCTAGTACTTGACAAACTGAAACACATTGGTCCTTTTTGCTCCATATTTGTAATACAGTTTATTTCGGGCTGGGCGTATCCACGACTACAGAAGTAAAGGTATGAACCGACGTCACGTCAATTTATCTAGGCGTTATCAATTTAACACACAGATAAAATTATCATTCGGCTGATATGGGAGCGTGGCGCGCCAACTCCTAATATTGTAATTTTACGGCTATGTCTGGTACTCTATGCTCATGCTCTTGAATACAGGAAAAAATTATGTGTTAGATGATGCATGAATTGAGCCTATCTTCTTTAAACTTAAATGTTTTTTTATAATACAAGGTGTTTTTTTTAACGTGGGCAATACTTTAGGGGCGTGTAGTACTCATAAAAATAAGCAAATTTTACTAAAGGACCGACCGTTAAATCGCGAAAAAAATATCAGGTGCTCCACACATTATTAGTCGCTTAACTCGAAAAAATGTAGGCAACAACAGATTTTTTAAATCATACTTCATAGTCAGCCCCATAGTAAGAGTTGCTCATATTTATGAGTACTTCACTCCCTTAAAGTATTGCCCACGTTTAACCAAACACCCTGTAAATTTTAGTGTTTCAAAAGCATCGGTGGAGAGCTTTTCAGCTTTTGCCTCAATGCTGATGGTTGGAATTCTAAGGATAAATAATGTTATAAATGTAATGTTATGTCAATAATGTTTAGGCAATCAGACCAACGCGGCAGTATTTGAGCTACAATTTTGTTATAATCAAAGAGTGCTTCCAAAATATTAGTTCAATATTGATAATATTTATCAGATCTTATTACTTTGTACGTTGGAATAATCTACTTTACTGGCATACCAAGGTAGCTCCTAAGGAAAGTAATTAAGTATTATCGATTACGGAATTGTAGTTAAATCCGTAATAGAGTTTATCGCATAAAGACTTCCGGCTGACAGTACTAAAAATAAATTAAATATTTTATATTTAGAACTTCAGTTGGTATGTCATAATAATATCCTAATCATGATTCCTAAGTCACTATTACTTAATAAGTAATATTATTGATTCATTTAATCCCATACATAAATAACATCACGCCCGTAATACCCGAAGGGTTAGGCAGAGGTGTACCCAATTAAAGTACATCCACATTTCGCCAGTTACGTTT
This sequence comes from Noctua janthe, assembly GCA_910589295.1. NCBI lineage: Eukaryota > Metazoa > Arthropoda > Insecta > Lepidoptera > Noctuidae > Noctua > Noctua janthe. The sequence goes on from OU342561.1 coordinate 5,951,079, forward strand.
AAATCCCATGTAATAGGGGGCGAGCCTATTGCCATCAACCGGGCACAAATCTAGCCTCCGTGGCTGCTAATGAGAAAATTCTTGATGGAAAACCCAATTACACTTTGCCCGACCTGGGACTTGAACCCAGGACCAGCAGTCGTGCGACCACTCGACCAACGATGAAGTCATTTAATCTCATTGTGTTTGATTCTTTTCAGCAGCTAGGTAAAGTAGGAAGTTGATATTTATTTATTTATTAAAACTTTATGCACAAGTAAAAAAAACTGTACAAAGGCGGACTTAATGCCATAGGCATTTTCTACCAGTCTACCTTAGGGTGATGCAGAGACAATATACAGTAGGTGCAATAACAGAAAAAAAGACTAGAAAATATTTATAACTAAAATATATAAGAATAAATACTTATATACATACATATATTAAACTTTATAAAGAAAAGAAAAATTTATTTCTTTTTTTTTTTTTTTTTTGTTTTGATATCACCGAAGTTACAAAATCATATCTACACAATTATATTTTTTGAGCATGACGTATTAAATCATGAGTAATTCCAGTGTGAGAAAGAGATGGCGCTAGACAACCTGTATAGCTCTGTCAGTGTGGGAAAGATCCCACACTGGAATGACTCCTGCTTTAAGACGTCGTAATAACCCCACTGTTGCCCGCGACCTTCGTTCACGTGAAATTATTACTTTCCTTTTTGAATCGGATTTTGTTAACAATTTCAAAGATTTTTTTTAGCTTTTAGCTTTTTAGCTTAAGATAGACCTTATCACATCAGCTATCTGCTAGTAAAAGTCCCGTCAAAATCGGTCCAGCCGTTTCGGAGATTAGCCGGAACAAACAGACATACAGAAAAATTGATATTGCTGTTATTTTAATATCACAAACAGACACTTCAATTTTGTTTATTTCTATAGTAGATTTTAGGCTTATAAGTAATTCGACCACCTAGCTTGTGTAGCCAAGGTAGTTTTATTCAGATCATCCCCTGTAACTTAAACTTTAATAAATGAAAGGCAAGAATAACGCGAGAAAGAAGTAAAGTTATGAGCGTTCGTTGGCAAAACGACGGAACAAGTTTGAAGTGAGCAAGCAATTCTGAACTTACTAAGACGTGTAGGTACGACAGATTTTCATGATCCACATAAGTATTATGTGCAGTCATGCTAGGCTATTTTATGTTTTACTAACCTTTAGGTTTACTTCGCCTGCGTTGAAATTATCCCGTGGGTCGGATAATACTACCGGGATAATAAAAATCCTCACTAACTACCTCGTAGGTATAGTGGGCGCAAGTGCGACTGCTAAGCTTGAATTCCTGGGTTTGGTTTGCGGTTCGAGCAAAGTATTATTGGGTATTTCCATGAGGATTATCTGAGTAGACAGCCACAGAGTCTGGATTTGTGACCGGTTGATAGCGATAGGCTCGCCCCCTATTACTTAAACATAACTGGCGAAATGTGGGTGTAGTCTTACTATTAGGCAGACCTCTGCCTAACCCTACCTCCACCTAATAGTAAGACTAGACCCACATTTCGCCAGTTCGGGAATTATGGGCGTGATGTTATGTGTGATAATAAAAAGGCCTATTCGCGGGCCAAACATTGAAATCTAAAACAGACACAGTTACTTTCGTATTTATAAAATTAGTTTATAAGTATTTTTTCTAAGGGATAGAATAAATTTCTGTAATGGTTTAAAGCTATATTAAGCTGCTATATTAAGCTATAAAAACGTTAAGGACTGGCAACTCTTAATATATATCCAGTGCACCTACGATCTACATAATTTAATGCAGTGGCAATCGGCCTATCGGTTTGACCCATAAGAGCGATTTAAATCTGTATCTGTCTACAGTGGTCTCCTCACTTCTCCTGAAAGAACAGTTTTCCTCAGGTCTAGATAGATTAAACATGTTTTTTTTTTGTATTTTTCACCGTATTGTTACTTTTTATGTAGCAACACTCAGTGGGTCTGGTGGATTGTACGAGTAGCTCACAGAGGGAGCCTGTGCCCCAACTGTAGAAATTTCTAAGGCTAATTAATTATGCTTAGCTATGTATTCTTACATCATCATCTGCCTAGCCTTTTCCCAACTATGTTGGGGTCTGCTTCCATTCTAACCGAATGCCACTGAATACCAGTATTTTACATGGAGCGACTGCCCATCTGACCTCAACAACCCAGTTAGTTCTGGGTACCAGTAGCGAAGAGTCAATTTTGGTAAGACGTAAGCCGGAGTACATATCTTTAATGTGATAATATTATTTGTCTATAGAATACTGACTGTGGCATTTTTCAAAGGGAAGCTAGTAAGAATCGAGTTGTATGGAACCTTCGCCTCTGCTGGGTACAAGGTTATGTATTCTTACATAAGCGTATGTTATAAAACTTGCTGAGCCAACATTTGAATATATATTATAATAATGAAATATATAGTTACAAGGAATACAAGTCGGGACTAAAACAGCGTGGAGGACCCCGACTTACGTGGATGTCTGTAGTTAAGAAAGACTTAGTAAATAGCGATATTGATCTAATGGCGACCCAGAAAAGACATCTTTGGAGAAGAATGATTAGGAGAGCCGACCCCAAATAAAGATGGAATAAGGACGGAAGAAGAACAATGAAATATATAGCTAAGGGACAAACTTATTGTGTATGTTGAAGTTTTAAGAAGGCAGGTCCTACGCGAACATTTTTTTTAAGTAGTCAATGCAGTCGACAAAATAAGTTTTCGAGTTTATGATTATTTTTAGTTCTTATTTCAATTAAATGACCTTCTGTTTTTATTTTATGACTGTCCTGAACAGTTTGTCATTTCTTTATTTTTTGACGACATAAGTATTTCAGTTTTTATTTATGGTATTGTAGAGAATGAAGGTATAAATTATGTGATAAACTTCATTATAATATTTTAACAAGATATAGTAAATTTTCGAAGTATCCTGAACCCTTTTTAAATTTAATAATTTTTATACTATGTTCGATTGTTTCAAATCAGGCTGAACAAAAAATATTTTTATTAATAAATTAGTCATTGCACCTACTTTTAATGCATTATTTTGCATTTAGATATTATTTAGGATTCAAAAGAGTCATTAAACCATTCTGTTGTTGTACTTTATTGCTGTTAAAAAAAAACATGTTTTATTTAAGGCGTTTTGCCTCATTATTTTTAATGAACGAATAGTAATTTATTAAATAATATAGATAGAATATATTCTTGCTTGTTTTAATCTTGGTTATAGTTTTAGTTTGTAGGCGGAAGCTTTAGTTTGGACTTATAATATGTTTTTTTAAATAATTATTACTAACACACACACATTTAAATATTTTTTTATTTAGCCACGAATCTACAATTTTCCAAACATAAGTACATTAAATAGTTAAATACCTATTTTGTTCATAATTAAAACATTATCTCCATTACAGTACGATCAAAACTAAACAATTGATTGTAATATCAGTATAAGTATTTTTAATATATTTTCTTTACTGAAATATGATATAACTGTCCAACCTACCTGTATTGTAGAAATAAAGGCCATAATTTCCAATAAAATAATAAGAAGTAATTAAAATACTTAAGACATTATTCAAAGATCTAATGATGAACTTATACTGCCACTTACGGGATATCTTCCGTGATTGTTCATTATTTTGATATCCCGATATTTCGACGCTGTTGCAAGCGCCATGATCACGGAAGATATCCCGTAAGTGACAGTATAAGTTTAGTTGTAAACCGTGAGAGCTTAAAACAGTGTTTGATCTAATGGTAAATTCTGGAGTAAGATTACTGCTCTGCAAGATATACCTGGCTCTACTTAGTTCATAACAAAGTAAGCCCAGTAATTTAATAATATAATATTCCCAGCGCAAATATTGGCACCTCAGCCAGGTTAAACAATAGTAAGCATCAGCTTTACTAAGCAAGCAGCTAGGTAACCTGTTTGTTGTAGATATACTTTCAACTACACACATAATAATACCTAATTAAGTGGGATTACATGGTCACTTAAATATACGCGACTCTCTTATAAGATTCTTAGTAACACACCGTACTCAGTTCTACTTGCTAGCAAGCTACACGGCACTACAGTTTTGTTTTATATTCATAAATTGTTCATAAATTCAGGGCATTTTCTGTGTGGGCTTAGAAACAGTGCTGGACTCAAGAATATAATTTTCAGACAGGAACTTTACAACCCACCTGTCATAAACAAAGCCAAACAAGTGGAACATGTGACAGTGGACATACTCACAGTTAAAGTGTCAGAGAAGTCGCGGACAGGTGATGCTGGTGAGTTCGATGATTCCTCGAACCGCTGGTTTTCACAGTTTGTGTACACGAAATCCGATGATATCCGTCATAATCTGGTACAAGCCGCTGGATTACGCGTCCACGCGCCGGCCGTCACCCACTAACGTAAACACCAGAGAACAAACCAAATACGAATCCGATACCGATAAATCAAAGCGCACGATCGCGGCGACGTCGCTTATCCGCTAAATCCTGTCGGGATCGCGTAAAAAATACTAGTATTAAAAACAGTCTTAAGTGGGCTTACGTACGCGGCGCGTTGCGGCCCGCGCTGGCTCTAATCTCGGCCACTTCCCGGACCAATTTGAACCTAACTCCACCACTCTATACATCATCCGGAGCACGCCCGCCCACCGCGCCGGTCCAACAACCGCGTGCGCTCATACCGTCGTCTCTTTCACTCGCGCCGCTTCCCCCAATACCTCTCTCTCTCACCCTGAAATCTCGCCACACTGAAAATTCAGTACGTGCTGCCGCGGGCCGCGGGGCGGGGGGACGCAGTCAGCTGGCCGAACTTGTGCGAATAAAATCGACTTTTTATCGCCTCGATGACGCTTCGTGACGTCACAGTTTACTTCTGCCGTGAAGTGTGGACACTGGATCTTTGACGGACTACTGTGACGCCACCACATGCAAATTTATAGCGTTTGAAAAATCTTCCATTGTTCTGGGTGAGATTTTAGATGACAAGGTAGGTTGGTTGTATAAACATCTATGGACATTGGACATACCGCTATGCTCACTTAGTATGATTAATTGACATAAATAATAACAAAATTCGGCTTTCCCGTACGAGGGGTAAGTAAATCAGACTACATCATCTGTTTTAATAAATTGTGTTGTAAAAACTCATTTAAATGGGTGCAATATGTTTTCCTTATAGCGTAAAATAATTGCAGTTTAAATCGCGTGGCGTGCACCGGAGTCGGGCGCAATAAATCGCAGCCCGCTCCCGGTTCGCAACGTAAACAGATCGGGCGCATTAACCGCGCGTCGGCGTACATAAAGAGAGCGGTATAAATATAAAGTTCCCACTCGCCGCCGCGCAAACTTAGCTAAACAACGCCATAATTGCCTTCATTACTTAAATTACTGAAATTATTTATTCAAAAAGCTGGCAACATTTAGCCAGTGATGGCTCCGCCTATAATACAATATTGGGCCAATGGAAGGTCGCGAGAGCGTGGGGGGCGGAGCTTCCGCCAATATGGCGGCAACCTTCCTGTAGCGCTCGCTCCTGTACGCTCGCCGCACGCCGCCGGTGCATGCTGTTTCAGTCTGTTTTCACGCGTCGACTTTCACGTGTTTTCGAGTGGTTAATTAGTTTGGCATTGTTAATGAGTGCGACTGTAGCAGGCAGCGGTGCGGAGTGGCCGCTACGCAGCCTCTACGCGGCGGCTACGCGCTACGAGCGGCGCTACGGCTCCCGGGCCGTCCGTCGCCTCTGTGCCGACGGCAAACGACCGTCGGACGAATGAAATCTAAATAAAATATAGCTACATACAAATGATTTAACTAGCATAAGAATTGAGGATTTAGTGTTAAAAATTTACAACATCAAAATCACTTCAATGTCTAGTTGTAAAACTTTGTTGTGGCGTTTGATTACTTACTTCTCATATTGTTTTTAAATATAAAATTATATATGAATAGTTCTTAAATTGTAAAGCTTAATAGACAAACAGTTAGTGAAGCATTAGTTTCCTATTCTGCAATAGATTCAAATTGAACAACCCAAATGAGATGAAACAATGTAGCCTGAAATATATTTTTAATAAAATACCTATATTTTAAGTATTCACAAAAATGAGGAAGCTTTAATCACGTATTTCTTTCATTATCACGTAAACACCAGATACGTTAGAGTTATAAACTTTAATCAAGCCATGTTTTTTATTGCTAATAAATTCATCAAAGCAGATAAAATTATCGATGTTAATTTATTAATTAATAAAGATTATTTCACATCACTAAGCAAGTACATATCTACCTACCTACATCAGTTACTGTGTTAAACAAACCTCCTTTGCAATACCTTATAATAGCTGATTAATAGTTTTACCATTCAAGAGGTACTCTACTCATCATCATCCTAGCTTAGCCTTTTCCAAAGTATGTTAGGGTCGGCATCCAGTCTCACATGACGCAGCTGAACACCAGTATTTTACATGGAGCTACTGCCTATCTGATCTCCACTAAAGACCAAGAGATACTCTACTAAAGACATAAAAACACTTGGAGAACAATAGGTGGTCTTATTGCAATTAAAGATTCAGGCCTCTTTTAACTCAGGATGGCGTTTCTTTGACATAATATCAAATCTCATCACATAGTATTAAGATGATCTTACCTAATACCTTCGCATTTAAAAGGTAGGTAGGTAATAGAAAAGACTTAAGTAAGTAGGTAGGGATACTTTGAAACTGATTTGTTAAATATAAGTCCTTGATACTACCTAAACTTGTACAATAGATATTGATAAAGACAATTTATAAAAGCGATTTTGAAACTGTACGTTTGAAACAAAAGATAAATGGATGATTAAAAACGTTTATGAGTCTTTTAAATAGCTTTCTTTATTTTCAGAAATTCCACAGTTTAAATAAACGCAAATCTCGCTACAAATGAATGGACTGATAACAATAGATAGATTTAATTCCAAAGGTATTTGGTATTTTAGAGAGAGTAAACAATACACGCTATTCGTATTCATCATCATCTGCCTAGTCTTTTCCCAACTATGCTAAGGTCGGCTTCCAGTCTAACCGGATGCAGCTGAATACCAGTATTTTACATTAAGCGACTGCCTATCTGACCTCCACAAACCAGTTAGTACTGGGTTACACGATACTTAAAAAGACTGGTTGTCAGACTTTCGGGCCATTGACTGCTTGTAACGACTATCAAATATCTACAAATGACAGCGGCTTAACGTGCTTTTCGAGACACAGAGGAAACTCGATATGTAATGGCTGGTCACCCGTCCACGGACCAACCTAGGCAAACGCGGCTTAACCTGAAGACCGACCCGAGCCACTGTCTTTATTTAACCACGAGCTCCTCCACACGCTATAATAGTTATCCAAATTAGTACCCACATTCACTTCAGACAATAAAGTCGATCGTCTACATGTCCTTAATCGAGAGGCACAGATGTGTCGCCAAAAATAGACTCATATTAATAACAATGATAAAGCGCGCGGTAATCTGAAACATAGCTTAAATAACACTTATACAACAGATGACATGGAATGAGTAACTGCAGTACAGTTATGACTTTACATAAACATAGGTAGTAAGTGTAACAACGTTAAGAACTTCACATAGGCATCCTGATATAAATTATGTATAACGCCTAGCTATATTGGAGTGGGGCTTAAAATTCCCAAATGTTATATTTCAAATTACTTTCACTTTTTTCTTACTGATAAGCATATTAAAGGTTTAATTTTGATACTAACTTATGGATATTTGTTACACTGTGATCACCGAATAAATAGTAAACATAGATCAATAATCTGGATAGCAAGTTGGTTGTGACTTTGACCATCCACATTGTTTTCTTTAACTCTAATTTTTTTTTATTTTTTTTTTTCGGATGGGAAATCATCAAATGAAACCACTCTGGGCGGAGTGGAATCCAGTGTCAGAATTGTTCTGACTAAAACCCATCCATGTTCCTTCTTTGCCCTTTGTGTTCCAGGGCACGGTTACTCTTTCGAACAGTCCCGCAGCCCTGGCAGGCATCGGCCCATGCGGACCCCTACTCGGTTGCTGACATCTCGTGCGTGGAACACGAACGCGCCGTACGGCCTGTAGCTTATTAACTCTACTTAAAGTAGGGTTCCCAATTAGGGTTTTAATTCTAACTAGCGACAGACCAGTTATAAACTAAACAATACCACCGTCTCATATAAATCTAGAAATGAATGATTTTTCAGGTAATATACAAAGCGTCCTTGTGATTTCCTTTAATCATGAAAGATCAAAGATGGCGTAAAGGATATTCTTCAAGAAACTATGCAGCTGGATCAACTGCTAATAAGCTGCGACCACCAATATAGGAGCACCTACCAAGCTTGATGACACTGGCTAGTTAATAGGGACGTTTGTTTTCAGCAGTGTAAGTATGTTTGAATACAGGTAAATAGTGTTGATGATGCAGTTCCAATTAGTCGTAATTTGTCTCGTAAGTATTTCGTAGTTCACGACCATTGGCCCACATTAGCCCTGGATCGAAACAACAGGAAGCCAAGGGGAGAGGCCTCTGCCCAGCAGTGGGATGACTCAGGCTAACAGTATCAGAATCAGTAAGAATTTCGCCTTACAAATTGAACTAGATGAAAAGCAAGAAAGGATGTCAAACGTCACGATGGTGACTATACTATAATTTGTAAGTTTGAATGTAAGAGGTAATCTCTGAAACTACTAATCCGATATTCAAAAAATATTTCACTGATGAAAAGCTGCCTTATTGCCTAGTGCCATAAAATGTTTTTAATTTTTAAACATATGCTATGCATGCAAGATTTGCATTCATAACAACATTGCTAAAATGATCGAAAACATTATACCGTCTCCATTCCCCTTGACAAATATAATTGATAGTGTTTACATCCCCCTTTTATCGTCGTAAACCCATTAGCATTAAACTTGAATTTATGTTCTAAACTTAAGATTATATTCCACGGCTTTATTTAAAGTAGATATTTTGACTTCAACGATTTCTACGAATTGATGAACTTTACTAGTTATAATTACAAGATTATTGCACAAGATACAATTATTCTAAATACTTTTCAGCATGTGTACCTATCTGAAAAAAATGTTGGTTAAAACCCAAATTCTTTTACGGAGTATCTTATTTGTTTTTTTTTTTTGTAGGCACGCTCCAGGACCCCAGAGCTGTCCAGATTGCTACCTAGTGGTCGGAGGTAATATAAGTTACAGACACGAAGTAAAAAAAAAGACTATTTTAAACCGTATATTAAAAATTAAAAAAGAGAAGACAAAAGAAATATTAAAAGATTTATTTTAAATAATAATATTGTACTGCGGTATATTGTTCTGTAAAATATATCGCGTTGTAACACTCACTGTCGTACAGTTTAACTACCTAGATATGACGTTACTGTTATCATCTACTTTACGAATTGAGAAAAAATATATTTTTTCACTAAATTACTCTCTTTTTTTGTTCCTGAATCAGTTATAGTTTCCTAAATTACTGAATTTGAAACAACTTGAAATACTTTTAATTTGTTCGAAACCTCCGAACTCGCCCCTCCTCTATAAATCAGAGGCTGCATTCGAACAAGGCGCTACTCTTCCTACATTACGTAAGCTTTTAATAAACAATAAAAGTTTAAATAATAAACATCTTAGACCTAGTAATTAGCTCCTTCTCAGGATATTATTAGTATTGAAACCGATAATTCGAAGAAATGGTATCGTATCACCCAGTACTAACTGGGTTGTGGAGGTCAGATAAGCAGTCGCTAAATGTAAAATACTGGTATTCAGCTGCATCCGGTTAGACTGGAAGCCGACCCCAACATAGTTGGGAAAAGGCTAAGCAGATGATGATGAATTCGAAGAAATGGGATGTCTACCAACACATAATGGGCTCGTATGGTGGATTATGGCTCTGACTCTCGCTCTCACACAGAGGACTCAAATGTCAAAACTCAAAGCATTCATTTCAAATAGACCAGCTACAAAACCTTTTCAATTGTCAAAAACAAAAATATGACTGGACTGCCTCGTTGGTCTAGTGGCCGCAAGCGCGACTGCTGAGCGTGAGGTCCTAGGTTCGATTCCCGGGTTGAGCAGTAACAGCCCCGGAGTCAAGACTTGTGCCCGGTTGATGGCAATAGGCTCGCCTCCTCTTACATGGGACTTAAATCTAACTGGCGAAACGTTGGTGTACTATTGAGTACACCTCTGCTTAACCCTTCCGGGATTACAGGCATGACGTTATGTTAAAAAGATGAAATTCAGCCACAAGCAGGACCAGCTGTGAAAACATTGTAGACTGACTATTCCAATCGATATTATAAGGAATTGTTTTCATCAAAACAGTAACTTGCTCTACGAATAGGTAAATATTGAAAATGTATTAGAGTGTAGTATTTGTAGAGTTATTATCAGTATCATCATCATCATCATCTGCCTAGTTTTGTTGGGGTCGGCTTCCAGTCTAACCGGATGTAGCTGAAAACCAGTATTTTACATGGAGCAACGGCGTAAAACGATACCCCTTGGTAAGTCTGGTTGTTAAACTTTCGGGCCACTGACTACCTGTAACGACTGTCAAAGATCTACAAATGACAGCCCCAACGGCTTAACGTATATGCTATCAGTATATTACCCAATTTAATCCTAGAAACTTACCGTAACTGATATACCATTATTATCAGTAAAACATTTGACCACACATCAACTCCATATTATGGCATGACGTAAGTACGTCACCACATAAGTACGTACGTACAGTGCGTACCTAAGGCTGCAGCTAGTGAAGATTACCTCCAGATTAGACGTAAGACCATAAGCCTGTGCCTGCCATCACCGCCTGAACTTGACCGAGACATGCACATGCTGCTACTACTTATAGTTAGGTATGAGAGACGATATGAGTAGACGTATTACGATTGTTAAACGTTATAATGTCCATCTTTCTTTCTTTATCGTGTGGTTAGTGCTTAACCTGGTGTCAGAGTTTTTTACATGCCGTCGAGAAATATCTCTCAGGCATGCTGGTTGCCTCACGATGTTTTTCTTCACCGAAGCAAGTGATAATTTTAAAATACGCACATGAATCCGAAAAATCAGAAGTGCGTGTCTTGGGTTCGAACTCGAGACCTATTACTTGACAGTCCTACGGTCACACCACTAGGCTATCACTGCTTAATGTCTATTAAAAATAAAAAAAAGTTAAAAGGTGTTAAAGTTAGTAAGTAAAGCCATCTGAACTGCAAAACAGAAAAACTTTTTTAAGGTTAATTATTGTGACGCAATCACAAAATTTTATTTTTAGACATATGTACACCGTACCACGTTATACATAGGTGTATAGTCATCATAAATCATCATATACCTAGCCTTTTCCCAAACCATGTTGGCGTCGGTTTTCAATCTTACCTGCAGCTGAATACCAGTATTTTACATGGAGCGACTGCCTATCTGACTTCCACAACCCAGTAATTGAGTAAGTAGATACCCGAAGAACAGGGGCAGTTACCCAAATTTTGTCTGTAAGCTTTAAAAAAAGCTGATGAAATATAGAACAATCCTATTGCCAATGATAGACAAAAATCTAGTCCCCAGGCGGCTACCACAAATTTTTCGCAAAAAATAACACTTCTCAGTCCGAGGTTTTCTTTTACGCTAAATAGGCATGCCTTTGGCCACAACTAGCCTGATAAGAAGCGATGACGCGGCCTAGGATGGAGCACGCTTGCAAGAAACCGCTCGAACATTGAAACGATCTAAATAATAATGATCGGAAAACAGAAAAGTCAGCAGTGAATTAAACAGATTGGCGGACTAATCGGCTTGACTAATCTAGAACCCCACCAATAGTTTAGCTTGTCACCAAAGCCATAAAGTAGTTTACAACAAAAAAAAGCACCATGATAAGTGCTAATTGCAAGGCATGTGCAATTTCACCCAAATTCTCGACATTGATAAATGATTACCTGCAGATATTCGGATTATAATGGATTTGTAATGACATTCCACGTTGGTTGATTAATCCTTGATCGCTTATCATGTTTAATTGGGATCGATTTAAGGATGTTCAACGGCTCGTAATTCGACTTGGATAAATATTTTCATTTTTCTGTATCAAAACTTAAGAACTAGATAACTTCGCCATTATGAAAGAATTTAAAAATTAACGTATTATTGAAACTAACAACAAAGAATGATGTTTGCTACGAGACATGCTACGGCGTAGCTAACCATCAACATCTGCCTAGCTTTTTCCCAACTATGTTGGGGCCACCTTCCAGTCTAACCGAATGTAGCTGATTACCAGTATTTTAAATGGAGCGACTGCTTATCTGTCCATCTACTGTTAACCAAGTCATAGGAGAGCATGAACGCGAGCATTCCTTCTCAGCAAGTTTCCTTACATCATATCCTTCTGTCTATAAACATACAAACAAAATCTTACCTTCTGGATATAAAAAAAAAACATGAGTGGGTTACTCATAAGTTTTTTTACATAATTATTAACTTTCTCAAAAGTATTTTCCTTGGAGATCGTACGTAGTACCTATTTTATCGCTAGACGCGGAAGAATATAGCGGCCCACCCACAAGTGAAGACAAGATACTGTAGGTCGGCTAGCGTATCACGTACAAGGCAAATAAAACCTAAGTTATCATAATTACGTAACAATAATACGTTCACATGCTTCGGATTAGCGCGGGGTTGCACTGTTATCACGGCAATAAATGAGCAATAAATCTAAACGGTTATCTCTGCCACTGGAGTTTGGGCACTAATACCTTGATACCAATGTCATTACGAGCTACCTTATTGTTCAAATATTTTTACGTATGGCTTGCGAAACTGCTGAGGAAATATGAATAAGGAAATCGAGAGACAAAAATTTGAATTTTTATTTTATTTATTTTGTGTCCAGGTTTTATAAAGGTTAGCATTCGTTCTTGGGTGAAGATTTGAGAGTAAAATTAATCGTGAATATATGTACATACAAAAATAATACATTTCTTTCTCAGAACTTTTTATTTCAAATTCCCGAAGACAAAAAGATTGTGCATTTCATGGACGAACTTACTTAAAATGGAGGGACAAATAAATGTAAAAGGTAAAACTAATTTATTTACACGAACTGCAGTCTAATAGTTTACGATAGGAGAGGGTTAACCCATCTTGGAATGGTAAAGGTACAGGAGGGTTACTATGACGTCTTAAAGCAGGAATAATTCCAGTTTGGGAAAAAGACAGAGCTATACAGGTCGTCTAGCGCCATCTCTTTCCCACACTGGAATCCTAGGCCATCAGGTAATAGGTAGCCCGCGAAATTCAAATTGTTTAACGTTTTTTTTGCAATTTGCAGGTCAGTGTCGGGTTGTATGTTGATTAAAATATGATTCACGACCGTAACAAATATGGCTTTACAGAGTTATAATCATTATAATCATCAATACAACCACAACAAGTTCATTTGATTCAACGATTATTTCATGAAAAAGTCATATTTTCACATTTTGTTTAATATAAAGCCTGGCAGACCTGCAAATTGCACAAAACCTAAGAAAAAATTAATAATGTGGCTTATCTTGACGCTTCCCCCTTAAATACAAACAACCCTATTCTGATAATATATATTCTAGAAACTGAAAATTAAGCTATTTCCGTAACCATTCTGGTTATCGTATTACCCAGTAAGTGGATTGTGGAAGACAGTTGGGGATGTAAACTCATGTTAATCAGCTGCAACTGGTTAGCCTGGAAGCCGACCCCAACATTTTTGAGAAAAGGCTAGGGCAAACGTTGATGTTACTTACGGTCCATACTATACTGTTTCTTAGAAAAATTAAAAAAAGCTGAAAGCAAATTCACTTAGAAAATAAAAGTTCGTAACCACTACTTAAGTCAGACTAAATAGCTCTCAATTAGAAATCTAGTCATACTAATTATTATAAGGTTTCTCGTTTTTTATTTTGGTATTTGTAAAAATATTTATTCGTTTATTTTATTTGAATATGTGTAGAGACCCTAATGCGACCAGAGCGACGATGACATATAAATTTTCAACCACAAGTTTTTTTTTTTTTTGTTGTTTTTAGATTTTATTTTGTACCCTATCACAATGTTGTCATATTTAACCCAAAGGTTGATTGCTAGGGAATGCCTTGTGGCATTAAACCTGCCTATAAGTACCACTATTGTACATGAAGTTTTTTTTCCCAGCTTGCTCCTGGGCGAAGACCTCCCCCACTCCACATAAACTTTAAATAAATAAATAAATGATTACGTAGGTAAGCAATGAAAACGTAATCCATGCCTAACAAACGATGTACCGTAACCGTAAGATCCCTAGGTCTCTTGAAAGGAATTTATTACTTCATTAAACTCCACTCTATGCTGTACATCACGTACGTACTTTGTTCAGCTTCGTATATCTGATGACATACTTAGGCAAACGTAGTCTCACAGTCAAGTTTAATACTGTATTTTGTTCTCGTGGAAAAGGCGCGGACGAACATGTTAAGACCGTTGTTATTTCTATACCTGATAATTTTATATTTTACTAAACGCTGGTCTAACAGCTGCTAGGTTGAAGTGGAACTGGGCTGGTGACGTCTGTCGCATGTCGAAGGAGCAATGGGCAGAAATTACCTCTCAGTGGATGCCAAATAGCAAGAAACGACAACGCGTCAGGCCCAGAAGGAAATGGCGGGATGAGCTGGACTCTTTCGCAAAGGATTTGCCTACAATCGCACTAGACCGCGAAATGTGGTAGGAGGGAAGGCAGGCTTTTGCCCTGCAGTGAGACAATATAGGCTTATAATAATAATAATATTTTAATTCAGATGTATGCTACTTCTCTTATTTAAATGTTTAAGCAAAAAGGTTTTAATTTTGAGTTTATTTAAGAATAATTTATTTTAAAAGTATTACTAATTACAATTAGTACAAGACTTATTAGTAAACTATAACTAAAATATATTCAACAGTCGCAAGTAATGACAATGTTCAGTTCAGATGTTTGGTAGCAACAGTGAAAACCATAGTCTAGACATAAAACTTCACAGCAGGTTAACTAATTTTGTTTCAATTACCATCTAAAAATATTACAAACTTTATTATTCACAGGAACACCCAAAGGCTCAAACATTCAAAATTCATGAACATTATAAGCACAAACTGTATAAAACGTCACTTTCCGCTCCTCCTTACAAAGTAACGCCATCATGATGTACGCAAAACAATTTGTTTTCCCTCTTTTGTTTGACGACGCCGCGCCTACATTATACCCTTAATTTATTCCCTTTGAATATTCAAACCGTTAGCTCCTCAATACTCGTTTAATTTTCTAATATAGGAATAGGAACTCGCAAGATAATATTTTGCCTAAAATCTCAGCCGATTGTAACGTCTCGGTGTGTGGTGACCACGATTCTAAGCAATAAATGCCGGATTCTGTAAATATTACATAATGTTATTCTTATCTCCCTCTTGTAGACAATGTACAGTAAGAAAGGATATTTTAGAGGCTATGGAAAGCCCACAGTTCAGCTTTAAGCATCAATATCACACAGGTACCTACAATCATTGGCAATACGAATACCTTTATATTAGTATCTTGAATCCATCATTCCAGATTTCATGCTTTACGTCGTTCAGAAAAAGATTATCTACAAAGCAACGCAAAAATCGGCACAGTTTTCACCTTCAGACAAAGGGAAATTAAAATTCGCGGTTTAACTCTTGTCTCACTTCATCCGACCCACATGGTTCACCCGAAGTACCAAGGCCCAGAGATTCCTATTATTAATCATTTCGTTCCTTTAATGAATGGAAATTATGCAGATTCCGAGTCGGTATCACAATGGGCGCGATCTCTGACGGCTCCTCTAAGATGAAGGCTTCCACGACGTGCCTACGTGCTCCCATTCGCACAAAACGCCCTCTTTATTTTATTGAGATAAACAACGCTATGTACGAACCTCTTTATACATATTAGGTAGAATATATGATTTAGGGAAATAAATTGTCTGAGTTTTTTATTCTGAAACGAACATCAACATTACCTTACAGTTTACTTAGAAATTTCTCTTTTGTAAGTGATTTTACATATTAATTATAATATTCAGTGAAAGAAAACATCGTGAGGAAACCAGCATGCCTGAGAGATAGTTCTCGAAATATAAAGCCAAGTCGGAGGCATAAAAACTCTGACACCAGGTTGGAAATACCCACACGAAAAAGAAGAAGAATTATAATATCTTCTTATCCCAGATGTTTACTCACACATCATAGCGCTACTGCACTTCGTTTTGTCGTTTTACGATGTAGTTTCCCGATCCAAATACAAAATTAAAAAAAATAATAATAAAACTTCATGCACAAAGTAAAAATAACCGTACTAATGCAGACTTAATGCCTTGGGCAGAATATAACAGGCAACCAGCCAGCTACCTTAATGTGATGCAGATAGACACAAAACACAGAAGATAAACCGGGAAGTTCAAGTTTTAGTACTATAGGTAAATACTTTAAAGTTTGTCTTTAAAAAAAATGGTTCAGTTTGCCGAATTTAGCTGTAAGTTGCAGCTAAATTCAGCCCAAGTTGAATACTTTCGTTCTCAGATTACAGCAGTATGTGCATAGGTATATTATCAGTGCGATTGTCACATGTATGGGTGTGGCCAAAATTGGCGATATCGTGCGAATTAGGAACGTTCGTGTTCGCAAGTCTAGATAGCGATGACGTCAGCAGTGGCGAATAGGTAAATAATTACCTTTGCGTTAGTTTTAAATAATCATATTTGGCAAAGTTGTAAAAAGCTCAGTGATGATTTTGCAAATTCAGTATTTGCACCTATAGAGGGTGGAAGGAATATCGACGTACAACCCCATGAACAATTTGTTTTCTGAAACTTTGTACTGAATTCATGGTAGATTGCGCTTCGATGTCCCTTCAGCTGTGTATGACATTTTACAGTAGGTACATGAAATAAACTGTTTCTCCTATTAATAAAAGGTTTCCTGAGGCGCTGGTTGACATAATATGTAGGTGCTCTGGTGCAATTTGCTTGCAGGTTCATACCTATAATAGAAATGATGGATGGGAAGGCTGTGTAAAAAGGGCTAGAATAAGGTTGACTACAGTTTACTGAGATAAAAACTAAACAGACAAGACTGCATGAAAGAAGAAGAGATGCTGCGCTGGACACAAATTAAAATAAGGCCATGAGAATGATGAATGATAAGTAGACTTAATATGCATGTAGGTATGATTCATCATCATCTGCCCAGCCTTTTCCCAACTATGTTGGGGTCGGCTTACAGTCTAACCAGATACAGCTGAATACCAGTTTTTTACATAGAGCAACTGCCTATCTGACAAGGCTAGCGTGGCTTAACTCGATCTGAGCGGCTATTATTATTTAGCCACGAAATCCTCCATGTAGGTATGATGTTCCCTAATCATGTAAGTTAGATTAGGGTACATTAAATCATGCGTAAACTAGTCAACCTAGCCAGTAATAAGTGTTTTCCTCTTTACGATCTTCTTCATTCCTGAACCTAATCGATTCTCTGTAGAAAGTAAAAACAGCGCAATCTTAGAACCTAAATTAATTAGTCCCGAGGCTCTCCAGCCTCCGCTAACTTCGCAAATTGAGATGTTATCTCTTAATGCGGTCGCCGCCGGACTGTTGTTGATTTATTTACAGAATCGCCTTTCATTACTGATCCGAACCCTTTGTTGTGTAATCAGGGTGGAAAATCAGAACTTAGAATGGTCTTATTAGTGTGTAGATATCCAGAAAAGAAGGATAAAATGGAGAAAGTATTGAAAGAAATAGATATAGTACTTGAATTCGCCACTTTACAGATAAAATTAAAGTAAAAGAAAGTTATGCACCCACCTGCACAAACAATTTTAATGCTAAAACTAACTATGAGATAAAATATTTAACACTACTGAAAAACAATTGTTGTGCCTATCTTGTGAGAGAACATTGAGCACTGGAAATCAGTGCCTGTGTCCTCTTGGTATGTAGATGATGTAGCATTATCAGCGTATAAAGTTCTCAATGCTGTCTGGGACAAAAGCCTCTCTGAGAGCGAGGAGTGGGCCGTCATCTACCACGCGGACTCAGTCTGGGTTGGTGGCTGCCAATTAACTTCAAACTTCTGCTCCTCAGACATGCTGGTTCGGTTTCCTCAAGCTGTTTACCTTTACCGTTTTGAGAGCAAGTAGCATCCTACAAATGATGTTAGTTTATTTATCGTATATAAATCCAATAAAATAAATAAAACAATTTTGGTCGGTTAGTTTAGTCATGTTTTTTTTGAGTGGTAATTATGTTTTTCCTACTCCTCCGCTTTTCTTTTCTAATTCATTTCCTTGCGGGATCCAAAACAGTTAAATTGTTTCTCTGGGACTTCGTCGAACTTCATTATCTCGGCGCTTTTCTGGTGGTCACCACTGTTGATACTGGCTTTCAGGAGTTGCAGTAGTTTGGGTATAGTGTGGCGGACTTGTTCAATTTAAAAAAAAACGTATGATTTTCTAGAGACTTTTCCCATATAATATTCAAATAGGCAATTTCTAATCTAATTTTCTAATTCAACCCCTAAATTATTAGTCGAGCCAACCACTTAGCTGGAGCACTAAACTCAAATCTCAAGACATAAATTCACCAGCTCCCAATCCTTAACAATCAAAACTTACCGCTTCACTCGTGCTGGACAAACTACACAAATTCTATTTACAACGTCTTTAAAACAATTAATTACTTATTTAATTCGCAGACACTGACTGAAGTTTAATTGTCCGGAGTACAGAGTACAAAGCAAGGGGAACTTGTGTCTAATGAAATAGTTGGCGGGACTCAATCACATGGCCGTAACTACTCGTAAGGCCATAACTGTAGTTCCCCGGGTTGTTACTTCCACTACATATAATTACGATTGAATTTATGGCGGATATTGTTCTTGTCTTTAACTAGTGTTTGAGTTTGATGGTGTTTTGATGTTGCTTTGTTTTGTGGTTGAGGATGGTTTAAAATTGAATGCTATGTCACTATTGGTTCATTTTATGTGACGAGAGAACATAGTAACGTGATTAAAAGAGCAATGCTTTCGATCGATTAATTTTCCAAGGGTTTATGATGATGTCCTTCCATTATTTAGACTTCTAGACTTTTTTACAGATAGTTTATACAAGTCATGTTCAAATTCAAAGTCAGAAAAAGTAATTTAAACCAAACAAAATGGCACGTCATTATAAAACAGAATCCATAAATAACTTAATCCTAACGCGCCGCAGAAAATCAATCTATTCCCCGAATGTGACAAAATTAGCGTGTAATATTTCCTGTTCGAATTATAAATGCCCTCATTTTCCCGCCAATGTCCGCAGGCGACACGAGTGCACAATGCGAGGCGCGAGGCGATCTCACGCCACGCGGCGCACACGTGACGGACACGTGCCGACCACCAAGTAACCAATCCCTCTTCTATCTTTCTCTTGTATTTATTCTACTACTATCCTCTCATTTAAGGCTCGTGTCATCAGCGACAGACGCAACGCCCCGTGTAAATTCAGTTTAGATTTCATCAAGCACCCCCTCGTTGCGACATTTACAAAGCAAATATCGTTCCCAGATTGCATTATTATTTAATTGTTTCGAGTGGCGCTCAAAGAGAGCAGTCTTGTTTGATCCATTATGCATCAAATATTGTTCAACTCTTGTTTCGTGTTTCTCTTCTAAAGGAAATTGTATATTCATGCAGCATTTTTTGAACCCTATAATTTCTTTTGACTGGTTTTTGTACTAGAGAAACTATCATATAATAATTAGGAAGATCATGGTATGAGACAACTATTAAAAACTTATGGTTACAAAAAGTCGAAGACGTGGATTTCGATTGTAAAAAAATACTGTGATGTACTTTATCATGAATTGATTCAAAAGAGATGCACAACAGTGTGTAGCAGACCTTACCCACATTTTTAGAGAGAACCATAGATATATCTTAAGTATTATTTATAATACCGCAACCCAGTACAAAGTGCATATTAAATTCCACAGTAAAATAACCCAAAACCGATTCTCATGATGAAAGAGCGTGAACCTGGTGCAAAGTAAAGCAATGGCCATACATCAGGCAGCTCCATTCTAATGGTAATTCGGGATATACGCGCGCCCGATATTGTTGGCCGGTCCCTTCTGCCGTAACAAATGTTTATTTTATACACAACGCCACTAACAATAGTGTGCAAATACCTAAACACCGTAAATGGTGGCGCGATGCGATTTAGATGATAATGCTCGCAGAAATAATAATGGGAGGCGTTTGTGATTGTGCGTTGTGTTTACTGTGCGGTGTGCCGTGTGTCGTGGCCGGGTGCCGGGTGCCGTGTGGGCGCGCGTCTCTGCTGTGTTTGTGTTGCCAATTTATTTTGTTTAAGTTCTGAGCATAAGAGTTGTAATGGTATTAATGGAATGGTACAACGAAACCTCGACGCGAAGTGGATAATTTGGGCCCAATAATGATAAATTGGGTGTTTGTTGTCAACTCTACAGTGAAACGTTATTGAAATTAAATGTATTTGAATAGTTAAGAACAATTTATTCAAATATTACGTCCTATGAAGAAAATCAAAAATTTCTAAGTCAAAAGAAAATTTAAACACACTGATGATATGTCTTGAAAATCCGTTTTTCTTCAAACAAAGCCTGCTTAATATACTTATACACTGAAAAGGACAAAGTCTTTAACATCAAAATCAGGAACAAAACATGAATGTTTTATGTAGATTCACGTTCAGGTAGGCGAGTATACACGTAGTACCTCCTACATGTTTAATTTGATATTGTTTAAAGACGGTGCGCCGGCTGACAGCCCTAACTCCCATGCATATTCATGTGGCGTGATTAATCATGGCGAACCTACCTCCCTTCACACACCTACACTACATAGCTACCTATATACTTTGTTTATTATACAAACACCCACTGCGATGTTCAAATTGTGAGTTATTGGCTAAAACACGCCGTGTAAATTAGTTACGAGCGTTAGTGGTAATTTGTCGGCGAAATACTTCCTCAATTTTATGTTCCTTTTTTTCGCAATAAATTAACATGGCGTAGGGATTTACTTTCAATTTTTCAACTTTAATGTTGAATACACACATTATTTCAAATTAAATGGTCATCGATCTACGAGTTTTCGTAGCACTCGCTACGAGAGATTTGCGTAGCATTAACTTTTGTACATCAAATTCTTTAGTAATTCGTTTGTAGGATAAATATTCTTTCACACTTCCATTAATTAAAACAAACTAAAGACCTATAAATTGCATTTAAATCCCACAAAATTAGATTCATCAATTATAATAATTGATTATAAAAAAGGCGGTTGATTTATGCATTCCTCACCCAGAGATTTTGTCGCGTGCCCTATTTTTTTATGTTAACAAAAAATAGTTTACAGCCTCAGTGAAAACTCTTTGATGAATTAAAAAAAAAGGTAAATTAGCATAGGGAAGCAATAAAGTGTAATGGTTGATCGTGCATCTGCCGGTGGGCGGACGTGAACGCGATGCATGTCGGTTTTATGCTAATAATGACGCTTAAACCGCGATTAGCGAATGTTATTACAAGAGTCAATGACGTGGCGAACAACACGTCTTATAATTTATAGATAGATGGCAATAAATGGCAAACAGATAACTCGTAATGTCATTGCCGAGATAGTGCAGTTTTATACCTAATTACTTTTTACAATAAAGGGTGTAAATAGACCCTTAACGAAGCCCAAAGGCACTTATTCTTCCTGTCTTTGCGATAATTTTTTGTTCTAGACCATACCTGGGAACCGTACTATTCAATCCATTCATCAACACAACAATGCTTCCATCGAGTCCTACCGTAAAACGTGATATTTCACCCAAAAAAAAAAGTCGTTATCCAGCAATAATTTTTGCGTAAAGTTACTTAGTTTGATGTACACAATGCTTGGTTGACGGCTTCATGAAGGGTCTGTTTACACCCTGTATAGTATGCGAGAAAGCTATTTGCTTTATCACTTCGGCGATACTGAGGAGTGAACTATCTTAGGATGGCTTAATTTAATATAAATGTTCAAGATAAAGAGCTGCTTATCATCAAATCAATCTAGATAGAATGCAGGTCCTTATTCTTCCGCGATTTCTTTGTGATATTTGTGGTGTGTGGTTTCCAGCTAGACCAAGGCTGCTCAACTTATTTCGAAGGTGGGACAAAAATTTTACCGGCGCGCCGACTAGTAAATAAAACTTGCCTATTAAACGATTCATATCTCTCTATACCGTACTCACAGTTTTTAATAATTTTATAAAAACTTCAATCAGGCACTTTCAAGAGATTTTTATTCTAATAACTTATCAACATTTGTGCCAAATCTGCTTAAAATCAGAAAAACAAGATCAGACTTTGCAAGAAAGGCTTCCTAACAATTTCTAAAGACTGCTTTGATTGTGAAGATGTTTTCAGTTAAAGTTGTATCAAGGAAGTCTTGTTTTGTTTTTACTTTGTTGAGAACAAGATCATAACAAGCAAAGTATTAGTTCGATCAGGTTTGAAATCATAAGATCTGTCCTCGAAGGTCTATCATTAGCTGACCACTGTTGGCCGGCCAATACAAAAGCGCTGACGGGCCATATTGAGGTTCGCGAGCCTGGGATTGACCAGCCTTGAGCTAGATGAGCCGACGACCTTAAAAAGGTGGCTGGGTCAGGCTGGATGTGGAAAGCAGAGGAACGGGTGTTGTGACACAGCTTGAGAGGGTCCAGCAGTAGACTGCGGTAGGTAGAGTTCAAGTGTGGTGGATATGAATGCCCACTAACCGATTGAACAGCACAAAGAAAGAACTATGAATGTTAGTTACATTGATTGATTGACTGGTTAAGTAATTCAAATATCAAAAGACGAGGAAATAAGACAAAAAATTGCCCAAATAAAAAAGTGTTGAGGAAAAAGCCCAGAAAACACTCCAAAGAAGATAGCAATCGACGAATTTGCAGTCCTTAGCACCAAAGATACAAGATCAAACATGTTATCAGTAATGTAACACTGAACGAGGCCGACACGTGACGTCGACGAGGCGGCGACGTCGACGTCAATCGCGCGGCAATCCGTCAGCGCGCGCGCTCCCGCGGGACGCACGCGACTTGGGGGTCGATTAGTATCGCGCACTGACCCAGCTAATTTGTAACACCGCACATGCAGCTTTTTGCAACTGTCCTGTCAATCAAGCACCCACGCCTGTGATCAGAATTTTGCAATCGATAGTGTTTTCTATGACTTTCTTGTGGTCGCAAAACTGTTGTGAAACATATATGTTTGGTATTATGATACCATATGTTGTAACAATCCAACACATTATACATATCTACCTACTTCTATCGACCTACTCACTGGAATTGGGTGGCTATTGACGACAAAAACCACAGTCTGCATTCTTATGGGTATTGAAACATATAATAACATGGTAAATATCCCGTTTTAAGTGTTAATAGCGTACAAATATTCACCTACAGTAGGTAACCTACCTACTTACTTAAATAGGTAATCATGTATTGTTTTGCAGTCTCATTGTCATCGCATTCTGTTAGTTATAATTAAAACCTCCAACAACATTTACCTACATAAAGTAAATAAGCATAAGCATAATCAGCCTATTAATTTTCCCATTGCTGGGACACAGGCCTCCTCTCTATGAGAGGGAATGGGCTATAATCCACAACGCGGGCCCAGTGCGAGTTGGTAAAATAAAAGCGAAGTAAATAAGAGATCAATATTATTTATCGTCGAATCTTTAAAACATGGCTCATGCAGACGGGATTACGTGCGATGCGACAAAAAAACGTTCCCAATGTAGGCATCATTTTTCCACTACGCTGAATCAACACTCGAGCCATTCATCGGCGCAATGAAAATATTGGATCGTTTATCTTTTTGTTTTTCCATTCCCAAACCTTTCGGTTTACTCGGTGTGTGAGCGCGAATGTGTCCGCTGACAGTATTCATTTATGCAACAACTAAAAGGATACGTATTCGCTGATATGTGAAATCACTATTTTGTTTGATGGAGCTGAGCTTTTCAATTTTATTTTTGAGTATTCAGCTATGATATGGATTGGATTGATTGTTTGTAGATGTTTGAAATGAGTTTTTGTATTTATGCTGTTTTTAATTTCGAATGTAGATTGATTTATTATGTACATCTACAGTTGTACCCACCCTACCAATGGATTAAGTAGGTATATCAGTAAAAAGTAGGTACACGGATTTCTAATTGAATACGAAATGAACCAAGCCTTATCGCTAGAAAGGCATGACTTTTTTAAACATGACTGTATTATTTAAAACCTACCTCCTGTATAAACCTAACCTACTGTTGCTGTTCAAAATGTGTTTTTGGCGTGGTCCTGAGATCGAACCCAGGACCTCAATTCGCTATATAGGCAGCCGCGCAACCACTGGACACGCAACGACGCCATGATTGCTACATACTTTAGATTTAAGTTCCAAGAAAATTCTCCTATATCTCTCAACTTACTAAGACGGTAAAACACAGCTAACAAGTTTTATTATTTCTGAAAAAGCCCAGCTGTACTGCTACCGCCATCTACCGTGCAATAGCAAAACCACGCAGCTAGAATAACTGTGAAGCAGTTTCATCCACTGGATACTTGATGGCGCTGAAAAAATTTTTAGAGACAATATTTTATTGTTCTACAATTTATATTTTTTATCGAGTTTCCCATCATAAATTCTTCAGTATGTTAGTGGGACCGGAACCGGGTTCCGCATGCCCTAGTAGTAGAGTCTTCAATTCTTCTGAAGTACGGGTTTACGCCGAGTTAATGGTAATAGGGCCGCCCTCCGTTACGTAGCATCGGCTCAATCACGGTGAAATGTGGGTGTCACTGTGTACTGTGTGCCATAGGCACATCTCTGCCTAACCCTTTGGGTACAGAATGCTTGATGACGCTGTTACATGTTTTAATTGTTTTTCCTTGGTTGGTCCCACACGATAGTGATACGCTGCGGAGTGTAGGCATTTTAAAATTCTTTTGCTTCCGCATGGCTGGTCTGTCTGTGTTGAGCCTCTGAGGGCATGGAAGAAGAAACTTTTTTTAAAATTGTATGTGTAAGAAATAAAAGACCACTTAAAAGTTTTAAATAATTTATGTTTCATCATACAAAGCCCTTACCAAACCATAGAAATATAAAACTAACAAAAACAATCATTTGATTAAGATAATTTAAATAAAATAAGTAACATTAGATTTTAAAACGTAAACATTGTTTACAATCGAATCACAGATGTAAAAAGTCTAAGATGTTAACAAACAAATGTTCAAACGCTTCGTGATGTTTGATAAAAAATATAAGTAAGCCTTTAAGGCCCTAATAATATATGATAGAACTACCTAGACGTATTTTAAACGTAATAAAAATAAAAACGAATTAGTCTTCTATTTATTTTATGATAGTATGTAATTTAACATCAGATCTATAACATGTCATGGAACTATAAGCATGATTGTACCATTATTTTATTTAGCAGCTTTTTTTTAAACAAGGACACAAGAATGTTGAGAAGTAAGCTACAGCACGACACAATTTAAAGGA
This sequence comes from Noctua janthe, assembly GCA_910589295.1. NCBI lineage: Eukaryota > Metazoa > Arthropoda > Insecta > Lepidoptera > Noctuidae > Noctua > Noctua janthe. The sequence goes on from OU342561.1 coordinate 5,976,810, forward strand.
AATCAAGCTATTGCTATAAAATTACTAGAGTAAGCCGTTAGTTCAAGCACATCCACAGATATATCAATGAAACCTTTGAGCTATGTCGTACTGTGTCTAAGAATTAACGTAAATAAAATGAACCCATATCAGTCCTACATTGTAAAAAACGGAATGCAAGTTGTTTGTTTAATTTATGAGTTTTCCTCTTATTTTATTTATTTATTTAGACAATGGTCAATAAATATGAGTTTTATTTTAAAAACTAAAAATTTACGATTTTTAATAGTTTCAATTAATTAAATTAAATATAATACACAATATTCGTAAATTGAGATAAAACAACCTTTTCGAAATTAACTAATTTTTTTTTATAACTTCTAAAAATATTACATTGAGCAGTGGCGTATCACTTTTTGTAAACATACCATTCATGGACATGGCTCACATGGCCGACATATTATGGAGTAAGGATTGAAACACATTAATAAAGATAGAATTTAAAGTATACTTTTTCATGATTATGAAAAGAGGAACTTATAAAGAGTTTCTAGCAAGAATTATTTATATTCTCTTTGTAACAGCTGCAACCATACATTTAAGTAGGCAGTGGTCATTTTAATATGGTAAAGTATTACCTCCTGGCAATTAAAATTACTTAAAAGAGATTCTATTTTAACAAGGCCTTAAGCACCTTTAAAATAAGGCATATTTTCCTTCCACTTAAGCCTATTTTCAGGCAAAATTCGCATCTACTGAAAATCCACATTGGTCCTCATTTGTTGACGTTAGAAGTCCTCATGAGGTATGGTTGTAAGTCTAAAAGATCCGCATAGTGTTGGCACAGCCGTGGTTCATGCGGTACTGTACGTACATCATGCCGGAGTTGTGCCAGTAGTACAGCGCGCCCAGTACCAGCACGTGCCACCATTGGTGCGAGTGGCCGATGTAATCCACCTTACCCGGGAACCAGCGTTCTGGGACCTGGAAAGATCATGAGAAAATAGGTAGTAACAAAAGATAAATAAGTGAAAGGGTTTAGTTTAATTAATAATGGAAAGAACTTATCAAAATATTGATGATATATTTACTAAAAGTCTTTAAGTCATTCACTGAGTTATTTTTTTTACATTTTTAAAGCATAACGAGTCTCTAAGGACGCATTTTTGATTTTCGAAAATGTTGGCGATTTTTGATTTTCGAAGACATTCCATCAGAACAATGGGCTTATTTATTAAAAAAAAAAAAAAAAATACCTGCCTGTCATTCGACTAGCGGAGATACCATAATTAATATCTTGTCACTTTAAAGTTTAAACACCTCAGGGAAGAGGTAAATTTAAAAAAATAACGTCAAAAACTTTACGGTATCACTGTTTCTTGATAATTTTCGAAATTAAATGATGGTAGTAACTGATTTGCGATGCGCAAGACTTGAAGGGCACAAAACAGCAAAAAATACGAATAGCCACACGTCAACATTAATAATAATATACCTACCTACGCAAATTGATAAAAAAATCTAATTACTTAGTAAACGAAGTTTTTGTACTATGTATATTCATGACAAATCGACTAAGAATGACTTAGAATCAATTAACAAGAATTAAAATTAGCATTTATTCAGTGTTAGTACTGATTTTAGCATACAATTACCTAGTTCAGTGTCGACCTTATAACATTTGTGTTTCAAACACCTATAACCTACCTCTAATGTCTGCCTGGTTATAAATAAGTCCATTCATGCTTTCAGAGCGCTTCTAATAACATAAAACGATCCTCGGTTTGTTTATAAAACAAGGTTCTTGCTTTCTCGTGTAAAAAAAACTCGTCTCGTTCAAAAGTTACTTATGTAACATAAGATAGGGATGTCTACTGTTTAGTACAGATCTTTCTACAATGTTTCAACTCTTCGAGTCCTATGTAATATAAGTCAAGTTGGCAAAACTTATTACATAATAAAATAAAACTTGCCAATAAGGTCTGGTACGGAAACCGGCATGTCCTAGAACTAAAAATTCGACAACATGTGACATCTACCAACTCGCACTGGGCCGCGTTGTGGATTATAGCCCATTTCCCTCTCATAGAGAGGAGGCCTGTGTCCCAGCAGTGGGAACATTATAGGCTGATTATGTTATGCTTATACTAATAGTCTGGTGATTACTGCGTTGTTCTCCTAAACCAAACCTAGTAGCTCAACTAACAGCTTAGACCCAGAAGTTCTTTCAACATTTGGTTTCATGTTAAAAATACCTCAAACGCTGGGGTGGTTGTTTACAGGCTAGATATAAACATAATGATGATGTACAACGTACCTTGAAGGCGTATATCACGAAGGCAGTCCCACTGATGGCGTACATCCCTATGACTCTAGGGAAGAACATCTGAAACAACGCAATTGCAAATGATTAGATATTCATTATAATTTAATACACAAAGGAAGTAATAATAACTGATAAGATATAATCATGTTAATATGCTGCGTATTTTTTAAATAGCGGGCACTAGGTCATGTAAATACGACTAAAAATACGTTTGGTACTTTTGTATATAATTAATAAAAAAAATGTAAGAATAAAATCTTAAAGATACAATCATTACACCGTAATATTTGAAAGGATCTGAACGATAGAGCTACACGATTACTTACTGACAAAATAATGCTATTTTTAATTTGAGTGGACCTGTCCAGCCGGTGGACTGGACAGGTCCACTCAAATCTGTGTGATTCTGATTGTAATCTGCATGGTCCTCATATGACTTAACTAATGTCTGGACTTTAAAAGAGACAGTGACCTGACCTCTGAGTTTGTTTCGGCTGTTTCTTCTCAGAGTAGTCAGGTAAGAAACACCGTACCCCATCTAAGTTTTGAAACAAAACATGATGTGACGTGTAAAAGAGTTTTTTTTAAACCAATTTACAAAAATAGACTTTTGTTATTATATTAATTGCATATTAATAATAATGGTTCTTTTCATCGAGGAAATGTTTGTCAATGTCAATTATTAACGTTAACGTAGACCAAGCGAATCACAAACAAAACAACTCAACAATACCAGTTTAGACAGACAATTCAATAATCAAACTGAACGCGATGTCGCAGTCGACAGGTCTTGATAGCGTTCTAACGCTATCAAGACCTGTCACTGTCACTATTGGGACGTTGACAACTTGACACTGAAAGCTCTTCAACGGTGTTTAGATGTGCTAATCGCGTCAGTTCCTTTAGTGAAGTCTGTCCTAAGTAGGTACGCACCGACATTTTTGAGCCTACGACCCGACTTCGTCAAACTTGAAGGTCATCAGCCTTTTCCCAACCATTTTGGGGTCGGCTTTCAGTCTAACCGGATGCAGCTGAATACCAGTACTTTACACGAGTGACTATCTATCTGACCTCCACAACCAGTTGGTACTGAGTAATACGATACGATAAAGACTGGTTCTCAGAATTTCGAGACGGCTGTAGAGACTGTCAAACACATACAAATGACAGCCGGGAACAACGGCTTAAAACGCTTTCCGAGGCACGAAGGAAACTCGGTATGTAATGGATAGTCACCCATCCACAGACCAACCTTGCCAAGCGCGACTTTACTTGAAGATCGACCCGTGCCCCTGTTATTATTTAGCCACGAGCTCCTCCGTGAAACTAGAAAGCGTTTTCGCTAAAAAAAATTGTCTACTGACCTGTACCATGGGGTTATCGAACCCTCCCATAGTGTATGTCCAGTGCAGCGTGGGCAGCACGCCGTAGGCTGCCCAGCCGATGAACACGCACATCTTCACCGGGTATGGCACACCCAGCCGAGGGATTTGAAGCACCATCGCCACCACGAAGATCACTGTTACTGACGTCATGTAGAAAGATTTTAACTCCTGGAATGAGACAGGAATTGTTTAAAAAAAATATATATAAAAAAAAAACATTTAATTCAGATAACTTGATCCATACAGTGAAATTAAAATTAAATTAAATTAACATTGAAGTGAAATCAGTATTAAAAATAAAATAAATTAACATTTAAAATCAAAAAAATAATATAAAATAAAATAAATGGAAAACCTATATGTGTGTGTGTGTTTTCTATATGTTTAGAATATCTTCATTTTATAGCAAATAATTACGTATGGCCCTAGAATCTAGATAGTTGGTGAATATTGAGATTATGAAAAAGAAGACGACCCAGGTCGGTACTGCGAAGTCATACCCCAAATAAATTGGGATAAAGGCTGAAGAAGATGAAAAAACACATTGAAATCGTTCCATCAACTACCGCTAGTCACAGAACAAATTCTGTAACAATAGCTGGTGCAGTAGCCGCTATTCATATAGAATTTATTCGTATTTGTAGTGCAAAGCTCTGAGTTTAACCCTCAACATTACCCAAGTTGTGTGGTAATCGGTGGTCGTGGTATGGGCATGTGATGTGGAGGAATGAGGAAAATGTCGTGAGGAAAGTTTTGAGTATGAATGTGGATGGGTATACATATGAGTAGAGGAAGCCCAAAGAAACGATGGATGGACTGTGTAAAGAATGATATGGCAAGAAAGGAGGTGTCTGATGAGATGACGAGTAATAGATAAGTATGGACGACGAAGACATGCTGCGCCGACCCCAAATGAATTGGGATAAGGGCAAGAGAATGATGATTATCCAAAATGTTTTCGAAACAGTAATACCTACATACGGTTTGAACTTTGAACATGATTATTTAGGTAGAGTATGTTTGCCTATTTTTTATCAACGACGAAAACATTCGAGAGGTCGATACAGACAGACAAACTGTTTTCTTTTGTTCTGAATGACTTAGCATATTAAGGTACAATAAATAAGTCTATGAATAGAACACGTACATAAAGAAATTCGGGGTAATTAACCTGCGTTAAACATATAGGGTAAGGTAACTAAGGTTAATGCACTTGTCATTCACTTGGATCACCATCGGCCTGACCTTTTCCTCGGTAGGGTTCTAGTATATCCGGATGCAGCTGAATACCAGCATTTTACATGGAGTGAAGGAGGCTCAATGTAAAATAGTGGTGTTCAGCTGGGTGGCCGGATGAAACTGGATAGCCACAACACAAACCTTTTTTATTGTATGTTGTGTAAATGTCATTGGATCATGTTGTCTGCTCAATAATAAAATAATAACAAACCTTTCACTTTCATCATCTGCCTAGCCTTTTCCCAACTATTTTGGGGTCGGCTTCCAGTTTTACCGGATGCAGCTGAATACCAGTATTTTACATGGAGCGACTGCCTATCTGACGTCCACAACCCAGTACTGGGTAATACGGTACCCCTTGGTAAGACTGGTTGTCAGACTTTTTGGGCCACTGTAACGACTGTCAAAGATCTACAAATGACAGCCGGGACCAACGGCTTAACGTGCTTTCCGAGGCACGGAGGAAACTCGGTATGTAATGGGTGGTCACCCATCCACGGACCAACCTAGGCAAGCACGGCTTTACCTAAAGATCGATCCGAGCGGCTGTTATTATTTAGCCACGAGCTCCCTTTCACTTTAATTAAGGTAAATAAAATAGGTCTGAATTCATAAAAAGAGATGAGGAACATTCAGTCTTCAGGAGAGACGACGGAATTTGTACCTTGTCTACTTGATGATTAGGTATAATATTGCTAAGGATAAAAAAAAACTTGGTCGCAATAATTGCCTACCTCCTCTCATCATTGCAAGCTTATGCAGCTTGCTTCACAACTATACATACTAGATGACACTATGGAAATATTGACCGAAGGCGATAGAAAGCGCTATCACAACTATGCGAAAATAAATCGTGGAATTCACTATGTTTGTTTGTATTATTACGTCTTTGGCTCTCCCCTAGCCAATCTATCAATTGAGAGGCGCATTATAATGCCTGCCACACAAGTGATGAAAAATTGCAACAATTTAGATGTGCGAACTACTGTACCGTACTTCCTTTGTATGTTTTATTTAACATGCTACAGTGATCGCTAGATAGACATCTCCCTAAGCCGTGTAGTAAAATGAATTTAAAACACTATTGTATCTACTCAACTTAATATTTTATAAACACAACTTCTACCATTCTTAACTCCATTTTAATCATAAGTAAATGAAGCCCTCTCTGTTCTTGGTCACTTATAGATCTTATTCGTAAACGACAATATTCGTCGAAGTCGGTAGGAATCGAGTTGTATGGAACCTTCGCCACTGCTGTCTACGGTCCCAAGTAACACAGGAACAACTCATACAGCTAATCCAATATTCTAACCACGCATTTCCAACATGGGTGGTCGGTTCAATTACCTCATCTAACGTAATTATAACGATAACATTTAAATAACACTTTAAATTCTAGTATATCAACTAGGATGGTATGAGAAGGTCATTGGTGCTTTGTGTTGCAACAAGAGTTACAAAAGTTGGACCCTACGTGCATACTAAGGTCTCATTGAATAGCAGTGTTTTCGGAGCCTACTGACCGAGCTCTTGGCCTTAAAATATTTACGAAACAATGAAATTAATTATGTACACATATTGACGGTGATAAATCATTTCGTTCACCTATCGATTAGAATTTACGTCAGCGGAAAGTCCACGTGGGCTGACGTGGATTTAAATAATAAATAAATACTACTAACTGTTGTAAATACAATAGTCTATTACTGTAAATTACATTTAACATTGTAAACACATTAAAAGATTGTTAGCCAAAACAAGTTTCTACAGAAGAGACAGGAAGAGACACACTTTCTTCAGTTCAAGACATGCTAATCAGAGATTTTAGCAGAGGCCGTGCGCCGCGACGTATGAAAATCTGCTATTGCTTAAATACTGTTTAATTGACGTGGATGGTAATTTCGCACTTTCAAATTGACGGTGGGCATATTAAATTATTACAATCTAGAATAAAACCATAACCCTTCCTTTTGGTTTCGCCGTAGTCGGGTAAATAAGCGGGGACACATGAGCTAGCATACCTATTCTATAATCACCTCTTAGAAACACCTGCCAACATGAAGGTGCTGGGCTGCAGCCCTGAACACAGAGGGCAAAGAAGGAACATAGATAGGTTTTAGTCAGTACAAGTCTGACACTCCCTTCCGCTCCGCCCAGAGTGGTCATTTGAAGATTTCCCACCAGAAAAAAAAAAAGACGAAGGTGCTATTAAAAATAATAAAACAGAGTACCTAATTGTACAAGCAAGATTAAAAACTAGTAGATATGCTGGAGAGTCTGACAATAGCGTGATATAAAGCACCCACATGTACTCGTATATACTCCTTTTGTTTTATTAAACATTACATAATGGCATAGTGAAGTCAATTAAAAATTAAACAGTATGACTCTCAATTAGGAAACAGAGATATGCTAAGATTATACTTCTAACTGGTAACTGTTTAGTCACGTTTTCTTGCAAACAAGAACATTATCACGTGTCTTAAAGTAGTTCCTGCCTACCTAATAGTTAGTGAGTGTCTTTGTGTTAAGACTTGATCGGTTCACGTTGACGTAGATAAAGTTCACTAAACTTTCAGGTCAACTATCATTAGACGCTTTAACAAAGAATATGTTGCCAGCAAAAAAGGCTTAGTACAAACTACTCAAATTTATTCGGAGCAAAAAAGAGTAAAGCATTACTGCGAGACCAGTACCTACTTTCATTTTTTTCTGACAATAGATTAACTGGTAACGTAAAAAAGAATGCGTATACAGAATTATAGCAAGCCCATGCATTGAATAATCAAACCGTCATTGGAATCTACTAAAGTTAATTTAAAATGCACTCAATTGCAAAATAAAGAGTAGAAAAAGTAGGTTGCCATACCGAAATTATATCAAATGAGACGTTGTCTCAGTGAAAGTAAACCAAGTTCAGATACGCACAAGTTTTTGTGATATTTTCGTATGAACCGTTCAAAGTGTTGGTGCTTTCTCTTTTACTGTAAGTCAAATACAGGAACCGTGCATCAGTATCAATGATTATCTATTTCTAGAACTCTAGACATATTGCTTGCATCGACGAAAGTCTTAGAAAGCGATTGAGATTTCGCGTCTCTAAATGCATTACTCATAAATATCGAAAAACTCGTCCATGATCATCCGGAACCAATGCTGCCGATTATTCTTATCGATTTTGTTTTGGTATTGAAGTACATCGGATTGTGCATAATTGTGCACAGACGATAAGAAAGTACAATAAGTTATTTGTTTCTTTTGATTTGCATGGAATTCAAGTGATAATCAAGATATTTACAGCCTCATAAATTAAGTTTGTGTTTGATGGCTTGCGACTAACAGGTCACATTTTGACTTATGAGTTATAATACCTATAAAATAACCTGTTTTGGAGCTTTCCGTTATTATAAACTGCATCATTAACATCGTCAGCCGTCTCGATAAATGGGATAACAGCTTCGTTAATGAGCACATTAGCTACATTGTCAACGTTCAAAATAGCATAAACGATTTTAATTGACAACAATATTAGAACGGAGGCTAAAGTTGAAATAGAATATTTCTAATTTCCAGCATCCATAATTATTAATGATACTCCCTTTCACAATTTTCTTAACGACATCGCAGGTACGCAAGCGATATCATAAATCATAATATCACAAATGTCCACGTGGAGTAGCTGCATACAATGTGACATTAAGGTCTTGTTTCAAAATGTCCGGATATGAACTAATATCTAACTACTAGATCAACTAAAAATGGATCAGACTTTGTACGAAATTATCAGCCAAATGACATGGAGATACAACAACGGAGTAATTGCGTAACACGCTCACAATCCTAATGCAAAAACGTTACGTTGTTTTGCAGACGAATTTTAAGATGCAGCAATGGATTATGAATTTCCTTTAAAATCTTTTGAATTGTGATGGAAAATGTGTCACGCAGTAGGGATGTAAATCAGATGGAGCAAAATTAGTGTGAAATGATCTGGCAAAACAGGTTATTAAGACTAAACTTACAGCATGACACCAGAAGGCGTAATAAACACCGGAAGTGTAGATGGCGAGCAAGGAGAGCGCGATGCCGAAGAGGTCGTACATGAGGAACGTGTTGTAGTCGTGCTCGGACCGGCAGGAGAACGTGTGGTACAAGGCAGACAGTAACATGCATATCTGGAAACAGAAAAAAATAAGATTATAAAAGAAATTGACAAACATACAGACATTCAATCGAAAAGCATTTTGACGCATTGTAAGTTAACCCTACTCTGCTTCTGTGGCAGTGAGGTTTTTAATGACACATAACGCACGCCGTTTTCTCATGGGGGTAAGCAAAAACTACAAAACGCCGCTGACATTATTGTGGTAGAAAACCCTAAGTAAGAAGCAGTAGTGAAGGGTCAATTTCTGTAAGAGGTAAGCCGGAGTACGTATCTTTAATGTGATTATATTATTAGTCTATAGAAAACTGACTATGCCATTTTTCAAAGGGAAGCCGGTAGGAATCGAGTTGTATGGTACCTTCGCCACTGGTAAGAAATCAATCTGACATATTTTAGATCTTTGCTATCTCATGCATATGTTAATATGCAACGTAAACATTTCATATGTCTGTGAGGCCAATTTAAAAATAGTAATAGAATAGAAATAAACAAATAGCAAAAGAATTTATGAAGCATATTTCTCGAATATCTTAACGAAATGATTCTACTAAAAACAACTTTAGCTACAATTTTCAAAAAATTGGGTTGTCTAATATGGCATTTAGCCAAGCATGGCTGCTCCGTTTGAACTAAACGAGCATTCCGTAGTACATTGACTTCGAAAATGTTTTTGACAGCTACCCAATAAATGGAGCTGTTGGTCTAAACTTTGTCTAGAATTGGCTCGAAACTTTGTCATTTACGAGATGGGTTTAACTAGGGCGCCGCAGTAAACAATTTAAATTAATTAAACAGTGTTGTAGTGGGACAAACTAGACATTATTTACACATTTTTTTATTTAGACTAACCAAGAGAGTACACATTCATCCTTTTGAAGTAAATTCCACTTTGCCCCAACAAATTGTCATATCAGTAAGACAAAGTTGAATTTACTTCAAAAGTCTCTCAAAACGCTCTTGGATAGTCAAAACAAAAACAATTTAGCGATATTTGCATAAGTCTTGGAGATGACCTCTTATTGACCTCATCAAATCATTGAATCATTAACTTTACATTGCTAAATTCCAAGATCCGCCACATATGGTGCTAATTTTGAATTTACGCGGAAGCACAACAATTTAGACTAGCCTTGTTACGTCCTAAATGACTAAACGTTAAAAATATATAACACACATATTATTATGTATCCGTAATGTTCTAGGAACTAGTTTAAGAAAACATTAAACTTAGCAGCATCGTACCAACCCACTTATGTAATACGGCAGCTAGTTGTTACGTGGAAAGGTCAACAGTACCATCTATTATATTAATCATACGTTATGAATACTTGGAAAGAAAATCGATGAAATAACAGGCTTCGCTCAATGTCATTAAATATGCACTGTCTTATACGTAAAAATCAATTGTCTTGTCATTAGGCACCTGCGACATGGCTTTGAAAGTTTCAGACTGTTATAGAAATTCATTTTTATTTTAACTTGCACATAAGGCCGGTTTGGCTAACACATTTCCGGAAAAAAAAAATAAAGTGGGCAAAGGAAGTACCTTTGTGCCCAAAATAAACGAACATTACCATATAAAGCTGCAGATTATCTGTACCTATAGTAAACAAAACCAGTTTTTCGCTTTAAAACTATCACGACGTTTGCCTCTTCGTCGCCCCACTACGAGCATCATACCACTATTTACAGCCTTCGCTTCGTGACAAGTTGCAACATCGACACAAGACCAACAAACAGTGCAGTAGGTTCCTATAGCTGTATGAAAAACATCAACACTTGGTCACATGGAAATGTATGAATGAATGAATGAAAAATAGTCTTGTGGCCAGTGTCGACTTGAGTTTTGTTACCTCTTTATGACCTACGTTTATTTAATGTTTACTCATTCTCATTTTCAATTCAATTATCCATTTCTATTTTGTGTCTATAACCCTGCTTTCTTCGTGAAGAATTTCTTTGACAGATACTTGTTAATTACATGCTATAAAACCCTGAAGGTGGTATAAATAACGCATAGTAAGCAGAGAAAGATGGTGCGTCGTTCTGTCTTTGGCACAATACAATTGTAACCTGTTTCAATGATTGACCTACTACAACCTGTTTGAGATTCGTCAACCTCTGCTTTCATATACCTACCAAACTTTACGGGGTCAAGTTAAATTTGCTAGCGAAACCCCGCATACGGTATCTATACAGGGTGGAAGGAACATTGACACATTTGTGTGTGTTTGTGCGGTTACCGTTACCGGTTACCACGTGTTCAGGATATCATACCTAACCAAAATAATCAGCAGTTCGGTATCATTATTTTTTAATTACCGACGAAACATGAATAATGTAATGAATACGGGGTAACCGCTTGACCGTAGATGTCCTTTTCACCTTGTATGTTAACATAATAAAACGAAAAAAATATTTAATGATTTTGATTGGGTCAACGACTTCAGGTATTTCAGTTACTCTGTCATGATCGATATCAAAACCACACCCATTACATCTGCAGAGTTCTGCTAGCTACTTTCATTTGACCCTATACTATACTTCCAAAATTCTTAAATCAAATCATGTTGCATTACAAAACAAAAAGTTTTTTTTTAAATAAGTTTATTTTGATTTACGTCCACATCGATTCATGGATTCTAACCTGCGTGCATGTAATTTAATACTGTAAACATTTAATCAAAAGTTGTTAGATTCGCGTTATGAACATACTAATATAGCATACCTATCTACTTATATGTCACGTATATGTTGACAGTGAAAGCATTTCTTAAGTAGTCAGATTACTGACTATCTCCCGCATGTATCAGCCGCGTTGGAAAGTTCTTTGCAATGTTAAATTAATTTTATACATTATTTATTTCAAAGCAAGATTTTTGCACACAATTAAGAAAGGAAGACTCGTATACATTTTGTTTCTGCTAGTATTTTTGGTCTATTTTACATACTATCCTGATTTTTAACTATTTTGGTTGTAGGGTTTTAATTGGGTTATTAGGTCACACACATTCAATGTTTCAAAAAGGCAATTGAAAAAAAATAAACCATCACAATTAATCCAAATTATAATGCAATTAATCAATCATCGTAGATCAACTTAGGTTTCAATACAATATTTATCAATTTATATAAAAGCGATATTTTGTGCATCAGTGTAAAGCCTGCACAGATAATCATTAACGCTCTTTTTTTATAATTTCTTACTTTCACTGACGGGAGGAAAGCAGGTCGAACATCTGTGCCGCAAACTTTCAAGACGTGGACCACCGACCAATGGTGTAGAGCTCATTTCGTAATGGCCACGTCACAACGGACATGGAAATATTGTATTACGCCGCTCCTATGTCCAAGTGCTAAAATAATATTAAGCTGACGGAAGGGGCAACAAACCTTGTGTTAATAGTGTAAACAAGATTTTTGCTCTTGGGTTGATGGTAAAGACTCAAGAATTATATTTGCATATATATCACTATAGGAACTGGTTTTTAGGTCAGCTTTCAATGAGCTATGAAATCATAAATTCTCTCGAGTAGTACTTAGTTAAATGAAATAAAAATAAAATACAGAATGTGTAAGAGTAAAGGCACTAAAAGAACCATCAATCTTGGATATAACAATGATTACATAACTTTTATTGGACTTGATGTGGCAGCAAGAGCAGCACATTATGATCTCGATAAAAAAGACAATTAACGTCATTAATCTTAAGGTGCGTCCATACTGCTAGCATTTTTGAGAGCAACTAGCAGACATTTCAAAAGGAGCGTTCGTGTGTTATTTCATTCCATTGCGAGCCCAACACTCATTTAAGTGGCTCGAAAGGCGGGTGCCAATGCCGTTGAAGCTTTCTCGGAGAAGGAACTTGGTGCTCGCGAGTGAGCATTGTAATGTGAGCATTGTGGTTCAACATAGGTGTCACACCCACTGCGCATACTCGAAGTCTTAACGCGCAAATCTCGAATTGTGAACGCAACTTTAACCGACTGACATAACACGCAATTATTAAACTTACCAGAAAGCATGAGAACAACAACCCAGCGACGATCTTGTCCGTGACGGTAGCATGAATGTTTATGATGACCAGGTCGTTGATCGTCAGGAAAAATAGCAGGAAGAAGCCGAATATGTGCGTCCATATGTTCATAGTCTCATTCGTCCACCAGAATATGCTAAAACAAGAATTAAAATTCGGTCATACACATTTGAAACGAGGAAACCTCAAAACGTAATAGAATTTGCATTGCATAATAGCACATTTTTGGCTGGTTAGGAGGTCGTACATTTATTAAGAGTGTGAATAAATAATTTGTTTATTGTCATAAGTCAATATTATATGCTTTTGGCTTCCTACTATCGTTTCTTTCAAAAATCAGTCAAGATTAGTTGAAGTCTGTTAGTTGATCTCATGCTCATCTTACGAGTTAATCGTATTAGTTCTTACATGGAATACGATAAGAACCATATTCGACCTTAAAGGCAACCGGTTAGTGATGCATGTGGTTGTAACCGATAACCAGTAACAAATTGTATCAGCACTTCTGCAGAGTAATGTTCCATTCTTTACGTAAGAAACAGCCTCGTAAAAGATACACTCTGTATGTCAAGAACGTGAAATGGTAGCTGTGTATGTTTTCCATCGGAAGTCGGAGGAAGTCGGAGGTCCGGTTGCAGTGGTCTGGTGTCGCAACTTGGAAGAGGCCTAGATCTCTATTGTTTGTAGGAGGCTGTTATAAGGCTGAGCGGAGTTTGATCATCTTTATAGTATCGTTTCGACAAAGACAATCTATTTCAATCGCTTTGTAAACACATGGACGAATTTTTCGATTACAAAAGCATCTGAAATTATTCTTCACTCAGTCTGTCATGGTAAGAGAATCTCCAATGGCTACCTGACCATGTAGTTTAGAAAGGAAACTAGCGTGTATTTAGGTACTATGTACCTTAACTACTCTTACTTAAGTTCTACAAATAGGAACAATTGCTGGCAACATAGTCTGCATTGCACTGCAATAATTATATGAAACTTCATTATACAGTTACACTCTGATTTCCACGGGTACGTACTTAGATAGTATCTATATTGTAGGTACCCATGTACTGCAATATATCTGTTTAGTCCATTTACTGTTACTACAAAGCGAGAAAGTTTGAATAATCTGTGATTCCTTCCTTTGGACAACACTATTTACAAAATGTGACAAGAAAAGTGTTATAAATGGCTGTGAATTATAAGAAAACAGGGACACGATACAAACGGATGGATGTGTCAAAGACTGTACAGCTATGTAAGAAGTGAACACGTTCAACATTCATCATACCTTTTTTTGTTAGTTTCTCTATAAATTGTGTATCCTTTATATTGTACGTAACATTGTGGCAAAACTCGGGAAACAATCGTTTCTCGTTTGTTTCTCCTCATTATCAATTAATCAGTCTGGTGCAGTTCCAACTAAACAATTTATTGAGGTCATAATTTGAATGCAATGATAATATAAAAGACGTTCAGCAGCAGTCGCACCGTCATGTCGTTGCACTCATGATTCCGAACCCAACCGCAGATGGCTGCAGCAGACGGCAGCGCCGTATTCCAGTTAGTTCTGAATGTTCCGTGAGACAAGATGGCTGAAGTGTTTGGGATTAGCGACCGTGATTTACCTACTCTTGTATCTATTGTTAGAAAAGGAAGTCCTTCCTTTTCTAACAATAATATTGATGATACGACAATGACTTGTTTTTATTATACAAGTATAGAGGGAAACAACGACAAGCCATACGTCCAATGGTGAAATGCATCGTGCGTTTGCGTTGATCAATTTTTCTTCCTCGGAATCGGAAAAACTAATTTTTTGAGAAAAAATCTACGTATTATCGCTCCAACATCGGTGGAACTACTGATCTGCCGTCGGGCGACACGTCGTCTGCAATCGTGCGACGTGTAGTCGGGCGACTTGTCGCTAGCTGCGGAAGGTATTTCATAGAAAAACATAGAAACCAGTGGTGTCGCAGCGACACGTCGGCTGCTGCTGCTGTCTGCGGTTGTCTACGAACTCATACCTTAAGTGTGCATTGGATTGAAATAAATAAATATCAAAAAAATAATTAATAGATTTCACTCATTTGCCTTTATCCTTCCTGACTGATATAAAGTAAAAAAGTTTAGTCATGAGGACATCGAACAGATAGATTCTCTCCCACAATTTTAATATAATGTCTTCTGTAATCCCCGAAGAGTTCGATAGAGGAAACCCATACTTCGTCAGTTATGTTTTTTAATTTCCATGTAATAGGGGGCGAAACTGCGGCCAATTGGCTCATCAATAGGGCACAAATCCAGACACCGTGGCTACTACCGAGAAATTCCAGATGTAAATCCCAATAACACTTTGCCCGACCTGGGAATCGAACCCAAGATCTTGAGGTTCAGCAGTCCCGCTTCACCAGACCAACGAGGCGACCACTGGACCAAGGAGGTGAGAAATATAATTGTTAGTAGGGACAAAAACTCGATAGCCGAGCATAGCCAGCCACATAATAATATGTCGCACGGACTACCAAGAACCAATGTGTACAAAAGTCACAATACTAGCAGAAAACAGTAACAGGTAACAGAAAACGGTCCCAGAAAGAGATTGCAGGATTAAATGAACTCAATTTTAAAAGTTTAAGACCTATAATCGCAATAGATCAAAGCGGAAAGGGAACGGAAGACCTTTGTCTTGTAATGGGATAACGTAGGCTTTGATAACGGTAATGCAATTGTGCTTCAGTCTGTATCAATCAAAGCATTTATTTCAAGTAGACCAGTTACAGGCACTTTTGTATTGTCGGATCAAAGACAGCAATGAAATATAGCGACAGTCCCAGTCACAAGGCACAAAAACTGTGAAAGTACTGTAGTTGCCCATTCCCTAACGTAGATCTCTATGGAGAAGAACGGGCAAGAAACGAGTATGACAGACCACTCCGCTGGTCCCACGGCGGAGGACATCCATTAAGGATTTCCACACGAAAAAAAAGGCTTTGCCAACGGTCAAGATTTGAATCGTGGATGAGCCTTTGAAAGTTCCTACCTACGCACTATGCGTGAAAGCCATGGCTCAATGGATCAGTAATGAGGTCTACACAGTTATGAAAAATCGCACCATTTCTTAACAAGCTAGCATCGTTACTGGGCTGTCTTCTATGTGATGCAACAGTATATAACATGAAACTCTATATACATCGTCTCAACTTTCGTTATGACCGCTCAGCTAATAGTAATGACAAAGTAGGTGTAAATAACACATAATACGGAGAAAATAGTAATGACTACGTATCATTTATACCTGATCCCATCTCCATTTACAGACACACTGTATCAGAAATGTAATGTGAACTGCAGCGTTTACGAAGCCTGTTTACGAAGGACGAGAATTCTGCATATTAAACATCAAATTGGTGGATCATCATTCAGCCCAAATAAAGGCGATAGCTGAGAGCTTAAACATTGAAATCCTTTTATAAATAACTTAAATATTCGGGTTTGCCTAGTTCTGCGTGAATCTAACTCAAATCTCTTGTAGTTGTAGAACGAGTTTGCTGCACTCACGTTTTGCTATAGACTTAGATTGCAGTAACACAGTAGCGGCGTAAATTACTAACCTTCGCAGGTAGGTACTATCTGCGATTACCGCTCCGCAAGAGGAATGATGCTGCAGGTCTCAAGTAATCTACGTGGTAATTAAAAGTGACGTACGCGGTACTGGGTAAACTGGTGTAGATAAAATCAAGCTATGCAGGTAAGGATTGGAAGGCTCAATTCTCTGCCATGAGCGCAGTGGTCTCGAAAGCTGGACAATTCCAGAGGGACCCTACGTCTATGACCATGTTTTAATACCGGCTCATTGAACAGCTGAACGGCATCTGGGTGAATGCATCTTGCGTGGTTGGAACGTAAGGAGCAGATCCTGAATTTCTGCAGCACATTTTTTACGATTTAACTGCATATTTATCGTCTCTAGGCTTTGAAACTCCTGCGCAGTATGCAAGGTTAGTTACACTCGTTACAAAAACTTAAGCCAATGTGAGCTTGAAAATTTGTTTGTATGTTACTTTGAGTATTGAGTAGCTTTTCAGGAACTGGGCATAAGCTATTTATTTTTGACTGCATTTCAATGTAAGCACTGAATGTTCATGTTTTTTTTGCCTTTCTTGACCTACCTCACAAGATAAAAGCCCCGAAAAACTAAACATTATTGAAATGACCATAACAGCAGAGGTCAGTGACGTCAGCATAAATCCAGTTTATTATAACAGCCTAATCTATAAAATGATATGAAATGGTGGACCTACTAAACTTGTTGTATTGTAGTAACACAAAGACTAAATAAAATAATGAAGTATGAGATTTACCTTTCCCAACATAGTCTGGTGGGTAATAATTTTCTGTAGCCGTCTCTTATAAACTGGTTATGTTTAATATAATCTGGTGCCTGTTCATATTTGAGGAGTTGCCGGTAGTTAATGTACTCCTCCTCTTCTTTGGTCAAGTTATTGTTGTCTTCCAGTTTCTTCCCTCTTCGCAGCAGACCATTGCTTTGGCAACAGCTCTCTGTTCTACATTCATTTTCTAACTGAAACAAGTATGGATTTTCAATAATGAAAGCAAGAAGGATTCTTATTTTGGTGTATAAGAAAGTATTCTATCTATTTTGCTAATTTCTTATTAAAAAAAAAAAAAAAAAAAAATATTGAATGGCAAGTGAAACATTTTGATCCCCGTCATGACGGCAGGTTCCGAACATGATAGTATGATTTAACAGAACAAATAGTTATGGATCAAAGTAAGCAAAGCAACACTGGATGTAGATTGAAATGATTAAGTCTACCTTCAACCCTTGTATGATGTCTCAAACTGTGGCTTTTTGTTTCTTGCATTTAACCTTTTTATTTTTTTCAATGACATGATTCCTTTTCTTCTTCATGTTGCTAGCACAATAGTCTTTCAAATTAAATATTAGAATCTGTTATAAAGGTTACTGTTATGAAAACATTTTTTGAAAGTGGGTCTAAAGTGTTTAGTTCAAAAATAACAAGATTTCGTAGAGACAAAGATGTTTATAAAATTCTTATAATATGTTATGTTACCCATCTAGTTTAAGTGCATGTGTACAGTCACGAACACATGTATGTTCACTCTTAACAGCATTGCGAAGAGATTTTGCTCTTACTGTATCGATTCTAACTTTATGTTACTGTTGAAATAGTATTTTGGAATCCATGCTATTAAGATTTAGGTCTTATTTCAAAGTTGTGGTTTTTGTTCCATGAGAGAAGCACTTTTGAATTTGTAAGTGTATTGTGTGCTTGTGACTGTACCTAGACCTAGTATAACAAGCGGCAAATATCTTCTACACATCAAATCATTGTAAGGAAACCTTGTTAAACTTAAGAATAAGAGTAAAGAGTTTCCAACATCTAGAAGGTGAAAGTGGCAGTTACCACATATTCAGTACAACATTCTGGATCATATCAAGTAATTTAAAAAAAAACAGCTGTTCCATACATTTTGAGAATGTATGTATAGCACGTAGGGAACACCTGATTTTTTTTAATTACTTTTGAAAAACTTCTTTGTGGAGGGGTTCAGAATGATGTACTGAATAATTATGTGGTAACTGTTTGTGCATTGGTGTCCCTTCCATCCTGTATACTTAAATAAATTCAGGAATTTTCTTCTGCATTTTATAACTTGTTTATACACAAAATACAAAAATCTACCCACATAACTGCCCCATTTTTTTCCAAATCGGTACAATGGTACAATGAATCGAATGGTTTAATTTAATTGCAATTGTTGTACAGATATTCATAGTTATTATTCATAATAAACAAAAACACTTACTTTTTCTATTGGCATAAATTGCACCGTTTCCGCTTGGCATTCACTAAGTTTTTTTGTCATAGTAAGAGTCATTTTGGAATGCTGTATTCAGAAAACCACAACAAACTATGTCTCAAACTCCAATAAAGCCGAACAACATTTTAAAAATAAATACAATTAGTAGGTATATATTGTATGCTAATGTGATTAAAGACCATAAACTTTTATTTAAATATTACGACAAAACGAATACTGTAAACACATTAAAATAAATCGGCACAACCACCTCCTCAAGCGATAATTTCCAAACTATTTATTTTTTATAATAAATTGGTTAACGTCACTCAAAGTCAAGAAAACGTCAAAATTGACATTGCAAAGATTTCGTCCGAGAATTGAGAGCGCGGTATTTTTTTTATTTTAATCAATTTTTATTTAACACGTTTTATAATGATTATTATTTAATCATGTTTATATCGTTTTTAAAGATGAAGATATTTATGAAACAATTAAAGTTTTTTTATTTCTCCGTTTCCTTCACAGATGTGCTGTTTGTCAGGGTTGCAATATGATTGTATGTAGTCATAATCGAAGTTGCCATCTCAACAGTCTCCACTACAAAATTGCAGCATCAATTCACGTGTCTTATTTTTTGTCTCCTTGTCTAAAAAGTTTGTAGCTCCTCAACCTGGCAATGATCACTTACTCGTTCATAAATCATAATCTTCTGGCACAATATGCTAAAGATAAGGTTTATGATAACTTCACTTTTGGACTGGCGTTTCAATTTTTTATTTATTTTTAGTTATGTTATTACAATGACTGTATGACAGTATGTATGACAGTCAAAAACTGTAAAGTGCTGCCAGGCGAAGACTTAGTCTCCCAACACAGATTGGTCATAATGGAGGTCAAAGTCAGTGTCTCGGCCAGTAGAAACAAAGAACGGCCCCCACCCAAAACCAGATGGCGTATGATTGAAAATGAAGAATGTACAAGTATGTTTAAGAGTCAAGTAGTAGATAAGATGATTGAAATGAAGAATATGGAAGGAAAATCTGTAAATGAATGTTGGAAAGAGATGGCAGATTGTATAAGGAGAGTAGCAAAAGATGTTTTTGGAGAATCCAAAGGGAAAGGTATGATAGACAAGGATACATGGTGGTGGAATGAAGAGGTGCAAAAGAATCTGAAAGAGAAAAAGGTTGCGTTTAAAGAATGGCAGGGTGTAGCAAACGAGAACGACAGTTTGAAAGAAGAAAAGAAGAGGATCTATAAAGAATGGAAGAGAAAGGCAAAAAAGGCGGTAGCAGTTTCCAAGGCTAAGGCACAGGAGAAGTTATATGACTCACTGGACAGTCCTAGAGGCCAGAAGGAGCTCTACCGGATTACAAAAGAAAGAGAAAGGAGAACGAGAGATATGAATCATATAAAGTGTATGAAAGACGGCGCTGGTAAGGTTTTATCTAAAGATGATGAAATAAAAAGGAGATGGAAGGGTTATTTTGAAAAGCTAATGAATGAAGAGAATGAATGGAGCGGTGTGCTTAACGAGGTACAAGTAAATATGGGTTTGGTGAGGCAAATTAGCATGGATGAAGTGAGGAAGGCAGTTCAAAGTATGAAAAATGGAAAGGCCATGGGCCCTGATGAAATACCAGTAGAAGTATGGAAGTGCTTAAAAGAAGACGGATGTATGTGGCTGACTTTATTCTTCAATAAGTTGTTGTATGAAGGAGCGATCCCACAAGAATGGTGCAATAGTTCGCTAGTGCCCATCTTCAAGAATAAAGGTGATGTGCAAGACTGCAACAACTATCGGGGGATAAAGCTCATGTCACATAGTATGAAAGTATGGGAGAAAGTGATAGAGAAAAGATTGCGAGAGGAGAGTGAGATTACCCAAAATCAGTTTGGGTTTATGCCAGGTCGAGGAACAATGGACGCCACTTTTGCACTCCGCCAATTGTGCGAGAAGTATAGACGTGCACACAAAAACTTGCACATGGTGTTCATTGATCTGGAGAAAGCGTATGATAGGGTACCTCGGGATGTGTTGTGGTGGGCCTTGAAAGAGAAAGGTATACCAGGGAAGTATGTAGAGTTAATTCGTGCTATGTACAGTCAATCTTGTACCTACGTCCGGTCAGCTGCTGGCAACACCGATGAGTTCAATGTGGCTGTAGGCTTGCATCAAGGGTCGGCTTTAAGTCCTTACCTCTTCCTGTTGATTATGGACGCTTTGACGTCGGACATACAGGAAGAGGCACCCTGGTGCATGCTGTTTGCCGATGACATTGTTCTTGTCGGTGAAGATGGATCTGAGATCCAGAGCAGATTGGAGAAATGGCAACAGAAGCTGGAGAATGTTGGCTTGAAAATCAGCAGAACTAAAACGGAATACATGTTCTGCGATTTCGGCGGTCTCTCCAGTTCTGGAGCCATAGCGCTAAATGGCGCGTTTCTTCCTGTCTGCTCCGACTTTCGGTATCTCGGTTCACTCGTGCAAAGCGATGGCGAAATAGATCGTAGTGTAAAGCACAGAATTAACACGGGATGGATGAAATGGCGGCAGGTCACGGGAACAATCTGCGACTCCCGCATTCCCCTTAAACTTAAGGGGAAGATTTATAAAACAATGGTTAGACCTGCTGTCTTGTATGGATCAGAATGTTGGGCCACAAAAGGGATGAATGAAAGGCATTTGCATGTAGCGGAGATGAGAATGCTAAGGGGGATGTGTGGTGTTACGCGAATGGATAAAATAAGAAATGAGTATATAAGAGGAAGTTTAAAAGTGGCGCCGGTGACTGAAAAGTTGTGTGGTAATCGGTTGTCGTGGTATGGGCATGTGATGCGGAGGAATGAGGGAAATGTTGTGAGGAAAGTTTTGAGTATGAATGTGAATGGGTATATGAGTAGAGGAAGACCAAAGAAACGATGGATGGACTGTGTAAAGAATGATATGGCAAGAAAGGAGGTGTCTGGCGAGATGACGAGTAATAGAGAAGTATGGAAGAAGAAGACATGCTGCGCCGACCCCAAATGAATTGGGATAAGGGCAAGAGAATGATGATATGTTATTACAATGACTATTAAAAAAAAAAAAAAATATTTTTAGTTATGTTATTACAATGACTATTCAAAAATCCGCCTTAAATGTTGCCAGCTACCAAATGAATCTGCATGATTTTCTTTCTAAACTGGCTTTCCAAGCTGAATTTATTGTTCACTAAAAGCTATTATTATTATTATTGGTTATTGCTTTTCTATTATCCTGCTTTTACCGGTATTAAACGCATCATAAATTAACTAAAAAGTCTATGACATTGCGCCTCTCCATCTATCCTGCACGTAATCGAGTAAGTATGAGGTTTTCAGATGACGTTGGATTAACACCAAATAAAAACTTTGAATAAACTGTCTTTAAATACGTAATATTACTAAACGTTAGTCTACTTGAGGTACCTAATAAAAAAGAGGGGACTACAGTATTCCAGCCATCTACTGACCGGTTTCAACTTTTAGGTATCCCGGATACCTAAAATTAGGGTGCAAATGTAAACTTGGCCCAGGGGTCAGGACCATGGGTTAAATTTCATTAGGCAATACCAGCGAAACAGCCGCTTCCTAAGTTATGTATCAAGGCCCTCAAAAATGAAGATTCTTGATGCTTTGCTTAGATTTAACCCTGAAGCAGTGAAGCGGGGTCGCGGCAGAAAAAATGCGTACAACATTATCTTACTATTACTATAAATGCGACTTTATGAGGATGGATGGCTGGATACTCTTTCACGTAAAAACTAGTACGATCCCGTGTGACAATTACTCCACGCGGGCTAAGCCACCGGCATAAGCTAGTAGATACTAATTGGAAAAAGAAATGACAGAAAACAAATACACATAAACACAGATTTTAAGGTATTTTTGAAGAATTACCAATGTTTATTGCTTATGGATTGCCCAAAAGATTGTTTGTACAAATACTTTCTGGGCTGATGCAAAGATTGACGTAAAAATGCACAATTAAATATTATTCTCATGTTTTTGTATTTTTTTTTAATGTAGTTCGTACTTTTCGTACCTTTGTCAAGCTATTTTACCTGAGAAAGTTTCAAATTGCAAAAATATGCTTTAAAATAGCTTGCGTGCCTACTTCAGTAATGAATATCTACAAATAATCCAAAAATAGCGCTCCGGAGAATTCTTTACCGAGTGTAACGTCACATCCTATATTTTCAGAGTTACCATACCGTAATATAGTTTGGAAAAATCAATAATCATTATAACTTTTATAAACAAAAAACTATAGTGAATTGTAATTTACAATTTGGATTAAATAATGATTAATGTAGCTCTTTTTTATTACAATTTGCTCTTTATATTAAAATTGTATTACAATAAAAGGAAAAGATAACTAATTTAAAAAATCTTGCAACCATAAACGACACTTACACGTTAAACAACTGTGCTATTCAGAACGGTCTTTGTAAATGGTCGATTTTCCTGTTTGCTGTTCTCCATTTGCTGAGAGTGTATAATTTTGTTATAATCCGTGCTCTGTTCTAGTTCTTATTTTTTCTTATTATAAGTTATTATTATTTTTTATTTAAGCGTTTAAAGTTTGATCCTCGATAGTAGAATTTCAATATTACTACATAAAACGACTTAGGTGGTACTTTTGCGTTTAGACGGGAGCCATCTTGCAATCTCTAATCAAAGGTCCTTGGCTCACAGTTTCGTTGTCTAGTTGAAAGTCAGTTTATTCCATCATAAAATAATCAAATGGCGTTAAAACGAATTAATAGGGTACGTATTGGCATTTGTGTCCTATATTTTAATAATTTATTGCAGTATCAAATGAAGTGTTGTAAAAATGGTATCAGACTTCGTAGTGAATGTTTCGTCATTGTGAATACCTATTATCGAAATTTCTTCTGGATAATTCCGTGTGCGTGATGATTTCATTGAAATCATTAGGTGGTTAATCGATCTGGTTCCAGTGTTACTTTTATGGGGTAACGGTGTTTTACTGGTTTATGTAGGTGACAATTTTGTGCACACGGCGTACATAAAATGTCGGAATTATGTGCCAATTTTGAGGTTTTCTTGTCATGAAATGCATCTGTGTCGTGAAAATGTGAAATATTTCGGTGTACAGCGTTGATTAGTGATAGAAACAACATCGATCATGAATCGAAGTAGCCGTTCCGAACAATATGTTCAACCCCCATTTATTTTCCGACGTGATGATGTGACATGTTCTCGTCATGGTATTGTGTTTCCTTGTTGTTGTGTATACATGACATTGTTTTATTGTTCAGGAATTACAAGATCTGGGCAGAGATCCACCAGCACAATGTTCTGCAGGTCCACACGGTGAAGATCGTAAGTACCTATTGATCTACAGCCTACTTATTTTTTGTGACTCATTGTGTTGTATAATAATAATACTGTGAAACAGTGTCATGGAAGCAGTTCAATTGATTTTGAGTAGTTAACATTATTGATTTTTTGAAGTGTCAGTGATCATGGTGAGAGTCACTGCAAGATGTACCTGAAATCATTATGGAGCTATTTTGTTTAGTTTGTTGATAAGACTTCATGATCTTACAAGTTATTAAAATAAGAAAGTAGTAACTTAATAATATACATGTTAATCTCTCAAAACATCATCATGAGTCCTGCTTTATCATTGCTGTAGTCTAGATTATTTCATTGGCAAGGCTTTTATCACTGTTTTGTGGAATAATAATAAGATGTTGATTCAGACCTCATATTTAATAAATAGTGTTCTGTTACTGAGCTCAGTATTTCCTGACTCAGTCATATTTTTATTCTTTGCAGAATGACTCATTTCAATGTAGACAGCTTCTACAGTAAAAGGCTACTGTGTACAAAGGATAATGAACCCTGAGTATTTATTAATATGCCAAAACTAAGTCAAACAAGAGCTATATCACATAAAATAGTTAAAAAACCATATTTTTTGGAGACAGTAATTATGAACTAAAAATTATTTTCTCAAATTTTCTTTGTGTTGAACATAGTTATTTACTACAATGATATTTCATGTCAATGACCTTGTTTTAACAGCAATGATTTAACTTCTTTTTTGTTATGACCTTCTACTAGAAATTGTCTCCTTTTGTTTTTTTCCACTTTTTATAACCCTGTTCTTAATCTTATTTTTGTTTTTTCAGTTTTCCATTGGCAAGCCACAATTATGGGTCCAGTAAGTAGTTTTGATATGTTGTTTATGAATTAAATCATTAATATAATGGTTTTATAGTTCTGAACATTAATCAAATATTTCGTTCTTTTGCTTACAGGTCGACAGTCCTTATCAAGGAGGAGTATTCTTTCTGACCATACATTTCCCAACAGACTACCCATTCAAACCACCAAAAGTTGCATTCACAACACGTATTTACCATCCCAACATAAACAGTAATGGTTCCATTTGTCTTGACATTCTGCGCGCACAGTGGTCTCCAGCACTCACCATATCCAAAGGTAATCATTTTGCATATATACTTCTTTTATTCTTGTTCTCTAAAATATTTGTTGTTGGACTACATTTTAGAAGACTGAAAATTGATAAATAATATTTTAAATTCCAGTGTTGCTTTCAATCTGCTCACTCCTATGCGATCCAAACCCAGACGACCCGTTGGTGCCAGAAATTGCTAGGATCTACAAAACAGACAGAGAAAAGTACAATGAACTAGCCCGTGAGTGGACGAGGAAATATGCCATGTGATGAGTCAATTGTGACGTCAGCAAACATACACACACACATCGCCACAGCCCGGGCTCTAATCCCCTTCCCTTTCCCTTGTTCCTGCTCCCCCAGTCCTTTGTTATTCCCTTCAAACGTAAATTTACTGGAGATTGTAAAAATGTTCATGGTCATTCTAGGATCAGCCTAATTTCTGTCGTATCTGGTAATATTAAAATGCGAATTTAATGCATCTAAGTAATTCCCATGTGCAAATATAGTTTCTGTTTTTATCTAATAAGAAACATTTTCTATAAGAGCAAAATTATTTTTTGTTTTACATTGATGTGTCAGTAGTTATCTTTACACTCTTTTAGTTGAAGTTTAAAGATTAGTTAAATTTACATCAATTGAATTTATGTAATTCCTAAACTATTTGTACTTTAACTAGATCTAAATTGCATTGTAAAACTGTACAATAGCCATATGTTAGGAAATGGAGCGTTCCTTGCTTACAACTTACTAATTGTCCGGTTCACTTAGGGATTTTGTCAATGAAATGTAAGTAAAGCTCATAAGTGTTAAGAACATTTTGGGTAATGTAAGTAAGTGGTATCACAAAATGAGCTCGTTGACGGAGTGAGTGTTAATTTTTTTTACTAGAAAAACAACTTTTTTTAAGTTAGTAAATGTAGCGTGCTACAGACCAGACTGACGTTGATTGAAGTGGTCAGTTTTCTTTCATCCACAATATTTTATGACAATGGAAAACGCTCCAATAGTTACAACATTCAGTATAAATTACAGTGTATCTCATAAGATGATAAGTTACGATTAATCTAGATTTTTTTCAATATGGCGATTTATATTATAATTTTATCTAATATATATTGTGGTTGTAAGGATACTTGCGTTGTGATTTCCACGAATATCCTTTCCATTGAACCATCCTCGTTTCCTCTGAGTAATTGAACAAAACTAATTGAAGTGAACAGTGTCACGAGAGTGGCTAGCATGGGTGTGTTAACGTTACAGCTGCAGGCAAGAGGAAGCTTTGTTCACTTGGTCTATCACTGGGAGATTCAAATTTAAAGCTTTTCAAATTGTAATCAACCAACAACTTGTATTTTAGCTTCACTAAATTGTAAGAAACAATAAATTATTGTGTATGTAAATAACACCTTGAGCTTTATTTAGGCAATTTCCTGGTAAACGTAAGCAGCTGTAAATATTCATTTCGAGTTTAATTAGCTGACATACTTTGTTACTGGGTCACTGAGAATCTGCCAAATAATCGCTATGGAAAAGATAAAATCTTGACTTCAGAATAGAATGCAAGACGTTTGCGTTAATGTCGCTAGTTACAACAATAATATTCTTAAAAGATGATTAATGTTAATCATATTCGTTTGTTACCATACCTTTATTGTATTATGAAAATATAAATGTTTCATTGTGCAGCTAGATCCTGAAATCATTCTATCATCCATGTGGCTGACCTGACTAGTAATACATACTGAAATGAAAACTACACACTCATAACTCCTAATTTCCCGTCACCCTCAGATTCAGTGTCGAGTTTGCCGTACATACAAATCACATTCACAAACAAACATACATTAGAGATAATACCAGTATGCCACACAAACTACATTATCTTGAAGGTAAATTCCGGATCCTTTCAAGAACACCAAGTAACGGAAATCAGGCCGAAACGAATAGGGTGTCTTCTAACCAAAAATGTCAGTCAATCAAGGAGGAAATTGCCGAGAACATTTGTTAATCTGGGACTGGCAGGTGCGATACAATGACTTCCTTTGGCTTGAATTACAGATGACTTGCAGATATTGGTACTTCTGTAGTGAATGTTATGAAGATAAGGGCGTATGTAACTATGTACTGCGGAAGAACAACACCGATAAGAGGGTCTAATTTTTTCGTTTGTTGAAAAACCATTGTTCACTGATACCTATACGGATAATATCATTACACCTTTGCCGAATAGAATAGAATAGAGAAAGCACACTTATAGCTCAGTTCTATTCAAATTATTCACGCGTGCAGTTCGTAAAACAACAAAAAAAAACGTTTTTAGTTGCGATTTCTCAGGAACTTTCGTGTCGATATAAATGATTAATTGTGCTTTGTTCTTATGCAGGTCATGGTCTATCCGTGTGCCAAATTTCATCTTAATCTGTTTAGCCGTTAAGGCGTAATTGATAACAAATATCCACGTTCACAAACATACAGACTTTGACATAGGATTAATAAATAAATACAAATTGCTCTGGTACGTGAATAATTTAAAAATAATTAATAAAATGTAGAGACAAAACAAAAATATTTACGTCGCCGCTTACCTAATACTCTATGAGCGTGATAATCATTTTTATATCTTATCAATTCAGAATATTTAAATTTTTCGTCGTATGTTAAGAATAGGAACGCTCTATCTATTATTTTGTGATTACATAAATTTACGAAGTTTGTCCATATGTAGAAAATGTTGCTTGATTTTTATTAGTTTTGGAACTGAGATGAGACGCCTAAATATTTTTTAACAGTAAAATAATTTTCACACAAAATCCCTGTACCTAATAAATATTTTCCACTTATGGAATATCAAGAGCTGGCGCTCGCGTTACCACCGCAACGTCAAGTTACGCCATCCAGAATGTAAATTCCTCCCATAAACCGAAATCAGATGCTTCACTTTTCGTTCATTTTTGCATTTAGCTCAGAATTTTTCACTCGAAATGAAATGTCTGATCACAAAATGAACTAAGAGTGAAAAGTGAATTCAAACAAAAATTACAATCGAGTGAAGCGTCTGATTTCGACATTATTGGTTACAGGAAAAAAAACTATATGCTATAATAAAAAAGTTTGTCCTTATGTCATACAGTTTATTACAAAAAGTATCTGAAAATAATGGAGGTACATAATTTACAAAGGCACATAATTATCTATAACGTATCATTACACTTAACACTAGGGATTATAATTCAGTCGTTTCCATATTTTTTGCGTTTTTCATTTGTTCCAATTGTTGATAGAAGTCGTATTTCGCTTGATTTGTTTGGGCTTCGGTCTCGTTGGATTCTATTGAGGGGAAAGCGCCTGTGGTTATGAAGTAAGGTTTTTCATTTGACAAGTCTTGGTCAACGGCGTTTTCATCTAGCGAGTCGCGTTCAGAGCGACTGAGTTGGTCTTCTGACTTGTACCAGTCATTTTCATAAGCGTGGAGCCATATTGGATTGGATCCTTTTGTACTGTGTTTGTTTGTGTTGGGCACCCGGCCGCCGGAGCTGCGGATAGTCATGTCTGACTCGCCGGGGGTCGGGGAGGCTGCACAGAAAAATAATTGTTTGCATATTTATGTCACTACCCAAATATTGTTAAACACGTTAACTATTATAAAATAAATGATTGAATCCTTCGTAACTTGTGTTTTGAAGTAGCGTAGAAACTCAAGTCACAGGGAAGGTATTGACCTAAGGGCATTTTCACATGAGGGCCGGATTGTGCCGTAAAAATCTTAGCTCGAGTGAACGCGCCCTTACAGTTGGGCGTTGAAGGCATACAGTACACTCAACAGTAAAAAAGCATGGTTGCTTATCAGACTGCAAAAGACGCCACTCTACTTTTGCGGTCTGATAAGCACCCATATTTTGACCTCAGTCATTTTCCGGAGATAGTGATTGCAGTATGTTGTTATAAGCACGTAACAATGAAGTTGCTGACCATCTTGAAATAATTTTAGTCTCCTTTTAATAAATCTACGGGGTAGTGTGTAGCAGGTTCATAAGTATAGTCGGCAATACAGAGACAAAAAACTCAATCATAGATATCTGAAGTGTTGAGTAATCAGTACTAAATACTTACAATAAGCTGTCGCTGTAGCAGCCTTCAGTCTTCTCACATAGTCAGCGCGCTGTGATAGACACATCATGATTGCCAGCACGAGAAGTACGGCGAGGAACAGCGTAGTCCACACAAGCCAGAAAACCGTCTGATTGGAAGACAGTGTCTCTGCAGTGAGGGGCTGATACTCGGCTGGCTGAGTATCGAGCACGTTGAATTCCTACGACAAAGGAAAAGAGGTTGGTAGGTATCGTACATAGATGAACCTTGAACCGGATATCCTGATAGGACAGTCAATCTCAAGTGCAATGAATCATCGTGAATCGGTATTTTTATAGTTTCTTCACTGAGCTTCGTTGAATATCAACCTAGATAATGGCAAGCGTTGTTTGTATGCCTAAAATAAAAGCAAATAAAAATTAATTCAAACATTATTCACTACCTTGAAAAGATCATCCAACTGTTCAATGTTCTTATCAACCAATTTGAGTACTTGTTCAACTTCCAATACCGAATGATCTTCTCCATTCACAAGGTGTAAGTACAGATCTGTCTTCGTGTTATCCACTGAGCCATCTTTATTTTCGTGTACTCTTAGATCATCTACGTTTACGACGGAATCCGTGACTTGTGCTAAACGCTCTCGGAATACGTGGATCTTATCACGTATTTCGGACGGATGTGCCCGGAGAACGAAGCGAACGCGCTGGTCTTCGCGGAGAAGGTAGATAAATACGTGAGCTTCGTCTTGTAAGCCGCCAGTGTCATTTGCTAGAACCTGGAAGTGAAGAAATAGAACGTATACTGTAACAACGCCTTGATCCCAAAGGTTTGGCAGAGTACATTCAGGGGTAAAGAGCATTGGCCCTTTATTGGGCAGGTTTCCAAACCTACCCGGTTACTAAGCTAGGCTTCCTTTTTTGTTACTCAATGCTTATAAGATCACAATACGTGATTTCGGAGTCCAAAAACTTCTATTACCTACCGAATTTCACCGCGTATGAAGCCAAGAATACCACAAAAAATATCGTTTTATACCTTCGAAGAATTCTACATTATATCAACTGCATTCCGTATTCAAAGTCACTGAAAGATTCTTATCCGCAGCTTTGTCATTTTATGACTCGAAAGATAAATTGATAAGGAAAATGAAACATCAATACTATAATTGGATACAGCATGGACTTCAAGCTATTTATCATTCAGCACTATTGATTTGCAACGTAACAGCTACGCGGCGCGTGGTAATAAACAGAATTGCCACCAGCACGCATGCGCGCCGCGGCCATTCCTATCTTCATTTTGACAGGCGCTTTATTTATGACCAAACGAATGCAAATGGCTGTGGACAAAAAACAATTGAAAAATGTACCAATTTTACCTTAAAATCAAAGTATCCCTTCATTCCCTTCTGTGGGTCGAAGTTCAAGGAAACTGCACCTGTTTCAACATTGACTAGAAACGGCGACACAGCTAAGTTCTCCAGACCTTCCGTAAGAGTTTCTTTTACATCTCCAATTAGATAATAACTTATTTTGGCGTTTTCATCTTCATCTAAATCTATAGCCTGGAAAGGGTAGGTAAATATAATAGAATTATCTCTTCCGCCTTATCAAAATCTAATGACAAGAGCCGCAATGTCACGCCTCGCATTTATCGAAAATCCACTTGTATATTTCAGTATGTTTTATGAGAGAACCATTAGTTTTATGGCCTCTGTCAACGAAGCGAAATATTATACAGCAGAATAAATGTATTAGAAATGAGACGCAGGAATTCCGTATGCCAATATTAAAGCGTATTCAGAGGCCACCCAGGTACCATTGACCCGTTTCGCTACTCGAGGTTGCCAAATTGGTGCATCATTGAAGTTGGCTGTGAATGAATGACAGCAGAAGGATATTACAGAAATACAAAATTAGCGAATAATACCTTAACGTGCATAAATTCAATCCCAAAATCAGCTTCAGTAGTAATTCCTCCAGTGAATATCTTACTGATGAACTTCGGCGCATTATCATTTAAATCGTTGACAATAACGTGAACATTTAGTGTGCTGATTCCGTCTACCTCTTCTTTATAATTAGGCATATTCAAACAGTCTTCTGATGCTAGTATTGTGAGAGTGTATGCCGATTTCTGTTCGCGGTCTAATGGTATTTGAGTTGATAGTCTGAAATTTTCCAATAATACACAGGATGGATTTGTTTATTTCTTTGATTATTTGATATTGGTGTGGTTGCCCTCTTAGACCAAAAACATGCAGACGAAGTGACGTTTGCGCTGCCACCGACGACGCGGTGGAGGTGCCGAAGTTTTGGGCTAACAGAGTATAAAATTTGCCATGCCAGCGACACGAAGAAGAAGGTAAGTAAGTAAGCAAATACTGGACTTGTAAAAATTATTATTGAATAACCAACGTCCACCGTAGTTTCAACATATTTTTGTTTAGGATGCAAATTGAAATTATTTTAAGACCTTTGTTCAACACTTTCACTACCGTTATTAGGTACCTCATGGGTGCATGACTATGTTCAATTCTTTAAGCACCAACTGCACTATTGACAAAATCTAAAATAAAATTAATATCACTACCTATGCGTACTCCTTTGCAGCTCAAACACAGCATCTTCATCACCATTGACGATATAATAGCACACAGGTAGCATAGGTTCATCTCCGCGATCAATTTCGTCTCTCTCTATGATACTGGGCAAGTACAGCCCATTGTTAGGCGCATTCTCTGTGAAGTTGATATGTATGTGCTTGCTGGGGAAACGTGGCCGATAGTTGTCCACGTTCTGGACGTATATGGTGAGGTCCAGGTCTGAGCTCAGAGGCGTTGGTAGGCCGAGGTCGTAGGCTTCTATTCGGAGCTGTGGAAGCATCAGAGTAATCAATAAATGAAAGGACACTGGGTAAAATTGAACAAAGATAGTCTGGTAACATTATAGGGCAAAAAACAGAATACTTTTTTTTTCACAACTATGGGCAACATTTTATAATCCGCATTACATATTGTAGATGTGTTTGATTGGAAGATACAGCGCATTTAATATCACGAAGTTGAATAGATAGACGAAGAAAAATACTTTAAATTCGCCCTTGACTGAGTTTCATATAAAACGAAGCATGACAACCGGAATCCTAGCAATCAATGGGGAGACGGGACCTACTTCTATATTGAATTAAATGTTTGCGTTGGTGCAAACCAACCGTTTAGCCGTGTCCCGCTGTCATATAAATGGATCATGGTCAAGAGAATGATGAAACCCAATATTCTTTTGACCTCCTACTAAAATGATTGCGATACCTAGGTACCTATATTTTCTTTGTAATTTGATTGTGTTGTTAAGAGTGTGTTAGCCTAAATAATTAATTGTCAAACTTAACTGCATTATAAATCGAGAAAGTCAATGTTAGTCAAGCATTCCGTAACAATTAAAACCAATTATCTGGAAAACAATGTCAGGTTATCGCTACTCGTCCGTTGATTGTGTGGCTACGTCAATGCTGACGTCATCAACGGCGATCAACAATAATAAAATAAGACGTAAAACCAGAAATAAATCACAGACGTCCAGTCAACAACTGGCGACCGCGTTTTGGCAATGTAGCACACAGGTACGACGATGAATGGTTAATTTTATGAATAGTTTTTATTCATAGTCAGATGTAATTTTATTTACAAGGTAAGGGGCGCTTCAGGGTCAGACAATACTACAACTTGTTTCAGTGTTGCTAAAGGTTAACAGGCTCACTCGCATTGCTTTTGTTTTGCGTGAAAGCAAGTGGTTCTACCATTGACTACCTATATTTAGGGATGGCGTAGGTATTTCTTGTAGTGGGCTAAAGTGAGCAACTATTTTTAAAAGCCGATTTCAAACTTCGTAAGATTATTTTTAAAAGGGACAGACGATGAATAAGACTTGATAGATGATGCGTAGTATCTACTCTCAACCGGCGTATGACTAGATGTATGAACGTGGACAATACAAAAGGAGTACGAAAGGATCGTATGAGCTAAAGTTCTGTAGTACTTACCCACCCCGTGAAAAAAAGGCGTGGGTTTATGTATGTCAGACGATCCAGCGTTCTCAAGGGAGGGTTCTTTTTACCTAAGGGGTTGGAAGATTTTTGTATGAAGCTTACCTTATTTCTGCCATTTTGTTTTATTACAAAATAGCTCATCCATCAATAAGCATCAAAACAAACAAGATTTGTATGAAACAACATCTTCTGGAGCGTCAAATTTCCGAAATATAAGCCATCAAAGTTGTGCTGATTGCGAAGAATGTCACCTTTCACTCTCTCTCTCTCTTACCTGGTATGTGGTCTGTTTGTCCCTGTCTAGCGGCTGCGTAGTTCTGAGCGCGCCGCTGGTGGCGTGTACGGTGAAGGCGCGCCACGCTCCGGACGCGTCTTGTCGTATTCGGTACCGTACGGCACCGTTCGGACCTATGTCTGCATCTATTGCTCGGACTTCTACTACTGTTGTTCCTATTGTTGCGTTCTTGGAAGAAATTGGTAATATTAGGTGCATTTGTATGTGCAACGGACTTAAATTCTTTTTATTTTAGGAGTATTTCTTTAATTTCAAGTTAAGAAACAAAGCTTCATTCAATAAAACCTTGTTTAAATTTGAATATTTTAAACACACTCAAACTTACCTCTGGTACTTTGATAGTGACATTCTGCGGCGGATGCACGAACACAGGCGCGTGATCATTATAATCAGTCACACACAACCTCAGCTCGCCTCTCACCAAATTGGGGGGAATGCCCAAGTCTCTAGCTTCAACCACTAGTGTATAGTTGCCGAAGCGGTCTTTCAGTGATTGCCGAGCGAACAAACGTCCCGTGTTCGCATCGCCACCCACTTGCTCGAAACGAAACAGATCTAGAAATGGTATTTTTGTGTTAATAATAGTAGTATCTAAAATAGTTGGCATGAATGTTGGTGCAGAGAATCATGATAAGTGACGTGAAAACGGATACAAATATGAAGTAACAATATTTGATTTGTATCATCTTTTACCCAAAATAACAAGAAGAAACCATTAGAGGGGCAGTCGTGGTCGAGGTTCTGACAACGAATGGAAGGTCAATCCGTCAACACCTAAGATACTAATGATGTTGGCTCCCAGTCTATATCAAAAATAAGAGGCAAAACTTAATCTTTGGCTCCCTTGGGCGGATCTAGAGATCCTCATGTAATCCATCCATCTTTAATTTGACCTTCCTCTTCTTCTATACCTAATGGATAGAGGGACAGACATTCTTAATCATCATTCTGTTAGTCCATCATGTGCTTCATTCCTCTACATCGTATGTCGATACCAAGATTGACGGATCCCTTTAATTTTTTCTATCAAACTTCCTCTAAAATCTTGCTGGCAAGTTCTATGAAACATGATGACATACCATGTCCTTTCCCACCAACCAGATGGAACTGCACTCGTCCGTTGGGCGCGGAGTTATCATCTGCATCAGTAGCAGATACCGACACGATAGGTTCCCGATAGTTGTGGAACTCCGTTACAGTGGTGCAGTCAGATGGCACGTGCAGTATTGGTGGGTTGTCATTCACGTCTTCTATGTGGACTCTGGGGATAAGTAGATTAGCAGGTTTGAGTTTGAGGCAGTGTCAGTGCGTTTTTTGCCAATGTAAAGCCCTGTCATTGGACGTGGACAAGCTGCACATTCCAGGTTTTGAACGAGGCGAATTAGAGCTGTCCAGGTAAACAGGCTAATTACTGGTCAAACGAAATTTGAGACTATACAACATTAGTTTTAGTATATGCGAAACCTGAAACACGTGTCTAGTATTTTTATGTAAAGAATCTATGTACAAAATTTAAAAAACGTTTCATGAAAAATCACAAAGTTATAAGCTTGTTCTGTTACCTAGTTGTCCGTACAAAAACGTGGTCACCACGCAGCGAGATAATAATAATATGGTAGTAGGTACCTAAATTATTGCAATAGGTACTTAATGTCGCTCGGTGTCCAACTAGTAACTTTTTTAAATAATAGGCCTATGTAATTGGAGATTTAATAACCAGCATTTTCAGATTTAATTATCTGTGGATTGGCGCGCAATTCGAAATTCAAATAAATTTTATTCGAAAGCCGTGTTCTTTTAATTTCAAATTCAGTCATTTGTTTTTAGATAGCTTTCTGTTTTTGTGAAATTGTGGTAGTTTTTGGCGCCATGGATAAACTGAAAATTCGTACAATTTTCGAATATGAGTTCCTACGTGGACATACCGCTGCGCAAACAACACGAAACATTAACGACATATACGGGCCTAACACTGCTTGCATAAACACGGTCCATTATTAGTTCAATCGTTTTAAATCTGGAAATTTTGAGTTGAAGAATGAGCCTCGCGGTCGGCCGGTAACTATTGTCGACAACGACGAATTGAAGGCGCTAGTGGAAACGGATCCAATTCAATCTACGGCTGAGCTTGCTGCGGGCTTTGGAGTTAGTGTCAAAACGACATTGAAGCACTTGCGTCAAATCGAAAAGATAAAAAAGCTAAATAAGCTAAAATAAAAAAATAAATACAAAAAAAATGTTTTTAAAATTTTTATACAAATCTCCAATTTCATAGGTAAAGACCTAATATTTTTGGTATAAAACCATGTTATGGTTTAAAAATTATTGGAATCGATTCAGTTACTTATTCTGAACAAACTATTTTCATATACTAAAAATAATGTTGTATAAAGGAGAAGAAGACTATCAGGTTTTCTTTCCTAAGTAATCTCTTTGACAGTTGTAGTTGGCGCAGTAAGCGGTATGGTTTGAAGAAGCTGCTATAAAAACATGTTTAGAAAGCAACTGATTAGGAATCACAGCGTATCATTCGCTCTTTATTTGTTTTTCTTTCACATCTTTTCTCCGCTATCTAAAGGCAAATAGTGACTATAATATTTAATCCCATTTGTAAACAATGACTAAAGAAAACGCAAAGACAACGTTATTTTTAGCGGGTTTGATATCACATGATATTTTTTTCGGGGCTTTTTAGTTTAAACCATATTTTTAGTTTACGAGGAATCTTGCAAATAAGAAAGTTGGTTACTTACACAATTTGTTTGAAAGCGTTACGACTTTCCCCGCTAAGGTATCCAAACTGATAGTTGTCCCAAGCTTCAATGACAAGGTTGTATGTCGCCTGAGTCTCTCTGTCCAGCCAATCGGACACTGTCAGTGCACCTGTATCTGCGTTTATCAGAAACTTGCCCTGTAAAGTGAGAGTTGTTAAAAACCATTTCTGATTTTAATAAAAGGACCTCTGTCTTCTGAAAGCAAGTTTCAAAGCTCTGGGATCGCTCTGTTTTTGCAACGGTTATTAATTGCTTCTCGAGACATTAAAAATATGTACATTTCATGATTATAAATGATCGTAGTTTCGTTAAGGTACTTATTTTAATTGTATCGTTCACACAACGTGAACAATATAATGATTCAACAATATAATCATTCTTAGCAAATTAGAATAATTTAATGATAAAGAATTGTGCAGAAAAAGAAGGATGTTTTAATCGGTTTAATCAAAGATTTTTTATGATTTATTATTCCGTCTCGTCTAACGAAAATGCTCTCTGCGGAAGACAGGGTATTGTAGCCCCGCTTGGGAGAGGTCTTTGTCCAGCAGTAAGATTTCATTTTCATTGAACAAAACAATTTGCCAAACCAAACAATTGACATCTCCAGAATTATCTACTTAACTTAAAAGAAACTCTTGATACACCAGTGTGCTCAAGTTATTTCTCTGTTACTAATGTTACCTGCGTGGACATCCGATCGAGTAAGTAGGTGATCTTCCCGAACTCGCCCGAATCGGCGTCTCGAGCCAGTATGTTAGCGATGGTGGTCCCAGGTTCTACGTCCTCCAGAACTCGGTACTCAAATGCTGATGACTCGAATATTGGGTTGTTGTCGTTTTCGTCTAACACCTAGAAACAGTCGTGACAGGTCAGTGGTTCTATATGAGGATGGATGCAGCCCTACGTAATACATTAATATACTTCCGACTTTTCACCATGGGGGAGGCAAAACTACAGGACGCCACGGATGCAGCCAGTTTATCAAATTAATGTAACAAGAACACAAAGATTTCGATTTTCTTTTGTTCGAACCCTTAGTTATCTTATGAGTACTTTAGGATTTCCTCCGAAGATAGCTACTACATTAAAACATAAAGGTAGGTAAGAACATAAGGTTGACTAGTAAAAATGCCTATGGCATTAAGTCTGCCTCTGTACTTTGTGCTTGAAGTGTTAAATAAATAAAACATAGGTTAATTAAAGCTTTGGAATATTTACTATAGGTAGCGTCATTTACACCATTTTCTATTTATACTTAGTAACGCTGCTATTTTCCTCATAAAACTACATACCTAGCCTACCTACAAAGGATTCTAAAATAGGTATGTGTCACACGCACAGGACAATACAAACAGCAAGTTAAATTCAGATTACCTTGTAACTAAGGTAATATTTATATGAATCCCTCTTTTTCTTATAACCGCTTGCTCACTGTTGAGTCGTTACTTAGATCTTCTCAGTAGAAGCCCCGAGTCTGGATTAGTGGCCAATTAAGAGGTTCGCGCTACTACATAATGCGACTTATCATAATTGGTAAAATGTGGGTAACCACTGACTAACGCTTCGGTAAATAGAGGCCTGATGTTTTCCATACAGGGTGTAAGGGACAGCCCTCCACAAACAGGCAGACAGGGTGCATTCAGCTCCTTATTTTGAATCATAATTTTTCCCCGGATTTTTTTTTTCAGTTATTATTCCTTTATTTCACTCCATTTATGTAAATAATACAGCTAAAATAAAAATCCAACAATGGATGTTGAAATACTTTAACGAACGACGCGTGATATCAGCTGTTCACTTCCTGCCTAGCTACAGAGTTCATCTAACTCGTCGTCGCGCTTGCCGTTCGCTACGTGCGTTTTGCCACGGTAACGATACATTGCGTAAGAGGAAATAAAACAAATCAAATTTATTGGATTCCCATAACAGTCCTGAAATAATTTCTTGTACCGGTCATCTTAGTGTGATATACTGAATTTACCCCATCAGTTTGTGGAGAGTTGTCCCTTTGTCTATGTTTGTAAAAATCAATGTCTGTTTGTACGTTTCGCACCCTATAGGCTCCTAAACAACTGAACCGATTTATATAAGATTTTGCAGTTGTTCTACATACGCCTGGGATGGTTTCTGAAAAGAAAGGCATTGCAACGCATAACGGCACAACTAGTTAAAGTATAAAAATAACAATTTACCTGTATAAACATGTCGACTACAGAATACCGCGGAGGAATACCGCTGTCTACCCCTTTGACAGTGAGATTGATCCATGGATACAGTTCGTGGTCTATCTTGCTGGCTACCACAATCTCGCCTGTTTTGCTGTCCATGTGGACTAGGCTTAGGAGCTCATCGCGTCCTGTTGATAACATTAAAATAGTTTATAATTTTTTTTATCGAAATTGGCAAGTTTTGAGAGTTAGGATGTGAACGGTGAAATTACAGAAAGATTAGCTGTAGCGTGTTTTACCACAGTCTCCAAAAGCTAGGGGTACATCTGGATAACCATTAGATTACAACAACCAATTACATAGTTTTAAATGACATTTGACCTCAAATAAAATTAATGTCTTCCAGAGATCCGATAGGTCGTCGATTTTGAATTATTATCTGTACTTTAAAGACCTTGCACCTGATCAGTATTCACGAACTACGATTCGGGAAGTCGTATATCTATCTTTTAATTGCTTAAGTACAGAGAGCGACAAAGACACGGCTTTCCGAATCGAAATCGAATCGTTTGTGAAAACGGAGGCAGAACAGTTCATCGAAGTTATTGGGATAGACGAGCCCAAATGGCCTAAAAATAAACGTATAAAAAAAGAACGAAAACAAAATATATTTATTTGTCTCCAGGACATGACGTGCATCATACAAAATGACAATAAAAAAAAACAATAAACATACAACGCATAACAAATATTTGTAAATTCATCAGGAAGGAACAATAAAACTAGACAGCTTTTGATTGACAGCTTGCACGGCGTGACTGCGACAAGCATGATGCTGTGCTATGGAGGGCCCACAGCACAGCGCTGGTTTTCAGTGGTCACCCGTGACAAAACGTACGGAACCCAAGACAGCAAATACCAATACTTCTAATAATACTTGCCTTCAATAAAATAATTCATACTCTTGTTCTTATCGGCATCATCAGCTATAACCGTTGCTATATTCACACCATTCTTCGAGTTCTCAGTGATAGAGGTCTTGTATAATGGTTTTCTGAACACCGGGTTGTTGTCATTCTCATCGTCGACGATTATCGTGAGGGTTGCCAAAGCGGTCTGAGGGGGGCCACCGTCGATAGCTGCCATGTCTTCCACGGTAATCACTAGTTTTACTATCTCGAGTTTTTCTCGGTCTAAAAGTCTGGTTGGTGAGAGAAATAAAATGAGCTAGTTTTATGAATTCGTTTTTTATGTCATTATCATGCCAAGCCCCTTTTTCCATTACAAACTGAGGTACGATTCCACAATCTGCCTCGGTACTGGTGTTGTTATATTTTTTGCTAGAAAACTAAGTGAGATCTGTCTGGCTATGTGAACGATTTTTGTGGATATAGGAAGTAAGGCTGCTTGTCTGGCTATTCCAGAAGGGTCACCATGGGATGTCTTCTCCGTTACATATAAAAAAAAAATATCAATTCTTTTCTTACTAGTTTCATATTAGAATCTGATTATCCGTTAAAACCTTGATATTTAATGAAAAAATGATGTAGCCTGCTGACGACCAACTAACGGCTAATGGCTAACATGATAGTTCATAAAAAAGAGTTATAGAAATGAATGAACAGCATAACATTATTTTACCTGACCACCTTTAACGTCCCATCCACGGCGTTGAGGTCCCATAAAGACAGATAATCATACTCCGCCATAGATATAGGTATCCCATCTTCATCTCTGGCAACACTGCCGGTCTTGTCTATGGCATAGCGCAACACTGGCTGGTCGTCGGGATCGTAGGCAGTCGCGCGGTATATTTGGGTCCCTACCTGAGGAGATAAACTTGCGTTGAAATGTGGATAAAAATTACGCATGTTTGATCAATAGGTTGTTAAATATTTAATGAGCTTATGCAGCATGATTTCCATAGCGAAAGTTGTTTAGTATGGTGGATAGAATCACCTCCTTGACTGATACAGGAACTCATTGGCCTCGTATTCACAAACGCTTCGATTCGACAAGTCGTATATCTATCTTTTTTTGGCATTACGAAAGCGAGCGAGATTGACATACGACTTTCCGAATGCTGGCTCGGGCTGATGCGTTGATGATCAGAATAAGTAGTAGGTTTTTTTATTATAACATCACCGCCTCTTCTCGTTCTCTTTATGAAAATGGACATGTCCTTTGAACATACGCTTGTAGCAGATACTACTGTTTTATATGAATATTGGCAACTTGTCACCTGCGTGTTCTCCCTGACGGTGATAGTGCCGGGTTCCACGAGCGCGGGCGGCTTGTTGTTCACGTCCACGATGGTGAT
Organism: Noctua janthe; assembly: GCA_910589295.1. Classification (NCBI taxonomy): domain Eukaryota; kingdom Metazoa; phylum Arthropoda; class Insecta; order Lepidoptera; family Noctuidae; genus Noctua; species Noctua janthe. Next base: position 6,017,967 of record OU342561.1, read on the forward strand.
GTTCACTAGGACTGCCGCGCTTAGTTGCTGGTCACCGATGCCGCCGTCTAACGCCACCTATGAATATTTAATACATTGTATTTTATAATTTATACTAGCGACCCGCCCCGGCTTCTCACGGCACCACCTATCGGGCTCAAAAACCAACCATACACATTCACAAAATTTCGTTGAAATCGGTTGGGTGGTTTCGGAGATTAGCGAGTACGAACATAGTGGCACGTGTTTTTTTATATTAATATAAATAACGACCACTGGTCAGATGAGTTTAATGTGCATTGAAATAAGGTTTAAATTACACAAATTGACGCCGGCGTCAAACTTGCTCGTTATATAAAACAACTGTAGCACTCTTGTTTGATGTGGTATGAAAAAAGTAGTGTCAAGGGAATTTGTTCTTAACCACCCTAGATATTCGTTTCAAAGCTATTTCGTTCTGTTAAATAGATTCTGATTAGCAATAGAAGGCAGATTATAGTTAATATGAATATTATTACAATCAAAATAGCTTATTACGATAACCGGCATTTTCTTCGAGATCTTTTTCTGGAAAATCATTTTATACATACCACTGTAAGCGTATATTTATTGCTCTTCGGCGTAGTCTTATCAGGATCCAGAGTAGATCCGTTAGCAACGGATACTACTCCCGTACGGGACTCTATGACGAACTTGTCGCTGGCGCCGCGTTGTATGCGGTATACTACTCGGTTGTTGGGGGATGATCCGTCGGCATCACGAGCTTTTACCTGAGAACGGAAATAAAATTGAAATTTGGTTTTGAAGTATTGCAGAGCACAATGAATAATTATTGAGGATTTTCAAGCAACATTCTTGTGTTTGTTAAGCCGTTGGTCCCGGCTGTAATTTGTACATCTTTGATAGTTGTTACAGGTAGTCAGTGGCCCGAAAGTCTGACAACCAGTCTTAACAAGGGGTATCGTATTACCCAGTACGAACTGGGTTGTGGAGGTCAGATAGGCAGTCGCTCCATATAAAATACTGGTATTCAGCTGCATCCGGTTAGACTGGAAGCCGACCCCGATATAGTTGGGAAAAGGCTAGGCAGATGATGATGATTTTTGTGTTTTCAAATTAGACTTGTGTCGAGATTAGTACGAAATCGGAGTTTTAGATTTAAGTGAATATTTGAGCAAACTTGGGCAACATTCCAAAACTAAGACCATTGAGATTTTTATGGTAATGTGCTAACTGTAAACACTTCACGCTCTTATTAACAAAACCTTGTAAATTCTTCTTGAAACTTTCTTGTGAATTAATTAAGGGAATTTGACAGTCGTTTTCAATTGGGCACACCCCCATGTTTTGTCAAATAAATAAATATACATAAAATATTTATTTAACAAAACATGCACAGCATTACAGATAAATAAATTTAAATTAATAAAACATCAAATCATCTCATCTGTTTCTAGAAATCTGAGATGAAGAAAGATAAATCATTCCTAATTGAAGTCTTCATACCTCTAATACACTGGTACCTCCCGGCATGTCCTCTGGTATAGATCTCTTGTACATCATCTGTTGGAACAGCGGCGCGTGATCGTTCACGTCTTGTACATAGATCGTCACGGGTATCGTTGAGGATAAGGACGGCTCGCCAAAGTCGCGGGCCCGCACCTAAAAATATAATAAAGGTTTCAAAAGGAAAGTAAATTCAGAATGATAATGTTTGGATAGACCCATCGTAAAGTTCATAGGGCCCCAAATTCAGAGGAGCGTTACATGGGCAGTTCCATTAAACGCCCCGCGCTGCACGCACCAAAAAAGGCTCTTTCTAATAATGGCATCCTTAGAAGTTACTGTAGGTCGCGTGCTCTTAGCACTGATTAAATGAGTCGATAACGCCTAAAGATGGCAATGCTTTAAATAAAATCCGAAATGCGAGTCAACGAGGACAAGCTTGTATAGAAAAAGTGTTTACAATGCTGCCTCTAGCTTTTAGGGTCCAGTCGAACTAAAAGGATGGAAGCATAACATGACATACAAGTCGAGTCGACCGCTATTTAAAACATTTCGTGTTAAAAGAAAAATTAATGGGAGCGTGGGTGTCAATTTTACGCTTCTTCATCTTCTCGAATCGATGAATCGGATTTTGTCGGACTAGTGCGTAGCAACCCGGACAGTTCTGTCATTTGCCTCATTCAAGTCCTGGGGGGTGCAATTAGTTGTGCACGACGGGCAGGTGAGAAGGTGTGGCATATCCTGAGTAGGAGCTCCACACTCGCATTGTGTCCGAGATGAGCACATTATACCCCATCTAGCCAAATTGGATCGGCAGCAAATATTACGCTAACACATGTTACACATGATAATCTGATGCGCACGAAATACAAGTACGTTTGTGCATTTTTTTTTTGTCAGCCTTAACTGTCCCACTATTGGGCAAAGATCTCCCTCCATTCCTTCCACTTTTCTCAATGCTGCGCCTCTTCTGTCGTTTATGCATTATTAATAATATAAATTGGTCAGAAACTCCTCTCACAGTCAGATGTATCGGTCGTAGGTTGCTGTTATCACCAGGTATCTGCTCGAAGTCCAGTCCTCCAAGTGGAGTGATGATGCCCAAGTTTGGGTCTATTGAGAAGTTGTTCTTGTAGTCTCCGCCGACTATGGAGTACTCTATGTGGCTGTTCTTTGTACCTAACACAAAAAAAATGGCTGTATGAAATGATTGTTTAAAATGATTGTACAAGTTACTGGTTTATTAATTGAGGTCTTTTTTAAAAGAAATAAAACACTTAAACAAATAAGTACATGGAATTATTTAAACATTTTATAATGATAATGTCGCTTTTAGCATTAATTTCACATTCAGACTTGGATTCGGTTTTCACCATCATTTCGAGAGTTTAATTCGAAAAGTTTTACCCCACATTTCGACCCTCTATACTAGAACTAAACTTTCCAAGTACCGTGTCTACGGCCGACAGCGGCAAGTCTTGTAAATGTGCCGCAGCCGCCCCTCGTACCCTTCAGTCCCTTACGCGTACAGCTAACCCGCATACACATTCGGACCATATTGTCACGGAGTTGGTCTGGCTGTGGCCTTTTGTTTACATACGATTTTTTTACTTTACAAAAAACGTTGAAATATCAACAAAAGAAACATACCATTCAAATCCAAATCCCTAGCTTCAAGCACGAGTGGATTTTCAAACTCCTTTTCAGTTTCCAATAACCTCGCTTCATACTTATTGGCCAGGAACATGGGCGCGTTATCATTGACATCCTCTATGTTAATAATCAACTGAGCTGTGTTCCTGTTTCCTTTGCCCAAGTCGTCTCTGGCTTCAACGGTGAGATAATGGCGGGAAATTAACTCGCGGTCGAAACTGTCACCGCCAGCTTGTTTGACGGTTATTACTCCCGATATCGGGTTGAGATTTAATCTGAAATATTCACGTTCAAATAATTTTTAACTATACAAAGGAATACTGGATGCGAGTCGCACGGGACCGGTCAATGTGGCGACACTTGGGGGAGGCCTGTGTCCAGCAGTGGACGTCTTTCGGCTGAGATGATGGATGAAGATGATGATACAAAGGTATTATTACGTATTCATTCGTAAATCACTCTGAGCGCCCCCCACATAGAAATTTTTGATCGTTTATTATAAAAAATATCTGCTGTTTTCTACAAAAGTGCAATACCTACTCGTAACCGAGTGTATAAATGTATGGAACAGCTGTTTTTTTTTAATAACCAATGAAATTTTCTGTCAGAATGATGTCCTGAATACGTGCTAACCGTTTTCGCGTCGGTGTCCCTTCTACCCTGTATGTATAGCGTGTTCTATGAGAGCGAGTGTGTGAGAGAGAAAGAGGAAGTAGTAAGATAATAATAATAATAATAATAGAGCGGAGTGCATGACATGACGTCAGGACTGTGAAGACGTGTATTTAATTAAACTATACGATGATGTTTACTGGTAGCGAATCTTTATTTTTAAAGGTTTGGTCAAACCAGTGCAGAGAAAGTGCAGACAAATTGTGGTTGCAGCTCTGTATACCGGTATCTGACAGATAATTTACTGAAATATCTGTCAGAGTTCTGTGTCCATAGCCGGACCACTATCTGTCCGTAGCGGTCTTACCGCTTCTTAATGGTAAAGGGCAGATGTCTCCTACAAAAAAAATCATTCTGTACAGGTCGGGTTTCAATATCTGGTATTATTACTCCCTTAATGGCTTACAACAGAAAGTTATAAAATAAATATACTTACAAATTAGCAATGCTCCCTCCAAGACTGGTATACCTGATCCCCCTGGTCCCATAATTATCGGAGTCCTGATCAAGCGCCTGCACCCACGCGACAGTGGTACCAACCCCACAGTTCTCCGGTATCGATACCGTGTACAACGACTCGGTGAACTCTGGGAAGTTGTCGTTCTCGTCCTTTATGTGGACTACTATTGGCACTATGCTGGAATTGAGGGAACAGTGTGATAAATGGTATGCGTTATTTTAAATTAGACTTTATGTTCCTATGGCCTATTTGTGTAATCTTTACATTTGCTAATTTACAAATGACCAGACCGCCTCGTTGGTCTCATCATCATCCACTGCCTGAATTTACCTACTGAGGGCCTCTCTTTTCCTGTGCCAATCTCCACGACCCCGAGTCAGCGCTATCCAGTCCAATCTCGGTATGGTCTAGTGGTGACCAATGGCGACTGGTGAGCATGTGGTCAAAATTTTATTAGGTTTTTACATTTCAATCATCAAATTTCTCAGTAGCAGCCGCAAGTCAGAATTTGGGCCCGGTTGATGGCAATAGGCTCACGCCCTATAACATAGGTCATAAAAACAGAACTGGCGAAATGTGGATGTACTATTTGGTACACCTCTGCCTACAGCTATGTTCCCTACGCAGGGTTTGCGTATAAAATATTAAAAATTAGTTTGGTATGGCGACTTCTATACAACATTGATTTGGCTGCAATGTCAACGTGTTGGTTTAAGTTAGTTCGATACTTTCTTAAATAGATGGCGCTAACGTCACCTAAGACGTTATTAATGGAACGAAAATTTCGAGATCTGTGAGCGAGGTGCGATTGTCTAGTTGGTTAAGACATCCGGTGTACTGAATCGGAAGGTCGCAGGTTCAAACCCTGCTCGCACTGGAATTTTTCTTTCCATGTCAAAAACAGCTATGTTCCCTACGCAGGGTTTGCGTATAAAATATTAAAAGTTATGTTATAAATTATAAATAAGCAGGTTTTATAACCTGGTTATTAAATTACAGTGTACTTTTGGTTACATTCAACTGTACATACTAACTACTGCCTCTAGCACTGGGCAGCACTAGAACTATGCTGGTGACTGCAACTACAAATAGGCACTGAGAGTATAAAATGGCTACCACGGAAGTGTGGTAGATTGTACGACTACAGAAGCAACTTAAAAAAGTGTAGATGGCGTTAAACATAAATAAAATTAAGTAACAATTATCAGTTTAAAAATTTTCAAACATACCTCATTTTAGGATCTTTGGTAACGATTTCTTTGGCGACTAGACTGAAATTCATAACAGTGACCTTCTCATAGTCCAAGAAGGATGCATCATTGACTCTGATGAGGAATGACGCCTCGTTGATACCTTTGAACGGCGTCACGTCGAACACGCCGTGGTCTCCAGTTAGGTATAGCTCGAATGTACCGTTTTTGCCCTGAAAAATATAAAAGATTTTTTTATTTAGAAGTAAACTAGCCCTAGTCCTTGTTGTGTTTTGTACCTGGCTGGCCAAATAGCACTGTCAGGTTTTGAAAGGTGGTGTTTATTAATGAGTCCTTTGTAACTTGAATAAATAGTAGTAATAGTAAGCAACGAATTATTGTCGGGCCTACGCTGTTCCCCCATACTTAAGTACAAATGCTGTATCCATGATAATTGTAATACTAAATGATTTGAAAAGAGTAACCATGGAGTTTCTTGCCGGTTCTTCTCCGTAGGAAACGACCAACCCGAACCGTGCACCTTTTCGTCGACGTTTTATAAGTGCCCATTGAGGCCTATGTGAAATAAAATATTTTGATTTTGAATAAATGAATTATTAAGGGTTGAAACTCTGGAGTCGTGGGGTTCGAGTGCTCATAGCCTGTTTAAGGAAATTTCGAAACGCCTAGTTGACGCTTCCCGTGACCCAAGGGCTGGCTTTTACTTTGGCCAGAGGCTAAGTGCTGCCATACAACGTGGCAACGCCGCTAGTCTCTTGGGCACATTACCAGCTGACAGCGTTGAGGAGGAGTTTTTTGATGCCCTTTTGTAGTTTGTTGTTAGTTTATTTATTTTGGTTATTTAATAGTTTTTAATTAATAATGTATTTAGTTAGTTTTTTAGAATTTAATTGCTACATAAATAACCTACGTATCACATTAGTAGGAACTACGACTACCCTGTTCTCGCAGTTGTGATGTTAGATGCCTATTCTTAACCCGAACCGTGCACCTTTTTGTCGACGTTTTATAAGTGCCCATCGAGGCCTATGTGAAATAAAATATTTTGATTTTGAATAAATGAATTATTAAGGGTTGAAACTCTGGAGTCGTGGGGTCCGAGTGCTCATAGCCTGTTTAAGGAAATTTCGAAACGCCTAGTTGACTCTTCCTTTGACCCAAGGGCTGGCTTTTACTTTGGACAGAGGCTAAGTGTTGCCATACAACGTGGCAACGCCGCCAGTCTCTTGGGCACATTACCACCTGACAGCGTTGAGGAGGAGTTTTTTGATGCCCTTTTGTAGTTTGTTGTTAGTTTATTTATTTTAGGTTATTTAATAGTTTTTGGTTTTAATTGAATGGAATGTGAAGTGAAACAAAAAATAAAGTTCGTCATACTATTAAGAAAAAGGTTACCTTTATTATCATTAAATCTTGCTCTTGTCATTATTAAGGAAGCAAATGCGGCAGTTTAGCTTGTAAGAACAATTGAATTATAAAATTTTAATATAACATTATGAATTGCTGTTCACAGTGTTATACCACTTATAACACCATATGCCTACGTTGTGATATGCATATAAATGAATTTGTAGCAGTATGTAAGGATAGTAGCAGGTGGCGTTCTGCTGGGGTGGTTTCTGCCTACCCCCATGGGGAAAAAGGCAACATAGCATGTATTTACAGAATTTTAACAATTAAAATCATCAATACAACCCTCATGTTCTTCTAATCCCATTGAATCAATTAAATGACTATTTTAAGAAAAAGTCATTCTATGGAGTTAAATTTAAATTTGAATTTCGAGGGCCACCCTGGCACTTTGCCCTTAACCTTTTAAACGCAATTCTCACATTCACATTCCCTGTATGCCAAACAACACAAATATGTGACAAAATGGTAGGCAAAATTGTGGCTTGGCATGGTGGGCATGTGCGTGCCTTAATGTTCTGGTGTTCAAAAGGTTAAACAATTTTACTAGTGATGTCAGATTGACTGATGTCAAAGTTGAGTGTCACTTTTGTTCAAATCATAGACACACATAGATACATCAACACACCTTTTTTCTATGGATAGATAGTTCTTGTTGAATTTCATAGGCAATATTAAATATTCATACCTGATCATAATCAAAAACTTCCGGAATAGCATCCTTTAAGAATGTGATGGGTGTATTCTGTTGTGCATTCTCCAATATTTCACCCACATATCGGTCATTTCTGAACCGAGGAGTTTCATCGTTCACATCCGTTACTATAACTGTCACTTCGGTGGTAGCACTGGGCATTGGTGATATGGTGCGGGATTCTTCTGTGGCCTGTAAATGTATGAAATGGAGAATTAAATAAGTAATCACACTGAATGGCTAAATGGTTGGTAGTAGGTACCGCTGCGCTCACTGACGGTCAACCACTTTTCACGCTTATGCCTTGAGTTGTAAGGTTGAAAAGTGTTTGACAGTATTCTTAAACAAAAGCAAGGTCGTGCACTACTGACTTTTATCATTTAGTTTGATTATTAGGAAATTCAGTTTTTAATCTGCCAAACAATTGCCTATCCTTGTAAGGGCTCAAAAGTTTTGATACCACAGTTTTATATTGTTTCTAGTACCACATCTGTTGGAAATGTGATCAATTTAAGAATCTAAAAGTAAATTACCAATATTTCCAATATGTAAGCCCCATTGCTGTTATTAGGGTCCTCCCTATCAAGTTGATTGACTGTGTAAACCACTCCTGAACTGCTGTCAATGTCAAAATGTTCCTCTCCCCCTGCTATGATGCTGTATGATATGCGGTTGTTAATACCACGGTCACCATCAATTGCTCGCACTGGAAATAAGAAGACACAAAGGATGCAATTATACAAAAGAAACTAGTATCATATTATATTGAAAAAAATACTCATTATGAATGAGCCATTCTTGATGATGATGAGATATTCTTTTCAAATGTGAGTAGTAGTATCTTTTAAATGAAACAAAACTTTTTATTGAAAAATGATTTGTCTGACACTCTCTGATAACTCAAATAAAGCTTTAAAAATATCAGTAGTAAGAATCATGATTTCTAAATGCTACATCCGCTCTGAGTTGGCCAGTTATCAAGAATGTTTAAACATAACATACCTTGCAAAACAGAGGTCCCAACTGGCGCATCTTCGCTTATTCTTGTCACAGGACTAGCAACAACAAACTCTGGAGGCTGGTCCTCTACATCCTGGACTTTAATAAGGATTGCAGCAGTCCCAGTATTTACCCTGCCTTGGTTCGCACGGTCCACCGCCAGCACTCGAAGTTGGTACAACGACTTTCGTTCATAATCCAACCGATTTGTCAAACGGATCACCCCCTTCCCGTTAACGGTTTGCACAGCGAAGTTATGTACGTCTCCATCGAGTTCTTGTAAGTGGTATAGCACCTGAAATGAAGATTTTTTAAAGAAAAACAATGATTTTCAAACTTTTCAACAAGTCGCGTCACATGAAAATGACATTAAAACATTTGACACTGACAGCTAAAGCTGACAGCTGGCAAGGAGGCGTTTACGAAGGTTGTAATACTGTCTCAATTTACCTCTATATTTCTATTCACCCAAAATTCCGGGGTTCTTTCGGAACTTGTATCATCTCATGCACGCCAATATCTGTCGCCAGGGTTTTATTTGATGAAATAATTTGCTGATTGTGAGATGATTGTTTAATATAGACGGTTATGGATTTAATATTGTATTCGTTTTTAGTAATAGAGAAGTTTGGAAGAAGAAGAAATGCTGCGTCGACCCCAAATATATTACATTGGGATAAGAGTAGTAGTATGAAGACGATGATTCGTTTTCGTTGCCTATTTCTTTCTCTATAGCAATCAAGACAAAGATAGAACCTGCAAGCTGCCTAGGGCTCGCGGATCCTTTAGAGCAGCCTGTAGCCCGCGAAATGGTTGAGTTTAAAAATAAATAGTTGTATACTTGTCCGTAAGCTCCTTCATCAAGATCTGTTGCTTCCACAGTAGTTAAAATTCCAGGAGAAGCATCTTCCTTTACTGTGATTGCAGAGGGATATGGTTTGAAAATTGGTTCGTTGTCGTTTACATCTTCGACTAACAACAAGAAGCTTTGGGTAATATAATTTCCATCTCCTAAATGTCCATCAGTCAATGTTAATACAAAAGAATATTCATCACGGACCTGAAAGAGAAAAAAATATTATCAGTCACAATGGCAAAACTCATTTTGTTAAACTTTTTATATCTCGCCTACCTAATAGGTATGTACTGGCTGATTTGGTCGATAAAACATTTTATTAGCCAAATGGCAATTAAAAATAATAAGTTTTTTTTTAATAAATACAAATGGCTGTTCTGCTTTTTTTCAGCTAAAACAACCAGTATCTACTTAGACAGAAATGTTTATTATTAAAAAGATTTTTTTTTAAAGTAAATTAACAATTTTAATTTTACAATCTATACTTTGATCCTGTCCTTTTGATAAAAATCTTACAGGCAAAGAAGGGTCAGTGGGGTCGTCTTAGGGGTATGGAGCTAAGATCTCGATAAAAAAATGTTAAAAATAATTTAGTTGATGGAGGAGTACTTTGACGCCTAAGTGTCCTTTTGTCGTCGTTGTTTAGATTTTTATATTTTCTTACTTTTAGTCTTATTTTTATCATTAGTTTAGTTCTATTTGTAGTCTGTATATAATTTAGTTGATTAAAAAAAATATATATATTATTTAGGACTTCTGAGACCTTTTGACATTCATCTAGTTTTGCAAAACCTGCAAGTAAAACAAACAACTCACCTCTCTATCTAATTCCTTAACTAAATAAATATTAGCTTCGTTGGATGAAATGGCTTCTAATCTTATAATATCACTACCAAGTTGGTCTCTAATGCCAAATTGTAACGAATCTCCATCGGGGTCAACGCCCCTCAGCCGGTATATTAGGCTACCTGAAATTAAAATAACGGTCAATTCTCTTAATTAAACACACACATACTTGAACATACTATTTACGGCATTTACCGTTTGTGTTTGAGTAGGTAGTTAGAAAATAAAAGTAATTGGGTATCTCACATGCATACCTACACATACATACCTACTAAGAATAAAGTGGTTACCTAAATTGGGATTGGGACAGGAGAATGATCTCATTATTATCCTGCCCTTAACCCAATGTCAACATAACATCACATCACATTTCCAAACATTATTGCTAACAGTTCCTACCTAGCTACCTAACCTGAGCTAAACTGGAAGAGCAGATTCCGAAATGCATTACCGACTCGACCTCATGCAAGCTTTAGGTAGGTACTTTTCTGGAGCTTTTCGTACGGAAGTAGACAAATGATTACGGCATTAACAATCAAACAAGATAAAATAAGTCAGCTTTCATAGAAAATTATTGTATCATGAAACTAGGAGACACCTGCAGAAGTTTAGATGAGTCAGAACTATTTATTGGCTTAGGTACAGGAAAGATATGAACAGTTGTGAATTCGCAGCCCTTGCGTGAGTCATTTCTGTTGCCGACTGATGGAAAGCCTAATGGCCAAACTTGGCTCACTCTTTAGCTGAATGAAGCAAGGTAAAGTATAAAGGTGTAACAAGACCCTTAACGAAGCCAAAATGCACATGTTCTTCCTGTTATTGCGATCATTTTATTGTTCTAGACCATACCTGCGAACCTTCTAATTACGGATATATTGGGGGTCAAAGTTCCAACAATTTCACAAGTTTTTTTTTTTAACATGTATTTAATCAAAGAAGTTTACTATTATAACCGTGCCCGTACTATTCAATCCATCCATAAGCATAATGTTTTGAGTGCGTTACATTGAGTCCTACCGTTAAACGTGATATTTCATATTATTTTTGCGTAAAGTTACTTAGTTTGATGTTGTACATAATGCTTGGTTGGCTTCGTGAAGAGTCCGTTTATACCCAGGTACATACTAACTACCTACCTTCTGTGTAGTTCTTCTCAATATCAATCCATTTGTCCTAGGCGGAATATAAATGAAAAAGATGATTATCTAGTAGGTTTAACCGAAAAAATATTTTCGTCGTCCAAAACCTGATTCATCAATAATTGGAGTATTCCAATTTATGTGAGTCATCGCCATTAAGTCATTACCCTGGTCAGGCTGACGTTTAATTTCTTTTGTAATACCAAACGGTCGAAACTCGAACCCCATGAGGTATAATATAAGCATATTACGCTTTGCTACTGTTGCTAGTTAACTAATCGTACTTCGTTGTAATAACATCGACGATTAGTAAAATGCAGTGTGAGCAAGGGATCGTTCGAACAGCTCAAAGGCTTCCCTATGTTTGCACCAGTTGTCGTGGTAACCCCACTCTACCTGTTCCCCTAAGTAAGAATAATTTCCGGTTGTCAGCCTTACGGTACACGACGGGTTGTCCAACTTTGAGTAGCTTTTAGGGAGTCGAGTCGACATAGCAAGTGTATCGAGTTAGGTTATTAGTATCATGTTCAATGTCGGTGTCTTATGATTGCGGTTTCGTCAATTGATACTTTTGAAAAATATCAAATTAATATCTGTATAGTAGAATAATTAATAGTACCTAGATATCATTTGACACCTATTCTTTATGAAACTACTCGTATAAACGGATTTGGTCTATTTTCCACCGCTGGCTACTGTGGACAGATTTTGGTCTCAGTAGGTATCTCTATCTATAGCATGATTAAATATACCTTCTGGTGACGACAAAGAGGCATTTTAGGGTAAAATATGTGGTACTTACCCACTGGTGTGTCATGTCCTTCTTTCAGCCTGACCACAATTTCTGACTGCCCATCTATGAGAAACCTGGGCGGTCTGTTTGCGACCACCACTTCTAGAATCGTCAGGAGCAACCAGAACCCTGTGATGCATTTGTACTGAACCGGTTTTAACCGGACTCGCGTCGGGTGAGATGTAACCCTCGCATGCATTGTAGTCAGTCATCTGTCACATCTGGCCTTGTTGCTGGTTGGTTGTGAGACCATTTTCTCACTTCGCACGGTTTCTCCGTGGGAAGACGCGTGCGGTATCGGTGAAAGTGTCACCTCACTGACTTGATTTTAACCCCTCGACGTGACTTCACGGGCACCTGTAAAACGAACAAGTGTTAGATTTATAATTCATTGTTATATTTGAAAGGCAGTTCTCACTTTTGTTGGAAATGTGTGAAAATTATCATCTCGTTGATGTCTTTGCATAGAGAGTTAGCGAGTTTACAACTAATTCATTATCAGTCCGGGAAATTGATTTTTCATTGCTTGTCGTTAATGTGACAAGTTTCTGTCGCTTTTATCAATGATATAGTACAGTAATGGGTTCTATACCAAACATGGTTTCTTTGAAAGTAATGTCGAGGCAATATTAACAATAAATAAACTTCTAAAGTATTCACCCACTTACCTACTCTTCTGTCTAGTGGATGTACCTATCCTTTAGAAATATGAAACTATCAAATACAGTTTGAGTATATTCCTAGTCAAACTAATGTCCCAGAAACAATCAATAAGTCATCAGACTTAGCCGCAAATGCCGATCACAACACAACTTTTTCTTTCACATCAAAGCTGTGAAGTCCCTTGTGTCAGTGGGTTATCTCTGCTGAGTATCATTACGGGAACTAGCGCGTGGCGACGATGCCGAAGTGAGCATTTGCTAACTTGCCGTATCTCATTGTTTTCAACAGCCTAAGTAGTGCTGCCGTTGGCACATAATCTTGGCTAACTAGAGAGATAGGTCCACTTTCGAGGCAATCTTTTTGAAGTTAGATGCTGATGATGCTGATGATAGCTTTATGTCTTGATTCAGTCTGAATAAAATCATATCGTTAATCATGAAGTCTTACCCACGGGCTATGTTTTGGCAACCGAATGCGTATTTCACACGGACTTTCGAATCATATCAGTGGAAATGCAAAAATGATGCAACATTAATTTGTAAAAGTAAAACAACAAGGTTATATTTCTCTCATTGTAATGTAACATCTATTGTTTAGACTGAGTTATTAACCATCAACTAAATAATGTGTGATTAACGCTGAAGATGTTACGACAGCCTGCATTATTAAATTGAATAGGTTTATACACAAGGGTTATTCACACGCATCAGGTTTGCGAAACAATTATGTAAAAACAATTAAAACGTGACCTCGCGACCCGTGCCGGATGGTAACGTATGAATTAGGTGTCGTTGACGTATTTTGGCGGCAAAAACGGCGTCCCGTGAGGCTCGCGGGCGCTGAAACAAAAGGGGCAGCCAGCGAGACGGGTGCGAAGGCCAATGACTATTGTACATAGCGATGTTGCACTGGCTGTTACACTACTATCGGCGACTGACCTTTGTAGATACATCATCACGATTAATGAACTTTCAGTGCAATTTTCGTCATCAGTTTAATTGAAAGCCTCATTGTAGGTTGCGAGATGAGTACACACTTTAGCTTCATTGGTTTCTAAACGATATTTAGATTTTATGTCTTGTCTGTATGAGTCAATCTGGAGATGTAGTATTGCAGATGTAGAAACTTCATACAGCATGTAAATTTATTTAAAAAAGACCTTTTAGAAGCAAATGTAGTTAAGCAAATGACTTTCTTTGACTGGACAATAAATATTCATAGTCACTAAGAAAGTTGGTTGTACAAATCGGCGTGGATTCAATTTGTTCATTCATGATTCCTGTACTTGGAGCGTGACGGACTTTAAGTAAGTACGGCCAAAAGGAGTGCATGACCGAACGAGAGAAAGCCTCCATACTCCGTTACACATGTGCTTGTTAAAAAAATTAACGCCATTGCCATGGAAAGTGTTTATTTTTATTGAATATTGGTATTATTTGAGGATGTTTGTAATTCTGTGTTGCGTAATTGACAGGTGGTCCACCGGAAGCTGAATTTAATTATACTGGTTCCATAGCATTTTATTTACTTTTACTCTTCAAACTCCAAATGTAAGCTGTAGGTAGTATTATATTATCTTTGGCTGTAGCTGTTCTTTTTCGATTAGTTGTCGTAGGTGATGGTTTGAAATTGATTCAACTCAGCTTATCGCTTGGAAATATGCAATATTTATTGTGCCACAACACACTGTCCACCATTTTTGTCCACCTTCCGCATGTAGTCTATGCTAGCCAAGTTTTTAATGTAGTCTATTTCAGGACTCATTTTGCTTTATCGGCCTTGGTCCTTCAACAAACATGGCTAATTGGGCAGCCCATTGCTCAGATTATGTTCTCTAAAGACAGCCGATAATAATTAGATACCAACTTGTTACATTTCATGAATATTCTATACTAGCGGCCCGCCCCGGCTTCGCAAGGGTGGAAATTTTTTTAAATAGAGGAATTAAGGTAGCATTCTAATGGTGAAAGAATTTTTGAAATCGGTCTAGTAGTTTTTGAGATAATTCGTACAACAAACATACTTTCGTCTTTATAATATTAGTGTAGATCAGCCTGCGGTGTATGTCCTTTGTCCATAAACGACCGGATATTTTTAACTTTATAGAATCGCCCGAAAGTAAGACAAAGTTGCATAAAGTGTTTAAGCATCAATAACATTTTATATAGAAGCTTCACCGAGCGATTTTATTACGGGGTACTAAATAACTTTAATAAATTCTATATGTACTTATTTGTTAATACAAAGTCCATCGGTTGCGGTCTCTGCGGCTGCATCTCGGTGATCTTATTTCAATGTTGCTATAACTTGATCACATATTACTTAAGTATTAAGTGTGTAGTGTGTGTGTTGTGTGTAGTGTGTCGTGTGTCTTAAGTGTTATTCATAACTTTGGTACCTGTTTCCAAGACCGTATTTTTGTTCTTGTTTTACTATGAGTTAAGACTTTCTAATCTTATTTTTACTATTACCTACTATTGAAAAAAATAAATAAAGCTCATCATAGTTTTTCTGAAAATAGGTTCGCCAGCTATTGGGTATACATACGACTTAACGGGTTAAATGAGGGTGTATTCTCCACCTCTGCCTAATCCACCAGGGAATACAGTCATGATGTTACGTGTTCGTTTCTATGACGCATCCGTTGACAGTCTTGCTGTATACATATAAGGTTTCATACACGAAATATTTTAAGAGTAACTTCTATAAGTCGTAAAGTCACCATAGCAACGAAAAAAAAATTTATCGGAGTGTTTTTTTTTTACAAAATTATTATAATTCTAATTTTTTTTGAGACTTTTTGCCTAAAACCATTACTCTCATATTCTAACAATGACAGTAGGTAAATACGACGTAGTAAATTACCGTAATGGATGCTTAAAAATAAGGAGCCAGTATTTATTTTGTGGGTAAAGTAATTTTTAAATTATTTATTTAAAAAAAAATATACTCAGATAAAAAAAAAATCCCTTGAAATGGCTTTGTTATAGCCGTTAGATGATTCCCTGAAAATATGTCGTGTCTGAATAGTTAGACCCTATAAATGTTTAGTTTTTCTTTATTTATTTAGAGAGGGTTTTAATCTAGAGAGATTATGCCACTCTCACTGTTACAAATCAACTTATAATATTAGGGTGTGTCCACACTAATAACATAACACGTTATAAAACATGGTTATTTAACATGATTCAATAGAGAGGTTAGCAATGTTGTATTAATTAGACGAGTTATACATATAACAAAAATTTGTAAAATGTTACTGAATCTGGACGTAACTTTAAACAAAATTCAAAATCATCTTAAACTACTTCTGCTATTAATGTGACTAGTTGCGAGCCTGTACAACATCCTGGCTACTTCCGAAGCAGGAGCTGCCAGGAAGCTGTCTTGCTATATTATTATAAACTTACATTGAATTGATGAAGATTATTTATAAGTTTTTTGTTTATGAATATTAGCGATTGTCTCGATAGATCAAGCAGGATATTTTGAAACGATATTCTACGAAGAGACGAATAGTATTTTTATGAGAAGAGGTTCGTCGTCATCTTCCTGTCCTTGTCCCATTCTACTTGGGGTCGGCGCAACACGTTTTCTTCTTCCATTCTCCCCTGTCAGGCGTCACGGCATCATTTACTCCTTTCTCTTTCATTTCATTCCACACACAATTTATCCATCTTTTCTTCGTATGAGAAGAGGTTAATAGTAAAAATTAAATGTTATATTAATAAAAAATATAAATGTTAATAAATGTTAATACAGTAAAATACAAAGTTGTGTAAAACAGGCTTGTCTGTCATACTGAATGCAAAAAGATACCAAACTATTTAACGACTACAGTTACAGTAGTGTACAACTACAACAGCAACAACAACAGCACAACAACAAGACCATTACTACAACCACACAACACACACTACAACTGTTTACTATTACAAACTTGACGTGGTTACCGGCTGTTTTTTAATACTAGGTACTGACTGGCTGAACTAAAAGTTGATACAATATTCGGTTAACTTAATAAGCCGAACTACGGTTATAATTACTCAGCATTTTAACGTTTTGTAGAATACGAATGCTTCTGATGTTCATCTTGGTGTGTCCGTGTATTATTAGTGTTATTTTTAATAGATAATAAAGTAAGTACTTTGATAAAAATAACATTATATATTAACATTTCTCAGTTTTTCCTGGCACTCTACTTTGTGACTCGTATTGTGTGTTGCTTATAATATGTATTATGTCACAGCGTTCCTTGACCCGTAAAACCGTTGATGTTGTTGATGTTACTAAGGCCTCAAATTGGATTTAAAGATAATCTCTCAACAGAACACCGTATTAGTTTTGTAGGGCACCTTGTAAACATAAGTAGGTACATAGCATGTCCATGCTAATACTTCAGTAGGTACTTCTACTCTATTGTATAGTTGGAGTGGAGCTTCCCCTTAAAACTACTCAAAAAGTTTGACTCAAAAAGTATTTAAATACATTATGGCCAAAAAAAATACGACTATCAACCGAGTTATTTATTTATTATCCTACTACCATTTCAAAATATTTCGTAACGAAAATATTTTTTATTCCATTACAATTAAAATAAATGGTTACTTTGGCAATCGGGTTGTTACGGACTTATAATTTCAGCTATCAAGATATTCCTTAATTCTCACGCTTGCACAAACAAGTGATTGTTAAGAAATACACCGACATAGGTACAGCTTGTTCGTCCAAGACGACTCCACAATCCACATCATCATCATCATCTGCCTAGCCTTTTCCCAACTATGTTGGGGTCGGCTTCCAGTCTAACCGGATGCAGCTGAATACCAGTATTTTACATGGAGCGACTGCCTATCTGACCTCCACAACCCAGTTAGTACTGGGTAATACGATACCCCTACTCCACAATCCACATATTTGGGTAAAAATCGCAATCTTGGCTCTTATTGCCAATAAAATATGAAATAAAATTATTTAAAGCCCTTGACGAATTTGTATAGTTGCTTTCAGTACCTAATAAAGTTTTATGTAACTTTAGCTATTAGTTCCGTACTTCCTTTATTGTTTTCTGCAATCTACGACGAAGGTTTCTTTAAGGATTTGAGCTGTAGTTTGTAGACCATTACTTTAGATTGAGACCCATAGTTTGGGCTATATGTCATCTGTAATCATCAAAACTAAGAACATAAAAGGTGAAAAGGCACTGGGGTAGCCTGAATTATGTTCTGCCAATCGCGTAAGAGGCTCTGTCATTATATGAAGACGTGAGGCCTATAATAACTCAAACTGCCGCACATTAAAATCTCTCGCAAGCTCGCTTTTGACCATTCCGTGTTTAAGTGCGATTACGAATTGTTACACTTATTATTACATACATGACTGGCTGTCATCAACACGATTTTTTCTCTATTTGTTGCTTTAGAAAACCTTAGGCGCGTGTCCATTTTCCTTGTTTGAATATGTGAGTCAATGGGGAATCTACAGGACTTATGCCCGACTCGTCACTGTTCCAGTGGGCATTTTTACTTGCTCGTTTTTGTAGCTGTAAGGATTTATACACTTTTATTTTCTTCAAATAGTACTTATTTAAATAGCATCAGCCTTTACAGTCCATTGTGGCTGCGCAAACAAAAATGGTAGGTATCTTATTTAAATACTTAAATAGACAGTTCACATAGCTGCAGATATCGAATTCTGTAGTTTATGTATTAACCAAAATAAATGAAAATTAATGAATGTTGATGTTTTCTATTAGATATAATTTTTTTTCATTTGTGTTCACGTATTTAATTTATTAATTACTAGCTGTGCCCCACGGTTTTACCCGCCGCTTCTGACTAGTTTTCCTTTTGCTCGACTGCTATTGGTCGTAGCGTGATGTTATATAGCCTACAGCTTTCGTCAATAAATGGACTATCCAACACTATAAGAATTTTTCAATTCGAACCAGTAGTTCCTGAGATTAGCGCGTTCAACCAAACAAACAAACTCTTCAGCTTTATAATATTAATAATATAGTATAGATAATACAAATTAAAGGGCTTAAGCACACGTAGTTTGGAGAAAATCGTATCAACAATGGAAACATAGCAAAACACGAGATCCGTCGTGGATAAAAGCAGGTGAGCCGCTTTTTCTATAATACGAAAGTATGTGGGGCTTCGTCGGTCGTTAATTATAGGGCAACTCCTTCCTTATTCAGATTCCGAACACTTACATACATTTTTTGTTCTAAGATCTCCGTTAAATACAATTTAAATCATTGCTGAATTATGTAGTTAAAGCTGTCAGTCATGCAAACAATTTTTTTTTGTGGTAAAGAAGATGGGGTTTTGAATGGAATTCGTACCTATTTGCATGATCAATTTATTATACTTGATTGTAAAGAGAAACTGGCCTTTTAAGCTTATTTAAATGGCCACTCTTTACATTTGGCGTGGGTTTTCTTCAAACGTTTACGCAGCGTAGACTCGACGTTTACACTGCGTTAACATGACGTTTGTAAACAATGTTTTCTGTCCATGGGGCGACAAGACTGTTTAGATTTTAAATCTAGAAAATTTTTTTAGACAAAACCAATATGTATGAGCATCTATTCGACGAACAATAGACAATATTATTAAGGTTAGTGTATAATGTAATGAGCCGCTCAGGTTGAGGTGACATAACTGTTAGTTATAGTGTTATAGTGTTGTGTGTAGCGAATCTTATTACCGCCTAGAAATATTCTTAGGTCGTGTGGTTTCGCTAATAAACCATTGTTGGATGCCATAGGTGGATCTTTTACGTACATTTTCTGACTCTGCACTTTATACTGTGGTTTTACGGTATGGATTTGCCGTGAACGAGAAGATAGACTTTTCTAAGAAAATGTAATGTCTTTTTCATGACGATTTCTGACTTGTAAAATAGATTAAAAAAAATAAAATCATTGCCATTTTTCCGATTTTGTAGGTATTTACAACGATCACCATGTTTTTTTTTTACAATTCCTATTAATTCCTACATTTACCCGATGGGTGGTGCAGGTGAGCGGCGCGGGCGCACGAAGCGTGTCGGCGCGTCCGAGCGTGCCTCCCCGGGAACCGAACCCGTCGCACCACCGCATCCGGTACAGTTTGTTAGTCACTGATAGTTTTTGCGATATAAAATAGTAAAAAAAACATTTGTTCTAGTTCGGATTAAATGCTTCGTAGTTCATGTCATCGTCCTCTGCTTTGTTGCTTTTTCCGGAATATTTTTGGAGCTAAAAATGCTGCTGACCATTTCAGTCTTTAAAAGAAGCGATGTGCTATGTGCTTGCTTTGTGCTTGTACTTGTGCTTGTGTGTGTGCCTTATCTATTTATCAAGTTGTTTTTTTAATTTTATATTTGTGTAGACAGTAAACACAGGTACTCGCTTAATTCAACCATTTTGGTTAATCAACTAAAACTCGTTTAAAATCGATTCAAAATTATTAACCCTCAAAAAGCTAACAGATCTATAAAAGTTCGATACGGATACGATAACGATCGATCGTGTACCTACCGAATAACAAGTAAAAGTATTGTTCATACAAGTTAAACCATAGAGGTTAATCACCAGGCATTATGCGGATTCCGTGTCTATGTCGTTATTTTCGTCTAAATCCCATACTTTCGATTTTAGTATAGTTATGCAACACAAAAACGTTCAACTGTAATTCTAAGTTCTATCCTCTTTTATTTTGACTGTTAATGTTGTTTTTCATCAATGCGGTCATTGCTCGTAGAGTTATCTTTTTGTGTTTATTTCGAATTTTCCACTCAGTTTGATGTTTTTAATATTATATCAATTTTACGCTTAACAATGAGATCACGCAGACAGGAAACAATATTTAATTTACATTAAGAAAATGTGAAAGCTAGGTACCCGATTTGCGTACTTATTTGAAAGCGGGTTACTCAGTAGAATACCGGTTGTACATCAAATTATGAATGAACGTTACATGAGACATCTTTGCAATGAAAATTATAGTGTGGGGAATTAATTCGCTGTTGATATATGAAGTATCGATTCGTTATCATCATCAGTCGTTAGCGACATCCCGTCGACGCGAAAGGGTTGATACAGTTTCTAAGTTACTCTAAGCTAGGAAGTTATTGTAAATGCGTGTTGTCTATGCAAATATTTCCATCATTATGCCATTTCTCAAAGACAGGTTAGTTATGCAATGTGGACTGAGATTATTGAAGTAACGAGAGTCACAGAAGTTCCGAATGGTGTTATTAGAGATGAAAATTGCAGTCCAAAGAAACTGACAAACTGATAATTTTTCCATTTCAATATACGCATTTAGTATAATGATAGTTGTGACAGATTGCCACTGCTGTTAGTATCAAGTTGTAATCTTGTTAGTTTTCTCCGTTTCTGATGATAGTACTCGATGCTGTTTCCCACCTTTCCATCAATTTTAAAATATCTAATAGACAATGTTCGCGTGTGTATTGTATGGCAATAATAACATAATTTCTAGTGCGATACTGATCGAGTCATCTCATTGCTCGTCATTGTTTACATGTGTCGTGATTTCCCACGATTTCGAACTAAGCAAGAACTGAACTTGACAATGCTATCGATTTTCCAACATTCACAGGAACCCATTAAGTTTTTAGTTGCGCCCGCGCCGGTGAAATTCTTAAACGGTTCTAGTCAGCCACTGATGACGAACACTCGTAGAGAATTAAATTAAGATGATATAGATAAGGTCATTTTTGTGTAACCTTGCATTAATGATGGGAATTTTAGACGACAGTAATTGTTACGCGGTCGAGCAATGAATTTGTTTGCATAATTAATTCACAGAAATGAAAGTGTTTATTGTGGTTAAGTTGCTGCACTTATTTTCACATTAGACCAACTTTGTATGAATCGCTGAGACCACAATGATATGAATGTTCTCATTTAGTTTCATAAACATTGCTTCCCGTAAAAACTTCCCAGAATTGTTAATAATAACATCGTGTATATGATTCAATTACAAAATACGTACTTACTTAGATATATTTTTGCTGTCGACATGACTTAAACTTTAATTGAAAAAGGAATTAAAAAAATTCTTCAACTAATCTTATCAAGATTACGTATGTCATTTGGCATGGTTGCACTTTCTTGTCCGAGCCACAGTTTGAATGTAAAAGGCAATATTAGCTGACCCATAAATCGCGATTTGATCTGTCACGATCTACTTAACGGCATAATTTGTTTATGCGGGTCTGGCGTACAAACAGAAAATGTTTCACGCTACAAGTGACAAGTAGCGTGAATTTTAACTTAAGTACAATTCATCTCGGCCCTTTGCTTAATTAAAGATCAACTTTTACTTAAACGATGAAAATTAGTTTTGTTAATGAGTGTTGTTTTAAACAATGTGAATAATTTAACGGTCTATTCTTTTTTGCTTTAGGAAAGTATAGTTCTATTACATTTTCATCATAACATTGTTCAAGTCTAGACACCACATACTCAGTTGGAGACTAATGACCTGTCCTATCGATGTCGTTTGCAACATATAAACCCGATACATCCGCATTATTTCTATGCTGGGCCCTAGCGGCATTAGCACACTTTTCACCTAGGTAGTTAAGGTTGTAGATCTCATTTTCTAGTAAATAAATAGGTACACTTATTAAATAATTAACCTCAATATATATTGTTGTAATAAATAGTAGTATACTAATGTATTTTAAGTAAATTCCATAACCAGAAAACTTAAAATGGCACAACTTGATTAATTTATTAATAACAAACACAACAAAAAAACTAACAAACTACTAACTACTATTAAAAAGTAACAAACTAAGTATTCTGCCAAAACCATTAATAAAAAAAAAACTCACAGATTAAAAAAGTCCTTGGCTCTCAATGAGCGGTGAAAAAATATTGTGTTCGCTTTCGGATTTTGAATACGTAGTGTGAACAGTTGTTCAGTCCGGTAATTCACTGCACTTCCTGTGGCGCGCACGCACTACTATCGACAGGTGTGTCAGACCGCGGGCCGCTCGCGACTGCCCGACCATCGCCGAACCGCGGACGCTTTTCCACACCCCCTAGTATTGTGATGACACTAAGTTCGATAAGCATTGGGGGTTAAAGTTTTATCCCGATAATTAATTCTAACGTTGATAAAGAACAATGTGCATTTCAATGCTTACGGGGTTATGTTTTGTCGGAGTTTTCTTCGGAAAAAATAATCTGAATATCCTATTATTGGATACTGATGTGTTTATTTAAATAAAATTACCGTAATGGACTTTTATAAAAAAAAACAAAAGCAGGAATATTATTAAAAGGCATTTTGACAACACCCTACTTGCAAATGCTTATTTTATTTATTCTGAAATAGGAAAATCTTTGTGTTTAAAAAAAAAATAAAAATTAGTATGTATTTTTTTTTTCTCGCCTTTTAAGTGTCCATCTACTGGTCAAAAGGGCTTCCCCGTTCTCCTTCCTCTCAATATTGTGCGATCTCTGGCCATGTTCGCCTTGCAAACAAGATCAGATCGGATAAAATAATATAGTTTAGCCTTTTCCTTTTAAAAACAAACTTAGGGAATTCTATGAACTATAAATAAATACTGGAAATGCCAAAAATGGAAAGCGATTTATACAATTTGATTTATTTTCAAATATCTTTTCCACCGCAGAGCGCGAGTTCTGTAAAACGTTAGGAAGTTTAAATGGCATACTTTTCTTGGCAAGGGAAGACCACAATTACTTTTCTGTACAAGTTACCATACAAGGTGTAAACGGACCCTTCACGAAGCCGTCAACCAAGCATTTTGTACCTACATCAAACTTAGTAACTCTACGCAAAAAATATTGCTGGGACAACTTTTATTTTTGGTGTGGAAAATCACGTTTTTCGGTAAAACTCAATGTAACGCACTCAAAACATTGTGCTGATGTATGCATTGAATAGTAAACAGGTCATGGAGGTATTTAAAGTAAAGTTATAATCTTAGAAAATAGTAATCAAAAAAATTTGTGAAAATGTTGGAACTTTGACCTCCAATATTTCTGTAAAGATTCCCAGGTATGGTCCAGAACAAAAAAATTATCGTAATGACGGGGAGAGCAAGTGCCTTTCGGCTTCGTTAAGGGTATTGTTACACCCATTATATTGATAACCGTAGCTTGCGCAGACAAATCAATACTTGCATAGCATTGTCAAGTATTGTATAACATGAAATTCCTTCTTTTATTGCCAAGATCAGCAAGAACATTACAGTTCTTTTTCACTCTTTACAACTCGTTACGTGGTCTTCATGGTTCACGAAGATATTTGTGTTTTTATTTGCCACCAACAAATACGTTTTAAACTACTACGTTACTAGCTCAGTCCCGTTACAGTTTAATTTGTGAGTAAGTTACAGCTTTCTTTGTTTGTTAAAGAGTAATACTTTCAACTGTAACATTAATTTCTCGGTGGATTTTAAAACGTTTCTTCGAATTTCTTGGGTGGTCCTGTTCGCCCACTTGATTGATACGAGTACTACCGACCTACTTGGAAAATCCAATTTGGCAAGAACGCTATTTTCAAATAAACTTTTTAGTGCGACAGAATTGTTTATTTTCCGTAGTTTTAATTTAGATTTTTGTAAGACCCACAAAAGATGGCCTGATTTTGTTATGACAATTTTGTTGCTCGTAATAGTTAGTTAGATGGACAGTTTTTTCGGTACGTTCGTTTGTCAGCGAAGCGTAGAGAGGCGGCTCCCTCGGACGGTGGTGGTCGGTGGACGAGCGGTGACCGTGACGTTAACCATATGCCACTGACCATACTTACAACCAGCAAAGAAGCTACTGTTAAACGTAGCTTAAAACGGGATACAAAGTACTACGGTTTCATTAACTTTAGAGTACCTAAAGTAGGTACCTACTACGTGTTTTGTCTCTAGTTCATTCGAAACGGTATTGGATAAAAAAGTAAAATCCAGTTCCGCTGGATACAATGAAGAATTTGTAAAAGTTTCACGCTCATTTTCCCTAACGGGCGAATAGTTCAATTCACTCATTCAAGCGGTCCCCGCGCAGCAGTACAAATGGTAACGACATTGACCAAAGCCGTTTAGCTGAAAGTGCCTGGGCAAAGATCTTAAAGGGTGCATAGTAAGAAGACTCGTGTGATAATGGTCTTCACCCGCAATGCTGTCCCTTTATGTCAAGTGCCTTTGGGTCACAATTGACCTCTATATTGATCAGACTAGATTTCCTTTGTTTTGTCAAAGATTGTCTTGGCAGCGAATATGAGACGATTTCCAATTTCCCTCCATGCCAAAAATGAAAGTACTTGGTGAGCTTACAATGCTATTTTCACTGTCTGTAAGTGCAACAAAATCAGGCGCTTACTCGCGTACCTACTACCTAGTAGCTACCAAACTAAAAAAGGTAGCAAAACTCCCATATTAAGACCATGACTGTCTTAAAAACTCTATGATATAACACGCAAGCTCATCCCTATCAGATGCGATCAGTTCGTATGAACATCGATTTGCATTCTCCTTGCACGCGACGCCACAAAAAGTGGCCGGCGCTAATGGCGTGCTTCCAAGTGTTAAGTTGCACTTACACGGGCAACTTTTTTAGCAAATATTGCTTGGCAACAGTTGCTGGAGCTATAGTGAAGCAATCTTGTTAAATTTTTGAACAGAATATAATATCTACGGGCAATCGAATGAAGGTTTTCAAGTGTTGTATTAATTGACTGTGTGGTCTAGCTAGCTAATAAACTGCTCTCTATTGTTCAGTACCTATAGAGTAGCAGTATTCTTAGCATTACAATAGATGTCGTGTTTATGACAACTCAGTAAATGAATAGATGTTGTCGTGCCGTTATATTTGACAAATGTTGCCCAAAACTGAGCAATTAAAGTTGCCCGTGTGCCCACAACTTTATGGATCGATGACGCTAGGAACACCGTTCGATTGTTCCGCCCAGTGGATCGTTGCATTCGTAATAGGTGATAGGAGACGGGTGAAAGAGCATGAAGAAAAGTATTACATAATAATTTAAATATTTTTGTATTAAATATCGATTATTATTAGTAATGCTTGTGTTTTTAGGTAGTGAATGTAAAGTACTTTCACCGTCTATCGGCAACGTCTTATGTCATAATTTATATTCGGTACTATTTACTGCTGCTGAGTGGTCCTGGGTTCAATTTCCAGTGTTATTGAGTTTTGCATCAGGAATTACTCAGTAGCAGTCACAGAGTCTAGATTTGTGCCTGGTTGATAGTAATAACCTCGCCTCCTATAACCAACACAACTGGCGAAATGTGGGTGTAATGTTAGGTACACCTCTGCGTAACCCGTCGAGGGAGGTAATCATTTAATCAAAACCCACCAAGACAAGCAATCTTGAAACATAAATCTTACTTACTCCTTTAACATAATAATCTTTTATTCGTTTCAAGAATTTCTGAAGTTCAGATTAAGTATGTATTCTTATGGATTTTTTCGCTTGCGTTTATGTGGTGCTCTGCAAAGCGGTCCATGTTCAGTATCAGATTACAAGATCGTGTTCGTAGTCTTGGGATTCGACGTCCTACAAGAAGGGTTGAGAGTTATAACTCTGTAATGGAGATGGGCTGAACACTTACAGGAATAGGCAGTATATATATTATGTAGTCATACACTATTTGGCCAGATTGAAATACCAATTTAATGTGTAAAATAAAGATTAGCTTGTTAGCGGACTGAAAGAAAAGGGTTTTATATTGTATAAGGTATAGGTACTTTCCGAATAAAACAGAAGAAAAACTTTCTGAGACTCGATAAAATTATTGTACAATAAATTATCGTGACCTAGTAGTTTCCACCATGGTTGAAAAATCACATGATGAAGGTGTGACACTTGTGGATGAAGACTGCTGTCGGAAATCTTCTTGGTCGTCGAGGCAACGTGACGTAGCCCTTCGAACTGGTGAGAGAACTGACAGAACCTTGGAAATTTTGGCCTTGAAACCTGCTGTGAAGGTCAGGATTGATAGCTGTCACTCTGTATACTTGAGATTTAATTGGACTCGGTGTCTCGCGAAAGTCCTCCAGCAGACTTGGATCCCAGAGGGAATGCGAGGAGGTGTGGTGAACGTGGTGCTCTTGGCTTAGGCAGTCCATAAGCAGTGTTTTCAAGGGTTTTGTAGGCCCACAGTGGCGTTTTCGTAAATTGTTTTTTAGTTGTCGCTTCAACTTACTCCTTGGGGCATAATTTGTTGGAAAACAATGAAATAAAACAACAAATATAATTTAATTTCATATTTTTATTCGTATCATAGTAAGATAATTAAGTTTATCGTACATTCCATTAATATTTCTATGACTGACACGATACTTGGTGAAATAATATCAACGTCACATAAAAACTACGGCCCAGACTTCGATAAGGCATGAGAGACTAGCAAGCGATGTGCAATCATGAAAAAGCACCAAGAAATATACCTGAACTTCGAGGGTTTAGATGGGAGTAAGGTACTATAACGGACAATGGCGGTTGATCACTTTTTTAAAACTTATTACTCAAGGCATAAGGGTGAAAAGTGGTCAACCGCCAGTGTCCGCGGCAGTACCTATGAATTCGGACGACTATCACAATATTGGCGATATTTTTAAGGATTATTTCATACGTTGAACGTGGTAATGCCTATGTAGTTTGCAACAAGTTTGTCACGCATTTAGTGTCAAAGATTGTGTCACGAATAGTCGTGACGAATGTTGTACTTTCATGTCGTATGAGGCGTGCTGGTTGCTCGTCGTGGTTGGCAAACTGACAAAGTCAAAGTCACGATAGTATTCTGATAGTCTTCAAATAGCATTACCCTATGAGGTTTCCATACAGGGTGTAAATGGACCCTTCACGAAGCCATCAACCAAGCATTCTGTACATCAAACTAAAACTGAAAAAGTTGGAACTTTGACCCCCAATATCTCCGTAAATAGAAGGTTCCCGAAGGTATGGTCTAGAACAAAAAAAATAACGCAATGACGGGGAGAACAAGTACCTTTCGGCTTCGTTAAGGGTACTTTTATACCCTTTATAGTGTTTTTTAAAGTCAAAATTATTATAGTGTTTTAGGTGTTGTGATTTCCGGGGCTTACTAAGTACTATATCTATCTTATAACAAGTCGCTTTCAGCGCTGCTAATTTGTACAATACTAGGGTTTCAGCAAAAATATCAGTAAAGGCAGAAAATGAGGTGCGTGTTAAAAGTATGGATCTTGAAATATTAATGGTAGACCCCGGGAAAGCTTGTTAGTGAGTGATTATATCATCGCAGTACAAGGGAGCTTTAAACTGGGCCATTCTGCACCTAATGTAGTTGCACATTATTAACTCTAGAACGTACGTTACGCGGTTAAACTAACACAATTCCATCACAATTATTTTAGAATATCAGTTGATTGATTCGTTCAGCTTGATTTTTTTAATGGGTTATGATTTTTTATACTTCTTCTCTAAACAATTATTCTATCAACTTAAGGCTAGTTTAGTTAATATTAAAATAGATTTGTTGATAAAATCTTTCAAGTTCATAACAAATAGACACCTTATGAGAAATCAAAGAGTGAATATTGTATAATATTTATTTATTTATGTAAGAATATAATTTAACTACTGTTTTACGTCAATATTATATTTCTCAAAGGCTAACTGTGTAATAATTTCAATTAAAATTTAGATTTGACTAGAATTTATAATCAGTGCCTATAGGAAGTATAGCGTATAATGCATTAATTTTAAATTTTATTAGCAATGTAACTCAACGTGTTTGTCAAACCAGTGCAGTTTGACAAACTTGTGTACTTTTATTATTATTGACCAGAGATCTGCAAATGGTCGCATGCAATTCGTCATTATAGGATGCATACTGTAATTCGTCACTTGACACGTTTATTTGTACGTATCTAATATTTTGTGACACTACAAATATGTCAATAAAAACGTGGCTATAATACGTTACGAGCAATCATCAAAGTTACTATTGTTTTCTGACTACAATTATATATTTGAGCAACATATTATCGGACAATAAAAAACTAAATACTTATGCGACATCTTGCAGTTTGTTACATTTGACAATTGCACATAACGCAACTTCACAACGACTACATAAACTGTCTTTTAACTTTACATTATTTACAAAGGCTAACCTCTTGGAATGCTATACTTCATGACATTTTAATATTTTCTACAATAACATAGTCTCTACTTTTTATTAGTCAAGGGACTTTTACATTTGCACAAATATAGGCCGCCAGACGCCTTAAACTTGTCGCTTAATATTTTAAAATTCTACTCTGTAAGTCATCTTCTAACAAGAATATAATAATTTTAAAGTTCCATAATTTTAGTAGTCATACATTAAGTCTAAAATAAAATCTGCTTATTGCCTGTCAATCATTGTGTTCATAATATAAAATAAAATATTTTTTTTTCATTATTTATTAGACTATCTTTGAGTATAGATATATTGGTCGGGTAAGATAGATAAATAAATATAATGATGTATATTTTAATAGATTTTTCCCTAATACATTGTCTATGAGACAGCTACAGAGATCTTTTCCGAAAATAAATTATTTTATTAGGTAACTTATCAATTATATGAAATTTAATTTACGACGGCAGAAGTTTAGCACGATTCACTACTAGGAACTTTAACAAAACAGCATGTACTTGTTCGATTGTATGCCTTAATTACAAACTTATAAGATTCATTAATGAAGCTATGATGTGAAATGTTCATAATGAATATTATAAAGAATACACGATAAAACCGAATATTTATCTTTTTACGTTTACGCAATATAGGTACTATTAAATAGTCGACATAGCAAAATCAACGAAGTAACCAATATATCGTACTGAAGATGGAAATGAACGTAACGAACCTATGTCTTCACGTATAAAATGATTGCACATAATTCAGTTGTTTTAACGATAAAATTGAACCTTGATAGAATTAATAAATGTCATGAAGGTACAATCGATGGGCTGGATGATTAACAAAATCATCACTAGGTTGGGTGGAGATTCATACATTTTTACTTATTTTACTTTCATCTAAGGTGCGTTGTTTCCCTATCGCGGGCAACATCCTTGGCATCACCGACGGGTATCCGTTTCTCCTGCTAGGCCCGGTCCATGCAGGCCTAGGGGTGAGCTTCTTCCGTATAATATCCGGTTGGTATCCGTTCACTGTGGGTTCGGCGGCCGTAATACAGTGATACAAATAGAGCCTCTTAGTATTCGCAGCAGGTCGATCACTTCTGGCGTCTTCATTGATGTTACGTTCTCGTCGTTGACCTGGAAGGTGAAAGGTACAGCATTATTATACTGTCTGATTGTAGTAACAACAACTCTCGTTGGTTCAGATGAAACTATCAGTACCGCCATTATCTATTCCGTTTCATTAAACAATATATAGAAACCTTTGTGGAAACTACGTTTTCGAGCCGTTTGGGGTTGAAACTCTGTGGGGTCCGAGAGCTCATAGCCTGTTTATCAAGGAGATTTCGAAACGCCTAGTTGACGCTTCCCGTTACCCAAGGGCTAGCTTGTACCTTGTCCAGAGGCTAAGTGTTGCCATACAACGTGGCAAAGCCGACAGTCTCTTGGGCACATTACCAGCTGACAGCGTTGAGGAGGACTTTTTGCATGGCCTTTTATGGTTTGTTGTTAGTGAGTTTAATAGTTTTTAATTAATAATTTATACCTATAGTTAGTTTACTCCACTTAATAAATATAAGGAAATAATTAGTTTTTCATTTTCAGTCCCTTCCAATAATCTAAATATTCAATACAAACAAGATGTAGGTACTTCATGGCTTCAAGCCTTTATGCTTAGGTAATACCTAAATTATAAAATATTAAGAGAGACCTAAAGGAATGCCTCGTTGATCTATTGGTCGCAAGCTCGACTGCTGCGCATGAGGTCCTGGGTTCGATTCTTAGGTCGGGTAAAGTGTTATTGGTTTTTTCCATCCGGAATTTCTCAGTAACACCCCAGAGTCTGAATTTGTGCCCGGTTGATGGCAATAGGCGCGTGATTCCTTTAGATGTCACTTATAAGTGCAAATGTGCGGTTTTTTATTTGGTTCTCATTTAGAAACTAAACTCTCATTGGACCTACCTGCAATATAACATCACCACGCCTCAGTCGTCCATCACGCGCAGCCACACTGTCGTTGTAGACAGCAGAGATGTAGCTCTGACCGGACTCGGGATGGCTCTGAACGCTGAACCCGAGCCGACTGTTCCAGCCTCGATTCAGTTCCACTGTTACTATCTGGAATTAGATACAAGTTTCAGTTAAGAGCCTACAAACTTCGATGACCTGCCGGTAGGTACGAGGTGGAAATGCTGGTTTGATATAAAGCTTCAACCAAAAATGTTTTAGATATGACGTTGTAACTACCGACCTTTCAGTTATTATGCCTTGTAACTGTTATAAGCTTTCACGGTTTAAAACTAAACTTATACTGTCACTTACGGGATATCTTCCGTGATTATTCATTATTTTGAGCTCCCATTCAGTCGTTCATTATTTTGATATAATGAATAATAACTGAAGATATCCCGTAAGTGACAGTATACTACAAGATTATTATGCCTTGTGGTTGAACTGTAGATATTTTTTTTTTGTTTTTGACAGTTCAAAATTACCTGTAACTGGTCTATTTGAAGTAAATGCTCAATTTGGTTTTTAGTTGACTAACCGTATCCTAGAGGATCTTTGTACTAGGTGTACGGTGAACCAACTAGCCTCTATTTATTTGTTATGTCTTTTCTATTCTCCTTTCCAATTTATTTTTATATAAAAGTTAAAATGGGAGTCCCTACTTATAAAACCTGTTAGAATAGGTTCTAAACCTTAGTCATCATCACAAACGGTCCAAAATTTAATTTCCTCTTTCGTATGACTTTTTTATTTTTACTGCCTGCCAGGGTTATCTTACCGTAGGTTCATTGCACGTGTTATCTTTCGGCGGTTCAGGCTTAACGTTTTCTTTTTGGACGGGTTCGGTTTCCTTGGGTTTGGGCTGGGGATGGGGGGAAGGATCTGGCTTCACCTTGCGCTCGTTGTCAGGAGAAAGCGCCACACCTTTCCATTTCTTCAAACCGTTACCTGGAATTTAGACAAATACATGACATCATTGTTATGAATTTATTGGGTAGTCAATTAACAGCTGGTCGCAGACGAGCCTGTCATTCGGTTTGGCGCCATAGAGACGCTTGCACAGCATATAATTAGACAGTTGGTTACAAAGAGCAGATTCTCTTTGTTACTAACACACATAACTAACAACAGTGACTCCGTTAAAGACAGAGGCACCCCAGTTTTACAGCATCGATTTAATCAGCGTTGAAATTTTCCTTTATTATATTGTATCAAGATATCTAGTTCCATCGTTGGATTATAAAAGTTTTCAAAACGTACCATCATCCTTGTGTCCTTCTGAACTAGTAGTATGTCCTTCACTTGTAGTGGTATGCAACACAGCGCTCTGGTACGCAGGGTTCGCGTGTTTGAACCTGGCCTCATCGCTCAACATCTCCACTGGCATCGACACCGGCTCGTCAGAGTCCACGGGAAACACTGGCTCCTGGTACCTCTGACGAGACATGTCCTCCTGATACACGTTTGGAGCATCCAGGGTATCATTGTCCAGGTTGTTTAACTCGTAACCATGGGGAGGCACTGGAATTACACAAAGTAATCATATTACCTCTATTTACTATAAGCTAGAACACTGTTAACAAATTAGCGGGTCTCCAATTGTTCGTTCACAGAAAGTTTTCTCTGAATTTAGAGATTTCCGGAGAATCCACTGTCGTTTGTTGGCAGTGTTCTAAGATTTGACATTTATGAGTGCAAATGAAAACAAGTAGAAGATCACGCACAAAAGGCTATATAGACACAACACTCTTCGGGTTAATGTCAGATGGCCGAAGAACATTTATGCAGTGCTGTACGCTACAATGGTGTGTATACATAGTCCTGGTATGGTTCAAAATCCGACAGTCAGTTTATACGCTGCTTTGGATCGAAGGTGTGAAGCGATGGGTTATGATAGGACAGTGTGCGGCCGACAGCGTCTCACCTGTCAGGCTCAACTTTTGTTTTCTACAAGTGGGTGGTGCGGTGGGGCTGGCCAGGGACACGGCCCGCCCCCCTCGCCGCGACTCCTGAACCACTTCTGTATGTTCCGAACCGTGTTCTACTTTGTTGGAACTTGGAACATCTGCGTGGAAAACCTACATCGCTTAGTGTGTGGCGTGTATATTGTATGTGATAAAGTGTTAAATGTGGTTAGCAAAGTTTCAGCTCACTAGCTTGTGCAGGCTTTATTTAATTAAGCTAGCCGGGATCCACCTGTGTGATAAATATACATCCATCGTGTGTTTGCAATGGTAATGCGGATTAGTTGATGAACACAGAGCCGGAGATAATTACGTTCATTTGTGCTTTGAATATATCATGGGCCTGTACCACGTAATATGATTCCTCCGTATACAGACTTCAGGCAACCAATATAAATTAAATCAACGGATTTGGTTATATTAGGCGTACATTAGTAAAATTTGCATAATTCATAGTGTACTGTAAATATAGAAGCTTAAATTAAGTAAACTTGTTATGGATTCAATCTAAAATAGATAGAAACCTAAAGCTGAGTCTTGAATTGGTAATGTTGGGTATCCTTAAATAGATAGGTCCTAAAATAGACCTTAGGGTTCGATTAGGAAAAACCATTCAGGCATTGCAAATTGACGAATTATGGACAGTTAAGTGTCAACGCTTGAACCTATCGAGTGAAAGGTTGGGTTCACCTTTAATCCATTTACAGCACTTTCGATCAGTTAATCACTTAACAAGTTTAACCTTTCAGTTTGGGGCCACGAGCGTCAGAGCGGGTGACAATCCGAAACAAATGGAATTTGGTCTCACGCTGAAACTATTTCAGCTAAAAGTATTTTTGTGTTGCGATCCGCAATTGTAATGGAAAAGGTTTTAAGTGGCTTACTGATTCGAAAGTAAAGATTGAGTTCACGAATGATGATATTTTATCGAAGCCGAATCAAAACTTTTCAAAAGGCTTAGGTTAAGTACTTCTTCAATATTATTTAGTTCAAACAAGACCACTGCAGTTACTTCTAATGATATCAAAAGTTGAGCTTTTCGCTAGCTGCCTTCTTATTTTTCCTAAAGACGACATCCGATCTTTAGTATACATACCATTGGGTTGTTCATAGTGGTTGTTTTCCTTGGTGAGCTTGCGGTACTTGCGGGGGGAGAGGCAGGGGGAGCGGGAACCGTCTGCCGCGTCAGGGGTGAGGCGCCGAGCAGCCAGGTCGCATAACATGGATACTGCTTCAGGCCTAATCGTAGAAGTTTAGGTTTTTTGGTTTAGTTACCTTTGTTGATTTCATTTTGATGATGGAAACGGGTTTTAATGAAGCTTTAAGTATTTTGGTTTTAATTATTTTCACACATTTTTCTCAATTATAACTTTTGTACAAGTTTTATGATCTAATTTTGAACGGTAGGGGTTATTCTTGGGGTATTCTTCGTTCGAGCAGCGGTGGCTCAGTGGTGGCGGTCCCGACTTACGAGCAGTAAGTCGTGTGTTCGAACCCAGGCAGGCGCTTTACTTTGTGTAATCTATTTCATCACCACTGCTCTCAAAACGGTGAAGGAAAACATCGCGAGGAAACCGTCATGTCCTAGAACCTAAAATTCGCAGACATGTGACATCTACCAACCTGCACTGGGCCCGCGTGGTGGATTATAGCCCATTCCTTCTTATAGAGAGGAGGCCTGTGTCCCAGCAGTGGGAACATTATAGGCTGCTGCTATGCTATGCTATTCTTCAGTCGAAGAAGTTCTACTTTTTATAGTTCTGAAAGGTAACCTGTAAACCTTAAAAGATGCGTAAATCTTTACGAAATGAGAAAATTGAATAGATAAAATATCCAACCAACCTCAGCGGAGGTTTAGGCCTATTCATTGGCGCATCAGAGTCCGTGGGTTCTTCCCTCGGCGACATCGGCGACAGCGGCGTGGCTGCATGATCCCGGTACAGGCGCAGGCGCACCTCGCTCCCGCACGCGCGAAGGAACGCCACCGCTTCCGCGTGAGACATGTTAGACATCGCTGTGTCGTTCACCTGTACACACGGGGTTAATGACCGAGAGATGATAAATGTGGAATGTGAATAATGCTTTTGGTATGTGGAGCATTTCGTATCGTGGGGTTTTTACCGAGATCTTAAGATGTATAAAAATTATGAAGTGCGTGTTTGTCTTGTAATTAGCTAATGTACGAGACGTCAAATTAAACTTCAAGCCCCGTTAAACCCATCCTGAGATTACCTAAACTCTCAAATAATCATATTTTTTGTGGTTTTAGAGGCCCCTATGTTAGTATATATGTTAGTCTACGTACTGAAGTATCATCACTACATAGTACCTATAAGACAAAGTCGCTTCCCGTTGTCTGTCCCTATGTATGCTTAGATCTTTAAAACTACGCAATGGATTTCGATGCGGTTTTCAGTAATAGATAACGTGATTAAAGAGGAAGGTTTATATATGTATATTGCACCTGTGCGAAGCGGAGGCGGGTTGCTAGCTTAACACATAATACAATTAGTTGTCATCTAGTTCCACTGCAAATAGAACCTAAAACCAAACATAACGCACTCGCCTAATTGCATCACACAGTCGCTTTCATTTAGACAGTTAATCAATATTCATTGCCTTGCGTTGATCTAGTTATCGTCGGGATGGGTTTGAAAAACATCCGCATCCGGTGCAATAAATAAAAATATTTATTGCCAAAATGAAAGCGGAATTGGGAGAATGTTTTACTACTTTCAGAAAAAAAAAAACAAGATTTTGATTGTGACTGGATTAGATAATTGCATGTTATTGAATATGTATGAACTCATTAAAATTCTTACCTCAATAAAACTAGTTACGGGGGGAAACTAGCGATCGACAACCTATGGCAATTTTTTCTGTCGCTCAATTTTTTTCTTACTAATTTGTTAGCAAATAGTTACTACTATGCACTTCATCATCATTTCATTATCCTTCTCCCATATTACTTGAAGTCGTCGGCTTAACACGTTTTTTTTCTTCCATTCTGTCCTGTCAATCGTCACGCAATTATTTAGGACCTTTTTCTCTCATATTATTCCTCACACCATCCATCCATCGTATTCTTGGTCATATTACGCCCGATTAGTTGCCAATTATAACTTAATTTTCATTTACAGAAATCGCCGTCGCCAACCGTAACGGGACCTTATCATGTTACGAGAGTTTTGCAAATCATTTAATTGCATTTCTAAGATGTTCTGAAGAACATCAGACAATGCTTTGTGGCATTAAGTCCGCCTAAGTACCACTCTTGTACACGAAGTAAATAATAAATAACATTACCGATTTTCTTAAATTTTTAGCAAAAATACATTGCGTACAAAACACAACAAGCATAAAGTGCATGATATTGTGTAAAACCGTTCGACTATTACTGGAACAACAATATTGATTCAAGTGTGTCTTCGGAGAACATTCATGTACTACTGAGGTCACTGACAGTCGACCACTTTTCAGCCTTATTACTTAGAGCATAAGGGTGGAAAGTGGCAGACCGTCAGTGCACTAGTCTACTTTCTGATCGTTTAATTTTAATGAGTCATAAGTCAAGAATGACTGTGTGTTTTGTGGGTATTTAGGTAAGTACTTGTTTTTTATTACAAGTTCTTTGTCATAACATTTAAGTATCAACACCAGTGTCTATTAGTTCATGCCCCATTTCTTTGTCAATTTCGTTTGTGTTCTTACTGCAAAATTAACTGACTTATTTATTTCTGAAGTCTACGGTCATTTGTTTCAGACAAGGCATCATTAATTTTACTATTGGTTTGTATTCCACTGTTCCGAGAGCCGAGTGCTTAAACTCTGGCAATAATTTCTTAGGTCGTTATGGCCTTTATTTTTAACTATGTAGTTGCAAATCTACTCGCTTTTTTAGGGATCTCCCTTATGTTCCCAGATATCATGTAACTTACCTATGTGTTAGTCTAAGAACTGTACAGCCTTAGGAGTACAACCAGTTTCATCATACCTGTTCACTTGTACAGCCATTCATGCACAAGGGCAGCAAGCAAATTTTTTTTAAAACTCTGGATGTTGTTATTGATCTACGATTTTTAGGGATTAGGAGGGTCTACTTACAGCAACAATCCTGTCACCAGGCTGTATTCTGCCATCGCTAAGGGCTGGTTCCCTCACCAGGGCTCTGACATAATGCCCCAACGCGCTGTGGTCTTCCTTCCGCAGCGTGAAGCCGAGGGAACCGTTCACCTTTGTCATTACGATGTCGAACTCCTGGAAAATAAATAATGGGGGTCAAACACAGGTCGAAGTTAGTTAGGCAGAGAGACAGACCACAAAATTTATTTTATCATCATTTGTTTTGACGTTGTAATTTTATGTTACCCAATAAACTAATGTATTCTTTGCAGTATTCTAAAGCAGATTTAGAACATAAACCGCGAGGTCATTGAGTACATTCTTGTAAAATGGATAAAATAGAAGGGCAGTGTACTAATCCGACTTAGATCCGTATTATTTCACAAAGCTTTCCTATGTCTTCTTATAAAATGTAAGTACCTAAACAAGAACTACATATTTTAGTCAGACTAAACCATTGCCAAAACTGCATTTCTCGCCGAGCTATGTCCGGAAATATATCAAGCGGAACTAGAATGGCATCTAGGTATAATCGTCTGTCAGTCAACGTGCCAAACGCTTGGCACTCGATGCATGCGACTTGCGTCAGTGGTCCATGCGAAACGTGACAAGGGGCGCTAAACATACAATCATTGTTCTCATGGTATTTCGATACTGAATTTATTTAGAAGAGATATTTACGATATTTTCCTCCTAACAGCTGCCAATCAGTCTTAGTTTCGATAGGAATAGCGATCGATTTTGCCGTTTTCCTGTTCAAAAATTGTTGTTATATCAAATTGATTCGGTATTCGTCATGCTATTTAAATATAAACTTCTGTCTAAAGCTTAAACTAAACAACGAAAATGTCTATAGTCCATAGGTACTCTTCATCATATCATAGGCACTTAGAATAAAGCTATCTCAGTTCTTAGCACCCTGTATACAGCAGCTCCAGTCATTCTACATTAAATCTCCATAATACAACATTAGTTAAAACGAAACTCACCACTGATCCGTCATCCTGTAGGCGTGAACAAAGAGCTTTATTAATAACTCGCACAGATTATATTACAAACTCGCACACCGGTGAAATTATACCTCATTAAATATAACGCCTCTTAACAAATGACTCGCCTTACAAAATGGGGCTCTCACGATTATAAGGTTCGGATATTTGATTCTAAAATTACTGTAGTAAGTTTAAAAGTAAACTATAGATGGCCAATCCATCGTATAAAGCAGTTGGTAAGAAAAATATAAACCTATTTGTAGCGATGTTAATGGATAAAGAACAAGAAAACTCGACAAGATGAAAATTAAAACACAAATCATAAATGCAATTAAAAAGCTTACTCCGTGACTATAGATCATTGTGGAGGGAACCGGAGTTAAACGAAACAAATTAATGTGTTATTTAGTTCGTACACGTAGAAGAGTAAAAAGTAAGTGCCTATACTGATTTCTTCCACTTTAGTCGGTAACTTAGCACAACTTGCAGTAATTATAATCTTTTGAAAAACTACCGATCTTTATGTTCTTATAGCGTGCTTGTTTTTACTTTGAAATCCAATGAAACGAATTACTGTCAGCTACAGTAAATTACAGTCTTAGCGAGGAGTCCGGAAATAAATTGTTTTATCGGTAGAAAATGACGAGAAAAAGTGCTTATAATTTTTCTATTTCACCTATAAGTCCGGTTCCACCTGAGTAAATATTAGTTTTGTTGTAGCGTATAACCCGGTACAAGTACAATGGCATATTGCTGCTACATAAAAACGCTAGAAGAAGTTCTCACAGCAGTGTTTAATCGTCTCTGGCGAAAGAGCTGTTTATTTGGCTTAACTGTAAAAAAACTACTCAACTCCCGAACCAGACCCGGCCAAAAATTCAATGAATTAATGCTTGAAATGTTCCTAAAAGTCAGAAGTTATCTCACCCCGTATTGCACGTCGTAGACGGGCAGCGGCCGGTCGAGGTCCGGCGGGCGCAGGTCACGCCGGTCGGGCTCCGGGCTGGCCTCGCGCCGCCCGCGCCCCTCCGACGACGACGTCGTCGCACTGCTCGTCGTCGCAGACAGTCTGCACACAAATGTCAAAGGTCATTACGTTTCAACACTATCTACATCAACCAGATTGTATTCAAATGCCACAGTCCCGCTGATCAAATTCATGCGATACACCACACGTTCCAAGCGGGTTTGTCAGTTAACGTCCGATTTTGCGATACAATGAGATGGGAACTCGGATAACATGATGTAGTTTCTGACGTTCGTGTCTCCTCGCCTATACATTTTGTGTCTAATCTCCAGGTACGTGTACGAAGGTTTGTTTGTCTGTCCTTAATGACACGAGGTATTGTACGATAACATTCATACTACACAGAAATCTGTGTGCCTCGGTCGGTGGTCTTGGTACGGCGTTTGGTTTATTTATCATGCACGACATGAGTGACCTTAGAGCGTGGGATGATCGAGGGGACAAATTACGCGAGCGTGACATGTTATGGTTGCTCAGTGTAATGAGTGTTTACCTGGCATGCATAGGGTGACAGTTGAGGGGGTCTAGCGGCGGGAGGTGGGGCGGGTGGGGGGTGCGCGCCGGCGGCGTCGGCGGCTCCGGCGGCGTGACGCTGTCCAGCACGTCGGCGGGCGGCCGGCACACGCGCAGCTCCACCCGCGCCGCCGCCGTACGGAGCACCTCGAGGGCTTCCTACCACCAAACAGACGGATTAATTGTCACCGGATTACCGGTCAATACCTCCTTGACACC
Source organism: Noctua janthe (assembly GCA_910589295.1). Classification (NCBI taxonomy): domain Eukaryota; kingdom Metazoa; phylum Arthropoda; class Insecta; order Lepidoptera; family Noctuidae; genus Noctua; species Noctua janthe. The sequence goes on from OU342561.1 coordinate 6,057,886, forward strand.
CCATTCCAGACAAGCTTCACCTGTCTAAACTCCTAAATTCAACATTTAACCTTTCTCGCTTCAATTTCATTTGTTGTTTGGCATAATTGTTGCTGCTCCACTTCGAATTATTCAACGTATTGTGTCGGATTCGCAAAGTGATAAAAGCGAAAGCTTTTAAATATTTCAATCTGATGAATGTTTAATTGTTAACAAAACTTTCTTCAGTTTCAATTTAAAATTATAACGCTTTAGACAAATACTTTGGATGTAGGTATTTAAGATATTTGCAAAATTTTGAATTCCAGTTTCGTGTCTTGCCGTAACAAAATTGTCTAAGTATCATGAAGATTCCGAAACTTTGAAAGACAACCATACCGGAAGATATTCTACAAAATGTACCGATTAATTTTAGTAACCAAAATATTTGTTAGCAACGGTTTTCATGCTTAGATGTAACGGTAGATAATATTAAAAAGTTAAGGCCTGTTACGAAATGAATTAGGAATCATTGTACCCTAGGTATTTACAGTTAGATAGTGTACACGAATAAAACAAATTAGCGATTAGAGCCGGAGAATTTATGTGTTATATAACTGTTTCCGCCAGGCACTACATTATATAAAATGCGTTGCTTTTGTTGTTTGTTACCGTCGGGAAGGCTTTTAATACCTTTATCTGTAAACAGATCACTTAGTTAAATTAATGTTCAAGTCAGGTTTCAGTCTGTGGTTTTGTTATGCTCAATGAGCCTTAGCGAGTAAGAAAGTAACCGCAAGTTGTGAAGCAATACCGACCAGAGTTACTCGGTAACTGCGCGCACCCCGCTGCGACCGATAAAGGGAACTCGGAGGGAATTAATAGAATTTCCCAAACGAAACTGAGTTAATGGCCCATTTATTTATTGTGAGCATTGAATTCGGTTTGCTCACGGAATCGCTTTGATACGCGCGTGATTTAGCTACGCTGTAATTTTCTGGGATTATTCCTATTTCGTCCAAAACGACAAATGCTGAACAAATGAGATTATTTTTCATCGCGTAGTGTAGCAGCAGTCTAATATAATTTGGTATAACTTTGTGGTAGACATTTTACAGTTTATTACATTTGAACCCGAGGCCTCGGCGCGGACCGTGTTGGAGTTTTCATAAAAGTTTTTACGTTTATAACCCAGCCTCCGAGCCCGGTACCAGGGCGCGAGGTAGCGAGGGAAGTGCTGCGACAACAAATGGCATTTTTAACATGACTTACTGTTTATTTTTGTAAGCACGAGACCGTGTTTTATGTTTGTACCTTCATAACGGCTATGCAAGCAGAGCTTTGTAAAGGGCATAGCAGCACTCTTAAATTTCATAGGCTCTGTTGTAATGAATATAAAATGTTGGCCGTGCACTCGCAAATAACGTCGGTAAAGGTAGCAGTGCTAAAGATAAGAAAAAATGCGCAATATGCTAACATTATTTCGGGAAATTTATAGGTGCTCGGACGTTACCTACAAAAGATAAAGAAGAAAAATATTTTTGGACAAACTGTTCGGCTCGAATGCAGTTGAATAACGAGGGCGCTTAAACTCATTAAACTTTTTGTTAGTCTTTGTAAGTTGAAGGTTCTTTTGTTGTACTTACGTAGGTGCTAAGTCCAGCGAGGGGTACTCCGTTGGCGGACAGGAGCAGGTCCTTGGGGGCGAGGCGGCCAGTCCTCCAAGCGGGTTGAGGGGGGTACAGTCTTCGGATCCTCACCAGACCGCCACCGCCGCACACTGACATGCCCAGACCGCGGCCATCTTTTTCTACGACTACTGTGAAGGAGTTTTCTGTTGGGCAAGAAAATGTTTCAGTTAATTTTTGAGAAAAAATTTTGGAAAGCTTTGTCATTGTGACACGATTTGAAATCAGGGATTGGATTTGTTTACAACACAAAACTGAATAGATAGGTATCTTGATTTGGGATTTGCGTGTCTATAAACTTAACTAGCATCGTGACTTAGTTTTAACAGCCTTAAGGACACATTGTTCTAGGTAAAGCTAGCTTATTAGTACATAGTAATAAATAAGCTTTACGGAAAAAGTTTGAAATTGTTATTGGGTTTTTCCATCATGAAATTGGATTCTAGATTTGTGCCCGGTTGAGGGCTATAGGCTCATCCCCTATTACATGGGACTTAACTGGCGGAATGTGCGTATACTATTAGGTACCTCCGCCTAACCCTTCGAGGATTACAGGCGTGATGTTATGAAGTTATACGGAAAACATCAGAAGTACATTCGATTTATCGTAAATTTATCGATGCTATGACTAAAAGACAGATCTCTCCATCTATTCATGAACGAAAGTGTTGGGTTGTCAAAGATTCTGTTTATGTAGGGTGCGGGATGTCGAGACGTGCTCGCTGCCATTAAACTCAAGATCCGAATTCCGTTACGAGCCCGTTTTACAGCTTATTTACACTTAGGAGCCGACGCTGCATCCGAGATATGAGAGAATAGTGTTATAAGTTTATAGTACACGCACGTACCTCTGATTTTTCGGATTCATGTGCGTATTGTATAATTATCACTTGCTTCGGTGAGGGAAAACATCGTGAGGAAACCAGCATGCCTGAGAGATATTTCCTAACGGCATGTAAAGCCAAGTCAGAGGCCCATGGGCGGCATATAAACTCTGACACCAGGTTAGGAACTTACCACACGATAAAGAAGAAGAAGTTTATAGTTAGAGGATTAAGATAATCTGAAGTAAAGCCTAGAGAATAATGGAGACGGGAGGTAGTTTACTTTACCACATTAATGGTCGTTTCTTCAGTTTAAACGATTGAAAATATTTAAAGCGTCTAATCGTCGAGAGGCATCTTTATCTATTATAAAGAGTTAAATGTTTGTAAGTTTTTATGTAGGGAGTAATCTCCGAAGCTAAAGATACAATACTAAAAAAATCTTTCACTGGCAGAAAGCTACATTATTCGTGGGTGCTATAGGCTATAAACTATATTTATATCATGCATAGGTATTGTCCGAGCCACTACAATTTTTGCGGACAAAGTCGCAGGTCAAGTGCTAGTCTGAAATAAAAACAGTAGTAGTAATCAGCCCATTTCGTTCCCACTGCTGGGACACACGGCCTCCTCTCTATGAGAGGTAATGGGCTATATAATCCACCACGTGGGCCCAGTGCGGGTTACACATGTCACATGTCTTCGAATTGTTGGTTCTAGGACATGCCGGTTTCCTCACGATGTTTTCTTTCACCGTTTTGAGAACAGTGGTCAGTGGTGATGAAATAAATTACACAAAGTATTGCGCCTGCCTGGGTTTGAACCCACTACTTACAGCTCGTAAGTCGGGGCCGCCACCACTGGACTACCGCTGCTCGCCGTTATAAAGTAAAACAGTAATGTGGCCTAATAGAATCCAGTCGATTAATTGAAAAAAGAAACGTCGTTTATTTAGTACAAGGTTTGTACTTACTTACCTACAGGGATTTATATAAAATTAATATTTGTTTTGGGTCGAATAAGTGCCCATATTGTAAAGACCGCTTTAGGCGGACCCAAAAGAGCTCAGGTGTTTTCAGTACACACAGAGCAAACGAAAGTAAGTACAGCTTGTTTGGGCACAAAACATTGTTTATTCAGTACTTTTGTACGTGTATAACTCCAGATTAAGCCCATATTTGGGGCATAAATTATCTGAAACCACTTAAAATAAACCGCCCCCCAATAATTGATATAGAAACCTCAATATTGCAAATGAAAGGTAGACAAGTGTCGATCCGCGGTCAATTTAAGTCCCTTTTCGGTTCAAAATGGACGTTGGAGGGTGTCCGACATGAATTATGCATTAAGGGAGTCCATAGCAACAATTTGGACTCGGAATGATTTCATTTATTCTGTTTTATGATCTGCTACTGATGATGTTCCGTTTGAGAGCTTTTGGAAAGAAAACACTTATTGGAGTTAAATATTTTTGCGAAACTATGGTAAAAGCCAAGTATTTTTAGTTTTGGTAAAAGGAAAGATAAAATGCTTTTTCGCTTCTGTGTCTACTTCAATTTTCGTGATATTTGGTTGAAAAAACTTTCCTCACGAATCGTAAAGATCAATAAACAACCAACAAGGAAAAAGTCACCAGCAGATTTGTCTTTCAAATACAAAATCAAAGGTTTTCACATAAATAGAATCATTTGTCCGTTTGAAGCTCGTTCAGAGTGAGCAGTTAACACCTTGGTGTCCCATTTGACGTGATTTGTTTAACATTCCAATATTATTAATGTGCTGACATTTAATATGTGTAAGTGACTGCATGCCATAGGTTTAATTCACTAATGTTATGGTACTGCTTGCTATAAATATGGTGGTCTGTGTTCAGACTTTCCTTTTATTAGCAACTCTTGTATTGGCATGAAGACGAATTAAATTTTTGTTCATTGCTAATCATTCATTCGTTCATTAATACTTAATACACAATTTACCATTTTCGGTCTCATCAATTTTATCCTACAGATAGTTCTTAAGATTGTTGAATTGGCTCAAATGATCACTTCAGTTGACGGCTATAACTACTAACTTAATTACCTTCCCGTTAATTCAGAAATTACTTAGAAAATTGTTGAAATGTCAACTCTCTAAGGAAATCTTCAATAGACCAAAATTTGCAGGGGTCGACTACCACGAGGATCGTTTAGTCGATCTATTCCCAGTAGCTTACTAAAATTGTTAGAGCTTCTAATGTTCCACAAGTTCGCCGAAAATGCGTCACCCCTCACCTGCTAGTCAGTGCTGCCTAGTGGACAAAACCCCGATGACGTCAATTACGACTGACACAGTAATCGAAATCAATAATGTTGCATTCCTGTCCCTAGAGCCGGTCTTACTACCGAGTGACGAGAAACCAGATATCTAGTATAGCTGACCAATCAAGATTGAGACAGAAATTCACAGTCATGATCAGATACACAAACAATGTCTTCAATTTATTTTGGTCAATTTTCAATCTTAAAAAAACCATTTTATGTTTTGTAAGACACAACTGCCATCCACAGTGTCCCACTGATTTCACAACTCAATTGCTGGAAAATACCGATAACTTATTGTTAGACTTTCGAGCGTCTTCTGGAAATGTCTGTTGAAGATGTCACCAACTTGTTCCAGCAGTCTAACGTGTTCTTCGTAGTATAAGTACGATGTACCGTTTCAATATTTGAAAACTCCTGACAGAAAACCGAACGTTTGCAAAAAAAGTCCAAACATGTTATAAAATTTCAATCTTTCTTTTTTCGGTGATTGAAAAAAATTAAAAAGCGTTTATTTGTGGTGATATCATTATTACTTGCAAAAAATGTTACTTCTGCCAAACTGTAAAGCGGTTTGTTAGCAGATGTAGCTCCCATACACAATTTTATGTATTTATGTAACTACTTGTAGGTACTTTTCCATCAAGAACTAGGCAAGAAGTCATTAAGAGATTTTTTATGTCCTAAGTAAATCATTAAAAGATTTTCATGAAAATCTCCCACCTGGACATGAGTTGCCATGGCTGACCTGGAAGTCTTTAAATAGACTCCGGACCCAGGTTGGTCGCAGCAAGGAAAACCTTCTCAGGTGGAGATTCATTAATGACTCTGCCCTGCAGTGTAAATGTGGTGCTGTTCCACAAACGATGGGGCACTTAATATCGTGTCCTGCGTGTCCTGTTGTTTGTTCACTTCAGGAGCTGATGGACGCTACCAAAAGCGCCAAACTAGTAGCTCAGTTCTGGGCTGACTCAATTTAGATTGCCATCGACACGCTAAGAAGAAAAGATTTTTTATTAAAAAAAAATAAACCATTTAGTAGAATATTCCACACAAATAACAAGGTCCGAACAAATGACCAAAAAGTGAAACATGTACGGTGTTTGATTTTTTTTGGCAGATCTGACAGGACACCTGGACCGGTGATAACCCGAGTTCTAATGTGTATTGCACATATATCTAAACCTATAGTAATCCGATCTAATAAGAACGTAGCTATTTAACGACGACCCTCACCAACAATGTAAACACAGTGAACCCACCAAAACCCCTATAGCTTCCTACACAAAGTGGACCGTCCCAAAATAGCTTCGGTATCAGTTTGTAAGGACAACAGCTGAGTGCACTAGTTGTCCATAGTTTCGATATTGGCAAAGTTGTACGGTCAAGAACTTGTCCGATGGTCTGTATTTAACGATACTCGTAATGGGTTCAAGTAATGGTATTGTCCCACTATTGCTTTGGATTGGCTAAGTCACAATAGAAGTTCTGTAACACAATTACTAGCTAAGAGACTCGTTTTCTTTTTTTGTTTCAATAAAATTTTCTTGCTTTTAATTTTAGGCGTTTTTTTTAAATCGCTCGCTACTGGTTTTTTAAAAAAAAATTCGTAATGTGGGTGTTATTTGCAGACTACACATGCATTATTCATTTAAAATACATTATCAATTAGTATCAGAATGAAATCGCTTATTTGCTAAATGATAATGAGTTCAGTTTTTGATGTAACTATCAATTTGTCGAAAATATACATCAGCATTCACCGACCCACAATCCTGCCCTTATCCCAATTTATTGTGGGTCGGTGCAGCGTACGTTCTTCTTCCATACTTCTACATTACTCGTATCTCATCAGACACCTCTTTTTAGAAATCAATACTTACCATTAATGAAGAAATATTGTAAAGAAAGAAGTAGTGTGAAGTGAGTAGTGTGTGTGTGTGTGTGTGAAGTAATGTAGTGTTTAAAAATGTAGGAATAGCTTATAGCAAAACTACGTCAGACACTTTTCTAGGGTAGTTGCATGTTCGAGCGAAGTGGATATGACATTCTAAGCCACTTTACTTGAGCTGTACAAGGCAAAATTTAATCCAAGGACGGATTGAACAGTAGCCTCAAGTTGTATTAAATTACTTTAGTTTAAGTCGATCGTCAGTGCGTTTTGATAGATTGGTAACATAAATCTTAAGATACATTATGGTCTTAGGTGTATGTTATGTATGTAACATAACAGCGACGTAAGAATGTTTTCTTAAACCATTCCAAGTTATTAAAATTTACCTACGAGGTCAATATTATATTTTTTTATCGAAATAGGGCTAGCAAAAAGATAACTCGCACTGGTGTGAATGACCAGGGGGCCTAAAATGGCCGCGTTTGCAAAATCATTGTATTGTATTGTATAACGGGCTGGTGTCCGAATTTTTTTTTTTTTTATATATTTGTTTTCTTTTTTACTTTAATTTATTATTTTTTTTAAATTTTCGGCATCATAATAGGATAATAATATGAATCATGTTAAAATTCATTAAATGATCAAAGACGCAGTTGATTAACTGCGTCTATGATCATTAAAAGAAATGAATTGTTACTTTGTGATTATTTTACGGATTGTAACGTAATTCATATTCTTATGCCGTTATAATTCTGCTAAAGCAGTCATTTTAGGCCCCCTGATGTAATAAAACAAAAGTGAGTATCTAAGATAAATATCGTAGCAGGTGACGGTCTATGGCTTTTGCATGGAAAAAAGCGTGAAGACAAACCCACAGGTTTGTGTTTGTATGTGCATATGGACATAATGTAGTATCGATACATTACCCTTATTACCGATGGTTCCTATCTAAAATCAACAATAGCCGTTCGCTCGTTGAATCAAACACGTGCTTGCCCACAAACTAATTACTTAACTATTTAATCCGTGCTTAGTTCTACGTAGCACTTGATTAACCTTGTTAGCTCAAAATTATCGCTCTAATTCCAACCCAGACATGTTAATCTTATGGTATACTTTTGACTGGCATATGCCTGAGGAGTATATTGCACGTATTCGGCTCTACATCTTGGAAATTCTAAGCTCTTCTTAGTTAATTATACTTACAGGTCAGATGCATTTGAATAGTTATTATTCAGCGCTTTACGTGGTAGCCAAGGAGCTAGTAATATTAAATGGTAATACCATGGAATAACTACCTAAGTTTACAGTAATAACATGATTGTACTATTACATTATTGTAGGCAGAAAATTTTACCGCAAAAATACCAGTAACATAATTTTACTGCAGTATAATTATAATAAAATGAGTTGGATAATGCATCCTCATTTTTTCAGAAAGATTATTTTATCACTGCAATGACATACAGCAGTGGCGAAGCTTCTATACAACTCGATTCCTACCGGATTCCCTTTGAATAATGGCACATTCAGTATTCTATAGACAAATAATATAATCACATTTAAGATATGTACTCCGGCTTACCTCTTACAAAAATAGACCCTTCGCTACTGATATACAGGTTGTATTTTTTTTTTGTAGAATACTTGTTAATAACAGCAGCAGTTTTATAATTATAAATATCTAGCAGTTCGTAATAGGGGCTCACTGAAACTAGAGGGGCGAAGTGAAACACTTCAGCGCTCCAGTGACAGACGGAGTGAGGAAGCTTTCGACATTTATTAAAACTTGAGGACATACTTAATGATGTTTGTTTCTGTCTTTCTTTTTCTTTATTAGGTACTTTCAGCTGGACAAAGGAAATTAGGAGACGTCAATATTTACTTTATATGCTTAACGAACAGTTTGGAATTCCGTATCACAAAGAGCGAGTAATTATTGGATGGAAATCTTAGAATGTAGACAGTATACATTATTCAGTTTTTTTTTTACCTTCTATGTTACAGGCTGAAAATATACTGCTATACCTACCCGCATGACACACAGATTTCCTGAACATTATTTTTTTACATTTACAATCAGTTTTTTTCAAATTAATAAATAATAGCAAAAAAAAAATGGCACCGCCGCCGTACTACCCTTTTCTCGAAGCCATTCCGGCCATTCAAGCCACCCCTCGTAATTTCGTTGTAGATAATGCTATAAGCCTGAATTTTCAGTGACTAAGCGGCCATATTATACCTAGGCATATTCCAGAATTACATTCAATTTGAACTGGTGGTTTATGAACTATTGCAAGTCAAAGTTTCTTCATTTTGTCACTGACTCTCTCACCGATCATCATAATTCTAAGGTACTTCTAGCAGACACACAAGCTTCAAGTTTTGAACACTATTAGTGTTTAGTCTATAAAGCGAGGAAAAAATCTAACATACTGCAATTTCAATCCATTTCTCTAGATATAAAAACTGCATAAGTAACTTTATAATCCTATATAAATAATATGAGATTACAAAAATACTTTTACAGTTTATAAAATTTTTCGTTGCTGACACTACGAAATCAAATCTATTAATTATTTATAATTTAATCCGAATCCTGGATAAACGTCTACTCCTAAAATGTGCAAAATTGTCCCCTATGTACTCATGCAAGAGAGCACAAAACAATTGCTCATGGTTGCCTGTCAAGCGAGTAGTCGCATGTGTTTAGATAAACTAGGGGTCACAGCCGGGCTGTGTTATTTGCTTAAATAACAGGTCTGCATCCTGAAACTGTCTTGTAGTTACAGTGTAATTGCTTGTTTCATGTGGCGTACATACAAATATTGAATGGACATGGTCCAACTATTTCTAAGGACATCGTGGCTAAATAATAACAGCCTTTTTTTTTTTCAGCCTTACGGGTCTATCTTCAAGGTTAAGCCGCGCTTGCCAAGGTTGGTCTGTGGATGGGTGACCATCATTACATACCGAGTGTCCTCCGCGCCTCGGAAAACATGTTAATCCGTTGGTCCCGGCTGTCATTTAGAGATTTTTGTCCCTCGTTACAGGTAGTCAGTGGTCTGAAAATCTGACAACCAGTCTTACCAAGAGGTATCGTATTACCCAATACTAACTGAGTTGTGGAGGTCAGAAAGGCACTCCCTCCATGTAAAATACTGTTATTCAGCCGCATCCGGTACGACTGGAAGCCGACCCCAACATAGTTAGGAAAAGGCAGATGATGATGACATAATCAAACTATCTACAAATGTCAAATAGCATGTGTTTTTCAGTCTCAGACAATTTTCTGGTAGATCAGATTTCCACTAGGCTTCTTGTCTTTAGTTTTCAGTGGTTCATTTTGAGGTATTCAATCCTGCGCACAATTATATCTCGATATAAGTTTTTAAACTACCATGGTCACTAACATTATCATTAACACTAGAAACGGGATATTTACCATGTTTACTGATTGTTTGTTTTTGTTAACAATCAGTAAACATGATAAATATCCCGTTTCAAGTGTTAATGATAATTATATCTCGTTTGTTTAAATGTGTGACGTCGTGAGTTTTGGGAAATAACAGGTACGATAATACTTTTGTTTGGTTATAACCTATTAAAATTAAAAGCTCAACTCTGCCTATTTCAGTCCACGTCAAGAACAGCTGTCCTAAGATATTATTCCCAGTGGTAAGATCCAATAAATTATTTGTAAAATCTCTCTTTGAATTAATAAATAAGGTATGTAATTATAATTATAATTTAATTCGCAGTCATTATGTTAACGTTTACGTTCAAGTTAAGTGAAACGTAAACCTGATTAGGGTAGTTCTCTTTTACATTATACATTTACTTGTATTTCGCGGGAAGCTGCGTATTTTATCAAAACCCGAGGGTACTTTGTTTACATTAATAACATTATGAAAGTTATGTACTTTGGAAACTTAGTTGAAATATACTAATGATGTAATATCTACAAGAACAAAGTTGTTTTGACATAATTCCCGTGTAGTTGAAAACAATGGGGGAATACCAGGAATAGGCATGTTGTTGTGGGGAATTAATTTTTAGTACAGGGAAACTTTTTTGTTTATTCGAAAAATCGAAAAATATGACTTACCGGGCAATTTTTTGGCTTTTTGTGAAAATTACTTAAGTAGTAGTTATACATGTCGGATAAGTCAGGATTTATTTCTTTAGCCTAGTACATTATGTAGGCAGACAATGGCTTTTGTGCTATGAAAACACACTGGGTGCGATACACTGTTTCTAACAAACTAACAAATTACTTGAGATTACAATTTAACACAATAACACGGGGCACAATGAATCGGGTACAGTTCCAAGACGTCTCAACTCCGCCGCATTCAGACATTGACTGTCACCCTCGCCTCGACATCAGGACATCAGGGCTCTGTAGAAGCACGCTGTGTTGTGGGTAGGTTGGTAAGTAGGTCGCTTGATGTCACCACTGCACATAGGCGCGCTTTCCAATTCATTTTATGTCCAGACTAACGACCGGATCCGACATATAAATATTTCATGTGACACCCAAAATTTGCAACAACAGATTCCCAACCTCGGTCAATATGACCCTACGTCTTAATTACCTCCTGTCATCCGTCGTCCAACAAAGCAATGACCCGAAGCAATAATAATCTGCAATAATCTGCGCAGATCCGGGTCTGACCAGACGAAGGCGATATTGGGACACGTACGAGTCACGACGTAACTCGTAACTCGTAGATCTGACCCGACACTGTCGTTTATTACTTGTCCGCTACAAATGTTCCGAAAGGATAAATAAACGGCTGGTTATTTCCTAACTGTAGTACACTTTTGGGATACTATTGCTGATATTTTTAGTCCACATTTAGTTGTTAGTAGTAATATTTTTGAATTGTAAAAGACACAAATATTTTTTTTTTAGTTTTTAAGTTGTGCCCGATTGAGGACAATCCGTTCGCGTTGAACTTAGACTTGGCTAAATGTGGGTGTTAGGTACACCTCTGCCTAACCCTTCGGGGATTCCAGTCGTGATGTTATGGGTAGTAAATTTAATATAAGAAAGTACCTGCTTTAATATTGGGAGTGTGTTTTGTGAAAGTTAAAGTACATAGGTAGGTAGTCGCAAGAGTTATACTTCAAAACTTTATCACCTAGGTACTAACTTTAACTAACCTTATGATATTAACCTGGAATTTATTAAAACTTGCGCTCAGTTTATTTCATGAATATCTAAAATGAACGAACAATTCAGTTTCACAGTAGATCGTAAATTGAAAACGAAGCCGTAAAGGAATAAAGAATAGAACATGCTTTATTGTTCGCCATTTGAATTGAATATTCCGCCTCTTTACCATTTGGTGCATAACTGTGCTTCTCCAAGGCTGGGTAAAATAACACGGAATTGTACCAGGCAGGTAGGAAATTGAAAGGTGTTTATTTTGTATATTACAGTCCATAAGTTTCACGGAAACCGGCGCGGTCAGAATTTGCCTAGCGTAACTTTGTGAATTGATTCCCAAAGTTTCCGTTTGAAATGAGAGCTCCTACGTTTACAACATTTTATTTGATTTCTTGTACGTGCTCCAAATACAGCAACATTCGATTTGATATTGCAATGAAAGCTTCATAAATACGTGAAAATTCTACAAAGTAATAATTGCAGGGAAGTTTTCTGTTGAACAAGTGTTGATAACAGCTTTACGGGTATGTTTTCCTGGTAGTCGTGTTGGCTATGTGTTTTACTTGATTCGCATAGCTGCGGTGCTCGTTCACCTATGGCGTGTTCTGGATCACCGGCCGCGGTGACCTGCCCCGCGATGCATGCCACACCTACCAGGGCTCCATAAAAACTAAATATCAGCCATGCTTTTAATGTAGCTCAAATTAGAATATGAATTAAATCATACGGTATTCTGCGAACGGGTAATTGTATAATTTCATTCTGCATGGTTAAGGGTATTTATAATGCAACAATGTGATCAGCTATTTTGCATGTTTAGTATAGTTAATGTTGCTAACAAAATTATGATTAGTAATGAGAACGTTAAACATTATAATCAATTTTAATTACTATTCATGAGGTTAGGTCGTTTCAAAGTGATCTTTGCAGAACACAAAAAGCGTTTTTGAAACAAAGGTTTACCTTTCCGTTACGTGCTTTCAAATCCGACGCCGCAGCATCCGATTCGTTTTCCCTTTCTATCACGTTGAGACAATAAAACACGCCTGGAAGTGGTATTTGGAATGCAAAGCGTTTACCGCGCCACACCGCGGTTGAATCGGAACTGTTCTAGAGTTCCACCTCTTTGTAGAGTAATGTGACTAAGTAATTAGTACGACAGAACTTCGTTTGGGTTCTAGATATTTAAGTGGCTTTTATATGCAGATGCGAGGAAACAGTGGGAAAGCTATTAGTTGCTTATTTCTTGTGTACATTTTTATTTGAGTATATTAAGATCAAAATAAAATAACCCGGAAACACTCGAATGCAATTTGAATTTCAAAGGAATGAGGATCGTATTATAGAACTTCAATCCAAAGTTGAATTTCTGAATAAAAGCGGTTGGATTTGAATCGAAGTCCATACTTGAACATAGTTCTAGAATACAGCTTCGAATAGAGACCATTACACGAAAAGCTACTCAAAGACGAATTCGGTCTGAAATCACAGAGTAGTACCAATAATTCTCATAAAGCTTTAAGCCCATGTTGGGCAATCATTCCCGTCCACTCCTCACGTTAATCCGCTGACCACGTCGATGTCACTAAGTTTTAAGCGCCAGGACATTTCGCAAGCCGAGACGGCCTAATAACTCTGGCACGAGTGACGCATGGAATTCGAACGTGACGTCATCGTTGCCCATGAATAAAACGGAGTGGCGTGTTAAAGCTCGGGTAACGTGTACGAAATGTAGGCGTGGAAGGATTTTCATTAGATTAGTTCGCTTCAAGGGAATTCCAGAGCCAATTGCGGATTTTTATTGGCAACGGATGTTTGATGCTTTTGTCCATTTCATGGTGTAAATGTTCAGTACTAACCGAGTTTGTAGCTCCATATAAAGTTTTTTACACCCTTCCGTGTTTTATTTTTCACGTCGAAACCGTTCTCTTGGGTACTTGTATCAAACAACAACGTATATTGCCTCTAAGCGAGCTTCTGGTCCATTTTCCCAGTCCCAAAAACTATACGAGCAGGTTCATCTAACGCTGGCAACGAGAATGCACATAAATATTCACGACTGACTGAATTTCGCTTTTATACCAACGTGCTGCGTACCTTTTCAATCAACAATTTCAATTTAGTTCAGTTCGATTCGACGCACATGTATTTATGATATAAGACTTGGAGAGGCGATGGGATCAGAAGCAATAAGGTACGGTATGATGGAAAATAACCATCAACGTAAAAAATACCAACCTTTTTGATTTTTATACTACTACCAAGAAATATCTATAGATCTTTTAGATTGCCCTAAAGTTGATACAATTTTGTCCAATTTCTAGGATCGAATTGGAAAGTAGAGCGTGTTTATGTAGGTAATATCGTTCAGTTCTCGGTCGGCTGCTCTCAAGGGAGTTTTTGCAGAACGAAGTTGGTCATCGTAGATTTGTCCTTTTGCACTGAACACATTGCTTTTCTCTAACTTGGATACCACTGGTAATTCAGACGGATATTTCCGTCACCAGAGCTTTATCTGTATAATAATCAGCCTATAATGTTCCCACTGCTGGGACACACGGCATCCTCTCTATGAGAGGGAATGGGCTATAATCCACCACGTGGACCCAGTGCGGGTCGGTAGATGTCACATATCTTCGAATTATTGATTCTAGGAATGCCGGTTTCCTCACGATGTTTTTCCTTCATCGTTTTTGAGAGCAGTGGTGATGAAATAAATTACACAAAGTAATGCGCTTGCCTGGGTTCGAACCCACGACTTACTGTTCATAAGTCGGGGCCGCCACCACTGGGCCACCGCTCTTTTCTACTTATACTCTACTAACTTGGATATCACTGGTAATTCAGACGGATATTTCCGTCACCAGGGCTTTATCAATCAACGGCTTAGTTATGTTAAGCTAGGATGATGTCAGAGGAACTCCAAAGCTCTTCGTTTCCCCTACATCGTCTATTTAAAGTAACAACATAAGCAGCAGTATTTCCAACACGATGGTGCCTTTATTACCATCTACCTGTACTCTGGCATAGTCTGCCATACTTGTGTATAAGCTCACGATAATTAAAGTTTATGAAGTGGCGGGAGGATCCTATTTAATTTCGCTCGTTTCTGCCGTGATGAGGCTGTATTCGTATCGTTCTTGACTTAGCTGTGTTGATGAGTCTAGAGTTGACACGGAAGCAAATAACTTCACTATGTTATTGTGTCTTCTTGGTACTGTTTAATTAATACTGAAAGCTTGTGGGGACTTTATTAAATTTACATTAATTCAGGGCTTGGCCTCATGGGAGTAGGCAGAGACAACAGAACGCCGCGTGTGTGTATGTGTGTGTGTGTTTGTGTGTTTGTGTTATGTGCTTACATGTGTTTGTGTGCCTGTACATAGGTTATGTCGTAGGTTTCAATAGTTCTTCCGTTTCCTCATAGGTAAGTAGGTTTGATCCATTTCAGTCTCAATTTTTTGCAATCATGATATTGGTTTTTGTTTATATATCCTTTTTGTCTTTATTTATCCTATTATATAAGTTAGCAGACCGTGTATTGAATTGCATGGAGGCAACCAATCTGTTGGTTTGGAGGACTTCTGCAATAGCTTGCTTTCTTCGTTTTGCTAGTTTAGATGTACTTTTGCTTCTTCCACGTTCCACTGCTACTTACATCTCATCCATCTGCCCAGCCTTTTCCCAATTGTGTTGGGGTCGGCTTCCAGTCTAACCAGATGCAGTTGAAAACCAGTATTTTACACAGAGCGACTGCCTATCTGACCTCCACAGCCCACCCCTTGGTAAGACTGTCGGTCAGACTTTCGGGACACTGATTGCCTGTAACGACTGTCAAAACAAATCTACAATTGGCAGCCGGGATGTGCTTGTGCTCCGAAGCACGTAGGAAACTCGGTATGTAATGGTCACCAATCCACAGACCAACCTAGGTAAGCGTGGCTTAACCTGAAGATCAACCCGAGAGCGGCTGTTATTAGTTAACCACGAGCTACTTACATCTGGTTACACTAATCCGATTTGTTCTCCATACTTTACCTCATACTTTTATATTTTTAATTTCTCTATTATTGTAAGATCTTTAATTACATACCTACATATAAAACTATAGCAGCGACTTCCATTAAAAAATAACATATTAACAATCTGAGATTCCTCTTAACCCTTTTATATTCGAAGACGCTATCTTCGTATAAGTGAGTATGGTAGCAGAAAGCTTGTTCATTTCCCTCGAGACCTTGAACAACTGTTTGAACGGCAGCATACAAACAGCTGACACTATTATTCTTTCTTGTACAAGAACGCACGTCACACTGCGTTTGTTTTACTTTTCTATGGAAATCCAATTAAAAATTCAATACGCTCTGGAGCGGCAAGCAAATAGGTTTGACCTGTTGAGGAAATGCCATTGTTAGGGCCTGGCGATATGTAGCCACTGTGTGTTCCCTGTGCTCACAATGGCTAGTTAACTTTATGATTGTTTGCTACTTTTTTGAAGCCACATAAATAGAAAGAACAAACGAAGTATTTTACTGGCAACGTAATTTAATACCAGAACTTTTTTAGTATCAACTAAATGGGTAGGTAATCTTTTTGATGGCTAAAATTATGTTTGAAAAGTACATTCAGGTCCTGGAACCTAAGTGTGAGATAATAACTTAGCCTCTCGTAGAATTTGACGGGCGAATATTCCTGCTGATGCACTATGGTTCCCCAGTACGACAAAAATCACCGAAGACTACTATGCGATTCTCTAAAAGTAATAATCATTATAACATCTACGAAGTTCAAACTTAACAAAATTATAAATTAAGTGCACTTAGGTAATTACTTTCGTCCCCATTTCGTCATCGAAAGTGAGAATACCGCAGATGATGATAGTAAACGTGCAGTACCAAAGTAGGTAAGTACAAGAATAGTTTGTCCGAGTGTTAATTCTGGTAAGCACCAGGACCAAAATTCACCACATTTTTAAAACACGCAGTACTTTACTTAAAAGCGTTGAAATTTGTCCCAAACTTATTTTTCCATACTTATTTGCATATTTACCTCACAATTTCCGCAGCGCGCTTTATTACAATCTTCTGTCTTACAGATAATACCTTTATTTACCTACTTACTATCTAAAAATACATAGCAGCCTAAGGTAAAAATTTAATATAAAAATATTAAGTTTCCTCCCGCAAATTATATTGTAGATGAGTTTTTTAATAAAGGTTTATTAAAAAATAAAGGTAATTCTTTTGCTATCGTCTGAAATATTACGTTTGAACCGACAATATGGCGTCCATTGATTGAAAAACAAGAGAATTGTGACGTCAATACGGGTTTGAAGACTCCTCATGCCAAGTTTCTCATGTCTGTGTGATGAGGAAGGAAATATCAAAGTCATCGACGCGATCGCGATTAGATGTGTTATATACAAATGTTTTATCAAAGAAGGTCTAATTTGTGTTCATCGATAGGTATTTGGCGCAAGAATCAACAATTTTCTTCTTCTGAATATTTTATTTTTCATTTGGCTTTCCCAATCGAGTGAATGAACCAAGCAATAGCGCGAAATAACTCCACAATTTTTTTTTTCTTTGGCTGAAGGATTATTTGACTCGAGCCCATCTTCGTCAATCTATATGTTTACAGCTGCATTTCAGACAAAGCCTTTAGTCATTTCAAAACCTATAAGCATTGGACAGACAAATTGGTGTCTGTCCAATGCTGAAAGACAGCTTAGATAGAAAGTAAGATACTAACTTATTTATTACAAACATCCTACTTACTTACTTTTTATAGTTCCAAGTTGAAAGCTCTAACAACAAAGTAAAAGAGCCTACAATGTAGTTAATTTAGTACCTTACTGAAAGAAC
Organism: Noctua janthe; assembly: GCA_910589295.1. Classification (NCBI taxonomy): domain Eukaryota; kingdom Metazoa; phylum Arthropoda; class Insecta; order Lepidoptera; family Noctuidae; genus Noctua; species Noctua janthe. Next base: position 6,075,587 of record OU342561.1, read on the forward strand.
AGAACGTACATTTCATACAGGAAAAACAGTTCAGAATGTAAGATAAAGCGTTAGTTTTTATATTGATTCGCCAATGAAAAACATGTGGCAGTTGCATGTCGACCGCGCATATTGTGGAGGAAGTAGGAAAATGGAAATTGGAAGGAAATAGTGTTCGTAAGTAATGGAATGGCCCGAATAGCTATGAAGTTGGTTGTAATGCTGTCCTTGTCTGGTATTATGTGGAGTTATGTGCTTGCTTGGAGTTGGTTCAATTGGGGGTTGATAAGCTCAAGGGTTTTAGTGAGATGTTATTGTATGTTTTGATTATTTGGCCTCTAGATACTTAATCCACCATGACATCAACAGTTAAGTGCTGTCTTAGTGCTGGCAGAAGCTGCTACTTTTTGAGGTAAGCTCTCGATCTAATGACACAATAACATACATAATTATTCAAGTTTAGAAGCTATAAAATCAGCCGAACACATTTCCAAAATTTAAATTTAAATGCGCCAGTCTGTCAGGCCATAATGGCGACAAATGTATTAAATCGAGGGCCATAAACTATATTCTACACACGGTAATTATACTTTAACGGCTGGATCTGAAGTGAAATCGTTATCGGCCAAACTTTATGGCACATCCCTGTGTGAATTGGATAAAATTTATATCGAGAATGTGAGCGAAATACGAAGTACCTAACCCTACCTATGTACATACTCCCTCTGACGAGGGTGTGATCCCTTTATATCAGACGAACTCATAATGAACTTATTTTGTACAAAATATTGGAGTTTAATTGTCTACAGAACCTGTTAGAATCGTGATAAAACAATGTGAATGTTTTTTTGATTATTGCGTTAATTTGAGGAAATGGATAGGAGCTTTACTTGGGCATTAACACGTCAACAGGAATGTGTTTGGGTCTTAAATGTGTTAAGGAGCGGTGTTATTAATTTTTATTTCGGAACTTTGATTTTTCGAGAGAAAACGTCGCTAATATTTGCGTAGGTCGGTGGAATTTATGATAGAGAAAAGTAAAACTCCTACGCGGAATATTAAAAACTTGAGGGTCTAGACTCAATTCATATTGATTAGCGATAAATTAACTATCCAATTCATATGAAAATCGTAGAAGAGGCGAAATAAAAATTCTATTCTCAAAGACATATTAATCAAAAGTTTTAGAAAAGTACTTTTGGGAGAATATACGCAGGAAATTGAACGTTACTAAAAATATATGTACTATAATCCAAGTCTGGTCATCTATTTATGTAATCATTTACCACCTAAAGTCGTAATCAAAGTTTCAATACTGCTTGATTAACCACTAATTTACATATTGCCAGATAAAAAGGAAATAAAAGTAATTTAAATACTAAAATGCGAAGAGAAAGAACTATTCATCCAAAAAGAATTCAAATAAATTTATTGATCATGACGTAAACTACAAGTAATTATACAATCGACATTTTGTTTGAAAGTATTTAAATGTTATGTGATTTTGACCTTTCAAGATTTTTTTTGGTTGTTACGAAAAAAACACCCTTTAAAGGTCAACTGAAAACCGGAGACAAATGCAAAAAGGTTGACTGTACTAAAGTTAGTGAATAAAGTATTCAAGTAGGAGGCAAATGTCTCCGGAGCGAGAAATATCACGGAACCACTGAAGGATATCCTTTTTCAGGTTAGAGCAAAATGTGAAGGGAAGTCTTTTAATACTTACCTAGGTGGTAGATAAAAGAAAAGGTAGGTAGAAATAGTAAAAAAGATATACAGGATGGGTAAAAATCGTGGATCAAACGAAACAGAGCGATAACTGCGAAAGCTTAAAACAATATACAGGATATTGTTTTAAGCTTTCACAGTTTATAAATAAACTTACACTGCTACAACTGCTGGCAACAGCGTTAAAATATTGGGAACTCACAATAATTGAAAATCTCGGTAAATATCCCGTTCTTCTTTATCGTGTGGTTAGTGCCTAACCTGGTGTCGAGAGTTTTTATGCCGCCCAAGGGCCTGACTTGGCTTTACATGCCGTCGAGAAATATCTCTCAGGCATGCTGGTTTCCTCACGAGATATTCCTTCACCGAAGCAAGTGATAATTATACAATACGCACATGAATCCGAAAAATCAGATATCCCGTAAGTGACGTACGTAAGTTTAGTAGATTAGATATAATGTTACGAAACGCTATGTTTATCTACGAAATTGTATTAATTTTCCCCTCGCAAATGTTAAACACGACCTAAACTTATGTGTTTGCATTTGTCATATTCTAACATCAAAATACGCTGCTATATTTACAGTCTTGTCTTATCGTGTTGTATGATAAACCTACATTTAACCAGACGACACAAATATAAATTTATATTGGTATGTTTCGTGTCGTCCTTGTGAACGCCCGTGAAATACAGACCATTAAACTTGTAATGGTAGGCTTCACAGTAGTCCATTCTTAAATAAACCATCAAACCAGTGCGAATAAGTCACGAAAATATGACTCATAAAATGAAACACATCAAATTGATAATTTTCCTTTTTAGTGCCACTAAAGTATGTACTGTGTCGAGGCTAAAGTTAGTGTGGTGTACAGAGCACGGTCGCTAGATGTTACAAAACAACGGCGCTGACCGCTCAGTGTTCTCAAGTTGGCGCCATTAATTACAACCACTCGATGTTTAATCAAGAAACTGTGAGCGAACAAGTTTCCTACGGCGTAAAAAGAGAAAATCTTAACAACGCGAAACGAAACAAAAAATAAAGAAGAATCCTGTTCCTGCAGTGAGTGCACGGCACGGACCGGACGGGGAGAAAATTTGAAAATAATCCTCGAACAAAGGAATGGAGAATGAAGTCTATGCAAATAGGACTTGTGTCACGAACAAGTGGCTGTCGAGCCGAGTGCTGACCGGCGAGATACTGGCTCCTATTCAAAGTAAGCGAACCATTCAATTACATTCGATCTCGTGGAGGCTGAGTTTTGCCGCAGCATTTTTCTATTTGGTCGCGACTTGCGACGCTGCAAATGATACGAGCGAGCGGCGGTGGCCAGGGGAGCTCTACGCCTTGCATACAAATTGAACACGTAAATGAGATAACACCCTGTTTACACGAAGGTGGGACCGTGTTACAATAAAACCGGGTAATGGGAATTCCTGATACGGCAAATTGTTTTTGCAACGGAAAATGTTTGAGAGCACTTCTTATCTCGAGTATTTTGGCTGTTGTTTTAAATATGTAATGCCGAAGATGCCTTCAATTTATTCTGGAGCACAAACCGTGACCTTTGTAGCTGTAACGTGAAACATTATAGGTTGAAACTCGGCCCCAGCGCTACTACGAATATCAAGTTGCAGTAATACAATTACTATAGTCATTACAATGTATCTACTACGATTAATATCTTATAGCCTGAAATTGAAGTAGGTAAAGCCTAAGCGGCGTAGTCATGTAACGTTGCTAATCACACTAATTATAAACGAGTACCGATCGTTTAAACGTATCGAGAGGATAAAGTTAATTAAAAACCACCCTCGCTAATGGATTCGTCCCACGTTTTCAAGCAATATCCTGTTAATACAACATCGGACATTTCGATGTTATTCCATTTTGTTGATATTGCCAATATTCTCGAGGGAAATTGTATTACTGACGCTGTGGAGCAGTCAATTTCTTTGTTTATATCGAGTGTTCCGACTTGTTCGTAGTTGTGTCGAGTCTTTGCCAATACTGAGTAAATCCTTTGACAATTGTGTCGAAGCTAATAAGTGACGCTTTGTTAAGAGAAGATAAAGGCAGCAGCTCTTCTATATGACTTTTTTGTAGCTAAAAGTGTACTGCAAAGAAAAAAATACAAAGTGTTTTAAATTAAATTCTGCTTTCGCCAGTGGATGCTCGCAGTGGCTTTGCAGGCGTGGAATTAATACACCGATTCGGCCTCGAAAAAATCCCTAAGCGGTGTTCAAAACCGTGGCGAAATTCACCCTGTATTTTTCAGGATTAGCATAGGTATGAACTTGCAAAAGTGGTTGGTAACTTTGTTTTGTTATATTTTGGAATATTATGGACTTGGAGTAACAAGACTTTTTTCTGTGGACGATTTTTGAATACCTATCAATATAAACAGTACATTGAAATAAGTCACAATGAACAGACAACGTTATCAGAATTGTAGGAAAATTAATTGAAGAAGAATTGTATAAATCTTTCTAATATAGAGTCCTATATCTTCTTAACCTATATTGTGGTGAGTAAAGAATACAATTCATTTGAATGCAGAAGCTGACTCCATACTTTTTTAGCTCATAGAACCTTTCCATCTCCCATAGCTTTAAACACACCTAGTTACAAAGTTACATCACCTCTTACGTATACCAACCGAATCGAACAGCCGTAACCGAAAGACAAAACACAATCGTTTAACACTGTAACACGACAATACAATTAACGATTAACACCATTCAATATGTTCGAGTCATTTATCGAATAATTGTCGCTTGCAATTAACATCTGTGTCGTAATGTTGTGTCGTAATGTTATGTCATTACTGATAGGTGGATGTCCAAATGGCGGCCTTTAATGAGTGACGTTTGTTTTAAAACGTCAGAGTGCATGTGGGACTTTAAATTGATTCCATTAATTGGTGGTTTGGTGAACTATGAATGGCTGTAATTAGTCAATCCATATATTCAGTAATCTACAGTAGCATAGGTACTTGTGTTAATAGATTCTGTTATGTTATAAGGAATCAGCGTTTAGTTAAATCGAAACCGCATAATTTGGTGACAACCATCTCGAATCTGTCAAAATAGAATTGTGTTTTTTTTTTTAGGAATACATTTGTAAATCATAACAGATACGGTCTGTTAGAAATAAGAAAATATGGAACACAAAAAATCTGTAGGCTCACTGTCCATTGGACCTGAGAAGTGCAAAACATGCTTTTGCTGAAGAGTGTCTATGGAGTTTCTTGCCCATTCTTCTCCATAGAGATCTATGCTTTGAAATGGGCAACTATAGTACTTTCACAAATTATTATGCCTTGTGTCTGTAACTGTAGCTTCGCTTTTTTTTTTGTTTTTTTGACATTCAAAAGTGCCTGTAATGGTCTAATTGAAATAAATGCTTTGAGTTTGAGTTTGCCTCTCTCCGCACCAGTAGAAACAAAGCTTTAAACAGTTCCTCGGTAGTCTAGTTCCACGTATTAGTTAGAATAATAACGGAGTTATATTAGCAATCCATTAATTTGCTTCTGATTAGTTTTCGTTTGTTTGTAACAAAGTTATTAATTAACGAAGGCGCATTGTTAGGGGTATAGGGATAGTTAAATACGGAAAGGCCTATTTACTTTGAAGAACAAAGTTCTATTAATAAGCCCTCAAAATATATTGTTTCCAGAATTGAACGTTAATTACGGAAATGTTTGTCGAACAATCATCTTTCGAAAATTCAGCGGGAAACATAATCCTCCTTATTACAAAATATTGTTTTCCTATAATATTCTCTTTATTCATTTTACTATTTATATTTTTAAATATTTTAAATTACGAAATGATATGATATAAAGAGGCATTTAAAATAAAAATATGATATTGTTATTTTTTAGTGTCGCACAATCAAAACTCTTTTGTTACAAAGGGGAAATCAAAGCAAGACTGCGCCGGTCGTCTAGTGGTCGCAAGCGCAACTGCTGAGCAAGAGGTCCTGGGTTCGATTCCGGGTCGGGCCAAGTGTTATTGGGTGTTTCCATCAGGAATTTCGCAGTAGCAACCACGGAGTTAAAGGCAATAGGCTCGCCCCCTATTACATGGGACTTTAACATAACTAGCAAAATATGGTTTTACTATTAGGTACACCTCTTCCTATCCCTTCAGCGATTACAGGTGTGATGTAATTTTATGGGAAAACAAAGCGTTCCAAGAATCTTATACCTACAAATCTCAGTAAGGCTACGTCCGAAAGTTGGAAGGACAAGTAGTAGGACAGTGTGGTACGTAGGTACACAACACAGAGCCAATTACTCACAAGTTGTTCCGAACTCATTCGGGGACAAATTCGGAAGGATTCGGCCCTGGTAAGGGACAAAGAGGAGATTTCGGACGAAATTAAATTTTACAAAAAGTTTGCCGATATTTAATTAGCTTCTTTTTTATATTTCGTCCGCTGTATTTCACGGTGTACGCACTTATTGAATGTTGATTTAAATTGACCAAAGAAACGATGGAAGGACTGTGTGAACGATGATATGGCTAGAAAAGATGCGCGTATACAGTCAAGGTTGGGCAGTATTTGAATTAAAGACGTAATTGAAATACAAATAGCAAATACCAAATGAGTATTAGTTATTCAATTATTTCTTAAAAGTGTAATTTGAAATTGGTATTTCAAATACCTGACGCTGAAGTATTTTGTAGTTAGTATTTCAAATACTTATGGCATCAAAATACATTTGAACATAAATACATTTCAGCGATCAAACTAATCTACAGTTGGATACAATTTACTTTAAGACGTCACTAACCACACGATAAAGAAGAAGAAGAAGAAGAAAGAAAGAAATACGAATTTCACGATGGATTATTCTATTCTATTTATATAACCTAACACTTGACTGTATTTTGTAATTTGTATTTTAAATAAAAATAGTTAAAATGCTGTAATTTGTATTTTATATTTCAAATAAACGACTTAAAAATATTTTGTATTTCTTATTTTAAATACATGCGAGATAGTATTTTGTAATTTGTATTTTAATTAAAGCAAAGCATGTATTTTGCCCAGCTCTGCTTATACTGAATAAATAGGCTTAAGGGCAGCAGAATGATGATAATTTAACGTAAAATACATAATTGACGCTCAAGTCGTAGACGTCTTAGAGAATAATGTTCGCTGGAAAGCAAATTCAATAGTTATACAGATAAATAGATTGTCTAGTCTATACATACTAAATTATATTAATTCTGCAAGACAGTGTATATAAATTATTAATGTAAGTAAATATGATTAACTACTATTAAACGTGATATTAAGGAAACTCTATTAAGTACAAATCTATTATTACATCAATATCAATCAAATGTATGTGTGAAATTACATACAGCTTAGTGAGTATTCTAAATATTTTAATAAACACACCTACCTACCTTACTTCTATTCTAGCTATAACAAAAAGCTTCAGTTATTTGAAACTACCGATATTAGAAGAGATACAGAATGAGATATGTCTGCAAACGACATCACGGGTCCGTTTTCGGATCTTGCGATCTCTATATCAATAATTCTCACACGGCTCTTCGGGGTAGACCGGGTTTATATAGGATCCCTTACACTTTCAAATCCACATTTATATTCACCGCTTACAGCCTTTATATCCTAACATTCAATATATAAAAGGCTATATTTTTGGCTTCAATCTAAGAAAGATTCACCTTTTTTACTGTGTTTTGTCAACCTTTTACTTATTTTGGGGACACTGAAGAAAGTTTTGGAAGTAAAAAGAATACGTTAGCATCGCGTCACGTGGTGTTATGTAGTTTTTGCTAAAACCTTGGAAAAAGTCGTGAATTTATGCATGTATGAGTTAAAGAAAGTTTCTTAAAACCGCTGGGAAAAGGCGTCGTGTTAGGTAAACGTATGTTCCGTGTACTCTGAGAATAGAAATTAATAGGCATGTATCAATCGATCATTATCCCACGACGTCTGAGAGCCAAGGGAAATGGGTAACTAAGGCATGTACGTTGAACTAGAAACCGAACTACTTATTACTGTTCGTAATACGTAAGTATAGACGATCGTGTATTAATCGCTTTATCACTTTAAGCTTGAATGTCACTTGTCTATACTAATATTACAAGCGTGTAAGATGTAGGCGGCAATCTTCAGAACTTCTGATCCAATTCCAAAAATTCTTTCACTTATGGGAAGCTACATTATCCTCCACAAAACCTACCCGCAATAACTTCAGTTTATCCGTGATCATGGTGCTTGCAACAGCGCAGAAATATCGGGAACTCAAATCAATCAGTAAACATGGTAAATATCCGGTTTCTAGTGTTAATGATAATTACATTATCCTGAAGTGTCATAGGATATATTTTAAAACTAAAACCATAACGTGTTCGAAACCGCGGCCAAACTATAAGTACGTCATAAAACCGTAACATCTGTTAGTCTATGTGACAATCAGTTAATTATTTTCGACGTTGGTGAAGTTTAATTTTACTCTGACTTTTTGTTCAAATTGGTAAAGCAAGTACAAAGTAGTCTATACATTATATTGGTACAGATAAAGCCGTATTTTATTAAAAAGCAGATGAAACCACAGCGCTTATATGATAACGTGACCCACTGGAGCAGAAACCGAATACGCGTCTGGGGAAGCACTTACGTTACCCAGATGAATTGCACTCGATCTTTGAGTTAAAATTGAGTTCTTAGCAGCTGTTGGTAAAGTATTAACAGCTAGAGTTTAACTTTAACTGTTCTTTGACTAATGTTTTAAACTAAGACGTAAATGGTTGAAAAACTGTCTTAATTTTAAATATTTAGCCAAGATTATCTTCCGGCGCTTTTAAATATCAGTTAGTGCTGAAGAGTAGACCACAGAAGGGTTTTTAAAATTTGTCGATACAAGGAGACAAGATTAGAACCATTTTGGTTATCGAAATAGCAAATCCCAAATAGAGAGAAACACATTCCATCCCGCTCATCTCGTTATAGAAAATGATATCACAATCCGAACACAAAGCAAATTGCTCATAACATATTCATAGTGTTGTACACGAATTTAATTTATTACCGATCTACGATTGGATTGGTTTTGTTTGATAAACGATATATCGAACAATCTGTCATGTTCCGCCAATGACACTGGATATGTCATAAATCCAATATGGCGGATGTAAATCAATTCTTATTCGGATGTACAGATGATAAATCCATTGTCTGTGCTTATAACGAAAATGAATAGTTACTAAAGAAAGTCTGAGTTTAAATAAGCTATTCTAGATCTAGTTTAAGATATGTTCCATCTCCATCGCTTCCCAAGGGTGTCGTAAGATGTGACAAGGGTTTTATTGGATGTCTCGGAAGTAGCATACATGTTAGAAGATAAAAGAGTAACAAATAGGAATGGTGAATAATTGCCACGTCAAAATTGTTGATACGAAATTGCTATGTATTGTGTACTCTATGCAAAACAGAAATTGATTGAATATTTTAATAATAGTGGTGTTGATTTATTGACCATTGATTTTATTGACAAAATATGTCACGTTAGTTTCATTTACAAAATCAAAATGAACGCTTTAATTTGCGCCACTGATTACCTTGCTTTACCAACAATCGAGTGTTATCAACGCACTTCACACGTTTACGTCGACATTCACCGATTAGCAGTACTAAAGTCTTGCATTTAAAGTGGCGTTTTCTGTACTTGACTGGCACAATATGCGTGCTCAAATAGCAACGACCTCTTGCGTGTGTCAAAGGCAAACACTCGAGTTGCGAGCTCTGAATGGTGTTGCTAAGGTGCTTACTCCGGCCAAGTTATATTAATCCTGGGGGCAAAAGCCTCAGAAATGTGCCCACAGAGCTAAAAGTTCTGCACTAAAAAGTTCGGTTTCGTTGACATTTTTATGCTCGTTACTGCGTTCTGGATTTGAGTAGCAACTGATTCAAACGCAGCTTAATTAATGGATGACTGATTAATGCGCACTGATCACCTATCCGTTAATTTAGGTCATTCAATATAGTCGGTAAACCTGGTGTCGGGGAATTATTTCAATCAGTAAATGTGTTGCAATTAATAAGACTTCATTTTAGTGACTTCTGGTTCAATAGTTTTAGGGTACAATTTAATCAATTTTTAGATGACGTAGGTACTAAATTATAATGTAGATGGCTGTAATAGTAAAGGAAGACGAAAGAAACGGTGGATGGACTGTGTGAAGGATGATATGGCTAGAAAGGAGATGACTGCTGAGATGACGAGTAACAGATAAGTATGGAAGAAGAAGACATGCTGCGCTGACCCCAAATAAATTGGGATAAGGGCAGAAGAATGAGGATTATGATGAGGTACTAAATTATATTCAGCTTTTCTTGTAATGACGCAGTCTACTGGTAGAACTTACCGTCATTGATGAATGGATAGATTAAACGCAGCTCAGCTTCGTAATTTTCCAGAGACAATGGAGGCACAATCGGAGGTACGTAGTCGTCTTCTGGGGAACGCTCTGACCCGTAGCCCTGGTCAAACTGCGGGTCTTGGAGCTTCCAAACGGGTTCGGCGTCGGAACCTGAAAAGAGAGGCTATGGTTAAAATTGTCTGTAAGTAGATGGTCCAGTTAAAAGGGGAACTGACATAATAGGGATTGGCCAAGAGGCAACAAATATGGAAACAATGACTGCCTCATTGGCTGACTGGTTGCAAGCGCGACTGCTGAGCATGACGTCCTGGGTGCGAGTCCCGGGTCGGGCAAAGTGTTATTGGGGATACCCATCAGGAATATCTCAGTAGCAGCCACGGGGTCTGTAATTGTGCCCGATTGATGGCAATAAGTTCGTACCCACTATATTTGACTTCAAACAAAACTGACGAAATCCAAAATCTGGGCGTACTATTAGGTACACCTCTACCTAACCATCCGGGGATTACCGGCCTGATGTTATGCATGCATGTATGTACATAAATATATGAAGGTAATAGTTTTCGAGGAGAAATAACACTGTTAGTTACGCCAATTATTCCCTGTTCATTAACGAAACCGTTCCTGAAATCGGCTGCCCGAAATTCAGATTCCATTTGTATAATATAATATAAAGCTCACTGCATTGTCGATACTGTAGTCCTACTCGAACAGAGGAAAGAAAAAAAATAACAGAGTCAAGTAAATGCAAACGCATTACCAAGAACTTACCTACTTGGAAGTGAAATCGATTAAAGTTGAAAGCGTAACTTATCCTTTATTTAACTGAGAACGCGTTGCTTAAATCTATACTTATATAATATACGTACTGGTGATGGTAATGTGCGTTACAAAGCATACAGTCTCTTTTAATAACATAACATAACATAACGCCTGTAATCCCCGGTAGAGCTGTACTTAATAGTACACCCACATTTCACCAGTTATGTTTAAGTCCCGCCTATTGACACTGCTGTCCTGACTCCGTGGCTGCTACTGAGAAATTCCTGATGGGAAAACCCAATAATACTTTTCCCGACCTGGGTATCGAACCCAGGACCCTATGCTCAGCAGTCGCGCTTGCGACAACTAGGCCAACGAAGCAGTCTCTTTTAATATTCCCACAAAATCACGAAACCATTGATATTTATCCCAGGGGCATTTTGCAGCTTATGGCGAACGTATTATAAATACGTATTATGTGTAATGTATGTATGCGACTCCCGGGAATATCTTTTGGCAAACAGTAAGAATTTGTTCACTCTTTGTTCGTAAATCTAAACGAAACGAAGCTTTATTCCCATGAAATACGACTTAATATCAGATTCACATCGGTTTGTGGATACCACAGCGTAAAGTAACAATGTTTTATGTAATATGTAAAGAAATTCTCATAATTTTCTTTTGTTTCTCCGACTGTTGATTGGCGTTTATTTTATCTTCGTTTTAATAACAAACAATGTCGGTTATCTTTTGTTGTTGAGGTCATTCAATTGTTGTTTCCCTTTTGTACTAATGTTGGTTAAGTAAGGTCGCCCGTATTTTGTGGTAAAGTGTCCTAGCGCATGACTATCAGAAACCGATCAATATTGTCAGAATAACTGTTTATAAAGTAGAGTAATTTAGAGCTAAATAGATACGAAAACGGAGTTTTGCATGAAAATAAGGTACATATGTTTAGTTTGAAGCATTTTCTTACGTGGAAATGTATTATGTATGAAGGAACGGCTGGTAAAATATCGCTTTGCGTGCCTTGGATTAGTTAGGCGCTCTGAATATGGCGCCGGCGCGTTGATTTACGTTATTCACCCCATAGCAGTCCTGTAACCCACACCATTTACCTCTTATTTAAGTAACAGTATATTAATTGCTTCTGTGGTCATTTATCAGTGAAATGCCAGTATAATAACATAACATAACATCACACCTGTAATCCCTGAAAGTAGGCAGAGGTGTCTTTTATAGTACACCCACATATCACCTGTTATGTTAAGTGTCATGTTAGGGGGCGAGCCAATTGTCATCAACCGGGCACAAATCCAGACTCCGTAGCTGCAACTGAGAAATTCCTGATGGAAAACCCAATAGCACTTTGCCCGACTCGGGAATCGAAACCAGGACCTCATGCTCAGCAGTCGCGCTTGCGACCACTACACCAACGACGCAGGCCAGTGCAGTAATACGTCAAAAGTGTTGTTCATGGGAATCGAATTAGCTTTATCTATGGATATATCGGACATGCGATTCTATCGTTACATCGAGAACTTTCGTGTTGAGAAATTCTTTTTTGTAATTCATTACTTACTGATGTTATCAGTTTTCTTTATCCGCATTGAAGTTACATAAGTATTAACGCTTTTGAATTTAGTAGGTTGAGCAAGAATGTTGTTACTTACGGAATTTCAGCGACAAAATTGGTGGTAACTTTAGTTTATAAAGGTGTAAATAGACACTTAACATAGCCGAAAGGCACTTGTTCTCCCCGTCTTTGCGATATTTTTTTTTGTTCTTATCCATACCTGGGAACCTTCTAGTTACGGAGATATTGGGGGTCAAAGTTCCAATATTTTCACAAGTTTTATTTAAACACAAACACATACTTTAATATATCAATGCAATGCAATAATCAATGTTTTTTACTTTACACACCTCCACGCCCCCCTTACTATTCAATCCATCCATCAGCACAATGATTTGAGTGCTTTCTATCGAGTCCTACCGTAAAACGTGATTTTTCATCCAAAAAAAAAGTCGATTCCCAGCAATAATTTTTGCGTAAAGTTACTTAGTTTGATGTACAGAATGCTTGTCTGACGGCTATGTGAAGAGTCTGTTTACACCCTGTATACGAATCTACTTGTATGTAATTCAAGGGAAATTGTTGTTGTGCTCTAACCGCAGCTTTCATGATATCGATTCAGTTCTGTGAAGTTCAAGGGCACTACTACTGCATTCAAATACGCATTCTTAAAAGTCACCTTGCGGAATTATTCCAGCTACATTTCCTTTAGATTCAGTTCTAAGACAGTTAACTTATTCATTTAGGTTTAATTAAATTTCTTATTAGCCTAGATTTTAGTAAAATAAGGTAAGTGAGTAAAGTTGTTGCTCAAAAAGCGGTTAAGCTGAAGTGGGACTGGACTGGCCACGTCTGCCGCATGCCCAATGAGCTGTGGGCCATACAAGCCACTTTCTGGACGCCTGATACAGCCAGAAGGTGTGTGCGGCAGACCTCGTGGAAGATGGTGGAACGAACTGGACAAGACCAGCCCCCATGGTCTACATTGGGCCTGAATTGAAGCAACTGGAAGGCATGGAAAGAGACCTGCCCAGCAGTGGGATGACGCAGGCTAACAGTATCAGTAAGTTCGTAAAGTATTATGTAATCTTAGATCAAAATCCTTTTACGAGCTCTAACTTAGGAATAAAGCTTTTCAGTAGGTAATAACTAAAGGTGAAAATTAATGAAAATACATGAAACAACACAAAAACAGAACATCAGGCGTATTTCATGCCCTCTTTAGCATAAAGTCCGTAAAGTTTGTAAACGAAGCTGAACTTTATGAATACGGAATTATGTAAACAAAAAATGAAATTTGGAAATCATTTTTAATTCATATCGTAGGAGTTCATTTCGTTGGCAGGTTTTCGTTGAATGTGCTGTCTGTAACACGGTAAGGAAGCCATTGAAAACTTAAAGCTCAGTTTTGAATAAGCTTTGCCACGTCTCACCGATTTGTCTCTAGCAATTACATTAAAAAAATGCCTATGTATTATAAACGTTTAAATAAATTGAAATACTTAACTATAAAAGGTCATCAAAAAACTCCTCCTTAACGTTGTCAGCTGGTAATGTGCCCAAGAGACTGGCAGCGTTGCCACATTGTAAGGCAACACTTAGCTACATAACGTGTATTATTGATTGTAACTTAAGTAACAGTTAAATTGAACGATATAAAGCCTAACTGGAATTAGGTAAAGTGAAAGAAATAAGCCGAATAATAACCGAACAAAAGAAGACTGCATCAAAAGAATACCATGCAGGACGAACTGAGGTGACACTTAATTCGTTGCACAGTTGATAAAATGTGCAATAACTCACTGTCAAAGTTCAATGAAAAATTATTAAATTATTCGATTCCGTGAATATTCAGTTTTCATTTGTAGGTAATTGGCACTGAACATTTTCAGAGAAATTTTACATTTTATTCCTGTTATTTATTTATTTTGGTGAATCAAACGTTTTGATTGCAAACACGGACGGCAAAATTGTGGATAGGCAGGTAAATATATAGTAAGTTTACTGATGTATCTTTTAGCTAACAGATTTTCTATGCTGCCGTCTGTCGTCCTGACATTTAAATCTTGTTTCATTTGACGAAACCCCCGAAAATGAGAATTCTTCCTCTGTAACGGTCTAATTTCTTTTTATCGCAGGGACCTCCAGCACTCTTCTTACTAATTCTGGCTTTGAAAAGATCTCGTAATCAAGTTACAGATACAAGAGTGCTCAATTACAATCGTTAGCCGTGCGCACGAGGGTGAGGCAGTCAGATAAATCAAAGAAATGGAGTGAAAAAGCCGCGATCCGAGTCTCGGGTTGGACGAAAATTTGAAATTCGTTTCAGTAATGGTGCATTGTGAGCTTGGGTGGGTAAAAATAGGATGTGACAAAACTACGCTAGTACGCACTGTGTGGGGACACATAGGCTTTAGTTTTGTAAAGTTGTTTTAAGTTTTTGCAGCACAGGTGTATGCTCTGCCTACACACTACTAGCCCTGAAAAAACTCGGTGGTTTCCATGTATTTTCAAATGCTAGATTGGCAAAGTAACATAGATTGTTATTTATTTAGTTAGTTTATACTGCGGTAGTAACTTTATTTTATATAGCTGTTTTGACAGCTATAGTTCCCTACGCAGGGTTTGCGTATAAAAATATTAAAAAAATATTTTATAAATATATATATTAGTTATTTTTTTGTAAATATTTAGTTTTAATTATTCTATAAGAAGCTTTAATTCATTGATGTATTTATTTATTAACTCCAATATAATATGCATTGTTATAAAACAAACAAATAAGTTACATGAACTAAAACCCAATTCCAACAAATACAAGGAGTTGATGTATTTTTTAACGACAGCCTCGTTGGACTAGTTGTCGGAAGCACGACTGCTGAGCATGAGGTCCTAGGTTTGATTCCCGGGTTGGGCAAATGTTACTGGGTTTTTCCATCAGGAATTTCTCAGTAGCAGCCACGTAGTCTGGGTTTGTGGCCAGTTGCTGGCAATAGTGTCGCCCCTTATTACATGGGACTTAACATAACTGCGAAATGTAGGTGGACTATTAGATACATCTCTGCCTAACCCTTCGGGGATTACAGGCGTGATGTTATGTTATGATGTATTTTTTTTTAGGTTTTCGTATGACCGGACTCAAATGTCATGACTAAATATTTCACGTATTACTCCTACGTGCAATGCGACTGTAACTATCGATCGATGTCACCAATCAACTTAAATTTTTCAAACATTCAAGAAAGAGATACTCAGGTCAGTTACTCATGTTACCAATCAGATGTTAATTTGGCATAAAGAATGGTATGCAACCTACTTTCTTTTATGTGACAGTTAATGGCATCTTCACGGAAAACAAATGCTAATCAAAATGAAAGAACAAGAATCAATCAATACTCTGCAGAATCTCTAACCACGACCAAACAAGGGTCAAATTACTAAAATCCAGAATTTCCATCGAGTTTCAGGATTCTAGTTTCATAATGTAAACATCAGAGTAAACCTGCCTCAGTGAATAGCTAGCAGACCGTGTAACGTTCATGCATAAACATAATATTAATTATTTAGGAATCGCTGCTTTTGCACTATTCATATTAATATTAAAATTTTACTTGTGATATTTTAGCTATCCCAAAATAAACAAGAGCGAGTCGGACTCGTGCATGAAGGGTTCCGTACTATGGTAGTATAATTTTTAATTTAGTAATAGTATATTTATAAAAGTAAAAGTAAGTAAGTAAGTAGTGTAAGTAGTAGTAGTGTGTGTAGTGTAGTATAAGTTTTAGTTTTTTTTATTATTTGTTGTTATAGCGGCAAGAAAAATAAACATTCTGTGAACATTTCAACTGTCTACCTATTACGACGTACTAGGCGACGTATAGCCTACTTATTAATAAAGACCAGATATTTTCAGCCATATAGCGAGAAAAGATGGCAATAACCTCGACCAACTGATCGGCAAGGTGGATGGTAAACGACCAAGAGGTCGCAGCCCTTTGGGATGGTCCGACCAGATATGTTCTTCTCTTGATACGAAGTTTCATGATGCGAAACATCGTCAGGGAAGAGATGTTTTCAAGGGATGATCACGACCCTCAGTAATGAGGAGTACGACTTGAGGAGGAGGAGGACCGCTGACACACAGACGGACAGCGGAGGCTTAGTAATAGGGTCTCGATGGTTACCCTTCGGTACAGAACCCTAAAAATAAGAATGCAGTACAGCAAAAGTGTAAAAGAGCTTTCAGAGAACTCTTATTTATAGGATGTGCCGCTTTTATTTCATTCAAAGGAAAACTTTTCATTGTTTGTTGGTGTTATAAAAGGATGACCTTTATACCTAAAAACCTCGGTCTCCGTTTGACGACATATCTCGGAAATAGCTCGCTTAATTCGATCTAGAACTAAATGTCACAGGTTGTCAATTTCACACCGATTTAATTTCGTTATATTTGTTCTATTTTCGTTACAACGTAGTTATTACATTTTCTTTTGAGTACAAAGGGTTGAGGGTACAGGAAATTTTGTAGTTAAAGTGAATACGATTTTCTCTGACTCGATTGGTGATTGTGTTAGGATTGTGTTGTGTCATCATCTGCCTAGCCTTTTCCTAACTATGTGTGGGGTCGGCTTCCAGTCCAACCGGAGGCATCTGAACATGCAGAATGCATGCATGCTTTACATGTAGCGACTGCCTATCTGCCCTCCACATTCCACAACCCAGTTAGTACTGGGTAATACGATACCCTTTAGTAAGACTGGTTGTCAGACTTTCGGGCCACTGACTACCTGTAACGAATGTCAAAGATCTACAAATGACAGCCGGGTCCAACGGCTTAACGTGCTTTCCGAGGTACGGAGGAAACTTGGTATGTAATGAGTGGTCGTCCATCCACTGTTGTTGTGTTGGCTGTTTTTACTGTACTTATATTATCACTTACGGGATATCTTCCGTGAACAACCACGAACAACCATGAACAATCACGGAAGATATCCCGTAAGTGACAATATAAGTTTAGTTACAAACCGTGAAAACTTAAAACAGTGTTTTTACTGTGTTGTTTTATTTGGAGAAGAATATTTCAAAGGCTGAAAATACGAAAGACTTTTCCTTGTTAGGTTAGTTTATTCGCTAACAGAAGACTTACGTCATGGGATATTTACTGTTGGTTACAGTAAACATGGTAACGAGATATTTACCATGTAGTAGTAATCATGGTAAATATCACATTTCTAGTGTTAATGACAATGTTAGTGACTTATATAGAAGACTCATATGTTAGTAATAACTAAAATACTAAGCGTAGCATCATTTCATAGCATAGCACTGTACTGTAAGCTGTCCTTGTTCCTGTAATTACATACGCTGTGATAATTTTGTAATAACTTTTTTACGCGAGCATCATGAGTATGATCCCACCGAATGGTAAAACCATTGCCAACAGTAACGATTCATTTTATATTGGAACCGAACATAAAAAAATACACTCTCCAAATTGCAATCTTGCGTTATTACTGAACCCATAATGGCAGCCGTAACAGTCATAAAACCCATCATTTTTCCGACAAAAAAATGTTCAGAGCTTTAACATCTTCCGCGACCATATTTCACATTTCATATTTAGCTCCTAACTCCAATAGTATGTAATGGACGACCCTTGAACGTAAGATGCGTCGGCTTATCGTAACGGCGCCGCTTTCGAAGTGATTTATTGTGTTTACACCTGCACCTTATTGGTTCCTATTACGGGCAGCTACACAACTACTATCGCCGATTGGCGCTTGTTTTCGACCGGAATGTTTGAAGAGTAGTTATTGGATTTTATGACCGCTGTGCTCTTTATTTTGGTGGTGATTCATATCTTCCTGCTTCTTTTAAACTTTTATTAAAGCTTTTATTAAACTTGCCTTGTTAGTTATTTGTTTGGGTAGTTAGTCTGTATTAGACAAATCTTGCAACTGAATTTCAAACCAGTTCCCCCCAAACGATTGAGCTAAAATTTTGCACATACCTTTGGTTCTGGTGACAATACATTTTTATGACGGTCTTGATACTTGATCCTGCAGCCAGGTTTGCCTCCTCACGAAAGAACTCTTCAACGGTTAATATCATGGACGACTATTTTGTATACGCATTGAATGTTGATAGATAATTCGAATTTTCTTCTTTTCGTTTTAATAAAAGGATGTTTTTTTTTAAGTTTAATAGTAACAACCGTTCGGTTTTTATAAGGCTAGCAAATCGAACTAACATATTGGCGGATCAATTATTACCTGGCGTAGTTTCCGAACTGTAAGCACTAACTTATGCAGATCAAACAATAGCAGAAACAAGCTGTGCTAGATTTTTAGGAATTCACGTGGACACTCACTTAAACTGGAAATGTCATGTGGAAACTGTTTGTAGAAAACTAAACCAGTATTCATATGCACTCTATAATCTAGCAAAGATAGTAAATGAGTCCGTTGTTCTAATTTTTACAAAGCCTATGTTACATCTACATTGCGTTTTGGAATAATATATTGGGGAAATTCCACTGACAGGGAAATTGCGTTTAAGGCCCAAAAAAGATGTGTGCGTGCTGTGTTTAAGCTTAAACCAACTGAAAGCTGTATTCCATATTAAAAAAAATTGAAACTTCTAACATTGCCCTGTTAGTACATTTTTGAGATAGCAGTATTTGTCAAATCCAACTTCCATCTGTTTGAAACATTGAGATCTAAACGTCGCAACAGAGAGATATGCGCTAAGCAACATAGCACTGCTCTTTTTAAAAAAAGTTTTTTAGGAATGGCACCTAGGATCTATAATAAGATCCCTAGGCAAATTTCAGAAATTAAAAACATACACGATTTTAAAAAGGCTTTCCTGAACATATTACATGAAAAAACATATTATACGGTGAACGAATACCTAACTAACACATTATGACTACCTTATTATTTAATTTTTTTTTTGTTTGTTTACAAATTTTACTAGAATTATTATTTTTAATTTTTTTGGAATGTATTTTTTTTCCCTTTTCTTTTTTAGTGTGTTGAAAATTTCAATTAGAATTATATAATAATGTGTGATAATAATAATAGTTTTGTTTCTGAAAATTTGAATTAAAATTATTTAATGTGTGATAATAATATTTGTTTTTTTCTTTTTGTTTTGACAATTTGTATTAGAATTATTTAATAATGTTTGATAATAATATTAGTTTTTTTTTTGACAATTTGAATTAGAATTTTTTAAATATTCTGTTTGATAATTTATTTTAATTAGCAAAATAATATTTGTACGCCGATTACGGCTAGACATAGCGTTCATTAATAATTATAACATCTGTACCTACCTATGTTCAACAAATAAAAGTATTTGTATTTGTATTTGTATTCAGCAATTAAGTTCGACGATAATTCAAAGCCGGATAACAAAACTAACATCTATTAGGAAACTCAAAGCGAAGCACCAACTAATAATGAAGAAATTAAACCTAAGTCCGTATCGAGAAACTTATCTAATTTGAACATAGGCGGCTATTATTCTAGACCAGGATTTGTTTAATATTTTACTGGTAATGGGTAAACAAGAGAAGTTGGGGGAAGTTGTATTCAATAGGCAAGGGAATAAAGGCTTCAGTCCCAAATCTCGGGACGTGATAAGAGTGACAATAGATGTGACGCCTCCGTGTCTGGCTTTGAGCTAGGCAAAACGCCCGAAATAATTGCATGTGTAAGTACGGATGTGTATTCAGCGTTTTATCTTAAAACAAAGATCTTTTTCGGGAACGGAAATAGGTTTGAAGTGTATGCTTTTGTTAGGTTAATTGAACGTCATCATCGTTTGCTTAGCGTTTACCCAACTATGTTGGGGTCAGCATCCAGTCTAACCGAATGCAACTAAACACCAGTACTGTACATGGAACGACTGCCTGTCTGACCTCCACAACCCAGTTAGTACTGGGTAATACGATAAACCTTGGTAAGACTGGTTGTCAGACTTTCGGGCCACCTGTCACGACTGTCAAAGAGCTACAAGTGATAGCCAGGACCAACGGCTTAAAACGTGCTTTCCGAGGGTCGGAGGATATTCAGTATGTAATGGGTGGTTACCCATCCACGGATCAACCTAAGGAAGCGCGGCTTAACCTAAAGATCGACCCGAGCGGCTGTTATTATTAAGCCACGAGCTTCTCCTGTTAGGTAAATTGTACGTAACGATGCTGAAATTCTGCAACCAAAACACTTCGCTCTAGGTAGCTGATATAAATGTCAAAGAGCTCACCATCTCAGCACGAATATTCTAAAATAATAGTCAAAGTACTTATTAAACATGTTTCAATATATTCCGCTTTCCAAGAAAATTAAATTAGTAGATTAATTCAAGTCCTGTCGCATGACGTAAAAGGCAAGTTAGAGGAGCTTTGAAATGCTCAGATTAAAGTGCTCAAAGGTAGTGCAAAGACTCCGGCACCTTTCCGTACGTAGGACAAACAATTTTCTTTTGAATAAGTTTTGTCAACTAAAATTAAATTACAACAAGTTTTGCTGCCGAAAGTTTTCGTGTTGTTCCACCGTTTTATGAGAGCAAAATGCAAGTAAGCGGGATCGTGGTTGAATATTGGGTGGTAAGGGAATTGTTTGTGATCGTGGAGGTTTATTCCATATGTGCATTTTTCCTCATTTGAGCACTATCGATATTATAGGATGTTCTTACAGCGACATTACTGGTCTAGAGTAGATTGGTTTTGCTCATAGGTTATGCTCAAACGATATTGATAGATGAACTAGAAGATAATCATTTCCGATTTGGCTATGAGTGGACTGTTATTACTGCTTTGTTGGTCGATCGCAAGCGCGACTGCTGGGGATGAGGTCCTGAGTTTAATTCTCAGGTCGTGAAAAAAGTGGCAGTGGGTCGTGTTATTGGGTTTTTGCATTAGGATTTTCACAGTCTGAATTTGAGCCCGGTTGATGGCAATATACGTACAAAATAACTGGCGAAATGTGGGTGTACAATGAGGTACACCTCTGCCGTATCCTTCGGGGATTACAGGCATGATGTTGTGTTATTGAAATCGAAGTTGAGGCAGCATTTTCGACTTATTTTAGCGGGAGCCATATTATTGTCGAATAAGCCGTTTAGTAAAATTATTTGTGTTTAATCAAACACCTTCTTCCTAACAACAACGCGGAAGATTTTATCTAAAATCTAAGAACGTATCCGACCTTGTTCATAAAACGCCATTTTATGAAACTACAATTTATTACTAGCATCCTGTACTTTAACAACTAAAAATAAGAAAAGATATCGCTATGAGAAATACGAGCTAAGAGTTTTATTTGCAGTCGGAAATAGAAAATCTATTACGTTAGGTACGTTTGCTCAGAGAAAGGTTCTGTTAAACTTACGGAACCCTGCTGAGAGAGTTCTACTTGCACTTAGCCTTCATTTATATTGTTTAATAAGTATAAATGGAGATATGTCGTAAAAGTTCAAATAACAATTAACAAGAAGACATTAACGAGGAGAATATGACATGAGATGTAATATAACCTGTTATTAACGAGTATTTTCTCCCATACACCACGCGTATGAAACGAACCACTAATGACATATTGAATGTGGCACAATTAATCATTCACGATGGAAAATGTATAGAGGGTGGTGGTAACGGTTCAAGTAAGCTGTTACTGACCTCAGGTGTGCAGGATCCACGGGATAATGTATTCCTTCGACACCCCGGATGCCCAACATTTTTCCACTCTGGAAAACTCGATAACTTTACCTCTTTCGATGACTGATGGGGAATTTATACAAATCCCGCACCGTTTTTCTATACTTCGCTCTATCATTTTCTTTTTCACGTATTTTGTGTAATTTTGCGGTTATTGATGACGGCGGGAGGAACGTAAAGAATGTCGCTCTTAGGTACTTTGTAAATACGACGTTACAAATGACTGCTTTCGATTCTTATTCTTCACTATAAAAGTAGGACCTCATCACTCTTACAGTTTCTAGCGACCTTTTGCTCAAGTCTGTTTAAACTTTTTTTTATAAACGTATCAATCATGTTTAAGTACGAGCACCGTCTTCCGTTTAGCATATTAATCACATTTTTATACTTCATGCCAAGGTGAAACTGTTAAAAGTTTTAACAATACTGTAGCCATTAGCCATATATCAATGTCGAGCGAAGAGTCTGATTCGGACGCGGGCAAATTGGGATTAATAACGGTTTCAGTACGAAAGAATTCCCCCCACATTTTCTTTTACTGATTAGGTGGCAAGACAAATCGGTTCGGATAGTGCGAAAACACGGAATGTTTTCAACTCGCCTTTTGTTTCTGAAGGATAGTTCAGTCAGGGTTAGCACTGAAATGATTTGTAGGCAAAAACAATTACGAAGTCCGAATACAAATACGACCGATTAGTTTTGAGTAACGGAAGTGGTTATTGCTGAAATTATTCTGCGATGTTCGGTGGATGAAATATCGAGGTCACGGAGGGAAAATGTTGATCTTTCTAAAAGCAAAATCTTTGTGTAATTTCATGCCATATCTTATCAGTAATTAATCAGATAACATTGGAGCGGTAGCGGCTTGTAGCTGATTTACAAGGCGATGTTATCGCAGCCTATTCAATACTTTGTTTTATGCAGCCGGCTCGAGAATACATTCGACGGATACTTTATTGGTCTGGCATACTTATAAGGGTGCCGAGCCTGGGGTCCTAGGTTTAGTTACCAATTTGCCAGATGGCAGTCACTGGCGTTTTGACTTTCTGTACTTTTGAATTTTCGTGTTCATATTTTATGCATTTGTGCATGGCTGCACCAATATTGCTATTGATTTGTAGACCGTGTGACCGCTAATATTTTTAGGTAATACATAAGCTGTAACTACTACATTCATAACTTCTTTTGTTACTATACATAACAAACTGCGAACTAGTGCGTATAGTCGACACTTTATGTAAGTAATGTATTAGAATTATCGCTGGTTTTAGGCACGCGACCGGCCACCCCTTCCGTACCGTCCTTGACCCGGAGTTATTCGGAGCGATGACGTCAGAGCATGGCCGAACCCTGCGCCAGTGAACAGAGAGACTAGTTCAGAAGGAACAGTTTACGCTAGTTCCGAAAATTCTGCTCATATAAAAGTAAGGGCTAGCATGTTGACAGAATTCGAGGGATGCCACCTGCATAATGCATTTTGCAAGTGTATGGAGAACGATATACGAGTTTATCTCTTTTTTAACTGTGGGTTTTTTTTTATATTGAGCATATCGAGGACCATACAGGCACATATTATTACAGATACTGAACTTAACACAGGTTCTGGGAAAGGACCTGGGTCGAGGATTGAATTTGATATGCGTTTATAAAATCTCGTCTCTTTCTCTTGTGCGCCATTGGAAGTATTTCTACAATCTTCAGCCAGTCTAAGGATTGAGTCGGTTGGATAAATTGAGGGTCACGCCCTATCTATCTGTTTTTAGAACCCCAATGGTAATAAGAGTCTTTTCCTCGACGAGGCAAGATTGACGTTTTGTAAATGTGACCGATTATTCTTCCTTTTTTACACCTTTGTCGTGAGCGAGTTTCTTTTTTATCCTGTTTTATGGATTTTCTGTTCTCTTTTTTGTGTTGTACACAGAACATGTCGCTGCGTCTGTACCGAACTGCAGTGTTAAATGTGAATTTATTGTAATTATGGCTGCAGCGTTCATCTGACGGTTGCTAGAACATTCCGGGCAGGTCGACCTTAATCCAGGAGCGAACATCTGTCTAGAAGACGGTTTAATTTCATTAGAAGACTGTGTTTGAGGAATTAACTGAGTTAAAATTGATTAACTGGTTAGGGAATCAAAACGTGGAACAACATCTTGAAGTTTGAATACTCGTGGGAAAAGCTTTTATTTAATACTAGCGACCTGCCCGACTTCACACGGGTGCAATTTATATATCTAAACCTTCTCTTGAATCACTCTATCAATTAAAAAAAAAACGCATCAAAATCCGTTGCGTAGTTTTAAAGATTTAAGCATACATAGGGACAGACAGACAGCGGGAAGCGACTTTCTTTTATACTATGTAGTGATATACAGGTCTCTAGGTATTATCAGCATATAACATTGTTTTACGTGGTTCCAGAAACATAATATTATGCAGCTTTATCCTAAGACAATATGTGTCTCTTTGCTTTGGGCATTGGGTACCTATACGCAGTTTGTCGTCATTAGGGTATAGGAGAATCGACCCATCCCATTGACGTAATCCTTTAGTCACTAACGATACCCATGGGGAAGCGTAGCCTAATCCTTGGCGAATTTCAAATGGATTTAGTACTTTGTTGTTCTAGTTCCAGTTGTTCATCGTTATTATATTGAGAAAATGAGACAGTATAACCAACATGTCCCTAACTGTAGAATAGCAGTTTGGGACGTTACGTTTTCTACCCTACAACTAAAAATACTGAACTAAAATTGTTTCAAGTGATGGTAGAGCATGCAGGACTTTATTTTAAGAACACAATTAGCCATAGTAATTTGAACCCCCTGCACTATTGCAGGCGCTCACAACTACCGACTGTAAGGAAGATCCATTAACTTTTTACTTAATAAATAATAAAAATGCTCTCTTGAACAATATAATTGTTCAAGAGAGCATTACACAATCTGAATATCACTAGCCTCCACACTAGGATTCCCTGTGTCGTGGAGAATAGTCTCCTTCGTCTTACAAAAAATAAATAGGAAGTAAGGCATACTATACAACAGCATCGTACAGGTTCATCGTACTTCAAACTATGTAATTCTTTGCACAGTATTATCAGAATCGACTACTACATCAACTTCCACCGGCTAGTTTCAAATCAACCACATTACTCTACCTTATTACCGCTATCATTTCTTACTTTTTTACTTACCCATGATCGATGAGCCCCACACCACAGACCGTTAGACGTTTTCACGTTTTTTATCCCCATCCTTATCGCAGCCTACGTCCCAGATATTCCTATCTAGATTTGAAAGAGCATAAAAATTTAAGTGAAAAGCCGCTCGAGTTCCACCATATTTTAAACCAGATTGTCTGCAGATGAGGTGCCAAGATTTGAACAAGTTTTTATCCCGGCTTCCGAAGAGAATAATATTAAAGTAACTAAATTGCGTTTTCTTTCTTGTTGTTTGTAATCTTTTGAATATTACTGAGTGTGAAATGCAACATTTATTTACATTTAAACTTTTTTTTTTAAATTGTGGCCTGAAAAGAAATTGATGTGATTTTCCCAGCTTTTGCAAAGAACTTTAACCTTTTGACCGTCAGAGCATAAACGCACGCGCGTGCCTTCCACGCCAAGCCACAATTTCACCTACCATTTTTTCACATATTTGTGTCGTTTGGCGTACAGGGCACGCGCTTGCTTGTCACGTATATGTAACTATGGCGGTCAAAAGGTTACGAATACATGCAAAACGCGGCCTCTTTCAAATAGCCTCCTGTTAAATACCGTGATTATGTATTATTATTATAGCTAGTCCAAATTGTCCCACTGCTGGGCAAAGGCCTCCCTTCACTCCTTCTAAAGGTCACGCTTCTGTGCTACTTCTTTCCAATTGTCAAGGAAGACATCCAGCTCGTCCCGCCATCTCCTTCGTGGTGATTATGTAAGTCTGAAAATTGAGCTAGTAGCTACTGATGGTTTTTTCTCAGTCCAAACATCTGTGTGGGTATTAAATAACAGCTACTCATACGACAAACTTCCTGACAAGACTACCGTTCCACCAAAGCAAGTTCAACCGATGATGTTAGAAACATAACAAAAGCTCCTCTAAAGTTAACCGAATAAGACGTAGTTCCGCGTTTATTGTTTCAACGGCTAATTGGTACTGTTAACGTAGATTATGAGGTAACTAGCAACTCATCTAATGAGTTTGTTTTGTAAGTAAACCCTTGGTTGGAACTTAGATTCCTCTACTGGTGGAGCGAACTTGTGTTTTATTTGTTTACTTACTTAAGAGATATTTGGGCTCCGTATCGTTAATTAGCGGATTTTAGAAAGGGATTTGGTGTATTTACGGTGTTTATTGTGAAATTTAAAAGGAGCTCGTGGCAAAATAAGAACAGCTGCTCGGATCGATCTTTATGTTAAGCCGTGCTTGCCTAGGTTGGTCTGTGGATGGGTGACCACCCATTACATGCCGAGTTTCCTCCGTGCTTCGAAAAGCACGTTAAGCCATTGGTCCCGGCTGTCATTTGTAGATCTTTGACAGTCGTTACAAAAAGTCCGACAACCAGTCTTTCCAAGGGGTATCGTATTACCCAGTACTAACTGGGTTGTGGAGGTCAGATAGGCCGTCGCTCCATGTAAAATACTGGTATTCAGCTGCATCCGGTTAGACTGGAAGCTGACCCCAACATAGTTGGGAAAAGCCTAGGCGGATGATGATTGTAAAATATAAAAATAATTCAACCTGAACAAACATTCTTTACATATTTCCGAAGTATATTCAGAGCGTATAACAAGGATGTGACTAAGTATACTAAGCTGTTTCCATTTTATTTGCTTGCATCAATTTATACAATGGAACAAACAAAACACAGTGATTTGACCTCGATGATGATTGATGACTCAATGTATGCCATCAAAATGTTTAAACCACTAATTGAATTATCACATCACACTTCTTTTTGTGTTTATGGATTTATAAAATAAAATTATAATTCTTCAAAGTGGCCGCGTCAGGCCACTTTGAAGTCTGGTAAGTCGCCCATGTTCTGGACGGTCATTTTGCCAAAAAATGGCAAAATCGAAGAGCACAAACTGATACCCCAAACACACACAAAATATTATCATAATCAATCTCACGTGTTATCTCTATCTTAGCGATATTTCTATTAAACCGCCTTCGGTAATCGCTCCCATTAATTCTAGGCCCTCCTCTCACGATAAAAACTCGTAAGAACTAGCAATAAAGTGAACAGAATACATATCCGACTGGATATAGACGTTATTTTGCACGAAAAATTATTTATGTTTCGAGTGGCGGGAGACGTGAGACGAATTTGAAATGGAATGTTATAGATTTACTATCGATTTGGAGATAGGTACTCTTTGGGGAGCGAAAAGGAAATTAAACGAAATGTTGTTGGAGTTGGTGAAGTTAAAGATTGTGAAGTAGCTGTGGGTAAATGGATGCCAGAAGATTGATATTTAGGTGTTGATCATGCACTTAATAATGAGTGCACAGATAAAACATAAGGTACAGTAAAAGATGATTTCAGTTAAGTTTTTAATCAGGGACAAGTATGGATAAAGACATAGACATAAAAGGCTTAGAAATTGATCGCTGAATAAGTTAATTGAACAAACAAATTAAAAGGTTTAAAAGTTCATCCAATTTTATTGTGAGTTCAGTATAGAAAAGTTAAATGAAAAGGAAACACATCAAGAAAATATTTTCTATGTATATTTGCTGCCTCTCCCAAAACCCCGTTTATATTTTCGCAAAATGGCGCTGAGATATGTAATTCTTCGTTGAATTGCTCAGTTCCGAACGGAGGGCGTCGGAGGGCTAAAGGGTACAGTCCAAATGATTTCCTTTTGTTAACAGCTACAAAGATTAAGTTCTTTTTATTAAAATCATTTCCATTAGAACGGCTCGCCTTTATTTTCTCAATGAAAGTAGGTTAAAGGGAACGACTAATAAAAGGGTAGCTATACATAATACAATTGCGGAATCCCAATGTTGGAATAGGTCCAAAAATTGTTACGAGAACTTTAAATGTCTAGAAATACCAGGTTTAAGTACAGTGATTCTCCGGGTTGCGCTGCCCCGCTCCCGTATCGGATACGGATGAACACAATTTATTTTTATTCATGCTTTTATTAAAATAAAGTGTTTCTACGGTGAATGAATTCGAAAGGAATAAAGATAACGCTATGAATGTGCTAAAGTGTTGAGACTAAAGGGTATGGGTATAAATCCCACGAGAGAACTAATATGTCTGTTCTATGAGATGATGGTATGTTAAAGTCGAGAAAAGTGAGTGTGTGTAACTAAACAAACACTGCACAAAAATTAAAGCCGCTGTAGCCATCGCGAAAAACGGAAGCAGAATCGATTTATCAAAACAGCTATCAATATAGGCATAACAAGTTCAGCCGCATTTTACGCCACACGTTACATAACTACATCATTAACATTTCACTCACCGGACTTGCTAACCCTGTACCGCAGACCGCGTCCGCCCTTCGGATGGCAGCGGTTATAGGTCCCGAACTCGCCGTAATTATTGTTCACTCGACTGTAGTCGGCCAAATGTCTGTTGCCGTCTAGATGGTTGGGCAGGGAACGGTTCCAGCCCATAACATCGCCGACCACGGAGCCACAGACGGAGGATTCTGTTTGAGACTTGGTGTCGCCATTGCAGAGGTCGCCGCTGGAGCGCGCGCGCCGCCCCTTTAGTCCTTTGGCGGAGTGCTGGCTGATGTTCGAGCCCATAGCGTGGCGGGACCTCAAGGGGGCCCCGCCGCCCGCATCGCGCCAATCTTCTCTCTCGGCACTTTTCCTTCTGCAATTGTTCTCACCTGCAAAAAAGGGTATTTTATAATCTCTGCTTGTAAACTTCTGCATGTGAATAGACAGGAGCTAATCTGTCGCTGCGATTAACAGTTGTTTATGAATTGAGGGTCTTAACCCTCGCCCTGTCCCATGAACCACATAATTATGGTTTTCTGCGATTGTTTAACTATTGTGTCTACTTCGCGGATAATGAACGTGTTAAGTTTACAGTGCTTGGTAAAAGGTTTACTTATGTATTTTGCAATTTGCGTCTAGGAGGAAGTTTATTTGTCTCGTCTCTATAATTTTAAAATCAATCTGTAACTATTTCCCAAACAGACATCTAGCCGTAGTAGTAGTAGACGGCACGGTTAGCGCAGTGGCCGAGCAATTGACTGCTGCGCTCTTGTCGCGGGTTCGATTCCCGCAAGGAACAAATATTTGTATGGCCTACAGGTTCCGGGCCTGGCTGTTTGTGTATGTGAGTTTAAATGTTCGTAAACGCACCCACGATATAGAAGAAATTCCTAGTGTGGGGCAACGTTTAAAAAAAAAGTCATACCACGTAAAATGCTGGTATTCAGGAGCATCAGTAAGACTGGAAGCCAACCAGAACATAGTTGGAGAAAACCTGAACAGATGATGAGGCACTATTTCCCCGCATTCATTGGAAGATACGAAATCAATTAGTTCTCCCTGGGCCCCACCTACACACGAAACTCCAACAAACACTGTTTGCTGATTTGTGTACATTTAGTTCTCACACGCGTTTCAAGTTACCTTAGATGTTTGATGGCAACGATACATTTACGGGTACGTCGGCAAGGCACACCTATTGATTTATCTTACTCGTCGACGTTGGTAATCACTATGGGAACAAATAACTAGAAATGCTTTTACGAACTAAAACGGTTCTCCTAACTTATATGTACCTACAGCGTTCTGGGGATACTATAATAAGTTTAAAGCGTACCTCGAGGAAGTACCTATGAACACATATTTCAATTAAATTCTCTCTCTAGCAGTGAAAGTGTGAATTCCGAAAACACGTTGGCACTTTTGACAGTCGCTTGAGCTCGTGAAATTTCTCGTTCGCTAATTATTCAAATCCGCGCCAACGACGCATTTGTTTGTCGATATCTGAATAATTTGATAACAAAACGAATACTATTAAAACGAATTATGAAGATACTAGAGCTGTTAGCAGAATTAAACGGTGAATTAATTTATTATTGCATAATCAGCCAATAATGTTCCCACTGCTGGGACACACGGCCTCCTCTCTATGAGAGGGAATGGGCTATAATCCATCACGCGAGCCCAGTGCGGGTTGATAGATGAAACATGTCTTCGATTTTTTTGGTTCTAGGATATGCCGGTTTCCTCACGATGTTTTCCATCACCGTTTTTGAGAGCAGTGGTGATGAAATAAATTACGCAAATTAATGCGCCTGCCTGGGTTCGAACCCATGACCTACTGTTCGTAAGTCGGGGCCGCCCCCACTGAGCCACCACTGCTCATTTATAATTTATTATTAACTTTTGATAAATAATTCCAGAATCAATTTATGTATTGAAGAAGCTAACAATATTACTGCTATTGTTAAATTCTGTGTAACTGTTCTAGATTTTTCTTCAGATCAAATTCTGCGAACTGTACCGTACCTAATAGTTAACTGTTCAGTTCCTGCAATCGTTCAAGTTGACAAAAATGTTTATTTATGAGCATTTCTTTTGTAGGAGGAAGTGGGTAACGAGTTCGCGATAAAATCAATGTAATCGTTAGGAAACAATCAAGGCTGTACATTAAAGTACGCACGCAACTTGACAAATTACTTTTTCGATTAACAATTCATATGAATTTTTGGAATGAACGAGTTACAAAAATAACGAACTTTAAACTAACTTTAAAGAACTCTGTTCTGCTCTGCATCGTGCTTCTAGACCCTGTGGTTTAGGCAACGCTTCCTTTGTCAGTCTATGGATTTAAGATTTTCGCAAAAACCACGAATGTTAATATGGAAAAATAATGGATTAAATACTAGGATATTTGTGGAATCATTTTTCTGTAAAACATTACAGGACGAAAGTAAAATTCTCACACATTCGTTCAAGTAAATTCAACTCTTATAAATTATGCGTTTTTTTGTAAGTGCTTATTAATATTACTGTAGTACTTAGTGTGGCTATGATCATTTGCACCTTTTCCTGTTCTCATACCTCCTCTTATTGGCATAATATTCAAATTACCGGTCTGTCTTTTTTCTCTGTTCTCACGGCAATTATAATTATCGCAATGCTACGTACAGTAGACCTCAAAAGTGCAGTACCATGCTAAAGATTACATTGCTATGAACTGTGCGAGCGCGATACAGCAGTGTGTGTGCGTGTGCGTGTATGAGTGATGTCTCAACATTCTACACATAACACACACTAATGAACTGTCGTCACACTACGCGAAATAGCATTATATTTCTGTTGCATTTAGAATACACATCATAGTGATGACCTACCTCATTGCATTGTTAAAATTCGCGTAGTATTAACATGGGTTGGTAGCTGTTTGGGCTGAGCATGGGTTCACGATCAATGAAGTTCAAGTTCGAATCCATGTTATTACAATGTGTGGCTGTTTTTTGTTTCTTTGAAACCTTAATTATATTTGCATTTTAAGCAGAAAGTCGTTAGGTATTTATGTTTATTTATAATATAGTCATGCTTATTATTTATTTTTTATAAGAAGTTAAATATTAGATAGTTATTGTATTATTATTTAACCTCATTAATTGATTTTTATTTTATGTTTTCGGTGTTGGAAGGTGGAAATAAAAAAATCATGCTAAATGATAACAAAAATGTTTATTCGTTTTATTTATTTATAAAATTAACAAACTTTTATGAGAATGTGACGTCACATTCCTATCTCGGCAAAAAAAAGTTCTCTTATCACCGTTCATAAGATTTTTTGTTGTATACCCACTTAGTTAATTCATAATAAGAATAACATAACACGGAAAGGATATTCTAATAACACAAATATAATTGTTGATACCCGCTTATTATAGGTATCAGTATTCAGCAGAGTTAATTGAATACTAATATATGAGTTAGACTTTATGAACGTGTTTTTTAATGTAACGTCACATTGAATGTATTGAGGTTATAGCTTAAGTGTTCATTTTCTTGACGAAAAGAATATTGAAACTAAACCCCAATTTAAGATCATTAAATTAAAAGTTTATTTCTTAATTTTTTTTATTTTTATTTACGGTTATGTTAATATTACTAAATATTTAGTTACCCGGTCTACTTATTAAATTAAGTATTATTATTTTTTCGCCATAAATTAAGTCTTCCTTTTGGCAAGACTTGAAAGTCTTCTCGTCAGAAAATACAGTCACCTCCCAGTTAAAATGTAAATAATCTCGAGCAAAACGTAGTCTTTCCTCCCTGTGTTTTTGTGTCAAAAATGGTTTTTAGCTGGCTTCCGATGATGTAAACCTTCAGTATGGACTGCATGGCGAATAATGTAGTATCCAATTGCTCTGCAAACATTATAGTTGGAATGAAACCATTTGTTTCATATTCTTCCACCATAAAACGTCGCTGAGTCGGGTTAATAAGCGGCGGCCTTTCACTTCTTAGACGACTCTTCAGACTACCTTCTTCCTCAAACCTCTTTACCCAACGGCTAACAGAATTTCTAAAAAAAAAACAAAATATGATTACACACTTGCAACTAGCAATTTATTTAATAATACGAAAATCACACACCACAACTATTATCATAATAATTATATTTTTTTTAAATAACTTACACATTTTAAGCCAGTTTCAGTTGAAATTTGAGAAATATTAAGCCCATTTTTACGCAAAGTGACAATATTTGCCCTGTCATCAATACTAATATTTGCTTGCATCTTGAATAAAGACAATCAAACAATACGCTAATCGTAATAATAACACAAACGCTCGTAACAAAGTTCACCAACTAACAACGTCATAACTAACTACTTTGTTCAATCCAGAAGTTTATTTGGTTTCACATTCACCCTCATCTTTTTTGTTAATAATAAGTTCCAACTAATATTTAGAAAAACATATCTCATCGGGTCTAACGTATCATTTATAATTAAAACACAAAAAGTGTAATGTCACTTGGGTTCGAACGCAGACTATACTGTGCGAGTCATATCTATAGCGTTAACCGCTAAGCCAGATAGACACATAATTGTTAGTTTGAAATTAAATATCACTAACTTAATACTCCGTCGCGACATGACAGGCTTGTCACTAAGGCAAATGATCATTATATCGCACTCTTTCTGACTAGATAATTATGAAAGAGAGCGATATACGAGATCGTGTATGTGTGCAAAATATTTGTTATGGAAAAAGGTCGTAAGTGCGACTTGTTTTGATGCGATCGTTTTGTGAAACTGCTACTGCACTTATGGTCTCTACTGTACCAAGTCAATAATTACGCGTATCGTAGTTTTTTCTAGATCATAGATAGCATTAATTCTTGGGCATAAACACTGCATAATTTTATTTAATCACATAGGAATTGGAATTGTCTGTGTATTACGTACAACATACGTGTAATTTCTGCTTTTCTTCAATGGGAAAAGACTTGAGCTTATGTATGATCATCTACATCACTTTGTGGTCTCCAACAGCCAAACAGCCTACAAACACACAGCCTGTGCAAAATACTTACGTCATTATCATTCACAACGGAGGATTGAATAATTTTAATCTTAATAAAATCATAAGATTGTTGAAGAAACTCGTCTCGCGAAAGGGTTGAGTTTCCTCTCGCAACTAAATTCTCAAAATTCATTTCCTCGCGGCGGTTTGGTAATTTCCATAATTGCTGGAAGTATTCGCCAGTTCACCGAAAATATCGGGAATATTTAATGGGATGCGGTGGCCTGTGTCGCGCCTACTTCCGAAGATTTAATGAATCTTTCACCCGCTTGGCGCGAGTTCATTAAGAGCTCCGCCACAAATGCCAGCGAACATGTACACACTATGTGTTGCGTATAAAATATGAATAACGACGCGGAACGATTCGTTCGAGCTTAGCCTTTGAACTAAATGCGCGGTTCGTGTATTTGTGGGTTTATACGAATATACGCCTTGCTGGAACTACAAACATACTATATTAAAATAACATTCACACGTTATTTCGGGCTCTTATATAACATGTTTAATTCGAAGCTATTTTAGCAGCCATGTCAAATTCAGAACACTTTAATTTGTTACCGTAGTTCGCCACCACTCAAGATAAGTACTGGCCAGACTTCTGAAGTATTTCAAAGACGCTCAAAAGCGTACTCTCCCGGAATGCGGATTTAAAGGTCATTACATCGTTAGTCGTCACTAAAAGGGTAAATAGGAAGGAAGGTTTAAAGTCTTTAAACAGCTTGCTGCCAGCAACACGAACGAAAGGCATTTCCAGACACGCCACGCATTTTATGCGATTGGTCACCCTGAATTTAACCGTGAATGAAACCGTAAGAAAAGAGTTGTGTTATATATTTTCTGCTGACTACTTGATAATTGAGATGTGATTATAGTTTCACCTATAAGAATCAAAAGAAACACATTCCAGGGAAGACATCCATAGAATCATAATTTCCATAATGTTTCTGTATCTGCCTAGATAAGTCTTCAAACAAAATAAAATCTAAACCTAATCAAAACTTGCTTTGTTTCCACTGCCGATGGTAAATAATTTAAAAAAATCACAAAATTAATTAAACCCAACTGAAATGCGGAAACTTCCTAAATGACAAACCAGATATAATATCCGGTGGCGGATGCGGCTCAGCCTAGGCCGAACTTAAGCCTAGATAAATGGGCGGGTCCGGCCTATATTGGGTACCTATCTATTTGGTGCCAGCATTGCCAGTTCAACGGTTATTTACTGTAACTGAAGATTTTCAATCACGAATTTCATATGATTATTTGCTGGATTCCTATATCAAGAATCAAGTAGTTTTGCTTACCTATTCGTATTTTGATTTTCCTATAAAAAATACTAGGCTGATGACTACACTTCAACCAATTTATCTATGCAGGTAGGAAAACAAAACTAAAATAAATGTACCAAGATTGACAAATCGATGTATTTTTTCTTGACAAGCAGCTCCTTCGAACTGCATTCTTAAAGTGGTCATACTGTACAAGTGTACAGCCCTGCAATAGGATCTTTTACCGCTTGAATGACACTGACAAGAAGCAGCTGTTAGTGAACATTTGTAAAATGGTCTGTATGTATATGGGCTTAGGTTCCGAAAAATAACAATGCAGCACTTTACCCCTAATGAACGCCTCCGAACTAATGTTAGCTAAAATATTGGTTATGTTTACCTATTATCGCCCCGAAACCCCTGATCAAACATATACGAAAACGCAGTGTTGTTATTAGCGTACAAGCGTATGCTTTTGCTTATCCACGCAGTATAAAGAGATGCCATTGATTTTTATAAACTATGACAGCAAAAACTTTCAACAAGAACAGTCCTCTAATTTCTTTTAAACCTTCGCACTACAGGTTGATTCACTTTGCAGTCTCACGTACCATATAAAACAATGTCAATATAATGTAACAAAAACGTACACAATACGACTTCCGTTTCGAAGTCGATCTTCCTCTTGTTTGATACAAAACAAATAGAACAGGTACACACGGGACTCCATCGTTGGGAGGAACAAAAACTACGGCTAGTTATGTCTACACCCTGTATAATATTATGTAAGGCTGGTTCTTGTGTGAATAAATTAACTAGCGCAGAAATAAATAATTTCATGTTTTTGTTATCCTTGTAATTTATTTTTCTGCTAGCGTTACAAATTTTGAAATGGTAAAATTGTTTCGTAAAACACTCTTTCGAGAGAAAAAGAAGGATATATTTTACTTCAGCGTCGTTCTCAATTTAAATAATGATGTCCCATCTATTCTTTTTAAGCTGGCTGTACCATTGTAGGAAAATGCAACGTAAAAAATGTTTCTTATACCAAGAAATATTTGAACCTCTAACAAAATGACAAACATAATATAACTCCAAAGTACGACAAAGGTAATTGCTTCCATAATTACTTTTATTGGTTTAAATTGGCGACTAAAACAGGTCGACCATTCTCAGAAACGGCGTTTATCTTGATTAATAGTCCGGTTAAAATCTTTTATGAACAGATACCGTGGTCTCGGCCCTCAGAACAGGGGACGTCAGTGATTGAGTAATGATGCGTAACAATGACCTTTTCGTCTCATGCAACGGCGACGTCCTTGCTATTGTTTAAACAGACGTTTAGTTCTTGTTTAGATGTATTTGTTACGGTATTGTGACTACAGGATATTGAATTATATTAGTACACAATGAATTTAACCTTTTGTTAGTACGTAATGACCTTTCGGGTTCCTGCTATAATTCGGAATTCCTCAGCGAAGCCGAACGCTCGATTAGTTCCTTTGGTCCAAAGATCATTTCTGAATGATTGCCCAAGTAATTCGATTCGACGAAGTTTTCAGAGTTGCTCCGAAATCTCTTGATCTATGTTTTTAATCTTGTTATTTTGGGGAAAGTGAGAGCTTTGTTGTCAAACGCAGACAATGGTAAAAGTGCAGTCAAGTTCTCATAGTTATTAAAGGTTAATGTTACAATGTTGAAATCATTTAAATAACGTAGCTAATTAAGAATTCTTCGTACTTTTACTTTTAGAAGATGAGGGGTATGTTCTAAAAGGCGGTTTGTTATGAGCGTGGGGTAAAGTAAAGGGTACTTTTAGGGATTTATTTAAGTGTCTCTGGAAGTCGGGTAGGGATTTGGGCCGCAATGAAATCTCGCTAGACAATTAAGAACCGTCACAATGAGACGGCAGACTGCGACGCCCGCCTCCATCTTTACGTTTATCTAACGTTACTGTTATTTCTAGCTGTTAAACTTCTATGAAATTGTTATGAATAGAAATCAAATCTGTATTGTTATGAACGTGATTTTGCTTCAATTTGATTCATTTATGTGGTATTCTATGTATGATATATTAAGGGCAGGAGACTGATGATGATTTTGTTACAATTGGGATTGATTTCGAATGTTGCCGTGATTAAATAAACATTTAAATACATTGTATTTAGATTTTAGAAGTATTGGTAGCTCTTTTTTAACGATCTTGTTTCTCCCAGTGCCCGACCAGGGGCTGCAGTCTCGACATACAAAGCGACAAAAATCGGTCGTTAAGTCATAACGATGTCAAATTTCTTTAATAGATTTTCAACCTTAAGGTTTTGAAATAAAGTTGAAAATCTATTAAAGAAATTTGACATCGTTATGACTTAACGACCGATTTTTGTCGCTATCTATGTCGAGACTGCAGCCCCAGACTTAGTTTTACAATTTTCGGACAAACCATATATAGGTTTATAATTAAACTTACACTGCGTGCTCCCGTGATCACGGCACATGCAATAGCGTCGAAGTATCGGGAGGTCAAAATAATTCATAATCACGAAAGATATCAAAAAAAAGTTTTTTTTCTTTAAATTAACCTTTTATAAGTATCTGAAATTTGTATGCCTATTAGGTTAATCATAGCGATCCTGACATTCGAATTAGATCTTATTACATTGTACCTATGTTTCACGAATAAATAATTTGAATTAGATATCCCGTAAGCGACACAGTAAAAGTTTACTATACAATAGTATGAAGGCTTTAACTACCTACTTTTATCAGTCACCAGCGCCAATCAAAAGTTCCTCAAGTCGACGACCCACCTACATCGCAATCACAATTCATCGTCTCCAAGAATCTTATTCAACTTCACTCGTTCAATAGGAATGAAAGTAAATCCAGAATGAACGTAATGGGAACGAATGAATATCTAAAGTGACGGACCCATCCAATGAACCGAGGATTAGAGGCCTACTTATACCAATTTGGGACACATCGGTTAGTACTTGAAGACGAGTTTCAAATTGAATAAGTGTTTTAATTTCCGACCTGATGGAATGTTCCTTTTGATAAATGCCATTTTATTAATTAAGGGGATTAGTCTTTTGGCAGGATCTAGATATCGCTTTTGTGGAATTGAAAGCGATTTTATCTTCTTTTATTTATTCACCTTTCAAATATTCCCAATGATTTGTATCCACAAAACCATTGATTAAATATTTTTCTGAACAGCCAGCACTTTTTATCTATTTGTCAGCCAGCCAAACATGTTTACCGCTTCGGAGCGAAGTGGTAGATAAAATCAGCATCATAAGAACAAGCCACGACTGAGGTTGCTGCACAACATCTAAGGGAGTACCTATATAAGCATATTTTGCGAATAATCGAAAATCGATAATCAGCTCGATATACTATCGTAAAAGACAGGCTTGAGCCTAATGCTGTGGCTATTACTGAAGGATGGAGACGAGAAAGTACGTATATTTTTTATATGATAACGATCTATTTGGTTTACTCGATGTGACAGAGCAAAAACCTTACAGCCAACTTGCGGCAAATGGCCTCATTCATAATTCGAATGGACTGTGATGATAGAATTGAACGAACACACTAAAGGCAAAGTTTTCCAATGAAATTGAATATAATTGGATAATCTCTGTTACGAGAAAAATGGTATTCATTTATTAGCTATGAAAGATCAGGTTGATTTTCATCTTGTTACTGCGGCAGCGGTTAGAATCAATATGTTGCTTACCCTGCTAGGGATGGAAGTTGGCCCTACCTGTCTAAACAAAAACCTAGCAGACTTACGTGCGTGTTCATTACCAATATAAACTAAAAATGCGTCCCTTGTCAGCACTAGTACTAAAACTTACAAAGGTTTTGTTACAAAAATGTAATTAAACACTAATCTATTGGCCAAATGTCAGTGTTCTTTTACATTTATTAGCCCACGGTATCATAATTATGTCAAGTCATGTTGACCATAAATGTTCCTCAAAATGAAGGGCCTTGTCTAGACACACGCATTTATTTTGAAGGCAATTAAATTGTTTTTACTCGTTGGTCTAGTAGACAAAAGCGCGACTGCTGAGCATGAGGTCCTGGGTTCGATTCCCAGGTCGGGCAAACTGTTATCGAGTTTTTTCCATCAGGAATTTCCCAGTAGCAGTCACGGAGTCTGGATTTGTGCCCGGTTGATGGCATTAGGCTCGCGCCTATTAAATGTGACTTAAACATATCTGGCGAAATGTGGGTGTACTATTAGGTACACCTCTGCCTAACCCTGCGGGGATTACAGGCGTTATGTTTATACGTTAAATTGTTTTTCACAAAGGTCATAGTGCGTAGTACCGGAAAGGCGAGAGCAGTGTGTAAACACCGTAGCAAGTGGCGTAGGTAGTCTATGTATGTCATCATCTGCCTAGCCTTTTCCCAAGTATATTGGGGTCGGCTTCCAGTCTAACCGGATGCAGCTGAATACCACTATTTTACATGGAGCGACTGCCTATCTGACCTCCACAACCCAGTTAGTACTGGGTAATACGATACCCCTTGGTAAGACTGGTTGTCAGACTTTTTGGGCCACTGACTACCTAACGACTGTCAAAGATCTACAAATGACACCCGGGACCCACGGCTTAACGTGCTGCACGGAGGAAACTCGATATGTAATGGGTGGTCACCCATCCACAGACCAACCTAGGCAAGCACGGCTTAAACTAAAGATCGATCCGAGCGGCTGTTATTATTTAGCCACGAGCTCCTCCATAGGTAGGTAGTCTATGTATGTATGGATGTGTATTAAATGAATTAGGGAGAACTTATAAAGGGTGTAAATAGACCCTTAAAATATTCGAAAGGCACTTGTTCTCCCCGTCTTTGCGATATTTTTTTTTTGTTCTAGACCATACCTCGGAACCTTCTAGTTACGGAGAAATTGGGGGTCAAAGTTCCAACTTTTTCACAAGTTTTTTTTTAAATACATTTTTTTAATGTAAGATTTTTACTTAACACACCTCCACGACCCCCGTACTATTCAATCCATTCATCAGCACAATGCTTTAAGTGCTTTCCATCGTGTCCTACCGTAAAACTTGATTTTTCACCCCAAAAAAAAAGTCGATTCCCAGCAATAATTTTTGCGTAAAGTTACTTAGTTTGATGTACAGAATGCTTGGTTGACGGATATGTGAAGGGGTCTGTTTACCCCCTGTATATAATCACAAGTATTGAAGGATACCAATCTTGACAATATCAAAAGAGCTATGTCAACTATTACCTCGGCTTAGTTGTATTTTGATGACTCAAACGGTAAAATACCTTTACTGGCGGCGCGGTGTGAGAATTCTACCATGTGTAAAGTACCTATATTGTGTAATAATATATCAAAGAAGGCGAAAAGCTACTCCCCCTATTGTGTTAAATAACTGCTGAGTGTTGTGCGCTGACATAACAATAACATAACTAGCAGTCACGGTGTCATCGATTAAGTTACACTTTACTGGTGGCTGTTTTATGGTAAAGGAAAATCGGAAAAGAACTAAGAACTGAGAATACGGGCAATTTCGATTAAAATTATTTAGGAATAGTTGCAGTCATTTTGTAGTCGGTACCCCGAAAGACCGAGAACCAGTTTTACCAAGGGGTATCGTATTACCCAGTACTAATTGGGTTGTGGAGGTCAGATAGGCAGTCGCTCCATGTAAAATACTGGTATTCAGCTTCCGGTTAGCCCGGACGCCGACCTCACCATAGTTGGGTAAAGGCTAGGCAGATGATGAGGAAACGTCGTAGTCGTATCTTAAATTCTTTGAAAACATACTTTTAAATCTTAGATTCAGAACAGTCCTGAGACAAAACTGTCAAAGACAGGTTATTAACTCACAAACAGCCTCTTGGTACAATATAACTACGTACGTAACATAACATCACGCCTGTAATCCCCAAAGGGTTAGGCAGAGGTGTATTTAATAGTACACTCACATGTAGCCAGCTATGTTTACAAGTCCCATGTAATAGGAGGCGAGCCTATTGCCATCAACCGGACACATGTCCAGACTCCGGGGCTGCTACTGAGAAATTCCTGATGGAAAAACCCAATAACATTTTTCCCGACCCGGGAATCAAACTCAGCAGCTCACGCTCTGCAGTCGCGCTTACGTCGCCACTGGACCAACGAGGCAGTCTATCCTAAAAGTTAACTAAATCTTCCTAAGACCCTGTTTTCACACCGGACTGAGTTATCCTGTCTACAGTAGACAGAACCGTTTCATCCCTCCGTGAGAATCTTAGTTACAATGACACTAACACCCTTCTCAAAACTTCCCAACTTTTGCTTCTTAAGATTTACAAACTGCTTCAACAAGGGATTACACACGTGACGACTGTTAATCTCTTTCGTAAATGTTATACAATGGCATTAATATTACCGAGGGATAGAAATTTTACTTCCCGGCCTGTCCCATCCCTTAGTGTATCGGGTATAATGGAGGTAGCAGTGAGTCCGTCCCTTTTGCTGAACGCGGACGAATGCCAATTCTATTCGGGTATCCCGGACAAGTACATTGCTGAATTTCCTTGATGGTTAACACGCTTTGTATATTCAAGCAGCGAGCCTGGCTTGGGTTGGGCACCTACATCAAGCAGTCCCTGTGTTAGATAATCCTTTAAGATTTAGAGCAGGCTGAGGCCAAACAAGAGTATCTAGACGTCTAGACGTAAATTCAAACTTTTTTAATTAAAATGTGAACAAAATGACAAAACATAATGAATCAGTTTCAAAGGCTGAAACACCTTTGTTAAGTGTGTCACCCCACTAACTGGCGAGCGGTCCACGGAAAGACTAAACCTGTGGCGAGGTAGTGCATCCTTACGTAACCCATTCGTTCCACCTGCAGAAAATCTCGCACCTGGACATGAGTTGACATGGCTGACCTGGAAGTCTTTAAATAGACTCCGAACCCAGGTTAGCCGCAGCAAGGAAAATCTGCTCAGGTAATGATTCTGCCCTGGAGTGAAAATGTAGTGCTGTTCCAAAAACAATGGGCAAACACTTAATATCGTGTCCTGCGTGTTCTGTTGTTTGTTTACTACAGGAACTGATGGACGCTACGGAAATCGCCAAACTAGTAGCTCAGTTCTGGGCTGATACAATTTAGATTGCCATCGACACGCTGAGAAGAAGAATAGAATTACATAACAAAGACACAGTAAGGAGTCCTTGGAAAAATAATTCACTTATTTTCAAAACCAATATATTCCGAGTTATTATCAGAGGGTAGAACATATCTTCTCAAAGAACATAAGGGTGGTATGTCGACTGGAAAATGGTTATAAAAAGGCACTTTTGCTAACCCTCCAACTACGAAACTATCTGATGTTAGTGGCACAAAAACTAGTTTAATTTTGCGCAGAGGTTGAACATCAAACGTTTTTGTGGTAACCCTACCGTGTCTGTGAGGGTTATAAATGCGTCATTTTTGTTAGAAAAACGGAATTAACGAAGTGACTTTATTGTTTGCGTTTCATTATTATTTGAATTAATTAAATATCGTTGCTGTCCTAATTAAAAATGTTCTTAAAACGGTCATTATGTGGTCGTTGTCTGGTTGAAGTTGATAAAATTTAGTGCACACAAGCATTGGTTATGCGATGGATTCCCCCCCCCCCCCCAATTTATGATAGCACCCGCGTTAAACAACAGTTTCCCTTCCTTAGTTTTCTTGTCGAAATCAATTCCTAGAATATCCTGTAGGTAAGATTGATACTTCCTAAGAACCAACAATAACACATCTAAAACGTCGACATTGATATATTACAGAAATAGTCTAGGAACTTATAAATAGGAATATAAATAAAAAGGATAAATTAATGGCAGTCACATATTTTATCGGAACGGTCCTTTTTCCCCATCATGAGGCATAGGATTAGTTTGTAAGAGAAAGAAACATGACCTCCAGTTTCAATTTATTACGGGAGTAAAATAATGGAAGCGTATTGTGACAGTGGGAAGTTTTTATACCTATGTATATTGTTTGTTTATTATTTAGGTCCAATTTATTGTTTTTGATGTCGAGAGTATTTATGCCGCCCTCTGCCTCTGACTTGGCTTTACATGTCGTCGAGAAATATCTCTCAGGCATGCTGGTTTGGTGTCCTCACGATGTTCCTTCACCGAAGCAAGTGATAATCTAAATAATTAAAAGAGAACGCAATCAAGCACATATTATCGTATTTATACTAAACCATGCATCTAGATAACTCTCACGTGAGATTAGGAGGGGGTCAAGCCAAATCTCACGACATTTCACCAAAGGGGGAGGGGGTCTGACCGGATGTAAAATACTAGTATTTTACATGGATCGACTGCCTATCTGACCTCCACAACCCAGTTAGTAATAGGTAATACGATATTCAATTCAATTCAATTCGATTTGGTCACCCATCCATAGACCAACCTAGGCAAAAACGGCTTAACCTAAAGATCCATCCGACCGGCTGTTATTATTTAGCCACGAGTATCCTGTGTTAATCCAGGTTATAAACTATCTGTGTTCCAAATTTCATTCAAATGCGGGTTTTTGCGTGAAAGTGTAACAAACATTCAGACATCCATACATACTCACAAACTTTCGCATTTATAATTAATAATAGTCTACATAAAACTATCAACTTCTATTATATTATTATTTACTACTGTTATCGAAGTTCTTGAAACTGCCACCACCTTGCAGTCCTAACAAAACATAGCTGACAAGTTTATCAGTTTGTCCAGTATATCTTGACATATCTTGGTGGCGCAGCTTGCGGAGTCAAAAACCAACAAAGTGTCAAACTCAGTACAGTTCTGAACGTCTGATTAGTTCTTTAGTCTGCCACGGGTCTTCTTAAGCTGGTTATAAACAAGCTTGTATGGTGCTGTTGCAACTGATAAGTTCTGTTTACTTTCTTAATGCAATTATTGTGTACTTCCAATAATATCACCTGTTTGTTTGTTTGTTTGGTTTTTTTTTCTACATATAGTAGGTATTATGCTGGTGTTTGCATAAGATATGATAGTAGTATGAAGATATTTCTTGGAATTGTTCCAACAATTTTAGGTGTCACCTTGTCTTCCAAGTTTGAAATTCTGAAAATAATCATGTAATAACCACCTTCGCTCACAATGAACCTCATCAGAAGGCTTAAAGTCACCCAAAGAGCAACGGAGAGTTTCCTTGCGTGATCAAATCAGAAATGAGGACATCCAGAAAAGAACCAAGGTTACCGACGTAGCCCGAAGAATAGCCAAACTTAAGTGGCAGTGGGCAGGGCACATTGCTCGCAGAACGGATGGCCGATGGTACCGAAAAGTTCTGGAGTGGCGACCGCGAACCGGAAGACTTTGCGTTGGAAGGCGCCACTAGGTGGACCGATGACCTGGTGGAGGTTGCAGGGATCCACTGGATGCCAGTCGCATGGGATAGGTCAATGTGGCGATACTTGGGGAAGGCCTATGTCCAGCAATGAACGTCTTTCGGCTGAAATGATGATGATAGCCACTTTTTGTAAATTTCATATCCCTTTACCAAAACAAAAAGTTAATCTACCATAGATTCCAGAAACAAAAAAAACGACAAAGATACGGAAGAAAAATTATCTGCTGCATTAATTCTGGCTCATATTCTGACTGTAATATTTACTTGCAATTTTAAACTTACATCAGACTTACGATAATTGCGAGGTCAACAGTATAAGAAAGACTCTGCAGATAGCCAATAAAAAAGTTTTAGACAAAAGAGAAAAATACACCATTCGGCCATTTAGAGCCTTATGAATATTCAAAGAGCTCGGCAGTCTTTATTTTTAAGGCCACTTAACTGGTGCCAAGTTTAATAATTTAATTTATAAAAGCATTGTAGTCATGGTCCATTAAAAATAACATTGAGAAAATATTGTTAATGCTCTTTAT
Organism: Noctua janthe; assembly: GCA_910589295.1. Lineage (NCBI taxonomy): Eukaryota > Metazoa > Arthropoda > Insecta > Lepidoptera > Noctuidae > Noctua > Noctua janthe. The sequence continues at coordinate 6,120,529 of OU342561.1, forward strand.
GTGGCGTTTATAGTCTGTTCCGTGATGGTATCTCCCCATCTCACAACTTTATGCTCCCATCAAAATAGCTTCTCAAAACAAACATTGTTTATGTGAATATTTTGAATATTATGTTCCATATAAGTACCAGAGTATCTACCTACGTGGGTTCCTTATTTAGAGCGCTTTTAACCTGAATATTAAAATTGTTAGCCGACTGTGTGTTAGGGCTGGGATCTTTGGGATTTTATTCACCGAAATGTCTTTTGACGGGTCTTAATTTTTTCCATAATCCAATTACTTAACGGAGCTCAAAAAATTTTTGCCGCATCGGATTAAGTTCTTTGCGACACCGTAACCTATTCGGTGAGGCAAGCAAGGGTCCCCGTCATATATTTTTTATCGACACATTTCGATAAGGATGGATGTTGTTCTTAAGTTGGGGACAGACGCCGGCGGGGTGCGGGGGCGGCTCGCGGGGGACGCGAAGTGGGTCGCCCCGAGGGTTGCCAGGTGCGGTGCCCACCCAGATTGATCGGTGTTTTATTTTTTTAAGTGTAAAACATAAAAAGTAAAAAAGATTGCGTTTTTTGCGGTTGTGTGACCTTTTTATTAATGTTCGAGTGTAATGGGTGTTGTAAAATGATAAGAGGTTATGCTGATAACATTGTATACAAAATTATTATTTTGAAATTGTGTTGTCGGGATATTCTGCAAAAACATATGCGAAACAAAACAGAGTCCTACACAGAAGCTCGACTAAACAAGCAAACTTCTCACCGAGACGAGGGCGCGTCGCAAACAAAAACTCACATCCACGTCCGTCCCATTTTTCCACAGGCAACCCTGTCTCCATGATAGGTATTTATAGCCCCGCCGGCACCAGTGGAATGCATCGCCCACCTCCATCCAGCAATAATAACACCACTGTCAAGTTCATTACTAACTCATCCCGATGTAAGAGCTTTGAGCCTTTATTATCGTAGTCCTAATTATAGAGTTTGTTATCTTGTAGCGGTGACACTAAAGTGAGTCATTTCCTCCCGTTTAGACGGAGACGAATTCCTTGAGGCGAGAACTTAGTGAGATCGTGTCTACGTGGCCGTATTGGCGCTTTGGTAGGCGCCGAATTCCACGTGCAGGAATGTTGACGTGTGTTTGAACACAGTATGATACTAAGAGATAGTAATCTCAGTTCTGATGCTGATAATGATTTAATTTTAGAGCCGAACCATATAGTTATACAGATGGCTGAGCCAGATGAAGAAGAAAGAATGAAGAAGTTGCGTCGACTCAAATAAAACGAGACTAAACAAAAGATCTCAAAGTCTGAAAATAAATAAAAGCGTCTTCGTAATTAGTCTCCTCTAATTATTCCCTAATTAACATTTTTATTGGACTAACGTAAAGCACTCAGAATAGTTAAAAGGAAAATGATCAGAATTCTATAGAAATACAGTTGAAATGTATTTGTAAACAGGATCTTCGGTTAAACTCAATAGAGAGCTAATTTGTATGCGGATCAGGTGCTGTTGTCATGAATTTTAAAATTTTGTAAAGACCCGACGATGTCTGTAATCCTTCTGTCTGACATTTTGAAGTTTTGTAATAAAAACGCTTTCGAATTTAAGCCAAAATCTCAGGAGTGTTCAATATAGTTAAGGCCTTCAGTCCATAAACAGCTCTTTATAGTTCCAATACAAAGAGGCTTTAAAGCGCTTTTCAAATTCATATTACTATGTAGTATTCAAGACTATAAAATTTTAACTATCGACGAAACAGTTTTGGATGTAAAATCTATCGTAAACATGAGCCTAACTGCTGAGATTTGACAAAACATTGTAAATTCTCTGGAGAGACGAGAGCGTCGACGTTCCAATGCATGTAAAGTGTTGGGCATTTTTGATCCAAAGAGGTTTATTGCTTCAAATAGAATTCTTGAGGGAATAGATTCTATAGACGGATAAGCAATAAGAGAAGATAAAACTAGTGAATAGACAAAAGACTGGCTGCTTATAACAGGAAATCTGCTTTGGCTTTGTGCTTGCAAATTGCATGCCAGTACAAAGTAAATAAAATGTTTGCAAAAGCAAGGGAGATACTAGAATGAAAGAACACAGGAGTCAATTATTTATGAAAAGAAAGAGAAATAAATTTATAAAACAGCTTTCTTAAATTATACTTAGCGGTGCCCCGCGATCTTCACGCGTGTTTTTTTTTTTAAATTTTTGAGTCGGATTTTATTAACAATTTCAAGGTTTTCTTTTTTTTTTGCACGAAACCCTAATCCTATTTTCTAAGAGTAGCCTAAGTTACTCCTTATGACATCGGGTATCTGCCAGTAAAAGTTCCGTCAAAATCGGTCTAGCAGTTTCGGAGATTAGCCGGAACAAACAGACGAAATTTAAAAAAAGTGTTTTCCTTTGTTATTAGTCCCGTGACCTTCGACCGCGTGATATTTTTTAATTTTTTGATCGGATTTTATTAACAATTTCAAGGTTTTCTTTTTTTTTGCACGAAACCCTAATCCTATTTTCTAAGAGTAGCCTAAGTTACTCCTTATAACATCAGCTATCTGCCAGTAAAAGTCCCGTCAAAATCGGTCTAGCCGTTTCGGAGATTAGCCGGAATAAACAGACAAAAAAAAAAAAGTGTTTTCCTTTGTTATAAGTATATACACTTCATAAATACACTTTCATATGCAATAAGCAGAAAGCTTTTATATTAAAATTACAAAAAGACTCTTCAATTTTATTCATTTGTATAGATCAGCGTGGTCTAAAGTTAGATCTAGGGACTTGAGTTGCTTGTCATTTGAAGATTCTTAACTCGGTTTCAGAAAAGCCTACTGAATTGAATCTGTTGTCAAACTCATGTCGAGCAATTTGATTGGTTGTTGAATAACAGTCAATCAATCAGCTTCAGTTAACACGACAATGTGTTAGTTAATGTTGGTTTTGTAATGTAATGTTAGTCTTTATGGAACATCTATTGTTCTTTGGTAGACAGAAAGTCGACCAGGGTCTGTTCAGTTCCTGACTTACTTATTCTTAAAATTCATCATCTGCCGAGTTTTTTCCCAATGATGTTGGGAGCGACTTCCAGTCGAACCGGATAAAGCTTAATACCAGTTTTTTACATGGAGTGGACACTGTCTATCTGATCCTCACAGCCGAGTTACTGGGTAATACAATACCCCTTGGTTAGTCTGGTTGTCAGACTTTCGGGCCAATGACTACCTGTTACGACTGCCATAGATCTACAAATAAAAGCCACGACCTACGGCTGCATGTGATTACCGAGACATGGAAGAATCTCGATACGTAATAAGTGGTCACCCATCCACGAACAGACCTCGGCACGCGCAGCTTGACCTTCGAAAGAACCGTGTGGCTGTTATTATTTAGCCGTAATTCTCTCACTATTCTTATGACTCACTTTGCCCAAGACTTCTTCCGCAAAAAATGTGATAGCTCGGCTAGTGTGTATGATATAACTATATAATTGATAGCCTATATAACCCACGAATAATGTAGCTTTCTGCATATGAAAGAATTTTTAGAATTGGATCGTTAATTCCGGAGATTACCCCCTCCATAAAAACTTACAAACAAATTTTATCTCTAAAATATTAGTATAGATATAGACTCTAAATACCCTTAACTATAAATACAAACTTAAGCACCACCTCGTTTGTAAGTCACAAAATTATCAGGTGGTCGGTAGTTCACATAATTGCGCTATCGTAGTCGTTTATACCTTGTTAAGCTTTGCCTAATTGTCGGGTATTACGTAAAACAGACAAACACCGCTGTTGCACACTTAAGTTTAAATTACAGTGTAATGTACAGTAAGTATAACGATTCTACTGGCTATTTTAGTCTTATGTTTGTTAGTTATTTATGAAAATTACCTGGAAGGAGGTAACTGTGTTCTAGATTTTTATTTTTTTATTTTGTTACCTTTTGTATGTCATATTCTTTTCAGAACGTCTCAACGTTATCTACTGGTCTGCTTTTTTAACCAGCTTTCTTTTAAGTCAGGTGTTCCATATATTTGACTCGTGTTGGTATTGCTCTTTTGTATGGAACCGCTGTCTTGTTTGTCTAGAATTATTTACTGACGCCTCCATGGTAAACTTGGTTGCGTGATGATGTACCTTACACCGTGTATATGAACTATTCTCGTTATGTAGATAAATACATTTTTATATCAATTTACCAATACACAAAACTGAATAGATTCGAATCAATAAAACATAAAAACACGCAAAAATTAACCCGTCATCCAACCAACAGAAATCAGACATGATCAGAAAAAAACTAAATCAAAAATATTTACTTTAGCTCCCACCGGGTCACGTTCTCAACTCAAATTGTACGTATATTCACGTTCAGTGTACGAATGGTTATTGAATCAGAGTCGTGCCGGCTCGGGCCGGGCACCTCCCCCGGGCTTGATACACCCTGGCACGACATATTTCACAACTTTGTAGTCAAAAGTACTTTGGAACTTGTAGAATTTACAAACAACGAACGTGTACATGAGAAGGAGCTAATTATATAGAAAATTTTGGAATTTTATGAAAGATTCCTGGAGAAAGATTTTTGGAGAAAATTATATCTTAAGTACAGATTCCGAATTGGTGGATAAAAGAGGAAGTTTTCAGGGCGACGAATTATGAATACTTGAACTGCAATGGCTTATGTCGCAGTAGCAGTACCTATCTAATATATATATAGTATTTGCCAGGTATGACAGCTATCTGAATATTTTTTCGTGCATCAGCCCCCGTAGCATGACCACCGTAGACAAGGATTTCTTTGACGGAAGAATCGACAAAATGACAGATAGTGCAAAGAAATCTGTCATTGTGTCGACACAATCTGTCATTTTGTCGATTTTTCCGTCAAAGAAATCCTTGTCTACGGTGGTCATGCTACGGGGGCAGCTGTTTTAATCAAAACGAGGTCTTTTCCAATTTTCACATATTTGAAAGCCTGTCTGAAACCTACTCTAGCAGGCTTTTTCATTTAAACAAAGATTTAAAGCTTAGGTATCCTTGGCGGTATTATTTTTAAGACCTTAATTTTTCCGATTTTAGACCTGCTGGCTACTGATTATTTTCACTTCGTTTGACTGACTTTCTTAATACACCTTCTTCTTTCTTCGAAAGAAAAAAGAGAGAAGAAGAATACACCTTTACTCTTTCATGTGTAATTCGTTACTCAGTTTACTTACGTAAAGAGTAGGGTTACCCATTAGCAAGGGACTACGCGTCAGAATAAGACATGAAAAAATTTGATGACGGAGGTTTCCCACGACCAATCGCCGTCTTATTTACTTTTCTCAGAAATGTTATTTTCATTTTTGCGGCGACTAGAATTTCGATCGACAGATCGTGATTCAGAAATCTTTAATAAAAAAATGAGTAAACATCCATTGAAAAAAATTGCTTAGAGAAACCCGGAAGTATTGGTTAATTAATTTTAATAGATTTTTTTATGCGGCATACATTTTTTATTTACAGTCTTTTTACGTATAAAATACCGTTCATTGACCAGATGATTGGCCATTAGACGTATAGTATAAATCAAAAACACACATGCATAATAAGTAATCTAGTTTTATCAAATCTCTTCCGTCCGGAGTCACGTCAAACGAGTTTGCACAGATGTTACGTATTTCTCTTTCTTCGAATAAAAGCCAAATCATATGTAAATTATTCAGGAATCTCGACCTCTCAGGTTATCTATAGCATAATTTAATGGTGTTATCTTTTCTTTTGCGAATTCACCACCTCGAGCGGAATTTAAAATTCAAAGCGTTGAAATTACCGCTATGTGGACCATAATATGGACTGCATGACATGTAAATGGGGGCATTTAGATACCCATAAATGCATTGGGACAGTCCTATTATAATCAAATAAATGTTTAACAACAGCTGTTTATCTGCAGAATAAAATGCAAACTGGAAATAAAAATAAAAGATTGGTTTTATTTCGTTGAAAACAAGAAAGAAAGGAGATCCGGAAAGCACAATATAAATTCCAGTTCTTGAACAACAAAACAATGAGTATCAAAACTAGCTGAAGACTGTAAAAGCCGTCACCAACAAAGGACGTCTTTATCCAAAGAGTCTGGATGACGGTGAATACGAACATTTTTAATTTTTCCTCCTTTATACTTGACATTTAATTGCTTGAGGCTTCATACAGGAAAATTTTCCTCGTTTTGGTTTACTTAAGGCTTTTAAAATCACAAGGGAGAGGGGCAAGAGGGTGTGGGAGGAGTACCTATTCATTTTATATTAAAATAAGAATTATTATACAAAGGAGTGGAAAAGGGTGAACATTTTCTTACGGGAACCTTGTTTAAATGATAGAAAAACTGAATAAACATGGTTGCTACCAGATTTCAAATTTTGAATTTATGATTGCCTAAACATCTTGGTCAGGGATGTTACATGTTTTGGAAGATGAGATGACCTCTCCTCAGATAATCCTTCTGAACAGAGGAGATTTCAAACTATAGATGTGATTTCCATATCTATTCTGTTCTGTGTGCACCCAAATAAAACAGACGTGCACGTTTATTGATCTATTGAAAACTACAAAGCCATATCGAAAACGTTTTAAAATTCAACGTCAGTCAGATATCATGCAGAGCGGATAGCTGTCAGTGGCAGACTCCAGCGATCCACATTCAGTTAGATAGGCTCAAATATACCTAACACTAGGCCTCGTTTAGGGTGAACGTCAAAGACGGCGGTAGCGGGCGCGGTGGCGGGCGCGGTGGCGGGCGCGATTTGGTAGCCGCTGGGTATCATAAGTTGTTGTAGCACGCAGAGGACGACTGAAGGCAGGGAGACGTGTTTCCATAGGGTAGAACAATAGACTATCGCACGTTTGTAAGTTTGTCACTTAGTCCTTTTCCGCTTGGAGTCAACTGACAGACGCAAACGCAGCGGGTCCATAATTGTGTTTGAAATTTGGTGCTCACTGTAGCACCCGCGTAAGTTTCGCACTCTGAACGTAGCCTAACTCGAAAATAACAAAGCCTTTCAGCCTATACAAAGAGGATTATTACCCGTCGTATTCCCCGAGAGAAACTCTTAGAAAACAGCAGATTTACCTAAGCATACAGCGTACCTGTATCAGTGTTTTATTCTTTCGTAAAAGACGGCGCAGATTTGGCCAGACGCTTTTATGTAACACAGAATTAGCATTCCTTACGAAAGGAAACGTGGAGAAGATAAAAGGAATTGGAATTGTACATTAAAGAGTCGATTGAATAACTTTCTTGATGTATTCAAAGAGACGTAATGTAACTGTTTGGGTCGGTTTCGCCAAGTGCGTGTTGGACTCACATTATTTTAGACTATGCCGTTTAGAATTTGAAATAAAAAGGAATAAAAATTGTACGAGAACGTTTACAGTGCTTAGTTGAATCTTAGAATTTCAATGTATTAACGTACAATTTTGTTAGTTATTAGAAAAAAATACTAGTTCCATAATTGACTGGTTCGATTTAGAAGCGGACTACTTAGTTTGCGAAAAGTGTCACAAATGACTATCAAAGCTCAAATCTCCTTTTAATAGTGCTCTCAACAATTAAAAAAAAAAGAGTAAAATAAAATAATCGCTGATTTAATAAAAAAAAAACCATCATTAGTTTATTTAAAATTCGAATCTTTCGAATTCATTTCGAAGCTTGAAGTTTTGTTTTGGTATAGAATCGTAAAGCATTGCTTCGGCCGCAGTGTTCCTGACAGGTCGACAGTCGGCCCAACATCTTTTGTCGCTTGCTTTTGTATATTTAACAGAGATTTATCGAGTTTCACAATAAACGAATACATTATATTTGTTCTTGATCCGATTCCTGAGATATTGTGATACTTGCTCGGTAACAGACGCAAATATATTTTTGGAATTTTTAAAATCTTCCGTTTATTATCCATGTACAATAATGTATGTATTTATTTTTTCCATAGTTTTAAGCTTGTTTCGAAATTGAATAATACTTCAGCAGTAATTCAGGTATTTTCTCTGCAGTAGATTTCATTACAGTTAAATTATAATTTATGATTTTTAAAAAGTCATTATAAACAGTTTTTGTAAGGTCATCATCATCTGCCTAGCCTTTTCCCAACTATGTTGGGGTCGGCTTCCAGTCTAACCGGATGCAGCTGGATACCAGTATTTTACATGGAGCGACTGCCTGTCTGACCTCCACAACCTAGGTAGTACTGGGTAATACGATACCCCTTGGTAAGACTGGCTGTCAGACTTTTTTGGCCACTGACTACTGACTGAGTTTTTGTAAGGTATATTATATTATAAATGCTATTATGGATAACCTCATGATTATAATCGCAAGTAAAACACGTGTGCAGTCCTTTTGTTTTCTTCTAAGATTGCTATAAAATTAAAATCGCATAAAATAAATATTTTTAATTGCAGTAAAATTATATGCCTAACTAATGAAAGGTAATCAAAAAGTAATTAAATGCTGTTGCGATGTGCAAGAAAAGCATGACTCTCAATTTTCCTTTACGAAGCAAACATTGATGAGCATTTTAACGGGTCTTGTAAATGTTCGAATAGGTTTTTCTTTTTATAAAACACTACCAGCCTCTACTTTACACAGATTTTATGACTTGATAAGACGTCGAGCTTTCTTTATAATATTTGTAAAATAAATTTAAATTATACATAAACCTACTGGAATCTATTTACTAAAGTACTAGCGACCCGCCCCGGTTTCGCACGTGTGCAATATATATATAAACCTTCCTCTTGAACCATTCTATCTATTACTGAAAACCGCATGAAAATCCGTTGCGTAGTTTTAAAGATCTAAGCATACATAGGGACAGACAAACAGCGGGAAGCGACTTTGTTTTTACTACGAGTATGTAGTGATAGTGAAAACCGTATCAAAATTCGTTGCTAAGTTAGTTAATCTTGTTGGTCGATAAATGAATCCACCAAGAAGAATCTTCAAAAACCAACCTACGCTAGAAATCAAAACCCGGTGGTAAAAAAACAACAAAAAAGAAGAAAAAACGGCATATTACTTTTCCATACTCTAGAGGAAAGCTAAAAGGTTAGTAGTAACTTATAGGTTTTTCATAATACTGCTAACTTGGGGGTAGAATATGGAAGACGGTCAGGTCCCTCAGCTCGCATACATTACAAGTTTGATGTTTGCAAATTGAGTATTTATGGCCGTTGTCGTGACAGACTTGAGAAGTAGGGGCCTGAAGAATACCTTACGTCAGCACCAGAATATATGGTGAAAGGTGTTTATAAATAAATAAATAAAATCATTAACACACACAAGTTATGTAACATACAAACAGAAAAACAAAATACAATGTTTACGACTTACGGCATTTCATACAAATTTTCAAGTCCTGTTTTTTTAATGACTGAACCGATTTTAACGTAACTTCATACGCATAAGCAAAATACATAGGTCTAAAAAGTTATCAGTATACATTTTCGAAAAATAGTGTTACAGCTAAATTAGACCGATTTTAAATTTTCCATAGAAACAGAAATTCCCAATTATATTTCTTTTTAAAAAACATTTCGAAAATGCTCTCTGATAACTTATTAGACTTATGTATCCTGCTTATGTGGTTCAGTCATTTCGAAAAGAAAGGACTTTCAAGTTTGTATGCAATGCTGTAAGTTATTTATAAACGCTCTTAAAAAAGTACATAAGTAGAAGTAGCCGTGGGCCCCAAACTAGGCACAGCCTGTATCTTCGTGGCCCACTTGAAAATGTATTTATGGGTTAAATATCGTCAATACTGGTTGTTCAGCTTTCCTATTTCATTTGAGAGCTTCGGGGGCTATTGTAAAACATTTGGGTACCAGGCGGATCTCGCCAAGAATTAAAAAAGAACTGATGGTTCTGACTCGAGAAAGCCATGACCAAAATTAGGATACAAGAAATATGTTTCAAGTGCTTATGCCATGAATCTATGAGACATCTAGGCACATGGTTTTCCCTGTCAAGTTAGTGAGTCATAACGGTAACTGTTTGCAGAAATCAATGTGTTATCAAAAGGACCCCTGAAAGGATAACGAATTGCTGTCCTTATGTGACTATTTGTGTATTATCAAAATAAACCTAAGATAGCAACCAATATCTTTAAAGTAAGCGCCGATAACGTTCAGAACGGTAGCCCGACCTTATTCAATTGAAAATGTAACACCAGGCAGCATCGGAATTCCAATAGCTTTGATTCCCAGCACGTGCTGTTTCAAGTGGCTTTTCACGTTCAATTCAAGGTTTGGATACAAGGTTCGGTTTAGTGGTCACAAGCGCTACTGTTGAACAGGTCTGGTTTCCAAGTCGAGCAGTATAATTGGGGGTTTCCAAAGGAATTTCTCAGTAGCAGCCCAGTCTAGATCAGTTGATGGCAATAGGCTCGGCCCCTATTACATGGGACCTAAACATAACAGGCGACATGTTCGTGGCTAAATAACAACAGCCGCTCGGGGCTATCTTAAAGTTAAGCCGCGCTTGCTTAGTTTGGTCCGTGGATGAGTGACTGCCCATTACATACCGAGATTCCTCCAGAAAGCACGTTAAGCCGTTGGTCGCGGCTGTCATTTGTAGAACTTTGACAGTAGTTACATGTAATCAGTGGCCCGAAATTCAGACAACCAGTATTACCCAGTACTACCTGGGTTGTGGAGGTCAGATAGGCAGTCGCGCCATGTAAAATACTGCTATTCAGCTGCATCCGGTTAGACTGGAAGGCGACCCCAACATAATTGGGAAAAGGCTAGGCAGATGATGCAGATGATGTTCCTCTGCCAAACCCTTCCAGTCGTGATATTACGTTATACTCCAGCCTCTATAAAACAGTGGGTCGTCTTTTACACTTACAGTTTGTAGTTCAACAAAAGCCGCCGAAGACCGTGGTTAAAACTTTAAAAAGCTTTACGTATGTGTATTCTTCGCGAACTTTTAAAACTTAGTAGTTGTCGGCCGCATAAGTTTTAAGTGCCTAAATTTATGCACATCGTTCGAAAGTAGCTTCCACAGGAGTGACTCCGTATCTGTTTGTTGGACTCGCCAAGGTCTTTATCGGATATTTTTCTAAAAGTTTCAGACTTTGTTTTCATTTATTATATTAAGTGACGGTGTTGTTTGTTGTCGGTGCAGTAAGCGGCTTAGGGTCCTCGCCGGTAATAGAAGAGTGGTTGTTAGACTTCAGTCTAAGTTTGCGGTATCCTGAGAAGCTTATTGAATGGTATTTTATTTGCTGCAAACTTCAACTTCTTTGAGTAAGGTTTTCTGGGAAAAAACAATAAATGTATTGGGACCGTCTTTTAAAGAACCTTTTTCCATGTACGAATTCCTCGCGAATATGAAACACCTTAAGAGATTTTCTTTTTCATCTATAACTACCCGACTGCCAAGGAAGGGTTATGTTTTTCGCGTGTATCTTTCATGTTTGTTTGTTTTTTTTTTGTGAAATGCTGGATGAATGTCGACGATTAAGGTATCATTAGATTCGTCTCAATACACAAGTGTCCTTAGATAGGTGTTTTTTAAAAATAAAACGAAATTAAATGGGGATTACAAGTAGATATATACAGGTACCTTATACAATTTGTAGTCGGGTTTTTTGATACTTTTAATTAAATGTTACTTGTTTTTTTTCAATGTTCTAACTAATGAAACATTAGTAGTAGGTCCTGGCAAATATGACTCCAAGTCAAATACATCTGGAACGTAAATAAGTATTGGTATAACTGTAAAAACATAGAGAACTCGTATGCAAGAATATTCTCTGTATCTGTTCCCCATTTCGCTGCTCTTCTGAAGCCCCATCTACATAATATCATCCAAACTGAATATTTATTCTGTAGTTAGAATAATGTCGACGTCGAGCATCAAAAAGTATTCGTCACAGCTGACGGTTACTGCTTTGAATAATTGCAAAATAAATGTCTGTCCATTAGAGAGAAATTCTGTGAGCATCCTTTAGAATAAATAGAATTTTTGTAAAAAGAAAAAAAATGGTAAAGGAAAAAAAACCTTGAAGAAATGACTGATTGATGAAAATGACATAAAAATAATAATTCTGACGTGATTTTAATAATTAAAGAAACCAATCAGCTCATAATTAAGTAGTAGCACGTAACTAGTTCAAGAAATTCAAAAGTGAAATTGCGAAATGAATATCAAACGATGGCGGAGTAAGTTTTGCATTCATCTATAAATTCACAATGGGGGCCGGTGTCTTGACAGTCTTATTTCTAGGTAAGAAATACCGTTACACACGGAGTCTGGATTTGTGCCCGGTTGATGGCAATAGGCTTACCCCGTATTACATGAGACTTAAAACATAATTGACGAAATGTGGCAGTACCTTTGCCTTACCATTCGGGAATTTCATGCGTGATGTTAGGTTATGTTAAATACCGTTAATGAATGTGGAAGTTCTGGGAAAGGACTCCATCGATTATACTAAACTGCGTTTTTCCTTAACTCTTTCGTCAACTTTTGACGCTGTTTTTTTAACCTGGCGGTTGATATTTTGACCTAAAATCGCCATCAAGCGATAAGACGGAAGATAGACAGACGGAAACTCTAAAATAACAGTTATAATTTAGCGTTATGGGAACACGCAGTTATGCTTGGATATTTATTTTTGAACCGTAGAAAGATTGCTTATAGTATTGGTCCGTTTAGAGATCGAAGAATTTTTCATGTGAACTTTGCAAAAAGGATTTTGGCATTCATTAAGGGGTATTCCTCAAAGTGCAACATTTTTACGCGCAATCAACTAAGTACAACTAAATTATTGAGAATGTCATAACTAATTCAATGTTCCAATAAGAATTTAAATTTTAACAATTTTATATAATAAAATGTTTGCATGCCGCCGAATGGTGAAATATGGCAGAACTCTGATGTAAACCTACTACTACCTAATTATGTACAACCCATATTTGCAAATAAATGCTATTCTATTCTATTCCTCACAAATTCAAATTAAAAATATTATATTTTTATTCCTCAAAGCGTAACCATGATGAAAAATAGAGAGGGGTAATAATGGATTCATTATTTTTTTTCAAACATGGTGGCGCTTTGGGGAATAAACCCTACAATATTTTTCATGCGAATTTGTGAGCGCAACTAATGGTTGCGCTTCGAGGAATAATTTAGTTGCGCTTAAAAATAGGTGCGCTTTGAGGAATACCCCTTCATTAAGTACGCTTTTGCTTATTGTGGGAGGTAGTTCCGCATTCCAATTTGTCGATTCACAAATTCTTTTCAAAGTACAGTTTGAATGAACTTTGCCAGCGAAAGGTCGGTCAAATGCCTCTGAGAAAAATGTACAAGCCCAATAACGTCCCACAGATTACATAACACGAGTGTAACAAAGTAACACACATAAAGCAGCAATAAAAGCGATACTTTAACACCTGTATTCACTGCAACTTCTGTTAACCCCACAACAGCGATAATACGGGAAATCCCACCTAATAAAGATACGGATTTGCCGAGCAAAGCTCATACAATACGATTTGTTCCGCTATTTTTGGCGCAGATTTTGAATTAGTTTTCTTCCGCAGCTTTCCTTGGGAGCTGACGGGAGTTCAAAGGAAGGCTTTGGAAGGATCTGTCTCGTAAGTGTAGGTATGCATGCAGTGCCGTTAATAATTGACTAGCCTTGAGATTTAACGCAAGCATTACGTTTTACTTATCGTGTTTCGGTTAGATTATGAATAGAAAACGTGCAGTTTCTAGATTCTAAAGCACTTAATTATGCGTAGGTATTTTATTCTTCAAACAAATGAAATTCAGCGTTTAAAGAACAAACATCTATGTAACAAGACAAGGCCAGCAGACATTTTGATACACATAGATGACAAACCCGACCTTCGGGAAGGTCCTTTCTATTTATATCGTGTCCATGTTGATGTTTTTATTTAACTCAATGCGAGTTGTTTTTAAAGTCCCTTTGTGATCAAAGGATCACGCTCCAATGAGCATGGGATAGTAAACGGAAAGTGTAAGAGGATTTAGCAGGTCAAGGGACGCGGGGGGACGCCTTTGACCTCCTCAGATGGTAAGAACATTTGTGTAATGGAAGTTCGGGGATGGACTTCCATTTTGAGTATATTAAGAAGGCGTAATAGATACTCTGGCCTATCTAGAAGCATATTTGTTAATTATGTTTCCATTATTTTTCAATTGATAGTGTAAGCAGTTGAAATATCATTCTCTTGCCCTCATCCCAATTTATTTGGGGTCGGCGTATCATGTCTTCTTCTTCCATACTTCTCTATTACTCGTCATCTCCATAGACACTTCCTTTCTTGCCATATCATCCTTCACACATTCCATCCATAGTAGTTGAAATAATTGTATGATAAAAATTAAAACTATTATAATGGGTTAAGTATTTGAGTTTTGCTTACGTGAGAATTTTGCCTCCAGAAATTACTAAGAAAAGAAGCAAGACATTTAACAATACGGTATAACGGGAGATGACCATGCAAACTACACAGCTAGTAAGAATTGAAGATGATCAAATTCATAAGCTATCGATAAATTTATAGACGCGCCGGTAAATGTTGGAATTTACCGGGTACCGGTAAATTGTGCAAACCGTAAGGACTAAAAAATATTAATGTCTACAACTAACAATCTAACTACAAATGAGGTACTATAAAGCCAGAACAAAGTAATAAAAGTAGTCCACCTGTATAATATAGGTCTGAAACGGACATACAATGTTGCTTAGCCGTACAAGTTACAAGCTCGATTACATTCTATTTATACGAGTCTAGGCTATAAAATGTAGCCGTCAGGAACAATGTGTTTATACAAAGTAAGATGGAAAGCATTCTACATTGCGTAGACTAAAATCTAGCCCACCTAAAGTAAAAATATTGTGGGTAAGGATTAGCGAACTAAAGATTAATAGCAAACGAAATAGGTTTGAATTGAATTACGTGTCTATTACTTACTTTATCCTAGTCAAAAGCCACCCCGCTCCTGAGCACAGTGGTCCAAAACTCGAATTGAAACGTAACAAAAATAACACAGAACAGTTCTCGCATGCACACAATACGACTATTACTTTTCACACGACAGAATTGAACTATTTATTAAAATCTAAACACAGAATAACAGGTCTTTCATTCACTGTCAAAACTTTCGCTGTTCCGAAGTTGTTGTGTGTCGCGGAGGTTAAAAACTGAATGATGGTATTGTTGCACGTGAGGATCGTGCCGGTCGCCGGCCGGCGCTGGCGACGTGAGCGGGGTACTGTCAAACTCGAGCGGTCGAGCCAGTGAGCCAGCTGGGCCCACATCTCCGACGCTCTAGCGGACGAACTCACAACTAACAGCCGCCTCTAAGCGAAGCGGTACAACCTGAGTAAAGGCTTTTTTCGGTTTTCAAAAAAATAATTACTCCAATAGTAAAGACTGTGGTTACAAATGAACAAGAACATGATACTAATTTTGTATCGAGAACCCGGAAGTAAAAGGCCTTTTGAAAAGTTAGTCAGTAATTTACATGAAAACACTAATTCTAACACGCTTAAAAGGAGGTGCTGTTACGTAATTTGTGATTATGTAAATTTTAATTGCCTGTTCTATACCAAAAAATCTAAATAACGATACCTAATTCACTTCCTGAACACCATAAAATCTAGCAAAAAGCCCATTTCCATAAAAAAACGCAACGAACTAGGCAAGACAGCATACTTACACCAGTTTTACCATGTTTCCATAAAAGTAACTTGTCAACAGAAACTCGTATTCACAAAAGATCGTAATAAGGAGTTATCCACCCACACGCGCCGGCTCCGCGGTAGGATCGCGATGGCGGCGCGGTGCTGGGGGGGAGGATATTGACTCGCGGCGCCGCCAATGCGCATGTTCTGAATCATGTGTTTCTGTTTTTAAGCTGTACAAACACTGTATAAGAAAATTATCGCTAATAACCACGCCGACAACTAAATCCCTTGATACGGCTCCGAGATTTCTCGATGCGAGTTTTTTTGTAAGAAGACTGGCAGGTTTGGGCACTGAGCGTTAAAGTTATAGACGTCGACCAAACGGCCTTGACCTCATGCGTAATTAAGCGCTGTATTTTGCAGTATTTTACTACCGTTACATATACTGTTAGACATTAATTTATCATGTAGTATACGTGCTAAATATAACCAGTTTAGTGTCCATTCACAAAATTGGAGCCGAAAGTTAATTAAGCGGGACGCAATAGAAATCCGATTTGTTTAAGTTATTTTTAAGTTATGTGTGAGAAATCAAGAAGTGCAGACAAGCTCGGAGATGCAGACATCTCTAAGTGTTGGCTTTGTGCCAACATTCCGGAGTTTTCGTGCGAAAGTCACTTTTTCGTCGGTTTTCGCCTTCTACGGCGACAGGGCAGAGGAAGAAAGGAAGCAATTACTTAGATTTATGGAATTCGAAGCAAAAACTCCGTGTAGCGGTTGGATTTTTCAAGCTCAAAAAACTGTTTTTCCAATAAAGAACGTTTATACTTTAAATCAATGTTAGGGGAGAGTGTTTATGTTTACGTCACACTTGTTTTTTTTGGGCCATCGCCTCCCCTGGCACCTGATTTTGGTCTGTCCCATTTTCACCCGAAAATCCAAAAGTATTTGGCGATACTATTTATTATTGTCTCTAAAATATTTCCAAATATGACGTCGATCTAAGTGCGTCACTATCTTAAAAACTGAAACTTTAACAGATCTTGTTTTTGTCTATTAGATAGGTTTGTGAGTGATTTATTTTTGTCTTTTAAGTAGAACCTAGAGGATAGAACCTAGGGATTGAAAACGTTTTAGGTATTTTGTCTTTAATTGCATGAAAACCAACAAAGGTGATATTTTCATTCAAATACACCGTCATCACAACAAATGCGTGTCTCAAACTACCCGGATTTCATAAAGGTGATTCATAGACCCCTTACTAGTTTAATAACGAACAATAATAATTCTTAAACTGTCAACTGCTGCCGCTGCCTTTATCAGTGGCGAAGTTTGGTAAACTCTTTTAACTTTACAAGACTTGCTGACTACGAGCAACACAAAATCTCCGTTAGATGGCGCTTCAAACCATTCTACATTCAAACCGTCCGATATCGTTCAAGTTGATAACTTGAATAGAAAACGGTGTGGGCGGTTTAAGACAGATGGCGCCACGGTATTCTTTATTCAAAAATTTCAGCCAGTACATATTTAAATTTTATTTAAAGCATTCCTCTTAAATAAAAAAAAAACAAATTATCAGAAACCAGCTATCAAGGTATGAATATTAACGTTTTTCGAGTTGTGTTATGTATGAACATGTACGAATGTGTCGTCTCTTTTCACTTTGAGTAAGGTTAATGATGTAGAAGACGGTTCATTAAGTCACAAAAGGATAAAACGAGACTTGCCGGTAATTAAGATTTTAATTATTAACATACACAGTAATATACAGCTGCAGTACTTATATGACAATAACGAGCTAATTATTAAGATTGAAATGTCACGCTTTCTGCTTTCTGAGAAATGACAATGAGCAGATCATGTAAACTGGGATACTTGACATATAGTTGATGGTCATAACTCGAATTATCATCATCATCACCATTTATGTCGAAAAATGATCACTACTAGACATAGTCGTCAAGCGTCATCACAATATCGTGAATGGCTTAACATTCCACTTCTCTTCTTCAACCTTGCTGATTGTCTCTTCCAAATCTCTCCACCTTTTACGGCTTTGTGTCATCGCTATCCAGTTTCCTTCGACCAGTTTAATGAGATGCGTTTGTCCATTCGTTGGTGTTCTGCCCACATTCCTCCATCCCATCTGTGGTCTCCACTCCAGCAATTTCTTCCCCCATCTTCCATCCAGTTTACGGTATGTAGATTGCCTGCCCACGTCCACTTTATTTTTGTTATAGCTTTTACTAAGTCCGTAAGACTCGTTCGTCGCCGTACTTAGGGGTTTTTCACCCGGTCGTAGAGGATTACTATTACCCTCGACTAAAATATTGGACGGCAGAATATCGCTTCTAATATTTTTTGTCATAGGAAGAGCGCAAGTGGGTTGGCTTTGGCGGCTAACAATACAATGGCATGGAACATCATAAAATGTGCTGCAAAGAAAACTGGAGAGGGACTTAAACGCGTTTGTCAGTTTTTCAAATTCTCCTTTTTACATGTGTGGGACAAAGTAAAAAACAACCAGTTTACCCCATTTCTGGATTTCTTTTCACGTTTATTTATCAGCCAATCAGCCCATTAGTCATGAGCAGATTTATGTTGCTAGCGAGAGTATCCTGCATAAAAGAGATGGATATGAATGTTAATGGATGGAAAGGAAGAGGAAGGCCAAATAAAAGATGGATGCATTGTGTGAGGAATGATATGAAAGAGAAAGGAGTAAATAATGCCGTGACGTCTGACAGAGGAGAATGGAAGAAGAAAACGTGTTGCGCCGACCCCAAAAAGAATAGGACAAGGGCGGGAAGATTATGATGATGATGATGAGAGTATCATACAGAGTCAGTTCTTCCTTGATATATAATAGCTATCGGTACTTAATTGCAGGTTATGGTTACAGGTAGACTTCCGTTTAAAAGTAAAATATAAAGGCTCTAGGGCATGTGATCTTCATAACAAATTCTCAGATTACAACTACGACTCGTAATGTTGTTGTTTGTAAACTAAACGCTCGTTTTCAAACACATACCAGTAGGTACCAACAGTTGATTGTTGGCACTGAAACGACTCGTTAACATCATTATGCCAAACAAGCTTTTCCGCCTGACCGCGACAGGGAACTAAAGATTCACTGAAGAAGACGAGCCCAAAGAGTTTGAAAATTACTAAAGGATTATAGTTAATGTGCCACATAAAGAGGTAGGTAAACATAAAAAGATAATTGATTAGAACTAGAAATGTTTAACGGTAGTCGATAACACTACTCACCCAGCAACCCACTACTACCCCACACTACACCACTACACACCCACCCACTACACTCACACACTAACCCACTCACCCAATACACCAGCCCACCTACTACTAACCTACATGGACTTGTTCGAAATAAAGTATTTGATTGCTTGATTGATAACTCCTACAAAATATTTATTATACTGAAAATATTTATAATTAAATGTTTCGATAGTCGATAACATTACTCACCCAGTAACCCACTACTACCCCACACTACACCACTACACACCCACCTACTACACTCAACCACTAACCCACTCACCCAAAACACCAGCCCACCCACCAATAACCTATATGGACTTGTTCGAAATAAAGTATTTGATTGTTTGATTGATAACTCCTACAAAATATTTTTTATACTGAATAAAAATATAATTAAATGTTTCGGTAGTCGATAACACTACTCACCCAGCAACCCACTACTACCCCACACTACACCACTACACACCCACCCACTACACTCACACACTAACCCACTCACCCAATACACCAGCCCACCCACCACTAACCTACATGGACTTGTTCGAAATAAAGTATTTGATTGATTGATTGATAACTCCTACAAAATATTTTCTATACTGAAACTATTTTTTTCGTGCGTCTTCGTCCACGTCGACGTCAGAAATTATTCCACATCAACGTACTTACTACCGGTTTTAAAAGTAGCGTAGCCATAACCTCGGTCACGGTCTGCCTGTGTCTAATTTCCTTTAAATCCGTTCAGTCGTTAACGCGTAAAAAGACAAGAGAGAATTACATTCGCATCTAAACATACAAACATACATTCATACAAATAAATAAAATTGAAGTGTCTGTTTGTTTGTAATTTCAAAATAACAGCTTTTTACTGAATGCATATGAAAGTATGTACGGTACTTATCAGTAGCGAAGGGTCAATTTTTGTAAGAGGTAAGCCGGAGTACATATCTTTAATGTGATTATATTATTTGTCTATAGAATACTGGCTGTGTCATTTTTCAAAGGCAAGCCGGTAGGAATCGAGTTATATGGAACCTTCGCCACTGGTACTTATAGCAATTAAAAAAAAAAATGTCTGTTTGTTCCGGCTAATCTTCGAAACGGCTGGACCGATTTGATGACCGACGGGACTTTCACTGGCAAATAACTGATGTTATAAGAACTAACTTACATTTACACACCATGCAAAAATAAAACCCTTGAAATTATTAACAAAATCCGATTCAAATAAGGAAGTAATATTTTTACATAATATTCTCACGAAGACGAAGGTCGCGAGCGACAGCTAGTTTATAAATAAGTATAGACAGTTTGACAAACAGGCCCAAATAGTTTATGGTTAGTGGTTACCACCTCATCATCAACATCATCATTTCAGCCGAAAGACGTCCACTGCTGGACATAGGCCTCCCCCAAGTGTCGCCACATTGACCGGTCCCGCGAGACTAGCATCCAGCGATACAATTACCACTTACCGCTAGAAAATACGAAATCTTAAACAAATCATCCTACGAATCTTTTAGAGTTGGTTCTTCATTTATATTATTCAAATGAAATCAAATTCATTTATTGGCTAGAATGTAGGTTTACAAGGAGGAGCTCGTGGCTAAATAATAACAGCTGCTCGGGTCGATCTTTAGGTTAAGCCGTGCTTGCCTAGGTTGGTCCGTGGATGGGTGACCACCCATTACATACCGAGTTTCCTCCGTGCCTCGGAAAGCACGTTAAGCCGTTGGTACTGGGTGTCATTTGTAGATCTTTGACAGTCGTTAGGTAGTTAGTGGTCCAAAAAGTCTGACAACCAGTCTTACCAAGGGGTATTGTATTACCCAGTGCTAACTGGGTTGTGGAGGTCAGATAGGCAGTCGCTCCATGTAAAATACTGGTATTCAGCTGCATCCAGGTAAACTGGAAGCCGACTCCAATATAGTTTGGAAAAGGCTAGGCAGTTGATGATGAAAGTAGGTTTACAAGTATGATCTTAAAACTATAATGTTCCGTTTCATTCCCATTACATATGGTGTGCAAATATTTAATTTTAACATGCACAATCTTATTATTGTAATTAGGTACATTCAAAACAAAAAAATATAGTCAACAAAAACAAATAAGATCTCATGCATGCATATTTTAATTGGGTACATTCAAATTTATGTATTGTATAACGGGCTGGTGTCCGCAACTCCACGTCAAAGCGCGTATTTTGCGTGCGGATTCAAATTTATATATCTAAATATAATTTATTATTACAAAAGAGCTTTTAAAGAAAGCTTTGTCTATATTACTTTGAAAACCTTAAAACGAATCATAGCGGAACATGATTGACGTAGAAAAGACCTTATTTACTTTGTGCCAAAAATAAATTATTATGTAACGGAGAGCAAAGGGAAGGTGTTAATAAATTAAGAGGAGCCTTAATTGTTGAACTGAATGGCAAAGGCGTCTTCTCTTATAGAGAAGAAACGAGTTATTGGTCTCCACGAATGCTTAAAAGGTATAAGTCTTTAAACTAACACTCACTCACTGTCACTCAGGGTCACTGATTATTATCAGTAACATTAGAAACGGGATATTTACCATGTTTACTGATTGTTCTTCAGTGATCATGGTCCTTGCAACAGCGATGAAATATCGGGAACTCAAAGCATTAAATATGGTAAATATCCCGTTTGTAGTGTTAATGAGAATGCTTAAAAGGTGTTATGGGGGATCGATAGGGTAACCCGCGAAGTTCAAATTTTCTTATTTTTTTTGCAATTTTCAGGTTCCAGTGTCAGGTTGTATGTTGATTAAAATATGATTCGCGATCGTAACAAATATGACTTTACAGAGTTATAATCATTAAGATACAACTCTCTAAAGTTCATTTAATCCCATTGGATGAGTTTTTCATGAAATAGTCATTGAATGGGATTAAGTAAACTGAGAGGGTTGTATTGATGATTTAAATTATGAGCTGAGCATGAGGTTCTTCCTGGGTTCGATTCCCGGGTCGGGCAAATTGCTATTGGTTTTTTTCAGCCAGAAATTTCTCAGTAGTTAATGGCAATAGGCGTTTAAGTTTCATGTAATAAGGAGCGACATGAAACTTAAACGTAACTGGCGAAATGTGGGCGTACTATTAGTAAACCTCTGCCTAACCCTCGGGGACTACAAGCGTGATGTTATGTATGTTAATTAAATTTTGATCGCCTATACACAGCTGTTTTTCGTTTTGCCTAATACGTTCCTGATGTTTTGTTTACCTTGTTAAATAGAACCACAAACTTCTATAACCAAGAATTTCAACTTAAGGAACTGCTTGAATTGTTTGAAACTCTGAGGCCGTGGGGTCCGAGTACTCATAGGCTGTTCAAGGAAATTTAGAAACGCCTAGTTGACGCTTCCCGTGACTGGCTGGCTTTTACCTTGCCCAGAGGCTAAGCGCTGCCATACAACGTGGCAACGCCGCCAGTCTCTTGGGCACATTATCAGCAGACAGCGTTGAGGAGGAGTTTTTCGATGTCCTTTTATAGTTTGTTGTTAGTTTATTTAATAGTTTTTAGTTAATAATGTATAATTATAGTTACAGGGACTGCCCTAATACCAAAGTGAAGTCGAAGTTTAGTTTCATTCAGACGCACAGGAGTTAATCGAGGCTGTAGCGAAAGTGAGCAATAAATCATTGATAATGGCAGGTAAAGTAATATTAACATAACTTTACCCTTTGACCGTTTCTCTCGCACAAAAGTTATATATTTAGCTTATCAAAATGTACACGATATTTATTTTAGTGTACTGAGCTAAACCATTTACTCTTTCACTATCTAAAAATAAGATAAATAAAGCGTACCTCATGGAGTCAAATAAATAATATCTCTATCTCGGTAAAATTAGGTTTGTTACATGTATTGCATATTGATTTATTGAAGAATTTCAGACATAAAAAATGAAATTTAAACTTTTCTATAGAGTTGTTTGAAATTAAACTCTAATTTTGTCTATGCAATTAATAATTTATATATCAATCTGTGGTACAGACACAAAATATTTATTAATAGTAGCTTAATGGTAAACAAACCCACAAAGCTATGAAAGTACTACTTAAGAGAGAACAGGGCCTGCGAGATAGGTATTTGAAGAAACTATTGACATCGTAAAGTGCGTTAGGGACAGCTGCAGCTCAGACCGATTAAATTTTGACGAGAACGACGTATTCCCCTCTTTTGTTCCTCGAAAACTGATTGACATTACAATTTTAAGAAAGAGTATGTGTAGGTTCCTATCAATTTCTTTTATGTTAAAAACTTTTCGAATTGTTCTGGTCACGGCCGTAAAAATAGGGCATTTTTTTGACATTTTTGAAGGGTCATATTTTTTTTACATATTAGTTGCTGTAAAAAGAAAATGACAGACATGTATACAGTAGATCTTGATTTTATAAAAAAGAAATGTGAGGTCAGGAAGTAAAAAGGCGAATACGTCTGTATGGAGAATCGCGTCCCAGTTCCCTCTTAGTTTTGATCGGCTAATCAAATGAATGCTAACCACTTATTGAGCTCCAGACGACTAAGTCTCCTTCAAGATTAAGCTGTATGAGGAACTAGAGAGAGAGAGAGTAAGTAGTATCTAATTAAAATAGTTCACGATTTCGATAATTCACTCAGTTTCTTATAAATTGTAAAGTTATAAAGGCAGCGTAGCTACACATATTCATCTGTGACTCAGGCATTCAAGATCGAAAATATCTTAATCAAAATAGTCTTTACTGTATTTTTAAATCAACCACGTGATACAGAAATCAAGTTATCTGAAATAAGACTACACCGATTCATAAACACACAATATTTTTAGAACTGAAAGAAAATATATTTTCTGGACAAGATGGAATTTCCACGTAACAGCGGCTGTAATAAAAATTCATGTCCGCACCTCGGATAACGAATGTGCAGCATGTTTTGTCTCGCAAATGTGAACATAAATCTTGTGTAATTACATATTTATAACCGTTTAACATTATGTAAAGCTGCTCCGTGCTTGTTTAAAAAGAATAGTAGGTTTAAAGTAAAGAAGGCACTCACTGAATTGAAACTTCGCGCCGAGACTCCGTCTTTTCTCTCTCAACTTATTCCTGAGGATCCTCCTCTTCAAGCGGTTGAGTACTACGTCAGCTTCATCCACACTCTCCGAGGAGGAAGTATGAACGACTTGAAACGTGCCACTCACAGAATGTCTTCTCGTTTTCGTAAATACACTCATGTTCCTGTGCTTAGGCGCGATCTCTGATATACCACGTCTATACATTTTCAAACGTTTCCTCATTTCAGAATGGACCGCGTCGTCCGCTCCGATATTAATGAATTCATTGTCTGACGTCATATCTTCTATTTTGCAGGTGGGAGGCTTTTCGGAGGAGATTTTAGAAAATTCCCGACGCTTAGCCGCCGCGCGTGAATTTGGGGCATATTCAATTGTTCGGCGTCGATGTACAGCAAACCAATCCGGATTAGAGCTCACTCGAGCTTGTAAGCTTTTTAAGTAAGTATTCAGGAAAGATATTTTGTTGTGTGGGGGATTGTACACAACGCCAGATTTAGATCGTGCCAGATTCTCATTTTCGAAACCTTTTTTACACCCACTCAGAGTTGCGTCATTGAAAGATTTCGATTTATGAAGGGCCAAATCGGGTTCGTTTTCCTTGTTAGACTCATCATCGATTACCTGATCTATTTCACTTAATGATGAAAGGGACGAAAAGGGACTGTTGGGAGTCTCAATTAAATTCTCAGAATGTATTTCGAGATTTTCTTTATCTGTTTTGGACGTTTGATTTATACCGTTACAAGTTTCGTTGTCAAAACTTTTGTTACTGCTTATTTCACTTAGACCTTCTGAGGGAAAAGGGCCGGTCGCGAGGCTATTTGTGTGTAAATTAGTAAAGTTGTTTAATGTGAGTTTACTCGGAATGTTTGACACACTGTTACTGTTTCGTATAATATAGCGTTCATTATTATTTTTTGCGTTATCATTAATAGCTAACGGCTTTCTATAAACACGAGTGTATACTTTATCACCAGATATTGTGTTGTGCTTTTTAAGCGGTTTTCTGGCGATTATGTGACGGAAATCTTTTTCTTTCAATGAATGAGATGTTTTCAATAAAGAATCGTCAAAATCAGAGCTCTTAATGGATACGTTCTCATCATTTGTCTCAACGAGGAGATTTCCATCGCAATCAAATAGCTGTACTGTTGGAAATCTCATCCCAGGGGAGAGATTTCGCGTTCTCAATTCCCACTTTCTTTGACTCGGTTTTCTTAATTGTATGCGAATAATGTTATCGTCTATTATAGGACCGTCACTATCACTGGAGTCATCTTTTGCTGCCATATTTGTTATTCACTTAAAGAATCTGTGGCATCAGGAAATATTTAAAATATTATGCAAACTATTGTCCACGAGACGCAAATTGTTTGTTTACAGTCAGCTGTTCTTATAAATTCTGGCGCCTTGCCAACCAAAACAATCCGACATTCACTTCAAAATAGCACCAATGTCAATTTTGTTTTCCGAACAGAAATAAATAACGTAGCATGGTTAGAGGCTACATTCACATGTACAAGACAGTAGACACAGCACACCAGTCACTTTCACGCACTGTAAACTGATTACTGAACATCACACTGTAAGCAGGCGGCTCATGTTGAAAACGATTGCATAAGTTCGCTTGTGTGTCGATTGCGCGGAATTGCACCGTCTAATGAGTTCGACGTCGATGGTTTTAATTTGTCCGTGTCGCAGATAGATCGCAGCATCGATTTTCACTGGGGTCGAGTGTCGAGGCGGTGCAAGCGCGCAATTTCCTCTCCCGAGCGCTTTTCCTGCGGGAAGCTCTCTGGGAGGGCCGCGCGGGTTTTTGGTCGTTCGCGACTCCGGACATTTCTGCACTGAGCGCAAATATCTGAATAGTCGAGGAACTATAAATAGTGAACGAACGAGACGGCGATCTGGCTGGCTCCCCTTGAACCTAGTAGTACGAGCGGTGTTTGTATCAGGCAACGTAATCTGTGACGCGTGTGCAAGTAACAAATGTTCGCACTGACACAGTTTCCCATTTGACCAGCCGGCGCGACCATATGCATTCGTGACTAATAGTAGCGCAGATGGTCTTTATATAACCTCATGTTACGTTTCTTTGCGTTCAAAGAGATTCACCTGCGTGAAACAATTTGTAATAGCAAGCAATAACTGTTGTAGTTATTATGCAATGCGCCTGTAATAGGTTTATTGAATACTGAATATTTGCAGCGAGTTGAATTTTTAGAGCGCTTGAAAGTGCCCGCTTTATTTTTGAAATATGTCGTTCCAGCGTTTTAAATAGCTGACCTTCAAACGTCGTTCGGATAGGGGACGTTTTTTTTACCTCCAGCAGCGAAGCATTTCGATTAAAATTGTTGGACAAATTCGTGTGGGACGATCATTTTCACACAATAACATTCTTTCGGAAGTATTTGACGATGTAATTGAACGATGTGGCGACATCAGCGCTTTTTCTCGACTCGAGGAAAGATTTGCATAACATGTGAATATCGTATGAGTGCAAACCGGGCCAGCCATTTATCTCCGTATTGTTTTCACAGGTGATGTCATGGGGCAGGTGTGTAAAAATATGAGCTTACATTTATGCTTCATAATAATATTAATGAAGTCGAAAAGGATATTTTGACTGCAATATAATTGCTACTGTTAGTTAGTTTCGGTATAAAATTTATTGGGATGATTCTTCTGCGATGGAAAAGAGATTTTTGAATTATCTACAAGGAAATTCATAGTACTTAAGAGGAAACGAGTAAATCAATGTCATAAAATAAATAAACAGTTGCATTGAAGTCTCCACGGTATTTTCAAAGTAACTACGGTTATATTCATTTTTTTACACTGTAGAATATCAAGCCATAAAAGGTCCATTTCCAATATGGCAGCTAATAAACTAGAATAAACTACTAATAAAATGAGTTAGTCAGTGCGTAGAGTTGAAAACTTTACGCTCTATGAAATCTATGATGGTACTCAACAATTTACTCTCATTATTGTCAAAAATACTAATTTAGTAACACACTTTCTATCACAATCACAATCCGAGAGTTTTTTAAGGAAATTCCTAATCCATTGATACACATTTGAAAAATTCGTCTACGAAGCAACCAATGTTATCGCATAACATAATCAGCTTTTAAAGTTCCCACTGCTGGGACATAGGTCTCCTCTCAATGAGCGAAAATGGGCTATAATCCATCACGCTGGCCCAGTGCGGGTTGGTAGATGTTACATGTCTTCGAATTTTTGGTTCTGGGACATGCCGATTTCCTCACGATGTTTTCCTTCACCGTTTTGAGAGCAGTGGTGATGAAATAAATTACACAAAGCCCAAAGCCCGAGTTCGCACCCACGACCTGCAACTCTTAAGTCGGTTCCATTACCACTAGACCACCGATACTCTGATGAAGAATATTTTTGCATACAAAAAAGCAACCATAGTCAATATGTATCTTTTACCCCCCCGAATAACCTGAAAAATGTGTCGGAGAAAAATAGTCTGTCTATGATAGCAATTAGGCACATAACATTATTATTTATTTTCTAGTGTACGCCCTATTCTAGACACTATACCAAATACTATAGAGTACCAAATACACTACATAAACCTTTGATAGACTGAGTATTTATCTCGAGAAGGGGTGTTATTATTAATGGTCTTTATACCCGGGCGCCCACGGATCATTGCCTCGGCAATAATCGCTGGCACTTACCTTCAAGTATGGAGATGACTTCAGATTTGTATGTGTTCAGGGCTAATGGTTGATTTGGTCAGGTGATCTAGTAAATATATAATGTAAGAAGGTTATGTTTAGTTAGGATTCACGAGAGAGATTTAGGATTAGTTTTCTATCAGCTAAAAAGATACAGTCACCTCTGGGTTGGTTTCGGGTGTTTCTTCTCAAAGTTGTTTGGTCAGAAACTCCGGCCTCATCTAGTTTTAAAATATAACTTATTGCGACGTGTTAAAGTGTCTTTTTTCGAACCAACTTACAAAAATAAGTACGATTTATGATTAAAAATATAGACTGGTTCTCTGATCTGGACTGATCACTACTTAAAGGGGGTGGTAGTTATATCGTACGAAAGCCGTAAGCTGAATAGGTTCTAGAGTGACGACCACGGGCTGGCAGGAGCTGCCCCAATGAGTTGGTGAAGGCCGCATGTACACGCTGGAGGCGAGAAGCATAGGACCGGTCACAGTGGCGTCGCTTACGCTTATTTCCAGCATTGGCAGATTTCGACTGAAATAATGATCTCGTGAGCAAGTGGATAAATATTAACAGCTGCTCCAGGCGATCTTCTGGTAAAGCCTGCCGCTTGCCTGGGTTCGTCCGTGGATGGGTGATCACCCATCACATGGTTCACCCATAACATAGTTAGTACATACCGAGTTTTCTCCGTGCCTCGGAAAGCACGTTAAGCTTTTGGTCCCAGCTGTTAATTGTAGATCTTTGACAGTCGTTACAGATAGTGGCCCGAAAGTCTGACAACCAGTTTTATCAAGGGCTACGCTATTACCTAGTACTAACTGGGCTGGAGTACAGATAAGCTCGCAGTAAAATACTGGTATTCAGCTGCATCCGGATAGACTGGAAACCAATCCCAACATAGTTGGGAAAAGGCTAGGCAGTTAATGATAGAGATAATAAAGATGAGAGAATCACCTTTTATTGGTCCATATTAATACTTCAGTGTCGTCGACGTAGCACACTTGGTAGTTCTCGTACGTATTTGTCGTTGTTCTAGGTCTTTGTAGTGGAAACCAACCCCGAGGAACAAACATTTGTGTAGTCTACAGATAGTCGCTCTGGATCTCAGTATTTGCACATCGGAGATTTGTGTTTGCAAACCACAATACTGCAGTTTCTCAGACCCAACTCTTTGGTAAACGTTTTTAAATAATCTGTTTTCTTCTAAATTAGGATCACATACTATATAGGCTGACTGGTAATTAGTGACCGATACTTATACACGTCACTGTACTCATGATAACAAACAACTTTTCCAAAGAAACAATTTACACAACAGACGTATGAAATTCGCACGCCAATTTCATACGACTGTTGTGTTATTGTGATAAAAGTGAATGATAATAAAAAAAAGTTTCTTTGGGAAAGTTGTTTGTTATCATGAGTGCAATCACGTGTATAAGTAATGGTCACTAATTACCAGTCACCCTATTTAATGGCAGATCTAACTTTACCTCCTTTTTATTTTCAGTTGTGTCAAATAATTTACATAACAATTATTGGCATTAAATATTCAGAGGACACAAATATTGAAATTTACAATTTATACTGGTTACTTAAAATATAAATATTTAAGTAACCACAAATAACGCGAGCACGATTCCGGATGTGTGCGAATATATTCTGTACATGACAGTTTATCCTCGTTTTCATAAGCATTAGGTGACACCTAAATCAAGGGCGCGGTTGGATTTTGAAAAAGTTAAAAAAAGCGCGGCATATATTACGATGTGGTAGGCAATGCTATCACTATACCATAGCGATTGAGGAATTCTAGTGGTTCTAGTGAACGAAAGCGCGACGGCTGAGCACGAGGCCCTGGGTTTGATTCCCAGGTCGGGCTAAGTGTTATTGGGTTTTTCCATCTCAAATTTTTTGCAGTTACGTATTAGAAATTTAGTCCTAATTTGTGCCTGGAGCCTCTATTACAAGGGACTTAAACATAAATGGTGAAATGTGGGTACCCTTCGAGTATTACTTATGATTACGAACTAAGAATATTTATATTATTTAAATCTTATTGATTATTTCAGAACTAAGTCTTACGTAACTAACCAAAGAACCTAATGTCTAGCTGAACTGGATTCTTCGCTTGACCTTTCGGTTTCTATGTCGAGGATCGAGTTTCCAATAATACTATACAAGAACAGACGTAACGACAGTATGATTTCTACCACCTCAGATAAATGACAAATTAAATTATTTGACAGGTATGAACGTAGACGAATCAAAAGGAGTGCCTAAGAAAAGATCGATTAAGTGTAAAATAGTTCTGATATTTCTGGCTGCTCTCATGGCAAAAAATCGTGTAAACGGACCCTTCACGAAAAGGCGTCAACCAAGCATTATGTACATCAAATTAAGTAACTCATTGCTAGGACTTTTTTTTTTGGGGTGAAAATTACGTTTTACGGTAGGACTCAATGTAACGCACTCAAAACATTGCGGTTCAAAAAATTATGAAAAAGTTGTAACTTTGACCACCAATATCTATCTCCGTAACTAGAAGGTTCTCCGGTATGGTCCAGAAGAGAAAAAACGATCGCAATGACGAGGAGAACAAGTGCCTTTCGGCTTCGTTAAGTGTCTATTTGCACCCTTTATTTATATCATGCGAATTAGCCATGCTGACACAATTTTTGGGGACGAGGTCGCGGGGGAAGTGCTATACAAGAACAGACGTAACGACAGTATGATTTCTACCACCTCAGATAAATGACAAATTAAATTATTTGACAGGTATGAACGTAGACGAATCAAAAGGAGTGCCTAAGAAAAGATCGATTAAGTGTAAAATAGTTCTGATATTTCTGGCTGCTCTCATGGCAAAAAATCGTGTAAACGGACCCTTCACGAAAAGGCGTCAACCAAGCATTATGTACATCAAATTAAGTAACTCATTGCTAGGACTTTTTTTTTTGGGGTGAAAATTACGTTTTACGGTAGGACTCAATGTAACGCACTCAAAACATTGCGGTTCAAAAAATTATGAAAAAGTTGTAACTTTGACCACCAATATCTATCTCCGTAACTAGAAGGTTCTCCGGTATGGTCCAGAAGAGAAAAAACGATCGCAATGACGAGGAGAACAAGTGCCTTTCGGCTTCGTTAAGTGTCTATTTGCACCCTTTATTTATATCATGCGAATTAGCCATGCTGACACAATTTTTGGGGACGAGGTCGCGGGGGAAGTGCTAGTTTCTGAATAAACTAAGTATTGCTGAAGTAATTAGTTAAAACATCCTTCCCTGCTAACCCTACAAATTGTAGTGGCCGTTTTCGTTACAAAATGTCCTCATGTCCAGAATCAGAAGGTCGCAGGTTCAAACCCTGCTCGCACTCGATTTTTTCTTTTCATATCAAAAACAGCTGTAATTCCCTACGCAGGGTTTGCGTGTAAAATATTTAAAAATATGCTCATTTAGTTTGTTACAATTGTTTATCGACAAA
Organism: Noctua janthe; assembly: GCA_910589295.1. Taxonomy (NCBI): domain Eukaryota; kingdom Metazoa; phylum Arthropoda; class Insecta; order Lepidoptera; family Noctuidae; genus Noctua; species Noctua janthe. The sequence continues at coordinate 6,151,800 of OU342561.1, forward strand.
ATGGAATGCTAGCTATACAAAATGCAGTAGACATCAATAGAAAGTGAAAAAAACAAACGCGTGTAGACACGCTGCCAAACTCTCAAAGTATCCAATACCAGACATTTAATTTAATTTGGCACACTGCTATACTGCCAATGGCAATTTAGTTCCCAATAATCACTTCCCAGCATCCGAGAGGCAATTTATTAAAACAAAATTGATAGCACAAGTAATTCATTTAATTGATAGATGCGGTAATTCGTTTTAATAAGATTTATTGCTCAAAGTTTCGGTGATTGAGAGTTGGTGATGTTTATATTCGTTGTTGCCAAAAGTTTCGGGGTTACGATGGTTTTTTTATGTATAATGCAAAGAACTAGAACAACGACAAATACCTACAAGAACTTCCAAGCGTGGGGCAACGTCGAAGACACTGAAGTATTAATCTTCATCATCATACTCCTGCACTTATCCCAATTAATTTGGAGTCGCCGTAGCATGTCTTCTTCTTCCATACTTTTCTATTACTCGTCATCTCAGCAGTCAGTTTTTCTTGTGTACAATTTCAATTAAAAATAATATTCTTTTTGTATACAAACCGCCATTGTCTGAGGTTGTACAGTTTCATTAGTTAACAGTTGCACTGAGGAAACCGCTTTTACTGCCACGACGTTCAGGCGCTATCATTTTCCAATGTCATCATCTGCCTAGCCTTTTCCCAACTATGATAGGGTCGGCTTCCAGGCTAACCCGATGCAGCTGAATACTAGTATTTTACATGGAGTGACTGCCTATCTGACCTCCACAACGCAGTAGTACTACGTAATACGATACCCCTTGGTAAGACTGGTTGTCAGACTTTCGGGCTACTGACTACCTGTAACGACTGTCAAATATGTACAAATGACAGCCGGGACCAACGGCTTATAGTGCATTCCGCGGCACGGAGGAAACTTGGTATGTAATCGGCGGTCACCCATCCACGCACCAATCTAGGCAAGCGCGGCTTAACCTTAAGATCGACCCGAGTGGCTGTTATTATTTAGCCACGAGCTCCTATTTAGCCACGAACTCCTCATTTGATTTTCCAATGACTTCCGAATTACATTTGGTTAACTGTACATACTAGGCCGTTTACTTGCCTAGTAATTGTATATGGCAGAAATAAACCTGGGGTACAATTAGTGGGTTTACAATCTTCCCGAAATTTTGAGATTCATAGCCTTGCAGATAGCTGAAATACCAAGAGATAAATGTTTGCGTTTCATGTTTTCAAACTATCTTATGTTATAATAGATGTTTACGAATTGTTTCTATCGAGTTATTTTAGTGAATATCGATGGCCTCTTTGAATGGGCAGGATGCCAGCTGAAAATAGAATACCTTAATAGTAATTTATGATATTTTAGGTCGAGGTTAAGAATTTGTGTATCATAACATTTAACTATGTAATGTAAATAAATGATAACTGTCAAAGACTGCCTAGTATTTTTTGGGTGTCTAAATTCTGCTACTGACTTATTTATGTCTTGTAGTTCTCAAAATCAGCAAACAATATATTATATAACCAATTTACGCACTTGACCTTTGTGACCTGGAGCTCTGGAAAACTTAACAAAAAATACTACAAGTATACAAATAATATAATATTGTGTATAATATTACGTAAATTTACCCGACCCGACCGGAGCCAAAACCGTTATGCTTTCAGCTCATATGTACGAGTATATAAGTATGTTTATCTGTTCCCGCATAACTCTTAAACTACTTATCATTATTCAACAAATAAGCTAGAAGCGTTAGAAATCTTTTGATCGTTGCTGGTTATGGGCCAGATTAACATCAACACGGGCGGCGGCCTCAAGACGACACACATAAAAAAAAAATCATAGCGATTTGTATTTAAACTGTAAAAAACTATCACTAATAATAATCTAATCGATCTAAGCTTCATAATGTAATCTTGTATAATTATTACTTGGTGCGGTGAAGGAAAACATCGTTAGGAAACCAGCATGCCTGAGAGATATTTCTTGACAGCATGTAAAGTCAAGTCAGAGGCCAATGAGCGGCATAAAAACTCTGACACCAGGTTAGGCACTAACCACACTATAAAGAAGAAGACTATAAAAACCAAAACCCAATTTTAGGAAATGTGCTGAAAAACCTGATATAAGAACAATACCTGTTTGCACTTTTGTTTACCATTTTATATCTATCGGGCAGATTCAGTTAACAATATTCCAACAGATAACCCTGTGTCGTCATATCCCATTTTTGTAAATAAAAATAGTCTGAAAAACAATGGCACGGTGAGTATTTGTTTGATAGCCGTTCAAACAGATCGATTTGCTTTGTCGGGCGCAGCGGGCACAAGCGACCGACACTGCAATATTGCAATAATTTGTGTTCCATGCTGGCGGGCAATCTATCAGAGTACGTATAGGGATTGTACGTATGTGCACATTGATATGACATTGGCTGAGAATTGTGATGTTGTCATAGAATTATCATATTGCTCTTTGGTGTTGGTGTGGTGTTTTCTTAGCTGCGATTATTCATAGGTTACATTAGACAGTATAAATAAAATAATGTCTATCAAGATTTAGCCCATGGATATTCATAGACATATAAATAGTTTCGTGACAAATGGTTTATCTAATAAGAAAGGGACATGGACGCAGAATGATTAAACACTCTTATACGGACTAATATCACACGCCCCCTAATATATCTGCTGGTTCCTTGTTACTAGGTCAGCAAATCGTTGTAACTAAGAGGGTCTTGACCAATTTGTTCGTGACAACTGAAAGCTATGGATACTTAGTATTAATTGATGAGTGATGAGTGGAAAGCATACATTTTAGCAGTCGTTTTTTATGTTACTGTAATTTTTTTTTAATTTTGATATTCTGCTTATGACTCGATTTTTAATTTTATGGAAAACATCTCATAAACTTCCTGCAGGACAGGCGTTGGAGGAATTTTTGGAAATAGCTCTGAGCCCCGAGCACAAGCGCAATTGTTTTAAAATTACAATTATTTGTTTCACGTATAATATTTTTATAATGTTAACAATGGATTCATATGATCTATGGATGATACTGATAATTATTGGTATATATTATACTGGTACTATAATTGTAGTTTCGATTCAAAAATCGACGTAATTACGTTACGTTTACACTGCGCGCTCATGCTAACTCTGTTCATTTTCTAACAAAAAGCTGAAAAAGAGTCAAAGTCCAAGCTTTTTATTTGTTAAACATAGGTGTAAATAAATATAAAGAGATCGCTTTAAGATGATTAGTAACACGGAACTGGACACTATTCGAATGATTGACTACATGATTAGTACCTTTTTCAGTCACAACTTGAAACATAAAAACATCCTAACATTTGTCTATACTAAACTATGGTAACCAGACCTAAACTTGCTGAAGAATCTCTCCAACAACAAGCACACAACATTCCTCCAAGATACACCTACTTTACCAAAATATGTTGTCAACTAAATAGTTGAGACTTGAGACTCCAAGCTGCAGACTCCAGGCGAACAGCGTCCGAAGTCGGACGGGGAGGCGTTATGCAAATTAATGTGTATCCAAGTAAGCGTCAAGTTGGGAACTTGAACCACTGAACCGGGCAAACTAGGAGAATATTGTGTAATGGTTTTGTGTGTTTACTTCATTTTGCTACTTAGAAACTTTAGTGTGTGCTGTGCTGTGGGAAGGTTGCTCTTTTTTAGTTGTTTTAAGGTAATACTATTCAGATTCATTTTTATTTGCCTGAAATATAGTATTTAACAGATTGTATAACCCTACTAAATTCGGCACGGAAATTTTATGACAAAATAGTTAAATTCTAATGTCAAATAAACAAAAAAAAAGTATTAATCAAGAATTGTCTACATAAAATATCAAATTACAAATGTCAAAGAAAAATAATTAAATTAAAAATTTTCTAAATATCAACTTTCAAATAACAACCCAAAGACATTCAATTATTTATGAGCGATAGACGGGACAAGACGAAGAAAATTGTAATCCAAAACTTATTACTACTTAGTAATAAATCGTTCTGTCTAGTGTCATACGCCCGCTGTCAGGTAGCATTCGTGTGTCAAAATCGAAAATGTTTCGGATCAAAAATTTTCTGTGAAAATATTCCTAATGTCCGCTCTATAAGTATTTTAAATCTCTTTGTAACAACCAAAGAAATTAAATTACAAATGTCAATAGCTTAAAATTCAAATGTCAAAAAAAAGCACTTGGCTGTCAAAGGAGGCCATATATACCGATGAGCGGAGATGGCATGACAAACTGGACTCTTATCAAAAGGATTGGGCCTAAGTAGCCTTTGCCTTGTATTGGGACACATCAGGGTCATAATAAAATAACAATAAATAATATATACCGAACGCATGCACCATTTGATTGTCACTTTATCACGGACATCTTTAATTCTTTCTTTCGATTTTTTTTTTACATTCTTGTCAAATTTTTATTAAGCCAAATCATAACAATATGGCATTAACTAAAATTTCCATTTTTGAATCATCATCTGCCTAGCTTTTTCCTACCTATGTTGACGTCGGCTTCCAGTCTAACTGGACGCAGCAGAATACTAGTACTTTACATGAAGCGAGTGCTTATTTGACCTGCACAGCCTAGTACGGTATCCCTTTTCTATGGTTGTCGGACTTTCAGGCCACTGACTAGTTATATTGGAATAGTTAGTTTAAATTTTTCCAAAGAATTAATTAAACCTTACTTTTTGCTCAATATTTATCTCGCAAAGGAACAATAACTTTCCAAGCCACATAGCCCAGAATCCTGATAAATATTCATCAAGTAATTAAACACCTTGAAAAATTCAATTTAATTTTATGTTCGAAGTATTTTTCCTCACCTGCGAACCACAAAAGGCCGTCAAATGAAAGACGGAGGCCATTTTATTGCTTCCATTCATCAGTTTGAGCTGTTGTTTATGGGGTAAAATGTTCGCCCGTCTGTGAAATACTTAAGCTTACTGTATTCAGCTGAATTTGTGATACAATTGTATTTACACGCTTAATACAGCAACGAATAAAATATGAGCTATTTATACGAGGAAAATTGCGATTATTAGAAGATAAACAGGTTTATAGACTTCTGTAAATCGTGCGTCCGATACAAGCATAATTATACTATTATAGAGTGGAGAGTCGCCTCGCTTTTGTAAATGGTCGTCCTTGTAAACAAACAATCGAATTTCAACCACTCCAGTGAAATAATCGCCAGGAGAGTAGGTTGTACATTCGCACGGACATTAATGACTTGCCTCTTAGAGGCTAGGGATAGAAACTCAGTATGTGTAAATGAGCCTCAAGACTTTGGCAACGGCTGTAAAACCGTTATCGTTACATCATTTGCATAATTTTTAAGTCAATTAGGTACGGAAACCGATTAGATTTCGAGATTTTTTTTTTTCAATGTAAACTTTGAGAATCTATTACCTAATATTCTGAATATGTTCTATGTTAAGGGTTTTGGTTTCCGCACTTAGTCCTTAAAGTGGACCATTGTGCGTGTATATTTTAGAATAGGAAAAGATTTGTTTAACAATATTCTTATTTTCGCTTTACCTAAAACGAGCTCTATGAATATTGATATACAGATACTAGCTAATCCTATCTAAATCAACTATTATACGAATCCAAAAAACTCACAATTTATTGAAGCAAGTATCATTAAATAAATAAAGAAATGTATGAGAACCTGCATCCCTACAACGCGGCATCCTATGGAACTTTAGCCTCGAGCGAATATAGTTCCATTCTATTTGTTTTTCAATTGAGTTAAACCAGTTAAAGTCTACACTTTTCAGAAGATCCACTGCAGCAATTGAACCTTTTTCCGACTGTTTATGAGTAGTCATATCTGCAATGAAATTTGGAAGAAATATTTTAATAATCACACAACGTTTTAGTCGTATTCTGGCCGATGTCCAAACAGGAAGCATTTGTGGGGATCGTCCGTCGACTGTGAACGACAATCCACGATCGCTGTAATAATGGCCACCTGTTAGCCTCTGTATGGCCACTGTATTGCTTTTATCAAATCACACAAATGACTGCCAAAGGTACTTGATACAGGAGGATTGATTTTGACGCGAAAAGAGCTTTTTAAAAAAAAAAATGGTCTTTGTGCAAATATATGTGTGTGTGTGTTTGTGTATATTTGGTATTATTAAATGAGTGTTTTTATTAACATAATAAGATCATCTTGTTCCCACTGCTACTACTAATTTTCTTTATTGTAACTGTGAACCCCATATTATCAGAACCGGCAGTTCTTCGATTTTTTTTATAAATTAATAGAAACTTCAGAAAAAATGCGTATACAAGCTGTAAGCAGCTTGTATATGCATTTAATAATAAGTAGATTATCTCAATATTATACAATATAAAGGAAAAAATAACAGCCGCTCGGATCGATCTTTAGGTTAAGCCGTGCTTGCCTAGGTTGGTCTGTCGATGGGTGACCACCCATTACATGCCGAGTTTCCTCCGTGCCTCGGAAAGCACGTTAAGCCGTTGGTCCCGGCTGTCATTTGTAGATCTTTGACAGTCGTTAAAGGTAGTCAGTGGCTCAAAAAGTCTGACAACCAGTCTTACCAAGGGGTATCGTATTACCTAGTACTAACTGGGTTGTGGAGGACAGATAGGCAGTCGCTCAATATAAAATACGGGTATTCAGCTGCATCCGGTTAGACTGGAAGCCGACCCCAACGTACTTGGGAAAAGGCTAGGCAGATGATGATGATAAAGGAAAAAATAAGTAAAATAATAAATTGTTAATTTTTCCTCTAATAATATAAGGATCTTCAGTTTCGTCTACTGCTTACTAGCAGTACGGTCATCGTGGGGAAGTTTTAGTAACCATACTTGATTACTAAAACTTCCCCACGATGGTCTGTATACTTCTGGTCTTCCACATAAAAAACGGTGTCTTACACTGAACTGTTTTCCTACAGGACAATATTGACATAATACATACCTATTCCACACCGCATTTGAATTCCCAAGTACAAATCCATTAATACAGTCCACATTGTACTAAAACTGTTGAATCATCTGCCAGACAAAATCCTCTAATGGATAGATTTATCAAAATCTTAAAGAGTTCTTGATAGGTATGTGCCTATTATGCGGTCTGATGGATTCACGATTTTTCCGTATACGAAATGGGTTACAATAGAATGAGTTGATACCTACTCGATAACCATTACGTTTCGATTTTGTTGACAGAATTGGGGCTCGTTAATATGGCCACGGAATTAGATAACGATCGATAGCTGATGGAATCCATCGCACATTTTCATGTTGGTTTTTATTTTGTTGTGGGTAGTTTTATCGTGTGCTAGTTTTTCAGTTTAAAATTGCTAGACAGAAATATTAGAGTTTTATTTCTTGATAGATTTGGTTTTATATTGCAATTTTGGTGACACTTTCAGTTGAGTTTATCTCAAGGATACAATTGTTGGATTTCCTGCTAAAAATATCGCAGTTTTTTTTTTTGGATTTAGGAAACGGAAATCCAGAAAGTATCTCTGAGGAAATGGAAATCTGAATGAAATCACTGCCTCGAAAAGCGATTTTATTCTTGTGAGAATAAAATTGGGTATCCATTTTTACAAAACCAACGGCCTCGCTAACATGATTTTATCTCATCAAAATTTATGTGAGTGGCCTGAAAGTCTAGAACAATTTCAGTAAGTAGAAAGTCTAGAATCGCGTAGCAGATTTAAATGTTCCATCTCAGTTTGTTGGATGTTACTCGTCCTAGATATTGTTTGCGTTATTCGTATCGTGTTGACTTAGTTATTGACTCTGAGCCACTCGAATCTTCCGCTTCTGTTTGTTACTGTTCGATTTATAATTTTATACAGAAGAATTTTATATTAGAGGATTATTTTATTCTCTGTTCTAGTATTCCAATTTATTATGATTTTGTTCTAGATTACGGATTGCGGCATTAGCACGATTTGTTATAATTTTCTTCATGTTGAAGACTTTGATGTTTGATGTTGACTGTCTCGTTGGTCGAGTGGCCGCAAGCGCGATTGCTGAGCATGAGGTCCTGGGTTCGATTCCCGGGTCGGGCAAAGTGTTATTGGGTTTTTTCATCAGGAAGGTCTCCGTAGGAGCCACGGAACCTGGATTTTTGCCCTGTAGATGGCAATAGGGTCGCCCCCTATTACATGGGACTTAAATATAAAACTGGCGAAATGTGGTTATACTATTAAATACACTTTTGCCTAACTCTTCGGGGATTACAGGTATTATATTATCGTAATGTTTACTAATTTCCTTATTTTACACAAAAAATTTCATGTGAACCTTAAGTCACTACCTTTTCGTCTATCCAGTTTTCCCAGTTACTGTAATGCCGAAAATTCAACCAATTTAAGCAGCATTATGGGAAATAAACTCCTCAAAGAACCAAAGAGTATCCTCACCATAATTGCAATGCCAATAATTACCTACTCTAGCCGTAAGCACGAAACTCCTCGGCTATCATAGCCTAGTACATAATAACCCCACTTAAACTTCACTTGGCCAACGTTTAGCCTTGTCGGGGGGCTAGACGGGTAGAATTTTGCAAATACCCAAGTGCCCAGTGCAGGCCAGCGACCCAGATTTGCGGAATGTTTGGGCCTACGTTACCATGGCGATGGTCGTCCATTCTACAGTATCGGTGCATTTGCATTTATTTAGGTCGATTATTCTAATCAAGGTGAACGAAATTACATGGATTGGAAGCTATGAACTTAGGTGGTATTGCTCGAAAGAGCTTGGGCACATTTTTATTTCGGTATTTTTTTTCATTTAAGTTTTGAACGTAGAACTTATTAAAAACGTTTGGTAATATTTTTTACATTTTCCTTTGATGCCTTTTCTGAAACTGTATATTGTTTTTTTCCCCTAAACATTAAATGATTCATAACCTTTTTTATCCCACTTTAAATAAGCCAAAGGTCTCCATTCAAAAATTCCCTGTGAACAAATAAATTACCCATTAATATTTCACATTCCCGTATTTTCATATTTGAAAATAGAAGGGTAATAACAGTCAACCTTTTTTTTTCTTTTCTCCGGGTTTTAGTGCTCCGTACACATTGGTTATACGGTCTATTGATAAGTGATTGGGTATCAAATATCCCAATTCGTTAATGGATCCACTTAATTTATTCTGAAGCCACCGGTAATAGATCGTTCAAAGTAATTGATTAATTACTGTATAATTCATTTTCCAGTGGCTCGTATAACTGAAAAGCTTATAATTTGTGACTTTGAGTTTATAATAGTCGTAAATCATGGATTTTGATTTGACTGATCAAAGAACGTTTGGTGCTTGCAGGCTGGAAATAGTGAGGTCTGTATTTTTTTCTAAATTTATAATGGTGTCACAGTAGATAACACAGCCTTTTGAATTACACTGCCGGACATAATAATATGTACCAGCCGCACGCAAAATACGCGCTTTGACGTGGATTTGCGGACACCAGCCCGTTATACTATACAATACATTAATATGTAACTTATTTTCATGTTGACCTGGTAACAGTATGTTCATTAAATATGGGCTGCAATATCATAATCATCATCTGCCTAGCCTTTTTCCAACTATATTGGGGTCGGCTTCCAGTCTAACAGGATGCAGCTGGATACCAGTATTTTACATAATATCTGTATGTCTGTGTATCTATGAACGAAGTGATTTGGCGACCTAAGTAGGTTAATGACACCATTACATTTTGTAGAGTATACTTCAGTAAAGCCCATTATAACGATTAGATATGAGTAGTGCTGGTGGATATATCTTTCCTTTTTGTGGTCTTTAAAAGTACTCCTCGTAGTCTTAGTATTTAGTTAGAGTGAAGTTTTCCTCTTTGAGAAAGAAAATACTTTACTTTGAAGACCGTCCTTTAATCACGTGATGTTCGAAATGGGGGGAGGGGGTCAGAGAAAAATCACGATTAATCACGGTATGGGATGGGATTATGTGACAATCATGTGTATTTTTTCGTGGGCCGAAAAAAATATTATTTACTAATAGTGAATTTAAAAACCTGAGCAAGTGAATTTGTGTCTAAAAATTGAGTTTTTTTTAAAACAGGTTCTAAAACTAAGACCTTACGACGGCGTATCACCAATAGAGGTGGGCCAATAAAATTTGCCTAAAGAACCTCACATGAATAAAGGATGGCCCCTTTATATAGATATACTATTAGTATTCTATATAAAATAATTAGTAAGTATGTATACCAATTTAAATAAAGAGCTTTCCGTTGGGATGTTTGAATATGCTGGCTCGTTTGTAACATGGGAACTAAGAAATGTTCTTTGGAGACGAATGTAGTTCTGAAATTGTGTTACCTGCCCCAAGAAACAATAAGCAGTCAGACTGAATATGTTAAGGAAAATACATGTATGTAGGTACCTACATTTATATGCTGTTGTAGTAAATAGTAATACTTTTATGATGGAGTGTGGAGTGTCAGGGCTAACAGGTAAGTATGAGTGTCGTTAGTAGCTAGGTATTGGTATAGAATTATATAGAAATAATGGATATCCCTCTTTTTATGATCTCAATATTCATCGGAATCTTTTTTTTTATGTATGGTCACCGATTACTCGAAGACGCCTAAACCGATTTGGAAAATTCTTATTGTTTCAAAGGGTATATATATATACTTCCCAAGAGGTCCCATTTAAATTTTATTGAAATCGGTCGAGCGTTTTTTGAAAAATCACTGAAAATCAAAAAAAATTATACATTGAAGATATTTTCGTTTACTCCGAAACCTCGCTGTCTCATTGGAGCAGTGCGCAAATATTTGGTGGCAAAAAAACACTGATTCCATCAAATCAAGGTCACCGATTCTGAAGCTAAAGTTATCTTACATTTTTTTTTTGTTTTTGAAGTCGGTTTTATTTTTTGCAAAAAAGTTTTTATTTTGCTTAAATTATGATAGGTACAGTCTATAGTTATAAGCTTCTGGGCTACCATAATGTAAATACTGTCGGCAAATACTGCCAGCGGCACGAAGACGAAGAAAAAGTTTTTGGTGCCTATTGCTATAATTCAGCTCATGCACACCTACCCGCATTAGCGATGCGCATAAGATGTCGTGCACTTACTGTTACAATTACCCTTTTACGAGTTTACTAAAACTGTTACGAAATTTTAATGTCATTCTTGTTATTGACTTATTGTACCAACCCACTACGCAAATAGGCCTCATGTATTTATAAGTTACAATATTGTATTTTCGCTGTAAGTGATTGTAAATCTTTTGAGAAAATAAATGTCTAAAACCGTATAATTCCTGCTACCCTAACAAACTCATTTTCATATTTCGATACTTTCTTAAATAGATGGCGCTAACGTCACCTAAGACGTTATTAATGGAACGAAAATTTCGAGATCTGTGAGCGGGGTGCGATGGTCTAGTTGGTTAAGACATCCGGTGTACTGAATCGGAAGGTCGCAGGTTCAAACCCTGCTCGCACTGGAATTTTTCTTTCCATGTCAGAAACAGCTATGTTCCCTACGCAGGGTTTGCGTATAAAATATTAAAAATTTTCCGAACTTTTCCACACACAGCAACCACAAGTTACATCGACGTTTCCTTTTTTGTAGATTGATTCTCGCTAACCGCAGATGGTTTCCGAATTTCTGGTGCAGCAATCACTCATGATAATGTGCAGCTGCAGTTTGTCGCCAACATGCTAGGATTAGCCTTTCATTACTAAGTGGTAGGTACCATTATGCACAGGCGTAAAGTGTGTCTAAGAGGAGAATCCCTTAATCTACAGGGAAAGTTATCAGATTTGCTTCTGTGACTATGTAGGTGATTTGTTTGCAATGAACTGATTTGATTTGATCCAATGAGATTAGATTGTGGCGAATAATATAATTGTCACAAAACCCTTAAAAGTGAATCACAGAAAAAATAGACGCATAGATACTTGAAAAAAAAATGAATTACATAATGAATAAAATAACATAAATGTTGAGTTGTAATTGTTAGTTTTTATTTTTCTTGTTTAAATTCTTGGTTTTAGTTTTTTTTTTTATTTCTTTATTTCTTATTTTTGCTTATGCCTCGTCTATTTGGAGGTGGGCGTTAATGACTGCGACACAGTTTTATAGTAATGCAGTTGTTATCGAACACTGAGTTATTGTTAACTGAGTTTTTCTTTCCAATAAATTATTATAAATTAAATTATTATTATAAATCAATGGATGTAAATAGACCATGAGTGAAGTCGAAAGGCTCTTGTTCTCCTCATCATTGCGATTTTTTTTTTTGTTCTGGGCCATACGTGTATAACTGGGAACCTTCTAGGTAGGTCGGAGATATTGGAGGTCACAGTTCCAACTTTATCGCATTTTTTTTTAATACACACTTTCAGTCTTATAACTTTACTTTAAATACCCCCATGACCCCTGTACTTTTCAATACACTATGTTTTGAGTCCATCACATTGAGTCCTGCCGTAAAACGTGATTTTTCACCCAAAAAAAAAGTCGTTTGCCAGCAATGACTATTGCGTAAGTATACTTAGTTTGTAATATAGAATCATAGGTTGACGGTTTCGTGAAGGGTCCGTTTACACATTGTATTTGTCCCGCATATTTAAAAAAAAATGTTATAAACCATCGTAAACTATGAAAAAAGTCTATATTCGAATTCAAATCGTGCCACGCAGACGTATAAAAGAATTCTGTCGTTTTAGATTGAGTTTGCACCACGTACAGCCTGTCTAAAAATTGCCCGCAGGCACATTTAGAGTAACGTACTCCATATAGCTCAGCGACGTAACGTTCTCTTTGAATCGTTCGTGTTTTGTGAATCGTAAAAATGCCAGTCAGCGTATTTGAAAGAATTGGTGCAATGCAATTCTACGATACCTGAGTTATGCATGGTGTATTTCTTTTAGCGGCGACATACGAAAACCTCATCTCTTTCGATTGCTTTAAGACTTAAAGTGAATATTTAGGAGCCATCATTTTCACTCTTAAGTGATTTCTATCGTTCACGAATCTGAAAAAGTGACCTAGTACGTAAGCTCTTACACTGTAACAATGTTGGGTCCATCACGTAATATAATACATAAAGGGTGTAAAATGACCCATAACGAAGCCGAAAGTCACTTGTTCTCCTCGCCTAGGCCATAACTAGGAATCCTCTAGTTACGGAGATATTGGGGGTCAAAGTTCCAACTATTTCACATTTTTTTTTTAAATACATGTTTCTAATGTAAGATTTTTACTTTAAACACCTGCATGACCCCCGTACTACGCACAATGTTTTGAGTGCGTTACACTGAGTCCTGCTGTAAAACGTGACTTTTCACCAAAAAAAAAAGTGGTTTCCCAGCAATAATTTTTGCGTACTTACTTTGATGTACATAATGCTTGGTTCACGGCTTCGTGAAGGGTCCGTTTACACCCTGTATAAAGAAATATTTCACACCCACATACTGAGCTAAGATCCCTTTCAGTATTCTCCTACCATATTATAGCATTATACTCGCAAACATCACTTCAAGATCAGGAAACGAAATCCCCAAAACAACATTATCACAACGTATTCACTCCTCATACTCAGTTGTACATAACAATCTGGAATAGTGCGAAATGCCCGTAACAAGGACACAGGGTGTTTCCATTTCCTCATACATTTCCTCATACATTTCGTCTATTGTCGTGACAACAATGGTTCGTTAATGTTAACACGGGTTCGTGGAGGTGCTGCCTCTCCTTAATTAAATATAAACATTGTTATTTTACATACGATTGGTTCTGAACGTTGGTTCTTGTTGATTTGTTCGTGGGTGCGGAAGGTAGATTAGTCTGTTCTTATTGAAAGAATATTCATAGAATTTTAAATCTAATCAGTACAGCGATTTATCATTAAGGAAGTCGTTAATTGTGTAATATTACTATTATAAAACATTATTTTTAGTATATGCGAAACCTGAATTTAGTTTGTTCCAATAATTTTTAAACCATGTTATTATTTGTTCTAAAAAAATTTAAAAAAAATTACAAGTTGGACACCGAGCGAAACTAAGTATCTACCGCAATAATTTAGGTACCTACTGTCAAATTATTATTATCAATGAGCTCAAGACGACCCTGGAGGCACGCACGCGGGCTCACCGCGTGGTGACCACGTTTTTGTGCGGACAACCAGGTAACAGAACAAGCTTGTAACTTTGTGATTTTTCATAATATATTTTTGAAATTTTGCACATAGATTCTTTACATAAAAATACTGGACACCTGTTTCATTAATACATTGTATCATAAGTGAATATAATATATTGTTTCAAACAAGTATTTGAAAATATTTAATTCACGTTTACATTACAAATTGTTATCAATAAACAAAACTAATAGACTCAACTTGTATAATACAATATGTTTTATACGTTGATATAGGCGCTGGATGTGGAGGAGGTGGTTTTTTTAAACATAAAGCTAGGTTCAGTTTCTGATAAAATTTTATACCTATCTTCGCCAATAGTTAGGCTTAGAAGTAGGAAAAGAGCGATTTAGTTGGTCAAATCCGAAGTATATTCGGGAATATTTAGTTTTTGTCTAAGTAAAAAGTATAATTCTGGATTTATCAAGCTTAACTTGTAAAGAGGTAACGGGCACGGAGAAAAAGAACTACAATAAAACATCATCATCATCTGCCTAGCCTTTTCCCAACTATGTTGGGGTCGGCTTCCAGTCTAAATGGATGCAGCTGAATACCAGTATTTTACATGGAGAGACTGCCTATCTGACCTCCAAAACCCAGTTAGTACTGGGTAATACGATACCCCTTGGTAAGACTGGTTGTCAGACTTTTTGGGCCACTGACTACCTAACGACTGTCAAAGATCTACAAATGACATCCGGGACCAACGGCTTAACGTGCTTTCCGAAGCACGGCGGAAACTCGGTATGTAATGCGCGGTCACCCATCCACAGAACAACCTAGGCAAGCACGGCTTAACCTAAAGATCGATCCGAGCGGCTGTTATTATTTAGCCACGAGCTCCAATAAAACAATTGAAAGAATTATACTACAATAAAACAATTGAAAGAATTATGTGACCATCAAAGACATTCAAATGGCTGAGTCGAACCGAACCATACATGCCACCTTGTATGAAACCAATTAAATCAATAGTTATTGCATAAGTTCTACTAGTTGAGGTTAGATAATACGAGCGATAGACGGAACCAGACGTCCAAAAATCGTAATCCAATACTTGTTACTACTATGTAACAAATAGGTCTGTCTAGGTAGGTGTGTCAAAAACCATAATGTTCGATTAAAAAAAAATTGTATGAATATATTTCTAACTAGCTTATGCCCGCGGCTTCTCCCGCGTGGAGGACGATAATTGCCCCACAGGATCATACTACCTGGATAAAAAGTATTCTATGTGTTAATCCAGGTTATAAACTATCTGTGTGTTAAATTTAATCCAAATTCATTCAGTAGTTTTTGCGTGAAATAATAACAAACATCCATCCATCCTCACAATTTTTCGCATTTATAATATTAGTAGGAAGTAGGATGTCCGCTCTATAACTCCTTTAAATTTCTTTGGTGACCAAAAAAAAAATACTCATCAGAAACTAACCAATATTGAGCTACAAACATTTTTAATTCCGTTAAAACGTTTTTACGCTGAACAACATAACAAGATAAACCTTTCACGGGCCCCGGGCGTTTTTCAGCTTGTTAGAGAGAACTTAAATTTTGAACCGGCAAAGATCTTTTGTACAAACTTTTCTTCTAACGGTACTGTTAAAAGACCGTAACTCTTAGACAGTTTTGTACCCTTCTTTTACTTTTAGAAAGTTAAACTGATTGTTCTGACATTGTAGGAAAAGGGTGAGTGTTGGAAAATTTCGGATCATGGGACATTCATTAGGACAATCTATTTCCTTATAGCATTCGTACAGGATGGAAGGACGATGACGATTGAAATTTAACTTTATTTTCTTTGATGCACGGTCGCAAGCCGCAAACCCTCCTGAGTACGGAGCTGGAGCCAGCAGCTGCTCCTCTGTAGAAGAAATAGATAGAAATGCTTTTTTTAACATTAACATTTTAACAAGTGGGTAGTAACTACTACCTACATGGTAAAATGTTTAACAAATGTTAAACATTCATATTTTAACATAACTATGTTAAAATATGAATGTTTACAAAAATGAAGTCATGGTACATACGAATTTCATACGATAGCCAAAGTCAATGGTATGTTTGACAAATGTACGTACTGAAGATTGGGACATGAAAAAAGTGCCGTAAGACTATACCAACTTATTGAACCTACAACGAGGTGCTTACGAAGCGGATCCGTTCACCTACAAAAACCATAACGTTCCTATTCATTCTATTATTACACCATAAATACCAAAATACCTCTCAATAAAAATGCTGCCCACAATAGAAACCTCTTGGGTAATATCGCCATAAAAGCAACAAGTAGCAACCGGATTGGTTATCGCAGAACATATGATGTTATTAATACATGAGTAGATGGTACGGTGTTTGGTAGCCCTAATGGCTGCCATCCCCTAAGGACATTCCTCCTTAGAGCGGTTTCAGACTAGCGTATTTCGTAACGCGTATAAGCTCGTATTGAGTTACGAGCTTACACGCGCGTCACATTTTGCACTTTTAAAAACGAACTTGCGTATTCGCGCGGGGTGAGTTCGCGCGCGTGGAGCCGTCTCTTGCGGTTCGCGCTTATACAAGCTTATAAGCGCGTCAACGCTCGTACAAGTTACGCGTGCCATAAAAGGCGCGGAAATCGCTAATCAAAACCTACCTGCGTATATTCCCAAGTTTTACATATTCCTTAACTTAAAGCCCAGCTTCTCGTATTCAGCTTAATCTTAATAATTTTGCTCATAAATGAGCAATTTCCACATAACTTTACAACAAGTAACACACGAGTTTTGTTCCTAAGAACGGGAAAATAAATGGAGTTATTTATTAATAATTATGCACTAACTAACAATGAGACGGAGAAGCATCGAGCTGAGATTAACCATGGAAAATTAATTAAGAATTTAAAATAGAAATCTGCAATTCTAGCATAAAAAGCATTATGATAGAAACTACACTTTCCAGTCCAGTTGCTGTGAAATATTCTTTATCCATTTTAATTAGGAAAGCATTTAATAAGCTTAAAGGTACTTTGTTGGTTTTATGATTCTAGCTATAAGTTAGGGCGGAGTAACCATGAACTTTCTTATCCCCAGGTTCTTCTCCATAGGAGACGACCAACCCGAAGCGTGTCTTGTGTCGTTTCATAAGTACCTACCCATCTAGATTTATGTGAAATTAAATATTTTGAATCGTTGGTCTAGTAGTCGCTCTTGCGACTGCTGAGCATAAGGTACTGGTCCTGATGGAAAACCCAATATCACTTTTCCTGACCCGGGAATCGAACTCCCGTGACGGGAAAAGCGATATTGGGTTTTTCCAACAGGGATTTCTCAGTAGCAGCCACGGAGTCTAAATATGTGCCCGGTTGTCGGCAATAGCTCGGTGGAGCTCGTGGCTAAATAATAACAGCCGCTCGGGTCGATCTTTAGGTTAAGCCGTGCTTACCTAGGTTGGTCTGTGGATGGGTGACCGCCCATTACATACCGAGTTTCCTCCGTGCCTCGGAAAGCACGTTAAGCCGTTGGTCCCGGCTGTCATCTGTAGATCTTTGACAGTCGTTACAGGTACTCAGTGGCCCAAAAAGTCTGACAAACAGTCTTACCAAGGGGTATCGTATTACCCAGTACTAACTGGGTTGTGGAGGCAGTAGCTCCATGTAAAATACTGGTATTCAACTGCATCCGGTTAGATCGGAAGCCGACCCCAACATAGTTGGGAAAAGGCTAGGCAGATGATAATGATGGTCTAGTAGTCGCGCTTGCGACTACTAGACATAAGTGACTGGCTGACTGACTAGGACTAAAAAAAACAAACAATCCTGGCAAAATGTGGGTGTACTATTAGGTACACCACTTCTAACCCTTCGGGGATTACAGGCGTGATTTATCCAGTTATGTGATGGTTTACATATACATTACGTAGTACCTTCTCTAGGTGTACTAATATTACCTATCTGAGGTCATTCCTATTCCCTGTCTGCACTCTGGTGAATTAAACTTGAGCAACAACTCACGTAGATGTATCGTTAGGTAATAACCAGTGATGTAACGGACCTACTCAAATAGAAGTTCTACTTACTTCGAGACCTTTGTTTTGGAAGCTTGTATATCTACTAAATTGACATAATTATTAAACTATTGCAATAGAAGGTCCTCTTGTGAAACTTTAGTTGCATTCAACGACATATGTACGTCTCTGATTATTTCAGAATTTTGGAATAACGTAAAAATTAACTATTAAGAACTATCTGACCCGACAGACGTTGTACGACACGACGTTGACGTTGTTGTTGGTTGTTGTGACGTTGTGATGTTGTTGTATTTATTAACACAAGTTTTGTATTTACTTTATACGAGTATATGTTAGTTTACAAGGTATACGGTGCCTAAAAAATGTTTCCCTTTCACCCCGAATCCAAAGGCCCCGGATCTAAAGGCCTGTGTTAAAAAAAAACAATTTTCCTGGTGGTTTCCTGGTACCTTTTCAATTTTTTCTTTCCCTATAAACCTTATTTAGACTATACGATCACTAAAAAAATCATTAAACAATAATGCTAAAATACTATATATACTGTTATTTAAAAAAAAAATTGCCTAATAATTTCAATCAATTAACATTTTTACTGGCAAACTAACTAGATTGAATATTATGTTGCCGATCATAATAATCTCTATGCCAAAATATGATTTAGTTAGAGCCAAGTAATATTTGGCACTAACTGTAATAACTCTCCTTCGTTTGACATCTTAAACGTGTACCTAGTATCTACGTACACTTGCTATGAACATTAATGTTATACAATTTCCGTGTTTGTCGATGATACTCTCTGTGTCTGCTAACCTCCACGGGAAAAAGGCGTGAGGTTATGTAAAAATGATAATCGTAATTTGGTCTCGAGTTAGAACCCAAGACACGCACTCTGATTTATCGGATTTATGTGCGTATTGTTTATACAACCCACTTGCTTCGGTGAAGGAAAACATCGTTAGTTAACCAAACAGCATGCCTGAGAGATATTTCTCTTTCGACGGCATGAAAAGCCAAGTCAAAAAAGAACTAAAATAATAAGAAGTTCAAGTGATTTCTACAAGTTAAGAACTCACTAAAAAGGTAGCCACCTTTTTCGATATTACTAAAAATCCTAAATGTCGAATTTTCCGGTCAATCGCACTAAAATACCACCCACTCCTTTTAATGTGCAGTAGTTACACAGGGGTGTAAAACCTCTCTTAAAGCTCGTTTATACGCCACCGCTGGTTTTCCATTACATTTACGAGGTATGTTCAAGGGCCAAGGCGCCCACGGGTGCGAATGTCGAAAAAGGTTTTAAAAGTTAACCGGTTGTGTTTTAATCGAATTCCCGGCGGTCGAGGGAAACCGTCATGGATCAAGAAAGAAACAGATAAGCCGCTCTGGGATTTCTAAAAACCTTTTTTGAGAGATGTCAAAAATATAAGCAATGATGTGACGTCGTGACTGAATAGATCTCGCGTTTGGGGAGTGTTTTTTCATTCTATGTTCGCTAATGGGTGCTTTTTTAGAGAGTGACGGTTCTCTTCATACGATGGTTTGGCACAAAAAAAACATAACATCACGCCTGTAATCCCCAAAGGGTTAGGCAGCACCCACGTTTAGCCATTTATGATTAAGTGCCATGTAATAGGGGGCGAGCCTATTGCCATCAACTGGGCACCAAATCCAGACTCCGTGGCTGCTACTAGGAAATTCCTGATGAAAAAACTAATAACAATTTGCCCGGCCCGGGAATCGAATCCATGACCTTATGCTCAGGAGCCACGAAAGCGACACTTATTGCGAGAAATACATTACATTACAAAAAAATACGTAATCAACATAAAATCTGGGTTAAAATGAGTACCCAATAATTTTCATCGTAGCTGGTGGCTTTCTGTGATTCCTGCCTATCTCCATGGGAAGAAAGTGTGAGTTCATGTATGTTTCATCTTAACAGAAAACATACAGCCTATATCACAAAAGAGGTCATACTTCAGGGTGTGACGCAGACCATCACACTGGACAACTGAGTTCGTGGGGCGACCATAGGAATCGCGAAAATAATATTGCAGTCCAACTCAAAACTTTAATACTCGACCCAAATATATGGGACTTATTTCGATAGTGGTTCCATGGAGATAGTTGTTCAGTTTGGTGGTCTGAATCATACCCTGAAATATGCCTACACCTTTGTGGTACACACGGCGGCACATGAAGCTGTACATTTCCAGTATAACTTGGCTTCGCTTTGCATAGATTTCCTATACAATGAGAGATCCGCATAAACTGGTTTCGTATAGCTTGATTGGCCGTCGTGCGTACACGCTGTAGAAGTCTTTTTAACCATTTTCTACAATGTCCCGTTTCACTGAGAGATCTACAATTACAGCAACTTCGTCAATTTGTATAAAGTAGTTGTAATTGTAAGTCTAACCTCGCTTCTTGGAAATGAAGCTTTGAAGGTACACGACAACAAGATTAAAGAATTTTCCTTTAATTCTAAGAAGTAATCTTGTCACGGCATAATAAGCCTGCAAACAACCAATTATTCCTATAATGGCGGTTTGTTAAGACAAAGTAAAGGATTATTCTGAACCCGCGGCCTACCTGTAAACTTTACCCATAAATATCTCCACGACATCGGAAAGGCCTAACTGTAGTTTTAAAAGAGGTCTGTTTATAATACCTCGTTCATCTTATTGGCAGATATCTAAGCCGGCTACTTACTGGTCTTGTTAGAATTTTGCTTTGAAGGAACCTTCGTGAATAAACTGAACGTGAAAGAGATTCCAGATTTTTAGCGGAAGTTGGGAAAAATATTGAGGATGTGACGTCGTTATGTTTCTATGGCCAGTCCACCGGAATTCAGTCTTTATTCATAAAAGCAAAGATGTTTTAAGACAAACATCAAATGACAGCATTATAATCTAATCTGTTGAATTTAAAAAACCCTTGATATTTCCATATATTTACGAAGCCTTCGGTCAACACTTACAACAAGCGACATACAACACAAACACTTATTGTTTACCGCCTCTAGTCGAAGGGCGTCGGCCATGACAGCTGCTGTCCGATATAAACCGATATACGATTGTACAGCCTTCAATCTGTGTTGCTTGTGTCTCGCCGACGCCATTACTATTTTTGTTAGTTCCTTTTTAGGAAGTTAAGTTCTATAGTGTTGGAAATTGATCTGTTTTTAAAGTATCAAGTACTTGTGAGCGGTAACGAAAGTTAATCAGTGTGCTCTTTGATCTTAGTTTACATTTGCTGCTTGCTATATGTTTGTTGCATTTCGAATAATTATAATAATGTTTTTTTTTTAGACAACGTTTTCCTCAGTTCATTATAATTTTAATGTATTTTAGGAAATCAGAATGCAAGAGCTCGTGAAAACTCAAAGCTCCACCATTCGTATCTCCGTCTACGAGAAACAAATACTTACAGTTTTGTACATTTCGTATCAACATTCGTAGTATTGATACTGAGTACCACTACGGCTGCCGTGGCGTTGTAGTGCGTCGAAGATGTTTGCAGATAATAGTATTGTGTATTTGCAGATCGATGGGATTCCCCGATGCTGCGGAGGTGGATGCTGCTCCACGCTGAATTTTAATTGTATGTGTCTGTAACCTACTAACACTAGAAGTTAAGTAAAATTGTTACTAACCCTATGGACTCCGGTATAAAATAAAAAATTTCTATTCTTTCTATTCTATTGATATCATAAATCCGAATAAATACATAAACGACGAAAAATTCGGAAATTAACGAACGCTTCACGCTCAAAACAAAAATGGCAACGCTCATCGAAAATACAGGTTTAATTCAGTTAGTTGTCGACACGTGACAGACGATCCAAATTCAAGCGTTACGTATGATCGAATTTTTTAACATGGCAACATTTAACAAGGTGAATTTTAATGATCAATCAAGCTTTTTAGTTGTTTCGGAGTTATGAAACATATAACTAGGGAAAGATTTTACAGCGATTTAGTTAGTCTAACCTGAAACATAGTTTGATGCATGCATTATCTCACCATTTGCCTAGCTTTGAGTGCGGCTTCCAGTCTAACCGGATGCAGCTGAAGTATTTTACATGGAGCGGTTGGCTATCTGACCTCCACAACCCAGTTAGTACTGGGTAATACGATACCCCTTGGTAAGATTGGTTGTCAGAGTTTCGGGCCACTGAATACCTGTAACCACTGTCAAAGATCACCAAATGACACCCGGGACCAACAGGTTAAAGTACTTTTCGAGGCACGGAGGAAACTCGGTAAGTATATTAAGCCACGATTTTCACAGATAATTTTACAAATGATAACCAACAGCGCCATGATTGTGTGTGCTTTTGTCAGTATCATATTTTCACAGATAATTTTACAAATGATAACCAACAGCGCCATGATTGTGTGTGCTTTTGTCAGTATCATCGTCTTGGAATAACTTTAAAACATTTACTTCAGTTCCAACAAGATTATGTAATACGTATCAAACTAACTAACTTCCTATTCCAGTAATACATAGCCACGATTTCTAAACCCAGCTGAATTTGACGTCAAGAGTTGAGATAGCGTCGCTTACGCTTGTGCCAACTAGGTTTTGCTGGCTCAGGTGGTAAAAAGTACGATCGTATTGAGCTCGATTAAATTCACACTGGCGCTTCTGTAATGTGTTTTTAACGTAATAGCGCCGTTCACACCAGCTGCAAGAAAACTGAGGGTTGAGTCGAAGTAAAAATCAAAGATGGTGAACCGTCAAAATCATTTAAGCTTTCAGTAGTTTCTGTAAGTAAGTAAATGTGTTTCGGTGTGTGAATGCAGTGATACTTTAGTGGTATGACCGTCGGATTGCCAAGTCATAGGTCTCGAGTTCGAAACCAAGACAAGCCCTCTATTTTTTTTTTGATTCTTGTGCGTATTGTGTAATTATCACTTGCTTCGGTGAAGGAAAACATCGCGAGGAAACCAAACCAATATGCCTGAGAGATATTTCTACCCCAATATCTCCGTAACTAGAAAGTTCCCAGGTATGATCTAGACCAAAAAATTATCGCAAGGACGGGGAGACAAAGTGGTTTTCAGCTTCGTTAAAGGTCTTGTTACAGCCTTTTATAAGAATATTATTCAGACTCCTTTGAAGTCTAAACCCAAAAAAAAATAAATGAATGAATGGATGTAATATTGCAACAATTTTCAGTCTATTTCAAAGCCATAAGTCAGCTTTCCCACTGAAAAAAAGAACCTATTAAATCAATCGTCTGTAGTTATAAGATAAAACGGAATCCCTATCACCGCTACCAAGAGCACTCAATACTCATTTAAATGGAGGCCAGTGATTCCTGAAGGCAATTTAAAAACTAGACTTTACGGTTAGAGTGCTACACTTTTATTGGTTTTCCTGACTTCCACTGATTAACTGCTATTCTGGTACTGGGAGCTTTAATTTGGCTCGTACAGACTTTTGTTTTCTTTTAATTTTCTTTTAAAAGCAGTTTTTTTCTGTTGGTTGGAGAAGGCAAATTTTAAACAAAATTAGACAGTCATGGGGGTGGAATTTTCCCAGCAGTGGGACAGAGTAAGCAGATCAAAAAACAAAAAAAAAATTGTGTGTCCAACATGAAACGTGTGACGCATTTATTCTTCAATTCTATCTTCAAGTAAAAGAGCTTTAACCGGTTTTTGCCAAACCAAATTTATAAAGTTTATTAATAGAAAATAAAACAGAAAAAGTAATATTCAAAAATATTCAATCAGCATTAACCGTTTACCAATAAATGTAGATTGATTTATTCAATCAAAATGAATGTTTGAATATTAATATTCAACAACTCTAATTCATCTTGATATTAAAAAAGTAAACAAGTACTGATTAAAATATGTAAATAGGTACGGTCCGTCATCGGAAAATAATTTCATGTAAACGTTCACAAAGCTTTTTGGGATTATGAAACGATTCTGGGTGAGTACTTGCTTTTGTTAAAGCGAGGGTAGAATCAATCGAGTTTCAAACATTCAGATCAATTGATTTTCCCGGTAGTGGACCGTGACTTTGTGTTTTGTGTTCCTACGTTATATAAATTGGGCATGTGCCTTTGCCAGTCGGCCATTTATCAATAAAATGTTGAGTTGTTGTCAGTCCTATGTATACTGGATATGAACACTATATGCCGATGAATATAAATGAGGAGTTTATGGTTTGAAAAACCAGCCTGTTATTTTTACAGCGTGTGGTATTTGACGATGTGAAAGTGGATGATCGATGAACATTCTTATACACAAACGGTATTAACAGTACATAAATTCATACCTCATTTCTCCGAAGGGTTAAGCAGAGGTGCGCCATAGTGCAACCACATTTCGGTAGTTATGTTTAAGTCCCATGTAAATGGGAGCGAGCCAGTTGCCATCCACCTCAACGAATCTAGACCATGTTGCTGCTACTGAGAAGTTCTTGATGGAAACAACCTAATAATACTTTACTCCCTCCAATCGAACCCAGGATCTCATGCTCAGCAGTCGCGCTTATAACTAACACAAATGACGTAACACAAACAACATTAATCAATTAGGGAAATTATCATAAACATTGGTTACGAGATTTCAATACCTGCTTCTATTATATCCATAATTTTATTATACTACAAGTTCCTAATTAAAAAGTTAAATTTAAAGGTACGTCATTAGCATGTGGCAACATGATTAATGGCTTTGATCCCATAAACCTAAGACTAGCAGGTGTTGAATACATTATGCATAAGTACTTTTAGGCACTGGTATTTAAAAAAATGAAACTTATCAGGACAGATGAGTCAGAATCGTCACACAGTGGGTCCTTAAAGACGGGTGTAGTCACCGAGGCAGGCCCAAGAAACGCTGGCGTGACGATTTGGACTCGCTCCTAAGTGATTGGCCAGAGAAGGCAGTTTTGTCTATTAAATAATATTCGCTCTAGCAGATATTGATCAAATCAAATTGTTTATTGCTATATCCATAATGTACACTTACAAGTGGAAAATAAAAAAATTAGAAACAATTATGGACCCTGTAGGGCACAGCAATTTTTTTTTAAAAGTAGAGAGAGGAAGAGCGCTTTATTACTTTTCCTTGTTGTTATTTTCTATCCTATTAAGTATTTTATATTTCCATTCATTTACTATATTACTACACTATATTTAATAACATACAAGTAAAGACTATTATCATGTAACTCTAGATTATTGCCTAAAACTCTTTGATGATGACATAAAAATTCTGAAACTGCAACAGCACACATTCACCAACAAAAACATTTCGTCACATAATAATTTACAAACTTGGTCTGTCCGAAGCATGTGAAACACTCAGCGTGTATGCGAAACAGCTTGAAACACTTTGTTGTACCTGTGATAAATGGATTCATAAGCAGAAAGAGTACCGGTGGCCATGTCCCGGAAAATTGTGTAGTTGTAGCCCTATAAATCTACGAAGGTGGGGCAACAGTGAATTTATGTGGGCTAAAAATAGAAGGTGTACCTCAAGGATGCATATTGGGACCACAAATGTTTGTGGGAAATGCGAGCGTGAAAAGGGTTATATTTTTGCGGTCCTCCTGTTCGAAACAGGAACCTACATAATTTCTTTTATGTTAATGTTCAACCATACTAAATGTTGGTAATTAATAACGTTTAGTATTTCAGGTTACTATGGGAGTAATATACGAATATTATAATGACGGAGTATCTATTCGTACAGGCATATAAAGTAATTAATTACACTGTCACTCTACGCTGCTATCATTAGAACGAGTCGATATCATGAGCCGCCATTACCTTGATGGCGATAGTATGGAGAAGGTAGAGGTTACAGTTTATTACATTAGGGATGTAGATAGTTTAGATTGTCTATGTTATAAATAAATCGATACTGACGATAGAAATTTGTGTTGAACAACTACTTTGGACACTTGTTTCGGGTTGATATCACATTTTTTAAAGTTTTAAGTTTGACTATTAGGAACCACTTTTTTGGCTTAAATGATTAGGTATGCCAGATAAAAGAAGTTGGGTTTTTAAGACCGAGAGCTAAGAACAAACAATAAGAAAATACTTTCTTCGTAATATTACGAGTACGTTGAATTGACAGTAAAAAGCACGACAGCTATGGAAGACATTCATATACGTTTTGTGTGGCAATTAAAAGATAAGCCAACTATTACGTTATTCTGTTTTTTTTTTATTCTATTTATATTTGTTAAATAATATAATTTCTACCATCTACATAATTATATTGCGCCTCATGTTGGAAATAAGGTGCCTGCGGTAAAATATGTGGCAAATACATAGTTCCTCGATATTCGATCGCCATTTATCCCAGCGATAAGACCAAAACAAGTGACGACACCAAGTCACTTGTTCAAAAGTTAATATCTCCCGAAGAACTGAAGCTCCAAGTCCGTGGCCTGAAAAAAGTGAAAAATGGGGGAGTGCTGATTAGCACAGAAAATAAAGGCGATATAGATAAACTGAAAAATTCAGAGAAGATATTCACCTCGGGCCTAACAATAGAAGAACCATCTAAACGCCGCCCAAGGGTTACTGTCATTGGTGTTCCCGTAGCTCTTTCTGAGAAGGAGGTATTCGACTGCATTTACGAGCAAAACTTATCAGACAAATTGCCCAATGCAACTCGTGAATCCTTCCTTGAGACCATTAAATTAAGCCATAAATCGGGTAAGAAAGGCCTTCCTACCTGCAACTACATACTGGAAGTACCCGCTGGCATAAGAAAAATGCTAATCATCCAGAGCAGAATTTTTATTAATTGGACTTCATGCCCGGTGAGAGATTTTACGATAGTCACCAGGTGCTACAATTGCCAGCAGTTCGGCCATGCAGCTAAGTTTTGCCGTGAGACTAGTCCTACTTGCAACCACTGTGCAGAGACGGGACACTCCGTGAAGGACTGCAGCTGCAAATCTTCTCCCCCCCAGTGTGCGACGTGCAAAAGATACAGGAGGAAATGTGACCATCCAACCGGTGATGTTAGTTGCCCGGCACGTAAACATGCAGAGACCAACTACATTAACTCCATAGACTATGAGGGCGCCTAAGAGCGCCACAGAATATTTTATTTAGTAGGCACACAAACAGGTAGCTCATCACTTATTTATATTTCTTCTTAGTCTGTAGTTATCATGAGCAATCAGCTAATCAGTGATCTAGATAGTTTTACTGTGTCTGAATCTAAAATCTGTAATGTTGAGGACTGTAAACACCTTCTTCGTTCTGGCGACAAAACGCTTACCTTACTTACACAAAATATTCGCAGCATAAACCGGAACATGGGCGGTTTTGAAGTGTTATTACAAAGTCTTGACATAAGCTGTGATATTATCGTACTAACAGAATGTTGGCTGTCAAAACAGACAGTCAACTTACCATCTCTAAACGGTTTTTATTCATATAAAACAGATAGAAACACTAACCAAAACGACGGAGTAGTAGTTTATGTTAAAAATAATTTGCGAACTATCAAAGAAGAACCACTATCCCCAGATAGTAATTGCTTAATCATTAAAATTATTCCCGATACAGTAGTCATAGCTATTTATAGGCCTCCCTCTCATAATATCGACAGATTTTTAGACTCACTTGACACAAACTTAAATAACATAAGTACATTCAAAAACATAATACTTTTAGGAGACATCAACATTAACATTTCTTCCGGGAATCCCGATACCCATACACATAATTATCTAAATATTTGTGCATTTCATGGACTTTTACCAGCTCACTATTACCCCACGCATCAAAGCGGTTCTTGCTTAGACCATATCATTCTAAAATCAAAAAATCCATCCAAAACATTGGTTACTAACTCTTCGCTTACCGATCATCAAGCTGTTTTACTAACATTGCAAATAAATTCACCCAGAAAAAACTGCGAGCGTAGCTTCACTAAAGTCAATATGACAAACCTTGAAAGTGACATACGCGGCATTAATTTTAACCGTATTTACGATTCTGTTGATGCAAATATTTCTTTACAATATTTCATAAATTCTTTACAATATGCAATTAGGAAAAACTCTTACACTGAGATAATCCCTAGAAAGTATAGTTGTATTAAACCTTGGATCACACCCGGTCTCGTTCGTTGTATAAGACACAGAGACAAACTTCACCTAAAATCCAAACTTGCACCGGATGACGTAATAATTTCTATTACCTATAAAAGATATCGAAATTTCTGTAATAATCTTTTGAAAAAACTAAAAAACCAGTACGATAAACATGAACTACAGAAGGCGGGAAAAAATAGTAAACTTGTGTGGAAATTTATAAAAACCAATACATTGAGGTCGAAAAATTCCGAACCTCCGCTTGATTTACTATCAATAGATATAAACCCATCGGAAGCAACGAATAGGGTAAACCACTATTTTGTCAACGTTGGTAAAAACTTGGCTGAAAAATCCTCAAGTATTAGTCGTCCACCCACTCAAAACCCAACTAGGACATCTTCCGCATTAAATTCTTTTGTTTTACTAGATACTGACGTCAACGAAGTAATTAGAATAATAAACGGGTTAAAGGATGTCTGCGCAACTGGGTGGGATGATATTTCCAATAATATACTTAAAAGATTTAAATACCTTCTGGCCCCTCCACTGACCCACATTTTTCAGCTATGTTTATCTAAAGGGATATTTCCAAAATTGCTAAAAAAGTCTGTCGTCACACCAATTTTCAAGTCTGGAGACAAAATGAGTGTGAATAACTACAGACCCATTTCAGTGCTAACAGGCCTTTCAAAAATTTTAGAAAAAATCATTAACAGTAGATTGATAAAATATCTGGAAGATAATAAACTACTTTCAGACAATCAGTTTGGGTTTAGGCCTAAAAAATCAACAAGCCAAGCAGTAAACAAATTGACCAACTACATTGCTACAAATCTGGATAGTGGAATGCATACAGTTGGGATCTTTCTAGACCTTGCCAAGGCCTTCGACACTATTTCTTGCACTACTCTTTTGCAGAAGCTTGAAACACTTGGAGTAAGAGGAGCACAGCTTCTACTATTGTCAGATTATCTAAGGGATCGACAGCAAACTGTAAAAATTGGCCCGCATACAAGTTCTGACCTTTCTAATACTTGTTTCGGAATTCCACAAGGCAGTATTCTAGGCCCTACATTATTTTTGATCTATATTAATGACCTTTGCTGCCTGCCACTCCAAAATGGTGTTATTATGTCTTATGCAGATGATACTGCTTTGTTGTTTGCAGCTAAAACTAGAGCTGAGGCCTATGAACATGCTCAGAATGGCTTCAACATTGTGTCTAATTGGCTCCAGAATAATCTACTTACATTAAATGCTGAAAAAACAAAATACATTTTATTTACAATGAGAAATACTAACACACCGCTTACTAATCTAAACATTTACGCGCATAACTGTAGCACGTTCGCTGACACTGTATGTTCTTGCCCTACTTTAGATAAAGCTGACCACTTGAAATATCTAGGTGTCACTATTGACTCCAATCTAAATTTCCGTAAACATATCGAGTTACTGTGTACTAGAGTGCGAAAATTAATATATGTTTTTAAGAATTTACGTAATGTAGCTAACTATAATTTGATAAAACAGATTTATTTAGCGTTGTGTCAATCTATTCTAACATATTGTATAATATCCTGGGGTGGGGCGGGAAATTCAATTCTTCTCCCTCTAGAACGTGCTCAAAGAGCAGTTCTAAAAGTTGCTACCTTCCGTCCTTTTAGATTCCCTACACACCAGCTCTATAAAACATGTAATGTACTTACAGTACGGCAATTATTTATTCTTCACATAATACTGCACCAGCACTCTACACTTCCCTATCACCCAGTTCCCTCCGATAGGAGAAGGAAGGACCTAGTTTGCACAAAACCTCAAACTAGACATGCGTTTGCAAATCGTTTTTATGTGTTTTTAGGACCTTTTCTTTACAATAGACTCAACAAGATACTAAACTTCTACAGTTTAAGTTATAAAAAATGTAGTTTGGTAATGTCAGATTATTTAGCGGTACTTAATTACACAGACACAGAAAAACTTCTAGAAGTTGTGGTTTGATTATGTTATCGTATCTATTTGTACATATTTACTTAAGCTAGTTTTAGGGTTTTTCTTTTATACCAACTTGATGCATAGTTATAATTGTTAATAGATTAATTTAATTTTATAATTTTATTGTCCTTATTGAATTGTGCTAGGTAAAGTGATGGCCTGAAACACAGGTTTAAATAAACCTAGTTCGGGCAGGTCGCTGACATCTAAATTGAACTATTGAATACTTGCGACTGTAAAATATATTTTAGTTATAGATTACTTATAAGTACTTATAATTAGTATGAGAAATAATACTACTGCGCTTAAATGTACACTTTTTGTAATACTTTTTAAATAAATTATTCTTATTCTTATTCTTATTCTTATTACTATTAGTTTATGTGAACTGTTGGACCCAAGTGCATTTTAAACTGAATGACTGAGAATGGCTACCCCATGCTTGGTTTCAGTTTAATTTTCTGTCACCTAAAGCAACCATCCCCCGTAGAACTGGATATAAAATCGAAATATCTCCAATAATTTTAAATATGTTTTTTACGCAAACCCTGCGTAGGGAATTACAGCTGGATTGGTAAAGACGTCCGGTGTACAGAATCGGAAGGTCGCAGGTTCAAAACCTGCTCGCACTCGAATTTTTCTTTCCATATCTCCAATAAC
Organism: Noctua janthe; assembly: GCA_910589295.1. Taxonomy (NCBI): domain Eukaryota; kingdom Metazoa; phylum Arthropoda; class Insecta; order Lepidoptera; family Noctuidae; genus Noctua; species Noctua janthe. Next base: position 6,182,805 of record OU342561.1, read on the forward strand.
TTAGGAAAACATAATATGTTTCGACATTCGGCATGTGACTTACGTTCTACATAATATGCAGCACAAAGCGGCTAAATTACGAAATTCCAGTGGCTTTGACAGTTTGAAATACTTGGAGAGAGTTGAAAACCACCTCATTGGTTCAACACCGCAAAGCGGATTTCCAGGTTTGGCAAAGTGGTGAAACGACGGTTTTTCAGTCAGGTTAAATCTTACTAGCTTGCGGTTTAGTATTGTGTCCAGTAGAATAGTAATAGGTTTAACTCTGTAACCGAACATCACGCCTGTATAAGGCAGAGGTGTATAGAGCCTACTCCGCTACGCCCAAAATAATTGTGCTAAAATCCCATGTAATGTGGCGGTGAGCTTTTTGCAAACCATATCACGAATGCTAACTACGGCCCACTGCTGAGAAATTCCTGATGATCCGAATATCACACTATGCCTGTCCTAAGAATCAAATTCAGTACATACCCTTCATCAGTCGTGCTTGCGGTTATAAGACACAGCCGCCCTTTAGTGTGTTAAAATAAAGATGTCTGTAAGCGGTGGAGGTTCAATATCACCTACCACTCGCTAAAATGAAAAAAATAGTCGGTAGTACATATCCTGTTGGCTGTTTACGGCACTCATCTACAATCTGGTACACAAAAGAACTGAGTTATGATAACCTAGTGGCTTTGACAGTTGGCAATACTTGGCGGGAGTTGTATGTATTGTGTGGATCGAATGGCTGTTATCACGGCTTGAGTGGCGACGCGGGAAATCTATTTTACATTCTGTGCGTATTTGTGGATGAAAAGTTTTAGGAAGTGGGTAGACGGATATTGGAGATGAGAAATGGGTATTGATGAGTTAGTGACTTATTGTTATCGGCCAGTGACTTTCTTACTTCAGGAAGGCTTCCTTTCGTATCTTTTTATAGACAAGGACGTAGTGTCCTTTGCTGACTTCGGAAGAAAAAGTAAGTAACTTGTTAGGGCTAATAAGTAAAATGACTATAATTAATTAAAAATGCAATTAAATATAATTTTTATAATACCTACAAAATTTGTACGCCGTTAGTTGCAAAACATGGACGCACATCACATCTATTAATTCAATACCTTGCATGTCTGATTAGTCAGTTTGACAAATAAATTATCTTTTTATCTTTATCTTTTACATTATTATTGTCAAGTTTGCATTAAATGTTGCAAATACCGAGGGGAAGGTAGAAAGTGGTGCAGTACCGATCCAGCCCGTATGGCAAATATCGATATTTTGTTCGTAAACAGACACCTTATGCAATGACAGTGGCTACAAACACATTTGTTTAAGTGCCAGAGCAGCGAAATTAATTTAATCCCATTAATTGACTTTTTCACGAAATTGTCCTTCAAAAGGATTAAATTCACTTAGAAGGTTGTATTGATGATTATAATTCTGTAAATACATATGTATTACGGCCGCGAATCATATTTTGTTCAACATACAGCCTGACAGTCGCTTCATGTAAAATACTGGTATTCAGCTGCATCCGGTTAGACTGGACCGACCCTAACATAGTTGGGAAAAGGCTAGGCAGATGATGATACAGCCTGATACTGACAATAACGTAAGAAAATTTGAATTTCGCGAATCGATACTACGTGGAAAGGCTTTTGATAGACCGAGAAAGAAAAACTGCGGCGAACCCGTAAAAAACGTCGAATAACGAATTTTCCATTACAACATCCCGTTGTTGGCCAATTTATCATAACACAATCAGAGAGCCGTACCTACCAAGTTACTACTCCACCCAACTTCCTGAAAACTTTGCCAACACCTACACTTTCAAGTACGAAAATGATTGGGTCGACCTTTCAACGTGAATCGGTAATAACTTAGTTAGCGCAACCTTTAATCTGGCAAGGCGCATCCGCTGATGGTTTTCCGATTCTATTAGCCGCAAAACGGAGGCGATGGAGATTTGATTAAGCGGAATGAGTGAAGGAAACGACCTATTTATTAAGGCACCCAGTTACTTACACCAAGATCTTAGCGGGATGGCGGCTTTCGTCTTTATGTGCGTTTTCGTTTTGTTCCGGAATGAGATAGCGATTCATTTGTAAGTCAAATGTTTCCATTTAGTACTTCCTTTTTTAAATCCCTTGATGTATTTTTCTTAGCATTTTTGTTCCCCTACTGCCCTAGGAGGGTAATGAATTTGGAGCTTTAGATTGCTTTGGAAAATGGATATTTTACGAGAGGATCATTGTCTGAAGATGACATGAAATAGACATCCCTTAGAAGTGACATCGTTATGGGTGTTAACGTATGAGGTAATACAGTCGTCACCACATCAAGTTACCAAAAACTGTCTTTCTCCAAATGATTTTAAACCATAAAATGTTGAAGGTTAAGTCCAAAATCGAACGAGAAAATTTGACAGTTTGTGGTAACTTGATGCGCTGGCGACTGTATGTAACTATACCTACTTCGCATGTAATAAGACGAGTTTGTCATATACGTAAAGTTCTGAAGTAAGGTAAAGGAAGTTCTTTGTAAACTTTTTGTATGTTAAAAGTTAGATTGGATGTATGTATGTACTACATCTGTGTCTGAAGGTAAACGTTTTATCGAATTTTGTAATCACAAGGATACACTCGAAAACTTTGTGTGTTTGTTGAAAGTCTCCAACTTTTTGAATAAAAGGGCAATCTTGGTCTTTTACATACACGATTATATCTTTTGTTTAAAGAGTTGTTTTTGATGAGTAAGTAATAGGTACCTACTCATCAAAAGTTCTTACGTAACTTTCTAAGTAATTTAGTAAATGTTAATAATTATACAATATTATTTTTAGTATATGCCAAACCTGAATATAGTTTATTCAGAGTAAGTAACTGAATCGATTTCAATAATTTTTAAACCATGTTACATTTTGTCCCAAAATATTTAAAAAGGTTACAAGTTGGACACCGAGCGACACTAAGTACCTATCGCAAACATTTAGGTACCTACTGCCAAATTATTATTATCAATGAGCTCAAGACGATGTTGGAGGCGTGCGCGGCGGCGCCGCGTGGTGAACACGTTTTTGTGCGGACAACCAGGTAACAGAACAAGCCAACAACTTTGTGATTTTTCATGAGATAGTTTTGAAATTTTGTACATAGATTCTTTACATAAAAATACTAGACACGTGTTTCAGGTTTCGCATAAACTAAAAATAATATTGTTGTATAAACATCACGTGTCATTATGTCCGACCACGATAATCCGAAATCATCCATCCGTTTTCAATGTAATTTTGTAAGTTTGTAAGGTTGGTTCCAGCTTAAAAACTAGGATAGGGTTAGTTTTGGAACTGATAGGTGGCGCTGTGCGAAGCAGGAGTGGCAACTCACTCCTGCTTCGCACAGCGCCACCTAAGCCAGCGTTACTAATAATAATATAAGAGTTGGAAAATAAGATTAGCCTGTTGTCAAGCAACCATAAAAAACATACGCACATTTTGTTACTGTATTATTCATTATTTATTACAAGCTTTTTTTAAATATCTCGTACATAATAGCGCTACCTCGAAACAAAAACTACCTACGTGTATTTCATAATTCAATTTCAAAACTTCCCTTTCATTGCTTTGTTAGTTCAAATTCTCGCGTTAATTGTTATAGATATAAAACAATGGACTGCAAAACAATTGAAAAGCTCGTATTGCGCGCTCTCACAGAGGCTCCCTTGATTGAATACGACCCTCGTCAATTTCACATCTTTGTCAGAGGAAATACAATGTTATTTGTTGCTGTTCTATGAGATGTTCGCTCACTTTGATACACAATTGGAAAAGCTTTTGTAGGAAAGGGTTTCTTAGCGCCGAAGTGTTGGAAACCACCGATCTTTATTTGATAGAGAGAAAATTGACGGAAAGATAACTGTGAAATCATTTTCACTTTTCCTTATCTCATCTGTAAGTGATATTGGGACGAAAGTAACGGTTACGTTGACTTGTTTTTTCTTGAATTATGTAATAATGATTGTATTTGTGTTTGCACGTGTTTTTTTCACGTGAATTATAGCTAAGGGCTATGCTAATTTCTTCTTTTTGTGTCGATGGTGCCTTTTCATATTATAGTTAGGCCCAGTATGTGGCCAGGCCAATGGTAGCGCCATTGGCGTTCATTAGATTCTCAAAATTACAGTTACGGTCACTTAGGACAGTCCAGAAAGTGGGCTATATTTTGGTTATGAAAAAACAAAAATAAAACCAGTGATAACTACCGAGCAGAAATTGAAATAAATTGTAGAGAAACGTGTTATTTCTTGAAACGAATTATGACAGTTTTAGTATCTAAAACATAGTTGTAACATAAAATTGAATTCAACCGTCTTCAAATCAGCAGGGACTAGGGAACCAGCAAAGCGCAGCGCTAGATAATTCCTAATATCAATGGATTTCCAGTCGAGAAGCCACGCCGCGCCGCGCCGCTGCACTGCGCTGCGTCTCCACTTTATTCTACGGAATCCTTCGCTTTAATTGCTGATGTGATTCAAAACTTTATGCAGAGGAAATGTGGCTTCTTGATAGTGAACTTTGGAACATGATTTCTTAGGTTCCGTCCAGGAAAGAGATTAAAAATAGTTTTTATAAATTAAGTTCAAACAGAACATGCACGTACAGGAATATTTTGGCGCTTGAAGGACTTTGTTAGGGTGTCGCTATTGGTAAACATTTTTACGATTGTTTTGATAAATGTACAATGTCATCATCATCTCTCATCATTTTCCTGTCCTTATACCAAATCATTTGGGGTCGGCGCAGCATGTCTTCTTCTTCCATACTTCTCTATTACTCGTCATCTCATCAGACACCTCCTTTCTTGCCATATCATTATTTACACAGTCCATCCATCGTTTCTTTGGTCTTCTTTTACTCATATACCCATCCACACTTATACTCAAAACATATTGTCCAAACCACAAGCGATCAAAACAAGTGTCCAAACGTAATGTACATGTTTATCATGTGTGTGTGTTAATGTACAATGTATATGGAAATAACATAACATTACATCACGCCTGTAATCCTCGAAGGGTTAGGCAGAGGTGTACCTAATAGTACACGCACATTTCGCCAGATATGTATAAGTCCCATGTAATAGGGTACGAGTCACATGCCATCAATCGGGTTATCGGACACAAATACAGACTTCTGTTTATGGAAATGTATTGAAAAAACAAGAAGAACCGTTTGATACAATTGTGACCACGCGTCACAAAATTCTACTATACAGGGTGTAAGGGACAGCCCTCCACAAACTGACAGGGTGCATTCAGCTCCTTTTTTTGAATCATATTCCACCGGAATTTGTCCACGGAAAATTTTCGTTTTTTTATGTTATTTTCAGTTACAATTCCTTTATTTCAATGTAAAATTACATTCCCTGTACGCAGCACTCCATTTATGTAAATAATACGGCTAAAATCAAAAAACCAACAATAGATGTTGAAATACTCTAACGAACGACACGTGAAATCAGCTGTTCATTTCCTGCCTAGCTACAGAGTTCATCGAACTCGTCGTCGCGCTTGCCGTTCGCGACGTGCGTTTTGCCACGGTAACGATACATTGCGTATGAGGAAATAAAACAAATCAAATTTATTGGATTCCCATCTCATCTTAGTATGATATACTGAAATCCCACCAGTCTGAACAGGGCAGTCTCTTACAACCTGTATTCTTTTTGATTTGAACATAGGAACTTGACCGTTGTATTCCATATCTACGGTATTTCAATATTAACCTGTTATTTGTCTACATAAATAATAAGCCAGGCTGAAAAGAACAATTATTTCTTCCTTTTGTTAATTACATTTTCACTCTATAAATAAATGAGAATCTTGAAATCAGGGAAACAGGTACATTATTGTACTTCATTAAAAGTTAAGAACACTCGATGCCTAATTTAAAGTTAATTACAAAAATTGTGTAGGTAAGTAGATTTGTATAAAAACGGAAATGTGTAAAAAGCCCTTAAAGTCAAGACTAATTACAATCAATTTACGAGAACCCTTGAGTCTACTTCGTTTTAAACGAGTGTTAATTAAAACTGAAATCACGATTTCCTTTTATTACGAATTTCTTCCATTAATTGTTAGGAGAAATATTAGTTCTATTTTCGTTAAAATATCGGTCAGTTTTTCTTCAATAATTGTTCTTTTAATTGTAAATCTACTTTCGTTTGCTTTCTTCAACCAAATTCGGAATTAAGATTGAGTAATAAATTGGCTCAAGAGTCTTAATGGTTCAGTGATTTTTGAAATAGTGGAGCTACCTATCTCGTTATGAAGTTTACAAGTAGTTTCTCCATTTTCATTTCTTCCGCAAACTGACACTGTAGAGTTATGTTATTTTAACAAAATGTCAACCTTTGGTTTCCTGAGACCAAAGATGGCAGCTACCACATTCGTTCGAAGAGTCTGTCTGTCAAAGCTTTTCAATGAATAAGTCGTTATTACTTAAAAGCCTAATCAGCCCATGATGGGCCCACTGCTGGGCCATAGGTTACCTCTGCGTGCGAGAGAGTGGGCTGCACCCAACTACATAGCCCAGTGCGAAGCGAACTTTAATTTAAATAGCTTTATATCGTCCTCTCCTGTTCATAGTTCTCTTTAATACAAGCATAAGCATAATCAGCCTATTAATGTTCCCACTGCTGGGACGCAGGCCTCCTCTCTATGAGAGGGAATGGGCCACCACGCGGGCCCAGTGCGGGTTGGTAGATGTCACATGTCTTCGAATTTTTGGTTCTAGGACATGCCGGTTTCCTCACGATGTTTTCCTTCACCGTTTTTGAGACAACCTTTAATACAAAATTCAACATAATAGTAAAATATTTTAGATACGTATAAGTATTTGGTTTGCCAAAATAACTAAATCCTGTTAGTCTGGGCACAGACAAAACCCAGCCTCGTAGTCTGGTCGGTCCATACACGAACATATTCCTATTTCGTATACGACACAGCTGGACGGCCGATTACCGTCCGTCCAGTGTTTCATCGGATTAACTAACTACGGCCAGCAACGACGTCTGATGTCCTAACTTTATTAAGGTCGGACTTATTATATTTAATTGTATACACGATCATGTAGCAAGCCGAGTTGTCTTCGTTTAGTGTTTGTGGTGCGGTTGAGGTACAGGTTATTTACAATAGTAGAACCGATTAAGGATTTTAACCCGAAAAATGGTGGTGATTTATATTGGTTCTATGACGTAGTTTTTCTTTGTGGGGACGCGCATGGCTCTTAATATCTCATTTCAATAACCAAAAAACTTTTAATTACTGATCCAAAAAAATTATACTACTTAAAATTGAGGTTTCTCGTATTTTTCATCGACCAATAATTTGCTCTTTTCAGCATTATGGCAAAACGTACCCAAAAACAATGTTGAAAAGCCTCATGAATAGTAACGATACTGTAATATCCCTTATTTAAAAGTTGCAAGTACTTCAAAAGCTAATTGAGAATAATTAAATTATTCACAAACTTCTAAAACAAGATGTTTTTGATTAACATTAAAAGGTGAAAAGCCCTCAAAATGCTGGTAATTGAGCAGTCTTTTGTTTCTCAATTCAGTTTTCAAATGCTCGTCATTTCTTGTGACAAATCCGTCAGGCTATTCAAGAAATTAAATGTCAACGTAAATAGCAATTATATGGATTTAATTAAAACTAACTGCTTGACGGTAAGTCGTTATAATCCCGCCACACCAAGTGGTCGGCAATGAAGAAATATAAAAGCGGGATGATTAAAATTTAAATCTTCTGAACTTGGTTTAAAGAAAGTTTTGGCACTTGGTTTTAAATGGTGTCTAAGATTAGGGACAAGATTTTTTGATGTGTGGTTTCTGGCAAAGTTTTTCCGTGGCTGTCATAAAATATAGGATCATATCCGCTGGCAGATATGAGTACGGCCTTCACTGTGCGCTTACTGTGATTGGCGCACCTTTTTCCAAGCAAGGCCAGTTTGTGGTGCAGCACTATGCTGAGTGATGGTCTTTTGCACGGATATGATGCTTGATTTTTCTGTATCGTTTATTTAGTTGTTTTTGAGTAAAATAAAAACGAGTTTATTTTTCTGGTAAGCAATCATTGCCTTTTCAAATATTTTAGACATTTGACGAATTGGCTCATTTTTTAATGGTTTTGCCTAACCGATGGATAGAGGGTTCACTTTTTGATGCATTTATTGAGTAGTCTTTTGTGTCGTGCGTTGTAGGTTTTCGTTTACATAGCTATAAATATGATAGTTTGCTGTACTCATATTTGCTTCCGCTTGGCAATGTAATAAATTACGTTAGCTAGATACGTTATTATATGAACCTGTTCACTAATAGTGTTATACTTCGTACATGGTAACTTAGTTTAAGTACTGGCTGCAAAGGACTGGCGGCAGACACTTTGAGATAAACCAGACTCACATAGGAGCTCGTCGTACTGAGTAATGTGGGTACTATTAAGTTGTAGTAGACATAAAAATGTCTTATTCGTTCGACCCTGGGTATCATTTCCAAGTTATTTTTTTAGCACGGCCATACTTTGTGGTTATCAATTGTGATGAACAATTACTGGTATGTATTAGGACATTTCCTATTACAAATCTTCATGAATCTATGCCGTTTCAAATTATTCGAAAGTGATTTTGTTTAAGCGGTCATCCCACTGACTTTGAAAATAAGCGTGAAGTTTATTCATTACAAAACATCCCAAGCAATCACTAATTCCAAACGGCTCCAACACAGCAATAATCTAACAAATGGCGCTCACAACTCACAGAAACAATTAGTGAAATTGGGCGAGAAAGAGCATTGTTTTTTAAGTCTATTAATATTAGTCTTCGCCGGACAAAATAAACCAATATTGCGGTGGACACGGGCTGAAACAATAGCTCTCTGTCACGGCGACGGAGACAAATAGACCCGACGGGGGAATAACGGTGATCCGGAGCAACTTGGAGCAAGCATTGGCAATAAATTCCTTTTTAAAACCACTGAGCTGTTGTAGCCGTTAATCCCTGGGTCGCAACTGACCTAAGACCGGAGACTTTTACGATACTCATGTTCTCGTAAACAGGTTAGAAAATAAGTAGTTTGAACTCTTGTGTGTAAAAGGTAGCATTTTTGTTTTACGTCTTGTTTGCTTTGCAATGTGCATTTTATGTCTGCGGAATAAACTATTTTACTTTCTTGAGTGGAGATTCGACTTTTATAAGCTATTGAAAATGTTCGTTTCGCTACTATAAATTAAAGTAATAAGACTGAAGTCTGGATCAGATCGTAGATACATTTTTGGATCTGGTCCTCTTGAGATAATATGTTTCAACTTGTTTTCTTCTTCAATATTTTAATATTATATCAATATTTTCGATCTCCTGGTATATCTATCTACCGCAGTGACGATTCCATTGATATATAAACGTAAGAATATGCCTATATTGACATTGTGATCCTGTATTTGTTATTCGTGTTGATGTTTTCACATCTATTGAATGTAATTCATGTGAAGAATATTAGGTGTCGTATTTTCGTATTCAATACGCAAGTACGTTATTTTTTAATATGGCCAAACATCTACGACATTCTGCCTGGTTTCAATTATTTGGTAATATTACACAACGTTCCGTGATTTCCATTACACGGTTGATATTTTCCATTAACATGATCACGTACTTGTTCAGTAGGTATCACGTATTTTAATATATGATTTTCGATTCGGAACCTCTTTTCAAAAACTCATATTATATTTTTCAGACCATGTTCTTCTTTCATATGTGTACCTACCTATCTACTTCTTTTTCATAATTACACCTTCGCACATAAGCAAGGGTTTTCCGCGAATTCATTAGTGTGCATAAAATGCCTGTGTTGCCACTCGCAACCTACTTCCGTACAGGTGGGCCGGTGTAAATATTTGTGCGATATTGCCTTGCAGTCAGGGCTGCCAAATTTTGTTATTTTTAATATTCAGGGAGACATAAGTGGCTAGACTATTTGAATGGATCGAGTTGGGTTGGGTAGAAGGATAAGTTATCCTTCTACCCAACAAATTATACCTCTATTGGGTCGACTAATGGTGCATCGTGTCCTGTTGTTTGTTCACTACAGGAAGGACGCTATCGAAAGCGCCAAACTAGTTAATGACACAATGTAGATTGCTATCGTGTATCATAATGTATATTTTTTTAGGTCACCTAAAGAAGCATGAGTTAAATGTATTTAAAATCTTTGAAAGACAAGACCAATTAGCACTAGGGTATGTGGTTAGGTAGTTGCAGCCAATAGAAAGCAACTGAAAAATTATATCTTTGTTTTTAATCTTTAACATTACATTGTTACACGTAACATAGAAAATTCACGTTTACATTCAATTTCCCTGAAGGAATCTATTATTAGCTCTGACTACGGCCAGGAAATTGACCTTTGCGGCATATAAGCACCGACGTAGTTCGAGTGGAACTTTGACATTTGGAGTTGATGAACTACATTGTTATGTTTTCTATATATATAAAATGATAAACTGACTGAGTGACTGACTGACTGTGTGATATATCAATACACAGCCCAAACCGCTGGTCCTAGAGACATGAAACTTGGAGGGTGTGTCCTTTGTGAAGAGTAAGTATCCACTAAGAAAGGATTTTTGGGAATTCCACCCCTAAAGGGGTAAAATAGGTGATGGAAGTTTATATGAAAGTCTGTCAGATTTGAAGTTAGGATCATCAAATTTTGAATTTAGGCTGACGATTGAAAATTAATTTATACGTGTTACAGCGTTTTTTATAATTCTACCCCCGAAGGGTTAAAAAAGGGTAAGTATGAAGGTAAGTAATCGGATATTTTTCGACATCCACGCAGGCGAAGCCGCGGGTAAAAGCTAGCTTATTTTAAAGCTGTGTTACCTTAAACTGTATATTTAAGGCCTGTTTTACGATGTCCGAATAGCCACTGCTCACTGAATAAATTCAGAAATGTAACAGAATTGTATCGAATTACCTGCCAAGTAAATTCATCATCTGCCTAGGCTTTTCCCAACTATGTTGGGGTCGGCTTCCAGTCTAACCGGATGCAGCTGAATACCAGTATTTTACATGGAGCGACTGCCTATCTGACCTCCACAACCCAGTTAGTACTGGGTAATACGATACCCCTTGGTAAGACAACCAGACTTTTTGGGCCACTGACTACCTATAACGACTGTCAAAGATTACAAATGACAGCCGGGACCAACGGCTTAACGTGCTTTCCGAGGCACGGAGGAAACTCGGTATGTAATGGGTGGTTACCTATCCACAGACCAACCTAGACAAGCACGGCTTAACCTAAAGATCGATCCGAGCGGCTGTTAATACTTAGCCACGAGCTCCTCCAAGCTGCTAAGTAAATTAACGGGCACTTAATCCTAGCTGGTGAAACAGGTCCGTTGACTTGTAAAAGGAAATTATGATTACGATTAATACATTGGTATACCCATTTTTTTATCTGTAGATTCTTAAGGGTCTGTTTTACCCAACTTAAGATTTGCCCTAGCACCAGATAAATTGGCCATAAATTACCCGAAGAGTAGTGCTATTTTATTTGGGGTTAGTGCCTAACCTGATGTCAGAGTTTTTAAGCCGCCCATGGGCCTCTGACTTGGCTTTACATGCTGTCGAGAAATATCTCTTAGGCATGCTGATTATGTTTTCTTGCACCGAAGCATAAAACGGACATGAATCCCAAAAATCAGAGGTGCGTGTCTTGGGCTCGAACTTGAGACCGAGATCTAGGAGACGGTCACATCACACCACTAGGCTATCACAGCTAAGGGTAGTGGTGACAACTTATGAGTTATAAGGTCGTGGATTCGAACCCAAGAAAGCAGGTTACTTACAACAAGAAGTCTGAAATCGTCGTGAGAGGAAAATGATACGTCCTAGAACCAAAAAAATTTATGCGGTAGATATGTGACGTTTCACCAACCGCCCGCGTGGTGGAATAAAGCACTCCCACTTCCACTCTCCTTGAGAGGAGATCCTCCAGAGATCGTTATAGGCTGATTATGCTACATTATCTCAAGACAAACTACAGGTTTCACTAAAAAAAAAACATTTCTGATTCCGATCCCTTGAGCTGCAAACCCTTCACACATCGCATGTTAAGCTGCCTTTGAACGCAGATAATAATAATAAACCCAAAATACTCGGTTTTTGGGCTGAACTGAGGTCCTAGCACGAATACGCCACTTAAAGATAATGAAAATTCGATTAATTTGTTATTCTAAAATACAAACTAAACGTACTATAGAATTTTGGTAAATATTTTTGAGCCAAGCATAAAATGCATCATCCGAATACGAATAGTACATAACTAATAATGTGAAACTAGTACTTTTAATTTTTAAAATCGTTCGGATTTGTGTCAAATTCCAATGATTCTCTATTTGAAAATACGACAATCCTATCCGTTTTGGTTTACATTTCTACATAAAGAGTAAAACCGAAAAGCACTTGTTCTCCCCGTCCCCCCATCCTCATTTTTTTGTTCCGGAACCTGGGAACCTTCTAGTTACGGAAATATTGGAGGTCAATACTCCAAATAAAAAATAAAAAAAAATAGTTTTTAAGGTTATAACTTTACTTTAAATACCTGCATGACCCCTTTACTATTCAATGCATCCATCAGTACTATGTTTTGAGTGCTTTATATTGGGGTTTTATCGTAAAACGTGATATTTCACTCCAAAAAGAAAGTCGTTTCTCAACAATATTTTTTGCGTAGGTGGTTGACGGGACGTCTTCGTAAAGGGTACTTGTATTTGTACATTTTGAACTTTGAAATCTTTTTAATTAGTATTTTTTCTGCGCGTTGGTGCTGGGCCTACCGTTCTTGCCAACAGGCTATATTGACAGACTGATCCTGTCTGAACGTAGCTTAATGAAAACGTGCGTGGGACGATATTAAATTACATCCGATACGCCACGAAGGCAATGTCCATAATACTAATTAGATATTTTATAACAAACCAAAATGGTCGAAATTGTAGTATTTTAGTATTTCTCTGTAATACGCGAATTGGCTTGGTTTCGTTATTATGTAGATGTTAGCCCAAACTGGAAGACGTTGCGTTGGAAGGCCTCCCACTAGGTGGACCGATGACCTGGTAAAGGTTGCGGGGATCCGCTGGATGCGAGACGCACGGGACCGGTCAATCTGGCGACGCTTGGGGGAGGTCTAAGTCCAGCAGTGGACGTCTGAAATGATGATGATGATGATGATAGCCCAAAATTGTCAGCTAACCCTATAAATACTTATCATGATAGCGTTCTACTCGCTACCAAGTCTCCGCCAACTAGTACGTGTAAAAATGCTTAGAGCGTTTCAACCGACCGACAACTTTTCCGTTCTCGAGATAAATGTATTTCCGTTATCGTTTCCGCATCCGGATTCTGTAAGCGGACACAAAGTAATCACATGTGTATTGTAAATACCTTTTCATAGATGCTTACGAATTGGTTTTTTTGTACTGGTAATACAAAGTTACTGAATTGTGTTTCGATTTATTTTGGGATTTAAATTACATTGAAAATAATTGTAAGAATATGTGCCTCATATTATGCCGGTCAATGTGGCGGCACTTTGTTCAGACATAGGAATCCCCCAAGTGTCGCCACAGTGGACGTCTTTCGGCTGAAATGATGATGATGATGATGAGGTGCCTTATTTTCTATTGACTTATTACTATTGAGGTAATGGGTATTAACTGGGTTGTGAAGGTCAGATAGGTAGTCGTTCCATGTAAAATACTGTATTCAGCTGCATCCGGTTAGACTGGAAGTCAACCCTAACATACTCGTAGTTAGGGAAAAGCTTGGCAGATTATGATTCTATTGACTTATTATCTTAATTTAACTTAGTTCTTGACTTAATACCTTATGCACTTTTTGTACTAATATTAGGCAACACCTAAATAATGCCTAAATAAAAGCGCACTGTTGCATTTGAATGATCGGTTCAGCGCCGGGATTTGAAATTCCAACTTTGATTTAGCAATAAGGCAATCTATTAGGTACTGGTTACATAACATGCATAAAATAATCACGCCTGTAATACCCGCAGGGTTAGGCAGAGGTGTATCCATTCAGTACACCCACGTTATGTCTAATTACCATGTAATAGAGGGCGACCCTATTACTATCAACCGGTGACAAATCCAGACTCTGTGGCTGCTACTGAGAAATCTAGATAGAAAAACCCAATAACACTTTGTCCAACCTGGAAATTGAACCCAGGACCTCATGCTCAACATTCGCACTTGCGACCACTAGACCATAGGTGCAATCCAAAAACCGGCATTAAGGTCTATTCAAACCTAAGCGGTATTCGCTACGGTCTGCGGTAGAGAAAACCGAGTGGGTATGCGGTAATATTACTGTTCACACCAAAGCGGATTTCTCTACCGTCTGCGGAACTTGATACTAAATATCTGAGCGAAACCCGCGCGGTATTCACTTCTACCCAAGCGGCAGCGAAAACCGCTCAGGTCGCTCTAGCCGCGGAACTTGATACTAAATACCTGAGCGAAACCGTATGTACCTGTTACCCACAACGGCAGCGAATACCGCTTAGGTTTGAATAGGCCTTTAATCTACTCAGGCCACGAACGCAACCTTAGTCTTTTATAATAACCAAAAAGGCTGACATAAAATACTTTTATCCACAATATGGCACCCTCAACGTTGATTTAATTATTGGAAAACACTTCGCAATTTCTCCTAAATATAGAATATTGGTAGAAATTTGGAGCTGTTTCTAATATAAGAATTTATAAGAAAAATCGACCACGTACATAAATTAATAAGATAACAGGATTTACATGATATTATTTGAGATATAAGTAACAAAAAATGATGTGAATAAGTGAAAATTTATATCTGATGAGGCCTGAACAAATTTTGCTAGTCTTGTTCACCAACTGTAAACAAAACTAATATTTCTTGTTAATAGAGTTCAAAGTTAATAGTCCTCTACACTGCTGCGGGACTGTTCGAAAGAGATACCGTGGCCCTGGAACACAAAGGGCAAAGAAGGAACATGGATGGGTTTTAGTCAGTACCTACAAGTCTGACACTCACAATTTGATGATTTCCCACCCGAAAAATAAAAAAGTAGTCCTCTATCTAATTTATTCAAAACTTTCAATTGTTCATGTTTTAACTAATATTACTATCTTAATGTTTCCGCTTGAACTTCTTTTCTTCTACTCTTGTCCTTATAAATCGCATTTAACGTTGTAATATAAAGATAGCTTTTTTGTGAGACAGTTGACTATCATCATAATCGTGAGTGGCGGCCCCGACTTGCGAACAGTTAGTCGCGGGTTTGAACCCAGTCAGGTGCATTACTTTGTGTAACTTATTTCATCACCATTGCTCTTAAAACGGTGAAGGATAACATTGTGAGGAAACCGGCATGTCCTAAAACCAAAAAATTCGAAGATATGTGACATCTACCGACCCGCACTGGGCCCGCGTGATGGATTATAGCCCATTCCCTCTTATAGAGAGAAGGCCGTGTGCCCCAGCAGTGGGAACATTATAGGCTCATTATGCTTATTATATACATCATCTAGTATAAAACTATAGTCATTTCAAGTTACAAATAACATCACGCCTGTAATCCCCGAAGTATTAGCCAGACGTGTACCCAATTATAGTTCACCCACATTTCGACAGTTATGTTTAAGTGTAGCGACGAGGGCGAGCCTAAAGCCATCAACCGGGTACAAATGCATACTCCGTGGCTGCTACTGAGAAAATCCTGAATTAAAAACTCAATAACACTTTGCCCGACCAGGAAATCGAACCCAGAACCTCATGCATCATCATTTCTAGTTTTGTTTTTCAAATAGCCGATTCCCTGTTGCCTTGTTCCAATATATTTCCTTAAGGACACACATCAACTCAGAAAGGCATCGTTACCGTATCAACTCGAGCCATTCAATATTCTTTGTATGAAACTCTCTACTGCAACACACACTAATCGAAATTGTAACGTAATCGCCTCGCCTTGGGACAAGCTGAAGAACCGCGGCGAAACGGTGGCGATCCTTTTCCGAGTTGATATGTGTGCTATGACCTTCATGCAGTAAACAACCATTGATCATCACACTTGCACTGGCGATTTTAGATGAAGCGATGCCAAGGACGATCCCGGCCACCGTAGGCGCGGGCCTGTGGACGGCGAGTTATGGGCTAGCTCGCCGTCCGGCCGTCTTATGACGACAGGCCGTGTCGACGGCGCGTTCGTGTTCCACGCGCGCCTCAAAGAGATGTCAGCAACCGAGTAGGGGTCCGCATGGGCCGATGCCTGCCAGAGCTGCGGGACTGTTCGAAAGAGACACCGTGGCCCTGGAACACAAAGGGCAAAGAAGGAGCATGGATGGGTTTTAGTCAGTACAAGTCTGACACTCCCTTCCACTCCGCCCAGAGTGGGGGGGGTCATTTGATGATTTCCCATCCAAAAAAAAAAAAAAAACCGTATCAACTCGAGCCATTCAATATTCTTTGTATGAAACTCTCTACTGCAACACACACTAATCGAAATTGTAACGTAATCGCCTCGCCTTGGGACAAGCTGAAGAACCGCGGCGAAACGGTGGCGATCCTTTTCCGAGTTGATATGTGTGCTATGACCTTCATGCAGTAAACAACCATTGATCATCACACTTGCACTGGCGATTTTAGATGAAGCGATGCCAAGGACGTTTTTATAATCATAAGTTAGATTTGGTATCTTGGATTAGTTTAGAAAGTATACTGGTAATACGGACACAGAGAAAAATACTTTTATGCTTTCCAAGGCTCAAGAAGACCGTTAATCTCCGGTCTACCACGCTATATCATTATGCTTTTATCAAAACGATGAGCTGATACTAAAATCTACTGAGTGACTGATCAATAATATTCGCAAGAATATTTTAAATGGTTGTATATTTTATCACAGTAGCTACTTAAGCACGTCTGATGTATTTTATTTCAAGTTCTGAGACGTAAGAAATATAAGTTCCATTGAGAAGAAACTAATTTGTCTTAGTATCTGAACATAAACTAGTTAACGAACTGTAAATGCAGATATTGTTTCATTGTCTCTTACTTAGAAAATATAAACGTTGATATTTTATGAAAACGATTTCATGTCTTAACAGGGTATTCGTGTTAGTTGAAGCGAGTTTAATGTTACTGTGAAATGGCGAAGTTGGTGGACTTTTGGCTGTTTTAAGGAGCACAATTTTGACTTACGTTAAACACTTTATGATAAAAACTTTCTAATAACGAAAAATATAAAATATTCAGTGGAATTTCTTAGTAACATATCAAACTTTAGGCCATTGTTTCTGTCTCGCCCTTGCTCCCCCAATTACGTGTGAAGACGAAATAAGTGGTAATGAGAACATATTATTATGTGTTACAGCACCATGCTGCTGCATGAGATAGGTGCCAATTTAGTTTATTAAGTTTTTTTTTAATTTTATATTTTTTTGTTGTTCTCTTTTTACTTAATTTTGTTTTGTCTTGTGCCAGTGTAATAAATATGCCGGGGATTTATTCCGTTAGTCTCGTACATCATGTGGGCAGATGATGGGTTTCGTGCTATGAAAACACAAGTGGGTGTTGTTTCCAGCAAAACTAACCATTTACTTGAGATTACAATTTAACACAATAACACTCCGCCGCGATCAGACATTGAATGTCGCCCTCGCCTCGAGCTGAACATCAGGGCTCTGTAGAAACATGCTCACTGTGTTGTGGGTAGACTGGTAAGTAGGTCGCGTCATGTCACCAGTGCCTACTGGAGCGTTTGCCGATTCATTTTATGACCGTACTAACGACCGGATCCGACAAATACTTTTTCTTTCCTTGACATTATCAAACTAAATTGTCTATAACATTTGACTATAACAACTTGATTCGACTCGACTCGATTTCGATAATTGAATACTAACACGTAAAAAGTAGACTTTAAATTGAAAACGGTTCCGTAATAATTAATGGCACTCTTCCCAAAGGTCCATAAACTAGTTCAAAGCAGAACTTCCAGCGCCAAATTGTAGTTCGCCAAGTTTGAAATATCTTGACATTTTTAACCAAAACTATTAGGAAAATGTTCTTATTCGCCTGAAACTGACGTTAATAGTAGCTATTAAAAGAGGCTGCCAACGTGAAAAGAGCGGAGTTACTTTTATTTATTTTTCTAACGCCGCTTTTTTAAATTCTGTAGCTTGGATTTTGTGGAACAGGTATTTCAAGGTGTTCGGTATTGGTTGGAATGAACGTGAATGATGTAACGAAGTCTCTATGGGTTTCTTAACTCTGAAGAACTAAATATTCTATGGAATGGGCTGTTTAGCTCCATTTTTCCGACTAACCGACGCCTTGACACTTCAAAAGTGCCTGTAAATGGTTTGAGTTATTAGTTAGTCTTGGACTGTTATAAAATTTTACTTTTATGATTGTCCCCTTTTTTAGGGTTCCGTACCCGAAGGGTAACCAACGGGGCCCTATTACTAAGCCTCCTCCGTCCGTCTGTCTGTCAGCGGGTTATATCTCACGATCCGTAATAGGTAGACAGTTGAAATTTTCTCGAAATGTGTATGACTGTTGCCGCCATAACAAAAAATAATAAATTAAAAATTAAAGGGGGCTCCCCTACTACGATGGTACGGAACCGTTCATGCGCGAGTCCGACTCGCACTTGGCCGGTTTTTATGTATGTAAATGACGGACTTGGTAAGTATTTATTTATTTTTTTAAGACTTAAAGCATATATATAGTACAGCGGTGGATTTAGTGCCATAGGCATTTTCTACCCGTTAACCTTTGGGCAGTGCAGAGACAACCGTGGTAGTTGTTTAGTTTTTAAAATCCATGAGTCAATTCTTCGTATTTGTAGGTAAGAAGTGCAACGTTTCAGTAACCTTTTGGCTAACACGAGCGATTTGAGTACGCCAGTTCAAAGTGTTGTCAATGTGTGATCCAAGATCCTTAATCTGGGTTCTGAGATACTTAGTTTTATCATCGTTTTCGTTCGTTTTAAATTAAAACTCACTTTTGCCTTTTTGTCTTTTTTATTTACCTTCGTTATTCATTTAGTCTTCGAATGACTTCGATGTTAGGAACATTTTTATTTTAAAAGAAAAGTGTGTAAGTATCAATTTGTAAAGGAAGGCAATCTTTTAGATTCATTTGGTATTCATAAGCACAGTCTTGTTTCAGAACGGCTCCCACGCCGTCCATTACTGTTTTTGTTTAATTTAATAAGTTTTTAGTATAAAATATCTATCGTGAATACGCGATATCTTTAGTAAGGCCAGGTATGGCAGGTTTTATTTACAAAAATGTAAAGTTGAAAGTATTTTCTATGTATATTTTTCAACTGGAAGAAGAAGACATGCTGCGTCGACCCCAAATTAATTGGGATAAGGGCAGGAGAATGTTGATGAAAATGATATTCTTCAACAATGAGTTTATTTCTCAACGTTATTCCTCAAAACTAACCATTTTTTTTTATCAAAAACCTAGAATACTTCTCACTTATACCTAGGTACTATCTGTACTAAAATTATAAAGAGGTAAGGTTTGTAATCTTGGATGTAGCAATCTCCGAAACTACTCATCAAATTTAAAAAAAATCTTTCACTGTTAGAAAGCTATATTATAATGCGCTATTGCGGGATGTTATAGATTAGTATGTTCCTGATGACGAAGTCGCAGGCAGAAGCTAGGGTGAAATAATTGAAGTAAAAATTAAACGAGATATTTATGAACCTATGTGCAAACCTATATCACGAGTTTACCCACCCACATATATATGTATTTACAAAGGTACATAACTGCCTCGTTGGTCTAGATGTCGCAAGTGCGACTGCTGAGCATGAGGTCCTGGGTTCGACTCCTAGGTCGGGCAAAGTGTTATATAACTTGCAAAAATAGGGAAAGATAAACCCTATTTTGTCGTTCATTGGAATGCCTCTAATTTCAGCCGTTCAACAGAAACTGTTTCAACCAGCTTATCCAAAAGTATCCACCGCTAAGCCTTATTTTTATCCGAAGAAAACGACATAAGTCGCGAACATCGAAAAATATATCTGAATAAATATCCAACGTCCCCAAAAGAATTTAATATTGTCTAGAGGATCGTAATCTAAATATTTAGTGCGAGTTTTCCTTACATTTTTTGTATCTTTTTAAGATATTTGCCCCTTTTGGCCTTTGTTTGGAGTTAGCCTGAGTAAATTGTGACTGTTTTTAACCTTCACTGAGCACTGAAAGATTCTTCTTTGGGTGTATTGGAGAAGAATGTTCTTACGAAAGGCTAGAATTAATTTTAGATAGCCACTTTTGTAGCCTAGCATAAAACCATGTCAAGTTAATTAGAACACACTCAAGAAGTAAGTCTTAAATATACAAGTTTCTTTTCTTGTTTTTAAAAGCTAGAATTAATTTTAGACAGCAACTTTTGTAGCCTAGCAAAAAACCACGTCGAGTTAATTAGAACACACTCAAGAAGTAAATCTTAAATATACAAGTTTCTTTTTTGTTTTTACTCTCATACATAAAATCTTTATGGTTTTAACCTAAAAGACAAGAATTTAACTTAAGTTTAAAAGATTAAGGAGGATACGATTAAAATTCCGGGTACAAGAGATCAACAAAATTTAAGTCTTTGAGGAGCTTATACAGAAATGCAATTATTTTTTAAGTAGGTCACGTTTTCCCATAATATGTTGAACGGAAAAACGTCACTCAAAAATCTTACCTACTTAATTATAAAATAAGGTATATTTTAAGAATGGCTTTATTTTTGTAGATATACTCTCAAAGAAACATTAAACAAGATATGATAGAATTAAGGACGACCACAAAGGCTAAGCTTTTTGTCACTAAGGGCAATTACTTTTCTTCAAAGTCTTTGGAAAATCGTTTCAAGAACCATAATTATACCGAAGTTCTTTTTATTTTATACGAAAATAAATAATAGTATAAAAAACCAAGAAAACACGCTTCTGGGTGTGTTTTTTTTAACTGTTATTTATTTTTTAGTTTTGTATTCTTGTATTGTCATCAGTTCTTGATAAGTTTGCGAAGTTTCTATTCAATCTGACGTTTTAAAGTGGGTGAAAATCACCTTCAAAGATTCCGTTACATAGATACATACCAAGCCAATAAAAGCGTTTTTAAAAGAATACGAGTGAGTCTGACCACTGATATTCTTTTAATTTTAATTGAATGAAAGCATCTACACTACCTTGTGTCACCACCACTGTAATTTTTTGTCATACACTAGACAACACATAACAGTGATATAATAACTACTACTACCTATGTTCACAACACATCCTATGTAACACTAACATATATTACATAGGATAAAAAAAGTTAAAAAAAACATGTCGTGTTTCAAAAATATCACACAGTTTATTGACGTTCTTTCACAAAATTGTGTGTCATCGTCTGTCTAGCCTTTTCCCAACTATGTTGGGGTCGGCTTCCAGTCTCACCGAATGCAGCTTAATACCAATATTTTACATGGAGCGTCTGCCTACCTGACCTCCACAACCCAGTTATTACTGGGTAATACGATACCACTTGGTAAGACTGGTTGTCAGACTTTCGGGCCACTGACTACCTGTAACGACAGTTGTGTGTATAGTTAACTATTTTCTCCACCGTTTTACCATTTTTAACAAGTGTTGAATCAACTAAATAGTTACTTTACAACATGTTTAGGTCTTAAAGATAAACAAAGACGGTTAAATTACATTGTAATCACGCAAAATACGCGCTTTGACGTGAAGTAAAGTAATGTATTGTATTACGGGCTGGTGTCTGCAACACCAATACAATATCATGTATATCATGCTGAAGTGGCAATGGGTTAGACACGTTGTTGAGTGGAGACCGCGAATCGGCAAGCGTAAGCTGGGGGGACGCCCTCAGGCTCGATGGAGCGACGACCTTGGCAGGGTGGCTGCAACTAGATGACAGTTGCTGAGAATCAAGTTTAGTGCTGTGCGATTGAGAAGGATTAGTAGTAGACTGCTGTAGGCTGATGATGATGATCACTTAGGTTGATAAAAGTCCGGTTCAGTCGGCTACTGCACATCGCTTCGACATATACGGTAAGCAGGCAGCCCAGAGACGTGGTTAGTGTAAACGCAGGGAAAGCAAACTACAACACAAAAAGTGTAACCGATACGAAGTACCAGGATTTCATGAAATCACAAAAACCCATTACGTCCATCCTTTTACATACAAACAATAACAACGTATCTTCATGATCAAGCCTGTAACAGGATTTCGACGAAATTATAAAGCAATTTATCATTTTCACAGGGCATTTGGTGAAACGTCATTATTCATTCCGAATCGTGGAAAAGCGTACAATGTTACCATTGTGCTTTTTTTATAACAGACCTTCAAATCCGAACGAATCTGTGGCCACTTTTTGGTCCTCTAAATACCTTGTTGCGTGTTTTTTTTTGTATTGGTTATTTTTTGATGTTGTTCTGATAAGCTATAAGCTGATGATTTATTAATAAAGGCCACATTTACAAGGCTTTTTGTGTTTGAGTGGTGAACGAAATCACGGTGACCTCGTTATCAAGCTCTGTAATTAAAATTTTAAGTGTCAAGCTTTAAGTAAGGTCAGCGTCAACCATGCTAAATTATTTAGAGACGCCAGCACATCACGCTACTACAATCTGTCAAATTTCTTTAATAGATTTTCAACTTTACCGCTGAACCTTTAAGTTCAAGGTTGATTGTGAAAATTTGACAGTTTCGGGTAGCATGATGTGCTGGCGTCTGTATATCACTGTCATAATTTCAAAGTATCAAATAAGGAAGCACTATTTAAAAAAAATTCAGTCTTTTAAATTATCATTCAGTAATTGTTAAAATAAGAAACAAAAGGAAAACCCTCACAAACGTATACGAAAATTATCGTAAAATATTTGATAGAATTAACCTTCAAATCAAATATTACAATTAAACTTATACTGTCACTTACGGGATATCTTCCCTGATTGTTCATTATTTTGAACTCCCGATAGTACCCGCGATCATGACGCTTGCAACAGCGCCGAAATATCGGGAGCTCAAAATAATGAACAATCACGGAAGATATCCCGTAAGTGACCGTATAAGTTTAGTTGTAAACCGTGAAAGCTTAAAACAGTATTACAATTAAAACTCAAATCTGGTTGCAGCAATATTTCAAACCGTAAATTTCAACCGTCAAAAACCGTAATTGAGTAATGGTCCAGTTAAAATTCAATATCAGCCACGAACGACAGTTTTAACTAACTCGCAGTCAACCGTTGTCACAAAAATTGCTATAGAATTTGTCAGAGCGCTCTCCACCATCCATAACTTTAATACTTAGTTGTAAACTCGATCAAGTGGAGAGAAGTGCATAACTAGTGACGGAAGTGAACATCGATCCTGATTGGTCAGCGAACTTGTATTTTAACAATGTTTGTTGTTTGGTATTTAGTCTACAGTACTTTCACAGTTTTTGTGCCTTGTGACTGGGACTGTAGCTATTTTTTAGTGTTGTCTTTGTTTCGACAATTCAAAAGTGCCTGTAACTGGCCTATTTGAAATAAATGCTTTGATTTTGATTTTGATTTGATTTTAGTTTAACCTTTCACAGTTTATGGTGTTAGAACTAAGCTGTGTTGTAGATATACAAGTCGTACGCCCGTTGGGATTACCCATCGTCGGAAATCAAGAACTTCCATACAAAGTTTCATACACTATTGAAGCTATTTAAGGGATGTATATTTTATATCCTTCCTTAGCTCATCTTTATTTGGAACTATTGTGAAAAATGTCAAGCTCCTCGACTCGGTTTCCGCTGGCATTGTATTTCATGAATTTAAGATTTTTACCTAGTGCAAGATGTCTAAGGCGCGAATTACACAGAAACGGCGTAAGGTGACGGTACGGCGCAGGCGTGAAATTTGTAAGGAAACGAAAGAACGGCGTGCCTGCGCCGCGCCATTTGAGTGTAATTTATGACATGTCGCCTACGTACATTTTGTATGAAAACGTTTTGAAGCGGCAGCATGCCTGCGCCGCGCCTTCACCTTACGCCTTTTCTATGTAATTCGCACCTAATTCGATTCTCACACTATACCGCTTGACCGCACGATCGGGCGGACGCGGCGAAGCAAATGTACTGACGGTGCACCGCGCGGTCGGGCGGTGTACATGTGTTAGCCATCAACGGATTACATACAAGCCAAAGCGACGTGAAGTTCGCATCACCGCCCGCTCGATGAGCGATCTCGTGTGATAACCGCCTAAGAGCTAAGCAACACGGGAACAAATTGGTTGCTCCTTTGTCTAGCCAGTGAATTCACAACCCAACGAAGTAGTCTTATCATAGAACAATAATTAAAGTATAGAAGTAGTCTCCAAGGGACATAAGGTTCAGTCTGAAAGGATTAAACTAAAGGACCCATCGACCTAATTTCCTTTTCACCTGAAAATTGTAACATCTCAAGTCTCCTTAATAAAACAATAGAACATCGTGAATGTCCAAAAATTACAGTTCCTTCGATTTCTCGTGATCTCATCAATATGACGTCACGATCAACTGTCATGGCCGCTATGTTGATCAGCTGTTCTCCTCCCACCAGTGGATACGTCAAGTGCAAAGTATACATGACGCCGATACTCTACCGTTTCACTAGCTATCGAGATAGGGGGGCAAGGGATACAGATGCACGAGTGACTATAAGTGGATTTACATAATAGGGGTAGTTTTACATTTTCTGTTAAGCGATGATGAATTTCAGGAAGATAGAAAATTTAAGGCATAAACTAAGGATGAACTAACATGAATCATGTTGAAATTCTTAAAATGGTAAAACACGCAGTTGCTTTGTGACGATTTTACGAATTGTAACGTAATTCATAAATTATTATCCTATTATGTTGTGCTAAAGCGGCCATTTTAGGCCCCTAGAAGAGTTTCAGAATGTGTTAACAACTGTCATACACAAACAGCCAGACCCGGAACAACTACCAGTAGGCCATACAAATATTTGTTCCGTGCGGGAATCGAACCCGCGACACGCAGCGCAGCAGTCAATCGCTCAGCCACTGCGCCAACCGTGCCGTCAAATTTCCTACTATTATTCGGCTGTGATAAGTGTTTAAGGTAGTTTCACAACGACCTCTACTTCCTCTACATAGGACCGAGTATTGTAGCTGTATAAACAGCATTAGAAGCCGGAAAGCCTTCTTCCTACTGACATGAGTTTAATGAGAATAAATCCTGCCATGGTCAAAAGATAAGCCACTCAGCAATGTTGGTAGCGGAGCTGACCTGAGGTGAGCCGTACTTGAGTCCGGACATCGGCCGAGTCAGGTAAAAAGTTCGGAAATATGTAGAAAAGGATTTACAAACGACAAAAACGGATGGTATTTTATTATCATATTTCCCATTTCCATTGTCGTTCGCATAATGCATGAGTTTTCGGCGAAGCATTGTCCGTACAAACAGGGCATTGCATTCCGCCATTTGTAAATTCTTGCTTGACGCAATTTGGCATAATGCCCGCCAGGGGTATTGTTCTTGCTGAAAGGAAGAGCTAGGTGTGTCAGGCTCCGAGATTTACTGCGTTATTAATTCTTCGTTTAGGTATTCGAATATTTTCAGGTGCTTTATAAGTGACCCTGTGAATGGAATATTGGAATTCCATCTGTAGTCTTCTTCTTCTTAGCGTGTCGATGGCAAATTTTTATTATATATGTTTGGCCCAAAATTCAGCTACGCAAATTCCGCTCGCTGATGCAGTCATAAGATCGTCAAGTGTGCAGGTGTTAGGGCATGCAGCGCAAGATGGAAGATGGGCCATTGTCTGTGGAGACACGCCGCATACACATTTGATATCTGAGCCGACCATGAACCCCCATCTGAAGAGATTATCTTTGGTACGGCCGACTTGGGTTCGGAGTCTATTCAGAGATTTCCAAGTCGGCCACGGCAAAGAAAAAAAAAAACATTTGTGTAGCCCAAAATGCAGCAACAAAAAGCTGAAAAGAAAGTAAAAAGTTTAAGGCAAATATTAATTACAATATTAATAATACGTAGGTTTCATAATTCTACTCTTGTTAGCAAGAAGATGGAATTATAATCTATTGACTCTTAAGCCGATGGTAGAGACGTTAGATGCGAATTTTATGGGATATTTTAATCAGCACCAAAACAGCTCATGCCGTGGTTAAAACTTTTCTAATGAATAAAGTTAGTAGCGGAGCCCAATTTATGCCATAAGCAGTGATGCTAGTCCACCTCTTCATCAATACCCTGGTCACCACACCAGCTCAAAGATAATTGAAACCATCAAAGAATCGGACTAATGAACAAAAAGTTCTTTGCTTGCCGAATTGAATGACTTTGTAAAACCAGCGGTTGCAGCGCCAAAGTCGCGCGATGTCCGTGGTCAAACAGCCACGTCGCATAATGAATGCAGCGCTTTATCTCAGCGCTTCAGCTTGGATTTATTGTCAATTGCCAGGCATAGGATGGAAGGCTCTATTTTTAGGTCTTTGTCATAATTTTGTGGGCTGTGGAGCTTTAAAAAAAGAATAGCTAAAATACTTTTCGGTATAGAATTGTTGCTATTATTACTAATTTCTTAAAGGTTCCATCTTCAAAAATAATTTTTAAAATAACTCTTCATACAGTTCCGTAATGTGAAGTAAATATAGAAATGAAATATTATACTCCGTACGATATAATTTTGAAATTAATATTTTATGAAACGGTCATAATTATTAATTTCAATATTCGGCGTTGTCACGGAATATTAATTACTTCTGGTACATATTCATATTGGTATAAATAATAATATGTAGATAAAAACTGCTAAATAATAGATAAGTACGGGACGACCTGGGCAAAGCTATCGACCGGTGGTCCACATTAGACCTGGATCGAGAGACCTGGAAACCATCGTGGGGAGGAGCGTTTGCCCAGCAGTGGGTTCATGCAGGCTAATAGTAACAGTAGATGCGGTAATAAGGTGCTTTTCTAAAATTAATTTAATTTTAAAATTATTTGCCAAACTAGCTTTATGAGCCCAATCTATTTAAATAGATTTATTTTGGGTTAGCTCGTTCCATCGTCGACCTCATCTCTGTCCTAGGACTATATTGCGGTCAAGAATAGGCCCATTTAATATAAAAAAAAAGCTTTTGTTCTAAACAAAATTACTCGCAACGAGTTTTTTCCCCACAATTCAAACATCGTGTCGTAAAAATTATTCAAATACAAGCCTGAAATGAAAAGGTTAGACGTATTTTCAGTAATTCAGGCCACGTTCGGCCTGTTAAGTGCAGGTGTTCGGTGCGTGAAAAAAAATGGCCGACATCGCCACCGCTTTGTTTCCTTCGAGTCGGATTTAAATCATAAATCCTTTTAATTATGACATGCGATGGAATTGTTTTTAATTTGTTTATGGATGGTAGTTCCGAGGATTTTACACTCGTCGCGATGATTCATGATACCGTTTATCATACCTGATACTTTTACCGTTAAATAGTTTATGCCAAGACGTTTCTGAAATAATTCCTCACTGTCCAACGCTTCGCGCGTCGACAGACTTATTGTAGTCACAGCTTTTTAAGTCTTGGCCACAAAGACACCCGATAAGAATCAGTACAGAATAGCTTTTTAGAATTATCAGAACAAGCGTGTGGTTAATCAACCTCAGACGTCAATCGCGGTTTTTATTCAGAACTCTCTGAATAAGAAGCAACGCAACTATGTTGGGGTTCAGTCTGAACGAATGAATACCAATATTTAACATAGAACGACTGTCCAACGCGCTAGGTTGTGGAGGTTAGAGATAGAATAGAAACACGATGTATCTGTAGAAGCTTCTAGGTAACACGATTCCTTTTAGCAAGACTAGTTGGTAAGATTTTCGAGCTTCGACTACCAGTGACTCCTCTCTGGAATAACCCAATAAAAATTACATAATTCATAATCTTCCCGCTAAGTATTTTAACCAGTATGAACTATAGTATGTTGCTTAATAATTCGTTATATTTGCGGCCACTGAATCTTGCTTTAATGAACAGTCGGCCTGCGGTCTCAGGCAGCTAGGCGGCTTACCGCGTCTTGTCGCGGCCTACCGCGAGAATACCGCTAAAAACGGACCATTTGATCTGGACTCCGGACAAAATAAAGTGGGACGAAAATATTCGTTTTTATGTCGCTCATCCCTTTGATAATGTAACTGGGACTTTATCGGGTTATTACGTGAAGATATTTAGGGGTTGACGGATTAATAATTATGTAATTTTGGGTTTAATTGTGTGTCAAAGACTTGAGGGAAGGAAGGGGGTGCGAAATTGGAATATGGAGGGGTTCAATAAGGTCATGGATTGGATATCTGTTAGCCGAGTTAGATCTACAGGATCTTTTATATCTATACAATTAAATGAAATAGAAGTGTCTGTTTGTAATTTCAAAATAACAGCTTTTTACGGAAAGTATGTATACGGTACTTTTAGTAAAAAAAATTTGTTAATTTGTCTGTCTGTCTGTTTGTTAGGGCTAATCTCCTTAACGGCTGGACCGATTTTGACGAGACTTTTACTGGCAGATAATAGCTGATGTTATAAGGAGTAAGAGATTAATTCGCACATGACAAACTACACACAAGCACACACGCACATACACATACACACACCACACCCCACTCACCACCACACACACACCTACACCCCCACCCCACCCCGCCCCTCACTTTGGACATATGTGAGACATTGACTGGAACAATGTTTTGCTGAAGTACATTCCATGTAACGTAAATTCAATGAACAGTAAGCTAACCTACTGTTGGTTTATTTGTCTTTCAATCATTCGTCACTAAGTACCACATATAACGAAACTACTTAAACCCCACTTAATTGACATAAGTTACTACTTAATATGTTGAGACAACATACAGCTAGTTCAGAGGTCTAAGCCAACGTCAGTGACGTTTATTAGTCATTAATTCTTGGCTGAGGTTTAGCACGCCCTAATAACGGGAAGCAACGGTTATGGGAATGGGGTCAGCCCAATATCGGTTGAGACAACAAAAATTCCCACCCTGGCTTATTAAAGATTCAGCTTTTTATCGGTTTAATGTTTGTTTGAGAACACGGAAAGAATTTTAGCAGATTATGAAATAAAATGGAGGAGACGTGTCTATGCGGAGTTTTTGCTAAAAAAAGTTACGTATTAAAAATTTAGTTATAATGGTTTTATTTGTTATTAGCTGTAGCCAGCGATCTTCGTCCGTGTGAAATTATTATAAAAATGTCACTTCCCTATTTGAATCGGATTTTGTTAACAATTTCAACGGTTTTCATTTTTTTGCACTGAACCCTAATACTTTTTAAAAATAAAAGTAGCCTAAGTTACTCCTTATGACATCAGCTATCTGTCAGTAAAATATCCGTCAAAATCGGCCAGCCGTTTCGGAGATTAGTCGGGACAAACAGACAAAATATTTTTTTTTTTTTACTATAAGTACCCAATATACTTTCATAAGCTTTTAGTAAAAAGCTGTTATTTTGAAATTACAAATAGACACTTCAATTTTATTTATTTGTGGTATTGATTTCCGACCCTAAATAAATTAATATAAGGGGAAGAGAATGATGATAGTATTGTATAGATTATTCAAAGTGACCGAAATGAATTTATAGACAAGAATCTACTTATTTCTTCTAGCCAAGCAATTAACTTCTCATATTATGGATCGCCAAAAGCCATCTAAACGCCGATAGCCCTCCATCTTTGTGTACATTAGGACATCCAAACCCACCCGATGTTTGACGACCTATTAATTATCTGAGCCATCTTGATCAGGGAAAATAAGGAAGGATATTTTATTTCACTTTTATCCTCATAACCTTTAGGAGGAAATCTGTAAGGATGCGTACACACCAAAGCAGCATGCCTGAGAGATATTTCTTGACGGCATGTAAAGCCAAGTCAAATGCCCATGGCATAAAAACTCTAATACCAGGTTAGGCACTAACCTCACGTATTACCTAAGGCAAAGAGCTACGTGGCTTGGTCAAGACAAGATGGTTGAATCATATGTATTACTGCACAGCAATTCTTAACAACAAGCGAGTGTTGAGCTCAGGCCACACCGCCAGCTACCGAGCGAGCGAGTGAGACGGAGGAGGCATCATTTCACCTGTTTCCATACTTTGGTTCACACCGCGGACTATCGAAAGAGCCGAACGGAGTATGAAAAGTACCTCTTTCGCCTCGCTCGCCCGCTCGGTTGCTGGTGGCGTGGCCGGCGCTTTACAGTAAGAAAATAACCAGAAAATTGTACCTAGTCTTTCAGATGTAATGCTGTTTATCCGCAACAAATTAATTTCAAATGTTCAAGTGTTTTTTCGTGCTAGTTACACGTCTGTAGAAAACAACCTAGATGACACTTCTCCACGAAGTGGTTACGCAATAAGGCAATCTTTCAGATAATACTTCTTATTATTCCAGATTATTTTGTGCCTCCCACGCACAAGACAGACGGCCTGAATTTATTTTCGTTTCATTACTTTCTAGGAGTACTAACCTACTTACTCCATTTGTTTACTGTTCTGCGACACTTGCCCTTAGAATTTTATTACATGTATAGATAGACAGATCCTGTGACACAGTTTTATGGGCGTCGATTTACAATCTCCGTCGTAACACCAGTAGGTACATTAAGTGCGCCATTAATGGCCACTTTAGTATTATTGACATCTTCTGCGCCGAACACAGTCACTTTTACGTTTCGAAGGCATTTTGGTATTTTATCATTTTGGTATCGTGAACCCCGTTTGTGTGAGCTAACCATTTCAATTGTTCGCGCGTGGTTTATTTCTATATAGGCTAATATTGAGTTGGGATACGGTTATTTAAGTTTCTTTATTATTGTTGTTTTGTTTAATATTCTGTATCTAATATGTATTTAGTCACAGTCATAGTCATTAATTTATTCACACACATTATTTTTAAATTGTTCATGTATTTTGTATCTGAATTTAAACACAATAATGACCCAATAACAGTACATACACTAAAATAAATTATATTTGAATTTCATAAATTACATCAACAATTTAAAAATAATAAATTCACTTTTCATCAATATGTATAGTGTTTCGACATGTACCTAATTTAAAGAATATAGCCAACACTTTAAAATAATAACAATAAATTAATTTGAGTGAATGTTAACTACATTATTTATAATACTCTCCACTAAATTATAAGACATATTCCCAAACGAATTTAAATTTTATAAATTGCACTCAAGTTTGCTGTCAGGCGACGATTCAGTAATAGCATTTTTTGCTTAGTAACTGAATATGAACGACTGTGGAAATATTTTATTTAGGAACTTATTTAGTTTAGCAGTAACTCAGTATATTAATAATACGAAACTAAAACAACATTTTCCACTCACCCATTTTCTTTATTTCTTCAAAAATATGGTAATAAGGCAGACATAAGCCTAATCCCTCCTAAAAGAACATACACCTAATTACAAGTTTATAATTACTTCCTTATACACAGACATCGCGTTGGTTAACTAAAGTTCATCTCAGTAAACGGTATTCTGTTTAGGATCGAACAGATCCCCTCCACGCTCGAGGGGGCACGTCGAGTAATCGGTGTCGGATAGCGTCAACGAATTGATTTTTAGGGCGTGTGAGACTTCTTGCTTATTTATGTTTTCCTGGTACCCGGAAGGGGGATTAGTGGTCAGCTTTTAGGTGTATACAGTGAATATTTTCCTTTTGTATTGCTGGGAAAATGTATCATGTATGCATTTGGTGTTTTAATTTTTCGATAAATATTTTTGTATTTTTTTTTATTGAATTTAATTTAGGATAAGCAGTAAGAATTTCTAATAGATACACTTATTAAGCTTATCATAAAACCTACCTAAACTGAGGGTGGTTGATTTTCTTTACCAACCGCCGCTTGGTATTTATACCAAGTAAAAAATAATTACTAAACTCAGGAAACGCCTACAAATTAAATTATGTATTTTGTGGTTTTCTATCCTCACAGATAAAACTATTCTCATTTATTGTCTCAATTGTAAGGTAAAGAGATTAGGTATAAATTATAGTTAATGGCATATTCTTTGTGGTCAAGTAGAAACAAAGGGATCTTCTCGTAAATTAAACATGCATTTGTTTCAGAAATTCAGTTCTAGGAATAAGTATGAAAGATAATCTCGTTTAGTAACTTTCATGACAACTTACACAATAACAATGGATATTACGAAATAACAAGTTGCCTAAAGCAGTAGTTAAATGTTAAACAGTAAATATTACAATACCTAACGAGACAGTTTATCAGAGTTTACTCTGTTAAACCGGTAAGAAAAACTATCTCGTTTTAGAGAGAAAGCACACAAGTTGACGACATTTTCTCAAAGACTGTTTTGCAAATTCTAATTTCATTGAAATCACAGTTAAATAATACCCGACCAGTATGTACCCACCAGCACTGCTGTTTTGTAGGCTTCGTTTAAATCCTGAAAGCTACAGGTAATTATGCAGGATGGGCAAGTAAGAAATCACACATCAAAAAAAGATTAAAACACAAATCGGCATTGCTCTAGAAACTTCTATTTTTCAGGAGTTAACATCATCTTTTTCAGTCGTAGGTAAATACCGTCTCTGTTAAAAGTTGATACCGTGATTGGTGTATGGACTCGACCATTTTATTGCTTATTTCCTCAGGAGAGCAATCAGTCCCTAAAGGCCTTGATTGGTTTCAGAATTTCTTTCCCAGATTTATCGCTTCATTAGCGAGCGATATTAACCCTGATTTAAATTAAAATGGAACCGAAACGTGCCTAGATTACTAAGCTTAACTTTCAGTACAGTAAGTATTTCTAAGTTATTGTTCATTAACTGGTGTATTGGATTTGTTGCTTTATTTCTTTTAATTTCTATTCAGACTTCGTAAAGAATAAGGCATAATTTCTTGTTGGTCTGGGAGTAATAAAAATAAATGGAATACATTACTCATGATAAATTTTTAATGATAAAAAGTTGTTCAGTTCAATTAATGGAGGTAGGCCTATAAGCATTTTGGAAAAGCGTAATGAGGTCCTAAGCTGGCTTCGATTCCCGGGTCGGTCAAATTGTTATTGCTTTTTTCATCAGGAATTTCTCAGTTGCAGCCACAGAGTCCACAGAGGATTTATGCCCGGTTGATGGCAATAGGCTCGCCCTACATTACAAGGGATTTAAACATAACCAGCGATATGTGGATGTACAATTAGGTATACCTCTACCTAACCCTTCGGGGATTACAGGTGTGATGTTATGTTATTAAAAGCGTAATTTTGCTATCTGCTTGACCATGTTGACACCAGGTGCCTCCCCAATTAAGTAACAACTGTTTCTTTGCCACATACTTTAGTATAGCTAGTCTGCACTATCTCGCTCTTCGGTTGCAAGATGACATCCATATTTTCGACCTTTTAAATCTGTAGCAATTCTACATACTTACCTAATAAAAACTATTTTTTCGGACATACGTCTTCTATTCCATTTTGAATTGATCAGTTTTAATGGTAGCGAGACTATAGTCTCAGGCTTAACTGAAATTCTAAATCATTTTGAAGTCCATACCGACGAAGTCAAATCCCAAAGCTATAGTTTCACATAAAATCCTCATTAATAAAACTGGCTGCGGTGGAGACGTGCCCGCACAATGAAACCTCCACGCGTCCGTGTAACTGACGTGTGTGTCCAGCCATGTAATTCAGCGCTCACATTTACAGCCAAATGTATTAAAATGAATGGCGGATTGAGCATAGAATTTAATTTTGTATTGGATTTTATCGTGGATAGTTTTAGACTGAGATTTAAGGCCCTGGTACTTAGACTTACTATATTTGTATAGAATGTCACAACATATTTAATTAAAATTATGAACCTTTAATAATTCCCTGAAGCGAAATAAAAAAATTAATAAACAGTAAGTAGGTAGCTTCTTATAAAAATTCATATTTCTTATACCATATTTAATTATTTCCTTCGCTAGCTGCCTATTGGTATTTTTATTAATTTGGAAGGAGTCGCCGGAGGCCAAAACGAATTGATTTTTTACGTACGAAGACTTTTTTCTCTTTCTGACTTAAATATTAAAGGTTTTTGAGGGAATATGAGTAATTTTTGAAGGAACTAAGTCTTCTTCTTGGTGTGTCGATGGCAATCTATATTCAATCGGTACAGAACTGAGCCACCAGTAAGCCAGCTTCAGTAACGTCCATCAGCTTCTGTTAGGAACAAACATCAGGACACGCACGACACGATATCGACACCCAAGCGGGCGGTTTCACTTGACGGTAAGCAATCAAATCTTCCTTTAGTTCTGGAACTATACATGAGCTCGTAGATTTTTGAACTTTGTGAATATGTCCACAAAACCTGGAGATACTGTGAGTGTGTTTTGCCGTGACTTAGTGTCGAGTTCCAATAGCGCGCGTAGCAAAAGACGAAGAAAGTGGGTCAGACAGATTTGTCTGCTCCTAACAATTTATTTTCCATCCACCCGCATTCTGCAGTCAACCTGCGATCATGGCGCTTGCAACAGCGGCGAAGTATCGGGAGCTCAAAATTATGAACAATCACGGAAGATATCCCAAAAGTGACAGTATAAGTTTAAGTGATCATGTGTTTGGATGAGTTAAAGTAGTCTTAGAAAAAGTCAAATAATTTCTTTACCACTTAAAGTACCTCAGTAGTGATAACACTTTCGCGGGCCTGCGGCGGGATGGCGAGTTATGGGCTAGCTCGCCGTCCGGCCGTCTTATGACGACAGGCCGTGTCGACGGCGCGTTCGTGTTCCACGCGCGCCTCAAAGAGATGTTAGCAACCGAGTAGGGGTCCGCATGGGCCGATGCCTGCCAGGGCTGCGGGACTGTTCGAAAGAGATACCGTGGCCCTGGAACACAAAGGGCAAAGAAGGAACATGGATGGGTTTTATTCAGTACAAGTCTGACACTCCCTTCCGCTCCGCCCAGAGTGGAGGGGGGGGGGGGGTCATTTGATGATTTCCCATCCGAAAAAAAAAAAAAAAGAGACAGTATCAGTTTAAGTGATCATGTGTTTGGATGGGTTAAAGTAGTCTTAGAAACTGGGAATATTAGATTACAATGGTCAAATTAAAGAGTTTTACGTAGCAAATAATTTCTTTACCACTTAAAATACCTAAGTAGTGATAACACTTTAGCTTTAGCTTTTAATTTAACAAAGAGCTAAACCATCACTTCTAAATAGGGTTGGTTAAATTATTATTCCTATTGCTGAGAAAGAGTAATTACCCTCCTCAGTCGGGTAAAAAAAAACCAGCTACAAAGATTTTATAGTTACGAGAGTTATAAAAATCAAACACGAAACAAAGGTTTAAGCAGTTCATTTCCCGGAAATGAGATTCAAATATGCAATACCATTACCAAGTAAGTAAAACAAGCCTACAAATTCCCCTGCTATAAACACCAAGCTTATAATCCCTAACAGGATAAACAGAGATACTATAAATCCAAAACCCTGCGTGAGAACCTCATGACGTAAATGTGAACCCGTCCTAATCGTGATCCCTCAGCTGACTTTTACGACACCCGAGCTGACAGCCAACTGAAACATTACATTTTCTTTCGCCACACATCAGTATAAAGGAAATACCTGAACATATTCCCAAAAATAAACCAAACAATGTCGTGTTTCGGTCACCATTTTGACGTATCGTGAAGGAAAAGATATTAGTCTGGAATCTGGATGTCTATTCCACATCGCAACTCTATCGATGTGCGGTACATTTTGTTTTGCCATCGATTTGCCGTCAAAGTCGTGCCGCAGGTGCGCTCGGGAACACCTAAAATTATCTTGACATTTTATTGGCACGGACCTCGAATCTGTTAATTAAAATGTCTTGGGCACATTTTCCATTACCCAGCAACTTCGATAGCGTATTCCTAAAGAAATTTATGCAATGGAAGTTGGGCAAGAAGGGGCTGTTGTGCTTGCTTTGAACTTTTAAAAATATTTTTTTTCAAAAAATATATTCTTTTCGCTTTAATTATGCCTTGCTGGCAGAATTTCCTTTTTTCCGAGAAAGTTGTGAGAGATTGAAAACCGTATATTTAACCCTTTAAGGAGTCTGCCCACTACGCCGTACCTACCATGAACGTGTTATGAACGCATAAGCATGGAGAGATACGATACGGACTACTATGAACAGTAGAACGTATCAACATATCATTTTTAAAATATATTTACGTTTTGAACGCCAGAGCATAAACGCACTCGCGCCTTCCATGTCAAGCCACGATTTCATCTACCATTTTGTCACATATTTGTGTCGTTTGGCGTACAGGGCACGGGCTTTCTTGTCACATATATGTGACAATGGCCTCAAAAGGTTAATTAATATAACAACAATGTTGGTCAGTGACAGAACGACCTAGTAGGCATAATCTTATACTTTTCAATACAAAGAATATTTTTTGCTTGACACGTTCCTAGCACGGTTGATTATGACACGGTATAGTGGACAGACGCCTTGATTGCTACGCTGTGTAGACGTGATTACTGTTATTATAATTAGTTAGTAATCATTTAATGGGAAAAAAGAAAAGAAGCAGACTTAGCTGTGGGTAGAACCACACGTCTACCATTGATGATGGTGATGATAATGACTAACTCAGGAAAGGTTTATCTGATTTTCTTATGAGTGAATATCGGATTGTACCTACTACAAAATATTGCCTAAAAAGAGCTTCATGGAATAATTTTTAAGTAGCGAATTTATACCCCGTATTTGGGTCGACCACTGCATGTAAAGTACATGTCTATAAATCTCTATGCAAACGGCTTATTTATTGGCTCATACGGTAGACCGGTGATTTGAACGGAATGGGTACCTATTGCCTGTTCGCAATTTGAATCCAATGTTGCCATGTTCATGTTTGCTTTAAAATGTTATTGGTGAGCCGAACTACCATTAAGGCTCGCTGTAGGTGCTATGTTGGTTCAGACTTTACAGTAGATTTGAAATGCGAAAATTTATTTTACCTTTAAGTGGTGGACTGAATCTTGTGGTGTAGACCGTGACCTTGGAACACAAAGGGCAAAGAAGGAACATGGATGGATTTTAGTCAGTACAAGTCTGACACTCCCCTCCGCTCCGCCCAGAGTGGGGGGGGGGGGGGGGTCATTTGATGATTTCCCATACGAAAAAAAAGGCATATCAAGCTACTACAATCTGTCAAATTTCTTTAATAGATTTTTAACTTTATCGCTTAAGCATTAAGTTCAAGGTTGATTGAGAAAATTTGACAGCTTCGGGTAGCTTGCTGTGCTGGCGTCTGTACATTGGTGTATTTTGGTACGGCAGATTAAACAGTAAAAGTGGTTTAGTGACACTAAAAATCTTGCTCTTTGTATTCAAGGCATACTTGACTGCACCGTTGGTCTTGTGGTCGCGACTGCTGAGCGTGGGGTCCTGGGTTCGTTTCCCGGGTCGGGCAAAAATTGCTATTCGGATTTTCCTAAGAAATTTCTCCGTACTAGCCCGGAGATTGGACGTTGACAGTATGATACCTCCGTGCCTCGAAAAGCACGCTAAGCCGTTGGTCTACGCCTGATCTCTTTCCCGTCATGTCGGACTGTGAGAGAAAAAGAACAGAGAGTGTACTTGTGCCTACGCACACTCTTGTACACTATAATATCTCCCGCGCCGATGCGATGACTGGATCTCCGCTAATATTGGCCGCCGTGACCCAAAAACTGTCAGGAGGACTATCGCACCCGATCTGTTCTAGTTATTAAATACTAACATAAGCTAAGAGGCTAAGAGCTCTGTTCTAGTTATTAAATACTAACATAAGCTAAGAGGCTAAGAGCTCTGTTCTAGTTATTAAATACTAACATAAGCTAAGAGGCTAAGAGCTCTGTTCTAGTTATTAAATACTAACATAAGCTAAGAGGCTAAGAGCTCTGTTCTAGTTATTAAATACTAACATGAGCTGGACAGAGGTCCAGTGTGTTAGTAACAATATAACTTTTATATAATAATGACGAGGGTCTCGCTGGGCAGCTGGATCAAGGGCTTGATTCAGAAGGCAGTACTTCTGGACACGGTGGTTATTATTAGGAGGTTCCTCTCTCAAGAGCCCTGGTCACCTGTAGCTCGGACCCTGTCCTGACCCTGATGCCGGTGGGCTACTATTTTCTATATTTTAAAATGTTTTTTAAATAATTTTTGTTAAAAAAAACGTGCCTCGGAAAGCACGTTAAGCCGTTGGTCCCGGGTGTCATTTGTAGATCTTTGACAGTCGTTATAGGTAGTCAGTGGCCCAAAAAGTCTGACAACCAGTCTTACCAAGGGGTATCGTATTACCCAGTAGTAACTGGGTTGTGGAGGTCAGATAGGCAGTCGCTCCACGTAACATACTGGTATTCAGTTGCATCCGATTAGACTAGAAGCCGACCCCAACATAGTTGGGAAAAGGCTAGGCAGATGATGATGATGATGATATAATTTTTGTTAATAAAATAAATATGCGCTCCAGAACGCAAATTGCCGACGTAGCTTATAAATCTGCACGACTAAAACGAGACTGGGCAGGCCATGTCTGCCGGATGCCGGCACAGCTGTGGGCCCGAATATCGCAAGACTGGAGCCCTGAAACAGCTAGACGGGGTCACGGTAGACCGAATAGAAGATGGCGGGACGTCTTGGATGGCTTCCTCGCGAATAGGTGAGAAGAAGTCCATCATCGTGAGAAGTGGAAGGAATGGGGGAAGCCTTTGCTCAGGAGTGGGACAATACGGGCTAACTAAAAAAATAAATAATAATAATATGTTAGAAGAATAAATAAAGGATAATAATCATGTATACCGGAGCTCGTGGCTAAACAATAACAGCCGCTCGGGTCGATCTTTAAGTTAAGCCGTGCTTACCTAGGTTGGTCTGTGGATGGCTGACCGACCATAACATACCGAGTTTCCTCCGTGCCTCGGAAAGCACGTTAAGCCGTTAGTCCCAGCTGTCATCTGTAGATCTTTGACAGTCTTTACAGATAGCCAGTGCCCCAAAAAGTCTGACAACCAGTCTTATCAAGGGGTATCCAGTACTAACTGGGTTGTGGAGGTCAGATAGGCAGCCGCTCCATGTAAAATACTGGTATTCAGCTGCATCCGGTTAGACTGGAAGCCGACCCCAACATAGTTGGGCTAGGCAGATGATGATGAATCATGTATACAAGACACATATTCAGGTCGGCGGTATCCGTCACAATTCGGTGCCAGCCAGGCGAATGAACATGCATTGTATTTTGTTCCCCGACCTGTGTCTTACCCGTCAAGCGGTGACATATAATCCGCTTTCTTCTCGTAAGAGCCTCACGGTTTATAACGATTATATTTACTGTAGATTGGAGTACATTTTTTCTCATGTAGGTAGCATTGAGAGTTCATTCGACATTTGTTGGGGTCATCATGCCGAATCAGGCCGTTCCAAACACACCTACCAATATGAAGTTCTAATTTTCATACTAATTATTTATATAATAGCTTTTAAAAGTCAATATAGGAAACTACGGGACAGAAATAAGTTAGAGCTTAAAGTACCAAATGCAGGTACGGCTTTAATGAGGAAAAGCTTTTTTTGTATGGCCCAAATGATATTTAATAAGTTACCTTGCTCAATAAAAAATCTAAATTTAGTAAATTTCAAGCGTAAATTATGTACTATTTGTAATACAGAAATGTTACTACTCTCTCAGCGACTACTTTGATGACATCTCTTTGACATAAAATACTTGTATGCTCGTAACATGACTATAAAAGCATGACAACTCTCACAGTTCTGTGGACAATATCAATTTTAGATATTTTTCTTAGCAGTAACTTATTGACATCATAACCATTTAATATTGACATTATCTTATTTCATTAAAGATTGACATTACCTGACATTATATTAAAATTGATATTGATATTACGAATTAAACTTTTAACTCTTTATAATACTAGTACCACCTATAGATTAATTTACCTAACTGGCAAAAGCCTCCTTTAAATGTATATTTGTACGCCAAATGGCAAAACATAGAGAAAATATATAATGTATAACAATTATTGTAACATCTTCCACACTATTATAACTAGAAGACGGGATATTTACCATGTTTATTGTTTTCTTTGAGTTCCCGATATTTCCGCGCTGTTGCAAGCACCATGATCACGGATAAACTGAAGTTATTGCGGGTGGGTGTTTATGAGCAGACAAATCGGTCTACCCTCTTTCTTGAACTTCAATCGGGAGGATGGGTTTCAACTGTCGAAAGCCTGGAAACCAGTGGTCCAGCTGTGTAAAAAGCGGAATAGTGCCGAAAAAAGTTCGCGAGCAGACACAGTGAGTTTCGTGTGTCGGGAACAGAATCGAGTTGTGAGTGACAGTGGTAGCGGTACTGAGTGCAAAAAACGAACAAGAAAGAGGGTAGACCGATTTGTCTGCTCATAAACACTTACCCGCAATAACTTCAGTTTATCCGTGATCATGGTGCTTGCAACAGCGCCGAAATATCGGGAACTCAAAGAAAACAATAAACATGGTAAATATCCCGTCTTCTAGTTATAATAATTTTAGTGACCCTGAAAGTTTAAAATCTTATATCTTGCACACTGTTATAACCTATGTTTACAAATAAAGACTATTGATTGATTGATGAGCGAAACGTCGTCGTGTCAATATTTTTTTGGATGTATCATGTTTTTTCGTGTATTGACAACTTTTGTTTCCGAAGACTTAAAAATTGTTTTAAATAAATAATGAAGAACGTTTACAGGAGTAAACGTTCTTCATTATTTATTTAAAGGGTAGGTATTTATTACAAAGTAGAAGTTTGTTCTGGTACACACGCCTCATTAGTCAATACGGAAGTTGCGTTGTGTATTCATTATATTTATATAACTTAAAAGAAATCTTTCTCTTTGAAAAA
The DNA here is from genome assembly GCA_910589295.1 of Noctua janthe. Lineage (NCBI taxonomy): Eukaryota > Metazoa > Arthropoda > Insecta > Lepidoptera > Noctuidae > Noctua > Noctua janthe. The sequence continues at coordinate 6,223,923 of OU342561.1, forward strand.
TACTTTGATTTTTTTTTAACTACTAAGTTAGGGAGAGAAATTTTATGTTCTTACCAAAGTAATAAAATTCGCTGCTACGCATGTTCTTCAATAACATGTTTCAAAATTTAATTTTTTTTTGGGTTCTTCATCATCATAATCATCATTTCAGCTGAAATAATAAATAAAAATAAAAATATTTGTTTGACACTTAAAATTACATGTTACAAGCCAGTCACAATAAGAAAGCACACGAGTATTACCACAAATCTGATACTGTATTTTAGGGGTCAGCGTTCAGCGATGGGTTCTATTTTCATCTAACAGCATTGTTTTTTTTTTTTTTTTGATTTTTTTGTATGATGCATGTCATGTCCCTGCGACAAATAAATATTTTCTCTTTCTTTTCTTTCTTTTCTTTCTTTCTTTCTTTCTTTCTTTCATTGAAAGTGTCGCTACAGAGTTGACAGATAAGGTTATTGCCATTTGGTAATACATATAGATAAAATTAAAGACGTCCACTGCTGGACATAGGCCTCCCCCACGTGTCGCCACATTGACCAGTCCTGTGCGTTTCGCATCCAGCGGATCCCCGTAACCTTCACCAGGTCATGGGTACACCTAGTGAGAGTTTGAGTTTTACGTTTTTGGGTTTAATAAGGTTAAAATACATTGGTAGGTAATTACTTTGATAAGAGCCAACGAGGAAAGCTGGGTATTGGGTAGTACACTTGAGGCCATTTTACATAATTGACTTTAGGTAGGTATCTCTTTCCCTGTAACATAACCTTGTCTCCAAAAATTTATTTCACAACATATTTTCAGCAGTATTTTTTTTTCTAGCAGTATCAGAAAACAAAAGAAAAGCGCCTCTTTTATTCTAAATTCAAAATGTTAAAATGTTTGGATAAAATACACCGGGGAACGGACATGCGTCAGTCGCCCAGTCAATGTGGTACGAGCTAGTGAAAATCACGAGGTAATATGGTAGCAAAATGAAAATACAGGTTTTTATTTTGATCTATGTCTCTGTTTAAAGGAATGCAACGTGACACGTGTTCTCGGGAACCACATGATTTTTTTTTGTTTTGGCATCCACTAATCAGGTTCGTAAAATGCAACTAAAATATTATGAATTGAAGATGAAGCCTGGCATTTTCGAAGGCCATAATAACTTTAATACTCCTGATCAATCCGTCTGTCAAGCATAGTCATCATTATCCTGCCCTTATCTCAAATCATTTGGGGTCGGCGCAGCATGTCTTCTTCTTCTATACTTCTCTATTACTCGTCATCTCAGTAGTCACCGTCTGCAAAGCGTAGTGTGAAACCTTTTCTAGCAATCCCATCTTGATTACAAGAAAAAACACACAGCAACTAAAGGGCCTATCTTCTGTAATATAATAAGCAAAGTGAACTTTATTTCTATCTGGTTTAAACATGAAATTCTTTTGTTACAGTATCCACTTCTTACAACACTATGCCTGACTGGTTTTCAAAAACGAAAAACCTACCTTGTTTCCCTCAGTTTTGTCAGCATTCAGTTATTCCAGAAAATGTTCATAACAACAGCAGAAACTGACAAAAGATCCGCGAACTTGCTGAGATTATTTGGATGAATATTTGTTAAAACTTTTGCTCCACAACTCTTGGAGTTCGTTAACAATAGTTTTATTTTTTATTTTTTGTTGTTGTTGTACCGTCATTTTTCGTATAGATGGAAGATAATGTTAGCATAAAAAAATATGTTTTGACGGACAACGATGATGTAGTTACTTTGATCTAGCAGTAAAATTTCAAAGTCCAGGTGGCCTACCATGACGACTTAAGGCAGGAGTAATTCCAGTGTGGGAAAGAGATGGCGCTAGACGATCTGTATAGCTCTGTCTCTTTCCCACACTGGAATTACTTCTGCTTTAAGACGTCATAGTAACCCCTCCAGGTGGCCTACCATGACGTCTTAAAGCAGGAGTAATTCCAGTGTGGGAAAGAGATGGCGCTAGACGATCTGTATAGCTCTGTCTCTTTCCCACACTGGAATTCCTTTTGCTTTAAGACGTCATAGTAACCCTCCAGATGGCCTACCATGACGTCTTAAAGCAGGATTAATTCCAGTGTGGGAAAGAGATGGCCCTAGACGACCTGTACAGCTCTGTCTCTTTCCCACACTGGAATTACTTCTGCTTTAAGACGTCATAGTAACCCCTCCAGGTGGCCTACCGTGACGTCTTAAAGCAGGATTAATTCCAGTGTGGGAAAGAGATGGCCCTAGACGACCTGTACAGCTCTGTCTCTTTCCCACACTGGAATTACTTCTGCTTTAAGACGTCATAGTAACCCTCCAGGTGGCCTACCATGACGTCTTAAAGCAGGATTAATTCCAGTGTGGGAAAGAGATGGCCCTAGACGACGTGTATAGCTCTGTATCTTTCCCACACTGGAATTACTCCTGCGTTAAGACGTCATAGTAACCCTCCAGCGCTAGTGGATCTCGCCCATAAATCAAAACTCTGTTTACTGTGATAAATTAAAATACAAGTAATTGGTGTACCTATATGATGCTATACTTAATTAATTTTAACTTTGTCATTCATAATAAATATTTTAATCAGTGGTTGCATTTTGTAACGGAATACAACCCGACATTTGTAATCTGCGGTCAGTTACCGACCTCAAAACCTTTATGAATGTGCTGGTATTAAAATTTTATGTTAAACAAACTGGTCGATGATCGATGTGGTGACACTAGGAGGAAGCTTATGGTGGTGATGACAAAGACTGGGAGAGTACATAACATCACGCCTGTAATCCAAGAAGGGTTAGGCAGAGGTGTACCTAATAGTACACCCACATTTCGGCAGTTATGTTTAAGTCCCATGGGACATAAAGGAGGCGGCCCTAATGCCATCAACCGCGTAGAAATCCAGACTCCGTGGCGGCTACTGAGAAATTCCTGAGGGGACTGGGAGAGTATTGATGAATAAAACAACAGAGCCATGTTATGACGACACTGCCTTAGTGCACTTTATTATTACATCATTATTACGCGTCAGACAACGCAAATATAACAATCAATTCAAAACAATGCATTAATTATCTATACAACTACATTTTAAAAATTGTGTATATTTATATCACATAGTGTATGTTTTTGATTTTATACTCATTACTATTCGAATTTTTGGATAATTTATTTATTTAGTTTTTTACCTCATTAGTTATATTTTTGTGTTATATAATTTGTTTCAGGTACCTACGCACTATATGACTGAAATAATGGAAAAGAAAATCTACTTTAAACATGGATGTAAGAAAAAAAAATGAAAATGGTGTTATAGTTTTTCACAAGATTATACATTTTTACCACTGCCCAACATTTCAAAGACGAATGGTTTTAGGGTGAAAGGGTACCCAACAAATACTTAATGAACTTAGCTGTCGAAGTTTCTGAGAATTCGAAACGGATTCATTAATAAATTGGATCTGAAAAGATGTCGAAAGAAATACCTATTATGTTTATAATTAAACTTTCTTTACTACATTCATGTTTTAATTAAATTGTCGAGGCTTGAAAATAGCTAGGTTCTTTGAAAAATGGATGCGGTTCGCAATTTAGTGTTTTTCTATATTTATTTTTGACAGATCTGCGTCTATTTATAAATCCAGTAGTCCTTCATACTACCGATTAAAACAGTTCATCATTTTACAACATAATTTAACCCCGTGACTCAACAGAATTTCCTCTTTTTTTAACCGACTTCAAAAAGCGAGGAGGGTGTTTGACCCGAAGCTTTAGTTCACTGACTTTCTGAAACGCGAGCCGCACCCACTCTATTTACCTTCCACCCGTACACTGGTTTCGACAGAGGTATATTATGAATAAAGTTACTTTTATATTATGCACGAAAAATTCCTTTTTAGTTTGAAAAACACAGGGGTATTGTGGAATTCATTTCAAGGCCAGTTTGCACCACAAATCGCTATAGACCGACCGTTTTAATGAGTCCTCGCGAAGGTATCAATTTTAATGAATATTTTAAAGGTTGATCACGTATTGGTTCAATTAGTATCGTAATACCTACGTAGATTATGGTTATTTTAAAGCAAATAACCTGTGGGATATTGTTAGGACTTTGTGGACGCTTAATGTGCTTTTGATGGGGCAAGACGGAGGAATCATTTAAGCGGTCTAAAAATGTGTTAACTAAGCTATTTAAACATCGTTCTGTTTATCAATCAATTGAAGATGACAGAGGGACACTGATTTTTAAATAATATGTTATTAAATGCTTAAGCTGTTATGTATGATGCAAACGAGCCTAAATGTATTTAATTTATTTTAGGATCGACTAGTAATGTGTTTCACATCCCAGTATTTTTAGAAACTTTATGAAGAATTAGTTTAAAGAAAACTGTAGACATTTTCGTTTTAATGGAAACTAAGAAATAATAACATTACAAGAACACTACTCACCACTTAACCAGAATGATATGAGAAAACATTCGTAACATGTATTGTCGTTTTATTATTATAATAACTTCTTAATACTAATGTATAAACTATTACTAAATGTTTTGTGTTAGTCTATTGATATTTGTATTGTTTTTGAATAAACATTTATTCAAAGTTTATCCTTAATTACGAATAATTGAATGTACTCTACAAGCGGTGAAGTGTTGCGTGAGGGGGGCATTCAGCTAAAAGAGGGGGGGGGGTATGGGTATCGTAAGTCACAATTCATGTTAGAAAGAGATGGATGGAGTCTCTTAAGGGTGACTTCTGACATCACTATTTCAGGAAAACTCTTGTACCAATTTGCGAAATCCAGTTGGTGTCACTCCTAGATCTGATCAAGTGACGTTTCTAAATGAGCCAACAGTAAATCTGCCGTATGTATAGTTTATCAACCCAAGGACAGACAAATGATGGTCAAAAATTAAATTAACCAGCCTTTAAAACACAATAAAAGATTATTTGGATAATAAATGGCAACACCTTTACCAGTTATTAAGCTGGGTAGGTACTTGTTAGTGATGTCTGAACACACCCTCTATTCCGGAAATAGACCAGCTTAAAGGATAAGCCACCAAGGGACTGACGCAGCACATTCTGCCAATGAGAATTTAGATAAGGTTTCATAACATATTTCAGCGGCTGGTAAATATAGCTGGGAATGTGTGAACGTGTATGAAATGGGTCAGGAAAAGCGGAAAGGAATTCAGTTATAGACTACACTTGGATGTGACCCGCACATTTTTATTATTACGGACTTTTAGAAGAAAGATCTTTATAGAGTTGTCGAAACACCCAACGTAACAATATTAAATATTGATAAAGCAAACAGCGTTTTACATTCTTAATCAGAACACACAGAATAACTAAATACTTGAGACATTAGGCAACCATTTCAATTCTTACAATATTACCAGTATAGTAGCAAAGACTAAAACTATAAAATAAATATTAGCATTATCAAGTTGTAATTAACTATTTCATACAAAATATTGTAGCAAGCGAAACGTATAACTAATTATTACTCTAATATTATTAACCATTTACCTAAAATTCAGTCACATTCATCTTAAACAAGCACTTGCATATATTTGCTCTGAAAATTGAACACTTTACATAACAAATTATTTACTCACGCGATTACATAGACGTTGTTAGGCGTAACCAAGAATTTCGTTAATGGTTTTTGCGGTAATCAAAACGAACTTTATTAGGCCAATAGAAAGTATTACAATTCGATGAACGTAAACAAAACAAATTGTCCTGTTTCCATATTACCCACTAAGAGATATTCCAATTATTCGTTCAGTATGTTATTGACATTCGATTTACCGTAGCTTTTCCGCATGTATCATTGATACGGGTAAAACCTCTTTTATTTTGGGTTACCTCTGTTCAGTTTTCCGACTATTTATGTGTTTTGTCACCGACACATTCCCAGCGTAGTCCCCTGTTGTCAGGCTCCGTGATATGGCCCCTAAATCCGTCACTACGCGGATGATGCTATTGAAATCCCCAACATAATTGATTCAACATAGTTTGTGCGATGCGGTAGCGAACATTTAAATGAAATATCAAAAAATAGTTGTTACTACTCGATCCTAATACTGCCACTATTTTTATTATATTTTAATATACAGACACGGCCCCTATACATTTATTATTTTATAGTTTGCGTTACAGCTCTATGTATATATCTATTTTTTTCGTAAAGTGCAATCGAAAGAGGTTAATTTTGATATTAGTACCCATGATACAGACCAACTCATTACCCACTTGATTCCCGTGTTCCACCATCTTAGTCTTTATAACAAGAATTTATTTAAAACTCGACTAATTGGTAAAAAATGTCTACATTTCGACACCTACATTCTCATAAGGCTTCTTCGTAATAAACTCCTACGTCGATCTGAAACAATACAAACGTTCAATGAGTTAACATTACTTACCTAAAGAATTTCGAGAGATAAATCGCTTTGGCACTGAGAATGTTTCATAAGTTAAGTTCAATGCTCTCTCTGATTTTTTGGAGAAAGGTACAATGTTTCAAGTTTTCGGATTCTAAGTCGATTTTATGAAGAATTTATTTATTTATTTACGAATTCAAAATAAATAAATTAAAGCAAATAATAATTAAAGCTTTGGTTCTGTTGAAACTACCAGAGTGTCATTTCAGTTAATGATAAACTTGTTATTAGCTTGTTGTCGGAAATATTTTAGTAATAACAGTGGAATGCTATGTACAATGACAGACATTAATAACACACATACACTTAACATCACTCCTGTAATCCCCGAGGGATGAGGCACGGCGTTCCTAAAGTAAGCCGATACACTCACATTTTGCCAGTTACACATATACAGGGTTATTTGTAAAACACCAACAACCTCGCAGGAGTAGATTACTAACATCATAAAAACAACATTTGTTCTACGGCTTTTCCGAAAACAGACAAAAAAAAACGACTTTTCATACAAAACTCGATCAGCTGTTCGGACATATGTATGGAAAGTTGAATTTTTTTTGTCTGTTTTCGGAAAAGTCGTAGAACAAATGTTGTTGTTTATGATGTTAGTTATCTACTCCTGCGAGTTTGTTGGTGTTTTACAAATAACCATGTATAAGGTCTAACTATTCATATACGAAATATTTTCAGGGAATCATCTAACGGCTATAACAAAGCCATTTTAAGGGATTTTTTTTTATCTGAGTATATTTTTTTTATAAAAAATAAATAATTTAAAATTACTTGACCCACAAAAAATAAATACTGGCTCCTTATTTTTAAGCATCCATTACGCTAGTTTACTACGTCCTGTTTACCTACTGTCATTGTTAGAATATGGGAGTAAACGTTTTATGCAAAAGTCTCAAAAAATTTTAGAATTATAATAATTTCGTAAAAAAAAAACACTCAGATATTATTTTTTTTCGTTGCCATGGCGACTTTACGACTTATAGAAGTTACTCTTAAAATATTTCGTGTATGAAAAGATAGACCTTATATACTGTATAGGTCTTATTTGTAATATGGGTACACTCTAGTCTACTATTAAGATAATCATAATGGAAAAAAAATTATAAACTCTTTGACTGGCCTGGGATTACAACCCAAGACCTCGCGATCAGCAATAACGATCCATAGACCAACGAGGCTGTCTCAAAGTTGGTCAGATATTAACAATACATAACCCCTATAATCCCCGAAGGGTTAGGCAGAGGTGTACCTAATAGTACACCCACATTTCTCCAGTTATGTTTTAGTCCCACGTAATAGGGGGCGAGCCTATTGCCATCAACCAGGCGCAAATCTAGACTCCGTGGCTGCTACTGAGATGGAAAAACCGAATAAAACTTTGCCCGATCTGGGAATCGAACCCAGGACGTCATGCTCAGCAGTCGCGCTTGGTGACCACTACATCAACGAGGCAGTTGATAGTCAGATATTTAACAGGTACAAAAAGGGTATACTCACATATTATATCAGTGCTTATACTACACCACATGAACAGGACAGCTGCCTTTAGCTCTAACGTTGTCTAGCGGTGGTGCGATCACCACGTACGTGTCTCGACTGGCCATAGGAACCTCATCATCATCTCCCGCAAACAGTGGAGGCGGGGGGATGACGTCATCATCCACCTCATCTTCCGTCACCTCGGACCTCTTGCTCTTCCCTGGCATGTAGTTCATGACACACGTCACCGCGATGAGAAACAGGAAGAATATGAACACCACATCGAACATGATTAGAAAGTTCAGCATTACAAGTTGCATGACACTGGCTAACTCCCCTCACATTCTGCGCGCGATAAACTGAGAGGCACTGCTATGCTCATCTTATAGCATTGTTGTGGTGGTTTAATATCTGGAACAAAGGAACGCAGTATTAAAATCAGTTTGAAAAATCTTCTATCTAGTCTTTTGTCCAACTAGGCTGGGATTAGCTTCCAGTCTAAACACCCAATTGCCTTAAAAGCAGTATTTTCATGAAACGAGTGCCTATCTAAGCCATTGATATGCACTCGTGATTTACCCTCCTGGAGCAGTCGCGTAAAAATACGAAAAAAAAAAATTAAAACAACTTGTGGATGACTAGATTGACTAAACGTCTCGATGTCAATCGACTTTGCAATTCATCAATGTCTATTCCGATTTTCAACGATTTCTCGAATGTCTTTTATTCGTGATTGGGTTCAGTGATCGCTAAAGTATTAGACTTTTTATCGATCATCTATCAATTGTCGAAGATACGTTACTTAAATAATATTGCCTATTAAACGTGCTTCATTTCAGGGAATAGTTCATTGACCTAAAATACCTCTTCCAAATTCGAAAACAAAACATGATCATCCAATAACAGTTACGATACCCATTCTAAGAAATGGTTTTGGGTAACTACTTCGGCTCAACAACATAAACGGATGTAAAACCAGACAAATTAGCAAATAGAATATCCTTCTCCAAATTCTGTAACATGCTTTTTCGAAGTCTTACTCGGAAAAATGATCCGTGAAACATCGAGTTTTCCGCTCGGAAAACTCTAGTGCGGTCCCATTACATTGTTTTCACGCACAGTTTAATCTGGTTTTAAATCGTTACAAAAAGAATTGGCTGCCTACCTCTGATACGCATTTTAATACGGAATTCGGACCTCACTTTCCGGATTCCCCAAAGCTCTTCGTTTTAAAAACCATACATTTTAATCGACTACCTTTACGATTACCGGCTTAAGTAAAGCAAATAAATATTTATTTCTGTTTCACATTTACATGTTAACGGAACGAATAAATCGGGTGGAGGATTCATTCTCTTTGTTCACGTAATGGCCGTAACTTTGAGATTTATGAACTGAACCTTTCATTGACAGTATCTTATATGTTTTGTTACTGAAACGTCGGTTCGTATCATGCCTCGTGTCGGCGCAAAATATTTTGTTGAATTTATTGCTGAACATTGGCAGGCTTCGGGGAAAAGATTTTGGATGGTGATGGTGATTTTGATGGTTTAGTGACCTCTTTTTAAGTATAACAACTTTTTAGGTGTAATCTTAAAGATCCTGTAAAGGTTAGGTAGAGGTGTACCTAATAGTACACCCACATTTCACCAGCTGTGTTGTTTTAAATCCGTTGTAACAGGGGGAGCCTATTGCCATCATTCGGACACAAATCCAGGCTCCGTGGCTGCTACTGAGTAATCCCTAATGGAAAAACCCAATATCACTTTGTCCGACCTGGGAATCGAACCCAGGACCTCAAACCCAGGTGCTCAGCAGTCACTTAAGACCACTAGACCAATGACGCAAGTCCTCCATTGATTTTTTTTATAAAACAAAGTACTAAAGCATCTACCTCTTATGAAACCGATATCAAAATTCCATGACCATATTTGAATTTGAAAGCGAATATCTTTTAGGTCATCAGTACGAATAAAGCAATTACACTTTTTACATTTTTCCGTTCTCATTTTTATTCAGAATCACGTTTTTATCTCAACAGCCCTCTGCGAAGAGAATGAAAAAAAGTGTTGTCAACATAAAATACGTCGCAATACAAAACGACGTCTATCCTTTATCAAATTGTTACTTTACTTGTAAAAAGTTCACGAAGTTTCTTACATTTGCGTAGCCGAAGGGGAAAGGGCAAATGTTTTGTCTTTGTAAAAGATATCAATTTGATATAAGTAAAGGACACGAAGTTTCTTGATAACAAAGTTAGTGGTTCGATGTTCCAGTAGCGAACGGTTGGTTACCACCGATCACGTTATCAGATTGAGTTAGCCACGGATCACGGCGAGTTGTATCCACTGATACCATGATCCGTTTTCTCTAAAAATTAATGAACGTTTTTACCCACTGATCAAGGGTCAATTTTTGTAAGAGGTAAGCCGGAGTACATATCTTTAATATGATTGTCGGAACAGGTCATTAGTACGGACATAAAATGAATCGCAAGTCCGCTGGTGGTGACGTCACGAGACCTACTTACAAGTCTACCCCCAACACAGCGTGGCTTCTACAGAGCACTGATGTTACAGCTCGAGGCGAAAAGGACATTAAATGTCTGATCGCAGCGGAGTTGAGACGTCTTGGAACTGTACCCGATTCATTGATCCCCGTGTTATTGTGTTAAGTTGTAATGTCAAGTAATTTGTTAGTTTATTATAAACAGTGTATCGCACCTAGTGCATTTTCATTGCACGAAACCCATTGTCTGCCCGCATGATGAACGAGCCTAACTGAATAAATCCTGACAAATCCAACATGATTACATTATTTGTCTGTTGAATACTGACTGTGCCATTTTTCGAAGGGAAACCGGTAAGGATCGAGTTGTATGGAACCTTCGCTACTGCGTTGTACTGAGAAGAGACATCGTTATATTCGTATATTTAGTTTCGGTACGTATAAATACCGGCGTGTCAAACTATTTTTGAAGCCGATTCCAAAGTTAGTACAAAAGCTGGAAGGGTGGTGCTATAAGAAGAGGGGCGTATTTCTAACTTGCTGTTACCCGTAACTTTGTCTACATGTATTTTGTTTTTCATTATTTTTAAATACAAATCAACATCTGCCTAGCCTTTTCCCAACTAAGCTGGGGTCGGCTTCCAGTCTAACCGGATACAGATGAATAGCTGTATTTTAATTGGAGCGACTGCCTATCTGACCTCCACAACCCAGTTAGTACAGGGTAATACGATACCCCTTGGTGAGACTGGTTGTCAGATTTTTTGGGCCACTGTCTACCTAACGACTGTCAAAGATCTACAAATGACAGCCGGGATCAACAGCTTAACGTGCTTTCCGAGGAACAGAGGAAAGTTGGTACGTAATGGGTGGTCACCCATCCACAGACCAACCTAGGCAAGCACGGTTTAACCTAATGATCGACCCGAGCGGCTGTTATTATTTAGCCACGAGCTATTTTTAAATACAAATATCCAGAAAAAAAAAACAGTCCATGTCCTCTTTTATTTCCTGGGTTACCTAACTGATAGTTATCATAAATCCATAACGATCTCTTCAGTGGTTGAGGCGCGAAAAGTATACAGACAGTCAGATAGATAGACAAAGATACAGGCAGACAGAAAAAGATTCTTTCAAATTTAATTATTCTGAATGTAATTTTATTCGAGCTGCCTTGTTCGAGTATTGTTAACAACAAACATTTGTTTTCAATTTGGGTCATTTAGTAAAGTAAGTAATCAATTGGCCAAATTAATTTGTTATTCATCGAACAATGATTTCCAATACATTCTTTATTTCGTAATCGGCTTTGTACTCTCCATTTAGAAATCGTAATTAAATTACCGTTTCAGTGGACTTAAAATGGATTCGACAGCTAGATTCTGTGTATTAATTAAAATATGAAAGTTTTAAAGCTACACTCAAGAACCTCATTATTTTAAAAGCGGCTGAAGCAATCTATGAAATTCGTGGGTAACATTCTTTGGGTCCGTTTCTCCGCTCGACTAATATCCGCAGAAATCGTTTGACTAAAATAATGGTCTTGGAACTCGATTCTACTTTTATACGCCGCCATCTTTGGAGTTTCTTAGATATTAAATTTGATTTCTATAATTCAGAAATCTTGTTGATTTAAACGTTGGATCTACGGTTCGTACAGACAATTTAATTTGTGGGTTTGGTAAATCTGTTTAATGGCCTAGAGCAGACATCTAACTAATTTATGGGTGACCCTCTGGAGACTTGTTGATCGCGAGAATTTGTTATCGCATTTTTGGACCTTTGTCACATTTTGCATCCTCGTTGACTGGTGGAATTAGGAGTAAATGTTACGTATTTTCCATTATCATTTCGTATGTTCTAACCAAATAGTTGCTTAATCTATAAACTATCTGGTTTTTAAGTAACCATGACTCTTTTAAATTCCTCTTTTATCTACTAAATAAACAAATACGAATATCCTGTTACTGCTCGGCAAAGGTTTCTTCCAATGACTAACAGTTATTACGAATATCACCTGCCTAGCCTTTTCCCATGTTGGGGTCGGCTTGCAGCCTAACCGGATGCAGTTGAATACTAGTATTTTACATGGAGCGACTGCCTATCTGACCTCCACAACCCAGTTAGTACTGGGTAATACAAAACGATACCCCTTGGTAAGTCTTGTTGTCAGACTTTTTGGGCCAGTGACTACCTGTAACGACTGTCAAAAATCTACAGATGACAGCCGGGACCAACGGCTTAACGTGCTTTCCGAGGCTCGGAGGAAACACGATATGTAATGGGCGGTCACCCATCCACAGACCAACCTAGGTAAGCACGGCTTAACCTAAAGATCGACCCGAGCGGCTTTTTATTTAGCCACGAGTTCCTCCTTATTACGAATATCTTAATTCAAGTAAAATGGTTTTTGTAGCTATAAAACGGACAAAGTAACACAATTCACTATTTTCAATTTCAAATGCCTTTTACTTGATACAATTTACACAATCCAATAATATTGAAAACAAGCGAATGGTTCGGAAAATAACAAAAAAAACCCGAATCACACCTACATTACACATTCCCAATCTAGCCTGAAAGAAAAGCTGTTTTCTATTGTCCGTAGTTGCAAAAAAGAAAATAGAAATGCCTACGTAATACTAGATAGAAAATAGAACTGCCTACACAACCAACAACAAAAAAGAGACAGATGTTTTTGCTTTTTTCATGCCAGAATTAGATAGCAACAGGTTTCTTATTAAGGAGCTCGTGGCTAAATAATAACAACCGCTCGGACCGATCTTAAGGTTAAACCATGCTTGCATGGGTTGGTCTGTGGATGGGTTACCACCCATTACATACTGATTTTCCTCCGTGCCTCGGAACGCATGTTAAGCCGTTGGTCCCGGCTGTCATTTGTAGATCTTTGACAGTCGTTACAGGTAGTCAGGGGCCCAAAAAGTTTGACAACCAGTCTTACCGGAAGCCAACCCTAACATAGTTGGGAAAAGGCTAGGCAAAAGATGAACAGGTTTCTTATTAGCGGAGATTGTAGAATGGATCATCGGTTAGTTTTATCAGTAATTTCAGGGTTAATATCATCTTTAGTTCCAAAATCGGTCATGTTTTCAAGAATAGGTACGCACGACGACCAATCAAGCAATGTAAACCAAATTAAGCTGATCTCTCGTTGTGCGGGCAGCTCATACAAAGCGAGGTCAGGTTATATTTATAGCTTGATGTGCTGCCGTGTGAATATTTCATAAAGATAAATATTTCGAATACATAAATAATAAAATGAAATAAACAGTACAAACGTGCATGATAAGTTCATCCTCTGTAGCCACTGGATGGGAAAATATTTCGGAAAATAGAATTTTCCCATCAGCGTCCGATTCCAGAGCCCATAACATGATAAACTTACGGTAAGTTCATAATTTTTTCTTTTTTTTTCCGACCCCGGACTGAATTACGTGCCAGAACCGAAGGCTGTAAACTCTGAAAAGGTTCCAAACCTGTCCTCTATTGCTGGCAGTACGAAATAAAGTATGAAATGTTGAAATGCCTTTTTATTAAAATCGCGGAGATATCTGAGGCCAAAGTTCTGAATTTTTCACTTGTTTTTTTTTTTTTTAATACAAGTTCCAATATTATAATTTTATTTTAAATACCGCCACGACCCCTGTACTATTTAGTGCATCCAACAGCACAATATTTTAGTGCGTTACATTAACAATACCGTAAACCGTGATTTTCACACCAAAAAGGCTTTTCCCAAGATAATTGTTACGCAATGTAAGTAACATTGCGTTACAATTATCTTGTAGTATTATTAGTATTATCTAGTTTGATGTACACACTACACAAAGATTTGTGAGTGCTACATAGGTTATTCGCACTTGGGCAATGTCGATCTCCTGTCGCACAATCATTCGTCGCACTAGCGAGATGTCGAGCTTTAGCTTGTCGCACAAGCGTGCATTCGAACTATGGTGAGCCGCAGTACAGTTTTGTCGCACAAGCGTTTATCGCACATCCGTTTGTCGAGCTCACGTAGTGCACTTAGTCTTAAATACTTAACGAGTGTACAACATAATTTTAATATTCTCACCACTAAACCGTTTAAGCTCATTAATTCCAAAGTTCATAAGCGTAAGAGTACAGCGATTTATGTATTATCCCTTCCAAGGGTCTTAACGAAGTTACTGGCTAAAACATTAAACGTTAAGCAGGTGGAAGGCCCGAATTATAAGGGTTTGTGGCTGTAAACTAAGTTAGCCGTAAGAAAATGTAGCGGATGGCGTGGTCAAAAGCCTTTGTTGGTTGCGATCCAGCAATATAATTTGAGGCTTAGATTTAAATAATTTAAGTCGAAGATCGTTTAAGGTTTTATATTTAGAAAAGGTGAAATTTCCGCTACTGGCTAGCGTGGGTTTGAGAGTACAATCTTCGGGTCTGGCAAAGTAGTATTGGTTTTTTCTGGTTTTTCATCTCGCTGAAGTCTAGATTCGTTTACGGGAAAGGCAATGCACACATTATTACATGGGGCTAAAAGTATACTGACAGAATGTGGACACATCTGCCATATTTTCAGGCTTATTAATTATTATGTAAAACTGTAGTTAAAGTAATGTCAAACATCTACTTTTCCGTCAATGTCTTGCTTCCATTTCCTAAGTTTTGTTGAGAAAAAGTCCTTTATCCTGTATTTTTGTCCTGTATTGCTGGTCAAACTTCGTAATTTAGGATTACGAAGTTTAAGGCTGTGAAGGACTAAATCTAGGCCGAGATTTGTGGACGTGAGAAAAAGGTAAATACTCGCGGGTATTTTATATACTTTTTACTAAGAAAAGTATCTTATTTCAGTCCTACAGAAAAACCACTTTACGTCGTTTGGGTACCTACTTTCCAGATGAACCTATTTTGTGATTATACTTGACTCAATCAATGATTTGTTGATTTTATTTCTGTAAACATAATTTAATTTTTTATTTCCCTAATTTACAACTGATTGACTGACTGATTGCAAGCTGCAAGTATTTACAAGTTTACGATTGCCTGAAAGTAAAATCAGTCGACCATTCCAAAAGCCTACCATTTTCTGTGTAGCTTTTTCTCACCTTTGTTGAGGTCAACTTCCAGTCTTACCCGGTTGTAGCTGAATACCAGTATTTTACATGGACCGACTGTCTATCTAAAAGCCTTCAATTCATTTTCTAATAAATTTTTCACCTCAATAACGCGGTATCAGTGAAACAACAGGTAAACTAGTTACCTAATTTACACTGGCTATTGGCTATACGAGGCGCTATAGCGAGCGTCCTCATTAGCCTAAGTACTCTCTCGCGGCTCGCGGTAATTGGTCGTTTGTTTTGCAGCGTATCCACCGATGGGTGTTGTCGAGATCATGGGATCAAAGGTATTGTCGATGAATCTTTTGTAGGTGTTGAGATTGTTGTTTGCGCGTAGCTAGGGAGAAAAAGCAGGTTTTTTTATAAACAAAGTACATCATGCATAATCAGCCTATAATGTTTCCACTGCTGGGACACACGGCCTCCTCATTATGAGAGGGAATGAGCTACAATCCACCACGCGGACCCAGTGCGGGTTGGTAGATGTCACATGTCTTCGAAATTTTGGTTCTAAGACATGCCGGTTTCCTCACGATGTTTTTCTTCACCGTTTTTGAGAGCAGTGGTGATGAAATAAATTACACAAAGTAATGCGCATGCCTGGGTTCGAACCCACGACTTACTGTTCGTAAGTCGGAGCTGCCACCACTGGGCCGCTGCTCTCAAGTACATCATATTTTCCGTAAAAATTATTTTGAACACATTTTAAAAATATTTTTCAGTTGTGAATTTTCTGTTTTTTTCTTTCTTAAGTTCATCTGTTTCGTGTTATTGTTTCTTGTCTAATCCAAATTTGTTTGATTACTATATACTATCAATATTTTCAATTTTTTTCGGTCCAACTCCTACTCACTTTGAGGTGAATGAACTTAAAAAACCTAACGTCTGCAATACCGGACAGATTTCACCTCCGGTCCTTAACCCTTCGGAAATCGAAATCGCACAATTCGTAAGCAAATTTTCCGCAAGCTGGCACTTAGGCTATGGCGTCGGGAATCTTGACAGGCCTGTCACACATCAGCTTTACGTCACTCACCAAAAAGGGTGTCAAAGGGGTGGGGAAAGGAGGAATAGCCCTCCTCAACGTCGTGTCTGATTGTAATCCTGTCCCATCACATATGTTTTGTTTCCAAACAATGTCAGTATTACATTCTTCGTACGCGTTGTTTTTGTTATACACAACCTGTGTTAGGTTTAAACCAGATTAATAAAGCTTCGGTACCCTATATGGAACACTTGATATAATACGTTAAGGCAGTGTTAATACTGTTCAATTTGGCGTACCTACGTTTTGTGGCCAGATAATAGCGGGTTATATGATTTTTATTGGTAGTACTCATAACCTTATCAATACCCTACCCGTACGGACCAATTCGGTCAGTAAGCAGCTTATCGAATGAATATTAGCTACCTATGGAAAATACTTTATACTTATCGAGATACTGGGAATTTAGCTTGGTATTATTCCACCACAAATACCATCAATTTAATCTTCACTAACAAGAGGAACTCAGAATTTGCTACCTATCTCTCATCATCTGCCTAGCCTTTTCCCAACTATGTTGGGGTCGGCTTCCAGTCTAACCGGATGCAGCTGAATACCAGTATTTTACATGGAGCGACTGCCTATCTGACCTCCACAACCCAGTTAGTACTGGGTAATACGATACCCCTTGGTAAGACTGGTTGTCAGACTTTTTGGGCCACTGACTGTGCCTAACGATTGTCAAAGATCTACAAATGACACCCGGGACCAACGGCTTAACGTGCTTTCCGAGGCACGAAGGAAACTCGGTATGTAATGGGTGGTCACCCATCCACAGACCAACCTAGGCAAGCACGGCTTAACCTAAAGATCGATCCGAGCGGCTGTTATTATTTAGCCACAAGCTCCTCTTGCTACCTATCTCTCGAACATTAGAATATTTAGAAAAGTATGTACGTTACTATAACTAAACGTGGCCTATGTTACGTTATAGAAACTTGTTTCTCAGTAGCGATTCCCATACAAAACATAGTTCGAAATACGCCTTTGGTTCTTGCTAACAATTCACACATGCAAAGCTTGGTTCAAAACACCCACACGATGCAGCATCTGTTTCAATTTCTATAGAAACTTTATCAATGGCTGAACATAATGCAGGCTATACATTTTGTTTGATTTCTCATCTTCTCTCCCTTATTGAGAAGACATACTACAGAGTACGGAATTGGACTAGAGATGCCAATGCTAATAACACCCGTGGCCGCCCAAAAAGTTCGGCTGTCACAGGCATTTGTCAGCCATTGTCACATGCCGTCAGTTTCTGTAAGTGATGGGCAACGAAAACTTTTAGTGACACGCTTACACTTCAGTTAAGTTATCTGTGCAGGCGGGGAAATAGAGAACTAAAATAAATGTACAAAGTTTGACATTTCGAAGGATTTTTTCTTGACAAGCTGCGCCACCTTGAACTACACACTTAAGGTGGTTATACAACATGGATAAACTGCGAACTGACTGCACACACACTGGCATTATCTGTCAGAACCTAGCATCCGAAGCCGCATCCACAATTTATCCGTAGCGGCTTGAACGAATCTTAACAGCGTCGCCAAGGTGCGATTAAACACAGCGGACCGGACGGCGGATTTTGACAGATATTTCAGTTCCCGGACACTATGTCAGATATTTCAGGACGTGGAAAACACCTGGATAATAAGGGAACAAACCGGGAAGTGTGGCAGAAAAAAAGGGAGGCCTATACCCAGCAGTGGGTGATTCCAGGCTGATATGATGATGATGATGACATTAAAACGCGGACTTTGTCAGATATTTCAGTATGCGGACTTTCGATAGATATTTTAGTACATTAATTGGCGGAATACGGTATCGCTTCGGCAATTAGTCCATACCGGTTTGACCGGGTTTAAACAGCGTCGCCAAGGACTTTCTGTACTCTGTAGCTTACTCAGAAACGTCCTCGATCAGAAACAATACGGCTCTGATTCTGCGGCGTGTCAATCAGTCGTGCACAGAGAATCGTTTACGAACAAATAATTAGTTTGTGTTCAGTGGTGAGGTCGACTAGTACTGCTGAGGTATGACGTCACCAGTATATCGAGGAATAATTGAAACCCGATGGGGTCACCTACCTAGCTTCCTCGTATCGCGTGACTGAGTATCTGTGAGTTGTGGAGGGCAGATAGGCAGTTGTTCCATTTAAAATACTGGTGTTCAGCTACGCCCGGTTAGACTGGAAGCGGACCCCAACGTATGTAGGGAAAATCTAGACAGATGTTGAGGTTTACACTTATCATGAATGGGAACGAAATGAAGAATTAATTCTTAAATTCCCAACCCGTTTCTTAGCAATTATTCACTAAACAAATATAATTGATGGTGGAGGGTGATTTACCTCTCAAAATAGAAATAAGAACGAGGTTGGACGAAGCCGCGGGCATAACCTGTTTCAACATGATTTATTATTGACGTTTGCTTGAGTCTGTAGCCCTATGACATTTCAAGATATTGGGTAGGTAACCTTAAAATGGAAGGTATTAGGTTAGGTTAATATTGGTTTGTTTCATCAAATATTGATTGTGTTATCTTGAGGTTTAACAGGAAATCTAACCAATCAGGCTAAAGCAATCGTGGCAATTTATATTGGTTATTTAATCAAGTGTGAGCATTCTGTTTATGTGAGGTATATACAACATTATTTTTAGTATATGCGAAACCTGAATACAGTTTGTTCAGAATATGAAACTGAATCGATTCCAATAATTTTTAAACCATGTTATATTTTGTCCCAAAAATATAAAAATAGTACGAGTTGGACACCGAGCGACATTAAGTACCTATCGCAATAATTTAGGTACATACTGCCAAATTATTATTACCAATGAGCTCAAGACGACGCTGGAGGCGTGCAAGTTTTTTTGCGGACAACCAGGTAACAGAACAAGCTTATAACTTCGTGAATTTTCATGACACAGTTTTGAAATTTTGTACATAGATTCTTTACATAAAAATACTAGACACGAGTTTCAGGTTTCGCATAAACTAAAACTAATGTTGTATACTCACGCTCATTCCTCATGAGGGTAGGCAAACACTACAGAACGTCACCTTCTACGATCCATACACAATTACACATGACCTATTTTAATATTTTTAGTTATTAACGTCTATTTTTTTAACCCTATTGTCTAAGCCTTTTTTTAAATTTTATATCTTTTATAATAATTAATATACCCTATTGTATAAGCCATTTCTCGTAAATTTAATATTTTAAGGTAAAACCTTCTATTTTTTAAATTAATTTACTACCTACTAGTTTTTTAGCCTAACATTTTTTTTTTGTACGCCGTTCCTATTTGGCAAAACATGTAGAAACTTTATTTTTATTTATAAGACCTTTATAATGCATACCATACCACTCATGTTTTTACAAAATAAATATATCTTTATCTTATCTTTACCCGTAATGGAACTACTATATATCCCGACTTTAACTTTGCCATCCAACGTGCCAATGCTGCCAGCCTTCTGGGCACTTTTCCTGTTGACAGCGATGTGGAATAATTTTTTGTTACCCAGTAACCCTTTTGATACTTGTACATATTTTTATTACTATTATAGATTTGTATTTTGTAAATAATGTAAATATTCAAATAAATAGAAAATATTCGAGAAAAAAAAACTTTAACTAGTACAGGCTAAAGACAAGCCGAGTCTACTAATCTACAAACGGTTCAATTGTTTGTCGATTGTCTATTTTCGAGACAGTAATCGAGAACCACTGAGCCGTTGGACGTAAATTATTGGAATTTGGGCCCATAGCGTTGGTCCCTGGCTTCGATTCCCAGTTCAAGCATAGTGTTAATCAGATTTTTTTGCAGCTATTTCCGTAGCAGCCCCGAGTTTCTTTTTTTGTCCGATTAAAGAAAATGAACTCAATTCTGCCCCTTTTGAATGTGTTAATCATTTCTGGAGTAACAAGTGTTTTCTACACATCTCTGCCAACTCCTTGGTGGAATACTAGACGAGATGTTATTTTATTTCTCAACTTTACGTATTCAGAATAAGGAACTATTTCCAACGTCGCCCCAACTATTTTCTCCCTCAATGATGTTATTAGAAATTCCGTTTCATAAACCCAAGCCGTGCAAGTAATGTAGCAAAAATAACTCGCCGTAAGTTTTCGACCTAACGATCCAAAATGAAACTAGTCATCATATCGATTATCGATTATGTAAAACGGCCGCCTCTAATATCGAGATATTTTGCACACCTTGTGTGTTACACAGGGAGTATTTTACGGAGCTGTGTCTATTGTTTTGGAAGAATGAGAGAATAACTAAATTATTTATTTAGGCCGACACTATTTGACTTGTAAATTCATAATAGTTATTCGAAATGCAAAATACAGCTACAGAATATCTTAAAACTTACGAATAAATTGTGACAATTAAGGTTTAGTGTTGCTTATAAATATGTCGTAGCGCTACGCTCTGTGCTACGGCGTAGGCGCGTAGCTCAAGCGTTTCGCTCTACGGCCACGTAGTCTCCACGTTTTCAAAACAAGTGGATTATTTTATGTAATTTATGTTTAGTCTACATGGTATATATAATGTTTACCAATTTATGTTTCTTGAAAAGTAGGACAGGGATTCCAAAATCAATATTAAAAATATTTTTTTTTTTAAATGCCATATTTATTTTCGATTTTCCTTATTTATACTGAGATTATATTTCTTATGGGAGCGTATACTTGGGTCATGTAATATACGGAAAAGTAAAAGCCTCCCGGGAAATCATAGCAACGGGTAATATATCCAAACTCGTGCTACGTATAAACGAATCATAGTCCACTCGATCTAATCGCATTACAAAATATTCATGTGCAGTTTGTCCTTTGAATTTATCAGCTGTGGTGAGTATGGGTATACATTGATTCACGGTCAATGATCCCAGTTGTATACGTAGAAGTGTGCCTTTGTGATTCTGGGATTTGGAAATGTTTAAGATTTTTGCGTCCGGGATTTTAAAATTTATTAAGGCTTTAATGCTATTCTAGTTTTCAGAGTAGGTTGTTTAACTGGTCAAGTACTTATCTTAAGTACCTAAAAACCTAATTTTATATCCCCAGTATATTATATTGTATTGTTATAGTTATGTTTAGCCGTTGGTCCCGGCTGCCAATTGTAGATCTTTGACAGTTACAATTGGCCAAAAGTCTGACCAATCTTATTGTATTAACCAATACTAACTGGGTTGTGGTGGACCGACCCCAACATAATTGGGAAAAGGCTAGGCAGATGATGATTATTATAATTACTACCTAATAATAGATTTAAAACTCACAGTATTAGACACATACAAACAAACAAACTTGGCAAAGAGAGTCTTTTTTAGGATCTCATATGATCTTATAGAATCACTTAGTTGTCCGTCTGTCTGTCCCTCTGTCAAGACCCTTTTTCTTAGGAACGCCCGGAGGAATGAAGCTGAAATTAATATCATATACTCAGGTCTGCCCCTTAGAGCAGTCAACGCGATCAAAAGATATGATTTCACAAGTGAATCAAAATCTATAGGGCACTTCCCGTTGACCCAGAATCATGAAAACCATAAATATATTATGTAGTTTAATAACAAAATACCTACAAGTTTATACGGAACCCTCGCCTCGGTGCGCGAGTCCAACTCGTACTTGCCCTGTTTTTTTTTCTTCTCATCTTAGACACTTGTACGGGAGATAAACAATGATATTTTTGGTGAAATCATGTATCCATGTGATCATTGCTTGATAAAAGTACCAAAAATCAATCAACTTACTCCACCCACTGCTTATCATATATTTCTGCCGACTCAGGCGCGTTGGGTAGTTCCTATATTGTGATAAATGGATCTCACTCGACTGCGCGATCGGCATAGTCATTAACTACAATTTGTATAAACTTTGAGCTATAGTAAACGTGGGTTCGCTTACGGCCCGGTACACACTGGCGTTAAGGCTTGGCAAGGGATTTCTGGAAACAAACTATAATGTAACGTATTATAACGATACTAAAATTGATTTTTCTAAGACATACTACCACGGAATTCACAAGCATTTCTTTTTGCCAATAAACAATGTTTTTATTACAATTGTATTGCTATTTTATTATTTAATGTCACCGGTTGTGGAGATGAAATAGGCAGTAGTTCCATGTAATTACAAGCTGGTTAGATTAGAAGCTGACCAAATTTTTAGGCTGAAGATCAGGATGACAGTAAAACATAACATCACGCCTGTAATCACCGAAGGTTAAGGCAAAGGATTAGCCAGATTTCGCCAGCTATGTTCTTAAGTCCCATGTAATAGAGGGCGAGCCATCAACAGGGCACAAATCGAGACTCGGTGGCTGCTACTGAGAAATTCCTGATGGAAAAACTCAATAACACTTTCCCTAATGCTCAGTAGTCACGCTGGCCAGCACTAAACCAACGAGAATGACTCGTCTTCTAAAAATCACTTGCCATGCCGTGCCACCAGTGAGTACCAGGCTTAAAACATCAAAACACAAAGCCCCGTTTCAATTTCACATAACTTTCGGGTTGCAGTACATAGTTGCTTATTAAAATTTAGGCACGCACCTAATCCCGACTTAGGAATAGTTAGCGTGAACCATGAAGCGATACCTGCCCTTAAATTGTTATTAACGGATTTTAGATTTAGTCTAAGGTATTATCCTGGACTTGAGGTACATCACCCAGTACTTACGGAGGGTCAAACTTGACGAATGTAGCCCTGTCTTGACTGACAGAAGTAATTTAGTGAGGAGGTATGAGGTTGGGAGGTTTAAGGTTTATGTAGGTAAGCTTGAGAATAGTTACGAGGCTTAACCCTTTATCTTCCCCATGATAACTATCAGTCTTCATAAATCACTCTTCGTGGCAAGTATGGTGGCTATGGTGAATATAATTTCCAAACAGTCTTCAAATCTATAAAAATGGACGCGTAAACAGAAGAAATATAGCTTCGAACATTCATCGTACAACATCGTAATAAATATTTAAATATTTTTATCACACTTAAGGATATACGCATGACCGGCCTAAGCATTTTATGCATAACGTGGATACTGTCACAAGTTAATTTGTTTAAAACTACAACGCGTTACAACTGAAGGACTTGATTTTAGACATTTAAAGAACAAAAACGTAGTCTATTTTGTATAGTAACTAAATAGTGCTTATAACGTCATAGTAGGTAGTCAAATAATGGCACGCTTGGTTTTCATACGGATCGCGATACTTGGCGTTATCTCGGTATATCTATATTTGTGATTAGTTCACTATCGGTATTTTAACTCGACGCGCTAAGCTGGGTGTTGAAAATCCAACTGTGTGATTTTATTTAGGCCTACAAATAGCGAAAACGGACATATGACAGATCAGATACATTCCACATATCAGTAAACGGGTATAAGACAGAATGAAAGAAAGAAAGAAAAAATATATTTATTTGTCGCAGGGACATGACGTGCATCATACAAAGTTACAAAAAACGAATGAATGAATGAATGGTACACATCTATGGGATGTACTGCTCCATCTTGTTATCTACATTAAATAAAAATCCGCAGTTATTATTCTTATGTTTCTCGCATAGAACTACAGTGCAGTGAGTTTAATAAGTATCAGAATTCTAGGACTAAAACTTCAACAGCTAACGTAGTAAGTTAAGCTTTAACGTAAAAGTTAAATGACGCTCACAGCGCTGACAGTTACTCCATTTAATAAACTAACTCTTGGCCCAAAATCATCTGCCTAGCCTTTTCCCAACCATGTTGGGGTCGGCTTCCAGTCTAACCGACATGGAGCGACTGCCTATCTGACCTCTACAACCCAACTGGGCAATACGATACCCCTTTTTTTTTTCGGATGGAAAATCATCAAATGACCCCCCCCCACTCTGGGCGGAGCGGAAGGGAATGTCAGACTTGTACTGACTAAAACCCATCCATGTTCCTTCTTTGCCCTTTGTGTTCCAGGGCCACGGTATCTCTTTCGAAGAGTCCCGCAGCCCTGGCAGGCATCGGCCCTTGCGGACCCCTACTTATTTGCTGACATCTCTTTGAGATACGATACCCCTTGGTAAAACTGGTTGTCAGACTTTTTGGGCCACTGACTACCTAACGACTGTTAAAGATCTACAAATGACAGCCAGGACCAACGGCTTAACGTGCTTTCCGAGGCACAGAGGAAACTCGGTATGTAATGGGCAGTTACCCATCCACAGACCAACCTAGGCAAGCACGGCTTAACCTAAAGATCGACCCGAGCGGCTGTTATTATTTTGCCACGAGCTCCTCTCTCTTGGCCCAAAATAACTGTCCAAATTTAATAAAGAAACAGCCATGTAAAGGTACCTACAAACACGTCAATTTCCGAACCTATAATAAATGATGCTTCAACCTGTGCTTCAACTTCGAGGTCGAGTAAATGAAACTATACCTACCTCCTTTCCTATTACAATGCTCCACCATCTTTGAAAACTAAACTCATTTTAATAAAGAAAATGGAGGCTTTGTCTGATACTGTCTATGAGTGACAGCGGGTTTCGTAGTGACGTTGCACTTTAGTAATGATGTGGAATTAAATGTAGGGTAGAATGGTAGCGTATTGTACGGTTCGCAGGTATTAGTGTAGTGTGAGAAGGGGCATTTACTTTGGCTAATAAATTGGGTTGGAAAACTTTTGTTGTTTGGCTTCGAATTTTAACATTGTAGGAATAATTATCTAGCAAAGTCTACTCTAAAATTTGTACCTATCTGTATAGGTAAAAGTTTAAGAGGTCAATTAGTATTCGAAGAATTTTATGGGTATATTTTTATTCTGACTAACATAACATAACATCACGCCTGTAATGCCCGAAGGGTTAGGCAGATGTGTAACTAATATTACTCCCACATTTCACCAGTTACGTTTAAAGTTCCATGTAATAGGAGTCGAGCCAATTGCCATCAACCAGGCACAAATCCAGACTCCGTGGGTGCTACTAAGAAATTCCTGATGGAAGAACCCAATAACACTTTACCCGACCTGGGAATCGAACCCAGGATCTCATGCTTAGCAGTCACGCTTGCAGCAACGAGGTAGTCATGTAGTCAGTTATTCTGACTAGCTGTTATTTAATTTGGATAAATGTTTATCCTAGTAATTATCTCATAAAACCTCAAAACCTCTGCTGGTTCTTCTTCTTTATCGTGTGGTTAGTGCCTAACCTGGTGTCAGTGTTTTTATGCCACCCATGGGCCTCTGAATTGACTTTACATGCCGTCGAGATATCTCTCACGCATGCTGGTTTCCTCACGATGTTTTCTTTCACCGAAGCAAGTGATAATTATACAATACGCACATGAATCCGAAAAATCAGAGGTGCGTGTCGTGGGTTCGAACACGAGACCTATGACTTGTCAGTCCGACGGTTACACCACTAGACTATCACTGCTTGTTGCCAGTTCTAAAAAGATTAAATTGATGAGGTAATACTTTAAGAAAAATCTAAAAGAACATCAATTTTCTAAAAGTGTGAGACCTCCATTAAATAAAAGACATGCTGCTTTTCTCTATTCAATTTAAAAGACAATTAAGTACAAAAGTAATCCCTATACAGACGAAAACTCGTTATTGCGTCTCATAAAAATAAATAGTCAAATTATTCTCAGTCAGAGAGCACAAAGCAATTTACTAGTAAACGTATTCATTGTTAGTAAAACAGGTCTACGTAGGTGTTCGCAAATAAAACCTCTTTTATTAAGGATACTGTAACAAATAACACGTCTTATTCGAATAACAAAACGCTAAGTTTATTTCGGAGCTAAAATTCCGAAAGCCAATCGGAATCAGAACACCCTGTGTATAAAGTTTATTACTCACGAACTTTTTCCAACGCTAAAGCGACGCATAATAAAAAGGTATGTACTAATATAGGTAGGCGTTTCCGACGTGTTTTACCGACGGTACGGTACCAGGAGGTGACGGGGTCGTGTGATGCGGGCTTAACGAAAGTACGGATATAGTAAGTACCGGAAAATAAATGAAACCATTTGTATGGTGCTGTGAATGTATATTTTGAGAATGACTGTACTGAGCTAAAAGGAATATTTGTGCATTGTTGGTTGGTGAATTTCGTAGAAATGTAATTTGCAACTAGCATTCAGGTGCTTCAGAAATTCCTAGGAACCGTCTCGTGGCTGTAGTAACTATATTAGACGTTTAGTTTCAATGAAGTTTAAGTTGTTTCAAGGTATTATATTCAAAGATACTGAAACACGACATTTCCGTGTAAGCTGTTAAAATTTGCTAAGAACTGTTTAGTTTTAACAAATCCTTTTTAGCGAGGTTTAGAAAATCTGTAACGGAATAAATATTTATCATAATACAGCGTTCTATAAAAAATAAATGAAGTATTTCTTTCTTAATAAAAAAGAAGAAGTAAAAAGAACACGATCTTACGTTCTTTGCCCCGCCGGCCGGGCTCAAGTCCTGCGGGTTGTCAAGTTATGTCAGATTAAGAATGCTAGTCATTTCTCTATGATAAAATATTTCCAGTAGTTTATTCGTAGTGCTCTCTGAGATGACGGTACAGTGTTTTGACTCGTTGATGGTAAAACACGATAAAAAGAGCTAGTGACGCTCATTTTATTAATTCAGAATTAAAAACATTTTCGAAGACTTTTATAAAATAAATTTTGCCTGTTGCATTGCTGCATTAGATTAGTTGTTTAAATGTCTCCAGACTAAAACTCCAGATCCAACTCATTCACTAGATTCTGTCAACGACTTTTTCGCAAATGTGGGAACAAAACTGGCATCTAAAATCATTAACTCCCCAAACTATAACTCTAGCAACACTTCTGAATCAGGCACTTTATATGTACACCCTAACTCGATGGCTATATTTGGCACGGACAACGAAGAGATAGATTGTCTTATTCGTGACCTACGACTAACTAGTGCTACGGGTTGGGATGGTATCCCGGCAACAGTAATCTACAGTGCTAGAAGCACTCTTGTCCCAGTTATCTGCCACGTCTTCAACCTTGCCCTTACATCTGGATTATTCCCGACGGTGTTCAAAAAGGCAGTAGTGCACCCTATTCACAAGAGTGGAGACAGAGACAGTGTCAACAACTACAGACCCATATCTGTATTATCAATTCTGTCTAAGCTCCTCGAAAAAGTACTAAACAAACGTCTGCTGGATTACCTTAGCTCACAAAATGTACTCGCAAATAATCAATATGGATTCAGGTCAGGCAAAAACACAGAGGATGCCATATTAGAATTAATAAGTTCACTAGCTCAAAATCTTAACAACAAGGATAAATCAATAGCTATCTTCCTTGACCTTTCTAAAGCTTTTGACACTGTCTCTGTCCCCCTTCTACTCAGTAAACTAGAAAGGATTGGAATGAGAGGCCTACCGCTTAGTTTGTTTAAGAGTTACCTTAGTGGTCGCTCGCAAGTCATCAGGATAAACAACCACACCAGTAAGGAAGCATTCCTCACATACGGAGTTCCGCAAGGTAGTGTCTTAGGACCTACCCTTTTCCTGGTTTACATAAACGAGCTCTGCAAACTCAACTTAAAAAACTCTAAACTAATTGCTTACGCTGATGACACTGTAATCCTGGTTCGTGGCAGTGACTGGAACGAGGCTCGACTTCGGGCAGAGTCAGCCTTGCGAGTTACTATGAGATGGCTCACACAGAATTTGCTCACCCTCAACCTGGATAAAACCAAATTTATCACTTTTAGTCCAAGGAAAGCGTCACAGCCAGCCCCACCCTTCCGTCTGACAGCTCATGCGTGTCATACAATGAGGACTGACACCTGTGGCTGTCCTGAAGTTATGCGCGCGGACTCAATAAAATATCTTGGAGTCTGGGTCGACGGCGCGTTGACATGGAGTGAGCAAATCGATTCGCTGGTCTCTAGGGTAAGAAAATTAATTTTTGTTTTTAAAAATCTAAGGACGTCCGCCAATTTCTCTACTCTGAGAACTGTCTATTTTGCTCTTGCCCATTCCACTTTAACGTACTGTATTTCGGTCTGGGGTGGTGCTGGTAAATGTCTTCTGCTGCGTTTGGAGAGGGCGCAGAGGGCTGTCCTTAAGGTAATGGCCTTCAAACCTTATCGGTTCCCTACCAGCGAACTGTACGCGCTATGGAAGCTACCCACAGTAAGGCACTCTTTTGTGCTAAATACAGTGTTGCGAAAACACTCAAACTTGTCTTTTGATCCAAAGTTTGGAAGACACAAACGTAGAACTGACAGAGTCTGCCCGACATCAAGTGTTAAATTGGAAATTGTCCGCCGGCAGTTCATTTTCTGCAGTCCCGTGCTTTATAATAGAATAAATAAAGTGCTTTCTATTTATCCATGTACTCTCCGGGATTGCAAAAGACTTACTGATCAATGGCTTCATAGTCGCACATACGAAGAATTGGAGAACTTAGTCAAACCGTAAAGATCTTTCTTCCGTAGACATGCACACCAAATACAAATAGCGCGGAGTGTGCTTGTGGGGTTCCACAAGCACACACTCTACACTCACATTCCACAGACACGCACTACACTCACATACAACACTCCCACATGCACATCAATTACTTACATAATATTTAATTTATTTTTTGCCATGTTAATTTTTTACTATTTTAATTGTTTACTATTTTATTTTTTTACTATTTTAATTGTTTACTATTTTATTTTTTACTATTTTAATGTTTGTATCTGGAACGTTGTCGTCTCCCTCCTGGAGGTGGGCGTTAATAGCTGTGACACAGTTTTTAACTAATGCAGCTATTTCCGTACGCAATTACTTTGTGAAATGTGTTTTTGTTCCAATAAAGATATTTGATTTGATTTGATTTGTCTATGGCTTTACTGTTTTCTAGATTAAGATAAAAATTGGACTAAACTAAAAATAGTGATCATCACTAAATTTAGTTTCGTAATTAGGATCATTACTCAAGGAATATCGTATTACCCAGTATTAACTGGGTTGTGGAGGTCAGATAGGCAGTCGCTCCATGTAAAATACCCGACCCCATCTAGTTGGGAAAAGGCTTGTCAGATGTTGAACTAGGATTATTAAAAAATATTTGTAAGTATGTCATACATTTGTAACAAAACCTTACTCCAGATTATTCTGGATTAACTACAGGTAATTAATTGTGTCTTGTATTTCTGAGAAATAAACAAGAACCTGATATTTCTACTTCGTGATAAGAACCCACGCCTACGATAAGGATAAGGTGACACGTGGGCCGTAACACTAACTTTGTTAAAGTTCAACATGATGTTCAAAGCGATGTATCATAAATATTAATAACTAAAACGGGAGGATCATAGAAAAACACGAGTTGAATGATTGAATGAATAAAGCATTCGGTATTTGAATTTCGGGATTTCATTCCCTTGTTCATTCATCTTTGAACAGTTTTTTTTTTACAACGATGATAGCTAAACGATTTCAACTTAGTGAAAAAGCATATTCCATGTTAAATTTTCAGAACAAAGAGAGTTTCTTTTACCGAAGCAACAGTACGAATGAAATTAAATTCTATCCAATAGTTTTGAAGTTTCTGTATAAAAAAAAAAACAGGAAAAAAAGAGATTTAGGTTTTTCTTGTTTCCTATCGGATGCTCGAACAATCACTTTTTCTAACTATTCCGATACTCCCTCCGTTCGTATGATGCCTATACGCAATATTCGTACATCGGAAAACGAAAACAAAAAGTTTATTTGCGGTGAAGTATCACTGGAGTGTTTATTTAGGAGCATTTATTTCTATGTTCATTTATTTTGTAAGGAAGCAAATATCTTTATAAAATTAATAACGTAGACACATAATTGTACTGCACATTATAATTTATCTTTACACTTTAAAATACTTCATCATCTACAGTATAAGTAAGATTTTGTGTTTTTTTTAAACCGTGTCTAGGGCTATATTCAACTGTTTAACATAATAGGTGAAGAATACTAGTACTGGTATATTTTTCTGTTAAAAAATCAATAGTCATTTATTCAACAAAATAGTCTGATAATCAGCATTTTTTAACCGACAAAAAAAAAGAAAGTTCTCATTTCGACGCGTATATTTTTTGAACATCAAAATAATTTGAGACGGTTCCCAAAACGCACGCCCTTCGCCAATTCCCAGTATTATAGCAAGAAGTTTTGTTAAGAAGTCGCTGAACAAATTCCCCAACAAGGATATTGGATGAAAGATTCGATCTTATTTTAACAAGGAACATCCCTCACTTCTGTAAATATTTCATCGCGTGGTCCGTTCAAAAACGTTTTAAACGTTAACAGCATACTTGGAGTGCACTATCCGTTTTCCACACTTTTACGACCTAACTAATGGAATTGGTATCCATAGAGATCTATAGGAGCTCGTACGTGATTCCTGTTCCTAATGTTCTTGGAATGAAGGTCTTTTAACCTCTATTGCTTTAGTTTTTTTATATTTATTTATTTGTTGTAGGTGTATTACGAAAGTAGTTTACTACTAGCTTTAGCCCGCGGCTCCGGACCTCGGAATTTATCCCACGAGAACGCACTACCGAGATAAAAAGTATTATCTAGGTTCTAAGCCAAGTCATAGGCCCATGGGCGGCATAAAAACTGTGATACTAGGTTAAGCACTAACTACACGAAAAATAAAGGAAGGCCTAGGTTCTGGTACATCAGTAAGCCCATTTAAATCCATTCAGCCACCGCATGAGTAGACAACAAACATACGGAGTTACTTTCGCATTTATAATACGAGGATTAGAAAAGAACATAAATGCAATTTAATATAGAGAGCACCTTTATTTTTTAAGGGTATGGGGAGGATCCTCCGACCAGACGGGTGTTGTATCTAGTGGGCTACTGCTCGACGGTTCGGGACGGGTTTTTCTATATGGTCTTAACTCGTGGATAATTCTAATAGTGCGATTCAGGATTTATTCCTTCATTTGCGTCATAAATAACGCTAGCGTTCTTTTTGTTGTCAACTTAGTTAGCAGTAAGGTTGATTTTCGTAGTGCTTAATGTTACTTACCACTTATGTCCATTTGAATTTACGGCAGCGCTACGGTAATTGGCCTGGTATTTAATTCGCCCAATTAGACGAATATCTTGGTCTTATAAACCTCTTGAGATAAACGTTTTATAAGGGACACGGGTTCTTTACACGCTCATTGATCTCCCACGCATTTGATGGTCACTTAGGTGGACGGGGAGTTTCAGTATAAATCTCTTATGTAACTGGAGCCCCCATGGGATGTCTAATTATAAACAGATTTCTGCTTTAAGCGTACATTTTCCGGTATTGGGAAATTATCTGTCGCATGGCTGTTGGATTTCCAATTTGTACTAGTGTTGATAGACTGTGCTAATGACTTAGAAACATAACTGGAAATGTAAGTGTAGCAATCCCGTATTTCCCGAACGGGTGTTTACCTCCACTTACCTCATCGGAGAAAACTGTTATGATAACAAACTCAAAGCATTTATTTCAATTAGACCATTACAGGGACTTTGGGACCGGTCAATATGGCGACACTTGGGGGAGGTCTATGTCCAGCAGTGGACAGCTTTCGGCTGAAATGATGATGATAATGATGAGGGCTTATGAATCGTCAAAAACAAATAGATGAAGCTACAGTCCCAGTCACAAGGTATAACTTGTGAAATAACTGTAGTTGCCCATTCCATAGCGAAGATCTCTATGGAGAATAACGAGCAAGAAACCATGAACCTCTGTTGAATCAAAACATTGTTACACATGCTCTCCTCACAATCGCGTGACTAGCATGACCGACTCCACACACTAACATAATAAAAGTGTATTTCCCGCGCTAAAAGAAAAATCACTTGACTCCACTTGCCTCCCGAAATCCATCCGTATTGTATGGCGATCAATCACGCGATGTTCCAAGTTAATAGAAGCGCCTATAAGGCTCACATTCAATTAACCTATATACGATATTCATGTTCGAGTGCCTGTAATTGCTTTAGCACTAATTAAGACTGTAGGCAGAAGATTTGTAACGTACGCGTTTGTAATCGGGTTAGGTATGGTTCTGACATAATATGGAGATGATAGCGGAGCGTTCTATTTTTAGGTATTCGTGTCTAAAAGGTGCTAACATAACCCTTTTAGCTTACGAAGTCTGTCGGTCCGACTGACTATTCGTTTTTCTGACAGTCTTCTACAGAACTCACCACTGCGTCGTATTTGTGTTTGGTCGGTTTTCGCTTACAGTTTTTCTTACATTATTTGCGTTTTTGGTAAATAAATCAGTGTGCTGGTAGAATGTCAATAGTCGTGTCAGCGTCGTTGTCTCGTATATGCTGATTATGATTAATATTGAAAAGTTCTGACAAAGAAACTAGACATTTGCAAAAAAAGTCTATCTTTTTTTACATAACATAATATCACGCCTGTAATCCCCGAAGGGTTAGCCAGAGGTGTACCTAACAACAAGTACACCCAAATTTCGCCAGTTATGTTTTAAGTCACATGTAAAAGTATTGCCATCAACCGGGCACCAATCTAGACACCGCCGTGGTTACTACTGAACAATTCCTGATGGAAAAATCCAATAACACTTTGCCCGACCCGAGAATCGAACCCAGGACCTCATCTTAGCAGTCACGCTTGCGACCACTAGACCAACTAGACAGTGATTAATATGTTAAAATAATAGAGAGCTTTTTGTAATTTTTCGCAATGAAAACGTCTCAAACTTTTTAAAATTGGACTTATTTCGATCTTTCCCCAATAATTCATCGAAAAAATCAACTTAAATCAACGAATAAAACTAACTCTAAAAGGGATTCTATTGTTTCCTAAACTTTTCTTCGTGAGTAATCAAATACCCAGTCGTAATTATAGTACCTACTAACATTTAGATAGACCCCCAAAATTAGATAGTTTGTTAAATAAACAAGAGTTAACTAACAATTTGCTTCTTAATTAAGTAAATATAGGCTCTAAATTACAATCACATCG
Source organism: Noctua janthe (assembly GCA_910589295.1). NCBI lineage: Eukaryota > Metazoa > Arthropoda > Insecta > Lepidoptera > Noctuidae > Noctua > Noctua janthe. The sequence goes on from OU342561.1 coordinate 6,257,549, forward strand.
TATCAAATACGGTTTACAATTAACATCGATTTACAGAGTAAATAAACACGTGGAACTCTATTGTCTTACGCACAATATCTCAAAAAAAAAAAAAAAACATCAAATGACCCCCCCTCCATTCTGGGCGGAGCGGAAGGGAGTATCAGACTTGTACTGACTAAAACCCATCCATGTTCCTTCTTTTCCCTTTGTGTTCCAGGGCCACGGTATCTCTTTCGAACAGTCCCGCAGCCCTGGCAGGCATCGGCCCATGCGGACCCCTACTCGGTTGCTGAAATCTTTGAGGCGCGAGTTGAACCCTTCACGAACCACTTTTTTTGGGGTGAAAAATCACGTTTTACGGTAGGACTCATGGTAACGCACTCAAAACATTATGCTGATTGATGTATTGAATAGTACAGGGGCCGTGGAGGTATTTCAATTAAAGTTATTACATTATAAACTTGTATTTAAAAAGCTTGTGAAAAAGTTGGAAATTTAACCCCCAATATCTCCGTAACTCTGCTGACAGACAGACGGACAGCGGAGGCTTAGGTCCCGTTGGTTACCCTTCGTGTACGGAACCCTATAAAGGACATGCTTGTTTCCTCACGATGTTTTTCTATAACCGTTTTGAGAGCAGTGGTGATGAAATAAATTATACAAAGCTCGAACCTTCGCCCTGTAAATCGTAAGGCGCTAAATCTAGCTAGATAATCTAGGTATTATTATAAAATTCGACCTACTAAACGACAATAAGCGATAAGTGCCGCCTCGGGATCTAAGGGAATTCTCATTCAATCCCTCCGAACTATTATAATGAACCCACTCCAATCACAATACCTTTATATTCTATGGGGAGTACCTGTAAGAATATTAGGGAATATAATACGGTCGTTATATAGGTAGCTATGAATGTAGTAAGTATAAGAGTATACACTTTTTAGTGATAGCAAAATTGTTTCATTACGTATGTGACTAGTATATAGCAATACGGGGTGGAAGGACACCGACGCGAAAACGGTTACCACGTATTTCGGTACATCATTCTGAGCCACCACACATAGACATTTTTAATCGGTTATTTAAAAAAAATATCGGCAGTTCCATACATTTTGATCGTGTAGGTATTGCACTTTTGTAGGAAACATGTTTTTTTTAATCACCGATAAAAAAAATTCTATGTGCTCAGAATGTAATGAATACGTGGTAACCGTTTTCGCGCCGGTGTCCCTTCCACTCCGTAGATTATCGCTTAATACTTTACTCTCTGCTAGAGTTTGTGTTGTTTCCTGATAGCTGACTTTGGGGGCAGAGAATCTTGTAATTATGTCACTTCTAGACAAGCTTAAATGATTGTCAAACGCATCATAGCTTACCGTGAGGTGAGGGTATTGACTAACCTGCGGGACTGTTCGAAAGAGATACCGTGGCCCTGGAACACAAAGGGCAAAGAAGGAACATGGGTGGGTTTTAGTCAGTACAAGTCTGACACTCCCTTCCGCTCCGCCCAGAGTGGAGGGGACATATGATGATTGCCCATCCGAAAAAAAAAAGAAAAAAAAAAAGTGTATTGACCAACACGAACCACATACTCACTACTTGAAGCCTTCCTCAACAATAATTATCGATAATTAATATCATTTCTACAATCAAAAACTAAGCTTAATTGTTCATCAATAAGGCTTCGTTAATACGAGTAGTTACATAGTTAAGAGAGGCACATGCACATTCCATACTAAATACCAAATCTGATAAAATGGATTTTCAAACACTGCAAAATCACGAATATTGCACTACATGGTAGGCGTTTTAAACTAGAGTAATACGATATTCGTGCATGATAATTTTACCGAAATGAAGTCTGTTATCTGTGTTTGCATCAACTGCTATAGGTTGAAAGCCAAAACGGATTAACTTCATAATAGCGAGTTTCAGTCGATGAGGTTTCAAACAACCGTTGTAATTAAATAAATAAATACTCATTATCTGCCTAGCCTTTTCCCAATTTTTTTGCGGTAGGCGTCCAGTCTAACCGGATTCAGCTGAATACCACAATTTTACATGGAGCGACTGCCTATCTGACATCCATAACCAAGTTAGTACTGGGTACTACGGTATCCCTTTATAAGATTGGTTGTCAGACTTTCGGGCCACTGATTACCTGTAACGACTTTCAAAGATCTACAAATGACTGGCACCAACGGCTAAAGAGCCCTCTTACAATTCGGCGTTACGTTAATTTTATAATTTACCTAAATGGCATATGATGCAAATGTATTCTATTATAATAAAAGAATGGGATATTGTGAGAGCAAAAATAATTTTGATGGTCTATGTTCCATAGAATCTACAAATTAGAGGTCATAAATCAGGTATCCGTGAGTTTTTGCCTAATCATGCGTCGGTAAAATAATTAATATTAAATAAATCAATAAGTTATCTAACATTCGCGTTATAATTATTGTAGTAGAGAAAACGAACTATTTGTAACAAGTAATTTTTATTTCAAGCAACGAACGAAAAACATAAAATAGCAAAGAGGAGTTTTTTAAGGTTTTTTTTTCGTGCTAAAATGTATAGTGAATATTTTTTGGTCCTTTGGTTCGGAACTTCGGATCATAGGTCGGCAAAGGAATTTTATCTGCATAAAATATTTCGAATATTTTGCAAGACCCACCTTTCTGTCGGTTTATGGAGCTTTCATATATGTAATTTGTTAGAGACACTCTAAAATAAAAAAATATATTAGCAAATTGTGAATCAAATTCGAGTGTACCTTTTCCATTCCTTTAATAATATTAAACAAAGCCTAGAATATCTGCTGTAGACTGTATAAACAATTAAATAGTTGACGAGTTAATTCAATTATTAATTTGGTACAGTTATGATGGGATCAAGTGCCTTCCACCTAAAATAATACTGACTTTGTGTAGCGGTCCTTAGACACACTCATTTACTTAGATAATATACAAGTTTCTCTAGGCATACAGATACCTACAAATGGCAAGTCTTATTACAATACATCAAACGCAAAAGTTCGCGTTAAGTTTCTCTACATTATATCAACGTCTCGTTGCACAAAACCAGAATGAAAGGAATTCTTTGTGATGCAGACTACGAGCGCTAAGAACGGCGCGTTGAAAGCTGCCTGACATCGCTTTGTGCTACTAACGCCTAATATAAAAGTCAAAATAACTACACTACGAAAAAATGTTATGAGACAGCTGGAATGTTTATTATAAAGCAGGAAAGCTTTTGAGTTTCAACTAATGTACACTTTACCTGTTGCTATCTCTTTCGTCTAAATGAAACAAGAAAGAGAAGGAGTGAATAAGAGCTGTCATATTAAGTTGACATAAAACGTTCTGTAGTTATTATACCTACCCTCATGGAAAAAAGACGAGAGTTTATCTATCTATATGTCGGATCCGGTCATTAGTACGGACATAAAATGAATCACAAGCGCGCCAGTGGTGACATCACGCGACCTAGCTACAAATCTACGCACACCTCCAGCGCGCTACTACAGAGTCGTGATGTTTTGAGCTCGTAGCGAGGATGATATGCTGTGTCTGATTGCAGCGGAGTGAAGACCCACTACAGAACTGGACCCAATACATTGTGCCCAGTGGTATTGTGTTAAATTGTAATTTCAAGTAATTTGTTAGTTTGATAAAATAAGTGCACCTAGTGTGTTTTCATTGCTAGAAACCCGTCTTCTGCCCACATGATTTCCGAGTCTAACGGAATAATTCCTGACCATCCGACAAACAGAACTTTTGTAAGAGTTGAAACGATACGACACATGGTTAAGTTAAAGTTTAACTAATAAAGTAGTTCGACAAGCTTTATCTATTACTGATCGGCACCAGTTGATAAGTTGGAGGATTTCGACGGTTAATGTTTAAATAGCGTTATCACCGCGTGTGATTCCCAAAAGGATAAATCGGGTTCATAGAGCTCGTTAGTAATGCATGTACAACTCACAGTTTAGATATTGCCTAATGCTATAGATTGTGTCCATATAGCCACTTAATCGGAGACTTTTATAACCTGAGTAAAAAGTACCTAAATGAAAATATTTTAAACACCAGCAGAGTGCCTAGAACAACGTAACCTTGAAAGATAGAATATTTATGTATCCATTATATCGTATATTCCATATAATTGACTAAAGCACACAATGAATAACAACGATACACTTTAACTAATAATACTTACTTAGTTACTTTTTTTTGTAAAGTCTTAAAATGCTTGGTTCTTTTAAATTTAATAGTATTATCTAGAAATCTTGCTCTGTATACGAATTTATATCTATGTCAGGGGAAATTATTCTCATATACGTAATAGTTAAAGTGCGAAGTTGTTGATGTGCACATTAACGAGTTATTCTGCGAGTAATAGAGTTTCTGGAGTCGTAAAACTAAGCGGTTACAGTCTTAAGTAAACGTCTTATTAAACACAGACACTAAGATAGATATACTTGCCCGTTTTCACTAGCATTAGACGTCATTTGAATGAAATGCGTTAACATTAAGCATTTCATCATCTGCCTAGCCTTTTCCCGACTGTGAATAGTTAGAATGGAAGCCGACCCCAAGGTCGGCTTCGATTCTAACCGGATGCACCTGAATTTTACATGGAGCGACAACCTATCTGACCTCCACGACCCAGTTAGCACTGGGTAATACGATATCCTTTGGTAAGACTGGCTGTCGGACTTTTAGGCCACTGACTACTTGTAACGACAGTCAAAGATCTACAAATGACAGCCGGGACCAACGGCTTAACATGCTTTCCGAGGCACGGAGAAAACTCGGTATGTAATGGGTGGCCATCCATCCGGGTCCAACCTAGGCAAGCACGACTTAACCTAAAGATCGACCCGAGCGGCTGTTATTATTTAGCCACGATCTCCTAAACATTAAGTATTTATTGGAAAAAAATATTTCAGACACCGATGCATATTACTTAGGCTAATCTAACTGCTTGCCTAGCTACAGATTTCAAACAATATTGACAGACACCCGACTTAACTTACAACCATAGACAAGTATCAAAAATGTAGATTTTGAAGTTGGTTATTGAGAAAAAAATACCCAAGCTTGAATAGTTGCTTAGAAAACTGTTTACGATAAGCATAATTATACAAAATAATTTTTAGTATATGCGAAACCTGAACATAGTTTCTTCAGAATAAGTAACTGAATCGATTCCAATAATTTTCGAACCATGTTATATTTTGTTCCAAAAATATTTTAAAAATGTTACAAGTTGGACACCGAGTGACACTAAGTACCTATAGCAATCATTTAGGTACCTACTGCCAAATTATTATTATCAATAAGCTAAAGACGACGCTGGAGGCGCGCGCGCGGCTGCGCCGCATTTTGACCACGTTTTGGTGCGGACAACCAGGTAACAGAACAAGCTTATAACTTTGTGATTTTTCATGATACAGTTTTGAAATTTTAATAAAGTATATACTTGAGGTTAGTGTAATTGGGCACTAGTACTTAATATCGTAACTATAGAACAAAGCCTAAATATTGAATCTCTAATCAAATACAGGATGACAGTGACATTTTCAAAGGAATCCCAACTCAAAACCATTTCATTCTTGAGCATTGGATACGGGCCTGATTATCAATAGAACCTGAATTTGTGAACCAGAAATTACCATTAGGAATAAGATCGAAATAGGTGGGAACTAATCTCATCACTTTCCGGCCCTTATCCCAATCTGTAGATAATAAATAGGAGAATCCATATTAATATTATGAACGCGAAAGTTACTTTGTTCATTGTTTTCCGATACCCACTTATGCGGAGGTACGGGTAGAAGTTGGTCTTACATGTATAATGCACGTGAATAAGAGAAAAAAGCGTGGGTGTACCATTAGGTATTCCTCTGCCGACCCCTTCGGGGACAGACGTGATGTTATGTATTGTGTTGCTAAATAAAATATCTTACATCAAAATAGAAAAGATTGAAGTACGTTGATAATATACAGGGTGTAAGGGACAGCCTTCCGCAAACTGACAGGGTGCATTCAGCTCCTTATTTTGAATCATTCCATCGGATTTTTTCTCACTCCATTTTTGTAAATAATACGGCTAAAATCGGAAAAACAATAATGATGTTGGAACACTCTAACGAACGACGCATGAAATCAGCTGTTCACTTTCTGCCTAGTTACAAAGTTCATTGAACTCGTCGTCGCGCTTGCCGTTCTTTACGTGTGTTTTTCAACGGTGTCGATACATTGCGTATGAGCAAATAAAACAATCTTTATTGGATCCCATTCCTGAAATAATTTCTTGTACGGGTCATCCAAGTATGATATAAGTACTGAATTCACCCCATCAGTCTGCACAGGGCTGTCCCTTACACCCTGAATTTACTTTACTACCACAGATCCACACTTACCAACCCTAACCATTGAAAATGCGCAAAGCCACTTAAATATGCACAACTATTTCTAATTTTGTCATCTTTACAAAATCCCTCGGACTGTTACTTCGTACGTGGTTATACTGAACTATCTCCAACTATTATCCCTATTATACCGTCGAAGTCTTTCAAAGTGTTGGGAAGGCCCTATTGCCCTATTAACATCTGACGTAATACCGATACCGTAATTTGCATCAGCGGTCTCGGTATCGGTATTCCATATTCAATTTAGATGATTGGAGCTTTAATGCATTAGTAGCATTTGAATATGCAGCAGTGTCGAGTTGGATGATAGAGGCTGGCATATTTCGAAGTAGACTTCGAACAATTTAATACAATAACTAGAGTTGGTGGTATTCAATTGTTAGTGGAGAATTCAATAGGAATTGGGTACCTACTGTTTATTCCTCTACGTTGTTTGTAGAAAGATCCTTAGGTAATGTTTTAATTTTATTTTGTTGGGGAGACTGTTCCGCCACTTTTTCTTAGTAAAACACTAGGCGTTTTCTAATGTAATTTTGTTGTTTTTTATAACATGATTATATTCAACCAAACTTGAATAAAGGACTTTTGAATTTCATTGTATAATACTATTTTTAAAAATGTACCTTTCATATGATACAACGCCTAAATGTCATAATAATAAAATCATTTTTATGTATTTCACCTTCCGGTACGTATTTACTTTTTCATTTTCCGCGTTATGAGCAATTTTCAGTGCTTAAGCCGCGGAAGGACTTTTGTAAGTGAGAACATTATGAGCCCTGAAAATTGCTCAGAACGACAGGAAATGAAAACATTCAAATAAGTACCGTAAGGTAATAATAATGGAAGCATATTTTGAAAAATACTGTGATTATAAAATAGATCATAATCTATTACGAAGACATAGGTACTTGAACTAGGTTTCATTAGCAAAGGCGACATCAAGTTTGAACAGATATGAGGGATTGCGAATAACGTTACTGTCTCGAAATACTGCCAACATACGGATGACTGATTAATGTGCAATTAAAATGTTCCCAGCATCCCGTGCTCTGTACAGGAGAGAATTTTCATTTATCTCGTTCACAGTTCTCTCACTTCCGTTAATTATAATATCGAGTAAAATGCCAATTAATATTGAACTGCATACATCAGATTTAAGTTTTTCCTTTTTCACGCCAAAATATTTTGGTCGGTAAATATGGGAGCCAATATAGAGTATGTTTTTCGTTGAGTTTACGTAGCTAGGTTAAATGATTGATGGATCCGTGTCGATATCTATGAAGGGTGCGTAAGGAAATAACTTATCATCATAACCCACGCAGTGGAATGTGAAGGACCACTGTGAATCTGCCAACAAAGTACGGTTCCCTAAAGACATAAAATATACTAGTTTGTGGAAGTATGTCCAGTATACGAATACACTAAAAATATAAAATGGAATAATACAAAATACCATCTATGTAAAGAACTACGTGGATGGTATTTTCTCCATTTTCACAAGCGAGTTTACAATGAAATTTGTCAATGTTGCTTTTTCTAAAACTGCTATGGGATCGACTAGTCAATTTATACTCACCTCGACACCTTAATTATGCCTACTATACCTGCCTGCCTTAAATATGTCCACAAACTCTATTGCATTAATTGTGACCGGGCATTTAAAACAAAATTCTGCCTGGCGAATCATATTAAAGCTCACGGCACACGCAAGGATACTATTTCAATGGGTCGCCGTTATCAAAAACAATTAGGAGAACCATAGACCTTACTTAATTTGTAATATTGGAAGAATTAATAATAATGCCATTACCCGCATAATCTTCACAAAATCCATATTTTAACTCCGAAACTTTATCATTTAAGTAAATCTGCGTGATATAAGCTCACATCGCCTATGTGGTTATTATTCCTATCTCAAGAATTTGCTATTTGCCGACTGCTCGGAATATTAAGTGCAGGAAACTATTTATCGCACGAAATAGAATTATTGTCACGTTTCCAAATATAGGCCCTACTTTTAGAGGTGCGAGATTATGTGGGATGAATATTCATTTCGTATTTGTATTAATATATTGCCCGTTTTGTATTGCTGGGATTAATAAGCCGTATTAGTATGCGTATAGGTGTGCCCGAGCTTGTTTTTAATTCTGTCTCGTCGAAAATGACGATTCTTTAGTGAAAATATAAATAAAGTTGGTAAAGTACCAACACTTTTAGTAGGTACCTAATATATTATGATTTTAAAGCTTTCAGGAGCTTTACTCAAATCTTAGAAATTAATGTTCTATTTTGGAAAAATAAAAAAAATCCTAAAACCATCACACAAAAGAAAACTTTAAATTAGTACAGTTTTATCAATTTGTTTACAAACCCACCTTACCATCTCAAATTACCAATTACAAAAAAAAAAATGCACCCCAAATTTTAACAACCCTTCACGTCCCAAAAAATCCACCTACACCCCTAAAACTACGTACGTACTAAAACTCATCACTCTACCTTAATCCGAGTTCGAAACAAAACACACGTCACACTTCATGTCGTCCGATAAGTTCGCGTGTTCCGTCGCGCCGTGCGCGTCGGCCGGTGTCGGTGCTCAGACTAGACTGCGTGGCCCCGCGCTCCCGCCCTCACTGTTTTGATTTACAAACACCAGCCAGTATGTCATGCAGTGTTCGATATCCGGCCGCCGAGAAATTTGTAATAAAGAGGCTTTTATTGGTCGCTGATGGTCTTTGGTCCTTTGTGCCGGGAGCTGGAATAAAATTGGTCCTTTTCAAACGGTTAAAATTCGTGTTTTGCTCGGGTGTAGTAAATGAGCTTTTAAGCTCGGATTAAGTTTTTATACGGTTAAAAACCTTATTGGAAAAGGATTTAGATTTCCCAAAAGTACTGTGTTTTGCAATACGTTACATAAATAAAAAAAATAAAATAAAAAAGCCTTTCATTTCCTTTTGGTTTACAGTTTTGTGATTAATAAAATAAGTATGTGTGATGATATTCTTCTTTATATTTGAGTATTAGAAACCCCCTCAAGGTGCAAGCCTCTTCCAAAGATTGCCATTTTTGTCTTTAGCTATAAGTTGCCATTGTTTTCCATTCTCTTGATGTTGTCATTCCATCGCGCGTAAGTAGTAATACGTTACATATTAGATAACTAATGCGTGATTAATACCTACTTTTGATTTAATAAAATTAAGTTATGGTTAAGTTTTACTTTGAAAACCTATAAGAAAAATAGTTTCATAAGATAAGCCAATCAAATAGACGAAATTAAATAACCTGACACTTTGTGAAAACTTAAATCGGTGGCTAAGCTGTAGTTACTAAGCGTTTTGATTAAGAAAAAGCCCGATGTCAATGGCCTTGTGTAATGCCCTGAAAGACATCAGCCTGAAGACTTCTTAAGATTTGTAAATAAAGCTTTCGTTTCGATTAAAAATTGATCCTTTTTTATTTAAGGAAATAATAGTTGTGATATTTTTCCATCAGAAGCTGTTTCTGATTTAAACCAAATTTCTTTTTGTAAAACAAAACGAACCAAATATCATTGTTCGGGTTTTGCATTGTCGATGTTTTCAGTGTTCGATTTTCAGTGGGCGGAGTTTTAATTAAAGCCTTTCAATCTTTGATGACTTTTTCCGCAATTTTTCTTTGGAAATAGCAGCTTATTGAAAAAAAAATAATTTTTAAATATAGAATACACAACAAAATATCCAATGTCAGGAAAATAAAAAGAACCTTCATTACTTATTTGGTCGCAGAACATTCCTTTTGAAATACAATAAAACAGGAACATGATCCATCCGAGTAATGCTTCAGAACAAAGTGACAACTAGTTGATCGAAGCCTATTCAAGATCCAATAACTAAGTTAAGATTAATGTTGTATGAAAGTTTTGTTTAATTTGTAACTTTAGAGTTCAGTTCGACGGTTGAAACTTGCCCTACATATTGTGTCAGGGCAATTAGTTGGGTAAAATGGACAGACGATTAATCAAAATTCAATTTGTTTCACTGAAAATCAATAAGGCCGTATTTCTGAAACCAATGGCCTTGTCAAAATGACCATGGGAAATAATAATGGTTATTTATCATTTTGTAGAGACAGGATGGACCACGTTTGCCTGGAACGGAATAGAAAAGGTATTTATTTTAGGTACTGTGTGCTTGTACACTAATAAATAATGAATGATGATATAACAGTGATAGACTAGTGGTGTGACCGTCGGACTGCTAAGTTATAGGTTGAGTTCGAACCCAAGACAAGCACCTCTGATGTTTCGGATTCATGTGCGTAATATGTAATTATCACTTGCCTCGGTGGAGGAAAGCATCGTGAGGAAACCAGCATGCCTGAGAAATATTTATCGACGGCAGACGCCCATGGGTGGCATAAAAACTCTGACACCAGGTTAGGCGCTAACCACACGAAAAAGAAGAAGAATTATGAAAAGAACGCTTGTGATATAATTCAAGACTCATCATGAAGAAAAGTTAAACAAGTAGGTATATTTTTAAAGTTTCAGGAGAATTTTAACTAAGATTTGGCAAAGTTTAAGAGCTCAGAATACTTGTACTGTCTCAGTTACATCACCTAGGTTACACGTAGAAGTAGTGGGAGTAGTATTAAAAGCTACTCTCTTCGCTAATCCTTTATTGGGCACAGGGCAGTGCATCCGTAAATGTAAAAGAGATCAATCAACAAATCGTTGTCTCTGTTTCATCACTATGTCAAATCAGTGCCCAGTGTAGCGTTCTAACGTTTGCTAGCGCACCCGAACGCGGTGATTTTCAAATCGCGTGAGTAGGAACAATATAGGGACGTCGCGACTCACTATCGTCCATCTACCACTAAGTAAATAGATGCAGAAGGCCAACTTTCTTTCATAATCTTGGTTCTACAAGTTGTTTTTGAAATAATTGTATACCTGTACAGTACACGGGTATATAATACATATACCCCTGTATATTGTATTCATAATACCAAACGACGTATAAAAAGCTATTTAATCACTCTTTTAGTAGTATTACACAGTTGCGATTTACCCCTTCTCATAACATGTCCTTATCAAGACAGACCCTTTCACCTGTTCAACTCGGAAAGAAGAAGAGATGTTCAGCTTCGAGCTGAACTTCTGTTCTTTTTCATGTGGCACCTCTACTCTGATTACTCTCCTAAATTGCAAACGAGGAGTATTCCACGGACACGCGTCATTGCATTTGACAGTAGCTAGGAGGACTTCAACGTATTATGGAAGTGGTATCCGGCAGGTATCGATAATATTATATAGAAATGTGTTTCTGTTATTAACAGCCATCATTAGTATGTTTGTAAGGTGTAGTAATTATTTTTCATTAGAATTGTTGACGAACCTTTATTTTTTTCAACAGTAGTCGTTGAATGTTAAAAATCTGATAGTTGTAAAAACTCGCTACTCGCTCACAAGACTCGCTCGCATAATTATACGAAATGCTAGACTGATAAGATGACAATGAACACGAATAATTAAATGATGTGTGAAAGAGAGATTGTATGCCTTAAAATAACTATATTCAGAAAATTAAAATTAAAAAAAATCGTCCTTATCATGACATTGAAAAAGACAACAGGTACACGTGAAATAAAATGAAGTAGTAGTACTTCGGTCTTTGTAATTTTGAGTAAAAGTACTTTTATTTATTTCTACATGAGATTAAATAGTAAATAACATATTCTACCAAGAAAGTCTAACCTAGAAATAATGGTATCGTGCGTGCGATGTAGGCGATAGCAATAAATCAGTATGAAATATTCTCGTCTCGGGTAAATTGAAACTACAAGAATATGGCGATTCTCACACGACACTGCTTATCCGCGCGGTCGGACGGTATACGTGTGTTAAGAGGGAACAGGGCCTGCGAGGAATTTGAAAAATAGGTATTTGAAGAAACTATTAACGTTGCGCTGTGTCAAGCCTGACCCCGTAGAGTGCGATATGGACGGCTCCAGCTCAGACCGATTAAATCACAAAAATTTGACGAGATCGACGTTTCGTATTATCCTTTTTTCTTCTCGAAAACTGAGCCGATTAAATTATTTTGACATTAAAATTAAAAAAAAAAGTATGTCTAGGTTCCTATCAATTTCTTTTATCAGAAAAACTTTTCGAATTTGTCTGGTAGTCCTCTAATCACGGTCGTAAAAATGGGGCATTTCTTGTAATTTTTGGAGGCTCAATTTTTCTATACTTATTAATTGCTGAAAAAAAGGAAATAACAGGGTGTCTACAGCAAACCTGGATTTTTTGAAAAATGACTGCTTAGAGGCATTATTCAGGAAGAACAAAGCGATTTGTATGGAGAATTGCAGCCCTTTTTTTTTTTTTTTTTTTTTTCAGATGGGAAATCATCAAATGACCCCCTCCCCCCCCACTCTGAGCGGAGCGGAAGGAAGTGTCAAACTTGTACTGACTAAAACCCATCCATGTTCCTTCTTTGCCCTTTGTGTTCCAGGGCCACGGTATCTCTTTTGAACAGTCCCGCAGCCCTGGCAGGGGTCCCTTGTTCCCTCTTAAGCAATGGATTTCATACAAGCCAATGCGACTTGAGCTCCGCTTCACTGGCCGACCGCGCGGACGAGAGGTTTCGTGTGGAAATCGCCTTAGCTAGGTATCCTATCAGGTACCAAGATATTGTAATATGGTAAAAGATATCAGGCACTCCGTCATTCTAGTAACGACACTTTTATTATAGGCAAATCTGTCTGTTTACTTTGGTTTATTTTTATTGCAAAATTACTAAACATATTGAGTCGTAACTTAACAAGAAGGTAGCTTAAAACCTTATAAAGGATAAAGGGACAGGATTTATTTTTCGTTCAGGGAAGTAACATGTACAAATAGTTAGAACGTTTGAGGGCAAAGCTAGTTTCTTATTAAAATGTAGGAATATCGGTTGACCGAAACACATAGGGCGCATTAGGTTATTATGATGGGTGCCATTTCCGTATACCGTAGATATTTTTTATTAAAAGGTGATTAGAAGTCTTTTGCTTCATGGATTAATAAAATACTAGAGTATGCCATGAACTGGTGACAGTTGAAAATAGACAACATTCATGAAATATAGAGGATCTTATGTCTATTCAGAAATTTGTTTTTGTCTAAAGTGTAGCGACACTTCACAGAGTACTACAGCAACATAGAACAAAAAGTACTACAGCGCCATCTATGACGCAGACGATGAACTAAACATCGAAAAACGCCTAAATCCTACATTGCGCAGGTAAAGTTATTCGCGACTTAAGACTAAAGATCCTCCTTTTTCTATGAGAACCTTTTTGGATGAAGAACTTTACACCCTGTTCTCCATCCCCCCAAATAGTTATAACACAGTGGTAGTTCTTTTAATTAACTGACCTTAATCGACAATAAGTGTATCCATTATAGCCCATTGTGTAGAATCCTGAAAACATTATTAAAGTTAGAAAACAAAGTTGAATGCACAATATTTCCATTTACACGACTGCGGGAAAGCGCAGTTTAATATACTTCACTACGCTTCGTAGTTTACGTAGTTCTAGCTTTTAAGCTTGTGTAGACATTTATTAGTAGTTTTACGTCAGGTAGGACTAACTTGTATCTCTCTTTTTTGTTTCTTTTTTAACTTTTTTTTATGTCATTAATGAGTTTCCTTAGCTTTGAATTCGTTATCTTTTATTCTGGTTTAGGGACTTTTATTTCATTTAAATAATGATGACTTATTGATGTATTTGTAGCGTAAGCGTATAAGCTTGCTTAGGTTTTCCGTGGATGGGGTGACCGCTCATTGCATACCGAGTTCTGTCCGTGCCCCGAAAACACGTAAAGCCGTTGGGCCCTGCTGTCATTTGTAGACATTTGACAGTCGTTACAGGTAGTCAATGGCCCAAAAGTCTGACAACCAGTCTTAACAAGGGGTATCCTATTACCCAGTGCTAACTGGGTTGTGGAGGCCAGACAGGCAGTCGCTCCATGAAATATACTGGTATTCAGCTGCATCCGGTTAGACTGGGAGATGACGATGATGATGTAAAAGCGTATGAGCATAATCTGCCTAAATTGTTCTCATTACAGGGTCTCTATGTGAGAAGGAGAGGACTCACCACGCAGTCCCAGTGCGGGTAGATAATTGATTTAATAAAAGAATAGATAAAAAAATTAACGTGTTACCAGTTTCAGTAAAAGTGAAAAACAATAATTCTCTAGGACGAAGATTAAAAGTATATGTCGGGTTTGTCAGCATTTACTCCGTTAGGCTCGTAGATGATATGGGCAGACGATGGGTTTCGTGCTGTGAAAACACACTAGGTGCGATACACTGTTTCTAGCAAAACTAACGTATTACTTAAGATTACAACTTAACAATAACACGGGGCATAATGAATCGGATACAGTTCCAAGACGTCTCAACTCCGCCGCGATCCGACACTGACTGTCGACCTCGCCTCGAGCTGTAAACATCAGGGCTCTGTAGAAGCACGCTGTGTTGTGGGTAGACTGGTAAGTAGGTCGCGTGATGTCACCACTGCACAGGCGCTCTTTTCAATTCATTTTATGTCCGTACTAACGACTGGATTCGACATATATATAATAAAGAAAAGCAGACCTATGAAGTATCGAAATAACAATATGAAGCAATTAAGTATCCAATATAATTCTCGCATCAGTCACGTATTCTTGTCTCTTTTAATATGTCAATTTTGTAATATTTTATTTTGAATTTATCATGAAGCTCGTACGTTATTAATTTGCACAAATTCTTTTTCACTTTGAAAATATATTCGTTCTCGAATCTTCAAGGTTCAAGGGTATCAGATTAATCTGAAAGGTTATCTGGACAAAAGATCTGAAATATAAAAAAAAACTTGTAAGTAGTTTAAATTGGTAATTGCGCTAGGCGTCAGTCATGTATGAAGAAAATCATAAAACCAACTTTTCAACTAGAGGCATGTTTTCAGAAATTTCAACTTAATCATATCTGCAAAAGTTAATCAAAAATGCGAAGCCACGCGTTTCCAATTAATGATATCAGTAGATAAAGTCATCTGCAATCATTGAAAGTAAACTATATAGGTGCTGTATAAAAGTATAGTCGAAGAAGTAATCAATAGTCTCGAGCCAATACTAAAGTTAGAATTTTTAAAGCTTAAAATATGATGATGTAGCTTTCCATTTGTAAAAAACTTTTCGGAATAGGATCTGTAGTTCCGAAAATTACCCCCTACAACTAAACTTACAAACTTTACCTCCTACTAATATTATAATTGCGAAAGTTTGTGACGATGTATGGATGTCTGGATGTTTGTTACGCTTTCACGCAAAAACTACTGATCAAATTTAGATGATATTTGGCACACTGATAGTTTATAACCTGGATTAATTCATAGGATACTTTTTATCCCGGTAGTACAATCCCGTGGGACAATTACCGAACTCCACACGCAGGCATAAGCTAGTACTTTGATAAATAGGAAAAAAAGATGACTCGATGACTTCGTAAGTAAAGACCTAACTGTGACACAAGCCTCCGTGAGATGAAATGATGGATGCAGAAACAGTACTCGGTACAAACGTCTCTCAAAATTCTAATAGCGATCTTATTGGTGTAGAAGTATAGTGTAGACTACTTCTTCGTCCGTTCATATTAAATAAGGGCTTGTCCAAACGAGGCGTTTAACGCGTAAATCGACTCAGACGGAAATGTGTATAACATCTTTATTTCGTGTTAGAGGGGTTAGGATGGGTGTTTTAGACGTGAAGTTAGACAAGCGGATGAAAATTGAAAACGGAGCGTTTGATATGCTTTGTCTGAACAAGATCTATTGTTGAGTTTCTTGGCATATTAATTAAAACAGTAATTAGCATTTTTTTTTGCAGAATAAATTAGGTATCCAACTATTTCGATATTTTACACACAAATGTGAATGAGGCGACTTTCGCCTCGTCCATGTGTGTTATGTAAGAATCGTTGCAGGTGGTGCTCTTTTTTTTCGTATGGGCAATCATCATATGATGCTCTGGGCGGAGAGATAGGGAGTGTCAGACTTGTACTGACTAAAACCCATCCTTGTTCCTTCTCAGGCATCGGCCCTTGCGGACACCTTCCTGTGTGCTGACATCTCTTAATACAGGCTTGATGTGACCTCACTTTTGAGAAATCTGTTTAATCCACAACAAAAAAAAAACACAAAAAAAAACTTATACTAATCGAGCCACAGATGAGTACACGATTCGAAAATTTCTTTACTGACCGTTAAAATTTATAACAAGCATTATTCGTAACAAAAATAATAATAAACCCTTAAGCACATCTCATTATCCATTTTCTTAGAACAAGCTTACTAATGACGTTTCCGCGCAGATATTTTTAAAAGCGTCATCAAACAAAGAGAAAAAGAGACAGAAACATTAATAAACTCGAGGAAAAACGCTGTTTTATTTTGTGAGAACTTGTTGCGTTTCTATCTTGAATTTCGGAGTGGCCGCTAACAAGTACAAAAAACTGGAAAAGTGTACGGGGATCGTAATAAAATTGCAAATTTGGTACATACCTTAGAGTTTTTATTGCGACGCTTGTCACAATACATCTCGGCTCGTCTCCAAGGTTTAAAGGAGTCGTTTTCTGTGTAACATAATGAAATAATGCTGGTTGACGCTTAGAAAATACGGTGTTACGGCCCGCAATGTTACTTTTTATTTTTTCTTTCTGTTTTATGTTTTTAAAATGCTCTTCTTATTTGCGAATTCATTATTTCTTGTTTATATTTCGCAGATGTTCTCATTTACGTTTTTTATTACCCAGTCCAATTTGATGAGTATGAAATTGTCAACACGGTTTTATGTTTATAAAATTATATGTTAGGCGGGACCGTGTTGGCATCAAAAGGTTTCTTGGTATCCTTTTTTACGATCCTGTGGGAATTTCTGCACAATAATTGTTTTATTTAGTTTTACTAAAAGTCGTAATTTGATGTAGAACTTAATGCAAAATTGATTATTAAATTTATTTCATAGTTAATCTAGATTAAAGCTTTATTTATAACCTACGCTTTAAGACTTGGTTTTACTTGTAGATAACTTTATTTGTTTCCTTTTCGTAGTGCAAGTAAGAAAACTAGTCTTCATAAACAACTGGAATGTTGGCATTTACGTTGACGTTGGCGTTGGCGTTGGCGTTGGCGTTAAAGTGGGTGTTGGCGTTGGTTGGTGGGCGTTGGCGTTGGTTGGTTGGTTGTTGACGTTGGTTTATTTATAAATATTTCAAGTTGCAGCCGAGCCTCACATAGCCCACGAACTTATCACAATTAGTCTATTCCTTCCCCAGGCATTTTGTTGCAGACTGAAAGACTAACTATGAAATAAATTTTCTAGCTATGTCGATTTTTCTTAGCCGCTGAAGTTAAAGGAAACAAAGAGTGTGACTTTTGCTAGAAATTTATAAAATAATCATCAAGCCAGATAGATCGATTGTCAGACTTTGCGTCTTTTTAGAGTGTTGATGGCAAATAACAAAATTCAAATATTTCATTTGATTATTATTTATGATTACCTCGTTAGTTTTTTTTTCTAAATAGGCGTGCGTTTGGTCGAGTGGTCGCAAGCGTGACTGCTGAGCATGAGGTCCTAAGTTCAATTTCCGCGTTAGGCAAAGTGTTATTGGGTTTTTTCATCAGGAATTTCTCAGTGGCAGCCCCGGAGTCTGGATTTATGCCTGGTTGATGGCAATAGTCTTGCCCTCTTACATGGGACTTTAAAACATAACTGGCAAAATGTGGGTGTACTATTAGGTACACCTCTGCCTAACCTTTCAAGGATTACAGGCTGATGTTATGTATGTGTGTTATGCTGAGAAATTCGAGATGGAAAACCCCAATACCAATGTGGACCCGCGAATCAAACCCAGGACCTCATGCTCAGCAGTCGCGATTGGGACCACTAGATCAATGAGGCAGTCACTTTATATAAAATACTTTTCAGCTAATAAGCTAGAGGAGCTCGTGGCTAAATAATAACAGCCGCTCGGGTCGATCTTTCGGTTAAGCCGTGCTTGCCTAGGTTGGTCTGTGGATGGGTGACCGCCCATTACATACCGAGTTTCCTCCGTGCCTCGGAAAGCACGTTAAGCTGTTAGTCCCGGCTGTCATTTGTAGATCTTTGACAGTCGTTAGGCAGTCAGTGGCCCAAAAAAATCTGACAACCAGTCTTACCAAGGGGTATCGTATTACCCAGTAGCAACTGGGTTGTGGAGGTCAGATAGGCAGTCGCTCCATGTAAAATACTGGTATTCAGCTGCATCCGGTTAGACTGGAAGCCGACCCCAATATAGTTGGGAAAAGGCTAGGCAGATGATGATGACTTTTCAGCTAATAAGCTGCATTCGGTTAGACTGGATGCTGGCCACCACACAATTGGAAAAGGCTTGGCAAAGGACGTATTCTTTCCCAGAAAACAGAACTGTGTTTCAAAAGACCAAAAACATTAGGACACGTCACGATGCTACACACTAAACAATGAAAGAGGTCTAAGAGGGTCAGCAGCTGAAGTGAGAAGTGATTGTCGAGCGAAATTCTTTGTTTCCATTAATTTTCCCATATCATTATTGTTTTTAGGGACCCACGGCTGTCAGCCATTGTTGTTTAAATTAAATCAAATGGTGTTGTTGACATCCTTGGTAGGTAGTCTTGGCTTTGTTTATTTGAAAATCTGGATTTCTGTTCAGTTAAATGCTATCAAACAAGTTTTTTTTGGAATATGCGAAATTACTTATTCGATCGCAATAAAATAGTTTAATAGTTTTAATCAAAATTTTCAATATTAATATCAAAAATACTCGGGCTTTCTTTAAATTCAGGCAGGTCACACAAGCCTCTATAATCAGTGGATTTTTACAAGTTAGGTATATAATTATACTGCTCAAAGGACTGGTTTTTTTAAATTTTATTTTTTATTACAAAATGGGTCAGCTCTTGACCTCGATCACGCCTAACGCAAAGCGATAGATGAGGTCTATGATGGGACGAGCGTGCCCAGAAGATGCCTGTTCACTCTTGCTTTGAAGGTAGACAGGTTAAATGTGAGGGGAATGTGGGAGGGGAAAAAAATTAACAAAACATTTTCTTTACTTTCAGTTCGTCCCTACCAAAACCCCAAGCGAGACATAAGGAAAGACGTATTTTCACACATTATCGTTAGAAATACAGCAACGTTATACCGCCGGGATGCTGCGGGGATAAGATGATTTGACGGAATTACCAACCTGTAGCGTCTGTTGTAGGAAACATAATAAAGTTTGTTTTAAATTCCGTGTTTGTTACTGGTAAGATCAACAAGCGATGTAACATGTGTGGGAACATGTACGGTTTTGTCTGAAGTATTAATTTCAGGTTGTTTGTAGTTCAATACTCCAAAATACTCATCATCATCATCATCCTTTCAGCCGAAAGACGTCCACTGCTGGACAAAGGCCTCCCCCAAGTGTCACCACATTGACCGGTCCCGTGCAACTCACATCCAGCGGATCCCCGCAACCTTCACCAGGTCATCGGTCCACCTAGTGGGAGGCCTTCCAACGCAACGTCTTCCGGTTCGCGGTCGCCACTCCAAAACTTTTAGGCCCCATCGGCCATCCGTTCTGCGAGCAATGTGCCTTGTCCACTGCCACTTAAGTTTGGCTATACTACGGGTTACGTCGGTAACCTTGGTTCTCAAAATACTCGTTTCATTAATATTTTTACTCTGTACTTAGCTGCTGTACTTCTGGTTGCTGACATAATATATTTGATTTTATCCTAGACTTCATCATCAGCCTAGCCTTTTCTCGATTTTGTTGGGGTCGGCTTCCAGTCTAACCGGATGCAGCTGAATACCAGTATTTTACATGGAGCGACTGCCTATCTGATCTCCACAACCCAGTTAGTATTAGATTATACGATACCCCTTGGTTGAAACTGGTTGTCAGACTTTCGGGCCACCTGTACCGTCAAAGATCTACAAATGACAGCTGGGACCAACGACTTTACATGCTTTCCGAGGCACGGAGGAAACTCATTATGGTAATAGGTGGCCACCCATCCATAGACCAACCTAGGCAGGTGCGGCTTAACTTGAAGATTTATCCGAGCGGCTGTTATCATTTAGCCTCGAGCTCCTTTAATAATTAATATACTGACTTGATGAGGGCAAATGACCTCTTAGAGCGGTGGTCAAAACATGACGTAGTAACACTAGACATTTATGACACAAAACATGATGGATTAACCTACCCTAACCACCTCATTACCATACATTTCATTGATCAAGAAAAAAGCTCACCTAACTAACCTAATTCGCTAACAAAAGTTCATTCACCCAGCTTTTTTAACGCGTGCATAAACTCTAGTATTTTACTGAGTCTTAGAGAAAGATTAGTAAGCTTTGAAAGTAGGGCATTGCGAGTGCATGAGTAATTTCTGTTCGTACACAGTAACGACACCGCAGTTTGTTCGTGTCGTGTTCTCGTATCATAAAGCAGAGCAAATGTACGGGTTTGTATATGTGCTAACATAAAGACTGGCTTGAAAGAAAAGTGACAGGAAAATGCACATGTGTTTTTCAGAGGTTTTTTCTTTCAGTATGCCTTCATGGGGCCAAACAATGATGATCTGTGGGTCTAATCACTATTATATCTTAGCTCGTGGCTAAATAATAACAGCCGCTCGGATAGATCTTTAGGTTAAGCCGTGCTTGCCTAGGTTGGTTTGTGAATCGGTGACCATCCATTAAATACCGAGTTTCCTCCGTGCCTCGGAAAGCACGTTAAGCCGTTGGTCCTGGGTGTCATTTTTAGATCTTTGACAGTCGTTAGATAGTCAGTGGCCCAACAAGTCTGACAACCAGTCTTACCAAGGGGTATCGTATACCCAGTGCTAACTGGGTTGTGGAGGTCAGATAGGCAGTCGCTCCATGTAAAATACTGGTATTCAGCTGCATCCGGTTAGACTGGAAGCCGACCCCAACATAGTTGGAAAAAGGCTAGGCAGATGATGATCTTATCTCAGTTAAAACCTTCTTTTAAAAGTACTGTACTGCATAGTAGATTATCCTCAGAAAATTAAAATTCAACCCAACTCGACCCTAGTTTATTATTGAACTGATCAAACTTTTTCTTAAATATTTCATCGATAACATGAATATAATTACGTTTTAAATGCTCTGAAAAGTTCTGTTCCTATTTAAACTCATTCTCTTTTGTCAATAAAAGTAATTGCCCAAATAATAACGATGAACACGACCCAATTCCATTAAAACGGAATCAAATTCTGTTTATTTGTTCAGGAAGTTAGATACGTTGAAAAATCAATTGAGTGGTCAACCCTTAGGGAAATGATCGCTTGCCAAAGTAAATATATTTGCTTAGGAATACGTAACAACATTTACTTACGGTTTTTTGACCTTTTACAACTGTATGCCAGCAAGGAGTCCATTTTAAATTAATTGAGTAGTCTGACTCAAACTCAAACTCTTTATTGCATTCATGTGTACATTTAGTTGTTACATGTCAGTTTCAACATGAAACCTGGTCCCGATTGGGACCGACTGCGTCTAATCTTATCAATTTAAATGTCGACGCTAGAATAATATTAAGACCCCCACATTGTACTTGACTTTTTAAAACATTGCTTTTGAGATGGTATTCTATTTAGAGAATGGTTTTCATTAAATTAAATTCATTAAATCTCTTTGTTGGGGTAAATTCTATTAAAATTTAAAAAGAAATTACTATGCACCCTGCTTTTTTATATTACTGTTTCATCATCTTGACAATATTGGATCAAACCAAGCGCATCATCGGTAGTAAACTAATGCAACTAATGTGTAAGCTGGCCAGTAAAAAACTAGGTGAAAGGGTTCAAAATCCCATGAACTATGTTAATTTTCAATCCCCCATTTGAACCCTTTAATGTCCCCCATAATGACCATGAAACTACCCATAACATTTAGGCATCGTTCACACCAAACTTATTGTCCGCCGCCGACTGTGAGTATGCTCACTGTCGACAACGCGCTACGCAATAGCGTAAAGTCGGTTGGGTGTGAATATATGTGGAAAAGCGATACACTGCGTAACGCGCGCTCACACACAGCGGCCGAAAATACGTTTGGTCTGAACAATGCCTAACTATTCTTTTGGACCGAGGCACCATGTCATGTACTTATTAAAACGCTTTTACCGAAATTTAATTCAGTCGTTGTTTACTTAGGACTGAAGAGGCTTCCTATAAAAACAGAAGGTTATTCTGGTCCTCTTATATTAGTTAAGTACTTACTAATCTATAAGCTTTTAGTTTTTTTGGCGAGAAGCTAAGAGACTGTGCTTAGCAGGGATTTGGTTGGAACAAGATAGTCTTAAGTATATTTATGTAGAATATAAACAACTTAGAAAACTTATTTAATCTTTTGAAGCACACAAGAAAAGGCATATTTTTTATTGTAGATAGAGCTTAATTTTGACTGCCCTAATTCCTAAATCTGTTTACTGAAACTTGGGTCTTTTCTACCTAATAACATTAGTTGAGGTACATTAAAGGTACTAAAATAGTTTAATTACCTTAGTTCAATTGGTTTAAAAACTATTTTAATAGTTGAATAGGGACCTAATGGGTAAGTGGTACGTGCAATCAGGATAACGTGACGGTTAAGAGTGGTAGACCGAAATAGGTTGATGCCTAAGGCCATACTTACATGACATCGCTCGTCTGTGCTCATATGAAATCGCGTACATCGCCCGACCGCGCGGACGAGCGGCGCACCGCCAGAAAATCCGCCTCGCCGCCTCCGCCCGACTACGAGCGGTGTCCTGTGAGAATCGCCTAATAGATAAATTTCAGACAAAGGGCTAATCTGTTTGCTAAAGTTTTATTGGCAATTGACTGTCATGAATTATCACTAGAGCGGTTAATTATAGCGAGTCGTACTAGGCGTTATAGTTTGTATATTATTAATTTACATATTTAGAAACTGTCTTGCATTGTAAACTATTTTCTATACACTTCCTTGAAAACTGGCTCTTAACACACTACGATTAGATTCAACATGTAATGTTGTTCTCGGCTCCAGAACTAGCTTCGGCTACTTCCGGCTTTGTTTCTTTCGGCTTGTAATTTATTATATTTATATTAGTCTCTAAGGTATAAATCTATGGACTAAAGTTGCCTGACAATAATTTAATGTTGTTGTTGTATAACAACCTCGCCTGCGGCTCGGGTGTGAATTCCCGAATTCTCCACCTCAATCCACAATCAAGCCTTATGCTGCATCCACACGTGGGTTACTTTTGCAGAGCAACAGTTGCAACATTCACAGTAACTTTTACTTCTGTAGTTCTCCACCAAAATTTGCATACGTTTACGGAACAACGACCTTATTAACACTATTAATTCCCACACAAATAATTTATTTCCATTTACTGCCATAAATAACAGCAAACATTAGGCCAATCCACGGTGATTCATACACGCACTGTAGTGAGTATATTCAAGGAAAATAAGCCAGGTAATAATTCCGGAGTCACGCGAAACTGGAAACGAATGCTAGGCGGCAGGAAGTGGGACGTTTGTTTTGATAAGCATAACGTAATAATACGGTATTCTTGTCCTACATGTTATGGAAATTGGTAACATGGTCGTAGGGGAATCCGTAAAGTGAAATATTTTTAAGATGATATTGAGTGTTTCTTTATAATTTACATGTTTATTTAGAAAGCTCGTGGCTAAATATTAACAGCCGCTCATATCAATTTTCAGGTTAAGCCGCGCTTGCCAATATTGGTCTGTAGATGGGTGACCACCCATTACAAGCCGAGTTTCCTCCGTGCCTCGGAAAGCACGTTAAGCCGTTAGTCCCGGCTGTCATTTGTCTATCTTTGACAGTCGTTACAGGTAGTCAGTGGCCCGAAAGTCTGACAACAAGTCTTACCAAGGGGTATCGTATTACCTAGGAATAACTGGGTTGTGGAGGTCAGATAGGCAGTCGCTCCATGTAAAATATTGGTATTCTGGTGCATTTGGTTAGATTAGAAGCTGACTTTAATATAGTTGGGAAAAGGCTAGGCTAATGATGATGTTTATTTGGGAAATAGGTAGAAACATGGCTTTGTTATTAAAGTATTCATTTGGTTATGTGCACAGTCACGAGCACCAATATGTAAACACTTAACAACTTTTAAAAATGTTTTTCTCTTACTGTTCTTATTAAAATTTCATGTTATAACGAACATTGTATTCTGGAACTCATATTTTTATGAAAAAGATTCCAATCTCCAAGTTACAGTCGTTATTTCTAGCGAAAATTGCTTTTAAATTTAGGAAAGTGTTTACATATTGGTGCTCGTGACTGTACAATGTAGTTAATAACTGAACTGTTATATTTTGGCAAACAATTCAGTTGTTTGTTTACTTAAATAGTCAGTGATTTATTTAGATGTATTGTATTCTAGATATAGCAATATTTCAGCAGATATTGTTCGCCCTCGTGCAATGAAGGGTTTCCAATAAAGTGCAAAATCTATTTATAACCAACAAAGTTTGACCGGTCAATATAGACATTTAAAACCCACGCAGTTTCATTTTTAATTAAATTTCACGTTGTAATTAAAACGACATTCAACAAAGAAGCGAAAAAATTAATTATAAAATGCCGCGCAAAAGTGTTGGGAAAAATAATTAACACAACGTAAAGAGATGCTTCGGCGCTTGGTTTTAGCGTAGCATAATATCGAATATTTTTACCTGCTGTTAACTAGTAAAAAAGGTAAAAAATGCTGCGCTCCCACTCTGAGCCACGCTTAACTTTTCCGAAGCAAACTGGATGCAAAGTATATAAATATTGTTGATAAAACTAGGTTGCTACTTCTTCGGTTTTTGAACTCGCAATTTGCATGTTATTAAACATTTTCTATTTACATCGACGTGGTTAGAAAGAAAGAAAGAAAAAACATTTATTTACTTAGCACGAGATATGGTTAACAACAGATTATGAAAGTGTGGTGACGTTACTGTAGTTTTAAAGTAAATGGCAGTACTGATAGCTTTCCTGGCTTACATGTATTACGTGAATTAACGAGTGCTCCGGGATTGGGACATGACATGTCGCAAATGAAAAATCACCACCAAATGTGACAAAAAAAGATATTTAATCATTCGAAATTCACACAAAAATTAAGATACGTGTTCATTAGGCGTTGTTGGTTGGTTGATATGAGAGCCTCCAAACAGCTTGTTATATTTCCATAAGGAATCGTAACAAATATCTACGTATAGACCGACCGCTCCAATGAGTCCCCGCGAAGGTATCAATTTAAATGGAATATTCTGAAGGTTGATCACGTATTGGTTCTATTAGTATCGTAATAGCTATGTGGATTATGGTTATTTTAAAGCAAAGAACCTGTAGGATATTGATAGGACTTTGTGAACGCTTAATGCGCATTTGATGGGCCAAGGCGGAGGATTCATTAAAGCAGTCGGTCTATAGATAACTTCATTCCACCTACTCGATAAACTTTTTTTGTCTGACTCTCCCAACTCCCTCTAGAACGCATAATACTTCACTGAATCTAGAGTCGAAAGTGAAATATTCTAACCGAATCCCAAAGGAGACTTAACAAAGCCTTGAACAAAATATAGGTAAGTATATAACAAATACATGTAACAAAAGGCCCTTCAACAAATGTATGGAAAGGTAAAAATAACAGTGTAGTGTGTTCCACGTACATTCAGACCATTTGCTTATTATTAAGAGCAGTACCTTGCCCTCAGGACGTGCCTCCCGCTTCGTTTAGGAATTGGGTCGGCACTCTCCCTATAAAGTAGGCACCATTATGAAACGGCTTACGAATAAATCGATGACGCGTTTTTCGTCACAGTCTGCGTGGTATGAATTGTGATAACAGTCCCGCTAGTTGTTTACATGTAAACAACTAGTAGGTATGTTTACATGCATATCTACTACTTTACAAGCATACATACCTACTAGTTGTTTACATGTATACCTACTACTCCCTTCTATATCCTTTTGACCGCCATTGTCACGACACAAATATGTGACAAAATGGTACCTAAGTGT
The DNA here is from genome assembly GCA_910589295.1 of Noctua janthe. NCBI lineage: Eukaryota > Metazoa > Arthropoda > Insecta > Lepidoptera > Noctuidae > Noctua > Noctua janthe. The sequence goes on from OU342561.1 coordinate 6,284,095, forward strand.
AACTGTGGCTTGCCGTGGAGGGCACGCGCGTGCCTTTATGCTCTGGCGTTCAAAAGACGGATGGGAAGCCACAGCTTAGCAATTAACGGGTTTTTTCAGATAATTTAAAGGTGCTTCATTCGAAATCAAAAATTGCTCAATTTCAATAGGCATTTGAATTTCTCTATTCGATTTGGGTCAACATTTCACTCAAATTCATCAATTTACAGAGATTTTTACTTTATATTAACAAAAAATGAACGAGCTGACGTAACCTGTCCATTAAGAGTAATGTTACTCAATCTATTGTTATCACTACGTATCTGAGTACCCCAAAAAATATACCGTGAATAATCAAGCTAAATATTTCAGGCAACGTGTTTATTTTTATCTAAATTGAGTTATAAATTACGGCGTCACACATTTAGGGGTCTGGAGGGCCTCTCACACACTTTTCGTATTAAATTAATTGTCCTATCACGCTTTGACGCAGTTGTTCGACGCCCTCTGCCTATTGACGTCGCAGGGTCCACAAAGAGAAAGTTAAATTTTCAGCTTTGAAGGCCTCTTTTTGTAAATACCGTGGATAATTTGGTCACTTCGTGTAAAACGGGTATATGACGGGTATTTAATGCGAAAGGTGTTCGAAATATATACATATGTGGATTATTAAAGGGTACACGTTACTTATACTCAACCAATGTTACTAAGGAGTTTCGTGTTTGGTGGTGACCGTCAGATAAGCTGTCGTTTCATGAAAAATACTAGTATTCAGGCTGCAACTGGTTAGATTAGAAGCGGGCACCGAATTGTATTAGAAAAGGACTTATAAATATACATAACAAATCATAACATCACGCCTGTAATCCCCAAAGGGTTAGGCAGAGGTACCTAATAGTACACCTCCATTTGGCCAGTTATGTTTAAGTCACATGTAAAAGGGGCGAGCCTATTGCCATCAACCGGGCACAAATCCAGACTCCTGAATAAATTCCTGTTGGAAAAACTCAACACCAATTTGCCCGACCCGGGAATCGAACTTTGGACCTCATGTTCAGCAGTCGCGATTGCTACCACGGGACTAATGAGGCAGTCATAAATAAAATAAGCAATAATTTACGCAAGAGAATTTTAATATACAGCCTCAGTCCTAGCAAAAACATTACCTGTAAAGCATAAAAGAATAATTTATTCAAGCACCCTTTCAAAAAGTTTTGCATATTTTATACAAAGTGTGTCCTAGTCTTAAGTGTGCGACGATTTCTTTATTTATACCAAGTTTATCCTAGGTTGTGAGCCACAGGTGGACCCGGAAAGCCTTATTGAAAATTGAAATTTATTTTATGCGCAAATGGCTTTACTTTATACAAAGCGAGAGCGTGACGCCACGTTCAGCTTTTAATAAAAATATATTATTATTAAATTGCTTTGTTTTTTTTTTTTAAATACAATATTTTTGTTATTCTTTTAATCGTTTGTTAAACTTCGAAAATGTGACTAAGCTCATTAAGCTAAGCACTTAGGTAAGGCCGGGTAAGTTCCTCTTTTTCAAGCCGCATAATTACCTTACGACCTTAACATAGTAGTATAAATACCTACAGGGTGTAAGGGACAGCCCTCCACAAACTGATGGGCTGAATTCAGTATATCATACTAAGATGACCGCTACAAGAAATTATTTCAGGAATGTTATGGGAATCCAATAAATTTGTTTTACTTCCTCATACGCAATGTAACGTTACCATGGCCAAAGACACGTAGCGAACGGCAAGCGTGACGACGAGTTCGATGAACTCTGTAGCTAGGCAAGAAATGGACAGCTGACTTCACGCGTCGTTCGTTAGAGTATTTCAACGTCCATTGTTGGATTTTTGATTTTAGCCTTATTATTTAAATGGAGTGCTACGTACAGGGAATGTAATTTTACATTGAAATAAAGGAATAGTAACTGAAAAAAAAATATATCCTGAGAAAAATTCTGGTGGAATATTATTAAAAATAAGGAGCTGAATGCACCCTGTCAGTTTGTGGAGGGCTGTCCCTTACACCCTGTATAAGAAAAATTATATCTTTTTAAAAGAATAACATCAAATTCTGTGTGTTGAAAAATCTTATCGAATGTATGTCTGAAAAGTATATTTCGTAAAAGTTTAAACATTGCGTTCGAAAGAAAATGGATTCCCCGCTGACTATTAGTTACTGCCTCGTTGGCCCAGTGGCCGCAATTGCGGCTGCTGAGCTTGGTCCTGGGTTCGATTCCCAGGTCGGGCAAAATATTATTGGGTTTTTCCATCAGGAATTTCTCAGTAGCAGCCACAAAGACTAAATCTGTGCACGATGATGGTAATAGGCTCACCTTCTATTACATGGGACTTAAACATACTAGGTGAAATGTGGGTGTACTATTAGGTACACCTCTGACTAACCCTTCGGGGATTACAGGCGTGATGTTATGTTATTAGTTACCTATACTTATGTCATTGATCACTCCAACATTTTCTTCAAGATTAACCGTCATCTCTGAAAGTCCGACTGCAAAGTGAGGTTAATTGTAACTTATTCGTCAAAAAGTTACCAGCTGTCAGTATACTAATTACATTTTAAATTAATTAACACTCGGCTCATTACAGCCACTAGTTGCTGCCATAGATACGTCACCATAATGCTGTTAATTACCAGCCAGTCAGTTTGCTACTACCAAATTATTAATCAATCATGAACTGATGTGGAGAGCTCAGATAGTGATGTGTTTGTCTCGTTTTAATTAGTTGTGGAAACGTATTGATTAATACTTTAATTCAAGGCTCCTGGATATACTAGGTATATCTAGGTAGGTACTTAGAATATGAATATGTGTTAGCAAAGAAAGTGTTGTAAGTTAAATCTGCATTTTTTACGTAACTTTAGTTTTATTAGATCTAAGTGATTAAATACACTGCTTTGAATGAATTTTGATATAAATGATGAATCAAACCATGTCAGTACCTAAAACTAATTTAACAACTCATCATCCTAGCCTAGCCAATGGAAAAACTCAATAACACTTCGCACGACCCGGGAATCTAACTCAAAACCTCTCGCTCAGCAGACGCGCTTGCGACCACTAGAACAACTAGGCAGTAAGCAAATAAAATCATCATCATCTGCCTAGCCTTTTCCCAACTATGTTGGGGTCGGCTTCCAGTCTAACCGGATGCAGCTGAATACCAGTATTTTACATGGAGCGACTGCCTATCTGACCTCCACAACCCAGTTAGTACTGTATAATACGATACTGACTACCTAACGACTGTCAAAGGTCTAAAAATGACACCCAGGACCAACGGCTTAACGTGCTTTCCGAGGTACGGAGGAAATTCGGTATGTAATGGGTGGTCAACCAATAATTGTGTCACTAATTTAACTACTAAACAATCTTATTCTAATTTTAAATAGGACTTTTCAGGCTTTCGAAAAAGGTCAAATTCCAGTAAGACAAAACATGCGTATCGTATTTTCCTTTATTACAATATCAATCGATTGTCAAACTATTTTATAAGGGCCACTTTCCTGCTTGTTTTAACAAAAACATTTCGCTCTCAAAACATCAGGCCGAAAATAGCGACCCAGAAATAGCTTTAACCCTATAAATAGAAGGAAAACATGGTAAACAAAGTCAGGATAAAAGGCAACCTCACACGGAAAAGAAATTCAGGATTCTCTCAAAAAAGGCCTTTGATACTTGAACCTTGAACTTAAATAGGGTGCATTAGAAGTAGTGCTAGGTAAAGTGATGGCCTGAAACACAGGTTTAAATAAACCTAGATAGGGCAGGTCGCTGACATCTTAATTGAACTATTGAATACTTGCGACTGTAGAATATATTTTGGTTGTAGTTTACTTATAAGTACTTATAATTAGTATGAGAAATAATATTACTGCGCTTAAATGTTTACTTTTATAATACTTTTTTTAAATAAATTATTCTTATTCTTATTAAAATGGCCGCCATGAGGGGCAATACTTAAATGTACATACAAGGCACTCTAATATGTCATTTCGAATTTTAGAAATTTCGTCATCTCTGTTACAATTTTATGACAGTCTTTTTAGAGTTCCCTACCCGAAGGGTAACTAACGGGACCCTAGTATTAAGCATCCGCTATCTGTCCGTCCGTCTGTCTGTCAGCGGGCTTTATCTCAAGATCCGTAATAGGCAGACAGTTAAATTTTTCACAGAATGTGTATTTCTGTTGCCGCCATTACAAAAAGAAATAATATAAATAAAAATTAATTGAAAATTAAAGAGGGCTTTCCTACTAGGTTTTTAAGGTTTATGAGAATAGAATTTCGTGCCTATCCTGTCCTTCCGTATGACACAATAATTTTTGTTGATGACATTTTTGACCAATATTTAGAAGGAAAAGTTTTTGAGAATTGGGACATTTTCGGTTACAATTAAAAAAATCTTTAACTATCATATTTAACTCCCTGGCACTGTGCTTCTGGCCTACCCTGGACAATCAGCGACTATTTAATATTTTTATCACGGTGTGTTTTCTCTCGTCGATACCAGAGAAGAATAGGTTCTACTTGAACCAAATACGACTTAAATTCTGGTGGTTGTCTTAATCAACGTCGCGATAAATTCTCTCAAATATTTTCATTTAAATTTTGTGAGTCTTTATCGCCAAGTACCTACGTGGAAAGTATGCGAGTCTAATGAAAGGCATTCCTTCGAGTTCGGGTGACGTGCTCTACTCACGAGAAAGTGTACTGAAAGTTTACTGGATCAGGTTTGGGAGCTTTGACACTGTTTATGTTTTCAATTTTATTTTTTATTGCAAGCTATTCTGAAACGCGCTCCCTATATTTTTTCAATTTACGTGTGTACACCCATTTAGGTACCCAATTTTCTTGTTTTTTGTTTTAAAAGATATTGTTCATTTTCTCAAAAACTAGGCCTCACTTATATAAAGGCTTACATAACAGCACACTGTTCTATTGTTACCGCTAGACTCAGAATTCAGACTTGACAGTGCACTTCTTTTATTTAGATCTAATGAGATCTAAATACAAAAAAAAAACAAAAAAAAAACTAAATGTATGTGTATGTTCTAAATACTAAATGTAGTATTACGGAAATCGATTATCAAGCCCAAATGTCCTCTTTCTAAATAACAGTAGGTACTTTGTACAAAATTAATCTTCACAATACCAAAATTATTAAAAAGAACAATAAAACACTTCCCACAAAACTCCAAAATCCCTCGTAACTTTAATAAACACAAAAAGGCAACATCCAAATCGCGCCCTTATCCAAACAGGTAAACAGGACTCTTTGTAACTTTTTCACAATAACAAGCAATGCTTTTAGTGTGATTATGTCGTTGAATCTTTTGCTTTTTGCTCGGCGCGAGCATTATTAGAAGTCATTCCTGGAAAGCACGGAGAGAAACGGCACAGTAACGACTGCATAACTACGGCCTAACGTGCAGGATCTATCGCGGTAATGAGACCATTGTCTGAAATGAGCCGGGATCATAGACTACGTTTCTATACTAATTAAACTTTATATTCAAGTTGTTTTTCGAAGGAAAAGTTATGATTCAGTTAGCGTTTCTGTTAGCTTTGTTCGATAGAGAAAGTTTTGAAAAGATTTCTTAGTAAACTGTATACTTAAGTGAAATTGTATAAGTGCCTGATGAAAGTATAGGGAACAGTTTACTGTATTTGTAATTTCCAGTTAGTTTTAATGAAGAAGTAGTCCAAACATTCATAAATTGTTAAGAGCGTTTACTACTTACGGCATTTCATACAAACTTTCAAGTCCTTTTTTTTACGAAATGACTTAATCGACTTTAATGAAACTTCATACGCATAAGCAGGATACAAAGGTCTAAAAAGATATCAGAGAACATTTTCGATAAATAATAGTGTTACAACTAAATTAGACCGATTTTAAATTTTCCATGGAAACAGAAATTTCAATTCTAATAAACTTTAAAAAAAAAAAATTTCGTCCTGAAGTTTTATTAAAATCGGTTCAGTCATTTCGAAAAAAAATTACTTGAAACTTTGTATGAAATGCCGTAAATCGTAAACGCTCTTAATACGTAAACAGAATTTCCATAAAAGACATAAAAGAGAACATGCTAATTGAAAATTACCAAAATATTAAAAACAGGGAAAACGAATTACACTTAACACAGGTAATTTTTATTCAGGCTACAACACAGCAATTAGGGAACGCATTTGCATGAAAATCTCACTAAAACGAGCTGTTCGTACCGCAGAATATGTAAATCATTATATTTATTTCACGAAACGGGGAGTAGGCGAATGAAAAGCAAAATACAAATTCGATAATAATCTGTAGAAAGCTCTTGACGAAATAAATCAACATTTCATTCATAAACCATTTTCCTTAAAATAAATTGTAAGCAAGACATTGCTGCGACGCGACTGTTTGCTTAAATATATACGTAGGCGCTCATTTTCAGTACAATAAAGGTGGTTCGCATTAAACCGTAACAGCAGATAGGGTTACTTTACATTAACTGCTCGGTTTACGATTCGACGTAATTGTTGTGTAAATAGTTTTAATTATGCAGAAATATTTATCAGGTACGTCGACAGTAAATAAATTCAGACACACATTGGTAATAAATATTTGATATTAAATTTAAGGGATTATAATTAATAAATACTTCACGAGCTATTTAATCACGAACGCGAATTTATATAACAGACGGTCCCAATGTACTATGTCGATGTTTCTATGCTGAAAATGTGCACTCGGTGAACTTAATTGAATTTATGTGATTGCCATTACGCGCATTATGCTATTGTACGAACTTTAATCTACATCGCAATTTTACTGCTAGTCTAGGCACATTGGCAAAAGTCTTAAAATAAATGTTTCAATAAAATGTCGTTGCTAATATCCATATCGCAGACTTCATTTAATCCGACTGCGACATGCTAAAATTATACAGTAGGTATCTTTATTATCCTTACTAAAGTGATTTTCACACCTTATTAAATTGGCATAAAATTAAATCAGACACTAAGACGATAATGTAGGTGTGCACACTAATTAATTCAAACAAAATTACTACTATATTTCGTAGTAGTTACTATGAAATATGCTTTTGTAGAACCAATAGGCATTTACTGTTGTCAGGCATTTCGGTTCTGGGGAAACAGTCAAATAATTCGTAATTGTGTTAATTAAGTAAATGGCTGACTGGAGCGATTGTAACGCAATCTGTGCAAATCGTGGGGGAACGTGGTGGGGCATGGCGCATGGCGCATGGAGTATGGCGCCAAAGATACGGATCTAGCATGGCGGGCCGAGTGACCGCCGACCGCCGACCCCTGCTCCGCTCATGCTATGTGACGTCATGGGCGCGTAGTGCTGTTTATAATGTCGATAGAGATTAAAGTCGATTCAAAAAGTAGTTCTTTTATTTAACGAGTCGATTATACACTAGCTACGGGAAGAATTTTGGATGTTTTTGTCTTTTTGTTCGTTATTATTGGCTGAATTCAGCACAGAAAACTTACTCTCAAGTGTCTTGAAAAGACGGTATAGTGAACTTTGAAATGATGGTAGATGGGCCTGACTGATGACTGGTGATAATAATTCTTGGTTACGCCCAAAAAACGATAGTCATACTCTTATTCAGCCCTGGATATACCTACGATTTTTAAATTGCACATGCAGTGCTCAATATAATCAGTAAGTAATGTTGTAAGAAAATCCACAACAGACGGCGTTTATTTTGACGCGATTGATTACAGTTCTTTCAAAGTATATTTCGACTGATTAATTTCCAACAGACAAATTCTTTTTTTAAGCTTGTTTACGAGAAGTTTAATAAAATTGGACTGAAAAAGTAATGAAGGAAAGAACGCCAGTGTGTTTATCCATTTATTTGCGACTGTTGCGGAAACTCTCAAGAATTTCATATCATTGTTAACATTTAAAAACTATCTTTCACACTTTCATTATATTCACATTAACAATATAAAACTTACTAAGTTTTAAAGAAAACAAAAATAATAAAATAAATTTCTATTTCTTAGATTTTAACAATAAGTTTTCCAATATTTGTTTGACGTAATTTAAAGATTTTATATGAAATGGCTAGATCTCATCGACATCGCAGAACTATCGACAACTGTACCGCACTTTTCAAATCGTGACTTATATCCGAGTTTGCCTCGGTCGTTATAGGTAAGATGAACGAAATATAGAAATTGCAATCTAAACTAATTATGCAACAACAGCTACTGGTTGTAAATCGTTGTAATTACATTATACACTATCATGTTGTAATGCACCCTAACTTGCAAGATGCATTATGAAATTTGCGGAATTCAGGATACAGACCTTCCATTACCAATTTTTTATTTCTTCGGTTTGTCCCATAATAAATTTATCACAGGATCTTTATACCAAGGCATGAAATTGAACAGAAGATTTGCAGTACAGGGTTTTCTTCTATTCACATTATAAATGCACTTTGTCGTCGACATCTTGTTTAATCAGTGAGGAAGCGGCCATTGCTATTACTATTACATTTCTACGCCTTCCTATAAATTTATCAGTCCTATACATTTCTGGCTTTTCATGATCGTTCCATGTCTCGCCCACTAGACAACGTGAAATTCCATCAGAATTCTCTCTTCTCGCCATGTGTGTTATGACAAACTGAACAATAAATTTTAATTTGGGAGTTCCAGGAGGAGGTCGTGGCTAAACAATAACAGCTGCTCGGGTCGATCTTTAGGTTAAGCCGTGCTTGCCTAGGTTGGACTGTGGATGGGTAACCACCTATTACATACCGAGTTTCCTGCGTGCCTCGGAGAGCACGTTAAGCCGTTGGCACGTTAATATACAGTAGATCTTTATACAAGAACACATATAAGGCGGAAAACAAATTCTCTTTTGTTTAAATTCATGAATTATTATAGGTATCAACGGTACTTAACAGCTATCTTTACAAATTAAGAAAATTAAACTCGTTTTTGTACCTCAGCTTTTTGCTTTAATTTACGCTCACGCTTTAGTATCTCTCATTGATACAAATACCTTTAATTCGAGGTGAGAGCCTGGGGATCCGTCACACAGGGTATCCTAGTATGGACGCCAGTCTCTCACAAAGGAACATATATAAATTATTACGATATTCTAACAATTAAATTTATTATAACTACGCGAACCTTTGTGAAGAGGGAAAATAAAGATATTGTATCGTATTTATAGGATTGAAAACTTTAATTAAAAAAACAACGTCGTAGGTATCATGAAAATTGCAGCTACATAACTTACTACTTATAACCGTTTCATCGATTTAAATAGTCATAGAGGCAGGTTGCTATTTACTCGAAATTAAAATGATGAAAGCATGTTTAAAAATTCTTGCTCTAAGCTCTTTGTCCACTCTACTTCTTGCTACCATCATCGTCTTCCTACCCTTGTCCCATGTTACTTGGGGTCGGCGTAACACATCATTTACTCCTTTATTTTTCATATCATTCATATATTGTCACTTATGGGATATCTTCCGTGATGGTTAATTATTTTGAGCTCCCGATATTTCGACGCTGTTGCAAGCGCCTTGATCCCGGGTTGATAAAGGATGTACCATCATCATCATCAGGAACGGCAGCTGGAAGGTCAACGAGTGCAGGTTGCAGTCTATGGTACGTACGCTGCACATATACTTACTGCTATCTGCACAGAACTAATGTGAACCTTATCTTAACGTATTTCGTAAGACTCTTAACGGTCTCCCCAGGATAGCAGGAAGCCATCACACCCATTTCGGCAGAGGCGGATGCTACACTGTTTCACTAATGATCACGGGTTGATCATGGCGCTTGCAATAGCGTCGAAATATCGGGAGCCCAAAATAATGAACAATCACGGAAGATATCCCGTAAGTGACAGTATAAGTTTAGTTTTAAACCTTGAACGCTTTACAGTGTTCATATCATTCCTCACACAATCCATCTACTTCTTGCTACCGTATGACTAACAATTCTTTATCAGATTTTGAATGCTAGTCTTTCACTATCGTATTTTAGAGGGTTCGTAACACTTAATCAAGTTATGAAGATAACAGTCCAACACATACAGCAACTAAAGAGCACAATGATACATTCATAGATTAATAAAACCCGATTAAATACAGAATGTTAACCCCAGGTTACCTAGCTTAGAACGGACCACTCCAAAACATTCCTGGGACCTGTATAGGCAATAAAGCCACATAATTACGAAATAACTTTGTACCTGTATTTGCTGCGGGACTATTTATTTAATCACTTTGACGGGAAAATAATGGAGAGGGCAGGCACGACGGGCTCCCATCAAAATTGTACGAGGCCAATCTATCGCGAACCGTGTTGTATGATGGGACCCCTTGTACGCTAGTGTAGGGATTAAATAATTTCCGTGCTTGCCTGTAATGGGTTTACAATAACCTGGACAGTTATTTGGATAAACAGGCCTGATTACATTGTGGGGGGGGGGTTCTGATTTTTGAAAAGGATAAAAAGAGCTTTGGTGCTGCTTTTAAACGGTAGCTGTGCTCAGTGATGATGAGGTCTGAAAGTAGGGCTATGAATTCGAACAAGAATGTGTTGAAGTGTTCTATGAATGAAAAAAGCAAGCTGTCGGCTTCTCTGTTACATTTTTGTTGATAGGACTGAATAAAATTTGGTGGAATTTAACTTCTTTTTATATAGAATCAAACTTTTAAGGTTTTAAGCATAAACCCTTTTTATGAATAATAAATTATAATCATCCATGTTATTTGTAATAACATCAAGATTGTTTCTTTCGCTTTAGAGCTCTTTATTCGCAGTCTCTAGCCATCATTTCGTCTCATATCGATTCGAGTGGGTCAGCTTCCTTTTTTATTTTGTCCAAAACTTGAGCAACGATACATCACAGTTATCCCCAATTTATCTAATGGTTGCAAATAGATGTCGCAAATCCGTATGACTGTACTTTATTGCTTTGCAAATTTTGTTTTGATCACCCCTTTTTATTGATATAGCATAAAGCACTTGTATAAATTGTAGCATAAAGTTTTAGTAGTAAGTAGTAGCACAGTATAAATATATAGGTACCTGAAGTATTTTATGTTCATCCAGCTTATGTAGTAAAATTATATTATTGCGAACGTAAAATGGTAATGGAAATAGGGATCGCTTTTTCTTCGGAGAATCTAAGACTAACACATAATGGTGTAACAGCACATACACAGGTAATTTTCTAGGAAATTGTTGTAGTAAATCTAAAATTACTTCTTCATTTTAGTACACTAAACTTTGCTATTAATAAGTATTTTCTCAGTAACAGCACGACGTCCAAATTTAAACCCAATTGATAGTAAAACCTTTACCAGGTCATCGGTCCACCTAGTGGGAGGCCTTCCAACGCAACGTCTTCCAGTTCGCGGTCGCCACTCCAGAACTTTGAACTTTGGGGATCCGCTGGATGCGAGACGCACGGGACCGGTCAATGTGGCGACGCTTGGAGGAGGCCTATGTCCAGCAGTGGACGTCTTTCGGCTGAAATGATGATGATGATGATGATGATAGTAAAATGTGGGCATACTATGGTACACCTCTGCGTTCCTTTTCGGGAAAAAAAGGTGGATTGTTATACAAGGAGTAAACGGACCCTTCACGAAGTCGTCAACCAAGCATTCTGTACATCAAACTGCGCAAAATTTTTTTTTGGGTTGACTAGTCACGTTTTACGGTAGGACTCCAAGTAAAGCACTAAAAACATTGTGCTGATGGATGCATTGAATCGTACCGGGATCGTGGAGGTACTTAATGTAAACATATTACATTAAAATCTTGTAAAAAAAGAAGTAATTGTAAGAAAGTTGGAACTTTGACCCCGAATATGCCAAGTTCCCAGGTCTAGAACAAACTGATCGCAATGACGGGGACAAGAAGTGCCTTTCGGCTTCGTTAAGGGTATTTTTAAATAGATTATTATATTCATTCATTTACTAACTCTGATGAGTGTCATTTAAGTTGCACACCCTGGGGAAAGAAAAATTGCTCTTAATCAGCCATTCAACTATGCAGTTACTTAATCATTGCTATACACAGAACAAACTTGAAACCGGTACTTAAATAATACCTAAAATCTTTAATCTAATGTTACATCAACTTAACTCTAAGATAATTTAGCAGAGCGATTTATAATGACAGAACAACACCATTAACGTATTTCAACCTTTTTTGTTGAACATTTGTCAACGGCCATAATTAATAAAAATTACATCAGACTTCGATTAGTTTTCTCATAAAAAAGACAATCGTCTCGACTACCATCGAATAAAAGCCTGGCCATTAATTTGGTTTTTTTTGCAACGTTTTTAAAAATTGTCAAAAGACGGACAAATATAGAGATGCAATTTCATTTTATGCCAAACGTAACTTTTATAAAAGAATTTATGATTCTGTGAGTTCCCGTAGTGATGTAACCACAGGTTTATTCGATTACTTGCATACAAGTGATTTCGCGTTGAATGCAATTTGGAAAATTAATTTCGTATCTATGTTGATTGAACGTTACTTAAGTGTAGTTACTCATTTGTTTTGGTGCATCAAACTGTCATGTTACCCATTAAGATACAAAATTATATTAAAATAGCAATAAACAACAGGTTAGTTTTGTAAATGTCTGTTTTTATGAAAGTAGACGCTTAGAAGGTGACGAATCGGTCAGTCGTCGGCTAGTCGGCCAAACTCACATTCGGCCCATCTCTAATGTTAACTTTCCCACCAATGAGATCAGTGATATCGATTATCGCTGATCTCAATCAACATAGATTTTGGATCAGCAACATTTACGAGTGTATTCTCGAATTCACGAATCAGAAATGATGAGTAGCAATATTCACTGTTAACTAACTGTTAACATCACGTTGCGAAATTGTAATTTCCCAAAGGATCGCGGCAGTTAGATGTGAGCCTTCCTCAAAACGCCTGTATTTCGCCATAATCACCTTGCCAAATGTGTTATGAATAAAAACATTAGTCTTGCATGAATGAACAAACCATGTCTTAGGGAAGATAACAATAATTTACTTTCAGAATACTAAAGATGTCCAGACTGTTCTTTTTACAAAATAATACCCGTTTGGTGAAGCTGAAAGTCTAAACCGCAAAAAGTTCTGATGATGATAACAGAAAACGTGTTAAGTTTTTTATGCCCACAAACAATATAAAAGTAACAAAACAAGCAGAAAAGAAAATAATTACTAAAACATCTCTCATCGTACACATTGACAGGACACTAAAAATAATACGCTTTTAAACCGTCTTCAATCTACAATAACATGTTTTATTCAGCACTCATTGTTTCTGAACGATCAACTATTTATTTCCCGTCTCCCCTGACAGATAACGCTTGCATCGGACGTACCTACTGGTTTATATATAGCAGTTTTTAATAATTCAATGCGTGAAGTCGCAATCACTTGAAAGATATTGATGTTTGCCTCCGTTTTGCGGTAATCGGTGATTGGCTATTCTCTGCGCGTCTCGGATTGGTTGTTGATTGTTTTTTGTTCGACGAACTTTATTTGAATATAGAATGCTTTAAGACGGATGTGGATTGGAGGTGGTTGTGAGAAATGTTTGCTTGAAGTTGTGATTAAATGGCCTTTGACTGTTAGTAGCGGTCATTGGAAGGTCGTCCAGTTGATGGTATTACTACGGCACGGTTGACGTAGTGGCTGAGCAATTGGTGGCTGCGCCGCGTTCGATTCCCGCACGTAACAAATTTTTGTATGACCTACTGGTATTTGTTCCGAGTCTAGGCTGTTTGTGAGTTTAAATGTTTGTAAACGGACCGACGATACAGGAGAAATTCCTAGTGTTGGGTTTTTTTAGAAAAAAAAAACTTAGATACTTATGCTGGTATGTTGGAACTATCTCCAACTAAAAGTCAGTCTCTTAAGAGAGTCACCAAACTTATCGACGCGATTTGTCAGATAACAAAGTCCTATAAAAAACCGAATAGTCCGACCCGGTGTCGAGTCGCGTCGTCCTAACCAAAGCGAGGCGAATGACGTCTTATTCGCTTTTATTATATCGGCAACAAGTTATTTCGGACCGACTGAAGCCGATTTGGCGTCGATACCTAAGTGTGGACTCACTTCTCCAGAGAAACCAAAGCATACCTTCCCACGTTCAAAATGTCGTCAGAATAGATACTTGAACGTTACAATGAAATAGATGCTCAGTTTACACAAACTTCCCGGATTATGCAATATGAGCAGAAGGAAATGCTCCGTTGAAGAGTTATGGTGTTAATAGATATTTGTCCGAGTTAAACTGTCGATGTTTGTTAATCCTGGGCCGGTAACGTCACGTCTGGCACGTTTCGTACGTAAATACGTCGGTCAAGCTGGACTAACAAGTTCTGTAGTCTGAACGAGTTTTATAGGAAAAAATAATGATGGATACAATTATGTAATGGTAGAAACTCCTTACATGATGTAGGAAGCCAGTCACTAGCTTTTATTTTTCTTTTTTTTTAATTAAAACGTTGCCCCACACTAGGAATTTCTCTTGTATCGTGGGTGCGTTTACAAACATTTAAACTGACATACACAAACAGCCAGACCCGGAACAACTGAAGATCATACAAATATTTGTTCCGTGCGGGGATCGAACCCGCGACACGCAGCACAGCAGCCGATCGCTCAGCCACTGCGCCAACCGTGCCGTCGCTTTAACCTAAAGAAATAAAATGGTAAACCCTTCTCGGTTAAACAAACTGCCTGTCTGGTAGATCAGCTTTAATATACATCCTTATTAAAACTAAATTAATGTATGCTGCTGGCCGCAAAATATAAAATAAATGGAACAACGTCGCTACATAATAAAAATAAATCATGTTCCTAATTCAAAATACTACCCCCCTATATCAAATTATGAATTCTTAATTTTAAATTAAGTTGCAGTTTCGTTCACTCGACATGCCCGTTTCATAACTTATTTTGCCCATAGCTAATCGATTTAGTAAAAATCCAGTCCAATTTATTTCTAGACATTTGATAATCTTGTCTAAAGAGTTCCCCTTGGAAGTCCTTGAGAATAACCCGAATCTACCTGACTGCTGACCTAATCTTACTCGCTGTCAGACTACCGTGTTTATTTCAAGTTTGTTTTCTTTTTATCAAAACATATGGCCTGAGAATTTGGAAAAGGTCAGCCTCTAAGAATAGTTGTGACGTCAGATTTGTCTCGGTTTCTCTCCAGACATTTCTGATGGTTGATCTTCACGAGATAAGTTAGTGCAAACGAAAAATATATTCAAAAAACAAATGTAATTTTCATACAAATTAAGAAAAATACACGCTTGTAAAGTTCAACTCCCACATAAGCAAATATTTATATAAGTACGAGTAACTAACAACGAAACGTAATTCTCTCAATAAAACAATAAGTTTTCGTACAAACCCACGCACCTTAAATTATTACTTCTGCTGAATTTCATTACTTTACCACGTGTATACGTGCGCCATTCGTCCAGCCAATGGACTGTTCGCAGTTCAAATTCAATTACAGAATCGTGCTAATCATAATTCCATTATCTAAACTTGGAACGTTTTAAGGTCTTAACACGTTGGTACGTGACGTTGATTTCGAGAATAACGTCCATTGTGCAGAATTGGTACCTCGTGCTTGGCTCTTACGCGGAAAGTTCGTCGTTCATTTAATGTTTGGGTGTTTAAGATAATGCCCGGATTAGCTATCTTAAAAGTACGGCTAGGCTAGCGGTGTTTAGGGAATGTCGTTCCGCGACCATTTTGTTGATGTTTTTCGTAGGTGGTTGTAATTTTTTGGGATCAGTTGTAATATTTTTCATTCAGAAAAATGAAATGATATACCTTCTTCTATAATTTTGTCACTGCATAATCCTAAGGTTGGTTGCGGAAATAAAATATGATGGACATCATAACAATGTGCTGAACCAACCATAAAAGAAAATTGTACACACCATACTAAGTTTCACGATTAATATTTCATCAAACTTTATCACTTTCATCATTTTCTATCTTATTTCCATCAAAATCCGGAGTCTCCTTTGTGGGTACAATATTGTATAATCCAAGAATTTATGAGCGTACAAAAAAGGTAAAAAATTCATCCTTATATGCCTTCGTATGGTATCTGATGGTGGAATCTTCGGTCCTTAGGTACTTGCGAACTTTTCACTCCGCTCGAATAGTTGAGTAACTTCAATATTTCAAAGTGGAAAGTTGTGAAGTGAATTGTTAGCGACGCGATGGAAGGCGCTTGGAATATTTTTAGGCTGTTCTCCAAAGTATTATAAGTCTGAAAGTTTGTAAAAAACTTTAAACTGAGGTGGTAATTACTTAATCGTGTTTTGGAAGGATTATTTTTAATGCTAGTAAAAAAATATCTTCGGTTTTTATATTTTTTTACAATTTAATAACTTATCTATAATAATAATTTTATAAAGATAAAATTTGTTTGTAAATTTGTATGTAGGAGGTAATCTTCTAAATCCAATTCTAGATTTTTTATCACTGATAGAAAGATACATTATTCGCGGGTGCTATATGCTATAAATTATTTTTATATCATGCATATTAGCCGATTTATCACAATTTTTGCGGATGAAATCGCGGGTGAAGTGATCTTATAATACCAAATTCTGGCCCAAATAATTATGATCAAAATTCACTTGCTTTCAATATGTCTGCGAAACATTTCTGAAAAAAAGCCCGGCCATTGTCGAGTGGAGAGGTACCCCGTTCTGTTCGACTAATGAATGAAAAATAAAACACAAGAAATTGACATCGTACGATAGAATCGATATGTAATTGAGTCGGGCATAATCAATAAGAATGCACTTAGTTCTCGACAAAAGCATGCAAAAAAAGTCCTTTATTTCATGTCTCTCCGCTATTTACTATCCTGTGCAAGTCGTAAAATCAATAGTAGGAAATGATTTATTGGTCCTGCCAACTCCTAGACTATATTTCAGCAATGCTTTTGTTTTTTTTCCAAGCCTTTTAAGATTTTATTGTTATGTATGGGGCTGTTACTGAAATTTCATAGGGTAAATAAATAAAGGAGTGTATACATAAAAGGAGAAAACTGCTGTGATACATAAATACATATTTATTGAGCATTAATCCAAGTTACAATCAATCGACAAGGAGTTTTATCGTTTAAGTAAGTCGTTCTGTGTTCGGGTTCTGGCATCCCGTTTTGCTAGTTAGAAAAGCTGGAGACGTTCCAGTCGTCTAAGATACTAAAATTAAATGAGGTACAATCCATATTTATGAAAGATTTAAAACAATATGCATGAATAAAGTAATTTTTAATAATACATTTTGATATCAATAAAGAAATGTCATCTGATTAAAAACTCAGATTTTTTTTTTAAGAAAACACGACACTATTTAAAAACAAAATGAGCATAAAAACATAACGTTGAAGTACAAGAACCACTTAACAAAATCAACTTTCAAAACCTAATCATATTCAAATACAACACGGAAGTACCAGAAATCGCTATTAGATTATAGACACGAAATTTTGCGCCGACACATCGTCCATTCAATATTAATACTCCTTACTTCGTTAACAGAGTACAGGGTCTACCTAGCCCCCGCGGAGCACGCTCCCTACAAGGATATCTCTAGATTGGCGCCTTGTTCTAATCTCCAACATGATATCTAGGATTAAATACTGCTATTCGTTTAAAATATGGCCGATTCCCGTTTAGACTGTGTGTATTTTCGGCCTGTTTCAAGTTTTATTAGCTGTCCTAAGCAAATATAATATTAAGAGGGATACTGTTTACGGCATACTAATATGGAAGGAGATATTGGATGATTTTTCTGGAAGCAATTGCATGACGGGATTGGTAATACAATTTCTAATAAAACATGATCTATTATGTAGATGACACTGGCTCTTGTAACATAGGTCTATCACCTAGCCCAAGAGTCAGAGACTTCAAACAATTTTGTGACCACTTTGTTGTGTAATAAAGATTATTGATTATAGAGGAAGTCTCTCAGAAAAGTTTTTAAAAGTAATCTGAACTGTGTGACTGTGGCTTTAGAAATTACGATTTGGCATTTTCAACCTTGGTCCTAACCAAATTCAATGTCTATTCGTTTTTTGGTCCTCAATCCATCAGCATACTTTGTTGTTCCACCATTTGTTTAGCGACTGAATTAATTGGATAAACTAATTAAGGTTCAAGTTAAGTCATTTGCGTTTATAGCTTAAACTGGCTTGAGCAAAAAGTTCTTCCAGGACTAATTTAAGTCGCCAAGACTTTTTGTGCCCGATTAATTTTGTCCTTAGTGACGCCACCAACGACTCATTCATGTCATTTTGAGATACATAACTCGTTAAAATATACGTAACTTATCATCTTAACTAAGACGTTGTGTATATCAACAATCAACAGGCAATTATTTTAATATTCAATTAATACTCAGTCTGCCATAAATCTTGAGAATTATCATGTTCATTCCTCTTTACGATGAATGGAACTTTGCACATGCGTCATCTGTATTAAGCGTTAGATAACTTTGTACTCGTAAAACAGGAAACACTCTGATTGCGCTTCCCTAAAAGGCACGCCTCGTATTCATTAGCAAACATAGGAACAGCTGCTCCGACCCGAAAGGCAAGCTTCGACCCCTGCAGTCATGAGGCAAACTAGATTTTTTACTTACAATTAGACCATAATCCTGGGACGTAATCCTATGGATAAAGTTCTCTTTTAGAACGTAAAGATATGACGTTCACCTACTATTGGGTGGTCCTACCAAAGACTAAAGACATAAAACAAATGTAGCACTTGTTTTTTATGATCCAAAAGCAATACAACATGTTTTATAGTAACAGATAAAGACAAAAATTACTTTTGACTGTTACTGTTTCAAATAAACGTAGACTTACGACTTCATATATTCTGGTGACCTGAATATGTGTCGGAGAGTTGGCATAATAATTGCGTCTTTGCGTATGTAACTATGTCACATTTAGACTTGGTTACAGTCTGACCTTTCACAGTAGTTCAACATGAATTTACAATTGCAGCTATTTCTAAAACAGGAAAAAAAAACGCTTAAATTCAACTTAGCTCTAACGTAACTGGCAATCAATGCAGAGTTCTGTCGTCTATTAGTGCGACAAAAAAAAACTACTGTGAGCGGCTCTCGATAGTAAAAGTTCAAGCAAAGAGTATAGATTAGATGACGTAATTATTGGTCTGCGACAAGGACATTTAAATATTTACGAGAGATAGCCGAGACAAGACGAAGAAAATCGTAATCCAATACTTGTTACTACTTTGTAACAAGTCGGTCTGTCTAGTGTCATACGTCCGCTTGTCAGGTAGCATTCGTGTAATGTCAAAATCAAAAATGTTCGGCATGAAAATTTTTCATCATCTGCCTAGCCTTTTCCCAACTATGTTGGGGTCGGCTTCCAGTCTAACCGGATGCAGCTGAATACCAGTATTTTACATGGAGCGACTGCCTATCTGACCTCCACAACCCAGTTAGTACTGGGTAATACGATACCCCTTGGTAAGACTGGTTGTCAGACTTTTGGGCCACTGACTACCTAACGACTTTCAAAGATTTACAAATGACACCCGGGACCAACGGCTTAACGTGCTTTCCGAGGCACGGAGGAAACTCGGTATGTAATGGGTGGTCACCCATCCACAGACCAACCTAGGCAAGCACGGCTTAACCAAAAGATCGATCCGAGCGGCTGTTATTATTTAGCCACGAGCTCCTTTTGTTCAACGGCCATTTTTCGAAGTTATGTTACTGCTTCCTACTCTTCAACAGTGGCTCAGGTACGGCATGCGACAGGATATTATTAGACGGAACGACACTGGCAATGTATCTCTTGATAAAATTAATTTAGCAAGTTACTTAGCAAGTTGTTATTGCCCATTTTGTTACTTGAAATATTTATCAAAATATTATGGTGTAGCTGGGCTGGACCGACCAGTGTCGTGACTAACACACCGACTAACTGTTCTAAATAAGTAGTTATAGGATGGGCAGCAACTTTTACTTAATTATACGGAGCAACATTCTAAATTAAATCTGATTAAATCTATTTGCAAACTGAAGTACTACATACGGACGTTCATTATGTATACAGCTTAGGAGTGGAATACCTTACTGAAGTCTGATAGCTGTATTTTAGGCCAGCATTCGCTATCATCAACCGCTATCGCTAATAGCTTATATCAAAATATAGAAGATAGTTGTAAAAATACATTTGAGGGTGTTGAATATTCACAAGGTGTTCAGTTACGAAGGTTGAAAACCTAAGTATGTGGCATAATGTGGTGCAGTTATGAACAGGTCAATGATACGAAGATATCTATGAATCTTGAACAAATTGAGCAACCATAATAATCTAGCCAGTTTTCAGATACTGATGATGTTCTTTACTGGATTCTAGGTAGAAGACATTGATATAAAAACTGCACTTAAAACGTTCATGTTTTGTAAACATTGCCATAATCATCTCCACGATCATTTGTAAGACCAAAGCGCATTTTGTAAAATGTTTTGATAAAAATCGGGTCTTTTTAATGTAAGGGGTGACAATTACCAATGTCATAACTGACGTTATAGTCTGAAGATAAGCAGATGATACCATATCCGGTTAGGGGAGGGAAATGCAGCATATCTCTAATAGGTACACCCATTATTGGTCATTATACAGCGTGTTTAAAAAATGGGTGGTCATATTAAGGGTGTGGTACGCCAAAAAATAATCTCCTGATGGTACAGCTGATAATTTTTACTATTCCACAAAATTGTATGGAGTGAGTAGGTATTTGAAGTTTTGAATGAGACAGCTAATTATTTTTTCGCGATAACGATGTTGGTCACATAGAAAAACATAACATAACATCACGCCTGTAATCCCAGAAGGATTAGGCAGACGTGTACCTACTAGTACTCCCACATTTCGCCAGTTATGTTTAAGTCCCGTGTAATAGAGGGCGAGCCTATTGCCCTCAAAAAAACCCTTGGAAAAAAAATGGTTAGTTTTATGACCTTTACCATACATACCCTTCATTAGGACCACGCATTTCTAATACACACTGTATACCCTTACCCACATTGGGTAGAGATAGGGTATGGAGATCAATAATAAAGGAGTACATACACTCCTTTGATATTCGTCGGGTTTAGGATAAGGATATGAACTCCTTTTAGGGATCGAGTAATTACGAGTCGAGCAGGATTGAGTTGCTTCCTGAAACCGTGGGTTGGGATGTAAGGGAACTTGTAATCACAGCCCATTATTTACCTATCTCTCGTTATATATGGATATGTGAACTGTACGTAAATAATGATGAACATGCGAAAACGGTGTGTAAAAATATAAATACGAATAGCAGTAAAGTTGTATTTTGTAGATTCACTTCTAAACCTGAATTATTTATGTGTAGCTGTTTTGATATGGAAAGAAAAACTCGAGTGCGAGCAGGGTTTGAATCTGCGACCTTCCGATTCAGTATACCGGACGTCTTAACCAAACCAACCAACCAATTACCAATCAACCACCAACCAAACTAACCAACCAAACCAACCAACCAAAACAATTATTTATGTGTAATTTCGTAATTTAGGCACATAAGTCAGTGGCCCGATAATCTGCCAACCATTCTTTCCAAGGGGTACCGTATTACTGATTACTAACTGGGTCTTCAGAGGTCAGATATACAGTCTCTCCATGTAAAATACTGGTATTTAGCTGCATCCAGTCCGGAAGCAGACCCCAACATAGTTGGGAAAAGGCTAGGCAGATGATGATGATGATTTAGTTGTCCACACACACATCGAATTTAGGCGCCGGCTTCTCGCAGGAGATCAAAATGTTACATCCGCACACAGATGACAGCCGATTGGTCGCTAGCGATATCAAAATCATTGTTTGGATGTGCGATTATAGTCTCTCATTTGAAACTCCATGTTTGTTATTAACTGTATAAAATTCAGAGGACGAATAAACTCTTCAAAAGTTAGCCGATTTATTCATACGGCCCTTAATTGCCTGCAACCAATTACCAAAAGAAGGTATCTTTTTTATTTTAAATTCTGCACTCATCAAAGCACGTCTTATGCAATTTACCTACCTAATAAGAACTACAAGTAAGTGATGGCAAAAAACTTTGAAATAATCAGTGGCTACTTAAACAGCCATCGGCGGATGTGTCACGTCTCTTTGGTAATTGCTGTAATGAATGCCAACCACTGACTTTTAGGGTAAGCAGTTATCGAGCTCTTTAAAATAAATTAACACATATTTGCTTATGAAATATTTATTGCAAACAGATTTTGAGGCGCGTGTGAGTATGCTGTGATGATAATAATTATACTTGATCATGAATTTTCAATGAATGAGTTGAAATTCTGAATGAATATTTTTACACACATTTATAATGATACTATGAATGATGCTATAAATGATGCTATAAATGATGCTATGAATGATGCTGTGAATTATGCTGTGAATGATGCTATGAATTATGCAACGAATGATGCTACGAATGATGCTATGAATGATGCTGTGAATGATGCTATGAATGATGCTATGTATGATGCTATGAATGGTGCTATGAATGATGCTATGAATGATGCTGTGAATGATGCTATGAATGATGCTATGTATGATGCTATGAATGATGCTATGTATGATGCTATGAATGATGCTATGAATGATGCTATGAATGATGCTATGAATGATGCTGTGAATGATGCTATGAATTATGCAACGAATGATGCTACGAATGATGCTATGAATGATGCTGTGAATGATGCTATGAATGATGCTATGTATGATGCTATGAATGGTGCTATGAATGATGCTATGAATGATGCTGTGAATGATGCTATGAATGATGCTATGTATGATGCTATGAATGATGCTATGTATGATGCTATGAATGATGCTATGAATGATGCTATGAATGATGCTATGAATGATGCTGTGAATGATGCTATGAATTATGCAACGAATGATGCTACGAATGATGCTATGAATGATGCTGTGAATGATGCTATGAATGATGCTATGTATGATGCTATGAATGGTGCTATGAATGATGCTATGAATGATGCTGTGAATGATGCTATGAATGATGCTATGTATGATGCTATGAATGATGCTATGTATGATGCTATGAATGATGCTATGAATGATGCTATGAATGATGCTATGAATGATGCTGTGAATGATGCTATGAATGGTGCTATGAATGATGCTATGAATGATGCTGTGAATGATGCTATGAATGATGCTATGTATGATGCTATGAATGATGCTATGTATGATGCTATGAATGGTGCTATGAATGATGCTATGAATGATGCTGTGAATGATGCTATGTATGATGCTATGAATGGTGCTATGAATGATGCTATGAATGATGCTATGAATGATGCTATGAATGATGCTATGTATGATGCTATGAATGGTGCTATGAATGATGCTATGAATGATGCTATGAATGATGCTATGAATGATGCTGTGAATGATGCTATGAATGATGCTATGTATGATGCTATGAATGATGCTATGAATTATGCTGTGAATGATGCTATGAATGATGCTATGTATGATGCTATGAATGATGCTATGTATGATGCTATGAATGGTGCTATGAATGATGCTATGAATGATGCTGTGAATGATGCTATGAATGATGCTATGAATGATGCTGTGAATGATGCTATGTATGATGCTATGAATGGTGCTATGAATGATGCTATGAATGATGCTGTGAATGGTGCTAAGAATGATGCTATGTATGATGCTATAAATGGTGCTATGAATGATGTTATAAGTGATGCTGTGAATGATGCTATGAATGATGCTATGTATGATGCTATGAATGATGCTATGAATTATGCTGTGAATGATGCTATGAATGATGCTATGTATGATGCTATGAATGATGCTATGTATGATGCTATGAATGGTGCTATGAATGATGCTATGAATGATGCTGTGAATGATGCTATGAATGATGCTATGAATGATGCTATGAATGATGCTATGTATGATGCTATGAATGGTGCTATGAATGATGCTATGAATGATGCTATGAATGATGCTATGAATGATGCTGTGAATGATGCTATGAATGATGCTATGTATGATGCTATGAATGGTGCTATGAATGATGCTATGAATGATGCTGTGAATGATGCTATGTATGATGCTATGAATGGTGCTATGAATGATGCTATGAATGATGCTGTGAATGGTGCTAAGAATGATGCTATGTATGATGCTATAAATGGTGCTATGAATGATGTTATAAGTGATGCTGTGAATGATGCTATGAATGATGCTATGTATGATGCTATGAATGATGCTATGAATTATGCTGTGAATGATGCTATGAATGATGCTATGTATGATGCTATGAATGATGCTATGTATGATGCTATGAATGGTGCTATGAATGATGCTATGAATGATGCTGTGAATGATGCTATGAATGGTGCTATGAATGATGCTATGAATGATGCTGTGAATGATGCTATGAATGATGCTATGAATGATGCTATGAATGATGCTATGTATGATGCTATGAATGGTGCTATGAATGATGCTATGAATGATGCTATGAATGATGCTATGAATGATGCTGTGAATGATGCTATGAATGATGCTATGTATGATGCTATGAATGGTGCTATGAATGATGCTATGAATGATGCTGTGAATGATGCTATGTATGATGCTATGAATGGTGCTATGAATGATGCTATGAATGATGCTGTGAATGGTGCTAAGAATGATGCTATGTATGATGCTATGAATGGTGCTATGAATGATGCTATGAATGATGCTGTGAATGATGCTATGTATGATGCTATGAATGGTGCTATGAATGATGCTATGTATGATGCTATGAATGGTGCTATGAATGATGCTATGAATGATGCTATGAATGATGCTATGAATGATGCTGTGAATGATGCTATGAATGATGCTATGTATGATGCTATGAATGGTGCTATGAATGATGCTATCAATGATGCTGTGAATGATGCTATGTATGATGCTATGAATGGTGCTATGAATGATGCTATGAATGATGCTGTGAATGATGCTATGTATGATGCTATGTATGATGCTATGAATGGTGCTATGAATGATGCTATGAATGATGCTGTGAATGGTGCTAAGAATGATGCTATGTATGATGCTATAAATGGTGCTATGAATGATGTTATAAGTGATGCTGTGAATGATGCTATGAATGATGCTATGTATGATGCTATGAATGATGCTATGTATGATGCTATGAATGGTGCTATGAATGATGCTATAAATGATGCTGTGAATGATGCTATGAATGATGCTATGAATGATGCTGTGAATGATGCTATGAATGATGCTATGTATGATGCTATGAATGATGCTATGTATGATGCTATGAATGGTGCTATGAATGATGCTATGAATGATGCTGTGAATGATGCTATGTATGATGCTATGAATGGTGCTATGAATGATGCTATGAATGATGCTATGAATGATGCTATGAATGATGCTATGTATGATGCTATGAATGGTGCTATGAATGATGCTATGAATGATGCTATGAATGATGCTATGAATGATGCTGTGAATGATGCTATGAATGATGCTATGTATGATGCTATGAATGATGCTATGAATTATGCTGTGAATGATGCTATGAATGATGCTATGTATGATGCTATGAATGATGCTATGTATGATGCTATGAATGGTGCTATGAATGATGCTATGTATGATGCTATGAATGATGCTATGTATGATGCTATGAATGGTGCTATGAATGATGCTATGAATGATGCTGTGAATGATGCTATGAATGGTGCTATGAATGATGCTATGAATGATGCTGTGAATGATGCTATGAATGATGCTATGAATGATGCTATGTATGATGCTATGAATGGTGCTATGAATGATGCTATGAATGATGCTATGAATGATGCTATGAATGATGCTATGTATGATGCTATGAATGGTGCTATGAATGATGCTATGAATGATGCTATGAATGATGCTATGAATGATGCTGTGAATGATGCTATGAATGATGCTATGTATGATGCTATGAATGGTGCTATGAATGATGCTATGAATGATGCTGTGAATGGTGCTAAGAATGATGCTATGTATGATGCTATAAATGGTGCTATGAATGATGCTATGAATGATGCTATGAATGATGCTATGAATGATGCTGTGAATGATGCTATGAATGATGCTATGTATGATGCTATAAATGGTGCTATGAATGATGCTATGAATGATGCTATGAATGATGCTATGTATGATGCTATGAATGGTGCTATGAATGATGCTATGAATGATGCTGTGAATGGTGCTATGAATGATGCTATGAATGATGCTGTGAATGGTGCTAAGAATGATGCTATGTATGATGCTATAAATGGTGCTATGAATGATGCTATGAATGATGCTATGAATGATGCTATGAATGATGCTGTGAATGATGCTATGAATGATGCTATGTATGATGCTATAAATGGTGCTATGAATGATGCTATGAATGATGCTATGAATGATGCTATGAATGATGCTATGTATGATGCTATGAATGGTGCTATGAATGATGCTATGAATGATGCTATGAATGATGCTATGTATGATGCTATGAATGGTGCTATGAATGATGCTATGTATGATGCTATGAATGGTGCTATGAATGATGCTATGAATGATGCTGTGAATGGTGCTAAGAATGATGCTATGTATGATGCTATAAATGGTGCTATGAATGATGCTATGAATGATGCTATGAATGATGCTATGAATGATGCTGTGAATGATGCTATGAATGATGCTATGTATGATGCTATAAATGGTGCTATGAATGATGCTATGAATGATGCTATGAATGATGCTATGAATGATGCTATGTATGATGCTATGAATGGTGCTATGAATGATGCTATGAATGATGCTATGAATGATGCTATGAATGATGCTGTGAATGATGCTATGAATGGTGCTATGAATGATGCTATGAATGATGCTATGAATGATGCTATGAATGATGCTATGTATGATGCTATGAATGGTGCTATGAATGATGCTATGAATGATGCTATGAATGATGCTATGAATGATGCTGTGAATGATGCTATGAATGATGCTATGAATGATGCTATGAATGATGCTGTGAATGATGCTATGAATGATGCTATGTATGATGCTATAAATGGTGCTATGAATGATGCTATGAATGATGCTATGAATGATGCTATGAATGATGCTATGTATGATGCTATGAATGGTGCTATGAATGATGCTATGAATGATGCTATGAATGATGCTATGAATGATGCTATGTATGATGCTATGAATGGTGCTATGAATGATGCTATGAATGATGCTATGAATGATGCTATGTATGATGCTATGAATGGTGCTATGAATGATGCTATGTATGATGCTATGAATGGTGCTATGAATGATGCTATGAATGATGCTGTGAATGGTGCTAAGAATGATGCTATGTATGATGCTATAAATGGTGCTATGAATGATGCTATGAATGATGCTATGAATGATGCTATGAATGATGCTGTGAATGATGCTATGAATGATGCTATGTATGATGCTATAAATGGTGCTATGAATGATGCTATGAATGATGCTATGAATGATGCTATGAATGATGCTATGTATGATGCTATGAATGGTGCTATGAATGATGCTATGAATGATGCTATGAATGATGCTATGAATGATGCTGTGAATGATGCTATGAATGGTGCTATGAATGATGCTATGAATGATGCTATGAATGATGCTATGAATGATGCTATGTATGATGCTATGAATGGTGCTATGAATGATGCTATGAATGATGCTATGAATGATGCTATGAATGATGCTGTGAATGATGCTATGAATGATGCTATGTATGATGCTATGAATGGTGCTATGAATGATGCTATGAATGATGCTGTGAATGGTGCTAAGAATGATGCTATGTATGATGCTATAAATGGTGCTATGAATGATGCTATGAATGATGCTATGAATGATGCTATGAATGATGCTGTGAATGGTGCTAAGAATGATGCTATGTATGATGCTATAAATGGTGCTATGAATGATGCTATGAATGATGTTATAAGTGATGATATAAATGATGCTATGAGTGATGCTATGAATGATGCTATAAGTGATGATATAAATGATGCTATGAGTGATGCTATGAATGATGCTGTGAAAGATGCTATGTATTATGAAATAATGTTTTTGCTAATAACTTACTGTCTATTACTATTATTAATTAAATACCTGATGCGACAGTGTTTTATTCCTAATACTGTGACAAAAATTGTAAAATCTTGTAAAATCTTGCCTCATAATTTCTTTTCCAACATGATCCATTTCATAACTGTAGCCATAAACAAGCCTGATCTAATCACCGTTATAAATCTTCCGTCAAATTAATTACTAAAACAACCTTCTTAGAAAATAGTTTCCAAAAATATCAACTTGCTCTTTTGATAAATGTTAAACGTTAGCAAGTACAGTCTTTTCACTGAGAATTACCACTAACATGTGCAGGCCAGTAGCAATCTTACGTGCACGAAAATAAAGATCACTTTTGATACACTTGACAGTTGCAACCTAACAAGAACCTCATTACTATGCGATG
This sequence comes from Noctua janthe, assembly GCA_910589295.1. NCBI lineage: Eukaryota > Metazoa > Arthropoda > Insecta > Lepidoptera > Noctuidae > Noctua > Noctua janthe. The sequence continues at coordinate 6,312,854 of OU342561.1, forward strand.
CATGAATGAAATTTTCAAAAGGACTATAAACCAAGGTACTTCGATGTTGGTAGGCCTGTCAGATCTGCATTACGGGCGGTATATACCACACTGTTCCCGAAAATAACCGAATTTAGCCGATCTTATCCGACCGCTGGATATGATTAATTGATAGTGTTCAACAGATTCGCCAAATATTGGATCTTGATTTATGTCTGTGCTACTTTTAAATCTGCTCATCCGGGACTTAATGGAACGGAAATATGAAAGATGTTTTGGGTATTATTATTGTTTGTATATTTTGAGCTCGCCGTACATCAGCTATATTTTTTCTATTAATATATATTTTAAGTGTGCAATAAAAAGAAAGAAATAAAAAGTATTTATTAGACTCACACAGGACAAAACAAAAAAAAATCGATGAGATTACAATAATACAAAAATCAATAAAGAATAAGAATACTATCACGCTTTTATATGAATAGGACAAATAGAAGTTAAGTGAGAGGAGGTCCAAAGAAATGATGAATGGTTTGTGTGGATGATGATAAGAAAAAAAAAAAAAAAGAATGAATGTAAAAAAAAAAGTTAATGGATGGAATAAATGATAGCGTGAAGGTTGACAGGAAAGAATGGAAGAAAAAAGCGTGTTGCGGTGACCCCAAGTAACATGGTACAAGAGCAGTAAGATGATGATGAGAAATAAGTTAAGGTGATGGCGTCAAGCTAGTTCTACGTTGCGATAACCATGCTATCGTTGACCAGCTTACCTAAGCCTACTATAGAAAATTCTTCTAGGAACTATAACGTTCGCGAATTAAATTCCTACAAAGCACCTTTGACCCTTACAATGGAATTGCCCATCAGTTATAACTAATTCCATGTTTGACATCGGTAACTATTGTTTAATATTCTCGTGTAGTGAACCGAATTTCAATGGAATTGTTTGAAAATTACATTAGATTTCGGGTTTGGTTTCAGACTGTTCAAATTGTTTAATTCGGGTAACGTATACCTATTGATCTGCTCAATGACTATAGTAGGCTCTAAAAACCATTTCTTGGAAGAACCTCACGCAATTATGGAGTACAATGTTAGCTGCTTGAACCAAAGTTGCTTAAGTCAAAGCAATAATATGTTTTTTTTTTCAGAATCCACGGTTGCCAGATGTTTAGTTCTCCTTACCGTTCTGGTCATAGCAAACAATCTCAGCGGAGACTGTCGACGTGGGAGATATTATTGGGCAAACAGGTGCTCTCTCTCTCTTCCCGGACTCTCAAATGATGTGACGGCAACCGGAGATCAGGTTCAGAACCCACTTTTAACAAGTTTTCCGAGTCATGGAGAATTGCTACGAACTTGAGAGAGCCGAGGGACAATTACAAGCTTACTAGGGGTTGAGTGAACTGATACCAGGAATGATAAAACAGCGACTGGGCTACAAGTGTCGATGGTTTATGAAAAAGAGACAGAAATAATGACGCTTCTCCTTATCTCGTATTTCAGGACACTGATCTTGTAGACACACACTGTTTTGCCGAACTTGAAGTATACATCACTACATATTATAAAACATGCAGCGGTAAGCGTGCAGCAGCGGTGGCCCAGTGGTGGTGGTCCCGACTTACGAGCAGTAAGTCCGGGGTTCGAACCCAGGCAGGAGCATTACTTTGTGTAATTTATTTCATCACCAGTGCTCTCAAAACGGTGAAGGAAAACATCGTGAGGAAACCGGCATGTCCTAAAACCTAAAATTCGAAGACATGTGACGTCTACCAACCTGCACTGGGCCCGCGTGGTGGATTATAGCCCATTCCCTCTCATAGAGAGGAGGCCTGTGTCCCAGCAGTGGGAACATTATAGGCTGCTGCTATGCTATGCTATGCTATATTATAAAACAAAGTCCTGCACCGCATCTGTCTGTCTGTGCGCGATCACGCAGTAGTTACTCCTTTGTCCCATGGGAGTAGGAAGAAACTCCAAAACCTCACCTGCTACCAGCCTTACATACTCCTTGTGCCTCGTCCACGTTCATACATCTAGTCATACACGCGCGAAGTAGGTACACGTTTTGTCACAATCCATAACTCTCGCAATTGACAGTGTAGTGTGAAATAGCACTGGTGTTAAGTTATTCCTTATCCCTGGTATATTTAGCTTCGTTATTAAATGTCAGTGCATATGTTGAACTTTGAACTGTGATATGTTAATGTTTCCTGGTGCTTGAGTTATGAACGGATTTAATTGCTTTTGCGTAAAATGGTCTACATTGGGGACTGAGTAACTAACATGCTACGTTAGAGATCTATTAAATTAATTAGAAGTTAAGACTGTATGCTGCGTTAGTAGATTTACAGTTACAGTAATTAAGTCCATGTAGTTATTAATGTAAGGAAAATATTGTTAGATAAATTATGCCAAACACGATAATCTATCGAATCTAAATGATCAGACTATAGCAAAATATCCGTGATATAAACCGCAGAACAACAAATTCTGAAGGTTGATTTTGAACATCTGGTCATATCATCATCTGCCTAGCCTTTTCCCAACCTTGTTGGGGTCGGCTTCCATTCTGACCAGATGCAGCTGAATACCAGTAATTTACATGGACCAACTGCCTATCTGACCACCACAACCCAGTTAGTACTGGGTAATACGATACCTTTTAGTAAGACTGGTTTTCTGACTTTCGGACCACTGACTACTTAACGACTGCCAAAGATCTACAATTTATAGCTGGGACCAACGGCTTAACGTGCTTTCAGAAGCACGGAGGAAACTCGGTATGTAAAGAGTGGTCAGCCATCCACGGACCAACGTAGGCAAGCGCGGCTTAACTTGAAGAGCGACCCGAGCGGCTGTTGTATTAGCCTCGAGCTCCGCGAAAACATCTGTTTATGTAATTTTACAAATTACTTCACAAAGGAAACGAAAAAGTAATATTTACCCCCATTACCGTCATCAACAAAAAGCTTTGACACACGTTAACAAGTCACAAGACCCCATTCAACGTTTTAGAAAACAACCATTCCATAAACATTATAGGCTTCGTAATACACCAATTTGTTCCACTCCAATTGCTTTGGGTCTTGGGTAGTTCCGAGAGCCAGCGTCATTAAACTAATGAATGGCATTCGACGACACTTCCTGAGTGACAAGTGGACCGATTCCGACTAATCTTGACTGTACATCACTCCTGACGAGACCTTATAAACGTCATGCAAGTGCCTGATTAACAGTCACATTCTTTTTAACGATAGTCAAAGGAATTTACGGAGAGCTGTGTGTAACTGTACTTTTGGAGATATGTTCTGTAGATTTTATGAGGACGACGCGAACTTGGCCTTTAATTAGATGCGTGAGAATTATGTAGACAAACTAGATGTTATTTTATGGATACGAGTTTTCTGTGTTTTGATGTAGGTACTTGTAGTTCGGGGAATGGGCCTTGCTTTGTGGAACTACGGTAGTTTCCTGTCTGCTTCTGTTTGTGTATCTTTCTCAGAAATTATGTTGGGTAGATATTTCTGGCTTAGATCTTAGAAACGGTTCCGTAAGTAAGGTAGCCGGTATTTTAAGATAATGTAGGGTTGTTCCTGTTACATAGGGGCCTCTGTCCCAGCAGGGAACGTCATAGTATTTTTATGCAGTAGAAAATTAAAATCGACAGCCTCGTTGGTTTAGTGGTCGCAAGCGTGACTGCTGAGCATGAGGTCCTGGGTTCGATTCTCAGGTTGGGCAAAATGTTTGGGTTTCTCCATTAGGAATTACTCAGTAGTAACCACGGAGTCTGGATTTGCTCCCGGTTGATGGTAATAGGCTCGCCCCCTATTACATGGGATTTAAACATAACTGGCGAAATGTGGGTGTACTATTCGGTACACCTCTGCCTAACCCTTCGGGGAATATAGAGTGATGTTATTATGAGAGACCTAAAATATAATCTGTTGTTGGAAAATTAAAGTCTATTTCACTTTGCCGACTTGACTCCCAGGTTATTCCAGACTAAGGAGAGCACAGGAAAGGTTAATACGATACCCTCATAACAAAGGTCAATAGCCTACAAAACCGTACAACATAAAACCTCAACAGCGTCTCACACTTGATCAGTTTTGTATTAAATTTTGTTTTATAACAATAATTTTCCGTAAATTAGCGTCATCAACATTACGTGTCCTATTACAGAGGTACTAAGGTTCAAGTACCTGCTTAAGTTTCTAACTGTACTGTACGCTGTTTATCTCAGAAGTCCTTATCGATGGACTTATTCAACGTAAGTACGTTTCGCGAGATAATGTAGAGAATGATACATTTTAAACAATTGTTGGTAATTTTAAAGCTGAATGTAGGTATACTATCACCCGCAATATCATCATCTGCCTAGCCTTTTCACAACTATGTTGGGGTTGGCTTCCAGTCTAACCGGATGCAGCTGAATACCAGTATTTTATGGAGCGACTGCCTATCTGACCTCCACAACCCAGAGTACCGGGTAATACGATACCCCTTGGTAAGACTGGTTGTCAGACTTTTTGAGCCACTGACTACCTGTAACGACTGTCAAAGATCTACAAATGACAGCCGGGACCAACAGTTTAACGTGCTTTCCGAGGCACGGAGGAAACTCGGTATGTAATGGGTGGTCACCCATCCACAGACCAACCTAGGCAAGCACGGCTTAACCTAAAGATCAACCCGAGCGGCTGTTATTATTTAGCCACGAGCTCCACCCGCAATATATTGTAATTATACTTATGTCCGTTTTTAGGGTTCCGTAGCCGAATGAACCCTTATAGATTCGTCATGTCTGTATGTCACAGTCACTTTATTCTGAAACTATTACGACTACACAGTTGAAATTTGGTAAGTAGATGTATTCTGTAAACTAAAGTAGGTGTATTCTGTAAACTGCTTTATGGTTTTTATATAAAAATAAGAAAAAATAAAAGATTAAGGGGGGCCCCCGCCATGGGATCAGATCCCATGCCGGGGGAGCCCGCCATGGGATCTGGAGGCGATAGTCCTCGTGCGCCTACGGAACTCTGTGTGCGTGTGAGTGCAACTCGCAGTTGGCCAGTTTTCTGTTTTTTATTTTCTTAGTATAAAAATTATAAAGTTCTTTATCTATATAGCCTTTTCCCATGTTGGGCGGGCTTTCAGTCTAACCGGATACAGCCGAATACCAGCTATTTACATGAAACAGTCACTTGATTTTTTTTAGAGTTACGCAATCATAAATTTATTTACCTCATGTCATCAAATAATAAGTGTGGGAAGTTCAATTTTGTTTAGTAAATAAAGTTTATCTCTAATACTTTAATAACTTATTCTGTAAAAAGTGCATCGATAACATGCTTTAAACACACGACCCAGTATGATAATTTTATATAACGAAAAACAGTAGGATTTCGATTACCGAATGAACAATAATGTAAACAGCATGTAGATCGAACCGCAACGAATGAATTGAATTATACTATTTGACATTTGATCGCACCGATAATTGAGGATCGCAGCCGGGTGAATAAATAAATCAGTGTACTGATTTCAATATATCACCGTAATGCAAATGGACTGTAGCTTTCGAGTGCCATGCGAAGTGTTGCGTCACTGCGCGGTATTCGATCCAAGGGGGCGTGGCATGCGTGCGCGCACAGAGAGTGAAAGCTGAAATCATCACGACTACCATACATTTTAATTGTCCTACATCAATAAAATGTAATGCCTTTTAAGTCAAAGATAAAACTGCTTAGTGAGGCGAAACAAAACAATTTGTTGCGACGTGAAATTATTTTTTGTTGCTCACTTGAGATTGAAGCCTTAGAACGTTTGAGGCTGTAATTGTCGGATTTAATTGTTTCAGTGGAAAGTGAAGGTTACATGTCGCGTTACTCACAAACGTTCATTAACTACATAATCTTTGTTAATGACTGGCGTTTTATGTAATAAAGGATTTAAAGATTATGTGTCTAATTATAAAGTCGCTAGAGTTACTTTTATTTTAAAGATTTTACGTTGTTGGAAAAGCCGTGTCGCCTATGTTTGTGTGAATGAGTGTTGATGTTTTTTTTTGACTAAAATGATATTTAAAACCACATTCGTTACGCGTGCATTAAAAGCTTTCTACTTTAAGAATTACAAAAGTAAATGTTAGTTACTATTCTGGCACTGCAGTGTATGTGTTAATCCCAATCCTAACTAATATATTATAAATGCGAAAGTAAGTTTGTTTGTTACCTTTCACGCCTAAACCGCTGAACCGATCATTCTGTTTCGCATAAACGTTGTCAGGTGTACAGAAAAGGGTACTTTTCATCCCGAAAAAATTGCTGTCCCCGAGGAAAACAACAATAACGTTCTTATAATAATAGATGGGGCCTCGTGTTTTTAAAATCATGATTTAATTATATTATTACAAGCAGAGTACAATCTGAATTGATTGTCAAATACTCAATTAACGTGACCAAGCCGCGGGCATAAGCTAGTTATAGATTATAGACATCAATCAAGGTTTATGATTATTGTTACCGAAGCCTATTTAATCTCCACCGTCGCCACCGTCTTTGTGTAATTTATTTCATCACCACTGCTCTCAAAACGGTGAAGGAAAACATCGTGAGGAAACCGGCATGTCCTAGAACCTAAAATTCGAAGACATGTGACATCTACCAACCCGCACTGGGCCCGCGTGGTGAATTATAGCCCATTCCCCCTCATAGAGAGGAGGCCTGTGTTCCAGCAGTGGGAACATTATAGGCTGCTGCTAAGCCTATTTAATATTGGGTTTTGTTTGTTTGGGTTTTTTGTATATGCTGTTATTTTAAATGCTAACACTTTTAAAAACCGTTATTCATTGTCTACATCTAATCGAACCCAGGACCTCCTCATACGCGCTTGCAACGACTAGCGCAACGAGGCCGTCAAATCGAGGCAGTTTTTTTTTTACCCATTAAAGTATCTTCTTCATTTTCCTCAAACGTATTTCCTCTAAAACTTTCATAGACTCCTCTTTTTGCTTTATTTAGCTTTATAAAAACTGAACTATGAACTTTTAAAGACTTGACGGCAAGAAGTGAAATTCGATTTATTTAGTTTTGTTTTGCTGAAATCTAACGAACACCATCGTCCTTTAAACACATTGAATATCGAAATACATAATGAAATATATGCAAAAAACTAACTAGTGTTGCAGGTAAAATCAGTTATGTTCTAAATACGTGCCTGTCAAATAGGGTCAGTTTTTTACCTATGTTGTCTAGACTGGAGGTGGGGCGAACCGGTGCAGTCGTAACAAAAGAAGCTACGTGAGCTTATTTATATACTACGACCGGCCACTCTTAATCCTTCAGGTAGATTACCGAGTTATACTTTCTCTGTGTGACGAGGTAAGTTTATCAGAACATTTTTGATCCTTAATTTTGATTGTAAGCTTACATAAACATAACGTCACGCCAGTAGTTCCTGAAGCATTAAGCAGATTTGTACCTGATAGTACACCCACATTTCGCCAGTTATGTTTAAGTCCCATGTAATAGGAGGCGACCGTATTGCCATCATCATTATCCTCATTTCAGCCGAGTTCACTGCTGGACACAGGCCTCCCCCAAGTGTCGCCACATTGACCGGTCGCGTGCAACTCGCATCCAGTGGATTCCTGCAACCTTCACGAGGTCATCGGTCCACCTAGTGGGAGGCCTTCCAATGCAGCGTCTTCTGGTTCGCGGTCGCCACTCTAGAACTTTTCGGCCATTTATTGCCATCAACCGGGTAGAAATCCAGGTGCCGTTGTAGTTACTGATAGAAAATCCAATAACACTGCTGGATCTGGTAACCGAACCCAGGACCGCTCCGCAGTAGCGCTTGCGATCACTAGACTTATGAGGTAGCATAATTTTTACTTATTGCTATATTTAGTATACATGAAAGTATTTGAAGTGATGGGTCAGCTTGTGAACACTAAGAGAAAAATGATGCTTGAAAAGATATTTTTGGCTCAGAAAAAAGACGAAGATCCGAAAGTAAAACTGCGGAAATTAAAAATGTCGAAGTATGCAGCCCCGGATATAACAGTGGGGGAGTCGATTGCACACTCGATTAAAGTGTTGTCACCCAAACACTACCAGAACAACTCTCACAGTTTTTATCGAGTTTTTTGACATTGGCGCTCGATTGATTCCGATTCGAGTTGCATTCGGACCACAATGGATGGCGGTCATGGCCGTCAGAGTCGAGTGGTGTGGACAATTTGGTAACGGAGGCGTTCCATAGCCTCCCATGTAAATTAAAAATCCTTCCTGCGATAAAAAACTCATTGGTTAACCTGATTCATTTGGCTGCCAGACTTGCCTGCGCGTGACAGGTTGCATTAACCAACGATGGTTTAGTCGTGGGGTCTGCGCCAGACCTTATTCTTTTCCAAGAAGGTTGCATACCAATTAAAGCACAAGCGATAACCGAAATGATTCAGCATTAAATTGCAAAGCGAGCTACCATACTGAAAAGTAGATCAATTTATAATTGACAGTTCTAAAATTGAATTGTTCCAATTAACGCAATTATACGTGGTTTCATTGCTTAGGAGATTGTGGCAAAACTTATCAACTAAATTAGCTGTCTAACACTGGCATCAATTGTGCGTAACTTTACCGAAAAAGAAAAGTTTGATTACAATTGTTTTTCCTATGTTTGTTACCAACATAAGCGTACAAAGTGTGGTAATTTGTAATTTAACTTTGTGATATCAAGAACAGAACTTTGTCAACTAATGTATGACAAGAGCTTCATAGGTCACCAAGGTTTTTTGTAAATTGATGTTGTTTAGGTAAAGTCATTTATGGTGCTATTTGTTGTGTTACGTGCAATTTTGTTTGTATTACTGCTCTATCAAACACCGACCCGCTGATGATACCCTCGAACCTCAGAAAGCACGTTTAGCTCTTGATCAGTGCCTGAACCCGCCAGTCGTGTGAGATAATCCTCCATTCCACCGGTCTATGAGAACAGATGTTGAGAGAATGTGCCTGTACTTCAGCACACAGTTTTTTGCGCTGTCTTATTTCTCCAGCCGTCGCGATGGCTGTCATCGATATTCAGTCTAGAGACGGCCTCTAGACTGAATATCGATGACAGCCATCGCGAATCGAATTGTTTCTGTTTTTATCAAGAAAAACAGTCCACTTCGGTTTCTTTATCCCAGCAATGTATCGGACCGAAGCAATGTACTGCCAAGTCATAGTTCACGAATTCGAATCCACCTTTGATTTTTCGGATTCATGTGTTAAATTATCACTAGTTTCGTTGAAGGAAAACATCGTGAGGTAACCAAACATGACTGAGGTATATTTCTCGACGGCATATAAAGTTAAGTCAGAGATCCATGGACGACATGAAAACTCTGACACTGAGCTAAGCACTAACAACACGAAAAGAAGAAGACCGGACAGAACAGAGTAGCCGAAGTTTCCAGGGTATGCAGTAGATTACTAAGATTACATATCTATTTACTAAGTTCATGCCCAGTAACTTCTAATTAGACTTGATACCGTCAATATTTAACAAATCACTTTGAACTTTTAATGGGTATTCCGTGGAGCGTAAACTTTGGGCTGGTAATTAATACCTTATTAGCGATCGGGTTAGCGAAATTATCTGTTGTCATAAATTTCTGGGGTGTAAATAATCGCCTTATAGAGCAAGAGTTGTGCAGTAACAGCTTGAAGCCAATTACAAGCGGTGTGTGACTTGTGCCTGTCAGGCACTGGGTCGAGACAGGGCTGATGAAAATATTTTATAACTATCGAGATAGATTGATATACTTCATTGTACACCGATATTGTTACATACGACTATTGCAATATTGTTAATTATGTGGATGCCATGCCACTGCCAGTGACTTCTAGACCATCTTTGGATGGACTGAGCAGACTAATCAATAAAATCATGTAGTGCCATTTTTAAATAAAAATTACGACATCATTTATATCGTAGCTGTGTTGATAAATATAAATCGCAATGAGACAATAGGTCTAATCACATATTGCTGCTGCATTGAAAAATCCTGTACCATTAAATTATTTATAAAGGCAAATAATGTCCTACGCAAATATTTACGATTACCTGCATCGAACCTTTTCTCAAATCGAAGTGTAACGGTTGGTCCATCGCGAAATTTACATTGTCATCATTACGGAACTAGAAATTTCAGGCAGTAGTGTTTTGGACTTATTAGCAAGCTGTTTACTATATTATTTTTATCGAATTCTGACTTTTTTTCTGGCAGATTAATACACGATTCGACGCCTTAAAGTCTGGAATGCCGTTCCAAAAACCATGCACAACCGTAAAATAAAAAAAAACACACACCCCGAATCCGGACAGCCCTACTCACGCATCAACCATGCTTGTCGGCATTCATTTGTCGTTTCGACGTCGCCGAGCACAGTCGCGTTGAAAGTGAGAGCAGGACCGGCTTGCAATAAAATTAAGCGAGTAATTAGCACCGGTCAGGGACGGCCGTTTGTACGTACATCTGCACGGCTTCAGTTTATACCTGTGTTGGGTCTGAGAAGCTTTTTGGTTGGTTAGATTGAAAGTTTATGCTGGTAGAATAGTTGTTTTTGGTTTTCATTTTGGGAATAATACTGAGACTAGTGGATCTTTGATCTTCACAGGGTGGATGGTAGCAGCTGGATAAGGGTTACCCAAGTTCGAGTCGAATAGCATTCGATCCGAGAGCACAGGCACCTCTCCTCGCACGCTAATCCAATCCAGCAGTGAACTGCTGTAGTTTGACGATAATGGTAATGAATTAGACTGGTTTACATAACATAACATCACGCCTGTAATCCCCGATGGGTTAGGCAGAGGTGTAACTAATATTACACCCACATTTCGCCAGTTACGTTTAAGTCCCATGTAATTGGGGGCGAACCTATTGCTATCAACAACGAGCACAAATCCAGACTCCGTGGCTGCTACTGAGAAATTCCTGAAGGAAAAACCCAATTACACTTTGCCCAACCTCGGAATCGAACCCAGGACCTCATGCTTAGCAGTCGCGCTTGCGGTCACTAGATAAACGAGGAGGCAGTCAACTGGGTTACATGCTAACAATAACAAATAGAAACCCACGTTTAACATTATTTGTTTTATTAAAGTTCTGATAGAAATCAGATTCATGTTGCACGCAAAAAAAATCTCACTTTCAAAACAATCCAATAAAAAATTCCAAACAACAAATTCTATACTCCATATAACATCTAAGTAACCTGATTTGCAAAGGGTCACAGATTGATACCTTTTCCTAAATCATGTGTTCCGAATACACGTCCCTTCGGGGATTTCTTTTATCCAACTCTTTTACTATTAACATTCCGGCTCCCTGCAGAGTTTCTTGATATTCAAAACGCAGTTTCAATGGGATGTAAAAAGGCTTATTTGTATAACAACTTTATTAAGAAAAATTGGAACATGAATGGCGAATATATTTAAACTCAGAACAGTGATCGGTAGTCATTTGTTTTGGATCACAGTGGATACTAAAGGCACGTGTATATTGAGACAGTAACTTCCGACAGTCACAATCGACCGAACATCTCTAGCGGGTAAAGTAGACGGGATCTCTATTCGATTCTGTGCTGTCTGCCAGGGCTGGAGACACTCACTATCTCAAAATCAAAGCATATTTCTAGTAGGCCAGGCACTTTTGAATTGTCGAAACAAAGACAACGAGAAAAGTAGCTACAGTCCCAAGACATAAAAACTGTGAAAGTACTGTAGTTGCCCATTCCCTAACGTAGATCTCTATGGAGAAGAACGGGCAAGAAACTCCATGGACACTAAATCAGAATATTTTTACAAAACCTTGACATCATTCATGTTGAGATGGTACATTATGTGAGAACGATGTAGCAAGATGGGTACGTTAAGAGTGTCCACAGTAAAAACAATTCAAAAATAAAATAATTAATTCAAATAAGCCGTGGCAATCAAGAGATGACCAGTCACAACGCCCGTTCACGAGCATGCCGCATGTATCAGCACCATTCAACTCAACCATTTTGAAGGGAACTAAATGACGATGATCTCATCATCATCTGCCTAGCCTTTTCTCAACAGTGTTGGTGACAGCTTTCAGTCTTACACGTGTCACTGTCTCAATATAAACCTGCCTTCATAATAAAACCTTCTTTGGTTTCCGAGACGAGTTGCAGGGTGTAAATAGACCCTTCACGAAGCCGTCAACCAAGCATACTGTACATGGGAGGAAACGCCCGAGTGTTTCCACTGCGAGGATCGTCCGGAGGACACGGTGGAGCACACCGTGGAGGTCTGCCCCGCTTGGGCGGAGCACCGCCGTGTCCTCGTAGCGGCGATTGGCGGCGGCGATCTCTCGCGTCCGGCCTTGGTTCAAGCCATGGTCCGGAGCTAGAGGGAATGGGAAGCCGTCACCTCCTTCTGCGAAGCAGTCATGCTAGTGAAGGAGGTGGCGGGACGTGAGAGGGAAAAAACCTCACGTCCCAGTCGCGGCGGGAGACGCCCTGGGCGTCGGGGGTCACGTGGTGGCTCCCGGCCACCGTAGGCGCGGGCCTGTGGACGGCGAGTTATGGGCCAGCTCGCCGTCCGGCCGTCTTATGACGACAGGCCGTGTCGACGGCGCGTTCGTGTTCCACGTGCGCCTCAAAGAGATGTCAGCAAATAAGTAGGGGTCCGCAAGGGCCGATGCCTGCCAGGGCTGCGGGACTGTTCGAAAGAGATACCGTGGCCCTGGAACACAAAGGGCAAAGAAGGAACATGGATGGGTTTTAGTCAGTACAAGTCTGACACTCCCTTCCGCTCCGCCCAGAGTGAGGGGGTCATTTGATGATTTCCCATCCGAAAAAAAAAAGAGCATACTGTACATCAAACTAAGTAACTTTACACAAAAAATATTGCTGGGAATTGACTTTTTTTTTGGGGTGAAATTCACGTTTCACGGTAGGACTCGATGGAACGCACTCAAAGCATTGTGCTGATGAATGGATTTAAACTATTCAATCCACACCTCCACGACCCCCGTACTAACGGGGGTCGTGGAAGTGTTTAAAGTAAAAATATTACATAAGAAACACGTATTTAAAAAGAAAATTTGTGAAAAAGTTGGAACTTTGACCCCCAATATCTCCGTAACTATAAGGTTTCCAGGTATGGTCTAGATCAAAACAATGATCGCAAAGATTGGGAGAATAAACGCTTTTCGTCTTCTTCTTCTTCTTAAGAGTATATTTGCACCCTTTAGGTATTGTTGTTGTATTTGGGATAATAACATGCAAGCGTATAGTCTCTGAATTGTTTTATTTGCACGAGGATCATGAATGGTGTATGAAAGCTTCTTGAGCATGAGATTACTTTAAGATATAATTATGCTGTATGATTGTTTGTTATTGAAACAGAACAATTACATCTGACATTATAATTGGTTTATTAAAGTAGAAATCTATTTAAATCTAGAGTTTCAATTCAGATTTTTGTACATGTTCACAGATGAGTTATACATGCCACTCCCAGTACTATCTTCTCGAGGTAAACAAAGTGTATCCCTTATAAAAGAGATAGTTTTATGATGATACTAGTTTTGTTAATTTTATCGTAATTTCATTGTTTATTCTAATTCTGTCTACTAAAAATGTTTTGTTTACTTTTATTCTTACATCTACCATATTGTTAGGAGAGCAGCGGTGGCCCAGTGGTGGAGACCCCGACTTACGAGCAGTAAGTCGTGGGTTCGAAACCAGCCAGGCGCATTACTTTGTGTAAGTTATTTCATCACCACTGCTCTCAAAACGGTGAAAGAAAACATCGTGAGGAAACCGGCATGTCCTAGAACCAAAAATTCGAAGACATGTGACATCTATCAACCCGCACTGGGCCCGCGTGGTGGATTATAGCCCATTCCCTCTCATAGAGAGGAGGCCTGCGTCCCAGCAATGGGAACATTAATAGTCTGATTATGCTTATGCTTACCATATTGTTTACTTCCTAATATTATTATTATTTTTATTTTATTTTTAATTCTAATTTCGATTAATTTTATGTAGGTTTGCTTGATTTTTATGTTCAACCAATAACTTGTGTCTGTGGTGTAAACAGTTAGTATAAGTTCGTTTAAAAAAAAAAATATTTATTTATTTTATTTTTTTAGTTTTTTATAAATAAAAATAAAAAAAATATATTATTTTTCCATCAGGAATTTTTTTGGCTCGCCCCATAGTGCATGGGTCCTAGACAGAACTGGGGTAATTTGAGTGAACCTACGTTCACTCAAATTACCCCTGTTATGTAATTTTTTTTTTATTTCGGCTTATGTTGCTGACTGGTTAGGCAGAGGTGATTATACTACTATAATCATCTCTGCCTAACCATTCAGCAACTTAAAGCGTTATGTTACCTGTGTTGTCTGAACGCTATATGCATGCTGCTATGCATTATTAAATTAGAGAAAAAAAATATTATTATTCATTTATAATCCGCAGCAACATTGCAGTTCGCGTGCGTGTTCCTCCCTCAGCCAAATCAATTTACACGAACATTACGGTTCACAACAAAACGTGTACGGGTACTGAATACAAAATACAGTCAGCCGCGGGCCACAGCCAACAGTGGGATCACGGCGAGAGTAATTTCATAATCACTATACTTGGCAGGTGTATTAGTGATCCCAGTACGATATTATTAACACACCGGGCTTTCCTGTTGCTAAATCTTTTTTCAAATAACCCTTTACTTTGTTGTTTTAGTCACGAAAAGTCATTTATTGCAATTGCGTTGAAAAGGGATGGTGATATGTGTCCTGTATAAATCTATCTCTGTCTTGTAACGAAGCATAATGGCTCTAACACGTCTTAGTATTCTTGATGTTGTTGATTGTTTTTTTTTATTATATTGGTACGTACAACAAATGTAGGAAAGGAAAACTCAATATTTCATTACTATCACACACATCTTTAATTAAATTGCGTATCACATCAATGAAATACAATTACATTGCGTTGCAATCTAATTTTCGTACAAACTATTTTTTCCAAATAACTTTTTCATACACTGAATGAATTAAAGTAAGTGGTTCGTTTTGTATTTTCAATTTGAAAGCAATTGTCCGTACCAGTGTGTTACGTTATTACGTCACTGATGTTTTACTGTAGATAGTTTAAGGTTTCAAAACCACAATAGGCTTCAAACAATTCCTCACTGTCTTAAGCGATAATACCACCTAAAGGTCTGCCTACCCTTTTTGGTAACAAACGTAGGTGTTACAAATGTGTTGGAAATTAATACCATCCAAAATTGGAACTTCTGTGACCCAGTCATGTATGTAACACGCAATAAATTGCTACAGTCGTAAAATACAGCTTTTAGTAAAAGGACCAATTAGATAAGATTTAATTAATTAATATCGATTTCTACTAATTGAACGGGAAACAACAACTTTCACGTTCTATATTTACATAACGTTCTCGTTACGGCAAATATCTAATAGGTACCGAATATGGACGTCCCCTTTGACCGGAGAACGAATGTATTTAGAAGGATTATATTGAGAGGTAAGGTATGGTTAGAAGATGGATTTATTTGCGGTTTCAGGGAGTCTGATACAGATTATTATCAATCAATTCGATATTAAGGATGGTAGGTTTGGTTCCCCGAAATAGCAATAACCGGTCGTCGATGACATGGAGACAATAGGATAAAATGAATAGGCTATTAAAATCCGCAACTAAAAACAGAAAAGAACACGAAATCCTATACCTTTGTATGCCTAGTACCTTTGTGCTCTTCTACTCGTATCTTAATGCAATATCCTGTTAAGTATTTTGTATACCGGATCCGGTCATTGGTACGGACATAAAATGAATCGCAAGTGAACTGGTGGTGACGTCATGCGACCTACTTGTTATTGTGTTAAGTTGTAATCTCAAGTAATTTTAGTTTTTCTAGAAACAGTTTATCGCACCTAGTGTGTTTTCACATCACGAAACCATCGTCTGCCCATATGATGTACGAGCCTAACGGAATAAATCCTGACATCCGACAAATAAATAGTATGTAAAATCGTTTAAAGCAATTAAAACCTATTTCTAATCCAGAGTACTTCTATCTGAGTAAGAGTTTGCAAACATAAGCCTTGTTCACCGAAACAGGTTAAAACAAGACACTGCTGTTCATTAGTCAAATATAATCCCTGAACTCCTTTACGACACTCAAGGAAACAAACATGAATAATATCCATAAGCAACTGCGACCACATCGCACAAAACAATGCTTTATTCCTTTTAACAACACAAAATTTCCAGATAAATTTGAATAACAAGAGAACCAGTAAAACACATAAGCAGGCATATCTCAAACAACACGAAACCAGTATGTGTAGGGATTGCGTGAACGCAACAAAGGCGAACCACGACTGGTCTCTGGGAACCGATCCTGGGGCAATAAGGAAATCGTTGGAGCCCCGCACGAAAATCGCAGCGCCGTGAGGCCAACACCCGGGAGATCGGTAGCTTTAATGATTATATTCTGACGTTATTAGTGGAGCTACATATGGTCAAAGTGGCTGAAGATGGTATAGTTGGGAATTAAATGGATAAGGGAATGGACCTAGGCTTTGGAGTTGAATTGTTGAATGAAGTGATTAAAGTAACCGATAGTGTTTAATGACATTCAATTTTAAAAAGTCACTAGGGAAATCTACAATAATTAACATGAAACTGCTAACTTGCCCAATTATGAAAGCAAAAACAATGTACAAGTATTTTGAAAAATAAAGACAAAAGGAGAAAGAATTAATGAAAAACGAGCTCAGCATAGCCAATAGAAAGCTTTAAAACAAGACGTGAAACACTAACCGCTTTTTAAGTGACAATTCTATTTAACACGATGTGCTCCACAAAATATAAGAAAAAAAGCCGAAAAGCAATTTACACGCAAAGACAGATAAAGTAAGAGTACTCGTAAAATAACTGTTATTTTGATTGATTCCGCCTTTGTGCTTTTGTTCGGCCCTGTTCACATGTCGTAACGTTAGCGGTTCCTCATTCACGTAATTATTTTATTTTTCATCAAGAACAATGACCATTTTAACTATCTTGAAGATTGTATTCAGTTTATTATGGCATTTTATGTTCCGTAATTTTATCGGTTTAGTATCTGTCTATTATTGCAATAATACTTTGACGTTCAAACTGTTTTGATCAATTTCTCAATTCACGTACAGCTGTAAGTCTATCAAAAAAATGAAAGACTGATAATTTTAATAAGAGCAACAAATAAAATATCTCGACTTGTCGACATGTGGAATGTGAATTCGACTATAATTGTGCCGATTGTCGTTACGGCCAATGGTCGGATGACCAAGAGCCTCGACGAACATCTGTCGAGACTCTCGTTAGGCGTTTGGATCCAGGGCTTGATCAGAAGGTAGTAATCCTCGAAACGACCCACATTGTGAGGAGGTTCCTGTCTCTGGAGCCCTAACGCCAGGTAGCTTGGACCCTGTTGAAGAAATATTTAAGAATGTAATGAATTTGCCGAAAGGATGAAAAAAGGATATTAGTAAAAGGTATGATTTAAATACTGAAGAATAAATCTGTGTTTCAGTCGCTAAAATTTAGCATCATTTGTGAATATTTCGTTAATCCGCAAATATCTTTTCACTGGGTTATAAAAAAATTCTAAAGTAAGCTTTTCACCTTAAATAAAAATTTCAACAGAGCTTAAAATGAATAGGTAAACACGGATACAGTAACACAAATTACTTTGTTAAAATCCAAACAAGGCATCTTGTTTCACCATCTCGCTGTTACGGAGATTGTTCTGGACGTAGAAAATTGCGAACAAATGATTTGCCCGGGACTTGAATGTGAGATGCATCCTGACACGGTATTCATGTGCACGCATCATACATTTGTTCTTTACATGCACGGGCGTGCGGGGTAAAGGAATCACGGCTTTAGTAAGTCAGCGGTGAGGAAAAAACAAACAGAATTTGAATGAGCCTGAGACAATATTTGACGATGATGAAGAAGTAATGAGAGATGAGAATTCTTATTGAATACTTGCGACTGTAGGATATATTTTAGTTATAGTTTACTTATAAGTACTTATAATTAGTATGAGAAATAATACTACTGCGCTTAAATGTACACTTTTTGTAATACTTTTTAAATAAATTATTCTTATTCTTATTCTTATTCTTATTAGCGTGTCGATGAAAAAAATATTCAAATGTGTTTAGACCGAAATTTCCCTACTCCGCTATAAATATTTAAGGGAATAAAGGCAATTAAAAAAAATTTGAATGCATAGGATAACTGGCTAATGTGAGTGAATGTCTTCGGGGACTAAAGACAGCACGTCAAGTTACGTGTGAATGTCTAAAACTTTGGTAAAAATAAACAAATACCTAAAATTATTGTTACTCAACATGAAACACTATATTGAAGTGGAATTTCTAACCGTTAGTGTTTCTGTTTGCTTCCCGACGATAGTCTTAGCACTACACTATGTAAGTGTTTGCTTCACTGTGGATCCCAAGATATAGGTAAACACTCTCAACAATAGCGCTTTGATGAGGATTGCAGCGCTGTGTAGCGCTGCAACATTCCAACTTCACTTCTAAATCCCGAAGTTCTAGACAGTTTGATCTATTCATCCCAACTTCGACCTCTATGTTATATGTCATCGATGTTAGGCGGACGAATATATCAAAACTAATATCGATCAGTACTTTCAATGGACCTTGACTAAAGTAGGACACCAAATTCTTTATTACAAATTGGGTTACTAATTGCCATATTTTTTAATGTCACATCGACCCGCCTTTATCTTGTCACTGTCTTAGAGGCCACCGCCAAACATGTGTTGTAGATATTGTGACGACTGTACTTACTGCATCTGAAACGATGCGAGAACACAATTCGGCATTCGTTGGAATATCAACTTTATATTTTAGCAAACAAAGTCTAAAGTTGTTGCAAGTTTTAATGGCACAGGACATGGAATCAGGAAACTGCATACACTGACTGAAGTGACAATGACAGGGACCTATTACATGAGAACTAGTTCTAACTTGGCTTTTAACTTGTTATCTGGCGTCCTCGTGGGAAAATATAGATTACACTGGAACTGGTATGATTATTCATGTTACATATAATTACTGCTATGTCGTCCATGCATGACTGATGATAGGCTGACGCAAAAAATCTTAGCTAGGTGGTTTAAATATACATGAGCTGGGGTAATTATTGTGGGATCTCACACTCCACATACATGATTATGAATTCTTGCAAGTAACTTATGTTACAGTGACTTGGTATATATTAAACAGATGTGACACTTGAAGTCTTTATATAATAAAAAGTAGATTTGATTAAAACCACATACAGGATTTTTTCGCCCCATCATCATCTGCTTAGCCTTTTTCCAACAATGTGAGGTCGGCTTCCAGTCTAACCATTAATACCACTATTTTTACATGGAGCGACTGCCTATCTGACCTCCACAACCCAGTTAGTACTGGGTAATACTCTACCCCTTGATAAGACTGATTGTCAGACTTTCAGGCTACTGACTATCTGTAGCAACTGTCAATGATCTGCAATTAACAGCCGGGACCAACCGGCTTAACGTGCTTTCCGAGGCACGGAGGAAACTCGGTAGGTATGTAATGGGTGGTCACCCATCCACGAATCAACCCAGCGAAACGGAGCTTAACCTGAAGATCGACCCGAGCGACTGTTATTATTTAGCCACGACCTCTTCCATCCTTCGCCCCACAGCTTTAGAAAACTAAACTACAGCCCGATCTCTATAAACCTCTCCACAATCTCCTCCAGCAGACCTCGTCAATCTCAAAACATCTAAGCTAACACTGTGAACCATTAGCCTCTGCACTACGTAACAGAACAAACGTCCGTCCGACTAAAACCGTCAAGTCTAAATACGGAGTATCGCGTTGTCGTTTCAATAGCATTAGTTTGTTGATGTTGAGGCGCCTGGCCTGACGTCGACAGCCCGCGGACATAAGGACTTTAATAGGGAAACAGTCGATATTGCACGTTGGATATTTTCGAGTAGTAGAGCAGTCTCTCAAAATAGTTAAGAAAACATCGTGAGGAAATCGGTATGTCCTAATTAAAAAATCAAAGACATTGTGACATCTACTAACCATTATGACAGTCCCTTTCACATCGAGGATAGGCATTCTCGGTGTGAAAGGGAGTGTCATAATACCGTTCCCACTGCTGGGACATAGGCATATCCCAGCAGCGGGAACGGTATAGGCTTATTATGCTATGCCAAGAGAAAATGTCTGAAAGGTGGCCACACAGTTTTCAAACTGCTGAGCATCGTTGACAACTCGTGGTCATACTAAATGTTCAAACTGTTGAGCATCTTTGACAAATCGTGATCATAAGGTTTTCAATAGGAAAACAGTTGATATTGCATGTTCAAATTTGATATTTTTGAGTGGGAGGAATACAATTCGAAACTCCGAACAGCATGTTCAACATGGGTGAAGAGTTCAGCATATTTGCTGTGTGTCTAGCTATCTATTTGCTGGATCAGTCGCTTCAACTTCAAACTTTCTGCACGTATGTAAATCATAGCATAAGCATAATCAGCCTATTAATTTTCCCACTGCTGGGACGCAGGCCTCCTCTCTATGAGAGGGAATGGGCTATAATCTACCACGCGGGCCCAGTGCGGGTTGGTAGATGTCACATGTCTTCGAATTTTTAGTTCTAGGACATGCCGGTTACCTCACGATGTTTTCCTTCACCGTTTTTGAGAGCAGTGATGATGAAATAACTTACACAAAGTAATGCGCCTGGCTGGGTTCGAACCCACGACTTACTGCTCGTAAGTCGGGGTCTCCACCACTGGGCCACTGCTGCTCTCTCTGCATTTAAAGTAGTTTGACAAATTATTTAAATGAAAGTCAACTCTAATGCAGTCCATGTGAATTTAAAAACAAAAAAAGACGACATCTAAGAAATTCACGAATGCATATTTCAAATAGTTGTATCACAATGAACATTTAAATTTATGGTGTGATCATGGTGCTTGCTACAGCGCCGAAATATCGGGAACTCAAAGAAATCAGTAAACATGGTAAATATCCCGTTTCTAGTGTTAATGATAATTTTAATTTATGCCGCAATTAATACGATGGTGTTGTTCTGAAGTGTCTTCGTTCACTAAGAGATTTCGCGGACAACAGGACTTTAATAGGTAAACAGTGTTGCACTATGAATGTTTCAATAGACGCAAGCGAAAACGATTCTATAGAATTAATTTGTTGAAAGTGTTTATTCTATTCAAACTCTCTACCTCGAATAGAATAAACACTTTAAGTAGGGAAAATAGTCTCCTAATATAGAAGGAATGTATAGAACTGCTAATAGAAATGATTGTGAGATAGTTTATTTATTAGAAAAAAGATACCGTTCAAAGAAAATATATCAAAACTGAGAACACAAAAGCGCTTATTTAAGAGACAAATTATCTCTGTTAGTTATTTTCTCGACAATTTATTGGTGTTGAATATTATATTCAACTATTTGTAAATCTAGAGAAAAGACGAACATTCATGGCAACGTAACTTTAATATTCTTCAGTATCCGAAACATTTTCAAAATGAATATCCTTTTAGGTTCTCCAACATACCAAGTTCTGTTATTCTACGTGAGCTGTATTCAGCTTCATATTAAATTCCCATCCTCAACTTTTACATGAAAATATAAAGTTCTTATTTCAACAGCCAACAACTTTTCACAACATTTTCAAACACTAAATAAACATACGAACATACTTTCGTAGCCGTGATGCATTATGGGAATCTTTTGAAATGCAGCTCTCCTGTATTTTCTATGAAGAACAATTATTATGCAAAGCGTTTTATCCTTTTGACCGCCAGAGCATACACGCACGCGCGTGCCCTCCACGCCAAGCCACAATTTCACTTACCAACTTGTCTCATATTTGTGTCGTTTGGCGTACAGAGCACGCGCTTGCTTGTCACTTATATTTGACTATGGGGGTCAAAAGGTAACTGACTACAAAAAAATCCCAAACATTAAACGTCTTAATGTCCTTCATAAAGACATCTGTTTATATGGGATTCAAAAAAAGAATAGGCATTCCATTCTATGCAAAAACTGATCGAGTTCGAAAGTGTGAGCCCGGAAAATTGAACTACACGATTTAGGAGTTAGGTAACACACGTCGGAATAAGCTTGTAAAAGAAAATCGAGTCGAGTTTTCAACGAGCGACAACGTACAGAATAGGGTCTCAATTTCAATGCCTTTCAGGTTGCTTGCCTATCTTGTTTGTGTGTGACGTTTTGTAGTTGATCGGCCTGACACCTCGTAGCATGCGCTCGACCCCAGCGAGTTGCAAAATACCTTCCGTCTATTTCTTGCTAATAAATCCAGACTATGTTGCTATATTTACGTTCTTGTTTATACCATACCTTTTCAGATCGTATCTTTTATATTATAAGTAGTACAATTTCAAAAACTACTGTTTTATTCCGTCCCATATTCTTAACTCAGCATTATAAAGTCAGGAACTGTCTCATTCAATAACCACTTACCGTTATCTGTCAGCGTTTTGTATGAAGATTGTATAACAAATCTCTGTTTTTGCTTATCTGATGGAAACAAGCGGGCTAATGGGCGTATGAGATCATTTTAACGGACCATTGTTCCTATGTAATATACAACAAAAATTATGTTATTGCACCTAGTGTTTTTTTGGCACTTAGGAACCGTTTTTGGCTTATCGAGAACTTAGATACGATTTTTGTTAAGAAACTGGTAAAAGTAGTATATTTTTACAGTTCCGTTGATTTCGTAAAATCTAGTTTAAAAATGTTACCCAATAAAAAGTACTAGAGTAGCAGAATGACGTGGAGCTTACGTGAAGGCAATCATTTTACAATTGTGAGAAAAAGTCGATGTACGATATCGGAGCCTATTAAATCTAAATGCCAAAAGAGAAAACGGCCATTAGATGTATGGTAACATTGTTGGCGTATATCAGGTTCCCACAGCAAACCTCATCTTACGAAAAAAAACATTGACAGATACAGACCTCCGTCTGTATTTTTCTACTTCTGAGTCAATGAATTCCCCTCGAGGTAACAACCTTATATTTCAACCAAAAATAAACTTCTTATTCTTTGCAAAAAATTGCTATTTTTACCCGACTACAGCGGAGCCAAAAGGAAGGGTTAAATTTTAGCAGTGTATGTATGTTTGTATTTACGTATGTTCCTCAGTAGTGCCTAAACTATTCATTCGATTTTGATGAATAACGTGTCAATCGATTCGTTATTATGACCCGGGTAACAAAGGCTACATTTTAACCGACTTCAACAGTAGGACGGAGGAGTCGACTTTTCCTTGTAAACCAAGTGATTTTTCAGTAGTCGGGTTTTTTAGTTGTAGTATAATACCACACAAATTCTTTTTAGGGTTAAGATACCTTCTTATACTTTACATATCATATTCCCAGTACCCAGTTGGATAGACCAATGACCCGACCACAATAGACCTACGAAATACAATATAGACTCGACCTTTCCCGTCTCCATGTCATTTAATTTATCTTCCCGTAATTTAATCGGAGACATAAAATAATGTCTCGAAGCACGTTAAGGATACTTCGAAGCAAATCTAGAGAAATGCTAAAAAGATTGTTAGTACGCACTGATATTAATAGTCGAAACACTTTGGCGCCGAGTGTCGAGACAAAACCATTAACGCTTTGGGTATCACTAGAGTGACCATAAACTTTTAAAATTGGTCATTTAAATACAATAATAACTTGTTTTAATGCAGGTCTAATTTGATGTTTAGATGGTCTTGGACGGTAAAGCTTTGAAATATTATTCGTTATGGCTTGAATTTGTGGCTCTCTTGCAAGGGAAATGATAAAGCATGATAAAATAGTCACTACTGTACCTTCATTAGAAATTCTTGAGTCTTGGGTTAAATGGCCGCTGCTCGTGTCATTACTTGTTATATATATTTAGGTATACACATTGCACAAATAAAATCAATTTTTGTTTAAGCCCTATTTGGAATTATCTTTACATGTGCTTAAGTGTTATATTTGTTAAGCATATTATTTAACCCCTATTTTGTTAGTATTTTTGTTATTGTATTGTTTAACATCTACTCTTACACAGTATCTCTATAAAAGCTCATTCCAACCGTGGGAGGACCTGGTGACTTATAACACAGGTTTTTCGCAAAAACCTACATCAAGCACCAGTCTCTGACAAAAGTGGAATACAGCTGAGACATTTTTTGTACATTATGTATTAACTTTAAGTCAGCTTTGCGAAGAGATAATTAATGATAAATAATAATAATAAAAAAGTGTGTTTTGAGTCCACACTGTTCCTGGTTTATTTGTTGTATGCATTTATATCAGTTAATACTGGCTCAATTAGTAGCCAGATTGAAAGGTGGATTAAAAAGCAAATATATTGCAACATAGTCTCACATCCATTCGTTCTCCTAAAATATTAGCCCACCGTCTTTTCTTAAACAGATTGTTACTACGATTTTAAAGCAAAACGTGGCTCTGATTGGTGAGAACATAATTAGTATGGCCACTAATTGAATTTCTGTTCACTGTGGAGTCTAAATCGTGAAGATATAGATAGCTGTTACAAACTGACCATATATCTTGGGAGCGGAAAAATCGTGAGTTATACAAATGTATATCTGAACAGTTTGCTAGGAAATGGTAAATGTTTAGGGAAGCTAAGTTTACCATTACTTAATAGGGCAGTTTAAATTAGTGTTGAGATAATTATAGCACGCTTTCTAACAGAGCGTTAACATTGTTTTGCTATATTAATGTCTTGGATATGCACTTATTCGCTAAGTGCTTCTAATAGGGATTTCCGTGGTTGTGAGATAAGTGATTGTATCTGTTGGATAGTTGCAAATTGATGGTTATTATTTTTAGCAATATAAAATAGTTAAATTTATGTAACATTGACTGTAGCTACGTACAAGCTGGTGTGTATAAGAGTCTTTGCCCGCAGTTTTTCCCGCATCCTAGGTTTAATGGCTGTTTTAGACTTAATAACCTAAAACCTGCTCCATTTCCGTGCTAAATTTCGCTAATTGTTGTTCAGCCGTTTATGCGTGATTAAGTAACAAACGTCTTCTCAAATATCGCACAAACTCAGTATGTATAAATAAGATAGATAAGAAAAATATAATAAAAACAATAACAAAATATCAATCCAAACAGAATTATCGGGCAAACATACTGGTGTTTATTTTTATTCACGGTGTATACAGGAGTTAATGCGACGTGTAAAATTAGTAGACAGACGGAGGACAAATCCCGTTATATGAGTACAATATGGTTGTCCTACAATATCACATGCCGAGTAGACATGACTAGAGACGTTCCTATTATCGGTGTTAATTGAATATTATTATTTTATTAGGTATTTTTGATGATGTAAGATTTAATTTTGCTTGTGCATGACTGGTGATTTGGAATCGATAAACACGTCTTTGTAAGACTAAGTCAATCTACGAGGGCGGGTCAATAAGTCCGTGACTTTTGGAATAAAACACAGATTTTTTGATAAAAAAATAATTTTATTTTTCAACGTAGTCTCCCTTGAGCTCTATACACTTTGTCCAACGCTTCTCCAATTTTTTTATCCCTTCCAAAAAAAATGATTTGTCGAGGTCCTCAAAATAGGCCTTTGTTTGCGAGATGACTTCATCATTGGAGTCAAATCTTTTTCCACCAAGCCATTTCTTCAGGTTTGGGAACAAGAAGTAGTCGCTCGGAGCCAAATCTGGAGAATAGGGCGGATGAGGGAGCAATTCATAGCCCAATTCATGGATTTTTGCCATGGCAACTGCACATGATATACCCAATAATATACTTAAAAGATTTAAATACCTTCTGGCCCCTCCGCTGACCCACATTTTTCAGCTATGTTTATCTAAAGGGATATTTTCAAAATTGCTAAAAAAGTCTGTCGTCACACCAATTTTCAAGTCTGGAGACAAAATGAGTGTGAATAACTACAGACCCATTTCAGTGCTAACGGGCCTTTCAAAAATTTTAGAAAAAATCATTAACAGTAGATTGATAAAATACCTGGAAGATAATAAACTACTTTCTGACAATCAGTTTGGGTTTAGGCCTAAAAAATCAACAAGCCAAGCAGTAAACAAATTGACCAACTACATTGCTACAAATCTGGATAGTGGAATGCATACAGTTGGGATCTTTCTAGACCTTGCCAAGGCCTTCGACACTATTTCTTGCACTACTCTTTTGCAAAAGCTTGAAACACTTGGAGTAAGAGGAGCACAGCTTCTACTATTGTCAGATTATCTAAGGGATCGACAGCAAACTGTAAAAATTGGCTCGCATACAAGTTCTGACCTTTCTAATACTTGTTTCGGAATTCCACAAGGCAGTATTCTAGGCCCTACATTATTTTTGATCTATATTAATGACCTTTGCTGCCTGCCACTCCAAAATGGTGTTATTATGTCTTATGCAGATGATACTGCTTTGTTGTTTGCAGCTAAAACTAGAGCTGAGGCCTATGAACATGCTCAGAATGGCTTCAACTTTGTGTCTAATTGGCTCCAGAATAATCTACTTACATTAAATGCTGAAAAAACAAAATACATTTTATTTACAATGAGAAATACTAACACACCGCTTACTAATCTAAACATTTACGCGCATAACTGTAGCACGTTCGCTGACACTGTATGTTCTTGCCCTACTTTAGATAAAGCTGACCACTTGAAATATCTAGGTGTCACTATTGACTCCAATCTAAATTTCCGTAAACATATCGAGTTACTGTGTACTAGAGTGCAAAAATTAATATATGTTTTTAAGAATTTACGTAATGTAGCTAACTATAATTTGATAAAACAGGTTTATTTAGCGTTGTGTCAATCTATTCTAACATATTGTATAATATCCTGGGGTGGCGCGGGAAATTCAATTCTTCTCCCTCTAGAACGTGCTCAAAGAGCAATTCTAAAAGTTGCTACCTTCCGTCCTTTTAGATTCCCTACACACCAGCTCTACAAAACATGTAATGTACTTACAGTACGGCAATTATTTATTCTTCACATAATACTGCACCAGCACTCTACACTTCCCTATCACCCAGTTCCTTCCGATAGGAGAAGGAAGGACCTAGTTTG
The DNA here is from genome assembly GCA_910589295.1 of Noctua janthe. NCBI lineage: Eukaryota > Metazoa > Arthropoda > Insecta > Lepidoptera > Noctuidae > Noctua > Noctua janthe. The sequence goes on from OU342561.1 coordinate 6,340,097, forward strand.
CACAAAACCTCAAACTAGACATGCGTTTGCGAATCGATTTTATGTGTTTTTAGGACCTTTTCTTTACAATAGACTCAACAAGATACTAAACTTCTACAGTTTAAGTAATAAAAAATGTAGTTTGGTAATGTCAGATTATTTAGCGGTACTTAATTACACAGACACAGAAAAACTTCTAGAAGTTGTGGTTTGATTATGTTATCGTATCTATTTGTACATATTTACTTAAGCTAGTTTTAGTGTTTTTCTTTTATACCAACTTGATGCATAGTTATAATTGTTAATAGATTAATTTAATTTTATAATTTTATTGTCCTTATTGAATTGTGCTAGGTAAAGTGATGGCCTGAAACACAGGTTTAAATAAACCTAGATCGGGCAGGTCGCTGACATCTAAATTGAACTACTCGTATTGAATACTTGCGACTGTAGGATATATTTTAGTTATAGTTTACTTATAAGTACTTATAATTAGTATGAGAAATAATACTACTGCGCTTAAATGTACACTTTTTGTAATACTTTTTAAATAAATTATTCTATTCTTATTCTTACATGTGTGCACCCTTGCATTGTCTTGGTGGAAAAGAACTTTTTTCTTGGCCAAATGAGGTCGGTTTTTTTTCAAATCGTCATTGAATCGGTCCAATAAGTTGGCATAATATTCCCCATTGATTGTTCTTCCCTTTTGAAGGTAGTCAATGTGGATTATCCCGCGTGCATCCCAAAAAACAGTCGCCATAACTTTATTGGCTGACAAACCCACCTTGGCCTTCTTTGGCGCCGATTCACCCTTAGAAACCCACTGTTTTGACTGTTGTTTGGTTTCTGGTGTGTTGTGATGGATCCATGTTTCGTCCACGGTTACAAAACGGCGCAAAAACTCCTCCATATTGCGATTAAACAACGCCAAAGCTTCCTGTGAAGTTGTTACACGATTGCGTTTGTGGTCGACTGTGAGCAAACGCGGCACCCATCTTGCGGAAAGCTTTCTCATGCCCAAGTGATCATTCAAAATTGAAACCACTGAGCCATGCGAGATCCCTACGGCTTCCACAATCTCTCGCACTTTCAATCTTCGGTCGGTCAACACCATATCGTGAATTTTTTCGATTGTTTCGGGTGTAGAGACCTCAACTGGGCGTCCAGGACGTTCGGCATCTTCAGTGCTTGTACGGCCACAACGAAATTCAGTAAACCACTTTTTTACCATTGAAATCGATGGTGCAGAGTCCCCATAGTATTTATCAAGCTTAGCCTTGGTCTCGGTAATGGTTTTTTTTCGCAAGAAATAATGCTTAATAAGCACACGAAATTCACTTTTTTCCATTTTCTCCTCAAATTAGTGAGTAGTCTGATAAAAATAGCTGTCAAACACAAACTAACTGACGCAGCAAGTTTAAATTTTGACAGGAGTCAACTGACAGATGCCTGTTGACAGGAGCAGTGTTGCTGTTTCAGTAAAGAAGTCAGAAATTCAAAAAGTCACGGACTTATTGACCCGCCCTCGTATGTATGTTTCTATGTTTTCCAGAAGGCGTCGCTGCAGACCTTGTGGACGAGCTGGACAGAACCAACGACCAATGGTCCACATTAGTCTTGGATCGAAGTAACTGGGAGTCATGGAGGAGGCGTTTGCCCAACAGTGGGATTACGCAGGGTAACAATATCAGTATGTTTCACGGATGTTGACAATAAGACATGCACATAGCAATTTATGAAAACAATTAGAACTAAATAATTAAAATATCTTATTTACATTTGCAGCTGGTCAATGGTCATGGTACTGTCAATACTGTTATTATCTTGGTAAGATTTATGGTAGAATTGATTACCTGGATATTGACCAAGTAAGCTACACTATTATTCTAATGTCTCACTTTCAAAAAGTACTTATCCAAACCAAATATCCACTTAAAAAATCATAAATCAAACAACGTCTACTAATTCAAGTTTCCTATCGCACTTAGGTATTGCTTCATCACTTACCGCCTTTTAATGCCAAATTTATCTTAACTGATAATGAAAATTTTAACGACCCATAAAAAACTAATCAAGAGATATCAATACTTAACATTTAACAACAATAGGAAAATAACTCCCACCTCGTTCAATTTTACGATACCCTCTCATGAAACAAATGCCGACTACTAAAGTCTAAAGTATCTTTTCGAAACAATCATGCAAGCAACGAAGTAGCTAAACAATTCCCATAAGAAAATTATGATATATGAATAGGGACGCACCGGGTAACGTACCAACCTCGACATCACCGGGGACTGCACTAGCCGGAGTACAATTCATATTACATGTCCAGTACCATCGCCCACAGAGAACTGGCGAGTACGACGGATCCGAATACTTAGGTACTACAGGACCAACAGTCTTATTCACCCAACTGACTGCAAAGGAATTTGAAATGTAACAGAATATAGATACGGTGCATTTTAAGTTGGAGGTGGTCAGTGATAGACTCTTGTTGCAAGGTAAATGCAGCCCTCGACAGAGTAATAGAAAAATATAAAACAATTGCATAAACATCAACAAGCGGACAGACATACCACGACTCCTTAAGAGTCAGAGCTCAGAGGTGACCTCTAGTAACTAAACAATGGCTTATAATATATGAGGGAAGAGGGAACGAATCAAAGAGGATGCTATTAAAAACTTGGTATAGGAAGTTACAAAGTCTCGTACAGAGTTTATGAAGAAAGGTTTATGAGACGTTTAGTACATTACTCAATTTAGACAGATAATTATGGAGGCTTTGTATTTTAGAAATGAACTTTACTATCGTGGAAATTTACCTTTGAATCTGCAAAAGATCCTCATCATCAAAATGATTCATCTGACGTGGGTAACCGGTACGATATGAACCCTGGCTGCGCGAATTGAGACATGAAAGATAACGATCTTGTAAATACTTCGGGTTCACAACTTTACACCGGTTTGATGGGACTGGCTTTATAACCAAGCTTCCCAGATGGGTGATAGATCCTTACCGCTCTTTGGTTAGATAATATTTGGCATTTTGCTTCCACTTTACTGTCAATTTCCAAATGGAGCATCATCGTCAAAGTATAAACAAACCTTTCATTAGCTCCTGAATCTTCTACCAAGAAACTGAACAGCAAAAGTTTTTAAGTTTCTTGATGTCTTCCAAAATGTACATACATTACTATGCCAACAATTACTGTTTCATTTATTCATCATCATCTGCGTAGCTTTTTCCCAACTATATTGGGGTTGGCTTCCAGTCTAACCGGATGCAGATGAATACCAGTATTTTACATGGAGCGACTGCCTATCTGACCTCTACAACCCAGTTAGTACTGGGTAATACGATACCCCTTGGTAAGACTGGTTGTCAGACTTTTTGGGCCACTGACTACCTAACGACTGCTACATTTACATTACTGTTTCATTTATTAGCCGTACAAAATGTCTCATGAACCGACTATAGCGCATAAGAAAAATGTACTTGAAACGACAATAAATATAATCGGTTAAAACGTGGAGCTCTTACGGACAGAGGGCGGATTGAAGGCAATCGCTTGACGGGTTAACTTATAAGTAAGACAACAATCAAAGAATAACAGAAAGCATAATAACATAGGCTGATGATCGGTATAAAGTGTGACTGGCGAACATTCTAAGGAAAGACACAAGCTATGGGAAAAAGTGTTTCCTCACCTAACCCATTTGTGACCTGGACATGTGTTGCCATGGCTGACCTAGAAGTCTTTTAAATAGACTCCGGACAAAGGTTGGCCGAAGCAAGGAAAACCTGTTCAGCTGGAGATTCATAGTGGACTCTGCCCTGGAGTGTTAATGTGGTTTTGTTCCATAAACGATGAGGAATTTAATATCGTGTCCTGCCTGTCCCGTTGTTTGTACATTACAGGAGCTGGTGGAGGCAACTGAAAGTGCCAAACTCGTCGCCAAATTTTGGGGTGACTGAATTTAGATTGCCATCAACACGCCACACGCTAAGTTGTTGTTGATTGTTTTTGAGTTTAGACTTAGTATCAAAACTATGGATTTATGTTTCCATTCAAGTTATCACAACTGTATACTTCCTACAGAAACCTTTACCTAGGAAGTTAGCGTCCAATCTTATAGCAGAACGTAATGTACGTATAATGAGCCGCAACATAAATTCACTTCATTAGGCGTTCCACAGCACAAAGACACCGTGTTTACTGTTTACACGTGCTACTAACGCAAACATACGCGTTCACGGTTTTCGGTTTACTGTGAGTTCGTAGGGTACTTTCTGTTGTTTATCATTGTTGGTTTCTATTTGTAAAACGTACTAGGTTTACTATAATTTATGGGAACCTCTTGACAATCAATGTCTAATGTCCTGTTTAGAAAAGACATTGACAAATAATGTCAAAGTCCTTTCAAGGGTTTTATGTTTTAGGTCGGATATTATCCCACGGTATGGTCTATCCGTGTGCCAAATTTCATCCAAATCTTTTAAGGCGTTAAGGCTTGAAATGGCAAAACACAAGCGGACTAGCAAAGTTACTTTCGCGTCTTATAATATTGGTGTGGATTACAATGTTTATGGCAAGTTTTTGACTTCCTAACTATTCCGTTTTCAAACATTTCAGTATTTTTGGAACCTTGTTGGACTACATTATTTACGAAAACATTGACACAATAATTTATTTACCTAGTATCAGTGTAGTCTCAAGTACTGTACATACATTTGAAACAGTACTTATATACACCTACTGCATTGCAACCAATTTACATCAACATTAGCGATCCTCCAATGCGGTGTGGGCGTTATAAATCCAATGACAATCAATAAGTCGATAGTGAAAGTCTCATATCAATTGAATGACTAATAACCGGTACTATTAATACGTTGCCGATAGTCCATGTCATGCCATAACCTCACCATAGATAGGCTAATGAAATTATGTAATTTTGATTCGAATTTTCGAAAAATGTATACATGAATGCTGATGGATGCATTGAAAAATACAGGGGTCGTGAAGGTATTAAAAGTAAAATTATGACATTAAAAACTTGTATTTAAAAAACGACTTGTGAATAAGTTGGAACTTTGACCCCCAATATCTCCGTAACTAGACGATTCCCAGATATAGTCTAGCTAGAACAAAACAATTAGGGAGAACAAGTGCCTTTCGGCTTCGTTAAGGGCATTTTACACCCAATGTCTAAAAGCCTAATAATTTTAAAACACTTCGATCAGAGCATCTGCATCGTAAAAGTACGAACTTCCTCGATAACCGGTGCCCAACACGACAAAAAACCAGCTAAGGAAAAATTATTACTATGAATATTGAAAACGAAGACCTTGATACCTTTACTTCAAAGGCAACACACAGCATAATACCTGTAATGACCACAGTTAGGCAGAATTGTTTTATTCACATTTGCCAGTTAAGCTAAGGAGGAGGAGCCTACCTACCCCCATCAACTGGGCACCATTAATATTAAATACGGGTTGCTCCTAAAAAAATCCTGACATAAAAACCCAATAACACCAATCGAACTTAGAATATATTGCTCCTGCGGATACAATTAATTGAGCAAATACTATGCTCCGATTGTCGCTTGCACTACTATTGGTAATGAAACGATTCGTTCTTCGATAAAGGAATCGAACCAATTCTTGCACCCGTTGTCCAGTATCCCTTTATTATTCCTACGATCAACACTACCACAATAAATAACGAGGAAACAACAGCACAACAACACTACAAGCTACTGTTGTCGGTTGCTGGTCGGGTTGCTGACTCGTCGCGTGACTTCTCACATTTGTAAACGACTGCAACTAGTTGCTCAGAGATAACAAGACCTCGGACTAGGGTAACCATGTGTCCAGCTTTTAGCCCTCTGTCCAGACTTTGACTGGCCGTGTCAATGGCATAAAAAAACAAGCCTCTGGCGTACTGCGTCGTTGATCTAGTGGTCGTGGAGCTGATGGCAATAGGCTCGGCCGCTATTAAAATAAATAAAAAATGAAATCTTTATTTCCGTTAAACTTAGCATATGTTTACAATTTTACAACAATATGTATGTTCTTATCGCGTAGAAAAAAAAAACAATTTTGCAATTGATGATGGTGGGTATATGAAACTTATTGGCTAGTTTTGTGACAAATAAATTAGATAACTACCCTCTATTACATGGGACTTAAACATAACTGGCGAAATGTGGGTGGCCATCGGGGATTACAGGCGGCACGATGTTATGGTATGTAAAAAAAAACAAATGATCGAAAAAAAAAAAGACTTTTCTGCAAATGGCCAGTTTTTTGTCAGGACTTCACTTTTCAAAATGGAAACCCCAAGGCGAACTGCCTATGAGGCCATGATACTTCGCCAAGATTGTCCGGTCTTTAATTTAGATTTACTTAGAACAATTTGTATTCGATTTATTGGAAGTATTTCGAATGTTAAGTGACGATTTGTTTTATGTAATGGTTTTTAAAGAAATGTGTGAAGATGTCTGGTGAAGAATTAATGTTGGTGGCTTATCGGTGCTTGGGATCGCTACTGGCTGTTTGGTTATTTAAAAGTGATAGGGAATTGTTTATGATCTTTGTTTGTAATTTATACGTATGCTGTAAGAGATTGGAATACCTCAAGGAGTTACCGATTGTAAAATTAAAAAAAAAAATGTCCTCAAGCTCACTCGGGCTTCTGCGGCGTAGTTAAAGGTGCGGTTAAACCCAGCAGACCGGACAGCATTCTTGGTGCGGACACTGGACTGCGACAGATATAGGTACATTGTCCGTCAAAGTCCGCCTCGCTGGTCTAGTGACCGCAAGCGCGACTGTGGGGCATGAGGTCCTGGGTTCGATTCCCGAGTCTTGCGAAGTGTAATTTGGTTTTCCATAAGGAATTTCTCAGTAGCAGCCATGAAGTTTGAATTTGTACCCGGTTGATGGCAATGAGCTCGCCCCTTATTACTTATTACTTACACTTAAACATAACTGGCGAAATGTGGGTGTACTTGTTCGGTACACCGCTGCCTAACTCTTCGGGGATTACAATGCGTGACGTTATGTTATGTTATCTGTCAAAGTCCGCTGTTCGGTCCGCTCTCCAGTCCGTCCTGTTTGACCGCAACATGGTGAAGTTTGCTAGTTCTCATTTCACTTTCTTATAAAATAAATTTTTGCCTAATTCAATTCCACCAAGCATTTGGCGATTAATTGCAACAGATATATTGAGCCTCCATAAAGTAAGTAGTGAACTTTAAACAATCTAAACTTATGTATTCAAGATGATGTCTGCCTTTGTAAGCGACAGCATAATCATACGAAATATTGTTATGGACGTAACTGCCTATATACTCTATTGTAATCTTCATGTAATGTCCGTAACATGATACCTATTCACGTAAGACCCTCGAAATTGAGCTCATCCCGTGAAAAAATAACATACGTTAGGTTTAATACTGCCATTACCGAACCCGATTTATTAGACATCGATTGCATTTTTACGGTCACCATACATCTTACAATAATATCTCATCATATTAAAATTCCGAAGCAATGTCAATGCTATTACAAACGCCGGTTCAAAGACCCCTCATAAACCTTCATATTTTATCTTTTAAACATAACAGAATCGATTATAAGTCACGTCCAACATTATTGATCTGTTGCGTTCATCGGTTTGTTGCATCAGCGAGACTTCACCGCATCTCCAACCGCAAATTGAGATATTGGCATAACCGGTCAACCACGCATAGCTCATATATTTAAAATATTTAGATGAACCTTGCCGCGGGCATTCCTCAAGCTACATTTTTGCTCTTGAATTTAATATATTTGTCACTATACGAGACTGTTACCCCTCGACGCATCGACGTCTATTTTACGTCGTAATGACACCGTAATACGTCCCATAAATTTTGAAGACGGGTAATACACACCACTATAAATATTACCCCAAAGCGGTGAATTACCCGACTCGACTGACGGTTAGTCGAGAGGGGAGGTAAAAGCTCGTTTTACTTCACTCTAAATTGTTCCTAAGTTGTCTTAAAAGCGTTGAAACGGTACTCTAAAGTTCTCTAAAGTTCCCTATAATGGTCGTTGACAAAGTTTTTTATGATTAAGATTCTAGTTTTTGATAAACAGAGAACTGGAGTTAAAGTAGAAATTGATACGGGAAAACAATATGCTCACGGCTTGGCTGGTCCCGATAATAATAATTTAATGGATCGTTACTACGAAGTGTAGTTCGTGTGTAGACAGAATAAGGAAGGATTTGTTGTGTTTTAATGTGTAACATATAATATAATGCGCCCGCTTGTGGCTGAGCCAGTGAATTCGTATGAACTTCATGTTTGTGCAGTAAACTAGACGGCTAAAATAAATCCTTTATAGGGGACCGCTGATTTGTTATTAGATAAAAATGTTTCGTAAGATGTGGTTTGCAAAACCGGTAATAAAAGCACCGACAAAGATGTTTAGATTTTTTATTCTAAGTTATTTAGGATTGTTGGTAACCGTGTGGGATGTGTTTAATCGGACCGGTGTCGCTGGTGCAGTGACGGAGAATGCTTCAAGATATCTGGTTAATGTTGATGTGTTCCAGAGATGCGTAGGTGGGCCAGTACCCATTCTACAAGGTCAATGCTTTGGTGCCCTTCGGCTGTCCGTCGAAGGCGTCAAATGTAACGGATTATCGTCAGGTGAGCCGATGCCTGCCAGGGCTGCGGGACTGTTCGAAAGAGATACCGTGGCCCTGGAACACAAAGGGCAAAGAAGGAACATGGATGGGTTTTAGTCAGTACAAGTCTGACACTCCCTTCCGCTCCGCCCAGAGTGGGGGGGGGGGGTCATTTGATGATTTCCCATCCAAAAAAAAAAAAGGTGACAGCTTATTGATTTTTTTCATTTGATACCAGGCGATGGATGGGATTCATTTCGTCCTACGGGATGTATGGCATAGAAAGTTAAGTTGATTCATCGTGTGTCAAGCCTTTTGTCTCTTACCAATTACATTTGGATCGAGTTTAAGTTATGGACTCTTAATTTGAAAGAAAAACATTGTAGATGCTCGTCATGAACATTATTTCGAGTTCGAGAAGCTATTTAATTCCATCTGCTACCCGGATATTTCACAATTTATCCCCAAAACAAAGTAAATCAAAAGAATTCCCAAAAAAAAATACAGCAAAAGGAAATTGAAAGCAATCAAGAAAATATCATCGTCGAACTATTTGCCGCTACTCAGTCCGTTTCGACGGAACCATTTGAGTGAGGAGTGAGAAGTATGGCATTCCGAAGGCGTATCGTTTGACCTATCTTAATGGATCCCACTTCGCTTTAGACACCAAAAAACTCAAGGATAAGGAACAAAATGAACGTCCAGCGATAAAGCGCTACATTCTTATTTAGTTGAGGCTTTTTTTCTGCTGAGATTTAATTTGTTTGGAAGATTTGGTGTAAAAAGTTTGAACGTGATGGTTCGTTTATAAATTAGGTGGTATTGTTCATCTTTGTTGTGGAATGAATGAACTGGCCGAAATCTTTTAACTTTTAACCCATTAAAATATCGAAAACCACTTAAAACGTAACCCATTGAAGTTTTAATAACACTAGAACATAACTAGGATGTGAATATTTTTCGAAGAACTATAAAAAAAATCTTGATTCACCGAAAGCTTCAAAAGCGCTAACACCGCTTGAATCAAAAACCTCAACAAGGATCCTTACAAGGATGCTCGCCATTAAAAAGTAATAAAATCCAAATTCAAAAAATCCTCTAGAAAAAAAAAAGAACAGCTTCTATAGTCGTAAATTTGTGTATAGGGCTGGCCTAAAAGCGCATATCGGTTTATAGCTGGACCTCAGTGAGTCCTCGCGATAAATCCATGGTATCGTGAGGCCGCGGATAGCCAATCGCAGTCGTAATAATAAAGGTTACAACGAGCTTTATTCATTTGTGAGGTCGCGTGGGAACCCTTTATTTGTAGCATTGACAAGGACGATCGGAGTATACGAGGCTAATAGGAAACTGGCGATTGGATTGCCCGTATATTACGCATGTTTAGTCCTTTTGCGATTCGACCTTGCTTAATGATTGACTTTATATGGGGAGACCTAGTAGTGTAGTGACCTGCATACTAGTAATTTGTAATGATATGCAATTAATTATATGGATTTTATGGTTATTTCTAAATAGGAGGAATTATTATTAGATCATTGCTTTTAAGGTGTGAAATATTCTAGTGTTCGATAGTTTTACTTCAAATTCAAAGAAATTAGGGTTCAAATTGTAGCAATTTTGGATTTATGACTGGAATAAGAAGAAATCTTGATGACTTTTTTCCGGATGGGTGATCATCAAATGAGCCCCCCGCCCCCCCCCCGCTCTGGGCGGAGCGGGAGGGAGTGTCAGACTTGTACTAACTAAAACCCATCCATGTTCCTTATTTGCCCTTTGTGTTCCAGGGCCGCGGTATCTCTTTTGAATAGTCTCTCAGCATCGAACTTAAGACCTCACGCTCAGTAGTAACGCTTGCGACCACTAGACCAGCGAAGCAGTTCCTACACAAAATTCCGTGAAGAGTGTAAAACTACCAGCCAACAAAGATGAAATCGGCGCGAGCGCTGCAAAGCAAAGTGCAAGGCTATTTGCCACTTCAAAATAACAATAATAATACGCCATGTTTTTATGTGAAAAAGTCAGTTGTCCACAATTCCGCGTAAATACCATGAGTCAATCAAGGTTATTTTGAGATGGTTGACATTTGTAGTAAACTGATATGGCTTTATAACTGCCAAGGTACTTTATTACTGCCTTGTTGGTATAGTGGACGGAAGCGCGACTTCTGAGCACGAGGTCCTGGGTTCAATTTATTATCAACCAAACCAAAACAAAACTTGAATAGTAGTCAAATTCGGAGCCTTCTCGTCGTAGATTGCCATCGACACGCTAAGAAAAAGAGTTAGAAGGAGAAGCATTATATCCATGTCATCAAAACATCGTCGTGTCATTTAATGTGTCTTCTTTTTGTAACGTTCCAGGGCTAATATACTTAGACTAGTTTAGTTACGCTTGACAGTTGACACGCCATAATTTACAGAACTTTTTGATAGAGTCAGAGCTCTCATATAGATCATACGTAGGTAGCTTTAAGCAGTCACGACCAGCTGCTTCAAGCTGCAACTGCATAGCGAACTATAATATTTTATATTTATTTCAAAATAAATATATTTATTTGGAAAGGATCACAGCCCAAATTCTAATAGACATATGGATAGACGTCCTTTTTAGCAATTTTTTTCCCTAGACTGCTCTGTACCACACCTGGGCGAAGTCCTCCCTCTACTTCTCGTGAACCCGCGCGTCGTCCTTCCAGTTCTACCCGCCATCTATTTATCATAAAAAATCATAATCATCTGGTACCGTAAAAGCCAGTAACCCCCAATTTAAATAAGGTTGAAAACAGCTGGTCAAAATATTTTTAATAGCCACAAAAAAACAGGGACTGAAAAATTCGATTTTGTCGGACAGGGATAAAGCTCGCCCCTCTCAATTTACAGTGATATAAAAACTAAAGCTGTAAATAACAAACCTACAAGCGTGACGGTTATCGCATCGTTAATGGATAACGCAAACAGAATTAAAAGTATAAAAAAAACCATTAAAATGGAATAGCTTCTTCGCAAATGATAGATGTAGATTATCAGCAGTAATCACGCAGTGCTCAATTAAATTGCAATATTCACACCAATTCCAATTAATTAAATACGACTTTATTTTTACTTTATTGTCTTGCTGTATGTAATCAAAAATCTTACAAGGATTTTCCAGTTTATTGCACGGTATCAGGTTTTTTTTTGCCTTTCGTATTTTTTTCGGAACTTCGGACTTTCCGCTGGTTTTCGAAACCAATTTTTATCCACAATTCATGCAAAATAATACAACTGTCCATAACTACAAGCTATAAATACACCTACTTACTAATTTCACAACCGTCAGTTACAGTAACACGACTCTGTATCATGTAATGTAACGTTTGACACTGCACTTACACGCTTTCGTTCACCGTAATGAAGTATCAGTGTGCACTGTGCAGCCACTGATTTTATGCTTAGGCACACGCCTTTCTATCAACGCTATGGGATCGGGCACATGATTGAAATTTAGTCGATGCTTCACCCCGTATACGGGCTCGTAAATCTTCGGGAAGGATCGGCTGTTTGGAATTGATTGATCTTATTGGTTCCTGTGGCACGTTTGGCATTTTGGCGGTATTGTCGTTTGATATAAATGCAATTGTTTAAATGCTAGATGGCAGGGGACTAATCTGTTACTATCCTATTTCAATTATATGTGTATTGATACTATTGAGTACCTAAATATATATTATATATTTAGTTAAACGAAGCCTTTTTTTTTTCGGATGTGTAATCATCAAATGACCCCTCCCGCTCTGGGCGGAGCGGAAGGGAGTGTCAGACTTCTAATACCCATCCATGTTCCTTCTTTGCCCTTTGTGTTCCAGGGCCACGGTATCTCTTTCGAACATTCCCGCAGCCCTGGCAGACTGTTGCATTTATAGAATTTGCACACTGTAATGAAAGTAGAAGGAACTTAACATAACATAACATCACGCCTGTAATCCCCGAAGGGTTAGGCACAGGTGTACCGAATAGTACACCCACATTTCGCCAGTTATGTTTAAAAGGAACTATAAAGGTTAATTTAAGGATCGTTGGCTGTAGTTTCTTTCTGCCCATGGGAGTGTCTATGTGTTCTTCTTCTTCTTCTTTTTGAGCAAGATAGGAGGTGGAGCATAGTTTGCGACACAGCTGGCCCCGCTGCAGTTTCATTCCGGCAACTCCACGTGGTTGGAGTTACATCTTCCCACTTGAGTCCGGAGATGGTTCAAGGGCTCCCGGGTGGACCACGGAAGCTTAGACCCTGCAGGAATATGCTCACCAAAACCGATTCCTGTAGACCACATAATATTTTAGTTATCGAACTCATTATAGTAGTTCCTCCCCTTTCTTCTGCTATTCTTCTCTGTTCTGTAGACGTACAGAACAGAGAAGAATAGCAGAAAAAAAGACGGCTACACTACGAGATAAGTGACGACTTATCTATCTGTTTCCCGCGATGTACTTACCAATCTAAAATCTTTGACTGATTGACGTAATTTACAGAGCAATTTGATTGCAAAATCTATACACAATAATCCCCGACTTACATACATAATCACTGCCGTCTAAATCACGATTTAATCAAATATCTGGGCCACAATAGCGACATAACAAAACAGTTAATTTGATGTGTCGATCGTTTTAACTGTAGATCATTTCTTACTGACAGTCCAACGAGTGGTTGAAATAGATTTTTTTCCACTTACAACTCTTCAAGAGTGAAATAATCGATTGTGAAGAGTTACGTGTATTGCGTAATTTTTACCGGAAACTGAAGAATTACACAATCGTGTTCAAGGTTTCTTTCGTCGATTTGTTGATGTTTGAGGTAAATTTTGAATTATGCTTAGTCATTTGGATTGTAATGGTTATGCACGCGACTTCGCTTGAGCGTCATAAGTATTACAGCTACTAGATGACTTCAACTCACTTCTTCTTTTGATTTTTTTTATATCTGTTGTCAAAGTTTTTGCACCAAGTACATTTGGCTGGCTAAAGCCGCGTTGACACGATCCGAGTATGCTCGGACCGAGTGGATTCGGATACCTACTCGGATGTAACTCGTATTGTGGCAACCCATAATCCGAGCACGCTCGGATGGATATACTCGGATCGTGTCAACGCGGCTTTAGTTGATCATCACTTGGTGAGGAAACATTAAACACATAACGGGCCTGACAAGACACGCGCCAAACCCGCGCCCCTTTTCTGTGTGATTTGGGCTTAAAGGTTGCTACTGTTTATAAATACTTGCGATCTGACACTGCAGGGATCTGACACTGCAGGGATCTGACACTACGGTTGGGATTAGGAGCCGTTTTTTTTTCGTGTGGGAAATCATCAAATGACCCCCCTTCCCCACCCGCTCTGGGCGGAGCAGAAGGGAGTGTCAGACTTCTTTTGACTAAAACCTATGTTCCTTCTTTGCCCTTTGTGTTTCAGGGCCACGGTAACTCTTTCGAACAGTCCCGCAGCCCTGGGTTACGATGCGTTTTCGGCACGTAGCAACGTCTGAGCGGTGACGTAGCGTCGTTCTACAAATAAATCGGAACGACAAGACAAGCCACGTGTTCGTTAAAATGGCGTGCGGTGTAATTCGGCGTAATTTGTGTGTGAACGGATGGTCGTCACTAATTTATGGGCCTATTCTGTTCAGGGTTCAAAATTATCAAAACAATTATTTTCTTTGATAATTATCATGTAAAGCACATATCATAACATCATCCTGCCTCTAATTCCCGAAGTGTGAGGCAGATGTGTACCTAATGGGCAAGCCTATTCCCATCAACTGAGCACGAATCCAGTCTCGGCAGCTGTTACTGGGAAATTCCTAATGGAAATACTCAATAACACTTTGCACGACCCGGGAATCGAACTCAAAACCTCTCGCTCAGCAGACGCGCTTGCGACCACTAGAACAACGAGGCAGTAAGCAAATAAAATCATCATCATCTGCCTAGCCTTTTCCCAACTATGTTGGGGTCGGCTTCCAGTCTAACCGGATGCAGCTGAATACCAGCATTTTACATGGAGCGACTGCCTATCTGACCCCCACAACCCAGTTAGTACTTGGTAATACGATACCCCTTGGTAAGACTGGTTGTCAGACTTTTTGGGCCACTGACTACCTAACGACTGTAAAAGATTTACAAATGACACCCGGGACCAACCTCGGTGCTTTCTGAGGCACGGAGGAAACTCGGTATGTAATGGGTGGTCACCCATCCACAGACCAACCTAGGCAAGCACGGCTTAACCTAAAGATCGGCCCGAGCGGCAGTTATTATTGAGCCACGAGGTCCTCTCTCAGTAAGCAAATAAAATATGTATGTAATAATATTGTTATGTTTTTGCTTTCATTTTTCATCTAACGTTATGCCCTAATATTAGGTACAACATTTAAAACAACAAAACTTTTCCATTTACTACAATAGCGGGATTTCGTGTACCTAGCTCCATTTTTTATCCATGTTCCGCAAAAAACGCCCGCTCTGTTGGATTGATCTCATTTATCATAGCAGTTTGAGAAATGATAGACATCAATAATCGACATTTTAATCCTTTCTGTACCCACGCGAACCATTAACGTTTAAAAAACGTGCTAAGTGTCGTTAGTAATGGTAAGTGGAAGATAAAGTTGTATCTGTGTTATTTATTTGTTTAAGATGTAGATGTAATGCTTTTTTTTTAATGGGGCTGGTTATACAGGCTGAATTTTGCAAGTGGTCGTGGCCAAAATCGAAACTGTGATTGTCATTACTTACCAGAATTTGATCCTTATTAGCGACACTATCAAATGGTGTCATAATACAGTGTGTTTTTTTTTACCAAAATCAATGGGTTCGATTCCTGGCTAGGAATATAGATTTTTCAAAAATCTAATGATGCAGTTTTAGTTTTCATCAAAATCGGGCTCGAGACTCCTTTGGGCATTTCTCTCATAGTTTCGGAATTGGCTATCCACGCCCGCTTGGACCCTGTATAGAAGAAGATGATTTAATGAAATAAGTGCCAAACATACAATTGTTTCATTAAACATTTTAAGGATACTTTACTGAACCATTTCTTCACCGATTAATACAGAATTGAAATTGGCAGGAATGTGTGGTGTAACGCGATTGGATAAAATAAGGAACGAGTACATAAAAGGAAGTCTGAAAGTGTTGCCGGTGACTCAAAAGTAGTGTGTGGTAATCGGTTATCGTGGTATGGAGACATGTCATGCGGAGGAACGAAGAAAATGTAGTGAAGAAAATGTTCTTAGATACACCTCTGCCTAACCCGTCGGATTGCAGGCGTAATGCTATGTTATGTAACGTTATTATGATATTTTTAATTGATCATAGTAAAATACTATCCCTTCCTTTATGCAATGTCTAATCTATGGCTATAACACATGTGCATACGTCCCATCGGCTTGTCTCAATTCCCTGGCATGTAATTATAATCTGGTCGTTTAATATATGTGATAAAGTATATATTTTACGATTCTATCGGCTGCGCGGGCGTCGTACATTCAAGTGATGATGGACCTCTTAGACGGGGCATTATAAGTATTAGTTTGAGTAAGAAGCGAACGCGATTTCTTAAGTGTTGTTGTCAAAGCGTTTCGTTTTTCTTCAAAAGAATTAAATATACACTACAATAAGATTAAATTTAATCAATTTAAATATATACTGATACTGTTAGCCTGTGTCATCCCACAGCTGGGCAAAGGCTACTAAAGGCCCCATGACTTTCAGTTGTATTGATCCAGGGCCAATGAGGACCACTGAACGCTGGTCTTGTCAAACTCGTCCCGCCATCTTTTACGAGGTCTGCCGCAACTTTTTTTTTAGATTGTTGTATACTTTTCTTTGGTTTAAATCAGTCCCATCCATTTCAGATATTTCCATCATTGCTAACTTTAAATATAAATCCTCTGATATGCGAGGAGCAGATCATAGGAGGATCAATGAAAAGAGCTTTAAGAAAACGGGGCTAAACTTCACACGTTCATCGCAAGCTTTACACGTCATTAAGCCTATTTTGCCTTATCTCTCCAAAAATAAGACTTGACACTTACGTATATCTGCAAAATTTATGGAAAACACAAAAGACGTTACCAATCTCATAATTAGTTTAAACTTCAGGAAACGATAGCCATGTACTAGAAACATCTCCGATAGAAATCTACACTCAATGTTCATACAAATAAACAAGCGAACAGTAGATGAGACTCGTATCATTGTAAACGTACAGATCGCCAATAACGGTCCTTCCTACAGACTAAGGCTGAAACACACTTGTAACACACATCACCACAACATGCGCTTTCATTGGTCAAAACGACGAAATGTTGCTTCACAATATGAAATGTAACCAATCAGAAGTCGCGCAGCGTGGTGTGTTAGAAGTCCGTTGCCAGCGTAATGTGATTCGTTTATGTACTGAACAGCAAGCTTGTTGCAATTTATCGGATACAGTTCTAATCTCCGGCAATAACTGAGATTCCTATTAGTAAGTCCAATTAACCTATAGCTTGAACTGGAGATCAAACTTGGGACCAAAGAAACGTTAGCGGACCGAAGCTTTAGTTAAGTCATTGAACTGACCTCTTGAAATTAAATTGTTGTAGAAAATAAATTATTACAAGAGTGCCGATGTCACATAATACGAAAACACGTTTTCTGTGTGATTTTTGTAAATAATAAAAATAAATAGTTTCTTGCCGTTCTTCAACATTGGGTTACTGTATCACATGAAGGCCAACAGGGACCTCCAATACAGCTGACGATATGATAAATTAAAAAGCCTATGAACACAAAATATCAAATAAAATGAAGCGAAATTTAACACAATCACTTGCACCGTTATCGCACAGATCATACATTATGTCGATGCCGCTCCTATCTTACATCTCCTTATCTAAAAAGTGTGAGGCTCGTCCGCCCCCTCTTGGCTCCATCTCTTCACACCTAAGAATTCAATTAATCTCGACGCGCACCCGCTTCGCTGGCCACGAGATTCGTGACTAGTAATTACTTTTTGTTACAAAAAGAAAACAAATCCATTCTATACTCCCCCGCTTGTTTACGAAAATAAAAAGATATTCTAACCTAGTAACGGACCAACAGAACAATGAGCGATGACACGGAACTCTTCCTCAACAACTCCCATATAAAAGGGATATCTTGTTACTAAAATATTCTACTCCATTTATTATAATAACATACGAAACAAAGGCGATAACTAGCAAGGAGTAAATTACGAACAAGATTTACGTTTACCGTTCATCATTCGAGAATTAATCTCCCTGTTTCTCGGCATCGCCTAGAGATATTTCAATATACCTCAAAAGAATCCCATTTATTCGTAGGTACCTGCCGACTTCGGCTCATATTTCTCCGGGAATAACAAAGGCTCCGGGATCAAGGCATGACCTGTGGGCGCGTTCAGCAACAAGTTGTAAAAAACCACGCGCACGAGAACGCAAGTTGCAAATGAAATCGAAATAACGTAACGTCCAGTCCCGGCAAGGTCTCGCGGAATGAGATACGGCCTTTTGATTAACCATTGTCGGCCAGCCGACCCGTGGAGTCGCCCCACAACACTGCCACAATACTTTATTTATGTCTTTATATTTATCGCTTTCTTCCATTCGCAATAAAGAAGATACGTTTTTCTAAGCGCGTCTCGGCTCTCGACGATCGGCCTGGTTGATTTCATTTGCATACATTATGTATTTTTTTTTTTTAATCACATCTGTTCTCGTAGTCATTTTAATACAGACACGGAAAATTTATTAATATTTTATTTGTGTCTTAATTACAATTCAGATGACATATTAGTAGCTAATTTTTATCGTCGCCGGTGAGATAATTCTGTAGCGATTATTCATAGCTTTGATGGTTAGATTTATATCGAGCCATAAGGTTTTTTGATTTGTTTTCAAGGAACTTTATGTTACGTGCCCTTTATTACCTTATAATGACATTTTTAAGGTAGAGGGTTGGCTATAAGTCACGCGCTGGCCCCGAAAAGAAGCGAACCTCCTTCTGTTAGTAATTACATGCAAGTCGGCGGACGCGTAGGGTTCACCCCTGTGCCTACATCACGCGATGTGAAGCTTTCGCAGAACTAAAAGATGTTTTAAAACCAGTAGCGTCGACGAATAAACTTTCAGAATCGAATCTTCAAATACTCATCGAACTTCAGCCAGCCAGATGTTGGAGTTACAGCACTCCTTATTTAACTTTCAGATGAAACTTGGAACGAGGCGCTCGATTTGTTTACTCCATTAAACCGTATCTTACAAAATTATACTCTAGTTCGATCTTTATCGAGGTAAGTACACTACATACCAGACATAAATTTTATATCACTCGATAAAGGGACTCTTTGTGTGGCGGAGTTTATATCCGAAAGTTGATATTAGCGTCAGTATAAAGTCTACTCTGAGGGTTTTAGAGGCGCATAATCCAGTCGTTACAAAAAGTCGACATTGCGATAAAACGTGCAATAAGAATGGGTTGGTTATAGGTAGTATAGTAGGTTTTCATGTGTGTAAGTAAGCGGGCAGCGGGCGAGCTAGGCTTGGGGCTTGGCGGGTTGGCAGGCCGGCGGGCGGCGGCGGCGGCCGGCGACTTGTCCTCAACTCGGTAGCCGTGGCCGGTTCTCGCTGCTCGCCACTCTAGTACGGCACGGGCGGAGTCACGCAACGGACGCGCCGCTACGACCCGGCGCGCGCATACACACACGAACTTAAATAACATTTGTTCATAGTTCATACAAACTTTTTCACCGGTGTGTTTTTGACTGTGTTTGACTGTTTCATACGGAGGATTGAGTGTACTTTGAGTGACTTGGGGACGTGTAACGGATTTGGCGGGAGTTGAGGGAAAGTGGTAGGACGGAGGCGCGAGCGCGCCCTCTTTTACATAATCGTTGATAACTGGAGCTTTCGTAATTGTTGCGTGATAACAGTAAGTACACTTTTGTCATACTTTAGTGTAAGACATTTTTAATGTCTTAGAATCAACTATCTTATGTTTTCTATTTATTGTTTATGTTTAGATGCACGTCTTTCTTCGCCGTAAAGCTTGTTTTAAAAACAAAACTGTTGAATCTAGTAAGCAGATATAAAGGCCCAAGTGTTTTCTGTTTGCAGTGCGCATGTCAAGTTAATGTTGACATAAAGTTATCTCAAGTTGATAGACGTAATCCTCTTATCTCTGCATTAAGTACTGCTTTAACTTAAAAGTTAAAACTATGTCTCGTGTGTAGCTTTTGTAAATAAACACAGATATAAGTAAAGCAAAGAGTTATTTGAATATTTTAGGGCCCAATTTGAATTTTTGTGGGGCGGCTTACATACCTTCTTGTTTGAAATTCGAAATGGTTTGAACTCAATTATGAAGTAAGTAGTGTAGATACGACCTTTTTACTTTTAGTTTGCGTAGTATTAGAATGGAATTTATTACCTTTAAGCTGTTTTGAACGTTTTGTTTTCCAGGTTAGGGTTTGGTTTTCAATAGACGTAATTTATAATTCCATATCAATTTTTAATTCCATAAATTAGCAGTTTTATGATTTATTGTGGCTTTTTATAGCCTCCGGGGAATTATGAGATTGATTTTTCGTATTTGTTTTTCCTCAAGTTTTATTTAAGATTGTGTTATTTATCTAAGATTCGATTTGAGTATAACTCGTTCGATGAACGATTTGGTTCAGTTGAACGTAACTTCCAAATTCAAACATAGTGGGTTCTGGGTTCGATTCTTGAGTTCAAGAAAAAAAAAAATATTATTTTTACCATTTATGAGTTGGTTATGTAATTTGGGAATGCCATCATGGCTAATATGTATTTGTAAATGTGTTGGTATAGGTACTTAGGTAAATATAGATGTTTGAGGTGTTCATACGTAAACCTAAACTTAAGGCTAGACTGAAGTGGGAAATGAGAGCAAGAATCACGTAAAGCGTTTTATAGGCAAGTGTTAAGCTACTAAAGCGAGGCAAAAGGAATATGTAAGGATTGGTGGCGCTCTGTGGTTCCTGCCTCCCCCCATGGAAAGAAGGCGTTAGTTTATGCATGTATTTAAAGCTATTAGATATATTGTAAGTCAGAAGATTAGTTCTTAGGTCATTCTGCTTTCATTTAGGTTTATAGACCGACCGCTTTAATGAGTCCTCCGCCTTGCCCCATCAAAGGCACATTAAGCGTCCACAAAGTCCTAAAAGTATTCCACAGGTTATTTGCTTTAAAATAACCATAATGTACGTAGGTATTACGATACTAATTAAACCAATACGTGATCAATCTTCAGAATACTCCATTTCAATTGATACCTTCGCGAGGACTCATTAAAGCGGTCGGTCTATAGCTGTATTTATCATCACGCCAAAAACAAATTCCCATCTGGGTATGTTGGTACAAAATCAAAATATTTTATTTCACATAGGGCTACTTGGATACTTATAAAACGTTGAGAAAAGATGCACAGTTCGGGTTGGTCGTTTCCTATGTAGGAGAACCGGCAAAAAACTCCATGGTTACTCTTTTAAAATGATTTAGTTTTACAATGAAAAAAACAAAATTATTTTAGGTTCATAATCAATAAACAATAACATACTATTATGTTACAGCGTTAGCACTTCAGTTTCTTTTTTTTTTTAATAAGTTGCCCTACACTATGAATTTCTCCTGTATCGTGGGTGCGTTTACAAACATTTAAACTCACATACACAAACAGCCAGACCCGGAATAACCGGACCTGTAGGTCATACAAATATTTGTTCCGTGCGGGAATCGAACCCGCGACACGCAGCGCAGCAGGCAATCGCTCAGCCACTGCGCCAACCGCGCCGTCGAAGTATATGTGGACAGCGTAGGCCCGACAATAAGTCGTATACTTCTCGATCTCAACTTCCTAAGTCTGTACTTAAATGAAATGTGTGTAAATGTATCAAGAAATCCAACTTTTCCTCTGTTGTACATTCCTGTCTAAAAAGTAAACTAAGTATAAAACCAGATTAACTAAAGCCAATAAGCCGACGGGGATGCTCGACGCAAGACCAATCACGTTTGATGGCCCGATCGTGGCCCACTGTCGCAATTGAAACGCGCCATTATCGGCCACTTATCACCGCTGACGTGCCGACTATTCCTGAATACAGCCTACCTACAATGTCTACGGGTTACGAAATTCTGTACTTTAACTTAAAAATCAAAGTACCTACTTCACCTCGATTTTTGTCGGATCTGCGCTTGCGCATCTTGAACAAAAACTAACCATCTATTAAACTTTATTTTCCTTCCTTCATCTCAGTTTATTTCGGTTCGCAGCATGTCTTCTTCTACCATACTTGTCTATTACTCGTCATCTCAGCCGTCATCTCCTTTCTAGCTATATTATCCTTCACACAGTCCATTTATCGTTTTTTGTCATCCGCTACTAGTATAGCCATTTTATTTGGCACAATACAATGTATTAAAAATAATGATTTACGATTTTAATAGCAGCCCGCCCGAAGCCTAGATTTGTGTCCGGTTGATGGCAATAGGCTCGCCCTCTATTACATGGGACTTAAACATAACTGACGAGATATGAGTACTTATACCTCAGTGTAACCTTTCGGGAAGAACGGGCGGACTTTGTTGCCAGTTATATTTTTTCGATTCGATGTTTAAAGTCAAAGTCATCAAAGTGACGCGCGTGGCGATCTCGTGATCTGATCACGAGATCGTGCGACACCCCGCTATCAATACTCTTTATCTATAAGACTAGTGATGGGGCCTGCTACTTTTAAAACTGAGTCGATAATTGACAGCTATTTGTAAACTAAACTAGAAGTGATTGTCTGGATGACTATCTACTCTCTTATTTGACAAAGGGTACAATTTAAAAAGATGCTAGACGGTCGTAATGTGTTTTTATGGAATATTTTTCTTTCCAATTACAATAAGTAACCTCCCATTGAAATACGGGAGATACTTTGGAAAAATCAGAAGTTAACTGTCTGCAGGACGTTACAATCAGTAGCAATAACATATTAAAATAAAAGGAATAAAGAGAGATAATAACAGGCTTAACTTGAGTAACAAAACTAGTCGTTCAGAATTAGCCAATACCAGTCTTTTTGACCAACCAGGGCCACTGTCTTGCAGTGAACCGATAGGAATGAATGATAGAAGGCAATATGTTAGCCCCCGGCCATCTCGCAGAGCAAATCACGAGATGCCGAGATCGTGGCCGACACCCGCACAATCTATACTCTTTATCTGTGTCCACTTCACTAGTGATGTGCTGACCAAGTAAGTTAAAAAAATTGTCGATATCAAAAGTCAAAAATATTTAATTGGAAACTCAGAAAATTTTTCTTTCTGAAAAAGCCCAACATACAATTTCATCGTCTTTTTTCAGCCGAAAAAAAAACAACCAATATCTTTGACATTATTTAAGTCGAATTAAGTTCGGAGCTGGATATTGCCCTTTTCCAAGAACTGTCACAATATTCGGTTCAACGTTCGTTCTATAAATCTGCGATCCCCGACCTTTAACATAGATCAAAAGGTTTTCAACAGTTTTCACTGAAAACGCTGTATAACTGTTGTACTGTACTCGCTAATATTTGAACAGAAACCCAACAGATAGAAGGTAACAGATATCTCTCCAGCGATGTTGTAAACCCGGTCATAAGACGCCAAGATCGTGTCTGTATTTGACCCGAATCTATACCCTCTGTCTTCGTCTACTTGGCGGCTTGACAGCTGAGTAGTGGTTAATACCAAATGATACTGAATCAATCGTCACGTAACATAATACGATCGTTACTTTAATGGCGGTACTTATGGTGTTTGACTGGTTTATATTGATATGTCTTACGTAGAACATTAAAAGGATTTATTTTAGAAGTTTGGCTTGCTTAGATAAATCAACACATTTTTTTTGTTGTTTTCAAATGGATAACATTGAATAAACAGAGGTATACCTATAATACGCCCACATTCCGGGCTATGTTTAAGTCCCATGCAATAGTGGGCTAGCCTATTGCCATTAACTGGGCACAGATCCTGACTCTTAGCTGCAATTGACAACAATCAAATAACTCTGACCGACCTGGGAATCGAAACGAAGATCAAATGTTGTAAGTTCCTTTAAAACCACTATTAACATAGACTACTCCAAATAAAACAAAACAATGGCATGCACATTAGACGTCAATAAAAAAAAAACGAAACCAGGCAAATAACCTATCCGATAAAATAAATCGATTGTTAACGACTACAGAATCGAGTCCACCCCATCTCTAGTTATTGCGTCCCATCTCTAGTTATCGCCACAATAGCGTCCTCTCGTTAGGCCGCGACACTGACTGCAGTGCCTAATGGCGCGTCGTGCTGCCAATTTCTGGCTTAAGGCTCTTTCACGACTAGCAGGCGTTAGCACGCATTACTTTAAATGTGTTTTCTTTTATGGCAATACTAGAGTTGAGTGTGTTGTCATTTTGAGAGTAGATGCACGCTTTATTATTGAATACCAGTTTTAATAGGAATGAACGAACGAACTTAGACGACGTTTTATAGATGATTTCCTTTAGGGACAACATAATTATACGACATTTGCAATTCAACTCAATTTGCAAAATATTATTTGCCATAATTTAATTTATAATATGGCAAAAACCACGTGTAGCCGCAGTTCGTGAATTCCAAGACATTTAAATCCTAAAAAAATGAACATTATGCAACTTTTTAGCATATTATGCCCATAACAATCTGCGCCTGACCACGAATAAACGCGCAACAAGAATTCGAATCGCGAAACCAATAAATGTTTAATCCAGCTGGCAACTATGTAAGCACAAAACTATAAAAACGTCTAGTGCCAATAAGTTCTATACTCTTCGCTTTATATCTAAGTCATAAAATTTTATCAAGAGAGCTTAGTGGGAACTTTTAGACGGATATGAGCAAAAAAAGGTGTTTCTAATCCAGCCATGCGTTTGCGCAACGCGTTGATGTCTTTTGTATGGAAGAGGAAGCGGCGCCCGCGCAAGCGTGGTGATTTCCGACTTTTTGCAATTTTTATTATGTTACTAATTAAGAACTTCATAATTTACCGTAGTTTCCGTGTCGCTATGGGATAAATAAATTAAATTCTTTAAAAGTTTCTTGGATGTTTGCAAATAAATGTTTGAATCAGGTTTCCAAATTGATCATAATATGCGTGCCGCCTTGTGTAAGTAATACTTACATAAATACACCATATTTACTACAAATGGTATTTACTGACCAAACCGCACTTCGTGTAGGTGCAAGCTGTCATACTTTACCATAACCGTATTCAACATGCATATTTGACACAAAATATGGATTTTATTTTTAAAGCTTACGTATCAGTCACTCTAATATTAAGCCCACCATACAAGCTTTCCTAAATTTAGAGCTTATTGTGTCTCAATTTATTGTAAGGGGTCCTCAGCCTGAGTGCATACCACAGCCTACGCGGATTATATAAACAAAGCAGATATCGTCCCATTACCAACGAGTTATAGGCAATTTAAATAGTCAATTATATTGAGTATTGCTCAAGTGAGTTTTCTCCTTATTCTTAATTACTTAAGTTATAAATCAGAATAGCCAGTTGGTATTAACAATAAGTCTTTTATTATTTATAATTACTTGTTCAATTTTCTCGAGTTTAAGTTAGTATTGTATCGGTAAAGCTCTGAGCGGTTAGTTGAAGTGTTTTATTACCTGTTTATTTTATTTATCGGTTCCTATGTAATAACTAAGAGGTATTATAAGTAACAGTTGGTTATGAAGGACGCCTGTTTTATACAATAATGTATATGTAAAACGTGGACATAACTGTGATATTTCTTAATACACCAATATTTCTTTAATATTGTGTTTCATAGATATTTTTTTCTTTTTTTTAAATTCAACAGGAAAATATCACTTATGCTGAAATCGTTTTATCCTAGTCTTTTCCCAGTTATATTGGGGTCAGCATCCAGTCTTGCAAAATGCTGTTGCTTCGGTGAAGGAAAAAATCGTGAGGAAGGAAGGCAGCATGCCTGACAGATATTTCTCGACGGCATGTAAAGCCAAGTCCGAGGTCCATGGGCGGTATAAAGACTCTGACACCAGGTTAGGCATTAACCACACGAGAAAGAAGATGCTACTGAATACCAGTATTTTACATGGAGTGAATGCCTACAAGTCCTCCGCAATCCAGTTCCTTAAAATCTCTATACTCCTTGGTAAGACTGTTTGTACAGACCACATACAGGGTGTAAATAGACCCTGCACGAAGCCGTCAACCGAGCATTCTGTACATCAAACTAAGAAAATTTACGCAAAAAATTTTGCTGGGGAATGAGTTTTTTTTTTGGGGTGAAAAAACGCGTTTTAGGGAAGGATTCGATGAAACGCACTCCAAGCATTGCGCTGATGGATGGATTGAATAGTACAGGGGTCGTAAAGGTGTTTAAAGTAAACATTAAACACATGTATTTAAAAAAAAACTTGTGTTAAGGTTAAAGTTGGAACTTAGGCTCCCAATATCTCCGTAACTAGAAGGTTCCCAGGTATGGTCTAGAACAAAAAAAATATCGCAAAGACGGGGAGAATAAGTGCCTTTCGAGTTCGTTAAGGGTTTATTTATACCCTTTACAAACAAAGTGACATTAAAACCATCGTTCTATATTAACACTGTATTCCTTCGTAAATCAATAAATTAGTTTCCAACTAAATTAATTAGAGGTTCTAACTGGTATCAATGATGAATCATCCGAAGGTCAATGCCAACACGTGCATGAAATTTTTAATCGTCGGTCAATACATCAGTGAGTCGTAGCGATTCATTAAAATCGATAATGACCACTGCATTCAAGTATTACGACTTTTTCGTTTGAATTATCCAGTTTTAGGGTTCCGTAGTCAACAAGTAGAGGAACAGTACAGTCTTAACAAGGGGTATCGTATTACCCAGTACTGGGTTGTGGAAGTCAGTTAGGCAGTCGCTCTGTGTAAAATACTGGTATTCAGCTGCATCCGGTTAGACTGGAAGCCGACCCCAACATAGTTGGGAAAAGGCTACGGTGATGAGTCAACAAGGAAAGGAACGTAATAAATAACGAAATTAAAAGGAAAACTATCACAGCTAAGTAGGCTTTACAAGTTTACGAGTAATAGTCGACCAACTTATAAAACGTACTTGAATAACATGTTTTCCTAAACATAATGTATGGGGGCACAGGTTTTTCAACTGCAAATGTAAGTTTGTTTTTCATTATTACAATAAAAATCACCGTTCGGAGACAAATTCGCATATTTTGATAAGCAGCTACGGAACCCTAAATTGTGCGTGGCCCGACACGCACTTGGACAGTTTTTCGTAATAAGGTAGGTAGTAATCATTAGCGTCCTATTCTAAAGAAAAGCATAGGTTCTTTCGAGTACACTGACGGTGTGCCACTTTTCATCCTTATGCCCTAAGTAATAAGGCTGAAAAGTGGTAGACCGTGAGTGAGCCCGGTAGTACGTAATCTTTAGCTGCTGTATTAATTATTATTAAGACCCGAACTCATCAAATACTCAATGAATCAAGTGACTACCAAAATGAAACTTTAAATTAACTTCATTCACTTTGTCAAATGGGATTATGTAAATATCTCAATCAAATCAAGATTATTTTTCTCAATCAAATAGCCAAGTCAAGGTTTAACTTAATCAAAACACCATTTTAATGTTTATTCAAATAAATTACTTTAAATGAGTGCAGCTTAAAATGGACCTTCATATCATTTTATCTAATACTTTTATTAAAAGTGTGTCACATAGGTAATAGGTAATTCCATCGACATCCATCCAGCCCATAAGTCATCAACAATAACGCCTTAAGAGCTGGGGGTCCAAAATGGCCGCTTTAAAAGTATCATAATATAATAATACAGAAATATTTAAAAATGTATAAGATTTGTATAAAAATCATCATCATCTGCCTAGCCTTTTCCCAACTATGTTGGGGTCGGCTTCCAGTCTAACCGGATGCAGCTGAATACCAGTATTTTACATGGAGCGACTGCCTATCTGACCTCCACAACCCAGTTCGTACTGGGTAATACGATACCCCTTGGTAAGACTGGTTGTCAGACTTTTTGGGCCACTGACTACCTATAACGACTGTCAAAGATCTACAAATGACACCCGGGACCAACGGCTTAACGTGCTTTCCGAGGCACGGAGGAAACTCGGTATGTAATGGGTGGTCACCCATCCACAGACCAACCTAGGCAAGCGCGGCTTAACCTAAATATCGATCCGAGCGGCTGTTATTACTTAGCCACGAGCTCCGAGCTTTCGAGCTTTGTATAAAAATAAATAAAGGAAATAATAATCATGTTAAAATTCGTAAAATGGTCACAATTTGACCATTCATCGTCAGCATTGTAACGCATTCATATTGTTACCCTATCATGATTCTACTAAAGCGGCCATTTTAGATCCCCTGTACGCATGTCGATGAAAATTGGCACACGACCAGATTATGACCTGGGTTAACACATCTGCAGACATATTTAGAATTGTTTTTATCCCGGCAGTACAGTCCCAAGTAATATTTTCCGACATCCACACGAGCGAACCCAATTTCATAAGCTAGTTACCAGATACCTGATGTATATCTAGACTACCATCAAGTAACTAGGCGCACTCATTATCAAGCACACGACCAATACCCTCATCCATAGTCGGTTCCGTTTTTACGGTCGCCCGCCGTCTGACCTCACTGCCCTTAGGTCAGTTTCCAATCCACATTAATGTACCAACAAAACATAGTATTAGAAACATAATTTAAGTTAATATAGGTAATCTCTAACGACCGACCTACCGACCGACCTTAAGCTGGTCTCAGGAAGTACGTGATTTTACGTAATAAAACACTTCGATATGGTCAGTTCACCCTGTTTTTTTGCGACCACTGAAATTAATCGGCCGATCTGATGTAGGTCGGGGATATAAATTGTATTTGTGTTGTTTTTTTATTGGAGTGGCGTATCGTAATCCAAAGGTTTGTTTGAAAAAGTGGGTTCTTGGCAACAGTTTTTGTAAATGGGTTCGTGGTCGCAGATTCAGACTTCTAGTTCCTACCTCGTAACACTAATTATTATTAATTCATTTATTTCAGATCACTAGAATCCATAAAAGACATTAAATTAAAAATCAATTAGCACATCTATAACACAGAGACGTTACATACAATTAAATTAAAATCAATAAGTACATATTAGTTGTAGTAATAATGCTTGATGCAGGTGTAATAGATTTCAGCCGACATTTTTAGTAGTAATTTCTCCCTTCTGTGAGTCATAAAAATCGTACCCTCGTCAGCCAGTTCTAAAGGTCATACCTGAAGTAGATTTTTAGTTTAGATTCGAGGTAGGTTATACAACTTTGACGTATTACCACGTAATTTAATAAATCATTTTGCCTTATGGTCAGTTGAGCAGTTTTTTGGCGACCAAACAAACCTAATCGTTCACCCAGATGTAGGTCGAAGGTAAGCTATGTTTTCCATTATTCATGTCCAATTGTTCTAAGTTCTGACGGAAAATCGTTAGCGGTGACTCATTAAAGAAATTCGACCGGTCTCGAGATCCTGGTTCTCGATAACGTTGTTTGCAGTACCTATATCGATTGCAAAGGAATTCCGATTTGAATAATATTTTGTATATCGATATAAATCGGTCTTTATCGTTTGGTATTTTGCGGCGCCTTTGTGAAGTCTGTTACGCATCATGTTGATGTCAACTTGGTTATGTTCGGTAGTTGGGACCTTAAATTGGAGTTTTGTTGCGGTTTTTGAAGGCGAATAAACTTTGTTATCTGCTTACAAAACATTTTTTTTTTTCAGAAATTAATTTATTAGAGGTTTATACTTTTATTTATATCTTTACAAATCAATTACATTTTTAAATATTCTTTTTTAAAAAATATTACTTAAATCATTTAAAAATATAAAAAAATTGTAGCCCACCGGTATCGGGAACAGGGTCCAAGCTACCGGCGATCAGGGCTCCAGAGAGAGGAACCTCCTAACAATACGAACCGTGTCCAGAGGTACCGAGAGGTTTATTATATATACGACTACTGATTTGATTGGACATGAAGATATAAGTTCAAAGAACTCGGACTTTTTAACAGACAAAACATGACCTAAAATATTTATATGGGCATCGCGTTACCTACATTACTTTTACAATTCGTTATTACTTACTACAAACACATAGTAAAACGAAATAAAAATCAATAAAACATGAAGCTTTTATTCAATTCAAAATTCTACACAAGGCTTCAAATGTATTGTCAATTTAGTCACGTGTTAACTAAAAACTGCGTCCTTGAGTTAAAGAAGTTTCCAAACAAACACTGTATAATGTAACACACACATGCAAGTATGTATATAAATACATTCATTCAAACATTGACCCCTGGACGATCGATAACAAAGAATACATCGTTTGAATTGACCGCTTGATGTAGAACGAAACCTTTTAATTATTTATGGAAAGTACTTGCAATTGAGGACATCGTTTTCAGTACCTAAGTATATTGGAAAACTTATAACTGCAAAAAACACGGTTTTTTTAAAACACCTTCGTATCAATGTGTTTGGAATATTATTAAGTCCAGATTATTAAGCTCTGTGTCGCTTACCAACATTTGTAGGTAATACTTTTGTGCTTGAAAAGAACCAATTCATACGGGGTCAACGTGGTAGGTTATGACCCACTCAGCATCAGAATTTGGCGCAGGAGACGTAATAGGCAGATTACACCAAAGACAAAAAAAAACAACCACAAAAATGATGACACTTTATCAAAAAAAAAAAAAATGTAATTTATGAAAGTTCACCTAAACCGTTTACCATAATGTAAAGTTGTCCATTTCATAGCACGAAGGCAATTGAATAATATAGTAATCTTTAATATATCCCTAATGACAATATTAGCCCCTCAAACAAACCCGTACACTGTCAAACAAAAAAGCTTAACCCCCAAACACCGCGTAATATTTAATTTAGTAAACATTCAAGGTTGCGTTACAAGTGTTACGCTTACGATTTGAACGTTATTGGTCGCGTCTGATAGCATCGAAATGATTTTGTAACCTTCGGGGCGAGTGGTGGTTATCACGCGACGGCGACGGGTTAACTCCTGGCCCTTTGTCACGATTTTAACTTACGTATATCGTGTTTAGAGTGGGTAATGAACGCAATTCCTGAATGTGTTTTTCCAACACCGTCTACTGAATAAATGAATCGAAGAAAATTCTTGAAAAAACGACTTTGAAGAGAATGAAGTAAATACGAAAGTTTTGATAGTACATAATTATGTTTTTTTTATTTATTTTTTTCCTAGCCTGTCTGTGTCACTCTTAGGCAAAGACCTCCCATCCACTCTTTACATTTCTAGCGAACCCGCGCGTCCCCCTTCTGATGGAATTATTATATCATTACTTTCTCATAATCACTAAAATCTTTGTTTCTATAAAACAAAGATTCTATGATAACAAGAAATTCATAAAACTAAACGTTGATTAGATGACTGTATCTAAACAAGACTAATCCTGTCGACTTTACTTTTATTCTTTTATGCAACCATATTGGTTGCACATAAAAGCTAAGAGATGCCGATATAATTGGGAAAAGGCTGGGCAGAAAATGATTATAATATGTAAAATGATCAAGATTTCATCACTGTGACAAACGTGTAACTCATAAGTGCTTTTGTTTGTTCTTTCAGTAAACATAGTATATTTCGTTTTCCTGTACGAATAGTTTCTGCTAAGTGCGGAAGTCTGGTGCAACTGTATGGTACCTATGTTTGCTAAGTTCCATGGCCATGGAAACTTTTGTCTCGGTTCGTATCTTAAGCCCAAGTATGTTAACTGTTCAAGGTTTTAGGTGAAACTTTAATTTTCTCACTCTTGCGTCAAAAAATACTGTACGTTTTAACAATTTGTACTTAAAATTAATTTAGTACCTACTTGAGTATTACATTATAGATTTTATATTCATTTTCGTTAAAATCGTTCAAAACAGTGTTCACTTTCACACCTTTAGCCAATAGCGGCCTTGAGTACACTTTTGTTTTTGACGGTAAACGTAATTATTTCCCGGAAGGTGTAGTCATTACTCAGAAGTTTCATAACCAACAACAATTTTTAATCAGACAGATCAAAATATATGCAGTCATAAAAATTTCTAAGCATTTTATATAACGGTATAAAACCGTGTAGAATGCAGATTTCATCAAACACCATATAAAATTGGAATACAACTTTCATCAACGATAATTGATACACCATGTAAATCATTAAATCACCGGAAAATTCTACAGTTTTTACCTGACATTAGCGGCAGCCAAAATCAAGGGTTACCAAAATCATAATATGTGCATAATTATAAATGAGATAATAGGCCATAAACGATGGATGAGGGCCAAAGAAACGATGGATGGACTGAGTGAAGGATGATATGGCTAGAAAGGAGGTGACTGCTGAGATGACGAGTAATAACCTCAAATTGAGTTAGGGCAGAAGAATCATCATCTGCCTAGCCTTTTCCCAACTTTGTTGGGGTCGGCTTCCAATCTAACCGGATGCAGCTGAATACCAGTATTTTACATGGAGCGACTGCCTATCTGACCTCCACAACCCAGTTAATACTGGGTAATACGATACCCCTTGGAAAGACTCGTTGTCAGACTTTTCGGGCCACTGACTACCTAACGACTGTCAAAGATCTACAAATGACACCCGGGACCAACGGCTTTACGTGCTTTCCGAGGCACGGAGGAAACTCGGTAAGTAATGGGTGGTCACCCATCCACAGACCAACCTTGGCAAGCACGGCTTAACCTAAAGATCAACCCGAGCGGCTGTTATTATTTAGGGCAGAAGAATGATGATATAATAAGCAATAAGAGGGCTAAGAAAGCACTGATAGATTGTCATACTAGGCTATAGCTATACTAGGTGACAATCTATCAGTGCTTGGGAGCTCCCAAGGTATGTTTAAACACGGATAATTCTAAATAAGATGTTTCTAGTGATAATATTTCTCTAAATATTTAATACTAACTTCTGCCCGCGGCTTCCCCCGTATAAATTATTTTGTATTTATAATAGTAGTAAGAAGAAAGATTGGGCTTGCATTGAGTCGGCCAACCTTTATAGTTCACATAATTTTTTCTTACATAATATACATAACATCACGCCTGTAATCCCCGAAGAGATAGGCAGAAGTGTACCTAATAGTATACCCACATTTCGCCAGTTATGTTTAAGCTGTTGCTTCTGATCAATCATGCCCCTTATCCATTATGCCAATAATTTCAACAATCAACGATTTGGCAGCTACCGATTGTCAGCCCCGATTACTTCGTTATCCCAATTCAGATATTATCTCGTGAGAATTGACATGCCATGTCAATAGTTTGGTATCAGACAGTCTATAATTTAATATTGTAGGTTTGTTAATAAATAAGATTAACTTAGAAGACATTTCATTCAAATATATTTTATGAATACGTTAAGCCGTTGGTCCCGGGTGTCATTTGTAGATCTATGACAGTCGTTAGGTAGTCAGTGGCCCAAAAAGTCTGACAACTAGGCTTACCAAGGGGTATCGTATTACCTAGAACTAACTGGGTTGTGGAGGTCAGATAGGCAGTCGCTCCATGTAAAATACTGGTATTCAGCTGCATCCGGTTAGACTGGAAGCCGACCCCAACATAGTTGGGAAAAGGCTAGGCAGATGATGATGATATTTTATGAATACAAAACCAGTTGCAGGACCAACGTGTCAATTATGACATACTAGCTTATGCACGCGGCTTCGCCCGCGTGGAGTTCGGTAATTGTCCCACAAGATCGCAACCGGGGTAAAAATTATCCTATGTGCTTTTACACACTATAATCTATCTCTGTGCCACATTTCATCCAGATCCATTCAGCCGTTCTGGCGTGATTGAGTAACAAATATCTATCCATTCGGAAGAAGTAAGATTTGGCGATTTTTTCATGGAGAAATGTAAATCCTTTTTATCTAATTATATCCGGCGGCGTAGGGGTAAGGGGTAGGGAAAATACCTAGATATTTTTCAACTGGGCTATCTTTTCTGACTCTGGCCTATCATTAACGAAGAAATAAGAAGGCCATCGTCAGCAACACGAAACGTAGACACATTCTGTCATTCTATTTTCACAATCCTCACGATCTCAAGTTCCATCAACATTGAACTTACTCACCTTCAACTATTTTCCGTGACTTTGAATTCCGATGGGCAGTTCTCGGAACTGACGTCATAGTTCCACAAAATATAAATTTCGAAGAACGATAGTAGTGTTAATAAATAACGTGGATAACCCGGCTTTCTGACTAACTGACAGGCTTTTGACAGCTCAAAAGTTCCTGTAAGTTACGGTCTAATTAAAATGAGGTAGGTATATAAATGTTACTTTATTTTTAAACAAATACTTTAAAGAAAATTGCCTATTAAAGCAGTATAACACCCTCATAAGACAGAGGTCGGCAAATGTCACTATTGCGTGGGACGCCTCATAACCCCTTGGTAGTCTAAGCACTTAACTCTTTGTGGAAATGCCCTATGGTCCGTCATTAAAGGCTGAATCATAGCCAGTACCATTATACATGAACATTTTGACGTCATAACTCATGAATCATGAAATGACCTTTATATTATTCTATTTCGAAGTGACGTCACGGATTTATTACCATTTTATAGTCGTTTGTATTGTAAGAATCCTTTTTGCGTGATTAAATCGTAACGGTATTGGAAATATAATAGTCATGCGTTTGAATGGTAGTAAAATATTCATAAATAATTTTAGGTCAGACCGTTTTTTCTTTATATTACAATGCTTGTCTTGTCTAGTTACATGCAATCAGGTCATATAATATAGATACAGATTATGAAATATTTGTTTCTCATTACTGGTAAAATGTGTGTGTAAAGCTAGTGCCCTGCATTACCTGACCCATCTTACCCGGAGTATTCCCTTCTGCCCCCGAGTGTCTGTCCCCAAATGAGGACAAATGGGAATTTTCGTGATATCTGTCCCCAAACTTATAAATACAGACAGATGGGAATTAAAAGTTTTTCTGCCCCTGAAATATTTTTTAATTAAAGTGTTGTCCCCAAATGGGGGCAGATGGACCTCTTCTTTATAATAAAGGATGGCTCAGGTAATGGAAGGCGCTGCCTGTACTATTTATAGTAAGGACATTAATATTCGTCAGATATATGCGATCACCAGATCAAAAGTAGTTAGCTGGGTTATCAGAAACATGAATTAGGGCTAGTAGTGTAGGCCCTTTATTCAGCCCCACTATTTAGTCTTGAACCAATAATTTTATAATTATTTAATGACTGCATGTCTTAGCACGCACTATTATAAATACATGCTTTTTCTGCATGTCTACCCCTAAACGGACTTCGTTATAAACTAGCTATTGATCCTGAATAAGGCATCGTGATCTCAGATACTAATAATCACGACATAGTTATTAACGTTCTTCACTAAGACCTTGCAGAATGAGTTCTGACTGATGTCATACGTCATGGGAACTATTTAATAATATCAGAGGCGACCGACATCGACACTGAAGCCATGTCTCCGTAACAAAACTAACTTTTCTGGTTTTCTGAGGTTTTAATTTCAAAGTCATTTAAAAATATTATTTTCGTGTGGAAATCCGCAATGGAGCGGACGGAGAGGTCTTTCAGAATCTTACTGTTTCATGGTGTTCCTTCTCGTCATTTCTGGCTGGGGTGCAGGGACGTTACTTGCAATCTCCACAGTCACCTCATGGCGAAAGTCATTTAACCAAAACACAACACTACTGTGTATTAGTTACATAAATAGGCAAACTGATGTACAGACAGCACATCAAGTTACCGATAACTGACAAATTTTCCCAATCAACCTTGAACCTAATGCTTAAGCGATAAAGTTAAAAATCTATTAAAGAAATATGACTGATTGTAGTAGCTTGATATGCTGGAGTCTGTACTTAACCAGACGTACCTACAACTACTAAATCTATCAAAAGTGTCTAGCAAACAAAACCACACATGTGCCTAATTAATGCTAGACACACCGTCTCCCTCACGACACAGAGATGTGACAGATAAATCGCAGAATTCCAGACACAATGGGTCGCCGAGCTAAAAAAATGTATCACTTCATCCATCGGCATTTGGTCGGCCTCTTTAAAATTCTACGCGCGTCTTCTGACCATGGCATTTTTGTTAGGAGCCGAGACGTAAAATGTGCGGATTCCCATGTTTTGGGGCCGACAACCTCCCACCGTGTACTTGGTAACTACGTAGGAACATTCTTAAATGCTTTAAAATCAAATGGTCAAAAAAGTTTTCCGCCATTTGTAATTTCGGCGGGCCTTTACTTTCATTTGTTTCTTCGTTAGTTTTGACACGTAGCATTTCAGCTGTTTTATTTCAACTGATAGCAAGGTGTATTTGTCATTTCTTTAGTAAATCTTAAATGCACTCTATACTACATATTACTTGGGACCCCTCTGGACTAGGATGGCACTGGACAGAGCCCAACGGAAACTGTTGGAGGAGGCCAAAAGGCGCTCCAAATTACGTGATATCCTATATATGAAATTTTAAATGGTTATACTGATAAAGTTGTAAAGTACGAAAGGAAGCAAAAGGCTATTATTAAATTAAATGCCCTATAACTAACATCCTAAATCGCTGGGCCTAAAAGCATGACTTTTGTATAACTAAAACCAAACAACTAAGACAACCACTAGAAACCATTATGAAAAATTTCCAAAGATTGACTGGTAGAGAATGCCTTGTGGCATTAAGTCCGCCTATGTACCACTATTGTACAGTTTAAATAAAGAAATAAAAATTAATTCTCTAAAGGTGTCAAATAGCAGTTGAAAATTAGCATGAAAGTTCATCATTGATATCCCACCGAGCACACATCTTATACTGATTTCCTTTCAACGATTATCAAGCCCCAGTCCTTCTCGAACCCATTAACATAAAACGATAACTTATACGAATATCGGTGCATATTTGGGTCTAATGCAACGACCAGGCCACTAATGCATTGCACATGCAAATTCGTTCCAATTACATGAATACTTAAGCATTCGTTTTGCATAAAAAGTCAACAGTAGCTAAACGGTAACAGGCTTGCGTGAGCCCAATATTAGGAACAGCCTAATGACCAAACTTTAATTAACTATTAAACTATCTCCTGCATTTAAATTCAGAGTAAAGCATTATGCATTATGGTCTCTGACGTGACTCATTATTTAGTTTGATAATTTAAACTGCATAAGCACAGCCTAATCAGCATATAATCCACCACGCAGGCCCAGTGCTAGTGGGTTGGTAGATGTCACATATCTTCGAATTATTGGTTCTAGGACATGCCGGTTTCCTCACGATGGTTATCTTCACCGATTTGCGAGCAGGGGTGATCAAATAAATTACACCAAGTAATGCGCCTGCCTGGGTTCGTAAGTTGGGGCCGCCACCACTGGGCCACCGCTGCTCCCTGTAACGGGCTTGCGTGTACCCAATGTTAGGAACAGCCTAATGACCAAACTTTAATGAACTATTAAATTATCTCCTGCATTCAAATTCAGAATAAAGCAGGTTTCAATTATTATCTCTGACGTGAATGTTCATTATTTACTTTGATAATTTTGACTGGACTGGTGGAAATTAAGATCAAGCTGAAGAGCTCGATTAAAGCAATTCTTAATGACCCATCATATCGATGGCACATGCACCCGTATCTATAAACAAGTCAAAGGTAACTTAGGTAAAAGTAATTATTTAAGTTACGAATTTTATTCTGTAGTTTAGAAATTGCTTGAAGTTAGAACTGTCAAAAGTTAGAATTCTTAGCTTAACTTTCTTTGACGGTTCTTACTTCGTTTAATTTTTTGTCTATTGCATAAAAATGTTTGCATAAATAATATTTATTGATTTTTTTTTTAAATGTAATAATTTTAAACTAATTATATTTACATTATATACAGACAACAAATAGAACTAAACTAATGATAAAAAAAAAAATAATAAATAAATAATAAAAAAATAAAAAGAAAAAAATATTTAAACTAAAGTAATTACTTAAACTTGACTACACAGGTTGAACAACTTTCTCCATGGGTCCAATATCGTAAATGCAAAAAAATATATCTGCTGTCCCATACATTTGGGTCGATAAGGTATTGAAATTTAGTATGGGACTGCTGATAATTTTTTCGCATTTACGATATTGGACCCATGGAGGAAGTTGTTCAGTTTGATGGTCTGCAGCATATCCTTTCATACGACTATGACCCTTTCTGTTACACCCTGTAGACACGGGTGTTACTATTATGTTTTTCAACTCTGAATGTTAGTTACGGTGCATACTGAAAACAAAACAATTTGATCCGGTATAGACAAATAGTTTTGATTTTTCTGTACCCTATTGCTCATATTTTGTCGACTTTGACTTCAAGACGATGTGTTATATACAATGAATCATTATTTTCATAGAGCGACAGTCTGTCTATTATGCAGACTGGCTTGACTCATCTGCACCTAACTTTAAACTTCAATAAAAGCATTAACCGGTGCAGTCCATTTAAATTTTAATGCAGAACTAACACTACTAGTTTTCCTATAATAAAATAATCTACCTTCAGAAACTTGTAGGGAATAATCTCGATTCAATTTAATTACTGATTAAGTTAACAAAAGACAGTAAAGGAAACGGTAGATGATATAGACTATACTGTAACTATGAAATATCTACTTTATTACGGTAAATAACTTCGATGGTTTCCAATTGAGACCACTTTCACTTAACAAATATCAACTTTACGCTTGTGTAAATTAAGCTGACTTCAAAATGGTCAGTGCTTTTGACAGGGCTATAAAGATATTTGATGTTGTATTGTAAACTGAGCTTTATGTGTGAGCATTAAACTAGTTATTTCGAAAACACACATTTGTTTACTCTTTTGGAAAATAAATTGCAAACCCAGGATAGTTAAACCCGTGGGTAGTATTTTGCACATTATTTCGATTACAAAGCCATCTACGTTGGTTATTTACTTTGACAATCGAGTGTCTGAGCTGTTCAATCTTCAGTACAACTGATTGCGTTTGGTTTCGATGTTAGGTAGCCTGGTTAACCACTGATGAATCTTTTTATGGGTGCGTGGGGGTCCATAGGGAAACTAGACAGATTTCTATTCAATCAACAGACTACTTTGGATCTGATTGTACTCGTTTAGAAGGTTTATATGTATTGTTCTTTGACAGGCGATTTTAAACCGTATTTTAGAGTAAGTAAAATACATAGATAATGCGAAAATCATCATGTTTTCGGATGGATGTATGTACCCAGGAGCTATAAAATGCATAGCATAGTATAGCATAGCAGCAGCCTATAATGTTCCCACTGCTGGGACACAGGCCTCCTCTCTATGAGAGGGAATGAGCTATAATCCACCACGCGGGCCCAGTGCGGGTTGGTAGATGTTATATGTCTTCGAATTTTAGGTTCTAGGACATGCCGGTTTCCTCACGATGTTTTCCTTCACCGTTTTGAGAGCAGTGGTGATGAAATAAATTACACAAAGTAATGCGCCTGCCTGGGTTCGAACCCACGACTTACTCTATAAAATGCACTTCCTTTTAATAGCAGATACATATTACGTCTAGATTCCATCCTTTTCTTGCGTTTTGGCCAAGTAATGCTTGGTATACAATAAGCATCAATCAATGCTTTAGTTAGAGTACCGTATTTTGCATTCAATAGCAATCTATATGTTTGATTTGATTTGTTCAAATTGATAAATTCCCATTAGAAGTCCGTCAGGGAGTATCTGGCCAGCATTCATAGAAATAACAGTATATGAGCTAATACGTTTTTACAATGTGCGATATAATTCAAGATGACATTATCTGAGTTAGCGTTAGAGTGCGCCGGCGCCGCCACGCCGTATAAATTAATTTATAACGTCTAGTCATTGGACAGATTTACGGCGAAGTACCACTTTACCTTAAACCTTACTTAAATTCTTAAAAGTGTTACAATGAGTTCAGCATCCAGCCACACACAAAAAACTTTAAAAAGACCTGAAAAAAAATATCATAAAAGACATAGCTGGTTGATATTTTATTAATGGGATATGCTTGCCCTTGACCATGATGGAACGAACGTGCCTAGAAGAAGATTATTCACTCTTGATTTGATACTGACGTCAAGCATACCTTAAAAAACTGAAGCTGATGTTACACGATACTTCTTTTGGCTGTATGTTCGCCAGAGATGTTATCCACAAAAACGTCGTGATTTAAGGTTTTCATGTCCCGGCTGTCATTTGTAGATCTTTGACAGCCGTTACAGGTAGTCAGTGGCTCGAAAGTCTGACAACCTGTCTTATCAAAGGGTATCGTATTACTCAGTACTAACTGGGTTGTGGAGGTCAGATAGGCAGTTGCTCCTTGTAAAATACTGGTATTCAGCTGCATCTGGTTAGGCAGGAAGCCGACCCCAACATAGTTACACAACAGGTTCAATTCCTGAAAGTACGCGTAGTCTGCGTCAGTAGCCAGCTTTA
The DNA here is from genome assembly GCA_910589295.1 of Noctua janthe. NCBI lineage: Eukaryota > Metazoa > Arthropoda > Insecta > Lepidoptera > Noctuidae > Noctua > Noctua janthe. Next base: position 6,380,462 of record OU342561.1, read on the forward strand.
AAATTGCAGGGACTTTCATGAGTACCCCGAGACACATTGTCTCAATCTATGAAAAAGTGGACCTTCTGGATCATCCCACAAAAGTTTCAACCAGGTCGATAGGCTCGTTCAGTTCAATTAGCCACCGTCAGTTAGGCGTATGTGGCAAATGCACCGCTAGCTGCCAACTGATTAATTTACGGGCGTTGTCGCTGATCATAGTCTAGTCATGCAGTCTTGGCGATTCTGATGCACACGGCAATTACTGTGGTGGCGAGAAAAGTTCTTGATTATGTCTGGTTGGAGCCAACTTTCGGCTTTCTTTTGTTGGTGATTTCATTTGTTTAGGTTTTGTTATTCTGATTACAAGGTAATTGTACAGTCGCCAGCGCATCAAGTTACCAGAAACTAGCAAATTCTCTCATTCAAACTTAACCGCCCAACATTATATGGTTTAAAATCATTTGGAGTTTGACAGGTTGTGGTAACCTGTTGTGCTGGCGACTGTACAACGACATTCTGGCCATCTGATTTTTATAGTACATTTCACAATTTTTTACCAATAGCGGCTCTCTGTCATCGTCATTTAAGTGCCAAAAGTTCCGTGTATCTCTGTGCAAAGACCGTCTGTTCTGGCAAAAATGTCACATTCCACAAAACAGATAGGTATGGCGCAATTTCTTGTTCCAGATTAGTGTGCAAATTTCTTATATCGCGTTCTACAATACCACCTACATACAGGCTGTAAACAGATCCTTCACATAGCCGTCAACTAAGCGTTATGTACATCAAACTAAGTAACTTTACGCAAAAATTGTTGCTGGGAATCGACTTTTTTTTGGGGTGAAAAATCACGTTTTATGGTAGGACTCGATGGAAAGCACTCTTAACATTGTGCTGATGGATGGATTGAATAGTACAGGGGTCGTGGAGGTGTGTAAAGTAAAAATCTTCCATTAAAAACATGTATTTAAAAAAAAACTTGTGAAAAAGTTGGAACTTTGACCCCCAATATCTCCGTAACTAGAAGGTTCCCAGGTAAGGTCTAGAACAAAAAAATTATCGCTAAGACGGGGAGAACAAGTGCCTTTCGGTTATGTTAAGAGTCTATTTACACCCTTTATAGGTATAAATTATGTGGATTTGGATATAAACATTACAATATTTTTGGTATTCTTGTTATCTTATCTGAACATCCCTTTTCTGATATCATTGTTTATAACATCGTCTGACTCAAAAGTTTTTCTTGAATGTTCACCAATTTCCAGTTAATCATAAAATGATAAACCCTTTCACACAATAAAACTTCCATTCATAGTTCTTTCTATTGCTTCTCTAAGAAATTGCAATTCATGTGGTTACTGACTCCAAGTCTATTACGATAGCCGCGCACCGATAACTCATTCACATGCCCTTATACGGTAAGCTGGAGTGCAGCCCAGGGAACCACTTAGAAAATGCGGAAACTATAAGCTTCATATTTTCGTTTTGAACAAAAAATGTTCGAGATATTACATTTTGTTATGTAATCTGTCTGGCGCCGCGAAGTGACATGATAGACGGATCCCAGGCTAGGAAGAAAGATAAAGAATGCCCATTTGTATTATTTATTTATAAGTCTACCATACGACTTCAAAGAAATGTGTACCTATCACTTTATGTAGTTATCTAGTCCTTAGTCCCAGACATGTCCATAGACATTATAATTGATTTCAATTGAATTAATTCTCTGCAATAATTACTTGAAAGTTATCCATCATCTTAGTATCTTTCATCTGTAGAATGAAGAGATATCGTTTCTAAAGCTCAGTCTAAGAACGTGGCGCCTGATAAGATAACGCTAACCCATTTAGTTGCTAAGATTAAAAGACATACATATAAATTAGGATTCTGGTAAGGAAATTAGAAAAGACAAGAGTGATAAGGGTGTTTATAATTCCTGCTTTTCTGACTCACCTTACATTTAAAACGGCTTAATAATATGGTGTAGGTAAATCTGCTAAACACAGTTATAGAGTTTATTTATTGTTCCCCGATCATTATTATCTGGATCTATTCAAAGTTCCAAATGTATTGAATTTCTTCTAGGCCGCATCATCGCTTCACATCAGGCAAGTTGCGGCCAAAAAAGACTATATGTAGCATTTTGTTTCTAAATTCAGTGTACTAGCAGCACTGTAGCCTTTGTACCTTTTTTTGTGAGCGACAAGTATAAATAAATAAATACAGTTCTTTTGATACCGTACCGTACTCGTTTTGTACAAAATGGTTTTTCTGTGTTTTTCTGTAACATGCCTCAGGGAAGTCTCTAACAGTGTATTTGAATTAAAGATGCGTGTTACGTTCTAAACGAGTACTGTGTCATTATGTGAATGATGTATGGCTTGTATGGGCGCTGTGTGATATGTAACAGTGTCTTGCAGTAGACTGTTATTAGGTATGAAACTGATTTCGATATTAGAAGTTATTATAGGGAACGTGTTGGTCATTCACACGAGGTGCTTTTAAGGTTTGATTTGTAAGATTATGTGTGTTTTGTAGATAATTTATAGTGAATTAAACTAAGGTGCGAGTTGCTGAGAATCGTGTTTAGTGGCGTGCGATTGAGGAGGCTTATGTCCAGCAGTGGACTGTTGTAGGCCGACGATGATGGATGATGAAAACTAAGGTAGAAAATGTATTGAGTAATTAATGAGTCAATGTAGTAATTCAAATCAAAATTATCTGATTTTAAAATAAGTAGCTTATTTAATTACGCAATTATAAACCTACATCGTTGTATAAGTTTGTGTTAATGCGAGATAGGACGGAGAAAACCGCACCGAGAGTACGGTGGAAGGTTATGGGGGAGACCTTTGTCCAGCAGTGGGAGTATATAGCGTCGGTTAACAAGTAACTTTTAATTGAAAGTATCAAAAACCCAACATAAATTGCATTATGTACCTGTACATATATATATTTGTAATCCTCTTTTAATTTCCTTCATTTTGATACCATAATCGATAGGCTGGATTGAAAAAAAAAATTAAATGCCTTACAATTTAGCGCCAAAAATCCGCCATTTTATCTTAAACACCTATGTATATGCTTAGATTTTTGAGAGGAATCTAATGATACCGTAATCGTCGTTATCCATTCCGCCATTTGGAACGTACGCGGTAATAAAGAAATTTACAAAGAAACATACAACGCGCGAAAAACATAACCCTTCCTTGGCAGTCGGGTAAAAAGCCTTTAAATCTAAATACTAATTATTCGTACACTGTCTGTAAGTTTTTTAAATCAAACAATAACGTTATGAGATCAACCACTACATCTGAGTCACAACGTATCATAACCTCATGACAGAATATTCCAGTTACTAAGCAAACAATTTCGTAATCCACACCTGCACGTAACATCCTTAATCCATACCCTATCAGGAAACCACCACAACAATGCGATCAATAAACTCCACTGACGAATCGCACGTGCAAGCATGCATGCATGCAAGCACGACACATGCCTCCACACATCCACACATGGCATTTGCAACACAGCTTTCGTTGCATAACATTACTGGATTTGGAGCTAGGAATTTTATACAAATATTTGTTGACCGAATTGGCGGTTTCAGATTACGCCTTCTGTTGTTGAGGTTATGTTACAAGTACTGTGTGTTAGGGGCTTAAAAATGTATTAATTGAAACACTGTTTTAAGTAATCACGGTTTAAAACTAAACTTATATTATCACTTACGGGACATCTTCCGTGATTATTAATTATTTTGAGTTCCCGATATTTCGGCGATTCGATTTGTTTGCTCCTAACAATTTATTTTCAATCCAGTCGTCCCGCGATCTTGGCGTTTGCTACAGCGTCAATAATCAATTATCATGGAAGATATCACGTGACAGTATAAGTGCAATACACTTATTGATTTTATTGATTTGATCCAAATCTGTTTTTGCACTTCGGGTAATTCTCATGAATAGAACCATTGGCAAGACTTCCTCTATTAATTTCCTACTGTCTAAGATCAAAACCAAAACACGCACATCTGATTTTTCGGATTCATGTGCGTATTGTATAATTATCACTTGCTTCGGCGAATGAAAACATCGTGAGGAAACCATCACGCCTGAGAGATAACTGTTGACGGCATGTAAAGCTAAGTCCCTCTCACTTAGCCCATGAGCTGCATAAAAACTCTGACTCCAGTTTAGGCACTAACCACACGATATAGAAGAAGAGGACTGTCTAAGATGGTGCTACTAACATTCTGTTCCGAGAATAATCAACAAGACTGTTATTTTTTAATCATTCTTAGCAACAGCTCTATAAAACAGTTAAGATTACTTATAAACTAAGAGTCTAATCTATTTACTCATCCTAGGAGATCGTTATACTAACTCGTAAGTGATTCATTAGACTTGCTCATGGTAGTCCCATAAAACTGCAGGTTTTATTGATCCTGGGAACTTTTATTTCATATTATAAGTCGCCAAATAGCTTCTCCCTTTCTTACACATAACATGCATACCACGCCCGTATTTCCCCGATGGGGAAGGCAAAGTAATATAGTGCACACCCAATACCAGCAACTTTCCATACTGCCGTCATAAAATAAAAAGCGCATTGAGAAAACGTAATGCAAAAAATGAGAGAAATTCTTTTTAGTTCATCACCATCATCATTATTTCAACCGAAAGACGCCCACTGCTGGACATAGGCCTCCCCCAAGTGTCGCCACATTCTTTTTAGTTAGGCTTAATTATTTTCGTAGTTGTGCAGTTGCCTTATTGGCTTATGGCGACAGCCTACGTCTTTTAAACTAAACAAAAACCAAATAAGCAGCAAGCCTAAACAAGTGACAATCACTTTTAAGGCCCGTATTCAACCAAAGCGTAGACGAGCGGAGCGGAGAAGAGACGTGCTGAAACCGACCAATCACATTAGTTAATATCTGCATCGTGTCTCTCTTCTCTCCTGTGATTGGTTGAATCTTGCAAATCTCATCTTCGCTCCGCTCGTCTTCGCTTTGGTGGAGTCCGGGGCTAAAGCATTTCGTTTTTCCACAACGACTTACCAACAGGATTTGACCTAATGTTTTCGGGAGCTTATGTCAATCTAATTTTTGACGTTTCTATCATCGTTCTGTCGCTGATAGAATGTTGATTTGTCGAGGCACTCAGCTAACGTCTTCCTTATCAAATAACTCCTGTCTATAGACATTTTATAGATCACTGAAGAAACAAAACCATGCATTATTCATCACACTATTGATTGTTACGGGACTCGTTGCGCAACGCGTTGCGTGACGTTATTCCCGATGATTCAGACGTGAATAAAAATGTTAATGTCGAGTGGAAGACTTGGCCGCCATACTTGCTTATTTAATCTGTGGTTTATTTAACTACGAATGTCAAGTTGTTGGGTAAGGTTAGGCATCAAATGAAGGCTTAACTTAGCAGTAATGTTGTAGTTAAGTAAGTTTGAACATTCGTTTTAATAAGACTGCCGCAAGAGTACAGTTATGAGTACATAGTACTTAGTTTAAGAAGTTGGGTTAATGTATACCAAATTTAGCAAAGATTAAATAAAAAAAATATATTCGAACAAGTAGTTGGTTATTAGAAATGCCTAAAAAAAGTAAAACTGTTTCCGAAATCAACATGTCCACAGCAATAACAAAATCAGCCAGTATCCATAAAATAAAACCCATTCCAGAAATGGAATTCCATTTTCAAACGGCCATCACCTTGAAACGTCAAATAACGTCCCCAATGTCCATGTACCATCTCACTAGTGTCATACCAAAACCGACACTGCTACAGTTTCAGTAAGTACCTCACAATAACGGTCTATAAAACGATTTATCGCGTTCTCACTACCGATAATTGTCTTCGGAAATGTCGTCCACTTGAAATGGATCGTGGGTGCGGGCCTTAAAGTGATTCTCCACGCTGTCACGTAGTCCAACAGCGTTATTAAAGACAAGCTGTGTGCTCGATGGGATTTCAATTCGGCAAAGATGAGCTTCCTTACAAAATTTCATACCCTATTCGACTCCTTCAGCTGATGATTTTTCAAGAATACCTTCGTTCTTCTTTTCCTTCTTCGTTTTTCCTTTTACCTTTGTTATAAAAAGAACTTTCAAGAACGATTCCATGCTACTGGTTTCGAATGCTTTGTCTGTCAGAAGAAGATTTTCTTAAAGTAAATTTTGTCTAGCGTGTTGTGTATTGGGGGCTTAATTATCAGGAACGGCTGTTCTAGCAAGATCACATTTAAAAACAAACGTTGTAGCTATCTGAGAACCTTAATTATGAACCTACTTCTAACATAAGGGAGGCACTTATAATTAAAGTAAAAGCAGCTGGAAACACGCTATTCATTTATACCGTAACACAATTGCAAGTTTTTACTCTGATTGGGTCATTTTTTCCGACGACAGGTCCAGGTTCATCCTAATTTAAATCTAAAACCGTTTAAACCACAAAAATGCTTAAAATAGCAACTCGTTTTACAGCAGATTTACGGTAACAGTATACAATAACTAGAGCCATTTTATAACAGATATTTTATTAAAATAGTTTACAAAACTTTTTGCTATGCAGCGAGGTCGAAGTTTTTTGAGCACAAAAAACAAAATCCATTTATTTCCATGATTGAACATTGTTTGTTTTTTACCATTCAGGCAAATATAGAAACAGGAATGCAGTAAAACCACTACATAAAACAAACTCTTATTAGGTACGTAGAGTAACTTCGTCGCGAATTTAATTAATTTCACAAGAAAACAAAACATAAAATATTCATGCCGTATTCACCGAAGGGCTGGATTTGCATATTTCAGTACCAGGGTCCAAGTTTATTGGCGGTCGTGTGTGGTCCTCGGTCGCTATGGTAACGAAGCTATCGCGGTCAAAGCGGATCGCCTTACGCTTAACTGATGGACACGGCTAATTGTTAGAGCGCCGACGTCGCCGCCGCGCCGCCCGCGCTCACACCACACGCTTCTAAATGTCACTACATGCCCGTTAGTTTCATTTCTTATCAGATCCCTCTCCAATTAAGCACAGCTTAGTAGTACTTGGGATCTCGTAAGCGATAATTATACCAATTTATTCTAAATATCAACGAGAACATGGCGTATTTTTATCTTACCTCCCCGACTCCACGGTAACGTGATTAACTCTATGGTTTTAATTGTCTACGCTTTTACAGATAGCGCTTGTCACGTTAATTCTTTACGCAATTGCTTTCACGACTTTATGACTATTCGTTTCGGTACTTATCTTTGGCCACTGCTGACCCTTGGAAACCTTAGCTTCTCTTTAGAAAAGTAAGACTGAGATTCCTGTCTTCTGACACGTTGAATAAATTCAAATCTTCAGATGCCAAGAAACTTAAAACTAAATGAAAAATAAAATTCTGAAGGCTTTACAGACGCTGTAGCAAAAGAAAAAAATCCGCCTGTGAGAAATTGAAAAATAAATTAAAACGATACCGCTATCTACTCCGTGTAGTTTCGCAAAGGAGACTGAAAGCTATTTGTAAAAGCTTAAAAGAGCTTTAAACTTTTTGCAATATATTCTGATTAATAGTTAGAAGAATTTTCTTTTGGTACATTATACTTTGTGTTAAGGTCATTGTCCACTGGGGCGTATCATTGCACGCATCATAGACTTTTTACATTCACATACATTGATGGAGTCGAAGCAATAGCGCATGTCAACGTGTACTGATGAAACGTCATGTTTATGCGAAACTCGCATTTCGCATAAAAAGTTTTACGATACGGTTGATCAGGTAACCGGTTTAATAGAGCGAACTTAGGCTTATTGCTTAAGGCGCTTACCCACTGATTTTTATTGCAATCCTCTTTAATTAATGGAACTGGATCAGAGCACAACGTCTACGTCGTCGGTTATTAAAATGTGAGAACCTTTTAGTGATCAGTTTGTATTTATTGTGGATGAGAATGTCAGCATTATACACATTGCACAATATTTGCATCTAGGACGGTCCATAGTTAATACAGAATTAATACAGGGTACCTCAACTCCCCCACGTAGATTTTTTTTTAACGGTAAAAAAAATAAACTGCTTTGCCATACATTTTGACCGTGTAGGAATTGCACTTTTGTAGGAAACAGCAGATGTTTCCTACAAAAGTGGGGATTCAGAATTAAGTACGGAATACGTGGTAACCATTAGTGTGTCAGTGTAAATAACATTTTAAAGAAACAGAAAGTCACAAGAATCGCATCACTAGACCTCTGTTTATTTTGACGCTACGAAAATTTGTAAAAAAAAAAAATATAATTGTTGTTGTTGTTTATAATTGAATTTTATCATAATTATAAATTCACCTACCAAGTTTGGTGACTTTAGAAATTAACAATTTCTCTACTGAACTTCAAATTCAAACAAAACAAGCCCCTCGCTACCTCAGCAAAACAAAAACATGAACCACTAAACATATTCAGTTATAAACAGTACATAAATCACGCAAGTAGTAAGTAAACTGAACCAAACAGGTTACTGGTCTAACTATTTAGGTCACAGTGACTAATTAAAACTTTTGTTACACACGCAAAACTTGCTTTGTTTAGAAAATATCCGCTGTGTCGCGTAATGGCTCACGTTTGAGCTTTAAATAATATAATTTATTACATTAGTAATATAGTATAATGCCTTCCGTGTGAAACTGAACGCGAAATTAGGGCTTTGTTAAAAATAAAGTTGTGAAGTAATGTAGTGGGTGAATGTCCTAGATTTTTTAGCGTGTACGGACATAGCATTCATTTTATGGCGTAAATAATATTCTAACTAGTCTTGAACTGTAGAGATATGCACTTTAATGTACGTATGAATAAAAAGGTTATCTAAGTAATTCATAATTTTTCTGTATTTACAGATCTCCGCGTAGATATTTTATGAAAATGGCGTGAATGTTATAGTCATACCGTTCATTTTTTGTGGATTTTTTTTTCGGTAGAAATTGACTGATACATTGAGGTGCTAAATCTTTAGTTACTTATTAAACTAGGTATTAAACTAACTACTTTACAACTGAACGCGAAATTATGATTAAAGACTGTCTAATATCATCTAACATCGACAAATCGGGATACTAGAAATAAGTTATGTTGTAATGTAGCCTGCAAGCTATCCTATTATTAGATAGTACGATAAACATAATGCGTGTAAGGTGCTAATTTGTTCCGGCTATGTTCAGATAGTTCTGCGGCCATTTTAAAACGCTTCAACATATGCTGCCTTGATCAATTTCTGTACAATAAGTTTTTATGCGAAAAGAGCAATAATGTTTCTAACTGAGAAGTTAATAAATTCACTTTAAACGTAGTAACAATATTAAGGAACGAATCTTAATAAAACTGTCAGTGAAGTCGTTGTCACATATACTAGACAAACAAGCGCGTGCCCTGTACGCCAAACGACACAAATATGTGACAAAATGATAGGTGAAATTTTGACGTGGAGGGCACGCGCGTCTGTTTATGCTTTGGCGTTCAAAAGGTTAAATCAAGTAGATATGCAGAAGACTTTGAATATATGTTGGTTTTATTGTAAATTCACCCTTTGATGGATTGTGTGTACAGCTGACTGCTTTACATAGACGGCATTCACGAGGAAATGCGCCTTGGTACATATATTGTTGGCTAGTTATGCTTACTTAATATTTCCTGTAGTAAAAATATTCGTTTATGGCTTCAAGCTTTGTACGGCTCCATACATCCAGTCCATGCTAGGAAACAGTTTGGGACCAAAGTAGTTACGGTTAACCACTGAAATATCTCAAAAACTTCAGGAAAAGGAAATCCAAAACATCTACAAAATCTAGCTTGAGTTTACTTGTCCGGTTATTTAGAATTTTGCCGGATTCAATTAGGTGTATATCTTAATTTACTCTTTCCTCGATTTGGTGAGCTAAATACAGTAGCATAGTGACGGTTTAAGCGTACAGTGAGTGTGCACATTATATAAATATAATGTATCGGAAAGATTATGCACCCAATTGTACACCCACATTTCGCCAGTTATGTTTAAGTCCCATGCAACAAGGGACCTAAACATAACTGCCCTAGCCTGACCTGGCAGTGGCTGATACTGAGAAGTTCCTGATGGAAAAACAAAGTAATTGCCCGTCCTGGGTCACAAGCGACTGTGTTTGCGACCACTCAACAAATGAGGCAGTCATATAATATAAACACACATTTTTTGTAGTCGATACTATACGGGGTGGAAGGGACACCGACGCGAAAACGGTTACCACGTGGTAACCGTTTTCGCGTCGGTATTTAAAATATTACCTTGTAAATGTCGCATTTTAAGGTACTGGTAGTGCCAGTGCTCTATACATTGTTTAAACGCGGAGTTTTATTTATTTGGCGTTTTTATTAAGAGCCTTAAAGATAAAATCAGATTATAAGGTAGTATATGTGGCCATCTTTACTCCACTAGAACATCACTTTCGAATTTTATTAAGTGTTTATGTTATACGGGTGGAAGGGATGATTTTTTGATGATGATTTTTTTCATAACCGATGAAAAAATTCTGATTCTGATGATGTACTGAATACATCATTCTGAGCCCTCCCATATAGAATTTTTTCATCGAAAAAAAAAAAACAGCTGTTCTATACAATTTGACCGTGTAGGTATTGCACTTTTGTAGGAAACAGCTTTTTTTTTTTATAACCGATGAAAAATGTCTATGTGGAGGGGCTCAGAATGATGTACTGAATACGTGGTAACCGTTTTCGCGTCGGTGTCCCTTCCACCCCGTATACATAAACACTTAATAATATTCAAAAGTGATGAACTCGTGGAGTAAAGACGGCCACATATACTACCTAATAATCTGATTTAATCATTAAGGCTCTTAATAAAAACGTCAAATAAATAAAACTCCGCGTTTAAACAATGTATAGAGCACCGGCAGTACCTTAAACTGCGACATTTACAAGGCAATATTTTAAATACTGCATGCGATATTAAAATATTGTTCAAAAGTAATTGCTGCCTGTGAGGAATTTATTTTACGTACACATGGCGGCACATGAAGCTATACATTTCCAGTATAACTTGGCTTCACTTTGTATAGATCTTGAAAGACCGTCGTGCGTACATTGTTATTAACAGCACGATATACTTGTGACGTGTTTTCATGATGTCATATGAGTTCATTGTTTACATGAAATTTCAGATACTTCTATCGTTATTCATTTTTGATTTGCTGAATGAGTGCAAATATATCAGTTTTCTCTTGCAAACCATTGAACTCGGTTATTGGCTATTCTCATTAATTTTATCTTCTTCTTTGAGCAGTTGAAGCTTCTACTTTCACACTTCGTATGGAAACTTAAATTCGGAATTTATGGCTTATTGTAAACAATAAGTAACTTTTGATAACGAGTGTACCTACACCGACTGCCTCGTTAGTCTAGTCGTCCCAAGCACGACTGCTGAGCATGAGATCCTGGGTTCGATTCCCGGGTCGGGCAAAGTGCTTTTGGGATTTTTCAACAAGAATTTGTCAGTAGCAGCCATGAAGCCTGGATTTGTGCCCGGTTGATGGCAATAGGCTTGCCCGCTATTACATGGGACTTAAACATAATTGGCGAAATGCGGGTTTGCTACATATTTGATACACCTCTGCCTAACTCTTCGGGGATTACATGCATGATGTTATGTTATGTACCTACAAAGTAACATGAGTAATATTCTAACTCACATAAATACTAGTTCCAAGACACTACAAACTTGAAACTAGAATTGTTTTATATGAATCGTAAAACGCAATATTGTATGAGCCTGCCAGTATAAAATGTAATTACAGTGGTTATTATCAATATAGGTCTAAATTGTTATTGCACCTAATCATGGCACATAATTCAATAACTATGTTTGATTGTTATCTTGGTATAATTTAGATTGAATGTTATAATGACCGGTAGTTACGTCAAGGCCATGATCATTGATTAGTGGGAACTTAATGCTTAAAAAAGCTATGCCAATTAAATTATATGTCATCATCATCTGCCTAGCCTTTTCCCAACTAGATTGGGGTCGGCTTCCAGTCTAACCGGATGCAGCTGAATACCAGTATTTTACATGGAGCGACTGCCTATCTGACCTCCACAACCCAGTTAGTACTGGGTAATACGATACCCCTTGGTAAGACTGGTTGTCAGACTTTTTGGGCCACTGACTACCTAACGACTGTCAAAGATCTACAAATGACACCCGGGACCAACGGCTTAACGTGCTTTCCGAGGCACGGAGGAAACTCGGTATGTAATGGGTGGTCACCCATCCACAGACCAACCTAGGCAAGCGCGGCTTAACCTAAAGATCGATCCGAGCGGCTGTTATTATTTAGCCACGAGCTCCTCAAAAATTAAATTATATGTATAGGTGTTAAAAACTGAGTCCATAAATATTTGGTTTATCTGATGTACGGGCAGTAGCTCCGCACTCTGAGATGTATTCTGTAGTTGGACGAATCACACGGGATGTGTACAGGAAATTAAATTACTGTTTTGTGTCCGTTAATGATTGATAATTTATTAGGTAAGACGTTAAAATATATAATACCTAAAATAGGGGACTTGTGACGGGCGTAATAGCCTAGGTGAATTAGCAACTGCTTGTTCAAGTAAAAACTAAAACAATTTACATCATGTGGCTCGTTCATCTGAAAAAGAAAAAATGTTTTCTTTTATTTTGATACATTATTTAATTATTTGTCTATTTCCCCGTATTCTACATACAAAATTTTGGTGTTTTTTATAAGTTTATAATCGGCCCCTATTTCATCTATCTGCTCCATTCTCAGGTCTACTCAATTTTCACAATATAGTTGGTATAGTGACAGTCAGTTGCAACCATTTTTGGCGCTAAAAATAACCTGAAAACTTTAATAATATTAATACAATACATAGCCATAATCATTACACGCAACGGTAATAGAGAATGTTGACTACTATCATGCAACTATACTCAATAAGACCATATCAATTTACAAATGGCAAAGGTTAGTAATCAAACTACCGTAAAAATTACATGTAATATTACACCGTTGTAATAATTCTATGTAGTGCATACCATATGCTTATTATCGCACTATGTACTACGGTTATGAAATCTCACTGAGAAATGGCTACCTAATATTATTAATGCTTTTTGCCAAGCTCTTACTTAATGTAAGCTATGGTATCTACAATCAACGTACAGTCACGATCACCAATATGTAAACATTTAACAAAGTTTTAAAAGTGTTTTTCTCCTACTGTTCTGATTCAAATGTTGTTACGAACATAGTATTCTGGATCTCTGATCTATCTTCAAGTTACAATCGTTATGTCTCGCGAAAATTGCTTTTAAATTTAGAAAAGTGTATACGTATTAATGCTCGTGACTGTACAAGGGGGTACAATATTACTGTCAAAGTGGATGTTTGTAATATGTTATGTTATGAATGTATGTTTTGACCGCCTCATTGGTCTATTGGTAGATACCTTAGCGGCGTTCTGTGAGCGGCGTGCAGTTGCTTGAGCGTTGCTCATCTCTTCTCTCCGCATATCTCCGCATATCTCCGCTTTAGTGGAGTCCAGCCCTTTTTTTTTTTTCTTTTTTTTTTCCGGATGGGAAATCATCAAATGACCCCCGCTCTGGGCGGAGCGGAAGGGAGTGTCAGACTTGTACTGACTAAAACCCATCCATGTTCCTTCTTTGCCTTTGTGTTCCAGGGCCACGGTATCTCTTTCGAACAGTCCCGCAGCCGGAGTCCATCCCTAAGCCCTTACCTCAAACATCATACAGTCAAAAGAGCATAATAAGGAAGTACGTTACAAGTATTGTAAAGTATAAATACCTTATATACTTTCTATATAAGTACAAAATATACTGGTATTTATTATGAAGACGCAAGGTGAGGTATTTAGTAAGTACCGATCAGGTGATTATGCATCTATTCGCAGTGCAATATTAATTTCACACGTGGCCTTTGAGTCGTTAGCACATAGTAACATTAAACTTTTTTGGTTTAACTCGTTGGTAGGGTTGTTAAAAAGCCATATTTTCAAGTCATTAAACTTTTGCATTATTTTGTTTGTTTTGCAGAAAATATTCATGTTGCATTTATATGTAAACAATAGTCCGCGACCTTCGTCTGCGTCAAATTATTATAATTATATGCTTTCCTATTTACATTAGATTTTGTTAACATTTAATTTTTGTGCACGGATTAACTTAAGGGAAGTTACTCCTTATAAATTCAGCTATATGCCAGTAAAAGTCCCGTCAAAATCTGCCCAGCCGTTGAGATTAGCCGGAACAAATAGACAGCCAGGCGGATAAAAATGAAATAATAAAATGTTTTTTCGTTATAAGTACCGTATAATTATTTATGCATTCAATAAAAAGCTGTTATTTTGAAATTGCAAACAGACTCATCTATTTTATTTATTTGTATAGATTTCAGTAATAACTGTGATTGTTGAGACGTATATAAACAATAGAAGCAAGTTTTATTAATACTACATAAAAAGTGTCCCCTCCTTATGTCCTAAACATTAAGTAACCATGTCATCATCACTCATCGCTGCACCCCTAAGTTGTTAACATATCAATGACAAGTATCATTACATTAACACTTATTTCACTAAGTGACAGATAGCATGTCCCCTACAAATAGTTTCAATTACTACTTAGGTACAAGAGTAATACAGTATTATGCATTGACCCGTAAGGAGTGGCTTTAGTATTCATCATGAGAGAAATATTTATGGTTTCTCTCATAGGCGTGTGGCTGTCTTTACACCAATGCAGCTCTGCGAGAAAGCAGAGCTAAGAGGGAGAAAAAAAACTATCAATCGAATTCTTCCAGTTAGAATAAGTTAAGTTTTTTTAAGTTGGTTAGGTTACACTTTCATTATCCTGGAAACGGGATATTTACCATGTTTACTATTTGTTTTGAGTTCCCGATATTTCGGCGCTGTTGCAAGCACCATGATCACGGATAAACTGAAGTTATTGCGGGTGGTTTATGAGCAGACAAATCGGTCTACCCTCTGTCTTGTTCGTTTTTTGCTCTACTATTAAGAGCGTTAACGTCTTACGGCATTTTATACAAACTTTCAAGTGATATTTTTTCGAAATGACTGAATCAATTTTAATGAAACTTCGTACGCATAAGCAGGATACATAATTCTAAAATCTTCAGAGAGTACTTTTCGAATGGTATTTGAAAAATTATGTTTCTATGGAAAATCTGAAATCGGTATAATTTAGCTGTTCTCTGTCAAGTTTTATACTTATAGCAATATACTATACTCTATATTCACATGACTTGATAACTTCTAAAATCTTCTTCAAAAATACGTACCAATAGGATGTACTAGTTTGAAGTCTTACAACCCTAATCACCAATATTTGCTTAATTTCACATATCGTTGACAAGTAACATTTACACCAATACTCATTAGTTTCTATAGCTAATGGATTGCCCTGTCGATCCACAGCCATGCTTATGAGTCACTGCTGGCGTGGGTGATATTAATTTCTTGCTGCAAACACTGTTGCGGCTGCGAGCCGTGGGTAACTAATAGATAATTGATCATTTGTAGGTATGGTAAATATGAGTGTGGTTTTGTTGGGGTGCAGTTTACAGAAGAATGATGTCAGGGGAACTTTAAAAATTGACTGAGTTACAGTAGCGAAGGGTCAATTTTTGTAAGAGGAACCAGAGTACATATCTTTAATGTGATTATATTATTTGTCTTTAGAATACTGACTGTGCCATTTTTCAATGGGAAGCCAGGAGGAATCGAGTTGTATGGGTCCTTCGCCACTGCTGAGTAGGCCTTTTTACTCTTATGCCCTAAGTAATAAGGTTGGAAAATGATCCACCGTCAGTGCAACGTGTCCTAAGACAGTTTATAAAGCGGCTTCCACTGTAAATAGGTACTTGGTACAAAGGAAAACATTGTTACGGAGCTTCTTCACCGTCTACTTATTATATGATCACATATTGGATGCATTAGTCTGTCAGGCTATTGCGAGAAAGTATAGGTTTCAGAAAATCTATATTTTGTTGA
The DNA here is from genome assembly GCA_910589295.1 of Noctua janthe. Taxonomy (NCBI): domain Eukaryota; kingdom Metazoa; phylum Arthropoda; class Insecta; order Lepidoptera; family Noctuidae; genus Noctua; species Noctua janthe. The sequence continues at coordinate 6,396,553 of OU342561.1, forward strand.
GATTGGGTTTTGTCTGTATGTTATTTTAACATTTTGAAGTGAGCCACGCATCTTAACGTGCGATAATAAAGATCTGAGGCCCTAGCACGAGCGCGCGGTGTAAAGGTAACGTAAATACGTTGTATTTATATAGATTTATGCATACAAATAAATAAAATTTAAGTGTCAGTTTGTAATATCAAAATAACAGCCTTTTACTAAATGCGTATGAAAGTATATACGGTACTTTAACAAAAACATATTTTAAACTTTTTGGTCTGTTGTCTGCCTGTTTGTTCCGGCCAATCTCCGAAACGGCTGGACAGATTGACGGGACTTTTACACGCAGTAAGCTGATGTACCTGATGACTTAGACCACTTTTATTTTAGAAAAAGGATTAAAGGTGAAAAAAATCAAAAAATTGCTAACATTGAAATTGTTAACAAAATTCGACGGAATACAACAGGAATATTTTTATAACAATTGCACGTGGACGTAGGTCGCGGGGCACAGTAATAAGTAATAAGAATAACAAGCCCAATGTCTAGTTTTTTTTAGAAACTCGCAAAATATCAGTTTAACACTCACCATAAAACTAAATAGAGCAGCTCTCAATGTCAACATTCCACTCCCAAACAAAATTATCGGCACAGTCTGCATCGTAAACATAAACGTTTATTAAGATGTGCGGTTTCAATTTCCTACGTGTTATATAGCTTAGGTACTCTGCGCGTGAGGCCACGACCTTAGTCACGCTCCAATTATGACGAACAGGTGAGGAGAATCATCATCATCATCACGCGAACTGTAACTGGAGCAAGAAGTGCCTTTAAAATAATCATAACAACCGATGAAAGTGAAATTTCTGAGGAGAAAATGGGCAGTAAAGTTCCAAGTTGTGTTATTGCTGGGAATATAATTTGTTATAAAATGATTGTTGGGAGTTTTACTTGTCAAAGTTGGGTATAGCAATTTGTCAACATAACATCACCGCTGTAATCCCCGATGGCTTAGGCAGAGGTGTACCTAAAAGTCACCTACATTTCGTCAGTTATGTTTAAGTCCCATATAATAGGGGGCGACCCTATTGCCATCAACCGGGCACAAATCCAGACTCCGGGCCCAGGACCGGGCAGAAATTCCTGATGGAAAAACCCTTTGCCCGACCTGGGAATCGAACCCAGGACCTCATGCTCAGCAATCGCGTTTCCGCCCACTATACCAACGAAGCAGTAGCAAATTATCATTGTTCTTATATTCGCTAGAATAGTTCTTAGTGCCTATCAAATTGTAAGTGCTCGAAACATTTATGTATTTTAAAATCTGGATAAAAATATACTTTGACACTTCCAGTTTTTAGAGCGATTTTAAAACACGAGTTGTGTGTTTTGGCGCTTGAATGACATAAAAAAAAACAAGAAAAACAAGATGGTGGCATTCGTTCCGACTATTTTGTGGGCAATTATTTCTATGACCAAAAAGTTCATGGTACAAGCTATCGCTATAAACTTATGACATGTGTCAAAATCAGACACCTATACCACTCGTTACCGATTGCACGGCTATTGGTATTGATCCAATTTCCTTAATGACTATTGGAGTTAGTGACGTATATCATTGCTACTATGGTTTGTTACGCATTGCACAACTTTCAAATGGAGTTAGTGCAGTTAACATCAAAGGTGTTCGTCATCAAATCGGACAAACTAATCTAGAGATTTTTTTTAAATGAAATTAACACACATTCTTGCTTGTTTTTCAAGAAAAGAATTCAATAACCAGGAATCGTAAGCATCAATTTAGCTTAAAACAATGAAAGCTATTTCATTTAAAACATTTAAACCTACTCTTGTACTTTCGCTGTTGACTATGCAAGTAAGCATTCATCTTAAGTGATTTATTTATCAAGCCATTCATCATCATTAACTTACGTAACCCGCTATAATAATCCGGTGGGACCAGTTTAATTCAGGTACCCATTTCGTAAAGGTGATCAAGTAACAAGAAACCGCCGAGTACCAAAAACTAGTTAAGTACCCAGAACCCACAAAGTCCCAAGAATCTACCAATCAATATCAAAGCTTTGTTTCACAGAGAATTTGTTTAATTAACATGCAATGTTTATCGGTAGTTAGGCGTAAAACGTGAAACTTTTTATCTGACGGCTAGGACTTGGAGTAATTTGCATAGTTTTACAATTACTTGGCACATTCTTTCGCAAGTATCCCCACATCTTGATATCGTTTGCTAACAAAGGACAGGGAACTCTTCGCTGGCTCGTGACTTTAGTGCTGCTTGCTTCTTACTACGTATGTGCGATGAGCATGTCTAGCTAGAACATTTTGTATATCTACTGTAAACTTTTTTTTCAAGATTTGTACATACCACTGTACCTTATAACTTCAAATAAAAAGTTATTCAGTCAGTTTAGTCAATTTGGGGCGTCTTGCCCGTCACATTAAAAGCAACATTAGAACACGAAAAAAGCTGTTTCATTGACATGTTGGTTTTTTCATTGGTTCTATGCCAAATTGCATTCACTTTTTACTTTTCATATTTTATACCTACGTATGTTTTAGTGAGTAAGTCGTTGAAGTGCCATAAAATAAATACTTGCAAAGGTTGCTACGTTATCACCGAGAATGATTTCGTCAACTTTCATCACAAGAATAAAATTTGAGAAATCCAATCCAGCCTGACTCATGATATCAAAATCCCTATTACTTAGTTGCAAATGCTATTTACTTTAATAAGCGCCTAACTAATAACGTTCCTTTTCCGCAGCCTACGCGCTACGAAGCAACGAGCGTCATTAACTAATTCAGTTTTCGTCAGTTAACTCATTTTACTTCGCATATTCATAAAGCGAATTATTTCACTTTTGCGGTCGGCTGACGTATAAATATTTAGAATTTATAATGACGAGCAAATTGTGAATTAATGGCGCTTAAAACGATTTATGTCCCAGTGAACGAAGTTCTTCGAGATATTGTGTAAACATAAAATTTGTTATGCGGAATTTGAAATTAAATTGGTTACTATTATGATTTTTTATACTTATGTAAAAGTCTTAGTCGACTGTAAATGGTATAGTCTTCTTACATATTAGTTCATAAACTTTCAGTCTCTTTCCAGTCTAGACAAGACAAGGAAATCATAAGACGAACCGAAAATGCCCGGAAGAGCTACTGGTCCATGAAAGAATTGTTGAACAGAAATCTTTCTTTGTCACTCAAGCGAAAAATCATGGATATGTGCATTCTTCCCATTTTGACATATGGATCCCAGACTTGGTCTTTGACAAACATTCAAAAGTCCAAGCTCAAGGTTTGCCAACGTGCAATGGAGTGCAGTATCCTAGACGTCAAACTTACCGACCATGTACGCAAAACCACACTGCGCTCCAAAACACAAATTACTGACGTTGCTAAAAAATCCACCGAGCTAAAGCGGGACTGGGCTGATATCTGTCGTATGCACGACGAGCTTTGGGCCAAAATAACCGCGATGTGGGGCCCCAACACAGCCAGAACGAGACGCGGTAAATCTCGCAGGAAATGGCGGGACGAGCTGGACAAAACCAACTCCCTCCCACATTGGCCCTGGATCGAAGAATTTCGAAGTCATGGGGAGAGGCCTTTGCCCAGCACTGGGATGATACAGGCTAACAGTAACTAAACTTTCGAACGTAACGGACAATTACAGAAAATGGTTGAAAAAACTCAACTTTTTCTTATTTATTAAACCACAAGAGAAACTTTATTCATAACAGCTATAAAAAACCAAGTAATCTTTCAAAGTTTCTAACCGACATAAGTAATTTCTAAAGCGCCAACCACAACAAATAAATCACATAGGAACAAAATAAACGACCATACATTACTACTATCATTACAACAATGTCACAACAACTATCTACAATATTATCAAACACTTTAAATTAAAACATAAAACAGAACATTAAGTAATTCGCGTACATACTAACTTTTTACCAAGTGTGTGGCCATGAGACGCGTCGTAAACATGCGCGTGCGACGCAGTGGGGGGGCTCCGCGTCAACCGACTTTATGGCCACATTACACTCGGATAGTAAACGATATCCTAAACTTACTAATGTTTATTTAAAACACTCGCTACGCAATTTTGTAGCTTAAAAGAAGTAGTTAGAGTTCGTTTTTGGGAGCTTTTGATGTGATCTGGAATTTTATTGATGTCCCGATTAAATGTCGATCACTGCAAGGGATGTTTGTATAATTTGTTGTGTTGTGTTATACTTTATATGTTAATCTGGGCATTTGAGGAGACAACCTGAACTGCTTTTCAAATTAACTGTCCTGCGTAATCTTTTCCCTCATTTCATCATCATCTGCCTAGCCGTTTCCTAACTATGTTGGGGTCGGCTTCCAGTATAACCATGAATGCAGCTGAACACCAGTATTTTCCATGGAGCGACTGCCTATCTGACCTCCACAACCCAAGTAGTACTGGGTATGGGTAATACGATACCACTTGGTAAGACTTTCGGGTCACTGACTACCTTAACGACTGTCAAAGTTCTACAAATGACAGCCGGGACCAACAGCTTACGACTGTCAAAGTTCTACAAATGACAGCCGGGACCAACAGCTTAACGTGCTTTGAGAGGCACGGAAGAAACTAGGTATATATTGGGTGGTCACTGGTTACCCATCCACGGACCAACCTGGGCAAGCGCGGCTTAACTTAAAGGTCGACCCGAGAAGCTGAATTATTAAGCCACGAGCTCCTCATTTTATTCCTTGATTTCTCATACCAAATTCATCGAACTTAACTTATATTCCGTCAAGAATTCTCCATTAAACCAAACAAGGGGCACAAAATAAATAACATTGTTATCTAGCACTTTTACAGTTAGCTACGAACTTGTGAATGTATTACCTAAATGTAGCCATACCACAATCGGAGTTCGAACCCCCGACCTCACGACACAACTCCATTCTCGGTAAATTGAGGCCTTAATAAGTTCTCCTTAACTTAGGTTACCACGTATAGATAATTTGCCGCTAGTTTATATTTTAAGGCAATTATAGACTGGTCTTTATTGGACACCCAGTATTTCATACAACCGGATATGAATTTGGTCCCATTTAAGTACTTACAGTAGGTTTGGAGTACATGCTAACACGCCTTAGCACGAATGCGCGGAACCGTAACGTACTTGAAAGTTTTTTGATTGAAAATTCAACTATCTTATAGCTAAACTTTAAATATGCATTTTATCGACAACAATGCACAAATAAACAGACCAAATTGACGGTTAATGGATGCACCCACCACAAATTCGTACAATACAAATTGTATTGTATTGTGTAAAGGGCTGGTGTCCACAACGCCACGTTAAAGCACGTATTTTTATTTTGATTTTCAAATTATTTATAAACGAAAAAAAAAACAATAGGAAATTAAAAATTTATTTTAATTTCCTTTTATTTTATTTTTTTCGTTTCGTCGAAAAAAGTCGAAAGCGGTGAAATTATTTTTTAACTTTCTTCTCCACACCTCTAGGAACTCAATAAAAAAGTCCCATGAACATCCAACCACGTACTTCGTTCCACCTTTTTGTCTGATTGCACTCGATTAAAGTTTTACAAGTTAATAAATTAATATTAGCTTCGACACGAATATTTTCAGTACTACGTTCTAATATAATCTGTCGACTTGTGTGGGATATTTCTTCAAAGTTATTCAGTATTTCACATACAAAACAGATGCAAAAATGTGCAAAGTAAACGATCATATCTGTCAAACGCGATTTTGTATGCGAACTCAATACGTACAACGCGACTATCTTACAAATACGTCACAAATTGGAAACTTAAGGTGTGATCCAAGCTTCAAGCACAGCTCTAAAACATTTATTTAAGGTGGGCCCTGGTTCAAGCCATGGTCCGGAGCGAGAGGGAATGGGAAGCCGTCACCACCTTCTGTGAAGCAGTCATGCTAGTGAAGGAGGTGGCGGGACGTGAGAGGGAAAGAACCTCACGTCCCAGCCGCCGCGGGAGACGCCCTGGGCGTCGGGGGTCACGTGGTGGCTCCCGGCCACCGTAGGCGCGGGCCTGTGGACAGCGAGTTATGGGCTAGCTCGCCGTCCGGCCGTCTTATGACGACAGGCCGTGTCGACGGCGCGTTCGTGTTCCACGCGCGCCACGCCAAGAGATGTCAGCAACCACGTAGGGGTCCGCATGGGCCGATGCCTGCCAGGGCTGCGGGACTGTTCGAAAGAGATACCGTGGCCCTGGAACACAAAGGGCAAAGAAGGAACATGGATGGGTTTTAGTCAGTACAAGTCTGACACTCCCTTCCGCTCCGCCCAGAGTGGGGGGGGTCATTTGATGATTTCCCATCCAAAAAAAAAAAAAAAAAAAAGGGTAGCCCCCAAAGATTTTTTGTAAGTTCGAGGTCAGTCTCAGGTTGTATGTTGATTAAGATATGATTCGCGACCGTAACAAATATGGCTCTTCCACCTTTAGCTCAAGTCGTGTGCCTGATGGGACATTCTATCAGTAAAATGTCGAACTTCCATACAGATGTTCATCCCCTATTTTACCCCTTTACGGGGTGAATTCTAAAATCCTTTCTTATTGATCATCTACGTAATAAAAGTAAGCTTTGAGCAAAATTTCATTCTTCTCGACCCAGCAGTTTAAACTGTGCGTTTATCTGACAGTTTTCAGATTTTTATTAAGAAGATTAAAATGAATACTGAAAAAGGGGTATTTACCATGTTTACTATTTGTTTTGAGTTCCCGATATTTCGGCGCAAGCACCATGATCACGGATAAACTGAATTTATTGCGGGTGGGTTACAGCGCCGAAATATCGGGAACTCAAAAAAAATAGTAAACATGATAAATATCCCGTTTTCAGTGTTAATGATAATTTTAGTGACCATCTCAGATTAAAAACTTATAATATTAAAATGTTAAACAATACCCATAAACTCGTCGGCCTAATGTACTAACACATAATATTATTCTCTACAAAAGGCTAATATTTCACTTCACAGTTTTCAAGGAACACATAAGTTATGGCGTACGCGTAAATAAACAGAGGATGTTAAAATAGCTAGTTTTATGGACGTACTGAAATCCTACAGCTTTGAGGTTGAAGAGCATAGACCGCACATGAGTAGTTGTGAGATTTTTGATTGTTATAAAGTAGATAATATCACAATACATTACAAACTTTGAACTACTGTTGTGATCAAAGACAGAAGAGGCTTCGATTTATAAAAATAATGTAAGTTACGAAAAAACATCACATCGTCATGCATGTAATCCCAGAAGGGTTAGGCAGAGGTATACCTATTAGTACACCCACATTTCACCTGTTATGTTTAAGTCCCATGTAATAGGGGGCGAGCCTATTGCCATCAACCAATCACGAATCCAGATCCCGTGGCTGCTACTGGGAAATTCCTGATGGAAAAACTTAATAAGACTTTACCTGACCCGGGAATTGAACCCAGGAGCTCATATTCAGTAGTCGCACTACCGACCACTGGACCAACGACGCCGTCAAAAATAAAGAAAAACGATTATAAAAAGCACCGTCACATCACTTTTTAAAAAGAAACCCTTTCTAGTTTTCGTTCATCAAAGAAAATGTCGAATCAGTACGCTCTGTCATTTACGACCACATTCTTTACTCTAACATTTCCATCTCTCCTCTTAGCTCCTCTTTAGTTTATTTCTAAGACACGAACGCTAAAGTTCGAAGAGGCTGTACTTGAAGTTACTTCCTAACTGTCACCTCTAATGAACACCGTCATCAAGTTATTACGTGTCTGACAGCTCACACGTTTAAGGACAAGAAATGACTGCGTGGGCACCACTTGTTTCGAGTATTAGATTGAAATCTTACTTGCAATAAAGACCAGTCAACGAGCGACAAGCACCAATGTTATTTGTAGGCAAATCAGGTACAGTTTATTTGAGGCTGTCGCTTGTAAGCGGTCAGGCTCTTGTACAATCTTAAATCGATCTTTGCTTCTACACTATCTGATGTTCATTTGTTTTTCAGGAGTTTTGAATGAAGAATGAACTGGCGGTCAGTAACAATATTGATTATCGCCGAGACGAGATTGCAACCTTCAGAATTCTGTTAAAAAAAAAAATCTTATTTATCATTGTTGGCATTTTTTTCTTACTGTACTCATGGTATAGTAATATACTTCGCCTGGTATTCTCTTCCCGTGACAGCTGGGTCACGTGATTGGCCCAAGAATACGTCATCAGTTGCGATGCTGTCGGTGTATTGCCACGGTGTGTGATTGAATTACCCAAGCAAAATGCACTTTTTAACTTAACAAAGCAATTATGAACTAATCATTCAATATTTTAATTAATTTAAAACTAAATAGATGAATCACACGAGTTACTAAATAGTTAAGCTAGTTAGTAATTTATTTTATTTTCATTCACTAAATGAGAGTCCCTATATTTACTGAAAAGGTCAATCAATGGTAACACTTTTCGTGACGTAGTCTTAGGCCATCGTGGGAAGAGAATACCAGGCGAAGTATATTATTATACCATGACTGTACTAAAAGTCCTGTATTCACTGATTTTCGCAATATCATGTCAAAGGATAATTGCCAAACGTAATGAAAATTTTAAATGCTTTTTCAACATAAATCTCAAATAATTGAAACGAAAGATCACTCAAAAGTGTTTACACGTCTTTAAATCCAGTCATAAAAATATTACGCTGAATTTTAACGCTACAACTGTCGGTCAGTTAAAATATCGTCAGTCTCGGTGATTACTGAGCCATCAACATTTATATAATGTTTAATAAATATGTAGACATTACGACCACCCGTAGTGCGGGTATCACTTTCAACGATATTGCAACCAGTGAGCAAAAAGTTTGAACAGAACCAATAATACTTTTTTCATTAAGTACGCACAGTTTTTGGATCGAGTACAGACAGCGTCAAAAAAAGTATAAAAGTGTCATTAGTTTTTGTACTGTGAAACACTGCTAATTGTATCAAATTTTAATAGACTGGCACAAGAACCTGGAGCTTGCCACAAGCAAAAAGATGCCTGTACCCAGCCATGGGTGAGGTCGGACTGTGGATGATGATGATGTAAAAGAATGGAGACTGCTTTCAAATCTTATTTTCTAAAACAAGAACCCTTGAACTTATGTCGTTTTCTATAAGAAATCGAATCGCGTAACCAAATAACATTTTCCCAAAATTTTATACGCACGAAAATACAAACAATGTGACCACAAATATACTTATTGCGAATCGAATTAGAAATTATGCGTGAAGGTACCTGTGTAATCTGCGTTCGCGGTTTAGTTTCCAAACATGTAAACAAATATTTGCTTTTCGAAAAACAACTTTAAAACTCGAACTTGAAGTTCAGTTTGCGCTACGACGTCCAAAATTTTTATAAGCTTTTCAATAGTACTAATCATTCTAAAATTCACTCAATTTACTCTAACACAAGATTGATATTCGTTTAAGTGGAAATAACGACAATTTGAACCCAGGACTGGAATATGACTATAACTGTGTAGCGAACGCTGAAATGGCTCTATTGTGGCTCGAGTTCGCTCAAGATTTCATATTCGCTTATTCCCACTAATAAAAACTCAATTCGGTCTGAGGTCGACCGCGATACTAGGAAAAGTTTGCTTGTTACGTTCGTTTTGCAATAATTTAATTGGTTGTCTTGTTCTCTGTCAAGTTCTAAACGTTTAATAAAATCAAACAGTTTTAAAATCGAATAAAAGATTTTATAAAATCGTTTAACAGGTTCTTTGGATACGGTTGTCTTATCGTTAGCAAAACGGAATTGATAGGATTAGATCATTTTATTTATTTATTTGTAATGAGTTAGGTTGTAATCAGACCTTTTTATGCATACATTTTTGCCCTACATCCTTTTATCACCTCCAATGACTGGCACAAAAACGGCCAAAGCAGAAGAAAATTACAGAATTAGTACCTGTTACTGAAAAATGTGTGTTTGACTTCCATTTTATTTCAACATCGTGACGGGTCACAAAAGATGGATGGATTGTGTGAGGAATGATATGAAAGAGAAAGGAGTAAATGATGCCGTCTGACAGGGGAGAATGGAAGAAGAACACGTGTTGCGCGGACCCCAAATAGAACGGGACAAGCGCAGAAAGATGATGATGATCATAACGGGCCACAAAAAGTAAAATTGACAGAGAAATCTAAAAAAATGCTGATTATAACACAGCACCAAACTGCACCGGTACAAGGCAACAAATCTTGGTTATTCATGAAAGACACTCGCATAAAAGCCTCATTACCCTCACACTCAAAGATTGACAGCAAGGCTCTAGTTACCAGCGTATTACGTATGTAAATCCTAAGCGTGGGCGGTCTATGTGCTCAACACCGAAGTACAGAACTAAAGCTAGATTTATTTCATTCCCGGGTTATAACTCAGGCCAATACGTGACCGATGATCACGCCTACGCTTACATAGAAATTATCCACGACCGAAACGTTATCAACAGTGAAATGGTAGCTTATTTCACGTATCTAACACTGCCGGGGTCGGTTACCTAATATTGGCTAAAGGTCGGTCGCGAAAGGTTAGTTCCTGTCGCCCGCGGCCGGCTTTCTCGGCTGTAAACTAGTGCAGTTGCATGGAAACAGAAAGGTCGTGCTGTCAAAAATGCAGCTTTCCTACTTACTACTTACATAACTGGACACGGTCAACCGTTAACTGCATGTTTAACTGTTGTTCTATGCGAAATGAAAGGAAATCTATGCACTTTACTGTGTTTATACGCGGGTGTTTTTGTTGTCTTGAATATTTTACTTCACCTCAGCTTGGAGGTATCTCATAGTTTAGTATCGCGTAAGTTATTTACACCCGCATTTCACTTTGCCTTAGTGTTATGCATAATTTTCTCGTACAATGTAGTCCGGAATGCATTGTTGAAGCCAAACGATTATTACACATAAAAGCCGAATTTAATTACAAAGCGCCCTTTGTGGTAAAATGAGATGATATTTATGATGACGCCATGCACATGGTACCTATCACTTAAATGTTTATCACTTACCAAAGTATAATAAATCATTTTGTCCACGGTATTGATTGATGCAAATTATGTTAATGTTGTCAAACGTGTTCGACAATCTGAACTAATGAACCATTTGCTAGATTTATGGCTTCCTTGTAAAAATTTAATGATGCGCGGTCATATTTACATAATACTTATTGAATCTACAAAAAAGGCGATTAATCTCTTACACCTCAGCCGACACGGCCAAATAGTTGTAGCTTTTTTTGAGCTTAAATCCCATCGACGTCAGTAAAGTTTTTGCGAGGCGACTGTGAAGCGTGAGACAAGTAATTTATACTAGTCGGAGTGTTCAATAAACTGTACCCGGAACTCGAGGATGATATGAAAGAAAAATTCATTGAGCGTCAGGAGCCGCGTTCGGCGCGCCACCTAGCGGCCACCGGAATGAACGCTATGAGCACAGTCGATGAGAAAAGTTGGAACGTCTGTACCCACATTTCATAAGCGGCTTAGCGACTTTAAAGGACTGCGAGCTGCGATAGCCGGTATTGCGTATCCTCTCCTTAAATGGCAGACGTTTTATTTTTGTTGCATTGTGCGCGGATGCGGATTTTACGTAAACTTTCTACGTATACGATCCCGGCATGTCATTACATCACGGTGAGACTTAAATGGATTTTAAACGCTGACGATTACAACCACCATTTGAGTCGAACAATTAAATGTAAACGTTTGGAAATTGGTGTGATACGGCCATTTTTACACTTAGGGTTTACAAGCTCCATTTATGACGAACAATATTGGTGGTAAAGTCTCGAATTGGTGAGTTATATCCATGGTGGTGCCCCCACGCATTACTGGAGTTACGAAAGAGGAAACACATTGTGTTAATCGCCTCTTACGTAGTTCTTCTTCGTGTTGTCGTTTAAAAGCTGTACTTACAGAAACTGGTTGTTCCAGTTCCTTCATTCACGGTATGGCAAGCCGGATTTAAAAAGGATCAACTACTGTCTTACCAGTGTTACTTTTATGAAAAACATTTCTCGTATGACTTTTCGTAAGCTGTGCTATCTTAAGTTCTTACTGCGTAGTCGTTATACTCACAAACGCTCATCGCAAGTCGTCATTCCGCTTTATTCGTCGACACTTTCAATATCTCCGATCAATAAATTTCAATATTGACATAAATGTCATTGTTTATAGTCCCACTCACACTTACAGTAAAGTTTGTTGATGTCCAAGGGACAGTACGCCCATGCAACGGAAACCAGCGTGGTATCGTATTTAGGGCCCTTTAACCATTAAGTACGGCCTCTGTTTAATCGAACTTCCTTATTATCTAGCCACTTTCATTTTCTTCAAGAACGGGTCTAAAACCGCTACTTTACGCCTCACAATTTCCTCCTATGATTTATAGTTTCAGTTTTCCCTTAATTACATATCTAAACCCAATCCTTGCTGTAGATTAATCAAATAATTCACCGACTCAAAGCTTACTGCTTCAATAAATGTCATAATAAAATTAATTAATACACCGTTGTGTATTCGGCGAGAGGGATTAAAATACAAATTCAATTTACGTCGTGTTACAACTGTGATACATTTCGTTAGGCGGATTTGTACTTTGTATCGTTTAATGTAGATGTTTCAGATAATATACATGTCAAATAAAAAGCTTTGTCTGCTTCAAGTGTGGTCCTTTCAAATAATACACTTCTTCCATAGGTGTCGGGTTACAAAATATACGACAGTTACGTAACAGACTGTAATGTGGCCAAAACAACAATCAGTGTGGCAATATCTCGGCCACAGAGTAGGGATCGGTGGATCCCGCCCACTGACGTGCATGTATCGTAAGTAAAAGGCGTTCGAAATGTACCGAACCGGTGCGGAAAGCTGCTTACCTTCGGACGCAGTTCCGAAGTATTCCGTACGACCGAACGTATGCGCGCAGAATTGAACTCGCACACAAATATTCCGGTTGTTTTCTTTTTGCACGCCGCACCAAGGTCGCGCCGTCTGAACAAGTTCATTGAATCACATTCTTGCATTTTTAATCATGTATTTTTATTTTTAACTCATTATTATTTGCCGGTTGCATTTTTATTCCGTTTCACGATACAATCATTGACTGATAATACCTGTTTAAAGTTGTGGTGTGACGTTATTTTATGGCCGTTATTAGGTAATTTTATTGTCTCTTCAGCCTCATTCAAGCAGTATTTTCATGCTAAATATAGATACCATCTACAACTTAATTCACACAGTGTTGCTAAAGATATCGTAAAAGATTTAACATAGTGTAAAATGCGGCGTTTTCTACTCAGCCTTTATTTATAAACTGCCTGCGCACGCATTAGATTCCGAGTGTGATAACTTGTATTTATCATTATACTGTCTATGAAATTTCGAGATTAATTTCCAAGAACTTTACAGTGTTCAACAATAATGAATACTATTACACTTAAACAGTTTAATTAAAATTGCCGTTCAAAATGGATTGTAATTGGCGTGCGTAGTAAACTTCAAGAGACCAGGCTCGCAGTAAGCGTTAGTAGGTACTCGGTTACTTCGAAATAATTAATTGAGCAATTGTAACTTGCCTACTTAATCTCAGGCGTCAGATAGAAGGGTTGTGATACCCTGAGCCTCTGATAAAGAGTTAATTACACGACACGTTGCGAAAGTGGCTCAGACCTCGGTATTCTCGGTGCCAGCACTACCAGCATTCTCATATCTTCATCGGTGCTACAAAAACTGGTTGCCAGTTGCAAAACTGTTGGCACGTAAATTTGCCGCTGCCCAACAACAATGGCGTAGCTGTTACTGTAAACAAAACAAGTAAAGCATTAGCATTCAGTTACGAGACGAAAGGCGTAGTGTTGCAAGCGTAAAGCGAGAATGTAATTAATCGACATTTATTCGATTATTCTGTCAAATCGATTAATTATGTAATTTAAAGGCAAGCTTGACCATTCGAGATAGGGATTAAGGAAATTGCTGTTTCAAAGAATTTTAATAGAACCAACAGGATGGCATAAACTTAAAAAAAGTAATTATAACAAGGTGAACTAATTTATTCAGAAATGTGACTATTAATAGTTCTAGAGCCTTTTTATTATCCGGTTGACTGTAGTAATTATAAAATACATGGTCATTTAAGATATTGGATGTCCGTGAACAAAGTCCGTGATTGATCAACAAATAAATCATGATAGGCTGATTAAAACAAATTCATTGATTATTTTGTGACGATCGTTAAATTCGATAACTAATTTAGACGTCCAAATTATCATACTTAATTAAAGATGACTCAAAACTTTACTTTTATTGGTTTATTTTTATTGGACGAGTAATTTAAAACAACGTCTTCACTTATGTCAGCGCTTGCGCAGTTTCGTGTCGTTCCAATTTTAAACATGGCAATATGATTCGTCAGTTGAGAAGTAGGTTGGTACCTAGGTAGGTACTTTTAGTGATAATCATCATGATGAATTATGTTGGGAGTGCAAGGGGTCAGGAACTCACAGTTAAACTGAAACCATTTATCCTAATGACTTCTAAAGATCTTACCTAGACAGATAGACACGTTGCTGATGTCTAAAGATTTAACTGCAGGTTACTCAATCAGTGGTTAGTATAGTTTAAGAAGATTATAAATATCAATGATGACTCAATATACGGAACACAATTGTCTTTAGTCTTAAAACAACAATTCTTTAGTCCACTAACGACTATTGTGTGTATGATAAAACGATTTGTCGATCATCATTGACATAGAATATTACAGGCACATATTGTATGGTTGCGAACAAAAAATACTCAAGCTCATTTCTGTGGATGTTTGACATAAATTGATACATTTTGCAATCACAAGAAAAAGCAGCGAATGGGGATTACTTTTACATATGTATCTCGCTTGTAAAGTTAAACCACCACCATCAACATCATTTAAGGGCGGAATCGCCCACTGCTGGGTATAGTGCTCCCCTTTCTTCTGCCATTGCTCTCAGTTCTGTGCGTCCTTTATCCATCTGTTTCCCGCGATTTTGACGATTTCATCAACCCACCATGCTTTTGGGCGGCCCTGGTTTCATAGGGGCCTATAGTGGCCAAGGCTGCCCAGCCTTGGCCACTATTCGGTTAAAACCTTACTCACCCACTAATTAATTATATGCTGATTATACAGCATCCTCATCAGTAGACAAATAAGGGATCCACAATAAAAATCTCTCTCGATTCTAAAAGAAACTTCTTCTAACAAGACTAGCATAATTATTCACCAAAAAAATTCTCAACGTTTCGCTCATTAATAACCGTGTCGTGAGTAATTAACCGAATACAGTAACTAACAGACAGCAAGCTTACATCACAATAAACACTTCTAATAACCATACAAAATATGAACAAATGACACGCCTTTACATGTAAAACCACAGAGTAAGGAAGCACAGAAGGACATCTCGGTAACACTTCTGACAACGCCCAAATAGATATTTTACACAGACAATCAATACAACAGCTAGACGAGTAAGAATGACCAAATGCAGCTTCCACATCTACAATATCCATAACTATATGACGGAGATTCTTCAGGCTTTAAACTTCCCATGGTCCAATAGCATTGAGTAGAATTCAAGAGCACAAGTGAGTTTTTGTTTAACAGAACCCTTATACTTTCGTTTCGTCTGTCCGTCCGCTCGGATGTCATATAACTATTTTCTTCTATTCTTCTCCGTCTCATTCACCATACAAATCTTTCCTGTTAAAGTCCTATGAACACTTTTGACAGGACCCAGTATGAGTACTCTTACTCTTTCTCTTGCTCTCTTACTCTCTTTATTTTCAGATAAACTACAATCGTTTTGCTTTCTCCGCTATTATAAAAGCGTGTTGCTATTATTGATATACATTCTCTGGTATGTCTTCTGTAACTATTTTGTCCTACAACTTCAGTAACAACTCATACAATCTCCCGCACGTTTTTGCTAAGTAACTATTTAGTTTTAAAGTAAGATAAGAATGGTTTGTTGAAGTGCTTGTTCCTGGTACAGTTATGTTTGTTTCATTTGGTTGGTCGTTGGTAAATAGAACATCCGTAATACTTGGAACAAAGACCGGGATTATGGGAACGATAGTTGTAATTCGATCTTTTGTTGTTTGATTTGATCAAATACATGTGCCTGTGAATGTGAATGAGTCGTTCAGTGCTAGTGTATAGTAAATTTTTTTTTGTAGTTTGGTTTACGAATTCGGGTTCTACATTAAAGTGTGTTTCATTCATGTTATTCGTTTTTCTTCCCTTCAGTTTATTTTTATCCTATTGACAGTAGCTACACAAACGTGGAATCTGTCTGTTATGTATGACTAAGAATAAGACTATAGACAACCACTGGCAAAATCTCGCCAAACCTACTTCGAATAAAACCAAATAATATACATATTGCATAGCTAGATCCCGAGCAATAATTAGCCTGGAGATTATATCTCTCTGATGGCAACCAGCATTCATTGGTCGATAACATCGTAGTACGATCGAATCGTGACGATAATGGCGTTACCCACAAGGTTCGACGTCTCTTTCTCAAAATAGACCTATGTTAGTCGACAGTTACGAGCTGTTAGGTAATAAATGCCAATAATTTTAGCTTTGCAATTGGCACTATCATAATAATACTGTTATTTAGGCATAGGCATTTACCCTGCCACAAGTAAACTTATCAGCCATTAAGGTACGAACGAATTTAAATTATTTATCAGCTATTAAGTCAGTAATTGACATAGGAACAGGCTTTGCTATTAGTTGTTAGAGGTTCATTGCCTTTTCAAAATCATTAACATTGTTTGACACCAACTGAGAGACACCAATTTCATACCTTTAACAAGGTATATACTTCCTCTATCTATCACCTACATTGATAGGTGACTAACCACAAAATACCAACGTATCATTATTTTCATTTAAAAAAATCATGAATTTTCATTCGCCTACTTCATCATCATCTGCCTAGCCTTTTCCCAACTATGTTGGGGTCGGCTTACAGTCTAACCTGATGCAGCTGAATACCAGTATTTTACATGGAGCGACTGCCTATCTGACCTCCATAACCCAGTTAATACTGGGTAATACGATACCCCTTGGTAAGACTGGTTGTAAGACTTTTTGGGCCACTGACTAACTAACGACTGTCAAAGATCTACAAATGACACCCGGGACCAACGGCTTAACGAGCTTTCCGAGGTATGGAGGAAACTCGGTATGTAATGGGTGGTCACCCATCCACAGATCAACCTAGGCAAGCACGGCTTAACCTAAAGATCGATCCGAGCGGCTTTTATTATTTAGCCACGAGCTCCTCCATTCGCCTACTTCTACTTCTTATTTGACCCACAAATCGGACCAACTGTTTCAGTATCTACAATCGCACTTGTTAACACTATAATCTGATCCAACACAAAGCTTCCTACATACGCGATTCCTTTCCAAATCTACAGTTATAGTGACAATACCAGTGTTTCCCCTAGTTTCTGAAAGTTCCGTGTTTACTAACCGTAGGCTCTCATTGACCATAGTTATCCATTGGACAGTTCTCATTATGCATATCCAAAATCGTATTTATTGGAGTGAGTTCGGTGAGGTATGCTGTGTACGGACCGCTAGGCACGTGCGCTTGCTAGCTACTCGCATTCAGTGGTGTAGTATATGGGAAATTGTCAGATGCTTTTGTTAATGAATGTTGGTTGGCTAAAGAAGAAATGACAGACGTACCATTTCTATTTTTTTTTTAATGAAACAAAGAAAATTAAACGAAAAGAATCAAGGAGAAAAGGGGAAAGATCATCAAAGACATTCAATTGTTAGATTAAAAGTTACTTATATTGCAAAATTAAAATAAAAAAGTTACCACGCGCAACACATGTTAACATACTTTCCATTGATCGTCTTAAGTTCATAATGAATCGTAACATCTGTCACTTCGTCGGTCCTAAATTATAATTTACAACAGAACAATACCCAATCAAAAACGTTTATCAAACAGCCTCACAGTCAATTAATTATGAGTCGACTCGAGTGACATCAGAAGTCTTACACTATTGCTTATACTGTGAGCTTTCGCCGGCATTATCTAGGCATCTGGGTGCGAAGACAATGGCGCGCGCATGCGTAATGCGTTATCTCACATCTACCTCTTGCCACACTCTGCTCTCCTAATGAGGAACAGTGTTCCACTTCTCTTGCAATGCTAATTGAAGACTCAAAATCAAACCTACAGAGAAATTTCTACTTCGCTAATAAATACTAATTGATTAATTATCACTTTTGAAATTGTACTCAAGTCAAGGTTTCTTTTGTTTTAGGTGGAGTAGTATAACGGTAGCCGTGCCTCCCAAAGGATGAGGAATAAGCATCGATGCTGGAAACGCTGCTTTGGCCCAGACATACTGAAATCAACAGGTAAGTTTCTTAACAAAACACATTCTATTCATACTTTATCGTACGGCTAAGCAGAATGATAGAAATAATTTAGAGAGATAATGCGGCTAAAGTTAATCTAGAACACAAATCACGTACATTGTCTATGGAGAAATTGCAGCAACACGAACTAAACTTGGCACATGTTCAACTTTGGTATCGGCGTGTGGATGAGAAGAGGTGGGGTTCCTTTGAATTGATAAAATAAGATAGGATAAACCTATTGATAATGAAAATAAAGGCTGAATGTCTTCCTAGTTTTAAAACTCCAGGTCTTATTTTCATCAAGCCAAGTAAGAGCTCAAACTTCCTTGTGAATAAGGAAGTTAGCTAGCACGTGAGGTTTGAGAATTCGAAATATTAATTAAGTTCACATTTTAGTGGTGATTTCGACTAAAGTTACAGATTTCTTAATAACCATTACAGTTGTTACCTCTGTATAATCGTAACAACTGTAATGGTTCCTGGTTCATTTAATGTGCTGCCTTTTAACAAAACGTTTTATGTACTGTTTATTACTAAAATCACAGTTAGTCACTAATGGCCATTATTTTGATAATAGTATTGTCTAAGCACCGTTACCAGCAATAAAAGTCGATAGCCGGAATTACTTTTGATACAAACATGAAAATTGGTGCAGGCCTATTAAATCAGTTATGGTTGAACCAAATGGGTTCTTGATTTAAGCTATAAATACTCCAACTAAATATCCATTAAAAGAAATAAAATAGAAATTGTATTATAGTAGATAACATTCAAGAATTTATTTGTTCTTGGTAAAACACTTTCAGTTTCTGCTTTCGAAGTGCTATTTTCTTGCAGTAATTCTTGGAAGGATATCGTTTGTTTATAGGTGATGAAGTGATGAATAAGATTTAAATTGTGTGTAAACTGAGAGCCGTTTCCTTCTACTCTGAAGCGAGACACACCGTGTAACAATGCATTTGCGCATTGTCATATCCCGCCCACGTGGGGCCGTATAATTTCACGATTTAAACGCACCGCCTTACGAAATACATCTAGGGGAGTGCGACGATAAATAACCAACAAATTACTCAGTTCTCGCGATACGTAGTACACGTGCGACGGTGACATTTGCATGCCTGAGAAATGTTTACAGCTTGTTGAATCTACAGTCCGTAGGAAGTGAATGAATGTGGCGAGCCTCGGGCGTTTAATCAACGGCGTTGTGTGACACCGGCTTTATAGTTTACGTCAGAATCGCATGATTTTCTGCTGATTGTCTAACTTAAAACGTGCTAATGACCTTACGATTGAAAATTTAAAGGAACTTTGAACTTCACAAATGTCTAAACTTTGTCTTCCTATTAATCTTCTTAATGTAAAGTACAACAAAGTCTGTTGTCAACGATTCAAAGACACAGCTAACAACATTTTGTTTCTCCGCCGCGATCAAATTAAACGTTCACCAAAAGTTTGCTAACCAAATTAACAATTACGGCTTTCCTAATCATTCCTATTGTTTGCGTCGTTCAGCTGTTTAACTTAACGATTGAATTATACGAGTAATTCCGGATGGCGCTGACTAGACGCTGACTGGGTTTTGAATTGCGAATTTGAATGAAATGTGAGCCATTTCGTTAGCGAATAGCTCTCGCAGACTATAGGGAATGCCACAGACTCCTGACTCGTTGTGAAGACGATTTGGCTGCAGAAATGCGGAATAGGATTGTTACCTCATAAAGTTATGGACTGTTAGTGGCACATAAAAGTGTGGAAGAATAGAATTTTGCTTCCGGAGTTCACGATAGGTTTCTATCAGGTTCTTGTGAAAGTTATAGAATCTCTTGGAAATATAGAATGACTTCATTCATGTTATCTGTTTAACTAACGTGTTTGTTTTGGGTTTGCCAGACGAGTTTTAACCCCGAATGGGGCTATTAGTTATAAGCTCACTTAAGTAAAACCGTTGTTAACACTACTTGGACGACATCATACTTTTTTTGTAACATAACGCAATATTGTCTAAACCTCAGGATATTTTTGCCATAAAGGCAGAGAATTTAGTAAACCCATGTTTAATCAACAAAAGACACGACAATTTTTTACTCCCTAAAAATAAAACCGTCCCCAATTAAAAAGGGTCTACTTGCACTTCCGTAAACGAATTAAAGCTTGATTACAGTTGCTGTATGATTTATGTGTATGCGTGTCACGTCCCTAACTCAAGGTTTGTAAAAACCCTACGTTACTGTTCTTTGGGCTCAATCATTAAAGGAGAGGGTGGAACACTCAGGAACTTAACCACACATATTATGTACCTTAGGACTCAAATAGATTTTTAATTGCTTGGGTTTTATCTTTATTTTATATCCCACTTGCAGAATGAGTAATATAGCATTTAAAGTTTTGTTTAAATAATACTTTAGGTACGTGATTGATAGTAATAGCTGTAGGGCTGGTGTAAATTCTCTCTTTGTTTCTAAAACATGAATATTTAAGTAGCGCAAGTACAGTGTCATATTTCAACCATTAAACAAATCACAGTAAATCAGGCCTAAGTGCTTAACACACACATAGGTAGATGCCTAACTACTGTATTAACATTCTGTGCTTTTCAATAACTCTAAAACTTAACGCCTGTAAGCCGAATCAATGAATTGTCGCATTTAACATTTCGAAATCTCTTTCGCAACTATTTACCGAAAGGAAACAGATTTAGTCGACAAAATGCTTAGAACTTTGTCTATTATTACGTATTGGGCACTTATAAGTCGTTTACTTAGATGAAATCGTCAGTTCTACGTTAATCTCTATACAATGACGAAACTGGTGAATGTCAATAAAGTATCGGAGCTAATAAATTATTGAATGTATCTGACTTATCCTTATTGGTTTATTGAAGTTAATCCTATTCAGAATAGATCGCTGACAAGATATTTCGAAATATGTTCGAATGAGAAAGATAGGTTTTATGAAATTGTGTAGAAGTCTCATAAACTTTGAGATTATCATTGTGTTTGTTCAGATTTATAAAAGTAGATATAATTGTACATATTTGTGGGACAGATAAAGCCCATTTGTAAGATTAAATCGTTTTATAGAACTCCAGAAAGCTGTTATATCGAATTATCGGCTCTCCATTTCAAAAGCTTTCATTCTCTCGAGATACTAACACTCGACTACCTTGTAATACAACGTAAATACACACCTACTGTAAACCAAACAAAACCAATCATAAATCCGAGATAAAATCAACTTGCACTGCAATAAATTGCCATTTTCGAGAGAAGCTATTATTAAGTAAGGCATTTAAAAAGAATAGAAATAAAAGTGGTCCCCGGGGCAAGGAGCAATTAATGGCGAAGAGATTAACCAATAAATCGAAGCGAGCTTGCCGCGGTGGGGCGACAACCGACTGTCTTTAGAGCATGAAGCGCAGTTATAGAGCGCCTTGGCTCTTCTCCTGCCCACAGTTGCATTGGAAACGAGCATCATCATCTGCCTAGCCTTTTCCCAACTATGTTGAGGTTGGTTTACAGTCTAACCGGATGCAGCTCAATACCAGTATTTTACATGGAGCGACTGCCTATCTGACCTCCACAACCCAGTTAGTACTGGGTAATACGATACCCCTTGGTAACACTGGTTGTCAGACTTGGGCCACTGACTACCTATAACGATTGTCAAAGATCTACAAATGACACCCGGGACCAACGGCTTAACATGCTTTCCGCGGCACGGAGGAAACTCGGTATGTAATGGGTGGTCACCCATCCACAGACCAACCTAGGCAAGCGCGGCTTAACCTAAAGTTCGATCCGAGCGGCTGTTATTACTTAGCTACGAGCTCCTCAGCATTGAAGAAATTTAGAAAAAAATGCAATGCCAACTCCTAATTTGTAATTGGCTGCAAGAGAAAATCGTCGTCTTGTCAGACTATATAGTGCCTCTGTCTCAACAAAAATAGATGTAGTGTGGACACAGGGATCTGAAGCGGTTTTGGATTCAAAATTGTAAAAAGCATCTTTAACACTCATCTGTAACAAAAGCTCTTTGTCTTGCGCACTTTACGTTAGTACAATTCATTTGTATGTGCTCTTAATTATGTCAGTTCCTATTTGTGCTAAAAGATTTTGCAAGACCTTCTATAGCTTAATTAATACCCTAGTTCCCGACGTATCCTCGCACCACCGTACCGCCGTAATGACGCCCGATAATCGGAGACATCCTTCCCGGGACCTTTGAGCTCGTTTAAAGGAATTTCTATATTTTTGTCGAGAAAAAATTGAGAATTTTAACAAGGGGCGCATCAAATCCCCGCTTGCAAAGCCATTAAGCTCGCCGGTTTCTAGTTTATTGAGACTGGAAAATAGTTTTGTAAACTAAAGTTGTAAAGAGAACCAGCTAGTAAGCTCCTCGATAAAGTAGCTTATTTATTGATATGTGTGTCTTGTATAAAAACTCGATATTTTACTCTCATTTCCGACTTGCACTCAAAAATAGAACCATTTATAAAACAGATAACGTCTTAACTGCCGTGTCGCCCAATCTCAACATCAACGGAAACGATTGTTTACTCAAATGATAAACAAACTGGCTTACCATAAAACGACCAATAAAAACCTGTAACGTCCAATAAATTCCCTGCAATAAACAAACAGTGATAAATCGTCCTATTTAATTCAGAATCGGGGGCGTTATCGCAATCTTTTCAATATTTATTAGCGATTCACCTATCATGGATTTTTTTGCGCAAGCTCTACGGTATTTTCCATGTGCAGTCAAGATCGTGACAAGCCTAATTGACTAACGTATCCAGAGATCAGGCGGAACACATGCAAAGCCGCGGTTGTCACATCGATTTGCCGCATAAAGCTCGCCGTGCAATGCCTAAAACGTCCTTCCGTGTAAACTGGTTGCAAGACCAACGAACCGTCAGGGTTGCCTTTTCTGTACTTTCGACCAGGGCTGCAGAAAACGCATGGATGCTGCCGTAATTATGGTGTCCGATAGCCATGTATTTGTGTTGCTATGCGGAAACATTCATAAGTGAACTACGGAACATCCTACCGTACTTTCTGCTCGCCGCATTTTATTGTTTTATTTTCAACTTTGCAAGAAATTCTATGTTCTTAATTAGGCCAAAGATAAGTACCGCTTGATTGACATTAGATTGATATTTGATCGCGAAATATGGCGTGAATAATGGCTACTTGTTAGTTAACTGTACTGAGTAGCTAACGGATTTAGTTTATCGGTCTAAAAGCACGGTTAAAGCTAACGGAATTACTTTGTTTATCGTAAATCTGTTTGGTTAACGTTGTTTGTTACACATCTTGAGTTCTAAACTAATAAACAGATGAAGTTAAGCAGTAACATGCATACTAATGTTAAGTTAACATTGATGTTTACCAATATCCGTAAAGTAAGTAGCCATATTGGTAATTTCCTCACACCTATCATGATCTCCATATTAATCTCTGGTATTTTGAAAATTATAGACAGATTCATATCGGATGTTTTTCCTATTTTCTCTTGTAATAAACTGGTTATATCTTAAATTGTTTTATTAATTTATTATTGAGACCTAAGATAATTCACATATTTGTTTCCGTTTTGTCAAAATTACCCGTTTCAAACTAAAGAATCTAAAGAATACATTTCAGTATATAATGTGACTGTTAAAGTCCGAACTAAAAATTAACATGTCCCAAATTCTTGTGGGCAAAGCCCGAAAAATCAACTGTTCTTAATAGAATTCTTACATTTACCAACTCAAATATACAACCTTTTACAGTAACAGATATATTCAAAATATCATACACCACGAACAATCAGCATCAGTAACATAATATTTTACCAACCTCATAACTGTACCATACCATACCATACCCCTACTATATCATACCAACCTAGATACTCAAAATATGAAGCAACATGCCTAACTAAACTCGACAGCCCTGCATGATAGGCTCGCCCCACACGGAGAGGCCGCACCATTCCACTCCGCCGGTAATTATTGTTGTACCCTACACCAGTTCGTAGCGCTCCTAACACCAGTTACACAACATTACGCAGCTGGCTATAGGAAAAAATGAGGTGTGTAGCCATAGAGCCTTCTAATGCACTAGTAATAGTAGCCTTAGTATTGTGTTTATGAGTAATAGAAGATTGGTCAAGTTGTTTTACTGGCTAAGGACTGCAAAAACTTTAGATTCTATTTCTAACGTCTCAAGAGTCTAATAGCCTTTAAATATGCATCCTGGATAAAAATAAAATGGTTGAAATACTAAAAGCTTTACTTATACTTAAGACATTCGTGATCATCTACCTAGTCTTTTCTCAACCATGTTGGGGTCGGCTTCCAGTCTAACCGGATGCTGCTGAATACCAAGAAAGAAAGAAAGAAAATACATTTATTTGTAAGTGCACACAGTTAAAAATAAATAAAAAATTAAAAAAAAATTAAAACCAAAAAATTAAAAAAAAACTTATAATCTAAACAAAAAAATAAAATAGTGTGACACTGTGTGCCTCACCAGTATTTTACATGGAGCGACTGCCTATCTGTCTCCACAACCCCGTTAGTACTGGGTAATACGGTACCCCTCGGAAAGACTGGTTGTCAGACTTTGACCTGTAACGACTGTCAAAGATCTACAAATGACAGCCGGTACCAACGGGGGCTTAAAGTGCTTTCCGTGGCACGGAGGAAACCCGGTATGTTATGATGGTGACCCATCCACAGACCGACCTAGGCAAGCGCGGCTTAACCTTGATAATAGACTGCTACTTAAGACGTACTGCCCGTTTACGCTAAGTTACACCTAAATGAATACTTAATGCACTTAAAGCGCGCTGTTGATTTTTCGAAGCTCGTTCCTGATCTTAACGTAGAAAATTCAAACATTCCATTTAGTGGAGTCGGATAAGTCCAAATAATACCTATTGCGGTACATATCTACTCCTCGTATAAGTAAGCAGAGGTGAGAACCTATATATATTTAAGAATTGCAATGTGGATGTGCATTATAGAACATATTGGCACAAATCCAGGCTGCGAGGTACTACTAAGAATTTTTCAATTTTAAAACCTAATCAGTCTGTTAATAGTATAAAAGACAGTCAGAAAACATTATTATTTTTTATATTAATGTTTTGATATAGTACTTAACAGTTTTAATAATCATAAAAACTGAAACCTGTACTATTTAATGTTTAGATATCATTTGCACGCCTTACAAGGCAGCTCATAGTAAGACGTTACATTACTTTATTGATAACACCATGTACTTATGTACCTATGTACATAACCATAATTAATTGAATTTGGTAAATAACCATAATTAATTGAATTTGAAAAATCTCAATGTTTTGAAGAAAGGGCGGGTCGAAAGCCATTTTATATCGTGAAAAATCTCTATTAATGCCTTAGTACAGTTTCTTGTTATAATAACCATTTATATTTACCGATTCCAATCAGTTTCTAGTATAATATGTAACAAGTTAACCGCCCCTAACCAAGCCTCTGTTATGATTGTTTGTTCAGAATTTCTAAACAAACGAACTTTACTATGCAATATTGTTGTTAGAACTAATCTAACTTGTCTTTACAATTAGTTGATTGTCCAATTTGAATAGAATAAATGCTTTACAACTTAAGAAATATTGTTTACAACTTCAATCAGGCTGACGAACTTAGTTATACGGAGCAATAGGTAAGGTTCTAGATTAGCTATCAACGTTAAAAAAGTCATTAAGGAATTAATTTTCAACACTTTTCCTAAACTTCATGCATACAGGATGTAAACAGACCGTTCACGAAGCCGTCAACCAAGCATTCTGTACATCAAACTAAGTAACTTTACGCAAAAATTATTGCTGGGAAACGACTTTTATTTTTGGGATGAAAAATCACGTTTTACGGTATGATTCAATGTAACGCACTCAAAACATTGTGCTGATGGATGCATTGTATAGTACGGGGGTCGTGGAGGTGTTTAAAGTAAAGTTCTTATATGTGAAAAAGTTGGAACTTTGACCCCCAATATCTTTGTTACTAGAAGGTATAGAACAAAAAAAAAATACTGCAATGACGGGAAGAACAAGTGCCTTTCGGCTTCGTTAAGGGTATGTTACACCCTTTATATTAATATTTTTGCAACGTAAAAGATAACACAAGGAAGCACTTACGGTAAAACGAGGCTTTGCATTTGATACCATCATCTGGTCGCCTTCTACGAACTCATTTCTGACCAAAACTGTACTCCAGTCGCCTGTGGCAACAATCTTGCTCTAATTTCTCGAAGGATCTCTTAAGTTAAACAGCATCCTAACCAATTAATGTTCAAATGAGGAAAGGCCATAATATCACAGACCTTTGCAAAAAAGAAACGACTTTGCACCCTAATTATTATTATTATTATTTGTGTTTCAGAAGACAAAAATTCTGCCTCGTTGCTATAGTGTTCGCAAGCGCGACTGCTGAGCATAAGGTCCTGGGTTCGATTTCCAGGTCGGACAAAGTGATATTAGGTTTTTCCATCAGGAATTTCTTAGTAGCAGCCACGGAGTCTGGAATTGCGCTCGGTTGATGGCAATAGGCTAGCCCCCTATTACATGGGACTTAAACATAACTGGCGAAATGTGGGTGTACTATTAGGTACACCTCTGCCTAACACTTCGGGGTTTACAAGCGTGATGTTATGTTAAGACACGAATTCATATCAGTCGCCCGAAATTTTACTCGCCGCATGTAGCTTCACATCTTTCTAAGCTATCTAATTATAAATTCTTTGACTCACTAGCAATAAACTTTACTTATCTACAAACATATTACACAAATATATGTACATAATAAACACATCTTCATATATAATTAGACATAATTAATACATGAATAGCAAAGTGTCTGCTCTTCAACTAATTGAAATCATCCCGGAAACTTTCATAGGAGTGTCATGTCTATGTTAATTAATGTGTGCGTACGCATCATTAATTACATGGAGCTTTATTTCACACCACTCTGTACAGCCAAGTATTCAAGACATTACGGTATTATTATGTATGTTTTTTTTATTATATGATATAGATGATATGGCTAGAAAGGAGGTGACTGCTGAGATGACGAGTAATAGAGAAGTATGGAAGATGAAGACATGCTGCGCCGACCCCAAGTAGATTTGGATAGGGGCAGGAGAATAATGATGATTATGTATGTTTTTACAAACTTTTTAATTACACAACATTTTGTATCAAGCAAAATGGTAGAAAAAAACGAAATAGTTGAAAAACCGGCCACCGAGACCTGATCGGATTCCAGAATTTGACAGACATGTACTGAAATAACTGTCAAAGTCCGCAAGTGCGTAAGTGTCGGCAGAAAGTCCTGTCCGGTCGGTTTGACCACACCATAAGAGTGTGTTTCCTGACAGGTCAAATAATTCATGTGTTTTCGGTTTGGTAATTTTGGTATAATGACCAAAATAAACAGAATTTCTTATGAATTTAAAGAAACACTACTTTGTTGGTCTAGTGGTTCGCAAGCGCGAAGGCTGAGCATGAGGTCCTGGGTTCAATTCCCAGATCGGTCAAAGCGTTATTGGGTTAATCCATCAGAAATTTCTCAGTAGCAGCCACGGAGTCTCGATTCGTGCCCGATTGATGGATTTGGCCCGCCCCGATTACATGGGACTTAAACATAACTGGCGAAATGTGGGTGTACTATTAGGTACGCCTCTGCCTAACCTTTTGGGGATTACAGGCGTAATGTTATGTTATTATAAGTTATGAAACTAAACAGATTTTCTTATGAATTTATGAAATAGTAAATGTCTAAGACTAACATCAACTACTAGATATTCAAGCAAATCCCGATATAGCCTGGAATAATGTCTCCAAATAAGAGTTCAATAACTCTACCTTACTTACTTGACTATGCTGATGGGATGGGTATTGCAACCTCTTTTGACAGCTGCGTATTTTGCATAGAATTGGTTTGAAATGTTGTTACATATATGTAACAAGGGCAACAGCATCTTCGATATAGCCTTCCTGTCTTCTAATAACAAGGCACTGAGATTACCAATGTATCTGTCAATCGATTATGGCCAGTATTGATAGGTACACGATGTATTATTATAATGTAGCTTAAATGAAGTTGATATTACGTATCATTTTCAATTAAATTTATTCAAGTCGTAAACAGTGACACATCTTTCGAAAATTATGCAACAGAAATTCTTAGTGTTTGTGTTTTCTATGACAATTATAGTAGTTTTCGGTCTAAATTGTCTATTTATGCATTGCAGGTGTAAACACTGCGAACTTCGTTAGCATAATTTCGGCAGATGTCTTGCTGTAGGTCAGTGGTGAAGGTTCCCTAAAACTCGATTCCTACCGGCTTCCTTTTGAAAAATAGCATAGTCAGTATTCTATACACAAATAATATAATCACATTAAAGATATGTACTTCGGCTTACCTCTTACAAAAATTGACCCTTCGCTACTGGTATTAAAATCATAATGAGAGCTTTCCATCACTCTACATTAATTACATACACATGTCTTGTGTCCGTCTAGTTAAATAAACACATATGTAAGTACATACACCAGCCTCATTACTAACGACCAAGCTCAGTATTTGTACAGCGCATATCGGACTCATTGGCTTGCATCATACCAAAGTTGTCAACGACAAACGACAAACGTTGTCGACGACAGCGGACCACGTCCTGTGCCCTATATGTATGCTTATCGAGTAACATGACTCGCTAATCGAATAGAATAACAAGAACAATCGATTAAGAATTCGATATGAAAATTCTTTGCGATTCGGAATGTCGCTCGCTGCTTTAATATACTCGGGATTGTAGACAGAGAAAATTAATCTTGAAGATCGGTAGAGTAAATAAAAGTAATTGGATGCTGTCAAGATTCTACATGTGGAATTTATATAGGTTGTTTCAGCGTATGTGCTCAAAACAATTTAATATTAAAGCCAGTAGCTAAGATCCTGTTACACACCCACTATTTCCAAGACTTGATAAGTCGTATTCAAAATCTCCTTGAACCCTCTGGAGATTAAATTGTTCAAAACTCAATTAGGTATATCAAGATAATACCCCGCTGCCAAAACCTAAGATCATTAGTTCAATAACAAGACCATTACCTACAACGACAAAGCTCAATTGTCGTCAAGTCAAATAAATTACTCACTAATCCGAATGTTTGTTCACGTATCTTATCAGGACAAGGGACAAACGTCAATACGTAGTAACCAACTAAACATTTATTCATAGGTACTCAAATTCTTAGTAATCTTATACCAGACACTTTAAATTTAAACTTATTCTTATCGCCTCTCATAGCGGTGTCAGTCCATTTCCTATTGTCAGACATTCTGACAATGGACTGGGACTTTGACAAGGGCCTGCTGACGTAATTATACGTGCAAGCGAGTTAATTAGTCAGTCATTGAGTCGGTTTTACTGTGCAGTCATTGTGGATAATAGTCGGTCGGGCAGACTCGCGCCCTCTCTACGAACCACGTCGATCGATGGCTCGATAGTTGAGTCAACGGATTAAAGCCGATTTGCTGGCGGTTTCACAACAACGTCTCTTGCGATCATGCTAGATTTTGTCAATTTCTATTCAAGGAGAAACTTTGAGTTAGGGGAATTGGAATTATGTAAGTGTTGCATCAGATGCAACAGTGTTGTAGTTACGCGGCTCTTAAAATCAACTGTGACCATTGTAATGGTGTTTTTGGGTGATGAGAACAAATGCCAACCGTGCCTTTTGCGAAATTCACAAAAAATGCTATGTAAGTATAAAAATGCAATTATAATGTTTCGCTACACTACACGAGCTTCCTAGCACGCAAGCGCAAATAAATCATAATCATCGAATTATTAAAACTTCACGGGGTCCATGAAATAACCGGACATTCCATTAACCAGCAGTTCAGCCTTTAAATAACTTCCATTTTATTTTAACTAATTCCAAGTACCTAACTAGAAAGCAGAAAAATGCCGACTTTAGGTCTATTATTTTAAAGTGCATGCCTACATAATTTATGTTAAGTGAAGTTTTCGAACCGAAGATTTACAGCGTTTTGTTTTAATTGTTAATCTATTAATGAGTTACCGAAGTATCGAAGTTGGGAGTCGAGACCACACAGAGTGTGAAATATTTCACAAGGTGGTCACGATCCATCAGATTGGTTGGATTCTACACCGATATTGTTTTATCGGAGTCATTTTACGGATGTACGATGGATTGGTTTGATAAGAATGCTCGTGTGCATTGCATTTACGAAACATCCGGTGCAAAGACACTACGGATAGTTCTCATCGACATCGCTGTGGGCAGACACGCTGCATTGAATTTGATGAAATAATGCACTAACTGTAGAATTGCCACCAATAAATAATAATAGAAAGCATTGATTTACGTGTACTGCGTCTTTTATCGCTTTAACAGATTGAAAATACGAATATTGGATTGATTTAATGCTTCAGATGGAGAACTTAGAACGTACGGTTATGGAAGTACTCCTGTTATATGTTTATTTAGTGGCGTGGCTTATGGGAAGTTGATTTAGGACAACGTACATAACTAGGTATGATTGAAATGTGGATTGTTATTATATAACAGACAAGCGTGGGTTATATTCAAAGTAGACAGTCAATAATGGTCTGATGTCTATAGGTTAAAGGTAAACAGAGCTTTACTCAGTCTGCTAAATAGGTTGATCTTAGAATGAAGCGCAGTTCAATACTTTGTAGACTAAAAGACAACTGACGGACTTAAAGAAGACCCTTCCTGTCATTACGATCATTTTTTTTGTTCTGGACCATACCTAGGAACAAACTAGTTAAGGAGGTATCAAAGTTCCAACCTTTTTACATTTTTTTTTAAATACACGTTTTTAATGTTGTAATTTTATTTTAAATACCTTCATGGCCCCAGTACTATTCAATGCAATCGTCAACACAATGTTTTGAGTACGTTACATTGAGTCCTACCGTAAAACATTTATGCCTCAAAAAAAAAGTCGTTTTCCAGCAATAATTTTTGCGTAGAGTTACTTAGTTTGAGGTACAGAGTGCTTGGTTGACGGCTTTGTGAAGGATCCCTTTACACCTTGTATATCCTTAATCCTTTAAAACCCATTACAATAGAAGACGACGTAATAATCATAATCTTTACTACGATACCGACGGCACGGTTGGCGCAGTGGCAGAGCGATTGACTGCTGCGTTTCGTGCCGCGGGTTCGATTCCCGCACGGGTAAATACTTGTATGGCCTACAGGTAGGTGTTCTGGATCTGGCTGTTTGTGTATGTGAATTTAAATGTTTGTAAACGCACCCACGATACAGGAGAAATTCCTAGTGTTTCCAACGTTTATTATGAAAAATAAAAAACAATACCATAGATTTACGTACTGAAGCGAGATTCTATCAAGAATAGACCGATATCCGCATTATAAGAGTGGAAAACTCATCGATCATGCCTTACTAACATCGATAACTGTTCCAAACGCTTTGCATTCATACGATGGTTATATACCAAACAAACATTGAATATGCAACCATCTGTCATAGCAGGTATGAATGAAATAGTATCCCGTCTTCGCGATATACATGCAGCGATCATATTTGTCACCTGCAACGGTGAATATGAATGGTGGCGTAGCTCGTTCAAAGCTCTGGGAACTCAGTGTTTAGCATCAATTAACACATTGGCTATAGTTCGGTGTAACGTGGATACGTGGTTACAGAAAGGGCGTTGACCTTGGTGATTGGCTTTTTTCTCAGATGCTGTGTGGTACTGCTATTCTGGTTATCATTGCTAGAAAAGTCAAGCACTTAATTGTTTGTTTGCCAACGATCTTTACCGTAAGGTGGGTTTTAATCCCCGAAGGGTTAAACAGAGGTGTAACCAAGAGTACACCCACATGTTGCCAGTTATGTCCAGGTCTTAAGTAATAGGGGTCAGCCTATTGCCATCAACCGGGCACGAATCCAGACTCTGTGTCTGCAACTAAGAAATTTCCGATGAAAAAGTGCAATAACAATTTGCTCGACCCGGGAATCGAACCAAGGACCTCATGCTCAGCAGTCGCGATTGCGACCACTCGACCAACGAGGCAGTCTTGAAAAAATCTGTTTAAAGTAACACTTCGAGTGTCTTGTGGCTGAGAATCTTGACATTCGTTTTGAGAGACAGTAAACAGTAGAAAACTAATTAGTTGACCATCTATGGTCATGTGTTGTGATGGTCATATGTTGGTCGATGGTCAAAGAGTTAATTGGCAATCAAATTAAAGAATTTAAATACCTCTAAACACACAGAAAACAAGGCACTAGTCGAAAAAAACTTTCCGATTATCTTGTTAATTTACATACAAAGAAATTGGGCGACCACCCAAGACACTTCCGTTAGTTTTATCACTTAATTAGTATTTCATCTGCGCTATGTTAAAACGGTTATAATTTATGAGTAACACACGAACAAAATGTATTGGACCACAGAGGTTACTATTAGTACCTTATGTAATGGATTAGGGAACCTTTAACATGTATCAAAGCACATATGTCATGGAGTTGTCGAATGCCAATATATATAACTAAAAAAACATTGAATTCGTGACCTGCATTCCGTTTAAAACTATAAATCATAAATGAAAATACCTGACACGCTCACACACATATTTTACTTCAATTACAGACACTAAAGAATTACTTGAAAACCGTCAGCTGTTGCGAAACTTATCCCAAAAAATAGTTTACAAATATTTTCTTATGGATGACAGCAATGTTCCCACGGTAGACATACCGGTCGGAAATTGTTCCACATGAACTTTTTAATTTATATAGTTTATGACACTCGGGGATAATGTAGCTTCCCCAAGAATTTTCGGTCTCTGATCAGTAGTTTCGAAAATTACCCCCTACATGCAAATATAACTCTTTATTTAGTTAGTGTAGATGAACAGTGCTTTGTCGATCCTGCAATGCTATCACCAGTACTTCTTCTGTCACATTCCTGTTTTAACCAACTCAGTCACAAATCACCTTCAATACCTACACGCAATTCTTTGCCGTGATTCATCATCGTGTTATCTCATTCTTCGTTGCTTACGTACAGGAAGAGAGATTTATTCGCGAGCGTGTCTATAGATCAATAAGATTATTAATCGAGACCACACGACTACAACATAATCACTTATTAATTGAACACATAGAACTCACATCAATAAAACCAACCATTCATTCACATATTGCGCAATAGAAATCGAAAAGTCTGTTGCAAAATCTGTCAGTGAGTACTAGGCTGCCAGTAGTTTTAAGATCAAAGAAACAAATTATATAAGGCCGGCTACGCGATCACGTTCGTCATTGTCTTACTGACCGGTCCAACGTGTACAAGTAGCAATTATAATGAAATACCGGTACCTACCAATGTTTTCTAAGCCCCTGGTACCTAGACCAAGATAAGGTTAGTTAAATCGGTAAGAATTGCTGTTATTTAAATTTTTTCAGTGGCCTGTTTAAGGAATGCCTGTATTTTATTTGACGAATCTAAATCATTTAGATCAATTGGTAGAAAAAAATAACACAGATGAGAAAAAATTTGAGGAGGTACCTACTACTGCTCGAATTATAACGAACTGGGCTAGTGACCCAGGGTTATTTTGAGATGAGGGCGATGATACAAAATAAAGTGAATGCAATGTTTGCACAGGAATACTATTCTTCATTCAATAGCGTCTCAATCATAAATCAGACATAGATATTTTGCTGCAATCGTCAACCAAACTTCCAATTCACAAAAAAAATCTTCTTGCGATTAGTACGAGCTACTTACTAAAGCTCGGTGCTCAGATGATTCAATATAACTGTGTTACAAGTGAGTTCAAGATAATAGTTCAAAAGACTAAGATTTAAGCCTTCCAACGCAACAGAAAATGCAGAGATGCTTACACGGCAGCCTTTGCCATACAACAGCTTAGCTTATTGAGATTTCACCGATTGATTTTGTCCTGCAAACGGTATCTGTGACATATCATTACTATTATGTAGATTTATTTATGCAAAAATGAAATATGTATGTTCTAATTTAGCAATTACCCAATGGGTGTATCATAATATCATCAGTCATCATCTGCCTATCCTTTTCCCAACATCATAATAACATCAGTATATAATATAAACTAAATCGTGTGTTATAAATTGCAAAAAGACCGCTCCGTAGTTAAGCAGCTTATGTATGTTTTGCTTTTATGATAGTTATAACTAATAAAGTAATTATCACTATCTTCGAGCTGAAGGCTGCTGCTTAGATCACCTAAGAGATTACACGGAAACCTGAGGAAAACTTCTACCCATGTCCAATGATCATAAAACAAAACAAGTTTATTAAAATGAGCATAATTATCGTACCTTAAATAATAAAAATAATAGGGCTTGATTCAGAAAGCAGTACTTCTGGACATGGCGCGTATTGGTTGGAGGTTCCTCTCTCAACCACCCCCACCACCGGTAGCTCGGACCCTGTTCCCGATACCGGTGGGCTACTATTTTTTATATATATTTTTTTTTTCTTTTTTTTTTGTATAGGAATATTTAAAAATGTAAAAAAATATGGTATTGAAACGAATAAAAGAATAATAATAATTTATATATTTTATTTTATTTTATTTATTGGAAAGAAAAACTCAGTAATGTACCTAGCATGATTGTGTATGAGCAGATTTGTAAATTGATTTGTTTATTTGTAAATTGATTTGTTTTTCTGTCATTTGCAGCTCGTGGCTAAATAATAACAGCCGCTCGGGTCGATCTGTAGGTTAAGCCGTGCTTGCCTAGGTTGGTCTGTGGATGGGTGACCGCGCAATACATACCGAGTTTCCTCCGTGCCTCGGAAAGCACGTTAAACCGTTGGTCCCGGGTGTCATATGTAGATCTTAGACAGTCGTTAGGTAGTCAGTGGCCCAAAAAGTCTGACAACCAGTCTTACCAGAGGGGATCGTATTACCCAGTACTAACTGGGTTGTGGAGGTCAGATAGGCAGGCATGTAAAATACTGGTACTCAGCTGCATCCGGTTAGACTGGAAGCCGACCCCAATATAGTTGGGAAAAGGCTAGGCAGATGATGGAAAGAAAAACTCAGTTTACAATAACTCAGTGTTCGATAACAACTGCATTAGTATAAAACTGTGTCGCAGTTATTAACGCCCACCTCCAAATAGTCGAGACATAAACAAATAATCATTTTATTATCAAGCAACTAAGGCCCATAATTATTATAAATACACAATATAATCTTAAACATTAACCTGCCTACCTACCTCTACCTAATCACTTAGAAAGAACGGTGTTTATTATAACTCTCAATAAGCAGTAACCAATAGGAAGAGGTTTATTGATAAATAGCTGTGATGGTTGCTCCTGAGTTAAACTACATACATATAAACCCGTATCCTCCTGTTGAATTACAATTCACACGCGCGGATAAGCAATTGATACTCAATATATCTATCATTGCAAGATTCAATAATGTGATACGGAGTGACTGTAAATAATGATCAACACACAATGTAAACAATGGAAACGTGGCGAGCCAATAACCAGAACCAAATTATGTAATATTGGAGAAGGAATCGAATTTATTTGTTTTGAAATAGATTGTTTGGATCGCGTTGTTAGAACATGCAGACAGGCAATCATCAAGTGTACTGCGACCCGTCTTACCATTAATCAAAGAAACTAGGACAGATTTTATTAGTTTGCTCGCAAAGATTGCTGTGCTGACGAAATGAGTTATCAAATCGAAAATTATAAGAAAATGAATGTATAAAATTGCTCAATAATAATTTATACTTGATAGTTTGTGACGGGAAAATAGAAAAGTAATGACAACATAATATTACTGCTGTTATCACCAAAGGGTTAGGCAGAGGCACCTAATAGTACACCCACATTTCGCCAGTTATGTTTAAGCCCCATGTAATATGGGGCGAGCCTATTGCCATCAACAGGGCACAAATCCGAATTTGGCTGCTACTGAGAAATTCCTGGTGGAAATAACAATTTGCCTTTGAATCGAACCCAGGACATTCATGCTTAGCAGTCGCGATTGCAACTACTAGACCAACGACGCAGTTGAGGGAATCGAGTAGAAAAGTAATACTGGGACGGTATTTCTCATGAGGAATCTGACAAAGACTGAATTCTAATAAGACTTTACTGATCTTGTTATGTGATCTAGAAAGTTAACAAATAGGCAATCGACTTAATGAAATAGTTATTGCTGGCAAATGACAAGCCACTCATCATCTGCCTAGCCTTTTCCCAACTCTATTGGAGTCGGCTTCCAGTCTAACCGGATGCAGCTGAATACCAGTATTTTACATGCAGTGACTGCCTATCTAACCTCCACAACCCAGTTAGTACTGCGTTATACGATACCGATACCCTTTGGTAAGACTGGTTGTCAGACTTTCGGGCTATTTACTGCCTATAACGACTGTCAAAGATCTATAAATGACAGCCGGAACCAACGGCTTAACGTGCTTTCCTAGGCACGGAGGAAACTAGGTATGTAATGGAGGGGTCACCCATCCACGGACCAACCTAGGCAAGCGCGGCTTAACCTAAAGATCGACCCGAGCGGCTGTTATTATTTAGCCACGAGCTGCATAAGACAGGCCACTAATATATTTAAAAAGAACTAAACAATCTTACAAATAAACAAATCAACTTACAAATCTGCTCATACACAATCATGCTAAGTACATTTCCAAATGGACACACCAAGGTCATAATTCTTTATTTTCTCATTATTCCAATTTGCATGGAGCACTTTTGTTGTGGCATTTGATTATCGCAGTTCATCATTATAAATATTAAGACGATTTCATTAGCAACCAGGTCCATTAAACCGAAGTAATTGACACAAAATGAAAAACTATCAAAGCAATACATCAAGATAATTTATATTGCAATCTGTAATAGAGTTATTACGGAATAATAAACGAAACAGCTGTGAATGAAACCAACTATTATATCATTATTAGCACCCGCTTGTGACACATAAATAGTCCTCTCTGATGAATTTATAGCGGAAATTATTATTTTACTGATAGTGTTAGCCTGTGTTATCCCACTGCTGGGAAAGGCCCCATCATTTTCATTTTTTTTCGTATCATCTACGAGGTCTGCTGCAACACATTCTGGCTGTATCAAGCTCCACAAAATTATTATTAAATACTAGCAACCCGCCCCGGCTTCGCACGGGTGCAATGTAGATACACATTTACATATAAACCTTCCTCTTGAATCACTCTATCTCATACTGAAAACTGTATTAAAATCCGTTGCGTAGTTTAAAAGATCTAAGCGTACAGACAGCGGAAGCGGCTTTGTTTTATACTATGTAAAGATGTTCAATACTTCGAACAATGTGAAGACAACACCGACCGTCATAACTTTTGATGAGTCAATCAAAGTTCTGAAGAACGCAATAAAGAAGCTGTTCATAGAACGCACAATAAAGCTATTAATTAAGAATTTAGTCGGCGAGTCGCACGCGCACCTCCGACACACGTAGGTGCTCACAAATCTCACCCGAGCCATTACTTACTGGGCCCAGACCCGCTACTGCACTATAACTATTTTTAACATCCGATATATATCTTCTGATAAATCTCCTTTCCATCTGTACTATATAAATAAGCTTTACATAACTCACGCGAACGTTATTTATCACACGCCCTTGCTTAAGGAAAAATATTTCAAATTGTACGTCTACCAAGAATTCAGTGGCAAAGATAAAGGTGTGCAGAGGAATGTCGCTGACGTTGCCGCTGCCAGGATAAAACTCGGCAAAATTGCGAATATTTTGAATTTTAAATAATGTCTACGAATGGTTGGTATTCAGAAATAACTATGTTTATGCCCTTCGGGTGTAAACGGGTGACTTATGCGGCAACTATTGCACGAACTTTCCTAATGCTTTCTTTACTGATCCAGGAACTCGGGCCACGATGTGTAGCTGCGCAGATAGTGGTCATTCTTCAACGCATAAATTACAGATCTCTCGCGGAAACTTCACGCCATCACGCTCGCCCCGGGCAGCAACGCAAACACACAGATAATGCGCTCAAATCAACTGTAGGTAATAATTCATGGTGCAGTTTAAAATTCACGTTTGCACATTAAAGCACGCAATGCAATAACGAGTCGTCTGATGTGCCTGATGGCCGGGTTTCACACGCGAATCCAAACCATGTGGCCATTGAGAGCTTAGACAGATAACAACATAAATAAAATCCGTCGAAACTTGTACCTGAATGCCTCTCTGCGGTTAATTTAGATTCAGTTGCCTTATATGGGCCTTTTTAGATTTAAAGCTCTGGCTAAATTCATAACTATACATAAATTACGTTTTACCCAGCTCAAGTTGACACGCAACTGCGTTTATCTGTAGTTTTCCAATAAACAACGTATAATTGAAGGTTTCATATTTGCTAATAGATCCGATAGACTTGTTATTCGAGGCACGCAGCTAACAAAGCGCGGGCGCAGAGGAGATAACCGGCCGATAGTCCTCTGCGCACCAGTTACGCATGCTCAATGATAACTGTAAGACGAGATACCATAAACTTTTCCCATGCTACATGATTTTTCATTAAACTGCTGTATTATACTGTGTTGTGCAACGTTTAGAAAGGAGAGGTCCATTTTCGCCGACATTGTTTGAGTTCACTTATCAATTTCCCACAAATCGACAGTCACGAATTCACATGCAGGCAGATCGGGATCAGGGCTCTGGCAAAAAATGGGACGTCGTGCGAAACGAAAGACATGCATGTCTTTGATACTCCGTTGAGGCCGATAAGAGATGATAATTGCGGATTGCGTTGGTGCTTCATCGGCGAAAATGTGCGAAGGGCGTCTGAGGAAACGAGCGGAGTATTGTGGCTTGAAGAGTAAATCTTTATTTATGTCCCTTATTCAGTCGCGCCATCTCCCGGCGAAACTCTGTGCGCCGTCATTACTCAGATATTTATTGCGTTAGCTTGTTCCGCAAACGCTCCCTGCGAGACATCGTCGCGTCGTTTATGTTAATTTA
This sequence comes from Noctua janthe, assembly GCA_910589295.1. Lineage (NCBI taxonomy): Eukaryota > Metazoa > Arthropoda > Insecta > Lepidoptera > Noctuidae > Noctua > Noctua janthe. The sequence continues at coordinate 6,436,182 of OU342561.1, forward strand.
TTCGCATTTCAATGAGACGCCTGTAAAATGGCATTATGCATTATCATGTCTTATTTTTGTATTTGTATGTACTGAGATGTAACGGCGGTTAACGTTTTTATCTGAACTGTGTTTATTGAATAGGATGCTTACTGTACTGGGAACATTACAGCACTGGCTGGTTGATAAAAGTAGAAGTACCGCATGCCTTTTAAGATGACACATCTAACAGTACCTAAATACCTAGAAACTATGACCAAACAAGTTGGTCCATTCGTTCTAACACGAGAATGACGTATGCCCTAATTTCATAAGCATACGGCGAAGAAAACACAAACCTGAATACAAATAGAGCTTTATTTTTACATTATGCGACTTATCACAGGAATCTACGGCTCATATGTTTGGTAAATGTCATGAGAAAGGATTGACGGCATAAACAGCAATTTATTTGTCCAACCCACATAACACCGTAGCATGAATTCGTAATGAAACTATTATTTAGAAATTTGGATCACCTGAATGTTGGATATGGCCCTGAGTCATCGTGATAGCTTACTTAGATGTTTACGTAGACACTTGGCTGTCGAGACAGTGCAGTGGCGTTTGAAATCTAGTTGAAGGTTATCGGAAAAGTTTACACAATATCGAAGTGTCGGTTCGTGTCCAACTGTTGGGTCAGCTGTCTATCGATCTACACCAGCCTGTAATTTTCCCATTACTGGCTAAAGGGCTCTTCTTACACAGCTAAGCAAGCGAGCTATAATCAACTGTATAATCAATTTGGCAGGTCTTTAAGATGATTCCCTTTGCTATCAACCAGCGACATCTAATATTCTTTAGGTTTCTAAACTTTTCTATTAATATCTGGGTCATAAGTTCTATGTTCAGGTCTGCCAGCATGAGGGGACTATTGAAATAAATCAGGCTCATGATAAATGACTTAACGCGTTCTTTCACCCACGGGATAGCCATATATTCTGCCTGTTTTTCATCTAGAACTGCTACCTGTCAACTATTAACAACATACCGGATACGCTTCCCACGTAAAACTTTTTTTTGTGACTAGGAGATCATGTTTCATAACTTTTAGTACTAATTTGGGATATCATTGTGCATTAACTTTCATCAAAAAACTCCCACTTTCTTACGGAAAGAGCCTATAAAAGAGCCTAAAAGATCAAGATAAGTTGCACATAAAATTATTATGACTCATGACTCCAGTTAGAATTACATCAACATCGTTATTTAACCATATAAAATGAAAAAGTATTCGATAATTAACTGGGAGTTACGTCAAACTGGTACACATATGGTCAATTTTCTGTGAGACGTCATATTGACCGTTCGAATCCCACGGTGTTACGTAAACTTCGTGGTTTGCGTTACGGTCGTTTTGTGTGTTTACTGTTCGTGTTTCACATTGTACACTCGGTCATTGTTCTACAAATATAAACAATGGTGTTGTCGTGTTAATGTGTAAAAGAAAAAGATTGTTTTTTTTCGGTGTTTTTTCTTCATGTCAAAGTTTATTTAAGACGAGATTTATGATGTCACTTGTCACATGTGAAAAGGTTACTTCAAGGCAAGCATGTACCATCGTTGACGGCACTAGATGACATAGGTAATGCTCAAACGCGAGACTGTCCATTCAACAAAAAACTACGCTGTTAAAAGCTCCACAGAATCGTGATAAAGTCATCATAATGTATTATGAATGAACCTCATCTAAATATAGCAACAAGCAGCGTCTATTTATTTACGACCAGTTATTTAGTCGCTTCTTTATCCTATGACCTGAAGAACATTACCGAAGGCGTATGTAAACATGACGGGCGGTCCTCAGACGAAGCCAATAAAGCATAATTAATAACTGGAAAGTTTGAAGCTCATTGCGATAGCGTTACCTAACCACAGTTCACTGGAGAACAATACTGCCCACCATTACCGACGGACTTAAATGATTAGCTCCTGACATAAGGCGGTCACAACGAGACTTGGACAAAGAATGGATTGGACACAGAAGGCTGACTCCATAGTACGAGTTACAACAGGCGCACACAGACAAAGACGTAACCCCTTAGCCACGAGCTGCTGGGATAACTGAGCGACTTGTGGAGCGACGCGACGGACGGAAAAAGGAGACACCCGCGATTGTTGCTTCGTAAGTCGAATCGCAAGTCACATCTCACTATTACTCTCAAACAAGTGTAGGTGAAGATTGTATATGTGTCATCGTCATCATTCTACAACAGTCCACTGCTAAACATAGGCGTCTTCAATCGCCCGTTACTTAACTAGATTTACGGCAACTCTCATCCAGTTGCTACCAGCCACCCTGCGGAGATCGTCGCTCCACCGAGCCTGAGGGCGCCCCACCTTACGCTTGGCGATTCGCGTCACGAACGCGTCTACCCCAACGGTCATCGGTTCTACGGGTAATATGGCTGGCCCATTACCACTTCAGCTTCGGTTCAAGATACGATCCCTCAGAGCGAGGATGTATGTGTGCGTTTATTTAAATACGTCGGTCACTGGAGCTGACTTTCTGGTGTCTATCTATTCTGTGTCTTGAATGCCTTGTTAGTGTAAATGAACAATAGCGACACAGGTACATTTGGCAGACGATCGCTCTTAAGATTAGGCAAGACTTTAAGCACCTTGAAGTAATAGTAGTCGCGTCACGACTGTTCCGAATTAAAAATTAATGTTTTATCGAACCGACAGACATTCTAAAACAACGGATACTTCAACTTTCAATTGGTTTTATGAAACAGTGATGCATTGTTACATAAAAACCTGTTTCGCAGTTCTCGATTCAATTTAGTAAGTGATCCGATCTGGGATCATTAATAATGTCGTAACGGGGGAAATGGTTTCTACAGTTATCTCCTTGTTGTGAGGTTGACTTTAGTTAAACGGCCTTTGTTGCGATTTGCAAGCGTGAGTCGGGTTTGTCGAGATGGATCGGTGTCTATTCATCTTGCTTGTATAACTAGAATAGGTATCGAGTTAACTTAAACTAAGGTTTGTATGAAACCTGTTTCTTTTTTTCCAATAAAAAAGATTAGGTTTCACTTTTAATGATGAAAATTACTACATCGATTGCGCAGGGAAATTTATTGTTAAGACCTAATTCCACCATCTTACTTTTTTTTTATTTCACAAAACTATTGCAAGAAGGTTGCAAACAGCGCTCACCTGACAACGTCTGTCATGACTTCACGACAGTTGTGATTTTAATAAACGTACCTACTGTTATTTTAAATATAACTACTATTATAAATGCGAAACTTTGGATAGATGGATATTTGTTAGTTTCTTACCCAACCACGTCTAAACGGCTGAACGGATCTGGATAAAATTTAGTGCAGAGATAAATTATAGTCTAGAACAGCACATAAGCTACTTTTTATCTCAAGAAAAATACATCTAATTTTCCACGCAATCAAAGTCGCTGGCAAAAGCTAGTTGATTATATATCCATTTGTTACAAAATACATTTTCTTGACTGTACCTACTTGTAAAGTGGCTTACTCAATATTATGGAAAGTGAAAGAAAAAATAATTATAATCTGATTCCGGTCGTTTAAGACTGAGGTGGTTGGGTCAGACTAAGCGCCTTACTCGCTCCCACTTGACCGCAATAATGCTGTTGTACGGATTTACCGCGGACTTAGAAGTGTTCCGTAAAATATGAGTGTTTTAGCCTTTTGTTTTAATTTTTAGGGCTTGAAATTGCTTTCTATTTTTTTAGACCGAACATTTAGATTTAGATATATTTTTTATTAAGTATGGTAAACGACAATATTCCAGAAACAAGTAGTCACTGAAATGACGTCAATTTGGATGAAACATTTATGTTTTCGTTATAGACGTCATCGTTCATCCACGTACCTATAATCCATTTACCAAAAACTTTGTGAACTCATTCCTAATACATATGTGTGCTCCAAAAAACGACAGTACAAAACGACTCCCATTTCCTTTCAAATTAAAACAAACATGTAATAAAAAACCATATTTATGATCGTCGCCAGTTTGTGGTCACAGCAACCATAAGTGTCTCCTTACTGAACCCAATTCATTTACTAATAGCATTAAAATGGATTCCCCCGCAAAGGTTTCTCGGTCAATCTGTTACACTAGATCGTTCAAATTTGAATAAACCGACTATAGGATTATTTGCTTTTAACTAACTTTAAATGTCAACACAATGAGGAATATAACCGGGCTTCGAAATTTTGTACAAAATTTTGTCCAACGTGTACGTCATTTTGCCCAACATTTACGTCATTTTGCCCAACATTACGAAATGGATTTCTATTCAATTGTTCCGAAGTTCTTGGTGCTAATAAAGTTAAATTGAATTGACCCTTTTCTGATTGAAAGTGCTAATGTTAGCAGCTGGTTCTAACCGTTAATTTAGTTTTACTCTTGCCAGTTCGGACTTAGATGACTTTGTAGGAATTGTTGGCATTGAAAAATAGAACAAGATTAAGTATTCTTTGTTTTGTTCTTTCCTGCAATAAACATGTTGACATGAATAATAAAATGGTATCCGAAAAACCCCAGCAAAGTTTTCTCATGACAACCATGTTATTAAAAGCCTCAAATATAAATCCTATTCTTAAGACAGAATAGAATTTTCATTTCGACCGACCTGACTATGGCGAAACCGGCAGGAAACGGCTTATTAGGTGCCTTCGGGACTGCTATCTTACTATTACATTTATGATCTATGTTGCAGACGAGTCAAGATTCCACTCATGTGTATTTATAATGTAATTCCTGAAATTAACGATAAAATAGGTATGTGCACTGTGCTGCTGCAAAAAGATTTATCATTTCCTGCATATGAATTTATAGTAGTACCTAATTCAATTTCCAAGCTTCAATGTGGCCATTTTATCTCGTCAATCTTTACGTTCACTCGTACATTCAGTAGTGTTGTGCGGATACAGCAGATAACTTCAACAGGTTGCCGTATTGCTATTGTACTTATTGGGTTATCTCCTTGTGCCATAAATAAAGTAGTTTGGCAAACAAGGGTATTGAGGTGTCACTATAAATATGGGACTGTAAAACAAAGTGGAACTCAAAATCAAGGTTATTGGTACTTTCAGGATTTTTACTAGCAGTTTCAAAAGCTCAAAAGTATTTTGAGCGTTCATAGGTGGTCGTAATATAGACAGTAAGACAGTCGTTGTCCCATACAATAGCGTTAAACAGTTCCCAACATAAATCATTCACGAAAGCTGCACAAATGACACTGAAGAGACAAGAAGCTTTCACTAAAGTCCACTAAAAACAAATCAAATGCAAGATTCATACAATTCAAAGTAGGGAAGATAAGACTGACACCATCCGTCTACTAAGCTGATTTACCGGGGTCTTACAATGCCTGGCCACAATAAAAGACCCAGCCACAGCTTTAAAATAATTCAGACTTCAACTGCAAACGTGCTTTCTGTGAGGGCACCTGTGATTAAATATAACCCTTTTGAGATTTATAAGTGTTTATTTCAGGCATAGAGCTAGCAAAGGAATCTCGCCTTTGTGTCCGACCTTAATAAATGTTGTTTGTAAGCAAATGTATTGTTACAAGAGCAGAGAACTGTATGAAAAATTTATGGGCATTAAAGGATAGTATTACTTTGCAAGAGAGTGCAAATAGTGCAAATCATAAGGTGCGTGTCCGCGCTAATGGTTCCTTGGAAATGTGTTCCAATATTCATGATTGACGGAAGAAGGCTGTGTTTAGTTTACATAATAGGTAGTGGTTCTGTTTGTTTAAGCGCCAAGCCCTACACTTCTGCCACTCAATATGGTCGTTCTCCGATCGATTTTGTAAAGATAAGTTAACTGGTGGTCATTATGATGCTGAATAAAATCCCGCAGCTTACTTACCTCTCACAATGCAGACAAGAAAGCTCTATTTTAACCGGGAGTCATACGCCGTGCTCTGCGTAAATAATGTTCAGCAGCTCTAATTATGCCGATATTTATTATAAACTAAAACAATGTCTATGAAAGTAAATCTCAAATGTCAGCCGCTAACGGTACAGGTAGGTGCTTATTATAATTCGTTGCGCACTCAACGCTGCTATCGAAGCTATTACATTCTTAACAAGAAACAAAGCTGGGACCGGATAAAAGTAAATGGTAGCTGCATAATTTGTCAATGATTACAAAGAGTTCAATCTGCGGCTAGGGCCTGCGACCATAAATCAAAGGCGCAGTATTGTTGGCGGGCGGACACACGACAGATATTACGAAAATACAAGTTTGCCACAAAGGTCTGAACAAGGCTGTGGCTGAATGGCAGGCCCTAATTAACTGTCAAGTAATTCGACATTACAACCATAACCATTCAGTCAATACCGTTTTGGAATATTTTTCATGTTAACCAGCAATTAACCAACGATTATGCTAACGTGTAACGGACAAGTTATCACGGATAACTCTCAACCTTTGTCCGTTCATAATCGAGCTAGTTCGGTCACAGTGATTAGTGCATTGTCAGATAGTGCTTCCAGAGAACGTTACCGAGATCAGTCGAGATGTTGCGCAGGCGACGACGATCGGATCGCGTTCGCACGCATATTACGAGCTGGCTCGGCCGCGGGCGATACAGCGACCTAACAGTACAACGGCCCTCGTGATTAGACGCCCCACGATAGCGCCCATTGTCGGTACACGATCGGCTCTTGTACGTCTTGAAATTGCGGAAATGGACACGGCTAGCACCCACTACATGCTAGCGGGACATTTCAATTGCAGTCTCCTGCCTTCGGGCAGTGTAACACATGCGATAGATTCGGCGAGGCCAATTTATAAAGCCCTTTAGCGGTTCGGTTTTATGCTTTGACATGCCTTTGAATGTCTCATCCAGAACCGTTATTGGACTATAAAAGCTCCTCGTATAGGATTTTATGGTTTTTCAGATTTTTAATGCATAATTTACCGTTCAATTCAAATTGCCTGTCCCCACAAAATAAAATAAAAACTTTTATATCGTACCACCGTCTTCAGATTCGTTAAAGTCAATCAGTTTGTCAGATACCCTTAATGGTTATCGAAATCACGCTTGCTCGTTCCCTTGAGTAATTTATAACAATCCTATATCCGTTTAAAGACCCTTCAACATCTTTAAATTGTTCGATAGTCGTAAAGATGTGACGTAAACATATTAGTAAGCGTCAACTGTCCTTGTTTACGAGGTGCCTAATGAGAAATGTCATCGGGTGAGCGGAGAGAGAAGCTTATAAAGCACCGCTTAGCTTTGATTGTCCCGGCAGATTGGAGAAAGAATCATGGAATTAATGAGTTAAGCCCGCGTTTTGGCTGGCTCGTCACTGTTACGATATGTCATTAAAAAACAAAAGATAACGACAATGTTTCTAATTATGTTGGTTCGCATAGTTACGTCAACTTAGGTACGTTCCACAGACGTCATTAAAATTTGTTTTTTCTATTCCCAAATGTCAGATGAAATATTATTTAAAATTAGAACAAGTCTGTTGAGTTCATAGGTCTATCGCGGCAGGATAGACGTATTCAGTTAAGGCTCGAAGGAACAATCTAGGAAGGTAGACCCCGCGGTGGATGCTATTGCTCAATTGCCTCTCGCAGCTCGGGAATGCCTCGCAATCGATACAGCTGGAAACGGCAATATCTCAATGCCGACACTGAAATGCAATTTTGCTGGCTTTACTTTACCAATAAACTATCAATTATAATTATAAGTTCAGCAACTGACGTGATTTGGCAGTTAACTATCGATAAATTAATTCTTGACACAAATTCCTGGGCAATTATATCAAATTTATAAATGGACATAAACACCATCCATCGTTGGATATCGTAAGGTTTGAAACCCAACACAAATGTATGTTTTCGAACCTGCCACCGCTCTTGCTCAGGCCACTTTTTCATAGAGAAACAAAAATAAAACTAAAATATTTACACTCAGACGTAGTCAACAAAAACTCCCACACCATCAGAAACAATCAATCTTCGGAGCACTGAAAGGAGCCTCAATCAAAACAGAATATGGAGAAGCAGGGGCCGGATAAAGGGCCCTATAAATCATAAAATCAAGCCTCCATTCAAAAGCGGTTTATTTGGGCGAGAAGAAAAAACGTTTGACCCTACGTTTCTTTGAGTATTGTTAACTGTCGAGACCCGAGGGTGCATCTCCAATTTGTCCTATTTTCGAATAATAATCAAAGGCCCAATGTTATTTATGGGCTCATTAAAATTTCTATAATCACACGAGTTTTTATGCGTTAGAAATACACTTTTTTTCGTTCATAGAATAACACGAGTGCTAGGCCGAGTGTCGGAATGCAGTATCATTCGTTTATTACGATGCGTAGGACGTTTTTAATTGGATATCATTTTTATTCAGTAAGTAATGACATTAACTTTAACTGTATCTACAACTTAAATTGTTACAAATCTAATAGCTATTAGTGATTACGTAACATTCCATGTATATTTTATTCGAGTTTAGTGTTAATGTTTATAAAGTGGGAACCGATGCAATTTACGACCCGAATTGGATTTGTCTCCAAATACGGGTGAGTTTGAGTTTAAATATTTATATTTATACAAAAGCTGTGTGTGGATGTTAACCCGAGATAATAAAGTTAATAATATCGTAAACGTCGCGACCGTTTACCGGTTGTTGAAGCCATTTTCGAAGCGACTAGCGTATCATCGTATCATCGAAGTAAATCACTTTGCCCTTAAATTTTCAATGAAAAAGGCGGGACGTAGGCAAAGTGGCGGGCATGTTGGCGTGCATTGTTTTATTATGTGGTGTTATCAGCGACTCTTGCGCCGCTTCCGCGTCCTCGGGCCGTGCACACACTGCTAAGACTGTGCGATAACCTCGTGTCACCATGTTACGACTGTGTCTCCACGTGATGACATAAAATGTCGCCTTGATTTCCGTGTTACAGAACTGGGAATTTTAAACGCGACATTTGTAGTCATTAAACCTTTTATGGACTCGAGAGTTTAACTGGTGCGGTTTAAGTTAAAGGTCTTCAACGGGTTACTTAGTACCTTTCTTAAAAATACAAATGGAAACATGACTGCAATCCTTGACATAATAAAGTAGACGTGTCACCACAAAATCTTCAAAGTATACTTACACACGCACGACGACATAAGATTTTGATCTCACAATACCCAATTTAACACTTCCTAATCTTCAGATCCTATCAGTACCCAATTTATTCTTCTAAAAGGCAATAAGTTGTCGTTAACCGCTATCGCCTATGCGCTGTGACGGCAGGCTGCTCGGGCGCACACTCGATTAACCTATGCTCCCGCGCCGATGGGGCACCGCCTGACCCCACTCAATTACATTTTTGCCCCAAACAGGTACTAGTGATTGATCTACTTCGAGTACACTGTAATGGAATTTGTGAAACCATGAACTTTACATTTTAGAATGAGGTAAAGCGTGAAAATGGTTTGTTTTTATGTAGGATTTGAATCAGTACGTAAATTTAAGCTGACTGAATTAGACTTTACTGCCACTGAAGTAGTATACTTTTATAACGAAAGACCTTCAAAACGAAAGGTCGCGAAACACATAAATCTACAAAAGCACAACAACAAATCAACAAGCAACTTAATAATAGAATCCTCAACACAGAAATAGAATACAATAAAATAACTTTAGCACACGCTATTAAATTCACTATCCTGCCTTCAATTGAGTTTCATACTCTCGCTGTTGTTTCTTTTAATAGAATTACAAAACAGAATAAGCTCACGTCGACACGAATATCTAAGGCTAAGCATATTTTGTTGAAAAGCATTGTAAAGTTTATCATAATCCTGTGGGTCACTGTATATTCTTTGCTTCAATCTCGTACCAAAACCGTGGCGGAGGTCAGAGTGCACATTGTACCTACATCATTCTTAGAAGTGAACAGTTGTCCGTTACTCCGTGCGCTCCATATTGAGCCATAACCGAGATAGCTTTATGGTGATTTGATACCATTCGCTTTGAAATTGGCGTTTAGCGTTCACAAGTGTAAGTATTAAGTTCCGGAACGGAATGGAACGAATCGTCTAGCAGTCCCTTAATACGTTTGTTGTCAGTGCCAATTGCAATACGGACTTGCAGAGCATTCCGTGGAATGATTACGGGCTACAATGGAAATATAAATTTACTTAATACCATTTGCATGTAAGAACTTATTAAACATGCGCATTGTAATATTTTATTGCAAAGTTCATTAGAGCTTTACGTGCGGCTATATGAAAATTAGTTCATGGCGAAATTAGTTGAAGCCTAAATTCTCTCACGAACGTTTTATTCACTGAAAAGATATCATAAATTCCAATCAAATGAGCGACTAGACAAACACTGACATGATGGAACAGAGGTTAAACACCCAGACGCGAGCTCGGCAAATAAAAGCGCGATCCGCGCTCTGTCGGCGAGTCACGAATAAAAACACTCGATAGGGAATAACAATGAAGTGTTTACATGTAATATTCCACGTAACGACGTATCCGTCGAGGGAAACGATATTTGCGTTGCATAAATGCAAGCCGAGGAACCCCGACCCTGACCGCAGGGCGTTAACCCTGCGCGTGACACTTCGATTCTCTATCGATCACGACTATGGATCGCTCCATCGGACCATCGACTCGGTATTTTTGTGCGCATCTCTTATCTGATCGAGTTTCGATCGAGTTGGGTCCCGGGCCACGAGTAAGCGTGACTTAAAGTTTTCCCGCGCACTGCCTGCCGAAACCAATCACAATAACTAACTGTTACCTTTTTGTATTGTTAGTACCGTAGGCATGTCGTTCTCCGATACTATCGATGTATCGTAAACGTCACTATATTTGGTAATACACCTTTGGGCGACCTCAAGGGTTACTTATGAACCTGCATGAGCAATACATAAAGCTGCCTTTGAACCAGTACCAAAGACAGTGAAGAAATAAACCAGAAGCTTTTTTGGAGCCAAAGAAAACAAAAGACTGTAACAAGACGTTGTGTATGTAACCTTGTGACTGTCTGGCTATCTAAAATAGATACGTAATATATAAATAATTAATCAATACATAATTCTGACAACAATAGATTGCAATAACAACAACATCGATAGCAATAAAATCCTTACTTCGGTGTCAAAGGTCGCCAATAACATAACAAGTTGAAAGATTGGCGCGACCAATTTCGAGGGCCTTATTTTAGTAATTATTATTTGTGGTTATGATTTATGGCTTCCTTGTTTTAATGTCAATTACAAGTTAAATTAGCTTTAATAGTATCTAACAAGACAGAGGAGCTCGTGGCTAAATAATAACAGCCGCTCGGATCGATCTTTAGGTTAAGCCGTGCTTGTCTAGGTTGGTCTGTGGATGGGTGACCACCCATTACATACTGAGTTTCCTCCGTGCCTCGGAAAGCACGCTAAGCCGTTGGTCCCGGGTGTCATTTGCAGATCTTTGACAGTCGTTAGGTAGTCAGTGGGCCAAAAAGTCTGACAGCCAGTCTTACCAAGGGGTATCGTATTACCCAGTACTAACTGGGTTGTGGAGGTCAGATAGGCAGTCGCTTCATGTAAAATACTGGTATTCAGCTGCATCCGGTTAGACTGGAAGCCGACCCCAATATAGTTGGGAAAAGGCTAGGCAGATGATGAGTATCTAACAAGACATTAATCTTTTTTTTTTCTAAATTCCTCACGATCGTCTTGTCTTTGACGTTACTCCTGCTTATAGTTTAACGAAGCTCGAAGACATCCTGCAGCTTAGCAACAGACTACAGCTGAAGGCTTACCAACCAAAATAATTTAAAATAGAACATTTAGCTGTATTCCTGTTATCCACCAACCCAAATGAACTTCCTTTCCGAAATCCTTTCAAAGGCTTTACATTTTGAAAGTTAGTAACGACGCAAATGCACAAATGCTATGCTATTTCGCTGTTTTGCTTTCTTATTGCACCCTCCTAATAATTCCTTCTGCGTTTATCACAAGCAACTTCCTAGTCACATATTCAGGCAGTCAAAAGTCAAGTTCCTTAAAAGCCTAGGCTATACAGTCTCCTTAAGGATAAAGCGGAGAGGTTAGAACTAAACATATCGCGAGATCTGCCGATGGTATCCTGCCTAAACTAAGCACCGCCCCTTAGACGCGCACGCGCAAGTTATTCGCTTCAACTCGCACACGTCATTTAGATACGCTTTCGATACTAATCTACGTCGTTTATTTTGCATATTTTTAGCGTTAAGTATAGGGAAATCCTTTTAGCTTTTATAAAGACGTGTGAAACGAGAAACGCTTTGAGATTTTTGCATGCGAATCTGATAGTTTGTAAGAGAGGTCCTTGCTAAGGGGTTCGTCCTCAGTAAGGGTTTAGTTTATTAAATACCCATAACCAAACAGTATTTCTGAGTTCCAGTTTAGAAGTTGCGGATGTCTTCAGAATAACACTCATTATAGTCAGGAAGGCCATTGACCTTAACTGCCTTGAAAAAATAACTCAGTCCAACAATCGCGTAAATTGATGATTGCAAACTAGACCATATAAAATAAGTAGTTGCCATTAGTACCGAAACTATTGTTACACGTCCGTAATGTATTATTAATGTGAAACATAATGATAATTCACACATACCGCCGAGCCATAAATCCAAGTTGATTGCAGCTTAGCGTGCATTACACCGTTACGAACAATACAGGCGACGACATTTACACCGAAACGCACAAGATGTACGTATACCATCTATAACCGGTGCCGCCCACACAATCTACTCTTTCGACACTCAAATAAGCCATAAATTATAATTTTAAAACACGTCTTGCGCCGGAGCATGCGTGCGTCCTATAATAAATGAGCCCATTGCAACTTCATAAACATTTCACTGGCTCGTTGCCTCTAATGCGGCCAATTGATAGATGAATGAGGCTCTGCTGGATACTTTTGGTTCTCGACAACTTTCGAGGGTATAAGCTGTCTGTAGTTCGCGTTGAGGTCAAACAAACCCTTAAAGCCGTTAAAATGATTAGTTGCTGGCATGCATCACCATCATCTTTGATGGCACCGATAATCTCGCGCAGTAAAATAAATAAAAAACGATCACGCATTACAACAATGAACATTATACAACGGGGTTAGTTCGCTATACCAATAGTAGAAAAGTTACGACTTTCTCATACACACTATAAAGTTTTATTGAGTTCAATGCAGACAAAGTACGCTAGTCATATTCAATAACAGCAATTTACAATCGTATGGGTGGCATTTAACGTAGCGATGGGTTTAGTACTAAAGCAAATATAAGTTGTATGGGAACAATGCCCCAAGCGGAGTGACCGACCGGCTCGCCTCTTGTCCATTGATTGTACCTTACGATGACAAGCTCGCGGTATCGCAAATAAGTATTTATTGCAGCCACACAAGTGCTCCGTGATGTGAAGCTTTGTTTGTGGAAGTGCTTGTAACGAGGTCCAGGATCGAGCCAACCAAGTTGTTTGTGTTGAAACTGCGGACTTAAATTCATATTCAGGTCCTTGAAATGCATAGCTGCTGTCTCGAAGCGAATAGATTGAAATTGTATGACTATTTCTCATTTTCATGTGACACTATAGAACTCATATACATCATCGTTGTTTATGCAGACCTGGTACACTCTTTTAGCAAGGTCTATGACCTCTTCATATTGCAGACTTCTAACTTCTAAGCGTCCTCCAATATCACCTTCAACACAGTATTGTTAATTCAGTAATTCTCCCTAAATCCATATAACTTCCGCAAATGTACGAGCACTGGCACAGCACTCCTGTTTCGTAGTATATTCGAAAAGATTTGTAACTATGTTTACGACTCCTGCATAGCCACTGCCTTGCTTTCTCGAGAACGAATGTATTTTATGTTCCTTCATGAAGCTCACGGCTGTAGCTATATTCCCTCCACCAGTGTAGAGTGTTCAGAGACGTGAACCAAGATTTGTGGTCCTCATAAAATTCGGTACCTCCACCAAATAGAACATATCTTCATTTCCAAGAATAACACTCTCCCCAGTTATCTCAAATCCTATTACTATCGGATAAAGACATCTCGTTTACACTTAGCCGTACAAAACAGTTGCAAAGTCATCGTGAACAAGTGCCGGTTGTCGTGTGACGGTGTCGATACTAAAAAGGTACAATAATGCCCACCAAATACGACGGCTACACGATTATTAGCGGATCAGGGGTCAAAAGATTCGTATCTATAACCAGGGCTAATCTTACAATCTCGTTGCTGTTAATAGCATTCGGTTCGACAAAGGAACGCTGATTTGGAGAAAAAATTAGGAGTATCTTCTTTTACAATGTTATTTTACCGTCTCATAATTAGTCAGCACATTCTCTAGGTTATGTCGTTGACTGTAGTTCTGTAATAGTTGTATTTGTTATACACTCGTGTAACCATAATTTGTAGGTTAAGCACTTCGGGTGTTTAATTCACTGGAGTATCATCAAATGTTTCTGTAACCTTCTTTCAGTACAAGTGTGTACTTGTATCTGATTATTTATTAGCTGTTTGCAGGGAGTTAATAGATTGCACAAAAAGAAGGTGGTCTTAATACTCAGTAGTGGATGAAACAAGACTGCTAATAACAATGATAAGGATACGCTACTAGATCCAAACAACCTGTAATTAAAATGAAATCACTACGATTTAGAACTTAGCTACTAAGTCAGAATCAAGAACCAGCTATTAAAATGAAATCAAAACCATTTAGAGCTCATAACGGATTATTATTATCATGAGCAATCATTAGGTTTAAGACTACAGCTCGCAGGTAGAATTTCGAAACCAAGCTTGGACATTTCCTTACACTTTGATACACGAACGTACACAGATACAGCTACAGAAATCAAGTAAAATGGAACGATGTAATTGTTGCCCTAAGGTCAACGTATGTACAGAGATAGCTCACGTCGGCTACTGCATACTAGCCGGGCGACCCGGGTTCGGCCGCGCATTCCTTCTTAGGCTTAATAATACACATGACTTGGACGTAACGATCCGACTCGAACGCTCGTTAACTATTCTCGAGATTCGTGTTCAACTTACCTGCAGTGGTCTGGTATTTTGTAACATATTATATTATATATGGAATTATATAGGTAGACGTCTGAGGAGTTATTTGTCCATAGTATAGTTGTAAAAGGATCTTTTGCTTTTAGCCCCAAATCCAACAAGAGAGCATCTAAACTTCCGTGAACCACCTGGAAGTCCTTGAACCGTCTCCAGACTCAAGTGGGAAGATGTAACTCCAACCTCGTTATGTGGAGCTACCGCAATGAAACAGCAGCGGGCTGTGGTTGTGGAGTTGTGTCACAAACTATGCTCCACCTGCTATCCTGCCTTCTTAGCCCAAAAATATACAGCCGAAATGACCTCCACCGACGAGGCGGTGGAGGTGGCGAGGGTTCGGGCTGACAAAATATAAAAATTGTCGTGCAAACGACACGAAGAAGAAGCCGAATCGATACTAATAATGACATCTTGATTTGTCAATAAAATTCCTCAAAGCAACTTCACGAATGTTAACCATAAACGCTTAATCCAACCTAATCTGTATCTAGCTTAAAATAAATAATCACAGATACAAAGGTACGTAGAATACAGCATTTTGTAGTTGCGCCAAGCCTTTCAATGAGAACCACTTCAAACGGTTCGAGCTAATGGACAAAACAAGAGCTAATCACTAAGCTCTTTTTTATGTTTTGGAGTCTCACCTACTTGTTCTTTTCTAGTGTCGTGGGACCCCGGATTAAAATTGACAGCCTCATTTTTTATATTAAGGATCTACTATACCCTTTCAACAACAATTAAAGGATTATTTAAGATGAATGAACAGAAGCTGGATGGGTCACTATCCTAAAGATTAAAAAATTGGGATCTGTTTATTCTTGCTCAGACAATATATGTGAGTTCATGGCCGTATTAATAAGCCAATCTCAGAAGAGCAACTAACTATAATGAATCTGTCATGACGTAAAAAGCATTCAAACTTCATAAAAAATACACCATTTTTTAATTGATAGTTTGAAATTAGAGACAGAATTTAACAAAGAAGGGAAACTCGCTCTATAGGTATGATTACGGGCCTTAGATTACTTTACCGCGATCGTGACAGTTTCATAAAAAAAAAGATTTTGGTACTTATTCATGTAGCAATGAAATCTTTATTACCTTGATTCTTAACATCAAATCCAAGCACGTAAAAGTTACAAAATCCTATAACAATTCGTCAAAGTTGACACCGACCAATAAAAGGAAAACTAGAAATTGAATCGTGAAATTCCCGACAGTGATAGAATTATATTATGGTAATAAGAATGATTGAACATCCGGCACCACCTTATTGTTAGGCGACATTGCCTGTTGTCGGTTATTAAAGACGTTTATAATTCTACTGAGAACCCAGTTTAAGATGTCTAGCGGCAAAAAACGGAACTAATATGAACATCTACTGAATTTGACGTTTCGTTGACGTTCCTCGTTGCAAGTGGCGCCTCCACCATGTGTCAAGTTATATTTGACAGCTAGTAATACTCGGCGGAAACCTTTACAATGTGCTTTTGTGATTTGAGATAGGTCAAATCATTAAGCCACGTCTGGAATTCGTCTCTCAAGTAATTTTTTGTGAGTACTATAATAAAATTTTAAATCTCATCCCAGTAGACAGATAAAGGTCACATCTTGTTCACTCAAAATGTAAATATATTCCATTGTTGTGTCAAGAAGGTCCTAAAAAGATCTGATGATGATTTTGTTTTAATTATTATGTTGTTTTTTTTCTGAATGGTTAAAAACTATAACAAGACGACTGCTGTGTCTATGGTGAACAAAATTATTCAAGCTATAAAATATTTAAATGACCCATTTACATTGAAAACGTTGTTCTTTTCTCTTGTTCTTTTTTATGAACTCATTTACGTGATGTTTAGCTGTTTATTTACATTGTTACTTTTTAAACACTGGCCAATAAGGCGCAGCGGCCAATAAAAACATTTAACGATGGTCCAGATGTGGGGCATTTAACGATCGTAGTAATATAAAAATTCCTCGCATCACGATACCAAAGATCACGACTTCGATTCCGTTGGCAATAAAAAGTTTTCTAACGCGTCGCTCCACTTTCAAACGATATTTGGTGAAAAAATTGTTCCACATTTTAATTGAATTGGGCGTAAAATTGAATTAATCGGACCTAGTTATTGCGAAACGATATTCCTGTAGTCTTTTTTATTTGTTTTGGCTAGAAAATGTTGCCAGTATCGGTGATACGGTAAATTGTAGCGTATTTAAATTGGCCACTAGGTACGGTATTTGCGGGTTAGCCATAAATGTGCCAGTACTTCGATACGATTACATTCTTAACCGCAACGAATGAAGCTGACTTTTGTTTATGTACATTAAAGGGTACTTTTAATACAAAATATCTTGTTATTTTACCAGGTTAAGTACCTGACCAAAACGTCAGTGAAATTTTTAACGGGGTATTCCTCAAAGCGCAACTATTTTTAAGCGCAACCAACTAAGCGCAACTAAATTATTCCTCGAAGCGCAACCATTAGTTGCGCTCACAAATTCAAATTAAAAATATTAGATGTTTATTCCTCGAAGCGCAACTATGATTGAAAAAAAATTAATGAATCCATCATACCCCTCTCCTCTCCTATTTTTCATGGTTGCGGAACACCCCTTTTTAACAAATCAAGTATTGACTTGGTAAAAGCTTTCGACAGTTTTTTTTCTTACAAACAGCGCAACCCATAAGTTTTTAAAACAGTTTTTCCCATGGTCATCATTTACACGCTGGTTAAGCAAGTTGTTGACAATTTCCTCAATAGAAAACTTATGATATCAAAGAAATACGAACTCAAAGAGCTTTACTGTGTATTTCTTTTTACGACAGTCCTAAAAAAGTTAACGTAACGTTCACGAATTCGCTGACGATCGCTTCATTCTATCTCACTTATAGTCAATTTTATTGCTACGAACACAATTTTTGACCAAACCTGACTGTGACAATAGTTCATTAAATTCAGTTTTAGAGGTTGAAACCGCGGCGCAGTCATAATTTAAATTTTAACAGCTTTATGTCATTCGAATTCATTTTGTAGAAACTTTTAAGGCCTTATGTAATCAACTGAAGCCATAACTGTCGTGTGGATGAAAAACGTTCATTCGTTTCGTTCATCATTCTTCGTTCCCACGCGCAGGGGTGTTAAAAGCCTCTATTATAATAATCTGTGTTGCCACCAAGATAATTCTTAATTAGTATCTTTGATTTATCATGTTCTTAATACGGGCGTCAAAGATTTAAATTAAGAATGAATTCTCTCGTCAGCCTGTATCTATCTGTACTGACATTTTCATAACGACTGTAAACCTTTTCGGTGCAATTAGGATACCCACTTTACGCTACCAATGTTACCATTACAAAATTTCAAATGGCTTCTCGTAATGGTTTATTTTACTGGGTTCTGCCTCGTTTAATAGCTTGTTTGACTTATGAGGTAGATAAAAAATTTCATCGCTATTTCTCCACACTTTCCTCTCATAATACATCATTAATTGATGTAATTAAAATTCGAATACACATCATTATCGGCTCAGCATTTGTGTAGCTACTAGTACCATTGACACTGACACAATTTAGTTTTTTTTAGGTGTTTAGTGTAACGGCGTGTTACAAATTGTTCCCAGGTAGTTGTTACCTCGGCTTGCCAGGTAAACAACAATCAGCGGTATACCGTAAGGAGATAATAGTCACGTAACTCACTCGCTTCTCGGACGAGATGAAAGTCTCATTTATCTGTGACACGTACAAGAATTTGCCTTCTAAAAGAGATTATTTGACCGATTAAGTGGCTAAGTGAAATTAGTTTTAGTTCTTGTAGAGTAACTGTTGTTTTAATTAGGTATTTGGAGTAAGTAGAGTTGGTATAGAACGTACCCATACATAATATACAATACTACAGCCATCTTTGGTTTAGTTACTTGTGAATGATAAGCTGCTGCATGTAGCCCAATTAAAACATAAAGTTACCATCATTTTTTTTTTTTTTTTTTTTTTTTTTTTTTTTTTTTTAAATAACGTTGCCCCACACTAGGAATTACTCCTGTATCGTGGGTGCGTTTACAAACATTTAAATTCACATACACAAACAGCCAGACCCGGAACAACTACCTGTAGGCCATACAAATATTTGTTCCGTGCGGGAATCGAACCCGCGACACGAAGCGCAGCAGTCAATCGTTCAGCCACTGCGCCAACCGTGCCGTCAAACCATTATAGCTTTAACGCTTTAATTATTGTTTATGGTAACCCTTTACGTTTATAGTTTCAACACTTTTATTCATTTTAGTTATGCATAATAAAATAACCTGCCTCAACACTTTAAAAAAAGTTTTATTAATTGAATATCTCGATGGATTGGATAAAATCCTAAATTGTTACATCACTACATTCACTGACTGAAATATCAAAACCCATAAAACAAAATAAAAACCTTTTTACAATTTTCAAACATCGAACAGAATACATTAACATAATTTAAAATTAAATTGCTAAAACAAACGAAAGAAATTGATATACAATCGATAACTACAAGTACAAATACGTATACATACAGGCGTATAATACTGCTCATTGTTTCTACTAATACTTTGTACAATGATACAATGGCCGAGTGGGCAGTGTTGGGCAAAAATGCTCACATTGTGAAGCAAGATGGTCTAGCGATTGAGCAATATGACATAAATAAAGAAAACCAGAACTCCAAGACCTGCGAACTGATCTCTCAGCTTTTACAGCGCTTTAAAGCAAAAGGTCTTGTAGAACTGGCAGCGCATTCCAAGCAATCGATGGAAACTACTTCAAAGTGAACGCTAAATGAGAAAACAGTTGAAGTTTGAAGAATGCAAAGCAACAATTTACAAAGAAACAACGCTTTACTTGATTGGAAAGGACGGAAGATGGGGTCATCTTCCTTTTTCATGAATAACGCAAACTTTAATCAATCCACAGCGAAAATGGTGGTTTTGCTCAGCTCTGAACTTTGTTTTGTAAATTATGCAGCTTTGAGGACAATCAAACGAACAAAAGACCTTCAGCAGAGATTGCCACAAGGCAGCAGAGGTACTACCCAATATCTAGCACTGAAAATCTTTCGGCAGAAATTACGATGAAGTGGAAGTGTAAAGACGTATATAAAGTATAGTCCTAACTAAAAGCATAATTTTACATAACATAATCCTCTCAGGGCGAGGCAGAGGTGTACCTAATAGTGCACTCACATTTCGCCAGTTATATCTAGGTAAGTCCCATGAATGCCATCATCCGGGCATAATTCCAAACTCCGTGCCTGCTACTGAGAAGTCCTTGATAGAAAAACTCAGATTACCCGACTTGGAAATCAAACCGATGACTGTTCAGCAGTCGCGTTCGCGGCCACTAGACCAAAGTGGCAGTAAAATCACAATTTTATCAAGTTAAAATTGAACCAGCAGCTTAATAAAGCACTTAACTCCGCACGAAGCCTTCTATCTCTCTAATTAAAACATATAGTTTGAAACGCGTTTCAATAAAAGCGAAATGAGCTGTAATGAAGAAATAATAGCTGGTGATTTGTTACGGCATGTTAGCTAGAAGACGTGACCAGAGAAAGTAGGACCAGCGCGAATTTATCAAGACCTGGGGTGGCCGATAGTTATGGCCGTTATGTAACTATAGACTGATCTATTTTAAAACCTAGATTATTATTTCCTTAGAAGAATCACGAAGCATTTTTGGAAGCTTAAGAAACTTATACAACATTAGTTTAGTAAATGCGAAAACTGAAACACGTGTCTAGTATTTTTATGTAAATAATCTATGTACAAAATTTCAAAACTGTATCACGAAAAATCACAAAGTTGTAAGCTTGTTCTGTTACCTGGTTCGCGCAAAAACGTGTTCACCACGCAGCGCGCGCCGCCAGCGTCGTCTTGAGCTCATAGATAATAATAAATTTGGCAGTAGGTATCTAAATTATTGCGATAGGTACTTAAATTAACTCGGTGTTCAACTTTTAAATTTTTTAAATATTTTTGGGAAAAAATATAGCATGGTTTAAAAATTATTGGAATCAATTCAGTTACTTATTCTGAACAAACTAAATTCAGGTTTCGCATATACTAAAAATAATGTTGTATAACTACAGAATTCTGTAGAAAAATGATTGCAAAAAGCTGCCATCTAGCTTTATAAGTAAGTAGACGCCATAAAAAGATTAAGTAAAACGTTTTAAAATTGAATTGACCCGTAAAATTGAAATTGCATGTAATGGAAAACGGTTCTAATAGCGACCTCTTCACAACTTATTACTTTTATAACGAAAATGTAGAAAAACTACAAGTTATTTTATTGATGATGTTGAAATGACATTCGAGATTAGCCAAAGTTTACGGCCATGTTATGTTAGTTTGGACAAATAACCTGATACCAAATAAAAATGTAATTGAATAAACCATTAATCAATTATATCTAGAGCATTTTATTATGGCTTCGTTAAAGTTACCCATTACCCAATAGTATGTTTATTTGCATCTGATCTGATAATAAAGTTTTATGGGGCCGTGTACCATTACCATTGCTAACACGCCTTCAACCAAAATGCCTTTCAACTCACATATAATAAATAAAACACGTTATTTTCACGTTTTACTCTCAAGTTAAAGCGTTTCTATTGCTGTTTTAAGTATTCCCTTGTTGATTTAACTGGTTCATTAAAGTTTGAAATATATTGCCTCACTGTCTTGCAAAATAATGGGGAACAAATCACTTTTGGCAGGAATTAATGCCTCTGGTGGGAGCAACACGAAAGGTAGTCGTAGGACCTAGTATCCATCACCGTTTTATTGTTGACCGTTTTGTTTTATAAATATAAATCCCTGCGTTCTTCAAGCGTCCATCATTTCACGCGTTCACCATCTTTAAAGGGACCTGTAGTAAAGTTTTGACCATTTAGTCAGGGGAGGCCAAATGCTTTGATTTTCCTTCCTTATTCATTTTAAATTTTATATAAAATTAATAAACATGCTCACGGAAACCCATTTTAATAAACGAGATTTACGAGATTTACGCCACGTTTACTAAGTAACTTTTTTAATATAAACTACTCATGTTATAGTGTTATTCTGTGAGCACAGGCCAACTTAAGCCCACTATACACAGTTAATGGGGTCACTGGGGTCAGTTCGCGTGATTCTCGCTATAAAATTACGTTTTTGTCCAGATTTACCGCGCCACGATACCCCCATAAATGGGGGTCATGATTAACTGCACGACATTAATAAAGTTTAATAAGTTCCCCCGAGCTTCTTGCAACGAGTCCATTCGCGGGTACTGTTACTCTATAGTAAGGATCCCTATCTCCGATATCTTCATGAAATTATCAAGAATAGCAATCGATACATTTTGCGAACAATGTAATTATTATCTGGTGTTATCGTCTGCTTCTATTTGTGTAGATAGTATAATGTCTGTTTTACTGAACTACCGAGCACCTCATTAAATACACGGACAGCCGATTTGCTTTAGTACATTATTGATGTGAATGAAAAATCAATAATATTGATAGCCACGAGGCCAGAGCGAGGCCATGTTCTTTACATTACACCCAGCACTAAACCTGTAACCCCGATAAAAATAAAATAAACTACTTAAACCGGACTCTTACGCAGCAGAAAACCTCATAAGATCACATTATGTTAATCTCGGATTTAGTTAACACCTCCCAATATAGGATTATAGGCCGTTAATCCCAACGCAAGTACTCGTCCGACTTCCTACGTTTTCAGTTTAGTAAATTGATCCTTCGGTATAATTTACACCATAAACAATTCGCTCGTTTTATTTTTTTGGTAGTTACACACCATCAGACTTTATTCGTTGAGGTCATAAATTAGAAAATTAACAATATAAGTTTATGAGTGAAGAGGTAGGGAATAGGATAGCTGCGGGCTGGGAACCCTGACCCGCTATCTTAACAAATCGATCGCCAGCGCATAATGTTACGTTGTTACGAGATTGTATATTAGAATTTATAATAAGCTCGAGACCGCGAGGCTATCTGTCGGCGCGAGGTTCACGTCCGCTCCTCACACACTCAGTGTTATGGTAATGGGGTTCCGTGACCAGAAAGGAACAACGCTCTATTACGCGCTGCACCGGGGTCGGTCGCGGTCGCTCGGACGACATCGTGCGCCTTCCATTTTTGCCGCGTATCTCCCGCTGTTAGGCACCAAAGCCCCAGGACCGACCGACCGCTACTTCCCACTTCAGAACGAAAACACTCATAAATAATAATGACAAATGATATTCCACTACGATCGCAGTACTCGTTACCATTTCTGGTATAGTTCACGCCTTTGACTTTTTATGGGAATGCCATTGCTTTTAAATAGATTGTAGTCACAATCCAACTTACCTGTTTTGAGGTTTAACTCCAAAATGTTTTCGTCTACCTGGACGAACACGGCTTTCTTCGAGAATACACATTACCATACCATAAAGCTCATATTAATGTCAAGGATAAACGGACTGTCAGATGATTTAAAGCTAAATTCTCGGTTCGCATGGACTCTGAGATAATGATACCTTAATTGCGTTCCTGTGCTTTCCCGAATGATCGAATGGCAGTAATAGCTCTCTGTCTGCCCGAAATGACTTTAATTGGCGTCGGGAGAGGGGAATATTTCAATAGACTTTGTTATTATTGTTCAGAAAGTAATAATTAAGTTGGCTTGCATGTTTATGGAGGAAATTGTAGTTTTATTAGTAGTGTTACGACATTTAGGTGTGTATCAAAATGTTGTCGATATCTAGGGCTAGATGTAGTGTAGTTCACAGTCCGGGTTGAGCACGCGACAAGATTTAGTGTCGCAGGCGGCGGGCGTTCGCGTCAGACAAATATTTCACCTTGGTCGCGGCGCCACAAGGAAACACCGATGTGACGCAGCGCGCACTGAAACTTGCTCGCGCTAAATCAAACTCCAAGGGCCTTTACGTCCACATTCGTCTTCCAGATCCACCTCTAAAACACTGCCTCCCCACAGTCCCTACCGACAAGCAATAAGTTTTACTGCTGAATAATTGCCTCTCTGACATTTGGACAATATTAATAGTCCTCGCATACCGAGCCTATACATTCTCTAGTCCAACTTCAAATACAAAACAAAATATTTTCCAATACCGTAAAATATGGAAAATGTTCGTCTGAACAGAAATCCGATACATATCAGTATCGTCGTGTCAATTTCCTTCCGCAATATTTTCTTGGCGAAATGTTTATCCGAAAGTTCCGAAGTTAGACATGTTCCATGTTAACGTGCCAGTGAACTTGTTGGTTGTTGGTGTTACTTACACAACTGCAGCGCACTAGATAACACACTAACAGACAACACGAGAATGGGTTTACTTAGTTCGCCAGCCGGATTTAGTTTTAAAATAGTTATGCCACAGTTCAAGGAATACGAGAAAACTAACACCGGTTTCGTAAATGTTTTGAACCACTTAAAGAAATAACTGGTATCTATTAACCTATTGGGAATGATAACTTTCTGTAACGAAATACAATAAATTTTGAGTTAACGTAAATAATAAATTACCACCAGCAAATATTATAGTTTTGTAATAGAGTATGAGTTACGGTCAAAACTTAAGTGCTGTTATTTTATCGCACAATACTGATTCGAGATTAGAAACGCAGGTTGCGTATGAAATCAAAATAAAATTGAGTTGATAGCATCCCTAAACGAGTTATTACGGGCGAGCCATAAAGAGCGCGTACTTCCTGGTCGGCACACAGAAGCGGCGGTATGATTTCATAACTTGAATTTCCCTTTCGCAAGGCTTGCTAGGTTTGTGGTCGAAGCTGATCCCAAGAATATCACGGAGATACGGTCAATTTATAATTTAATGCCCGCTTCGCTCGCTCCCGACATAATCGTACGAGTGGATACACGGACGCGGACCTAACTTTTGATTTCAGCTATTCGAAGTATGATTTAGTGAGTTATGCCTGGATAATGAAGTGGGTCGCAGCTAAATCTTGTTTCCAAACTTGTCACTTCGTATGTCGAGTTGGTTCTGTGATTCAACTTAGAGTAACTTGGTATTGAGGTTGAGGACCGGTCGGGATCGGTCAATGTGGCGACACTTGGGGGAGGCCTATGTCCAGCAGTGGACGTCTTTCGGCTGAAATGATGATGATGATGATGAGGTTGAGGACGGAAACTTTGTCTCTGTATTTCTTTCATTAGGATGGCAGAATGATTTAAAACTTTATAAGTAGGTAATAGTTTAGTCCTTTAATATTAGTCTGACTAAGTAGTTCTTCCAATTATTTGAACGTAAGTATCGGCTATTGCTCGACTGCAGTTTCCAATATTTTCTATTTGTAAACCGCTGGACGCGCCTCCTTATTGATTCTCTTTGAACGAAGTATTGGTATCGTTCACAGTTGCAAAAAGTCCCACGGGAAAATCTTTGAGACTATGTTTTTAAACTGCATTCCTACCTATCAAAAATCTCAAAGCCAAGCAACACTAATCGCATTGGCATCACTTAAATTTAAAATCTGAGGGTTAATTAAAACGCCAAATTTGAAGAGTTATGTTAGTTACACACAAAAACTCACGCCTTTTTCGCTTGGGAGTAGCTAGTAGCGAAACCATGCGAGCTGCTATGATCATTACATACTTCTTTTGCTTTGTCCATGATAAATCTAGTCATAAAAGCAAGCCGGTTGCAAAAACTACGCGCCTGAAGAACATCACCAAATTCAGTCCTCCAGTATGTCCTCCTAACTTCCAAAAAAAAAAAAACAAGAATTTTGCTCGGTATGGGAACATGCATACCCTGAAATATAGGTAGCCTTTAAAATATTCTGTGAAACAATTTCTCATGCACCTTGTCTTTCCAGGATGACCTTCGCCTTGGCGCTGGTGGTGGTGTGGTGGGCGATCGGCGCGCGCGCCGGCGAGCCGGTATTCGACCCCAGCACCCTGATGCGGCTGGTGCTGGTCCCGGCTGACGTGCCCGTCGGCTCCGTCATCTACCGCGTGCGCGCCTCCGACCCTGACTTCGACTATCCGCTGCATTTTGAACTTATTGGTAAGAAGATAGATCTCTAAACAAAACGTGATCAGCATATCTGCTGCTGCTCAGAGCTGTTGCTTGTCTATGTCTTATGTCTATAGAATATAGATACTCACTACTGACAGCTCGTTTACGCCGTGTCTTCACCCACCCAAACAAGCCGTTTTCTTTCCAAACGATTTTGAATTCTAGAGATTAGTCGCTATCTACAATCTTCAGTATACACTCTTGTGTTACCTTTTTGATTATCCATAACATCATGTTCTTTCATATAATCCATAGTTTCTAAGTTCTGACTAAAGAAAAAGATAAGACTTAAAGACCGACTGGTCCTACTGTAAGGTCCAAAGAATTTGACCTTGAAGCAATCTGAGCAGACAGTATCCAATTTGTTCTGTCTTAGCGTACTTCGGAAAGACAAAGTGCTACATTTCGTAACCCAATATCACGAAGTCCGGAAGAAAACAAAGCGTTATTGCATTCCATTAGACGGGATACCCGAGAAGTTAATTTGTCATTGATTTGTGGAAACCTTTGCAAACAATTTCTGCTATTATGGAGGAAATTTGAGATTTTTTACTTGGCCTATACAAATGCTCTAACTTCATAAAAGTGGGTATTGTTAATGGAATAAGCCATTTTGATGCTTCTCCAATGGCGTAAACAATTATTGGCGTTTTCGTTCAGATGGAGTGTGGATCCGTGAAACATTTGATGCAAAAATGCTGAAATATCTTCAACCACCAACACATATAAGGCACACGTTGATCAAAAGTAACCAGCTACAAAATCAGATCTCCTATAATCAAATCATTAGTACTTCTATATCGATGGGCCTTAAAGTATTGGTTATGGATATATACCACATCTATTATTCCTACCGATCACTCAAGAAGTCCATATTTAAAACGCTAACCTAAAACTACATTTGATAACCTATCTCTCCCTCCATTCAGGTCAAATGGGTCGCCTAGACATCGGTGTGGAAACCCTCCCATGCACTCGCTACAACTCAGTCTGCCAAGCCAACATCATCCTGCTCCGAAGATTGGAGCCCGGCCGTTACGTGGACTTCAGGCTGACGGTGCGCAATACCAGGGGGCGAAGCACCCGGATAGCGTGCTCCGTCACAGGGACCAATGCCACGACGCCCAGGGACACCATTTTTCCACACCAGCCTGCGATCATTCTGGTGCCGGAGGTGAGTCACTTCTTGTTCTTCATCTCTCTCATATTGGTATGAATCTTTAACGCGGAGGTGAATGGAATTCTGAAGAATCTCTGGTCTATTTAAACCTTTAATTAGCATGTTCAATTGTGCTGTCTACAAGATCGCTTGTAGGTCTATTCTTATGACGCCATTCTCAATTTTGGCTAATTGAATTTTCTTGTGAGGTTCAAATGTTTTCTGAGAACCTCTATGGTAATTATTTAACTAGCCAGATCAGAAGCCATAGTGAATGCTGATGGAATATTCTTATGATATATGTTTCAATAACTAAAAGATTTAACGAGTTCATTCCATCTAAAATACCACTTAAATAAACTATGAAGGTAATTGAAATACCACAGTACCTCTTCAATATGCATAAATTCTTAAATTATACACTTACGAAGTGTAATGCCTCCGTTAAATTAAGTGTAAAGCATAATAGAAAATTACTTTTCGCAGCCAATTTCGTTAAAGAGAGGTTGCAAACATTAAGTATTAGAAGTTTATCACTTCAAATGATACATGATGGTTCATTAGACTTGCATGAGGCTGGTAATAAAGTAAAAGTAGTTATATTAAAACTGTCGTTGGGTATAAAGCTGTTCATTTGCATAGTCCAGTTATAATGGCGGATTTACGTGGAAAAAGCACCTGTCGGGATTCGTGGCAACAAATGAGGCGCCGAGAGCGTGCCTCGGACGCGTGACGTTGTTGATTGATGATGATGATGACGGCCATGCATTCTGGCACAAAGGACGCCTGCCAGATATCAGAATTAACATTACTCTAGAGATATGTTGTAGTAAAGATGTTAGTGAGAAGTAGATTGGAAGCGTTGGTTACGTCAATAGCCCGAGTATCGAATAGTTTTAATTGTTTCACTCGAAATAGTATTCTTGGAGTTTTTTCCCATAGTTTTAACACATTCAATGGGTGTTATATAACACTGTAATTACCAGTCTATGTCTATCTGCAAACTTTCATTTTTACACAGTAGCCACGTATAATGCAAATAACAAAATAAAGCCATTCTAACAAATTGTTATTTTTACAGGACGCCAAACGCGGTACCGATCTCGAGATAGTAATCGCGAGAAAAAATCCTGTAACGCCGAAGCCTTTGGAACTCGAACTTTGGGTAAGTAAACTAAGTAATTTACATTTTAAAGGAAACACGATACGAAACGATGATTAGGGGTTAGCTAATGATATTTTCCGCTGCGTCGTGTTTGACACGCATTTCGCAGTAACCACATAATGAAGTTTCGCTTCACGTTAATAGGGATCATTTTCACAGCGTTATGGCTGACTTGGGATACGCCTTTGCAAAACTCATTTACGCTTTATGTGGTTGGACCCAAACGTTACGTATAGTGCAAGCTGACGAACCGGCTCCCACAAATTTGAATAGGCAATCAATCTCACAAAATTACAACGGAAAAGTCTCTCAAAGTCGTGTAATAATACGTAACATGTAACGTTGCCTTTCTGACAACCATATCAGGTCTCGACAACTTGATGATCGTGCGAAATAATCTAATTTACGTTACAATTATAATTGCGAACACAGTAAAGTACCATTTCCAAATGATAATTCTGACAACAAAAACGCGTTGAAAGCACAAAAAGATAATAAGGCTTTCGCCCTAATTTGCTCAATTTACAGTAAGAACATAATGCTCTTACAGCGATTTATGCCTCAATTTTTATACAGTTACAGATCTATTCATCTTCACAGCACAACCGATTGTTAGGGTAATCGCTAAGCTGCAACTAGTTGGTTGAGTGAGTTCACATTAGGCTGCTACTTAATAGTGTATTGTGGTGTATTTCGCGATGGGCCATCATCAAACGGGATGCAATTACCGGGCATTAAGACCTAGGCGTGTTAAAATTCTCACAGACCCGGAGAATGGCTAGCACCCGCAGTACCCGCCCTCGAGGTCGTTTTATAGGCTTAAATGCTATAATAATGGAGATCGTGTCTTTACATGTAGAGTAATTTTAGAGCGTCGGTTGTGGGCCGGGTAACGTCCAGTTGAGAGGATAAGTGAATTTATTTTATCGGTACCGACCCCTATTTCAGTAATGGTTACATAGTCTTCGGTAAGTAAGCTGTGGGAAATAATATTGTTAATAGTTTCGAGGGGATCTGGGGTGGCATGTCTTCAGAAATGTTAAAGATACATGTTGTTACAAATTTGCTCCATAATTTTTCTATTCTAAAACTAACTTTTACTTTGTCCCCTAAAATGGACACTTAATTTTTTTTTTTTTTTTTTAAAACGTTATCCCACACTAGGAATTTCTCCTGTATCGTGGGTGTGTTTACAAACATTTAAACTCACATACACAAACAGCCACATTAACTTACCTCGATCTTTAAAAAAAAGATTGTGTTAAAGAAAAACTTTTTGTTTTCTTCAAAGTTTTTAAATTAACACAATTAATTATAAATGGTCTCGTGTACACTTTTAATAAATCACGTTTACGTTTTATCCTGTAAGAAAAATTACCTGTCTAATTACATTTTTTATCTACAGGGATCACCGCTCTTCGCGATCCGGCAACGTCGCGTGTCGGCTGAAAACACAGAAGGGACCATTTTCCTAGTTGGACCTCTAGACTTCGAGGCCCAGTCTATGTACCATTTGACACTTCTAGCCGTGGTAAGAAATGCGTTTATTCAAATGAACCCTATTACCCTAATTAGGGTTAATTATTCCAAGTCCCTTACGACATCAAGCTCGCAATCTGGTACACTAATGATCAGTATTTAAATTGTAATTAATTATGCCAAAACAAGTGCGATAGATTTTGCGGCATGTTGTGGTACACCCAGGTGTTTTATGTGAAGTTATGCTTAAAATTAGACATGTTTTAACGAGATTCTTTTTATGATATCATTATTTTCTGTTCTGCAGTGTTATTTTTAACCGTCTTTAAAAAAAGGAGGAGGTTCTAGCGAAACTCGGTGGCAAAAAAGACAATGAAACAAAAAAAGTCATCGGCTTCCGAAAGTAGAGTTATTTTAAACTTTTTGGAAGTCGGTTTTTTTTGCACAAAGGTTTTTAAAGACCTCATAAATATTAGGAAGTCATAAAATATTATTTAAATCAAATTATCTGCTGACGGTACTTTTAAGCTAAACTGACTTTTAATTGAGTTTATCAAGATAAAAAAACGGAGTCCTCCGGGACGGGGGGCCTCGGTTATCGGGGCCCATATTGAAATTGGACGTTCAAGTAGTGGTTTTATTTAAAAACAATGAGTTCCAATTTCAAATTCTGTGTCATCTTTTGATGAGATTCAAAGTGAACTTTTCATAATATTACTGCGCGATTTAGTTTTCATAACAACGTAACCATGTAAGCACACGTAGCTGTAGATATCTATAGTTTAAAATTCCCAACCCTTTTCGCTTACTCATATTATTATAGTGTTTAGCCAAAAGGGTTAATCTCGGAAATTACTGAAGGGATTTTAGTAGGGTTTTCATTAAAGCGCTCTAGCGCTTTAGAGGCAATATTTTCGTTAACACAAAGCAAGGCCTCGGAATTTTGTTAAACAATAAATGAAGACTAGCTAGGAAACGGGATGATTAAAATGCACTTTTAATAATAAGGAATAATAGTACTTAATTATAATATTTCTACGTTACATACGGAATTGAAGCTTTCTCGTAGTCGAGTGTTAAGAATCCAGCGGAGCACACCCGTAGAACTCTTGAAATAGACACTGTTGGATTTCTTACCCTCGGTTCACCGACGAGACTTGAAAATCCAGTGCGTGGTAAAAAACAAGACGCGTCAAAAAAACTTCCGTGCGAACCAGAGTTAACGTTCCTCAAAAAAATTGGTATTGATTTATTCTAAGATCGCTTACAATTTAATGGATATGTTAAAACAACTACCAACCTCGATGCGTTGGTCTAGTGGTCACAAGCGCGACTGCTGAGCATGAGATCCTGGGTTCGATTCCCGGATCGGGCAAATTATTATTGGGTTTTTCGGTGTTTCATCAGGAATTTGTGCGGAGTCTAGATTTGGGCCCGTTTGATGGCAATAGACTCTCCCCCTATTACTATTAGGTATACCTCTGCCTAACTCTTCTGGGATTACAGGCGTGATGTTATATTATGTTAAAACAACTATTAAGTCTAATGACTTCAAATTCACGATTAAAGTCTTTTTAATATTCATAGAAAGTTAATCGACCCTTAGCGCTATAGCGATAATCTTAATTACATCATTTAGTCACAATTCTTACATAATAATACGTTTTAATGACAATTACTGTACTATTGAACATTAAAAGATTATAATATTAAACTGTTTAATGCAACACTTGTTCCTTTAGAGGTGTAAAACTTATGATTATAAAATGCTAATCAGTGTAATAATACATTGGAACTAATGTGTCTAGGACATTTGGACACGGGTCAGTATACCCTGACAATGTTTAAAATTGAGCACCTTCCAGTCAGATCTTTATACTTAGGTTACTTTAAAAGACAGTAGACACAATAATGATGACTGGAAAATGTGTAGTGGTTGAGTTAGACGAGGTAAGTACTGGTTAATTCCGGAGTCCTGATGATATTCAAGCTATGTTGAACCACTGATACAATGACCGCTTCTGATAAAAGCCATCCTACGCCTAAGTTGAAAAGAAGAAAATACAATTTTCAAACATGCAACCATGTATCATTCTATGACCGTAGTTATTCCTTGATAAAATTAGTCGAAGCAGCGACTGTTTGTAATAAACTCGAAATATTATACATTTCATGGTCATTTACTTACCTTCAAAAGTGCCTGTAATAGTCTAATTGAAATAAATGCTTTGAGTTTTATTAATGACTTGATTCGATTATGGCTGCATCAGTAAACGGGCCCGCGTGATGGATTATAGCCCATTCCCTCTCATAGACAGGAGGCTTGCGTCCCAGCAGTGAGAACATTGATAGGCTGATTATGCTTATGCTTATGCAATAAACAGAGTTCGCGTAACTAAATTTTAATGCTTGCACTGACTGGACAGGTCCACTCAAGTCTCTGTGATGATTTTCTTTCTTCAAAAGAACATCTTAGACACTAATCTGCATAGTCCTCATGTGAGTAGACCAAGATTATGTCTGGACCTTAAAAGAGACTATGACATCTGAGTTTGTTTCGGCTGTTTCTTCTCAGAGCAGTCAGGTAAGAAACACCAGCTAGATTTTTTTTTTAAATGACGTGTGTTTGTTTGTAAAAACCTATTTGCAAAATAAGCTTAATTTATCATTTACTTTAAAAGCATTTAATTTTTTTTGCTGTCGACACTCTAAGAAGAATGATTGAAATAAATATTATCCAATTCTCACTACCCGTTCGGAAAGCGCAAGCCTTTTCCCCCAACAATGTTCCTCAAACACATTGCCGATTTTATTGACCCATAGTTTAGCTAGACGGCTATAAGGTAACGTGGGAGTGCACACATTTATCGATTAAAAGTCGGCCTATAAAATAATACAAACTGAAACTCAGTCCATTCCACAGTGTGGTCTTAGTCTAGGGATGCACGATACTTGCATTTGTATCGATATTTAGGATCGCAACTATGTGATACGTTTTGGGATGGTATCGAATGGTTTCGTTCTGATTCTTCAAATATCGAATCGTATCGTATCGCCCTCATTGCTATTTGCATTGCAAAAGTTTCGATACAAGCGCAAGTATCAGATCGTACTTATTTATCCCACTTAGGAATCTACACAAAACTCCAAGAATTCAGTTGTCATCCTTTGTTTATTTTTAATTGACTGATCATATAGTTTAGGACAATATTTTGTCACGCAACGATACGATCTATTGATTTCGATAGCGGTACTTTTGTATCTATCTAAGCATTTATCGTAATCGTTTGTAAATATCGGAGTATCGGATTCTGTTCTTTTTTAAAATATCGGAGTATCGTATCTTGTTGTACCGATTCTGTAAAATATCGGATCAGATCGTGCATCCCTATATCAGTCTAAGAATAGCACCCATGTTGTTCTGTGGGTGTTCTTACGAGGGAATTAAAGGATTTATAACAGGTGGATAATGCGGGATAGTACTGGGTAAGAAGCACTTAGGTACTTTTATTATGACAATATTGGAGACTTTATAAACCGAAGTGCTTGGAATGTTATTGTCGCGCATTTGCTCACTTATAAAAGCATTTGCAATGGCTTTGAGCATAATAAGTAACATTTATAGAGGACTTATTTGCTTTTTAAGCCCGCTTGCAATACGTTACTAAAATCAAGTAGAAGCTGTAATCAAAATTTTGAAGGTGCAGTCTGAAGGATGGCAACGTTGCAAATAGCTGTTAAATATTTCACAATAGACACATTTGACATCTATTAGCGACATCGGACGTTCCCATTTTTCAGCATAGACAACCCTAACACATCATGCCATTCCCGTCGACCGTTTGAAGCTAACAAAGATATTTTTTTTTATCGGAAGAATTAATAATTAACTTATACATGTTATTTGACTTCCAGGATCCCTACATTGAACTAGGCAAGGATACCCGCAACATCGCAGGCTTAGAAGTAGTCGTGGTTGTCCAAGATGTGCAGGACATGCCCCCAGTTTTCACCGCTGCTCCTCCGATCACCCACCTGCCGCGGCAAGTGGCTCCAGGGGACATGGTCGTCAGGGTTCGGGCTGAAGATGGGGATAAAGGAGCTCCGAGGCAGATCAGATATGGTCTGGTGTCTGAAGGGAACCCGTTCACACCGTTCTTTAACATCAATGAGACTTCGGGTGAGTTGATCCAGATTTATTTTAGCGTATACCTAGTTACTAGTTTATAGGATTTCACTATAACTAACGCCAAGTAAAGCTTTCTATAAAAGTTATTAATCACACTGAACATCATGGCATCATTCACATCATTCGAGTCCTTATAGAAATTCCAGCGATAAAATATTTTGATTTGTATCACCAACATTATTTATTTTTATAAGATAAGATAAGATAATTTTTTATTTGTTCAAAACATGAGTATACACACATAGCATGCAAGATGTTAAATCCAATTATGATTTCCGTCATGTTTTGCCTGAACGGCGTACAAATATGAGATGTCGAAGTTACACAGCCTCAATTATTTTTATAATCGTTAATTAAATTGCAGATATAGCAATGAAACAATCCAATTTAGAGCATACTAAAAGCTAAATGGTAGAATAAAATACAATCATAAATAATACTCATTTCAAAAAATAAAAAATAATAATTATACAATCATGTCAATATACAAATACATCTAAAGGAATACATACACATGTCAAAGCAACTGTTAATAAAATGAATGTCAAAATGCAAGTCAAATTAATTTGTCGGTTAAGAATTCGTCAGTACTGTAATAGATTTTCTCTAAGAAAAGGTTTTTTAATCTATTTCTTAATTGTTCAATAGGTAATTCCCTCCAATGTTTTGGCAACTTATTATAGAGAATTGGCGCCATACAGAATACACTTTTACGCATTAGAGCTTTTCTGGATCTCGGAATACATAACTTACTATTGTCGCGTCTATTTCTAACTACTTTATCTGACTCTAAGGGGAATAGGTGTCGATTCGATTTCACAAACATGATGATCTCTAAAATGTACATTGATGGAAGGGTTAATATTTTATATGTTTTAAATAACGGCTTGCAACTCTCTGTAACATGGAGACCAGACATAGCCCTCAGGCACCTCTTCTGTGTTTTAAATATCATATCTTTATTTGTTGAATTTCCCCAAAAAATTAGTCCATATCTCAAGTTAGAGGACACCAAGCCGTGATAAGCAGTTAGCAGTGCATCAACATTTAAGATGGGGGCCAATTTATACAGGGCATATGTGGCATTACTAATTTTTTTGCTTAATTCTTCCGTATGAGCTTTCCAATCTAATTTGCTGTCAATAGTTACACCAAGAAATTTGGTTGTGTTCACCTTATCTATTTTGTTATTACAATAATGGACATTTACATTTGGTATGGATGATCTTTGGGCAAAATGTAGAATATTAGTTTTCTCAAGATTTATCTTAAGATTATTGTTTTCCAGCCACTTTACCATTGATTCTATGGAATTGTTAATATCAGATTCGTGTGTGTCTCTGTTTTTTAAAGCAATATTAAAAGCAATATTAAAGCAATATTTAAAGCAATATTATTAATTTATATATGCTCAACTTCACTAATATACAATTTTAAATTAATAATATTCCCGTTTATTCGCCAAACGTGACGATTCAGAAAATGTTTTACGTAATATTACGTATCAGAGCCTGTCTAGTAATATGACTGCATAATTATGTAAAATATATATGAAATATGCGGAATCTCTCTAAGATTTCATAATAGTCGTGAATAAGAAACAATGGGTATTGTAACTTAAAAGCCTATAAAGTTTAAATTATCATATTTTTAGTATAAGTAGTCGTAATAAAAACAGCACCTCTCATTTACATAAACTCATTTTGTATCCGATTCTCATTAACAGCAACGTAAAAGCTTTTTTAATTAATTAATAAAATCTTGAACGTTTCCGGCGTTTTATCCGAAAACCTTTTAACAATGGACCTCAAAGATTTCCAGTTTAACCATTAATTTACATTCTACGTAAATATGGTATTTTGTGTAAATTACTCCGTTTTAGATTTAAACCAAAATGAGGGTGGAATTCGCTTTACCGGATATTAAAATGCTGCAGTTACCCTCGCGCTAATTTTACACAAAGATTATTCAGTTACGTGTTAAGGGTCAGCGGCATTTTAATGGCCAGCACTTTTTCAGGCTGTTTATTAAAAACTGGGTGAGTCGTATATTTCTTCACAATTTATGATTTAACAACCGTTGTGGTGTGTTTTCGTACTTTTTTTAGACTAGCTTACAATGTTGTCTTTTGGGTCTAAAGACTCTGTAAAAAAAAAACTATTTAGTGGTATACGTTTTATCTCAATACTGCTTAAAAACTCAAATACAAAACATTTAATGGTCCAATATAGGTACTTAGATAATTCGAAGTACTTGACCTGCCAACAGTTCATTAACAGTTATTAGCAAGCATGCACGTCATGTAGGTCCATGTATGTCAGAGTTCAAGAAATTTCATTCTAAATAAGAAATGAAGAAGTCAATATTTCCTAGTCCAAAAGTAACATTGGGGTTACTAACCAACTAATATGTCCCAAAACGACCGGTAAACTGAGAATTTATTAGTGCTAACTTTACTGCCAGATAAGGAGGTAGTGAAAGAAGTCCTAACTCGCGTTCTGAATAGTCTACAGCCCACTTTAGCTAAACACGGCCTTGATAGTGTTGCTAACTTAGTTTCCAAGAATACTAGAACTTAGTTTTTACCGTGTTTCCAGTAGGTCAGTGAAGTTTTTCATACATTTCTTTTTTCCTGATAACATCGGTACATCCGTCGAGCGTCCGGCTTCCGTAGGATATCCTACTTCCTTATCGCTGGTCGGCATGCCCCCTTATGGCCCACTTGCTACGACTGCCCGCAACCTTGCGTGACCCACTTTACTTCTATAACACTATCAGATTTAGTTTGCAGTCATTTCCCACCAAACTTCCATTTTATGGCATCAAATTTAATAGCGAAAGTTTGTTTGTTGAGTGTAACAATTAACGTGTAGACAAACTGGTTGGATATAAGTTGTGCTTTGTAGTAAATATCGGGTTTACTATTTGTATTAGCTTTGAAATATCCTTTGTTAGAGAAATAGCATTTAATTCGAAGCAACCAACTGTTAGCAAGATTGAACCTTCATTTGATACAAACGTAACATCCACTAGACGTCTGAGATCTGCTTAGCATAATATTTAGCATACAGCCCGCCATATTGTTTCGATTAGTTACTATTCGGGAGCAAGCTTTGCACAAACTTTCCAAGTACAAATCTAAAGTTCAACCTTACATCTAAGTTCCTCTAACAATGCTATAAGTTGATGTCGAGTGCGTGGCAGTGGTAGCACTGACAACACTGTAACAATGCGTATTTGTTTGCTAACAAAACTACAAACACGACGGGCTTCGAAAATGCTAACAGGGCTTTTAATGCAACCTTGCATTCTGCTGAACAAGCACATAATGGCTCATTAGACCTTACCGGTCGCGCTCTCGCCTCGCCATCCATTGTTTGTAAAGCTGCCCTACCTTACTTCATAATAAAGGCACTTCCTTTGAATAGCGTCCTGGTACCTCCGCAGTAGCTGACAATACAATCCCGACTTGCTCTGACATTATCAGCTCGATAACTATGCTCGCCTCCGCGAAGTTGCCCCTTAAGAACCGTTAAAACTTATCGGGATATTGGAAGAGCTGTCGCACTTGAGAATTTGTCGCATTAATCAGACCACACCTTATGAACGTGTGAATGGGTATCAAGATTCAATTTGGTAGGCCCATTTTCGAAGTTCGTAAGAATGTATTTCGAGTTGGGTGCTACCCGTTGGTAACTTGGTAAAGGTACATACAAATAGCCGTATTGTGAACACCCGCCCAAAGTTTATTATGATTCCGGTGGATAAAGTAGGTGGTGTATTTTTGGCTTCATTTCAATATTCGTGCCTGCAACGTTATTAGCACTTTGTATACTGTTTCCTGTTCTTAGTGTCTGTTGCTAATTGGTATTTAAGAATGTAGTAGAATGTGAATAATTACGCGGTTTATTGAAATTAAAAAATGAAATGAAATTAAAAATATTATGTATCAGAGTTTGAAATTATAATTAGCCTGCACGTGATTTCGTAAAACCGAAACAGTCCCAATCATTTAACATTTTTATACTCCGTCTTCTGTTTCTCTCTGCTAAAGATATTACCAGCAGAAGTTTGCCGGTAATTTAATTATTACGGATACAATCAATGAATAATGTCCAAGTTTAAAGGTTAATCTTTGCCATTAAATAAGAGATAGAAATGAATAAAAGAGGCAATCTATTCGGTTCATTAGCTGAGCCGCTGGACCACTGCTGGTAATACCGCGTTGGCGTTAAATGCGAGATTTTCCATTTAAATTGTGACAACGTAAATGTGAGTGGAGTTAATACATTTTTAATCTTAAATACGACATGAACTTTTAATTGTTCTTTTTGTGTGCTCTTAATTTTGGGCCTGTGCCCATTTTTAGTCAACATTATTTCGATAATTGTTTACGATTGCGGTTTTAAATATTTAAACTTTCTAATAGCTGAATTTTTGGGAAGTCTGGTTTTTAGATAGCCATTTTTGGTAAAGTTAAGTATCCACATATTTCTTTTTATAGACGGTCAAAACACAAGGTACTTACTTAATTTATTCCTTAGCAATAATTTATTCATCCCATTCAAGTTTTACTTGTAAATAATTAATGAGGCACTCATTTGCCTTGTCATCGCCGACAGATGAGAATCTCAGGAGGTTCATAATCAAGAGTAGATAGATGCACCACTTTTGTATGCTAATTACTCTTCACGACTTTTTTTGTCAAACGCCTACTCCGTATAATGAAATATGAAGTACCAGGCTGTTATGAATGGAAGCACGTTCTTGCACATTCGAATGTGTAATTATTAATGTCCATATTAAGTAGCCGTCATTCATGATTATTTATTCTTTTTCGAAGATGGGAAGGCAAATGTTTGTGGAATTAAAGAATGTTTGTTTGAAACTTGTTTAATAATAAAGGGACTTGGTAAAGAATTTCATTATAAGAGGACACACACATGTAACTTTTGGGTTAGGTACTGACGTGTAGAATGTTTGCTCGTTTATTGTTTTTCTTTTCACATTCCGGGAAACTTGTTATCTACACATCGTCTATGTTTATTTTAAATGCGATGTGTGAAACTTGGCGGCTGGTAACAGACAGTGCTTTGTTATATTATTATATTTTTTTTAATTCGATTATAATAACTTCGTGGTACTAAACAAAAGGAACAGTCTCTTAAAACAAATGAAGAACTACTTCGTTCTTCATTTGTTTTAAGAGACTGTGGTTATAAAATGATCGATACAATATTTTTATTAATTACTTCATTTAATGAGATTCTTTAAACTTCTAATTAATTTAAGTAGGTACGGATTAAAAAAAAACTAACTTCGAATACGTTAGCAAAAAGCGCCATCTATGAACAACTGAACTTAATTGCACGATGTTGGTACGCCACTTGCACTACATCGTCTTGTAGTGCGGGGGTAAAATACTTTCTACTAACGTTCCACTGCTGAGGAGGGTTCTGCGTTCAAAGCATAGATGGCGTTGCATTGCGAGCCAAAATTACGCTAGAGAGATTTATTAAAATATTGAAACTATCGT
Source organism: Noctua janthe (assembly GCA_910589295.1). Classification (NCBI taxonomy): domain Eukaryota; kingdom Metazoa; phylum Arthropoda; class Insecta; order Lepidoptera; family Noctuidae; genus Noctua; species Noctua janthe. The sequence goes on from OU342561.1 coordinate 6,475,913, forward strand.
ATTATAAATTGAATAGCATCTGAACTTCAGCAGCCAGCCTTACTTTATAGTTCAATGGAAATGACGAAAAAAAAATACCGTGTCGATGTCAAAAAAAGGTATCTGTCTTACTGCTTCTTTTTACCGCATCCCACGAATTTTATATCCAAACAGTTTTCTTCTAGATATGCATTTGTTTTTACTTTAATTAATTTTATCATGTACATAACCTTGAATCATTGCTTTTCCAGGTGAGGTGACCCTAGAGCGGCCCATAGAGGAGATAGCAGCGATCTCTCACGCCGGAGCCCCGATCCTCCTCACAGTGGTAGCTGAGGAGGTGAGGCTGTCTCGAGAGGAGCCCGAAGCCATGTCCTCGACCGTCCAGCTCGCCTTCATACTGCCCGAACGAGAGAACTCACCGCCGTACTTTGAGAATCAGTTGTAAGTAGGGATTTAAACATTTTGCAAGTAATTTAAACAGTGACTCAGCTAGCAAGTACCTGACTTATTATCATACAGGGCAGGCCTTTAAACGACGACTTGTCTTTTGGCAATAATATCGTAAACTATGGGTGATAGTTTACGATATTGTTTCTGATTTAAGTAGGTACCTATTTAATTTAATGATATCAATTTGATATAGTACTTAAGTAGGGTTTGACAAATTCTAAACATTAAGTGCTCAATTCAGAAACGCTAAATAATACTTCGTCATCAGACTTAAATGTAACTGCAATGTGTTGTAGACAACATAGAATCTAGTAAAAATAGGTAATCAGTAGCCATCCATTAGTAAGGACTTGCATCACTAATTTGAAACCAAATGTACTTAATGCACTCTTAATTAAGAGCTCCAAATATTATTTTTCCAGCTATATCACCTACTTAGACGAGAACGCTCCTCAAGGCACAGCGCTGATGTTCAACGACCCGTACATTCCTCAAGTGAACGACAACGACGCTGGCAAGAATGGCGTATTCTCTCTGTCCCTGGTCGGCAACAATGGAACCTTCGAGATCTCGCCCACCGTTGCTGAGAGACACGCTCAGTTTATCATCAAAGTTCGGGACAATACTATGCTCGATTTTGAGGCTAGAAAGTCTGTTGTGTTTCAGGTAAGCTCGTGTTCTTGGTGTTTCCATTGAGAAATGTCCTTTGCCATTGGTTTAAGAATTAGACTACGTAAATTCAAACGAATTCTTTTGCCATAACTCGGCTATCTCTAATCACCTGCGGTTAAGTTATTTAAAATCCTTTCTTTACAATACCTAATAGGTATAATTGTAATAAAAGTTTTTAACACAACCATTATTCTACGTTTCAGATTTTAGCTCAAGAGCTAGGTCCAGCAACGAATCTGTCAGTGACAGCGAACGTGACAGTATATCTGAACGACGTCAACGATAACCCGCCACTTTTCTTGGCGCAATCTTATGACGTGGAACTGCCAGAGAACGTGACAGCCGGCACCAAGGTCGTACAAGTCACTGCAGACGATGTCGACACCGGCGCGTTCGGCAAAGTACAGTTCACTGCCATATTAGGATACCTCAACACTTCCCTCAACTTGGATCCTATATCGGGAGTCATAACTGTCGCCACGAACAACCACGGCTTTGACCGTGAAGCGATGCCAGACCTGCATTTCTTAGTAGAGGCTAGAGATAATGATGGAGTAGGTTTAAGAGTAACAGTGCCATTAATTATTAAGTTACTAGATGTAAATGATAACCCACCAGAGTTTGAGAGATCGCTTTACGAGTTCGTACTATCACCGGGTCTGAATAATTTCACATCGGCAGCATTCGTGAAGGCAGTTGACAGAGATTCCGAACCACCAAATAATATAGTCAGATATGAAATAGTACAGGGAAATGGAGATGGAAAGTTCGCTATAAATGAAGAAACAGGTACTTAATATTAAAACATAATCTATTTGTTATATACACTTAATAATTTAATGCATGATAGAAACTGAAATTAAATTCTAGAAACGACATACGTATGTTATGCATTATTGTACGTTCACATATCTTAACATTGAAATTGTTTTCTTTCTAGGCGAGCTGTATCTTCTAGAAGCGCTAAAAAGAACAAAGAAACAAAACGTTAATAGACGGAGACGTCAGTCTGACGAAGAAGAGGAGAGCCAAGTATTTGTTCTCACAATCAGAGCTTACGATCTGGGCGTCCCTAGATTATCCTCTACAACAATAGTAAAAGTATATCCTCCAGAAAGCAAGACTAGGACGATGTCCTTCATAGTTCCTGGTGCCAATCCTGATAAGAAGAAACTAGAAGAAGTTCTAAGTACACTTTCTGGAGGGAAAGTAACTATAGTTGACATAAAGCCCTATAGAGGCAGTGATAATGGTGCAACAGATTTGAACGGTCAGGAATCTAGTCAAGAAAAGTAAGTAGTACCTACGTCAAATTTTTTACTCTTTCTCTTTAGACTGCTCTGTCCTGTCCTAGGTGCATACACCGGATGTGGAACTGTCAAAGCTGCTATGTGCGCAAGGTCGTTCTGGCAGTTCAAGATTTAACACCAATGGGATTCATGATTTTAGAGTACCTAGATAACTGTTTGAACAGAGTTTTGTGACCCTCCTGGACAAAGTTATAAGTGCCATTTTAAACCTCCAAGAGGATGTTATTAATCAATTAATTGTGTCTTTCCAGAAGTGAAGTGATCGCCATTGTCCGTATGAGTGGAAACACAGCCATTAATGTGGCCAAGCTCCAGGAGCAACTGGCAAAGAACGTGACGATCTACACGACTGGCACTAACTCAGGTGGTGTCGTCAATTCTGGATCAGGTTCAGGCTCAGGGTCTGGAAAGGCTGATCAGACAGCCGATGGTGATTCTGTAAGTAAATAATACCAAACGTTATCTGTTAATTCTTGTTTCTTTGTTATGGGGAGGTATTAAAGATGTTTTTTCTTTTTTTCAGGGTCTGTACAGAGCAGAAAGCAGGCTTTTATTCTGGCTACTAATACTGCTGGCGATATTAGTAGCCCTGGTACTGTTACTTCTTATATGCTGCTGCATATGCGAAGGATGTCCACTTTATATGCCTCCAAGGTAAATGTCACGTCTCACATAGTTATGTTTTTTAGTAGCTTTATTTTCCACTCCATTGCTAACTCCTAACACTATCGGATTCATTTCCTCATTAGGTACACATACTAATTTTTGTTTTTTCTACTAATATTTCCTTTTTTCTTATTAACAGACTGAAATGCACCAACTAATGCAAGTTCCCACACCAGCTTAACACTTTTTAGGTAAATATTTATTTTGTTTTAAACGCACAATTTTCATTAATGTTCTTAGACTCTCCCAAAAACTGGTACTTGAAACTCTACTATACCATCATCAAGGAAGACAGTTTAAATCACTTTTTGGGAATTAAATTCTCTCAAAGCATACTCATAAATTCTACTCATAAATTGCATGCCACCTGCATCGGTTAAATGTTTGAATGTCTTCCACACCTTTAACACTCACCACCACATTCTTATACTACTTAAGTGTTGATAACAGAACAGCTAGGTACATAGATATCTATTAATAAATTCTAGGAAAAGAGTGATACGTGTCAACTCCACAGAGGACGACGTGCATTTAGTGGTGAGGGACAAGGGACTTGGGAGGGAAAACAAGTCGACGCAAAATATAGAAAATAAGTCCATACAAGCTAATGAGTGGAGGAGGCGCGAGGCATGGAGTGCCGAACAGGCAGACTTGAGGACGAAACCGACGCAGTGGAAGTTCAATAAGAGAAACCACAGATCCAATAAAGAGCCATCTAAACCAGCTTCAACGCCAGGAGACATTCATCAAGAGTTCGTACACACTGCTGCCGATAATGATTACAGATACAACGACAATCGGCAGTCATTCCGCAGGTAAATTGAAATCGATTTTTAGTTAAAAAATTACTTAGTATATATAACGTTTCTATTGAATATATTCCTAAATCAGAAATTATCTTATTTTCAGAGATGGACCCAACATTATCTACACAAAAGAGATGCAGCTACAAGATGCATTTGCCAATAAACATAAGGAGTACATCGAAGACTTAGAAAACGGATACGATAGAATCGCAACTCTACATTATCAACGCAGAGAACAAGACAACGATTCCATACGTAGACACGAAATAGATCGTGGCTCTGAAGTTGGAGTCTTCCTCAAGTCTGATGCTGACAAAAATATACACGACAAGACTGATAGCAAAACTAAACGTGAATATCAAGACAAAGTGCGCGCCCCATCTGCTCAAGGCAGGGATCAATATTTTATTAAAGAGGGAAATACAGAAATTTTAAGATTAGTAACTAGAGGTAAGAATGAAGAAGATCGTTATGTTAATCTACCTGTTCAACAACAACGACCGGTCACCCTGATACCACATACTACACAATACGTTGTAGTTGATAGCGGGAAAAACCTTTTAATGGAAAGATTTATTAGAGAACAGGGAGAAGAAGCGAAAAATATTAGAGACAGAATGAGTAAAGTAACTGATTTAGACGATATGTCAAATGGTAAAGATGCTAAAAGCTATGGACAAAGATCACAAGTAGGAATCGATATTCAAAATCAATTACATGAATACAATAACCTTCATCCCGAAGTGCCTGGCTCAGTACCGCTTAAAACAGATTACTTACAGTCAGCATTATTAGAAATGCAAAACAAATCAACGATTCATCAGGAACTATTAGAGTCTTCACTCAGAAAACAAAATGAACTATTACATCAGATACTAATTGAACGCGAAAGAATGTTGCAAAATCAAGAAACAGCTTCTCAAGTTGAAAGCAAACTTGAAACTCAAAGTCTACCCGGCCATTCTGTAATGGCAACTCAAACAGAATGTCACATTGGTACACAGACCGAGCCGCAGCTTACGAAACCAACACGAAGAAAAGCAAGAAGTGATAACGATTCCTATAGTGAAGATGAATCTCATATGGTTGTAGAAGATGAAACAAAAAAAGTAGCTTGGGTAAAAAAGAAAAAGCCCAAAAAGAAATTAAAACACAAAGATCCCAGACGAAGTATGAGAGTTTACGACTTAAGTAGGAAAATAAAAACACCAATACTCGAAGAAAGCGAAGTGTCTCCTTCGTTAGAAAGCGAAAAACATGTAAAAATAAGTAAAACTAACGAGAGGGAAGAACACATAAAAAATTACGGTGACATGACAAAAAGTACAGTAACAACATCTAAGAATGAAACTGTGTCCTCGACGCAGATAAAAATTTCAGATAGTGACAGAAAGTCAAGACTAAGAAGAGAAGTGTTAATGGAAATTTCAGATTCTTTAGATGAGAAAGTTGAATCCGACTTGAGTGACAGAAGGCTGAGACTCCAAAAGCAATTTTCTGTAACAACAGATGACACTCCGTTAAAAAGCCCTCTTGCTATCGAGCATGAAAGTAATGACAGTAAAAGTATAAGCAGTTCAGCTTCAAAAGATAACAGAAACCTAGTATTTTCAAGACAAGGGTCTTCGACTGAAGCTCGTGAAATAGTAGCTGAACATTCGTCAGCAAAATCAAAATCGTCAGAAGTGGATGCACAATCAACTAAATTAGATAATACAAGTAATATAGAACCTAGTAGTAAAAAAGGTAACGAAGCTAGTGAATCGACAAAATCGTCAGAAAGTGCTAAACCAACACAAAAAAGTTTGCCACGCTATATGCAATGGTACGGAAAGAAATCTGCGGCTGCTAAACCTGCTGAAAAAGTGATACCGAACAAACCAAAACGATCGTCTAAAACAAAAAACGAAGACGATAAAGACAAAATTGGTCGATACGGAAAAATTATGAGCAAAGATATTCACGGCGATTCAGAGGTTAAAAAAAACTTCAAATCAAAAGAAAGTGAATTCATTCATCCACGGATACTAAAAGAGGAGAAGGTTACTCCCGTACCAGAAGGCCCATTGCCAGATGTTCATCCCTTGCTTCAACATTCTGAACACAGATACGAACATAATTACGAAAATCAGAATCCACTTTGTTACATTCAACCTACTCATATTCCTCAATACTTAGGCCAACAGCCAATGCCACGAAAGCAAGCACCTGAACAACAACCCATATATGTAAATCAAGACGACGTTAAAGAAACTAAGCAGGATATATCAGAGAGTGCTTTGACTCACAGTATTTCTATATCCACAAGCTACGAAGAAGATCGAAAAAACACTGAAGTACACGTGTCTAAAATAAATATAGGAGGTGATAATGTGCCCGACATAAGCCGTAGAAACACTACCACGAAGATAGATGATAATGATTCGGGCATAGCTATGAATACGTTGGTTCAACAGAACAACATGAAGAGGTTGCCAATTACAGAGAAGAAAAGTGTGTTTACGATTGCGTACGACGATGTTCAGACCAAACAATTGCGACCAGACAGTAGTTCAACTTCTTATTAGATTACTTTTTATATCTGTAGGTATCCGTCGATCGAGTGCCTTACAATCATTGTGAAATTAGGATAGTCCCAAAATTGAAGACTCTTACCCTGTAATCCGTCCAATGTTAAAAGTATTAAATTATTGAAGTATTTTTACGCTGAAGTTTTGGATAACTTTTTAGCTAAAAATCCAGGTACTTAGAATAAATTAGATTAAGCTAGTTTCGTTACACGTATAGGATTTTAGCTAAAATGCATTCAAAGTCAGCAAAATTTGTATAGTAAGTAAAACTTGATACAACTGCCTTTGTTTATTGACTGTTTTATGATATAATTTTAGAATATTTTCCTATAATGTACATAGGTCACATGTTGAAAGTATAATTAAATAATATTTAAATTAATTGTAGCTTTAATAATGTCTCTTTGTAAATATTATTTCTGTAATACCTTACAATGCATTCTGAAACAGTGTGCAGTTCTATATTTGTTATAAAATATAAAGTTATATATTACATATTAAACCATGAGTATTATTTGAAGATTTGTCTTTATTTCATAAAATAACATTCCTCGTTAGCCGGAGATTCAGAAAAACCATTACTTAGAAAATTATCGTCAAGTATAATGTACCTAAACTTATCTACTATACAAAGTAGGTACTTTACTATTGACAAAACTCCAATGCTTGCTTGAGAACTAAAAAAAAAACCAGTTTGAAATAAATAATTTAATCGAACATCCTTGGATAGACTACGAAGTTTTCACTGAGCCTAGGTCGACTTGAGGATGAGGTTTGTGGTCTTGGACTCAGCAGAACCATGGCCTTATCTGCCATTTCACACAGTCTATCCACGTTGCCGGTTTCTAAATTTACTGATTCACGCACTTTCTCCGGCAGGTTATTCAGCCATACATTCAAGATTTCTTCGTTAGATACACGCTGACCGGCTAAATCTTTAAGTTTTCGTAGATATTCCGAAGGGGTCTCGTTGCCAAACTCCGTTTCCATCATTCTTTTTATAATCATACGCTTGATCATCTCGTACTTAATGTGTTCGTATTTGTCGTCTTGCGGCGGGCTCAAAATAATGTCTTCCACCAGTTTCAAGGAATCAGTTGGAACATAAAGTAACAAGTAATTATATTTATCTGATGCTTCTACTATTCCGTTTAAAGCAAACGCTGCTTCCATTTGGGCGAACCAAATAGACAGATTTTCTCTTGAAAAGGACGGGAACGGTGCGCAATCCATGGTAGCTCAAAGTAATTACTGAGTTTCAAACCACTAACAAGACGTTTGTGCTCAAAGCCGTGACGTTTTGCAACTGAGAATTGTGATTCTGAAGCAGTTACAAAACAATATCATATATTTTTATCAGTCTACCCTACAAGCGAGTTTTTTCCAATCGCATCTACATAGTACGTAGTATTATATTATCTGTGGTTTCATCAAGTCTTGAGTTCGAACCCAAGGCATGCACCTCTGATTTTTCGGATTCATATGCGTATTGTATAATCATCACTTGCTTCGGTGAGGGAAAACATCGTGAGGAAACCAGCATGCCTGCGAGATATTTTTTGCTGGCATGTTAAGCCAAGTCAAGAGGCCCATGGGCGGCATAAAAAGTCTGACACCAGGTTAGGAACTAACCACACGACAAATAAAGAATCAAGAACTTTTTCGTACATGAAGTCTAAATAAAGCCTCTTAAATTGGTATACCTGTAATGTTATATCTAGAAACGACAAAATCTAAAATATTCTACTAATGGCACATAAATGATTTAGGTAAAGCTACTTTTAAAATAAGTAAAATTAGATTAATCTAAAACACTTCGCCCGCGACTTCGTTCGCAAAAATTGTGATAGCTCGGCGAACTTGCCTGATATAAATATAATTTATAGCATAATGTTACTTCCTGATAATTTAGAAAAAATGGTTTAAAATCGGTCCAGTAGTTTCGGAGCGTATTCGGTAAAAACAAACAAAAAGATCTTTTGTAATATTAGTATAGAGCAGGCCTGTCCAACATACGGCCCCCGGGCCACCAAGCAGTAGGTCTTTCATCTGGCCCGCGAGCTATATAAAACTTTATTTATATTTTAAAAAATTATTCTAACTCTGTTATTCTCGCGCCATATTTACCTACCCAGTACCCGCCCCACCTCACCTACCGGCGAATGCAGACCGCACCATCGCAGTCTAGTCCGGCGAAGCTTATTTGCCCAACTCAAATGGGACTTGGCAGGACTTGGCCAACTTGGCCAACTGTGGGCCAAAATAGCAGGAAACTGGTGCCCTGACACAGTGAACTGACGCACGGTTAACTGACGCAGTGGGGCGGGGTCGCCGCCGCCTCACTGCTTCAGTTCACCAGTCAGGGCACCAGACAGATGGCGGGACGAACTTGACAGGTTGCGTCAGAACTGCAAGGAGGCGGCACGGGTTCGCGAGAAATGGAAGGAGTGGAGGAGGCCATTGCCCAGGAGTGGGACAGAAAGGATAGGAAAAAAAGAAGGTGCGTTTTTCTCTTTCTTTTTTCTTTTGGCCCGCTGTGGTTACAAAAATACAAAATTTGGCCCTCCGTAAAATTATGTTGGACACCCCTGTTAGAGTATAGATAAACCAAATAAACAACAGGGTGCTTAAGCGTCTAAGTACTTCTGCACATCGCTGTCATCCGTAACATATTTTATTAATATTTAGTTTCATTTATACGAACCGCAAAATGTACCGACCATGGTAACGGAATGGAACGCTTGGTAGCTAGAGTTACCAAAGGTAACTTGACTCAACACTACGTGGCTGAAGATATACTAGGGTAAGATAGGTTACATGAAGCTATCAGATTGGCTGCGATCTAAAAAAATAGGGGGATCCAAAGATAACGGACAAAATGTGACTCTTGACGGTGAGAGTACCAGGGTATCATAGTATACAAGGAGCCATTCTCATTGCGCGTAGACATTTTATTTTAGTGAACCACCCGTGTGTACAAAATGTGAACGTTCAGCTACAGATTACCAGTGTAACATAATTTATATGGAGTTAGGTTAATACGTTTCCGCGGGAATAGTATTTTCATCGCGAAAATTCTGCACCGTTCCTCGACACGTAATGCGGTTCTTCAGTTATGAATTACCAGGATAACATAACTTATAAGGAGCTCTCAACAGAACATTCCACATCTTTTAGTTTTCCGCGCCACACGGTGCAAACATTTTTTCTAGGTCGTGCGGTCGCCGCCGCCGCGCCGGTCGTCCACTCGACACGGTAATGTGGCTCTTGTCAGTCATGAGATACTAGGGTACCATAGCTGTAAAGGAACATTGTACGAATCCGCTTGATCATTCGAAATGTACACTTCAGCCAACTTATCTGTGCAGGCGGGAAAACACAGAATTAAAATAAATGTGCCAAGTTTGACATAACGACGCAAAATTTCTTGACAAGCAGCGCCACCTTGAACTGCACATTTAAAGTGGTTCGTACTATAAGTGACGCCGTTGTCGCGTGACATTTTTCTTCATGAATATGAAACTAGATGTCGCTGTTTCCAGGCATGGGATACACGGAGTATAATATGGCAGTGAAAAGTACATAAACTACAATAGTACAACTATTCAGTCATAGATGGCGGAGTAGGTACCGTATGCGATTTTTCTTCTTTATCGTGTGGTTAGTTCCTAACCTAGTGTCAAAGTTTTTATGCCGCCCATGAGCCTCTGACTTGGCTTAACATGCCGTCAAGAAATTTCTCTCAGGCATGCTGGTTTCCTCACGATGTTTTCCCTCACCGAAGCAAGTGATGATTATACAATACGCACATGAATCCGAAAAATCAGAGGTGCGTGCGTATGCGATTAATATTATAAGAGTAGAGGAAGACCAAAGAAACGATACATGGACTGTGCAGAGATGACGAGTAATAGAGTACCTATGGCAGAAGAAGAAATGCTACGCCAACCCCAAATAAATTGAGATAATTATGATTATAATTGTGAACTTTTGCACAGGAGGCTAAGGCAGGCACCGATCATTTAACATTGACTAAGTTAAGGTTGATTTTAAATAATAAAAAGCAGAAAATCTGGCCATATTATAGTTAGGTACCTATACATATAAAAACGTACTTAATTTAGAGCAGAAGAGGTACCTATTTTATTTTGGGAAGTAACACTTATCTATACTTACGTACTTGATACTTCTCCATCCATAAATTCCGTAAGGTTACATAAAAATAATATCTACTAGAAGTAGATATTATTTCATAAGTAGGTAGGTAAATGACATTTTATTTTTATGTCACCGGTAATTGACCGACAGATGGCAGGACCTGTATACGGTTCGAAAGGCAAGAAATTTAGCGGTCTGCTACTACCGATATTAGTGCGTGATGTTCAATTAGGAGCGTGCATCCAAAAAGTTGGCAACGTCTAGTTTAGTTTAATTATCAAAAATTACAGGTCATATTTTGAAAAAAGTAAAAACACAAATCATAATACATTAAAAAAAAAAACAAGTATATACACAAGTATATAGTATATACATTAAAAAGAGCATTAAACACAAATTATCATAATTAAAAAAATAATAATAATACACAATAAACAGAATAATAGAACCAAATAACGCAAATAACTGTCAAATATTTACCTGTTTTAATTAATTTGGCAATATTACTGAATGGAAATGAGAAATATGGCTAACTAGTGAACTAGAATATTAATAACGAATTGCAATTAAAACACTGAATTTGATGTTATAACCGTTTTAAGTGTAAAAAAAAAATTCGGAAAGTTTCCAAATACTTTTTTTACATCTTAAACTAAACATTCGGTGTTACGATATTAAATTGCATTTCATAATCAATATTTTAGTTCACTAGTTAGCCATATTTTTTATTTCCAAACAGTAATATATTGCTAAATTAATCAAAACAGCGAAATATTTGTCAGCTATAGGCGACGTAGCCCACTTTCTGTATAAACGCTCTTAACAGATTGTAAGTTAGGCACAGAGGTAGACCATGACTTCCATGACTTGGATTAGGACATAAGATTTTTTTTTAAATTCAATTACGCAACACAAACTGAACTACACAATTCGTATAATAACAACAAAATATGTTAATAAAGTTCATTACCTTCGTAGGTGTAACGAATTGCGATTTACTGTCAAAACAATAATAAGGTAGTAAAAAACAAAACAAAAACGTGCAGCTTTACACGTCATCAAAACAAAATCATCCTTTTCATCAATAAACAATAGATTATCGCTGTAGGTACCTTTATTACAATGGGCTTTAGTCTTCTTGCTAACGATTCGAACTTTAAATATTGTTTCATCAGAAAACACCGTTCAATCATTCGCGTGAGCAGTTCCTTCATTCAGCTCATTTGCACAGCCGACTCGCGCGGAAAATTATTTCTTTTCATATTCCCATTTTTCACGTCTTACTTAAAGTTTTCATGACGGAGAATTTGCGATTCGTCTGTTTATTTTTCTTTTCTTTTTCTGACGATTGACTAATTTTAATTCCGAGTTTTGTTTAGTTTGTTCGGGCTTCGGGGTGTAGGAAGCTGTATTAATTAAGGAACTTTACGTTATTTTTTCAGTGATAAGTTAGTGTTTTTAAGAATGGTTATGAGAATTGTAAATAGTGGTTATGTGAATAAGAAAAAACTGTTTTTTTAATAAAAATGCTAGTTGAATTATTGCATGACGAAAATTCTCGACTGCTAACACGAACTTTACGCATTGTAAAATAAGTTAATAACAAATAATTATCAAGATGAATCATATTTTACCATACGAAACCGCATCAACTTATTTAATTTAGTAATAATAAAAACAGAACCGCAACTTTTATTAAGAAAGTACCAGGGCGACAGAAACAGACATGAGGTATGGAAATTACGTCTCCCCGCGGCAACTTGCTTTCACGGTCCACTGGGCTGATCATAATAAAAACTCGCGCCGTCGCCTTCACACAGAAGTTTGACCATAAATTCGGTGGTCGGTGCAGTAATCGCCCGACGTTCGCCGACGGCGAAATTCTTACCGAGCGAACTCAGAAACGGCACGTTCAAAATTCGAGCTTCATTTCGCTGTCCAATGGTTTCTGTCTTCTCAACCTTCTTTAATAATATTAAAGAAAAACGCAGTGTATTCGTAATAAAACTCACAGAAACGTTTTTTCAAACTTGGCCACCATCCCCCACTTTTAATATAATAATAAATATCACCAGAATACACTACTTTTTGCAAAGTTTTTTTTTCCGCTTTTGTTTTCCCCTAGGGTGAGCCAAGACCATTAAAAAGGTTAGGGCGAGCGATATTTTATGCGATTTTAAGTGTATAACGGTTCTAATGTCCGTTTTATTGCAATGTGAATTATGAAGGCATGGTAACTAGTGCTGTTTATCTTTGAAGAAACTAGGTAACGATCTCGAAACCTGTGTTTGATGGTCTATTGGTTTCCGTGATTGGCTCTATAGATAAGCGCAAGTTGTCCTTCACACACACAACACTACTTCATTATCAGATTGTTACATATTGCTCTCGTTTCTGAAGTGGGGTTTGTTAAACTGAGAACCTGAATTAGCTAAGAGCTAAACAACTATCCAAGAAAAATTATTAAAAGATATGCAAGACAGACACTGTTGTAAGCTTTTACGGTTTACAACCTAACTTATACTGTCACCTACGGGATATCTTCCGTGATTGTTCATTATTTTGAGCTCACGATATCAACCCGAGAGTCAACCCGCGATCATGGCGCTAGCAACGGCGTCGAAATATGAGCTCAAAATAATGAACAATCACGGACGATATCCCGTGAGTGACAGCATAAGTATGCAAGGCAGGTTTAGAAGAAGATATTTTCTTTTTTTTTTGGAATACATAAATAATTAATCTAATTTTAAACAATCGATGGTAAAATAATATCATTAAAAAACTTTCTTACACTCAATTACACACTCACCTTTCACATCTGAAAAGCATAAGGACCAAAATGTAACCATACGCTAAACTTTTAACGCATTGTTTTTCATCCCCATGGAAATCTGCTTAATCCATCAGATTAGACATTTGAAACACAAGTGGAGGCTGATACCTCTCATTATCCTCAGCAGCGGCGAGAGGGTTAACTTTGAAGTATCATTGCCATTTATTAATGGTCAAGTTCAACCCGCCGCCGCTTCGCCCCAAATTAGAACTGATTGCTGTAACTGAATTATTAAATTGATGCCATTTGTTCTCAGATATTTTAATAACGGAGAACTGTTTTGGGTTTTAGATAGTATTAATTATTTCTTAGGGGTTTTTGTCGATGTCGGTGTAAGATTGTATTAACATTCTAGTCAGTATAATTATGGTAACTTACTACTTAGTAAGATGTCAGTTATTAGAATACGAATAAGATCTGGTTACATAGGTAATCAGGATTTAATTAAGTTTTTCGAGTTAATTATTAAAAAGATAAAAAAAATATTTTCCTTTTTGACAAGTGGATGACGAATAGAAACAGAAAATTAAACTGTTTCTCTTTAGTATTCTGATTTCCTTAGTTGAACGAAGAATCATCATCATCATCATTTATAGTATCGTATAGTACCTATAGTACCTACGAAAGTTGTAATTTAGATTAAACAATGTCACAATTAATAATCAAAGGACCAAAACACGTCTAAAGTAAAAACATGCCAGCACATTAATTAAAATTTTCTTTATTAATTTTTCCAATGAATCGCGAACGCACAACATTGACACTTATTGCTTTTCCCCGAATTTATCCAAGAAAACCAATTAATCACGTCTGCTCTGTCCAATAAATTCCCTTACGGACTTTAATTATTTTCTTATGATTTTAATTTTTGCACTCCGTACGACCCTCGGCTGAATCAAGGATTTGTGAACAACTGTCTCCACTCAAATTTTTTCGACTCCAGTTGGACTTTTATTAATAAAGGAGAAAGACAATTAATACTACTTAAAATTTGTTTAAGCATTTCTAAACTTAATTAGAAATCTTTTCCTTGTTACGGATAAATAAGTAGGTGTGGAAGGACCAGGTGGTGCTTATTGCTAAGAATTGATGGCGTCTCAAGAAATTTTATTATGAGAACTACGAAACTAGTAGGTATCTATGAGGGTTTAAGTTCATTAGCCGTGACCAGCCTGAGAAGACTATAAATAACTAGCTAAATTAGTAAATCTTTACTTGTGAGATAATTATGAGACGCTAGCAATATTTCTTGAAAATAAATGGGCACTGAAATCCTTCTTTTAGTGGATGTATATAGAAATAGTTGATAACGAATAGGGGTTTATAAGGCCGCTTGGCAACAAAAATCCATTAGAAAGAATAACACTCATTTAAACAATGCACATTTCTCAAACATTTCAGACATTAAGAGGCATTTAACAATCAGGCGGCGAGCGATTATTTTCCGAATTGGTCCCAAAAACCGCGCAATTAAATGCCATTTGTCCACAACAAAGGAGCGGTCCTTTCACCCCCTCTTTTCTTCCGAAATTAGTGATGACTTCAATAAAAATAATTCTTGTCTTTTAGGCAAATTGCATCGCGAAAAGTCCAAAAGCCTTTAATTAAGGCTCGCCCCTCGCCAGCCCGTAAACAGCGTCGCGGCCGTCACCTTTTATTTTTGTTAATTCTTGGGGCTCTTTCTTCGCCGCATAAGTTACTTCACCCCTTCCAGCCCGTGATTCTTTACGCCTTTTTGTCACCGTTTGAATTCTTTTGAAGAAACCCTTTCTTCCCATCTGCCACGCCCGTCAATATTAACTCCGGTACGACGAGTTAAACTTTTTAATATCCGTTAAATTTCGTTACACTCAGCGCGAATCCTTTTAAGGAGGTTTACCGAAAAAAAAGTCAAATTTAAAAATCGTGTTAGCATTTTCTTGTTCAGCTATTTTTATTTTATTTTTTGTTCCATTGTGATGTTTGCATTCATGCATACCTACATTGTTTCGAAATTAAAGAACAATATCAACAAAAAGACGTCCCTCCAAACCGCAGAAGGCGATATTTCTTAAGATTCATTAAATTATTCACGAGGGAAAAGGAAAAAAATAATGCAAATGAGATCGGAATGTTTAAAAAAACTTGTTGGAAAACACGAGAGATCGTGACGGAGGCTGCTTGCGGTTGTAGGGACACGGACACGAATTTTTAATCCATTTCCCTTAGTCGATTAATATTCAAGGCCCGGCTGGTCTGGTTCATCTCCTTCGCCATTATTGCTTGGACGCCATCTCCTTCGAGTCTTCGGTATACTTTCGCTTTGATTTCGCACAAGCTAATTACTTTCCTTTTGTGAGTGATTGCAATCCTGGGAAGGTATTTGTTTATCATCTTTGCTGATTATGCAGATGTGGCTTCGACTTTTTATTCTGAAGGCACCATCTTGGTTGTTCAATTTGCTCCTTAGACCATTCAATTATAACAGTAGTCCAAACATTTGGCCAATAATTGTCAATGTAACCAACCACAGCTAACCAAAACACCAAGAGATTCCCAAACACCAATTACACAGACATATAATAATGATGTGGAAATTAACGTGACGAAAAAAAACTAAATTACTGAACCAATTTTAATGACATTTCTATGGGACCAATCGGGAAGTATATTCTTTCACTTAAAAAAGGATTTTTCAAATTGGTTTAGAAATGACGGAGTTATGAGAACCGGTAGCAGTTGGCCACTTTTATATTTTTGGCGCAGAACATATGGCCAATAATTGTCAATGTAACCAACCACAGCTAACCAAAACACCAATTACACAGACACATAATTCCTGCTTTGCATGTTCAGTTGGAGCAATATTGCCTTAATATATTCAATATCCGGGAAGATGATAATTTACGGACTCGGGTAGAATCCATTATGGATGTTTACTTGACCTGCGCTTAGTGCTTACTAAGACAACAGGGGTGACCGCTGCGTACTTATGCGATCCTGGTAGAGTGGGACGTTTCAATATGGAGGCTCTTGAAATGTTACTTTGGGATGTAGAAGAAAACGGGGTAATTCTATTTGTTTTAATCAGAAGAAAAAATGAAGAAGCAATTCAAAAAACTAAAAATTCTGCACAAGAAAAAATCACGACCAATATTAAGACCAATAGTATTAGAATTAGGAAATTCTATGGACGGGACGGGTTTCTACGGGTTGTAACGGTCAGGAGACCGTACGTTAGGTACGTACAGTTACGTAAAGTTACGTAAAGTTAGTTTTCACAAACTAACTTTATTTTTCTATTTTATTCTATTCGACACAACGTTTATTTTGCAAAAGAAAGTCATGTGCCAGTAACAAAATAAAAGACGGTAGATAAACAATAAGAAGAAAAACAGAAAGGTGAATATCGAAAACCGCGAATTTGAATTTGGAATTCAAATCTCGAACGTTGGCTTTAGCGTCACGCAGGAGTGTGGTTGTAAACCGAACGTGAATGAAAAACAAAATATTTAATACCTATTATTTCTTTTACATTTGCGTTTTACTGCTAATTGTTTTAACAGTGTTTGTATACTTTCAGTAGTTTTGCTATTATAAAACAATAATTTTGCAAGCTCAATCATCTTGTTGAACAGTCATTTGTTTTTTATTTATCCTCGAAACTTTTTGAAAACTCTTATAAAATATGATTCTAGCTTTATGAAGACCCATATTTATTTATTTTATTTATTTGACACTTCAAGCACAAAGTACAGACGAGAGAGGCGGACTTTTTGCCATATGTTAAAATAGAAAATCATCTAGCAAAACTCATTCTTCTTGCATGACTAGAGCAATTTTTCTCTGATCTCCTGTAATACGTTGATGCAGAAATATGTTTATGGCCTTACATGGAATATTTCGAGAGGAAAATCCGGGATAATCTATAAATATCGCCCTCGACACTGCGCCCCGTAGCAAATTCTAAAGTGACAATATTCCGTATTGTACCCACGATGTGAAAAATGTATGCACACCCCGTGTTTCGCGGAGCAGGGCAGAGACCGTAATATACGAGGAGCGTGGGGAGTTATTAAAATTATAAACAAATAAAATTATTCAGTGTGCACCCCTTACGAAGTTATTCGTGGCCTGAATTCTTCATGTGTGATGTTTATTGCATATGGAAGATCTATGGTCTATTTTGATTTGTGTTAATGTATGGATTTCTGACTTTTATAATTTTGCTTGGTGTCACATAAACCCAAATAATACTGATAAAACTACACGGCAAATATCAAATATGTCCAAGTAAAAATTGGTGCTCAGACATAGTAGCCTTGATATTTATGTAAATGGTAAGAAAACTGTAAGCATTTATTTTTAAAGCATTTTTCAAGTTGAAAACCAGCAATGAAATGCCGTTGAAAAAGACGTAGGTAAATGTGATATATCTTAGATTAAAAACCAACAAAACTTCAGAACATCAATCACTCTAAAATAATCTTTTGACAGCGTACACCAAAAAAAAAAATACAATTTCCGTCTCCGAATCTGGTGTAGAAGTTTTTCATCTATTGGCATATCGGTACCCGTTCCCTTTATTTCATATTAAAGCGATAAACATGTCGATTGCTTGAGACACGCGTGGTCGCTCTCCCTTCCTATCTTCGAATCTGCGTACTTGTTACTGTTAAGTAAAGAACAGTGGGAAAACTGCAGATTTATCTCAAAATGTTTTGCCTTATTTTGACAGCAGGGTTTTTTTTTTAGTGTTACTCCTTTTCAGAAGCAGTACGTTCGGTTAAGTCAGGTCTATTGGTCTATATAATTACCAATTTTCATTTGACGAGAGTTACTTTTGGAATATAAACAATTTAAACCTTCTTATTTTACTACTCCAATTACAAGGAGCAATTCTACTACTTTTTCATTTCTAATTCATCAACTTTCCATCAATATCTTTCATTTTATCAATCATTTCACTTCCACTCTTGGCACGGCTCTTCCAATTACAACATGCAACTTACCCATGCAAAAGATAAAATACAAGACGAAACTCAATAGTTCAATGAAGACGAATTCCACCATTTCCAGAAGGACCAGTTCACCAATTACCAAAATCACCAGAACCAAACCGTATCTGAATTTCCACTGTAACATCAGCGGAATATGCAAGTCATGAGAAAACGCTTATCACGGGATTTGATACCGGCTCCGATAGGCGGGGATGAGTTATGGTGTAACATATTGCCGTGTGATCTGCGACTATTAGTTTTAGACGTCTGTGGGATGTTTTGGAAATTAGGCAAGTAATGCACAGTCAGAAAGACGGGTAACAAAAAAAACGGGTAAAAATTAATTTAAATCGGCAGATTCTGGTTTAAAGTGGTGGAAGCCAAGCTTTTTTTAGCCATTTAAGAAATTATTATTTCCTTTATTAATTTTTATATGTATTAAATACATTTTTAAATATTCTAATATAAAACAATATAAAAAAAATATTTAAAAATATAAAAAATAGTGGTCCGGCAGGGTCAGGGCTCTAGAGAGAGGAACCTCCTAACAATACGAGCCGTGTCCAGGAGTACCGCTTTCTGAATCAAACCCTTGTATCCAGCTGCCTAACGAGAGCCTCCTCAGGTATTGGTCGAGGCTCTTGGCAATTAAGCCATGGGCTGATGCAACTATCGGCACAATGATCGCTGAGTCCACATCCCACATGTCGACAACCTCGCGAGCCAAGTCAAGATACTTGATTTCTCGGCTTTCACGAGGTTCTCAGCATGTGGGACCGTTATATCAACAATCATTGCGCGCCACTCTGATCGATCCACCACCACTATATCAGGTTTATTGGCTACAATAGTCCTGTCAGTGATGATGGATCGATCCCAGTACAATGTGATACTGCCATTTTCGAGAACTGGGTCGGGCACATACTTATAGTACAGCACTTCCGATTCCACAAGGTTGTATTTTAGAGCAAGTTGCTGATGGATAATCCTGGCTACAAGGTTGTGTCTATGCAAGTACTCTCCGTTAGCCAGACGAGAACACCCGGAGATAATGTGACAGATTGATTCGCCTGGACGGTGGCATGCCCGACATATGTCAACCGTACCGTCCTTCACAATAAATCTCCGGTAGTTATTCGTCATCATAACTTCATCCATAATTGCACAGACAAAACCAAAAAATTATAATTTCCTTTATTTATCTTTACACAAATTTTATACATTTTTAAATATTTCTTAAACTAAAAACAATATAAAAAACATTTAAAAATATAAAAAATTGTAGCCCACCGGTATCGGGAACAGGGTCCAAGCTACCGGCGGTCAGGGCTCCAGAGAGAGGAACCTCCTGACAATACGAGGCGTGTCCAGGAGTACCGCTTTCTGAATCAAACCCTTGATCCAGCTGCCTAACGAGAGCCTCCTCAGGTATTGGTCGAGGCTCTTGGCAATTTGATCCAGCTGCCTAACGAGAGCCTCCTCAGGTATTGGTCGAGGCTCTTGGCAATTTATTATTAATCATTTATTTCAGACATTGTCCATATAAAAAATTATAAAAATTAAAAAAAAAAATACCCGTGTATAAAAAACGTATAATGGGGAAAAGTAACTGTGAAACTAATGGTCGGTGCTGACAGAGCTAGTTCAATAGACCTACAACATTCATAGTTTCAGCCGAAGGACGTCCACTGTTGGACATAGGCAAGTGTCGCCACATTTACATGTCCTGAAAAAAAAATTATCTGGTAATCCCAATCTTGATCAGATTGGGACCTACCTATGGACACGCCATCTACAGTGAGCTTTGACCGACCTCCAGTTTTTGATGAACTTGAATTTGAAAGGCATCGGTTTATAACGGACAGTGTAAATATTTCAAGGAAATCCACTATTTTTTCCCGAATCTTATCTTCCCTACTCATTTCCGTGACTTCAGAAAAGCTTTCACACCTCAAGTGCTGCATCTATATCCACAAGCACCATAAATTACGTGTCGATTGACCACTCATCCCCTAGGGTCGGCACTCCACGTGTTGTGCCGCTGGGATCTGCAGATGGACACGCCAACAATGGCGTTAAAAATGAACTCTGCCGATAACTGTCAGCCCTGATGAATCGCTCCACTGCACCTCTGTAAAGGAAAGGAATCGGTAAGTGAGTTATTGGCACGTTTTAGTTATTAACCATTCAGAAATAGTTTGTAGGATAGAATATAGTACTCTTATATGAACA
Source organism: Noctua janthe (assembly GCA_910589295.1). Taxonomy (NCBI): domain Eukaryota; kingdom Metazoa; phylum Arthropoda; class Insecta; order Lepidoptera; family Noctuidae; genus Noctua; species Noctua janthe. Next base: position 6,496,574 of record OU342561.1, read on the forward strand.
CAAACAACAGAACAAAGACATAAATGTGAGAATTTTACATATGTGTATGCGTTTAATAATAAAACTAGTGCATTCAATGACGAGATGATTAAGATGCTTTTGAACTCTTTATGAGCGTTCGTTTTCAGTTACCCTATGAAGTACCTATAGGACTTTAAAAATACCAACTATAAATACATTACTTACCTACATTTCTTCACAGACAATATGGGCGAGTATGTCCCATCAATTTCACCTGTAACATACAACTTAAATGAAACATTTACAACAATGTACCGTGTAACGAAAGGGTTTTACAACACCGTTATTAGCAATAACATAACACGGAGCATCGCTTTGGTATTTTCTTCAATAGCTGTAGGCTCATAAAGCCACCGTGTTGAACAACGATTGTGTGAACAAGCGGCCGCTTGGGACGCCAAACTTCAGAAATTCCCCGTCGGCTTGTCGCGAGCAGAGTTTTACGGCCAAATTAATATGGCAAATTAATGCGTTTTGCTACCGTATAATTTTCGCGTATGGGAGCCTGGGAGGGTGTTTCTTGCGACACGAACGTCCCGAACAAACCGACATACCGTATTGCGTCACAGGGGTATCTAAACGCTCGGGATTCGTATCATTTTTCCATATGGAAATGATGTAACGAGCGGAGCGCAAGACAACAGTGATATGCTAATTAAAGGAAAACACGCGAAACGTATTCTGTGTTTATTTTCGGTCGGCGACGAGATGGAGGAAACGGTGGCTTTTTTAATTGCTGTACAGGATCTAAAATAAAACGTGGAGCTTCCTAATCATTTTATTTTGCAGCTATTGTGGTATCTACTGGTAATTTTATTCAAGTCCAGAAAAACAGCCATTTTATTATATCATTCAGTTCCCTCAAAACGACGCTTAACTCCACGTGTGTAATCAGACTTTAAGTATGTTTAGCAGTAATAATAAAGTCTCATTTAATTAAAGGAAAAGTTCATAAGTTGCAGAAGGAAGTACTAGGAGTGTATAAGGAAAAGGAACATGTGAGTTTATGAGTGCGATTCGTCACGGCAATTGAGAACGAGGGCCCTCCCACTTGACTCCTTTGTAATGAGAACACCTTGCCATAATCAACGCGTACATGCAATAAAAAGGCGACCTTCTTCAGAGTTACGTTTAATTTTGTCTTTCTTACGACGTAAGAAGTCGAAATCGTGGAGAAAAGTAAATATACAAGGATCAAGTCCTATTACTTGATTAATATAACTCCTGACTAATGTTGTTTGCGCAAACAACGACTACCTATAGAACATTACGAATACACGGCCGTCGACAATATCGAGAGCAAACAATTAGAGGCAAGTTAGGGTGGTAGGGGGGCGCCGATTAAGTTATACACATGCGGGTTAGAGGGTAACCTGACTCAGGAAGATTAAGATTCATCGAAAGGCCCTTACATGGAAGCAAACATTGTATTACGAACCGGTGTCTTGGCAATGTTTGCCGAAGGTAGCGGATGTTAATTTAGTATTCACCCTTGCGTTACGTGGCCAATATTAATATTTTGGTAAAAGCTGTCTGACTCTGAATGTCTCGAAAAGATTCATTTCGTAAGTGGAATGAAGGTGACATCAGGATTACGTTTTCTTTGGTGAACTAATTTGAGGGAACAAAGTAGGGGAGGTGCCGGTCAGCCATTAATGGTCCCGAAACGCCTTTGGGCTGTCCACAGTACTTGACCGTCGCTTGGGGACTCCTCACACTATTAAAGTGCTAAGAGGGACATTAGTATCCCTCGGGGCCTGTCATCTGAATAATTTAACGTCTTAATTGTGTTTAGTTTTTGTGGGAATAATGCTGATGTCTTATTTGTTGTTGTGGGGACCATAACTGAAATGGTGAGACTGTGAATTTTGCGTCTTGACCATCTGGTTTAAATCCTTGTTTTTGTTCAGCTCCGTTTAGTGTGATTGGTTAGAAGAATTGTACCCAAAGACTTCATTGCTTGAAACTACAATTTAGGACATAACTGCACTGGTAGAAAAGTTTTGTAAATCTAATTAGACGTTGCTAAATCCTTAAAATTCCCTTCCTACATCATCTACTCGTATTATTCGCTACAAAACTGACACACTAAGCTTTTCTTCAACAAAAAACCACCCTGCCAAACTTACTAAGTTGAAATCCTCAAAAACGTAATAACTCAAGGGCAGCCGGTCAGCGATAAGCAAGTTAATCCTAAAGATAAATAGGCCCCGGTCATTGTGTCCAGCGCGGCGGTGAGCGATGCGTTTCTTTTGTCTCCGCTCGCAACGCCGCCCGCACCGCAGCCCGCACCGCTCCCTCGCCGAGACAATGTAAGGAAGGACCAGTCAGCAATCGACAGCGGACGAATATTTGGGATAGAGAGTTACGAATGGCAGAAGTGACAATGGAAGATGGTGGAAAATCTGCCAATTAAAAAAGTGAGGTGCAGTTTTTTGAGTATTATGAATATTTATTTTGGGTGTTTTTCCAGCTAAAATAATGTTTTGAATTTTAAGATTGACTTTAATAAATTGATTTAAGTGAATTACCTATTATTACCTAGCATTACAACGTGGCAATGCTGCCAGTCTCTTGGGCACATTACAGAAAATGCCTATGGCATTAAGTCCGCCTCTGTACTTCTGTGCTTGAAGTGTTAAATAAATAAATTACCGACTGACAGCGTTGAGAAGGAGTTTTATGATTCTATGGTTTAGTTTGTTGTAAGTTTGGGTTATTTTTATATAATTACATGGTTGTTTACAGAAATAAATAATTAAAAAATATGACTATTATTTTATATTTTACTTTACTATCAGTATCACAAATGTTAACCGACATTTTATTTACTCCAGCATACGAAATGTCAAAGCCACAGAAAAAAAAAATATGTCGCCCTCTATTAGTTCCATACTCTCTGGACTACCCAAACGTCTGAATTCTGAATGTCCAGCACATTAACTTCAGACCACAAGGCGCGGGGTCCGTTTGACAACCGTGGGTGGCTTTATTTTAAATCACCACCTATTGTGTCTAAGAAACTATCCCCTTGCAGACCATGACACTAATTTATTTTAGGGAAAATTATAGAAAATGCATTCTGTGTTCATAAACTACGTTTGTTTCTAATATTTACCAAAAACGGCAAAGTGACAATAAATTTTTTAAGAAGAGAAACTTGCATGTGATGTGATACAAAACGTTCTCTGTATATCCTTCAAAGACATCTAAACAAAATGAAATGAAATGTAGCAAAGTTTACTCAATAAAATCTGTACCGCAAACACAAACGCAATTACATATGATAATATCAACATAGAAGAAAACTTGTTCGTAACACCATGAAAATCCCCTGTTTTATTTCTTGGGCAGTTTCCAACGATATCGGCAAATCTACCAGGCAAACAGGAGTATGGAAGAGATTTGCGAACACCGCACCAGACTATCGGATAAATTGACCGGTAATAATAAAATGTAAGGGGTAAGAATGTAGATGGCTATTTAGATAATTGTTAGCTGCGTCCGCAGTGGCCTGTAGGCAGGCAGTGTATCGGAAAACTGGGCAGATAGTGGGTGATTTTATTGCCACCCCGAGGTGGTCATTTATGGGAAAACTATCAACGGAACAGAAACGGAATTGATGACATCGCATTTCGTTGTTTCTGCCCCGATGTGAGAAAATGATGGGCGTCTGACTGTTGATTTATTGGAATGAGTTTCATTTACTGCTGACTGCCTCGATAAAGACTTATGTATCTCTACATACATTTGACTGAATTTGTATTTTTTTGTTTTGCCTGAGACTCTTTCCAAACATTAGCCATCGCAACATAACTAACAGTTCCTGCTTATTTTAAAGCTCAATGTGTACAAACAAAAGGTCATCCCAAAAAAAATCAATAGAACGCATTGTCGATTTGTTTACACATGTATTCACCCCCTAAGTTCAAGCCGTTCAATATAAAACGCGAGGGAGGCGCGCTAAGCCGAATATTATGAGTCGATGGTCCTAGCAGGTGCCGCTAAACATTCAAGTTGCAAATCCGACGCTGTTACATCCAACCATGTCAGTCACGTCTTGAACGGCGGAAACTTGCCAAACTATACTTGGTTTTACTGAATTTGTATTTGGTATAAGCAGTAAAAGTGGCGAGTTTGATTGTGTAGCAAGAATACTTAGATCCTATAGTTGTTGCCAGTTAAGATGGCAATAGCGGTCATTGAACCATATACATTTATTGAATCTCTTCTTTTAAAAAACGTATACAAACCTGTTAATAGCCACTGAATTGACATTGATTGTGATCCTGAACATTAACAGAAGAAACGATAAGTTACACGGTTTATGCTTTCCGTTCGTGTAAAGAGATATCAGGAAAAGGGCAATGACCGCTATTGCCATCTTAACTGGCAGCAACTATAGTAACTACTTTGTGTCTTTTAAAAGTTGTTATGGAGCTTCTTTTGTTAAGTCAGACGCTAGAATTAAAAGATTTTGCACGAAGAAGACTATAATCGGTTGTTATAGATGTATAAAAAATTAAGTACTGCACTGACCAAATACTCACAGGGAACTTGAAAGTGGCTATGTTTGTGGAGGACTGATTTATGAAATTTTATAAGCTCTAAAAGTCTAAATTAAATAAATGACTTTGATTGATTGATTTGATTACCTACCGGTCATTTCTCCCTTTAAAGTTAAGACTGATAGTAGATATTGCTGTATGTTTCGACAAGATTTCAAACAAACAATCAAACTGTACCATCACCGAATTTCAATCAAATTATCGAATCCCTCCACCATTCATCCACATAGATAACCAAAACAATAACGTTTTACCTTTTATCAGAGGCTGTGTTTGTTGATCTGATTACAAACGGACTCCTCAGCCCGTTGACCAGTTGACCGTCATAATTCGGGGACCAGAAAGCGTTCATTGGCGCATGAAATATTTCGCCGGTGGACACAGGCGGCGTGGAAAGCGCAAACGGTGAGAATCGCACACCATTACACCTCTCACCTGACGGACTAACGCTTCAAATGTCTGGAAAATAAACAAACAGTTAACCTTGTGGATGTTTTTGTGTGAATGTCTGATGGTTGATCGTGTGGTTTGGAAGCATTTGGTTTTTGAAGCGAGTTTTGGTTCTGCCTGTCGAGTTTTTGACATTACATTTAAATACTGTGTTATCAGATAAGACCTAGTTAGGTTAAACCTAATTGTCATAATAAGCCTTTAGGAGTTCACTGACTTCTCTCATCAGATGCTACCAGCTACGCTACGAAGATATTCGCGCTATTTTTCGGATTCATGTGCGTAATGTATAATTATCACTTGCTTCGGTGAAGGAAAACATCGTGAGGAAACCAGCATGCCTAAGAGATATTTCTTGACGGTATGTTAAGCCAACTCAGAGGCCCATGGGCGGCATGAAATGTTTGACACCGGGATAGACACTAACCACACGATAAATTAGAAGAGTCGCACAATTGCTATAATGAAACAAAATCCTTGTCACCTAATATCCTAAAATGAGTAACGAACGACCCAAGTGGGATCTAGACATTCATTTATTTCTACAATTTGTATCGATAGCAATAAATTCACAATTTTGCAGCAAATGGCTTTGGTAAAAAGAAAGTTTTGCACTCTCAAATAAGAGTTACGTATTCGCAACAAACATTTGAAAAATTATGCCGCGTACGTGCTCCCGTGTCCCATAAAATGGCACCGGGACTTATTTCATATAGTTACGGGCCCATAAAGCATAAAAGGCATTCAAATGTGATGTTATTTTGCCGCCAACACGGGGTAATTTATTTTGGTGCGATTCATAATTTTCTTTTATTCACTTTATGTTGATTTTCCTTGGAGTGTGAGTACTCGGTAACGATAATATTATTTCAACAGCCCCATACATAACGGTGTGTAAGGGCCCGCTCCGATGGTTTATTTCTTTGTTAAGTTTGTTATTATTACTTGTGAGTGTTATTCTTTGTATTGTGTTTTGTGTGTAATTAATAAATTGGCTGTTTTATTTATTTGTTTAACACATCAAGCACAAAAGTACAGAGGCGGACTTAATGCCATAGGCATTTTCTACCAGTCAACCTTTGGGTGATGCAGAAACAAGCAGTGGTAGGTGCATATCTGAAAATAATTTTAATTAATACTAAGATTAGCAATTAAGGATACATAAAATACTATAAATATATATCAAGTACTATAAATATATATCAAAATTTAGATTAATGTAAATAGACATTTACACTGCACTGCTGTTTTATTTGTGACAAATAGTTGAAAGCGTCATATTTGTAAATATCTTGTTAACTTTTCCTACTACAGCTAGTAGTTTTAGTCGTGAGCCATTTTGAAAATGCATGTTTTGTCAAAACATAAATTATCTACTCTCAATATTGAATAAGAGATAAATACATCACCGTAATCCTGCTAAAGGTCACAGTGGCGAAGGCTCCATATAACTCGATTCCTACCGGCTTCCCTTTGAAAAATGGCACACTCAGTATTCTATAGACAAATAATATAACCACATTAAAGATATGTACTCCGGCTTACCTCTTACAAAAATTGACCCTTCGCTACTGCTAAAGGATATTATTATTATTTTGTGAGCTTTAAATTCCCTTCATCATCTTCTTTAAGAATCTCTTCTAAATAGATACTAAACACAGTTCACACAACCGCCTGCCACTTAAGCGGTGCGGAATAAATTTCCAATAATTACATTATCGAGCAAAAAAAGTATAAGCGCCACCTCACCTCCGGCAAATTTTTCTCCGGCCTACCTCGGAAGCCCATAATTCCTAATGACATGCAATAACCGTACCCCCAATTTTCGACATAAACCCGCCATAACAATATCGACATCAGCGAAATTTTTCCTCCGGTATTTTTTATTTGAGAATAAGTAACACTTTTCGGTGTAATCAAAATTTTGCGAGAACCCCATGTTACGTCGCAGAGTGTTTATCGGGCACTCAATTTGATTTTTACCACCGCACTGATTCCACCACCATTGAGGAATGCCAAAACGCACGTAAGGAATGCCAATGAGATGGCGATATCTGATTTATTGTGGATAAGGATTCGAAAATATTAACCGCTTTCTACCAAATTGGGTGGCATTAATAATAATTTTCCGGAACATAATTTTTCAGGGCTATTTTGCTAAAAAAAAATGTCTTTCAATACAATACAGACACTCATCTCCATAGTTGTTCACAATTTGCTCAAGTTTTTAATGAGTATTGTATTTTAATCCCATTTAATTTAATCAGTTCAGAAGAATATTCTACAGCAACAAAAAATGCCACAATAAAAAGTTTAAGCGCCATTCCCACTTTATGACCAACGGTCAATGGAAATAAAAATATCCGAATACAAACCGCAATCCCTAGGGAGTGTTCCGAAGAATATATCCGCAAAAATCCGACAAATTTGATGCTCATCTAAATAATATTCAGTGACCACGCTTCTGGAAACATCGTATATTTAAATTCAGTGCGGTCCAGGGCGAAGTGATGTTTCAATTGTCACCGTCTATACCTTCCTAATCTAGTTATTGGATAAGGGTGCGACGTTTCTTTTTATTTTTGATTTTACATTATATTCTGGTCGTGTATCGAGGTATAGAAATATTCAAATTCCAATGTTTATTTAGGTGTCTACAATGGGATTCCTGACTTACATAGGGAGTAAAGTATATCCTCAATTGGATTCAATAGAGGATCCTCTAAGCAAATAACAATCTTCCTGGACAATAAACTAAAAATAAGATCACTATAATGAAAATAAACGAGCCCGCACTGGCAGATGTTGTAACAACTGACGATCATAATCACAAATTAGAGAAACATTAACAACATTTCAGCCACGAGGCAACAGCACACCACATACACACAGTGTAAATAACTAAGCGTGCCAACCACGTGTGAGTCGTTTACGCCTAAGTGCACATGTCCGCCAGTGTACCGAATGTCCCGATAAGAAGTAGCTCGATTACACTTCAGGTCACGTCTTCGGGAACGCCGCCTCTCGCGTTTATGACTAATGATAGGCTCACATGCCGCACCTCATGATACGCTTTATATTCAAATGACGCTTCCTGACCCTGATTAATGCTATTTTCTTTGCAAACATTTGTTAACGTCTTTAAATTGAGACGAGCGTCATGTGTTGTCACGTGTTTTTGATGATTCTAATATTAGAGCGATGGAATAAATATTTATAGCTTTCTTTTCCTTGTTTCAAATTTTGTTTTAAGAACTTTATCTTTTTCCAAAATTGTTCTATCAAAGATAAACAAACTAAGAAAAATACCAAAGTGTAATAAAATATTCGACTCTGAAAAAACTGTGAAGTTTATTTTAACTGAATGTTATCGTAATACAGAAGTAAATTCTATAACACAAAGTACCTCCCATACTAAAATAGATATGAATAATATAACAAGTTTGATTGAATTAAGTGAATCGCTCGGCTTTAAACAAATATTTGGTCGGTTCTCATTTGTAAGACGTCTGGGTAGCTCGCCTTAGACAAATTAATAACAAGATAAAGAAACTCGACGGGTCTTAATTCATTAATTAACCTAATTGTATTTGCCGTGGCGCCCATTATTATTGTTTGTGCGGATTTGTACAGTGCAACGACAAACAGTACAACAACAAAAGTGTTAGATCTACTCTTTTTTATCTTTTTGTGCTGAAGAGTGGTATTTAGACGAAATATTTTTTGTAAGTGTATAGACCTGCCTTTTCAGCATTTTATGCCTTATTTTCAGCTCAAAGATAAGTTAAAGATGAGATATATTTATTTGATTAAAGATTGTGTACACACAATAATAAAAAGTGCATGTAGGATAACATAAATAAAAAAATTGTTCGCGTCCAAATGTTTTTAAATACTAAAATTGTGATTTTTAATATGTCATTTCAGTCAATGTCATTAATTTGAAGTGGATTTAACAAAACAATACTAAATGGCAAAGTTAAAACATTACAAAAATAATTTAATTAGTGTCTATAAAATTAGCAACTAGTAACAGCAGTGCTATTCTGTAAACGGTGACTCACTTCGAAAGTCATCTCGCAAATCATCTCGAAAGTCACACTCACTTCACTTCTCACCTCGCCTGTACAAGTTTTGGTATTCTCATGTCACGATCAAGGCCAAGTGAAGTGAAGTGACTTTCGAGAACTCAGGTGACATTGCTCTATGGTAGTAGAGCGGTGGCACTGAATTGTGCCTTGTTATGATTTATATCGACTCACAAAATTTTGCTGAATTAGCGCTCTAAAATAATATTTTATAGTTTATTTCAGCCATAAATGTAATGTAAATGCATTCTTTTGTACGTTTTAATATTTACAAGTTTTATTTGAGATAGAGAATGAAAAATTAGACTGAACGCAGTGTCGCCTTTGCCTCTTGGAGATATGGGAGCCCGAGTATAAAAAAAAGCATTCACTCGCTCGCAAGTCGCAACGCGTACCCAAGCCAAGCCAAGCGTATTTTTTTGTTGACAAACATGCTTTGTTATTTTTATTTCCCCGCGATTTTACTATGAAGTGTTTAGCAAAATGAAGTAATTACGATTTCTGTGGTAATAAGTTACTGCCGGTATCGTTTTATTCATATTTAATTGTTAATTCTCTACTTCAGTGCTGAGCGTACTTCCATCCATCTGCGGCTCAAGTGGAGACGCTAATCGATTTCTTAGAAAGGAAGCCTAGTTTGGCAAAAGGGTTTGCCAAAAATCAAAGCGCCAAACAGGCGGCTAATAAGGAGTGGAATAATATCACTGTGAAATTAAACAGTATGGGTGGAGGTACGATAAAGACGGCAAAAAAATTAATAAAGAAACAAAGTAATGTATTTTTTTACTATTGTTGGATGGTTTAACACATTAACGATTTAAATAAGTAAAACATGACATACATATCTATTATCTACCTTAATTCTATTAGCCAGACCTCTTCCTTTTTTGCCGTCACAGGTTATAGAGATCTAAGCTCTTGTTCTAAATTTCTAATAAGCTCCTCTGTTAGTCTGTACACATGCACATAGTCCTGACCAGGGCTCAATAAGTTTAAATTTCTAATGTTCTGGGCTTGGCGACGGGTTGCGGCAACGTCTAGGGTATCGGCTTCTTTCAGTAAACTCAATATCAAAAAAGAATGAGACATCTACAAAAGTTAGAAATAGATGAAAACACAATAAGTTCATGAAGTTTTTTAAAAGGTCGGTATATTAGTTCATACTAACTGTTTTACTTTTTTTCTGTAAGAAAACCACAAATGTATAGATTATAGATAATTGTTCTTTTTGTTTTGCATTTATATCACATACATATTTATTGAAACACTTATTTTCACTCAAGAAATAGTAACTTTTCATTTGACAGATGAATTCGTGTGTGAGATGCGAGATGACTTTCGATACGGCGAGCGAATTGTGTTTGAGAATACGAAATACTTTGGACAAACGTCAAAATACTCACCCGTTGTAATTCCTCTCACTTTCGTCATCACTTGCTGGCGCTAGTGTCGAATTCACTCAATTTGAGAATACGAAATGTTTATATCCCAAGATTTCACCGCGGATTCAGAAGTGATTTCGCAAACGAAGCTTTCAGAATAGCTCTGCAGATGTCAAAATGATACAATACATGAACAAAATAAGTAGAGTTTGAAAACGTAAAGTTGTTCAACTGTATTTGCTACTCTGTGGCGTATCATGTGGCCGCCAAGAGATTTGCCTGATTGTCGTAGAAAGGGGTCGAATCAAAAAGTTTCGCTCGAAGAAAAATTTGCTCGATTTAAAGAAAAGGGAATAAGCGCCGGATAGCAGGCGGCGCCTGAGTTTTGAAAGATTTTTCACTTTCAACGTTAATTGCTACCGAAAGTAAAATAAATCTTTGCTTTTCTTGAGGCTTGTTTTTGGCTCAAGCCTTGAGCTAATCAATTAATTAAACTGTTGATATTTTACGGAGTAAAATATTGGCTTTTTCTAAAAGTTTACAAAAGTTTTTCAGTGGATTTTTCTTTTTTATAGGGAGACTGGCTCTTGCTTACGGTTTCACTCGCGTGGAGGTCAAAAATTAACGGGAACGTACGACCTAAATATAAAAGTTCCAATTTCCTAACCCAGCGGTAAAAAAACAGACAGACCGAATTACTGTCGAGTCTATAATATTACATAACATAACATCACGCCTGTAATCCCAAAAGAGGTGTATCTATTAGTAAACCCACATTTCGCCATCGTTATGTTTAAGTCCCATGTAATAGGCGAGCCTATTGCCATCAACCGGGCACAAATTCAGACTCCGTGGCTGCTACTGAGAAATTCCTGATGTTAAAACCCAATAACACTTTGCCCGACCTGGGAATCGAACCCAGGACCTCATGCTCAGCAGTCGCGCTTGCCACCACTAAACCAGAGGAGGAGGCAATCTATCTATATTATTAGTTTGGATATATTTCAGGTGGAATACATCGAGTCATAAACTGTAGGTGGGGACCGAGATTGCTTTTATGATTATAATGTAGTTCCGAAGTTTGTAAATAAAAAACATACAAATACAAAATACACTTCCCCGTGTGCCCCATTCGATACGCAATCGTAACATTTTATCATAGGTGTAATAGAAATATCAAGCGACAGTAAAAAAGTTCGGTTTCGCTCTGAACTGTTATTTGCGAAGTTTTTCTTTACGTTTATTGTTTGTTTTGATGCATGTCGCTCATAAAAGGATTCAATTATAATTTGGGAATATTACATGTGTGTTTTATTGATAAATAAGGTGATTTTATTTGTCTATGTGGTGTTAAAGGAAAAGTCCATTAAATGACGCCACTGTGGTACTGTTTTTTTTTTAGTTGAAAAAATGCAGTCTTTGTACGAACAAGACAAGATAGCTTTTCAAAATAAAAAAGGGAAAAGTGATTTAAAAATAAACCTGGATCTTCACCTAAACTAGTTCCTTCAGCAAAATTGACTTGAAAAACAACTCGACTGTATCTAAGTTTTACATAAAGCAGACTTTCTCAGCAAAGAAAATATTAACTTGGGACGTCGGGCAGGTAGCTGCTGTCCCCTCTAAGTAGCGCAGTTGGAAAAGATCAACATGTTGGCAACACTTCACGGACACTCAATTTAAAAAGTTTTCTCGCTCTTTGTTTTGTCCTGAACAAACTCAATTAAGTGCCCTTTGCCTTTGAATTATTTAATTTTATGTGTGCACGTGCTTTCAGGCTATTTTAATAGCACTTTTTAGTTTAACCTAATTGAATGTTAGGCTTGTGTATTCGGGCCTTATTTGGACATAGGTTAATTTATTATCAAAGATTATCTAACTAAAGGGGTATTTTAATCAACGTCGACAAGTACCAGGCAATCAGAACCGAGTGGAAGTGGGTGTTCCGGAATTAGAATTGAATGTAAATGTGCGGGCTTTATCGGGGATTATAGTGTTCGTGTCTGCAAGTGGGAGATAGTTGAGACCCGAAGCTGGCCCGTCCGCAGCTTCGTATTAATACATGTTAGAAACCACCAGGGTAACATGACCTTCCTTGCCCCTCGCTTCATCTGTTAGGCTTAACACTAGAAGAGCGTTAGACAGGGTCTTTAGAGGTCTTTCAAAAATGGTCAGTTCCACAGCCGCGAGGCACCCGTATACTGAAAGTCCTCTTTAACAAATTTTACTGCGTACTAATCCGCCCTTTTCGCTACATGTGGCCGAGGCAACCCTTACATGTCTTGTACCTCACAGTTACCAGTTATGAGGTTATTATCCGCATATAAATCTAGGTTATACGGGGTAGCTTAAGAAGATTTGGAAATACAATTAATTTGTAGATACGCCTTATTAATGTGTCTGCCCACTTAGGTATAGGGTAGGTACCCTATCCCGAAAATTACTTACTAAAAGGATATGTTTTAAATAGGTAGGTAAAACATAGGGGCTTTCACAATCCAATATAACATCTGAGAAGTGCTTTATCCATTTAGAAACATCGATTAGCAATTTGAAAACAACCTTGTTCCAAAGTTTAAATTGGTACCATTAATTAAATCACATATTGGAAAACAGTACAACTCAAAGTAACATTAAGGTTTGGTTGGAAAGTAAGGCCCGAGACATGCTGCATAAGCGAGCCAGAAAATGCTGAGAAAGGGGAAAACGCCTAAATGCGGCGCCCAAACCTCCTGTTTTGGTTGAAAGATTTCATCTAAACTAATAGTAAAGAGGAGGTAAATAAGTTAGGAAGTAGGGGGTGATCTTTGAAACTGCTGAACCAATTCTGATTATTCTTTTAGTAATAGGATGCTACATTATCCCTGATCATTGCCAATATTAAAAAAAAAAACAGAACGATCCCGTGGAATAATTTCCGACCCTAACGTGAGCGAAGACGAGGACCAAAGCTGGTACATCTAATAAATTGCTTGTATTCGTATTCCAACTCCAGCTTCCAAAATATATATAATACCACCATGTCACAGTATTGCTCACAATTTTCCACAAAACTAAATTATCTATTTATTTATTTAGGATCTCCAACAAAGGATATACACAAACACATGAAATAAATAATCGACGACAAAAGTATCACGTAGGTGTACTCCTTCACTTACAGAAGACCACAGCATGCATAGTAAGATGTACAACAAAGCCAACAAAGTTATAGTAGCATTAAAAAATTAAAATTAAAACACATTATTTATATAACAAAGGCATAATAGCAATTCATAATAGCAATTAAAAAATCGAAACACATTTGGAAGTAATTTTGGAAAAAATAAAATTTAAAAAATCTAATATTAAAATTTAAATAATCTACATAGAAGTACCTACTTTTATTTTGCTATAATTGAATTAAGACGAAAATGATAAAACTCAACTTCTTTTTGGAATCGTCCAAAGCATAAGCTCAAGCACCCAATCCGCTACCTCGAAGCTGTCAATCCGAGCAAACCGCGCATTACGCCAAATGGCTCGACTAACGTTACAGGGTTCATCCCGACTAGGGAGACGGAGGAAATAGTAACGAACAGTTAGAGAAACACGCGATTCAAGCTTATGCACAATAAAGCAATGTTAGTACTACCGGACCCAGGAAATGAGCCTTGTTATTTGATGAGCAGTCGGATTCTGGTAGTTTACATATGGTTTATTTGCTTGGTTAAGTAATGAGGTTTTGGTTTTGCAGTGATATTATTTGCAGGGAATAGAGAGTAAGCTAGAAATCAGGAAAGCATTTTAGAACAAATATTCGTCTATTTTTCTCTGCTTGTGTTTTGTTTTTTAACATTTTCGAAATAAGTAAAACATCCGAGAAAATATCTCTCACCAAAACATTGTAAAGTTCGCAAACAAAAGGTAGATACGTCACAGTCGACAAAAATATTCAAACGGGATTCACATTATCGCTGTTTGACTTCACATTAAATCTTAGAAAGGGCCATAAATAACGCAAACTTTTATCCTGCTCGAAATAAGCACTCAAAAATGCAAAGAGCAGAACGCTATAGAGCACGTTCACTAAATTTATTTTGTTTCGCACAATTCAAATAACCATAATTCACCGACGGAGGAACCGACCTAAGCCTACCTAACGATGTAATGAAACACCATTAAGTTTGGAGAAGTAAAGCTTAAGTTTAAACTCGTATTTACTTTCTTACCTTACAGATAAAGATGTTACTTTTCGATTTATTGATCCGACGTTTTGCGATAAACGGGAAGTTTAATTTTCCCCTGGTGCAGGTTACTCTGAAGACTTTTAGGCGTATTGTCTTCAGAATTTCAGTTGATCACAATGAAAAAATTGAATTACTAATTCTTCTAAACGAGCCTTTAACTTTCATCGAGAAAATACTTAACATCTCATTATATGGCCAACAAGTACAATCAATAATCAATCAACCGTAACACCTGAAGCGCAACTTAAAGTTACAAGTACGTCTGCAAGGCACAGTTCCGTCTCCTCCACCGTCGCCATCTTGGCGATCGTGAATATAATTAGGTTGTTTGCATTCAGCGAGCGCGGCCCGTATGAATTTTACCTATTGTCTGACATTGGACCTTTGGAGCTATATCATTTCGCACCTATCGCCTCCACCCGCCTTCCAAGGGTAGGGACGGAAACAGGGAAACTGGAAAAACGCGTTATGAAATTTAAAAAGGGGTACGACAACATAATTGTTTCGGCTGTTATGAAGAACGGTTACTTACAAAAAGGATGAAATAATAATACGAGCTCCCAAATAACCCGCAGCTATTTTCTAGAAATAAAATAAACAGAAGCAAAATATCCATTTTACCGCTAACTAGCTGTTTCGTACACCCTTGTTTGTAGAGTCTGCACCCATTTGTTCTGAGACAATCCCTCAACCTTTGTATAAAAATATTAATCCAGCGATGCCGCCTAATAGATATTTATGCATGGATGGAAGCAATTTCCATGAAGGCTGTCTGCGGGAAACCAGTAGCTACATATTTTATTTCATGAGTGCATCGTTAAGTTAATGAGATGCTGTTTACTACCAATATAATTATCCGCTTCACTTATTATATCGAGGCTGATATTATATTAAATCTTAGTATCCTTACCAACATAAGCCACAGACTTGATAAATAATTGATGGATGAGTCTGGAACGGAGAGTTAATTCCGTCATGTGCATGGAATCGAACGAACGAGAGAAAAGTTCGATCAAAGCCCGTCAAAATTAAAAAAGTCAAATGCGATTATTACGAGGGCATAGGTTTTAAATATGTATAGCTGGCACATTAGACAGTCTGGCGGAGGCTGTAGGACTGTGTGCGTCTAGACGTGGCGGTGAGGCATGAATCTCCATTGAGTCCCGACCGAACGAATATTTGATTATGGAAAGAACTCCAATAGTGAAACGGTTACGATTTTTTTTATTAATGAATCAATATGACGTGTGGGGACGATTTAAGTATCTCTGAAATTAAGCTAATAGTACAAATAAATTATATTACAAAATGTTAAGCTGAAACGAGACAAAAATTGAGACAGTACCACAAGATGCAATGAACGCAATAAAACAAATGAAGAGTAAATGAGAAAACAACACCGCTACCATTGCACGAATCATCTCGGAAAAGTCCGTTATGCTAAATTCCACCAATGAAACGTGGGCCAATTATGTTTCATCTCCAACACGAAGGAATAAAACCGAAACAGCGTAAATTAAAAACGGTGGAAAAAGGAGCATTCGCAAGAGGCCGGACCCCGGCGACACGGACAGGTTATGACAAATATGTGAGCCGATGGCGTTAATGAAAATGAACCTTTTTTAAAAAAGAAATGCCATGAATTCGAGGAGCACGTCCTAATGTTTGTGTGGAGGACCAAGAGATTTTGATCCTAGTGATTTGCCAAGAATTGTTAGGTACTCCAACCGTAAACGTAAAAACATAGAGCAGCGGTGGCCCAGTGGTGGAGACCCCGACTTACGAGCAGTAAGTCGTGGGTTCGAACCCAGCCAGGCGCATTACTTTGTGTAAGTTATTTCATCACCGCTGCTCTCAAAACGGTGAAGGAAAACATCGTGAGAAAACCGGCATGTCCTAGAACCAAAAATTCGAAGACATGTGACATCTACCAACCCGCACTGGGCCCGCGTGGTGGATTATAGCCCATTCCCTCTCATAGAGAGGAGGCCTGAGTCCCAGCAATGGGAACATTAATAGGCTGATTATGCTATGCTATTATGCTCCAACCGTAAGAGTTTGATATTTCAAGTAAATAACCACACGGTTCAAAACTTGTTTTGATTGTACTGCATAAATCATTAAAATACTCTTACTTAAAGCACCAACAATAAACTGGATAACTTCATTGATAGTATTATAAATTAATTGTATAGGTACCTATGGTACATACAGTTCTTCCAAATCAAGGCTGGCATTCATTGTTTGAACATAGTTAGACCAAAACGATGGTAGATCCCAAATTCCTTCGTTTACACACCATCATACACCAGAAAGGATCAAGAACTCATCCCGTGTTACTCCGCACCCTTCCAACAAGCGTCTAATTTTTCACAAATCGCAAATAGCCGGCCAATTTTGTACATGAGCATCGGAACTTAGCAGACAAATGGTTTAATTAACCTGATGGCAGTGTGACTGATCACCTTGGATGCGTAAATTTCTACGCAATTAGAAACACTTGCAAATCTCATACCAATTAGGCAGCGGCCCAAATTCGCGCCCTCGTAATTGTTTTTGAATGCGTAACTGTAGTTTGTGTTTCGGGTGATTTATTCTCATTTTAGTGCTAATTCGTTCCATTTGAGATGGATTATGCACATATGTGAGTGAGCACCGCGTGTTATGGTAAGCTACCAGTTCTTCGTATTTCGTGCTTATAGACGTGGAAAATGTTCATCTTAATTGACAACAACATTTTCACTATATCCCTAAAAAGCTATAAAATAACTAAAATACTGGACGGTTTTCCATAATTTTCATCAAAATGTTTCAAACTTATATCCTCTCTACAAGTCTGTGGTTGTGCAGCATTTTGTGCGTTTTCCTTACAATATATTGCCACAAAACGAAAGAAATCACTGGAGACATCCCTTGAATTATTCGCATTTCTGGGACAGGCACGGACGCACGTCGAGCTCAAGTCTGCAGCCTTGACAGCTAATTAGGACCTCATTGTTAAACGAATCTTGCGGGAACCTCAATTTGGATACCAAATAAGTCTCAAAATATTGGAGCACAGGGTTGAGTATCCTTTGGGCTTAATCCAAGATTCATTAATTCCTTTCTTAAATATTTCGAGTGCTGGAAAAATACAATAATTCGTTGTGAATGGCAGCCATTGTATTGAGCCAGTGTCCAGGAAGGATGTTTTGTCGGGGTGTTCTTTTTATTGCCGAATTTGCGTTTTATGGCTTGTCACAAAGGGAGTGTTGAGGGAATGTGACAATTCTACACCCTTGTTGGGTGTCCTTTTTTAATTTTTATTTGGCCTTAACTCAACAAAGTCAATATACTTATTGATTGAGATATTGAAACGAGAATTATATTTTTGTCACCAAAGTTATATTATTGTCATCAACTTGTATCATCTAATTAATAGATCTATCGCCATGAAATATTTTCATTCTCAGATAAATGAAAAGTGTAGGTATAAATTACCAAATTAATCATCATCTGCCTAGCCTTTTCCCAACTATATTGGGGTCGGCTTCCAGTCTAACCGGATGCAGCTGAATACCAGTATTTTACATGGAGCGACTGCCTATCTGACCTCCACAACCCAGTTAGTACTGGGTAATACGATACCCCTTGGTAAGACTGGTTGTCAGGGTTTTTGGGCCACTGACTGCCTACCGACTGTCAAAGATCTACAAATAACAGCCGGAACCAACGGCTTAACGTGCTTTCCGAGGCACGGAGGAAACTCGTTAAGTAATGGGCGGTCACCCATCCACAGAAAAACCTAGGCAAGCACGGCTTAACCTAATGATCGACCCGAGCGGCTGTTATTATTTAGCCACGAGCTCCTGCAATTACCAAATTAATGTCTATATGTATCTAAAATAAGAGATGGATTAAATTGTCAATAAAATTGTAGTTAGGTTCCAGCATTCCTGGGATAAAAACTTTGTTCTCTTTGTTTATTCCTCAAATAATAGCTTCGTACTCAGAGTGGTAAATTTGGTATATTGAAACTGATAATGCAATTATGTTTTTGTGAGTATTTTTAAGTTTTTTTTTAAATTATTTATGGTCAGTTACTGTAAATATAGTTTTAAAATTTCTTAATATTTAAAAAAATCTCTTCTTCTGTTTCTGTTCATCGATTGAAGATTACTGAGAATGGCAATTTATCATTCCGCTAAAATTTTAAATCAAAGTCCAACGAATCTGTTACATTTTCAAACATTGTTTTCTTTTGTAAAACATTCGGCCCTTTGACAATTATTTCTGGAGCGAGCCCCCTTGTCTCAATAGCCGGTGTCCAGATGCAAACGACTTTGAAATATGAATGATATTTATAACCTCCTACGTATTAGACATGGTCGATTTACATTTGAGAGTTTCTCTCGTGGAACTTGTTTTAATTTTTCGTTTGTTTATTTTCTGTATTGAATTATTGTAATCATTTACACCTACTTTTTTTTAGATCGTCGGCGTGAAATTATTCGTCGCTGACTGACCTACACTACTACTGTGATGTTTGCTAACAAGACTATCAGCAGACAATATTATGAAACAGCAAATAAACTCAAAACATTACTTTTCCTTTTCAATGTCAACGTCAACTGACGTCAACATACCAAAAAACCGGTCAGTGGTCAACGTCATTACCGAATGCGGTGAATTGTACCGTTTTCACTTTCGATCACACGAATTGTTACCAGGAGCGCAGCAACCGCAAGAGTCAATAAAATCGCGGCACCGAACGAGGGCAAGCCGACGCGTCGCTGTCGTCAGCGGTCGGACGTGACGCAGCGTCTGACGACGGTCACTTTATTGCTGACCTCCGTCTACCTCTCCGCTCCTAATCACCGTATCGATACTTTACATTGATTTTATTCAACGTTTTTGGTAACAAAAGTCAATTTATTGACAACACTGATTTTACGTTTTAACAGTTAAGTTTTTTCTCTATTTTTCTCTATAACTTCATTCGCTTTGCTATTCCCACACTCCTAAAATAAAGTAGCCTGTTTATCCCTTTCTAATGACGGGTGTACATGCAGGATCACTCCATTACATTAGTCCAAAGACAAACAACAGTTTTGTGGCGGGCAGTTACAATAATCGCTCTTCAAATTTGCTTGACCCTTGGTCATACGAGGGGAGAGGGTCTTCATGATTGACGTAGAAGGTTTTAGAAGTATTGGTTTTATTATATTTTATCTTCGCCAGATTTAGAAACAGACAGTTTCGTTTATCTACTGAGCATATAGAATAATGTTTGCAAACTAAACACTTTTTCTTCATTTCCCAAAATTAATTCAGCGTGAAAACGCTGGCTAAAGCATGATTCACTTAAAACGGCTACGTGTGTTGTCTGCCCATTTAAACTTTTCTCCGCAAGCGACCGGTCGGAGCTCGTTACCGGCGGATTATTAAATATTGAAACAGTGTTTGCGAGATGAAAGCTGCCTCCTAGACGACCAGAGCAAATCCTACAACAAAATGAGAACAAAGACTACTTAACTCAACAAAATTTATTTCAATCTACGGTTTTACCCGAGTAAATAATGCCGTTTATTCAGTTTGAATACGCTTTAATTTCAACAACTTGCTCAATATTCGCCGACACGAACTGTCCGTTCGGATACATTAGAAACTGATCCGGAAGTAAACTCTCGTGATTGTCGGATTAGGAACGGAACGGACTAAAAAGAGATACAAAACAATCTCAATTTGAATGAACAAACATCAGTTTGGAAGCGTCGTTTAAAACACAGGCATGAGTGGACATGTTTCTAAAGTTAGTTGCAAATAAAAGAGCGATACAATATTGTGTTTAATATTTCATGTAGTTTTTATTTTTAAATTGAAACACGAGTTTTAACAAATACTGTCACTTTATGATGAAATTACAGGAATTTACCTCAATAAAGTACTTCGCAATTTCGATGACTCTTGACTTCTTGAGTAACATTGACGTTCTCCAGCGAGTTGACCTCGTTTACACAAAATCTAAAAATAAATAAATGAAGCGAATAGTTACACGCTTAGCTTTAAATAAAATATTGTATATGACAATCGTAAGTAAATCCGTTCGGTTTATCAGCTCCGCGACACCCAGGGGGTGGTTAATTGTGAAAAGAAATCTTTGCTCTTTGTGAGTCGCGTGCCGCGAGGGGATGCTATTGATTTCTTTTGTTTTATGCTGATTGAGACACCTTCGCTATCCGCGATCCGCCACCCTCACTGCACGCCTGACAAAACACTTTATTCTAAAACGAATGAAAAAAATCGCAACGTGAACGGTACTGATAATCGTGGTGAAACGCTTAATATGTTTTTGTGTGATTGGCCACTGTGAAATATATTTTACACTGAAATGCTTTGACTGGTAGAATTTGTCAATCATTTAATGATAGTTACAATAACAAGAGAAATAGTACCGTTAGTGGAGATATGAATAATAATTTTAACACCGAGATTTTCTGTTACACCACTTACCAAAAGTCAATGGAGTATCACCAAATCATATAAAATGTAAGATTTGCTATCCAAGAAATACTCGGTCCCGACCAAAATAGTTCCATGACTAGCAAACACATAAATCTTCGTCAGATAACAGTCTGGTGACAAGCCTCAATCAGAGCGTACATCGCTCGAAACAGTAAAACTCAAAACAGACCTTAACGGTCTCAATTTTAAAGTTTAAAATCTCAAAGCCGATAATGATACAGGGTGTGGCAAGCCAATCAACATTAGTCCCTTTGATGATCGCTTCTAGGCTCATTTATCTGGTGATTGACTGCGACTTAAGAAAAAATTAGATTGCGAGTGCCACCTCAACGCGCGCGATAGAATCGACGAATTTTTTCGAGGACTTTGCTAATGGGGGTCTGTTTTATCTCGAGCCCCTTAATGCTCTTATGCGGGCGACAATAATAAGATTTTGACACGTTAATGATAAAGATTATTTGGATCCGGGCAAACAATTGATGCTGTGTTATGCGAACAGATAAAGCTTGCCTTTACTCAAGTGTTATTTTTGGAAACTTATTTTCTGGACCGAAAACTATTTTTAATTCATGAGAAGATCCAAAAAGTTTTGCTTTAAATATTATATTCGAATTTAATTTTAAATCGATAACGAATCAATTTTTCAATTCCGTCTCAAGGTGTCCTCCTAGTTCAAAGACTCTTCAAGGATCCCTCTGGAAGGGCCAAGGGTGTGACGTCAGCGGCGACTTAATTGCGCACCACTTCGTTAACGGCCGACTTGATAGCATTTTTAATGAACACCCGAATTAATGTAGTAGGAGAAATCGAAGATCGAAGTGTGGGTGCTGACGGCGTTGCCAATTCAACACTGTTTGTTTAGGATTGCTTGGCTATTATCCCCACTGTTGTCGGAGACCAATGTGACCGTAAAGTGAAATGTACCAATTGTATAGCTGATTATGCAGACTCCAAGTTAATGTTATGGTTAGATAATGATGTTGTTTGATTTGATTAATGACATTTATGAATTCCACTGAATTGTATCACACTAAAATAACCAAACCAATCGAAATGGTTAGATTATTGACCTAGCTAGTCGACACATTTTTATTTGAAAGCGTTTTGTTCAGCAGCAATATGCAATAAAACAACAGCAGTAATAAACACTGAAGCGTTTGGACCCTAACGAACAAACGCAAATCACAAAGTATCATAAAATCAATCAAGCTCCCGAATTTATCCAAATTCAACTTGCCTCTTGTTTTTTCAGTCCTAAATAAATATGCTAAAATAAGAGTTTTTCAAATGACGGCTCAATACCAAACACTTGAGATCCCAATGAGGAGGATTCGAAATAAAAAGTAGGAACGGGAGTAGAAGATTGACAGGTGCGCCTTAATAAGTACGGCGACAGGTGCAAAGAGACGAAATGAGAAAATTTGATTGCTGACTTTATGAATGCAGGCAGTGGATTTGGAGAAAACCGTTGTATTTTTGTGATACATTAGTGAAGTAAACTTGGTGTTGGATTGATTAAAATTCTTGTTTTCGTGAACGGAAAAGCAAATCTTGAAATGACTGTATTTTTGTTTCTAGTTACACCAATTATTAAAATTATTGTCAATTATCACTGACATTTATATAAAACTATAACTGACATCATTAAAAATCAATTAGTACCTAAAACACTAGGTTCTTCATATTCCCCAAAAATTAGAACAACAGAGCCGTCCTCCTTATTCCATTCCCACTTTACGATCGCAAGTTTACATAGGTTTCCATTATTATTCTCTCTCACATACAGATAAAGCTGCTTTAATCTCGTCATACGGGTATAGACAATGGGAGGGCTACTCGGCTACCTCGGGTCCAGTCTGGGTATCTAGCCTCACCACTTATTCCGCTGGCCTAAGCAAATTTTCACCCGACTCTGTTGGTTTTTCGTCGGATTCCTATTTCTTCACTTCTGATTATATTATTCTATACTTTGTGTAAACAATGGTTCGTAGCGTTCCCCAACCCTTCCGCACTATTGCCGTTTTCAACCGCGTCAAGTTTCTCTGTATAGAGAGGGCTTTTGCTTTCGCCTTCAGAGTCAACTAAAACAATTTTTGTAATGATTAAATTTTGTATCATCACTTTTAAATAATTTCAATTTATAATTATAAAGACCATAAGGATGATTTTTATAATTATCATCATTAAAAATAATTATATATTGATTTACCAATAGAATTACTTAATCTGTCAAGCCTCCATCTTCAACATTCTAATCTACTTCAATAACGAGATTGCTGCCATAAGGTAAACGAATGGTAAGTAACCAAAACAGAGCATCTACAAAACATTAGTAAGTCCAACATCAACAGAGCTTGAGGCTTGAGCAAAAACAAGCACTCTCCTCACCTAACGAGCGTTTTATAAATATTTTTCCGGAGGTCTAACCGCTGTAAAAGGTCTTTGTATACGTTGCTTTTTGGCTCCTTTTGGCAGCTAATCCAATATTGACCACCCCGCCAGGCTATTGACTTATGTTTGTGTTACTCATAATAATTCCACGGGTACCTTCCACCCGCCTTTTATTATTCAAAATATCAATTTACTCGACTTGCTTTCTTTCAGTAGAAGCTCGCTTAATTTTATTATGCATCGACTTAGAATTATTAATTATAATTTCAAAGATGAAACCTTTTTATTTTTTATTCTCTTCCTTGATTTAATATGTGAACATCTATCCACGCATAGAAGATAAGAATTTTTTAAAATTAATTCTACATTTTAAAAGGGGTGCAGAAGAAACGGTTTCCGTTTCGGACAAAGCGTCATCTGGGGTATCTAAATGTTAATCTTTGGTCAGTCGCGCAAAAATTATGTTTTTCGGACTGGGTCGAAAGTTACCCGGCTGGAAACGGACAACCCACGCAAGCTTCATTAAATTCACTTGTATGAAAACACGAGTTTTAGGAACAGCCCGTATTTTATCACACTCGAATAAACTTTAGTCAAAGTTGCGATGAATATTTTATTAAATCAGGGTATTTAGAATGACGTAAAGTGTCTTTTAAAAATACCATCACCACCATCCTAATACCGAGGACGCTATCAAAGGCTCCGTTTTATTTCGCGTCAATTTCTACAAAGCGAAATGACTCCAATTTGAATATGTAATGGCGGCTTAAGATAATCGTCTCTGGCTTACACTAATAAAGGCGCTCCAACTTTAAAACGAGAATCGTATCAAAAGAATCGAACAATCGTTCGATTCAGTTCGGGGGGTGGTATAATTTATTCGAGTGTGGACCGCCATTTTGCGGCGGGCGTTCTCCGCTATCGCGCGCCGGAAGACGCTTTAAGACATTGATGCTGATTCTTTTTTTTATTATGCTCCCCTGGATTCCCTTAAAGACGCTAATATAAAGACGGCCATATATAAATAAGCCGCCTTTGTGAGGATTCCGAACAGACAGGAAACTGAACGACCCCTCGATGGAAAACAATCTAAATTACATTTTCACGCAACTTCAAATGTCTTATTAATTACGTACGACTTTTCAATGCTATAAATTTTCTTTTACCGCTTCCTCCTCTAAATCGGCTTAATACACAACGCTGGCGCTGCATACTGATCAGTCAATTGTATTGTGAGATACCTTCTGAAACTTCCTTTTTCTTTGTGCTCATTTACGTCTTTGAATTTGGATAATTCTGATATTTATATTCAATATCTTATTATCACAGATTTCTTTTTCATTCAACTTAAAACATGTTCCGAATCCTTCACATAAATAACTAGAATCCATACCATCTGTTTAAAAACCAGCACCCTAGTCAAATAGAAAATACCTGGCAGGTCATGATTTAGTGGGGCCTTTAGACAGCTCGCGATACCGCCTTCATCACCTCGAGAATGACCCCGCATCCCTCAAGCTTAGATAATATAGGGGATAGTGTCGCTTTTTCCCAGGGGATTTGTCAAACAAATGCGTCGCCGTGTATCGGAAAAAATCGCCGGCTCACTAGTGGCCATTAAGGCTATTTATGGGCGATTCACAGAAGCTTTTTTTATTAATAAAACGTATATTATGCGCGCAAGTGCGTTTTATATCGCCGACCGTCCTTTCTTCGCGGATATTATCGTCCTTCTTCGGACATCCAATAATATCGATTTGGGATATATAGAAGATTTGTTTTTTGTAATATCTTTCTATTGTATTTTCGTCTTGAGATGTTAAATTCAATATCGAATGTTTTTGTTTATCGTGGAGAGGGAAAACAAAGCAGGTTGGTCGTTCAGGTATGGATATGAACGTGTTTACCCCACAGTGGCACAGCACAAAGTAGTTATGCAAACACAAGATATTGATACGGGAAGTTTGTGACAGACAAGAAAAACAAAAGTCACATTTAGGATAAATACGCTTCGGTATCGAAGATATTTTGACGTGGAATTATTTATATGAAAAGTAATGTTAGGGGTAAATATGTATACCAAGGAATTCTTGGGCTCATAAAAGTTTAGAGCAGTGTACAAATCTGAGCTTTAAGAAATCTTAAATTTAATTTGAAATTCTAATAATAATGCAGAAGTAAAATTTTAAACAGCTATAAACAATTTTGAATAGATTAAAGTGGGAATCTCAACCCGCTATCACTGGTAATTGTCGGGAATAAAATCATTAATTCCGAACCGAATAACGCATTAAAAGTAACAGCTTGTACGCGGCTTGCCACCATTGAGCTCCCTAGAGGGAAAGCCAACGAAACTTATACAGTTATAGATACAACACAAATAAACAAGATTCTGATACTTAGGATACACTGTCGATTTCCAATTCAAAACTTTGAATTTAGCTAATGATAAACTGTAAATTATTCAGTCAGATATAAGATTGAAAATATCATAGTATTGGTGAGAGACGCTCAATCATATTTTTGACAGAAATGGGGCAGCCAGACTATTATCTTTCTTTCTTAAATATAACTGCAGCAGCTACAGTCCCAATGTCAAAGATTGGATTTTCCAACGAGAAATTAACGATTAAAATTGCTATAAACTGATTAAAAATATAGTACTTATCGCCGATTCTAAAATGAAAACAGTTAGTAACAAAATTAGGCTCACCAAAATTCTAGCAAACGAACCACTTAAAGTAAATCGAGAAGGTAACAACACAGATTAAACCGAACCCTCCGCACATAACAATACTAATTCAGAAGGCGTACCTCCAGCCATATTCTTATAAATTAATTACTTGTAATCTACTCATGAAACGGGACTTACAGAAATGAAGTTACAACGTGCCGTAATACCGGCCGGGCTCAAGGGTTCGGAACGACTTAATGTGGCATAGAGAGAACAAGTCTGAATTAGAAATGAACCCTGTTACAAGTACCTGGTTAATAAGACACACATGTCGCGTTTCGGATGCTACTTTGTTATAATTACAGATTGAGACGTCTGTCAGACTTGGGAATAAAAGTTTAATAGTGTCTTTGTGGCAAGTCTCTAACAAGTCACTTAATGAATAAGATGTATTGTTTCGGTTACTAATTCTCTAGTGATTATTGGGATTAACACTCAATAACGATTATTCCTTGACTAAAATATGACATTTAAATTAAATCACAATACTATAGTCATACTCACACTCCAGAAATTTTGTCCAAAAGTAAAATTTTCGAACTAAAAATGGGCATGAACAGACTCATAAAATAAAACGCATTCGACAAACACAACAATTTTCATATTACGCAGGCAAGTCACCAACTATTACATAAAAGAGACGAAGCGAACAAAACTGTCACATTGTAAAAAGTACTTTTAATTTTTCGCCGCTGCAGACTCATCTGAATGCCTGGGGGAGAGGTGTCCCCATGATCGCGTCTTATCCACTACGCAAACAGTCTTTACAAGGGACTCACTCATTCTATTCACTCCTCCAGAGGTTATCTTTTATTATTTCTCTCGACATCCTCTTTTTATTGCCTCCCATATTGACTTTTTATACCGCTCACGAATAAATACATTTTGATTTACGCTTACGTAGACACTGTTTTATGCAGACGGTGAATTAGTACGCTTGAGGTGTCGAATGTTACAATTTCTTTTATTCTAAATACAAAACTTAATTTTTCGACATCCAAAATTTCTCCGTCTGTATTTTTCTTAATACTTACTTCGAAGTGTTAACCACAAATACTTATACGGAATAAAATGTGTTTCTCAAAGCTCTTGAACAAACATTGAGGGATTGCAAAGTTCCCGGGAAGTAGAAAAACAAAGATAAATCCAACTTAAAGCTTGACAAGTGCGTATCTAAGATTTGTAGACCTGCACCGCATTTTACTGGTTTTTGATTTCAGCTAATTATTGCAGGGGTAAATGGTCTGTGAATTAATTATCTTAGCGTTATGAAATATTTTTACGGTTTCAATTTAAAATCTGCACTTTTATTGCACATTCAACGTGACTTCCTGGAATTGATATAGAGAATTTTAAAAATACATAAAGTGGTACATGAAGATGATACATTTATCATATTTTTTGTAATCTAACCTTTCTACCAGAACCTACTTCTTTCATACCACACTCCTCGTTACCTCTCCCTTGATTCTCAATTCGCAAGTCTCACAACATCGTCCCCCGGGAACGATTAAACATGTAAAAGTACCAGGATAACAAAGTATCTGGGAGTCTCGTTGGAGGCCGGCCATTTAGCACGTGCGAAGAAATTGCAGTAACACGTTCGCAAGAACTTAACGACCGGAGAAATAGATGTCGTCTAACGTTTGCTGAACCGATCACTTTCCTTCCTTGTTTGTGTCATGTGGGAAAAGAAGTCAGAGATTCATTTGTTTCTGTATTCTTAAGAAAAATAATTCATTAACAACTCTTTTAGAGCTAGTTTATTAAGACATCTTAGGTTTTTAACAACAACATTAACACAATCTTCAATCTCATCATCTAGCGTTTCATTTTCAGGTTTACAATTATTGCCATATTCAACTTCCTCAACGTGTGGTTAAGTTAAGGAATATTTCTTGAAAATATCTGTATTCATAATGATGCTTCAATTTGTATGATGTTTTCATATATCGTTGTCTCCGACGAGTACAAACTTAATGAGATGTTTAGGTGTCGAAGTTTCAACAGTCTGGCGTCTGGCCAACAGAATTCTTGTTTCAAATTACATTACACTTTGTTTTTCTCTTCTTCTTGTTCTCTAAAATATTCTCTGTATATTTCTCAAAATGATTACTCGGTTTATCAAGAAAGAATAATGACAAACTTACGACCATAATTACTTCTTTTTAATGAATTAACGACTTTTGTTTGCGAACAGCGATTAAAATAATTAAAAGTATCATTATAAGTGCCATCAATTCGATCTCAAAGGAGACATTAATGTTTTTACGGGTTGCTCCGTCATAATAATTAATAACTTTACTATCCAAAACAGTTGTAAAATGAACTTTTATTGCGTTGACTATTTTAAGATTCAATAATATTATCTTATCAACTTTTACCTCACTCTTTTTTTAAACGGAACATTTTTTTACTGTCTCCAAGCCAATGTATAGGACGCCCAAAAAGTCAAATGGTAACACACTCACGCCTCGATTGGAATAATATGTGTGATGATGTGATTTCTCCTACATTTATAAACTAATATATTTTCTTTTTCCGTGTACGTAACTGGGTATCTGCTAAGATCCTTACATAGTCCTTTTTCTTCGTCCACGTTAATATAGAGGCATCGGTGCCGGACCTCATCTCATTATACCTTTCTTGGTAACTATAATTTAATGGACGAAATTATTTTGGGCCTACATTGCATTATACACAGATTATAATAACCCAAATTAAATGAAAACTGAACCCACAATATTTATCTTGCATATCAAAGTAAAGATTCCTAAAACGATACAATTTTGCAAATTTAATTACTTTCACCAAGATATTTGCCACAGAGTTGTTCTTACGCGTTCTTATTGCAACAATTATTGTCAAGTGCGGCATTTTCATCCGACTTTTAATTGATCCTGGAGGGCGAGTAACAGATAAAACTCTGGGATATCTAAACTTTCTCTATTACAGTTTAAGAAAACCGCCGGCGCAGTTTTGTTTGGCCGATAACAAAATTTTCATTGCTGTCTGTGCTTTCACAGGGAGCTGTGCGGTGTGACGCGTAATAGCGAGCCATGAGTTTAGATTATTGTTCTTTGTATTTATTTAATAGATAATGCCAGTATGGTGTTTGGATATCATGCTCACCATGCTGAGTGGTAACCTGCTTGTCGCAATCACAACGTGCAAGCTGTCAACTTTTTTTGTTCCGTCATTTTGTATTTTTAAATATGTGATATGCGTTGTATGTTTATTTAACTTTATTGTCATTTTGTATGCACGTCATGTCCCTGCGACATATAAATATTATTTCTTTCTTTCTTTTAAATTCGAAAAAATTGATAACTCTGCCAAGAAAGTGGATAGCGTAAAATTATTTTTGACAAAGAAGGCTTCAGTAGACCCAGAATTTTAGGCATAATTTGAGAAACTATTCTTTGTAAAAAGATATATGTAGTAATAATAAATAACTCTCTCTAGCAGTACTTCTGGACACGGCGCGTATCGTTAGGAGGTTCCTCTCTCAAGAGTCCTGACCACCGGTAGCTCGGACTCTGTTCCCAATGCGCTGGGCTACTATTTTTTATATTTTAAACTTTTTTTTTTTTGTTTTATATTAAAATATTTAAAATGTAAAAGATATGACTTAAAATAATTAAACCGAAATAACTCTAAGAGAAGCTACCAAACGGCCACCGTTAGATCTGTCTACAAGATATTTTGCACTTTTCTCGCCTTTTCTAAACGGTATGGCAACACACTTTACAATAAACCGTTTAGTGTAAAAGTGTAACAACAAACTTCCATATTTTATTATGATCGTTATCGTAAAGGCCCCCGGATTCCTGCCATTTAAAAGTTGCGCGTCTATCCTTCCCCCTTACAACCCGTTCGGAAGATTTCATTATAAAATTAAACTAAAACTAAAACTTTGCGATATAAATCGTATTGGAATGGAAGTTGGCTTTACTTTTAAAGATATTGAAATGAAAACATTTACTTATAATAAACATTATAAACTGTATCCTTAATAATCTTATATCTTTTTTTTTTCTTTTTTTATCATTAATTCATACAATGATTTAAGATTTCGCTTTTAAAAGCAGTCAGTGTCAATATTCCATAGCAATGATCGCATTGATAGCTCATAGTATATACAGTTTAAATGTGCTGAACGCGTTCAGTTTATTATTGAAATACGCCCCAAAAAATCAAATATGCCAATTTTCCTCTTCGAAAACTAGCTTACTCAAACACCTTTTGGATGGGCCAAAAAAACTAAGAGGAAGAAAGGATCCTCTCGTGCAAGTAGGTACGTAAGTAAGTACTTAACTTTCTTACCGAAAATAATAGCATCAGAACTCCGAATATGCCAATCAGAGGAAAAATCGGACGGTAATCGCGAATACATCGCAGCACAAGTTAGGGACCCTCCGCCGCCGAAACGTAAACACATAAATTCGTGGGGAACTCCTTTTAATTGTCTACCAGCTATACCTTAACGAACAATTACATGTTGCTGTTATTTATTTGTTTTCCAACAATAAAGAATTGGTGAAACTCTGCTGTGTAGAGAAAACATCCTGTTCTTATTTTTTGGTAAAAAAAATCGGAAATATCTTGACTTGATATCTTTACGTGAAAACCATTTTTCGACTAGGTTGGTAACTGTTTTTTTATGCACCATAGGCCCAGTCGAGTGAATCGGAATCCAATTAAAAGAATAACAGAGGAGTACCGTTGAATGCACGGGACTAATCGTTTTCTATTGTTCTTGGGCCCACTATCTGGCTGCCTTTTGTCACCGGACCCGGCCAGCGAACTAGAGCTGGTCATTTAATAAAACACGAGATCGGCAAACAGGGTGAGCAGAGAGCACACGCATGCAAACGACCAGACCAATGAGACGTCTAAATTGAAAGCCTTGAAATTTCCCGAGACTGCCAAAAGGAATAGCAAAAAGGTTGAAATAAGCTTTATTTCCACGTCCTTTGAAAATCGCCTTTCGGTTACGTAGATAGTGGAACTACAAAACACCAACGATGACCGGCGACCGCTCGGCGTGAACGTGACAATGACGGCTAAGCCGCGCGCAAGGAACGTTTTACTCCTTTTATATCCAACGTATTCGGCAACACACCGCCGCTTTCTGACGACGTTATTTTTTAATCAAATATATCCGTGGAGCGGGTGACGTACGATAGGGTCGCAGCGACAATGAAAAACTAAAAGGAAAAAGTAGCACTCTTTTAAGCAAATAGAGGCGAGACCAAGTTGATTGGTTTTGTTAGCGAGCCTGTTGATTGGCACAGGCGTAAACAATACGCTTCCAATGTTTAAGTTTCAAACGACAATCGAGACTTCTTTTAAGCAAATAGTGACTAGACGCGTTGATTGGTTTTGTTAGTGGAACTTTTCTATTGAGAGTTACCATTCGTTTATCCATGTTTGAATTAGCAACTTTATTCGGCTAGTATTTGGAAATGTTTTCATTGCGAACAATGCTTTCGCAAATTGTTCCCTTTTCAACGATGCTTGAAAGTTTTTTGAATTTGTTTTACTGTCGACATGTGATCCAGGGCCGCGTGTTGACGTTACACATAACCAAATAGCCGCAAAAAATATGAACGGAACGGTGGTCAGGTAAAACCAGAAAAGCGTTTACAAAGAAAACAATGTAGTCGGGTTGTATTCGTAGGAGTTTTCAGAGATCATAAATCCTTGGTTATATTATTCACGGTGAGTAACCGGGTGGGTATAAATCAGGAGTCCTCAGCCGCTATCAGCTCACGCTTCCATTAGTGACCTCCTCCGCCCGCGAAAAGTGCCAACTCTACTTATCCTAGCGGTTTTTACGTAATTTATTGGTAAAGAAAATACGAAGAATATCAAGGAAGTAATCATTGTTTTGTTTTTTAAATAATTATAATCTTTCTTTTAACTGATCTTATACAAACTACCATAAGATTTCTGTGTGACTTAAGAGCGTTTACGACTTAGCGCATTTCATACAACTTTCATGTCGTTTTTTTTTTCGAAATGACAGAACCGATTTTAGTGAAACTTAAAAATAAACACTGTTTTAAGCTTTCACGGTTTATAACTAAACTTATACTGTCACTTACGGGATATCTTCCGTGATTGTTCATTATTTTGAATATCGGGAGCTCAAAATAATAAACAATCACGGAAAATATCCCGCAAGTGACAGAATAAGTTTTCGAAAAATAGTGTTACAACTAAATTAGACCTAAAAAAAAGGACTTGAAAGTTTGTGTGTAATGCAGTAAATCATAAACGCTCTTAATCTTGAAATTTCAAAGATCTTTTCTTGCACATTAAATCTAAAACAAAAGCCACAAGCGCTTTATTGCCAACACTACTTAGCGATAGACAGCACCTCAATTTCCTTTTACACCCAATAGGAAATTGTAACAAGAAAAAGTGCCTGTTTCCTGGGTGAGATACCCTCCTACAAGAGAAATGTGTGTACCTATCTAAAAGCTTAGAATTAAAACGTTAGCGGTAAAATTAATAGGGGTTTTTAATATTATCCGTAGATTATTTTTGTATCAAAATTATGCACACTCGAATGGGTGGCCAGACTTGAATAAATTTATAACGGACGAGAATTTTGGGCCGCTCATTACTGGGTATTTATGTGAGCAGATAAAAATATTAGGGACACATTTTAATCGAAAACGGATGAACAGGGGTGCCCTAGTGTTTTGCGTCTCTGATTTTGTTTTGTTTGTTAGGACAACATTCGTCGTTCTGATGAGGCGGTTATTGTTTATTGTTTTGCTAGTTGTGTTTAGCGTTTTCGGTAACATTTAGTAAACGCCTAGATTTGACAGTGTTAATAAAAAAATATTATAATAATGGTTTTAGTACATAAACTAAAACCATTATTATAATATTTGATACCAAAACAAACTTATTAGTACGTTAACCAAATAAGTGAAATAACGAATTTTAACTAACGTGGAACGCTAAACTCGTCACAAACTGAAAACAAGAAAACTAGTTTTAACAAAAATTGCGATTTTAAAATATGTTTGAACTCTTGCTCTTCATTTTATGTATAAGATTAAATATTAGATGACTAAGCGAAAAAATCCAGCACAGTTTCAAAAAAAAATTTAGATTTGACAACACCTGAAAAGAAAAAAAAAGTAATGTGAAAATAAAGTTTTTTTTCACTTTTCCCCAGTAATTTCCTTCACAATACAACATTTTCATGATGAGAATATTCTTGGTACTAAAATTATGACAATCAAACCTCCACCACACTTTTTCCACAGATAATGAATAACAAGCGACATTTATCAAATCCCACATAAAGTCAGCCGGTGTTTAGGACAGTTTTAAACGCCTAAATTAATTTCCTTTAAGAAGTTGTAACTCTCTAAGTGGGGATAATGCGATGATATATAAAAAAAGGTCCCAGTGAGCCAGGGCCCCTAATAAATTATACCCTCGATAACAATGGGATTTTTTCGCCGGCCCTTTGTCGCAACTTTTGATATCACCTGAACGTAGGATACAAAAAACAGAGTGAAATTTTTTAGATATTTTGCAGGGATGAATATGTTTTTAAAATGAAATTAGGGCAAAATGCCTTACGTTCTGCCTAAACTTTTATTTTGTGAGTGGTCATTAATTAATCAAATGCTAATAAATGAGAAATTAATCTTAATTAAATGTTGATTTAGGCGGTTTATGGAACTGATTTTTTTTTTTTTATGGATACTTTATATATATTTTTTTAATGTGGTAGACACTTAAACACTTTACTATTATTTTCTTCTACAATCCAAAGGGACTGAAAAATATCTTGTAATAAACATAACATAACATCACGCCTGTAATCCCCAAAGGGTTAAGCAGAGGTGTACCTAATAGTACACCCGCATTTCGCAGTTATGTTTAAGTCCCATGTAATAGAGGCGATCCTGCTATCCACCGGGCACAAATCCACAATCCATGGCTGCTACTAAAATATCCCTGATGGAAAAACCCAATAACAATTTGCCCGACCCAGGAATCGAACCCAGGACCCATGCTCAGCAGTCGACCACTAACCCAACAAAAATCTCTTGAAAAGTGGGATATGACCATGACTTTATCATTTGTCAAAGGGCTTATGATAAACAGTTATAGTGCAATAGCCACTTCCTTCAATATTACCGCTTGAGCACTTTTTGTCCCGAACTATAAAAAATAAAGCCCTAATATCGTCCAATGTTCCTTTGGGGAGTGACTGGACAATCGCGCTAAATTCTTTAGGGCTGTCGGCAAAAGAAAATTCGTAATGCCATTAGGTTTTTCCATTTATTTTAACTATGCTATTTTTACTATCGAAAAATTTTAATAATATTATCAGAACTGGTAAATTTTCTTGTGACGATAAGATAACATTTGAGCGAAATATTATTTTTTGTCTCAATTGCTTGTATTCCGTATGTATCATGTACATTTGCTTTGCAAGTTATGTCGCTAATTCCAGTTCTCTCCTAAAGAAACTCTAAGCTGCCTTGTATTTGTCGGTCATTAATACGACTGTCAGTTTCCTTTTTCGGCACCGTATGGCATAACGGGTAGGACGCATCAGTTGAAAGTCTTAGTATTCAGTGTACAAACATGGACGGATAGTCACCTCAACCAGGTTCTTATCTGTCGGCCTCTTTTCTCGAAGTTGTGTCTATTGAACTGGATGTCTTGCCCCAGGAAGACATACCCCAACTAAGGCGTTGTTCACATACAGCGTATAGTCGGCCGCCGACTGTGAGCGCTCAGTAAAAAATGTACGAAGCAAATTCAGACTGTCGTTTGTTTATTTATAATTTTTTTACAAACAGTTTCGTTCAGTCGATTGTTTATTTATAATTTTGTGACCAGCGCCTTAGAGTATTAATACGGCTGATTTCTTATCAGATTTTTATATGCTTGACATACATGTAGACCAAAAAGGTATTAGACATTTTCAATAATGCCAACCCTGACCAATCGAATGGGCAACTGTGGACAATTTATATAGCAATAATCCGCACGGACATTACGGCGGCGGCCGAGCCGAAGTCGAGCCGAATGCCGATATTATCGGAGGTAAAAGGCGTTGCTAGTTTGAGGACAAAAAACGAGCTCTCATTTATCGGCCAGTCGGCACTTCGGCGACAGGCCATCTCGCCTAAGGCCACCCTCGCTAAAACGCTGCACATTACTCGCCATCGCTTTGGGGCTTATGGACTCGATTATGTTTCCTTGTTTAGGGAGTACTGATGAGTTTCTTTTTAAGTTACTAAATTGGACAAGATTAAAAAATTAAACACAGTTTTGAAAAAGTTACCACACAAATGGATCTGTACAGCGCGCAGCGTACAAATATGAAAACAGACACAAAAGAGGACGTATGACAGAGAAAATCAACAGAACACCAATTCAAAAAATCTTATTTATTCGGCAGTTTTATTTGTCACATGCGTATACGTCGAACGGGCGCATTGTGATGTAATTGAAAAATCGGTACTACGAACTACCAACGGACGAGGGATTCATTATTCAGTTGACAATCACGTAAATTTCGAAAACGAAGCCAAAAACGTACGCCTTTTGTTTCACGACGATGTGACGTATTAACAATTCAGCGACTTAATCGCAACGGCGACCAAACAAACGACGATTCGATGAATTGCTAAAGCAAATGATCGACAAATAGTTAGCAGTTTGTTGGTTGTTTGCGAAAACAGTCGTTAACTTCGCTTTACGGATGATAAGTGATCATTATGTATGTATCAAGGGTGTTTAAAGCTTTTTAGAATCAATTACGATGCGTCCTTTTTCAGACTTTTTTGTTCCAATGCCACGTGACTACACCAGAATAATTTGAATGCTAAATTCAGAGCCACATTAAAAACCTCTGCTCCTCTAAATGCTGATGAATTTGGTTCCTGCATATTACGTACCTCATCTACGTAGATTAGGTTAGATTGTTATTAAAATATGAATATCAATCATAATGACTGTTCAATTTTTACAAACAAACAATTTTTGCCAAGGGGCACAATGTGAGACGAAATCCCACTTGATCCATACCCAAATTGGGCTGTTCCAAAGCATCGCGAATCTCCTCTAAAGTTATTTTTCTCCAGCAGCAGCATATGCGGGCTTAGGAAGTGCATGCTGCCGCGCTGTGGGGGAGAAATAGCTGACTCATCAAAACAATAAACAAAGTATCGGAGCCCTATTTTATTATGTTATTATGCACGACGCCCTATGATTTAACGCTGCATAGATTTACGCGATGACAGCTATGGGAGCAGTGTTTTTCTGTAACGAAAGAAAATGCTTCGATACTAAGAAATATTATTTTGAAAGTTTTTCAACACAATCTTTAATATTCGTTTTCAAAATCTTTCCACGTTTACAGAATGTTCATAATCAATTTTGTGAAAAGACTTCAACCTTGGTTGTGCAAGCACATTCGTATTTTCTTTTAGATTTTCTTGTAAGTAATCCTTACTCCTTATTTATCCTTACTATAATATTATAAATGCGAAAGTAAGTTTGTTTGTTAGCTTTACACGCCTAAACCACTGAACCGATCATCCTGAAATTTTGCGTATACGTTGTCAGGTATACGGAAACGGACATGGGTACATTTCATCCCGAAAAAAAGTACTGTTCCCTACGAAATAAGAATAACGTTCTTATGATATTAGATGGCGCCACGTGTCTTTCGAATCATGATTGAATTGTATTATTTCAAGCAGAGTATAACCCGAATTGATAGTCAAATTCTAAATTAACGCGAGCGAAGTCTCGGGCAAAAGCTAGTACTGTATATTTTAAAAACCATTTAATGATGCCATTGAATTGCAAAATATCAAATCATGTAAAGCATAAACATGTAGCTATAGGTATGTTACAGACCTAACCACAAACCACATCAAACTGTTTACACTAACCACTGTTTTTCCTCCCACAGCTCAGGCTTCCCTGGAGATTATCAATCAAGGAGCATTTCCCGGTACAAATTTATCACGAGCTTCTTATTGTGACGCCGGATAACACAATATCCACCGGATATCCGGAGGGGAGGCTCAACATCATATTTTTATCATCATTATGTCAAGAAAAAATTAAGCGTTGTCTTAGTATGGGACAGACGCTTTTTACTATGCCGTGAAGAGGTTTTCTTCATATACTTCGTCTTTATCTATCGTGGCGCATCGTATTCTGAGTTCTAAGTAGCCACAGTAATCTTCTTCTTCGTCGATGGCAATCTAAATTGAGTTGGCCCAGAATTTGCCTTCGTTTTTATCATCTTCAGTGGCGTCCATCAAGTCCTTGCAGGACACGAAATGAAGTGTCCCCTCGTTTGTGTAACAACAACACTTTTACACTCCAAGAGGCAGAGTCAACTATAAATCTCCATCTGAACAGGTTTTTCCTGCTGTCAACTTGGGGCCAGAGTCTGTTTAAAGACTTCCAGGGTAGCTAAGGCGAGTTATTTCCAGATTTTCAGAAGGTGGAATGAATGGGTTGGGTTGGCAAAAACTGTCCCGCTTGAGCTGGAGTCTTTCTTTGGGCCACTCACACTTTTAGAAACGTTTGTGTCATTTCAGCCTTCAGTAACAACAGTTGAGTGAAGAAAATACTAACAAGTGAAAATCAAAAGGATGAACCCTTTAACTGCAATATTTTTTCGTACAACCACAGCTTTAGTAAAATAAAAATACATTCTAAAGCGCTAATTTAACAAAATCAGACTCATCCTCTCTATTCCAACGCCTTCATATTTTGATCCGGTGCTGTTTTCCACAGAGAGTGCATCTTATTGGCTGATTAATGATTGCACAATCACCTAGCTTAAACTTTACGAAAAACAAACTTATTTTTAAAACATCTGGGGATAATTTTATGTTTTTGTTTAGAATTCGCCAACATGCGGAGATATTCTTAAATGACTAAACACAGTGTCAATATATTTACTATTTACCTACATTTAGACCTGAAAAGTGCAAAAAAGGCTGTCAGTAATCAATATCAATGTAAAATATATTATTGTTTATTTTCACTGAGATAATATAGAATTTAATGGGACAGTCACAAGCGAGTAAATAACTTTCAACTTCTTAAAATTATACTGTCACTTTCGGGAGCCGGGGTTTATCCCGTAAGTGACAGTATACGTTTAGATATAAACCGTGAAAACTTAAAACAGTGTTTTTTAACTTCTTCTTGCATGGACTGGACAGCTTTTATCCAAAAACAACATTTTAAAATTGCCTCACAGAAATAATTACCCCAACGTATTTCTCTCTTCTTATTCGTTTTCTTCATTGCTGAAGGTCGTGTCGGCCATGAAAGGCTTTCACGGAGTTAGTGATGAGCGGCTTCCAGGCTACTCTGCCTTCGGCTTGTCTCAGGATCATCAAATGGTAACAGTGACTGTCGTTAATGCCAACGTGTAGGTGAACGCCCGCATGTTCTTTTTCCGTCTACTTTTCCCACAAAAACCAGTGTTTCTAAATTCCCTGGTTGTCTCTGGGTTATGTGTCCAAAGAGCTTTATAACCGTCGGTAACAAATCGTGGACAGACAAGTTTTGATGTCAAACTGGCCGAGAAAGGACTTACAAGTTCGTTTTGCTGTCCTCATTGTGAATACCAGAGTTACAATACAAGTAGTCAGTGGCCCGTACTGCCCAGTAGTATTACCCAGTACCAACTGGGTTGCGGAGGTCAGATAAACAGTCGCTCCATGTAAATTACTGATATTCAGCTGCATCCGCTTAGACTGAAAGTCGACCCCAACATAGATGGGAACAGGCACTCAGATGATGATGATGATTGTGAGCACTTCAGAGTTCTGGGTGGATCTTCTAGTGTGATGCCATATCTTCATCATTTTGCTCATAGTTGCTTTGGTCTCCAAATTTTCCTGTCGCTGCCACCCAGGTATAAAACCTCCTTCACCAACTCTAAATCGGCTAAATCTTATGTGCGTGAGAGTAGTTCAGCTCGGTTATTAACCAATTCTTTGACTTGTCAATTGACAGCCGTACCAACTTAATAATCTTTTTTTAACTGCTACGTGGCAATCTGTCTTAAAGACAATAAACCATAGATCTGTCCGATTTTTCTATCTGATTTGTTGTATTTTTGTAGTGACCTTCTATGAGATGAAAGTATTCCATCTGAAACTTCTCTTCAGTGTGTGACTTTATAATACTAACGGACGGCGACCAATCGTTTATCGTTCAAAATTAAAGTTCGCGAGTACATTCACAAAAAGCTGGCAGTTTCGTCACAACGTTAATGTTTTCTTCATTGTTTGTCTTTTTATTTTAGTATATCCGTGTAAATTTGTTTTATCTATTTACATATAAATTTTGATAAATATTTATAGTATTTTGATATATTGTTATAGTATTTTATATATCCTTGTCGTTTAACTTTGTAATATTTTTTTTTTTGCAGATAGGTACACCTACCACTGCTTGTCTCTGCATCATCCAAAGGTTGACTGGTAGAAAATGCCTACGGCATTAAGTACGCATCTGTACTTTGTGCTTGAAGTGTTAAATAAATAAATAATT
Organism: Noctua janthe; assembly: GCA_910589295.1. Classification (NCBI taxonomy): domain Eukaryota; kingdom Metazoa; phylum Arthropoda; class Insecta; order Lepidoptera; family Noctuidae; genus Noctua; species Noctua janthe. Next base: position 6,536,528 of record OU342561.1, read on the forward strand.
AAATAAATAAATTGGTTGTTGGTCAGCGCAGGAGTCCAAATATAGACAGAATAAACTTTAAATTTAGTGGCGGTATTTTCCTACATTCCTAAAAGCTTGGCTTACCCTTATGAACCGTATGAACTTCAAATAATAAAGAAAGGATAGTCAGTGGTGTACTGTTAATATTTGAATCAAAGCTTCTCTCAACAATTCACATGCCGTCGGCGATTTGAGACATCTAGTTCAAATGGATGATTTGGTGCCATTGATTGTCTTAGAAACATTGAGGTTTTATTGAAAGAAATGTGGACAAATGCAAAAAAAAATGAATGACGCACCACTTTTTCAGTAATAATTTATTTCGAAAACCACTTTTTGCTTGCATATTACAAAAACAAATTCTCGACCAGTGATCTGTGGTTTGTTCGGTGTGTCTTCCAAATCAGGGGTTTATAAAAACGCTGTTTAATGTTAAGTAAAGACTGTTTAACTATCCATTTTTTGACGTTTAAACATATCTAAAGTTTAACCCTAAAATACAAAGCTGTCAGGGCAACCAGCCGGATATTGTTAACTGCCTTCGCGAACAAAGCTTCATATAACTCAAATATTTATACTAAACACATTCGTACATACATAATCCTCACCTAGGTATTTAATCAATCGTCTAGAAAGTTGGCAGGATCGATATCCCAATCGCCATCGTATAACCCGACCAAATGAAATATCACCATTTTTTTGTTAAACTTTCTTGCGACAGTGGTATTCTCACATTAGCAGTATTATCAAGGATTTTGTCTCGGATGAAAGAGTACGGAGCTCAGAAACTGTGTGGAGGCGGTGGGCGTGGCGATTTAAACCACGCCTATCGAGTGGGCGTGTCTGTGGGATATTAAAATTAATTATCTGTATGTGTTGCTTGAAATTCTAGGTAATGGTAAATAGTAGTAAATATGGCAATGCTTAATAGCATCAAGAAGTTTAAGTACCCTGGTTAACTTCAAATAAGTAATTGTTTTATTTTATTACTGGTACTGTTGAATTAATTAATTGGTAAGGCAAACAAACAATAAATACCTACTTATACAATATTATAAACAGTTAATATTATGTTGGTCCAATAAAACAAACATCCACTGCTTTGTTACAAGCAAGAAAATCTAAAAGATTTCATAGGCATTTAAGATCACGCACACTTTTAACTAGGTAGAAATTAAATTAAAAAAGATAGAATATGGATAGTATTGGCTCTAAAAATATACTCACCTGAATTTTTAATATTTCAAAATCGACAACCATGGAAATCCTGTAGGCGATAAAATATTATAATGCTATAAAATACATACTAAAAATCACCGCGAATATTAACTATTAAACGCACAATTCTATTATTTTCATAATTTTGTTTTAACCAAAACGAATTAAAAATAAAAGTACTACGACGTCGCTACGACAGTGGTTACGGTATAGCTGTTATTGGCTACGCATAGGCGGAGCCTGCTACGACGTCACACGAAACTTTCCGACCACCACCGACGACACACACGTAAAACTAGGAACCAGTTTTCATTGACCCATAATTTTCCTTAGTGACACCCCCGCTCGGGTCTGTGGGATGTGAGGCGAAGGAGAGCGGGAGAGGTCTGTGGAAAATGGTGGCTGTCTAGGAGAAAATCATGGGGGTTGAGAAAAGGGATTCGCCAGGATACTGTTACGTAACGTCAGTTGAGCGACGGCTGCGCTCGCGGAAGGTCGTTTCGCGCTCGCTTTGTTCGGAAAACATAAACAACAACAACAACGTGTTTATTGACGTAAACAACGCGCGAAACTTTGTTGTAGGACTTTTCTGCAGTTGGAGTTTTAAAGGTAAGGTTGTTTATTATTGTTGTTGTGTTGTTTATTTATAAAAAGGGGTGTTTATTTGCCTTTTTATTTGGCGCAGCCTACAGTGGTTTCGGGTTTAGTTTGATATTTTAAAAGTTATGAAATAATAAAAACAATTTCGAATTGAATTAAAGGCGTGGTCCACTGTAGACGATGAAGAACTGTAATTAATAATTGTATTAGTTAATTTATTAGACTATATAGTCGTTTAGTAGTTTTTTGATGAAACAGAAGCAATTTTTGTTTTTGAACATCTTTCTTGTTGTTTTTTTTTTTAATTTACTTTGCTCTAGCCGATTAAATTAATAAAATATTCATTTTCTGTTTTAACTAAGTATTTTGGTAAAAAGTTAAGCGGTTTTTCTCTATAGAAATATTATAGAGACGCCCCATAAATAACTTAAGAATTACTTGTAAATTATCATTATTTCATGTGTCAGTTTGTTAATGACGTACACTACAGGTCTTAAACATTTTATGTGTTCTCAACTTCTCAACTACGATATAGAACAGAGGAACAACACTGGACTAACTTAACTGTAAAACATATTTTCCTGAAACTTGGAACGTATTGATTCATCCACCTAGCCCAATACAATTAGATAGAGGTGATAAAATCTATAAAATTAAAGAAACACACGTATGAGTTAAAATAACTAATTTGAATCTTAAGAGACTTTAAAATACGTTAAGTATTTTAAAATACGTTAAGTATTTTAAAGTCTAAACTCGATTAAGTCTAAACGCTTATCAGCTACCGAATAAGTAACCCAAAGATATATCATAATATTCAGTTTTGATTCAATCAAACTGCAAATTTTCTTGACAAGGAACCTACCTCGAACTGTAAACTTAAAGTGGTCATACTATAAGTCCTGTTGAAAGCCATTCTATAAAGACAAATCGTTTTGAAAGTGACTAGTCTAAGGTTTGTGTAACTAAATAAAGATAACAAATAATTTACTCACGTAAAGGTCTCTTGTGGGAACAGAACTATATGTCCTACTGACATAGTTCATAGACCCCTGCGCCCGCCCCAGGGCTGATGACAAACATGAAGTTTTTCACATTAAAAGGCTCAGTGGTCCATTATTAAGTATCAAAAATTATTATTATGCCGTCGGTAGTAAATGTTAGAAAAATACTATTACATACATACTTGCTTACGGTTACTGAGGGCCTAGTTAGCTAGCGGTGTAAACGTTACGTAAATAGCTCCGTCGATTTACAAATTTAAAATACTCGTTCCACAAATAATATTTTCATAATTTATTGATATCTATGGATGAGACTGATTGTACTTGTTGCAAACAATTGAACTAATAGGCTAGGATAATTGTATTTTAGATTAAAAAATCTACGTATTTACGAGTACATTACGTTTACGTGCTAGGGCTAGGGAGCCCTAGCACGAGCGCGCTGTGTAAGCGATTGACAGAGTGTCATGTATTACACGATCCCTCTTACAAAGAAGAACGGGGAAAGAGGTGTCAGGCACTGACTGTACTTTGCCATATATTTTAGAAGACCAAAAACTATTTTTTATTTGTTACGCTATAATGTGCAAAAAGTCAGCCTCACTAATTCACCGAATTCGAGGAAGTGGCAACGGAGTCCTAAAGATGATTGCAGAGAGACCTGAATCTGCAGTTGAATGCAGCCTGATAAACCTTCCTAGGTTTATCAGGCTGCATGTTGTCTAAGATTTTTTGCTGACTAAAATAGTTTGAAAATTATGGTACTAACAAATTATGGATATGTAACATATTAGTCTGAATTAAACGTATTTTATTTTATTTAGTTTTTTTTTTTCATTTACCCTTTTTTTCTTTAATTTCAATACTTACTTACTTACAAAATAAAATAATGTGTGCCATCACAGTAAGATTTGACCCAAATTAGACATAATTATTTAAAATAGTTCAAACGAAGGTCTCGGGGCACACCTAGCAACTAATAAATGTCAATCATGTTGAATGTCGTATTTATACGAAAGGTTATGAAACCCATTGATACTTGTCTAGCCCCCTTGATATACTTACCACGCGTCAAAACGAGAGAGAGTCCAAAAATTTTCAATCTAGTAACCACCTTTGACTCAGCTCAACTCGTGGCTCAGTAAACACAAATGAGAAGCAGGGGGTCTGACGTGTTGGTGGTTGCAGGTTCGTACACTACAGACAGGCGCGTTACTTAGTGTAGTTGATCACTTTACCACTGAAAACCGTTAAAATGGTGAGGTTACCGGTATTTCCTATAACCATATATAATATTTTAAAAACTAAAAACATAATATTATATATTATTTATAAAATATTTTAAAAACTAAAAACCATGCTTGTGTGAGAGTGACGTCACTTTATTTTTCGTATTCTTCTCAGTAAATCCTTTCGTTTGATACCCATCATAAAAAATATGTAGTCTTTTGGAGTCAAATAGGATTTAGAATGATGTCACTTAGCTAACCATGCATTATCATCTAAACTAAAAATGTTTGCAAAATTTCAGCTCAATCGGAAACCGGGAAGTGGGTCAAATTTAACTTCTAAGATTTTGTAACATGTTACAAACGAAGCTAATAAAAGCGTGTTAAAAATTAGATTACATGTAACATCCACCGACCCGCATTGCGATTGCGATTAATAAGGATGGTAATCTTTTTTTGTGTTTTTTTTACTGTTTTTACTATTATTCATTTTATCATAAAATTATTTAATTTTAAATTTTTTTAATTTTAAATTTATTTAATTTTAAATTCATTTAATTTTAAATTTATTTAATATTAAATTTATTTAATTTTAAATTTATTTTATTATCTTCCTTCCTCTACAAAACAGTTTTTCTTTAAAAAATACTTGCAAGTAGCGACTAATCAAACAATATCTGAATATTAAATTGTCAAAGCCGAGGGTAATACTGTGCCGTGTTAATAATGCAAAGATAGAAACAATTGAATCCGCCCGCGATACCTGTTATTAAATATGTAAATGAGTTATTTATTCAAGTCGCACTTTCTGAGGGGTCTTTATGCTAACTTTCAGTGTAATTCGCGACTTGCCTGTCATGTCAATGTGAGATGAAGGAGTTGTTTTAACTGATTTTGCGGCGTCGTTTCGTGACTCTTCTTATACAGGGTGTCTTGTAATTAGTGTCTGATACTTAAATACGTGATAACTAACAACTTTCCCAAAGAATTTTGTTTTTATACTCATTCACTTTTATTCCAATAACACAACAGCTGTTTGAAATACGCGCGCGCGCGCCTGTTACCTACCAGCTGTTAGCCGCGTGACGCCGTTCTGTCTTCCCCTGTGCTCTGACTACCCACTGTTGTTGTGTACGAAGGATTAATGACCTAATAAGAGATAGCATTTCAATGGTAATACAATCCCAGCAACCGAAAAGGAACTGTCTTTAATTTATGTAGAAGCGTTCCGCACGTTTTTATAAATATAAGTGGCATACTTTATTGTTAAAATCGGAAAGGTTGGTGAAAACGTGGTTTTAAAGATTATAGGACTATCATAATCTGAGACCGGAATAAGTAGAGTTTATTTGCATGTGGATAATATCAATACTTTTAAATTTACGGAATAAAGCTATTTTAGAGGGGTGTATCCACACATTTTATTGAATTTCACATTCAATAAAAATGTGTGATTACACCCTAATATACATTACACAAAATCAAAAATTCAACCACTAATTTTCACAGCGTCAACATAATCTATAATCTCAAGTTAATTCCCCAAGAAAAACCAAACCAGCTTTTCTAATCAAAATTATTAATTGAAGAATATAAAACAATACAGCAATACTTCGTACATTCTCCATCCTTGGGGGATCGTTCAATTTAGATTATTTATCGTAAGGCGAGCGGGCACTGGCGGCGAAGCTAGCTAATTTACAAAATAAATATTAGCTCAATCAGACGGTCGGTCTTAGCTGTTGTTTTCACTAATTGTTATTTCTTCGTTATTGTCTCGTTTAGAAATATAGTCTGTATTGGTTTTGGGACACTTTGCTTAGTATTTCTTTTAATAAAAGTTATAGGAACTTTAGAGGAATCTTTTGGCATAATCAACCTATATTGTGAGATACAGGCCTCCTCGCTATGAGAGGGAGAGGGGAATATCCAACGCCAACCTAGTGTGGTTGGGTTATCACATCTTCTGATGATATACGCGGTGGAAGGAGTTAATTACAAGGTATTGTTAAAGTATCCTGATTTAAAAGAGTGTCCATGGAGTTTCTTGCCCGTTCTTCTCCATAGAGATCTACGTTAGGGAATGGGCAACTACAATACTTTCACAGTTTTTGTGCCTTGTGACTGGGACTGTAGCTATTTTTTACTGTTGTCTTTCTTTCGACAATTCAAAAGTGCCTGCAACTGGCCTACTTGAAATAAATGCTTTGATTTTGATTTTGATTTTACCGATTAAAAATGTCTATGTACCGGTTCAGAATGATGTATTGAATACGTGGTAACCGTTTGTGCGTCAGTGTACCTTCCACATTGTATATAAAACATAAGAATTGTCTACTTGACTTTTTTGATCGCCGTAGATTGAAATCTTCAATCATACACGGCTCAATACATCTTGATCTGTAAGCTTGTACACGCCACGCCATACTGAAGACCACATTAATACCACACAGCAGGACGGATCAAATGCGGTGGTATAAGGTACAAATAATTAATCTTCTAATGCTAGACGAAAAAGGGAAATTAATTACTTGTCACACGTGAAATGATACGCCTTTTCAGTACCAACAATTGTATTTATAAACTTGTGCGCATACGTACAGAAGCAAGTTTGTAACTTGGTATTAACATCAGTAGCAAGCTTAATATATTAATATCTAATAATTGTGTAATTTAACAAAGACGACTTCCATCAGAAGAACTTTTCGTTCATCCACCAAAATTAGAATACCTTTTCTTTTTTTTTTATTTGGCGGGAACCGATTCAAAAATTTGACCAAAGAGTTTTTATGAACTCACATCAAAGTCTACCAATATTTTATGTTTATTTTTAAAAAATCATTACCAGATCTAAATAATATTTGATAATCACACAGTGTAGCCTCCTGGCACACACAACAATCATAGAATGAAAATTATCAAACAAATCGTGACACAAGTGAGTTAAGAAAAACCAATCATCTAAACTGCATAATTACATAAAAATATCATCTACGAAGCATCTTGAACTGTTTATTCTAGTATCATCTATGTTGTCCGTCCACACTGACCGCCGCAAGCGTCACGCATCATCATCCCAAACAACACACATCAATACAAACGGACAACAAGACGTCCATCCTCCTGCCTCCTCCTTGCATTGTTTTCTATAAATTAAACGTAGGACAAGAGGCATCCCAGTCCTGGGACTGCGCAAACAGCCCGGGGCCTCCGTCAACACAATTATTATACTCGGACAGCTACCCCCGTGTCGATAAACACCCTCTAAATAAATTAACTGGACTCTATCGAAAACATTTGTGTAGCGTCGGTTTGAAAAAAGTTAATTAGTTTATGTCTTCATTAGCTTTGTCTTTGGTAGTGTTTAGATTGTGTAAAATAAAATAAATTGAGACTTATTGCTAATTAGTTGTTTTGGTGTATTGGTTTGGGCCATCGCAAACGGCACTTGTGTCTAGATGTAATACTTTACTGTACTTTTTGGGAGTCTATCTGTATATTATGTCACCTAGTTCATAATATGACCATAGAACTCGATTCCTACCGGCTTCCCTTTTAAAAATGGCACAGTCAGTATTCTATAGACTAATAATATAATCACATTGAAGATACAGATAAGATCCAGCTTACCTCTTACAAAAATTGACCCTTCGCTACTGGTTCATATCAATATACTGGGTTTGCATAGACCTACATGTGTGTGCGACAAGCAGTGCCACATACTGATAAGAAAGAATTTTGTTCAAAAACACACAGCCAGTATGAAGTTCCTGTCAAAACGGCCGTCTTTTTTAACAAAATTCTGAAGCTATTTACGGGTTCGTAATTAGCTTCAACATCATTATTCTACATTTTGGATACTAAACCATCTTCCCAAGTTACTAACCTTACTTAATCTTGCTAAATATCCTTTTAATTTGTTGCAGGTTTAGACCATGGCCGCTCGACCAGCAACAACAGTCCCTCGCACCAAGAAACAAAACCATGCAAACATTCCGTGCCCCATAGAGAACTGCGCACGATTCACCTACGGCAAGTTACCAGACCATCTCACCAAGATCCATGGTCTTACGGGCGCTGAGAGAGATACCCTTAATGAGCAACAACGAAAACGGTTCTTCAATGGTGAACTGTGCCAAGTAAGATACCTCAAAGAATCAGCCATTAGAGATCTTTGGGGTTCAGACTATGAAGACCCCCGAATCCGTGCAAAAATACACCAAAGTTACGGTCTGGTCAAGATACGTATTATACCCCTAGCTGCTACCCAACGGGCTCGGCCGCTTACTGAACAAGATGCAAATGTTTTGACAGCTTACAATGCTAGAACAGCACCGAGACCAGCTCGCGTTCAGAAAACAAGGAAACGACCGCGGCCTTACCCGGAACCAGCGGCCAGTCCAGTAGCTCGAAGAGCTTCAAGTGAGTCCAGTGAAGAAGAAAATACTCAGAACCCGCTACCACCCTCCCCACCCCCTTCCTCCCCGTCCCTACCCCCTTCACCAGCCCCATACGAGCTCCAACCAGTTGAAACTCGCTTACGCGACATATTCGATTCCAAAATTGATGCTGGATACAAAGCCGTAATTGATGATATGAAGAAGTCTATGACTATGGGGAGGACGCTTGGAGCGAGGAAGCGTAAAGCGTATAGAACATACCGTCGCTACGCAAAGAGATTGATTGCCTTCCTTCACAGACAACATTCTCCATTAGCCTACGACGTGGACGTACTTCTTTGTGGAGAAAGCCAGGTCTGCGCTTTCCTGGAACGGATCAGCGCTGAACACAAGACGAAGACCTTGAGAAACTACATCGTGGCTGCTATAAAGCTTCTAGATTCCCGACTCTTCGCTATAGAAACTGATCCTTCTTGCAAGGAGAAGGTGGCTTCAATGACCCGCGTATATGACGTTCTTCATGGACGTTTGACGGAATGCGACAGGTTGCTCGCACAAAAAGAAGTGGCGTGCCAGAAGAAATCGTCGCCATCTTTCGAAAGTGTTATGGATCAAAGTTTTAATGACTATGATGAGTTAGTGTAAAACCGAAAAGAATTTCTTATTGACTTTTTTTTCTAATTTTTGATCCCTACTGCTATTTCGTCCCCGCTTTCAACGTAGTCCGCTGATGAAATGTGTTGGTATTAGAATAAATTCATGTAAATAAACGACACAATGCATTTAGTAGGAAACATGATATTATATGGCCTATTTCAGAGCCTGCGGATAAGTTCCGATTAACTTATCAGGCAGAAAATATTGTCACAAATTCTGTTACTTTTTATATAGTTACTAACTATCCGGAAGCTGTGAAATAGGCCTCTATGCTTTTATATTTTTATTAGGATATAAATTAAAATACAACTTAACAAGTTACGTTAAGTTTAAAAATTCTTGTAAATAAATTAATCTACGTGTCTCAAGCAATAAGCTTATTAACATGGATGTAAGTAGTTAATAAACATTATTAGTTTTATAACAGAACATCACGCCTGTAATCCCCGAAGGGTTAGGCAGTCATGTACCTAATTGTACACGTACTATTCGCCAGTCATGTTTAAGACCCATTATTATATTTCTGTGTTAAGTGATGAAAGTTATACTTTCTATTAGTGTGCAATAATTATGCCAAATATCTAGTATTATTATTATATTTGTGTATGTTACTGTAAAACTCCGAACAGTGGTAAATCTTGCCATTTTCCGGGTTTTTATCATTACTTATTAAGGCATTGAAAACTTTTCATGTAATGGACGGATCTCATTAGATTATTTTTCGTGTTAATGTTTAACATAAGTACTACCTATTTAATTTTCTATTTATGTAAATATTTCTCTGTTAGTTAAATTATTTCGAACAAGTGGTTGTTTTATTTAAAAAGGTTACCCCTTAAATAGACATATAACAAAACATATTGTTTAAAGATACTATTCCTAAAATGACAATGAATCTGCAAATAACAACCGCAACGATACGATTGGTTTCTATAAAAACAGCAACCAGCTGGCGAATGTTGATATCTATGGAAACGTTACTATAGCAAAAATGATACTGTCACTTACGGGATATATTCCGTGATTGTTTATCATTATGAGCTCCCGATATTTCTACGCTGTTGCAAGCGATAATCGCGGGATGTCATTCCGCTATCATACCGCTTGCGATATTCCCGCTAGTAGCAGTATCATTTTAGTTTTAAACCATAAAAGCTTAAAACTACGTTGCAATAGCCTTCAGAATTGTAATAACCGAATAACTCATCAAGATCAGCATCAGCCTACCTTTTCAGTACAGTGTTGGGGTCTGGTTCCAGTCTAACCGTATGCAGCTGAATACCTGTATTTTATTTGGAGCAACTGCCTATCTGACCTCCACAACCGCAGGTGCTGGGAAATGCGATACGCCTTGGTAAGACTTGTTGACAGACTTTAGGCCCACTGACTGACGGGTAACGACTATAAAATATCTGCAAATGACAACCGGGACCAAAACTTAAACTTGGCATGTGATGGATGGTCACCCATCCACGGGTCGACTTTAGCTTGATTTATTTATTAGTAGAATGGCCACAATACATTTTTTTATTAAGGAGCGGTATCTGGATAAGTCATTGCTAAGAGGATATCGAACAGAGTGTTATATCTATCCTCCTTTGCTGGATAACTAAGCATTCCCATTAAATTAACAGTCTATTAAAATTTTGATAAACCAATTAACATTTATCAAAGAGTGTAGCAGATTGAGTCATGACGTAGGCGTAGCGCTACGACCTACGACACTTCCATCGGCCATCATTATCGTAGCAGCAAGAATCGTAGCAGTCGTAGCAGAAGCAATAGGTAAACATGAACTGCTGGTGTAATATGCTAAGGAATTTTGTTAAATGATCTAAGATAGAATTGATAAAGACTGTGAACACGCCCACCGTGATAATGTCATGTTGTTATCACGATACGCGCTTTGACATGGAGTTGCGGACACCAGCCCGTTATACAATACAATACAATAGGCTAGGTGTGGTTTTGATAGTATATCAAGATAGAGATAAAAGCCAAACGGTCAAAAGTCGTAAACGTATGGTAATTTTAGGCTTGGCTTTGAGCAGAAGTAGAAATTCATATCAAAATGCCCTTATATTGGAAAATTGTGTCAACATTGGTATTGTTGTCCGCCAGTAGCGCCACTAATAACTTTACTTAGGTACAATTCTAAGTACAGCGCCATCTGTTTTTACCGAACCGAGTTAAAACCTGACGTCATTACCCAAAGTTCTGCTATTTGCCGCGAGGGCGCAGTAAATCCGTCTCATTGCTTCCCAGCCAACTACTACCGCTGTCTGTTGTCCTAGTACATGGCGATCGTAACTGCCTGCTCCAGATTCTCCAACTACGTTCCAAACGTGCCATTCTAGGCGCCCCGTTCGCCTTGTCATTCTTGACGGTTGACCTCTTTTATTACCTAGGAGTCTATCCAGCCAGTAATTCTGGAAAATGCTTAAGAAATATTTGACTCCCTAATATTTATTTGAAACGTGGATTCCACAAAATGATTTACTTGCTTTTTTGTTCCATTTTTTATTAACTCTTCTGGATATTTCAAAAGCAATTTTGTGCATTAATTGTAGTTTGTTAATGACGTAAAAGTTGAGTCATCGACTCAGTTTTGTATTGAAGATTTATATATTAGATTTTCGAAGTAGAAGAAAGTATTAGGAGTGCCATAAAATCTTAAGAAAATTGATTTTCCACAGAAAATCCCGAATACTAAAATTTTGCTGGCAAACTCATTTACCACCTCTGCCAAGTCGGTGATACAATACGTAATAATTTCGTAAAAGAAGCAACTGACTCAGAAAAAAAGTATTTTTTAGCATCGTTAATAAAAACCTACTCACATGTTTCACTAATCTTAAGTTAGACAAGAAAACATTCTAGATTGTTGTGCAATCATCACGATAAAATAATAAAATTTCAAAAAAATCAAAGTACCTTATGAGTTAGTCAAAAAACAATTTTCTGGGGCCTTAAGTAATATATTTACCACAATTATTTTTAAATAATAACCAGTATTATTTCATTAAAATAATCCAACATTATCACAATGTTAAATTGTTTGTGTTTTTTTTTGCTGCGTTAAGGTTGTGTTGCCGCAAAAAACGAATAGATGGTGCCGATAGATGAGCAAGCGGAGCGTCGAACGACATCCGTAGGATGATTTTATTTTAAGCAGATTGCTCACAGGCTATTCCTGTACCCATATACTACCTTGAACCGTTCAGAAGTACGACCTATTTCAGTTTACTGACTAAACGAACAGTCTCGTTCACGGTACGAATATATCATGTTTTTCAAATAATATCCCCAACAGGGTGGGACGTAAGGGCAAACACGTCAAACATTATTCAATCATCACTTTGCTAAAAATATATTGGATTCACTGTTTCATTAATAATCTTCAAACTGAAACAAAAGCAAAACTTTCTTGATCGTTTGAAAAGTGAAAATTAGTTCAAAAATGCAGCGATATGATAGGGTGACCTTGTTGCGTCCCGGATAATTATGTTGTTTTATTTTAATTGACACTTTTAACTAGCAATGGCACTCAACACGATTTAATAGAATGTTTTCTGTAAAACAATTTTAATATTCTGGGATTTTTAATAAATTTTCGGAATATTTTTTTTTTATTCCTTTTTGTAGAGTATTTCTTAAAAAATTGACAAATAATTTAATATTTTAAACACACCAGTGTTCGCACAAAGTAAGAAAGATACAACAGCGCCAGTAAATGAATGATTACATTACAAAATTGCAATGCAGCGGTAAACAATGCAGCACGAACTGGATGACGTCACGCTCATTCGGTGCAAAGTGCATGTATGCAGCTTAACCTTCTAGCGTTCATGTTACCCTGGTGCTCGTTCCTTTTGTGAGCGACACCAAAGGGGCCCTATCCCCTTCGAGCACCCTTCTCTGTGTCAATGCGCATCTCTCGGTCATTCACCGGACCGACTTTCATCCGTTGTTTTTGTCCAGATGCGTGTCTAGTTGTCATTTTTGCATTTACGCATTTTACATGTGTATTTCTGGAAATTTAATTCGATTTAACAGAAAATACTGCAATTTTCAAGGAATAACTTAAAATTACTGTCCTGAGACATCCTCTAGAGATCTTGTCATAGATGCATAGACCCTATTGTGTAACGTAACTTCTTAGATATTTCAAGCGGAGTCGAATTATGTTTAAAATATGCCTCAATTATTTTCTTTTTGAGAGTCAATAGAAAATAGATTTATAAAACCACCCCTGGTTTTATAAATCTATGGATATCCCGAATACGTCCTTTCCATTTACTTATAAGGATAATGTAAAATTTCACTGAGCTATCTCAATATCAAGAGTAAAATAGATCGAAACAGAATTGGTTTCTCGACCTTTGTATACCACTCTGACGCATTTGAGTTGCATTATGCTATGTGTACATATAAATGAACTGCAGTAAGATGCTGCAACAAATTGTCTTACCAGGAACTCAATGTACGAGGAATGCAGAATAAAGAAGTAGTTCGATGCACCAAACCGCATAAAAGGCCGTGCAATATAAATGCATCGATGACTGATATGACGGGCGAGAACGCACACTGCAGCGCTTTTTATACTTCACTCACACACCGATGAAACGTCAAATGAAACGCGAAATATTAATAATCCGTACGTTTTTTATGAATATGCATTAATGGAGTTTGAACAAATATCCGTAGTATGAGGAATGCACCACTATGACACACATGAAAATCCTGATTTATTTTATAATTTCCGTTTAGAAAAATCGCTAAATATATTTGCTACGAACATTCTTTGAATTTTTTGAGAAATGTGTAGGCAGATGTTATTTTGTATGCAAATATTGTATTTAATTAACTACAGCTACCAATTGACTAATTAACCGCCATGAAATGTGGTCCATGAGTTATGTCCGTTCCATTATTTCTTCATTTAATTCTACTTTTCACTCTTCATTTCATTTACTTGCGCCGCGGCTGCATTATTTCATCACTGACCATTGATATTTAACATCTTACCACATCAATGAAACTCAGGTATGAATCATACTGCTTACATTAAAAGTAAGTGTGAAAAGATTCAACCTCATTTCAGATCATGTTAGGATGGGACTAAATCCTGATTTTCTTGTCCGATAATTTTAAACCATCACCTGTATCTACAAAAAAAAAACAAAATGTAATTATAATATTTGTTGTGCAAAAGTAAAACATTGCCGATCCTACACAAATCGGACGAATTTTTATTTTGTCGGATTAGAAAATTCTGGATTTGGGATCAGCCTTATAGCAAAAATAAACTTTTCTGTCTATTTATAAGTCGTCGAACACGTGTTGATCTCTTGAATCACACTTTAACAGTTCCCTGTAGAGATACCTAGCACGTTAACTAAAAAACGTTCACAGCTATAAGCCAGCCATTGTTGAGTTACTTAAATGACCAGTAATAATTTAAGAATATTGTCCAGGAGATACTGGACAAACCTTTTATAGACCAGATCATGATTTTTCAAAATAATAATGAAACGTGACATTAAGTTATCGGTCCTATTAGTGCCGCTTTCAGCAGTTTAATTTAACCGAATTTTTCCTAAATGTTTAAAACAGTATTAATTTAAGACAATTCTTAGAAGGCCTGTCCCATCCTTTCTAGTGCCATTTTAAGTACCTATCTGTAGAGGTTAATTTACAATTGCAATCTAAAAATGTTTGGTAAAAACCATAAAGTAGGCGATGTTTGTTTGAAAAGATCCGATAAGTGCCTGCTGCACTAGGCTGGTATAAAACAGGAAATTATCTAGTCTAGTAATCAAACTGTATTTTTTAAACAACTGGAAAGTATGGACTATGGACATGGGCGTGTATTATCATCGTAATATACCTATTTATTTCAAAGAAATTCCACAATAAACGGTACTGGCCACGTAAGGGGATATTTCTGTCGATCGTTCCCTCGTTTCTGCGTCGTGTTTCTTCGCACTGGTATTTACATCGATAGAGCTTTGCTGGCGTATAAAACAGGTTATAGAAGCGAGTAACGCTTATTTTGTTCTCAACTTTGGTGAGAGAGCCATCTAGTGACCACCGTGCCAAACGCTCACGTTTGTGATTTTGTGTACATTAGTGACAGTTTTTGGAAATTCTCGTTTTTTAAAATGCCTGGACGTCCTATTTGGCAGGTAAGAGATTTTATTACTACTAACCGTTTTCTTTTTAGGTTAAAGTTGCTCAATTATAGTTACCTATTTGTATTTTTAAAGGCACTCATGCACTCCAATTAAAATAAAGGTATACCTAATTTAATATTTAAGTAATAACGACTTTATTATTTTGTGAACAAGTGCAAACTGTAAGTTAATTGGATTTCATTTGAAAAAACTGAAATGCAGAGCTAAATTTTCACGACACGAAAATTTACACTGTATTCCAGTTTTGTTTTGACAATTTTCCACAGATTTTACGTGTAGATACCCTAAGGAACAGTATCAAAATTTGGTGCAACATCGTTTTTATGAAATTCGTTCTTATGATACTGTAAAAATAGAACGATGACTTATCCTAACCTTAGCCTAGCTACCTGAAAATAACAGGTGTGTAAACAAAGTGTAGTTTTGTAAAATTCCACGTTTTGGCACGGTGTCAAGTTTCACTATACCTAATGATTTGTTATCATTAAGTAAAATACAAGGATGAAATAATTGTTATACTAATGAGGAGGTTCTAAATAAAAATGCACTCGAATGTGTTTATAGTTTTCAATATTTACACAACACAACCGTTTTTCAGTCAAGGTAACACAACTCCATTCGGATTTAATACAATTTCATTCCTTTTACAACCAATTAAGCAGTATTCTTTTGTTTTACAATACTCGATAGTGAAACTATCAAAAGATATAAAACAGTAGGTTTATTTGAAAGTGTAAATAAAATACACAAACGCAAGTTCTCATTTTGAATTCATCATTTCACATCCAGAAGGTACATAAGAATAACCGTAAAAAAATAATTATGGTAAGATGTTTTATGCAGTTAATCCTAATTTAACTAATATTTTTTAAATAATTATTTTGTATCTTAAAACTACGATAATAATTACTGATAACTAGACTTTTTTAACCGTCTTTTTACTTGGCAAGTCAATTTTGACGTCCCCAATCATGTAATCTCCTGGTAAATTGTTGAATAATCTTTGCAAAAAACCAAGTAAAATATCTTCTATCGTCTTTGACAAAATTGGTCGTAAAGATTCGGACACTGGTCGCCAATTTGCATTCAAATAGGCGTTGGTACTCTCCTCTGAAAAAGAAAGAAACGGTTACCAGTAAAATAATTATTCCTCAATATCAACAGATAATAAACAGAATAACAACATCGTTAACAAGAACAATAACGTCTATAGATACTAATAGTACAGCAACCGCCATCTATTATTATGTTAAGAAACCATACGTCAAGGTTACCGTTGATTCGACTTTGCAAAATATTTTGCGAACATTTATAACAATAACATTATTTGAATAATTCTGTCAGTACCATTTAGAATTATTATTATTACTGCTATTTCTCGTTATTCTTCGTGATATATTGTCATTTAATGTAGAATAATAAACTAACAATCCTTAAACGAGATAACTGTTTAATTTAAAATGAAATCTCAAAGAGGACTTGCGAATAAAATTGGCAACAGTGAGCGAGCGGTTGTCAAACGTATAGCGACGTCGAAACGTCTCAACGTTGCAATTTGTAACACGTTAGTACCAGGGCACCAAAAAATCACGGAGCCAGAAAAACGACACGACACAAGGTCGGCACATCAGCGCAATCTGCCAGCAAATAGAATTTCTTGGGAACTTTAAGCTGTTTATTAGTACTGCTACTCGATAACAGATACCGCTTTCAGACTACGTAGTTTTAATACAGATGGCGTTGTAGGTTCTAAAAGATTATAATTATAACTTGTATTTTCAGTTTACTTAAAGAATTTTGTCATTGTTATTAATTCTTCTTTCATTTCGAGGATATGAATAGATGGTAAACATGTGAGGGAAAAGTCTCAAAACGTTGTGACTGTCATTGTATGTTCCCACGAACAATAGCTTCATAGTCCTTTATCAATGAATAGTTTTAATAATTCGTTCTCCGAACAAAATTGTAAATAATAAAATCACTTGTTTTACTTACCCAACGACTCAATGCCGTCAAATAAATTGTTCATGCGTAATTTTAACCCTCCAATGGCATACTTCACATGTGCCCCAGTGACATTGAAGAATACAAAATCATCTTTAGTATACGTTTTGACATCGCTTATAATATCAATTGTCATATTGGCTGGAAATTAAACATATTTAGTTAAAATTGGGCCCTCGTTTTTCCTCAGGATAGATATTATATATTCAGAAACAAAACAAAAACGATATTTTACATACTTGGCTCAAACCAACAAATACCGCGCCCAACCAAAGGAATCAACAGTATTTTCCCTTTCAGGTCATATGTACCCTCTATCCTGATTTTTGGAACTCGTACTTTTGTGTGGAAGTCGTAGGTTTTGCCGTTCACTCTGAAAATAAAAGAAAATAATACTTGTTAAACGTTATAGTGTAAGTAAATATGTATCGTATGACCTCATAAAAATGGCTCAGATTATCATGTAGGTACTTAAATTTTATCATGAAAAACTCTTGCTTATTTTGGTTTTGGCTCCTGCGTAAAATTTATATTTTTCAATTGATATGAAACGGAATCTTAATACGTTTTTTCTGCTTGCAACATAATTTCAAGTAATTTTAGGTTTTCACAGCAAGATTGTGTCGTCTTATTTTTACACCCGTGCAGTCATGCAAGGTCACAAATGGATATTATATTCGTTCAACGTTAATTTAATGAATGGGCGGACCGCTTGTATTTACACTAGCGAGTAGTCCGTAGACTACGACTCGTTAGAGACAATCGAACCAGAAAACTACTACTACTCTACAATTTGCTCAACTTAGTCGATCAAACAGTCGTCTCCGGTACCAGGGTGTAATGAATTCACAGCGTTCGTACTTACTGGCTGGACAATACTTCTGTCTTCCCAAACCCTGTAACAATGACGTCATCTAGAGCAGCATTGACGTTCACAGGACCGTCACCTTGTAAAATCCTTATTTTTGGGATTTTCAAGGGATCTAAAGGCTCTATTCCAATATCCGGAAGACCTATGGACAAAAATAAAAAATAGTTTCAGTCCAATTAAAACAGATGTCGCTAGCTGTTTCGGCTAAATAGAAAACAAGAAATACAGCTAATGATTTGGATGGTAATCAATAATTTGTGCATTTCTTTTAATTTATAAAGAATACTAAATGAAAGTAAATATCAAGCAGTATTTGATACCTCGTCGGCGTCACGTGAGTATGGTGAAGAAATAGCGCTTTCGCTTTCCGCAAGTTATGTACAAATGTTTCGTAATTGAGGCTATGTGACTAGCCCAGTGGCTTGTGAATCTACCAATCCACTATCATGCTAGCTATTTAACAACATTTAGCAGAAAACGCATATTTTCTTTGTGGAAATTATGCGTCAAAGGAAATTAGGACAGTTAAAACAATAAAATGGAGTGTTTGTGGGCAGTTCAGAGCAACTCTGTGGCAATGATTTTTCAAAAATTCGAAAACAACAATTAAATACATATTTAGAAATGTTGTTGGGAGTAGAATACTCGAAAAGAATGAATTATCGAAAAGAAATGATTAATGAAACAAAATCAATTAATTGTTTAATGTCAATACGCAGTGCAAACGTTAACAAACGCGTGGGGGCACATTGTACTAGGAGCGCAGCGCCAAGAAGCAGCATACTATCGTGCACGGCGCGAAACACGAACAGCTGTGCGCAGTTGTGCAACGAACCAGGCACTCAGAAAGCGTGCCAGCTACTTACGAAGTTGACTGGCTGACCGGTAACCATTCGTACCTAAATAACAACGTTCCACTCAAACCAATCAAAAGTGTTGCGTCTGTTTTGGTAATTTAACTAATCTATTGCGGCTACGGGCAACGGCTACTTGACTGTGTTTACAGATGCTTTGATTGAGCAAGACAGGTTTACTATTTTTAGACTACGACCAGTGGGTTAACAGTTGCACAAGATAAGATATGCAAATCGTAATGCAAATTAAAGATTGAAATATCGGTCTACATTCTGAACCAAACCTTTACGATTTTATTGTTGCACCAGCTAGCTTCAACCAGATTATATGTCAGGGCTGTAACTTACATGAAGCTTGTATGATGTTAACTACAATAAATATTAATTAAAAGCTGTTAAATTATGATAATTACCTGGACCAAGAGCATTGAACAGTTGCTGCACGGCTTGCCGCGAGCAATCGTCGAAACCTGGATCGCTTTTGAAACAAGTTTTCACGAAATCGGCTGAAATGAACATAAACAAACATAACATTAGGCCAGAATTAACTAAACATACAAAAGTTCAATCTACTGTCGAAATTGTATCGAAAAGTGTAGATAAACAGAGGACATTCTAAACGACTGTTTCTTTCTGCCAACCTTGACATTGACATGAATTTAAATCTAGTTCAAGCAAGTTCACACTTTAACTATGACATCTGTCAAGATTCTATGATTCATAGTAGTCGAGGGTCAACAATTAACAACTTTGTTGCCATGGCGATAGACTAAGCGAAAACAAAAGGCTTAAAACTTGATTGGAAAACAGGTAATGAAACAGAAAACAAAGAAAGCTCTACGTACACGAAGCAACATCAACATCTATGATAGACGGCAATGTGAGGCTTTTTGGTTGATAGACCAACACAGCTTGAACTTCATGAATTAAAAGGTCAAAGTAAAATGTTATCGATGTTGAATAAAGTTTGTCAACAACAGACACTACTTGCCCCACAATGCTAAATGGGTTATTAGCTTAAATAAACATGTCTGCATTGCTACATCCAAGTTACATTACCACAAAGAATATCTATTTTAATCCTAAGATCTACAAACAAACTAAGTAAGTAATGGGGCGACGCCTAACCCTGCAGTCGGGTGACGCAGGGCAACCGTACCAGTATCAGTAACTACAGAGCATGCAAACGTTTTGATAGATATGCAATAATGCATAAATTAGAAGCACTAAATAGTTTTTAATTTAGGTAAAGACCCTTTGTTTAATGATTAATGATTATGTTTAGCACAGATTTTAAAGTAAACCGACATTTTCTGCATACCTACTGAAACACAATTGGTACACAACAAGATAGATGAAATCACGTTAACTGGCAGTAGAGCAGCAATATTTTAATGTAGTGTGGAAATAAATCTTTCTTGCTCCACACATTTTGTAAACAATATTAAACTACTTTTACCTTGCGTCACAAATAAAATAAGGACACTGTTACAAAAGAACTACAATTGCAGAAAAAGTATTAATTAAACTGACTAATAAAAAAAGTTGCAATCGAGTATTGTCACCGCGACGCGATCTTTCCACCCGATGGCTTAGAAAATGCCGTAACGCTCCATGATATAACGGTCATAATCGATTTATGCAATACAGAACATTACGGAACGCAAAGGACCGGCACCGGGACTGTAAGATTATCACAGAAATAAAACGTTTTACACTGTATGTAGGTCATCATATAAATTGGCACGATGCAATGTATGCTGTATCCAAAAACACTTACGTTTCGTTTTAAAATATTCTCCTGTGGTACAGTGGAGCACTAATGTCACTAAAAATAATTTAAACTCCATGTTTTGGTTCGGCATCTGTTGTGGTAGTAGAAGCTAGTCAGGATCGCCCCGAGCAGGCAGCTCGAGGTGGTGGTGTGATACTAAAGCCCCGCTCTGCGGGTCTCCACATGCCTCAAGAGTGCCACGAGGAGGGGGGCTATACGCAATTGTTAACTATGTAAATAAAGCTTAAACTTATCGTTGCTCAAGTTAATATTGCTAATAATGCATATAAAATTTGTAAGATTGCCTTTTTGTCAATTAGGACCTAGTTATGTCACAGACGTGAAAATAATGAAGAAATGCTTGATAATGAAAAGTTATAGACACAAATAGAGGGACATTGAGCTTGAAAGGTTGAAAAAAAAGTAGGTGAAGCATTTGACTTCAGACATAGCAGGAAGCTTGGCTAAAGACATAATCTAGCATCCAATGAATATTTGCACGTTAATTAAGGGAATTCTAGTAAAGATACAGCTGAAATTAGATACAATAGATATTCTTACAGACCCAGAGAAGCTATAGTCAGTACCGCAGTAATCAAGGAAATCAAGTCGATTTCCTCAAAGACACGCAAATAACTAGTTCAGGTTAAATAGACTAGTTGACTGGCAATTAAGAACTTACGTGTAGTAAGTAGTAAGTGTTACATTCGTTCCGTAACATCGATTCCCTCTTCTTCGACACGGCGAACGTTTGGTAATCGAGTGTACCTACGCAGACTTATTGTTATAATATTGACTAATTATATTGATTTTTACACTTGCGAATTTATGTTTTATTGCGATGTAATAAGTTCCTTTATTATCTTTCTTTTGATTTCATGGTTAGTTCCATTCGTAACTCTATTGAAATGTTCTATAATAATATGTTCAGGATTTCGTACATTTGTTTTCTATATATCAATTCGAATAAAATTTTGAAACGCTGCTCGCAGTTCTGAGAAAAAATGCATAGAAAATGTGGGGCATCTATTTTTGATTCGTAAGCAGACATATTCAATATTGCGTTTTCATGTGTATCTATAGATTCGAAAGAGGTTGCGTGTCTGATTTTGTCACAGTCGATCGCGCGATGCTTTTCGTTCAAGTTCTTTGCACAACCTTACAACACATGTACAGACAAACCCTCTTGTGGTACCAGTGCTGATCGTACGATGACTTGCTTTATAATTTGCTCTTTACTCTTGCGTTTGCGCAACCCTATGTTATTGCTAAATATTGATCGCATCGTTGGGTATATGAATCGCAAATGTGTCACGATGTCGTGATATTATTGCTTCCACCAGATCACCTTGAACTCTGATTATTACGGTGTCTAGATTATTATAATCTATAGTGTTTAGATAAGACATAAATACATTACCATATCTTTAATATACATTAATTTGTTATTGATGATAATTAGATATATTTGGTGTGATTTGTGCACATGCCTATCGATTAAGAATTTTGTTCAAATGCCAGCCAGATGGTCTTAATTTTATTGAAGCAAAGTCATCAAGACACATGCATGGGGTATTATAAAAAAACGCAATGATGCAACTTAGTTTCTCATAGACATTGCGATGATATTGCCTAGTAAGTAAATCTTATATCATAACATACCGATGACATAAGCCATTATCTTATGTGAAAAAATATATTAATGATGATATTATATCTGTAACGTGCGTCATACAAAAAAGTCGAAGAAATGGATTGTAAATACATATTAAAATCTGTGCAAATCGTCAACCTACGCCCGATCCGAATGTTTTATGATATATCTCTTGTCTATATGCTTAAGCTATAAGACAGCCTTGAACCGCCAAAGAGCTTTCTGAAATCCAAAAATAGAACCGAAAGTATGTTTCTTGTTCAATAAATTTTTAAAACAAACAAAACTTAATCGACAGCTGCTAAACGATGTGAACATTTAACAAGGATCCTAATTCTAGCAAAACTAGCAAATCTCTTGTTATGTCTCATTCATTTTCTGCAGACAATGAACCGTCTAGTGAAGCTAAAAATTAAATAGACAACGACATAACAGACATTTGACCTCAAGCTGAAGAATGATGCAAAGGGACAAACAAGTCATCTAGCAACGCAACAAGATGCGTGGGACAGAAACAAAATGAACGACGAAGAAAAAAAGAGAAAGGTATAAATGATTTTTATTTGATATTCTCTAATCAGAATGTCATCACGATACATTATTGCTTTAACTGCTCATAAACAACCTTCAGCCCACGATCTAGATACATCAGCACTTCACAAGATTTTAAGTTTATTTTTGTCTGGAAGATTTCTTAAGAGTTTTATAATAATTCTTGATGTTGTCCTCGCGGTCGCTGTACGACTTTGACCCGTAAGTGGGAGGCAATCGGTGCAGTTTAGTCAACCACTGGTGTACAACACGTAGTACCAGTTACACGGGCACTAGATATCTAGAGGAGGTCGTTGTGAAATAATAGTACTGATCATACCATAAGCGGTAAGGTAATCGTTGTACGTGTTTGCATTTGCTCTGCTTGCGTGCAAGAAATTATAAGCACTGATTTAGGAAAATAGCTCTAAGTATTTTCAGGACATGAAATAGAAGACGTGCACACATTGTTTATTTTGTCAGATATAATGAAACAAAAAGCATGCACAACACTGGCATTCAGCTGCATCTGGTTAGACTGGAAGCCGATCCCAACATAGTAATATATAAAAGGCTAAGCAGACGATGACAACGATGATGGGAAACAAAAATCTAGCATTAAAAGAAGTAAAAAAACAAGTTTATTTGGCACATATGCCACAAGTGCACACAACATTAAACAAAAAACATAACACCAATAAGTCGCTTGGCATGACACAGGGATTAGAGCCACAAAAAAAAAACTTATGAATCAAAATAGCTGGAAATACTTAATAATACTATTCTCTTATTTATTCTTTGCTTTTTCACAAAAGATTTCTTTAATACTTGACGATGAATAATAATACCTAATTTAAGTACCTTTATCATTAGGAACATTTTACAAAAAGCATATTAAATATCTGACGCAGTTCAAAAACCATTTGCTATACAAATTCAGTAATGCTGGAAACTTTACTATTGAATAGAACACGGTTGAGTAGGGGCGCTAAAAGAGACTGCACACTGAATATGAGGAGACTAATTTGAGAGCTGCGTTTACTTGGCAAACTAAAATATCTGATTTTGCAAAACTGACCAGTTTCTGACAAAACTATCTTTTTAATTGACTCTTGGTTAGACACTACTTAGCCAATGCTAAATACCAAAGTGTTGAGATACTATGAGAATCGATTTCCTCACAACTTTTTATTCACTGTTGCCTTCTTATATTGGTACCCACTCATTTCTTATTTGATCCAATCGAGTATTAATATTGAAAATCGTAGAATTTAGCTTTGTTCTGTGTTCTGAGAAACAAACATTAACCAAGTAAGGTAAATACTATATTGCCGTTGTTGTCAAGTCTTACTTGCGCAAGAAGCAGTCGAAAAATCTTAAAATAGAAATTTCTAATGAGGCACTGTTGTCAAGAGAATTTCCCGGTTAGTGTAAAATCCTTCTTCGTGTACAACGTAATGCTTTCTATAAACGAACCTAAAACACGCTGAAATTTGAACTTTTGCCAAATTACTCCAAACATTGTTCTTACTTTGTAATTATCACACTTTAACTAAAATTTTGGCGTGTTGCTTGCGTATTCCCTTGACCTTGACGTAATGTCTCGTAATTATAAGTAATTAGTCTACGAATATAATACGTAATGTCAAGGTGTCGTGTGTCGTGAGGATAAATCCGACGGTGTCTTCGGATCTTGGCCGTTGATCAAGATAAACAATCTTCATAGTAACGTCGAACCCACGCTCGGATGATGGAACTGCTCTTTCTAGAACACTGGCAAACTGATGTAATAATTTATTTATTCTATAGTTATATACATAGAAGCCAGTCAAATTAATGTTCGTGGGTAAAACAAATAACAAGCCAGCAGACGCTACTGTAAATTTTGCAGTTTGCACGCCTGTCCGCAGATGATTTACCGGGGACTAGGCTAGCAGCGGATGGAAGAGTTAGCTCCATTTTTACAAGACTGGAGTGTGGCACGTGAAAACATTCGTAGTGTTTTTCTCCAATGTACTATTTACCCAATTTAATTGCAGGTTATCTACAAGTACCTACTATAAATCAATCAGATCCAATGGATGTTCCCAGTTATTCGTAATATCCTTTTGCTGAATAAAGTACATCAAGTCATTAGGTATCATCCTCTGTGATGTCGTCGTCATTGACTCTCATATCGTCTTTCACAACATCCCGTAGCTTTTTGGCTTGCTTCACGAGATGTTTCCAAGCAAAAACAAATAATGACCTCACTTTTTCATTTTATCACAATCGTAGAACACTTAACCTACTAAAGTACTTGCTGCTACAACTTGCAAAGCCGCAAACATAAAATGCATGGAACTATGAAGTTGTTATTTCTGAAGACAAAGTATTTGCTGAAGATGAACACAACAAAACACGATGTTTGAATAGATTTAAGAATGAATAGGTTGAATGACCTCCTTGTGTCTTTGAGCTAAAATAATAATAATTTAAATAGCGCACCGCTCTGGCGTAGCGTCGTAAATTATATTGCGAACAGTGACATTGGATTGCGGGATTTCGTAGAAAATTCTATGGGTTAGTTTATTTTTCTCGATTTTACTGGGAGTTGTGCGAAACAAACAGAATTGACGTCCGTTTATACTGTAAACGGACACTTCACGCAGCCGTCAACCAAGCATTCTGTACATCGAACTAAGTACCTAACTCTACGAAAAATATTACTGGAAAACCTTTTTTTTTTTGGTGTAAAAAATCGCGTTGTACGGTAGGACTCAATGTAACGCACTCAAAACATTGTGCTGATGGATGCATTGAATAAGTACGGGGATCGTGGAGCTATTTAAAGTTAAGACATTCAAAACTTCTATTTAAAAAAAAACTTGTGAAAAAGTTGGAACTTTGGCTCCCAATATCTCCGTGACTGGAAGGTTCCCAGGAATGGTCTAGAACAAAAAAATGATCGCAATGACGGGGAGAACAACTGCCTCTCGTCTTCGTAAAGGGTACTTTTACACCCATTACTATGTCTTGGAGAAGAACCAATCAATCAATGCAATGTTTTATCAATTCCATCTTGGATGGAAAAGAACTTTTAAATACAATATTGACACAATGGGAGAAAACTTCTTTAATCACGTGTGATGTGTGATGACATTCATAGCAAAACATGACGCCTATTTTCCCAAAGGGTTAGGCAGAGATGTAAGTACCTATAGAAGTATAGAATACCCATATTTACCCAAAATATTTAATTTCCGTTACACTTGAAGCCGACCCCAACATAGTTCTGTAGGCTAGGATGATAATGATTTTAGGCCCATATAAAAAGAGCGAGCCCAGAGCCGATGGTAATCAACGGGGAACATATCTGGACTCCGTAATGTCAGGTACTGAGAAATTCCTGTTGAAAAAACTCATTTCTAATCTCTGTCAGTGTCAACATCTTAACGCTGTCACAGATAATAAAAGAGAAATAAAAATGAAAACACATATCTCTGCACACAAAAATAGTTGCCGGAAGAAAAGCTTCATAAATTAACAATCTGTTTGAAATTAGTTTAGAAACCACAAATCCAACAGCACTTTAATGTATTATTTAAAATATAGAAATATGTAACTATCTTTCACAATCCTAGACAGACTAAGATTGACATGAATAAATGAAATGTCTAAGTTCTAACAAATTCCGTTTCGAAAGTTTGAGAAACAAAATTAAATCTTTAACTTTTCTGGAAGACGTTGCGTTGGAAGGCCTCCTGACCTGGTAAAGGATGCAGGGATCCGTTGGATGCGAGACCCACGAGACCGGTCAATGTGGCGACACTTGGGGGAGGCCTATGTCCAGCAGTGGACGTCTTTCGGCTGAAACGATGATGGTGATGATTACCTTCACCAAGCAGCGGGGTGTAGTTGTGGAGCTGTGTCTCAAACTATGGTCCACCTCCTATCCTGCCCAGTGCCCTCTTAGCCCAAAAACATGCAGCCGAAGTGACCTTTGCACCGGCGGCACCGGCGACGCGGTGGAAGTGGCAAAATATAAAATTTGTCGTGCCAGCGATACGAAGAAGAAGAGATCATTACCTTCCTGCTCTTGACCCATTCTGCTTGGGGTCGGCGCAACACGTTTTCTTCTTCCATTCCCCCTGTCAGACGTCACAGCATCATTTACTTCTTTCTCTTTCATATCATTCCTCAAACAATCTATCCATCTTTTCTTTGGCGTATTATCATCATAATCAAGAAATGCACAAGAATGATTAATAGATTCCGATACATACCTACTTCTGGTTATCATTATCCATTAATTATCACAATCCATAACAGTAATGAAGTTATCAAATAGTTTTTAAATAACAACCTATTTGTCCGAGAAATAACGGATTTAAAACAGTGTATTGACCCTACCGATAATCTTATCTTATTATCTTTATCGATGCGAAAATTTGTGAGGAAGGATATGTATGTTTGTTAAACCACGGGTATAGCTAGTTAAACCAAGATTAAACTCCTTAGCCATTTGAAATTAACTATGAAATTCTTTATGATGCGAAGTGTAGAAGGAACAATTCACTTAAAGTACATGTGCATTCATGATTATGCTGTGAAAATAAAATGCTTAAAAAGAATGGAAGATGAACCCATAAGGCCTCATTTCTTGCCATATCATGCTTCACACAGTCCATCCATAGCTTCATAGACTTCCTCTACTCTTATAGCTATCTACATTCATACCCAACATTTTCCTCATTCCTCCGCATCATCGTCCATACCAAGATTACCGTTAAACAGAGTAAATTAACAGTTACCTAAACTGTGTGGTTTACCCTCATCCTAATTTAACACTTAAATCAAATGCACAAATTATTTTGTTTTATTTGTAACCCAATAATTCTGCAACCTGTCACCTAAGAAATTTGGCACATGTGCAGTACCTGTGATGGATCGGATTTAAGGTAATAATTCATAACAAGTCATAAAGATGTCATAAAATGATTTAGTAACATCGTCACTTTCACCATCAGTCTTATTAATACTGAAATTTTTCTCAAGTTTTTGTTAGACTACTCGCAATTCCCGTGATTTTGGTATCTTTTTCGCTATTTAGTATTAGGTGTCATTAACCTTTCACATTGCCTTAACCTTTTCCCAGCAATACTTGGGTCAGCTTTAAGTTTAAGCAGATGCAGCCGAATACCAGCTTTTAATATGGGGCGACTTTCTTTGTCTACCTCCACAACCTAATTACTGAATTTAGGTGCCATGTCACCATTGTTATTTGTCACCGTCCTTCTGCTGCTCTTTCTACAGATCTTTGTAATAGTCCCAACCACCACTATGTTGGCTAGTGGTCATTCATACTCTGTTCTTTCACATTAAAGGTTTTAATTACTATTAAAACAAAACCGATACTTACAAACGATATTTATTAGATAAGAGTTAAATATTTACAATTAAAAATTGGTAAAAAAATACTTAACGAAAATAGCGCTGTTAGGAGTTACATTAGGTACTTACTAATTAAGTAATAATTTAAAACTATCACACAATCTTTGACGTTGTTAAGCACTGCAGACATTGACTTAGAAGAGAATACAAATCATGTAATTTCGACCTTCATTTGACATACATAAAAATACTGTTTTACACCGAATAGTTCGGCTGGTCTCATTGGCAAGCATGTAGGAAAGTAGCGATGAGTTGTTGATGATTTACATATGGCGGGTGTTGCCGAAACCGCCGTGCCCGGACTGAGATGCTCCCTTGTTGAAGCCCATCTGTAGGTTCAGTTCACTCTCGTGAGCACGAAGTTGCTCTTCAGTGAAGGTACGTTCGTTCTTTTCCGCCATCTTGGGTCCTAACTGGGGACCGGTCCATTCAGGGTGCTTTTGAGTCTGGAATTAAATCACGGGACAATTAAATATCACGAAAGAAAACATCCATTTATTTGATCGTCGAAACTAAAGAATACTTACGATCCTGCCCAGAGAGTACAGGCAGAGGGTCACTTGAGGAATGTTACGCCTCTCGAACAGGTCAGCAGTTTGGAAGATTTCTTCTTCTGGCACTCCGTATTTCTTGATGGCAGCTTGGAACCTGAAAATAGATAAAAAACATTTTAAAATAATTGTAACCACAACAACACTCGAAGAAATATGTTCTATGCAAACGTTACTTTGAAAAATGATTGTTACATTTTGGCAGACTTCTCTAATAGTTTTTTGTTTACATTCTAGTCAATGTGTAATACATTTTTGAAGTTTACCTCTGAATGTTCTCCATAAGCTGGAAGTTGGTTCCTCTCTCCTGGATCTTCTTGACTGACCCTGGAGCCAGTTTGTTTATGAGCTTGCAGAGAACGATGCCGTCCTTCAGGTAGTCTTCGTAGGCGGCTTTGGTGACGGGTTCGCCAAGGACAGCACTGATCCAGTTCAGCACTTCCTGTTCTTGTTCCTTGTTCCTGGGCTGGAAAGATACATCGAAGTTATTATAATGAACAATATCATCATCATTCATAGCCTGACTTCTAGGTCTCTCTTTACTTTTACCATTTTCCATGTCCTATTGGCAGTAGCCTTATCCAGATAATGAACGTATCGAGTTTCATTCTGGAGCGGAAACTTCCCGAAAATTTGTAGAGGAAAATGTAACTGGCAAGAAATAACATTGCTGTTTACTACCGAAACCCATAAATTACGTGAAAAAATCGAAACTTGCAAGTTTCGAACGCTAGCAGTAAAACACTCGCTCCAGTGCCAAGTCGTTTGATGGCGTACGCGCAGACTCCAGCATCACCTCCGAAAATAGCCGCGTTTACGAAACAGATCGCTGTTATCCCATACTGATGGAACGGGGTACATCTGGAAAGCTTGTAAGAGTAACCTAAAAGAGGTTAGAGATATGGTGGATCGCAGCTGCGCGCGCGCTCCTCATTAATCTGAAGTGTTCTAAAACTATTGACGTCATCAAACACTCGCTACTGTATATTATTTTAATGTACTTTTGTTAAAACAAACTTTTTCGATGCTCACTTTGTTTTGTTTTTGAGTAAATAAATTATACGATATATGAATAGTGTATGTAGGGCGTTAGATTGCTGTCAGTTATGAATTTATTATTGAATACTTTGACTTTGGATAAAAAGTGTATGAAGTAGGATGAGTTTGAAGAACCATGGAGACGTTGTTTTAAATTAATGAAAGTAAAAAACTTGACGTCACATAATAAACAAAGTTAAAAAAAGTGAAATGAAAAGAATGGTAGAATGCATTTCTACCATTCTTTTCATTTCACTTTTTTTTAGTGCGAAATAGATAATTAGGTAACTGGTAATTAGCAAGAAAATGTATTAGTGTAAAGTAAAAATAGCATAGTGTAGCCAAGTAATACGTACCGCCATATTACTATATGTCACAGAACTTTTTAATAAAACACTTGACTTTCTGAGCGAGCTTTCGCGTCGAACTCGACTAGTTGACTGTAAGGCAGTGCAATCCGCCCGCCCAAGCCGGCAGCGTGCGGGGGCGGGTGGAGTGAACACTAACTCTTGAACTACGTAAATATATGATGTCAGTGTTATTTACATCATTTGGAGATGGGACTGGTGAATAAAAGATGATTATGAACCCTTTCATTCATGAGGTCGGCCCATGGGTGTAACTAATTCTTTTACATGTCGAGTTTTTGTTATATTGTTTGTGGTAGTCAATTGTTTTTTTGTGGGAAGGTCGGTTTATAATTTACATCTGTTGTTCATGTAAACAAATCGTAATATAAAGTACCTTAGTGATGAAGGGTATCTAAAGCTAAATTCAAGAATTAAGACAACTACAGTACTTTCACAGTTTTTGTGCCTTGTGACTGGAACTGTAGCTATATTTCACTGTTGTCTTTGTTTCGACAATTCAAAAGTTCCTGTAACTGGCCTACTTGAAATAAATGCTTTGATTTTGAAACTTTAGGCAGATTATCTAACTATTTCTTCGTACTTCTCCGAGAGGGATTTATTTGAGTAATTTTTGAAAAAAGATTTGATTATTTTTGAAAATTGGTACGAAAAATATATAAACATGGACAGTAGTAGTTACAGGCCTTGGTGGCCTAAAATGGCCGCTTTAGCAGAATCATAATAGGATAATAATATGAATCACGTTTAAATTCTTAAAATGCTCACAGAGTATACAGACGCATTTAATATTATGAATTATGAATTGTCAGTTTGTGGCCATTTTACGAATTGTAACGTAATCGAAACGAACCTGCTAAAGCGGCCTTTTTAAACCCCCTGGACCTGAACAAAAAGAAATTTAATTTACCAAAAATAAAATTTATGATGATTTTAAGGCCCTAACTCCAACAAACAGGCGTCAGTCGACTATCTGTTTTTCATACATTTTTATGGCCAAATTGTCAAGAACTCAGTCGACAAACCACTGCCTGGACCATGTGTATTTTAGTGAAGTTGGGCCCAGATAGGCCTCACATCATCATCATCATCTGCCTAGCCTTTTCACAACTACGTTGAGGTCGGCTTCAAGTCTAACCGAATGCAGCGGAATACCAGTATTTTATATGGAGCGACTGTCTATCTGACTTCCATAACCCAGTTAGTACTGGCTAATACAATCCTCTTGGTAAGACTGGTTGTCAGACTTTCGGGCTACTGACTACCTTAGATAGGCCTCACATAATATTTGCAATAAAAATAACATATTTTATTATGAATATTATAAGATGAGGTCTATTAATTTAAAATTTTAGGACAACCGGACATAGTAGAGACATGATTTACTTACAGAATCGCAGCTAATAATGTTATAAAGAAAATGTATTTTGTAACAGGATGACATACACGATAAATAACGAGGAAATAAACAGCTGCTTTCCATTTGTTGTTTTTTTTTTATATTTTGAGAGGAAATAGAGTGGTTACATCTGGTGGTAATAAACTTTTAATTTTATTTAGTTAATTAGGTAAGTATTTTGATTAAGAATGACATCGGTAATTACAGTTAAACCAAGAAGTGTATGCGCTTCGGGTAATATCGGGTTTCCGAACTAGTACGAACTTACACCCATAGTGGCAAAACTTTTGACCTGCCGCTCTTTGTAGTTGTGGACCTCCCATCTACCCTTTCATATGTATGATGGTTACTGACTTCATCATCATCTGCATAATTTTCCTGCACGTGTCCCAATGTATTTGGGGTCGGCGCAATACGTTTTCTTAGTCCATTCTCCTCTGTCAGATGCCACGGCAACGATGCCGTGATAAGTTTTCTTCGTCCATTTTCCTCTGTCAGATGCCACGGCAATGATGCCGATTACTCCTTTCTCTTTCATAACATTCCTCACATAATCCATCCATCTTTTAGTTGGCCTTCCTATGATGGTTCCTTGACAGAGAGAAAAAATATAATAACCCACCATTAGGCCGCAAGTTCTTCACCTGTCAGTCAAAGTTTTGAAAAGATTTTTGGAATTACGTAGAGTTATTAACCTGTAATGTTGACATCATGGTAATAAACACGAAATTGGAAAGTATTTCCCTGGTTGTAATCAACCTTTGTTAGATACGAGTATGATCATCGAGTAATTATATTTCCAAAGATGGACGATGGTTTCAGGAGCGCATACTTTTTCTTGCAGAACTTTTACGATGGCGCCCATAATTTGAGTATCACTTTAATGAAATTATTAAAATTGCGGGTTCATACACCTTCTATATATCGTCAGCTATGTTCATAATGGCTACTTGCCTGTCCTACTTTGTTATTTATTCGTGCAAAACAAGTAATTTTCTGTGATTTTGAAATGTTCCTACGTAACTATTTCTGTGATGATTATTCATTGTAAACAAGGAAAATTTTTCGTGAAAAACAAATAGATTTCTACGAAAAATACATTTTAAACTGATCTGTCATTTCCTAATGAGAATCAATTCATCACAACTTCGTTAACGTCCACATTTTATTGGAGTCTCTCTCTCTCTTTTTCAGTTACTCTACTTGACATAGGTACTTGGTAGTGATAGTTGCTAGAGAGTGAGCCTCCATCTAGACATTCTGTTTATTGGGGCTATATTTTTCTTTCTGCAAATAAGCTTTGTTTGTACCCTTTTTTTTTTTTTTTTTCGGTTGGGAATTCATTTATGACCCCCCCCCCCCCCACTCTGGGCGGAGCGGAAGGGAGTGTCAGACTTGTACTGACTAAAACCCATCCGTGTTCCTTATTTGCCCTTTGTGTTCCAGGGCCGCGGTGTCTCTTTCGAACAGTCCCGCAGCAGCTTTGTTTGTACCTAAGCTCATATTCTGTGAGTTTTTAACTCACATAGATATCTCACGAAAAAGGGAGACAAGTTTCACAAACCATTGAAAACTCAATGTTTAACAATGAAAATGCAATTAGAAGTATATCTGAGAAATATCATAAAGCAATAGTTCAATAGACTTCTACCTTCTGGTGTGAAATGTTTTTTTTTTTAAACATATTTAACACGACGCACTAACTTTTGAGTACTTATAGTAATAGAAAGAATATAGCTTGTCATCCAGGTAATACATAAGCAGGTACATATTACCTAAAACTAGTTAACATAGTGTTGTTGCTAGTGAGCCCCAAACTAGATAGTTAGTCCAATGGACCCTAATGGACGATGGGCCTAACAGTGTTACTCTATCATATAAAATTCTCAAATAGTTTAAATACTTTCAGATTAAAAGAAAGCAAAATGTACGAGTAGTGCCGTGTGGCTAAGATAGTATAAATAAAGAGCTTAGCTTCAAAACAGCTGTGAAATACATAATGTAAGGCATACTATGCGTTTAATACCGCATATAAAATTAGATCACTTTTTACGACTGACGATGAGATTTTAATTTTAGTTTGAACTGATGACGTCACGGTTTTACGTCAATGGTTTGTGGAGATCCTGTTTCGAACTTTGATGTATAATGAAAAGAAAAATGTAGTTGCTGAATGTAAAAAAAATTAAGGCGCCGTAAGTCAGTAAGTGAAATCGAGATAGATCTAGATCTATCTCGATTTCACAAAGGCATACAGTGCATTGGACTTAAAAGAGTAGGTAATTTCGTAAATTTCTCATGATTTGAGCAATACGAATTAAAAACTATGATTTGTGGACTTTATAATTTGTTTTAACTTTTGTTTTCTATTTTGTAATGTAAAAAGTTAGCAATGTCTATCTTTACCTTTTTTAAAGAAAGTAAACTGGTGCCCTTCGGTTGTCATGGAAAATAAATATAATGTGGTCTGGAGTGCCTAATTATCTACCATTTGTCAATTGTCGGATGCTGTCAATCTAACTCCGGAAAAGCTATACCATTATTTAATTGGTCTTCAATTTTCACTAACTGAAGAGTGGGACATTGACATCAAGATCTGATTTATACATGCATTCTAGGTAAAAAACATCGTGATATTAACATTAATGATGATTCGCTGATTTTTAATTAAAAACCGACGTAAAATTTCAATATTATAATCATAGCACTGAATACATGGATACAAATTAGTGTTTGTGTCACGATGACACATAAAATATTTAAATTTACCTAGTTGGCTGAATTTGGCTTAAAATTAATTTGAAACCTGAACAAGGCTATACCTAAAACTGTTCATGATACTGAAAATGTAAACACAACCGATCTAATTCTAGACAGACATAACAATCAGTCAACGGACAGTACACAACTGAAACTAATAACTCTGATCTCACCTGCCTCTCTAATCCAAACATAGATAATTTACTACTTCAGAAACAGACAAATGTGACACATTACAACAGTTATGGATATGGTACTGAAATTTATACCCACGTAGATAGATGCTCGATGTATTCTATAAATGTAATCCGAGTTGGCTTCGAGCCAAGTAAAGAAGCATGTCCGGTGGCGCTGCGGGAAACCCCAGGGTATCAAATTCTCGCAATAATTTGGAAAATATAGATACTGAGAAAGATAGGATTTAAGATGATGTGGATAAAATGATGACGGATATTGAGGTAATGGCTGATACAGACGAAGGCATGAATAAGACGAAAGATGTTAGAGGACTGTTAATGTATGGACGATTATATTTATAGGCCGAAGCAATAGAGCACTAAGTACACTCTAGGTCTAAAGAAGATACAAAAAAAATATAACAAAGTGGTAAAAAAGGATACTGATGACGTCCATAATAAACTTGCAACGGCTGTAGTCGAAACAGAAAATGATGACAACTATGTAATCCAAGAGACCTA
Source organism: Noctua janthe (assembly GCA_910589295.1). Lineage (NCBI taxonomy): Eukaryota > Metazoa > Arthropoda > Insecta > Lepidoptera > Noctuidae > Noctua > Noctua janthe. The sequence goes on from OU342561.1 coordinate 6,571,789, forward strand.
AAATATTGCAGAACAATAAATAATTTGAGAACTTTTCATCTCTTTTTCTTTAAATAGTTATAACTGATTGCGTCGAGGCCAAAATTATGCGATACGGATGACTATAAAGCAAATGAGAATATTATTCAATTTTTGACGTGACAAGCAAACAGTTTGAACACTAATAGACTTTGATCTCATTAGAATAATAGCTATGTGGCAATTCATCAGATGTTGATGATGTTTTAATACACTGTCACTGGTTTTTCAGGTCATCATCATCATTCTCATGCCCTTATACCAATATTTATTTCGGGACTGCCTCGTTGATCGCAAAAAAAGATTTGATCCTAGTTGTCCCAATCACGCACTGCGAGCATGAGGTCCTGTGGGTTCGATTCCTGGGTCGGACAAATTGTTATTGGCAGTAGCAGCCACGGAGCGTGGATTTGTGCCCGGTTGATGGCAATAGGGCCACTATACACTATTACTTGGGACGTAAACATGGCGAAAACGAAGTGTGGGTGTACTATTAGGTACACGTCTGCCTAGCCCTTCGGGGATATGTTATTTTTTGTTGGCGCTGCTTACTTTTTCTGCAGTCCTACTTCTCTATTAGTCGTCATCTCCTTTATAGCCATATCATCTTTCTCACAATTCCTGCTTAGTTTCTTTGGTCTTCCACTATTCACAAAAGGTAAACTTGTGGTAAGTTATCAATACCTTTATCCTTTCTAGAGTATCCAAAAGGAATGCAATTACCATGATCATCATCATTATGGCTTGCAAATGGTGGCTAACCTAAATACTCAGCAGTCTGTTTGTGTTTTTGTCGATTTACAAATTCCATATGCTTATGTTATTGTCTGGATATTATTAAGCGTCGTCTTATGATAAGCTATGACAATAGTGTCTTTAGTTCGTTTAACATTTTCTTTGATATCATTGTTTTGTTTATTATCATTATGTTTATCACTGTGTTTCCAGTTTCTGTCTACACTGCCTTTTAACGGCAACAAGAATAGATTTATGTTCAGAGCTCTAGTTCGAAGGAATGAAAAATCCATAACGTAAATTTGTTTCTTTTTTGTTTCAAAATAACCATCCTGGAGCAATTTGGTACCTACTCTATGTAATGTAAATGAGTAAACTTTTGAAGCCAAATATTTGATAGATAAGTTTGCTTCTCTTACTCCGCGTATTTGTGCTAGGTCTACGGTTTGTGTATCTTGTAACGAGTCGTTTCCATTACCAAAGGTTAACTTGATAACAAGATATCCCAAACTTTAATCATTTTATTACCAACTACATAGCTTATGCCCGCGGCTTCGCCCGCGTGCAGTTCGCTAATTTATCCCACGGGATCGTACTACCAGGATAAAAATTAGTATCCTATGTGTTAATCCAGGTTATAAACTATCTGTGTGCCAAACCAGCCATCCATACATCCTTACAAACTTTCTCATTTATAATATTAGTAAGATCTTAGGATTCCATGCAATGTATCAGGTGTCTAGAACGTGCATAAAGCGTAGGTCGTTTGGAATGACCATTTTGGAGGCGAACCAGCAACGACATTATAGATGTACACTGTAATTGCATCCACTGGCCTTAACCAGATTATTAGCCAGTGCGTAGTTACATAAGGTAATCTCGTGACATTATGACCTATCCAACTGTCTTAGGTATATGGAAGATTTAATTATGCATAATTATGTCACGCAAGGCGAGGAGCTCGTGGCTAAATAATAACAGCCGCTCGGGTCGATCTTTAGGTTAAGGAGGAGCTCGTGGCTAAATAATAACAGCCGCTCGGGTCGATCTTTAGGTTAAGGAGGAGCTCGTGGCTAAATAATAACAGCCGCTCGGGTCGATCTTTAGGTTAAGGAGGAGCTCGTGGCTAAATAATAACAGCCGTTCGGGTCGATCTTTAGGTTAAGCCGTGCTTGCCTAGGTTGGTCTGTGGATGGGTGACCGCCCATTACATACCGAGTTTCCTCCGTGCCTCGGAAAGCACGTTAAGCCGTCGGTCCCGGCTGTCATTTGTAGATCTTTGACAGTTGTTAGGTAGTCAGTGGCCCAAAAAAAAGTCTGACAACCAGTCTTACCAAGGGGTATCGTATTACTCGGTAGTAACTGGGTTGTGGAGGTCAGATAGGCGGCCGCTCCATGTAAAATACTGATATCCAGCTGCATCCGGTTAGACTGGAAGCCGACCCCAATATAGTTGGGAAAAGGCTAGGTAGATGATGATGAACGTTTTAACTCGGGGATAATGTAGCTTCCCATTAGTGAATTAATTTTCGAGATCAGATCAGTGGTTCCGAAGATTATGCCATACATCCAAACTTACAAACTTTACCTCTCTATAATACTTATTAGAATAGATTAAGTATATCATAAAACATAATATCACACCTGTAATCCCCGAAGGGTTACGCAGAGGTGGACATAATAGTACACCCGCATCTCGCCAGTTATGTTTTAAGTCCCATGCAGTGGCGAAGGTTCCATAGAACTCGATTCCTACCGGCTTCCCTTTGAAAAATGACACAGTCAGTATTCTATAGACAAATAATATAATCTCATTAAAGATATGTGCTCTGGCTTACCTGTTACAAAAATTGACCCTTCGCTACTGATCTTATGTAATAGGGGGCGAGAAGATTGCCACCAACTGGGTACAAACCCAGACTCCGTGGATGCTAACCTAAACACTTACTTTCGCATTTATAATAATAGAAAGATGACTAGAAAAACTAAAACAAAAAAGGTTCCTAGGTTCTGTCTGCACCTTTGATCCCTATGATAGTTTGAGTACATGTGCTTGCTACATAGGTGTCTACCTTCTTTGTGTCCTAGAAGACTGCAGAAACATTTTTTCCACTGCAGTGCAGCCACCTAGCGTTAAGCGTGTAAGACAGGCACTAAGTTCAGGCTGTATGACTTTACGTAATAAGCCTTTATGCAATGAGTATTGTAAAATATGTTCACGCCCGTAAGGTCTGGCAGTTTCAACCGAGCTTGACAGATGGCGCTGTAAATGTATTTTTAGCACATTCATAGAGCTGTCACTTGTGTGTGTTTATCAATGGTTTGTTTGCTACAACACATGGTGCAAACTCTACTCGGTAACTACGTCCGCTAAATGGAGTTCGGCAAACTCTAATCGGTAGCTACCTTCGCTGAATAGAGTTCACGCCGGCGCGATTCAAGCTAGGCCGAGTGGCTTTTTTCAAATGTCACCCGGTTGTGCCAAATCATGCCGAACCGCATATAATCCGGGTAAAAATTTCCTAAATGAAGCTGGAGAGCATTTGTTCTACTCATCAATGCGATATTTTTTACGTTCTCGACCATACCTGGGAGCCTTCTAGTTATGGATATTGGAGGTCAAAGTTTCAACTTTTTCACAACTTTTGTTTTAAAACACAAGGTTTTTATGTTTTAAAATTTAATTAACATACCTCCATTACCCGTGTACTACTCAATGCATTAATCAGCACATTGTTTTAGTGCGTTACACTGAATCCTACCGCAAAATGTAATTTTTCACACCAAAAAAAGTAGTTTCCCAGCAATAATTTTTGCGCAGAGTTACTTAGTTTGATGTAAAAAATGCATTGGCTTCGTGAAAGGTCTGTTTACACCTTGTATATTATGTGTGTTGCGCCAGTCACATTCTTGTATTCGTATAATGCGCACAACAGAATTTACAATAGTCAGGGGATTGTTGGAATGGTTCCAATCAAGAGTTGGTCCCTTGTTAGAGGCTAAAACCTAGAATCTGAGGTCAAGCCTGCATGGCCAGATGGCATCTGATGTCATCTTCTAGTGTGCATCTTGTAGATAATTCCATGGTAAAACCGAAACTAATTCTGCGCGGCACCAATGACAACGACCAACGACCTAATGTATAATAGGAACGCGAAACCTATTCAATTTAGTTTTTAAAACTTAATTGATCCGTAAACGTAGGCACGTGTGGTCAGGCAGAATATTAATCATGAAAAACGAATAGGTAATAGTTTTTATTTTGATTCCAACATACATATGTAGGTACTGAATACTGATTCTATTGTTCACAGAATGATTCATGGTCATAAGATCAAAACACTAACACAGAGTTTAGCTACAACGTATTTACTTATAATTTCTTTTCGAAATGCTGAAAACGGTGCGGTACCGGTGTAAGAGAACGTCATGGGGAAACCGTGCCCTAGAACGAATAAAAAATCGAAGAAATGTAACACCCACCAACCCGCACTAGGCTCGCGTGATCCTTGATGATTCTTGTGATGGACTAAGCTCACTCCAGCTCACAGAGAAGAGGCGTGTGCCCAACAGTGGGAACATTAAACGCTAATGCTATTGTCTCGGAAAATGTTGGTGCCTATAGGCTAACCTTAATTGATTACAAAGGACCGGCCAAGTTCTATGGCTATCGGTCTGCATCAACCATTGTGTTCGTGTAATATAAACAATCGGCAATTCTCATTACCTTAGAATACCAAGTGCTTAGTGATACACATGAATCTATTGTTAAAGACACTAGGTATTGTCTAGATTCCTGGCAAAAAAATGGTACCTACATTGCTACTTCAGACGGTATAAATTCAAATTCAAAAGATTTAATCAATAAACATGCCATGGTCACTTATGAAACGTCAGAAGCTAGTTCACGGTTTGAATGTGTCGTGTCCATTAGAGAAGAACCGCATAAACGATTTGCTGCAGTTGTCTATCTATTTAGGATCTCCAACAAAAGACATACACAACACAAGACGAGACATTGAGCGTGTAGTTAAAGGTATCCAAGGAATTCTTAAGAATTCAGGGATTTAGGCGCAATGGCGTTAATAAACGCAAAAGAAAGAAAAGAAATTGCCAAGTGTAACTTAGCCATGCAGCAAAAGTTGCTTAGTCCATATATGTGCCCTGCTAAATTACCTTTTCCCATATCTATTCATATAATTTTCTTACTATTTTCTCACAAACCTCAATGTTAAACATTTGAATATGAAATAATGTTCAAGGTATTCGCTTGCAAGACACGTTTCTTTTTAACATAACTTATTGTACCTACCTAAATTTTCATTTAAAAAAGTGATAGATTTGTTTATGAGACTGAAGACCTTGATTCGTCCTTCCTTCGTCTTAAAAGTAATAAGCCTGTCGTTTTAAAAAATAGACGTCATACATTATGTGCATTGCATAAAAAACACATACCTACTAACGCAAGTATTATACTTAGAGAATTTCCCACCAACTGTCAGATAGTAGAAAATTCTAAACTCATACCTAGCTAGTTCATATAACAATAACAACAATACAGGTTACTTGAACTAGGTCTTTGATCCCAAAAAAGTCATTTATTTTTTCTCGTTTTATCTTGTTTAGAATGCTGGGCTGTGAAGAAGATGGATGAAAACGATTGCATGTAGCAGAGATGAGAATGTAAAGGTGGATGTGTGGTGTGACAAGAAAGAATAAGGAATTAGTATATCAGAGGAAGTTTGAAAGTTGCACCTGTTACAGAAAAGTTGAAAGGGAATCGATCTGTCTTGGTATGGGGATGTGATGAGGAGGGACGAATCGCATGTGAATAAAAGAGTGATGAATATAAAAGTTGATGGATGGAGAGAGACAGGCAGACCTAGGATAGATGGGTGGATTGTGTGAGGAATGATATGAAAGAAAAAGGATGTCGATGATAGCATGACGGTTGACAGAGGAGGATGGAAGAAAAAAGCGGGTTGCGCCGTCCCCAAGTTACATAGGACATGGGCAGAAAGATGGTAATACCATATTTAATTAAATCACATCAGCAGAGTTTCGCTAGCGAATTAAATTTGAACTTGTATTGAGACCTTTAAGGAACACACATGATAAGTTAATTTCTTTGAAACTTAAAAATCCTATGAACGAGTTGATCTTGTTTTTTGTTCTGTTCTAAGACGATAATTGAGCCATTGAGAGAATAATAGTATGTCCATGTGGTGCGTAGAAATGAGGAAAACGTCGGGAGGAAAGTTTTGAGTATGAATGTGGATGGTTATTAGAGTGGAGGAAGACCAAGAAAGATACGATGCATGAGCAGTGTGAAAGATGATATGGTAAGAAAAGAAGTGATTACTGAAGTGACGACCAATAGAGAAGCATTTATGTAAGACTAGCTTCTGCCGGCTGCTTCACCAGCGTGGCCTACATGAAACAAATGCTAAATTTTCAAAGTTAAATAGCAGAGTAATACCAGATCCCCTATAATACTAATAGGTAAATACTCCCGCGCCCCGCACGCCCTGCGCCACACTCCGCGCCCCGCACGCCCTGCGCCACACTCCGCGCCTGTCTACGTGAGTTTCGAAGCCCTGTTTGGCTGTAGTTGGGGGACCATTTTGGAAAAACTGTGATACACGTGTCTCATAATTTTAATTGAAGAGTATGTTTACAAATTTCAATTCAATCGAAACAGAGAATATAAAGTTGCACAGAAAATTCAACCCCCTATTTCACCCTCTTAGGGAAGGAATTTCTAATAACCCTTTCTTAGTGGATTCTCTTCACAAAGAATACATCCTTCAAATTTCATGACTCTAGGACCAGCGGTTTGGGCTGTGCGTTGATATATCAGTCAGTCTGGATTTTGAATTTTATATATATAGATGTAAATAATGCCGTAACGTCTGACAGGCAAGAATGGAAGATGAAAACGTGTTACGCCGACCCCGAGTAGAATAGGGACAAGGACGGCAAGATGAAGTATGGAAGAATGAGATATGCTTCACCAACTAAAATAAAGGTAGGATGAACATGATGAACTCAAGTACCTAATGCCGTTACATTAAGATGCAAGTGCAACCACTTAGGTAGTTGCCAGTGATATTTCACTACAAATGGTACATACAGTTATCTACTACTCCTTTTACATATTTAGTATTTAGATGATGTTCAGCTTATCTTGATATTTATTTAGTACTTGCGGTGCTTGTCACGATTCTAAGTCCGCACTATCCCTAATGCAAAAGAACACTGGACAAAGTGGATAAGTAAATTTATCTGCTCTGCGGACACTTTTTTTGGTCATGTGATCCGAAAATTTGTTTTCGGATCATAACGGCATTAGAGCATTTTTTGAGAAGCGACCGATACATAGTTATGAACATAATAATTTTGTTCCCTGTATTTACCAACGATTATACTTGATTTCTTTTTTCGAAATAAAACCTATAGAGTTAGACCTATATTATTCAATGATTATTAATCACGTATGTACCAACCTTTATCAGTGAATCCTTTTTTCCAGACATTAATCCATTTTTATGCGTAATTAACCAATATATATAAATATTTACGAACGTTATTAAATTAAATGGAAAACTTTAAAACTAAACTCTTTATAAAATCAAAGAAAAATGTTTTGGCACATAAAAAAATAAGAAAAGAACTATGAAAGGATGCGACACCACCGCTGAATACAATAACACGGAACACAGCACAATAAGCAGCATTTTCGCACTAGTTGCACAATCTCTAGTAAAATAAATAAATTGTGTTGTATGCACTTCACACTCCCAGTAAAGAATAAAGCAGTTTTTAGACGCTACGAGAGTAAATATATGAAAACAATTGAAAGTCAAGGCCCGTATGTTGTGTCGGACGACGCGTTATCACTGACTGTCGATTGTCAAGCCCAACGATCGTCTTAAAAGGAGTCCAATACAATAAATAAACAGGTATCTTTTGTCTGCACATTAATTGCGAGGGTCTCCATTAAAGTCTTCTGCTTGGCATTTGAATTGCAAAAAGTGTAACTACGTGATTTGAATGGATGATAAAAATGAACCCAGGTACGATTAGTTTACATTAGTAGGTACCTAACCACATAATGTTTTTAAAACAGCGCTTGTTTCTTCAATAATAAGGCGTTAGTAATGTTTAATATTAAAAAAGTTACACAAGACTTTAGTAATACATTTTCTATGATATCAATCATAGAAAATGTATTACTAAAGTCTTGTGTGAATATACTTCTCAGGCTCTTTCTATGACACAAAATATCTTTCTCAATTTCTATCGTGCGATGATGTGACTAACACCAAATCTGATACATCTTTACTCTAATCTCTATACAAATAAATAAAATTGATGTCTGTTTGTAATATAAAAAACAGCTTTTTACTGAATATCATGAAAATATGTATGGTACTTATAACAAAATCACATTGTTTTCAATTTTTGTCTGTCTGTCGGCTTATCTGTCTGTTTGTTCCGGCTAATCTCTGAAACGGCCGGACCGATTTTGACGGGACTTTACTGGCAGGTAGCTGACGTTATAAAGTCACAGGCCACTTTAATTTTAGAAAAATAATTAGGGTACGTGCAAAAAAAATATTCGATTAAAAAAGGGGAAATGCCTATAATAATGGGGTTTTTTATAATAATTTCACGCGAACGGAGGTCGCGGACAACAGTTAGTATAAAATAAGATCTCAACACAAGACCGCTGCTTAAGGGGGAAGCGCGCGGCAAGCCGCCCACTACCTGAACGCGCCCCAAAAGGTGATAGCCATAAGGCTAATCCGGGGGTACCGCACGATCTCCGGCGAGGCGGCTAGTCTCCTTGCCGGATTGCCGCCATGGGATCTGGAGGCGATAGTCCTCGCGCGCCTGCATGAATGGCGCGCGGAAGCACTATGTCGGGGGGAAACTCCGCTGCCGCGACAAATTGCCGCTCAGCGGACAGACCTCCGGCGTGATCTCATGGCGACATGGAGAGAGCGACTGTCGCAACCCCGTGCAGGGCACGCCACCATAGTGGCGAAAAGTCCCCTCTTTGAGGAGTGGCTAGAGAGGCGCTACGGCGCCCTCACCTACCGCCTGACCCAGGTCCTCACCGGACACGGTTGTTTCGGGAGGTTCCTGCACCGAATCGGGCGGGAGGAAACGCCCGGGTGTTTCCACTGCGAGGATCGTCCGGAGGACACGGTGGAGCACACCGTAGAGATCTGCCCCGCTTGGGCGGAGCTCCGCCGTGTCCTTGTAGCGGCGATTGGCGGCGGCGATCTCTCGCGTCAGGCCCTGGTTCAAGCCATGGTCCGGAGCGAGAGGGAATGGGAAGCCGTCACCACCTTCTGCGAAGCAGTCATGCTAGTGAAGGAGGTGGCGGGACGTGAGAGGGAAAGAACCTCACGTCCCAGCCGCCGCGGGAGACGCCCTGGGCGTCGGGGGTCACGTGGTTGCTCCCGGCCACCGTAGGCGCGGGCCTGTGGTCGGCGAGTTATGGGCTAGCTCGCCGTCCGGCCGTCTTATGACGACAGGCCGTGTCGACGGCGCGTTCGTGTTCCACGCGCGCCTCAAAGAGAAGTCAGCAACCACGTAGGGGTCCGCATGGGCCGATGCCTGCCAGGGCTGCGGGACTGTTCGAAAGAGATACCGTGGCCCTGGAACACAAAGGGCAAAGAAGGAACATGGATGGGTTTTAGTCAGTACAAGTCTGACACTCCCTTCCGCTCCGCCCAGAGTGGGGGGGGGGGGGGTCATTTGATGATTTCCCATCAAAAAAAAGAAAAAAAAAAAAGGGGGAAGCGCCCCAGGGCTGTGGGACTCCAGGGCTGCGGGACTGTTCGAAAGAGATACCGCGGCCCTGGAACACAAAGGGCAAAGAAGGAACATGGATGGGTTTTAGTCAGTACAAGTCTGACACTCGCTTCCGCTCCGCCCAGAGTGGGGGGGGTCATATGATGATTTCCCACCAGAAAAAAAAAAAAGGGGGGGAAGTGCCAGGGTAGCCTAGTAGTTGAATTTCGCGGACTACCCTGGCGCTTCCACCTTAAGTAGTCTCTTCTTGACTTGTAACCCAAACAAAAAAAACTACGATGACAGATCGGTCAGACCGAATGCATTATAACGAATGTAATACAACATGCATACACACACACAAACACACGCATACAACCTGCTTAAATATACATCGTATTCTTTTAAAAGTACCTAAGTGTAATCTTAAGGATACTGCGAATTCTTATCGAAGTATAATCTTAAGGATATAGCGACACAAAAAAGAAGGGCAATTATACAAATATTAAAATGATTAATTACCTAATAAAAAAACATTTATGAGTCAGACGAGTGCAGTGCACTTGTTTTTTTTACACACATTTAACATTTTAATGGTTCTTCAATAACATAACATCACGCCTGTAATACCTAATGGGTTAGGCAGAGGTATAGGTACTTATAGCACACCCACATTTCGCCAATTTTGTTTAAGTGCCATGATATAGGGCGTTCCCTATCCCTATATAAGCTTATTGCAATCAAAGAGGCACAAGTCCAGACACTGGAGAACTGTAAGGAAATTCCTGATTGAAACTATAACACTGAATCTGTTTCTCTCTTTTTTAAAATTTTATAGTAATTAAGTTCACGCTATAGTTTTAGCCACAGATTTTTATACGCCATTCGTAAATGGCAAAACATTAGCTACTTTTAGATTAGCATCTATTTACAAAATACATATATATTTATCTTTAAACATTTTTCGCGACCTGGGTATTCCTCTTAACCAAACCACTAAGCACTAAGTGCTAATTTTACCAATGAAGCTAAACGCGATTAGCACATCTAAACTGCGTTCAAGAGTTATCGGTGTCTCCATTGCTATGGAATATTAACAGCCAGCTCTAAGTATAAATTAACTCCCATGTTAATTCAAATTTCGACCATTCCAGTGCGCGGGCAAGCGTGAACCTGAGAAGGAGCAGGAAGCTCAGCAATGGATCGAAGCTGTCATCGGGGAGAGGTTCCCCAACGGACCCTACGAGCATGCTCTCCGTGACGGCATCATCCTGTGCAAGCTGATGAACCGTCTGAAGCCAGGAATCATCACCAAAGTCAACATCTCTGGCGGGGACTACAAGTCCATGGACAATATTAACCAGTAAGTTCAAAATATTAAGAGAATGTTAACAGATTGAGGACATGCAGCTTCTGCTGATGGATTGTGTCCGACAGACGCGAGATGGGGTCACTTTTGAGAGAATTAGACTTAAATAGGCTTAAAGTAGGATTAATACAATCAATTTTATCCCAACCAACTTTAGGAGGTGCCCAAAAGTTAAGTCATTTAATAACAGTCATTCATCGGCGACTTCTATCTTTACCCCAAGTGTTTTATGTAATTGTTTAACTGGAAAGTTTAAGAGTTAATAATAAGGTTTAATGTAACAATGGTAAAATGAACGATGGGGTTGACATATATGTGACATAAAAGTTCAGAATATTAAAATTTTTTGAAAATTTAGTGATGAAAGTTTTGATTATAACTGTGAATTAAATGGCGTCTTCAATTTACAGACTGTTATCTTAAACTATTAAATGAGCAATATTTGTATACAGGGTGGAATTTTTCTAACTCAGCTGGAGGGAAAGTACTCTATATACTGGAGATAGCAAAATTTACTCAAAGGAAACATTCCTTTATTTATAAAAATAAACAAATCTGCCTAAAAATTATCAAGAATTCGCTTACCACACTCTAGGATCGGCTTAATTACGAAAAAATAACACCCTATACTTTTATGGCATCAATCGATAGGGTCATTCGTAAGAATCAAATCTCTCTAACAAACATGATAAATTAAATTAAAGGAATACTATGAAATCTGTCTAAACATATAAATTCAATGGGATAAGATAAAGCACTTTTACTCAAAGGTCCATCCGATTACTTATGTTAATACCTAATTAACAATTGTCTTTTACGTCATTTATTTATTAAAATGACGAAGAACTATTTAGATAAGAAGATTGCAATTTGCAATAACAAACACGTGCAAATTGCGATCTTCTTTTTAATTTGTACACCAAATGCTGCCTCACTGCCACAGGAGACACAACCAGGAAATCATAGGCTTTCAAGTACTTTAATATTTTGATGTTTTGTTTTTATTGGTACCGATTTCCTTTTTAAATATCAAATCCAGTGAAGGTTTAAGACGCGGAAAAAAATATCTCGCTCAAAACTTTCAATCAACCTTCAAATTTTCCGTTCCCTGACGTCTTTGCTTGTGAATTTCGTATTTCACGTTATTCTGCGTTAATTAAATTGTCAGAAAAAAGTGCAAAAACGCTTGTTAACTCTTAATAAGCAAGTAACAATAATTATGATAACTATGATCTTATTGGTCCTATTAAATGTGAACAGCAAATCATAAGGATTAATATAGGTACCTACTCTGCACAATATGAATAAGAATCGCTTAAAAAATCTTGATTCTTTTCAAACAAACCATTTCTTGTATTGTGTTCCTTTTTCAAAAATTTTTTTTCCTTTACAGGTTCCAGAAAGCATGTGTGAAATACGGAGTCCCTGATACGGACCTCTTCCAGACTACAGACCTCTGGGACCAGAAGAACATCGCCCTCGTTACACAGACCATCTTCGCCCTTGGCAGGACGGTACGTATCTTAGTCTCAAAATAATAATGAGGTGATGACCTCATTATTATTTATCTCTGCAAAAAGTTATCAGACCGAAGTCATTACAAAATGATTGTTTTGTTTCAAGAACAATATTGATGCAATCAGGACTTACTAGTCAGTTGAGAATCATTCAATAACTTTTATCTCTTTTAAGATAATTCATAAGTTAGTATTCTTTAGAAAAGATATTATCAAAAGTCGAATAGTTAACTATCTTTACTCGGTCAAAAAAGCTCTATAAATAAATGACTAGCACGCATTGCTGTTCCGGGCTAAAATATAGACTGAGCCTTCATTTCGGATGTTCACCCGGAACCACAAGACTACTGGATTTTTTCTCAAGGATATCCTCAATAGCATTCTCTCAGCAGTCGCAATTGCTACCACTAGAGCACTAGATTAACTAACCATTCAAATCTGACTTATGCAAGACGACTTACGAAATCCATTTCAATTTCCAGGCATACAAGCACCCAGAATGGCGCGGCCCCTACCTAGGACCCAGGCCTGCTGAAGAAAACCGTCGTGACTTCAGTGAGGATGTTCTCCGTGCTGGCCAATCAGTCATCGGTCTTCAAGCTGGCACCAATAAACTGGCAACCCAGTCTGGACAAAGCTTTGGCGCTTCCCGCAAAATCATTCTTGGCAAGTGAAGTACCTACTAGGCTAACAGAAATCAGAGAGGGATTAATTTTAGTTTCGCGCCTCTAATTTTTATGTATGGGTTTTTTCACTTGGTTAATTTATTGTTCTGTATGTAATTTGTAATCCATTATTTAGATTCTGTTAAATTCTTGCAAAACAGAATGTCACGTTCTTATTATTCAACAATAAAATAATTGTTTTATGCGACTATCATACCTAATTATTTCCTTTGTGTTTTACCAGTCAGTCAGTTTTTATTGTGTCATCGGCTAGTCATCATCACCAATGTCTAGAAATATTTAGTTTTAATAACTATTTTAATTATTTTATGTATGTATAATTATTTTATAAACATTATTGTAAGTTTTAATCAATAAACTGTGATTTTTGGAGTTGGATGTGGATTAACTGTTGGTACAAAAATATTTACTTATTATAAAACAAAAATAAATACGACTACATACAAAAATATACTGTTTTTTATGTCTCAAATAATAACTTCAGAAGGTATTTAAATATAAATACTTAAAGTAAAAAAAGGCAAAGGTAAAGGTCTAAATGGTCAAGGTAAGGAAAATGGTCCTGCGAGTCGGATTTATATCAGATCAATGACCCGAAAAGCATAATGATTTGATTATGAGAAGTAGACTGGGCAACCAGCCACCTGTCTGTAGGGACCACGGACTGCCTCATTTTCCCGTGGTCGTCTGCACTGACATCTAAAAGTAGGGGTAAAGTTCTGGGTTCGATACCCACATTGATCAATTACCCAGTGGTAGTAGGAGTCTAGATCTATAAGTGTGTTGCGTGCAATGCTCGCCCTGAATCACACGCGACGCGTCTAAGACACCACCTAGCCTTAGAATATGTGGGTGTAATGGATTCTACATACAGGAGGCCTAAAAGTCACAGACGCAGTTAATAATTAGGTATTATGAATAGTCACTTTCTGACCATTTAACGAATTCTAACGTACCTACCTACTTAATGCGTATTATTCTCATATGATTCCGCTAAAGGGCTATTTTAGATCTCCTGGAGTCCATAGGTACTGTACACCTGTGCCGAGCCCTGCAAAGTAAATGTAAAAGTATCACGTCTTTACTTATGTTATATGTTTGCTACTCTGTTGTCCTAACATCCATGACCTTGAATACAAAAGGCGAACGGTCCACTCTGATCCATTTTTGGTCCGCCCCATAATTAATGTCCTCACAGCTCGTTTTTGGATCATTTGTTAATTTTCATTCTGTACATGCAAGAGGAAAATGTGTTATTAATTTCTGACTTCAGAAGGCTTAGGACCACCCATGGAGAATATACTTAAAGGATTCTAATGGGTGTAACATAATTAACACATAAGACCTCTGGTGTAGTATCTCAGACCATGAAACTGAACAACTTTTGTTTTATGGCTTTTGGAAATTCATACCTTTTTTTTTTGTTTTACCATAAACGTTGATCAGCTGATCGTGTTTTTTTTTTTCGAAAAACTCGTGGAACAATAGTTGTTCAGTTTCATGGTCCGAGAGACAACACGGGAGGTCTGGCGTTTATTATGTTACACTTTGTTGATAGGTAGTAAGTAGGTACCTAAGGATCTTTGGTGGCGTTCCTAAGCTTCTGCCTACCATCATAAAAAAAAAGAAAAAGACGTGAGTTTATTTATGTACCTACGTAAGTATGAAGTCTGTAGATATCTGTCAATTGTACACCTAGGTACCTACCTACCTAGCAGTATTCTCACAGCATAGATAGAATTAAATAAAAGTAGGAATTCATGTAGGTATGTATATATACCAACTTACTTACCAGGTAAACCTATATAGGTACTCTGCTTACCTAATCCTCCTGAGAATAGTCTCAGGAGGAGCGTACCTTCAATCATCTTCTATCTGATCTATCGTCATTGTAGGTAGGTACCTATGTCTTGCAAGTTGTGACTGCCTTAGCTAAGCGAGACCAGGGGCTGCAATCTCGACATAGATAGCGACAAAAATCGGTCGTTAAGTCGTAACGATATCAAATTTCTTTAATAGATTTTCAACCTTAAGGTTTCGAAATAAAGTTGAAAATCTATTAAAGAAATTTGACATCGTTATGACTTAACGACCGATTTTTGTCGCTATCTATGTCGAGACTGCAGCCCCAGATGAAAAGGCAAGTAGGTAAGTAAGTAATAAGGTACTGATTAAAACTCTAAAATACTAAACTACTATTATTTCGTTGACATTATTGATCAATCAATAGTACCCAAACTTTTGATGATAAGACGGCTATTTCGTAAACGATCAAAACACCAAAACTGACCACCCATGACCATCACATTCACTGAGTGGTGTTTCTTTATCAGTGCCTATCAACGGAAGGTCTGTATTATATACTCAGTTAGGTACCAATAATCCAATACCAGGTAGTTATCTACTAAACTACACTGTTTTCAAAAAATTAAAAACTCGCAGTTTTAAAAAGGCGACATCTAGTAGCAATACAAGAAACGATTAGGTTGTCCTACATTGTGATACAGTTCAAATATTTGTATCTAGATGGCGCAAAATCATCAATTCAAGGTCGTACATAGTGATGTCCATGTTCAACAGTCAATGCCATGTGTGCAACATAAAATCCATCGACATAGTTTCATGTGGATAAACTTCTAATATTAAATCAAAGTTGGTAAATTGAAGATTTACATGAACTAAAAAGGGTTTTTATTGTATTAATAAGATGATTTTCTTTCGGTGCAGTAGCTTATCGCCTAATCAAATGATCGCTCTTTCAAATGACGTTTTTTTATTAGTAGTAAGTTATGGTGAAAGCGCCAGGGTAGCCCGGAAATTCAAACTGTCTTAGTTTTTTTTTAAATTTGCAGGTCATTGTCGGGTTTTATGTTGTTTAAACTCGACCGCAACAAATCAATATGGCTACAGTTATAATAATTAAATAAATCATCAATACAAACCTCTAATTAGTTAATTATAATTTTGTAACTACATATTATGTGTTACAGTAGCGAATTATGTATTTTTAACATACAGCCTGACACTGACCTGCAAATTGCAAAAAACCTAAGAAAATTTGAATTTCGCGGGCTTCCCTGGCGCTTCCACCTTCACCTTAAACCTATGTAGCTTCATAATTATCTCGACGGTCTCGTCCCATTGATAAAACACTATCTCTCATTGAAAGGATGTACCTACCCAATTTCAGTAACATTTTCAAAATTACAATTAAGTAATGAATTATAGAAATAAAGACTCCTAATTTCTTCTTTGATAAGAAAATAATCTAGATGAAAAAATTACGTCAATTTAGGTAATAAACAAATGCTTAGATAACATTTTTTCATGGTAATTATTTATGTATCGTAAACTAAATGTATTCGTACTGCAAAGTTTAATTTTGTTCCAATAAAAAGTGAGTCTGCAATGTCAAAGACAACAACAATGTTGAATGTTGATATTATGTGCGACGACCACATCACTATTGTTAAATAACACAAGCCCGCAAATACTTGTTGTGGAATTTATTTTTTTTAAGCTGCGTAAATTGAATGTGAAATGTGTGTATAAACTATCCAAATGTTAATAAACACGTGAGAAAATGATAACATTCGGCGGTGGGAACAATTCCACAGCGTTAGAAGATACAGGTGCGGTGTTGTGAACTTTGTTATTCCGTTTTCGTCTTGTGGGACTTTGAGTTATTGAATTGTTATTTTGTAGGGGAAGTGAGGAGTATCTGCGAGAGTGTGTGCAGCGATGGGTCCAACGCGACGGTGCAGCCGGGAGGCTCGAACCAGCGGCCTCGGATGGATATAGCATGTGTTTTGGATATAACCCAAACATTGAATCTTGCTCATAGAAAAAGAGCTTTGGAAGAAGTTCGGTTGGCATCTGAACTAGTCAATGCTAATTTACATCATATACATGTAAGTTTTCTCATTAATTCCGTGTATTTGTTAAAAAAAAACCAAACGTTTTGGTACTTATCCTTAGTGTCCTTCAAACATCTCTTTCGTGTTACTAAAGTTACTTTGATAGCAATTTAGAATGTAGATTCAAATTTAATTTTGGAGATTGGCATTGAAAAGATAAGCCACATTGGTAATACCCATGTTTTAATTAACACTAAACTACACTGATAGTCAGATGCTGGGGTTTTCCCAGTTGTCATTTCATTTCTTCAGAATCTGTATTTATAATTATAACATTTCAAGCATCACTATAACCAATGCAGTGCTTCTTGGAATTTACTTTAAGATACCAAACACACTTCAAAATCTTATTAGTATCTTATTTTACTCTTCAAATTAGTACTCATACTTATTAAAACTTTCCTGCTACAGCGACCTTGCCAATTGATCTTGAAATACATCTATAGAATTCCAGCATACTTTATTTTTTTGTTGTTTGAGTTTGGTTTTTCCCATGTACAATTTCTAGGATGTAATTGTTTTGTAATAGTCATATTCAACATTGTTGGTGAACAAACAAAAATCATCTGAAAGATAGAAAGATGTTTTAGCTGTAATTTTTCACTGCTGACTGAAAGCCACCTTTATCCACTTTCCAAAATACCAAAGGTTAAAAGACCTATCCATTTGCCAATCAAGCATTTCAGTACTTCTGTCCATGTCTGTGTATCTTTGTTTTGGTCTGCCGAAATGTGACCTAGCACCGGAAGGGACCTAATCAACGGTTGTTTTAGTCCACAGTGAATCTCAACACAAATTTTCTTAAGTACTTACGTATCAAAGGCAGATGTTGCCTAGCATTTTATTTAATAGCGCTTGAGGCATGAAGGTGTATTTTGTCCATTTTACAACTCCACGCGTCCACTTTTTCTGTAAATATTAAGACAAATTTCTCTTTTTCAGTTCGAAAAATTAGACTTTGGTGAGACAAATGTGCTGGACACATTCTACAATGCAGACGTGGCACTGGTGGACCTCAGTCTGCAATTGCAGCAGAGTTCCTTGCTGTATCATCTGGGAGTACGGGAAAGCTTTGACATGAAGGAAAATGTATTGCTGTACAATGATGTTGATGCAGATTCTACGCTTAGGCTTAAGGTAGATATTTTTTTGATTAAATATTACTTTTTCCTGCCTCCCACAGGGAGGAGACGTGTGTCCCAATTGTAAGATAAGAGGCTAATTTTATTAAGCCTAAATAGCAGCCTATAGTATAGGTACTATTATTAAGGCAAGCTATTATGGAGCAAATAAATGATCGCTGAAATCTCGATAAATAAGATTAAAAAATTGCATTTTTTGATAAACTAGAATGTGACTACACAATTATTTTACTAAATGTTCAGGAATGATGGTAAAAACCATAAAATAGACACATCAAAAAATGCTGCTACTGGTTAACGAAACAACCTTAAGTTTCACACCTTCATTAACATAATTCGTCTACCAGTAATTCACATAAATCTAAATTAGTCTGTTAAATGCTTATGCTCCGTTGTATCCAATTTTATTGCTTTGACTTTACATTCAGATAGATTTTACTCTGACCTTGCACAGTAAAACAACATAATGATTAAAAACTTGGGATTAATATATGGGATTGTTTTCATTGAGACTCAAGCCAGCCTTGAGAATGATTTATGGTTCTTAAGCAAGGTTATGCGGACCATGAGAATCCAGTCTATTGTTACTTCTTAGGTACGAATTTTTAACCAGGGCTATATCTGGTTCCGAGTCAACAGTTACTGATTACTGCGTCATCCCAGTGCTGGGCAAAGGCCTCTCCAGATGACTTCCAGTTCTTTCAATTCAGGGCTAATGTGGACCTGACTGATTGGTTTTGTCTATTTCGTCCGGCCTTCTGCGAAGTCTGCCACGACACTTTCAGGCTATGTTAGGGCTCCACATTAGGGTTTGTGCTCAACAGCTCGTTAGGTATAGGGCAGACTTGGCAAGCCCAGTCGAACTTAAACTTAGCGGCTTTTAGAGCAACGTTAGTAATTTCTTTTCTGAGTCAGTTTTTAAGCATTCCTGTCCTACCTAACCTTTTCCCAACTATGTTGGGGTCGGCTTCCAGTCTAACCGGATGCAGCTGAATGCCAGTATTTTACATGGAGCAACTGCCTGTCTGACCTCCACAACCCAGTACTGGGTAATACGATTCCCCTTGGCGGGACTGGTTGTCAGACTTTTTGGGCCACTGACTACCAGTAACGACTGTCAAAGATCTACAAATGACAGCCGTGACTTACGGCCAACGGCTTAACGTGCTTTCCGAGGCACGGAGGAAACTCGGTGTACAATGGATGATCACCCATCCACAGACCAACCTAGGCAAGCACGGCTTAACCTAAAAATCGATCCGAGCGGCTGTTATTATTTAGCCACGAGCTCCTTCTCATTCCTGACCTACCTAAAGAACATCTAATGGAAAGATATAATTGAGCGTAAAATATCTTAGCGCCAGCTGCCGAGGCGCCACTTATCTCAATAATAGACAAAGCCGTATCTTATTTACACGACGTTATTATTAACAGCGCTGTACTATGTAACGTGCAATCATGTCATTACGTCTTTTGTCCACAAACTAAAGTTGTTCTTTTGGACTTACAAACATATTGACTGCAAAATTGTATTATTATTATACAACATTTGTGTCCTACTGGACCAAGGCCTCCCTTCCCTATTTCCACTTATACCGAGTGTAAACAGACCCTTCACATAGCCGTCAACCAAGCATTCTGTACATCAAACTAAGTAACTTTACGCAAAAATTATTGCTGGGAATGGACTTCTAAAGCACTCATAGCATTGTGCTGATGAATGGATTGAATAGTACGAGGGTTGTGGAGGTGTGTAAAGTAAAAATTTTACATTGAAAACATGTATTTAAAAAAAACTTTTGAAAAAGTTGTAACTTTGACCCCCAATATCTCCGTAACTAGAAGGTTCCCAGGTATGGTCAAGAACAAAAAAATGATCGCAAAGACGGGGAGAACAAGTGCCTTTCGGATATGTTAAGGGTCTATTTACACCCTTGTCTTGTTCGTCCCACCATCTCCTCCTGGGCTTGCCTCGTTTCCATTTGCTGCTGTTCCGGACCCACTGTGTGGTAACATTAGCCCATAGCTCCTTCAGTGTACGACAGATGTGGCCAGCGTATTTCCATTTAAGCTTGGCATTTAAAATTGTAAATAGTTAAACAAAAAAAATGATTGATTTATTGATCTTGTCCAGGTCTTAGACCATAAAATTTAATTGCTTTATTCTGTGCTGACTAGCAAAATAAGAAGTAATAAAAACTAATTTTGCATGTAAATAGCCATGCACACATTTACGTGCTATATTGAGAGTTAAACGTCAAAACCAGTCTGTTTTTGTTTACAAATAAAAAAAAACTAAAGCTTTTTCATGCATAATATTAACTTACACACTAACCTAACAAAACAAACTCAAAAAAAATAAAGATGTGGTTAGTTATCTCTTTTGCTAACTGTACATGACTAATTTTCTCCATTATGTTAAAACATTACATGGAATTATGGAGCCTGTGTGGTGGGTAGGAGGAAAATTATCTTTTTCTTTTGTACCTACTGGTATTAAGTTAATAATGATTTATTTAGATTAGGTATAGCATGAAGAGTGGTCTGGTAAGTCATATGACTTATCATTGTGCAATACGTTTGTGAGATCTATATTATGAGGAAGTCTATTAAACTGTCTACCTGACGTAAGATTCTGTGTTTTTTCTCAATACAAATGGACTGATCTTGTCTGACAACCAGTCTTACCAAGCGGCATCGTATTTAGTATTAACTGGGTTGTGGAGGTCAGATAGTCAGTTCCTCCATGTGGTATTCAGGTGCATTCTGTTAGACTGAAAGCCGATTGTGGTTGATGTTAATTCGAAAAATCGAGGGTCTGAACACGGCAACCTGGTAGGGTCAAACCCTAAGGGTCATTTCACACTGAAGTGGCAGCGGTGGGCAGCACAGAGGCAGGCCGAGTTTCACTGTCAAACCATTTTATGCTTTATCTCCATCAGGAAATGCATAGTATCTTTTGAAAGATTCGGGATGGACGCGCGGCCGATCGCGAGACGTCACGCAGGCCTTCAAAGCGGCGCACTACAACTGCTAGACGCGGCTGGCCGCTGCCGACTGCTACCACTTCGGTGTGAATTGACCCTTAATCTTTACCTCATTTCCTGCTTTACATCCTTATTGTACAGTCTAGTCATAAAATGGCCACCTAGCCAACATACTTCCCTGTAATCAAAATCCTATTCAAATACCTCGTCAGATGGCAACGTACCTACATAATATACATACTCCACTGACATCCTTTCAGATCTCTGCTACAGCTCAGTCATACACTATCGGCAATTTTCCTATTATTTAAATATATATCTACTAGTTCAGTATGTGAGTATATGCTGTCAGCCACGTCTTGGACATGCAACTATCAAGCTATTACTCTTAATTTGTCAAATTGTCCCGTTCGTGTGTTCTCAATCATACTAGAATGACAATTCAAATACCTCTAAGCCTAATTCAATTACGGGAACGGTTTTTATTTGAAGAATTGCATGTGTTTTGTTGTATTGTAAATGGAACTTTATTGAGCAATTGCTGGTGATTTCCGTGCCCTCTATGGGATTCATTTCATTGGTTATCCCTACAATAAAGTGGTTTACTTTTACAATAGTGAATCTATTGACAATCAATCAATATGTCAGTGTAAAATGGCAACTTTAATCGATCAAAGTTCACGGCTTTTCTATTTTTCTTCTTGTTGTATCGATGTTACTTCCATATTGCACAATTTCTGCTGCTTTAACATAATGTCGGGCGGATAGGCGATTTGCCACGTTAAAAGGGAAAACCATTCAGGATAAAAAAAGTAAGTTATAGGCATTTCCTACATCCATCAGTCAGTCAGTAGGTTGGAGATTTTATTAATATTAATAAATATACATAAACATTGGACTCTAGATAGGCGTCAAGTCTTACCTACATTGGAGTTTAGATACCTATCGAGATTTAGGGATAGCGCACACCGGCGCAATCCAAATTAATCTTAGCATGATCAGCCTATTAATGTTCCCACTACTGGGACGCAGGCCTCCTCTCTATGAGAGGGAATGGGCTATAATCTACCACGCGGGCCCAGTGCGGGTTGGTAGATGTCACATGTCTTCGAATTTTTGGTTCTAGGACATGCCGGTTTCCTCACGATGTTTTCCTTCACCGTTTTGAGGGCAGTGGTGATGAAATAACTTACACAAAGTAATGCGCCGGGCTGGGTTCGAACCCACGACTTAATGCTCGTAAGTCGGGGTCTCCACCACTGGGCCACCGCTGCTCTGCGCTGCAAATTAATCTTAGATATTTTAAATTATAAAAAAAATACCCTCTTTCCTTGACATGCTACGTATACTTCGTGGTTGTCTTGTGTCTAATAATATTTGGATCGAATTTCTGCCCTCTAATTAAACATAAACATATGTCATTTATTTGCATAAAATATGGTGTAAAATAAAATTAGAATGGTTCAAACATGTTTAGCTAAGATAAAACATAGTATGCAAAATTTCAGGATTTAGCAAAATGTTGAACAAGGCATCAACATTTTTAATTCATCATTTTTTAAACTATAGGAATTACATTAATTTAAAAACTTGTGGAATTTAATCTTTATTAATTATGAATTTAATTTTTTGAAATGTCTTGGTATTTTGTTGTTGTAAACGTAACATGATACCGGTTTGATGGTTAAAAAGTTCAATAAAAAATTACGAAGATAAAACACATTGAAGCTCATGAGTGGGGGGCTTGTGACGACAGTTTCCTGTAAAAGTGTACCGAAATGTGACGTCACACGGGTTTTCGACGCACTGTATCGTCTACGTTTTTTGTTTAAATGAAAAAAGAAAAAAAACGTCCAATATTTTTTGGAAATCTATCTGACGGACTAATTCTATTTTTTTGGTCGTCTACGTCTTTGTAACTACATAAGCTTTCCCCCATTGTCCCATTTGGCCATGTCCTAAATCCGTCGCGTGCCGTCCACCGGTGCACGATGACCTTTAGTACTACTGAGGAATCATGTCATGACTTTGCGTAGGCAGTAAAGTTCCAACCTGCGGTAAACAGATAAAATTTATTCAAAGTCATTTATTTACTTTTAATTTACCTATTGTTAACATTTTAGAAGAATTACTAATATTTACATAGTGATAAAACGACGTTAAAATACTTCGGTATACGAATTATGGTTTTATCATGTTTATTTTAATGTTATTACTTTCTTTCCTTTAATATTCTTAGGCCTGCTTGCACCACATCTAATACAAATAAATAAAATTTAAGTGTTCGTTTGTAATTTCAAAATAACAGCGTTTTATGAATGCTGATGAAAGTATTTATGTACGTTTACTTATAACAAAAATACTTTAAATTTTTCTCTGTTTGTCTGAGGTCTGTTTGTTTCGAAACGTCTGGACCGATTTTGACGGGACTTTTACTTTCAGATAGCTGATGTTATAAGGAGTATCTTAGGCTACTTTGATTTTATAAAAAGTATTAGGATTCCGTGCAAAAAATCCCTTGAAATTGTTAACAAAATTCGATTCAAATAGGGAAATAATATTTTTTGACCGTTTACACCCTGTATATTATTATTAGTCGTTTGCGGTGCAAGTGGGCTTTAATTATTTTTATAACTTAGATAAGATGAATCATCGCATCATTACTATTAATGAAAGTGCGTGTTTCTATACAAAATACGTGCGTATTAGCAAATTACCTATCTGTTCCGATAGATTTATATTTAAATATAACAAATTTTCCTCACATCTTCAAAGCATTGAGTCACACAATTTACACTAATTATTAAATTCATCCATTTATTAAATACTCACAATATTCCTATTGAATGAGTGACTCACAGACATCATCAATGAATTACTCACAAAATCACCCAGCTTTGTTCCTCTAAATCAATTATATAAGGTATATCTTTTCATACACGAAATATTTTAAGAGTAACTTCTCTAATTCGTAAAGTCGCCAGAGCAACGAAAAAAAAAATTAACTGAGTGTTTTTTTTTTACAAAATTAGTATAATTCTAAATTTTTTTTAAGTCTTTTTGCATAAAACCTTTACTCCCATATTCTAACAAAGACAGTTAGGTAAATACGACGTAGTAAACTAGCGTAATGGATGCTTAAAAAATAAGGAGCCAGTATTTATTTTGTGGGTCAAGTAATTTTAAATTATTAATTTTTATAAAAAAATATACTCGGATTAAAAAAAAACCCTTGAAATGGCTTTGTTATAGCCTTTAGATGATTCCCTGAAAATATTTCGTGTATGAATAGTTAGACCCTATATCAATATTTTTTACATTCTCAGTTATCACTACCCAATTTCCTGTTCGTGTCATACAAACTGACGGATGCTGGAACCTGTGTGACGACTAATCCTGCAGCTACCAAGTTCAAGGGCGAAGACTCTGCTGACCCCAAACAGCATCTGACGTTAAGACTGAGGAATATACTGCAAGATGTTGAAGTTCAGACGAAGTAAGTATTGATTGTTTTTCAGACTTAAAGTATAGATAAAAGAAGAGAGCAGTGATGACAGTGAAAAATACACCTTATTTCTTGTTAATTACTGTACAAAGTCCGAAAACATCAAAAGACTCCTCGAGCTTGACGCGGTCACGCGGACACATTTAAACTATTGAAGACACTTTAGATAAGGTTTATTATTCAATGATAGCTGGTCTATAGCTCTTGTTTCTTATGCGCTGTTTTTTTGGTCTAGTATTGACTAACTACTAAACTTAAGGGGGAAGCTCCAGGTCCAGGGTAGCCTGCGAATTTTTTTTTTTTACGTTTTTTTGCAATTAACAGGTCAGTGTCGGACTGTATGTTAATATATGATTCGCGACCGTAACAAATATGGCTTTACAGTGTTACCACCATTACATACCATTCAATGAGTATTTCATTAAAAAGTCATTTTATGGGATTTAATTAAGTTAGAGAGTTGTATTCATGTTTTTATGATTATAATTCAGTAACTACATACGTGTTACGATCGCGAAACTAATTTTGTTCAACACACAGCCCGACACTGACCCTCAAATTGAAAAAAACGTAAGAAAATTTGATTTTCGCGAGCTACCCTAGCGTTTCCACTTCAAACCATTACGCCAATAGAAGCCCAGAGCCTGCAGGACATGTGGTCACTTTTCCATTGGAATAACATACTGACATATCCACCACGGCCGCACCATTTAAAAATAAAGTTCTATTCATAATATTATGTATGAATGTAAGGATGTTTTACATACAAATTGATAAAGGTCAACTTCATTCAAGAAGCGAGTTTCTGTTGAACTTTTATTATAAACTTGAATTTATTTATAAGTGCATTTACAACGCACATTCGTAATGTTTTTATTGTTTCCTGATTGTTTTTTTTTTCAAAGGTAGTTTGATACTTTTATGGTGATCTGGTTAATAAATACTTGTCTAAGGAAACAGAATATAACAAGTTATGCGTATGATTACAGAGGCCCTAACATACTACGACTTGTTAATCAAAAATACTACTAAACTTATACTGTGACTTCCGGGATATCTTACGTGATTGTTCATTATTTTGAGCTCCCGAAGTTTTTTTTTAACTTTTTTTTTTAATTGTGACAGTATAATTTTAGTTGTAAACAGTGCAAGCTTAAATTAGTGTTTAAAAAAAATACTATTATAATATAGCATGATGATTTGATTTTTTGTCTCAGTCACATTAATATCACTAATAGAAATGAATAAGTCTTAAAACTAACTACGAGCGAGTAGAGAAGAGCTAAGAAATCGTTAAACGCATATATTCTGTCGCTCAAAATGAGCCGATTTAAAATTGATTCCAGAATAATTTCGACGAGTAACTCTAAGTGAAAACAAAACAAAAAAAAAAACAAAAGCAAAAAAAAAAAATTTGCTTGTAAAAAAATTAATTAAATTGTATTGTTTTATTTTATTTTAGCAAATAAAATTCTGATTCTGATTCTGACATTAGCGTAGTCAGCCTTACGTCAAAAACCCTATAAATACTATAAACTACGGACTATATTCATAACTTTTCTCCACAGAGCCCATCTCCAAGAAAAATTCCTATCGGACCTCCGCAAAGCTCGGGAAACCTACACGGGAATCGAACTGGCGAACATGCTCCACGCTATGCGCAGGCGCCTCGATGACCCAGCCGTCCTATCAGGAGACACTATACTCAACATGCTGATCTCCTATCGAGAAATA
This sequence comes from Noctua janthe, assembly GCA_910589295.1. Lineage (NCBI taxonomy): Eukaryota > Metazoa > Arthropoda > Insecta > Lepidoptera > Noctuidae > Noctua > Noctua janthe. Next base: position 6,598,204 of record OU342561.1, read on the forward strand.
CAAGACTATGACGCGATAGTACATGTTGTCGATGACCTGAAGACGATTATGAACAGGAAGAATTACGTCAACATGCCTATTATTAGGTTTCTGTACGCTTTTGCTATGAATCGGTGAGTTTTTTTTTATAATTTATTAAAGTGTTACTGTTCGTCTGCGTCATGCCAAGCGGCAAAGACCTCCCCCCAAGGCTTCCAGGGGGGTTGCTATGACGTCTTAAAGCAAGAGTATTTCCAGTGTGGGAAAGAGACAGAGCTATACAGGTCGTCTAGCGCCATCTCTTTGCCACACTGGAATTAATCCTGCTTTAAGACGTCATGGTAGGCCACCTGGGGGGTTGCTATGACGTCTTAAAGCAAGAGTAATTCCAGTGTGGGAAAGAGACAGAGCTATACAGGTCGTCTAGCGCCATCTCTTTGCCACACTGGAATTAATCCTGCTTTAAGACGTCATGGTAGGCCACCTGGGGGGTTGCTATGACGTCTTAAAGCAAGAGTAATTCCAGTGTGGGAAAGAGACAGAGCTATACAGGTCGTCTAGCGCCATCTCTTTGCCACACTGGAATTAATCCTGCTTTAAGACGTCATGGTAGGCCACCTGGGAGGTTACTATGACGTCTTAAAGCAAGAGTAATTCCAGTGTGGGAAAGAGACAGAGCTATACAGGTCGTCTAGCGCCATCTCTTTCCCACACTGGAATTACTCCCTGGTGGCCACCTGGTGTTCCGATCCAGGACCAATATGAACCACTGGTCGTTGGTTTCCTATTAAAGTGACTTTTTATAATCATCGTGAGGGTATTCGCGCACAGGTTTGTTTAGACCTCAACCATTGCGATATGGTTAATTTGCTTAGCAATCGAAATATTTAGTGTTAGGTAAGTACCTGTAGTTTTATATTTGTTATTTTTATGTTGAATTTTATGATCCTGTGTTGATTGAATTAAATTAAATTATTCTATAATCTGCCTCGCCTTTTCCCAACTATTTTGGGGTCGGCTTCCAGTCTAAAGTGAATTTTATGAAATTAAAATAAGATTTAAATTAACTGTTTCATTGGTCTAGTAATTGTATGCGCTACTGCTGAGCGTGACGTCCTGGGTTCAATTGTCAGGTCGGGCAGAGTGTGATTGGGTTTTTCTGTCAGGAACTTCTCAGTAGCAGCCATAGAGTCTGGATTTGTGCCGGTTGATGGCAATAGGCTCGTTCCCTATTACATAACTGGTGATATATGGTTGTACTGTAGTTGTACCTTAGGTTAACCCTTCAAGAATAACAGTGGTTTTGTTTTGTTTAAAATGCAAAGATTGACGCGCTAGTTGAATGCAGGGACTATGAAAAGAAAATGCCGTCTAAGTCAGTCATATTTCCTTCTTATTAAGAGAAAATGCAGTCGGAGAAACTTTTGAAAATTAGGTATTTGAAGATACTATCGCTGTCGCACTGCGAGTGCCATTTCGACATTGGTGCGATAAGTACAACTGTATATCCGACTGAATAGCCTAAGTAAAAAGTCATAATTTGGGGTTTGGCTCTCCACTGTTTCCTCCTCCAATATTCGATCAATTTTAAAGATATTTCATAAACTGAATAAGAAGGGTATATCCTATGTCCCTGTGTTTTTCTTTTTTCATTAATAGTTGTCAAATTTGTACACTAGGCCTCTGTTGACAGCGGTCTAAATAGGCAATCAGTCAGTATATTGTTTTAGTACTTATTACAGTTGACTACAATGACAGTTAGGTGTTTGTTTTAAAAATACATTTCTACGTATTATACTAACTTTGCATCCTTATTTATAAACGTTTTTACTTATAAATCCTCAATTAATCATGTCTTTGCTATTGCTTTGTAAAAAGGTAAGGTTTTTATTTATAGAATGATGTTTTTGTCTGTGGTTTCGTTATATACCGCTATGACGAATCTGGTACAATTTACCTTTTACCAAATATCAATTTCTGAGTTGCTTAACGCATTAAATTATATAATAATAATATTTATATAAAGATAAACAATTCAAATATCTAGATCTGGCTCGCGAGGTTGTCGACATGTGGGACGTGAGTACAACAGTCATTGTGACGATAGTCGTGTCGGCCAATGGCTTAATAGCCAATAGCCTCGACAAACATCTGAGGAGGCTCTCGCTTGGCAGCTGGATCAAGGGCTTGATTCAGAAAGCAGTACTTCTGGACACGGCGCGTATCGTTAGGAGGTTCGTCTCTCAAGAGCCCTGACCACCGGTATTTCGGACCCTGTTCCCGATACCAGTGGGCTACTATTTTTTATATTTTTAAATGTTTTTTTTTTTTATATTACTTTGTATAGAGATATTTAAAAATGTAAATTATATGTATAAAAATAAATAAAGGGCATAATATTTATATCAAAGTGAAAGAAATTAATTTAGTAAAGAACTAGTGACCTGCCCTGGCTTTGCACGGGTGCAATATAAATATATAAACCTTCCTCTTGAATCATTCTATCTATTACTGAAAACCTCATCAAAATCCGTTGCATAGTTTTAAAGATCTAAGCATACATAGGGACAGACAGAGGGAAGCGACTTTGTTTCATACTATGTAATGATTGTGATATTCAAACTTGTCGAAATGTGCATCCTGCCCGTCCAAACTTGGTCACTTACTGAACAACAAAAGTCCAAGCTTAAGATTTGCCAGCGGGCGATGGAGCGCAGCATAATAAGTACTAAGCGATCAGATCGCGTTAGAAACACCACCCTGCCCTCCGTAACTCGAGTAGCTGATGTTGGAGTTAAAACAGCCAAGCTAAAATGGGAGTGGGCTGGCCACGTCGCACGCATGCACTCGGAGAGGTAGGCAAAGATCGTCACTCACTGGACGCCTGAGGGTGGACATCGCCGACGAGGTCGACCTCGGCGAAGGTGATGTGACGTGTTCGCGAGGCAGTGTGGCCAGTTGGCCAAAACAGAAAGGTTTGGAGGGGAAAGCGGAGGCCTTTGCCCACCTGTGGGACACAAGATAGGCTATGAAAAAAAAAACTTACTTTTCAAATTTTGGGGCCGTCACACACCTGATAAAACGCAGTCACAGCGTAGCTCGTTTCTAACTGTCTAAAATAATCAAAATTGCTTTCATTTTCATGGGCCAGTCTTACTAAGGGGGACCGAGTTTCCTAGTAGCTGGGTTGTCAAGGTCAGTTAGGCTTTCGTTCCATGTAAAACTGATTTTGTTCTGCATCCACTAGAAGGTGTCACCAACATATGTAGTTGGGAAAATGCTAGGCAGATGATGAGACGTTCAATTACCCTCATATGACCCCAATCCATTTAAATCGCGAGGTAATAAGCTTCTTTTGGGTTAGCTCGTTCCATCGTCGACCTCATCTCTGTCTTCAGAAATATATTGAGGTCGAGAGTCGACAATAATTTGAAAAACTGCGCCATCTTTCGCCAGATGTGCACCAGCACGATTACATAAAAGAAGTATAATATATTCCATCTCTTTCCTTCTTTACAGGCGCAACAAAGAGGGGGACAGAGAGAATGCTCTCAAAGTATGCGTCAAAGCTCTGGAGAAGAAGGAGAACCGCTTCCCTGACATGCTGTGCCTTTGCGGGCGTATATACAAGGATAAGTTCGTTGAATCTCAACATACGGATAAGGAAAGCTTAGGCAATGCTATCAAGTGGTATGTATTTATATACTGTTTTTTTTATTTACTTAATTGATCGCCATCCCGTCTTGAGCTAGCCTGGTGATCTATGCTCGTGCTTTCTCTGTATGATATGAGGCATTTGCCCAACAGTGGGACAATAATAGGCCGGTATTATAATGATTAATTTGAGGGTGGGGTTTTTCTTTGGCCAAAAATTTGTAGTGCCATTCAACGTGGCAATGCTGCCAATCTTTTGGGCAGATTTTGGATGGCAGCGATTTTGTTTATGTAAATATATATAGTTTGTTTGTTTCTTATTTAATTTTGTAGTTTTCGTAAATATTTACAAACTTCAACTTTCAAATACAAGTTGACGTTAAAATAATCTCTACGAAACGTTCATTGCAAAATATACACACACGAAAGGACGGGAATAGCATGTCGCATTTTCTTTACCGGAAACGACGCAGTGCAGCGATGCGATAGTGATGTATCTTGTTAATTTCTCTTTCCAATTTCAAACGTGCCAACGAAACGACCTTTTTTTCACCTAAATTTTATCCGACCACTATGAAGTCACCTGCACAGCTCTATCATTGGCTTCGTTTAAATCCTGGAAAGTGCAGGTGGTTATGAAGGAATGCAGGTGCGTCATATCCTGTAAAAAGGCACCTCACTGGCATCCAAATAATTCAGAGAAGAAGTACTCAAATTCAATATTACATTTTATAGTTTCATGACAAAGACAAAACTTCGCCAGTTTTGTCTTTGTCAGTTCGCCAGTGTTGCCTCATGAGGGTTTACTATAACTACACTTCTGGCTAACCCTTCAGGATTGCAGGCGTGATGTTATTTTTTTGTTACAGTTTCTTTATGTCCAATTCTTGTTTTCGTTGCCGTGATAAAAAATATTAGCTTGCAAAGATAATAAATACCCTTGCTATGACATACGTTTAATTTTAATAGATTTTTTGACAACTTTGACAACATATACACTTCAACCAACTTATCTGTGCAGGCAGGACACACAGAACTAAAAAAAAATTTACCAAGTTTATTTATTTAAACTTCATGTACAATAGTGATACATAGGCGGACTTAATGCCACAAGGCATTCTCTACCAGTCAACCTTTGGGTTAAATAAGAAAACATTGTGATAGGGTACAAAATAAATATATAAAAATAACTTCTTGCTATCGAAAATTTATATAGGCACTTGTTTGACTTATCGATGCAAATTTTCTTGAGCTGCACGCTTGAAGTGGTCATACTATACTTAGCAATGACGTCAAAACAAGTTATACTACTTACTGCTAGTACTTGACCCCCGCTCAATAAATGTGTCTAATTTTTCAGGTACAGACAGGGTTTCGATGTGCAACCAAATGAGTATGCGGGCATTAATTTGGCAACACTTTTAGTTATAGCTGGCAATGACTTTAAAAACTCACAAGAATTACAACATATTGGTAAGCAATCTATACATATACACAGGTATTCCCTAACTGACTGACAACGCACGGCCAAAATGGGTGAACTTAGGAAGGATTTTTCCAATTACAAGCTGGCAGTGCTCCGCCAGACACAGGACCCTTCCTATTCATTGAAGTATGAGGAACTTTGCTCCGATAGGCGAACGAAATTACCGAACACACAAAATTTATAGTCCTTGTAAATTACGAGACACTTATTGATATATTCATGTAAGTCTTATGCCATTGTAGTAAGTTATAAATTCTTACAACTACCACTAGTCCGCGAAATCTAACAAGTATAGAATATTTAACGAATGTAGTCTACATTACTGAAATACTTTGAATTCCATTGTTTCATGTCGTATTGGTCAACCGCCTGTTACTCAGAAATTCTTTTCATATAATCCTGGCTAAGCGCCAAACAGACAAATGTCTAATGGATTAATAGCTTTATGAGGCTATAAATAATGAAGTATTTGACATAACAAATTGTGTATCATAAACTTGTTTGATTATATCATTACATTTCGTTTAATCTTCTTGATCTTTGTGTTAAATACCAAATGAATTTGTCATAGAGTATACTAGAACAAGAAATAGTTAACCTCAATCATATTTCCTTCTTCATCATCTGCCTAGCCTTTTCCCAACTATATTGGGGTCGGCTTCCAGTCTAACCGGATGCAGCTGAATACCAGTATTTTACATGGAGCGACTGCCTATCTGACCTCCACAACCCAGTTAGTACTGGGTAATACGATACCCTTTGGTAAGACTGGTTGTTAGACTTCTTGGGCCACTGACTACCTAACGACTGACACCCGGGACCAACGGCTTAACGTGCTTTCCGAGGCACGGAGGAAACTCGGTATGGGATGGGTGGTCACCCATCCACAGACCAACCTAGGCAAGCACGGCTTAACCTAAAGATCGATCCAAGCGGCTGTTATTATTTAGCCACGAGCTCCTCGTATAATCATATTTCCTTCTTATTAAGAGAAAATGCGGTCGGAGAAACTATTGAAAATTAGGTATTTGAAGATACTATCGCTGTCGCACTGCGAGCGCGATTTCGACATTGATGCGATAAGTACAACTGCATATCCGACTGAATAGCCTTAGTAAAAAGTCATAATTCGAGGTTTGGCTCTCGACTGTTTCCTCCTCCAATATTCGACCAATTTAAAAGATATTTCATAAACTGAATAAGAAGGGTATATCCAGTGTCCCTATGTTTTTTTTTTCTTTCATTAATAGTTGTCAAATTTGTAAACTAGGCCTCGGTTTACAGCGGTCTAAATAGGCAATTTTGAGCATTTTGTAAAGATTCTAGTGCTTATAAAGATTATGTATCATCAAAAAGGAAAACATAAGGACATAGAAGAAGTTGATATTTATTTTACTATAAAAAATCATTGCTTCAAAGTCATAAAGAAAACAGGCGAAAGCGTTTGTATGGAGAAAACCGCACCCGCATTTCCTCTTAAGTAGTATTGCAGACATTTTTTTTTTTTGGATCGGAAATCATCAAAAGACCCCCCCACTCTGGGCGGAGCGGAAGGGAGTGTCAGACTTGTACTGACTAAAACCCATCCATGTTCCTTCTTTGCCCTTTGTGTTCAAGGGCCACGGTATCTCTTCCGAACAGTCCCGCAGCCCTGGTCGACCCTTGACATCCGCATTTTGACGGTAACCGATTCTCGCTGACAAAATTCTTCCGTTATCGTTTTCGGTTTTTCGGACAGACCGGACTCTTTGGTCACAGTCTACTCTGAACCAAATACGTGTATCCGCTGGATGCGTGAAGGCCAGGATCAGTTGATGCGGCGACACTTGGTGGAGGCATGTGATCAGCAGTCTTCCGCTTGAATGATGATCATCATCATTTTTTTACCCTTGTTCCATGTTACTTGGGGCACCCCTTTTTTCTTCCATTCTGCCCTATCAACCGTCACGCAATCATTTACACCTTTTTCTTTCATATAATTCCCCATACAATCCATGCATCGTTTCCTTGGTCTTCTTCTCCCTCTCCATCCGTCAACATTTATATTCATCATTCTTACACATGAGATTCGTCCCTCCTCATCTCATGTCCAAGATAGTCGATTCGCTTTTAAGTTTTCTGTAACTGGTGCAACTTTCAAACTTCCTCTAATATACTCATTCTTTACTTCCTTGAATGATGATGAGACCCTTATATGTATCTTTTGTTTCCAGGCATGGTACTAAACCACCTAATAGGCAAGAAAGGCAGTCTATCCTCACTCAAAGACTACTGGGACGTGGCGACTTTCTTCGAGATATCAGTACTCGCACAAGACTACGTGAAAGCGATACAGGCAGCAGAATGTATGTTCAAACTCAAACCACCGAATTGGTACCTCAAATCCACTATTGGAAATATTGAATTAATTGATAGGTAAGTTTTTTTTCGTACTAGTTTTATATAAGGTGTAAACAGACCCTTCACGAAGTATTCATTTTAATATAAAAAAACACGTAATATAATATTCTTTTAACTATGATGAGAAGGATAGAAAAACCACTTAATATAGACTTGTATGTGGCAGGTTTAGGAAAAATGAAGATATATCACCAGAACAGCAAGTATTCTCCTTCTGGATGGAGTACTTCGTGGAGGCAACTAAGAGCGAGTGTGAAAACAGTATCAGATTTCCGGTAAGTTAAGTTTTAATATTCTGGATGTAAACGGTCCCTTCACGAAGCCGTCAACCAAGTATACATTAAACTAAGTAACTTTACGCAAAAAATCTTGTTGGGAAACGACTATATTTTTTTTGGGTTAAAAATCAGGTTTTACGTTAGTACGGGGGACGTGAAGGTGTTTAAAGAAAAGTTCTTACATTAAAAACATGTATTTAAAAAAAAACTTGTGAAAATGATGAAACTGACCCCTTGGATATTTCGAAATATCCGATCACTTTTTTTTTTTTTTAATATCCCATCACTGACGTAGTAGTACGGGGTGTGAACCGAAGTATGAAAAGAGGTGAAACTATGCTCGTCCGACTCGCTCGCTCGCCAGGGGGAGTTTAGTCTAGTGCCCGAACTGCCCCATTTTTACTTTGTAATATTACCTTTCAAGTGTACTGATTTCAGAATAAAGCCATTAAAGTTATTTCCTGTTTTCAAAAAATATTTCAATTGTCTGTCTTCTTTTTTTAGGTGTTAATCTTAGAAACAACAAAAGTATACATGCCATCGTACGTGCTCATGAACATAGGTGCTGAGCAGAAGTCTGTGGAGATCCTGAACTTGTGTCTGGACTCCATACGCGGTCAATGTCGGCAGGTGCATCGGTGGCTCTTCACCTCGGACATGATTAGGAGCTACAGGTATTTATTAGCTTAGATTTTTAAATCTAGTACTTATATCGAGAATTTGATAAACAGCGTGGTCCAGCGATTAAGACTTAAACAAATGAACATCGTTGCCCTCTGGTGTCATTTTAATATCAGATGTCACGGAGTGAAACGATCAAAAACTCAGAATGCATTAGATTTCAACTGATCGAATTTGGTCCAGACTGGAAACAGTGTAACAAACCGATTTATGTGGAGTCGCGTTCGCTGACCGTAGTGCCTTCAAACGTCCATTTAATTTTATCGCCAGCGCATTGGCACGTACCAGTTGTCAGTGAAACACCATTTCCAGCCTGAATATAAGTTTAAAAAGAAAATAGGTGCATGCCTGCACGGTTCGCATTATTTCATCGTTCAAGAATAATGCGTTACCAACCTCAAAAGCTAACTTACTGAACCAACTTTAAAAGAATGCACTTACGTCGAAACAATATGTTTACTTTATTGTTTATTGACATAAGTTATTTACTTTAAACATCTTTTAAACACTAAGAAGACATATATTGCATCTTATCTTTATATTGTCTGTTTTTTTTTTTTAGTTTATACAAACGCGACGAACGCTGCCTGTTTTTATACGTGAGCGAGAATTCGGACGACTTCCAAATCTTCTTGCCGTCGCAAGCGTGTCGCCAACGTCTACACGATCTGTTGGGAGAACTCACGGCAGACCATGAGAAGGTCACCGATTTAGATACCAGTCAGGATCAGCTAAAGGTATGACTCGAAGAGTGTGTTTAGAAAGTATATAACTAACTGGATTCCGCTTCATTTCGGCGAGATCTGAGGCCTGTGTCTCATGTGGGATCATTATAGCTTGAGTATGCCATATTGTCAACTATGGGTTAGTGACTGAGGAAAGAATTTACTTTAGTGCAAAACTGTTTTTTACATCTTTCATGAGGACTTAAATCATATTTACCGGTTACAATATTCTTGCTGACTTAAAGTAACTGAGGGTAAATAATTTTAAACTGGTCATTTTCTTGGGACAATAAATTACAGAATTATCTGTGCACTACTTTTAATTACCCTTTCAAACTCTCAACAATTCTAAAAATGAATGCGGGTAAACAATCCCTTGCGCGCTTCAACGCGTGAATAATAATTTCATCAATATGAGTCACTTACAAAATCTACAGATCCCATGGTTCTGTCCGCAGTTCGAATACGAGTTAGACGACAACAACAAGCGCGTAGTGCTCGGCAAGGGCACGTACGGCATCGTGTACGCGGCGCGAGACCTCAACACGCAAGTGCGCATTGCCGTCAAGGAGATCCCCGAGAGGAACCTCGGCGACGTGCAGCCGCTGCACGAGGAGATACTGCTGCACTCGCAGCTGCGGCACAGGAATATTGTGCAGGTAACCTCCGTAACATGGCTTGTTATTTCTATGCTAAGTATTTTTGAGTCCCATGTGATGGGAGGTGAGCCTATGGCCACCTTCATCATCATCATCATTTCAGCCGAAAGACGTCCACTGCTGGACATAGGGCTATTCACATTTTTTTTCATTCGTTCATTTTTTTTTTTTTTGGTTCGTTCTTATTAAATTTTGTTGTATATGGGTATTATGCCTGAATTAAAACACAATTTTTTTTTTATACGCCTCCCCCAACTGTCGTCACATTGACCGGTCCCGTGCAAAAATCCAATCCAATCCATCCTAATTTAAAATTCCAATAACGAATCGAACCCAGGACCTCACACTGAGTAATCGCGCTTGCGGTAACCATAAAATTTAGTGTTTATCTTATTACATGGTTTTGCTTACCGAAAAGACATATTGAACCCACGAAAACTACCATCTACATAGTAAATAGTACCAGGGTGATGCAAATTAGGCCTTAAAGCGAAACAAAAAAGAAGAATACTTCTAAATACAGACTAACCAAATAAAAAACTAAACTTCCTTTTATTCCAGTACTTAGGCTCGATATCGGAGGACAACTATTTCAAAATCTTCATGGAGCAAGTGCCGGGAGGATCACTCTCAGCATTGCTGCGCTCAAAATGGGGACCTCTGAAAGAGAACGAATCTACTATAGCGTATTATACTAAGCAAATTTTAGAAGGTGAGTTATTAATCATTTTGTAATATTACTTCATTAGATTTTTCTCATTTTCTTGAGGTTCCTAACAGGAGCCTGAAGTGTTTCCCTACATAACTAGATAATATAGATTTATTTTTACAAACCAAAAAGAGACTGCCAGTGTTTTAACAGTGTCTGTCCACTGGCAGCACTTCTTGACACTGTTAGAGTCGGTTATACGACACCCTTACCGTTTGCAGACATGTTAATACCTAACTTATACTATCTTACAGCGTTCAATTGTATAAAAACCGAAAATCTTATGCTAATAAGCTCCTAACTGTACCCTTCCAGGTCTAAAATACCTCCACGATCAAAAGATAGTCCACCGAGACATAAAAGGCGACAACGTCCTCGTCAACACTTACAGCGGTGTGGTGAAGATCTCGGACTTCGGCACGTCCAAGCGGTTGGCCGGACTGTGTCCGTCTACCGAGACGTTTGCCGGGACCCTGCAGTATATGGCTCCTGAGGTCATTGATAAAGGACAGAGGGGATATGGAGCACCGGTAAGTACTTTATATCCTTATGATAAGACTAAAGCGGGGCTGAACAATAACAGCCGCACGGGTCGATCTTCAAGGTTAAGCAGCGCTTGCCAAGGTCTGTCCATAGATGGGTGAACATTAATTACATATCGAGACTCGTCCGTACCTCGGAAAGCACGTTAAACCGTTGGTCCCGGCTGTCATTAGTAGATTTTTGACAGTCGTTACAGGTAGTCAGTGGCCCTAAAGTTTGACAACCAGTCTTACCAAAGAGTATCGTATAACCCAGTACTAACTGGGTTGTGGAGGTCAGTTAGGCGCTTCATGTAAAACACTGGTATTCAGTAAAAGGCTATGCAGATGATGACACATAGAACGGGTGCGGGTCAGGTCGGAAGCATGCCGCGTCTCTTAACTCGAACAAACCCGTTTCCTGTATCTTTTGCGCTTAAGTGCACATCATCAGACGTCACAACAGTGCATTTTGAAATCGCTTGCTTTATCATGCGCGTACAAATTAATAAACAACTCTCAATATGATAAGGAATCTTATGTGTCCACTTGATATATTCATTTAATTGATTTACTCACTTATTTATTCCGAGTTTGTCCGTACAGTTACATCATTATTATAAAAAGGAAGAATTATGAGCGAAACATCGCTTAGGAGTCAAATATTATGATTTTTTGCTATACTTGTTTGTGTATTGCTGGTTGCTGGTTGTGTATTGTGACATTTGACATCAAAGGTTTACTCTATTTTGTTTCCAGGCTGATATTTGGTCGCTGGGTTGCACAGTGGTCGAGATGGCGACAGGGAACCCGCCTTTCATAGAATTAGGATCACCACAGGCAGCTGTTTTCAAGGTATGTAAACTATAACTCTTTAAACACTAGCTCATGCCCGCGGCTTTGCCCGTGTTGAGTTCGGTAACAGTCCCACGGGATCGCATTATGGGGATAAAAAGTATCCTATGTGTTAATCCACGTTATACACTACCCGTGTGCCACACTTCATCCAAATCCGGTCAGAAATTTTTGCGTGAAAGAGTTACAAACATCCAGTCATCCATAGATCCTCACTAACTTTCGAATTTATAATATGAGTAGGAAGAATTCTATCACAGTTGCTTAGTACTCGCAATCGGTGAGTACGACCAGTAAAGATCGTAGTAGGTGACGTTATTTTGTTTCTGCCTACATGTTTACTGCACCACATTCCACGGAGAAATAAATTGGACGAAAGAATGAAGTTAGTGCGGTGGTAGGAACATTGAAGAGTACGATTTTGTGATGAACATAGACTTTTATTGTGATTTGAACAAATGTACTGAAAGTGTGGAGCTAGATAATTAGAGGAAGTGTAATATTGTATCATGTCTCGTTGGTCGAGTGGTCGCAAACGCGACTGACGAGCATGAAGTCCTGGGTTCGATTCCGGGGTCGTGCAAAGTGTTATTGGGTTTTTCCATTAGGAATTTCTCAGTAGAAGACAGAGTCTGGATTTGTGTCTGTTTGGTGGCAATTGGCTCACCACCAATTACATGAGACTTAAACATAACTGGCAAAATGTGGGTGAACTATTAGGTACACCTCTACCTAAATTACTTTGGGGATTTCAGGATTATGTATTTTATTATTTGTTATTAGGTGGGTTACTACAAGATGCATCCTGAGATCCCGAGCGAGCTATCAACGAGAGCTAAGAGCTTCATACTGCGGTGTTTCATACCTGAGCCAGAGCAGCGCGCTACCGCAGCAGAACTCTTGGAGGATCCCTTCCTTTGCGAGTAAGTCTCTTGGAATATTTTATTATTCTACTAACATTTTAATTAAATCCTCTAAAATGTCCTTTAAAAAAAATTACCGGAATAATAATAAAAGCAGTCAATATAGTCACTGCTAAAAGAAACTATGTCATGTGGCTTTGAACTGACTTCGACCATATATATCGATGTAATCGAATACCATACGGCATCGACACAGATGTGTTTATTGATCGTGAGAAAACAATTAGCAGCTTTTTGTAAATATGGGAAATATCTTGAATAAAATTTATCATAAAGATAACATTAATTTAGTATGTTGTGTAATATGGTGTCGTAAATAAAAGACGTTTATTTGCAAGCGTCCGGCGATTCGTGCGTTCCGCTCAATCGTCGCCGAGCAAGTGAGTACGAAGCGACTCATGCGCATACTTTATGATCGTTGTTTTAATTAAGTACTACTTAAGTTTTGTAAACTGATAGTTTTATTTTTGAAGATCTATCTTATTGTATCCAGTAATTTATTCGTTGTTTTGTTAGATGTATACCTAATCATTGTTTATTCCGTTATTTATTTTAAAATAAATAGTTGAATGTGTTTGTAGATAGATATAAATTTTTAAGTTAGTTTTGTTACTACTTATTCAACAATATTACTTGTATGTGCTCAACATTTGAATACCTTATAATTTGCCCTTTAGAATAGAATATCCTTTGCTCTGCGAGCTAGATAGATGATTTTACATACATTTCTTCACTGTTGTCGCTTCTGTAACAATATTCTGGCAAAAAATCACCAAAATTATTCAAAATTACAGAAAGAAAAAGCAGTCAAGTCGTCTAGGCAATAACGTTGACTACAGTAGGAGCATATCAGTTCCAGCTGATAAGGCCCGACCAGTTACAGCACAAAAGAAAATCTCCGAACCCAGTATGGCCAACCTGCCCAGTTCACCGGAAATCGAGTAAGTTGAAATCGAGTAGTAGTTTGATAGCATATTGACAGTTGTCTTAGAGTTTGCAACGCATGGTATTTAAATGCCTTAGAATTTTTAATAAAATGTAATCCTATTTGATATTATGTTCATTGCTGTAGATTTGTGTGCAGTTTGTTGAAGTGACTAGAACAGACCGGGCTCACTTTTATTTTACTGAGTTTAATCCTAACGCTTTGGTAACTGAATGCTTGTGATTGGCTGTAGTTATGTTGTTGAACCAATCAAAACATTGTTCGAAGGCTTATACCCGGTTCTGTGTCGTACTGAACTGCTGTGTATCAACATAATCGGCCATGTTGATATTCCGGTCATCGAATCAAAGCAGTTGACATACTGTTTCATATGATTCGAACAAGCAAGTACAAAATATAAATTCGACAAAACTGCGCCCACAAACTCGGCTGCAGCGAACATATTAAAAGCATGTCTTTAGAATAAAAAAGTTTGATTTTTACACAGCCTTCTTTACATGTTCAACGTTGTGTGATGTTCTCATATCATCATACATAATATGGTGAGAGGGAGCTTATGTACTGGGCGAGGCCATACTTGAACAACTATGTTAAATGTTGTATTAAGTTTTACATGAAACAAATTGGCATACATAAACTCATTCACACACATAATACATGAACGATACATTGTTGTGACATGGTATTTTCTGTCTGATCTTAAACTTTGTGAGCTGGTCTCATAACTCAATCATTGGACTCCGCCTCTGACAGTGTACTGCTGGCCATAAGCCTCAAGTTGCACCACAACACCAGTTCTCTGCCTTCCATCCAAGACTATCAGATTCTTGAGGGCTTTGGTTTGAGTGGCTGGGGTCCCATGCCTATACCGGGTGTAAACAGACCCTTCACATATCCGTCAACCAAGCATTCTGTACATGAAACTAAGTAACTTTACGCAAAAATTATTGCTGGGAATCGACTTTTTTTTTTGGGGGTGAAAAATCACGTTTACGGTAGGACTCGATGGAAAGCACTCATAGCATTGTGCTGATGAATGGATTGAATAGTACGGGGGTCGTGGAGGTGTGTAAAGTAAAAATCTTACATTAAAAACATGTATTTTAAAAAAAAACTTGTGTAAAAGTTGGAACTTTGACCCCTAATATCTCCGTAACTAGAAGGTTCCCAGGTTAGAACAAAAAAATGATCGCAGTGACGGGGAGAACAAGTGCCTTTCGTTTATGTTAAGGGTCTATTTACACCCTTTATGTATATGCGTAACTAAATAGCGTGGTTATTATATTAACAAGTCAGCAAGGTTTTTTCGGGGCTGAGTGTTCAGGTTGCTGCCCATTCAATCGCTGTAGAATAGAATGGACAGTTTCCGCAACGATTACGAAAATCGCATCACTATCGAAAACTATCCACCAAAATGATCAATCGATACTTTGTCGACAGAAAATCCCCTGGCACAACACAACAGAATTTCAAAAATCTTTCAAAACATACAAGTATCACTCACAGTCACACTTTTATAAAAAAAGACACAAAAACATAAAACTTTCACATTAGACCACACCCTGTTGACGTGTCATTAACACATGTCATAACATTGTCGATGCTTGGCACCTAAGCGTGTTTTTTTCCATTTGTTCCCTCGAAGGGTGAAAACGATCCGGTCTAACCCTACAATCACTAGGACTGCGTCGTCGATGCTCTCACCAATACTGATATACCCACCGGACTTGTCCAATAGCAGGTAACATTCACCTTTTATATAAACGCACCTATTTGATGTTCGAAATTCATAGAATACTTTATTTTTTTCGGTTGAAATTTTGTATTCGTGTTCATTTTTAAGACATTCCCTGTAAGTGTATGTGCACGAAATTCTATTACATTATTGCATAAAAAGCATGAAACGTAATTTCAATATAGTAGACCTAGTGAATAGAATAAGTTCTACATTTATATTATAAGTTATAAGATCTATAAAATTTATTGTGGGAAGTAAAATATTGCATTCTATGAAAATACATCTGTACACGTATTTTGTATAAACACACTATTGCAAACAAGCAGCGCGCACAAAGCTTCAATTATATTTAATTACTATCTTATTAAGATGCTTTTAAGAACGAACGATTAATGAAAAAAACATGAATAATAATACTTAACATAAACAAACTCATATTGTTGATTATTTAATTTTTTTTTAAATATTCCTAAAAGCAACTTGAACGGACGATATTATAAAAATAAGATCAGTCACAGTTCTGTTTTGTAAATTTTGTAAAATATTGTCTTTAAAAGACCATCCTGTATATAGCAAATTTGTCATTAGAGGACATCATATATATTTTACAACACTTATAATTCAACGCATACAATATCAATCAGTTGTTTTTGCTGTAAATCAACCATATCAATCAGATTTCGTGTTAACGCTCAATCATTAATAACGCTTTATCAATCTAACTTGGATTTGAGAACTAACCTCACTTTTTATCAACCTTATGAAAACTTTTATCAATTTTGGACAATGTCGCAAAACGAAAAAAAAGTCGTTGAAGTTCTAACAAGTCAAAAAAAGCAACTTACCAAGAGAGTGAAAAAACTACATAATTATACCTAGATAATGGTACAATACCATTTGATAATTTGTGTTCACTTCACTTCTAATGAGAAGAGACGTTTCTGTGATTGTCTGAAACAACGCGTCTTCCTTTTCTCTAGCAAATGGCATTAACAAACAATATGTCAAAATCGCCAAAAATTGACGGGTTTTGTTGTTGGAAGCGCTTCGCCGCGAGAGAGCGCTGAGTGTCTCACTTGCCAAAGTCATTTTGAATGAAAAGCGACCAATTGGCGCCGAGATAAAACACTTAGCACCTAAATACACCATCTCATGGCTACATCTTTCAGTAAGGAACTCCATGGTCCCTGAATGACAGTAACAAACACTTATTTGTCTGTTTTCTTTCCCATTGATAAAGCTGACTTTACCACTTGTGTATTACAATAACCGAATTTCTCAAGTCAAACTTAAAGTAACTAGACCAACCACGGTAGTTGATCCAAAAAAAAACAAAGTGTTTTTTTAGTTTTTCGGACCCTCTGGGTCCAATGGGATCTCCTTTAAAAATTAAAGGAGCCCTATTAAATTTCTACCCTACTAAGAATGTACGAAACACTTCATGCGCAAGTCCGACTCGCACTTGGCCGGCTTTTCATTTCAAAATATGGAGTTTCGCTAGCTAATTTATTTTGATCCTATTATTATATGACAAGGTTTTAAAATTGGTCATGGTTTTCACAGGTCCTCTGTACAAGTTATATTGGTGGTCGGTTAACGTTCGATGTAAGGTACATAATAATTTGGTGACGTTTTAGTACTATGCCCAACACGCCGTCCACTGATGAGATGGAAGGCAGCGATACGCTGCTGAATCGCAGGAGTTCGTCGGGTGGACTACTGTCTCCAGACGTGAGTACTCGATACATCATTAATGAAAAAACATAGCAAATCAAAAAAGTTTTTTAATTAAAATCACTAAATACCTTAAACGCTAGACATATTTAAAATCTGTCATTCTTTCTTTCTTCTTCTTTTGCAAAGAAAGAGAATGATTTGTTAAACACATTTAACGATAAACGGATTTAGTTATTTCTGGTGAGATACACATATCTTAACGGCAAGTGAGGCCAAGTCAGAGGCATAAAAACTCTGACACCAGGTTAGGCACCAACCACACGATAAAAAAGAAGAAGATGCAAGTAGACCTTAAAGGACCGTTATACTCTTGGCTACTAGTCCAAGGTAGCACGCCTCCAGCGTTACTGTCTAATCAATTGTTGGTTTGTTAATTTATAAAAATGTTGTCTATTGACATAGTATGTAATTATTAGTAATTGAAAATTGACATATTAATATAATTAGAAATTGACATGGTAATAATTAGTAATTGAAAATTGACATATTAATATAATTATAAATTGACATAGTAATAATTCGTAATTGTAATTAGAATATTTTAGAATTAAAATTAGAATATTTGTACGCCGCTGACGGCAAGACATAGCGATAATTTTAAGAGCACTAACATCTGCATATATGTATTTTTTTCACCTATGATCTACAAATAAAGTGATTTGAATTTGAATTTGAATTTGAATTTGTTGTCCTCTGTACCCAGTTTTCCACTCGTAACTAACTCACAAACTAAAAAAACTGCAGGCAGCGACTGTTTCTAGTGCTTATTTTAGTGTTCAAGATATTTTTAGCCAACTACCGAAAAAAAACTTATGTTCAAAAATATAATAATCACATTATACATTCCAGGTGGACATGCCTAACGTGCCGCGCTGTTCAATAGACGGGCCCGAACACGACGGGTTCTATCTCCTGAAGAAGGACTCTCAACGAAGACTGACACTCTCCCGTGTGCTAGAGCAGGATAGCGAGAAGATTTGCTCGAAGTGGATGCTCAGTATACACCAGGACTTTGGGACTACGGTGCTGACTATGGTACGGTATTGATTAAGTTTAAAAAATGCTATTTAGGGTTCCGTAGTCGAATGGCAAAAAATGGAACCCTTATAAAAAAAAGGAGTTGAAAAAGCATTAAACAAGCATATTTTAAATTAAACAATATTAAGAAGCATTTGAATACAAAATTATGAAAATGGAATTAACTGTGACTGCTTCTAAATTATGTTTCATTTAAAATGTGCTTGTTTTATGCTTTTTTCAACTACTTTTTTTTTAAATTGAATACATAAACAAACACATTGTGATTGGGTTGCCTGATGACTATACGTACCTAGATACATACAATATATACGTACCTAGAATGAGTAAATATAGGCATAAACTTGAACAATTGATTCTCCTTATTTGCTCTAACAAAAGCTGAGACACATGGCTACAAAAGATTGCAAATAAGGCAGGTAACTATAGCTGTTACGAAACGCAAGAATACATAAATGCCGGGTAAATATAGTAAATAGTTAAGCCGCACGACAAATATTTATATAATTCGGTACACACGGCGACACATCAAGCTATACATTTCCAGTATAACATGGCCTCGCGTTTTATAGATTTCCCGTACAATGAGAGATCCGCATAAACTGGTTTTAAACCGACTTTAAAAAGGAGGATTAATTCGGATTGCTTATATATTTTTTATGTTTGTTGGGGCATAACTCGGACTCTGTTTTTATAGTCAGTGACCAAAAAAACTAAATTAAACAAACAAAAGTCACCGACTTCAGAGGCTAAAGTTTATTTATTGCAAAAAAGTTTTTGTGTAGCTTGATTGGTCGTCGTGCGTACATTTGTAACTACTAGTCGAATATCCAACCACAAGAATAATAAATATTATTATTATACCTGAGGAGACTGTCGTTAAGCAGCTGGATCAGAGGCTTGATTCAGAAAGCAGTACTGCTGGACACGGCTTGTATTATTATTAGGTTTCTTTCTCTGGAGCCCTGACTATTATAATATATACCTATTATTTATAGATATATATATATATATATATATATTGAATATTTCAATTAAAAATGTAAAAAAAGTAGTTGGAAAAACTAAGAAACCCGACTGAAAAATCTGAAATTATGAAATTGGAATGAGCCCCGCCTGCTTCCTAATTTTGTTTAATTTAAAATGTGCTTGTTATGCTTTTTTTTGTCGGGTTTTTTAGTTTTTGCATAAGAGACGTAAAGCAACAGATACGATTTGAATTTTAATAAAAGCTAAAGCTCTTCCACATCATCATCATCATCATCATCATCTGCCTAGCCTTTTGCCAACTATATTGTGGTCGGCTTCCAGTCTAACCGGATGCAGCTGAATACCAGTATTTTACATGGAGCGACTGCCTATCTGACCTCCACACCCCAGTTAGTACTGGGTAATACGATACCCCTTCGTAAGACTGGTTGTCAAACTTTTTGGGCCACTGACTACATAACGACTGTCAAAGATCTACAAATGACAGCCGGGACCAACGGCTTAACGAGCTTTCCGAGGCACGGAGGAATCTCGGTATGTAATGGCTAGCACGGCCTAGCTAAAGCTCTTCCACATGATCGCCATAAAAAATGTCAATAACTATGTCTGTTAGCGTACTATTGTTAGAGTGCAACATTTGTCATATGTGTCATTGTGTACTCACATAAGTGCGAAAGTCACTTTGATGAGGATCTGCAACTAGAAGAATAATACAAAAAACATGTTCCTTTAAAATAACAATCAGTCACATTCATTGTTTTCAAGTAAACACTGAAATTAGTAATACAAATGACAAAAATGGCGGGTTGACTATGCAAACAACACACTATTTATGTCATATCGTCGGGGATAGTGCAAATCCGCGGAACTAGCATTGGATAATTCCGCGTATCTGAAAAATGTGGCCAATTTCAATTACGCATTGTTGTAGCGACTAAATTAATTAATTTAATAGATTTCTACTGTTAACAGTACATAGAACAAATGGATTGCTACTATTCATGTAAAAATGAGGTCAAAAACGTTGAATTAAAAAAAAAAATAAACTTATAACCTTCCCCTGTAAACCTACACGAAGTGCACTTTACGTATGGTACGAGGGCGGGTCAATAAGTCCGTGACTTTTGGAATAAAACACAGATTTTTTGATAAAAAAATAATTTTATTTTTCAACGTAGTCTCCCTTGAGCTCTATACACTTTGTCCAACGCTTCTCCAATTTTTTTATCCCTTCCAAAAAAAATGATTTGTCGAGGTCCTCAAAATAGGCCTTTGTTTGCGAGATGACTTCATCATTGGAGTCAAATCTTTTTCCACCAAGCCATTTCTTCAGGTTTGGGAACAAGAAGTAGTCGCTCGGAGCCAAATCTGGAGAATAGGGCGGATGAGGGAGCAATTCATAGCCCCATTCATGGATTTTTGCCATGGCAACTGCACATGTGTGCACCCTTGCATTGTCTTGGTGGAAAAGAACTTTTTTCTTGGCCAAATGAGGTCGGTTTTTTTTCAAATCGTCATTGAATCGGTCCAATAAGTTGGCATAATATTCCCCATTGATTGTTCTTCCCTTTTGAAGGTAGTCAATGTGGATTATCTCGCGTGCATCCCAAAAAACAGTCGCCATAACTTTATTGGCTGACAAACCCACCTTGGCCTTCTTTGGCGCCGATTCACCCTTAGAAACCCACTGTTTTGACTGTTGTTTGGTTTCTGGTGTGTTGTGATGGATCCATGTTTCGTCCACGGTTACAAAACGGCGCAAAAACTTCTCCATATTGCGATTAAACAACGCCAAAGCTTCCTGTGAAGTTGTTACACGATTGCGTTTGTAGTCGACTGTGAGCAAACGCGGCACCCATCTTGCGGAAAGCTTTCTCATGCCCAAGTGATCGTTCAAAATTGAAACCACTGAGCCATGCGAGATCCCTACGGCTTCCACAATCTCTCGCACTTTCAATCTTCGGTCGGTCAACACCATATCGTGAATTTTTTCGATTGTTTCGGGTGTAGAGACCTCAACTGGGCGTCCAGGACGTTCGGCATCTTCAGTGCTTGTACGGCCACAACGAAATTCAGTAAACCACTTTTTTACCATTGAAATCGATGGTGCAGAGTCCCCATAGTATTTATCAAGCTTAGCCTTGGTCTCGGTAATGGTTTTTTTTCGCAAGAAATAATGCTTAATAAGCACACGAAATTCACTTTTTTCCATTTTCTCCTCAAATTAGTGGGTAGTCTGATAAAAATAGCTGTCAAACACAAACTAACTGACGCAGCAAGTTTAAATTTTGCCAGGAGTCAACTGACAGATGCCTGTTGACAGGAGCAGTGTTGCTGTTTCAGTAAAGAGGTCAGAAATTCAAAAAGTCACGGACTTATTGACCCGCCCTCGTAGATTCGCGGATTTGCACTATCCCCGACGATATGTAAAATAAAAACACATCCTACCATCCTAATTCCATAAGACTTAAAGACATTATTACTTTTTACAGGCCCACCTCGAAATGCTCCGCCTCGCCCTCAAAGAATACATAATGGACCAGAACAGAAGTGTCATAGAACAAGCCATAATAACTTTAAAAGAAGAATTAGACTTCGATTCAAACGCCATTAATGAATTACATTCAGCCATCTACATGTTTCAAGAAGCCGTCAATGCAGTGTTGAGGATGCATAGCATAAAACCTCATTGGATGTTCGCTTTGGATAATTTAGTGAGGAATGCTGTTCAGGCTGCTATTACTGTTTTGTCGCCAGGTGAGATATATTATTTTTATTTGAATATTATTTCAGAAAACATATTGTTAGAACTGTTGATAGGTCTTGTAAAAATGTAATCAATAAAAAAACAGCTCGTTCTTTCGGCCGCACATCATTGGTAACACTTTGATCTTGAGCTGGCCTAACTTAGTACGAAGTTTCAATGGGATAAGATGTCAGCATACAATACACCGGTTGCCGTTTACATACAAAAAAGTATCCGTAAAGTCATAGCATAAGCATAATCAGCCTATTAATGTTCCTACTGCTGGGATGCAGGCCTCCTCTCTATGAGAGGGAATGGGCTATAATCCACCACGCGGGCCCAGTGCGGGTTGGTAGATGTCACATGTCTTCGAATTTTGGTTCTAGGACATGTCGGTTTCCTCACGATGTTTTTCCTTCACCGTTTTGAGAGCAGTGGGAGCGTATAGTCATAGTGCATATTATTTGCAGTGTCTGTATTTGGATGTCGACTTTCAATAAAAATAGTCTATGATTAATTTTACCATAGAGGCAAAGACCCTAAACAATATTTTGAAAGCAGTGTTTCTAGAAGTTATTCCTGTACCTAATTAATAATTTCGATATGTCGTGCCTTGGTGACAAATATCGTTATTTATTGAATACTTTATACTCTTCTCAGATGATAATATGTCGATTTCGTCTGATTTCTGGATTCTGGAAATCGACACGTTTTGGGACTACTATAATAAAATTGGTAAAAATTATGTTCGTGTTCCTCATACGCTGTGAATATTGTACACTAACGGAGTGTCAAACTCATGTTAACTCCTCTAATTGGCTGAATACTACAACCAATCAAAGAAATCACTTGACATTAGCTCATTAGGGTTCCGCTCTTAAAAAGGAACCTTAGGATCACTTTTTGTCCGTCTTTCAATGAAGTTATTATAGAAACCAGTTGTATATGTATACAAACATGTTTTTGATTTCAAATCCATATGTAAACGTGCACACTTTCAACTTCCATAGTATAAATAAACATAGTTTACCACATTCATTCAACGCAGCCAGATATCGCTATCAGATAAATTGTGCAGGGGTCTCTAACTGCCATGCTGTACTTTGGGACATATAAGTCGGCTTATTTTTCTTAACTAAGCATCAAGAATTTTCCATTAAATGGGCGCTGAGCTACTGTAATTAGTTACACTGTGGTACAAACAACTGTTTGGTTCTCCAGAGCTGGGCGCAAACCTAGCGGGCCAGGACGGTCGCCGCGGCGGGCCGGGCGTTGCGCCGGACGCCACACCTTCCGCCATGTCTTCCACTAACTCGGCGAGAGATACACACGCACTACATTCTCTGAGGCATGAGAACCAGAAGTAAGTAGTTTAATATCTTATAGACTGTCTCAGGGATGTCAAGGCCGGTTCTTGCCAAAGCGGAGACGTGCAAGAATCAATCACATTGGTTGAAATCCTCATCGCGTGTCTTTTGTCGCTTGTGATTGGTCGAATCTTGCTCGACTCCGCACCGCCCTGCTGGTCTCCGCTTTAGTGAAAATCTAAGAAAACTTAGTAACTGTGAGAATTTTCCCAATAAGAAAATTTCATAAAAGTTCACTCGAGATGGAAATGCAATCAGTGTGAAGAATGCCTATAATATTTCGGCTTTCTGCTTCCTAGATTACATCAAGAGCTTCTAGAAAGTTACCAGCAGTATCAGAGTCTGCTGCGACAGATGCTGGAGGAGCAGAAGACGCACACGATGATACTCAGAGATATTGTTGAAAAGAAGTCGCGGTAAGTTTATTAGAATTATTAACGCAATGTTTTGAACAATATTGAGATAGCTTATTTATTGTATTGCCAAATTTTATGGCATTTTGAAGTTAAACTTTCCACAATTTAATTGGAATATTCCTTATTCGACAATCTGTATCAGCAGTGCTCTACAGTGGGACAATAATGGGATGGTATTATTATAACTAACAATACTGATAATAAACAACTACTACTACTAGCTTGATCTATTCGACGAAAAATTCAGAACATATGTATCTAATAATCTTTTTAATAGACCTTTAGTTTATCTATCATCAAGAAGTGGGAATATCCTACAGGTGATACTAGGACTAAAACTCCAGATTTAAAAACTAAGCAATGCGAAGAATGAGTGTGCACTCAGTAAGGTGGATGTCAAAGCAGTAGTAGGGCGCGCGCAGCTGCCGCCCGCGCTAGTGATGTTGCCAACAGTCATTGAATCTGTAATCTCTCCCAGCAGTGTGACCCCAGAGGTATTCGCAAGCCAAAGCGAGCCTCCTTCAGAAGATGTCGACACAACCGACGGTGTGGACGAGGCAGAAGCGACGCGCCTGCGCGAGTGGGTCGTGGCCAGGGGACTGCCGCACGCCGTCAGCGACTCCCTGCTGCGGCACTGCTACGTGCTGCCTGACCTGCTGCTGCACGCGCAGCGGGAGGACGTGGCGAGGCTGCACCTGAAGTAAGTGATACTTTACTTTTCAAACAGACGAAGGGTCTTTTCTGAAAAAACAGGCGACAATGAGGACGAGTTAGCAAACATGCGTGTGCGCGTGCACTCAGTAGAACTTCAGATGTTTTATCTATCTTTGTAATTAACAAGGGCAATGGATGGAATAGAGACGAAAGGTCAGCGTTTATTTGCTCGAGTCAGCCTGAATCGACACGGTTTGGCACAGTTGGGCTGAAAAATACTTATTCGATTTTGCCGCTCAGCCTGCACCGAGTCAGTTCGACCGGAATATTTTTATATCCTAATTTCAAACAG
This sequence comes from Noctua janthe, assembly GCA_910589295.1. Taxonomy (NCBI): domain Eukaryota; kingdom Metazoa; phylum Arthropoda; class Insecta; order Lepidoptera; family Noctuidae; genus Noctua; species Noctua janthe. The sequence continues at coordinate 6,623,058 of OU342561.1, forward strand.
ATGAAGCACGCCTTATTGTTAGTCGAGTGTTATATGAGTGTGAAGTATAAGAAAAAAAATCAGTAATCCGTTTACGGATACCGTCGTTCCGTAGTCGTATCGCCGATTTTACTTCCGTATTATATTCCACTACATACATTCTTCCCTTTTGACTGACAAATAAATCATACTCAAACTTTCCACAGAGGCGGCATCGAGCTCCGACTATGGCGCGCAATACAAGAACACCGCCTCCACAACAGTCCCTCCCACCTCCGGCGCACCAGCAGTACTGAAACAGACATGGATACCAACTCCATAGTCGTAGTCGAATGCCAGCGATGTAAAGCTACCCGCCGCACCCTATCTAACAACTCATCCTGTTCGAACAACCCCACCATAGTCATCAGGGATCAACTGAACGGGGATGAAACTGTCGCTGAGTACTACGGGGAGAACGGGGTCGTCAACCTTTGACTACTGCGCGGATGGTGCACTCTGCAGTGAATGGTCTCTTTGGTAACGGCCAGGGGTTGTCAATATGTTCTTAATTTGAAAATAGTTACGGTTTTGCTCGTTTATAGCTTTATGTATAAGGGTGTTGTTATACTCACGCGATCGACATGGTTATTTAATCGATTTGACGTCGATCGTGCTTTACTTTTTTTATTAGATCGATGAAATCATTCGATTTTGGTTGATTGACTTGCTCAAGGTTTATCGACTCAGCATTCATCAATTAATTTGAGCTAGTAACCCACGCGATTTAAACTTGATGCAGGTTCAATCGTTTGAGTGTAGTAAATACCCTTAAGATACTTTCAGTTAAAGCAAAATGTATCAAATTAGTATATTAGTATGCTCAATACTAACCGTAGCAATATAGAAAGTTGACTAAAACTGGTCGTTCTGGTTGTATTGGTAAAGTGATAAGCAATTTTGAGACAATATCTTACCATGATGAAATTATTGATTTCTCATTTTAGTGTGTTCATTAAAGTATAAAAGTTTTGAGTGAAAGTATGTCACAAATGTCCGATTAAATGGTCATAACATTAGTGTGCTGTAGCAATAATTAAAAAAGAAATAACACACGTGTAACTGCACAAGGATCTTCTTCGCGCGTTGTCAAAACTTACGCCGCCATTTTGTTTATTCAACACATTTTACAAAATGGCTACCAACAGCGCTTATCAACTTTCGAGCGCGAAGAGGTCCTTTGTGGCACTGTAGAAGTTTTAAATTAAAAAAAAGTAGTCGTCCATTCGTTAAAATTGCTGTTGCTGTTAAAAAAAACTAAAATAACACCGCTTGAGGCCTTGAGTGTATCATCCGAATAACATTATGTAAATATAGCTTCGTATTTATTTAATATGTCGTTACTAGTCTCTGTAAATAATTATAATTTCTCTGATAAGCATAATATTAAGATGAACGCTAAACGGAAGGTTTTCTCGTATATCTGAGCAAGGGTATTAGACGAATCTATGGAATAGATTGTTGAACTCGGAGTCCTGGATTCGATGCGCAGATCGGGTTAGGTTTTATTGAGTTTTTCTCAATAGCACCACGGATTCTGAACGTCACATACATGGGACTTCTTCTTCATAACACTCTTGGCAGAGCGTCTTCTGTAGGGGCAGATGGGATCCTCCTCATGATCGTTTACCATTTCTCCCTGCAGGCCGAAATCATCTTACTCGAACATAATATGCTAAATGCGAATTTACATGTATAACTTTCGTGTATCTCTTGGGGAAATACAGTAGTATTTCACGACCTACTTAACATCACGCCTGGAATACCCGAAGGGTTAGGCTGAGGTGTACTTAATAGTACACCCATATTGCGGCAGTTATGTTTAAGTCCCATGTAAAAGCGGGTGACCCTATTAACATCGACCGGGCACAAGTCTCCGTGGCTGCTACTAAGAAATTTCTAATGGAAAAACTCAATAACACTTTCCAACCTGGGAATCGAACCTACGACCTCATGCTCAGCAGTTGCGCTTGCGACCACTAGAGGCAGTCTACGACCTACAGTTGTCTAATAACCTTGGTCAGCAAGTAGTCTTGCACAAAATATAGTTTAAATGGTGCTACTGCGTTGTGATGGTTAATTATTAACAAGTGCCTTTTGTTAACGCTTGCACTTTAAGTTAAAAAAACGAACGAAGTTATGCATATTGTAAATGTGTAATTATATTGATTAACGTTACGATTTCGAAAGTTTTTCCAAAGGAAATAATCGCTTCCATTCTTGATTGTTAGTTGTGAAATATGTATATTACGTTGTAAATGCATTATTCGCGTAAAAACGGAATACAAAAGAATCTGATTTCAATATCGCTACTTCAATTTGTAGCCATGTCTTAAAATAGATTATCCCCATAATTATGACATTGAGAACGCTTTAACGCGTTCAAAATTGTTTATAACCATTGAAAGAAGAATAATTCACCATTTAACTGGCATATAAGCTTAAAGCATTACTATTTACAAGTGCCTACAATATGTCTAGTATACAATACTATAATAATTATATGTATATTCATCCTTAGAAGCTATATCTTTTGAGTGCCATACGTACATATTTTCTTTTAAATAACACTGTATATTTTTACTAAGATTAATATTTACTGTTATTAACTAAAGATTTTATAAAACTTATAAATAATAATCATCGTGATCTGAAAAAACTTAAATATAATTCAGAATTAATTATGTCTCTAGTATTACTAAGATATTGGGCCTAAATACCCTAAGCAGGTAATCTTGTAAAACGTAGGTCTGTATGACTTTCTACTAAATAAATATCACTATACAGAGTGTAATTTTCGTGTATAATAAACACGTTTGTTTTAGAGGGCTAGGTGTACTAAAAATTAATACAAAATTATCAATTGCTAAAGCATAATCATGAGGAGCTCGTGGCTAAGTAATAACAGCCGCTCGGATCGACATTTAGGTTAAGCCGCGCTTGCCTAGGTTGGTCTGTGGATGGGTGACCACCCATTACATACCGAGTTTCCTCCGTGCCTCGGAAAGCACGTTAAGCCGTTGGTCCCGGGTGTCATTTGTAGATCTTTGACAGTCGTTATAGGTAGTCAGTAAGTCTGACAACCAGTCTTACCAAGGGGTATCGTATTACCCAGTACTAACTGGGTTGTGGAGGTCAGATAGGCAGTCGCTCCGTGTAAAATACTGGTATTTAGCTGCATCCGGTTAGACTGGAAGCCGACCCCAACATAGTTGGGAAAAGGCTAGGCAGATGATATCAATTGCTAAAGCATAATCTTGTCTTGTCGACCGTATGTCTTAGAACCGAAAATTCGAAGACGTATGAAGTCCACTAATAAGTGCTGGGCCCGCGTAGGGAATGACAACAGAGAAGATCCCAGCACCAGCAGTGTGAAACATAGGCTGCTCTAATGGTCGTGTATTATTTCTTGTGTTCAAACATTCAACTATTTCTATACTGCTTAATAAAAAAAAACACTGGCCTTTTCGAATCCTCATACATTTATTATAGCTGATTTTATCAACGAAAGACCTTATTCTAGCCTCTAAAAACGCACTGTTTAGAACTACCATACTAGCCTGATTTATCTACTGCCTTACAGTATGTAGCCATATTGTATATCAACGTAACAATACTCAGTAATACTTTTGTGAAGTACAAATACCATACCTTATACGTAGAAAATAGGTTCTATATTTACATGAAGGTGTGACCAAGCTGCCACGGACAGTCAGTCATTTGATGGATCTTAAGTCACTGTTTTAAATTTCGAACCACATAGGAACTTATCCGTAGTCCCACCGCGTGGGATAAGTTTATTCGAAAATGGAATTTCGTCGATTCCTTTATCGATTTTCGTCGATGTGCAGCAGTGTGGTCGCATCTTTACAAATTCAACATACGCTTGGGATGAACCCCAATTACTATGAAATTGTTCTTAGTTTTATTTAGACATAAGTGTTATTACGTCTAGCGTTTATTTGAGCTAAATAGTAGAGGAAACTGCTAAAATTATAGCTTTAATTTAATGTCATTAATATTAGACGTAGAATTGTTTTGTTTGGATATTCGCAGATTATTTTTTTATACTTAATTAAGTATGCATAGAAAAGTTAATTGGAGTAAAAAAGAGATGCTTATTTCAATTTAAAAATGTTTATAAAATGAGTCCATTTTTGAGATAATGTGGAAATAACATCTTTAAAAAAATATTTACTATCTCATTAATACGTAATTCCTTTGGAAATGTATCCATTGAATATAATACTGTCGGCTTTTGAACAAAAAAAAAATATAAATGTCATCACATCTCGCTTTATTTTTATTTTGAAATTATTACAACACTTATTTATAAATAAAGTCAAAAGATCTGTTTTTTTGTACGACAGCTTAGTGACCTCTAAATTGGTCTACAAAGATTTTTTTAAATTTTATACTGTTTATAATATACTTTTATCACGTACTTTTGTTTATCAAAACTATTTGCTGTTAAAATGTTTTTTTTCTTCTACAAAACTGTTTTATTCATCATTTTAGGTTTTCTCAGATATCAATTTTGCACACTATTGTACTTTCTTTTGAATATTAAACTACGATAAGCTTGTAATTAATATTCATTATGTCACCTTGATCTAGTAACTAACTATATACCTACTGGTAGGTAAAATCTGCCCATATAATTTAATATGATTTCTTTGAGTAGCTAATTAATAAATGATTAATTATGAAACTGTTATTTTAATTACCGACACCCCGCATTCGAATCGGACAAGAAAACCTACGTAGACTATTCAATCGTCGAGTCGCCGAAATAATAGGGGTTTGGTGGAAATTCAGAGTCAGGATCTACCTCTCTCAGTCACTCATCGGAGCATCCAATTGTCGGCATCTTCAAATTTCTTCCAAGTATTCTATGAATATGTAATTAATTCCATAATAGCATATCTAAATAACGGAAAACAAAGAAATTCTACACCCACGTCCCTTTGGATAGTTACATTCAACTGCTGGTAGATGGCGTTTCCTGTCTCGTTTGATACAAAAAAAATAGACCATTGGGTAAAGTGCAAGCCACCGCCAGCTGGCAGGCAGGCGAGCGAGGCGAACGAGGCTCTTTTCTTTCATCCTTCGTTCGGCTCTTCCGATAGTTCGCGGTGTGAACCTCTCCCGCCTCGCTCGCTCGCTCGCTAGCTGGCGGTGTCGCCTGCGCTTAATACACAATGTAAACGCTATATTTAGCTGTTACAAACAATTATTTATTGACGGTTGAAAAAAAATAAAGGTACCTACGTGTTCTAATGATTAGAAGAATAGGAATGTTCGTTATGATTATGCCTGGAAGCCGCAGATCGTTCCACGGAAAAGTATTACCGGCATAAAAAGTTTCTTATGTCTTCACCCAAGTCTAACCATGGTCTGTCTGTAAATATGACTATCTGTGTCCAAATCCGATCAGCCGTTAACACGTGAAAAACTAACAACAGATCGACAGAGTTACTTTCGCATTTATAATAGTAACTATGTAGTACGAATTAAGTAGTCGTTCATTTCGCCAACATATTGACTTACACCCCGTTAACTTATTTAAATCGGAATATAATTAATTAAATGTAAAACAGGGAACTACGGAGACGGCTTCACATTCTCCCAGGGGATGTATAAGACGTTTCAGAGACATTAATTCACCCAATGTTTGCGGCTAACGTCGGCTCTAATTTACATACAGTAAAACGTATGGGTTCCGCACCTCTAATGGCATTTGTGTTGGTACAGGCGGCCATTTAATCATGAGACGTCTGCTTGCCTCATAGTGTTGCTGATAATTTGCGAAAATATTAGGAGGAGGAGGAGCTTGTGGCTAAATAATAATAGCCTCTCGGATCGATCTTTAGGTTAAGCCGTGCTTGCCTAGGTTGATCTGTGGATGGGTGATCACCCATTACATACCGAGTTTCCCCCGTGCCTCGGAAAGCACGTTAAGCCGTTGATTCCGGCTGTCATTTGTAGATCTTCGACAGTCGCTACAGGTAGTCAGTGACCCAAAAAGTCTGACAACCAGTCTTACCAAGGGGTATCGTATTACCTAGTACTAACTGGGTTGTGGAGATCAGATAGGGAGTCGCTTTATGTAAAATACTGGTATTCAGCTGCATCCGGTTAAACTGGAAGCCGACCCTAACATAGTTGGGAAAAGACTAGTCTGATGATTAGAATAGGTAATAATTATGGACCATAGTTTTTCTCCAGAGCTTGTCTTTCCAAGGCGCCTAATCTTCAGAAAACAGATGGGGCGAAGAAGAGGTGCAGACAACTTACAGTAAAAAACACCCCGTTATCGGGTTACAATCACCATATGGGTTGGGTCTTTGAAAAATACATGTTAGAACACAATATGCCACACATGTCTAGAAAGTGAAACGACAGTATCTAACACTGAAAAAAGTAATGGGTGATAGTACCTATAGAGCTCATCTATACATACTTAGAAACTACCTACAGGTTCTCAATATCACCGCCGCCGCCGTCCAACTTAAGCCGCAAATTCGGCCGTTTTTCAGCAGCGTGCGGCGGGGCGTTATATGGGCACTTCCATTAAACAACCCGCTGCACGCTGTAAGAAACGCCTCTGCCAATTCGCAGCCTTAACAAGCCAAGCGTTGACATAATGACGAGATGCGTTGCTATCAATCTCATAATTATATTTGCCGACATGCTGACAACGCTATTTTATTGCTTGTTTGCACGCTGTGTTAGATATGTTATTAAAGTAACTGTCAAGTTAGTACCTACAACTAACATTTAAGAAAGTAGATAAGGAATTGATGGAATATTATAGACCCATCTCACTCATACCAGTCATCTCAAAGGTATTCGAAAAGTACATTTACAAACAGTTAGCTAATTTCATTGAAAAGAATAACACATTATGTGAAGAACAAAAAGGATTTAGGCAGCATAGAACCATTGATATGGCAATTTATGACTTTTTGTTTCCGATTATTAGAAATGTGGATAAACGATTCCCAATTTGTGCCATATTTTGTGATATGACGCAGGCTTTTGATTATGTCCATTACAATACATTGTTAAATAAGTTAGAAACCTACGGCATAAGAGGCAACGTGCTCGAACTAATGAAATCGTATTTAGAAAACAGAACACAGATAACCGAAATTAGTCGCATCAATGGAATTAATAAACATGAAGAGATATCCCGGTCACGAGAACGCAAAATTACATTCGGTGTTCCACAGGGAAGCGTTGTGGGCCCGTTTGGATTTATATTATATATTAATGATATGCCCACGTCCATTGAACATCCCTTAACTATGTTTGCTGATGATAGTACCATTACAATCCCGTGTAAAAACGTAAATACATATGAAACGGACATAAATAATTCTCTTGACAATTTGATTAGATGGCTAGATAAAAATAATTTGAATATAAATTTAAGCAAGACTAAGATAATGCACTTCAGACAACGTATGCCTCGTGTACCTAACCTTCACATACACCACAAAAATAACAACATTGATGAAGTAACTGATATACAATTTTTAGGATTACAAATAGACTGCAGTTTAAACTGGAAAGCACATATCGACATGTTGTGTAAAAAATTGAGTTCGTCTGCATTTGCTTTACATAGATTATCCTTAGTAGTAGATACAAAAGCACTTCTTTCGGCTTACTACGGTATAGTTGAATCTTACTTACGCTACGGTGTCATTTTCTGGGCGAACCGACAAAGAGACAGCATTTAAGGCTCAAAAAAGATGCCTCCGGTCAATGTTTAAAGTAAAAACCACCGACAGTTGCAAGCCATATTTCAAGCAGTACAACATATTGACCCTTCCTTCTATCTATATTCTTGAAGTGGCTATGTTTGTGAAGAACAATCCAAATCGTTTTGAACGTTCGGCCGATGTATACCCAAGAAACAGACGTGACAATTCAAAATTAAATAATGTACCGTGTCAAACCACTATGATGCGCAAAAGTATTTATTGCATGGCCCCAGTTATTTATAATAAATTGCCAAGTGCTTGGAAAGACTTGAAAACGGTGCAATTCAAAAGTACACTTCGTAAATTATTAATAGATAAAACGTATTACAGTGTAACTGAGTTTTTAACGGACAATTTTTATCAAACTACCTCGAATTGTCAATTGGTTAATTTTTTAGGTCTATTAATTAATTATTGTTTTGCTTACGGAATAATTATGGTGTATTGTCTATGACCTGGAATTTTAATGTTTGTTTGTTTATTTATCTTCGGACCACGATTTTGTATTTCTTGTTGACCTACTGTTACTGACAGTTTTTGAGGTTTAATGTAATAATTAAGTTATTTTTAGTGAATATTTGAATTTTAATAATTTTATTTAATGAGAATGACATAACTAATTCAATGTTCCAATAAGAATTTAAATTTTAACAATTTTATATAATAAAAAAGTTTGCATGCCGAATGGTGAAATATGGCAGAACTCTGATGTAAACCTACTACTACCTAATTATGTACAACCCATATTTGCAAATAAATGCTATTCTATTCTATTCTATTCTATTCTATTCTAACTCCATGAAAGAAATATGCACTAGGTTTAACCAAACAGAGGAATAAACTGAAAAAAGATCAGTGTGCAATTATGGACCTTCTTTCAACATGAAAATTCGGACTGGGGCAAGGCTGAGACATGCAACATAAAGACTTTTTTTCGCTTGGCAAAACCCTACCTGTTAGGTAAGACCCTAAAACAGGTCAGAAGGTACTCTGTTTACTTCTTTTTCCACAAGTGCAAGTAAGTACTACGCCCGTGATCTTTCTGAAGAAACCAGTATTGTCATACAATATTGTAAATACTTGCCCCACACCAGTTTGTCCTGTATCGTGGGTGCGTTTACAAACATTTAAACTCACATACACACAAACAGCCAGACCGGAAAAACTACCTGTAAGCGATACAAACATATGTTCCGTGCGGGAATCGAACCCGCGATACGCAGAGCAGCATCGAATCGCTCAGCCACTGCGCCAACCGTGCCATCCTGTTTGTTAAGACAATGTTGGCAACCCCCAGAATTTTAAAAATAAAATAAATAGACTTAAAGTTGATACAATACCGATCAGGCGACTTCGACTGCATTTATTACTAGAAGTAAAAACGTCCCTCTTTTTAACATTTCATTTTATTTGTAGAAGTTTCTGTCTTGCAGGGTGGATGTCTACTCAATTACCGAATCGTACTAATTATATTAGATATGCTTGAGACCGATTTGAATTTCAATTCTGCACCCCACACCTTGTCGGAAGAAGTTCATTGTTAATTTTATTAGTTGCCCGAAGGCATTTTAATGTAAATCTTACGCTGATCTTGTTATTTTGTCTACCTAGGTAGATACCTACTGTTGGATATGTTTTCGAAAATAGTTAATTTGCATAGTAAAAATAAACAAGGTGAGCTTGATTCAAACGATCTTACTCGTCTGTGTAACGTCTCGGTTTTAAAAGCTATAAAAAATCGTTATAATTATTGTATTTTTTACCGATCTTGCGGTGGTAGTGGTGGTCACCACTAATCACAGCCAACTAAGAAACCAGAAATTATCTAACTGAACTGGGTTATAATTAAAAAAAAACGCTAATTAATTAAATGCCTACTTAATTTGGTTGGAAACAAACTGGCGAACGCTCCGCCAACTATAATAATTATGACCATTTTGAGGGACCCAAATTTTTCATCGGTAATTTAAAAACAAAATCTACTATTCTCCTACAAAAGTGAACCACCTGCACGGTCAAAATTTATGAAACAGCAGTATTTTTTTTTTTTTTAATATATCTGTTTGGGTAATGTTCGGGGGTCCAGAATGATGTACTGAATACGTGGTAACCGTTTGTGCATCGGTGTTCCTCTCACCCTGTAATTATACTATTTCAGACGGAGTTGGACGGCCATATCGGTTGTAAACAGACCCTTCACATATTCGTCAACCAAGCATTCTGTACATCAAACTAAGTAACTTTACGCAAAACTTATTGCTGGGAATCGACTTTTTTTTTTGGGGTGAAAAATCACGTTTTACGATAGGTCTCGAGGGAAAGCACTCATAGCATTGTGCTGATGAATGGATTGAACAGTACGGGGGTCGTGGAGGTGTGTAAAGTAAAAATCTTACATTAAAAACATGTATTTAAAAAAAACTTGTGAAAAAGTTGGAACTTTGACCCCCAATATCTCAGTAACTAGAAGGTTCTCAGGTATGGTCTAGAACAAAAAAATGATCGCAGTGACGGGGAGAACAAGTGCCTTTGTTTGTGTTAAGGGTCTATTTACACCCTTTATATGTGCATCGGCTATGGCTATTTCGCTCGGACCTGCTTGGGCGGTTGCCACTCTATCTACTGTGACCCGAGCCGTAACGTATTGTCAACCCACCAATAGAAAGGCCACTATTTACCTACATGCCTGCGTTTCCAACTATTACCTATAGCATAACGGAAATACTAAAACATAATTATAATAGGAACCAAGCATATCGAATGTCCTTACGTACGTTAATTTACGTTACTACCGCTATCACGAAGCATATTTAGTTAATTACAACAGAGCCACTATGTTGTTTGTTTACGTAACGCTACTTTGCGACAAAGCAGGACTTTGCCACAGTGTATGTAAAGATAATCAGTAGACCAACTGGGGCATTTACGGGGGTCTGTTCCCAAAGGATGCTAAGACTAGGACTATTAGGACAATTTAACTATTACTACTACTATTGTTTTTTTTTCTAGTACTATTTTTATGCTAAACGAAGTAAAAACAGTCAAAGAAAGCAAAGATAAGAATTCTAACTTTTGTCAGTTCTAACTTCAAGCAATTACTTAACTACAGAATAAAAAGCGTATCATAAGTACCTAATTACTTTTACTCAAGTAATCTCTTGTACTTGTTTATAGACACGGGTGTAAGACTCCGCTGTATGTCCGTCAGTCTGTATTTTTGTAACCGTAATAAGCAGACACCTGAAATGTCCACAGAATATGTACCTATTACTAGGGCCTCTATAACAACAAATTATAAAAATAAAATAAAGTAAAATATTAAAGAAACATGTTTTTTTCGATATTAAATCAGAAAATTAATGTTAAATATTGTACCTTTATTATATCATTATTTATTGTTTCCTTTGTGTACGAGCCTGACTCTGACTTGGTCGGTTTTTGAAGATCAAACGCGGGTGCAGTGTTGTCAACTAATCTTTCTGTATGTTGCACTACACACATTAGACATTACCACTTGTCTTGACAAGGTAGCTCCAACTGTCTCACTGTTTACAATTTGTTCGTAGTTGAAATACTGTTTGTTAATACCATTGTGTACTGTAACTGTACTAGCAAAGTTATCGATAGTGCGTGCTTATCGCATGCTACAACACTATTACACATCCAGACAACGACCACTTGTTTTAAACAATGCTAGGTGCGGCCTTGATTTCAATGATTCATTTACATAATAAACTATGTACCTACTGAACGGGATCATGGTAGTCATGAATATGAACAACTTTCACTATAGTACCAATTTTGATGTAAGTAACAGAGGTGTATAGAACACCCACATTTCGCCAGGATTGTGTAAGTCCTGTGGAATAAGGGCGACCCTATTGCCGAAAACCATACCCGAGAAGCACTTTACCCGATCTGGGAGTCGAATTCAAGACGTCATATTCAAAAATCGCGCTTGCAAAATTAGTCTGTAGTCTCTTTGTCTGTGTGAGGCAGACTAATATCAATAATATTTTTTTAAATAGGTATACACATATACATAAATATAGGCTCTCTTCTTCATAGAGATCTACGTTAGGGAATGGGCAACTACAGTACTTTCACAGTTTTTGTGCCTTGTGACTGGGACTGTAGCTATATTTTACTGTTGTCTTTGTTTCGATAATTCAAAAGTGCCTGTAACTGGCCTACTTGAAATAAATGCTTTGATTTTGATTTTGATGCTGGCTCCTTATTACAAGTGGCTTAAAACATAACTGGCTTAATGTGGGCGAACCGTTAGGTACACCTTTCCCTAACCCATCATCATCTGCCTAGCCTTTTCCCAACTATATTGGGGTCGGCTTCCAGTATATATTTTACATGGAGCGACTGCCTATCTGACCTCCACAACCTACTGGGTTATACGATACCCCTTGGTAAGACTGGTTGTCAGACTTTTTGGGCCACTGACTACATAAAGACTGTCAAAGATCTATGAAAGCCGGGACCAACGGCTTAACGTGCTTTCTGAGGCACGGAGGAAACTCGGTATGTAATGGGTGGTCACCCATCCACAGACCAACCTAGGCAAGCACGGCTTAACCTAAAGATCGATCCGAGCGGCTGTTATTATTTAGCCACGAGCTCCTCCTAACCCTTCGGGGATCAGACCTCCGGTGTGATCTCATGGCGACATGGAGAGAGCGACTGTCGCAACCCCGTGCAGGGCACGCCACCATAGTGGCGATAAGTCCCCTCTTTGAGGAGTGGCTAGAGAGGCGCCACGGCGCCCTCACCTACCGCCTGACGCAGGTCCTCACCGGACACGGTTGTTTCGGGAGGTTCCTGCACCGAATCGGGCGTGAGGAAACGCCCGGGTGTTTCCACTGCGAGGATCGTCCGGAGGACACGGTGGAGCACACCGTGGAGGTCTGCCCCGCTTGGGCGGAGCACCGCCGTGTCCTCGTAGCGGCGATTGGCGGCGGCGATCTCTCGCGTCCGGCCTTGGTTCAAGCCATGGTCCGGAGCGAGAGGGAATGGGAAGCCGTCACCTCCTTCTGCGAAGCAGTCATGCTAGTGAAGGAGGTGGCGGGACGTGAGAGGGAAAGAACCTCACGTCCCAGTCGCCGCGGGAGACGCCCTGGGCGTCGGGGGTCACGTGGTGGCTCCCGGCCACCGTAGGCGCGGGCCTGTGGACGGCGAGTTATGGGCCAGCTCGCCGTCCAGCCGTCTTATGACGACAGGCTGTGTTGACGGCGCGTTCGTGTTCCACGTGCGCCTCAAAGAGATGTCAGCAAATAAGTAGGGGTCCGCAAGGGCCGATGCCTGCCAGGGCTGCGGGACTGTTCGAAAGAGATACCGTGGCCCTGGAACACAAAGGGCAAAGAAGGAACATGGATGGGTTTTAGTCAGTACAAGTCTGACACTCCCTTCCGCTCCGCCCAGAGTGGGGGGGGTCATTTGATGATTTCCCATCCGTAAAAAAAAAAAAAAAAAAAAAACCCTTCGGGGATTAAAGGCGTCGAGTTATGTATGTAAAAGAGCTGTTACTAGATACAGTACCTAAAATGCAATATCTGTCCAATGGCAATAATAGAAGAGTCGATTTTTCTAAAATTAGTTTTAAACTGTAATCCTTTTTTACACGGTGTTATGTTACAAGTAATTGTACCTAAATGAATCTAGTTAGACAACATTTTCGTTATTCCTAAATCGTTGAGATCGACTTTCCCTATAAAAGTTAACGTAGAATTAACGTGTTTTATACATATGTATAACGTCGGAGTCGGTTGGCAGTGAACCAAAACGTTGTTACTTACATAATGTGGATTTATACCAGTCGCGAGAGATCGCTAAAGCGGAACCTCGCCGTCTGAGCCGCCAGCAATTTGCAAGAAAGTGATGCTCTTTAACGTGCACTCTAATACGTTATCCTAATCTGAGATAAGTTTTTGTGGAGGTGGTCGTTTATTTGTTCTTTTTTCGGTCGCTAGATATGTGTGAAAATAGCTAAGGAAGTAAGGACAATTACATTTTTTAAGTTATGAAGAACAATACAGTAAAAAAAAAGAAAAAATAGAAATGCAATTGTGATGGTTGGGTAATACAAGTAATAAACAAACAATACATACCAACATCACATCTCGTAAGCGACCTTATTGCCATCAACCGGGCACAAATCCAGACTCCGTGGCTGCTACTGAGAAATTCCTGATAGAAAAACCTAATAACACTTTGCCCGACCCGAGAATCGAACCCAGGACCTCATGCTCAGCAGTCGCGCTTGCGACCACTAGACCGAACGACGCAAAAAAAACAATATGACAATACAAATAAATAAAATCAAGTGAATCCCAAAGTTTTCGTTGTATGCATAGCATCGATAGCACCTTTTTATAAATTCATTTAAGCCCGTGTTTGGCGACACGTGCTCCGCTGCACTGAACACTTTACCTTATACCCCAGAGAGGCGAGAATCGAAATCCATAGATCGCACCGACAGACGTTCTACCACGTGTCGAAAGGTCTCAGATAATATAATATAAAAGCTTTCAAGAGAATAGCGCTCCACGGCGTGTCTGAAGTATCAATTCAGCTTGTAAGATGACTACCTCTAGGATGTTCCAGACCTCTGATGGCTGTATTGGAAAATTGCTACGGCGAGCTCGCTACCCAGCGAAATCTCCAAGGAGCTGATTTTTATTAAAACTTTGTAAAAGGGATACTTGATCATGCACGTAGCTATTCCATTACATGTTATGTTATCACTATTATTAACATCAGTGTTTGTGAGAGAACTTGAGAATTTTCGACATTTTTAGGTAGTGTAGAGGATGGGGGTGGGTATCGTTAAACACAAAAGATGTTTTCCGAGCCGGTGGCTCGCAGTGAGAATCGTAAGAATGCGTACCGTACCTTGTGATATTTTATCACAGATAGAAAGGAACTTAGGGATTCCGCTGTTTGTTTGAACAAACGACTAACAAATACGTAGCGGAAATGGAAACTCGATTTTATTTACGTATATAAACAATTCAAAGGGATACCGAGTTTTTGAGGTAAAGACGCAATAGTTACATTCACTAAATAAATCAGCGATTCGCTGAATTCATTCCTGCTTTGAAATGCTCAAAGGGTTCGTTTGTGGGAAGAAAATTGTTCGATTTTAAACGTAATCTGTTCAGTCGAATGCCTCGTTGCACTTTTTGTAAAATAAGTGGTTTATTAACAATATTTTGTTTAGAATGTAACGTGCATACAGTGGGGAAGCCAGCGGGTATTTGCATATTGGCAACGCAAGCTGTCTTAATTTTGTCGTAATATGTGGCGGGGTCGAGATTGTGTGCCGATGTCGACTGCTCCCTACAATCTACACAACATAGGGTGTGTCTCCACATGTTGCTGTAACAATGCAATTTATTGTTTCAATCTGTGTACACGTTGAAATTAGAATGACATGAATATTGGATGCGTACAAATGTAATAATTTGAATGGAAATTCATGTTGCCTTTATGAATTCCCGGGTAGCTGTGGATGTAATTAAAACACACCCGCCAGACTAGAAACATATGCAGCTAGATGTACAGACAGACATAGTCATAGGCATCCTACCTATTGTACTATGCCCAATCGGGGTAGGCAATGGTCTCTGAGTGGATGACGGTTCGGCCACTGCCTGTGACTTTATGAATGATTGAATGGAAGACAAAAGCTGCTACAGACTGATCCCAGTATCAAGCCGGCACAATAGACGGCCGGAGTGCAATGTCCGATTTTGCCCTTTGTACGTAACGTCGGTATTAATGGAGTTAGCTTTCTCTTTGCTTTCCTATAAAACACTGAAAACGTTTTATGATGAAAATTCTCTCTATGTAAAGGAGAGATTGTTCGCATAAGTGTCCTCGAGAGGCCAAAACACCGGAGACTCAGATGCAATAAAAATACCAACGGAGGGTCAATCAGGTTAAGTGTTTTGTCCGGCGACTCGCGTCTACCGAAATAATATATTTTATACGAGGTTTGTATTTGAGTGGATGAAGAAATAGTTGGAATATGTTGGTGTTGGGTTGCGCGTGCTGGGCGATGCGCGCTGGCATGCCAGTATGCCACTCGCGCGCAAACTTTCGCTGTATACATTCCAATCTCGGGCGAAAATAAAAGGCATTTGCTCAAAAATCTGTTTCGATTACGTGAACTTATTTTATGAAGCCTTAGCAGATGCTGGAGGTGGGTAAAATAATGATAGAAAGTCTTGATCTATAATCACAAAGGGTATTGAGTTTTCTCGTGAATACAAGTTCGTTTAAAGCGAGCGAGACGCCCGTAAAATGTATTCAGCACCTGCACTTTCATTTCAGAGTTTCCGCTTTTCTCACTTCATTTTTTTTAACTTTTAGGTTTAGTATGAGGATTTTTTTATGTAGTTATCAATACATACAGGGTGTAAACAGACCCTTCACATATCCGTCAACCAAGCATTCTGTACATCAAACTAAGTAACTTTACGCAAAAATTATTGCTGGAAAACGGCATTTTATTTTGGGGTGAAAAATCACATTTTACGGTAGGACTCGATGGAAAGCAATCAAAGCATTGTGCTGATGGATGGATTGAATAGTACGGGCTCGTGGAGGTGTGTAAAGTAAAAATCTTACATTAAAAACATGTATTTAAAAAAAATACTTGTGAAAAAGTTGGAACTTTGACCCCCAATATGTCCGTAACTAGAAGGTTCCCAGGTATGGTCTAGGACAAAAAAATTATCGCAAAGACGGGGAGAACAAGTGCCTTTCGGATGTGTTAAGAGTCTATTTACACCCTTTATACAGACCTTAGATCAATTAGGCATGTTACAGTAATTCGATACAACTGTTAATAAACAACAGTAGTATAATATATATATATATATATATTTACACCCTGTATATATTGATACGGACAATTTAGGTTCGTAGTCAATTTGCTCAACAACTAATTGAACAGTTGAAAGTAGAAGCCCAATTTCTTCCAAATATTTTTGTAACTTAACAGTCTTAAGATTATCTTTGCCTTCCGCGAGTCTAGAACTTGTCATAATATTTTCGTACTTACTCAAACTCAGTTAGACTAAGTCGTAGCAACAGGTAGGAAAGAGGGTTCCCAAGTCTTAAGTATGTAGTTCGTCAAGAAGCGGATTTTAAAGAGGGCTGGCATTACATATTTCATGTCGTGAAGCATATGGAAAATGTCTGAAGTAAATTCAATAAGAAATTTTTCTTGATACAATGAAACTTTATTGGAGATTGTTGAAATGAAACCAGCCACGCATTTTTTAACCGACTTATAAAAAGGAAGAAGTTCTCAATTCGGGTGTATTTTTATGTTTGGTACCTCATAAATCGCTCCATGTAAAATACTGGTATTCAGCTGCATCCGGTTAGTCTTTAAGCCGACCCCAACATAGTTGGGAAAAGGCTAGGCAGATGATGATGATGACCTCATAACTAGTCATAACTCCGTAATTACTGGTCCGATTTTTGCTAGAGGAAGCTCGTACGGTGGTCCCATATAAATTTTATTCACACTGCTTATAGGTAGTTGCTTATTTTTTTTATTAGCTCCTATTTTGGTGACCTAAAAAATTAAACCTTTTCTGTTATGTTTATTATTATTTATATTAGCACTAGCTGTTGCCCGCGACCTTCGACCGTGTGAAATGATTACAAAAATATTACTTCCCTATTTTAATCGAATTTTGTTAACAATTTTAAGGCATATAATTTTTTTGCAACAACGGAACCCTACCTCTTTTTCTAAAGCCTAGCCTAGCCTGCTTATAACATCAGCTATCTGTCAGTAAAAGTCCCGTTCAAATCGGTCCAGTCGTTTCGGAGATTAACAGGACCAAACAGACAGAAAGACAGACAGAAACCAAAAAATAAAAAAAATGTTACAAGTATCGATATACTTTCATAGGCGTTCTGTTAAAAACTGTAATTTTGACATTACAAACAGACACGACAATTTTATTTATTTGTATAGAAGATATTAGATAGCATAAAGAATCCAGAAAAGTTCTGCCAGTGATGAAAGTCTACCTGAAATAAAAACACAAACGAATATCGATAACAGTTTGAGAAAGCATCCAATATTTTTAAATTTTAATGCAAGAATATTGTCAATGCAAGTTAAAAGGCGAGATGCCTTCGCCATTTTAATTAGCACAGAGCCGTCTGCAACGGTCCTGCAGTTCCATAATTTATGGAATACCAATTTTTCTCTTAGCAGAGCACGTCTTTGTAATAATGAGAAATTAAATTGGAGTGTCGTCTTCGGCGTAAATTTTAATGGGCATGACTACAGCGAAACACATTGTCAACAACTTAGGTATTATATTGTGTAAAATTATAAGGCAGAAGGTACACTCGATGTTAAAATAGTTTCTATGATATTATGTCTTGAAAGACATCTGTTGTGTCTGTTGTTGTTGTGTGCCCTGTTGTGTTTGTTTTTGTTCGTGTTCTGTGTCCGTTGTTGTTGCATCTTTATAGGTGCAATAGGTAAAGATGCTGTCCCATATATAACTTCAATTTCTACTCGACCAAGCGGAAGAAGAAGTGGAAGTGCCAGAGTAGTCCGCGTCATCCAAAATTTCTTACGTTTTTGCCATTTGCAGGTCAGTGGCAGGTTGTATGTTGATTCACGACCGTAATAAATATGGCTTAACAGGGTTATAATCATTGAAAAAAAAAATCTAAGATCATTTAATCCCATTGAATGACTTTTTCGTGAAAAAGCCCTTAACATTAGTGTATGTAAAGCGGCAGAAGTGTAGACCTAAGCTACACCTGACCTTAGTTCGCGCGAAACATTGTTATTATCATTTAATTCTAGACTAAGGTCCTTTATAGAAGTTCCGGAACGATGATATTGGAGACAATATCATACAGAGCTCGTCTCAGCGAGAGTAGGAAGAAACCCCGGCTGTGCTGCTATAGTCTGGTTATTTATTTATTTAAACTTCATGTACAATAGTGATACATAGGCGGACTTAATGCCACAAGGCATTCACTACCAGTCAACCTTTGGGTTAAATAAGAAAACATTGTGATAGGGTACAAAATAAATATATAAAAAAAACTTCTTGCTTGTTTCTTGCTTTCTATGCTATGATATGATACTTCTTCCACCCAAATTTTGATGAAACTGAGCCTTCTTCTCCGTACTTCTTCGTTCAAGGTTCGCAAACAGCGAAGGTTCAAGTTGCGTCTCGACCTCTTCAACTACTTGATTGAGTTGGAAGACATATTTAATCGATTTTCAACTCGGTATAGTGCAGGTAATTAAAACTTGGTGGAGTATATAGTGTTGCGAAAAATATTTTGATGTAGATTGGTCTGTAACGCATTGTCTTTTATGAAAGAGACTTCTGACAATAGCGCATTTGTGTCAACAGCCTTCAAGAGTCTGTTTCTGATTTTAGTGTTTGAATAGAAACTAGTCAAAATCTATTTTAGACTAGCTTTAGCCCGCGGCTTCGGTCACATAGATTTAGAGTACTCTGCTTGTAATAATGTAATTCAATCATGGTTCGAAAGACACGGCACCATCTATTATCAGAAGCACGTTATGGTTGTTTTCATCGGGAACAGTACTTTTTTGGGAATGAAAGAGGGTACCTTTCATCTCCAAAAAAGTATCCTATGTCCGGTTCTGTACACCTGACAACGAATATGCAAAATTTCAGAATGATTAGTTCAGTGGTTTAGGTGCGAAAAGGTAACAAACAAACAAACTTACTTTTGCATAAAGGGTGTAAATAGACCCTTAACATAAACGAAAGGCACTTGTTCTCCCCGTCACTGCGATATTTTTTTTGTTTTAGACCATACCTGGGAACTTTCTAGTTACGGAGATATTGGGGGTCAAAGTTCCAACTTTTTCACAAGTTTTTTTTAAATACATGTTTTTAATGTTAGATTTTTACTTTACACACCTCCACGACCCTCGTACTATTCAATCCATTCATCAGCACAATGCTTTGAGTGCTTTTCATCGAGTCCTACCGTAAAACGTGATATTTCACCCCAAAAAAAAAAAGTCGATTCCCAGCAATAATTTTTGCGTAAAGTTACTTAGTTTGATGTACAGAATGCTTGGTTGACGGCTATGTGAAGGGTCTGTTTACACCCTGTTTATAACACAGTAACATATAGTCAGGACTAGTAAGGATGAATGGAGATCCTTCAATATTCGAAATTCGAAGACATTTAAGTAAAATTCAATTCAGATTTTTAATGGCTTTGCCAGGCACTGCCAATCAGCTCTCCGTCCAGCTGCTAAAATAACGGAACCTTTTATAAATTAGCCGATAGAAAGATACTCGTACCTTTCCTTCGTATCTACAATAGCTACTATACGACTTGAAAAATACATTACGAAGACAAAAAAAAAAAAAAAGTTGCTGACAATAGTATTCATTCTGAAACCTATTATTACTAGTATTCTAAATAAGTAAGTCTGCTAGTTCTCTCTCGTACAATAATTACCCAAAACATTACGTATATACATAATATATTATTATTCGTCTAATTAGCATAAACACTAGGTATATTATCCCT
The DNA here is from genome assembly GCA_910589295.1 of Noctua janthe. Lineage (NCBI taxonomy): Eukaryota > Metazoa > Arthropoda > Insecta > Lepidoptera > Noctuidae > Noctua > Noctua janthe. The sequence goes on from OU342561.1 coordinate 6,643,433, forward strand.
AGACTTGGGTATCTAATTGTCTGTAGTTCCTATATGGGCGTCTTACTACCTAAGACTTTTAGAGCATCGCGACACTGTCTCGTGTCTTCTTGAAAGGATCAAAATGTTTTATTTATAAAACCTGGATACACCCTCGGGGAACTGGTAGATACTCGTAGACTTTGTCGCGAATTCTGAGAAAATTACCTTTGAAATGTACGACAAAATGTTAATACGTTTTCCGAGACAAAAGTAATTAAAATAAGGTTTATTGTTCAGTTGTAGGTGTCTCGTAGACCAAAAATAACTTGGAAAAGTAATTGGATATCTTTCTTTTTGAGGACCTGTCTGAACAAAGGTAAAATTGCCCACGGGAAACAGATCTCCTATTTCAAATGTTCTCCGGATACATCAATTGATGTATCCGGAGAACATTATAATAGGAGAACATTTATTTGCGACTGAAAACTATTGATGTCAGTAATATTTTACAAAACAAAATAATCACTGTAGCAGAAAGCTGTTCAAGGCGTTCAAGCTTCACACTTACATTATACTATGTGTTTACAAGTTAGTATAGTTACTATTTTTATCGACCATATAATTGTATTCGCATTATTTTGTTTTATCGCCGCGGAAGGCGCAAGTGTACCGCTGGCATTACACCAAGTTATTATATAGAGGGGGAAAGAAGGGGGGAGGGCACTAATTGGAAATACATGAGAATTTGCATTTTACTTTGTCTGTCGAACTCCCGACGGAGCAACGACGTCTCGCTCAAAATCCCTTTGTCGAATTTGAGTGCACCTTGCATATAGCTGTTTGCAGTATTTATTAATACTACAGTTTAAATTTTCATGAGAGAGATATATCTTGTATGCAGACTGTCTTTGGTTTTGGGCGTTGATTGATTGAGAGGATAAAATTCCCAGTGATTATACCTCGTCATCACTCAGTACCCTTACTCGGCGGAGCTCGTGGCTAAATAATAACAGCCGCTCGGGTCGATCTTTAGGATAAGCCGCGCTTGCCGAGGTTGGTCCGTGGATGGGTGACCACCGATTACATACCGAGTTTCCTCCGTGCCTCGGAAAGCACGCTAAGCCGTTGATCGCGGTTGGGATCGTTACAGGTAGTCAGTGGCCCGAAAGTCTGACAACCAGACTCACCAAGGGGTATCGTATTACCAAGTACTAACTGGCTTGTGGCAGTCAGATAGGCAGCCGCTCCATGTAAAATACTGGTATTCAGCTGCATCCGGTTAGACTGGAAGCCAACCCCAACATAGTTGGGAAAACGCTAGGTAGATGATGATCACTCAGTATCTTTACTTAACTTACTTTCTTTCATTGAAAGGTTGTGTAGCTAGAAATTCAGTAAGAAAGAATAAAGACGATTTTTCTATTTCATGATTAATGTACGATAACTCATTTGACTTTCGATTTGCTCGACCTTTTTGTATTGCGTGGGTGTTATAAGAATCGCCTCAGGGTGACCAGGTGGATCTGTTCGAATAATATCATAGAATAGTCTAGGTAGTAGACTTAATTTCATCCATTGTGAAAAAGCAGTTTAAGATAGTATTTAAACTGATTATAATGTATAGAAAACTATTTTTTGAAGAAAACTGTACCAGATCAAAATTTTACGCGGAGTAAATATCTGTCTGAAACAGGGACCGATTAATCGGCTATAACCCATAGTTTGATTAGCCATTTTACGGGTTAACCCTTATAAAATAGGGGTTAACCATTTAAATATTGCATCTCCGTCACTTTCTTGCGTATTTTTTATGTACAAAAATGAACTCTGTACGTGAACCGGTTATTATAGTCTGATTACTCCTGTAGTACGGGTTAACCTTTACTCAAGAGTTTTTCACCTAAGCCTAAAAAATAACCTGATCCAAAAACTATACGGGTATCCCTTTCAGTCCCTCACTTAAACTTAGGAAGTACCATGTAAGTATACATAAGAGTATACTGAATATTGATAAGAAAAATATTTAAAAGTGACTATTTAACAGCCAATCGGCAGATTGTTTCCGCCAAAATTTTGACCAAACAGCCAATATCTTTAGCCACTCCATCTGAAAACATTAACACCAAAAATACCCAATAACACTAACATTGAGATCCTCCATTTATGTATCGTTTCAATAATAAGTTTTGTTCGTCTGTTCATATCCCCGAGGGAGTCTGGCAATCAGTGCGAACACTCGCAGCTCGTTTTAAACCCATTACGGATAAATTAAAGCCGGATCACAAGCGCGTATGCAAATCTAACAGCCATGCCACCTGGTAACTGAGTTTTAGACTGGCAACACTGAGAAAAGTTAGTCAAATTAAAACGTTTGAGAATTGTGCGGTGTTATGTGAGTGTTTTCTTGGAAATTATATTATTGAGAGCGACAAATAGATTAAGGGAATATTTCCTTTGTTTCGTTGCTGAATTGATGTTTTGTGGTTTTTGATAAAATATGACCATAAAAGTTTCCGAGAACCACCGCTGTTGATTACTATTATCATATTTATTGTCAGCGCAGTATCCTGTATTTTTATTATTTACTAGCCTTGGCCCGCAGCTTTGCTCGCGTTTTGGTCAGATATTATCCCATAAGAACGTTTTAAATATAGACATGACACTAGGGGATAATGAAACCTCCCAAGGAAGACTCATCGGCAATTTTCGGCATCGAATCGGTAGTTCCAAAGACTATCCCTACATCCAAACTTTACCTCTTCGTAATATTAGTATAAATTAATATAGAATATAACACTTGCTCTCCAAATGTCAACCGTGCGGTGCCAATAGTTTCGGAGTTACTTGGCTGTGACTTGCGGACGGACAGGACGAACCTATAAGGGTTCCGTAAAAAGGAAAGAAACTGAACTGTTTTGTGAAAAAAGATTAAAAAGAATAATTAAAAAAAGATTAGAAAGTCGAAACGTTATCATTTTAGTTAAGTAGAGACTACTTAACTAAAATGATAACGTTTCGACTTTTAGAAAACAGAACTTGTCTTAGAAAAAATCAGTGTAAGTTACTTATACATTTTTCTACTTACAATAAACATCTTGAATAAACAAAAAAGTTAGCATAAATAACAATTAGGAAAAAGTTCACACAAAGCTCAATATAAATATTTCTAAACAAACGTGCGTGTGAAATATTGTTGCCATTCATTCAATATTTTGACAGCATCTCCCTTGGAAATCAACTTTTCAATATGTTGTACGTGTATGTGCCTCTCAAGTGAATGTCTGGCGGTCATTTATCTTAGGGGCACATATGCATTTAGGGTACACACGGCAACACATCAAGCTATACATTTCCAGTATAACATGGCCTCGCTTTGTATTGATCTCCGTTACAATGAGAGATCCCCATAAACTGGAATTGAATGGCTTGATTGGTCGTCGAGCGTCCGACCGTTTTATAAACGGTTAGATTTAATCTTTTCCTAAAGCCGCGTTGCACGATCAGAGTATGCTCGGACCGAGTGGACTCGGATACCTACTAGGTCGCAACTCGTATTGCGGCAACCCATACCAACCCATCCGAGTGCACTCGGATTATGGGTTGCAGAGTTGTAGAGAGCATACTCTGATCGTGTCAACGCGGTTTTATATTGTTTTCACTGTTCTTCGTAAACGAGCGGCAAACTACGCGTTATAAAAGGAACTAAACTACATTTTACGCCTCGTTGATCTAGTGGTCGTAAGCGCGACTGCTGAGCATGAGGTCCTGGGCTCGATTCCTGAGTCAGGTAAAGTGTTATTAATGTTTTCCAGCAGGATTTTCTCACTCAGATGTCTCAGGTTGATGGCATTAGGCTCGCTATTGCATGGGACTTAAAAATATACCTGGCGAAATGTAGGTGTACTATTAACTTTTGGAGATTACAGGAGTGACGTTAAGTTTATATTTAACGGTAATTTACCAAGTTTAATATTCCATCGTATACGTATACGTATGTCTGATTTGAAACTAATGAAAGTTAGAGTCCTGAAAATAATTATTTTAGAACGTCATTTTTAATAGATTAAATATTTCTGGATAATTCTACGGCCCTGAAATGGACGATTACCAGTCTCGTTAGTGTAACTAATTTATTTATTATTAGTGTAAAAAATTTTTTAACTACCCGTACAAAGTGTCTGGCAATCACATCGCCCACGTATATTTTCCAAGTCTAAACTAGGAACATCAAGTGAAATATGTGGGGATCAACTTAATCATAACATATTAAAAATCGCGCATCAAAACGACTACGCGAGTGGACGGTAGCACTAAATAAAGCCGTGTCTTGTCCCTCTCACACCCCAAAAAAAAAACAAGGACTGAGCTAGTTTAACCCGCGCAAAATTTCATTTCGCACAAGGGCTTGAGATTAATGGTGACCGTCATTTCACCCTTGGTTTAAAAAATGGCGTCATAGGGCCGTATCGTATCATTGTGTCGTTATTTTGTCCGCCATCACTTATGTGTATGCTAAATCGGTTTTGAATCGAGCTGGATATAGACGTGCCGCTTAATTTCGATAACGGATGACGTGTTCGTTTAAAATATGTTTAGACGGGTCTTTGTTTTGTTTGTTTACTCATTGTTCGGGAGTCAAGAAGGTGGCTCGTATGGTGGCTCTTATTTCGTTTATGGTTCCGTCAACTGACTGTACTGACTGATGTGGTCGCAAGCACGACTGCTCAGCATGGAGTCCTAGGTTCGATTCCCGGGTCGGACAAAGTGTTATTGGGTTTTTGCATCAGGAATTTCTCGGTCTCGGTTAATGGCAATAGGCTCTTCCCTTTTACATGGGACTTAAAGTAATTAAAATGTAAGTGTACACCTCTGCCTAACCCTTCGGGGATTACAGGCCGTAACAGGCGTGATGTTATGTTATGTAATGTGATTCTGTCGAACTGGAGAAATTGCAGACGTGGTTCCGGACACCGGTCACTAAAAGACAGTGCATCTACTAAAGTATGTGTCCGTAATCCGGTGTCAGTTTAACAGTTTAACCCAACCTGATTGAAAAAAACCACCAACTTACTTAATGTGGCTATCCCACTTCGCTCAAAGCTAATAAACAAGCTGATACTGAAAAAATCTCCTAAGCCGTAGCCACTGAAACTTAGTAAAATTAAAAGCCTATATCATCTCTGCTTACAATTTCCCAGCAACTATCAGTTGAGGTTGCCAAGCACTTAATAAGCGAGCGAGGTAATCTATCACGTCACCGCGGTTTCTCGCTAGCCCAGGCTCCCGGGACCGCCCTTTATTCATAATGCATGACTCTTCACACGATACTAAGCCACAGCAGTGTTAGAGTTATTTTGAGTGAAAATAAACTGCAAAAGGCCCAATTAATTACTCGAAAATGTGTATTAGTTTGTAATGTTGAACTTTTAGCACACAAGTAAACGTCTTAATTTGATTGTAAATACTTATTTAGTGGCAATTTTAATGAGTTTGTTACTCAAGTTCTTTTTCAGAAACAACTCAACCAAGTTGAGAATTTAGCTACAGTTAAATCAGAGGTTGCATAACGAAATTCAAGAATTAAAAAATGATTTCGTTATTTTCAGTTGACAAAAATGATTGATCAAAATGGCGCCCCACTTAGAAGCTAACATTTAAACCATTTTATGAGTCATGATCCTGAAAAGACGAAACACTTGAAAATACTTAAGCCTGTCGGAGCTGTCTATCCGCCTTTATAATATCAAAGTGCACAACACTCTAAAATTTAAACAAAAACAGAGGGCTCAGTCGCAACAAAGGCGGTTATAATCAGTATCTAAACATTTAATACCATTACAGAATTAGGCATGCACCAATGGTTTACAATTTGGCCATATTGGAATCCGTGTTGTTCCGAGATACGGGGCTTATAATAAAACAATATTAATTATCAATCGACGCTTCAGCGAGTCCTTTGTCGGTCGGCCAAGTTCTCTCTCCGCCATTTAATAAACGAGGTATGCACGCATTAAACCTCTGGCATCTCAGCACTTTTGTTTAAATAATAAATTGGATTTCTATAAAGGATGCAGCTAAGAATTCCGCTCGCGATTATTAAAAATATTTTTAGATGCGCCTCTAGACAATACTGAATATTTTCTGCAATATTGCTTGGTGTTCGTTTATTTAATTTATCCGTTCGTTTCGCACGCGTTTTTTTAATCAGAGGACATTGTTATTGGTGGGATTTCTAAGGCGTTTTAAAGCGATTAAATAATTAAGTTTCAGAAACATTGTTAAGACGCATAATAGCATAAAAACCGAATGAAATTTCTATAAAAAAATCAATTTATTTCCCCCTCAATAGTAAGCACAGGGCGGGCACGAATCAGTTTGTTAATGAATTCAAATTTATTCGTTGATCGGGCGCGTCTCGGTGCTAACGTATTTAAAAAGTGATTAGAAGTTAAATTGACACAATATGAACTTTTTGTGTCGTAATCAGAAACAAGATTATTCAATTTCCAACGTGAGACGGAAAATTGATTACACGGCATGATTATATTTACATTTTTAAATTCTGGAAAGAGGACGACGCCAACTTAAATACGGTAATAACTTGCAGAAAATTACTGCCGGCAGCTTGCTTGCTTTTGTTTCATTCTCCAATCAAAGGGCGTGGATATGTGGCAATGACTGTCAACAGAATTGACATGAGCTTTTCCATCATCATTTGCTACTTGCATCATAATCATTCATAGCTCGACTTCACCAACTGCAGGGTATAGGCCTGTCTTTGGTTGTGCCAAGCTCCACATTCTTGTGCCAGCCTCGTCCAGGATAATATCAGCGATGGCAACAATGTCGTCTGCCCATCTCGCCGCTGGACGACCAACACTTCTCTTTCCAGTCCTTCGACGCCACTCGGTTACAGCTTTACTCCACCTGCCATCACCGCACCTGGCTAGGTGTGCTGCCCAACTCCATCTGAGTTCGACAACGCTATTTCCAATATAGAAGACCTTAGTACGTCTCCGGATTTCGACGTTTGGAACTTAGTCTACTACCTTCATGTTTTTTTTTTACATCTAATTGCAGATTACAGTCAGTATTAAATTAACGGCTTTACTTCTAAAAATTAAGTGAGATAAATCGTAAGAACCGAGGTTAAGCAGTCTACTGGCTTTAAGACATGGAACTGGCGTTATTTACAATGAGAATTGAGATTAAATTTACATTGTTGCTTTTACGGCGAGGGCTTAGCTTCGTCTGTTATGGTAAGGTATTCATGAAAGCAAATGTTTGGTCCCGGGGCGAGCAACGTAATGCAGAGCACTTGGCGGAATCATTCGTGTGAGTTCTAACTTATGATAATTATATTTTGGAATAATCCGCTCGAAGCAATGAGTGTAGGAAGCCAATTTGGCGTTTTCATTGAATGTTTCGTAGATACCAGCTTTTACTTAGACAATTTTCATAAAACGATCTGATTTTTACAAAACTGTTTTTGGATGTTTCGTCGTTGTCTTTATAGGTTTAAGTAGGGAATGCAAATCCGTTTTGTTTTAAAATCCGGATTTTTAAGAACGGATTTTTGGTCCAATCCGGATTATCCAATTTTACGGATTTTTCATGAAAATACACAAATCTACCCATATTGGTTTATTAATATGATGTTTCTTATATTTGTGTGAATGGGTTAAAATAAAAACAGGAAAATCAAATCATATGATTTTTTGATTTTTGTTATTTGGAATTATTTAAATTAAATACCATAATTTTGGTGCTATAGCCATAATAGCTTATTATTAAAATAATCAGTCTGTGACTCGCGTGCTGAGTAGCGCTAGTAAAATAATTAATGAGTACAAATTAAAATAAACTCTGAAGAACAAAAATAAAAAAAACAAATAGACTCCTTGCCCAATTATTAAACATAACAAAAGTAACAAAACAATTTAACTTCACTTAATCAACATAGTAGTTACCTATTATTATTAAAATAATCAGTCCGTGACTCGCGAGGCGTGAATATTATTAAAATAATTAGTAGGTAAAAATTAAAAGAAACTCTGGAGATCAAAAATAAACGCAAATTGGTTTCTTGTCAAATTATTAAAAAATACATAAACAAAACTATTTAACTACACTTAAATGAAAATAATACGTATTATTAGCATAATCTGTCTTTGACTCGTACATTAGTAAAATAATTAAAATGTACAAATTAAAAAATATCTGAAAAACAAAAATAATAGACTTCTTGTCAAATTATTAAACATAACAAAACAATTTAACATCACTTTAATCAACATAAATTTAACAACTAAAAAAAAAACTATGTTGTGTTTATTGAGACATAAAATGTGTCTAAATGTGACTCAAAAATAATAAGGCATCTAAAGTGCTGTCTTTTAACTTGCGGCGAATTCGGTTACACATAATTCCTCCTAGAAAAAGCACGCTCAGATTCGAGGCTTGTAGGGAGAATGCACTGAAGAGGCTTGCTCGTGAAAGACTCCATCTCCACTCGCACTAAACTGGGAATATCAATAATAATAGCCCCCGAATTACAATTTCTTATTATTCAGAAAATTTTGGAAGTCGAGTAAAAATGTGTGGATATCCGGATTTTTCGGTTTACGGATAGTCCGGATTGCATTCCCTAGGTTTGAGCCTGTACCGTTCTGCCTGTCTGTCGTCTAATATCGTTTTTCTTTTTATTATTAATTTAACTCGATTTACTTTTTTACTAAAAGTACGTTATAATCTAAATGGTTGTTAGAGTTAATTCAAAATCTGTCTATTTTAAGATTTCCTTATAGAAAAGTGAAATAACCTTTGAACGTCGTCAAACTAGTGCGGACGGTAGATTCTAGGTAACTATTAATTGTTATGAGGTTTCTTAGATATAGTAAACTAAAGAAATAAAACAACAACAATCTCCTACCTATACAACTTAGAAAACGTATACTCCTATAGTGGATTTAATAGTACCCTTAACGAAGCCGAAAGGCACTTATTCTCCCCGATATTTTTTATTGTTCTAGAGTTCTAGACCATACCTGGTAACCTCACCCAGTTACGGAGATAGGTATTTGGGGTCAAAGATCATTTTTTGTTAAATATAATTTTTAATGTTATAACATTACTTTAAATTCCACGACCCCCGTACTATGCAGTGCATTCATCAGCACAATGTTTTGAGTGACATTGAGTCCTACCGTGATTTTTCACCACAAAAAAAGTCGTTGTCCAGCAATAATTTTTGCGTAGAGTTACTTAGTTTGATGCACAGAATGATTGGTTGACGGTTTCGTGAAGGGTCCGTTTACACTTTGTGTACGGGGTAACAGCTACCACACCATCCAATTTCCCTAGCAAGTCGAGGGTTGTAATAAAACGGTTATAAGGCGGTCAATTAATTTGACTAGACTGTGTACTGACCGCGACCCTTCCGTCCGGTGCCTTCTCCAACTAGACGAAGTGATGCTTCTGACACCTGTGACCGTTTGCTCCAAGTTATAAGCTTATTGGTGATCATATTTTTTTAATATTAATCTTTTTGACCCTCTGTGGAATTCGGGTACATAAATCTGTCAATTGGTAAAATAAGTGTTTTAAGGTGTGTGCTTTTTAGTATGTGCTGTACAAATGAACGAACTTTTTGCTTTTTTCTGATATGGAAAAATTAGTTGAACTAGATACTCAAAAATGTTGGCTATTTTTTAGAAAACTATTTTTTTATGCAAATCGTACACATAAAACATAGTAATTATTATGTCGCGGCGAAGGTTAAATACCTATGGCATTTTGTCCGCCTCTGTACTTTGTGCTTGAAGTGTTAAATAAATAAATAAGGTTGTGTGACGATCTGATCTTGTTTGCGAGGCCAACACGGCCAGATATCGCACGGCCAAACAAAAAAAGAAGTATTATATCTGCATGTCGCAATCAGTCGATCAGTTTGTTTGTCTCTGATTCCGGATTCTTCGTAATCACCAATGGTACCTACTATCCTGGTTTCACCTATTAGTGAACATACGTTTTAATTTCTTGATACGCACAATTCGATCCGTACATTCTATCGTGTTTACTCCTGTCACTTGGACCACACACCATTACGACTGGACAAGAGCCTTTAGAAATCTTGTAGAACTACACCCATGGGGACTCAACTGACCCTTATAGTTAATTTAATTAATAGTTGCTCAATAATTAATTTAATTAAATGCTTATTGATGTTATGGACGGACATTTATCTTTGGTAGGTACCTATGGGCTAACGTGGGTCACTTCTGCTCAACATATTTAAGTAATCCCTCAAAGGCCTTTCAAGAAACCTATGGGTAAGGAAAGTGTAGCTCTTTGCCAAGAATTATCATCATTCTCCTGCCCTTACCCCAATTTATTTGGGGTCTGCGCAGCATGTCTTCTTCTATATTACTTCGATATTACTCCTCATCTCATCAGACAACTCCTTTTTTGCCATATAAATTGCTTCACGCAGTCCATCCGTCGTTCCTTTGGTCTTCTTCTACTCTTATGCCACCCTCATTCACACCCAAAGCTTTCCTCTCAAAACATAATATCACCCCTATTTTAAGGTACTACGTAGTACGTTAGTACCCCCCCTTTCACCATATAAGTCCCATGCAATTAGAGAATAGCAATAGATTTACCAGTATACTTTGCTTCCCATTCATAAGGACAAATTAAAGTAATCGTCGAACCTAGGCTTCTACCAAGAATGATTAATCGGAGATACCCAGTACAATGCCGAGGAGCTCGTGGCTAAATAATAACAGCCGCTCGGATCGATCTTAAGCTGTGCTTGCCTAGGTTGGTCTGTGGATGGGTGACCACCCATTACTTACCGAGTTTCCTTCGTGCCTTGGGAAGCACGTTAAGCCGTTGGTCCCGGCTGTCATTTGTAGATCTTTGACAGTCGTTACAGGTAGTCAAGAAAGTCTGACAACCAGTCTTACCAAGGGGAATCGTATTACCCAGTACTTGATTGTGGAGGTCAGATAGGCAGTCGCTCCATTTAAAATACTGGTATTCAGCTGCATTCGGTTAGACTGGAAGCCGACCCCAACAGTTGGGAATAGGCTAGGCAGATGATGACCCAGTATAATGCCGGCTTCTTTGTTTCCCGATCATTATAATCTGGATCGCTTCAAACCTCGAGTAAATCGATTGTTTTCTAGGCAAGCGTGCTCCACCTTAGGCCGCATCATCGCTTCACATCAGGCCAGTTGCGACCAGAAAAAAACATCAGTATCAGCAGTCCGACTTAGGTACGTGTCGTGGGACTAACAAACATGGATTCGTATCCAGGCCAGTGGCGGATTTACAAGTTTTCAAGGTACACAACAGGTGTGTTGCTGTACAGTTTTTGCCGCCCTTGCCTCTACAATTGTCTTGTCCTACATTATTTTTACAATCCAACAATTTCGTTGAAATTGCACGTAAAATATTTTTTGAGTATATTACCGATTACTGGTTGGGGGGTGGTGAACTAGCTGTTTTACTCTAGAATATGTAAGATTGCTACTCAGAATGTGCAATGACAAGTGAGAGGGGAACGTCATCGGCAAAATTTGTGGCAGACTTCTATCTGTAAAACATCAGAAAACCGTCATGCCAAAATCTTTTTGATTTCTATGAGGTATCAAAAAAAAAAAAATTCGGTCTCCAAAGCCGCCCCAAACTCAAGCCTACTCAGTCTGCTGGTAAATCCGCCACTGATCCAGACACTTACTTTTCTTTTTTAAATTTATTTAACGGTGCAGGAAAACATCGTGAGGAAACTAGCATATAGTAGAACTAAAAATTCGAAGACATGTGACATCCACCAACCCGAAATGGGCCAACGTGGTGGGATATGGCTCACTCACTCCCACAGAAACGAGGCCTTTGTCCTAGCAGCGCTTCTTAACACCTAATAACATTCTCAGACACCCAAAAAATGAAGCAAAACAAAATAATGCCATTTTCATACAAAAATACACTTGCAAAATATGTTTATTTTCAAGAGGAAGTTGGAAAATTAACTGGATTTTCTTAACTGTCTGCTCCGAGGAAGTAACGATAAATGTTAAGTTAAATTTATACTATAACCGGGGCACTTTCTAGCGGTTATTATGGCTGAGAAGTTTCGCTTTTAACTGTAAGTTACGCGTCTGCTGGTAACTTTGTTATAGTTCTCTCTTGTTACCTACAAGAGATGAGCAGATGTATCGGCTATTTTTTGCAGATTTTAACGACAGTATAGCAATTTAATAATAGGTACAGACGCTAACACATCAAGCTACTACAATCTGTCAAATTTCTTTAATAGATTTTCAACTTTGTCACAAAAGAATAAGGTTCAAGGTTGATTGGGAAAATTAGTAGCTTGATGGCGTCTGTACAAAGAGCTCGGGTGCGTACAAAAATATTCGAATTGACATAATACGGCAGAGCCGGGCGGCAAAATCGAATATTCATTATGAATATATGGATAACATAACATAACATAACATCACACCTGTAATCCCCGAAGGGTTAGGCAGAGGTGTACCTAATAGTACACAAACATTTCGCCAGTTATGTTTAAGTTCCATATAATAGGGGGCGAGCCTATTGCCATCAACCGAGCGCAAATCCAGACTCCATGGCAGCTACTGAGAAATTCCCGATGGAAAAACCAAATGTATGTATGTATGTATGGATATAAATACGTTCAGTAAATAGCCGTTTGGGTTAGCTCGAATTGTGCTGAGCCGACTCGAACATGATTACATTGGTGGTAGATGCCGATCGGCACTAACGAAATAAACGGCGAATATCAACTATCCTGCAAAGTTTCCGGACCTAACTTAAAGTTTTGAATTAAATATTTTTCATTTATATTTCACATTGCGGTATTTTTCTATAGAGAAAATATTATGGAATCGTATTTTCGAAACAGAAGATACAACATAGAAGTAGTTGTCAAATTTGCTATAGGTATATTAACCACAAAAGTGAATGCTGCAGTAATTTTAAAACGAGAGCCATTCAATAAAAAAATCATTTAATTTGTTTTCCAATATTTGTGTGGCCTACAGGTAGTTGTTCCGTGTCTGGCTATTTGTGTATGTGAACTTAAATGTTTGTAAACGCACCCACGATACAGCAGAAACGTTTTATGTAAAAAAAAAAAAAACTATTTGTGGTTATTCTGGCCCTAATTGCTTCCGGTTTGTTTTGTTGGTCAACAAATACCACTAGAATTCAATGTGCTGATCGTATAAAATTACAAATGTTTAACACCTCTAGAGTATAGGTATGAAAGAAATGAAAATTGTTTTTGAAACTGGCTAAAATTATAGCTAAACTTTGTTTCCGGATGATGTGAGGAGCTCGTGGCTAAATAATAACAGGCGCTCGGATCGATCTTCAGGTTAATCCACCCTTGCTTGGGTTGGTCTGTAGATGGGTGACTACTCATTACATACCGAGTTTCCTCCGTGCCTCGGAAAGCATGTGAACTCGTTGGTCCCGGCTGTCATTTGTAGATCTTTGACAGTCGTTACAGGTAATCAGTGGCCCGATAGTCTGACAATTGGTCTTACCAAGGGGTATCGTATAACCCAGTTCTAACTGGGTTGTGGAGGTCAGATAGGCAGTTGATCTGTATAAAATATTGGTGTTCAGCTGCGAACGGTTAGACTGGAAGCCGACCCCAACATAATTGGGAAAAGGCTAGGCAGATGATGATGTTGCTGAAGGATGCAAGCCAGATTCTTTTTTTCCGGGAAAACTTTTAAACGAAATTTCATTTAAAGTTTTGAAACCGCCCTTTCCTAACATCAAGTAGTTTAGATTCAACTTAAAATCAAATTACGACTAAACTAAATCCCTTATTTAGTAATAGTCGTAAATTTAATCACTTTAACGAAATGTCACAGTCAGTATTAAATGCTTAGTACACTAACAAGGTGCAGACGATTCCGTCAGTTCGTACAAATTTAATCAGCCCCCGGCGATTATGTAAATGGCGTCGCAAATGAACGGATTTACCCTCATTCAAATTAGGCTTACGGCCTACAGCCACCTGGAAAACTGCTTATTTATTATATACACAACGCTTCCTGGATCTAATGTTAATTCTTAAGAAAACACTCTGTTGAAGAAAGATTTGCTTTAATAAATTAACAATTAGGTACTTTCTTAGAAGAGTATTGATTTAGTTAAGTTATAGAAGATGCCCCTGACTGTTTCTTTGAACTTCATGTAATAGCAAGATCATCATCATCTGCCTAGCCTTTTCCCAACTATGTTGGGGTCGGCTTCCAGTCTAACCGGACGCAGCTGAATACCAGTATTTTACATGGAGCGACTGCCTATCTGACCTCCACAACCCAGTACTGGGTAATACGATACTCCTAAAAAGGGTAATATGATAGATGAAGAGGTCTATACCAAGAAGGAAAGAATTAACTCAGCCAGGTAATTAATAGCATGTTGACGCGTCAACAATATTCATGAGGTACTTTGTTCACGTTGCTGAGCAGACGAATTTTGATTGAAAGTGCATTACGCAATTGGGCTGCTGTACTGATAACCAAATCTGAGTTATCATTAAAACTTCGACAATATGTCTTTCTTATTTCTTTAGTTTAATTATTTGGTCACCAACGCCTGTAAAACTGGAAGTTATCAGTGCCATGATTTCCTATAAGGGGCCTTCCATAAATTAACTCACACGGTAAGGGGGGGGGAGGGCTGCCTGGGCTGTGGGACTGTTCGAAAGAGAGACCGTGGTCCTGGAACACAAAGGGCAAAGAAGGAACATGGATTTTAGTCAGTACAAGTCTGACACTCCCTTCCGCTCCGCCCAGAGCGGGGGGGATCATTTGATGATTTCCCTTCCGAAAAAAAAAGGGGGGGGGGAGGGGGTCGACGAAGTGTGACATTGTTTAACAAGGGGTGGGGGGCTCTTAAATTTTGTGATGTCACATTTGGAAATCTAACATATGAAAGTATTAAAACACGTAATTTGAACTATTAACGAAAAACTTGAAAATATTTCCAACTTCACCTGTATGAACATGTAACATTTACAAAATATGTGACGTCACACTAGGGAGCGAGGCTCACAAATGTGACCAGCTGTGACAAGGACGGGGGGGAAAGGGTAAAAAAATCATGAAATTCGTGTGACGTACTTTATGGATGGCCCCTAAGTGAAAGGATGGTTACCAAGAAAAAGAGCGGAAGCGGATTCAGGAAATCTAGAACGTTACCATTCCAGAGACAGAAGCTAAATGTCTCGCATACTCTTCTAACCGGAAAAAAATACAAAAAAAAAACTTTAAACACCTCCGACCCCCGTACTATTCCATGCATCCATCAGCACAATGTTTTAAGAGCGTTACACTGTGTCCTACCGTAAAACATTGTATTTCTACGAAAATAAAAAATGTTTTCGTAGTGTTACTTAGTTTTGTGTACCGAATGCTTCGTTGATGGCTTCGTGAAGGGTCCGTTTACACCTTGTAAAATCTTCTAAATAATATTACATTTGAGTCTCTATAAAGTTCAAGACTAGTTAAAATAATCCACAAGTCTCTCGACACTGGCTTGCGGTCACCGCATTGGATACCAGACCCCACAATTCAAATAGTGGGATGGATGGTACGTCTTACGAAGGGGTCAAGAATAATTGTAATCCTTAGAACCAATGTCTGCGGTCAGTAAGGCAGCGGATATTAATTAGTAGCGACCTCTTATCCATGTATTTTAGAATCATTTCTGTGTTATTTAAGTAGATAGGTATATTTGTGTTTGTTAGTACCTAGTTAGTAAATTAGAGGAGCTCGTGGCTAAATAATAACAGCCGCTCGGGTCGATCTTTACGTTAAGCCGTGCTTGTCTCGGTTGGTCTGTGGATGGGTGACCTCCCATTACATACCAAGTTTCCTCCATGCCTCAGAAAGCAAGTTAAGCCGTTGATCCCGGGTGTCATTTGTAGATCTTTGACAGTCGTTACTGGTAGTCAGTGGCCCAAAAAGTCTGACAACCAGTCTTACCAAGGGGTATCGTATTACTCAGTACTAACTGGGTTGTGGAGGTCAGATAGGCATTCGCTCTATGTAAAATACTGGTATTCAGCTGCTTCCGGTTAGACTAGAAGCCGACCCCACCATAGTTGGGAAAAGGCTAGGCAGATGATGATGAGTACCTAGTTAGTAAATTACTGTACAAGCACGTTGAATTGCTAGCTTCAAGCTAGTCAGGATTGGGAGAGCCTCGATAGTCTTAAAAAAAAAAAACGCGAGTCGCGAGTCGGACTCGCGAAGGACTCCGTACCATCGTAATAGAGGTTATTATAGCGTAACAACAGAAAACACATTCTGTGAAAATTTCGGACAACGAACGGACAGCGGAGGCTTAGTAATAGGGCCCCGTTGGTTATCAATGCGGCGTTATAGGACTGCGAGGAATGCTTGAGGGGGCACGGAAGTTAAAATTATTTAATATTTGCGGACAGTCGATTTTATGGGCCATAACTTTGCACACTAACATCGGGTCATTCAGGCGTCGACGTTTGTCTAGAGAAGCCAGAGGCGGCGCTAGGCGTAGGCGACGTGGGCCACCGCCTACGGCCTCGCGTTACGAGGGCCACCTAGCACCACCCTGGCACCTCGAAAACCCATTGCCAAAATTGGGACCGGAACAAAAAAATACTCTAAACTGTACATGGCCAATTTTGGCCAACAAATATTTTTTGTTGACAGCACGCTCTGTTTTATTTTTTTTTCGATTTTGCTAACACAGCGAAATTCTTCGTTCTTGTACTGACAGAAAGGTGTGCGTTACGATTGCTCCGCCAAGTTATCAAAACAGAAAAAAACTTCGCCAAAAAATGTGTCGAAATTTGTCAAAATCGAAGCGTACAAACCAAGAATTTGTCAAAGTAGAAATAAAGAAGTTATAAGGGTTTTAAGTTGGCCGCGTGAACGTAACGTGGAGGATTGCGCGGCCATGGATATCTCAGCAACTACTTGGGTTAAAGATCTAATTCTTTTTGTCAATTGAAGACTGAATTTGTCAAAAATTTTCAAAAAAAGAATTATAAGCTCTGGATCAATATTTTACGAAATATTCACCTTGGAAGTTATGACCGCGCAATCCTCCACTTGTTGTTTCTTTATTGTTGATTATTTCTTTAAACCTAAGACTTTATACATTAAAACTGTTACAAGAAGAAAGGTCTTAATTTGTCAAAACTAACGACAGCATTAAATACTACTAAAGTTTAGTTAAACAGACGAAATAAGTCCAAAACAAAAAATACGTGGCTGCGCGATCGAAACGCTACTTTGTACGCTGATATCTCATTATCTATAATTGCTAGGAATTCGGTGTGAACATCCATTTATTCGACATTTTAACCTCATTAGAATGACATATCGTTTTGCCTATCATGCCTACCATGCCTATAAGTCAGTTTTTCACTATATACAAAAGTTATAACTTGAGAAAAAAATATTTAAATCCACTTTGTATGAATAAAAACTGCGGAGCGTTTACAAACACGTCAACTCGCACCAGCGTCAAAGCGGGGGGCCTCATTGATCCAGCGCTTATAATTCTTTTTTCGACAATTTTTGACAAATTCAGTCTTCAATTGACAAAAAGAATTAGATCTCTAACCCAAGTAGTTGCTGAGATACCCATGGCCGCGCAATCCTCCACGTTACGTTCGCGCGGCCAACTTAAAACCCTTATAACTTCTATATTTCTACATTGACAAATTTTTGGTTTGTACCCTTCGATTTTGACAAATTTCGACAAATTTTTTGGCGAAGTTTTTTTGTTTTGATAATTTGGCGGAGCAATCGTAACGCACACACAGAAAGCCATTGTAGTTTCTGATATTTTACCATACCATTTAGCTATGATTTCGAAGTTGTGAAATGATTTGTTTACACTCTGCGTCGCGCCGCTGTAGGTATATATTTTGTACTAACGGTGCGGACGAATTTAGTCCACGCGATTTTATTATTATTTGTATTTCAAAACTTTGTTTGAAGAATGGTAACTATTATATTATAATGTACTGAGTTAGGGTAGTCATTAAGGAGTTGAGTAAGGTTAAGAGCAGGAAATTTCTGTTTCTTTAATGTTAGTCTAAGAAAATAGTTTGGTCTTTGTTATAATAAAGTAGTAAAAACTATTTTTCAAATGTTTTTTAATTTATAACATTGCTTCTTGCGCCAACAGAGGGCCTCGCTAAATGTACCTTGCCCACATAAAATTGTGGTCTTGCCCCGCCACTGAGAGAAGCCATATTAAAATGTTTGAGCCTAGCATATTAGCCTAGCGTATTTTCTTGGACAAGCCGCTAGCGTAGGCCAGGTACCCCAGAAAGCGTTTTTGTACACGTTCAAGACGCAACGAGTGAGTAGCATAGTGCGGCCGCCAGACTACGCTACAATACTCTAATATGCTTCGAATCAAACAATTTAGGATAATTTTTGTTCTACAGCTTTTAAATTGTTTGTGTTTCTGATAACAAAACCTAATATATTTTGGAAGATAACACATTTTGGAAGACTTTTTCACTATATTGTCTATGTGAGGGACAAAAGTTAATATTCGATCAAACATAATACCTAGGTCTTTTATTGTGTCCAATTCTTTTATTTTTTCTCCGTCAATGTGGTTCATCCTGGTTAATTTTATATGGTAACATGTACAGTACATGTACGGAACCCTAAAATGGATTAGTGTGTTTTCATTGCAAGAAATCCATTTGCTGCCCACATGATGTACGAGCCTAATAAATCCTGATATGTCCGACATACCTATTAAAAAGAAAAAAACCCAGCTAAATGAAATAAAAAATAGCAAAATCTGCAGATCTTCCTCCACGAGGAATATTAGATTCACCTCATTGAAAGGAACTTAAAGAAAATGCAATAAATTATTGACACAAAGCCTTTATTTAAACTTATTACAATAATAATGTTGTACTGGAGGACTGAGAGCAAATTATTATATTAGTGTCAAAGTCAAACCCTGGCTGAATTAAATATGAAAGATTAACTGGAAATCTTCAGTATGAGTTAGAATCACGGATGTAGGTGACTCAGTTATCGCCCGACCGCTCGGACGAGCAGTGTCGTGTGAGAAATATAATTAAAAATAGACTTAATCAGCAGCCAAGTTAGTAACACTAATAAAACCCGTACTTTGCTCTCTCTCCTTCATCGTTAGGTGCATTTAGTGAGTCATGTTCAAGCTAGTTAGTACAATATAAATCGCGTAATAAAATAGAATCCTTCTTTAGTTACAAAACTTTTTTGGCTTTTATAATACAAGATTTTTTTTTTTAATTTAATTTTCGCGGGTTACCCTAGCGCATCCCCCTTAATGGGTCATTAATTTTACACATAATTGTTAATATTTTTTTCATTTAAAATCATAAAATATTAGGAACAACAATTTTTTTTCGCTTAACATAAAAAGTAGCACATCCTCCTTAATAGGTCCTGTACACATAACTGTAAATATTTTTTTTTCATTTATCCTAAATTATTAGGAACAACAATTTTTTTTCACTCAACATAAAAAGTAAGTATCACGTTCATTTTGTGATGAGCTGAATAAAATAGTCAAATTCGTTTTTTTTTTTTCCTCAAGACAATTAATTTCCCATTCAAAAAACATAATAATTAATTATTGTACTTTCAAATCGATAAAAAACCGTTACTTTTTGGTAGGTTCTAATTAATAAATCGATAATAAATCAATAATAAGATTTCCCGCAATATCTTCCCAGAGATTGACACTTCTGGCACAGATCCTGTGGGTGCCTCTTCATCGGGTCACTTTTGTCCAAGCCGTCCGGTTTGAGGAGGGGCCTCTGAAATAACAAACATTATGAAACAGTTGCATCATCATATACTTGCAGCTGAAACCCGTACATGGAGTGACCGCATATCTGACCTCCACAACCCAGTTAGATCTGGGTAATACGATACCTCTTGGTAAGACTGGTTGTCAGACTTTATGGGCCACTGACAACACAACGAAAAAAAATATGAAAACAATCAAGTTCATTTATTTCAGGGTTATTTTATCTACGTACCTAGCCAACTTTTACATAATGAACACACATAACATAACATCACGCATGTAGTCCCAGAAGGGTTAGGCAGAGGTGTACCTAATAGTAGTACTACACTCACATTTCGCCAGTTATGTTTGAGTCCCATGTAATATTGCCATGAATCGGTCACAAATCAGACTCCGTAGCTGATATTAAGAAAATCCTTGATGAAAAAATCTAATAACACTTTGCTCGACCCTGGAATCGAACTCAGGACCGCTCAGCAGTCGCGCTTGCGTCCAGGTTATTTTCTCTTGGAACGTAGCCAACTTTTACATAGTGAACAAAATAGACACAAATATTTGTATGACCAGATGTATAACCGTAGACGAAGTAAAAAAGGATCAAGTAGCAGCTGGCACACGTTTCTGCCTTACTCCTGGAAAAAACGTGAATTTAAGTAAGTACATACCTGTTTATGAGGCATGACGTTGATGTTGCAGGATGTGCACTCTTGCCCGTAGTTAGCCCAGGAGTTAGCACTCATCCAGCTTCGGTTGCACTTCGGGCACTTGTACTCGCCGAAGCATCGTCCCTTGCCTTGGTAAGGAGTCTGAAATAAAGAAGGTAACCTGAATAGAATATCTAATTAAGTTTACCTAAGCATCGATGATCATCGCGGGCCTGTGGACGGCGAGTTATGGGTCAGCCCGCCGTCCGGCCGTCTTATGACGACAGTCCGTGTCGACAGCGCGTTCGTGTTCCACGTGCTCCTCAAAGAGATGTCAGTAAATAAGTAAGGGTCCGCATGGGCCGATGCCTGCCAGGGCTGCGGGACTGTTCGAAAGAGATACCGCGGCCCTGGAACACAAAGGGCAAATAAGGAACATGGATGGGTTTTAGTCAGTACAAGTCTGACACTCCCTTCCGCTCCGCCCAGAGTGGGGGGGGGGGGGTCATTAGATGATTTCCCATCCGAGAGAAAAAATAAAAATAAAAAACCCGAACAGAATATCTAATTAAGTTAACCTAAGCATCGTTGCTCAGAAGAATCCAGAAGATACCGACCGACTTAGCAGAACAGCCAAAGTTTTTATTAATGAATGAATGAATGAATTTCTCTTTATTCGAGTATCCATGACTGAAAAATGTTTGTAAGTGCGATAAACTAATAAACGTAGCGTGACGCTTTACGGTTCCGTGTCGATTAATCCTCACTTATCCCGGGCAGCGAGTGCACGTACCCTTAAAGTAGTTCATCTACTTACTGATAATTTGATGGTTTTATTCTAAACCCTAACTAGTGTTTCTAGTGAACACCAGAGTAAGCACTTATAAAAAAAAACAACAAGAAATAACGGTGGATCACTGCTGCGACAACCCATGAGTGATAGCACAACAGCGACCCACATAAACTCAGTCCAGGCGACTGGCAATCATGTGCTGCCCCACACCCTGCACACCAGGGAAGCGCATCTTTTACGCATACAACATACACGCATTAACACTTTCTCAAGAAGACTAAAGAAAAAAGGTATTTAATTAAAAGATTACAAATCAGGATGCGTCGGTCATTCGAGAAGACTACAGAATTATCACTGTCCGATCTAGCTGAACAGCCAATGTTTTCTTTTAAATCTATCTTAAAAAGGCGACTAAAGAATGTTACAGTTAGTGACAAACTTTAAAAAAGAGTACGCTTTTTAGTTTGGTCTTTGTAAAAAAATTGTTAATAAAAAAAATTAAGCCTAAAGTCCAACTGTTGGGACACAAGTCTTCTCTGTATAAGAAAAAAAATGAATTAAAAAAGGTAAAATACTCGTAGAAAAAAAGGTGGGCTGGTGGTAGGTGACATTCTCAATGTTAACACTGGTGTGGAAAACAAAGTACCGTCCGACTCACCTTCACACTGGACTTTGAAAGAGTGACTGTATGAAGGTCGGAAAAGAAATTTCTCCACCTTAACACTGGTGTGAATGTTCAGTGTGAAAGTGGGTCGGACGTGAAATTGAAATGAATGTAATTTCTTAAACAATAATTTATACTAATTCTTATAAGAGCGAACAAAAAAACAAAACTTAATGTTAAACAATTATCTAGGTTAACCGGCTATTGGTTCTATACATTATGTAAACCAATGTCTAATGAAAACCCTTTACAGAAATATATATAAACAAGGAACTTTCCTTTAAAGGACTGCATATATAAATATCACATAGTCTCTACAAAGAAATAAGCTGTTAAAAAATTACATAAACTGTTCAAAATAATACCACTTAAAACCACAACAAAATATAACAACATCTTTTTGGCCTACTCACCGACATTTTGTAGTCAAAGAGAAACACAAAGATGCAACTATAAAAAACAAATGAAGAACTTTGAGTTCTAAAACACTAATTTTATTTTAATGTTTTCACCAAGGCTACCGTAAACTTACTGATGCATTTACGAAGCAATGGCTTCTATATATCCAATACAATCTCGTAGGGACGTGATACGGAATGGAGTGACAAATACTCTAATCGCTGTTCCGTTCCTTTTAAATAAATAACTGTGTCATTAGTAACAGGACTGGTACGCAGTAGTACATTGATTGTGAGCCGCAATAATACAACATAGAGTATCGTTTGTTGATGTTACAAATTAATAATAGCAATTTAAACGCCACTAGGTATAACTTACTCATAGAATACATTCCACTTTAGAAAATATCATATTTACAAAGGTTCTTATCCTATGTCCTATTTCTGTTAAATCCCGCTCTGGTAAGCTGACTATGATCGCAAGCATTTACTAAAATGCAACATTCAATTACAAGCCGAAATTTATTTATTTTTGTTCAGAAAAAAAATAGCTAAACCTTCTTTTTTCTAAAAAAATAAATCAAAATATTGTTATACGCCAAGAAACAGGTATTTTGTAGTATGATCATTGCATTAAAACAGTAACAGTTCTTTTGTAACTGTTATCATTAGTGTTCGATGGATGCACTCGTCCACAATTTGCGGGGAATTACCGCCTCGCTTGCTCTATCGAGCAACCTTCTACGATATTATTGCCGATATAATAGGTATGTATGTTGATATATTTATTGTGATTTCGTTGTTTATATTTTTTATTCTTCATTTGCTAGGTTTTAAACAGTTTCTGTTTTTACCACGGCCTTGCTGCTTGCTATATAGTATATTCTTTTTAAGGTTCCTTATATTTAATATATGCAAATTCTTTTCTCAATATAACTTGTTATGACGCACGAGACCTGGGAATGGAACTCTGCACCTCATGCTCAGCAGCAGTGCTTGACCAACGAAGCAGTTTATTTTATTAGATACTAAAATTTAGTCTCTAATACTGAAGGATATCCCTAAGTATCAAGTATCGATATCATTTCGATATTTCGACACAAGTGCTCGAGTAAATTGAATATCAAGTAGCTATAGACGAAGCTATATCGCCTGCATTCCACCAAGCTGGCTATAAAATTGTGAATAAAAACACTTGACTGTCACCACGGATTTCAGTGATATTGCAAGCTTAGATACCTAGTTGCAATTTATGTTAACTTGTTCTTTAATTATTTAGTCTATTTAACATTGCTAGTGTAGTTTTTTTTTTGTTTTCTTGTGTATACTTTTTTTTACTTTATCATTGAATGGGTGACCACATCACTGCATCCCTTCAAATTGCGGTTCTAGGGCGTGTCTTCAAGATATTTTTCTGCGCAGTTTTTCAGCACCAGTTATTTTAAACTTATATCTGGTTTCTATTCCTGGTCCCCCAACATTGTATTACCTACACTCGTCATGTGTTCCAAATTGCATTGCCGTTGAAACCTTTACGGGGTGCACGAATGGTGCCAATTCCTCTGAATAGGAAGCCACAGGGTGAGGTGGCAGCATGCCAACTGACTAACTGCCTAATCCCTGCGCTGCCTTCCAACCCTGCACCCTTTGTATTAAAGTTAAGTACCATGACGCCTTTTCATATATAGCGTTATTTTTTGTAACTGCAGCATAATAGTTTGAACAACTGATACTATTCCGACAATTCTTTTATCAATGGAAAGCTACATTGAGGGTGATCTGGGTGTTTAAAACTGTCACTCACCATCATCTGCCTAGCCTATTCCCAACTATGTTGGGGTCGGCTTCCAGTCTAACCGGATGCAGCTGAATACCAGTATTTTACATGGAGCGACTGCCTATCTGACCTCCACAACCCAGTTAGTACTGGGTAATACGATACCCCTTGGTAAGACTGAAGACGTTCTTGTAGACGTTCGCCGTTTATGTGTGTTTGCGTCTGTTGTATGAACTTGGCCTTCTGTAGCTATCTCACCGATCCCTCAGCGATGTCGCTTGTTGTCATGAAATGGAGAACGTCAACTGTTGCTCATTAGAAGCTAACATTTGCGTTTCTTTTACAGGGTGGTTATTCACTTGTTTGCAAAGCAATGTGAGGGTTTGAGCGTGTGAGATTTTGTTAGAAGAAGTTCGGTTTATCTTAGTTAAATGCTAGAGTTTTTTGAAAGAATGTGAAGCTTCAAGCGGGGATATCTTCTTAGCTGAATACCAGTATTTTAGATGGAGCGACTGCCTATCTGACCTCCACAACCCAGTTAGTACTGGGTAATACGACACCCCTTGGTAAGACTGGTTGTCAGACTTTTTGGACCACTGACTACCTAAGGACTGTCAAAGATCTACAAATGACACCCGGGACCAACGGCTTAACGTGCTTTCCGAGGCACGGAGGAAACTCGGTATGTAATGGGTGGTCACCCATCCACAGACCAACCTAGGCAAGCACGGCTTAACCTAAAGATCGATCCGAGTGGCTGTTATTATTTAGCCACGAGCTCCTCGGGTGTTTAAAACTGTCCCGTGAGATAATTTCTAATCATAAGGGAGAGAAGCTGCAAGCAAAAGCTAGTTATACACCACATGTGACTGTTCACAAATTACCCTTGGCTGAATTTTTTTAAATCATGTTAATATTAGTGTTAAGGTCGGTTTTCACTTATAACTTGAATTGGTCGACCACCTGTCTTCTACACGTGTGAGTTTCGTGAGAAATGCTCCTGCCTTATGGTTATACATAGTTTGCTTTGTCTCACAGACCCAACAAGGGTTCTGTGGTCAACTGGAGACTCTCCTTCCCTCCATGTAACCTTATAATTGCATTTTGCTGTAGGAATTTCCTTCTAAATTGGTTTCATTGACCTATACCAATAAAGACTAAAATTCAAACATGTTTTTAATATACCAAATGATGTTTAGGGAAGTACTTAACTCTCAATCATCGCTTATTCGAGGCAAAGGTGGAGATTCTTGACGTAATTTCGTCTTAAGTGTGAGTAAACAGCCGGGGACTCAGCGCCATGGTAATTAGACGAGGCAAGGCAGGAGGCGCGAGGCGGCGGCCTCTTGAATCCTTAATCGGTGCAACCCGACCATCCCTCAGACTCATAACAGATAGTTAAAGAAGGTCCGTTTCATAATGCCAATACCACCGAACCCATGACATCCTGTACGACTCCACCTCTGATTTTTCGAATTCATGTGCTTCGGTGAAGAAAAACATCGTGAGCAACCCAAACCTATATTTCTTGAAGCCATGTAAAGCTAAGTCAGAGGCTCATAGGCGACATAAAAACTCTCGACACCAGGTTAAGCACTAACTACACGAAAAAGAAAGAATAATTCCCGAAGCGCACACTGTTTCTTGAAGAGGTTCGCCGTTTATGTGTGTTTGCGTCTGTTGTATGAACTTAGCCTTCTGTAGCTATCTACCTGTCCTGCAGAGATGTCGCTTTTTGTCATGAAATGGAGAAAGTCAACTGTTGCTAATTAGAAGCTAACATTTGCGTTTCTTTTACAAGGTAGTTATTCACTTGTTTGTAAAGAAATGTGAGGGTTTGAGCATGTGAGATTTTGTTAGAAGAAGTTCGGTTTATCTTAGTTAGGTGCTAGAGTTTTGAAAGAATGTGAAGCTTGAAACGGGAATATCTTCTTAGCTGAATCGGTTGTTGAGAACATTTAACATTATTTTTTCTAATATAGAGCCACGAGATTATCATCTGACTAGCCATTTCTCAATTATGTTGGAGTCGGCTTGCAGTCGAACCAGATGCAGCTGAATACCAGTATTTCACATGGAACGTCTGCCTATTCACAAGATTAAATCGATGGACTTAATTACTGCCATCCTAACTATAAGACCACCGTAACTCCAATTGTAGTACTCTTAACATAGTTACGGTTGTCTTAGTTAGGACGGCAGATTACTCCAAAAGAGAGAATTAGTTTAGTATGTGGAAACACATACGAATATTATAAACTACAAAAGTCGAACGTCTCAACAGTCACGCATTATTCCTGCTGACTGTACGTCTACACCTCTCTACATATCATAACTTAAAGCGCGTACTTCGTGAAAATTCTGAAACGTGATGATTACCGGAGTGCATACTTTTTCTGGTTTAATTGTACAGCGTTCTCAAACAAATGCTAGTCACCAATGCACTCGCACTCGCTATACATTAACGTGTTCACGTCAGCTCTATAATCTATATCGGTATTTTTATGTAACGGACCTACATACTCGAATATTCTCAAAACCCGCGTCGAGTTCAGGTTGAATGGATTACCTATAATATTCAGGCAAATATATGCAAACGCACCCAACCCGTATTCACGCGGGTGGCTGTCCAATTCCATCAGAAAAGACCGGAGCATATACCGAAGCCAGTTTTAAATATTCCATGTGCGGTCAAGAGTAAAATCCACAAAGAAAATGTATTACATATTCTTTATTGCGTTTCTCCCTCTTTTTCAGCGACCATTGCTTGGGGTAACACAGTTTTATGATACTTTTTATCAATAAAACGAGCAGTGCATGAGTCATAAATATTATAAAATGGTCTGATATATAAAAATGGTTGATAACTGACGTGCTGGCTGTGAATCCTAAATTGAGATCGTAAATAAACTGGTACCTATATTGAAATGTTATATGGAATGACTTTGTTAGCAGTTTCTATAGTGGCAGATGGTGGCGTGATGGTTATACCCATATTTTTGTTGGCAAGGACTTAAGGGTATTTTGAAGCTGATTTTTAAGTGGGTAATTAATCAGCGTTTTGTGCGTTAATCGTGAATGTTCGAACAACGTTCAGCATGTCGTGTTGAACGTGATTAATCAGTAGTCACTGAATACTTCAAACAACGTCGAAGCATACAATTTTATTCATTACTAGCTGATGCCAGCGACCTTCGTTCGCGTGACATTTTTATAAAAAAATATTAGGTATAGGCATTTTTGAACTGGATTTTGTTACCAATTTCAAAGGTTTTAATATTTTTGGACGGAACCCTAATTATTTTTCGATAATAAAAGTAGCCTAAGTTAGACCTTATAACATCAGCTATCTGCCAGTAAAAGTCCTATCAAAATCGTACCCGCCGTTTCGGAAATTTATGCCGGAACAAACAGATAGACAGAAAAAATTAAAAAAAAAAAGTTTTTTTATAAGAACCGTATAAGTATACTTCCACATGCATTCAGTAAAAAAAACTGTTATTTGACATTACAAACAGTCTTCAATTTTATTTATTTATAAAGATGAAGTGTAAACTTCAACCAAATATTTATCACAAACAGTTTGTAAACAATCAACACAAAGGCTCGTTATACTGTAATCTTGAATAAATACTCAATTATCGCGTCCACGGTGTTAATTAGAGCCGGCTTTAAAAGGCTAAGTAGGGTTCTAAGTATCCTCTCAATCAAGCCGTATCCTTTGAGACACAACCCTTTTTCTAAGATGTCAACGGGTTCTTTTCTTGTCAACTGCAAGGGGTAAGGGGATCCTATAATTGAAATAAATATTTGGTTATAGAATTTTGTGTCGTAACGAAGCTTTCGTCTCTCAATTAGGAAACGAAATCCTTTACAATTATGTACTTAACTTATTTGTTTAATTTTAATGAAGCTGCTTTCTGTGCTTGTTTTGAATTTGGAGATTCGTTATGTTGTCATTTATTTATTTTAGATTAGCTCTAATTATGTCATCGTCCTTAGAGGATTTTTTTATAAATTTTGTTTAGCTATTCGACAAAATTAATAGGTAAGCAAGTCAAGTAGAATTTGTATTGCCATCAGGTTTATAATTAGGATTTTCGTGTCGTATGGTATCGTAATATAAGCAAGTAAGATTTTTAATTTGAAAATTCAAATGCTAAACTGATCTGTATTTAAAAAAAACCTTTGTCTAAAAAATACAATATTCAGACACAGTTACACTCAATTGCAAATTTCACCAACATCAACGACACACAAGTGAAATTTCTATTTATTTCAACGACGGCAATCGAATGCCACTAATGGGATGGTAGAATTGAAACTGCTGGCTGGAAAATCGAGCAATAAGTATGCATCACGTGGCCTGGCTGTGGCTGATGGCTGCAGAGATGTCTGGGCACGAGTGTGCTCGTAGACTCAATACCATTAGTACTGTGCTTACGCTGGGATATAAAGGTACATGCATATGAAGTTGGACGTCCAAAATTTGAGAGGGGAACTTTAATTTAGTAACAGAAATGACCAATGACTGCCTCCTTGGTCGAGTGGTCGCAAGCGCGACTGCTGAGCACGAGGTCCTGAGTTTGATTGCCGGGTCTTGCAAAAAGTTATTGGGTTTTTCCATCAGGAATTTCTGAGTAGCAGTGACGGAGTGTAATTGTGCCCGGTTGATGGCAATAGGCTCGCTCCCTATAATATGCGACTTAAAACATAACTGACGAAATGTGGGTGTACTATTAGGTACACCTCTGCCTAACCCTTGGGGACTACAGGCGTGATGTTATGTTATGTGTAAATGACCAACACAATTAACTGGCTCAGTAGTTAAGACTAGGTTTTTCTGTTTAAATGTGCTTTCGATGGGGTGGAGACCTGGTATCCTGTAATACAGGCATTTTGTCTAGCTTAGACACCAATATCCCACATTATAATAAAACCATTCACGAAACTTAATAATGTACTTATGTATTGTGGTGAGAAATGTATCTTTATCTTATGTTATTTTTTGTTACTTTGGAATGGGCAACTAACAGTACTTTCGCAAGTTATTATGCCTAGCGACTGCTACTGTACCTTCATCTTTTTGATTTTGAGAATATTCAAAAGTGCCTGTTATGATCTAATTGAAATATGTATAAACTTTAAGTTTGAGTTCACACATAAATATAGGTCAATTTCAGATACTACAGAAAGAAACAGTTACAGGGAAAAGGACTATGTAGTAACATGTATATTTATGCATTTAAGGTAACATTTTTCTTTAAAAAAAAGGCCTGCCATTTATAACAAAACTGACTAACTTGAACATCGACTTGTTAATAAAAATTATTTTCTACTGTTCAACATTCTTAAATATGGTATTCTTTTGTGCTTTCATGCTTCTACACCCTGGTATCGAATGGTTAATTTTTTTAAGAGGTAAGCTGGACTACATGTCCTCAATGTGATTTTATTATTTGTCTATGGAATACGGATTGCGCCCGTTTTCAAAGGGAATCCAGTAGGAATCGAGTTGTATGGAACCTTCGCCACTGCTACAGTTTAAGCTGTTAGTAATTGAATGAAAGAAATGAAGAGTTTCGTTAGGTAGAATAAGTAACACGCAGCCAGGCTTGCACGCAGTGTAAACAGTCCTTTCACAGATATTTTACCACTATCTATTAACTTTATTAACATTATCTCCTAACCTAACCCTTAATTGGGCGCGGCTGAAAACTTACGTAAACGGTCACGTGGGGTGCTTGATCTTATAAATCAAATACGAAATACATGCAAAATCACGATTATGCTCGATACTTGATCATAAAGGACACGTTTTTATGAAGCTAACGGGAACTTCAGCGGTCAAAATTCAAAATTTAAAAAGTTCTAAATCATTAAGATATAAAAATAATAAATAAATAAAATAATTTAAAAAAATACATTTATATATATTTTTTTTTAATTTCTATTTACTTATATATATTGATATAAATTTATAGTATATTGATATATTGGTATAGTATTTTATATATCCTTGTAGTTTATCTTTCTAGTAAATTAATATTTTTGCAGTTAGATACACCTACCACTGTTTGTCTCTGCATCACCCAAAGGTTGACTGGTAGAAAATGCCTATGGCATTAAGTCCGCCTCTGTACTTTGTGCTTGAAGTATTAAATAAATAAATAATAATAAATAAGGATGCGCTGGGGTGCGTAACACCCCACGCGACCAATTAAAGGTTAAATCCCCTTTAATTTGTCGGTCCCTGATTTTTTCAGCGGAAAACCAGTGACATCTGTCTACACCTTAACTGTGTATATTTTCTGCGAACCATCCACACGTCGGGTCATACCAATATAAGTAAATAGATATTGAATGGAACTAGCTCGGATTCCGTATATGCGCTTAGTATATAGCACTTGTTTCTATTGTTATTGTGAGTGGTTTTTGTCTGTTTATTGATTTTGAATTGTTAGTAGCCTATGTTTAAATTAAAACTATTTCGTCCTGTGTAATAGTAATTTAGTTTCGCTATCAACCTTTATACGAATTACAACAGTTTCATGCGTATTTGGAATTAAGCAGATATGTAGATATTGATACAACAGTACCTAATGCCAGTTTTTAACAGTTTCAGTATGCACTTAATACCTAATCTGATGCCTGTAGTGCAGACTTGAATTTCATGATTGAAATAATATTTAGGCAGTCTCGTCCGTTTATTTTTAGTGAAAACGGACATAATGTTTTCCTTAATGAAGGTAAATTTTTGTTTAGGATGCGATGGCACACGCGATGACATACGCTATACGTAAAAGCCCCCTTAACAAAACAAAAAAGAAAAGAAAAAAACAGGTAAATTTTATTAATATAGCGTTGAGTTTCAGGAAGGCTGCATATGTCCTTGAATATTCGAACTTTAATATTCAAATAACTATCCGACGTAGTCTAGAAGTGCTTAGGTAATCTGTTTGACATCTTCTTTTACGTTATAGATACAACGTGGGACTCGGTATTCAGAGTTTTGCTAAGAATTACCTAGCACTAACTCTTAAGAAAAAAAATGCAAAACCATTGTTATTTTTATTTTCATTTCACATCAGTCCAACAGTCCTAACAAAATTCAATTTCAGTGCACACCAGATCATAAAGGCATGTTCACATCGCAGACAAAGAAAAATGAATGAGACAACGTAAGGACATAAGGCCGATGGCACAAGTGCTGCGAATGGCCACTACGCCGTGTTTACGGTTATTTGAGTGGGCGTATACGTCCTAATTTATAACGTTAATACGGAGCGTGAAAGCGACGTCCCATGCGGTATTGCACTTATGATCTCTAGCGTTCATGTGACTTCGTAATGTGTTGTTGTCGGTCGTGCGTTTATGTCTGGACTGTGTGGAGTGCGCTTTATGAAATGATTGAGGTTGTCGCATATTATTCCCTGTGTAAGAGTGAAAATTGATATAGAATAAGTATTGGGGGAAAGGGCGTTTAGATACTTACTGCTTTGGCAATTTATTTACGAAAAAATAACAACTTAAAAAATCTAAACCTAGATTGGGAGCCAGCTCAGCCAGCTAACCTATGTATTTATGGGCACCATTTCTACGTGTTGAAAACAATATGGTCACTGGTTTGAAAAAAATAATTTATTATTATTTTCATACACGATAAGTCACGAAATACAAAGCACTTAGGTAGTTAGTTACCTAGCTATTTCAAAACAATCAAACGTGTTGATTAAATTTGGCGTACCTATCCTTACTAATAATTTATAAATTGCGAAAATAAGTTTGTTTGTTACCTTTTCACGCCTAAACCACTGAACCGATCATCCTAAAATTTGCAGATACGTTGTCAGGTGTAAAGAAACGGACATAGGGTACCTTTCATTCCGAAAAAATGTACTGTTCCCGAGGAAAACAACAATAACGTTCTTATGATAATAGATGGCGCCACATGTCTTTCGAATCATGATTGAATCATGTTATTACAAGCAGAGTACAACCTGAATTGATTGTCAAATTCTAAATTAGCGCGAGCGAATAAGTAGAAAGAGCGAAAGTATTGTATAAATACAACTACTTTTTATATACCTAATATATTTATTATATATTTTGGTACGTGAATTATAGCGACAATACATGCTTACTCTCTGTACATCTATTTTTTATACAACACCACTTTGTACTTCCCAACAATAAACCACAATTATATCTTTTATACATTTTTTATTCCAAGCCTTGTATTTATTCCTTTGAACACAACACAGACAATCTTTTTCTATCTTCCAAGACTTTGTTTTCACAAATACTAGTCAGGAAAAGTATTTATGGAGAGCAACATACAATAATATGATACATAGATAAGTGTAAGTATTATGTTTTCTTATGTCCCGAATCTGTTAGTGTCAAAAAGTTTATTTTACGTTCTACAATCATATTATAATACATTTTTTTCAGAATGTTCCTCTTCTTATTTTAGAAATTAGAGCGGGGAACACATCATTATCAATTTTGAAGTATATATCATTCAAATGATTGACTCTGCGAAAAAATGCTTTTAGGAACCTAAATGTCATTTTAAAAGAGTTTTCTATAGACACCTCGTACAATGTTTTTTTTTTTTTAATTTCCGTTCCATGTATAGGGAGCCCCCCCCCCCCCCCTTAATCTTTTTTTATTTTTGTATATATATCGTAAAGCGGTTCACAGAATACATCTACCTACCAAGTTTCAACTGTGTAGTCCTAACAGTTTCGAAATAAAGTGGCTGTGACATACACGGACAGTCAGCGATGACGAATTATATGGGTTCCGTTTTTTGCCATTCGGCTACAGAACCCTAAAAAGGGCTGTGGTTTAAGTTTTATTGACACTTTCGATTCCATCATCATCTGCCTAGCCTTTTCCTAAACTATGTTGGGGTCGGCTTCCAGTCCATCCGGATGCAGTATGCAGCTGATTACAAACTATGCATAAAAATATGTAGAAACGTAGTCCGAGTCACTGATACTGATAACCTTAGCTTAGTCTAGGTCTTTGTCGTTTAACCTATCAGGCATCAAATCAGCCTGTAGTTTTTTTTAATTATACAATTCTTGATAGTTCTGTTAATCATAATATGTGGAGCAGACACAATATGACTGTTTTTCATACATACAATGGGCGGTCTTATCGCGATGATCTTGCTTCATTGCTAAAAATGGGTCTTTCAATGAACAAAGGTTATAGTAGGTTATAAATATTGCCATAATCACAATGCTTTGTAGATAACTACATACATGCCTGAAAGCTAATTTTCACAAGACACCGTTCGTCGTAGCCTTAGGCTATCTGCCAGTAAAAGTCCCGTCAAAATCCGTCCAGACGTTTCGGAGATTAGCCGTTTGAATTGAATTTTCTTAACAATTTCATGGGTATTAATTTTTTTCACGCAACCCTAATTTTTTTTCAAAAATAAAAGTATCCTATGTTAGACCTTATAACATCAGCTATCTGCCAGTAAAAGTCCTGTCGAAATCGGTCCAGCCGTTTCGGAGATTAGCCGGAACAAACAGACAGAAAGACACAAATTGAAAAAAAAAAAGTGTTTTTGTTATAAGTGCCGTAATTATATTCTTATGCATTCATTAAAAAACTGTTATTTTGATATTCCAAACAGACACTTCAATTTTATTTATTTGTATAGATACAGATATTTAAAGATATATTCCACACTCCGCAGTTCGGACTCCGATGCGCAAGTAGGTACCTATGCACTATTAAACCTCTGGTTACCCCTTTAAGAAATACAGTCATGGTATCATGCATGTTTGATGTTTAGTATTTTAAATACCTATTTGCATTAATAACCTACCTTAACGACTTCTTACGTCATAATTAGACCTAGGGCAAATTAATAACCTATTCATTATTCAATTGTAAACAACACGCATATTGTTATGTAAATACATACCATGATCAGTGTGTAGTTATCATGTTCCAAACAGAGGCATCGCTAATCAGTAATGTTGCCTTCCGTTGTATGAATATACAGCATTATTTTTAGTATATGTGAAATCTGAATATAGTTTGTTCAGAATAAGTAACTGAATCGATTCCAATCATTTTTAAACCATGTTATATTTTATCACAAGAATATTTTAAAAAGTCTACAAGTTCGATATCGAGCGACACTAAGTTCCTATCGCAATCATTTAGGTACTTACTGACAAATTATTATTATCAATGAGCTCAAGACGATGCTGGAGGCACGCGCGCGGGCGCGCTGCGTGGTGAACACGTTTTTGCGCGGACAACCAGGTAACAGAACAAAGCTTATAACTTTGTGATTTTTCATGATACAGTTTTGAAATTTTGTACATAGATTCTTTACATAAAAATACTAGACATGTGTTACAGGTTTCGCATATACTAAAACTAAGGTTGTATAAAAATAATTCTCGTCCGCTTATTCATACATACATATTGTACCTACAAACATAAACTCATGCGGTCACCACCCTTGCTTCAACTCCTTTCACCTCGTTCACGTTCATAAATCTGATCATACACACACGCTGGTTACGAGTACTACCCACCTGACCTTTCAGCAGAACCTCACTGATAAGTTAATAAGAAAATCCTATACTTTTTTTTTATCAACATGTTTGGTCCCGCTGCTAGGAAAAGGTCATCCCCATATTCGTCCAATCCTTTCTATGCGTTGTCTCTGCGGTCACAAAGGCCCCTTAAGTCACGCTTGACTTTTCTAGGCCTCCCTCGGTGGCAACGCTCGTCTACTGGCATCCAGTGCGGGGCAACTTCGACCCAACCGTCCCAAAGCTTTCTAGAGACATGACCTGCCCAAGTTTCGTTTTAACCAACCAGACTTATTGCACAAGTCGGCGATCCCTGCTTTAGAGTGTATACTGTATTTTCGGTCTCTATATGCAATGCTGTGCTTACATAGAAAAAGGAAAATGTGTCGAAAGTAGGTACACAGATGATGATAACGATGTGGAAAACTCCGTGCCACAATCGGTAATATCCTGTTTAATTACATCGAGTGTTACCACAGCATCAAGTCTGCAATAAAATTAATGAATAAAAAATCAATGCTAAAACTAAACCCAGACATAAATCCGCATCAAAATCGAATGAATTGCGGGTAGGTGTCAAATGAAATTATATTGCAATCAAGGGTCGCGGGGGACCGATTCAACCGGACGATTGTTTGAAGCACAAGTGTACAAGTAACGAACCTGCCCACTACACGGGCTGCATAACGATTCGTCGAGTTTAGGGCTGGCAACACTGATGTAGAAAATCGTTAGACGTTTAAAACATTTTATGTGTTGAACCTTGACACCCAAACAATATTTTGCAATTCTTTATTACCTGTAAGATGGTGTAATACTGACTACTCGTACTCATTGTAATAAGATGAAAATTTCGATTAGTTTTGCTCATAACACTATATGGCTATTGTCGCTAAAAATCTGTTAATTTTGGATTGTATGCTCCACCAAGTTGTGAGGAATTTTCTCAATTTTGACGTCCACTGTTTCCGTTTTCCACCGGTGCTGAGGAGCCAGGACTATAATTTCATGAATGATACGGAGCCATGTTGTTTTGCGCTTCTCATTTATAAATAGTTTCTATTTGTCGTTATTTTTTATTTTTATTTTTACAGCATTTTAATTTTCGCCTTAATACCGTATCAAGTCCTTGCCTTCCTAATTTTTTTTTCTTATTCTGCGGATTAATTTAGGTTTTTTGAGACTGGAACTGGCCACACTGACATGGGAAAAACCCTGGTATTATGGATGACTGCGTCTGAATTCATAAATAGAATTGATCATGTAACCGCACAATAAAATCGTATACCTAGATAAGCAAAAGTAGGTAGGTATTGCATTGATGACTAAATTAAATTGTTGTTGGTATAGTGGAATGGTCGAGAAATTTGCGCGCTACCAACGCCATCTATCAACTTCAGCGTGCACTATTGGAAGGAATCTTATGTTTATTTCGTCGGAGTTCGAAGAAAGGCCAAAACCGCTGTGTAGATTTTTTGTAGGTAATGTTTCAGATGGAGACGTTTTGAGGAATATTAATTATTATTTTGCATGCTGTTCCTAGTGTATAAAAACATAAAAAGTAGTCTTTAAGACACGTTGCGGCTTCTTCATCAGATTTACCGGACGTCAAAACTGATTAATTTCATTGCTTGTTTTTATAAAAAAAATATATTCTTAAAAATGCCTAAGTATTATCAATTCATGTTCAGCCTATAACGTGCCCTTTGCGAAACGGGGACTAGAGGCGTCCCCTCTGTGACAAGAAGTGGACCATTATCCACCACACTGGCCCATCTCTTCGAATTTTAAGTTTAGTCCTCCGTATCACCGTACCTTCAAAATCATAAATATTTGTTTATCTCGACATCAAGAATTACAGGCGCTGGTTCACATATGCACAATCATATATAGAGAAAGGTGTCTGAAGTAGGAAGGCCGTGTGATCACCTCTCCGCCTTAGACAATTATAACATTTTATTTATAGCAAATAGTTAAGTCAACATACTAAAGTTATATAAAGTCCCATTAAATAGGTGTACAAATCTTAATACAGCGTTCAGTACGTCTAACCAACAATATCCATTCAAAAAAACACTGATTTAAGTGATTTTATTTTGACCTAAAATCATTGGGTAAGGAACATTTTAAGTGTATTTTCGTTATCTGATTTTTTTCTTGTAAGTATGCGTTTTTCTATTTTTTTTTTACCATTTTCCTTATTTTCGTTTTCTGTATGATTTCTAAAAATTTGTCCATCTATTTTAATGGGACCTCTTTTACTTTTTTTTTTTTAAATTGTGCAGTAAAATTGTCTCTTATAAAAGAAAATACGTACAGCTCAAGAAATTCAATGTTTCTTTTACATTGGGTGCTTCAGTAGCATGAGTCACCGTTGTTAACATTCGAGGTCAACTGTTACATACAGGCCACATTGACTCACCGATGTTTTGCAAAAATAAACACATGCAATACATAACGCAACGTACACTAACAATTGAGTTTTTTTGTCTTTATTATTTGTGTATCTTTGTCTTATTCGTGCACTTGTCAGAGATATTTATGTTCGTTCGAATGATTGATTGTCTGTTTGTTATTACCTTGAAATACTTTTCGGGTTACTTGCAGTGTAGTTATAAGATTTTGTAAAAAACTTGTTACGCCCTGCGGCATTACCCGCATGATTATTGTTTGGGGTATCAAAAAATATACTTTGGATTATGTAGATTTCTATCGGTCAAAGAATTTAATGAAATTATAATTTATTAAATATTTTCGTGAGAGCAGCGGTGGCCCAGTGGTGGAGACCCCGACTTACGAGTAGTAAGTTGTGGGTTCGAACCCAGCAAGGCGCATTACTTTGTGTAAGTTATTTCATCACCACTGCTCTCAAAACGGTGAAGGAAAACATCGTGAGGAAACCGGCATGTCCTAGATCCAAAAATTCGAAGACATGTGACATCTACCAACCCGCACCGGGCCCGCGTGGTGGATTATAGCCCATTCCCGCTCATAGAAAGGAGGCCAGTGTCCCAGCAGTGGGAACATTAATAGGCTCATTATGCTTATATGTATAAGCTAAATATTTTCGTTACTAGTTTCTGCCTAAGACTTCCTTCCTCTGTTTCTGAAAATATTTCTAGTGTAGCCTTCTATCAATAAAATAATGATTGTTGGAGTCCTACTTCGTAAAATTACCTTTTAGGAACATGTAAATTAACATTTTCAGAAGAAAAAACCGTATACAGTTTTGCGTCTAGTTTTCCCAGATGTATTACAGATACGATGACCACTGTAAAATTACTGAATCATCAAAAAGTCCTTTAAAATTACAATTAATATGACTTTTGTTAACTAATCTTTACATAAGATTTTAAACTTTCATGGTCACTAAAATTATTATAACTAGAAGACGGGATATTTACCATGTTTATTGTTTTCTTTGAGTTCCCGATATTTCGGCGCTGTTGCAAGCACCATGAAAGAGGGTAGACCGATTTGTCTGCTCATAAACACCCACCCGCAATAACTTCAGTTTATCCGTGATCATGGTGCTTGCAACAGCGCCGAAATATCGGGAACTCAAAGAAAACAATAAACATGGTAAATATCCCGTCTTCTAGTTATAATAATCTTTACATAGTATAAAACAAAGTAGCTCCCGCTGTTTATACGCTTAGATCTTTTAAACTACGCAACGGATTTTAATGTAGTTTTCAGTAATAGATAGAGTGATTCAAGAGGAAGGTTTATATGTATATTGCACGCGTGCGAAGCCGGGGCGGGTCGCTAGTTCTTTATAATCTTATTTTTCAGTTTATATAAGATGAGACCGATTCTAAAACGACGCTACATTCCATAATCAACTGAACAACAAATTATGACCTGACACGGACAACCCTAACCTTAGTTTTCAGGTTGAAACGAACAGGCGGATGCCCAGAATAACTTAAACAATGCGTCTGAAATCTTGTCTAACTGCTTGACATACCGACTGTTCAATTCCCGACGCCCGTCTGCGGCGACTACCTTCGTACCACAGAGCAAGGCATCTAGAGTCAAGAGATGGCAGTACTAACGCGCCAAAAACATCGTGGACTCCAAAGTACGTTGAGGGAGGATGTAAACGGACCCTTCACGAAGCTGTTACCCAAGTACTCTGTACATCAAATTTAGTAACAATGCACAAAAAATATTGCTGGAAAACGTTTTTTTTATCCGCTACATGCAATCGTCTTCCACCCATCTTCTTCACATTCTGATCCATACAGTACACGGTCGACAGGTCACGGACTTGTATATTTTCTCCTTTAACCTGAGGAGCATCCGTGTCTCACCATTCAGTTTTCTATACATATAGGGCGAAAATGCTTGAAAAAGATCTACTAAGAACTATTTAATAGGCATTATGTTTGTATATCGAATTTATTCTGAGAATAAATAATCAGTCGTTACGAGTAGTTAGAACCCGAAAGTCTGATAACCAACGAGAGTTTTCATTTTACCCGGTAACGGAGGTCAGATAGGTAGTAGCTCCATGTAAATATTGGTACTCAGCTACTTCCGGTTAGACTGGAAGCTGACCCCAACAAAATTGGTAAAATCCTGACAGATGGTGATGATGTAATCTGAGATTGATTGCAAATCTTGTGTAAATCCTATAACGACCCATTTGTTCGGTAATTGCACTACCTTTACTGGCTTTGGTGTAGTGATTTCATTGCCATATTTCAGTAATACATAGGAGAGATCCGTACTTTTAGCACGAGATCTATAAACGTTACTTAGAGTTATAACGTAATCTCTATGTCCAGGGGGATACACTTAGCCAAAGTACATTTAGCCATAGTACACTATAGCACAACTGTTAAACTAATAGCGTTATACTTATAGTGACAGGAACATGTCTTAGTCAAAGCACAGTAAGAAACGTTTATGGATCTCAACCTTAGTAATTTAATTTCGTACATTTGGAACAAAGCGTTTGAGTTTGAATTTCAACTCTCAACATTAATTCTAGCGTGGAAAATTTAACAGTGCGTTATTATTTAGGCATTAACTAGCTGTTGCCTGTTGAGGAGCTCGTGGCTAAATAATAACAGCCGCTCGGGTCGATCTTTAGGTTAAGCCGTGCTTACCCGTTGGTCTGTGGATGGGTGACCGCCCATTACATACCGAGTTTCCTCCGTGCCTCGGAAAGCACGTTAAGCCGTTGGTCCCGGCTGTCATATGTAGATCTTTGACAGTCGTTACTGGTAGTCAGTGGCCCAAAAAGTCTGACAACCAGTCTTACCAAGGGGTATCGTATTCCCCAGTACTAACTGGGTTGTGGAGGTCAGATAGGAAGTCGCTCAATGTAAAATACTAGTATTCAGCTACATCCGGTTAGACTAGAAGCCGACCCCAACGTAGTTGGGAAAAGGCTACGCAGATGATGATGATGATGAACTAGCTGTTGCCCGCGACCTTCGTCCTCGTGAAATTATTATAAAAAATATCACTTTAATATTTGAATCGGGTTTTGTTAACAATTTCAAAGGTTTTATTTTTTTTGCACGGAACCCTAATTATTTTTCGATAATAAAAGTAGCCTAAGTTACTCCTTATAACATCAGCTATCTGCCCTGAAGTCTTGTTAAAATTGGTCCTGCCGTTTCGGAGATTAGCCGGAACAACCATACACAAACAGACAAAAATTAAAAAAAAAAGTGTTTTTTGTTATAAATACCGTATATACTTTCATGCATTTAATTTTATTTATTTGCAGAGATTTACTTACCTAAAGACATCATGCAACAATAATCTTGAACACAATATTTATTTCCTTCACAAAATAAAACATCTCCCAAACATATTCCTAACATTTTCTCTATCTCACGCTAAGAAAAATGGACGAACATAGAAATAATGTCTGCTAACAGAAGGTACTTTTATCATTTTCCTATGTACTTACATATGTACATATGTCTGTCGTATATTAGTTGGAATACGTCGTCTGGTTCTTATCTACGATGTTCTGATGTCATGTTTGTATTTTGTTGTCTATTTGTTGTAGTTTTCGCGATTTTCGTTGAGTTTAATTTGTGATTTGAATTTAAGTTGTTTGCAGATGAGTTTTACCCTAGGTATAAAGCATGTGCTCTATACAGGGTGTAAATAGACCCATAACGAAGCCGAAAGGCACTTGTTTTCCCCGTCTTTGCGATCATTTTTATTCTAGACTATACCTGCGCACCTTCTATTTACGGAGATATTGAGGGTCAAAGTTACAATTTTTTCACAAGTTTTTTTTTAAATACATGTTTTTAATGTAATTTTTTTACTTTAAACACCTCTACGACCCCCTACTATTTAATCCATCCATCAGTACAGTGCTTTGAGTGCGTTCCATCGAGTCCAACCGTAAAACGTGACTTTTCACCTCGAAAAAAAAAATTCGTTTCCCAGCAATAATTTCTGCGTAAAGTTACTTAGTGTGATGTACAGAATGCTTGGTTGACGGCTACGTGAAGGGTCTGTTTACATCCTGTATGTTCTGTCTATTGTCTTCCTTTATAGTTTACACATAGGACAAGTTGTAAAGACATGTTGCTAGTGAAAAAATACACGACATACTTTTGAACTTGTCGAAAACAAGTATCACTACTCGTATCTATAAAAAACAGTAAACACGGATAGAAGGACTTGTTTTTCAAATAGATACTAAGGTTTCGTGAAAAATAGACAACTTTATCTGTGAGAAATAAAATAAAGAGTGAGTGTTAAATCGACTGCCTCGTTTGGTCTAATGGTGCAAGCGCGATTACTGAGCATGAGATCCTGGGTTCGATTCCCGGGTCGGGCAAAATGTTATTGGGTTTTTCTATCAGGAATTTCTCCGTAGCAGCCACGGAGTTTGGATTTGTGCCCGGTTGATGGGTATACGCTCGCCCCCTATTACATGAGGCTTGAACATAACTGGTGAAATGTGGGTGTACTATTAAGTGAACCTCTGCCTAACCTTTCGGGGATTACGCCAGGCCTGATGTTATGTTTTAAATCGTAAAAATATTTGGTTATACCACAACCACCTTTCCTTCTGTTAAGGAGGCACCTATTAAGAACATTTTCACGTCATCCAGTTTAACTAGACTAATAACACTTCTTCCTCACTCACCCATAAAGTTCATCAAACTGCCCTTATTTCAAAAATGACCTCCTAAAAATAAGGTTCTAGTTGTAATACTAGAACCCAAGACATTTTCATGGTGTCATTCTCTTGAAAATGTCGGATCCCTTAAAATACAGTAAACATTACGGTTCTCGTCACGTAATGTGACATCAGGGAGGAATTACTCTCAAAAATCGTTGTCCATTAACACAACCTCGATAAGGTTTGCGGCACACCGGCCGACCTGTCGAAAACGATTACTTATGTAAATAATACGACCAAACGTGTTAAGTTAGCGGTTAAAAATATATGTATTTAAATAAAGAATTTTGAATTTTTTAGAGCAGCGGTGGCCCAGTGGTGGAGACCCCGACTTACGAGCAGTAAGTCCTGGGTTCGAACCCAGCCAGGCACATTACTTTGTGTAAGTTATTTCATCAACACTACTCTCAAAACGGTGAAGGAAAACATCGGGAGGAAACCGGCATGTCTTAGAACCAAAAATTCGAAGACATGTGACATCTACCAACCCGCACTGGGCCCGCGTGGTGGATTCCATTCCGCCCATTCCGTCTCAAAGAGAGGAGGCCTGCGTCCCAGCAGTGGGAACATTAATAGGCTGATTATGCTTATGCTTATGCTAAAAAAAATTGAAGTCAAAATTTCTTCACTAAAGACTTAAAATTTTAGTCTTTGGGAAGGCGTAATTATCTCTATTACCCAAAAAAAAAGAAAAAGAGACTTAATACTTGTCCATTAATTAATGCCCTATAAATGTCCCCTTAAAAACTACAAAAACAAATTAAGGCGAAGAGAAAGAAACATCAAACTCTTGTCTT
The DNA here is from genome assembly GCA_910589295.1 of Noctua janthe. Classification (NCBI taxonomy): domain Eukaryota; kingdom Metazoa; phylum Arthropoda; class Insecta; order Lepidoptera; family Noctuidae; genus Noctua; species Noctua janthe. The sequence goes on from OU342561.1 coordinate 6,686,090, forward strand.
TTAAACAGGCGTCAACCGTCCAAAAACTCTGTCGCATTTACACTGATCCTAAAAGCTTAACGAAAGTGTTCCAGCTACATAACGAGGCCAATCCTCATAAAGCGGACTACTGAAACACGAAAGCCACTCCATCAGAACGTCGGTTTTGAGTGCATAATTTTGACAAATAGAGTAATGAGAAAATGGAGGAATAATGAGCAGGGTGAACGACGCAGAAGACAACTTTCAATCAAAATTTTGCGCACCGATCGTCAGCTGTGCGCAAAATTTTTATTGAAAGTTATTATAATATGCGAAGTTATTATAATAAATCAGTTCTTCTGCTATAACAGTATCACGTCAAAAGACCAGAGACAGACTGAAGTATCGTCACTCATGGATGCTTTACTCATAACGTAATATTTTTATACGGAACTCTGCATTTCAAATAGCCAACGGATGAATTGACCGATTCTATGCTCGCTACGGCGTAGGCCTCTCCGTAGCTGCTCTACAAGATACAACCTGGAGTTTTATTATGAGTTCTCCATTGATTCTATTCCATGTCTAAAACAGACGGCAAACATAACGACCGCCATTAGCCACTCGTTAACAAGATCCTGGCTAAAAGAAAAATATTTGAATTCGAAAAAAGATATTTAAAAAAATGGAAACTTTAGCTCCGAAGCGATGATGAATGCTCAGTTTGTTTGTGAAGATATAAAAATATTAAGATTTAGAGCTTTTACTCCTTCTTTTTCGCTTCCCTTGGGAATGGAGAAAAATATTTGCATTGCAGGTTTGGTTGGTTTAATGCTCCTAAGAAGAAACTGTAGTGACAAGGCAATAAACTTTCAGTAGACAAAAAACGGTATTTATCCTGTATCTGTAAATATTTGAAACGGCTTTGTTATTCAACTTCTTTTATGAAATCTACGGCTACTAATTAAGTAGGTACTCTGGAACTTGCCTATAAGCATAATTAGAAAAGAAGGAAACAAAAAGTATTAATTGGACTCACACAGGACAAACAATAAAATAAGACAACTAAAACAAAGGAAACAAAACTAAAATTCGAAAACCCGAGTAATAAAACTAAAATTGAAACAAAATTAACCTAATTCTAAAAGTCTTATACGACCCCAAAATGCTTCACTCAGCATGGTGCCGCGATATTTATAAAATGGACGTCGCAGCCCTAATATTCTAATGGGGCCCATCACATCATATCATCCCCATTCATCATCATTATTTACAACCTACAGCAGTCCACTGCTGAACACAGACGTCCAAGTCCTCGTCACATTCCCCGGTCATGTGCTTCAAGTATCTAAACTTCCCAATTTTTTTTTTGTAAATTCATGATTCTGCTACAATTAGCAAAACCACGAAATATAAAAGCAACCTCTATTTTCCAATAGTTTCTTCTACACTTAACAATACATATAATTCATGAGAATTGGGAGTACCTATACTTACTTACCCATTCATTATTTTAATTCTCATAACATAAACGAGACATAATACTGAGTAAACGGTTAAACTTTTTCCAATTAACATACAAACATAATAAACCACTGTTACATACTATATAGTGTACACTCGGCGGCACATCAAGCTATATATTTCCAGTATAACATGGCCTTGCTTTGTATAGATGTACCGTACAATGAGAGATCCGCATAAAGTGGTTTTGTATGACTTGACTAGTCGTGTGTACAGTCTGCAAGAAATGTCAGAAAGTAAGTGATGGTCTGAAAATTAAGCCACATAAAGTAATATGTTCCACGAAAGTCTAGCGAACGCCACGAAATGCTGCTAAAGTGGAAACAAAATTTATTTTTGCAATACTTTTTGTTTTTTTCGTTGCTTTACTCGCTGCCGACACGAACCTTTGATAGTTTTTAAGTAGGTAAAGAAATTATTACAGGTAAACTTGTTTCGTTCTTACCTATTAAGAATTTTAACGAAATTGCTAATTAGTAGGTTGAAAAACGTAAGTTACTAATTACTACTAATTAACATCAGACTTAGTAGTAGGTCTGCAAAAATTAAACTGCTGCATAAGGGTTAAGCAAACCTGTTCATCCACATCTCACCTGTTATGTTTTAGTTCAATGTAATAGGGGGCGAGTCTATTGCCATCAACCGGGCACAAATCCAGACTCCGTGGCTGCTATTGAGGAATTCCTTATGAAAAACCCAATAATAATTTGCCCGACCCGGGAATCGAACCTGGGACCTCATTCTCAGCAGTCGCGATTACAACCACTAGACCGCCGAGGCAGTCAGTCAGCTGAATTAAAGCTTTACTAAACAAAAACAAGCATTTCAACCAAGCATTTAATTTCACATTAAACTATTGATAGATAGATAACAAATCTTTTCAAGAATTAAATGGTTTATGATTCTAATTACATACTTCCCAATATAACACTAAACATCATTTATAAAACTATCCTACTGGGTAATTTTATAAATTCTGCACCTTACCTGAAAAATCCATTTTCATCTGTTAAAACTTACGAGAGGCGGAAAGTAAACATTTTCCATTCGAACCAGCTTACTTCAGAAGTCTTGCAAGCGACATCGCTTTGTACCGTGTAAGTAGCTATCGAGGTTTTACCGTACCATCTTACTTTGTAAGTTTATTGAGAATGTAAAAGATATTTTCATGTTAAACTTAACATTTATCGATCTCACCGCCAGACTGAGCACTTCTTATTTATTCATCAACTTTGAAGAACTTCACTTCCCATGCAAGTGCGAGAGTCAATGTTTAGTCTTCTCGTTATTTTTTTCTATACATCTGCATTGAGCTTCTGATTTCTAAGTAGTTGATTACTGTAAATGCAAAAAAAATCGAGTGTCGAAATGAGATTTACAAAATCTACGAAAAGAAAACTCAATCGCGAATATTATGAAATATTTATAAAATAAATTCATTTATTTCAGACAAAAAAGTCCATAGGCAAGGCAAGAATTTTTCTTTTTTTTTCATGCTTTTATATATTTTTTTTAGATTAACAGCCTTCTTGCCAACGTCCACTATGCCCGTTTTGGAACGCAGCGTGGTGGTACGGACCCTGTCTTGTCTTTTCGAGGAGGCACGAGAAAAGAGCACATGGAAGGAATTGGGGAGGCCAGCAGTGGGACAGTACAGGCTACTAATATATATATATATATATATATATATATATATATATATATATATATATATATATATATATAATAGGCTTAGGTTGATCTCTTTCACAATGTCGCTTTCCGTGGTCTGTCTCGTAGACGGAAATTTTCAGCTATTCCATTTTGAGGGATGAAAACTTGTAGACTGATGAGAATGTTCAATTTATAAAATTCCAGTTAATTAAGGCTGAAGCAAGACGCTGATCAATTTCAAGCCGTCTATGTCTTGATAACAAGTAAGCTACATGTTCTAAAAAGCTCGTGAAGGAAACAACGCTGCCTCCTACAGCAATTTCGCGAAGTTCTGATCAAGATGAAGTTACAAAGTGGATCACAATGGACGACAGGCTTTGGTAAGGTACCGTCAGACGAGTTACAACGTCGGGAACAACCGACCGCTTTGTACTCCGTGCTTATAGACGGTCTTGTGTACCGACAAGCTTTTTAGTGTTAGCAAGTACGAGGGTTTTATTTGCATTGGTTTCAAAGTTTTTTTTTTTTTTTCAATTTATTATGGTTTTGTGATAGTTAGATAGAGAATAACTTTATTGTAAACCATAAATAATTGTTACAAAGCTCTTTGTGATTGTAGGTTTATTTTATAATACTCTATTTAATTCAGTAGTGTTAAATCTAAGAGAAGATCGTTAGGTTAAGCCGCGTTTGCCTAGATTGTTCCGTGGATGGGTGACCACCCAATACCGAGTTTCCTAGCACCTTAAGCCATTGGTCTTTCAATCTTTGCCAGTCTTTTCAGGTAGTTAGTGGCTCGAAAGTCTGACAACCAGTCTTACCAAGGGGGGGGGGGAGGTATTACCCAGTACTAACTGGGTTGTGAAGGTCAGATAGGCAGTCGCTCCATGTAAAATACTGGTATTCAGCTAGTTGGGAAAAGACTAGGCAGATGACGGGTTGGTCTGGGCAGCGATATGACACCTATGTAATTGATATTTAAAACCACAATACCACATAATTCTCAAAACACACAAGTTAATTAAGAGTGCAATATTGAATCTCGTCCCTCGTCCCATTACTATTAGTTTTTAAGCCACAAAATTGGAATCGAATTCTATTAGATTTCAATCCCTTTATAATTGGGTTTTCGAAATTGAAATTATACAAACGAACCATAGTCTGTCATACTCTAGGGTACGAAATTATTGACCTCCAATTGGTAGATGGTCATTTTGACCTTTGATTGAAATTATACAGGGTCTGCGAAGCACAATGGCGAGGGTTAATAATTCGTATAAATCTTTGTGAAAGGTTTAGAATTTATAACATAACATAACTCCTATAATCCTCGAAGGTTTAGGCAGGGGCGTACCTAATAGTAAACCCACATTTTATCAGTTATGTTTAAGTCCCATGTAATAAGGACGAGCCTTTTACCATCAGGCTATTTCTAAGAAAAACCTACTACCACTTTCCTCGACTAGGGAATCGTACCCAGGATGTCAGGCTCAGCAGTAGCTCTTGAAACCACTAGATCATCCAACCAACCAACTAATGAGGTAGTTTTATTTATCGTCTTTGTATTTTCAACCGTCTTGTTTCTATTTACTTCTCCTTAGTCGTTCAAAGAAAACTGTCTTCGGTCATCTTAGTTACTTTTGTAACATTCAGTAAAAATATCAAGTTAATTTGCTCTGAGCAGTTACGTTGCTGCCGTACTTGTTTATGATTCATTATGATTACGTTCAAAAGCAACACAATAGAAAAGGCTCATAAAAAATATAGCACTAGTTTTGTAACTCAAAGAAGTAAATACATGTCGGATATGTCAGGATTTATTCTGTTAGGCTCGTATATCATCCACATGATACCACGAAACCCATCGTCTGCCCACGCAGACGATGGGTTTCGTGGTATGAAAACACAATACACTGTTTCTAGCAAAACTAACGAATTACTAGAGATTACAACTTAACACAATAACACTGTGCACAATGAATCGGGTACAGTTCGTCTCAATCAGACATTGTCGCCCTCGCCTCGAGTTGAACATCAGGGCTCTGTAGAAGCACGCTGTGGTGTGGGTAGACTTGTAAGTGGTCGCGTGACGTCACCACCAGCGCACTTGCGATTCATTTTATGTCCTTACTAATGACCGGATCCGACATACCTATACCAGGTCTCCTATCATTCTTTTACTTAAAGCCACAAAATAACTATTCACATAACCATTTCCCACTCCACGCCGAACATTGTGTACAAAACATACTTTATACACACAGAGCCAACTAAAAAGACCGCCTTGCCTTTCATTCCTACGGCTTGCCTATTTCGAACGCTGCGAAAACATCTTTGAAAGTTGTTTTCCTAAGAATTCCCGCCATATTCAACAGAGTCTATTTTGATCGGTATAATGGTTCGACCTGCAGACGACTGGTAGTGGGGGAGCTAGGGGGCTAGTAAGTCAGCCACTCTGCCTCCCTGGGTAATGGCCTCGACACCTTTGCCCCGCTTGGCCCAAACACGTTAGGTGGCCGTTAAATGTCAACTGTATACTTTCTGTGACTACAAAGGCATCGGATGCGGTTGGATTTTGCTGGTCAATTCTTTTCTGTCTTATTTAAAATGTATGTTGATAGCTGGTTCATAAAAGCTGCATTTTTCATTGAAACATCATGTCTCCGTTTTACACCACTTTATGGGTTTAGTATAGAATCACAGCGGACTTCGAGTGGAACTGTCAATAAAGCCGGATGTACAGATAGCACTGAAATTAAATCTCTTTTTATATTTATGAAAACGTTGATATTTCAAAAGCCATTACGTGCATATAACATGTGAATATAACCCGAAACCCAACGCCAACGTTAATCTAAATTAGGTACCTCCAAAAGTACTTGAAAATGTTTTTAGTTTAGCCTTCCCATTAAAGTTTCAACCGCCAAACAGCGCTGTTGAAACACCAGCAAAGCCTCCGACAGTTCCAAAAATGCTTTCGGAAAAAAGGAACCGTACGGAAATTAGCCGGACGAAATATTCAGCGTATAGGGATGGAATGGTAAAAAGAGCGAAAGTGGAAAGTGTCACGAATGACATTTGGCATTCAGCCACCCGGCGGTATTGATGCGACAGACGGGCCCTACTTATTTATTCATAAACGTTGAAAAACTTGTCAGTGGTAGCGCACCTCCAACTTGCATATTAGTATTAGTACGAATGCTACAGTTTCTGTTTACTTTATTCCGCGAACATACTTCGGCGTTGCCAGACTGAGAGCTGTTTTTCCAACTATAATCGGAGAAAACGTCAGATGGTAGGTTTACACTGTTTTTGTTTCGCGACGTGGAGCTACACTTCGATAAACAACGAATTTTGTTAATCGTACTCCGTTTGCTTTGAGAGACGAATATGAAAATGCGGAGTTTATTTTTGTTCGTAAACTGTTTGATATGTTTGGAAGGGTTAAATGTACGCTCAGGTGGGTTGAGACAGGCTTTCATTAGTTCCAGGCTTGCTTTAGGAGTCTGAATGTTCATATCTATTATGTCATTTATTTGTTTGAAACTTGGTAATGATTTCTTACTCGTTTTTTTGTATTAGCGATCTGTGGCTTCTGTCTCTAAACCAATGGGATAAAGGTGTGAATTTATGTACATAACTTACCTAAATATGTATTTATAAAATGATTAATTTTTACAATAAAAAACACTACAAAATTAAGTGTAAGTAATCTTATACTACATAGTGTAGCTGGCTTTATCAAAAATAAAAAGCTCCCAATCCTATCTACTATCTATCTATTTCCATCCAGAAAAATATTTTCTTCACAAACAAAGTAAGTACATTCCGTTCCATTTCGTATTTCCAAAGGTACAGTTACGATAATATTCTTTGACAAAGTCGTAGAGATAGCGCAATGGTCCGTAAAAGAAAATCTAAAACAACTGTATTTCATTCTTTTGAACTCAAACTTATCGTTCAAGTTGTCAAACTAGACATTTAGCGCTAAAAAAGCTATGGAACTCATTCCGTGTTCACTAGCTCTTAGACTATTTAGATGATTTCAATAAAGTCGTTATTTTGATAATGGTTTGTTGCACGATATCGAAATTGGTTTTCGTTAAGGGTCTTGTGGTGACAAGCGCGACTGCTGAGCATGAGGTCTTGGGTTCGATTACTAGTTAGGCAAAAGTTATAATTGTTTTTTCCATCAGGTTGATGGCAATAGGCCGGGAGACATGGGACTTTAACATAACTGGCAACATATAAATTTCCTGCACCTCTGCCTAACCAGCCTGGAATTACAGTCTTGATGTTATGTTGTGTTCTTAATAAAATTCGGTCGCGTCCGACCGATTACAGGCTTACAGGCTAAAGTATTACTTAGTTTAACAGTTGCCAGGTTTTCGTAGAATTAATGACCCTTGCGTGCCTGGGTTCACTTTTCATGGACAAGGGAAAGTTTTATGGTTTCGCGGTCCCGTATCCTTGTCATATCGTCAGCTAATCCGCTGCAGCGCTTACTTTGATATGATTTGTGCCTGTGTGTGTGAGTGTGTTACTCGCCCGATTGATTGAAACTGATGGATTAGCTTTATGGCTGCTTTACACAGATGTGCTGTAAAACAGGGGTTTATTGTAAAATCGATTCGCAGATTATGTGGGCAATCACCTGTGATGCTTTGTTGGAGTTAGTTTTGCTTGACTTTTGAGTTGAAACCTAAATCATGAAGTTTTGAGACCAAACCATTTTCATCTCCGATTTCGAAGCTGTAACTGATAGTTTGCTTACTTCGTTTATGAACTTTTGCAATCGCTTTTTTAATATATTTTAATAAATAAAATTCTTTCTTTATCGTGTGGTCAGTTCCTAACCTGGTGTCAGAGTTTTTATGCCGCCCATGGGCCTCTGACTTGGCTTAACATGCCGTTAAGAAATATCTCTCAGGCATGCTTCAATTTTATAAATAAAATTGAAGTGTCTGTTTGTAATTTCAAAATAAAAGCTTTTTACTGTATACGTATGGTAGCACATACGGCACTTATAAAAAAAAAATGTCTTTCTGTATGTCTGTTTGTTCCGGCTTATCTCCAAATCGCCGGGACCGATTTTGACGGAACATTCACTGGCAGATAGCTGATATTATAAGGAGTAACGTATGCTTTATTTTAAAACAAAGATTAGGGTTCCATGCAAAAAAAATAAAACCCATGAAATTGTCAACAAAATCTGATTCAAATATAGAAGTAGGTAATATTTAATATTTTATACGCAAACCCTGCGTAGGGAACATAGCTGTTTTTGACATGGAATAGGTCAAAAACAGCTATGGAAACAGCTAAACAGCTATGGTTAGGTAATATTTAATAATAATTTCACGCAGACGAAGGTCGCTGGCAACAGCTAGTATTTTTATACAATAATCTGTAGTGCCTAAAGATTAGTATTTTCACAGTTATAAAATAAAACTTCACCCATTCCAAAACATGTCAAGTTTAACTACCGCAACTGCAGTAAACAAATCAATAACATATAAAACGACAATTTAACTGAAAATTCAGTGGACCTATCGCCACGTACTTTCGCAAATAAAATGTAAAACTGATTGTAAAACTTCGAAGTGGCGCCGCTGAATAAAAAACGTACATATAAACTTTTAAAATGGTCGTCAACAACTCATCAAAATCTAATAACACGGGCTTAGTGTCTCCGAGGACGGGACTCAAGTCTAGGGTTACCAGACGACAGGAATTTTCCTAGTATGTCCGGAATTTTGAGAAATTCAGGCGGTATTTAGTTTGCCCGGACGTTTTGCGAGATAAAATAAATATTAAAACTTGACGAAATCATAAAGAGCTCAAAATATTGCGATTGAGTTATCTAGGTTACAAATATAATACGGAAGGTATTTAGTGTATCTATTTAATAGATATGGAAACACTGTCTCACAGCCAGAAGTAGTCAGATAGCTGTCACTAATGACAGCTGTCAGTCACCACGAATGACGGGAAGTTGAAGGTGAAGCGTACCCTGTACCCTGGACTGAGCTTGCTGGTGGTGAGCCTGTGATATAGTTAATGAATTGTGCTATCAACCTATTAGCACTGCTACAATTGAATGTATAGCATCAAATTTTAACAGTGCTAATGTGACGTTTTTAAAAGACACAAGTGTAAGGGTTTTTTTAAACCTTAATGTTTTGCCAGGTAATTTAATGGACTTTGAAATATCAAGGAGTCCAACGTAAAAAATATGAAAAAGTCATTCAATATGATCGTGTTGTATTGATAATTTTATTGATTATAATTCTGTAACTACATACGTGTTACGGACGCGAATCATATTTTCATCAACTTACAACCAGACACTGACCTACAAATTGCAAAAAAAATGTGAAATTTTGAATTTCGCGCGCTACCCTGGCGATCTCACCTAAGTACTCGTATTATCTTTACAAAATCTTTAGATGTAAATGTCATAGGAATATTTTTATCTGGTAACCCTACATAAGTCTCGTCAGCCGAGTCTAGACAAAGATTCGTGACTTTTTCACAATTCGCAATCCCACGACAATCATACCTGCACTGAAGCCTTTCTACCTACCCACCTACCCATCCACCTTTACAATATATAAGATATCGTCGAACATAATATTAAATTTTGCTTCGAGCTCCCCGACTATCCATTATAAGGCTCAATTTACATTGCCGTGGAATGAAATCATTTTTGTAACGAAATCTTACGCAGCATAATGAACCTTATGTTAATAGAGTAACGTGCAAAATAGATACGAACCAAAAAACAAGTCGCTCGTCTTCGGAAGAATTCTCGTGTTTTCTTGGGAATTCCTGCAGCTAGCAGGTCGTATCTAGTTTACATATTACACAATAAAGTAGATGACTAAAAAAAAATATTAGTCCGTTATATAGATTTCCAAAAAGTATTGTACACGTATTTTATTCTTTTTCCACGTAAACATAAAATGAAGTTGATACAGTGCGTCAAAAACTCGTGTGACGTCACATTTCGGTAAACTTTTTAAGGGAAAGTGACGTCCCACTACGATTATTTGATGCATTTTATCTTCGTCAATTTTTATTGATTTGATAAAACAAAATATACATATCCTATAGTTTTCGATGATCTAACTGACGAACTAAATAGAATCATATATTTTACTCAGGAATCATCCCTATTGATGTAGTTTTCTTGTGATTTGTAAAGGGGTTGGAACATTTTTGTATGAAGCGAGGCCTGCCTAACCTCCACCTTTTTTTAAATTACACCCACGCATGAAATCTGTATTAATCAACAGCTGGTATCAATACAAACAAGTTTTGTATGAGACAAAATGTTCTAAAGCGTTATGTTTCCAACATTTAAACCCTCAAAGTTACAATTAACGTGACCTAAAGGTTGACTGGTAGAGAATGCCTTGTGGCATTAAGTCCGCCTATGTATCACTATTGTACATGAAGTTTAAATAAATAAATAAATAAATAATACAATAATTGTTTGTATTGATGTCAGCTATGATTAATATAGGTCTTTTGAGTGACTAATAAAACCAAAGTTGAACAAGATACAATAGAGAGATACAAACCAACAAAGTTACAATTATACCCTGATGGCTTTGATTGTAACTCTTAAACGTGACGCTTTATAAAATTTTAACTCATACAACACTTGTTTGTATTGATGCCAGCTATTTTAAAAAAATAAAATAAACTGTCGGCAATTAGGTTGAACAAATAATTCAAAGTCAAAAATCGCTTCCATTCCATTCCGCGTCAATGTAAATTGAGCCTTAAGGCCCCGACTATCCATTACACTATGACATCGAAATTAGAGTTTTATAGTTGGACACGAAATGAATTCTCAAGAAAAATAAAATGACGGATCGGGTGGTCGTCTCAACTTGCGGGTTGTACCTTTTTTCTTTTTTCTAACACTGAAAAGTTGTAAAAGACACTCATATTTATTTCTTTGATGTAGTCTGTAAATAGCTCGTGAAATTCTTAGATTCTTTCAGTTATAGACAGTCTATTTGTTGTTTATTTTTAGTTTATGCTTTTTACATAATACACTCACGAATTTTCCCATGGGAGTAGTCAGGAACTATAATCCTGCTATGATCCTTACTTAATCCTCTCGGTTCCGACACGTTCATACACTTGGTCATACAAGCACGCTGGTTGGGAGTACTACGCACCTGACTTATCCGGAAAACATAACCAATAAAATGATAATAATTTAAGTTTTATGAAAAATATTTAGTTTTAATTCCGCGAAAAAGATCCCTGCCATAACAAATTATTTTTTTCATTTTGGTAATTTTTTTTCTAACATCCGCAACTTGAGTAGAACACTCAAGTCTTATTTATAACATCAGCTACCTGCCCGTAAAAGTCCCGTCAAAATCGGTCTAGCTGTTTCGGAGATAAGCTGGAACATACAGACAGACAGACAGACAGACAAAACTAAAAAAAAAAAATGTTTTAAGTACCCTTGTATACTTTCTTGTGCATTCAGTAAAAGGCTATTATTTTGAAATTACGAACAGACACTTTAATTTTATTTATTTGTATAGATAAAATCATCAAAACAGGTTTTCGAAAATTAATTCCTCTGCATTTATCAATTTCCACACTCTTTAAACAGCGAGTGCACTCCACTCGTAGTCCAGTCTCGCTACTCCTTTATCACGTCACTCAATAATATTTAAAAGCATTCCAAATACGAATCGATTCGATATTATTCCGAGGTTGTCGTTCATGCAGCCGACGACTCAGCGAGCCAATGAGCGACCGCCACCGCTCAATTTCCGTGACGAAAACGAAACATGAGTGGCTATTTTAGCATTCGAATTGTCATATTTGAATTTCGAATGGTATCGAATGGAAATGTGGTGTGAGATAGTAAATCGTGGGAAGAGATGGTCTGTATCGTTGGTATAAAACCGTTTGCTTTAAAATCTAGAGAATTTTTTCGTCCAGCAGTGGGAAGTCATTGCCCAGCTATGATAGACAGTAACAGAAATATCACTCGTTGTGTAAACGTGGTTCTACTTGCTTAAAGTCACTATTGTGTTGAGTTATCATACCCGGCTTCATGAGCCATGGCTCTCAAAAGGAAACTTTAAAAATACGCACCTAACGTAGAGAATCCGGTTCAATTACTTAAAGTCTAGTCTAGGCTAGTCCTACCTTTTGGACTATTCGTCGTCTAACTTATAACGTAACTTTGTTTCCTACTTCTAATTGGCTTAAGTGACTCTGTGTTCTTGTCATAAACTCATAGAGCTATAAACTTTGCAGGCATTAATCACTATTAAGAGTTGGTGCACCAGCGGGCATCTTCCTTTATTTTCGGTACTAAAGCCAGATAGTAGATCATGGTTATGCTTACTGCAGTTAAATGGCATAGTTGGAACTGTTAGAAAAAGGATTATTTTCAGCTACTTCGCAGTTTTTTTTACCAAGAACTGATTTTTTAACACTAACTTATTATGAGAGCGATTTACTTATGTCTCGCATTTTTTTTTTGGATTTTGATGTAACGTTGTGTATCAGAAACTGTTTTAATTGCTTAGGCTAAGAACTGGTGTCTCCTTTATTAGCTTTTATTGCTGTATAGCTTGTGTCGAGCTGAAAAGAATAGCTATTCAGCAAGGTTGGTAAGTATACCATAACTGACCAGTGTTAAAGAAAAAGTTGTCAGAGAACTTAACAAAACGTCTTTAAAAAATAAAAATAGTTTCTGTGGAAAATCTAAAATCGATCTAATTTAGCTGTAACATTATTTTTCGAAAATGTTCTCTGAAAACTTTTTAGACCTATGTATCCTGCTTATGCGTATAAAGTTTCATTAAAATCGGTTCAGTCATTTCGAAAAAAAGGAATTGAAAGTTTGTATGAAATGCCGTAAGTCGTAAACGCTCTTATCTTGAACTTGAGACTTTTTTGCTCTGGTTATTCCTTTTTTTTTAAACTACTACCTCCAACTTTTGTTTAATAATAGAACAATGGCAAATCACAAACATCACAGACGAATCCCAAAATAGAACCCCAGAATATCTTAACCGTAGCACAGATAATATCTACGTAACCGAAGTAAACGAGGCACATATCGAACGCTATGCTAATAGACCCCTCTCTCCGGCGCCGCTGCATGTCAGATACGTTTGGTACGGAACCGCCGCCACAATGACAGTTGATACACCGGTGTTAGAACGTTTTGGAGCCGAATATCGTGTATAGAGGTGTGTCATGAACTTTCATGCCTAGCTATTTTCAAAGTTACAGATACTAAACACACACACTTAACTGAGCGTTTCCACTGTGGAAACATTCACACAAAAAACGTTGAAATGTCTATTTCTGTTTTCTCTTAGTTGAAATATTTTGTCTCATCATGTTTTTTATGGTATACAGGGTGTAAACAGACCCTTCACGAAGCCGTCAACCAGGCATTCTGTACATCAAACTAAGTAACTTTACGCGAAAATTATTGCGAGGAAATGATTTTTTTTTTGGGGTGAAAAGTCACGTTTTACGGTAGGACTCGATGGAACGCACTCAAAGCATTGTGCTGATGGATAAATTGAATAGTACGGGGGTCGTGGAGATGTTTAAAGTAAAATCTTACATTACACACACACACACACACACACATACCACATAAAAAAAAACTTGTGAAAAAGGTTCCCAGGTATGGTCTGGAACAAAAAAGATATGGTAAACACGGGGAGAACAAGTGCCTTTCGGCTACGTAAGGGTCTATTTACACCCTTTATATGGTAAGAATTGTGTTGCGATTAACAATATGAGCTGGATCGGTACCAAAAGACCGTTAAAACTATAGCTACAAATCGGGAGCGGCAATTAAGATCAAACAAAAAAAAATTGTTAGAAAACGCTTTTGAATCTAATACCTGTTTTCACTTCTTCTTAGCGTGTCGATGGCAAATTCTCTTTTAATATATTTGGCCCATAATTTAGCTATGCGAACTCCGCTCGCTGATGCAGTCATAAGATCGTCAAGTACGCGGGTGTCAGGGCATGCAGCGCAAGATGGAAGGTGGGCCATTGTTTGTTGGTACACACCGCATTCACACTTGAGATCTGGGTCACCATGAACCCCCTGAAGAGATTGTCTTTGCTACGGCCGACTTGGATTCGGAGTCTATTTAGGGATTTCCAAGTCAGCCACGGCAAAGTCCAGGTGGAAGGCTTTCAGACGGTTCGATGAAACCGTCAGGAGGGTTTAGCAGGTCCCGCCAGAGATCACATCTTGCTGTGGAGGCATTGTTTTCACTAACTAACCGTTACAATTTCCAAAATATTATTGCACCGATGGAATTTTAACTCTCAAAGCTATAAAACCCTTGCGTTTTAAAATCCAATAGTGTGACAACAACCATATTAGAGGCACATTTAAAAAAAAAAACCATCTATTCCTATAATTTACCACCTGTTTGCATCATATTGATTTCCTCTCTCCAAATTGAGAACAAAAAACCATCAAGCACGATAAAATCATACAACTATCCTCGTCGCGACCATTGTTCCCAAATATAATGCTAGGCTTCCACAGTCCCCCACGTCGCAATATCATTGCATTACATCGCTTCAAACCAGCGACTGTAATCTGGCGTCATACATCGGTTGCACTGGAGTAGGAAGGACATGGAGTGTTAATTTTTATTATTTATATAGGATTTCTAACGAAAGATATACACAGGTCATTACATATAATAATCCTCGGCATGAAAAGCGGAACAAACTTTATAACGTGATTACCTACATTCAGCGTATATATTATTTATGTTTTGCAATGATTCACAACTGGAAGTTCGTTTTGGACGCTCTGAAACTTAAACAAACCATAGATTAACTACTTAATAGTTATAATCATATTCTAGTATAACATATTTTGATATCGTAACTTAAATTGTAATTATTATCTCCTTTCTAAACCCTCAGAAAGAGAGCGTAGATCCAAGAGATCAGGATCTTGGAAACCATTACACTTTAGTGAATACTTTATTATTCCCTTTATTTAAATCTCATACATTATTGAATATAAAAGCAATATAAAAATTGTAGCCCACCGGTATCGGGAACAGGGTCGAAGCTACCGGCGGTCAGGGCTCTCGAGAGAGGAACTAATAATAACCTTTTTTGTTACGGTTCCGAAAATCTTGCAATTTCTTGCAAGATTTCAAAAAATATATAATTTTTTTTTTTTTTTTTTGTTTAAATGTACCTAGTTCACTAGGTATATTTTTTACGTTATACTTCTACCTCACAAAATTAGCTAGTACTCCATTTACTCACACTCCGTGTCCCTCGTCATACATCGCATATTGTGTTTGCTCTGGTGGCGCAGACCATTGTCCGTCCGGCCGACTATCTGCTAATATCACTTAAGCGCTACCCGCTATGTACGCGTAGTCGGTACGTAGTTACGTAACTACGTGGAACATTGTCTGACAAAATCCCTTTATGAAACGTCTGGCCGCCATATTTTATGGAAACGTGCGTTTTTTGTTGCCATGTCACTGTTATTTTGCGGTGTATTGGATGGTTAAGCTTTCGTTAAAAAAGGTTTATAACATTGGCACAATTACCGAAGCGGTAAAAGTAACATTGTGAAGTATACTAAATTAATAGTTTTGAGTAAAAAAATCAGCAATTGTAGTATTATCATATAACCATTAAATCCATTATCTACGTGACACTGCATTAATAGAATAGTGTAATGCGACATAAATTCTATTGTTTGCAATAATGCCATTCTAAATATTAATTCAACATGGCGGTGAGTTGTAGATTCATAGAACTATTCTATCAACATATTGGAATGCATTGTTATTACTTTATATTATAAGACATAATAATGGGCATGCTGTGAAGCACTATTATTAAGTTTGGCCCAAGAAATTAATATCACAAATGTCATGTCATGTCATTATTATACAAATATCATTAACATTCTCCTGCCCTTGTCCCAATTTATTTGGGATCGGCGCAGCATGTCTTGTTCTTCCATACTTCTCTATTACTCGTCATCTCATCGGACACCTCCTTTCTTGCCATATCATCCTTCACACAGTCCATCCATCGTTTCTTTAGTCTTCCCTTGCTCTTATACCCACCCACATTCATACTCAACACTAATTATACGAATATACCTAAGCAAAAATGTGGCAAGTCCTGAACTTTTAACAAAGCATTTTTAAAGTAAACACTGGGTGAAGAAAAGTACCGTCAACTGCATATTACTCATGTAAATAATGCAATTGATTGACGAAAAGAGGTCAGAACACTCAAACAAGTAGTACATGACCACGATGTTGATCGATCCGTCACTACTGCAATATTTATTTATTTACTCTGTGGTAGTTTCAAACAAAAGAATTATGTTTGGAGAGCTTTGTTAGGATTTGGTCAGACTGTTAGACAAAAAAAAATCTGGTTTTAAGAGAAAATTAAATCTGTTAACGAAATAATTTATTTTTCTTTTTTAAAACATTGCCCCACACTAGGAATTTCTCCTGTATCGTGGGTGCGTTTACAAACATTTAAACTCACATACACAGACAGCCAGACCCGGAACAACTACCTGTAGGCCATACGAATATTTGTTCCGTGCGGGAATCGAACCCGCGACACGCAGCGCAGTAGTCAATCGCTCAGCCACTGAGCCAACCGTGCCGTCAAAAAAGTGTAAATGGTGTGTCTAGTGTAAACGGAACGGAACAGTGTTTTCGGAAAGAGCCGGAGTGATGATGAGCTGTTGATTGCATGTCATAATATCTACGAGACTGGGGTGTGGCTGCCCCTGCTTCCGAAGCAGCCAGGATGTTTCACAGTGGCATTAATCGCAGAAGAAGTTCAAGATGGTTTTGAATTTTGTTGAGTATTATAAGTTGATTTGTAATAATGAGGGTGGCATAATCTGTCTAGATTAAAACCCTCTCTCAATAAATAAAGAAAAAATATCTGTTAAGAGCGTTCATCCAAAAAGTTGGCAACGTCGCAAATAGCTGTCAAATATTTACCTGTTTTAATTAATTTGGCAATATGAATTACGGCTAACTAGTGAACTAGAATATCTTAACAATTTCACACGAAAAAAACTTCAAATACTGCTTAACAAAAATGTATTCTACATTTTGCTTATTACATATTCTAGAGTAAGAGTTTGGCAGCTCGTCTACGTAAAAGACCAAATACCTATTCAACAAAAAAACAATGAAACCAAACGCGTGAGCGCGCCTCTATCGATCATCAATTTCACGTTACATGACTCAGCCACGCTTTTTACTGTTATTATGAAGCGAGATAAAACATACTATTGCCCTTACATAAGTAGGTTCCCATTATGGCATGAAATAAGCGATCATTGTTCATACTAAGTAGGTAATTTGAGTAAATTTCTTATCGCGCCGGGAGCGGGCTAGGCATAATACGGAACGTTTTTCCGAAGTGAGGGTAGTCAGACACTGACTGTTTATCGGGTGCGGGTACCGAGGTCCGAGCCCAAACGTTAACGTTATTTTTAACGTTTATTTAATCTTCTTTTTCTGGAAAAACATTGTTATCATATTAGATGAGTTGGAATGCCTCGTAGGCCGAGTGGCCCCAAGCCCGACTGCTTAGCATGAGGTCCTGGGTTCGATTCCCGGGTCCGGCAAAATGTTATTGGCTTTTTCCATCAGAAATTTCTTAGTAGCAGCCATGGCTCGCTGAACTCCGTTTTACATGGGACTTAAACATTACTGGCAAAATGAGGGTGTACACCTCTGCCTAACCCTTCGGGGATTACAGGCGTGATGTTATGTTATATAAATAAGTTGGTCTCCAGTAGGCGACGGCAATAAAAGCAGTGGCGTTTTTTCAGGTCCTCAGAAGTGCAGGTGCTTAGGCACTTTGGACACTAACATAATTATGCCATGTCAGGAGCGCCGCTTGCGTGTAGTCCATCCATAATCCCCTATTTCGTAAGTTTGTGCTTTCAGCAGCTTACTTGGGTCCACAGTCGATGGATTGGTTT
Organism: Noctua janthe; assembly: GCA_910589295.1. NCBI lineage: Eukaryota > Metazoa > Arthropoda > Insecta > Lepidoptera > Noctuidae > Noctua > Noctua janthe. The sequence continues at coordinate 6,704,271 of OU342561.1, forward strand.
GGATACAGAACACTGCAGGTCAATAATAAATAGTATCATCATCATCTTGCTACCCGTGTCCCCTGTTAGCTGGGGTCGGCGCTACACATTTTTTCTTCCATTCCCCTCTGTCAACCGTCACGCTATCATTTACTCCTTTTTTTCATATCATTCCTCACACAATCCATCCATTGGTTCCTTGATATTCCTCTCCCTCTCCATCCATTAACATTTATTCCCATTTAATAGCATTTTGTCTTTGTCTTTGTGTTTTAAAAAAAAAAAACTTATATTGTCACTTACGGGATATCTTCCGTGATTGTTCATTATTTTCAGCTCCCGATATTTCGACGCTGTTGCAAGCGCCATGATCGCGGGTTGAACAATAGTCACACAACAATCACGGAAGATATCGCGTAAGTGACAGTATAAGTTTATTTGTAAACCGTGAAAGCTTAAAACAGTGTTCAATAGCATTGTGTTTTAAATTAGTGTCGCTCATAGATAAGAATTTACGATACGTTTACTCGGCGCGTTCGCGCTAGGCCAACAGAGAATATCACTCGACCGTGAAGATAGTGTAAACACTATTCTACGGAAAACAACAGAATAACGTTTTATTTATATTTAAATTTTTAATGTCAGCCTTGTCTGCTTTTGAAACTGATTCCATTCGATATTCGAATTGAATATTCATTCAAAAGCTGAGCATTGTCCTTTTGTCATTGTTCTGCTGATCATTCGATATTACGAATTCTGTAGTATTTTTTTTTTAAAGCCTTGCTCCACACTAGGAATTTCTGCTGTATCGTGGGTGAGTATCATCATCTGCCTAGCCTTTTCCCAACTATGTTGGGGTCGGCTTCCAGTCTAACCGGATGCAGCTGAATACCAGTATTTTACATGGAGCGACTGCCTATCTGACCTCCACAACCCAGTTAGTACTGGGTAATACGATACCCCTTGGTAAGACTGGTTGTCAGACTTTTGGGGCCACTGACTACCTATAACGACTGTCAAAGATCTATAAATGACACCCGGGACCAACGGCTTAACGTGCTTTCCGAGGCACGGATGAAACTCGGTATGTAATGGGTGGTCACCCATCCACAGACCAAACTAGGCAAGAGCGGCTTAAGCTAAAGATCGATCCGAGCGGCTGTTATTACTTAGCCACGAGCTCCGCCGCTGATCGTAGGTGCGTTTACAAACATTTAAATTCACATACACAAACAGCCAGACCCGGAACAACTACCTGTAGGCCATACAAATATTTGTTCCGTGCGGAAATCGAACCCGCGACACGAAGCGCAGCAGTCAATCGCTCAGCCACTACGCCAACCGTACCGTCAAAATGTAGCCGTTACGTTGCACTACGCTTGTAATTGAAGGGTAAAGCAGAGGTCTAGATTTACTAGGTTCCCCCACATTTCCCCAGTTATGTCTAATTCCCATGTAGATAATTACTGCTACTGAAAAAATCCTGATGAAAGCACCCAGTAACTCACTACCCGACCTGGGAACAGAACACAAGAAATCGGAGTAGCACTCACGAACACTACACCAACGAACCACCGATTCAAAAAAGTTTTCATCAAAACAAACAACAAGAAAGTGCTACCGAACTAAAAATACTCGCACCGAAAATTGCCAAAAAAATCGCACCGGATTAATACGCGAACCCTTTATCCGAGCTCTCTAAAAAAATATTAATTAGCAACACATCGAGTCTGCCGACAGCTGACAGTTGCACCTGCGGCAGTGCTCGGCAACCCTAGCTGCGGCTGCGGCAACGCTGCAGGGTCGCAGCGGGACGCTGGCGGCAAAAGACGAAGCCTCGTGAAAAATGATCAAGATAATTTACGAACATTTTATGAAAAATTCTTATTTATATTAAACATTTCAGTCAAAATTCTGTCCACGTTTTGCTTTTGAGTTATAATTAGGTGCTTGGAGAAAAAGTTTTTAAGTAGAGAAGTTGGTAATTAAGTATATAGTCTCTATTCGTACCATAGTTCGTGGTATGGTTAGCGTGTACCAGTGGCGAAGAGTAAATTTTTGTAAGAGGTAAACGGTACATATCTTTAATGTTATTATATTATTTGTCTATAGAATACTGACTGTGTCAATTTTCAAAGGGAAGCCGGTAGCAAACGAGTTCTATGGAACTTTCGCCACTGGCGTGTACACTACATAACATAACACCACGTCTGTAATCCTCGAAAGCCTAACAGAGATGTACCTAATAGAACACCTCACACATGTTGTTAAAATTACATGTAATAAGGGATGAGACCGTGTACAGTCACGAGCACCAGTATGTAAACACTTACCAACTTATAAAAGTGTGTTTCTCCTACTGTTCTGATTAAAATTTCTTGTTTTTACGAACATAGTATTCTAGAACCTATATTTTTATGAAAACGATCCTATCTCCAAGTTACAATCGTCATTTCTCACGAAAATTGCTTTGAAATTTAGGAAAGTGTGTGCATATTGGTGCTCGTGACTGTACATTATTTTGCGACATAAACATATTTTTGCTTTAAAGAAACCGTAGACATGTTTTGTAGGATTGATAGAGAGTATGAGGTAGACGCGCTTTTGAGGAAAACGTAGATTGAAATCACGTCCATAGACAATTTCTAAATATGACTAGGAGTACATACAGTATTCGCTTTACAGTCAAACTTTAATAAATTAAAGGCTTAGTCGTTCGACAAAAAACAAATGGAAGGAAAATTGATTACTTTACGAACCAAAATTCATGCTACAATCTACCAACATCAAGACATTAAAACTCCCAACTTAACAACATTAAAACGAAACTTTTCGCCGTAATTTGAAGTCACGTAGTTTTCATTATATTGCACCGTATGAGTAGAAATTATTACGTAGTAAGTTTTCCTGACTTTATCGCGTCGTTGCATCGATGGGATAATTTTGAAATTAAACTCCTTGGTAAACGGAGTGAGAGCAGTTATGGTGGCTTTGAAAGTTATTGCAATTATGATTTTGAAGATAATGGGGAACCGCTTCGTTGCTTAAGTAACTGATTTTTTGTTGGTGGACTTGTATGTACCTTTATTCTTTGTAAATAAATTTAGTTTTTTTAACGTTCCTGTTTAAAAGTAGGCAACGATGAAAGCTTTTTGTTATTATCAGGAGGCCTAAGAAGGCAGTTTTAATAGAATCATAATAATATAATACGTTACAATTTGTAAAATAGTCACAAAGTGACAATTCTGTGACCATTTTAAGTGTTTTATCTTGATTCATATTATTATCCTATTATGATTCTGCTAAAGCGGCCATTTTAGGCCCCCAGAATATGCTTCATGATTTATTATGAAGTGAACTTTCAACATAAGTTTAAAGTTTTATTTTAGTTTGAGATACATTACGCGAGTTGACTATAGAAATATAAAAAGCCAAAGCAATACCATCGATCTCTAGTTCGCAATAAACCAATTATTTTATCGAAAACCCCTATTAAAAGCTCATTGTATTGTCTCTTTCCTACCTAAGCTCCGTTAACAAGACAAAAATAAAATCGTAATTAATAAGCAGGGATAAAAAACAAGTAGATAAGCAGCTTCAAAACTGACTTCCTCAAAAAAAATCCTTAAGAAATTCGAGATAAAGGTATCAAATTAATTTTTAACAAAGCACGGATCTCGCGTTTTTCTTTTGTGGCAACATTACAATGAAAATTCGTTTTGAAATTCGAATATGACGCTATAAGGTACGCGGGAGAAAATATAATGATTTATTTATGTCAATGGGCTGTATTCGAAGCGGTGTTTTCTTTCCCAAATTGGTTATTGTTCAGCATAAAGTTCTTTTATTAAGGTTTGTTAGTAAAAGGAGCAGGTAGGGGGCCTAAGAGTATAATAAGGATGTTTTTATGGAAACAATTTCATGTCAAAATGGCGCTTGGCGAATTTTTACCTTGTGTTTGTTTATTTTTGGTTGTAAACGTGAGTTTTCTTAATACAAAGACATTGGCAGCGTCTAGACTTGGCCATGTGTGAAATAACCTGCGAATTGTACACCCACTAATAAACGTTAAACGTAGAACGTAAAACTAATAGTGAACGTCACTCTGTCGTAAAGCGTGTTATTAACGAATAAGAGCCTTCGTGCGCGTTTCCATTGTGGCCAGTTACGTTTCTTTACATTTTGGTACCTAATTTATACTGTTATTCACGTAAGCCGGTGTACAGTAGACGCTCAAAAGTGCACTACCATGCTAAAGATTATATTGCTGTGCGAGCGCGATACAGCAGTGTGTGTGCGTGTGCGTGTACGAGTGATGTCTCAACATTCCACACATAACACACACTAATGAACTGTAGTCACACTACGCGAAATAGCATTATATTTCTGTTGCATTTAGAATACACATCATAGTGATGACCTGTTCTTACCATTGCATTGTTAAAATTCGCGTAGTATTAAAATGGGTTGGTAGCTGTTTGGGCTGAGCATGGGTTCACGATCAATGAAGTCCAAGTTCGAATCCATGTTATTACAATGTGTGGCTGTTTTTTGTTTCTTTGAAACCTTAATAATATTTGTATTTTAAGCAGAAAGTCGTTAGGTATTTATGTTTATTTATAATGTAGTCATGCTTATTATTTATTTTTTTATAAGAAGTTAAATATTAGATAGTTATTGTATTATTATTTAACCTCATTAATTGATTTTTATTTTATGTTTTCGGTGTTGGAAGGTGGAAATAAAAAAATCATGCTGAATGATAACAAAAATGTTTATTCGTTTTATTTATTTATAAAATTAACAAAATTTTATGAGAATTGTGACGTCACATTCCTATCTAGGCAAAAAAAAGTTCTCTTATCACCGTTCATAAGATTTTTTGTTGTATACCCACTTAGTCAATTCATAATAAGAATAACATAACACGGAAAGGATATTCTAATAACACAAAAATAATTGGTGATACCCGCTTATTATAGGTATCAGTATTCAGCAGAGTTCATTGAATACTAATATATGAGTTAGACTTTCTGAACGTGTTTTTTTTAAGTAACGTCACATTGAATGTTTTGAGGTTATAGCTTAAGTGTTCATTTTCTTGACGAAAAGAATATTGAAACTAAACCCCAATTTAAGATCATTAAATTTAAAATTTATTTCTTAATTTTTTATTTTTTTTATTTACGGTTATGTTAATATTACTAAATATTTAGTTACCCGGTCTACTTATTAAATTAAGTATTATTATTTTTTCGCCATAAATTAAGTCTTCCTTTTGGCAAGACTTGAAAGTCTTCTCGTCAGAAAATACAGTCACCTCCCAGTAAAAATCTAAATAATCTCGAGCAAAACGTAGTCTTTCCTCCCTGTGTTTTTGTGTTAAAAATGGTTTTTAGCTGGCTTCCGATGATGTAAACTTTCAGCATGGACTGCATGGCGAACAGTCTGTAATGTAGTATCCAATTGCTCTGCAAACATTATAGTTGAAACCATTTGTTTCATATTCTTCCACCATAAAACGTCGCTGAGTCGGGTTAATAAGCGGCGGCCTTTCACTTCTTAGACGACTCTTCAGACTACCTTCTTCCTCAAACCTCTTTACCCAACGGCTAACAGAATTTCTAAAAAAAAAACAAAATATGATTACACACTTGCAACTAGCAATTTATTTAATAATACGAAAATCACACACCACAACTATCATCATAATAATTATAATTTTTAAAAATAACTTACACATTTTAAGCCAGTTTCAGTTGAAATTTGAGAAATATTAAGCCCATTTTTACGCAAAGTGACAATATTTGCCCTGTCATCAATACTAATATTAGCTTGCATCTTGAATAAAGACAATCAAACAATACGCTAATCGTAATAATAACACAAACGCTCGTGACAAAGTTCACCAACTAACAACGTCATAACTAACTACTTTGTTCAATCCATAAGTTTATTTTGTTTCACATTCACCCTCATCCTTTTTGTTAATAATAAGTTCCAACTTATATTTAGAAAAACATATCTCATCGGGTCTAACGTATCATTTATAATTAAAACACAAAAAATGTAATGTCACTTGGGTTCGAACGCAGGCTACACCGTGCGAGACATTTTATCTATAGCGTTAACCGCTAAGCCAGATAGACACATAATTGTTTGTTTGAAATTAAATATCACCAACTATTAATACTCCGTCGCGACATGACAGGCTTGTCACTAAGGCAAATGATCATTATATCGCACTCTTTCTGACTAGATAATTATGAAAGAGTGCGATATACGAGATCGTGTATGTGTGCAAAATGTTTGTTTTGGAAAAAGGTCGTAAGTGCGACTTGTTTTGATGCGACCGTTTTGTGAAACTGCTACTGCACTTATGGTCTCTACTGTACATATCTTTAATGTGATTATATTATTAATTTGTCTATAGAATACTGACTGTGAAATTTTTTCAAAGGCAATCCGGTAGGAATCGAGTTGTATGGAGCCATCGCCACTGATACCCACATTTCGCCAGTTATATTTACGTCCCATATAATAGGGGGCGAGCCTATTGCCATCAACCGGGCACAAATTACGACTCCGTGGCTGCTACTGAAAAATTCCTGATGGAAAAACCCAATAACACTTTACCCGACCCGAGAATCAAATCCAGGACCTCATGTTTAGTAGTCGCGCTTTCGAATGACACAACCTTTAAGGTCCCGATTGATCTATATCAATTTCAGACGAACTGATATCAATCTAAATTCAACTTTACTTAATTATAATTCCTATCTGCCAATACCCTTTAAAACCCCCTATTTTGCTTTTAAAAACAAATGACTGCCGTAAAACAATAGAAACATCCAGCTCATTCGTTCTCAAAAGAAAACTAAGATGACTTGCCAGCTTCTTTAATGCATCACTGTCTAATTTCACGTGTTTATAGTTTTTCTTTTACTCACACTAAACAAAACCCGTAACAGTTCAAGAGAAAACGTTCTTCGACTACAAAGTTATTATAATTCCTATGCTAATTGTGTTAGGGATAAATTTCGTTTGACATCTGATACGGAGAAATGGAAGGTGTATAGATAACGGATGAAACGATTTTCCTGTAGTATGAATATTAATGAATGTACCAGACGAAGACGAGTTAACTATTCAATGAGCTAAGCTAGACGGAGGTTATTATAAGAAAATTATGACTAAAATAAATGAGAAATGACATTTTGAAGTGGAGAACTAAAATATAAAAGAGCCTAGTTGTTCTACCATCGGTTTGAAGACGACTAACCCTCTCCAAATCAGACAGGTCGACAAGAAAAAGTAGCTTAGTAGTCGTTTTTAATGCTTATGATGAAATGATGATGATTGTGATAATATCGTTCGTCCAATCTATTTCTCTGTCGAATGCGCTCCCCAGGAAATCAAGATGGCAACCGATCGTTTATCTTTTAAAGTTAAAGATCGCGAACACATTCGTAAAAAACTGGCAGTATCGTCACAACGATAATGTTTTCTCATTATTTTTCTTTATTTCCGTGTATGTATTTTTATATATATTTTGCTCATTTTTTTTTTATATATCGTTCTAGTATATCTTAGAATAAATCGTGACAAAATGCAAGAAAAGAACGTGGTGCACCGACCCCAAGTAACATGGGACAAGAGCAGGAAGCTGATGATATCTTAGTATAAACTAAAAATTGTTTTCAGATTTACAGCCACAACTGTTTGTCTCCGCATGACGTTTGTTACTCTTTCACGCAAAAACTACTGACCAGATTTGGATGAAATTTGGCACACAGGTAGTTTATTACCTGGATTAACACGTAGGATTTTCACTGTGTGTGTAACTTTTTATCCCGGTTGTACGATCCCGTGGGACAATTACCGAGCTCCACGCAGGCAAAGCCGCGGGCACAAGAAATTCAAAAACAAATAGTCGAAAAACCACGTCAGAACTAAATCTACGACCCCAACAAACACGGACTCCAGAAACTAATATTACTGCGATTCATCATTGTTTCTTCTGTTTTCGTTGCTCCGTCGCCATTTGCTAGTCACGGAGAACTCATTAATATCTTCTTAAGTTGACCATTACACAACTAAAGCTTGTAAAGCCTTATTGCTCGGATTGAGAGGTTTTATTTCAGGGTCCCCCTAAGAGCAATAATCACAATATTATCTTGTTTCAAAGTGTTATGGACTATACAAAGTATGTTGTGTTAGCGGAGTTTAGTTTTGGATTTGAGTTTAGCTTTTGGTAATAGTTTTATTATTATAACTAGAAGCTTATTTACCATGTTTATTGTTTCTTTGAGTTCCCGATATTTCGGCGCTGTTGCAAGCACCATGATCACAGTTATGATATGGTGGTGGTATGATCATAGTTTTATTGTTTGAATGAAAGTGAGATTATGTTGCTGGGATATCCACGTTTGCCTAGTCGTCGTAAGCGCTGCTGTTGAGCAGTCATGGTCCTGGGTTTGATTACCATTTCGGGTATTTTTTTTTTTCATATTATGTAGGCTTGCGTTTAGCCGCAACTCGCCTGATGTGAAGCGATGATGCGGCCTATTGTGGAGTACGCTTCACTAGAAGAAACCAATTCACTCGAGCTTTGAATAAAAAATTAAAAAAAAACTAATGAATTAGCTTAGCACTTAGCTCCGCTGGGTAATTATCATTTTAATTCTCTCTAGCTCCAGAACTAATGACCTAGTGGAAAAGGCCGATGAATTTCAATTTGTAGATGGTAGGTTTGAACGAAGGCACTTTCCTCTTACCACTGCTCTCTGAAAGGTAAAATAACACAACATGAGAAAACCTGCATGTCCTAGAACAGGCCAACCAAAATACTTTTTGGTTTAGCACAAATAATTCTGAGAGTTGTGTGTGGCATGAGGTCCTGGGTTCGACTCCCGGGTCGGGCAAAATGTTATTGGGTTTTTCCATCAAGAATTTGTCATTAGCAGCTACGGATTCTGGATTTGTGCCCCGTTGATGGCAATAGGCTCGCTCCCTATTACAGGGGACTTAAACATAACTGGCGAAATGTGGGTGTACTATTAGAGGTACCTCTACCTAGCTCTTCGGGGATTACAGGATTGAGAAATCATTCGACTTGACAGTGCTTCTGAGACAGATCTGAAAAATTGTTTTAACAACATCGAGATATTCTTTTACACCAAATATAAAATAGTTTTATTCCTCATCAACGGTACCTAAATAAAACCCAATAACAAAATCCTAGTCTCTACAATAAATACATGGTCTGAATAAAAACACGACCGGCTGTAGGTAGAGAGAGGTATTTTCAGTCAGTCGAAGTTTTTTTGTGGCTGGCAACGCACGGAACACTGTTGGTTTAGACACATCTTTTTGTTATCCCTGATGCGAATATGGCGGCAAAAAAAGCTATTTTTGGAGTTCCATGGTACGTGAGTGTGCTTATATTAGGATGCGAAATACCCAGTGCATTGTATAAAACAATAGTAGACGAATTGTGACTTGAATACATAGATTAAATAATCGCTATTCTTCGAAATAAAATGTTATACAAATGTAATTAGAACCATGAATTAGCTTGCCTCCCTCACCCTTTTCTGCACTATTCTGTTTTTTTTTTTTGCAGTCAGTTTGTAATGGCAGTAAGTGTGACCTATATATTTTTTTACGAAAATCTGACAACCAGTCTTACCAAGGGGTATCGTATTGCCCAGTACTAACTGGGTTGTGGAGTTCAGATAGGCAGTCGCTCCATGTAAAATAGTGATATTCAGCTCCATCCGGCTAGACTGGAAGCCGACCCCTATATATTTGGGAAAAGGCTAGGCAGATGACGTTGACATATTTTTTTTTACATACTTTTACCTACTTTTACTATATCTACTTATGAAAATCTGAAAAACACGGCAACTAACACACCAAAAATACATATATTTATGTTTCAAGCATGCAGATCATTTTCATCATAGAAAAACACCAAATATCATACGGAACCATACAACCGTCAAAACAAATGAAGTTTGATAAACCAGGAAAAAATATTTTTTAATCCCTCCTGTGTTGAGTATGGATTCTATTGGAAGGGTTTCGAGTTTCGGGTACTCCACATCAATGTACATATCGGTAGCTTTTTGGAAATGCTTATAAGTGCCTGAAGTCCATACAGGAGCTTTCATAACAATTGTGAAAGAGAAAATTTTAACCGGTTCTTTATTTATTTAACACTAGCTGTTGCCCGCGACCTTCGTCCGCGTAAAATTTTATAGCCTATAACCTTCCTCGATAAATGGGCTATCCAACACTAAAAGAATTTTTCAAATCGAACCAGCAGTTTCTGAGATTAGCGCGTTCAACCAACCAAACAAACTCTTCAGCTTTATAATATTAGTATAGAAGTATAGATACAATTAAGTATAATTATCTACTTTGTCAATTAAAAAGTACAAGCTCAGCGAAGGTTTGAAAAAGCATGAATATATTAGGGAAAAGGATATATTTGGACAACTGTAGCAGTTTTCAAAAGTCAAACATATCTGAACATGATGTTTTTGGGTTATGAAGAATGTAGGAGTCAATAAGCCGAGATAGATATCATCATCATCAGCCTACAGCACTCCTGGACATAGGCCTGTCAGCAACTCTCATCCAATTGCTAGTTGCTACCAGCCACCCTGCGAAGATCGTCGACCAGTTTTCTAATCCAATCATTCCATGATTTCTAAGAAAACATAACCAACAGTACAGTCATAATTTCCTCTTGATAATCACAAACTTATATCAAAACTTAGCGTATGTTTAGAGTGCATTAGAGACCGTCGCCGGCAGATGGCGCTGGCGTCGCCAAACGCTAATGACGCCGCTCCCTAGTACTAAACACTAAATTATTTTTACGACTACCCGCGAGACGCGATCTACCACCGAGCGCAGATTCTCCGCACTATTTATAATGTTTTTAATGCTGTCATAGAATGCAACAGACACTTTTAGGATTTTATTTATGAATGTTAGTGCGACGAGGGTTTTTTGTGGACGAAAATAGTGAAAACTGTTTGAGGGTGGATGTCTTGATAAAAATATTTTAATAAAATAAGTAGGGAGTTACTTGAATGACAATATTGTTATTCGGAGCTCGTCTCGGACAACAACTTTACACTCGGAAGTTAGTGTCGAAAAAGTAAAAGAACGAAACAAACAATAGTCACCGACTTCCGAAAGTAGTTATTGTCTACATTGTTTATTTTGAAGGTCGGTTTTATTTTTATTCTGATAAAAATATTTGGAATGGGATAATGAATTCATAATATTTTGTTTCAGGAGGTAGTCTCGTCCTGAGAAAATTATGGTGATCACTTCTCAAAAAATTATACAGCGTGGAATACACCGACGCGAAAACGGTTACTACGTATTCAATACATCATTTGGAGCACATAGAATTTTTTTATCGATAATTTAAAAAAAAAATACTGCTGTTCCATACATTTTGACCGTGTACGTCTTGCACTTTTGTAGGAAACAGCTGCATGTAGCAGATGATGTACTGAACTTCCACCCCTTGTGCTTTTTTTATAAGACCTTTAGTATAATGTGTTTCATATCTGAAAAAATCAACGATTTCAATTTCCTCGACGACGGTAACAACGATTTCATTTTATCGCTGAACTGAACATTTCACTCGATTGAATCATGTAGTGAGTCAGCCATGATTCAGAATGTAATGAGTTGAGTGAAGCATGAAACAAAACGAAATCTAATTACCGTAGAATGTTACATTTTTGATAAGAATTCGAAGAACTTTTTTACGATTCGTATGTTTAATATCTTTTCTTCTTTCAATGAAACAGTTAGCATAAGCATAGCATAATCAGCCTATAATGTTCCCACTGCTGGGACACAGGCCTCCTCTCTGTGAGAAGGAATAGGCTATAATCCACCACGCGGGCCCAGTGCAAGGAATGAAATAGTTAGTAATAACAATAATAACAATTTAGTAACTGGGCTGTGAGGTTTGGCAGATGATGATGATGAATTGAATATTCTACAGGGTGTAAACAAATCCTTCACGAAGCCGTCAACCAAGCATTCTGTATATCAAACTAAGTAACCCTACGCAAAAATTATTGCTGGGAAACGACTTTCTTTTTGGTGAAAAGTCACGTTTACAGTAGGACTCCATGGAACGCACTCAAAGATGTAACTTTGAGCCCCATTATCGCCGTAACTAGAAGGTTCCCAGGTATGGTCTAGAACAAAAAAATGATCGCAAAGACGGGGAGAACAAGTGCCTATCGGTTTCGTTAAAGGTCTATTTACACCCTTTTACAACATTAGTTTTAGTATATGCGAAACCTAAAACACGTGTCTAGTATTTTATGTAAAGAATCTATGTACAAAATTTCAAAACTGTATCATGAAAAATCACAGATTTATAAGCTTGTTCTGTTACCTGGTTGTCCGCACAAAAACGTGGTTACCACGCAGCGCGTATGGGTGCGCGCCTCCAGCGTCGTCTTGAGCTCATTGATAATAATAATTTGGCAGCAGGTACCTAAATGATTGCGATAGGTACTTAGTGTCGGTCGGTGTCCAACTTGTAACTATTTTGAATTATTTTTGGGACAAAATATAACATGGTTTAAAAATTATTGGAATCCATTCAGTTACTTGTTCTGAACAAACTATATTCAGGTTTCGCATATACTAAAAATAATGTTGTATAAAACTGGCCTTTCGAGGCGAGGCTACAAAAAGTATATTGACCAGCCTAAATCTAAATGACTCATAACATCACGCCTGTAATCCCCTTAGGGAAGGTAACCCCTTAAGGGGGGTTAGGCAGCGGTGTAGGTACCTAATAGTACACCCATATTTCGCCAATTATGTTTTAAGTTCCATAAAAAAGGGGGCGACCCTATTGCCATCAACTAGGCTCATATCCAGACTCCGTGGCTGCTACTGAGAAATTCCTGATGGAAATCCCAATAACACTTTGCCCGAACCGGGAATCGAACCCTCATACTCAGTATCGCTCTTGCGACTCGGCCAATGAGGCAGTCAAATTAATTTATAAAATCAAACTAATAATATTATTAGTAGCCTACAATCAATATTACCCTACCATAACTTTCATGATGCCGAAGGATTTTCGAGTTCATTTATTAATTTATAAATCTACACACAAATGCTTTGTTTTAATATTTTTTTATTAGGATTCTGTATAAAATACAAGAATATTAAACCTATAATGTTAATACTCAGTGCGTCTGCAAATAGAGCCACAACTTTGTTTAGGTAGGTACTGTACAGTTATAAACACAAATATGTACATACAGGGTGTAAACAGACCCTTCACGAATACGTCAACCAAGCATTCTGTACATCAAACTAAGTAACTTTTCGCGAAAAAATATTGCTGGGAAACGATTTTATTTTTGGGGTGAAAAATCACGTCTTACGGTAGGACTCGATGGAACGCACTCAAAGCATTGTGCTGATGGAAGGTTGGTCCGTGGATGGGTGACCAATCCACGGACCAACCTAGGCAGGCGCGGCTTAACCTGAAGATCGACCCGACCGGCTGTTAATATGTAGCCACGAGCTCTTCCATTTCAGGCTTACTTATTAATTCTCGTGACTGTACTATTTACAGCAGTGCGAAATTTTATTTATTTATTTATTTATTTAAAATTATGAAATAACACCTTTACAGCTATAACGCCAATGCGATGTTACCACCACCAAGATACAATAACTTACATAAGCTAACAAAAATACAGTTAAAACACAATCAGAATACATATCAAAAAAGAAAAATATCGAGAAAAACATCGAAATTAACAACATTGTATTAAAATATTTTAATCGTCCCTAATCCCAGGTGTGAACTAAGGGCGACTAAACTAATACACAACGGACTCGTAAACTGTGTTAATAAGTGTAAAACAGCTGGGACTAACATAATACTGGTCTTATGAGCATTTTCTGCCCATTTTATGATAATTTGACACAGCTAAATGAGCTCTGGTAAATATGTCATAAATCGAAAGATGGTTATTTGATGAATTTTGGAGATATAATTTTAATATTTTTATACGCAAACCCTGCGTAGGGAACTACAGCTGTTTTGATATGGAAAGAAAAATTTCAAGAGCGAGCAGGGTTTGAACCTGCGACCTTCCGATTCAGTACACCGGACGTCTTAACCAATTAAACCATCGCACCCTGCTCACAGCTCTCGAAATTTTTCGTTCCATTAATAACGTCTTACGGTGACGTTTAAGTTAGTTCGATACTTACTTAAATAGATGGCGCTAACGTCACCGTTACCGTCACCGTTTTTTTTCCATGAGTGGTAGCAGAAACTATATAACATCTGTTACGATCCTTACATACTTCCTTTTGTTTCATCCACGTTCTTACATCTAGTCAAAAACGCACGCCATAAATGTGAAATACTTATTAAATTCATCAAAAAACAAACTTTCGATTTATGACAACCACTATAAGTATTTTTGTAGAAGGAAAATTGATTTAATCTCCTATCTTCCTTTCCTTAATTTTTAATCAACAAATAAACCTGACTGATCATTATGCTTTAGCGGCATACGCTTCGTAGGCTCTGACATACATTTTAACAAAATTGGTCACCAAAATCTCGTAGCACGTTTGACACCTCGTAGCGTCATCGTAGCACCGGTCGTAGCCCGTAGATATAGTTTAACGATAATAAGAATGGTCATCACTAAGTACAGTTAGTTGAGTATCCAATTGATCCACATATCAAGTACAACGAGACTATCAACTTTTCATTTCGAAAAAATATAGCAAAGCATAGCAGAATAATGTTCTCACTGCTGGAACACAGGCTTACTCTCTATGAGAGTGAGTGAGCTCTAACCCACCACGCGGGCCCAGTGATAGTTAGTCAGTAGTTTTCGAATTTTTGGTTCTAAAATATACAATATTATTTTTAGTATATGCGAAACCTGAATATAGTTTGTTCAGAACAAGTAACAGAATGGATTCCAATAACTTTTAAACCATGTTATATTTTATCCCAAAATTATTTAAAAAAGCTACAACTTGGACACCGAGTGATATTAAGTACCTATTGCAATAATTTAGGTACCAACTGCCAAATTATTATTATCAATGAGCTCAAGACGACGATGGAAGCGCGCTGCGTAGTGACCACGTTTTTGTGCTGACAATCAGGTAACAGAACAAGCTTATAACTTTGTAATTTTTCAAGATACAGTTTTGAAGTTTTGTACATAGATTCTTTACATAAAAATACTAGACAAGTGTTTCTGGTTTCGCATATAATAAAACTAATGTATGCTCTAATTTTTCATTGTTTTTATTTTTTTGATGAAATAAATTACCTCGAAAAGGATATTTGGTTGGTCCTCTTTTGCAGAACTATATAAAATTGGTCACCAATATTTCGTAGCACGTTTGACACCTCGTAGCGTCGTCGTAGCACCGTAGCCCGTAGATAAAGTTTAACGATAATTAGAATGGTCATCTAAGTACAGTTTGAGTATCTAACTGATTGCGACACGTTTTTGTTGTTAAATCGGCGTGAGACGTTTTGTGAGTGATTGGGTTTTATTTTATTGTTATCTGAGGGAGACGGTCGGTGTAATGTTGTTAGAAACGTGTTATGTTTTCTTTGTCTCCGTACGTTAGATAGTTGATATGACTTCGTAATGATTATAAGAGCTGAGGAAGACCAAACAAACGATGGATGGACTGTGTGAAGGATGATATGGCAAGTAAAGTGTCTGATGAGATGAGGAGTATAAGAGAAGTATGGAAGGGAGGATAAGAGCAAGAGAATGATGATATTTTCTAGAGACTGGAAAAAGTAGAGTATATTTGCCTAAATTTCAAGGTAGTACTTTTGAAACAGTAAATATTTGAATCACTTTTATCCTCCTTTTTCTCAAAAAGCAATGTTTTAACAAGTTTAATAATCTAGCTTTTTAGATCAGTCTGTTGCTCTCGTTTAAATTATTTTTCTAGAAAAAATAACTAAATTGGATTCCACAATAAACTTACTTTGAGTGCTACTTTTTATACTGTTTCTATTTAGTTCGAAGACTTTTTTCTCCAACTCAGCCCATCGCGGTTCATTAGTGGACAATGAACATTGGCCTCTCACTTCAGTTTGCTTACCCTGCAAGCTAAGACGGTAATTCCAATGCTTGTTCAGATAATTTAGTTTGGGATTTACGGATCTGTTATTTTGCAATTTCTATGTAGATATGGTTTTATTTCATTTTAGTGTATACAGCAAAGAGTAAGGTTTTAAACTTTTTTAAGTGCATAACAACTCAGATAAACAAAATAAAACTACCCACATAAGAGGAGGAATATCCCGTAAAATCTGAAGTATTTGTTACAATTTAATTCGGTAGTCTGGCTTACTGGTGCAATGAAACTGTAATTAAAGGAATAATATCATGTTGGAGTCGCCTCAAGCGCCGTAAGACTGCCTGCGGGAACGGCGGCAGTTATGTCAAGGACTACTGACAAAATGGAGTCTTTACAATGTAGTGTATATTTATTTATACTTCATGTGCAATAGTGCTACATCGGCAGACTTAATGCAACGAGGCATTCTCTTACTTTTAACTTTTGGTTTAAATGGGCTGGTCACGTCCCAGTGCATATTTTGTGCCCTTATTACTATGCCTAGAACTATTAGTACTTATTTTCCTATTCAAATTTATATTAACTTTAAGCTTGCTAGACCAGGAAGTATGTAATTCTTTTACGCAATTATTTTAATAGTTGTCGAGCCTCTTTTGTTTACAAAGTCTGTGGATACAAACTCAATTGGTCTGTCAGAGGCCTTTTACAGCAAACCCCCGGCACGAATAACCGTTAAATTGTAAAGTGTATAGACGCACATTGCCTTCCGATACATAATTCGCATTAGCAGTTGTCATTTTGTCACGGCAAACCCAAAAATTGATGGCTCCATTTATTCTCTACTCCGTGACAAGAGTGCAGTTCGGAGATAATCGCTGCAATAACAACAATTCTTGAGATCTAATTACAGTGAATCCGAATACCGAGACACCATACACCAGTATTAAACCTGGTTTAGCCAAATAGCATGTTCAGTTTTGCAACTTTGGTCTGAGATGGCGTTTTTGAATAGTTCATGTATTTTATTTTTTTCTTCATCAGTAGGAAATGAAATTTTAATGTTGTAGAGGTTTAAATATCAGATTACCATCTGATCATCCAAATTTTTCGTTCCATTAATAACGTCTTACGGTGACGTTAGCGCGCGTGGTGTTTAAGTTAGTTCGATACTTACTTAAATAGATGGCGCTAACGTCACCGTTACCGTCACTGTTTTTTTTCCATGAGTGGTAGCAGAAACTATATAACATCTGTTACGATCCTTACATACTTCCTTTTGTTTCATCCACGTTCTTACATCTAGTCAAAAACGCACGCCATAAATGTGAAATACTGATTAAATTCATCAACTTTCGATTTATGACAACCACTATAAGTATTTTTGTAGAAGGAAAATTGATTTAATGTCCTATCTTCCTTTCCTTAATTTTTAATCAACAAATAAACCTAACTGATCATTGTGCTTTAGCGGCATACGCTTCGTAGGCTCTGACATACATTTTAACAAAATTGGTCACCAAAATCTCGTAGCACGTTTGACACCTCGTAGCGTCATCGTAGCACCGGTCGTAGCCCGAAGATAAAGTTTAACGATAATAAGAATGGTCATCACTAAGTACAGTTAGTTGAGTATCCAATTGATCCACATATCAAGTACAACGAGACTATCAACTTTTCATTTCGAAAAAATATAGCAAAGCATAGCAGAATAATGTTCTCACTGCTGGGACACAGGCTGACTCTCTATGAGAGTGAGTGAGCTCTAACCCACCACGCGGGCCCAGTGATAGTTAGTCAGTAGTTTTCGAATTTTTGGTTCTAAAATATACAATATTATTTTTAGTATTTGCGAAACCTAAATATAGTTTGTTCAGAATACGTAACGGAATCGATTCCAATTATTTTTAAACCATGTTCAGATATTTTAGTTTGGGATTTGCGGATCTGTTATTTTGCAATTTCTATGTAGATATGGTTTTATTTCATTTTAGTGTATACAGCAAAGAGTAAGGTTTTAAACTTTTTTAAGTGCATAACAACTCAGATAAACAAAATAAAACTACCCACATAAGAGGAGGAATATCCCGTAAAATCTGAAGTCTTTGTTACAATTTAATTCGGTAGTCTGGCTTACTGGTGCAATGAAACTGTAATTAAAGGAATAATATCATGTTGGAGTCGCCTCAAGCGCCGTAAGACTGCCTGCGGGAGCGGCTGCAGTTATGTCAAGGACTACTGACAAAATGGAGTCTTTACAATGTAGTGTATATTTATTTATTTATACTTCATGTGCAATAGTGCTACATCGGCTGACTTAATGCAACGAGGCATTCTCTTTCTTTTAACTTTTGGTTTAAATGGGCTGGTCACGTCCCAGCGCATATTTTGTGCCCTTGTTACTATGCCTAGAACTATTAGTACTTATTTTCCTATTCTAATTTATATTAACTTTAAGCTTGCTAGACCAGGAAGTATGTAATTCTTCTACGCAATTATTTTAATAGTTGTCGAGCCTCTTTTGTTTACAAAGTCTGTGGATACAAACTCAATTGGTCTGTCAGAGGCCTTTTACAGCAAACCCCCGGCACGAATAACCGTTAAATTGTAAAGTGTATAGACGCACATTGCCTTCCGATACATAATTCGCATTAGCAGTTGTCATTTTGTCACGGCAAACCCAAAAATTGATGGCTCCATTTATTCTCTACTCCGTGACAAGAGTGCAGTTCGGAGATAATCGCTGCAATAACAACAATTCTTGAGATCTAATTACAGCGAATCCGAATACCGAGACACCATACACCAGTATTAAACCTGGTTTAGCCAAATAGCATGTTCAGTTTTGGAACTTTGGTCTGAGATGGCGTTTTTGAATAGTTCATGTATTTTATTTTTTTCTTCATCAGTAGGAAATGAAATTTTAATGTTGTAGAGGTTTAAATATCAGATTACCATCTAGCTTATATACGCACACACTGTAAATTTTAATACTAATAATTCGAGTCACTCTCTGCTAATATTATTATTTCTTCTGTGTACTTCGTAATTATCGTTACGTTTAGTATAATCATTTTATGTTTATTTACAGTTAGCTGCGTAGGTATCTTTTATAAAATTAATAAGTATTTTGCTATTTAATATTTCATTGTAGGTGGTATGTAACGAAATGGCCAGATTTTTCCTCAAAAATAAAATAAGAAGTCACATAATCTAATGAGTACAATAAACAGCACTTTTTGAATGACAATTCCTCAAAACGACCACCTTTCAGGTTTCTCCACTTCCTAGTGTTCGAGTTGCCTACAATTTTACCAACCTTTCTCGTCTCATCAAAGGATAATATAAGTAGCATGTGAGCTTATGAGCTAGGTTACTTCTTTAAGAACATAACATCACGCTTGTAATCCCCGAAGTGTTAGGCAGAGGTGTACCTAATAGTACAACAAAATTTCGCCAGTATTTTTTTTAAGTCCCATGTGATATGGGGGCGAGCCTATTGTCATCAACCGGGCACGAATCTAGACTCCGTGGCTGCTTCTGAGAAATTCCAAAGGATCCTCCTGATTTTCCTGATGAAAAAACCAATAACACTTTGCCCAACCAGGGAATCGAACCCAGGATCTCATGCTCAGCAACCGCGCTTGCGAACACTACAACAACGAGGCAATCCTTCCACTTCTTCTACTTTTTTATGAACTGATCAAATAAACTAGTTAACAAAGACTTCCATACTACACAAGACAAAGAATCTTTTTGTGATATACCGAACATCAATCACCATCATTTTTTGCCTCCATATAATTTCGGCTAATGTTAACACTTAAAAAAAACCGGTGAAGTGCGAGTTGAACTCAAACACGAAGGGTTCCGTCCCATCGAACAATATTTAACATTATGTACATAATACGTTATTATAACGATCGGGCAACAAAACGAAAAAAAACACGTTTTTTTTATGGTTTGATTTTTAACTTTATTTTATTTATAGCGCCATAGAAATACAAAACTTGTGAATTACGATTTAAAAGATACAGCCCTGTGACAGACGGACGGACAGCGGAGCATTAGTAATAGGGTCCCGTTGCCGCGTTGGCACCCTAAACCCGTACGGAACGCTAAAAATGTTCCACTTCTAATAATGTTACGTAACAAAACAAATTAACTATGAATCATGAGTTACCCTTGAACCCGTCACTCAGTTCTGTCTGCAGTTAACTGAACCTATCATTAACTAATCTATGATTAACTATAACTAGTTTACAGCATAGTAATTATTGCTAAAAGCGATGTGTTGAATAACGAAGGTTAGTTTTAGCGGTCGTGATTATTGATGTTTGAAGCTCTCATGGGAATCGATCTACTCCTTTAATTTATGGCGCACAGGTCGATCTTCAAGGTTAAGCACCTCTTGCCAAGGTCGGCCATCCACCATCATTATATACCATGTGACCATCCATTATATACCGAGTTTCTTCTATACCTCGGAAAGCACGTTAAGCCGTTGGACCCGGCTGTCATTTGTAGATCTTTGACAGTAGTTACAGATAGTCAGTGGCCCGAAAGTCTGACAGCCAGTCTTACCAAATTAATATGTTAAAATAATGAAGAATAGGCGTTTGGCCTGCAGCAGATGGTAACGGGGTTAACTTCCTGTGGTCGGCGCATGCTACTGGGCAGGTCAACTCCGTCACATTTAAAGTATAGCCTCCCGCACCGGCTATTTTAATGCACCCCTATTCCAAGCGCATGCCAAAATTAGCTGCCTCTGTAAATAACACGTCTTACAGGCTATAACACGTCTTACATAACATAACATCACGCGGCTGTTATCCCCGAAGAGTAAGGCAGAGTTAACCATAACTGATGACACTCATTCATTCACACTGTGGAGTGGGCTGTGCTTGGAGTCTCTCTGAGGTATTGCATCCAGAGTGAGGTGATCCGACAGAGAACCAGAGTTGTCGACATAGCTCACCGAACAAGTGGCAATGGGCCGGCCATATTAGCCATAGAAACGATGACAGTTGGGGTAGACGTGTTCTTGAGTGGAGAAAGCGAATCCGCAAGCGTAAGGTTGGACGCCATCAGGCTCGGTTGAGCGACAATCTTCGCAGAGTGACTGGTAGCAACTGAATGAGAGTTGCTGAGAATCGATTCGAGTGGCGTGCGATCAAAGAGGCGTTTGTCCAGCAGTGGACTTTTGTAGGCTGAAGATGACTTATTCACACGTTTCGTCAGTTATATTTCAGTCCTATGTTTATCATAATAGGGGGCTAACTGCCCCCTTTTAAGATATAACTCATCTAACAAGCTATTCATACCCATCATTTACATCGCCCCTGTCGTAAATTACTACCTTTTAATGAACGCCCCGAAGCGTCTAGCAAGTTTTTATCGGTTCATCCACACGTTAGGATTGTGCCTTATTGTTATACTAAGTTAAAGTTATTTCAAGTTAAAAGTACCATTAAGGAAATCAAAATCATTTGGTTCATTGGCTCTGATTATACGCTGTTTGTTGTTAAACGACGCTTACGTGAATATTTAAGTGATTTTAATCATTTAATATTAATTAATTGACTATAGCTATTATTTTTACTGTGTTGTCTGTCTGTGGTTACTTAAGTTTAAGTTAGGGGTTTGTCCAGGTGTAATGCGTTATTTTTACCGTTTTTCTTTAACAAAAATCAACAATGAAATTATCTAATTGTTACGATTGGTAAACTGAAACATCAACAATCAAACGGATCACCTGGCATGCGTTAAATTCACCTTGCCGCCGCTTTCGTTCCCTTTCACCTAATAATCTGACCATCATCTGCCTAGCCTTTTCCGAACTATATTGGGGTCGGCTTCCAGTCTAACCGGATGCAGCTGAATACTAGTATTTTACTTGGAGCGACTGCCTGTCTAACCTCCAAAACCCATTTAGTACTGGCTAATACGATACCCCTTGGTAAGACTGGTTGTCAGATTTTCAGGCCACTGCTGAAAGGTCTACAAATGACTGCCGGGATCAACGGCTTAACGTGCTTTCCGAGAAACGGAGGAAACTCGGTACGTAATGGGTCACCCATCCACAGTCCAACCTAGGCAAGCGCGGCATAACCTGAAGATTGATCTGAGCGGCTTTTATTATTTAGGCATGAGCTCCTCCCCTAACCCCTCACCCAATAAAATGACCACTAACAATAAATTCCACTAAAATACATATATAAAGACCTAAGTTACAGCCAAAAAACTACTCATCCAAGTACCAGTTAATATAACTCTGTCTGGACATTTTCAATTCAATGATGGAGTGTAGTTTGTAAAGAACTAATTCGGTCTGCAAGTTGATCCAGGCGGGCCCATTAGAATGATTGCGGGCCCGACGGACGGACGTTGATGCAAACTGAAGTATAACAGGCGCTCTTAACAGATTGAATTTTATATACGAGTCATAGACATGTTTGGTTGGCTGTAACTAAGTTAGAATGTCTGGCGTTCGTCACTACTTGCGGGTATAAAGAATGGTGGGGATGGATGTATTAAAAGAATTTATTTTTTTCGTTAGACCCTCGAAAATCTATACTAATATTATGAAGTAGTAAAGTTTGTAGGGCATAAAAGGTTAAAAAATTAACGAAGCCGGAAGGCACTTGTTCTCGCCATCATTGCGATATTTTTTTTGTTATGGAACTTACCTGGGAACCTTCTAGTTATTGAGATATTGGGGGCCTAAGTTCCAACTAATTTTCATTTTATTTATTTAATAGAACTTTTAAATTGTATAACTTTACTTTAAATACCTCCTTGATGTCGTACTATCCAATGCATGCATCAGCACATTCACACCAAAAAAAGTCTTTTCCCAGCAATATTTTTTGCGTAGTTACTTATTCAGATGTACAGAATGCTTGGTTGACGGCTTCGTGAAGGGTCCGTTTACTAGGAGGTTATCTCCGAAACTCCTGATCCGATGTCAAGAAATCTTTCACTGATAGAAATACACTCTTGCCGAGTGCCATAGGATAATGTTTTATGTTAGTGCAAGAAACTTCACGCAGTCCAAGTCGTGGGCAGGAGCTGACGAATTGATGTTACAGAAATAGATACTTGGCAAGCAACCGAAAATCTAAAACTAGGTATTGTTTTATTGATTGTAAAATTTATAGCTGCTGAAATCATAGTTGATAAAAATAATTATCAATTCATTTTTCTGAGCTGATATTTATATACTTAGATTATTACTGAGTCACTGAGACTACCTCGCTGGTCTAGTGGTCGCAAGCGCAACTGCTGAGTTTGAGGTGCTGGGTTGGATTCCCAGGTCGGGCAAAGTGTTATTGGGTTGTTCCATCAGGAATTTCTCAGTACTTCAGTAGCAGCCAATATGCTCGCCCCCCTTACACGTACACCCTTAAACATAACTGGCGAAATGTGGGTGTACTATTAGGCTGCCATCAGACGGAATGCATCGCAGCAACCGCGCGCAGTCGAGCAACATAGTAACCTTTGGTCTGGTGCGGCCGAGCCCATGAAAAATAGCGGCGTTTTGATGCAGTCCGTCTTATGGCAGCCTAAGGTACTGCTCTGCCTAACCCTTCGGAGATAACAAGACGTGATGTTAGGTTAAGTTATAACTGAGTCACTTTACATAGTAGTTCCTTCATTTATAAGTGGGGTTAAAGATGGTAATGAAATTGGATTTCGCAGCCAACATTTAAATATCACAAAGCACAATTCTAAACCAGTAATATCGCAGGACTTTTAACATAAACGCAAGCAATTTCAGCTAGAAATGAAACGCAAACGTTTCTAGCACATTTTTATACGACGTAAATAAAATTACAATTTTCAATTCAGAGTCGTCATAACGCGATGCAGTATTAGGTACGTCTAAATTTGTGAAGAGAGCAGTCGACAACATTCGTTCGGTCCCCAAGCACTCGGCAAAAGAGGTGTTTACATGCATTTTATACCGCTGGCGCCCTTATCAAGTTGCAAGTCCAACGTTCGCGCCGCCGGCGTCGTCAACCTTCTAGTAATATTTGCTTGTGTTAACTGAAAGGCCGCTTTCAACTTTACGCGGCTATATTCCACGTGAAAATTGAAAAAGTTTATGTTACGACCTTTTTTAACATCTCTAAACGGAATACGGAATTTAATTGATGTAACCGAGACTGTTACCCCAAGTGTTGTGCATCCATGAAAAAGTATAAAATGTTCTTTCGTGTTCCGTAATTGCGTTATATGAATTTAATTATTAAGTATTCTAATTATGCGTTTAATGGAAGGGAGGTTTTAGTATTTAATTCAAATTCTCCTTTTTCAAATAGTGTAACTTTTTAAGAAGAGTCAGAGCCGCCATATTTTTGTAATTAGTAATGATTAACTTTTCTTCCTATTTTGATATTTTCTGGATAACAGAAGCTCGGGTCTTTAGGTTAAGCCACGCTTTCCTAGGCTGGTCCGTGGATGGGTGACCACCTATTATACATATAGCGAATTTTCTCCATGCCTCGGGAAGCACGTTAATCAGTTGTTTACGGCTGTTATTTGTAGATTTTAAACAGTCGTTACTGGTAGTCAGTGGCCCGAAAGTCTGACAACAAATCTTGCCATGGGGAATCGTAGTACCCAGTACTAACTTCAGATCAGATCTGCCTAGCAGTCGCTCCATATAAAATACTGGTATTCAACTGCATCCGGTTAGACTGGAAGCCGACCCCAACTTAATTGGGAAAAGGCTAGGCAGATGGTGATGATCATTTATAGGTTCGTGGACAGCGGTAAGGCCCCGCCTTTTCTTCTAGATACCGTAAAAGACTCCTACGTTTTAACATCAATCAACTCAGCCTGGCGCTAAATACACCTGGACTGGCGCTGAATAGCCCTCTTCTAATGTCCACCATAACACTATGTCTAAAACCTTCTACATTTCATCCTAGTAAAGAGAAGTTAGAGAGCAGCGGTGGCCCAGTGGTGGAGACCCCGACTTACGAGCAGTAAGTCGTGGGTTCGAACCGAGCCAGGCGTATTACTTTGTGCAAGTTATTTCATCACCACTGTTCTCAAAACGGTGTAGGAAAACATCGTGAGGAAACCGGCATGTCCTAGAACTAAAAATTCGAAGACATGCGACATCTACCAACCCGCACTGGGCCCGTGTGGTGGATTATAGCCCATTCCCTCTCATAGAGAGGAGGCCTGTGTCCCAGCAGTGGGAATATTAATATTAATATTATTAATAGGCTGCTTATGCTATCCTTATGCTAAAGGGAATTTATTAGAATCAACAACTCGTAACAGTCCACGTCTTGTTTAAACCTAAGTTGTTAAGTTTTAGTATCCACTCTCTCAACTAAAACTAATACAATGTGGCTGCATGCGAACTATTTCTTCGAAAGTTGGCGAAAGATAATGCCGCCATTACAGCAGTTTCCAGGGTGGAGCGCAAACGCATCACCAGACGCGTTCGCCCATAAAAATGAATTATTATAACAGCGTACACTGAATTTAAAAATCGTCTTTGCTTCATACTACAGAATATGAGCCCTAAATCATGTAGGGAACCGACTGCTGTCTTTTATTTAAAATGGTTGACTTTTAAGTCGATAATTCTGTGAACGCTGTAACGATATGCTTTTGTTTTGTGTGACCGCGGGATTATTGTCGTGTGATCGTCACTTATAACATAACACCTGTAATCTCCGAAGGGATATGCAGAGGTGTATCCAATTATAGTACACCCATATTTCACCATTTATGTTTAAATCTAATAGGGAGCGAAGCTATCGACATCAATCGGGCACAAATCCAGATTCCGTGGGTGCTACTGAGAAATTCCTGAAGAAAAAACCCAATAACAGTTTGCCCAACCCGGGATTCGAATCCAGGACCTCATGCTCGGTAGACGCGCTTGCAACCACTCGACCAATGAGGCAGTCACTTATTTCCATCTTAATTAGAACCTGTTCCTGTGAAAGACAGTTGACCGCCCCCTATTTCACGGGGCTATGTTGTAATAATTTAATTTGCGCTCATAGGCGGTTATAGACAACACTAAATAGTGTAGCCCTGCACTAGCATAGACGGACAATTCTTTGTAATCTATGTTGATCATTGACTTTGTACAATCTCTCGTCATAAACCACTCATATACAGGGTGTAAACGGACCCTTCACGAAGCCGTCAAGCAAGCATTATGTACATCAAACTACTTTACGCAAAAAATATTGCTGGGAAACGACTTTTTTTTTGGAGTGAAAAATCACGTTTTACAGTAGGACTCAATGTAACGAACTCATAACATTGTGCTGATCGATGGATTGAACAGTACGGGGGTTGGGGGTTTAAAGTAAAAATCTTATATGAAAACATGTTTTAAAAAAAAACTTGTGAAAAAGTTGGATTTTTGACCCTCAATACTTCCGTAAATAGATTCCCAGATATGGTCTAGAACAAAAAAAATATCGCAATGACGGGGAGAACAAGTGCCTTTCGGCATCGTTAAGGGTTTTGTTACACCCTTTATAACGTCAAATCTTGTTATTTCAGTAAAATCATAAGACTTAAACATAACTGGCGTAATGTACTATTAGGTATACCTCAGCCTCCATGCGTTATGTTATGTTATGAAGACAGATTTATTTTCATCATCATCATTTCAGCCGAAAGACGTCCACTGCTGGAAATAGGCCTCCCCCAAGTGTCGCAACATTGACCGGTCCCGTGCGTCTCGCATCTAGCGGATCCCCGCAACCTTCACCAGGTCATAGATCCATCTAGTGGGAGGCCTTCCAATGCAACATCTTCCGGTTCGCGGTCGCCACTCCAGAACTTTTCGGCCCCATCGGCCATCCGTTCTGCGAGCAATGTGCTCTGCCCACTGCCACTTAAGTTTGGCAATTCTTCGGGCTACGTCGGTAACCTTGGTTCTCTTGCCTCAGTCCTCATTTCTGATTTGATCACGCAATTATCTTTGTTTCGACAATTCAAAAGTGCCTGTAACTGGCCTACTTGAAATAAATGCTTTGATTTTGATTCAAGGAAACTCCGAGCATAGCCCTCTCCATTGCCCTTTGGGTGACTTTAAACCTTCTGATGAGGCCCATTGTGAGCGACCATTTTTTTTATTGTAAGGAAATACAACACGGTCAACATACCTATACGGAATTTTTACCTTGTGTTTTTGATCGGCTACGAGCGCATAATTTAAGTGCTACGAGGCCAAATTCGTAGGTTACCCGCTCCTCTGCTACGAAAATTTGCTAGTACCTCGACCTACAGAACTTCACTTTATAAAATGTTTGAGTTAGCTAATTCCATTCTAGAAAAGGTACAATTTTGTTCCAATCCTACGTGTGCATTATTTAAAAAATGCTGAACATGAGGTGCTGGGTTCGATTCCCGGGTCGGGCAAAGGGTCATTGGGTTTTTCTATCGGGAATTTCTCATTGCTACTGAGAAAAGAAATTCCACCCACGGGTGTCTAGAATTGTAGCAGGTTGACGGTAATAGGCTTGCCGTCAACCTGCCGTTATTTGGGTGTACTATTAAGACCACCTCTGCTAACCAACAGTTCAGGCTCTTAGTACAAACCTGAAATCTTAAACATACGAAACTAAACATGAAAACTTTCACAAAATCCTGCACAAGTTAAGGCGTTTTCGACTAGTACTCGAGTAAGTGGAAGCACTCGACACTCGGAACAAGCGAACAAGGTGTAAAAGGCGCAATTAAGGACTCTCCACACTTAGCAGACTCAAGTTATCTTAGCTCTCATCTCGCTCGGTTTTTAACGCGTCTCTAATTAAGATCGCGAATAGGTAGACACATTGAAACTAGTGGAAGGGGGGTGTTTCGGATTTTATCTGCATTTTAAACAAATACGAAGTAAGAAAGAAAGAAAGAAAAATTAATTTGTCGCAGAGACAAGTAGCTATTCTTATCCAAGATTTAGTACTGATTAGCTTGTTAAACTTGCTAGTGGTCGCAAGCGGGACTGCTGTGCATGAGGTCCTGGGTTCGATTCTGGAGTCAGGCAAAGTGTTATTGGGTTTTTCTATCAGGTATTTCTCAGAAGCTGCCACGGAGTCTAAATTTGTGTCCGGTTGATGGCAATTGGCTCGCTCCTGATTTAAATATAGTTGATAAAATGTAGGTGTACTATTAGGTACACCTCTGCCGAATAATTCGGGGATTGCAGGCGTTAAGTTATGTTATGTAATACGCTTATTAAACTGAGTGACCATGGACATGCCGTGCTATCCACAGATATAAATGAAGCCGGTTACAAACCCCGCTTGGGCGGAGCACCGCCGTGTCCTCGTAGCGGCGATTGGCGGCGGCGATCTCTCGCGTCAGGCCTTGGTTCAAGCCATGGTCCGGAGCGAGAGGGAATGGGAAGCCGTCACCTCCTTCTGCGAAGCAGTCATGCTAGTGAAGGAGGTGGCGGGACGTGAGAGAGAAAGAACCTCACGTCCCAGTCGCCGCGGGAGACGCCCTGGGCGTTGGGGGTCACGTGGTGGCTCCCGGCCACCGTAGGCGCGGGCCTGTGGACGGCGAGTTATGGGCCAGCTCGTCCGGCCGTCTTATGACGACAGGCCGTGTCGACGGCGCGTTCGTGTTCCACGCGCGCTTCAAAGAGATGTCAGCAAACAAGTAGGGGCCCGCAAGGGCCGATGCCTGCCAGGGCTGCGGGACTGTTCGAAAGAGATACCGTGGCCCTGGAACACAAAGGGCAAAGAAGGAACATGGATGGGTTTTAGTCAGTACAAGTCTGACACTCCCTTCCGCTCCGCCCAGAGTGGGGGGGGGTCATTTGATGATTTCCCATCCGGAAAAAAAAAAAAAAAAAAAAAAGCCGGCTACAAAGAAGGATTTTCGAAGATACTTTTCTTGAAATCGTTTATCTGAAAAGCATTTAAAATACCTACTGTGTCTCTTGACACAAGACATTGTACAAAAGAAGAAAAAAAATCCAACCTAACAATTGCCATCTCAACCGTTATTGTAAGTCCAAACAATGAATTGAAAACGACAATATTACTTACTACGCAAAATTCACAAAAAAAGCATCACTTCCTTCCCAAATTAATTAACGTGGAATTGCCTGATGACTAAAATAAACGTAATTAAAACTTTCGAAATTAACTTTCGCCTGATTTCTTTTTTAATTTGCCCCTGACTTGCCTAATTTTGCCGCGCAACGGGGGTCTGACACACCCCCTAATCTAAATCTGACCCTTTGTCATAGCGAAAAGATTTTTTAAAAGATTCGCAAAGAAAGGAAGTTTCGTCTCTAATTCACTTCACTAATTCTGTTTTGATAAAGGTAAATTGTAAAGTGTTTAGAATTCAATTCGAGTTATTAAATATTTTAAACGAATGGGGTAAAAGGACTTTTGTATTGTTTTGTTTTAACACTGCCTCTTTGGTCCAGTGGCCGCAAGCTCGACTGCTGAGCATAAGGTACTTGGTTCGATTCCCATGTCGGGCAAAGTGCAATAACACTTAAAATTGAATTAATGTTTTAAGTCCCGTGTAATAGGAGGTGAGCTTATTGCTATCAAGCGGGCATTAATTTTATCCAGAATTCGTAGCTGCTACTAAGAAATTCCTGATAGAAAAACCCGATAAAACTTTGCTAAACCTGGGAATCTGACCCGTGACCTTATGCTCAACAGCAGCGCTTCGACGATCAGCGAAACTATCTAGGCAGTAGCGGAAAATATTTATAAAGGTCGTTGAAAAAGTCCCTTTCTACACTTATAAATGTGTAAGTATCTGTTATATGAAACTGCGGAGGCAAACTTAGATTACTTAGGTTTTTTTCTAACCCCAGATATTTAGGTCCGAGGAACAATTTAGATTTCCATGAAAAACAGATTATAGCCCATTGCCTCGTGCCTCGTAGAGAGGAGACCTAGGTCCCAGCAGTGGGAACATTATAGGCTGATCATAATTAAGCTACCAAAAAAAAAAACTTAAACCATCAGACTTGACCATACCTCATAACTACAGCCTACTGTCCCACACAAAGCTATACTAAAACGTTATACAGCATAGATACAGAGGTCCTTTACCTGTGCTCGTCTATTTTACACCGCTCAGTAGCTTTACGAGTCATTACTTTCGCTGACCGGACGGGCGCACGTGACGATCAAAGTTTTGTCGAGGTTCGTACACACTGGCTGATGCGAGGCGATGCTATATAGATATAAAGGTCAGGTGATGAATCAATATGGAGAAGTGGAATTGTGAATGCCATTGATATATTTCGCTTCTTTGACTAATGACATAACTGGAAAAATAAAAAATATAGGACATCCTTTTTTTTTAATTAGACTAAAAATATTTTCTTAATATTGTCAATATTTTTCGCATAGAAACCTTTTATCAAAAGATGAAAGGTTTATTTTACAAACTTATTTCGTTCCTTAATTTCGTTAATTTAATATTCAACTACAAACAACATACAAAAATCTAAATTTTTGAGTTATGTCTCCTTGTCGCAAACGAGCGATTTATCGAGTCATTTTACAATTTTTTTGGGGATTTTCCCACTACTAAAAACTCATGTTTTTTTTTCATTTTTTTTCCTGCCCTGTCTTGGTTTTGTCACTTCTTTTGTTTAAGACTATTAGGATCGTCATTATCTGCCTAAATGTTTCCTAACTATGTTGGGGTGGGTTTCCAATTTGACCAGATGCAGCTGAATACCAGTACTTTACATGGAGCGTCTGCCTATCTGACCTCCGCAACCCAGTTAGTACTAGGTAATACGATACCCTTTGGTAAGACTGGTTGTCAGACTTTCAGACCACTGATTATGCTACCTGAAACGACTGTAAAAGATCTTAACTATCTGGATGAATACAAGAATAATTCAACAACAGTTTGTTTACAAAAGTTCTCAATTATTATAACTAGAAGACGGGATATTCACCATGTTTACTGTTTTCTTTGAGTTCCCATATTCAATATATTGTTTTTTTTAATATCGGGGACCCAAAGAAAACAATAAACATGGTAAATATCCCGTCTTCTAGTTATAATAATTCTAGTGACCATGAAAGTTTAAAAGTTCACAATTTTTTTTTTTTGTATTCCTTTACTCCAATCTAAAAAATTCAAACACAAATTGATTAAGCTGCACTCAATGATATTTTAAAGCTATATTTATAGCTTAGCCCTCGTTTAGACCAAAAACAAGATATCTTAGACGTGTGTGCGACATAAAAACATTTTATAGACAAATATAAAGTCTTAGGGAGTTCATCAAGGCGCGGTGGGCCGACAGGGAGATTGCAAAACGATAGGGTCCCATAGACCCAATTTTTATTGCTTGTTACGCACCATAAACAAGAGAGGTGGCGGTTACAGATAATGTAGGCTGAATGTTTTTTTTTCTTTTGATGTGAGCAATAAAAGTCGTTTAATAGGATAGTGGGTGACGTTATTACTTTGTTTCTGGTTGGGATTATATGGACTGTGATGCTCCTTGTTTTTTTTTTACATCGGTTTTCTAAAGTTTTTTGAAAACTAATCAAATACACTCTCTGTGGTCTTTATCATAACCAGATTCAGTTTTAATACATAAACCTATACCTACGTATGTTTATGCTAGGTAGTCTTTTTCATAATAAATAATTCGTAAGAAGTACGATAAATTTTTCGACGCTGAAAATCCAACAGCAAACTTTTATTTCAACATACATTTACGTGTTTCCTAGTTCCAGTGATATCGAGCATAAGCTTATTGGCGAGGTTCTTCACAGAGGTCAGGTGCGTAGTACTCGCTACCACTGCACCGGCCAGCGTGTATGACTAGATATATGAACGTGGGCGAGGCAAAAGGAGTATGTAAGGGTCGTAGCGTTCTGTTTTTTCTGCCTTTTCCCAAGGCAAAAAGGCGTGAGTTTATGTATGTTTTTACCATTATATTGTAAGACAAAAACGCTTGGCTACCTTAATCTGTAATTACATTATTTTTAAAACCTTTGCAATTTCCTTTAAACTAAAAATTTACGAGCAGTAAGCAGTCCACATAAACGTGTAGTAACTTAGACTTATGCAGACAAATCGTAAAACTGAAACTACTCGTTAACTTAACGTGTTATTTAGTGCAAACATGTTACGTCTAAGTTATTTAAAATATTACATGGGAGCTTCATTTTGCATTGTATTGTGGACAATGTGAGGAATTACATAATTAAATCGTAGGGCTGCTGTACATGGGCTTAATTTAAGAGTACCTAAGTTAGGTCTTGGCAGAGGTGTCCCTAGTACCAACACTCACATTTCGCCAGTTATGTTTTAGTCCCATGTAACAGGGGGCGAGCCTATTGCCATCAACCGGGCACAAAACCAGACTTCGGGGCTGCTACTGTGAAATTCCTAATACCCCTCTGCCCACCCTCTCTGCACTCTCTGCCTAACCCTTCGGGGATGAGAGGCGTGATGTACCTAATGTGATATTAGTTAGGTCTTGCTCAGAGTTCTAAGACCGCTTGTCCGGGGCAGTCTGTATTACCGCCATACTTTTTTCTGCCCCTCAGCAACGTTGTTTTGTTCTTTTCTGGTTGTCGGTATACACCGACACGTCATGTACACAATGGTCATGTGCTTATATAAGCACATGTAGCATTCCTGCTGTGCCCTTTGACAAAAACTTACCTATGATAACATGGCACAATATTAGAGATGACCAATAACACTGTCCCCACAAATCATCAGGACGTCAGCTTGATTGTCAATTGCCACACAATTTAATAAAAAAATAACTTTTAAAATAGCATCTTTAAGCAAATCACAACCAAATCCAATTACGAAGATTCTCGAAAGTTCCACAATCAATAGACGTTCCTACTTAAAACCTAAGCGAGCTTTAAAAACGTTCAGCAATTTAGTTCATGCACGATCGGACTAATATCTACTTTCTGTTTCATACGATAGATTGTTAATTTCAATCGCACGAACTACTCCGCAGTATTCTATTAAGTTAAAAATAACTATGCTTTTAAGTAAATAAAAAAGGCACGAATTCAATCAAGTTGGTAAACAGAGGAGAGCGGTGACTGGACATCTATATAAAATGTTTATGGCGTTTGTTATAGAAATGTTAGAAGCGTATGTTACTGAATATACAAGGGTTTATGTATATGTTACCGGACAAACCCGATTTCAGGCCAAACCAGTTCACGTGAACACAAACAAATCAATTACAATGCGCCCAACTTTGCTGTGGGGCTCATCGGCCTTTTATGCGCCCTCGGCTAGCGCGTGGTGGGTCATAGTTCTAACCTAACCTAACCCATTTAGTCAGAGTGCGAGTTTGAGTTTGGCCTGAAATCGGGTTTGGCCGGTAACATATACAAGGTGTAAACGGACCCTTCACGAAGCCGTCAACCAAGCATTCTATACATCAAACTAAGTAACCCTACGCAAAATTATTGCTGTGAAATGACTTTTGTTTTTGGAGGGAAAAATGATTTTTCACCCCAAAAAAAAAGTAGTTTTACGGTAAAACTCAGAGTAACGCATTCAAAACATTGTGCTGGTGGATGCATTAATTGTACGGGGGTCGTAGAGGCATTTGATGTAAAGTTACAATTCCAGACTCCGTAGCTGTCCGAACTTTGCCCGACCTGGGAATCGATCCTCAAGCCCAATCGTGGCGCTTGCGACCACTACACCAACGAGGCAGTTCGAAACAAATAATAATACAAATAAGGAGAATAA
The DNA here is from genome assembly GCA_910589295.1 of Noctua janthe. Lineage (NCBI taxonomy): Eukaryota > Metazoa > Arthropoda > Insecta > Lepidoptera > Noctuidae > Noctua > Noctua janthe. The sequence goes on from OU342561.1 coordinate 6,738,135, forward strand.
GTCTCATAAAAAATAGTCTTAGTGCGGAGATTATCGGTACTTTCGTTAAACAAACTTTGTACAGACAATGTAACTTTAATCTCTCTTTATTAATGTAACAGAAAACTCTTTAGAACCAAAAACACTGAAAAAATTAGAGGAAATACATTCAAACTAGATTATGTAGAACATAAAAATGTATTACATGGGCGCAACACGCAAAATGCGATAAAAACTTTATGTTTCGCGTAAGCCAGGAAAACAACCTGAGGTCTTGCCCAGAGCCATAGACTAAGAAAATGGCATAGAAGTGAAACTTGAGTACTTCCTTCTGTACTACATTCTGGTCGACCAACGAGGAGACTAACGAGGTCAAAGCTAAGCAAGAGGTTGTGGGTTCGATTCCCAGGTTGGGCAAAGTGATATTGCGTTTGATCATCATGCATTGCTCAGTAGCAGCCACGGAGTCTGGATTTGGGTCTGGTTGACGACACTAGGCTCACCTTCTTTATCCTTAATTCTCAGGCGAAATACGGTGTAATAAATTCTCACTTCTGGCTTACCCTTGGCTGATTACTGACGACCTTACGGTTCCTAGACTCCAGCTCGCGGTTAGAACAGGAGTTTCACTTCTACGCTATTTTTATTCTATGTCAGAGCCCAGTTTATCGCTCAACACTTTATGACTATCAAATTTCTGTAAACTTGTGGTAAACTTATCTTTACATAGAAGTAATGACTGACCACCCTGACCACCCCGTGTCACACACGTACTATTTTTCTTTTACGAGGAAAATGTGGGTAGTTATGCACCCCTTACAAGTGTGAGCAAAAAATATCAAGATTATTAAAGAGGGGTGCCAAACTACTAACTACACCGTGTTTTAATACTTATTTTTCGTTTACTCATTTTTATAACTTACTTTTTACATTTTTATATGAAATCAATATATTTAAACATATATAATATATAAAATAGTAGCCCACCGGCATCGGGAACAGGGTCCAAGCTACCGGCAGGTCTCCAGAGAAAGGAGCCTCCTAATAATACGAGCCGTGTCCAGGAGTACTGCTTTCTGAATCAAGCCTTTGATCCAGCTGCTTAACGAGCCTCCTCAAGTATAATAATGATACTCATTATCATTGTGGTTGGATATTCGATTAGTAGTTACAAAAGTACACACGACGACCAACCAAGCTACACAAAACCAGTTTATGCGGATCTCTCATTGTACAGGAAATCCACAAAACGCGATGCCATGTTATACTGGAAATGTATAGCTTGATGTGTCGCCGTGTGTACCGAACAATATAAATATTTGTCGTGCGGCTTAAATATTAACTATATTTACCCGGCATTTATGTATTCTTGCGTTTCGTAACAGCTAAAGTTACCTGCCTTATTTGCAATATTTTGTAGCCATGTGTCTTAGCTTTCGTTAGAGCAAATAAGCAGAATCAATTGTTCAAGTTTATGCCTATATTTACTCGTCCTAGGTACGTACATATGTATGTATCTAGGTACGTATAGTCATCAGGCAACCCATTCGCAATGTGTTTGTTTATGTATTAAATGAAAAAAAAAGGTTGTTCATTCGCACGAAACAAGTAAACGCACCCAACGAACTGAAAAGATGTGGATTACAATAAATCGCGATGGATAAATGAGCCTGTTTTCTAAGACAATTAATCAATAATTGGACAATACCCACTATAGTTATAGATTATTTTATATGGAAAGTTTGCTGTAATACATGAGATAAATGTTTACATAAGTATCTAGTAAACGCATCCACGATACAAGAGAAATTCCTAGTGTGGTGCAACATTAAAAGAAAACATTCGGTAAATAGACGGGTGAAGGTCAGTCTTACTCGTTTTCTAAGGATAGTACAAAATACTCAACGCACTTAACATCTTAGCCATTTAAGTTAAGTAAATAATCATTTATATCTGCAAACGCCAACTAACTCCTCTTAGTTTGCAGTACAGCTCCATTTGCTAATTGTAGTACTAGATAACCGTCCTATAATTTATAGATAAACTAAAGACTAAAAGAGCCTAGTTTACTCTAATGCCCGTTTCCACTAGGGGACACCTAACCAAACTATTGAATTATCAACCCTAATCTAACCACGGAGAGTTGAAAATTGAACACTGCAATAATCTTTAGGCATTATAACTAGTTGTCGGCTTGTGTTAGTGAAATTAAGCATAATGCTCTTAAGAAGTAGCTATAAACTGATTATGTAGGATAAACATTTATCACGTTCGACCGGTAGGGGTCAGTGAGATAGCCTTTGGGGTTCTAAACCGTTTAAGATTACAACTTATAACTTGGGCATTGTTTATTAAGATGAAGGATTATTAGTAACTAGCAACTGGCCCCTGGCTTCGCATGTTTTGAACGACTTCTCTTTTTTGACAACGTCATCATTCAAATGCCCTTATCCCAATGCATTCGGGGTCGGCGCAGCATGTCTCCTTCTTCCGTACCTCTCTTTTACTGGTCATCTCAACAGACACCTCCTTTCTTGGCATGTCATCCTTTACACATTCCATCCATGGTTTCTATATGGTCTTCCTCTATCGAGGTTTATTAATTTTGCCTACTTAGCCCATAGTTGTCCCTTGCTGGACACTCCATTATTTTATGTTATTTAATATTACTGTTTAATATTAGGCACTTAGATAACTTTCTGGAATAAATTCTCCAAATTATGGTGAACACTGCATCAAAATAGGTGACGATTAGGAGAACAATACAGTCATACATGCAGACACAAAAACAAACAAAAAGAAACCCCTCATAGAGAGGAGGCTTGCGTCCCAGTAGTGGGAACATTAATAGGCTGATTATGCTATGCTATGCTTAACAAAAAAAAAAAAATGAAAAATAAAACAAAGGACACAAAACGAAAAATTCAAAAACCAAAGTACCTAACAAAAAAAAAGACAAGTTTAATTAGTTTTATGTAACGTATGGTCTATAGAAATAGACACCTAGATATGATCCCCGATATGAGTTCACCATCTGAGACATTAGCCCGTTTATGATGAGTAGGTAGTTAGATTACATCACTCGTTAATTTGAGAATCTGAATATCTAATTCAGTCATCAATGTCCTTGAGATGGTTTTTAAGTTAGGTACTGCAAGCCTGGGCTTTTTGTTCTGAAATATGTATCTCTTGTTATCGCGGAATTTCCCATTGAATGCGCCTATTTAACCTAATTAGGAAACGACTTTAAAAAAATACTTCCGACGTGCTCCAGTTTGAACAATATTTCATGTTAACAATGTTCGTTTTCTGTCAGTTATTGAATGAATGAATTTCAACCTTATGAAATGAAGTCTCAAAGAATAAAGTCAAAGAGGATTCAGGTAAGGTGCCTCATCATCTAGCCTAGCCTTTTCCCAACTATGTTGGGGTCAGCTTCCAGTCTAACCGCATGCAGTTGAATACCAGTATTTTACATGGAGCGACCGCCTATCTGACCTCTACAATCCAGTTAGTACTGCCACGCCGAAAGTTTGGTAAACAGTCTTACCAAAATTATATTACCCTGTTAGTACCCTTTGGTAAGACTGGTTGTCAAACTTTCGGGCCACTGACTACATGTCCTAACGACTGTCAAAGATCTACAAATGACAGCCGGGTATTCTTCTTTCTTCTGTATCTAATGGGTGGTCACCCATCCACAGGCCAACCTAGGCAAGGACAGCTTAACCTGATGATTGATCCGAGCGGCTGTTATTATTTAGCCACGAGCTCTTAGTTACTAGGTTAGCGACCACTAATACTTTCGCCAATCGTCGTTTTTAATTAAACGTTTCCCTCGAGGTAAGTTTACCGGAGCAAAGGACGTGTTTTTAACATTTTAATTAAACTAACTACGTTCAATAGACGTAGATAGGTAGGTGAATAAATCCTGTTCTAGCTTTCAACCGAGATAAACCCCTTATTTATGCGAAACTCCAGCGACACCTCCAATCAGATAGTCTGTCTCATAAAGTGATTACCAGCTTACCCAAAATCCGTACATTTTACACTTAGATGCAAATTAAATCACCCCTAATACGCATGTTTGCAAGGAACTCAATACCGTTATCTTGGAATTAGTATCGCTGGATTAGCAGCACCGAAACGCTGATGTTTCAAACTGTTCCTCTTAATCCTTTTACGAGGGTATGTGAGATATTGCTATGGTGTTTTGGACCGTTATTTAGTTTGCTGATAGGTGGATGTTTATTGACCAGCACGCGTAGCATGATCACCGTAGAAAGGTGTTTTGTCTACGGAAGAATCGACAAAATGACAGATTTTTTGATCCGGCATTTTAGCCTGACTAAGCCTACGTAACGGATTTACCTAAGTAGCGGTGAATAACACTAACTTATTTATCATTCAAACTGCACTTCTTTGGTTAATTACAGATTTATTTTACTTCCACAATATTTTCATAACTAACTCTAAAGCTTTAGTTATTTTCAACACGAAATCAACTTAATCACCAAAACACTATTTGTTTACATTCGACAACGAACGAATTAACAAACAAATATGGCGGCGCGTATGTTACGGTTCAAAATTTTTCGAGTTTACAATCTCGCGAGATAGATTATAATCTAACGATATTTACAATTTTACGGTGAGATAAACACTAAACACATGTTGCCAACTTAGGTACTACTTCAAAAACCTTTGCATTTCGTTCCTTAAATTTTATATTCAGACACGAATTAATGTAAATACGATACAACTGCATTTATAAAAACCTAAGGTTATAAATGGTGTTGGTATTTCGTTAAACAGTTTTATGCTATTTAGTTTGTTTTTTTTTATAGTTTAAAATAGTCCAATTGATAAATATTAGCAGTGTTTTCATTTATTGTCGGCGCAACTTTGAATAAGCAGTGATAGTAGTCTGGATTATAGGTAATACGAACCTATGTTTTAGGATCTTCACGGCAACTGCCGCTCCGACGATAGAAATAGAAGAAGACAGACAGACAGAAGTCCTTTAATCATCTACCGGCAGCAACTTCCAAGGTGTGCCAGCTTAAAAATTTCTTATCTCAGTCCTTTTGTATAGTGAATTAGTGACGTGAGCATCAAGTAAAAGTTTTTAATAGAAAATATAATTATGCTAAATTTAAAACACCACTTTCCTAAATTTAAAAGCAATTTTCGCGAGAAATAACGATTGTAACTTGGAGATAGGATCTTTATCATGAAAATATGAGTTCCAAAATACTATGTTCGTAACAACAAGAAATTTTAATCAGAATAGTAGGAGAAAAACACTTTTGAAAGTTGTTAAGTATTTACATATTGGTGCTCGTGACTGTATACGTGTGTGTGTAATTGTGTGTATAATATATATTTATTTATTTTGTGTACCTTTGTACTCTCTTTAACCAGGTAAAACAAAAATTAGGACCAAAAAAGTTCAAATAAAACGCAACACATATTTTTTATATATTTTATTTTATAAAGGTTTCGTCATATTTATCGAAGGTATAGTGTAATTTGAATATTTCATAGCTAAATCAGCTTTCCAATCGATAATGTGTAGTAGGCGATTAAATTACGTATAAACTAAAAACAATGGTAAATTATTAAAAGAAGATGGTGACAATTGAACAAAAACTTACATGGCTTAAATTCACTGAAACTTGTCTACAAGTACAATTAGTAGAAATCTAGAAATGAAAGTAACTTATTGGGTTATTAAATTGTGCATTAACTAAAATAGGTAAATTATTAAAATTATTTTAACTTAAGTTAAAAGCTGCTAAACATAAATTGTAATAACCTGCCTAAATAAACGTTGAATCAACGTTTATTTAGGCTCGGTAAATAAACGATTTGATTATGGATTTATTTCAACTAGTTTTGTTTATGTTTATTACAACTTTTGCGCCCTCTGCCGGCTCTACTAATAATCCGCCGACTCGTAAAAATTGCCAAGTATGGTACGTACGACCAAGCAGGCAGGGTTAATATAGAGGACGAGGAGACGCCGGCCGCCCCGTGTCGACATGCCAACGAACGCTCGCTAAAATAATTTCCATTCAATAACAGTCAAACAAAATTGGACTAAACAACAAGGAATTTGTACTTTGGGAGTGTGATATATAGAGAATCGACTAGGTCCTCATCAAAATGAATATTAAATACTTAATAAACATTGTATCCATAATATATAATATAAGCAATATAAAACGTAACATAATCGGAATACTAGACAATAATATAATTCTGCTAAATAACTGAAATAATTCAGGATCATCGTCAACGTGCAATGGAGAAGCTTGCGAGGTTAGCTTGAACCGCGGGCAAGTGTGGTGAAGCCGACGGAACCGACTAGAACTGGCTTTCGAAGAGATCGCGCGATCCGCAAGCCCTCCACTACACCACTGTCAACACAGAATTGTCTAACAATACATCGTAAATCGAATAGAATTAAAACTTTACTAAGATTTTGTACCGAAAAATGTATCTAGCGTCGTATTAAAATGATATGCTTGCGAACAGCAACACTTTGGCATTTAATTAGGTCATGTATGACCACCCACAAAAAGTAAAACAACATAATGTATCCCGAGTAACAAGTATACCCACTACACATTCTGCTATTGATCAGTGTTGGCTGCTTGTTCGGTAGTACATACTGCGGTTACAATATCATATTACAAAAAAATTCACAACATCGAAGCCAGTATAAAAACACTAAGCCTAATAAATCTACTACCACGACTCTTTTAAAGAGCAAACTTACATCTATTTTCGTAAATTAACTCAAAGTTGGCCCAAACGGCGCAAATATCGGATCATATAAAATATAACATGTTTTTTTTTCGCATCTTAAGTTTTATTACAATTTTCTGAAACAATCTTATCATCTAACTTTTCGCTTTCCCAACGTTACAATATAGACAATACAACGCTCACTATCGTTACAAAAATTAATAGCTTTTCATCAATATTTTTAAACCGTACAAAATGGAACTTTTTTCATCTTAAGTTTAATCAGATTAATCTTATACTTTTAGTTGTGCCAATTCCTTACGCATCGACTTCGAATATACAAAAATATACGTTGAGACGTATCCAAGATTTAAATAATATCAATTTTCAATGGTATAGTTACTTTATAGCATATTTTTAAAACGATCCTTATAATAAATTCAAGCACTTATACTTTACTTAAAATTAATCAATTGGCGTTTCCATCTGAGCATCTCAGCATCGTTCCACGACTTTCCAAACCTTATTTCAGTTAATTGTAAGTAAACAAGAGATCATTATAAGAAAAGAACACTTACATAAACACATGACCACACTCAATATTAGTAAATATTACGAAGATATCCATTGTACCTACACAGGACAACGGAAGTATTATAAAAATCGAAGTTAATCATTCATTCAAACATACATTATCGATATACATAGTTATGAAAAAATGCTTCATTAATGTTGAGATGCTTGCAAAAGACAGGTCTGGTAGTTACATGACTTACATGCCATTCAGTCTGGCCGCGGAGGAGCGCTACTGTAGTTTTTACCAGTGAGACAAGCGATCGATCATTCACTGCGGTAATTACTTTGATACGGCATTACGCCTCAAATATTTCACTTACATTTCTCCGTAACTAGGATCAACGAAGCGAATAGACTGTGGTTACATTGAAATGCATCGATTTCATGCTGTCGGTTTTGCATTCCGATAAACGAAGTGTCGACCATTTAGAGTGACTTTTACAAAGCATCCAATCAAATAGAAATGCACAAATAGTTAAAGACTTACTAGCCTAATTACACGACGACCTTAGAGTTGCGCGTCGAAAGTTAACAAGCAACCGCGAACATAGATTTCGGAGAAATCCTTCGAAAATATCGAAGATGTTCGGTAAAGATTACTTCTTAACAATGGACACACAATCGGTCTTACACAATACCTATTATCGCTGTGATACACGTACGAGATCGAGTCTCGATAGTCTTACAAAAATACTACATCTACAATTCCAGTAAAAAAAGTATATTATTACTTGATGTTTACTTTATGCATTATACATATTAATAGAAAAAGTTTATCACTAAATTACTTGTTACCTTTACGAAAGTACAAAAGTTAAGTTATTACAAATTATGACACTCAAACCCTGATGCAACCCGCGTATTACGTAGTATATCGTTTAGTCTAATCGCTACGCAATAACTTAGTTATTATCATTACCCAATTCGTCAGATTATCACCAATTTTATAAACGTGCCTACAAAATGTATCGGCTTTTACTTCGGAGTCCGATTCACGGGACTTTAGAACACTAACTTGTATTGACTTCCACCGATCGTCGGGAGTGCAGCAACACTAATGACTGTATGTAATATCACCTTTCACAATCGCATCGCATTTGATAGTTTGAGAGCTTTATTAGCTGTATCTGGTGGTACGCGTCAGTCTGAACTGCGATCATTACACTTACTGGTCCGTCTAAACTACTAAATGCGTACGAGCGCGACGTTAACCCTACATATACAAGTTAATACAAAAGATTAATACGAACTTACTACATTAGTGTAGAAAACATCGAGTATCAAAATATAATTAACATGTTTTTGATTTGCATCTTTTCACTAACCAATAACAGCCGTATACTAGAATCAGCCAATGCGTTTTGGGAAATTTTGAGCTTATGGACGCCGGGTATCATTTGGATGCTGAATGTCACTTTGATGACCTGCCTCGGAGGATCCGCCTACAGCTTCACGTAACGCGGGATATTGAAGCGACATCCTACGAAATATCAATGTGATTCTAAACGCATTCACTCATAAGTTCTGTGGGAAATTACTGCGGTTAACATAAAGACGTTTCGTTGTTAGAAGTCATAATCCTTTCTGTTTTATGGAACAATAAATGCTTTGGAACTACATTTATTATTGGCATTATAGAGACATAAACATGCCATCACCGAATTTGCAATTTAAGTTCGGTTTAATTCAGTTGGCAGAACAGAACATTATGCTATGGACACGCGAAGTCTGTCTACCGTTAAACATTTCATGTCAAAAGCCGGCAGTGACAAAGGCAGGCATTACATCGAGTGCGTTAATCTACGGTACCTACATATCACGGGAAGATTTTAAGTTAATTTCACATACTTAGCGTGGCGCGAGTGCACCGTCTATGACCAGAATGTACACCATTCATAATAACAATACTCGCTTGGCACGAGGTTACCATTACCGATAATCATTATAAAGAAGAGAACGAGACGATGACTAAAATTAATGTTAAGTGTGACCACATACATACGTCCACATCCACACAATTATTATTAAAGAAAACCCTACGATTCTAAATAAGAACTACAGTGGAAATAAGATTTGATTAAACCTATATTCAAAAGCGAGACATAATACCTATAGATCAACGAATATTATGCCGAACACGTAGTCCTACTTACAGAGTGCTAGAGGTACAATGTACAATTCCTAATACAGCATTCGATCAAATACAGACAAAGTAATGATGATCATAATAATATAAGATATATAGGTTTTTTTTTTATAATAAGTAACAATTTTGCTCCTAAATTTTAACGAACGTAAAACAAAATACCTTTTATAAAACCAATAAAAACTGTTAATATTAGGTACATAATTATGAAAACAAAAACAATTGCGGTTATATTAGGATTACAGCAACTATTTCATAAACATTACCTAAGATGAGGGTTACTTTTAATATGTATTTCATTTACTTTATAAAATTTGCAAAAGTAACAAATTGTTTCTTTGTACTTTTAAGCAATTCACTAAATTCACCACATTAAAATTCAACATGAAGAAACTCGAATGTCGGTGTCTAAATAAATAAATTGTCATTAATTACAAAATTTAACAAATATGTGCAAATAAACTAGGAAAGTTGGCAACGTTTGTGTTAATTACATTTATTATTAAAACTGAACAAGTAACTAAGTGTCTAAAATATGAATAATCAAACACATATTCAGATAATGTACCGTTTATGTACGAAAGTTAGGAAAAACCGAACTATGGTACAGATGCACTGCATACATCCGTGGACTATTACATTATCTACACAACCTTTGAAGTGTTCATAAAATCTTCAAAATAATAAACATACTCTAAAAGAGCTCAATTTGTAGGGGAGCTTTAAAATGAGGATATATTTTAAATAAAATGGGACAAATACTGTAAAATGTTCCAATGATCCCAGTGGTGGGGCCCGACATAGTTGAATCCCAGGATATTTTTCTGCTCTGGCTGCGATAAACATTTTCTCTGGATTGTATATTTTCGCCGAGTCTCAAGAACACAACTTTGTCATCGTGTGTACTCTACGACCCATAACTGTAAATATTTTACACAATTCAATTTCTGGAGCCACTCTGGTTGCCACCTATAATTTACTATTTTTTTTTGTTTTGTATCTAAAGAGGTAATGTTTGTCGAGGATCAATATTGAAATATCTATAAAATATGAAACGAACAGCCTTAATATTGTATCAGAGGACTTTGATATAAACGTCTTATTGGATTTTGTTTTCAATATAGCATTTGAAAATACTTTGATTTTGTACCAGTGAATAAAGGGGGTGTCAATAACTTGATACATTCGATGAGTCATCGTAAACATGTACCTACTATGATTATACATCTACATAGATGGCTCTGTATTTGACTATTAAACAATATGATTTTATATTATGTCGACCACTATGCTCCTGCGCACCGCGACTCGAACACACTTCACTTACTTTTGTACATGCTCACCATCAGATGATCTGGATCATTTAATATTTTTCTAAATATACCAACAACAGCTCGTCTTAATCTTTTTTTTCAAATACTTTATTGGATACATACATTTATTTAAAATGTATATTAAACTTTTAAATATAATTCTATATTTCGAACGAGCAAACTTCGATAAAATTAAAATTGATTAACATTATGAAGTGTGATCGCTTCACGGTGGAAACGCTTTAAAATTATATAGGGATCTTTGATATTATTGAAATTATGTACTATCGATTTACTGCTAAACTAGAAATATGCAATAATATCTCATTAAATACTTTTTGTCAAGCATCTGCATGTAGAAACGGCATATTTACAAATATTACGTCATGCTATGATAAATGTCCTGTCTGAGATATAATATTTTAGATCTTAGAGTAATTTTAAGCAGAGGATACTAATTTAAAAATATTTAAGAGGTATTACAACCACACAAGGCGACTGGCGACTATAGTCCGGGATGTGCGCAAGCGACGCTTTAGTAACGATATCGCATTGTTAAATATTTTATGAAAGCTCGAATTAATGTCAGACTGATTATTTTCTGTCGCGCGTGCAATTATCTAAAATTAATATGATCGGAAATGATTTTAAGCGTCAAAGCAGCTGTTAAAATTGCTTTAGCGAGTTTCTTTAAAATGCGAGGTTGATTCTACGGTCGAGGTTCACTCAACTGAAGCCCAGTATATTTTGCTATCTTTGGATCTCGACCAGTCTCCTAACTTACGAAAAATCTACTGTATAAATGCTAACACTGATTTTATATACTAAATCTAAAGCTTTCAACAAATACTTAACTACTGTGGACATAGAGGCCAGTCTGCCGTCCACTCAAACCGTGCCGTGAAGACGATGACGTATGAGGTGCTGTGATGCGGATGATGGCGCGATGTGTTATGAAAGTGACCTATAACTACGCAACAGTACCAACTAGTCGTAGTCAGTCCAAAATAAGAGCGAACACATCATCTGGGCTGTTTTTCAGTGTACACGATCACTGACTTTATTTGGTCTGACAAGCAGTATGTCGGCACTCGAAAGTTGATACTTGGTATTTAAATGATTTTTTTTTTTTAAACCTATTATTGTTGACCAACATTAATCGGAATTATTAAAAAAAAAAAATGTTGGCAAAAAAAAAGTCGTTTGTTTTTTGACGTTAAATAAAAATAATTGTTTTGTTTGTTATAGTTCAATTTTGTCACAAACACCGATTGTCAGACCACTAAAATTCAGTGTAAAAAAATCGAAACAGAACCAGACAATGTTTCGATAAGATTAGTAAAAAATGTAAATGGCAGTATCAATTTAAGAAGAATGCAAAAATTTTTTACCTATAAAAGTGTCAAGTCTTCAATAGAATTATTGCCTAACATTGCGGATACCCCGCGGATACTATCACTTTTTCTGTATACATCCCTATCGCCTAACTATCCGCACCACTTGTATTTTGTTGTTATTAGTATCATTAACCACTAAACACGCACTATTACTAGGAATTATCACTTGTAATCACTTTGCGAGTAATAAGTATCAAATGTATAAAAACCTTATCTATAACGTTAACAGTAATTACTGAGTAAATCCGCACATCACTTATACGCTAGTAAATGTCGAAGCGCTAGTCACTTACAAATAAATAGACATCCATGATAATAAGAAAAACCCTTAAATCTAATTCTGATAGCCAAACGTTTAGTAGATAATATTTGAAAAAAAAAACTTGCGTTTTTTTAAAATTAAACATCTGATTTCTCAATGATTAGCAGCATTCACTTTTTTTTTATTTATTTTTTTATTTCAAGGAGTATTTCACCTTTTTTCAACTGATATGGCACTATTCCAAAAAGTTTTATTTGTTTTTTTTTTTTTTAATAATTCTCCATGCAGTCCGTTAATCATTGAGATTTAAATATTTGAAAACATAAGTAAAACAACAAGTCGACATTACATAACCCTACAATAAAGGTAAGTCATCGATATAGACAGGCTAATCATATTATTGGTGACACAGCAATTAGGTACTTATAATTAAAATCCTCTACCTGTATAAATAAGGTATGTATGTGAAAATATAATAAGTAAATGAACTGATATTAAAGACGATAACCTAACATGGCATCTCTAGTAGAAGTAGACTTATCCCTTACACTATTAAAGTGCCATTTGGTGGGAGGAAATAAAAGTTCACGATAAACCTACGAAAATATTGTAAAACACTTAAGTTAGGTTTAAAATTTTGCTAAAATAAAACATAACTAATAAACTAAATTGAACTAAACAACACTCCACTCGAACGTCCCTATCAGATAGGGTCATCAGTATCACTGAATACAGGTAATCAATAATTTAAAAACTCACGACTTTTTTTTTCCTTCAAAAGGAAAATACTTCCCAATTTAAGATTGATCCGAAACAAAAAATGCAATTTCTGGCATCACTACACCGCTAATTATTATTTTGGATAAAAATCAACTCCCAATCAACAAAGTGCAGAATAAAATTAAAATAAAATCAATAGTACGACCTAAACTGACGCATAAAATTATTTTCAATAATACCAACTTAATTTAACAGAAATTATTTCTAGCGCCATCAGACGCAATTAAAGTTCAAAAAACAAACACTCTAACACAGAGGAGTCCAATAGTCGCCGCGTCATATCCGTCACGTCACACCGCGAGATTAAGCGATCTGGTTCAAGTAATCCATGAAGTCGTTGGAGAACAGCTGCATGGAGGGCTCAGTAAGGGGCGTGTGGCGCGGGATGCAGCCGCCGCCCAGGCGCCCAATGGGAAGCTCAATGGAGCGCTCCACGGGACGCTCAACCCTCGCCACGGGCCTGGTTCGCAGCGTGGCCAGGTAGCGTTCGGCCAGCGACTCGCCCACGCTCATGGCCAGCGTCTCAGGGCTGACTCCGAGCAGGGACAACGATTCAGTGAGACTCGCGAGGGTGGGAGCCAGAAAGTTGGTAGCGGGTTCTTCAGCGGGTGGGTCTTGTGAGCGGGAAGTCATGCTGGTGTTGATGACGGGACGCAGCGCGGGGGGCGAGGCACGGCGCGGAGGCGACGGCGCTAGACCCCACGAATCAAAAGCAGGGGGGGTGCCGGGAGAGCCTCCCGGCACCGCCGACTGTTATGGCCACTGCTGGTACAGCGGGAACGTCCTCTTGGTGAAGCAGTAGCTCAGCGGCTTGACGAAGTGAGTGTCGACCACGCGGCAGTGTGGGCACGTCACAGGGTGCGAGTAGTCAGAGTAGTTTAGCCGCTGCTGCGGGTGGAACAGTCCCTTGAAGCAGTTGTTGCACTGTGGACAATGCGAGATACAGCTTTAGTTTTGCCACTATTTTCACTAAGAGTTTACATCATGTAGCAGTAACAAAAAAAGGTTGTATTCCTTTGCGAACCTCACCTTCAGTCTCTCAGCGCAGCACGGCGTGGCCATGAAGATGTCATAAGAGTACATGGTGCCGAGCACGAGGGACGAGCCGTCCCACTTCTGTCCGCAGAATCGGCAGCGGATGGTGCGCTCGGGGTCACACCGCTCCAGGCAGCCCATACACACGCACGTCAGATATTGCGTGCGCCCTTCCACCTTCACCTGATGGACAAAAAAAGTTGAGGTTAACAATATCTCCTTTAAAAAGAACAAACCCTTAACCCTCAAGAACATCAGTTAAGCGGCCAGGATTTGGGACCGTGCCCAGACCTCCATCACTATGAACTGAATACCGTAACAGCGAACTATAATCAGGAAATGTCAGACTCAATCAAAGACTAGATCCGGCCAGTGTTTTGTCTTTTTTTTCTTTGTTAATTTATGACTAGAAAGGCCAGTAGTATTTTGTTTTTTTCTATGCATCCTGTTTACGTACGACGATTTTAAGACCTATGAACCTATAGTAAGGTGAAATGTGTTATCTGAACTTGTTTTCATTTTCTCGTTACGTAGTTATTATCAGTATTTACCTACAAATGCGCTAATGAGAATATTATGTAAGCTTCATTGATTAAATGTACCGAGATAGTTAAGAAATAACTTCATGACATTATTTTCATTCTTTGAGCGAAAACGAACGATTTTTTAACCAAAAATAAAAACGGGCGATGTTTTCCTTCGCTGTTTTGAAAGCAGTGGTAATGAAATAATTAACACAAAGTGATGCCTGCCCGTGTCGGAACCCACGATCCATAAGGCGATACATAAGTTGGAGCCCTCACCAACGGCCCACAGTCTCTGCAGAAAGCAAACGGAAAAGCTTTGATGCCCTTCTAAATGTAATTTGAGCAATCAACAAGGAACTGCCTCGTTGGTTACAAGCGCGACTGCTGAGCATAAGGTCTTCCGTTCGACTCGGTCGGGCAAAGTGTTATTGGATTTTTCCATCAGGAAATCCTCAGTAGCAGCCACGGAGAGTCTGGATTTGTGCACGATTGATAGTAACCGGCTCGCCCTCTATTAAATGGGGATTAAAACATAACTGGCGAAATATGGGGTGTCCTGAAAGGTACACCTGTACAGGCGTGATGTTATGTCATTTCAATCAATCAAATGTTTCAACTGAAAGTATATCCTAAAACGAATCCCCGTTGTACCGTATGTACCATTGACTTTCACCGTCAACGGTACAGAGGAAACTAATTAGTTTCGTTTGCACCATTAATACAACTACTTCACCATACTTTTGCTGTATGCACCTTAGCCAAAGTTAACGATAAATAATTTCAAAAGCTTCATATGAATGCTGCAGAAACCCAGACTATCGGGGGCTCCATGCTAATACTAAGACCAAACAATGCGAGATGGCGACTTCTCTCTAATCCGACGAATAAACAACTCGACAAGTCTTGTATGACTACGTTTGTCTGTAAAACAAACTCGCAACATCTTATTTAAGTTTTCTATTTTGTATTCGTACTTAAAAACGGCTGGCGTATTGTTTATTTTTTATTTAAATGTTGCTAAGTTTATTGTAATGTCTGTCTATACAAGTTTGGTAGGGTGATAAGTTTTCTAATATCGGATAGAATATACTTAGACTTTATTTTCGACGTGACAGTGATGGTTTTGGTGTTTCTCGGTATGGAAATCAGTGATTAACTTTTCTGATAGTGGTAAGTAGGTGACCAAAAAGTCTGACAACCAGTCTTACCAAGGGGTATCGTATTACCCAGTGTTAACTGGGTCGTCGAGGTCAGATAGGCTGTCGCTCCATGTAAAATACTGGTATTCAGCTGCATCCGGTTAGACTGGAAGCCGACCCCAAAATAGTTGGGAAAAGGCTAGGCAGATGATGATGATGGTAAGTCGGTGACTCATCAACATACATAAAGGGTGTAACGAGACCCTTAACGAAGCCGAAAGGCACTTATTGTCGCCGTCACTGCGATCATTATTTTGTTCTAGACCATACCTGGGAACCTTCTAGTTCCGGAGAAATTGGGGGTCAAAGTTCCGACTTTTTCACAAGTTTTTTTTTAAATACCGGTTTTTAATGTTATAACTTTTACTTTGAATACCTCCACGACCCCCGTACTATTCAATGTATCCATCAGCACAATGTTTTGAGTGCGTTACATTGAGTCCTACCGTAAATTTTCACCCTAAAAAAAAACTGTTTCCCAGCAATCATTTTTGCGTGAAGTTACTTAATTTGATGTACAGAAAGCTTGGTTGACGACTTCGTGAAGGGTCTGTTTACACTCTGTATAAACATACACAAACGCCAGAAACTACAAAAAAAACACCTCATACATACCGGTGACTCATCAAAATGTTACGGAAATTATTGTTTGTCCTGATCGCGTTCAATGTCTTTGGTGAAATCTGCTCTAGTTTAGAGTGGAATTTAGAAAGATATCAAAGAGTATTTTTGAACAAATTAAAACAGGTATTTACCTCCACAGCACCACTGGTATGTTGACGTGGGCTCAAGAAGAATGTCCCGTCGACGAGCGGATATCGGTCGAAGACATGCAGGGTTTCCTTGCAGAGCGAGCAGGATACCTTCGACTTGTGCTGACCCGCCAGCGTAGACAGGATGAAGAGTCGCGTGTCGTCATTGCCATGGTTACCTTCGTCCTCGATCTATAACAAAAGAATTGACAGGTCAGTAAAATTGGTGTAAGACTGATGCTCATATAAAAACTTTCGTCTATGTGAGAAGTTTTAAAAGATTTTTTTCTTCATAAATAATACCCTTCACGTGATACACCCGCTAATAACCTTAATATTCTATCAAAAACAATAGACAAGCCAGACCCTATTCGCCCAGAGCGCAGACGTTATTGTAAATCCACGCCCGCAATTTCAATATTTCATGTCCCCACATTTACATATTACGATTAATGCATCCACCCACGACACTTACCGCAGCAACTCTCCCTTCGTAATAACACAAGTAAATGACTGCATAAAGTTGAATAATGAAAGGCTGAAAGGCAATTACGCTGAATTCGGAGTCGAAGTCAAACAAAGGCTCACAGAACCACGGAGATCGATTGTGAAGCACAATTCGTTCACGTACGAGCAATTTGTGAGAGCGAATAATAATGAAAGTTTAACGAGTTACTGTTGCAGCGTAGGCACAGCGGTACGCCTTAATTAAACATAATATTATGAGCTGTCAAAGCGTAATACGTCCAATCCCATTTTCTACCCGACGTATTGATTAACAAAGCATTGTTCCTCGTTTGGGTACAAGCCCGAGTCTGGCATTAGTCAGCCAGACTCGTACAACATCTGATATTAATATTATCGGGCAGTTAATTGTCTACACGCTGACTTCACATGAAACAGAATGCGAGATGCATAAGTAAGGAACTCTTCTTACATTCCAGTGTGCATTTATTGATGCTAAGCATTCCTATCTATTATTAGAGTGACGTCGTGACACCAGGAACACATAAAACGTACCCGGCGAGAGCGTTGACCTACGCAAACAAACTCAGTATGATTTGCAGTGTAGTGCAGTGCAGTTTGCCAAGAGACGAGCGGGCGGGGGCGGGCCATCCGGCATAGCAAACACCGCCGCGATATCTCGCTACCCAACTTCAACATGAGCGCCGTCTATTCCGGTCGTGTCGAACATTTCGTTATTTAACCGATGATCATAACATTCGCTACCGAATGTTAATGCTCCTCTCCATTTGTAAATTGCAATCGTCAGACTGGTGTTGTCGTCTGACGTGATAAATAACTGACCGCGAGCGCCGCCTGCGCCGGACTGCGTGATTGATTCAACCGAGCAGCTGCTCACACGATACATAGCTACTTTATGATTGATAACACTGAACTCAGGACCACTTTGCTGGTGAGAGAAACGCGAGAGTGGCTAATGAAACGTCTATGAATTACTGTGTTAATTAAAACAGCGCTAGACGCGACGCCTTAGGACTAATGAGTGACAATTAAATTGTTAAGTGTCGCGCACACGACAGTTTAGTGAGGTTGCAGGTCTCGGCCGACGAACCCGCAGTGAGTGCTGCAAACTTGCACAATTTACTTTTGTTCTGCAAGATTGATGAGCACTCCGACGCAGACTATTTATTTACTCAATCCGATCACGCTTTGTCTCGCAATCGTCGCCTTTTATAGTTGTCTACGATGACTCGGCGTGGCAGTAAACCGTCACATAAAACTTTCAGCCGAGTTTAGGTAAGTGCATGTCTCCGGGATAGGTAAAACCAGTCGTCGCGACCGCAAATATACGAATAGAGCAGAAAGCGATTTGGTCTAGTATGGAGTCAGTTAACAAGAGCGGCCCGAGCCATTCGACTGGCGTAGACGATCGTAGCTTCCTCTAATTACGTCTACTGAATTTACATAGTGCGGAGAAACTTGGCAGCCAGTAAACTTTGCGGTTTCAATGGTGTCGAAACGTCCCGATCCCGACCGCCACATCCTCGGGGCGACTTCCGTAACAGAACTGTTTTAAAATAAAATTTAAACTGAAACAAAGAATGTTGGAATAATGCGTAAAGTTGGGATTCGTTGTCGCACAAATTTAATCGTGGTTCTGTTCGTTTGTTTCGATGTTCAAACAACAAGAGCGGGAAGAGCTCGTTTCGAGGAGGAGACGAGAGCCATAGAGAGTGCTCGAAGCGTCGTTAGTCCTCCACGTCCCGCAGAACGAATGTACACACATTAAAACTTTCCCAGTTGAAGGTGACGTAATAATTAAAGAGCCGTACGAGGTGCCACCCCACGCAGAGCGCTTTATCGCGCCCGGGAAATGGAAAACAACAGTATCAGATAAACATTATCTCAACTACATTCCTGGCACTACTACATCGACGGATCATATTAAAACACAAACAAACGCTCTCAACTTCAAAATGTAGCCATCAAATATCAACAAATGTTCTCCATATTTGCTGAAAAGTAAAATAAAAATAGAAAACAGAAACAGAAAAGTGGATTCGCCTTTCATTTGTATTTTCTCTTAATAAACAGTTGCAAAGGTATTCACGCTACATTGTCAACATCGTTTCCCATTGTTCTTAGTATCTATATACTCAGTAAAACATTCGCAAACGAGCTTTTATTATAAAACAGCAGACATTGCCGACCTAAGGTTGAATAACGGCGATAAATCTGGATAGTACCCAGGGGTGGCTTATTTTTAATTAGCCAAATGAAACTTTTCCTATTATATTTCGCCGTCGTCGGCACTGAACACTTAAATATAGTAAAGATAAAAATTAAATACAAAGCGAAACGGGAGAGAGTACTGAAAGGCCGAGGAAAAATGTGAAACCTCACCGGAATCCAATTAGCAGCAACAAGATATCCTGATTTGACAGCAGTGAAATTATTTAATTGAATTTTAAATGGCTCGATTCTTGGAATACCCTGTGGCGTTTACGATTTTGAATGGAGAAGCTATCAGACGTTGAAATATTAGGAGTGATGGTGGAAGGGGGAAGCAATTTTTCACCAGTGCCATCTCAAACAATAAGTCTGGGAACGGATGGCGGATGGTATTTGTGGTGCTCGATACATTTATCGTGACGACTGCGTTGCGTTCCGCCTCGTGTTTGCCATTGTCTGAGAGCTTCACGTTAATGCTTTGCTCTTTGTATCAGAAAATGTATTCTATAGTAATGCAATTGCAGAATTTTATACTTTCTGTGCATTCGAGGTCAGGTTTTTGTTCTTTAGAAAATATACACTTAAAACACAATCCAGGTGTATTCTATGTTCGAGTCAGTACAGAAAGTTTATCTCCAAGATAAATGAGAATAACACAGTGAATGCTATCTGAATCACTGACAGTTACCTAGCTCCGGTGCACAGGGCAACGCAGATTACAACTTTCTAAGGGAAATTATGGTTTTATTCCATCACGCTGGTTATTCTCAAGCGTAACTTGTCTGCTCATCAGTATTCGACTGTCAAAGGACACAGCGGTTTATGTAAATCTCGAGCATTTATTACGCTTGCAACTCTGTATACTCCGATACTCGAGGCGAGCGGGGAATTCATGAAGCGAACAATTTGTTAATCTTTGCAAAGAGAAATACCTCAAAGGGGAACGTGAGGGCCGGTATTGAAGGCATCTCGTGTACTCGTGAAATGCTGACTATACATGCGTTATAAGTGTAAATATTTCGCAAAAATTCAAACGTCTTGAAAGATATTTTCTCGCGTGAATTAGTCGCGTCCCGACATTCCACATTACGCGGCGATGCGCGATATGAATGCCGAGATATTGTCGAGTGACAAAAGGCATCTTAATTCGACGCTAACTGGCGTCGAGAAAACTCCTACGTGACGAGTGAGTACATATATCTTAAGAGATCTTAAAGTTGAACTATGCAACAAAGTCGTTATCATTTTATTGCTCCGTCTCCGGGGGATATGAAGTGTCTGAACATTCTGAACACTGAAGGACAGCGTCTCAAAGTTAAGTAAAATTTAGATTCAAATGGGTGTTAAAAATGTTCGAACGAACCGAGTGGGTGTTCGGGGTGTTTTGATGCGATTTTGATGAGGTTCCCCGTCGGATCCGTCAGAGACTGAACGGTGACATTTTTATTAAAATGTTGTCTGACAATAAAACGATGTTCAATGAACGAGATGTCGTAAATTTCGGAGGTAATTGATTGCGGCTCTGTCCGAATTCACCGACATGTTTGGATGGTGCAATTGGAATGAAAAAACTGCGGTATTGCTAAAAGAATGAAAACGTAGCGAATGTTCTGTGTGTGTTCAGCCGCAGACGAGACGTTCCGTTCTCGCTACATGGAAAACTACTTACCCTAACTTCGTTTTATCGTTAGTAGGATTGTTATGTCAGTTAGTGCCCATTCAGCGAGCGCGTCATTAGTGCAACGTAGATAATGTGCCCTTGTGTTTTATAGTTAGTAGAGACGTACCGAATGGTCCGGAAAGCCGAATATTCGGCTACATCTGTAGCCGGCGACAATTAGGCAAAAAGCACCGACTAGTCGGCAGAAATAATTAAACTGAAATGATTTTAATTTTTTTATTTTTTTATTTTTTATTTTATAATCAGCCTTACCTACAGGTGGTTAGGTAATCTAGGAATCGGAACTCTTCCTTTAGTGACCATTAAACATAAATTAAAAAAAAAATCATTTGTAGTTTTAACAGAAAAAATTGTATTTCTATGAACGCACGAGTACATTGTGTAACCACTCAATGTGAGCAACTCAACTGTAGATGTAACGTCATGTACATTACCGATGCTACCTTAACTCCACCGAAAGCAATGATCGGCTTGGCCGATTAGTCGGCCTTTTTGCAACCGACTAATCGGCCAGTCTAAGTCGGCAGGCACATCTCTAATAGTTAGCCGTTTTATAAATAAAATAACGCGTCTCAATTGTTATTAGCGACCTCCGTTTTCCATTGTGTCCGAAGTTAGTCATCATTATTATCCTAGATATCTAATTGCCTACAAATGTAAGAAATTCTAGGTCCTCAATATTTCTTGCCTGTTACAGAGATTGATGGTATAGGTATTGTCTGGAAACTGAACATTTCATGTTAATTAGCGACCTGTAAATGCAATTAATGTGAGCATACTACAAATTCATTTAGTGTTTCACCATCAATGTTGCTAAAGATTTTTGAACCTTCAAAAAAAAAAAAAAAAGGAAATTAAATATACGGCAGGAATAGTACACGTTTAAATACTCGTATATCGTTCCAAGTGTACGTTTGCTTTTAAAAACTGTCATATACCTACTTTCGATTAAAAAAAAAAAATACTATCATCGATAAAATGGCTGCCGTTCCCCTCATGTCAAAGACCTTTGAACACAAACGTGAAACAGTCTAAAAAATTAAGTTTAAATTTGCTCAAACATTCGTGCTTCCCGTTATCCACCATTTTAAGTATTTCGAGTAGTCAAATTCATTCGCTTGACAAACATCAGCGAAGTTTACTTTGCTAGTTTGTTCGTACATAAGTTAACATGCAATGTACATGAATACTTCATGAAGATGCATCATACACCTATATTTAACTCTAAAAAAACCTGTCTAGCTACCTCTAAAATAAAGCCATCGAATTCTCTGGAGAAACAAAGGAACAGAAAATGTAGCTTCAATATTTTGCTCAAGCAAAATTTGGTCCTTTGTTGACTAAATATTTATGCTTCATTTTCATACAATACCCTTATTATTTTTTAATCAGCAACATCGATTCTCGGTTTAGTTTGGGAGCTATAAAATCCCCATAGACATTATTTTATCGTCAGCTGCCAAACATCATTTAGTAGGAACCACACTATCGGAATCGAGCCGGTCAGTCAGAACTTTAAGTTCATGATGATAATCATCAATCTCCTGCCCTTTCCAGTATCCTAGTTCATTTCGGGTCGGCGCAGCATGTCTTCTTCCTATAACACTCGTCATCTCAGCAGTCACCATCGTTTCTCTGGTCTTCCTTTACCCTTAATCTTATAGCCATTCAAATTTAGACTCAAAACGGAAAGTTTCACGACAAGTAATGTCATGAGGACGAAAAAATGTAAATAAGATATCGATTAAGTAACATCGATAATCGGAATCGTTTCGCCATAAGGAAATATTTACATTGAGACGAGTTATAAGTGTTGTTGCGATAATTCTATCAACGCTGTTGACCACGTGCGCCTGCGCAAACAGCTGAGTCAACACAATCATGTGTATGTAGAAATGGCTGGCTATTGGTCTATCTGATATGTGTCTAGTGAAATCTGACCTTATCTTGGATGTTTGCTGTCTGAAATAGCCACAATGGACGTCGTTGTTCGTTGTTGTTCGGTGGAGTATTTTTCTCGCACCCTATTTGCTGTTTAAGCAATGTTATCTGACTTAAAATTGGTGGTAGACTTATTCAATTCAAGGCACTCGTGAATTTGACTTATTAAATTCGCTATTAATCTTGGACTCCTGATGTCTTGAAAAGATTTAAATGGTTGTCCCGTCATGTTTTAGCTAAAGTTTCGGCCATAAAAAAAATTGTTTCAGCTGTAGCTCTAAAGACAAATGTCTAAAAACTTTTAGATTTAAAATTAAACTAGCAAATATACGAGCGATACGTATGTATCATCACCTAACCACATCAGTAGTTAAAATTTGACATTGACAGCGCCATTATGTCGTAGCAGTAAGAGCGATTTTTGGACTGCAGTTGACTAGTATGAATCGTTAGCTGCTAGTAAACATATTTATTATTTCCAACTGCAATCGTATAACCCGTAAATTTTATTTTTATGACTTGTTTTAGGGTCTGGCTCATGTTCGAACAGTAATCAGACGAAAAAAATATACCAAAGCTGTGTAATAAGAATTTGTGAAAAATTTGATTCATCCTGCCAAATTGTATCAAAGTAAAAATTTATTTAACGACATCGTTTAAAATTTTATATTTCATGTTTATGTTTTCACTGATAAAATATTATGAGTTATGACAGCTGAAAGTGCCTGAAGTTATTACTTTACGTATCTGAATTCATAACAAACATTAAAATCATCTCGGTAACTGCTTGTCCAACAATAAATTCTTAGGCTACTTAAAAAAGGATGAATTTTGGTCGATGTCCAAGCGAATAAAATAATTCTTAGAAAACCATTTGGTTTTATTGAGTGTTTTCTAGCTCAATTACGCATCGACTAACTCTTTAGAATTTAATGGGTTCTACAAATACTACTTCAATTTTGTAAAGGCAAATAGACGGTTCAACCAAATTGATTTACTTGGTTGAAAAATAGAATGAAAAATTTGGCCGACGTTAGAATAAGCAAAATTACCAAATTAAAGTGTCGGCCAAATCAGCCAAATCAAATCATTAAATAACTAATGAGATTTAATTTGGTACACTGATCCAAATCAAAAGATAGGTAAGTGAACCAAAATTATATTTTTTGTTGCTAGTCTTCAGCACAAAAAATTAAGGTACTTAGTAGAACGTAAAATAAAAACACGTAATAATCCCTGAACTTAAATCTTTTCATTTCGATTCTTCATGTTCATTTTTACGAGAAAGGCTTCAAAGAGATCGGCTGCGTTCAAAAGGATGTAAAGCTAGCAATAACATGTTGGATTCAAACGTCACAATAGCACAAAAACATAGTCACAAGTTGGTAGTCAACGTAGTATCGGAACAATGTGTCGTATTCTACTGGAATACGTTCCAAAATGAAATATTTAAACACCATGTTCGGGACTGGCTCATATAGATTGGTTCAAGAGTAATATGTATTGAGCTGGTAGCAAATGCAAATGGAATAATGATAGGACGACTTTAAATTAATTAGGGTAAATAGATGATGATATTAAACAATGATTGTTAAGACTTCTATCACGTGTTGGTTATGACCGTGAAGGGTGTTGTTGTAGCTCTAAGAGAGTATCGGAACGGTCAACAAATCGAAGAACTTTCTCATTTGAGTTTCATCTTCTATGTTTTTACCTCTATTTTCTCACCATACATCTTAAGGAAGCGCCAAAGTTGAGGGTAGCCCGTGAAATTAAAATATTCTTAAGTTTATTGCAATTTGCGGGTCAGTGTCAGGTTGTATGTTGATTAAAATATGATTGATTGCGTAGCAAGATGCCTACTTTCGCACTGTGACTGCTTTTTTGCACTTTTAAGTAATCGGTAGTACGATGCCAACATTTTGAAATCACCATACTAATATTAGATCGCACGATGCCTACTTTTAAATTTTTGTCCCAGTTAGGTACATCGCGAGATAATTTCGCGGGCTACTCTTGCGCTTTTCTCATAATAGGTTTTGTAAAAGTATTCTGATTTAAAAGAGTGTCCATGGAGATTCTTGCCCGTTCTTCTCCATAGAGATCTACGTTAGGGAATGGGCAACTACAGTACTTTCACAGTTTTTATGCCTTGTGACTGGGACTGTAGCTACATTTCATTGTTGTCTTTGTTTAGACAATTCAAAAGTGCCTGTAACTGGCCTACTTGAAATAAATGCTGTGATTTTGATTTGATAGTAAACAAGATTATCATATTCTATCGGATACCAACAACTAAACGGTCTTACTAAACTATTTACAACACCATATAAACCTAACTATGCCATACAATAACGCCGTAACACCAAACTAGTAAATATTTCGCAGAGATTGTCATCATAAACCGTTGTTTATACTTTATAGAACCATAAATCATCTAGATAAGTACTAGTATTTGTTGTATGAATAATTGTAATGAATAGAACATTCCTTTAGGCTAGACGTTAGCGCCACTGATCGGTACGAAAGTTCTTGCTAACGGTTCTACGGCGCAGTTTTTTTTTTTTGTTGCGGTTACGCCGGTTACTTGCAATATAAAACTGTACCTACCAGTAGCGAAGGTTCCATACAACTCGATTCCTACCGGCTTCCCTTTGAAAAATGCCACAGTCAGTATTCTATAGCCAAATAATATTTTCACATTAGACAAATGTACTCCGGCTACTCCGCCGGGAGCTAGTTTTCTTGGGCACAGTACGCTCGACGGCCAATCAAACTCTACAAAACCAGTTTATGCGGATCTCTCATTGTATAGGAAATCTATAGAAAGCGAGGCCAAGTTATACTGGAAACGTACAGCTTCATGTGCTACCGTGTGTACATCTGTACAACATAATATCTCTAAAAACTAGCGTTTTTTTTTGCATTAGTAGTGTTGATTTTCGTCGATTTAAGATCAATAGTAACCTATCTGCTTTTAAATGATGGTCAGGAGCAGATTTTCAAAAAAATCTTTTTTTAATATCTCTTTCTTCTTTAGTTCACCGTTTTCAGGAGTGTATCTTGATATCTTCCAATTTTTGTGTTTCTGCCATAAGTAGCAGGTGGTGTGTGTCAGTCAGTCGGTCATGGAGCTGTTTTGCTTTAAGCATAATCATCTAACGTTCAAACTGCTGGTCCAGTCCTCCCCTCGCTGCGAGAGAGAATCGAAGATGATAAAAAAATTGTTACAGCAATTTGTTATGGTATCGCAGCATATAAATTATTATCGCCCTTAACATATACATAGGAAGTAGGTATAAACGCGTCCGTAATATCGATATTGATCCGCATCTGTTTACAAGTGGAAGCCTGCCTCAATGTACTTTGAAAGACGCACCTGATGACGTCACAATAATTCGAGAAGATTTAAATAATGCTGGCCACGACACCCATTAAAAGAAAACAGTGCTTTGTATTCGAAATTTAAAAAATGCTGGCCACTTAAAAAAAAAAAAAACTTGATTTAAAATGTAAGAAGTTCTAAAATATTATTATGATGGCGGAAATTCATCGCAGTCTTATGCGAGTATGGCATTGCACTACGACTAGAAAATTAAGTAAACAATACATAATACCGTCTGGGAATGCTCTAGACCGGCTTACGTCAAGTCTATTATTATCACAAGCATCAAGTGAAACTTACTATAGACTACCTATTTACCTAGCTACATTGACTATTATGTGTTTTGATAAGGCAGTAACAAAGGATTGGTTGAACTCAAGCAAAAGAGATAATGTGCCGACGAGATCCTTATAAATACGTAAGGAACTCAACGGTTTAAGTGGTTTAGCTTAGGGATCACGGATACTGGGAATGAAGAGAAAATGGGAATGATTTCTTCTGTTTTCGTGCTTCTATTTTAGTCTCTGATGGTTTTATAAAAAATGCCAGAAGAGTTAGGCAGATGTGTACCTAATAGTACACCCAAATTTCGCCAGTTATGTTTAAGTCCCATGTAATAAGGAGCGAGCCTATAGCCATCAACCGGGTACAAATTCAGACTCCGTGGCTGCTACTGAGAATTTCCAGAAGGAAACTCAATAACACTTTGTCCGACCTGAGAATCGAACCCAGGACCACATGCTCAGCAATCGCGCTTGCGACCACTAGAACAGCGAGTTAGAAACTCGAAGAATTTATAAAAAATCAGGGAAGCAAATTGTAGTTTGACGACTAAACCAGGTTATTAAGACTGAGTTTCAAGATTAAATCAAGTTCTTTCTTCGATTTTAAATTTCTCTAAGCTATGTATTGTTTTCCGCTTTATCTTCTAAGAAATCTGTCAAAACCTGACACGAACAGTGCTCTGTGGTGGGTACAAACCCACGACAATCTCAACGTACTACACAACGCCGGATAAGAATTTAACCACCAGCGAACAGAGCATGCATCTTGTAATCGATACACTTGTTCAACACAACTACTATTATAGGTACATTCCTACACGAACAAAAACAAACTACGATTACATTATCAGCTGTATGATACGAGTATAACCAACCATTTGGCTTGCACTGATAACCCTGCACTTACTGATATGTCACCTCAGAGCAAACGTTATCTGTTTTGCAAAGTTGCCAACAACAGCCTTGTAAGCGTTATCTCATAACGAGAATAAGAGTGACAATTATATATATAGATAAAGTGAAAATTAATAAATAACTCAACCAAATTACCATTTCACTGATATGAAACTGAGAAAGTCGTAAATATGAGATCTTAGTGTCGGGTAGACGGTTCGCTTCGATACGTTCTTTATTCAATTTGTATCGCCTCGATAAGTTCCCATTCAAGCTAATGTAACGTCCGTTGGTAAATGTTTACATCGGTACTTCAACAGAAAAAATGCGTATTTACTACCATTATCCAAAATAGCATAAATAGTATAATCATTATTTGAACACAAATAATGTATTTATTTGTGATATTATCCGATTTGTACAGTGGTTATATGTATGATACCTAAGTAATTCATTACTCTACTAATTTAATAATCACTGTCTCTCAAGATACAGGTTACCTAGTTTGAGAGGCAGGGTTTTCCTTATTGTGTACAGATTTTAGTTTCTAGATTGTAGTGTATTGTGTTACTACCATAGCTCTTTTAAATTGTCTTATTTTACCTTGTGAAATCTGTATTTTTTTTTTTTTTGTGAAATAAAGTTATTATTAATTAACATAATTATGTATTGATGTTAAGTTCACTTTAATCGCTTTATCTTTATGATAATTGAGATAAATATATCGGGTGACATT
Source organism: Noctua janthe (assembly GCA_910589295.1). NCBI lineage: Eukaryota > Metazoa > Arthropoda > Insecta > Lepidoptera > Noctuidae > Noctua > Noctua janthe. The sequence goes on from OU342561.1 coordinate 6,766,472, forward strand.
AGTCATTCCCATACCTGCGTCATGCTTGGTAGTTATTATAATGGAATTTATGATCACTTTAGTTTGAATTGAATTACATATCAGTATTATTGTATTCAAAAGCCATACCTTCTTGCATCGTTACTGAGCGATATAGCATACATTTCCATATAACGAGTAGCAATTAAGGCACCTTTTATACCTAAGCATTTATTTAAATTACATGCTGGCGAGTTATTACTATGTAACGTCAATAATCCGACTGACGTAATACAAAATCTCTAAAAATACTCGTAATTTTCTCAAGGAAAAGTCTCAGTAACACAAACTTACGGAGCGCAAATATAAAAGTTTTCCCAGCTAACTTTATTCGTGAGTTCAACGAAGCAAACTGAAAGAAAGAAGAAACAACTGCTAGCGTCACGTCATGCGTCCCTATTTGCATCGAATGAACTATATCTTATCAACTCAATTGCATTAGTAGAACCGTCGGAGACAGCCTTTACATCAACGATAAAACAGCCACATGATAAATTAAATTTCTCTGCAGTGTGATTGTAAATATGAAACTTACGAGTATTAGTTCTATATTAATATTAACAGTTTTATGATACTCGGTACATGTAGGTAATTATTTCATTGTATGTAACCTTTCACGATGAAAACAGATAAAATAAATGCGGCTATATTATTGGCGGTTTTTGAATTGAGTAATTGAAGTTTAACTCACTAAAATTTTAAATTTTGAGTGTTAGTATTTTATTGAAGGGTCAGCAGTGATAGCCTAGTGGTGTGACCGTCGGAATGCAAAGTCATAGGTCTCAGGTTAGAACCCAAGACATGTATCTACCTCTGATTTTTCTGATTCATGTGCATATTGTATAATTATTACTTGCTTCGTTGAAGGAAAACATCGTGAGGAAACCTGCCTGAGAGATATTTCTCGACGGTATGTAAAGCTAAGTTAGAGGCCCATGCATGGGCGGTATGATAACTCTAACACCAGATTAGGCACTAAGCACCAGTAGCGAAGGGTCAATTTTTGTAAGAGGTAAGCCGGAGTACATATCTTTAATGTGATTATATTATTTGTGTATAGAATACTGACTGCCATTTTTCAAAGGGAAGCCGGTAGGAATCGAATTCTATGGAACCTTCGCCACTGCTAAGCACACTAAGAGATTGAAGGGAACTTAATAAAAGTTTGAAAGGTTCAAATACTGAAATCAGAAAATAGGTTTTAGTTACTCTTTAAATAATATATAAGTACTTATGCAATGCTCAGAGGAGTGATAAAGCAATTAAAATTCGCTCAAATGTCTAATTAATTGCATTAACGTCACACGTAACGTAATGACTAGTTTTATGCAAACAATGCATAAATTAATGATAAAACAATGTATAAGTAATTATAACTAATAATAAAACGAACAAATGTAGCGTGCTTGCTAATTGCATTAGTTGTTATCAGAACACAAATAAAACAGTTTTATATTGTCAACAGTGTTATGTAAGGGTTGTGTGGACTAAGCTTATCAAGTTATTAATAAACAATGTTTTAGCTTACGTGGTTAAATACGAAGTAAGCAAGAGGAGTATATAAGGATCGTTGCAGGTGGCGTACTGCTAACCGCCTTGGGAAAGACTCTTGAGTTTATACACGGTGTAAACGGACCTTTTTTTTTTTCGGATGGGAAATCATCAAATGGGGGGGCCATTTGATGATTTCCCATCCCACTCTGGCCGGAGCGGAAGGGAGTGTCAGACTTGTACTGACTAAAACCCATCCAGGTTCCTTCTTTGCCCTTTGTGTTCCAGGGCCACGGTATCTCTTTCGAACAGTCCCGCAGCCCTGTAAGCGGACCCTTCACGAAGCCGTTTTTGGGAGATTTACGCGGGTCGATTTTCGCCGTGTGGGTAATCGCTCCACAAAGCCGCATCGCTAGCCCATTTACACAGTTGACTGAATCGCAAGCGACTAGGTCATTTTCTTCGAATATGACTTAACACAGATCATGCGGCGGGCGACCGCCTGCAACCTGCAACTGACCATTTACACGGTCGATTTTAGTCACAGGCCGCTTGCGGACGGTGGCCGAGCGGCCAGTCGGATGCTACTCTACTTTGGGGCTTGCGACTCAAGTCACTTACTGCCTAGCCGAATTGCCCTTTAGTCGGTCTAAAATCGACCCGTGTAAACCCAGAATTACCAAAACATTGTGCATAGAATATTACAGGAGTAGTGGAGGTTTTTAAAGTGAAGTTAACATAAAAATTTGTATACTTTTTAAAACTAGTTAAATAGTTGAAACTTTGACCCCTATATCTCCGTAACTAGAAGGTTCCCAGGTACGGTCTACTCTAGTACAAAATAATGATCGCCAAGACGGGAAGAACAAGTGCCTTTCGGCTTCGGTATGGTACTTTTACACCCATTATACGAGAATGGTACTTTTACACCCATTATACGAGTATGTCTGTAAACACTGTGTATAAATAGTATAAATGTTTCCATTGTTTGGTTGGTATAGATTAGGTAGCTATCTATCTACTTTAATGTAGGTATACATATTTATAACATGAAGTCACAATATTACGGTAAAAATTATTAATTACCTACGTTGTTAATACAATAACAAAACGTTCATTCATTATATAATTTTCTTGAGGAAAAACATTATGAATCCCACAACCGTAACTACAATAATACCACATAACTTCAGTGTTCTTGAACAAAATATAAATAGTTAAGTTATTTAAGCGCCAACTTAAGTACGGACTTAGAAAATTCTAGAAACCGCCTTTGACTCCGATAAAAATAAAACAGAAGGTATGCGTTAAGCGTTTGAATTATGCTTTTTATCGCAAATATTGAATGCACACAAATGCATATTTAAGTAAGTACGTATAGGAGTAGTAAAATAATAAGTATAAGGGTATGAACACATTGGCGGCAGATAAGCGGTCAATGTGTTGAAAAAATAGTCTACGTAAAATTAAATAAAAATTTAATTTTTAAAAATCTTATATTTAAGAATACCTAGATGAATAATTTCTATTACAAATTAGGTTTTATTTGCACTTCTTATTCTTAGTATTTAAACATAGAAAGTGCTAGAGTCTAAATTTCAATAATTTGAAGGAAATAATTGTAATTTTATCCAAATTTTGGTATCTGTGTTTGTTATGCAGCTTTAATCTATTAAATAATGTTTAGTTAGCCATAAATAGGTTATCTTATTGATATGAAATCTTATCTATAAGATAACAAGCGTCAAGCTGATGTCTAGACAGCACGCCTGTAATCCCCGAAGGGTTAAGCAGAGGTGTACCTAATAGTGCAGTAGTACACCCCACATTTTGCCAGTTATGTTTATGACCCATCTTTTCATTACATAACATGCGTAACGTAACATCACGAATTCACGACTATAATCCCTGAAGGGTTAAATCAGAGGTGTACCTAATAGTACACCCGTATGTCTATGTAATAGGGTGCGAGCATATTACCAACCAGGCCCAAATACACACTCCGTGGCTGCTGAGTAATTCCTGATGGAAAAACCACAATTTTTCCGACCCGACAATCAAACCCAGGACCTCATGCTCAGCAGTCGCGCTTGCGTACTCTTTAACATAAATACTGTCTTACAAGTAAAAAATATCACAAGCGTCTTAAAACCGCTGACACAGACGCGTATTTCCCTTCTACACTTCGTGCTACGCGTGTCGTACATACCTATTACATGGCGATAAGCCACAAGCTAGTATCGCGAACTCGCGGTCGCAGAGGATAACGCCCGCGCCAAGGCGAACGTATACCAATAATAAACAAGTCCGCTAGACCCTTACATAACATGCTAAAATAAATGTTGTACTACGCTAGGCAACTACACATTGTCTGCATTGTTACGGCGAAACGATCGGGGACTGAGTGATGGGAAAAGAGCGATAGCGGTGTTTGAAGTTACGCTTCTTTAGTAGGTATGTAGTCGCGAGTAAAATTGTGAAAATATATTTTTGTTTACATTATTGATATTAGACAAAGAATTTGAAGTAATAGGGAAAGACCTTTGTCCAGCTGTGGGATGACGCTGGCTGAGAGTATCAGTACCTATATTTGAATATATTTAAAAAAAATAAATAAAAAAAAATTACTGTGTTTACTGTATGGAAATTAGCTGTATTTAAATTTAATACATACATACATTTTGATAGTGGATTAAGCAATTACCGTCCTATTTTCAAGCTTATTAAGCGTCATTTAAACGTAATTTAAAATTATAAAGAAAGACTTCACAGCCTCACCGTCCATTTCGTATATTGTCTTATTTGGCTCGCCTCTTTTGCAACGTAAATGTTAATTAACAACCTTATTTGGACATGTACACGGTCCAATTTCATTTAAATGTGTAACATTAAGACTAAAACGAGCATACAAACCTATTACAAGGGCCGATACCTCAATCTGACCATTCTAACTGGTCCCACTTAGCATACATGCATCCGGCGACCTTAATAACTAAATAATATCATTCAGTTCTATAAGTAGACTAGTTAGACGAGCTCGTGGCTAAATAATAACAGCCACACGGGTCAATCGAAGGTTAAGCTACACTTGCTGAGGTCGGTCCGTGGATGGCCAGCCGAAGCCGTTGCTACCGGCTTTAATTTGTAGATCTTAGACAGTCGTAACAGGTAGTCAGTGGCCCGAAAGTCTGGCAACAAGTCTAAGGGTGCTTACATAAAGGAGCAGGTTTCCGGTACAGACAAATCTGTGCGGGTCGGTACTGATCGGAGCAGGGTTAATTTGCTTATAGAAACCTGTTTCTTACACCTGTTTCTTTATAAGTGAGCGCATAAGATAGCATACAAATTAAGACCTGCACCGATCGGTACCGGAAACCTGCTTCTTTATGTAAGCTCCCTTACCAAGGGGTACCGTATTACCCAGTGCTAACTGAGTTGTAGAGGTTAGATACTTAAGTGAGCGCATAATACATAGCATAGAAATTAAGACCTGCACCGATCGGTACCGGAAACCTGCTTCTTTATGTAAGCACCCTCACCAAGGGGTACCGTATTACCCAGTGCTGAATTGTGGAGGTCAGATAGGCAGTCGCTCCATGTAAAATACTAGTATTCACTTGCATACTGTTAAACTGACCGACCCCAACATAGTTGGGGAAAGGCTAGGCAGATGATGATGATGAAATAGACTAATAATAATTAACACATGGTATAGGCCAATAGACGAGTCTATCGGTCATTGTACTATAGCTCTTATGCAACTGTATGTTATCTGAACCACTCATCAAAATGTATATTTCGTGATAGCACATCAATGGCTATTCATTTGAGTATTAGCGGCATCCTTATCAATTACTATAACAGTAATAAGATAGTGAACGTAGAACAATCGCGAACAATGATATCAGTCGTTGCCCACACGCCGGTTTTATCATCACAATAAAACTATTAATATCATTATATCGCTTCCATGATCATCTTGGACGAGAAGAGAAATTCTACAATGTTTTTAATTGTCTAATTCTATACATTTTTTTATTATTCAATAAACACTGTTACAACTATTTCACAAACGCAAACATACCATACAAACCATCGTGGGTTTAACAGTGGTATGCCAGAACGGCAACTCGGTGCCACTATATTATTAATCATTACATAACTTAGGTATTACATAATAGGAAATATAATCCCACCCATCATCCCACCATAGCCGTAGAACTGATGACCGTTGGGGTAGACGTGTTCTTGAGTGGAGACCGCGAATCGGCAAGCGTAAGACTGAGGCCAAACGAGCGTAATTTATTGAGCTGTGAGTCACGTAAAATGAGTCGCGGAATTTACGCTACATTCGGTTTTATACTAAAGTTTTGTTTAACTAAACGGCGACGCAAAATAAGTTGTATCACACATTACGTGATTAAGGACGACCTCTGAGGATGAGGCACCAGTAGCGAAGGGACAATTTTTCAAAGGGAAGCCGGTAGGAATCGAGTTGTATGGAACCTCCGCCACTGTGAGGCACCCCTTTTCTAGCCATATATCATAGTACCTATCCTGTACTGTACCTATTACACAATATTGCAAAATGATGGAACTGAAATTCACTGTAGGGTTACACTACGTTTCATAATGAGTGCAATCCAATATATTTTTTCGTTTGCAACATTTGATGCCAAATGTAGGCCCGATAAATACTTGGTCACTAATTAACCTCATAACTCTGTTTATCTGGCAACAGAAACGGTGTTTTTGTTTAACTTTTTAATTTGGTTAAAAAAAGTGACTGTTTTTAATAGTTAATTGTGCCGATATTTTTAATGAATAACAAATTGTTGATTGATGCGTCACGTTGTGAATCTTCGTCTTTTTGAACTTCTGTTCGCGTCTCATCATCATCATTATTCTTCTACCCTTACCCCTATTAATTTGGGGTAGGCGCAGCATGTCTGCTGCCATATTTCTCTATTAGTCATCACCCCCTTTCTAGCCATATCATCTTTCACACAGTCCATCTCTCTTCACCACAAAAAAAAAAAACAATATACACCGTGACTCTTTAGTCGTGTTATAAAGGTCGTCCACTCGAATGTACCCGACATAAAATAGCTCTAGGCGTGATTTTTTTTTTATCTTCCATAATAGGTACAAAGAAAAATAATACTAACTAATTAGAATAAAATTATGAAACATCCTATTAATGATGTCTTACGTGTCAAACGGGAGAGCATTACCTACCCAGCACTCGAGTCCAGTAGATCATCGCTCGCAACAGGGTGCAACTACGTCATGCGTCATAATACTGAATAATATTTTTATTTTGAAATTATTAAAATCTCATAAATACCTATTTTTTTTTAATGAATGTTTAGTATTCATTGGATACATGAAGTAGGCTGCCGTTGTAAGACGACTAAAAAGTCACGGTGTATAATTTACTTTTTAAACCTATTAAAACCGAAATGCTCAAAACGATGGCTTATTTGTTTACATCTAATTCTAAAATACATTTGAAACCCATGTATCCTGAAGCAGTTAGCCTTCGAATTAGAGAGAATATTAGCATTCCGTTCCCATAATAATGAATCCATTATTACATTGATATGCAAATATATTCAACAAATTGTGCTCCTAAAGGATTTAGGATACAGTTTAATAGAGTTATCGTCGTATGCGCAGGAATGGTGATAATGATAGTTGAAAATATGCTTTTTTACTTTTTTTTAGGGTTTCGTACTTAAAAGGTGCCACGGGACCCTATTGCTAAGGCTCTACAGTCTGTCGATCCGTCTGTCACAGTCAAAGGGCTGTATCTTTTGAACCGTAATATGTAGACCTTGAATTATAACTCTAACAACAAATAAAATAAAGTTAAAGATGAAAGGGGATTCCAGTTTTTTTTAAACTATTTAAAAATAGAGTTAAATATATTGTAAGCTGGTTCGGAACCCTTAGACTTCCATTTAGCCGGCTTTTTATAACCTTCAGAGCATCTATCAGTGATGGATGACCTATACGTAAATGGAATCTCAATAGATTTACTCTCCTACGCAGTTTTTTTTTTTGTATTTCATTATAAATAAAATAAACAATGTAAATATTTTTATCACACACAAGGCAATAAAAAATTTATTAACTTGCAACAACAACTGGAAGGTCACACTATGTTTATCATATAATATTTCATGATGCGACCGCATTTGGCATCCACCGACGCAGTAGGTACCTACCAATAATAATAAATGCAGAAATCGTACGATGACTAACAAACATAAAGAGAAACCACTTCATTCATAAAAACAACTTTACTGTAGAAATTACTAGAATTTATACAAAGAGTAAGTTAGAGGCAAAGAAAAGGTCTACAGATCAGAGTAATCGTAAAACAGGTAATCTGCGTATTACCGCGGCGCAAACCGTAACAAATCAATTCGAAATAAATAAACTTATATGTTGGAAAGGAAATAGAGAGAAACGTGAACCTGGGTGCTGCTTGCAATCAAATTATAAAGCTGTCATTAACTCAAGAATTGGATTCGCAGTTATTAATTCAGACTATTAATATAATATAGATGTGGTGGAGAGCGAAGCGTGTACCGGGATGATGTATATCTCAGTATACAGCGATGCTCGACGCTCTTAATCCCAAGTATTAACCGGAGGCACCGAACCGCCACGATTTATCGTCCCGAGCCACGACTAGGCGGGGCCAACTAACAACTAACACTGTTGTACCTCGCAACCTGATAGCTCGTTTTGTATTTTTCTACAACTCATGATGTAATTCTGTAATACTTTATACGAAACCGGTCACGTAGCAAGAATTATGTGACGTGAACACATGAATTATCCTCCGCTTGTAAATGTCACCCCAGACGTACCCACACTGCTAAATCCTGCACTCAACTGTAAATATAATGACGCACTAAAAGATGTAAGCGTACAAGTAGTTAAAGAGCTAACCCAGTTTAAAATTTGATCCTAGAGTGTTGGCACAGTGTTTCACGAGAGCCCTCGCAGCGTTTAAGCAGTCGATTCCCATTTTATCCGCAGCCGCCAACTCCTCGGGGATGCTGAAGGATTTGGCGCATTTACAGACGAACAAAAAAAGGAAAGAACTTAAACTTGGGACTACGAAAGAAAAGCTAAGATTTCCGCCGAGCGATTTCAGCGGAGATAACATCCTCTCATACACTATTTATTTTGTCTACAAACTCTTGAACGAAGCGAGTGGTTCAAAGGATTTGAACAAGATGTCGAGTGGTTTACAAAATTACAAACGTTGCACTCGATGGCAAACCTGGCAGAAATACAAATCATTGATCGATACGATAGTGTGCAGGGCAGAATTAAATAATGGATGAGGTCTATGACCTATAAGTAATTCATAGAATGAGCGAGTGAACGTGAGGTGCGGTGCTCGGCCCGATATGGCAGGTGCGTTATGTAAGCGGCCTGCACCGCAGGCGCACGCTTGTGATACCAAATGCCACTGCGCTATTCCTATGCTGGCCGACTAGCGGCGAGCTCGTGCCAAGGCCCCGCAACAATTGAAAGTAGATGTCCAATACCCTTTAACCTTTCGAAACAATATTGGAGTAATAGAAACAAAATAATCGATGGAAAACAAATAATAAACAAGACTAAAGGTCGAACCGTTAAAGGGCGAAATTGCGCCATTTTCATAACAGGTGCCGTCTGAACCGAACGAAACTTAGAAGCCAGACAAATTTATAATGATATAGCCCATTACCTCTCGCAAAGTCATAACGATAACCATAGATATACTCGTTACCGTAGTAAGCCCAAAGGACTTGAAGCGGACAATTTAAAACATAAATTAGATAGTGCAGTGTCTAAATACGGGAGAACACCGGGAGGCAGTCGACTACCGGGTGGTTAGGGACGATGAATAACGAAGCGACAAGGATGGTGTATCGGGAAAGGTCGTGGAATGGAGCGAGACAAATGATCGGACACGGGTGCAGCAGCCAGAAACGAAGCAGTGCACACAGACATCGATCGATAAGCGGCCGACTGCCACCCGCCCACACCGCCACAGCCAATCTATCCACCTTTATGTTCTATTTTAAAATTTGTGAACTGCCAAATTGTATCGATCATAATTGATAATCAAATAAGCATTAATTATTCAGCCGCGGCTCCTGTTTCCGTCGTGATTAATATGTTCTGTCTGTTTATATTGGCAGCGCAAAATTTATGGGAAGCAAAATCAATGCAATATTTGTCGTACTGTACAACGTCAACGTGAAATTTGTGCAAAACGAAATAGAAAGAAAAAATAGAAGTGAAGTCAATCCATGCAAATCTATTAGTAATATAATCTAAACTTAGGTACAAAGCCATCGGCGTTCAGCTCACGTCTTCGCCGACCGGTGATCACTTATTTAACTTGGAGGTGCCGTGATTCCATAGAATCGCACCGGAGCAGACACCGCGCGCATTTTTTATTTATGAAATTTTCTATTGGAACAGCTGCGGTAATGGAATAATTTCGATTGAACTGATCTGTATTCAGCAAAAACATCTCGGTGTGTCTCCAACTTCTCGCGCCCCAATCGGTTTTGCAGACCGTCCCACGGATTAAAGATACATTGAATTTAAAATTATCACTCCCTCAGAACAAATTTGAAGTCCTAGAATCAAAGGCGGATCTCGTATTACTCAAGCATCTCTCTTTTTAATTTTCTAACTCATTCACTACTATGGTCTCCAGGTTCCATACAACTCGATTCCTATCCCTTTGAAAAATGGCATAGACAGTATTCTAAAGACAAATAACATAATCACATTAAAGATATGTACTCCGGCTTACCTCTTACAAAAATTTACCCTTCGCTACTGATGGTCTCCCCTTCTATAACGGGATCAGCTAGGTTAGGTTTTTTTTTTATTTTTTGCCAAAGCACTTAGGTTTTAAAGAAATTGGCTATGACTTACAGAATTCTGGAATTTGTAACGGTCCATTGAATTTAGAGGAACAATAGTGTCTGACTCTTTGATAAAAGATCTAACCTTCATCTAATAGTCACCTGACCTGAGCAAAAATTTTCTATTAAAATTGCTATCTGTGAAAACGGGTGCTAGGATTAATTAGACCCTCAGTGGTAATTGCGTAGAAACTAGGAAAAAAAACACGTAATTAGCTTGTTATCAGAAAAGAAAGTTTAATGTCGCTGTCAACGACTGCATAAGTGTTGCCTAGCAAGATACCTGGCTGCAGGAAACGAAGGCAAGCGGTGGAAGTTTTCGCTGTCGCCCAGGAAGTGCCTCAACATATAATGTGAGTGATAAGAAACCCTATGATAACACAAGCTGAAGTAGACATATTCCTATGTATTTCAAACGATAAAGCTATGTTCAGACACATTGTAATGGAAAACTACGTGACAAAATACCTACCGATAACGCCGAAGGTACGTCTAATCTTATCCAGCCAATTGTTCACAAACATGGCCGTGCTTTTAATAAACTCACAATAAAACATGCACTATTTATTTTCCTCAACAACGGAGACGCAAACAATATAAAATAACTTATTTGTGCGACTGAAAACTTTGCAAACTTTACTGTCTCCGCCAAGTTCGAGGATTCATTTTGCGTACGTATTACTACAGGATCGCAGAGCCCTCGGAGAACAAAGCTTCGGCTAACTCAACAATGTGTTTAGTTTCCAGATTAGAGCAATCCCGACCAACACCTAAACACGGATTTTAGATAACATTCAAACTCCGACCGCACTGAATATAAATGAGATTTTAGAACACCGCAGCGCCCGTCTTAGGGCTCTCGTGCATAATTACTAGACGTTACAAACGTTCAACTACATTTGAACGCCGATGAATAACTTTAATGGACAATTCAATCTACACGGCGAACTTGAAGACTCGAGGGAGTTTTGTTTTTTGTTTACAGAAAAACGAGAAAATCTATATCGGAAAAGGTCGTCCGGGCGGAACGCGGGGGGCAAGACAGGCTTGCGTGAGGGAGGCCCGGCTCCCGGCACGCACCCTTACTTCCCAGCTGTTTGCGTCTATTACAATTTCAATGTCAAGTCCGATCAATACGGCCGGGGATGTAAAATTTCGGCTGGTCTCGGCGCGTTCCGGGAGCTACGAACGCCGCTAGCCGCGGGCTTACTAACCTACCGTAATACGGGGTGCGTGCTCTCTGCACGATCAATAGGCGCCAAGTAAGGCTCGGCTCGTTTTATAAATAGTCTTGAACTTCACCTCGGCCGCCGCCGTCGAGATTCGTGGGCGAAAGTGTGGAAATATCTTTCGTTACGTCACGAGGGCGGTCGTGTTTTGTACACCTATATCAAAGAGCGTACTTTTCTCTTGTCTGAAATGAATAATCTCAATAGCAGCGATGATAAGCCGCTGCAGCTGTAACACAATGCCGGGCATCTCATTATGCAGATGAGATGCACAATCCAGACGGAGAGAAAGTTTGAATATCTCAATATAACGTGACAATCGGCAACTGATGTGAATATTTTACTAAGTTTCCATGTAAATCGCCCTTCGTCGAGTACCAACTGGCGTGGATGGCGCGAGGAAACCGCTGGAAAAATGTCACAGGGAGCTTGAATTGGAAAAACAACTGCGGTGAATTTCTCTACCTAGACTGTAAAGGCACTCGAAAAGCCAATATCGCCGAGCTTTATACCTCATCAGCATGCATACAGACACAACTGAAACTCGTAATATTAAGGATTGTAAATTGAAATCTGGCAAAAAAAAACGATGCGCTCGAAAAATAAAGGAATTAATTAGAGGGATACAGAACCGATGAGATGAACTGAAATCAAGCTGGAGGACGATTACAGTGCAAGGGGAGCTAAGCGGTGATATTAAAGGACGAAAACGAGCGGTTCATTACTGGGAATGTTGGCAATAACAATACGGCTAATGGTCCTGGCGCGATCCTCTCAATTCCCGCTTCTACTCGAATATCTCCCGTCGCAACAAATCCCTGGCAATTGCAACTTACTTATTTTGATAGTCTGAATGTCCTGTTCTGTGAGCTTTATACTCTTTGCATAAATTATCTCTGCTATTTAATAGGGCTGCGTCAATTATATCGCATTGTTGACTAACAACGTATTATTGTAATCGCTGGAGTAGTTATTCACGGTAATTATTGTGTATAATTACTGTTTTAGGTATTGTTTCGTGTCGTAGATAGCTCAACTACGTCTTACATGTTCGTAGAAGTGAATCGTGACCTAAGGCATGGAGAACTGTCATAACTCGGGCGACGTGTTCCTAGGTCACGTAAGCCACTCATGTTTCACTTGTTTTTATATTTTTTATTTTACTCTATAAACGGCCTGCTTCAAAAGATAAACACAAAGTTGCTGATAACAAGAACAGGTTTCCATTTTTATTGTTGTTCTCTGTTTTATGCTCTACAACTTCATGCAGTCGCAATATTTATTTATTAAGGTGAATGCAAGGATAAAATATAGTAATTAAGTTATGAGTTATAACGTGACATTTCTGTTCGACATTAAAATATCGATTATTATTTTAATAGGTATAAATTATTATCAAGTTATTATTATTTTCGAGGTTGAATAACTCAAAATTCGTAGTGCATCATTTGAAGTTACGTCTATATTAAGCTTGTATTACACTGACGTGGGCGGTGGCAGCTATAATCAAATAACAGCGTGATTAAATCAAGCGCCTCTCAATTTAAATACGACTATAATTATAGAACATTTAGTAGACGTTGATCGAAGATAGATAGACACGATTAAACAACATGGCCGTGCAATTTATCCTAATTTATTGGAACAGCTAAACGTTTTGTCGCAAGAAAACGGGTATAAACACTATCCCAAAACCTTTGTTGCGCAAATACTCCCATATAAAGTATACAGCGTGGATTAGCACCAAAATATTCAGAAAATGTACTTTCAAAAGGCCAACGGGTTAGGGCCAGTTGCTCCACTTTTCCACACGAGCTTCGTGAAACTAAGAACATTATCGCACGATAAATCGCTAGTTCGTATGTCTGGCAATCACTTTATCCATAAAACTTGTAGCACAAGATTGTGGTTGGTCTAGCGTGAACGCTCGGGCGCTCGCACGGGGCGCGATCACGCAAGTTTATCTCGGAGTTATAATAATTAGTTAGAGCAATAACGTATCCAGACCACACCTCGCAATTAGGTCTTGATTATGTGAATAGCTTATGTGGCGGAGTTATAGTCATTAAAGTACACATAAAACATTCTTTATAAGGAAACTCGGAGTTAAATACGTTGTTGATGGTAGGAGTTCACATTATGTAACAAATCTTTATGTGCGTATATTATAATTATTAGTGTTTCTTTGTCTGGATGGATAGACCGTCTCCTTAAGTGGTCATGAATGGATAAGATCGTCGTGAGACTGAGGATGTAAACACAGATGGATCACTGAAGTGGTTAGAACTCAGACCCCCTTTGGGCATGATGTATAAAGATAGCATTGAAGCAATTAATTATTATATCATTAATTTTACGTTTTTTTGTTTTATATTAAACAAAGAACCAACAAAACAAATAGCCGTCACTACTAGCTGTTGTCAATTAATGAGGTACCCATCATTATGATAATGTTAGCTAATTTATCACATTACCAGGACCTCATCATTTGAATAGAGGTTGGCAAAAACAAAAGCATTTGAGCCGTAGGCAACAGGTACGCTTATGACCGTCGGTAACAAATCAAATCACACAATGTGGTGGCAATTGGGATTAGTTAGAGCCATGCAAAGGTGGAGTAGTCCTCACTGAATGGTTACCGACAGACGGTAAAAGAAGTATTGGGAGACCAAGAGCCAGACGGGTGGGAGGCATTCAAAAGATCACGAGTAATACTCGCGCAGGGAACTGTACCAGGGAAGCATAGCACAAAAGGGAAGAGGATATACTCAGCAATGGGTGGAACAAGGATGACAATAATGATGAATTGATGATAAAGAAGAGCCAAGCAGACACAACACTCAGTAACGGACACAGAGGATCTTCTCTATTTAGTCACTTTTTGGAATATTATTTACACACATTTGGATGCTGGACAGCGTTTGAGCATTAACATCTGCAGAACACCAGCTTTTTATCAGGACCGAATGCAGATTCCCCAAAATGTGAATTTCCTATCGCAGCTGCTAAAACAAGCATATCAGCTCTAACCCTAGCAAATCAAATCACACAATATGGCGGCATTAGTCGTTGTGATTCTATGCGCTAGAGATTTGCAAGCGGCGCGGCGACGTGCACTGTAACTAGGTCGTGCGCGTGCGTTGACCCCACGCCCAACTTCAGGGTTAACGCCAAGCCAAGTGCTTGTTGATAGGGTTGCCAGTGTTGCTAGCTGTACGGGGGATACATATCTTGGTGCTCTTATGACCTGGGATGGTACATACGAAGGGGGATGCACTGGAGAAACAGTGAAAGGCATAAACAATGAGGAAGATTATTTTTTAAAGGCAATGGATATCGAGTGAGCCCGATTTCAAATTTTCCCCTGGGAGAACATCAGTTTGCAGATAAGGCCAAAATTCTAAAGAAGCATAAATCTTTTCTGGCATGCAAATAAAAATGTCTAAGGTTAAAGAATTCATAAAACAACTTTTGTCTATAAACCCGATTTCTACTTTTACAACTACAGGATAGTTTTCCATAATATTTTAGAACAATGCCATAGGTATTTTCTGAAGATGAATGTCGACGATTAAGAATAATTTATTATCAATCTAAAACCATTTATTATGAAGAAGTATCGATGCAGTTGAAGCTGATGAATCACTGAAATGCATGATGCATTAGGTCGATGTTTTATTTCAATGTTTTTGATCAGACAGTATAAACTTTTTAAGGGGCAACAACTGATACATTTAATAATTGCAGTTGTATCAATCGAACTGAATATATTATTTCAGTGTGTTCATAAGTCTCGGTTAAACCAACATTTAAATCACCAAGAACAGCAGGCGGTACAAATATTACTGTCAGAACTTAATTGAGAGTCTTGGCTCTGAACGTTGATGGAGCCAACCTACTCACGATCTTAAACGACTTGTCACCGCCACCGATCTCTGAGCGCCTGGTACTTGTCTAGTGTAACTTGTCTAGTTATCTACGCGTTTGTAAACCTTTGATTTTATTTATTAATTCGCTAATAAAATCGCAATTTTGGCCTGAAATCTGCTCGTGTTTTCCAAACATTATTGCCGTAGTTATCGCGGTAATAATAGCAGCGCGGGTTCATTGACCGCTCCAGTTCTATTCTAGTTACATACAACTATACAACTAGTGTTTCAATTTTGTTTCTATGAATTTCATTCGCTGAAATGTTTGAAATTTGTACGCATCGGAGCAGAAAATGTGCAATTAAAAAAATGCAAATTCTTATAAAATAATACTATGGACGAATTTAGATTTTATGAGTTAGATACAATTTTATATTACTCAGTGTAGTGCTTGATTAATTTTCTTTACTTCTGTTTTTCGCTACACGTTTTCCTCTGGGATCGGAAAAACGCTATTTTTATTTTTACTGCGAACTTTGCTGTTAGTCTTTAGGATTATGATATACCCAGACGATGAATAATTCAGACGTTTCTAGGGATGTGTGCACGAATACGTTTTTGCCAAGAATTACAAGAATATTGTGAAAAACCAACTGATTGATGGTTACGTAAACTTACGAGAGCGCATAATAATCTTTAGTTTACATAAAAAGAACTTCGCAAATAAAGATAAATGTGCGATAATACCTACAGCAAAACACGAATATTTATTTTCATAGATTAGTGGTGGAACTTGTTATTTATTTAAAATTCAGATTTGTTTGAAATAAAAGTAAACTCGATCAGAATCATTATTTCAGCAAACATGATAAAAAATTCGCAAGCGTGAATGCAGAGCATGATGTCCTAGGTTCAATTTTCGGGTTGGGAACTACTACAATACGTAAAATAGAATAGCAGCCACGAATTCTGGATTTGTGCCCGGTTGATGACAATAGGCTCGCCCCCTATTACATGATACTTAAACATAACTGATGAAATTTGGGTTGTACTAAAAGGTACACACACCGTTCCAACTCTTCGGATTACAGGCGTTATGATATGATAAAAAAATAAAGTACTTACGTGACAACTGCTAAAATTAATTAAAGGATGTTTTCTTGATAAAGTAAAGAGGCGTGTAGTTCATTCAATCTGTCGTATCTGGCGCACGCGTCGATCTGCGTCGCGCAGAGCGTGGGCGCAGCAGGCGACGCCGAGCGCGACGCGGGACACGCTGCGCGCGTACCCGCGTGGTTACGTGCGGTGCATTATCCACGGATATTCAGCTCTCGGCGATACGCATTCTATTCACCACCCGACAGATTACTCACACAACTAATATTCTACCGCTAAAGAAATCAATTTAAAAGCCAAAGTTTCGATAAAACACGATATTGAAAACCTATACATAATTATGGGCGCTACTGCGAAATATTAAGCCGAAACGACTCCTAAATGTACGCAAACAAGCGCATGTTTATCAAGATTGAATTCAACAGTACGATGCCAACAAAAACCGGCTCCCGAGCCCTACCATGTACGGTAATAGTGTCCTGCAAGTGGATACTTGCGATAACTTCATAAAAACTTGATCACAACTACACGAAACGGTCTTGCAAGCCGCGGGTTGGCTAAAGTTCGCACGGTTGCTGCCTTTTATAGGTCTGCTAGCCTATTCCAGCTGTGTCGAAAGCTAAACACCAAGAAAATGCAAGATACACTATCTGTTGCACCATACCATCACTGCGTGTTCGGAAATTCCTTCTGATTTAAAGAGATTCGTTCGTCATACTTAAATAGCAATGATTTATCAAGCATCTGTGTTATGGAGTAATTACGTTCATCAAGTTCTTACGAAACGACCGATATCTGAACTAGTATAGAACTTATTGCACGTCGTGCTATGCTATCATTCTACCACTTTTTGCAACGGAGGAAAGTTGCACCGCGAGACCTATTCAGCCCTATTGTATCTATTAACCGGCTACTTTCTCATTTCTTGCCATTTACGGTCCGTTGAGAAAATCGAGATGCATTTTGCAGTATATCAGCGCATGATGAAGAGACGGAATGACAGCATAACTTAGGCCCACTCACGGTCGGGCTGACTCATTTATCGTGAGGCGTATAAATTATTTTTCAAAGGCTATTGGAGCATTTGTCTTACAATAGTTAGACAAAAAACATAAAACCTAAACGCAAAAAAGTTAAGCGAATGTTGCGTTCGCTGAGCAAGACGGTTTAAAGAAAAACGCGGTGTTAACCCACATGGAAGGCCTTGAGCGCGGTGTCAGGTTGCAGCCGCGGCTCCGTCGGCTTTAGTTACATGGACGACCGCGCGTCCGCCACATCTTCCTCTGTGCTCTTCGAATTACACGTTACTCCGTATAACTACATCCGAAATTTAAAGCTCCTCTTTGATATTAGCGATAACGGCCATCTATCACACTTGAAGAGCCGCAACCAAATGAAAATCTGCAAAACATTTTATGAAGTCGTTCAGCTCGTTAGGCCATGTTTGATCACGAGACGCGATATAAGTACGTATACGCACGGTGGACGTGAAAATTACCGCTGCGATAAATTCATAAACCCGGCTTTGGGTCTTACGAGTGGTGCAACCGGTCGCCGCAATCAATATGCTGGCAGACAGCGGGCCACCATAAATAGAAGAAATGGACTGGGATTTAATGATGCCGCTCTGCGAAAACGTGCCCCGCTTGTCTCCGTTATCAATCATGCTTACAGCTCAGTACCAGTAACTCCGTATCGTTTCACTTGGTTATTAGATTCCAGTAGGAAGAAACCGATATTTATTTTATAGCGTGCCTATTGAATTTTATTGCCGGACTCAAACGGACGTGATTTATTTTTTTAGAGATCGAAGTAAACCAGTTCCAGATAAGTAAAAGATCATGTAAACGGTGTTGTTGAACGTTGTTGAGGTGGAACTGGGGGTATTATACAGGGGGGTGCGGAGAATTATGAAGTTTCCCCTGTCGAGTAAACGGGGTGTTCTCACGCGAAACGAGTCGGCTACAAGACAATACCGGTCGCGTTATTTACGCGATAGATAAGTGAAGAAAATGTTTTAAATTATCTCGCGTGCCTCAGTCGGTGCACGAGCGGACGTTAGCAGCCACAATAGTAGCACTTCGCGCGTCAGAATAGCACGAAATAGCATTTAAATTACCGTCGCTGATTATCTATGTTAAAATACTATCTAAATTACTTTGAATATCTGTCTGGTTTGGTTCGAAAATCGTGACTAAACACCGGTAGTCTCGACTCTTTTTAGAAAAATAAATCTTCTTGCAGATAGTAAATAATTAATTGGCAAATTGTACTGGCTGGCTAATTGAATTGAATTAATGGTAATTACAATACCAATTTTGTATGTTCATCTAACAACATACTCATCGTAATTCATAAGCAAATTGCTTAAGATACTTAGTACTTTCTACCGTTCCACTTTGTTAATGGCCCGATTATGGCCTCATATAATGCGAGAGGCATGGATAAGCTTCCAGCTAAAATGTCCAGATTTACCTGCCCAGTCAGCTGGAGAAAGTCTGATTACTCAGCAACAAGAGCCGACAAGATTGACTGAAAACTAAACTCGTGAGTCGTGATCCCAACTTTCAGAGCTAATTGCTGATACTGACTTACAGCTCATACTTATTTGAATGTCCATCACATTATGTGAGATTTACTTATACTAATAGACCACCTGAATACTAAATCTTCTTCTTGAATCGCTGACTCTGGCTAACCGTAACAACCTGGACAGTTCCATCGTTTCCCTCATTCAAGTCCGGGAGAGTGCAATTAGTTGTGCATGACGTGCAGGATAGAAGGCGTGGCATATCCTATGTATGCAAATGTAAACCGTTTAAAAGCAGGTAAAATACAAGAGAGCATTGGATAGAGTAAAACAGATAAGTGAAATGCACGATTACAAATAACAATGCCGAGTATCAGTTATTATTTCAATAGTCGATCAAACAATTACAAGCAAAATCCATACATGTATCTCGAAAAATAATCCCAAGAAGTGGTATTACAATACTTTATCTTCTTTTAAAGACAAAAACGTTCGAGTTAACAGATAATTTAAACATAACTAAACTGCACCCAAGTATATGCACTCACAGACCTAATATAACACAGTAACTGCGTACAGTCAAGCGTATGTGTTGAGTGTTGTAATAAATAACAAACAAACGTCGGGCAAAAATAGCTGCGAGCACTACGGACAGGGGAATGACCGTCGGTTGACACACAACTGGCTCAAGGCCTGTACAGATTAGATACCAGAGACGCATAACAAATACACATAACGACTGACAATTGCAAAATAATCCGTGGAGAACAATTCAGCGTAGAATGGCGAGTTAAAGTTGATGATTTGCCGATTTTGAACCCGGAACGAAAGACAGTTTTGGGGTTGTTTTAAGCAATTTTCGGGTGCGAAAAATTTTCTTGGCAGTTTTGGGGTAATATTGTGAATAGAAGACTATGACTAGACACCAAGAGCCGCATAACAAATACACAAAAAAAGACTGAAAATTACAAAATAATCCGTTGAGAACAATAATTCAGTGAAGAATTGTGAACTAAAAATTTTAATGATTTTTTTTACAATCTGTCCTAGTGATCACCGGATTTGGCTGCCGTTTTGGGAAAGACAAAATTTGGCAGTTTTTGGGGTCCATTTTGAAAGGAAGACGGATATTAGATACCAGCCACATAACAAAATACACATAACGACTGACAATTGTAAAATAATCCATGGAGAACAATTCAGTGAAGAATGGTTAGTTCTAGTTGTTCATTTGCTTTGCTGATTTTGGCCGTGAAATTAACGGTGGCACAACGGTGCAATTTTTTGGAAGAAAATGAGTTTTTGGGGCTGTATTCTCTATTGAAGTAGGAAGTTAGATACCAGAGCCGCATAACGAAAGAACAATACAGAAGAATGTTTGGTTGAAGTTGATGATTGGCGGGTTTTTGAGCAATCTGCCAAATGGACCAGATTCGAATGCAATTTTAAGGAAATGAAAAATCGTTGTTCTGATTTTTGAGAGAAAATTCTTCGTAGAAGACCAAGGTCGCCAGGTTTCGCTTCTTGCCAGTTTTAAAAATTGTCTGCTAATAATGTGGTGAAACATAGGTACATGTTCTCCTCTGTATCACCCTGACTCTGTTTATCATTCAAGGATACATAAAAATTGTATAATTGTTTGCCTTATCTAAAAAATTTTTTTATGATTAAAGAGCAAATAAATACACTCGCTCAGAATAACAACGGCTTTAGATATGTGTAAGAATGTGCTCAGGGTAATGAGATCAAAAGTGTAGAGCAATTTTACATGAAATATTACAGAATAAAGTCAGACAAATCAAATTCAGGTCAATTCTGGAATATATTCGCTGGATTTTGTTACGAAACAGTATTCCGAAGAAATTAGAAGGGTCCCAAAGATGGAATACATTTACAGGTTGATCTAATCATAGCTTTTTTGTGTCACCTTTTATTCAGCCATAATTATTCTACAATTTTACAGTTCAATATTGATGAACAAAATCTCTTCACTGTGACACAGGGACAATACACCACTGTTCCTTTCGGTTTCTCATTCTGAATACAAATAAACTTTATTGATTCTGAAGTACATTACATCAAAAATAGGTCTCTGGGGTTAGACACTAGGGTTCTCTGTGTCGTGGAGGCCAGTCTCTTCCGTTGTAGCACAAAGAAATTTGCGTATAAAGGATTTAACCAAAAAAATAAATTTAATATAAAAAAAACCCCCATCGCAACAAAGAAAAGCGAACATTACGATTTCGATAAAAACATGTCTAATTGTAACATACACATCATGCACTTTCATTTGATACCCCACTATATGTTTGAAAATACTCAATTTTTCATACCCACTTTGATCCCCCTTAACTAGTAATTGGCTGCACCGATTTTGATAAAACGTATCTAAGAACCATCGCCAAGAAACAAACTATCAAATAAAAAAAACTGCTTCCAATTCGGTTCACTTGTTTAAGAGGAACGGAGCCAGAGACAGACGCACACACACATTGCTGTCAAACTTATAACACCCCTCTTTTTGCGTCGGGGTTTAAAAATAGAAATATTATAGAAAAATAAAAATTAAATGACAACTTAATGAGTGCAGTGTCTATGCTTGAGTGTGAGAAACTGACTTCAAAATACGACCATGAATCGCTACATTTTTACGACTTTTCTTACAAAAACTTAAAATTTATGACACTATTCGTCAGTCTAACTGGGGTACCCAATAAATGGTGTCAATCAATATAAAATAATGGCTTCAGCTGCATTAAGCATTTATACACCAGCCATACATTCATTAAATATCCATGCATTCACCGGCAGTACGCTACTTAGATTTATAAGTGTAAGCAGTGACAGGACAGCCAGTAAACCTCCATCACATGACCATCAATTTCTCCAACCTGACTGCTACTAACTACAACACGACATTCAATTGGTTCTTCGTATTTTTTATCTCTTTCTTTTTATCAGAATTGTATGAAAAAAAGATGCAACTTTTACTGATATATTGTGGGAAATTGCCATCAGTTTAACTGTTAATTAGAAATGTATACGGCGTCCCATACAATAAGACAATAAAATTGATAGCGCGAAGAAATTAGATGCATTCATTTGGTTGGCTTGTTAAGAAGATAACGTGCCTTTTGAAATAATTAGTAGGATTTTTAATGCAGATAATTTACTTTAAATGCATGTAATTAAAAGCTATCTGTACTGAATTATATTCGTAGATAAAACGAACAAGGTACGTGACGATGATAATGTTTGCAAATGCCGAAATAATCGATTCCGTACAAATAATTCGCCAATCTTAGCGATTCAGCTAACGTTCAAACTCGAAAGAATGTTAGCAAAATCAACAGCATTCCTACTGGTTTTTTTATCAAATCTACTTATCCACTTTTCGCATATGTACTGAAACCCATCAATTATATTTTTTTGTGGGCGTATTAACTGCTAATCGATTCCGTTCCGAATCAGTAATGTTCTTATGAATATTTCACTAAAAGCTAGCCACATTACGCCGTTATTATATCGGTTTATGCAATACATTAGCACACAAGCACTAATAACAATTTCATTAATTTTAAACAGTCGCCTGAGGAGTAGGTGCAAAGTTATGCCGACTCGAAATATGGTAGCGAACTTACTGGCTTGTGTTCATTTTGTTTGGAACGATGCCATTAAATGAATGTGATTAATTGTATAACTTCTTTTTCTCATGTAGGAATGTTTGTTGTTACTGGCTGAAAATTTGAAATTACTTCCAAATTTCAAAAAGATAGAATATTTCAATTTTAATTCTAAAGTGTTTATTAAAATGCACATATAAAACACCTCTTCGCCACAGGTGTTACTGTTATAAAGCCACATTAAACCGAAATAACGTTTATTTAAAACACTAAAAAAGCGACGTTTTACTTTCGTCTGGCGGTTAGAGGAGCGTCGCATAAACCACCCAGTGGTGCGATTAAATTACAGAAAAGTTACGTTTATTCGGTGGAAAATGTACCGACACTAGCGAGTTACCGACCACCCCCGGGCCCGGCGCCACCCGTGACAGCGTTTTATCGCGAAAAGTGTCACCCTGTGTTTTTATGGCGGCGACAACAAAAGCAAACTTTCACCTCCGCGAAGCTTTTGTGCAATAAAAATATTTTATTGGGCACCTCTACGACTTGTGTCCAGTTAGGTAAGTATCTACGAGTATCTATCTACCAGAGGCGAAGGACTCATACTACCTAGATCTCTTTGGGAAAGATTAATTACGTATAAGCTAGAGTTCGTCGACTATTACAGGATTAGACAACTCCCATCTTTTTTGTGAAACTTTTGACGTCAATAGTAGGTACTTGGCTGCTAAAGAAACTTTTTTTTTCAATAAAAATTCATGATGATGTGTGAAAATTATCGCTCTATTTTTGTACTAGTTTTATTTTTCAGTGTTAACAGTAGTTTCATGTTCGGTTGAAAGATATATAAAAATCCAATTTGAGAGGACTGTTTAAGTGTTTACGCTAGACGTTAGAGCTCCCGAAGGAATCGATCCTGTGTCGTTAAATTGTTATTTTCTTTTCTATTGTGTAATTCTCTTAAATTTAAAAGTACATACCTTGATTTGATATGAGTTGACTTTGTGCTTCGGTAGAAGATTGAAAGTAGAAAAATCGAGTCTTCTGGAGAATATGCCGTTAGCGCCAGCACCGGCTCTGCAAAAAAAAAAAAAATATTTTTTAAAAATACACTCAAGAGTTGCATCTGTGAATCTTTTAGTAAAACATTTCAACGTAGCCCGAGGTAAAGCCATTACCGTTCTTAACAATATGTAATCTTGGATATTACAACGCCAGACATCACGTTTACCCCATTCCGATTTGCTGTACGAGCAACTAATATCTTTTCCTCTCCAATCTTCTAACTTTTAACCCTTTCACTGCGGTGATGAATCGAAATCCAATTTTCTGTGTACTGCCCTTTGCGACGAGCACATTTCGTGCCGTCAGTATTGAAATGGTTAATGCCTAATCGCGTTACACGGATTTACAGCGAACGCGCTGACTTGCGGGTTTGAAGCAGACGGGAACGAATGCAAGCGCCATTTTTAATCAAATGACGTTTTATCTTTGCTTTATTTTTATTTTAGACACGGGTATTTATTTAGCATTCGTAAATAGGAAGCCCTTGAAATAAATAATTAAAATACAAAACGACGCGACGTCTCTGTATTAAAGGAAATCGCGAATAACAAAGACGAATAAAAATACCAAAACTCGTTTGGCGTTAAACCTCTTAACATTTTTATAATACCATCAAGATATTACAAGTATGTAAAAATCTACATAAAAACCTTTAGATCTGGCCCGTAATGCGTATAAAACAATTTAATAAAAAAAATATTCCGCGTCTGAGTTAATAAACTGTAAACTAGTACAATATGCATCGTTTTTTGCCTTACACGTGAGGCAAAAAGCAGTCACAAGGTAGCGCTAAAAAACTTGTTTTTCACTGCCAAGGCCAACCGAATTATATACCGGCTTTCGTATCGCGGCGGGGCGTGTCAATACCAACTATGTTTACATTCGGTTATAGATAAAAAAAAATCCGGCGATTATAATGTTGACGCTGTTGTTTTGTAATTCTTTCGGCAGACTATTTTAGACTATCGGAACATATTACATCAAATTTTTAATGATTAATCGATTATTCTAACAGACTGATTGAATACTAATGTAATCAATCCCGCTTAACAGTCACGAGGGGTAATGACTAAAGCCTTCAATTTTTTATTTTTATTTTCGTAAGTACTAACAACGACCGTGTGCAATGCATTTTAAATGTCCCTTTATTGTATACTGTAGGCATTTTGATTCAAAGACAAAGTTAGCAGTCGAGTCGACTTCGTCTGAACGGAAGTGCGCTCGACTTAATATGGGTGACCTTGGTCGTACAATAGGTTAGTTTAATTTCATGAACAAAAATCGCCGACAACAGACGCTGGCCCAGTTACGTAACGTGAGCGCTTATGTGCCTCTTAATGCCTGCGCGTGTAAATTAAATTAGGATATAAAACGATAACGCGTACAGAAATTGTAAACATAACCACTGGATATGTTTAGGTTATTCCGACTGATAAGAGTGAAATTCCTCAAGCCATGGGTAATTTTTACTCACTGCGCAACAGGAATCACAGGGTTAATAAATTCTTTTGCAATGTTGATGCATTGCAAATCGCTAGGTGAAGCTTTAAGGTAAGCTTTGGGTCTCCAGGGAAAAGACTCCATGCCCTGGAGCTGCATTAGGGAGGCACTCCGGTATCACCGGGTGCCGACCTACCTTCGTCGTGTGGTCGGGGACTACCTGACGGATAGAGCCGTCATCTACCCTGGTCGAAGCGGAGAATGGAACCGGCGAGAGATGTCGTGCGGTGTTCCACAGGGATCGGTTCTGGGACCGGCCCTGTGGAACATCGGTTACGACTGGGTGCTGCGCGCCGACCTCCCTACCGGCGTCAGCGTAGTTTGCTACGCTGACGACACGCTGGTACTGGCACAAGGGAGGTCGCACGAGGCGGCGGCCGAAAACATGACACGCGGGGTTGCGATAGTCGTGGAGAGGATCCGGCAATTGGGTCTCGAGGTGGCACTGCACAAGTCCGAGGCCATGTGTTTTCATGGGCCTCGGAATGCGCCACCGTCGGGATCCCTACTGACGGCAGGAGGGGTTTCCATCGGCGTCGGGTCGACGTTGAAGTACCTAGGACTCGTCCTCGACAGCCGGTGGAACTTCGTGGAGCACTTCCGACGTTTGGCTCCCAAACTGGAACGGACAGGGGCTGCCTTCAAGCGGCTCTTGCCCAACCTGAGGGGTCCAAACGCCTCCTGCCGGAGGCTATACGCGGGGGTCGTGCGGTCCATGGCCCTTTACGGGGCCCCGGTGTGGGCGCGTTCTTTGAGGCGGCAAGCCGCCCACTACCTGAACGCGCCCCAAAAAGTAATAGCCATAAGGCTAATCCGGGGGTACCGCACGATCTCCGGCGAAGCGGCTAGCCTCCTTGCCGGATTGCCGCCATGGGATCTGGAGGCGATAGTCCTCGCACGCCTGCACGAATGGCGCGCGGAGGCACTACGTCGGGAGGAAACTCCGCTGCCGCGGCAAATTGCTGCTCAGCGGACAGACCTCCGGCGTGATCTCATGGCGACATGGAGAGAGCGACTGTCGCAACCCCGTGCAGGGCACGCCACCATAGTGGCGATAAGTCCCCTCTTTGAGGAGTGGCTAGAGAGGCGCCACGGCGCCCTCACCTACCGCCTGACGCAGGTCCTCACCGGACACGGTTGTTTCGGGAGGTTCCTGCACCGAATCGGGCGGGAGGAAACGCCCGGGTGTTTCCACTGCGAGGATCGTCCGGAGGACACGGTGGAGCACACCGTGGAAGTCTGCCCCGCTTGGGCGGAGCACCGCCGTGTCCTCGTAGCGGCGATTGGCGGCGGCGATCTCTCGCGTCAGGCCTTCGTTCAAGCCATGGTCCGGAGCGAGAGGGAATGGGAAGCCGTCACCTCCTTCTGCGAAGCAGTCATGCTAGTGAAGGAGGTGGCGGGACGTGAGAGGGAAAGAACCTCACGTCCCAGTCGCCGCGGGAGACGCCCTGGGCGTCGGGGGTCACGTGGTGGCTCCCGGCCACCGTAGGCGCGGGCCTGTGGATGGCGAGTTATGGGCCAGCTCGCTGTCCGGCCGTCTTATGACGACAGGCCGTGTCGACGGCGCGTTCGTGTTCCACGTGCGCCTCAAAGAGATGTCAGCAAATAAGTAGGGGTCCGCAAGGACCGATGCCTGCCAGGGCTGCGGGACTGTTCGAAAGAGATACCGTGGCCCTGGAACACAAAGGGCAAAGAAGGAACATGGATGGGTTTTAGTCAGTACAAGTCTGACACTCCCTTCCGCTCCGCCCAGAGTGGGGGGGGTCATTTGATGATTTCCCATCCGAAAAAAAAAAAAAAAAAAAAAAAGGGAAAAGAACAGTTGAATTTTCGCTCGCTACACTTGGAAGACAGTGCTGACCGTTGAGAGAAGCTTAAATAAAATCGTCCCAACCGATCAATGATCAAGAACAGAACTGCAGGCTTTGCAACCTTTGACAGAAAAACACGACATCTCTTGGACTATGACGATTTCTTTTGGCTATGCTCAGTCACCACGAAATGCCCTGACAAATTCAAAATTGGAACAATTTATGTTGTGACGCATACCAACGCTCTAAATCTACATGATTATAGCAAAACATGTATTTCACGTATTTCACTCGCTACTCAAAACACGCGTTTGCCAACGTGTGTCCGATTAGATTGGGCGCCCCGCATAATGATGTTTTGGAAGGCAAAATATATAAAAACTTGCCTTGTTTACGATCTTTATTAAGAATTTTTGCTCTACGCTGTGTATTCTTTCAATGAAGTGAATAACAAAATAATAATCTGCTGATGACTTTAGTTGCGAACACTTTGCAAAAACAAACTGGGTATATTTCGATACCTCGGAACTTCGCACATGGTACCCACGGCGACCAATCAAGGTATACAAAACCAGTTTATGCGGAACTCTCATTGTACGGGAATTCTATAAAAAGCGAGGCCATGTGTTACTGGAAATGTATAGCTTGATGTGTTGCCGTGTGTACTGTCAACCGCTCGTCGGTTGTTTGTTATACTTCAAGTTCTATGACCTGGCTTAGCCAAAGGCCAGCTTATGCTTACTGCCTGTGCGGCCTACTGTACCGAGCATAACTATTATAAGTGCACCATCTTGATATTCGAATGATAATCAAATAAAAGGCTTTGTTTACAGGACCAGAAGATTGTCGTGACACAGCGAATGCAATATGGCGGTGCGGCCTTGGCTGTTGAATAAAAATAACGATGTTTTTGCCGAGTTGATTTTATATCAGAAGTGCGGGCGGACGCCGCGCCGCTTCGTGTGTGTGTACATTCGTACCAAAATACTCGACACGCCTGCGCTCGCGCACCTCATACATAATGTTTACTTAGGATTAGGACCCAATCTTAAAAGGCTATGGGAGTGACGATAGTAGACAATTTTAGTTTTGGTCTACTATCCAACCCAATTTTTCCGATTTTTTTGCAACCCGTCCGGACTTTATCCAGTCTAGTCATTAGTACGGGTTTTTCGTATTGAATTGAAGACTTATTTAGAAATCAAAAAAGAACTTAAATGAGTACCTATCTACTGAAAAAAAAGTCCGTCCTTTTAGGTACTTACCAGGACTTTTCAAATTTCAAAATTGTAATCAAGTCCACTTTTAAAAGACAATGGGATTGGCGATAATAAACAATTTTTGTTTTTGTCCAGACTTTTAAGCCAAACCAAAGAGCTCTTAGCACTCGCAGTGTTTTCTAAAGACTGTTTTGTTTATCAAGCCGTCGTAAATTAACATTTGCGTTTAACAAATATTGCCATCGCAAGGCTAACAGGTACCACAAAGTTATTCGGAGTTTTTATATTAGTTTAGTGGTGAAAAACTTGAGAAGAGCCCCCCCCCGCTGACAGACGAATGATAGATATTCAATTGTTTATTGTATTGTCACGATTAAGGCGATAAAATAAATTAAAAACAATTTCCATAACCTTACTTCATTTAAAAATTCAATTGAAGTCAATTTATATTTTAAGACACGAACACCAGTTTTATGTTTATGATACAGAAGCTGTTTGTTCGGTTTAGTGCTGAGATAAGTCGAATGTCTATTGTGATTTGAAAGTAGACACCTCAGCCTGTGGAAGCTGGCTGCGAACCGGTTCAAGACTTTCTCATTCATGCGGCCCACGTTCCGAGTACCTACACCGACCGGCTTTACTGACACGAACCAAAATGTAATGAAACATTTTCTTGTACCTACCCACCTTATTATTAGATTAGAATCACGTAAGTAGGTATGAGCTAGTATTGTCTGCAACAAATTGATGTGCGCCACCATGAAGTTTTTTGTACCTACGTGCATGAACACAATGAATTAACCCTGTGAAGCTGCCAATACAGGGCCATAAAAAGTGTAACAAAGAACTGGCTGAATATCATAAAAAGAATTGGAATAAATTCATTTTTTGAATCACCGTCAGCAGCCAGCCAGTCCCATTCTATTCCTATTTCAAAATTTCAAGTCTTTATTTTTCATTCCTTGAAAATGCAAAGTTCTCATTCGAACTACATGTTTATTTGGCGCTACACAGCTCCTAATTTAAATAAACACTACATTAAATAAATAGTACATACCAACGCATATTGAGCTTTAAATTGTGACATAAATTGAGCATTGTGCTGTATCAGATACAATCAAATGGTTTATATGGTAGAGCGCTACAATTTACATTAGATGACCTCTACTAGTAGGTACCCACTGACTCCGAATGTTGATATGCTAAATTTTCTGTCCACCAACAATGCCTTAGCATTCTTAAATAATATGTTTGTGTTCTCACACTGTACCTAAAAATATTTACTAACACATTAATTTAAATGAAACCATGCGTGTATGCCAACGATCCATATAAACGCATTTATTTTGGTCACGGTCCAGATATTTTCACCCTAAATGGACTCCCACAGTAAGACCTTGAGACGGAACAATTAACTGACAGTATGACAAAGGAAACTGACGCTTAAAACAAAGACACTCCAAGGTGCCATTGGGCGCCATTCAAACATGCGTGAAGCGAACGTGCCTCAAATTTTTTTACAAATGGCCGTCGCTTACGTAATTATTGGTACCTACAGAACGTTTAACATGCAATGTGCAAGCAAATACGACTATAGATTTATCGGTGGTTGCTCAGCAGACATGCTCTCAGTCAAGATAACCAGTATTCAGTAAACGTCAAAGAAATATTTGAACGCATCTCTGGCAAGTAAACATACTGCTTACGCGGTTTCTGGGTAGGCTTTAACGATTCACTGAGTTGCAATAAGTGCTTGTTTACGCGCGGGTAACCAATAAGACGCTTGCGAAGTTGCGACTATTCTAATGTCCCTGACTGACCGTGGGCCGACTACTGCGACCAGCCGAGACATGAGACGCAGGACACACTGTCCGACCAAATCGCGGTTGTATCTCGTAGTGTAACATGGACATTACAATGCTTTATGTGTATATCAGCGGCCCTTCGCCCCCGCATCATAAACGTAATACATCACTTTACGTATCTCTGTAACAACAACTATATTAATCTTGCGTTTAGAACGTGGGAGTGGCCATAATACGTTACATCATTTACCAAAACAACTTTAATTAAATTAGCAAAATGTGAATTTAAAGTAACATTAATGAACAGCAACACAACAATAACATTGTGCTAAAATGTAAATCGTTGTAACTTGTAAATAAGAGATCTTAATCGCATTTTACAGCTGTGTATACATGTACTGTAACATAATAATGAATTTTACGGCGGCTTCGAACAATTGTTATGAATTCGCTTGCCAAGGTCAATGGCAATACCGAACACAACATCTAGATTACCTAATACTTGTTTCCGTAATGTTTTTTAAATGAAATATTATAATAGACTGTATCAGTATGCAATCTGAAATTTTGAACATGCTATGTTCTACACATAGGATTAAATAAAATTAACTAGCGGAACGCTGCAGACGTTCAAATTTCGATACCCATCACGTTACGCTAGCTACATAACATTACACCACGCCTGTAATCCCCGAAGG
The DNA here is from genome assembly GCA_910589295.1 of Noctua janthe. Classification (NCBI taxonomy): domain Eukaryota; kingdom Metazoa; phylum Arthropoda; class Insecta; order Lepidoptera; family Noctuidae; genus Noctua; species Noctua janthe. The sequence goes on from OU342561.1 coordinate 6,797,398, forward strand.
GTTAGGCAGAGGTGGGGTAATAGTACACTCACATTTCGCCAGTTATGTTTTAAGTCCCATGTAATAGGGGGCACAAATCCAGACTCCGTGGCTGCTACTGAGATATTCCTGATGGAAAAACCCAATAACACTTTGCACGAATCGATCCCATGACCTCATGCTCAGCAGTCGCTTGCAACCACTAAAGCAACGAAGTAGTCTACGCTAGCTAATTTAACATAACCCTGTATAACGCCAAATTCAGAAATTAAAAATAAAATAAAACCATGTGTAAAGTGCCATTCACTTTTTTAAACAAATATTTTTCCCGACTTTAACGAGCATTCCATTTCCAATTTCAAACGTTGCTTGTTCTGTAACCTAAGTTCTAAAGCCACACCTACTCGGTATTGACACGTCTCGTTTTTTCAATCGCAACTCTGCCATTAAGGTGTGAGTTTTAGCGGTCGTAATGATGCATCATCATCGAAACGTGCGATGTAAACAGCGGGGACCTTGGCCTCGGTCGAACAATAGGACCCGGCGGCCCCACTAAATTCGATTACCTAACAGAGTCGGCTATTTCGCTCACGATTTTTGCCGTAAAAGCAAACTACGACTCGCTTGCCGCCATAATTATTTTACGTTGTGATTTGTTCTAACAAAAACTTTAAATGACTGTTTGGATTAGTAGTCGTAAGTGCGACTTCTGAGCATGGGGCCTGGGTTAGACTTCAGGGGGTCTGAAATGGCCGCTTCAGCAGAATCATGATAGGTTAATAACATTAATCACGTTAACATTCTTAAATGGTCACAGACGCAGTTAATATTATGAATTGTCACTTAGTAAGCCCCCTGGTCGGCAGTGTTCTTGCGGTTTTCCATCAGGAATTTACAAAATTCTCAGTAGCAGCCACGGGGTCTGGATTTTGGCCCAATTACAAGAGACTTATAAACATAACTAGCGAAATAAGATTTTAAACTATCTTGGTCACTAACATTAAACAACAACAACAACAACAACAACAATAATAAACATGGTAAATATCCAGTTTTCTAGTTATAATAACTAGCGAAATGTTAGTGAACTATTAGGTAAACCTCTGCCGAACCCTCCAGGAGTTGCAGGCGTGGTGTTATGTGTGAGTATTTTATACAAACAAGACTTCTAAGTAGAGACGTTTACAAAAACTGCTAAATATAATGCGATGAGCACGATTTATGTAATAGAAATCAAGGTCGCTAAAACAAGCGATGAGAATAGTACGATAATGATTATTATAGTCGGCTGTTACGGCTGATCGATGTATTGTTTTTATTTTAGTATCGAAAGACTTTAGAAAAATATTCGAATAGCTCTGGGTTTAGATGTTTTATTCATTATCACATTCCGCTAACGAACAAAGGTACCGTTTCCAAATATTACTTAACTATAAAACACGAGAATCCAATTAAATCAACTATCCTTGAACAAAGGTGAAAATTCCGTGGGCAAAGAATTTCTAAAGAATGGTCCCTAATTGACAACGAATAGAATGTCTCAATCGGTCAATAGCTCTAGTTGGGGATTATTTTACCATTTATTTACGTGAGTTGAAGAGTTTAATTGAAAGATTGGATGAGAGATGTGCTGGGCCAAACAAACGGGCAATAAAAATAATTAGGCTATTAGTTCAATTGTGCGCGGGGGCGGGGCTATCGAACTACGGCTATCTTCATTATGTGCAGGGCTGTCTAATTTTAGTTTTAAAACTAAAAAAAAAAAAAATAAAAAAAAAAATTGAACGCAATTTTTTTTTTTCGTTTTTTAGTAAAGTATTTCCGCCAGTCGTTTATTTTAAGACGTATTGTATTGTGCAGTAACGGAGATCAAAACAACATAATTGATTTTGAAACGAGATCATTCGCAACTTTTTCAACAATAAAAGCTTGGTGGCGTTCTGTTTTCTGCTACCCCCTTGGGAAAAAGGCGTGATGTTGTGTATGTATTTAATACCCATTTAACGCAGTCGTACGACTCACAAAATTATGTTTTTTTTTGTTTAGATTAAGTTTATTTATTTATTTTGTGTGCATTTGCAGCTTGTGCCAAATAAACATGTTTTCTCTGTTCTTTTTTTTTAATAAATGCTTTTAAAAACAACCTTGCCAGGAAACACAGAAATTGAGCTATAATAAAAATAAAAAGAACAAATCGTTCCATTTTCAAACCAATTGTCTAATGTAAACAGAGAAACAAACGTGAAATGGCGGTAAACAGCCAGCCCTGTTACCACTACGTAAAAAGTAAGCTGACTCACTCAATCGGGCGTAACAGAACAACAGTGTTTTATTTTAAACTTATCTGATTCATTGTAAATAAGAATAAAACTGAAAACCTCGTTGTTTTAGTGATAGTGATAGCAAGAGCTACTGCTGACCAATATAGTCCTGGGCTCATCATCATCCACATCCCGACTTCACCCACTGCTGGGTATAGTCCTTTTTGGTTGTGCCAAGCTCCACGTTCTTGTGCCAGCCTCATCCAGGATATTCCCGCGGTGGCAACAATGTCGTCTGCCCATCTGGCTGTGCAGTGTTATTGGGTTTTTCCATAAGAAACATCTCAGCAGCAGGCCTGATTGATGCCAGGTTGCTGGTAATAGACTCACCTTCTAATCCTGAGATTTCGTAATTGGCGAAATAAGGAACCAGTTTATGGTATGGACACTTCTGTATAACCCTTCGCGGATTACAAGCGTGATGTTATTATATGAATGTATGATTCATTGTAATTAAAAATAATATGTACGATAAAGCCCTGAACGGAACGTGTGGCACTGTTTACTTATTTTTGTCCAGCATGTTATCTATTTTGCACTTCCACATTTAACTTGTTTACGTTACAAATAAGGATACCTAACTCACAAAGAGTTAATTTGAAAACAGTTTTGAGGATGTAGTTAAATATAAGTTAATCAGTTCCATTAAGTTTTGAATTGAAATGTCCTAATTCATAATTTGACTCGTCATTAAAACATTAGCATAAAAAACAATCCAAATGCAAATTATGAATATGACCATTTTAAGTGTGCAGTTCAAGGTGGCGTTGTTTGTCAAGAAAATTTGTATCGATATGTCAAACTTGGTATATTTATTTTTGTTCTGTGTTTTCCCGCCTGCACAGATAAGTTGGTCGAAGTATTTTCGGATACATGTTAATTTAATGCATTTGATGACATTCAAACCACAGTAGGTATATTACATAAAAACGATTAACATAATAATTATGATATTTTAGCTTTTCTTATCCGACTAGTTTTTAACTAACTACTTTAGAATCACAATTTTTGCTATTAGTTTTTATAAAGACAAACAAAACCGGCTTATGGTGATTAATCGTTATATTGTTATAAGACAACGCATGACACGATTACAGGAAAATCTGTACCTAATGTTTTTATTAAACAAAAATAAACCTTTTAGTTATCTATATAAAGCTTCTAATTTTAACCCGGTCGGGCCTCTAGCGCGGCTATAAATAAATATTTAGCAACAGTTTAACGATATTATTTTAGAGCAATTTTATGATTGTTGCCCAACCCTAGTTGTGGTAAAATTTGTATTTCGAATGGTTAGTAGATTTATCAATGTCATTATGCTTTTAAGAATTGACGTGTCTTTATTAATTGATGATTATTTTACTTAAATGCGTATTATTTTGACAGTGAGCTATTTGTTTAATAAAATGGAAGATTCTACAATAAAATATTGCTAACGAACAAAGGAATAGAATAAAATTTTTGCACAAAAACAAAGTTTTTATTTATTCAGAAGTCGTGTTTACAACCATTTTGTTTGATGTAAAAAAAAATCTACAAGTTAAACAATGATTGCATGAATATTTATTCGAAATCGTCGAGAAATCTTTGCTGATTCGATACAGGTAGCTTCTCTTTAAACGACTTCCAGTAAAATGTCATGATAATAAGGATGTGAAGTGTTCTCGGCAACAACAGAGTCTATATACCTACTCGTGTAGGTACCTACGTTAAATGGGTAGCTCGTTAGTGGATCTTAAAATGCCAAAGGTCCACAGAGTGCCAACATTATCAGATAAAAGTTATTTGTGTAGAAAACTGTGAAGGTTGTAGATTGTTGTGTTGGTAAGATGGAACAAGTAAGGTAAGATGTTTTTTGTATGTCGATATTTCCGCGAATCTTTTATTAAATTCTTGTTAAACAGTCACACCTCTCTAAAAACATGTTTATTTTTTTTATGAACCGGTTGTCTGGCGTTTTTCATTCGTCTATATTTTATATCCAATCAAAACAATATTATTTTGTACCTTTTGTCTGTTATAAACAAGACTAGATCAAACAATATTTAATAAATAAGTGGGCACGCATAACCACCCAATCTACATACACTTAAACTAGATTTAAATCCGTATATCTAGTTTACATTAAGATGTAAACAAACAGGCACTTAAGTTATTCTATTAGCAAGCAAGACACAAATCAACAATAATAATTTTCATATTACGAGTGCACAAACGTAAACGTTTAAATCACAGAACCTGTTAGTGTGGGAAACATTACGTAATTATGGCGACACAGCGCAAATGCAACAGTAGGTTTACTGCATTTCTTTCTCACAACTACGATCATGGAGATGTTTATGTTTGACGATGTACGAGCAATTTATTGTGATCTATGTGTCAATTTCCCAAACAATTAATTTTCCTGACGGGAACTACGACTTTTTTCTGCCTTTTACTGCAACCAAAAATGTTCCTGATGAATGACATTTTAATGTTTCATTCTCCGTCGGCTTTATTAGTATCTGTTGCTAAAATTAGTACTTTTGTCAGTCAATGGAGTGCAATGTCTCGAAACAGATTCAGGTATCCGAAGTTGCAACTAAACATCAATAGATCCGAAGCGTCTTCGTAGCGAAACTACGAAGGAATCGACCGAGTTATATCCATCAAGTCCGATTAGTCTTATTCAGAATGTTCAGTCGAATGTGAAAATGTTAAATTGATAGCAATTGTTAGTCACAGTTGCGAATTTTGCTTTAAATTTTCATGTGAGGGCAGCGAGTAATGCTTCAATTTGGTTACAGTTCGGTATTTTGTCGTCAGCTTAGTAAAGGAAACAATTTTAACGATTTTTCCTTTACCAAAGTTATATAGAAAATAAAATAATTCATATAAATAGGTATACTGCTATTAATACTGTGCCGTTACAGATGGTGATATTATTAAGTTTACGGGCAATTGCTGATTATTAGCGTAATTATTATTGATTACAAATTCCATGCAACGGCAATCGTCGGTGTTAACTTTATCTAAGCGCTAAGCTGTAGAAGAAGCTGGTTTCCGAATGAACCGGTTAATGCAACATAATTATGCAACTCGTTTTTTTTAAATCATTGCCTCTGTTTGATTAAAAAAGTAGGTATACAAAAATAAACACTGGCCATGTACTTTAAATTAAGATGACTACAATATAAATATGTCAAGTATGATGAGTTTAACCAAGACGTGAGATGAGGGTTAAATGACTTAATTTTATGACAAACAAAAAATGATCTATTTTTGCACCGTTGAGTTGGCATGTCATCTACATCATACATTGTTTCTTGTTCCGACTATTCTATCCTTGTATAATTTACTAAATGAATAAGCAGTTTTTTTTTTTTTAAATCAAGATGATATTCTGTAAATATCTTATAATAATAGTAGTGACTGGGTAAAGGACGGTCAGAAAATAGAGCAAATAATATGTAAATGTGATGGTCTCGAACCGTTTATAGATGTCAAAGATTCGACTAGATAGCGGAGATTTAACATAATAGGTTTGGCCGTGAAAAATAAGGAGATCGCTTTTTAACTTATATATTTATTTATTAATGGCCGATTTTAATCTCGAACAAAATAGCGTCTTTTTTACTCCGTTGCTGAATGCCATGGTCAAATATTGGTAACACTGCTGTAAATATCGAAATCTGCTTAACAAAGCTATCAACAACTTGCAATTTAAGAGTCAGATTCTACGTCGATCTACTTGAAAAAATACTTCAGTTCACATTACTCATCGTTAGCAATAACGGCGTATTATATTTAAACTCCTATATAATCATGTTTACGGCAGGAAATAAAAGTGTACTGTTACCATAACGTAGCGACAATTGTTGTATGAACAAATGCTTTATGTGTAACACATTGACCTTCCTAACTATGTATTTGTTGGGAATGGTTAGTGTTGACACACATAAAATACAATTTTATTGCATTTCAAACGTGCAGTAAAGTGCGCAGTGGTTTATTCGAAGTATTGGCATATTTACGTTCGAAGTGTCTGAAGGAATTTTATATATTTTATGATAATTAGTACCCTTGGCAACTCCACACTGCAACTAGCGGTTCGCGTGGAAATGTATTCAAAAATATTCTTGAAAATGCTTCACGTAGGTATTTAGTGCCACATAGCATCGTAATAATTATAAAGTGACCAACCAAACCCTTCATGAAAATTTAAATGCATTTAATTCATGGTATTAAAATGTCTCGTATTTTGTTCTAGAATAATTTCGTGATTTTGCATCAACACGATACTCTGGCAACAATTTATGCACACAAACTTGGCAACCCGCAGCGCATTTTTAACCAGATATCAAATGAATTGAATTCAATGATAATAATATTAAAATGTCTGGTGAAACAAATACCCAGACTATTCGATTGCACTTAATAAAAACAGTCGACATAGCTGTTAATAATAGCTGTGTAATACTTGATACGATATCAAGTTAACGAGTCGACGCAACTATAAATCTGCTGTGAACGTCATTCTCGTGGTGCAGCGAGCAATTTGCAGCGAATATATTGCAAACAATCATGGCACGACCAACTGACTAGGCAATGAGACAGGGGACAAACTTAGAATTTATTGCACGTTGCGTTTGTCGTTCAGTATTACATGTGTGTGTGTGTCACCGCCCCTTCTCTTACTGAAAATCCTGCACTGTGGCACTTTTGTTTTTGAAAATTATTTTTGTTTAACTTTTCGTACTTTTATAATACTACTGTTATTGTTGTAATTTTATCAACTTTTAATGGTTTGTTAATAACATTATTTAAAATTTTATTTATTCATAAATACTCATTGCTAGGACAGGATTTTTTAAGTAGATATTATTTCGATAAGACAAGTTCTAAAATGGAGAGTAATAATAAAACATAATAATTTTATGACTTCATAACATAATGCAAAAGGGTAACTTATTATTTATGTGGACAAGTTTTTGATAGAGCAATATCCAAGATACACCGTTACGTAATTAAGTTCTACAAGACATCGCTGTAATTAATTTTATCTATGATCGTAATTATGGTATAACAAAGCTACTTTCAGAGTCAAGAGTCAGACAGGGATCGTAGAGGTGGATTAAATATTACAGTCTACGATCTCTTCAGGGGGGAAATTAAACAAAATATTTTTTTAAATTTTTATTCTTTGTTAACAAAACGGGAGGTAAACAAAACATAAACCAAGATTTTGTTTACCTAGGAATTACTGAAGAAAAACAATTAAAATGCAGACCCTACTTTTATTTTAAAACATTAACATAATTTTATAAAAACATTCGCAATCTACTCTTAAGTTTAATTTATTTAACAAGTTCTGCAGTTTTCATCTTATAAATATTAAAAATAATAATATATTTAATAAAATTGATGTGTTATTAAAATCAATTCCAGATTCGAAGATAAAAAATAACTGGTTTGTAAACAAATAGAACAGAACTGATTCGTGTTCTAAATTCATTAGTGAATTCTATTTCCATATTAGAATAAATTATATTATAATAAAATTTGCATTTTAATGAGGTTGAATTGTTACTTATGTAATGTTTTTGCTTGCCAACTCATCTCTTGTAATTAAAATGAAGGAAATAATAAATTATTTATGTAAATTAAAAACTTGTACACTTCAAGTGATGTTTTTGTTCACTTCATTAGTGCAAGCGTTTTTTGTTAATTAAAGAAAGGCTAATATCAGGTTTTTTTTTTGTTTTAATTTCCGTATAGGTTTATTCATTACAAACATTTGTTACTATAATCAGAAATTATCCTTTGACGCGTCACAGCTAGCGAACATTCGCCGCGATCTTTTGTTTTTCATCCAAAAAGGTTTTAAACGTACTAAAGTTAGCCCAGCCTTCGTATTGTTATATTTGTAAAGCTCAAGGCACACTAGATAGACTGCAACAGTAGATTTGACCTTTACAAAGGGACAATGAACGCGATAGGTGTTCGAGCGCATTGAACTACTGAACTTTGCTTACTGCCGCCGATTGCCCCATCCAACTACGCTCCCTTCTTTAATGACATTCTCTTGTATACCTACAGTAGCAATATCAATTTAGACCAATATATTTTATAATATAAATATGCATATAAAAACCTCATGCATTTTTCTCATGGGCGTGTAGCCAGAAAGAAACTACGATCCTTACTCCTTTCGCTTCATCCACGTTCATTTAATTTAAGTACATAATTTACTTGTATAAATCATCAGAATTCAAATTGCTTTACAAAATGTGTTCCCTAAGCCGCATTTCGACAGAAAATGTGATATTCGATTGTAAACGACAATTTCACGAACAAGTTTCAAGTTCATTTAAATGAAAATGTATTTTCCGAGAAAACAATACGTATTTAAATATTTACTTATGCAGTTGTGTTAAGCCAAACTAAAAGGCGGAAACTGCTCACAAAGCATGGGTTGTGAACTTGCGAAGCCAGGAACAATTGGATGGATGGTCTCAAAGGCGGGAATGTAAGGAAAGTGATTGCTTCTGCAGTCCGTCGGCACGGCAACGTCGCGATCCTCGTATATTTAGCCTCGGGAACATAAAGCTTCGTTCACAAATTTAATTGCATCGACGATCGCCCGCCACGAGACGCAAATAGCCACAACTCGTCCCTGAACCTACCCGAACTTTCTCCCGCTCACTGCACAGCGAACGCTGTGAAAATATCTCTTGGTTTGTTTTTAAACGCTCACACTTGCAGCGTACAACTATCGCACTAAGTGCACCGATGCACTACAGGCTACAAGAAAGGGACAACCCACTCTTGTCTCGTTCCTCCGACAAGCTACATTTTGTTCTTAATTTATTTTTATTGCACACACAATTCGAATCGGTAGAAACTTTGAAAGTTTCATGTAAAACTGCCGCTTACATTACCTCGAGGATGGTCATCGCGGTCTGACGAGAGCAGAACTTCCAAGAGTCATTTCGAGAATTAATGGATAAATTATGCATAGTTCGCTCTGAATTGTCGCGACTGCGTAATGAACTTAACTGCAGTACTGACCATGTTCGCGGGACTTCGATAAAATACCACATTTCATATACATTTTCCAATGAAATCGAAGCAGAAACCAGTCGTAGAGTACAAATTGGTAATTAACGTTCTAGACGAAAGCGTCGCGTCGGTTCAATTTATATAAATTGTTAAGTAGGATGAAGTAGAAAACAGGACGACTTAAAACGGCAAACACGCCACACTTAGGAGCCATTAATAATTTTCGAGCAGCAAAATGCATCCTAGGGTAGCATCGATCATTTGACTCAGACTGTCGCATGAAACAGAATGCAGAGGGGAACTTACGCCCGTGTAGCGAGTATGTACGAAATGTCGTGTGGAGCGGGACATATTGGTGCGTGCCCACACGCGTACACCACACAATGCATACAATGAACACGTAAATACATCTTCGCCCGACTCCACTATGCATAATCACGTGAATTTGCAAGTAAAATGACGAGACACGGCACTTTTTAAGCTTGGCAAATGTAAAAAGGCAGCATTGTCTCGGCTAAACCGAGATTCGATCGGCAAAGGTGAGTATCGTGTTTCAAAAATTCGATACAAGGTCGACCGCAATGGATGCGTGACAGAGTGGCATATTAGAGATGCACGCAAAAGGGGTTCGAGTGGGTATGTGTATTGGATGCAATTTATGCAGGCATGCGCCGTTGCGTCGATCACGCCCTAAAAACGACGCTAACGAGCCGTGCCGGCTACCGACGGCATGGGAACGGAAATCACCGCCTCTTACTGGCGGGAAATCCAGACACACTTCAGACAATTGACCACGACGACGAACAACAGAAAAACATTGTTTAATCTAAGAAAATTACGGCGTTGTTATTGGTTGTAACAAATTGGACCACGTACAAAGAGAATGCTTTACGATATTACTTCGGAACATTCGATGGTTGAAAATGGAACACATAAAAACTACGCCTCTGTTTATTTCCACGGAAAATTCACAACAGACGAGTGGGTGAGTAACAAATAGTGATGCATTAGCAATGTACCTATGTTAAACAATAACTGCTTTCACGATTCATAAAAAATAAAGGTAATTCATTGCTGCTTAGTAAATCATGCGCATTTGTGTAAGAAACAAGCTTGAAATAACCGCAAGTGTGTCGAGAATGCATTGACTCATTAGATAAATGCAATTTAAAACTGCAAAACATAATATGTACAATGAGGTTAGTTGTGTGTTTAATGTAAATGTTTTATTCAGTCCACATGCCTGCTGTGTTTATTTTTCATTACAACGAATTAATTTAATTTTATATTTCCAATACAATATTGGCCACAATAATTCTGGCGCCATCGCCAGTCACAATTTTAGCGATTCTATTTTTAAATGTTATCCCGTCGATGTGTACAGTCAGTCACACATTGTTCTTCCGAAAAAATAATTGTTTTGATGAATATTTTTACTACACTATTTTAAGTCTCTTTTGATTGCAGCGTTGAAACATCTTGCAAGTCGTTTCTAAATTGGATGGAGGAGTTTCAATAAAATCTGACACACACTTGAAGACGTGTTCAACGTGGTGCAGTGATATCCTTTAGAGGCCTCCCCTCCTCAAGTTTGCTTCACGCCCGACTGGCGACTGACTCACAGTGGTCGCGCCTCAGACATGCTATGAACTGCACTTAAATGTAATTTAAATAAGTACACCGAGTACACATCAGTTTTACTTCGAAGTTTGACAAGCATTAGCCAATGTTTACCATTTACATTGCAAATTCTAGCGTGTGTCCGAAATCGGAATTTTATCGTAGGTATCTAGATTTTTAAATCAGGCAGATACATATAAAATGGTGGCTCGTAATGGTATACGGACTAATAAATTTAAACTAATTCGTTTTTATTGAGCGAAGCACATTTTTTTACTGAACATAGTCATTTTCATAAATATTCAGGAATAAAATATTGAAAAACTTAACAATTATAATTAATTAAGCGATAATGCGCCGTCGGGTGCACAGTCTTAGTAGTGCTTTGTATTACTACATCGAAGTGACCAATTGGTGCCGAAAATATGGAAAATCCCATAACATTTATAAATCTGAATGAAAATTTACGATTCGCAATACTTTTTTTTTTTTTTTTTTTTTTTTTTTTTTTTTTCCGTATGGGAAATCATCAAATGACCCCCCCCACTCTGGGCGGAGCGGAGGGGAGTGTCAGACTTGTACTGACTAAAACCCATCCATGTTCCTTCTCTGCCCTTTGTGTTCCAGGGCCACGGTATCTCTTTCGAACAGTCCCGCAGCACGATTCGCAATACTAACAAGGTCTTAAGCTCTTGTTTACGTCGGGCTCGGCTCAAGGCCACGACGTGATTCTAGCAAATGCTTTTTATGTAACTAAAACATATCGTGATATTTATCAAATAAATATTCATGAGATTATTCATCGTTATAATAATTATACGTATATTTATCAGGATTACTATAAGAAATGAATGAACGTAAAGGGATTTGTTACTTATATTTGCATTGACATTTTAATTAGAAAAAAACTTTTAAAAGATAAATGAAACCACAGTATTTATACCTATTTAACGTAGACAAAAAGTATAATTATCTTACGGAAAAATTCTCACAAAAAAATACTACACTTCATTCATAACAACACAATTATACATTTCATACATATTACTTCACGCATAATATTACGTGATTCTTAGATAATGACTACATTAATACGTTAAAAACTTAATAACACGCTGCTAAAAGTCTAAATAACAAGTTTTTTTTACCGAAAAAGTCACACCCACTCATTAATATATAAAGAAACCGGTTTATTAGGAACCGCTTTATCATAAAATGTTCTCGACCAATGTAAACTGCATTTAATTTTTAGTAGAACAGGTATGTTCATATTTATTATATCAATCTAATAGGATATTAAACTAAATAGCGTCATTTAAGTTACTCAAGGTAGTAAAGTTAGTTATTAAATAAAAAAACATAGTTACTTATATGTCTTTGGTAATAAAATTAGGACGAAAAAATAAATAAAATTTTTTACTTATAAAATACATATCAAAAGTTACTTTTTTTGTAGATAATGTATTATTATTTTAATCTTTTTCGTTATTATAGCCAGCTGGCAACCTGTCTTGCCGTCAATGCTCACTATAATTATGTTTTATACAGTAGTAATTAATGATAAAATTATAGCGTCTGCTAAACACAATAATTGTACGTATGAATTTCAAGTAAAGGTTTTTATATAAATAATTTTTTGCACTGTTTCGTCTGATATTAAGTTATGGTTATGACTCAGATTTTTCTATGTTGCTCTTATTTAGTAAGTACAAAACATATTTTTTTATCAGCATAAAACTGAGCTTTATTAAATGACAAAAAATTGTTTTTGTACACAAAACATCGTACGTTTTTTTTGTTTATAAAACTTATGTAAGTTGGTTGCACAAATCTAGGCTGAAACGGTAAACGGAAAATATAGAACCGTAGCTGCATAACCAGTAACAGGTCACTAACCTAGGTAACGAGCAAGTTAAGGAAGTGTTTAACCTGAAATTGCTTGGAATTCAAAACAACCATTGCTAGTTTTCAAGTATCAAAATTTCTAGACTACTTAAGTAAATAGTAAGTATTCAAAATGACAGCTGTACTTCTTACTCAATAAATTCACGCAAGATGTCTTAAGTATGTGTACACAACACAATATGCGACGCACCTCAAGACAGACGAACGTGGAATGCAAATGGCTTTATTTTAAACAGGTAATTTCCTTCAGTTGTATATAGCAACAGGACGACATAAGTCATATTCAATGTTGTCACTATGTATGCTAAACGCTCTAACATGTTCGTGAATTTTCGACTAACGAGATAGATCATATTTTTTTCTCTTATTAACTTATGCATCATTTTTTTTTTTTGTAATTATTCAAAATAACATAGGACGAAACAACTGGTATTTTAGATTACTCTTAATTTACGTCCGTCCATCCCGAATAAAAAAGGTAAGTAAAAACCATAAAAGAATTTGAAATTGATGTCCGATAAAGACTCGAGACATAATAGACTATTTATGCGTTAGTAACAATATTGAAAACAAAACGATGCGCCGACGCATACTAACTGCTTCATTTGTTCTGTTTGGAATCGATTTGAGACATCTTATTGGTAGGTAGTTGGTACCTCGCCTAATGACGTAAGATTTATCAAGACGGGTTTATCTGTTTTTGTGATTTTAATTTTTTTTTTGTTTAAGTTGGTTAAGCTAAAGTTAACTTGTCTGCTGTAGAAATGGGAAACAGATACAAATACTTTCTGAGTGTTCCTTTCAATTATTTTAATTTGTGGTATGCAATTATGCATCGGTTATTTAAATAATTATGTAAGTTCCGAATCGGTCGTTTGGCTTCTAAAACAGTAGTCGTTCAATTGTCATTATTAATAAAAAAATTGCGTCGTTCGACGCAATTTTTGAACAGCAGGTGTAAAACTTTAAATTACGCGCATAAAATCATCGAGGTTATTACGTATACCATCTTTATTAGGTCAAGTTAAAACAACGAATAAATAAAGAGTGGTCGGATGTGCCGGAGTTCGCCCACGATTCAATAAAGCAAATACCCACCATCACCTACACTCGATTAGATAGAAGAGTCACACGTTGAAGCGCACGCGACTCTTAAATCTGAGAAAAATTAGCGAGGACTTTTTGGTATTTTTTTTTTAATAAACTGTAATGCAGGTGTTTTTTTGTTGAATTTGTTTTATTCTTATTATTATGTATACATGTGCAACATATACGTATAAATTGTAAGTATTTGTAGTACACAGCTATTTATTAGATCAAAGCATGAATAATAATTACCTGATTCGTCGTTCTGTTTAAAAATAAAATTATTAAGTATAATAAAATTATTTGAGGAAATTGCAGTAGGTATCCAATTAAATTAACATTGAATTAATAAACAGTGAATACTGTTGCGCAGCAAAGTAAATGAATTTATCATTTGCATCGTTCTGTAAATTACATAATTATAATATCAAAACAAAGCCAATGTTGTTCTGTCCTAAAACCTCAGCAGACGGATACAATAATTGGTAAAAAACCGGTTTCATTATAAATATTGCATGTTCTGTTTTGCCAATTTCAAAACGAAAACAACAGTGTTATATAAAAATGTTATGTCCTAAATTTTGAATGCATATCAGTGATATAAAACTTATATCAACAGACAACAGAAGATAAGCTATATGATAAGATTACCACCATGACACGAGGATAGCACATTTTATCAGTGCATAATCTGTCAACGTCGAAAAAAGGAATTTAATAAAAGGTGTATTTTTTTAAAATAAATAAAACGTTAAAAAAATAACCAGTTATTTAGCAATACGAAGTTCTATTCATCATAACTATTATCAACAGAGGATAATGTTGTTCATTCATCCATATGTTTTTCTATTTATAGACAAACGCTTACGAGTAAGGATAATAAAATAACGGTTCTATAGCTTGTTAATGGTTTAAAAAATATATGCGTCAGCAACACAGGATGGAAATATTGTGTGTGCGACTGTACTTTTATTTTATTTGAAATTCGGTTTTTATAATTTTAATGAATTGGTCAAAAAGAGTAAGTATTCCAAACTCGTGTAAGTCCAAGCTTTTACTTTCAATGAAATTAACAAAACTCTTCAGTCATCATTAGTATCATGAGCAAACACTATAAAATCGTCTTGCTTTTAGCAGTTTTAAAATTCAAAAATAATGTTACTCTTATTTAAATTCTAAATGAACATACGCATTAATAATAATTATTATAACAAATTTTACAACATGCAATGCAGGAAGCGGTGAAGCGATGTAATGATTAGCGAACGTCAGGTGTTTTGTTTCCCTTTTTTAGCGAAACAGCACGGGAACAACAATTTGGGCAAGGGACAGCTGCCGTAATTTCGGGAAAAACGCGCTTTTGCCAGGAAACGGAAACCAGCTGTGCAGTGAACCGCAGTTAATGTAGTAAGCCGACAAAATTGCATTTTTAAGGCTCCACCAATTTGGGCGCGAATTAAAATTCACAAAAAAACTGCAGTGACAGTCGAAAGCTCACTTATACAAATTGATGTTTGCAAATTGCGTGCGGCAGAATGTAAGTTACCCTTGCTTGTTTTTTTTTAATCGCTTCGTAAATATGACAATGACAATTAATTTCGCAACACGTTATTTAGATGGCAACATTCAATTCGAGTGATTTAGATTTTATTTGATACGTTCTAATTTCAAACTTGTTTTCGTTTTTATTTGCGTGTGTCAAATGGTCTTAATTTAAATAGGATTAACAGTAACAGGTTTTTTTTATTATGGGTCTATCTATTGTTATATTACAAGGATTTTTTTACATTACCCACACATAAAAAAATCTACACAAGGTCGTTTTTAACAATAGCACAGACAATCACGGGGATCAGGAAGTGAATAGATGCTTTATGAGTTTTAAGATAACAAAATATTTTTATCGTTTGTTTACTTATATAGTTTTTATCAATGACTCAAGATATCTATTTACGTTTCTTAGATAAATTGGCATGTAAATGTACCTTCGAATTTTTTTGTTGGCTTTGCTAATATCTATAAGTACCTACCTATTTTAGGAATTATCTTTACATACATACAAGTAAGTAAGCAGTTCGATGGAAATTAAAAATACCGAGGAATTCTCTTTTTCTGTTTCGTCTAATTTTCAAGCTTTAAATTTCCCGCCATTTACACATTACCTTTCTATTGCTGAAATAACCACGTATGAAAATGTTTCTCATACTGAAATATTGCTAGTTCTTCGATTTGTCTTCAATCACTTACCTTTCGAAGTTGAACTCGTAGGCACGTAGGTACCACGTAGGTAAGAAGTTTTTATCACCTTAGGGTTAACTAAACATAGTTCGATGCAAGGAGTGCAACTTGCATCTTATCTAAATTCAATAGGGCCGCCATGCGCCGGCCGGTTTCCAAGCCACTCGCTGCCTCCACTGGCCCAACCAGTTCTATGCCAATTATGTGGGGCTGCTATTCGATACGATATAAACAACCTACAAGAAATGCATTCAACACACACACTACGACGTAGGTGCACAACCTACACAAATAAAATTCAATGCACTCCGGAATCCGTAGGCTTGAGTGTTTATAATTTGTAACGCCCGCCATGGTGTTGCGATGTTTATATAACAAGGTACATAGAAGTGGGGAACTATTTATATTTTCTCTCGCGTAGGTATAGTTTTTACCATTTTCCAATACCTACCGGCGCGGCGGTTACACAGTTGTTTGTACATAACTGCAGATATTTCGTAATCTCCTAATGTGTGTTAAAACCTACAGAAAGCTGTTAAGAAAATTATAAGAAGCAAGTTGATAAAGTTGCGTACCTGATCCTGTCGGAAATAATTTCTGGTTTGGAAATCTTCTTAGCGGGCGTGAGAGCGTGTGTGGGAGCGTGAGTGGGGCTGGCTGAAGGCTCGGACGAGGCTGATGGCGGCGAGCAAGACCCTGAGCTGGACAGGCTGAAGGCGCGCGAGCGGCCATCCGGAGCCGCCGGCATGCGCCCGGACCGGGTGCGCCGGCGACGCTTCTTCTCCTCCTCAGCGCGAATCGCAGCACCCGGAGGCGCCCAGTCCAGATCTTTCTTCAAATGCCCTCTGCCACACCGGCAACCACAAGCCTTGAACGCCAGATCGTAGCCTTTTTTGGTCCATAAATTCTGATGCCTCTGGCGTTCAGACCAGGAGCGAGCTCGACCGCAGGATTTGAGATAAGCGAGAACTCCTCCTTCCCATTGCTCGAAGCACTCTCGGTGCATGTACCGGCCGGCAACGCACGTGTCGTTGTTGCATAGCACGCGCACGGCATCCTCGATGCGCACCGGTTCCCGGGGGCGCAGGCACTCGCCTGGCACGCAGCACCCGCGAGCCTCCTCCGCCTCGCGCTCGCCGGTGGCGCCTTGCCGTCGCGGGGCCATGCCAACGAAAACGAATGTGCTGCGCGGAAGTAGTGGAGCGCGTCACACGAGACACATGCTTGCCGGAGCGCGCGCGGCCGACTAATAACCGCGAGTGAACGAAAGCGAAATTTCAAGAGCGCAGCGCGTCGCCGCGCCGCCGCCGCCGCTCCACCCGCCTGCACGCGGGGCTGACCTTGCGCCGCGGAGGGGCGCGCGGTGCAGTGAGGGGCGGGCCGATGCGACGCCGGCGGTGGGGAGAAAGTGCCTAGCGAATTTTCACTTTCGCGCGGTAGCGGGTAGCGGGTAGCGGGCGCGGGAGCGGTGTCGCATCCTCTCATCCATCAGAGAAGGGACAGTGATGCCAATGCTGCATTGCAGCCCCACCCTCCGTCGACGTTGTTTGTTTGTAGATGTTGACATGGCTGTTGAGTGACTTGGATGCTGCAACGTATCCTACGTTTTGAACTTTTTGCTGGTTTTATTACCCGTGGAGGATTTTCTAAAAAAATAAACAATATTTGGCAGTTAGTTCGCCAGACAAAGAAGAAAACTTATATTTATGAACAACTTTTACTACAGGACCAACCTTGAAATCCAAATAAAAAAATATCCCATTCAGATATTTTAATTTATGTTAAAGTATCTTTCAAGGTAAGAGGTTAAGGTACCAGGTTAGGCACTAACCACAAGATAAAGAAAGAAGGTAAGAAAACAAAAATTAAAAAAAAAAAAACAAGACATTATTTTAAGTACCTACATTCAGTACCAACAGTTTTCTTATCGCATCTCAGAACATCAGAGTTCACTCTCGTCTAACAAAAAACACATTGAGGAGTTGTTTACTTCGCTGATATAACTGGGTATTATTAATAGATAATTGATACTACATTGTATTGTAAGGAGATAACATAGCTGTCGGTCTTAGACTTACGTAATCCTTCACAGGTGTATGTACCTACTTGTACCCTCTGCCTAGACCTTCGGGGATTACAGGCGTGATGTTGTGTTATGCTGTACAGTCACGATCACCAATATTTAATCACTTAACAACTTTTAAAAGTGTTTTTCTTCTATTGTTCTGATTAAAATTTCATGTTTTTGACGAACATGTATTCTGTAACTCATAATTTTTATGAAAAAGATCCTATCTCCAAGTGAGAAGCTCGTGGCTAAATAATAACAGCCGCTCGGTTCGATCTTTAGGTTAAGCCGTGCTTGCCTAGGTTGGTCTGTGGATGGGTGACCGCCCATTACATACCGAGTTTCCTCCGTGCCTCGGAAAGCACGTTAAGCCGTTGGTCCCGGCTGTCATTTGTAGATCTTTGACAGTCGTTAGGCAGTCAGTGGCCCAAAAAGTCTGACAACCAGTCTTACCAAGGGGTATCGTATTACCCAGTATAGACTGGGTTGTGGAGGCCAGATAGGCAGTCGCTCCATGTAAAATACTGGTATTCAGCTGCATCCGGTTAGACTGGAAGCCGACCCCAATATAGTTGGGAAAAGGCTAGGCAGATGATGATGATCCTATCTCCAAGTTACAATCGTTATTTTTCGCGAAAATTGCTTTTAAAACTTAGGAAATTGTATACATATTAGTGCTCGTGACTGTACCTGCATAGTGTGCCTAGTGCCTACCATCTACAGGATGTAAACGGACCCTTCACGAAGACGTCAAGCAAGTACATCAAACTAAGTAACTTTACGCAAAAATTATTGTTGGGAAACGACTTTTTTTTTGGGGTGTAAAATCAGGTTTTCCGATAGGACTCCATGTAACGCACTCAAAACATTGTGCTGATGGATGGATTAAATAGTACGTGGGTCGTGGAAGTGTTTAAAGTATTTTTTTTTTCCTTTAAAACATGTTCAAAAAAAAAACTTGTGAAAAAGTTGGAACTTTGAACCCAATATCTCCGTAACTAGAAGGTTCCCGAGGTGTGGTCTAGAACAAAAAAATGATCGCAATGACGGGGAGAACAAGTGCGGCTTCGTAGAGGGTCTAGTTACACCCTTTATATTAGCTCTTTTGCTAGGACCGTCGTTGCAGCTACTGCGAAGTAGTGAGCAATGAAAGTCAGTATTTACTCAGTTACATGCTGCCCCCGATGTCATAATTACAGTAAGTCAAAAAAATTAAATTGTGGGAAATCGCACTTTTGTTTCGAGATGTTTAAATTGGTGTATCTTGATGATTATAGCAGATAACTTAAATATTTAAACGGATAACAAAAGATACATTTGTGTAGATTAATCCTGAATATAATGTATTTGTTCAATATTGATGGTTTTTTTTTTATCTAATGAATTGTATCTATAATTACCACTTCTATCAGCCCAACTTACACTTTCTTAAACATATTTACAGTAAGTCGGTAAGATACTGTAATTATATTTAACGAAATATCCTGTCGATGTAAGTTACTGTAACTATGTTTACTACAAGCTAGCCCACAAATCCAGCGACTTTTCTCGCAAACTTCGCGTATTTTGGAAAAAAGATGCAATCTAATTCCATACATCGATACATTAAGTTTTGTATATAGTATTAGGCAATTAATTTAAAGGTTTTATGAATAAAAACATTTTGTATAATAGAAAAAAAAATTGAGCCGTCAAAGTTGCACTGAAAGTTAACCGAAACTAATCGTAATAATCTTTAATCCTAAGTGTGAATTATTATCAGTTACAGTCTCGTATCTCCTCCATTTATCAATAGTATAAAACAACAACTTAAACAGGTTTATAATCATTATAAATTCCAACAATCCCATCTATCTATCATTAAAAGTCTAGTCTCACTAAGTTGTACCTAAATTAAAATCTCTCACTTATTTGAGATCATAAGAATCAAATCAGTCTCCATAATACCTAATTACAACAAAACAATGTATGTCTTAAAAGCATAATCACATATGTTAAACAAATTCTAAAGTATTACAAATAATAATGGAATATTGAAAATGAGCAAATACCGCAAAAAAATATAATAAAAAAATTGAAACAATCTTTTTCTAATCTTCAAGATCTGAAGCATTAGAAGTTGGTATATTCAACCAAAATGCTCGTCTATTTTCTGGCATCAATGGGACCAACTTTTCCAGTATCTCTTTCTTCTTTTCCTCTGTTATACCTCGTGGAGCAGCTTTTGGCCTAAGTTCAGGAAAAGCTTTATTTTTTATCACTTTATTTTGTAAAAAGTCCAAAGTTTGAAAGTCTTCGTCATCTTGATCTTTTTTAAATTTTAGGATGAAATAGCAATATAAAATATGTCTTTTAAGTAAATACGTGGTGAGGAGTTCCGAATTTTATTTTGCGATACACATTCATCATAATTATAAAAACCAGTAAAGGTAACGATAGTTTTCATCGAATTCACACTTTTCACACGTGCAACATAATCATCAAAATCATATACTTTGGTGTTACCGGTAAAATGCTGTAACATTGCCTTTATAGCTCAACATTGCCTAAATTCAAAAAAGTTAAATTATTCCCGCCGCGAAATGTTTTTTATTGTCTATGGTATTACTAAAAGTAAGTCGGCAATCTGTATGGCAACATTCGATCATACGTCACTCCAAATTTTAGTTAACAAACTGTCAGTGTCAGTTTCATTGTCAGTGCGGATACTCGCTTTTTACCGGCTAGCCGCTTTTTACAACTTTGCCTAGCATTGTGAAAAAAAATTTCTTGTGCTATTCAAGATTCAGTGAAGTCTGACGTGGAAAAGAACTTCATGGCAAGATGGGTGTCAAATCCGTTACCAAAATACCTATTTAAAAAGATATTATGACAGGCAATGTTGTAGTTTTTACCTCAACTTTGCCTACGTTTTCAAAGCAATTTTTTGGTGCTTTATAGGTGTTTTTTTTACTAGTAGCAAATGTATTCCTATAGCTTAAAGTCCAATATTGGACAGTAATTGAAAAAACATACGACTTTCTTAACGATTAAAGATTTATCGAAGAAAAACGTCAAAATCCGTGCAAAGTTGCAGCATTTTACGGTACGCAATTTTTTCTCGACTTGGTGATGGAACTGGTCCGCAGACATAAAAGTGTGCCCAGGCTCAAAATATTTAATCTCGATTGTGTTGGTGGCAATTAGGTCGCTGTTTATTATATTAACTAAAAAAGACAATAAAGCTCAGTTCTTATTATGTGACGAGCAGTTATCTGCCCACAACACAATTTTTTAAGTATCTCGACGCTTACTTATTTGCGAGGATCAAAAACATATTTACAGTAACTATCAATTTTACTGTTAGATTGATAAAATAGTTTGATTTTCACCTATTATATTTATTTAGCATACTTAAAGTAAATAGTCTTACTTTGTTAAAAATAAAAAGTGTGCTTGACTATGGTGACGTTTTTCTTAGCATAGTTACAGTAAGTATTTCACTTACTTGATGTATGCTTACGGATTGTTTTTTTTTTTTGGGAATTACACAAGTTTTAAATAGAGTAACTATACTTACTGTGAATATGTGTAGCGAAAACGCCATATTTAAATAATGTCAATCTACCGGGACATTAGTTACTGTAAATATGAGAGTTGATGTAAGTAGACTTACTGTATTAAAATTATGTTTTATAATAAACATAATTTTAATACAGTAGGTCTACTTACTATCATTATTTTAACGAACGGTTGAATCTTCTCAACATTTACTGTGATTGTGCTTATAGTAACTTCGTTAATAATTGAGATATTTTTATATCTCAATTATTAACAAAGTTCAATCAAGACCTTTAAGGAACATTTTTCTTTTTTTTTTAAAAGAAAAATGTTCCTTAAATGTCTTGATTTAAGGATCACAGTACTGTAAAAAAAGTCATAACACCAGTAACACGACTTACTGTAATTATGATATCGGGGGCAGCATGGTTAGTGTCATACTTATCTATATTTTTAATTAAATCGACCAAAATTACTTATTTGACCGCGTGTTTTTCAGTACTTTATGAGTAGTCAATGTAGTCATTCATTGTTTTAATAGTTATTGCACGTTTCCTGTTGTGTGTATTGTGTTCAGTACTGTTTAGTCATGAATTTATTGCCTATGTCATAAAAAACTGACCTGCTGCACTATCGTTTCACCTCCGTCCGACCTATGTGGCTTTACATAAGCAGGTACCTATGTGGTATAAGACTGAAAATGCGAAAGAAAAAAAAATAAAATAAAAAAAGAATATTTCAATTTTGTCCAAAGGACCTTAAGTGTAAGAATACAGAATATAAAAAAAAACATTTATAATATTATAACAATATTTATAAATACAACAGGACGGAACAAAAAAGTCGACAGCTTTCACGTCGTGACTGCGACAAGCACAGGGCCTAAGCACAGCGCTGGTTTTCAGTGGTCACCCGAAAAAAAACGTACGGTCTACGTAAAATCTCACAATTTGTAATAAACTATGTGTTAACCATAAATTAACAATGATCATTTGCTACGTTAGTATTAAAATAGTTTAAAAGTGTCTCAACATTCGGACAAACCGATCGAAGTTTTTGTGATGTTTCTGTTTATGTTTCGTTTTGTTCTTTAATTAATAAACAATAAAAAAAAATATTAAGTACTAGTATTTGCACCCTCTTTAGAGACTTACGCATAAAGTGTGGGACGTCTGTAGGGAAAAAGGCCATGTGCAAGCTATACCTACTATAAGTAAGGGCAGTTATGCAGCATGCCATCTGCCTGCACTGGGTTTTTCGCATCCTTTGTCCTAGTTCGAAATTATTCGGGAGATTTCCGGATGCTTTTGTGTCCCGGAGAAACCCAATTCTTTGAGACGTAGATTGTTCTTGCAAGAATCTATTTACCTTTCTAATTGGAATTCTTTGAAATTTAAAAAAAAAATACTTATTAGTAGGGACGCGAAAAGGATAATATTTTTTTTTTAATTTTGTGGGCTTTCTTGAAGAAACCAGATGTCAAACTCTGAAAGTAGCAATATTGACATTGGTTAATTATTAGGGTATCTAATTAATTGTGAAGAATTCTAGTATTGTTTGTAAGTTCTGATGAACTTACTATGTAACAAATTACTGTTTAACATTTTGTCAGCAACAAATTCTCAGGTTTACTGCTTAAAAAAAAGCGGGAAATCAATTTTGACGCAGAGACAATTCAATTTTGACAGTAACTGTCTAACTGGACCTCCGATGTATCATAACTTTTCTCCAATAAAAATGTGACACCGCAAAGATACATTATTGTTATGTTCTTTGTAAATAAATAATATTATTATGCTAGATGTAGAAACAATAGGTACTTACATATATTTTTACTTCCATGTTAACTAGTAGCTTACCTAACCTACTTCTATGTACTAACAAGAAAACGTAAATATTGGACTCAAGAAACCACGTGTACAAACTTCATTGTTATCACCCTAATTCATCGTACTATTATATTCTAAAAAACTAAGACCCTGAATCAGAATTCGGCATTCATGTGAATTGATGTGACGATTCTCAAAGCGTGCACGTGTTTAATAGGGGACGAGTTTGAAAGGAGCAAAGGAACAAAAATCGCCTTGTTCCGCAAACCGGTCCAAGGCTGAGGGCCTGAGTTACTCAGAGGGAATAAAGAAACTAGTGGCGTATTCGTGTGACCCAATTTTATTCCAACTACGTTCCAAGCCAGGTGATAGGTGCATTTTTACTGGGAGGGGAACTCGAAGGAACACGTGTATCGAAACACCAGCCGAATTGTGCCCTTACAAACATACTCTCAACATAAATTAAGCGGGAAAAGGAAGCTTATGTCTATAGAATAAGACGTGGAGGACCAAAAATAATTGGTCCAGGAAATTGGTAACTTAAAGGAATTGCGTCTCAACTCTCAAACAGACGAGTTTCAGCAATATTATTACGAAGCTTTTGTCTGTAAGACTCGCCATCTGTGTGACCTCTGAATAGCTATTCAATATTATTTATTCACAAATAAGTACTTACGTAAATAAGGATAAGTACTGTACATCTGGCTCTTTATACTCTGAATGGACGCTAGCTACTTGCATGTATTCTAATTATGGACTACATATTTTACCAGAAAAATGCCAAATAAAAGCCAATATCGAAATTCTTTTGGGTCTGAATGGGGTGCTTTTTGCAGCTAAAATGCATTTGCTAAATAACATAAATATTATTTCTGTATTGCGAAGTCTTGCAGCGTGCGTCATAAAAATTCAAATAACGAACGAACTTCGTGGTGTTTGCACAGGTAAATAATTAATGTTGCCATAATAATAATTTGAATTTGCAAAGAAATTATCGTTGGCAACAATAACCATATTTCATTGACAAACTCGGTTAAAATAATGTGGAAAATGATTAAATTATGTTGTAATAAATATTGACCTTTTCATTTTGTAGTGGTTGTGTTATGGATGCATACAAAGTTTAATATACGCTAATATGTAGGTATGTAGGTGTAAAACGACAGTTGTAAAGTTTTACATAGAGCCCCTATTTCCTTTCGTGCAGTCAAGCGGACGTGCAGTGGAACATAAAAAATACGTAGTATGTTAGTCATGTACTTGCATCGTAGCTTTAGTGAGCGAGTTGGGTTCTGTACAAATATAATTTTTATTAGAATTTTTATAGGATGGTTTGAGCTCGAAGTTTGAGTCAGTGTTGCACGCCTCCTTGGTCGAATCATCGCGTCTCTTTTGAGAAATTCTTGACCTTAAAAATTCCGCAGGGGTTCTTTTTCTACGAGGGAATACCTACTTGTCTTTTAAGAGGGGTGAGACTTTATTATTAAAACTGGTTTTAAATTTTTGCAGAACGATTGCAGGCTGCTTGACCTTCGCAAGTCCACAACATTCGTCATCTTTTGAGCAGGTGTTGCAATGTGAAGATGATTTTGGCGACACCTGTCGGTTGTTTTGGCAACACCATGACTGCCCTTTCATTAGGTATCGAAGGGCCAGAAAAGTGAGCCAGTTTCAAAGAATTCTTGCCAATGAATATATTGGGATTATGAAAGGAAGCTTTAATATTATCATTCATCACCATCATCATCACATTAGCTGTACGGAATAGCATTGGATTTTGAGGTAGCTTCATAATAATATGTCATTGAATAGCAATTCTTACTATGTGAATAGTGACAATTTCCTCAAAAGATATTGATCGATTTTCTTCCAATTAAGTACCTGCTTATTTGTGGATTTTTTTAGGTATGTATTAAGAATTCTGTTTAAAAGTAAAAGTTAGATCTAAAACATGACGTCACGCCTGTAATCGCCAAAGGGTTAGGCAGAGGTGTACCTAATCCTTAGTACACCCACATTTCGCCAGACCGGGTACATATCCAGACTTCGTGGCTGCTACTGAGAAATTCCTGATGAAAAAATCTATTAACAGTTTGCCCAACCTGGGACCTCATGCTCGAGTCGCACTTGCCACCACGTCACGAAACTCTAACGAAACATTTTTTTTTTTTAAACTCTTTTCCTCCTGTGTACCGGGAGGACTGGTTCGAGGAGGCGCGGAAAAATAACACATAGAAGGAATTGGGGGAGGCCTTTGCCCAGCAGTGGGACAGTACAGGCTATTTAAAAAAAAAAAACCTGAGAACTGTCCGGCCGACAATACGGGAATCCCGACGGGAACATGGCTTCTACTTACTAGGTACCTAAACTAAAACACACCGATGTCACATTTCTATAGTTTAATTTAAAACCAATTGTTTTAATCCCACGGACCCTTAAAACGTCCCTTTTTATTTGACCCACATCTAAGGGATAATTGTCGGGGAATAAATTATTTAATTATTGCCTTTATAGGTCAGAGCATAATGCTTGCAGGTGCTTGCTTGGATGCACCTGCAGGGGTAGTTCAAGGTCTTGGCGAATTGCGTCTTAAGTATTTACACATACCCACTTACTAACTTATATACCGACTTTGCAAATGTAGGATCAGTATGAAAAGTGAAGCAGCTGACTACCTACCTATGTTCTTTAACAAAAATATTATTTTTTTGGGGTATTCCTCAAAGCGCAACTATTTTTAAGCGCAACTAAATTATTCCTCAAAGCACAACCATGATGAAAAATAGAGAGATATCATTAATGAATCCAACATACCCTTTCTATTTTTACTACTTTACCTTTTCTGTGATAAAGTGATCGTACTGCAAATTTTAATACATGCTTATTTTGTTGTCAGTACATAAGTACTTGGGTTATCGTTGGCACTTGAGTTTGTAATGAAAATGTATTAATTTTGTTCTTAAAATAACCTGTGTTGTTATTTCGGTTTCGTAAGTCATTGTTAGGTTTGTGGTACTGTTGCTACTAGCTTGATGATTTTGGTAAAATAATTGATAGTCACTTGCTTACCTAGCCTCAGCCTACAGCAGTCAACTGTTGGACAAAGGTCTCTTCAATCGCACGCCACTCAACTCGATTCTCGGCAACTCTCATCCAGTTGCTACCAGCCAGCCTGCGAAGATCGGTCCACCGAGGCGAGGGCGTCCCACCTAAGGCTGAGGCCAAACGTGCGTTATTTTTTGAGCTGTGAGTCGCGTAAAATGAGTCGCGGAATTTACGCTGCATTCGGTTTCATACTAAAGTCCTGTTTGTACCACACGGCGCGCGGCGACGCAAACGGTCAACGGTGCAACGGTCATCGGTTGTACGGCTAATATGGCCAGCAGTAGCGAAGGGTTAATTTTGTAAGAGGTAAGCCAGAGTTCCTTAATGTGATTATATTATTAGTGTATAGAATACTGACTGTGCCATTTTTTAAAGGGAATCCGGTAGGAATCGAGTTATATGGAACCTTCGCCACTGATGGCAAGTCCATTGAACGAAGAAGTTTCTCAAATGCTGCCCAGACTAGCTGAATTCTACTGAAGCCTAGCTGTTTCTTCTCCCTCTCAAAGTTGTTCTTACCAAACTGCAGAGTTGGACGAGGTGAACATATTCTCGAACAACCTTGAGAGGACCGCTATTGACAACAATAGGTCCTGGGGTGACCTACTTTATTTATCAAAAATTCTACTTAAAACTTTTTCGGAACTCCTGGAACAATGTCTTGATCTAAATAATCAACATTATTATTAAAAAACTAGCGATCCGCCCTTGCTTCGCACAGCGCCACCTATCGGGTCCAAAACCATATCTAATGTAGCCTATATTTTAAGTTAAGCATCTAGCAGTAGAACGGTGAAAACTGCATTCAAATCCATGCAGTAGTTTTTGCGTGATGCGCGTACAATAGGGTGTCCCGATTTTGTTTTTTTTTATTTCCCTATTCTCAAGACCTCTCAAAAGTTGCGTTATTAGTTGTAGATTACCGTAAAAATAATTAAAAAAATATAAAAACATATCTTATGGGTTCTACCGGCATTTTTATTTAAAAAAAAACACTTAAATAACCCTCCAGTCAAAGTTGTCTATTCTATTTTATGTACATTATTCCCATTTTATTTTTTTATTCTCTGATAGTGGAAGCCTAAGTTATGATTTGTAGGCACCGACAGGATGTTTCCAGTAAGGAATTGGTTTGGATCAAACTCGCAAAATTCATGTTTTGACTCGTTTTCTTAAATTTTCTACTTGTAACGGGAGGCAGTTCGTCTCATTTCTATTGCGGTTTTATTGCTGTAAGGTGTCGCTCTGATACGTGTGACTCCTTTTACTTCATTGAATCGGAACACTCTGGCGCTGCCAACAGTAGCTAAGGTATGTGATCGATATGGACTATCAACGCGATCTGCGGCTGCGATCGCTTCAGCGGTCTTAGCTGACGTAGGATTGGTATCTTCCGGAGATCTAAGTCTTGTTATTGATAAGAATAAAATTCATAGAGCTGTTTCAAAAGCACGGACCAAGGCCAGCAAAGATATTGATGCAATTG
Source organism: Noctua janthe (assembly GCA_910589295.1). NCBI lineage: Eukaryota > Metazoa > Arthropoda > Insecta > Lepidoptera > Noctuidae > Noctua > Noctua janthe. The sequence continues at coordinate 6,825,616 of OU342561.1, forward strand.
TAGCAAAAAGTATCTACTTTGATGGACGAAAGGACAAAACAATCATAAACGATAAAATAGGCAATCGATACCACCGCAGAGAAGTCTTGCAAGAGCACATTTCAGTTCTCACAGAGCCGGGATCTATTTATTTGGGACATACAACGCCAAGTCGTGGCACTGCCAAAGGGATTGTCACTTCTATCATATCTTTGTTCGAAAATCAAGGGCTGATCTTGGAAGAAGTGATCTGTGTGGGGTGCGATGGTACTCCTACGAATACAGGTTGGAAGGGAGGTGTCATCCAATACCTTGAAAACTATTTAAAGAAACCGTTACAATGGTGTGTTTGTATGCTTCACGCGAATGAATTACCGCTTCGCCATTTGTTCATGTCTCTGGATGGTAGCACATCTGGCCCAAAGGAATATTCAGGACCTATTGGAAAACAGCTAGCTGTTTGTGAAAGTAAACCTCTAGCATCTTTTTGTGCAGTGACTGGCAATTTGCTCGAATTACCTGATGATATTGTGAAGGAACTAAGCACGGATCAAAAGTATCTCTACGAAATGTGTCATGCTGTGATGGCTGGTTCATGTTCCCCTGAGCTAGCTAGCCGCCAACCTGGAAAAATGGCGCATTCGAGATGGCTCACTACTGCCAATCGCTTACTCAGACTTTACGTAAGTATTGTTTCGCCGTCAGATAATTTGCAGATACTTGTGAACTACGTAGTCAAAGTGTACGCTCCTGTTTGGTTCCTCATCAAGCAAAACTCATCATTTAAAGATGGAGCCAAGCATATTTTTCAAATGGTTATGTACTCTCGATGTTTGCCTGATAGTCAGAGATCTATTGTAAATTCAGTGATCGAAAGAAACGCTTTTTTTGCGCACCCAGTAAACTTGCTGACTGCCATGTTATTCGACAATAGAGACCATATTCGAGAGCTTGCATCTCGCAAAATATTAAAGGCCAGAGAAGCAGAAAATAGCAACTCTCGCAGGGTATTTAAAGCACCAAAGCTTAACTTCTGTGCGCAAGATTACACTGATATAATATTTTGGCAAGAGTGTGAGATATCAGCTCCACCAATTTTGCGACACGTCTCCAACGATGAACTTATAATTAAGGCTAAAGAACACAGCCTCGACATTGTTGACTTTCCCTGTCACACACAGTCAGTGGAAAGATGTGTGAAATTAGTGACGAAGGCTTCTCTAAGCGTCATGGACGCTACATCTCGGGATGGTTTCATTAGGAACAGATTAAAATCTCGCACGGAAATGCCTAATTTTGGGCACAAAAACCAGTTCCGTTTTTAAAGAGACCATTGGTTATTTGTCTTTCAACTATTTTATACCTTGCTTTGACTCATTGTTGTATCCTTAAATTTAATAAAAACCATTTAAATGTTATTTTTGTTTGATTTATACGAGTAGTTTATGCTAAGAATCCCTAAAAATGACAAATTTTAAAAACTTCAATGACCGGTAGAGGCCTCAAGATGACAGATATCTAATAAAATTTTATAATAATCGTAATCTATGTGTCAAAACGCAACTTTTGATACCTCTTGCACAGGCGTAACTCGAAAAAAAAAAAAACCTATACATGGACGGGACACCCTAGCGTACAAACATACAGGCAGACAGACAGACAGACAAAAATTCTAAATACTGTTGTTTTCGACTTCTGTTGCTCTAATAAAGATCCCCCATATAATTTCTTCAATGTACAGACATCGGATTGTTACAATTTTATTGTATGTATAAAGGGTGTAAATAGACCCTTAACATAAATGAAAGGCACTTGTTCTCCCCGTTACTGCGATATTTTTTTTTGTTCTAGACCATACTTACCAAATTTCCAACTTTTTCACAAGTTTTTTTTAAATACATGTTTTTAATGTAAGATTTTTACTTCACACACCTCCACGACCCTCGTACTATTCAATCCATTCATCAGCACAATGCTATGAGTGCTTTCCATCGAGTTCTACCGTAAAACGTGATTATTCACCCCAAAAAAAAATTGATTACCAGTTATCAAATGACCCCCCCACGCTGGGCGGAGCGGAAGGGAGTGTCAGACTTGTACTGACTAAAACCCATCCATGTCCCTTCTTTGCCTTTTGTGTTCCAGGGCCACGGTATCTCTTTCGAACAGTCCCGCAGCCCTGGCAGGCATCGGCCCATGCGGACCCCTACGTGGTTGCCGACGTCTCTTTGAGGCGCGCGTGGAACACGGACGCGCCGTCGACACGGCCTGTCGTCATAAGTCGGCCGGACGGCGAGCTAGCCCATAACTCGCCGTCCACAGGCCCGCGCCTACGGTGGCCGGGAGCCACCACGTGACCCCCAACGCCCAGGGCGTCTCCCGCGGCGGCTGGGACGTAAAGTTCTTTCCCTCTCACGTCCCGCTACCTCCTTCACTAGTATGACTGCTTCGCAGAAGGAGGCGACGGCTTCCGATTCCCTCTCGCTCCGGACCATGGCTTGGACCAGGGCCGGACGCGAAAGTTCGCCGCCGCCAATCGCCGCTACGTGGACACGGCGGTGCTCCACCCAAGCGGGGCAGACCTCCACGGTGTGCTCCACCGTGTCCTCCAGACGATCCTCGCAGTGGAAACACCCGTGCGTTTCCCCCCGCCCGATTCGGTGCAGGAACCTCCTAAAACAACCGTGTCCGGTGAGGACTCGCGTCAGGCGGTAGGTGAGGGTGCCGTGGCGCCTCTCTAGCCACTCCTCAAAGAGGGGACTTATCGCCACTATGGTGGCGTGCCCTGCACGGGGTTGCGACAGTCGCTCTCTCCATGTCGCCATGAGGTCACGCCGGAGACCTGTCCGCTGAGCGGCAATTAGCCGCGGCCGTGGAGTTTCCCCCAGACGTAGTGCCTCCGCGCGCCATTCGTGCAGGCGCGCGAGGACTATCGCCTCCAGATCCCATGGCGGCAATCCGGCAAGGAGGCTAGCCGCCTCACCGGAGATCGTGCGGTACCCCCGGATTAACCTTATGGCAATCACCTTTTGGGGCGCGTTCAGGTAGTGGGCGGCTTGCCGCCTCAAAGAACGCGGCCACACCAGGCGGGGCCCTGGTGTGGGCGCGTTAAAGGGCCATGGACCGCACGACCCCCGCGTAGAGCCTCCGGCAGGAGGCGTTTGGACCCCTCAGGTTGGGCAAGAGCCGCTTGAAGGCAGCCCCTGTCCTTTCCAGTTTGGGAGCCAAACGTCGGAAGTGCTCCACGAAGTTCGATCAGCTGTCGAGGACGAGTCCTAGGTACTTCAACGTCGACCCGACGCCGACGGAAACCCCTCCTGCCGTCAGTAGGGATCCGGATAGTGGCGCATTCATGGAGTCTGTTTACACCCGATATGTATGTATAGTTAGGTACTTTATTCACGTAGTCTAATCAATTATTCAGTACATAACCAGAACTTAAAGTTCTCGTGTTAAAATAAATAACAAAGAAACTACCTCGCAACTACCTATATGCAAATTATCGTATGTACGGAATATATTATCGTAAAAACGACACGATATGAGTCGTATACTTCGAATTCTGAATTCTTTGAAAACCTTATCAAATTAATGTGAAATAATAAAGCATACAGGATATAGGAAACATTAATGTCGGACTTAGCACATTTATTAGCACTGCATAGATGCCTAATTTTTAACCGACTTCTAGAAAAGGGAGAGGTTATGTATTCCACCAGTATATTTTTTTCTTTTTTCTTGTTTGTTGGTACACCGATTTCTCTATGATTACTCGTTCGATTTTCGCGATTCTTTTTTTCATTTGTCAAACAGTCTAAAATAAATTTATATTCGGAAGTCGGTGGCAGCAGAGGAGCTCGTGGCTAAATAATAATAGCCGCTCGGGTCGATCATTAGGTTAAGCCGTGCTTGCCTAGGTTGGTCTGTGTATTCCACCCATTACTTACCGAGTCTCCTCCGTGCCTCGGAAAGCACGTTAAGCCGTTGTTCCCGGGTGTCATTTGTAGATCTTTGACAGTCGTTAGGTAGACAGTGGCCCGAAAATTCTGACAACCAGTCTTTCCAAGGGGTATCATTTTACCCAGTATTAACTGGGTTGTGGAGGTCAGATAGGCAGTCGCTCCATGTAAAATACTGGTATTCAGCTGCATCCGGTTAGACTGGAAGCCGACCCCAACATAGTTGGGAAAAAGCTAGGCAGATTATGATGAAGTCGGTGGCAATAAAGTCAATGAAACAAAGTCAACGACTTCTAAAAGTAAAGTGCCTCGAGTTGACGCGATGCTGATCTCGAGCAGTCATTTTTAACTATGAGTCGATCTGGAGAAGTGATAATCTCTTGCAAAATTCTTTGGGAACTTCAACAAAACATAGGTATAAAGTAAAAACAAAAATTACTCAACAGACAAATATGTTAGCAGTTGTATACTACAGCTCAGGTGTTTAAACAGTGTGTTTAATTTAAGTGCATTCCCGTGCCTTAACAATTAAAAACAATTAAACGACTTGTTTAACAAAGAATTGCTTTCAACACTTTATTATTGTACCTTCTTAACGAACCTTAGGACACTTTGTGGAGCCCTGTCCATCCCTGACACTGCGAGAAGGCCTCGCAGCCGACCTCGTACAAGATGAAGGGATTAGCTGGACGATACAATCGACCAGTGGTCCATATAAACTCTGGATTGAAAAAGTTGACATTCATGGGCCTTGGTCCTTAGTTTGATGGATGATGCAGCAGTTCCTCACACCAGTTTTTTTCTTTATTATTTATTAAGGTGGAAAGAAGTGGAGAATAACGCTCAAAAAACGGATTTCGAAACGTGTATTCTCGTAGTCATACCGTAGCAATTTATTATTTGAAAATTGTTTAAATATTTCTAAATTGACTACACACGCAAGCACGCTACACGCACTAAAGTTTTGCTTTCAGTACTAATATGTACTATGAAATTAAAAGAGTCGGACCATTCCGACCAAAAATAGGAGAACAAAGTTTTATAAAAAGCTTGGCCATTCAATGGTTGACAGGAAAATCAAGTTATAACGAAGTAACACCCGATGCACCAAAATCTTACTTAAATTCGTACTATTTTTGGTTTTCAGTTGTGCATAACGGAAAAACAAGCATGTCTGTTGCAATCAGTAACGAAGAACTGCTTAAAAATAGCATAATAAGCATCTATTATTCCATGGATGAAATTCTAAATTTTATAATTTATTTGATAAAAATTATTTAATGTTCTTTTATTGGTCAAGTATTCAAAAAAATTACAACATTGTGTGAGAGAGAATTTCTCGGATGAACACAACCTACGCGGTCCACACACAAATATGTTGGTTATAGGCATCCTGCAGAACCGGTGGACCTTGATATCACAAAGGGACCCTCGATCTGCGAGCTAACCTTGAGTTATTTTTAACCCACGCTCGCTGCATACGAATCCCGTCGAACGACTCCTTCCGAGTATTACATAATGCGAAATTATAGTCTTTTCTTTTTGTATAGCGTCTCCTTGAAAAGCGTGTGGCCCTGTCATTTCGGTTTTATACCCTTTGTTTTGGCTCGCACATATTTTATTTCTTTTCTTTGAATCGTAAAAGGAAGAGGCATTGAAGGGTTAGCGTTTTTGTGTAGTGCGATTATTTATGGTGCGGAATAATGGGCGTTCGAGTTCGCCGCGAAATATTGGCTACAGCTGCGGTGGTTTCGAAAATATGTAATCGTACGTTCTCGGTCACCCAGAAAGCTGTAACAGTTCGGTACTCGCGCCACTACATGCACCTATGAGTATACTCACTATTGAGATGTGTGATATGCCTTTGTGTGCTCGCAACGCGTTAACTTTCCGCCATTATCACGGTACCATGCATCCACGTTCCCCCCATTTTATTGTGTTGTTTGTTCACTGAAAGAAATTGGATACCTACCATATAAAAAAGATACTTCGGTAATACCTGAACCTGTATAACTTGTTTTACTTAATACATTCGTTGTATCATTCTCGTTGGTCATTTTGCAAGGAAACTGGATACCAGTATGATTGTTTTATTATTTTATAAATGCTTCCACATTGTATAGTTGCATCTGATCGACCATCTGCATGTAATGTTTTTAAAGAAAAATAAAACTTAACGATGTTATGTTTTGATGCCTCGTTACGAAGAATGGCATCTAGGTCTCTTATTAAATCAACTGAACAAAGCGAATATAACAGTTTAGTCATGTCATTGTCAATAACATTATTAATTCGTCCTCTATAAATAATAGAACTATCAAACGCACTTAAACTCAACTAACACAATATGTTGAATGTTAATCATGCGCGTGATTCATCTATTGTAGCAAACCTAATAGTAAGCGTAGCCCTACCAATGTCAATAAACCCTCGGAATTCAAAAGCAAATTATAATCGAGATTAATCAGCGAATGAAATCCTCTAAACTTCGAAAGCTATGCTCCGAATCCCGGCTATGTTCCCATATCGTGTTCGAATCAATAAAACCTCCAATGTTTTTCTACAAAGCACGTTTCTTGGAACAATCTCACTGCTTAAGTTTCAACGTGGTTGCATAACCGTGGGTCTCTAACAACGCCACACATTGTAGACGATTATTGACCTGACCTTAATAAATTCAACGAAACGGGAGAACTATTTAGTTATCTCTTTATTGGTCATTATTTTTTAAGTTATTAACAAAGGAGTCTCGAGCAGAAAAGTGTAAAAATAGTGTCGTACAATATGTGTAGCAAATTAGGTGCCATATGTGAGACGTGGTTGGCATGCTGAGCGCCATCGATACTGTATCATCGGTATTATTTATACACCCGATCAAGTGTTCGCGCCATGTTCTTTATTATGAAAAAGCGAACAACAAACGTAGGTCCAGTTATATTGTCGATAATGGACCACTTGTAAAAGTGTTCAGCAGAAACATGTCAACGATTGCAGCGCAAAAACAATTTGTTTTATTTCATTAACGTTATTTAATTAAAGCTGAGTTGCTGATTTTATAAATAAGGGTTTGTTGAAGTTTATGATGACGCTTCCATGAAATACTGAGTTGGTTAATTTGCACCTGTTGGAGATTATAAATACGGACTTTAGATAATAACAGTAGCAGTAAAGTGTTACACTGTTAAGAACGTTTACGACTTACGGCATTTCAGACAAACTTTCAAGTCCTTTTTTTCGAAATGACTGAACCGATTTTAATGAAACTTCATATGCATAAGCAGGATACATAAGTCTAAAAAGTTATCACACACATACATACGTTACATTTTCATAATGTCTTTAAAAAAAAGATAATCGGAAATTTCTGTTTCCATGGAAAATCTAAAATCGGTCTAATTTAGCTGTAACACTATTTTTCGTAAATGTTCTCTGATAACTTTTTAGACCTATGTATTCTGCTTATGCATATGAAGTTTTATTACAATCGGTTAGGTCATTTCGACAAAAGAGGACTTAAAAGTTTGTATGAAATGCCATAAGTCGTAAACGCTCTTAACGAATACAAGTCTATATTATTTTGCTGAGGCCTCCTTAAGACTTTAAGACGCTCTTGGTGAAAACTGGAACGTGCCAATATTTAACCTTTCATTATTACTGATGCAGTTGGACTACCAAAGATAAACATGGATTTAAAGATCCGTTCCGAAGGACCATACGATTCGCTACTGGCTTTTGTGAAAGTACAAAATACACAATAAATTATGATTTTCAATTAGATGGCAAGAGCCCATAAGTTGGTAGTGATTCAGTGTTTGTATTTTGTACTCAGAGTTGTAAGTTATAAGAATCGTATTTGTATGAAAGGTTCCGGAATTCCCTCAGCTCCCACACCTAACCTATTCGAGTCCTTGTTTCGTTCATGTTCTTCTTCTAACTATTCTAGTTTTGTGTTTTTTGGGGTCATAGCTGAAAGGTTTCTTCCGTCCCAGCAAACTGTCACGTTATCCATCCTTTCTTTAGTTTCCTTCTTCTGTTGTCACTAGTCTAGCTCTCGCTAGTAAAAAAGCATTTATTTATTCATGCAAAAGACTTTTATTCTAAAATACAATTTCGTTATTCTAAACTCTAACCCGGGTTCCCGAGATTAGACCATTCTGTTTTGTTATTGGACATGTTTATCAACGCAGTATCATAATTGGTACAAAATATAATATCAATGAAATAAAGCCCCTTTGTATCTTTTATCGGATTGAGTTTAATATTCTCACGGTACAAAGCCACATGTTTTTCATTGCGTATATTTTTGTTCTTATTGGACAATGCTCCTTATGTCATCATGTGACTATAAATTGGAGCAATTTTTGAATCAACTCGTGTTGGCAATAAAATTGGATTTGTTTATTTTGTTTTTTAAACTCATTATAGTCATCTGTTGTAACGAGCACAGTCATTTTACGATGTTAACGTTTTGCTCACAGCAAACAAGACTACTATTTCAACGCTTTAAATGTCATTCGATGTATATGGCCGGATAAAAAAGTAATACAGGCTACTTGTGCGCGAATAAGGACATAAAAATGTCTACTAAATATCCTTGCCGAAATCAACATAGGCAGTTTCATAATGCAAATGAGATTTTTATAGCGCTACGGTGAATAATATTAAAGGTACCTCAAGTAGAGCAATAAAAATAGGAAGTGATTAAAAAGATATAACATTTTTTTTTATTAAAAATCCCTTTGATCCACCGTTCATAATCACTACGACAGGAAAAAATATGACATCAGTAAAAATTATAATGGGCCGCCTCGTAAAGCGCGCATTTGAATAGGAGAGTTACATATCAAAAATTTTCAGTGATCCGTGTTTTACGAGGTTGTCGTAAACGTGTACTTAACAGGAAGAATAAAAGGGCCCCTTCAATACGCCTGTGTTTAAAAATCTATGTGAGCATGCGAGGGGACTGCCTCGTAATCAGTTTGCGAACAGTCAACGTTTACGATGTTTCCACATTTAATATCTACATAATATGTTATGGATTTAACCAAGCCTTTCAAAGACACTCATAAAAATAACTTGAATCGTTTCAAAAACCGGTCGGTTTCGTTGTGTGCAACCAGAAAGAAAATGATGGATTTGTGCGTAACTTCCGCTGGGACCACGATTATAATATAAATCAAATCAAATTGTAAAGCTATTAAACTTTATTGATCATGAAGTAGTTCTATAATGCATTTAAAAGATTGAGTACTTGCAATGAGTATAAAATAGTAAATACATAGATTAAAAAAGCGAAATACGGACACGAGCAGGTTTTACGTCTTAAACCAGCAACATAGAGTGCTGGCATTGAACGAACAAAATCTAAAAAAAATCCATTGTATTACAGTCATAAATATAAAATGAACTCAGTCCCTCAAGTAACCAGATTCCCATTGAAAAAACATAATAAGATTTACTTATTTTGAACTTAGCTAAAGGAAATACAGGTGGACTAACAATACCATAGGGCCCCTTGAGGATTCCCTCTTTGACTATTTTAATAAGAAAAAAAAATCCTATTGCCTCCCGAGCGAATTACTTTGAAACGAATAAATAAATGAACTGAAGGATCACGAGATTGAATTAGAAAAAGAATTCGTGTGTAATAAAGAAATCTGTTCATTCATAAAAGTTATGAGGGTAGATCACAATGAGGAAGTCGAAGTGTACGATGATCTAAGCGATGACAATGACGGCAGGTATCGAACCGGAAAAGGGATCAGTTTTCCTTTTGATGTCACATCAAAAAGGTCCTTAAAAGGAGAAGCCAATATCGGACTTAGTGAACTTTCTGAACTCTCACAAATTAGGTTAATACTTTTATTATGAAAGCCTTGTCAAAGAAATGTCTCTCTGTAATTTTCATCTAGAATTTCTCCATATTTAAAACCGCTATTCGCTTCTCAGTCTTTAACTTTTGCAAGACGTTTTTCTTTGTGTAATTTATTGCATTTCATTCTTTCTTTAAGCACCAAGCTGCACAAAGCCAGAGGTGTATTTTTTACATGCAGACATTACTTTTGAGGAACCAACCCACAAAAATCATATTTTCGCCTCAGCACTCTCCCTTGTTTTACGGTTTTTTCATTGCAGCCACTTTACGAGCATCGGTGATGGGAGCCACTCTTCTTTTACAACCGAGTAACAGTATTCTGAGACCTCAAAGATCGCGTGTTTGGTACTAATTAAACGTCTTCATGGCAGTTCGGATACGTGATTCGTCTGGCCGCGGTGAATAATGTATTTTAACGCCGTTTTTATAGAACCTCACCGCTGCAAAAGTTTCGCCACTTCAGTTTTCAGCGCACAAAAAGTGCATGACATAAACATATTGCATTCATGTGGTGGAATCGAGGGGATTCAAATGAGATCTTCAAATTTAGCTCTTACGTCATCAGAGATGTTTTTAAATTAATACCGATTGTAAATCTTGTCGCGCATTAGAGATGTCGTCGTCTGTAAATTGGAAACACCTCGGCTTCACGCTCAGTCGGGGGCTCCTCTCGTTCTATTCCTGTTCCTGACACCACCGCCCCAGGACACGACGCGTCTTTGTTACAGACAACTCAACGCGTTGTAATTATTTCCACTTGTACTTTAACGTCATCGTCTCGATTAGGTAGAGCGTTAAAATTTAAGCTTGAATGTATAATATAAACATGACAGAACCAGAGTGTGTTGTTTTTTGTTACCGTTCACAGTTCTGATTTCTCTCCTCATGACTGGATTTGAAATATGATCCCCATACTTCGTTGTAACAATCGTCTCATATTTCACTGTAATTATGTTGAATGACGATGAATTTCAATAGCTGTAAATATCATTACAAGCGAGCGATCAACATTTATGTTCCTTTTAATCAAACCGCCTTTCGAGCGGCTCTCACGAGTGGATATTTATCTTTGGTCTGTACAAACAAATGTAGCCGTGAAACCATTTCATCATTCAGCACATTGTCGTCAGCGGCATGCGAGATGGGCTCTGACGCAACCACACGCTCCTTGAGGACAAAGAGTAACATCAACTTGAAAAAATAATATTTTCTCAGATTTGTGTTACGGTGGCTGTCACCGGCGTGATTTACGCCGAATCTGTCAGGTTTGGAGACAAAGGAGTGTTGTCGAAACTCGCGGGAGCATGATGTCATGCGTTCAGGAACCGCCTTAGCTGCGGCCCCTAATTAATAGACCAGCTTTTACGGCTCGCTAGGGTAATATCATTCCGAGATGTTTCAAAGAAAAATAAGAAATATGCGTGTCAGCCAGCGTAGTTTATGGGCCGTTGTTTATTGTGAACGCTTCAAACCAAAGTCGAACTCAGAACCAATTCTTTGTTTTGTTCAGAATTTATTACGAGTAGGTAAAGTTCGTGAAATCAATTCAAAGGCATAGCTCGTTAATAGAGCGCACCTTTCTATTTTGCGATCCTTTATATCTTATTTCTACTATCTAGCTAGACTTTTATTTGCATTGTTGTACGGATTACTTTTGTATCAGTGAGATCTGTAGTCCTTATTTTTCTTATAGTTTATTACAGTTTATTACAGAACAGAGGTCCATATAAAGAATTGAAAGCCTCCGACGAAAAATAAGAAAAAGGAGTTTCAATAGTCTGGCTGAACTTTACGGAGAAATATCAAAGATGAATAGAATAAGTTACGTGAAAGCATTCAGTCGCCCACGCGTATAATTCTCGAACAGGGAGCCAAACATTTATAAATGAGTTACTTTCAAAATCTAAAACGCAAATTACCTTCAGAGTGCAGCTTGTCTAGACAATATTTACAATAAAACAGGCTTGATAGTACGTTGTTGTTGTACGTTCAATCAAGAAATCGTTGTGACAAAGTATGAAATGTATAAGATTTGGAGCAACCCAACCTTTATCTTTTATATCTGTAAGTCGAGATCGTGCAGGAAAATCTGTAGTAACAGCTTTGTGCGATGGATCAAGATTGTGAGCCGAAATCGTGTGTTGGGTATTAAAAATGACAATCCGGAACGGTACGAGTGGCTCAAATTGAACGCGTCGGTGACAAGGTATGATGTTTATTTATCAGCAGAGTGTTAATGGAAATGATTGTAGATAGATGAATTTATTAATATGATAAGATAGCTTTGAGTGAACGACAGCACAGGAAATGAAACAGTTGCAACTACTTGAAGAATGGAGAGTAACATACAATGCAGGCTTTCTTTGGATATCATTTTAATGGGCGCTGAGTCAACGATAAAAGCTTTTATTTCCAATAGAAATAGGTACTAAAATGCTAAACAATATGGCAAAATAAAAGGTAAAGAAGGAAACTTGGAAAAATATATGGCTTGGCTTATGCGTGAAGCAGTAGCGCAATATTTTCATGTAAGTGAGTCTTACCTTACATAAAATATTACCGCGTCCTGAGCTGTAACCTATTGTGTATTTTTAGACTGGTATAGGATACAGAGTTGGATAGAAATAATGATAGATATAGGTAGATCATGGAAAGTTATCTATTCATCTTTTGTGTCGAGCTTAATGATCGAGGTGTTAGTTAACTTAGCACGTCCTTGGGCCAAGAAAACTTCTCTTTTTGTATTGTACTTGTAGTTCGGCACTTATGCGATAGTGACAGAAATAACGCTTGGTAATGTTTACAGATTTCAACCTTAGTTTATCCACTTGAGTCGTAGGATTATAGTTGATTAAGATCGCAATAGTTTTATTATTAGCACCTTTTATCTCTTCTGTTTTTAACTTTAGACAGCTTCCTTTTACCATGATTTTTAAAATGATTGTAATTTTATTTTGTGTACTACTTAGTTATAAACATTATTGTGTGGTGTGTATTTGTTTTTGATTATGTAATCTAAAACTAACATTATGTTTAAGTGTACTTACTAACTAAATTATGGATCGTTGTGTCTGATGCAAATAAATAAATAAATAAAAATTTACCACAAGTACAGCTACTAAACTTATTACATTCAAGAAAAAAATGGTATCTTTCAATTCATGAAGACGCAACCAAGTTAACCATTAGCGAATTAGAATCTTTCACATCAGTCCCGATTTCCACTTAATTCGCAGATCCTTCGGGAGAGATTTCATTTCCTTTTGCAAAACCAATACAAATACTAATAAATTAATACTATTCAATGCTCTTGATGTCTAGACGTTAATTTGGCATAATGTTTAAAGCCGGGGTTTATGATTTCGTACGTTTTATCCGATTTGGGCACACAGAGCCGTACCGCCAGACAACGAAAATGTTTCAAAAGGATTTAAATTGATTTTGGTTTTTGTGTAATAAATGTACGAATTTAATTTCTGTGGAGCGCTTCTGGTGATTTTAATATTTTTAAAAGTCGTAATGGCTTTGTTCTCTGCGATTGTTTTATTTATTGTAGGGATGACAAATGAATAGGGATGAGGTCTGATCAAGTATGTAGTCATCAAGGTTGATCTCCATATCTACGATTCCAAAATAGTTGTTGATCTACTTGTAATATTTTATAACTTATTCCTCCCTCTGCAAGTAGCTGGCATTGCCATCACCATAATCATCATTATCTCCTTGCCCTTATGCCAGTATTTAGAGTGGGTACGGAAAGTCTTTTTCTTAAATTGGTACATCTTCATCTGCTCTCATGGACTTAATTGTGTTATGTCATAAAGGTTACCCTAATAAGCTCGTTGCTTGTTCCCAATATTCTCAGACATTCTCTCATGTTACTGTTCATAATACCGATCCACACTAAGAAATGATAAAAAATAACTAAAACCACACCTACCATAAAATGATAAGTATCTATAAAACGCTTCTAAGTGCTTTCTACCTTAATACACTATCAGACTTGTCAAACTTACTTGTAACAGTATAATAAATTAATAACTCCTTATACCTCTGAACGCTAACTACTCTGCAAAGTTCTGTTATTAAGGAACTAAAATCCGTTTAGGGGATGTTGAGAGAAAATAAATCAGATGCGACGCCTCGTCGTTCATCGAACTCTCTGGAGTTTGGAACAATTGGTGCGGAGATGTAAATTAAATCGAGTGGCTGTCGCACGGCTTGGTCACAGTATAATGATAGCCAGTAAACCAACTACGATCTTTTTGTGAATTTAAACGCAGGTTATCAATCCCGCCACACTATTCCGGACCACTGCAAAGAATCAATAGTGGCACTACCAGGAAAGCAGCGAGGCGTTGAAGCTTAACGAGTCCCATAGAAACAATTTGACTTTCTTGGAGAGATTAAACGATACCAATTAATAAGAAAAGTCTAGCGGAGGAGAGAAGTGAGAAAAACACCATTTCTAAGCGGGCTTTCAAAAACTTTTGTTGTGTTGTACTACACACACACACATAAAAAGATCCTTCGATGCCACAACCCCGACTTACTCAACTGATTATCTGAAGAATCTGACTGTTACTTGAAGCATGCTCAGAATTCATGAACGCTTTGCAAATTCGTTACCCGTTTCCGATTTGCTCTAAGTTGAAATACTGCGTGATAATATGTGTACTGTGGCTTGGTTCTCGGCCGGGCACTGACTCGGCAGAAGTTCAACTTTATTGTACAGGTGCGAAAATTATTGAGTCGTGGGAATCTATTGTTATGCGGATTTTAAGAGACTATCTTGATATTGAAAATGAGAAATAAGACAGTTTTTTTTTGCTTATTTTTTGCAGTTTTGTAGCTATGAAAAAACACTACATCACATCTGTAATTCCCACATTTCTCTAGACGACGAGTTCATAGAGCAGCTCGTGGCTAAATGATGACAGTCTCTCGAATCAATCTTCAGGTTAAGCCGCCTTTGTCTAGGTTGGTCTCTGGATGGGGACCACCCATTAAATACCGATTTTCCTCCGTGCCTTGGAAAGCACTTTAAGCCGTTGGTCCTGGCTGTCATTTGTAGAATTTTCAGAGTCGAAAGTCGTTGCAGGAAGTCAGTGACACGAAAGTCTGACAACCAGTTTTACCAAGGGCTATCGTATTACCCAGTCCTAACTGGGTTGTTTAGGTCAGATAGGCAGTAGCTCCATGTAAAATACTGGTATTCAGCTGCATCCGGTTAGACTGGAAGCCGACCCCAACATAGATGGTAATAGTCTAGGCTGATGATGATGATGAGTCTATAGAGGTTGAAAGCGCTGCTACTGATCATAAGGACGAACGTTTGTTCCGTTGGACAAAGTAGTATTTGGGTTTTTTTTATCAGAAACTATCTTTTGCCCGTGGCTTCGCTCGCGTTATTTTAGAATTTGACAATCAATTCGGGTTGTACTCTGCTTGTATAATAATTTAATCATGATTTGAAAGACACGTGGCGCCATCTATTATCATAAGAACGTTATTGTTGTGTTCCTCGGGAACAGATTTTTTTTTTCGGGATGAAAGGTACGCTATGTCCGTTTTTGTACACCTGACAAAGTGTATGCAAAATTTCAGGATGATCGGTTCAGCGGTTTAGGCGTGAAAAGGTAACAAACAAACAAACTTACTTTCGCATTTATAATATTAGTTAGGATTTCTCACTACCTAGGTTATAATAAGGTAATAATTTAAGGAGGGGTCTACCTGGTATTATTCTATTACTTCTTCAAATCGATTTTTTTCTTATATTCGATTAAAGAAGATGGCTGTTTGGGGCTCTGTTAGTTTCAGAATCGTTCATCAATGAAAGTATGAACATTATATGAAACAATTACGGGGCTTTTCTTTCCCTGTAATATCTTTTTTTTTATAAAGCTGTACAAAGTAAAAAAAGAAATAAAAATATGCTGTGATTACCTAATAACTTAATTTGACCGAGAGCTATCATTCGGGAGTATTTTTACGAATGTACGCGAGCTCTAAGTGTGGTTCCCAGATTGCGTAGGGCGTTGCCATTCTTCTTTGGACCACCTAGTTAGCTCAAATCGTAAAACCTGCTTAGGCTGACAAACTTTTGGCCAGACTAGTTCAGGTTTGGTCACCAATATTTACATATATTACTAGTGTAAGTTTTTATATCAGTCTATATCATTTAATCAGCGGCCATTTATGCTAATTACTGTATTAGTTCGGTAGCTACCTAATGGACTGATGAACTATATTTTTTATCTTTATAAAGTATTTAGGCAAGTTTATTTTTTGTAAATGAATGTATTGATGATTCAAATAGACTTTGACGTAATTAGTTTTTGGATCGTTGATCGGTTAATTGACGATGACTGTAAAGGTAATTTAATCGAATAGATTTAGTTTTGCATTAGATCAGTGATCGATAAGGCTTGGATTAAAGACCACCACACGGTATTCCCTCGTTTAGGTGTTTCCGTTTTCCACTTATTGAGTTCAAAATCATGAAAATCGAAATCATTTTTATTTATTTATTTATTAAGCTTCTCAACAATGAGTACACTGGTACATTATTATTTGTACATTGCAAACTTAAGTCTAAGCGCCTCATCACTGACAGAAAAGCACAGCATGCACTACATTATGCGCAGATAATTCCACAATTAAATAATTAAATAAAATAACATAGATTAAAATAAATTAGAATAGTTTAAATTAAATTAAAATGGATTGAATTATTTTTATTAAAGATTATATTTCTTATATAGGGTCTAACTATTCATACACGAAATATTTTCAGGGAATCATCTAACGGCTACATACAAAGCCATTTGAACGGTTTTTTTTATCTGAGTATATTTTTTTATAAAAAAATAAATAAGTTAAAATTACTTGACCCACAAAATAAATACTGGCTCCTTATTTTTAAGCATCCATTACGGTAGTTTACTACGTCGTATTTACCTACTGTCATTGTTAGAATATGGGAGTGAAGATTTTATGCAAAAAGTCTCAAAAAATATTAGAATTATAATAATTTTGTAAAAAAAAAAACACTGATATTTTTTTTTTTCGTTGCTATGGCGACTTTACGACTTATAGAAGTTACTCTTAAAATATTTCGTGTATGAAAAGATAGACCTTATATAAGATCATTCGTCGGTAATTAAAAAAAAAACAATTAAACCCCGTTCAGATTGATTCCACCCTGTATACTTATTTGTGGTACAAGCCGCCTCAGTTTTTTCATTTTCATGGGCAACACCGATTGGGTTTTTTCTACCACACAGTTTTCGCTGTCCCCAGTACTCTCTTAACGTCTTCGCAACGAGTTCTTTTTAGTTTTCTAACAAGTTTCTCGGAGTCTCAAACGTTTGTCAGTTTGAGTGGACGTGGAAATCTCCAGTTACCAACTTTTAGATCTATACGTGTTCACATACTGGTTGAAACTACTAGGTATCTATTTGCGCACTGAATTGTTTTAAATGTAGTTTCTGAAACTTAAGTTTGGAATATTAATAGTTTTTGAAAAAGGAGGAGTGAAAATCCTGGTTTGATTGTTCGTTGTGCCGATAGTTGTATCAGCCCATGTCTTAATTGCCAAGAGCCTCGACCAATACCTGAGGAGGCTCTCGTTAGGCAGCTGAATGATTCAGAAAGCGGTACTCCTGGACACGGCTCGTATTGTTAGGAGGTTCCTCTCTCTGGAGCCCTGACCGCTGGTAGCTTGGACCCTGTTCCCGATACCAGTGGGCTACAATGTTTAATATTTTTAAATGTTTTTAAAAATATAAAAAATTGTTTTTTATTTTTTTTTGTAAGGAATATTTAAAAATATAATTGATTTGTACAGAAATAAATAAAGGAAAGGTAGTTGAAAATCACTTATGAAAACTTGGATAACTTGGATGCCATTGAAAAAAGATAAGCAACTAATTATAAATCTAAATTATACTACAAATAACAAAAACCACACAACGCACAGTAAACAAACACACAGTAAACATGGTAAATATCCCGTTTCTAGTGTTAATGATAACAAAAACCATTTCATATATTTGTTAATATCATTGAGCTATGTATAAATAATAATAAATGAGGCCAATTCAGTCAGCTTGCCATCACAATCCAAATCATTTTGTAGGAAATTGAAAGTTCATTGCAATCATGTATTTGAAAAAAGTAGAGAGCGCGACAATGTAAAAAAAAACATATTGCCATTCTAAGTGTGGTAAACTTCGACCAACATATCTGTTCGGGCGGTAAACCAATAAATGTAATATAGTAACCTTATTGGTAACTATATTTTAGAGCCATTTGGGGTTGAAACTCTAGGTCCGATTGCTCACAGCCTTTTCAAGGAAATTTCAAAACGCTTAGTTGACACTTCCCGTGACCCAAGGTCTGGCTTTACCTTGGCCAAAGGCTTAGCGTTGCCATACAACGTGGCAACGCTGCCAGTGTCTTGGGGACATTACCAGTTGACAGCGTTGAGGAGGAGTATTTTGACGCCATTTTTTAAGTTTATTGTTAAGTTAGTTTAGGTTATTTTAATTTATAAATTTATATTTTGAAAATAATTTAGCGGATTTAATGTATGAAGCTTGACATATTTTTGCATTTTTTCTTGACAAGTAACGCCACCTTGAAGTGCAAACTTAAACTGGTTGTACTGTACGCTATTAGGCTGCTGGTAGATGAACTTACACTAATTTAAATATGTATTTAAACAGGTCTAAGCACAAATGCGAACAGGAAACCAAACATGTTAAAATTAATTCGTCTGTCTTAAGCAGCCATTATCTCTAATAGGTCATAATCACCGTAATAATGAGCTAAGCTAATCTTAGATGGAGAGGAACTAGGTTTCAGCTCGTACACATTAAATTGAATTATCATTCGGGTAACATAATAATAACATCACGCCTGTAATCCCCGAAGGGATAGGCAGAACTTTACCCGTGAATAACACACCCATATTACGCCAGTTATGTTTAAGTTCCATGTAATTGGGGATTTTTGCCCGGCTGATGGCAATAGGCCCGTATTGCTATCAGCCGGGCAAAAATCCAGACTCGGTGGCTGCTACTGAGAAAAACATTTTGCCCGACCAGGGAATCGAACCCAGGACCTCTTGCTCAGCAGTCGCGCTTGCGACCAATAGGCCAGCGAAGCAGTCCACAGTACATAACATAACAAAACGCATGCCATCCCCAAAGTTAGTCAGTAAGAAATAACTGCAACTATACAGGTACCTACAACCACACTTCGCAAGTTATGTTTAAATTCCATGTAAAAAGGGAATAACTTGTTACCATCAACAGAGCAGCTTCATACCAAATACTAGGTACTACTGAAATATACTGCTACTGAAATTCCTACAAAATGTGACTTTTTAGGGAAATTCGTTTTCATGTAGGTAAATGCTGGCCAGCTACAGGGGTCTAAGAAAGCTTTAAAATGTTGTAGCCATACGAATACGTCTCACAACGAAAATCTTCGTATCTTGAAGTCCTTTCATAACATTGTGACGATATTAAAACCAATATTTACATGTGAGAACAGGCTTACCTCAGAATATCCTCTTCCATACGTGTAGATGTAATATTTATCTCAAAAACTTGAAATATAAGGAGTTTTAGTTCCGGAGCTGTACATTTTCAGTTTCGCAAAATAAATATAAGATAAAATAAAACAAAATAATCGATAAGGCTTTAGTTTGTCTTTTATTACCGTTTTATATAAAAGTGGTATAAAACAATAGAATGAACAAGTTTTATAAGTATGTAAAGTTTTCGTGTAATTTGCTAAGGTCAAGAGCCCCCATTCCGTAAATTTAAACGATTTTGATTCAAAAACACTCGAGTTTTATTGATTTGCATCTATGGGTGATACTGTCGACTAATTATGCTGGTCACAAAAATACGATAATTCTGCAGGAACAATACGTTTAGTTCATGCTTAAGTTACCCAGTCATCTCATCATCTGCTGCAGGAGTGATTGCCGAGTCTCTGCGCTATGCAGAAGGTTCTGTTGTCACGACAGTTGATTTCAGTATTGTTTCGTTTCTCACATCTTCTATGAGTGAAATAGTAAGCACACAAAAGTAGAAAGAAAAGACTAAATAGGTATTCTTATTGTCCATTGGAGTGCAGGCATCAAATAAAAAACAGTTCAATAATTAACATGATACACAAAAATTTGTTACCTACATTTTTAGAGGAATATTTACATTCTGATTGTTCATGATGTCTCGGCCGTTGAATGTCGCAACATTGTTCAATCTGTTTTCCCCGCTAAGGTGTAGTACGAACACGCTAGTGGGGAAAAAAGAGTAAACACTATTGCCTATTGCTGTCCATCGAAGTGCAGCCATTCGCTAAAATAATAAAACTCAAGTACTAAAGCTAAAACTTTCTTAAAACAACAAAGTTACTTTTAAGTACTTGCAGGAGAAGTGGCTAATGAATGCTTAGAGGTATAGACCGGCCGCTTTGATGAGTCCTCGCGAAGGTATCAATTTAAATGGAATATTCTGAAGGTTGATTACCTACGTATTGGCTCAATTAGTATTGTAATACCTACGTGGATTATGGTTATTTTAAAACAATTAACCTGTGGGTTATTGTTAGGAGTTTGTGGACGCTACATGTGCCTTTGATGAAACAAGGCGGAGGACACATTAAAGCGGTCGGTCTATAGACCACGCGCCGTGCCAATGCACTGTTGTTGCATTTTGCAATGTTGCTTTATCTATTTTCACCACTGGTGTAGCACATAGCGACACATCAAGCTAAACTACTCTAGTATAACCTGACCTCGCTTTGTATGAGCTTCCCCTAAAATGAGAGATCAGCTTAATTTGGTTTTAATAGCTTGATTGGTCGCGTACTAACATGCTAGTGGTGAAAAAAGAGTAAACACTATTGCTGTCCATCGAAGTGCAGCCATTCTCTAAAATTAAAACAAAATTAATAATAAAGTAAAAATAGTCCTACATTGTCTATGTTTTGGCAGTGGGTGAGTGCTGTACAGTGGAGAAGGCCAGCGCTATGCTGTTTGTAGATATTGACAAAATGTTACACACACAATAAAAATATATCTATTTAATATTATAAATATTTTTTCGAGGTGGCGCAGGAGAAGAGTACCTGGAAGGATATGGGATAGGCCTTTGCCCAGAAGTGGGACATACAAGGCTAATAAAAAAAAAAAACAAAATATTTATTAATTGCAGAAGCTGTGGCTACTGAGTACTTACTGCGGTTGTTGATGTTGAGAGCTCTGTTGAATGTTGCAATATTGTTCTCTCCTCGCTAAACACCTGGGCATTAACACGCACACGCACATGATTAGAAAGGAGCAAACACTACCGCTGTCCATTGAATCGCACGCATCCGCTATATATGCTACACACAGTTCAATAACATTATACACAAAAAATTGGTTATTTTTTAAAGGAATTTAAAACATTTTGTTTTTCATGGCCGTTGAATGTTGCAATATTGTTTGGCCTTTTTATTATTTTTTTATATAGCCATTTGTATAGTAGTACGCACATACAAATGGAAAGAAAGGAGTAACACTACTAATATTAAAAAAAACAATAATAATATGTAATATAAATTACATGTTAAGAAAAGAGTACTCCAACATCGCAATACACGAATGAACTAGCTTACACAAATTAAAACTTAAAACAAAACATGTCCTAACATAATGTACAGATGCCAGAACATCAAGATACTGCAATCTGTCAAATTTCTTTAAAAGATTTTCAACTTTATCGCTACAGCATTAGTTTCAAGGTTGATTCGGAAAAGGAGATTGCCCAACTTTGGTCCAAATACTGCCCAGGAATGGGAGTACCTGCGCTGAGTTAATAAATAAATAAATAACACATGCCCTTTCAGCTTTTTTTTGTTATCCGATTCATTACTTACGGACGGAATAAGTATTAAAACTGTCCATTTATACAAAATGTCTTTAGTTGTGTTCATTAAAGGTGTAAAAACCTTAAAAGTACGTCAAAAAAAAAACATGTATAAAAATAATATCATCAAAATAAATTAGGAACCCCAGGGTAGATTCTAAATATATTACGTATAAAGATATAGATTAGTGCCAGGAACCCAGCGCAGGTACTCCCGTTCCTGGGCAGCATTTGGACCAATTCTCATATAAAGATGAGCAATCTCCTTTGACAGTTTCAGGTAGCTGTCTGTCTGTACATTATGTAAATCTTGGATAAACATAGCATTTCATATTATAAATTAATTTCTTCAGCATGTGTGCTGAATTCTGAAAAACAGCGTTCGATGACAATACAGTGTTGCTTGTTGATGTTCAGACGCCTGTTGAATGGTGCAATGTTGTTTTGTCCATGCCGGCCATTCGGGTAGTACGTAAACACGACTGGCCTGCAAGGAGTAAACACTAATGCTGTCCATTGAAGTGCAACCTCCATGTAAAACACAAGTCAAAGGTCAATGAGCAATATTTACACTATTACTTATTGTCTATTTCATTTACCAAGGAAGAGATCTAATAATTTTGTCCTACGAATAGTTACATAAGTTTGTCATAAAAGAACTTAAATAAATTGGATCGGACTCTCAACAATTGCATTCGCTTTATATTTTGCATTCGTAAATACGATCGCATCTCTTTATTACCGTTCTCAGCTTAAATGGCTGCCCATCTGACTCGGGAGGTCCCTTATATCTCTCTACCATCTCTTTACCATCATGTACGATTCTTGTGCTCCCAAGGATGGGAAATCTGGATGGGAGACTCCTCCCGACCCCTCCCGCTCTGGGAGAAGCGGAAGGGAGTGTCAGACTTGAACTGACTAATACCCATCCATGTTCCATCTTTGCCCTTTGTGTTCCAGAGCCTCTTTCGAACAGTCCCGCAGCCCCGGCAGGCATCGGCCCTTGCCTTCCTGTTTGCTGCCATCTCTTTGAGGCGCGCGTGGAACACGAACGTGCCGTCGACACGGCCTGTCGTCATAAGACGAACGCGTCTACGGTGGCTGGGACGTGAGGTTCTTTCCCCTCACGTTCAGCCACCTCCTTCGCTAGCATGACTGCTTCGCAGAAGGAAGTGACGGCTTCCTGTTCCCTCTAGCTCCGGACCATGGATTGAACTAAGGCCGGACGCGAGAGGTCGCCGCTGCCAATCTGGCTCCCGATTACCTAAAAAAATATTTTAAAGATCTCACAGTCGTAACCTTCGAGCTACCAAGATCTTACTAAGTTAAGTAAACACTACTGACTAACCAAGTATGCATACATAACAAGTGATTAGCCAGGAGTAATCACCACTGCCGTCCATTGAAGCGCAGGCATCCATGTTTGTAGATGTGTTACGGTAAGTGTGAATAATTGAAAATTATTAATAATAATCCATCATTATTATATTATCTATAATTACCGAAAGTCGAGGTAAAAGTAAGAAATTAATCACATTTATCGGTGATTATTAAGAATGTAACCTTAGTACCGATAAATGTAATAAACGCTGTAAATGCTGAAAAATTCTCGTTTTCTGCAATTCTAAGTGCTACAAAACTCTTTCTTTGCTAAATTAAATAATAATTATTGTTATTAGGATTTGGTTAGATTTTAAATGAGCGAAAATAAATTAAAATTAAAGGTATCAAAAATACTGAAACACAAAGTGGTAGACAAACCGTGGGCGAATGTTTAAAACGGCAACTTGAAAATACAAATTTGAGTAACTAGTTGTTCAATACGATCAGTGTGATAATTCAATTAATAAATAATTCAAGGACACAGGAAAAAACTAAAACAAGCTTATTAACCACTAGATTGTAGATAAGGCGTAGTCAAGGAGGCCTCGCTGCGCGGAGCTCCTATTTCTGTTTGCAGGGATTAAAGTAACCTAACACGAAGGGGATGCCGGGGTCTTAGTTCGCTCACTTAGCTCGCTCACTAGACCCCGCCATCCCCTTCGAACCTAACCTATCCGAGTCGGGGTGCCACAAGTCCCGAGCTCACTACGCTCGCTTTTGGTTCTTATGAATAAACGATTTTGCATGTAAGTTTCTTTTAGTTATGTTATTTGTTAGCACAATACTTGTTGTATAATAAATAAATACCTACTGTACAAATAACTTTTAGTCTTATTTTATTACTTTTACCGACGAACGTAGTCAATTATTAATAACAACTGCTAAAAGTGATGAATTTCAATTTTATATTCACATTTACCAAATCATTAACAATGATGAAGAATTATTAATAATTTTCAATTTACTTACCATAACATATATATACTTTACTTGACAGAGAAAGTTTTCTTTTTGTTTTTTCTTTGTAATCACTGTTGCGATTTAAGTTTTTCTGCTACTGTCGTTAAATATTGATTGGTTGAATGTTGCAATATTGTGTTATCATTTCTAACCATTCGTGTAGTACTAGGTACGCACAGACGAATGGAAAGAACAGTAAATTTTGTTATAAGTGGGAAAACTTTGTTATTGCATTCGAGGCGGAATTAACACCCGAGCTGCAGGCGAGGGTGTTAAGAAGCTGAGAACTAACAATAACAAATCCCCACGCGTATCAAACGACGTTTACACTTACGAAAAAATAAAATATTAGAATGGAAAGAATTTTTGTCAGGAATGATTAGGAAACTATGAAGAAAAGGAGATGTCACAATTTCATGCCAAACACTAAACGCTAATAATGTTAAACGCAGGCATATCACTAACATATTTCTGCACCACAAAAAAAGATTATGTTTAATAGAATAAAATACAAGGAATTACAGCGCAATGTTGTTTGCAGATGTTGAGACGGCTGCTGAACGTAGCAATATTGTTTTGTCCTCGCTAAAGACTTCAGTAGTAGTACGCACAGTCGCATACGCACGTAATTGGAAAGGAGCAAACACTACTGCTGTTCATTGGAGCGCAGGCACCTTAACATATAAATTAGGGATGCGTCGATACACACTTCAGCCGATACGATACCGATACAGATATTTATAAAAAAGTATCGCCTATACCGATACCGATACCGATACGGACAGTTAGGATCCAAAGAAAGCTATAAAAAGCTGTGGCATTAGAAACAGACAAAATTACTAATACTCATAATAATATTTATTTAAAAATGATAATTGAAAACAGATTAGAAGACAAAACTTAATTAAAATTCACAGTTATAGATTTTTATTTAGGAAGCGCAAAATTCTTAAATTATTCGGTAAAAGCCGATTTCGTCAGTCTGTTTCAACGAGAGGTCTTTCAAATGCAATAGAACTCATTTGGAAACTGAAATATTCCTTAACACACACATTTGTTTTAACAGGTAAGACCCAAGCTAACAAAATCGTCATAAATTGCAAAAATCCAGTCCCAAGTAACGGGACTGGGTAGAGGCACAATACATATATATTTACATGCATATTTTTGTGATTCAAATTCAAAAAGTATCGGTGTATCGGCAAATTTAATATCGCCGATTCCGATATATCGGAAAACTCGCTATATCGCCGATATATCGGTATCGGTATCGGTAATATAAATGTACCATTTAAAAATTAAAAGTTGTCAATAGTGCTGAGAAGGTTCGCGTTGCAAGCATTCTGTTGTTGGTTGATGTTGACACGGCTGCTGAATGGAACAATGTTGTTCATTCCTATCTCACCGCCTTTGTAATAATTTACACACAAAAGTGTCAAGAAAGAAGTGAACACCATCGCTGGAATTGTAGTACCTAGACGACGTACCTATATGCTGAAATAAAGTCATTATCATAACATTTAGCGGGTGTAAAACCACCCTTATCGAAGCCGAGTGGTACTTGTTCTTCCCGTCCTTGTGATCATTGAAGATAAAAGTTCTAACTGTTTCAAACGTTTTAAAAAAAATAAACTAAATTACTCTAAATACTTCCATGACCCTCCCCCCCCTCCCTGTCAGTATAGGGGTCATTCAATGCATCTATTGGCACAATTTCTTGAGTGCGTTTCGTTGAGCGCTACCGTAAACAGTTATTTTAACCCCAAAAAATGCGTCGTTTCCTAGCAATTATTTTTGCGCAGTGTTACTTAGTTTGATGTACAGAATGCTTGGTTGACGGCTTCGTGGCGTGGTTCGTGGCTTGGAAAAAATTTGGACTTCTCATGCAAAATATCGAATCGTCTGACCCAATTAGTATGAAGATACAAGCAAATCCATTTAAACAAATAAATCATGTTTCCTTAGCGCAGGTGTCTAGTTTGAAGATCGAATCAACACCTAAGAGATGTTGCACTTATAGAGTTACTTTATGACCCTGTATAATGTAAATCAATTACTAAAAAAAATTGTAAAAAAATAATAATAAAAAAAAACACTAATCTTTACATGGCACCACCGCGCGAGCTTCCTCTACCAAATGAAAAAAGAGTCACGTAGATCGGACTAGTAATCACGGAGTTATGAGCTAAAAAACATTAAAAAAAATTAGAACCTTCTCCTTTTTAGAAGTCGGTTAAAAACAACAACATTTTTCGATTATTATTCAAAAACCATAATCCAAATCCTGATACAAGAATAAAATGAAAGCTACACTTTCATACCCACTCACCGGGAAATGAGTTTCGACGTACAGACGCAGCACATCAAGCTACCTAAAACTGTCAAATTTTCCCAATCAACCTTGAACCAAATGTTTTAGAGATAAAGTTGAAAATCTATTAAAGAAATTCGACAGATTTTAGCTTGATGTGCTGGCGTCTGTACGCTATCCTATTTGCCGGAATTGGCTACCTGCGAGAGCAAGGCTAGACAGAAAGGCAAATATACCTAGGTTAGGTACTAAAAGATCTTAGTGAAATTAAAGAGCTAGCAACTCGAAATAGGAAACATGGCGGTCGAAACCTACCTAAGAAAGTTAAGAAAACAGTTCTTGTTTTCTTGTCGGCATTTCTAAAGTATCAAGAACGTTGCTATGCATAACATCGCGCTTATAACTACGAAGGGTTTGGCGTAAGTGAGAATGCGTTCAGGATGCTGTTGGGGTTGCCACGCTTCTGCAGTGCGTCGGGAATGTTTGCTGATGCGCACACTGATAGCTTTCCAGCGATCAGACGTAAGCGTGCCGCGCCGCTGTTGCAGAGGTTCCGGGGCAGTTCGAACAGTCTCCCGACTGCCATTGCGGGGTAATTTGATATGATATTTGCCCGTTCATGTTTTACCCATCAAACCTACATGTTTTACTAACATAGTTTTTAAGGTTCATGTTTACTAACAATACATGGATGTAAAATGTCAGAAATAAAATGTTTTTTTTTTTTTTTAAGTGTGTTTAATAATACACTCACATTTCGACAGTTACTTTTAAGTCTCATGTGATAGAAGGTGAGCCTATTGCCATCAGTCGGGCACAAATCCAGACTCCCATGACAGCATGATTATCTATAGTCGTCCTAAATATTGTCTGTCATAGAGCGGTCAATCTCAGCGGAGATGAGCCGTCAACGAAGCTGGAAATATATCATTAGTGCACAGTGTGCACGTAACAGTCCGTCCCATCTGTCACGTGGCCGCAAGCGCGACTGCCGAGCGTGGAGCTACACGTGGGGCCAACCCCAGGTCGAGCAAACTGTTTCCTATCTGGTTTTTTCTATTAGGAATGACTAAGTTAGTCTCTCTAGTTAATATTAGTCTTAAATGGAAGTTGACGATGTACCCCCATGACTCGTCAAGCAGGGTAAGTTGTAACTCGTCAGTCCTGCACCAGTCGGTCCCCACCCATCGGTCTATGAGAGCGATGGAAGAGAGACTGCCAGTAGCGAAGGGTCAATTTTTGTAAGAGGTAAGCCGGTGAACATATCTTTAATCTGATTATATTATTTGTCTATAGAATACTGACTGTGCCATTTTTCAAAGAGAAGCCAGTAGGAATCGAGTTGTATGGAACCTTCGCCACTGGAGACTGCAACTGGGATGATATTGAGTATAATAAATGCAACAGATTTGTTTGCATAATATTCCTTTCAGAGAAAATTCTAGACTCGTACTACGAGTGCAAGAATTGCACAACAAGACCTACCACAATGTTATTTTTATCAAACGGCGCAGTTCGCTACGGTCGTATACTACGTTTTGGTACTTCTATTTTTACGTAACGTCGTAGTTCGCAGTACTAACCTGCCTCAACGCAATAAACGTTATCGCAGGCATATACAATTGGAACTTAGGTATGCTTGTTTACCGAGACTCAATGGGCATGACCATATATATAGTACTTTCTGTATATACATAACTTCAATGCCACTGCGCAATAACAAACGACGGAATCAATTTCTAATCTATGTTTTCTCATGTCGTGTCCATAACATTTTGATTTCGAATGCATAATATCTACGCTACTTTTATGATTAGTATAGGAGAACCTGCCTACCTACCTATATTCACGACAAACGAGTACATATACATAATACGTAACGGTATTGAGTCGCTTTATTAATTTTAGTAAAGTTCGACACTGAGCACAACCGCACTGTAATATGTATCACGCCTGTACTCTTCGGGGGTTAAGCAGTAGTTTATTACTGCTGTGTGTGAAACTAGTGTTTCAGAAGCCTCTGCTGCAGAAACACTAGTTTTTGCTCGAGGCTACGCTCACGTTATGTACGGAAATTAATCCACAGGAAATTTAATTAATTAATTAATTTTTTAATTGTAGCCTATTCAAATCAATTCATTTATTTAGCCAGACAAAATATTCAATAGTCATACACAATATCGAAAAATTATTAAATAACATATTTACAATGAAAATACATACTAAAGCAATTAAAATTAAAAATAACAAAATAAGTATCTTAATTTAGACATAATAATTTTAAATAATATAATCAATAAGATTTATTAAATTAATAATTGAAAATAACATAATAAATAAAAAATAATCAAGGATAATAGTAACAACACTTTTACCCCTTAATAATATTAGTATACAGAGTGTAAACAGACCCTTCACATAGCCGTCAACCAAGCATTCTGTGTATCTGTCAATCTAAGTAACTTTACGAAAAAATTATTGTTGGAAATCGACTTTTTTTTTGGGGTGAAAAAATCACGTTTTACGGTAGGTCTCGATGGAAAGCACTCAAAGCATAGTGCTGAAGGATGGATTGAATAGTACGGGGGTCGTGGAGGTGTGTAAACTAAAAATCTTACATTAAAAACATGTATTTAAAAAAAAACTTGTGAAAAAGTTGGAACTTTGACCCCCAATATCTCCGTAACTAGAAGGTTCCCAGGTATGGTCTAGAAAAAAAAAATGATCGCAGTGACGGGGAGAACAAATGCCTTTCGGTTATGTTAAGGGTCTATTTACACCCTTTATATAGAAGAGTATAATTTACTATCGCCAACTCAACTGGCTAAGTGCAAAGCGTGGAATATTGTTTGATTAGATAAGGCAATTTTCTTTATTATAATCAAATATAGTTTAATTAAATCCAAGTTAGGTAAGGCCAGAAATTAAGGACGAACAATAAAGAAGAAAGAAAAATAAAAAGAATAATAACAATAATAAGTAGATATTCTCCTTTCACAGCTCGTGGCTAAATAGTAACAGCCGCTCGGGTCGATGTTTAGGTTAAGCCGTGCTTGCCTAGGTTGGACTGTGGATGGGTGACCACTGATTACATACCGAGTTTCCTCCGTGCCTCGGAAAGCTCGTTAAGCCGTTGGTCCCGGGTGTCATTTGTAGATCTCTGACAGACGTTAGGTAGTCAGTGACCCAAAAAGTCTGACAACCAGTCTTACCAAGGGGTATCGTATTACCCAGTACTAACTGGGTTGTGGAGGTCAGATAGGCAGTCGCTCCATGTAAAATACTGGTATTCAGCTGCATCCGGTTAGACTGGGAGCCGACCCCAACATAGTTGAGAAATGGCTAGGCAGATGATGATGACTCTCACAGGTCTACTGGAAGAGATTTCTAAAGAAATTTATAAGCATTACCTTTGTACCAATTTTTGTGTTCCTCTCTTGTTTTCTGTATTAAGTGTGTACACTGTACATACACAATTAAATAAATACATTATTTTACAAAATTATTTTAACCGAATACTGTAATACTACCTCATCGGTTTAGTGGTCGCAACCGTGACTCCGCTGAGCATGAGGTCGATTCCCAGGTTGGGCAAAGTATTATTGGGTTTTTTCATGAGGATTTTTTCAGTAGCAGCCATAACGTTTCGATTTGTCTCCGGTTGATGGCAATAGGCTCTCCCCCTAATATAAGGGACTAAAACATAACCGGCGAAATGTGGGAGTTCTGTAGGTACACTTCTGCCTACGCTTCGGGGATTACAGGTGTGATGTTATTTTATTTTAAGTTTGGTAAAAATAGAAAATACTTGAGGACGAATTATTTGATTTTTTTTAAACGGTTAAAATTGTTATAATGATTTCAACGGAATCTTCTAGTTCAAGATTAATAACTTATTCTACCTACCTAATTGCAATGTAAACACATTTACTGTCAGACCATAATATATTTGATTTATTATCAAAGTCAGGCATAAAATAACTTATCGTTTATGACATCCTATTTCTGTAATACGCGACTAATAATATTAACTACACATATTATACGCAATATATTATCTACCTCAGTGCCAAGATTCCTGTAATACGTATATACATGAAAACATAACACACCAACGAATACTATAAAATGAATAATATTACATTTTGGTACAAGTGGGAAAAATTTGTCATTGCAGCCCTGGCAGAGTAGGTACTGAATTGTTGGTAAAAGCAAATTACTATATACGAAACTAGCAGACCCAGCAAACGTTGTTTTGCCATATAAATAGTATGAAAAATAGATGTTGGCCGATTCTCAGACCTACTCAATATGCTTACAAAATTTCATGAGAATCAGTCAAGCCGTTTCGGAGGAGTACGGGAACGAACATTGTGACACGAGAATTTTATATATAAGATAACGTTTATTTATGACTAGCTGACTGGTCACGTGCGTCTCGCATCCAGCATGTGGCGAGTCTTGGGGGAGGCCTGCAGATGTCCAGCAGTGAACGTCTTTCGGCTGACGATGATGGCATGATGATGATCATAACTAGCTGTGCTTCGCGACCTTCGTCCGCGTGAAATTATTTTAAAAATCTCCACCGAGTTTAAGAATTGAACCACGAGTTTATAGTTATCTGTGGAAATAAAACACTAGTAGAAATAAATGAAAAAAACCCACGAGTGTGATATACACTGCATTCTGCACCTAGTAGTAGTGCGATAAGAGCCAGTCTTCAATTAGACATGTCAACTCTAAAGTATTGCTGTACATCGCCATTTGAATTTCAAAACATTTTCACAAATGTGCACCGAGAGCCCCTATGTCAGTATGTCAACGTAATTCAAACTCCAAGAGATTTATTTTATTTATTTATTTTTGTACACACAAAATACTTAACAGGACATTACATTAAGATAGAAGAACACAAAGGTAGGCTTATTTCATTAGAAATTTCTTTCAGCAGACCTGCGAAAGGAAAGTTTTTTTAGAAATGTAGACACAGTGTTTAGAAAAGAGAAAACAGAAAAATTTTAATTAGAACCTAAAACAAAAATATACCTATATTAAATAAAAATACACACAAATATATACACATAAAAATAAATACTGGTTTTATAAATACCTATGTATCCAGAATATAACAGTATAGAGGAGAGGTAATGCTCTTTGACTTGCCTATTGAAGACAAATAGAGTTTTAGAATTTCGAATGTTAGGTGGAAGTGAGTTCCACAAACGTGCTGCCTGAACAGAGAAGGAGTTAGAATAGAATTCAGTTTTATGGAATGGCAAATTAAGATGAAGCCTGATGTTACAGCTATTAATCGGTAAAAAAGTTTTCACTGGTGTCACTCAAAAAAAACCCCTATTTAGTTAAAATGCGTTTTCTTTATTAAAAATAATTATGTTGTTGCAGAAAGCCTCATGCAGGTATAATTAATTAATTATTATTTGTTAAAACTAGAATTAATTACTACAAAACGATGTTTTTCAATGGGTAACAAAAAAACCTAATTCGTTTCTAAGTAAATGTTAAAATAGTATTAACCCGTGAAAAGTAGTTTTGACTGTAACACATAAACGACTGTAGCAAAAGTTCTAAACAGATATACACCTAGTAGATACCTACATATATTTACAAGGTATAAATAGTTGTTTAATGGTAATGGCATAGCTTATCAGATGCTCTCAAAGAACCTTTAATCTATCTGATTGAGCTCCCCACTCCCACAGAGTTCGCGAGATACTTTTTGAACGAGTCTCGAGCGCCTTTGGTTTTTATCATAGCAGAATTTTATTTTTACAACATGTAACTTTTGTGGGCGCAATCTATTGATCTATTCTATTGAATAGGATTTTCTAAAGCTTTTTCAGTTACTTTCTATGGGTGCATTATAGAAAGTGTGTAATGTTTTTAGATACTCTTTCATATTCTAAATAAATCTCTAAAACAAAACGTAACAAAGACTGTCTTTTTTTTTTTAAACTTTGCCCCACACTAGGAATTTCTCCTGTATCGTGGGTGCGTTTACAAACATTTAAACTCACATACACAAACCTCCCTCCTGTAGATCATATAAATATTTGTTCCGTGCGGGGATAGAACCCGCGACACGCAGCGCAGCAGCCGATCGCTCAGATACTGCGCCAACCGCGCCGTCAAAATTAAATTAATATGTTTTGAGAACACCTTTTTAATAGTAAGCTATTCAATATCTCCTAAAGTATAGTTTCAAATATTACTAGAATAATATTCTTGATGATTATCAGTTATTTTCCCTTGAACTTTTGTTGAAGGGCTGAAAAAATTACACTATTACAAAATAAATACGTAATAATATAATACGTCACGGGGCCCCGAGCGGAGCGAGGGACAATATTGTTTTTATTGTTTTAGTTACAAAAGTAAAACAATATTTTTGTTTTACTTATTTAATTAGGCAGTAAATGTAATCGGCTACCCCATACATTTGAGTCGACCAGGTTTGAAAATTTCTATGGGACAGCTGATTTTTTTTTCTCGATCATCATATTTTTCCCTTGGAGAAAGTTGTTCCATACCACATCCTTAAATAGAAGGTGTAAACAGACCCTTCACGAGGCGTTTACAAAGTATTCAGTACATCAAACTAAGTAACTCTACGCAAAAATTATTCCTGGGAAACGATTTTTTTTGGGGGGTGAAAAGTCACGTTTTACGGTAGGACTCAATGTAACGCACTCAAAACATTGTGCTAATCAATGCACCCATGCATTGATTAGAACGAGGACGGTGGAGGTATTTATAGTAAAGTTACATCATTAAAAACTTGTATTTTAAAAGAACTTGTAAAAAAGTTGGAACTTTGACGGTTAATATTTCCGTAACAAGAAGTTTCCTAGGTATGGTCTAGTACAAAAGATGATCGCAATGATGGGGGGAACAAGTGCCTTTCGGCTTCGTTAAGTGTATGTTTATACCCATTATACCATACCGAATAACTTTCTGATACACGCTGTATATTTGACATTTGCGAGCAGGTGATGAGCAAACAATTTTATAAAAAAATAACCCAAACACCGAAAGCTCACAAATATACGAGTCATACCCTACTAAAATATAACAAAGTTACGTAACAGTTTCGCAACAAAATATTTTAATTATTAGTAGGGCGTGACCCGATAGCTCACTACCCTCCTCTCAAGACTTAGGGGATAAAAGTGACGTCATATCACAACCCCTGCAGGATGACATCATCCGACGCATTGCTACTGCGTGCTACGCAATATCTGGCAGGCGCAACCGAATTACTCACATTTTGTGTAACAAATAGAATTTCCGTATCAAATTACGTTTAGAATTGTTAGTTTTTGATTCATTATGGACTTGCGTTCAAGGTTTGTGAGATGAGTAGGTATAATGCCTTGAAATGGATTCTATATTGACGAACAAGTTGGTCGTAATTTTTATTGGAAATGTCTGGAAATGACGGTGACGCGTATAGTGAACTTCAGAATAGAATAGAATTTGACTTTGAATTATTTTAGTGTCAAGGACTCAACGACTTATGACTAATTTTACTCTGTATCTAAACTGTGATTGACTTAGACATTTTACTTAGACATTTTTTCACTTTTCACTTTAGGTACCTACAAACGCAAAACGGTGCAATCACCGTAATTAACAAATAAAAAATGTACATGCCCTAAATACATGTTCAAGTCTTCACAATTCAAACTTAGGTAAAATCATAACATGTCTACAAACGAGTTTTAGCAAGTACTTCAGAATCATTACTTAGATTTTATAACGAAAACAGTATAACGTAGTTAACAAAACACATTTAGCGTGAATGCAAACAAGATTTCACGCAGAACATTAATTCCATGTTTTGATCCCCGTCGCGAACATAACCAAAATGAAATTATTATTGCTTCTGTAAACGGTTATGACTTGCGATTAAAACTAACCACAAAGCAGTTATATGAGGAATATGCGAATTATACAAACATTATACAATAACATGGTTTTATAGCTAATATCCTAGTTGTAATGTTGATATTAGAACTACAGTGTGTTTGAGTTTACAAGCTTAATTTCGAAATTAAAGCCAGTAATAAAATCGACGATTTTTCACTAAAATTTTCGGTGTGAAACATCTCGAATTTTTAGAAATTAAAGACATGTGCAAAAGTTTTACAAACAGTCTTACCAAGGGATATCGTATTACCTAGTACTAACTGGGTCGTGGAGGTCAGATAGGCAGTCTCTCTATGTAAAATACTGGTATTCAGCTACGTCCGGTTAGACTGGAAGCCGACCTCAACATAGTTGGGAGGCTAGGCAGACGATGAAAGACATGTGGTTTGAGCTTAATAAAATCTGTTAACTGCGAAATTCATTTCATCACAATTATATTCTTAAAATTGAAATCCCATTACGTTATAATTTTTTTAACAAAATCAGAAAATTCAAGAAAAATACTCTCTAAGTAAGCAGCTATTTGAAGGAAAAGCCACTTAGAACCCTTGGTCATAAAAACGTAATTCTAATGCCACCTTAGATTTTAACTATGATAAAAGCAATCCGTTGATGATTCTCGTATAACGCACCCCTTTTCGAATGGCCAATTCTCTTAAGCATCTATATATGTAGGTACTTGTGTAGACATAAGGGCGTGGACATATTGTACGACAAAGCGCAGTGTTCAGCCGCGTCACACGTAATGCAATTTCGTCTGGTTACATGTTCGTCCGGTAGCTGTAGTTATGTTTTGTGGAGGTTACGTGTGTTTCATATTTCATATTGGTATTTTGGGTGACTGTGTGTGCTTGACTTTAATAACAGAATGTGTAGGATGTACTAGTTTGGAATGACTATAACACAAAAAGGCGTAGAAAGTCAAATAAATTAATTTGAATTAGTTCAGGATGGGCCGCGCCGCCGAGGCTGGTCTAGAAAGCGGTGGCGAGATGATCTAGATGCGCGAAGCCTGGTGCGAGGTGGCGCAGGAGAAGAGTACCTGGCAGGATATGGGGAGGCCTTTTCCCAGCAGTGGGACATAGAAGGCTATTGAAAAAATAAAAGGTGAGGTTCCAGTAGTTTTCTAATGGATGGAGGTGTGCCCGTAACTATAGCGGTGTTGCACTTGCACCATTTCAAAACAAATGTAATTCTTTATATGTAAAAGTGGTTTTTTCCATTGTGGTTTTACTCAGAGAGTTATTCCAGAAAGTTTTGTTTTGCGATCTCGATATTTTGTCCAGCGAAGCAGGAGCAGGACGCGAGTAAGTAAGTGAACAAAAAACAAATGACAAGGGAAATTGCTCTGTAACACCGGAAACGGGAAACTCGACTCTGAAAACAATGTGCCAAAGCCTTACGTTATAAAACGTGTATTTTTCAAATGGATTTTTGAGTACCCGAAACTTTGATGGTCCAATCTAAGTGTCCGTATTTACTGTGCTCTGAGAGGGGTGGATTTTTACTTTTACATTTTACTTTCTTTTTTTTATAGTTAGTGTCAATAAAACGCCACATTTGAATTTCGCCTTACTAAGGACGTTTTCACCTCGGATCTTAGATAGCGCCTTACGATTTACTGTTAGCAATCAGACTTCGGTTTACAGCTAGTAAATTGGTTTGGCAAGTGCTATGTTCATTAATAATTTTATCGTAATAAGCGTTTTGGTTGATTTTCGAGGTGTAGACGAAGTTAGGGATTACTAACCTCTCAAAATTGTGGAGTGTTTGTTTGCAAATAGTGGTAAACTTGTTGTGAAACTGTTAAGATTTACAAGATAACGTTTCAGAGGGATCTGTGTCTAAACCAACATAGTGAATGAAGGAAATTTGTACTTCTATTCTTCAAAGTGTTTTATCTAAGGGTATAATTATTTTATTATTTATATAATTATTAAAAAAAAAAAAAAAAGGTTAAATTTTTCTTTCACTTTGAAAATCACACCCCAGCACCTTGCAGGACTTGAATGAGGAAAACGACAGAGCTGTCCAGATGCTACGTAATGGTCGGACAATATATGAGTCCTCGATTCGAGAAGAAGATATTCTAAAAAGATTATATGAGATATTCTATATAGATATTCTGCCGAGTCTCCTAACTTGCGGAATCTTCTAATACAGGCACGGTTTTGCTTAAAAGGAGGCTCCAAGTACGTTTAAACGTACTGATTATGCTAATTGTGACAATAAACTATTTTGTATTTGTATTTATTTTTTGTCTTTGTATTTGTATTCTCTGTAGTAAAGTAGAAGACTTTGAAAAACTATAGAGAATATCTAACTACTTACTGTAAAGTAACTTGACTTTGTTATGTATTAGAACTAATGTTGCCAAATAAAATTATTAGTCAGTGAGCTCGCAATACGAATCAACAATACAATATTGTTAAAATTACAATACAAAACCATATAAATTCCAATTCACATCTAAGAACTGTTAAATAAAACAGCACCAATACGATCCCATTCAATTCTATTTTCAATAAAACTTAGAATAACTACACAAAACCGGAGTTTTAAAATCGATAACTTTCAATATCTCTTTATATATCTTGGGAGCTTTATTCTGCTATGAGATTGGATATCTGTCTGCTGAATCGTTCCCCGAAATGGCCTTATTAATTCCCTTTTATATCTGGCAAGCACACACGACCGTATAAACGATTTACGTTGCATTTAAAACGTTAGGTTTCTTTATGTGGCTATAAAGTAAAGGAGATTGAGGTGGTGGATGGTGGAAGGTGGTAAAGCGACCCCTGAATGTGATATTTTGTTTTAATTGCATACGAGGATGCCAGTTGCCACCTGATGCCTTCAGTAATTGGGGAGCCTTTGTTTTTGGAAGATGTTTTCTGTGTCTGTTTTTGAGATTAGGTGAGGATATGCGTCTTGGGGAGACACGGTGGAAGGGATATCGTGACAGAAACTGTTACCATGTAAATGTAAGATTCTACAACGAATAGCATATTGGACCGTATACTGACTTTACACTGTTGTATATAGATATACAGCTTATTTTTAATCAATTTCAAAAAAAGACAGAAGAAACAAAAAACCTCTAAAAATTATTATTAACACTAGAAACGGGATATTTACCATGTTTACTCGGCGCTGTTGCAAGCACAATGATCACGGATAAACTTGCAACAGCGCCGAAATATCGGGAACTCAAAGCAATCAGTAAACATGGTAAATATCCCGTTTTTAGAGTTAATGATAATATTAGGGACCATGATAGTTTATAATCTTAAACCTCTAAAAAGTTCAAAATGGCATTAGTTTCGAAAGTAGTTGGTAAAAAAAAAATGAACGAAGAACTAACAAAAGTAATGTTATTTTGGAAATTTTTAGAGGTTTGGTTTTTGTTTTTTTCTCGAACGTTTTTATTTTATTTTATCGCTGTTGTTCATGTAGATACTGACCAAGGGGCTTACCAAGGGGTATCGTATTACCCAGTACTGACTGGGTTGTGGAGGTCAGATAGGCAGTCGCTCCATGTAAAATACTGGTATTCAGCTGCATCCGGTTAGACTGGAAGCCGACCCCAATATAGTTGGGAAAAGGCTAGGCAGATGATGATGTTCATGTAGGTACTGATTCTATGGTAAACGTTGGAGTCATGATGACCCCTCTACCGTGTCTTAAACAAATAATTTGAATTTTTAAAGGTCCTTCAAGGAATTATCTCACTCATCATCAATACATTTTAAAAGAGATTTGATAGGCTAAACTATTTTCAAAATGCTTCGAACAGTGTTTGATATTCAAACCAAACGTTGGCGTTGAATGAAAAGGTTACTCCAATAAATTACAAGATAATAGATTAGAATAACATTCTAGAATTAATTGACTTCAGATAACTCAATCGAACCGTAATTTTAACCGCAGACAGAGTATAAAGATATTTGATTTCAATTTATTGATCACTTTACATAAGGCCTCCTGCCTTGCCTGAGATTAATTGGTTTGAGTCCATTCGTCATCTTTGTTACCGAGACTGATCCTATTTCAATAACTGATTACAATGAAACTTGAAATACCAAGAATTTAGTCTCAAAGAAACTTGTTGACGATTTTAAAAATGAATATCAACTACCGTGTATTTTAAAAACACGAAATTGGAAAAATAACAAAAAGTTCAGTGCGCTCGGTTTGATCGTCAAGGATAACTAACACTCGCCGAGGTCGGTCGGTGGATTGGTGACCGTTGACCATCCTCGGAGAGCACGGTAAGCTGTTATTCTTGGAACTATGACAAACATGGATAGTTAGAATAATGGGTGTTGTCAAGGGGTGTCATGTCACCCACTAACTGGGTTGTAAAGGTCAGATAGTCAGCCGGTCCATGTAAAATATTATCCACCTGCATGAGGTGAGACTTGAAGACGACACAAACAAAGTTAGGAAAAGAACAGGCAGATGAAGTCCTATGAGAAAAAGCGTTCCCAATTGGAAAGTGTGCGCGACTGCTGAGCATGTGGTCCAGGGTTCGATTTCCAAGTCAGACAAGTGTAATTGGGTTTTTCCATCAGGGATTTCTCAGTAGCAGCCACGTAATCTGTGGCCGATTGATGGCAATAGGCTCGCCCCCTATAA
Organism: Noctua janthe; assembly: GCA_910589295.1. Taxonomy (NCBI): domain Eukaryota; kingdom Metazoa; phylum Arthropoda; class Insecta; order Lepidoptera; family Noctuidae; genus Noctua; species Noctua janthe. The sequence continues at coordinate 6,864,601 of OU342561.1, forward strand.
CATGGGACTTTAGCATAACTGATGTGGGTGTACTATTAGGTACCCCTCTGCCTAACCCTTCGGGGATTACAAGCGTGATGTTATGTTATGTTATTGGAAAGTTCCTTTTACCTAGGTTGTCATTGATCGATCGTTTGTAATTTGCGGTCTTGGGACTTTCTTATGACGTCCTTTTACGTTTTCTTTTCTCAGGAAAACACTATAAGATTTACCGGAAAAAAGGTCCTAGCGGTGAGGCAAGATGCAACGCGTATAGTGGTTTTTCTAATAGAAAACGTCTTGAATTGTGGTTATCACTGTAAACGTATATTACCTTCATCTAAGGCACGCAAAATACGCGTATTGATGTGGAGTTGCGAACACAGCCCGTTATACAATACAATACCTCCATCTAACGTAGGTGTTTTTACTAAGTGAAGAGAATACTTTATCGTTTAAAGGATCATTTTCACTAAACGGCTCGCATCGCATAGGATCGGAACGGATTTTACAATCTTTAAACGATATTAAAACATGTACAAAGTATTTAAAGTCTATATTACCAAGTCACGCACTGCAGCTTGACGTATCTTGTCGTATCAGACACGGTAGGAATGCAACTATTTGACTAGGCGCAGAAACGGATACGTTCGCAAGCGACGGTACGGAGTTGATCGTATGCGTCGACATCCTGCCGGACGCGATCGGCTGTCGATGCATCTGTTCGTATCCTTTCCGATCCGATGTGATGCGAGCCGCTCATATACGCAGAATTAGTTCAAACCTACTATCACGTCATCATCGTCGCCACAGCCTGAATTCACCCTCTGTGTATAGGCCTCTCTTCCTCTCTTTTCTTGTGACGATCTCCAGGTTCCTGTGTCATCCAGGTTTTTCCCCTGATGGCAACTATGTCGTCTGCCCATCTCACCGCCGGACGACCCACATTTCTTTTTCCCGTTCTTAGACGCCATTCGGGGACAACATTAGTCCACTTCCCATCACTGCGCCTTGCTAGTCTCCTGCCTAACTCAATTTGAGTTCCGCTACACAGCTAACAGCTACTTCAATTAATGTTCCACCAGAATTTCAATCGTATACCCAAGTTCTAATGAAATCCTAAAATTCGATAATACAGTCATAATACACAAATCTACATACTACAGCAAAACGATCAGAGGTTATTTAGGTTCAGACAGACATTATAGATACGTTTATATTGCCTGTGGAGATTCTACATCGACAAATTACCCGCGTACAGTCACGAGCACCAATATGTCAACACTTAGCAAAATTCAACAGCGGTTTTCACTTGAAATAACGGTTGCAACTTTGGTATATTGACACGTGTTAATGTTTGTGACTGTACCTACCTATGTATGAAAATGGATTGAAATTGATCGGTGGAAGCGGTTGGAATCCTCATTAGTTGCCTTTGGGAATGCAATATAGGATTATTAATGTACGATTTGATCAGTATAGTGGATGTTTCGCTAGTGAAAATGTATTGATGTGTTTTATTCGTTTTGTGTTTATGAAAATATTCAGTATTCGCTTTGGGGTTGTCAATAAAGGGTGAAATGGAAGCTTTATTAGTGAGTTTTTTAGTCAAAATGAGATGCAATTAGTGATATTAACGCTTGTTCGTTATTAAGGTTTTTCTTTATAGAAAACAAGCTAGTATCACGGTCCGTATAAAAACCAAGCGTGCCTTTATTTGGCTAGCTACGATGACGTCATAAGCACTATTTAGTTACTCTACAAAATGGACTACTTTTTTTTTCTTTAAATGTCTAGAATTTAGTTCTTGAGAAGCTCGTGGCTAAATAATAACAGTCACTCGGGTCGATCTTTAGGTTAAGTCGTGCTTATCTAGGTTGGTCTGTGGATGGGTGACCGCCCATTACATACCGAGTTTCCTCCGTGCCTCGGAAAGCAGCTGTAGATCTTTGACCGTCGTTACAGGTCGTCAGTGGCCCAAAAAGTCTGACAAGGACAACCAGTCTTACCAAGGGGTATCGTATTACCCAGTACTAACTGGGTTGTGGAGGTCAGATAGGCAGTCGCTCCATGTAAAATACTGGTATTCAGCTGCATCCGGTTAGACTGGAAGCCGACCCCAACATAGTTGGGAAAAGGCTAGGCAGATGATGATGTCTAGAATTAAGTTCTTGAGTTGTAACGTTGTTGTTTTAAACAAAATAGCTTGCTGCGAGTAGCCATGTTAAGCTTAGAATACTTAAGCCGGGTACGCGAAGTAGATGCTCTTGCGTTATCTATCTCTGCTTCGCACAATGTCATGCAATCTACTGTTGTGGCCACATGTCTTCACACCCACATGTCAAAACTTCGTGATTTCTGTGCTATATCTAAGTTAAATATAAACCGACTGGGCGACACTTCGCGTGACCAGAGGGCTGGCTCTTTCTTTGGCCAAAGAATTAGCATTGCCATTCAGCGTGGCAATACTGCCAGTCTTCTGGTCATGTTTCCAGATGACTGCGATGCGGAGGAGTACTTTGACGCCTAAGTGTCCTATTGTCGTCGTTGTTTAGATGTTTATATTTTCTTACTTTAGTCTTATTTTTTATCTTTAGTTCAGTTCTATTTGTAGTCTGTATATAATGTAAATATATGTTTCAAATAAAAAAATAAAAAAAATATAAACTAATTATACACATAAACCTTCTGGAAGCATCATCTGCCTAGCACTCTTCCCAACTATGTTGGGGTGGGCTTCCAGTCTAACCGGACGCAGCTGAATACCAGTATTTTACATGGAGCGACTGCCTATCTGACCTCCACAACCCAGTTAGTACTGGGTAATACGATGCCCCTTTTTATACAATAAACCTTCTGGAATACATAGGAATAACAAGAATAAGAATAAATTTATTAAACCATTGTTACAAACATTTTTTTAACCTATCTTAGCGCTATGAATAATCGTAACAATTAAAACTTTAATATATTTAGAAATAAGAGGTCCCCAAACTAGGCTGCGCCTGAGTCTTGGGGGCCGGAGTTGCGTTTACTTAAAATTAAAACACATAATTTGTTGATGTGATAGTTGGCAAGGTAAGTAGGTAAATGAAGAATAAATTTTTACAAAAAAAAATGATATTACAATCTCTTAAATAATCTAAATGGTGGGGAAACCGTATCTTGATCCATGGTGAAGTTGGAAAAATCCAAGTGGACACGCAAACAGACACGAAAAGCGACTAAGTTTTTAGATTGCATACATACCATCACGCCTGTAAGCCCAGAAGGGTTAGGCGGAGGTGAACTTAATAGTACATCCACATTTCGCCAGTAATGTTAAGTCTGATGTAATAGGGGTGAGCCTATCGCCATCAACCGGGCACAAATCCAGACTCCGTGGCTGCTACTGAGAAATTCCTGATGGAAAAAACCAATAACACTTTGCCCGACCCGGGAATCGAATCCAGGGCAGCGCAGCAGTCGCGCTTGCGATCACTAGTCCAACAAGGGAGTCGAGTAAAGTTTAGATTGTCAACCAAAATTAACTGTCAAAGACACTGGAGCTTGCCAGGTTCATACCCGCAAGTTTCTTGTAGATCTATTGAAATCTAATAAAAAAATCAGTCTAAATAAACAACACCGTACAAAATATAAACTCAATTAGTCATTCATCTTACTACCAAAGTTTTTCACAAACAAATTCTTTAAAAACATAATAAAAAAAAGTTTTTTCGATAAAATCGAATGGCTCTCAAAGTTAATTTACTTGTTAGCTTTACATTGCGGGCTGAAATGGTCGGGAATCATTACCGGCCCATTTGCGGGAGGCAATCTTGTTTAACACTGACGTTAAATAATGATTCCTATTTCCTTTGGTTCCGTTGCTTCGAGACACGGAGCTAATAGATTTGAGACGCAAAGTTTGTAGATGGTGATGTTTTATTTAATTTTTGTTGAGTTTGTTGGAGATATAAAATTGATTTTGATTTTGACTGGCTCTTCGTCTAGGACTAGGAGTTTTCCGGACAAAGGGGTAGGTGTCAGAGGGTTGTTTTCAAACATTCTGTGACAGAAATGTAACTTGTACAATTTGTGCATTCATAAGTTTGTTTTGGTAATGACATTAATTTATTTTATTTTTAAATTAGATTATTACTTTTTACATTGTATATTGTTATTTGACGAAAAATGATTGTAATTTTATTTTGTGTACTACTTAGTTATAAACATTATTGTGTGGTGTGTATTTGTCTTTGATTATGTGATGTAAAACTAACATTATTTTTAAGTGTAATTACTAACTAAATTATGGATCGTTGTGTCATGCAAATAAAAAAAAAAATAAAAAAAAAAATAAGTTTATACTTAAAGGACTATGCACTTTCTGGTACAACCTCTCAATAACAACAATAGATATATCATTGGATAGATAATTTTGAATAGGTCAGTATTTACTGTGGCGGCATTTTTGAATTCGTTGTCCGTTCGGAGTTATAGGCAAAGATTGTTAGATGCCCCTGGCTAGAGGCCTTATACTCAAGGCATCCACCGGATATATATCTAAGGTCCGGTTAGGCAGAAAGTTTCATGCCTGCGACCTGATATACAATACATGGCTTGGCATATGAGGACTGTAGAAAACACAGTCCTTCAGTTTTACTTTCGTGTTTTTTTTAATTATTATGAAGTAATAAATCGTCTTAAAACAACAGATGAATGATCTTTAACTCCGAACCGACAACGAATTGAAAAAACTCGACGTAATAAAAGTAGTTAAAATAGAAACAACCTTTTCCAAAAATATAATTTATCGCTATTAGGGGGTTGTACCAGATTCCGTACTTTAATGGGCATTGTGAAATTTTATGGCAGATTAATTCGTAGTTAATTTTGCACTTAGTTAAAAAAAAAATCATGTAATTAAAGAAAGTGTTAATAGATATATTCACCCATGTAAAAAATACTGTTTATTTTTGCCGTCATGTTTTATATGTGAGTTTTAGATGAATTAAAAACGTTCAAAATCCACTACACCACACGAATCCGCTATCACTTTCAATATCAAAAATATTAGTAATTTACAAGTAACTTGTAAATTGAGAGAACCTGTAAATTGAGAGAGACAGGTAATCTGTAAGTTGAGAGACATAGGTAACCTGTAAATTGAGAGAGACAAGTTAGACAGAATGAGACATCAAACGTTCTTTAAAATAAAATAATTGCTAATTGCAATACTCGTAACATTTGGCATGGAAATTACACCATTTCGAAGACTATAAAATATGCTGGGCTCAAGAAAATCCCTAAAACAACATAATCGTGCTCAATTCTCACGTACGCAGATAATATTCTGAGAATATGCGTAATATGCATTCACGGTCTGTCTCATTCTATAGCTAAACGATTATAATCACGGTCATTGAACGCGAAGTAAACTGGGGTATTGCCCATGGTATATTTTCCTGTATTTGGCCTCTGTTATAACTAGAATAAGTTACCGTCTGGCCACGACTTACACGCTCAATCGACACGCGTGTTGCGACAAACGACTGCGAGAAATTAAACAAATTAAACTTTCCTTCATAAAACAAACATTTATTAAAATGAAAAGAAAAAAAAATACGTTTATCTATCAAAATTGAACCCGTATACAAAGTTTCGTGTCCGTGCTGTTAACCGTTGAGGAGTTCTCTCTTGAGAGAGAGGATCCTGGCTGCAGAAAAGTATTATCACAAGAACCAAAGGTTTCTGTAAAATTTCGGCTCAATCGGTTGGGGGGAACTGGTTTGAAATTCAGTTGCAAGATTTGACCAATACTATTTGACCAATTATCAAGGCAAGTTAAATAAAAGCTTATAATGATGACAGAAGATACTTAGAGCATATCTTGCGGAGTGAAGACGACCCCGTCTTCACTCCTCGTACTTACGCGAAGGAAACAAGTGAAACACGCGCGAGTTGCTTGATCCAAGTTGCATCACCTGAGGTCATGCACGCGGCGTTAGATCTTTAACTAGTTAGTGCAGTCATACAAGTGCAGTTTTATTCAAGGTTTGACAATTAAGGATAACTACGTCATATTTCTGCATCATGTTTGGTAATTTATATGAAATTAATTAAGTACCGGTTTTTTTAATTATGGTGATGGCTGACAGGGAAAATCATATTGCACCAGGTAATTCAAAAAGTACTTACTATACCCTGAAGGACGAGCCACTTAGATGATGATGATGATGATGATGAACTCAGCATTTTATTATTATCATTAGAGACATTGGTAATGCTTTAGTCGGTAGTCTACCAGAGTTCATTGAATGATCGGTGTAAATCCATCGATGTTGTTTGAAGATATCATCATCTGGCAAGTTTTTTCGTAACTTCGTTGCAGTCGGCTGCAGCTGAATACCAGTATTTTACATGGACAGACTGCCTATCTGACCTTCACAACCTATTTAGTTCCGGATAATACAATACCCCTTCGGTCTACCAGTCTTACTGGTTGTCAGACTTTCGGGCTATTGAATACCTGTAACAACTCTCAAAGATCTTCAAACGACAGCCGGGATCAACGGTTAAACGTCCTTTCCGAGGCGCGGTGTTATTTGAAAACAGTCATCTAATAACACCGATAAAAGTATCTTCATTACCAAAGAACCCCACGAAACTGCTATGAAACAAAACAATACTTACCTACGTTTATAAATCCCCAGATGGACTTGATCGAGATGACGAACAATCAACAATCCATCGTTTATTAGGCTGGACGTTGAACAAACGATGCATGCATCCCATCCCACCCGTGATTTATGTTCAACTCTCGATACACAGACTTCTCTCGTTTATATCAATGTGGAGAAAAAAGCTTTTAACGAAAATGTTATTTAAAGTAAACGCTGTAATAATGAATGTTTCGATGAAAAAGTTCTAATGACAGTTGGGAGTTGTGTCGTGATTCTAAAGTTTAGTGAAAATGTTGTGGCTTTTTTAGCTGTAGGTAGTATGAAGAAAGAGTAATTTTGTTTATTGGGATTTCGTTAAAAGAGTATATTTTTTACTTATTCTTATTCTTTTTTGCACTCAAAATTAAGCTAAATACACACATAATTACAACATATATATAGCTTACGTACAAAGAAACCTAACCTAACTTATTTTGTAAAATGTAACCAATAACTGGCTGGTGGAGAGCAGGGGAATTGCTCCATGCAAAATGCTAGAATTGATGTTTGTAATGAGGAGGAAGACACATACCACATTTTGATGAGATGTGTCTGGAATCAGTTGTTAAGATCTCAAATTGGTGTACACAATATAAATTTATCTAATGCTCTATCAGATAAAATAATTCCCATAATAAATATGGTTAAGTCCGCTTTGAAGAACAGAGTTCTGATTGATGATGTCTTGTTGTTTTGTTATTGTTAAATTAACCGTAAACTAATTTTCTTTGTATACATACAGAGTGTTATATTCGCATTAGCGAAAAACTCTTTAAATAAAGACTAAGGAAGAATAAGAAAAAGAAAAAAAAAAGGCTAGAATTAAGTTGCATCCTTCGATTTGAATGGGAGCCGACCTTATTAAAGTTGGGAAAAGGCTAGACAGATGTGCTTAATATTATTTTGTTGTTTATATTCCAAGGAGTGGTCGCAGTGGTCGCAAGCGTGACTACGGAGCATGAGATCTTGGGTTTGATTCCCAGCTCGGGCAAAATGTTATTGGGTTTCTCCATCAGGAATTTTTCAATAGCAGCCACGGAGGCCGGATTTGTGCCCGGTTGATGGCAATAGGCTCGCCCGTTATTACATGGTACTTAAAACATAACTGGCGAAATGTGGGTGTACTATTAGGTTTACCTTTGCCCAACCCTTCGAGGATTTCAGGCTTGATGTTATGATTCCGTTGATTCTTAAAAAATAACTCACAAATAAAGTGAAGCTTTCAAAGAAAAGTATCTAAGAAGAAGTGAGGAACAGTGAAACAAGAAAAGTTTCTAACTTATTTGTCCAAGAACTGTAAAGAATCTTCGCAAAATCTACCAGGGCGCCATAAATCAAAGATGGCCGTAAGTGTTTGCGCAAATATAGAAGGAGCGTCAGTACTAGGAGCGAAGCCGGCTGAGACGACCATAAATAATATTTAGGAGCCATCGATAACTTGTCTGACGGTGGCCGTTGATACTGAGGCATGGCTGCAATCTCCTATCTGCATTTCAATATTTTCTCAATATATTTAAGAAAAGAAAGGCTTGTCAGATTTGGCAAAGGTGATTTTTTCGTAAGTACCTACTTATTTGTTTAAGGATAGAAAAAATCTTGGAATTTGGATCCATGTTTTTGTCGGCGTCGTCAGGTGTTTACCTATTTGCAAAGATTGAAATTATAGATAGAAACGTATGCTTAATATAATTATGAAATGAACATCCTCCTTTTTTTTCGTCGGTTAAAAACCCGAATGCGGGGCGTTCTGGTCAACCAATATTGATCACGCATTTTTTTGCAATAAATCTGCATTACGAACTCATTAATTTGCGTTTTACCTCAAATAAAATATTTAGGTGTGCTGATGCTCTGAAAACCACGAACATTAGGTACTTACCCACATTTTTATTTTCAAAACTCTGGGTTGTCGCAAATGTTTTAGGAGGTTCTCTTGACTAGAAAGATGAAGATTTAAAATATTTATTTTTCCTTAAGAAATGTATTCTCGTTACGGAACTTCCTAATATAAAAGAATTAAAGTGGGTACTTAGACATATCAAAGCTAGAATAAGCAAGCATTACCTACAGTGGAAATATAAACTGATTATGAAAATAACGTTTAGAAAGGAAGACAGAAATAATATTTATATGGCACATGCCACAAGTGCACACAACACAAAATAAATATACAAAAAATAATAATGGATATCAATACTAAATTATTTTATCTCAGAACAAAAATAACGGAAGGAAAATTACCTTGTTGATGACCGACAATGTGTTCGCCGTGAATAATTAAAGTTGGCGGAATAAGGGAAATAACGGTAATAATTGCGTTGTAGTTATGTTTAATTTATTGATTAACCTTGTATGAATTCGTCATCAATGTAATAATGACGGCAAATGCAGAATCCAATCATTTCTCAAAATTTTAGAGAGAATCCTTTTTCGATCAGTGATGTCATTGCCAGGCGTAATGTTCACGTCCATTTGCGAGGTTTATTTCGCAACTTTATGTAAGTACGTAACTTGTACTTACTGAGAACACAGTCATTACAAGAGTCTGATTGCAAGTTTTACCAGTAAACAGTCAATTTCTGAACTAACATTTGGTTTTTGTATTACAATAACTTTCCGTAAAGACGTGGAGTTGCGGACTCCAACCCGTTAAACATTACTATAACTTCGACTTCTTGACTTACTGTACTACCTAAATAGTATTACAACATTAAAAAAAACAAACAGACATTTTTTTTTAAATCAATCTACGACCGACGAAAGTCACCCCCATAGCTTTCCAGTCCTCCCTGAGTGTGACCATCTCAGGCAAATCTCCCATAAACGCCTCAAGTTCATCATGTGAACAAAACATCACACAGAAAAAAAAAACAGGTTAAAAAACAAATTCTAAAAGACGCAGCAATTTTTATGAACAAACAGCAAATATCCTAGCTTACAATGCTTGTAGAAACCTCGATATCGCTAAGACTACCAGTCCAGTCTACAGAATTATTTACCAAAGCTTTTGAGACGGTCCAAGAGGCTACAATCTTTGAAGCCACGATCGCCAATTTATCATTGCATCTTTGAACTTCGAAGCCCGAGGTTATTCTTAAAAAAATTGCGGTTACTGTGGTTATTCTGCAATTTTTGTTTGTTCTTTTTGAGTGTAATGTCATGTTCTTTTTTATGTGAGACAAAAAACTGGTTTTTAATCTTTAAATGTGATTTTGTTTTAAGCGAGTTAGGTATATGAGAGGAACTTTACCAATTTAAAGCGTTTGAGAATGCGTATAAATCTATGCTACTGGTTGATTTGTGCAGCTATTTTTTTTTCTAAAATGATATCTATTTCGTCATTTTTTATAGTCCTTGCCGAGTATGTAGAATAACAATTGTATTCGTTTAATTGTTGTTACTTTAGTTTTAGTGGTTCAGTAAGTAGCATTCATGTATTTAATTTACATCCAAGTACATTAAGCTGATCTTGGGCGTCAAAAGTTCCAAAATCTGGCAAAAGTCAAGTCAGCTTACCAGCCGCTGTCGTCTTACACAGTTGCTGAGTTAAACAGGTCAGAGAGTAAGCTCAGGTATTCAGCTGATGAGGTAAGACTGAGAGTCATCACCAACACAGTTGAGAGAAGGCTAGGCAGATGATAATGTTACACCAAGCTAATTTGAACCTGGGGGAGGTTAGGAGACCCTAGACTTCTACGATCAGATTATACAGAGTGTAAACAGACCCTTCACGAAGCCGTCAACCAAGCATTCTGTACATCAAAGTAAATAACTTTACGCAAAAAATATTGCTATAGGACTCGATGGAATGCACTCAAAGCATTGTGCTGATGGATGGATCGAATAGTACGGGGGTCGTGGAGGTGTTTAAAGTAAAAATCTTACATTAAAAACATGCATTTAAAAAAAAAAAACTTGTGAAAAATTGGAACTTTAACTCCCAATATCTCCGTAACTAGAAGGTTCCCAGGTCTGGTCTACAACAAAAAAAATGATCGCAGTGACGGGGAGAACAAGTGCCTTTCGGCTTCGTTAAGGGTCTATTTAAACCCTTTATTAATAAGAAGTATTTCTCAAAGAATTACTCTCCTAAAAATATATTTACAAACTGGCTATAAATACAAATGAGACCAAAAATAAATACCAACCATGATTCGAGAATACACCCCGGTCGACTGCGCTCGGTGCCTCGGTCCGAAACTCTGAACGTCCGATTGAATACGTGCCTCACTTACAATACTACGATTTTCTGTCCACTGTATGTATAAACATTTGTTATGTATTAAATACATGTTCTGAATTTTAATACTAAGAGATTAAAGTTATTTTTGACAATAAATACAGGTGGTATTAAAAAATATGTTCTTTTTCTGTACCTGAGAGGTTCGGTTGTTGTTCGATCATTGTTACAAACCTTCAACCGCAAAGGTTTCTTTTTTCTTGAATAATGCTTGAGTTGTGGTTACTGGTAGACGGTTTTTTACTTAAGTAATTATTTACACAGTTACATATGCATACAAAAGACGTACATACTTCTTATCAAGTCAAATCATACAAGAAAAAATGGACATGTTTTACATTCATTTAAAATTGACAACGACAACATAATTATTTTGGTCTTCCACATCGTACTTGCCAAATCTTTTCAAAAGAAAACTTTCTGAATCCATTAAAATCCTATTTTATTCTCCCTTAACTCCCAATTATAATTCCAATCAAATCTTCCTTTTCTAACATAGCCTATATTTAGCAAAAATAATGAACTATTTCGCCGACTTACAGGCGTATAATCAAATGCTGGAGAACGGAACTGGGGACCCAACGTGATTAGCAGACGAGACCAGAAAGTTAATGCTGTTAATAGCTAAACGAATCGCTGGGAGGAAATTGCGTCCCACTTGAGATAGAATTTGGTTGATTGGGCACTGGGTTAGAGGTCCTGCTGGGTAGGTATATATTTTTCTTAGATAGAGAGGGATTAAAGCTGATACGCCATTACGTAGAAAATAACGACGTCATCTTGGAACGTTTCGAAGTATCTAGATGATAGCAGTTTTTTCCTCGAAATCAAAAGTATTCAAATAAGAAAAAAAGTGACTTATGAAACTTCCCCAATGCGCCCTTTCACTACTTCCTCCTTAATGTCATAGCTATGGAAGGAATATGGGAGAAGTGGCACAGCATTGGGATATAGGTATAGCGTTGGGTTATAATCTACATCACTTGAAAGTTCCGAGTAAATCGGTTTCTTTTAGGCCAGCGTGCTCCACCCTAAGCCGCGTAATATTTACACAGCATAACAAGAATTTGTGTGGCATACCTACTACAACTAAAAAACTCGACTGCTGAAAAATCACGCTCTTATTAAATTCAGGGTTTACAAGGTAAAATCGACTCCTCGTATTGTTGAAGTCGGTTAAAATTTAGCCTATGTTACCCGGGCCATAATAACGAATCGATTGACACCTCATTTATCAAAATTGGATGAATAGTTTAGGCACTACTTAGGAACGTACGTAAATACAAACATACATACATACATAGACTGCTAAAATCATAACCCTTCAAAAACGTTGCAATTTGAACGAAGCACGAACAAGTTGAGTAGATTAAACAAATAACTTTATTTTATTTTGCTAGAGAATCATTCCACAACTTGAGCTTGAGAGCAGCGGTGGCCCAGTGGTGGAGACCCCGACTTACGAGCAGTAAGTCGTGGGTTCGAACCCAGCCAGGCGCATTACTTTGTGTAAGTTATTTCATCACCACTGCTCTCAAAAACGGTGAAGGAAAACATCGTGACGAAACCGGCATGTCCTAGAACCAAAAATTGGAAGACATGTGACATCTACCAACCTGCACTGGGCCCGCGTGGTGGATTATAGCCCATTCCCTCTCATAGAGAGGAGGCCTGCGTCCCAGTAGTGGGAACATTAATAGGCTGATTATGCTTATGCATTCCACAACTTAGTATTTACCGCAAATCTGATAAATGCTTCATTAAAAATAATACCATGTTTATGCTAATTTCCAAACTAAAGCCATTATATCAATTTCTTTTTGTCGTTTACACATTTGGAGCGGAACTGTCGATACATGTGTCGGTGATAAGAATACTATCAATACAAGAAAGGAAGGTGAATCAAACTCATCAATCGATTTAAATAAAATTGAAGTGTCTGTTTGTAATTTCAAAATTACTTTTAGGGTTAAAACGGGGAAACAGGGAAAACGGTAAAAATGCTTGGCCTACGTCCAGCGATTGATAATATTTTTGTAAATATGATGCTGATGACAAATGAGGAGCTCGTGGCTAAATAATAACAGCCGCTCGGATCGATCTTTAGGTTAAGCCGTGCTTGCCTAGGTTGGTCTGTGGATGGGTGACCCATTACATACCGAGTTTCCTCCGTGCCTCGGAAAGCACGTTAAGCCGTTGGTCCCGGGTGTCATTTGTAGATCTTTGACAGTCGTTAGGTAGTCAGTGGCCCAAAAAGTCTGACAACCAGTCTTACCAAGGGGTATCGTATTACCCAGTACTAACTGGGTTGTGGAGGTCAGATAGGCAGTCGCTCCATGTAAAATACTGGTATTCAGCTGCATCCGGTTAGACTGTAAGCTGACCCCAACATAGTTGGGAAAAGGCTAGGCAGATGATGATGATGCTGATGACAAATGACTTTATAGAATCTACTAAATGCCTGCCGAATATCATAATTGTTACCCGGACTTTTCCTTTGGGAAATCCCAAAGGACTGATTATGATTTGAGCAGTGTATGTAACATTTTTATGTTCGACCGTAAAACCGCCTAAACCACAAAACCGATTTAGTTTAAGAATAATAGTACCTAATATGACTATGGCTCGTTGGTCTAGTGGCCGGAAGCGCCACTGCTGAGCATGAGGTCCTGGGTTCGATTCCTAGGTTGGGCAGTGTTTATTGGGTTTTTTCCATCAGGAATTTCTCGGAGTCTGGATTGTGCGCGGTTGATGGCAATAGGCTCGCCCCCTATTACATGGGACTTAAACATAACTGGCAAAATGTGGGTGTACTATTAGGTACACCTCTGCGGGGATTACAGGCGTGGTGTTATGATGTTTATGTAGTATCTAATATACACATGTGTGTAAACTCCTAAATTACGAAATGCGAAAACCGAAAGAATTACATCGATTTCTTGTTTTATACACTATTTTTTTTTACACTGTTGGATTTTATATTTTTTCTCCTTTTTCCAAATATGGGTGATTTGGTGTAGGTATGTGTTATTTAGCACGTCTTCCTTTCACCCATCCAAATTGGTATTTCCAACATTAATTTTTATTTGGTTTCGAATATCCATTTCCTTTGAGTCAGTTTATTGATAAGAAAAGGATTTTCCTTATGAATTTAACCTAATTTATTTGGGGTTACCCACGGGGTCAGCTTATAAATGGTGTAACAAGACCCTTAACGAAGCCGAAAAGCACTTGTTTTCCCCGTGTTTGCGATCATTTTTTTGTTCTAGACCTACCTGTACCTGTGAACCTTCTAGTTACGGAGATATTGGGGTTAAAAGTTCCAACTTTTTCCCAAGTATTTTTTTTAAATACATGTATTTTTAAAAAAAAAACTTTCAAAAAATCGTACATTAAAAACATATTTTTAATGTACGATTTTTACTTTAAACACCACCACGAGAGCGTTACATTAAGTCCTACCGTAAAATGTAATTTTTCACCTCAAAAAAAAAAGTAGTTTCCCAGCAATAATTTTTGCGTAAACTTAGTTTGATGTACAGAATGCTTTTTTTTTTTTTTTTTGGTTGGTAAATCATCAAATGACCCCTCCACTCTGGGCGGAGCGGAAGGGAGTGTCAGACTTGTGCTGACTAAAACCCATCCATGTTCCTTCTTTGCCCTTTGTGTTCCAGGGCCACGGTATCTCTTTCGAACAGTCCCTTGGTTGACGGCTTCGTGAAGGGTCCGTTTACACCCTGTATAATTCTGTTCTTCCATACATTTCTTTTAGCCGTTATTTCAGCAGCCATTCCCGTTTTCGCTTCATTCCTAAGTTAGTTCAGTGGTAAGTATGAATGTGGAGGTGGAATACAGAATTAACTGTATGGTTGCCGACTTACCTCAGAAAAAATGTTGGCAGACCAACAGCCAGATAATAATCCTTATCCTTGCTTCCTTACTTATACTTATATACTTATTATTTCTTACATAATAGTTATATTTTTAAATATTTCTTAAAAATAAACCATATAAAAATCATTTAAAAATATAAAAAATAGTGGTCCACCGGTATCGGGAGCAGGGTCCAAGCTAACGGTGGTTAGGGCTCCAGAGACAGGAACCTCCTCACAAAGCGAGCCGTATCGAGGAGTACTGCCTTCTGCATCAGGCCCTTGATCCAACCGCCTAAGGAGAGCCTCGAAATATGGTCGTCGAGGCTCTTGGCTATAAGGCCACTGGCCGTCACGACGATCGGCACAATGATAGCCGAGTTCACGTTCCACATGCCGACTACCTCATGTGCCAAGTCGAGACATTTTTTTTGTTTCTCTTTCTCTTATTATTATTAATATTATAAAAGAGAAAGTAAGTTTGTTTGTTACCATTTCACGCCTAAACCACTGAACCGATCATCTTGAAATTTTGCATAATACGTTGTCAGGTGTACAGAAACGAACATAGGATACATTTTATCCCGAAAAAAGGTACTGTGTCCGAGGAAAAAATAATAACGTTCTTATGATAATAGATGGCGCCACGTGTCTTTCGAATCATAATTGAATTATATTATTGCAAGCAGAGTACAACGCGAATTGATTGTCAAATTCTAAATTAAAGGGAGCCAAGCCGAGGGCATAAGTTAGTAATAAATAAAAAAAATTATTTCTACAAAAACCTTCAACATTGCTTAAATACTAGGTCGCATGAATTGAGATCGAGAAGGGTGGGACGCATTCACATTCAGAAGATCGCGAATAAGCAAGAGGAGCTCTATACTCCAGTAGCGAAGGGTTAATTTTTGTAAGAGGTAATCTGGAGTACATAATCTTTAATGTGAATATATTATTTGCCTATAGAATACTGACTGCCATTTTTAAAGGGGAAGCCGGTAGGAATCGAGTTGTATGAATCCTTCGCCACTGCTATACTCAGCAGTGGTTGGAACAAGGCGAACAATCACGATGATGAATCTTCATCTGCCTAGCCTTTTCCCAACCATGTTGGGATCGGCTCCTCAATGATGGTGATAATGTAGATAGGAATTATAAAAGAGCTGACCACAAAGTGGTTTGAGTGAACGATGACATGACTATCATTGAAATGGAAGTGAATGAACTCTGAGATGATGTACCATAGAATACAATGAGTTATTTACTAAGTATACTAGCTGTGCCCATTGGTTTCACCCGCTGTTCGGCTTTTAAGGGTCGTAGGGTAATATTAAATAGCTCATAATACTCCTCTAAAATTAGGCTTTCAAATGCAAAAGAACTTTTCAATTCCAACTGATAGTTCCTGAGATTAGCGCGTTTAAAGAAAAAACCTCTTCAGCTTTATTTTATTATAGGATAGATGTAAAAAACCTAAAGTCCGACAGCCAGACTTACCATGGGGTACCGTAACTGGGTTGTGGAGTTTAAATAGGCAGTCGCTCAATATAAAATACTGGTTATTCAGCTGCATCCGGTTAGACTCGAAGCCGAACCTAACATAGTTGGGAAAAGGCTATGCAGAAGATGCTGATGACGTAGTCCTGCAATGGATCAGACACATTGCATGCGCGTACGCAGGATACGAGTCATATGGAGCAACTACAAAACTAACAAATTCAATAAAGTCGTTTCCATCGTCATAATATTTAGTGGTTAATCAAATTAAAAAACTGTGAACAGAAAAGAACCTGACTACAACAACTTTTTTGCATGTTTCAATACTTTACCGTCGGCAGCCGGTACAATTATATTATTATTTTTAAGACACGGGTAAATCCGTGAGTCATGACTCGACTATCGTATCTTGAGAAATGTTCGTATCTATGTGTGTTATATACTCGTGAACAAGAATATCCAGTTATGTGTAGAGATAGCAAGTCATGTGTTAATGAATGGCTTATGTACTTTTTGTGTAAAGTTGGTTAACACTTAGTTGACGTTATAACTTGTTTTACGTATTTTATAATCGTCAATGGGCGATTGTAAATCCCGACTTGGTATATGGGAAATTTGAAAAATTGAGTTTTGAGTGAATAAAAGGGTAAGGGTATTAAAGGTTGATTCTGTTTAATTAAAACATGGAGTGGGTACTTCGCCAAATATCAAAACTTTTTATTAAGATATATCCAATAAAAGCACTAATGGTTGTTCTATTTACATGATAGTATTTATATGGTACTATGGAAAAAGAAAGATTTTAAATAGAATTAAATATTTTGGGATTTCCGCATAGATCACTTAAATATGATACATAACTATGAAACCCACAAAAATACCACAAATTAAATGTACAATAACCTGTCCCTTCAAAAATACCCGAAATCCATAAAAATGCGTCCGTATGCCTTTGGTAATAATGAAATTATTATCATTTTATCTTGCCAATAAAATGGTAACAATGTCATTATTACCAATGACGTAAACAATAAAATTATTATTAATAATAAAAATTTATCATGCGAACGGTACAAGGAACAACAAAACTACGTATTCGTTAGTATTTAACGTACGGACTTGACCTCCACGAACCAGTATCTGAAGCCGACCACCGCGTTCTGGTCGCATCACTAAAACACTTATTTATTTATTCAATAAAATAATAATAAATAATTTATTCAAAAGAAATATTTATTCAATCAAACATTCTGAGTGATGACAGTGTATTTATTATAAAATAGTGCTTATTAATTTGTAAAAATGTGGAAAAATTGTGTGTTTTTTGTGTCTACCTTACTATGGAGTTCAGTACGTAAGTATATGATCATCTGACTGAGAATTCACGTGCGAATTTAGACCTTAATGTTTCTGTGCAAAGGTAATTTTAGTGTGAATTATTTTGGAGTTTCGAACTAATATTCTGATCAAACATTTTGTGTGCAACAAGAATTAAACAATCCGATCATGTCACGTTGTTTTGTGATTGAAGAACGTGAGTCTGAGATAGAACATTATTAAGATCTATCTACACTACACGATAGAGAGATAGATTGATTACTTTAATGATTGTATGAAGCAAATTTGCTAGCTCCTATCACAGATTCATCTGCTTATATGAGGAAAATAAGGAAGTTAAATATACCTACCTCAAGACACCTTCATTTTTGTCGCCTTAAAAACTGGTATTTTTTATAATTTACAACTCTGCAGTCATATTATTACTAAGACAAATTTTAATACCCACCTAGCTTTAGAAATTGTTTCTTTTTTATACGAACACAAGATTGTTTGTTCAATTTGTTAGCTAATTAGTTTATTATTTACAAGTTTCCTAGTATATTTCCTTATTTACAGCATTTTACTATTAAATTATTAGGATTAACTTATATTATACCTCGTATAATTATTATAATTGGCTGCTGGCTTATATTGAACTTTTCAAATGATAAAAGGGTATAATAAGTACCTTATACCTGCTTAATAATAAGTACCTAAATACCTACTTAGATAATAATAGTTAGGATAAATCCTAAGGTAACATTATTATTAAGAAATCCTTGTAGTATTCGATCACGTCTCGAATCAAATTTATTGATACTAGGATAGCAGATATCCTTATTGTTATGCTTAAGATGGAAGATAGCTGGATTGCAGTCGACTGTAGGAATACCAATGCAAGAATCTTCGTTTAAAATCTTTGTTTCTCACGATTACTATACAGTTTATATCTATCTTTGTATATTTTATTGGTTGGTAGTTGTTTCTTTATTATAGGTTAAGACGTGTTTCTTTTTGCCAAAAAAATATTAATACTTTCTTCTTCTTTTGGTAAGAATAGTTTTATATTGCATGTATACACGACTACCAATCAAGTTATACAAAACCAAATTAAGCTGATCTCTCATTGTACGGGAAGCTCATACAAAGCGAGGTCAGGTTATACTGGATATGTATAGCTCGATATGTAGCCGTGTGTACGTCTTAATTGGCAAATAAAAAGTTTATTTCTCCTCAAAAGAATACAGATATTGCAAGTTCAGGTTCAGTGCAACAGAAACTAGGCAAAAAATACAGAAAACATCTTTCGAGTAATTTACCTTAAAGCCAGCATTACCGGTTTATTTTATACGTCAATAACCTACCAGTGTTCATGTTCTCTTGGTATTTTTTTGCCTGGTTGTACTGTTCTGTACCAATCTTTGGTCAATTACTGCATTTTTTTACTCTGTGGTAGGTAACCAGTTTTATGAAGCCTCCATGGCTAACCATATTTAATGGTTTTGTTTACAACACTTTTAAATAATGGGTTGTATAGTAATTAAGTTTACTCGTTGATAAAAATTTGCTAGAACAAGCCAAGTTTAGATAGCTTAGGAATGAATTCTTTGTATCCATTTTAAATTCTGTTTGACATTTATTTATTGGTGTAAAAAAATGAGGTTGACATTCGTGAAACCAAGCCATAAATTCACGTTTTCAAAAACATTCGAAAGCCACCGTTAGTTGTTGTTTTTTTTAAATACCGCATTCGGGTGTTGACTCATGTTGTGTTCGATTTTTAAACTAGTTTTCAAAGAGAAATATATCCAAATACACGGACAGATACTTACCTACTGTTAATTAGATTATTTAGAAACTTTTTGATGCAGATTTAATAACATCCACCATTTCTTACAACTGACTGCAATGAATTTTACAACCATGAAGGTAGGAAATAGTGATTTTTTTCCGTAGTTTGAAACCTCAGATGAAACTACCAAAGATAAGTTCACACGGGAATTCCAAGTTCTAACTACTTCGAACACGTGTAAACTAGCTAATACGTACTATGAAACAAGATAAATACGATAATAACATGTATCCGTTTAATAAATGGATGCATTGCAAGCTATGATATGTAATTTACATAATGGAAAATAGGTCTTTAAAGGGTTGGCGCCTATTTGTCTAATGCAGTAATTGAAAGATGAATAAAATTGCGATTGCATGTTGTGGTCTTTTACTATAAGTGTAGAAGTAACTATGCCAAACACTTTGTGAAAGTTGCAATTGTGCATGTTGTGGAATTTTACTACAAGTGTAGAAGTAACTATGCCAAACACTTTGTGAAAGTTGCAATTGTGCATGTTGTGGTCTTTTACTTTAAGTGAAGGAGTAACTATGCCAGACACTTTGTGCCATGTCCTGTGTATCTGTTATTGGATATGAAAAAACGAAGTAGTGAAGATTATAAAGAATACACATTTTAATAGATTGATTAAGATATGGTTTAAAATGTTGAAGCAAATAAAACTCTGTTGGACTGGATTCCTGTTGACATTTTACTATTTATATTTTTATAGAAAAGTAAAGCAATTAAGAAACGAATCTAATGAGTTAACCAAATACACCGAAAGTTTTGTAAATTGTTTAAAATTAAGTTAACAACTATCTTAATGATTTGAACTTGAACAATAATTCATAAAGATGTTAGCGTCAAATCTACATTCGTAGGTATTATTGAGATAAAATAGTCATAACACACACATTTCCTTGTGACGTTACGACACTAAGGTTATCAGTTTAATTGCACTTACGACAAATTATTAAAAACAATCGACTTTTGCTAGTACAATCATAATAATGTTTTATGACTACGTAGGACCACTTACGTGGTAATATGGTGTACGGTTGTATGGTGTACATAATAAAGAATATTCTATCTATCAATCTATGAACAAAAAAGCAGGTTTTTGAAAGGCACCAATAGTAAGATTTTTTCTTCAATTTTCTGCCTTTGATTTTTCCGGCGGCTGTATCTGTCAGACGGTTCGAAAAAAGATGGACGAAACAAAAATTTCCCGATGTCCCCTTTTCCGGAGCGAATAAAAACTCCGGTACAATTTTAACTGTAGAAGTGTAGATGTTACAGAAAGACACCTGATAGTTTGTTTTGTTTATATTAGGATGCTATAAGTTAGTTTCTGTAGGTTTGTTATGGTTTTGTGGCTAAACAAACACACAAATATTTCTATAGAATTTTGATTAAATTGAAAGAGATATCTGGTCACAGGCTATATTTAAAACATAACCGTGGGATAATTTTCGACTATAACCCAAGCATAACCGCGGGCAAAAACTAGTTCTACTTCCTATCATATCCTACTAATATTATAAATGCAAAAATTTGTGAGAATGTATGTTTGTTACTCGAACCTTTCACGCAAAAACTACTGAACGAATTTGGATGAAATTTGGCACATAAATAATTTATAACTTGGATTAACACTTAGGATACTTTTTCCTCTTTTCTTTTTCTGTTTTATCCTTTAAGACAGATCACGTGGGAAATTCTCGAACAACACGCTGGCAAAGCCGCGGGCATAAGCTAGTATTGAATAAAAAGACCAACAAATAACCTCATTAAACCCTTTTCCTTTTTACAGTCAGTCAGTCAGAGAGCTGCACAACCCCACTAGGAAGGTCAAGCTATTGCGTCTCTCTCTATGAATGTCCGAGCCTCCGAAATGCCCTCGAACAGCGACCACTACCTAACAGTGTGGTCAGCTTCTTGAGAAGATCGCAATGCGGCTTTGAAGGGTATGTGCCCACGGTGTGCTGCGGGCCACTGCCTACGAACCAAGAGGAACCACCAACGCCTAGGCCTACGGTAAGAGACAATACTTGATAGATCATCTGTTTCTGTAAGCCTGGTCTGATAAATACATCCTCATTTTTTAAACAACATTACAACTGTTAATATTAAAACGCGAATTAAAAAAAAAACCTGTGAAAAAGTTAAAACTGTGGTCTTTGGTTTGGTTGACTGGTAGAGAATGCCTTGTGGCATTAAGTCCGCCTATGTATCACTATTGTACATGAAGTTTAAATAAATAAATAAACTTTGACCCCAGTATCTCCGTAACTAGAAGGTTTCCCAGGTATGGTCCAGGATCAAAAAAGGATCGCAATGACAGGGAGAACAAATACCCCTCGGCTTCGTTAAAGATCTTTTTACATCAATTATACTGAAATATCTGTCGTGTCTGCAGCCAGTACTCAATGCGGTCCGCTCAGTGTAATAATAACCATAAACAGCTGACAGAATACCTAAGTTATATCCTCCACATTTCATCAGAAGGAAATAACTTCGAGATAATAGACTTGGCGACCTTTACCTTAAAAGGCAATCATAACTCTTTGATCCTGTTGCTATGGGCATGGCCGACGGAACCGGAATTAACGTTAAGCTTTAAGGTGTTCCAGTATAATGTATCATGTAAATGATACATTATACTGGAACACCTTTTGAACATACTTGTAATAAAGATATGAGAAAAAGTAGCAAGGTGGACGATATCAATTAACTTGAGAATAAAGGTGGTTTTTGTCTTTGACAAATTTTTGCATACTGTTTTAACTTGCTTTTGAAAATAATTATGCCATGATGAAACAGATGTTCCAAGGTTTACAAATAGAAATTATGAATGGACCTATTTCATACTTTTTTTTTTTTTTTTTCGGATGGGAAATCATCAAATGACCACTCTGGGCGGAGCGGAAGAGAGTGTCAGAATTGTACTGACTAAAACCCATCCATGTTCCTTCTTTGTCCTTTGTGTTCCAGGACCACAGTATCTCTTTCGAACAGTCCCGTAACCTATTATAATATATGTACTTGCTACAGGCTGACTTTTAAAGAAACGGTAACTGAAGTAGCTGGGCTACAGGCCCGAAGGCACTTAAGAAGCCGATTCTTTCCGTTCGGTCCGGGTGCAAGGCACTCTACGTAATGTCTAGTGGGCTAGCAGGAAGGGTATGGTGCCGTGTTTGGAGAAATCAGTACATCTTTCCCGCACCATGCAGCCATCTCAGGAATCGTCTTAGTTAAATTTCAGGCCTGTATCATATTTCTCCACAAAAAACTCACCAATCCTTAATAATTTCAACAGCAACGACCAACCCAGGCCCCGAACCAGGGCAGCAATGCGTACAGCCAAGAGGACTCTTCTCCAGCTCCGAGAAACCAGTGTGGTGTGGACACCAATGGAGACAGAGTTTATGGAGGAACCTTCACAGACTTGGATGAGTTCCCCTGGATGGCATTGTTGGGCTATAGAACTCGTGAGTACTGATTTTTATTTTTTAAACATAGGCGAAAAGTTGAAGTTTTATGTACTACCAAAAAAGCGATGATTCCTGGTGTCCACCACTGGCTGGTCCACCAGTGGTGGACAGCGAAAATTATTTTTTAAAATCGTGTCGCTGTCCGCCACTTTTGGACAAGCCCGGGGGTGGACATAGGAAATCATTATCTATAGAGTACAGAATAGTCAAATGGATTTGTTGATGGCAAAGATGGTTGACACTAGATAGGTCTTTCCGTTTTTTTTTTTTTTCCGGGTGGGATATCATCAAATGACCCCCCCACTCTGGGCGGAGCGGAAGGGAGTGTCAGACTTGTACTGACTAAAACACATCCATGTTCCTTCTTTGCCCTTTGTGTCCCAGGGCCACGGTATCTCCCTTGTGTAGTAAAAATAATAAAATCATTTACTTCCAGTAAAAATAAATAGAGTCAAACATTTATTATTTGGAATCAAACTATTTATTTCAACAAAACGATAAAGCTGCAGTCACAGTTATAATAACTTGTGGAAGTACTGTAGTTGCCAATTGAATGAATCTGGCTTTACTTAATCTATCAACTTGACAAAAGAAAAAAAAAAAAAATTCAGTAAATGTTCTTCAATTGACTGCTCAACGTACAGATCCATATAACATATCAAGAGCTTTTAGTTCAGAAAGTCGAGTGTCTTGATGGAACGAGTAGAAGTTCCCAAAAGGGCCATTTAAGAAATTGATGCTGTCTCCTCGTCGACCTTGTAACATTTCAGCTTTTAAAACCTGTTTGAAGTTCAATTCGGTTTTGGTATCTATAGGCATATACATAAGATGCATATTAAAGCCTGTCGAAGATGATCATTCTTGAGAATATATCTGCTGGATATAATAATAGTAGTTTTATAATATGCTATTAATATAATTTGTCTTGAATGTTATAACGTTTAACGGTGAAACGTTATTTATTTATTTTTCTGGAAGAACAAGTGTATATTTAAACATTTTAAAATAGTACTTTTTTAATATCATTTTCATAGAAATGGGAAACCTAGGGGGTGGTCTATATATTTGAAATCAGAATCGGAGATTATTACTAATTTCAGAAAAATAATCGCAGATCCATTTAAATTCTAGTCGTCACCCAACTGACAACTTAAAATGCATAACAGTAAAGACGATAGTTGAGTAAGTAGCGTTGGAATATAATGTAATTTTTTTTTGTGCAGGTAAAGGAACTATTTCATACCAGTGTGGTGGTGTTCTGATCAACCATCGTTACATCCTGACTGCTGGTCACTGCATCAAAGGAGCTATTGAGAGAGAAGTGGGAACTTTGTAAGTAATTTGTTTCTTTTGATTTCAAATAACCTTTAAAACTCAATAGCAACCATATTGTATCGAGAATAAAGTTCACTGTGGTTTTGACAGACTTATTAGGGACAGCAACTAAACTTCAAATTGATTGTTCCAAAATTAAAACTCACTCTGTTTTTTTATACAAGGTGTAACATATCATACATAACACCTGACGTGTGGTCTCTCGGACCATGAAACTGAAGCACTTTTGTTCCACGAGTTCTTGAAATTCTCAAAAAAAAATTGAACTAACGCAGTCAGCTGATCAACATGTATGGTAAAACTAGAAAAAGCGGTATGAATTTTAAAAAGTCATAGAACAAAGTTGTTCAGTTTCATGGTATGTGACACCACACGAGAGGTCTTGCATTTATTATGCTACACCCTGTATAAAATCAGATGTAAAATAGCTTTAAAAGAATTAAAGCTAAGTTTCAATGATTTGTCTAAATATACCATAATTAGAAGTTATATTAGAGCTAATTACAAATCATATTTATAGTACCTACATAATACTAATTATTTAATATTGATTTAAATAATTTTGATCTTAATTAGTGTACCTACATACCTGACGGTAAAGTGTAGGTAGGTGTAAATACCAGCTAGATTTTCCGTAGTTCCAAATCAATCATTTTAGATTGTTTTAATTAAGTGTGGTTCTTGGACACCAATTAAACTTAATTACAATCTGCATTTGGAATAAAAAAATACCCTGACTTGATTAAATTTATACATACATTAATGTTTTTATTAATATACCAGTTTTAAACCCATATGGAGTCTGGTATCTACCATTTTTTATCTTATAAATAGATTTTGTTATGGAAAATTCCTTGACTGCAATTACAAACTGACGTAAACAAAAATACAAAATGACGCAGACCTCTAAATAAACCAAATTAAAGTTATTTACGCTGTCTTGATTGTACCCACATACATATAGTGAGGAAAATAGATAATAAATAATTATGTAGTTTTGTGGTTTTAAATGTTTGAGGAAAACATAGAAAATCTGTTTGTTTGTATATTTATGAGGGAATGGTATTTTTAGTATCTATGAGGATGTAACTTCCTATTATTGTAACGGGTTTAACACGACCATGTATAATTTAAAATCACAAATTACTATATTGATTTGCATCATATACACAAAGAGTACAATCTTTTTTTTTCTCTTCTATTTTATTTTGTACTTGAACTATAAAATAAAATAGAAGAGTTAAGTTCAAATTTAACGGTTAAAGGTTAATGACAACCTTTGTCACCGTCACCCACATGTCTATGAGACAAGTGGGTGACGACACTCATCATCTGCCTAGCGTTTTCCCAACTACGTTGGAGTCGGCTACCAGTCTAACTGGATGCAGCTGAATACCAGTATTTACACGCAGCGACTGCCTATCTGACCCCCATAACCCAGTTATTACTGGGTTAATACGATAAGACTTTCGGGCCTCTGACTACCTTTAACGACTGTCAAAGATCTATAACTGACAGCCCAACGGCTTTCCGAGACGAGGGGGAACTCGGTATGCAATTGGTGAAATAGTGGTCACCCATCTACGGCCCAACCTAGGCAAGTGCGGCTTAACCTGAAGATTGATCCAAGCGGCTGTTATTATTATTTGACCACGAGCTCCTGACTGAGAATGTCAAAGTGTTTGATAGATATTCGGCTGTCATTTTATTTTCCAACCCCAGACTTGACAGACTGTTACCTTGTCCTCTAGTTTCTGTATACCCCTTTGGGAAAAAGGCGTTTATAAATTATTTATTTATTTAACACTTCAAGCACAAAAGTACAGAGGCGGACTTAATGCCATAGGCATTTTCTACCAGTCAACCTTTGGGTGATGCAGAGACAAGCAGTGGTAGGTGTAGATCTGAAAATAATTTTAAATAATACTAAGATTAACTACAAGGATATATGCAATAATATAAATATATATCAAAATTTAGATTAATGTAAATAGACATTTACACGAATATACTAAAGTAAAAACACAAACCATGGAGAAAACATTACCGTTGTGACGAAACTGCCAACTTCAATTAAAACCATCAATCATGGCTAGGCATGGCTTCAATTATGGTTTTACGATTTCAATCGCGACTACTGAGCGCGTGTCCTGGATATGTAACCAATCGTTGGCATAAGGATCGTCGCCATCGAGGATCGTCAGGAGGACACGGTGGAGCACACCGTGGAGTTCTGCCCCGCTTGGGCGGAGCACCGCCGTGTCCTCGTAGCGGCGATTGGCGGCGGCGATCTCTCGCGTCCGGCCTTGGTTCAAGCCATGGTCCGGAGCGAGAGGGAATGGGCAGCCGTCACCTCCTTCTGCGAAGCAGTCATGCTAGTGAAGGAGGTGGCGGGACGTGAGAGGGAAAGAACCTCACGTCCCAGTTGCCGCGGGAGACGCCCTGGGCGTCGGGGGTCACGTGGTGGCTCCCGGCCACCGTAGGCGCGGGCCTGTGGACGGCGAGTTATGGGCCAGCTCGCCGTCCGGCCGTCTTATGACGACAGGCCGTGTCGACGGCGCGTTCGTGTTCCACGTGCGCCTCAAAGAGATGTCAGCAAATAAGTAGGGGTCCGCAAGGGCCGATGCCTGCCAGGGCTGCGGGACTGTTCGAAAGAGATACCGTGGCCCTGGAACACAAAGGGCAAAGAAGGAACATGGATGGGTTTTAGTCAGTACAAGTCTGACACTCCGTTCCGCTCCGCCCAGAGTGGGGGGTAATTTGATGATTTCCCATCCAAAAAAAAAAAAAAAAAAAGGATCGTCGCCATGACGGACGAAAGATTAGCAGAGGAGTTATATGGTATAATATAACTCCTCTGCCAATCTTTCGGGTCTCAGTGTTAAATAATAATTATATTAATAATTTCGTTTCCTATTCTTTTAGAACAACAGTCCGTCTAGGAGAGTACGACACCCAGCAAGACGTGGACTGCGTGGACTCGGTCTGTGCTGATCCTCCTCAAGAGATCCCGGTTGCGTCTGCGCTGGCTCACCCTGGATACTCCGATCAGAATAAGAACAGGCATGATGATATTGGTATCGTGAGGATGGCGAGGAGAGCTGCTTATACATGTAAGTATTATTTTATCAATCGTCCATTCTGTAAGGTTTCTGGGGGGCATAGACAAGTAACAATTGTGTTTCGAAATTATCAAGATAGAATGAAAGAATAAGTATTTATTAGACTCGCACAGGACAAAAAAAAAACATGATTGAATTCACAATAAACGAAAATTATGTAAAAAGTATACATAAGAAAAAGATAAAACAAATAAATTGGTCTTGTACGAGGCCAAAAGGCACGCAACGTATCTCAGCACGCAAGATAATTATTTTCTTTGATAATTATTGATTAATTCCCAGATAAATATCAATATAATATATATAATTGATTCATAACTTGATTTTTTAAATTTTTTTTTATTAACGCAAGATAATTTCCTTGCTAAAATATTATGTAATGAAAGACATTTTATAATTACAAGTACTAATTGTTTTATATTTTAGTTTAACTTTAAGAGGGTTAACGTTTTACGTCATTTCAAGTGTTTTTTTTTCGAAATGACTGAACCGATTTTAATGTAACTTCGTATGCATAAGCAGGATACATAAATCTAAAAACTTGACAGAGAACTTTTTGAAAAAACATTAAAAAAAAAATATAGGATATTTCTGTTCGGTCTAATTTAGCACACAGAGTACATTTTCGAAAATGTTCTCTGTCAAGTTTTTAGACTTATGTATCCTCCTTATGCGTACGAAGTTTAATTAAAATCGGTTCAGTCATTTCGAAAAAATATCACTTCAAAGTTTGTATGAAATGCCGTAAGACGTTAACGCCCTTAACACAAATGAACAAAAAAGTATGTTGGTTAATTAAACACAATGCATTAACGTGTGACACATTTCGCCAGTTATGTTAAAGTCTGTATGTTATAAGGGAGCCTTTTGCCATCAACCAGGCACAAATCCAGAATCCGTCCAGCTACTGTTTTTCACCTGTTGGTGAAAAAACACAATAATACTTGATATACAACTTCTGTACTAAATAATGTCTTTTATTCACAGACTACGTCCAGCCCATCTGCCTGGTTGACAACAGGGTACGTCTGGAAACAGGCAACGATGTCTACGTAGCTGGCTGGGGGAAAACCCTCAATGGTACGTATTCATATGCTATCGATTTTAGTACCTTACTGCTGACTATTTCTACGAATAAGCAGTTTACAATCAATTGTATCGGGTTTTACGTATAATTTAAACGCAAGGTCGATTTAATGTTAAAGTCTTTTTTTGGCCGTTTTGTTATTGTGAATGACTGAACTAGTAGGATAGTGTATTATTATGATCTTGTGGTTTCGTTCATATATTTTTTTTTTGTTTGAAGTTATTAACAAAAAATAAAATAAAATACGAACGTTAGGTTACAGTGTTGTTTGATCATGTTTTGGGTTCAATTTCTGGGTCAAAGAAGGTGATTTAAGATTTTCTTCGGATGAATATTAATGACTGAGTAACCGATCCGGGCCTTAAATGAACACTGGTAAATAAAACATCGCTGCTTGCAGGTTTCAATGTCATGTTTTAGGTCATCGGAAAAACCTTACGAAGACATTAATACGTTTAGAGAATAATTGAAAATGAAATTGTTCTGAGAAATAAGTCGAGAGAACTTTGTTTACTACATAAGTAAACAGGGTTTTCTCTAATCTATTCTTCTCTTATCAATCACGTGTATCTATCAGTTAAATCGAGGTTAGAGGTCTAAACGGTTGGAATCATTGTATAAATAATTCATTAATTGATACCTGAATTGTGTTGAGATGAGTAAACAAAGGAAGATTATTCGATTTGCATATAAAATGTTAGTAAGCTAAGTTCGTTCTATTTAAAGTTTTATTTGAATAGACACATTGTATACTTTGCTAGAATACTATCATTAATACTATAAACGGAATATTTACCATGTTTACTAGTAATAAACCATTTACGTCGTTTATTATTAATATCGTAATGTTTAATATTAAAATCGGGGACTCAAAACAATTAGTAAACATGGTGACCATGTCAGTTAAAAACTTATTTTGCTAGAATAATTTACTAATTTGGTATAAAACTTGGTTTAATACTTCGTGGTTTAATCTAATAAATGACGCAATACTTGAGGTCAATTTCTAATAGAAACACATCGTAATAAACTAGCATTATATTTCTATGCATATTAAAATATAAATCAACTACGCCAGTTTATGAAGGAACATCGTAGGAAAATAATATTTCCCAGAACCAAAAAATCGAAAATGTGTGTCCACACAGAAATTTTCGATTTTTTTGGTTCTGGGAAATGTGAGTGGTTTGATGAATACCCAAAACCGCTGTATTTCATTGGATGAATTAGAGCCGACTACATCTTCACAGGAACAAGTCCTGTGTCCCAGCAGTGGTACTATTAAGACTGCTTTTTATTAGTCTTCATTATGTAATTCCGACTTAACCTAGGAAACCTTTAACAAAAAATTAAGGATTTATTTATTTTATTTACAGGAAAGAACAGCCCCATTAAACTGAAGCTTGGTCTCCCGATCTTTGACAAGGCCGACTGCGTGAGCAAGTACAGGACTCTTGGAGCAGTTCTAGGAGAAAGCCAGCTTTGTGCTGGAGGAGTGTTCGCTGAGGATGCCTGTAGAGGAGATTCAGGTGGACCTCTCATGAAGAGGAGACCTGAGGGAATCTGGGAGGCCGTTGGTGTTGTCTCCTTCGGTTACGGCTGCGGCAGAGATGGGTGGCCAGGTGTCTACACCTCAGTAGCCAATTACATTGACTGGATAAAATCGACGCTTGAAACAACAAATGTCTAATGCCATATTACTAGTCTTCTCAGGATAGTCCAGAGCTCGTTCGACTTCTCACTCATATGAAAGAGTTCTGGTCGAAAATCCAATGTTTTGTTCATGTGTGATGTCAAATTTCGTTTTTAATGTTAGTGAAATACATTTGTTTTAAGATAATTTTTTGTTTGTTTTCTACCCTGTTGGAGTACATATCTAGCTGAAGTGACAGTAGCTGGCCATTTCTGTCAAAGGACCTGTGGTTGATGGAGCAAACGAGTATTGGGATGGTCACCGCATACGCAACGATACTCGTCGCGTGTGACGACCGCCAGCTAAATACACCAACGACCTCAAAAAGGTTGGTAGGACAGACTGGATGTGGAAATAAGACAACAGAGTGTTGTGGTACAGCTTGGGCGAAGCCTATTCCCAGCAGTGGACTTCAAAAGGCCTAGTTGATTAATTATTTTCTATCATTTACTGTAAAAGTACGAAATATATAAGCATACGATACCTAGGCGACCGAAAATGGAGAAAACGAATTTTCTCAGATATGAGACTAGTCTAGGTTGATTTTGCGCCTTTGTAAGCCATATTGCAACTTTCATCAAAGTCGTTAGGGAACGAGAACGTGATTTCAAATATAATATACAAATATAGTATGTGATAATCAAAAACCGTAGTCATATGAAAAATAAAACTTGACAAATATCAAACTTTTTTTTGACGCCAACACGTCAACTCCATCAGTGTCGCCATCAATTAAAAACTTCTCCCCTTTCCCTCGACACAAAAAAAGTATAAAATAAAACAAAAGTTGGCTGAGGTAGAAAATAGTTTTTATTCTTTTATAATAATGCCAGCGATTTGTGATGCATTTCTAATGTTTCTGTCAGTCTCTCCAATTAAGCCGACCGTACTCTTAGCATGAGCTTGCCGCAACAGTTCAACGATTTGGATTTTGAACCTGTGACCCTGATCGATACTTACGTCAATAGACAGATATTTTATTGATAAATATTCTGACAGTTTGTTTTGGTCGTCTGTTTCGGTATGGACATGCGATGAGGAGGGATGAAACATTTATGTCTAAAAGAGGGATGAATATGAATGTTGATGGATGGAGAATTGCACACGTAGAGGAAGATGGATTGATAGTGTGAGGAATGATATGAAAGGAAAAGGAGTAACTGGTACCGCAACGGCTGACAGAATGGAAGAAAAAAATATTGCGCTGACCCCGAGTAACATGAGATAGGCAGGAAGATGATGATTCTAATTGTTCGTTTAGCGTAGATACTGAACGATCAAATTTTGTTTCCTCTTGGGAAGTCTGTAAGTCTGTGGTCTAAAATTATGGATTGTTATTGATATAAAGGGTGATGGCAAAGAGATCTTAGATACTATTGATAGGCTGTCAGAAGAAATTCCATAGAGAAACAGTGATCCTAAGTGTTAGTGAATTTCATGCCTATCCCCACCAGCCTGTGAAGTGGCTAAATAATAACACCCGGTCGGGTCGATCGCCGCGCTTGCCTAGGTTGGTCTGTGGATGGGTGACCACCGGGTTTCCTCCGTGAGAGCACGTTAAGCGGTTGGTCCTGACTGTAAGCTTTGACAGGCGTTACACGTAGTCAGTGGCCCCAAAATCGTATCGTATTACCCAGTACTAACTGGGTTGTGGAGTTCAGATAAGCAGTCGCTTCATTAAAGTTCTTTAGTTCGCTCATGTAAAATACTGGTTTTCAGCTGCATCCGGTTAAACTGGAAGCCGACCCCAACATAGTCAGGAAAAGGCTAGGCGTTTGACACTTTACACATTTACCGATACCAACCGGTTGGTTATTGCAAGTTGAAAAGTAGCAAGTTTTTTTTGCTGTGTTTCGCTCTTAGATAGTATATTCAAATGTCCTTGGTAGTGGTAGGTACAAATTACACAATATTTCAAGTTTATAAGTGCTATTAATTCTATCAGCTGCGGGGATGACGGACCTCTACATCTAATTCTAATTCATTAAGAACACATTGCACATTATTTTGTGGTATGTCATGACGTCACTGTTCACTTAGCTACCGCATCAATTCATATTCCTTAGAGATTACAAAATGACTTCATACATCCGCCTATGCATATAGAACTTAACCTACTGACGTCAAATTAGTAAGTTAGATAACATTTGAATGTTTTAACCAACGTACCAGGGGTCTAAAAGTCACCGAGGAGTCCCCAAACATTTTGGAACAAAGATATTCAATTAGTCGTAACGTATCATTTGCATATAGGTGTCGCTAGCTATCAAATTAAGTGGCGCGCTAACACTTGGGTTCGCATAATTAAATCATTTACCCTTTTCAAAGTATGCGCTCCTGGTAACTTCAAGGGGTTGTATGCAAATTTTTGTTTACGATGAAATCGATTTTTTAGTTTGTTGGGCGATTTTTCTGGTCGTTGTTATTTACTAAATATTGTAGATACATTTCATTTAGAAGATCGCTGGTAAGACCTGATTGAGACTTGCGCGGACCAGCCAGGGAACAATGACGCAAAAGGATGGAGGACTAAGGCTGCCAATAATGTTGGTGATGAAACTAAATATGGATAAAATATCAGAGTATGTCGTAGTTATTTATAAATGTAACTTTGACGACGACAAAGTCATTGGATGTAAGACTAATATTTAAAATCAAGATTTTTTCTAATTATTAAAAGCAGGTTTTTGATTTAACTTGCCTTGTTGCATGAATAAAATCTATAAATTTCAAACCAGTTCCTCGAAACCGATTAAGCTCAAATGCACACACCTCTGCTTCTGATGAAAATATTTTTTTACGCAAGACAGGACTAGACAAAAAAAAAATTGACGTGACTTGATCCTACAGCCAGGATCGCCTCTTCACGAGAGAACTCAACGGTTAATAAATAGCACGGATACAAAACTTTGTATACACTTTCAATGCTGATAGATAAACTTAATGTTCTTCTTTTAATAATAACAGATTTCCACTTTATTAATCAATGTTACCGTTAACCTAAAGCTAAATCAATTTCCAAAAAAACTTTGAGGTGTGAATAAATATATTTTCTTATTTTGATTGGCCTTGTATGTCCCACTGCTGGGCAAAGGCCTCGCCCATATCCTTCCAGGTACTCTTCTCCTGCGCCACCTCGAACCAGTATACACGGTATACATTATTTTAATAGGTTTATTTACGTTTGCCGCAGGTCACATTTAATTGACATTGATCGACTCCATAAGGTACAAGTATTCACACATGTTAAGTATAAAGTGTGTGGAATACCGAAATTTTAGCTCGTGGGTTCTTTCTGGCTGGGAGAATCCCAAAAGAAAAATCAATAGCTGTATTATTACGAAAAAATAATATTAGCATTTAACATCACAGGTATAATTGAGGAAAACTGTATTTTAATTGTATGAAGGTAGGTACAGACGCACATCAAGCTACTATTTACAATCTGTCAAATTTCTTTAATAGATTTTCAAGTTTATCGTTAAAGAATTAGGTTCAATGTTGATTTTGAAAATTTGACAGTTTCGGGTAGCTTGATTAGCTGGCGACTGTACTAACGCCTCTATATATTATAAGACTGAGATCTCCTTGGCTGAGACTGTTCATAAAATTCTATCAATTTGTATTGACAGGACTGAAAACGTTGTTTTCTTACAGTAGCAATTCACAGCATTTTATTTAAAATCGTCCGATCACGCACGTTTCTAGTAGGTACGAGTCCCCGAGCATTTTCACGACGTGACACTAGCGTAACATTATAAGCATTATAATTATTCTCTTGTAAAACTTTGTAGTGTGAGCCTTATTGGCTTCTTAGAACGGCCAACAACACGCCCGCGTCTGTTGAACTGCGAAAATGGCACTTAAGAGGGAAGCCCCAGAGCAGCCCGCGAAATTCCGATTTTCTTAGGGTTTTGCAAATTGCAGGTCAGTGTCAAGCTGTGTTAAACAAAATACCGGGTGTAAACAGACCCTTCACATATCCGTCAACCAAGCATTCTGTACATCAAACTAAGTAACTTTACGCAAAAATTATTGCTGGGAATCAACTTCTATTTTTGGGGTGAAAAATCACGTTTTACGGTAGGACTCGATGGAGAGCACTCATAGCATTGTACTAATTAATGGATTGCATAGTACGGGGGTCGTGGAGGTGTGTAAAAATTTTACATTAAAAACATGTATTTAAAAAAAAAAACTTCTGAAAAAGTTGAAACTTTGACCCCCAATATCTCCGTAACTAGAAGGTTCCCAGGTATGGTCTAGAACAAAAAAAATGATCGCAGTGACGGGGAGAACAAGTGCCTTTCGGTTATGTTAAGGGTCTATTAACACCCTTTATGATTCGCGACCGTTACACGTATGTAGTTCATTTAATGGGATTAAATGAACTTAGAAGGTTGTATCGATTATTTTAATGATAATAACTCTGTAAAGAATCATATTTAAATCAACATACATCTCGCCACGGACCTGCAAGTGGCAAAAAACGTAAGAAAACGTGACATACGCCATTTCTGTTAGTTAGCAAACGGATATGTCCGTGTTTCTACGAACAAGCTGGGTAGAATAAACAAACATCTTTGAGTTCTAAAAAGTATCTATTTCATAGCAATGATTCACAGTAAGTAATGACACTAGAACACGGAAAGAGCAGTACCTACGAACAATAGTAATGTTGTAACGCATACAGCAATAATACAGTTTTACTAATACATCAATGTCAGACACTTTTTTATTTTTCTTTTCTATAGAATGATGGGTTCACAGGACGACCAATCAATCTACAATAAACCAGTTTTTGCGGATCTCTCATTGTAGGGGAAATCTATACAAAGCGAGGAGCTTGATGTGTCGCCGTGTGTATGTATGTCATTATTGAATCTGTTTAACATAACGGATATGTGTATATACCATCAGAACTTAGTTCGGAGAATCAAGAAATCCAGGAATTGTTAAAGGATTTGGTTGGTAATCATGGAGGAATAAAACCTCCTTTTGAAGGTAGAAACAGAAAGATTTCAGAAGAGAGAAGACTTAAATTAGACCCATCATCTACTTCGCTTTATAAGTCAGCTTCCAGTCTAACCGGATGTAGCGGAATTTTTTATGGTGGAACATTTTATATGGTGCGACTGTCCCCACAAACAGTTACTAAATAATAATAAATCCCGTTGGTAAAACTGGTAGACAGACCTTTAAGATTCTGACTATTGATGAACATTGGACACAATTGGGCAGCATTTAGGTTTTCTAAACGTATGTTTGCTTAGTAAATAATACTCAAAATCTAAAAAAACTTATGGATTTGTCAAATTTATCATAGGCTTGCTAATGTTGTACAAATGTGATACAAGTTAAATAATTACGTATATCCAAAAATAGATACTTCGACTCTATAACGTCCTAGAATTTCCCAGCATTCAATTAATTTAAATGATTGATTCACACAATTCAAAATGACCCAACAAGGGCTGGCTTTTAATTAATATTAATAAGTTAGTCATGCACCAAATGAACTTGCAAAACCACAGAACCGCAGACCCAATTATTTACTGTTTTTGCATTGAATTGTCCTTCAAAAGTTTAATTTAGTTGTTGTTAATTTTATTAATAAGTTTGGTACTTAACGATATAAACAATGTCGGGGTGAGTATCAAAATGGATGCTAGGGCCTGAAAACTCCTGTCTTAAGTTTTTTTTATGTTTCTGAGGAATTGACTGTCTCATTGGTTTAGTGGACACAGGCGTGACTGCTGAGCATATGAGTTCCTGGATTTGATTCCCAGGTCGGGCAAAGTGTTATTGGGTATTTCAATAAAGAATTTGTGATTAGGAGCTTCGAAGTTTGGATTTGTGGCCAGTTGGTGGCAATAGGCTGCCCCCCATTACATGAGACTTAAAAAACATAACTCGCAAAATGTTGATGTACTTATTAGGTACAGCTCTGCATAACCATTCGGTGGTTACAGGCTAAGTTTCTTATTACTGTCTTGAACATGTCTGACGAAGGGATATTTCTCCAACTTTTCTAATTTCAACGGGGCTAAAAGCCAAAACACTAGTATAATATAATATGCTGAGAGAGCATGTCTCCAACGGCGATTTATTGTTTTCGTAGTTACCTGTAGGGCTGCTTAAAAAAATAGCGTTTTTTTCAACCAATGTTCGATGATCTAAGAAAAATCTCTAGCACCGCAAAAAACATTCTCTTTTCCCCATTCACAAAAAGACGAGTGTATATTTGTATGCTCGAGAAGCATGCAATATGAATTTCTTCAAGACGTTCAGTTTCACGCGAGATATCAGCTCCGGTCGTCCCGCTGGGAACGTTTGAAGCGAATATGAATCATTTCTTCCTGTTACATGTGTGTGTAGGAAAATATTTATTTTTAACATATCAACATTTGTTTTATTTATTTTTTTTACATCAAAAGTAGCATATGAGTGTACAACGTGGAGTATTGCAACGATTCCCCGCCCTAACCGAAGCAATTGTCGAGCGAGCCCTCATTTTGATCGGACGTCGAATCTGAAGGCCTAGACGAGTGCCAAAGACATCAATGTATGTTAATGTTTTTAGCTGATAGAATGTCATTGAACATGTGGTCGTATCGACAGAGGGCGTCTTCCAGTTTTCCGAACAAATTAGAAATTACCTGAGCAATTACACGACGAGATGAGAGATGAGATGAGAGACGACGACGATGAGAGGGGACATCTCATGATGTATAAAAAAACCATCAACTATTGTAGTTTACAACAACAAACTTACTGTGCGATATTTAGAATATTGCAGTGCAACATAGAGAAGAACTTATGGAGAGGCACATAATGTAAATACACTTACAGATTTATCGATAAAAAAAATACCGAACGAAAACACAGAAGAAGTTCCAATGATAACAAAAAAAACACAAAGTTGTATGAAAATGCGTAGTAAATCAAAACTGTGAATACATTCATTCATTTCTCAGTTAGATAACAAACACTCAGAGGGGGAACTCCAATCGGAATATAAAAATTACGACAGTTTAAAAGTAGGCGCCATTTACATAAAACTACTATATTGGAAATGATATACAATGTGTAGGCCGCCCCATTTGTTCTTCTCATAAAATATAAATGTATTTTGGATGCTGGTGTTTTTACAGTGTATTTTTTCTTAGATTTCTATTTAGGAAGCATCATCATCTGCCTAGCCTTTTCCCAACTATGTTGGGAACGGCTTCCAGTCTAACCGGATGCAGCTGAATACCAGTATTTTATATGGAGCGACTGCCTATCTGACCTCCACAACCCAGTTAGTACTGGGTAATACGATACCCTTTGGTAAGACTGGTTCTGGTAGTCAGATTTTTTGGGCCACTGAGTACCTAACGACTGTCAAAGATCTATAAATGACTCTCAGGACCAACGGCTTAACGTGCTTTCCGAGGCACGGAGGAAACTCGGTATGTAATGGGTGGTGACCCATCCACAGACCAACATAGGCAACCACAGGTTAACCTAAAGGTCGACCCGAGCGGCTGTTATTATTTAGTCACGAGATCCTTTTTATTTAGGAAGCAAACACAGTTAAAAATTTGACAACATTTTTTGGACCATTTAATTAATCTTCTTAGCGTGTCGATGGCAAATTTTCATGAATATTTCATGAGAATTTGACGACTAAAAAGTCACGTTGTACATATTATACACCGTGAGTTTTTAGTCGTCTTACAAAGATCGTCCACTCAATGTACCCGACATAAAATAGCTCTAGGCGCGATTTTTTTTTTATCTTCCATAATAGGTACAAAGAAAAATAATAATAAAATTATAAAACATCCTGTTAATGATGTTTACGTGTCAAACGAGAAAAGAATACCCAGCACTCCAGTCCAGTAGATCATCGCTCGCAACAGGGTGTTTTAACTACGTCATGCGTCATAATACTGAATAATATTTTTATTTTTAAATTATTAAAATTTCATAGATACCAATTATTTTATGAATGTTTAGTATTCATTGGATACATGAAGTGGGCTACCGTTGTAAGACGACTAAAAAGTCACGGAGTATATTATTTGGCCCAAAATTCAGCTGTAGTTCTGCTCGCTGATACAGTCATAAGACCGACAAGTACGCAAGTGTCAGGGCATGCAGCGCAAAATGGAAGGTGGGCCATTGTCTGTGGAGACACGCCGCATAGACACTTACGATCTGAGC
This sequence comes from Noctua janthe, assembly GCA_910589295.1. NCBI lineage: Eukaryota > Metazoa > Arthropoda > Insecta > Lepidoptera > Noctuidae > Noctua > Noctua janthe. The sequence continues at coordinate 6,902,989 of OU342561.1, forward strand.
CGTTCATGAATCCCCCACTATAACTAGCTGAGCCTTCGCACCCAAAATTTTATTAATTTTCGAAACATTCTTTATTTTTTTTTTTTTTTTTCTTTCCTTTTCTTTGTCTCAAAATTACAAAACATGGCAACATTGTGATATGAATACCGTTCTTAGACAAAGTGATATTCTATCAGTGGTCAGTCGGTAACTATGATGGCATAGTCAAAAATGTATTGGATTGACTTAATCTACTGAAATTCTTGGGCAATCGCAATCGTCGAGTTGAGGATGCTCCTTGGAGGGGTGAAACACATGACGCCACGTCACGTGGCGGGGTGAGTCTAGGTTTGGTTGTATGGCATGCTAATTTTTGCACTTCCTGCATGTGTATATTTTTGCGGGCAGTGCTGCATCCTGCATCCAATCCTAGATGTATTTGCGGAATTAAAACCGAATGCAATAACAAAGTTTTACCACTTATATCAAAATGTCATGGATTACCAAATATCAAATTAACGCTTGATGCCATGACGTAGCTAACTAAAAGCTTATGTCAATACGGTTGAAAGTCGCTGTATAAAAGCTAAACCTCTAAAAGCGGCGGCCACGTATCCAAGCCCTCTTGATAAAAAAAAACAAAAAAAGTAACACTGTAACAAGCACCGTAACAACCAGTATCGAATGAAACTGAAGTGGTATTGTTTGTCGATCAGACAGCGACGGGTTTAGTTGATGGATTGTTTATTTGTTTAATATGACGGTGGACAAGCTCCCTTTTTGAGCAAGCAATAAAACTAATCCCGGATACGTGAGTAATTATAATCTGCCCCGCCTCTCCTCAAATATATTGAAGCTTCCAGCCTAACCGGATGCAGTTTCTTGCCCGTTCTTCTCCATAGATATCTACTTTAGGGAATGGGCAACTACAGTACTTTCACAGTTTTTGTGCCTTGTGACTGGGACTGCAGCTATATCTTACTGTTGTCTTTGTTTCGACAATTCAAAAGTGCCTGTAACTGGCCTACTTGAAATAAATGCTTTGATTTTGATTTTTGCAGTTGAATAGCAGTATTTTACATGAAGCAACTTAAACTCAAAGCATTTATTTTAATTAGACCATAACAGGAAACAAAGAAGGCGAGGCTACAGTCCCAGACACAAGGCATAATAACTTGTGAAAGTACTGTAGTTGCCCATTCCAAAGCGTAGATCTCTATGGAGAATAATGGGCAAGCAACTCCATTGACACTCTTAACTGCCTAGTACGTATCTAGTCAATATCATAATTTTGTCCAATAGGTACAGTCACGAGCACTTATAATGGCTCAGTGATCAGTGAGCAATTAATAAATGTGTTTTTTTTTTCTGATTAGATTTTATGATTTTCTTCCTCTCGATTCGATAACTCAGATTTTATCCGACCGGACCGTAGCAACCTGGGGGGTTCCTATGACGTCTTAAAGCAGGAGTAATTCCAGTGTAGGAAAGAGACAGACCTATACAGGTTGTCTAGCGCCACCTCTTTCCCACACTGGAATTACGCCTGTTTTAAGATGTCATGGTAGGCCACCTGGACAGCTCTGTTGTTGGCCTCATTCTAGTCCTGCAGGGTGCAATTAGTTGTGCGCGACGGGCAGGAGAGAACGTGTGGCGTATCCTGTGTTATAGGTCGATTATACCCCATCTAGCAAAATTGGATCGGCAGCGGCTGACTTGAGCTCGCAGTCGGTTCAAAGATTTCCTTATCGGCCAAGGCAGTTCGTGACCAGAGGTAGTTCTTTTTTTTAATTTTAAGCTGTTACCAATATAATAATTTAGAACTTATTATAGTATTATGAAAACGGCCTAATTTCAAACTTCATGCTTATTATTACTCAAGACTGTACCTACAAGTGCCTAGAACAAACAAACGTGTCATCATAATGGACCGTACACCCTAATGTGAAATAATATATTAAGAATTTGAATTGAACGATGGAGTTAAATTAAATATTAATCGCCAAAAAACAAAAAACGAAATAAACGCCGTATCGTGAATGAACAGACCTTGGAAAACCGTCAGAAAAACTCAAAGACAAAGGAATCAAGTAATGTCTTCATTGAGAAAATGTTAAGTACAATACACTCTTGTGAGCGATGCGAGTAAGTACAAATAACGCAAAAAGTAACAAGATGTCTGTTGCGAACGTTTTGTTGTACATTCCTTTTCTGGACCTTTGTAGCTTGTAGTCTTTTTATGATGCTCTCTCTAGAATTTGTTGTGTTTAGATACTTTTGTAGAAGTTTCGTCTCGTTTTGTTCCTTTTAGGTAAGAGGATAAACATTTAATGAAGTATTTATTTTGACTTCGACTTGCGAAGACTCTATTTCTAGAAAATGGCGGGGTTTTATAATAAATTCAAAGAAATGTTGAGGAAAAAAGCAGAAAGGTGCCTTATTACTAAGTTGGGTATTGTCTTAGTCATTCCCAGTATTAACCTCGGATGATAATGACTTTACAAAGTTAGGTGTAATTTTAGTTGATTCCAGTACCGAATAGCATAGGTAAATCATTGTTCATAACAGGCCTATGAATAGAAGTTCTCAGTAAAGCCGTGATTATTTACAATTCATCTCAATTCCGCGAAAGCTGCAATGTTTATTGCTCAAAATTCTAGAAATTTCTGATGACAAATACGACGGCGTCACTTCTCGTAATTATTGTCAAGAGACAGAGACAGTTTCGGAGAGAACAACCGGAAAATAGATACGGTTATATTCAAATTCAAATTATTTATTGCAATCCATAATGTACATATACAGGTGGTAAAATACAATTAAGAAGAAACAATTATGGACCCTGTCGGGCACAGCAAAATTAAATTAATAGGAAGGAGAGAGGAAGAGCGCTTTTATCAACTTACCATAACACTAAAACAAATAAATTAGGTAGACGGGTTCTTTTTTTTATTTTTTTATTGTAATTAGGTCATTTATTTATTAAGAAATTAATTATTATATTTGATTATATCATTTGTTTCTTTATTCTATATTATGATATTCCAGTTATATTTTATTTAATGGGTGCATTTTTAATATTTAAACCGTTTTATTCCGTAAGACTAAAGGAAATTGGAAAATTATTTTTTATCAACAAAATATTAGGTACTAGGGTATTAGAGTACCTTAGAAGTAGACTAGACAAAGATTAAGAAAAGGAACTTCTTTGCGCCTGGTGTATCATACGGAGCAATGATTTTTAAACCGAATAATCTTGAAAATCAGAAAAATATCATCCCTTAATTACTACCAGCATAACAAACAAATTACGGAAAAGTATCCGATCAGAAAGTAATTAACCCGTCCTTGACAGTGGCTAACAAGGTAACAACATGCGACATACCTGTTTACAACACATGCAACCCTGGTACAACTGATAGCGACTATCAATGTCATCAGCTATGTTCGCAACAATAGTGATTGCTATCGGACTTTGTATAAAAACCATACCGACACGTAATAACGCTTATTCGTTTTTACAGTGCGACATTTTCAATTGAACATGAGTTATGGTACGGTGAGAATGAATATTCCAATATTATTTTTGTTCACATTCAGTTCCGTGTTTTTGGGGACGAATGGAGATGTGAGTATACAGTTTTGTAGCTAAGTGTCTAGTTGAGGGTGCATGGCAATAATACTGTGCTTTGATGGTTGAACTTAATTAAAAACACGGTCCTTTCAATTCTGATGTGGATTGAAAATATCGTAAGGATGTTTTTTGTTTATTGTGAATTTAATGTCCATCCTTCAAAGTTTTAGCAATATTTTACTTAACAGATCACATAACATATACAAATCAATTACATATAAGAGCAAACATTCAAAAATAGCTGTTAAAATCTTGATCACGACGTAAACAGTGAATATACTTCCTATTAAGAGACTGCAAAAGAACCGGTCTCATTTATCAACTACCTAAGAACAAAATTAGATACTGCTTTTAAGCTTTCACGGTTTACAACTAAACTTATACTGTCACTTACGGGGATATCTTCCGTGATTGTTCATTATTTTGAGCTTCCGATATTTCGACGCTGTTGCAAGCGCCATGTTCGCGGATTGACGCATGGCGCATGACGCATGGCGCGGCAGATATCCCGTAAGTGACAGTATAAGTTTAGTTGTAAACCGTGAAAGCTTAAAAGCAGTATCTAATTTTGTTCTTAGAAAGGGTGGTAGTTGATGAATGAGACCGGTTCCAGTATAAGATCAAAATTAGACAATTCAAACCCTCACTTTACTAGCATACTCTATAGCAACTTATTTACTAACATTCCCAAGGTATTCTACGTACCAAAAATAACTGACAGCATGCTCAGTTGTGATAACTTCAACAATGAGTTTCTGGACCTTGATGATCTTCTACTTGGCTCCTTGAAAGGTGACGAAGGTGATGATGCAGCCAAACTAAGCGGGAAGATCAAAACGTCATTGGAACTGAATTCAGATTATGATGTAAGTATAGGTCTTCTTCTTGAATCGTTTCGATTGGAGTGTGAAGCGACATCTATAACACCACATATGACCTACACTGACGTATTCTTACATAGCGAATTCAGAGAAGCATAAGCATAATCAGCCTATAATTTTCCCACTATTGGGACACCGGCCTTCTCTCTATGAGAGGGAATGGGCTATAATCGACCACGTGGGCCCAGTAGTGGTTGATGTCACATGTCTTTGAATGTTTGGTTCTAAGACATAGGTACCGGTTTCCTCACGATGTTTTACTTCACCGTTTTGAGCAGCGGTAATGAAATAAATTACACAAAATACTGCGCCTGCTTGGGTTCGATCCCACGACTTACTGATCGTAAGTCGGGGCGGCCACCTCTGGGCCATCACTGCTCCCCTGAATTCAGAGTCAACAGCACAAAAAACTTTAAACAGAAACTTGTAGCCCACCAGACACAACACTCGTATTTTCCTCCCTTTTCTTTGAAGAACTGACGGCACGGTTGGAGCAGTGGCTGAGCGATTGACTGCTGCGCTTCGTGTCGTGGGTTCGATTCCCTCACGGAACAAATATTTGTATGGCCTACAGGTAGTTGTTCCGGGTCTGAGGTTTGTGTATGTAGATTTAAATGTTTGTAAACGCACCCACGATACAGGAAATATTCTTAGAGTGGGGCAACGTTTTTTTAAAAAAACAAAACAAACAAACTTTCGACCCTGTTCCTCGTACTTCTGAAAATCTTGACGAGTTGCGTAATGTTGGGATCAAAAGGTTTACTATCTGCAATTCGCCGTCGGGAGTTGAACTCAACCCGTTGTTATCCTTCATTGAAATAAGTCTTACTCACAGATCATATATTATGGAGTTCGGAGGAAATCTGATTTTAATGTTACAAAGTCATCGACGTCAATGTGCATTTATGCAAGGGTAGTAAATTGATGATCAATATAAGGCCCGTCGTCCACACGAGTCGAGGTCCAAGCGCGGTTGTCACCCAGAGTGTGACGTCATTTTAATATTTTGTTTCGTGCGTAGCAACCTATAAAAAAGGGATGGAAACATAGCCCGCGCGTCGACTCAACATAAATATCACGACTCGACCGTGTCGCAAATCGGCCACTACTGACCAGTGGGCGACGCGCCTTAGTTTTTATTTACGAGAGAGATGTTTGTCTTGCGAAACAAAACTAACTCACATAAAAGCAATTATACTTTTAAAGCAAGTTCTATTTTTCAGATTGAAATAGACATATGGAAAATGATGGACTTAGGTGACGAATACATGTACAACACGAGGGTAAACTTTTGCAGCAGCTTGCAGCAGGAAGATGCGCCCTGGACTCCGATCATCGAGAAACTGAATATCAGTAGCTGCCCGGTCCCGTCGGTAAGTAGTTTGTTTTTTTTCCATATTATTTATTCACTACTTTTTCGACCTCCACGAGGGCGAAATTACGAAATTATCCGAAGGGAACGTACTGACGGGGTAAAAAATATCCCAACCTAGGTAATGGCCTACCTGTGTGTGCAAAATCTCATAGAAATCTGTTCAGCAGTTACAGACGGACAGGCAGATTGATAGACAGAGAGAGTGGTTAAGCTCTTAAAATATTTGGTTTTATTCTGGAAACTGCGGGCAAAGCTGACGGCACGGTTGGCGCAGTGGCTGAGCGATTGACTGCTGCGCTTCGTGTCGCGGGTTCGATTCCCGCACGGAACAAATATTTGTATGGCTTACAGGTAGTTGTTCCGGGTCTGGCTGTTTGTGTATGTGAGCTTAAATGTTTGTAAACACACCCACGATACAGGAGAAATTCCTAGTGTGGGGCAACGTTTTTCTAAAAAAAAAAAAGCATTGTCTACTTTTTTTTTTGTTTTAGACTGTCTTCGAGGTCCAAGGTCTGACGATATCCTTGGACTCAATGAAGGATATCATGTGCCATGACTTCTGTGGGGAGTACCGTATACAGATATCTATGATGGATAAGACAGATAAAATGTCATGCCACGTCGTTGAAATCTGTATCGTTGAGGAGAACGACGATGATGAATAAGGATGTTCGTTGAATAAATTGGTTTAAATTTGAATTTGTTTGTTTTTTGTCATTGCAAAAGTTACTGATTCCATGAGTCTCTGGTTAGATATATATGATGCGAATGTTGAAAAAGTGATGATGATCATACAATAAATCAAATGCCTGAGGGCCAAGTGACATTCCGATGACGGTAAATACAAAAATACAGTGTCACCACTTTAAGTATGCAGATACAGGTGGCGCTGCTTGTCAAGAAAATATCCATCGATATGTCAAACCTGGTACGTTTATTTTAGTTCTGTGTTTTCCCGCCTACACAGATAAGTTGGTTAAAGTGTATATGACACTGACATAAGGTACCGAAAAGTAAATCCTGTTGAAGAAATATAAAATATTATCATTAACACTAGAATGGAATATTTACCATGTTTACTAATTTACTCAAAGAAATCAGTAAACATGGTAAATATCCCGTTTCTAGTGTTAATGATTGTCAGTGACCATGATAGTTTAAAATCTTAAATATAAAATACTTTGAAAGAGCTAGCCTTAAGGTCCTTTGTTGTATGAAATTCAAGAAAGAAATTGTTCTGAACAAAATAAGTCCAGTGGTAGACTCTGCTATGCATTTATTGTAATATCACTATAGATAGGGGTTCTCATTTAACATCTCTTGCGGGGCGGCTTAGTTCAGCAGCGTATGCTATAAGAAAAATCCGTCAGTATACTGATGTAGATACCGCTAGACTGGTCTATTTTAGTTACTTTCATAGTATTATGTCTTATGGCATTTTAATATGGGGACGGGCTGCAGACATTGAGTCTATATTTATTCTGAAAAAAAGAGCCATCAGAGCCATATATAATCTTCGTAGGCGCGATTCTCTAAGGGAACTGTTTAAGGAAATTAACATCATGACGGTACATTGTCAATGCATCTACGAAAACATAATGTATGTAAGAAAAAATCTACATCTTTTTAATAAAAGAGGTGACAGACACAATTACAGAACTAGAAATAGAGACCAATTAGTTCAGCCAGGCTTCAGACTCGCTAAAGTAGACTCATCTTTCATGGGGTACTGTTTGAGATGCTATAATAAAATTCCACAAAGTATTCTTGAACTGAATGAAACGAAATTTAAAACATGCATTAAACGCATACTATGTAAGAAAGCATATTACAAGTTGGACGATTATATCACTGATAAAAATGCTTGGCTCAATGCCGGTCCTGCTCCACAAGAACAGGGGCGCCTAAATTGATAGCATTAAATAGTATTGTCGGAGCTGCTGAAGATTGTATAACTATCTTTGCATTGTATAGATTCAATCTCTTTTGTATTATATAGCCGCCTAGCCCATATTGTGTGAGTACTATGTACTAGAAAGCTGTCATTCGCTGGAAACCTGCGTCTTTTCTTGACTTGTATGTTCCCTGGCGGTTAGGAGTATGTCATGCTCACTCAAATGTCTCGCTGATGGTGGCACGTGTGTCGGATCATTTAGTTCCCTTCAAAATGGTGTTGAATGGTGCTGATACATGCGTCATGTTCGTGAACGGGCGCTGTCAGTTGTGACTGGTCATTTCTTATTTGCCACGGCTTATTTGAATTAATTATTTTATTATTGAATTGTTTTTACTATGGACACTTTTAACGTACACATCTTGCTGCATCGTTCTCACATAATGTACCATCTCAAAATGAATGATGTAAGCAAGGTTTTGTTAAAGTATTCTGATTTAAAAGAGTGTCCATGGAGTTTCTTGCCCGTTCTTCTCCATAGAGATCTACGTTAGGGAATGGGCAACTACAGTACTTTCACAGTTTTTGTGCTTTTTTTTTTTTTTTTGGATGGGAAATCATCAAATGACCCCCCCCACTCTGGGCGGAGCGGAAAGGAGTGTCAGACTTGTACTGACTAAAACCCATCCATGTTCCTTCTTTGCCCTTTGTGTTCCAGGGCCACGGTGTCTCTTTTGAACAGTCCCGCAGCTCTGGCAGGCATCGGCCCATGCGGACCCCTACTCGGTTGCTGACATCTCTTTGAGGCGCGCGTGGAACACGAACGCGCCGTCGACACGGCCTGTCGTCATAAGACGGCCGGACGGCGAGCTAGCCCATAACTCGCCGTCCACAGGCCCGCGCCTACGGTGGCCGGGAGCCACCACGTGACCCCCGACGCCCAGGGCGTCTCCCGCGGCGGCTGTGACGTGAGGTTCTTTCCCTCTCACGTCCCGCCACCTCCTTCACTAGCATGACTGCTTCACAGAAGGTGGTGACGGCTTCCCATTCCCTCTCGCTCCGGACCATGGCTTGAACCAGGGTCGGACGCGAGAGATCGCCGCCGCCAATCGCCGCTACAAGGACACGGCGGTGCTCCACCCAAGCGGGGCAGACCTCTACGGTGTGCTCCACCGTGTCCTCCGGACGATCCTCGCAGTGGAAACACCCGGGCGTTTCCTCCCGCCTGATTCGGTGCAGGAACCTCCCGAAACAACCGTGTCCGGTGAGGATCTGCGTCAGGCGGTAGGTGAGGGCGCCGTGGCGCCTCTCTAACCACTCCTCAAAGAGGGGACTTATCGCCACAATGGTAGCGTGCCCTGCACGGGGTTGCATTAGTCGCTCTCTCCATGTCGCCATGAGATCACGCCGGAGGTCTGTCCGCTGAGCGGCAATTTGCCGCGGCAGCGGAGTCTCCCCCCGACGTAGTGCCTCCGCGCGCCATTCATGCAGGCGCGCGAGGACTATCGCCTCCAGATCCCATGGCGGCAATCCGGCAAGGAGGCTAGCCGCCTCGCCGGAGATCGTGCGGTACCCCCGGATTAGCCTTATGGCTATCACCTTTTGGGGCGCGTTCAGGTAGTGGGCGGCTTGCCGCCTCAAAGAACGCGCCCACACCGGGGCCCCGTAAAGGGCCATGGACCGCACGACCCCCGCGTATAGCCTCCGGCAGGAGGCGTTTGGACCCCTCAGGTTGGGCAAGAGCCGCTTGAAGGCAGCCCCTGTCCGTTCCAGTTTGGGAGCCAAACGTCGGAAGTGCTCCACGAAGTTCCACCGGCTGTCGAGGACGAGTCCTAGGTACTTCAACGTCGACCCGACGCCGATGGAAACCCCTCCTGCCATCAGTAGGGATCCCGACGGTGGCGCATTCCGAGGCCCATGAAAACACATGGCCTCGGACTTGTGCAATGCCACCTCGAGACCCAATTGCCGGATCCTCTCCACGACTATCGCAACCCCGCGTGTCATGTTTTCGGCCGCCGCCTCGTGCGACCTCCCTTGTGCCAGTACCAGCGTGTCGTCAGCGTAGCAAACTACGCTGACGCCGGTAGGGAGGTCGGCGCGCAGCACCCAGTCGTAACCGATGTTCCTCAGGGCCGGTCCCAGAACCGATCCCTGTGGAACACCGCACGACATCTCTCGCCGGTTCCATTCTCCGCTCCGACCGGGGTAGATGACGGCCCTATCCGTCAAGTAGTCCCCGACTACACGACGAAGGTAGGTTGGCACCCGGTGATACCGGAGTGCCTCCCTAATGCAGCTCCAGGGCATGGAGTTGCAGGCGTTGGCGATGTCAAGAGACACCGCCAAGACGACCCCACCCCGGGGCACCACGTCCCCCGTCGTGAGGGCTCTCACGCGCATGATGGCGTCCACCGTGGAGCGCCCCTTGCGGAAACCAAACTGGTGTTCCGCAAGATCCGGCCCCATCCCCGCAAGGTGCCCAGCGAGGCGGTTGGCAGTGACTCTTTCGAAGAGCTTGCCCACCTCGTCGAGCAACACGATGGGCCGGTATGCGGACGGAGAGTCCGCAGGGCGCCCTGGTTTCCGGATGAGGACCAGCTTCCCCGTCTTCCAACGAAGCGGAAACTGGCCTCTCTCCAAGCATGCGCTTAGGAGCCCTTCCAGTCGGGGCCCGAGAGCCTCAGAGGCCAGGACCCAGGCTTTGCCAGGCAAGCCATCGGGTCCCGGGGCGGTGTTTCTGGTTTTCAGCCTGCGTACCGCCACTCTCAGGTCTACCCCAGTCACCTCCGGAACGTCGTCATCGTCATCGGTGTGGTCCGCTTCCGGCACCGCACGCGGCGGCGGAGCCATAGAGTTTTTGTGCCTTGTGACTGGGACTGTAGCTATTTTTTACTGTTGTCTTTGTTTGGACAATTCAAAAGTGCCTGTAGTTCAAAAGTGCCTGTAACTGGCCTACTTGAAATAAATGCTTTGATTTTGATTTTGATTTTGATTTTGATAGTAAGCCCCCTTCTAAATAGCACAATGAAATTTTATTTAAAAAAAACCTCAACTATCTTTACAACTACAAGAAAATTGCTCGCATAATTTCTGAAGTACTCATTTGTTCTTAGCACCAACCTCTTTAATCGCCATCGCCATCCAAAGGGAATACAAATTAAAAGTATCCAGACTACACTAGAATTTACCAAGCAATTGTGTTGTACCTGATAATTAGAAAAATAAATAAACTCAGGGGGAGTGCAGACGAATAAATTTATAATTGCCGGGGGCGGCCAACTTCAAGCGTTATTAACTTTTTCCTCTGCCCGTCGCGAATGCCTCTCGTCGTTTGGTCAGCCTAAAACTGTTCAACCCTCATTAATTTTATGAACTCCTGGTATTTTTGTACAGGCATCGCTGAAATAAATATGGCGAGAATTAATTTTAATAACAAAATTCATTATTTTATTTTTCATTTATTGTATTTTAAGCTGTTATAGGACCTATAAGATTAATATGTTGTGTAAAATTAATAAGTACTCTTAGAAAGAGTGAAGTCTGTTGCAATAATATGTCAGTCTAGCCGACTCGTTCGACGTATTTTCACACAAATTTTCATCCGCTAAGGAGTTCAATTTACCTAAAATACTGACTTAGCGGATGGCTACGTCATTATAGCTATCTGTGTGCCAAAGTTTAGCCGGATCCATACAGTGATTTGAGCTGTGTTGATGGTCAGTTTAAGGAACTCATTTGGCAAAGGTTTTTGAAGTAACGAGCTGGCAACATGTGTTCAGTGTTTATACCGATGCTGGGGTCGTTAACCAGACGATGCTAGCCTATTATTCTACATCAAGTAGAAAATGCTGAAAATGAAAAATAATGTCCTGTGACTAAACTACTGAATATATTTGTATGATTTTTTGTATGCAGACTGGGAACGGTCATGAGGTATACGCAGTTTAATTTGTTTTTGTGTTGTCGCCGCCACCCTGTATAGATAGAAACTTGTTAATGTACAGACGCCAGCACATCAAGCTACTACGTTCTGTCAAATTTCTTTAATAGATTTTCAACTTTATCGCTAAAATATTAGGTTCAAGGTTGGTTGGGATTTTTTTTCAATTTCGAGTAGCTTGATGTGTGGTGTCTGTATATTGCAAAAGTTTAATTTACAGAGCCAATCAGAATGATTTCCATCGCATAAAGAGAACCACAATAAGCGCTTACTTTAATCTTCTAAACCTTACAAAGAGCCTGTCGTCTTAAAAAGCAAAAACAAACGCACCACGTGTTTTTATTTTCCCATTTATCGTGATATGAATAGAAAAGCAACTCTCGAACATTTTAAAGTCTGATTCAGTAGCAAGAAGGCGTTATCAGTCTGAGACCAGCTTACCCATAATGCTAATCTTTGAAAAAAACGAGCGTTATTCAAAACTAAAAGATTTAGCTCGAGTATTCGCTGTAAATTTTCCCTCTAACGTTCATAAACTTAGAAAAACATACGTGAAAACTGCATTATGAAGAGCTTCGTGGGTCACTAGCTGTTTGGCTGTGGGCCCCCAAAAGTAGCGAAGGAAAAGCGCGGGTGTACCTAAGTGAAAGCGAAAGTGTTTGGTGAAACGCTGTCTTATTTTTGGATTTAGCCGACGAAAATAAAAGTTATCATTGATAATGAAAGATAAATGGTTTTATTTTTACTAGCTTTTGCCCCCGGCTTCGCCTGCGTGGATGTCGAAACTTACTTACTTTCATACCCCTTTTTAACCCTTCGGGGGTAGAATTATCAAAAACGCTGTAACACGTATAAATTAATTTTCAATCGTCAGCCTAAACACAAAATTTGAAGATCCTATATCAAAACTGACGGACTTTCATATAAACTTCCATCCCCTATTTTACCCCTTTAGGGGTAGAATTCCCAAAAATACTTTCTTAGTGGATACTTACTCTTCACAAAGAACATACCCTCCAAGTTTCATGTCTCCAGGACCAGCAGTTTGGGCTGTGTGTTGATATATCACCTAGTCAGTCAGTCAGTTTACCATTTTATATATATAGAAGATTATATTGTATATATATGAACCATTGTAAATATATTACATACATACATACATAAACTCCTGCCTTTTTCTGATGGGGTAAGGCAAAAACTGCAGACCTGCACGTAGTAGACACCTAACACACTCCTTTTGTCTTGCTCGTTTATTAAAGTTCTTTGAAATAATGAACCCAGTAGTCATGGTTTGTTCATAGACAAATGTTGCTTTTAACAAACAAATTCTTAGAATTTGATAATTTTGATTATGAACTGCACATAATTATAGAAAAGGTAAGGCAAACAACGTTGTAACAATACACGCGAACTTCGTGGCTCCATCCTATCCGTATGCAAATGTGGGCCCTGCCTCAGTCGACGTTTCAGCGATTCCAAATTGTAATATTATTCAAATAACACATTTATACGTCATACAGATTTATGTACAGACGGTATTAAGAATTTAATTATGACTCAAACTTATTATATTTCTTATTACATTTTTTATCAGAAAATTTCACGTATATTAAGAATTTATTCGAAATAAACTCATGATTAGCCATGTAATTGAAGTTGACTTTAATTTTGTCTACAACGGGCTTATTTTAACAAACAGTTTACAATGTTTTCTTTGTTAGAGTAATTTGAAGAATTTTATTTGAAAAGAAACTATTTCAGAGAGTGTTTTAAGTTCAAATCAGCAGGCAAACACGACTTAAATTAGTTTATAGTCGAGGAGAAGTTCAAAGGTTTTGACAATCAAGAGTGATCTTGTATATAAATATACCTGTAAATTTAATTCTATGCCTTAGGCGACTGATGAAAAGGTATTTTATCATTAGTTTATTTTTGCAAGATTTTTATTAAATATCCTTTTTTTATTATCATTTATTGTCCCATCGAATCTATACAAACAAATAAAATTGAAGTGTCTGTTTGTAATTTCGAAATAACAGGTCTTTGCTGAATGCATATGAAAGAATATACGGTATTTACGTAATCGTATAACAAAACCTTTTTTTTTAATTTGTGTCTTTCTGTCTGTTTGTTCCGGCTAATCTCCGAAACGTCTGGACGCGTTCTGTAGTGGCAACACGAATGCAAGGTAATTACCGGACCTCCATTCAGTTGCGTACCAGCCAGTGCCGCGGCTGTACGTGACATTAAAAATAACTTGTGTGAATAACTTTCTCAAATAACGAAAAAAAATACCGTCCTGTGTTTTTAGGAAATGTAAAAATTGTACTGCAACTGCGAAAGATAAAAAAAAGCATCATTTCATGCGTAAGTATCAAGAAAAATGTATCTTATTTTATATTTTTCGATGTCTTCATGGCGCCTGGCGCCTGACGTAAGTCACGTGCCATACGCGCTCGGCCAATGAGCATGCACCACAGGATGACAACGTAATTAAAGAAATATATTTATCTCTCTCTAACAACAGGAATTCCGTAGGTGACATTTAATTTTCTTTCCCTCTCTTCGTGCGTCTAAGGTCTAAGTAGCTATCTAGCTACCGATAGTATTTACGCTGTTTTCGAGCGCCGTCATGTTCATGCATGACGCGTCTATTACATCATTGAACCTATCCAACTAGACTCATCTAGGCGTCATCGTATAAAACCAAGAAAAAATCTACTGGGCTGAATTCATAGTACATACCGTGTAAATTATTATCTGTACTTGTCTAAAATTATTCAAAAAACAAATAATGAAATGAAAGCCTTCACTTATTTAAAAGCAAAATTAACAAACTTAAAATAAAGCCGCAATTGTCAAGACACTGATGTTAAACATCAATTCCAAGTTAATGACTGCTCCGGTGAGAACAATGTCGGTGATGTCTTTAAGTCCTGACAAAAAGGAAGAGCCTTAATTTGCGAACAAGGCTCATGGACGAATTAGTTGTGACTTTTTGGGCCTTTGTTTTAGAAAGTTGGTAGCTGTGTTCTTATAGAAGTTGTGAAAGTTTTTTTTATAAAAAAAAGGTTGTTTTATAAGATAATGTTTTTTTTTCTTTTTTTCTTTCCCATCCGAAAAAACAAAAAAAGGGACCATTCGATATCTATTTATTTTGACAACAAATATCTTAGGGTAGTGTGGTATGATTAGATAATTATGTCAAGTTAATATGAGTGTGTGGATCTTGTTGTGTATCTCGACTCTTGCAAGCTTATTTAAGGGTTAATTAAGTTAAGATTGATAGGTACAGCAAATTAAGTAATGTTGATAATACTTTCATAAAAAAATGAAAACAATGATAAGCTTATTTTCAACAAAATATTATCTGAATCAAAATTACATCTCATTCATCACTTCTTAGGTTCTAATTAAGCTCCACTTCATAAAAGATCACCAAATTAATATCTCATCTCTTCTGATACCTTAATACCAGTATCTCTTTGAAAGTACCTTCGGCTTAATGCGTCCGTTGTCAAAGACTCGTGTTTGTGAACTATTTACTAAATTGAAAAAGCGTGTCCTCGGTGCTCGAAATAGAGGAGTGAGGAAAAATCAAAGCGGCCTCTTGAGGACAGTTAGATGTTAGATGGGGACAACTCTTGAGGACACGTGTCGAGTGTGTGTCGGCCCCTGACGTTGAATTCTGAAAATCGAACCGCAATTTTCTCTCAAGTGTAGGTGGGTAACAATTTTGATTGAAGATGGGTTGATTTTAATGGTTGATATTTATTTTTGTGAATGAAAGTGTCACTATATTGACATATAGATTTGTACGACACAGGAAATTTTAATTTGCCAAAATGCTGTATCATTGTTCATGTATGAAACCTATATAATTGTAACAACTTGTAAACTACATGAATGCAATAAATGATGATTATGATTATGAAATGCTGATTGAGTTATTTTCGACAAAGTACAGGTTTTTTTGGCAAAAGATCTAGGTATACCTACGTGAATAAAAATAACAAAAAAAATTTGGCATAAAATGATGAATAAGCAAAATGACAAACCAAAAGTAAATATCCTCAGTAGTTACTAAGACAAAATTAACACCATCAAAAACTGGACCCTCAATTTCTTCCACACCACAAAAATAGCAGAATAACAGCCTCCACCACCCAATTCGACCACATTCAATATGACAGTAAGTAAACAGCAAAAAGATCGTGTGAAGTGGTCCAAAAGAGGCGTACACATCAAAAAAACGTGATAACTAGCGTAAAGGGGTCCCAAGGACCCTCATTCTCTTTCAATAATACGGCGGATTCTGCAATAAAATTGTCAAGTCGAGATCTGCTTACGACGCAGTTTCTGAACCCCGAATTGAGATAAACACCGCATTATGAGATGGATTTGGGAGGTATTAAGTCATGGTTTTGTTCATTTTTTGACACTTTTTTTACCCGACTGCCGAGGAAGGGTTATGATTTTCGCGAGTATCTTGTATGTTTCATTGTAAATTTATTTATTACCTCGTTTGTTTCAAATGGCTGGATGGATTTCGACGATTACAGTATCATTAGATTCGTCTCAAAAACGAAAGTGTCCTTAGATGCGTGTGTTTAAAAAAAAATGGCGGATTATTGGCGCTAAATTGTAAGTCGTCGTTAATATTTTTTTTCAACCAAATCTATCGAGTAGGTTATCAAAATAAAGGAAATTAAAAGAAGATTACAAATATATTTAATACAATTTGTAGTCGGGTCTTTTTATACTTTAAATTAAATGTTCCTAGTTTATAAAGACTGTCTGAATGATAAGACTCATTCACGGCGCAGTTTTTTTTTAGGATTGGTGACCGGATCATGACATATTCTTATTGGGTTAACGTTAATAAAAGAGACAGTCCCTTTAAAAGCGTTTCTTATTTCTAAAACGTAATAGTTTTGCAGTAATTTGTGACAATTTAATACTTTTTTGACTTTTATATAATTTTTATCGCTTATAGAATGGTGCTTTGTCGCTATGCCTTTAAGTGATATAAGTATAAGTGATATTGGTATCTAACAAGTGTACATTGGACATATACTAATAATAACAGCCGCTCGGACCGATCTTTAGGTTAAGCCGTACTTGCCTAGGTTTTTTTTTTTTTTTTAAAAACGTTGCCCCACATTAGGAATTTCTCCTGTATCGTTACAAACATTTAAACTCACATACACAAACAGCCAGGTTGGTCTGTGGATGGGTGACCACGCGTTACATACCGAGTTTCCTCCGTGGCTCGGAAAGCACGCTAAGCCGTTGGTCCCGGCTGTCATTTGTAGATCTTTGACAGTCGTTTCAGGTAGTCAGTGGCCCAAAAAGTCTGACAACCAGACTTACCAAGGGGTATCGTATTACCCAGTACTAACTGAGTTGTGGAGGTCAGATAGGCAGTCGCTCCATGTAAAATACTCGTATTCAGCTGCATCCGGTTAGACTAGAAGCCGCCCCTAACATAGTTGGGAAAATGCTAGGCAGATGCTGATGATGATGATGGAAATTATTGGCTTGAAAGTAAACATAATAGTTAGGCTAACTAGTTAATACCATATCTTGTTTATTAATAATTTGTGTCTAGAAAGAAATATATTGTCTTTGGAAACTAAAGTCATAAAAGACGACAGCTTAGGGGCTTATTTATGAATTTTCAGGTAAGTCAAATGTTTAAAAAGTAAATATTATACCAACATAGGTAAACATCGAAGAAAATGGTTCTTTCGTGGAAACTTGGTGATATTAGATTTTCTTTGTTTGTACAAAAAGTATTAAAAACCTACAAGAAAAAGGACCTTTTTAGTTCTATTTCAATTAGCAAAACTTTTTCTATGTGCTTCAAAGAAATGTTCCCCAATACATACAGTCGAAACTAATTTGAATTTGGACAATAAAATGTCCAATTTCATTTATGTACTGAACCCCATACGACACAGACATTTAGGAAAAAAGTTAATGGTGCTTAAAGCTTGGCCGCT
Organism: Noctua janthe; assembly: GCA_910589295.1. Classification (NCBI taxonomy): domain Eukaryota; kingdom Metazoa; phylum Arthropoda; class Insecta; order Lepidoptera; family Noctuidae; genus Noctua; species Noctua janthe. Next base: position 6,920,700 of record OU342561.1, read on the forward strand.
GTCCTGTAATTACGAATTAAAAAGTTCGTCCACCGGACCCCAGTTTTTTCTCATTTATTTGGATGTGAAGATAATATTGCACCCCAAATCTATTCCTGCTACACTCAACTTAGATTCTTATTTACCGAACAGTAAAGTTGAAACTTGTCTGACGACACACTTAATTACTTTTAATGTTATTTTCTCATACGAGACATTTGTATGTATGCATCTATTTATAAAGAGACAGAAAATTAACTTTTACGAGAAGTCGGGAAAACTCAGGGTTTTTCATAAAATGTATTGGTTTGTTTATTTTGCCCCTTTCTTTGATGAGATGTGGAGAACACATTCTGATATGTACCTAATCACATTTAAAAAGAGAGGTTTTTTCAATGCTATGATGATTATATCTTATCTATCTTTGTATTAAAGAAGTGCTACAGGATAAGAAATTCTTTAACTTTGATTCACGCAACCACAAAGAAAATATCTAAGGAAGAAAACGTTCATTATAAACTAGCTTTTTCTCGCAGCTTCGCTTCCGTTATGTACGGAAATTAACCCACAGGAACGTTATAATGCCTATAACACTTGGGGATAATGTAACTTCCTATTTGTAAAAGAATTTTCGGAATCGGATCAGTAGTTCCGAAAATTACCCCCTACATACAAACGTACAAACAAATTTTACCTCTTTATAATATTAGTATGGAATACAATTAACTGTCAAAGTCAAAACAATGATTTCAATTGCACCATTAGGTATTATTGGCACTTTCGATAAACAAGTGCCATAGACTTTTATTTGTCTTCTTTTCTCCCACAAAAAAGTACAAGTATTCACGCAACAATGTATACAAAAAAATGACATAAAACATGACATCATAATGTAACATTCGTTGTACTCGTATTATTTTCATTTAGCAATAAAACAACCACATGTATATAAAAATGATTCACAATGCGTCTATAATAAAACTGTAGCGCAGAGAATCCGTCGCGTCGAGATTAGAGGGTGCTCCCATTATTGTTACAGTATTATTTTGTTGTTTTACGACAGGAAAATAATAAGCACCACCGTTTATGATGGTACAATAAAACTCGTATTAGAAAGGGACGATTGTTTGTGGGGAACAACGGAAAAAGTTGTTATTTTTTTCCGATGAGATAAGTTTAATCCATTAGTTACTCTTGTATAATTCAATATGTTGTAACCATTGACAGTCCTGTCTCCTAACGAACAATTTCAAGGAATCAATTGTGATTCGATAAAACTGGCTAAAACATCTGCTTAATAAACATAGAGAATTTCGGGAAAGCTCTGATTTCTAAAAACGTATTCAAAAATCAGACAGTTTGGGCATGAACAATAGTGCGAAAAAAGGAAAAATAATCGAATCGAATAGCGAAATACGGCAATACAGAAAATGCAGGAATGATGCAGTATATAAATGTGTAGATCGGAGAGGGACTGGCTTTCACTGGCTCGACGGAATATTTATTAATTTTCTATGTTAAACTATTACTGTCTGGCATTCTCGTAAACTGGCAGCATTCCTAAACTTCGGAATTCTATCAAGTATTTGATATTTTCAATCACTTTTGATCAACAAACAACTCAAAAATCTTTATTCAAAATTTAAATAAACTTGCTTTATTTCTAAACAAAATAGTTTGCGATCCTAGATAGGTATATCAAAATACAAAATTATCTTTGAAAAGTTGTTGAACCCGACCAACTTTAGCAAGTCCCGTAGTCTTGATTGATGGATGGTCTCGATGTAAAAAACATTTATTTTTGCTTTTAAAGTACTGTTAAAGACATTTACCGATGAGACAACATTTCTGGGAATCTTGAAGAAGAAACGATGGGAGGATTACATTGAGTTTGTAGTGCTTAATATTTGAGTGCGACTAAAAGCGTCGACGTTGCATCTAGACAAGTTCTGCTTACCCTAAGTGCTTTGTTTGCTTTATAGAAACTTTAAAACTTAAGGAATATTTGATGGAGTTTTAATAACTGTATAAGTTCCTACAGTTGCATTAAGTAATGTTTTGATAGTGCTTGCATTTAAGTAAGATTTGTCGGAAATGTTTTTATTATAACTGATCATCAGGAATTGTTGTTGTTGTGTTATAAGAGTAGAGAGAAAACCAAAGAAGGTGTCTGATGAGATGACGAGTAATATAGAAGTATGGAAGAAGAAGACATGCTGCGCCCACTAAATGAATTGGGACAAGGGTAAGAGAATGATGATGGATGATGCATCAGGAATTGTATTTTTTTTTAAATTTATCAATAAAACCTTTACAGGTGCTTCCAACAGCTGTTTCCGGATAACATAACATAACATCATGCCTGTAATCCTCGAAGGGTTTACCTTATAACTAGTACACCCACATTTCGCCAGTTATGTTTAAGTTCAATGTAATAGGGGACGAGCCTATTGCCATCAACTGGGCGCACATCCAGACTCCGTGGCTGCCACTGAGAAATTCCTGATGGAAAAACACTTGCCTGACCTGGGAATCGAACCGAGGACCTCAAGCTCAGCAGTCGTGCTTGCGACCTAACGAGGCAGTCTCCTGCAGTGTTGCCGGATACTTAAATAAATGTTTTAAATTGATTCACTGAAACACAACAGACAGCCTACACCGTAGATTCTAGAAGCATCAAATTTTGAAAGAGCACTAAAGAAGGATATTTATAAACTTAACTCTGAGAGCGGCTAAATATGTGATGAAAGTTTTTTTTGGAACTTCATCATATTTGCCTTTGGGAACTAGGATACCAGTGCTGTGACGTTTTTTTTCTAAATGTTTTTGTCCTCGTATAGGACCAGTACGGTAGCATGACTACCGTAGAAACGGGTCTTGTCGACGTAATAATAGACAAAATGACAGATCAGCAAGAAAAGTCTGTCATTTTATCGATTCTTCCGTCGACAAACCCGTTTCTACGGTGGTCATGCTACGCGTACAGTAGTTTATTGTATGTCTATTTTGGTCAGTGGGTCGTCTTGGGATTTTTTTCGTTTTCTTTTTATATGTATAATTCTGTTGGTCCTAAGCAACATTAATAAATATTTTTATTTCATTCTTTCGTAGGCCACATGGCTTGTCACGTGTAATTTCAAATAACCCTTTTATGACAGCTTCAAATAAAACCGGATACACACTCACTGACCACAAAATACTTCATAAAACCCCGATCAGGGTATAAAAACACGAAATGACAAAAAAATCTTTATCAGAATTTCCAGTTCGGTCGTAATTGTAGCCAAAACAAAGGGGGGATGGCCATTGGGCGAATGGGAGATCAATGGTGGTCGTTGGCTCCGCCGATGTATTTACGGCCTACTGCACTGTAAATCTGGCGATATCTCGGAGCGCCTAGGGCGTGTTATACACCAGTATACAAGGTATATTGGCTATGCTTTCAATATGGTGGAAGAACACTGGTTTGATTATTACTTTGTGAGCAGTCATTGGGATATTTGGTAAGCCAACCCATTCAATTTGAAAGAGCGACTAATGAAGATGTTTGTTAAAACGAAACGAGAATAATTATTTGCTTTGAAAATAATTATGTGTAAACTATTGATTATTATTTTAAACTTAGTACCTGATAATGAGCTGTGCTGGCCAAAATAGCTACTTTCTGCAGCAGCGAGAAGGCGTCGCGGCAGACCTCGTAGAAAATGGCGAGCTGGACAAAACCAACGACCAGTGGTCTATATTGGCTTTGGACCGAAACAACTGGAAGTCATGGGGAGAGGCCTTTGCCCAGCAGTGGGATGACGCACGCTACCAGTAATTGTACCAGCAGTACCTGAAAGATTTCTTGGAGTATTTGATCTCTATGAGTCGCAGAAAGTGGAGTTGAGCAATAGGTGCAGGTGATGTCCACACTTTTGACACCAAATTCTAGTAATTTACGGAAGCGAAATTTCACTAAGGTTTAAACTGCCACGTTGGTCTAGGGGTCGCAAACGCGACTGCTGAGCATGAGGTCCTGGGTTCGATTCCCAGGTCGGGCAAAGTATTGTTGGGTTTTTCCATCAGAAATTTCTCAGTAGCAGCCACAGAGCCTGGATTTGTGCCCGGTTGATGGCAATAGGCTCGCTCCCTCTTACATGGGACTTAAAACATTACTGGCGAAATGTGGGTGTTCTATTAGATGTACCTCTGTCTAACCCTTCGGGGATTACAGGCGTGATGTTATGTTGTGTTTAAACAATCACCTTGTACTTATAAGACGTGCATGTGACATTCAACCTTAAGATAGTAAAGACGAGGTCGCCTATACCTTCAACATACAGAACGAAAACACACATAGAAGCGAGTTTCTTTGTAATAACCACTATAAAACCTAAATGCACCACTAAAGTTTAAATAACGCAACTAAAAAGCGAAATCAGAAGCAATGAAACACCGAAATATGATCTGATTATGCAACTAGAGTACAAGAGTACGGTTTTAAACAATCGAGTCGTCGAAAGTCTAGACAAAGCGAGTTGTGAGGTTCGCTGCCAATTGCGCCGCAGAGACTGGAGTACTCCTCTATTTAAATATTTCCTCGCAATTAATTTAATTTAGTTAACAAAGGGGGAATAAGAACCCTCCCCTCTTATTCACAATTAGTGAGACATAGCTGCAATTGCAGCAACCAGTGCATTGCTGAGCTAAATATTTGAGAGTTGCAATTCGTTGTGTTGCTTTCGTTTTTGTGCTTCGTTTGGATTAATAGTTCTTTGGTTTGTAGTCTTTGGGGAACTTTGTGAGAAAAATAGAGGGGTGAATTGAAGTGACGTTGTTAGATAACATCATCATGCTTGTAATCACCTAAGGGCCTAGGCAGAGCTGGTGAATCTATGTATGTATAGTACAGTCACGATCACCAATATGTTATCACTTAAAAACTTTTAAAAGCGTTTTTCTCCTACTGTTCTGATTAAAATTTCATGTTGTTACGAACATTATATTCTGGAACTCATATTATTTGAAAAATACAATCGTCATTTCTCGCGAAAATTGCTTGTAAATTTAAGGAAGTGGATACATATTGGTGCTCGGGACTATACACCCAAATCTCGCCAGTTGTGAGTTTGAAATCCCTTGTATGTAATAGAGGGCGAGCCCATTGCCATGAGCCCGCTATAAATCTAGACTCCAGTTTAATACTGTGAAATGCCTGAAAGTGAAAATCCAATAATATTTTAACCGACTTGAGAATCGAACTTAGGACCTCATGATCAGCAGTAATGCATGACCAACTACGGCTACTAGACCAACGAGGCAGTGAAGTGTGATTGAGTTTAGGCAGACATACTGAGCTTTAAAATATGTGGTAATACATTTATTGTCTCCATAATCACCCTTACGTAAACAAGGTTGATTTCTCTGTACAAAATTGAAGCTACCCCCATCTGCTAACAAGCACTACAATACTGCATAACCGCCTACTTAACATATTACACTGTAACTCAATTTACTCCACAACTGCATATCTGCAACTAACTAATAACTAATTAATTTCCTACCGCAAGTCAGTTTACTACTCTTAAGGTGGTTGTACACTCTCGCCGAGACACTCCGAGGCAAGGTTTTTTTTTTGTGAATGGCATCTCGCAGTTTAACCTAGGAGGTTGTCGTCTGCTTAACCGGACTATCCTGTGGGTGCCTTGAGTGTAAGGCCTTCAGCCAGGGCAAAATACTTACAAACTTACACCCGCTGAGGGTACGAGCCTCGGCTTAGGGCGTAGCTGGGGAAGGACAGCAAAGGGACAGGCTGGATCTGAGTGCCGAGGCAAGGGCGAGTGCGAGAGTTTATATAGGAGCTCTCGTCTAACCTGCCAAGTTGGTCTAGCGGTAGCAAGCGCGGCTAGTGAGCATGAGGTCCTGGGTTCGATTCCTAGATCGGGCATAGTGTTACGGGCTTTTCCTGAAAGAATTTCTCAGTAGCAGCCACGGAGTCTGGATTTGTGCTCGGTTGATGGCAATAGGCTCGCTTGTTACATGGGACTTAAACATAACTGGCTAAATGTAGGTGTACTATACCGCATAGTACACTTACATTTAGCCAGTTATGTTTAAGTACTCGTCTGCTTTAACCTTCGGGGATTACAGGCGTGATGTTATGTTATGTCGTATAGCCTCGGAGTGTCTAGGCGAGTGTTCAGCCACCTTAACAGTCGACTCATACAGTCAGTAACCACATACACTTTAAGTTAGTAAGTTCATAAAGGCCAATTATAAGTCTGGAACAAAGTTAGGCAGAATCGAAGCTGCCTAGTTTGCGGCCAGTTCACTATTAATAGATTGAAGTGGTTTCGGAACTTGGTTGGAAAATCCTTATTTTCAGCTTACTTTGCACAATTTCTGGTATTAATACCAGCGGGGTAATTGCGTAGCATAGTTACAAAATTGCAATATTTTTGATTTTGAAAGCCAACAATATTGTGTTGTTGACGTTACTGATCAGATGTTTTTTTTTCAAATCTATGAAACTGCTTCAAGATTTTTAAGTTCTTTCTGATTGTGATTGACAGTGTATCACTGAATGGTTTTTGTTGGGTACTTATTACGGGAGACAAGTGAAACACAGGGCAGCTAATGAATTACTGATCTATTCACTCTTTAGACACATCGCGCGGGCGCAGCCACGCTCACATAGATATTGTTAGCGCATATACACAACAGTTTCGCTGGTACGATGATACCAAATGAAAATTATAATGCAATTTTTTCGTCATTATTTGGAGCCAAGTGTGTGAATTGATGTAGCGTATGGTGGATGAGCAATTGGTGGATGTGATGTGGTTGAGGCACGCACAAACCAAGGCAGCAGGACACAAAAGAGTGGATACCTGTACTGAGCAGTGGGTGGAACAAGGATACCCGAAGGACTGTGATGATGAAGATGGTAACGAGCGATTCCTTGATTATTGTCTTCTAATATTAAGTTGTTTACTTTGTCAACATAAGTCATAACTTAATTTCAGCGACAGTAAACCAAACAGACGTGTTGACAACTCTAGAAAAAGTTCTAACATAATTGTTAACATAAAATTAAGTTAAAGTTACAAGTTATTTCTAAGTGTTACCTTAATTGCTGGAGTCATTGTTCTTATGAGGTGAAAGTTCATTTCAAAACCAATAATAAGTTATTGACTTAAGTCCTTAATAATTGGTTTGTAAACATTATATTGGAAAACTATCAATCATATTGATAGGCTTTCAAATATTAATAGAATACTAAGAGACAGATTCTAGACTAAATTGATACTCTGCATTGAACGTTAACATGTTCAATTAACTTGGTAAAGACAAGACGGTCAATGAATACAAAATGCCAAGCTTTAATTGAATAATGCAATTGAAAATCGACAGACAACTTTGAGGTTTACAAATAAGCGAAAGCTCGCAACAAACCAGTAAATATTGATGTAGACAAACAATTTAAAGTGATACGGTGAAAAAGACAACTAAAAATTGACCGCAAGAAAAATTCATGAGGTTATTGAACTCACTTTTCAAAAACGGAAGAAGAAATCCATGTGATTAGGCATCGCTGTCTGCTTATCAAATTGCACCTGGACAAAATTCTGTCGTCACCTGAAACCAAGTTTTACAACCAATACTGGACGCGAATACAAATTGTTTGGCTGAAAGCTAAAATCGTAAAATGCTAACTTGGTAGCGAACCATTTGTTCTATGCACAGAGCATGGAGACGCCTTGGTGGACGCTTCTAGAGGCCGCATTGTCTACACTTTTCATACCAAATTACCAATTGCATGTCACCGTTGACTTGCATTATGACACTCACTAATGACGTATACAAAGTGACGGATTTGAAAACGGTCCTTCACTCGACGAACGTTCAGCGCTAAGAATGAAACAAAAACTACCGTGTTTAGACGCTGCAACTGCCGATTGCGGAAAGTTGCGGATATTTTACTCTTTTCTTTTTAAAATTATACTGTCACTTACGGGATATATTCCGCGGACCACAACCCGCGATCATGGCACTTGCAACAGCGTCGAAATATCGGGAGCTCAAAATAATGAACAATCACGGAAGATATCCCGTAAGTGACAGTATAAGTTTAGTTGTAAACCGTGAAAGCTTAAAACAGTGTTATTTTCTTTTTCTTTTAAAATTAAGTAAAATAAAATAAATTGGCCAAAGAATTAGCATTGCCATTCAACAAGGCAAAGCTGCCAGTCTTCTGGGCATGTTTCCGGATGACAGCTATGTAGAGCAGTACTTAGACGACTAAGCGTCCTGTTGTTTATTCACTTACTTAATATTTAGTTAGGTAGTTTATTTTATATTATATATAAAAAAAAATAAAAAAAACTCCGAAACTCAAAAAGTTCTAACTAATGACAAGGTGCCAAAAAGCATGACATGTCCGGATAAATCTGGACGAGTGGAAGTGGTTGGTAACTCTAGATGGGCTTCGTAGTGATTCTGTACTCTGTGGTTCCACGTAAATAAATATAGCTTTACTTAATATTGTGCTTGTGTTTCACGACGTGAAAGGTAAAACAATGTCGTTGGCTCAGAGACAAATGTTGAGAATTTATCGAGATTTCGGTACAATTGTTGTGAAGGTAATTTAGTGGTGAAACAGATTGCCTCAAGATTTATGTTGGGATTTCACTAAGCTAAGCTTTTAACTTAATAATTATTATTTGCTAATAAACAAAAATTGCCGATTTGATGGACAGTGTTTTATCTATTTTAAGTCAGCAGCAACAAAGTTTGAATTGATTATCATGCTACGGTGAAGAACTAAAACTATTTTGTGATTGTGACAGAAATGGATGTGGATCCCAGGGCCGCTAGACATTACTTATTTTCTCATTAAAACTTGTGGCATCGAGTAGTACTGTGAGCGTATGCATACCTGCTAAATTGTCTCGACGGCCAATTTTCCAATATCAATTGCTAAAGTTGGGTAAAAATAATAGTAACTATTCTTAGGCTTTAAGAATAGTAGAGTGCTGATTTTTTATATGTTGCAGAAAATATTGTAAGTGGTTATTACTATAACCTCATTCCCATGGCGTTTTGATATTAAGAATGGCATGAATTTTTTTTTTTTAATTTGAAAGCCTCTTCTATATAAGTTGTCTATGATCGATCAAGAATTCCTGGGCTGTTTTTCAGTCTTGTACAGGTAGTGAAGTAGAAATAAACCCCTTTTTTAATAAATGGATTAGTACTAAATTATATTAGCATAATAGCATAAACAGCCTATTAATGTTCCCACTGCTGGGACGCAGGCCTCCTCTCTATGAGAGGGATTGGGCTATAATCCACCACGCGGGCCCAGTGCGGGTTGGTAGATGTCACATGTCTTCGAATTTTTGGTTCTAGGACATGCTGTTTCCTCACAATGTTTTCCTTCAGCGTTTTGAGAGCAGTGGTGATGAAATAACTTACACAAAGTAATGCGCCTGGCAGGGTTCGAACCAACGACTTACGGCTCGTAAGTCGGGGTCTCCACCACTGGGCCACCGCTGCTCTCAAATTATATTAAAGAAGATCTAATTAATCTAAAACTAACAACAGTCTACACTGAATTTTACAGAACTTATGCTAAGTTTTAATTCCAAAATACTGAGAAAAATCTACGTGTTCTTTGAAATTGTATAGACTAGCATAAAACATAGGAAATAAACTAGAAGTTAGCTAAAACTTTTCAAATTACTTCAAAAGAAAAGATTTATACATTCTAACTTTGGCTGCGAGAAACGTAAACTACTGCTTTTATAAACAAGAGAGAAAAAATATTGTAAAGTAGCGCTTAATGAATGTGTAGGAGTGTCCAAAACAAAGCCTTTGAAGTTAAAAGGAGAATGGAGCTTTTATGCAGTTTTTTCTTTATAATCCCAAGGAGTTTATCATATTCTAGTTTTTAGATTAAGAATAGTCTATTTTTTGTTTTATTTTTAATGTTACCGTACCACTTTAAATACTTATAAATATTTTTAATCCTGCCATTAGTGATGGTTCAAACTCTCTAAAAAAAAGAAGAAAACGTCTGAACTTGGACCTCAAATATCTCCATAACCAGAGCCTACGCCAAGTAAATAAAAAACACAATGACAGGAAGAATTAGTGACTTTTCAGATTTATGCGTCTTTCTACTCCTGTTACAACAACATTAATTTATTTTACCTTAACGACTTACGTCATCATCATCATCTGCCTAGCCTTTTCCCAACTATGTTGGGGTCGGCTTCCAGTCTAACCGGATGCAGCTGAATACCAGTATTTTACATGGAGCGACTGCCTATCTGACCTCCACAACCCAGTTAATACTGGGTAATACGATACCCCTTGGAAAGACTGGTTGTCAGACTTTTCGGGCCACTGACTACCTAACGACTGTCAAAAAAGATCTACAAATGACACCCGGGACCAACAGCTTAACGTGCTTTCCGAGGCACGGAGGAAACTCGGTAAGTAACGGGTGGTCACCCACCTTAACGACTTACGTAAATATGATAAAATACAATTGTTATTGATGAATTGAACCTCGTAAGTAACCCTTGACTTATGCACTGTCACTATCACCACTGTGTGTGTCACTGTGTTATGGAAGTAAATACCTAATGAGAAGAAAAATATACCTCCTACCAGTGGCGAAGGGTCCGTACAACTCGATTCCTACCGGTTTCCCTTTGAAAAATGGCACAGTCAGTATTCTATAGACAAATAATATAATCACATTGAAGACATGTACTCCGGCTTATCTCTTACAAAAATTGACCCTTCGCTACTGCCTCCTACACATACTATTTGTACAGGGGTATTCACGAAAACCATCACATTACCCGTACTGTATAGTACGCAACGTTGATACATCGTATGCCAAGCATTCGCCACAACCGCTGACACTTGATTAATTATCCCGACTCTCCTCTCAGTTCAAATAAGCGGCTGTTCTATATGACCGTATGTTGGATGTTCTATATAATCGTAAGTTGGATGATAACATCCAACATACGTAGGACAAACATAGATCAATTAGGTATCAATTAGGTATGATATAATCAGGATTTAAGTGAAATGTTATTTAGTTCAAGGACTATACATGACTGTACGTGTTCTTGATTGGAGGCCGCGAATCGGCAAGCGTAAGATGGGACGCCCTCAGGCTCGGTGGAGCGATGATCTTCGCAGGGTGGCTGGTAGCAACTGGATGAGTGTTGCTTAGGATCGAGCTGAGTGGCGTGCGATTTTTGAGGCCTATGTCCAGCAGTGGACTGTGGTAAGCTGATGAAGATGATGATGACTATAAATAGTGGTGGAAATATGACCACATCATCCCATTGCCTTTATTCCAATTGTTTAGGGTCCTGCTTACAATGTTTTCTTCTTCTAGATATTTCTATATAACCCATCATCTCAGTGTTAATTTTGCTAGCCCTATCTATCACACTTTCTATTCAATTTCTTGGTGTTTTCCCAAGAAAACGAGGAGCTCGTGGCTAAATAATAACAGCCGTTCGGGTCGATCTTTAGGTTAAGCCGTGCTTGCCTAGGTTGGACTGTGGATGGGTGACCACCCATTACTTACCGAGTTTCCTCCGTGCCTCGGAAAGCACGTTAAGCCGTTGGTCCCGGGTGTCATTTGTAGATCTTTGACAGTCGTTAGGTAGTCAGTGGCCCGAAAAGTCTGACAACCAGTCTTTCCAAGGGGTATCGTATTACCCGGTATTAACTGGGTTGTGGAGGTCAGATAGGCAGTCGCTCCATGTAAAATACTCGTATTCAGCTGCATCCGACCCCAACATAGTTGAGAAAAGGCTAGGCAGATCATGATGATGATGGTGTTTTCCCAAAAAAAAAACAAAAGATATTCCATATAAACCACAGTTTTTGTAACCCCACTATAATACCAGAAGTTTAATGAAAATCAATAGTCTATTGTATAACGGGCTGGTGTCCGCAACTCCACGTCAAAGCGCGTATTTTGCGTGCGGGATCAATAGTCTATTAAATGTATATGTTCACAAATTAGACAGGAAGGAAAAACTCTTCAACAAGATGATATTCAAACTTTTCCACGTACCAACGAATTAATCAAACTTCGCAGAGGTGGACCTTTCATCCCTCTAGCAGTAGTTCAAAGGTTTCTGATTGGCGCCCCGTGTGTGAACGTAATCCGGTTCCGCGACCCGGCGGAAAAAATCACTCGCTACTCGTACTCTTTTGAAAGCGTTCCTGTGTATTTTCATTGAGCTGAAAACTTTTGCAATACCGTGAACGGCTCAAGTTTAAACTCCTGCGGAATAGGGGATACAGCGATCATCTGGCCCCGTCTAATAAAAGGCCCCGACGTTTCTGAGATATGTTGTCACTGCATAAACTTTATGACTTTAGTTTGAAAGAAACAAAAGAAAGAAAGAAAAAATATTTATTTGTCGCAGGGACATGACATGCATCATACAAAATTACAAAAAATAAACAATAAACTATAAATTCAACAGGACGGAAAAAAAAAAAAAAAGAAAGTTAACAGCTTGCACGTCGTGACGAGTTTCGTCTAGCTAGAAGTTTCTCCGTCAGTGATGGAGCCGTTTTTGAGCGCTCTTTCTGTCATACGTCAGTGGCAGTCTAATAAAACGTAATACATGTGAGGGAATAAATAAACAATGAAGTCGCAAAAATAATCTTATTATTATAAATACGAAAGTTTGTGAGGACGTATGAATGTTTGTTTCTCTTTCACGCAAAAATTGTCGAACGGATTTGGGTGAAATTTGTCACACAGATACTTTATGACTTGGATTATCATATAGAATACTTTTATCCTGGTAGTATGATCCTGTGGGATAATAACCGAACTCTGCGCGGGCGAAACCGCGGACACAAGCTAGTCTGAAATAAAAATGTACACAGTCAAGCAAATGCCACATTAAGCGCGCAATTATATGAATTTATTTCCAGTTGGACGATGTTACGCAAATTTTATCGAAACCAATTTCGATAGTGCACTGTAATGTGACTTAAGCGAGATAAAATACGAACAAAAGCTATAATTTCTCGATTCTTGAATGGAATTTCCATAATTCGGCTTATATTTGCCGAGCCGTTTGTCAATGGCAGCCGAGTACGCCCCCGCACACGATCCGATATATTATTTCAAGTTATTTAATGTCGAGCCTTTTCAATTTATTTACATATTTGTGATTTAGCGTGTAGCTATAGCGGTGCATGCAAATGTTTAATATTTATGTTACGGCTAAAATCAGCTCTATAGTTTTCATACAGCGAGGCACACAAATTGATATTATAAATCATTCAAGCTATAGCAATTTCTGAGTCAATAAAATGAATTATGGTTATTTGTTACGATCCTTCTACTTGGACATGAAAATAAACGGGGACTGATGCGTTTTTTGTTTTAATTTCTTTCTCGTAAAAATATCCATTGCATATCCACACGGCCCAGCAAGCGTATATTATCATCATCATTCATCATCATTTCAGCCGAAAGACGTCCACTGCTGGACATAGGCTTCCCCCAAGTGTCGCCACATTGACCGGTCCCGTGCGTCTCGCATCCAGCGGATCCCTGCAACCTTTACCAGGTCATCGGTCCACCTAGTGGGAGGCCTTCCAACGCAACGTCTTCCAGTTCGCGGGCTCCACTCCAGAACTTTCCGGTCCCATCGGCCATCCGTTCTGCGAGCAATGTGCCCTGCCTACTGCCACTTAAGTTTGGCTGTTCTTCGGGCTACGTTGGTAACCTTGGTTCTCTTGCGGATTTCCTCATTTCTGATTTGATCACGCAAGGAAACCCCGAGCATAGCCCTCTCCATTGCCCTTTGGGTGACTTTAAGCCTTCTGATAAGCATGCAAGCGGTCAGCGCATCGAAAAAGGGGTCTTTTCGGCATTACAGTAAACTTTAATTTTTACTGTCGATATTTTCCGTGAATCCTCATTAAGACCAACTACATCCTGCACTTAAAATGTGACCCTTAAATCAACCTTAATAGAGTTATAAACGGGAAAGCCAACCCCATTCGTATCCAATATTCTGAATACGTAATTTACCATTTCCAATTTCGCATCAATGGATGTGATTTAAGTATTTCCCGTATCATTTGTTTCTTCCTGTGTTCCAATATAGCATTTTTTATTTTGTTAAATTGCTTTTCTTTGTACATCCCCTTCCATATAAGTATGTGCGTGGATGCTTCCAACACAGATTTGTTCTTAAGGCTCGACGTTTATTTGTTTTTAGCTCACGGCGAAATTGATCATTTTTTTTTTGTTGTTTATTGCGTGTCTTAGAGTGATGTATTTTTGAATAATTTTTGATAGAACTGTCTAGGATTGTTTGATTTTCTTTTGATATAGATCTTCTGATGGATAAGTTTATTTGATTTAGTTTTGGTATTTTGATTTTGATTTTAAATGTTAAAGCGTTTTACTATTTTTGTTACAGGCTTTTGTAATCTTTTTAATGTAAAAATGTTTGTTTGTCTCTATAAAACTGAAAGAAAAGCAGGAGTTGTTCTATAGATTCTTTAAGTTTAGTCTTCTTTCTACCAAACTCTAATTTTTAACTGAAACATCTTTGACTAAAAATATTACAAAATGCTCTCATAATTCATCCAGCCGATTCAATCAAACCCAACCACAAAATAAAACGCAAAACATCGTTATCTAACTCAATAAATTCACAAAAAAAAATCTCTTAACGCAAACTCATTTTTGATTGCTTACTCACATGAAAGCAATGTTATATCCGGGGTGCTTTTTAACAAGCACAAAACACTCGCGTCGGCATCCATGCAAAACATCATTCATTACGCGCTGACAATAAATAGATTATGTGTGACGTCAAAAAGTGCACAACACGACGGTTTTTTCTTGCCCTCGTTTTTCGTAATACAATAATCAAAGGAATATGAGGGGATCAGGAATCAAACGTCTACATATGGAGCGATAAAGAAGTAAGATTTGAGGATCGAGGTTAGGGTTGTATCTTGTTAAATACGTTGCTGATATTTTTTGACAGTTTTTTTTTGTTCAACTGTCAGTCTGTTTAAGAAATTACAACAAAGAATAGTATTTTCAGGTTATTGGTTAAATATTTCCGAGATTGTTAAAATTCATAGTGCGAAGAGAAGATATAGTGAGCAGTTTTAATTAATATTAAGTTTAAGTTCATTTTAAATTAAATTTGTACCCAAGGACCAATTGCAATACTATGCTGCATACCGCAACTGGTGTATTTCTGTATCATGTGGTTGGCTGATAAGAGTAAAATAAGAGTATCCTTGTACGACCTGTACGTGCGTAACAAATAATTACAATGTCATTAAGTAGGTACGGCAACCAGTTTAATGATGCAATTATTACGTTATAACCATTATTACGATCATAATTACCCAGATAATATAAAACCTTGTTATAAAAAAAACGATTTACGAAAATATCTCTCAATACCCTACCTGCTCCCATTGCTTAAGTACCAGGGCCGCAGAAACTGAAACAGCTGTCACGCATGAGATAATCCACCGAGAAGCGGGAAGCGCGCCCTCAGCGAATTGCGACTTCGCCATGTGATCCCCCGGCGCCTACCAGGCACACATGATAATGCGAAAAGTAATTTTTATATTAAACCTTTGCCAAAACATAAAAGAGAGATTTCCGCGAGTATCTTACTCCAGCCCCAACGAATGCGCCGCATAAATTAGTTTTCCCGGAGATTGTTTGTTCAGTCGATGCTTTTTATTATTTTTACGTTAACATTTATGAGTTTTTCATCGTCGGAGTCGTTGCTTAAACATTTTTGTGTTGCTATAACATTTTAATAGTGGAAAAACTAACAACCACGAGAGAAAGAGAGTGCTTTCACCCAGGAATTGTTTAATTACAACGTTCGCTGCGTATGTTATTTTTATGTTGCTTGTTAAAAGCAAATTGAATAAAAAAGACGTCGAGAGAGTTTTGTTCAAATGCCGTTGAAACTTCCCGGTATCTGGCCAGTAATTAATTAAAAGCTTAGGTGGTGCCATTATGGGTTTTATGCTAATAGGCGGCGGCTAATATGGGAGCCTTCAAAGGGTCTGGTACGCGGGCGAAACATTAAATTTCAGCGAAGCGTGGCACAAAGCAACGTCGGCCGGCCGCGTTGCGTTATGCACGTAGATTAGATTAGCGACCGTGTTTTGTGTTGGAGAATTTAAACCAACCTCCTTTACATGTCTGATATCCTGGTACCTGCAATTTATAGTTGGACATGTAATGCACTTAGTTCTCAACTGAATTAGCTATTAGTTGAATTAATGAGTAACATGGTAGTTTAGGTGAAGATTTTACATAAATGATGATTTCGAGTGCCTAAAAGATTGAGCTCCAGTTAATTTAGTTAAGAACTTTGAATTAGTGAGTAATTGGAGTTAAACATAGTTCTCACTAATTAAGCGAGCTTCATATTTTCTAAACATCCCAATTAGTATTAAGTGAGTATTTTGTAATGAAGTGTCACATCTCTAGCGTGATTGTTCATTGCGTGCATATACACAATATGCAAGCGGGGGGCGGACGGGCCCGCTAGGGCGGGCGGGGGCCTGGGCGGGCGGCAGAGCGGGTACCAGTTAAATTGAGCACCGCTACGCCCAGACTCTCATTTCCTCCATCCACCATTGTGTGCCACTCACAATACAAAACATTTTTTTACGAATTTCGACAAAAAGTGCTTTGAATTTTTTCCAATCTTCGCCTCTATTCAGCTCGTAAAAACTTATTGTCTCGCCGCAAAAGAGAGTAGGCGTGTCCTTCGGGAACGTTAGCTTGAATCGCATTAAAGTAGAATAATAAAATTTTACACAATTCTTAAAGTATAATTTAGTGTTGCCACATTAAACTCGAAGTTTCTTAATTTTATTGCTGCGATAATTAGGAGGATGATAACTCTTTAAGAACAAACATAATTCATTTAGAACTTCATGGAGATTTGCGTTTGAAATTGCCGTATTATACTAATTAATTGTTCTAAGGATCGCTTAATGGGCGTTATATGTCTAGAGATTTATAAAATCTGTCAGTTAAAACAAGAATAATAACATTTATCTCCATAAATGAGGCTTAAATGAGATGATTCTGAAGTAGATATAAAAGTACATTTACTCGTAATAAATACCAAAACGTGTTTTACAAGTACCTAGACTATGTTATTGAAAACTTCGGAAAAATTCAATTCTACAGACACTTTGTAATGGAAAATGGATTTTTGTAACAAAACGAAGCCTTAATATTTGTAGAATATAAAAATAAAACGTGCTTTTTATATTCATATCGAAGCAAATAGAAAATTGTAACCTTTTACAAGTTTTTAGGGTTCCCACTTCACTAGCAACAAAACCATAGTTTCTTCTTTTGAAGAAATTCGTTGTGAACGAGTAACTGGTTTAATAAAATTAATTAATTTTATAATTTTAACATCATTTTTATTTTAGTCATGCTGTGGTCCTTCGAGCCGGATATCAGTCGAATAGTTATGTTATAGTTACTTGTGCTGGTGCCAAAAGACAAGTAAATGAGTTTCAAGCTCAAAGGACCTAATAATTACAGATCAATGCACCTGTCTCTAAAATACTCATCATGAGCTATTTTCAGCCATAAAATAAAATGACACTTTTTACGTTTTCTAACAAACGAACTTAGTGTGACTTACAGTGTAAGGCGGAGCTCATAACTCACGAATTTATAGTGATTGCAGTGGCGGCTAACAAAAATGGCGAACTTTTGATATACGACGCCACCAATGAGATTAATTGGGGACCAATGGATACAAAACTATAAATTATGTCGTTTTCTATCTTTCGGTTTTAGAATTTAAAATCAATGTATTTTTTTGTGGATTGGTTCTTACGTACTAGTGTCTCGTTATGTGATATTGTAATAGCCCATTCATATTTATAACACGTTATGATAGAATTAAAATGTCTTTTTTTTTTTCCCGGATAGGAAATCATCAAATGACCCCCCCCACTCTGGGCGGAGCGGAGGGGAGTGTCAGACTTGTACTGACTAAAACCCATTTATGTTCCTTCTTTGCCCTTTATGTTCCAGGGCCACGGTATCTCTTTCGAACAGTCCCGCAGCCCTGGCAGGCATCGGCCCATGCGGACTCCTACGTAGTTGCTGACATCTCTTTGAGGCGCACGTATTTATTTGTCTCGCACAGGACAAAACAAAATGATTAAAATTAACAATAAAACAAAAAAGTAAACAAAATAAAAGCTTAAAGACATACATTAAATTAAAATTGGTCCTGTACGAGGGCAAAAGACCCCAGTCTCAGCGTGGCTTATGCGCCTGTAATTTGTGGCAATGGAGAGCATAAAAACTATCTACTATTGTCTTTCGATATTGAGTTTGGCCTTTTCAAACCTATACTAACAGATAGACCAACTTTGGTTGCCTAGTTTTTTAGTACCTATCGAAGTTATTAAGAATATAAATCTAAGATAGCAAAACGATCTTCTGTAACTTCTTTTTGACATATATTTGGATAGCCCATTATTCAAGTCTTCACCGATACGTTTTGTCCGAGTCGAGATTGAGGCAGTGTGGTCATTCCCGATCTTACCTTTATGTGAAGCTGTTCTAGCTGTAGATGCTCTTGTAAGTACGGCTTTGGACTACGGGCTAATACATCCACAAACCGCTACATTTTACCATCCTTTGTGGCGTCGTGTAATAAACTTGAGTTCTCATACGGTATTGTCTCCTGCGTTCGTGAATAGTTGTTTGTGCCGACGTTAAACGAGTTACGCCCCAGGAGATTGTGCGCGATGGAAATGGGAAGATACAGGGGAATGGCAGAAGTACTAAACTTGGTATTTTTAGCTTTTTTGACCATCGCACCCTGCTCACAGCTCTCGAAATTGGTCTGAATTGATTGGTTGGTCTCGAATTGGTTGGTTTTGGTTGGCTTTTTGTTGGTCTAATTGGTTAAGACGTCCGGTGTACAGAATCGGAAGGTCACAGGTTCAAACCCTGCTCGCACTCGAATTTTTCTTCGTTGGTTTTGTTTTGAAAATATTAGGTATACAAATATGCAAGTTTTGTTAATGACTATCGTGCACTAAATTATGTGATAGACTATATAGACTATACTGCCACTACCTACCTTCCTAACTTGATTTTTATTAAATAACAGATGAAGAAAAGAACAGAATTCCAGTGTGGGAAAGAGACGGCGCTGAACGATCTGTATAGCTCTGTCTCTTTCCCACACTGGAACTACTCCTGCTTTCTGAAGTAACAGTTACAACCGTCCTGATCTGAACTTCTCCATGTAATCTGTCGTATCTAAGCAAATCGTTCGCGAGTTGTGTATAACTTTTGATAGAAAGAAGCCGAACGCCTTGCCGAAGGCACATGCACTATGCAGGTGTGCGGTTCCAATAATTCAGACGTGTCTTAAAGGTTATCGAAATTTCTAGAAGAATTTTATATCTAAAGGCTCTTTGAAATGCCAAAATAAAACAAGTCTTTGAAGGATTTCTTGAGATACGTACGTCATATCGTGTTTGAGGCTTATTGCATTGCGATGTGCACATACGTGGGCTTCTTGAGGCGGAAAACGTATCTGAATGTATCGAAAATCTATACGAATATATAAAATTGAAGTTTCTGTTTGTAATTTCAAAATAATAGATTTTTATTGACTGTTTATGAAAGTATATGCGGAACTAATACCAAAAAAAAAACAAAATTGTCTGCCTGTTTGTTATGGCGAATCTCTTAAACGGCTCGACCAATTTTGACGGAACTTTTACTAGTATATAGCTGATGTTATAAGGAGTATTTAAGCTACATTCACTTTGAAAAAAAAAGATTAGGGTTTTGTGCAAAAAAAAATAAAACCCTTAAAATGATTAATAAAACCAATTCAAATAGGGAAGTAATAATTTCATGTGGATGAAAGTCACGGGGCACAGCTAGTAGTAAATATTTTCCAAAGTGCAAAAGAAAAATATCGATGAATGCTTACAAGTATCTATAATGAGACAAAAAAAAACAATTTTTTATAATTGTTATTTGTATGGTGTACATAATAAAAAGAAATCTATCTAGGTGAATAGTGATAAGCCTTTAGATGAGACTTATTCCAACATAAGGTCGAAACTTTTAACGACGCCATTATATTTTGATACGGATTATTTTTTGATACACATCAAAAATCAAGAATATTCATAGGTAACTTTGTGTGTGTTTTAATAAATTCACTTTGAACCTAAAATACCTGACACCTATAAAGATTTAAACTCCAAAAATAAGATAACACACAACACTTCAAGAGTATTTGAAATATGAATTAATTAAGCTATAAATTAACAAATACCTCCATAAAATATTTACACCACACGTTCAAAACCGCAAAATTTTGTTATAAAGTAACATTTAACAATTTAATTCTCATCGAAATTTTAGAGGGTGCAAATAAGCGTGTTCTAAGTTCCCAAATACTTTTATTTTATCGTAAAACTAAATATTCTGTGAAAGTAAATTATCGCATTTATTTATAGTGCTCTATTCAGTGATATTACTTTGAGGTATGGTGTTTGCTGGTGGTTGTATGGTAGTTGGTGTGTAGTAAAAGGGTCAGATAGGCAGTCGCCTAATGTATATGTTGGTATTCAACTGTGTAAATGTGTTTACTTGAACTCGATTAGGGTTGGCTTCCAGTCTTACCAGATGCAGTATAGTTGGAAAAAAATTAGACAGATGATGATGGGAGTGTTATTTTATAATTTCAACCAGTTATGTTGAGCAATTTATTATTCTAAATAGTGAAATATTATTTTTGACACCTATTTGCGACGTTGCTAATTATGAGAATGCACCGCTCTTAATAAACGCGAGTGTGGTTAAAGTTTTTGATCATGTTGGTACGTAATTCAATTATTATGTCGTAAACCAATGGTTTATTTATTACCTTTTCAAGATGAAAACTCTTATTTTATAGGAGAATAAATTTTGCCCGCCCTAACGTTCGTGTGGAGGTTAGGAATGGTACATATTTGAGTGCCAAATTAAATCGGTATCTATAAAGATAACAGATACATATACAGATAAACAGATCTTTTACTTTCGAATTTATAATATTTGTACAATATGAATGATGATGGTCACGATGAAAATTATGAAAATGATGGCCACGAAGGAATTGGCGCGACGAACTGAACAAGTTCCGTCAGAACTGGAAGGAGGAACTGGTTCGCGAGAAGTGGCAGGAGTGGAAGGCGGCCTTCGCCCAGGATCGGGACAGAGCAGGCTATAAAAAAATACAAATTAAAAATGGATGGATATTACAAAATTGGTAAAATAAAGAGCTTACGAAACTAGTAAAACGGAGTAACGACTATATGATTCCGCTGCGTGAATGATTCGGAATAAAGAAATACAGTTTCGATTGGTTTCTTAAAGAGTAAAGTTTTTCGGGTTTAGTTTTCAAGTGCCCACAGCACTTGAAAACTAAACCCGAAAACCCCGGTTGATTTATATTATTATTGATGTTGTGAAGAAGTACTAATGGCCGATGGAGCAAGGCTTTGACCGAGTGTTGGCCAAAGTTAGGCCAAAGAAAACAGGGCCGTCCTAAAGCTTCTGGATCGACGATATCATCAAAATCGCGGTAAGCGCAGAACCAGGAAATGTAGTAGACTCAAGGGGAGGCCTACATATACTCGGCAGTGGTTGATTCCGGGCTGATATGATGATGATGTATAAGGTCCGTGCAGTTCTTGTGTATACCTGCCTAGAAGTGGTGAAGGTTCCATACAACTCGATTCCTACCGGATTCCCTTTGAAAAATGGCACAGTCAGTATTCTATAGACAAATAATATTATCACATTAAAGATATGTACTCCGGCTTACGTTTTACAAAAATAGGTATGTAGGTATGTAGGCATCGTCATTCATCAGTCTCCTGCCCTTATCCCAATTTATTTGGGGTCGGCGCAGCATGTCTTCTTCTTGTACTCGTATTCTACTCTTTTAGTCATCTTCTCACTAGTCACCCGCATTATGTATAAAGGGTATAAAAAGACCCTAAACGAAGCCGAAAGGCACTTGTTCTCTCCATCATTGCGATCATTTTTTTGTTCTGGACGGAGATATTGGAGGTCAAATTTCCATGTTTTGAACAAGTTTTTTGTTTCCTGATTATTATAATATTGATGAATTTCTGACAGAACCGTTTCCAGACATAAATTAAATTATGATTTTATTGATTACGTTTGACATGACAATGTATACTTTGACATTTATTATTAAGCGCTTATTATTTTTAATTTTTATTTGGATTTTTTTTTTTTACTTTTGACATGTATCATTTTGACATTTATTAATCGATGCTAATTTTACATTATGTTTTTATTTTTGCAATGTTTAATTCACTTCAAATTAATGATATGGGACTGAAAAGATATATTAAAAAACACAATTTAGAATTCAAAACATTTGCACGCCATAATAAGTGGCAAACATGTCCGAACAAATTTTTATTTATGTCATCCTACATGCACTTTTTTAGTATTGTATGTGTACACATGTTTGAGCAAATAAATATATCTTATCTTATCTTAAAAATACATGTTTTTAATGCAAGACCCCCGTACTATTCAATCCATCTATCAGCACAATGCTTTGAGTGCGTTCCATCGAGTCCTACCGTAAAACGTGATTTTTCACCCCAAAATAAAAATTTACTTAGTTTGATGTACAGAATGCTTTGTTGACGGCTACGTGAAGGGTTTGTTTACACCCTGTATAAGTTGTTTTACCTAAATAATTCTCAGAATATATTGTAGGTATCTATTCTACTTGTGCCTTTGTTGTGGAGTCTATGTGCCACCTGTGCTCAACAAATGAGTGGCTGTCCAATGTCCAGAATATCAACGACTTATTAAATATGCATTTTACAATGGATACTGTATATACAGGCATAAATATCTTGCTTATCTTGTATCAAATTTTACAGGAGATTGAGTAACGGTTTCCGAGTTTAGAATTTGAAGTTGAGATGGAATTTAAAGTTAAGATGGAATTTGAAGGATGGTAACGACCACCGTATTCACTTTTCACCCTTTTGAACTGAGTTATAAGGTTGTAAAATGGTTGCCCGCCAGAGCACGCGGTAACCCCTGTCAAAAAAAAATCGCCTTCAAAAAAACTCAAAAGAGTAAATTGTATTTTTTATTGCCGATGCCTGCCAGGGCTGCGGGACTGTTCGAAAGAGATACCGTGGCCCTGGAACACAAAGGGCAAAGAAGGAACATGGATGGGTTTTAGTCAGTACAAGTCTGACACTCCCTTCCGCTCCGCCCAGAGTGGGGGGGGTCATTTGATGATTTCACATCCAAAAAAAAAAAAAAAAAAGAGTAAATTGTATGAAAGGTCAAAAGTATGTAGCCCAATATTAGCTTGAAAAACACACCTTAGCAAAAGTACAAGTGAAGCTGAATAAACAAGTAAAACATATTTTCGTGTGGATCATTACGATTACTTTAATCAAGTTTATTTTATGTACTTTATTCACAAAATTATACTAAAAATTACAGTGATAAACATTTGAAATTCATGAAATTATTACGCACAAATATTAATTTTCATGTATTTATTCTAGATTTTTCATCTCATTCATACTAAAACTGTTTTTAAAAGAAGTTCCTAACAATCTCGAAGACGAAAAAATATAACGCTCAAGCAAAAAACAGGCAATTTACTTGCAAAAATCAAAATTAACTTGTATAAAAGTTCAGAATGAGCTGAAAAACGTATTTTTATTCAAAAAATTACTGAAGTGAATAAAACACTGTTATATAGGTAGCTGATACAGTTATAAACTTTCTCTTTTCAAATCCGTACCTCAATTAGCACTTTATAAAGCTCCGGAAAATCGTGAAAAAAAGTCAAACTGTAATTAAAGGTTGGTTATCTCTGGCGTTAGAGCAATTTAGTTAATTGCTCAGGCGATAGGTGGCAATTTCAACTCTTTACGACATTGCCCACGATGATAAGGACACTAATTGTCGAATAAAAAAGGATTACAGCTAATCCTTGTTTAATAAAAATGTTAATCATGAGATTTCCGTCGCAGTATGCAAATGTTATAGTATCCACCCCGTTCGTGATTGGCCGTAATATGGTAATATACGAACGCATCTATTTATTCGAGTGGGACTCCGTATATTGAAGGTTTTTTATTTATTTCTACAACGGTGGTTTGACTTTTATTTAAGACGTTGATGACTTGCTTAGTAGGTAGTTTTTTTATTTACCACTATCATCATCTGCCTAGCCTTTTCCCAACTATGTTGGGGTCGGCTTCCAGTCTAAACGGATGCAGTTGAATACCAGTATTTTACATGGAGCGACTGAATATCTGACTCCACAACCCAGTTAGTACGGGGTAATACGATACCCGTTGGTAAGACTGGTTGTCAGAATTTTTGGGCCACTGACTACCTAACGACTGCCAAAGATCACCCGGGACCAACGGCTTAACGTGCTCTCCGAAGCACGGAGAAAACTCGGTAAGTAATGGGTGGTCAACCATCCACGGACCAACCTAGGCAAGCACGGCTTAACCTAAAGATCGACCCGAGCGGCAATTATTATTTAGCCACGAGCTCCTCTTATTTACCACTAATTATAGCAATTTTACAGACTCGTCCAGTACGGTGCTGTCAGACACAAAATAGAACAACATAACTTAAGTAAAATTACTCCCAGTAACAATATTATTATCTATATTAGTTAAACATGACAATGCTTATAGTAGTACACCTTTTATGGAAGCACAACCCATACAAATTGTGTGTATGTCAGCATAAAAGATAAGCACGTAATACACTTGGTGTGTGGTTCAAACTCATGTCAGTACTTGCATAATTCTAAGAAACGTAAAGTAGTTTTGTCTAGGCTAAATTTTAGCACACAAGTTCAGTGCGCAGTTGCATCCGATTCTGTAATAATGATACTGTTACTGATATTGTTAGCCTGCGTCATCCCACTTCTGGGCAAAGGCCCCTCTCCTTGACTTCCAAATACTTCAATCCAGGTCCAATGTGGACCACTGGTAATAACAAAATCCTTTATCCTCAAACTTACTTGCAGATGCTAATTGATTTAATATCTAGACACCACAAGGCAACGCAATATGTAACGATACTCCAAAAAGGGGTCTTATTTTAATGAGGATTATAGCAATTATCACCTAAGAGACAGGTGTTTGTCCTATACACAAGCGACATAACAAACAACACAAATATATAATAAATACAAGAATATACGGAAAATAAGCATACCAATTTATCCTAATTCAAAAAAGGGAGAAAAGGGAAGACATTGACCATATTTCCCGAAGACCTTTAATTAAGCTCCCGATTTCAGGGTCCAAAGGTAAAGATAAAGTAAATATCCATACGAATGGACGTATCATTATGGAGAATTCTTGGGGATTAAAAAAGGGCGCTGTGCAGTGAGCACGTTTCTAATTTTTAAAGCGGGGTTTTACGATCTGCATACGTAGGTTAGCGTAGTGATGTGCTAGCATAGTTTTGGGTATCGATAGTTTGGATTAGTGGATAGTAGATTATGCACCAAGGGGATAAAGCAGTGTCTTACGTCATAGGCACTATTTTGAATCCCGAATGCAGCTAGAGATTCTAGTGCTCCCGAGCGGAGCGAGAGATATTTGAGTTAACTCCTAGCTAAGCGATGGAGTTATGTGAAAATCGAGAAACGAGAATCAGTTATTCTAGATATTTAGTTATAGTCCGCAATGGTTTATCAAATCAGCTTATAAATAACTTATTTTTATGAAAAAAAAAATAAGTTATTAAAATAAACTCTGAAATTATAAAACTTACAAAAGAACTCGTAAATAAAGACACATGTTTTTAATTTGAAAAACTTCAAACTAAACCTAAGAAAGTTAGAACAAGTGGGCACTTGCAACTAACGAAACTACTAATAACTAAAGAAAAAAGTCTCGAGCAAATAAATATCGATAAATCGTGCGACCGTAATCCAGCCCTAGTGGAGAACACGTCTGAAAACAAAATTTATTCTAACAATTCATGCGGAGCTCTCCCACAAGTCGGATTATTGTAAATAAGTATTACGACCGACGCCCGCATTAATCCTCGCCGCTTTTTAACGAAACGCGAAAAAGTTAGTTAACTAACTTTTCTGCCGGCGTTGACTCAACAAAAACCACCGGTGAAATATAGTCCTCCCTCTCTTGAGAATTATTTGTATCAATAGAATGTTTGTAGGGAATTTGCCTGTTCAAATATACGACGTAATACCCGGGGGGCCTAGTTTAAAAAGGTGTGTTTGACTTTACTAATAAGCACGGGTATATTCGCGGATATTTCACCAACTTTTACGCATACACGAGGTTTTATTAAATAACCTACACCGAAAATTGTTTCATTCTGTTTAGTGAACCGCAAATTCACGTTTAATAACTTTGTGTACATTCTGGTTGCTACGTCCCGGTGCACACATCGCGACCTACATCGCGCCAAAAGCTATCACGTTAATTGACTGTTGGAATAATTTAAATATATTGCGGCCAACGGCTATATTTCAAAAGTCTATTATAAATCAAAGGATTAGCAGCGGACGAAAACGGGTAAATGGATGCTGGCAATATAGATAATACATGTTTTATTCTGCATACGTTATAGGGCGATAACGACAATATAATCGCGTTGGGGCCGGGCGGGCGCGGCGGGGGGTGGCGGACAAAAAGTACTAAGTACGAGTTAAATACCCTTTGTGTCGCATGCTCTCCTGGTCGCCATTCATCGACGTACGCCGAGGGTCCTCTCATTATTCAGTCGAAATTCGATTATTTTCCCATTTCGTAAAATATCCATATCGTCCCCAGCTTTCACTCTAATTGAAAATGGAGCGATGGCCGTCATCGTGTGATCGCATTTAATGTATTTACACTCGAATTTCTGTTGCTTTCCGTGCTCAACTTCATTACGTATACAATATGATTTAGGTGCTCTTTATTTGCAGTAGCATGGCAGTAGCACGACGATTTTCTCAACACGGATCCTTTTAATAAACGGGCCAGTTGTCGTATATCAGGAGAACAGACGGAAGTAAATATCCTGTCCGAAAATGATTACTCGGCACGGGCAGTTAACCGACGTTATGACCGGCTTATTCCCCATTCCGGGGGTATTAGTCTCGTGGCCACCAATTTCTGTAATTTATTAAGAGTTTCGCTTATATTTTGACCGGTCTTTGGTGGGTTCTCCTTTCTCGCTTGAGGCCGGAAAGAAATATAAGCAGTTAGCGACGTGTGATCAAAGGCTTCCATGGGGCCGACTGATCCCTAATATTTCACTCATAATTGGTTTATTCTAAGCTCGCAGCGTTTCCGTGTGTGGACCTTTGATCCGTTTAGTGTATTAAGTTGTAGCCAGAGATGTATGGCGGACATTATTTGTTCAGATCTGAAGATTTACTCGATGGCGTCATTTGCTATTTGAAAGCGAAGGTAGTGGGGGCGCTTAAAGGATTTCTCGTGGTCGTTTCAGTAATAATATTTTTTACGTAAACATCTGTGTCTCGCTTCCTTCTTTGAATTAAAGGGTGGCTAATATTTATTTTATGGAGTTGGAATTTAATGGAAAATCTGGGTAATTTGTAAACATTATACCCAATCATTTTAATCTTTTATATTCTTAGTACGAAAGCCTTTTCCATACGATATTCCTTCAGTCTTTTTAATATGGTATGAGAAAAGAGCTCGTGGGCCTCTGACTTGGCTTTAAATGCCTTCAAGAAATATCTCACAGGCATGGTGGTTTCCTCACGATGTTTTCCTTCACCGAAGCAAGTGATAATTTTACAAAACGTACATAAATCCGAAAAATCAGAGGTGCTTGCCTTGGGTTCGAACTTGAATCCTATGACTTGGCAGTCCGACGGTCACACCACTAGGCTGTTACTGCTCGGTAGGATAAAACAACCTAACACGCAGTTGGATTAAAACGTCTAAAAACGAAGGAACAAAGGTAAGTAAGTTATCGTCAACATGTATTCCCATCATCATGATTTACGTTCGTTAATTTCCTCTCAATATGGCCTGTTAGATTGTTTTTGCTTAGTTGTCACAGTCGACCCCTCCGGACCGGATCCGGCTGCCCTTGTCCCTTCCATTTCCGGCCGCAAGCCGTCAAAGCCTTGGAAAAGTTTTATGTTATCATACAATACGGTATGCTTTTGTTATTTTTGAGTGGTATATTCATACATGTGTGGCAAAATAAATCTAAATATTAAAGAGAATAAATAGCGAGGAAAATTGTTTTTTTTTTTTAATATTTAAACCACTGTAAGTAGGTACTTGCTGTGTTGAAAATCAATAAAAGAGTATTAATGCTTTTCAAGTGTAAAAAGTAGATGGGCTGTCCAATCACTTCATACCATTTACACTAATAACCTGTCAAAAAGTAGAAAGAAGTAGAGAGAAGAAAGAGTAGGTCGAGAATTCTTTCTTTAATTTGACAACTGTACCTAAACCGTGAAACACACAATTTTTTCTTTATTTTTGTTTTTTTTTTCTATGTAACGAGGCTTTATTATGTAGAACAAACTAACTATATACATAATAATTAAAAACTAAAATATAAGTAATATAATTTTTTTTTGTTTAGATTTAAATTTATTTTATTTTATTTTGTCTGCACTTACGGCTTGTTCCATATAATCATGTTTTCTTTCCTTCTTTCTTTATTTAAATCATATTCCAATTTGGATACAATAACTACCCACACGAAAAGCACATGAAAATATAAAAAGTCATTTAAATAAATCCTAAAGCGCTTTACACAGCTGTAGTAAACAGCATGTTCAAAAATCCTAATTACCTTTCTGCAAAAATAATGTTGGAAGGAAAAAGCTGCTTCACATGTCTTTAAATATTTAAGATTTGTCTCAGAATACCAGCATTCTGTTTCATAAAAGAACAAAACATATGGTTGTCTGAGGATTATTAATTTACGATTAAACATGTCTGAGTCGTAGCTTATGTGGAAGATAAAGGAAGAAAGATTTGTTACAGAATGTGACACAACGAGAAAGTTATTTTAATCTCGAACTATGAGACTGAGAGCTACTTTTTAACAAAAATTTTTGTTCATTTTATATATTTCAAAAAGACGAAGTAAACAACGGAGAGACCTTTTCGATATCATAATTTCCCCGAACTTTAAATAAAATTGTTGTCAATACAGAAAAGATAAGTTAAATGTAAAATATAAAATGTGTGTTGTATAAACATGCATAACATAACATCACTCTTATAATCCCCGAAGGGTTAGGCAGATGTGTACCTAATAATAAACCCACATTTCGCCAGTTATGTTTTTAAAGTCCCATGTAATAGGGGGCGAGCCTATTGCCATTGATCGGGTGCAAATCTAGACTGCGTGGCTGTTACTGAGAAATTCCTGATGGAAAAACCCATAACACGTTATGTTGTATTAACAAATATCCAAAAACATGTAAAAACCTAATAAGAAACACAAACAAGTTAATTGTATTAATTGTATTAATATCTAAGCAGAGACGGTCATCATCATCATCATCATCTGCCTAGCCTTTTCCCAACTATATTGGGGTCGGCTTCCAGTCTAACCGGATGCAGCTGAATACCAGTATTTTACATGGAGCGACTGCCTATCTGACCTCCACAACCCAGTTAGTACTGGGTTATACGATACCCCTTGGTAAGACTGGTTGTCAGACTTTTTGGGCAGAGAGAGAGAGAGAGAGAGAGAGAGAGAGAGAGAGAGAGAGAGAGAGAGAGAGAGAGAGAGAGAGAGAGAGAGAGAGAGAGAGAGAGAGAGAGAGATAGACGGTCAAATGTAATAAAAAGAAAAACCTGAACTAAAATGTTCACTATTACTAGCCACAAAAACCAAAGACCAAACCCAACTAAATTGGCACCGTTAATCCGAAAAAGTAATTACACTGAACTAAATCACAAGATTAAAAAAGATCTCTAAATGGCTCTAAACTACAGTCAAAATTATATCGTTAAAACCGTTAATAGCGTCTGCAGCCGATTTTACGATAATAGATTAATACGAGGGTAGTTTCAGCAGACTATAGTTTTCATTAAGGGCCTTCGCCCACCGCGACTTCTTGCAGTGGCGATGCAAACGCTACAAGGCCATGATAAAGTCTGTGTACTGTAGTGACGTAATCTACTGTATTTAGGAATTGACTAGCACATAATACTTAAAAGGAGGTTAACACTAATTTCGTATTTGAAAGGATAGATAAAAGTTAACACAGCCGGGATGGTGGACAACGTGTGGCATAATTTAAAAAACCGAAATGATTAAGGAAATATTTGTTTTTTTTTAGCTGGGATACGCTTTTTATTTTCTACCCATCTCACACGAAACCCCGATCCTGTGTCACTACAATCACGATGATGTCGCGCTTCAGCATCGACACATTAACGTTGCAGTTTCAAGATGGACTCCGTCAAGACAACAGTCACGCGTTTGCATCGATACAGAAACGATACTGACGCGCGTTGAAAATACAACTAACGCGCGATAGCACCGATACAAAAGTGCGTTCACTAAACGTGCTACAAAAAGTCGCCGTGGGAGAAGGCCCTAAGGATCTTATTTCGCATTTTATCCGACGCCATTGTTGGAAATGAAAGGCCACTGGCTGATTGGAAGCATTTGTGAAAAGCACGAGTTTTCCGAGCAGTAAAGGTTCTATTTAACCACTGATTAATGTTTACCAGCGTAGTTATGGAACGAGAAGTTGTGAAGAGGCAATCTAACGGTGGTTTAACTTTAAGACTGAAGAGTGGATTATGGGTTTTTAATATCTGGTTAGCGGCGGTTTAGATGGAGTTTATCGGAAGCTGTGAAATGGCTTTTAATTTAGTTTTTGTTGTGGTATTGTGTGTTTGGTTACTTCACACGAAATAGTAACAAACATGCAAAAGACGTAAGCATAATGACTGCAAAAGTATTACAGGACCAGAGCTTTAATTTTAATTTTGAAAATGTTCGAAAATTACCTAAAAAGTATTCATAGGAAATTGTGAATTACTTCTGGAAAATGACAAGCAAACAACAATAAGACATTTCCACATCTATCCCACCCAAATTCGCCTCTCTATGTATTCTATTTCTTGGTGGAAATAATTACGCATCCGTAAATAATTGGGGCAAAAACCCTTGTTTAAATCGTCCCGGGGTTCTGCTGGGGACACTATTGTTACGCCCCACGGTTTCGGTCGCCAACTGACCGAGTACATCCTAAATTGTTCGTAAACGGCTAGTTAATAGTTGATGTGGCCTATTGTCATTTATACTTGAGATTTCGGACCCCTAATCTACAATCTTGTTTCTAATTTTCGAGGAAATTAGGGGGTTTCATGTATGGGTAGACCGAGGAAAACGTCAATTGCAACTGTAGAATTCCAATTAAGCCACTGATTTTCTATTTCATTGTTGTGTATATGGCGACTGACATGACCCACAATTTAAGTTATCAAGCACTGTTTTAAGCTTTCGCGGTTTAAACTCAGACCAAATAAAAAACCAAGACAGCTCTGCAAACAATACAGTGAAGCATCCGCAAAACCACGTCTCGCTCTCACGCACACATTTACATAAAATTACAACTAAACTACGCTCAAAAAACTACACTCAATAAGTGCACACATGTTTACGAAACCGACTTCACGTCACTATTGACAGCGCTGTGTCTTGGTTTTTTATGTGGTCTGAGGGTCTAAAACTAAACTACTCACTACGGGATATATTCCGTGATTGTTTATTATTTTGAGCTCCCGATATTTCGACGCTGTTGCAAGTGCCATAATCGCAAACACAAAAAATTCAATCGCGAGAATGGTTTCAAATTGTCGAGTACGTGGAATCCAGTTTTGAGTATGCTCAAAAGTAGCAGCCGGCATCGTATAGACTCCACAAAATCTGGTGATACTGTGAGTGTGTTTTGCCGTGAATTAGTGTCGAGTTCCATAGTGTGCGTAGTAAAAGACAAAGAAAGAAGGTAGACGGATTTGTCTGCACCTAACAATTTATTTTACATCCACCCGCATTCTCCAGTCAACCCGCGAACAAGGCACTTGCAACAGCGTCGAAATATCGGGAGCTCAAAATAATGAATAATCACGGAAGATATTCCGTAAGTGGCAGTATAAGTTTAGTCAAGTTATCTTTAGGTTTTATCACCAGCAACCGAGTCATATTAGGCGAGGCATTTAAAAACAGATCCTTTGAAAACGATTTTCACTCGCCTTGGTCCTCTCGACTGCATGATTGAAACTTAATGTAGGTATCGCAACTAGAGCTTTGCAATCCGCCATCAGCCCTACAAAATAGCCACTTCATTGTATATTTTTGAATAATTACCTTAAAGTCTCCCTACGTCAATCGAATTATCGCAAACCAGTACCCAGCCCCCACTCAAATTACTTGCAAATGGTTTGGAAGTCGGTACTGGAATCAAATCTGCCTATCAGAGGGCAAAGGGCCTCTCCGGTTTCTAATTCACTTAATTTGAGCCTTAAATCTCATATTGCAAAATGGACGCGGGCAATAATTGTGTTTAGTAAACACCATACCATTTGGCGGCGGACGTATTATGGGAGAGGACTGTTGTGCAACTGTGGAGCGACTGTCGAAGCATCGTCGATACTGCTAGTTAGTGGCTGAGCAAATTCGAGTTATGGACCTAGATCCCATGAACACATGAGCAACGTCATTTTATAAAAGCTGAAACTTTTCCAGAGGTAGTAGTTGAAAAAGGGGTTTCAAGAAGTTTGTAAAATAGTTAATAAATAGAGTGATTTTTTAAAATGACGTAAGTTCACTCGCAGTTTAACATACTTTTAAGTTTCTGGCGGGGGATTTCCACCACACAAAGCGTCTGGCAGTGGAGGAGGTGAATCATCATACTCGGCCTTTTGTAATATCAAAAAATCATGCTTTATAGTATGACGTAAATTAGCAGCTATTTAGCACACCTTTGTTACCTGATATCTGCCAAAGTCGTCACGACCGACTTTTCATAATATGTCTAATTTTTCCCACCTATACTTACTACAGAACACTACTTCCACCGCCACTACTACCACCACCACTACTGCCGTTACTGCTACTGCCTCTTCTGGCAGTCACGGGATCTCCAGATCTCCTAAAACCAGAGGTCTACATAATGTAATGAATTTATATAAACTACCGAAAAGCTGTTAAATGTCGTTGGAAAAATACGAAACGCACTAAAAGCATTGCATTTGCCACTTATCCTTAAAGAAAGTTCGTCTTCGAATCTAATTAAAAACAATGATTATTTATCATGAAAAAACTTGTGGAACAATTTTATTCAAAAAGATCTTTTGATAAAAGTATAACCAGCAACAAAAGCGCAATTATTTTATTGATTGCTCACTAGTGCGTTTACGAACCTCGTCCACACAGTAATACGTCCATATAAGCTGACATATAACACTTTGATACCAAATAGCCCATCTGCTAAACACCGGACGAGCATTAGAGGCCTCGTCTACCGGGCTACGCGGCTTATTGCCCGTAATTATATTGCTTGCTACAACAAAGGTAACTTTGTATACACTTAATGCCCATGGTTGGTCGTCAATAAAGTTTGTCCATTATTTCGTAGTAATTAGCTTAGTTGGAACAACGTTCGTATATGATTTAGGACGAAATTGGCTCTGAAAGGAAGTCAGAAATGGGTCGGTATTGAGTTAGCGGAGAGTGGGTGGCGGTTTTTGAATGGCGATAGTGTTTTTTTTTTTGGTCGTGGATGCGCAAGTAAATAGGCAGCTACTCAAACAACACACGGAATTTTCTCTTTAATATAATAATAGGTATATTTATGAGAGAGCTGCTCTCTATGTCTTTCCGTTGTAATCTTTTCATGCCTTTACAACAGCAACACCAACATTTATTTATTGTCAGGAAACTTTGGCCTGTAGACTAACAGACTAACATAAATATAATAAAATACAACTTCTTTCTTATATTTAAATTGCTTTACGGTTGAACTAACAACGGCCACGTAGACCAAGTCCTGGGATACTTTTTATCCTGGTTGTACATTCCCGTGGGATTATTTCCGACCTCTACGCGGATGAAGCTGATAAGCTAGCCTCTGTTTTTTTTTAACATATGCTGTCCCACTGCTGGCTTCCTCCAATTCCTTCCTCGAACACTTTTCTCGCTCCACTTCGAACCAACCCTCGCGGTACGCATCTAGGTCGTCTCGCCACCGCTTTCTGGGCCGTCCTAGGCAGTACTGTCCATCTCTTGGCACCCATTGTGTGGAGACTTCTGCCCAGTCTCTGATAAAGGTGAAAACAGAATAATTAATAATAATATGAATGGGATATGAAGTAAGTAATGGTTTGATTTACAGCATGGAGCTGACTAAATCATAACAAATATTACTTATTTCATCCCACTCACACGTGTATTAATTACTCAACGAGATTCTGGATTCGACATCATAAAACTTGTCAAGTAATTTTACCCTGCCTTCTGTGTCAATCGAAAGGGTTACAGTTTCTCGTATAATTATGTATATTCATTCTTTGTGTTCATTGTATTGTAGGTACCTCAAAATAATAAATACAAATTAGTACGTTCGACTCACTTTAATCTTTTATAAATCTCTCTTTGAATTGTTTAGGGGTCACTTTTAAATACAAAATAACTGGTCAGTGTGCTTATTAATCTTACGACCAGTTTCACTCCCCTTTAAGTATCAGATTTCTCATCACACACACACAAGTACAATCATAATCAAAATACGTATGACCGTGAGTACAATAATAATTCCCCTCTAAGACGAAATAATAAGCATTGTGCGTTATTCTTGCGTCTATTAAATACAGAAGAAAGGACATTGTTATAATGTTTTTCCACACGATTGTACGCATGTGTCGTATCGTATCATGTAATAATACTTGTAAGCATCATGTTACTTGTGTTACTAGTGTGGAAGTTCTTATTGTTCATGATTGTACTCCGGCATTTTATTAACGTTATTTGTCATGAGTAGGAAGGTAGGTAAGTACGTAATTATTTCTTGATTCGTGTTTGAGGTTAGATTTATGAGTAGCGGTGATGAAATAAATTTTAGAAAATAATGTACCTGTTTGGTTTCGGACCACGACCTATAAGTGGTACTCCCTTTCCTCTCCTAAAATTAGCATAAGCATAGCATAGCATAATCAGCCTATTAATGTTCCCACTGCTGGGACGCAGGCCTCCTCTCTATGAGAGGGAATGGGCTATAATCCACCACGCGGGCCCAGTGCGGGTTGGTAGATGTCACATGTCTTCGAATTTTTGGTTCTAGGACATGCCGGTTTCCTCACGATGTTTTCCTTCACCAGTGGTGATGAAATAACTTACACAAAGTAATGCGCCTGGCTGGGTTCGAACCCATGACTTACTGCTCGTAAGTCGGGGTCTCCGCCACTGGGCCACCGCTGCTTTCAAGTATTGTATTATATTATAATGTGTATTATTACCGCAACGCATAGGTAATCAGCAATTTTCCTAAAAAAATCTTAAAAGTTGCTAGCTGATCCTGAAAGTCTTGCTAGCTGGAGTGAGGAGGGTAGGCCGAAGGCCGTCGGAGCAGAGTTACGACGATATTTGTGACAGAAAGTGGGTGTGTAATGTAAAATATGAGCGTAACGATCGCGCGTCACATAGTCGTTAATATTTATCACAAACGGATTTAGGGCATATTGTACTTAGTCATTTCAATTTTATGGCATGTGATATTACGTTATATTAAGCTCGGGTAAGTTATCATTCGGACAAATGATGATTAGGACTAAAAATATTATGGCACTTGAGATTATGGATAAAAAAGTTAGGGAACACAATAGTTAATAGGCCTAGCGTTATTATCTCCGACTTACTTGTAGGGGACAAGTAAGACGGAGATAATAACGCTAGGCCACCATTGCTCTACAATGGCACCACCATTGTTCCCAGTTAAAGCTCTTTCTGAAAGTGCTTTCATCATTTCATCATCTGCCTAGTCTTTTCCCAACTATGTTTGGGTTGACTTCCAGTCTAACTGGATGCAGCTGAATATTACATGGCGGGACTGGATGTCTGAACTCCACAGTCCAGTTAGTACTGGGTAATACGACACCCCTTGGTAAGACGGAAGTAGTGGTCACCCATCCACGGACCAACCTATGCAAGCGCGGCTTAACCTAAAGATTGACTCGAACGGCTGTTACAATTTGGAGCCCCCGAGCTCCTCGTTCTGAAAGTGCTTTGCTACTGCAAACTAAGCAAACTGAATGGTATCAAGGTTTTACTTATTTTTTACCCACCGGATTTTGGAGACCATAAGATTTTTTTTTTTTTTATGAATGCTACTCTCACTTATTTTAATTACTGTTACTATAGACCGACTGCTTTAATGAGTCCTCGCAATGGTATGCAATATTCTGAAGGTTGATCACGTATTGGTTGGTTGGTATCGTAATACCTACGTGGATTATGGTTATTATAAAGCAAATAACCTGTGGGATATTGTTAGGAATTTGTGGACGCTTATATGAGGCAAGACGGAGGACTCATTAAAGCGGTCAGTCAATAGTCACCTTAATATAGCATTTACAATCATGAAAATATAACTGTATATAAAACTTAGAAACAGATCCCATTACATTCCACCCAAAACCATAAATGAACCCATAAATTAATTACAAACTAACCACTGCAAACGTAGGTACATCGCAATATGTATCAGGCATGCATAACTAATAGGGAGGGGAATACGAAGCGGACAGCGAATGTCCATCGAATGTCAAATCACCCTGCGAGCTGACGCAAACGCGAGCTTTGGCCAAAGCATTCGCTTTGATTTTATTAATGTCGTTCATGGGTTTAGAGCTAAATTAAGTATAGTTTTAACTAAAGAGATTTATGTATAATACTAAAAGCGTAATACATATTTTAGAAAAAATGTAATCCCAAAAAAAATCTTTTATGCAAAAAAAAACCGACTTCAAAAACACAGAAAAGTGAAAAATAACTTTAGGTCGGTGACTTTTGTTTGTTTGATTTACTTTTTTTGTCACCGACTTCTGAATCTAAAGTTATTTTTCACTTTTCTGTGTTTTTAAAGTCGGTTTTATTTTTTGAAAAAAAGATTTTTATTTTTGCATTTTTAGTTGTAATATCATATACAAATATTTGCTATACATTTATTTTTCATTGTCAACAATACATTTCATGGTAATAGGCTTATCACCAATAAAATGGAAGTTAATATACCTAACCGTTGAAATGTGGGTGTACTGTAGACTGTACACATCTCAGAGCATTCAGGCGTGATGTGATGTTATGACGTTGTGTAAACAATGAACATCCAAGCGATTGCAGCTATCGCGACAGATTTGCTGTCTATTATTGAAGAGTTCCAATGCAAATCTCCGAAAATCAGCATCAGATCTTCACCAAATTTAAATGGGAATACCGCGGAATAATATTCTTACAAACAAAAAAGAATCATCAAAATCGGTTCACAATAATTGGCGAAAATATCGCTGAACATAAACACAAAAAAAAAAAAAAAATTCAGTCGACTTGATAACCTCCTCTTTTTGGAAGTCGGTTAAAAATAACAAAATTATTAAATGTCAAGTTTGATATTTTTCACTTCTACCGACAGCAACTAATTGGCTCTAGCGAGTAGATAAAGATTTGGCCACGCTGTCCCGCCTATAGTAACTGTTCTATATTTAAATGTCTTTGGTCCATCATGAATCCATGTTTTACGGAGAAACTTTCCTAAAATGTTCTTCGTTTAGTAAATCTAAATTCAAAACTTTGGTCAGATTGTGTTTGAGTTCGATTTTTTATAACAAGCAAGTCTTATGTTAAGCCACTGGATAACAAATCAAATACTGTATTGAACATTGGGCACAATCACATACCAATCCTACTTTTATTTTTAAAGTACATCAGAAGAGGTACTTCAACCCAACCCTTGTCAAAAAAAGCCTTATCAAATAATTGTGTCTATTTACCCAAAATCTTCTGATAAACATTCGAGAGGGGCGTATTACCGTTGCGTGGACTTAACAATGCCAATCAATGAAACATAAAATCCGGCTAAGCAGATGCGATGATTCTTCGTCAACAGTCCAAATACCACGCTCACCCCACACCAAAAGACTTACAACTCTATCGTGTAAAAGATACGGCGTAATTTTCTGTGTGGAATCTAGAGCTTATAATCTTGTTCAATGTCTACTGGGTGTATTGTTAAGTTGAGCCGGCCAATCAGTTCCATCACCTCTTGAGAAACCAATGAAGCGTGTCTAATTCTTCGCTCGCGAACCGAGGGTTAAGTCTTTACGCATTTGGTTTTGTCATTTTATCAATATAGGCTTCATCTGTTGCGTTCGGGGTAATTCGGGGCACTTCGGGCTCGTTCGGCCATGTTGTGCGCCTGAATAGTCTTTGTGTTGTCAACATATCAGCAAGTTTTGTGAATTTGTGATAACAATCTCGGAGCTGCTTTTGAAGAGTTGTGTAAATAATTCAATGATACTGTCATCTCAAAATTTTCACTATCAGTATTGTTTACACTTAAAAATAATCTAATTCCAGAAACTAGAAAATTTAATAATCAGTCCTCGTATTTCATTGCAATTGTTCATTTGATATTTATTTAAATGTGAAAAGTAAAACATTTTACACAAATTGAAACTGTAGTAACCTATTGTTTTCTAAATAACACGCACCTTTCACACATCACAAAGGCAAATTACACGCCCGTCTTCGACGAGATATCCAAAATAACCTGGCTTTATCTGCCTTAGGTACCTCTGTTTCTTCAAGGATAATAAACAAACATATTCTAGCACTGATCAAAGGATTATTTCGCATATTGAAAACATAAGATCTGGCTAAGCTCATGGCATTCGCTTCGATGTCAATGACATGTCAACAACTCCTCGACCTGTGCCCTTTTAAAAGGTTACGTTCAAGGTAGGTAATTAAGTAGACAGGGTATAAAAGGTATCTTTTAAAGATAAAAAAAGATATTAGGTAAATTGGTTACTTACATTTTATAAATTTTGAGGATTTTTCTAAATTGTAATGAAATTTATACGTGCTGATAAAAGAAATGACATTTACGACATGTTTGAAGTTGGTTCTAAAAGTGCTATATTTGTTCTAGGAAATATTTTTTTGGTGAGTTTTGTCAAACTTAACCGAAAAACTGAAGTGGCGGTGGGCTGGCCATGTTTTTCGAAGGACCGATGGATTAAAAGACTCCTGGAGTGGAAACCTTATATTATGGGCAATCGTAAGATATTACAGCCCCATCTAGATAGACCGGCGACCTTGAAAAAGGTGGCTAGGGCAGCCTGGATGCTGAAGGTAGCGGATAGGATCTTGTTGCACAGCTTGGGAGAGGTTAATGTCACAAATGTTAGACAGCAACAAATCAAGTTGAATTTTATGAAACCGAAATTAGCCGCGCTCTATTATTTTTTTTCTACCAAAGAACAAAGAGGTTTGGCCTAAAAAAAAATGTGTTTTTCTTTTATAATTGAAAGATACCTCAAAAGATAAAAATATTCATAAAAGCTGCATCATATATAATATGTAATTTAGACGTAGGTTAAGATTTAGGATATAGTAAGTAATTTTATAGGATATACAATTATACATTAAGGATTTAGCATGTAAGGCCACTCTGTCGCATTCGCATTGGATCGCCGATCTGTAATGGTAGTTGTAGGTAAGTTTTGCGTAAATAAATAAATAAAACGTACCCACGTAAATTCTGAAAAGAAAAACCGGAAACTGCTATGACTCATTCCCACAAAGTTGAAACATGACATCACTAATCCGAGTACCAACCTTCCCAAGACGCGTCACCGAGTCTGCGAAATTTCCTTCCGGGTCAACAATAACATACCACCTCCATATTATTAGAGCATACCTTGAAATAGGGCAATTAAGTACAGCAGGATTACTTTAGTGGTTGTTGCCTGGTGACGTCGCTGTACCCAATGAACGTAATCCGATTAAGATAATTGCCTGAAATCTTATCGAACAAAGGCTTTGGAAGTACCTTTATGTAGGTACGGAAATATGTGGAGCAATATGTGGAGTATTTATCATATTTTGGGGGCTATATTTTGCATAATAGTTTGTTGGAGAAGGTGATTATTATTTAAGTGGTCCGGAAGAAGTTAGTTTTCAACTGTCCCTAGGTAAAGTATCGAAAGTGAAAAAGATTACTTTTCGAGAGAGTAATTTAAAATTTATTTTACGAATAACTTTGTCATTAATGACTATAATCGGAAACAGTACCTTCGATATAATTTTGATTATGTACCGCGCCAAAAACTATCGAAACTACCAGATTCGATTGATTACTTGAAGTGAGAAAATTAATTTTAAAAAAAAGTTTTTTTTTCTGCCAACTTAACTTTTACAACAGACCATCAAATTAACAGAGCTAATAATGAATTAATTCTGATATGAAAGGCATCTAGAACTACAAAATTATAGGTCTATATGACCATAGAATGGACTAATTTATTATTAATTTGATCTTCCTCATTAAGAATACTTTGAAAATCTAAAAGATAGCAATAAAGTTAGTTTTAATACCTTTGATGTTCTCAAGATAATTTAATTCGTACCTTACCTTATCTCCATTTAAATTGTAATATTAATTTATTCCTCTAAACGAAATATTCATCATTCAAGAGAATATTATATCCTAACTTTCACAAATCCATTTAAAGCTACGCTGAAAATTGTTCCTAATTTTGCATGAAGTTTACAAATCGTTTTTACATGTCTAGACTTAAAAACAAATTATAGAGATCTGTTTATTTATACATTTCGAATCGTATTTTTTTTGCTGAGTTCGCGTTGTCTTAATGATCGATAAATTGAGTTCTTTCTATTCTTTGTAATGGTACTTAGGGATGTTGAAAAAACCGGCCAAGTGCGAATCGGACTCGCGTATCGAGGGTTCTGTAGTGTCGTAGTAGCGGAGCCCACTTTAATTTAAATTTATTTTTGTTATTTGTTGTTATAGCGGCAATAGAAATACACAATTTGTGAAAATTTCAACGATCTACCTATTACGAATCATGAGATAAAGCCCGCTGACAGACAGACGGACGGACAGCGGAGGCTTAGTAATAAGGTCCCGTTGGATACGGAACCCTAAAAACAGAAACCTATCTAGTTTTCGATTGTAGCCGGGAGCTGTTTAGTAAATGCTGATGGGGCATTGCGTCAGACAAAGAGGATTCCGAGCTCAGGTTGCAGACACCTGGGTAGTGGCAGGCAGGCTAATTGCCAATCAGACGGTTGGCTACCCCTGCTCTGCGATCATGAGTTGATTGAGTAGCAGTAGATGAGTAGCTATCATTGATTAACTGCTATTTAGATTTGTTTGGTGGCTGCAGGGTTAATATCTGTGTGGTATTTGCAGTTACAAGTGTTATTCGCTGTTACCGCAATGGCCTATTTTGGTATTCGTCATGTTGTTTGGGGTTTATGTACAGAGTGATTCCTTTTTCATGTGCTCTCGGATATATTTTTTCGCATACACTTTTATTCACTTAAACGAAAAAATACAAGGTCGAAATAAATTGGCCAGCGAAACGCCGCATTTCTGGAGGGTACCGATATCTAAACACAAAAAATAATAATGTGATGAGTCATTTCAGGAACGAACATTTTGCGAACGCAAGTAGAATGATATACTTGAAATATGAGTTATAAAGTTAGTTATATTATAGTTATATCAGACAATGGCCCACTTCCACCTTGCACCGCATGCACTATCACCTGCGCACCTGATGGCACGATTGGCGCAGTGGCTGAGCGATTGACTACTGCGCTTCGTGTCGCGGGTTCGATTCCCGCACGGAGCAAATATTTGCCCAATATTTTTTTTTTTTTTTTTTTTTTAATTTTGCCTACAGGTAGGTTATTTATTTATTTATTTGCAAACATGTAAAACACTGGTTAGTAGGCAAGCATTAAAATAGTAATAGTTGCACCGGGTCTGGCTGTTTGTGTATGTGAATTTAAATGTTTGTAAACGAACCCATGATAAAGGAGAAATTCCTAGTGTTGGGCAACGTTTAAAAAAAAAAATGGGTTTGTTAACTAATATTTTCAGTTTGTACATATAGTTTGGCTAGCTAATTTTAAGGGTGTCCAAACTGAAAATTGTATTACTAAAAGTCTGGTATTCTGAGCAAAATGTAGTTATTTACAGTGTGGTCTAACCGTGTTCATATTTTACACTAAAATATTTGTACAGCAGATGGTTCTATATGATGTAGACATTGAAAATTAATGTTTAATTAAGTTTGTAAGCAATACCTCTCCTTGTTTGCCAATATTACCTAACGTCCTACGGTGTAAATAAACTAAGGTAACCTATCAGATAATGTTACAGCTTAGTAAGAAATGGTTTAATTTAGATTTTGACTAAAATGTGAATCGTGAAAGTGAAGTGATCGTGTGATGTGTGTGTGTCGTGTTCGTGTGAATGTGTTTGTGTGTGTGTGTGTGTCGTGTTCGTGTGAATGTGTTTGTGTGTGTGTGTGTCGTGTTCATGTGAATGTGTGTATGAAGATCTTACTATTAGGTATTGATTTAAAACTACGGGTGCATTCATTGCGTCAGTGATTCTTTGCAATTTTATTCATGAAACTGACGCAATTAAAAATTAAGGAAATACAGTTTTTATTTATTAACTGTGTCTATGTAATACTAAATACTATCAAAGAATAGTTTGCCGGATTTTACTATTAAATTATTTTAGTTATTTGTGTTAGTATTGACGTTTGACTGTGCACTAAATTAATTGCACCACTCAAATCAAAATCACGAAAGTTATTTGCGAACATTAATTGATACAGTACTCTCTCCGACTCCCTGAAACTCCAAGTTTGGTAAATACCTGCGACATACTCGCTTCGATTAGCACGTCTTGTTTGAACTTAATTAAGAGCACACGTTTGTAACGAAATGAGCGTCGACTGCTTCAGATCAAAGCGCCCAATGTTAATATTTGCAAACCTGTATTGAAAGAAGTCATTGGCACTGAGAAACGCACACACGTACACACACAAACAAATCTTATAAGAACACTC
Organism: Noctua janthe; assembly: GCA_910589295.1. Classification (NCBI taxonomy): domain Eukaryota; kingdom Metazoa; phylum Arthropoda; class Insecta; order Lepidoptera; family Noctuidae; genus Noctua; species Noctua janthe. The sequence continues at coordinate 6,963,981 of OU342561.1, forward strand.
TGTATAAACAATTTGACACAAGTTTGTGTTTTCATCATCTAAACTTACCGATTATAATATAAAATCATTTTCCATGTCTATCTGTTTGACCACATTTTTGTTTTTAACTACTATTTTGATGCGGTTTTCACCATCACTTAGAAAAATGTTTTTTTATTTTTTTTTATTAAAAAAACGTTGCCCCACACTAGGAATATCTCCTATATCGTGGGTGCGCTTACAAACATTTAAGATCACATACACAAACAGCCAGACCGATTCCGATTCCGGGAGGTTTTTTATCTACACAAATAAATAAAATTAAAATATCTGTTTGTAAACTTATACTGTTACTTACGGGATATCTTCCGTGATTGTTCATTATTTGAGCTCCCGATTTGGCGCTATTTGTAATTTCAAAATGACAGCATTTGAAAAAAAAAGTATATACACTTACTACAAAAAAAAAAATTTTTTTTTTTGGTTGGTTCCGGCAAATCTCCGAAACGGCTGGACCGACTGAAATTCTGTTCTAGTTCTTCCTTTCTTATTCCACATACTTAGATATCTACAAATAGTTTTCACCTATCACTTTGATGTCTAAGAATCCACTCTAGATACTAAGCGTGGTAAAGTTGACGAGTGCCACCAACGAAATGACATCCTGTATTATATTGACATAGGAGGAGGTCTTACCATTGGTTTCGGAATCTGTGTTTCGGGTCAGGGGTTTAAATATAATGCACAAAGTTTCTTCGAGAAAAAAGTGTGAAAAAAGAAAAATAAAAATCAGAAAAAAAGTAATTTCAAGTTAAATGTGGTTTTGCCGTGTATACGTGAGTGACAGACGTCATACAACATGGTTCTATTAAATATAATACGAATCAAAAAACTGAAAATCTATTGTTATGTGAAAGAATCTTATTATTTTTTCACATAATAATATATTTTCAGAGCTTCTGTAGTTTAGTATTTTTTTTCGTTCCATGTATGGGTTCAGCTAGATTTATTTATTTCTTTATTTATTTTTAGATCCAGTTAGACTTGAAGCTGACTCCACGATAGGTGATGGAGGACTCTTTTTCACGACAAATCGAGAAACAGTAGTACGTAATTTGATGTCAAGTTTCGAAATCTCGCAATAAAGCGCTGAGAAGCTCCCATACAGCCGCCGGCCACAAGTTTCCAATAAGTAATTAAAATCCTCAGACGCGGAGATTACGGCTCCTATGTCTCCAGAGTGTTTGTTCCCGGCCACTCCAAATCTCTTATGATTTCCTGGTAGTTCCAATATTGTTAGCTAGTTCCGTGCAAATATATTAAAGGAGAAATTGTCTGTTGAGTGGGAAATTGTGGATTTTTAATGGCAGTTTAAATTGACTATGAATTTTTAAAGACTCAGACAGAATTGGGTGAAAAAGGTAGCGGGAGGACTTTGTTGACAAGTTGTGGGCCCATTATAGGCAAGTTAAAAATATGAATAATTATCTGATAAATGGGAAATTGTATGCTTTAAATGGCAGTCTATATTGAAATTGTTTTTTTTATTATATTTTTTTTAATGATACTTTAAATGCTTTAGAACTATGCACTACCGGGTTTATTCATTAATTATGCTTAAACTTTAAAGAACTTTAAGGTTTAAATGTTGATCATAACTTACTTTAATAAATAAGTTCCAGAGCTAGCGTAAGTATCGTAAGGACTATGGTATATTGATATTGACAGTTCTGGAACGCCGTTCAGATGTTTTGACCGCGTTCAAAAAAATCCGCTCTTAAAGTTTTAGGTTTGGAACTGCAAATTATTGATTAACGAGGCCATGCGCCCGTCTAAGTGAGTTTCGAAGTCCTATTTGACTCCGTTGGGGGATGATTTTGGAAAAACTGTGATACACGTGTCTCATAATTTTAATAGAAGAGAATATAAAATTTCACAGAAAACTCAACCCCCATTTCACCCTCTTGGGGGTGGAATTTAAAAAAAAACCCTTTCTTTGTGGATACCTACTATTCACAAAGAATACATCCTTCAAATTTCAAGTCTTTAAGACCAGCGGTTTAGGCTGTGCCTTGATGTATCAGTGAGTCAGTCTGGACTTTGAAGTTTATATTGGGGTATGATTATTTAAACTAATTCTAACTGGACAAGGACAACTCGTGTTGGATAACGGATAAAAACAGAAAAAAAAACGTTTTGAAATAAAAATACCAATAAATTACAACCAATCCTGTTGAACAAACCACAGAAAGGATTACAACCGATAACATCACAAAATCCACCCTGGAATGTTATTAAAGGTTGCCCTTGTTTATCCGTGCTACTGTTCGGGCATTTTTATGAAGGAGCGGCCAAATAAGCGGGCACAAACATTAATCTGCTTTGAACAACAGGCAAGATGTAAAGGGACCGTTCTAGTGTCAATATTGTTTTAGGGGACAAAACTCCGCTCTCTGCTATCTCTTGGCGACAATTAGAGCGTGATATGATTTTTTATGTAAACTTAATTTACTTGAGTTCTGGTAGGAGATTTTGATTTTGTTAAATTTTACTTACTGTATTTGGAGGGAGTGTATTAAAAAATGTCTGTAATTGTTTATTTGTACTTACCTTATTGTTAGCTTAGGGCCTGACGGCAATGTGTAATATTTTTATTTGTTACTAACGACCCGCCCTTGCTTCACGCAGCGCCACCTATCGGGTCCAAAACTATATCTAATGTAGCCTATATTTTAAGTTAAGCATCTAGCAGTAGAGCGGTGAAAACTGCGTTCAAATCCATGCAATAGTTTTTGCGTGATGCGCGTACAAACATATAGACATAAAGACGGACAGACAAAAATACTAAAAACTGTTGTTTTGGCTTCTATTGCTCTAATACAGACCCCCCTACATGTATAGATTACCTAGATATAATTATAATTTATCGGCGCACAGGAATGTTATGAATGAGGCTGAAAATTTTCTTTATTAATTCTTAACAATATTTTAGGCATCGTAATCTACTTGGGTGCCACTTTAAAAACCCTTGCTTTATATAAATAATATCTACTTATAAACAAATATTTACTAAAAATCTTATTTTGATAATAATTAAAACTTCCACACTACACAATGACCCTAAACACACAACATAAACATTAACCCTGCAGCCTCTGCTACGCTAACTAAATCTTTCAACCCTTTAATGCCTACGTCAGCTACAACAATTTAATTATAAATGTCGTTAAACAATCGATGCGTGTCTTCATTTATTATATTCTGCTATAGTTTAAAATGTGGTTGTTATAAACTTATAACTGTAATTTATAACCGCTGTTTTAGGGTTGATTTATCGGTAGTAAGTAAAGGGGTTAAGTTATGTTGACTGTGCGTTTTGTTGCTCCTTTAGCTGTTTCTTTGGGAGGTATAGGCTGTTCCTAAAAGTGACTGGTAAAATTAAAAGGTTAAAGAAAAAATATATATATATATGCTTTTTTAATAGAAGAAAATAAAGAATAAATCTTAAAAATATTTAAGTAATCATTTCTAGACAAAGAACAATTTTATAAAAAAAAAAATACTCCACTAAAATAATTATGGGATTTATTTTAGAGTCTGCATACTTACACTGTAAATCAAGTTACCAAGCTAAATTATTCTAACACATTGTAATTTTAAAATCAAATCTCTAAAATCAGACTTACAAAATTCATGTTAAATTCAACATTACTTCTGCTTAAAAATACAAGTGTGATATTTTAAGGGATTCCAACGAAACTCAAGTTAGCGAGAAACATTAAAAATGCAACTTTGAGAAGTTATCGTTATTACAAACTTGTGCGAAGCAAACCAAATGCGCGTAGAAAATTAATTCTATGAAATTGAGAATGTAAACACCCTGTAAAAGCGATTTTCGGGTACCTGCATACTGAAGGCGGCCTGAGAAAGTTTAGATTTAAATTAATTTAGCGGATTATTAATTTTGAATAATGAACTTGGTTCTTACCTTTTAACGCATCGATGAATAAAATTTTCGTAAAAGTAGACGACCCGACCGTTATTCATTTAGTATTAATTCTAACTGCATTTATAGTTGAACTATTTTTAAATTAAAATTCGAATCTAACATAAAACTTGATTTATACTTTTAATTTATTATTCAAGGACTTGGTAAAAAGTTGAATTTTAATTTTTGAAATAATAGCTTGATTTAAAGTTTTCTCCTTGTGGATTTAGCTAAATCTCAAATTCATATGTAGAAAAAAGTGGACTGGAGAAAATTAATATTACATTTGAAGCTCGCAAGATACAACAGTATAAAAATAAAAGACACTTATTTTAAAGCGGTACACCCATTTGCGTATTTAAATTATAAACGCCCAGTTTACGAGATTACCGGGACTTTGGCAACTGGAGCTAATTGCAGTTGTTGGAGTTAGCGAGACTCAGGCCAGATCTGTTAAACCCCGAATGAGTGTTAAAAGATTTATATCAGCAGATAAAGGCGATTCAAGATCTTAATCCTGAACCCCACTGCGGGAAATGAAGACGTTCACGAGATTTTCGCGTTTATTTCTCGCATTTGTTACGTAAAGCCGACGGAATACGAAAATATGAAATCAGGTTTCAAACGCTTTGCGCCGCATTTTCAATTAGCTTGTGCGAGTGAAAAATTTAATTATGAAAAAATTAATGGAAACCGTTTTCAATCTTTTATCTGAGTTTTCTTTTTATTTGGCTTTTATTGAAATGGGTTTGGAATTAGTGCTTATGTGTCTGTGAGTTATTTAGCTTACGTGAGAGATGTTTTATAATTAAAATTAACTTGAGATGCATATTAGATAACTGAGCCATTATAAAAAAAGCTTAGAGTCATTAGAATTTGAAAAAAGCACGCCTACACGAAAAAATATGTTAAAATAAAAATTCTACGCGAAAAATATTTAAAATACTGACTTCGAAAATAGTAAATGGATAACATTGGTTTTATCAAATCTTCGCCAATTTACCGGTGACTGCACCACTTAACCCAAGTGTCAAAGTTGTAAGAATATTCTGGAGACTTTCTACTAATAATATAGAACTTTCAAAACTCTTCAAATATTATTTGAGAAGCAATTTTTGTGTGAGAAAAGCCCCTCGAACTACCAGACTGTTGATAACGAAATGTTTTTATTATCTATTGTACTTATATTTTTCTTTTAAAACTCCTATTACATAAATCTTTAAATGTATCTATTGTAAATTCGCAGAAAATACAGAGTCTACAAAAATTAAGATGAAGACAAATAAATTATATTCAATGAGCAGAGTAATGTAGTGTGAATTTAGGTTTTTAAAGATAATATCTACTTTGCAGAAACTTGGAAAATAATATACTTTTAAATATAGAATAGAACAGAAACTTAGTTAAGTGGATGTAAGTATTCTAAAAGAAAATAATTATGTGTTTAATGCTTACACAGTTTTAAATTTAAATGTTGAGGTTTTTTCTCAACTTTATATAATTTGAGAGTAGCGGTGGCTCAGTGGAAGACATGTGACATCTACCAACCCACACTGGGTCCGCGAGTTGGATTATAGCCCATTCCCCTCTTATGCTTATTTAATTTGACGTACACTTAAAAAACATTATAATTGGAACAAGAGCATCATTATTTAATTACATAACTTTCTAACAACCAGTCTTACCAAGGGGTCGTGTTACCCGGTACTAACTGGGTGTGGTGTGGAGGTCATATAGACAGTCGCTAAATTTAAAATACTGGTATTGAGTTGCATCCGGTTATACTGTAAGCCGACCCCAACATAGTTGGGAAAAGGCTAGGCAGATGATTATGATGAACTTTATGTCATTTGTAACTTGATGTTTTTGATGAATATGCCACAGAGTTATTTCGTGCTAGCTTGTGAGTGATATTACAGAATAGCTATCCTCTTGTACTTTCACGCACTGTTTGTTTCACAAAACCACCTAAATTTAGGTACTCTATCACAAGCACATTAATTAAAAACGACACGACGTAGCTTACAATCACGAACCGTAGTTATACAAAGCTATTAATATAACTAGCTCCCTTACAGAAAACCGCTAAAGCAAGACATTCAAAAATAGGTGCTAAATTACTTTCCTCTCAATCTACGGTTTCGGTAGTTTCAGGATTATTCGGGAACCATAAACGATGGGTGTAGAGTATTGTCTTCGGAAATTATTAATCGGGCAAATAAAAATATAATTAGCGACTAATATACTGAATGGGCGACTATTATACAAAGTATGAAACTATTTATCCGGTCGTTGCGCCAAGGAGAACATAGGAAGCAAGACGTGTGAAGCGAGCTCGGGACTTGTGGCACTCCGACTCGGACAGGTTAGGTTTACACGAAGGGGATGCCGGGGTCTCAGTTCACTCACTTCGCTTGCTCAGTAGACCCCGCCATGCCCTTCGTGTTACGTTAATTTAAACCCTGCAAACAGAAATAGTATCGACTACGCCTTATCTACAATCTAGTGGTTAATAAGCTTGTTTTAGTTTTTTTTCCGAATCCATGAATTATCACACTGATCGTATTGAACAAATAGTAACTCTTTCGAATTTCAAGTCGCCGTTTTAAACATTTGTATCCACCCACTGAGTGTCGTCCACTTAGTATTCCAGTAGCCCATATTCAGTACTTTTGATACCTTTTATTTGAATTTATTTTCGCTCGTTTAAATAGAAGAAAGAAAGAAAGAAAAAATATTTATTTGTCGCAGGGACCTGACGTGCATCATAAAAAAATACAAAAAATAAACAATAAAATAAAATTCAACAGGACGGAACAAAACAAAAGAAAAAAGTTAACAGCTAAATACTACCCTATTCTCTTGTAATTTCAAGCGTTGTTATGAAAACGTGTCACCGTAATCTTCAATTTCACTAACTACTCTACTACTACTATCTCACAAGCACATTAATTCAAAACGACACGTATGTACGTACATACATAGCTTTCGACTAGTTATATATAGCAACCGATACCTCCCTTACAGAAAACCGCTAAAGCGAGACACTGATTCGATTTCACGTTGAACGCTCATAGTTATCGCAGTAAATCTCCGAGGTGATGTGATTTACTTTAATTTAATTTTGTATCTACGTTTTCGCCCTTTAATTACGTTTAAGGCAGAATCTGTCATGTGGGGTAATTGCAGTCTGTGGTTTATAAATCTGTTGTTTTCAGGCTTCGATGATATCGGTTGGGAGGTACCTATAGATGATTAAAATGTGTATGGTGTGTTGGATTATGGGATAGTTTGGCTTATTGACTATGTTTTAATTTGTAGGTACGTGTATTGTGTTCTCGTAAAGTGTACCGTGTATTGGTCATAACCGTTTTTCAAAAATAAAACCCAGTTAGTAGCTTTCACCATAGAGTCGTTCAAACTGAACTGAGCTGAACAAAATTGAGTGTAAGTTAAATATAATACAATATTTTTATCAAAGTGCCTTGTTGGTCTAGTGGTCGTAAGCGCGACTGCTGAGCATGAGGTCCTGGGTTCGATTCCCAGGTCGGGCAACGTGTTATTGGGTCTTTCTATCACGAATTTCTTAGTAGCAGCCTCGGAGTTTGAATTTGTGCCCGATTGATGGCAATAAGCTCGTCCCCTATTACATGGGACTTAAATACAGCTGGTGATATATGGGTGTACTGTTAAGTACACTTCTGCCTAATCCTTCGGGGATTACAGGCGTGATGTTGTTATTATCAATAAGGTTTATTTTCTAAGCTATCCTATATCTATTGATTTTAAAAACTATTAAAACTTAAAATCAACTAACAACGTTCACAAGACATATATATTCTTAATGACTCGAAAGCATCATTAATTTACGTCCTCCATAAAATTAATCAACGTGAAAACCTCGGTAACACACAATACGCTTTCAACACCAATGTTTAACCTCCCAACAATAAATATATTATCAACCTTTTGCTTAGCTAAGCCCGTCTACGGCATGCATGCTTGTCAAATTATGATATTAGCGGCTACCCAGCGTCGAAATTATTCGCAAAGTGCCAACAAATCAACGCCATTTTCGCATATACATTAAATATTAACAAAGTTTCTTAAACATGTGTTCTTGACTCATACGCAGTGATTTAACAGAGGCATGCGTGGGGGCAGTGCGAGCGGTTAAGTAAACTGCAGATGACTAGATATAACTGAAAGATTTATATGTCGGATTATCAGGATTTATTCCGTCAGATTACATCATATAGGCAGAAGATGGGTTTCGTGCAATGCAAACACACTGAGTGCGATACACTGTTTTTTTTTTTGTTCTTAAACTAACAAATTGCTTGAAATAACAATTTAGCACAATAACACGGGGCACAACTAATCGGCTCACGCGAGCGACTCACCACGAGCTGTAAACATCGTCACGCATGACCCTGTGGAATCACGCTGTGTAGGTAAGTAGGTCGCGTGATGTCACCACTAGCGCGCTTGCGACTCTTTTTATGTCCGTACCAATGACCGGATCCGACATACATTTAAAACTAATCACTAAACAGTCTGTGGAATTCGCTGCCGGCTTCTCTGTTCCCTGATCATTATAATCTAGATCTATTCAAAGTTCGAGTAAATCGGTTTTTTCTATAATAATCTCTTAATCTCTTTTTAATACTTTTCATTTTTTTTTTACTTTTCACTTTTCAAAAGATCCGTTATTATAATACTGTCTAAGTCCATATTCATTAACATACCAAGCTGAACCAAAACGATATTATTCCTTATCCATTATACTCCTATTCCCATTGAATTCCGCCTTCCACATCTTATTCAATCCACTAGATACCACAGGACATCTCCAGTCTATTTGAATACGTCCATATTACTCCAGCGTTTGCCAATTCACTGTCACCACTTGAAGCCGCGTCAGTCTCAACGACCATTGGACCTAGACATATTGCCTCCCCACTGTTCAGTTTGCTGATTGTGCTAGTTGAATGTCAATAGTACATGCCTATACTCGTATATAGCCATTTGTGTGACTGTACTAAGCGGTTTCAATCAAAATTGAGGATGTACATACTCGTATCAGCCGCCTCATCAACAAATGATCGATGTTTCTATTTCGATGACATTTGTATAATATTATCACGTCCACTTATACTAAAATCCTACTTTAATATTATAAGTGCAAAGTGAGGATGGATGGAAAGTAGGGGTCCGCATGGGCCGATGCCTGCCAGGGTTGCGGGACTGTTCGAAAGAGATACCGTGGCCCTGGAACACAAAGGGCAAAGAAGGAACATGGATGGGTTTTAGTCAGTACAAGTCTGACACTCCCCTCCGCTCCGCCCAGAGTGGGGGGGTCATTTGATGATTTCCCATCCGGAAAAAAAAAAAAAAGGATGGATGGAAGGATGTTTGTTACTTTTTCACGTTAAAACTACTGAACGGATTTGGATGAAATTTATCTCACAGATAGTTTATAATCTGGATAATTTTTATCTCGGTAGTATGATCCCGTGGGACAATTATCGAAGCGCGAGCGAAGCCGCGTGCATAAGCTAGTCGTATATATTGTTGCATGCAGGATGTGAGAGCTCATTTTTCTTAGCGTTGTCACTTATTTAAGCGCGCACATCTAACGAATTATTCTAATTATTAATTTATTCTTTGGCTGACAGAATCTGTACCTAAAATCGGTAATTCGTGCTTCATCTTCTACGGCCTAAACAAACTATACTATTTTAACTATCTAGCTCTTTAGCTACTAATTCCTTAAAGTTATACAAGTCATAGGCCACCAGTTCGAACCTAAGCCACGCAGCTCTGATTTTTCGAATTCATGTGCGTATTGTATAATAATATCACTAGCTTCGGTGATGGAAAACATCGTGAAAAAACCTAACATCCTGAGAGATATTTCTCGACGACATTTAAAGCCAAGTCAGAGGCCCAGGAGCGGCACAAAAACTCTGACAGCAGGTTAGACATGAAAAAGAAGAGCTTTAAAGTTATATTATGTTAAGAACACAAACTTGCACTTTTACAAAAGGAATTAATGTTCTTTCAATCAAAATAAATCGCTACCCGCTCCTACTATGTCCCCACCCAAAATAGAATCCCTCCCCGCTATATCCCTAATTACTAATCGTGATTACACACGCGTCGCGTAACCGTGTTTACCTAGACTATAATTAAAGCAAGTTAATCTAAAATGTTCCCGTCTTGCCCGTCTTATATAAAATGCAAGGTGCCGGGAGTACTCCAAGTACTCCGAGTACTTCTTACGGGTTTAGCAGCCACTTAGAGAAGCGTCTTACGAGAGCTCCCAAGTTTTTATTTAAAGGAAAATTTCGCGCTTCGACAGGTCTATTGTTTTTGTTGCATTTAGGAGTGTTTTGTTTGAGGGTTCATTTTTATGCTAGTTTTAAAAATCGCGCCTATTACTTAGCACTTAAATGTAACTGGCGAAATATGAGCGCATGCACTTTGCATCCTCTGCTTAACCCCTGGAGGACTATAGGCGTGATGTTATGTTTTAAAAAACCGATGATTATTTTTTAATATTTGTATCTGTTTTTTTTGTCAATCATGGTATTATCAACACATACATTTGGCTACTGAACTAGGGTGTCTCCAATTGACGGTTTCAATGCTTGATTTTGGGGGGATAACGACACTATCATGACGTATGACAAGGAAATCGGTGTCCACCGCATGATCTATGAGCCCAAAGTCTAAAAACCAAATAAATTATTTTTAATTTCGCAGATAGCGATAAATGCCACAGATGTATTCCCAGAGGTGCTACGTTTGAGATAAACAAAAAACCTGTCAGCACACACCCTATGAAAACATGGTCGGTCGATACACACATACATAAACACTCATTTCAATGTCAGAGTAATAATAAAGAACCATTACAACACACAGAGGCCTGTATTACGCAAATAATGAAACGCTATAAAGGGTTACACAGGGGATGTTCGCGAGGGGATGTCGCTTCAAGGTCAAAATCTACACGCACATTTTATATGCACGTAGATGAGTACTGCACGGAACCCCAGGCGAATATATTTAAAACACAATATAATATGATTATCAGGCTGTCCCCCTAACACAGACAAAATCAATAGCGTCTGCATGAAGGTATATGCAAAATAATGGGATAACTCGCGATGCGGAAAACTCATTAAAACGGGAAAATGCATGGCTCATCTGACTAGCCTTTTCCATACTTTATTGGGTCAGCTTCCAGTCTAAACGGATACAGCTGAATACCAGTATTTTAAATGGAGCGACTGCCTATCTGACTTCCACAACCCAGTTAGTACTGGCTATATTCACCACTGATGAGTCTAAAATAAGCAAGTTCTAGCTCTTTTAATATTAAATTTTAAAGATACTAAAAGTAAGTTAAAAATGTACCGTAACGATACCAAAGGTGAATAGATTCTAAAGATAATTACGAACTTCGTTTTATCTTCTATTCACTGAAAATTCTATTCTCTTTTTAAGATTTTTGAAAAAGAAAAGAGCCAGTTCTATTTTATCAAATCTAAGTGCACTCATTTAGATAAAAATTTTTTGACTGTTCGCCTTTTTTGTAACAAGTTCTTTTTAACATGTTTCAATCAAAGCGTTATTTCTTTCCGTTTTAGAGTTAGACCAAAAGGAAGGAGGTCCTGTTATCACAAGTGGGTAGAACAACTATCAAATGATGCCACTTTGAAGTGACAAAGTAGCATGGTTTCACAGCATTATGCTGAGTGAGAGCGATGGCCGTCTTGCGTGAATGTTACGTATATTTTCTTCCTACTTATTTCCACTGTGATTTCTTATGTTATGTGTGAAGTTTTAATAAAAATAAATGTTGTTTCCGACTACCTCAAGTCCTGGGTTCATTTCCCAGGTTGGACAAAGTGTTATTTCATTAATAAATAGCAGCCAGGTTGTCTGGATTTGTGCCCGGTTGATGGCATGGGACTTAATCATAACTGGCGAAATGTGGGTGTACTTGCCTCTGCCCAATCCTTTGGGGATTACAAGGCGTGATGTTGTGTTATGTAAATGTTATTTCTCTTGATGAGTAAGTACTTCCAACATAAAACGTTCTGATAATTTCCCATATACGTCGGTATCAGACGGCCGGCAGATGTACCTGTTTATATAGTACTATTTACAGTGATTGCTTCGTAATATTTATGTACCGTACACGGACCGTGACCGAGCCGGAACGTTACTTTGTGTGTGAAACTCTCTTTTAACTTCCATGTAGACAAAAATAGTGGGAAAGGAGTTATTTTGTGATGGGTAAACTGTAAAACTCGTATAGTAGCGTTTTAAATCTATGTTGTTCTGTAAACAATTGGAAATGAGGTACTTAAAAGGTCTTTCTTTTTATTTATAATAATACATAGCCTAACATTTGAAGAAGCTTGTAAGGAATATTTGTGCAAAATTTGAACAGGTTCTATGCAGTAGTTTTTGCGCCATGTCGGAACATTGATTTGGATTTTTACGATTTTATTATATGTATAGTTATGTCAAATGAAATGAAGCAAACGATGGAGCTGTCTATGTTGCTAAGTACTGATCGGAAAAACTGAAAAGAGCAAAGAAAAATGGTCAGCAGCCAGTAAAAAAAAGTAAAAAAATAAACTAAATGAAATTTTTTCTTTTCTTGACACATACCATAATTGGTAGGTAAAAAACACGTCAAAAGAATATTTACGGGTAAAAGAAACTTGAAGGTTTGGTAGGTTATCGTTCCAAGACACGAAAATTATGAAACCTTTTTTTTTTTTTTTTTTTCGGTTGGGAAATCATCAAATGACCCCCCCCACTCTGGGCGGAGCGGAAGGGAGTGTCAGACTTGTACTGACTAAAACCCATCCATGTTCCTTCTTTGCCCTTTGTGTTCCAGGGCCACGGTATCTCTTTCGAACAGTCCCGCAGCCCTGGCAGGCATCGGCCCATGCGGACCCCTACGTGGTTGCTGACATCTCTTTGAGGCGCGCGTGGAACACGAACGCGCCGTCGACACGGCCTGTCGTCATAAGACGGCCGGACGGCGAGCTAGCCCATAACTCGCCGTCCACAGGCCCGCGCCTACAGTGGCCGGGAGCCACCACGTGACCCCCGACGCCCAGGGCGTCTCCCGCGGCGGCTGGGACGTGAGGTTATTTCCCTCTCACGTCCCGCCACCTCCTTCACTAGCATGACTGCTTCGCAGAAGGAGGTGAGGGCTTCCCATTCCCTTTCGCTCCGGACCATGGCTTGAACCAAGGCCGGACGCGAGAGATCGCCGCCGCCAATCGCCGCTACGAGGACACGGCGGTGCTCCGCCCAAGCGGGGCAGACCTCCACGGTGTGCTCCACCGTGTCCTCCGGACGATCCTCGCAGTGGAAACACCCGGGCGTTTCCTCCCGCCCGATTCGGTGCTGGAACCTCCCGAAACAACCGTGTCCGGTGAGGACCTGCGTCAGGCGGTAGGTGAGGGCGCCGTGGCGCCTCTCTAGCCACTCCTCAAAGAGGGGACTTATCGCCACTATGGTGGCGTGCCCTAAATTATGAAACCTTACGCGCCACGAACGCACGAGTATTCCTCATTTTAGACCATAAAGATGTCCTCTTTACCTGTTATTTCACTAAAAATACACTAAGTATTTGCAAAATCACCACTATAGCAGGTAAAATTCAAAGAAAAGTGTCGTTTATACGTTTTTTAGTCGTTCATTCTTTTCTAAAGATCCTCACCGATATCACGAAACGTGTAATAATATTTTACTGAAGCGCGGTTTCAGTGTAGAACATCCCCAGACGATAGTTTGTTAGTAAGAAATCGCACACTTGAGATAAAGTCCTTTATAATTCCACTACTTCTTAATTTGCTTTCGCCGGTTTATTTAAATAAAATGGCCATTTGAGTATTTTTGCCTTTTTTTTTTTTTTTTTTTTTTCCGGATGGGAAATCATCAAATGACCCCCCCCACTTTTGCCTTTTGTTTATTCATTCGAAAGAGTGCAAAGTATTCGTTTATTTTAATTTGAGTGAGATGTTTTCATGTTAGTTATTTAGTTTTTATGGATGGAGCTCGTGGCTAAACAATAACAGCCGCAAGGTTAAGTTGCGTTTACATAGGTCGATCTATGGATGCATTTCCTTGCGAGTTTCCTCTGTCGGAGAGCACGTTAAGGTTTTGGTCCCACTTGTCATTTGTAGATCTTTGACAGTCGTCACAGGTAGCCAGTGTCCCGTGTCAGACAACCAATCTTACTAAGAGATATCGTTTTACGCAGTGCTAACTGGGTTGTGGAGGTCAAATAGGCAGTCACTCAATGTAAAATACTGGTATTCAGCTGCATCTGGTCAGACTGGATGCCGATCGTAACGTAGTTAGGAAAATGCTAGGCAGATGATGATGATAGTTACCGTTTTATGTTTTTTTGGGCAAAATTAGAACCCTTGTAATTTCATCCTTTCTGTCTGGCCTTCCGTCTGGCGTATCTGGCATGTTCCGGAGTAATTTTACTCGCAGAAAACCGGAGACATAACTTTGTTTTTCATAGTTTCTTCGAGAAATAGAATGAAACAACTTTATTTTAGCTGACGAGAGAATTTAAAAATTTAATATTATGCATGCGTAATTATACATCCCGACTACGTCACCCTTCATTGGGTGTGGTCCGACATGCAGGTGGCAGATTTTTATTGTGTTCACTGCTGTATTAAAAAGGAATACCTACAAACGTTTTGCCCAACATTCACATAAAATATTATTATAATAATAATAATAAAATTGTTTATTGTCACAAAGAAACATACATTAGTATACACTGATTAACAAGATGCTAGCTATGCTGCAGAAGTCTGTATACAGATATTGTGAGCCCTGCCTCTCAAACTAGGATAACCTGTATCTTAAGAGACAGTGTTCAGCTGTGAGGTTACTTAAAAATATGGATTATAGGTACAACTGCGGACTGTGCCAACTTATTGTTCGTGCTAACAATCAGATTAATTTAAACATTATATTTAAAAAATAGGAAAGGAAAAGGAAAAAGTATAAAATAACAAGTTACCGGTGTGTGAATGGGTGAATGTGAGTTTGAATGGGAGAATGTGTGTGGGGATGTGTTTATGATGTATGTATGTGTGGTGAGTTTTTGTGTGAGAGTAGTGAATGTGAGGTGTTATGTGTAGGCGCTATAAGCAAAAAAAGGCAATATTAGACCATGTATTTTAGTAGTGATTCAGTGTGTGTATAGTCCTGTTGAAGAAGCCATTCCATCACCTTAGCTTTTAATTTAAATTTATTGCAATCTAGAATATTTAGTTCTTTATGAATTTTCTTATAGATTAGTGAACTTAAGGTGAAGTATTGGTGATTGGCAAAAGAGGTTTTGTGTTGTGTACCCGGAGGAATATTAGTTCGTTTGCGTAGTTACCGCAGGTAAGAAAGCCTTGCCATAACTAAGCGAACTTTATAATATTAAGTTCAACTACACTCATGACCCCAATTAGTTATGCATCAGGTGCCCTATTGTTGTACAAATAAAGTTCAGTATGCAAAATAAATCGTTTACTTTAAAAAGGTGAAATTTTAAGGTAAATTATTTACATAAAAACAATGAATAACCCTTTTATGTGTAATGTTAGTCTTCAATTTTAGGTACTGAATAATAAAACAGATTTTTTTTATGCGCATTAAAGTAATATTTATGTTAATAAAAAACTTTTTGAAAAAAATAATACCGACTTCAAAAAAGTGACTTTTGCTTCAGAAGTCGGTGACTTTTAATTGTTTGATTCAGTTTTTTTGTCACTGACTTTTGAAGCTAAAGTTATTTTTCACTTTTTTTGTGTTTTTGAAGTCGGTTTTATTTTTTACAAAAAAGGTTTTTTTATTTTTCCTTTTTTTAGTTGTAGGTAATATAATATTTGCAACGCATTTATTTTATATTATTAACAATACATGTACTGTACACATCTGCGTACCCTCTCAGAGCATACAGGCGTGATATTATATTGTTATTATGGTGTTGTGTAAACAATAAACATCCAAGCGATTGCAGCAATCACGACAGATTTGCAATATCATATCTCCGAAGTCCATGACCAGATCATGGCGATAATTCTATGGGACCAACTTGGGAGTGTAACACAAACAAACAAACAAAAGAATAATTTTCAAAATTGATCCACTATTCAACGAGAAATCGGTGAACATACATAAAAAATAAATATAAACAGCCGTACATAGAACCTCCTCCTTTTTAAAGTCGGTTAATAATCACCAGTGTCATGATTAGGGCAATAAGGAGTTAAATACCTTTTTGACTGACTGCAAAGTCACCCTACTGTGGAAAATCCCGAAAGTAGGTTAATGATATTTACTTTACCAGCTAATAATACACGCATAGAACTGCAGTTGTCAATAATACACGCATAGAACTGCAGCTGTCAATAATACACGCATAGAACTGCAGTTGTCAATATTACACGCATAGAACTGCAGTTGTCAATATTACACGCATAGAACTGCAGTTGTCAATAATATAGTTTTTGAAGCGGACATCATTACTTAACAAGCTTACTCGAAAACCACCTTGAGGAAACGCATGTTCTAGAAATAAACTCGGTATGTAATGGATGGTCACCCAACCACGGACTTCTAAAAGCCATCAAAAAAATATTATTAAGGAGTCTGTACGTAATAATAAATCAGAATGCAGCACACAAAAGTCCTTAAACAACCGATAATCAAGTTCGCAACAAAATCGAGTCACATTTCCTTTTTCATCCACAACAAAGGACACCTAAACGTTTTTGCATTATCAACTCTCGGCTCAGTGTCGTAAGATGAAATTCAAACAGGGCAACAATATTTAGGCATTAATTTTGGCATAGCCCAGCGATAACGAACAGCAGTATTTGAATCCTTTGACGTTTCAATAGGCAACACTACACTCGTAAAATTGCATGTGTAGTAAGTATGTGTGTGTCTGAATGCATCTCTATACGGATTAATAAAATTACAGACTGACCCTCCGGCATTCAGTCCCCAGCTAGCCGCTATATTAAAATAATCTGGACACTAAAGGCTTTCACAGAGAGTTCCGTTTCAATCAAATTGTATGCTTTTTTGTAGGGATTCTGATTAACAAATAAAGTTTTGGGTAGCATCAATATTGATTTTTTGACCATACAAGGGGAATGAGATGGTTAAAATGCACGTTTCATATTTTACAAGGTTAAGTTCAAATGTGCGTAGCTTAGTGAGTAAAATTGTGACTGCACAGAATTTCTGGGCTGTTCGTCCTTTGGGAAGTTTATAGTAAGTCAAACGTTTGTTTTTTGTGCTCATTTTTGTTTTCCGGTTTCTGTGTCGATAGTTAAATTAGTTAGCTCGCATAGTGTTGAGTGACTAGTGAGATTAAAATCTTATGGTGGGAGGCAACGATTTTTCTCCCTTGAAACAACGACGACTTGACTTGACTTGAGCAACGATTTACAAGTCGAAGTACGGGTGTACTATTAGGTACACGTCTGCCTTACCCTTCGGGGATTATAGGCGTGATGTTATATCATAACAGAATGATTTTATGTTAAAAGTTTGTTTTGTTTTGTTTTTTAAAAACGTTGCCCCACACTAGGAATTTCTCCTGTATCGTGGGTGTGTTTACAAACATTTAAATTCACATACACAAACAGCCAGACCCGTAACAACTACCTATAGGCCATACAAATATTTGTTCCATGAGGGAATCGAACCCGCGACACGAAGCGCAGCAGTCAATCGCTCAGCCACTGTGCCAACCGTACCGTCAAAAATAGTATACCCATACTTCGCCAGTTATGTTTAAGTAATAGGGGGCGAGTCTAATGCCATCAACCAGGCCCAAATCCAGACTGTCTGGCTGCTACTGAGAAATTCCTGATGGAAAAACCCAATAACACTTTGCCCGACCTGGGAATCGAACCCAGGACCTCATGCTATGAACACTAGACCAACGAGGCAGTTACAAATAAAACTGTTGTAAAAATAAACTGTTTTCAAGAAACTCTATCTGTTCCAAATAAGCTATTTTTTTTAAAATATTAAATGGGCCTACTGTAATTGACCTCAATCTAGTCCTGAGGATAGTGATGAGGTCGAAGATGAAACGAGCTAACTCAAAAGAAGCCTATTATTATTAGATTGGGCTCATATGAACTTGGGAACACCGAGCTGCGCTAAATAACGTAAAAAAAGGTTAAAGATAATGTGGCTAAGATCACTAAATAGTTATGATCCTTCTTAGTAAAGTATTTCAATAGAGAGGAAAACTAAAGACTGGTTTAAACATAAAGTTGTTAGTACTCAGGTATAATGGATTCTGTTTCCACATCAAGAACTGTTCAATTAAATGAACCTTTGTGAGAAACTTGTAATATTTCTTCAAGGGAGGCTGGTCCTTTATATACTCTGAATAGGGTTGGCGAGGTCAGATTATATACTCGTAGGTCAATTTACTGCGTAGAAAATATTTGCAGGTGTGCCTTTTGTATGGCTATGAGCGATCTTTGTGATGAAATACCGCGTAGTTTGTAAAGTATTTACTTGGTGTATTATGTTTTTTGTATATTTTTTTACAGATATCTAAATATATAAAAGCGAATTGTACAATAAAACTAGGGCAACCTTTTCTAAATGAAATTCTTTGGGTTAAATAAAATATGATGTCATCTACCAACCCGCACTGGGCCCGCGTGGTGGATTATAGCCCATTCCCTCTCATAGAGAGGAGGCCTGCGTCCCAGCAGTGGGAACATATGATGTCATTTATTCCTTGGATTTAATAATTAAGAAAGAATGAATAAATATTTATTTGTCGCTGGGACATGACGTGTATCATACAAAATAAAAACATAATTAATAGTATATTGAAATTGATGTTTCTTACAAATGATGTTTCACGACGTTAAGACGACACTAGGATCTTTGCATACTCCTTTCGCGTCAGGTACAGATAAGTTTTAATAAAACAGGCCACAAAAAATAAAAATAGTAAGAAACAAAATATAAAAATAAATTAAGAATTAAAGCGTAAAGCGGGGATCATGATATACAGCCCGCTGACAGACGGACGGACGGACAGCGGAGGCTTAATAATAAGGCGTTGGTTACCGTTCGGGAACGGAGCCTTAAAAAGAAAACCGTTCTGTTTTTAAAAGTTACCCAAAGCTTGGTATGTATACCTCTTTCTTTTAAAATACACACCTAAACCTTCAAAACAAAACACCCTATAAACTACCCAACTATCAGATTTATATAGCCTTCTAATACCATTTCAAAGACAATAAAGCTAGGTCCATTATGCGAAATTGGCGCCACAATGTATGGCCATAACGCATCGTTCGTATAACGCTTCAAGACAGGTATAAGCCATCAGGGCATAATAAAATACCCTTATCGGCCCATTAGATGCTCGTAAAATAACAGTTAGTCATAATATAATAATGTGATGGATGTTAATATCCGTGTTTTTCTGAAGAGATTGTTGTAAATGGGTGTAGCACCCTTTAGGTAGTGTTTGTTTGTGTTTCACGTGGGTGTGAAGAAAACAATGTTTTACACCCAAGTGGATGATTGTTTTGATTGATTCAAATTAGGTATGTATTTATTGGTGATCATATTTTTTTAAATTTTGTGGTCTTAGGCGAAAACAAAAGTGCACAAAATCAAAATCAAAGCATTTATTTCAAGTAGGCCAATTACAGGCACTTTTGAATTGTCGAAACAAAGACAACAGTAAAATATAGCTACAGTCCCAGTCACAAGGCACAAAAACTGTGAAAGTACTGTAGTTGCCCATTCCCTAACGTAGATCTCTATGGAGAAGAACGGGTAAGAAACTCCATGGACACTCTTTTAAATCAGAATACTTTAACAAGACCTTGGTTACATCATTCATGTTGAGATGGTACATTATGTGAGAACGATGTAGCAAGATGTGTACGTTTAAAGTGCCCATAGTAAAAACAATTCAAAAATAAAATAATTAATTCAAATAAGCCGTGGCAAATAAGAGCCACTACGACGCCGCTGTTTAATCATATGAACAGTTGTGAACCAGAAGAGTTGTGTGTTGTTGCTCCTATTACCATGTCATCGCCGAAATCATTGTAGAAGCACACGAAAATATTGGATTAGTACCTTTATTGCATTAAAAAACAGTGATAGACAGTTTTTTCACCAAGAATATAGACAGTGGCTGACCAACAAACAGAAGTTTTGCCACATAAACAACTGAGCGGGTGCCGCTCCGGCGTCGCAACGCATACACACCTCACCGCCTCGTCTTGTGGGTAGCATGTGCACTACGCCGCTCCGGCACCGCGCCGTAACGCACCGTGTGCATAGGCCTTGAAGGTTTGTACAAACCAGTACGGAGGACTTGCGGACCGGCTGCAGACTCTGGTCACTGACAGATACTTCAGTACATTATCTGTTAGTGTCTAGTGTGCGGAGTCGCGTCTGCAATTTACGTTGTTTACCGTTTTGACCGAACACGCAGATGACCGGAATATTAATAAAATTGTCTTTAAAAAAAATACCAGAAAAGCCTGGAAAAGATAGATTCTGAAAAAAAACGTCGTCTCAAATTAATTTCCTAATAAATCTGGAAATATCTAAGTACACAAGTCCAAGGAAATCATCAACGCACACAACTCAAAATAAAGTTAACAAAATAAGAAATATCAATCACTCACCTGAGCTCCGACCAGCACGCGCCCTCCTCATCGACTCGCTCGTTTTCGCACCCCCCTCCACTTTTGCACCCCCCTCTTTATTCGCACTCTCCGCCATTTTTGGCTTCACCCTTTGGCATTCTTTCGCCCGCCCGTCAAAAACGAAATCGCGCGCGTGATGTTAGGAAAACATACATCATGTGCACAATAGTGCAGTAATAGAGTGGTACGATAGCGATTTTAATATGGAAATTCATCCACTTTTCGCTTCCCGCTTGTAATAACATTTCTGATCGAGAAAACACGTTTTTCGCACTTTTTTTTTCTCACATCACTATTGTTGGTATTATCAATTATTTTCACAGACGTGATTTAAAATATTTACTCTTAGTAATCAAAACAAACTTGTTCAAAACCAATTTAAAAAGCTGCTAATAGGCATTCAGCAATCAGAATTCAAAGAAACTTATTAAATAAAAAATGTTGTAGAGAATACTTTAATACAGAACCACCTCATTAGTGCAGAAAATCTCTTTTACGAAAATTAAATGGATTCTCTATCAATATCCAATTCAGTATTGAATATTCATGAATCATAATAAGTAAGCAATTTCTGTATGAATGCGTTTTGAACTTGTGAGCGTTATTCGTGGGTAAAAAATGCGATTACTTGCCGATACCCATCTCTTGATTTATTTATTGTTATTGTTTTTTCTTTATTTAAATAATATATAGAAATCGTTCGACTGTGTAGGAGGCGGACAATTTTATTTTATGAGTCGTGTTTAGGTTTCAATTATAGTTTATGGTTGTTTAAGTTTTTAAAGGCAATCTCTTATTTGTTGTTTTAATAAGTTTACACTCACAACTTTTGACCGACGACACGTTTGGCGCAGTGGCTAAGCGATTGGCTGCTGCACGGCGGGTCGCGGGTTCGATCCCCGCACGGAACAAATATTTGTATGGCCTACAGATAGTTGTTCCGGGTCTGGCTGTTTGTGTATGTGAGTTTATATGTTTGTAAACGCACCCAAGATACAGGAGAAATTCCTAGTGTGGGGCAACGTTAATTAAAAAAAGAAAAAAAAAAATTGGGGTCGGCTTCCAGTCTAATCGGATGCAGCTGAGTACCAGTATTTTACATGGAGTGACTGCCTATCTGACCTCTACAACCCAGTTAGTACTGGGTAATACGATACCTTGGTAAGACTGGTTATCAGACTTTCGGGTCACTGACTACCTGTAACGACTATCAAAGTTCTACAAATGACAGCGGGGACCAACGGATTAACGTGCTTTCCGAGGCACGGAGGAAACTTGGTATGTAATGGGTGCCAACCACGGACCAACCTAGGTAAGCACGGCTTAACCTAAAATTCGACTTCCGTGTTACACGTGCTTGCACTAAAAGCACTCCACGTGTCACTTATTTCCATATCACCACAGATTTATTACTCCTTTCAAAACTATACAAGTTTCATTCTTCAGGATAAAAAGCCGCGTCATACTTATAAATAATTCAAACATCAGTCGCACCTATGTCATTTTCAAAGATAATGTGTTATGATTTATTGCGGAGTCAACTCCTCACCTTAAGTGGCACGTCTTAGGAGCTTGTTTAGACTTGTTCGCGACAGTTATATGTGTGCGAACTTATGTAGACAGTAATAAAAATAGCTAAAGTTGTATGAAAATGTTTTTAAAAATGCTGAGTAAGAATTGAAGCAGACGTAAGGACGACGGAATAATTTTTCGAGTCGTCGACTTGGATGAAAATAATGGAACCTTAGTATATTGTAAAATTCGTATTTTTATCTTCACAGGTAACAATAAAATAATTTGGACGAGTAGATATTGTGTGAAATCATTATTTGCGTGTGCGAGTGGCTCTCGTAGCGCCTACGCATTTCTCGTAGCTTCGTAGCACTGCTACGCCAGTTTACCGTAGTAATTTTCAATTATGTCTGCACAAGACTACTCGTAGCAAGAAATATTTCTCGTAGCATAAGAACTGTAACTTTCTAAAGTTTGTTCCTTTGTCAGAAAAGACTCTTTATCTAGGATAACATATGTACATACATAACATCACACCTGTAATCCCCAAAGGGTGAGAGGTGTTCCTAATAGTACACCCACATTTCACCAGAAGTTCCTGATGTCAAAACCCAATAACACTTTGCACGACCAGGGAATCGAACCCAGGACTCCATGCTCAGCAGTCGCGCTTGCGACCACTCGACCAACGAGGCAGTCAACTTACAGATAACTTGAATATTTTTTTTTTTTTAAATAAAACGTTGCCCACACTAGGAATTTCTCCTGTATCGTGGGTGCGTTTACAAACATTTAAACTCACATACACAAACAGCCAGACCCAACAACTACCTGTAGGCCATACAAATATTTGTTCCGTGCGGGAATCGAACCCGCGACATGCAGCGCAGCAGTTAATCGCTCAGCCACTGCGCCAACCGCGCCGTCATATGTAATTACTACAAAAACATGTCAGCCTTTCGCAAAGATAAAATGAAATTCCGTTTCCAAAGTAATGAAACCTTTCAAAAATAATGTCCTCAGCAAAAACTCCTCAGTTTCCTCTCAAATTAAGTCATAAAATAAAAAAGGGCACGTTTTTCAAAAATCCAAACATTACTGAGTGATAACATCAGCGCCACCGCAAAGGCTTTAGAAATGAGGTATTACGTAGGATGAATGGGGCATTGCCGCAGTTTGTATTCAGCCAGACGGCCGGCCCTTTACCGATATTGAGTCGTTCCTAATGGATATTGGAGCACGATGGCAACCGGCAGTAACCGGCGGTAACCGATATTTTTTAAACCCACATGTGGTTTATGGGGATGCGTAACTGTTGATGTTAAACCTCAGGGGTGTTAGTAAAGTAAGATATTGTATCATAAATAATAGGGTGAATCTGCCCTGAATATACAGAGTGCATTTGCGGTTAAGGCTTTCTTTCTGTTTATGAGTTCCTGCAAACGGCCTACCGTGTACTAAAATAATTGTAATTATGGAAAATATACTAATTAACAACCACACTTTACAGGAAAACTCCAGTAGGTTAGTTTAAAAGCTGAAAATTATACATACATAATTATCGTCCCAGCTCTGCTTTCGCTACTTGACAAAATATCGACATTTCTTATTTAAACTTACAGTCACTTACGGGATGTCTTCCCTGATTATCAATTTATTCTTAGCTCCCGATATTTCGACGCTGTTGCAAGCGGCAGAATAATTGATAATCACGGAAGACATAAGTGACAGAGTAAGTTTAGTTATAACCGTGAAAGCTTAAAATAGTATTTATTTATTAGGCATTTTACAAATGTATAATTCTTAAGATGGCCAATTCGTAAAAAAACTAATTCTTAAAATGGCCAATTCGCAAAAGGACTACTTTTTAAAATGGCCAATTTGCAAAAAGACTAATTCTTAAAATAGCCAATTCGCAAAAGGACTAATTCTTAAAATGGCCAATTTGCAAAAGGACTAATTCTTAAAATGGCCAATTTGCAAAAAGACTAATTCTTAAAATAGCCAATTCGCAAAAGGACTAATTCTTAAAATGGCCAATTTGCAAAAGGACTAATTCTTAAAATGGCCAATTTGCAAAAGGACTAATTCTTAAAATGGCCAATTTGCAAAAAGACTAATTCTTAAAATAGCCAATTCGCAAAAGGACTAATTCTTAAAATGGCCAATTTGCAAAAGGACTAATTCTTAAAATGGCCAATTTGCAAAAGGACTAATTCTTAAAATGGCCAATTTGCAATAAGACTAATTCTTAAAATAGCCAATTCGCAAAAGGACTAATTCTTAAAATGGCCAATTTGCAAAAGGACTAATTCTTAAAATGGCCAATTTGCAAAAAGACTAATTCTTAAAATAGCCAATTCGCAAAAGGACTAATTCTTAAAATGGCCAATTTGCAAAAGGACTAATTCTTAAAATGGCCAATTTGCAAAAAGACTAATTCTTAAAATAGCCAATTCGCAAAAGGACTATTTCTTAAAATGGCCAATTCGAAAAAGGTCTTTCTCTGGAGGTAGCTTGTGTAAATGATGGAAAAACTGTAGTAAAATCCAAAACTTATTTAGAAAAGCAACGCGGTCACACAGAGCCGAAAAACCTCTCCATATAAAAGGTGTATTTTTAAGTTCAAAAGTCCTACATGTTAGCTTACTGTTGAAAAACTTGTGAATCCAGTGTGTACTTAAAGTAGTTTACTTAAATAAACTAATATACATAGAGAATTCGTACCAAAAGGTCAGCAGAATTTAACTGAACTTTATGTATTTGGATTAAAATATTTGCTCATTTGATTCAAAGTTTAAAATAACAATGCTTTTAAACCTAATTCTGAAGCTAGCTTAGTTTGAATGCGTGGACTTAATATTAATGGTAAAAGGTGAAACTATTTAAATAACTTGAACATAAAATTAAGATAATACCTCTGTTACTAACTTGATATCATTCACTGTGTGGTTTTTTTAAGAGCCGTACGATTACCATCATCTGCCTTTGTAAGACTGGTTGTCAGACTTTCGGACCACTGACTACCTGTAACGACTGTCAAAGATCTACAAATGACCGGTTGGTCATGACCAGACCAACAGGCCAACGGCCTAATGTGCTTACCAAGGCAAAAAGTAAACTCGGTACGTAAAGGGTGGCCACCCATCCACAGACCAACCTAGGCAAGCGCGACTTAAACTGAAGATTGATCCGAGCGGCTGTTATCATTTAGCCAAGAGCTCCTCCATGAGCCGTAAGATTTAGAGATACGATTATGAGACTAACATATTTTGAACTGTCTTACCCGTTCGCGTTGCCCAGAATATAACACATAATTGCCATGAGCAACCGAATCGTTTTCCTCGAAACAAAAATATTTCTTTAAAATAACTTGATATTGTCTATTTATTGATTATTATAAGCCTATATTGTCCCACTGCAGGGAAAATGCCTCCCTTCCCTCCTTACACGTTTCGCGATCTAGTGCGATTGTAGCCCAATTCTTTGAGAAAGAGTCCAGCTCATCCTGCCATTTCCTTCTGGGCCTGCCGCGTTGTCGTTTCCTGCTGTTTGGTATCCACTGAGTGATAATTTTTACCCATTGCTCCTCCGACATGCGGCAGTCTTGACCAGCCCAGTTCCACTCCAACCTAGCAGCTATAAGGCCAGCATCAGATATTTGGGATTTGGTATATTGATACAGAAAATTATTTACTCTAAAAAAACTGTTACCAAACAAATCCACCGTGATAATGATAAACCTCACCAATACCCCAATAATATCCAAAGGTTATGATTTAAAATCGCCGGTCCATACGTGTGGTGATATTTTGTTTATTTTACTCCTTTTTATCGGTACCTAAGGACATAAAGCCGGGATGAAATTTCAATTGGCTGTACTGCAGACAGCGGTGGCGGGTCTCACCACTTTATTTATTGTGGACTACAAAGTACTTGTGTTATGTGGATGGTGGGATACTGGATATGGCATGAAAATTACAGTTTTATACTTAGATTTTTTATTTTATGATAGGAAAATTGACAACGTACACCTCTGCTCAACCCTTCGCTGTTACGGGCGTGATGTTATGCATGCATGTGTAAGATTGACAACGTTTCTGAGAACTGTTTACTGTTAGCCAGGTTAGCGAGTTATTTGTTTGTTTTAACGTCATCATCATCATAATTCTCCTGCCTTTATCCGAATTTATTTGGGGTCGGCACAGCATGTCTTCTTCTTCCATACTTGTCTTTTAATCATCATCTCATCAGATATCTCCTTTCTTGCCATATCATCCTTCACGGTCTTTGGTCTTCCTCTACTCTTACAGCCATCCTCATTCATAATTATTTCCTCACGACATTTTCCTCATTCCTCCTCATCAAATGCCTGCGCTTGTTTTACCGTCATCAAAAAATTCGTCTAAGAAATTAATCGCTAATAGAACTATCAACATACATACAAAAAATGGCTTGCTAAGCTGTCAATAACAAAAGTTCGTTAAAATCTTAAGGAAACTGTAGTTTCACTGGTATGAAAATCCCAACACGTACCGTATTATTTCAGAGACAAAAAAAGAAAAAGTAATTACTGCGTTAAAAAAGGACAAAGCTACAGATATAAATATTTTAATAGGTACTTACTTATTATTTTTTTAGTTGAATTTGTAACTCTTGCTTATTAAAACTGTAACTGCTAGCTTAGTTTTATTTAACAATATTTGCATGATGAATTGTAAGCGGAATATGTGGAACCTAACCGCAATGTACCATATTTCGCGCAAATAAAGATAATTCTATTCTATTCTGCACCTCCATTTTAATATAAGTTTAATTATATAGTGCACATTTTCGTTGGAACTCGACAAAATAGCATACAGTTAGTAACAGTTGTCATCGCGCCTCTTCCAGTCCTCCTACGTCCAAGTCCCGGGTAAGCCTTGTCGCTTCCACTCGAAAAATTTCAATCGTGCCTAGCCACAGACTGAGCCCGCCATGAAAATCCCTAGAAAACGTGAAAATGTTCCCGAAACTCTTGCAGCAACGAGATATACCTTTAATTTGGGATCTAATTAATTCTCGAGCTCAAACCCTCTGGAAATCTGCACGGATTCCTTCAAGCTTTGAGGGATTTATTTCTGTTAAATGGATATGAATTAGTGGATGGAATTTGGTTATGTTAAATCTAGATGTACGAGTACTATGTTCAAGAAGGTTTGTTATAGCGAAGCTGTAGATGTCTTGTAATGTCTTGTAATATAATTATTATTAGTTGCCGTACAGGTTGCTTCAGCATATTCAGGCACATAATGCTGAATTCTTAATTGAGAAATTAAAGGACTTAGACTTGTCTAGACCCGTATTATTCGTATTCCTACAACGATTTTATCTAACTGACGGTAGTGAATGTTTTCAAAATCAAAGTTATTTGTTCAAATTAGGTCACTTTTTTAAATACACGCCCTTTGCTAGTGTTTAGTGTTTCGATTTAGCCGGTCGAGGGGATAAATAAGTCCAATAGTTTTACTTCTTATTCTGATGGAATGTCATTTTGTTTTGGACTTATTTTTAAATGTAAACCATCATGGATTGCTATATAATACGATTTATGTAAGCTAAATATTACCGTAATAACTACATCGTTCTTATTTTGGCTTAGTTATGAATTATTCAAGTTTCTGTAACAACACAGAACAAAATAAAGCCAAACAAGTGAGTAAACATGCAAATAAACATTCAAAAATCATTTGTACGAAGGCCGATAAATAAGGGTCAAGATACAATTTTTATCAGCTTGTCGGTGTCCATAAATTTGGGATTACAAGCTGGAATCGCTATTGGAGCAAGCGGCCGGCTGTGTCCCGATTTGGCGATAAAAATGTAGAACAAAATAATGAAAATGTATGTTTATTTATTGCGAAATGAGATCAAAGCTAAAATAGTCTTATAACCTTTTAGTTGGACCATATCATTATAAAAGTGGATAGTGATCAACTGGGTTGATTGAAAAAAGATTTATCAGAACTTTAGTTTTGTTATAATCTAATATTTTTAAATAAAACCCAGGATGATTATGGAGATAAATATCTCTGACGATGACGCCTTGACGAGATTAATCTCTACGAATCATTTACGACTTAAAGAAGTTACTCTTAAAATATTTCGTATATGAATAGTTAGACCTTATAAAACAATTTACTTTAAAATATTTATTAAATCATCAAAAATATAAACTACAATTTGTAAGCATATTTTAGGTACAAATGAGTAACTGAAATTCAATTACAATACAGAAATGTATTTAATCTCAGCATCCTTACTATTTCAATTAAAATGAATAATAAATGATGTAGTTCTATTTATTTGTAAGCTACGACTTCAATAAGAATTATTTTTTAAATTGAATCTTTACGTAAGTACAATCTAATAAGTTAATATTATTAGATTTTTCACTTATATGCGACGTCTGAAAATAATAAAGTCTAAAAGAAATAATAAGTTGATTTTTCTTTTTTACTAAGCAAACGTAGTCATGCTTTTTATGGTCATTCGGTTATTCATATAATTGATAAATATCTCATAAAACTTGGTACCTTACAGCCCGTGCTTACGATCGATTTTTCAATCATCAGGTAACTTTTTAACTGAAGAATAAATAAGGTAGTTTCATAAAGGGTGTAAATAGACCCTTAACAAAGCCGAAAAGCACTTGTTTTACCCGTCTTTGCGATAATGTTTTTGTTCTAGACCATACCTGGGAGCCTTCTAGTTACGGAGATATTGGGGGTCAAAGTTCCAACCTTTTCATAAGTCTTTTTTAAAAACGTGTTGTTACTGTAAGATTTTTACTTTATATACCTCCACGACCCCCGTACTATTCAATCCATCCATCAGCACAATGCTTTGAGTGCGTTCCATCGAGTCCTACTACCGTAAAACGTGATTTTTCAAGCAATAATTTTTGCGAAAATAGTTTGATGTACAGAATGCTTAGTTGACGGCTTCGTGAAGGGTCTGTTTACACCCTGTATTACCTTTCATTCCTCTAAAAAAGTCACCTAGCAAAATAGCAAAACTAAATTACATTTTCGCCAACATAGCAAATCGTCATCGTCTAGTTTTTAGTTACATAACAAAGTTAGGCAGAGGTGTATCAAGTAGTACACTCACATTTCGCCGGCTATGTAATAGGTGGAAACCCTACTGCCCCGGCGCAATTCTAGACTCAGTAGCTGCTACTGAGAAATTCCCGACGGAAAAACCCAATATCAATTTGCCCGACCTGGGAATCGAACCCAGGACCTCATGCTCAGCAGTCGCGCTTGGGACCACTAGACCAACGACTCAGTAATCCGTATAGGCTAGTTAGTTGGTTCAAAATAATCTTTAGGGCATTATCTATCGCTATCTGTATTCCATACAAATCCATACCAATACCGATCACACCGCTACATCCACCCTTGCAGAACAGTTCTGGGTGCAAATTCTCCGATCCCACGCCTGTGTAAAATGATAAACAGTTGCAGTGATCTTATAGACATACACAACGATAACATGTAAAAGTTTCAGAAAATAAAACTTATACTGTCACTTACGGGATATCTTCCGTGATTTTTTATTATTTTGAGTTCCCGATTTAAGTTTAGTTGTAAAACGTGAAAGCTTAAAACAGTGTTTTCAGAAAATAATTAGCGAGCATTTTTTAAGTGCTGAATGTTAAGTAATATGTTAGTATTATACTTAGATTTATGAATATGATGTTAAATATTAGTATTACATGTACAAGTTTCAGAAAATTAAACTTATCCTGTCACTTACGGGATATCTTCCGTGATTTTTTATTATTTTGAGTTCCCTATTTAGGTTTAGTTGTAAAACGTGAAAGCTTAAAACAGTGTTTTCAGAAAATAATTAGCGAGCATTTTTTAAGTGCTAAATGTTAAGTAATATGTTAGTATTAGACTTAGATTTATGAATATGATGTTAAATATTAGTATTACATGTACAAGTTTCAGAAAATTAAACTTATCCTGTCACTTACGGGATATCTTCCGTGATTTTTTATTATTTTGAGTTCCCGATTTAAGTTTAGTTGTAAAACGTGAAAGCTTAAAACAGTGTTTTCAGAAAATAATTAGCGAGCATTTTTTAAGTGCTGAATGTTAAGTAATATGTTAGTATTAGACTTAGATTTATGAATATGATGTTAAATAACTAATATTAACGATTTATGAGGAGCTCGTGGCTAAGTAATAACAGCCGCTCGGATCGATCTTTAGGTTAAGCCGTGCTTGCCTAGGTTGGTCTGTAGATGGGTGACCACCCATTACATACCGAGTTTCCTCCGTGCCTCGGAAAGCACGTTAAGCCGTTGGTCCCTGGTGTCATTTGTAGATCTTTGACAGCCGTTATAGGTAATCAGTGGCCCAAAAAGTCTGACAACCAGTCTTACCAAGGAGTATCGTATTACCCAGTACTAACTGGGTTGTGGAGGTCAGATAGGCAGTCGTTCCATGTAAAATACTGGTATTCAGCTGCATCTAGTGAGACTGGAAGCCGACTCCAACATAGTTGGGAAAAGGCTAGGCAGATGATGAGACTTAGATTTAAGAATATGATGTTAAATATTAGTATTGTCTTCCAATTTAAAGTATTTTTTGGGCTGTGATTTACCTATTCAATTTAATAATTTGCTGTGTCGTAATGTATTTTAATTAATTTTGTTTATCAATCTGTGTTTTAAATTTTTTCTGTTGAATATTGTAATGTGATTTTATCTATTGATGAACTTAGTTTTATATTTTTTTTTTAGGTATTAGCAATGCATTATTGTTTTAATAATATATAGTAACCACGAATACTGCATGTAGTGTTATTTATTTATTTTATTTTATTTTATTGTGTTTGGGTGGCTTACAGCTAGCAATACAAAAATTAATAGCGAAGCAAACAACGGCAAGCCATTTACAAGCCTCCACAGTTAGCAATAAACTATTGTTGCACAAAGTAATAATTAAGCAAAATATCAGTAACTAAGCACAAGGCACCAAGTAACAAAGAATAGAAACTTAAAATTAAGTTAAATACCTACACAAGCAGGCACGCAGGCGTAACTACTATTAAAATTCGTCATTAACAGCACAGCTTTTAGACAAGGCAGTACTAATTATAGCTAAGCTGCTTGCAAACAAATCGATTGATGGGTGTTCGTTCATTACAACTAGGTTAAATGCTGTGTGTGTTAACCTGTATTTAATAGTTGCACTTATAAATGTATTTATAACTATTGTTTTGCAAATATATTTTGTTGGTTAAATAAATAAATAAAATACTAAGATCTAGTAGACGTTTTTCAGCAAAATAAACTACGAGTATGTGCTACACGATTCAAGCGATAAGTGCGGGGTATAAATTATGCATGCAAGCCCAAAAGATCCGAGAAGAAGACGCGAGAGATAATCTCCGGTGATTTACGATGTGAACTTGCATTTATACAGCTATTTATAAGATCACAGAGTGTTTGTGTTGCTTTGATGTATAGTTGCATGCAAACTGCACAAAGACGTGGTATAAACATGATGTAGATACGTATCCAGCGTTTTATGGATGCACTTAAAGCGGAATTTTTATTTCTAAAGTTGGTGTTAGAAAATATGGTTTGGACTGTTTTATTTAAAACGAAAATCTTCAAAATTGGAGAAACTTTTTTCTTTAACAACATTGGTTATTTAGAATAAGAAATTAATATTCGCTTTTTTGGTCTCAACGCTTTTATGAGTAGAACAAGTTTCCGCAAAAATGCTTTGATTTATACTACCGATGCGAATTTGATATTTTCTGCCAACAAATGGGTCATTGTCCAATTCGCCGGAAATGATGTTGATCATGATTAGGTCCCAAATTAATCATAGATCATTATTTTGAGCTCGTTAGTTTTTGAGATCGTTTTTAAAGAAACCCAAGTTCTAGCTCCTAGCAAATTAAACAGATTTAAGTACCAGCATTTGCAACTCCCAGTGAAACTAACAGATTTATTATCGTGGTTAGTTATTTAATTAGAAATATACTAGAATCCAGACGACGTAGATGGAGCGATATTAGTCCCAACGGGAAGTTTGCAATTGAGCTAATTATTGTCTGGCAAGATGAGGTAAAAGTTTCTGTATCTAATGAGGTTTACTAATAATAAAAGACGTTTCATAAAATATCTTTGCTTTCATCAAAAGATTCCACATCAGTCAACCGATTATCTTGGACTCTGGTAAAAAGTATCATCTGCTACCATTGGTAGATCGACGTAAAATTGCTGACTGTTTATTCTTGCTCAAAATCCTCAATAACAATGTTGATAACCCTGAGTTATTGTCGAAATTTTATTTTACTGTGCCAAGTAAAACATTTCGTTTTAATCCACCCATACGTGTACCTTATACATCTTCGAATTATAGGCAGAACAGTTATATTGTGCGCGCAAGCAGAAATTTCAATGACATATGCAGGGAATATGATTTAGATCCGTTCACAATTAGTGTGAATTCGGCCAGAAGGTGCTTAAGCCTCAAATTTTTCAAGTAGCGGTAGGTTAATTATTGTTTTTATTATTTTACTTTTACTTTTTTCTCTATTATTTTAGTCATATAAGTGCAAGCCAAGTATTTATATTCTTCTTACTTTGATTAAAGCGGTGTATTTTCTGTTTTTGTGCTCACACCATAATTTTTATTTTTTTTTATTTTTTATTCAAAGTCTATACGTGAGGATTTGTAATTGGCTTTTTGGTGACTATGGTTTCCTTGTTTGTGTGTTTTTATTAGCTGTAAGTCCTCCATGTACTAAAATAAATAAATAAATAAAGTGGCAATATTTTTTTACAAATACAGCTGCTAGGATCCAATTGAATGATCTCACCCACTTGGATATTTAAACATTCAAGCAATGTATGGATTTAGGGAAAAACCTGGATGAGGCTGGCACAAGACCGTGGAGATTGGCACAAGAAAAGAGAGGCCTATACCCAGCAGTGGTTGAGTTCGGGCTGTGGATGATGACGATGATGATAGATCTAGGAAAAGGTGGATTTTGTTATTTTAGTAAGATATTTTGGAGCAGATCCTAACCACGTTAACCCGCTGCTCTCGGCTGTCATTAGTAGATCTTTGACTGTCATTACAGGTAGTCAGTGGCCCGAAAGTCTGACAACAAGTCTTACCAAAGAGTATCGTATAACCCAGTAATAACTGGATTGTGGAGGTCAGATAGAGCCTAACGGAATGTTTGCCGAAAGACGGTAGAAGGGATCGAGCGCATACAAGACCTAGATGAGACTGGCAAGCATGACACAAAATGCCGAAGGAGTGGGTAGAACAAGGCTGTCAATGAGGACGAAGAAGATGAAAAGAAGATCGACTGAATGGGGCTCTCTTAATTTCAGAAGCGTTCATAAATGAAAGTATGTACATTATATGAAGCAATTAAGGGGCTTTTCGATTACCTTTTATCTTACTTTGATTGAGACCTATGTTTTGAGAGTATTTTTACGAATATAGACCAGCTCTAAGTGTGGTCCCCATATTGCGTGGTAAGCTGCCTTTGTTCTTTGGAAACTAAATATTTTATAATTATACTATTGTTTAACTTTTGGGAGTTTTAGAGTAGCAGACTAGTGTTCGACTATTTAATTCGAATAAAAGTAGCCGGCGATTGCGAACTGCTGTGTTTCTCTAATTTATATGAATATACGTTTCTAGACGACCAACGTCATATCTTGTGGCTTGGACGTGTAAACGCGAGTTCAGTATGTTCGCAACGTCACTTAGATGATAAACAAGACTTTGGGTGTGGAAGCAAAGAAGTAAACTTCACATTTTTGCAGTTGAATGTCATGCCATGCGATGTCAGATTGTCGTCAAGAAAACGGATGAGTAAACTAATTTTACGGCAGTCAGTGACAGTCAATAATATATTCCTTAGACCGACCGCTTTAATAAGTCCTCGAGAAGGTATCAATTTAAATGGAATATTTTGAAGGCTAATCACGTATTGGTTCAATTAGTATCGTAATACCTACGTGGATTATGGTTATTTTAAAGTAAATAAACTGTGGGATATTGTTAGGACTTCGTGGACGCTTAATGTGCCTTTGAAGGGGCAAGGCAAAGGACTCAAGCGCTCGGTCTATAGAAAGTTCGGCAGGCTACTAAGTAAGTTCTTAATTCGTTTTTCATGTTAGAATAATACATTTTATTTCTTTTGCGTTTTTGTCGTTACTGATTAAGTAAGAGTAGCAACTCGCAGGCATTTTTAAATTAATACAATAACATATTTAGTAAAAGTCGAAAGCCTAAAAAAATACATCGCATGTGCAAGAGCAACAACTGCAAGATATTTTGTCGTAATGAAATCAACTAATAATGGGTGTATCCTTAACGAAGCCGAAAGGCACCTTTTCTCCCCGTCGTCATTTCGATATTTTTTTTGTTCTAGAGCACACTTGCGAACTTTCTAGTTACGGAGATGTTGGAGATGGTGGAGGATGTTGTCAAAGGATTTATTTCAATTAGACCATCACAAGCACTTTTGAATGTAAAAAATTGTCACAAGGCATAATAACTTGAGAAAGAAGTACTGTACATTCCAAAGCGTAGATCTCTATGGAGAAGAACGGGCAAGAAACTCTACGGACAGTCTTTTAAATCAAAATATTTTAACAAAATCTTGGTTACATCATTCATGTTGAGATTATACATATTTATGAGAACGATGTAGAAAGAAATGCACATTAAGAGTGTCCAGAGTAAAAGATTAAATCAACAATGAAAACAATATAAAGTAATTAAAATAAACCGTGGCAGCTAATAGATGACCAGTCCCAACTGACAGCGCCCGTCAAAGTAACACAACCTTTATAAGTTTTTTATACAAGTTTTTAATGTTATAACTTTATATACATCCACGACCCCCGTACTATTCAATGCATCCATCAGCACAATGTTTTGAGTGCGTCACATTGAGTCATACCGTCAAACGTGATTTTTCACCCCCAAATAAAAATCGTTTTCCAGCAATAGTTTTTGCGTAGAGTTACGTAGTTTGATGTCCCGAACGCTTGGTAAAGGTTTCGTGAAGGGTCCATTTACATCTTGTATAATGTTCTCACACAGATCTAAGTGCAAAATTTAATGAAGGGATAGAAAACATCCCTGGAAACGCTGTGAAATCATCTCTCTACTACGCTTAGCACACACGCTAGAAAGCTAAAGGTTTAACTTCCAAATCACATGACAAAGAAGCCAAAATTATTTTTAAAATCCCTACGCGTGTGTTCAGGCGTCTCTCTTGATGGAAAATAAACATTATTACAGGATAAGCTGGGGAGGGGTCCCAACCAATCTAACGCATGGGATTTCTTATATTTCACTCCTTTACTAATATACTCGTCACTCGTCACTACAAAAGGCTTAACCCTTTTGAGAATCTGAATAAGGCGGACGTGCCAATTCTTAAACCTTCGACTCGGTGGTGATTAAGTGTAGTCTTCAGTGTTAGCGTATCGCGTTTTGTTTTAAGAACCGCGAAATTTTGCTATTCGGGTGTCGAAGTATAGGTGCGGTTAATCTGACCAGATCAGACTCTGGACTAGCTGCGGACACCGGATTTACACCAATAGATATTTAGATCTTTCAGTAGAGACATTATAATTAAGTCCGGTGTCTGGAGACCGTTTCGGCGTTCACTCCGGTTAACTTGATCCCATCTTAAAACCATTTTCGTCACTTTTGAACCACAGCACTTTGATACAGTCGATGACATATATTCAGTAGCGTACACGCGACTTTAAGACTGATTTTTCACAAAATACAACGCAGCGCGAGGGCGTTCAAGCACCCACCATCTGACAAATTCGCTCCATCGAACGGTGAAGCCCGAGCTTTGTTGATTGGATAGCTCGAAGCCTGGACGGATGCGCGCGCATACATTTTTATTTTTCCCGGCTCCTTGGGCCAATAACCTGATTGAGTTTCCTATTTCTAAAGTCAAAGTCAAATCATTTATTTCAATTAGACCATCACAGGCAGTTTTGAATGTCAAAAAAACTAAAAGAAGCGAAGCTACAGTCACAGTCACAAGGCATAATAACTTGAGAAAGTACTGTAGTTGCACATTCTAAAGCGTAGATCTCTATGGAGAAGAATGAGCAAGAAACTCTATGGCCACTCTTTTTGATCAAAATCTTCATCATCTGCCTAGCCTTTTCCCAACTATATTGGGGTCGGCTTCCAATCTAACCGGATGCAGCTGAATACCAGTATTTTACATGGAGCGACTGCCTATCTGACCTTTAAAATCAAAATATTGTTACAAAATCTTGGTTACATCATTCATGTTGAGATTATACATATATGTGACAACGATGTGGAAAGACGTGTAAATTAAGAGCGTCCTAAGTATAGATTACCTCTATCGATCGGGTTCAAACACCGGGAAAATGTTCGAATGCTCTTTTGCTGAAGGAAAACATGGAAATCGCATACCCTAGAACCAAAACTTCTAAGGCATGTGACATCCACCACAACACCAGTGCGTTGTTTGGCCCTCGTGGTGGGTCCACTCACTCTCACAAGGCGGAGATTTGGATTTCCGAGAAGTGGGAAAGTTATGCTGGATTATTTTAAGAAAGCAGAGTCAAATGTCGAGCTAATACGCGAGCAGACGCTACAATGTCTTTGAACAAACATTAAATACATGTGCTTTTATAGCTTTATACGTTACGCCTTGTCCGCGCCGATCCACCCCGACACCGCAACGCTTCGTCGAGCGTAAATCGCTTCTAATCTTGAAAGAACACGCCCACAATCCCCGCTACATTTAGCACCACACCCAAAAAGTAGCGCTTTTCTAATCTTTTTCCACTTTTCATTGGATTCAGTACAGCGAATCGTATTTACGCCTCAAAGAAATGTCTAGGAGATTGTGTGTCGGCAAGCATAACGATCCGATAAGCCATGGGAGCGGCTATGGGAAGTAAGGGGGTTGAAAGGGGAAGGGGAGGAGGGTGTGGTCCGAAACTGAAATCCGGGATAGTAAAAGAAAAACACACTGCACTTTTGAAACTAAGATCTGTAACACTTTCTTTATACCACATCACTGTCACTTCACGCAAGTTTTCAGTTTTTTGGTCCTTTGTCTCGCGACCTACATATTTTGGACCACAATTTTTGCAAAAATTTTAAATCGCGCACTTTTTTCTATTTCGGTTCTTTACCGAGAGGTTTTGAATCGTTTGAGAGACACTGGTTGAAATAAGGCGTTAGTTTTCCAGGAACACGATGCATTAGGTTGCAAGGCCTGGACTACACTGCTGCGTTGCTCCAGTAGCCCAGTGCATCCGCGCGCAACTGACCTCGACCGATAGCGAGAGTGAATCAATACTCGCTGTTCTTGTATGTCACCTCTCCTTCCTACTTGTAATTAGCTTATCAGGATGATTTATAGCCTTTTTGATGACTTTAAACATCAATTGTAGGCGCAAAATTAAAGACAGTTGTTCAAAGACCTTGGAAAACGCCAACGGACGCAAAAATCTGAAATTTAAGTGGCTTTCTGAATAGCGGGCAGCAATTCAATTACCTATCTGTAGTTTATAGAACTACGCTTACAAAATATCGATATTTTAGCGCAGGTTCATAAACCTATCATCGACGTGTCCTAGATCCGTAAGTCCCTACCTACGTTCGGCAGGTACCTACAAAAATTAAGCAATAAAACAAGGGCTTCAGACTGTAAAACTGACAAATTTCTAAGACTGTTCAATTCTTGACCCGATCAAGATACAAAAAATATTTAGGAGGACTTCTATTAAGAGCTCTGATCTATTTTCGAAGTATATAAAAGTCAAATGGATTTTATTTATTGTTCCTCATCATCATTTTCTCTGCTGAACATAGGCCTCCCCCTAGCGCCTTCAAGTCGATCGGTCCTGTGCTTCTCGCATCCAGTGGTTCGTTTCACCTTGTGGGAGATTCCCAATGCTGGGCTTTCCGGTACGTGCTTGCCATTCCAGAAACTTTCGGGCCTTTTAGCCAATCATTCTGCAACAAGATACATGCTCACTGGTACGTAAGATGAAAGTGGAAGGGTAACCCACGAATGATATGTTGATTCGCGACCGTAACTGTGCCTGACACACACCTGCAAATTGCAAAAAACGTCAGAAAATTTGAATTTCACTGCTACCATGGCGCTATCACCTGAGAGAACCGAAAACCACAATTCCTCAGATATACCCGACTGCCAAGGAAGGGTTTTGTTTTTCGCGCGTATCTTGTATGTTTGTTTTTTGTAAATTTCTTTATTACCTCTTTAACTCGTATGTTCCAAATGGCTGAATAGATTTCGACGATTAGGGTATCATTAGATTTGTCTCAAAAACCCAAATGTTTTTAAAAAAAAAGTTGGTTTTTTGTAAAATATCCATTTGATTTTATTTCTTTTCCTTTTACGATACAATAAGTTTAGATTAATAGTCTCGTAACTGCTCTCCAGTCCAGGGTTCTCCACTTTACTCCAGCAGAAGAATGGTTTTTCTCCCCCGTGGCTGTCTCAAGATAGCACTTCCTAAGCTCCGTGTGTCATTCTGTCAGTAATCACATATACATACATACATACATAGAGTCACGCCTTTTCCCCATGGGCGTAGGCAGACACCAAAGAACGCCACCTGCTACGATCCTTACTTACTACTTTGGCCTCATCCACGTTCTGGTCTCTAGTCATACATGCACGCCGGTTGCGAGTACTACACGCCTAACCTTTCTGAAGAACCTCACCAATAAGGTCAGTGAATGTGCTTCTAGGGCGTCCCCTCCCGGCGTTCTCACTCACATCTGCCTTGTAAATACCTTTTCTTGTTTACCGTCCGTAATAAAAATGATAGAAAATAAAATAAATTACTGGATTGACAAAAAATAATGTCACATAAACACATAACATCACTCTTGTAATTCCCGAAAGGTTAGGCTGAGGTGTACCTAATAGTACACCCACATTTTGCCAGTTATGTTTTAAGTCCGATTGTAATAGGGGGTGAGCCTATTGCCATCGACCGGGTAAAAATCCAGCCTCCGTGGCTACTGCTGAGAAATTCATGATGGAAAAACCCAGGTTTATGTCAGTCCTGCTGAAAAGCGTTAATATAGAAATGTGTCGATTGGGACTTGAATTGGCCCGAAAGCCACTGCCACTGGATAATGGTAGTGGTTCTCAGAATTTTTTCTCGAGAGCTTAATCAAGGGGACGGCTAGCAGCTATGTATTCGTAAGTGCATCATCAATTCAGCCGAAAGAATTCCACTGCTGGACATAGGCCTCCCCAAAGTATCGCCATAAATACATACCGCACTTAAATCATTTCGTAGGTATTTTTTCGATTCCATATCGTCGTCCATCCAGAAATAATAATTAATGACAAAATCATAAATAAAACATCTAACAATCTAATAAATTCCATCGAAACGCCAATGTTGTAATCAAAATCGTGAGATAATCTTTTTATCTCCAGATCCTTAATTATCAACAATAAAATTCTTGGAATAACGAAGGAAGTGGAGTGTGAAGGATTATAAGGGGCCAAAACTGGTTCACTACCCTCCCTGTCCACCCCAATTTCTCACAATAGATGGGGACTTATTAGATATTAATAGCTATTGTTAGACTCTCACGGTATAGAGAAATCAAGGAGGTGTGAAAATATTTGTTGTAAGAATAAGACACGATGGATTTTTTGTTAAGAGGATTTTTTTGGTGTCAATAATATTAGTAGGTGATATTTGTTAGATCATGAATATCTAGTGAGGTTAGACATGAGAGTATGACATCAAAGAAGAAATGCACTTACGGAACTAAATCTTTTAAGGTGCCGAAGCAGATGAGAAGTACGGAAAAAGGAGATATGCTGCGCCGACCCCAAATAAATTTGGATAAAGGCAGGAGAATGTAGATGGTGATTAGAGCACAGAGATGCCTCTTCGTCCGCAGCTAGAGAAGGTATTGCAAACAGTTTCTATACTAACTAAATAACGACCTACTTATGTCAACGTTATCTCGCACTGCGACAAACGATTTCCAGAAACGACTTTGCATGGCCGTTCATGACAGAAGTTTTGAACTTTTGTATGGTAAGAAGCATAGATTATTTAGAATGGATTTCCGTTTCGTGAAATAATAGTCATTATTATGTAGAAAAGGTGGGTACGAGTAGTTTAGACAGAACCAAGAAAAATTTTGAAAACAGTGTTGTAATAATATCTTGTTGTCGTCCATGAAATTTGTTTTTCCCGGATATCACAGTCCGTAGGTGGTAGATATAGCTTACACTACCTGAATCAACTGATAAAAAACATAATAAAACTGCAGCTTCCTTTGATAAAAAACTGTTCGACGAATTTCATCTGGAGTTTCAATTTAAATTAAGCAGACTTACCTCACAAAGCTTTAACTCGTATCTACCTACTAACATACCTATCTACTACATAGGTACCAAAGTTATGTAAACTCGGCTGTATGAACCAGGACTTCATGATTCCATATTCTGTACAACACACTATGCGCAATTATGTTCCGTATTGCATTTTGATAAAGCTTGTTATTGCGTAAACAAAGCTACAGTTTGCATGGTCCGAATCGCCCCGCACAGATCGAATTTGTCTGCAAAGTTTGAATGTTTCTGTACACAGGGTGGAGTTTAAAACGGCGGTATATGGCCGTGGTGAGGGGACGAGTTATTGACGCAGCCTGTATATGATGAGAGATATAGCTTATATGACGTAAGTATTGAAATTTAATGTATTATTATTACCATTCTATTTAGAATTTAAATAACTGGGTGTAACAGTGCACATTCCCACATTTTTGCTTATTGGTAGACAGTGATAAATGATGTTCATAATTGATTTAAAGTATGGTAAGCACTCACCTCATAATAATTCTAAGGTCCCATTTCCAGTTCATTTAATGCCAGTACCTTTTAAAATAATTACAAATAAAAATTATTCGCTCGTAAAATTAATAAGCTTAATCAATAATCTCGAAAATTTCTTAATACAAATTAACAATTAACAAAGGCGAATAAGGACCAACCGTGAAATTGGATGAGGCGCATCTCAGAACCAGTGAGGCGTATCGTTCCATTGGCCTCGTCTTAAATAAGGCCTTTAATAAATACTTTGTTTATTGGATTAAATTATATTATCTTCTTTATTTCGTCTTAGCGTTTTATCTGGTATCACAAAGCCGTGTTTTTGTCGTTTTCGGAAAAATCTTAATGGACTCTTCGTCTCCGCTACGTTCAAGATCTGAGGCGCTGCGATTTGCGACGCAACTTGTGCTAAGATAACCTGCGATTTTTTTATAACGACTGTTTCATGAAAAAGTCATTCAATGGGATTAAATGTACTAAGAGGGTTGTACTGTGATGTTAATTATTATAACTCTGTAAATACATACGCGTTACGGTTGCGAATCATATTTTATTCAACATACAACCTGACACTGACCAGCAAATTGAAAAAAAAAACGTAAGATAATTTGAATTTTGCAGACCACCGCGTTTCCCTTAAGCAAAGCGAAGCGAAGCACTTATTCCCTTCGTGTGAGTATCGTCGCGTCGCGGTGTCGTGTCGTGACATATTCTTAGGAATTCAACAATATCTTTCATTTGTTTTAACCGCTGTCGCCGTCGCAAAACACGTGTCGCTAGTAGTTGTTGTGGCCAAGCAGTAAGACAATGCAACATATTGGAGAGAAAAATATGATTTTGCACTATTTATCAATGCATCATTACTGATCAGTGACCGTACATGTGCTGATCAATCTATTAGTCTCTTTTATCTGCATATAAAATATTTTTAACGATCATTGACGTCAGCGGCTATTGGAATTTACAAAGAATGTATCTACTATAGATAACTACGGTAAACACATTTATTGTCGGCCAACGCGCCCCTTTTAATCGACTTTAAACGAAAACATGAACATCAATAATAATTCTTTAAAAGAAAATATTGTTAAGAGGTCCCTATATTCTAATAACGCACACACCACTGTCTACAGCGTCACATTAACAAGTGGAAACAAAAGCTTCCAACACGAGAAAACAAAGAAAATTATTACGTTTCCCACCATTAATAATACCTTAAACCCCTTGTTTGACACATTACTATAATGGAGCTGTCATCCGAACATATTTCGCGACTTCACGTTGCTTCGGATCCGGCTCGAAGGACCAGTTTTTCGAGACCCCTTATTTTAACATCGTGACCTTTTTGTTTCGCACTTTGTTGCCGAGACGGCGGGTCTTTTTAGGGTGGCGCAGACAGGGTAGAAATATAGCCGTCAGTAGCAGGTGATAACTGGATCGAGTAATTAGAAACTGACATGCCAGTTAATAACTGTGGATAACTTTGACGTGCTTGCAGCGCAGACGTTGAGCGACGTCGCGAACCGTGACAGACTCTTCTCTTACGGGTTTTTAATGAGCTTCTCTTAATGTTTGTGTAAACGAGATATATTTTTCGCACCTTCTGATAATGGCCGCATCATTATCTGCGTGGAAGTGGGATAAGTCAATTTAATTGGGTATTAGGATCGGTCGAGGGCGATGGTTTATTGTTATTAATGATCATACTAACGCTTCTTAATGATCAAGTGGTCCGTTTCTAGCAGAAACGACATGATTTTGGTTTGCACATTGGTTCACTTTATATTCACCACTCAGTTCAAGCATTAACTTTTAAATACCCAGACTTTACATTA
Source organism: Noctua janthe (assembly GCA_910589295.1). Lineage (NCBI taxonomy): Eukaryota > Metazoa > Arthropoda > Insecta > Lepidoptera > Noctuidae > Noctua > Noctua janthe. Next base: position 7,007,027 of record OU342561.1, read on the forward strand.
CCTAATTTTATTTGACTAAACAGCAATTTGATCTAACAAAAACACAGAACAACACGCTTTCCAATCCTAACAAGTAAACAAAAACAACAAATAAGAGTTTCCTTCATTTAAACACACGATTACGTGCTTCCAAACATTTGTTTGAAGTTCAAAGTGAACGCCCGTTCGACAACAAAATGAGTTACTGCAAAACTAAGCTCATGTTGCTATTCAGACAGTCATTAATCCCAAGTAAGGTTGAAACTTCGGACTCAAATTAGTGTGGGGTCCAACAAAATCATTTATATCAATTCTCTTACATTGGACGGTGGGAATTATTAAAACCGCAGCCGGACCTCGGTTCGCAAAGGCTTCTAATTAACTTCAGTTCACGTACAGAAAGCTGAACAGCTGTTGCTGGCTAATGCCTTCTCGGTTAAGGGCCCCTGGTATATACGGTGCAACAATGTCGTGCATACATGCTGGGTACGGCTTACATTTTGTGTATTTCTACTAAAAATACAGTAGAAATGCACAAAAGGAATAAAGGACTGATTTTTTAGAAGGCAAGATTTTAGTGTAGTCGCAGAAAAGGATCATATTTACGAACTACAATATGAAAACGTCAAAATAATCCGTAACTACGGTAGCTCTCTGTAATCAATTATTCTAACACGGTATTTTTATACTGTAAGAGCACAAGCCATCTATCTACAAACCGTTGAATAAAAACATTGTAAGAAAACCAAAACGTTCATAGCAAAATCCAACGTGTGCAATGCACCGTAAACAGCGATAGGGCACCACCTGCACTGAACTATCGCTTTATACCGAATGCTGAACACATCACTACGTTTATTTTCAACAAATACATACCAATTTTCACTTAGAACGTTAGCTTTTTATGAGACGATTTGCAAGGACACATTAAAAGGAAAACTAGCAGAATTTAATAAGGAAATTCTCGTGCTTTTATCCCAATTTAGGTCCGGCGCAGAAAATCTTCTTCTTCTATATTTATCTTTTAGTCGTAATGTAATGCGTCACTCCCTCTCTAGCCATAGAAAACCTTTTAATAAGCGAAATTAATTAAAAACGAAACACTCACTATTCAAACAATGCGTGAATAGATCCTAAAAAGCAGTCTTCCCCTTAATTTACGTCATTCGATCTTCCTTTGTTACCGTCAGCAATTAAAAGTGGAATAATAAAAATTGCGGATTTTTTTAAAGCTTCAATATGCCTTTTAAAATGTTTGGTGGATTTCATAGTGATTTTGCTTTTTTGTTTTGTCTCGTTTTTTACAGTGAGTATTGGGGTGAATGATGAATATTTTGCCTCTGATAATGTTAGGTAAACTGTATTGTATTACCAACTGTACAGTTGATACGGACTAGGGAAAATACAACTATGCAGATAAGTTATTAAAAAAAAAAAAAAAACATTCACAGTTCGTGTTTTCATTCGCCACCTATGATTCTGTTAGCGTTATGAAAATCTGACCCCTGTAAGTAATTAATTTTTAGAAAACAATAAATCATTTTACATGAGTACCTACCATTTTAACTACAAACTTTACTCACAAAGGCAGGAGATCTTTTAGAGTCCTCACAAAAAATAAGTACCCCCAAACTCGATAGTGCAAAAAGTAACTTTAACAAAAAAACGAAAGGGGCTCACCCACCTTTAGTTTCCGGCACTAGTGGAATAAAGGGGCTCTTGAAATTCGGCGCTCGGCCGGTCAACTCGGGTCCTTAGCCGAAGCCGAAACCCAAATTATACGTTGCGACTAAATTGTCTCCGCTGGCCTATGCGTACCGTCCGCATAATCGAGACGAAAATATTTATTGACGGATCTCTGAAATGTGAAATATTTTTGCGTTTGCTGCTGACAGATTCTCATAAACCTAGAAACAACGCAGCATGAAATTTCAATCTGATTTTAATGAGCTCGATAGATTTTCTGACTCTGTCGAACTCTTCAGGGATTGCAAACAATAAGAATCGTATAGCGCAAGAAATAATCCGGACTAAGTACGTTCAAATAATATGAAATCCCTACTCAAGAGAAAGCATACAGGTACCTACGTTTCAATATAAAAGATTTGACGTTTAGAAAATGACAAGCTTGTTAGACGCGTACGGAAAGGCTTACATTCCCGACGGTACCAGCAAAACCGAGTGCACTCGAAAAGTTAATAATTCGAAACCCGTTCGTGTACTTGTCTGATTCCCCATTCATATTCATATTTATTTCGTTTCACCTATTCGCCCCAGAACGCTTCACAAAATTTAAATTTAAATCCTTAATTTTAACAAGATACGCGGCGTAACTTATATTCAAATTTTCTCTTTAAACATATTGCTCGGCGGGTCGGAAGCAATCTTCATTGTACCACAGTTCCGAATCAACGGTGTTTAAGTATGATTATTCGCGAAAATCTCATATTTATGTAAATTAGACGTCAAATGAATGCGATTGTTGTTCTTTGTTCGTTCTTGGGTTTGGTTGCTTAGAATTCTATTGAGAATGAGGGTTTTACTTAAACATTCTTATGCGAAGATTAATTTTTTAATGTAATTGGAATCTTAGAACACATATATTTTTTTTTAATTTGGGTCCTTTACGTGGTGTTTTGAATTTTTTTCAGATGGATTTAAATTCAATTGAAATTTATGGAACATGGCTCTGAAATAAGCTAAATGCCGAATGGAAAACTGTGTTTTTTCATAGTATTTGCTAACGTGTATCGTTTGCTTGCACTTTCAGAAGAAACATAAAAATAAATCTTCAATATTAAAAACCGAACTCCACTCTCCCGCACCGAAGCCAGTAAGCTGTCATCTTGAGAACCATTACTAATTTATGAACTCAAATAACTATGGAGACCGCGACCAAGGAATGCAATCACCATTCAGTTAATTAATAATTCTAGACCGGTCTGAGGACATAAAGTCTGCGGTTGTGGGGAGCCCCTCCCCCCTATTAGTACTCCGTTTTAATACTGCCCACATTTAGCAAGAACCACTCCCTACATATTAATTTTACGAGAATACCTCTTATACTCTCGAACCCGACAATTTGGCTTTTCACAATTGCGGTGTACCGCGGCTAGACATCCGAATATGGGGTCTGTACAGAATATGTTTATGATTTACGTATCAGACTTTGCATCGTACTAGAGCTAAGGGTTCTTGAAAGTTTAGGTTTATTTTTGGGCAGACAAGCCTTAAGTTTTAATAGATATTTTTGAAGTTTCTTAAAATAATTGGGTCCTTAAAATATTTCTAAATATACGAAATTATATCATTAATGATTTTATTGCTAAGTTCCGCGACGTGGCCACGAAACTTTTAGCAATTGAAGACAAAAGGAGTGTAGGGTATCGGTCCTAGAGGTTTTTTTTCCTGATCGTGCCCCTTATGACCATAGATAAAGAATAATATGATTAAAAAGTATCAAGTAATAAAAATGAGTAAAGAAAAACTTTGAATTATATAAAAGGAAATTTAGAAAATCATTTATATGAATATTTTTATTTATAGATTTAACACAACAATGGGCACGTATTCTTTTATTAAAATAATTTTGCATAACTTTAAATTCAGAATTTTAATTTATATTATTTAATTGATTATAATTGTAACATTTTATCACAAATGTATGCATCATATGATTCTTAATGGATTGAAGTAAATGATTTTGTTTGTTGTTTGTTTGTTTAAGTCAGTCGCACATCGTTATAGTGTAATTTTAGTTCACACATATCTTAAAGAAACCTAGTAAAGATGAATATAGACAAAAATATAATTTAAAAAAAATACAATATATTTCTCACTTTCTGTAGGGTAAATACTTTTTATTAATAAAAGGTCTCAAGACGATTGTTCTCAGAAAAAATATAGCAACTACTTTTAATAAAGAGTCTTCAGTTTAATTGATGTTTATGAAGTGTTCTCGCGTGCTTTACATATTTTTATTTTAAATTAAATATTTTAATTTTAATAAAATATGTCGTCACGTGCTTCGTCGCCTTTATGAGGTGAGACAGTCAATTGTTCATAATATTTATTATAGTAATTTTGTCTTAGTTAAAAGATTAACAAAGACACACCCTAGTTTTTTTAGTCACAAATCGTCAATTTAACATAAAGTTATGTGGTTTTTAGGATTCCGTAGCCGAATGGTAAAAAACGGAACCCTCATAGATTCATGTTTGTCTGTCCGTCCGTAGGATTGTAGAACGTGAAAAAACTTTCAACGAAAATTAGTTTGAATAATAAGATTTGATGTTTACTTTTTGAGATTTGGGACTTTCATCAAACTGCATCAGTAACTTTGTTTTTCATTAACACTATAAAAACAAATTTAGTTTTGCTGTTTAATGTAATAAAATACAACATATGAATGAGCCTTCAAAATATTTTTATTATATTGTTTGAGTACGACTCGCACTTGATCGGTTTTTGTTGTATACCTTTCAGAGTTACAAGTTTTATTTTATTTTAAACTAGCAACCCGCCCCGGACTCACACGGGTGCAATATATAAATATAAACCTTCCTCTCTTCCTATCTATTAAAACAAACCGCATCAAAATCCGTTGCGTAGTTTTAAAGATCTAAGCATACATAGGGACAGACAGCGGGAAGCGATTTTGTTTTATACTATGTAGTGCCAACATTCTTCCAACGGTTGAAACTAGGGTTCTGCTACTTTCAATTTATCATTCACAGTTACGTACTGCACAAGCTTGAGGAACTCGTGGCTAAATAATAACAGCCGCTCATATCAATCTTCAGGCTAAGCTGCGCTTGCCTATGTTGGCCGAGATTCCTCCGTGCCTCGGAAAGCTCGTTGGGCCATTTTGGTCCCGGCTGTCATTTGTAGATCTTTGGCAGTCGTTACAGGTAGTCTTACGAAGGTGTATCCTATTATCCAGTACTAACTGGGTTGTGGAGGTCTGATAAGCAATCGTTTTATGTAAAATACTGGTATTCAGTTGTGAAAGGCTAGGCAGATGATGAGTTACCAACTGCACAGGGGTGCATGAAAGGAGCCTCCCCGAGCGACGTATTCTACCAACCCCTGATACGTCCGGCGCACCCTGGGCAATCGACTTCTGTCGGTTGGCTAATCCTTTCACCACGATGAATCGACACGCTAAGAAAAAGACCAACTGCACAAATCGAATGGAAGCCCAAAAAACTACTGGTCGCATATAATACTCAAAGGTTTTAGTGAAAATACTATTACTCTGCCCCGATTTAGACCAGTCTCAAATTATTGTAAAATTAATTAAAGTGCAACGCCAAACTTTATGCAATATTATCACTTCATAGAACCACGCTTCATTCACCTTACAAATAATCTATACTAATATTATAAATACAAAAGTAACTTTGTCTGTCTGTAAACTTTTACACCTAAACAGCTAAATGGACACATAAAAGGAAGGTTAGGCAGAGATGTACCTAATAGTACACCCAAATTTCGCCAGTATGTTAAAGTCCCATGTAATAGGGGCGAGCTTATTGCCATCAACCGGGCACAAATCTAGACTCTGTGGCTGCCACTGAGCAATTCCTGATGGAATAACCCAATAGCACTTTGCCCGACCCGGGAATCGAATCCACGATCTCTTGCTCAGCAGTCGCGCTTGCGACCAACGAGCCAGCTAAATGGATTTCGGTATAATTTGGCAGACAGGTAGATACGTCTGATGATCTGTCACCTGGGTTGGGAGATAACTTTTGAATCCAGTAATTCGCCTCCATGTAACTATTTCCGAAACTCACGCGGGCGAAACTACGAGCAAAATCTAGTTTAGTCTCTAAATATAATCTATAGTTAAACCTGATATCTCAAAACCTTTCATTATCAAAAGGTCGGGATGTAGTCTCGCCAGACATTTTCCTACGGCTTTAATGAAACCACATACTAACGCTAACGTATACCGCTGCGTTTACGTTACGTTATTATGACGGGGGAATTTAGCTGCAGAGAGTTTTAGACAGGATCCTAGTTTGTTCCTTGTGTAATTATATTTTAAAGTTTCATTTAGTTTGCGTCTGAGTATGTATTTTAATAAGGATGTTGTCGTTATTTATAGAGAAAGAAATTGTTGCAGCTCGTACTTACTGAAACTGTTACCCTGCGTCATCCCACTGCTGGGCAAAGGCCTCTCCCCATGACTTCCAGCTGCTTTGATCCAAGGCTAATATGGACCACTCGTCGTTGGTTTTGACCAGCTCGTTGCGCCATTTTCTATGAGGGTACGAGGCCTTCTGGCTGTGTCTGGGCTTCAGAAAGTAGCTATTCTAGTCGAAAGACGTCCACTACTGGACATAAGCTTCCCCCAAATGTCGCGGACATTTACCGGTCCCGTGCGAATCGCACCCAGCGGATTCCCGAAACCTTCACCAGGTCATCGGTCCCCCTAGCGGGAGGTCTTCCAACGCAACGTCTTCCGGTTCGCGGTCGCCACTCCAGAACTTTTCAGCCTAATCGGCCATCCAGCAGTGGACGTCTTTCAGCTGAAATGATGATGATGATTATAGATATGTTACTCCGGCTAACGTCTTGACCCTTTGCTACTGGTGGCCAGCCCAGTTCCATTTGAGATACATTGAGTGCTTGTTATTTAAAGAATCCACGATTGATATGCTTGAATTCTAAAACTTCGGTATCGGGTTAGAGAAGGGACTGTTTCAATAAATTGTTACTGAAACAACCCTTTAATTTATTGTTGGAATGTTTACTAAAGCAGTTCGTGGCTAGATCAACTATTTATTTTAAATCTAAAATAGTTGGATTAAATCTTGCGAGTTTTTCAGTATAAGTACTTAATATAGATAAATCTTAAAGTTTTAAGTTAATGCTTTACGCTTGATCTTTCTTTAGATTCGTATAGATAAGGGCTTGCTTATACTTATTTAAATTAAAAAACTTTGTGATGGGCTAATCATTGTTTAGTCTGTTGTTTACACACAACGTTTGTCATAATTTAATTAAAATTCTACATCTCCGTATAAAAATTGACAGCCTCGTTGGTGTGGTCGCAAGCGCGACTGCTGAGCATGAGGTCCTGGGTTCGATTCCCAGGTCGGGCAAAGTGTTATTGTGTTTTTCCATCAGGAATTTCTCAGTAGCAGCCTCGGAGTCTGGATTTGTGCCCGTTTGATGTCAAAGGCTCGCCCCCTATTACATGGGACTTAAATAACTTGCGAAATGAGGGTGTACTATTAGGTATATCTCTGCCTAACCCTTCGGGGATTACAGGCGTGATGTTATCACGTTTTATATAAATAGTTTAAAGAATAAAACAAGACTGACTAGTAAACAAAACCTTACACATATTAATCAAACATGTATCAACATTTTACTCGTACAATGCTTCATTTCTAATATTGAAACTACAATTTGATTTGACGAAATGGAAATCTTATTCCAGCTGTATTCATATTTGACAAGTGAAGCGAGAAAAATCTCTGCAAACAGCATATAAGCTTCAATAATCCCAATCTCAGAGAATTTCGTAGTTTTGGAGTAATATTGTGCGTGACAGTTTGCGTGTTAAGGGCAGGGTTCACATGTGTGTATGTTTTGGACAAGATTTTTTTATGACAGATATTTTTTATTTGATTTTTGTGTCAAGTTCACCTGACTTAAAATAGGCTGCTATTAGGTATCACGTGAATTTGTCAAAAGAAATGTACCTAGGCAGTTTATAAAATTGAGATGAAAACCTAATTACATAGGTCTGAAGATAGTTTTTTAAATTTAATGTACGTTGGAACTTGATTTTACATGCGGTTTTGCTCGCGTTTAAGTTAGAAATTGTCTATCTGTTGTTGCAAATTTTATTAAAACCCGTTCAGTCGATAAGACGTAAATAGATAACAGACAGACAAACTTCTAGACTATCTATTATAGATGGAGTTATTGTTGCATTAATAATATTTAGTATTATATAGTACAGATATAATATGATTCCAATAAAATTCCCAGTAATTGTGCATTTCTCACACATATATTATTTCCTGCCAGTCATATAGCAAACCCTGCCTTAACAAGTTGTGGTGCGTACGACGGAAACGAGAACGCCGGTCGTGCGATAAACGTCCCGTTTCGTAGCGTACCGTACGTATGTTGCAGATAACACAGTACTATCTGCCTTCCTAATGAAAATATGCCGCACAATAGCCGGGCTGAGGATAGTAATAATCAAGAGCTTTGCGGAAAACGTTGCGTTAGGAGGTTGTGTTGATATAAGTAGAAACGAAATTAGGTTGTTTGTGTTTAATGAAGCTCACAGCATTGTTCAAACTGATATTTTCCACACTTATATTATAAACGAGAAAATGCAGACAGCAGCCGCGTGCAGTGATAGACCATTGGTGTGACCGTCAGACTGCCAAGTCATACATCTAGAGTTCGAACCCAAAACACGCACCTCTGATTTTTCGGAGTTATATGTGTATTGTATAATTATCATTTGCTTCGGTGATGGAAAATATCCTAACCAGAATGCCTGAGAGATATTTTTCGATGGTATGTAAAGCCAAGTCAGAGGCTCATGGGCGGCATAAAAACTCTTACACCAGGCTAGGCACTAACCACATGAAAAACAAAGAAAGAAGAAGAAAGTTACTGTCCATCTGTCTGCGCTTTCACGGCTTGACGGATTTCGATGTTTGGCACACAGGTTCATCTTGACCTGGGCGAGAGTATAGAATACTTTTTATCCCAGGAGCACCTTCCCATGGTATAATGTCTGAAATCCACGAGGGCAAAAGCTGTCTCCTTTTTACGCCTAAACCACTGAACCGATGGCTATGAAAGTCAGATAGTCCGATATCTGGAAAAGTACATAGGGTACTTTTCAACCTGACTAGTTAAAAAAAACTTTTCTGCATAAAAAAATTCTACTTCCATCATTCTACACAAAAAGTGGAAAATAACTATACTTCCAGAAGTCAGTGACTTTTGTTTGATTTGTTGACTTTTTTGGCACCGACTAAAAGAATCATGTAAATCAGAGTTATGAGGTAAACATTAAAAAATACAGGCGAATTGAGAACCTCCTCCGTTTTAAAAGACAGTTAAAAATAAAAAAAAATGTCGAGAAAAATGTGGGCCAGTCTGATTTAAAATAATGTATATGTTGAATGGATGATTTTGTATGAAAGATGAATGTTTGAGAGTACTGAAGAAGATATGGATCCCACCCCAAATAAATGGTATAAGGCCAGAAGAATAATGTCTTAAAGCAAATTACAAAACTTATTTTAATCACCAAAAAGCAATGGTTATGAAGTCACGTCACTTAATTATAAAGTTAGACATATTAATATAACATACGAGTATCTGAAATAAACTTTGAATTCAAGTTATATTACTTATGTTACATTGTATCATTCATACGATGAAGCAAATTGCAATTAGTATCAAAAACTTTTTGAATGCACGTTTGGGATAAGTCATGCTAACACTGAAACTAGTTAAAAGTTGTGTACAGAACTTACATGATGTCTTCACGTCATTTCTTAGAGCTGCTATTGTATATTATCATGAATATTCGTAAGTTTAAACTACAATGATTAACGTACCTTTAGGGCCGGACTCCGACGAAGCGTAGACGAGACCAGAGATGTGGTGTTATAAACCACCAATAGAATTTCGTTATTAACACTTCTCAAGTCCTATTAGCTTTAGTGGAAACGATTGAGCAGAGAGGAGATAAGATGACTCGTTATTGTTTAGGCCAGCGGACACGAGAAGAGACGTGTGCGGCGTGCTGTGAGCGGCATGCTGTGAGCGGCGTGTGGCGAGCGGTGTGCTGTGAGTGGCGTGACGCAAAGCATATCCCCTCTCGTCTTCGCTTTGCATATCTCCAGCACAGCTTTTACGCATCTTTTTTTTTATAGTAAATAGGCTTACTCTTGACCTCAATTTAGTCCAGAGGACAGAGATGAGGTCGGCGATGGAACGAGCTAACCCAAAAGAAGCCTATTAACTCGCGACTTAAATAGATTGGGGTCATATGAACTTGGGAACACCGACGCAGGCAGGGAATTCCACTCCTCTCCTCTCCGCTTCGCACATCTCCGCTTTAGTGGAGTCCAGGAATTACGCTTGTTTAACTGTCTGCCTACATGAGGACTAATCTCGAAGTCCATATATGGGATCATTTTGGCTATCAATTGTTTTGTGTATCACGTTACTGATGAAACTGCCTACAGTATTTTTAGGTCAGACAGCAGCAAACAAATCAATGGCAATCTAATCAAATTTTAAAACGCTTAGTTGACCCTTCCCTTTACCCTAGGGCTGGCTTTTCCATTGACCAGAGACTTAGCGTTGCCATACAACGTGCCAACGCCGCAAGTCTCTTGGGGATACCAGCGATCAGCGTTGAGGAGGAGTTTTTAGACGCCATTTTTTAGTTTATTATTTAGTTAGTTACTTTAATTTTAATTTATAAATGTATATAATATTGTTATGATTTGGCTTAATTTTTTATCGATATGACAGTCTTGTGAGCGACAGCAAGTCAACAGCTTAGTGAAATCAATAAATTGTTAGTGAAATTAAGATCAGTGTAATTTGTACAGAAATGCAAACTTAGAGGACAAATAACTGTGCAGCAACTGTAGATATCTTAAATAATGTTAAGGGTAAACTGACTTTAGTAAAAAAATGCACCTCTAAAAAGCTTTTATTGTTCGTCATATTTGCATGTAACCAGTTTTGACTTCACAATGACCGAGTGCATGGTTATGCTATGCACGGCCATATATGCACAACCCCCTCAACAGCCATCCAAATATATCTTCTAACACTAACTCCTACATCCATAAACCGTCTAAAATTCGAGGGTAGTTAAAATTTTACGATCTCTTGCGAAATTTAATTAGAGACGTGTCACAACTGTGATGCGGTATTTTAATAATGTCCTGCTGTCCCCAGAGGCGATTTATGACTCTTAAGGATGCTTGACATCGTTAAACTATGAATGCGAATTAAAGTTTTATATTGCTTGGTGTCTGTAAGATGTGAAATGAAAGTAATTTGGTGTGATAGAAGTTTGGTATGGTAGCAAATTGGAAATGATCGGTTACTCACTGTGACTGACACAAACTGTTGTATAATTGTTATATTTAGTGAGAGGGCAACACTGCCTCCCAGAAGTGTTCGGTGGTAAAACGTTATATTGATATATGGTGCTTTGTATTATACGTGCATCCTAATATTATCATCATCATCATCATCATCATTTCAGCCTAAAGACGTCCAATGCTGGACATAGCCTACCCGAAGTGTCGCCACATTGACCGGTCCCGTCCTAATATTATCGAGTGTATTAATTAATTACACCAACGTGTTAAAATGTAGCACAAACCATTTCTTTACGCAATATTTTTACAAATTATAATCTATTCATTATTTTGAGCTATAATAATGAAATGTTTAAACAAAATCTGTTCAATGGTTTTTCCTTGAAAGAGTAACAAACATACACACAAACTTTTGCATTTAATAGTAATTAAGAAGTAAGATGCTGCGGGATTAATTTAGAGCTGTAGCATAAAATAAATCGAAATTTTGACTAAAAATCAACAATTTTCGATCTCGATTTAAGCAACTACAACAGTTACACCAGAAGTTTTCCAAAAAAAGATACAGAAAAAGATTAATCTCGTTGCCAACGAATGCCATAACTCTGTTTGCTCTTACAAGGAAAACTGACTTAGTCGAGTGGTTTTCCTGCAATCAAAGAAAAATACTCCTGGTCGTATATAATTCTAATACAATACTAACACATTAAGAACACGGTAACGTAACCGTATGTACACAGTGGGCCGAGTAATGAATGCCCCTGAGAATAATAAGCTAACAAAAGAAAATCGCTATTTGTTTTCCGCATTTCTCCTTCCCTAGCGGCGGATCACGTCATTATTCTATGAATTCGAGGCTTTTATTCTTTTTATGGTTCCGTATGGAGTTTGGATTATCTACTTTAGTTAACTCACACTGCACTAAGCACTGAAAACTGTTTTGAGCTATAAACAAAATGAGCATAATATCAAGTATTTTAATCTAAAATTTAGAGCACTGCTTGGATACATATCATTCTCTCTCTGAGTGGAGGGGCTTGAGTAAAATACTGTAGGTATTTGTATAACTACAATATTTTCTCAGCTTGTAAAACGAAAATTGAATTAACAGCTTTTATTGCACCAGGGAAAACCCGTAACAGTGTAGGTTCAGTCTAATTTAAATCATTAGTAACGATTATTTACTTACAATAAACAAAGTGAAATATTTATTTACTGGCGACAAATGTTTGAGTAGATAAATATAATGTTAAATAATTTAATTCAGAACAAAAAGCCAATGAATTCACAAATAAAGTTATTAAAACAATACTATCCATAACCAAAAACTTGATAAACAAACAACAAAATTATTTAATCTTATACAGACCCTCAGCAACTTTGTAACAAGTCGATCTTCACATTTTTTTCGGTTTCATCGAACGTCGTGTAGTAATTAAAGATAAATATAATATAAAGCGTTCCACTTTGGAAAGATCGTGTCTCATTTAGCTATTGTTTTGTCTCCTGTAGATAGGTTATCGGCCATTGTTTATTTAATCTCTGGCGAAAAGAATAAATGATTTATAAGGTACTCTTAAAGAAACAAAAGGACGATGTACAATGAAGGAACAAGGTACATACTCACTTGTTTTTTTTTATTGCGAGTAATGAAGCTTTTGCTTGTTCAATTAAAAATACAATGGCGGCAACAAATTAGTCTACTGGTCGTAGTCGAGTTATTTTTACATTGTATTTTTCCGACGATGTTATTTTAGAATAATTTTTTGTTGTCGGTTTTTTATTTCAGTATTCAGTTTCTTTTGTCATGGGTAAGTGTATACAGACTTCTAACAGCCCAATTAGTTGATTCAAATATGTTGATTTTTAGATTAATTTTAAAGACATGTTAAAAAGCTTGAAATCTTTTGAACCTACACCTATCTATACACTAAACTTATTTATAGAAACTGTAGATGATACTGTAATTTCGCATTTTGTTCATTCATTTTAATCAATTCCCAGAAACTGTTTTCAGCCACTAAAAATACCTACAAAATAGTACATAAAGTCCGATTAATAAAATTCCATCTAATTCCCTTTTAAGAGTTTAAAATAAAACGTTACACGTCCGCATTACACCCTCACACATCGTAATAGTGCGAAAAAAAGTTTCAACAGAAAATGTAAGAAGTTATAAGTGAGGATTGTGACCAGACTACACCTGTTTATTCCCTCTGTGCGAGCGAGACGAGACTAGGAGGCTTCTCAAGTTTTTTTTTACATCTCTCTGTACTTGAAAGTACTTATTGTTGCATTTTAACAGACGATGTTTATTAATTTCGCTGCATAACACTGACTATAACTATAAAATCTTGATTCCATATTTAAATTAATGTCAAAGAAAGATGAATAAAAGAAAAAGGAGTATGTCAATGATAGAGTGGTAATTGATCCGGGAGAATGGGAGATAAAAGTGTTCCTCTCGATTTGTGGGCAGGCACATGGTACAGTTATCAACAAGGATTGAAATTTAAACATCCATAGCCGTTGAGAGTCTACTGGAACATTTACTGCTGCTACCTTTTAGAAAAACATACAAGCTGGAAGTATTTCAACATATTCATGTAGTAAATCGATTTATCATATGTATTCACCACCAAAAGACCTCTCCGCATAGGCTGTAAATAAAATATGCCTCGTTTTTTGTAGTCGCCTTCCAGTTCTTGTCAAATTCTTCAAGTTACGTCGACGGGCACCAATAACTTTCACATAATGACTGGACAAGCCCGATCAGCTCTTACGGCACTCCAGGGAATCGATAGCCTGATCTATTCTTAGACAAATCATACATCTTACTGCGAGACAGTCATCGTGCCATCTAGCATCATAAAAGTGTTTATTTTCAAACATTCAAGACGCCCAGTATATCTAGAACTCACACAGTGGCGCTGATTGTTTACGCAGACGTCCAGCAGTCTAAGCCGTTCCCACTGTCTCTTCTTCTGACTCCTCTCCACGTGAGTGACTGGGCTGTAGTCCACCACGCGGGCCCAGTGTGGTTTACTCGGTTTCAAATACCGAATATTTGGTTCTAGGACATTTGCCGGTTTTCTCACGTTGTTTCACCATTTCAAGGGCAGTGGTCATTTAATCATTTACACAAAGAAATACGCCTGCTTGGGTTCAAACCTACGGCCTAAAACACGTAAGTCCATGTAAGACTGTTATCACGCCTTTTTTTTACGTATGTTAATCCTCCGCTGTGTGGCCGGCGGAGGGTTCTAGTCTCCTACTGTCTAAAACCACACGGTGTTCCTCCTCGTCACTTCTGGCTGGGGTGCGAGGACACATTTTCATTCTCCACAATCACCCCAGGAGGAGTGCGCTGCTCCACGCCCTAGCATTCTAAGTAAGAAGCACGTGGAAACACCACGTGACGCCAACTCGGGCCTATTTGCTTAGACGGACTTGCTGTTGTCACCCGTGCTCTAACCGATGTTTGAAAAACGTCAAATGAAGACCTGCTTTTGGACTTAGTTCAGTTTTCCACCGCGTTTCAAGTAATGCTGGCCTGTATAATAAGACCAGGCGAAACTACCCGACACATTGACGTAAAATAAGCAATTTCCTTTTGTATCAACCAAGGTGTTTGCTGTTTATGACGCTAGCTTTACGATTTGTTTGTGTTTGAACCACGGAGCGGTTTTAAAATCGAATTTCTAAAGTAGTTTCAATAAACGTGAACGTAAAATGTAATGTTTTATTAAAATAACGTTACTTAGACTGTCTGGTTTGCGTTTATGTTGACTTTAGTAGTGAGGTTATAACTTTTTTGTGGCCACAGAGTTTAATTGTGTGTTTATGTTGGTCTGTGTTGATGTTATGGGCGCTTTGGTTCGATGGTCGATGGTTGGTAAACATTTGATGTTTACCCTTAAAATTATTCCACTTTTTGGTTTCGATATTGAACCAACGCCGTCTTTAAATCAATTAAGGTTGATCAAAGTAAACACAACCAAGTACATTTCATTGAGTTTTCGTAGAAAATGGTATACTTATTCAATAAAAGTCCGTAACTATGATTTCTGTTGACATAATAACAGCCGCTCGGATCAATCTTCAGGTTAAGCCGCGCTTACCTAGGCTGGTCTGTGGATGGGTGACCCATTACATACCAAGATTCCTCCATACCTCGGAAACCACGTTAAGCCTGGCTGTCATTTGTAGACCTTTGACAGTCGTTACAGCTTAGTCAGTATCCAGAAAGTCTGACAACCAGTCGTACCAAGGGGCATCGTATTCCTGCCAGGGCTGCGGGACTGTTCGAAAGAGTTACCGTGGCCCTGGAACACAAAGGGCAAAGAAGGAACATGGATGGGTTTTAGTCAGTACAAGTCTGACACTCCCTTCCGCTCCGACCAGAGTGGGGGGGGGGGGGGTCATTTGATGATTTCCAATGCGAAGAAAAAAAAAAAAAAAAGGGCATCGTATTACCCAGTACTAACTGGGTTGTGGAGGTCAAATAAGCAGTCACTCCATGTAAAATACTGGTACTCAGGTGCATCCGGTTAGACTGGAAGCTGACCCCAACATAGTTGGGAAAAGCCTAGGCAGATGAACTATATGACTGTTGTTCTGTTATAACTAGATTCCTAAATAAAACTTTATTTACCAACCGCGATAAAGCAAGAATGTGAAGAAAATAATTAAAATATACTTCTAAGCGTTATCTACGTTTTCTACCCCGGGTAGCAATTCTATACACAAATCCAACACAGCCATCCAAATTCAGTTGAAAGCACAAGAATTACAACACAGCGCGTCTCAAAATAGTCAAAAATATACAAAACATGAAGCCATCGAACATTCACATCAGGGAAACACCGATAAAAGACTCGAATCAATACAATAGAGAGAATCAAAACATCGCAGGATGTCGTCGAAAAACACGGTAATTTTAGTCAGGGCACATTCTGTTGCCTGTTAAAAAAGAAACGCAAACGTGAGAGGAATGAGAAACAAAATGGCCGCCGGACTGCATGGACGAATGGACGCGGAATATATTAAAGAGGAGATACTGGAATGCGAAGCTGTGCGGGCTGTGACAAGCACGTTTTTACTAACACTAGGTTATACCTAAATTAATGCCTAAATAAAACCACACCGAGTCCAGAGCACGAGAGTTGACATTCCAGTCGTGTAATGATATATGTAAGACAGTAATGTAGTTTAGTTGAGCTAATGTTAATGATAATAATGAGCATTACTGTGTTTTGGTATTATCAAAGCTATTTTTGCTACCGCTACACCATGACTACGAGGGTGCTACGGACGCATATACGTGTTAAACAAACAATATCAAATTCACGGCGTAAAAAATAATCGTATTTTTATTTTTCAATCAACTTTCTCCCAATTACATCACAGCTTATTTAATAATTATTACTCATTTACTAAGGGATTCGTGATAATCGATTTTCTAAAGTAATCAACTAATCACTCTTCAAACATCAATCTCATCTAACACTTTGTTTTTTACTCCGTTACGCCAATTGCATTTGATGTCAAACTCCAACAAGCAGGCATTCAATAACAACAATACGAGACAGAACAGGTTAACAACCCACCACTAAAAACCTTGATCTCTCCAAATATTTTCTAAAGAACTGCCCACTGGATATCGCCTCCTAGATATAAATAAATCCCTTTTCCCGACAATTCCTTCTTTATTCTCGAACGGTGTACATTATTGAAAACGTGTTCATTCGTGCGACCATCCATATGTGTGACCAAACTCTAGTATCTTTTGTGAGACATTAAGGCCAGGGCCGACCTCGGGCGATGCGACTAAAGGCGCGAATAGCATCAATAGACACGCGCGCGCGTCATTTCTTCCCTTCGGCGTGAGCATTGTCGCTCCGAAATTGATAGTCGGGGCCGCAGACTGGATCTGTACTGGAGACGACAGATAATGGACTAAAGTAACCAAAGTCCAGCCCACTCGGTACATGCTCTAAGCAATTTCTGTCTTTTGTTTTCTCCGTAGTCGCTGTCGCAAGATGCGTGTCGCTCGATCGTGAAGCTCGTGGCCAAGGGGTTAAGTTTTCTTTTCACGGTACATTTGCCATATGAAATAAGATTTCGATTAGTGTCCTTACAATTTAAAAGCATCACTAGGATATAAATTGTGGAAAATGAAATTTTATTTTGGATAGTTTCTGGTGTGGTGCTCCACTTTGTCGCTAAGTTATGTAGGTAGTTATATTCGGTTTGAAATTTATGGAAGATACTTTCGTATAATAGAGATATAATTAAATAAAAACAAACTTAGAATTAAACTTAAACACGAAATTAGCTTTAAACAGTTTTCAATATGTGGCTTACACAAACATGATTTTTCTTCATTCATTTATTATCTTTTTCTTGCCATGTCAACCAAAATGACACACAAGACGAAATTAAATATTAACATGAGAAATAGCTACTTACTTAGCACACGTCACCAAAGTTCACGGCCTTCCAAAGTTCACGTATAATTGAAAACTTTGATAAGAATCCCAAACTTGGCATTATTTGTGGGGTTAATAACTTTCCAATGTCGAATACAAATCTTTCAATTATACAAGTAAGTCCGAGAAATATTCGATTAATCGGTTTGGTCAAATTGAATCACGAAAAGGTCAATAATCAATATTATATGGAGTTTAGTATTCATAGTGAGAACACCCTTTGGGGTATGACGCAGATGTGTAAATGTGGGAGGGATGGGTTCTGTAGTTAGTAAAAGCAATAAAGGGTTAATAAAAGAATAATTTAGATTTTTTTTGGTAATAGTGCCAATAATTATGCTACAGAGCTATGTATTATTACAAATATTTAAAAGTATTAGGTGTAATTTAGTTTGATAAGTCATTTTCCCGCAATTTTACACAATAACTAGATAGAAAACTTCAATAAAAATTAAAAACCATATTATCTCGGTGACCGGTGTTGATTTTATCAAAATCTCATTACTTTAAAATTTAAACACAAAAAAATGACATTTGTATTTCAAAAATATCAAAATCATTTCACCCACTATAATCCCATTAATAAACCAAATGGCTGCTATTGGCAAAAACAAAATGGCTTCTGTCTCTCAAACAAAAGAGAAATAAATTCAAAGATCCGTCTGTCTAATCTAATTTAATCTTAAAAGGATTGATTTCTGTATCGGATATTGGAAGCACTAGACTACGTCGAAGGTAGAAGACAGACCCATGAAATGAAAGCCATCAATTTTATTAAGTCTCCTTATTCCAAAGTAGATGCATTATGCTGTAGCTTGAATTTGGAATATGTTTTTAAAAGAGGTTTATTTAGCAGAAAGATTTTTAGTCGGATGCCATTTAATTTTTATTGAAAGTTGAATTTATATTTAGAATAATACGGTAAATTATAAATACACCACTTCTGCCTTTAAAACGATGAAAATCCTTTCTCAGTTCTAATTAACAAAGCAGGTAGTGATTAAAGAAAAATTACGTAACGAATTATTTGTTATTGGAGCAATCTTCTGATAAAAAACAACGTAAATGTAAGCCGCCAATGTTTTCACTCAATATAGGTAACAAGTGCAAGTTAATCAAAGACGGATTTAATCATTAATGTGCACAAAATAATAATGAAATAAATGCAATCCAGCAATGCAGCAATTTTTTTCCGTGGAACAAGTGAAAGTGAATCAAAGGATACAATACCATAGAATGCGCACAAAAGTTAATGAACATAAATATTCCAATACTCGTATTGTTTAGTATTTTCGCGCTCTCGTTCGTTATTAATGACGATTTCACGCATGGTTGAGCTCGATCGGAATGGCAACCGTTTGTATACGAGTAGAGACCGCGGGGTGGCTCCGATTTCATTACGTGATTTATTTTTTTCCATCTCCCCTTTCCAATAAATCCCTGCGCGGCGATGGCGGGTTAATTAATAATTTAAGGCCATGGAAACCATACTAGATATCCTGGCTAATGGAAAAGAGGTGACAATTTAATTTTAAAAATTTAAACATCGAATTGCGCAGTTGTTTGCTCGTAGTACGTTGTTACTGAAGTTCGAAATTGACGCTACTATGGAATTTTGTTTATACGGTATGCAATCAAACCAATTTGATTTGATCGAAATTATTTTTACTATCACTACACTTTTAATTATGATGAAGATTCCAGCTTCAACGTTAAATTCATGATGAAAAATATTTATTTTCGTCCGTAAACATGAACGACAAAATTAATTATCGCAAAACTTTTTACGGGAACATTAAAATAATTGTACCTACAGTCCTCGGAACAATTTAATCTTTTTTTTCCAAATTACATCTCTGACAGTGCACTCGGGCAATTGTGCGAGTTATTTACGACTTCAATAAAGTGAACCTTAAAATTGTTAATGAAAAGGCATTAAAACACAACGGACCCCTCGTAAATTACCCGGTGACAGTGCAGAGGAAAGAAAAATTCACTTGGATTTGAACAAATTGTACCCGTTCGTTACGTTATGTTATAAGTAGATTGGTGCTATATGTTAACCCGATGGTGTTCATCCTTTTCCTCGCTAAATGCCGGTCGCATTCGCAGGGTTAATTTCGTACTAATTGAGTGACATTATTCATTTGAAAAGATTGATTGGAGAGGAATGGTTACAAAAAATATTGTTTTCATTTCATTTGAAAATATGACGTTTAATTTAATGAACAGATAAATAAAAATGTATTTCATTTTTCCGATTTATCATGTTATAAGGCACGTGTCCAATGGGATTTTTTCATCTTAAAGAAATGCGGACCATACAAACTTTTATCCTCTGTTTAACACCCCTTTTTTTTCGGATGGGAAATCATCAAATGAACCCCTCCCCCCATTTCCGTTCTCCTCTGTCAACCGTCACGCTATCATTTACTCCTTGTTCTTTCATATCATTCCTCACACAATCCATCTATCGTTACCTTGGTCTTCATCTCCCTCTCCATCCATCAACAATGATATTCATCACTCTTTTAGCCACAGGCGATTTTTATCAACCAGAATGATATATTTTGTTTGTCATTTAAAGTAAAACTCATACACCTCTACATCAATCTAAACTAGGACTAGAAAACTAAATTTATCTTAAAAGCATCTCAAATCCTTTGGTGGTTTCTATGCAATATCTACAACTAATCAAATCAGTCAGAGACAAGTCCCTTCAGAACAACAAACTATATTTATTTACTAGTCTATGCATTTATTTAAGAGCATGCTCATTTATTTATGCCATTCTGCTTATCTCCCTCACAGTTGACTTCACAAATATGTGGTCTGACTGCTCCGTAGAAATGTATTATTGAGAATTTGATACAAGTTTTTTACCATTTGCGGTATCAAACGTTTCTAAACCACAAGAGACCGATAGCTAATGCAGACTTCATGTCCAAAATATAAAATTCTAAATGTAAAAGAGTTTTATTGAAGTTTGCTGATATAATTTGGAGGTGCATTGCAATTTAAAATATGTAAAAATAAATAATAATAATAATAGCTGGCAACACCAATGTCAACAGATGTCTTGTAATTTCATTCTATAATAAAATTTTCGTTAAATAATTATTTTTAAACAGTCTGGAACCTAATCTCCCTTTTAATATATTATAATTCCTCCATTTCTTAATATAACAATAGTAAAATGAAGCCATTTTATAACAATAAACACATAAAGAAAAAATGCGATCAAGAATGACGTATGTCACCTACATAAGATTGGACAGATAAAAATAATAATGAAATCAAGAGAATGTTGACGAGATCAGCAGCAAGACGCGCACGCCTATCACCTCCGGACCCGTCGCTCAGCTCCGCCTCGCCGCCGCCGGAATCCAGACCCGTTGTGAGTGCTGTGACACCGGCCGTGGCAGTTGCGTCGAGCTCGAGCGACGAGTATTTCTCTCCGCCGACGACGCCACCACCTGTTCGTCGACGAGGAGGACGCCGGCCGCCGGACGGTTTAGGACCTCGAGGCCCACCGGCCTCTGATAGGGTCCCAGCTCCCGGCGGGAGTGTGCCGCGCATGCGATGGACGCAATCCATTAATGCAAATGTCATGCGCGCATACTATGGGGCTACAGAGGGGGGTAACAACCTGACCGCGTACCGTGTTCGGATGCTCTCTCTGTTTCAGGTGCTTGAGCCAGCTGTCAACGTGTCGGCACAACGACTGTCGGATCAGGTGCGAGTCATCCAGCGTAATGGTATGTTGGATGACACCGTACTTGATCGCTTGCGGACTGAAATGCAGAGTAGCCATGTCATTGCCACGCCGGCGCAGACTGTGGTTCCACCACAGTCTACCATAATACCAACTCACGATAACAACGTGAGTAATGACATGGTTACTAATGTAAGTACCCAGTGCAATGAGGAAATGAGGTGTGCTTTGGAGGGTGCGATTCGAGAATATCGGTTCATGCAACCCGATCTTAGACCACGCGTACCTCGTTTGCCCATGCATAACAAAAATAGGGTGCTAGTGGCTGTTCTGGATTCGCAGTTGTCAAACTATTTTGATAACTGCGAAGACCTCACCGATGCTCACTCAGTCCTGTATTGTGCGGCTGTAGCGGCATGTCGTGTAGCTCATGTCAAATTTTCTGATGACAGAGCTACACGACTTAAACCAGCCGTACCGTCATGGCAGTACAGGATTGAACGACGTATTGGTGAGGCCAGAGCACTCATCGGCAAACTGATCTGCTTCAGGGAGGGCAATACTCGCCCTAGAGTGATGCGTTTTGTGAGGCGGGCGTTCTCGGGGACTGATATCAGTGCTCGAGACTACATGTCCCGTGTCACAGAGCGCATCGACTTCCTGAAGCAGAAAGTTAATGCATGGGCAAACCGTATTCGTAGGTATAAGCGGCGGGTGGACCGATACACTCAGAATCGCACATTCCAAAGAGATGAAAGGTGGGTTTATAGGGTTTGGGAGCGACCGGACCAAGGTGTGGCTGACACGCGCCTGCCGGATGATGATGCCATGTGTTCATTCTGGCGCAGCATCTGGTCGGTGCCTGTTAGCCATACCGAGGGTGAATGGACTCGGGAGGTCGAGCGAGCGTGCGATCTAGTACCAGAAATGGGGGCAATCACTATCAGCCCCCAAGACGTAGTTCGTGCAGTCCGTCCGTTGCCTAACTGGAAATCTCCAGGGCCGGATGGGCTGCACAACTTCTGGATTAAATGGTTTACAAGGTCGCACGCTCGCCTGGCGATCCTGTTCCAGTCAGCCTTAGAGTCAGGGTCGCTGCCAGAGTTCCTGACAACAGGGATAACCCACCTGCTCCATAAATCGGGTAGTACTGCGGAGCCCAAAAATTATAGACCGATTACCTGTCTTCCGACAGTCTATAAAGTTCTTACATCCATTTTGAGAGCTAAAATTAACAAACACATTGATGACAATTCTGTAATGTCCGCTTCTCAAAATGGATGTAGGAACGGGTCCCGCGGTACTAAGGAGCTACTCCTCATTGATATGGCCATTAGTCAACAGGCTCGCCGTTCCCGAAGGGATCTGTCGACATGTTGGATAGACTATAAGAAGGCCTATGACTCGGTGCCACATACATGGCTCATGAGGGTGCTAGAGTTGTATAAAGTTGATTCAACTCTGCGCATCTTCCTGATGTCATGTATGGGGCAATGGAGGACAGTCCTTCGCTATCCGGGATGTCGGCAAATCCAGAGGAATAGCGAGCCGATAAGGATAGAGCGAGGTATATTTCAGGGCGATAGTTTGAGTCCGCTTTGGTTCTGCTTAGCCTTGAATCCTCTTAGCACGCTGCTGGAGGATTCAGGTCTAGGCTATCGGTTGAGGAGAGGTGGTCAAGTTATATCTCACCTCCTTTACATGGATGACCTGAAACTTTTTGCCCCCAACGATTTCCAACTGATGGAGCTACTGAAAGTAACTGAAACTTTCAGTAGCGCCATCAGGATGGAATTTGGTGTGGACAAATGTGCGGTCATGCATGTAAAGCGAGGGGAGATTGTGGAATCTGTGGGAACCCAGCTCTCGGATTCCATAAATCTTAGATCCCTCTCAGCAACTGAAACCTATAAGTATTTGGGTATGTCGGAAGCGCTGGGCATCAATGTTGCTGACATGAAGCAATCGTTGAAGGAGCGCTTCTTTGGCCGTCTGAAAAAAGTATTTAATAGTCTTTTATCAGGCGGCAATAAGGTGCGTGCCTTCAACGGTTGGGTCATGCCGGTTCTGATGTACTCTTTCGGCATACTCAAATGGACTCAGACAGAACTAGACGCCCTGGATAGGAGGGTCCGTACATTGTTGACGGCATATCGAATGCATCACCCGCGTTCTTCTGTTATGAGACTGTATATCCCGCGGAGGTGTGGGGGTCGAGGCTTTTTAAACGCTAAGACTCTTCACAATCGCGAGATATGCAGTCTCAGGGAATATTTCCTTGAAACCGACGTGGGGATGCATCGAGATGTGGTCGCAGTGGACAAGGGGCTCACCCCGCTCTCCTTGGCTAAAGAGAACTGGCGCAAACCTGTAGTGCTTGACACTAACGACAGCATGGAAGTATGGCAGAGTAAGGAGCTTCACGGACGCTTTTTCCGGGCCCTGCATGGGCCCGATGTAGACCTACCAGCGTCCGTAGCCTGGCTACGTTCCGGGGACCTCTTTGGAGAAACCGAAGGTTTTGTCTGTGCAATTATGGATGAAGTTATGATGACGAATAACTACCGGAGATTTATTGTGAAGGACGGTACGGTTGACATATGTCGGGCATGCCACCGTCCAGGCGAATCAATCCGTCACATTATCTCCGGGTGTTCTCGTCTGGCTAACGGAGAGTACTTGCATAGACACAACCTTGTAGCCAGGATTATCCATCAGCAACTTGCTCTAAAATACAACCTTGTGGAATCGGAAGTACCGTACTATAAGTATGTGCCCGACCCAGTTCTCGAAAATGGCAGTATCACATTGTACTGGGATCGATCCATCGTAACTGACAGGACTATTGTAGCCAATAAGCCTGATATAGTGGTGGTGGATCGATCAGAGCGGCGTGCAATGATTGTTGACATAACGGTCCCGCATGATGGGAACCTCGTGAAAGCCGAGAAAGATAAGCAAATCAAGTATCTTGACTTGGCTCACGAGGTTGTCGACATGTGGGATGTGGACTCAGCGATCATTGTGCCGATAGTTGTATCAGCCCATGGCTTAATTGCCAAGAGCCTCGACCAATACCTGAGGAGGCTCTCGTTAGGCAGCTGGATCAAGGGTTTGATTCAGAAAGCGGTACTCCTGGACACGGCTCGTATTGTCAGGAGGTTCCTCTCTCTGGAGCCCTGACCTGGTAGCTTGGACCCTGTTCCCGATACCGGTGGGCTACAATTTTTTATATTTTTAAATGTTTTTTTTATATTGTTTTTAGTTTAAGAAATATTTAAAAATGTATAAGATTTGTGTAAAGATAAATAAAGGAAATAATAAATATGTATTTTGTAAACGAGACAATAAAAAAAAACAGACGCGGTTGCTAAGGAAGAAGTAGATATCACTACCGTTAATGAAATAACATTCATAATTTAAAGAAATAACAACCAATTTCCGTCTCAACATAATACACTAAATTGAACCATCAAATTCACAAAAATAATGCAGCAAGATTCAATATCAACATTAATCCATCCTACCGACCCTATTAATAAGTTTACAGTCTAAAAAATAACCGAAACACAAGACCCAGATGAAAACATTAACAGAAACAAAGCAAAAGAACAACTTACTCATCCCTCAACGGACATTTCAGTAGTAATTATTAACAAAGTAAAAACGACCAGTGAAAAACCCTGGAGGGACATCAAAGGCAACAAAATATTTGTCCTAATAACACAAGTACAAAATGAATCGATCGCAAGTACAGGCCACCCCTCGTATAATTTGATAGACTATACATGCGCTTATGAAGCATTCTGACCTTGGGGAAGTCTGGTAACCTAGCAACGGTAGTATTGTACTTGGGCCCCCTAGGAGGGTCTAATCTGCACGTGATCGTACTTATAGGGTTCCTATATCTGGTGTTTGTGAAGTTAGAAATGTTGGTGTTTTCGGCGTGCGCTCATTTTTTGTTTAAAATGGTTTTAATTTCGATTTGAGTATCAAAAATGTTGTTTTTTTGTTGTTCTTTGATACAGTCAACATTGTAGCTTTCTACGTACGTTGTAAACCGGTCTCTAATTAGATTTTGGATAGATTTTTTGCGGCTTTATCAGCTACATGCATTGAAAAATCAAAACATTTCCAATGACCTTCATTTATGTTTTGACTAAAACAAGACACATGCTTTATTTATGTAGACGATAAAAATAAACATTTTCTTCTGTTTCTAAAGACAAATGTATTTATTTCTTACATATTAATTTCCCAACATCAGCGTTACCATTACACAGCTCAATAACCCACCCCAAAAGTTCCACAACAGTTAAAAATTCATCATATTCTAAGAATTCAAAAATAATAGCTTCAAGTCCGTCATGTCCATCCGTGAAGCCTTCATAGGTATTCCCTGTCCATGCGTCACCAACCCCCTGCGGCCCGCTTGGCAACAGGATTGCGCAACCCTGCCTCGCCCAACCCTCCCGTGCCTCAATCAAACTGATGAATACTTTCAACACTATATCAACCTGTATTGATGTTTGGTACAGATTCTCTGCAACTGATGGAATTGAGATGAGAAAATTTTGACGGAAATGTTATTGGGAGAATGCATGGCGGAAAAGTTTTGGCGCTCAGTAAGTTTGATATTAGGTTTTGGATACGTATCGTTGGAGAGCAAAGAAACTTTTTGTGCAAAGAAAAGATTATTTCTTGTAAAACGAAATATTTTTAGCAAATCTTTCAAGAACTGCTGTTCTTGTATTTTGTTGCTGTTCATCTTGAGGGTGTCCGGTATTCTTTCTGTTGATCATGTCGTTATACTAAAGCATACCGTTTACTTCTACTGAATCTGTTATTTCATTAAAGTTTTTGTTTAATTTTGCATTGATGTTTTACATTCGTTCTTTGTTTTTTCTGTTTTTGTCTACTACATTAAATATTATCAACTATTTCAATAGAGTTCAATGGTTGATAAAGAACATGATGAAGTAGTTACTTCATCATGTTCTTTATTATTTCATCAGCCACCATTTCAGTATCAAGTAATATAAATATTTGCCCCAAGCCAAAAATATGCAAAGAACACAGTCCATTAATAAATATTCACACACGTGCGTGCTTAAAACCATTTCACAATGCAGTTCGTGTGTGCAGAACATTTTTCTGCTGACGTCGCTCGGCTCGCGCGAATTTCCGTCCCCCAAAAACTGCATATATGTGCGTGGTTAAAGTTATACGAAACATCTTCAAAAGATCAGCAGTGACACAGTGAACTGATGCGTAGCGACACACTTACCTTGTATGCAGTCAGCCCTAACATTTTTGTCCTTACAACACAGTCTCCCTGTGACACACTTGATGTTTCCCCCCAGTAATTACTTCCCCATTCTCTCGCCCCTTCCCCAAACCATAATACCTAGGTACCGACTGAGTCTAGGTATATCTACATTTGGGTGCTCGACGGGATTTGCGAGGGGAATGCTAAAAGGGTGCGAGCGTCGTGTGATATAAATTCGTATCAAAGTTATAGTGTACATGTTTGTGCGCGGGGAAGCACGATACGCCGCGTCTGCCTTGTATTTTAAACAAATACTTTGCATGATGTACACGATATCCGATACTTCACGAGCAGAGGATTAAATCTGTTTACCTTTTAACGTATACTTTGAATCAAAGAAAGACGGGAAATTCATCAAAGCATTTTTGGTCCGTCGTTAAAAGGATATCAAGTCAATGCTCCGTTTTAATGAATATTCCAGTCAACCAGATAAATTGGAAGTCACCTAAAAGAGTGTCCATTAAAAGGAATCTAACATCCACCTCAAATTAACTTCGGAGAAAGTTTACCCTCAAATAATTAAGGATTCACCACAATTATCACCGCAGAATCAAACTTCCCTTTGATCGTTATTTTAGAAAAATTATAGCAACGAATATTTACTTTAGCGTGAGCGGAATACGGTGGAAAATCGTGCAAGCGTGACATTTAGACGAATTTGTGTGGAGAAAATTTTAATAACCAAGAGGGCGTCACAAGAAGTTTTACACTTTGCCTTTTTGTGGAATCACCAGAGGGAGCCACAGTGATAATTATAATTATTTACCAATTGTGAATAAAGTTCGGAGTAGGTCCTGCGTAATTGCGAGCCGCTTAAAGTATCATTTAATGAATAATGTTCCGATTTCAATGAGGAGTTCGACTCGGCGCCGGCGAGGGCACTGTTATCGAGAAGTCGGGAACTCGAACGTATTTTAATTTTTTCCTAAAGGAGTCTCGGGCCGAAGTTAAATTATTTCGCATGAGGAAATTCTTTAGGGCTTTACAATTTGCTTCTGAATGTATTTGATACTAACACGATGTTATGAAAATCTGATTTAATAAGGCTGTACTTCAGACAGACATTCTGTCGTCGCGTACTTATCCAATGAAAGTACTCTTTGTCATTTGTCTCCACTTAAGCATTTAATTTAATCTCATTATGTTTCAAGTTGGCAATTTGCAATCTATTTACGGTTCATCCAATTTAAACTTGTAATCTGAGTACAGCTGCTTTAATTATTGCCAATTAGTAAAATAATAATAGTTGTGCAATTTAACTGATCGTACATTCTGCCTTAATTTAAATAAACATTTTAAATAGGTATGAAGATATCAAGAAATGTTTTTTTTTTTTTTAAACCTTTCCCTACACTATGAATTTCTACTTTATCGTGAGTTCCTTTACAAACATTTAAACTCACACGCACAAACAGCCAGAATTGGAACTACTGCCTGTAGGCCATACAAAAATTGTTCCGTGCGGGAATCTAACAAGCGACACGCAGTGCAGCAGTCAATCGCTCAGCCACTGCGCCAACCGAAATTTACCAATTTTATTTATCAATCTATTTGAATTTTTATGCTATCAGTAAAAGAACCTTTCGACCGAACCTGTAATTTGCTGATATTAGTTTAAACTTTACAAATAACTGGATTGAGGAGGTCAGATAGGCATACCCATATAAAATACTGGCATTCAGCTGCATCCGGGTAGACTGGAAGCTGACTTAACATAGTTGGGACAAGGCTAGATAGATGGTAGAAGAGTCGATATAACTAAGAAAGTGATTCACGTTTTCCTGTCTGTACAATTTCAGACTTCGAACCTAATACCCACGCTACAAAAATAAAATACTGTACTACCGCGTCAGGAAATCAGAACAGCCTTATCGTGGCGGTACCAATACATTTCATGTCGTTACAGCATCGAATTTCCTTCGCAGCTTAAAGGAAAATAGCGTGAGGGGCATGTATAATGTTCCTATATTGGTATATAAAAGGAATATGTTGTGCAAAGTATGTGTTGTGAGTTACTTGAATGTTAGTAGTGCTGTCAGCGATGTTCGGTCGAAAGAGTTTTTCGTCAGCTTACCTATTTATTCAGATTCATGTATTGTTAATCACAGGTTTTTTTTCATACTAAATAGGCTTCCAAAAATGGCTAATGGCTTGGCTTGGGCTTCTTTGGCTTTTTTGGCTTAATGGACTTCTGGGACTGGGCTATGGGCTTTCTCTTTCTCTTTGGTGAATGAATATCAGTTCTTATGATTATTACATAAAGGCTCGCTGTAATATACCTATAAGGTGTACAATATTTAATGCTGGTTCAATATATGTAATTACTCGTCATAATCAACGTCCATCATTCATCATTTATTTATTTATTTATTGTAAACTCAACAGCTTATTATTACTATGACATTTTATGTGAAATTTCACCCCACTATCACTGAACAGCACAGTGCAGTTGCGACAAAGTAACTAGCATCTTAAAGACTGCATACACTGAACATTGACAGCGAGATGATGACAATTATCTCTTAAGCCAATAACAGAGTTTCACGGCATTGACAAAGCTAGGTTAACTAGAAAGTGGCTAAAAGAAAAGAAAGAACAAAATACAGTGCAAAGTAATGTGGGATTGTTGACACATTGTTTACAAATCTTAGTCAAAATATTTAAGTATTTAAGTGATAAAATGACCGACCAAACATTGGGAAAAAGGACAGTATCGTATTCATCATCATGCATTAATATGAGTTGTTCATTCACATTGTCAGATTTAAACAAATTACAGTGAAAGTAAGTCTTACTGAAAGTTATCCTACATTGAACAATGATAGGTCTCTAATAATAATAAACTAACTAAATCTATTTAATTACTTTTAAAAGATAGACAGCAAAACATATATTTATAAATTAAAATAACCTAAACTAACTAAACAATATTCGTGAAAAATGGCGTCAAAAAACTCCTCAACGCTGTCAGCTGGTAAAGTCCCCAAGAGACTGGCCGCATTGCCACGTTGTAAGGCAACGCGGAAAAAAAAATCTAAATCTATTGACCTATAACCAGTGGGATAGTGGCGTAACACATTGACATTCTCTATTAATATGACAATTCAATAACATTTATTGCGCTTTCAAAGTTATCGGGCAGACGAATTTTTCGAACATAAGAAGCAAACTTTAGCGAATTTAGTCATAAAGAACACACTTCGGTCCAGAGCTGGACACAAATATTCTTCTTATATACACTTCAACTTAGACCACCACTTTCCTCCTTTTCACTCATAACTGTGATTCACGAATAACAAAACATTCAAATACCTTTTCGCAATCAATATTTGCCAAAATTGTAACATGACGATTCATCACCAGAGGCCTATTCTTATGATCATGATGTCGAAAAATCAAGTCCCTTGCTAGAACGAAAACCACGACAGCAAAAATCATTTACCACTTTAACCTGTCAGTTTAAAAAAATCGAGAAAACTTGATCCATACCTCTGACATTTTTATTATAAGGTGTAAGAAAACTACTCAAGACCTCTTCTCAATCAATCATCGTTATCAGACTCTTATCATGCACGGCTTTATTTAGTAAAAAGCCATGAAATGAAGCCGTCAGGGGTTCGACAGTGCCATCAATCAGACGACGGAGTCTGAGCTTGTCAAATCTTATCGTGTCTCGTCCAACGGAGCGAGTAATGGCTATTTACCTGTTTCTCGTCTCGGATTATCTTGGTTTGATTCTTTTTAGATATGAGGGGTCGTTTGTTGCAATTTGTTTGAGCGGATTTATATTAAAATTGGTTGGTACGTATTTTTAAATTGAGTATTTCATGTACGTTTTCAGCGTCGTGACATACCGCGGTTTGACGGTGCGGAAATCGTTCAGGTGTTTCTGCGTTCCTTTAAGGATCTAACGAACTGTTACTTGTACTCATCAGTGGAAAAATTGTGGACTGACTGCGGACATTGGGCACTGACAGACACTCTAGTAGTATTCGATTTGATTCGTATAGAGGTGTACGTATCTTTTTCGTACCGGTCTGACCTTTACAATCTTACAATTCGAAGGTGCAAATGCCTCGTTAGTCTGGTAGTTGCAAGTACGACTGCCGAACAAGAAGTCCTGGGTGCGAGTTCCGCGTCGGACAAAGCGTTATTGGGTTTTTCCATCAGGAATTTCACAGTATGGCAATAGGCTCGCCCCCTATTACATGGCACTTTAATTAAACTAGTGAAATGTTCGTGTACTATTAGGTACACCTCTGCCTAACCCTTCGGGGTTTATATACTTGAGGTTATGTTATGAAACACAATTATGTAAGTGGCTATCTTTTTAGTTAGGTACCTAACTCGAAAACGTGAATATATCTCCCTAGGTATAAAACTATCCTGTTTGCTCATTGTCTGATAAAGTATTCGAAGTTCTAATAAACCCAAGAATGTAAACAGTCATAAACTTACGCCTTTAAAACCAGTAAACATTAAACTTGCTACATTTTCTACTGAAATTGAGCAAAAAATCGAGTTGTTAAGTTTGGTTCGTTATAAAATAAATCTATTAGCTATTTCTTTACCTTGAGTTTCTTAAACTAAGCTTAGAGGGAAGTTTTAATTAAATTTAGACATCGTAGTATAAACTTAGTTGTGAATATCGCTAGTTACTTTTCTATACAAATTTTTTAAAAAGGTAAAATTTGTAAGTTTTTATGTAGGGTATAATCTCCGAAACGAATAATCCAATTCTAAAATTCTTTCACAGGCAGAAAGCTACATTATTTATGGGTGCTATAGGCTATACATTATATTCATATCATGTGTATTTGCCGAGCTATCACAATTTTTGCGGATGAAGTCGCGGTCAAAGTACTAGTAATTTAAAAAGGTGCTGTAGTTTAAGATTATTTTATTCTGAACTTAGTTTTTCAAAATGAAGATATCTGGAAATATAAAACAGCATAATGAAATGGCTGCATGTACGAGCAAAAAAGCATTTCCTTTTAAATATCACAATTTTATCTTAAAGAAAATGAACTTTTATGAACTAATAAAATGAATAATGGTGTTTCCGAGCTCTTACAGTTTTTTTTACTCTATCTTTCAGAAGAAGAGATGTTATGATCTCATTTAATAGAGTTGGACTAACACAATTAATATAAAATAATATTATTGCACTGCCCAAAATGGTTTGATGGAACGGAACGTAGGTAAGTGAAGGTTGACTGTGATTCCGAGCAAGTATTGGAAAGAGTTCAAAAGAAAAATAAAAGAACGGTTGCTGAAGAAATCCATAGACGATCGTAAACATTTACTTTACTCGCATGGCAACAAACTTTGACTTTTTTTTTAAATGTTTCAGCGCCATGTTGAGATAAAACCTTTGGGCCTGGTACAGGACCAATTTAATTTATTTGTTTTATCTTTTTCTTATTTTTACTAAAAAGTAAACATAAGAAAAATATGAAACAAATGGATAAGTTTACAATAATTACAAAAATTATATAAAAATATATTTTTTGTAATTATTGTAAATCTTTAGACTTATGTATCCTGCTTATGCGTACGAAGTTTCATTAAAATCAGTTCTGTCATTTCGAAAAAAAATCTCTTGAAAGTTTGTATGAAATGTCGTAAGACGTTAACGCTATTATATAAATTTGTTCTATGACTGCTGAGAAGTAAAACGGTTAAAAGCCAATAACATTTTTTGGGGTTGCACTCGGATAGGGGCGGAAAGAAGGGGGCCTCTAAAGATAAGGCGCATTAATAAATAACATGAGAGAACCTTTCCAAGATTCTCTAGCCTTGACCCATATAGAGAAAACCTTGTTTATTATAGTAACCTTTTTCACATGTTTATCATAAACAGAATTTATTTTATTTTCTGAGAATAAAATCTTTATAACCCTGATTTTTATACTGATGAGCATACAATACCCCTTGGTAAGACTGGTTGTCAGACTTTCGGGACACTGACTACCTGTAACGACTGTCAAAGATCTTCAATTAACAGCCGGGACCAACAGCTTAACGTGCTTTCCGAGGCACGGAGAAAACTCGGTAGGTAATGCGCGGTCACTTTTCCACGGAGCAACCTAGCCAAGCGCAGCTTAACCTTAAGGTCGACCCGAGCGGCTGTTATTATTTAGCCACGAGCTCCTACAAAAAAGGACTAATTTATATAAAATAAACTAACCAACTAAATAAAATGTTATTTTGTGAATTGTATGTACCTATGCCTGAAAATAAAAGTGATTTATTGAAATATATACTGGCTAATTATGAACTTAAACGTAACTTTATCTCTCCGAAAAATCTGATTTTAAAATGATAAAATAAGAACTGTAAGCTTAAAAAAACTAACCTAGCGTAACCCACACATGTCCTAAAACAAACGCCAAAAATAAAAACATAAAGACGAAAAAAATAACAAACTTCAAATAAACATACGTTTCACACTACCAACATGAAACAGGTCTGTTAAATTATTTGCCACCCACTAATTGCGAAAGCATTAAATATTCCAACATATCGCATGCATCAGGGTTCCGTACCCATTATCCCAACGGAACGAACTGATTAACACTAATTCTCGCCCCGAATAAAATACTACGGTGTAAAGTTATCAACAAGACTGGGACCTCACAAAATATAAGCGGGTCTAACGGGTCACAAGGGACCTCTTCTTTAATGGCCACTCGTAAATTGAACGAAAATAATTAAAATCGCGTCCGTTCGTACAGTCGGAGACCAAAACATGGCCATTAGGAAAGTGGACACGTATGGCACAAAGGGATTTTCCATCCGATAAATAAAGAGTCGGGTTTGTAGGTGTTGAACTTAGAGTAATAGGGGGACGTCTATTTGTTTCTGTCAATGAGAAAGCTGCGAGAATTGTAATAGGATTTCCATATAGAAGATCGATTTTTTGTCGTCTATACTATTCTGAGAGCAGCGGTGGCCCCAACTTACGAGCAGTAAGTCGTGGGTTCGAACCCAGCCAGGCGCATTACTTTGTGTAAGTTATTTCATCACCACTGCTCTCAAAACGGTGAAGGGAAACATCGTGAGGAAACCGGCATGTCCTAGAGCCAAAAATTCGAAGACATGTGACATCTACCAACCCGCACTGGGCCCGCGTGGTTGATTACAGCCCATTCCCTCTCATAGAGAGGAGGGCTGCGTCCCAGCAGTGGGAACATTAATAGGCTGATTATGCTATGCCTATGCTTATACTATTCTGAGACCTACATCGAGAGTACATCAGTGATAGCCTAGTGGTGTGACCATCGGACCGCCATGTCATAGGTCTGGAGTGCGAAAACAAGACACGCAACTATGATTTATTGGGTCCATATGTATATTGTATAGTTATCACTTGCTTCGCTGAAGGAAAACATCGTGAGGAAACCAGCATGCCTGAGAGATATTTCTTGACGGCATGTAAAGCCAAGTCATGGGCGGCATAAAAACTCTGACACCAGATTAGGCACTAACCACACTATATAGAAGAAGATTGGGAGTCGGTGTACGTTCTGGAATGGACAACGAGCTTTAAATCCTCGTCTAACTAACTGTCTCCTTGACAAACCAAAAGTAAATTGTGAAATTGAAATAAAGGCTTGTATGATTTGTCGTTCGCCAAAAAGTTTTCACTCAGAGATGCTCAGATAAATACGATAAATGTGAAGAATTGCTCGAAGGTACTAAAAAGATACTTTCTAGATTGTGGTACAATCTAGGAAGTGTCTTAAGTGCCTGCTTTTTCTATATATTTCCTATTTATTATGTAATTTCTAAGTTATGTAATGATTAATAATGTAGTGGCGCCGAGTTGCCGTGTCTGGCATACCACTGATAAACCCACGATGGTTTGTGTGGTATGTTTGCGTTTGTGTAATAGTGTAACAGTGTAACAGTGTTTATTGGATAATAAAAACAAAAAAAAAAGATGGAAAGTGACAAAGCTTTACAAGATAAGTGTTGACTGAGCTCAATAGCAAAAAAAAAAAGAAGAAACGAAAACACATAATTTGCACAAAAACCTATTTCAATTAACAAAACGGTATGATATATTCATTACACATTCAATTCTGAAACGAAAGGGACAGACAAAAGTGGTATTTTCCGGTCGTTTGGGGACCGATAATAAATACTGCAAGCCCACTGTCCACCAAAAAGACCGTATTTCCAATCCGACGCCACTCAGTTAGATTAAATTTGAATGTAGTTATAAAAGAAAGATGGCCACTGTTTTAGATGAAAGTGACCGTTAAAATTCTGTGATAACTATAGGGAATAAAACTGGTAGGTTTTCGTTTCACTAGTAAAACTTTTAGATTTATAGTTACGATAGTTTATTGCTCAGTTCAAAAGTTCAATACGTTACCTTCATAAATGTAATACAGTTATAACCTCAAATATTTGAAGTCGAAAGTCGTAAAACCGAAAATATTTTTAAAAGGTTGTTAAAATTTTAATTTTTACTTTAATAAACATTGTATTGGACTAATAGCAAAGAGCCTCGACCAACACCTTAGGAGGCTCTTATTCTGCAGCTGGGTCAAGGGCTTGATTCAGAAAGCAGTACTCCTGGACATGGCTCGCATAGTTAGGAGGTTCCTCTCTCTACAGTCCTGACCACCGGCAGCTTGGACCTTGTTCTTGATGCCGATGGACCATCTGTTTTGTATATGTTTTAAAATATTTAAAAATGTAATTAATAAGAGAAAAGATGAATATTCTGTTATAAAAAATAAAAATAAGTATAGATATTTTGAATTTGATGCACTTTGTAATCTCCTGTGCCAGGATTATCCGGACAGGAAATTATTTGTTCGACTAAATTAGCTTCGTAAAACAAAACACAACTCCAGTACCTCAGCATAGCATAATCAGCCTATAATGTTCCCACTTCTGGGACACACGGCTTCCTCTCTATGAGTGGGAATGGGCTATAATCCACCACGCGGGTTGCTAGGTGTCCGAATTTTTGGTTCTGTGACACGCCGGTTTCCTCACGATGTTTATGCCATCACCGTTTTGAGAGCAGTGGTGAAGAAATAAATTATACAAAGTAATGCGCCTGCCTGGGTTCGAACCCACGCCGTACTGTTCGTAAGTCGGGGCCGCCACCACTGGGCCACCGTTGTTCTCGGTGCTTATTCGAACATAATTTAACCAACCGCTGTAAGATTAACACAAATCCAACCACACTCACATATAGAGTTGTACTTTACAATTCACCTCTAAAATGACGTACAGCGTTGTTGTCTTAATATACGCCTCGGCTTTCGGCCATTAGTGTCTGCGAGCGACTAAGTGAAAGTTGAATTATACCCGTTTGTCTAGACGACCCATTGTAAGAAAAACAAATTAATTCCCCACTCTATTGCAATCCTGTCGAAAAGAGCCGTACGAAAAATTTATGTCTTCTATTGAATTATAGCTCTGCTAAAAATGAAAGTGAAAATTAACTAACGCGTTTCAGAGCAAAAAATATTAATGTGTTTGAGCTAAAAGTTTATTGGATGAA
Organism: Noctua janthe; assembly: GCA_910589295.1. Classification (NCBI taxonomy): domain Eukaryota; kingdom Metazoa; phylum Arthropoda; class Insecta; order Lepidoptera; family Noctuidae; genus Noctua; species Noctua janthe. The sequence goes on from OU342561.1 coordinate 7,043,190, forward strand.
GTTTAGGTGTTTGGGCTGTAAAATACTAAGTCTGGATTTAATAGTTTCGGCCTTAAAAGTAGGATTATACGACGAGAGGGTGGTAAATTTTTAAGTAAAAAATATTTAATTTGTAAGTAAAACGGGTTAGTGGTGATATTACATAACATCACGCCTGTAATCCCCGAAGAGGTAGGCAGAGGTGTACCTAATAGTACACACACATTTTGCCAGTTTTGTTTAAGTCCCATGTAGGGGGCGAGCCTATTGCCGTCAATCGGGCACAAATCCAAATTCCGTGGCTGCTACGCCTGCTACTGAGACATTCGTGAAGGAAAAACCCAATAACAATTTGCCCGACCCAGGAATCGAACCCAGGACTTCATGCTCAGCAGTCGCGATTGTGAGCACTAGACCAACAAGGCAGTCATATTGAGGAGGTGATATTATTATTATAACAAAACTACTCAAATATAAAATTTTGAATATCAGTTATATCTTTCGTCGTTATACATCATCATCTGACTAGCCTTTTCCCAACTATGTTTGGGTCGGCTTCCAGTCTAACCGGATGAAGCTGGATACCAGTATTTTTCATCTTTATACAATGGTAGGTCTTACTTCTTCTTTATCGTGTGGTTAGTGCCTAACCTGGTGTCAGGGTTTTTATGCCACCCATGGGGCTCTGACTTGACTTAACATGCCGTCAAGATATATCTCTCAGGCATGCTGGTTTCCTCACGATGTTTTCCTTCACCGAAGCAAGTGATAATTATACAATACGCACATAAATCCGAAAAATCAGAGGTTCGTGTCTTCGGTTCGAACCCGAGACCTATGACTTGGCAGTCCGACGGTTACACCACTAGGCTATCACTGCTACAATAGTAGGTAAATCATCATCTGCCTAGCCTTTTCCCAACTATATTGGGGTCGGCTTCCAGTCTAACCGGATGCAGCTGAATACCAGTATTTTACATGGAGCGACTGCCTATCTGACCTCCACAACCCAGTTAGTACTGGGTTATACGATACCCCTTGGTAAGACTGGTTGTCAAACTTTTTGGGCCACTGACTACCTAACGACTGTCAAAGATCTACAAATGACCCCCGACTAACGGCTTAACGTGCTTTCCGAGGCACGGAGGAAACTCGGTATGTAATGGGTGGTCACCCATCCACAGACTAACCTAGGCAAGCACGGCTTAACCTAAAGATCTATCCGAGCGGCTGTTATTATTTAGCCACGAGCTCCTCCTACAATAATAGGTAAATACCGACTTTAATAACATAGCAAATTATAACTTCAAAATAAATGGTTCTAAAACTAAACGTTTGAACTAACTTTGACAAATACGACATCATTAGTTTCGTCCTACGTTTTGCAGATTGTTACTGTAATTAGTGCTTTGCTGCTTTTACATTATTTCTAGCCGTTTCAGCTGCGTTCGAGATTTGTTTCTGTTATTTCAAAGTTGACAGTAGAGAGGTCGTAAAAAATTACAGGGTGTCAGAGATAGCCCACCACAAACTGATAGGGTGAATTCAGCTCATTATTTTGAATCATATTCTCCCGATTTTTTTTTAATATTATCTTTTTTCAGTTATTATTCCTTTATTTTAATGTCAAATTACATTCCCTATACGCAGCACTCCATTTATAGAAATAATATGGTTAAAATAAAAAAATCAACAATGGATGTTGAAATACTCTAACGAACATGCGTGAAATCAGCTATTCACTTCCTGCCTAACTACGGAGTACATCGAACTCGTCGTTGCGCTAGCCGTTCGCTACGTGCGTTTTGCCACGGTAACGATACATTGCGTATGAGGAAATAAAACAAATCAAATTTATTGGATTCCCATAACATTCCTGAAATAATTTCTTGTACCGGTCATCTTAGTATGACATACTGAATTCATCCCATCAGTTAGTGGAGGGCTGTCCCTTACGCCCTGTATTATTACGTTGGATGCTTAACTATTCTTTTCATTTCAGGTGGTTTCTGATTTTATCGCGTGTGGAAATAAAGAAAATGTCGTGAAACCCGAAAACATCAAGCCCAGTCAAGTGCAGTTCACCAGAAGAATTTTAGCAAAGCACAATGACAATGGAAGTGCAATAAGATACTTACAGATTCTCCAAAACTTACTTAGACTTTTAGATACTCGCTCTAGATTCGCCTCGCCTTGCTATAGATAGAGTGAAAAATAACTGATCAAGTAAAATCCATAATCATTATTTGTCATGCCTTTTCCAACTTTGTTGGGTACGGCTTCCAGTCTAACTGGATGTAGCTAAATATCAGTGTTTTACATAGAGCGACTGCCTATCTGACCTCCACAATCCAGTTACAGAGAAACACGATACAACTTGGTCAGTAAACTCTCTAATATCAAAGAATAAAAGAAAAATAAATAATTAATTTACCTAGTAGGTCAAGTTCGAAAATTACATTACACACGAACTATTTGCAAAGACATATGAAAGGTCGAATCTCTAGATTTTATTGCTGAACTCAGAATGTAAATCACTTCACCAATCCTCTTTCTTATTTACGATTAAAATAAACACAAAGTTAAATACAAAGCAAGTATATGATAAAGCTGTGGATACACTCGGACATTTTCATGTATTGTAACATTCTTTCTTTCCAAAGACAGTTCAATACGAGAAACTCAATTATTACAGTAAATGCTAGAGGTTTATTAGGTTTTTATTCATAAAATACAGTTCAGCGCGTCGCAGACATTTCACCTGAGTAGTTGTCTCTTTTTGATTATCGGTGTGAGTAGTCCTACTTAATATTATAAATAATATTATAAATGCGAAAGGTTGTGAGGATAAATGGATGGATGTTTCTTACTCTTTCACGCAAAAACTACTGAACGGATTTGGATGAAATTTTGCACTCAGATAGTTTATAACCTGGATTAACATACACATAGGATACTTTTTATCCCGGTAGTATGATCCCGTGGGGCAATTATCGAACTTCACGTGGGCGAAGCCACGGGCATAAGCTAGTGTGATGAGAGATATTCCATTTAAGCAAATGCTGAACAAAATGCTCATGGCTAGTAAGCATTTTCAGTTAAAATTGCTTCCTATTTTATTTCCACTTTACCTCAAATGTTTTACTTTAAAAATGCTACTCTCTTTGCTCGATGAAATGTTTCACAAAGTAATATAACATCGATCATTATTTTTTTCAGTTGGTCAAAGAGCACGTCGAAGTTCTGTACGAGAAAAAGCGCCAATGTGTCCTCAACCTAAAGTGTCGTCGCTCAGTATTTCAAAGTCTGTGTCGGTACGGCGACTTCTAATGTTTATCTGTAACGGTTCGTTGATTTTACTGCCAAAGTTACAGACCTTTTTAGTGGGGGTGACTGAAAAACTATATATCTCCTTATATTTTAGTTAGATAGCTATAAACATTGTAGTCTTTGATCTTAAAGAAGTGCAGTGAAGTGCAGTTGTAGAATTTAGTTGAGGTGATAGGGCTCTACTTCACAAGTTTTTACTTTTATGTGACTTATTTCAATCATAGATTATACGTCGGAGATAGCGCAAATCCGCGGAACTTGCATTGGATAATTCCGCGTATCTGAAAAAGGTAGACAATTTCAATTTACGCATTGTCGTAGCGACTAAATTAATGAATTTAATAGATTTCTACTGTTAACAATACATAGAACACATGAATTGTTACTATTCATGTAAAATTGAGGTCAAAAATCTTTGAAATAAAAAAAATTATAACCTTCCCCTGTAAACGTAGTGCAGATACGCGCACTTTACGTATGGTAGATTCGCGGATTTGCACTATCCCCGAGGATAAGTTATATAGAACCCTCAGGAAGTGAGTGACTTGGTTAGTTCGATAGTTGAGGGCCTCGACCACGCCTCGACAATTAAATAAGAGGCTCGTCTTTACCTTCATTAGTCTTTGACAGTTTTGTTTGTATCGATACTGTCTCCATTCCGTTTAAAAGTTGCGCCAGTTACAGAAATGTTAAAAAGGGAACCGACTGTCTTGGTATGGGAATGTGATGAAGAAGGACGAACTGTATGTGATTAAAAGAGTGATGAATATGAATGTTGATGGATGGAGAGGGAGACGAAGACCAAGGAAACGATGGATGGATTGTGTGAGGAATGATATAAAAGAAAAAGGAGTAAATGATAGCGTGACGGTTAAAAGAGGAGAATGGAAGAAAAATACGTGTTGCGCCGACCCCAATTAACATGGGACAAGGGTAGGAAGATGATGACGACAGTCTCCATTCCCGCTCTTCGACAGTAATTTATAACATACCGATGTCTAGGCTACCCTTATTGTCATTGTTTTGGACCACTGCTTAGTCACACAAGAATTTGTGTACTACAACTAAAAAACCCAACTACTGAAAAATCACTATCTTATTAAATTCGGGGTTTACAAGGTAAAATCGACTTCTCCTATTATTGAAGTCGGTTAAATTGTAGCCTATGTTACCCGGGCCATAATAACGAATCGATTGACACCTTATTCATTAAAATCGGATGAATAGTGTAGGCGCTACGGAGGAACATACGTAAATACAAACAAACATACATAGACTGCTGAAATCATAACCCTTCCTTTTGGCTTCGACGTAGTCGGGTAAAAACGATTTAAACTTACTGTACAATTTAATTTTCTTGTTTCAAACAACCAGAGACCGTCTTGAAAATCTCCATAACAATAAACCGATTTAATAATACCGAAAAATATCTTGTGGCGCCTATAATAATTAATATTCGTCGTTAAAACTACACTTAACACCACTTTTATGTCTTATTAAAGGGTTGTTAAATTTTATGTTGCGTTAGAACTTTGTTTAATTAAATACGTCCCCTGAATAATTAAGATGGTTTTAATATTTTAATATCTAGGTTTTCATCGCGACATTATTTATTTCGTGTATGAACTATGAACGTTATTAAATGATCTTTTATGGCTGTATTTTATGTTTTAGGTGATAACTTTTGGTCTAGGGAATGAGTTATTGGGGTAGTTAATTTAGGGGTAGATTTGGGATTCGATTAATTGAAACCTAGCTCAACTGAAAATTACTTGTCTAAAAACAATAGAGAGCGCGTAGATTTTATGAAAAGCTAATATTAGGGGTTAAAGTATGAAATTGCCGATTTGTATGGACGATTTTGTGAAAAGTGGTATTTCCATACTAACATGTTTTTATTTTCTCAAAACACAGTCTATGACAAAAATTTACCTACTTGAAGTAGTGAAACCGACGGTACATTTATATTTTGACACACCCTATGAGGTCATTATTAGTTCGGTTTTTAAACTCTAAAAGGTAAGTAATTTAATAATTAATCCAATAAAAATGGAATTAATGGCGGCACGGTTGGCGCAGTGGCTGAGCGATTGGCTGCTGCGCTGCGTGTCGCGGGTTCGATCCCCGCACGGAACAAAAATTTGTACGATCTACAGGTAGTTGTTCCGGGTCTAGCTATTTGAGTATATGAGTTTTGCCCCCACGATACAGGAGAAACTCCTAGTGTGGGGCAAACTTTATTAAAAAAATAATGGAAAAAATATAACTATACGTCAAAGTTACAAACAGAACCAAATGTGAGAAAAAAACGGCAATTTCATAGTTAGAGACCTATTATATTAGCAACCACTTGTTTGGAAGGATACCAAAGTTATTCTAGATAAAATCCATTTTGACTTAAATCTTTTTTACGCCCTAACAGACAGGTCCTGAGTGATCAATTCTTTTTCAAATATTTTTCTCACTAAGCAAGCAAAAATATTCTGCTCCCACGTATTTAGTTTGTCAGTGAAAAAAAAATATACCGAACCAATACCTACTGGTAGAAAAACACGTACCAAAATAATAATATGTCGTTGGCAAGATTCTGATATCTAAAAATTGTAAAAATATCTAAATTTGTAGCAACCCTAAGCTGATATTGATATTATAGAACTTCAATATCAATTTCTTTACATGATACCAGTGGCAACAATGCACTGAATACCTGAAATCTTAGAACTGCTGCATACAAAGCAACTTGATAATATTAGATGGCAATCTGTAGATAGTCCTCATGTTACCTACAATTTACATACAGTATGTAGTGAATTCCATGGCTGGCTTGACCAACTATCAATGATTGCAAGAAGCATGATTGATTGATTGATTGATTTTCGATAGCAAGAAGTTATTTTTTATATATTTATTTTGTACCCTATCACAATGTTTTCTTATTTAACCCAAAGGTTGACTGGTAGAGAAAGCCTTGTGGCATTAAGTCCGCCTATGTACCACTATTGTACATGAAGTTTAAATAAATAAATGATTGTAGCAAGGGATTGAGTATGAAAACAAATATGTTACCACTACACAATAGTAGCTGTAGGGAGGAGCTTGTGGCTAAATAATAACAGTCGCTCGGGTCGATTTTAAGGTTAAGCCGCGCTTGCCTAGGTTGGTCCGTGGATGGGTGACTGCCCATTACATACCAAGTTTCCTCCGTGCCTCGGAAAGCACGTTAAGTTGTTGGTCCCCCCTGTCATATGTAGATCTTAGACAGTCGTTATAGGTAGTCAGTGGCCCGAAAGTCTGACAACCTGTCTTACCAAGGGGTGACTTATTACGCAATATTAACTGGGTTATCAGATAGGCAATCGGTCCATGTAAAATACTGGTATTCAGGTGCATCTGGTTAGACTGGAAGCCGACCCCAATATAGTTTAGAAAAGGCTAGGCAGATGATACTTACAATAGAAGCTGTAATCTAAGTTTATATAATGCCATGTGAAGATAAATCAGAAAAGTTATGCACTCCGGTAATCTTCGTGTTTCCGAATTAACACGAACGTCACGCCACACGGTAACCCCCAAAGAGGTAAAGTTCCAGGGGTTCTTATTTTAGAAGATAGACGATGATTTCCGAAGCGCATACTTTTACTTAGAGATTTGTAAGCTTCTTAGTATTTACTAGCTGTGCCCCGCGACCTTCGTCCGCGTGATATTATTATAAAATGTTACTTCCCTAATTATATCGGATTCTGCTAATAATTTCAAGGGTTTAATTTTTTTTACACGGAATCCTAATCGTTTTTCTAAGTTTAGCTTAGCTTAAGTTACTCTTTATGATATCATCTATCTGCCTGTAAAAGTCTCGTCAAAACAGGTCCAGCCGTTTCGGAGATTAGCTGCAACAAACAGACAGGCAGACAATAATTAAAAAAAAATGTTTTTTGTTATAAGTACCGTAAATACTTTCATGTGCATTCTGTAAAAAGCTGATATTTTGAAATTACAAACAGACGCTTCAATTTTATTTTTTTGTATAAATGTAATGGTTGAGTCATAAAAAGACGCTCATAATTTTTTTCTTTCTTTTTATTATTATTTGTGTGTACTCCAATATGAGTTAAGGTTGCTCGAAATAAATGTATTTTTTTTTATTTATTTATACAAACTGGCGCGTGCAAAGACGTTTATAAAACACACAATATCATGAAATGTTTTCTTTTTCTGTATGAAACTGAAGCCCCTAACTAGCCTTAAGTGCCGATTTGCATGCTAACGTACTATTATGTAAGCACCGGTATGTTTAGTAGCAGCATTATGTAAACACAGAACCTCGTATGTCGAAGTTTCAATTATTCATCAAGTACAGTTGGATAGTGCACCCCTATTTGCATTATTTTGTATGCAATTATACAATTTTTCCTTTAAAAGTTAAAAATGCAGTTGCCTTTAAAATATGGAAAGGGCTTTGTGATGTGCTGTATTGTGTTTTTATTTTTACGGTTGAATCACGAAATGGACTTCATTTTTGGGTCGTCCTTATCGGTCATAGTGTTTAACACCTTTAAAATAAGATACAGACACCATAAGTTTATACTCGTTATTATGTAGGTTGACCAGCATTGCCAGCGACCTTCGTCCGCTTGAAAATATTTAAAAAGTTAATTCTTAACTATTTGAATCGGATTTTGTTAAAAAATCATGGTTTTTATTTTTTTTTGCACGGAACCCTAATCCTTTTTCTAAAATAAAAGTGGCCTAAATTACTCCTTATAACATCAGTTATCAGCGCGTCAAAATCGGTCCAGCCGGAAAAAACAGACAGACGACCGACAGACAGACAAAAATTTAACAAAAGTTTTTTTTAAGTACTTTCATTTGAAAAGTCAGTTTTAGTGAAAATCTGTTAATTTGAAATTACAAACAGTCACTTTCATTTAATTTATTTGTATAAATTTTATAGCTACATGGATAGAAAAGTAGATTTGATTACATTTTTTTTTGTTGTCGCCTCCAGAAGTCATGTCCTCGTTCAAATTATAGGGTCATTAAGTGATAATTTTTTTTATGGTTGTCGTATAATTATTTCAGGTTAAAAACCATTTTCACAGTACTTTTGACACATCAACCGATTTCACTTTAATCATATTTCCCCAAACCAATCAGAATCAAAAGCAAAAATCTTCGGCAAGACAAACGAGGTGAACTACCCCTGCACTATAAGTTCAGCCGAAGTGGCAGTGGGCTGGTAAATGTCATGTGATTGCAGCTTCCCCAACCATTGCGAAGATATTTATGTTGATCGTCGTATGTCCTTCCGAATCACTTATCGTTACTCAAGATTACTTTAGTGATCTTGACAACATAAGTTACGTAATTGACTTAGAAGTTGCCGAGAAAATGTTTTGGGGGAAGTATTGTTTTTACTGACAAGTCATAGTTGGACAGCTTCATGCTAGCTGTTTTATCGTTTTTTTTTAGCTACTGTAATTGGTTACACAGCCGTTGTAATTAAATAAATAAGTAAATCGGGGGTGGGTAAGATTCTACCCAGTTTCTGAAAAAAAACACCGATGCAGTAAGTTAATTTAGCTTACAAGTTGTCAAGTGCGAGTAAAAACCAACAGTCATTTCAGATACTAGAAATAGCAACGTTTCGATGATTTTCGTCCTAGAAATCGGGTGCTAAACGTGACGGTGCTATTTTTTATGGAAAAGAAAGATCTTGTACTCCGTATAGTCATCAGGACGCACAACAGTCCTCTTGTGTTCCTTCTATTTTGGTCAAGGATAGACAGGGTGGTCTGCTAAGATGTTTTCTGTCGAAATTAAAACATTTTTTCTCACCAGATTAGAAAGCTTTTTACTCATCACCAAGGAAGTTTTTCTATTTTAATCTGCTTGCTACTCACTCAAGTACAAAATGTAGTGGCGAATGATGTTCACGACTTTGCAAAAAATAAAATTACAATGTTGAACAAAAGCCCGATGAGCTTTACACTGCACAAAAACTTCAAATACTCAAAGGAAACTAATCCTCACTTATCTTTAATTAAACTATAAAATCTGTTAGACGCGTCACTTAGTAAAAAGGTTTGTTTCAACCGTTTCTTATGGCTCAAAGTGTACTTGTTCATTAACACTAAACTGCTCGCGGCTCGATCACGTACAAAACAGATTTGAGCAGCTGCCGCCGGGTTAACAAATTGTGTGAGGAGAAAATATTCTTCGAGAATATTCTTCTTTGGAATGAATTAATTTACGAGAAAAAGTATGAACTAATTAGTGTTGGAGGTGGTTTTGAGTAGGTGTTACATTCTATTGTACCATAATATAAGATCATGCCTGTAATTCCCGAATGTATATGTCGGATATGTCAGGATTTACTCGGTTACGGCTCGTACATCATGTGGGCAGACGACGGGTTTGTGTTATGAAAACACACTGTTTGCAATACACTGTGTCTATCAAAACTAATGAATTACTTGAGATTACAACTTAACACAATAACACGAGGCACAATGAATCGGATACAGTTCAAAGTGGTGTCTAATCCGCCGCGATCAGACATAAACTGTCGCCCTCGCCTCGAGTTGAACATCAGGGCTCTGTAGAAGCACGCTGTGTTGTGACTGGTAAGAAATTCGCGTGATGTCACCACTGAACACAGGCACGCTTTCCAATTCATTTTATGTTCATACTAACGACCGGATCCGACATATATGTAAAAGGGGACAAGTCTATTGCCAACAACTGGGCACAAATCCGGACTGCTATCCGGGCTGCTACTGAGAAATTCATGGTATAAAAACCCAATAACACTTTTCCCGACCCAGGAATCAAACCCAGGACCCCATGCTCAACAGAAGCGCTTACGCTAGACTAAAGATGCATTCGCTTCCTAACAATCAGTTTAAGAAATTTAAAAAAAACCGGCCAAGTGCGAGTTGGACCCGCGCACCGAGGGTTCCGTATAAAATTGTAGGTATTTTGTTATTAAACTACATATTTACGGTTTCCAGATTTTTTCCTTTACATGTGCTGTAAGAAATTGCTTCTTTCCAAATTTCATGATTGTAAGTCAACGGGAGTACCCTATAGGTTTTGATTCCCTTGTGCAATCGCAAAATATGCAACATAAACGGTCATTTATTTTGCTCGCGTTGACTTACAAGTTTGATTTTTTCTCTAAGGTGTAACAGATTTGAGTATTTGATATTAATTTCAGATTGATATGTCCTCGCGTTCCTGAGAAAAAGGGTCTTGACAGACAAAGACGGACAACAAAGTAATCCTATAGGGGTTCCGTTTTTGGCGACTGAGGCACGGAACCCTAAAAAGGGAATTCGCTGTGACAAAAATATAGACTAGTGTCTTCGTTTTCATTGCGTGCAGTCACTTGAGTGAGATTCGAATTGAATTTCATAGAACTGTCTAGTAGAAAATGCCATTTTTTGTTCAAATAAACACCCATTCAATTTACCAAATTGCTTAGAACAGCTACTCTGAAAAATACGCCGATTAAACAACGGCGATTCAGACGCATAAAACACACAAACACTTGAATCAACAGAAAAAAAACCTTTTAAATTAAACTAAAATCCATCTGAACGACTACAAAATGTTCAGTTACGACTCAACTACCGGACACCATCTCTTAAAGTATCGTTTGATAGTCGTAAAAACATCCCTTAACGGTCGTCCGATCTCACTCGCCCTTAAGGCTGTGAGCAGAGAGGAGCAGAGCGGTACAGAGCTACGAATAAAATTCAACAAAATTAAATCGTAGCTCCGTTTCAGTGGAAAATGTTTCAACGGATCAGAGATTAGTTTTACACACTACAACCACAGATTGTACAGAAGGTACAGTCGCCAGCGCATCAAGTTACTACAACCTGTCAAATTTTCTCATTCGATATTGAACTTAACCATCAACATTTTATGGTTTAAAATCTGAACTTAACCATCGACATTTTATGGTTTAAAATCATTTGGACTGACAGTTTGATGTGCTGGCGACTGAACCTATAGCTTATCATCTTTCTACCTATTATCTTGTCCCATTCTACTTGGGGTAGGTGCAATACGCCTTCCGTCCTCCCCTGTATATCCTCCCTCTCTTTCGTATCATTCCTCACACAATCCATCCATCTTTTCTTTGGCCTTCCTCTCTCTTTCATCCAATTTCTTTTACAATGTTATTGGATAGAAAACAAGCGGCCTACCAGATAAATAGATAATCACTCCGTTAAGATTTAATTGCTTTACGATTCGAACTGTTTGACTCTTTTAAAATGATTGCGATACTTAACAAAAGAGATATAAATTATAAGAATAGTATGAATACAATGATAATCAATATAAAGTACACTATATAACTGTGATATTGAGAAAGTATATTTTTTTATTTATAACCATTTAAATTCCAATGCCTTAACAGGAAACTAAGTTCTAGGAACCTACCTATTGTTCTACTTTTCAAAATACTGTACACAGTTCGCAATAAAGAATTTGAATCTTTTGCCCTTTCGTAGACAAGTACACTCCGCTACGCTATTTTTTCGTTCTTCTCCGCTTAGTCGCTCCGCTCATTAGAAAACGCAACCTTAGCCCCGCCCACCCTGTGCGCCAGCGCTTTATGCCCTGTTCGTCTTAACCCCAATAATAAAATGCGGGTTGTAAATAGATAATAAGGGTGAAATACGCGTAGAAACCATTAAGGGCGCCATCACTGTACTTTAACTGTCGCTATCTGAACGCACTAATCGACAGCATGTACTATTTTAATAAAGGTTTTATTGCACGATATGTATCATTCTGTTGTAGTTTATGGTGGAGGAAAAGAGCTTGTATAACATTAACCATAGAGGAAGTTGGGAGAGGATTTTGTTTGATTTTTTCGATGATGGAAATGTAGGGGTGGCAAATTTTTTTAGACATAGCCTAACTAGTTATGTATGTCACCATCTGCCTAGTTTTTTTTCCCAACTAGGTTTGAGTCGACTTTAAGTCCCACCGGATTCAGCTGAATACCAGTACTTTACAGGGAGCGACTACCTATCTGCCCTCCACAATCCAGTTAGTACTGGGTAAAACGATGCCCCTTGGTAAGACTGGTTGTCAGACATTCGTGCCACAGCTTACTTTAACGACTGTCAAAGAACTACAAATGACAGCCGGGACCAACCATGCTTTCCGATGCGCGGAGGAAACACGGTACCGGTATGTAATATGGGTGGTCACCAATCCACGGATCAACACAGGCAAGCGTGGCTTAATCTGAAGATCGAGCCAAACGGCTGTTGTTATTTAGCCAGGAGCTCCTCACTAATTAACCAATTATGTATGTAAGTAAATTGAGTAGTAAGCGCTATGTAAAGATCGTAGTACGTGGCTGAAGTTGGCAAAGTTTCAATCTCTATAGTTTCTGTGTACCCCGATGAGAAAAAGGCGTAAGCTTATGTAGATATGTATGTAAATTGAGCATCACAATTATTACCTATAAAAACCTGCAATCTCTCGTAGCAGGACTTACCAACAGTAGTGGGTCGTGATGCTTATAGCCTAAAAACCATCCCGCCATAAACATAATTCCATAATGATAAATGTTTTATCAGCATCATGACTCGTGAATAAACCAATATTTTTTTAATACATAGCGTACTGAATAGTTTCCAATAGCCATAGCTGATGACTGGATCAACACACAAAAAAAATGCATTCACCAAATTCAATTCCAACTTTTTATTTGTGTTCATTTGTGATGAAACAATAACGTAATTTTGAACAGTTTTCCTCGTTTTCATTCATTCAATGTTATCGAAACTTTTCCATTTTGTCGATCAATATTTTTGCATGGTTACTACCAATATGGCGTGTTATTTTATTGCTGTTGATCGTGCGATGTTACATCAATTTATTATATGACTTTCCTTGTGATTGGATAACGGCTGATATTTGCTTGGATTCAATTTTCTATTTCAAATTGCTTCTAGATTTTTTTTGCAAGATAGATAAATGCACAAGTTCCAACATCATTTTTCTTTTGATTTATGTACTTTTGACTTCATGACCATGTTTTTTTTTGGCTCACGATTGTTTATCGTGTAACCTAACATCTGGGTTGTGGAGTCTAGATAGGCAGTCGCTCCATGAAGTTAAATTTTTTGTTGGGCTGGAAACCGACCTCAACATATTTGGTGAATTACTCTCCTAAAGTAAGGTGAGAAATTACGTTTTTAACAATTTAAGCCCTTGCGGCAAAAGTGGTGTGACAACCTGATCTTGTCTGCAAGGCGAACATGGCCAGAGATCGCACAAGATGGAAGGAGGAAGAGGGAGGAGGGTTGGAGGGATAGATGGATGGATAGATGGAGGTTTGGAAGGAGAGAGGGGAGGCCGACAGGCTAGCAGAATAAAGTCCTTGCACAATGTCTTGCATGGAAACAGTCTTCTGTTCTCTTCCTTCAGAAGACAAAACGGTCAAGCACCCTTAAACACCTTCTTAAAAAAAAAGCACATTCATTCCCACCCATCCATTCCCAAGCAAATCATACAACCTAAAGAATATTTCTAATTCACTTACAAAGACATTTGAGCAACTACGAGGGCCATACAGCATCATCTAATAATGTGGAAAAAATAGTTTTGTCTGTGCGATTACAATGCAAGACTCGTGTCAGGTAATCTAGTTAGTGCGGTCGCCCGGCGCCGCTCATTACAGTTGTGCGCGCGACCACGTACGAGGGACGTGGAGATAGAACTTTTAGATGTGTCAAAAAAAAAAAATGGAATCGATGTGTGATGTCAAGCAAGTAAAAACACCTGTTAATTTATGTGTTTGTAAAAATTATGAATTTTAAGCCAAAGTCTACTTAATGCTCCTGCCAGGGCTGCGGGACTGTTCGAAAGAGATACCGTGGCCCTGGAACACAAAGGGCAAAGAAGGAACATGGATGGGTTTTAGTCAGTACAAGTCTGACACTCCCTTCCGCTCCGCCCAGAGTGGGGGGGTCATTTGATGATTTCCCATCCGGAAAAAAAAAAAAAAAAAAAAAAAAAAAAAGTCTACTTAATGCTGTAAGACGAAAACTTACTTGAATAACCATGTAGTCTTAAAGAGTGAAAATAACTTTTTCTAGTTTACTCATACAAGTGACCCAGAAACTATACCGATGTCAATTATTGAGGAAAATCTTTGCCCGGTTGTGGGGCAGTCCAGGCTAGTTATAATAGTAGAGTCCATAAACGACCTCTACAAATAAGAATATAAAGTTCATTATCATTCAAACTACTCATAAGTTTCATAAAACCTTGACGGCACGGTTGCTGTGGCTGAGCGATTGACTGCTGCGCTGCGTGTTGCGGGTTCGATCCCCGCATGGAACAAATATTTGCACCATCTACAGGTAGTTGTTCCGGGTCTGGCTGTTTGTGTATGTGAGTTTTAAATTTTTGTAAACGCACCCACGATGCAGGAGAAATCCTTAGTGTGCGGCCACGTTTTTTAAAAAAAGAAAAATAAAATAGCCTTGTAGGAAAAGTAAACAAGGTCTTGCAAACAATTTTGCCATAAATGCACCAGTTGAAAGAAAGTCTAACGCGTCCTGTGTCTCATCCAGTCCTTTCTACAACGTCATAGTAGTCTTCATACCGCGTCAGCAGTTTTGCCGAATGCAGGATAATTTCGATCGCTTTCGGAACGGTTCGCCCGTGTAAACTTGTTACCACACATGCATGATAAGTATTCCATCATTTAATTTTTCCAATTGAGGAACATTGTACCGAATTACGTGTTCATTCCTTGCGCAATTTATTTGGTTACAAGGTGGCTTGGGCGACATTGCTGACGGGATGGAAATTGATTTTATTGTAGCTAGGGAAAGCAAAAATAGGTGGCTATCGACGGTCTTTCATAGCAGTCTGCAGCTGCCTAGGCTTTGCCCAACTGCGTTGGAGTCGGCTTTCAGTCTAAGCGGATACAGCTTTCACAGCAGTGTCAACAAAAACTGTACACTTTGAAATCAGAGGATTTCACACCTGAAATCGTATTTTTTTTAAGCTGCAATATAAGCTTAGTTAGACCACACCCCTTATAGTCATTGTTGGAAACAGACCTTAACCTTTTATCTGCTTGTGTGGAAAACACAAGCAGAAAAGCACTGCATGGCAAAGTCCACTCTTACTCTGTTGTTGTGTACCATAGATATTAAAATAGTACAGTCCATGTGGTGCCATCTATTATTAAAATTAATTACTATAATTATCTCTGGTCATTCTATCAACAATAAAAGTTAGTCTATTGCAAGTTACTTAATTTGTTTCTTTATTCTCCTTTATCTTCTGTTTTGAACTACATACTATGGACCAATCATTTGGGAAAACGATTACGCTGATGTAGATGAGTATGCTGTCATTTAATGAAAGAGGCGGACACAACAATTACTCACTGAATATACATCTGATAGAAATTCGATTGTTCCCTCAGCCAAAAGATGACACTACACAGAGAATATATTCCACTAATAGTCCTAGATACTCCGGACAACTCAAATGACAAATTAGCAAGCCTGTCAAAACGCGTATCCATTATAATGACATTTCCCGATGCCGTCGGAAACAAATAAATCTGCACAATAACATGAGATGTCAGTGGAATAAATGTAACGTCAATCCGTGGCCATTTGTCGTCGTTAAATCTTTGGTTGTGACCTACGGGGTGAATAGTTGGTTAACTTTTGGGATTAAGTTTGAACCGTCTTCAGATTTGTGTGTAGGAATTGAGAAGGGACGAGTGATTGTGTACCTATTATGCATTGGTGATTGGGTAGGAGTTTCTGCGGAAAAGAGTGGTGTATTGTGTCCTTTAGTGGATCATCACCATCTTCCTGACTTTGTTCCATTCCACATGGGGTCGTCGCAACACGTTTACTTCTTCCATTCTCCCCTGTCAGAGGTCACGCAAATTTTTTTTTTTTTTTTTTATATCTTTCGTGGTGTTGGATTACAATGCTGACGAAAGCGTTGAGTCTAGTAACAATCCGAAGAAATGGGTTTTATTAACGTGACATTATAAAGTTTTAAAAAAAAAAAAAGTATCGACTGCAATCAATTACGCAGTTATTGTTTCAGTTTACATTAATACGGTTGACGAAGTAACTTTTTCTTCCGTCTCAACTTTCTATTTCGTGTAAATGTTGGTCACTCTTCTTCCCTGTATTCACCCAACCATAAACCTTAACATCCAAGTGTAAGAAGGGGGAAAGACAAAAACTTAATGACAAGTGGACAATGAAGGCGATTCGAGACGCTTGTCGCCGCGAGATTGTCAGGAAACGTCGCGGAACAGGGGGCTCTGACAACTTTATATAATCCTTAATAGAAATCTTGCTGTCTTTTTTAACAAAGGAAAAATAAAAGGGAATTGTTTTTATGACAAGTTATTGTTGTTGTTTTTGTTCATAGTTTGGGAATGGATATTTTTTCTGTTCCGTAATTAAGAGTCTTACATAGTTTAAATTCATACCAACTGGTTATGCTGTCGGTCCCGGCTGTCATTTATAGATCTTTGACTGTCCATACAGGGAAGCCAGTCACACAACCAGTCACACTACCAGTCTTACCAAGGGGCATCGGTTTACCCAGTAACTGCGTGATAGAGTTCAGATAAGTAGTCGTTCCATGTAAAATACTGGTATGCAGCTGCATCCAGTTCAGGTTGGAAGCCGACCCTAACATAGTTGATAATTATCAGTACTGATGGCATAGTGTGATTTTACAGTTTACTTCTTATTGCCATGCCAAGTAGAAGCACGATACACGAACTAGAAAGTACCATTCGGTCATCAACTGATTTCAAACCTCAAACCATAATTTTAAATTGTTGCTCCGTCAGCCACATTAAAACAATAAATAACCAACAAAATGAACAAAATTGAAACTCAACACACGAAGATTTCAGTCCCAATCAACATCGAACCAGACCTGAAATAAACCAAAAACGAAAACAAACTCTTTTAGAAAAGGTAAATGGAAACCCCGGATTTCGTCCGAAGAGGATTATTTCAGACAATCTATTTGCTCGGCAAGCTAAGAGGAGGCCCTCAAGAAAATCAAATCAGACAATCAAGTGGAAAAATCTATGTTCGTTGAACAAACAATCAGCTTTAGTTACTGTGGGCTGAGTGACGTAGGGTCCTCAGTTCCTCACCTACCGTTTATTTGATCTACTCTTCAGTCTCCTGGGATCCTGGTACCTATTTGTTTTAAAGCTTTATTGGTAAGTAATGTGTGCATAGGTCAACCCCTCTAAATTTTTGTCTGGGAATGTTGACCAATATATTTAATGGAGGTTCAGTATGCGTATTTTAAAGTTTATTTGTTTGTACAGTTGTTGAAATGGACGCAGCATTCGGTAGTCATTAAATTCGAATTTTAATTTGCATTTTCTTTCCTGTTTATTTAGTGATTATTATATTAATATGGTAAATAAAGGTCTTTTTTCTTAATTTTGTTTTCCTCATAATTTGAATCATCGGCCCATGTAGAGAAGAAAGTATTCTGTACTAAACTCCTACAATACTATACTATTATTATCAAAAAATGCCACATTCCAAAAAAAAAAATGTTCTAAAAATGAATCTTACATGTAAATCTTTTATTCAATAGAGAAGTTGACATTCTCATAATAATTCAGCCACCGATACTTATCATGATAAATATCAATATATCGCCCAAACATCCGACAGATTATTGATATTATAATCACATCAATAAATAAACCATTAATATATTTCATTACTTTCCCCGCAATAAATTAAACGCAGTCGTAAACCAAAAACCCCATTGTGTCCAGTAATTTATTCACCGTTGGCAACACGGAAAACTTGTCCATCCCGGGAGAGGGTAACCCCGGTAAAAAGGTGTCAATTTTTGAAAGATTGTACCCTGTCATGAATATTATATGAAGGAATCGAGTTAAGGGTATTTTGTGATAATGTTCGACGTCGGTGGATACTGTCGGCCTATGTCATTTCATGAGGATTTGCCCTTTGTTAAAAGTAACACGTAGTATGTCAGGGGGGACTATCGTGTGTGAAATTTGTTGCTGAAAGCCTAGTTATGTTAACGTGATGTTGAGGGATGGGTAGCGGATTTGTATAGAGATTTATTTTTGTTTGATCAGTCTGTTGTTTCTACCTTTTTTATGCTTATCTTGAAAATTAAGTAGATCCATCGATACAGTTCTACAGTGGCCAATAAAAAAAATATAAATAAATAAATATAAATCTCTTAACAATTTGTGGACCCAGGTTGGTCGCTGTAGAAATAATCTGGCGTACTTTCTTGCCCATCCGTTCACAGCCAGCTGCATCTTCCAGCATTTAAACGAAGCCAACGAAACAGCTGTGCTGGTGGCTATATACTGGTCGGGTATTATTTGAGAACATCGACACGCTAAGAAGAAGAAGTTCTGTAAACATTATTCGTCCAAACGGCTTAGATTCTTTTCTTACTTAAAAACAGTTTTGGTTGGTATAAACAAACGAGATAGAACACTGGTCGAAATACAAATTATCTAACAGTAATTTCCACATCTTGTATGAAATAGCTTCACAGATAATTTAGCTTGCTTGATTTTTTTTTTTTTATATTGTGGAGACTTCACTAATATTCCAAGACGTCTTCCCAAGCATTTTCCAGTCCACTAGATGACCGAAGCTCTCCATCAAGGGGGATTTTATTTACTATTCAGCGAAAACACATAAAGC
This sequence comes from Noctua janthe, assembly GCA_910589295.1. Taxonomy (NCBI): domain Eukaryota; kingdom Metazoa; phylum Arthropoda; class Insecta; order Lepidoptera; family Noctuidae; genus Noctua; species Noctua janthe. The sequence continues at coordinate 7,062,257 of OU342561.1, forward strand.
GTTAACGTCCCTATGTCTGCAGTTTTATAAAAACTAACAACAAATGTAATAAATAATAAATTTTACGCGTTAACAGTTCGATAGTGGAATACAAGAACGGAAATCGTAAACTATCGTAAAAATAAGTTTTTCTTTGTCGTCGCCGTCGCCCGTCGAGCGACAGATCTTGTTTCTGATATTACCATAGAGCGTTTTTTATTCTATTTTTATACCTGAATGCGTCGTCGTTAAATGTCTAGATTTTAGCTGAGGAAACAATCTATTGTAAATAACTTAATTTAAATATCAATCTTGATTTTAAGTTCACTGATATATTTTATCATGTAAAAGTTGTTCGAAAGCTAAAATTACAGCGTAATATCTTGTGCCTAGAGCACGTAATTATACGATTATAATTCAGCCAGTCAAATCTGTCATACCTATAAGTTGTAAAGTTTGTTTAAAAAAAGTATTAATTTGCTTTTATTTACTACATTTATTATAATCGTATTGAAAAAAACTAATGATGATTGAAACATTTTTCCAAAACCAAAACTATGTACTTATATAGGTATACGAATTACCTAAGTAATTAATTAGCTGAAAGAAGACCAATTTGACGCAAAATTAATTGAACAAATATTATTAATGAATCTTGTGACAAAACTAATTTAATTAGATATATTTATAAGACAAGCAGAGCCAAAGCAATCATTAGTATATTTCGTTTAATTCAATTTTAATAAATACTATTGCAAACAATCATTACAGTGTTTGAATATTTCTTGTTCGTTAGAAACGATTCTCTTTTGTCTTCAAATATTATGTTTTTAATCTTTCTTGTTATTAAATTAGAATCTTTTGAACGTTAGAATTTGTTAATGAACTTCAGAAATTTAGTTTTCATATGCAGATTTGAGACTTTTCTGTTATTAAGAATGTAATAGAAGCAATTATCTCAGAAATGCCTAGCGTAGGTAGGTACTCCTTAAACACATTGTAATTGAAGTTTCATTAAAATAACGAATTAATTTGGTCTAACTTTATCGAAAATGGTATCAAATATTTAATATAGGTACATCGGTATTAAATGAATTCTATTCTTATTTTTAAATATAAACCGAATTATGGGAATCCTAACCAAATTAAAAAAAAATAACCTTGCGTGTATTCTATCAAATCTAGTAAAATAATAAGTGCATCGGTTAGTAAATGCACCCATCATGTTTCGAAAGCTTAAAAAACGGACAAAAATATTTTACAATTCACCGTCGTCGACACTCCAATTTCATTTTGCTTTCCCAATTTTTATTAGCCATCATTCGCAAGCAAGTCAATTTAAAGTTGTTCTCGTGTTGTATCCGAACGAATAATGTTTATGTCAAACACAACGTTTTGGCGCTAACAAAGATGGCGGAGTGAAACGTCAAGCTGCAACGATTACACTTGGATATTTTTTATTGTTGTAAAATTGTAATCTGCATTTTTCTTGTTGCTGTAGAATTGGGTTCTGAGTTTATATTGTTAAGTGTTTTGGGTAGATAAATTCATTTTTCTAACAATAGCCTGAATTGCTTTTTAAAATAACACTACTTATTGTATTTTTTCATTACTGCGCAAAATTGCATGAACATCAAAAAAATCATGTGCTAAAATTATACTCACGGTTTTTTTTTATTATAGCTCTGCTTTTTCCGAGTTGTTAATGTTATAAAATAAAATAATACTTTTTCAAATACTTTTTAGTAAACTCTGAAAATTTAAAGAGAAGGCCAAAAACCGTTCATCACGTTTTGGTATGAATAAAATAGCACACCAACTTATTTATTATTCAATTCCGAATATCGACACGTTGACAAACCCCAAATGAATTCTCTTTCATGTCGTTAAAGCGACAGGAGTGAAATGGGAAATCATATTAGTATACGGCGGTCCCACTTGAAATTCATTAAAACCTGTTCTTAGTCAAATGTAATAATTTATTTAAGCAACAAAAATCCCCAAAAGTAATATCCATTGAAGCGTATTTAACACAGAGGCGGAGATGAGGACTAGTGATGGGGGACTACGATAAATTGTGATTAGAATGTTGTATTTTTAACGCGTGGTGAATTGTTTTAGACATAAGTAGGAAGTACAATAAAGATAAGGTTATTGATCAAAGCTACAACAAAGAACCAGTTAGTATTTATTAATTAAATTTTCTTTAGTAAATGTTACGATATTATTTTTCGCAGTCGTTCACTCTTGACAGAGAGTTCGTGGTCATAGGGGGTCGGCCACAACTGTGGTCGCTGCCTCCTATTGGCCGCATGGCGAGCACATACTGCCAGAGGGATCTTGGTGACAGATTTGATGGAATCTCTCCATCGTGTTGGTGATCGCCCACGTGATCTCGTGCCTTCGACATTCAACGATGTTATTACATACGTATAATAAAAATAACGCCACGGGAGATTTAATTACAGGAGGACATCACCTGGCTCTTTCCAGCTACGTTGGGGTCAATTTCCAATCTAACTGGATTCAATGAAGTACCAGTATTTTACGTGACTGCCTATTGAACATCCATACCAAAATTACTCGATAATACAACATCACTTGACACAACAATTATCTGACTTTCGGGCCGCAACAACTGTCCATGACCAACAAATGACTACTAGTACTTTCTAAAGCACGGAGGAATCTTGGTATCATTCACCTAACATAGAAAACGGGATATTTGCCATGTTTAATATTTTTATCACGGATAAGTTTATCCGTGATCAAGGCGCTTGCAACAGCTCCGAAATATATCGGGAACTCAAAACAAATAGTAAACATGGTAAATATCCCGTTTTCAGTATTAAAGATAATGTTAAAGACCATGTTAGTTTAAAAACTTAATATATCATTCACCTGTTTAGAGATTAAACTCGGTAATTAAAAGTAACACTCGATAAAATGCTCCGGTTTTACCCCCTCACTAAAAAGCCAAGGCTCACAGCGACGTATTATCACATAAATAATTCAGCATATCTTTCTCCGCATTATGTCATTTACAGCGTTACCTTTTAGAAGAGTATTTACACAAAAGAAGAGAGAATCAAAAATGATAATTACATGCAAATCTGGGGATCGTTTGAGGGCACTTCTCTTTAAAATGTCTGCCTCTATTTGATGTTTAGGAAGATTCTTTTTTAGATCCTTAAAATGGTTGAGTGGAGTAATGACAAGCTTGAATGAGCTGTTAGCTGCGTTTAATATTTATGTCTGTTAATGCAGTTCGAATAATCCCTTGTACTTACATTGTTTTCGCGAGGAACTTTTTTTTGAAGTAAGAAAAACGTAAGCACGTACCTATCCGAGTCTTTTATGACGAGTGGTTTGGGATAACTTCAGTAACTTATTGATGCACATAAAATACACTTCATTTCCACTGTTCCACTAGGGCCCTTAACATATATAGGATGGAGGAGATATCGCGCACAAACACTACCATACCACTTATTCAGTATATCGTTCTGTTTCCATTATCATCTGCCTAGCCTTTTCCCAACTATGTTGGGGTCGGCTTCCAGTCTAACCGGATGCAGCTGAATATCCGTGGAACGACTGCCTATCTTACCTCCACAGCCCAGTTAGTACTGGGTAATACGATACCCCTTGGTAAGACTGGTATCTCGTTCTGTTCTCCGAAATTTTTAAAAAAATCTACTGTTTCCTACAAAATTTCAAAACCTACACAGTCAAAATTTGAACAGCTGTTTTTTTTTTTTAAATTACCGATAAATGATGTAATGAATACGTGGTAAACGTTTTGTGCGTCGATGTTCCATCCACCCTGTATACAGGTTAATCGACACGTAATATGAACTGTGTATTCTTCCCGACACATCTCATACACTTTAGTTACACCGTGTATGTTTCGCTTTTTAGCTTCTTAAAGAAAGTGAAGACAACACAATATTTTCCGCATATCTTACAGATGTCTACTACTATGTAAAACAACAAGAAACCCTAAAACATTGTATATTCAAACATTGTTGCCCCAAGATTCTTTCAAGCGCATCTTCGGTCCAAAAAAACAAACTAAAAATTCTCGTTGACATCAAGTATTCGTGGAACGAACGGTCTTCGTTAGACCCGACCCATACCTGCACTGCATATGTTACCATGCACAGTTTTTCAACTAAAATCCTATTCGTATTGTTTATTCGTTACAGGTTGACGTACCTATAGGGACGACAAATCGAATTCTCCCTTTGATTTTCAGATACAAGTTGGTAAGAAAACCAAAAGAAAAGCGAATAAGTTTAAGATTAAACATGTCATTTCAAGGTATGTTTGGGTATTTTCCCTGAAAGCATATCGAAAAAGTGGCAACACCAGATTACTTTTATGAATATGAACAATGAAAAAAAGATACATCACTATAGAAAAGAATATACCTACGGTGGCTAGATATTTATTATACGGGGTTGTAAAGTACGCTCGAATAACTGATAGATTGACGTAACGCTGAAAATTCAAGGAGAAGACGATATAGGATTATTTGATACGTTTTCAGTAAAAAAAATTAAATTGAAATGAAATGATGAAATCTTTTTTCCTATTTTCCAATGACAACAGATCTCTTACAAATCGGCTAAAGCAGCGGATATTCCCAGCCATAAAGTCATAAATTCATTCAACGTGACTGTAGAATTGATGACACAATAAGAAAAAGCAATCGACGAACATCTGTTGGTGACTTGTCTTAAAACCCTTCTCACCTAACCTAACCTAACCATTACAAAGTCTCTTAATTCCCCACTAGATTATCACTCCTAAACATCTTAATCACTCACATTAACATCACCAATCTAATATTTTCCCCGAATAATGCCAAAAAGCGCCATAAATTTCTTGGAATGTCCCCATAAATATATATTAACGAGAGATCAAGACAAAGGAGCTAACGGCTCAACCCTTCTCCTTAACTAATGTATTTCATTATAATAATTGCTGTAGCCACAGGAGTGACCTCTTAGGGCGAGTTTCACTGAAGCTAAACGCGATCAACAGATCTTAAGATAGAACAGGGGTCTTGATTCTCCATACAAATGTATTCCCCTTTTTTTCTTCCTGAATAATGCCTCTAGAGCAATCTTTTTTTTTCATAAAATTCAGGTCTACTGTAGACACGTCCCCGTCATATCATTTTTTCAGCAAATAATGACACTCCAAAAATTACAAAAAAATGCCCCATTTTTACGGCCGTGACTACCAGACAAATTCTAAAAGTTTTTAACATAAAAGAAAATGTTAGAAACCTAGACATGTTCTTTTTAAATTTTAATGTCAAAAATAATTGAATCGGGTCAGTTTTCGAGGAGAAAAAAGGAGAATACAAAACGTCGATCTCGTCAATTTTTGTGATATGATCGGTCTGATTTGCAGCTGTCACTATCACACTCTACGGGGGCAGGCTTGGCGCAACGCGACGGCATTAGTTTCTTAAAATACCTATTTTTCAAATTCCTCGCAGGCCCTGTTCCCTCCTCTTAACCGTGATTCAGAGCACTGACAGCTCTGAATTACATAATCACTATGGAATATTGTGTATTGATCGAGATTAGTTTCGTTGGTGAAATCTGCTCTTAGGCAATGAGTCGAAGTTCGTTTGGAGAATATTAATTAATCATTCTATTATTAAGATTGTGTGTTAATAATGAAATCACTTTGATTATGATTGTTAAGTCAATTTGTTTTATTCTATTTGCGTTGATTTTGGAGTGGTTCGATTGTTCTACGTTTCTACAACGGTTTGAGAATGTATTTAGTATTTATTTAATACTTGCTCTTGCCCGGGGCTTCGCCCATGTCCAGGTTAAAAACATAAATGAAAAAATAAACGTTTCTAACATATTTTTTGGTATTTTTACGTACTTACTTACAGTTAGATATTCAGTTGGTTGATTTGCTTAAGGGAAAAGTTAAATTTACACATTTTTCCGTTTCCTCGAAATATTGTTCTGAACATTACTTGCAGCGCCATCTATTACGGCGACACTGCACTATAATTATGAGTTGCTGATTTGAAAAATAAAAGTGTATTTATGAAAGAAGTTACTTACATAAGTAGTTTTGAAGTAAAAATTATGTAATAAAACAACATAAATTGGAGTAGAAGACACTCAGAACATTAATGTTAGAAGTTAAATTAATATGTGATCTCATTGAGTAAGTGCTTTTGCAACAAACTATTTTAATACCAGTTTGTAGTGTTTTTGCATCACCATAAATCGATGATTTAATGGCTTGATAAATACTAAATGTGAAACATAAAGCTCCGTAGCTGACTAACTAGACAAATAGTTTATTGTTGTAGCTCTTAATATATTTATAGGCCTATTTGTTCGAATATATTATTATAAGTAAAGGTCGTATTTCTTGTTTCATTGAGATTTCTGAGTATTCACGGTCACTCCAACCCTCAATGGTATAAAAGTCGATCAACAAAGTATATGTCATGGTCACATGCTTTTTCGTTTCTTTAACTTGGCAACACTTTTACAATAAATAAGTACATCGATAGACTTATAACACGTTTTTCAAGTTACGTGCCCAACTTTTAACAAGTCATTTAAATAAAATTCAAAAAGAAAGTCAATAATTTCCAAACGTAGAAGTTTCTAGAAAGTTTGTAGCGAATAAAAAAGATTTTATTCGGCCGATTAAAGTTTGAAAATAAGCAAGTTGCTCAAACATAATTATAACTTACACAGCGAAAAAAAAATATAGAAACTAAACGAAAATTAAGGCTATGCAAATACAAACAAAACCAATAAGTACATTCACGAAAATGTATGAAGAATAAATTTTTAATAACCCGTCTAGACCAACATTTAACAAAAAGCGATTTCAGCTTCGCCAATCTCAAGTTTTCCACTTAAGCAGCAAACACAACCAACATTGATCGGAATACTGTTTTATTTGTGGTGGATCGACTCCGTTCACTCAGCATTCATTCACTCATTCCTCTTGTTTAGACTCAATCACATTCAACGTAATAAAAGAGAAAATAAAAACTATAATGAAGTTAGTTCATCTTGCAAATATTTTCTCGTCTGCCAGCAGGAGAAATAATGATCAAGAAGTTGTGCCAACGTTGCGAAAGTTTTCTCTGTATTCGAATTCGCTGTTACGGCTAATTTTTGTGTTAAGGTTTTATTATTATTTGCATTTTTACTGCATCAGAGGTTTTATAACTACTTTGGCGTAATGAATAGTAATAAATCTGACGAAAGTAAAAATGAGTGAGACTTGAAGGCAACAGAGCAAATTAGAAACTGTGCAATCGAAAGCACCCTAAATAAAACACCCTATTCTGACAGGGTCAACAATTTAGGTGGCAAGAGTTTATGACAGACATAACGGGGTCATAAAAAGTCACGATTTATTTTATTGTTTTACGTTTGTAATGCTAGTTTTAGCTAATGATGTAATATTTTGTATTTCATGGAAATTACCATATTTACGTCATAGAATTCAAAGAAATCAGAAACAAAAAGTCAGTACCTACTTACTTATATCTTACTACAGGTTTTTCTCGCGGTTGCGGTCCTGTTATGTAGGGAAATTAACCCACGGTGACGATTTAAATGTAGACTGACACTCGGGAATAATAGTAGCTTACCGAAGCTTAGTGAAATAATTTTTGGATCGGATCAGCTCCGAAGTTTCTCCCTACATACAAACTTACAAACAATTTTTACCTATTTATAATATTAGTATTTCTACGCAACCCGCTTTCTTACCTTTAAATTCGTCTTTTTCCCTAACCACTCCATAACATTCCATCATCTGCCTAGCCTTTTCCCAACTATATTGGGGTCGGCTTCCAGTCTAACCGGATGCAGCTGAATACCAGTATTTTACATGGAGCGACTGCCTATCTGACCTCCACAACCCAGTTAGTACTGGGTAATACGATACCCCTTGGTAAGACAGGTTGTCAGACATTTTTTGGGCCACTGACTACCTAACGACTGTCAAAGATCTACAAATGACACCCGGGACCAACGGCTTAACTTGCTTTCCGAGGCACGGAGGAAACTCGGTATGTAATGGGTGGTCACCCATCCACAGACCAACCTAGGCAAGCACGGCTTAACCTAAAGATCGATCCGAGCGGTTGTTATTATTTAGCCACGAGCTCCTTCATTACATTCCATAATATGCAAAACCAATACACACATCCAAAATACCTAATTCCCAGTAACTGCCCCTTAACACTGCCCGGTATTAACAAGGATTATACACGAACTTCTCAACAACGCAATATTGACTTAAGTTCGTTGTCTTGTTGCCATCAATCTGCTAAAATGGCCGCCGGTACAAAGTTGCGTCCCTCAATGCCCAAGAGGTCACTTCCTCTTATAGTTAATTATAATAATTGGTAAAAGGGTCCACCACGTGCGTTATATTGAATAGCCACTTTGTGTTAACGAACTGTCAGGGCGATTTATGCTTTTAAATAGAATACATATTTGGGTGTGTGTGTGCCAGTTTTTTAGCGAGGGGAGTTTTTTTGAGGGTATACATTTTTAATAGGCGAAACAATACAAAGATTTACCAAAGTATACGTGATTTAACTCGGTCAAGTAAATCGATAAAAACTGAAACTTATGTCGGAAATTACTGGTTACAATTTTAAATGAGTTAAAAAAAGCACTGTTCGTTTTGTGGTAGGAACATAACTTTATTCCACCCCTTTTATACGAACTGGAAATACGTAAACTAAAACTAAAATTCCTTGCATGAGCAAAAACCGAGTGTAAAATCTCACCGCAACAAACAATATTTATAACAAGAATAAAATTAAAAAAAAACCAGCGTAAACCTTATAAAATTTCCATTTCCTTTACAAGTACAAATTACAATGAGGGTCTCAATTGACGCATAAACTAATTACCTGTTCTAGATAGCATGAGACCCTTCATTTATACTGCGTAACTTAATTACTCACACTCACAGAAGAGCTCCATACTACACAACCGACCAAAACACGAAGACCCCTGCAAACAGAACTAACCGGGAACAACACACGAGCGTAACAAAACATGGAACTCACACAGAGGTCAATAAAACTGGCCGGCTTACTACGTATTACTGAGGTATATTTGAAAATGTAGATTAGCTATTGCCTCTTATAACATGGCGAAGAGGAAAGTCAATTACTTGAACATAGTTCGAATGCGTAGTATGTTAGTTGAAGAGCAATGGAAACTAATAAATTCGCGAAATTGCCAATATAATGGCGTCTTTGACGAGAAATCGAATTTTCAAGGGTTTTAGATGCTCGGAATTTGATAGGACGACGTTTATGTTCGGGTAATGAGTCTAAAATCTGATTATATAAATGTAAACAGACATAGCATTAGTCAAATAAAGGGGCATTCATTCAAAAGGCAAGGTTCAAATATTAGGTTTCTTGCCTACAAGTGACTGGAAACAAAAACAACGTTTTTAAATAATGTCGGGATAATAGGGAATACCAGTTTTTAGATCTTTTTTTTCTTTTCTTAAAAATAGACGTGATTAAAATTTATTCCAGCCAAAACTTAAAAGCAACGAGAAATATAGGTTTTCATATTGCACTCACTTTTTCTAAGTTTTGTCTGCAGAGCTCGCAGTCAACACATCACTTACTTGCAACTTGGCCACAATTCACGAACAATAACAGTTACAAACAAAACTTCTTATGATATACAGCCCACAGTTTCATTTAAAATAGAAAACTTTAAAATATCCTTTTTCCCACAGTATGTTTATATTTTGCCGGTAAACTTTTAATGTATGCCCGTTTCGCCTGTGAATAGGGAGATTCTGTGGTGGGGGGGAGGGGGGTGAAACTTGCTCCGTCGATTCCAGAAGCTTGAAGAACTAATTTAACTGCGTTCCCTAACCGCCACTTCAATAAATTCTAAACTAGATATATATTTTTTACTAAGTTTCAATCTTTTAGAATTTACAACGACCTTCGAGAAAGTTTTTAAAGTAGAAACAGATTCGGATCGCTAGTATTTGAATTTGGAGATGGATCTTTTTAAAAGAAGAAATCACGTACGTGATACGAAATGTTTTGTTATTTTTTTTTTATTAATCTGACTGAAGTAACAAACATTTCATTTATCCTCAAAATAGATGTATGTTCTAGAGTTCTATTTTTAAAGTTGATGTTATAAAGGGTGTAAATAGACCCTTAACACATCCGAAAGACACTCGTTCTCCCCGTCTTCGTGATCGTTTTTTTTATTCTAGACCATACCTGGGAACCTTCTAGTTACGGAGATATTGGGGGTCAAAGTTCCAACTTTTTCACAAGTTATTTTTTTAAATGCATGTTTTTAATGTAAGATTTTTGCTTTACACACGTCCACGACCCCCGTACTATTCAATCCATCCAATGCTTTGAGTGCTTTCCATCGAGTCCTACCTTAAAACGTGATTTTTACCCCAAAAAAAAAGTTGATTCCCAGCAATAATTTTTGCGTTACTTATTTTGATGTACAGAATGCTTGGTTGACGGATATGTGAAGGGTCTGTTTACACCCTGTATAGTATCTACCACTCATGATTGAGTTAGAAATGAAGCCAGATAAAAAGAACATCCTATACCGATGGGATTAGGTCTCTACCGGAAAATGTACAACAATACGGTACTGTGTGTTATGTCCCTTGAATTAAGTTGGTACTTAATATGTAGGTTACATCATGGTTGGTACAAATAAAGGGTAAAAGTAATCTTACCATCAGAATACTAAACCCGCAATATTATAACAAACAGCCCGACATAAACACCCACTCTAAGAGGTGATATCTAGAAATTTTCATAGCCATTTCACAAAATGATATCTGCAGTCCTTGTCAAAGTAGTTTTCCTAATTAGACGGCCGACTTTACGCCATGCATGTTAACGACTGACATTTGCATTCGGATCCCGGTTCATGCCTTAAGGGGTGGTTTCACTGTGCGAGCCGAAGAATTTGAACAAAGAAAGTTGTTCGTACAAGATGCTTGGGTGTAAGTGACTTGTTCGAATATCATAATGATTTGACCGTCACAAAATTGGCAGGAACTGGACTCTTTATCGTCATAATTTTTAATTACTTAAGCGAAAGAGGTGCAAATGTGGCGTTGGTTTAAAATCTCACTAAGTAACTTACTTCTACAAAAGCGAAAGTTTGGATGGATGGGTGTTTGTTACTCAATCACGCCTGAACGGTTGAACGGATCTGGATGAAATTTGGCACAGAGATAGATTATAGTCTGGAATAGCACATAGACTACATTTTTTTTTCTTACGCATACCCATCAAAATTACCACGCGAACGAAGTCGCGATCGTTAAAATAATGGAGCGAGGAAATCGAATGACCCAGTCAGGAAAAGCTAACCCAAGAAAAGAAAAGCCAACTCCATGCAATGAGAGACAGTGAACGTACTTTACGTTCACTCTCTTAGCTTTTGTCTGGTCTGGTCTTTTCATTCTCAATTATCCTATTAAAATTAACTGAGTGTACTTGCATTTCTGTTCAGACATCTAGCTTTATTCAATCAGTATATTTTTTAAACATGTAAAGCCAAAAACACACGAGCACCGACCGAACATTCGCCTCCCTAAAACGTCAACATAAATGACACCGAGCAAAGCTGGGGCAACTGTCAAAATCACCACGTGATCATTACACCGGGGAATGAGTCGGAAAATGAACGCTCACGGATAATTGGCGGCCCGGAATGAATTTGTGATTCTGTAATGTGATATTTTGATGAGGTGCGGATGACGTTGGCTTAGCTGTACACAATGTAGAAATGCTGCGTTGTTTTGGTTCAGTGATTGGCATGGTGTGTTAGCGTAATGCTCAGTTATTGGGTGTTTGAATTTCGAATTGTCATTTAGCTTCTGTTTCTGTTTGAACGGCAATTCATGTGACTGTCGTCAAATCGAAATATGTAAGGATCGTTGCAGGTGGGGTTCTGTAGTTTATGCCGAACCCCATCGGAAAAGGCGTGAGCTTATGTTATTTATTTTATGAGGCATAACTTTATGTATGTCCTATACTATTATATGAGCAATATTTGTATACACCGTGTTCCGGACGATATGCATAAACTTCGACCATGTTTAGACCACGGAAATAAGCATTTTTCATTATGGACACATTAATGGATTCTTATTTTTTGTTTTTATTTTTAGTCTCGGGTTCCTCTCGTACGTGCAAATGAAATGCAAATAGCATTTGATAATTTAATTGCACTAAGCGGCAACATAGGCCAAATTAAGACCCTTTCTTACTGCGTAACTCGATAATTATAATTATAATTAAAATTTAATTTTAATGAAATTACAAATATCTTTGTAACGAACTTTTTAAGTACTACTTCATAAGATTTGATTTATAAAAGCTATAGAAGCGTTTGCCAAAGTTTATGGATAACGTGAAGAACACGGTGTATAATATATATTTGTAATCACGTTTTCGATTTTGTTAAAAGTTGCAATATAGCGGTTTACAGGGGTGAAAAATAGATCTAGCTACTTCTCAAGTAACTATGTGTCAGCAAATCACAAATCTGCGAGCTGATTTTCTTAATGCTAAGGTTCCATTAGACAATACAATGGATCTAGGTTTGGAATTGCTAACTCTTTTTAGATATATAAGGTCTATCTTTTCATACACGAAATATCTTAAGAGTAACTTCTATAAGTCGTAAAGTCGCCACAGCAACGAAAAAAAAAAAAATATTTGAGTGTTTTTTTTTTACAAAATTATTATAATTCTAAAATTTTTTGTGACTTTTTGCATAAAACCTTTACTCCCATATTCTAACAATGACAGTAGGTAAATACGATGTAGTAAACTAGCGTAATGGATGCTTAAGAATAAGGAGCCAGTATTTATTTTGTGGGTCAAGTAATTTTAAATTATTTATTTTTTATAAAAAAATATACTCAGATAAAAAAAATCCCTTGAAATGGCTTTGTTATAGCCGTTAAATGATTCCCTAAAATATTTCGTGTATGAATAGTTAGACCGTATATATCTAATGTCCGTATTATAGAAAATCATCTTTTTCATCTAACATACTCTACAATCCTGTTGATTCTACAATGCAAAAGATTGTGAAGAAAAGCCAAGTAAGCACTTTCTAATAAAATTAGAAGCTCATAAAGGTATCTCTTTATCCAGCTTAAGAGTTTCTAAAGCTATTGCTACAAGCATATAACCGAGCAATTCAAGCCAGCATTATATTGTTATGGCGCTATTTACCGTAAACTGATATAAGTGGCGTCTGGGGTTCTGCACTGTACTTTATTATTGAGGAAAAGGCTAGACGAGCGTAGACTAGCGTAATTTAAGTCGCTAAGAATGAGTAGAGGAAGTTATGTTCGATTTGTTTAGTAGTTCTTTTCGCAAGAGTGGCAAAATGGTCGTAAATTATCGAGAGAAACTTTTTTTTTTTTTCGCATCGGAAATCTTCAAATGTCACCAAAAAATCCTCACTCTGGGCGGAGCGGAAGGAAGTGTCAGACTTGTACTGACTAAAACCATCCATGTTCCTTCTTTGCCCTTTGTGTTCCAGGGCGACGGTATCTCTTTCGAACTGTCCCGCAGCCCATCGAGTGAAACTTCACTTTAGCAAAAACTGAAGGGAACAGCGAAGGCATGTTCAAGAAGTACATTTGAAGACATTTGACCTTCACAGACCCGTGCTGGTCCCGCTTGTTAGATTAACCTCCCATTGAGAGTAGGCCTGTGTCCCAGCCGTGGGAACATTATAGACTGATAAAATGTAAGCATTCCATTGTAAATGATCGCTAAACAGTCATGATAATGACAATTAATTGCTCAGCCTATGCCTTGTGTGAGCTTTTCAATAGGTTGAATATACCGGTTATTAGACTAAGGTCTTTTAAGACTTTTTCTTAATTAAGAGGCTCTCAACAGTAAATCAGTGCGTACTTTCTTTAATGAAGCATTTGAATTATCGTCGAGTTTCATTTAAATTGCTTTCCGTTGATTAAGATTGTTATAAAACAATAAATTCATCTTTTATTCTATAATTACAATTTAAGTGAAAAATATGGCTAAAATTGTGATTTTAGATTAATTTCCATACCATTTTTTGTAGACTTTAAAATTATTAAGTGCCATTTTAATTAATTAAAATTAGGAATTTCATTTTTATTAATTTCGCTACACCATTAAGCCTGTAAAAGAGTTAATCCTATTATGAACAGGCCTTTAAATTTCAACCTTAATTTTCCTAAAAAGCCTTGAATTTTTTTAATAATAAAAACCATTACCAATAATTCCAGTTTTTTCATCACTCGACTTGTAGTCCTTTTATGTATAATTTATAGATGGCATTATTACCATCTTTAATTAATTACAATTAGAACTAAACTCAACACAATTTTAAAGTTTGGTCTGACCGACTAGACCAGAATTTGGCTGCAGACACCTAGTTCACACAGAGACACAGTTTCACAGCTACTTCAGTATATTATCTGTTAAAATCCGGAATATCCGCACTTTAGGCATGTAAACCTTTTTTAAAAATAGTTCAGAATCATACAGGGTGTAAACAGACCCTTAACAAAGCCGTCAACCAAGCATTCTGTACATCAAACTAAGTAACTTTACGCAAAAATTATTGCTGAAAACGCCTTTTTTTTTGGGGTGAAAAATCACGTTTTACGGTAGGAGTCAATGGAACACACTCAAAGTATTGTGGTGATGAATGGATTGAATATGAATAGTACAGGGCTCATAAAGTAAAAAACTTATATTTAAAACATGTATTTACCCCCAATATCTCCGTAACTAGGAGGTTCCCAGGTATGGTCTAGAACAAGAAAAATGGTCGCAAAGACGGGGAAAACAAGTGCCTTTCGGCTTCGTTAAGGGTCTATTTACACCCTTTATACCTACACAATATAGACAATTTACAAGTATCTCCAAAAAAAATAAAAATAAAAACACTTAAATTTTCTGGAGCCAATAAGACAAGTTTTTTCATCTCTCGACTGGTAATACTTTCATGTATAGTTGCTAGATAGCAGTGAAATTGCAGCTCTCTCCCCAGGGATATTACCGCGCTTCCTTGCTATGTAAAGTACCTTCCTGTTCATCGAAATATTGTAGACTTGATACTATTATACTGTATTTATGTTTTGTTTACATTAACTTTGGCTGGCTCCCGGAGGATGGAAGAATATTTTGTAGATATCGGTTTGCGATGTTGTTGGGTACAAAAATAATGGTGTTTGAAGGTTTTGAGTGCACTTTTAAGGTGAAATTGAGGCTAGGTTTATTTTTCTTATGTGCACAAGCGACAAGTACTTATGAATCTGATGTAGTATGCAGCAGTAATACAACCAGCTAGCAAGGGTGGTTGCGAAAATGGCGATTTGCCGACGTGTGCGCTTTTTAAAACACCCTGTTCAGGGAATGATATTTAGGTACATACGTGGTTATTAAAAATAAAAACAAAAATTCACTGACAGACAACGCACTGTCTAAAAAGCTGGGTCTAAAAGTATGGATTTGGTAAAAGGCTTAGGCTTTCTATAAATAAAAATTAAGCATATGTTGGGGTTAAATAGGGAATGGAATTTTGATTGTAAGTTCTTCATTTTTGTTGGTAGGAAACCCCATCAGGCACGGCTTCCTACCAAGAAAATTCTAAACAAAATTCAATCCAGTAAAACAAAGCCATGCATTTAAACAACCTAATAAACAAAACAAGGGTCCAAATAATTACTCAGTACAGGACTACAGGTACTCGTATTTATTAAGAACAGCGAGAGGGGTTGATTATGCACATGCCTGCCGAAAGTATTATAAAAAGGCTTTTGTGAACCACCCCTTTCAGCGTACGAAATGTTCTATGAAATGCTCTTTTATTCGTCAAGAGACGTACGAATAATGGCGTCGAAAACATGAGCTTGCAGAAACAGATACTCGTCCTTTTAAACAATACGCGTTTTGATAATATAACGCTTTTTGATGAGGGTTCTGTACAAAGCCAAGAGGTTCCGCGCAATTGGTGGTGCGGGTTTTTTTTTGTTTTGTTTAAAATTTCTCGATGCTCATTTTTTTGGGTTGATTTTTAAACTTAGAAGGGGTTAGTAGTTGTGTTAGTATGTTTGCTGATTCCGGGTTCCTAATTTACCTTTTGAAAAACACTCTGAGTACAAATTAAACTCATGCACTCATTTTTGACACTTGATACTTAGGTGGATGTCAGCTTCGTGAAAAAAGGGAAAACATGAAAGGAAAACTCTAATATCAAGCATTTTTTGAAACAGTAGTTATGTAAGGATCAATTCTTTCAATACAGAGTTGGCAGGACAGAATGTTTCTAGTATTTACTTACTCACTAAGCAAAAACAAACGTGCAGAAAATTCTAACTTCTACGTCTCCAATTATCTTTCTCGATACATTTTCGGAATATCTCCGACTCAATAAGGGACGCGAAACATTTTACATAATAACCAAAGGTAGATAAGATAACGTCTAACTTCAAACATAGTTCCACAACACATAAATAAAGTTACATCTGCGTAATAATCTCCAGAATGCAAGCTCTTCATCCCTTTCAAAGTTCGAAGGTACCAATCAAAGCGGTTTATGATATTACAGTAGAATTTACATCGTAAACACTAACTGCTATCAAAATTCCCCAATAGTTCCTCTTAAAGGATTACGTTTTGTAAACTAAAATGGGACGCAATCATCATCTTGCGGACCAGGATTACATGAGGGCATAGGATTATTGGACAGGGCTGTCCAACGCTAGTTATGTAAAATTTTGACCACTCCATAAGTGTAATACGAGCTTCATCTAAGAGGATTATTATTACGACGTGTAAACTACAGCACAGATTTCGGTGTTTTTTAATCACAAAAATGCAAGACTAGATCATAAAGTTCCTGTCTCCAAATTGAGATTACACATATTTTTCTTTAGTTAGAAGAACTGGCGAACTGTAAACGTACTAGGCACATCTCTGCCCAATCCTTCGGGGGTTACGGCGTGATGATTTATGCTACGTGTAGTGCTTTTTTCGATCTATTTACTAGTGTTCTAAACAAAGTGTTATAAGTAGCTGTAGAAAGTAAATTAACCCCTTGGTGAGACAACCCTGCGTCCAACTATGTCTTACTTATGCAATAGCCGTCTCGCCCGCGGCTAAACATCCTTTGGTCCTCTACAAATATTCCATATAATGATTCGCTTTTAATTATTATTGGTAGTGGCTAAGTTTTGTTTGATGTATTGATTAAATTCGTGTTTGTTGCCAAGTGCCGCCATGGTGGATCGTGTACTTGTGTCAATAGAGCTCCCGTGGGGGGCGTATGTCGTGAGTATTGTGGGGTGAAATCGAAATCCAGTGACAAAGTTTTGAGGAGTAATTATTTTGCGGTTTTCATTTGGAGATGGCATTGAGAACAATGTGGTGTTTTGGGGGTGTAGATTTTCATTTGTTTGTTAATGACTTTTTAAAGAGCTACGCATTCTACATCTTGTTGATTAAACGAGACTCGTGGGTGTGACGAATTATTGGACAATAAGGTGATAATCTAATAATTAAAAAAAAATCGATGACATGTGATAACTACCAACCCGCACTGGGCCCGCGTGGTAGATTATAGCCCACTCCCTCTCATAGAGAGGAAGCCGTGTTTCCCTGCAGTGGGAATGGCTGATTATGGAAGATGATAATCCACAGTCATATAACAAATATTTTTTGAAAATAAAACCTAGACGACCCATCCCAAATTCAATGCACTCAACAAAATAGTGTCTAAAATAAACCACAAACTAGGTACATTATCACCACATAAAACAGATATACGAAATGGAGAAAACACGACATTAAAGGGCGTTATCAACACGGTATCATGCCTCAGTAATAAATACTCGCTCAGTGCCCGTAACACTGAAAATTTCATACACGGAACGTAAAAAGGAGCGAACACTGTCGCGAACTAAACGACTAGAAACTTTACGAGGGCATAAACATAAAAAAACTCATCGGAAAAATATGAAAATATACCTAATGTTCCATACGTATGTGTTGGGATAAAAGTTTACCCCATCTAGTGGGTACATCGCATTGTATTTCCCTATAGAAGTCATAAACATGATGGTTAGCGGGCAGCGTCTCTTCCCCACCCCCTTTGCACCCCTCAGACGGGCTTTAACGTCTAAAGTTCAATTTTATTTCAGTCTTTAGTGCAGTCTATGCGAGAGAAAATGTTGCGCTTCCCTGTCCATTAACCGGTTTAAATTAGACTTTTAATTTTTAAAATGAATTTATCTTTTAAAGGATCGGGCTTTGATAAAAAAATGGAGGATTTGCGCAAAAAGAAAGATGTTATATAGAGGTATTTTAAAATTAATTAACTAGCAAGGCACCTTAGCTAGTAAGATACACAGCATTGTTGTCTGCTCGTTCCAAAACTATCTTTATTAACAACTTACTTACATATTTTTGTATCTCGATAACTGACTACAGGCTGACCAATTTCGAAGTAAAGCAATAATAAAACATTTCTACATGTCACCACAATCCTCATCATCATCATGATTCTCCTGCCCTTATCCTAATTTATTTGAGGTCGTGGCGCAGCATTATTTATTTATTTACCACCAAATTATAGCCACATTACAGACCAAGTCTAATACGATGCTACAACATAAAATAAAACAATATAAACAGTAAAATTACATTAACAAAAAAAATATTAAAAATTATAATAGCTATAGTTAAAACATCAATACTTTTACCCCTTTCGATTATCATTTGTGCTCTTTGAACAAATGTCGGCAGGTTGGTTGGTATGTCGGAATGGTGGCAGCATGTCTTCTTCTTCCATACTTCTCTATTACTCGTCATCTCTGCAGTCACATCCTTTCTTTCATGACACCACAAATAATATAAATATTTTATTTTTTTCATTTTAATCATCACAAAACAAAGAGCCAACAGTGGATCATTTTAATTTAAATTAAATTAAACGCGTAAACACAATTCCTACAAAGCATCAACATGAAACAAAGCAATAAAAACAAACGCACGGCGAAAATTTTCCACAAAATTAACTACGCTTTGAAAAATGTATTCTAATAAAAACCATTTCCCTGTAAATAAAGGCAATTTTTAATAATTACGTTATGGTACCGTTTGAAGTAAGAACGTCTATCAGTGGCGTGCCGTTTAGGATATCAAGAGGCTTGGGCATAAGCCGCAGGAGCAAATAAAGTTATGCCCAGAACGCTTCGTAATGAGAGTTCATTGGATTACGAGGCTTATGTAACCCCCAATAATAATAATATTAACCCAAAAATGCACGTGTACCCTGTGGTATTAAATAACTGACTCAATAATGTCTAATTTGGTCTGAACGGACTCGCGTGAATTCTTGCCTCGGGGTAAGGGTTTCACGAAGCCCGGCTTGCGGTTCTATGTTTACGGTTATTTTCATTACGCTAAACGTTCAGTCTCTTGTGTTTATTTTTAAACATAATTCGTTTCGGGTTTACGAGAACAAGTGGGTGTCTAAGTTATGTGATGTAGGAAAGTACAATTAAGGTTGTCTATTGCTTGTTTCGAAAAAAAGTAGGGGCTTTCTGAAACACCCCACGAATTACTTTGTTTTTGCTTCAAAATTAAATCTTATTCATAGCTAACTATAGTACCTATTTATAATTAAAATAGTCATTTATATTAAGGATTAATATTATGATGGCATTATCTACGGCTCAAAAATCACCGGCAAATGATTTACT
The DNA here is from genome assembly GCA_910589295.1 of Noctua janthe. NCBI lineage: Eukaryota > Metazoa > Arthropoda > Insecta > Lepidoptera > Noctuidae > Noctua > Noctua janthe. Next base: position 7,082,072 of record OU342561.1, read on the forward strand.
GGAATAAATACCCTAATATTTTGTATAGTTACTAAATACTTGTTTGTACAAGTAATCTATAAAAAATTAGCCTCAAGTGGAACAAATATATTCCAGAAAACACTTAGGTATTCTCTAAATCCAGACACACAGTTTCAAAAACCTTTTTTCGTCCTTAACGTCCATTAAAGACCGTAATTCCAATTTTCTCTAAAATATTTGTGAAAAGAGGTTTACGTTCAATCTTTCCGATGCAATTTAGAAGGACATAGACAATGCACGGGACGGGACGATCATTTATTTATAAAGCTATAGTGTATAGTCGGGGATGTCGCCTAGACACGTCCCAAGCATGCTTTTAAATTTAATACAGTGACATTGCAGTGATTTTCTAGTGTTGAAATGACACTGTTACTTGTTTAACTTTAGTTTAGTGAAATTCTGTTTGCATATCAGTTGAAGGATTATACTTGGTTAACTGGCTTTTAAGAGGGACAATTGATGCAGTCATTTTTAGTCATAAAGAGTGTGCGTTTATGTGGGTGACGTTTTCCTACGTAGCCATTGCTGTAGACGCTACGTAGCACATCTTAGGTGCTGCGTAGGCGCTGCGTAGCACCTCTTAGATGCTGCGTAGGCGCTGCGTAGCACATCTTAGATGCTGCGTAGGCGCTCCGTAGTCACCGTACAAAATATCAGTATTAACAAAAGAACTGTTAATAATTATGTTATTGGAGTTGACTTTTCTTGTTTCTTTGTGGTAGGTAATGGATTTTACCTTTCAAGTTCAAGTTTTTCTTACTAAAACAAATTAATACTTTCTCAATTCATGCATGTGCATGCGATATAAACCCGTGTTATCATCCGGTACAGCTGAGCACATCACTAGTCAGCGCAGGTGTCGTAGCGGAACAATTTGGCGTTGTTCATCCCGCGCCGGCGACGCAATAATGCACCACGCTCCATTTGCACTTGCAGCAATTTCTTTAAAATTACACGTGCCTTTTTATCGCAAAGGTATCTTTTTCACTTCGCTAGAGCACTTTAAAAACGATTTGGCTGTCTGTTTATTTTTTGCTTTTTTTCGCGCGTAAATGGCGGGCGCTTTCATATTTTTGAATTAAGAACGATACAAAATAAATTAACAGTGTTGTCACTGGCTGAGTGAAATGTAAAAAGAAAATTATTTTTAGAAAATCTGAGTAGGTGGGTGAACAATTTTTGTGTCCATCCAATTTGATATAAATGTGATTTTGATTTACCAAAGCCCTTAATTTTTTTCAAGAACATGTGTTTATTGAAGATGAATAGGCATACTGAAAACATACTCAAGAATTTATAAGACCCTATATTTTTTCTCAACTCGAACCATATCTAAATCAAAACAAACCAATACAATTCAAAACAGCATTAATACAGAAGAAGATACAGCACCACGTCGTTCCCTTATATCTCTTGTTTCCGTTTTGTAAAATTTCACCCCATAACATTATGTTGATGGTGGTAATAAAGCTTGAAATATTTACGAATATCCGAACAAACGAGGCGAGCTGTGAAAAATAGTCGGTATTCTGCCGAATTGACCGTTTCAGAATAAAGATTAGCCAGAGACCGCGAACATTTTTCACGCGACAACAATTTGTTGTGAGCTTCGTCGTTTTGCGAGAATTTGTTTTATGGCCTTAACACTATCTTGTGTAAATAAAATGAACGGTGATTTTTGTACGCTTGTGTTAGTTTTCTATTCTTTGTTTTTAGATAAATGACAAATTTTAGTTTGTAATATTTGTAAAAACTTTCAATTATCATCATCATCCACAGCCCGACTTCACCCACCTCTCTTGGCTTGTGTAAAGCTCCACGCTCTTGTGCCAGCCTCACCCGGGATATACTCGCAATGGCAAAAATGTCGTTTGTCCATCTCGCCGCCGGACGACCAACACTTCTCTTTCAATACCCAAGAAAAAACAAACCGTATTCTTGCGAGTCGGGCATTACTCTTTATGATGGTTTTCTTTTAGACTATTTCTTTACTTTCTTTATGTTTTTCTTTAATAGCATTTCACCTACTTTTTTGTGCACTTCATATCCCTAATTTCATTTCACTCAATAATTAATACTTTAAATGTAAACGATCTCTGTCTGTCTGTATGTTACCCTTTCACATCTTTATGGCTGACCTGGGTTCAGTCCGAAGAATGTATATTTTACGAACTCCACGAAATCCTGAGCAAGCTAGTAAGTATAAAATCTTAAAATATAGGTCAAAAATTATAAAAAATAATAACAAATTACCATCCTAATCACGAACTATCTCACCGTAACGCCGCATCATCGACAGCCCTCCTTCATTAACAATAGAACTGACGGGCGTGGCGTCAGGCCCTCCGTCCCTCAGACCCTCTCATCACAGATTATATCGGCTCTAAATCCCTGACGCACAGACCGGCAACCACTTGGATGATGCTGATGCTCGTTTTGAAATTTGTCTATTGATACATACGGGTGGATAGTTTTGGCAACATGTATAGACATAAATTATCAGGAGATAGTTGCTTCTATCTTACGTTTTATAATACAAGAAACGTATTAAAAATCTCTATAATTTGGGCATTTCGATACATAAAGGGTGAATAGACCCTTAACATAACGAAAGGCACTTGTTCTCCCCGTCTTTGTGATATTTTTTTTGTTCTAGACCATACCTGGGAACCTTCTAGTTACGTAGATATTGGGGGTCAAAGTTCCAACTTTTTTCATAAGTTTTTTTTTAAATACATGTTTTTAATGTAAGATTTTTACTTTACATACCTCCACGACCCCCGTACTATTCAATCTATCCATCAGCACAATGCTTTGATTGCTTTTCATCGAGTCCTACCGTAAAACGTGATTTTTCACCCCAAAAAATAAAGTCGATTCTCAGCAATAATTTTTGCGTAAAGTTACTTAGTATGGAATGCTTGGTTGACAGCTATGTGAAGGGTCTGTTTACACCCTGTATATAGTTAGATGTACAGAATGCTTGGTTGACGGTTTCGTGGAGGGTCCGTTTACACCTTGTACTTATGTTTGTAGGTACATCGGTGGTGGTTCGTAGCTCGTCGTTCGTTCCACCTGTGTGTGACATACGGTCAGTTACAATAAAGTCGAGTCGTGTACCAACCCCTAATTAGGCCGGCCCTTACACACTCAATTAATATACACATTTTGTAGTAACACTAATTGGCGAATTTCGCTTTTGAAAGCTTTGTAGCTAGTACGAAGAGTATAATATCCGGATAACCAGTAGATATATGTATGTAATGTATATAGGTAACTAGTGATTGTGTTTTTGATATGAAAGGGTTCGCTCTGAGCATTGCACTTGGTGAAATTAATTGGTATAAGGTTTTGTGTTCACGATGTCCGTTTTCCAGAACGATAAACATTTTTTAAATAAATATTAATTTAACTTTATTTTTATTATAATACAATAAAACGCCTGCGATTGCGTTAGATTTCATGCGGTTTCTGAGATTTCCTAACTGAAAAACCCTGTAATACTTTTGCCTGAACTGGTAATCGAACTCAGGACCTCATTATCAGCAGTAGCACTAACCCACTAAGTCACACGGTATATTTATTTGAAGCCACAATTATATAAATTTACCCAAGGGTGAGACTGGATCTAGTTATGCTAATTTAATCTTCCCACAACTGACCACACTATAACTTTACTCTAGCCAAATGATCCTCAACAAAAGCGAGTCACCTTTGATCATATATTCACTACCTTTGTTAGTTAACAAGTGAATCAAGATACCGAGCTTAGGTATCTTTCCTAATTCATGCAACGTCACGGCGTCTCACGACCCGATACGATTTCCCTACGGACCGACTCAGCAAGATGAAGATATCTAATTACAAATTCGATGTATCCAATAAATATTCCAATCACATTAAATTTACATAACCTCCTACATTTACAATTTACAATGAATCTACAATAATATCACAAATGAGAAAGGTAACTCTGTATGTATGTCTGTTAGGTACCTTTTCATGTCACCGATTTCAATGTTTGGACCACAGGTAGACCACGACATGGGTTGAGACTTAGGATATATTTATCCCGGTAGTATTTATTTATTTAACACTTCAAGCACAAAAGTACAAAAACTACAAGTAAAGGCGGACTTAACAGCGGACTTAACTCCATAATGCAAAAAAAATACAATTTAATGCAAAATGTCAATGCAATGCATGTGATTGCTTAATGCAATATGTTTCCTAAGGATAATTTCTGACTTTCTGACTAACCACGGGTTAAACCTAATAAATAAATAAATTCCATTTATTTCAGGTCCAAGACCCATATAAAAACCAAAAATAGACAAAAATACAAATACAAACATAAATTATAGCTAAAACCTAAATATCAGAATTACATTACATTAAATAAGAAACATTATTTAATTAAATTAAAAAGTCAAGAATAAATTAAATACCGATCCAGAATAAATTTAAAAAAAATGTCAAAATAAATCCTACTAATATCCTACTATCCTACTAATGTTATAAATGCGAAAGTTTGTAAGGATGTACCTATGAATTTTTGGGTGTTTGTTCGGTGTTTGTTTGGGTAATCACGGAAGATATTTCGTAAGTGACAGTATAAGTTTTGTTTGTTACCCTTTCACGCAAAAACTACTAACCGAATTTGGATGAAATTCGGCACACAGATAGTATATAATCCGGACTAACACATAGGATACTTTATCCCGGTAGTAAGACCCTGTAGGACAACTACCGAACTGCACGCGGTCGAAGCCGCGCGCATAAGATAGTATCCAATAAGTATCAAGAATGTACTTGCTCCTTCTAAATTGGTAGTTTATTTTTTATCTAAACAAAAACAGTTGTTGTGTATCAAACAAAGCAGAAAGAATCAAACAGTATGCAGACGACATCAAACGACTACAAAGAGACTCAATTACAGTCTCCAATTGATAGTTGAAGAAAACCCTTGTTAGGTACACCGCGAAATAAGGCAATTTCGCGGACAAAAGGCTGTCCCTCATTGTACGGACGCTGTCGGCGATTCAAAAGTTTCCAGTTGACGGAGATGGGGCCACCCTAGCTGTCCGAATTTATTGAATTTCGTCCAAAGAGGATGACCACACTTTATTGTTCCCTCGGAACATTGATTAGGGTGAACATTGTAGCAGGTATATCGAATATGTATGATTTATAATGATGTTGGGGTGTACGGTGCTTATATTTTATCTAATTGAAACTTTGATGGACAGTATTAGGGTTTGTTTATGTAAATTATTAGGGGAAAAACGAATGCCCTTGTATTTCAATTGACCAGAAAAACATAGTTTGCGAGACAATAGATCATCATCATCTGCCTAGCCTTTTCCCAACTATGTTGGGGTCGGCTTCCAGTCTAACTGGATGCAGCTGAATACCAGTATTTTACATGGAGTGACTTCCTATCTGACCTCCATAACCCAGTTAGTACTGGGTAATACGATACCCCTTGGTAAGACTGGTTGTCAGACTTTTTGGACCACTGACTACCTAACGACTGTCAAAGATCTACAAATGACACCCGGGACCAACGGCTTAACGTGCTTTCCGAGGCACGGAGGAAACTCGGTATGTAATGGGTGGTCACCCATCCACAGACCAACCTCGGCAAGCACGGCTTAACCTAAAGACCGATCCGAGCGGCTGTTATTATTTAGCCACGAGCTCCTCGCTTGCAAGACAATATATATTAATATTATAAAGAGGTTGAGTTTGTAAGGATCTATCTATATATATCTTCGGAACTACTGATCCGAATCCGAATTTTTTTTTCACTAATTGAAAGCTTCATTATCTCCGAGTGTCATAGGCTATATTCAAAACGTTCCCGTGGGATAATTTTCGATCATAACGGGAACGTAGCTGCGGACAAAGCTAGTATTCTATATTTTACTTTTTTATAAAGTTTAACAAAACTTAACATCTCGCCTGTAATCCCCGAAGGGTTAGGCAAAGGTGTACCTAATAGTACACCCATATTTCGCCAATTATAAGTCCCATGTACAAGGGGGCGAGCCTATTGCCATCAACCGGACACAAATCAACCAACCCGCACTAGGCTAGCGTGGTGGAATATAGCCCATTCCCTCTCATAGAGAGGAGGCCTGCGTCCCAGCAGTGGGAACATTAATAGGCTGATTATGCTTATGATATATGCTATGGGCACAAATCAAGACTCTGTAGCTGCTACTGAGATATTCCTGATGAAAAAAACAATAACTCTTTGCCCGACCCGGGAATCAAACCCAGGATCTCATGCTCAGCAGTCGCACTCGACCAACGAGGCAGTCCAGTTACAAAGTTTAAGTATAATTAACTCATTATTTTTTATTAAAGAACTAGCGACCCGCCCTTGCTTCGCACAGCGCCACCTATCGGCCCCAAAACTATATCTAATGTATCCTATATTTTAAGTTAAGCATCTAGCAGTAGAGCAGTGAAAACTGTGTTCAAATCCATGCAGTAGTTTTTGCGTGATGCGCGTACAAACATACAGGCAGACAGACAGACAGATAAAAATTCTAAAAACTGTTGTTTTGGTTTCTGTTGCTCTAATAAAGACTCCCCATAAATATGTTTTTTTTTTTACAAAATGGGCCTGCTCTTGACCTCGATCACGCCTTATGGAAAGCGATAGATGAGGTCTATGATGGAACTAATATAATACTAACTATCTTTAATGTACAGACATCGGCCTGTTACAATTATATTATAGGTAGGTATAGATAACAAAAAAAAAAACTACTATAAACATTCTATCCTCTCTTCTGTAACAGAATTTCAGTAACTTAAAAAGTATGAAATTTTCTCAGTATGTCTTCAAACTTTTGTTTATTTACTCTTACCGTCTCGCCATATACCTAAAGTAAAACATTAAATCATCACGTTCCCCGACACGAGAGCAAGAAGAACAGACACAAAGCAAACCGTTCGTTTCATGAAACATGACAGTATCTTATAAGCGCACTGTAAGCTTTCTGTTGTGCTTTGATATCAAATAATGTTACAACTGCACAACAGTTTTGTTTCTACATTGGAGTAAATACAAACCGAACTTATATCTTTCAAAATAAATAAAAGTTAGTTCTAGTGGTCGTAAGCGTGACTGCTGAGCGAGAAGTACTGGGTTGAATTCAAGAGTCAGGTAAATTGTTGTTGGATTTGTCCATCAGCCATTTTTCAGTAGCAAACACGGAGTCTGCATTTGTGCCCGGTTGATGGCAATAGGCTCGCCCCTAAATACATGGGTCTTAAACATAACTGGCAAAATGTGGATGTCCTATTAAGTTTACCTCTGCATAACCCTTCGGGAATTACAGGCGTGATGTTATGTGTAAATAAAAGTATATTATATCAAGTCATCATCTGCCTAGCCTTTTCCCAACTATGTTGGGGTCGGCTCCCGGTCTAACCTGATGCAATTGAATACCAGTATTTTACATGGCGCGACTGCTTATCTGACCTCCACAACCCAGTTAGTAGTAGGTAATACGATATCCTTGGTAAGACTGGTTGTCAGACTTTTTGGGCCACTGACTACCTGTAACGAATGTCAAAGATTTACAAATAACAGCCGGGACCAACGGCTTAACGTGCTTTCCGAGGCACGAAGGAAACTCAGTATGTAATGGGTGGTCACCCATCCACGGACCAACCTGGGCAAGTGCGGCTTAACTTAACGATCGACCCGAGTGGCTCTTATTATTTAGCCACGAATTCTCCCTGTAGGTAGATATCAGGTAGGAAGGTTAAATAATGCCCTATACTTAAATCTCCATTTAAAAACTAAAATAATTCACATTAAAAATATCTACTCTCAAACACAATTATGCAGCATCAAATTAAAATCTTCCAATTGACATCACCCTCCACACAATATTCGTTACCTACAACAAAATCTTAACTACAACGGTAAACAATAAACCTTGTGTCCCCACACGGCACACGGTGGCCGCCGTCGCCTCGCAACGCTCGACAATTTGTCCAAAACCAAGGGAGCTTTTCAATAATAATTCCTCTATAAATTCTACCGGTGACCACATCTCGTACTATAGCCACTGTATCGCTATGAAACAGTAGATCAACTAAGATGTTTTTGGGACAAGTACCTACCTTCGACTATCTGTCGCAGACTGCGCCGTTGCAGTTGGTCTAGCAGTCTTTTTTTTTTTTTTTTTTGGATGGGAAATCATCAAATGACCCCCCCCCCCACTCTGAGCGGAGCGGAAGGGAGTGTCAGACTTGTACTGACTAAAACCCATCCATGTTCCTTCTTTGCCCTTTGTGTTCCAGGGCCACGGTATCTCTTTCGAACAGTCCCGCAGCCCTGGCAGGCATCGGCCCATGCGGACCCCTACGTGGTTGCTGACATCTCTTTGAAGCGCGCGTGGAACACGAACGCGCCGTCGACACGGCCTGTCGTCATAAGACGGCCGGACGGCGAGCTAGTCCATAACTCGCCGACCACAGGCCCGCGCCTACGGTGGCCGGGAGCCACCACGTGACCCCCGACGCCCAGGGCGTCTCCCGCGGCGGCTGGGACGTGAGGTTCTTTCCCTCTCACGTCCCGCCACCTCCTTCACTAGTCTAGCGGTCTCAAGTGCTACTTTGATTGGGTTCGATTCCCAAGTTGAGCAAAGTTTTGCGAGGAATTTGTGCCCAGTTGATGGCAATAGGCTGGCATGTATAACATGGAAATAACTGGATTTATTTGGGTGTTCTATAGATATATCTCTACCTAACTCTTTACGAATTACAGGCTTGATTTTATGTTATCTACCTACGCTCTGATCTAGCTTTGGGGTTGTTAATGAGTATACACAACTAGGTGACCATTCGACGATCAATCTGGCATTAGTTTGATGCGGTAAATTCATTGGCTATTGGATCAAGACTGACGGTACGGATCAAAATAGTATGACAAAAATTGCGAAAGTTCAGTAGAAATCTATCAATTAGGTAAATATTTACAGGATGAACGAATGTTAGGTTAACGGTATAATAGTCACCTTACTTACCTCTTAGTCTTTTACAGCTAAAGCCTAACGCCCGGTTTCTGGAATGATAATTATCAACAGGTTCAATGAATTGTCCACAATTATTGTTCCAAAAATTGGGAGCAACTGCATTACTAAATTCTCTTTAAGGTCGTGTAAAGACATGTGTCTCTGTCTCTCTTACGGATACTACTTCGGAAGCCGCACTCTGACAAAATACTGAACGGTACAGTCTGTCTGAAAGTTGGTAGTAGTTTGGCTGCCGCTCATAGTGTGACAATTCAGGGTATTGTTCGCAATTGTTATTCTGTTTATTTTACACTGTGCCAAAATGGACGTAGGCTGGTAGACGTTAGCTATTAATTATTATATTGCCTTTTTGACTGCATTCGTGAAATAGTTTCTTTATTGAGTCCCTTTGTTATTTAGTTGGTATTTTGTGATGTTTTGATTCTCTAATAAACATCCGAGTTTCGGTGAGGGATAAGGTTTCATGAAAATGGAATGCTATGTATTGTTTAAATTATGTGCCGTGAATTAACTGTGTCTTTGGCTACCTATCATATTGTATTTACGTCGGTTGACAGTTATTTCTCTTCATTTTAATGAGCTCTATTCATTTTATATTAGATTATTTCAGATAATACTCGGAAGAGGAGCTCGTGGCTAAATAATAACATCCACTCGGGTCGATCTTCAGATTAAACCGCGCTTGCCTAGGTTGGTCCATGAATAGGTGACCGCCCACTACATACCGAGTTTCCTCGGTGCCTTGAAAAAAACGTTAAGCCGTTGGTTCCGGCTGTCATTTGTAGATCTTTGACATTCGTTACAGGTAGTCAGTGGCCCGAAATTATGACAACCAGTCTTACTAAAGGGTATTGTATTACTCAGTGCTAACTGGGCTGTGGAGGTTAGATAGGCAGTCGCTCCATGTAAAATACTGGTATTCAGCTCTATCCTGTTAGGCTGGAAGCCGACCCCAAAAGTTGGGAAAAGGCTAGGCAGATGATGATTTCAGTTAATACATCGAGCGAAGTAAATAGTTCATCACTTCATAAGAAAATATTTAGAGAGAAGGTCAGTGGTTAATTAATCATGGAAATATTTAAAAAGAGTAAAAATAGAAGTTTCTTCAAATGACCGGACACCGGCAAATTAATGTGGAGCTATTCCATTTTTAAACCGACTGATGTTTGTAAATAGTTCAAAACAAAACCAACGTTGCCTGTACCAGTCCACATTAAAAAAAAACTAAAAATCCCAACAGAATCGTAAACAGATTACCGTGTATTACCATAGTTGAGCAGTATTATAAGTTCATCCACCTCCGGGGCAGTCTGGTGCAATTCGTTACTGTAATGTGAGCAATCTGTCGTTCGCGAGGCAATATTACTCAGACCGCGTTATAAGCGCCTATTCGGTATAATGGTGATTTTGCTAGCTTTTTTATTGTTATTGTGATAGAAAATAGTTTTTTTAGCAGTCGACAAGGAAGAAATGGATTGACGCGATCAATTTAGCGGATTTATGGGGCAATATTTTGTCTGTGATGAGCTCGGCTGTAAATTAGGAGCGGAAAAAACAATAACAGGAAAGATGTGGCTTTGAAGATTTTATTTGTGATGTTTATGGAGACAAGGAAATAATGAAAAATACTATTAACCTAAAACTTTAAATTTTAAGGTATGTTGATCGATCTTAATTTTTGTAAAATTATATTTTTACTAGCTTTTGCCAGCGGCTTCGCTTGCGTTAATTTAGAATGTGACAATCAATTTGGATTGTACTCTGCTTGTAATAAAAATCAAATCAATAAAATTAAAAAAAAATTAAAATAACCAAAAAAAAAATCAATCCATCAATTCAAATTAATCTTGTAATTCAATCATGATACGAAAGACGCGTAGCGCCATCTATTATCATATGAACGTTATGATAATAGATGTTTTTTTTTTATGAAAGGTACCCATGTCCGTTTCTGTGCACCTGACAACGTATATGCAAAATTTTATTATGATCGGTTCAGTGGATTAGATGTGAAAAGGTATCAAACAAAATTACTTTTGCATTTATAATATTAGTAAGGAAAGGATACTTCAATCGTCAACACTGTAGGCCCCTGCTATTTATTGAAGCGGTTGAAAATCGCAATAAATTAAAAAAAAAGCATCCATATGTTACGCAAATCAGGAAACATTGTAATAAAAACTATAAAAGTATTTTGCAAAGTATTTTATGGCACGACCCCTGCTTATGCAACCCCTGTATAATTTCCACCCCTTAAATGATTTAACCTTGACTCACATGCTACCCAAATTCTGAAAGAACCCCTTTGCATTTCCTTTCAAATAATTCTTTATTAAGATCTCTACAACATTGAGTATTAAATTCCAAAAACTACTCAAAAAGATTTAGAAATCTATACTACAATCAGACGGTAAGATAAACCCTTTAATACCCCACAAAACTACAGCAATGGCGATACGGAACAGCAATAAAACAACCATAACAATTTAAGCAACCTACACACGAAAATATCATACAATCTACACACCGAACATCCCATATCATAAGTTCGAAACTGCTAAATTCGCGCCTCGTCCTACCAATATATCTAAGAGCCAAACTAAGGGAAAATTGTAAAATTGAGATCGTTACTCATATAGTACTGCACACGAGGACCTTATTAAAGTTTTAAGGTCCGCCCTATTATTCATGAGTTGGATACGCTTGGATACGGTAGGATACGGTCTCAGTTGATTCCCCACACGTAATAGTCGCTATAAATTTCGTGAACTTTATTGGCTATTAAAATAAGTAATGAAATTGTTCGTGTTTCGTAGTTTGCGAGAAAGTACCAACAATTAAATTGTAATGTTTTAAGAATGCTCACGATTCTGTTTATTGTGTGCCTTTTTAATTTTCTTGTGGAAAATTCTGAGTTTTAGTCTCAAGTGCCGTAAAATTCATGTTAACATTTTTAAATTGCTGAATCAAACAAAATTATTTAACTTAACTATTCGTCATTAAAATGTCAGAATAAAGACGGTCGGCTAGAGGTCCTCGATTCGATTCTCGGGTCGGACAAATTGCTTTTGGGTTTTTTCATCAGGAATTTCTCAGTAGCAGCCACGGAATTTAGATTCGTCCCCGGTTGATGGCAATAGGCACGCCCCCTATTACATGGGACTTTAACATAACTGGCGAAACGTGGATGTTACTATATTAGGTACACCTCTGCCTAACCCTTCGGGGACTACAGGCGTGGTGTTATGTTATCTATATAGCATAAAAACACTTTGGACGAAGTGTTAAATAGTGATAAAACAGATCTTAAGGTTGAAAACAGTACTTGAGAGTGATCAAGCTGGAAAATGAAGAGTACAAAAACTCTGGACCACTTACACATGATATTGTGTTTTTTTGTAACGTGGAGGGTAGTCAAAGGCTATAATTTGTCTTTACAAACGTACGTTCTCTTACAAAAACTCCAAGTAGAAAAATACAGTGTAAATAAAACACATATTTATTTTCCTTCATGTCGAGCTGCTATCTCCGTTAACATCAGCATCAAAAGTATTTATTTTTATAGCAAACTGTTTCTCTTTCTGCAGTCGCCAATTAGTTCTTTCACAAACAACACACTGGGAGCAGTTCTTTACATTTTTCACGAGCACAAAATTACAGTTGAACAAATATAAACAAAGAACTCTTAACTGTGTAAGTGGCTTGTACTGTAAGGCACTTATTTTGAGCTTCAACGAACGATAGGTATGCTCATTGTACTAATTAAAATAGTCTCTACGGAAGACACAAAAGTACACTTTTAAAGTAAATAAAAATGCTAATTAGTAGTATCTTTGTGAGGAGATACTTGAATATTTTTGTCGAGGAAGATTTCTTCATATTTAATGAGCCTGTTATTTCAGACAGTCTGTCTGTCGTCTGATCTTGTCATCTAATGGATATAAAATATTCAAAAGTTCTGAATAAGTCTAACAATATGTCTTGTTTTATTATTTACCTGATCTTTACGGGTAAAAATAGGAGCGTTTAGACGTCTGTTTTTTTAAAATGATAAGAAAATAAGCTGCGATAAGAACGGTATTCTGTTCGTCATATTTATTTAGTTATTGATGGCTATGTAGGTAGTCCAGACGTTACTTGATTTAGGTAGCAAATATAATGTAGAAAAGAAAGTGTAGTCCTGTCCGCGTCTTCCTGAAATATACTACTAGATGAATGCTGTAATTGTAATCAGAGATCATTGAAACTCAAAAAGATTAACCTTCTTTATTAACATAACATCACGCCTGTAATTCCAGAACGGTCCAGCAGAGGTGTCCCTACTAGTACACCCACATTTCGCCAGTTATGTTTAAGTCCCATGTAATATGGGGCTGGCCTTTTGCCATCAACCGGGTAAAAATCCAGACTCTACTGCTACTGAGAAAAATTTGAAGGAAAACCCAATGTCACTTTGCCCGACCTTGGAATCGAACCCAGTACCTCGTACTTAGAAGTTGCGCTTTCGCTTACTAGATCAACAAGGCAGTCTATCTAGATAAGTACTTAATATTTAAACACTAGGTACCCTTTTTTCACCTACAAGATGAACATTCTTACTTACTAAACGCAATTTTAAGACACACCATTATACGACTCCACCCTCAATCAAAACCAGCTTAACACCCAACCGCAATCAACTGCGTCGTAATTAAATCAAACATGAACTTCAGGAACTGCGCACAATCCTTTGACTTCACGGCATCCGACTTTCGAGATCAGGATTTCCATTAAATTAAACACCGTCTTCGCAAAACTATTTATAAAGATTCCGGATTCCGTGGTAGGGGAGCCCTATTCAGGATGTGAAATTCGACGTGTGAGACCTCTACCGGTTCTAATAAAGCGTTGAAGAGTACCCATTGTGTAGGGTTGAAAGGTGGTACACGGAACATATCTATCTCATAACCATCGCGACGCCTTATTATTCCTTGTGATTTCTTCATTTTAGTGGAAAATGGAGGGTTGTATAGAGATGTTAATACCGATGACAAAATGGGTTTATATTTAGTACTAGCTGTTGCCCGCGACCTTCGTTCGCGTGAAATTATTATAAAAAAAATACTTTTCTTTTTGAATCGGATTTTATTTAAAATTTGAAGGGTTTTAATTTTTTTACACGGAACCCTAATTATTTTTCTAAAATAAAAAGTAGCCTAATTTAGATCTTATAACATGAGCTATCTGCCAGTAAAAGTCCCGTCAAAATCTGTCCAGCCGTTTCTGAGAGTAGCCAGAACAAACAGACAGAGAAAAATTAGAAAAAATGTGTTTTATTTTATAAGTGCCGTATATTTTCATAAATGCATTCAGTAAAAAGCTGTTATTTTGATATTCCAAACAGACACTTCAATTATATTTATTTGTTTAGATGAATGCGTATGCATGATGAGATTTTGAGGTGACACCTAAATGATTTAATGAGTAATGGAAAGTCACAATGCCACATGGTATGCAAACCGTTCACCTATTGCTAAAACTTGGCATCAAAATACAATAACCAAATGTATAGGTCTGCAGCGTCTTTTTTTTTTTTTTTCCATCTTCCTTCTTTGCCCTTTATGTTCCAGGGCCACGGTATCTCTTTCGAGCAGCGTCTGCAGCGTCTTACGTTTTTATTTTTTTTCAGTATAACAATTATTCAGTAGTATATCACAGTCGTGTATTACACGACAGGAAGATTCCGTGTTGTGACTGTAAAGGTTTATTATTTAAGTTAAGAATAAAGAAGCTCATAACTTTAGTTGATTTAATTTAACAAAGCGCTGTAACTTTTAGAAAAAAACTAACCAAAAGTGGTACAAACAACTCCAACGATATTTTCATCTTAGATATGAAAACGTAGCCCCCATGCGTGTGAATAAGAATACACGAAAAGGGCTCATGCGATCCACGTGTATAACACGACCGATATCAAATGGCCCTCGCAAATTCATTTGAAGAGCCCTTTTCCTCCCTTATTTTCAGAAATACGGGGGGAAGGGGGATTTCAAGTTACACCGGTCGTTTTTGAAGATGATCGCAAAGCGTGTAAGTTCGCATTTATAAAGATCCCGAAAGCATTCCGCAAATGAACACAATTTAAAGACGAATGCTTTTTTGGATTCTCAATTTGAATGTACGTTCGGCGCCCGATTCGACCGTAATGACGCCATATTTTGTCGGCTCAATGTTTGGGGAAGACACAAAAGGATGACAGCTAAATCGTTTATGCAGATGAAAGAATATGTAGTTACTTGATTCAGGTATATTTATTAGCTTGTCTCTTATCTACGAATAATTTGGGCGTGACGTATATTTATATGGTCGTTTAAAGCACTGACAGGATGATACATAAGCACTTGTTATGGCAAAAAGAAAGGCAAAAGAAAAAAAAAGAAAGGCTTTTTATAACTAAGTCACTATTTAAAAAAATCTTAGAAGTTTTTGACCCACTTCTGAGTCTCCGATTAACCTGTAATTTAGCCCGTTATGTTCAATATTCCTGTAACAGCATATTTTCTGACCTTAAGTTCTACAGTTTGCTGCAGGACTGTTCGAAAGAGATACCGCGGCCCTGGAACACAAAAGGCAAAGAAGAAACATGGATGGGTTTTAGTCAGTAGAAGTCTGACACTCCCTTCCGCTCCGCCCAGAGCGGGGCCCCCCCCCCCGCAGCTGATGGGTAAGCATCAAATGACCCCATTTGAAGCTTACCCAAGCGAAAAAAAAAAAAAAAAGTTCTTCAGATTTTAGAACTAGAAAACCATAGTTAATTAATGTGGTAATTCCTTCCGCAAGAGAACCAAGGTTGTAGTGGCGACCGCGAACTGGAAGACGTTGCGTTGGAAGGCCTCCCACTAGGAAGACCGATGACCTGGTCAAGGTTGCGGGGATCCGCTGGATGCGAGACGCACGGGCCCGGTCAATGTGGCGACACTTGGGGGAGCCTATGTCCAGCAATGATGATGATGATGATCTGTTTCTAACGTCCCATTCTCATTCAGAATGAGTATAACAACGACAGACTTGGCTCTACACTTCACACAGAAACATGAGAAATTGTTGTTTTTGACATGGAAAGAAAAATTCCAGTGCGAGCAGGGTTTGAACCTGCGACCTTCCGATTCAGTACACCGGATGTCTTAACCAACTAGACCATCGCACCCCGCTCACAGATCCCGAAATTTTCGTTCCATTAATAACGTCTTACGGTGACGTTAGCGCCATCTATTTAAGAAAGTATCGAACTAACTTAAACCAACACGTTGACATTGCAGTCAAATCAATGTTGTATAGAAGTCGCCATACCAAACCAATTTTTAATTTTTATTTTTTTTTCGGGATCTGTGAGCGGGGTGCGATGGTCTAGTTGGTTAAGACATCCGGTGTACTGAATCGGAAGGTCGCAGGTTCAAACCCTGCTCGCACTGGAATTTTTCTTTCCATGTCAAAAACAGCTATGTTCCCTACGCAGGGTTTGCGTATAAAATATTAAAAATGAGAAATTGTATTGAGTAATAATTGTGTATCCTTCACTCAACTCAACTACTTACACTCAAGTAAAATACATGATAACACTCTAACGCCACCAGTTCCTCCTACTTAAAATGCAAATGAATTCCACCAATAACAAATACCAGTTGAAGTGCTCATCAAATTGTAATATTTTGTTCAGCAAATAACCTGAGGGAATTGCAGAGCCGTAGAAAGCCATACTCGTGTGGCATTAGCATCAAGTATATGACATACACTCGACGAATTAATCCATATTAGGCATGCATCAAAGACTCCATACGATAAGGGGTTCGCCTGTGATTTGAACAATGGGAATTATGAGAGATCGCTACGTTTGAGAGTCTCCTTGACCTAATATTGAAGTACAGAACTGGGTTATAAGGGAAAATGAACTTTGTGAAGACGGGTTAAAGTTAAAAAATATATTTTGAAGGGTTTGTGGGGCAACACGATTGTGATGTTGGATGGCTTGTAGTGCCGTGACGATGGAGCTGTGGATTTTAAATAAATAAAGGATTTTCTTTTCTATGTTTTTGCTATTTTACTATGAAGCCTTTCGAATAAATACTAGGAAATTTACTAAAAGAATAATAAAATAACTCAATGTTTATTAATTATTTTTATATTTTTACATATATCTTTAAAAAAAAAAAAAGAGTAGCCTTCCAGCACACACCACCGGTAGTTGGGACCCCAGCTACCGTTGGTCAGGGCTCTTTGTGCGCTTACTAAAGCCATTGATCGAGCTGGCAAGCGAGAGCCTCCTCAGATGTTGGTCGAGGCTATTGGCTATCAAGCCATTAATTATTTATTATTGTTATACACATGTTTGTAGTTAAGTTATCAGAAAACTATGAAACTTTTTTTTTATATCGGTCACGATATCAATCTAAAAACTTGATACCTAAGTTATTAATTTTACTTATCTACATTTAAATTCACGAATTGTGATATGGAGCTGTAATATTTTTTATAGTTTTTGCCTTTTATAAGCTCCTCTAATATTTTGGTCGTCAGTCTGTTCTTGTACTTTGTTCAAGATGCTAGGCAAACGTGTTGTAGCTGTGTGTCTCCTGTTACTAATCCCATTGGTATCAGGGTTTTTTGATACTAAGAGTGAAAGTACTAGCCGTAAGTTTTTGGAAATTTTATCATTCTTAACCGACTTCTATAAAAGGAAGAGGTTATGTACTCAGCCAGTAACTTTTTTTTTGTGTTCATGTATTTAACCATTTTCACCGTGAATACTGGTCCGATTCATGTGTTTTTTTTTTTCATTTTGTAGAAAAAGGTTTTGCGGTTCTATATAAATTTTATTAACTTTATATAATATTATTAAAAAAAAATGTGGTTGTTGTTAATTAGGTATAATATAATCAAATATTCTTTATTATATGTAAGTTTAACATAAAAAACCTGGGCGACCGAGCTCTGCTCGTGTATAAATAGAGAAAACGAATTTTCCCAGATATGAGACCGTTAGAGACGTTAGAGCCTTTTTCGAGAACGTGATTACAAATGTACAAAATATTACTCGTTTGTATAGGGTAGATATTCTCTAAATGATGGACAAAACCGCAACAAAATCTAGCGCATTATTTAGAAGAGACATGGTCACACAGAAATATATGGAAAGCGAACGTTGCCCCACACTAGGAATTTCTCCTGTATCGTGGGTGCGTTTACAAACATTTAAACTCACATACACAAACAGCCAGACCCGGAACAACTACCTGTAGGCCATACAAATATTTGTTCCGTGCGGGAATCGAACCCGCGACACGAAGCGCAGCAGTCAATCGCTCAGCCACTGCGCCAACCGTGCCGTCAAAAAAAAAAAACAAAACTTTATTTTAGATAAGCATAAAGTACAGTCATGTTTTATTTTAAGAAAAAAGAAATTTGTGTTTATTGGCATTCAAACAAGCAAAAACACCAAAAAATAAGTAAACAAACCTATTATTGCCAAAAGGGCCTCAACTCAGCAAAATTCTAAATGGCAACACAACATGTATCACTTGACGCATTTTTAATTTTCATGGATACTGTATAAAGTAGCATCTGAGACAAATGACCATGCAATAGCCGGACAGGCCGACACGACGAAATTATAAGGATACTGCTTTAACCATCTCGTAATGGGTCCCTAAAAATTATCAATTCCCTGAAAAATGGTATAAGTACCTCGAGATCAAAATTTCATTAATAAGTAAACATATTTTTCCATGTTTCAAGGTTTGTACACACGAAGACACATCTACCTATACATATCCAGTATACCTGACCTCGTTTTCTCATACAAAGCATTAAAAAAAAATCAACTGTGCTGTACATTTCGACCGTGTACTAATGTGGGGGGGTTCAGAATGAAGTACTGAATACGTGGTAACCCTGGTATCCCTTCCACCCTTATTCTTATATTATTTCGTAATTCTCAAAAAAAAAATATACCTACTATTTTTTATAATATTTTTTTGTTTTTTTTTCAGTGGCTTTCAGTAATGCCAAAAGCGCAGGTATGGTGGGCAAAGGATCGGCAACTGTCATCCTGATGCCATTGCTTTTTTTTTCTAGTACTTTGTAGCTAGGTTGTCCCTAAATAATAACAGGCTCACGGGTCGGTTAAGCCACACTTGCCTAGGTTGGTCCGTGGATGGGTGCCATCCATTACATACCGAGTTTCCTCCGTGCCTCGGAAAACAGTAGACGTCTATGGAGAAGAATGGGCAAAAAACTCCATGGACTGGACACTCATAACAGTAAAGGTTACGCAGCTTAGCCCGTTTTATTATCATTTTATTTTTAATAAAAAAATTATGAAAAAGACATGTGGAAAAAATCGAAACAGAGGCATGCATGTTAGGGATGGATATAGATTGTTATATACCTATGGATATAAATTATTATAACCCTAGGTTCAAGCGATAATGGTGGTTACGGAGAAGCAGAATCGGTAGCATCAGCTGGCTCAAAAGGTAAAGTGCTATTAATGTACACGGTGTAAGGGACAGCCCTCCACAAATTACAGGGTGCATTCAGCTCCTTATTTTGAATCATATTCTACCGGAATTTTTCTCCAGTTTTTTTTTTTACTTTTTATTTATTTTTTCAGTTACTATTCATTTATTTCAATGTAAAATTACATTCCCTGTACGCAGCACTCCATTTATGTAAATAATACGGCTAAAATAAAAAATCCAACAATAGATGTTGAAATAAACTAACGAACGACGCGTGAAATCAGCTGTTCACTTCTTGCCTATAGAGTTCATCGGACTCGTCTTCGCACTTGCCGTTCGTTACGTGCGTTTTGCCACGGTAACAATACATTGCGTATGAGGAAATAAAACAAATCAAATTTATTGAATTCCCATAACATTCCTGAAATAATTTCTTGTACCGGTCACCTTAGTACCTATGATATATTGAATTGACCCCATCAGTTTGTGGAGGGCTGTCCCTTACACCGTGCAGGTAAATCCATTGTAGTAATATACCTTAAAGCGATTCTCATACTAAACCGTCAGATATCAGATAAATAAATACGTGCGAACGTAATACATATGGGTAAGTGTTCAACCTCAATATAAGATTTTAAAATAGCATGGTCAATAACATTATCATTAACACTAAAAACGGGACATTTACCATGTTTACTGTTGTTGTTGTTTGTTTGTGTATTCTTCAGTTTATCCGTGATCATGGTGCTTGCAATGCCGAAATATCGGGAACTCAAAGAAAACAGTAAACATGGTAAATATCCCGTTTCGTTACTGATAATGTTCAACCTCGGTTATATTTTTTTGACTTTTGACAGCTCTCCTTGCAACATTTTGTACCGAATTATTTCTGCATAAACAGTTTGATGACTAGCAACTTGACAGGGTCATTAAATAAATTAATAATGCTTACTTTTTTCCTCAGCTACAAATTATGTGCAACCTTCAAACAACAATAATGATGGTAAGTACCCAAATGAGGTTGTAAGGTATTTCAGTGACCGGTATAATATAAACGAGTAGCTCTTGCCCGCGGTTTTGCCGAAGAAGAGTTCGGTAATCGCCCCAAGTGATCCTACTACCGAGATAAAAAGTATCCTATGTGTTAATCCAGGTTATAAACTATCATCATCTGCCTAGCCTTTTCCCAACTATATTGGGGTCGGCTTCCAGTCTAACCGGATGCAGCTGAATACCAGTATTTTACATGGAGCAACTGCCTATCTGACCTCCACAACCCAGTTAGTACTGGGTAATACGATACCCCTTGGTACCCAGGTTATAAACTATATCTGTGCTAAATTTCGTCCAGATCCGTTCTGCCGTTCTGGCGTGATTGAGTAACAAACATACATCCATCTAAACTTTCGCATTTATAAAACTAGTGAAAGTAAAACTAGTAAAGTAGAAGTTAGCAGATTCGTCTCAGAACTAAGTTATTGTAGTTTTTCTTGTTTATCTCTCTTAACTTTATAAAGTTTAATATATGCATGTATATAAGTATTTATTCTTATGTTTTAGTTATAAATATTTTCTAGTATTATTTTTTCTGTTATTGCTCCTACTGCATATTGTCTCTGCATCACCCTAAGGTAGACTGGTAGAAAATGCCTATGGCATTAAGTCCGCCTTTGTACTGTTTTTACTTGTGCATAAAGCTTTAATAAATAAATAAATAATGTTAAATAAGACTAACAATAAACTAAATTGAACAAGATAATGATTTCATCATAATAAATCATTTGATTTCAGATGGTGAAAATGATGACCAACCAAATTACGGCAACGACCAACCAGGTATAATATACTAAAAATAACAATAATCTAGAAGTTTTATTTGACTAAATTATGTTAGCCAGCAAACAGGCGGAAACGGAAGAAACTAAACACAAAAAGTCAGTTTGAAAAAAGAACATTGCTTTAAAGTTTAAAGTTTAAATTTGTTCAGTTTTGCTTTTGTTACTTGATTTAAAAAAATTGAGGAGCTCGTGGCTAAATAATAACAGCCGCTCGGGTCGATCATTAGGTTAAGCCGTGCTTGCCTAGGTTGGTCTGTGGATGGGTGACCGCCCATTACATACCGAGTTTCCTCCGTGCCTCGGAAAGCACGTTAAGCCGTTGGTCCCGGCTGTCATCTATAGATCTTTGACAGTCGTTACAGGTAGTCAGTGGCCCAAAAAGTCTGACAACCAGTCTTACCAAGGGGTATCGTATTACCCAGTACTAACTGGGTTGTGGAGGTCAGATAGGCAGTCGCTCCATGTAAAATACTGGTATTCAGCTGCATCCGGTTAGACTGGAAGCCGACCCCAATATAGTTGGGAAAAGGCTAGGCAGATGATGATACTTGATTTAAAAAAATTAAAAATTAAAAAAATTAAAAATTAAAAAAGTTAAAAATTAAAAAAAATACATTCATTTCGAGCAATCTTAACTCATATTTGGAGTACACACAAATACAGACCACACGCAAATGATAATAAAAACTAAAACAAAAACTTTTACTTGATCATTTTTAGATTCTTGATTTATAATATTCTAAAAATCACAATAATCTAGAGGATATGTTTGACTAAATTGTGGTGACCAGCAAATATAGGCGAAAACAGAAGAAACTACATACAAAATGTCAGTTTGAAAAAACAACATTGCTCTAAAGTTTAAACTGTTTTTGTGTTTATCGGGTTAAACTTCAGTTTATCTTGAAACCTATCTTTAGAAGTAACATAACATTATACAGGGTGTAAACATACCCTTCATATAGCCGTCAACCAAGCATTCTGTACATCAAACTAAGTAACTTTACGCAAAAATTATTGCTGGGAAACGACTTTTTTTTTGGGGTGAAAAATCACGTTTTACGGTAGGACTCGATGGAAAGCACTCAAAGCATTGTGCTGATGGATGGATTGAATAGTTCGGGGGTCGTGGTGATGTGTAAAGTAAAAATCTTACGTTAAAAACTTGTATTAAAAAAAAAACTTGTCAAAAACTTGAAACGCTGACCCCCAATATCTCCGTAACTACTACTCAAAACAAAATAGGGCCCACCTCGAATCATTCACTATTTTGGTCTAAATAAAGTTATCTAAGTAGTTGTTGACCAAGTTATGCATAGAACCGTCAAGCTGACATGTTTAGGAGCCCTTATCAATGTTTATTTCGACAACAATCATATTGGTTTCAACAGGCTAGCTGAAAAAGTGAAGTACTCGAAAAAAACATCGAATGTACAAATTCTCATTCACTTAAGTTTTCAGTCTACACTAAACGCTGTTGTGGAACACTCACGTTTTAACCATTTTGTTTGGTTCTTGTGTTAGTTGTGATCACTATGCCTGGTTCTCGCCGACATATGGACATGGAAACCGCTGCAAGACCAGTATCTTTGCTTCAAGAGGGACAGTCTCAGAGATCTGTGGCTATACACCTCGGTGTATCGCGAGGAGCGATACGCAACGTTTGGGAACGGTATCAGGAGACCGGAAGTGTAGCTAAGAGACATGGCACAGGAAGAGTTAGGGTTACAACTGCCCAGGAAGACCGATACCTATGGTTAACCGTACGTCGGGAGCGTACTGTAACCGCTCGGACCTCACAAACTCGACTACGGCAATCCACAGGGACGAGAGTCAGCGATCAATCTATTCGGAATCGGCTTCACGAAGATGGACAACGCTCCAGAGTACGTGCTATTCGACTGAAACTAACGAGGACTCATCGTGCAGCACGCTTAAGGTACGCCCGGGAACATTTGGAATGGACCATGGATAACTGGAGGAATGTGCTTTTTACGGACGAGTGTAAAGTGAAGTTTTACAGTGACGACAGACGGATACGCGTGTGGAGAAGAGAAGGGGAACGTTTTTCTGAACCATGCGTCCATGGAACAGATCGATTTGGAGGTCCCAGTGTTATGGTATGGGGTGGAATTAGCTTATACTGCAAAACAGAGCTGGTAATTCTGAATGAAGGTACCGTAACCGCCGCCAGTTACATCGAGCAAGTAATCGGGCCACATGTCATCCCATTTTCACAAAGAGTGGGCATAAACTTTGTCCTTATGCATGACAATGCTCGCCCACACACAGCCCGCTCTTCACAAAGAGTACTCTCTGAAGCCAATATCACCGTTTTGCTATGGCCAGCCATGAGGGCCGACCTCAACCTCATCGAATATTTATGGGATCAGCTCAAAAGACGCCTGAAAGAACATTACAGTGATGTGAACAGCCAGTAGGAGCTCATTAACGCCTTGAAAGTCTGTTGGGAACAAATACCGGAAAAAAGTAAATTGTTAAATACATAAGGACCGTGCGGATGGCGGGGCCTGGCCTTTTCCTCTTCGGGGGAAACCGACCTTAATACTAATATTTACATGATTTAGGATTTCATGTTTCATACAAACTTTAAACCCCCGTTTTAACCCCTTAGGGAGATGAATTTCCAAAAATCCCTTCTTAGTGCACACTTACGTCATTTAAGGAACGTGAATTGTGCAAAATTTCATGCTTCTAGGCTCAGCGGTTTCAGCTGATCGATCAGTCAATGAATCAGTCAGCCAGTCAGTTTATATAACGAAAGAAATAAAAAATAAGTAAATACCTTTACTACCTTTTGAATCAGGACTAACCCAACCTGCAAGCGAGAGCCTCCAGAAACGTTCAGCGAGGCTCTTGGCCATCAGGCCAGTGGCCGTAACGACAATCGGCGCAATGATAGTCTAGCTCACTTTTCAAATTCACATTATTATTACAGGCAATGACGATGGTGATCAGTCTCCAGATAATTCTCCTGACAAGACAAGTAAGCCAGGTAAGGCCTAGCTTACTACAAACCTCTTTGTACCAATCGTTTGAGACAGCTGCTGCTGTACAAGGATCTTTTGGCGCGTTGTCAAAATCGGACCTAACACCGCCATTTTTTTTTTCAATACATTTCACAATACAATTTTACAATGGTTTTCTAACAGCTCTCCTGTATCAAAATCATTCGTTCGCCAAAATATACTTGTACATCATTTAATAAGCGGAATTGTGTTTTCATTTCTTGATATTTACGTGGGTTGCGCAGTTTTTTTTTTAAGTTAATTGGGCTTTAGCTCTTGATTGCAAGATTACATTCTATCTTAAAAACTTTTTCGCGAAAAATATACAACTGACTTCCAAAAATATTAATGTCCATAATAACCTTAGTTTCTGAAGTCGATGGCAGAAAATTAATCAAACTAAGTCGTTGGGAATTTTGTTCACAAAACTTCTACCATCACCATCATCTACTTAGCCTTTTCTCAAATATGTTGAGGTCGGCTTCCAGTCTAACCGGATGCAGCTGAATACGAGTATTTTACATGAAGTGACTGCCTATCTGACCTCCACAACCCAGTTAGTACGGGTTATACGATACCCCTTGGTAAGACTGGGTGTCAGACTTTGTCACAAAACTTCTACCATCATAGAATATTTATTTTATTATTGCAGGCAGTTATCGCGGCCGCGGCTAATTCCGTTTCCCAGACGTCAGGTAAGCCTTAGGTTTCCACATACCTCTTTGTACCCAAACGCAAAAGGCAGTTTTAGTATAGTAGTAGTAGCAGCCTATAATGTTCCCACTACTGGGACACAGGCCTCCTCTCTATGAGAGGGGATGGGCTATAATCCACCACGCGGGCCCAGTGCGGGTTGGTAGATGTCACATGACTTCGAATTTTAAGTTTTAGGACATGCCGGTTTCCTCACGATGTTTTCCTTCACCGTTTTGAGAGCAGTGGTGATGAAACAAAATTACACAAAGTTATGCGCCTGGCTGGGTTCGAACCCACGACTTACTGCTCGTAAGTCGGGACCGCCACCACTGGGCCACCGCTGCTCCCTGTTTTAGCATAATTCTACATTTTTAGTAAGCGCAGTCTGTCACCAGGCTCTATCTTTTGAGTAAGTTTGAAAATTTCACAGACTGAATATTACTACAACAAATAATAAAATTAAAGTAAAGTTTAAAATTTCAAGAAACGTTATTCGGTGTTTCTTACGGAACCAGTTTTGTTTCATATTTTTTGTTATAAATATGTAGTTGACCTGTTTTTCCACAGTTGAGCAAAGGTCTTTCCAATATTATTCCAGTCTTCTCAAAAGTTGTTCATGAGTACGATGTTTAACCCTTCTTAGGTCTGAACACCATGTACATAATAGGAAGTAAATATTTTTTTTTAAAAAGAAAGAAATAAAACATATTTATTTGTCGCAGGCTCTAAAGGCTCTTTTGTTTTACACTCTAATCACAGTATTAATCTATTTGTTACAGGCAGCAGGTTTTCCAGTTGGTCGTCCATTTTGAATATTTCCATTTTGCAAAAACATATTTCTGACATACTTACCGATAGTACGACAGTATACATAGTACCATCCAAATTATTCTAAAGCAATATATCTATGTTTTTTTTAATAACAAATATTTTGGCAGATTCAATATTGTTTTTAATCATTTGTTCCTCTTTTCCTCCTGCGTGATAATTGCGTAGCTCACTCACAATCTCAATACTGCTTCAGTAATATTCTTTGCGTTATACAACATTATTTTTAGTATATGCGAAACCTTAAATATATTTTTACTTAATATATTTTTAGTATATATTAAGTATCGGTCACTAATTACCAGTCACCCTATACAGGGTGTAAACAGACCCTTCACATAGCCGTCAACCAAGCATTCTGTACATCAAACTAAGTAACATTACGCAAAAATTATTGCTGGGAATCGACTTTTTTTTTTTGGGGTGAAAAATCACGTTTTACGGTAAGACTCGATGGAAAGTACTCAAAGCATTGTGCTGATGGATGGATTGAATAGTACGAGGATCGTGGAGCTGTGTAAAGTAAAAATCTTGCTTTAAAAATATGTATTTAAAAAAAAGTTGGAATTTAGACCCCCAATATCTCCGTAACTAGAAGGTTCCCAGGTATAGAACAAAAAAAGGATCGCAAAGACGGGGAGAACAAGTGTCTTTCGGCTATGTTAAGGGTCTATAAGTCCCCTCTCACCTTCCCCCTTCCCTTTAATTTATGATGCGATTGAAAGTGTCTCACGAAATTGGGATGCTGATTTTAATTTCTCCTATGAATAGACATACCTAGAAAAGGACACCTAGGTACCTACATCCTAGCTTAGGCAATTAGACATAGACACCGCTCGTACGCGCGGCAATGCGACGTGAGATCCGCTTCGCTACCCGACAGCGCGTATTAGCAGCAAAATAACTACAATACACAATGTATTTCAGATCTAAGTTAGATAATATACAGCTCAAGATGCACCTAACAAAAGTTACGTTACTAGAACTAATATTTTAATATTAGCATATTTTTCCATTAGCGAACGAATTCAAAGTAATACTTGAAAATTAAGCAAATCATAAGGCTAAATGTCCCAGTAAGTTATTTGATCAAAGCGCTTTTACGTTGAATTCAGAACCGTTAGAAGGCCGTACATAATAAGCACTGAAGCTAGCATAAATGTGATTCCTTTGATCTAGGGAAACAACCAGTTATTTGTTATATTGTGATCGACTTAAAAGCTCCTTTACATGTCACGATTTTTTAAACTAACTTTACACAACTTGCTTAGAACTTCACCAATTCTAAATAATCGAATAGTGTAAAATGGACGGACATGCAACAATGTCTACATAGACAATTCCATCTATTGATTTAAACGAATATAGCGTTACTCCACTTCTAAACAAGCAAGTGGTAAGAAATCACTTATTATATGTCTCACAATCATGATTCAAGCATACAAAACGTACGATGCTTTGAAGCAGGATTTTCTGGGTGAAATGGATTTCATCAGTAACATCGGTGAAAAGTTTTTTATTTATCCTTTCATTGGTCGATCTAATTTTATTACGTACTGTTTCTATTTCACCTATGGCCTACTATTTCTCACATCGACTCAGTTACTCGTTACTCTTTGCTTAATCGGGATCAACGACTGTGATTGGTTCGAGATTATCAACGTCGCTCCCAACATCGGAGTCTGCTTCATGATCTTGATCAAATACAAAAAGATTCAAGACAATAAGGAGTTGTACAACAAAATATTTCAACATTTTCGATTTGACTTATGGGAAGCTGTATCTGATACAGCAGATCACAAGAAGATTCTGAGTCGATACACCCGGACTACAAGGCTAATATTGCGGTTTGAGTTCTATTACACCATTGGGCTGTGTGTGGTTGTTGATTTATTCCCTAGAATCATTATGGTTTATCAGAACGACATTCTTGGTAAAGAAAAGCAGTATTTGTACCCATTTGATGGTTGGTACCCTTTTGACAAGCAACAATGGTATACCGCTGCTTATATCTGGGAGAGTTTCATGACCACAGTTGTCATTTTCATCTTCGTTTTTGTAAATATGCTTCATATTTCTTACACCCGTTATATTTGTATGGAATTGAAAATTCTTGGGAGTACTATGCAAGGGCTCATTAGTGATGAAGATGTGGTTATAATAAAGAAAGGAAGAGAGGTTGAACCAACTCATGACAAGATTAGAAACAAATTGAAGTTTATTATTTGCAAGCATCAGTATTTGGCCAAGTAAGAAAAGTCATCTTCATCTTCTTTTTTCTTGTCGTATTTTACTTGGGATTGGTGGAACACGTAGTTTTTTTATTCCGTTCTTCTCTGTCAACCATCACGCCATAATTTATTCCTTTTTCAATATCATTCCCTCGAGGAGCTCGTGGCTAAAAAATAACAGCCGCTCGGATCGATCTTTAGGTTAAGCCGTGCTTGCCTAGGTTGATCTGTGGATGGGTGACCACCCATTACATACCGAGTTTCCTCCGTGCCTCGGAAAGCACGTTAAGCCGTTGGTCCCGGCTGTTATTTGTAGATCTTTGACAGTCGTTACAGGTAGTCAGTGGCCCAAAAAGTCTGACAACCAGTCTGACCAAGGGGTATCGTATTACCAAGTACTGAGTTGTGGAGGTCAGATAGGCAGTCGCTCCATGTAAAATACTGGTATTCAGCTGCATCCGGTTAGACTGGAAGCCGACCCCAACATAGGTGGGAAAAGGCTAGGCAGATGATTCCCTGCACAGTCCATCTATCTTTTCTTTGGTGTTCCTCTATCAATATTTTTATGACTACAAGAAAATGGCATAAGTGATACAAATTTTTTCATAGCCTTTACTGTGTCCCACAGCTGGGTAAATGCCTCCCCTTTCGTCTTCCAAATGTCTCTGTTTCATAAAGTTTCTGCACAGTGATCAATTAAAACATGTTAAATGAACTAGCAACGTATTTAAAAACCTCTTTTGATTACAGGATCACATCAGAGCTAAATGAAGTTTTGGGAGTTGGAATGTTTCTTACTTACGTCTTTGGATCCGTATTCATATGTCTAACAGCATTTACAGCAACAGTTACTGTTTTCTTTTACCTTTTATCATAACTTACAGCTTTAACAAATTAACTAACGACTGTTTATTTTCCAGGTGGTCGATGATCTGTACAAGTCTATGCGATACTTTTCTTTCTTCTGTTCTTTGCTGGTAGAAGTATTCTTTCAGTGCATCATGGGACAACTCCTTATTGACCACGTATGTTACTTGACTGTGTTACACTGATTTTTAGGTTTTTTTTATTATTTTGGACCTATCTAACCTTAGCTTAGGTCCAATCAAATTTTTGTCAAAAAAAACACCATTAAATGTATTACTTTGAAAGACTTTGACCGACATCAGTATTATCAAAGAAAAGTGTATGTTTCACAGCCAGTTTAAAAAAATTACGAAAATAAAGGATGATTTCCACCAAACGGCTCGCATCGCATCGGGTCGGAATGGATAAGAACGGACGCGGCGACAGCTGATCGCATCCGGTATGACGTCGACGCATACGATGTGCTCCGTACCGTCGTCGCTTGCGAACGTATCCGTTGTTGCGCCTATCCGATCGGATACGACGACAGGCGAACGGAGCCGATCCCTTGTCGCAGTATACTTTCGGCTACGATCGTGAGTCGCGGAAGACGCCCGCGATCAGGCTGCTGTGCGCGGCTTGGTAATATAAACTTTAAAAAGGGTGTACACGATTTATTATCGTTTAAATATTGTAAAATGACCACCTGGAAAATAAAATATAAACTTTAAAAAGGGTGTACACGATTTATTATCGTTTAAAGATTGTAAAATCCATTCCGATCTGATGCGATGCGAGCCGTTTGGTGGAAATCATCCTTAAATATACTAAAGTAAAAAATGTTGTTTTCCAGAGCAACAAATTGGAACAAGCCATATATTACGCAGACTGGGTCTATGCTGATTCTAATACGAAGAAGATGTTGCTGATTTTCCTAATGCGTACCCAAAAACCTTTCAAGTTTAGCGCCAGAGGTTACGTTGTTATGAATTTAGATACTTTCGGTGGGGTATGTACAATGTACAATCGGCCAAGCTAAATAGTTTACATCGCACACATCGGTAACTGTCATTGTACGAGCCCGTAATGTTCATACAGCCGCTCATTATTATTGTGTGTGTATACGTATACTACCCTACACGAGGTAAATACTATATTTATATACTATGTATACACTTTGTTTACATACATAAGGTCTATCGTTTCATACACGTAACATTTTAAGAGTAACTTCTATAAGTCGTAAAGTCGCCATAGCAACGAAAAAAAAAATTATCTTAGTGTTTTTTTTTTTACAAAATTATTATAATTCTAAAATTTTTTGAGACTTTTTGCATAAAACCTTTACTCCCATATTCTAACAATGACAGTAGGTAAATACGACGTAGTAAACTACCGTAATGGATGCTTAAAAATAAGGAGCCAGTATTTATTTTGTGGGTAAAGTAATTTTAAATTATTTATTTTTTTATAAAAAAACTAGCTGACCCGGCAAACGTTGTTTTGCCATATAAATAGTATGAAAAATAGATGTTGGCCGATTCTCAAACCTACTCAATATGCTCACAAAATTTCATGAGAATCGGTCAAGCCGTTTCGGAGGAGTACGGGAACGAACATTGTGACACGAGAATTTTATATATAAGATATACACAGATAAAAAAAAATCCCTTGAAATGGCTTTGTTATAGCCGTTAGATGATTCCCTGAAAATATTTCGTGTATGAATAGTTACACCCTATATAAATTGAATCAAAGTAAAATTACAGGTGAAGTGAATCAACATGTTAGACAGTAAGAAATTATGACAACTTCTAACCGCATAACAATACTTCACCATACTTTCAATACTTTACGAGTTGTGGTTTTAAAAAAATTGATAAGAGAAAGAGATTATTAACATTTATACCTAATTATTTCTAAGCAAATATGAACGTTATGCGCATAAAAATAAGATTCATATTCGTCTACTAATTAAAATAAAATCCACTAATAATGAGTCGGCAAACCTTCGTTTTCTATTACTTCTTGTAACCTTCTGCTCATGAAAGTATATAAAAAATCACCTACATGTATATAAATATATATAGGTGATTTTTCACAGTTTATAAGCACATTTTTATGCGGGTGGACATGAAAGGATCAGCGTTGTGCCTTGGCACGATCTCGTGGTGTCGAGCCGATGAGTGTGCCTTTGGTTTTGGCCTAAGATGTTCTACGTCTTCAAAATCCGCATGTCGGCGGACCCATAACTGCACGGTTCTCCTCTGTGAATAAAAACCGTATTTATAATACTTATAACAATAGCTTATATTATAATAAATAAATCATCATCATCATCATTTCAGCCGAAAGACGTCCACTGCTGCACATAGGCCTCCCCAAGTGTCGCCACATTGACCGCTCCCGTGCGTCTCGCATCCAGCGTATCCCCGCAACCTTTACCAGGTCATCGGTCCACCTAGTGGAAGGCCTTACAACGCAACGTCTTCCAGTTCGCGGTCGCCACTCCAGAACTTTCCGGCCCCATCGGCCATCCGTTCTGCGAGCAATATGCCCTGCCCACTGCCACTTAAGTTTGGCTATTCTTCGTGCTACGTCGGTAACCTTGGTTCTCTTACGGATTTCCTCATTTCTGATTTGATCACGGAAGGAAACTCCGAGCATAGCCCTCTCCATTGCCCTTTGGGTGACTTTAAGCCTTCTGATGAGGCCCATTGTGAGCGACCACGTTTCGGTCCCGTATGTAATCACTGGCAACACACACTGGTCATAGACTTTCGTCTTGAGACACTGCGGTAAGTTGGACGAGAAGATACCACGAAACTTCCCGAACGCTGCCCAGCCGAGTCGGATTCGACGATTAACCTCTTTCTCGAAGTTAGACCTACCTAACTGGATCGTTTGTCCCAGATAGACATAATCGTCTACAACTTCGAGTGTAGAGTCTCCGATCTTGATAGGAGTGGGTGTTACATGGGCATTCAACATGAGTTTGGTTGTGTTCATTTTAAGACCCACTCTTCCGGAAGCTCTACTGAGGTCATCGAGCATAGTACTGAGGTCCTCCATGGTCTCAGCCATGACCACTATATCGTCGGCAAACCGATGGTGAGAGATGTACTCGCCATTGACGTTGATGCCTAGCCCTCTCCAGTCCAGAACCTTGAAGACATCCTCCAGTGCAGCGGTGAACAGTTTCGGAGATATGACGTCTCCCTGTCTTACACCTCGCTGCAGAAGGATAGGTTCCGAGGTCTGGTTCTGAAGTCGGACTGACATGGTGGCGTTTTTGTACAAACACTTCAACACCTCGATGTACCGATAGTCAATTTGGCACCGTTGGAGAGACTGCAGTACAGCCCGTCTCAATCGAATCGAAGGCTTTCTCGTAGTCCACAAACGCCAAACAGAGAGGCAGGTTATACTCTTCGGTCTTCTGTATAACCTGCCGCAGCGTATGTATGTGGTCTACGGTGCTAAAGCCTTTTCGGAATCCGGCTTGTTCGGGAGGCTGGAAATCGTCAAACCTGCGCGCGAGACGATTCGTGACGACTCTTGAAAACAACTTGTAGACATGGCTTAGAAGTGAGATGGGCCTATAGTTCTTCAGCCGGGCATTGTCGCCCTTTTTGAAGAAGAGTACCACCACACCCCTGCACAATGCCTACGGCGTTTTCCCCTCGAGTATGACGGAATCAAACAGCTTCTAAAGGGCCTATGTCTTCGGTATAGTGTCGGGTCAGTCTAGCTCTTGGGTAAATAAATACTATATTTATATACTATATATACACTATGTTTACATATATACTTATATATAGCTAATTAATATTACTTATAATAATACAATACATAAATACAAGATATACACTGACATTAGCAAACATCTATATTTATTTACGTTATTCAAAGGCTTTTCTTTAAACTGTCTAAGGGCTAAATCCAGCTAATTTTAGACCAAGCTAATTTTATTATAATCATCATACGATTACAAATTTAAAAAAATATAAACTATAATTCAGTTATGATCATCATCTGCCTAGCCTTTTCCCAACTATATTGGGGTCGGCTTCCAGTCTAACCAGATGCAGCTGAATAGCAGTATTTTACATGGAGCGACTGCCTATCTGACCTCCACAACCCAGTCAGTACTGGGTAATATGATACCCCTTGGCAAGACTGGTTTTCAGACTTTTTGGGCCACTGACTACCTAACGACTGTCAAAGATCTACAAATGACAGCCGAGACCAACGGCTTAACGTGCTTTCCGAGGCACGGAGGAAACTCGGTATGTAATGGGCGGTCACCCATCCTCAGACCAACCTAGGCAAGCACGGCTTAACCTAAAGATCGACCCGAGCGGCTGTTATTATTTAGCCACGAGCTCCTATATATATATAATAATATATTATTATAACTATGGTAGGTATTGCACTTAACTTACATTAATTATTTATTCCTAATAAACATTGAAAGGGGAGAGTAGTCAGTAAAAGTGAAGTAGGTATATTATGTGTATCAACGTAATATCTAACTGTTATGTTACTCACCGATATGATTAAACGCCTTGCGATTTCACTTCTTCTTAGCATATCGATGACAGTTCAAATTGAGTCAGCCCAAAATTTGGCGACGAGTTTCGCACTTTCAGTAGCGTCCTGTGATGCACTTTACAGGAGCAAACAACAGGACAGGCAGGACACGATATAAAAAGCCCGATCGTTTGTAGGGCAGCACCACATTTACACTCACAATTTCACATAATATAGATACGTTTTGCTCATCCAAAACGACGATTTTCACTTTTTTTAACATTGATAAATGTTGCATGGTTGGATCCATAGAAATAAATCCGCACACATGCCGAAGAGTAGTAATCAATAAACTCAATAATGCAAATACTCGTAGATTGATAACTAAGAACGCTCATTTTTAATAAATCTCTCGTCTTTGAAAACAATATTTTGAAATTGTCGGTAGTTATTTTCTAAACAGTCAAAATAAAATGGCCTAAGAGATCCATGTTTGTCTCAAACGTTGGAAATTTCTTTACACAACCATGAACCGGGTCTAATCGTTATAAATTCTACTTTAAGAAATGTTCTAACAATATAATGAATACAAAAAGAAAAAGAATATATTATTGTTGCATGCGTGGTTTGAACTTACGGCTTTTAGTTAAGTGACCAAAGACGATAGGCATTGCGCCATGATTGCTATATTAGCATTATGCAAAATATTATATCTCCTTCAGCATCATGTGGACGATGACTATATATTGGTATATGGTAATTGATGTGCCACACGCACACTAATAAAAACCGAGCTCCGTTTTATTTTATGTTTGTGTGTATAACTATGACTTCACCCACACATATAAACTGTAAACAATGACAGTTACCGATGTGTGCGATGTAAACTATTTAGCTGGGCCTCGTGTGAATATACGCAATGCAGGAATTAGAATACAGTATTCTTTGATTACGACCTCGTTGTCTAGTTTCCGCAAGCGCGACTGCTGAGCACAAGGTCCTGGATTCGATTCCCAGGTTGGGTTGTAAGTGTTATTGGGTTTTCCCATAGGAATTTCTCAATAGCAGCCACGAATTCTGGATTTGAGCCTTGTTGATGGCAAGAAGCTACAAGGAACTTCAACATAGTGGCGAAATGTGGGTGTTCTATTAGGTACCTCTGCCTAACCCTTCGGGGATAACAGGCGTGATGTTATGTTAGACTGATGCGGAAGAAAGGACAGGGAGTTGTGGTGTAGCTTGGGAAAGGCCTACGTCCCGCAGTGAACCGTGGCCGGCTGAATTGATTGATAAAAAAATTAAGCCTAACAATGTCTTGAATGTGATGATTATTTTTTAAACCTAGTAGTCACAGTCACAGTATGGTTTGCATTTAATTGTTTCCATATATTAATGACCATTACTTCTTTTTCAGATCTGTAGCTTGTCCTACCAGTTCTTCAATTTGCTCCGCACTGCATATTCGGAATAATTGAATTGTTTTTCTATCTTTCTCGATTGTCTTTTACTTTTCTTGCAACTTATGTATCTCCATATTTGCATTAACCTGAATTAAAGATTATTTAGTTATATTCGAAATGGTGAAATAACGCACATTAAATAACTGTTAACGCACGGAACTATGTCGTTTTATTCAT
Organism: Noctua janthe; assembly: GCA_910589295.1. Taxonomy (NCBI): domain Eukaryota; kingdom Metazoa; phylum Arthropoda; class Insecta; order Lepidoptera; family Noctuidae; genus Noctua; species Noctua janthe. The sequence continues at coordinate 7,117,289 of OU342561.1, forward strand.
ATCCTCTATCTCCAGGGACCTGTTCTATATACAACATCTGCCTAGTCTTTTCCTAATTATGTTGGGGTTGGCTTCTAATCTAACCTGATGCAGCTGAATACCAGTATTCTTCAGAGCGAGTACTTATCTGACCTCCACAACCCAGTTAGTACTAGATAATACGGTACGTTTACAGGGGGTAAAGACTGGTTGTCAGACTTTCGGGCCACTCACTACCTGTAACCACTCTTAAAGATCTACAAATGACAGCCAGGAACAACGGCTCAACGTGCTTTCCAAGGAACGTGACCATCATAAAACACCGGGATTCCTTCCGGTATGTGATGATGGTCACTCATCCACACACCGACCTAGGCAAGTGCGGTTTAATCTTGAAGCCTGAAGACCTGTGCGGCTGTTATTATTTAGCCACGAGCTCCTCTGTTCTTTTCACCGGTTATCTACAACAAAAGATGTTAAATCAATTCAAATTGAATAAAGACGATATTATTTTAAGTATACCTATTTTTGGTCTTTCATTACTCATTAGTTGGCAGCCTTGTTTCATCCACAGCTGAGTACGGGCCTCCTTCTTTTTATGCCATTCTGCCCTGGTCTGCGAAGGTCTCAACCAGTTTTTGATCTTCGACCAACTATAAGATGTCTGACTGTTTTATTAGATAAATTAATTCGTTGCCGAATAAATAATCCAGCTAGCCTTGGTACGAGTCTTAGTAGAGAGGTAGCGTGTAACTAGTAAATAGGTGGAAGTGGGATAGACAGTCGCTCCATGTGAAATATTGGTATTCAGCTGCATTCGGTTAGACTGGAAGCCAACCCCAACATATTTGGGAAAAGGCAATGTACATGATGATGTTGCATTTTAAATTCACAAATTATGTATGTCGGATCCGGTCGTTAGTATGGACATAAAATGAATCGCAAGTGCGTTAGTGACGCACGCGACCTACTCACAAATCTACCCATACGACAGCGTGCTTCTACAGAACCCTGATGTTTAGTTCGAAGCTAGGGCGCCAGTCAATTTCTGATAGCGGCGGAGTTGAGACGTCCTAGAACTGTAACCGATTCATTGAGCCCCGTCTTAAATTGTAATTTCAAGTAATTTGTTAGTTTAATAGAAACAGTGTATCGCACCCAGTGTATTTTTATTGCACGAAACCCATCTTCTGCCCACATGATGTACGAGCCTAACTGAATAAATCCTGACAAAAAAACATCTGCAACAGATAAGATTTTATAAACGAGACACCTACCTATACTAAAACTCGATTTCCATGTAGAACTAAACATAATATGAATATTTGTGAGTAGATTTCACAAAATAACGGTGTGCACACGACGGCGACGGTGAAAACGTGGGTAACTGAACATGAACAGGCAACGACTTCGTCCGTATATTGAAATCGGCTAAAATCAACTCCAGAATTTTACAGAAGTTCCGGTCCATACAACAAGCTAGAACAGGCGATGATCTTAAAATGTTTTAAGGGTAATGTGTTTTTCCTTTTCTGGCGATTCTGCAATTACTGAAGCTTGCCCATCAACTCCGAACATTTCTTCTTTTGCGAGCTGGAACAACTCAGCAGCACTCATGATTCCGATCCATTTGCGAATGTTACGGGACATTGAACGTGCGCAATCAAGTCTTACCAAAGGATATCGTATTACACAGTGGCTGGTTTGTGGAGGTCAGCTGCAACCGGTTAGACTGGAAGTCAACCCGAACATTGGCATTGAAATAACAGACAGATGTGTTCTAAGGAGTTTGTTCCGCCACTTCTCCACAGATAACACAATAGGAAGTGGCGAAGGGAGGATCGTTTTGGGGGACAACCTCATATAATTTTGACGTTTAAAAAGTGCTGATTTTATCAGCTTAATTTGAGCTTAGTTTTTGTATGAAGTGTGGCCTGCCTAACTCCAGCTACTTAATTTTATTCTCAAATCTTCATTAAACCTGTATTATCGAAGATATAGAAATAAGAAGCTATCAAGGTCAAATTATTCAAGACCGTTTCTACCGTCCGTCGCCCTAGCGACGGACGGTAGAAACGGCCTTGAATAATTTACTAGACGAGCCTACTCGTCTTGTGATCGTGGGTCCTAGCAGGTCGGCAAACTTCGTGCTTCTGTGCGTGCATTTCGAGAACTGTACGGAGTCAACCTGCTCTTCACAATCTATTGTGTGGCTCAGCGTCATAAAAGCAAGATGTCTACATTCATATCGAGACTTCGTGAAAAATAAGCATATTGAGACCGTATTGTCTCACTGCATATTTTGCACCCTATATTGAGTCGTTTTATTTCGGAAATAAAAGCCTTATGGGTTTATTTAGATAAAATGTCTACGCAGAGATATTAAAGAAAATATTTTCTTATAATATTTTCGCGCATTTTCTTTTATAAATGAATTAATAAAGTTTTTATAAATATTTTTTATTTTTATTTATAAAGTGTCAATACACCACAAAGCTATCAAAGAGTATTTCTAGACTCTTTGATAGAGTCTGTCAAGCGAGTCTAGTCCCATGAAAAAGGCGGCAAATTCAAAAATCTTTCAGGTGTCAACACTGATATAGCACGCTGAAAACTTGTTGATACTTGAATTTTGATAAAAAAATTACTTGGGATAAATTAAAAAAAAAGCATTTCAATGTACGTATTTATTCATCAGAACTAAAATCAGAATCAAGAAATTCAATGCCTTCAAATGAGAAATCACTGTCAGTAGAATCATTACGCACAGAAATGATGAAGGGTTCCAACTCGGTTTCGGATATCCTGTCTCTTACTTTATACTTATTTTCGACACTAATAGTGTGATCTGTGCATTTTTTCCAATCATTGGCTGTGACACTATTAAAGCATTCTTTTATAAGGTTCTCCATTTCTTTACCTGGAATCCCTAAGTTTTTGCTGGCTATTTTTCTTTTAGCCAAACTCCATATGAGTTCAATTGCGTTCAGGTCACAATGATATGGCGGAAGCTTCAAAACCTCATGGCCATGTTGTTTCAAAAATTCTTCAGCTTCATACATTGGAGTTGTTTTATGTTCATTCACAAGGCACATAAGCTCAGCCTTTGTAAAGAATTCTTCATAATGAATTCCATTTTCAGTTAGCCATTTCTGAATGTCAGCCTTTAAATCATTCATAGATGGTGGCTTATTTATTTGTGTTACATGGTAGCTAGCGTTGTCCATAACAATGACACTGGGCTGACTTAAATTGGGTATTAATTTTTCACGTAACCATTTCTTAAAATTATTTCTGTTCATATCATCATGATAATCTGCCATTTTTGATTTAGTACTGAATACCAATAATGCATTGGGAACAAAACCTTTTTCGGATCCAGCATGAACAACAATATGTCTTTTGCCTGACGATATTTTGTCAATTACACCGCTTGTTGATGGCCCTTGCCATGATTTTTTAACTTTATAATTTTGGTGGACATAGGTCTCATCAAGATAAACTATTAATTTTCCTTGTTTCCGCTTTTCATCAATAGCTCTGAGATACCTATGTCGCCATGCAGCTAGTTCATACTTTTCAATAAGAAGAGATCTCTCATTTTTATTTTTTTTGAATTCAAATCCATTTTTGAGTAATAATTGTCTCAATGTTTCATGACATCCAGTAAATCCAATTGACTCTCTTAAATCTGCAAGCAAACTTCGTAGAGTTGGAATTTGCTTTTTCACACAGTAAAATTCATTAATTTTATTGCGTATGGCTGATAAGTCAAAATTATCCAGATTGGCTACAGTTGGCTGTCGTGGACGTTTTTTCCCCGGTGTGTTCCACTCGCCTTGGTTAATAGCACCTTCTTTTTTAATTCTTCGCAGTGTTTTCACACTTAAATCTGAAAGTTCAATATGTCAGTTCAGTATCAAACGCACAAATTTTATGATAATATTTGTAGAAAATGCAAACAATGTAAACAAATAAATCTGTACTAACCTGTCATAGCAGCAATTTTTGTCAAATAGTCTGTTTCAGATTTCATTTTTTTATTCTCATCTATGGCTATGACTTTCTTAACTAAATTATCAATTGTGCTTTTTATTAATTCATCATCCAAGGTGGCTGAAAAAAGATGACAACAATCTCTTATAATACTTTTCACTTATAGGTGCCCCATTGAGATTCAATGTCATGTATACGACGTCTGAATCTAAACCAAAACCGAAATCGTGATCACATCATAGTAAAATAAACAAAATTAGACAATTGTGCTAAAAGTATCAACATTTTGTAGCCAACCTACCTGTTGTTGAAACAATTTCATCCAAAAGTCGTCGTTTTTCTGTTAACACGTCATCAGATTCAATCTTTACATGATTATATTTATTAATCATTGTAAACAGCAGGCTCCTGACACTACTTTTAATAGGTTTTGGCATTATAACATTAAAAAATTCAACAAAAACCGGAATGCTTCGAGGTTAGAACAGAAATTGTGACAATCTGTTTGACAGATAATAGTATTGCCATTATAAGAAATCAGTAAAATGGTTGTGGACTCGACTCGCTTGACAGACTCTAGCTAATACTCGTTACTAAAAATAATATTTATTATTCAAATAATATTTATAAAACGGTTTTTATAAATGTTACAGCGAAAGTAGGGGGGGGGGGGGGAAATAAACTCAAGATAAACCGTCTAAACTGCACTTTGGCTTTAACGCAACTGCTAATTAGTATTCGATCTGACTATCTTCATATCAAGTGCACAAAATATGTAAATGTATAAGACTGACTTCATAGCCACGGTACTATAGTGCGTCATCACTCACGACCGATTGGTGTAGTTAGCGACTTGTGATCACAACACGAAGACGAAGAATAAAAAAAAAGTGGTCGAGAAAAAACCAGCCAAGTACTTTTCGGAACCCGCACAGTGCAGGGTTCCGTAGACGGGTTGAATTATTAAAAACATTTTGTTCCAGGAACATTTTTTTTTTCTGATGGGAAATCATTCCAAGAACAAACTTGCTTACAAAATAGAGAGATCTATTCAGATTCCAGTTTAGTCCAGTTTGAAACTACAGTGAATTTATGCTTCAATAATTTTCATAAAACTGGTTTTATGATTATGAGTGTAGCATAAATGTTTTTAGTGAATTTACGCTTCAATAGCTACCATAAAACTGGTTTTATGGTAGGTAGTGAAGCATAAATTCACTATATTTATTAAAAGTTATAATTATAAATAGTATGTATTTTCATAAGTTTTTTTTTTTCAATAGATCTTTATAAATACAGGGTGTAAATAGACCCTTCACATAGCCATCAACCAAGCATTCTGTACATCAAACCAAGTAACTTTACGCAAAAATTATTACTGGGATTCGACTTTTTTTTTGGGGTGAAAAATCACTTTTTACGGTAGGACTCGTTGGAAAGCACTCAAAGCATTGTGCTGATAGATGGATTGAATAGTACGGGGGTCGTGGAGGTGTGTAAAGTAAAAATCTTGCATTAAAAACATGTATTCAATAAAAAACTTGTGAAAAAGTTGGAACTTTGACCCCCAATATCTCCGTAACTAGAAGGTTCCCAGGTATGGTCTAGAACAAAAAACTTATCGCAAAAACGGGGAGAACGAGTGCCTTTCGGATCCGTCAAGGGTCTATTTACACCCTTTATAATTTCTGAATGAAAACGAAGTAATGAAAGTGAAACGTCAATGTCAAACATCTTGTTTGATGTCGGAGGACCAGTCTAAAGAAACAATAAGCATTAGCATTTTAATAAACGACAACGAATTTAAAAATGCCGCAATAGTTTATTATAATAAACATAAATACAACAAGAATGAAATCTATGTCAGTGTAATTATTTAAAATTGTTTTATTTTATTTATTGTCCCAAGTACCCAAGTGTTCGGTTACCATAAAGAAACGTATTAAAAAATCGAGGTTCACGTATGTCTGTGCACATAGCAGTAAAAAACGAAGATATATGATATATCATGCGAAGATATCTCATGCTGGTTATCATGCGCGTACTTACTGATCAAAACCTAGACTGACTGGTCGATTTAAAAAAAAAGCTAAAATTGGTGCGGTGCGTGTGACTGTGAGAACCACCGAATCCGCCATCGTTAAAACATCTATTCTATCACTTCGTTTCCGGCACACATCGAGTGGAATTTGATGAATGAAGATTGTATTGTATTGTAATGTATAACGGGCTGGTGTCCGCAACTCCACGTCAAAGCGTGTATTTTGCGTGCAAAAATGAATGAAGATATTGTATTCACCGTTATCCAACATTAGCATCATCGACACAACGACAGAAGGAAGGTCAGCGAGTGCAGGTCGCAGTCTAAGGCGCAGGTCACACCGCCACAAATCAAGCGAGCGAGCTAGCCGGGCAGGCCTCTTTTCGTACTTCATTTCGGCTCTTTCGATAGTTCGCGGTGTGAACCAAAATATGAAAAGAGGTGAAGCCCCCGCTCGCCAGCCCGGTTGGTTGGCGCGCTCGCTACCGTGGCCTGATATTAATGGTGCGATTGACATTTTTTCGCGTTAGTTTGACCTGGGAACTTACAAATTCAGCGACGTTGTTTAATCGCGTTACTGCAACATGGTATAACTCCGCCCGGTACCTTGCGGTTTTTTTACTCAGTTGACGTCAGCTGAAAAGACGGGCATTGTCAATATACTTCGGGCGTAAGACTAACAGAATTGAAATATATCTTGAATAATAATAGCTTACAATTAGGACTTCAATTCATTCTAAAATAACTAGTACGTAAGTCGCCGGGGAACAGCAATAGAACCACGTGAAATGTGTTGCCTTTTACTGTGTTTTGCCAAAAAATTAATACCTATAGACCTACCATTCAAACTAATAATAAACCTAGTTTAAAAAGGGGGTTCCGTGCACCAAATCAATAGTCTTTAGTCGATTCTAGAACCACGCCAGTCTAGTTCGGATTAATTACTGTGTGCTTAGCCGAAACACAATGTTTTCAACATGATCTAATTCAAAAACAAATGACTGTTGTAGCCAAATTTTGAATTGCAACATTTTCAATTGGTCGTAGCTCCGGTCGCCGGTGACTTTAATACTTGACTTGAAGAAGTTATTGAGGGTTATGAATTTACGATTTGAGATACATTTCAATTCTGTTGGACTAACACCCATTTTGACCAAGACCCAATTAGCAGCTCCAGTTAAGGTGGAAGTAATCAAATTTTCTATTTTTTTTTGCAATTTGCAGGTCACATTCCATAACTATTGAATGTAACCTGCAAATTGTTATATATAAATGAGCTTAGAAAGACTGTAATACTGTAAATACATGCATATTAAAGTCGCGAATCATATTTTCCTCAACATACAACCTGAAACTGACCTCCAAATTGCAAAAAACGTAAGAAAATTAAAATTTTGCGGGCTAATCTGACACTTCCACCTTAAACATAATTTGACTTGCCCTAGTAATACCGAATAGCGTGTTCACTAGGCAATGTCTCTGGTGCGAGGTAGTGAACAGAATAAAAACGAAAAGAATATCAAATCTAGAAGCGAAAATGGATTTCACGACCATTTTTATATATCACAGTGAAAACTCTTATCTAATATGGCTCACGATCACAATAAATTATTTAAATTACTTCGACTTGATACGACTTTTAATAAATTAATTACTCACGAATATTGTGTTATGAGTTTTATTAATTGTTTTTCGTTTCCTTAAAAACCGGGGCAAAGTTGGCAATCCTCAGTCCAGTCACTCGTTTGAAGATGGGTACTATACAGTGGGCTTTCTTTTGTGTGCTATTTATTTTGCCCTTGTGCTCAATAGCTCAGGAAAAAGGTGAGTAAATCGGCCCATTTGATTTCATTACAACTTGCTGTTCCTCATTGGCCAATACTCCTCTGTATGAGAGGGAATGGGCCACCACGTTGGCCAAGTGCCGGATGAAAAATCGAAAAAATGCTTCTAAGACATACCGGTTTCCTCACGATGTTTTTCTTCACCGTTTTGAGAGCAGTGGTGATGAAATAAATTACAAAAGTAATGCCTAGGCTGGTGGTAGGTTGTCGGTTCGAACCTGGGTTTGAAACATCCAAACACTCGTAGCACGCTTGGTGCAGTTTCCACTGCTCACAGGTATTGCATTTTAGAACAAAAATATGTTAAATGCTTTCTTTGTCTATCGTTTGAACCTGACTTTAGGTTCTTTAGGTTTCATTCTCATTAGTTTACAGAAAAATAACTAGTCATTTCTACCGAGTGCCTGGTTGCAATTTATTACAATAACCGTATCTTTATTTTATTTTTAGACGAAGGAGGATCCAGTACGGCTATTGCCATATCCCAAGTCGAATCAGGTATTATAACATTTTTTTTTTCTCATCGTTTGATGTTATTACATTAATACTTTAAAAAAAAACTCTAGTAAATGCACACAATCACAAGAAATTCACCACCGAACTTATTTGTTTTTTTTTTTAAATTAATTTTAAAAGAAACGAAATCAGAAAAGCAGTCCCTAATATTTTTAAATAAACATCCTATGTACTGTTGGCGTACACATAGCTCCATTAAGTGGTTACCCCCCCCCAAAAGACACATAATTTCAAGTCCGCGACAGGCCCAAGCAAAAAAAAAAATTCAAAAACATTTTATTATAATTAATTAAATAAAACGTTTCTACTTAAACGTTAATAATATTATTGCATATAACGGTAAGCAAAGTATATTGATAAATTCATCAAATTATTAACTACATGTAATACTTTTTGTATTATTCTTACGGATGTAATTATGTTTGAATTGCAAAGTTGTTGTAGTAGCAAAGTTAATTTTAATACAACTGGGGTAACTTCGTCGTTTTATTTGTACGTATACATCAAACGTTGTAGTTATAACTTGGGGGTAGGAATTAATTTTATAAGTAAAATGTAAGTAAGTTAAATTAACAGATACGCTCAATTTATAACATCTATCGATTGGACAGAGACCTAAAGAAAGTGACTCGGACGATAGGTAGACGACAATTTCATTGCAATTCAAATGGGCTCGCTGGCTAGTTCGGCAAACTGCCGGTATGAGTATGACAACGTTCGGTGTTGCAATGGTCGAAACAATGAATTCTTTTTGAATTCAATGTTGTAGCAGTTTTTAACATTTTAAAGCTTGACGAGTTAGCACATACTGACGCTGTGTTTACCTATTTTAAATAAATAAATAGGCTTGCCCCCCATTATATAAGGCTTAAAACATAACTGGCGAAATTAAGGTGTCCTATCAGGTACACCTCTGCCTAACTCATCGGGGAATACACGCGTGATTTTACGTTATTTCTTCTGTAAGCTAAGTAACGCTGATACCATAACAGATAATGTCTTTAGTCGAGTGCAATTAGACTATTAGGATTGAATTCCTAGAGTTGTAGAGAAGAAAGTTAAAAAAAAAATTCGTCGCTCGCGGTCTTTTTGTGTTATTTATTTTTTTTTTTTCGTTTATGAATAACTTGCAATTCGCCTAATTTATATTGTTATGTAATAATGGGACCTGTATGAATCCATTAAACGCCAATTTGGTCTGTTTCCTTTTCCATTGTTGTCGACGAAATGCATATTTCCATTTTAGAAGAAGGACATTTAGAAAAATGGTCTTGAATGAATAAAGTAAAAAATTAAGTCCCTACACTTATGAATATGGTATTCTTGAACATTTTCTTGTCCAGTTATCTGTAAAAATGTGTCTGTTATCGATTTCAAATAAATCTTTGTCTTAAATTCGGTAGCTCAAAAACAATTGAAGAAAATAGGATATTTTCAAAAAAAACTTGAAATAGGAACATTGAACAAATAAACATACCAAATTGGCGTTTAATGAATACACACAGTTCTTTCTATTATGCTTCAATATAAATACGTTGAATTTCAAGCTATTTATAAAAAAAAAAATACAAAGGAAATTGAAAAACTTGCGAGCGGCGAATTTTTTTTTCACTTTTTTCTCTACACCTCTAGGAACTCAATAAAAAAGTCCCATGAAAATCCGACCACAATAAATTTCGTACCAACTTTTGAGTATTTTTTGTCTAATTGCACTCGGCTGTTTGTATCAAACTTAAACTAATATGTAACATATTATATTTTGTGATGATACAGGGTCTGAGGGAGACGGCTCAAATTCAGCTGCAGGAGCTTACAGCGGCGGTAAGATTAAAATATGTATTATTGACAATATTTAGGGGAGTTATTAGTTTAGAGTATTTTTTTAAAGTTATGCCGCGCTTGCCTAGGTTGGTCCGTAGATGGGTTCCATTACGTACCGAGTTTCCTCCGAGCCTCGGAAAGCACGTTAAGCCGTTGGTCCCGGCTGTTATTTGTAGATCTTTGACAGTCGTTACAGGTCAGTGGCCCGAAAGTCTGACAACCAATCTGACGAAAGGGTATCGTATTACCTAGTGCTTCTTGGGTTGTGGGGTTCAGATAGGCAATCGCTCCATGTAAAATACTGGTATTCAACTGCATCCGGTTAGACTGGAAGCCGATCCCAACATAGTTGGTAAAAAGCTGGCAGATGATGATGACTGAACAGTCAGTGTTTAAGGTAAATTATTAAGGTACTAATTATTACATATTGTGTTTTATTACAGCTTATAATGACGGGCAGTCATCACAATCGACGGCTTTAGCGTCCAGTGGTAAGTAAATGACGATTGCATGCAATCTCTTCTTCTTCATGGAATAATTATTACATAAATTTTTCCAAAAGTTTTGATTTTTTTAAGTTTCACTAATTAATTTAAAACATTGTTTTGTATTGTATAACGGGATGGTGGTCCGCAACTCCACGTCCAAAGCGCATATTTTGCAAATCGTCGGGTCCTTCCTAAAATACATTATTGACGATATTATAACAGTGACAGACGTAATATTATTTAAAGACTCGACATTCATTCATAATCAGCCTGTAATGTTCCCACTGCTGGGACAAAGGACTCCTCTCTATGAAGGGGGAATGGACTATAATCCACCACGCGGCGGCCGGAGCGGGTTGATAGATGTCACACGTCTTCGAATTTTTGGTTCTAGGACATGCCGGTTTCCTCCCGATTTTTTCCTTCACCGTTTTGAGAGCAGTGGTGATGAAATGAATTACACAAGGTAATGAGCCTGCCTGGGTTCGAACCCACGACTTACTGCTCGTAAGTCGGGGCCGCCACCATTCGGCCACCGTTGCTCTCGTTAAGTATAAAAAAAATTAAATTAAAATAAGTTTTTTAATGTTTTAGAATCTGGTGGACAAGGCGGTAAAGGTGGAAGTAGATCACAAGCCTTCTCAAGTGCAACCAGTAGTAAGAGTGATTTTTTTTTTTAAAGCTTTACACACAGGAATTTCTCCTGTGTATGTGAATAATTGTGTGTGTAAATAATTGAAACGATTTAGAACCTAAAGTTGAGTATCTACGAAAATCACGAACAATTGGTTCAAATACACCATTGTCTTGTTTAATGTTAGACATGATTTTTTAAGAATAAGAATATACATGTTTCCTTAAAAATAAAAACAAAGGCACAGCCGTACTATTCTTTTCTCGAAGCCATTTAGGAGAATCCCGACTTCCGTGTGCAACTTGGTTTTGGATAAAGCTAAAAGCATGAAATTTCAGTGACACCGAAGGCATAATAAATTATTAGGTAAATTTATTAATTACTTTCAATTTGAATCTGTAGTCTATGAATAGAATAGAATAGAAGACATTTAATTCAGACGTAGTCCATATATTAAACTATATTAGGTAAATTTATTAATTACTTTCAATTTGAATCTGTAGTCTATGAATAGAATAGAATAGAATAGAAGACATTTAATTCAGACGTAGTCCATATATTAAACTATATTAGGTATATTTATTAATTACTTTCAATTTGATCTGTAGTCTATGAATAGAATAGAATAGAAGACATTTAATTCAGACGTAGTCCATATATTAAACTATATTAGGTATATTTATTAATTACTTTCAATTTGATCTGTAGTCTATGAATAGAATAGAATAGAAGACATTTAATTCAGACGTAGTCCATATATTAAACTATATTAGGTATATTTATTAATTACTTTCAATTTGAATCTGTAGTCTATGAATAGAATAGAATAGAAGACATTTAATTCAGACGTAGTCCATATATTAAACTATATTAGGTAAATTTATTAATTACTTTCAATTTGATCTGTAGTCTATGAATAGAATAGAATAGAAGACATTTAATTCAGACGTAGTCCATATATTAAACTATATTAGGTATATTTATTAATTACTTTCAATTTGATCTGTAGTCTATGAATAGAATAGAATAGAAGACATTTAATTCAGACGTAGTCCATATATTAAACTATATTAGGTATATTTATTAATTACTTTCAATTTGAATCTGTAGTCTATGAATAGAATAGAATAGAAGACATTTAATTCAGACGTAGTCCATATATTAAACTATATTAGGTAAATTTATTAATTACTTTCAATTTGATCTGTAGTCTATGAATAGAATAGAATAGAAGACATTTAATTCAGACGTAGTCCATATATTAAACTATATTAGGTATATTTATTAATTACTTTCAATTTGAATCTGTAGTCTATGAATAGAATAGAATAGAAGACATTTAATTCAGACGTAGTCCATATATTAAACTATATTAGGTAAATTTATTAATTACTTTCAATTTGATCTGTAGTCTATGAATAGAATAGAATAGAAGACATTTAATTCAGACGTAGTCCATATATTAAACTATATTAGGTATATTTATTAATTACTTTCAATTTGAATCTGTAGTCTATGAATAGAATAGAAGACATTTAATTCAGACGTAGTCCATATATTAAACTATATTAGGTAAATTTATTAATTACTTTAAATTTGATCTGTAGTCTATGAATAGAATAGAATAGAAGACATTTAATTCAGACGTAGTCCATATACTGAACTATATGAACTATTGCAAGTAAAGTTTCCTTAATTTTGCCACTGACCCGCTCACTCAGCGATCATCTTAATTCTACAGTACTTGTAGCAGATACACAAGCTTCAAATTTTGAACACAATTAACGTTTCAACTATAAAACAAGGAAAAACTTAAACATGCAGGTGGTAAAAGTACATTTTGGAGCAAGGTTCTTTGCTAAGTATAAGCACGCAAATATTTAGGTACCCACATTACGAGCAGTCTTCTGAGCATTGTTGCTAGCAAGACTGAAGGCCACCTAATGGGGCAACTGTTCGCAGTGCATGTACTGTAGCCAGGTGTCTCCAGGAGGTGATAGGATTATTACTTTGATTATTGATATTACTGTACTCAGTAAATGTCATTAGACGTAAGTATACAAATACATGTTAATACCTATCATGTTATAACCGTTGCTGAGTAATAAGTTATAAATTAATATAAGTTTTTTATTGTTATAGATTCTGGTGGGAAAGGCGGAAAAGGTGGCAGTAGATCCGAAGCCTTCTCAAGTGCATCCAGTAGTAAGAATGATTTAATTTAATTACTAAGAATTGAAAAATTTTAGAAAGTACAGTTGAGTACCTACGCGCAAATGAACACGAAAACCACGAACGTAAAACCGGTTCAGACGTATGTAAAAAAATTATTTCCACAAGCATTCATAAAGTTATTACATAAAAAATAATGCTCAAAGAAAACCTATTAAGCGAGGTAGAGGCTATCTTTATAAAGTTACATTTGTGAAACGAAATCACTACTACCAGGACAAATTATGTATCATAACAAAATATTAAATACTAGCTGTTGCCCGCGACCATCGTTCGTGGGTATAGCCTTCTTCGATAAATGGGCTATCAACCACTAAAAGAATTTTTCAAATCGAACCAGTAGTTCCTGAGATTATCGCGTTCAACCAAACAAACAAACAAACTCTTCAGCTTTATAATATTAGTATAGATTCTATATACTCATCTGCCTACCCTTTTCCCAACTATGTTAGGGTCGGCTTCTAGTCTAACCGGATGCAGCTGAATACCAGTATTTTACATGGAGCGATTGCCTGTCTGAACTCCACAACCTAGTTAGTACAAGGTAATACGATACCCCTTGGTAAGACTGGTTTTCAGACTTTTTGGGCCACTGACTACTTGTAACGGCTGTCAAAGATCTAGAAATGACAGCCGGGACCAACGGCTTAACGTGCTTTCCGAGGCACGGAGGAAACTCGGTATGTAATGGGTGGTCACCCATCCACAGACCAAACTAGGCAAGCACGGCTTAACCTAAAGATCGATCCGAGCGGCAGCTATTATTGAGCCTCGAACGTTTCTTCGAGCTATTTAGAATTTAATTATCATTTTGCCTCACTGTACAAATGGCATGGAATTGGTAGTAAAACATCTGGTATTATTCTTCGGGTCGAGTCTAAGCGGGTCGAGCGGGCGCGAACCCAATATTTTTAGGCAATATTATGTGCGCTATCGATTCAGATTTAAGTTACTCACAGGTCTTTGTCTGGTAGTGACCATCTAGTATTCTTGACTTTTCAACGGTAAAGTGGATTTTTAAGATGTTTTTAATTTGTAGAGGTTTTTTGTTTTCCAATTTTTGTAACAGCAGCAGTAGGCCATTTTCCTGTTTAATGTTAGAAATTCATAAAATTCATTCATTAGTACACAAATATCTGTTGATACTCATTATTGTCATCGTAAGCGCATTCGGCTTAAGACAAATTAAAATACTATGTATCATTACAGGTGGAAATGGTCGAAGCTCCGCAGGAGCATTTTCAAATGCTGGAAGCGGCAGAGGTGAGAAGTTTGTTTCGAGAAATTATCACTTCTTTAAATTTATAGACAAGAGATATCTCCTACCAGCGCTTAGCCCATACAAACGTATTACCAACAATATTTGGGATGTAAAAAATTACATGTTTTTCAACAACAACAATGTGACTTAAAGTAAGAAAATATAAACATCTAAACAACGACAACAATAGGACACTTAGGCGTCAAAGTACTCTTCCGCATCGCTATCATCTGGAAATGTGCCCAGAAGACTGACAGCATTGCCACGCTGAATAGCAATGCTAATTCTTTGGCCAAAGAAAGAGCCAGCCCTCTGGTCACGCGAAGTGTCGACCAGTCGGCGAGAGATTTCATTAAAAAGGAGACGCGCAAAACAATGTTGAGTTTGTTCTTGGAATTTTATTTAATTATTCATCCTGACTACAGAACCTTTCACTGCGCGTATCCCAACACGCTCTTGACCGGTTTACTTTTAATTGCGGGGCCACATGTCATATATATTGACCCGAGGCGCCAAATCTTAAAATAAGTCATTGGGTACAAAGACTTGGCCGGGGCGTCATACATTTAGTAAACGTCTCCTTTGTAGCAATGCAATGTGCCAATTGCACTTGGCCTATTTTCGGTTCGTCGTGACCACAACCTTTTTTGAAGGCTGGAGATTCGTCGGTTTACCATCTGTTTTCTGTTTTTGCAGGATTTAATGGATATCCAGGATACGGTTTCGGTGACGGTAAATCTTTTTTTTTATTTTTGTCTTGAAGACGTGCCTTATTGAAGATATCAATTTAAAGCGAACTTAGTGGTGCATGGTTGAAAGACAAAGCCCCTGGGTTCATTATTTATCTCTCATGCTCGTTGAACTTTTAACAGAATCGCCCTACAGATCTAGAGGAAGACGTCAGTCGTATGCTGGTTCCTCAGGTGACAATTAATTTATTATCATATTAAATTATAAACATTGAGAATCATCATCATCTGCCTAGCCTTTTCCCAACTATATAGGGGTCGGCTTCCAGTCTAACCGGATGCAGCTGAATACCAGTATAATAAATGACAAAATGAAAAAAAAATGAGAAAAAAATATTAATGAATGTCTATGTGATGATGATGTGTAATTATAGACATTGGGAATACATAATGAGATTTACACTATATCATACCTAAGGTATTCTTTCAACTCCTCTGGAGGTATTAATTTAGTCGATTGCAAAGCTCGGTTAATTTTGTATGTTTATGAGAGTGTAAATTTTGATGTAAGGGGGCAAAGAAGGAACATGGATGGGTTAGTCACTCCCTTCCACTTCGCCCAGAGCGGAAAGAGTCATTTGATGAGCTACCATCCGAAAAAAAAGGGGTAATCTACAGAACTACTGATCTAACTCCGAATACTCTTTCACTAATGAGAAGCTACATTATCCCCGGGTGTCATAACCACATAGTATAAAACAAAGTCGCTTCCCGCTGTCTGTCTGTCCCTATGTATGCTTAGATCTTTAAAACTACGCAACGGTTTTTGATGCGGTTTTTTTAATGGATAAAGTGATTCAAGAGGAAGTTTTATATGTATATATTGCACCCGTGCGAAGCCGGGGCAGGTCGCTAATATGCTATGTTTAAAACTTTTTCGTGAAACAATTTCCGTCCAAAACAGAAGTGAAATCACAGGTAGTCTACAGGGTGTAACAAGACCCTTAACGAAGCTGTTAACCAAGCATTCTGTACATCAAAATAAGTAACTTTATGCAAAAATTATTGCTGGCAAACGACTTTCTTTTTTGGGGTGAAAAATCACTTTTTGCGGTAGGACTCGATGGAACGCACTCAAAACATTGTGCTTCTGGATGCATTGAATAATACGGGGGTCGTAGAGGTGTTTAAAAATCTTACATTAAAGACATGTATTTAAAAAAAACTTGTGAAAAAGTTGGAACTTTTTTTTTCGTTGGAATGAAAAAGTTTGACCCCCAATATCTTTGTAACTACAAGGTTCCCAGGCTTACCTGGGAACCTTCTAGTTACAGAGACATAAGGGGGTATACAGACTATAGTCTAGAACAAAAAAATGATCGCAAAGACGGGGAGAACAAGTGCCTTTCGGCTTCGTTAAGGGTCTTGTTATACTCTTGATAAGTAAAAATATAATTCGTTAACTACATTTTTATTTTTTCTTGTATTGCAGCCATATCATACGCAGACAGTACAGGTGGCAAGTCCTCATCTCTAGCTATTGCAGGTAAATATTTCTAAAAACAACTTTGCCTTGGACGGAGTAAATTCCAATATTGAAATTGCG
The DNA here is from genome assembly GCA_910589295.1 of Noctua janthe. NCBI lineage: Eukaryota > Metazoa > Arthropoda > Insecta > Lepidoptera > Noctuidae > Noctua > Noctua janthe. The sequence goes on from OU342561.1 coordinate 7,134,396, forward strand.
TATTTTTTTTTAGAAATTGGACACGGTTGGTGAAAAAAGTTTAGGAATTTCGTAATGTTCATTTAGCATCAAAAACTACGATAAAATAAACCCAAAATAATCTTCGTAGAATACCAGTCTTAATTTTATTTTGGGTCTTATTTATAATGTAATTCTTTATTTTACAACCTTATGTTAAAAAACCCTGTCCGATCCGTGAAGGTATACATAATTAAGTATCGGGACCGATTCTGTTTATGTATAATATGTTACCGGCTAAACCCGATTTTAGGCCAAACTATTTTGTCCTAGCCCAAACTAGGCACTCTGACTAAATGGGTTAGGTTAGGTTAGAACTGTGACCCACCACGCGCGAGCCGAGGGCGCATAGAAGGCCGATGAGCCCCACAGCAAATTACGCATTGTAATTGCTTTGTTTGTGTTAGTGTATCCTGACACGATAAACACGTGAACTGGTTTGGCCTAGGACAAACTAGTTTGGCCTGAAATCGGGTTTGGCCGGTAACATATATATTTCTATTTACATAACAAATAAAAAAATACTCCAATAAAAGTTAAATAATTTAAATTAGGCGCACGCCATTCACTGTTTTTAAACGGAAGTGTTACTGGTTATTTTTATTAAAATATTACTCATAAAAATCAGTTATATACAATAGTATACCTAAAGTCCTCGTAGCTCGAACTATTTTACCTTGTTTAAAATGCATCCATTTCTAACATCATTATTAGTTAACGCAAGGAAATCAGATACAATATGAGGCGTTCTCAGCCGAATCTAACCAAAGAACCTCAAAACTTCATATCAACGAGGAAACGCAAACAGACTCATGACTATTCTGAACTTCAAATGAAATTAACGAACATGTTTAAATTTTGGACTGAATAACAAGATACCAATTCTCAAAATGTTGGTGAGCAAAAGAACTAAACAGAGCTTGAATAAGGAACATAAAAAAATATTTCAGAACTGCAATATTCCGGGTTTTTTTGGTGCATCGTTTGCCAATTTGAATTGGCCGAATGGAGATGTCATTTGCTATCTCTTCAGGTACAAGAACTCACTCAGGGCCACACCGGTTTTTTTTATTCGGTTTTTCTAATTTTTATTTTGAAAAATTCCCAAACTTAGCATTAAAGCTTAAATGAAAGAGAAAGTACATGTGCCAAATGTAAATAATTATTGTGGTAAGAGTACGAAACGATGGATGACACCTACATTAATTAATGAATTACCTTTTTTTTTTTTTTTTTTTCCGGATGGGAAATCATCAAATGACCCCCCCCACTCTGGGCGGAGCGGAGGGGAGTGTCAGACTTGTACTGACTAAAACCCATCCATGTTCCTTCTTTGCCCGTTATGTTCCAGGGCCACGGTATCTCTTTCGAACAGTCCCGCAGCCCCGGCAGGCGTCGACCCATGCGGACCCCTACTTGATTGCTGACATCTCCTTGAGGCGCGCGTGGAACACGAACGCGCCGTCGACACGGCCCGTCGTCATAAGACGGCCGGACGGCGAGCTAGCCCATAACTCGCCGTCCACAGGCCAGCGCCTACGGTGGTCGGAAGCCACCACGTGACCCCCGACGCCCAGGGCGTCTCCCGCGGCGGCTGGGACGTGAGGTTCTTTCCCTCTCACGTCCTGCCACCTCCTTCACTAGCATGGCTGCTTCGCAGAAGGAGGTGACGGCTTCCCATTCCCTCTCGCTCCGGACCATGGCTTGAACCAAGGCCGGACGCGAGAGATCGCCGCCGCCAATCGCCGCTGTGAGGACACGGCGGTGCTCCGCCCAAGTGGGGCAGACCTCCACGGTGTGTTCCACCGTGTCCTCCGGACGATCCTCGCAGTGGAAACACCCGGGCGTTTCCTCCCGCCCGATTCGATGCAGGAACCTCCCGAAACAACCGTGTCCGGTGAGGACCTGCGTCAGGCGGTAGGTGAGGGCGCCATGGCGCCTCTCTAGCCACTCCTCAAAGAGGGGACTTATCGCCACTATGGTGGCGTGCCCTGCACGGGGTTGCGACAGTCGCTCTCTCCATGTCGCCATGAGATCACGCCGGAGGTCTGTCCGCTGAGCGGCAATTTGTCGCGGCAGCGGAGTTTCTCCCCGACATAGTGCTTCCGCGCGCCATTCATGCAGGCGCGCGAGGACTATCGCCTCCAGATCCCATGGCGGCAATCCGGCAAGGAGGCTAGCCGCCTCGCCGGAGATCGTGCGGTACCCCCGGATTAGCCTTATGGCTATCACCTTTTGGGGCGCGTTCAGGTAGTGGGCGGCTTGCCGCCTCAAAGAACGCGCCCACACCGGGGCCCCGTAGACGTCCATGGACCGCACGACCCCCGCGTATAGCTTCCGGCAGGAGGCGTTTGGACCCCTCAGGTTGGGCAAGAGCCGCTTGAAGGCAGCCCCTGTCCGTTCCAGTTTGGGAGCCAAACGTCGGAAGTGCTCCACGAAGTTCCACCGGCTGTCGAGGACGAGTCCTAGGTACTTCAACGTCGACCCGACGCCGATGGAAACCCCTCCTGCCATCAGTAGGGATCCCGACGGTGGCGCATTCAGAGGCCCATGAAAACACATGGCCTCGGACTTGTGCAATGCCACCTCGAGACCCAATTGCCGGATCCTCTCCACAACTATCGCAACCCCGCGTGTCATGTTTTCGGCCGCCGCCTCGTGCGACCTCCCTTGTGCCAGTACCAGCGTGTCGTCAGCGTAACAAACTACACTGACGCCGGTAGGGAGGTCGGCGCGCAGCACCCAGTCGTAACCGATGTTCCACAAGGCCGGCCCCAGAACCGAACCCTGTGGAACACCGCACGACATCTCTCGCCGGTTCCATTCTCCGCTCCGACTGGGGTAGATGACGGCCATTAATGAATTACCTGAGGGATTGATCGATCATGTCAAGAGTAAAAACGAACTAAACAGTGTTCTAAGATAACACTTCCTATCGATGTGTCCATAGTTGCTGCGGTCGGTTTGACGGCCTCGGTCGGCTGATTTTGAGTCTAATTCTTGCCTACCCTACACTGATGACTATGACGAAGGATGGTCTCATGACATTGGTTGACTGATATCGCTGAGTCAATGATATTATGAAGAAAGATACTCTACGTTCATACTGAGCGGCGTTCAGATATCGTTGCGTGGTTATGACTGCGATAGATAATACGGAACGTATGATACAGACGGAGATAGCTATTGCGCTTGAAGTACTTAAATTACGACAGTAAAATTGTCAGCAACAATTTGCGCGCGCTAGGGCGATATCTAATTCTTTTTATTAATAATATCATTGCGCTGAGTGTAGTGGCTTTGATTGACCCTTTTTTAAGTCTTAGTTTTACAATAACCTAGTATTAACTTAGATTTATCAACGTCAATGGCGCATTCGTGTTCCACGCGCGCCTCAAAGAGATATCAGCAATCAAGTAGGGGTCCGCATGGGCCGATGCCTGCCAGGGCTGCGGGACTGTTCGAAAGAGATACCGTGACCCTGGAACACAAAGGGCAAAGAAGGAACATGGATGGGTTTTAGTCAGTACAAGTCTGACACTCCATTCCGCTCCGCCCAGAGTGGGGGGGGGGGGTCATTTGATGATTTCCCACCCAAAAAAAAAAGTACATCCCTCACCATCGGTTTACCGACGATATAGTGGTCATGGCTGAGACCATGGAGGACCTCAGTACAATGCTCGATGACCTCAGTAGAGCTTCCGAAAGAGTGAGTCTTAAAATGAACAGAGACAAAACCAAAGTCATGTTGAATGCCCATGTAACACTCCCTCCTATCAAGATCGCAGACTCTACACTCGAAGTTGTAGACGATTATGTCTACCTGGAACAAACGGTCCAGTTAGGTAGGTCTAAAAGAGGTCAATCGTCGAATCCGACTCGGCTGGGCAGCGTTCAGGAAGTTGTGTGGTATCTTCTCGTCCAACTTACCGCAGTGTCTCAAGACGAAAGTCTATGACCAGTGTGTGTTGCCAGGGATTACATACGGGACTGAAACGTGGTCGCTCACAATGGGCCTCAACAGAAGGCTTAAAGTCACCCAAAGGGCAATGCAGAGAGCTATGCTCGGGAGTTTCCTTGCGTGATCAAATCAGAAATGAGGACATCCGCAAGAGAACCAAGGTTACCGACGTAGCCCGAAGAATAACCAAACTTAAGTGGCAGTGGGCAGGGCATATTGCTCGCAGAACGGATGACCGATGGGGCCGGAAAGTTTTGGAGTGGCGACCGCGAACTGGAAGACGTTGCGTTGTAAGGCCTTCCACTAGGTGGACCGATGACCTGGTGAAGGTTGCAGGGATCCGCTGGATGCGAGTCGCACGGGACCGGTCAATGTGGCGACACTTGGGGGAACTCTATGTCCAGCTGTGGACGTCTTTCGGCTGAAATGATGATGATGATGATGAACTTATATTTATACTTACTTCAACTTAGATAGAATATTAATAAGATTCTGCGAGAACATACTGCCGACAAATTGCTTTGCAGTTTGACGGATGTTTTAATATGAGTAAAACTGTGTATATTATGGATATACACAGTTGGATATACACAGTATGGACGCTAAGTTTTTAAGTTTTTTTTTAATTGTTAAATTAAAAAAAAACTTAAAATCTTAGCATCGACCGGATGGGATAGCTCTCCTCTGTATTCATGAAGCAAGCTAAAGTTCTATTTTAAAGATCGTAACCTACCGCTGCTAATTCTGGAAGTGGTAGGTAGATAGTAATAAATAATAGGAGTTTTAGGCTGCCTGTCCACCGGATTGGAGCGAGGCTGCGGAGCGGAGAAACGGAGAAACCAATAAGATTGCATAAAATCTCCGCTCCGATCCAGTATGCAATCCTATTGGTTAATATTTCTCCGTTTCTCCGCTCCGCAGCCTCGCTCCGCTCCGGTGGACAGGCAGCCTTGCTGGGGAATAGTTCAACACTTATGGGAAATAGTAAAATGCAATACTCATATAGGAGCTTAGTTTTTGGGTGATTTATTGTTATCTGTGGGTCATTGTTGATTGTAGATTCCTACACTGGGCAGTCCGAGCTTTTGCGATGATGAGTTTTAGATTCAATTTTATCCATCAAATGTTTGTAAATGACTTATAATTAAAATATTTTTTAGATGCTGTTAGTGGTTTGGATGAAGAAGCAAATACTGAAGGATCTACAGAAGGTACAAAATAACAAATTATTTTCATGCACAGATCATCGTTAACCGACTTTCTTCAAAAAGGTGGAGGTTCTAAATTCGGTTGTAGTTTTTTTGTTTGTTACCTCATAACTCGGTCATTTCTTAACCGATTTGATTTTTTTTCTTTTATGCGAAAGGATATATGATTCCCGATTAGTCCCATAGAAATTTCATCAAAATCGGTTCAGTAATTTGTTTTTTTTTCCCTCACCTGAATTGCCTTATCACTCTGCGTCGCGTGTTGTGGCCTGTTACGCTCTAGCCGTTCACGCGACGTCGCGTGATGGTGCCTTAAATAATCATGTACGAGCCATACAATAGCGGCCGCAGCGTAGGTATTTGGTTCTTGGATTATGTCAAAATTATTGATAAAAATTATTTCATGTAAAGAATTTTTGTGGTATTTACAACTAAAAAGGGTAAAATTCTGCGGAAATAAGTTTACTTTCGGAAGTCGGTGGCAATAAAGTCAATAAAACAAAGTCAACGACTTCCGAAAGTAAAGTTATTTTAGATTTTTTTTGAGTGTTTTTTGGAAGTCAGTTTTTTCGCAGAAAGTTTTTTTTTTTACATAAACATTCCTACTGAAAACTATTAACACTTTAAAGCATAACAAACATGTGTTTAGATATTATTCAATTGTCATTGTTTGAATTTTAATTCCATTGAAGATGGCGTGCTGTTGAACAAATAACAACAGCGTAAAAAATTATACATGGTAATACCAACGCCTCGGATTTACATGCAGAGCCGTGTGAATTCTTTGTTCGAAATAATTGTAATCGCTCTAGAAAGCATAAATTGTGTACCATTTTATCGCAAAGTAGCTTGATCTACCTCCCCTTTACCGCGTATGCTTACGATGCTCAACCCGTGGAGACCAACCCTTGATTGGATTTGTTTGCTGATGAAAGGAAGACGATAATGTTAGAATGTTTGTGGTTCTGTGAGAAGACCGAAAAAAGGATTACTTTAGTTTGTATTAATGGCTTATACTAAATGTAATAAATAAATACTAGAGGCCATTCTCAACAAATTAAACTAGATGGTTGCCGAGCTGTATCGGTTCGGAGTTCGCGTTCATTCATAAAAATACTCTCAAAAGATAGATCTTGGTGAAATTTAAATATAAGTTAATCACTGACTTTTTACCAATAACCATTAGTTAAGACAAAACTACTCCACTCAAAACATTTAATTGATACTTTTCTGAAAGCTGAAAAATTAGTGATCATTTAAAAAAATGCTTGTCCAAAACTTACATAATCTCAGAAATAAAAGGCAACCAAAGGCACCTTTTTTTTTTTTTTTTTTTTTTTTTTTTTTTTTTTTTTTTTTTTTTTTTTTTTTTTTTTTTTTTTTTTTGGATGGGAAATCATCAAATGACCCCGTCCACTCTGGGCGGAGTGGAAGGGAGTGTCAGACTTGTACTGACTAAAACCCATCCATGCTCCTTCTTTGCCCTTTGTGTTCCAGGGCCACGGTGTCTCTATCGAACAGTCCCGCAGCTCTGGCAGGCATCGGCCCATGCGGACCCCTACTCGGTTGCTGACATCTCTTTGAGGCGCGCGTGGAACACGAACGCGCCGTCGACACGGCCTGTCGTCATAAGACGGCCGGACGGCGAGCTAGCCCATAACTCGCTGTCCACAGGCCCGCGCCTACGGTGGCCGAGAGCCACCACGTGACCCCCGACGCCCAGGGCGTCTCCCGCGGCGGCTGGGACGTGAGGTTCTTTCCCTCTCACGTCCCGCCACCTCCTTCACTAGCATGACTGCTTCACAGAAGGTGGTGACGGCTTCCCATTCCCTCTCGCTCCGGACCATGGCTTGAACCAGGGCCGGACGCGAGAGATCGCCGCCGCCAATCGCCGCTACAAGGACACGGCGGTGCTCCGCCCAAGCGGGGCAGACCTCCACGGTGTGCTCCACCGTGTCCTCCGGACGATCCTCGCAGTGGAAACACCCGGGCGTTTCCTCCCGCCCGATTCGGTGCAGGAACCTCCCGAAACAACCGTGTCCGGTGAGGATCTGCGTCAGGCGGTAGGTGAGGGCGCCGTGGCGCCTCTCTAGCCACTCCTCAAAGAGGGGACTTATCGCCACTATGGTAGCGTGCCCTGCACGGGGTTGCAACAGTCGCTCTCTCCATGTCGCCATGAGATCACGCCGGAGGTCTGTCCGCTGAGCGGCAATTTGCCGCGGCAGCGGAGTTTCCCCCCGACGTAGTGCCTCCGCGCGCCATTCATGCAGGCGCGCGAGGACTATCGCCTCCAGATCCCATGGCGGCAATCCGGCAAGGAGGCTAGCCGCCTCACCGGAGATCGTGCGGTACCCCCGGATTAGCCTTATGGCTATCACCTTTTGGGGCGCGTTCAAGTAGTGGGCAGCTTGCCGCCTCAAAGAACGCGCCCACACCGGGGCCCCGTAAAGGGCCATGGACCGCACGACCCCCGCGTATAGCCTCCGGCAGGAGGCGTTTGGACCCCTCAGGTTGGGCAAGAGCCGCTTGAAGGCAGCCCCTGTCCGTTCCAGTTTGGGAGCCAAACGTCGGAAGTGCTCCACGAAGTTCCACCGGCTGTCGAGGACGAGTCCTAGGTACTTCAACGTCGACCCGACGCCGATGGAAACCCCTCCTGCCGTCAGTAGGGATCCCGACGGTGGCGCATTCCGAGGCCCATGAAAACACATGGCCTCGGACTTGTGCAATGCCACCTCGAGACCCAATTGCCGGATCCTCTCCACGACTATCGCAACCCCGCGTGTCATGTTTTCGGCCGCCGCCTCGTGCGACCTCCCTTGTGCCAGTACCAGCGTGTCGTCAGCGTAGCAAACTACGCTGACGCCGGTAGGGAGGTCGGCGCGCAGCACCCAGTCGTAACCGATGTTCCACAGGGCCGGTCCCAGAACCGATCCCTGTGGAACACCGCACGACATCTCTCGCCGGTTCCATTCTCCGCTCCGACCGGGGTAGATGACGGCCCTATCCGTCAAGTAGTCCCCGACTACACGACGAAGGTAGGTTGGCACCCGGTGATACCGGAGTGCCTCCCCAATGCAGCTCCAGGGCATGGAGTTGAAGGCGTTGGCGATGTCAAGAGACACCGCCAAGACGACCCCGCCCCGGGACACCGCGTCCCCCGTCGTGAGGGCTCTCACGCGCATGATGGCGTCCACCGTGGAGCGCCCCTTGCGGAAACCAAACTGGTGTTCCGCAAGATCCGGCCCCATCCCCGCAAGGTGCCCGGCGAGGCGGTTGGCAATGACTCTTTCAAAGAGCTTGCCCACCTCGTCGAGCAACACGATGGGCCGGTATGCGGACGGAGAGTCCGCAGGGCGCCCTGGTTTCCGGATGAGGACCAGCTTCCCCGTCTTCCAATGAAGCGGAAACTGGCCTCTCTCCAAGCATGCGCTTAGGAGCCCTTCCAGTCGGGGCCCGAGAGCCTCAGAGGCCAGGACCCAGGCTTTGCCAGGCAAGCCATCGGGTCCCGGGGCGGCGTTTCTGGTTTTCAGCCTGCGTACCGCCACTCTCAGGTCTACCCCAGTCACCTCCGGAACGTCGTCATCGTCATCGGTGTGGTCCGCTTCCGGCACCGCACGCGGCGGCGGAGCTATAGGCGGGGGAGGATGCTCCCCTCGCGAAGGGAACAGAGCGCTCACCACGTCCTCCACGAGCTCAGGCCGGAGACTCTGCGTTAGCGGGGGGGCCCGGGTGCGGAGTTTGTCCCGCACCATCTTGTAAGGGCGCCCCCACGGATCTCCGTTCAGAGACTCCAGCATCTCCTCGCGGGCCAAGTTCTTGGCCCGCCGGACAGCCTCTTGGAGGGCGGTCTTCGCCGCTCTGTACCCCTCGTACAGCTCCGCCTCAATGGCTGCCGCATCCGGAGGGCGGATGCGGAGCCTGCGATGCCTGGCGTACAGGCGCCGCGCGGCAACGCACGCCTTGCGCAGAGACGTCAGCTCTCGCGACCACCAGTACACCTGACGCCGGGCGCTGCCTGGCCGAACTCGGGGCATTGCCACGTCGCAGATCTCGGACATGGCTTCCTGGAACCAACCCGCCTCGTTGTTGATGTCAGCAGGCCTGACTGGTGATGACACCCAGGCCTGCACGATCGAGGCTTCCAGGAGGAGCTCCCGGTCCAGCTGCTTCAGCGCCCATCGCGGACCACTCGGGGCCTGTAGGACCGGCACGCTTGAGGACTGGGTGGAGACGTCGAACCGGATGTACCGGTGGTCGGAATAGGTCTCCACCCCCTCCATGACGCGCCAGTCAACGACACGCGGCGACAGAGCGGGGCTGGCGAACGAGATGTCCACTACCGACTCGCCCCGCATCCGCACGCACGTGGGGACAGAACCCCGATTTAGGACGACCAGGCCTGTCTCCAGGGCCCAGTCCTCCACCATTCTACCCCGCACGTCCGTGTAACGAGAACCCCAAGCCAAGTTCTTGGCATTGAAGTCCCCGAGCACAAGCACGGGGAGGGAATGGCTTCCGATGACGACACTCAACTCCGTGAGGGAGTTGTGGAACTCGGCGAGAGTTCGGCTCGGGGAGAAGTAGACTCCTACTACAACGATCTCCCCGAACCGTGCTGCTACGCACCCCTGACCCTTCCTGACACTCTCAAGGGTCGGGGTACCGGCGGCGACCGACGCAATTAAGGTCACTGAGCCGCTAAGGTCCTCCACCCAGTCATCCCTGGGCGGGACAAAGTACGGCTCAGCGACCACGGCGATGTTAATCGACCACTGCGCCATGCTCTGGAGCAACAGATCCTGAGCGCAGGCGCAGTGGTTGATGTTCGCTTGGAGAAGGCGTAATGGGGCCGTTACTGGCACTCCATTTCAGCCCCCTCCCGGGCCCCCTGCGAGGGCCCCGCTGCGGAAGTTGCAGCAGTAGCGGCAGCGGCGGCGACAGTGGCGGCGACAGTGGCGGCGGCTGCGGTGGTGGCGACGGTGGGGGTTTTGGCGGTGGTGGCGGAGGGCCTTCCCTTACCCCTGGCCTTGGCGGGAGTACCTCAGGACTTGCTCCCTGCCCGGTGATCGGCCGGCTTGCCAGCTGCCGCACATGCGGCGCAGCGCGGCGCGGCGGAGCAAGCCGCGGCCATGTGACCAGGCTGGCCGCAGCGGAAACACAGGCCGCTGCGGTCCACCTCCGAGGTGCACCGGACCGACACGTGGTGCCCCACATGGCAGCGAACCAAAGGCACCTTTTATTTAAACTTTTGATTTTTATTTGCAAATTAAATTCAGCTCAAAAAGGCAATAGTTGCGACCATGGCAAGTAATTTGAACAAGATTTTTAAATTTTGATTAGTTTTTTCTTGTATTAAATTTTGTCTTGCGTTTCATTGCCTTTTCGAGCTGAATTTAATTTGCAAATCAAAATCAAAAGTTTAACCTATTACGCGCTTTTGCTGATACTTGAAAAACCACTGGAAAAGTTAATTAATATAATAAAATATTTGAACCTTTTTGAAAAGCTTATGAAAGCAGTCTTAAATTCGATGTGCAATATTATCCACTGCCTAACACAAAAAGTTGTGCATCCTCCCGCTGCTGTTTTCGAACCAACTCTGACGTACCGTGAACTTAGCTGGTTGGCAGATAAAACCGTGATATCGGGCTGCTTCTAACATTTACATTTAATTTCTAATTTTCATGCAGAGTCACAAGAACCAACTGACATGGAGGAACCAGAAGAGGAACCAGAAGAGGAACCAGAAGAGGAATCTGAAAAAGAACCGGAAGAGGAACCAGAAGAGGAGCCAGAAGAGGAACCAGAACAGGAACCAGAAGAGGAACCTGAAGAAGAACCGGAAGAGGAGCCAGAAGAGGAACCAGAAGAGGAACCAGAAGAGGAACCAGAAGAGGAACCAGAAGAGGAACCAGAAGAGGAACCAGAAGAGGAACCAGAAGAGGAACCAGAAGAGGAACCAGAAGAGGAACCAGAAGAGGAACCAGAAGAGGAACCAGAAGAGGAACCAGAAGAGGAACCTGAAGAAGAACCAGAAGAGGAACCAGAAGAGGAACCAGAAGAGGAACCAGAAGAGGAACCAGAAGAAGAACCAGAAGAGGAACCAGAAGAGGAACCAGAAGAGGAACCAGAAGAGGAACCAGAAGAGGAACCAGAAGAGGAACCTGAAGAAGAACCAGAAGAGGAACCAGAAGAGGAACCAGTAGGGGAACCAGAAGAGGAACCAGAAGAGGCAGAAGAGGAACCTGAAGAAGAACCAGAAGATGAACCAGAAGAGGAACCAGAAGAGGAACCAGTAGAGGAACCTGAAGAAGAACCAGAAGAGAAACCAGAAGAGGAACCAGAACAGGAACCAGTAGAGGAACCAGAAGAGGAACCAGAAGAGGAACCTGAAGAAGAACCAGAAGAGGAACCAGAAGAGGTGCCAGAAGAGGAGCCAGAAGAGGAACCAGAAGAGGAACCAGAAGAGGAACCTGAAGAAGAACCAGAAGAGGAACCAGAAGAGGAACCAGAAGAGGAACCAGATGAGGAACCAGAAGAGGAACCAGAAGAGGAACCAGAAGAGGAACCAGAAGAAGGACCAGAAGAGGAACCTGAAGAAGAACCAGAAGAGGAACCTGAAGAAGAACCAGAAGAGGAACCAGAAGAGGAACCAGAAGAGGAACCAGAAGAGGAACCAGAAGAGGAACCAGAAGAAGAAACAGAAGAGGAACCTGAAGAAGAACCAGAAGAGGAACCAGAAGAGCAAACCCAGCCTGCCGAACCTAGTGATCAAAGTGGTAGGTAGATAGTAATAAATAATAGGAGTTTTACTGTGAAATAGTTCAACACTTATGGGAAACACTAAAATGCAATAGACATTTCGGAGCAGTCAGAGAGCACTGTCTGTTTGCATTTTGAACCGTTATACCTGCGCTGACCGTCACTCGCAGCTAACTTCCGAGCCACCATAAAATTTGAACAGAACTATACCCGGATTTAGGTATACACCGATCATACCGCAAAGTACCTATTGCATCGATGGTTGTAACGACGGCAAGTCACTAGTTAATATATTATGTCAAGATCTCGCGTCTATTTTATACATTACATTTTTGAACACATTATTGAAACGCTTTCCTGTGATCCGCCAGATTGCTACTTTCACACCGATACCGTAGAGCATGAACGCTGGTGACTAAAAGTTTGTTTGTGCTCTAATAAGGAATGTTTCTCTGCAATAAAGTAACGAAATAATCGCTTATGCTGTACTAAATGTAATAAATAAAATAAATAAATACTAGAGGCCATTAGCAACAAATTAAACAAGATGGTTACCAAGCTGTGTCGGTTCTTCGAAGTGTTTAATGACGAATGGCAGGGCTTCATGAAATTTGGGGACCACGTTAAGAGTTCTCGTTCATTCATAGAAATACTCTCAAAAGACAGATCTTGGTGAAATTCAAATATAAGTTAATCACTGACTTGTTACCAATAACCATTACATATAGCATAAGCATAATCAGCCTATTAATGTTCCCACTGCTGGGACGCAGGCCTCCTCTTTATGAGAGGAAATGGGCTATAATCCACCACGCGGGCCCAGTGCGGGTTGGTAGATGTCACATGTCTTCGAATTTTTGGTTCTAGGACATGCCGGTTTCCTCACGATGTTTTCCTTCACCGTTTTGAGAGCAGTGGTGATGAAATAACTTACACAAAGTAATGCGCCTGGCTGGGTTCGAACCCACGACTTACTGCTCGTAAGTCGGGGTCTGCACCACTGGACCACCGCTGCTATCAGCCATAACCATAAATTAAGACAAAACTAATCCACTCAAAACATTTTAATTGATACTTTTCCGAAAGCTGAAAAAATTGTGGTCATTTTAAAAAAAAATGCTTGTCCAAAATTTACATAATCTCAGAAATAAAAGGCAAAGATCTTTTATTTAAACTTTTGATTTTGATTTGTAAATTAAATTCAGCTCAAAAAGGTTGGGACCATGGCAAGTAATTTGAACAGGATTTTTATTTTTGGATTAGTTTTTTTTTGTATTAAATTTTGTCTTGCGTTTCGTTGCCTTTTCGAACTGAATTTAATTTACAAATCAAAATCAAAAGTTTGACCTACTGCGCGCTTTTGCTGATACTAGAAAAACCGCTGAAAAACTTAATAATATTTGAACCTTTTTAGAAAGCTTATGAAAGCAGTCTTAAACTCGATGTGCAATATTATCCACTACCTAACACAAAAAAATGTGCGCCTTCCTCCCGCTGCTGTTTACCATGAATTTGGCTGGTTGGCAGATTAAACCGTGGTATCGGGCTGTTTCTAACAATTACATTGCATTTCTAATTTACAAGCAGAGACACAAGAACCAACTGACATGGAGGAACCAGAAGAGGAACCAGAAGAGTCAACCAAGGAATCTTCAACGCAATCTACCGAAGCTAATTCTGAAAGTGGTAGGTAGATATTATTACTTCGTTATTTATTTTCTATACATATAATTTACATTTTTAAATATTTCTATACAAAGTAATACAAAAAAACAAATAAAATAATATAAAAAATAGTAGCCCATCGGCATTGGAAACAGGGTCTTAGCTCAGGTGGTCAGGGCTCTTGAGAGAGGAACCTTCTAATGATACACGCCGTGTCCAGAAGTACAGCTTTCTAAATCAAGCCCTTGATCCAGCTGCCAACCGAGAGCTTCTTCATATGTTGGTCGAGGCTATTGGCTATTAAGCCATTATCCGACACGACTATTGTCACAATGACTGCTGTACTCACGTCCCACATGTCGACAACCTCGCGAGCCAGATCTAGATATTTAAATTGTTTATTTTTCTCTGCTTTCACGAGGTTCTCGGCATGCGGAACCATTTTATCAACAATTATTGCGCGACGCTCCAATCGATCTATCACCACAATGTCAGGTTTTTTGGCAACAATAGTCCTGTCAGTGACGATAAATCGATCCCGATACGTGACACTACCATAATCGAGAACTGGGTCGGGCGCATACTTATAGTATGGCACTTCTGATTCCACAAGGTTGTACTTCACAGCAAGTTATATTATTACATTTTAAAATATTATTATCATGCCCATCGGCATCAGGAACAAGGTCCAGGCTGCCGGTGGTCAGGGCTCCAGAGAGAGGAACCGCCTCACTATGCGTGCCGTGTCCAGGAATACTGCTTTCTAAATCAAGACCTAAACCCAGCTGCGCAATGAGAGCCTCCTAAGGTGTTGGTCGAGGCTCTCTGCTATTAGTCCATTAACCGTAACGACTATCGGTACAATGATTGCAGAGTCCACGTTCCACATGTCGACAACCTCGTGTGCTAAATCAAGATACTTGATTTTTTTATTATTCTCAGCTTTTACAAGATTCTAGTCATGAGGGACAGTGATGTCAACAATCATTACACGACGCTCTAGGCGATCTATCACAAGAATATCAGGTGTATTTGGTAAAATAGTCCTGTCCGTGATGATAGATCGATCCCAATACAATGTGGCATGACCGTTCTCGAGAACTGGGTCGGGCACATACTTGTAGTATGGTACTTCAGAACCCACAAGGTTGTATTGCAAGGCAAGTTGCTGGTGAATAATCCTAGCTACTAGATTGTGTCTGTGCAAGTACTCACCGTTAGCAAGACGAGGACAACCGGAAACAATATGTCGGATGGATTCACCGGGACGATGTCATGCTCGACAGATGTCAACCGTACCGTCCTTGACTGTATTTCCAATAATTGTTCGTCATGATAACTTCATGCATAGTCGCACAGACGAAACCTTCAGTTTCCCCAAAAAAATCACCGAATCGTAGCCAGGATACGGACGCCAAGAGGTCTACATCAGACCCATGCAGGGCCCGGAAAAAGCGTCCGTGTAGCTCCTTGCTTTGCCATACGAATTACGATAGCGAAGGACTGTCCTCCATTGCCCCATACATGACATCAGGAAGGTGCGCAGAGTTGCATCAACTTTATACAACTCTAGCACCCTCATGAGCCATATATGTGGCACCGAGTCATAGGCCTTCCTATAGTCTATCCAAAATGTCGACAGATCCCTTCTGGGACGGCGAACCTGTTGTCTAATGGCCATATCAATAAGGAGTACTTCCTTAGTACCACGGGACCCGTTCCTACATCCATTTTGAGAAGCGGACATGATAGAATTGTCATCAAAATGGATGTAAGCACTTTATAGACCGTCGGAAGACAGGTAATCGGTCTATAATTTTTGGGCTCCGCAGTACTACCCGATTTATGGAGCAGGTGGGTTATACCTGTTGTCAGGAACTGAAGTCTGGCAGCGACCCTGACTCTAAAAAAAATCATTTAATCTCTCTGTAAATCATTTAATCCAGAAGTTGTGCAGCCCATCCGGCCCTGGAGATTTCCAGTTAGGTAACGGACGGACTGCACGAACTACGTCTTGGGGGCTGACAGTGACTGCCCCCATTTCTGGTACTATATCACATGCTCGCTCGACCTCCCGAGTCCATTCACCCTCGGTATGGCTAACAGGCAATGACCAGATGCTGCGCCAGAACGAATACATGTCATCATCATCCGGCAGGCGCGTGCTCTGCAACTGTACATTTGCCAGCAATAAGCATGCTTGTTGCATACTCATAAATAAATAAGCATGCTCAAAACAAACGTACGGACAGACGTGTAGTTTAGCATGGCTCTCGGCCAAAATGAATGTGCAAAGATATAGTGATAGTGCTATCCGTACAGAACTCAATAAAATAATCATATTGCTTGCCACGGAATTGTGTAAGAACGTTTTGGTAAAAAAGAAAAAAAAACTAAAAAAAAGGAGAATTTGGGTTCGTAATTGGATAAACAGAAGGTAATCACTGGGAACAGGTAATCGATTGTTGGCAGAGATGCGAAGCGAAGATTATTATTTATTTTGTTTTTATTTTAAATTTACGCAGCAACTGTCGTGGATCGAGATCGAATCGATAATAGCATGCTCATAAGCAAACCAGTTCAAACGCGCTCGGAGCACGCCCCCTTCTACCCGCGCCTTAGTTAGCATGCGCCTTAGGTGCTTATTTAGAGCATGCTCAAAAATCAACCGACGTTTTATTTTCGAGCATGCTCTAAATAAGCATGCTCATTACTAGCAATGTTGTTACACACGTGCTACTGATGAGCACTTGCTCAATAAAAGCATGCTTTCGTGCTAGTAATGAGCACGTCTATCAGTACCTTTAGGCGTGCGCGTCTTGCTCTAGTCAACATTATCTTGAATTCACCTTTATTTGTCCGATTTTATGTGGGTAAGACATACGTCAATCTTGATCACATTTTTTTTTTTGTGTTTATTGTTATAAAATGGCTTCATTTTACTATTGTTATAATAAGAAATTAAGAAATTATAATATATTTCGGAGTAGCAGCAATCTCCTCGGCATCGTCATTAATGGTCACGTGTTTAGTGGGCGACATTCGGGTGAAAACGGGTGAGCACAAAACAAAGTATCACTGTTTCATACAATTTAATGGCAGTTTTTACAACGTTGAACAATTATATTCGAGCAGCAGGTTCGTGACACCAATTTAACTTTATCACCAGCGATCCACCTCGATCAACCACCGTTCTCCCAACAATCCTCTCTCTGTCACGCAAAAGTCAAGAAAGTTAAGATGGCGCCTCGACCCTACTCTAAATTTATCGTCTGCTTTGATTAGCCTTTATACAATGCAGTGACTTAAATAAATTAGTTAGATTTTACACAATATTAAAATGTAATAATCCAAATCAAATTAAGTTATGATTTAACAAGTTATTTTGAATTAACAATCAAACTTATCAACTAGTCGTATGCAACCAACAATCAACTCTCTGTGTACTTCCTCTTCCTCCGACATACATGTATATCAGAAAGGGAGATTAGGTTCCAGACGGTTTTAAAATAATTATTTAACGAAAATTATAGAATGAAATTACAAGACATCTGTTGACGTTTAGTGTTGCTAGCTTTTATTATTATTATTATTTATTACTTAATAGGATCTTTACTGTGGAATAGTTCAACACTTATGGGAAATAGTAAAATACAATACTCATAAAGGGTGTTAATAAACCATTAACGAAGCCTAAAGGCACTTGTTCTCTCCATCTTTGCGATCATTTTTTTTTGTTCTAGACCGTATCTTCTAGTTACGTAGATATTGGGGGTCAAAGTTCCAACTTTGTCACTAGTTTTTTTTTTTTAAATACATGCTTTTACTTTAAGATTTTTACTTTAAACACCTTTACGACCCCCGTACTATTCAATCCATCCATCAGCACAATGCTTTCAGTGCTTTCCATCGAGTCCTACCATAAGTCGTGAATTTTCACCCCAAAAAAAAAGTCGTTTCCCAGCAATAATTTTTGCGTAAAATTAGTTTGATGTCTTGGACTGTTTACATCCTGTATAGGAGCTGTCAGAGAGCACTGTCTGTTTCTTAGTTTTTGGGTGAGTCATTGTCATCGGTGGGTCATTGTTGATTGCAGATTCCTACACAAGGGCAGTCTGAGCTTTTGCGATGATGAGTTTTAGATTCGTTTTTATCTATTTAATGTTTGTAAATTACTTATAATTCAAATATTTTTTAGTTGCTGTTAGTGATGCAGATGGAGAAGCAAATACTGAAGGATCTGCAGAAGGTTAGAAATAACAAATTATGTTCATGCAATGATCATTTTACATTAATATTAGTACTGAAAACTATTAAACACACTAAAGCATTCAGCTGGATCCGCTCAGAGAAAAATCACACAAATATTTATATATATATTATACTTACAGGAGCAAGTGAAGGCAATGATGGCTCTACAAATTCCGAAGCTAAAACAGCAGGTGATGATTTTTTTAGCACTTTTATTTATTTATTTAACAATTCACTTCTTTCACTTTTTCTTCTTTCATTTTTATTTTATAGAAAGTAGTCTTTAAGGTGAATTAATAAGACAAATGGTCAGTTTGACGCTGTTTATTGGTTAAACTTGAAGTGAAAAATCATCTTAAACATAAGTACCGTAATTTTGTCACTAAATGTATCTCGCTGGGTTTTTCAACATTTCCCTGTAATATTTTACAGCTTCCTCCAAAGGTGACGCTGCCGCTGCAAGCTTGTCGACCGCAGGTGCATCATCCAAAGGTGTGAATTTATTTAAAATTCAATAGTCGCGATTAAACAGACATCTCAACATCTCAAGAAGGAAAATGTACGATCGTTCGCCACCATGTTTAAGCGGTAGCTCATCGCCCCCCCTCGAAAGCTATCAGTACCATGTTTTCGTTCTGTAATTCTAGTAAAGGAAGACTTTTATTACGAAGACTTTTGTCACGGTTTTCAAACGGCTCAGGGCTGTCTCAGTTTATCCGCCCAGATATAATAGTTCTGTTCAAACTTTAAGGCGGCTCGGAACTTAGCTGTGAGTGATGGTTTACTGTGTGTGGTGTGGTATGGAGTGATGGTGTGGTGAAGGCAGAGGTGTACTCATAAGTACCACATTTCGACAGTTATGTTTTCTAAGCAGATTGCCATCGATTGGGCACAATTCCAAACTCCGTGGCGGCTAGTGAGAAATCCTAATTGAAAAACCCAGTAACGCGTTGCTCTCCCTGGGAATCGAGCCCAAGACCTCATGCTCAGCAGCCACGCTTGCGCCCAGTAGACTATAATATCACTTGATAACATAAATAAATCAAGCTAACTTCCGAGCCACCATAAAGTTTGAACAGAACTGTACCCGGATTTGGATATACACCGATCAAACCGCAAAGTACCTATTGCATCGATGTTTGTATCGATAGCAAGTCGCTAGTTAATATATTATGTCAAAATCTCGCGTCTATTTTATACATTACATTTTCGAACAAATTATTGAAACGCTTTCCTGTGATCCGCCAGATTGCTAATTTCCCCCCGATGACGGAGAGCATGACGACGGACGCTGGTGACTAAGATTTTTTTGTGCTCTAATAAAGGATCTTTCTCTGCAATAGAGTTACGAGTTTATGGTATAAATAAAATAAATAAATACTAGAGGCCATTAGCAACAAATTAAACTAGATGGTTACCGAGCTACGTTAAGAGTTCGCGTTCATTCATAAAAATACTCTCAAAAGATAGATCTTGGCGAAATTTAAATATAAGTTAATCACTGACTTTTTACCAATAACCATTAGTTAAGACAAAACTACTCTACTCAAAACATTTAATTGATACTTTTCTGAAAGCTGAAAAATTTGTAATCATTTAAAAATATGCTTGTCCAAAATTTACATAATCTCAGAAATAAAAGGCAAAGACCTTTTATTTAAACTTTGGATTTTGATTTGTAAATATAATTCAACTCAAAAAGGCGATATAAATAGTTGCGACCATGGCAAGTAATTTGAACTGGATTTTAAATTTTTGATTAGTTTTTTATTTATTAAATTTTGTCTTGCGTTTCGTTGCCTTTTCGAGCTGAATTTAATTTACAAATCAAAATCAAAAGTTTGACCTACTGCGTGCTTTTGCTGATACTTGAAAAACCGCTGGAAAACTTAATAGTATTTGTACCTTTTTAAAAAGATTATGAAAGCAGTCTTAAACTCGATGTGCAACATTATCCACTGCTTAACACAAAAAGATGTGCCTCCCGCTGCTGTTTTCGAACCCTGGCGTACGTAGTTTCCAACTCTGACGTACCGTGAACGTGGCTGGTTGGCAGATAAAACCGTGATATCGGGCTGTTTCTAACAATTACATTTCATTTCTAATTTACTAGCAGAGACACAAGAACCAACTGACATGGAGGAACCAGAAGAGGAACCAGTAGAGGAACCAGAAGAAGAACCAGAAGAGGAACCAGTAGAGGAACCAGAAGAGGAACCAGAAGAGGAACCAGAAGAGGAATCAGAAGAAGAACCAGAAGAGGAACCAGAAGAAGAACCAGAAGTGGAACCAGAAGAGGAACCAGTAGAGGAACCAGAAGAAGAACCAGAAGAGGAACCAGAAGAGGAACCAGAAGAGGAACCAGAAGAAGAACCAGAAGAGGAACCAGTAGAGGAACCAGAAGAGGAACCAGAAGAGGAACCAGAAGAGGAATCAGAAGAAGAACCAGAAGAGGAACCAGTAGAGGAACCAGTAGAGGAACCAGAAGAAGAACCAGAAGAGGAACCAGAAGAGGAACCAGAAGAGGAACCAGAAGAAGAACCAGAAGAGGAACCAGTAGAGGAACCAGAAGAGGAACCAGAAGAGGAACCAGAAGAGGAATCAGAAGAAGAACCAGAAGAGGAACCAGTAGAGGAACCAGAAGAGGAACCAGAAGAGGAACCAGAAGAGGAACCAGAAGAGGAACCAGAAGAGGAACCAGTTGAGGAACCAGTAGAAGAACCAGAAGAGGAACCAGAAGACGAGCCAGAAGAGGAACCAGAAGAAGAACCAGAAAAGGAACCAGAAGTAGAACCAGAAGAGGAACCAGAACAGGAACCAGAAGAGGAACCAGAAGAGGAACCAGAAGAGGAATCAGAAGAAGAACCAGAAGAGGAACCAGAAGAGGAACCAGAAGAAGAACCAGAAGAGGAACCAGAAGAGGAATCAGAAGAAGAACCAGAAGAGGAACCAGAAGGGGAACCAGAAGAAGAACCAGAAGAGGAACCAGAAGAGGAACCAGAAGAAGAACCAGAAGACGAACCAGAAGAAGAACCAGAAGAGGAACCAGAAGAGGAACCAGTAGAGGAACCAGAAGAAGAACCAGAAGAAGAACCAGAAGAGGAACCAGAAGAAGAACCAGAAGAGGAACCAGAAGATGAACCAGAAGAGGAACCAGAAGAGGAACCAGAAGAAGAACCAGAAGAGGAACCAGTAGAGGAACCAGAAGAGGAACCAGAAGAGGAACCAGTAGAGGAACCAGAAGAAGAACCAGAAGAGGAACCAGAAGAAGAACCAGAAGAGGAACCAGTAGAGGAACCAGAAGAAGAACCAGAAGAGGAACCAGTAGAGGAACCAGAAGACGAACCAGAAGAGGAACCAGTAGAGGAACCAGAAGAAGAACCAGAAGAGGAACCAGAAGAGGAACCAGAAGAGCCAACCGAGCCTGCCGAACCTAGTGATCAATGTGGTAGGTAGATAAATAATACTAATAACTAATAAATAATAGGAGTTATACTGTGGAATAGTTCAACACTTATGACATTACATTTCGAAGCAGTCAGAGAGCACTGTCTGTTTAAAGTTTGAACCTGACCGTCACTCGCAGCTAACTTCCGAGACGCCATAAAGTTTGAACAGAAGATACCCGGATTTAGGTATACACCGATCATACCGCAACGTACCTATTGCATCGATGTTTGTATTGACAGCAAGTCGCTAGTTAACATATTATGTCAAGATCTCGCGTCTAGTCTATAAATTAAATTTTCGATCCGCCAGATTCTACTTTCCCACCGATACTGGAGAGCGTTGACGCTGGTGCCTAAGAATTTGTTTGTGCTCTAATAAGGGATGTTTCTCTGCAATAGAGCTACGAAACAGTTCTAATTTGTGTGAATAGATCCAACTCAGTCCTCAACTGACGCAGTACAGCATACGGGCGTTAAATCAAAATGCTTAGTATTACAATTACTGAAACCGCAAATTGAATAATCATATGCTCATCACAAAAAGACGATAAAAGGGTTTTGTTAGGTTACAATTGCTATTCCCACATCCAAGTTGGTGACATTGTGTGTTGGTGCTTTGTTTAGGACGGTATACAGGGTGGGGACGACAATACGACAATAAATTCAAGTGCGTATACCAAAAAAAATCAGTCGAATAGATCCAGTAGTTTAGTCACAGGACCATATTTTTCAGTTTTAGCATTTTCTACATGATGTAGATTAATAGGCTAGCACCGACAGGTTAACGACCCCCGCATCGGTATTTAATAAAAGCTAAACACATGTTGCAAACTTGCTAATTCAATACCCTTTGCCAAATTCGTTCCTTAAATTTTATTTCCAGATGTGAACTAGTGCAAGTTATACGTAAGTGAATCAATATTTATAAATGGTGTTCTCCATTAACAGTTTTATGCCATTTAGTTTGTCTGAAAAGGAGGAGGGAGGAGCTCGTGGCTAAATAATAACAGCCGCTTGGATCGATCTTTAGGTTAAGCCGTGCTTGCCTGGATTGGTCTGTGGATGGGTGACCACCCAAAACATACCGAGTGTCCTCTGTGCCTCGGAAAGCATGTTAAACCGTCGGGCCCGGCTGTTATTTGTAGACCTTTGACAGTCGTTACAAGTAGTCAGTGTCTCAAAAAGTCAAACAACCAGTCTTACCAAAGGGTATCGTATTACCTATTACTAACTGGATTCGTTCCGTATGGTGTCGGATGTAAAAGAATAGCACCATCCCATATCTTCCCGTGGGTGTCGTAAAAGGCGACTAATGGACTTACCTGAGAATGGGCAGCAGCGTTCTCTGTGTTTATAACAACCGTACTGTGATCGCCAACCCGCCTGCCAAGCGTGGCGATTATGGCAAAACAACCCCAATGATGAGCGTAACGCAAAAATGGCCCCTAGTACCGCAGCCCGTCTACCCTCGACTATGGTAGCGGTCGAGGTCGCGGCGTGGCAAGGGGTGCTAAAAATCTCCGGATGAGATCAGGCTGCCTATACCGACGACTTGACCTGGCAACATACAACACGCGTACACTTCGGACCGACGAGAAGATAACGGAACTCGAAGAGGAATTGAGCAGGCTGCGATGGAGTATTGTGGGATTATCTGAAGTCCGAAGAGAGGGGGAGGACACGATAATCCTGAAATCCGGCAACCTGCTCTATTTCCGAGAGGGTGACCGGCAGTCCCAGGGTGGTGTTGGGTTTATTGTCCAAGTCCCTGTGTCGACCAGGGTGGCGCACCTTATACTCAGAATATCCTCAAGATATTTGCTGAAGGTCATACAGGTCTACGCCCCGACCTCGGCACACCCCGACGATGAAGTGGAGACCAGACAGGAACTAGACCTGGGAGAATCGCGATGGTGCAACTAAAAATGAGATTGACTTTATCATGTTACCCAAGAAGCAAATGTTCAATGATGTCTCTGTGATCAATTCGGTGAAAACCGGGAGCGATCACCGCATGCAAGAGGCACATTGAACATCAATATCAAGCTTAAAAATTCTCGACTGATGAAGTCTACGCTCCGTCCAGCACAGATCCAGAACCAAAACCCCGAGAGCTTTCAGGTTGAACGCCAGAATCGTTTCGAGTGCCTAGGAAGCTCAGTGGACGAATACAACGATGGGTTTGTGGAAACTGTCGATACGACTGGGTCTAAGTTCTTCAAGACACGTCGGGCACACAAGAACAAAAGACTCTCTGATCAAACTCTCGAGCTCATGAAGGAGCGGCATGAGATGATCCTGCAGTCTTCAGACGAGGCGTGGAAATACCGGCAGCTCAATAGACGGATTTCTAAATCCTTGAAGAGCGACCTCCGCCGCTTTAATACCGAGCGTATTAAAGACGCTATTGAGCGGAATAAAGGCTCCAAGGTATTTTCAAGAGATCTGGCTATTGGGCAGAGCCAGCTCACGAAACTGAAGACTGACGATGGCAGGATCGTATCCGCCAAAGCGGAGCTGCTGAGGGAGATCGAGAGTTTTTATGGGCAGTTGTACACTTCAACCAGTAAACCCGTTTGCAAATCTTGCTAACGACCCAAGAGCTAGACTGACCCGACACTATACCGAAGACATTCCGGATGTCAGCCTGTACGAGATTAAAATGGCTCTGAGACAGCTTAAAAACAACAAGGCACCGGGTGATGACGGAATTACGGCCGAACTCCGGAAGGCAGGTAGAAAATCGGTACTTAAGGCCCTTCAGAAGCTATTTGAAATTTTTTCCGTCATACTCGAGGGGAAAACGCCGCAGGCATGGTGCACGGATGTGATGGTACTCTTCTTCAAAAAGGGCGACAATACCCGGCTGAAGAACTATAGACCCATCTCACTTCTAAGCCATGTCTACAAGTTGTTTTCAAGAGTCATCACGAATCGTCTCGCGCGCAGGTTTGACGATTTTCAGCCTCCTGAACAAGCCGGATCCGTAAGAGAACCAAGGTTACCGACGTAGCTCGAAGAATAGCCAAACTTAAGCGGCAGTGGGCAGGGCACATTGCTCGCAGAACTGATGGCCGATAGGGCGAAAAGTTCTGGAGCGGCGACCGCGAACTGGAAGACGTTGCGTTGGACGGCCTCCCACTAGGTAGACCGTTGACCTGGTAAAGCTTGCGGGGATCCGCTGGATGCGAGACGCACGGGACCGGTCAATGCGGCGCTTGGGGGAGGCCTATGTCCAGCAGTGGACGTCTTTCGGCTGAATGATGAACTGGATTGTGGAGGTCAGATAGGCAGTCGCTCCATGTAAAATACGGGTATTCAGCTGCATCCGGTTAGACTGGAAGCCGTCCCTAACATAGTTGGGAAAAGGCTAGGCAGATGATGAGGATGGTATACAGGGTGTAGCGTAATTAATGGATTATCTGATGTTTGGGGGCAGATAATCAAAACGAATAACGTCAAAATGGAAATACAAGTTGCGCGCGTTTTTTATGACGAAAAAACGGATTTCATGTCCCTGGTTAATAAATGTACTCATTGAAGTAGTGGATTTCTTGCCCATCTACCTCAACTCTACTTTTTTTACTTGCCCTGCAAGTTTCAGTGCTAATTAGTGATCATGAATGTCACTATTTTATAGCGTTAATTTCAATATACCAAAACACAAGTGTCCAGTCGCGCAAGTGTTTGTCGCGCAACTATCAGTCGCACAAATGACTATTCGCGGATAGGTCCGTTCGCACAAATGTACTAGATCTTGAAAAACAGTAACTCCTTATTAGTTATTGTAACAATTTTGCAGTGGCAAGGCGTCATGTTTCTATTATGTGAAAAACAAAAAAAAAATGTTCGAAATAGAGTGATCATGAATTTCAAAATACCTATTCAAAAAACTTTTTTTTATTACGTCTTTGTATGATGGTTCCTAGAAACAATAATAAATATAAGCGTCGAATTAATAACCTCCTTTTGAGAGCCGGCTGAGCTGAGCAGGGTGCGATGGTCTAATTGGTTAAGACGTCCGGTGTACTGAATCGGAAGGTCACAGGTTCAAACACTGCTCGCATTCGAATTTTTTCTTTCCATATCAAAACAATTACATTTAATTTCTAATTTACAAGCAGAGACACAAAAACCAACTAACATGGAGGAACCAGAAGAGGAACCAGAAGAGCCAACCGACCCTGCCGAACCTAGTGAACAAAGTGGTAGGTAGTCATCATCATCATTATCATCATTTCAGCCGAAAGACGCTCACTGCTGGACATAGGCCTCCCCCAAGTGTCGCTACATTGACCGGTCCCGTGTAACTCGCATCCAGCGGATCCCTGCAATCTTCAACAGGTCATCGGTACACCTAGTGGGAGGCCTTCAAACGCAGCGTCTTCCGGTTCGCGGTCGCCACTCCAGAAGTTTTCTGCCCCATCGGCCATCCATTCTGCGAGCAATGTGGTAGGTAGATAGTAATAAATAATAGGAGTTTTACTGTGGAATAGTTCAACACTTATGGGAAATACTAAAAATGCAATAGACATTTAGGAGCAGTCAGAGAGCACGGCCTGTTTAAAGTTTGAACCGTTATACCTGCGCGGGCCGTCACTCACAGCTAACTTGCGAGCTACCAAAAATTTGAACTGAACTATACTCGGATTTGGGTATATACCGATCATACCGCAAAGTACCTACTGCATCGATGTTTGTATCGACGGCAAATCAAGTTTTAGAAAGCGACTGTCACTTAGTTAAACGCGTTCTTAAACTCGATATTATCCACTGCCTAACACAAAAAGTGTGCTCCCTCCTCCCACTGCTGTTTTCGAACCAACTCTGACGGTCCGTGAATTTGAGTAGACAATAACGTGGTATCGGGCTATTTCTAACAATTACATTTCATTTCTAATTTACAAGCAGACACAATGGAACCAACTGACATGGAGGAACCAGAAGAGGAACCAGAAGAGGAACCAGAAGAGGAACCAGAAGAGGAACCAGAAGAGGAACCAGAAGAAGAACCAGAAGAGGAACCAGAAGAGGAACCAGAAGAAGAACCAGAAGAGGAACCAGAAGATGACATAATGGAAACAACTGGATGTGACACAGAGGAAACAAAAGATGACACAAAAGCACTAACTGAATGTGACACAGAGGAAGCAGAAGAAGACACAGAAGATCCAGTAATGCCCACGGTTTCCGATGGAGAAGAGTGTACTGAACCGTCCAAATCTAGAAAATCGGGTGAAAAGCCAAGTCGTTATCCGATTCTAGGCTTCCCTATCGAAGACTTGTTCCGAGACTTACCTTTCTACGAATATCTCAGTCCAATCTCGCGCGGTAAGTTTAACCCACTATTAAATGACGCGTCGAATACGACGGTTATTAGTGACCGATACTTAAACACGTGATTGTACTCATGATAACAAACAACTTTCAAAAATGAACTTTTTATCATACACCTTCACTTCGTCACGCCGCTAACAGCTGATAGGTCACAGGCGCGCGCGCACGAATTTCATACGGCGGTGTTATTGGGATAAAAGTGAACGAGTAGGTATAAAAAATGGTTCTTTGGGAAAGTTGTTTGTTATCATGAGTACAATCACGTGTTTAAGTATCGGTCACTCATTACCAGTCAACCTATACATATAGTCAACATTTCTATCACTTTTGAAATATGTTTCTAAACTTTTGTCTGCTTATTATTTTGCATGACCTGTCACACTCCAGGGCAAAGGCCTCCCTCCGTTTTTTTCCACTTTTCTCGGTTTTGTACTTTTTCTCGCCAATTTATGAGAAAGCCTGGATGGCTTCCATTCACCTTCTTCTCGGTCTGACTCTCTCCCGGTAGTCCCAATTTGGGTTTCGGAGTGCAGTATGGCGTTACTTTCTATTCAAAAGTTCGTCTAACATTCACTATACTGCACTCCATAGCCCGTGGGCAAAACTTGAATTTCGACTTCTGAATGTCATAAAAGACCAAGTCTGTGCACCATAATGTGAGCATGGGAAGAATACACATGTCCATTAGGTCACGGTTTCAGAGGACGGGTAAATCGCTTTTGAGTAGCTCTTTCATGGACCAGTAGCTCTTCCAGGCGTTATCCGTGCGCCTTGCAACTTCTTTATCTTGTCTGGCCTGAAAGGCATCTAGTTGACCCAAGTAGATTTGTATTCTTGGGCATAGTGTATTTTCCATCTACGTACCGTATATTGGTGAGCGGTTGGCTATAAGCCCAGTATTCGACATTTTCATCTTTAATCCGACCTCAATGCTTGCATTGCTTAGTTCTTGAAGCATTTTTTCCAGTTCCGCAGCTGATGAAGAAAGAATGAAGAAGCGCATATATGAGATATGTCAACCTCGGCTCACCCAGGCAAAATATTTGTTTTGGCATCAAAAGAGTAAACAATGAAACCGACAAATTGTTTTGAACCATGCTTGCTTATATCTACATAGTAGCAAATTCTGTCATTTGAGTAGCGACGAACAATAACCCCAAGTAAGACATAAAACCTTTGAATAGACTTTTTAAATCTTATGATGTTGTTTTTACAGCTCGAGCTCGTGCAAGCAGTAGATTCCCATCGACCAGACCACGACGACAAAGGAGGAGACTGTGCCTCTGTGATGAAGAAATACCTAATTATGAATAGAGGTACACACAACACATTCAGTTTAGGGCTAGAATAAAAGTTTTGTCAAATGTTATCAAAGAACCAGACAATGTTAAAAAAAGAATATGCAAGATTGATGTCTCAGAATTATCCTAATAGTAAACTCATCATCTGCCTAGCCTTGTCCCAACTATGTTGGGGTCGGCTTCCAGTCTAACCGGATGCAACTGAATATCAGTATATTACATGGAGCGACTGACCTATCTGACCTCCACAACCCAGTTAGTTCTGGGTAATACGATACCCCTTGGTAAGACTGGTTGTAAGACTTTTTGGGCCACTGACTACCTAACGACTGTCAAAGATCTACAAATGACACCCGGGACCAACGGCTTAACGTGCTTTCCGAGGCACGGAGGAAACTCGGTATGTAATGGGTGGTCATCCATCCACAGACCAACCTAGACAAGCACGGCTTAACCTAAAGATTGACCCGAGCGGCTGTTATTATTTAGTCACGGGCTCCTCCTAACAGTAAACTCCCTTATCAAAAATAGGAATATTGATCACAATCTAATCAACTCAATATTGTTTCAGTTATTAGAATAAGAAGTAGAAAAAAATAAAAAGAGGGACGAATTGAAAAATTACTGCTGCATGAAAATGGACTCCGATTTATATAATAAATATATAAATATTATTATAAATATTCATGGTGATGGTAACCTTATATTTGATCGCAATATATTGAAGCAAGCATAGTAATTAATTTGTTTTATTATTGTGTATTTTCCCTATACCTATTAAAAAAATACGCACATTTTAATACTTATATACTTGTTAAGACTAGGTTTAGGATAACTTCACATCCGTATGTATCATAAAGGAGACATATTTTTGTACAGAGAATAAGCCCATAAATAGTGGCGTATAGTAATGAAACGCATATTGATTTATTCCTTGCAATCTCAAGATAACAGTGGTAATATTAACTAAAAAGTGAAGAATTTAATTTAGACCAATGTTACTATTTACACCATTAAATTTAGACGAGTAGCTTAGGAAATATGACAGAATTAAAATTACTCGCGCAACGAAGTGATATCTGGACTACGATCTTTTTCATTTCAAATCGATGACGCTGTTCTACCAGTACGTAGCGACCTGGACAGCTTTCCCATTTGCCTCATTTAAATCCTGGAGGATGCAGGTAGTTGGCACGATGGATAGGAAGGAAGATGCCGCGTATCCTTTGGCGAGGCTTCATACTCACATTGGAGTCAAGATGAGATTATTGTTACTGCACACTGTGCATTATTCATGTTTCACAATGGTTTCAAAAGTGAAGGTGTGTCTCAGAAGCTTTTTTGTCTCTTCAAACGGACTCAAGGAAGTCGGTGTTCATACAGGGGTTGACGAATGTCTCTTTGCTGGTTTACCTTCTCAGAACAATTAGCTATTTCTCGGCGCATGACTGTTGGAGCTATATACACTAGTAGGTAGCTACAGTATCGTAAGGGGGTAGGTTTTAAACACCTCGTTACGATGCTGCTTTACTTAGCGCGACTTCTTTAGCGTGGGCGTAACCATGCCCATTAAGTCCCATGTAATATGAGCGAGCCCATAGCCATCAACTGGGCATAAATCCAGACTCCGGGGAGATGCTGAGTGACTCCTGATGGAAAACTCAATAACGCTTTATCCAACCCTGGATTCGAACCCATAACCAACGAGACAGTTGCTCTTGAGATTATATATAGTGCATTAAAACATACAAATTGCTCAACTCGACACTATTATACCTATGTAGTAGAAACCAACCTCCTGGCACAGGCATCTATATGCATAATAGGAGACGCCACCAACTGTATAATGTACAATAATGAAATAAAACATTTTTAATATTGATTCGATTTTTTTTTAAAAGCAACCTCTTTATTTTACCCTTAGCGCACTCTTATAACGCGATATATAATAGTCTGATGTGGTGCCCACCGTATCTATAGATACCTTCTAAAACATTCTCACTTGACCACCCCCATCCATCCGCCAGAAGTAGTCTTGGCTATACATAATTACTGCGACCCGTGCAATGCCGGGGCAGGGTGCTAGTCAGTCATAAAACTCTGCAAAGTTAAATAAGCTTGCAAAAGACAGAAACTTAACAACTTGACCTTTCTTACTAAAGTAAACGATCCTCTGATCTTTCTTGTCAAAATAAATAGGTATCAAATACGTACTTCATTAAAAAGCAAGTTATTTTCACAACATCAACACATAAAAATGAACACAAGTTCAAAGGCCCAACTAATTCGCCCATGAGCCTTGTTCGCAAATTAAGGTATTTCCTTTTTGTCAGGACTTTAGAGAACATCACCGACATGGTTCTCACCGCAGTCATTAGCTTAGATTTAGTGTTCAACATCAGTGTCTTGATATAATGCGACTTTTTATTTAAGTTTAATAAATTTTCATCATCACTTCAGCCAACAAATGTCCACTGCTGGACATGAAAATTTCAATAATTCAATAATGGAATTTGAACTAAATCAGTCTTTGGCTGTACACCAGTGCACAAAATAACTTCGCGATACAATCACATAAACACCATTACAACATGACTAAAAGCTGAGAATTTAATCCACTCCCTCCATGCGCGACGCGTCATCAGCATCGCCTCCTAGTGGGGGCACGTCGCCGACGTTCGTCTCCTCGACCTAGACTGGCTCGTCTTCATCAATGCCAAGACCCAACTTGATCATGCGGTAGATGCGGGAAGCATGCACCGAACGTGCAACTCGCGTGAAACTCGAACGTGAAACCCTTCACCAGTTTATCGGTTGGGAGGCCTTCCAACGCAACGTCTTCCGGTGCACTCCAGAACTTTCCGGCCCCATCGGCCATCCGTCCTGCGAGCAATGTGCCCAGCCTAGTCCCACTTAAGTTTGGCAATTCTTCGGGCTACGTCGGTAACCTTGGTTCTCTTGCGCATGTCCTCATTTCTGATTTGATCCATTGCCATCTCCATTGCCCTCTGGTAATCGATTTTACTTTCAAATAATTCCAAGTTTGTCACTAATTATTGTGTCTTCTCTAATACCTTTCTAACTAGAAGGCTCCCAGGTATGACCATGTACAAAAAAATGCCTTTCGGCTTCGTTAAAGCTGTTTTTACACCCATTATGTATAAAACCGTGCTCGTGTTAGTGCCTCAAGATTAAGCAGGTGTCATTTTTAATTGATTGAGGAACTAGTGGCTAAATGATAACAGCCACTTGGGTCAATCTTCAGATTAAGTCGCGCTTGCCTAGGTTGGTCCGTGGATCGGTGACCACCCATTACATACCGAGTTTCCTGCGTGATTCGAAAAACACGTTAAGCCGTTGGTCCCAGGTGTCATTTGTAGATCTTTGACAGTCGTAACAGGTAAGTGGCCCGAAAGTCTGATACCTAGTCTTGGCAAGGGGTGTCGTATTACCCAGTACTAACTGGGCTGTGGAGGTCAGATTGGCAGTCGCTCCACGTAAAATACTGGTATTCAGATGCATCCGGTTAGACTGGAAGCCGAACACAACATAGTCGAGAAAAGGCTAGGCAGATCATTAATTATTTTATTTGATACTTCTTAACGAAAAAAACATATAATGCATGTCTTATAGTCACGAAGCAATAATAAATGATTAACCTTAAATTCATAAAAAAAAACACGATTAAAACATTTCACGTTCCATCGATAAATCCTGTCATTTTACTGCCCTATATAAAACATCGTATACCTAAGATGTACCTATTAGTGCTATGAAAACAGTATCGAAGAAGTGATAGCTATGAATCGGGTCGTTTTAATATATGTTTTGGTCTTAACGGTGGTTGTTAGTAAGTATTATTACATAAGGCGCTCTACACACCAAAATCGCCGTGAATCCGAAATCTCAGCGACTTGCGTACGCGCTCAGTTTCCCGGCGACTCGTCACTCAAGCTGTAAGCTCAACCTCAACCTCAACGCAGTAAATTAAACGTATTTTATTTATTTAAACTTCATGTACAATAGTGATACATAGGCGGACTTAATGCCACAAGGCATTCTCTACCAGTCGACCTTTGGGTTAAATAAGAAAACATTGTGATAGGGTACAAAACAAATATATAAAAATAACTTCTTGCTATCGAAAATTTATATAGGCACTTATAATGATACTAATACTTATATACAAATAAAATAAACTAATATATATTTATTACATATACATACATATTTATTTACATTTTATATTTTTTACATTTTATTTATTTTCGGTAGTAATAGACTAAAACACGTTTAATTTGCGTTGAAGTTTGGCTTCCAGGTGCTCAATTGTTTCTGATTCATAGGCGCATGCTACACCACTAGCTAGCGAGCGAGTCGGTCGAGCATCTTTTCTCCTTTCGCGGCGTAAGCGTGCCGCGGTGGCCACGTGTCCGAAATCAATTAACAGTTAAATAATGCAAATTTCATATTAAAACCGTTTCCAAAAAAAGCGAAGTGTAAGGGCAATGTGTAATTGGGTTTTCCCATCAGGAATTTCTCAGTAACAGTCACGGAGTCTGGATTTGTGCCCGGTGGCTGGCAATAGCCTCGCCCTCTTTTACTTGGGAAATAAACATAACTGGCGCAATGTGGGGTGTACTATTATTTACACCGTTGCCTAGCCCTTCAGGGATTACAGGAGTAATGTTAAGTAATGTAAAACCATATTAAATGTTTTATTTCAATTTAAAGTTTTCCGCCTCTAAAAATATACCCCTTTTTTTGAATGGGAAATCATCAAATGACCCCCCGCCCTACTCTGCGGAAGGGAGTGTCAGACTTGTACTGATAAAAACCCATCCATGTTCCTTCTTTGCCCTTTGTGTTCCATGGCCACAGTATCTCTTTCGAACAGTCCCGCAGCCCAAAATACACCCTTTACTTGTAACAGTATTTACTTAACGACGAACATCTACTTTCTGCTCTTCTATGTAAGTAGGCGCCATATCAAGTAGTAATCTAATGCTAGAACGTTTTATTCAAAACAGGAACAGGAGGTACGTTTATCAATAAGAAGCCATGGATTACTTCTGAGAAAACTGACACTGACAGTGAAATTAAACCACAACCTAAACCTGAACCTTGCGAGACTGAACCTCAGTACGAACCAAAACCCGCTCCAGAGCCAAAACTGAAACCTGCACCGAAAAAAGAACCTGATTGTGAAACTGAAAATAAGCCAAAATCTCAACCTGAAGAACCTAGTTGTGAAACTGAAGATAAGTCAAAACCACAACCTGAAGGACCCAATTTCGAAACTGAAGATAAGCCAAAACCGCAACCTGAAGAACCCAATTGCGAAACTGAAGATAAGCCAAAACCGCAACCTGAAGAACCCAATAGCGAAACTGAAGATAAGCCAAAACCGCAACCTGAAGAACCCAATTGCGAAACTGAAGATAAGCCAAAACCGCAACCAGAAGAACCCAATAGCGAAACTGAAGATAAGCCAAAACCGCAACCTGAAGAACCCAATTGCGAGACCAAAATCAAACCAAAACCTGCTCCAGAAACAGTTTATGAGATTTATTCCGAGAAAAAAAAGAAATTCAAAGGAAAATGGCGATGTAAGGAAACAAAGTAGTACATTACGCATAGATATTTAAATATAGACCCTAGGACGAGCGCACGTCGTAAACGTAACGTAAACACGACGATTTTTGAATCGAAAATACAACTATTCTACTAGAAAAAAACGTTTGAGACAAGCAATTACAATAACCGATAGTATTAATACATTCTTTAAGTTAAGACAATATTATAAGTGTTCGAGTATTTTCAATGAAAATCAATCGTGTTGACGTTTCGTTTACACCTCGTATTTGTTCTAGTAGAGACACTAGAACAAATATAGGTTTTAAGTCCTAAGTTATGAGCGATAACGACTTACGGCATTTCATGCAAACTTGCATGTCCTTTTTTTTCTAAATATGTGAACCGATTTTAATGAAACTTCATACAATCATATATACCACACAACATATATGTATGTATGTATATGTTTATATTACTTCATATATTCTTAATAAGCAGGATACATAAGTCTAAAAAGTTGACAGAAGACTTTCCGAAATGTCTCTTTAAAAAAAAGATAATTTGAAATTTCTGTTTCTATGCAAAATTTAAAATTGGTCTAATTTAGCTGTAACACTATTTTTCGAAAATGTTCTCTGTCAACTTTTTGTCGGTGTCGGTGGACGGCAATAGGGTCGCCACTTATAAGGCTGCGATACTACCAGAGATGAGCGAGGATGCGTAACTGACCAACCACATACCTCATACTCTGAAAAAGAAGCGATATTATTGGTTAGTTTCACACACATCCCTCGCTATGCATTCTCGCTAATCTCTGGCGGAAACGCAACCTTACTCGGGACTTAAGCCTAACTGAAAAAAATGTAGATGCACTTTGTACACTTCTGACTAACCTTTCTGGGTACAAACAGGCGTGATGTTTTATGTGTTTGTCTATTGGTTATGTATTTATGTTTTTTTTTTCATGTGCCTGCTCATCGGTGGACCAACAGCCTTTTTTGGTTAAGGACCTATATTAAATTGTCATCTTTGAGCTTATTGATCTTGTGTGGGAAGGAACATTAGTGACAACAAGATTATTTTATTGGAAAATGTATTCTCTACCAAACGCGTTTACAAAAAGATCGCAATAATAAGCATCATTGAATAAAACTAATTTAAACAAATTTGGCTTGTTTTATTAATCATCATCATCTGCCTAGCCTTTTCCCAACTATGTTGGGGTTGGCTTCCAGTCTAACCGGATGCAGCTGAATACCAGTATTTTACATGGAGCGACTACCTATCTGACCCCCACAACCCAGTTAGTACTGGGTAATACAATACCCCTTGGTAAGACTGGTTGTCAGACTTTTTAGGCCACTGACTACCTAACGACTGTCAAAGATCTACAAATGACACCCGGGACCAACGGCTTAACGTGCTTTCCGAAGCACGGAGGAAACTCGGAATGTAATGGGTGGTCACCCATCCACAGACCAACCTAGGCAAGCACGGCTTAACCTAAAGATCGATCCGAGCGGCTGTTATTATTTAGCCACGAGCTCCTCTTGTTTTATTAATATCAACGTATAAATTTTAGTGCCTTAAGCTGATATCAGACGCTTCGCTAAAGTCACGTATTTATAACAACCTGCTCAATCAAACCAGAATATTATACCAATGGCATAAAAATAATACCAAAAAACGTAAACTACAAAGAAAACGAAAAACCAAGGAAGAAGAAATAGTTCTGATAGACAAAACTGTATAAATAATTCACCCACACATGTTGTATTACTTTACCCATAGTAAACGGATTTTCTGTCCATGATTTGAATATCAAAAAGAGCTCTTTAAAAAAAGAATCGTATTGTCTTTGAAGGATGTGTGGAGGCGTGATAGATTCCAAATAAAGGCATTGGATGGCAAAACAGAAGGTAGGCCGCATGCGAAAGCAAATCTAATTTAAAAATAAATAACCCTCTGAAGAGAAACATACGTGTCCTGAGGGGTCTGGTGAACGCAAGAGGCAAGGTTGCCCTACTTGTTACTTGGGGCTATTTTTCAATAGGCCTTTATCACTTATTTACTTGAAATATCTGTAAATAAAAGTATAAAATTTTACTGAACTGAGCGTTTTGGCGCAGTCAGGTGTCACATTTTTTTTTTGTGTGCACTTGTGGGACGTGTCAAATAAATTTTAAAAAAATCTTTATTTGACAAATCAAATTAACCCAAAAAAAATAATGTAAAAAATAAAAAATGTATTTTCCGTCTTTTCTTTCATTTTTAAATGATTGCTGATTATAATTTTAAAAGAAGCATTGAACGTGAAAAAGGTTTAAGTGAGGTACTTACCTAAAATTTAGAACGACCATATGTTATGGGAAACTCATAAAAACGACATAATCAGCCTACAATATTCCCACTGCATGGACACAAGTCTCATTCTCAAGAGTGGGCTGTAAACATGGGTATTTTACTAGCTTTTATTTAACTTGCAATGTTTTTGTTTGTTTGTTTTTTTAAGTTAAATATATTGCAACTGAATTTTAAAACAGTTGTCCCAACCGATCGAGCTGAAATTTTGCATACACATTTAGTTTGGATAAAAATGTATGGTTAGCTAAGTGAAGTCATTCTAAATCCAATATGCAGACTCCCGAAGGTGGCGGACTATCTATTTTGTATGCACTCCCGTGATATGGGTATCAAAAGGGTTTGGTTAGAAGAATACGAAAATAAAAAATAACAAGCTAATAATAAAAAATAAAATATGATTAGCTTGTTATGCTAGAACACGCCAGTTTCCTTGCGAATCTTTCCTTCACCGTTCTTAAAGCAGCGAGGATAAATTAAATGACATAATGTAACGCGCCTTCCTGGGTTCGAACCCAAACCCTACAACTCAGGAGACGCGATCGTTCCCACTGGGCTACCACTGCTAATATAATCTGAGACATATCTAATACTTTAAACACGCTAGAATTTGTTAACACCTATTAATAAATGCGATAATTACCAAAAACTAAAAAAAAAGAATCCTAAGTCTGTGGAAATAGATGGTTTTTTTAGATAAAACTGTGCAATCCTTTTGTCTAAGTTTATGTAGCGAAACAATACAAACACCTAATTAAATCGTGATTCCTCTCATGTTAATTTTGCTTTTACGATTACACTGAGTAAGCTAATAAACTATCAAATATTTGTACAAGTTAACATTTTGTTAGGAATTAACATAAACACGATGTGTTCGTGAATGCAGATAAATGCTGGAACATTGAGTAATTGTAGCGAGTTCGAAAGGCAAGAATACTTTGATCAGTTAAACTAGTTAAGTTGTAAGTGGTTTATTCTTAGTTAGTGTGAGTTTTCAGTGCTAAATTAGGCCTCCCCCTTTTCGAAAAAAGCACTTTTTGGCACTTTTTGGCACTTTTAATCCTACGGACCCACCGACTAAGTTGCTTAGAGGTACCCCTTAGCCAGTAAAGGTTAAGGATAATGCGAGACATCTACTGACTAAAACACACTAGAAATCTTGAGCAGCGCCCCGTCGTAATATTCTGTTCCTAACAGTGGCGAAGGTACCATTCAACTCGATTCCTACCGGCTTCCCTTTGAAAACGCGCAATCAGTATTTCATAGACAAATAATAAAATCACATTAAAACCATGTCCTCCGGGTTACCTCTTAAAAAAATTAACCCTTCGCTACGGGTTCCTAGACCTAGGTTATTAGATAACATAGCTGAATAGACAATATTCATAATTTTTGTCCAAACACTGGATTTCAATCGAAGAGTCATAATCAGCCTAGCCTTTTCCCAATATGATGGGGTTGGCTTCCAGTCTAACCGGATACAGCTTATTACCAGTATTTTACAAGGAGCTACTGCCTATCTGACCTCTACAACCCAGTTATTACCGGGTAATACGATACCCCTTGGTAAGATTTCTTGCCAGACTTTCGGGCCACTGACTACCTGTATCGACAGTCAAAGATCTACAAATGACAGCCGGGACCAACGGCTTAACGTGCTTTCTGAGGCACGGAGGAAACTCGGTATGTAATGGGTGGTCACACATCCACAGACCAACCTAGCCTAGCGCGGCTTAACCTGAAGATTGATGCGAGCGGCTGTTATTGTTTAGCCGAGCTCTATTTCTCCTTTATCACGATTTCAAAAGAAGTCTATTGATTTATTAATCATCGGACCTCTTTTTGAAATTTCATTCCATTGATAGATAACTTTTTCAATACACTATTGTACCGCCTACAAAATACCTTACCTTCAATTCGAAGTAAAAGTTCAGTAAAAGAGTACGGTACACTGTACTTTTATCCATATTATGACATATTCACGCTTCAAAAGAGCCAATTTCGTTTAGCCGATGAAATGAAGCGCGAGGGCAGATTGAAGTGGCTGGCAACTACATCTGTGAGACGCAAATCTCATTTACCTTTACTACATATTTCCAATAACACTTTTAGAGCACATGCTGTAAAGGAAAAATCTTCATAAGATCGGCCCCTATGAAGGATTCTTTACTTTGAATTTAGTTTTTTTTTTTTTGGAGCAAGAAGTTTGTAACTTGGGGTAAATACATATATTTAGATCAGCTAATAAAGCAAGGAGCTTTTTTGACGATAAGTGCAATATCTGACGTGGTTTAATGGGGACTCAACAAATGTTACCTAGTAGATGTTCAGGGATTCTTGTTGTTGGCGTGTCGATGGCAAAATTTTTGCTATGTTGTCCAAAACTTAGGTATGTGAATTCACCGTCCGTTCGGGACTATTAATTGCAATGTATCCAAGTCCATTCAAGGTTTTTTTAAACATTTTAGAGTACTAGCTGGATCATAGAAACTCGAGGAGCTCGTGGCTAAACAATAATAGCAGCTCGGATCAATCTTCAGGTTAAGCCGCGCTTGCCTAGGCTGGTCTGTGGATGGGTGACCACCCATTACATACCGAGTTTCCTCCGTGCTTCGAGCACGTTAAGCCGTTGATCCCGGCTGTCATTTGTAGATCATTGACAGTCGATTGATTTGTAGATCGTGACCCGAAAGTCTGGCAACCAGTCTTACCAAGGGGTATCGTATTACCCATTA
This sequence comes from Noctua janthe, assembly GCA_910589295.1. Lineage (NCBI taxonomy): Eukaryota > Metazoa > Arthropoda > Insecta > Lepidoptera > Noctuidae > Noctua > Noctua janthe. Next base: position 7,173,021 of record OU342561.1, read on the forward strand.
CTGGGTTGTGGAGGTCAGATAGGCAGTCGCTCCATGTAAAATACTGGTATTCAGCTGCATACGGTTAGACTGGAGGCCGACCCAAACACCTAGTTGGGAAAAGGCTAGGCAGATGATGAGCTGAATCATAGAAACTGGCTCATAGAAAAATAAAAAAACAACACATACAAATATATTACACTTTTATTTACATACATTTTCATATTAATATTTACATTATTTTTCACATAAATTGCCATAATTCATACAAAATTATTACACAACATTCGGCACATTCTATGCGGTATAAAAACACACACTTTACATCTGTCATTCGTTCATTGTAAATACATACTTATTTTATTGTTATCACAGTTTTTCGTCATTGTGTTGTATTTACATAATATTATAAGAATATATAGAGAAAAATACTTGTTTCACCATTATTTAAAATGTTGAAAGTTCTGGGTTTCTAATCTGAGTTATTGAATGTTAACTGTTATACTCCTTGTTATTTTTTTTATGTATGATCGACTTGTCAATTTGGGTCCTGTACAAAAACTTTTCGGTTAAAATTATTTTTTTTTTAAATATGAGTATGGCAAAGTTTATTCACCTTGCCATGCGTATATTATTGTTTTTACACCTACATAAATATCATTTTTCTACAATAGGATATAGAATTTATCAGAGACCATAGTTGTTAGGTACAGCCATGCTACTGGAACAGGAATTTCTGAGACTTCGAAGAGCAAAGCTTGCCATATAAGTAAGTAACACGACTCTGGGCAAATATTTCTATATCTGTTCTCAATACAGGGAATATTATAGCAAAAATGCCCAAATAGCTTACTTGTTATGGTGGCACTACACTCGGCAGATCTGGGCAAATATTCGCTTTCTACCATTAAGACAAAATAAACTTTATCTCAATTAACATAAAGATCATTTTGTTTCGATTCAATATCGCGAAAATTTTGACAAATACGCCATGTGAAGTGCCAGCATTAACTGTCAGATAGCTCAAATGTCGTGAACCTAAAAACGCAAGTTTATTCCGAAGGTTGGTCAGTATGTTGGTCATGGGGATACTGGACATGGACAAGCATCTACTTTGAATACCTATTGTATAAAGGATCAGATAGTCTTAAGTAATATGTAATACAAAGCCATAGAGCATAATTTTAAGCATGGAACTTTAATTAATTGTAATTATTGATGGCACTGATCCAAAATTAATAACTGACAATCGGTACTTACAACAAAATTCAGCTTCTCTTTCCAATTAAGACAAATTCTTTACGTAGTAGTATTTTTACTTAAATATTTGCCTTAATTTATAGATGAGACGTTATGAATAAAATTTTAGAGTCAAAGGCTCTTGGGCACTTCTTGGTAATCACCATATATACCAAAATTCAGCTTGTCTTTCAAATTAAGGCAAATTCTTTACGTAGTATTTCTACTTCATAACAAGATTATTATGTTAAAGATTTGCCCTAATTTAAAGATAAGACGATATAAATTAAATTTTTGAGTCAAGAGCTCTTGGGCACTTCTTAATAATCACTATATTATACATAATGGTGAAACACATCTTAATCAATATTTTTATACACACTGCATACACGTTCATAAATCAAGATTTTCATTAATTTTACACAAAAAGGTACTCAGGTAATAATTAAATAATTATTTTGTACAAACAGACAAAGACACCATTTCCTGTTTTTATATTTTAACTAATTGTTCTACCTTCTTAGATAAATACGTCTTCTGTAGAAAAACCTTGGTATCGCTGGTCCTGAAAATAGAAAAATACATGTGAATAAAATTGTATGTGATTTTATTTTATTCTCAGCGGTGAGAGGCTCTTGCAAGTTCAAAGCGGGTAAAGCTGGCTAGGTTGAGTCGTTCACAGATTTTTCAGGGATCCATAAGTACCTATTGGTAGTTAGTTGACAACTTAGGAAAGACATTATTTAAGCAAAACTTATACTGTCACTTACGGGATGTCTTCCGTGATTGTTCATTATTTTGAGCTCCCGCGATCATAGCGCTTGCAACAGCGTCGAAATATCGGGAGCTCAAAATAAGGAATAATCACGGAAGATATCCCGTAAGTGACAGTACAATTTTATTTGTAAACTGTGAAAGCTTAAAACGCTGTTTGACATTATAAGCCGTTTATAGTCGACAAATTCTCCTTTTCCACTCAACTGTTTGAGATAGAAGAAATCGTCAAAAACTTTCTAGAGTCGAGGAGAATTTTGACATGAATTGTTCCAGAAAGCAGGTGATGAAATCTTTTGTTGAAAGATGATTTTTTCGTCTGATCTATCTTTAAAAAGACCATAGGAATTCCGTATTAGGCCGTTCCCAGTTCCCGGCACACCAAGGTCATGTCTTTGTGTACTGAACTCCAGTCATAAAGTCCGCACCTATGACCCACTTTAGATATCTTAAACCTGGTATGTGCAGCCACTGGACGTGGTCATTGTCAGGTAGTATGTCTGGTATTCCTTTTCCATTCTGGCGACACGAAGGTGGGGTTGGAGCGAGTCAAAAAACACAACATGTCCTTATATTGTATTCATATTTATTTTATAGGGCTGTGCTCTGGTCCTGGACCCTGCTAGTCACAGTCACGACGTGCAAGCTGACAACTTTTTTTGTTCCGTCCTGTTGTTATTACAAATATTTGTTATGAGTTGCATGTTTATTATTCATTTATTTTTTTGTCGTTTTTTATGCACGTCATGTCTCTGCGACAATTTTTTTTCTCTTTCCTTTTTCTTTTGAAGAGTCTACGATAGAATAAGGTTATTCATTACTTTGTTACCAGAAGATATTCCAATAGAATATGCCTATGCTAGGAATGCGTTCACGATCGTTCAACAAGAAGAATTAGAACTCACTATCGCTGTCCTCGACTTTTCATCTGGCCTTCAAACCAATCTATATCTATACTAATATTAATGGAGTAATCTACGAAACTACTGATCTGATTTCGAAAATTCTTTCACTAATGCGAAGCTACATTATCCCCGAGTGTCACAGGCTATATTCCAAAACGTTTACATAGGATAATTTCCGTTCATAATCGGAGCGAACCTGTGGGCAAAAGCCACTAGTAATAATATATGAAAATCCCTTTTCATAAACAATCAAGATCATTAATTTCCGATTAAAACATGACGACAATATATTTCAGATTCATACTTTCAAAAAATTATGACAAAATACTCTAACGTATATTTGATTGGCTGCAATATTTTCAAAACTAACTACAAGGTTATATCAAATACAAGTCAATGTACAATAAATTGCTTGTAATAGATATTATATTTTTTGTATAGATTTCTTTTCTATTGTATCGCTTTCAGTAATGTATTATGAATATTATATTATTATTTCTATCTTATATCTAATATTAGCGATAGGCCTTCAAAACCAAATTAAATTTGAAAGAACATTGAGCAACTGTAGGTTATGACCAAATAGCATCAAGGTGTCACCAACCAATGATGAAAAGTGTGAAATACTTTATAACCATACTAAACTACTATTAAAATGCGAAAGGAACCCTGCACAAGGGTAGCCCGCGAAATTCAAAATTTTCTTAAGTTTTTTGCAATTTGTAGGTCAGTGTCAGGTTGCAAGGTACAAACAGACCCTTTACGAAGTCGTCAACCAAGCATTCCGTACATCAAACTAAGTGACTCTACGCAAAATTTATTGCTGGGAAACGACTTTTTTTGGGGTGAAAGTCACGATCTATGGTAGGCCTCAATCTAACTCACTCAAAACATTGTGGTAGTACGGCACGTCAGGAGGTATTTAAAGTAAAGTTATAATTTAAAAAGTTGTGTTTAAAAAAAACTTGTGAAAATGTTGGAGCTATGACGCCCAATATCTCCGTAACTAGAAGGTTCCCAGGTATGGTACGGATAAAAAATATCGCAATGACGGAGAGAACAAGTGCTTTTCGGTTTCGTTAAGGCTACTTTTACACCCATTATTATTCGCGACCATAAACAAATATGGTTTAACAGAATTATAATCATTAACATCATCAATACAACCCTCTAAGTGACTGAGCACCCTAACGGTTGAATTTGCCAAACGAATTGACCAGGACACATTAGTTAAGTCATTTTACACCGATTAGTACATTCCCGTGGCATAATTTCCAACAGCAATATCGACGAAACCGCGTGCCGAACCTAGTTCTCATCAGTCACCGATAGGCATCACCTTATCTATAAGATAATCAATAAAGATTTGTGAACTAGCATCCTGTGATATTGCAATTATCGTTTCTTAATCTATTTAATCATTTTAATTGAGCATGAACCAATTTCTTTTATATTTTGTGCCCCTATTACAACTCAGTATGTGTCCATCATCTCCCTAGCCTTTTTCCAACTATGTGGTGAGCTTCCAGTCTAACCGGATCCAGCTGAATATCAGTATTTTTTTTCGGCTGATAGTGTCGCAAGAGTTAAGCAGGTGATAATCTTCTAGGTTGACCTGGGGATGCTATTCCCATATGAAAAAATAAGAAGGAAATGCATTTCCAGTAGTACTCGAAAAACCCTGAATTATATTGAAGGGATTAATCCCTTCAATATAATTCAGGGTTTTTCGAGTTCTAACTACTTGTAACATCTGCCAAAAAGCTCAGTAAGTATAGGTACCTACCTATATACCTTAGCACGCGCCGCTGACGTGCGCGCTGCATACACTCAATATGGAGTCACAAATCATTGACTGCTTCAATTGTACTCTGAGTGATTTCACACGGGCCGCATTTTGTAATATTACTCTTAGTTGATAAAATAATATAATTGTAATTCTAATCTTTGTAAGCAATTTAAACTTAACTGTAACTACACTATTGTATTAGGTAAGCCTGTGATGATAGTGGTATGTGTTTTAAATAAATAAATATATACCTTATGTAAGAAAAACATCCTCAAAACTTCTAATTCGTGACTGCTTCCAAACAGACCCATTCTACTCATTGTTTACTCATGCTAACAATTTAATACAAAATGTTACAAACACATTCAATATACCAAAAATAATCACTCAAGTAAAGTTATATCAGTATTGAAGAGTGCTTGAGACGACACTCAGGAAATTTTGAAGCTTACGGAATTAATATTAAGGTTTCAAGTTCGTAGCAGGTCGTTTGTGTCGGATTTCACGCTTGTCGGCTCGGAAATGCACAAAGTTTCCTTTTGTGGCGTTTCTCATAACTTGATTTGTGACGGGGCAACCCTTCAGCTGGGTTCCGGCGTGGCGCCGCTACGGCGAGACGCGTCACTTCCGTCATACTGCCGCCCCAGTCATAGGATGTAGCGGGAGCAAAAGCCGAGACTTATTTTTTTTTTAGATTTTGTTTGAATAAGTTTTTAATCAATTTTGCGGTTGTGTTAGAAGATTTCGTGTTGTTTCAAATTTTTAGGACGCGAATCGCCTTTTAAGAGAATTTAGAGCGCGAGATACAGAAAATAATTAAACTGTGCTTATTCTAGCAAATATCGATGAATTCGATGTGTTCTGCTCCTACAGTAAGATCTAATCAAATGATCATATTTTCTACAAGAAGGTAAAGATTTGATACCTTTTGCTGGCCGTGGGTTTTTAAACAGTACTGTTTAATATTTTTATTTTGTATTATCTATTAGCTATTGAGTCCAGATTCTTTAAAAGTATTTCCATTTTTATACTATTTGATTCATGCAATAAAAGCGTTCACCTCAAAACCCTGCTTCATAGCTTCAAAAGTTTTCTTACTAAAATCGCTCGCCGCTTCTCGCTACACCTATCACCATAACCTCACCCTAACTCAGAACAAGCGATGCACGTATTACAGACGTGCAAAGTTTTAAGTCAGACTAGAACTCTTGTTCATTAAGAACAAACCTAGAATTTAATTCGTGTTACAATTTAAACTGACTTAAATGCACGTAGACTGTTTAGTACTATGTTAATTTTGGAAACAGATAATGCTTGTTATTATTTTAAAGATGGCATATAAAGTAAGTATAAAGGTTGGAAAAAGACCGTTAACGAAGCCGAAAAATAATTGTTCTTCCCGTCATTGCGATATTTTTTTTGTTCTAGACCATACCTTGAAACCTTTCAGTTATGGAGATATTGGGGGTCACAGTTCTAACTTTTTCACAACTTTTTTTTTTAGTACATGTTTTTAATGTAAGATTTTTACTTTAAACACCTCCACGTAAAACGTGATTTTTTCACCCAAAAAAAAAACTCCTTTCCCAGCAATAATTTTTGCCTACAGTATCTTAGTTTGTTGTACAGAATGCTTGGTTGACGGCTTCGTGAAGGGTCTGTTTACACCCTGTGTTATACAGTTTCGTATAATACCTTAACTGTTCTGAATATCTATCTACAGGGCGAACTATACGGGGGAAGTGAGACGTAAGTCTCCGAAATGTCCTAATCAAATTGTTAAAAATAAGAACAACAGATGTTTGGGTTTTCAGAAGGTGGGTAGGTTTTTTAGATATACCTATCTTTTCAAAATTGGGTTTAAGAGATATTTTTCATTCTTTCTAGCTCAAACTTAATTTTACAAGATGTAGCCCGCGACCTTCGTCGGCGTGCAATTATTATTAAAAATATTACTCTCTGGAATCGAAATAGCCTGAATAAACAGACAGCCAGACAAACCACATATACTATCATATGCATTCAGTAAAAAGCTGTTATTTTGAAATTACAAACGGTCACTTTATTTTAATTTATTTGTATAGGAAATTTAAAAACAAAAGTTTTCAAAGTTTTTATAACTATCTCTCAATCTAACTATAACTCCCCGTCCCCTATAACAATAATTATAATTGTTTTAGGTAGCTACATATTATAGCACTTCAAAAACAACTTAAAATAAAATACCTACAATTTCACTTCATAGGGGAACTTTTACAACAAATCTTATAAGAAATGTCTTCAGAACAAAGACGAAGCAAAACAAACAGTTCTTTCATAAAACAGAATACATGTCTGAGTTGTCACAGCAAAAAAAACTTATGAAACTGTCTTAAGTTGGCAACATTGGGGAAGTTTTAGAGACGTATCCGTTTTTCCACCCTCTGTTAAAACAATTGTTGTCTTACAAGAAACGCTTACAAACTATCTAAAGATATTAAAACGAAATTGTATAAACCTTAGGTATGAAATAAATAATATAAAAGGTATACAGTGTGTGTTAATTTAAAAACACAAAACAAAAAGGGTTCTAATGTGAATGAATTAAACAAACACACAAAATAACACCCTATTTTTGTGTGAGCAAACATATAAATATGCATTAGATAAATATGAGAGGACTGGCCAGAAATGGCGGAGGCTGGCTCAAATTAATTTCGTAAGTCTAAACTCTTTTATTAAATTACTAAATGTGCGCAGCCCATGGACTTGTGATATGTCAATTTCATAATTAAAATGCATTTGACCGTGTAGGGAGGGCCCAAGAGATTATGAGTACCCAAATTGAATATTCCGGGTTGAAAGTGAACCCGAAAATATAAATGAAGTCATCGAGAAATTTCGTCAAACACAATTAAAAAGGTCCGTTATGAATAATTTAATCTCATACTGTTTTGTGTTATTAATTTGATGAAACCTTAATTTAAGCGAGTGTTTGATTGTGAAAACGTTTTTGGGTATGTTTATTTTTATCATACTGGAATCTAAGCATTTTTTTTTTTAAATAACTTTGCCTCACACTAGGAATTTCTCCTGTATCGTGGGTGCATTTACAAACATTAAAATTCACATGCACAAACAGCCAGACCCGGAACAACTACCTATAGGCCATACAAAATATTTGTCCCGTGCGGGAATCGAACCCGCGACACGAAGCGCAGCAGTCAATCGCTCAGCCACTGCGCCAAACGTGCCGTCAAAAAAAATCGAAAAAAAAAACAAACAAACGTTTAAATGAATAGTAAATTATACAACCTTTACAATACTCTATCTATTTAAGTTCGTACTCAAACGAAGCCAGTTGAATTTACTGAGCGCAAGCTGTCTACGAGTATTTGTGAGGTTGCATTTCAGGAACAATGCCAGTTCAATGTAACAGACATTTCAACAGTAATGACTCAGCAACTATGCACGTAACTAAAACTACTTTAAACTGCTTTATAATGTTTCCTATTCAAAATTATTACAAACTTAATTGATAGATATAACTTGACGTGTCAAAACGCAATGCCCTCAGGTCAATTCCACTGTTTGTAATCTAAAGGCTCCTGCATACCGTGCGAGTTAGTCGACTGGCCAGGATTTGAATCACCGGACACATCCACATTAAATCAGTTTTTGTATGATTTCGGTTTACTCATTGGAGTTCCCCATTTAAAATTAAAAAGGGGTGAATCAGTGCAATTGCACTTGGTTTACAGCTCGTAAAAAATATTTTTTTGGAGACTTCTTGAAACCTAGATATTTCATTCTTAGGGTTCCGTACTTGAAGGGTAACTTACGGAACCCCAATACTAAATCTCCGCTGTCCGACCGTCCGTCCGTTTGTCTGTCAGTGGGCTGTATCTCATGATCCGTAATAGGTAGACAGTTGAAATTTTCACAGAATGTATATTTGTGTGGCCGTTATAACAAGAAATAATAAAAATAAATTAAAAATTAAAGGGAGCTCCCAACTATGATGACACGGAACCCTTCATGCGCGAGTCCGACACGCACTTGGCCGGTTTCATTAATCTTGACTATATCACAAAATCGATTTCACAATGATAGTACTTTATAGAAAGCTTATAATGCTAGGTTTTCTGACACAGGACACAAGTTTTATTCTAACCATGTTGAACTTAATCATAATCTTTTACAATCTAGACACCTTCTAACTAAAACAATAGAAAAGTGAAAGACGCTTGCCCCTTTTATCTAACAACCAATCATCTAACTATCCCGTGTACCGACAGTCAAGCCGTTACGTTAGTAAGGTGCCTGGTCTAGTTAGAAAAAGGCTATTCCTATCTGTTTTGGTTTGGCTTTCAGTCGGACCGGTCAGAGCTGAATATCCGAATTTAACGACTTCCTATCTAAGCTCCACAGTCTATTTATTGTGAGCGATCTGTCAAATAATCTGCAATATTCAAAAAGTAGTACTATCGCCAAACTATTCTCGTGTGCAAACAGCCTAATGTCAGATCACTCGTTCCGGCAAGTTCGCGTGCATGATCGAGTGACCTTCATAATGCCGGATCAGAAAGCAAGCACTCGTTTCCCTATTAAGTTTATTTATAATTATTTTCTTTGTCCACTGTACTATTGTCGAATCAATCACGACTTTCAAAGTTTCGATATGGACCGAATTCAGAGTAACATGTCGACAATTTAATTTTAGTACTCGACCCAGTTTTATTGACATACTTTTTTAGTTAATTGTTTACCTTTCAGGCTTTTGTCGCATAAATATTAATTAATTGGGTATCGTGTGAATAATGGACGACATTTTTATTTATTCGTGTTTTTTTTTTATGTTAATCTATTTATATTAATATATTATTAAATTATTCTATTATCAATTAAATTGGTTAATATACATTTCCGAGGCTATTTCGTTTTAATATTTATTATTGTTAAATTCAGCCGAGTGGTGTCAACAAAACTATAATAATCTAATTCATCTTTTCTTATATCTATTATTAGATGTTACCTTATCACCAGCTATTATTAAAAAAACTAGTTTCCGGTTGCGGAAGTGAGAATATTTCAAAACAAACAAATTCATTATTATTTCATGGACTGAGTAATCTTTGTTTTTAATCACAGTATTTTAATGCTAATGTGTTGTGTATGTTTCCTTTATTATGTAGGTATTGTCTTAGAGCTAAAATCACCGTGATGAATCGCTGTTATCATGTCTTCTTACCGACTAAATCATACAGCTGTCTGGATCACGACCAATTTTACTATATTTGAACAGAGCAGTAGCGAAGGGTCAATTTTTGTAAGAGGTAAGCCGGAGTACATATCTTTAATGTGATTATATTATTTGTCTATAAAATACTGACTGTGCTGGTTTTCAAAGGAAAGCCAGTAGGAATCGAGTTGTATGGAACCTTCGCCACTGATACAGAGTAATTAAAAAACTCTACAATGCTAATTAAAATTACATTCTCTATTGTTAAATATACTATGTACGTATTAGTAGATACCTATCTACTTATAATGGCAGTGCAAACATGCGGATTATTGTGCAACGCAAAGGTAAAAAATAAAACAGATAAAAATTCATTCGTTTATTTTTATAAATTATAAATAACATGGGCTATAATCACAACTTCATTCACAACACTTATTATAATACATTATTTTTTTCAGCTCACTAAATATACAATTTAAATACACATGTCTAATATACCAGTATTTTTTTTTATATACATACAACTGGGGGGTTACCATGATGTTGTTTTAAGACAGGAAAGAGGGTGGGAAAGAGATAGAGCTATACAGGTCGTCTAGCGCCATCTCTTTCCCAGTCTGGAATTACTCCTGCTTTAAGACGTCATGGTAGGCCACCAGAACTGATATTCCATTTTTCCACTACAAGTTCGGCCAAATATAATAACCCATTCCGTGGGATACAGTCAGTTGGGAACAACTCATGCAAAAACTACCCATGCAATTAAATTAAACTACAGCAATATTTAACAAAAAATAATTTACAATCAATATGATATTCTCCAATTAATAGTTCTTGGTAGAATAACATATTAAATAGTTACATTTATATGTACAAATTTGTAACACAAGATTAGAAAATATGTAACTTTGATCATTGTTAGTTTTACCGTAACGCCAGTCTTCGTCTCACGACGACATTCTCTACTTACATTAACTCATACATAAATTAAGTATTTTATTATTTTACATAATTCGATTTCCTGAAAAAATCGCAATCATAACCTATACAACTAAGTTTTTCAGCCACCATTTTGTTAGTAAACCTTTCAAATTTTTGCATAATTATAAAGCCAGACTAAGTATTTGTCTAAATTTGAAATTTAATAAAGAAGAAATAGAGTCCTGTTTGGCTATTCCTGGTCAGAAATTGTCGAACAGGGGTCTATTTCTCAGGCGAAAATGCCTAAAAGAATTACCTGATGTGCAGACAAAAGGTATGATTTTCTAAAAACCTCGTGTTACAATTTGTACTTTTATATTAGTGCTAACTACGTATGACTAGGGGGTAATCATCGGCCGTAGGTTTTACCTTGCGAGCCGGGGGGAACAAAGCCGTAGCCTGATGCTCCTACCACCACGCCGCTGGTCTGCGAGGGGTCACCGCTGGGAGAAGGAGGGAACAGCACTGGACCTGGAACAGGTATACACCTAGTGTTATTACTTGTCTTATGAGTCGTCGTACATGTTAGGCTCTTGGTAAGAGACTGAGGTTAAAAATATTAATTAAGATGACTGGGGAGCAACTTCATCATCATCTACAGCCGGAATTCACTCACTGCTGGCATAGGCCTCTCTTTTTTATGCCAACCTAGGTAACTAAAATAGATTCACTAAATCTCTACCAAGTTTAATTAATTTACTATCGAAGGAAATAACATGCAAAAATTCAGTCCCAACAAGATTTTGAAAAAAACATAATCTCAAACCAACCTCAACATTAAAAATATTCTCAGAAACGAAACGAAAACGAACAAAGGAACGATTCTTTTAATCAAACGTTACTAGACGGAGCGATTATAATCAATCTGTCAGTTCAGAGATCAACTAACCACCATTATAAAATTTGTCAGCAGTCTGATAAAAGTTCAATCTTTAATCGTTAATCAATTGTCAAGATTTTATCAATTAGGTAAACGTGAATTTGACAATGAAAAAAATATTACAATGACACTTGATAATTGAATGACAATGGCCTTTAGGCAAAATAGAAGGTAGAAGTCACGCAAGCGCACACGCAGTATTCTGGGTTATTTTATAAATCGCTTCATTGGTTTAGTGGTTAACTCAATTTTGGTAGGTTCGATATAATCAGGGAAGAGCAAAAAAGTATAATTGGTTGGATTAAACCAAAGTTTTGCTTGCCATTGTAATTGAGATCTTGAGATTACCATAGTCTGGCTACCTCCTGACCTTGGTTTCCTTACTGACTAACTAAGCGTTTAAATAGACACACTATTTGTATTGTTTAACGCAACCTCTCCAAGCTAAAGTAATGATTAACAGCTCGATATTTCGTCCAAGACAGTTAAATTGTTTCTCTGGGACTTCGTTGAGCTTCATTATCTCGGCGCTTTTCTGGTGGTCGCCACTGTTAACTCTGAGATTCATTCTTTCAGCGGTTGCCGTGGTTTGGGAATAATATGGTGGGCTAGTCCCAAAAAAAAACTCGAAATTTCAATTATTCTAGACCGGGTGTAAACAGACCCTTTACATAGCCGTCAATCAAGCATTCTGTACATCAAACTAAGTAACTTTACGCAAAAATTATTGCTGGGAATCGACTTTTTTTTTTGGGAAGAAAAATTACGTTTTACGGTAGGACTCGATGGAAAGCACGCATAGCATTGTGCTGATGAATGGATTGAATAGTACGAGGGTCGTGGAGATGTGTAAAGTAAAAATCTTACATTAAAAACATGTATTTAAAAAAAAACTTTGAAAAAGTTGGAACTTTGACCCCCAATATCTCCGTAACTAGAAGGTTCCCAGGTATGGTCTAGAACAAAAAAAATATCGCAGTGACGGAGAAAACAAGTGCCTTTCGTTTATGTTAAGGGTCTATTTACACCCTTTATGTTAGCTATCCTCTGATAAAATTGCCGTTAACTGTAATGTACCAGCATTCTTTGACTTCGGGGTGTGACAGTCTTTGAAATAAATTACAGTACTTGATTAAGAAACTTGTTTAGCACACTCACAAATTATGTACCCACTGTACTCAAATTGGTAGACTTGCTACTTGTTAATATTTGGTATAAAATGTCCTATTAAAGATTGATTGATTATTTTAACAGTAGTTTAATCGCAGTAATATTTAACAGGAGGAGAGCAGCGGTGGCCCAGTGGTGGCGGTCCTGTCTTAGGAGCAAAAAGTCGTGGGTTCGAACCCAGGCAGGCGCATTACTTTGTGTAATTGATTTCATCACCACTGCTCTCAAAACGGTGAAGGAAAACATCGTGTGAAACCGGCATGTCCTAGAACCTAAAATTCGAAGACATGTGATACCAACCCGCACTGGGCCCGCGTGGTGGATTATAGCCCATTCCCTCTCATAGAGATGAGGCCTGTTTCCCAGCAGTGGGAACATTATAAGCTGCTGCTATGCTATGCTATGCTAATATTTAACAAAGTGATAATGTAAGGTGTGGCTTCTTTAACCATAGGAATTAATCACACTTTTCTATCAGTTCTACGGAAAATTACAGGTTATAATCATATCTATATCATCACTTCCTGGAGAGGTCTAAGATCACAAGTCTACAAACGATCGCAAGATAGATTGAAAAGATACAAGACCCACAATCAAGTCTATTGTAGACGATTGCTTCAGTTTTTACTTCACAGATCTAAGCCCGATAAGGTAAGATAATCAAATTATACCGTTAGAAACAAAGTTTCAATAAAGGCTAGATTCTAGAATCTAAGACCTAGATAAATCTTAGACTAGTTCAAAACACTAGATAAACACCCTTTCCCTCACTCAGAAATCTAGACAAATGCTTAGCTGCATTTTCATACTGATTTTATCAACTGAACTACTCAATCAGGCGCAACTCAATTTAGCGAAGTAAACTTTATTTATCCTTTGACACAATAATGAAGATTTGCTGCCAATAAGTTTATCGGTAATTGAGATATTATGCAATTACGTCGTATTATGTAAAACAAACCGGATCAAGATTATATTTTGATTACGAGGAGATTTTCACATTTCTGCAAATAACTATAAAGTTATGGGCCGTAAATATACGTCATTTTATCATTCATGTTTGCATCTCTGCACTTTCTTTATCGTAAAGGCCACACAGAGAGCAAAACGTGAATCGAACCGAGGAATCTATGATTGGCAGTTGCGCTTGCGATCACTAGACTAAAGAGGTATTTGTCCTGTTTTTATTAGGTTTTATGTACCATCCCTGTGCAGTTCAACGATGGTCTAGCCTACCAAAATTGTAAGTAGTAGGTACGAACCCTGCCAGGTACTATACTAGAGCTCTGTATCTTAGAAGTTTAAACATTATAGGTTCGTTATGTTAATGCTCTGCCCAAAATGGGCCAAAAGACCACTATGTGGAGCCCGGACATCGCCAGAAGGCGTCGGAACAGACTTCGTAAAAGACGACCGGTCCAACTGAACAAAACCAGTGGTCCACTTTGGCCCTGGATCAGAAGAACTGTAAGTCATGGGCCATGCGGCCATGAGGCTTTTGCCCAGCAGCTGGATGATCTAGGCTAACAGAATCAGTACGTTTATGCTTGGCTTATACTATGTACAGTCGCTACAACATCAAGTTACCATCAACTGTCAAATTTCTCCAAATGATTTAAAACCATAAAATGTTGATGGTTAAGTTCAAAATCGAATGAGAAAATTTGACAGTTTGTGATAACTTGATGTTTTGGCGTCTGTACCATCCCATACCACCCATGCTAAAAGGAACTAAGTACTTAGTCACGAGATTATGAGCGAGGGCAAGACGATTAATTCTTACATCTACTGCAAGGTTTAAGTACAGACTTATAATCTGAGCAATCTGACATTCGTCACACTCATTAGTTCCGTGTTTCCGCATGACTGTATGATGACAGTTTGTGTCCGTAAAGACACTCTGGGAGTCTTGTATCTAGATACTTCCGACCGAATTTCAGTCAATCTCAACGGAGATTACAAAGGTAACAAGCGCATTGCTGCTTCCAAATGCGCTTTTTTTTTTGCTTTTCAGCCGGGTTTTTTAGTTTTTATAATTACCTTTTTAATTTAATAATGTGAAAGATTTCACAGACGATTTAACTTCTTGATTTTTTCACACATACATATTATATGGTCTGATAAACACATTATCCTCCCCAGTCGGGTAAAAAGGAGTCATTATAGAGCACAAGGGAGTGCACAAAAACATGCATTCTCTCAGTAATGTAATATACACCGTGTTCTTCGAGTTATCCACAAACTTTGGCAAAAGCTTCTATAGCTTTTACAAATCAAATCTTACAATGAAATAGTAGTTAGTACTTAAAAAGGCTTCGTTACAAAGATATTTGTAATTTCATTGAATGAAATTTAATTGAGGTATGCAGTAAGAAAGGGCCTTAATTTGGCCTATGTTGCCGCTTAATACAATTAAATTATCAAATGCTATTTGCATTTCATTTGGACGTACGAGAGGAACCCGATAGTAAATAAAAACATAAATAAGAATTCACTAAAGTATCCTTAATGAAAAATGTTTATTTCCGTGGTCTGAACATTTGGTCGAAGTTTATGTATATCGTCCGGAACACGGTGTATAGTCCGATGGGACGGCAATCCTACTATCTCACGACTAGTGAGATCAAACGCATGAGCCAAAGGTTTACGGCTTTACTTGTTTTCACGGGGGTATCAAACCCCAACTTTTAAATTCTAGTCTGGTTTGGTGTCCAATAGTAAACGTACTACTTTTTCATTTTCGATTGCTGTCTAAATTGAATCAGCCCTAAATTTGTGACGAGTTTGGAACTTTCAATAGCTTCCATTGGCTTCTATAATGTGCAAACAACAGGAGAGACACGATATTCTGTGTCTCATCGTTTGTGGGACAACATACCTATAACTCCGTATGCTCCATAAGTTCCTTGCTAACCAAAGTAAGGAAGCATTAAAAATTTCGTCATATCCGTCTGTAATTTCCTCCATCATTTATAAAAGCCTTTACTCACAGGTTTTTTTGTTTTTATTTCCTCATACCGAACGTACAACTGTCTTCATTAAATGTTTCAATAATATAAATTATATGTTAAGTTATACATATTTAATATCTCTTAGAGATTAATGATTTTAACTATCAATGTGTTCATCGCTCTAAATTAATTATTTTTAGTATTATTTTCTTTTAAGAAGAGTACCTGGGCGGTATTTGCCCAGCAGTGGGACATACAAGGCTATCAAAAAAATAAAAAAATAAATAAGTATTGTTACTAGCTTACCAATGCATTGGCTACTATCATTTTAGAATCAAAATCTTTGAACGAGATCTATTTTTTACCCTGAAGCTAATTAAATTATCTACAATAATTCACTGCTAAATCTGATTAAAAGTTAAGCAACCTATAAAGCAACCCCAACCAAATATAATTACGATAAAAAATCTAGATAATTACGCATACCAAATAGAAATCCTTTCAAATTAAAAGTCCTTGATAGACTTGCTAATTAGCGAACAATAAATTTGTCCAAATACGTCTTAACGTACAATTATTACACAATTGATTACAAATGTAAATCAGTAGCACGATAAGCTTTCGCTAACCTTATACTAACAGCTAATTATATCTGCACATTAAATTATTAGTTAATGAATGTCTATGACAAATAAGATGTTTAAGACATAAAGACACTATTCCACAGCAGCCCACGGCTATGCTACGCCCGTGTATAGCTTCGCTTTGAAAGAAAATGTAGGAGAGATTGCCCACTAAAGCCGGCCACAGACGATAGGTTATGCATGACAGTTTTAAATGTGCATGCAAAACCGAGTTCTATATTGGACAAATACATGTAACTGCAGCAATACATAGGCGATATTGTTGCTTTAGTGGTTGTATTACTTGTTATAAAAAATAGAAAACTAATGAGAACTGAGAGTTGTGCATGCGACCTGCTACACACGCTCGGTTATGCCTACGCAGTTGTATCGTGCAGGCATAACCAAGCAGAAAAAATATCTACTTCGATATTTTCTAGGTTGCTTGCAAGCCAGGCTAACTATACACATTTTTGACAGGCAAAACTCTACCTGCATAACCTATCGGCTTAAGACCCAGGGTCACGCTATTCCCGAAAAAAATGCTAGCAAAACAAATGAACCGCGCTGCTAAACGTGGTAAACCTCTCCGTGCGTAGCCTCCCTGTGGAGTATCACCTTTATGGAAGTACGTAAATGGGACTAAATTATGTCATTACCTCCTAGGTACTCAAGGATAAGTCGAATTGTAGATCAAATTATTTACCTGTAGTTTTTGCTGTAATAGGACATAATTTATGCAAATGGATTGTTTGTTTGTGGAGATAAAGCTTTATGTTGTGTGTAGGCGGAAAATATTGTAGTATAAATACAACCTCATACTTTTTTAAGCATTAGTTTACGCATAATCAGCCTGTAATGTTCCCACAGCTGGGACACAGATCTCCACTATGTGAGAGGGATCGCCTATAATCCCCCGTGCGGGTCACAAAAATCTTCGTTTTTTTTTCTAAAACAATTATGACACTTTCTGCACGATGTTTTCCTTATTCCGTTTCGAATAGGGATCAATTTCGTTTGTTTTGCAAGGCATTTTTTCTCTATGCTTTTAAAGTACGTGTACATACGTGTTGTAGTTTTATTCTTGGATATTTCCTACGAAAAATTTCCTGTTGCGCGTTGTGACTTCAAGTAACATGGGACAAGGGATGATGATGATGATTATGATGATGATGATGATGATGATGATGATGATGATGATGATGATGATGATGATGATGATGATGATGATGATGATGATGATGATGATGATGATGATGATGATGATGATGATGATGATGATGATGATGATGATGATGATGATGATGATGATGATGATGATGATGATGATGATGATGATGATGATGATGATGATGATGATGATGATGATGATGATGATGATGATGGTGGTGATGATGATTATTATTATGATGGTGATGGTGATGATGATGATGATGATGATGATGGTGATGGTGATGATGATGATGATTATTATTATGATGATGATGATGATGATGATGATGATGGTGGTGATGATGATGATTATTATTATGATGATGATGATGGTGATGATGATGATGATGATGATGATGGTGATGGTGATGATGATGATGATTATTATTATTATGATGATGATGATGATGATGATGATGATGATGATGATGATAATGATGATTCTAGCATATTTCCTAAATCTAATAAGTATGAGAAAGCTTATGAATCGGAGAGTAAATCCAGATGTTCCAAATCTATTGTTTTGACTGTATTAATTTATTTTTGTTTTATAAATAGACATTCATAATACAACAAAACAACTATGAATGATGAGTTTTAATGTATTCACTGAACACGCGATTAGCGACCGGGAAGTAAGACTTCCTAATTAAGTCTATTTATAACCTATAAAAACCTTATTAAAGATTTAAGTATTACTAATATTTATTGCATATAACTTTTGTCATAAATGTTTTTATTTAGAGGTAATATTCTAGAGTTATGACAAATAGACATCTTAGATGTATTAATAAATGGTAAATAGGTAGCTGCTTAATTGAATATTATTTTTGAAGGTGAGCTGCTAAGCATGAGGTTCTGGTTTTGATTTCTGTCTCATTAGCAGCCCGATCTGGATTTGTGTCTAAATGATTGCATTAAGCGCGCCCCCATTTTGATGGGACTAGAAAATAACTGACGAGATGAGGATGTACCTACCTACTATATAATAAGGGGTTCTGTCTAACCCTACGAAGATAACAGGCTTGTATTATTCTTTAAGGTTTTTCTTAAAGCATTTTTAGCCTGACAGATACAAAATGGGCGACGGTAAAAATAGGCACTTAACCCAAGTCTTACATGCCTAAGTTATCCAGGTCAGTAGATCATTTATATTATTGTAAGCTAAGCTGGGAAAGCTTACCGATACTTCGGTATCAACAATTCAGCTTTCATAATAAACCCAAATCATAAGAGCTAACAAGCTTAAGTGAAATCCTATTACGTCAAAGTCTACAAAAGACTAATAGAATACCTATTACTCTCTAAATAATAACCTCATTACTTCGAGATAATTACTCCTATCGCCTACGCATTTCATAATCTATTATTAGGTCCCTTAAAAAAACGATCGGATATAAAATCACATGATTGGCCCCCACGGCCGTTTCAGTGGCCCACATACATTTACGCAATCAGCGATTGTACACATTATTATAATAATGTAACTAACCCATAATTAATAGTATGGTAATAATGTGATGAAATAAACAGTCAGCCCATAATATCCCCACTGCTGGGACAGAGGAATCTTGTACGTGAGAGAGAATATGTCGGAATCCATCACGCGGGCCCAGTGCGGGTTGGATGATACCCCTTCGAGTTCTAGGTTCTAGAACATGCCAGTTACCTCATAATATTTCAGCCCGTTACCACTAAGTACTGCTGCCATTTTTGGAAATGAATAACATAGCAAAACATTACGCCTGTAATCCCTGCCTGTAAAGGTTGAACAGAGGTGTTAAAAGTAGGTACACCCACAATTCACCAGTTATGTTTAAGGCCCAAGTAGTAGGGGACGAGCATAAATCCAGTCTCCGTGGCAGTTACTGAGTAGGATGAAAAACCCAACAACATTTAACCCGACCCGAGAATCGAACCCTGGACTCCATGCTCACCAGTAGCGCTTACAACGAGAAGACTAACGAGGAAGTCGAGATATGACACGCATGACTACTAAATAGAGAACAGTCGTATTGGCAAGATTTTAAAAACAAGAACAGCTGGTACCGACCACGGTAACAAGATTACTCAGCCAGCATTACTAGCTACTGCCGGGTAATTTTTCGCAAACTATCTTGATAATTAGACCATATTTTAACACTTCATATCCGTTATCGTAAGATGACGATATATTTTGTTACCTATTGTAGGGGACCCACCGCGGTGCACGCTGTGTTAGGTTTTGAAAAGAAATGTATTGATGACCTTTTGTTAAAATAAAGCCGTATTCTGACATTCACTCCGACAAGTATCCCCGTTCTGATGTAATATTTACAGCTAATTAATACCTAATTATTGAAAGTATCATATCTACAATTATTCAAAAACTAAGGTCAGAAAAACGTAAATATGCAACTGAAATTCATTCTTGGCCTCTTTATGAATCTGATACACATATTAATTAAAATTACACACATACGTCTCTTTTCCTCGCCTTTCATATCCTGTTGCAAAACCTCTGTGGGTGGTCATTGACGTTGGCATACAGGATGTAGCAAAAATATTGTAAAAAAAACTTTGGTTAAGATACCACAGAGCCTATAGACCATAGAGCTTAATTTTTACAGCTTAGGAACGAAAAGTGTCATTAATTGATTAATTGATTTTTGAGAGAAGAGGACAAAATGTTGTGAGGTGGAGCGAGATATCTGAACATGAATGGGACTCAATAGATTGATAAAAATATTTTTAAAAAATCTATTTATAGACGTATTCAATTAATTAACACAGCTTAACCCGCTGTGTAGTAATAGGTAGTAAATAAATAATTAATGAAATTTTGTAAAAGACTACTTTTAATACCGAAGGTACACAGGCAGGCAGATCACTAAGAAATAATATATGAATTTTTTTCCTCTAAAAGAGATCAAAAAATATCAATTCTTTTCGTCATTTATGCCGATAGAAAATCCTAACGGGCACACGAATCAAATTAGTTTTTGGTTTGTTCAAAATAAATTTATATTAGATAGGTATGTGATAGAATATTAAACTCAACCTCAAAAGCTGATGAATGATTACCCACTGTTTACACAATTCCCTGTACATAATATGTTCGTGGGTATAATTTACTTCCGAGATACATAGTTAATGATAAATGTTATTGTCTTTCATTCTACTACAGCACGCGACATAAACGTTTGTTGCGAAATATTTGTCCTTAGGAGGGCTGAGGTACACTCACGGACATAAATATGTACACCTACACTAGTCTTGGCTACCTAGTGTTTTCTTCCAAAATCATTAACATCGTCTTTCTGTCCTTTGGCCCAATTTACTTGGGGTTGGCGCAGCAGGTTTTCTTCTTCCATACTTCTCTATAGCTCGTCAACTCATCAACCACCTCTTTTCTAGCCCTATCATCCTTTACACAGTGCATCCATCGTTTCTTTGGTCTTCCTCTACTTTTATAACCATCAACATTTACTTTATCTTCAAAAGTATTCATTGATAATAGCGTTCCTATAGCAGCATCTTCAAACCTAAGTTATAGGTCTCATATGAAAGTTTCAATTGTTATTTAGCCAAAAAATTACTTTCGAACTTTGCTTGTATACATATTTATGCTCGTGACTGTACAAAGGTAGGTACCGTAGTAAAGTAGGATGTCAAGTTCTGATACTAAATAGCTCGTGTATTACAAATGTCTGTGAGTCATTGTGTCCCTTTGTGTCGTTACGAAAACAGAAAGTGTCAAAAGTTTTTTACTATTATACTACAGGTATAGTCAAAAGAAATTGAAGGCGCTTTGCTTTTTATAGACAGGACTAATAGGCCTGCCAAACACTTTGTTGTTATCGCAAAATATAAAAAAATATTTAAAAAAAATCGAATAAATATCCACCTATAAAAAATAAACAATGATTACTTTTTACTTTTTGTTGACTTTTTTAGTTATTACAAACAATTACAACCAGAAACAAGGATCTTAACCACTAATTACTCCAAAACAATCATAACTACGCATAAATCTATATCTAAAAAAACTTCACGCAACGAGAACCATGTTCTAATTGCAAAACGAGGCATCGCCATGACATTGAAACAAAGAAACAGACCGCGTGAACGTATTAGCAAATGCTAAGCTAATCGTGACTGAAACACGAAACAATTAAATTAACCACACTTACATGATATTATCTGCTTTATTTTCAAATGGTTTATAATTAAAATTCTAGACGAAAACACGTTCTAGTGCTAGATGATGATAATCGAAGTTATTAATGAGGACGTAATGGATAATCTGGTTACGAAACATTGTTCGAACGAATTCTAATGTGTTTAGTTTAGTTTATTTATTAATAATCAAAAATTACAGGTCATATTTTGAAAAAAATAAAAACACAAATCATAATACATTAAAAAAAAAAAACAAGTCATTATACATTAAAAAGAGCATTAAACACAAATTATCATAATTTAAAAAATAATAATAATACACAATAAACATAATAATAGAACCTTACAGTATACAAATCACATAAATTTTCTTAAAACCATATGTAACTTAGCTTCTGTCGAAGTAGTCAAAAATCGATGAAAAAATTCTGGATGAAATCACATTTAATGCTAGATGATGGTAACTAAAGTTGTTAAGAGTCCTTGACTCTCGACATTCAGGTTCGGTCCCCTATCAAGTGCTGGACACAAAACACAGGTCTGAGGTGGCTTAGTACGCAGTGCGTCGAGGATTGTTCCTATTACATTTTGATTAGTCCATCGATCGAATGATTTATGCTAAGGTTGTCTAACTTCAAACAACGTTATGTCAATATGTGTATTTGAAGGTTACACAAGTGACAAGGAATGCTAGAACACAGAGAGGAACAACAACTATTTGATAGGAAGATTTGAGAGCCTTACTCGTACATACACTTTCGTAAACTGTCAAAAATTAAAGACATTTTATCAAGTTTTTGACATCGAGTGTCCCTGAGATGAGATTACAAATAGACTTTGATCGTTTTTTTTAAATTACGAAAATTCAGTTTCTGCTAATTCTCAGTCACTAACTGTTTTATTTAGCACTGAATGACTTTATGTATTCATTGAATTTGAATATGAACTTTTCAGTCACCTCACTAAAATATATGGGATGTGAAACACTGATCTGTTTATGTAGTTTCTGGTATTTATAGAATTCGTTCTAAATCACACAGTAAAATCCAATAGTTATTACATTTATATTACAATTCGACAGCTTTACGCAATCGTATAAAATATACAAATCGACAAATATACAGAGTTTATAAAATGTAAATTTTATGTTTGTCGCGTGATTAGTTAATTAAATGAAGTCTATTTGGATGGAAGTAGAAGAAAAACAGTGTTTGGAACTCTAGAGAGGAAAACAAGTCGTTATGGAGATAAATGGTCCCTATTGACCGTATGTCAATGTCCATTAACAGTTACTGTTGTGGTTTTATGGGCTGCTAGTACTTCTGCAAATGAAGCAGTCATTTATTGTTAAGAAGTCATTGGTTTAAAGGAATTAACACAATTAAATTTTTATTGACGATAAAAATATAAATAATATTGAAACCATAATCTTGACTTATGTAAAGCTTCACCAGTTTCGTCTAAATTTAAAATACAAAAATATTTCAGCGAAAAAATAATACAGATTAACCCAACAAAATCAGCCACCCAAATGTTATACAACACACAAAGTTTATTTATTTAGGAACACAAGCTGTAGCCATAATTAATTTTGATCGAGGGATGCGTATTGTCAAACGCGGGTTTGCAACGTGTCCTCGGTTTTTGCTCGACAGAGCATGATTCTGTCATTAGGACCCTTCTAAGAGCTTGTCACACTGCGGTTACGCTAAAATTGAACGGAAAATATGCCATGGCTAGATGACCAACGAGAGCATGTATGGCTTAATTTGTCTCGTTATAATGGACAAGTGGTGTTAAATTGCTGGCTTATTAGCTTCGTTTTGAGCTATTGGCTTGGAAAATCGGTGTGGACATGTGTGGCCGAAAGTTAGGAATTTACATTATTTGCACTGAATTTCTTTTAAACACCATCCTTCTAATCCCATTTCTTTACTGTTTGGTCGTTAGTTTGATTGAAAACTTTAAGATCGATATTTTTTGTTTCTAGTCGATATAAGTGGCCCAATAAAAGTAAAGCCAAAGAGTCTCCAATCAGTTAAATTTACAGTACAAATAACCTTGTCTACACAATGCAACAAATTACGTGTCAATCAGTACTAGTAAATTTCTAATTTTATGTAATGTTTTATGTCGAAGCGTTTAGCACATCAGCGTTACCTATTAACGTTCGTCTCAAACAAAGTCTGCAAACAAATACTTGTGACAACGGTATGTGTCGTTGTTTCTAACATAAACAACCTAAATCATGTATGTACTACACAGTTGGGATCAAGGCCTGAGTTTGTGCTACATTTTGCGTCATTTACATCACTTTAGTGACTTCTAACTTCACACGAATCAAGTAGGGAACCCGTAACAAATGCTAAATAAATAATATCATTAAACTTTTAACTAATTGTCGCGTAAAATAACACTGCAATGTTAAAATTCTAATTGGCAAGATGAAATATTACCACGAGAAGAAAAAATGAAAGACAATGCGAAAATTATGAGTCTGTCGGTCGTTAAACTCATTCACAATAATGATCCCGCGCTTTTTCACACAGATAATGAAATATGAATGAGAATAAAACAAACACCAAGACATGACCTTTTTGGAATGCATTTTAAAAATTAAAAGAAAAAAAACTGTTCCTTTTTTTTCGTCGTGTAGGTTTAGTGTGTTCAACGAAATATTTAAAAAGAGAATTTTGACAACACAATTATTTTAAAAAAAAAACTACGTTTTAGATAAGGTGCTATATTGGACGACATTACGAATTTCTTTCACTACAGCGTTCACAAGATGCCCTTGTAAAATATAGACTGGCAACAAAAAGTATTTATCGTCTATTATGCATGGTTCACTACCGTCTGGTCTATTGTCTGCGTTATTTATTCACAGCAAAATAATTATTGCCTTAAACAAATTGATATTGAAACCATCTTAATTAAGAAATCACTCAAACAGTGTAACGAGATTTCTATTGTTTAGATGACAACCAGAAATTCGTCCTAATCTAAATAATTCACGTCATTAAAAGCGAAGTTTGCAAGTTCAATATTGAATACAAACAAAAGTCTTTGTAAAGATACTTTATTCAATAAGGGCCCGCGTACCGAAGGCAAGCAATGAGTTGGTCCGTTAAAAAGTTCCAATCAAGATATTTTCAGAGAAAAGAACTGTCCTAGGGGTAATTCCACATAAGACAATTGAATAAAATCTAAGTCCAGGATGTGTAATCGTCATTGTAAACTAAGGGCAAAAGTTATTGACCCATCTTGTTGAAAGACTTTCTTAAAATGAATAGAAAGTGAAAAAACCAGTTTAAAAGACGATCTATTGTGAAAATAATGTAATGTGTCCAAGAAGACCAAATGCTACAAAAGTTAAAAATTAAAAAATGCTCGAAAACCAGTCAATTTTCTCATAGTAAACTAATGCTCTCCCCTCGCTCCAATTTACACAGATCCCGCTCAATATCTTAAAATGAATAAAGCCAAGCTAGCTTACATAACAAAATGCAAATAGACTTACAACTGCGGTTTGTTTAACCGTAGAAAAGGACCAGCCATTTAATTATGTTTAATTTCCATACAGCAAGCCTTGTATCAATCTACAAAGGTTCCGTAACAGCGAAACTTTGTTCGCTCATTCCAATTTGTTTTATTGCACACAGCTTTTACAAATACTTGTTGCGATGTAAATAAACCACGGATAAAAAGACCAAAGTATTTTATCAAACTTTCCGGAACTGTGTTCTGCGGCCGCTATTTTTTTTTTCTCCTGCCATGTTATGCGGTAATAATATGCCTTGTACTTAATGCTTCTACGTCCCGGAATTTAGGTGTGTCCATTAATCAAAGTGTATTGGATTGAATGGATAATTAATTATAGGTATAAGCTTAAAATCCGAGCATTTGGCCGTATTAAACGCTTAATCTACTTCCTGCAATGGGGTTTTAGGGCAAAAGGTGGTCTCGTAATTTAAATTACGTGATAAAAGGTGCGATTTGTGTTATAAACTGATATCTTTAAGAGAGAACAGGGACTTCGACTCTCCATACAAATGCATTCCCCTTTTCTCATCCTGACTAATGCATCTAGAGCAATCATTTATTTTTTCATAAAAGCTACTGTTGACACGTCCCTGTCAATACCTTTTTTTCAGCAACTAATAAGTAAAGAAAATATGACCCTCCAAAAATAACAAAAATGCCCCATTTTTATGGCCGTGATTAGAGACAAATTCGAAAAAAAAATTAACATAAAAGAAATTGATAGAAACCTAGACATAGGTACTCTTTCTTAAAATTTAAAAGTTAAAAATAATTGAATCGGCTCAGTTTTAGAGGAGATAAAGAGGAATACGAAACGCCAATCTCGTCAAAAATCTCGTCAAAATTTTCTGATATAATCGGTCTGAGCTGCAGCTGGGGCAGGCTTGACGCAGCGCGACGATAATAGTTTCTTCAAATACCTATTTTTCAAATTCCTCGCAGGCCCTGTTCCCTCTTAAGTGTCTGTTTTCTTCCCACACCAAAGGAATTCAATTTTCGCAATGCAGCTACATCGATTTACTAATGGTGGAACTGAGACAAACGACACGAAAACAAAACACAACGGGGGGTTTATCAAACGACACAGGACATTAGCCATCGAGTAAAAGGACCAGCGCTCTGTACTAGCAACAACAAAAGCGTTTACCAACGACTGTTATATCAGTTACATGCAATTAATTATAGTACAGTCGTCTACAGTCGTACTTCCTCAATTTCATCGCCATGGACATTAGTGAGTGCCGCGCCTTAGGGAATTGCTACTTGTGCAACTAGAAAAACGTCATTATGGTGCTATTTCACCAAAAAATGGTAGCTAGTGGATACTGCCCAAGCAAGATCTAGTGCAAGAGTCGTCACATCATGAACAGATCATAAACTGGTAACTATTGGTTTGGTAGCCTGTAGTTTTGTAGCTAATTTCCGTCATACTAATAGTTACTTATTGAAGCTCAATCAAACTGAACTACGATATCGTAAACTAATTATTCATCCGGTCCTTCGGGATTTCATCGTGTGAAAAACTTGATTTTATGTTAGTTTTCTTAGTTTGCAAAATAGTAAACTGTCTAGTTTGTGTACGGCATCCGTAACTACTTACAAAGAACGAATATTTGAATAATAAACGTGCACTTAACGGCCAAAAAATGTACGCAATATGGACTTTTCGTAACATTCAAATGCGATATATATCTACATGGGCGAGTTACTTATCAACCATGTCCGTTTTTAACCAACATTGTGAAATGTTTTGACCAAGTACCAGTCGATTGAATAAATCGCTGAGCTGATAAAATAACGATGACTGATTGCGATACCGTAGTAATTATTATTCAGCGATCGTTTGAATGAAGGTATATTATTTGCATAGTTGTAGGAAATTGTGGAAATTGGTGATAGCATGTCTATTGGTAGAAAAGTCGATGAAACTGTTATGGAATAATTACTTATATATCCTAACTAATATTATAAATGCGAAAATAAGTTTGTTTGTTTGTTACCTTTATACTAATAAACGTGTGATCGGATTGTAATGAAATTTGGTAAGGAGATAGATTATATCCTGGAGAAGTACATAGGCTAACTTTTTCTTCTCACACATACACATCGAAATTTCCAGGCGAACAAAGTCGCGGGCAACAGCTTGTTTAAAACTAATATTCAACAGAAGTCACTACAATATTTGTGTGTGTTTTTTCCTGGTTAAGCCAAAGAGGTGGAGGGTTTTCATCTTCGAAACCTAGTGGGTGTGGTCTAACTGTCTCAGTTAGTTTAGCTGCTAGTGATTATTTAGTTCTTTCAAGCTTGCTTTGTAAAACAAACCTATTTACTTCTATCCCTTTCATGCATGCATTTTCTTACACTTAGCAATTATTATGAGGCTCAAAGACGTTCCAGCACGTATGCAGCATGCAGCAGATAGCCCAAAAACGTGTACAGCAGCTGCAGACAGCGTGGGCTAACGTTTTACGTTTTGCAACTATAAGATAACCATCGGACTACAATGTTCTTCTCACGACCTTGAGACGCAAGTTGGTGTCTTAATGAACACACTATGACATGCCAAGCTATATAGTCCAGAATAAACTGATCTCTTACTGTATGGAATATCCTGTACAATGTAAGGTCTGATTATACTGGTATTGAATAGGTTTATATGTCGTCAAGTGTACAATAAAACATTTGGTTGTTTGACATTGTTTTTAATACCCAAAACAGTTGACATTTTTAATTGCTTTGAGGTTATTTACATGGCTTGGGAATAATTAAAGTTTGTCTTATTTTTTATTTTGTAATGTGTGACATTGAAAAGAGCTGGGTATACAATGTTGTTCATGGAGGTTTTTAGTGTCACATGATGACATGACGTACAAGTTTTTTTTCTTTATTCATTTGCTATGTTTTTCCTTACAACGCGTGGTGAAGTAACTGCGACCTCTCAATCAGAGTTGGTTTGAGTCACAGCGCTGTAACTTTTTTTTTTTAATTGATGCATAAAATGGAAGTCACTAGACATAATTATTATGGCAAAATAATAATACAACATGCATCTATAAAGCGAATAACATACAAAATAAAAATATCTATTCTATTCGATTTGCATTTACACGAATAGGCTGAACATAGTAACAATCCCTGGTGAATTTAGAAGTAAGTATTATAATTAGAGCCAAAGAACAATGACTTAGGAACAACATGATTGTGTAGTGAATAAATTGCATTTTATTCAGGTGATACTTAATTTTATCCTTCTAGTGCAAATATTTAAGTTGTCATGCATGTAAAAGCCTCCTTTTGGTAATCAGGTGCAATTCTAGGATAAGACATGCACTATCGGAGATACGTGCAAATCGTATGTGAATCTCAAAGGCTCCCGACTCATGGTAGTGGTAGGAACCGTGGGCTTGTATTTTATTGTATAACGGGCTGGTGTCCGCAACTCAACGTCAAAGCGCGTATTTTGCGCGCGGAAATGAACCGTGGGCTTTTAGTTGGTAGGAGTTCGACATAACCGGGGAGAATGTAGCTCCCCAGAAGTAGGGTTACCATAAGGATTTCCCCACAGAAACAAAGGAAAAAGGCAACTATGGAGAGGCCTACGTCAGCTTGCAGTTTTCTGCGACAGGTAGAGTTGAATGATTGATTTCCAAAATACAACACAATACCACAATATCTGTGCTATTACCAATAGGTACCAAGCAGGCATGCAATAATAAAAAACAGAAAAAAACCTTGGAATTCCTTACCGGGGTTAGCCCTAGGGTCTCTCGCTGCAGCCGCGAAGTTATTGTAACTCGGGGCGCCGAAGCTAGTGCCGAAGTCGGAAAAGTCGACATCGTAGTGTCCGAACTGAGCCGACGTCAGCGCTATGCATGCGCACACGACTAGGGCCTGGGGACAAAATAAAAACTACTTTAATACATGAGAAATTAACATTATTCTTCTTTAACAGACAAGAAAGAGCATCGTGAGGAAACCAGCATGTTCTAGAAAAGAGAAAATTTAAAGGCATTTTACATTTGGAACGCACTGGACCTGTGTGGTAGATAAGGAGCCATTTGCTCTTACAGAAAGGAGGCATGTGTCCCAAGTTCCCAACACTGGGAACATAACAGGCTGATTGTGCTATATCTGTGCCTTGTTTTATGTATCTCCTCAGGCTTCAGTTAATCCAAATTATTTCTGAATCCGTGTTCCGTGAAGAAATATGGTGAAGTGCAATGTTCCAACGTTTCGACAATTTTTTTTTTAGTTCCATAAATTGATGTATTATAATGGTCTAGTCGACCGGTGATCAACTTTGTATATGTACCAATGCTAATATGCTATTGTACTCTTTATATTATTATAAGACTATCCCTTTTTTAAAATTCCCTCTTGGAAAATTAGGATAAATGCTACTTAAATACCACAAACAATTTATAGGTGGTTTACCTTTCAAACCAACAGTACATACCTACCTAATGAGTACAAAAACTATATACAAGCAAAAAACATGCATTTAATAGAACGCGTGCCATTTTATGTCATGGGTTTTTTAACCATTGTCCGTTTTAATGCTCGACAATGGTTATTTTTTGCTATAATTACTCAGATATTTTTAAACGTCATGTAACATAGAAAAATTGTTTTAAACTTTAAGGTTTTTAAAAGGTCATTACTCTATAAACACTAACCAAATTGATTTTTGAAAAGCTTACAAAGAAAAAAGGTGTACTACTTATACCTAAATTGTCTACTTACGAAAATTCATGAAACTCCTAATCTGTGCGGTTAATAATAGGTCGATGAACTAAGTCTTACAAAAAATTAACAAGGACATTTGTTTTCAGAACTATTTTTTTTGCTCCAACTCGTCTGAACTAAATTTTGCTGTCAAAATGCTTTTAAAAATGTATGTACCAGCCACTCAATAAAGTAACATAATTATAGCATTTTAAACAACCTATGAATCAGCACCTAGCTAATTTGGTAGATAATTAAAGAAGGCTACAACGAACTCAGAAAATTCACACTGTGAACCACGATTTGATTATAAATTGAAGCAGAAAAAACTACAATCATTGGGAATACACTGATATTTAATTCTAATTTGAACTATAAACTTTTTGATCCAGATCATAATCTAAGATAAATTCAAATGATACATGGAGGAAACGACACATCGAACGAGCAAAAACATAAAACAAAATCGAATCAAATATATCTCACAAATCAGATTGTATCTTGCGCCAACACAAAAATATTTCGTACATACGACTCGAAACATATTTATCATTAGAACAAAGAGCCTTTTAATCGATATGAATATGTTACAATTTAGTTACATGTAACATACATAATTATCTTTTTTTAATCAGTAGGTACAACGCTCTATCACTATGTTCAATGTAAAAGCTTGTCCTGTATCCAAAGTACTGTCTTTTATGTCATCTATACAATCATCAGCATCAGAATACCAAATCTTGGCCTTTCAGGCTCCTAATCCAGAAAAAAAAAACAACCTCAGCACACAAAAGTAAAAAAAAACAGGACATTAAACTTTTTGCCAATAGAGTATTTGACTGAAGAAATCTATTTAGTCCGTCAGAATAAAAAAAAAAATAGGACTTTTTTTTTTAAATGACCACGATACAGCAGCGCTTTGAAATCGCGTGACGTCACAATTTCTGTTACTTTTTACTAGCCAGTGACGTCACGAGTGACGTCACTCTCTTGAACTTCGATGCGCTGTATCGTCGTCATTTTTTGATTATGTGACAAAAGAGAAAAAACGTGTCCAACATTTTTTGGTGCTCTAACTGACGGACTAAATGTTATTTTTCGATGTTGTCAAATAGCCTATTCCTACCATAGTAACTCCTCCAAACTCTTCACTCTTCAATACTTTCTAAAACAATTTATAGCCATCCAATACTCCATATTCATATAAAACAATACAACTTACACAACCGGCTTTTATCAATTCACAATTGCGATAGTAGGAAGGTAGTTTACAGTATACGGAAACGTAGTGACGCAAGCAATGCATACATTCATACGGACTCGAACTGGTTTAGAACAGATTCGAACAGGTATGTGATCTTGATATGTGACCTCAGACGGGGACGTGGACTGGGCGTGCGTGAACCCTGTCGCGGCTAGTCGGCACTCAGCTGATATGTGCACACGTGTTTGGGTGTGTAGACCGGCGGTATAAACGACTTAAGTTTTATTTTACTTTCAACAGCGGTATATACAGATTTTACTTTTGTTTTGTCTTTCTTTTTCCTTTTGACCGAAAGAGCATTAACGCCAAGTCACAATTTCACCTACCATTTTGTCACATATTTGTGTCGTTTGACGTACAGGGCACGCGCTTGCTTGTCACGTATATGAAACAATGGCGGTCAAAAGGTTAAAATTACTTGACGTTCACTAAAAAACCAAGTATACTGGCATTCAATGTTTGAACTAAATTTATTTAGAAATGCTACAGTTTAAGAAACCAATGATTACTACGAACTATACAGAAAGTATTAAGAATGATCACTGTAAATTGTCAATCAAGCTTACGATTTACCTAACTCGATTATGATGTTCAGTTCTCAAACGTCTACCAAAAGAAAGGTTGGCAAAGCCCACAATAGCCAGCTTAATTAAAACTAAATAATCAGTAGCAACAAGAATGAATAAAGTAACTACTTATAAACTGATTGCTTCCGCATCTAGAAACAGTATATCGGCTACTGGACTATCTTTCGCAACAAGTCTGGGCCACCCGCCCGTCTGTACGGCCCTACGCAACATACCGTACCTGTTCCCATTAAAGGACACGTTGTTAATGCTTTCCGAATCGAATATGGTAATAAGTTCGATACCCACACTTTGCTTGCAAAACTGTGACAAATTTTATTACTTAGTATTTTAGTAAGTCAAAGCCCTTTGGAGGTGTCGTAATTAGTTATGGTTATTGTTTAAAAAAAATACTGTTGTTTTGTTTATGGTCACAGCGTTGGGTATCAAGGCAGATTTGGGACAAAAAAAAAACATAACGAATTATAAATTGCGTGTTGTTTGTCGTTTAATTTCCCATACTTAACCCAGTTTAACGTTATTCATAAAATATTTGAATGAGACGTAATTTTTAACCAATTTCCAATTGAAACTAATTTGAAGGAAGTACCATTCTAACCATCGTCTGGAGTCATTCACAGGTTCAATTAGCACTATAATATTTAATATCATATCCATCGATCACTGTCTAACAGATAAAATGCACTTAAACAGAAACAGGTTAGTGATAAGCCCATCGCATATCCAAAACAATCGGGTTCCCTATCAACAAATCGCTTTCCAAATACGGTTTACTGCACAATAATTTTTATTCATTATGAAATGCCAGTAATAAATAAATGAAATGGAGTAAAGAGCAATAAAATACTTTAAATATTCTAACTTGGTTATGTGAAGTAACGAAGCTGGTTTAAATGGTGCCTAGGAAGTTTAGTAACTAGAGTGTTCAATTGATGAAACTGTTCGCGATAAAACTATACAGATAATTGTGTTATACAACGGCTTTTAGAAAGGCTTTTAGGGTCTAGTGGGTCTACTTCAAGAGTGATGAAATACTTATCATCGTCAAGTGTCAGAATTGTTCTAGTGTTTGCCAGTCTTTATTATTGACACGATAATTTGTGAGATTATGCCAAAGTCTGTGGGTATTAGTTGAAACAGTCAGGTAGATCAATTGATTAACAAAATAAAAAAGGTGATAATTGCTTGGATTGGTGACGATTTTTACACAGCAATTAACAAGCTTTAATTGTTGGTTCTAGATGTCAAAACGCAGTAAGTACTTAATGCTTTGTAAATACTCTAACTTAGGTCTCATCTGGTAAGTCCTAAAACAATGACAAAGTTATATGGGAATAGGTTAGATAAATAATAATTTCGCTATATTTATGTATGTATCATTACCGACCTAAGCGAGACGACACACGCAGTGCTTCATTGACTTCTATTTAATTTAAGTAAATTCTCACTTGACAGGTATAATGTGATTTTCCGATTACTAGCAAATTGCTAAGAGTGGGTGAGACTAGTCGTTGCAAAACTGACAGGGTGCAAGTTTCGATAGCGACGAGTTTCCGATAGTACTCGGTAATTAAACTATTAATAATGTGAGTGGAAACACTAGTGATGCGAAATTGGACCCAAATGTATGAGTAGATTTCTCTAAATTAGATTAAACTTTTAGACTTTTTTACTTTGTATTTCTGACTTCGTTTCTTTAAGCCCCTTCTGTGAAACATGAGCGTGCTGTCTGTTTGGGGTGTAGTTTCTTAAAAAAAAAACTACCTTATAGCATTGTGATATCCTGATGTAGCTTGTATAGAACCTTGATACAGATTGACTGAAAAATCCACGAAGATTCATTTAGAATACTGGAATTGTTGTGTAAAATCAGATATTCGTATTTTCTACGAATCTAAAATTAAAGTTATGCATAATCATAATCAGCCTATTAATGTTCCCACTGCTGGGACGCAGGCCTCCTCTCTATGAGAAGCAAGTACTATGAATAATCATTAAGTTAAAGTTATGGCTTAATGATTATTCATAGTTTACGCAAATCGAGAAACAAATTGTTATTGTTTATAAGTTATTCTAGTTTATGTGACGAGCTTAAAACCGAGATTAAATTCGCCAATTAGCTGACTTGTTATATTAAATCATTTCTTAAGTCTATAAAACTTAGCCTATTCTAGTGAAGAAACATTCTATCCGACAGTGATGCATCATAAATGAAGAAAGTTTACTAATATACCTGTCTTGTTACGGCATATCTTTGTATTATGTATTCTAGAATTGTTTAAATAAATATCTCACAAATAATTAGCTTAGATTACCTAATAGTTATTCTGTGTCCAATAGTTGTCTACATAGGTACCATAAATCTGTCCGAAGTCTCGCTAACAACTCTTCCTGACTAGTTTCTACCTTCCTACTACTGCTAACTAATTGATTACTCAATCCAATAATATAACTTATTCAAATAACAACAAAAAGGTTCTATAACCACCGCCATTGCTGCCTTTACGCTATTATATTGATGCCTGTCGTAATAATTTATAATATCGAGACAAGTGATATTAAATTACGCAAATGTAAAGAAACTGTAACACAAAGTTTCTAAAAATAACCTTTTGTTTGTTAAGGTCAACATGTTATTAAATAATAGCAGCTGCATGTACACAATGGCCCACGTTGGTCACTTTTCATCGTCCATCGATCACTTTGAACTAAAAAGTTTTTGGACACTCAAAATTCTTGCCAGTAACAGAATACTGGCCAGTAAGATTCGTTATGTTTAAGTTTGGAACGTTTTCTCCCAAGGCATAAACCTCTTCTCTTTTACGTGATTGTTCCTTGTTTGATGGCAATCCAGCCTTGAAGTGCTATTATATCTTTGGTCCACCATCTTTCTTTATCTCCTAGCGTAGACTCCATATTCTCCGTCCGTCAGAAATTGCCTAATTCTGTTTTATTCTGATTCTCATCATAAAATTGCACCAGAGTCAACAAGGTCCTTCACTAAAGTCTACGTGTACCGAGTACAGACCGCAGCCGATAATGTGATTTGAATAACATTCTCTTAGTCAACCCACTCGGTATGATTTCGGGAAATAATCGAATCGGACTGTTCGATTTGAGAGTCAAATTGGGTTGCGAATCGATTTGAGTTAGGTTTTTAGTCTAGCTGGTGTTGTTGCGCTTGGCGTTATAGTGTGGATCTTGCTGGACTTCGTAGGAAACTTTTACCATGCATAACGTTAAGAGGTGTAGAACCATGTACTGATTCCACAGTAAATGTTGGTGACACGATGTCCCCTCCAGCGTGTCATACATTGCAACTAAAATAACCTAGTTTTATCTAGTTTTACCTAGAATTATCCAAGCTTTTTGGGTAAAGGACAAGATCAAATACTAATTAAATTCAGTCTAAAAACAGGTATTTTTATTTAGATTGACATTTTGCTCAATGCATCAATCATAAGCATTCATTGTCAAACATTGGACTATTTATAAATATTTAAAAATCGAAGGCAACCCAGTTCCATCTTGGCCGATTAAAAAAATACTGAAATAAATCTACATTATTAATTACCAAAAACATTTTACACTATTAAATTAACTATCTAAAAGGTATTCTCGAAATATTAGTAAACGCTAACTAATTTCTCATGTCAGAAATTAAAGCAAGGTTAAGCAGCGTTATTAATTGACTGACGAAAATACCTTTACATTACATTCTTGGAATATATTAAATTCTTTGTGTACATATTAAGTACACTGCACATGTGGAAAGCCAGCCAAGTCAAATTGAACCTTGTTCAAAAATGATAAGTTTAATATTTACGTGAAAGGTAACTCAATAGCAAATTCGTTTAATGACATGCCTCAGGCAAAGTTATATGTAGGAAATTAATTATGATAAAAAAGCTACTCCACATAGTTGTTGCAGAGTTGAAAAATGATCTGTGAATTAATTTATAATGGTGCAACATTTCGTAATATCTACGCATCGTTTGGCCAAGAGACTAATGCTCTTTTATAGTAACTCTAGGGGTCACCGAAATAAATGCGTATATTAAAAAGCTCCGTTAGATTGAAGGAATAAAAGGGTGGAATAATATTTAGTCATTCATTCAGGCGTTGCTTAGTGTAAGTGAAAATAGGCATAAACGTTTTAAATCGTTAGGCTGATGTAAATTATTCAGATCATTAGGCACAAACATGGAAACGGATTGTTTACCTCAGTTAACAATCAAAGTCCTTCACTGAGATTCCCTGAGCCTTACGCTCTGACATACTGTAGAGTCATAATTTAAAGAATTCCCAACATTTTGGCCAAACTTGAGGGAGGCTATATCCATCAGAGAATGTATTCTACCTAAAATGATGATGATGATAATCAGCATTTAACAGATGACGTTATCTAAAAGAATCTGTGTCCCCTTTCTCCCAAAGGATATCAGCTTTTCCAGTCTTGGAACCTAGCCTTAAAGTGTATTGACCATAAACGCCAATACGTTGACAAAATGAAAGACCTATGTACATATAGATACATAAACACACGCCTTTTTCCCATTAACTGAGGCAGAAACTACCGAAGCACCCTAAACTAATGTTATGATACTTTTATACTCCTTTCGCTTCGCCCACGTTCATACATCTGGTCATACACGCACATCGGTCGTAATTCCTACGCATTAAAGACCTATCTAGAAGAATCAATGTCAACAGTGTACTCAGAGCCTAAGCATCAAGTATGTACGTACAATTCACAAATCAGGCGCATGCGTGCCGCGAAACCGAATCAAGTGTGAACGCACCGAGCTGCGCTTGCGACACTGTGACGCAACCGACCGGCCATTGTGTCGAGACGCTGTTGTAAGTCCATATTTAGCATTATTCCTCTAATGGCCCGATCTTGGGCTAGTTTTATGATTTTCCGTACTATGAGAAATTGATGGCGTTTATTGGAGACTTGCCGGAGAACCGGGCAGAAGAATGAGTGGATGGTTTTGCGGGAGACCTTTGCCCAGCATATGGTCCTACCATATAGGTTAAAAAAAAACAGATATCATGTTTTTTAGAATACCTTTCAGACTATCTCTTACTCTTTACTCTTGTTTGCTCATTGAGCTACGGAATAAAAGTACGACCAAGACGAATGAGGAAGAACGAACTTGACTCCTTCCGAAAGGTGCCAGTCCTTTGAGCTGAGCAAAGGCAGACGTGTGAGAAAAAGGAAGAGGGCGACCAATACCCTCTAATGTCTCAGTAGTGGGACATTAGAGCGTAGATGAATAGCTAGGTCTGGTTGCTTAGGCGTTCTTGAAATCACTGACCAAGAGTCCAAGATGTATCTCTAAAACATCAGAATAAATACCATTGCATAATCTACGTGTACATGACAAAATAAGTGTACGAATGTAATGACTGTTGATAAGTTTTGCATTTCTGCTGCTACTAAAATGATATTTAGGGATTTCACATCATAACTTTATGTGGTCTATCTAATAAGCACACGGGAGCAGTCAATGTGGCGGCTCTTGGGAAAGGCCTATGTCCAGCAGTGGACGTCTTTCAGCTGAAATGATGATGATGATCCAATGGTCCATGAAAATTAAGTAATTAGTACTTATTTACACCCTCAGTCTTCAAAACCAGACTAAAATGAATAAACTGACCGCCTAACCTACTCAAGAAAAAGTGTTACACACGCTTTATTACGAGCACACTTCAAGAAGCAATCGACAGTAAAATTACTATTTCAGGTCTATGAAATAATACTAAAAATATGTAGCTCATTATGGAACAGTTACATTTATATTACACAAGAGATTTCGGAACAGGCAACTGACGATTGTTATACGACGCAACGTGTTTAAAATTCGCTGGGTATGCTTGGCTAAAGATAAATGTACGATGTATGGTAATACACGTCTGCATTTCTTCTTTATTGGGTCAGTTAGATTAGCTGGTTTGAGAGGCGGTTACCTAGGCTTGATGTATGATGTAAACTAGACGTTTTTGAAAGAGATCATCAAACTCATAACACTAAAAAGGGATACATTTTTTGTTCAGGTTTTTAGACTTACAACATCACACTTGGTTTCGTCTAAGGGTTGGGCAGTGGTATGCCATACAACACCCATATTTTGCCAGTTACCATCTGCTACCATCAACCATCAACCATCAACTATCGCTACCAATTGGACGAAAACCCAGACCACAGGCTGCTACTGACAATTCATTATGGAAAAACCCAACAACACTGTTTGTCTGCTTTATAGTAGTTAAAACAATCTCCTACTAAGAAGACCTCCGATCTTTTTATGCCTGACGACTCAAGTACACTTGCCAGCACATCAAGTTACCACAAACTGTCAAAATTCCCCAAATGATTTTAAACCTTAAAATGTTGAGGGTTAAGTTAAAAATCGAATGAGAAAATTTGAAAGTTTGTGGTAACTTGTTGCGTGATTTGTGGTAACTATATGTAAGATAGATTCGCCAGTGACAATTAGAGTCAACACCAAGAATCCAAGATTCTCATAAGGTCACTATGGTTCAGTGACCAAAGGAAGTACGTCAATTATCCATAAATATTTAATTTTCTAGAAAATGCCATGTTTACGGCTTTAACCAACAAAACTGAATCCAAGTTGTTCCAATAACTCATTTTAAATGCTGAATAACGGATATGTCTCGGATCTTAGCACATAAATAATACTCACGAATCTAATCCATCTTGACTACTGTATGGAATTATAGGATTTATAACTGGCACATAAGCCTCTCACTTCAAAGATGATCAGGTTTCTGGTCCCGTTGTCCTGGTAACGAGTTTATGAAAGCACGACAAACCGAACTTAGGGCCTCGACAAATGAAAATCGTTTTCCACATCGCTTCAACGAAATTAACGAAAGTATTTTCTACCAGTCTGACGTATGCTTTTCGATAGCTTATGTCAAACCAAATCATTTTTTTACTTTTTCAGCTTGGTTATCGGTAGAATGTCACTTCGTCTAGGTCTTCTTGTTTGTCTATCTGCGAGACTTTGCATTTCGAACTACATTTAAATAATTGTTCGCATTTGAGGAATGTTGGGCCAATGATCCTTGCGAGGACAATACTTCACTAAATGAAAGGTTACTTAGAGGTCAGGGAACGCCAACAAAAACGCTGACCAGCATTTTGTATTGGCATAACCTCAAATCTCTGACATCTATACTAATATTATAAATGCGAAAGTTTGGATGGATGGATGGATGTTTGTTACTCAATCAGGACAGAACGGCTGAACAGATCAAGATGAAATTTGGCACAGAGATAGTATAGTCTGGAAAAGCACATAGAATTTTTTTTCTCACACTTACATATACGCTAACGAAGTCACGAGCAACATCTTATATATTATGTTTACATTCTATTATATTTTTGCATGTTCTAGTTCTTATTCCAATTACTCTACCATCAATATCTTAAAGAAGTACTCCAACGTAAAGTCTTACGAAAAAAAAAACTGAACATCAACATGCGAAACAATTACAAATATATTGAGCGCTATAACGCAATGTTATAATGCTGCAATTAAAGTTCGCAAAGCAGACCTTGAAACGCAGAGAAAACAATAGACCTTAAAATGCCCAATAAATCGCAGATAAATAATAAGACTGCCACAGTCTAGTCGATAACATCCTCATTTGTCATGAATCATAGACCATAATTCACGAACACAAATCTTCTGAATGAAACAACTTAAAAATTTAATAATCATTTAATTGGTAATTATATTTTATTTATGCGAAGATGTTAGTGTTAAGACAATTATCGGAGTTTAGGCTAGCACAACAGATGATTTTTATCACGAATACCGGATATCCTACAGGGTCAGGCAATATAAAAATGTTGAACATCACGCGTCCAGTTTCACCTATTATTTTATGATAATTATTGATTCATATCTGATTCATGTTTTATCTGAGGTCATCTTATGATTATTGCAATTATTTAGGGCCTATAGTCCCCAATTAATAAATTGTTAAATCCGTTGCGAGAAGTTTAGACGGGAGCCCACATCTGACACTACAAGATTCCTTAAATGGCAACAAGGACCTTGCTTGGTGTTGGGAAATCCTTCTAACATCCGCACTGTTTCAAATTCCCAGGACGCGGGCGGTCAATAACTTAATCGAGTACTAAGAATCTGGTCCTTTGGCTGCTTTTGTAAACGTGAATACTATTGCTATTTTAGTTTAAAAAAATGCATTTCTACTACACTGAACTTCGCAAGTGCAGCTCCTGAGCATGACGTTTTGGATTCGAAACCCAGGTTAGCCTAAGTGTTATTGGGTTTTTCCATCAGGAACTTGTCAGTAGCAGCCACGGAGTCTAGTTTTGTGCCCGGGCGAGCAATAGGCTCGCCCACTATTACATGGAACTTAAACATAACTGGCGTAATGTAAGTGGACTATTAATTTCACCTCTGCCTAACCATTCTGGGATTAAAGGAGGGATGAGCTTCGGTACTTAAAGTGAAAGTAAACTAATAAATGCACAGCAACATTTTCCAATACCTCGTATCGGTACTTACACCATTATTGCTTATGATCAGCTGTTCTAACGATCAATAAAGAAGGCCCTATGTCCAGCAATAAACATTTACGAACCATTATCGATTCGTATCAAAGTAATATGTTGTCTAAGGTCATACCTATTAAGTTCTATATAGGGCAAATCTGAATATTGTGTATCATGATTTACGACATCTGAACCGCTATTATGCTGAGTACAATGTTTATTACATCAATAAATACTGTTGGTAGTGTTTTAAGATTTTATTAGCGGAGCATTTCTCCACAGGCATGCTTTAACGTAGTCGTGGGCAATTTTGTTTCCGTATTTGAGAAATAACTAAATTCTAGTACCTATAGATCTTGTCTTGCAATGTTATGAGACTCTTGTTAAGGCAAAATGAATTCAGCTTTATAATCCTACTAATAAAATTAAAAAATTAAAAATTAAAAAAAAGCTAAAGCTAAGCTAAATGCTAAAGTTTGTGAGAATGTATATATGTTTGGATGTTTGTTACTTTGCCGCGCAAAAACTACAGACCGGATTTGGATGACATTTGGCACACAGTTTATAACCTGGATTAACAAATAGGATACTTTTTATCCCGGTAGCATGATCCCGTGGGACAATTACCGAACTCCACGCGGGCATAAGCTAGTGTTAAATTAAATTTCTAACATTGAGACAGGGGGAGAACAATATAACTTCTAAAAAATCATTGATTTCTTTGACCTTTTTACCAATTATAACTTTAAGGAAAAGTGAACAAATACCACGTCCTGTTTCGAAAAAACCAAAAAACCGTTTCATGCAGCTGCGTTTTTCGCAACGGAATTATCCTGTTGAATGCATATTGAATGCCAATAATTATACCAACGAGGTCGTTTCCGTTTTTTCAAAATATCCATGACATTCATAAAGAAACGTGTCGGTAAAAATAAAAGTTTGAAATGCACTGGTTTTAAAAAGTCGTGTGTTAAGTATAAATAATTCAAGCCAAACGGCCGCAATTGCTCGCTTTAAATGTTACCGTGCATCTGGTATGCCACTCAGTTACTTACTTTAAACCCTTATGCTAATTTTAATACTACTTCTTTAGCTCCCAGTCGCTACTATAGTCCATTCACTAAGACATGACACAAAATGTAAACAAAAAAGTGACATACTAAATCACTTCGGTTTATTTAAATTAGGGCCGTTGATTGAATCGTTAACTTTTATTCAGGTTTTAACGTATAGCCAATATAACATAATTGAATACATTCGTACATGCAATACTGGTAAAACGAAGTCTGTTTAAAATACAAATAAAACACTATGGTATTTTTGTCAAGGGGAGGACGGCACTACTTTTCCCATCTGGATCTATGAAAGAGGGGCGGATGGGAGCAAGTCAAATGTAATTAGACTTTTTTATGGTATTGCATAGATTCAGTCTATAATTAAATTCAGTGAGCCGTGATTGTAAAGTAAGCAACAAAGTCATTATGCAAAATCATAAACAATTAAACTAAGGCCAAACACTAACACCTCAGTACACTTGAATGAACAAACATAACAACATTGCGTTGACATCTTCGATGAATGCGATACTAATCGCGATCTCCAAGTGTCACCTAGATATCCAAGGTCTGCCCACTACGTCACAGCGGTCTAGCGGTCCAAGCCAACATCATTATAGCCACGCCTATTCCAAGCTGCTATGTTACCTTAGTACCTATAACAACTTGCATTCGATTATAAAACTGTCCACAAGTATATTGAAAGCTGAGTACTGAGTCGAGAAGGTCGCATGTCTCCAACAATTTAACAATTTAACGTATTATGTGACTTTCGAAGTTTATTTTTAAATTAAAGTCTGAAATGAAGGACGTCTAGAGCCTATTTTCCGAAAGAAACCTGAAATTGAAGTTTCACTTTTTTATCAACATTACACAATTTGACTAGTCTTCTGTCTGCGATTATTTATTTTATGATTAATTTTTTGTTTGACAAAAAAAGTTTGTTAACAAACACGATTTTGATCGCTAATTTATGTACAATCTAGCCTTTTGTTTTAAACTGCTCGTTGGTTATAATTTATGGTCTTTAATATCCTCATATTGACAAGCGGAGAAGTGGTAACAATGAGGTATTTATCAAAGTCCCCTTGACGTGCCCTAACGACCACCACTGGTTAGAGATATCTGAATTATGATACGAGGAATTAATGCATTCCCAGGCATTAAGGCTGTAGGCTATACCGCCATTAAGTACCATTAATAACCATCAAACAATATCTGCAGTACATTGATATTTATGTACACGAACGTTTCCGAATGGTCTCGGATACGTATGAAATACGTATCCGAGACCATTCGGAAACGTTCCCGTTGATTTAACAACTTTTTTTTTCTCACGACGAGCGACGTAAGAGCTGACAAGACATGGTTTCCGCATCAAAAATCAAACACAAGAGGTTGGTTAAAACCTAAAACAATATACAGAACCAAAATAAAACGACTTCAGGAAAAAACCAATTCGGAAACGAATTTTTTCTTGCCTAAAGTCAGCATCAGTGCTTGGTTAAAGGCAAGGTCACGCCCTATCATACGAGATACTTATCACACGAGACGTCAACACAGTTGCCCGACACCACAAGCTACCCGTAATGTAAATTTCCCAAACGATTTGTCAATCGACACCTAGTCCAAGCTACACACAGTTGTAACCATCACTTAACTGTGACCACATAGCTCTAGGCCTGCACTGAATAATCCACGAATATTTATTAGGTCCACCAAAAGTTCCGCATTCCGACAGACAAGTACTTAACCAAACTGTGGTAGACCAAACGAGCGGATTCCTTACATTCTCGTGTTTCTCCGTATTATTCTATTACATACGGTACGGACATGTTTTTTTTTTCTATGATTGCGTATGTCAGTAATTGTAGCTAATTAGTGTTGTACTGTATCCGTGATAAAAATGAATGTAAAAGAGATCTTGTCTGTGTCCGTTTGTGCTTCTTGTAATCTCGGAAACTGTCGAGTCAATTTTGCAATGGGGAAGACATGGAGCTTCTTTTGACGATGGATTTGTATTAGATTTTACTTTTATAAAAACCTGAGAGCGATAACGGTTATAAAAAAATTAAAAAAAAAACGTAGATTTTATGTTAATCCTGATAAAAGGAGTAGCAAAAATATGAATCGTTTTGAAACTGATTGTGATTTTTCTATGTCTTCTGGGGGCCTAAAATGGCCGCTTTTGGAGATGCATGTTAAAATTCTTAAAATGACCACAGACGCAGTTAATATTATGAATTGTGACTTTGTGGCCATTTCACGAATTGTAACGTA
Source organism: Noctua janthe (assembly GCA_910589295.1). Taxonomy (NCBI): domain Eukaryota; kingdom Metazoa; phylum Arthropoda; class Insecta; order Lepidoptera; family Noctuidae; genus Noctua; species Noctua janthe. The sequence goes on from OU342561.1 coordinate 7,216,923, forward strand.
ATTCATATTATGCCAAAGTAGCCATTTTGGCCCCCCTGGATGCATGCTAGAATTCAAAATCACCGTACTGCTACAGGTACAGGAGATAATCTTACTTGAAATCCAATCCTAGCGTGTGTAGTACCTGTATGATATGTGTGATATTTTTAGTAATACTATAATAATTCTAAGCTCACTGATCAGCGAAATACAATCTCATTGAGCAAGAAATTCATTGTTTTATTTCGTGGACATTACCGAATGTCGGCTTATAAAAGTTCTGCCTAAATTCTTTTAATAATATCAGAATGAAATAATTCGAAAGAAATGGGGGAGGCCTTTGACCAGCAGTGGTACAGAATAGGCTAATATTCAAAAGAAGTAATCATTATGAGTGTCAAATTAAAACAATATGTAAAAGGATTTTAACAATATCAAGGTTGATTGTTATTGTTAAGTAGATAGTATTTCTGTGGCATAAGGTTCCATACAACTCGATTCCTACCGGATTCAATTTGAAAAATGGCAAAGTATTCTATAGACAAATAATATAATCACATTAAATATATGTACTCCGGCTTACCTCTTACAAAAATTGACCCTTCGCTACTGATGTCATCATCATCTGCCTAGCCTTTTCCCAACTATATTGGGGTCGGCTTCCAGTCTAACCGGATGCAGCTGAATACCAGTATTTTACATGGAGCGACTGCCTATCTGACCTCCACAACCCAGTTACCTCCACGACCCTCCGCTACTGATGTATAGTATCTATTAATAAATAAATAAACTCTATTAATCTCTTCCATGTATGAGAAGAGGCGCTTGCCCTGTGTGCAGCAGTATTTAATGATATTAAAAAGTCTTTAGATATTTATTTAATAGACCAGATATTTTTAATGTGAGTTTCTCTCTGTGTCAACACTACCACGTAATTGCAATAAATGTTAACTAAACTAATATTGAATTACCTATACCAATGTGTATATTACTTACTATATACCGACAATTGCAGATTAGCAGCTGTGCGTTAATTATTCCCATTATGTATCCACATTTTTGTAACATTACATTTCTCACTTTTCCGGTCAAGCGGGGTATGATTAGTATTATTATTCACGTTAAGTAATCATAACAGCTAAACGTTCTTGTCATGCATTTTGAAACTAGGTTAAAACTGACAAATGCCTTCTTGTAAGGACATAGCTATCAACATATTTGTTGAGCCAGTGACGTATTTGAGTACATATGTATTGAATATCACCCAAAATAAGGAGGCTATAAAACATAGGAACTATTAAAAAAAACTTAACAGATGTAGCAAAATTATTGACGTCATATATCAATAATTCTGACATGTAAGTGACAAATAATTTGTAATTTTATGCAAAATAAATCATCAATCTTTTATCCGATCACATTTTTATGTCGTTTTTTAAATAATTTAAGTCAGTTGCGTCATGAAGCGGCTGATAATCTTTTTTAGAGTAATTTATTTAAATGCATGATAATAATAATTAACATTTTGAATATAATTATGTCAGAATGACCGCGACCTAGCACACAGTTTGACGTACAGTCGAATGAGGAGAATAGGGGAAATTGGAACTAAGAGGCAAGTATCAAAATTATTTATACAGCATAACCTGAACAAAAAATTCAAAAACGTACGTTTCAAAAATGACTCTTGTCAAGAAAAATCTGGAAAAATCGTTGGCACGTTTCATTTCACTTTTCCTTCAATTTCTTCTATAGAAACATTAAATTATAAAATCTAAACTCGTAGAGAACCAGTAGCTTATATCACGTAATAAAAAGCCTGTACGGTCCATGAATGGGCAGTGTAGCGCGTACGTCACATAGCGGGAAGCCGGCGCGGGCGCATTAGTAAAACTCACACGATAAAGGGGCTAATCCACTTGTTGGATATTCTGATAAAAGAAACTTCGACTGCGGAGTCTCTACAGTTCATCACAAACGATGGCCCACCTCCTGTCCTGTTCTTTGAAACTCCGCCTGCACTTAGAGGAACCTGTCCGAAGCAACTACCAAGTTGTCAATGAAGCAGAGTTCTAGTCGAAGCTAATTTAAGAATCATCGACACGACGAAGACGACTTGGCTGAATTCAGAAGTCTGAATTTCACACTACATTTAATTAGTTACTAGGGCTGCTTTTTTAATAGTCAGAAATGTTTATTTCAATAATAAAATATGACATAAATAGACATATTTTCTACACAAGAGATTTTGCAGAATGATCTTCTTTCTTCTGGTGTTAGAGATTTTATGCCGGAGATGGGCCTCTGACTTGGCTTTACATGCCGAATGATAAAAGACAGAGACGGAGATGTGACGCTATCGCAATTTATCTGTACCGGTTTACCCGAACTTTTTATTTAGTCAAGTGGATTAGGTCCGTTAACATTCTCACATGATAACCCGTGCAGACCGGTCCGGCTGCCGTCACAACTTCCTCTTTCCGACTACCGCAATAATACTTATAGATTCTATATTATACACAATGTTTGTTTATACTTTTTAATTCGATATATTCCACGTCTAACCAGCTGTGACGCTGTGGCCTTTGAGTTTCCGGAAAAACACTAAATAACGCGATAAAACGGATTTATGATATACTTTTGATTAAAATATTTTTATGGCTCGTTAATATGGAGTCATCTTCTTTTAGTTACCTTGATTGTTACTTAGACTGTAATGACCTGATTGAGTTTTAAGATATATCGATGCAAGATAAGTTCTAAGCGATTGATTTGGTCTTAGTGGCGGTACTTTCATACAAGCCTACAAGCTTGGCTAGCCTACTACTCTTTATGATGTTAGGGTTTCCGAACAGCCAGCTTGCCTTATGGCTTTGCCGTATTGTTGGGCCTATGCACGCCACTGCTGTAATATTCATTACCCGATATAGACCCGCGTGGTAGATTATGGTTCTCTTCCTTTTACATAGAATGGGCCTATGTCCCAGCAGTGGGTAATATTGCTCAGTTATTTGATTTGCAACTAAATGTAAGAACCTGCATAGAAAAATTCTAATGTCACAAAAAAAAAAGTCTTGTTAAACACTCTTGTATTTCTTATTTTCTGCTTACCCACTATAACTAATAGCGTAAGCTCTCACATATGTCACACATAACTGCTATACTAAACTGCCAGCGTTTTGCAGACATAAGTTGCGTACGTTTGCGGACTCTCTCCGTTACATCAGTAAAGAAAAATACAAAAATTTCTCATCAGCCGTACGTTGCGAAAACTGCCGACCGTAGCATGACTCGATTTATCGGCAAATTATGTAATATGATGATCTTGTACTTATGTACGTAAATTATAAAAATAAAGGAGAGATAAAATGCGGTTTACGTACGTATCTTATGTAGTTATCTGTGCATTAGAGGTAAATGGCGCTGATCATCGAAACTCTCGAAGAAGAACCTCCTCCCTTAAATAGATCTTCCGTATTCATTTGTGAACATTTCCGAAATTATTATTTAGATGATCGAAAGAATATTGTCAATAAAAACATCGTTGGTTTTTGTAATTGTTGACAATAGCATTACAAGCAAAGAATTGAACCCTGACTAGAAAATTGAACAACGTGAAAATGAAAAATTGGGTTCTCCACACCGAATTAATGAGTTGATATAATAGTTTAGCTATAGGCTTTAATTAATCATTTAAAAAAATGCCAATAAAGGTAGAAATTATTTGGTTTTAATGATCTGTTATTGTATTTACCCAATAACGAATCCGTAAGCAGCACAAATGACCAAATAATCTCAAAAACGAACAAATAAATACCATCGTTCCGTCGCTAAAAACAAGTGAGACACACAGAAGCTGACAGAACTATTGAAAGATGTCGATTATATAGAAACTGCAGTTACGAGGTCGACATTTATGTAAACAGAGACACAAGGCCTTTATAACGCATTAAACGACATATTTAAACTTACCTTGACAGCAATGAGGCCATAACACTTGGATTGGAAAAAGGAAGTCGGACCTTTTACAATGAAAAATTCGTCCATTGACTGTCGTTTGATGAAGGTTATAATCCCTTTGGCATTGGCATGGTAAGACTATGGTATTAAAGTATCGTTAGCTTTACTTCCCATAAGATGGAGCCATTCAATTGTGTTGTACCTACCTATGAATTACTGGTTCATTTAGTGATTTGATTATAATAGGTGTTATTTGTATTTGTACCTTGTTACTTTTGTGATTCTTATTTATTTTTCTGTAGTGTATATCTGTTATCTAATTCGATTCCAGCCAACTCTAAGACAAGTGTACACTGTATTAACATGAGAATTGTATTGCAGGAAATTGCTCAGGCAATCATAAACATATATCAACAACATTACGGTTTATAATCGCCATAGAAACAGAAACTAAAACAAGCGTTGAATGCAATCGCTGTTTTCGCTTTCTACAGCACATTTTACGAATGCGCTTTCTGTCTTACACAATCTTACAACACTGCTCTTAAAACTACGCCAACCCTATCATTAAAGTCCTATTATTTTGGTCACATACGAATTGTGACCATTGCACATTATGTCCGCAATCGCTTGTTTAAAACTGCCAGTTGTGTGCTTTGTTTCAAACAAAATATCAACGTAATCACGCTTCAATAGATCGTTAAAGAACACGATAATTACCGCAGATAATTTAGACATCACATCATTAGATTTAACACACAATTAACGCACTTAGAAAAAACTAAGTCAACGTACGTACTATGTCATACAAAATAGGTCATTCACCCACCATACGTAAAGTCGTGAAGGTCGCTTTTTGCATATCTCGGTCACGAGTCAACTGATGATCATCTGGCGATCATGAATTCATAAGAATTTATGCGAATAAACCACACAAAAAAAATACTGCAATTATAATGAGAACCATTGTTTGTACACGACACCCTTGGCCGTAATTAATCAAATACTTTTGTTTGATTAATGTATGGAGGTAGGAACTACTGACCGACTTGTGAGAGGTAACATGGAAACTGTATGTATCTTAGATAATTAATTAATTGTTGTCTGAATGCGATGTTCTGAGATTGCCTAACTAGGAAACGTGTTCACGGTGATGCAACAGCGTACATGGTTATAATAATAAAATGGCTAAGTAAATCAATGTGTATTGAAAAATGATGTGACGCCGAATTAGCATGCATTCAAATGATTAAAGTCATTTTTCATATTCGATTGACAGCTCGGATTTAATATCATTAGGAAGTAAGTTATGCAATACCCCCGAAATTATAAAGTATCCTTTCAATACATTGCTTTTACTTACTGCTTTAATATTCATAGATTGAAATCAAACTGAAGTTTTTTCGTCAAACAACAGTCTCTGGGAATTACTATTACCACCAAGGTCTCATAAGCGGAATGTAAATTAGGTGGTTTAAACTAACGTTTACGCCAAAGGAATAAAGCAAATAGTTTAAAATTCAACTAAAACTGACCATGTCAGTGATGTTGAAATACGCAATACACTGCAAATGATGCATTAGCTATAAAATACTCGTAATACACTATTGACATTAGTGACATTAGTGACATTAATAACCTATAGGTATTCCAAAAATGACATAAGTCATAGGTCAGTGTCACCTGTCAAATATTTGATCTCTGCTCTAAAACGTGAATGATTATATCATAATTTTGACGTAAAATATAATTTGAAATTTGATTTATCGTAGCAAACAATTGGACAGGCGCGGTACAGAAATAAATAAGATTGGGCAAACAAAAAAGATTTCACGTTAAGTGAGAGGTTGAGAATAGTTTAATGTCATTGTTATGTAGATGTAAGATTGTGTAGTTTTTAATCGTTTAGGAGCGTAAAAAAGAGGTAAGTAAAGCAGTTTCTGTGTGGTCTAAGGTGTGTAAAATTCTTTCTTTACTAATATTATAAATGCGAAAGTAAGTTTTTTTGTTACCTTTTCACGCCTAAAGCACTGAACCGATAATCCTGAAATTTTGCATAAACGTTGTCAGGTGTACAGAAACGGACATTACCTTTCATCCCGAAAAAAAGAACTGTTCCCGAGGAAAATAACAATAACGTTCTTATGACAACTGATGGCGGGCGTGTCTTTCGAATTATCATCTTCTGCCTAGCCTTTTCCCAACTATATTGGGGTCGGCTTCCAGTCTAACCGGATGCAGCTGACTACCAGTATTTAATTTTACGTGTATTTCGAATCATGATTGAATTATATTATTATAGAAACTTTAGTAGTGTGTTAAGAGTTTAATTGTCAAAGTATACATTAACGGGAGCCAAGCCGCGGGCAAAAGCTAGTACCTATATATTTTTACGAGGTGTTGCCCAGGGTTAAAATCTCTAGAAAATTAAGACTTAAGTAATTGTAATTACAGTACCTATTTATTAATTAAGTACCTAATCCGGCGAGGGAAAGCAGCAGTAGAGTCAAATACCGGTAACCCAAATAATTATAAATTTTGACTTTTCTAAAGACCTCTATAAATTTTCCTAGAAAACAGACGTTCAGCTAACCCGGCCTTACAGCTTTATGGGAAACCCTTTTAAGGTGTGTTAAGTGTTGTCAGTTTACCCCACAACGTCTAACAAAGCACGATTTACATTTATGATATTCCATTCATATAAACAATCGTTACTTTTCACAATATCTTGATTTTCTCATACAAATAACGTTATTTCATTAGCATAAGTAGTGTTTGGTCATTTATCATGCGAAAATTATGAGGTGTGTTTGTTTCTAATTTTGAGTAAGAATTACTATGATTGCGATTGCAAGGAGCAAGAAATTAATTCATGAAATTGATTTACTTTTACAGATTTTCCGAGGACAAAATTTTTTATCGCTTTTAGCATCAAGCTTCGTCCAAATTTAGACGAATAAGGGTGTTAACACACCAATCGATCGATCCTCGATCGAGGCCATCGATCGATGGTAGAATGGATAAGTCGATATCGATCGACAGTTTCTACTACACCAATTGATCGATCGTCGTCCTTTCTACCATCGATCGATTGGTGATCAGCGATCGATGATTGGTGTGGTAACACCCTTACTCAGAAAACAAGAATGCAATCTATTATAAAACAAAATTTGGCTACAGTACAGTACTTACAGAGGCAAACAATAAATACCTAGGATATAGCACAAAAAAGAATCTACTTTTCAATCAACCAAAAAGTAGCTAAAAATTTAATTTACGAACTGCGAACCCGTGATAATTTATTCAAACAAACACTTACTAAAACTAGATTAATTCTTCATAATCTCAGTGTTTATATCAAACTGTTTTCTGCAATTTATAAGCTTGGAATCGTAATGGGCAGTTATCAAACGCGATCGTTAGGAACAAGTCTATCGCTCTATCGCTATATCGCGAACTGCGATATGAATTGTGAAACTATTACTGGATAATAGTTTAATATCAAACTATTTTACCTTTGTATTACTAAAATGTAAACGGAACATTGTTATATTTTGTGATTAATATTTAAAATTGTTATGGCGGTGGGTGTGGCGATAGTAACTATTATATTGGATTATTGTTTTAGGGTAATATTAGCAAGTAAACGTATCTATTTTATAGAGGAATTTATAATAAGATTTGTGTTACTGATTTTGTATTAAAACCATATAAACATTTTTTTTTGGAAAATAAATGTAAACAATAGCAAAAATTGATTAATATTAAAAAAAAAAAAAAAAAAGTATGTCTACTTATTTAATAACTTATTTAGGTAGGTAAGTATTTGCTATATTACAGAAAGCTCATTAATTTTAATATCTGATAAATACTTTTTTTTTATATTCACGTGTTCAACAATACAATACTTAAATGAAAGGATGATAATGTAAAAGTCTTTAAAGACCAATTAAAAGTTATGTAACTCAATCTTTTATACTTATCAATACTTCTCATCAGAATTCAAACGTCAATTTTGAACACTATCTTTTAATAAGGATGAGACAAGTTACTTACTTATTAAAGATTGAGGTTTTTTGTTAATGTCAGTTAGTTTTTTTTAAATAAAAGAAAAGTGATTGAAGTTGGAGCGAAATCAATCAGGCATAGTTATAAGTATATTATAATATATAAGGTCTAACTATTCATACGAAATATTTTCAGGGAATCGTCTAACGGCTATAACAAAGCCATTTCAAGGGATTTTTTTTTATCTGAGTATATTTTTTTTGTAAAAAAAAAAATATTTAAAATTACTTGACCCACAAAATAAATACTGGCTCCATAATTTTAAGCATCCATTACGCTAGTTTACTACGTCGTATTTACCTACTGTCATTGTTAGAATATGGGAGTAAAGGTTTTATGCAAAAAGTCTCAATAAAATTTTAGAATTATAATAATTTTGTAAAAAAAAAAAATCACTCAGAATATTTTTTTTTTTTCGTTGCTATGGCGACTTTACGACTTATAGAAGTTACTCTTAAAATATTTCGTGTATGAAAAGATAGACCTTATATAAAATATACGTTTCTATCGATATCTATCAATTGACAATGAATGACATAATTAAATTATACTTTAGTATCTACATCTTAAACTTTTGCAATTCAGGATAAACATGAAATTTCAATTACTAACTCCAATAGACTAAAATAAACTAAGTGTATTTAATTGAAAGTGCTAAATTGCAGTTAAAGTAACGAAACTTTACCGTAACGTAACTAATTACGTTTATGCAAACTAATTCAGATCATAAACAATTAAAGTAGGATTGCTTAGCAATTAAATAATTAAATGAGCTAATAAATTAACCAATAAACTGATAGTTAAAATAAGCTAGTTTTATATTCGCGCTTGTCTATCACACGTCATTTTATTTTGAAAATTATGTTCCGGATTGAGTACGTACCTATTTTAATTTATGTAAAATATTCATAATTTAACAAATCGGCAACAGCCTGTTATCAAGGAAATCCGTGTCCTAAGTTATCGATTGACTGAATTATGTCTACGGCAGTCAAATGACTCACTTTGACAATACAAGTTACTTACAGTTTCGATATAATTAGAATTTATTTCGGTGCTTTTACCCGACCACGAAATTAGTTCATTAAAATAATTGTTTAGCGATCTTATCTTGGAAATTAAAAGTTTAATGTAGTATAATATCGCCTTTTGTATCTTTATTTTAAATCTGATTAATAAAACAATATGTATGATTAAAATGTGACATGATATCTTGGAATTGAAAGTAATTCTAACTGTCTTGGTGTTACTCTTTAATTTCCTGAATAATATGGAGTAAAGTTTATTTATTTATTTATTTATTATTCCTTAACACGCACATTTGTTTTAACAGGTAAGACCCAAGCTAACAAATTCGTCATAAATTGCAAAAATCCAGTCCCAAGTAACGGGACTGGGTAGAGGCACAAGTTAAACAGCAGACAACATACCAAGTGCCACCCTCTGGAATTCCGCCAAAGAGCAAGAAAATATGTCCAATCGCCGAGAGACACTATTTAGCATTCTTAATGCACACAATACAGGCGCAAACTTTAATAAGTTTGTACGGGTTGCCGGAACATTAAAAGGCCCCTCCCTCGGTCCTAACCGTAGCGTCCTGCTAAGTTATAATAATTATAAGGTTTACTTTAAGGTTATTTGTTACTTTTCCACCATGTCTTATAATAAGGAGGTTATTGTTTAATTCCTAGAGTAAGATTAAGTTATATTGACCATCGCGCATTTATATAAATAATTTAACAGCCGTAAAAATGTCAGTCTCTCAATGAATCAGTTTACAACTGTTAAAGTTATGTAAAACCCAATAATTTTATGTTTTATTAAAAATTGTGGTTACGGATAATCCTTGTCAGAGGAACTGGTTTCTTACTTCTTACATAAGTTGAGAAACGCACTTCGAAAGTTATGCATGTGTATCTTGTAATTAACATGCTAATAACTATATTAATTACTTCGCAAATTATGACTGTTTTAGTTGGAACTACTGTACTCCTCAAACTTATTGTTCTTCAAATTTAATACCATATTTAAGGATAGCCCTATCATATTCTGTAACTAAAATACTTAAGGCATTGTTTTTATTATTCCGTTATCAAAGAAATATAATATTGCTAGTAGGTCTCAATCTGTCAGATTCCAAAAAAAAATTACACGATCGTAATCCCCGAATGGGCAGGCAGAGGTATCTATAGTACACCCACATGTCCCTAGGATGGTTTAAAATCCTTAAAGGTGACCCTCAATCGGAAACAAATCCTAACAACAAACTGCTACTAAGTAAGATCATCACGAATAGTAAAAAATTGTTCAGAAGCTTACAAATCAAGTTCTCAAGATCTAACTATAAAATTGCACTCTATTTCTCACTCGTAAAATTTAGTTCACATAAACATTTACTATGTTCAAACACTACACAAATGCGTAACATACACACGTAAACTACAAATGACCATTTCATCATTGTTATTCAAGTTCATCAAAAAAAGTATTTTTTTTATAACCGTATGTTAAAGAACTTGACATAAATTGTACGATAACTGGATCATTGACACTCTAACACTTTGGCAGCGACTATCGTGACTTACTGACATTAGTAATCACGAAAAAAAATCAATCAATTACATACGTGTTTCCTATTATTCAATCATAAATAATTGGTCTAATAAAAAATTGGTCTAGTAATTGTTTGTTTATTTTTTTACAGTAGCCAAGTTCTTAATTTAAATTAATCGTCTTAACGGCCAGTAATTTAAATACAAAAAAACACTTCAACCACGAAGGTTGTTTAATTGCCAAAGAAAAGTAAAATTACTTACGATTTTCACGTAGTGGTTCATGTTGATAAGATTTACAAGTACTGTCACTGTCACAGTATCACTGTGTTGCGCGCGCACTGTGTCCGAGTGGTAGATGCGTTCGCGCAGACTGACTGATCTCGGAGTTGCAGGACTGACCGCTCCCGCTAGAACCAAACGAACAGTGGTGGGTCCACAATTATCAACACAACGGCACGACCGGACTAACTTAAACATACATCGTTTTTACACACGGATTTTCGAAAAAAGAAGTTTAAAAGCAACCTTGAAAATTATAATGCAATTAATGTTATGTTCTTTTTTAAATATCCTTTATTACGTACAGTGTTTAGTGGGTGGATGTTGGCGGCGTGCGCGTGAGTGTGGTAGTGTGCGCTTGGGCAACTTGTTCACATTATATAGAACGCTGCGCGACCTCCGACACGCGGGAAGTGCGTCCGCGCACCACGTGGAGTTGCTATGGCGACCGATGCAGGCAGGCAGGATCAGAATGTCTGAAAAGGGAGATTGATAGAAAATTTCGAATCGGTTTCTGGGTTAATTTTCAGGGTGTCCGGTTATGATTGAATTAATTAGGTATGCAATCTATTGCATAAACGACCTGCTTGGCAATTTATTTTTATTTATTTAACACTTCAAGCACAAAAGTACAGAGACGGACTTAATGCCATAGGCATGGGGGTTTTTATTTGTCGTTTTTAAATATAACGTTCGATTTGAATTTGATTTTTTTATACGACTGTAGGCGAAGTGCTATTCGTTTATTAAGTGCCATGCTTTTCCAGGGTGTAGATTTTTTAATGAACTTATTAGGGTAATACAAATTCTTTTTCGATATGTGTAGGTACATAGGTAGTCTTCAGCTCTACTATTTACAATATCACGTTTCTTTAAAACTTAGGTAATTTATTATTGAGGAAAATTCAGAATTCAGCACAGCATTTTTCGACTAGTTAAGTAATAGCCTTATTACTGCGATTACCAAAATTGTTTAAAGAAGTGTGATAGATATGCAAACAACAATAAACAAACAGATGCAAATTAAAATATCGATTTAATTAGTAGCCGTAGTATTTACGTAATTAAAATAACGCATCCAAAAGGAAGCCGCAATGACATTAGGCCTTCAAAACCCTATAGACCGACCGCTTTAATGAGTCCTCCGCCTTGCACACATCACACATCGCACATTAAGCGTCTACAAAGTCCTAACAATATCCCACAAGTTATTTGCTTTAAAATAACCATAATCCACGCAGGTATTACGATACTAATTGAACCAATACATGATCAACTTTCAGAATATTCTATTTAAATTGATACCTTCGCGAGGACTCATTATAGCGGTCGGTCTATAGCCTACCTAGAACTGCTAGAACCTAAATACTTGTGCCTTGGGAACATTGAAACACACAATGTAACCTAGTGAGTGTTACCTTAGGAATCTGGAGTAGCTATTGAGGTCCTTGCGATGAGCCAACAAGCCGACATCGACATGGTTGTGTGACTAGTAAAACAATATGTTGTTGTGTGTGTCCCACTTATTGCTTCACCAGGCTGCGATAGACATTAGTCAGACTACTAGAGAAAGCTATGATGGGTGTAAAAATACCCTTAACGAAGCCGAAAGGCACTAAGACTTGTTTTCCCCGTCATTGCGATATTTTTTTGTTGACTATACCTACTTACCAAAGTTCCAACTTTTTCACAAGTTTCTTTCGTTATAACTTATCTTTAAACACCTCCACGACCCCAGTACTATTCAATGCATCCATCAGCACAATATTTTGTGTGCGTTAAATTGAGTCCTTTTAACCGTGATTTTTTACCCCAAAAAAAAAACCAATAATAATTTCTGCCTATAGTCACAGTTTGATGTACAAAATGCATGGTTGGAGGCTTCGTAAAGAGTTCGTTTACACCCTATAAATTTAGTTCTGCTTAAACCCTACGAATTTTTTTATATAGCGAAATCATCATCCAATTAAATTTTTGTAAGAGATAAGCTGGAGTACATATCTTTAATGAGATTATATTATTTGTGTATAGAATACTGACTGTGGCATTTTTCAAAAGGAAGCCGGTAGGAATCGAGTTCTATGGAACCTTCGCCACTGTCCGCCTAGCCTTTCTCCAACTATGTTGCGGTCGGTTGCCAGTCTAAAAAGATTCAGCTGAATATCAGTATTTTACATGGAACGACTGACTGCCTATCTAACCTGCATTACTCAGTTACTGGCTAAAACGATACTATTTGGTAAGACTGGTTCCTGATATCATAACACTAAAGAGCACCTACTATGGCCTCTATTCTACCTCTTCTCTCAACAATTTTGGCACATAAGTTCGTCATAAATAGGCTATGTATGTACAGTCACAACCACTAATATGTAAACACTTAACAATTTTTAAAAGTGTTTTTCTCCTACTATTCCGATTAAAATGTCATGTTGTTACGAACATAGTATTCTGGAACTCATATTTTTATGAAAAAGATCCTATTTCCAAGTTACAATCGTTATTTCTCGCAAAAATCGGTTTTAAATTTAGGAAAGTAAATATTGGTGGTCATGACTGTACTACCGAGGTCAGTGACGGTCGACCACTTTTCAACCTTATCACTTAGGGTATAAAGGTGTAAAGTGGCTGACCGTCAGTGAACGCAGTGGTACCTATCTATGTATACATAAATATATAAATAAAAATAAAAACTAAATATCTATCTAAATAAATAAATAAAAATAAAAAACCTGATTGTGGAAAACATTCGTGAGCCTGCATAGCGCCGGGTTTGCAACGCGTCCGGCATATTTGCCGACGTGCATGTTGATAGTTTTTTGGCCATCATGCTCAAGAAATGCGCATCTCTGCTACGCCGTGTTTGCGCCAGCCCCATCACCATTCTTAGACTTTGGCTGATAGGTGGAACTCTCCGATCTTGGGGCGCTAAACCCAGTCAAGTAGACATTCCCCAGGATCGGCGTGCCTCACACAGCTTAGAATAAGTCTTACTAACACTAATCTATAAGTTTTCACTGTTACTAACAAATATGGAAGTGATTCTGAAATAAATGTTTATTTATTTATTTTATAGCAACTGTGCTAGTAGGCTGGTACATTCTTGAAGGTACATCAGAATTCGATTTCGAAACGTCTTAGGAATCTGCTTTACTTATAATACGATGAGCTAAGATACCTAGTTGTGAATACTAAACATAACATTACTAAACATAAGTTTGAACGAGGCCGATGTCGATATACAACATTATTTTTAGTATATGCGAAACCTGAATATAGTTTGTTTAGAATAAGTAACTGAATCGATTCCAATAATTTTTAAACCATGTTATATTTTGTCCCATTTTTTTTTTTTTAATTTACCAGTTGGACACCGAGCGATATTAAGTACCTATCGCAATCATTTAGGTACCTACTGCCAAATTATTATTATCAATGAGCTCAAGACGACGCTGGAGGCGCGCGCGTGGGCGCACTACGTGGTGACCACGTTTTTGCGCAGACAATCAGGTAACAGAACAAGCTTATAACTTTGTGATTTTTCATAATACAGTTTTGAAATTTTGTACATAGATTCTTTACATAGAAATACTAGACACGTGTTTCAGGTTTCGCATATACTAAAACTAATGTTGTATAAAATGGAAATACTGCTTGAAATTTTCTTGCTTCAAGACTCATGGTGTTTAAATAAAGGTTATTAAATTATTACAGGCTTGCCCCCTATTACATGGGACTTAAACATACCTGGCGAAATGAGGGTGTATTATTAGGTACACCTCTGCCTAACCCCGTGGGTATTACAGGCGTGATGTTATTTTATGGTTGTTAGGACAGAAACCCAGTCCCCTGTAAATCCATCAAAATAGCGTTGAGGAACCGTCAGTGTCAATATTCCATAGCAATTATAAATCTGACAGTTGAACGCGCTTAAGATATGCTGATCTCGATAAGTTGCATTAGTAAAACTCGTCCTTAGTCACCTTTTTCGTCACCTACGACATAAAATTGTATGATTCACTACCATTCATAAGAAACCTTCATGGAGAACCTTAGCTTGGGGATGACAGAAGGCGGAAATAATATGGTTTTCAATGGATTCAATGTATGACACAGCACATATCCCTCGGTAAGCACCTATGTAAGGTTGAAATCAAAAGCATTTTGTAGAATCTGTAGCATTTCTAAATAGGAATCAAAAGGACAAATCCAAAGAGAAAAAAGATCCATAAAGACTTGCATCAATTATAAATCCAAAAATGGAACACAGAAAACAAAAACGAATCCAGATCAAAGGACTAACCCTGTCATCATCTGCCTAGCCTTTTCCCAACTATATTGGGGTCGGCTTCCAGTCTAACCGGATGCAGCTGAATACCAGTATTTTACATGGAGCGACTGCCTATCTGACCTCCACAACCCAGTTAGTATTGGGTTATACGATACCCCTTGGTAAGACTGGTTGTCAGGTTTTTTTTGAACACTGACTGCCTAACGACTATCAAAGATCTACAAATGACAGCCGGGACCAACGGCTTAACGTGCTTTCCGAGGCACGGAGGAAACTCGGTATGTAATGGGTGGTCACCCATCCACAGACCAACCTAGGCAAGCACGGCTTAACCGTAAGATCGATCCGAGCGGCTGTTATTATTTAGCTTTTTATTTAGAGCTCCTCACAAAGGACTATCCCTGTACAAAAACAAAAGAAAATCAAGAAAAATATAGAACACGGTCTTGTCTTGCACAATGCCAGGACATATCACTATACATATATTTGTGACCATATCAAGTAACTTTCGTATAAATAAAACTGCAAGTTGAACTTGCCCTTGCTGATGTCGAAACGTAAAAACTGTTGGTAACTGGTAGGTCAGCTTCCGCGTTGGACATGGAAGGTGAATGCCCGTGGGCTGGAAACAGGGCAATGTCACCGGACATGGACAGAGAGTGGGACATTCGAAATCCATATAATTTTTATTTCATAATTTTTGCCACGGTTAAACTATCCATTGTTTTTTTTCGTCGATTATGTAAGAGGTGATATGTTAATTAAAGAGATAAGGTATTTTTATGTTGAAAGCATTTATATGTTTAAGAAAAGTAGAGTAACCATGGAGTTTCTGGCCGGTTCTTCTCCATACGATCCAACCAACCCGAACCGTGCTCCTTTTTGTCGACGTTTTATAGGCTGATCTAGGCCTATGTGAAATAAAATATTTTGATTTTGATTTTGAGTATAGTGCCTATGAGTATTTTTAATTCGTTATTTTATTATTTTGAATATTTTGTATCTGTGTTGAATTTTTAGGAGAAATGAGCTGTATAATAGACAGGAACTGAGAAATTGCTTAAATTCTTTTCCGTGCAATAAAAATAGTAAATAAACGAACTAGGGCACGGAAGAGATAACATTTTTGTTTTATTTAATCATTAAATTAACAATTAAAGCCTTAAGATTAACCCTGAAAAAGGTTGCATAGTAAACAAAGATAGAATACCTTCTTTGACTAATGTAAAATTAACAGTTTTCTTGAAATAAATTCAATGTTAATTCACTTTTTCGTCTTGACAAGGATGTCTGTAAATAACCGATTGTTTAACAGGTACCTACGTACCCAAGTACCTCATATCATTGTCTAAGTAATAGACAGTTGCGTATTCGGTGTATAATAGCTGGGACCCCTCCTAAAACAACTCAAGAAGAAATCAGCTGCTCCTTACATTCATGTTCGCGTAACTCGACAATATGTCGCAAACAGCTGACTGACACTTTGAGGTGAGTCATTATCATCGGCATCCTTGTTCCTCCTAACTGCTCGTATAAGCCTCCTCCCTGAAAATGACACTTTTTGAGTTAGGTATTTCATTGATATCGTAGAAAGCGCAGAATTTGCGTATAATTGCTGACCCAGACCGGAGGTCCGAATCCGTTACTGATGGCGGTCACAGACTTTGAAGGGAAGTTTGATAATGATGTATTGTTTACTGTCTTCTGTCTGTCTGGATTTTTAGGTTGAAACTTGACGCTGCATAGTGTTGTCTATTAGGTAGATAATAGGTATTGTATTATGCAAGGTGTAACCTACGGAACCTACAGACTGCTTGGTTTTGGCAAGGTATTACCTGCAGAATACTTGGTTGACGGCTTCGTAAAGGGTCCGTCGCTTTACGAAGCCGTCAACCAAGTATTCTGCATTCTGTAGCAAGCATTCTGTAGGTACATAAAACTAAGTAACCCTACACAGAAATCATTGATGGGAAATGAGTTTTTTTATAACCTTGAAAACTAGTATTTAAAAAAAACCTGTGAAAAAGTTGGAACTCTGACCTTCAATATCTCCGTAACTAGACGGTTCCCAGGTATAGTCCAGAACAAAAAAATGATCGCAATGACGGGGAGAACAAGCACTTTTCGGCTTCGTTAAGGGTCTTACACCCTTCATTCATTTTTTATTGGGCATTCCAACTTTTTCACAAGTTGTTTTTAAAATACATGTTTTTAATGTAATATTTTTACTTTACACACATCCACGACCCCCGTACTACTCAATCCATCCATCAGCACAATGCTTTGAGTGCTTTCCATCGAGTTCTACCGTAAAACGTGATTTTTCACCCAAAAAAAAAGTCGATTCCCAGCAATAATTTTTGCGTAAAGTTACTTAGTTTGATGTACATAATGCTTGCTTGACGGCTATGTGAAGCGTCTGTTTACACCCTGTATCTATCAATACTCCTAAGTTATTTGCCCCTGGCTGGAGGCCTTACACTCAAGGCACCCACAGGATAGTTCGGTTAAACAGAAGCCAGCCTCATAGGTTGACCTGCGAGATGCCATTTAAAAAAAAATATATCAATACTCCGAGCAGCTAAAATACAACTTATTAACTAGAACAATAAAAATTTCTTAGAGAGCTCGTGGATAAATAATAACAGCCGCTCGGGTTGATCTTTAGGTTAAGCCGTGCTTGCCTAGGTTGAGCTGTGGATGGGTGACCAAACATTACATACCGAGTTTCCTTCGTGCCTCGGAAAGCACAATAAGCCGTTAGTCCCCGGTGTCATTTATAGATCTTTGACAGTCGATACAGGAAGTCAGTGGCCCGAAAGTCTGGCAAGAAATCTTACCAAAGGGTATCGTATTACCCAGTACTAACTGGGTTGTGGAGGTCAGATAGGCAGTCGCTCCATGTAAAATACTGGTATTCAGCTGCATCCGATTAGACTGGAAGCCGACCCCACAATAGTTGGGAAAAGGCTAGGTAGATGAATAAAAAGTCCTTAGAGAAACACTGATCTAGATGTCAGCAAATTGCAGATGAATCCGCAAGAAAATCATATCAGCTACTAAATTAACACCCGGCCACTATAAATATAATATTGTACTAAAACACAAATAAAATACTGAAAAGAAAACTCGTAGACGTTTCATCATTCTTAACAGGAAATCTGTGTTAAAATCTTGCTGTTTTATTATAAGTGTCATCGACCTTTGACTCGGTCAGGGCTAATGTTGCAGATAAAATGGGGTGATACTAGATCGAAACTAAGATCTCTAATAGCAGAAACGCAAAAAAAGCTGGTCTATTTTGCAAAACAGCGGAAATGACTTTCACGGTGTACCGTCTAATTAACTGAAGAAGAACGTAGATGATAAATCTATGACAATAACTTCTAAAGGTGAGGATCTTAACGCTTTTAGAGGAACAGTAGTCCAGCTGCTCGGCAGTTTGCTGAACTGGGCCTATTTGGTGCAGATGTGAGACAAACAATAATTTCCTCTTTTTTTGTGTTTAGATTGCAGCTTGTTTTTGTTCATCATCATCTGCCTAGCCTTTTTTCGGCTTCCAGTCTAACCGGATGCAGCTGAATACCAGTATTTTACATGAAGCGACTGCCTGACCTCCACAACCCAGTTAGTACTGGGTAATACGATACCCTTGGTAAGAATGGTTGTCAGACTCTTTGGGCCACTGACTACCTGTAACGACTGTCAAAGATCTACAAATGACAGCCGGGACCAACAGCTTAACGTACTTTCCGAGGCACGGAGGAAACTCGGTATGTAATGGGTGTTCACCCATCCACAAACCAACCTAGGCAAGCATGGTTTGACCTAAAGATCAATCCGAGCGGCTGTTATTATTTAGCCACGAGCTCCTGAAGCTTTTTTTTTTGTTATTTTTGTTTAATGTTTAATATTGTGTGCACTTGTGGTATGTGCCAAATAAACCTATTTTATTTCATTCAGTATGTGGATTTAGTAAAAAAAGTTATTAAGAGTCTGGCAGATTATTTTACTGGCCCCAGAAAAAGCAGGCTACAGGCACCCGTCTGGTTCGTAGGGTTGACCCTCGAAGGTGGATCTAAGTCTTAAACATAACTGGCGAAATGTGGGTGTACTATTAAGTACACCTCTGCCTATTCCTTCGGGGATTACAGGCGTGATGTATTCTTACTTACGAGTATACATCACTACATTACCAGAGTAAGTGGTCAAACGCGAACTTAACCAAAAAAAAAAGTTACGAGTCACCGCATCCGTACTGAGGAAAAAATATGTAGAATACTATCGATGATGTAAGAGAATCGTAATAATATAGTATTATGATCATTATTTCACGTGAGTTACCTACGATATGAGAATGCGCTGACATAAGCATGACGAAGACAATTTAAAGATGGCCTATTTGAAACGATATGATCGACCGCAAAAATTGATGGTTATCGAAAACTAAATTTACGATTTCAACTATCTAATTTACGATTCTAGCTTTTAGTTTCAAAGAAAAGAACATCATGCCTGTATTCACAGAAAAAGGCGGAATTGTATGTATAGAAGGTTGGTTACTAGGTAGAGGTACCTATGTAGACCCATGTTTCAGTTCATAATACAGGTTGTAAACAGACCCTTCACATAGCCGTCAACCAAGCATTCTGTATTGATGTACAGAATGCTAAGTAACTTTACGCAAAAATTATTGCTGGGAAACGACCTTTTTTTTGGGGTAAAAAATCACGTTTTACGGTAGGACTCGATGGAAATCACTCAAAGCATTGTGCTGATCGATGGATTGAATAGTTCGGGGGTCGTGGAGGTGTGTAAAGTAAAAATCTTACACTAAAAACTTGTATTTAAAAAAAAAAACTTGTGAAAAAGTTGGAACTTTGACCCACAAAGATTTGAGTGGACCTGTCCAATCAGTGCAAGCATTTGTCAGTTATCGTGTACCTCGACTTTTAACTTAAGGATGAAACTATTGCCATCACGGGACAAATCCAGAATATTGATAAGACAAAATACGACAAATAATAACACCCCGTACTGCTTTCTCCGCCCTGGAGACCGAACCCAAGACTATGCCGACGCTTGCGACCTCTAAATAAACTAATATAGTACCTACCACATATTTAAATAAAATGCCAAATGAAAAAGTAAAAAAATAAAACTTACAATTGAACAATACAAAACCTAGACCTTACTACGCGACTGGATGTTCCAGCCTTCGATTTGCGAAACAGTTATATAATAATGTAAAAGTAAATATTTTTTACAACCGCTACAAACATTGAACTTGAGTAAAAATAGAATGACATCGACCTAATTATTACATCCATGGTCCGGTAAATAAACCTTTGCGAGTGAGTTGGCAGTAATTAAAAAGTATTTTTTTATGAATATGTAACAATGCCAGGCTGTACCTAAGGCTGAAAGGCTGACAAATGGTAGGTAACCTTAGGTAGTTAAGAGCTGACACACATTTGGGTGGGCCGCACCGCATTGCAAATACCATTCCTTCTTGATCTTTTTAGTACTTTTGAACCACATTTGAGCCATTGAGCACTACAGACGGGGCACAGCACGAGTCTTTGTATTGACATGCGACGCTCTGAAGCCCGATTCAGGTGTAATGTGCAGTACCCAACTACAGTTTCAGTCATTTGGAGAGTAGATATAGAATAGTTTCTCGTTGGTCTAGTGATCACAAGTGCGACTGGTGAGCATGAGGTCCTGGGTTCGATTCCTATCTCGGGCAAAGTGTTATTGGGTTTTTCCATAAGCAGCCACGGAGAGGAGACTAAAGCAATAGGCTCGCCCCCTATTACATGGGACTCAAATATAACTTGCAAAATGTGTGTGTAGTATTGGGTACACCTCAGACAGAATGAGGATCCTGTGTAAAGGATGGATATGCAGATGACAAATGCTACCGGCTGTCGCCATTACTATTTCTGCCACCAACCTATTTAGTCTGTGTTCTGGTTAGAAGGGTATGGGTATCAGTGCAGTAAGAGACACATCAGACATATATTTGCCCGAAGAATGGCAACGCAATTTCAATGACTCTGATATAAGTTTTTAAACTATCATGACTATAAGTAGACTACATTGGGCCAGCGCCGAAATATCGGGAACTCAAATCAATCAGTAAACATGGTAAATATCCTGTTTCTAGTGTTAATGATATCTCATCTGCCTAGCCTTTTCTCAACTATGTTGAAGTCGGCTTCCAGTCTAACCGGATGCAGCTGAATACCAGTATTTTACATGGAGCGACTGCCTATCTGACCTCCACAACCCAGTTAGTACTGGGTAATACGATACCCCTTGGTAAGACTGGTTGTCAGACTTTTTGGGCCACTGATTACCTAACGACTGTCAAAGGTCTACAAATGACACCCGGAACCAACGGCTTAACGTGCTTTCCGAGGCACGGAGGAAACTCGGTAGCTAATGGGTGGTCGCTCATCCACAGACCAACCTAGGCAAGCACGACCCGAGCGGCTTTTATTAGTTAGCCACGAGCTCCTCTTCTAGTGTTAATGATAATTAGTCTGATATTTCTAATGTTGACAGCTGGCAGTGACGATGTACGGTAACCGTCAGTTGGACAACCTGAATATAACCCAATGAATAATAAATGAATAAGAGGCATTCCTAATTACAAGTGATTTATAATGCATATTGAAATGAAACAATAAAACCACTGAATATTAATACTACATCGTGGAAATTGAAACTAACCTTGTTTCACACAAATTAGTAAGGGCTAACATTAATTTATGGGCTATCGCTGTCACGCCATTTTAACTCACAATAGACATATTTCTGGGTATTGGTATAATTTATTCACTTTAGTAGATAAGAGGTGACCCACATTATTGATACCACTTACGGGTAAGATTCAATCACGCAAACCTAAAAAAACTGCAGAACAACCTCTTATTACGACTTTGATTAATTTTGTTTTAATTTTACATAACAAACACTACGCCTGTAATCCCCATAGGGTAAGACAGAGGTGTACCTAATAGTACACCCACATATAAGCAGTTATATGTGGGTTAAGTTTCATGTAATAGACTTCGTGAATCTGACTCCGAGGCTGCTTCTCAAAAATTCCTGATGCAAAAACCCACTTGCACTTGCCTTACGCTGCAGAAGCACTTTGCCTTACCCTGGAATCGAATCCTGGACCTCATGCTGAGCAGTCTCGCTTGCGACCCACTCGACCAATCAGG
The DNA here is from genome assembly GCA_910589295.1 of Noctua janthe. Taxonomy (NCBI): domain Eukaryota; kingdom Metazoa; phylum Arthropoda; class Insecta; order Lepidoptera; family Noctuidae; genus Noctua; species Noctua janthe. Next base: position 7,239,290 of record OU342561.1, read on the forward strand.
CAGTCTGTTTGTTTTATTAAGTCTTACAAAATTAATCCAGTTTTTGTTGAAGTTGAACAGGAATCACCTCACGCTGATTTTCCCGAAAAGGATGAGCAAACACACACGCCATTTGAGGAAGTGATGGTTATGGTGATGCCTATTCTGATTAACTGGGTACACATTCATTCAACGTCAGGTCAAATCCTTTTTTTTTTGGATGGGAAATCATCAAATGACCGCCCCACTCTGGGCGGAGCGGAAGGGAGTGTCAGACTTGTATTGACTAAAACCCATCCATGTTCCTTCTTTGCCCTTTGTGTTCCAGGGCCAGGGTATCTCTTTCGAACAGTCCCGCAGCAGGTCCACTGCTTAGCAGTTGCACTTCAGTATCATCACTATCAGCCAAAAGCAGTTCATTGCTGGACATAGGCCTCTCTAATTGCAGCACTTCTTGCAACCCCCAAACCTAGTAGTAAAGGCAGTCATTAATGATTAACAATCGAAATTATACCATGACAATGAAACAGTTCTAGATAAAAAAAGATCACATTTATACAAATAAATAAAATTGAAGTGCCTGATTGTAATTTCAAAATAACAGTTTTTTACAGAATGCATATGAAAGTAAATACGGTATTTAGATCATTTTTTTTTTTAATTTCTGTCTATCTGACTGTTTGTTTGTTCCGGCTAATCTCCGAAACGCCTGGACTGATTTTGACGGGACTTTGACTGGCAGATATCTGATGTTTTAAGGAGTAAGGCTACTTTTATTTTAGAAAAAAAGGATTAAGGTTCCGTGCAAAAAACTTAAAACACCTGAAATTGATAAACAAATCCGATTTAAACAGGGGTGTAATATTTTTATAATAATTTCTCGCGGACGAACGTCGCCGGCAATAGCTGAATTTAAGCTTGAAATCAATTACCAAAGTGTCGCACCGAACTTCATCAAATCGATGACACTCTATTTCGATGTAAATATTTACCAGTAAACTTTTCGACACGGTACATCAAACATCATAGGCACACTCGACAATCCTTCACCTTGCCAATCTACCAATCAAGCGTGACTTCGGATCGCTAAAAAACCGTTATTACCTAATAAGAACAGAATTATGCCAAGTTCATTGGGCATTATAGTTATTTCGATTGTCTGAAGTAAGTGCGAGACAATGCAACCAATTGTCGACAAAATAATGTAGTTTCGTGTGATTTTTCCCTTCAAAACTAGTCGACACATTCGTTTATTGTCAATTGTTGCGTTTAAATACTACATAACATAACATTACGCCTGTAATCCCTGAAGGGTTAGGCAGAAGGTGTTTAGTTCTGTTCAAACTTTACGGCGGCTCGGAAGTTAGCTGCGAGTGACGGTCTGCACATTATACAGTAAAGACGATGGTGCCTTTGCGCCCCGCTGATACCTAAAATTGTGTTCTGCGCAGCTTTACGTTAGATGTTTCGACCCGCAATACAGTTTGAACCGTTATGCCTGCGCTGACCGTCACTCACGGCTAACTTCCGAGCCATACAGTTTGAACGGAACTATACTACGTTTCGCCAGTTATGTTTAAGCCCCATGTCAAAGGGGGCGGACCTGAAGCCATAAACCGGGCACAAATCCAGACTCTGGTACAGCTGCTGAGAAATTCCTGATGGAAAACCTCAATAATACTTTGACCGACCTAAGAATCGAATCCAGGACTTCATGCTCAGCAATCGAGCAACCGTTAGACCAACGAGGTAGTTTAAATAATAATGCAGATGAATTTATTGTAAAAAAATTAATAGGAAAAAAAAAACAAACAGAGAGGAGATCTGTGTTTCAGCTGTGGGGACGTTGTATACCGATTATGCTAAGTAGCGTGGATATGGAAATTAGTAATCAAACCAATTAAAGTCAGCCTTAGTAGTCCATTAGACATCAGTTTATGACTATACGGAAGGTAATATTACTAATACTTCCTAAGAATGGCACCCACGGACAGACGATAACCAAAAGAAAACTCCTGTGATATGAGAGCTTAAGAATGAGCTTTTGTGCAGTTTGTAAAATACCTAATAGGCACGATGCTGGCTACGGTTTTTTTTTATTGCTTTATAGGTCCGCTCGATGAGAAGAAGCAAAACATTCAGAGAAGTGGAAGAAATGGGGAGAGACCTTTGCCACTTAACCCACAATCTCATCTGAAGGAAAGCAATGAATGTGATACGCAACGGATCCTCATCCATCGTAGATCTCATAAAATACATCTTCTATGTCCAGCTAAGTTATTAAAAAAAATTGTTTATTTCTTAACCAAATCAAGACAACAAGTTAATGATTGGAGCCTCCTTTTAAGTAAAAAATACCTGTATTAGGAGACTCTGCTCTTCCATAGCAAGATAATTTTACATAATAGAATTACAATTATTCACGTGTATGGGGATGGGAAGGGTTTGTGTGTGTTTTGTGCGTGTGGGTGTGTGTCTATGTGTGTGTGTGTGTGTGTGTGTGTGTGTGTGTTTTGTGTGTGTGTGTGTAGAGAGAGAAACGGGTGAGTTAAACTATGTGTTGCAAGAGCGCCTCAGTATATATGTAAGTAAGTGATTTTATCAATTTTAGTTAAAGGTTTAAATTGATTTTTATTAATCTTAAAACCGTCATCTAACCTCTGATATATTCGTATCTACACATCAGGACATTGATAACTTTGTCAAGACGGAGGCTGCCCCGCTTAGCAATTCATAGTTATCGACACACGTGCGTCAAAAAACATCTTCTAAATATTGATTAATCTATAAAATATTAGTTAATACAAATAATGATAACTTTAAATGAATTATGAGGCTAACAGAATGTCCACACCGAATATACTCTTTCGTTTGTCCTCGACCCAACATTGAAACCGAATTGGTCAAATGTAAGATACATTTAAATACTCTAAAACATTCAAATTGCATGCAATCGCGCAATAATTACCAAGTTACGAATCAAACATTGAAAAAAGGGTATATAATTAACACGACTTTTTTTGCGGTTACATTTCGTATCAAAATAGGTTAATGTCGCTGTTATATTGTGTATAATTTATAGTACCTACGTTGGTTTAGTATTAGGATATGATAATCTTATAGCGGAAGGAAGGATGACGGTGGCATAGACCTTGCAGCTACTTCCTTTAACGTAATCGGAACTGGTGCACTCACTATCAACCTCCACACGACCCAATGAAACGTATACCGCGTATTAACTTGTTAATTTCTTATTAAAAAACAATGTCAAGTCAACCGATTACTATCGTAGAAAATGCTTGTTTTTAAACTTGTTTTACTTGAAATTACGATATTATATTTATATAGCGGCTTTATAGGCTTTTGGGTTCACAGGTATTTATACCCAGATACAACGTTGCACACGGTTATTGGGCTATAATCCACCAAGCAGGCATAGAGCGAGACGGTAGATGTCACAAATTTTAGAATTTTTGGTTTCAGCACACAATGTTTTCCTTCACCGTCTTAAGAACAGTGGTGATGAAATAAATCAAAGTAAAGTGCCTGCCAGGATTCGAACCACCTACGACACCTACTCACATTTGACTTATACATCATTTCAGCTGACTTATACAATGACGCCTAATGCTAATAAATACGGTTTCTTCACATTGATCATGACATCACCTGGTGTCGATAATTATGAACTCTGTAATGCAATTTAATTTTATTATTAAAATACACGTCAAACTAGATATATACCTGTTTTTAGATAGCATTATTTACGAGTAATATTTGAGAGCTGATCATTGACACATTTGACATAACCTACTCATTAAATTATCTGTCTGTAAAACGAGCAGAGGTAGGTATTGCTGAATTAATTAAGTAGTATTATTAGGTATGTTAATAGCAGCTTGTAGAAGGTTTGTTTTTAAGACCCAGTTCAGATAATTATAATTTAATGAAACTACAGGTGCTAAATCACTAGTAAATCAATAGTTAGTACATACCATCGATATTTCCACACCAGATAAAGGCCAAAGAAAGGTACGGATACTTGTTGGTTACTATTCTTTATCCTGACAAAACTATTATCATTATATTTTCGACTAGGATCGTTGATCATCAGGTTATCATCATCTGTCTAGCCTTTTCGCAACTATTTTGGGACCGGCTCCCAGTCTAACCGGATGCAGCTGAATACCAGTATTTTACATGGAGCGACTGCCTATCTGACCTCCACCACCCAGTTAGAGCTGGGTAATACGATACCCTTGGTAAGACTGATCATCAGGTTATAAATTTAGAAAAATAAGTAAACTAAGAAATTATGTTATTGTTAGGAATTTTATTTTTCTATGTTCTAACTATTTTTGTATGTTCCAATATCTTACTAAAGTTTATATTTTTACATTCTTAAACTGCCGAAATTAATTTTCTTAATAGCCGCTTCATTTGTTAACTTAGATCATAACTTTATTGTGCATGCTGTGGTCTCCTATAAGTGAACGAGTACACCTACATAATACCTTAGTTGTCCATTATCTAGTAATGTTTGGTGTATATCTTTTGCAGGATATCCTAAAAAATATACTAAATTGACTTGCAATCTTTGAAAGTTGTATGAAATTACTATAACACAACGAATTGGCGTAGGGTTTCAATTTACTTACTTTTTATTTCTTTTAATTTCCTTTACACATCTACCAGCCATTTTTTTAAATCAGGAACAATGTTATAATAGACATGTGAGCATACTAGATCGGTAAAACGCGGCCCACATAGCTGTGGTTAAACCCTATGGTTACAAAGACAGTAGGTAGATCTCGTACAGGCTTACGTGACCACTAGCACGACTCAGAATTCGTGCTAGCTCCATTGTGATAACAAAGATACCTTTGCTGTTCAACCAACCTTGATTCTACGAAATACGAACTAAACTCCAATATCTTATGAAAAGAAAGAATTGCAGTAACAAAAACGGATGTTAATTTACAACTTTTCAGTGAACATTTCTTTTATTTTATACTCACATCGGCAATTGTTTTTATTCCATTGATACTTTGAAAAATATTAAATATCTAATAAAAGACATTTTGCAACACGACAAGGTTGTATATTGCGTATTTACTGAACCATGCATGCTTATGAATTTATGCATTTTGTATACTTAAATTTTTTATTTTGTAGGCATTTTTGGTAAAAAAAAAAAAAAAAAAACTTGAGGAGCTCGTGGCTAAATAATAACAGAGGAGCTCGTGGCTAAATAATAACAGCCGCTCGGATCGATCTTTAGGTTAAGCCGTGCTTGCCTAGGTTGGTCTGTGGATGGGTGGGATGTGTCTGTGTGGGACCCATTACATACCGAGTTTCCTCCGTGCCTCGGAAAGCACGTTAAGCCGTTGGTCCCGGGTGTCATTTGTAGATCTTTGACAGTCGTTAGGTAGTCAGTGGCCCAAAAAGTCTGACAACCAGTCTTACCAAGGGGTATCGTATTACCCAGTACTAACTGGGTTGTGGAGGTCAGATAGGCAGTCGCTCCATGCAAAATACTGGTATTCAGCTGCATCCGGTTAGACTGGAAGCCGACCCCAACATAGTTGGGAAAAGGCTAGGCAGATGATGAGGCATTTTTGGTAAAAAAAAAACAATTCCGGCAACTAGCTATGCATGTTTTCTTTAAAAAAATCTCCAACAGTAGACGTAGCGGACTACGGGAATAAGTTCTAAGCTCGTAGCACTTGTAGTCCTTATCCGACTACGGCGTAGCAAGGGTTGCGTAGCTGTATCATCTCTGGATTTATTGCTCACACAAGCATTTGATTACTACGGATTTTTGTCTAATTCTCATAACTTTTTACCGAACAAAAAATCGGAAGTGTTTTTTTTAGTTCTGCAGTAATAATACCACTGTATAAATTCAAACTCCGGGCTGCTTGCATCTGAGAGACATTCGTTATGAAATTCCTAATAACTATTTGCCCTACCTATAGAAATCGAACCAAGCATCCCAATCCAATATACTCATGCTCAGCAGTCGTGATCGCAATCACTAGACAAAACAAGGTAGTTTTCTAGTCGTTGAGGATTAGCATTAAATACTAATCCCACTGCTGGGGCAGTGCGTGTTAATAGACGGTGGGCCCAGTGTGTTGGTGGATGTGTGGTCTTTACACGAAGTATATTTGTCTATTTTATGTAATCGTTGATGTGAAACATGACTATTCTAACACGCAACGGCGACCTCTAGCGGCGCATTAGGTAATTAACATGCACTCTGTCGAGGCGGTGTTGAGGCCGCACTAAATAGGACAGAACCGGCGGAAATTGTTTTACGAATGTTTTGTTTACTAACATTACGTATGTCTGTGAACTATGTCGTCGTTACGGTGTGGGGATTGGTGATTAGAGGGTACTTTTTACATTTGTCAGCTCGCCTTGACAACTGCATCTTATGGTAAACGAGGATGCGTATACGGTGTTGCACGCACGCGGGCGTAGAAGAAATCCACTCATAATTTAATAGTTACTCCTTTGCTGGCACTAAAAAGCTACTTATTGGCCTAAGACTGCACCACTTCCACGGCGTTATCGGGGGGAAATAAAAACTCTAGAATTTCGCACAATAAACGAGTTCACAATTTGTCATTTATTTTCTTTGTGTTAATAATTTTGGAAGATCAGTCAGTCAGTGGGACTACGAGTAGGTAGTAACCATTTTATTTTAAATTCCTTCATCCCGCGTCCGTTTTATTGTTATTATATACTCCTCATTGTCCCTTTTATGTACAAGAACTAAGCTTCTTTTCCCATAGGGGCTTTTCTAAATATACTCAGTCATTCTATTATCCATTTTATTAATCCAAATCGACGCAGATAAAAAAATTATTAATTTTTGAGACTGATTTGAATGTTAACAAAAGCTTGAATGAAATATCAGATGAAGATGATGATGGATGTTGAAATACTCTAACAAACACCATCATCATCTGCCTAGCCTTTTCCCAACTATGTTGGGGTCGGCTTCCAGTCTAACCGGATGCAGCCGAATACTAATATTTTACATGGAGCGACTGCCTATCCGACCTCCACAACCCAGTTAGTACTGGTTATTACGATACACCTTGGTAAGACTGGAATGACGCGTGAAATCAGCTGTTCACTTCCAGCCTAGCTACAGAGTTTATCGAACTCGTCGTCGCGCTTGCCGTTCGCAACGTGCGTTTAACCACGGTAACGGTAACGGTATACATTGCGTATGAGAAAATAAAACAAATTAAAAAAAACCTATTGGATTCCCATAACGTTCGTTAGTACGTGAAATAATTTCTTGTACTGGTCACCTTATAGTATCATAATTATACTGAATTTACCCCATCAGTCTGCGGAGGGCTGTCTCACACCCTGTACAGCATCATGCTCTGCCATTGTCCCGTTCTACTTGGGGTCGGCGCAACACGTTTTCTTCTTCCATTCTGCCCATCAGACGTCACACAATTAAATCACGAAGATCAGTTACTTTCCTACAGACACGCAGACGCCATTTTAAACTGAAAAACACTTGTTTTGTATGTCGGAAAAAGGTGTTGGAAAATAAAAAAACAACTGTCCCTTATATAAATATTTATTTACTAAAGACTAAACTAGAGATACAGATTTTATAACACGATAAAAAAAACAGCGGATGTGGTATAGATACCACAGGACACCTTGTTTAAGATCTTAGCGATGGTTACCCTTTTTAACGCTTAGATTGGATACAGAATCATAGCTCGATTTACCGTACAAAGTTATCAAACTGTTAGAACCGACGACGAAGCGCAGTTCAGTGCGTTTTCACGGCCAAAGTGATATCAGTTTTGCATACATTGAAATAAAGTCCAAAACTAAATAAACTTAATGATCTCAGACTATATCTAAGATTAGGCCCACCATCGCAAAAAAAAAAAAAAACTAACCTGTGGAAATCTTACACTATTGCTACAAAATTGTAAGTACTACAGAGTTCACTGACACTAAGTGGTACATACTGGTTATTATTAACATGAATATTATAAAGGAGTCGTTACTAACTGATGATAATTTCAACGCACCCAGTCCTTATCTATTTTTACACCTATAATGATAAAGGATGCTTTCTCGCCAAACGGGCCAGCATAGAACAAGTGCCCAACGCAGTGCGGTTTTCTTTGGCAAACAAATATCAACGCAGTGCTGTTTTCTTTGGCAAACAAATATCAACCTTGCGAGGATAAAATTAAAGTTGAAAATAAAGCAACTTCCAATATGTTTGAGAGAGTATTAAAACGGTAACCGCATCCCTACGTCCTCTTTGATGCTCTCTCGGATTAATTTATTTTCTTAAGTTATTTGTGTTTTACTTTATTTTGAAGCACAATATTGATATTTGATTGGCAATTAAAACCGTGCTTCACAAGGTCTGTGGCCCATGGCATGGTTCCCACCTCCACTCGCCATAAAAAAGCTCTTCAGAAATTTCTCTGCAGCACTCAAGGACTCATCGGTTTCATTAACCAGCAGTATTCTGATGGAACATAATATCTTCCTCTACCTGATCACTGTAGATACGCGTGGCCACAGTCGGAACTCAAACTCTTGAAGTATTCATTTCAATTAGACCATACAGGGACTTTTGAATGTCACAAAAAAACAGAAACAAAGCTGCAGTCCCAGTCAAAAGGCATAATAACTTGTGAAAGTACTGTAGTTGCCCATTCCACAGCATAGATTTCTATGAAGAAGACTGGGCACGAAACTCCATGGACACTCTTTTCAATCATGTTGAGATTATATGTGAGAACGATGTAGAAAGACGTGTAAGTTAAGAGCGTCCAGAGTAAAAAGATATAATTAACAATTCAAAAATAAAATAAACCATGGCAGCTAAGAGACCAGTCCCTACTGACGGCGCCTGTTCGCGAACATGACGCATGGATCAGCACCATTCAGCTCAACCATTTTGAGTATGACATTCCAGTAAATAATTGCATACTTGCTTGGTACATAGATTGAATCTATACCATGCAAAGATATTTTTCCAATCTTCTGCAACTTTCACAATAACTTCACATGGTAATCAATTAGTTTGCCCCTATGGTTGTGGAGCAGGACCAGCATTGAGCCAAGCACTTTTGCACCCTATGAAAGATGAGTACTTTAGCTACCCTGAAACCTGGCTGAACTAGTTGGCACGTTTCTAGTATTAAGCCCCGACTCCACCAAAGCAAAGACGAACGGAGCGGAGACGTGCGGAAACCGACCACTAACATTAGTTGAAATCTAGATCGCGTCTCGTCTCCCCTTGTATCAAATCTTGCACATCTCCCCGCTCCACTCGTTTTCGCTTTGGTGGAGTTCGGGCCTTATAGTGGTGTCTGTCACCTCTTGTACTAAATAAATGCATTTTTTTTAACGCCGCCATCTCGTTGGTCAATACAAATTCAATTTCATTCAACCGCTAAAAGAACCATGGCGAACTAATAATTGTGTGTGCAAGCAGTGACAATGAAAACCTTCAATGAAACAAAAAAATCATCCATCAACGGGGGTCACTTTGATTTTTTTTCAGTGGAAGTGACCTCACAAGAATCTTATGGCTTAGTGTAAAGAAAATGAGGATCACAGTGACTTTGACAGCACAAAATCAAAGGTAAAATAATTGTTAAAGGGCTGTTCAAGTCTACAGCGATCTCTAGATGTCACGGTAACAATTATCTTTAACTAAAAAAAAAAAAAGAACAATTTATTTGCGAATTATTTTTATGCAACTTATTAAATAATACAAAAAGAAACTCTCAGGCTTATAAACAAGTATTAGCATAAAAATAACAGACAAAATTTAACAAAATATCAGTCACGAACCAAATCTCCTGTCATAACTAATTCATTAGTAGCGGCCCCGGTATATTTTTGGAATAACATCTAGATTATTACGAATTCAGAAATTGCATAGTTGTTGTAACAACAATCAGAGAAAAACTTATTTTTGAAAAGGTTGATATAAACAAAACAAAAGTACACACTATTTATAAGTAAAAAGGTACAGGCGAAAAACTAATTCCTTTAAATTACGTAAATTAAATCAATGATTTAATAAGTAAAAAAAAATAAAATTTAAATATATAATAATAGAAACACACATGAATAAAAGTTATTTTCAAATAAATCTTAACTAAACCCTTTCACACATTTTTTTTGGTTTTTTTTTTTGTTTTACTAGTTTTTTTTTTGCTATTTTTGTTTGTGCGTAAATGCAATAACATAACACATCAGTATTGCAAGTTACGGTATTGTAAATATGAGAATGATACAGACGTCCAGACAAAAAAACTAAATAATATAAATATTTTTTAATAATATTAGTAAATGTTTAGACGAAAAACATGCGGCTGAATTGCAGCATCTTGTCGAGGACACGAAGACGCTTTGGCTTAAGTTCAAGTTCGCGGTTGTCGAATCGCTCGCCACTGTGAATCACAAAGAATACCTTAATCATAACACAACATCACACCTGTTATCCCCGAACGGTTAGGCAGGGATGTACCCATTAGTACACATATTTCGCCAGTTATATGTAATAGAGGGCGAGCCTATTGCCATCAACCGGCACAAATCTAGGCTCAGTGGCTGCTACTGAGAAATTCTTGATGGAATAACCCAATAACACATTGCCCGACCTGGGAATTAAACCCAAGACCTCATGCTCAGCAGTCGCGCTTGCGATCCCTATACCAACAGTCCAGCCGCCTTGACAGTCCCTGCACCTACTAGATACATAATATATTAAGAAACAGCCTTAATATTATTATGTATTTAGCAGGTACAGAGGTTTTTTAAAAACGACCATTACGGTTCTGGGTTTATTTTGAACTTTATTTAAAGCACGTTCTTCTTCTTCTACCTACCCCCATTACAAAAAGCCGTGAGTTTATGTATGTATTTAATTCAAGCTAGAAGCTTTACTAAATGTACCTACGCTTGTTCTATGCATAATTGTTCTTAGCTGTAAGCCTTTTGTAACACCTTTTTAAACTTACGAGTGAGTGAGAGAGTGTTACTTACTGAGTGAGAGATCGGGCCCGAAGGCAGGCAAGATGCGCGTAGTACGTCGGGGTCGGGTAGGACACCGACCTCATGCAGCGAGAGTACAAGTGGCACAGGTAGTATGTGAGCTGCTCTACTTCATCATCTGGGATCTTGCCGTCATTGCAGACTGCGTGGTAGCGTGTCGGACGAGCTGTGCCTTTTATAGCTTGGTGGGATACCTGAAAAACGAATAAAAGAGTTATAAGAAAGATTTAAAAACAAACATTTTTGTAAAAAAAAATAAAGCACAAAAAGAACAAAGAACTGCATCCTGCAACAATTCTGACTCCTGTTTTAAGGTTTATTCAAAATACAACCAGAAGTAGGATTATCTGCCAATCGGTCTAAGTTCAGATATTTATAGTTGAGCAGTAGATTTGTGTCAAATGTAATAATTATCTTACACAAATGCTGCAGAAAAGCTGAGCAGATGAAGACAAATCAAACTCAGCTAGATTGCTGACTCGAAAATGATTAATTTTTCTGTAATCATCAGCACATTTAATGCACTATCTATAACTTCTTCTTTTAATTTGTTTATGCATGCTGTGTCTATCGCATCATATTGTACACTTGGTGTGTTTTTTTTTAGCTTGTATTATTAGAGTAAAAAGTGTAACAATTGTAGATAGGCCAATAAATAAATAACACACCGTAGATTTTAATAAATCTTACATACCAAGTAAAAGTCCAATTCGGACGAGTGAACGATATCTGTATCGACAACTGTCCCAGGTTCAACATTACAGCGCGCGTTGGCTCCTTCGTTGAACAATCTGAAAATAAAATGGGATTTTTTGCTTATTGAGCTATCGATAAACTGTACGTATATAAGATCACTTTTCAACCTTATTCCTAACGGCGTTCAATGGTTTGTCCATACATGCGAGCGACGCATATTAGAGACTTTTCAGAGCCACAACCTTCCACGCCCTCAGCTCACAGATACGCTCCACTACAGACTTTTAGTGCCTTTTATGTCGTTAACCTTTTGCACGTAAGAGCAAAAACACACGCGCGTGCCTTCCACGCGAATTCCAAAACTATTTAATTTTTTATACTCAGCAGCGGCACGGAATGTGGCCCAAACATAAACAAACCGATAACATGCGATTTTGGTATCGCGTATGAGAATTTCGAGTGGCAGTTGTTAGGACATTTTTTTGGTTAATTTAAGAGGTTAAGCAAATTAAAAATACTTTTTTTTCTTCTGTGACACTTAAAGATACTTATTATTATTAATTTCAGATTATTTCATTCCAGAACGGATTTAAGTATCCGGCTCAAAGGACCATTGAATGGGCTAAATCACGGACTGTTTTAAAATCGAATGCATGAGATGAATACGTGCCTCGTGTGATGCCGTTTCTGCACCAATAAGAACAGAACTTCTGGCTTCTTATTCGGACCCGCCAATCGTTGGTAAGCCTTGTGAACAGCCTGAAGCTCACCGTTCATAACCTGCAAGCGCACAATTTAAAAAATAAATATAAAATTGGTTAAGTTTTCTGGGATTATCTCCGTTCCAGTTGCAAGAAATGAACTATTCATTAATTTTAAAGTTATTAGCTACAGCAAAATAACTTTAGGATTCTCATACGTAGGCCATCTTTTTTAGGCCGATTTTTTCGATTGCGACAGTCCCATATTACGAGCGATTGTTGGGGGAGGCGAGTCTTCGCCCGGTAAAAGGCTCGGTCAATAGCTAATCTTAATTCAATATTTTTTTTATTCCGGATTCAAATCCTAGAAAAATTATTGAATTGTATACCTGAGCAAATTGTCCTTCGGATACGCCATCGCGGAACACAAATATCTTCTTTGGAAGGAAATTATGATTACGTTCCTTGTACAGCTTTAGGTGATCAAACATCATTTCTTCAAACTGGACGATCACCTCTTTCTGTTAACATAAATAATACATATTTGAACTTAGAATTTTAGATTTAATTTACTTTCATTGCCTCTATAATTGCAAGGTATCTTTTTTAGTGCTATGTAGTCTAGGTTGATTGTTTTTTGTGATAAAAAACTGCCTTCAATAAATAATGCTGTAATTTATGGCTTATAAGCTAAGTATTGAATACGAAAAATAAACTCTATACAGTTGACTATAGGTCACAAGTTTATAAATTCTGAAAGGGTTACTTACCTTTGGCGTTTGTATGCTAAGCTCAATGTTATACACGTAACATTTAGGGTCCATGGAAGCGGTCACCGCTGCAATGCTTGGTACATTAGACTGAAAGAAAATTATTCAGGTATAGTATGTCAAAAGGTTGCGTATTGACCGACCGAAAGTTCGGTTTGTCGACCGGAGAAAGTAGTTCGACGAAGACAAAACTTCATATAAACGCGTAATAGTAGGTGCACTAGACCAAAGACCGGCAAGTCATAAGTTTTGAAGCTTTGCCTCTGTGTGGTGTTACTCTGTGACGCGACGTTATTGCTGTAAATGCCTGCTGAATATTCACCGTCTAAATGTACTGTTTTTTTTTTTAATTTTTTGACGCTTTTTTCGCTACGAAAAACCTACATTTAAAATGAGCCTTAGGTTTGTTCCCGGCATCGCAAGTGCGACTTGTTTGATTCCTTTAGGTTGGTTCCCGGCAAAGAAAGTGTTAATGACCATGTCTACCAAGAGTCTTGGTGTTCAGTACAGTCACGTGCACTAATATGTATACACGAAGCAAATTTTAAAAAGGTTTGGTTCAACTGTATTGACTAATATTTTACGTTTTCACAAACATAGTACTTATTTCGGAAGCCATATTATTACGGAATAGATCTTATCTCAAATTAGAAACCGTTATTGTACGAGAAAATCGATTTTGAATTTTGCTAAGTGTTTACTTACATATTATTGCTCGTGAGTGTACACAACATAATAAAGATTGTAACTGTTCATACCTGATCAGGTGAAGGATGAGTGACATCGGCGCCCACGACCATAACTCCTCCGTCTTTCAAACACTTGGGCGTGGTGACAGAATCTATCGCTTGATTTATTCCCATCAGCTTTGAATTCACCTGTTGGCAAATAGTACACTTATTGTGAATGTCTGACCACATAAACTTCTGCAGCACGCGTAGCATGACCAACGTAGCAACGGATTTTGTCGACGGAAGAATCGACAAAATTCTTCCGTCGTGTACGCGTGCTGATCATAAAGACATTTTTAATTTTATCCTTAACCTCATAGCATACTTATAAGCAGTGCATAGGATCGTCATAACATTTATCTAGCTGATACCGAACCGAGGTGATCCGGTTCGTGACGGTGCCTAAGTAAGCTTTGCAGTATGGAATTTCATAGAAAGAATCCCGAGCAACGCAAATTGAGCCAATTCTGATCCTGGGAAGTGCCAATTACTATTCGTTGGCCTCGTCAACGGTGAATACGCGGTTTATAGGGCAGTTGCGAGCGGCAGTAGACATTAATCGTGTTCTCACAGGGTAAAATAGTAGACAATCGCTCGCTAACTTCTGTTCAAACTTTATAGCGGTTCGGAAATTAGCTGCGAGTGACGATCTGCGCAGAAGTTACTGATCGCGGCCGAGGATTTAAATGATGTAAGAACGCACTAGTAAATATATTTTGAAAACTTGAACGTTAAAAAAAACTCACTAACAATTTATGTAATAAAATAATATTGGAGAAAAAACAGCCATGAAGAAGGAGTGGGCTGGCCATGTCGCACGGATGCAGATATGGGCCAAGATCATCACACACTGGACGCCTGAGCAAGGACAGCGCCGTCGAGGTCGAACGCAGCGAAGGTCGCGTAACGATCTAATCATGATTGCGGGGCTAACATGGCCAGATATCGGACAGGATTGAGAGGTATGGAAGGAGAAAGGGACACGATGGAGACTAGTAAATAATAATAATACTAGCTTTTGTCCGCGGCTTTGCCCGTGTGGATGTCGAAAAATATCCGATTACTTACCTTCATCCCCCCCTTTGTAACCCTTTGGGGCTAGAATTATCAAAAACGCTGAGATACGTATAAATAAATTTTGAATCGTCAGACTAAACACAAAATTTGAAGATCATAACTTTAAAACTGACGGACTTTCATATAAACTTCCATCCCCTATTTTACCCCTTTAGGGGTAGAATTAAAAAAAATCCTTTCTTAGTGGATACTTACTCTTCACAAAAACACACCCTCCAAGTTTCATGTCTCTAGGACCAGCGGTTTGGCCTGTGTGTTGATATATCACCCAGTCAGTTTACCAATTTCTATACATGGTCTATATTTTCATACACGAAATATTTTAAGAGTAACTTCTATAAGTCGTAAAGTCGCCATAAAAACAAAAAAAAATATCTGAGTGTTTTTTTTTTACGAAATTATTATAATTCTAAAATTTGTTGAGACTTTTTGCATAAATCTTTTACTCCCATATTCTAACAATGACAGTAGATAAATACGACGTAATGGATGCTTAAAAATAAGGAGCCAGTATTTATTTTGTGGGTCAAGTAATTTTAAATTATTTATTTTTTATAAAAAAATATACCCCTTGAAATGGCTTTGTTATAGCCGTTAGATGATTCCCTAAAAAATATTTCGTGTAAGAATAGTTAGACCTTATATATATAATATAAAAGATTTACCTTCAACAGAATGTTTTTAGCAGTCATGTTATTCATCCGACGCACAGTCGCTTCCTTCACGCACTGCGTCAAAATGCCCACTTCTCGCTCAGCAAGTTGTTTTACCTGTGCAAAATCGTTAGTTAAGTTTTTAATCAAAATAGACTCACGTTGCTAGCTTTATGGACTATACGTACTAATTGGAATAAATATCGGAACGGTGAGTTTTAAGTTAAAGGTATTTTCAGATGATTAAATCTCACACAATACCTTATGGTAGTCATCCTTGCCCCTCGCAGAAACGATGATGAAGACAAAACGTACTTCACTGTACAATTTCAACAAATCGCTGTGCAGCGTCTTCATTTTACCATTCACAATGACATATTTTGGCCTTGCAATGCTCATACCCATCTGGGTGCCAGTACTCATGATCTGAAATATTTTAATATCACCAATAAGGGTATCATTACGCAATTCAGACATAATTCTACTACGTGTAAACAAATGTTTATACATCTTATACGGATGTGACGCACACTCGTGAAATGAAAAGATTAAGCACATTTCGATCTATTTGTCTTTCACCATGCATGAGACTTCTTTTTTGCGACAACGTTCTAAAAGCAATGTCTTATCCGCACGAAAAATACGTGATCTTTGAAAACTCCATGAAAATCAATTTTGAATATTTCTATATACATTATGTTTTGGTACAGTCGCGGACAGTAAAATTGCAAAACTATTTTATTTAATATTGTTGTCTCATCATCTGCCTAGCCTTTTCCCAACTATGTTAGGGTCGGCTTCCAGTCTAACTGGATGCAGCTGAATACCAGTATTTTACATGGAGCGACTGCCTATCTGACCTCCACAACCCAGTTAGTACTGGGTAATACGATACCTCTTGGTAAGACTGGTTGTCAAAGTTTTTGGGCCAGTGACTTCCTAACGACTGTCAAAGATCTACAAATGACAGCCGGGACCAACGGCTTAACGTGCTTTCCGAGGCACGGAGAAAACTCGGTATGTAATGGGTGGTCACCCATCCACAGGCCAACCTAGGCAAGCACTAAAGATCGCTTAACCTAAAGATCGACCCGAGCGGCTGTTATTATGTAGCCACGAGCTCCTCTTTAATTTAATATTGTTGTCTATTAATTTAAAACGATAATAAAATATTGTAGTTACTAACATTATGTTTCGATCCTCACCAACATGTAGCAATAACTTCGGAGACATAATGCGACTATTTTTTTAATCTGGGTGACTATTTATGACTATTTCTTAACTATTTTTTAGCATACTCAAAATTTATTTTCATGAAGTTTTCAAAGGTGAGAATTGTGTGGTGAGGGACACGAACATACGCGCTTTGACGTGGAGTTGCGGACACCAGCCCGTTATACAATACAATATAATACAAGTGTCTTGAAATAAGAACGTATTACAATCATGCTCAACCTTTTCATCTCAAGTGTACGTCAAACAAAAAAAGATTGTTTAACAGCGACACAATCAGAAAATGATGACAAAAACATGAAAAAAATGATGATCTTACCAAGCTAATCATAGAATCATACTCATTCTTTGGGTCGGTATCAACAGCGATGAGAGCCCATGATTGTAGCGCTTCCGGTTTCAGGAGGCGCATTGCCTGCCATTGTCCGTTTCTGCGAAATAAAATGTGTTTTATAGCCATCTAGAAAATTTACTCTATCTGTTAATAATAATACTGGTATCCAGCTGCTTCTGCCGACCCCAACATACTTAAGAAAAGAGCGCATTAGAAGACATAACTGCTAGCATCAGCAATCGGCGAATTTCCAGATTAATGCTGCATCTTGTTTTAAAGACTTGCTGCTTTTGAATATTGCACATATAAAGGGTGTAAATAGACCCTTAACATAGCCGAAAGGCACTTGTTCTCCCCGTCACTGCGATCATTTTTTTTGTTCTAGACCATACCTGGGAACCTTCTAGTTACGGAGATATTGGGGTTCAAAGTTCCAACTTTTTCACAAGTTTTTTTTTTAAATACATGTTTTTAATGTAAGATTAGAAGAGACACCTCCAGGATCCCCGTACTATTCAATCCATCCACCAGCACAATGTTTTGAGTGCTTTCCATCGAGTCCTACCGTAAAACGTGATTATACACCCCAAAAAAAAAAGTCGATTCCCAGCAATAATTTTTGCGTAAAGTTACTTAGTTTGATGTACAGAATGCTTGGTTGACAGCTATGTGAAGGGTCTGTTTACACCCTGTATGATCAACCAATTTTTCATTGTCATCAAAAGTTCACTAATTTGCATGGCCGTCACACGATCTGACCAAGACAAGGCCTAAGGCCCTACCATGACGACTTAAAGCAGGAGTAATTCCAGTGTGGGAAAGAGATGGCGCTAGACAACTTGTATACCTCTGTATCTTTCCCTCACTGGAATTACTACTGCTTTAAGACGTCATAGTAACCCCCCTGGACTTTAAAAAGAGACTGTGACACCAGCACGCGTGGCTTGACCACCGTAGAAACGCGTTTTGTCGACAGAATAATCGACAAAATGACAGATCAACAAAGGAAATCTGTCATTTTGTCGATTCTTCCGTCCTCAAAACCCGTTTCTACAGTGGACATGCTGCGCGTGCTGAATTTGTCTCAGAGTTGCTTTAATAGTCAAACACCTTCTTATCTAGTTAAAAAAAATGTTTCGTAAAATTCTGTACTAAAGCTCTAAGGTGATATGCAAAATACCTGGGTCTAGCCTTGCCATTTCCAATATCCAAGACCGGTGGCTCCAAAACTTTTGCGTTGACAGTGTAATACTTATCAGAGATCTCCAGGCCAAACTTCTTGAAGCTTGGATTTTGGGAATATTTCATCTAAAACAAAAAGCGTATAGAAATGAACTTCATTATCATATATCCGATACTAGAGACCCCAAAAACCATGAAAATGACACTTATGACAAAAAGTTGACAAATTTTTATCGGCACCATCTTGTCATCACCATCTCCCATCCACTTTCAAACCTCATCGCCAACAACTTAACCTTATCCATCCCAATCCTAACCTTACTTAGAGCTGCTTAACTCCACCTATTCATTCTAAATTCCGATCTTACCCAATGTAATTTCTAAACCACATTCTAATAATAAAAGTATGAAGTAGCTTGGACCCTGTTCCCGATACCGGTGGGCTACAATTTTTTATATTTCTAAATGTTTTTTATATTGTTTTTAGTTTAAGAAATATTTAAAAATGTATAAGATTTGTGAAAAAGTAAAAGAAAAAGTATGAAACTCGTACTTCATTTTATTTAAATCCGAAAAAGTATCAACTCCTTCCGATTACGCACGACGGTACACACGCATACACACTACAATATTTTCTAGTAATTTTATCGTATTTATTTTTTGCGAGAGAGCGATACACCCGTCCTTCCAGGAGCGCTTCTGAGCGCGGAATGATGCCACGCGAGTGCAAAATGTATGAAGAATTCGGCAAATGTTTTTATTTTAGCTAATAATTGAAAAAATATGTTGATTTTGATACAAAATAATTAGCTGAACCTATAAAGGACTATATATGCCGCAATTTGTTATATTTTTTAAGATAAAATATGCTGTAAATTCACCTAAACTGGCACCTATTTTGACCCTATTTTTTTTAATTTTCTGCGATTATTGTGATGGGAAAAACGTATTTGTGCGAAAATTTTGTATGACGTCATACAATTTTTCTGATGCCAATCTGGAGATGAATATACTATTTTTAAATTAAGACCATCATATTTTGACATTTGTGATTGCTTATAGATTAAAATGGTACCTGCAAAACACTGTTATTTGTAGAAAAATGTAATAGCGTCCTTAAAAGATTTTCGAGAATTCACTAGCCACACCAAGGAATCGAACCGGCTAAAATAAAAAAAACAACCTCCTGCACCTCCATCAATTGATAAGGTCAATAATAAGAATCAAATCTCTCTAACAAACATGATAAATAAAATGTGAGAAAAACCTTAAAATCCAAACTTAAAAACTCAATGGGATAAGGCAAATCACTTTCACTCAAAGGTCCATCCGATTACTTATGTTAGTATCTAATTTATAATAATCTTTGACGTCAACTATTAATTAAAATGACGAAGAACTATTTTGATAAGAAGGTTGCAATTTGCACAAACAAACACATGCAAATAGCAAAATTCTTTTCTTCAATTGTTAACTCAAAGGTCCATCTGATTACTTATGTTAGTATCTAATGAACAATTATCTTTTACGTCAATTATTTATTAAAATGACGAAGAACTATTTAGATAAGAAGGTTGCAATTTGTACAAACAAAAGACTTGCAAATTGCAATTTTGATGTAATATCGTCTCGTTTTTAATAATACACCTACGACAGTGGGTATGAGGAGCTCGTGGCTAAATAATAACAGCCGCTCGGGTCGATGTTTAGGTTAAGCCGTGCTTGCCTAGGTTGGTCTGTGGATGGGTGACCACCCATTACATACCGAGTTTCCTCCGTGCCTCGGAAAGCACGTTAAGCCGTTGGTCCCGGCTGTCATTTGTAGATCTTTGACAGTCGTGAGGCACTCAGTGGCCCAAAAAAGTCTGACAACCAGTCTTACCAAGGGGTATCGTATTACCCAGTTCTAACTGGGTTGTGGAGGTCAGATAGGCAGTCGCTCCATGTAAAATACTGGTATTCAGCTGCATCCGGTTAGACTGGAAGCCGACCCCAATATAGTTGGGAAAAGGCTAGGCAGATGATGATGACAGTGGGTATGATACTTACGTTGGAAACAACTTCAGTGATTTTCCTCAATCGCTCATCAGGTGGAGTGGCGGCTTCCTTTACCATCTTCGATACTTGAACTTCGTTTAGTTGCCTAGCCAATGGCTGCAAATATGAATTTATGTTTATTTATATTCAAGTTTGCACAGGCAAAACTGCGCATGCATAACCTTTCGTCTATGGTGACTTTTGGAATAAAACCGCCCAGTAAAAAAGAAAAGTCAAGTAGAAAATTTATTAATTAATTCGCATCATATAATTAATTATGCGTGTCGTTCGCATATGAAGGGCACACGGGATAAACATGCAATATCACAAAGACATTGAAATGAGAAATGGTTAAATTAGATTAAAAGACTTTTTAATCCTTGAAAAAGGGTACATTAAAGCTCGAGATGAAAGAAATTCATATTTATTTCTAAAAAAAATATATTTGTTTTGTGTATGCAGGACAAAAAACTCTTTCCTTACTTATATTTATTGAGTGAGAGCAAAAAAAAATTAAAAAAGTTAGAAAATACAGTTGTTTAAGCTTCACTATATTTTATATGTGATATTGCTTAGTTTTTGGTCCACAAAACTTGGAAATTGCTTGTTATTGCACTGTTTTAATATTTTTCTTTGAAGATTACTCCGTGGCTGTTCATTGTACTGCAAAATGTATTTTGTCGTTCCGTACCTTCGTACTATACTTCGATGGTATGGCCAGTTCAAAAAACATAAAAATGTGACATTGCATGTTTTGCCCTGTGCGCTCCATATGTTTTCCTACACACAATCGAGTGCAATTAGACATAAAGATGGAAAGAAGCTCACAGTGGTCAGATTTTCACAGGACTTTTTTATTTAGTTCCTAGAGGTGCGGAGAAGTAAAAAAAAAATTAAAATGAATTTTTAGACACTACGCTCATGAATGTGGTTTTCTTGAACATTTTTTTCTGTCCAGTTATCTGTGAAAAAGTATTAGTTACCAATGACAAAAGAAATCTTAGTCTTACACATTCGGTATTTTAGAAATAATTGAAGAAAACAGGATTTTTTCAAAAAAACTTGAAATATGCATTACATCGACAACAATGAATAAACACTTGCTTCGGCGAACACATGCTTGAAGGAAAATATCGTGAGGAAACTAGCATGCCTGAGAAATATTTCTCGACGGCATGTAAAGCCAAGTCAGAGGCCCATGAGCGGCATTAAAACTCTAGACACTAGATTAGGCACTAACCACACGATAAAGAAGAACAAATAAACAGCCTTTGATAGATACACACAGGTCACACTATTACGTCACAATATACATTCGAAGTTATTTGCAAATTAAAAAAAAACCAGCGAAAATTTAAAAAAAAAGTCACGCGCATCGACAATTTTTCTTTTCTACCTCTAGGAACTCAATAAAAACCTCCAGTGAAAATCCGACCACTAAAACCTTCGTTCCACTTTTTGAGTACTTTTTGTCTAATTGCACTAGGCTAATAAGTGTTTATTATTTTTATTTTAATATTTTTTTTACTGTATCAGAAAATACAAGATAAGTCATGACATACCTGCCCTTCACGCACAGTTAGAAATTCTATTGGGAAATAAATGGTTTTGTCCCTGGAGCCAACCCACACGCAATTGAGATTTGGGTATTTAATCCTGAAAACAAAAGTGAATTAATTAATTGTTCTTAAAATATAGGGAAGTGTTTCCAAAAGTATCAAAAAGTTTAAATCGATTTCTTTGTAGGTTTACAGCAACTGACGCATATAACAGACATATGTGATAGACACATTTCAAGTAAGGGCTCATTTACGGAGACGCGGCTCGTCACGCGGCGCGTTGTGCGGCAAGGTCCGCAGTAAATTCAAACAAATAGCGATGTATGAGATCGCTTACGGAGAAGTGATTTAACACGCGTTTGTTTTAAATGCAGCATTACTTGGTGACATCTCCGCGATGCACGCGGCGTTCAGCGCGGCGGCGCACGTAGCTTTGCGGCCAGCCAGTTTTGTTCACGGCGTGTAAAACGTAGCGATACCCGCGACGGAGCACGCGCCGCTTCACGCCCCG
The DNA here is from genome assembly GCA_910589295.1 of Noctua janthe. Taxonomy (NCBI): domain Eukaryota; kingdom Metazoa; phylum Arthropoda; class Insecta; order Lepidoptera; family Noctuidae; genus Noctua; species Noctua janthe. The sequence goes on from OU342561.1 coordinate 7,261,829, forward strand.
TGTCTCCGTAAACAACACCGTACATGTTTGTGTTTGCGCGGGTGATAACGCGGGCCGCTGCACGCGCCACGTCTCCGTAAACGGAAAAAAAGCGCAACACACCGCGCGAAGCGCCGGGTCTCCGTAAATGAGCCCTAACATTTGATAATTTTATCGAAGTAAGTTATTCCGTGATACAAAAAAATGTGATAGAGATAGCAGTACTAATAATTTTTTTTGCGCCGAAAGTACGTTGAGCGCATCAATCCTTTCACGACCTCCATTCAAAGCCGTAAATTTCTAGTCATTAGTGTCGTTCTGCGAATAAACGGTGACACGCTTGGATTGCACGGTGTTGACATTGTCGCCTCGAGCCTTCTCGATGCTCTGTATACAAAACCGACACTTACCTGTATTGCTTGTCCTGGGCGAAATAATCATAAACACTGGTTTTTCGCGAGCGGCCATCCTTTTCAACGATGGTGAAATACAACTCACGAGGTGGGGCTACTACGCCATTCGCAACGAACTCGCGACGATCACCCGAGCTAACACAGTTGCCGACCAAGAGTGCAGTTACCTGAAATAAGACCAGACTAGCATTTCGTGATGGTTGGATGACATACATTGATCGCTGATCGCTGGTTGGACCTGTTTAAGACTCTCGTAGACGAGGTAAGCCTGTATAAAAGAGAGGAGATCTATACTCCGGAGTAACTGGAACAAGGTTAAGGATGGTGATGATCGAATTTTGTATTTTTATTACACCTTTGTTTTTATCTACTGAAAATGGCTATTGTATGACAAGTCGCAAGCAGGGGTGCTTAGCGTCAGAAAAATATTCAATTATGAGTGTCTACGGAGATAATATCACCGGCTTACGGTTCCTTACTTTCCAAAAACTAAAAAAAAGAACAGAAAGATATTATGTACCATGGACAAGGAGCAAGTTTGCCAGAAAGCACTATAACAGTTTACATCTCTACTTCAAGATTTGCCAGTACAAATTAGTTAGGCATGTGACTAATTGCCAAGAAGTATTTTTCTTTGCTTTTCCCATCTTGTATTATTTAGCTGTTTTTGACATGGAAAGAAAAATTCCAGTGCGAGCAGGGTTTGAACCTGCGACCTTCCGATTCAGTACACCGGATGTCTTAACCAACTAGACAGTGTCTAGTTGGTTAAGACATCCGTTAGTGTCAAAAACAGCTATGTTCCCTACGCAGGGTTTGCGTATAAAATATTAAAAATTTGTATTATTTACCTTGAGGCCTTTTACAAAGCTCACGAAATAATCCCCGCCGCGTTGGTGCTCGACCGCACGATTAGGATCCAGTTTGAAATCTCTTACGAGAGCGTCGAACAAACTCTGGTGCCTAGGAAAGCCTTTATGGGCAACTGAAATATAAAATACTTATGCTATATTGTGGACTTTTTGCAAAATAATAATATGTTGTACAGTAAGTAATGTATGTATATGTGTAAATGTGTGTATGTGTATGTGTGTGTGTGTGTGTGTGTGAGCGTGTGTGCGTGTGTGCGTGGGTGTGTGGGTGTGTGTGTGTGTGTGTGTGTGTGTTTGTGTGCGTGTGTGTATATTACAAGATATTGTTTTACTTTATTGACTACTATGAAACTAAAAGGCTAGAATTATGAACCAGGTTTCAACGGTAATAACAAGTATTGACATTGGAAATTTTGTTCTATTATAGGTATTTCTACGTGAAACTGAACAAAGTCAAAGGATAAAGAGTTAGTATTATTAGTATATTGTAACAAAATAAAAAATGTTATGCCGCGAGCGATTTAAAACTTTATAAGACATCAATAAATAAATCGAGAATATTGTTTAAAAAAAAAAATTGAGGACACTGCATTTCTTTTGACCCGCTGCGTTTACAAAAATACTAAACTTAGCCCTCCATAAAATTATGTTAGACTGTTATGTCTAAATGTATGGAAGAGCACATTTTTTTTAATTTACGATGAAATTTTCTATGTCAAAATGTATGGTGATTCCACCCTGTTTAATACTAAACATATTTTCACTCACCATCAATGTTGATAAAAGCCTTGTTTGTGAAAATAGCCGATTGGAACAATCCTGTCCACATTTCGTATCCGTAGCCTAGATCTACAGGATTATTCGGCCTCCTGAAGAATTGTCTACCAGCCTAAAAAAAATACAGGAACATTATTAGGGTGTGTATGCCTGTTACCTGTGCACGTGATAACCTTATGAAAGTGATCGGAGTTATCGTAGCTGAACTTAGAACAAACATATTTGAACTTTTTGCCATAGATGTACGCTGAGTTTTAAAATTTGGCAACCCATACCAAAAGACCATTGGCGGCAATTTTCTATGAAATATGGGCGCAAGACCAACAGAATTGAATTACATGTACGATACCACGGTTTTGCGATAAATTAAGACTTCATTTTATTACAACAATTACCTAAGTCGCCGGAGAACAGAAATAGAGCCACTTGAAATACATATTATGTTGCCTTTTCTGTGTTTTGCCAAAACAAAATTGCCTAGTATTTAAACTATTAATAAACCTAGTTGGATAGTTTTCGTTACACAGCTTTAATCGATTCTAAGAGCTTCGCTAACCTAGCTCGGATTAATTACTGTGTGCTTAGCTTTAGCAGAAAGTTTTCAACATGATCTACTTTAAAAACTGTTACAGTTAAAACTTCGACGAAATATAGGAAGATATGACAATTTCAATTGGCCCTTACCCAGTTTTATGGCGATTTTGGCACTTGTCATAAAACCATGAATTGGAGAACATATTCTCAGCCATGATTTGAGATATATTTCAATTCTGTTGGATTGACGCCTAATTTGACCAAAGCCCTTTTAAAAACTTCCGCAACAGAAAAGCAATGGAGTCCACTTGGAGTATCGATATGTTCTTTTTCTATTATTTTTAACCAATTTCTTTAATAAATAAATTATTTCTCCAAAAAAATCTGTAGCGAAACTGACAAAATGAAAGGAAAAAAGTTAAGAATTGTCATTGAAAGCGTGTAGGTTAATATTTGTACAGCTTTTTCTTACATCATCCTACTCACCAAAAAATACCTACATACCTTTACATATGACTCCAAAGCGCCTTGGCGCAGAATAACATCAATGCATTGGATCTCTTCTGTAGGATGGCACAGGGACGAACCACGGGATGTCATGTAACTATAACATTAAAAAAGAATATTAACTATAATAACTAAAGTTAATTTCAATATGACTTGGGATTTCGTGACTAAACTATGTGTAAGCATTAAAGTTATTTCTCCGAAATCACACAAATTAGAAGCACTCACCGCCGAATGTTGTCGAGATCAACAACACCAGTAGATTTCAATGTTACTTCGAAACTTAAGGTCTTTCCATTCTGATCTTTTAATTCGACCTGAAATCAGTTAGCTGTATTAATATCTTATGTTGGTTACAACATTGTGAACACATAATACTTATTGATGTATGTATTTATTAAAAATAAAAAAAAAACAGATAAAGCACCTAAAGAAAAAAACAAATACTAACGGTTGCCTGGAAACGCTCCGTCGCTGTTATTTTGTCCAGCGGATTCAAGGAATAACAATTTTTCATTTGATCAAAAGCAATTAACTCCTTTGCGAAATACTTAGTTTTGATTCTTGCGAATGCTTCTGGTAACATCCTTTTTGGTCTATCAGGGTTAAAGTTCACATCGTAACGAGACTGCAAAAAACGAATTAAATATCATTGCATGTTGCATCAAAATATGTATTATTAGAATTCTGTTAAAAGCTTAAGGCAGATCCAAAAAATATACAGGATATGTAGTACTCATGAAAATGAACAACATTTACAGTTACTGTTGTACCAACTAACACAGCGGGTCCTCACATTTTTTCGAATAATGCGAACATAAATGAAGGAGCAGCACACGTTTTTTAACAAATTTCTGTTTGGTCCAATAGCCAACTTTAATTTGACCAATTAGAACCTTACTGCCTGTATAACATTATCTTGAATTGATTAAGTATCTCTTTAGCAAAGTCACTCATGTTAAATGATACTGCAGGATGAAGAGCTCCTATTCACATACACCTCGTGTTTTAATAAGTGAGTTGGAAATTTTAAAGAACACTATGTTAAAGCATAGCACCTTAAAAAAATTTGGTACTTACTATTTTAAGAGATTTAAATTGCATTTCCAGATAATTTACCAGTAATGTTATGGGTTTGTGCCTGACCATACCACCAGGAATTTTGCGAGGTATCTTGTATAGGCATAAAACCGGTTCTAGAGACTTTTGTCGTGCAGATAATATTTGCGTTTGGGTAGCACTTGTCTGTGCAACAGGCTCTGGCGTTGGAATTGGCTTGGGTAACGCCATGACTGGCGCCTGGCCGGGAGGTGGAGCTGTCGTCGCAGCCCAACCACGGCCCCTACCAGCAGATGGCCCTTTGCTCCAAGGCCCCGGTGGCGCGGCTTTCACAGGCTCTGGAATTTGCATGAGTACAGGAGCGGAGCCTGAACCTGACACAGGCGAAGTCACTTGAGCACTAGAACCAGCTACTGACAGGGCACCCAGGTCACTGATAACAGACTGTATTTCCCGGGGACTCAATATCTGCTGGACTGCAGGTGGTAGGGCTGCAGGTGGTTGGGCGGCAGGTGGCTGGGCTGCAGGTGGCTGGGCTGCAGGTGACTGGGCCGCAGGTGGCTGGGCTGCAGGTGGCTGGGCTGCAGGTGGCTGGGCTGCAGGTGGTTGGGCTGCAGGCGGTTGGGCATCCCCCTTCTTCTTTCGAGGTCTTTTTTTCTTGGATGACGTTAATCCTAATCCAGTGTCGTCAGCTTCTTCAGTTATTGCTTCCTTCTCCTTCGCTGGTTTTACTGGTGCCTCGGGTGGAACATCAGATGGCAGCTGTACCTCAACTGATGGTTCAGATTGAGCTCTAGATGATTGTTCTGAAGGTACTTCAGCTTCCGGTTTAGAAGATTCGGAAATTGATGATGGTTTTCGAGATGCTTGCAGAGATTGCAAAGCCTGCATAGCCTTCTCCTTCTTTTCCTTTTTTTCTTTCCTTTTACGGGCAGCTCCCGTAAGACCTGCGTCATCTTCTTCCTCAGGTAGTGGAGGTTCTGAAGTAGATGGTTCTTCAATGCTTTGTTGTGAGGGCTCCTCCTCTTTAGGAGTATCTTTTCTTCCGCCTTTCTTTTTTGCTGTTGAAAAACTTATAATTAATCATTTAAAATAGTAATAAACAACCAAGAACATGGGACAAGCGCAGGAAGATGATGAGATGATCATGAAACAACCAAGGTTACGGCTGTACTTTAAAAGAGACAGTGACCGCTGAGTTTCTTTCGGCTATTAAATTCTCAGAGTACTCAGGTACGAAACACTAACCTCATCTAGTTTTATAACATAATGTGACGGCAAAAAAATAGAGCCCTTATAGATACATCTGTCTGTCTGTCCGTCCGTATGTCACAGCCACTGTATTCCGAAACTATTAGGACTACACAGTTGAAGCTTGGCGAGTAGATGTATTTTGTGAACCGCTTTAAGATTTATAAAAATTACAGATTAAGTTCCACATACATAGAACTGAAACTAAAAAAAAATTTCATCGAACCCATATGCGCTGGGAGTCTATAGATAGGATAAAAAAGACATGGAGGTTTCTAAAACCATCTTTTCTCAAAGTCAATTGTTTGAAAGATAGTCATTTCCAAAGTGGTAAAATGTGCCCCCCCCCCCCCCCTCTAATTTCTAAAGTAAGAGGAGGAAAATTCTGAAAAAATGTAGTATGTAGGATGATTGTAGAACATAAAAAAACTTTCAACAAAAATTGGTTTGAATAAGATTTGATGTTTAGTTTTTGAGATATTTTTCAGCAAACTGCAGCAGTCATTTTGTTTTGCATTAACATACTATGAAAAACAAATTTAGTTTTGCTGTTGAATGTAATACAATACAACATATGAATGATCCTTCAAAATATTTTTATTTTATTGTTTGGTACTACAAAACCCTGTGCGTGTGAGTACGACTTCCACTTGGCCGGTTTTCTTTTAAACCAATATACAGAAAAAAAACGATTTACTTAAAAACTGGCTAATTAACTGTTTGATTAACTCATTTGATTGGATTGTGTTAGTACTTTTTAGGTGTAGAGAAATCCTCATGGATACCTACTCTGTCAGGGGTGAACAGTGGTTATGTCTACTATCAACTAAAACCCCACCGTACCTACCTAACTACAATGAGCTAGGGGCCGGCAGATGCTCGAAAATTCATGCGCACCCACCCTGCCCTATTATAGATATGGGTGACAAATAGGTAAACCACCACCTGACCTTTTGAGGACAACAGACATGATGTTATGTGACTAGGGTTGCCACACGTCCGGAAATATTACATCAGTATCCAGAATGAGGGGAAAATTCAAAAACATCCGGAATTTTACAACAATGGGAAAATAAACAGTTGATACCAAAATAAAGCTAAATGAAATATAACTTTGAATAATACAAAATTAATAAATTCAGTTAAATTGCACCATGTAAAAGCAAAAATTGCGGAATATTCTTTAAATGTTCGGAATTTTCTCTGGAAATAAAAATCATAGATCTAGTAACCCAAACAACAATGACAAATGATGATGATGATGGTTTGATCTCACAATCAATTCATGAAGTCAGGTTATCCATAACTGGACCTAATTGCACAATTTGCAATGCAGTTGCATCACAATTTTTCACTATAGCAGGAGCCTTCAGACTCCTTTTTACTATCAAAGTTTACAATTCAAGCGTTACTGTTTGAGTTTATTGGAATGCAAGCAATCAAATTATGGCAATAAAGGATGCAAGTACTATGCAGTTTGTGTTACCTTTAGTAGGCCAACATCAATAAACGATAAAAAAATTCAACACTATTTTCCACTAAACTATACAGTTTTGTTAATCATGACATGATTGGAACACATAAATAGATTTATCAAAAAAATATTCCTCGGTTCACCGCTTATCTACTTTGTTACTATTTATAAACAGAACACTCTAGAAAATACTAATAAAATAATAACACTGAATGATTACTTACGTGGTTTGCCCATTTTCGAAACTTCTCACTTTAGGTTGTAATCTGTAATAGAATACAATATTGAACTGAATGTTCAGCACAGTATTTAAATAAGTTTTAAACATATGCTATTATGTTCACTTGTGGATACAGACTGAATAGTTGTTATGATTATTTTTTTACACAATAAGAATAAGAAATGAATGATGTCAGAAAGGTAACTTCTAGATTATAGTGTTGTGAAAGTTCAAGGATTCCCCTATAACAGTGTTGCCACTTCTTTTTATTTTTTTAACTAGCAACTGTTTTTAGTAAGAAATGTTATTTTAGTACCTTCCTACATTATTATTTAGATTATAAAATGAGTATGGAAAATATTGTAAAAAATCAACAAGTGATTTTCAACATACATGGTAATGAAGTAAATTCAAAAGTGTTGTATCAAAAAAAACTAAGATTTAATAAAATCAAAAGTATTAAAAATTTATTATTTTTAGGGTTCCGTTGCCAAAAGGCGGAACCCTTTTGGATTTGCCCTGTCTGTCTGTCTGTCAGTCCGTATGTCAGAAAGTAAGCACCCTTTTACTCCGAGACTGTTGACACCACACAGTTGAAATTTGGAGAGTAGGTGCCTCCTATGAACCTCTACACAAATATGATTTGAAATTAATTAAAAAATAAAAATAAGAGTGGCCCTCCATACATGTAACTGAGGGTTGGGAAAAAATAAATCTACATTATATGCAGTTTGTAAAAAAAACATGACCGATCCGTGAGGGTTTTATTAGGTACTGAGATTAGATTAGCATAGCATAATCAGCCTATATTGTTGGTACTGCAGGGACACGGCCTGCTCTCTATGTGGAATGGGCTATAATCCACCATGAGGGCCCAGTACGGGATTGTAGACGTCACATCTTCGTTTTTTAATTTTTAGTTCTAGGATATGCCGGTTTCACATCAGACAGGGTTTTTTAACATATTGTATAACAGTGTGGGGTGTCTATCGACAGCTCTTGAAAAACGATTTATTGAGGTACCTAAAATATTTTTTTTGCAGCAATATATTTTATGGACAAGCAATATGTTTATATAAAGGACGGAAAGAACAAATGGATTGTTTTATACATGAGATCAAATGCGAGCCAGTTGATAGTGTACAAATTGCTTTGTCAAGGCTTCATTTTGAGTCCTTTAGTTTTTAAATGATTCTCCAGTAAGACGTCTTATGCAAGGCAGTTTGATATATATATACCTCCACTTTTTTAAAAGAAAAAAAATTTGAACTAAATAATAAAAAGAAAATCCATTACAATCATATGTTACTTCATTGCATGGCAGGCAGGTTGTTGTTATCTTCTCAACCACAACTAGCAGTTTCAGCTTTTGAGCGGTAATATTTTACTTACTTGTGTTATGGAATCTACCCAATTAACGCCTTAAGCGGAACTAAAAATGCCGAATGTTTACAACAAAGCATTATTACTGAACACGTCAGCCGTCACTGTATTTGACTCAATATTTTATGAAAAGACGGTAATTCTAATAATGACGTTTAATTAGGAAAAAAAGAACTACGTTATTTAATCGAAATATGACGACATTTTGTTTAAACGTTTTAACTACATGGTACATTTTGCAAGTATACTTAGTTAAGCTTTCCCACATGTCACAGGTAATTTACAGGCGTAAAATTTTAAACTTACAGAATGCACTTCTTTTCTACTTGGAATTTTATAGAACACGGAAATCTCCTGGATTGCTGATTCTGATGAAATTTTGCCTTCGAATTTATTATAATTCACCACTTCACATAAAATTGTACATTAATGGCCGGCCATCAAACTGTACTAATGTTTATATTTATGTTTTCTTTTGTGAGTCGACAATCAATCAATCGTTCACGTTATCTCAAACAGAAGTATGGAAATATGGAATGGATGGACGTCAGTCAACTCTTGTCTATTATTCTCATAGAGTAATAGCAAGGAACTTATATAATAACTGGAATGATCAAGTGCAGCGGAAAGCCGTTCCGAGCGAGCAAACTTAGTTAGTGGATGTCATCCCTTTTTAATAAGGTATCCAATATATTTTTTTTACATTTGAGACAGTTATTCTTTTTTAGCTTACTAGCATCCCCGCTTTGCATGGGTAGCAGTTTAATCAAAAACAGGGCGAAGCCGAAGTCTACGCATACTGTAAAACTCTGTAATGGGATAGGTCTATAAAGTGAAGAATACGTAACACTTATTTTCGTTCACGGTGGTCTACATCCTTAGGTCTTCCATCCTTTAGGTTACATCCTTCATTTGTAAAGAGATTTTTAGTATTAGATAAATTTATTAATCACACTATACATTGTTAAACGTATGGTTTTAAGTTATTGTTGGTTTTAGTATGAGTCAGTAATCTTAAATTTAAGTGCGAAGATGCTGTTGATGGAAGACGGTTGCAAACAGGGCAATAGGTTGAATAGCATTGTTTATTTTTGTTATTATTAAAATGGAGTAATTGATTAACACCCGTATTCTAAGTCGAAACCTCATGATTTCCTCGACTCGACTCATCCTCACTTAGGCGGTTTCATATTCATAGTTGTTATTTTACTCCTCACCTCAAACAGTTTCCTCAGTCGAGGTGAGTTTGACTTGAGGAACTAACTGTCAAATATAAGGTACGTCGCGACGTACCTTGAAGCTTCCTTGAGGAATTTTACAAGGCGCTTTTAACCAAAACACGCGTATTTTTATATGATTTTCATATGTCTTTTGAAGAGTTTATTGATTATTTATACGATAATCCTTACGATTACATATCGCGACGCTATCTAAGGGATGCAGAAAATCCTATTGAGTTTTATGATGAAAACGAATTTAAAATTAGATTTCGCTTCACTAAAGATATTGTGATGAGTTTCTTGCTACCGTTATTATTTCATGACATTGGTGGTAACAGACGTGGATTGCCAATTCCACCCATAATCCAAGTGTTAGCGGCTTTACGATTTTATGCAACAGGAAACTTTCAAGTAAGTTACCATATTTTTCGCTTCAATAAATAGTCAGTTAAAATTAATTATTTATTACAGTACAGTAGGTACATACATACTTAAATTGGTATTATGTATTTTCAGATTGTTTGCGGGGATTTGCACCGTATCAGTCAATCAATAATTTCAAGGATTGTGGCAAAAATTTTCAAAGTTTTGGCTTTAAAAATAAGACGTTTTGTCCAATTTTCTGGATGTTGCTGAGCAAGCTGATGTGAAAACCAGATTTCATCGTATAGCAGGATTTCCTGGGGCTATAGGATGCATTGATTGTACTCATATACCAATCAAAAATCCCAACAGACAAAACGGTGAAGCTTTTCGCAATCGCAAAGGATGGTTCTCAATTAATGTGCAAATAGTGTGTGGACCACAAATGGAAATATATGACATAGTAGCACGTTGGCCTGGGTCTGTCCACGACTCAAGAATATTTTCGAATAGCAGGTGTCATATGAGATTCGAAGATGGGGAATTTGCAGGTTTACTAATTGGTGATAGTGGTTATGCGCAATCGTCGTATATGTATACGCCTGTGCTTAATCCACAATCACAACCTGAAATGAGATACAATAAAGCACACATAACCACAAGAAATATAATAGAAAGATTTAATGGCATATGGAAAAGAAGATTTGCTTGTTTAAATAGAAAATTACAAAACAGTTTACCCAACACATGTAACATAATAGTGGCATGCGCTGTCTTACATAACATTAGTATAATAACTAATCAAGAAATGCCTGAACCCAGCATGAATACTGATTCAATTCCAGTCTCCCACACTAGAGATACTACACGGGGTAGCGTTATTAGGGCTGCATTTATTGCTAGGCATTTTAGTTAATAGGATAACAGAATACAATTAAGATAGTAACAACATGTGTGTTATATTTAAGTAGCTTTATTTTTAATTTTTCAACTAAATAAATTATGTCAATTAAATGCCTTGTTTACACACAACTTATTTAAATTCTTTAATTCCATATTCAGGTTATTATATTAATTTTAATTAGTGTAGGTACAATTATGTATATAGAAAAATAAGTGTAATTTAAGGAGCTTTATTTTTAATGTATTTTCATCTATGTTTGTTAAATATTAAAGACACATAAGTATATGAGGGAAATGTAAATAAATACAATGTTAAAGTTCTAATTTTTATTTCTAAATATTGCCAAGCGCAATTCAGCCTCTTCTCTCTTAGCTCTATTACATTGAAGAAGTTCTTCCATAGCTTCTCTCTCAGCTTTAGCTTTTGCGGCCTTCACTATCCACTCTTTCTCAGCTATTTTAAATTTGTGTAGCTCTTCTTCTCTTTTTTGGGATCGGTCATTGGATTTTTGATTTTTGTTTTTCCTCTTGGATCACTCGAGTCCGTATATTTCTAGATCCTGTGTAACAAATAAAATCTATTAAGTACATACCTATATTGAACATTAATGTAGCAAAAAATCTTTAAAGAATGCTTTGATAGGTTGCAATTTGTTCAAATTTATTCTAATTTTATTATTTAGAACAAATCTAAAAATTCGAGTGCGAGCAGGGTTTGAACCTGTGACCTTCCGATTCAGTACACCGGATGTCTTAACCAACTAGACCATCGCACCCCGCTCACAGAGTGTGAGAGTGTGTGTGTGAGTGTTGGTTTAAGTTAGTTCGATACTTTCTTAAATAGATGGCGCTAACGTCACCGTAAGACGTTATTAATGGAACGAAAATTTCGGGATCTGTGAGCGGGGTGCGATGGTCTAGTTGGTTAAGACATCCGGTGTACTGAATCGGAAGGTCGCAGGTTCAAACCCTGCTCGCACTCGAATTTTTCTTTCCATGTCAAAAACAGCTATGTTCCCTACGCAGGGTTTGCGTATAAAATATTAAAAATCTAAAAATATTCAAACTTGAAATATATATAAGAAAGTACCTTGTGATGGAGCTACACCATAATCAGTCAGACGGGACTCACAAAAACGAGGAGGAGTGGTGGAATTATGGTCTGTAAAAAAATATTTTGTTCGTCTAAATTCTCTTATACCATTCAATACCAATCAACATTGTTAATAAAATGTTGGTATCCTGTACCTCTTTCTGTTGCAGACTCATTAATTTGTGTTCCACTCTCACTGGCAGCAAACGGAACTTGAGGTGTATCAGGGAATCTCTCAGAATCTATTTGCACCACTGTTAAATAATAAAAAAAACAGCAATAAAAATCAGACACTGGCAAAAAGTAGTAATTAATAATTTTATCATTTATGATTTACCTGCAATAGGTATGTTGTCACTATCAATAACTTCCAACAATTCAACATCTGTTTGCTCAGCTAGAGCATCTTTCAGAAGCGGATCTTGGTTAGAGTTACTTTTGAATTTGTTTCAATGTTATTGTATTCCTCCGTTAAGAGAGCCCATGCAGCTTTTTTTAATGATGCGCTCCCCATACTTGTTGCCATCGAGTTAAGTTTATACTTTAAGATCAACTCTTGAAGACACATCTTTTCACTTTCATCAAAAAACTGTCTTCCAGTTCCAGCCATTTCGAGCAAGCAAACACAGCACTTATAGTAATGAAACACTGCTAAAGGAATATTTTTATATTCCCAAGCCATCCACTTCTCAAGTATCACCATATTTTTTGCCCATGACATGGTTTTAGGTTCAAGTGGATAAATTATTAGGGTTTGTTTATTTATGTTCTACTTTCATTTGACAAGTGTTGAATTAAGGATTGTATTAATTTGTCATGATACTGTCATGACAAATTAATACAATCCTTAATTCAAGGAAATTGAAACCTTAACTCAGAGCAATAAAGGCTACTAAAACGCACGACATTATTTGCGTTATAGGAGAAAACTATCTCTGCAGACTATCCTAGGTGCTGTACAGTGGCACCAGGAGTCAGGACTATGGGGTCTACATGCCACCAGCTGCAGACGGAAGCAGGCAACGAGTGTCAGCAAGAGTTGAGAATGACATCGTCGATTCAACATCATTCAACTACGGATCCATTAACAGTGTTATGTGTTTGTTGTGTTGTGTTTTGTGTTATCGGGAGCTCAAAATAATGAACAATCACGGAAGATATCCCTTGAGTGACAGTGACAGTATAAGTTTAGTGTTATTTACCTACAAAAAGACTAGTTTTCTGTAGGTAAGGAAATTCTCAGAAACAGCGTGTAACTGCAACAGTTAAGTATGTAGGTATGCCACTTCTGCCTATCTCTAGTACGATTGTTCTAATCAAGCCGCACTACGCACTGACAGTTCACAGCTGTAGTACGAGTAGGTACAACCAAAAAACAGCTAACGGATATTCGAATTTCGACGCTCGCTCGTCATATTCGACATGAGTTACAAAATTTTTCGAGTATTCTACAAACATTTTCAAATTCGAGTTGCACACATCAGCTGTTTATTAGTTTACAGATGTGTAGGTAGGTAGACACTGTAGAATACGATTTGTTTTGATCGTACCTAGGTTCCTTTTCGTAAAGTTGTTAGGAGGGAATTTATTTAAAGTAGGCTATATCTTCTTAGTTATTTAAATTCATATTTATTATTATTGAAAGCGATAATCTAATAAAATAAGACTAGATTGTGTTATGAAGTCTACCTACGTTCATGCATTGGTTTATTTTTAACATCATCACGCCTGCATTCCCCTAATATGTAGATAGGTAGAGATGTATTTTCGAACGACCACTACATTTCGCCAGTGATATTGTTACGCTCCAAGTTATAGCAGGTCAGGGCAGGTGTTTGCGTCCAGACTAACACAGACTACTGTTGAGTTGGAGCGCGGTAACCATCAGGACCCGAAATGACTACCATTCTTGCGCGGTCGCACAGTGTCATGAGTTCATGACCTGCGAACAACAATGCATGCCGCCCGTCGCCGCGTCGGCACGGCGCGGGTGCGGGGCGCGGCTCCTTCATAGAATAGGTTTTATGCAAAATGCCTCAAGAAATTTTAGTGTTATAATAATTTCGTAAAAACAAAAACATTAAGATATTTTTTTTTTTGTTGGGATGACCTTTTTACTACTTATAGAAGTCACACTTAAAATACTTCGTGTATGAATAGTTAGACAATATATTAAAAAAAAAAAAATTGTTTACTGGCAATTTTTAGACAAGGACATAATCCACTCTGTTTCGCTTTCTCGCTCTTAAGTATTCTTCCCCCTTTGAATTAGGTAAAGTAATACGAACTCTATCCCTTTGAGATAAAGTTTATTTTCAAACGGTTTTTGATATCAAAATTTTGTTCGTAATCATTCCAGTTAGTATATAAGTTCATTGAGTAATAGCTCCTGGTGATGGCATAGCTGGCATTAGCTGGACTTGCCCTCTGCCAAAGGTTGCTGTGTTACTAGAGTTAAATGAAACATGCAGTGTGCGCGAGCAGGGATAAGTAGGAACTCCCCTTGCTATAATTTCTGGGGATGAAGATAATGTGGAACCGTTTTTCTTACGCAATTCAAGTCGTTCTGACCTGCCGGTCAGGTAACAAGAATTCATTCACGTATTGGTTGTGCTACATCACTAGCAGTTTTTGTTAGTTGTCTTAGGGAAATTGTATACATACATGCTGATTTGTTCATGTGTGTGTGTGTCTTTATTGTGTGGTTGTGTTTTCTTCAGTGTGCGTTTATCGCAATAGGATGCAAGCATCCTCGATAGCTTATTCCTCTATGACTTTAGGTATTCTGTACTTTGTTATTTTAAACATCGACTAACTTTCGGTTTTCTTTTGTAATAATACTGAATTTGACATGTCCAACAGCACCTTAGTTAATTTAATAATTTGGATTCTTCTGCAAAATTATTACAGATTTAGGTAAAGACTTTAGGTACCAACTAAGCAGCTGAAATGCACGCAATCTGTGTGAAGGAGGTCACGGCTTGTTGATAAAATGGTTGGGCGACCATTTTATCAACAAGCCGTGAGCCGTCTTTAGACTGACGTCGGTTCACAGCAAGTGTAGCCCAGGGTAGCCCTCGAAATTCAAAATTCTTACGCTTTTTTTTTTTGCAATTTGCTGTGTCAAGTTGTATGTTGATAGAAATATGATTTGCGACCATAACAAAATATGGTTTAACATAAGCATAGCATAATCAGCCTTTTAATGGTCCCACTGCTGGGACGCAGGCCTCCTCTCTATGTGAGGGAATAGGCAATAATCCACCACGCGGGTTCAGTGCGGGTTGGTAGATGTCACATGTCTTCGAATTTTTGGTTCTAGGACATGCCGGTTTCCTGACGATGTTTTCCTTCACCGTTTTGAGAGCAGTGGTGATGAAATAACTACACAAAGTAATGCGCCTGGCTGGGTTCGAACCCACGACTTACTGCTCGTAAGTCTGGGTCTCTACCACTGGGCCACCGCTGCTCTCTGACATGGTTTTACAGAATTATAATCATTTAAATCATCAATACAACCACCTGAGTTCATTTAATCCCATTGAATGACATTTTCATGAAATAGTCATTCATCCCCTCTTAAACTTAACCTTGGAACTGTTGTGTTGTTGTGTGATCCGCACAGCTACTGGCCTATGGCTAGCCACGAGCCCCTTAAAATAGCAATATAAAATCTATAGCTCCTTGGGGTTGGCCAAATGGCAACACAGAATATTTTTAACCGACTTCAAAAAGGGGGGTGAGGTTTTCAATTCCTCGGAATCTTTTTTTATGTATGTTTACCGGTTACTCGAAGACGCTTGAACCGATTTGGAAAATTGTTTTTTTGTTTGAAAGAGTATACTTCCAGGTTGATATTGTCATGATCTGATCTTGTACTTCGCAGATATGGAACGGAACTCTTCAATAATAGTACAGCAAATTTGTCGTGATGTTTACATCATAACATAACATCACGCCTGTATGCTCTTAGGGTGTACGCATATGTGTATAGTACACGGTTGGTAACAAAAAAACTAAATCAAACAAACTAAAGTCACCGACTTCAGAAGTTAAAGTTATTTTTCACTTTTTGTGTTTTTGAAGTCGGTTTTATTTTTTGAAAAAAAGTTCATTTTGTTTTTGGTCTTCTTCACGTCTATTTTGTCTGTGGATTGAATTCAGCACTTCAGGCAAGCAAGCAAGTTCAGGCAATGTTGTGAATGCGATGCGAATCGAATTTTTATTTTGTTGTTTTATGACCTGTGGAAAAACAAAACATTAAAATTATATAACTGAAAACGGTTTGTGGTTCTTCTGAAATACTTAGTGGTATTAATTACTACGTATCCAAAGTTCTGAGTAATTTTAGTCATGTGTATTGAAGTGTTTACGGCGACGACATTCGGCAGCAATATCGTGACTGTAAATGAATTATGGCTTATTACAATGCCGGCAATGTCGTAAATACAATTAACTCATCTGATCAAACTGATGATACAAATATTACGGACGATCTTTCAATAATACCACTAGAAAAAGACAGTTTCGGTGAGTACATCTCCAGGTACTGAGAAAATTGAGTGTAAAGATCAGTTATTTAGTGTTGTTATTACAGCACAATGCGAGTTATGTGGTCGCATCGGTCGTCGGGGACAGTTCTACCAGAAGAACAATAAGTTTTGTTCGCTTAGATGCAACGCGAGTAACTCAAGAAGACGACATTGTAATTGGAAGTTCAGGTTGATGGAAAGTGCCGAACACATGGCGGGTATGATACCGATGGAGCCGCTGCCTCAGCTGCAGCACTGGCAGACATCATTTAATGAGATACAGGTAAATAAAGATTAGTAAATCAATAACGTATTCTGTGATAGATTCCTTCTTTTCCTTGTGTCAGCTGATTGTTGACAGCACAAAGGATACTTTTATTATTTTATTTGTTTTATTGCATACTCAAAAACTAAAACTTTCCTTAACTGTTTGTAATATAGTTCTTTTACATTTAATTAAGATCAAGTAGCATGCTGTCTAATGTAACAATAAATTCAATGTTAATAATGACTACAGTTGATTCTTTTAAAAAACTTTTCTTACTGTTAATGTTAGCCTTCATCATCCCACTGCTGGGAGAAGGCCTGTGACTTCTTCAGTTCACTCTATGTTACCATCAATTTAATTTGGTAAAATATTGTTATTAGGCTGGACCCATAAAACAATCGGCTGCAGTAGTAGCCAACAGTTATGAATGGAAGGACGAGTTGTTTGGCTGTGACTTCCTTGCTGCACCAGTGAGCTTGTTCAAACATGCTCCCCTGCATGAAATGTGGGATAGCACATTTGAGGGCATGAAAGTAGAAGTCAAAAATAATGATATAGAGAATAGCAATGATAAGATGAGTGACTATTTTTGGGTAGCTACAGTATTGAAAGTAAGTACCTTGTACTGTTATTTTATGATTGACTTGATTTTGCCTCCGACTTTGGCCACATGGTGGTCAGAAATTAACCCACAGCAACTAGTATACTCCAAACCCAGATCATGGTGTACCTGTCCATACAGACAGTAATTTTCCCATTGTTTTATAATATTAGCAACGAGTAGTAACAAATGTGCAAAATTTGGGTTTAGCGTCCTACTCAGTAATTTGTAACTATTATTGACCAGGAGGATTCTGCAACCATGCTTTTCGCAAAACTCAACTGGTTGTTGCTTGATGTTTTTATTGCAACTGTTTGTTTTCCACCCATGTGTCATACCAGTTACCAATTTATTAATATTGTTCTATGATGTGTTACTCTTAATATTACCAGCAGAGATTTGGTTATCAATGATTCAAACAAATCTTTTTTTTAGCCAAATCTGTTTTTTAACCTTTTGAACACTAGAGCATAAAGGCACGCGCATGCCATCCACACCAAGCCACAATCTCACCTACCATTTTGTCACATATTTGTGTCGTTTGGCATACAGGGCACACACTTGCTTGTCACGTATATGTGATATTGGCGGTCAAAAGGTTAAACAATGAAGTCAGTGTGTGCATTCAAATGGCTGCTATTTTTTTTAATGACATTCTATGTTTTCAATTCTTTTTACAGGTGAAAGGTTACATGGGACTGTTACGCTATGAAGGTTTTGGCAGCGATGATTCTAAAGACTTTTGGGTTAATCTTTGCTGCTCAGAAGTTCACCCTGTGGGTTGGTGTGCAACTAGGGGCAAACCTCTAATACCCCCTTGTAGTATTGAAGCTAAATATACAGACTGGAAAAGGTATGTTAGTCCTTTATTAGCATATATGTAATGCTTCAGATGGAAGTGCCAGGGTAGCCTACGAAATTCTAATTTTCTAAGGGTTTTGCAATTTGCAGGTCAGTTTCAGGCTATATGTGAAACAAAATATGATTTGCGACTGTAACACATATGTACACACAATAACACATCTGTTTTGTATGCATATAACACATATGTAGTTACAGAATTATAATCATTAAAACCATCAACCCTCTTGGTTCATTTAATCCCATTTAATGACTATTTCATTAAAAAGTCATTCAATGGGATTATAATTATGAACTTAGAGGGTTGTATTGATGAGTTTAATGACTATAACTCTGTACTCGCCATTGTACATAAGCTATATTATTGCTTCCATATCACTATATCAGTAGTCACCTCCTTTCTAGCTTTCATTTCATCTTCACACAGTCACATCCACCATTTCTTTGATCTTCCTCTACTCTTACTCTTATAAAACATACTAGGTACCATATAAAATGAAGGAACTTATCGCTTTTCGGTAGCCCTAGCCGATAACAAAATCACAATTAAGTTATGCGAGGGCCTGCTACCTTCACCGTGATTGAGACACCTCCTTGGGTGACGGATGCGCCCGACTCCACCCGATCTCTCCCGATGTTAGCCAAGCATATCTCACGTACGGAACCCTACGTAACGAATACAGGTCCCAATAAAGCCATATTTGTTACGGTCGTGAAAAATGCAAAAATAAGAAAATGTAAATTTCGCGGGCTACCCTGGTGCTTCCACCTTATATAAGAAAATATTCAATATTGTATATTGTGGCCAGTCGTTATAGGTAGTCAGTGGCCCAAAAAGTCTGACAACCAGTCTTACCAAGGGGTATCGTATTACCCAGTACTAACTGGGTTGTGGAGGTCAGATAGGCAGTCGCTCCATGTAAAATACTGGTATTCAGCTGCATCCGGTAAGACTGGACGCCGACCCCAACATAGTTGGGAAAAGGCTAGGCAGATAATGATGATATTGTGGCCTGAGGGATAAAACTGACAATGACATGTTGTGTCATTGTTGGAAAGAAATGGATGTGCCATGCACCGTTCCGAGGTATAACATTGTATCTGAATGGAGTTTATACTTCAGTTATGGTTATTAAAAATGAAATACAAATAATGTTTCGCTTGACAATATTTGTCTATTTAGACAGAGCACAGTACTAAAGAAATGTAAGAATTGTTTCATGTTTATTTCTAGACTCCAGAATATATATTTTTTACTAATTCATGCAATCATTTATCATATTTAATTATGATAATTTCAGATTCCTTGTGAAGCAGCTAACTGGCGCGAGAACACTACCCGCCAATTTCTACACTAAATTGAATGATAGTATTCTATCTAGGTTTTCTATTGGCTCCATCATGGAAGTTGTTGATAAAAATAGGATCTCACAAGTTAAGGTACATTTTTGTATTTTATTTTTATGCCTTAAGGCGTAGGGTTTCAGGTGGTTTACGTGTGAACAATATTCCATCGATATCTGTTCAGCTGTCATTGCGTGATAAACAAAATCGCATCCACATTTAAAATATTAGTTATGATGATTCTTCCTCCGGCTGCGCCTCCGGGATCTATGGCTTGTATTCTGTGACAGTTAATTATCAAGCATTGTTAAGTTTATTTAAAAATCTGTCACTTTCTAAAATAACTAATGCATGCATAGTTCCCTAGAGTAAAAACCTGAATAAATACTCCCTCCTATGAAGATATGTATGACTAGACTGCATGATAATACCTAGTTTTTTTTTCGAAATTCCAGGTAGCTACTGTGTGCGAAATTATAGGAAAACGCTTACACGTGAAATATTACGACAGCTCACCAGAAGACAACGGTTTTTGGTGTCACGAAGACTCGCCTCTCATACACCCTGTCGGGTGGGCTTTTAGAATTGGCCATCCTTTGGATGCACCTCAAAGTTATTGCCAAAGAGTAGCCGCCGGTCGGCTGATACCGAGTGACAGTACTCCTGAGATGTTTTATAAATACCCGAGTAATGAACCTCCTTTGTTTGCCGAAGGAATGAAGCTTGAGGCCATTGACCCTCTGAACTTATCAGCTGTTTGCGCTGCTACAGTGATGCAAATATTGAATGAAGGGTACATGATGATCAGGATTGACTGTTATCCTGCTGACGCGTCGGGTGCCGACTGGTTTTGTTATCATCAGAGATCGCCGTGCATATTTCCCGTGGGCTTTGCACTGGCTAATAATATTCCTCTTGTGCCTCCTTCTGGGTAAGTCTGATTATCGATAGTGGTACTATGAAGTAAAGCTTAAATACATCGCGGGCCTGTGGACGGTGAGTAATGGGCTAGCTCGCCATCCGTTCGTCTTATGACGACAGGCGCGTTCGTGTTCCTCGCGCGCCTCAGAGAGATGTCAGCACACAAGAAGGCGTCCGCAAGGGCCGATTCCTGCCGGGGCTACGGGACTGTTCGAAAGAGATACCGCGGCCCTGGACCACAAAGGGCAAAGAAGGAACAAGGATGGGTTTTAGTCAATAAAAGTCTCACATTCCCTTCCACTCTACCCAGAGCGGAAGGAGTCGTTTGATGATTTCCCATCAGAAAAAAAAAAACTTAAAGACAGAGCGTGCTGTTCGATTTTTTACTTTAGTCGTCGTTATTTCTTTCGCGCTTATTATCCCTAACAGCATTTCAAACCACTGTCGTTATTTATTTTGAGGTGAATACGCACCAAGTTAGCCACACAACCTGCGTTCACATTAGCATCAATTCATATCAATCTTGTCATGAAATCGTACGAAACTTCGCTACTGCGCATTTCGGCATAAAAATGGCTACTTTGAATCCCACACTCAATCAATCACAGTAATAAACAGGTACTTTCGAAAACGAGCTAATAGCAGAACCGAGTCACGAATTACTAGAGGTTGTCGTAAGTGAAAGCTGGATATAACTTACTACTAGATTTTATTCTGACACCTTGATTTCTTTCACAGTATTACAATGGAAGAGTTCAGTTGGGAGCATTACTTGACCGTGTGCGGTGGACAGGCGGCCGATCGTTCGCTGTTCGCGGCGCGAGGTCACGTGGTATCGCACGGGTTCGTCGCTGGTATGCGGCTTGAGTGCGCTGATCTTATGGACCCACGACTTGTGTGCGTGGCCACTGTCGCTAGGGTTGTCGCTGATCTCCTTAAGGTGTGTCTTTATTTATGTTATTAGATGGATTATTGGCTCCTGTGTGAGTTGAGAAGGTCATATTATAGCCAGTCGCTTCATATAAAATACTAGTATCCAGTTGCATCCAGCCGAGCTCAACATGGTTGAGAAAAGGTTAAGCAGATGACGATGCATGGCAGACGAACGGCGTGACGGCCCACCTGATGGTGAATGGTTACCGCCGCAAACAGATCGATAAGAGTGTGAATTACGCTGGCTTTCCTATGCAAAATAAAACAATGTAATTGTGTACAGTGCTGCTTACCCGCGCGCCGTAGTTGCCGTACTATAAATATGGAAATAGCAATGAAAGAAATTTATTTTTTTATTTTTAGGTCCACTTCGACGGTTGGGGCATGGAGTACGACCAATGGCTATGGGCGCACAGTACGGACGTCTACCCAGTTGGTTGGTGTCGTGCGGTAGGTCATAGACTAGAGGGACCACTTCAACCTCCTCCGCGGCCGCCGCGCAAACTGCCTATCAAACAGCCAAGAAGACGACGAAAGCAAGGTAACTCGTCAATCCAATAATTTAATATAGCATTACTAACACAAAATATGACTGCGAACGCATCTAATCAATAAATGCGTTCTCTAGTAACTTATCACTTTAAGGGATGAAGAACAGGGTGTAAAGTTCTAAATCCCCAATAGAAAGGAGGATCCTCCGACCAGACGCATGTTGGGCCTGGTAGACTTCTGCCCGATAGCTGTTGTCGGGTTTTCTATATGGTCTTAAGTCGCGGATAACTAATAACGCGATTCAGAATTTTGATGTTAGTTCTTCATTTTTGTCATTTATGGCGCCGTAGTACTTTTTATAATGCCGCTATACTATTTACGTAAGAGGATCAAGTAATTACTCTTTAAACTAGTTATTCATATAGCTGTCAATGACAGGGTGCGGGATGTGAATAAAGTATATTATGACTTTTCGAAAATAAAATTACAATACTATTTCGACAAGCATGTCTCGAGCCTCGACCCGAATGTCCAGGGACTTCGAGACATGAGATATCCCGAAACCCAAACGCTAATTATAGTCCTCTTTTAATTTTAAAGAAATCGCAACATTTTTGGTGCCAATATATTTTCACTTTTTGAATTAGACCTAACATACTTACTTTTTGCTCTTTCAGTTGGAATAAAAGTCGCTCAACCGCCAAACACGACCGAAGATAGCTCACAGAACTCTGACATGGGTGATACCAAGAGCCTATCCCCCCCTACAAGCGTGTCTGAAGTGTCCCCAGACGCACCGTGTCCGCCTGAAAATGACTCCAACCAGAACAAGATGGATGTTGATACGGAATCTAAGGATAGCACTGAGCCGTCTGAAGAAAGGCTTGCAGATATGAAGCCGGAAACCCCGGTAAGTTTAAACCCCGGTAAATTTGAGGCGTGTGAACTTGAAGGAATCAGTTATGACTACTTGACGCGGCAGCAAGCAATTCTTCGGTAGTCAGTCTTGTTGCAATGCTGCTGGTGTTTTTGTGGAAGGTGAATCTAAATTATTTTATTTTAATACTTATGTTTTATTTATTTCAGAATACACCTACAGACACATCGCGGAACACACCAACTGATATAATATCTCAGAACACACAAGATCACACTGACATATCTCTAGATTCAAGTCAGAACATACCGCAGCTTTCCCCAATTGCCGCCTTGATTGAGGATCCAGATCCTGATAAGGTGATACCTAGACTAGTCAATACATCTGTACCCTTAGATGTCCTTAATTCCATTAATCCTAAGAACTGGACCCCAGCAGACGTTGCCAGATTTCTAACCGTCAATGACTGCCAACCATACTGCGTTAACTTCGCAAACGTCACCGGCGCTACGATGTTAAAGTTGACAAAAGACGACATCATCGAAATATTAGAAATGAAAGTAGGTCCTTCATTAAAAATTTTCGACTTAATACAACAATTAAAATGTAAAATAAAACAACCTCAATGCAGAATGCTAAATAATTTTAATAAATAAATACGCTTCTTCAGTTTACATTTGTAAGACTTGTAAAAGTTTTGAAATGTGGAACACCTGGCCATTTGGGAAACTCGCGTCCTCATATATCTCCGCGATGACAAAGTCATATGGCGCCTCGACCACAAAAGAACTAGGGTCACGGTCCATACAATATTTTTGTAAACACTTCAGATGATCATTCTTCTTCGAATTGTATTGGTTAACCAAGAGAAGACTTAACTATTGGACATCGAAATGAAATCTGAAGGTCTCATCATCAATCATGAACTTATACAAACGTGTGACGAAGTAGTTTTTTAAGAAGTAGAATATATTCTAAAATAGCAAACATATTCTACACCCGCCTATATTTTGGTATCGCATAATAGCTGAGGTTGTTTTATAAAATAAACATATTTTGGCCAGTCACTAATGTTTGATATCAGATTTGTGTGTAAGGCTGAACCTACAGTCCTTTCACGTTTTTGCAGCTCTGATTTTGAATCACCACCAAATCACTGTGATCTTTATATTTAATATAATAAGGTCGATGTTGGGTTGCTTTATTTCCGTTAGAACAAGAAGGCTGTAGCACAGAATAAATTGCTACGGTCAAACGAAAAATAACTAAAAGGACTGTATATGGTCTTTTATATTCGCCATTATATTAATTTTCATATTTATTGATTTTCGTTAAGTGTGAATGGCTTTGAAATTATACCCAATGTAGTTTTACTCTTATAGACTAGGCATGTTCTTATATTTTAGCACAGCTGTACTTTTATATTGTGCCACAAGTACCTAGTGGGTAATCAGTAACCAGATCTAATACAATTGTCTCTTTTTGATCAACCACATATTTGACTACCTTCTGAAGAAAAAATATTGTAATCGCTTTATATTGACAGAAAAAAGGAATTGATGGTATTAATAAATATCAGTATTCACAAAAAAAAAAAACATCAGGGAATATGAAAAAAGGTCATCATCATCATCTGCCTAGCCTTTTCCCAACTATATTGGGGTCGGCTTCCAGTCTAACCGGATGCAGCTGAATACCAGTATTTTACATGGAGCGACTGCCTATCTGACCTCCACAACCCAGTCTATACTGGGTAATACGATACCCCTTGGTAAGACTGGTTGTCAGACTTTTTGGGCCACTGACTGCCTAACGACTGTCAAAGATCTACAAATGACAGCCGGGACCAACGGCTTAACGTGATTTCCGAGGCACGGAGGAAACTCGGTATGTAATGGGCGGTCACCCATCCACAGACCAACCTAGGCAAGCACGGCTTAACCTAAAGATCGACCCGAGCGGCTGTTATTATTTAGCCACGAGCTCCTCGAATATGAAAAAAGGTTTTTACTAGATAATATGAGGTGATATTGTTGTCTAAAATAAAATCTGGCATGTATTCCACTAAACTTCTAGTTCTTTAGAAATAGTCCAATAATAATGAATTTGGGTTATTTGATGTGTGTTGTCTACATTATATATTTGTGGATATGATAAAAGTCTGTCTGAACTCCTCTAAACTGTATTTGAAGCAATATCATATTTAATCACATCATTGACAAGAAATTGGTGATAATATTATAACGATATAATTTATTTCATGAGGGTAGAAATCGATATTTTGTATCAATACATTTTAAAATCATGAATCCCGTATCAATATGTTTAGAAAATATTGCATTCTGTAAAATTCCGTTGATAAATACAAATTATACAATAGAATTGTAATGAGGGGAAATGTGTTGTAAATATAGTTATTATGGCAGTTCTCATTTTAATGTATCGGCGTGAAATTATTGTGTTAATTTTAAATTTGACCAAACGGGATTTAAAACAGTTTTATGCTTAGACAAAGAGTATGCGTGATAAATACCTACATTGCCTTTTTAGAGACTACGTATGTAATTATATCATTTAGTACCATCAGCATACTACCTATTTGTAATAGTTTGAATGGCCTGGTATTAAAAGCAAAAGTGTACAATAATACTGAGTTTTTATTTATTTAAAAATTAGTATATCCTTATTTTTAGAAAAATTGTTTTCAAGAATATATTAACAAACTTCACCTTGTGATTTGCTGCTTCAGCTTCAGGCCACAAATAATATCCCCTTATCTTCGACAGTGTTCATTATTTTGTTTATTATTTAAATACTACACTGCATTGTGTAAATGTTCATCAGCATTTCACCAGTAAACATCTTTATTAGTGCTTATATCTTGCAAAATTTGATTTGTTATCAATCTGAAACAGTATTTTTTTAGTAAATAAATCCACAGAATCACTGGAATTTTTAATAACATTGTTTGTGCGATTAATCTTAGGCGTGCTACACACAATCATGTTTGGGTCTGACTCGGCACAGACCGGCAGCAAAATGTATACCTACATTGTTTGCTGTCCAGCTCTGAATTTCTGACCCAAACTTTTTTGTGTACCGTCCCTTACATACCTTATAGTGTGCATTTGGACTGTTGACGCATAAAGTGTACAACACAAAATGTTCCCGGACCTCTGTGCGTGACATTTGTGGTATTCAGAACACCAATAGGCTTCGCACATATTAACTATCTCGTCATTGATTCCTAAAATTAATTCAAAGTTGAGAATAACTGGCTATGGGCTGAATTCTTAATCGTCAGATAATTGTTATCTGAAGAATAAATAAGGCGAATTAATAAGTTGTCAAACTCATAATTTAAAGATTAATTCTTTCAGTTAAAAATTATCTGATTACTGGAAATTCAGCCAATATACAACAAAAAAACAAGTAGGGTTAAAAGTCGTGATTGCTAGGCCAAAATAAGCACATGCTAAAATTACCTTTCTGATTCCCGTCCTTGGGTTTCAATTCGGGCGCCAGATCTCTCGCCGAGGTAACGTAAAAGGTCCTCAAAATGTCCATTCTGTGCGCCCCTGACATCCCTCGACCCTTCTGATTGGATAGGTGTAAATGGCGCGAGAAAACACATCGCCGCTTATTTATGTTTATTACAAGTACTCTGAAATAAGAAATTAATGATGATTTTTAGGTAAGTAAATATTTCCTGTGACAGACTTCGAAAATCGGCATCATCATACAGCACGTGCAGAATGACCACCGTAGAAAGGGGTTTTGTCGACGGAACAATCGACAAAATAACAGATTTCTTTAATTTGTTAACCTGTAATTTTGTGGATTCTTCCGTCGACAAAAGGTACAATAGATAATATATCATAGGCCTCTCTGATTGAAGGTGTACCAAGAAAACAGAAATATTTCAATTTTCCTTTACAGTGGGAAAATTGATATATTTGTCTAGATTGAAAAAATATTTATGCTTATGCTAATTCACTAGCAGTGACTCAATAAAAGTACTGTAGTCCTACTTACCCTAAGACACATGGCTCAAATGTCAAGCTCATAGGAAAATTTCGAGGGTGCGCAAGTTTAGCCTCCTTTATAATTGATGCATAACCTTCCCAGCATTGCAGGACTATTTCATCTATCTGTGATAAAGCAGGTGTTGCTCCGCATACTACCAAAATGTAAACGTCTGCCAGGAGTTTACATGTTACTGCTCTAAAGGCAACCTGAAAAATATTTGCTTTCAAGAAGTTTTATAGAATCACCTTTAATACTAGTAAAAAATGTTACTAAGTCCTGGGCTGCACCCAGCTGGCCATTCAGAGATGAAGATTGGATTGTGGGGGTGGGGATGACTAAGGGTGTTTGTGTCCCTGTCCATTAGGAGTTTCTGTCCAGAAACATTGTGAGGTTTAAGTCATCAGTAAGAGTCTGACATATCAAGATAAGGCTGGTTTTGTTTACCAGATGCAGAATGGTCATAATATTCTGCATCTGGATATCCATTTCTGTAAAAATACTTTCACAGGTCAAAAATATACATAACATCACGCCTGTAATCCCTGAAGGGTTAGGCAGAGGTGAACCTAATAGTACACCCACATTTCGCTAGCTATGTTTAAGTCCCATGTAATAGGGGGCGAGCCTATTCCCACCAACCGAGCACAAATCCAGGCTCCGTGGCTGCTACTAAGAAATTCCTGATCGAAAAACCCAATAACACTGCCCGCCCAGGGAATCGAACCAGAACCTCATCCTCGGCACTCGCGCTTGCGACCAACGAGGCAAAAATATATTACAGAAGAATCTTACTAATCTGGCACTATTAAAAACCAGAGGGTGCCGGATTATTGAAATGTTCGGATTACTGGATTGTCAAGAAAAAATTCAAAAAGAGAATATAATGTATTTATTGTTTTATGTTCTACCCGTTTTTTTTATAACTGTAACATATTTCACAATTAACTAATAACATAATTTTAACGTTACCGAGATAAGTTTTGACATGACGACGGAGCGCATAAGCGGTGCGTGGCGTAGGGAGGGGCGAGAAAAGCGCGAGGGTAAGGTGCCGGATTATTGGACGTGTCGGTCTATTGAAGTACCAGATTAGTGAGATTCTACTGTATTATATTTTAAAATTGGATAGTGTCAGTGATTTATATCAAAGTAATCTGAGAAGAAACACCAAAACAAACTTAGAGGTCAGAGTCTCTTAAAGTCCAGACATGACCACTTGACCAGTCAAGAGCGTTAGATTAGCGTCAGAAGTGGACTTAAGAGCAAACACATGGCCACATAGATTGTTTTTATGATTCTAAACTAAGGATACTGACATTAGGGCTCATCTGTGGTAAATATACAGGAGTATCTCTCAGTGGTGCGCCGTCTTGAGCTGCAGCAAGTAGCAGCATCAATCGAGCTTCCCTTGGGTCCAGCTCATGGAAGTCAGAACTAGTAGCCATCAGGTGTCCGTGAATAATGAGACACGCCCATCGGCCTGTTACACTTTCTGCATAGTTGTCAAGTGCTTGCTGAAATCAATAACTTATATGTTTATTTAAGTACTACATAATACCGGAATTACTTTTATGATGTTGGGTGAGACTTTTATGAGCTCTCTTCTATGCTTTTTTAGCTTACATGGATAATAGAATGGAATGGAATGGAAATAGAATATAACAAAGAAAAATCAGACAGCATGGTTGGCGCAGTGGCTGAGTGATTGACTGCTGCGCTTCGTGTCGCGGGTTCGATTCCCGCACGGAACTAATATTTGTATGGCCTACAGATAGTTGTTCCGGGTCTGGCTGTTTGTGTATATGAATTTAAATGTTTGTAAACGCACCCACGATACAGGAGAAAATCCTAGTGTGGGAAAAAGTAAAAAAAAAATAAAAATAAAAGAGTAATGAATATTAGAAGAATACCTGTAATTGCTGAGCTTGCGGACACAAAATACTTTGTATCAAGTCCAACACCAATGTTGGAAGGGGGCTGGATAATGCATTAGGATCTAAAGACTCCAACAAGTAATCCAGAATAGGATAACACTGTCTCAAATCCCTTTTGATTTGGTCAATATTCTTTAAGTTTTCTAATTCTTTCTTTCCGATACAGAAAACCATGGCATCGTGGACACAAGATAAGAGCAGTTCTAAATCACATTCAAGTCCTCCAGTAGCTATGCCTATTAATGTTACGCTGCAACATTTACACTAAAACGTTACTACTGAGGAATTATTAAGTAAAAACAAATATCACCACTCATCATAAACCAAGAACAAGTCTTTTACAACAGCGCCATTATCAATTGAGCCAAAAGAATCCGCTTCTGGACATTGGGCTCTCACAGGGGTTGCAACTCCCTACATGAACTGCTATGCTTCCCACACCCATGTAAAATATATGGGAGCTAAATAAATTAATAAAAGGTTTTATTTTTGGTTCGTCATAGGGCCAATGGAAGCACTATCTGTTCAATCTTGTTAAGAAAATGTAGATTAACATACCTTTTACAATATTCTTTCCAAAGAATAGTTCCATTATCAACTTGAGTGTCTATCATGGATAAATTGTGGCATTTACTGAACATATTGATGCCATGTAGAGAAGCTATGGTTGAGAATTGGACCTGAAAGGAGAATCATTTAGTTTGCCAGAATTTGTTTGAAAAAATAATTTTACTTAAAGAATAGCTCCGATTATTTCTAATGGAGTTCTTTCTATTTCTCTCGAAATTTGCTTATTTTCTTTTTCATTTATATTTTTATTATAAATATGCGATCAAGAATTTTGTTTACTTACATTTTCATTATTACCGCGTTTTCTTGAAAAGATAGGAACACCGCTTTCAGAGGCTACAGCAATTACGATAACAGACATTTTTACGTAAGTTTGAATGCCAGTACTTTTAATACATTTTATTAGGAGTTGCGAAAAGTTTTTCGAAGGTTATTTTAAAAGTTTGTTGACCCCTCAGATGACATTGACCGTCCAGTGTTGCCAGAACCGATGCAACAAACTCCACTCCTACACATATAAAGATATCTACTTTCGTGGATTGTAAGTTTTTTGGCAAACAGGTTTTTGCATAAACGATATTCATAACTTATTCCAAGGTCACTTGCTTTGGGTTAACGGAACCGTTTAGTTAGGTATATACGAAAAATAAAAAAAAAAACTGCAAAACGGATTCAAATAACACATGAGTAGAAGAATTCATAATTATTTTAATAATGTATAATCATGTAAATGTATAATAAGAAAACAGTCACAGTGAACACACGATTTACGAGTTAACGACACATTAAACATGTTTAAATTGTATAAGTACCTACTTAATAAGTTAATAACAATAAGATTTAAAATATTCGATTTTGTCTAAGTACTTCTTAAGCACCATCATTGTACAATTCTGAGGTATTCCCAAGATTACGATCACTAGGTAAGATCACGTTGTATTATTAAAATATTCGTTTTATAAACTCATGTTCTATATTATTTAACGTATACAGACGCCAGCACATCAAGCTACCAGAAACTGTAAAATTTTGACAATCTACCTTGAACCTAATGCTTTAGCAATAAAGTTAAAAATCTATTATAGAAACTTGACAGATGGTAGTAGCTTGATGTGCTGGCGTTAATGACTATCATTAAGTACTTATTACAGGAACAGAAAATTTTCTGTTCCGTGTACCTACTGGATTACGAGTGTCAAATTTGAGTAGACTGTTGATTTTCTGGATCTTGAGTTTGTATCTCGTTAGCTGTAATGTAACAAAGCACCAATATAGGATGACTATCTTTATCAAAAATTTTACAGTTAATGTTAATTTAACTTACGCGCCTCCTTTGTGAGCAATTTAGGTCCAGTAAGAGCAATGAGTAACGCTCCTAGAGGTGCCGATATCATTACGCTTAATACACTGACAGCTAAGATTGCCTTGGCATAGTATTCTTCATCTGCTTTAGCAACACCTGATGTTTGTCCACTATTAACTAAGTCCAAAGCAGCTGGTCCTAACGCTGCCTGGAAATCATAAGTAAACACAGATTTATAAAACATACAATGACTGTTCGAAAGGTTTTGGAGAATACGCATTAAAGAAGGCCTGTGTACCTGTACAGTAGCTTTCGCTGTCCACGTAAGACCGATGAATATTTTCTCCTTACTATTGAGACCACAACCGAAGCTCACAAAATACGTGGCGACACCGCGTATAACTAAACAGGACACAAGGCAAATAGTAGCCATTTTTATAACTTGTGGGTCTAAGGCACTAATCTGTTGATAAAATGAAATAATTGTCATTAAAAACTTTTCAAGATCAATTATATTAAGATTAAGTTGTTAAATAAAAATTGTGCTCACCGTAACTTGAGCTCCTGTAAAAGCAAATAATATGGGTTCGAAGAATAGCCACAGGATTCTAAAAATATTACTGACTGGATTTTTATTTACAGGCCAGCCCTGTTTTTCCCAAAAATATGCCGCTATGAACCCGGACGATACTATAGCCAGGGGACCTAAAAGTAATCTCACAGGTAACATTTTAAGTTTCAATATTTTGAGACCTTAAAGAACCAGCTATATTATTGCAATTTGTATGTATATTTGTTATTTTGTGTGCAATAAAGAATAAGAAAAAGAACCAGCTTAAAGCTTATTTCTTACCTGCACCACTCCATCCAATCATGTTTGATATAAAATAAGAAAATAGGCCTCCTAAAAAGAGAGCTAAGAATCTTAATGGCACTACGTAAGTGTCTCCTTTTTCAGGAATAATTGAAGTCATAGCTCCCCAAAGTGATCCAAGGGCTACACCAGCTATAATGGATAATGGGCCCTGAACAAAAGAAAAATTATCAAAAACATAAAGTTACTTGCATAGTAAATAACTCGTATGTTTTTTCATTGCATTTGTGTTTTTTTGCCAACGCAGAATTTGCGTAAAATTGGCGGAAAAAAAATTGCCTTACCTTAATGATATTAAAGGTAGCAGATCCTGTTGAAAACATGGCGTTTAGAATAATCGCGAATATAGCAACGCTTATAGAGTCATCCACTGCAGCTGCAGCAACGACGATTGTTGGAATACCCTTGGATACTCCATAACCAACGTCACGTAGTCTAAATAGACATGGGACTACTACTGCTGGTGACACTGAAGCAATCATTGAACCTAGTAGAAAGCCTAAAACAAAGTCCTAGGCATTAGAGATGGTTACTCAAGCATGTTAAGTGATGAAGGTTATAATAAAAAAGAACTATGCGTACCCAAAACACCAAAACTACTAGATGTCTAAATAAGAATTTAAATCTACTAACCCCATATCCATGGTAAATTTAAGAGCAAATGTGTGCTGACTGTTATTGCTACACATTCCACCAACCAAGGTAAAAGACCTAGTTGCAAGACGGCAGCGTAGTGTTTCCTTAAAACCGCTGCATCTAGACCAAGTCCAGCTCTGGTTAAGATAATGACCAACGCAATTTTCCTGAAAAGTTTGATGACAAATAAAAATCTTGCCGCTAAGTCTGTCAAAGAGTTACCTGCGAAATGAACACTTAGACATACCTCAAATCTTGATTAAGTTTTCTATAAGAATCCGTCATGTGCACCAGCTGAAGATTTTGGAAAGCTATACCAGTCAGCAGCATGCCTATTAGTGCTGGCAGTGTTGTGATCTTCAACCATATCCAGCCTATTAAGTACGCGGAGATGACTAGCAGTGACATACTAAGTAGCTCGCCATTTAATCCTATCGACTCACCAAGCTCTGCATATAGGATACCCCATGTGAGAAGGACTGAAACCAGAAATTAATCAAACTTTGTTTCATTCATCATTGCATTTGGATAAATATTGTCAAGATTTTTGCTATCAGCTCGTGACCGTAGTCGTAGGATACTTAGTCAGGTGCTTTCTTTTAGAATGGCGTCAATATCAGAGACAAACACAGAATCATTTTAATGTAAAGATATACCTACGTTAACTAATGGTGCGAGTGACTTGAATAAACAGAATATTGTTAAATTAAGTATGGTTAGGTCACTGTAGCCTTGCGCTGCGGGCATTGGGAGTTGATGATTTGATATTCTATTTCCAAAATACGTAAAATTATAATTTTTGTTTTTTGTGTGTTTTGGTTGCCTATAGCGTGATATTGAACATGTAAACAGAGATAAACTAGATCTTGTGGATAACCAGAACAGTAGATATCTAATCTGCTCTTTGTTATTTCTAAGTACTTATGTTTACCGACTTGTGTTCTAATGTTTGTTACATGCAAATAAACTAGGTAATATGGTCTACGCCATAGACCATAGAAAACAAAACTCACAGAACATTATAATGCAGATTTGTTGTGCTGATTGTCTGTAGGTTGAAAAGAAAGGAAAGGGAAACACTTTTGACCACCATGATGGTTGCCATGATGGTGTTGAGTCTTCTTGATGACATCGCAAGCAAAATTTTTCCCACCATCTGTAAGTTTAAAATGAAACAAATAGATACCCATATCTTGAATTCAAATTGAATACAAGAATTCTCGTTTGAAAGCTATATTTGGACCTACCTGTTGTAACTTTTGCGATTTTTGCCATTGTCATCTGTAAAACATATTAAAATAATTAGATAATGTTCAAAATACGTGCATGCATAGCGTATCCGAAAACATGCAAATAGACAGAAATACAGGCAAACCGATAAACTCAGAAAACGAAAAATAAGTGTCAGCAAGAAAACAAATAAGACAATGAACAAACACAGAGTAGTAAATAAACGAAGAACTAGTGTAACTGCAAACATGACAAACAAAAGCGGAATTTATTTCTTGCAGGAAATGATACTTAGTACCGAGTAAAGTAATTAAAAAATGTGGGGTGTGTGTGTAATTGTGTTGTAGGTTCACTCAATTTCTTTACTACTTGTATCTAAGCAAGGCGTGCAATAAAGTCCCTTAGCTTACAACATAGATTTGTTTACCTACGAACGTATATACCCGAACACCTATAAACAGTAAATACACAAATGAATGAGGCATGTAGATTTATGACGAGACACATAGTTAGATAATACACCAAGGAAAAAAAAGAAAATGTTTGTCTGACCTGTAGTTTCATGATTTTGTTCCATATCTAAGTCTATGTAACCAAGCCGCTTGGCTGAAAACATTTTGACGGACATAAGTATTAAACACTTCAAAATTAACATTAACTTACACGTGTCTAACGTGTATGACAAGACCACAACAATAATTAAGTAATAGTACCTAGATAAGGCATGATAAGGTTATCTTCTGTTATTTGATTGGTGCATAGGATGTACGTAGAAGAAATTATTTTAGGCTTGTAAATAGTGCAACTGTACATACGATAAAACCAAAATATATGTTAATCGTAAATTGGTATAGCTGTACGTCTGAAAGTATGCTAAAGTTGTTTATGTAAAACAGCAGCTTATTGCATCTTTTATTTTATGTAGCTTCCTACATAATTATTGACTTGGTCCTTGGTGTCAATTATTATTTTTCAAGTTATCTGTATTGAATTCTAGACGTTTGTGCTTACCAATACCCATGTCTCAGAAGTAATACAGTTAACACTAAGACACTAAAATTTATTTGGTTAAATTTAATTTATTTGGTTAAATTTAAGCCCATTTTGTTTTTCTCTTCACAAAACTTCAATTAACTTGATCGTTAATAGAGTTTTTAGCCTATCTTAAAATTAAAATGTAGGTGCTTGGTCTTGTATACCGCTAGCTCTGACTGAATCCGCAACCACCATCGTGCCATCGACCACCTTTCTGGAGCTTAACAACCATTCTGTCAGAATTCGGTTAGGCCTTAAACATTTATTCGCGTTTATTTCGTAACCAAATGTAAGAAAAAGTTCAAAATGCTACGTCAATACTACGAGTGAATCATTGTTTTATTTTGATTGATATCGTTTGTTATGGCGCTTCGCGGCTTAGATAAAAAGACACAGATTTACTGCCTGGCTGTCTGCTACAGTTTTAGGTGTCATTTTACAAGGTAATATTGATAAGAAATTGTGTATTTTATTTAAAGATGAAAACATTTTCACGTTATTAAATCCGAGTTTTGTAACTTTAAAATTCATTTCTTTTATAGGACTTTAAAGGAGACAGCGTACAAAGGTTTCTGGTGTACAGTACGTACATCAGGGAGCCTAATAATGGCCACTTTATTTAGCAGAATAATTTAATATAAATTAAAATAAAATGTAACTTTGTTATCATTTTACGAATTGTAACGTAATTAATCTTATTATCTTATTCTGATTTTGCAAAAGCGGCCATTTTAGGCCTCCTGTATACTTGTTTTATTCCAGTTCCACATTACACCTGGTATTCTCTGAAGAGCTAGGTTAAGTGGTGCCTGTTTACGTAGGTGGTACACCGTCTTTTCGCTAGTTAGGCGACTGAAGCCTGCTACCTGATATGATAGAGAGGCGAGCTTAAATAGCTATATGAACTAAGCCCAATTCCTAAAGTAAAAGTGCAAAAAAATTACCCGACCAGAAATTGAACCTAAGATCCCAAGAATAAACCCTTTAAAAAAGTAGAACTAAACAGACGAGAGTCTGTTTATCACATTCCATTTATATCATTTTTAGGGACTGAAAAACTGGAACGAATTTTGTCGATCACAGTAATGATAATGGCTGGTTTCATTAACATTAGGCAACACCTGAATTCTCCTTTTTTTCTTTATTGTCTGCCGAAAGTTTTGAAATTGTAAATACTATTTGTGATTAAAGCTATCTTGGCTTGGTCTAGAAAAAACAACAAAAATATTTTAATAAAACTTACCACTTGTATAAAAGTGCCAAATACTTCGTTCTAGGCAATAAACTCAAAATAAATTCGAAAAATATTTAATACATACTTTGCACCGATTTATGAAATAAGTATGTGACATCCTAAAATACCGTATATATGTATAATAATCTACTCGGTTTCACTTTTGTTTTCATACTGCTGTCCAGTTGTTAACTTGTACATACATATGTATAACGTTTGCGCCATGGGAGAAGGCCGCCTAAAGTCAAAAGTCAACAAGATAAATGAAATAACTGAAAACATGTGGTTCCTATCGCATGTGATAAGTTTATTTGCTCTGGCAACACTAGAAAATGTTAATACAAGCACGAGATTTCATAGCTATCGTGAATAATTTTGAATTACATTTATAAATATTTTTTCCCACAGATACATATTCGTAAAGTAATATTTATCAAATCTAAAATTACTGCCCGCATTTGATTTACATCAATAAGATAAAGTCAGTGAACTAGGTGCCTACTTTCGGGAAATCAGTGAACTCATTTTATGATGAACTTTTATCAGATACCTAATACAATTATTAGGTAACCATTTTGCCACGAAACCTATATTATTGTGTTTCCCTGAAGTTAAGGTAAATAAAAAAATGACTGAGTGGGAAACAGCTGTTTTGACAGCTTTCTACTTTGTTGTTTGTTTGTTTATTTTTTGAGTCGAGCTGTTGTCTACTCATTATTTCGTACAAATTTGTTAACAAGGAAAAGCCCTAACTTAATTACTTTTAAAAGGTTTAATTCAGTCATTTCAATCCTATAACATTCTTAAATGTAAATATTAAAAAGAACATAACCTAAAAATGTTTTCGTTGAATGTACAAGTAAGTACTTTGCAAAAGATTTGTTTATTTTTTAAGTGTTTAAAGAAAATGCTTAACATATTAAGTACATACCTATAGTGTGCAGTTTATAATTAAGTCGCTACATTTATTTAGTTTTGTTTACAACAACAAATTACTACTGTGTAGGTCTGTACGCAAATAAACTAGTTTACCAACTAAAATGTCAATGCATGTGTTTCACACAAGTTTTCAAGGACTTGATGATTAAATTTATGAGCATAAATATAAAAGGAGAATTAAGTATTTCAAAGAATGGTTCATTAACATGATTTTATTCTAATAAATATAAATAATAAGACAGGCACATGAGCATTACGAAAGTGACCAATGGCCAAAGACATTGAATAATAGTTTGACAAGATGGCGTTAGATGGCACTATAAGAAATAATTTAAAACTTGATTTAATAACAGAGGTAATAAGCTCCTTTGATTATATAAAAGGGTCTGCGCTGATACTGTCTGGACTGCCCTGGCTGGAGGCCTTACACTCAAGGCACCCACAGGATAGTTCGGTTGAGCAGACGACAACCTCCTAGGTTGACCTGCGAGAGAGACTGGGCTTTTGTCCGCCGGATAGCATTAATGACCATTCCTGTTCATTGGTTGTTGAAAATTTTTCGCGGACAAATTGTCCCTCGTTTGCCCAGACCTTAAGTGTTCTGTGGGTAATTCACCGCTTTGTTTAAATATTTACCAATAAGCTACATAATTGTATATCTGCATGTTGTTTGAGATTGTAGGTAACGTTATTGTTAGTTTTATCTCTGTGTTTCAACAAGGATTAATTAAGTTTGAGAGATAATTAGATACTTACCTTACTTCGATAAAGTTCAAGAGTTATGTATTAAAAAAATATAGCATGGGAGGTAGGTACATACCTAGCAACTAGTAACCTATCGAATAATTATGTGGAGACCAAAAACGAACTAATTCTTTTATAGATTGTTTTTCAGTTGATAAATTACAACCAAATGAAAAAAATCACCACATTTTTTTGAACCTAGATGTAGATACAAATTGCAAATTGTAAGCAGGATTGGAAAGCCATTGGGGAGGCATTTGCCCAGCAGTGGGACATAGCAGGCTGATATAAAAAAAAAATATATATTCTGAGCAGCGGAACCAAAGCTTCCCCCAAATTCTTCTAAGTCGCTAAGTAGGTAAATCTTGGTATTCTTATTTTGCACCACATAGAATCAGCCCTCAAAGTGTGCGTCCGGTGTCCAGGTCCTGGAGATTTGAGGAAATCTTACCATATTTCGGCGTTCTTCAGTCTTCAGGCACCCATTCGACCCATTTATGTATTTAAACTAAATGCAATATAACAGGTCTTACAAGTAAGTAATAATCGAATGATGCTTGGATAGTAGTCTATTTCAATCAGTCGAGAACGAGACTACGAGAGGAATCTTTAATAATATCTATGTCAACTGTCAAGTAGTGTACTACATCAGTAGGTTCAAACAAATCTGGGCTGGGCTAGAGAGTGTACCTACACTCCTTCGGATCATTCAAGGTGCAGTCTTTATTACAACGAATATCTAGGTCTTATTCCCAACTACCTAGACCGAGAAGAACCTAGACCAGATTTTGTTTCTTTCATCTCCGAATACCATCTCGATAAGAAATAATTTGGCCATACATTCCAACAACATTCATCACCTAAATTGCTATGAAAGAAATTGAAGCAAGAAAGGATAAAAGCAGCAATGAACGTGAGTTAATTGTGTTGGTCGGCTACCGTATATAGAGACAGGGTCAACAGCAGTTTGTACCGTAAATTGCGATCAAGAGGGGCATTTTACTTTTCTCTGCGTGCTGTGGTGTTGATTTCGCGTCGTTGCTTGCCGCTTCGCCGCTGCACGGACAGCGCGCACATTGCGTTCCTTTTATAAATATTTAACTTTTTAAAATCTTTATTTTTTTAAACATAAATCCTCAATGAGGTGATAACTGTTTTTTTCTGTTTTTCTGAGAAGTGTTTTGTGCCTGTGATAATGTGCGTAATGAAGTGCGGGATATTATTGTGTTTGGTATTTTTGTCCACGGAATTAGGCAAGTACTTATTAACTTTAGTAAAACCAATACCTATTTCTGTGGTTGAATAGAAATATTCTTTTCTCTCTTATTTGTA
The DNA here is from genome assembly GCA_910589295.1 of Noctua janthe. Lineage (NCBI taxonomy): Eukaryota > Metazoa > Arthropoda > Insecta > Lepidoptera > Noctuidae > Noctua > Noctua janthe. The sequence continues at coordinate 7,300,566 of OU342561.1, forward strand.
CAATTCCGAAAAATCCCTACCTTTCTGTGAACAGCATAGAAGCAATGAAAGAGAACGTGAATAAGTACAATTTCTTCAAATTCAAATAATTAAAAGGGATAGCAAGCAGGAAGGATTTAGATGGCTTTTCATCAAACCAACTGAGTAAAACCGTCATTTTTTTTAATTTTCCTGTAGATCTATACCGAATATATAGAATGACCGATCCAAAACAGTACCTGCTACAATACCAGACCAGAGACCAATTCTCTTAAATTCCATATTATAGCTAACGTCATTCTGCATTGGTATCCACCGATCTTTGTTATCTAATCAATCAAAATGAAACAAAAAAAAAAAAACATCAAAATCGGTTCACAATTAACGAAGATATTGCTGAAAATACACACAAAAAAAAAATTCAGTCGACTTGATAACCTCCTCTTTTTAGAAGTCGGTTAATAAAGATTCACTGGATAATAAAGTTATCCAAAATCTAAGCCATCATCGTAAAAGTTAAAACACAAGTGCAGGTTCAACGGTTTAACCACTAACCGCGACTTCAACCCGTTACTACAGCTACGAAGGCGACGATCACTAATAAATAGATACGGTTTCTGCTTAATACGAGTACTATTAACATGCAATTATTAATGATTATTTTTCCACTCTAATGATGTTCGCTGACAATCCGAGGAGAAATTATGTGTCTCTTGATCGGTTTACATACATCCCTGTTTATCTTAATTAGTTGGTCATTCATGCGGATAGAACGGTTGGCCGTATGCGCTTATGAAAGATCATGAATGAATAAGTATTTTTTTCGTAAAGCCAACTTACAAAATTATTTTCCTAACTCGTTGACTGTAGTAATAGCGATAACATCACTACTATATTTCCCATCGGGGTTGACGTCTGGTAAAGGTGTTCCTATTCCAAAAGTAGACCAAAATTTCACCATTGTGGTATCCAGAGGCCCTACCACGAGTGAGCGGTGTAAACACAACGTAAAAACGTCGATTTTAAAATCTATTTTAATCTATATTATAAAGTTGAAGAGTTTGTTTGGTTGAACGCGCTAATCTCGGGAACTACTCATTCGAATTGAAAAAATCTTTTAGTGTTGGATATCCCTTAAACGAGGAAGGTTTTAGGCTACAATAGGATCGGAGCATCAATGAAAAATATTGAAAAAACGGGGAAAATAGTATTTTAAATAAGTCACGCGGACGAAGGTCGCGGGCAATTCAGTGTGACGTTATATTTTCATGATTTTAAGAATTTATTCATATCTATCATTGATGTATTAAAAAACCCAATATATCAATGATATCTATAGATAGTACACGCGGCGGCACATCTAGCTGTACATTTTTCTCATTTTGCCTCGCTTTGTATAAATTTCCCGTACAACGAGAGATCCGTATAAACTGGATTTGGATAGCTTGACTGGCCGTCGTGCGTACTGATTGTGCTTGTTGCAAACAATACAAAAATTGTATTGTTTGCAACAAGCACTATCAGTACTATTTTCGATTAAAATATCGACGTACCTATTTACTTTACTTTTACACCGCGCGCTCGTGCCTGTGTAGGTAGAAGTTCTATGTAACAGGTGCTAGTTAATCAAGCAGAATTCGAGACTCCGGTTTACCAAGTACCTATCTACTGAGCAGAAATGTTTATTTGAAAACCCAATACCAACGTGGGGATAGAAATAAGGATCCCCAAACAAGGGCTGGACAGGTAGGTTGGCGTACCTTCTTGTTCCATCGGGGGAATCTAATTGCGTGACAACCTCAATGCCAATTTTTTCCAAAAATTTTGAATTGGTATTCATTGCGTTCTTAACGTTGTTAAGCTAGACGTTTTATAAAGAGTATGAAGCAGTGTATACCACGTTTCCCTCCAAATCCTTCAGGGTTAAGATAAAAACTGTGTTACGCAACTTACTCAATTGGGGCGATGCACGCTGGTCAGTTGCAGATTTTAAATAAAACTTAGTCACCAAGAAAAATAAAAAGATTATTGTACAACTCATTACATGAACCGTTTGACCGGTACAACAAACATTGTAGGCTATTTGTACTAACTGTAAATAATAGGTAGGTACTAAGAAAAATCTTAGAACTTTTATAACAACTGGGTAGGTAGCATAACTATCCCAGACTAGTAGTCAGACAAATTTTTCGTTTACTTAATAAGTCTACGTTTACGTTACGTTGCGATTACGTTACGTCAACGTTACGTTACGTTTACGTTACGTTTCGTTACGTTTACGTCTTGAAAACGACTGAATCGATTTTAATGAAACTTGCAGTTTTCCCTAAGTTCAGAGATACCTACTGAATCCGTAACCAAGAATAAAAACAAACAAACATAAGTACACAGGTACACTTATGGTACACGTGTTTAAGAGTTCACATCGACTAACATTTATTATTAAGGCAGGACTACACTAAGGCTTAATGCCGTTAAATATTAACGTGTTTAATGAACACCTATTTTTAACGCAGAGCCTAAACTACTGTAGCTACAAGTATGATTTTTTAAATTGGTTTCTTTTTTAATGGAGCCGTCACTAAGAATTTTTAGAAATTCCACACCTCTCAAAACCGATATTTAGTATCCAATAAAGCGTTAACTAACAACGGTGTAGCCCCTGCATTATACGAATAATGCATTAATTCCAATAATATTACAGAAACGATATGTAGGTCGAATACTTTCATTTTTTTGAACGCGGTTAAAAATTGTTTTCTTGATTTAACCTGATATACAACTCATACCTACACATAACCCTCCTGGTTAAACACATAACCCTCCTTTTGGGCTTCGCCGCAGTCGGGTAAAAATAATGTTAAACTTAATCATTAGTACCAAAAATCTAAGCTATTAATAGCTTATGTGTGTCTAACCGTCTAGACAGCCGCAGTCATGTAAATTGTTGTTTTATTTTTAGCTTCACCAACCTGTCACCAACTACTTTCACTTGATCTGCTTTCAATGCGATATTGTGTCTGATACTTCAGTATCAAGAATTCAATCAGTTTTGTAGACATTTTGTTCTTCTTATGGTTTTATTAAATCGTAATAAAGATCAAGGCATGTATATCGTAACGTTACGTTTACGTTACGTTAAGTTTACGTTACGTTTCGTTACGTTGACGTCTTGAAAACGACTGAATCGATTTTAATGAAACTTGCAGTTTTCCCTAAGTTCAGAGATACCGTACTGAATCTGTAACCAAGAATATTGCATCAATTTTCTGAGAATTACCAGGTCAAAAATAAAAACAAACAAACATAGGTACACAGGTACACTTATGGTACACGTGTTTAACAGTTCACATCGCCTAACATTTATTATTAAGGCAGGGCTGCACTAAGGCTTAATGCCGTTAAATATTAACGTGTTTAATGAACACCTATTTTTAACGCAGAGCCTAAACTACTGTAGCTACAAGTATGATTTTTTAAATTAGGTTTCTTTTTAACCGACTTCCAAAAGGAGGAGGTTATCAAGACGACTGATTTTTTTTTTTTTTTGTGTTTATGTTCAGCGATATTTTGATGATTCTTTTTTGTTTGGAATAATATTACTCCGCGGTGGTCCCATTTTTTATTTGGTGAAGATCTGACGCTGATCTTCGGAGATAAACAATGGAACTCTTCAATATTAGACAGCAAATCTGTCGCGATGACTGCAATCGCTTGGATATTCATTGTTTACACAAAATCATAACATAACATAACATCTGAATGCTCTGTGATGTGATCAGTCTACAGTACACCCCCATTTCAACAGTTAGGTATGTTAGAAGTTCCATTATTGGAGATAAGCCTATTACCATGGCATGTATTGTTAACGGTTCATTAATGTTTCACCAAAACTCCTTTGACAATTATTAACCGACTTAAAAAAAGGAGGAGTTTCTATGTTCGACGGTATGTATTTTTTTTAATGTACCTATGTTCACCGATTTCTCCGCCAATTGTACACCGATTTTCATAATTCTTTTTTTATTCGAAAGCCTATACTCCTGCGGTAGTCCTATTGTCACTAAATCAGAATCTAATGATGGAATCCCAGGGAAATCGAGGGCAACCCTGAAATTTTATAGGCACATACAATGTTTTTCATATACTCTCTAACACAATTCAGAAATTTGTGCATGGTAATCATCATCTCATGTTGCTGAGCTGATGATGGAAGATATAAGTCAGGATCAGATGATGGAATTCCAGAAAAATTAAGGGCACCCTAAAATTTTATGGGCATTGTTTGAATCAGTATACTTTCCATGTGGTCCCTTGGTCTTCATGTCAGGATCTAATGATGGGATCCTGGAGAAATCGAGGACAAATCTCAAAATTTTATATTCGACAATTGTGAACCGATTTCGATGTTTTTTTTTTAATTTGGTATAATATTAATCCGCGGTGGCTACGTTTAAATTTGGCGAATTTGATCTTCGGAGTTATACAATGGAACTCTTCAATAGTAGATAGCAAATCTGTCGTGATTGCTGCAATCGCTTGGATGTGTATTGTTTACACAACGTAACGGCTGTATGCTCTGAGGAGGTACGCAGATGCGTACAGTACACCCAGATTGCGACAGTTAGGTAAATTAGGTTCCATTTTATTAGGGATAAGCCTATTACCATGAAATGTATCGTTAACAATGTAAAATAAATGTATAGCAAATATTTGTAATATCCTATACAAATACACTAAAAATGGAAAAATAAAAAATCTTTTTTGCAAAAAATAAAACCGACTTCAAAAACACAGAAAAGTGAAAAATAACTTTAGCTTCTGAAGTCAGTGACTGTTGTTTGTTTTTGAAGTCGGTTTTATTTTTTGCAAAAAAGATTTTTTTTTAATGGAGCCGTCACTAAGAGTTTTTAGAAATTCCACACCTCTCAAAACCGATATTTAGTATCCAATAAAGCGTTAACTAACAACGGTGTAGCCCCTGCATTATACAAATAATGCATTAATTTCAATAATAATACAGAAACAATATGTAGGTCGAATACTTTCATTTTTTTGAACGCGGTTAAAAATTGTTTTCTTGATTTAACCTGATATACAACTCATACCTACACAGGTTAAACACATAACCCTCCTTTTGGGCTTCGCCGCAGTCGGGTAAAAATAAAGTTAAACTTAGATCTTTAGTACCAAAAATCTAAGCTATTAATAGCTTATGTGTGTCTAACCGTCTAGACAGCCGCAGTCATGTAAATTGTTGTTTTATTTTTAGCTTCACCAACCTGTCACCAACTACTTTCACTTGATCTGCTTTCAATGCGATATTGTGTCTGATACTTCAGTATCAAGATATTGTGTCTGTTACTTCAGTAGCTCGTGGCTAAATAATAACAGCCGCTCGGATCGATCTTTAGGTTAAGCCGTGCTTGCCTAGGTTGGTCTGTGGATGGGTGACCACCCATTACATACCGAGTTTCCTCCGTGCCTCGGAAAGCACGTTTTGCTGTTGGTCCCGGGTGTCATTTGTAGATCTTTGACAGTCGTTAGGTAGTCCGTGGCCCAAAAAGTCTGACAACCAGTCTTACCAAGGGATATCGTATAACCCAGTACTAACTGGGTTGTGGAGGTCAGATAGGCAGTCGCTCCATGTAAAATACTGGTATTCAGCTGCATCCGGTTAGACTGGAAGCCGACCCCAATATAGTTGGGAAAAGGCTAGGCAGATGATGACTTCAGTATCAAGAATTCAATCAGTTTTGTAGACATTTTGTTCTTCTTATGGTTTTATTAAGTCGTAATAAAGATCAAGGCATCGTAGGTAATTACCGACTCTTACAGTCTTACAGAAAAACACAAAAGAAATAGGTGTTATAAGTATCTACAAATAAATAAAATTGAAGTGTCTGTTTGTATTTACAAAATAACAGCTTTTTACTGAATGCATAAATGAAAGTACATAATATTATAGGGTACTTATAGCAAACAAAAAAAAGACTGTCTGTTCCAGGCAATCTTCGAAACGGCTGGGCCGATTTTGAGGGGACTCTTACTGGCAGATAGCTGATGTTTTTATAATAATTTCACGCGGATGACGGTCGTGGGCAACGGCTAGTGCTTAATATAAATATGAATTAAATATTTAAGTAAGTAGGTAGGTACATAGCTAAAGTTTATCAAACCGTTACAATAAAAACTTAATTTTAAATTCATTTTCTTTTAACAGCCTCTTATGTCTCAACTGTTAACACGCGAGGCGTAACAAAGTTGAAAGAAGATGAATCTATTTTGTATCTAAAAAACTATTATCATTGTTCTATTATAACACTAGGTACTTTTGCCAAAGCAAAGATGCTATATCAATGACATAATAATAAACAATCGGATTCGCATTGTGTTGTAAACAATAACTGATGTAAGTAAACAGTGCCTTGAGAAAGTAAAAGTGATGTTAGTCATACAATAAGACTACTAAGTCTTTTATGATAGTGCAATAACCTTTAATATCTTTTCAATTACCTTTATTAATGCAGTCTTGATTAATACACACAAAAAACGTACGTCTCATGAAACATATGTTGTGAATATGGTTCAACAGAACAGCAGTCTCATGCATGAAGTCTCGTCTTGAAATGTCAAATAGACTGTTATGTTGAGTTCCGTCCGGGGTCTGTGTTTGTTCAGTTGAAGGAATCCCGAAATCTGTCACTTGCAGGAGTACTCTTCGGCGCCCAGTGCGTCTTCTGCGTATAGGGACGGCGGTTGTCTTACCAATCCCTTGCTGTGGCCTCTTTTATAACCACCACTTCCTCGTAAAAGGAGGCAATGGGATCCCATGCCTTCTTACTCTGGATAATGGCCTGTATAACGACCGTAAGCGAGAGGTTATTCGTAGCAATGTAACCTATACCTGCTTACTATAGGTATTCTGTGTGGACTGAAGAGAATCCAAACTATATCTACCTCTCGTTGTATAGCTCAATGAGTGACTTTTAATTCGTAAACCAGCCGTAGGTAAGGCTTTGTAACCGACTTCCAAAAGAAGGAGGTTATCAATTCGTCTGATTTATTTTTGGAGAAACGAGATTTTATAAAGCCGGCTGATCTCGTCGTTTACGGTCATTTGGAAAGGTCACCGTCCGTACCGTCCTGTGCCAAAAAGGAAAACCAACTGAATTTTTTTGAAATCAATAAATGAAAGGGATAGTGAACCACCGTTAAGTTATTCGCATTCAGCTGTTGTTTTATCGATTACGTTTCAACAATGACCAACCAAGTGGATAACTGATGTGATGATGCATAAAAAGTAGGTCAACTTTCAGAGAAATCAAAATAAATTGTCGCTACGTTGGTAGTGTGCGGAATTAAACACGAACGAAAGTACTTGAGCAATGCATAAGCGCAATAGCGGAAAGTTCTGTTGTCGTAGGTCGGGTCCGGTGGCTGGATATTTATTTATTTATTTATTTATTTATTTAAAATTATGAAATAACACCTTTACAGCTATAACGCCAATGCGATGTTACCACCACCAAGATACAATAACTTACATAAGCTAACAAAAATACAATTAAAACACAATCAGAATACATATTAAAAAAGAAAAATATTAAAATACCTACAATAAGCACACCTCTAAATATTTTCAATGCACTTCAGTGCTACTCCTGTGAACTTCATCAGACTGCAGTGAAATATATCTACCTCATCTGAGATAATATTTAACAGTCTTATGGCGCGTGACAAGGGGGCAAACTTGTTAAGGTTAGTCCTAGAGGATGGCTCCAGTAGCGTAGGCGTGGGGCGACGCGCGCCCCCGCAACCGGGTGGCGCGCGCAGCCCCAGCTCCGCTAACAGATCGGGGATATGAAAGGATGAGACTGGTCCGAGTATCCAGTTTAGTGGCTTGTATTTGGAGAGGGTCATGTACAGTAGTGCAGGTCTAACACCACCTTATGAGGTCAGATGACGACGATGTGAAGTTACATCTAGTTCCTAATTTGTTTACTTAGTGAACTGAAAGACCTACATTACTATATTCCGAAAAAAATTGTACGCCTGGTTAGTCAATAAATGTTTTTACACGACCCAAGAATAGCTTAGTTATAAGAATAGAAAAATAATATAAAACCTCACTATGTTCCTATTCTAGTGCAATAATACATAGCTAAGTGATTATACAACGAAAATTAAAAAGAGTACCTATACGTATAGTTATGTCATCCATTCCGTTGTCATCATCATCATCTTCCTGCCCTTGTCCCATGTTACTTGGGGTCGGCGCAACACGTTTTTTTCTTCCAATCTCCTCTGTCAACCGTCATGCTATCATTTACTCCTTTCACCTTCATATCATTCCTCACACAATCCATCCATCGTTTCTTTGGTCTTCCTCTCCCTCTCCATCCATCCACGTTTATATTCATCACTCTTTTAGTCACATGCGATTCGTCCCTCCTCATCACATGCCCATACCAAGACAGTCGATTCCCTTTTAGCTTTTCTGTAACTGGCGCAACTTTTAAGCTTCCTCTAATATACTCGTTCCTTACCTTATCCATTCTTGTCACACCACACATCCACTTCAACATTCTCATCTCGGCTACATGCAATCTTTTTTCATCCATCTTCTTCACAGCCCAGCATTCCGATCCATACAGTACGACAGGTCTAATCACGGATTTGTATATTTTCCCCTTTAATTTGAGGGGCATCCGTGGGTCGCAAGTTGTTCCAGTGACCTGTCGCCATTTCATCCATCCTGAGTTGATCCGGTGCGTTACATCTCGGTCTACTTCGCCATCCCCTTGGACAAATGACCCGAGGTACCGAAAATCGGAACCGATCGGTATGGGCGTTCCGGCAAGTGTTATGGGCACAGAACTGGAGAGACCGCCGAAATCACAGAACAAGTATTCTGTTTTAGTCCTACTGACTTTCAGGCCAACATTCTCCAGTCTTTGCCACCACACCTCCAATCTGTTCTGGACCTCTAGGCCACTCTCGGCAACCAACACAATGTCGTCGGCAAACAGCATACACCAAGGAGCCTCTTCCTGGATGTCCGACATAAGTGCGTCCATTATCACCAGGAAGAGGTAAGGGCTTAGAGCCGACCCTTGGTGCAAGCCGACCGCCACATTAAAGTTGCCGGTAGTGCCCGCTGTAGACCGAACTTGGGTACTACATCGACTGTACATCGCTCGGATCAACTGCACATACTTCCCAGGCATACCTTTCTCTTTCAGGGCCCACCACAAAACTTCACGAGGTACCCGGTCGTATGCCTTTTCGAGGTCGATGAACACCATGTCATCCATTCCGTTGTATTGTTATTATATTATAAGCTTTTATTTTATTTTTCGTATACCAGAAATGGTTATTATCAGGATCCTTAATGTTATATTGTGTAATGTAACATTTATTTACCATCTATGTAGACCCATATTATGCGAATAAATTATTTGATTTGAGCTCCGTTTTTAATACTTGTATTTAGTGCCACCCCATTCCCAACATTAGATAAGGCAGATGCTATGCTAGCTGCATAAAGATGAGTCACAGAATAGCAATACTGTTATACTAATTATATAAATGGAACATAAAAAATAACTACATAAATATGCTAATCAAAAAGAGTTTAACTAAATAAAATATTATTGCACAACAACTTTCTATTCATAATCTTTATGATATTAAACCCACCAATTTAATTTATTTTAATGTATTTGCAAAATTCCGAAAACTCTTTTACATCTACATGAGAGAGATCTTTCACTTCTGTCAAGTATTTTGCACTTTTGCAGTGAAATCTTCTCCAAATCTTAAGGTTAAGAAATCAAGTTTAACGGCATGGCATTTTAAAAGGGCATTTTTAGAATGGCCTCTTATGTAAACTGAATTGTTTTGGTTCCTCACTGGTATATTACGTCAGTCAACATGCTTACCACCTCAATTAATGTCCTCTTTGGTATTCGAAGCAGCTCTTTGGTATCCAAAGCCCTTTTAGTAGTGCTGGTGTATTCAGCTTAGTTAGTTATGTAAACATTACGTGTTTGAAATGTCTTCTAAGGAAGAGGAAGACTCATGATGAAAGGAATTGGGTTGCTGACTAGCAATTTATTTACTTAAATGTGGGTAGGTTTTTTCATTTGACTTGCAGAAATGCCCATGAACAATTCAGTGGGTTTCAGAATTGCATCTAACAGTCCTGTTCTATATTTGAGTTGCATCAAAACTGGACATTTGTAAAAAAAATATGAATTTAACTTTTTTCGAAAAAGTCCATACAAATGACAAGGCCAAACAAAGTTCGGACTGGCGATGGCGCCCAAAAGATCAACATGTCCGGAAATATCTGGATCAATGGTGACCCTAATCCTGGCCAGGGCTTTCCCAGTTTATTCGGTAACGATGAAATGGTTTGCTCTATAACTTCTTGGCAAAGACAATACCTACCTATCTTTCTGTATAACCTGATTGTATACCTATCTGCTTGATACAAACTAGCCAGTCCAGTGGTCGGGTGGTGAAAGTACATGTTATGCTAGTGTGTAGACAGTGTGTACCCCTTCACTCTCCATGTTAAAGTTTAAAGCTATGGAGCATCGTTTAGAATGCATCTTAATGCAATATATTAATATTCAATCTTAACATGGATAATCCTACTTTCCCTTTTTTACATTGTGCATCCTCGACTTGAATCTACAGAGTTTATCAAGACCCTTAACGAAGCCGTCAACCATGTATTCTCTACATCAAACTAAGTAACTTTGCGCAAACATTTTTGGGAAACTACTTTTTTTTGGGGTAAAAGTCACGTTTTACGGTAGGATCAATGTAACGCACTCAAAACATTGTGCTGATGAATGCATTGAATAGTACGGGGGTTGTGGAGGTGTTTAAAGTAAAATGTTACATTATAAATGATTATTAAAAAAAAAAATTGAACAAGTTGGAAATTTGACCCCCAATATCTCCGTAAATAGAAAGGTTCCCAGGTATGGCTATGGTCTAGAACAAAAAAATGATCGCAATGACGGGGAGAAACAGTGCCTTTCGGCTTAAGTATTATCTACTTTTTATTTCTATGGCTTCGAACTAGCCAATGGCAAGCTTAGACCATTTAACCTAGGTTGAAGGCTATCAAAATAAGGATTAGGTAAGTTATAGGTACCGTCTCGTTAGTCTAGCGGTCGCAAGCGCGTCCCATGTAAAGTATCACGGTTATGAGGAAATGCTGGTTTTGTGGCCGATCGATGCCACAGTTCACTGCACTTAAAATACCTGCATAACTGGTGAAATGTATCTGCACTATAGCTTCTGCTCATCCCTGGATCTGGAGAAAACAGACGTCATAATATGCTATAACATTTCTCACGGAAGCCTTCGCAGCGTGCGAATGTAAAATAAACAGTTCCGTTTCTTATAATTACAGTGTCTGAAGTGGATGGCGATCTGGCGTCCATGTTGGATTTCCGTTACTTTCGATGTGTTATGAAACGAGAATGGAAGTGTCCGGACAGCGAGATTAACTTTTTCATGTATACGCCGTAAGTATTTATTAACTATGAATATTTAATACAGCGTTACCCATATACTAAATTATGTTATTCTATCCATTTGTAGTCCCATGGAACCGCAAACATTCTAATATTATCATCTTCCATTCAATCCGCAAGTTTATGGATCTACTGATACCAGTTTTGAGATCTATGATTCATGTAGATATTGCAACTTCTATGCTTCTATTTTTAATCCGTATTCATCAGATCTGGACAACCTACATAAATGCTGCTAACTTAGTCTTAAGAGAATTAATGTGTTACCTAACAAAATATGGACATTACCTAGTCTGAAATAAACAAATTTTAATTTTTAATTTAATTTTTTATGCAATCAAATTATCGTCTAGTCGGTTTCTAATTTGTACTTCTCACTAATATTATAAATGCAAATTTTGTGAGGATAGATGGATGCGTGGATGGATGTTTGTTACTCTTTCACACGAAAACTATACTGAACGGATTTGGATGAAATTTGGAATTTTGAAGGAAATGGCGGGACGAACTAGACAGGTTCCGTCAGAACAGGAAGGAGGGCGCGCGGGTTTGCGAGAAATGGAAGGAGTGAAGGGAGGCCTTTGCCCAGGAGTGGGACAGAGCAAGATAGAAAAAAAAAAAAGAATAACAGTAGTTTTTATACTCATAAAACTGCACTACTTAATGTGTACACATTATTTGTACGCTTTGCAAGGTAGCACATAGTGAGACATTTCTGTATTTATAACACCGCCTACTTACTTTTACCTGTGTAGCAAATAAACATGTTTGAATTTGATTTTTTTCTCATATTTCCAGTGAAAATTCTCACAAATACTTCGTAGATCCTCGATATCCAAAACTCCTTCGCGATTTCGGTTGGAAGAAGACGAGGAAGAATGTTCTCATCATCCATGGTTTCAATGGCACATACTCTAAAACACCGATGACTTATATTCGAGATGGTGAGTTTTATTTTATTTAGTTATAAGAGTAATAACTAGCTTGTGCCTGCGTTTGCGCCTGTGTGGGGGTTGGAAATTTTATCGCACGAGAACATTCCTCCCGGGATAAAATTGGAAAGTAACTCTGTCTCTCTGTTACCTTTTCACGCCTTTAGAGAAAAATCTTTAGCCCTTACATACGTATGTATTGCCCTGTTTTACTCTGGAAAATTAAACTAGAGCAATTTTTTTTTTTCATAAATATATTCTTTATTTCCTTTATGCATCATTTCTCTTATTTTATACATTTTTAAATATTTTAAAAAACAAAAGTAAACAAAACATTTAAAAATATTAAAAATAGAAGGCCCATCGGCATTACGAACAAGGTCCAGGGTGCCGGTGGTCGGGGTCTTGAAAGACGAACCTGCTAACGATACGCGCCGTGTCCAAAAGTACTGCTTACTGAATCAAGCCCTTGATCCAGCTGCCAAGAGAGAACCTCCTCAGATGTTGGTCGAGGCTTTGGCCGACAAGACTATCGGCACAATAACTGCTGTGCTCACGTCCCACATGTCGACAACCTCGCGAGCTAGATAGAAATATTTGAATTGTTTTTCCATAAATTTATTATTAGCATAATCAGCCTATAATGTATAAGTGCTGGGACACAGACCTCTCTGTGAGAAGGAAATTTATTATTGTTAAAAATTAATTTAAGTAAAATATGGAAACTTAGACACATGGTAAGGTTGTTTGATATAGATTTTAAAATAAAAAAAAATATTTGCGCAAGTTTTATTTCCCAGGGAGAAAACAGAGAAATCCGATTGTATGGGTCGCCGCTAGCCTTCCCTCTTAACGGCTGAACAGATTTCGATTAAATTTGACACACAGGTAGACCATGACCTGGGTTAGGATTAGGTTATTTATTGGTAGAATCCTGTGGTATAATTTTTCAATTCTACGCGGATAATGCTATTGGTAAACAAAATGCATCTGATCTACTTGCACATCTAGAGCTATTACGCATTCTTCTCACGGAAGAATGAATGATTCGTTATGTATTACAGTTTCACTATTTCAGCTACCAGACAAAAAACGGCAAAAAAAAAAATCAATGAAAGTGTGAAAGTGATAACGAATCGAGACCACAGACTGCATGTGCGCGTGATCATACAGAAGGCGGAACACTCGCTTTGACACTAGCTATTTTCGACTTTATCTCCGTGTGTTTAAGATAAAAACTATCTAATTTGCTTGTTTAGAACCCAGGGAACCGGTCAAATTTTACAACGATCGGTTCAGCGTATAAGGTGTGAAAAGTTTACAAACAAACATAATTATAGCCAAACGTCTGTTGTGTAATTTTATTTACGTTACGCAAATGTCAAAAAATCATCCAGCCGTTAGAATGCTTCGAGGGTAAAAAGACTCCCACATAGATAAAATGTACTTAGAAACATAGACCCATAAACGTGAAAAACATAACCCTGTCTTTGGTGTCGCACAGTCGGGTAAGAATAATGGTAGATGTGTGTGATTCTGAATAAGATCAACTACCTTTTTTTTCCATGTCACAGTGAACACCCATCACCATTGATCTCTCGTCAACTATAGTTTACACTGCAATAAAGAGGCTCAGGCTTAATTACCACAAGCCTGGTTACATCACTAGATTTTTGAGAGTTTAGTTCAAATCACAGAATAAAAACGTCAAGACCGAGAAGATCTAGACTTTCTCTCTGCAAAAATGATAAGGTCTGCTGAATAGTCCATTTGCAAAGATTACGTAACACCTATTATAATTGTGACCACAGCAACTGTTCCGCCTGTTTATTTACCTACATTGTCTCTAATCTCTTTATGTATATGTTAACAGCGTACCTGTCTCGCAAAGACTACAACGTGTTTATGGTAGACTGGTCTGTTCTCACCAGATTTCCTTGCTACCTTTCTGCGCTGTCTAATATGAAGTAAGTCACGTTATGTGTTGCTATTTGTCACGAGAATTATTTTTACCATACACAGCGAAATTTTTGCCATTCTTAACTTCTACTTCGTGTCGCTGGCACGACAATTTTTATATTTTGTAAGCCCAGAACTTCGCCAATTTCACCGCGTCATCGGTGGCAACGCAAAGGTCACTTCGGCTGCATTTTTTTGGGCTAAGAGGGCAGGCATATGATAATTGTATGTATAGTTCTACGATCCTTCAGCAGATCACGCCTACAGTGCTTCAATACTATGTTCTGTTCTGCCATAATTTATATTACCGACTCAGCAGTAGGTGTAACAAAATGGAGCCTTCAGTTTATTGAGTTTATATTTGAAAGACGCATATATTGTTAGGTTTGATTATGTGATTCCAAAAAAATTGAAGATGATGTAAGGTGTTTTCTACATGCTTAATTAATTTATATGACAAAAAGCTAAAGCTTAACTCATTCGATAACTTTACAGAAAAGCAGCTCAATGCACGGCTCAACTCTACTCAGCAATAACACAAGCTGGTGCATTGGCTAAGATGACCACCTGTGTAGGACACTCCCTGGGGGCCCACGTCTGTGGCATGATCTCCAACCATCTCACTGAGAAGCAGTACAAAATTGTCGGTAAGGATCTTCTCTTCGCATAGCACGAACATACACAATTACACGTAAGCCAGTCAGCACGGTGGTACGGGGCCAGAGAGTCACTACGCCATATCGGAGTGTACTGCAGGCCCTACTCACGACTTCGCTTTTCACTTCACCGGCTCTAAAATCGTCTAAACATTTGATCCACTTGTCTGCCAAATCGCTCATCACCTGTTACCGTCGCGCGAGTAATACACGCCATATTGTCGTGGTCAGTGGCGAGTTGATAAGCTCTTTAAGTAACTTTATGGATACTTCAATAAGAATTTTTTCGGGTATTTAATAAATTTATTTATCCTGTAACATCGATATCATCTAGTTTACATCGATATCATACAGTTTCTGTGCACTTTTATCACGTCCGTACAAAAATAAAATGCGCTGTACGAATTTATAATTTATATACTTATTTTATTTAAAAGTTAAATAAATACGTAACGTTAAGTTCACAGCTGCGGTTGTTTGGGCAACGCCAGAGTGACAGTCTTAATTTCCAGGTATTGATTGATGCCGTCTTCGCCCCTGAAAAAAATAATTGGTGTTACTCCGGCCTTATGGTCCGGTCTTATGGTCAACCTCCATACAATACCAATATCTGTTTGTTTCATCCTAATGAATTTGCTGTCAAAATCTCATTCAACACGATTTGAAAGTAGACTACTTTAAGAGATTAACCAATACTCACAATTCTCTACCAATACCAGAATCCTTAAAACCGCCAAATGGAGTCTGACTTGTTGTGTGGTCATATGTATTGATCCTGAAATTCAACGTTACAACTCATGAGAAATACTGAGATTGTGTTAAGGATGAATGTGAATGGCTTTAAGCAAAACGGCAGACCAAAGAAAAGATGAAGGGATTGCGTGAAAGATGATAATATGATTGCTAGAAAAGAAGTTAACTCTAAGAATGCGTCTAATAAAGATAAAAGACTTTTTGTGACAATCCGAAATAGATTGGGACGTAAGACGATAGTAGGATGACAATGACATTATGGATCAAACAATTTTTTGCAAAATATATTCAGACGAATAATGCTTACCAGATAGAGCCAGCACGGACTTGCTTGGCAAAGCTAAGAGCAGTAGTGATATCATTAGTAATGACTCCAGCACCGAGACCGTAGTTAGAATCGTTTGCGCGGTCGATAACTTCCTCAAACGTGTCGAATTTAAGGATGCTTTGAACTGGACCGAATATCTGGGAAAGATAAACCATTTTGTAGACAAAAAGATAAAAATTAAAATGTTAATATCACGCCCGATTGTAAAATAGAAATAAATATTTAAATGTGCTGTTTCCAACAAAATAATAATCGAGAAACAGTATGATATCTAACAGTGGTAGGCGAAGAGGAAGCCGACACATGCATGCATGCATGCATAATATCTTAGCACTGATACACACAGAGCAAGATAAGAATTTCCTTGACGAGACGGAAAAAAGACTATTGGAAATAATTAATTAGTAATTATAACTTAATAGTGTACTCAATAGTAATTTAGTGTAATGTATTCAAGAAATAATCAAGAACATACAAATAGAAAGAAGAAATGAATAAAACATGAATTTGCACTTAACGTGACGCATAAAAATAAAACAGACATTGGGAAAAATATACGTCACATATACGCTAAACGGCCAGCGCTCAGAATAATACTGTGAAAAACGAAAAAATTGCGCTGGTTTTTAACAACAGCCAGCTACAATCTTACCTCTTCTCTAGCAATCTTCATGTTATCAGTAACATCAGCGAAGACAGTAGGCTTGATGTAGTACCCCTTGTCTCCCACCTTGTCACCGCCAGCTACGCATTTTGCTCCGCCCTCTTTACCAGCTTTGATATACCCTAGAACTCTGCTGTACATGTCTTTGTCGATCTGGAAATTGATAAGTTCAGTAGCATTTAGAATTTCTTTGTATGTTGTCATTTAACCGGAAATAGGAAAGAACAAAAAAAAATATGGGAGCATATATTTGTGTACTAGCAGAGTTAGAGAGGCTCAGATTATTACAGCATAAAATACTAAATGAAGTCTAAAATTGTATGCATATTTTTGCTTCTCTAAAGGCTCACAAATTGAACATTCAGTTGACCATTTTCACATCATAAGTTTAAGATCTCAAGATGCCATACCTGAGGTCCTTGCTGTACATCATCGAAAGGATTGCCCACAGATCTCTTGGAGGCGATCTCAGCGGCCTTCTCAACGAACTGGTCGTAGATACCAGACTGGACATATGTCCTAGTCCCGGCGCAACAACATTGACCGCCATTTGCGAATGCTGCAGCATGAGCTTTCTGAGCTGCTTTTTCAACTAGAATGGACAATGTCGCAAATGTATTTTAATTATCTTTAAAAAAAAATGTTCATTCTTAATACTGGTTATAATCTGGAATGCAGATTATGTGATCAAGACTCGATGAAAGTTAATAGATGGCCTAAAATTTGAATGTTTCAAGTGGAGGACATTGATGTGGTACAAATAATATACTAATTACCATCAGCATCATTGAAGACCACCAAAGGGCTCTTGCCTCCGAGTTCCAAAGTGACTCGCTTAAGGTTTGCAGCAGATGCTGCTCCCAAAATCAAGCGGCCTACCTGAAGTAATGAAATCAATTAATCAGTGTTACATAGTAAAGAGCACTTGTTAAATTTCCACTCGGGGTCGGGAATCATTTTTGTTGATCAATATCCTATTTCTGGCCTTCTTAAATTTTGTCAAACTAAACAAAATGCGACATACCTCAGTAGATCCTGTAAATGCTATCTTATCAACATCAGGGTGATGAGTAATCGCTGCTCCAGCTGTAGGCCCGTATCCTGGCACCACGTTCACAACTCCTGGAGGGAACCCTGCCTCTTTGATCAGAGCAGCCACTGCTAGCGCAGTAAGAGGAGTCTGTTCTGCTGGCTTTAGGACTATTGTGCAACCTAAAAGACGATCGATTTTTTATTGCGTGCATTACTTAGTAACTGGGTAAGACAGGAGGCAGTCGCGCCATGTAAATTATTGGTATGCAACTGCATCCGTCTTTAACCAATTGGGGGCCCTGGGCACCTTAGAATAATGGTGCATATAGCGAGCTCGAATTTTTTTGCACCTTGCCTCGGATCGGTTAGTTTTTCTTGTGACAGTTCATACAAAAATAATGGGTGTGTTTTTATTGGCAGAAAACTTCAATTTTAAATAAAACACAGAAAAATATATTTGATATCCATAAAATTGGTTTTATTTTACGGATAATTTCATGCGATTAATGTATGAATATGGTGGGCTGATGCGGCTGGCGCGAACATACCAAAATCAGGAGGTCCAGCCTGTATTTCTG
Source organism: Noctua janthe (assembly GCA_910589295.1). Taxonomy (NCBI): domain Eukaryota; kingdom Metazoa; phylum Arthropoda; class Insecta; order Lepidoptera; family Noctuidae; genus Noctua; species Noctua janthe. The sequence continues at coordinate 7,319,005 of OU342561.1, forward strand.
CAATAATACGTTGAATGTTGGTTTCCAAGTGCACAATTGTTTCTAATTTCGTCAAAAATGATGTTCAGAACGTAACAGTCAACGGTGAGCAGTACTGAGACATGGTTACTAACTTTACGTGCCTCAATTGCAAGGCATTTATGTTGCAGACATGTGGTTTCAAAGGAACAAGTCCATAGGTCAAAATGTGAAGAATGCACAAATGTCTATGATTTTTCGCTTGAGTGCAAACAAACATTAACGGTATAAAGTTATCAGTCAAATAAAACCAATTACAAGGATATTAAAAACTTTTATCTGAGTTTTGTTTCCATTTAAAGTTCTCCGCCTCTATAAACATCCTCTGACATGATGAAAGCTTGATGCAAAAGCGAGCGGAGCGAGCTCGAAAATGTTTGTCACCTGCAGTTCTGCCTGGGATAAATTAAGTTTCTTTTGACAGTTACGGGAACTTGTTGGGGCCCCCTTAGATCGTGGGGCCCTGGGCACGTGCCCAGAGTGACCAGTGGGAAAGATGGCCCTGGCTGCATCTAGTTAGACTGGAACCCGACCGCATATTTGGAAAAAGGCTAAGCGTATGATGAAAAAATCATTCATTAAAAGTACAAATTTGATTGTAATTTTTTCGAATATAAAAGTTTCGTTCTAGATCAATGAGCCAAACACCTTTGGTTTAGATATCTACTTTTTACCTATTGAGACTTCAAACCATTATCTCCATTCAGCCAACAATAGAAAAGCAAATACGTTAGATCTTTATTTACATTTCCTTATTAACAAGATCGTAAACAGCCGCTAATGAAACAATACGTTAACTGTTAATTATAGTGATAAACAAAATCCACATACCCGCAGCTAGCGCTGGAGCAATTTTCCACGACAACATTGGTATAGGATAGTTCCATGGTATGATCTGTCCACATACACCTACTGGCTCTTTCAGTGTGAAAGATAATACTTCGCCATCTGTAAGAGAAATTAATGTAAAGCATATCATCACGGTTATAATATCCAAAGGAATATGATCTGGTTGAAACTGGTGCAATAATTATACACCACTTAATTATATTTTATCAGCATGTCGCCAAGTTTATGATACACGCAGTTCGCAACAAACAGCCTAATATTTTTCCACTGCTGGGACATAGGCCTGTGCTCTATGGGGGTAGATGTAATCCACCACGCGGGATTGGCACAGGTGTCACACCATCGCTGCTTAAATAACCCTATCCTTCATAGATAATAAAATAAGACCACACCAGGTACTAATGCAAGTCTTCTGTAAAGGTAATGCACCTATTAGAAAATTCCATATAGATTAGCAGCACAAAATCGTTAGACTGTGTCAGCTTTTAGGCATTAAATATCAAAGTCATTAAAGTGCATGGAAAACATGCATTTAGGTAGACATGAAACTAAATAGATTCACAACGGAACACACCCACGATTTGCCATTAGCAAATATTACGCATATAACCTTGATATTCAAACGTTTTTCATTGATGCTCCGAACCTTTAATCGTACCGTAATGTTATATAGCCTTTTTCGATATTGGCTATACAACACTAAAAGATTTTTTCAAATTCAAACCTAAAGCTGCTGAGATTAGCGTGTCCAACCAAACAAACTCTTCCGTTTTATAATATTTTTAGTATAGATTTCGTAGAAATGCATATAACACACTCTTATCACGCTAAATAGAGTTTGTATGATCGTGACAATAGACGTCAATGACGTCGTTATCTCAATGTCTAGGAGAGATAATATTAACAATGCGGATATATTAATGATGATAATTTTGTTAGAAGAAAATTATATGCATGTGGCACTTATTCATCAAATGAATGATGACAATAACTAAGTTTCCATTGCCAACACACCGATAATTAAATTAGGTAACTCATTACTAGCATTGTTTCTGTCATCTAGATCTGCCTTACTCTTTAATCTTTTTTTTTCAGTTATAAGACTAATTATTCCGAAAGATAATTTCGTTTCGTACATAACCAGCCACCACTATTGATGATTCTTCAACCTGTACATATCTTCCGGTTTTCACATAAATATATAGATTTAGTTCTGTATTCTTGCTTATGTCTTAGTTCCTTTTTTAATAAATCAAATAGTAGTTTACCTGCAGGAATCGTGTTTCCCAATATTTTATCAGCTTTGCCGGCGTAATATCTCAAAACTGTCGCTGAATAGTACACTTCTTCCTCGGCGTCTTTGACTGGTTTCCCGCAGTCCAAAGTTTCAAGTTCTGCCAAGTATCTGGCTTGGGATTCTATCAGATCTGCCAACTTGAGCATAAGGAGACCACGTTTTGAGGCATCCATTGTGCGCCATGCCGAGTAGCGGCCGAAGGCTCTTTTGGCTGCTGCAACCGCCAAATCTACGTCAGCCTGTTAAATAAAATAAATTTTACAACAGTTTTTAACTTTGATGATTTTGTTATTTTTAGAATGATTTCATCAACTGATAAGATGTTGTTCAAAAAGTTCTTGAGAGTATGGTTCGTAGTATTTATTCCAATCAAATCTTGGTAATACTAAGTTATTGGTTCCTGTTGCAGAACTTGTTCGAACTAAAATGGTCTTTTTCTTAATAATGGTCTTGATATTATGATAATATCACTTAATAGTTCATTATTATGCTGCAGTTAACCCAATTAAAGTCTTGATCCCTCAAGAATCGCTTTTCGGCGAAATTGTTGATCGTGAGAGATGAAATGTAATCGTAATCGATTTTCTTGGCCTTAATTATGTCTAGATACCTAAGTACCACTATTCTAGTTTCATCACAGACTTTGTCGTTGACATAATCAACGTTACGAGTGAAGATAAAATATAATCAGTTTTTGAAAAAAACAAGTAATGTCTTCTTATCTCTACAAACATTGCAGATGTTTCAGTAATGATGTAGTGATAATTGTAATTGCTGCCATTGTCTCTTAGCATTTGTTCGGGTTTTTACTGATTTTGTTATTGTTTACCAGATTTTTTTTCTTTAGAACAGAAAATGTGAGTAATTTGTCGATTGTCAAAAAGTATTACGAGACATACGTGCAGCTTCTTCACCTTGAAAAACATGTGTTTGAATGTCACTTTAGGTATATAATTTCATGATAAGCCGAATATCATAATTAGTCTAAACTGTGGGGAGGCCTTCTAGAAGAGGGACTGGGTCGAAATCCATTACGAGGGTTCAGGCCGAACATCTAGCTATATTGGCCCTTACCTTGTCTGCTTCAGCCACTTGTGTGATGACGCTCTCATCCTGAGGGTTGATGGTGGGGAACGTCTTCTTGCTGACTGCGTCCACCCATTCATTGTTGATGAACAACTGTGTAAAAAATATTACATAAATGAGAATAGTGTATTGATGTCAAAACTTGAATCCAACATTGTTTTGATTAGCAAATAGCAGAATTACGAAAAAATTGTGTCGTGAAGAGTATTTATTTAACAGTTCATGTTACTATTATGTGTATTTGTGGATGGATCGAGAGGGAGAGGAAGACCAGAGAAAAGATGGATGGATTTTGTGAGGAATGATATGAAGGTAAAAGGAGTAAATGATAGCGTGACGATTGACATAGGAGAATGGAAGAAAAAAACGTGTTGCACCGACCCCAAATAACATGGGACAGGGCTAGGAAGATGATGATGTTTTATTATAGTTTCCCATACATTTAAAAACCTAAAAAAAGATTTCGATAGACGAAGTTCGTTCACCAAGACACGTCATGTCAATTATATGAAATCGATCTCATCTTCTCATAAGGCAATCACCTCATACGTCGGGTGGATGGGCTAGGAATGTCTGCACAGGGTAATGATATTAGCGCGTTAAACTGGTTTCTAGGCCAGGTTCTTTAGAGGAGGGAGGGGGGGGGGGGGCTCTAGGGGTTTTATTTTGTACTTCGTCTTATTGCAGAGGCTAGAAGGTGCTCTCTTTGGCCATAAAGATTGATGATGATTTTTATGTCATAACGAACTTTAACACCGAAACCAAATACATTCAAATATGCATTTAAATATGTGTCCGTGTCCGTGTGTTCACAGAGTCAGTTTTTAGTCTTTACTTTTGGTTTTATTAATACAACTCAAATAAATTAATATGTTAATCACTTTGTTGTGCTTAATTTCTTTAACCATTTTCTTGGTTAGTTCCCGTCTTCTGTTGTTGATACAAGAAATGTACAATAATCTGTGCTTGATTGGTAACAAACTGAAAATAAACATTCAGTGACTTCTAGTAAAATGTTGCAATTTTTTAAAATTAAAAGTTTATTTTTGCGGGGAAAATGACGCAATGAAGGAACATCAAATGTTAGTTAAGTTCTAGGTCATCTATTAAAAACACATTATTAGGTATTCTTATTGCCTTTATTTATTTTCAGTTTTAAAATTACAGTAATTGTCAATTTCATTGTGTCTATTGTTATGTGTAGGTAATGTTCTGAGAGCCAATTCATAAGTGAAATGCATGATATAAACAATGAAGAATTCTCACCTTTTTTAAATAACGAAGTTTTTTTTTTAAAAAGAGATTAAAGTGAGTCGTCTGTCTTGGTATGGAAATGTGACGAGGACGGATGAAACACATGTAACTAAAAGAGTTATGAATACAAATGTTTATGGATGGAAAGGGAGAGGGCGAAAGAATAGATGGATGGATTGTGTGAGGAATGAAAGAAAAAGGAGTAATTGGTAGCGCGACGATTGACAGGGGAGAATGGAAGAAAAAAAACGTGTTGCGACGAATCCAAGTAACATAGAACAAGGACAGGAAGATGATGATAATTTTGAAAGGGTACATATTTGAATGTCGAACATTAAAATACCTACGGGTAAAATGCCAACGTTCAAAACATCGAAAATTTAAATATCGAATGACCATAACCGAAAATTATAATAACGTAAGTTTATATTGTTGAATGGTTAGATAACCTACGTCCAATATATCTAAAATCTAATTATCGACAAACGAGACATCGAAAGGCTTAATATCGAAATTCTGAATTTCTAAAGACCTAAATATCGATGTTAATTTATATGTTGTGCTACAAAAGCTAGTGACAGAAACAAATCGCTGCAAAACCGACTCCTCGTGGTCTTGTCTGCCCTCGGAGGCGCGCGGCGGCATGCGGCATGCTTAAGTAATGCATGAATAAGTTGTTTGTGAAATAAATAGTATACGAAATGTTGGTTGTAAACTAAAAATTTATTTACCGACATTTATAAATAATTGATAAATCAATAATTTAATTTCCAATCTACCTACATTTTTTCCTATATCAAAATTTGTTCGATATTTAAACTAGTAGGTATTTTAAACGTAATTATAATGAACTAAAGTGTATTAAATGTTGACATTTTGAACTTAGGTATAATCTATATGATACTCAATACTCAATACTCAATACTCAATACTTTATTGCATTCCATAATGTATACAAGGCTGGTAGGTAAATTATAGAGAAACAATTATGGACCCTGTCGGGCACAGCAAGTTAGTTTTTAGAGGAGAGGATGAAGCGCTTTTTGTTTAAAAACATAATAATATTGAAATTAAGGAGTAAATCTTATATTTAGATATTTAAGTAGATATTATTTATGAGTAGATTTATATTAATTTTGTTTATTATTAATATTTCTATATTTATTTATTTATTTATATATTTATTTATTTATTATTAATAGATATTTTCTAAATTATAAATTAGGTAATTATTTTATATATTATACCTAACTATCGATATTTTTAATCATTAGATATTTTTATCACTCGGCATTTCAATGTTAGACATTTTAAACTTAGGTATAACCATTTTCGATATTACGATACAATCGATATTTAAATTTTCGATGTTTTGAACGTTGACATTTTACCCGTAGGTATTTTAATGTTCGACATTCAAATATGTACCCTTTTGAAAACCGCTGACCTCTCAAGTAGTATTCAGATTTGACAACAGTTTAACAAACGTTTTGTGTTTCTAGTGTAAACACACTTTGATCATTTTTATTAGTATTTCTTCTCATCATACATCATCCAATTGGAAGTGCCAACAAAAAATACCAGAGCATTTTACTAGTTTATTTCTATTTCCAGTTAATTAGTATCAATATTAACTCTCAATAAAATCAATTTTCAAATTCTCACCTTCTTTTTATTTTATTTTTTATCAAAGTTTTGTTAATCGGAAATATATTTTGTAAAAGTAGGTAGATAAATAAATTGTTGTCAAGAGAATTTTGTTTTACTAGTGATAGCAGAACGGTGGCATAACAGACAAGATTGTTCAATCATATTATTAACACTCGTTCATTTTTATGAGGTCAATTTGTATATGAGTTTTTTGTATTGAAGTTTATTTAGGTACCTACCTCCACCATCTCCGACATACAAACTTTTTCATAATATTAAGTGCAATGAAGCAGAAATGTAAATAAAAAAAAAAAATTGTTCTAAACTTCCACGTATAAAAAAGAAAAAATAATTATTACCAATGCCCGGCCGACCCGCTACTACGCGTTCTATAAATATTTTACTAAACAACTACGGAAGTTTTAGCTTATGAAGCTAAAACTTGCACGATTTGTCACAAAAAAATACTTACTAATTTAATCTACACTTACCTTACTATATTTAACATCTACTTTCACCATATTTATGTTTTAATATCAGCTGTTTTGTTTATTACACTATTCACGTACACGCCCGAAGCCGGCTTCAGGCAAACTGATGGGAGTTGGTAGTTGCCAGCATTTAAATTTAAAATAATACGACGTGTAACCTACTTTAAACTATTTCTTTGAAATTGAATAAAGAGGTTCAATATGAATCTATAATAATGTTGTTTTTGCGATTAATTTCATGGTTTTGGAATATTTATTTTTTGTTTATCTTCTTAGTTAAGTCAATAAATGATTATTATCTGTGGGTTTAAAAAAAAAAACTTTGGTTAAACATAAATTTTATCATTGCTTAAATACTAGTTTGCATGAACTTTAGTGAATTAAAGGTCATACACGTACAGTAAACCCCGACTCCCAAACTAAGAGATCCTGTACTTAGGAGTCAGCGTTCTGCTGTCACTATGATAGTTTTATTTATCTGGAAATTCTTTTCCATGCTGCGAAATTAATTATCTTAGTTATTTACAGACACCACCACATCAAGCTACGCGAAACTGTCAAATTTTCCCAATCAACCTTGAACCTAATGCTTTAGCGATAAAATTGAAAATCTATTAAAGAAATTTGACAGATTGTAGTAGCTTGATGTGCTGGCGGCTGTACCTAATTAATAATTAAGTACATTCTGAAAAATACTTTTTATTACATGAGAGGGAGGTAGGTACCTATTGTTGTTGTAATAAAATTCTATGTTTAAGATGTTCAAAAATTTGTAAGCCATTTTATGAAAACCTATTTATAAGACCTTAATGTACCATGTTTTTACACAAATAAATTATTCTATTCTATTCTACGAGATAGCACGTAAAGTGGGAATTTTCGTTATCTGGCAACTCTGAACTTGGAGCAGAACTTGTCAACGAATAATCGCCTATTTACTGTGAAATAATCTTTATAGCTAAAGAGTTAATGCTTTAATTTAAATGGCAAAAAATTGAGAAATTTTAATGTTTTAAAATCGATGCACTAGGTTTGCGGACAGCATCTTGCTATGCAATTTTGTAATATACCTTTTAAATAGTATTGTGTTTTTACAACTATCTGTGCGTTGGAATATATTCTAGGTAGCGCAATGTCTGAACCCTAAATCAAAAGTAGAGTAAGTAGAGGGTATAGTGATCGGATTTTCATGGGACTTTTATTGTTGAGTTCCTAGGTGTTGAAAAAGTAAAACAAAAATTCAACGTTCTCAATTTTTTTTACGATTTGCTTTTCTTTCTTTCTTCGTGTGACATTAGTGCAACCATTCAACACCTATTTGGTCTGTCTGTTTGTTTATAGTTTTAGAAGAATTGCGATTTTTAAGTTTTGTTTTCGAAAATCGCCACTAAGACTGACCTTATTTTTTGTCTAATGGCAATCAGCTAAAAAGCTAGACACTAAAGTAAACCGCTTCATTATTTATTAGGGTAGTTAAAACTCATTTCTCTTACTGCATGTCCAGTATTCAAATTAAATTAAAGGCAACAATGCAGAATGGACCGTGATGTCATGATTACTCTTTTGTCCCCAGGTTTAGATCCAGGAAGACCCTTAGTATCAGCCTATGGGTCTCGTCAATTCCGCCTAGGCAGGGATGACGCTTATGTGGTCCATGTCATACATACAAACGCTGGTTTCCTTGGCGAAGAGGGACTGATTGGCCATGCTGACTTCTGTGTCAATGGTGGAAGGCTGCAACCTGGCTGTAAAGGACATGTGATGCGTAAGTTCCGGAGTATTTTGTTTTGCAGACCCTCATAAGTATAATCAGCCAATAATGCTCTCACGTCTGGAACACAGACTTTCTTTCTATGAGCGCGAATCGGACTATCATCCACTACGCTGGCCCAGTACGGGTTGGTAGATGTCACATGTCATGTCTCAGAATTTTAAGTTCTAGGACATGCCAGTTGCTTCTTGATGTTTTCTTTCACCTTTTTGTGAGCAAACCTCCCTATATCCGAATTGTCAAGGATGAGATTATTGAAAAGAGTGTCAATGGAGTTTTGTGCCCGTTCTTTTTCATAGGAACATCCTACACTTTTGAACGGGCAACTAGCTTCATGTTTATGACTGAGTGACTGCTTGACAGTTCAAAAGGGCCTATTAATGGTTTAAATTGAAAAAAAAAAAATGCTTGAGTACGAGTTTAAGGTCTCTTCAAAGACTATATCATAGAGTAAAGTAAGACTATATGCATAAGTCTTTCTGGTAGATCACCGCTTCTTCAATACCTATCGAAATCGCTCGTTTTGTGGAAGAGTAAGCTGAATCTGCTCTGCTTAAAGGTTCTCTAACCATACAAAAATTACTTTTCCGATATTATATTATTTCCGACGTAGTAAACTATTATTGCTGCTTAACTATTTCCATCCCTTTCCACAGGTATTGCCCGTTGCAGCCACTTCATGAGTTCATGTTACTTCGCCGCGAGCGTGCGTAAAAAACGCCGTTTGGTCGGTGTACCATGCGACAGCACATGTCCTAAGGAACGAGGGCATTGGGGCATCAAATTCGACAGAAAAGCCGTGATGCTTGGTGAAGAGGTTCCTGATTCGTAAGTTCCTATTCAAACTTTTTAGGGGAAGCACCCTGTTTTTGAAAGGCCGAAGTAAAGCCTTAGTTAGCGTGGCGGGACGTGAGAGGGAAAGAACCTCACGTCCCAGCCGCCGCGGGAGACGCCCTGGGCTTCGGGGGTCACGTGGTGGCTCCCGGCCACCGTAGGCGCGGGCCTGTGGACGGCAAGTTATGGGCTAGCTCGCCGTCCGGCCGTCTTATGACGACAGGCCGTGTCGACGGCGCGTTCGTGTTCCACGTGCGCCTCAAAGAGATGTCAGCAAATAAGTAGGGGTCCGCAAGGGCCGATGCCTACCAGGGCTGCGGGACTGTTCGAAAGAGATACCGTGGCCCTGGAACACAAAGGGCAAAGAAGGAACATGGATGGGTTTTAGTCAGTACAAGTCTGACACTCCCTTCCGCTCCGCCCAGAGTGGGGGGGGTCATTTGATGATTTCCCATCCGGAAAAAAAAAAAAAAAAAAAAAGCCTTAGTTAGTCTTGAGAGGGAAAGAACCTCACGTCCCAGCCGCCGCGGGAGAAGACATGGGAGTCGGGGGACACGTGGTGGCTCCCGTCAGTAGAAGTCTGACACTCTCTTCCGCTCCGCCCAGTTTTTCAATTGATGATTTCCCATCCGAAAAAAAAAGACTTAGTCTAATCAACGCACATTTACTGAAAGCTTAGGCAGAGCATTACGTAGTATACTCACATATTTAAGCGAATTCTGTAAGTAATGTTTAAGTCTCCTGTAATGGGAGCAAGGTACATTTCCAAATTCCGGGCTACTACTGAGAAAATTCTCGTGGAAAACCTAATAAATAATACTTTGCAAGTTTACACAGATTCATTCAAATTGCCTTTTAGAATTAAACAGTCTGTAACACCTTTTACTCTGAGCAGTCCCACAACATATTTCGATCATCATTGATCTTGGACTCATTTCTGGAATTACGTTCATGTTTTTTCTGTATCACAGGGCACGAGGGATGTACTGCATTAGTTTCGAGCACAACGAAGATTGTCCATTCGACTGATTTGAAGAAGGTAATTCATTCTTTCGTCTCCAAAGAGATGGTTCAAAGTGAAGGGTTCTTTTATTTCGTAACAAATCCAAATTGAAACTTTAGTATATAGGTAATTTATTTGTTAATTAAGAAATAAAAATTAAGTTTTGTTACTTTTATCAATGGGTTTTATTTTCATTTCATACAATGCATTTAGATTTATATGTTTTCTGATAAATATATCAAATGGTTCTTCGAGCCGGATGGTAGATTTCTGTATTTTAATTGTATAAAAGTTAATAAATGAAAGTATGAATTGATTTGAAAACAAGATTACCAACCATATTCAGAAACCAGCATGTATGAGCATTGGATGATGGTTTCTGTGAATATGGTTGGTTTTTTAGTGATCCTTTTTCGGAGACATTACCACTTGAATGTTAGCACAGGAGAAATTGCAAACTTCGTTGTAGAACACCGATTTGAAAGTCCAATTGCCAAAAACGAATCTACCGCCAAAATATGACTGCGCTATTTCCAATATGTCAAGGTTGAATTTGTAGTGTCCCTGTAAAAATGGCATGAGTTATCAATCAATCAATCAAATAATTTATTTCGAACAAGAGTCCGTATGGGTTAGTAGTGAGTACTAAAGAACTAAGTTAGTACAATTTTACAATCCAAATTAAGGTTAGAGTTGTTGTTTTTTAGTTATGAGTACTTCACACCATTTAAGTCTTTATTGCTCTCGTTAAACCAATGACCGAGTATAACTTACTTTGACAATGACACAATCTTTCACAAGAGTCCGTATGGGTTAGTAGTGAGTACTAAAGAACTAAGTTAGTACAATTTTACAATCCAAATTAAGTTAGAGTTGTTGTTTTTTAGTTATGAGTACTTCACACCATTTAAGTCTTTATTGCTCTCGTTAAACCAATGACCGAGTATAACTTACTTTGACAATGACACAATCTTTCGTTACGTTCAAGATTGAGCTGAACAGAGGTCTCAAGAATAGATGTTCGCACGGTTTCTTCACCTGCAATCTCAGGAACTCCTTCCCATTAGTGTACGCGAGGATTTTACCCTGAAATAGTTATTTTAGTAACAGGTAAAATCTTTCCGTTACATGGTTGAACCACAGGCTAAAAGCGCGTATTATTCTCTGATCAAACAAAATCTTCATTATGCCTCACATCTGTTGGTGATCTTCATCACCATCTACTGCCCTAGGTCCATTCTACTAGGGATCGGCGCAATACGTTTTCATCATCCACCTTTCCCTGTCGACCGTCAAGCTATTAATCACTTGTTTTTCTTTCAACGTTCCTTGCACAATTATCAACATTCTATTTTATTAACATTCATCACTCTATTTCATTACATGCTATTCATCCATCTTCGTCATATAATCATACTAAGCCAAACTATTTTCTTTTAACTTTACCTTTGTTGGGGATACATTCTGTAAAACCGATATTTCATAATCTACAGTCCCGGAGTTGTAAATACTAGCCGATGAAACCGCACAATCTTTTTGTTTCGGACCTTTGCATACTACGAACTCTGTAATTGTTAAATTGAACTTTCCCTGAAAATTTATAAAATTGTTATAAATAATCAAAATCAGTAGGTGCGACTACAATGATTATGAGCCGGTAGACGAACAGTAAGTCGTGGGTTCGAACCCAGGCAGGCACATTACTTTGTGTAATTTATTTCATCATCACTGCTCTGAAAACGGTGAAGGAAAACATCGTGAGGAAACCGACATGTCCTACAACTAAAAATTTGAAGACATGTGACATCTACCAACCCGCGTGGTGGATTATAGCCCATTCCCTCTCATAGAGAGGAAGCCTGTGTCCCAGCAGTGGGAACATTATAGGCTGATAATGATAATGATGAGACGTCAACTTTAGAATATGGTCTTCGGAAAAGCAACACTGCCAAACGGATCGAGAAACTGGATTACCTATGGAGGACTTTCGAAGGTAATAGTAATAGTGACTTACATAATCCTTTTGCGCATTTGGTTCTACGAAGACAGTATAAGCTGTGACCAGCACAAGAAGTGTTACAAACATATTAGACTTCAATCAAGGAACACGCTTGATATAAATTTAAATGAGAATGAGGGTTAACGTTTACATTTTAGAATTCTTTTTTTGAAAAAAAAAAACCAATGATTACTGACCAATGAAACGGTTCGTTGAACAGTAAAATTCCTTGATGATTACTGTGAATTATTGGAAACTGAGCATTTAATTTCGCTCGCTAGAAATAATTTATGGAACAATTATGAATATTCAGTGAACGGCCTGTAAGCAGAAATAAGTGATGATAATGGGTACTGATGATACAGAAACTGAATCAGATAAGGTCGTTGTTTTGATAGTTATTATGAAGTTTCCAGAAGCTTTTGCTTTGTGGGTCATAAGACTTGGTCCTCCACCTTCTTCATTTGCGTCCATCACAGCTACCCTTTGCCGAAAATAGATGCTAGGATGGACTACACAAGGCTTTTCCTTGAAAGTATCAGCTGCAACGGTTATTGGTCATCCGATTGGCATAGCCAATTTTTTCTGATTAGCGTAACGATAGCAAAAAAAAAACAAATCAAATGTGCTTACATGTTATAGGGCAAATTACTGTATACTACATCTCTTTCCCACCTGTACCAATGGCCTCAGTCCTGCTTGCTGAATAGTAAGCTATGTCAGTTCATGAACTTGCTGACTCTCTGTTATATTTGTGTTAGTTTATTATTTTTCGGCAGTGGTCTCAAAAGCAGTCCTTATATTTTTGGGAAGTCTCTAAAATTGGACCTGCTGCTGTAAGGTACGATTTCTGTATTTGAATACTTACATAGTAATGCGAGTTTGTGTGCGAGATGTGTCGTCTCTTTGTAAGACAGCTCTGATAAACCTTTGGCATAGGTAACTATTATTATTAAAGTTAAGAAAAACCCATCCACGTCTATGTGAAGGCGACCAGTCTGGGCCGAACCTTACAGAGCCATGACGATGGCGGGGCGCGGCCGTTTCCCCTTCGAGGGAAACCGAGCTTAATACTAATATTACTATGGTTTAAAACAAAAATGTTATCAGCGTAAGGTTAGGAACAGTCCCACCAGCGTTCTTTCAAGGTCTTTTATAAGGCTACCTACACGACTGTGACTATCCTACATTATCGGAGCATTGCTTTGAGCATTTTTTTGTAGGTACTAGGTTGTAGAATTCGATGTAAAAAAAACAATTTAAACTCAAATTAATTCATTTCTTTATTATTTTCATCAACTGCTAATCCTTTTGGAATCATCGAAAGAATTATACTACCGCAATCCAAGTTACAGTAGTTGTTATAGAAAAGCCATTTAAAATTCCAGGTTCCGTACATGAACTTTCCGCCGTAGAAGCTGCGAGCAATCTTTTGTACGTCTACGTATAGTCGATACCGACCCTGAAAACATAAAAATCTTTAATCTTACGTAACATATGTGTTTTAGGTTTCCACCCGCATTTCTTCAGTCACGCTTAAGTCCCATGTAGGTTCATAAACACGTTGATACTTTTGGTTATGGTGTGTGATATGGGTTGAAAAAGAAAAAAAAAAAGAAAAAAAAATGGCGGCGGTTTCCATTTTAGCTAGGCACCAAAACATCCTTACACTCGCTTCTGCCCGCGGCTTGCTTCTGCCAGCATGGTCTACATTGATCAAATGACATTAATAGAGGTTAGTAAAAAAATAATATTGTTTACAACGAAATACTTTTGTAGCGGCACTACAAAGAGTAGGTACTACAGCAACACAGAACAAAAAGTACTACAGTGCCATCTATGACACATATGATGAACTAAAAATCGCAATACATCTAAATCCTACTTCGCGCAAGTTATCCGCGACTTAAGACTATATAGAAGAACCCGACAACAACTGTCGGGCAGTAACTCACCAGATATAGCATCCGTCTGGTCAGAGGTTCCTCCCTTTTCTATGGGGGTTCAAGAACTTTACACCCTGTTCCCCATACCCCCAAACTTTAACTACCGCAGTATTTCTTTGTAAACAATATTTTGACTCTGTTGGTGATGTTGGAAAAACTGTGATACAAGCGTCTCATAATTTTAATTGAAGAGTGTGTACACCAATTTTTGAGTCAATCGACCCTGAGAATATAAAGCTTCACAGACAATTCAACCCCCCATTTCACCCTCTAAGGGTGGAATTTCGAAAAACCCTTTTTTCGTGGATACCTACTCTTTACAAAGAATACACCCTTCAAATTTCTCTAGGACCAGCGGTTTGGGCTGTGCGTTGATATATCAGTCAGTCAGTTAGGACTTTGAATTTTATATTCTTGTATACCCTCCCACCCTATCTCTTCCTCCCTCCCTCCTTGAGTTTACCCTTAACGAAGCCGACAGGTACTTGTTCTCCCCGTCATTGTGACCATATTTTGTTCTGGATCATACCTGGGAACCTTTTTACGAAGATATTGAAGGTCAAATTTCCAATATTTTCCTAAGTTTTTATTAAAATACTAGTTTAATGTTATAACTTTACTTTAAATACATCCCTGACCACTGCACTATTCATTGCATCCATCAGCACAATGTTCTGATTGCGTTACATTGAGTTCTACTGTAAAACGTGATTTCTCACCCAAAAAAAGTCGTTTCCCAGCAATAATCTTTGCGTAGAATTAGGTACTTAGTTTGATGTACAGAATGTTTGATTAACGGCTTCGAGGTCTGTTTGAACCTTGTATGCATGTAGGTCAGTCGTGTATTTGTACAAAGTCCGTTATTAATTCATATAGATAAAGGGGTGTCTTATAAAGTTGTGTCGTAAGATTATCTACCTTTTCAATCCCACAATGGTCAGAATTGTTGAACAAACCCTGAATCAACGGTTTGAAGAAGATATGGTCGCAGACGTTCCTTATTTGGACTCGTAACAGCTCTTTGTCGTTCATCGAACCGACGATTTTAGCCTGAAAAAGAGAGGACAGCCTTCATGGATTCTACACACAAAAGGCACAGGGCATGTCGGCGACCTTGGGATTTAGAGTCCATAAGATTATCTCAAGAGGATCTCAATTTAATTAATAGGAATCTAGGAGGAAAGGATATAAAACTAAAATATTCTGCGATTGCTTTGGTTGATTTGCATTAGAGACAACCAATCACATTACTTGAAGCTGTTGAAGGTACCTTTATCATTTTCATATCTTCCTTTACATTAAAATCCATGCCGAGGGCAACGTCATTCACAATTTTTGTTCCAATCTCAACACAGCTCTTACGTTTAGGTCCTTTGCACGGTTCAAATTTTGACATTTTTAAGTCGAATTCACCCTGAAAATTCAGCAAAAATGATTATGAGGGCTGATTGGTAGTGTCTTTTGGTGCAGTGCAAATTATGTGCTTTTTGCATTCCCATTGGCTCTAACTTAGTTGAAAAAATGCTCAGCTGAAGTTACTAGTTGAGTTGTGAGGTTCGTAGCTATCGGTACAAGAACTAAGCTCCGTTTACCGAGGTCAGTCTTGGACTCGTTGGTGGGAGTGATTAACAGTTACATGTCGAGACCCCTTCATGCAATTAGGGTTGATTTTTGATATGCGTTACGTTTAGTCAGAAGCCCTAAAACCGACAAGTCAAATTGGCTAGACTGGAGCCGAACCCAGTACAGTTGGGGAAAGGTTATGCAGATGGTAAACTATCAATATTGTATGTAAGCAATAAGCAGTCTCCTTTGAAATATCCAAAATCATTAGGTACTTACATATTCCAATAATGACTGTGAAACCATGAAATTAAATGAAAAAACCATGAAATATTTAAACATAACGTTGAATTTTGAGTCTTTTAAATTGAAATAATCTGTTTCTACAATATACTATTTTAATACATTCCAATTTGACTCTTAACCATATCATGGTTCGTTGGCTGCAAATGATTATGATTTTTCAAGGGGTTTTCTTTAGTGTCCGACCGAAGTTTCGGTTTCGGTTTCAGCCGGATTCGGCCTAAAATACATGTTTCCGGCAAAGGTTCGGTTTCGGCCAAAAAACAGCCGAACCTTTCGGCGTCGCTGAAACTTACAACATCATACTTTCGGGTCGCGTTCGGCTAACGTCGGGTGCGCTCGGCACGGCTGGCAGTATCGCGTCGCTCGCCTGACTCCGCCGGCTGCTGAATCACTTTGCTCAGTGAAGTGACGCTTGTCTTTGTTCTCCGAATAATGGTAAGTAATAAGATCTCAATAATTACAACACAAACTGCTGAATAATATGTAATCTTCTAAAAATTACGAGATTTGTTCTAAGTTGCTATTAATATTCTCATTTTTGTAAAAGTGGTATACAATGTTAAATTTAAGTTTGTGACTTTTAATAAGTAAAAGAAGTAAAACAGTGTAATGTACAATATATACTAATTGTAGTTTATAAATCTTTTTAAAAAAAGTACAACTAACATTTGAAATGTTATACAGAACAAAACGATTCCTAGAGTATGTGTAAATTTGATTAAAGTTGCCTTTAGAGGCTAGCTGATTGTGATTATAAAAATTAAAACTCAAAATACGTCATTATCATATTTTGTTAATAAACTTGTTTTATTTCGTACCATCTATACAATATTAACAGGTCGCTGCCTTAGTATTACATATAAATGTTTAATTTTCACTTTTTAGGGTAGTTTTATTTAGAACCAGTGTTACTATGACAATGTTGAAATTTCAATTCGATAAAAGTAAAACGTAGAACCCTGTAATATCAGGTCAGCGAGATGTTTCATTAGTCATATATCTGGAAAGAATGGCACACTGACATTTTAATCAACGTTTTAATCACGTTTTATTTGTATTTAAAGGTTCGGTTTCGGCCGAAACTATAATCAAAACCGAACCTTCGGTACCGGTTTCGGCAAAAAACCGTGTTTCAGTTGGACACTAGTTTTCTATTTATTTTAATGTATCATTAGGTACATTATGTACCTGCGCCGGTAAAAAAGGGCATCGTTACATGGTTTATCGCACAAAATGATTAGTGCCTTATTATTTATGACTTATTATTTCTTTTTGTCGTTATCATTAACCTTAAACAAAAACTAAATAGGTGTATCTAATGGAACACCCACATTTTTTCAGTTATGTTTAAGTCCCATGTAATAGGGGCGAGGCTATTGTAAGCAACCGGGCACAAATCCAGACTCTGTGATTGCTACTGAGAAATTCCTGATGGAAAAACCCAATAACACTTTTTCTGACCCGGGAGTCGAATCCAGGGCCTCACGCTCAGCAGTCGCGCTAGCGACCACTAGACCAACGAGGCACTAACTAAATGTATGCCTAAGTATTCATATCAATATCCATAATTAAGGTGTTAACTAGTATAATAACATCTGTTAGACCATTTTTACCACGATAATTATATAAAAAATAAAATGGTCGAAAAAGTCTGAAAGGTTATTTTTGTTTCATTGGATTAGCGGTTACAATATCCAGCTGATGGAAAATGCTATAATGGTGAGGCCACTAGTTTCATTCGCAGATCCGGCTCGAAGGACCAATGTTAGCTCGAGGTAGAATGAAGGTGTGGACTGCATAAATAGGCATACGCATGCTTGTATCCATAGGCATGCTTATACATTACATATATAAGCTATTTTATAATTTAATTACAGATTAGCATCCTACGTCGCAGTGGTGTCTGTAGAAGGGAGAGCCCGCCGTGCGCAATATGTTGATTTCGATACCCAACAGTCGGCTCTTGGTGAAATATTGCGGATGGTAAAATAAATATAATATATGCCCTGTATTTAAAAAGTGATTTATCTCAGCATTTGAAAGAAAGGTTGTGCAAGTAGTCTAATGCTCTTTAAAAATTCTACGACATTTTTGAAGGCCACCTGAAGGCGGTTTTAAATGAATTAAAAAAAAAAGAATTGCAGCGTTGTATGGAAGGGGATAAAGAACTTTGAAGACTTTGTTGTCGAGATAGTCTTCGCAGAATATAATCTGTGTGCCCTTCTACCTATAACCCACTTGCCTTTAGAGCATCTTGAGCTTTAGAGCATTAAAAAAGTTCTGGGATCGCTCGTTTCATCGTAGACCTGTTCTCCACCTTTACATAAAGTGTGATCGATGTGACGATATCAAATGCATGCATCAGGCAATCAAAATTGGTGCAATTTATTGAAATACTCTTTATTCCAAAATTTATCTAACATTTATACTAACGGTTTAAATATTTTCTTCGGAGTGACCATCGTCTGTAGAATTTCGCAGTGCAAATTGCAATAATTATTGAAATATAAAGATTTGTATGTCCAGTTGCCATACATGAATTTGTCACCGTAGAGAGTGCGGGTAATAGCCTGGATATCCACGCTCATAACATGGTGACCCTGAAAGGAGTTATATATTGAATTAGGTATCGATTAGTACAAGGTGTAAACGGACCCCTAACGAAACCGAAAGGCACTTATTACCGGGATAGTGTAGTCACGGAGCAAAGCATTGTAAATTTTTTGACGCAGTCAATATCTAGAGGCAATATCATTAATCTTTGCAAACCTCTTCAAAGAAATGGAGACACATCTGTTACATAAGAGTCTAATGATTACTCTACAGGGGGATTACCATGACGTCTCAAAGCAGTATTGTTTTAATGTCACTCCAGTGCGGGAAAGAGACGGAGCTATACTATATAATTTCCTACTCCGGAGTAAGATTAAAACAATACTGCTTTAAAACATCATGGTAGGACACCTGCTGACTATTCAATTAAACTCACAAAATCAAATTCTATTTAGGGACCTGGCGCACTACGCGGCCACGACCACGACTTGTCGAATGAGCGGTCGTTGTCTTGAACAAAATTAGTCGGACGCCCGGTCGTGCGAAAAAAGTTTCATCCTGGTTTCGACCAAAAGTCAGTTCTACGGCTAAAAGTCGTGGTCGTGCCGCGTAGTGAGCGAGGTCCCTTATAATTTAAGCTAGAGCTATAATTTCCACTTACTTTATAAAAGCCACATCGTCCTGTCATGTTGAAAACGGCCTTGAGCAGCGGCTTGAAGAAGATATGTTCACACAAATTGTTTATCCGTAATCTGATTATTTCCTTGTTGTTTACCGTACCCACGAATATTGTCTGAAATTGATGACTTTAGTAAACATAATAGGCTCTTAGCAGACCCAAGTGCGAGCACAATTACGAAAGTGATAGATCATCAGGTTTATGGTTTCACGTTGAGTTTAACTCATCTCATTTTCCGCACCTCTCGCTGTAGCCAAGAGCACCTTAGCCATCATTACGATCTGTCTTCTGAGTTTGCTTGACCATCAGTGAGATAACCATTTTCTGTGTGCATTGCACGACGTACATATTAGAAGCATGCGAAAAACCGGTTTCGGTATCATAGTAAAACCCGGGAAATCGGTTTTTCTACGGAACCGAAACCCGGTTCCGCACACCCTAATACATATCCCTATCTTCCTACTCAATCTCCGTCTGTTACTTTAGGGCTCATACTCGTAGTAACAATTATTTCAGGCCAAAATTGAAACTGCGAGATAAAACCGCGTTGACACGAACAGAGTATACTCGGACCCAGTGGACTCGGATACCTACTAGGACGCAACTCGTATTGTGGCAACCCATAATCCGAGCATACTCAGATGGATTGGTATGGGTCCACTGGATCCGAGCGTACTCTGATAGTGTCCAAGCGGCTTAATGAACAGAAGGCGATAGGTTTTTAGTCTTAGAGCCATACGGACTTGGTAGGGTACAGCTGTCTTACAGGTTCATATATTTTGGTTCGTACACCTTGTTGGTTGTTCCCGTCTTCATTGAGGTACTACCAAGTTCACTGAGAATCGACCACTTTTCACCCTTATGCGCGATGCCCTGCGTGATAAGGTTGAAAAGTGGTTGACCGTCAATGAGCGCGGTACATTTAAACAATCGTGTAGTTGTGGTCTGTCATTGCGATTAAGTGGCTTTGTTGCGGTTTTACGACCGCCTTCCGATTTGTACTTTAATAAAAGGCTCCTAAACTACTTAATTCAATACATACTTTGAGTGTCGTCATATTTTCATGCATCAATACGTCATATTTTAGCCATACTTCGTCATACTTGTAGGCCTTAACTTCGCCGCAATACTTTCTTTTAGGTGCCTTACAAGTTTCGTAGTTAGTAATCTTTAAATCAAATTCTCCCTGAAAAAATAAAAAGAAGTTTAAAATAACCAAGTTAACCTATCTATCTTTCTTATTATAAGTCCTTGGCATTGTTGGTCTCGTGGTCGCGAGTGCGACAGCGCGACTGCTGCGTATGAGATTCCGGGTTCGATTCCCCGGTCGGGAAAAGTGTTATTGGGTTTTTCCAGCAGGACTTTCTCAGTAGCAGCCGTGGAGTGTGAATTTGTGCCAGGCTGACGGCAATAGGTTGGCCTCCTATTATATAAGACTTAAACATAAACGGCGAAATGTGGGTGTACTAATGGGTACACCTCTGCCTAACTCCGTTGGGAATTACAGGCGCCATGTTATGTTGTCTTTGTAATCTTGGTTTTATTCATTCACAGAATGATGTACTGATTACGTTCGCGTCGGTGTCTCTTCTACCCCGTCTGAAATCACCAACCCGTCTTTAGCAAGCGTGGTATCAAAGCTCGTGCCTTCACTGTATGAGAAGAGGCCTTTGTACAGACAGTAATAGGCTGGTATTATTATTATATTTAACTGCATAAGGTGCACTCTCTTCTCGCACTCTCGAATTCCGACAGGTCCACAATTCGAAACAATCGGAGACAGGCTCACGGTTAGCTTCTCAGCTCATCTCGGTAGGTTCCTAGATTCGTTTCCCAGATCAGGCACTGTCTTAGTAAACAAGCAAGTTGAGGTACTCACATACTCAAACACAGATGTAACAACTATGAAACATAATGAAATAAAAATGATGAATTTAAACATGGTGGAGTGTGCTCGTAATAAAAATCCTACATTATAATATCGTATCACTTAAAAGTATATAAACAGTTTTTGTTGTAATTTGTAGGATATGAATTAAATGTTTCATGGTCTGTTGGACAGAAATGATTTACAAGAGTACGAGTTTATCATGATATTTACAAGTAGTATCTTTGTGATCGAAATTATATGAAAATAGATTGATAAATAATCTCAACATGAACATCTACAATACATAAAGGTACTTATCAAAAGGAAATTAAAGGTTTTGACCAAGTAAGAGAACACACTATAAAACCAGCGCCTTTTGTAATTATGTCGAACGTCTTTTTAATGTGGCCTCTGTCTTATAATATAAGGTATAAATTATTAGTTAATTAACTGTTGATATACGTTTTAATCTACTATCAGGATTGTCTCAGTATCAAGCAATGTTCCTTATTGGATAAGCATTAAGCCGTTGGTTGGGGTATCGTACTACCCAGAATTACCTGGGTTCTGGAGGTCAGAACCCAGGCAGGCTCTCCATCTAAAATACTGGTATTCAGCTGCATTCAGACAGACTGAAAGCTGACCCCAACATAGTTGGGAAAAGGTTAGGCAGATGATGAAACGTTTTTAAATGCTGTTCATAAAAATTCACTGGCAGAATAGTCTCAATATCAACCAACATTCCTTGTTGCATCCTAGGATAAATAAAATATAGCGAATGCCTTTCCTGTTGGCACCGGCAGTTGTTTTCGTTGTCGGTGCTGGCTGTTCATTAGGAGAGCGCAGATGGTTTTGCAGCAAGCAAATTCAGTTTGAAAACTGGTTTCAGACAAAACCCCTTCGGGCAGGGGGCCCAATATGAGTTTTCAAAAAGGGACAAAATCCAACATCGGCCTGTTCATCACCGATGATCCCCCCCCTCCTCCCCCTAACCTGCACCTGAACCAAAACGACGTAAGCAAAACTTCTTAAAGATATTTTGGGCTTTCTCTAATTCGAATAATCTAACTGCCGGAGCGAATATCTGAATTGGTAGCGCGGTATCCGAAATAGAGGTTATTTCGGATACCAGGATTAGGATTTAGGTCAATAAAAAAGCAATTTAAAAAATAATTGATATTTTGTATTTCCACAAATTAATCAATAAAATACATATATTTAATTGGTACGTATATAAAACTTATAGTAGTCTCGTATTTAGCGGGGATCTGGCTTTGGTTTTAGTTCTTTCTTTGGTCGGTTTACAGCAGAGGTTTCTTGGGGAGGCTGAAAGAAACTGTCTTGGTCTCCAAGTATTGCAGGATACCGTCCTCACCCCTAAAAATAAGAAAATTACTTGTTAAAATATTGAATCTGTGTAGCAATGGACAATTTGGAGAAAAATAAAGTCAATAAGTGTGATTTTCAGGACTTGAGATAATTCCTTAATCAAGAAAAATGGATAAGTAGTTTTTTTAGAAAATTGTACACACATATAGGTACATTCTTCGAGATTCTTTCTTTCTATATTTATTTAAAAGTGAAATCTAGTTATTAAAAAATCAACAGCAGCTTCACTCAAGTTCACAATGAAGGGCACATCAAGATAATTTCTACTTCTTCTTCAAATCTTTAAACTATAGCATAAATGCTGTTCTTTCTTTTTGAGAAAATGATACTCACAATTCGCGACCAATGCCAGACTCCTTGAATCCACCAAATGGAGTTTGAGGAGCCACGTGTTCGTATGTGTTGACCCTGGACACACAACATAATATTAAAATCTATACATGTATACAAATATATAAAATTGAAATAATTGTTTGTAATTTCAAAATAACAGCTTTTTACTGAAAGCATGTGAAAGTATACACGGTAATGATAACAAAAAAAAAAAACAAAAAAAATCTGTTTGTCCATCTGTCGGTTTGTTCCGGCTAATCTCCGAAAACGCTAGACCGATTTTGACAGAAGTTACTGGCAGATAGCTGATGTTATAAGGAGTAACTTCGTCTACTTTTGTAGCAAAACGGTTATGGTTCCGTGCACAAAAATTAAACCTTTGAAATTATTTTAAAAATCCGATTGAAATAGGGAAGTAACATTATTATAAGAAATCACGCAAACGAAGGTCGCGGGCACCATCTGGCTATAAATATTTGTAAAACAATCAATGTTAATAAAGTCGTTGCCAGTGATGCCATGGAAGACTTGTTGAGTTGAGTACACTTAAATTTACCTATATTGATAACTCGATACTCATTTCTATTTATACTCTTGAGTGGGCCTTGAAGGGCTTCTAAAATAGACTTTGGATTCTTCTTCCTCATCAGAATAAAAACGCTAAACGCATTTATTACGACTAATTGAATTGGACCGTTAGTGGAACATTTCCCCTTATTATTAAAATATACAACCATTATTAAATCATCATTCATTTTTCATTTGTTTTAGTTAAATAAGGTTTTTTTATATGTATTAGTTTATTGTTTTATAAGATTATTTTGTGTATTTTTATCTATGGGCCTCAGTAGCCTGACAATAAAATGATTGATTGATTGCTTGATTATTTATGAGCCCCAAGATACAGTCTGAGCTCCAAGATACAGACTAACAGTCTTGTTTGAGGCTCACTAGGAACAGCACTATATTATTTAGTTTTAGGTTAGGTACATAATATTTAAAGCCACTTGTAACATCTCTAGTGTGTAATTATAGGTACCTGCTCATGTATTATACCTGGATAATAAACAATTTTCTATTTCACCTTCCACTTCCACTTCTTCCACTTCCTTCCACTTTATTTTACCTTCAAGTTAGCCATATTTTTTTAAAAGTTTGGTATAATTTTACTCCGCGTTTGCTTTTTATGATAACTTTAAAATATTGAAATTACAAGTAGGACTTCCAATTATAAAAAATACTGTCGCAGATAATTTAAACATAACACTACGCCTGTAATTCCCAAAGGGTTAGGCAGAGGTATACCTAATAGTACACCCAAATTTTCCCAGTTATGTTTAAGTCTCATGTAATAGGGGGCAAGACTGACTATTTATTTATTTATTTAACACTTCAAGCACAGAAGTACAGAGGCGGACTTAATGCCATAGGCATTTTCTACCAGTCAACCTTTGGGTGATGCAAAGACAAGCAGTGGTAGGTGTAAATCTGACTATTGCCATCAACGAGGCACTGATTAGCACTCCGTGGCTGCAACTGAGAAATTCCTGAAGGAAAAACCCAATAATAATTTGCCCGACCCGGGAATCGAACCCAGGACCTCGTGCTCAGCAGTCGCCATTCCAATCACTAGCTAGATCAATGAGGCAGTCATTATTTAAACTATGAAGAAAAGCAAATCTTACCACATAGAGCCGGCGCGCACGTGCTTGACGAAAGCCAAAGCGGTGGTGATGTCGTTGGTGATGACACCAGCACCCAAGCCGTAGTTGGAGTTGTTGGCCCTGTCCACCACCTCTTCGAAGGTGTTGAACTTGAGAATGCTCTGGACCGGTCCGAAGATCTAGAGAGGGAAATTTAAATATAGCACATTATTTAAGCTGTAAACGGACCCTTCACGAAGCCGTAAATCAAGCATTCTGTACATCAAACTAAGCAACTCTACGCAAAAATTATTGCTCGGAAACGGCTTTTTTTTACGGTGAAAAATCACGTTTTACGGTAGGACTCAATGTAAAGCACTCAAAACTCTGTGCTGGTGGATGCATTGAATAGTACGGAGGTATTTAAAGTTAAGTTATAATATATATAACATTAGAAACTTGTATTTAAAAAAAAATGAGATTATATTATAATATATAATTAATATCTTATGGAGTGCCCCAAGGCAGTGTGCTAGGGCCTTTATTATTTCTTATATATGCAGAATATACCCTATTCTATGACATTGTTTGCCGACGACAGTACTATCATTGTTAAACTTGACAAAAATAATAAACACTTTGAAGCTGACATAATCAATGCATTACAACAAGCCGTTAACTGGTTAGAACATAACAACTTAATTATAAATTTAAAGAAAACAAAAATTATGAATTTTCGTCAAAGAGTAGGTAATTCGGAACTAAATGTAAGCTTTAATAATGAAGTTATTGAAGAAGTTGCGAATACAAAATTTTTAGGTTTAACAATCGACAACCAACTTAATTGGAAACAACATACTTCAATATTAATTAAAAAGATTAGTAAGTTTGCTTTTGCATAAACTAAAGAAAGTAGTCAATCATGCAGCTGCAGTCACTGCATACTATGGATATGTCGATTCTATACTACGCTACGGAGTCATGTTTTGGGGTAACTCCTGCAATAAGGACATGGTGTTCAAATCGCAAAAAAGATGCATTCGAGCTATTACCGGTCTAAAAATAACTGATAGCTGCAAACCTTATTTTATATTGTTAAAAATAATGACTTTACCTTGCTTGTACATATTTGAGACTGCTTTATTTGTTAAAAAGAACATGCATCTATTCAGAAAAGCATCTGAACAACGCTATAAAATGATTAGACGTGAATATAGACATGAATTATGCGTTCGACCATCAAAGACCGCCTTGATGCACAAAAGTATACTTTGCATGGCCCCAAAAATATTCAATAAATTACCAAATGGAATTAAGGACTTAAATATTATTCAATTTAAAAACAAATTAAGACATCTATTATTGGAAAAATGTTATTATACTATTGACGAATTCCTTAATGATAAATTGTAATTGTAAATTGACATTGATATTTATTTAATTTTGACATTGTACTATTATCTTTATTTCATTCATTATTTATAAGTATACTCAATTGTTAATGTTTTGCTTGCTTTTTTCTGTTTTAAGTTATGTTGTGTTTTGTTGCAATTATTTTATTTTAAAATGTTGATTATTCTTCTTTTTTATAGTAATGACCAATAATGTAAAAGAGTGTACACCTTTAAGGTAGATTTTTGAGGAACTAATTATTTATTATTAAGATCTCATGTAAAATGTACCAAAAATCACACCAATAAATAAATTTGAATTTGAATTTGAATAATATATAAGGATCGGTCTATCATTACTGACAAGACTATTGTCGCCAATAAGCCTGACATAGTAGTGATAGACCGATCAGCGCGCCGCGCAATGATAGTCGATGTTACCATCCCGCATAACGAGAACCTCGTGAAAGCTGAGAAAGAAAAACAAATAAAATATCTCGACTTGGCACACGAGATTGTCGACGTGTAGAATGTGAACTCGGCTATCATTGTGCCGATTGTCGTAACGGCCAATGGCCTTATAGTCAAGAGCCTTGACGACCATCTTTCGAGGCTCTCCTTAGGCGGTTGTATCAAGGGTCTGATTCAGAAGGCAGTACTCCTCGATACGGCTCGCATTGTGAGGAGGTTCCTATCTCTGGAGCCCTAATCACCTGTAGCTTGGACCCTGCTCTCGATACCGGCGGACCACTATTTTTTATATCTTTTAATGTTTTTGTACATGATTCTTTTAAGAAATATTTAAAAATGTAATTAGTATGTAAGAAAATAAATATATAATGATATTGTTCTGAAGTACCTTCCTACCCTCATGAGAAAAAGGCGTGAGATTATACAGGGTGGCGCCGACAATTCGGAAAGGACGTAAAGCCGTTGGTCCCGGCTGTCAATTGTAGATCTTTGACAGTCGTTACAGGTAGTCAGTGTCCCGGAAGTCTGACAACCATTCTTACCAAGGAGTATCGTATTACCCAGTTCTAACTGGGTTGTTGAAGTCAGATAGGCAGTCATTCCATGTAAAATACTGGTATTCAGCTGAATCCGGTTAGACCGGAAGCCGACCTCAACATAGTTGGGAATAGGCTAGGCAGATGATGATATAGTATCCCACTGTTGGGCTAGGTCTTTTTCAGTATTGCTCCAGTCTAGTATGTTTCACCTTTTCTGGCTAATCCAGCAAGAACCGTTTCAAGTAGTAAATGAAAAATCAACCAGACAGGATCGTTCATTCAACTATATGTATAAAAAGCAGTCGTTACCCACCTCCTCCTTTGCTATCTTCATGTCGTCATTGACATCAGCGAAGACGGTGGGCTGGACGAAGAAGCCGACCTTGCCTTGGCGGTCACCTCCAGCGATACAGCGGGCACCACCCTTCTTACCAGCATCGATGTAGCCCATCACCTTGTTGAACATGTCTGTGTCGATCTGAAAAGAACAGTCGGTTCCTATTATTAAAGTTACTAATTATTAATTTTCGTGTAGCGGAGATGATCATTATTATTGAATGTTTAGAACTGAGTCGGTACTCTTTTATCGATAGTTTTGTTGAGTAAGACAAGAATCAAGAATGGATTCTCTAACATTTGAACAGCATCATAATGTAATGTTCCTCTCTCTGGCCTCCCACTAGCTGAACCGATGACCTGGTGAAGGTTTCGGGGATTCGCTGGATGCGAGACGCACAGGACCGGTCATAGTGGCGACACTTGGGGGAGGTCTATGTCCAGCAGATCATCTTAACTAGATGTCTGTTGGGATAAGCCTTCCTCAATCTACAAAGACACGCCTGGGCGGTCTACTTCTTTTTTAGTAGATGTTGAAATGAGAATGATGAAGCTCTTTATATTTTCTGATCTTCATAGCATAATTATGATTATCTGTTGTTCTATAATTTTTCACAAACCTGAGGTCCTTGTTGAACGTCTGTGTAGGGGTTTCCAACGGTCCTGTTCTTGGCGATCTCGGCGGCCTTGGCGACAAACTTGTCGTAGATACCAGCCTGAACGTATGTCCTCGTTCCAGCGACGCAGCACTGACCAGCGTTGGCGAAAGCAGCCCTGTGAGCGATATCTGCCGCCTTTTCGACTGTGAATTGAGTAAAATAATGTTAGGTTAACATTAGGAATTGGCGAACGACCCGCGAAATACTGAGAAGGAATTCTGGTCTGCTTCTTTTGACGTTAAATAGACATTGAATGTCATACAATAAAGTTGTAGTATATGTGATGTACTAAAACCTGGTATTCAACTATATCTGGTTAGAGCTGTAGGCGACCCAACCTTAGTTGGGAAAAGGCTAGGCGTAAGATGATAATGACGTGAGAGGAAAAAATACCCCGCAGTTACATTACAGAGTCTGTACATGGGTACAGACTCTGTAATGTAACTGCGGGGTAATGTTAACATACAATGAGTACGTATTTCATTAATAATGTACTGCTGGATACTAAATACGGCTTATTAAGTTCATTTGCTTCTATAGAGTAAGATAATATTAATTTGAATTCATTGAAAATAATTACCGGCCGATTCACAAAACAATAAAAACGGTAGCGAGAAAGGATTAGTTTGAATTTCAATGAAAACAAAAAGCAAGGTCTGTCTAATGGAATCATGTTTAATGGAAAAATACATTGTGGCAAGTATCTTCGTGGTAAAACAAGAACAGTTCATGAATTTTTATGACGCTAAACACGATAAGATACAGAATAAGTAATTATTACATAATTAGGACAAACCTAAAAAGGAAATTAGAAATCACGCTATTGTTAAATTAATGGTACTTTTTTAATTGCTAGCTCATTTGCCTTTACGAATATGGATCTCCAAAGGATGTCAGGTAAGTAAAGAAACCTTGCACTTGGCAAAAAGCCTGATTGGAGGTTTTAAAACCTTGAATACATAAAGTCTTCTTCTAAATAAATAAATAAAATTAAAGTGTCTGTTTGTAATATCAAAATAACAGCTTTTTACTAAATGCATATGAAAATAATTATATACTTACGGCACATATAATTTTTTTTTCGATTATTGTCTATCTGTCTGTCTGTTTGTTCCGGCTAATCTCCGAAACGGCTAAACCGATTTTGACGAGACTTTTATTTTTACAGATAGCTCACGTTATAAGGTCTAACATAGGCTACTTTTATTTTAGAAAGATAATTAGGGTCCCGCAAAAAATTAAAACCCTTGAAATTTATTGATTTAAACTATATAGGTAATGTAAATTATCATGGCGGCGTGTTCACATCAAATTGGTCAAATTTTCAGGTTGATTTATACGTCTGTGCGAAATTTAAACACTGGTTTATATCTGCGAGTTTTGCTTTAATTACTCATGATAAAAATGTGATTACGAATATGCTCCGTTTTAGATATATATATGTCATCATCATCATCATCTGCCTAGCCTTTTCCCAACTATGTTGGGGTCGGCTTGCAGTCTAACCGGATGCAGCTGAATACCAGTATTTTACATGGAGCGACTGCCTATCTGACCTCCACAACCCAGTTAGTACTGGGTAATACGATACCCCTTGGTAAGACTGGTTGTCAGACTTTTTGGGCCACTGACTACCTAACGACTGTCAAAGATCTACAAAGGACACCCGGGACCAACGGCTTAACGTGCTTTCCGAGGCACGGAGGAAACTCGGTATGTAATGGACCCAATAAAATATATAAAACCCATCCACAGACCAACCTAGGGAAGCACGGCTTAACCTAAAGATCGATCCGAGCGGCTGTTACTATTTAGCCACGAGTTCCTCCTATATGTACTTATATATAAGATGTAAGAAGTTAAAAGTGAGATAGCAACAACAGTATACAGTCTGTATTGAACCGATGAATGCACATCCGTTAATATCCTCAATTTAGTAATCACAATCAATTGAACGATCAAAAACAAGACTGCTCAACTGTTCTCGGCAATTGCATTCAAGTGTGATGGCGTTTTGTTCAATGAAGATTAATATAACTTCTTCGAGTTGAAACTGTTTTGTATCCTTACTAATATTATAAATGTGAAATTAAGTTTGTTTGTTTGTTACCTCTTCACGCCTAAACCGTTGAAACGATCATCCTGTTTTTTTTTTGCATATACCTTTTTAGGTGTACAGAAACGGACCACTTTTCATCCCGAAAAAAAGTACTGTTTCCGAGGAAAACGTGTTCTTCGAATCATGGTTGAATTATATTATTACTTGTCGTTTTCTAAATAAACGCGAGTATATAGAAATAGCCGCGACAAAAAAATAGTTCCAAATATTTATAGCATATAGAATCTGTTTTTAGATGTCTTACGTCTTCGATATTTGTTTTAGAATTAGTATTTGCATTAGACTAAAAATAGACGTGTTTATTTTCAATATCAGTAAAAAGTATGTTTAGTTAGTTAGAAAAAATAGTAGTCGTGACATCATCAGATAATACTTAAATTATGGATACGATATGTATACAATGAGAAGAGCTAGCTCACAAATAATAGAGTAATAGATACGGTTTTCCGCACGAGTGAGTAATATTATGCAGATGTTATTGTTAACAAAACAAATAAATATAATTGTTTTTGATTCTAAGTTAAAGTTCCCTGAGATAACAAACTCCTAAGCGGACTTGGAGGACAAACTCCACCCTGTTGAGATCTTTCCTGGCTTATAATAAAGGTCAAATTACCATCAGCATCATCGAAGACAACGAGCGCACTCTTGCCTCCGAGCTCAAGTGTCACTCTCTTCAGGTTGACAGCGGATGCAGCGCTCATTATGATCCTACCCACCTGTGAAAGAAAAAAACATTCGTATATGAATCACGATTCGAAACACGTAGTACCTATATACTTTGCATTGCTAATATAATGTCGCATTATGTTGGAATACTAAGTGGAAGTACATAACATATGTTTAAACGGCTCATGAGACAAGATATTTAAGCAATATCACATCAGTCGTCCCCGATGGGCATAAGGGTTAAGTACACTAATATTTCACTAGTTTTTAATGGAGTCTGAGTCCATTACCATAAGGCATGAGCTTAAGTCAATGGGCATAAAATATTGATCTTTGTAGCAGTGGCGAAGGTTCCATATAACTCGATTCCTACCGGTTTCCCTTTGAAAAATGGCAGTCAGTATTCTATAGACAAATAATATAATCACATTAAAAATATGTACTCCGGCTTACCTCTTACAAAAATTGACCCTTCGCTACTGCTTTGTAGCCTACTGAAAAATTCCATTTTGCCTGACTTCGAATTTGATCCAGGAACACATGCCAGGAGCATGCATGGGACCCTACCAGTCCATTCGAGTAGATATTTCAAAACTGGAGTGATGATATAGAAACAGCATGGCACGGTTGGCGCAGTGGCTAAGCGATTACCGATACGTGGGATCGATCCCCGCACGGAACAAATATTTGTATGACCAACTAGTGGTAGTAGTTCCGAGTCTGGCTGTTTGTGTATGTGAGTTTAAATTAATTAAACAATGTTTTAAGCTTTCACGGTTTACAACTAAACTTATACTATCACTTACGGAATATCTTCCGTTCTTAGTGTCGAGTTCCAGTAGTGCGCGTAGCAAAAGACAAAGCAAGAGGGTACATTTCAGATTTGTCTGCTCGTAACAATTTATTTTCCATCCACCCGCTTTCTCCAGTCTACCCGCGATTATGGCGCTTGCAACAGCGTCGAAATAACGAGAGCTCAAAATAATGAACAATCACGGAAGATATCCCGTAAGTGACAGTATAAGTTTAAATTAATTAATTTCTAAACGCACCCACGATACAGGAGAAATTCCTAACGTGGGGCAACGTTTTTAATGAAAAAAAAAACTTAATAAAAAGTTCAAGAAAAAGCTGTAAGAGTTATTTGCCCAGTTTCTGATTTGGGCATTTCATTATAGAACAACTTAAACTCTAAAAAGGTCTTTCCTTCAATGTATTTAGTTATAGCCTAGCACTCGAAATTCCTGAACACTCTTCAACTATTATTCAATTCAGTTACCAGCAAATTGTCGTAGTAACAACAATATACCAACAAAATGTGCAAATTAATGTATTATTGTTGTGACGATTCACGTAACATTGTGTAACATTCTTATCTTATCTTCATAAGGCGTGATATTGGTGGATATTGTTATTTCATGTTTGATTTTTGTCAAGTCATTTCAAATCTCATTTCTATTTATTTGATTGTTTGGAATAGAATTAGTGAGGCTACGAAGTATTTTTGACTTTAGCTTGGATTTTGAAGTATGTATAAATATATTCGATTCTCACAAAAGGTTCAAGGTTCAAATTCAATATTACGAGCATGGTATGCGGCAGTCGGTCATCAAGATCCAGCAATTATGGCTATATATCACGCGATGTCAGGAACCAAATATTTTATTTGGAATTTCTTCGATTCGTCGCATTTTGGAATTACAAATGTGATAAACTTTATGAAATAAAGATAATATGTTCGTCCTTTTTATGAAGGATGAGGAGCTTCCAACCTTCTACCTCTTCCTCATACTTCTACAACCTCTTCTATGGTGGTGACTCAGACCATGATACTGAACAACTTGTGATCTCTGGGACTATGAACTAGTACAATAATATTTACCTCAGTGGAACCAGTGAAAGCCACTTTATCGACATCGGGGTGGTGGGTCAGGGCAGATCCAGCTGTGGGTCCGTATCCGGGGATAACGTTGAGGACACCAGCAGGGAAACCAGCCTCCTTGACTAGAGCAGCCATTGCCAAAGCAGTGAGAGGGGTCTGCTCAGCGGGTTTAAGGACTACTGTGCAACCTATAGAAAACTTTAAAATTAGTTCCTGTGTTTTACAATTTAGTAAGTAAACACAAAACCGCTAAAAGTGGAGAGATTTGAAAGAAGAAGAGAAGTAAAGAGAGTATTTAATATTTTCTCACTCGTTCCAAAAATGAATCCACCATACTAATCTTAATATCGACAGAAGTTTTCTTATTCGAAGCTTGTCTTTTTTTTTAACATTGCGAGACAAAATATTCCGTAAAATAAAATACCAATGAAGTATGACGGAATAACGGTGATTGGTGATGGTAATCACCATCGTTTAGAGAGTTTCTTGGGAAAGATATCTTTCAAGTGTTCAGAATATCAAATAGCAATAGTTTTAAATTAACAGGAAACTTACCGGCAGCGAAAGCGGGAGCGATTTTCCACACAAACATAGGGATGGGGTAGTTCCATGGCAGAATTTGTCCGCAAACACCCACGGGTTCTTTCAGTGTGAAGGTCATGACGTCACCGTCTGAAATATAATGGCAGCTTTAACCAACGACATCGTACAAGGTCATGGCTAAATCAATTCTACAGACTCTGTTTTTTTTACAGCACCGTTAAATTGTCGGCACTAGGTATTGTGGGGTCAGTATTATTTGAGTATGGGGTTAGTTTTAGTTTAATTTGAACCCAATTCCAATTATCCCAATTATGAAAACACTCCATTAATTTGTTTTGTACATATTATCGAAGTTAGATAATTAAAATGTCTAGCAGTTGATGGTTGGCGTTTGTGATTTGTTTACTCTATATTTTTTCAATTAATTATGACCATTAACTTCTTTATGTATCTCTTTCCTTAAAAACGTTGTCTGCGGAATAGTGGTTAATTTATGTCCCCAAACTGACGCATTAATATTTTTTTTTGCATTTTATAATTTGACATGACATGTAATCTGCATATAATGAATATCAAACTAATGTAGAAATACTAAACCGTTTTTTTGGAATTTATTACAAATACATTTGACCTTAGTCTGGACGACAGTTAACAAAATGCCAACCTGCCTGCTTTTAAAAAAATATATTGCTTTATTGCTGTTGTTTATTGCTTAAAGTACCTGCGGGAATAGTGTTGCCGAGAATTTTGTCGGCTTTGCCAGCGTAGTATCTGATGATGCCAGCAGCCCAGAAAACTTCGCCTTCAGCCTGTTTGACGGGCTTGCCGCAGTCCAGGGTTTCCAGTTCGCTCAGATACTTGGCATCCCTCTCCATGAGATCAGCCAGTTTGAGGAGGAGGCGACCTCTGGCGGAAGCATCGATGGTACGCCATTCTGAGTAACGGTGGAAGGCTTTCTTGGCTGCAGCCACAGCAAGGTCTACGTCAGCCTAATACAAAAAACGATTATTGTCGCATACAGTATTTTAACTAAAAACAAAATAATCCTCGAAGGATTAGGCAGAGGTGTACCCTAGTAATACACACGCATTTCGCCAGTTATTATTAAACACTATGTAATAGGGGCGAGCTTATTGCCATCAACCGGGCTCGAATCCAAACTCCGCGGCAACTCCTGAAAAAATCTTGAAAAATAACCCAATAACGAAAATAATCACGGTAGTAAAAATGGGGCATTTTTAGTCATTTTTGAAGGGTCATATTTTTTTTACTTATTATTTCCTAAAAAAAAAAGGGATTGACATGGACGTGTCTACAGTAAGCCTTGATATTATGAAACAAAAATTGTTCTAGAAGCATTATTCAGGAAGAAAAAGAAGAATACATTTGTATTGAGAATCGCAGCCCCTGTTCCCTCTTAATACATGAGTTGCACTAAAAAAAAAAATCTTTTTTCGCCCTCATCACCTTTATCATCTGTTTTAAGGCATTTAAAACTACTGGAAATTGACTTTTGAAATCATGTGATCACCCCATCCATCGAGGTTTGATAACAAAATTCTGATAAATTAAGGTATTTCTCTGATACAATGATAAACATTATAAGATACAATATCGACATTGATAGTCATGTTTTTATTTAAACTGCAATTCATTTTGTATGTTTTGCGTGATACGAAATAAATGTAAATACTGTGTTACATAAAATTATTCGTTTATGAATGGTAATAAAATGCAATACATTGTCTGATTACTTATTATCTAACGTGACTACAAGTCTCATCTTAGGTACAGTCGCGAGCAAATACAGCTACTAAAATCTGTCAAATGTCTTTAATAGATTTTCAACTGTATCGCTAAAGCATTAGGTTCAAGGTTGATTGGGAAAATTTTGCAGTTTCCTGTAGCTTGATGTGCTGGCGTCTGTACTATAAAATATTATCTTCTGCATAAAAAGCATAACGACAACCCTGTGCGTCGACCTAATTCAAATATGGCATAAGTCAAAATTTGCCCAAACAACGTGTCTTTTTTGCAATTTAGGTGCGGTGATTCACAATTAAATAACATTTTCGTAAGAACATTAATTTCTAGTTTCCTAAGAGCTTTACGAAGAGAATTTTTCCGTATCCAAGGCAATTATGTTTATGACTTACGCCATATTAGAATTAGGTTGACGATATTCTATTATAAAACACTGTAATATTGCAACCATTCATCGATTATTTATTGAAACCGGAAATGAAGATTCGGAGATTCCCTCCATCTTCCAAATTTCCAAAATACATAGTAATTAATTAATTAATAACTCCGCCCATAAGACGACCCACTGACCGATTCATTACCTCTTTGTATATTAGTTTAAATTTTTCACTTACTTTGTCGCCTTCAGCCACCTGTATGATGACGCTCTCATCCTGAGGGTTGATGGTGGGGAAGGTCTTCTTGCTGACTGAGTCCACCCATTCATTGTTGATGAACAACTAAACAGAAGAAAAATGTCATTATCATCTTTTAGCCAAAATACGTCCAATGCTGGACATTGGACATAGGCCCAAGACATTGCTTCTAGTCCTGCAGTTCTTGATTAGATAATCAAAAAACTAAAACTTTTTTTTTTCTAAAATATAAAATAATCTTGTTTAGGTACGCACATAAAGTTTTTATTCATAAAATGGTTGAACAACATAATGAATTGTTTGCAGAAAAAAAAATTGAATTTATATATTTTGTAAAGTTTATCTTATTTCTTATGGCTGTTTTATATTACAATCCAAGTACTGTTTATTTTATTTTTTTATTTATACATAATAATCAAGATTTATGCTGTCTTGTAAAAAAA
The DNA here is from genome assembly GCA_910589295.1 of Noctua janthe. Lineage (NCBI taxonomy): Eukaryota > Metazoa > Arthropoda > Insecta > Lepidoptera > Noctuidae > Noctua > Noctua janthe. The sequence goes on from OU342561.1 coordinate 7,354,990, forward strand.
GTCGATTCCCAGCAATAATTTTTGCGTAAAGTTACTTAGTTTGATGTACGGAATGCTTGGTTGACGGCTATGTGAGTCTGTTTACAACCTGTATATTGTCTTTCTTTCTTCTTTAAGTTCAAAAAACAAACACTCACATTCATGAGTTTCCTGTAAGTACGTTCATATAGGGACATAACAAGCCAATCGTTTCACAAAATCGTCAATGTTTGGACTGAAAATGTATTTGGTACAATACATATTGATCCGCAAACCACCTATTGTGGCTTTGTTGTCCGATTCAACGATTCAATGCTTGAGTTTCCAGTACTTTGCAATCTGTATACCGCAAGTATTGAATACCGAGGTCTAACATTACAGTCTGTTACTAATCAATTTATGTAACCCTATTTGACTACCACTCATAAAATCAAATATCAACATAGGAAATACACAGCGATGTGAGTCATATAAATTGTTGTGTATTTGTGTGAAGAAACTGATGTGAAAAAGGGACTTTAAAAGTTAACCGAGTTACATACAGAAATTATCACATAAGACGCAAGACACAAGACAAGAAAGGGTTAATTTTTAAAAGAAAGTTTTTTATTAGTGGCTCAATCTTCAACTAACTTTATAATAGTTCATTCAAATAATTATTGTAGTGTATCTAGTAGTTAGATTCTCTAAATACATTTCAAGTTCAACTCAAATTTAAATCTATCTCTAAACAAACACAAAATAACTTAGGAATAAATCCTAAATCCCAAAAATAAAACGTCGGTAAAAACGTCTTATCAGTCAAATATGTGGTTACAAGCGCAAATAATCATTTATGTAATTCATAGTCCACACGTAAGCCGGCAACCATTTGAATATTTTCGTCAACACATTCAATTGTTTTGTTAACCCTACTTTTCGAATTTCACTGTAAATTCTTGAATAACATTTTCGTAGGTAAAGTATTTATAAAATAAAGTGTTAATAAATCTTACCTTAGTGTATTTGATGTCAACTTTAACCATTTTCAAGCCGGTCTGTGTGTACACGTGCGTTCGCGACAGTGCTCTGCTATAAATGGTTGGTTCTCGCACACCGCGCCGGCAATAAACACAGTGTCACACACATGTGTGATTAGATAAAGTACGCCTCAATACAGATTATACTGACCAGTGTTCCGTATGTTTTTATTAAAACTGTAACTGCTTTGAAGTTCTTTTTTCTGTTTCTGTAGTTATTATTAGCCCCTTAAACTAGTGTGTTTTCGTCTCCATCTTGTGGCTTCTTATTACGCATGCGCGTAGTGTATGCGTAATTTTTTATCCTACTAGATGTACCCCGCAACTTTCGTCCGTGTGAAATTATTATACCAATATTACTTCCCTATTTGAATCGGGATTTTGAAAACAATTTCAAGCGTTTACATTTATTGCACGGAACCCTAATCCGTTTTCTAAAATAAAAGTAGCCTAAGTTACTCTTTATAACATCAGCTATCTGCCAGTAAAAGTCTCGTCAAAATCGTTCCAGCTGTTTCGGAGATTAGCTGGAACAAACAGACAGGCAGGCAGACAGACAAAAATAAAAAATAAATGTTTTTTTTTGTTATAAGTACTGTACAAGTACATGCTTTCATATTATGCATTCAGTAAAAAGCTGTTATTTTGAAGTTACAAACAGACACTTCAATTTTAATTATTTGTATTGTATCGAACATATACATTAATATTCTGCTAAAGGGTTCATTTTATTCCTCCAGTTTCTATGGTAGAATTCACTCCTGTACAGTCACGAGTCAATATGTGAACACTTAACAACTTTTAAAAGTGTTTTTCTCCTACTGTTCTGATTAAAATTTCATGTTGTTACATAGTATTCTGGAAATCATATTTTATGAAAAAGATCTTATCTTCTAGTTACAATCGTTATTTCTCGCGAAAATTGCTTTTAAATTTAGGAAAGTGTATACATATTACATGTTTGACGGCACGGTTGGCACAGTTGCTGAGCGATTGACTGCTGCGCTTCGTGTCGCGGGTTCGATTCCCGCACGGAACAAATATTTGTATGGTCTGCCTGTATGTGAATTTAAATGTTTGTAAACACACCCACGATACAGGAGAAATTCCTAGTGTGGGGCAAAGTTTAAAAAAATTAAAAAAAAACATTTGCTGCTCGGTGCTCGTGACTGTACACAGTATTTTTTTTTCGTGATGGTTGCGTCCGCGTCAGTACTGAATCCTGAAAATAAATCTTGGCAATGGCATTGTGTACAGGAGGTTGACATTGTTTAATTATATCACATAAGTAGGTATAATTAGTATCTAACTAATGATCCGTGAGTTACCCGATTTTAAAGCGGCATGACTTACAAATTATTTTATCATGGCTTGATAATAATTAATTTATTACACCAGACTTGACTGTATCGTTGGTCTTGGGGTCGCACGCACGACGACTGAGCATGAGATCCTGGGTTCGATTCCTAGGTCGGGCAATGTGTTATTGAGTTTTTCCATCTGGAATTTCTCAGTAGCAGCCACGGAGCCTGGATCTGTGCCTGGTTGATGGCAATAGGCTCGCCCCCTATTAAATGGAACTTAAACATAACTGGCGGAATGTGGGTGTTCTATTAGGTACGCCTCTGCCTAAACCTTCGAGTATTACTAATAGGCGTGATGTTATGTTATGTAGTCTAAAATTGAGTGTTTTGATTTACGCACCTTCAGGTTATCTGCAACTACATTACAATATACAGGAGTATCACGAGAATATTTAATATTGGATTTTTTATTTTCTTTTTTTATTTATTTTTTATGTTAGTGACCGTGATAGTTTTAAAACTTATCTGTATATATAAAATGGTAAACTGACTGACTGACTGACTGACTGACTGACTGACTGACTGACTGGGTGATATATCAACACACAGCCCAAACCGCTGGTCCTAGAGACATGAAACTTGGAGAGCGTGTACTTTGTGAAAAGTAAGTATCCATTAAGAAAGGATTTTAGGGAATTCCACCCCTTAAGGGGTAAAATAGGGTATGGAAGTTTATATGAAAGTTCGTCAGTTTTGAAGATAGGATCTTCAAATTTTGTGTTTAGGTTGACGATTGAAAATTAATTTGCCCGTTCTTCTCCATAGAGATCTACGTTAGGGAATGGGCAACTACAGTACTTTCACAGTTTTTGTGCCTTGTGACTGGGACTGTAGCTATATTTTACTGTTGCCTTTGTTTCGACAGTTCAAAAGTGCCTGCAACTGGCCTACTTGAAATAAATGCTTTGATTTTGATTGATTTATACGTGTTACAGCGTTTTTGATAATTCTACCCCCGAAGGGTTAAGATGGGATATGAAGGGAAGTAATCGGATATTTTTGGACATCCACGCTGACGACGCCGCGGGCAAAGGCTAGTATATAATAATAATATAAAAAATGGGGTTTTCTAAGGTAAGGTACGAATTCCTGAATAGACTCGTGAATCCAGTAGAACTACGGCGTAATTGCGTAACAGACTAGTCTAGTGTAGTTCTAGTGGCATGGCAATGTCTTTCATTCTGACAGTCCGACACCATACTTATTGAAATAAAGTAAAGCAAAGAATTTAGGAATGTGTTTCAAAATCCATTGGACTATGATGTAAAGTTTTACACAATTAGGAGCTTTTATACTATAAACATCGAACTGTAATTGTTACGTCGTAGATTAGATATAAAAATAAATGTTTGTCATGTTAGATATAGCTACAAAACTGTTTAATTGTATTACCTGATGTTCTGTTCTTGAACCATTTGTATTTTCAAGTGCCACGGTACTTATAGTTACTATCAATGATAAAATTCGATGAAGGTAATTAGAGATAAGATACCAAGTCAAGTATGCAACATATTCGGGGCTGCGGGTTTGTTCGAAAGAGGTACCGCGGGCCTGGAACACAAAGGGCTAAAAAGGAACATGGATGGGTTTTGGTCAATAAAAGTCTGACATTCCCTTCCGCTCCGCCCAGAGCGGGAGGGGTCATTTGATGATTTCCCATCAAAAAAAAAAGAGTATACAACATTTTTTAGGGCTAGAGATTTATATTGAAAAAGATAACGCCTGTGATCCCTATAAATATAAGTTGAAGTGTAGCCCTTGCAAAAAAATATTATACAAACTAGCGACTTGCTCCAGCTCCAGCCTCATTGCTCCACCCGGTTTAACAACTTGACAAAACTTCGATATTTTTTAAAATAAAATGCAAATTGAAGTTTAACGCACGACGGCCAATCAAGCTAAACAAAACCAGTATATGCGGATTTCTCATTGTTTAGAAAATCTATACAAAGCGAGGCCAAGTTATACTGGAAATGTACAGCTTCATGTGCCGCCGTGTGTACATAGACTTCTACAGTAAATTCTCTAAGTAGTGAATACCGCATTTAATCCGTTGCCTAGTTGAGAAAAATAACGCAGTAGCAAAGAGACTAGAAATATACCTTTATTTATTTATTTTATTTATTTATGTACACGCAAAACAAATTACAGGAAAAAACATACACATAGGTACCGCTTATTTCATTACACGACTGCCCAAAAAAGGAGTGTTCTGTTTTTTTAGAAATCTCTTCCAGCGGACCTTAGACAATATCGTATAGATAGACAAGAAACGATTATAATACAGTAGTAAATAATAATTAACATTAAAGCTTTCCATAGTTAGCAATCACGGAATTTGTTTCATAAATAAACTTTTATTTATCAAATCGAAAGTGCCAAGTTTTATCATTGGGTGTCCTCATTATAATATAACGGTGGTCTGTCTTATCGGAATATTATTAACAATAAATAACAAACGACATAAAGTGAAATAAAAAACAAACAGATAAGAGGAACAATTCTTCTCTTTAATGCAATTAATGATTGAACTTATTGTGGTGGCGTGATCAATATTGATGATTGTTATTATTCCGTTGCTGGGGGTTTAGTAGTACAGATCTCCCAGGAAAAGTTTGCGCTTCATCAATCGTTCTCTAACTTCGGAAATATGAACGAGGAATGGTATGCACTAGGTATTAAAAAGCACGGCAGTACTCGACTTAGAAGCCTTGCCTCTGTGAGACTTACTCTGTTATGCGTCGTAACTATTACTGTTAGCCTGCGACATCCCACTGCTGGGCAAAGGCTCCTCCCCGTGACTTCCAATTCTTTCGATCGAGGGCTAATGTGTACCACTGATCGTTGGTTTTGTCCAGCTCATCTCAACACGCGACGCTTTCTGGCTGTGTGTGTCCACATAGTGGCGCGACGTGTAATTAAAAAATACGAAGTTTGGAAGTGCATATCTTTTTCGGTTGAACTGTACTTACCTAATAATCGGTGATAAAAGATATAATACAATCGGAGCAGTCTTACAAAACCAAATTGTTATAAAATCGAATTCACGGATTGGCTGGAAAAAGATGAATGAAAGTATCTTTAAAATGAGTTTTTAGTCTGAAATTGGAAAGATCTATCCTATACCTCACTGCTGAAGAACTAAGACTACTTTACCAAACTTGACATTGATGATATTTTAATAATTGGTAAGTACTTACGCGTTGTCATCGTGTCCATAATTCCATGTTATCAAATGATTATGCAGAATATCATGTAAACATACAACTTGAAACTACTCGATAACTAATAATGACATATGAGAGAGAATTCAAGGTCTTATATCATGTAAACATTCCTTGAGGTGTGGTCTAATACAATTATATATATATATTTTTTAAACGTCGCCCCACACTAGGAATTTCTCCTGTAACGTGGGTGCGTTTACAAACATTTAAAACTCGCATACACAAACAGCCAGACCCGGAACAACTACCTGTGGATCATACAAATATTTGTTCCGTGCGGGGATCGAACCCGCGACACGCAGCGCAACAGCCAATCGCTCAGCCACTGCGATAACCGTGCCGCCAATCTATCTATCTATCTATGTATATAAAATGGTTAACTGACTGACTGACTGGGTGATATATCAACACACAGCCCAAACCGCTGGTCCTAGAGACATGAAACTAGGAGGGTGTGTTCTTTGTGAAGAGTAAGCATCCACTAAGAAAGGATTTTTGAGAATTCCAACCCTAAAGGGGTAAAATATGGGATGGAAGTTTATATGAAAGTCAATCAGTTTTGAAGTTAGGATCTTCAAATTTTGTGTTTAGGCTGACGATTAAAAATTAATTTATACGTGTTACAGCGTTTTTTCTAATTCTACCCCCGAAGGGTTAAAAAGGGGGATGAAGGTAAGTAATCGGATATTTTTCGACATCCACGCAGGCGAACCCGCGGGAAAAAGATAGTTAGGTATAATTATGGTGGGGTTGGAACAATGAAGATCCGATTCACTGAGTTAAGTCATCTTCAATGTTGAGGTTTTTTGCGGAAGTATAAAACACAGTATTGCTGTTGGTACTTACAGGCCCCGAGCTATGATTTGTAGGTCGTAGGTACAAAGTAGGCATTTCACATTCGGTGATTTATTTCATCACCAATGCTCTAAAAATGGCGAAGGAAAACATCGTGTGGAGACCAGCACGTCCTAGAAATAAAAATTTCAAATACATTTGAATACCTCCGGGACGGGGACGGGGCCTGGATGGCGGATAAAAGTGTACTTCTTCCCTCTTTTACTCTCTTGAGGAGTACTTAAGGTGTAGTGGGAACGGCAGAGATTATGTGGTATGTATAGACAGCCTAGGTGCATTGTAGAGTAGATCATTGGATTTCTTGATGAATTTATTTATTTATTATTATTAACTTACACACACTATCTTCTTCTTCTTCTTCTTATTTTTCTTCTATTTCAATCAATACCGGCCAAGAATCATCATCTCAATAATTAGTGTGCATGTGAATTCACAGCACAAGACATAAATTTAAACCAATAGCCAAGTTATTCTGCTTCGATGATGGCCTAAGAACTAAGAAGATTGATTGTAATAAATCGCGATGGATAAATGTGTCTGTTTTATTAGTTAATTAATCAATAATTTGACAGTACTGTGTTTATAGATTATTTTGTATTGAAAGTTTGTCATACAATAAAGAATAAAGGGTTTAAGGGACATCCCTCCACAAACTGATGGGGTGAATTCAGTATATCACACTAAGATGACCGGTACAAGAAATTATTTCAGGAATGTTATGGGAATCCAATAAATTTGATTTGTTTTATTTCCTCATACGCAATGTATCGTTACCGTGGCAAAACGCACGTAGCGAACGGCAAGGGCGACGACGAGTTCGGTTTACTATGTAGCTAGGCAGGAAGTGAACAGCTGATTTCACGCGTCGTTCGTTAGATTATTTCAACACTCGTTGTTAGATTTTTGATTTTAGCCGTATTGTTTACATATCGACTAGCAAGATTACCCATCATGATATTACTTTGAAGCCATGAGAATTCGATCAATAAGATGAGCACTGAGCAGACACCGATGTATGTTAATAAAAGTAAGATCGGGAAACCCTGTGCTTCTCTCTCTTGTGTCGTCCAAAGAGACAACCTTGAATCGAAGTCGTTCCGGTCTGGGATTCTTTTGAATAGAACCTCATTCGTTTTGAGACGTGTTTGGTTACGGCTCGAAATGGTCCCGACTCCCGTCTAAATCGTCACTAGGCAGTTTTTTTTTTAAATTTGTTTTCTTTTAATGGCCTTGGGCTCCTTTTAGATGTTAAGGGGTGAGTGTTTGATGAAAAATATGTAACAGTGTGTGTGTGCAAGTACAGTAGGCGGTAACTACTAGTATAAGCTGTGTAATGGTGGTAACGCTTTGAAGCGGTACCTACCTCCGACGAGGTTTTCGGTCGAATGTACCGACATAGGTATTGGGTAACAACTACAATAACAACAACACAACAACAACACAAAAACAACACAACAACAACAACAACAACAAAAAGCCACGCAAGGCTACAACTAGCCTTTAATATAACCTAGACCTGTTCCGCTATTTTCTCCAACAACGTTCAAGAATTTACAATTTTATACCTATCACCTTTTGTTTGAATGAGAACTTTTGTTATTACAAGTGTTTTGATAACGAATTATAGAGGGTCATTAAGATAGTCGTGTTTGCGGTTAATTAATATGTATCCATGTTGCAACAATGAACCTACCTAGGTATATTTTTTTTGTACGAAATGGTCTATACCTTATGAAAATTTTATTAAGTTTTGTATAGGTTTACCTCTGTGTGTTTTAAGTATATTACCGTATTTTTAAACTACATTGTCAAAATTGCAATCACAATGACAATACATTTTGGCAATTCAACAACATGCGTTTATTTACGCTTTCGAGCTAACAAATTTTTCAAACATGAAGCCAATGAATTAGTAATTTTCTTCAAAACTGTGTAACACAATTTTTGGATACTGGAGGTGATGTGTAAGCTTTTAATGGATATTGTTACATGACTTGAACTCTAAACAAAAATATGCAATGATTTTATGGTTTACGGAGAATTGAATTTGAAAACGCAATTAAATTGCAGTGTACACACGGCGGCACATGAACCTGTACATTTCCAGTATATCTTAGCCTCGCATTGTATAGATTTCCTATATAATGAGAGATCCGCATAAACTAGTTTTGTATAGCTTGATTAGCCGTCCTGCGTACTAACAACAAAATAATGAACAGTAGGTAATTATAGTTTTATTTTCTTGTTTATGACTCCAGTCTGGACTGAGACACTGACGTAGATGGCGTTGTGCCGTTCTGGTCGTTTTCCTGAATCGCGTTATGGTTTCGTTACAGACATTCAGCCACCTAGCGTTGAGTTATTACCACTATGGAAATTTCCATATAGAATCATAGTAACTTTGTTTTCCCAGGTTTACTAACCATAAATAAATTTTTGGATAACCACATGGCTTTAAACACCGTGATTGTGGTTTTATAATGTAATCCATACTTTCGGAGACGTGAAAAAATAGCGCTTCTGAAAACTGATGAATTTGTTTAATAGAGACATTGTACTGAATAGATGTATTTTATTTAGTAACTAGCTTTTGCGCGCGGCCTCGCCCGCGTGGACGTTGAAAAATATCCGATTACTTACCTTCATACCCCTTTTTAACCCTTCGGGGGTAGAATTAGCAAAAAGGCTGTAACACGTATAAATTAATTTTCAATCGTCAGCCTAAACACAAAATTTAAAGATCCTAACTTCAAAACTGACGGACTTTCATATAAACTTCCATCCCCTGCTTTACCCCTTTAGGGGTGGAATTCCAAAAATCCTTTCTTAATGGATACTTACTCTTCACAAAGAACACACCCTCCAAGTTTCATGTCTCTAGGACCAGCGGTTTGGGCTGTGTGTTGATATATCACCCAGTCAGTCAGTCAGTTTACCATTTTATATATATATATAGACTATTATGTGCGATTTAACGTAACTAACTTAACAATAAACTAAAAAATGGCATCAAAACACTCCTCAACGATGTGAGACTGGCGGCGTTGCCACGTTGTATAGCAACTTAGCCTTTGACCAAGTTAAAAGCAATCCTTTGGGTCGCTGTATCGGTATCTGTTATAAAAACAATAGTATTGATTTTGTATTCACGTCATATCAAAGTCATGGTAAAAAGATAAGATGAAGTTGGTATCTATCTGTAATATTTCACAACCTTTTGTAATATTGAAAATGGAGTATAGTACAGGTTTCAGAAAGAGGTTTTTGCAAGATTTCTTCTTTTGGAACCTAAAATATTCTTTGCCGTTCGTTATTGCTATCATTTTACCCTAAAAGATAAAAAAAAAATATATAAATGAGTTACCGTCGTAAACAAAAAGGGAATATCTGGTAAAATTGTACAGAAAATAAGCTTTTAGTATAAAATACTCACTTTTCCCATTCTATTTCCTCAAGTGCGATAAATTTTAATGATTTATCTTATCTCACCATTTGAGGTAATGAACATATAACAAATAAAGTAACAGTCGCTCGGATCGATCTTTAGGGTAAGCCGTGCTTGCCTAGGTTGGTCTGTGGATGGGTAATGACCACCCTTTACATACCGAGTTTCCTCCGTGCCTCGTAAAGCACGTTAAGCCGTTGGTCCCGGCTGTCATTTGTAGATCTTTGACAGTAGTTACAGGTAGTCAGTGGCCCAAAAAGACAACCGGTCTTACCAAGGGGTATCGTATTACCTGGTACTAACTGGGTTGTGGAGGTCAGATAGGCAATCGCTCCATGTAAAATACTGGTATTCAGCGGCACCCGGTTAGATTAGAAGCCGACCCTAACATAGTAGCGAAAAGGCTAGGCAGATGATCTTATCTTACCATTTCATACCACTTTTTTATGTATGTTTGTTATTCCTTCACGCTGAATCGTGGAGACGGATATTAATAAAATATTGTACACCTGAAAAAAACATTAGCTTAAGGGCTACACAACATCGAATTCAACGCGAGCAAAGTCGCTGGAACAAAACTTTTATTGATAAAAATATGTAGGCACTTACCCTAGTTGGAGCAACATTTTGTGTGACATTGGCATTATGTTGTATTAAATTATGGTTGGTTATCTGAACTTTCATAACAGAGCTCTCTTTGTGTTTCGGACCCCTGCACAGTGCAGTTCCACACCAGTCACTGTTAAGTTAAACAACCCCTGAAAAAGAAATTGTTGCTATTATAAAATATGCAGGCGTTTTTGTTTTGAGAAAGATTGGGTCAAGTATTTGAGCTCGTGGCTAAATAATAACAGCCGCTCGGGTCGATCTTTAGGTTAAGCCCTGCTTGCCTAGGTTGGTCTGTAGATGGGTGACCGCCCATTACATACCGAGTTTCCTCCGTGCCTCGGAAAGCACGTTAAGCCGTTGGTCCCGGCTGTCATTTGTAGATCTTTGACAGTCGTTAGGTAGTCAGTGGCCCAAAAAGTCTGACAACCAGTCTTACCAAGGGGTATTGTATTACCCAGTACTAACTGGGTTGTGGAGGTCAGACAGGCAGTCGCTCCATGTAAAATACTGGTATTCAGCTGCATCCGGTTAGTCTGGAAGCCGACCCCTATATAGTTGGGAAAAGGCTAGGCAGATGATGGGTCAAGTATTTTTACTGTTTTTTTTTTTATTGCAACATTGGTTTGCTGGTCACAAGCGCAACTTCTGAGCATAAGCTCCTGGGTTCGATTAATAGATCGGGCAAAGTGTTATTCTATAAGTGGGTTTTCCGTAAGGAATTTCTCAGTAGCAGTCACAAATCCTGTGTGCCCATTTAATGGCAATAGGCTCGCCCGCTATTACATGGGACTTAAACATAACTGGTGAAATATGGGTGTACCTACTATTAGGTACACCTCTGCCTAACTCTTAGGGGATTACAGGCGTGATGTTATGTTATGTTATTTTTGCCTTTGTTTTGGGTTGTGTTTAGGAAAAAGATCTTGTTGTGACTAAGAAATAACAGCTACACCGATCGATCGAAGGTATATATGTATAAAAAGGTCGGTCCATGGATGGGTGACCATCTATTACCTACATATCGAGGAGACCCCTCCGTGCCTAAATCACTTTAAACCGTTGGTCCCAGCTACCATGGCTGTCTCATAGACAGATGTTTAAGGAAGTCAGAAAAGCCCAAAAGTTCGACTACCAGTCTTACCAAGGGGGATCCCCCTTATCCCGTAGTGAATGAATTAATAAATAAGCTTTACTTAATTCCATACAAATAGCATTAACAATTTACTGGTTAACAATATTATCATCAGCAATAAATAAATAATTCAATCAATCAATAATAACTATTAACATTAAAAATAACAATGATCTATACTAATATTATAAAGAGGAAAGATTTTTTTGTTTGTTTGTTTGTACCAAATAGGCTCCAAAACTACTGGACCGATTTGAACCATTTTTTCACCAATTGAAAGCTTTATTTTCAGGAAGTAACATAGGCTATAATTTAAAAAAAAAAATTAGAGATCCTTAAGAAAATTGCAACTTTAGCAGGGGCCGACAATATAGCAATAGGCCTGTAGTCTTCAACTGATGATTTCACCCCTGTCTTCGGTAAAGGCGTAACTCTAGAGAGCTTCCATTGACACGGATATTTTCCGGTACTTAGTGACAAGTTAAATATATGACAAAGAGGCTTGGCTATGGAAACTTTAGATAGTTTAAGATTATTAGCTGGAGTGTTATCCGGTCCAACAGATCTACTGAGTTTTAATTTGCTGATTCCACGTTCTACATCGTTAGTAGAAAATTTAGTTAAACTAACGGATTTACTATTGCTGTAGGTGTCAAGAGTACATATTTGGGAGACATTCAAATCAGGTGTTTCAGGTAAGAAAACACTGGCAAAGAAATCAGCAAAAGCCTTAGCGGCATCGATACCCGACAGTGATTGACCCTGATAGTTGATTGTAGGCTCAAAGCCTCCTTTGCATCGAAGGGTGGATACGTACTGCCGCGCTAAAACTGTCGCGGGTTGACCCTGATATTACGCTCAACATGAAGTAAATGTGAATTATATACGATCATAATGCGGTGCTTAAGGTTTGCTCTTAAATCAGAAAATGCCTTGTATACCGTTAAACAAGCAGACTTTGTCCAAATATGATGTAGTTTGTGTTTATGTCGAAAATCTGTTATGATATCACGGATGTACCAAACTGGATAACGTTTGCGACTAGCTCTATTACGTAGTTTTTTTGGCATACATTGATAATTGGATGCACTGAGATGTGGTCTCAGTGGACAAGGGCCTCACCCCGCTCTCTCTGGCTAACGAGAACTGGCGCAAACCTAGAGTATTAGACATTAATGATCGCAAGGAGGTATGGCAGGGCAAGGAGCTTCACGGACGTGTTACCGGGCCCTACATGGACACGATGTAGACTTCTTAGCGTCCGTATCTTGGCTGCGCTTCGGTGACCTATTCGGGGAAACCGAAGGTTTTGTCTGTGCAATAATAGACGAAGTTACGATTACGAATAATTACCGGAAATATATTGTAAAGGATGGCACGGTTGACATATGTCGGACATGAAACCGCTCGGGAGAATTGATCCGACACATTATTTCTGGGTGTTCTCGTCTGGATAAAGGAGAGTACTTGCATAGACACAACCTCGTTGCCAGAATTATCCACCAGCAACTTACTTTGAAGTACAACCTTTTGGAATCAGAAGTGCCATACTAAAAGTATGCGCCCGACCCAGTTCTCGATAATGGTAATATCACGTTGAACGTTTGTTCATATAACGGTTCCGCATGACGAGAACCTCGTGGAAGCAGAAAAAGATAAACAATTCAAATATCTCGATCTGGCTCGCGAGGTTGTCGACATGTGGGACGTAAGTACAGCAGGCATTGTGCCGATAGTCGTATCGGCCAACGGCTTAATAGCCAACAGCCTCGACCAACATCTGAGGAGGCTCTCGCTTGGCAGCTGGATCAAGGGCTTGATTCAGAAAGCAGTACTTCTGGACACGGCGCGTATCGTTAGGAGGTTCCACCCTCAAGAGCCCTGACCACCGGTAGCTCGGACCCTGTTCCCGATGCCGGTGGGCTACTATTTTTTAAATATTTTTTTTTAATGTTTTTACATATTACTTTGTATAGGAATATTTAAAAATGAAAATTATGTGTAAAGAAAATAAATAAAGGGTTCAATATTTAAATCAATATTTAAACAACAATTATTAATATTTAAAAATATTAATTACTAATATTTAACCGCGAAGAGTCAATAAAGTTGAAATTGTAAACATAATGTTGTGAAGATCGACTGCGCTGTGGATTGTCATCAATTGATCATGGTCATTAATTTAACATTTGAAAAAACATAAAATATAACATTTTTAGTAAGTTTGCCGTATGTCATTACTTCATAGAATTTGATCCTTATTACCGTCACTATCGAATGGTGTAATAATACAGTATGTCTGTATTTTTTTGCAAAATCAATGGGTTCGATTACTAATTCCTGGCTATGGATATTGATTTTTTAAAATCTAAAGATGCAGTTTTAGTTTTCATCAAAATCGGCCTCGAGACTTCTTTGAGTATTTTTCGCTATTCCTCATAGTTTCGGATTTGACCATACACACCCACTTGAAAAATTCACCCTGTATAGATAAGTAGGCAGTACCATATACTGCTTACAGGTTTATAAAGAAATATACTCACATAATTTTGGTCTGAAGAATATTTAGAGCCAACAGAATGAGATGTCTCTTTTAACATTGTCGACTTCGGACTGTAACTAGAATAAAGTCTTTTGCGATAGCGTTTATGACTTTCGCTCATGCTGCTTCTTTTCCACTTAAGCAGTTTGTCTTGTTCACCTTAAAAAAAAATTGAAATGATGTGGGATATTTATTTATTTAGGTTTGCAAACACATAATCAACCTATAATGTTCCCAGTGCTGAGACACACGGCCTCCTCTCTATGAGAGGGAATGGGCTATAATCCACCGCGCGGGCCCAGTGCGGGTTGGTAGATGTCACATGTCTTCGAATTTTCGGTTCTAGGACATGTCAGTTTCCTCACGATGTTTTCCTTCACCGTTTTTGAGAGCAGTGGTGCTGAAATAAATTACACAAAGAAATGCGCCTGCCTAGGTTCGAACCCACAACTTACTTGTTCGTAAGTCGGACCACCACAACTGGGCCACCGCTGCTCTCACGTTTGCAAACATGTTAATCGTTATTATTATACTTTTTTAAAATAGACGAAATCAGTTTTTCCTACCAGGCTACTCCAACACTAGACTAGAAGAAAAACCGAAACAAACTTAGAGGCCACTGTTTCTTTTAAATGAGAGACATAGTCTGTCAGGTCATGTGATGAATGTCTGAGATGGTCAAGATCACCGAAAATGTCAAATTTTCCCAATCAACCTTGAACCAACGCTATAGGGAAAAACTTGAAAATATTTTAGATTTTTGTGTCAAATGGTGGATTAAACATTTGTAAGTAGAAGCTTATTATTATATTTTATAAAATAGTAGCAATTTAGGTTCTCATTCATGATTATGTCAACTAAATACATAAATATAATTTAGTGCTATGGTTGGATGAGCCTGAAAATATTTAGGCAGAATGTGAATATCAATTATTATATGAAGTTCTACAACAATCATTTCTATCTATCCGTCATCATCCTCATCTGCCTTTCCCATGTTTGTAGGCGTTGGCTTCCAGTCCAAATGGATGCAGCTGAAGACAATTTTGTTTTCAAGGAACAACCATACCTGCTGTTTTATGGAAACGTCAAATATAATATGTCGTTTAAATTTTCTGAAACGTCAGTACCGGTATAGTTTCGTTAAAGAAAACTGGAGCGGAAGAACGAAACCATTTTTTAATATTTTATGAACGTAAAAAATTACTACTTCATAAATTTCTAAATACAGATCAAAACTAGATTAAACACTGTTTTAAGCTTTTACGGTTTATAACTAAACTTATACTGTCACTTACGGGATATCTTCCGTGATTGTTCATTATTTTGAGCTCCCGATATTAAGAACCCGGATGTTATCCCGTAAGTGACAGTCATCATCATCTGCCTAGCCTTTTCCCAACTATATTGGGGTCGGCTTCCAGTCTAACCGAATGCAGCTGAATACCAGTATTTTACATGGAGCGACTGCCTATCTGACCTCCACAACCCAGTTAGTACTGGGTTATACGATACCCCTTGGTAGGACTGGTTGTCAGACTTTTTGGGCCACTGACTGCCTAACGACTGTCAAAGATTTACAAATGACAGCCGGGTCCAACGGCTTAACGTGCTTTCCGAGGCACGGAGGAAACTCGGTATGTAATGGGTGGTCACCCATCCACAGACCAACCTAGGCAAGCACGGCTTAACCTAAAGATCGAAACGAGCGGCTGTTATTATTTAGCCACGAGCTCCTCTCCGTAAGTGACAGTATAAGTTTAAAACTAGATTAGATTTTCAGTGTAGCTGATAAAATTCCTGCCTGCCGACCATGGTGCTGCGAGATGTCTCGGTAGCTACCGGTATGCCACGGTATCGAGGGGTCATTTACTCAGGATTCCCATTAGGTTTGGGTTTTTTTTTCTTTGGTGGGTGTGAGATACAAGTAAACATGGGCGCCAGGGGGGGGCGGCGATGTGGGGTGCCCAGGCGCAGGATTTTTTTAAAGTTGCAACTCTTCCTGCCTGATGCCACAGAGTTAAATAATGAATAAATTAATAAAATTCCTTGCTTTGTATTCAGGTTTGCTCGTTGTACCAATGAAGTGAAGACGACTTTGTTCAGAGCATATTGCACAACTTTCTACACGAGTATGGGTCTCATACACGTGCGCACAGTACAATGCCCTTCGTGTGCAATATAATAATGCATTTAGGGTGCTGATGAGGTTGCCCCGATTTTGTGACGCATCAGGGATATCCGCCGATTCGCAAGTAGACTGTTTCTACACGACTATGTGAAAGCGGTGCACACCCCTGGTCCGCACGGTTCGGTCCAGCTCCAGCGGTATCCTGAGGGTATTCGCGCAGACATGTGATTTCCAGTACCACAACCATTGCTGTATGGTTCATTTGCTGAGCAATCGAAATATTCAGTTTTAGGTAAGTACCTGTTGTTTAAGATGTATTATTTTATGTTGAATTTTATGATTCTGTGTTGGTCGAAATAAATTTTATTATTCTATTCTACTCTATACCAACCCGCACTGGGCCCGCGTGGTGGATTATAGGCCATTCCCTCTCATAGAGAGGAGGCCTGCGTCCCAGCAGTGGGAAGATTAATAGGCTGATTATGCTTATGCTATGCTATTCTATAACCCTAGTTTTCAGAGTTATTGGCACGTCGCATTTCAAAATTAATTTGAGACTCCAATACTCGTTCCAACAACAAACAAGTATTGGGAGCCACAGAATTCGTAAGTACGTAACAAATTGTAGCGTACAGTAGAACCACACTCTCACTATTATATTTGTAAGGTTAAAAATGAGTGTGTAAGTAATCTTACTGCCTTTACAAACTTACTCATC
The DNA here is from genome assembly GCA_910589295.1 of Noctua janthe. NCBI lineage: Eukaryota > Metazoa > Arthropoda > Insecta > Lepidoptera > Noctuidae > Noctua > Noctua janthe. The sequence goes on from OU342561.1 coordinate 7,372,011, forward strand.
TTCTTTGAACTAACGCGCGTGGTCCGTACTTTAACTCTGCGAAGAAACTTTTATCACAGAAGTTTAGAAAAAAGGAGCAGGTGCCCCTGGCTCCGAGGCCTTAATAGGCGGTTATGCCATACAAAAGGTTGCAAAAAATGGACCTTGTGGATATTTTTATCTCAAATTACATTTCTGAATTAATCAAAGCATGATATAAAAAGTTTCGTGCTCGCATCGCTCGCTCTTGCAGTCTACTTTCTCTTGAATCTTGACTTTGTCTAAAAGTCTACCAAGTAACTTCTGTATGAAAGATCGAAACAATTCTAACCTGTCCAAAGCAGTGTGTAAATAAAACTACCGTCTAGCCATATTTGAAACACGGGAGTTTTACTCTTCCATTTGAAATATGTAGTATATAGTATCGAATTATATTGTGTATTATAGCTAGCCTACATTGTCCCACTGCTGGGCAAAGGCTCCCTCCACTCCTTCCAAAGGTCACGCTTCTGTGCTACTTCTTTCCAATTCTCAAGGAAGATATCCAGTTCGTCCCGCCATCTCCTTCGTGGTCTGCCGCGACCCCGTGTCACTGTTTCAGGGCTCTTTACGGGCCCATAGTATTGAATACTAAAATAAAAAATAGGGGACCACTTTTTCGGTCAAAAAATATACTGTGCGACGGTGATGGCAAAAATAATACGCAATAATATATGTATAGCTTTTATTACCAGCTATTTTCGGGGTGTTAAAACTAGAACTGATTTAACGCATAAAAAATTACAGTCTTTACTATAAAACACTGATTTAAATATATGTGTTCCATACAGATACATTCCCCCGTAATATTTATGAAAAACATCTTCGAGATTCATGCTGATTTTGTAGAGGCCCTGAAAAAAATAAAAAATACAACATTAATGGTAGTATTCTAACTTATTTTGTTGTTGAGCCTATGAAAAACGCATACCCACCTACTCTTTACAATACCTTAGGCTGTGTCCTAACCATAGGGACCATCGTTGTGAGCACACACACCGCCTGTGCCGCCGCGCTGCCGCATCCGTTTTGCTCGGCATATTCGAACATGTGTTTGCCGCAGAGTGACATGATCGTGACGATCACGTCTCCGCGACCGATCGCTTTGATTAGGACGTGGGTTTAGTCGTAGCCAAATAAATAGGCACAAAATTTAAAATAAAAACCATAAATTAATTACTTTTTTTACAACACATCGACTGCTGGCATTGAACAAAGCTTGAAAAATTGGCTTCAGGAACAAATTGTCACAAGGCTTGTTGAATGCCATCCGTAGAGTTTGATTGTTTTCTGTTGAAAATGATATCACCTTTGCCTGAAAAATTAAACGTATTTTATTAAGAAAATACAAGATTTATTAAAATGCACATAGAAAATCATGTTTATCTGTCAAAATTGAACGCGTATACAAAGTTTCGTGTCCTTGCTATTAACCGTTGATGAGTTTTTTTGTGAGGAGACGTTCCGGCCTGTAGGATCAGGACAGGTCTATCACACATAATGTCCGTATTGTCACCAGAACCGTGGCCGTATGTCACATACCCTAAAAAATATGTAGAATTTATATTACTAACAATAGTAAGAGATCCTAAACTTTAGGGCAAAGTGGCATACGCTATCCTCTGAACATCACTATGAATATTGATAAAATATAATACAATATACATAAAGGGTGTAAATAGACCCTTAACATAAACGAAAGGCACTTGTTCTCCCCGTCACTGCGATCATTTTTTTGTTCTAGACCATGCCTGGGAACCTTATAGTTACGGAGATATTGGGGGTCAACGTTCCAACTTTTTCACAAGTTTTTTTTTAAATACATGTTTTTAATGTACGATTTTTACTTTACACACCTCCACGACCACCGTACTATTCAATCCATTCATCAGCACAATGCTATGAGTGCTTTCCATCGAGTCCTACCGTAAAACGTGATTTTTCACCGCAAAAAAACAGTCGATTCCCAGCAATAATGTTTGCGTAAAGTTACTTAGTTTGATGTACTGAAGCTCTAGGTCGAGTTTTGACGTTTTTCGTAACGTAAATACGTCGATTTTAAATTAAAATACTCGTTTCGCAAATAATATTTACATAATTTTAAGAATGTATTCATATCTATGTGTCGGTTCCGGTCATAAAATGAATTGGAAAGCGCGCCAGTGCAGTGGTGTCATCACGCGACTTACTAACTAGTCTAGCAACCACACGGTATGCTTGTACAGAGCCCTGATATCAAGCTCGAGGCGAGGGCGACAGTCAGTGTCGAATCACGGCGGAGTTGAGAGAGCGTCTTGGAAATGTACCCGATTCATTGTGCCCCGTGTTATTGTATTAAGTTGTAATCTCAAGTAATTCGTTAGTCTGCTTGAAACAGTGTATCGCACCCAGTGTGTTTTCATAGCACGAAACCCATAGTCTGCCCACATGATGTACGACCCCAACGGAATATATCCTGACGTATCCGACATTTGAATGATAGTGATTGTGCTATTTTTTTTTTTTTTGGATGGGAAATCATCAAATGACCCCCCCCACTCTGGGCGGAGCGAAGTGTGAGACTTGTACTGACTAAAACCCATCCATGTTCCTTCTTTGCCCTTTGTGTTCCAGGGCCACGGTGTCTCTTTCGAACAGTCCCGCAGCTCTGGCAGGCATCGGCCCATGCGGACCCCTACTCGGTTGCTGACATCTCTTTGAGGCGCGCGTAAAACACGAACGCGCCGTCGACACGGCCTGTCGTCATAAGACGGCCGGACGGCGAGCTAGCCCATAACTCGCCGTTCACAGGCCCGCGCCTACGGTGGCCGGGAGCCACCACGTGACCCGACGCCCAGGGCGTCTCCCGCGGCGGCTGGGACGTGAGGTTCTTTCCCTCTCACGTCCCGCCACCTCCTTCACTAGCATGACTGCTTCACAGAAGGTGGTGACGGCTTCCCATTCCCTCTCGCTCCGGACCATGGCTTGAACCAGGGCCGGACGCGAGAGATCGCCGCCGCCAATCGCCGCTACAAGGACACGGCGGTGCTCCGCCCAAGCGGGGCAGACCTCTACGGTGTGCTCCACCGTGTCCTCCGGACGATCCTCGCAGTGGAAACACCCGGGCGTTTCCTCCCGCCCGATTCGGTGCAAGAACCTTCCGAAACAATAGTGATTGTGCTTGTTGCAAACAATTTAATTAAAATGCTGTAAGATAATTGTATTTTCAATTCAAGAATCGACGTATTTACGTTACGAAAAACGTAATACTCGTGCTAGGGCCTCGGAATGCTTGGTTGACGGCTTCGTGAAGGGTCCGTTTACACCTTGTATAATTAAAAAAACCTTACTTTATCCAGTGCAGCATTTTCAACAACATCCAGTTCCACAGAAATAGTACTTTGAGCAGTTACATTGACGGAACCAACCACACAATCCTTGATTTTCGGTCCCTTACAGAACTCGAAACTCTTCACTGATAGATTGAATAAACCCTGAAAAAGATAGAAAGTAAGTCACAAGGAAGATTGGCACAGTGGATTTTGCTCAAAACATTTTTTCTAAGAAAAAATAGTTTACTGATTTTAACTAAGATAAATATGAAAATAAGTACACTGTACAAATAAGTAAAAAATATTACATATTCTTTTGCTGAATCCATTAGAACGAAAATGGAGGATAATATCATCAAAATTACAAGTAAATTGTTCATGTTGAAACCCTATATATTTCTGAAATGATGAACGTAAGTAAAAGCCATGATGCCTATAAAATACAATAAATATAATTGGGACTATTATTCGTATTACACCGGAAAAAAACGATTTAACAAATTGCAAGTCGGTTAAAAACATAAAATATCATCCTCATTATCATCATTCTTCTGCCCTCATCCCTATTTATTTAGGGTCGGCGCAGCATTAAAGAGTACAATTATTTATTTCTAAAATCGGGCTGAGTATTGATTGTTTTCCTTTTTTTATTTGAAATATCTAAATGAAATCATATAAGGTCTATCTTTTCATACACGATATTTTAAGAGTAACTTCTGTAAGTCGTTAAGTCGCCATAGCAACCAAAAAAAAAAATAAATATCTGAGTATTTTTGTTTTTACAAAATTTTTATAATTTTATAATTTCTTGACACTTTTTTTTTTTTTGACGAGCTCGTGGCTAAGTAATAACAGCCGCCCGGATCGATCTTTAGGTTAAGCCGCGCTTGCCTAGGTTGGTCTGTGGATGGGTGACCACCCATTACATACCGAGTTTCCTTCGTGACTCGGAAAGCACGTTAAGCCGTTGGTCCCGGGTGTCATTTGTAGATCTTTGACAGTAGTTAGGTAGTCAGTGGCCCAAAAAGTCTGACAACCAGTCTTACCAAGGGGTATCGTATTACCCAGTACTAACTGGGTTGTGGAGGTCAGATAGGCAGTCGCTCCATGTAAAATACTGGTATTCAGCTGCATCCGGTTAGACTGGAAGCCGACCCCAATATAGTTGGGAAAAGGCTAGGCAGATGATGAATTTCTTGAGACTTTTTGCATAAAACCGTTACTCCCTATTGCAACAATAACAGTAGGTAAATACGACGTAGTAAACTATCGTAATGGATGTTGAAAAATAAGGAGCCAGTATTTATTTTGTGGGTTAAGTCATTTTAAATTATTTATTTTTATAAAAAAATACTTAGATAAAAAAAAATCCCTTGAAATGGCTTCGTTATAGCCGTTAGATGATTCTCTGAAAATATTTCGTGTATGAATAATTAGACCTTATATACATACTCACGCCTTTTTCCTATGGGGGCGGGCAGAAACTATAGAACACCACCTTCTAAAATGCTTCTCGTCCAAGTTCATATATCTGGTCAAATACAATTATTTATTTTAATGTTTGTATCTGGAACGCTGTCGTCTCCCTCCTGGAGGTGGGCGTTAATAGCTGTGACACAGTTTTTAACTAATTTAGCTATTTTTTTTTTCTATTACTTTGTGAAATGTGTTTTTGTTCCAATAAAGATATTTGATTTGATTTGATTTGAATTATTTAGGAATTTTCTTTTATAAAGTGGGCAGGGCACATTGGTCACAGAACAGTGGCGACCGCGAACCGAAAGACGTTGCGTTGGAAGGCCTCCCACAAGGTGGATCGATGACCTGGTGAACGTTGTGGGGATCCTCTGAATGCGAGACGCACGGGACCGGTCAATGTGGCGACACTTGGGGGAGGCCTATGTCCAGCAGTGGATGTCTTTTGGCTGAAATGATGATGATGATGATGATGATGATGATGATGATGATGATGATGGTCAATGAAAGAGAGAAGGTGTTCACGGTCAAGGAGGAATAAGAAGAAGAATTTAATAAAAGGTAGCCTAAACAAAATAAGATTTAGGATTAATCGAAGAGGTCGGAATTATGCTCGTAACGGAAACAACAACAATTTTATTCTGTTTCAGAATCGTTTTCCTGATTTGTTGAATTATGTAAATTAAAACTGTTTTAATTGAAAGGTTACCACATACGCCACCTCCACACCGCTATACCACATTGTAGATATTGCTGAAGCGTGCCCTGCCGGAGGCTATACGCGGGGGTCGTGCGGTCCATGGCCCTTTACGGGGCCCCGGTGTGGGCGCGTTCTTTGAGGCGGCAAGCCGCCCACTACCTGAACGCGCCCCAAAAGGTGATAGCCATAAGGCTAATCCGGGGGTACCGCACGATCTCCGGCGAGGCGGCTAGCCTCCTTGCCGGATTGCCGCCATTGGATCTGGAGGCGATAGTCCTCGCGCGCCTGCATGAATGGCGCGCGGAGGCACTACGTCGGGGGGAAACTCCGCTGCCGCGGCAAATTGCCGCTCAGCGGACAGACCTCCGGCGTGATCTCATGGCGACATGGAGAGAGCGACTGTTGCAACCCCGTGCAGGACACGCTACCATTGTGGCGATAAGTCCCCTCTTTGAGGAGTGGCTAGAGAGGCGCCACGGCGCCCTCACCTACCGTCTGACGCAGATCCTCACCGGACACGGTTGTTTCGGAAGGTTCCTGCACCGAATCGGGCGGGAGGAAACGCCCGGGTGTTTCCACTGCGAGGATCGTCCGGAGGACACGGTGGAGCACACCGTAGAGGTCTGCCCTGTTTGGGCGGAGCACCGCCGTGTCCTTGTAGCGGCGATTGGCGGCGGCGATCTCTCGCGTCCTGTGAAGCAGTCATGCTAGTGAAGGAGGTGGCGGGACGTGAGAGGGAAAGAACCTCACGTCCCAGCCGCCGCGGGAGACGCCCTGGGCGTCGGGGGTCACGTGGTGGCTCCCGGCCACCCTAGGCGCGGGCCTGTGGACGGCGAGTTATGGGCTAGCTCGCCGTCCGGCCGTCTTATGACGACAGGCCGTGTCGACGGCGCGTTCGTGTTCCACGCGCGCCTCAAAGAGATGTCAGCAAGCGAGTAGGGGTCCGCATGGGCCGATGCCTGCCAGAGCTGCGGGACTGTTCGAAAGAGACACCGTGGCCTTGGAACACAAAGGGCAAAGAAGGAACATGGATGGGTTTTAGTCAGTACAAGTCTGACACTCCCTTCCGCTCCGCCCAGAGTGGGGGGGGTCATTTGATGATTTCCCAACCGAAAAAAAAAATAAAAAGTGTTGAACTGAATATGAACCTTACTCTTTTCAATTGTTTTTCATAAAAGTTTTTACTCCGCGTGTTAATACATATTATGGCTAAATGAACACTGACATCATCATTTTCCAACCCTTGTCCCACGTTACTCCAAGTAAGCCAACACGTTTTTTTCTTGCATTCTCCTTTGTTAGATGTTATGCTGTCATATACTTCTTTGTGAACTGAACAGTAATAAAATGAACGCGATGTTTACTATCAATCAATGTCAATTCTGAAATCTGTCACAAGTATTTTTTATTATTTAAAAAATACTATAAAATTTACCAATGTTTCAATTTATAAAACAATTGTTCACAGACCAAAATGCATAAATAAGTTACATTTGTACCCAATTTTACACACTAATGATACGACGTGTTAAATTGTTATTAGAATTGACCAGTATTTTTTTAGTGATAGCAACAGCTGGATTATGGGCTGGGGCAGGTTTGCAGTTAAGGCCAAAACACATTGACGAGCAGACTCTGGTGGGGGGGACAATCTGGAGCCAAATAATAATACCCATTGGTCTCTTGATATCTCAGGTAGTAGAAGAACAACTGGATCCTTTGGTATCTGGGTTTTATTTGGTTACTGGAGTTTTGCTGCTGTGGGTAACTGGAATTTTTCTGGTTAGTAATTTTATACCTTTTTTTTTTTTTTTTTTCCGGATGGGAAATCGTCAAATCTCCAAATCTATATATCTACAAATGACAGCCGGGACCAACGGCTTAACGTGCTTTCCGAGGCACGGAGGAAGCTCGGTATGTAATGGGTGGTCACCCATCCACAGACCAACTTAGGCAAGCACGGCTTAACCTAAAGATCGATCCGAGCGGCTGTTATTATTTAGCCACGAGCTCCTCAACTTCTTAACCATTCCATTTAAAGTCATAGTGGATCAGAAAGCCCCGTAGCCCACATGCTGATAGTTAGGTTAGGTACTAACCTAATTATCAGCATATGGGCCTAGTTAATCTTTTACTTGGCATCGACGACATCTCTCTGATTCAATTACAAAAATTCATTTACCTTTAGAATGCTCCACTATTTCTGATCGACAGGTTATTTGTATGCCAGAAAAATGCACGGATTCGGAATTCTGCTTGTATATTTATAATACTTATGTGGTTTTGTTTTTGTTTAAAAAATATTGAAATATTTTCCATAATTCATTAAAGTTTTTTTTTTTAATTCTTTGCAGATAGTTTCCGAGACGTTACGCTTTAAAAAAAGAAGAAGAAGACGACGGACAGAAGGTGGCGAAGAGGAAAATTATTTTTCAGCGCACAGGAAATTAGATTACGACAAAGAGTACTATGTGATAGGCGTCCTGAGTTTCCTTGCCGGTGCCGTGAAGTTCGCCGAATTTGTCTTGTTAGTGATTATGGGGAAACAATAATCCTACAGCGACAAAAAACTATGAGTACCAGCCAGATGGATCTGGGTTGAAGGCGCAGCCGGATCTGGCCAAAGGTGCTCAGTGTTCAAGCCCCGTACAAACCAGATATAATCGGAGCGGAAAGGAGACTTGCAAGATTCGACCGGTCCCTGGAGAGACGAGCTATGTGGATTTCTACCAATGTGATTCGTCGATTTCCGCACATCTCGATTCCGCTCAGCTATCTCCGCTTGTGTAGGAACTACGTCTTAAAAGGCACAACAGGATATCCGTGAATCGATTCAAATTTCGCTCGATGGTGGACTGCGTCTTCAGTTCGGGATTACGGGTATTACGGGTTTGGCCTGATGGATTTTACCGGACAGTCCAGATCCTTCTAACGGGCTCTTTGTGAAGCCTGCATTAGGTAATATTGACTTTGACTTGCGTATTGCTTTAGACAGCAAAAGGGGTCGAGCAAAGAGGTTTGCTAGTGGGCACAACTGAATATCAGTGATCTACATAGTCTATGTTAAATTTTGAAAGGAAATTCTTTTTAGGTACACACATTTTACTTTTGCCGGACTATAATTGTAAATAATTTATTATGGTTACCGAAATATAATATTATTTAACAAAACGCGTTGTTTTTTTTTAAGAGTTTTGATATAAAAACACAAACAGCTTGAAGAACCAAACCTATTCGGAGATGTTTTATTTATTTATTTAAAACCCATATACACGAAATAACATACTATTACGAGCTGGGTATGGGATAAATTAAATACTACCGATTAAACAACAAATAACTTAATTAATTACAAAACACCAATTTTCCACTGATCACTGTTCGCTTCGATATCGCACTTGTATCGCAATCAGATTGACCGCTCCCGCGAACACGACGGCTATATGCCAACCGATCCTTTGAGAAGGTTCCACAACTTTCAGGAACCTTCTTCAAAGTTTTATAGTGGAACATCATTCTTTGAGAAAGTTCCACAACTTTCTCGAATCTTCTAGACAGTTTCATAGTAGGATATTCTGAACTCGAATCTTTTAGACAGTCTCATAGTGGAACATTCGAGACTCGCACGTAATCTACAATGTCCTCGTATAGCAACCGACGTAACATTACTGACAAAAGAGCACAAAGGTACCGCTTACTGGCTGCGGGACTGTTCGAAAGAGATACCGCGTTCCTTGAACACAATAGAAGGAACATGGATGGGTTTTAGTCAGTAGAAGTCTGACACTCCCTTCCTCTCCGCCCAGAGCGGAGTTGATGGTTTCCCATCCGAAAAAAAAAACGAAAAAGGTACCGCTCTTTTCCAGCGGACCTGCGACAGGAACGTAGACACAGTTTTTAAAAATAATAAATTAATCTTTAACTTAGACAAACACAATTAAATTAGTATAATTCTATACTGATTTAATTATGTTTGTCTAAGTTGTAAACGTATTGTACACAGATTTTTATAATATTGAATTTGATTCATATATAATCCCCTCTAATGAATTACATACTAATAAAATAAATAAATACATTTATGTTTCATGAGCAATAAATACCAGGTGCATTTTTAATCGCTGCAATGTCACACAGTTGTTATTAATAACGTCTGTGTCTGAAAATCAATGGATACAATAAATGATGATTTATTATCCAGCCTCTATATTTACTATACAAGACGTGTTTATACAACATTTGATAAAACTAGCTGAGTAAAACAATTACGTTTGTGCACAGTGAATGCTATAAAGAATGTTCAAATATATCTTCTTCGTCGGTACCTCAATGCCGAGAATCGCCACCACATAATGACACTTCTCCAAGCCCTGACAGTGACCTGCAAATTGCAAAAACGTAAGAAAGGGGTTTGAATTTGGGGGGGGGGGGGGGGGTGATTTTCAATAGGACGGCCAGACATACAACCTATATTAATTGATAGCTGGTATCAATACAATCAAGTTTTGAATGAGACAAAATGTTCTAAAGTGTCACGTTTCCGAGATATGCGCTATCAGAGTTAAAGTCCATTCACTGATGGCGTCTTCAGCACAACTTTTATTTGATTAACCACGCATAAATAGAAGTCGAGTCATGGTAATTATTATTAGGTTTCTTGTTTTAATTTTGGTATTTGTTAAAATATGTATTAGTTTATTTTATTTGTATATAAGTATTAGTATCATTATAAGTGCCTATATAAATTTTCGATAGCAAGAAGTTATTTTTTATATATTTATTTTGTACCCTATCACAATGTTTTCTTAGTTAACCCAAAGGTCGACTGGTAGAGAATACCTTTGGCATTAAGTCCGCCTATGTACCACTATTGTATATGAAGTTTAAATAAATAAATAATAAAACCTGTATCCTTCTGTGGTGTGGACCGCTTGGTAGAGGCTGCCTCTAACAGTCTTCTTGATCATGTCTGACCATATTGCCGTTGCTCAGCTTTGAGCGGGTTTACTTTCTACTTGGCCCAGTATTATAAGCCTTTCCAGACAATGCCTAGGCGAACGCATAAGTGTCCGAAAAAGCTGAAGGCATGTTCCAGGCAAATTGTGGAAAGCCGTTTGGTGATATATAGGGTGACTGGTAATTAGTGACCGATATTTAAACACGATTGTACTCATGATAACAACTTTTCCAAAGTATTTTTTTTTATACTCATTCACTTTTATCACAATAACACAACAGCCGTATGAAACTCGTGCGCGCGCTCATTTGACCTATCAGCTGTTAGCCGCGTGAGGCTGTTCTGTCTCATTACTATCGTACCGTGCAACAGTGGGTAGGCAAGCACCCGCGCGGCGCGCAAGCCCACTCCGTAAGTTTTGTTGTGATAAAAGTAAATGAGTATAAAAAATGTTTCTTTGGGAAAGTTGTTTGTTATCATGAGTACAATCACGTGTTTAAGTATCGGTCACTAATTACCAGTCACCCTATATGCACTATAGAGAAAGATCCCAGGGCCGCCAAAAAATACTTTTTTTTTTATTAACCAAATGTGTGGCATCGAGTAGTGTTAGTATATACTGTGAACGTATGCATACCTGCTAACTTGTGCCGACGGAAAATTTTTCAATTAAGCCTGAGTGCTGTTTTTTGTTGTTGTATAGAAGATTGTTAAAAATTAATTAAGCTTCCTGTCGACGAAAATTTCTGGCTAATGTCTAGCGGCCCAAGAATCTTAAACCACTAGTTAGACTTGGGTCATAATTAAAAGTTCATAGCTTTTCTTGTTCTTTTTTTTTTGGCAGAATATCGACGTAGAAGCTATATGACGCGTTTGGATTTCCCATCCCAACTTTTGAGTGAGCACCAACTTAAAAGAATCTTAATTCAAAAATGACGGATTTCCAAACAAACTGTCATCCTCCATTTGATACTTTGAGGGATGAATTTAGATAAAAACTTTCTTAATGCTTACTTTCATTACAAAAGGCTAAACCGCTAGGTCCAGAAGCCAGGCTCTGCATTGTCTATCAGCGAATGTATGATTTTTTAAATTGTAATGCTTATACATAATGCAGGTAAGTACAGAAAGGGCAGGTGTTGGTAGTGCAGGGCTGGAAATTACTGCTTAAAAGGAGTCCTTTCTATTCTGACCTTCAACATCTTTTGATGATTAATTTGCCTAACTGAATCTATACTTATAAATGCGAAAGTAATTTTGTATGTCTAGTAGCTTTTAACCTCTGAACAACATAATGATAAACGTGTGATAAACCATAACTTGTGGATAGGATACTTTTATCCCCACCGTACTTTTCGACCTTTGTTACGACTAGTAACCTAAGAAACGATATTATGGGCAAAAGAACAATGATTTTAGTTTTTATTTAAAAGACTTCCTCGTTAGTCTAGACTAACGAGGAAGTCTTTTAAATAAAGACAGGACAACATGATCAAAAGTCGCGCTCGCAACCTCTAGAGGTTGCGAGCGCGACTTTTGATCATGTCGTCCTGGGTCCGATTTCTAGGTCGATCAAAGCATTATTGAGTTTTTCCATCAAAACTCAATAATGCTTTGATCGACCTAGAAAGTATATAGTAATATTAGTAGCAGCCATCAAAGTCTAGATTTGTGCCCTGTTGCTTGCAATAGGTTCGCTCCCAATTATATGATACTTTAACACAAAATGCCAAAATGCGGATGTGTCATTCACACCAGTGCGTTACCCTTTGGTGATTACTGGCGTGATGTTTTGTGTGTATAGGATGGGTAAAAGTACAAAGATTGTTCTTTTGGGCTTATTTTTTTAAAGTTGTCTTTGGTGAGTGCGAACATCGCTTCTGCCCGCAGTGTAGCGCTCACTTCATACTGATTAGCTATAAAAGGTATTCGTTGTTTTATATTCTAATACTACAACTCAATGCAGTTTGCACATGACATGTGTGAGGAGGCTACTAAGCGATAGGAAAAAAGATAACAAAGATGCCTTTCGGATTGTAAGTGTCATAAAACAAGTGTTTTTGTTTTTGTAATTGATAATATCTTGAGTGCAATCAAAATCGTGGATTTCTAATAATTAATTGATTCGGAAAGTCAAGTGATTGTACTTTGTTAATTTCATAGTTTTATACTTGTATTTGTTAATTTTGTATAAAAAGTGACCCCTTAGGATTTAATTACGAAATATACGAAACATGAAGTAAGTAGTAATTTCGAGTAGTCTTAAGAACTATCTATAAAGCGTGTAACAAGACCCTTAACGAAGCCAAAAGGCACTTCTTCTCCCCTGTACATCAAACTAAGTAACTTTACGCAAAATTTACTGCTGGGAATCGACTTTTTTTTTGGGGTGAATAATCACGTTTTACGGTACGACTCGATGGAAAGCACTCAAAGCATTGTGCTGATGGATGGATTGAATGGTACGGGGGTCGTGGAAGTGTGTAAAGTAAAAAATCTTGCATTAAATACATGTATTTAAAAAAAACTTGTGAAAAAGTTGGAACTTTGACTCCCAATATCTCCGTAACTAGAAGGTTCCCAGGTATGGTCTAGAACAAAAAAATGATCGCAAAGACGGGGAGAACAAGTGCCTTTCGGTTATGTTAAGGGTCTATTTACACCCTTCATATGAATATTGTATATTTTTATACAGGGTCTTCCAACACGAACTTTCGAACTTTAACAGTTGATAGAGGCCACATTATTGAAGATACATCTATCAAATTGGCTCTGATTTATTCAGTCTGTATTGCCAAATCGCCATGGCATATAGCGTTCAACAACACAAATGATAAAATTGTTTTATCAAAATGGGTGTTCAATGTTCCGCGCGCTTCGCCATAATCTTACCGAGAAGACTATTCGCAGTGTGGTGAATTAATTTGAGTCCACTGGTTCAGTAAACAATCAACCAACACCCGTACGTCGACGAAACGCAAGATCTGCCGAAAACATCTCCGCTGGCCGTGAGAGTGTGCAGGAAAATCGGAGGCAGTCGATTTCGCGTGAATTTTATGGAAAATTAGACATTTCGGATGCGCACGTATGCAGCGCGCGGCTTGGCTGGGTGGCCCCAGCCAAGCCGCGGCGAACATTTGATCGATGCCATATTCCATACATAAAGGCATCGACAGGCCTTTCAAACGTATAACGTACGCTTTGTTTTATTTTAATTTAAAGATAGTGCTTAATGAAAGACCCGTTATATATAGATTAGCTTAGATATGCTTTATGTATGTTATTATCTAAATATTACACCACAAATTATCTGCTGTATTGTTTCTCCCTCTTCCTCTAAAGGTGGTGTTGAAAGAATGGCGCGCGGAGGCACTACGTCGGAGGGACACTCCGCTGCCGCGGCAAATTGCTGCTCAGCGGACAGTCCTCCGGCGTGATCTCATGCCGACATGGAGAGAGCGACTGTCGCAACTCCGTGCAGGGCACGCCACCATAGTGACAATAAGTTCACTCTTTGAGGAGTGGTTAGAGAGGCGCCACGGCGCCCTCAACTTCCGCCTGACGCAGGTCCTCACCGGACACGGTTGTTTCGGGAGGTTTCTGCACCGAATCGGGCGGGAGGAAACGCCCGGGTGTTTCCATTGCGAGGATCGTCCGGAGGACACGGTGGAGCACACCGTTGAGGTCTGCCTCGCTTTGGCGGAGTACCGCCGTGTCCTCGTAGCGGCGATTGGCGGCAGCGATCTCTCGCGTTTGGCCCTGGTTCAACCATGCTTAAACCAGGTCTGGAGCGAGAGGGAATGGGAAGCCGTCACCTCCTTCTGCGAAGAAGTCATGCTATTGAAGGAGGTGGCGGGACGTGAGACGGAAAGAACCTCATGTCCCAGTCGCCGCGGGAGACGCCCTGGGCGTCGGGGGTCACGTGATGGCTCCCGGTCACCGTAGGCGTGGGCCTGTGGACGGCGAGAGGTTAGCTCGCCGTCCGGCCGTCCTATGACGACAGGCCGTGCCGACGGTGCGTTCGTGTTCCACGCGCACCTCAAATAGATGTCAGCAACCACGTAGGGGTCCTCATGGGCCGATGCCTGCAAGGGCTGCGGGACTGTTCGAAAGAGATACCGTGGCCCTGGAACACAAAGGGCAAAGAAGGAACATGGATAGGTTTTAGTCAGTCTGACACTCCCTTCCGCTCCGCCGAGAGTCATTTGATGATTTCCCATCAGGAAAAAAAAAATTGTGGTGTTGAAAAGATTGCTTTTAGAGATAAGACCGCCCATTGTGTCTATGTGAAATGTTTTCTTTTATGTAAATTGTAATTTGTATGATGTACATAATTTACACCGTGACTTTTTAGTCGTCTTACAAAGGTCGTCCACTCAATGTACCCGTGTTCCATTTTTAGTTGTAATATTCTATACAAATATTTACTAGACATTTATTTTACATTGTCAACAATACATTTCATGGTAATAGGCTTATCACCAATAAAATGGAAGTTATTATAACTTGAAGACGGGATATTTACCATGTTTATTGTTTGTAACAGCGCCGAAATATCGGGAACTCAAAGAAAACAATAAACATGGTAAATATCCCGTCTTCTAGTTATAATAATTTTAGTGACCATGAAAGTTTAAAATAGAAGTTAATATACCTATCTGTTGAAATGTGGGTGTACTGTAGACTGTACACATCTCAGAGCATTCAGGCGAGATGTGATGTTATGATGTTGTGTAAACAATGAACATCCAAGCGATTGCAGCCATTACGACAGATTTGCTGTCTATTATTGAAGAGTTCCATTGCAAGTCTCCGAAGATCAGCATCAGATCTTCACCAAATTTAAATGGGACCACCGCGTAATAATATTCTTCCAAACAAAAAAAAGATCATCAAAATCGGTTTACAATTGGCGAAGATATCGCTGAACATACACACAAAAAAAAAGTTAAAAAAATCAGTTGACTTGATAACCTCCTCTTTTTGGAAGTCTGTTAAAAATAGCTCTTGACGCGATTTTTTTTTTATCTCCCATAATAGGTACAAAGAAAAATAATAATAAAAAGTTAGAATAAAGTTATGAAACATCCTGTTAATGATGTTTACGTGTCAAACGGGAGAACAATACCTACCCAGCACTTGAGTCCAGTAGATTATCGCTCGCAACAGGGTGTTTTAACAACGTCATGCGTCATAATACTGAATAATATTTTTATTTTTAAATTCTTAAAATCTCATAAACACCAATTTTTTTTTTTATGAGTATTCATTGTATACATGAAGTGGGCTGCCGTTGTAAGACGACTAAAAAGTCACGGTGTATATTATTCTATCTATCTAATAAATTCTATACAATTTTCTTTTTCAGTTTAATTATCACTGGAATACTGGCTTTCGGCGCGTATTGGACGACAAAATACTTGTTGAGCGTTTCGGATGCAACTTCCACAACTGCTACCCCTGGACCCCTAACTGCTAATACCCCTAACTACTGATTTGCCGCTAACGTTGGTGACGTTAGCGGCAAAAATTAACCAAGTAACCATGGCAATTAGGACAGCAAGAATGAAATTATAAGATGTACAAAGACCTTTTAGTGCTTGGCTAAAATAGTAACTAAAGCCATCATATTGTCTGAAGAAACAAGATATAATTGAAGAATCGTCATCATCATAATCAGCCTATGTGAAACGGTGAACTGCAACTGCTTAAAAAGGGCCTCTCCAATCGCATGCAGCTCGATTCTCGGCAACCCTAATCCAGGTGCTACCAACCACCCTGCGAAGATCCCCCTAGCCTGAGGGCGCCCCACGTTACGTTTGAAGAATATGTCTATCCAACTGCAATCGGTTCTGCGGCTAATATGGCAAGCCCACTACCACTTCAGCTTCCTTATCATGTGCGTGTGGTGTGGGGGCCACTTTGTTAATACTCTTTAAAAATGTGCTTAGGGTTTAGTGAACATTCCCCAAAAATTGTGAAAGTTGGAATCGGATTTTGTGAAAGTCATATAAGCGAGTTATTGACTGTAAAGTTGGGCCCTCAGTTCTCACTTAGAGGATTGAGGGCCCACCTGTACCTGAGAAACTTTAGACCCTACAGAAAAAGTTTTCATGCCAAAATCTAAGCTAATAACAAACAAAATTTGTGAAAACAAGATATTATCGAAAAACACTATCCTACTTTGTATATCTTCGTTCAAAATGGGCTCTCAATTCTCATACACGTAAAAGTTTATCATGCAAATAAAATGAAACCCTGACCAGTTTCTTCAATATATTTCACAGACCAATATTTGCTACCAGCATTTTTATCAACGCCATTCGCTTTTCGCTAAAAGATCTACACAGCATTTAAAGTTTAAGTTTAGTTTAAAGTTTAAAATTCACAGGTAGTATTAAGAATTATTGTCTACTATTGTTTAGGATGTGATCAATTTTTTTTTTACTAGTTATTAAATATTATGTGTGCTGGATTTATCGGGTGTTTGTTTATTTATTATTTCGTTTATTTACTTTTCTTACATATTGTTTTCATTTTTAAATATCTCTTAAAAAAAAACAGGAGAAATAAACAGTAGCCCATCGGTAACGGAAACAAGGTTCAATCTACAGGTCAGGGCTCCAGAGAGAGGAACCTCCTAACAATACGGGCCGTGTCCCAGGAGTACCGCTTTCTGAATCAAGCTCTTGATCCAGCTGCCTAACTAGAGCATCCTCAGGTATTGATCGAGGCTCTTGGCAATTAAACCATGGGCTGATACGACTATCGGCACAATGATCGCTGAGTCCACATCCCACATGTCAACAACCTCGCGAGCCAAGTCAAGATTCTTGATTTGCTTATCTTTCTCGCCTTTCACGAGGTTCTTATCATGCGGGACAGTTTTGTCAACAATCATTGTGCGCCGCTCTGATCGATCCACCACTGCTATATCAGGCTTATTGCCTACAATAGTCATGTCAGTGATGATGGATTGATCTCAGTACAATGTGAAATTGCTATTTTCGAGAACTAGGTCGGGCACATACCTATAAATACTACGCCAGTTCGGTTTCCACAAGGCTATATTTTATAGTAAGTTGCTGATGGATAATCCCAATCTCAGGTACTTATTCGAAATCTTAACTTCATTCATACTTGCACAGACAAAACCTTCGGTTCCTTCGAAGAGGTCCTCGGAACGTAGCCAGGCTACGGACGCTGATAGATCTACATCAGCCCCATACAGCGCTCGGCAAAAGCGTCCGTGAAGCTCCTTACTCTGCCATACCTCGCTGTGGTCATTAGTGTCAAGAACTATAGGTTTGCGCCAGTCCTCTTTAGCCAAGGAGAGCGGGGTGAGACCCTTGTCCACCGCGATCACATCTCGAGGCATCCCAACGTCGAGTCCTGGCGTTTAAAAAACCCCGACCCCACACCTCAGCGGCAGATACAGTCTCAGAACCGAAGAACGTGAGTGATGCATTCGATATGCCGTTAACAATGTACGGACCCTGCTATCCGGGGCCGATGAGTATGCCGAAATAGTACATCAAAATCGGCATGATCTAACCGTTGGAGACCTTATTTGCGTCTGATAAAAGACTATTAAATACTTTTTCAGGTGGCCAAAGAAGCGCTCCTTCAAAGATTGCTTCATGTCAATAACATTGATGCCCAGCGCTTCTGACATACCCAAATACTTATAGGTTTCGGTTGCTGAGAGGGATCTAAGATTTATGGAATCCGAAATCTGGGTTCCCACAGATTCCACAATCTCCCCTCGCTTTAAGATTTGTGAAACATAAAAAGTTACATCTCTATGACAAACAAACGGACAAACAGACAAAAGATAGAAATGGATTATAATTCATACGTATACATATAAAAATAAAACTCCGTCTTTTTATGTACCTTTCACGCTTAAACATCTTTGTTTGGGCACAAGGATAGATTATGACCTGAGGTCACTACGGACTACCTTTATCCCGGTAGTACTTTCTGACTGCAGGCGAAACCGCGGGCAAAGGCTAGTGTTATTAATACAATTGTGTTGAAATATGGCCCGCCTTTTTGCCTCCGTCAGATCTTAAACCAAGGACCGGCAACGATTTAAGGAAACCATCCTGAGATTAGTACCTACTTACTTAATTAATTTTCACTTACTTCATCAATTTGTGCGCTTAGTTTGTGGCAAAGAAAAGGTATGGAGAATCTGAAGCCATCTTTCACAATGTTCTACAGACCAATTAATTTTAAGTTTTCAAACGAAAACAATTTACACTTCGTGGGAGATTAGGGTCTGATTGAAGCTGAGATTGCAGTACTGCAGCCTTCTATTACGGGAAGTCATGCTGTTAAGCACTCGATGCATATGACCATGATAGATGGCAAAATCACTTCACAGCTGTCGAATACCTCATCGTAGCCCAAGTAGTAGTAGCGTCCGTGAAGCTCTTTACTCTGCCATACTACTACAGGTTTGCGCCAGTTCTCTTTAGGCAAGGGGAGCGGGGTGAGGCCTTTCACTATAGAGTAGACGGTGGCATGTCCGACATATGTCAATCGTACCGTCCTTCACAATAAATTTCCGGTAGTTATTCGTTATCATAACTTCATCCATAATTGCACAGAAAAAACCTCCCGTTTCTCCGAAGAGGTCTTCGGAACGTAGAAAGGCTAAGGACGCTGATAGGTTTACATCGGGCCCATGCAGGGCCCGGAAAAAGCGTACGTGAAGCTCCTTACTCTGCCATACTTCCATGCGGTCGTTAGTGTCAAGCACTACAAGTTTGCGCCAGTTCTCTTTAGCCAAAGATTGTGGGGTGAGGCCCTTGTCCGTAGCGACCACATGTCCATGCATCCCCCCACTCTGCTTGTAGGAAATATTCCCTTTTTTTTTTTTATTTTTTTTTTCCGGATGGGAAATCATCAAATGACCCCCCCCACTCTGGGCGGAGCGGAAGGGAGTGTCAGACTTGTACTGACTAAAACCCATCCATGTTCCTTCTTTGCCCTTTGTATTCCAGGGCCACGGTATCTCTTTCGAACAGTCCCGCAGCCCTGGCAGGCATCGGTCCTTGCGGACCCCTACTTATTTGCTGACATCTCTTTGAGGCGCACGTGGAACACGAACGCGCCGTCGACACGGCCTGTCGTCATAAGACGGCCGGACGGCGAGCTAGCCCATAACTCGCCGTCCACAGGCCCGCGCCTACGGTGGCCGGGAGCCACCACGTGACCCCCAACGCCCAGGGCGTCTCCCGCGGCGACTGGGACGTGAGGTTCTTTCCCTCTCACGTCCCGCCACCTCCTTCACTAGCATGACTGCTTCGCAGAAGGAGGTGACGGCTTCCCATTCCCTCTCGCTCCGGACCATGGCTTGAACCAAGGCCGGACGCGAGAGATCGCCGCCGCCAATCGCCGCTACGAGGACACGGCGGTGCTCCGCCCAAGCGGGGCAAACCTCCACGGTGTGCTCCACCGTGTCCTCCGGACGATCCTCGCAGTGGAAACACCCGGGCGTTTCCTCCCGCCCGATTCGGTGCAGGAACCTCCCGAAACAACCGTGTCCGGTGAGGACCTGCGTCAGGCGGTAGGTGAGGGCGCCGTGGCGCCTCTCTAGCCACTCCTCAAAGAGGGGACTTATCGCCACTATGGTGGCGTGCCCTGCACGGGGTTGCGACAGTCGCTCTCTCCATGTCGCCATGAGAGGAAATATTCCCTCAGACAGCATATCTCGCGATTTGAGGAGAGTTTGTGCGTTTAAAAAGCCTCGACCACGACGACGACGACTTCCGCGGGATATACCAGTCTCATAAGCAAAGAACGTGGCTGATGCATCCGATAAGCCGTCTACAATGAACGGACCCTTCTATCCAGGGCGTCAAGTTCTGTTTGAGTTTATTTATTAAAACCGGTATGACCCAACCGTTGAAGGCACACAAGCGGCCAGAGAAGTGCTCCCTCAGAGATTGTTAAGTTAGGGCTTATGCTTACATGCATAACCGCACATTTGTCCACGCCGAATTCCATCCTGATGGGTTGAAGTTGCTACTGAAAGTTTCAGTAGCTTCATCAGTTGCAAATCAGTTGCAAGTTGTTAGGTCATCCATGTAAAGGACCACCCAGTACCGCCGGCGTTAGGAGGGGGCGAGATGGGGCGACGGTCCGGGCCGCCAAATTTGTGGAGGCGCCGAGGAAAAATCGGAAAAAAAAGAACTCAGTGCAAATCTCCAGCAAAAGCTCACTGTTGGTTCTAATTCCGATATCGACGTAAACTGAGTATGTAACGAGCTCATAAGTTAGAAGCTTTTTCTCTCGGATGATATATATTTCGTGTATAACCGTGCTCAATTTTATAATGTCTGCGCAATATTCAAGAACTGTTACCAAATAATACGGATTGCGTTCCGAGTTTTTGCAACTATTCCGGTTACAGTTGCAAGTGGAGAACGTAGTTTTTCAAAATTAAAATTAATAAAAAGTTATGTCCGATCAGCTGTCTCTCAATCGAGACTCTCTAACCTGGCTACTCTTTCGATTGAAAATAAAATCGTATGGAAATTAGATTTTTCTAATTTAATTCGTGTATTTGCTGACTATGGGCTCATTTACGGAGACGCGGTGAATCACGCGATTGTGCGGTGCGGTCCGCTTTCAATTAAAACATATGGCGATGTGTGAGAGCGTTTACGGAGAAGCGATTTTATGCGCGTTTTTGCTTGAAATGCGGCGTTGCCCGCAGATGACACCACCGCGTCGCACGCAGCCTTCAACGCAGCGGTGCACGCAGTGTCACATGCGCAAATACGAACATATGGCAGATGACACCACCGATAAGTTACTCCTTCAACCTGAAATGGCTGGAAGAAATTGGATGCAATTTTGCATACTACTAAAATCGATTTTAACGCGGGCGAACTCACTGGTAAAAGCTACTAATTTATGCTTTATTTATTCTCAGTGCTCTTCTGTCAGCTGCCCTTATGATCGCCGTGTACCTAGGCAGCAAGTATTTCCTAGATATGGACCGCAAAAACAATGCAGTTTCCATAGGAAAACTTACCGGACTAAGTAAGTAACTCAAAATCATTAAAAAATTAAAAACTATTAAATTTTTGAGACAATGTTGGACCGGTCACTTGGGGGAGGCCTATGTCCAGCAGTAGACGTCTTTCGGCTGAAATGATGATGATTATGATAAAATTTTTGAGTCATGACAACTAATTTATCCTTTATTCTAGGCGATGAAAAAATCATCCAATTGATGTCAGGAAAAATGATTGGATGATCAGCAGAACACCAATCAAGTTTAGGATAGTATTAATATATACCTAATTCTGTATACTAAGAAAATGTATATAATTATATAAATTTACACAAACATTGAAGAGACTAATAAATAATGCTCAATTAATGAATAATTTCGTGATTAATTTGTTCAGTCAACATAATTCCAGTATATCGGCATTTTATGTTTAAATACTTCCTTTAGTTTAATAATTTATTGTAATAAAATAAATAATTGACACCCGACACAGTTAAATAATTATGTTCTTTTTTTGTTCTTACTTACGAAAACTTTGAAAGTTTTTGTCATATTAAATTCATCAAAGGATCACGGGCATTTTTTTTACTGAAATCTGGGCGTATGACTAAAAGAATTGAAAAAAAAAAACAAATCAAGTAGTAGTAGCTTATAATTAGAACTTCACTTCATCATATTACAACAAGTACCTTCATCGCCGGAGAACAGAAGTAGGGAAGCACAGTAAATAAAGGAATTATAACCTACATTTTAAATAATATTGATGTTATATAGGAAATTTATTGATTATATATATATATATTTTGTTTTTGTTCTAAGTAAGAAAAATGAAAAAGCAGAATAACCTAGTTTAACTTGAGGATTCCGTTACACAGCCTTAGCTGTTAAGGCAGTTTAACCGATTTTAGGACTTCGCCAGCAGAGTTAGAATTATTTTCTATGAGCTCAGCTTCAGCACAGTGTTTTCAACATCTACTTTAAAAACAAGTGACTGTTCTTTTATAAAATACAGGAAACCTAGGGCCTAGTGAAAATGTTGTATACATTTTCACTAAGCCCTAGGTCTCCGGCAACTTTCTTTGTCTTGGCACTTGTAGCTATGGTATGATTTGAGATATACCTAATTATTTTAATTCTGTTAGACTTACGCCCATTTTTAGTCAAGATCCAATTCACAGCGTCATTTTTATCGTAGAGGTAAATTATGCAATCTGCCTTTACTTTCATGGATGTACAGTAGACCTCAAAAGTGCAGTACCATGCTAAAGATTACATTGCTATGAACTGTGCGAGCGCGATACAGCAGTGTGTGTGCGTGTGCGTGTATGAGTGATGTCTCAACATTCTACACATAACACACACTAATGAACTGTCGTCACACTACGCGAAATAGCATTATATTTCTGTTGCATTTAGAATACACATCATAGTGATGACCTGTTCTTACCATTGCATTGTTAAAATTCGCGTAGTATTAACATGGGTTGGTAGCTGTTTGGGCTGAGCATGGGTTCACGATCAATGAAGTCCAAGTTCGAATCCATGTTATTACAATGTGTGGCTGTTTTTTGTTTCTTTGAAACCTTAATTATATTTGTATTTTAAGCAGAAAGTAGTTAGGTATTTATGTTTATTTATAATATAGTCATGCTTATTATTTATTTTTTATAAGAAGTTAAATATTAGATAGTTATTGTATTATTATTTAACCTCATTAATTGATTTTTATTTTATGTTTTCGGTGTTGGAAGGTGGAAATAAAAAAATCATGCTGAATGATAACAAAAATGTTTATTCGTTTTATTTATTTATAAAATTAACAAACTTTTATGAGAATGTGACGTCACATTCCTATCTAGGCAAAAAAAAGTTCTCTTATCACCGTTCATAAGATTGTTTGTTGTATACCCACTTAGTCAATTCATAATAAGAATAACATAACACGGAAAGGATATTCTAATAACACAAATATAATTGTTGATACCCGCTTATTATAGGTATCAGTATTCAGCAGAGTTAATTGAATACTAATATATGAGTTAGACTTTATGAACGTGTTTTTTTAATGTAACGTCACATTGAATGTATTGAGGTTATAGCTTAAGTGTTCATTTTCTTGACGAAAAGAATATTGAAACTAAACCCCAATTTAAGATCATTAAATTAAAAATTTATTTCTTATTTTTTTTATTTTTATTTACGGTTATGTTAATATTACTAAATATTTAGTTACCCGGTCTACTTATTAAATTAAGTATTATTATTTTTTCGCCATAAATTAAGTCTTCCTTTTGGCAAGACTTGAAAGTCTTCTCGTCAGAATATACAGTCACCTCCCAGTTAAAATTTAAATAATCTGGAGCAAAACGTAGTCTTTCCTTCCTGTGTTTTTGTGTCAAAAATAGTTTTTAGCTGGCTTCCGATGATGTAAACCTTCAGCATGGACTGCATGGCGAACAGTCTGTAATGTAGTATCCAATTGCTCTGCAAACATTATAGTTGGAATGAAACCATTTGTTTCATATTCTTCCACCATAAAACGTCGCTGAGTCGGACTTCAGACTACCTTCTTCCTCAAACCTCTTTACCCAACGGCTAACAGAATTTCTAAAAAAAAAACAAACTATGATTACACACTTGCAACTAGCAATTTATTTAATAATAAGAAAATCACACACCACTATCATCATAATAATTATAATTTTAAAAAATAACTTACACATTTTAAGCCAGTTTCAGTTGAAATTTGAGAAATATTAAGCCCATTTTTACGCAAAGTGACAATATTTGCCCTGTCATCAATACTAATATTAGCTTGCATCTTGAATAAAGACAATCAAACAATACGCTAATCGTAATAATAACACAAACGCTCGTAACAAAGTTCACCAACTAACAACGTCATAACTAACTACTTTGTTCAATCCAGAAGTTTATTTTGTTTCACATTCACCCTCATCTTTTTTGTTAATAATAAGTTCCAACTAATATTTAGAAAAACATATCTCATCGGGTCTAACGTATCATTTATAATTAAAACACAAAAAGTGTTATGTCACTTGGGTTCGAACGCAGACTATACTGTGCGAGACATTTTATCTATAGCGTTAACCGCTAAGCCAGATAGACACATAATTGTTTGTTTGAAATTAAATATCACTAACTTAATACTCCGTCGCGACATGACAGGCTTGTCACTAAGGCAAATCATTATATCGCACTCTTTCTGACTAGATAATTATGAAAGAGAGCGATATACGAGATCGTGTATGTGTGCAAAATGTTTGTTATGTAAAAAGGTCGTAAGTGCGACTTGTTTTGATGCGATCGTTTTGTGAAACTGCAACTGCACTTATGGTCTCTACTGTACTGGCAAGATATACAATGTAACACATATAATGTAATTTATTATGAAAGCGCTTGCATAGACAGATACCGTTCAAAAGACAAATATGTATTACTTCTTCTAATCACAACTCGGTACATCCATACTCTTCCGGTCCTATTACAATGGTCGATGACAATAGATTATTGTTTCTTGTATTTACAAAATACCGTTTCTCTATGCCATATCCCAACTAAAACGATCGTAAAACGAATACGCGCCTGACGCAATAGTTGTGATCGGTAGACCTAAGGGACATGTATCCGGGATATGATCGAACTTCATTGCCTCGGCGCTTTTCTGATGGACGCCACTGATGATTCTGGTTTTCAAGAATTGCAGTGGTTTGTGAATAGTGTGGCGGGCTTTCCACTTGTCCAGGCCCTCTGTATACGGGATATCTCTCGTGCAAGTTTCCTGGTACCCTGAACATGTCTTCTTTTTATCTTCCAAACAAATGGTTTGGTTTTGGTAGTGCAGCCACGAATATATTAATAATAACAACCAAATGGGTCGACCTTCCAGGTTAAGTAGTGGATGGGTGATCATCAGTACGTACCGACTTTCCGCCGTATCTCGGATCTTTGACAGTTGTTACGAGTAGTTGGAAACCCGAAAGTGACAACCAGCTTTACCAAGGGGTATCGTGTTACTTAGTAACTAGATTGTGGAGGTCAGATAGGCAATCGCTTCATAAAATACTGTTATTCAGCTGCATCCGGTAAGACTGAAAGCCGACCCCAAAATAGTTTGAGACATGCTAGGCAGATAATGTGTACAGCCACACGATTAGCAACAACCACTTAAGCGCGCTAAACGTATATTCGTGCGTCGGATCGCACTGATTATGACACGGGACACTCGACTTATAGTTATATTTGGATATCTAATAGGTAGGTCTATTTTGTATACATCCCCTCGACGTTGTTTATTATTTTGTAACCTTTAATAAGCTAAGTGTTCTCACAAAAACGGTAGTGCTATTCGAGTTGCGAGACCAAGAGCACTTAAATTACATTGAAATAAAGGAAAAAATAAAAAGTTAACTGCTTCCGAAGCTGTGAGCAATTTTTTTAAAGTGGTCAAGATCTTTATTTTCGCCTTAAATTACAAGCAAACCGAATATACCTACTACATACATTTTGGGATTAATGGGTGATTCTATGAAACAATCGTGTTTATTTGAATTGAGTAATTGTAAAAAAAAACTTACATGATATCTAACAAGAGTTAGAGGTTTTTAACTAGCGAAACCGAAGGTTACTTTGTATACAATCGTGAAACAATCACGGGACTAGAATTTAAAAAATGGCAGCGGGTCTGTGAGTATTTTTTTTTCTTGTTTGCTTATTGAGGGTTTGATCATGTATAACCATGCCACCATCATAGGGGCTTTCTATGTCTATCTACGCTTAATACCTAAGTTTACGATTTTGTATAACTTTTTGTCTGGTCCTGGACAGGTCCAGGACCAGACCGATATCAATGTTGTCGTGTTTGTGTAAAATATTGCACAGTATTTTAAATAACGGAATGAAAAAGAATGGTTCATCGAAAAAATTTTTGGTTCCCGTCATGCCTAGCAGAATGACGTCATTACAATAGTAACGTAGTCTTTCACATTTTCTTACAGTTACATTCTTCTGCTTGCAGCTTTTGCATTTTCAGCTTTCTGGACCACGAAATACATTTATGAGATTTATAATAACAATGAAAAGACTACAACGACATTCAAACCAATATTACACGAATATTTCCCAATTTTGGATAAAAAATACGATCAATTAAACATCGCAAATCTGTAATTGTGGGTCAAGTAGTAACTAAATTCATTACCTTGAATAAGATGATAATGCAGAAGTAGAAATATTTATTAGACATACAGACAATTATAATACTTTAATATTAATATTTAATTGAATCCCGACGTATTAGCTTAGATGTAACTTTTTTAGATTTACTATATATTTTATTGATAATTAAAGAAAACAGTATATCTATAAGACATAGTCAAAATCGAATGAATGCTCAAATTGAATGAATCGAAAGTTTTGTAAATAAAACAAGCACAAAAAATGCCCGTTACAATGTAAATGTAGTAACGCAGCCTTTAACATTTTCTTGCAGTGTCCTTTTGCTTGGAGCTTTTGCATTTTCAGTTTTCTGGACCACTAAATTTGTACGTGAAATTTATGACAACGCTATGCGCAATGTCACAACGCCAGCAACAATAACAATGAAACCATTTATAAACATCATTACAACACTGAAGGATAAGGAGTTCCTTGAATACGTAGATTGACGACAATGGTAGATATTGCTTTTTAATTTGCTTTTAACTTCCACATTCGTGAACATAGCTTTGAAAAATTACTTATGTATTATTCTCAATTGAAATAAATCAAATGTACTTTTCGACCGCTATTTGGAAATTGGTTTGTTGGTGTTGAAGCGTAAAAAATAGATTACGCTTTTGATGAAGTCATAACGAAAAATGTTGCATAGATGGATCAAATGACTTAAACACATCTTTGTAGCGTCATAACTATGTAATTTTGCCCAGTAACCTTTAATTCAGATTTTTTCTGGTATTTAGCAGCATCCGGTTAGACTGGAAGCCGACCCCAACATAGTTGGGAAAAGGATGATGCTTTAATTCAGATTTTCTTGAAATTCTTTTGATTAGGTCTCATCCTGGATTAGGCGGTTGATGCTGAATCGTGGATGAGACCTCTAAAGAAAATTGGCACCTAATCTAAATAGAAAATGACAATTGTTTTCTTTTTTTTTTACAGATTTTTAATGAGTGCTACTTTTTGTCATGTGGCTTATTCTATGTAGTATACCTCCCATAAAATTAGTGATGAGAAGACAATGGCCTTAGCGATCCTGATCCTGAATCTTACGAGACTTTTGCGAACTGGACGTACACTTGGACGACAAATTTTGCTGGAAATGGGATTTGACATTGGGATTTTTGGATAGATTACAACCGAGTTTATAAGACATAATGTATCATATGCAGAGAGTAAGGGACAGCCCTCAGTGAATTCAGTATATCATACTAAGATGATCGGTACAAGAAATTATTTCAACGTTATGGGAATCCAAAAAATTTGATTAGTTTTATTCCCTCATACGCAATGTATCGTTACCGTGGAACCACACGTAGCGAACGGCAAGGGCGACGACGAGTTTGATGAACTCTGTAGATAGGCAGGTAGTGAACAGTTGATTTCACGCGTCGTTCGTTAAAGTATTTCAACATCCATTAATGGTTATTTTTTATTTTAGCCGTATTATTTACAAAAATGGAGTGCTGCGTACAGAGAAAGTAATTTTACATTGAAATAAAGGAATACTAACTGATAAAAAAAAAAAAAAGAATATTCCTGAGAAAAAATCCGGTGGAATATGATTTAAAATAAGGAGCTGAATGCACCCTGTCAGTTTGCGGAGGGCTGTCCCTTACACCTTGTATGTACGAAACAAAGAACTCGCTGATATAGTGAGGGATAGTATGTAGGTGTTTTTGATATTAATTTTTACTCATTTATGGCGCTATTGATTGATTTAATGTATTTTATTTGGTAGCTTTACTTAATCAATATTATAGAAGAGTTTAACTGCCTCGTTGGTATAAGTGGTCGCAAGCGCGACTGTTGAGCAAGAGGTCCTGGGTTTGATTCCCGGGTCGGAAAAAGTGTTATTGGGTTTTTCCATCAGAAATTTCTCAGTAGCAGCCACGGAGACTGAATCTGTGCCCGGTTGGTGGCAATAGGCTCGCCCTCTAATACATGGAATTTTAAGATAACTGGCGAAATGTGGGTTTTCTATTAGGTACTCCTCTGCCTAACCCTCCCAAGATTACAGGCGTGATGTTATGTTGTGTTTAACTACGAAAATCAAACACCGGACTTAAGAAAGATCAATTAATATCAGATAAGACAGTATGCTATTTTTAGCTGCTACCTGCTATACAGGGTGACTGGATCTGGACCCGCCATAGCAAATTCGCATATAGAGGAGGTCATTTACTAATTATTGAAAGCTACTTTGGGAGATATATCAACTTTTATACCTTATTTAGATTTTTCCAATTTTTTTTAACCCTATTTTGAGGGAAGTTCCGACAAGACATATTTTAATAACAAATGTTTATGACTACCAACAAATAATAAAAAAATACTAAAATAATGAGAGAAACTGAAGATGAATGCTTGATATCAAATGTTGGAGAAATCTAAATAAAATAAAAAAATCGACATAAATCTCCTAAACTATAAAACTTTAGCTAGGGAAAGTAATAATAAGTGTAATAATAAGCAAATGACCTCCTCTATATGCGAATTTGCTATGGCGGGTCCAGATCCAGAAAAGAGCGTAACATTTGACCGTTGTCACTAACAGTAAGAGCGTACGTAATTTTCAAAGAAGAAATATTGCTGTTTCTCCAATATTTATATGCATTCATGAAGAGCTCAGTATGTTTTGTGATAAATATTTTATGCAAATGTGTGTATTAAATATAGATTATAAACAAGTATGCAAGTAATCCTGAAGACATACTTAAGCTAACATCTTCAGAAACACTTTTGTAAGTAAACGAGAATGAAGATATGACTTTTTGTAAATAAATTTAAAGGATTTTTTGTATTTTTTTTTTGTATTCGTGCAAATACCCAACTTTTCCTCGTCTCAATTAATTGCTGGCATTAAGGACTCATATAATTTGTTTTGCTGTAGGTACGATGAGCAAAGAAGAAATACTGCTCGGCCATCAACAGGATTAACGGCTACCAAGTGGTAACGGCTAGTGGTTACGAGTTAAGAGTTTTGGGTTCGAACCTTTGGGTTCGAATTCGCATTACTTTGTGTAATATACTTCATCACCACTGCTCTCAAAACGGTGACAGAAAACATCGTGAGGAAACCGGCATGTCCTAGAAGTAAAATCGAAGACATGTGTCATCTACCAACCCGCACTGGGTCCGCGTGGTGAATTATAGTCCCATTGCGTCTCATATAGAGGAGGCCTGTGTCCCAGCAGTGGGAACATTATAGACTGCGTATGCTTTTGTTGTGAATCAAAAATTCAGTTAATCTGTTGATTGTTGTAGCCCATAGACATCTAGTCCTAGTTGAAATGTGTCATGTGCGTCTAAATACATCGGCGGTCATTCTCAATAATAAATAAAATATGCTTTTGAGTATATTTTACTACTACAATATAACTTTACAATAAACAAAATAGTTAGTTTTCAGCATTCCGGAACTCTTTGGAAGAAGCTAATTCTTCATTCAGCAATTTTCCTCCTCTATTTACCAAACTTCGCACCGACTGACTTCGCTTCCTTTTCCAATTTACTTGTTCTTCATCGTGTGGTTAGTGCTTAACCTGGTGTCAGAGTTTTTAATACCTCCCATGGGCCTCGTGACTTGGCTTTACTTGCCGTCGAGAAATATTTCACTGGCATGCTGATTACTTACGTAATAAACAGAAATATAAACAGTAACAATGCATGTCCATTTGCTTTGGTCATTATAATTATTTTACTCGACCTTGCGTCGGTTTCATAAATATCCTGTCCTGCATCCCGCAGGAAAGAAGATATCCTTTTCTCCCTATCTCTATCTCCTTCTTCGTGTGCTAGTAGTGCTTGGTGTGGTAGATGAAACCTGTTGTCTTATTGCGATGTAGCCGGTAATTTGTCAACAATCTATCTTGACGATTTTTGCCTCGTATCCAATTGCTATAACGATAGTATTGCTAATGTTGAAATTACAAAGACATTTCTTTGTTCCTTGGGCTTCATTATAAATGAAGCTAAAAGTTGTATGATTCCTAGTAATTCACGTAGATATTTAGGATTTATCATTCATTCTAAAACTATGGAAATTAGCTTGCCTGCTGAAAAACGTTAACGTTAACGTAAAATTTAAAAAAAACCTCAATAGGTGTTAAATTAGGGATTTTGCTCGCTTAGTAGGACTCATAACATCTGCTTGCCCTGCCATTAAATATAGCTGGCTACTAAAGAGTTTGAGCGATGTAAATTCTTATGTCTAAAAGGCAATTATAATAATGAGAAGTTCATGACTATATCTTCTACTTAATATTCTGATTTTGATTGGTGAATAAATTCCATCGATAAATCTGTTTGCAAATTAATATTTGATGAATACAATTTAATAATTCAGACTGACGCCTCAACTACGGGATGACGAGGGGGGGGGGGGGGTACACCTCATGCCGTAGTACAAGCTATAGCTTGTGAGGGAAAAACAGCAAGTGGTACTTGGAGTCAGTAGGAAACAGCTTATTAATAATTAAGAATTACTGGCTGCGTTTATCGGTCTATAAATAATTTCTAAAAATTTATTAGGTTGTCAATTTTTTTTAAGAATAGACAATACGACTGCAATAAATCGCATGGGAGGTGTGCAGTTTCCCCCTTTAACAAAACTTCTTAAAAGTTTATGGTAATGGTGTTAGGCTCGCAACATTTTCGCCTCTGCTCTGTACATGCCAACAATCGAGAACAGAATCGCCGATGCTAAATCGAGACGAGTTCACCGCGACATTGAATGGAAATGATCAAACTATGCCTTTCAAGAATTAGTTAAATCGTTCGGCCAGCCATAGATAAGTTCGCTAGTCGTATAAATAAAAATGTGCTAGATTTTTATCATGGCACAAAGACCCTGACTAGAGAACTATTTGCTAGAAGCATTCTAATAGATGGTAATTGAGAAATCACTTACACGATTGTTTGTAAAACCTATCCTAGGTTTAATTATAAAAATTGTGATATGTAGGTATATCATTTAATGCCTCTCCAATTGCATAATCATTTGTGGTTTACCTATGATTCAATCTTTTGTTGTTTCAATACTTTATTGATTTATCTAACACCTTAATGCATTCATTTCACAAATTACTCTCAATATCTAAGTTAGACCTACCTAACTGGATCGTTTGTCCCAAGTAGACATAATCGTCTACAACTTCGAGTGTAGAGTCTCCGATCTTGATAGGAGTGGGTGTTACATGGGCATTCAACATGACTTTGGTTTTGTCCATGTTCATTTTAAGACCCACTCTTTCGGAAGCTCTACTGAGGTCATCGAGCATTGTACTGAGGTCCTCCATGGTCTCAGCCATGACCACTATATCGTCGGCAAACCGAAGGTGAGAGATGTACTCGCTATTGACGTTGATGCCTAGCCCTCTCCAGTCCAGAACCTTGAAGACAGCCTCCAGTGCAGCGGTGAACAGTTTCGGAGATATGACGTCTTCCTGTCTCACACCTCGCTGCAGAAGGATAGGTTCCGAGGTCTGGTCCTGAAGTCGGACTGACATGGTGGCGTTTTTGTACAAATACTTCAACACCTCGATGTACCGATAGTCAATTTGGCACCGTTGGAGAGACAGCAGTACAGCCCAAGTCTCGATCGAATCGAAGGCTTTCTCGTAGTCCACAAACGCTAAACAGAGAGGTAGGTTATACTCTTCGGTCTTCTGTATAACCTGCCGCAGCGTATGTATGTAGTCTACGGTGCTAAAGCCTTTCCGAATCTGGCTTGTTCGGGAGGCTGAAAATCGTCAAACCTGCGCGCGAGACGATTCGTGCAAATGACTTTTGAAAACAACTTGTAGACATGACTTAGAAGTGAGATGGGCCTATAGTTCTTCAGCCGGGTATTGTCGCCCTTTTTGAAGAAGAGTACCACCACACCCCCGCACCATGCCTGCAACGTTTTCCCCTCGAGTATGACGGAATCAAACAGCATTCACAGCTTCTGAAGGGCCTTAAGTACCGGTTTTCCACCTGGCTTGAGGAGTTCGGCCGTAATTCCATCATCACCCGGTGCCTTGTTGTTTTTAAGCTGTTTCAGAGCCATCCTAATCTCGTACAGGCTGACATCCGGAATGTCTGCGGTATAGTGTCGGGTCAGTCTAGCTCTTGGGTTGTATTTTAAACTTGGCTCTT
Organism: Noctua janthe; assembly: GCA_910589295.1. NCBI lineage: Eukaryota > Metazoa > Arthropoda > Insecta > Lepidoptera > Noctuidae > Noctua > Noctua janthe. Next base: position 7,404,884 of record OU342561.1, read on the forward strand.
TCCAAATCATCTGGTAGGATTAGTGAAGCAAGTTCATTTTTTTCTGCCCTTCAGGCAATGTTTATTTTGAAAGAAACGTACGAAACGTGCTGCTTTTTACCACACCCATTGTAGTAAACGATTACCTCACCTTTCTGTGACTCGTTGGTCATATTTATCACGTATTATAAACACGGTTTCTAAACAAAAACAAAACCGCATTAAACTGTTTACTGAAATGGCTGACAACACGCAGCAGGAATGGGATGTTGATAGTATTTTAGCCGCAGAAATCTTTTGCAGTGCGCTAACATCATTCAATTTTATTTTTTTCTTTTCCCTGTTTCACAAGATATTTGAAAAGACCAACGGCTTGTACAACATAATTCAAAAAACACAAAAATGATGTTGGTTTTTGTGTCAACTAAATAAAAGATGTTTGGTATCATGGTTGCACAATGAATTCCTAGCTAAATTAAGTTAAATTTATAATGATGCATTGATAAATAATTCTGCTTCACGTTTAAGACGCAATGTCACTTGAGGTTATACAGAGTAAAAACGACTCTTTGTCCAAGAAATTGATAACATATCTTCCGAAATTAAAGATAGATATTATTCAGAAATGTTTAACGTACAGTTTTTAAAATTGCATAGTCACAAACAATTTGATAATTATAATGGCGCTTTTCCGACAGCGGCATTCAGATTCGTTATTCAGCATTTATGTAAACTATTTTGATAGGGAAACTTTAAAGATTCAGTTGATAAGTTTGAATTATTTATTTATTAAAACAAAGCTTGTAGAAATCTTAACTAAGAGCAATGGCCTAAAGCCTAACATAATATGCTATTGTTACATCCATATCCATAATCGAATTGGGTTGTAGAATATTCGGTGGTTGTTATAATATCGGTAGGTTCGGTGGTTGTTGTTATCATTGCTGCTCTTCTCTCGTCATCTATCGCCCAAGCGACGGGTCCCAATCTGATGAAATGGCAAAAGGCAAAAGGCAATTCGTAAGACATAACATGACTTAATTTTACAAATGTAACTGTCAGTGCACAAATACATGGACGCGAGCACGCCTGTAGAAAATACAAACATGCACATACACATCACATATTGCTCCGAGGAAACGATACGTAATTCCAAAATAATTGCAAAAATCAAAATCAAAGCATTTATTTCAAGTAGGCCAGTTACAGGCACTTTTGAATTGTCGCAACAAAGACAACGAGAAAAGTAGCTACAGTCCCAGTCACCAGGCATAAAAACTGTAAAAGTACTGTAGTTGCCCATTCCCTAACGTAGATCTCTATGGAGAAGAACGGGCAAGAAACTCCATGGACACTCTTTTAAATCAGAATACTTTAACAAAACCTTTGTTACATCATTCATGTTGAGATGGTACATTATGTGAGAACGATGTAGCAAGGTGTGTACGTTAAAAGTGTCAAAAAATAATAATAATAAATAATATTTTTTGTCCACAGTAAAAACAATTCAAAAATAAAATAATTAATTCAAATAAGTCGTGGCAACCAAGAGGTGACCAGTCACAACTGACAGCGCCCGAACATGACGCATGTATCAGCACTATTCAACTCAACCATTTTGAAGGGAACTAAATGATCCGACACACGCGCCACCATCAGCGAGACATTTGAGTGAGCATGACACTCTTAACCGCCAGGACACATTCAAATCAAGAAAAAAAAACGTAGGTTTCCAGCGAATGACAGCTTTCTAGTACATAGTACTCACACAATATGGGTTATGCGGTTATATAATACGAAAGAGATTGAATTTATACAATGCAAAGATAGTTGTACAATCTTCAGCAGCTCCAACGTACTATTTAATGCTATTCATTAATGCGCCCCTGTCCTTGTGGAGCAGGACCGGCATTGAGCCAAGCATTTTTATCAGCGATATAATCTTCCAACTTGTAATATGCTTGGTTACATAGTGTGCGTTTAATGCATGTTATAAATTTCGTTTCATTCAGTTCAAGAATACTTTGTGGAATTTTATTATAGCATCTCAAACAGTACCCCATGAAAGATGAATCTACTTTAGCGAGTCTGAAGCCTGGCTGAACTAATTGGTCTCTGTTTCTAGTACCGTAATTGTGTATGTCACCTCTTTTATTAAAAAATGTAGATTTTTTCTTAAGTACATTATGTTTTCGTAGATGTATTGACAATGTACCGTCATGATGTTCATTTCCTTAAACAGTTTCCTTAGAGAATCACGCCTACGAACATTATACAGGGTGTGGCGTAAGTAGTGGTCCACCGTTCATGATTCGATGAACCAGATAATTAACTATAACAATTAAAATTTTTAACCATTTTTACCCAAGGGTTACGAAAATATTTCCTTTTTGTCTTTTATTTACGAAATTTTTATCTTTTTTTACATATTTGTTTGTAGTTTCAACAAAAACCATTATTTTTTCATTTTGATTTCTGTTAATTACTGCTGAATACTAGAGCTATCATGATAAATTATGATTTTTTATGTAAATTCAGCTCTTTTGAAGAAATTGTTGGTTCTTCTCTAATTTTAACCCTAATTTTTAAAACACCTTCAAGTTTAAGAGCGATTTTTGTAAAAAAAACGTACATAGTCAGTGCCCATGCATTTAATAATATGCCTACTAAATACCGATTTCAAAATGATATCACTATAACAGATCCAATAATTTAACAAAAAGATATTCAATTTTAATTGAAGAAAAGAAGATTTACATGAAACTACTTTTTTAAACTTTATTGCGTTAATACTATTACAAAACGTATAAAAACTCAAAAAACGGATACAATGTAACTTTTTACAATTCAAATGTGAATTGTGTTAAAGCACAAACATGTCAGGTAAAAAAACCCTGACCTTTTTTTTACCTGAAACATGTTTGTTTTGTTAACAAAAACCGGTTGAAGCTCTCGCCTCGCAATCGAGTTACGCACAATAAGAGTGATAAGGAAGAGATATGGTAGGGTATTGCTATCTCTTTCATTACTAACGTTGAAATCTTCAGAAATCTCGAAATGATTTAGTACGATCTCGTCACTCGTGTCGTGCGTCGTATGCGTTTCGTTTTTATTCTGCCTGTGTTTACCTCCGCCATTTTTTTACCCCTGCCTGCCCCCGGACTCTGTTTAATTTGCCTACTGATTGGACTTGTTGTTTTGGTGATCTCTGCGATATTGGCTACGTGTACTGGTGACTTTGGCTTGCTCAACGATTTGGACAAACGTGCAGTGCAGTGACAATTAAAAAATGTCTCGGTACACACCGCGCGAATATGCTGACATGCATTTTATTTATGGCGAATGCAGAGGTGTCGGTAGAGAAGCAGCTCGACTTTATCGGGAGAGATATCCCGATCGAAGACATCCAGACCACCGAGTTTTTGGAAGAGTGCATAACGCATACACCGAGGGAAGGATAACTGGCACAGGCGTAGGCGGTGCAGGTGAAGGACGAACGCGACGACACAACGATGAAGAGGTAATGAATTTAGTTACAGAAGATCCTTCAACATCGGTCCGTGTCTTAAGTCGCAGAACTGGCATATCAACTAGATCTGTACATCGAATACTCAAAAGACATGAACTATACCCATACCACTATCAAAGGGTACAGTCATTGCTACCAAAAGATTATCAATTGAGAGTAACATTTTGTAGAGTAATGCTACGCAGAATAAGAGAAGACCCGCAGTTTTTTAATAAAATACTATGGAGCGACGAGTCATCCTGCAAAATAGATGGATATTTAAATCTACATAATTTGCATAACTGGCAGCTAGAAAACCCGCATCTCATAAGGCAAGACAGATCACACTCATCAATTTAAAATAAACCTTTGGACCGGAATCATTAACGGACAAATAATCGGTCCACACGAGCTGCCAGAAACATTAAATGCAGAAAGATATTTAAGTTTTTTGCAAATTGACTTGCCCTTGCTTCTGGAAGGTGTCGTTCCTGAAGTCCAAGAAGACATGTGGCTGCAGAACGATAGCTGTCGCGCTCACTACGCTGTTAGAGTACGAGAGCACCTTGATACAGCGTATCTTACATATTAGTTATGCAATTAATATGTAAGATATTTAAGGATTCACTCTTTACATCGTACACTTAAGAAACACGATTACTTTTAGTTTCCTCGAAAGAAAAAAAAATTGAAAGTAATTTTTTAAAAACAATATAAACCCTAGTAAATACTTCACGGAAGATCATGAGATTTTTAATAATCACAAAACTACATGTTTTCTATAATACATACATTTTACATTTTAGAAATGTGTATTTGTTTGAATAATATGAAGGAAATACCTAAATTAGCGTGCGTTCCGTTCATTCTAACCAGAGCCGCCACGTTTCCCCCCTATCCGCTTTAGTCCTGGTCGCTTAAAGCTCGGCGCTCTTTTAACTTAGCGCAATCAGGACAAGGGTCTGGGGTTGTTGTTTTGATGGTTGTTGTTTCGCCGGTTGTTGTTTCGATGGTTGTTGTTATGGGGGTTGTTGCTCTATTCTTGTCATCTAAATATTTCACTAAGTTCACCGCTCCCCAATACATCATGAACACCACCATTGAACCAACCAATACACTGAAAAAAAAAACTTCATAAATAACGAGACACCGTTTTTTTTTCACGTAATACAAGGTGTTTATTAAATCACTCCGAACCTATACAGAAAATTTTCATCAGTTATTTTAAAAAAATCCGTTGTTTCCTACAAAAATGCAATGTATACACGGGCAAAATGTATGGAACACCTGTTTTTTTTTTAAATTACCGATGAAAGTTTCTACATGGGGTTCGGAATGATATAGGTACGTAATAAGTGTAACCGTTTTTGCGTCCACCCTGTATAATTCTGCTCCTGTAACCCAAAAAGAAGACGGTAGAATACTCCATCTCCAATTTACGTAACATAACATTACGCCAGAACTCACTGGTATGCAGACTAGGCAATGGTGTATCACACCACACGTCCACCCATAAATCTGGACTGCGGGCTGTTACCAACAAATTAATATTAATGGGTGTAAAATACCCTTCACGAAACTGAAGGGCAAGTGTTGTCAATTGTGATCATTGTTTTGTTCTGGACCATACCTGGGAACCTTCTACTTGTGGAGAAATTCTAGGTCAGAGTTTCAAGTTTATCACAACTTTTAAAAAAAATACAAATTTTTAATGTTATAAGTTTAGTTTAGTTAGTATTTATATTAATGTACAGTCAGCCCCGAAAAGATGTAAACACAGACTAGGAACCGTCTACAACCATTATTCCATAATTGTGTCTGCAATTTATAGCTACAAAACAAGTAAACAACTCATTTCAACAAAACCTCTTACACAAAGGCCGGATACATAACGTCCCCGTAGCCCGAAAAGTCACTAACTCGAAAAACCTAGTGTTGAGATATTGAGAGTTAATGTTTTTATAAATATAAATATTCATAACTTCGGCTTGTCATTACATAGCTTTGCAGTTTTGGCTTTATTTTGAAGGGTGTCCCCTTGTTTCGCAGACAGAAATCTCATAGAATATCGTTTCGCCAAAAATGTTTCGCCAATAATATTTGGTTCTTTTATTTTCATTTCCAATATTATTGTTTTAACGACTATTTACTTGAATGAAACATATTTCACAGAATTACAATTCAATGAATGTTATAATCACATTTTTTTTATTTAACAAACTTACCAAACTGTAGAATTATTTTTTAACGAACATTGTCTGTTCGGTGTATTTTTCCTTGGTATTTTATTTCAACGAAAATGTAAAAGTAGACGTTATGCTATCCATAATTTTATAAATAAATATACTCACAGTCGAATGCATCTGTCGTTCCCCTATTTCTTATGTTGTTTTGTATAAACTACTCACCACATCAACATATACAAGGCATTGTGGCACGAAAAACTTTGGATATAAAAGAGAGTGTAGCGAGCTCAGGACTTGGGGCACACCGACTCCGGACAGGACAGTTAGGTTACTTTAAACCCTGCACACATAAATAGGAGCCCCGCCTAGCGAGGCTACCCGTCGACTACGCCTTATTGCAATATTTTGATATTTACTTTGACGTAGAAACATTCAGATTGCTCCGACAAAATAGGTTAGGTTAGAACTGTGACCAACTACGATGTCAAAATTGGTCGCAGTAATAAAATTAGGGCACTCCAACAATTATGAACCGCAAAATAAACACAGTACGTACGTGTATATGAAGTCACTATTAATGAGAATAACAAGACTACTCGTATTGTTTTTGTGAACGCGGTGTTATTATTTTATAGGAGGGTATGCATTTTGTCAAAGGGATGAATAGAAACATTTAGAAACTGTTACTCGATAAAATGTTTTTCTTTGTAATAAGTTTTAAATTAACTAAACAATATGAGTATAAAAAAGTATTTGATTTGTTGTTCTATGATATGAATATCGAAACATTAAATTTTATTTGTAACAAAAATCTACGATTTAATTTTTTTCGAAGTAATTATTCTGCGTATTGAGTATTCTATGAATTGATAATATAAGAAAAATTTTATATAAAATGAAATTCTATAAAACTTTTGTCTATAAAACAGTGTACAACTATTTTGAAGATACTAAAATAAAATTTATATTATAAGCGTACATGAAAAACTTCTAATACTTGAGAAAAGGAAAAAAACTACAGTTAATTAATTATTTTCCATCAAATCTTTGGCTTAGTTGCGAATTAATGAATTTTCGACCGGAGTTAGTGACTTTTCTCTCAGATCGAAAGTGTTAAAAAGAAAAATAACTAGAGTTAAGTAAAGTCGAACTAACTGTTAGGTGTATCAAATGTTTAAAGTAAATTCTAACTATCTATATATACGAAGCTTGTGTGGTAGGTTTAGTGATAAATAATGACATTAATAAGTAATGGAACTGTTTTTATAAAATCAATTAAAGTTAATTAATGTTTTCTTATTTAACCCAAAGGTTGACTGGTAGAGAATGCCTTGTGGCATTAAGTGCGCCTATGTATCACTATTGTACATGAAGTTTAAATAAATAATAAATAAATAAAGTTTTATCAAAGTTTTGTGTGAAAAAATAACGAAATATTACAATTATAATACAAAAATCTTCTATCTATTACGTCTTTACTAGTTGGTAAAGATTGGTACCACAAGTGGATACACACATACATTATTAAGGTCTCTCTTTTTTGCCTTTGAAATAGGCAGTGGAAAAGAGTATCCCTGTGGTATTTTATAATTTTTCAAGTCTTGTAATAGTTCTTCTGTCCCTTGTCCATTCGTTTGTTCTTCTTGTTTCCTTCTCTTCCTATTAATGGGAGTAGTTTCTATCTGACATATTCCTAAAATATTAAATTCTATTTAGAGACCATCGTGCTGGTAACTAAACTTGGCGACACCCGGACATTGTCTCTCAAATTTAAGACATTAAATTTTTAATTTTGTTGCCTTTTTATCTCCTTTTGTATTTTTTATATTTTTTTCATTCAGAGCTCTTACATCCTGCATTTCCGTGTAATTTAAGTGCTTACTACATAAGGTGGTGCTGAATTCCTGTTTCGCTTAGAGCGAGCACGTTCCATGATCAACTTAAAATCAATTATGGAGTAAACAGGGCTATGTCCTTGCTGTCTTTCTATTGCGCTATGCATGGAGTTTACTTCCACATGAGTATGACCACTCTCTAAATATTTTTGAATTAAATGGACCAATAATGCCATCATCATTTCAGCCGAAAGACGTCCACTGCTGGACTAAGACTTCCCCCAGGTGTCGCCACATTGATTGTGGGAGGCTTTCCAACGCAACGTCTTCTGGTTCGCGGTCGCCACTCCAGAACTTTTCGGCCCCATCGGCCATCCGTTCTGCGAGCAATGTGCCCTGCCCACTGCCTGTTAAGTTTGGCAATTCTTCGGGCTACGTCGGTAACCTTAGTTCTCTTGCAGATGGCCTCATTTCTGATTTGATCCCGCAAGGAAACTCCGACTATAGCACTTCGACTATTGCCCTTTGGGTGACTTTTAGCCTTCTGATGAGGCCCAATGTGAGTGATCATGTTTCGGTCCCGTATGTAATGACTGGCAACACAGACTTTCTTCTTGAGAGACTGTGGTAAGTTGGACGAGAAGTTACCGCGCAACTTCCCGAACGCTGCCCAGCCGAGTCGGATTCGACGATTGACCTCTCTCTCGAAGTTAGACCTACCTAACTGAACAGTTTGTCCCAGGTAGACATAATCTCTACAACTTCGACTGTGGAGTCTCCGATCATGATAGGAGTGGGTGTTACATGGGCAATCAAAATGACTTAGATCTTGTCCATGTTCCTTTTAAGACCCACTCGTTCGGAAGCTCTACTGAGGTCATCAACATTGTACTGAGGTCCTCCATGATCTCAGCCATGACCACTACGTCGTCGGCAAACCGAAGGTGAGTGATGTACTCGCCATTGACGTTGATGCCTAGCCCTCTCCTGTCCAGAACCTTGAAGACATCCTCCACTGCAGCGGTGAACAGTTTCGGAGATATAATTTCTCCCTATCTCACATCAGTACCACCAGAGTGCCTGTGGCGGTTTTCCCTCGAGTATGACGGAATCAAACAGCTTCTGAAGGACCAGGGTCAGGAGAAGGTTTTAGGTAGGTAGTAGGTAGGTAGTAAGTGGGTAGTAGGTGCGTAGTAGGTGGGTAGTAGGTGGGTAGTAGGTGGGTAGTAGGTGGGTAGTAGTTAGGTAGTAGGTGGGTAGTAGGTGGGTAGTAGGTAGGTAGTAGTAAAAGGTGCAATGCAACGCATGCCGGGAACAGCTAGTGTAATATAATCTAAAGAGTAATACTTAGCCCTTTAAAGGTGTTCACTTACCGGGAGCATTCGCATGTTATCTATTTTTTCATATAGTACAATCGTAAAAATCCAAATCGATGTTCCGACTTGGCGCACAAAACTACTGCATAGATCCTTTAAATTAGAAATTTATAATTATGACGCTACTTGCTTAAGGGGGTGAGCAATATTAAATTATGTCCGTATTCTTCAATATTAAAGCTTATGTGAACAGAGAAAACAGCCTAGCAGGTTCATGACCGTTCTGTAAACTATAGTGTCGCAAGTTCGAACCCCACTATTACTTTAACTTTTTGTGATTTGTTTGAATATTTTTTTAATGCTGTTAGATTTCCTATTTTTTTTTTGTATTGACATCGTTTGCATTTCCGTTTTTCTACTTTTTTTCTTCAAATGTTTCTCCAGTTCTGTCACGCCACTCGTGTAGATCGCACGCACGCGACTATCGATTACGGTGTAGAATTAACAAATTCATTATATTGATGCGCTCATCAGTCATGCAGAATTATACCTAATAATGGCTACAGATGATCATGGACAAGAAAAAACTAACTTGGATCAGATTGATACAGAAGTGAGGCAGGTAGGTGGATGGATGGCATAAATAGAAGATGAAGAAAATAAAAGTGATAATAATATAAATGGATAATATTAATGACTCAAACTGCTGTGAAGTACAAATTATGGAGGAAGAAGTACTAGTAGATAAACCGATAAAATGAGGAAGAGAAGAGGATGATCAAAGTTGGACTAAAGTTGAGGGCGTAATAGAGGAAAAAAACTGAAACAAATCAAGACAGAGGTTTTTATTTGGAGCAAAGAGAAATTACCGGAACAGTTTGCTGTCGCAAAATTGTTTAACAGTATGGGTTTGACTGATATAAACCATATTAAATATATTAACCCAAATAAGTTAAAAATTGAGGCTTCGACTGAGGAATGTGCGAGCAAGATATTGGACTGTCAGGAATTCCAAACTAAAGAGTGGGAAGTTTATAGTGCAAGACGTAAACATTTCCTACGGGATGTAGACCTCGAGCTGTCTGACGAGGAGGCATTCAATGCGATCAAGATTCCTAACGATATTCAAATCGTAACATCAAAAATCGCAGGCCCAATATTTCACGGGACTTAAAAATAACTGGCAAAATGTGAGTGGTACACTTCAGCTTTACCCTTCGGGTATTACAGGCGGAGTGTTGTACTAACATAACATCACGACTGTAAGATCGAGCTTCAGTCCTCTGTCTACCGAAAAAAAAACAATATTTTTAGCAATCTTAATATTGCCTGATAAAATTAAGTCCAGATATTCAAAGAAGAGACTTGCCGAGTATAGATGTCGCGCATACGTGGGAACTTTTTGATTTGTAAGAAATCACGTGGGCGGCCATTCCTCTGATACTGATATTAAAAAAGCCATATCGATGCGATTGTGTTATTCGTGTTAATGTTGGAAACACAGACTATTTTTTTTTAATCTATATATTATCGTCATTTTTGCCATTTTGTTGCTGACGCCTTTAACTTGGGTTAATTACCCACAATTTGCAAAAAATTGCATTTTTTTATTTAAACAAAAGTAGGGGTACGTTGTTAACTTAAACATTGGAATTAAAGTAAAAAGCCAATCTGGAAGACTAGGTTTTGATAAATATTAATTGTAGTTTTGATGTGTGTAAAATTATATGATAATTCTTTTCGTTTCATTCTTTCATCGTTGACAAAACTACGAATTCGGTTACTGTCGCAAAACCATCTCTGTCTTATCGCGGTAATGAAAAACTGCACTTGGAAAGTGGTAATATCCCCCAACCTCAGGTCTTAAACGCCAAATCCGACAGCATGTGGCTTAGATCAAACTTTGATAGGAATCGTTCCACTATAGTGTATCTTTTGGCGTTTTAACATTATCACAGCACTGAGATAGCAACGGCAAATGGAGTAGGGGGATTGAAAATGTCAGAGAAATTTGACCCATTTTTCGGTACCGGGGGACGTAGTTCCTCGCGTAAGATATTCGCTGAAGGTCATGCAGGTCTACGCCCCGACCTCGGCACACCCCGACGACGAAGTGGAGATCAGGTATATATTTCCAAAGCCCTGCATGGTTTAAAACTCACTTCACCGTTGTCATGGGGGATTTCAATGCGAAACTGGGCAAACGAGACGGGGATGAGCTGCAGGTGGGGCAATTTGGGGTTGGACGTCGGAACCACCGGGGTCACCAACTGGCTAGTTTTATGGAGACGGAGGGCCTCTATATGATGAACTCCTTCTTCAAAAAGCGTGAGCACAGGAAGTGGACCTGGCAGAGTCTCGATGGTGCAACTAAAAATGAGATTGACTTGATCATGTTAACCAAGAAGCAAATGTTCAATGATGTCTCTGTGATCAATTCGGTTAAAACCGGGAGCGATCACCGCATGGGAAGAGGCATATTGAACATCAATATCAAGCTTGAAAGGTCTTGACTGATGAAGGCTATGCTCCGTCCAGGACAGATCCAGATCTAAAACCCCGAGAGCTTTCAGCTTGAACTCCAGAATCGTTTCGAGTGCCTAGGGAAGCTCAGTGGACGAATACAACGATGGGTTCGTGGAAACTATCCATACGACTGGGTCTAAGTTTAAAGTATTTAATAAAAAATCAAAAACTTACTATGCGAAAACCATTTTTTCAATATTCTAAATATCGCAGAATCCGCAGTCGTCTGAAGAACGAAACATTGAATCGAAGAGTGAATTATCAAACTAGATTGTATTACCACAATGTCACATTGTTTATTACTGGTAAGGGCTCGTTTCCACAGACGCTGAAATTGTTGTAATAAAATACATGAGAGTTTATTGAAAGGTGAAATTAACTGAGTTGGCGCACATTAATTTGTGCTCGTGTTACGGTATTTTGAATGATTTCAAAACCATCTGACTCCAAATTGAAGATTTCTGATTCAACATTTGGCTTGCAAGGTTTGTGTTCTTTTTGTGGTAAAATGTGATTTCAAAAGCACCACAGAAGTCAGACGCCTCAGATCTCGCGATCTGGCCAGCCAGTTCAAATCAATAAAACGGGAGATCACACGTAAGATCGAATAATCAGTAACAACAATTTCACGTTTCTTAGGCGAGTATCGTTCCATCACATCTACATCTTCTTAGTCACTACGCTCTTAACAAAGTTGTCGTGGTCGTCACATCAGAGGTGCTGGCATGCACACGGCGGTTCACAATATGTCGCCATTCCTCTTGCACCGCTGCCCTCCTGGTAAATTCTTGTTGAGGACCATTGCATATTGCCAACTGATTCTATATATTTTCATCTATCTGTACTAATACAATAATAAAGAGGTATTTGTTAGTAAGTTACAAATACCTCTTTACAAACTGTGGCAAGACCACGGTGAGTGCAGGCAGGCCAAGGAAGCACTTCCTACTATCGACGACAGCTTCACAAAACGGGCGCTTCGGCTAACCAAATTACAGCTGCATACAGCTACAGCCGCCATCACTGGACACGGCTCTTTTAACAAACACTTCTTTGCCATAGGAGTCACGGACAGCCCCCTGTGCCGAGCTTGCATGGAGGTAGATACCAGCCCGTTATACAATACAATACAATGTTCAGTGTGTGTCAAAATTTTGCCCACCTTTTACTACCATCCGAGTGGCTGTGCTCCGATTTGAAGGGTAATTATAGGCACATGAGACGTTACGGCTCGATAAGAACGTTATGGGCTGATTATATTTGGCAAAATATACTATGCATTTGCTGCATTGGCCCGTTGGGACTTAAGCGGGAGCAACATACTCTGTACAGCAGGTCAACATTTAAAAAAAGTGTGAAGTGCCAATCAATTTTGAACCATGCGCGACGCAACTATTAACTGGCACCTGGTTAAACTGCACAGCCACGAATATAGGAAAGGCGCAGATTTATGAAATCTCGTATTTTGTATATTGCAGTTTCGAGAGTGACCCCGACTTCAGCCGCAAGCAATCATCATCATATTAGCCTGGAATCACCCACTGCTGGGTATAGGCCTTCCCTTTTTTCTGCCACACTTCCCTGTTCTGTGCGCCCGCGACTTTGACGACATCGTCGACCCAACGAGCTTTAGAACTTCTCTGGTTTCTTTGGCCTAGCCTTGGCCACCACTCGGTCAAAGCCTTGCTCCATCGGCCATCTCCGCGTCTAGCCAGATGTCCTGCCCAGGTCCACTTGAGGCGTACCGCCCTGTTCCCGACGTCGTAAACTTTCGTTTGATGACGGATTTCGGTGTTACGTACTCGATCTAAGAGGGTTATGCCGAGCAAGGCTCGCTCCATTACCCTTTGCGCCACTCGTACTCGGTGGACAATCTCTTTAGTGAGCGTCCATGTCTCGGCAACATAGGTTATTGTTGACAGGGCACATTGGTTGAGAAGGCGGGGTTTTAGCCACTGAGGGATCTTTTTGTGTGCGAGACGCACGGGACTGGTCCGGCCTATGTCCAGCAGTGGATGGCCTTTGGCTGAAATGATGATGATGATGAGGGATCCTTTTGGATCGAAGAATATGTACCATCCGAGTTGCACTCTCCTAGAAATCTCCTTGTTGGAATGCTCCTTGTTAAAAAATTTAACATTTTTACAATTGCAACGACAGACCGCAGCGTAACTACTGTATTAAATGTACTCTATGAACATATTGAACATGCTTCCATAGATGGTAACGTCCTCGCCATCTGCAAACATTACTGTTGTGATCTGTCATGTGAGCCTTTACACCCAGTTTCAGACAACTAGCCAAACTTTAGGTACTTTAGGTGATCCCATCATCATCTGCCTAGCCCTTTCCCAACTATTTTGGGGTCGGCTTCCAGTCTAACCGGATGCAGCTGAATACTAGTATTTTACATGAAGCGACTGCCTATCTGACCTCCACAACCCAGTTAGTACTGGGTTATACGATACCCCTTGGTAAGACTGGTTATCAGACTTTTTGGGCCACTGACTACCTAACGACTGTCAAAGATCTACAAATGACACCCGGGACCAACGGCTTAACGTGCTTTTCGAGGTACGGAGGAAACTCGGTATGTAATCGGTGGTCACCCGTCCACAGACCAACCTAGGCAAGCACGGCTTAACCTAAAGATCGATCCGAGCGGCTGTTATTGTTTAGCCACGAGCTCCTCTCACCTCCTCTCTACTTTAGGTGATCCCATTAAATTGAATGTAGCACTAAATTCAAAACCTAAATGTTAACTAGAATTCGACAATTCTTAAACATGAAACATGTTACATCATGCCATAAAATGTCAAGGTCACCTTTTGTCTTAAGACCAATGTGACAGTCAGATAGTTTCAACCAACCTTGGTGAACTTGGATTAATCTACTGAGAACCTTTGTCAACAGCGTAAGGCAATTACAAGGTTGACCTTACTTAATGAGCGCATTTTTTCTAATACCTGTTGTGCTATTTTGTTTGGAATTATTGATAGATAAATAGTAAATTCTTAATTGCACACCAAAATTGATACACAGCTGTTTTACAATATTACTAATTCTATGGTCACAACGGCGGTCTTATCGCTGATAGCAAAATCTTCCAGACAACTTGTGATATACAGGGCGGAGACAACAATACGACAATAAATACAACTGCGTATACCTCATGACATTCCCAATCTGCATACAAAAAATCAATCGAATATATCCATTAGTTTAGTCACAGGACCATATTTTTCAGTTTTGAAATTTTTTACATGATGTAAATTAATAGGCTAGCACCGACAGGTTAACGACCCCCGCATTGGTATCAAAACGCTTAGTTTTTATTCCGATGCGGGGGTCGTTACATGTTGTCAACTTGCTACTTCAATACCCTTTCAAAATTCGTTCCTTAAATTTTATTTCCAGATGAGAACTAGTGCAAATAATACCTAATGTTAGTGAATCAATATTTATAAATGGTGTTCTATTTCATTAACAGTTGTATGCCATTTAGTTTGTTTGTTTTTTCGAAAAAAACACCTTTTTTATTTTATTGTTAGGATTTATTTTGACAGTTTAAAAATATTTCTATGAACTAGTATTACCAGTTTGTTCATTTATTTTCGTATTGTCGTGTCCACCGTGTAGATCTTTTTGATAGAATCTGTACCTACATGGATATCGGTCTGAATTTCGATAGAATTGGTTTTTCGTGTGGCATTGTAAAGAAGCCTTTACTTTTTTTTAATTGGACAATGGTTGTTGTTGGACAATGGTTGTTGTTTAAACATATACATGACCCGTGGGAATCTTGGGTCATTAGGTTCTGTTAGCACATGTCATGTCTATTTCAATGAAATCACAGTCGCGCAGGCTAGGCTAGGCAGGGAAGGCTGTCGAAAGCTACGCCGCGACACCCTTTCCTCCGCCATTTGTATTTATGGATAATTATTTAAAACCGTACTAAACTTCTGTTACTAAATAAAAGTTAACATCATTATATTTGGATTGAGGAGCTCGTGGCTAAATAATACTAGTCGCTCGGGTTGATCTTCAGGTTAAGCCGTGCTTGCCTAGGTTGGTCCGGGCTGTCATTTGGTAGATTTTTGACAGTCGTTACAAGTAGTCAATGGCCCGAAACTCTGACAACCAGTCTTACCAAGGGGTATTTTATTACCCAGTATTAACTGGGTCGTGGAGGTCAGATAGGAAGTCCTTTCATGTAAAATACTGGTATTCAGCTGCATCCAGTTAGACTGGAAGCCGACCCCAACATAGTTGGGAAACGGCTAGGCAGATGATGATTATCATAATTATTTGAATTCTCATTATCCTTCAGGCTTCGTCCAGAGATGTTGCTAACGAAAAATCCGATCGGGCACATATTGTTACTTATGAATTGGAAATCTAGACACGCGGTAGCGTGTCAAGTCAAGTTCAAGCTAATAATAATAAATAAAGCAAATAAATTGATAAATTCTCTTGACGTAAACACCAAGCAAGATAGATGTTCAGTCAATAACTATAACCCCACGTCCCCGTTAGAGAGCATCCAGAAAAGATTTTTATACCATCTTACCTATTCTGCGGGATTACACAAAAAAAATCGGAGTTATTGGAATTACTGTTCTATTGATTTTTTTTAAAAATAAATCATTTTGACAAAGTTTAAGCATACACATTTAAAAAAAAAGTATCGAAACCAAAGTGACCAATAATTTTAAAATAATATGTGCTTAAAGCCGATTTCAAAATGTTGTTATTCATTGTTATACCCACAGAGATTAAAATTGTGTAGTATAATTTAATGTCTTTGGTTATACCTAACGTGAAAAGTGAGTTATTGCTATACATGTGTGTTCTGAAATTAGGAAATACGTCACTAATGTTATATTATCATTGTAATATTACTATAAACACACATAACTACTTACATTCGCTATACTCACAACGGAAGATGTATTCTGTTCAAATTCTACTGCAAATGGAATACTTTGGTGTCTCCTGTACAATCTCAAGTCATTGCGGATTATGCTATGTTACGTACAATAAATCAAATCACCTGTTGTTTGTTCTCAGCCTTTGATAATGAATGACAACGTCAAAATAATGGATGATATAGAATACTTTTCAACTTCAGCATCACATCAATGCTCCCCGGAACAAGTTGACTCATACTTACATAACGTTAATCACGGCTTGAAAATTTTTCACGTTAACATCAGAAGCATCGGTAGCATTGCAAATTTTAACAACCTCATGATATTGCTGCATCGAATAAAGACACAATTTGACGTCGTGGTCTTATCGGAATGCTGGTTACGAAAATGCCCTCATCTTCCCTCCATACCGGGTTTTGTGTCTAATTACTCTGATCACTCAAACCAAAATGATGGAGTTGTGGTGTATACTAAAGCAGAGCTACAGTTCCTTTTAGAAAAGCCTATACTCGCCGATGCAAACTGTCTTGTTCTCAAATTTAAAAATGAGGTGGCGCTTATCGCTATATATAGGTCACCTTCAAATAGAAATATTCAGCACTTTATTACCAGTCTAGATGTAATCCTCAACTCACTAAATACTTTCAGAACAGTTATTTTGGTTGGAGATATCAATATAAACATAGCCCCTAATTGGGTTGATTCGAACTCAGACATGTACCTTAATGCTGTTGCCTCACATGCCATGTTGCCTGCTCATGTTTTCCCGACACGCAACGATAGCTGCATTGACCACGTTATGCTAAAATCAAATAAACCAGCTATTACCTTAGTTCTTGACTCTCTAATTACTGACCATGCTCCTGTTGTAGTTTTTTGTAATCTGAAATTAGATATCCCTAAATCACCTTCCCGTCAGCACCGTATAGACAATAATGCTTGCGTAGTGGCTCTTGAGAAAGTTGACTTTACTCCCATTATGAACTGTCAAGACGCTGAAACTGCGGCTTCCATTATGGTCAACCTTGTTTCCTCAGTTATTGATCATAATAGTCGTGTTACTGTTGTCCCGAACAGAAAGCGCATTTTGAAGCCGTGGATCACACCTGGACTCCTTAGGTGTATTCGAAACCGGGACAACATGTATCGTAAAATGAGGAGGGATGCTGAAAATAATACTCTGAAAATCACCTATAATCAATATAAAATTTTTTGCAACAATCTATTAAAGAAATTAAAAAGAGAATATGAACGACATGAATTTGAAAAACATCGCAAGAGTCCGAAAGCTACCTGGAATCTCATTAGGACTATATCCAATCTTCAAAAAAGTAAAGCCTCTGCCAGTGAGTTGTTATCTATAACTCCAGATCCAACTCATTCACTAGATTCTGTCAACGACTTTTTCGCAAATGTGGGAACAAAACTGGCATCTAAAATCATTAACTCCCCAAACTATAACTCTAGCAACACTTCTGACTCAGGCACTTTATATGTACACCCTAACTCGATGGCTATTTTTGGCACGGACAACGAAGAGATAGATTGTCTTATTCGTGACCTACGACTAACTAGTGCTACGGGTTGGGATGGTATCCCGGCAACAGTAATCTACAGTGCTAGAAGCACTCTTGTCCCAGTTATCTGCCACGTCTTCAACCTTGCCCTTACATCTGGATTATTCCCGACGGTGTTCAAAAAGGCAGTAGCCTATTCACAAGAGTGGAGACAGAGACAGTGTCAACAACTACAGACCCATATCTGTATTATCAATTCTGTCTAAGCTCCTCGAAAAAGTACTAAACAAACGTCTGCTGGATTACCTTAGCTCACAAAATGTACTCGCAAATAATCAATATGGATTCAGATCAGGCAAAAACACAGAGGATGCCATATTAGAATTAATAAGTTCACTAGCTCAAAATCTTAACAACAAGGATAAATCAATAGCTATCTTCCTTGACCTTTCTAAAGCTTTTGACACTGTCTCTGTCCCCCTTCTACTCAGTAAACTAGAAAGGATTGGAATGAGAGGCCTACCGCTTAGTTTGTTTAAGAGTTACCTTAGTGGTCGCTCGCAAGTCATCAGGATAAACAACCACACCAGTAAGGAAGCATTCCTCACATACGGAGTTCCGCAAGGTAGTGTCTTAGGACCTACCCTTTTCCTGGTTTACATAAACGAGCTCTGCAAACTCAACTTAAAAAACTCTAAACTAATTGCTTACGCTGATGACACTGTAATCCTGGTTCGTGGCAGTGACTGGAACGAGGCTTCGACTTCGGGCAGAGTCAGCCTTGCGAGTTACTATGAGATGGCTCACACAGAATTTGCTCACCCTCAACCTGGATAAAACCAAATTTATCACTTTTAGTCCAAGGAAAGCGTCACAGCCAGCCCCACCCTTCCGTCTGACAGCTCATGCGTGCCATACAATGAGGACTGACACCTGTGGCTGTCCTGAAGTTATGCACGCGGACTCAATAAAATATCTTGGAGTCTGGGTCGACGGCACGTTGACATGGAGTGAGCAAATCGATTCACTGGTCTCTAGGGTAAGAAAATTAATTTTTGTTTTTAAAAATCTAAGGACGTCCGCCAATTTCTCTACTCTGAGAACTGTCTATTTTGCTCTTGCCCATTCCATTTTAACGTACTGTATTTCGGTCTGGGGTGGTACTGGTAAATGTCTTCTGCTGCGTTTGGAGAGGGCGCAGAGGGCTGTCCTTAAGGTAATGGCCTTCAAACCTTATCGGTTCCCTACCAGCGAACTGTACGCGCTATGGAAGCTACCCACAGTAAGGCACTCTTTTGTGCTAAATACAGTGTTGCGAAAACACTCAAACTTGTCTTTTAATCCAAAGTTTTGAAGACACAAACGTAGAACTGACAGAGTCTGCCCGACATCAAGTGTTAAATTGGAAATTGTCCGCCGGCAGTTCATTTTCTGCAGTCCCGTGCTTTATAATAAAATAAATAAAGTGCTTTCTATTTATCCATGTACTCTCCGGGATTGCAAAAGACTTACTGATCAATGGCTTCATAGTCGCACATACGAAGAATTGGAGAACTTAGTCAAACCGTAAAGATCTTTCTTCCGTAGACATGCACACCCAATACAAATAGCGCGGAGTGTGCTTGTGGGGTTCCACAAGCACACACTCTACACTTACATTCCACAGACACGCACTACACTCACATACAACACTCCCACATGCACATCAATTACTTACATAATATTTAATTTATTTTTTGCCATGTTAATTTTTTACTATTTTAATTGTTTACTATTTTATTTTTTACTATTTTAATGTTTGTATCTGGAACGCTGTCGTCTCCCTCCTGGAGGTGGGCGTTAATAGCTGTGACACAGTTTTTAACTAATGCAGCTATTTCCGTACGCAATTACTTTGTGAAATGTGTATTTGTTCCAATAAAGATATTTGATTTGATTTGATGTTCAAAAGGACTGAAATTTGGTTAAACAAAGTAGTTTGAAATATTGGAATATTTATTGTGCCTCATCATTGGGGTTTAAATAATATTAATAAACGTCAGTATTGCATAGTAACAATGAAATAAAGCCTGTTTTCATTTCATTTTCAATTTTCCCCGTTTTTGCAACTTTTTTGTTGATGCTCGGCTCCTATTGGTTGTTCACTGTCTTCCTCGGTAAATAGGCTACACAACACTAAACGAATTTTTCAATTCGAATCAGTAGTTCCTGAGATTAGCGAGTTCAACCAACCTGACTAACAAACTCTTCAGCTTTATAATATTAGTTTAGATTCAAGTAGGCAACAATTTAATTTCTCCGAAATTTTTTCTCATCAATAGCTAAAATATTCTTATTAAGATTTTTCCAAATAAGGGCTTCCCTCGACAGTCTTCATCCTTAGACTCTTGATGACAGTCATACTCCAGCTAGGTCGAAAGTTCTCATCAAGCACTGCAGTACAGCTCAAGTCTCGATCGAATCAAAGGCTTTCTCTTAGTCCACAAACGCTAAATACAGAGGCAGGTTATATCATCGGTCTTCTGTATAACCTGCCGCAGCGTATGTGTACGGGGTACGGTGCTAGCTTTTTCGGAATCCGGCTTGTTCGGGAGGCTGAAAATCATCAAACCTGCGCGCGAGACGATTCGTGATGACTCTTGAAAACAACTTGTAGACATGGCTTAGAAGTGAGATGGGCCTATAGTTCTTCAGCTGGGCATTGTCGCCTTTTTTTGAATAAGTTTACCACCACACCCCTGCATCATGCCTGTGGGGTTTTCCCCTCGAGTGTGTCGGAATCAAACCGCTTCTAAAGGGCCTTAAGTGTCGATGCATGTATCTTACATAATGATGATAAGTTCTTTTTGAACATTTTAAATTCATATATCTTTTGATAGAGAGCACCGATTACAATGAAACAAAAACTAAAACCTTCTCTAAGTTGTGCAAAATATTTGTGCATTGAATCTAACCTAAACTAACTACTAACTAACCATTTGTGTTATAATTTACACGTGATGTTTTAGCAAAAAAATACCTGGAGACACTCATACAACATGGTTTCAGTAGTTAAAAAAACTAAAAGTAATTGCAAAACTATTCGGTAATGATTTTGAAATCTTTAGCTTAAAAAAATCAGTATAAGTATTTACAAAAAGTGAAAACCGGTTGGGGATCGAACTTGTGAACCATGGTTATTATTTTAGAAATCTTACAACATTCAAAAAATCTAAATAAATACAAAAAGAGAATTATCTTAGCTGAGGCTCGAACTTGCGAACCACTGTTTACAGGGCGGTGCTGGCACCGTCAGGCCATTTACTTCGGTGACAAATGGTCTAAAAGTAGCTGTTCTATTCTAATGCATGTCATGACAGTTGTCAGTTGTCAAACAGTTTAGGAATATGGACATAATGCAATATTGCTCACCCCTCTAAGTTGTTACCGTGATAATATACAGCCTATGTCCTACTCCAGGATGAAATCTATCTCCTTGTAAAATTCCATTACGATCCGATCAGCCGTTTTGAAGGTGAGCCGTGAAAAGGTAGCAAACAAACAGACAGACACCTAAAAAGAGTTATTTTCGCATTTATAATATTATATTATCTGTAAAAAAAAAAATTATGTATGTTCGGGCATAACTCCGTCATTTATAGACGGATTTGCAAAATTATTTTTTTATTCGAAAGAGGTTTATTCCGAAATGGCCCCATTTAAATTTCATATAGAACATCCGCAAGAGAACCAAGGTTACGAACGTAGCCCGAAGAATAGCTAAACTTAAGTGGCAGTGGGCAGGGCACATTGCTCGCTGAACGGATGGCCGATGGGGCAAAATAGTTCTGGAGTGGCGACCGTGAACCGGAAGACGCTGCGTTGGAAGGCCTCCCATTAGGTAGACCGATGACCTGGTGAAGGTTGCAGGGATCCGCTGGATGCGAGTCGCACGGGACCCGTCAATGTGGCGACACTTGGGGGAGGCCTATGTCCAGCAGTGAACGTCTTTCGGCTGAAATGATGATGATGATGAAGAATTCCATACCCGGCGCAACATCGGGCACCGACCGCGATGGTCCTAAAGGCGACTTCATAACGAACGCCTCTTTAAAAAGATTGGCAATGTCTTCCGGATCACTCATGGAACCGACGCTCACAGGAATACCCGGTTTAGTTTTTAGCTTATTTGTGTGCTTCCAGAAACTATGAAAATCATTTTTAGCGTGGTGTGAGGCTAGAATATTCATTTTTACTTGATCGTCATGGTCTTGGCACTGCTTTAACTTTAACTTGAAAATTCTCCTAGCCTTATACATTTCGTTATAAAGTAACTCGGCGGTAGGCTTACCATACCATGCCCACAACAAGTATTTCTGCCTAGCCTATCTGTGAACTCCGACAACACGTTTGTTCCAGACTACTATTACCCGTTTCGAGCGCCGATTGCCGCTTCTTCGACCCGCCACAGCCGCGTCACTCCGGGCGTGTACGATGTCGGCATACAGCTTTTCAATCACAGTTCGATGACTTAGATCATTACACATACTATCACAGCATTTACCAAGTTCGTGTGGGAAGTCAATTAGTCTTAATCTTTCATGACATTTACGTTGATAAACTTGGATCTGGTTTTGACTTCTCTCTTGTTCACACATACAACATTTTCACACACCTTAGGCAGTATCACATTCAAATCACATTCAACAACTAGTGGCAGGTGGTCAGACCATAGTACATCATAAACTACATGCACATGCCTGACGAAAGCCACAGCCGCATCAGTCACTACACAGTGATCGAACCACCTCCTGGACCCATGGGCCTCACTCAGGAATGTATATGTGTTCGAACTTAATCCTAAGATATTTGTATGAATACATGCCCATCTTTGCTC
This sequence comes from Noctua janthe, assembly GCA_910589295.1. Taxonomy (NCBI): domain Eukaryota; kingdom Metazoa; phylum Arthropoda; class Insecta; order Lepidoptera; family Noctuidae; genus Noctua; species Noctua janthe. The sequence goes on from OU342561.1 coordinate 7,427,558, forward strand.
ACTACAATAGCTGGAAAGGTCGTCATAAAATTGTTCAGTCGGGTGCGCATTAAAATCTCCTTACATCTCTACATCACAGTTATCAATAATGGCACTCACCGAGCTTAAGATGTCCGTAAAATCAGTTAGATTCGACATAGTATCCGTGGGCATGTAGACACTAAACACTAAGAATTACTTAACATTTGTAGCTACTTTCACAGCACAAATACGTGGATTACCGCACTGAACCACAACCACATCGCGAAAAAGACGATTTCTCCACATAAGGGCGACGCCACCGTACGGCCTGCCTCGAAGAATATCCGCTGACGTATCTACTGCTGATACTCCAGTACTGCTAAACTTATCACTAATTGTGTCAAGAAACGAGACTTCTTTAGGCAGTAACCACGTTTCCTGTGACGCAGTTACATCCGATTGTTTACATAATTCACGAATACTCTGAACGGAGCGCTTGACATTTTTACAATTAAATGTTACAAACTTGCAAACACTATCGTTACTCAACATTATCATTAAGTTGTGTGCCGCAATCCTTTATGTTGGATGTATCGCTTACACGTTTCGGCCTATAGTCCACAAAGCGTCTAAATAGTATGCCCTGTGGCCACAACTTATCATCCAGATACAACTGTAGCTTACTCTGGGAAAAAGTGAAAAATAATTTTAAGTTTCAGAAGTCAGTGACAAAAAAACTGTATCAAACAAAAGTCACCGACTTCTTAGCGAAAATATTTTTTCACTTTTTTGTGTTTTTGAAGTCGGTTTTACCCTTCACGGCTTCTAACCCTCCCTCTTTGGTCTATGATGGGGAAAGGTGTAAGAAAGCGGATCTCCGTTTCGCGAACCCGCCACAGAAACGCTTACAAAGCACTATATTTATTAATTACAATTTAATTTAAATAATTACCGTATAACTTATGCATGATACAATTGGCTTATAATGCTGTCAAATAACACAATTTTATCAATAATATCTATCAAATTATTTAAGACCGCAGGTTACTTATGACTGGCTTATATTATACGTAAATTTAAACAATATTTTTTCATGAATAATTCATACAATTAAACATTTATAAATCTTCTAATTAACTAAATACAAACATTACATTAAAAAAAAAATGGAGGCACTTATATGCTAACATTTTTCAATCAATAATGTAGGTGTGTTAGCAATGCTGAGATCGGAGCTCGTGGTTAAATAATGACAGTCTCACGTTAAGCTGCTCTTGCTAAGGTCGGTCCGTGGATGGATCCATTACATACCCAGTTTCCTCCGCACCTCGGTAAGCAAATTAAACCGTCGGTATCGGCTGTCATTTAAAGATCTTTGACATTATAGATAGTCAGTGTTCCGAAAGTCTGACAACCAAGGGGTATCTTATAACCCAGTAATAACTGGTTTGTGAAGATCAGATAGGCAGTCGCTTCATGTAAAATACATATTAATGCAAACACACACAACAACACACATACAAAACACATACAAACAAACAACAACATACAAATCAATGTATTGTCGCTTCATGTATTTATTTTCTGGATATTTTGCAATTTATGACTAATTTGTTAGCTTGGGTCTTACCTCTAAAAACAAATGTGTGTGTTAAGGAATAATAAATAAATAAATATTCAGCTGCATCCGGTAAGACTGTACGTCGACCCGAATGTAGTTGGGAAAGGGTAGGCAGATAATGAATGACAAAACTCCGATCGAGGATCACACATTGTGCTATCATTTTCAGCAAAATTTGACGTCCATGTGTCTGTCCAATTCGCATACTGCTCGAAAGATTCCGGAGGGTCGTACGTAGTTTTGTCATTTTGTAAAGACAATACTTTGGAGATGTAGCGTTTCATCGTAGGATACGTTAGATATAAAACGTAAAATAATGAGCCGGTAAACATAAACCTGCAAAAAGATTTTTTTTATAATTATTTAAATTTAGGCGAATGCGCTAAGTTAAAACGCAAAAAAAAAAAATGTTAACTTGAACTGTGATAAAAATGGCATCTTGAAGTTAGTGACCTCAGTATTTTTCTCTTTCAAACGACATTCCACTCGATAGAACAGCAAAAAAGAGCTCCACACTTTTTGGGATGTATATTCGTCATTTTGATTTAGATTCATTTATCCACATCGTCTCAGTAATTTAGGCGCTATGGTGGAACATACATACATAGACTGCGTAAAACCCAGAAAGGGTTTGGCTTTGCTATAGCATAAGCATAGCATAATCAGCCTATTAATGTTCCCACTGCTGGGACGCAGGCCTCCTCTCTATGAGAGGGAATGGGCTATAATCCACCACGCGGGCCCGGTTCAGGTTTGGTAGATGTCACATGTCTTCGAACTTTTGGTTCTAGGACATGCCGGTTTCCTCACGATGTTTTCCTTCACCGTTTTGAGAGCAGTGGTAATGAAATAACTTACACAAAATAATGCGCCTGGCGGGGTTTGAACCCACGACTTACTCGTAAGTCGGGGTCTCCACCACTGGGCCACCACTGGGCTTTGCTATAGTCGGATAAAAAATTTAAGAGAAATCACATGAAGTCCATTATTAACATAAAGGGCAAAACATTGGGCAAAATTTAAAAAAGTGACGCTGCGGCAAAGTGACGTTTTAAATCCTTCCATAAAAGCAGTACCGACTTCATTTTTATTTTGATCGAGAAAAACAAGTACTTACATTTCGGGTGTTACACTCATTTCGTTGGCTTCAGTTCCATGACCTTCAGATTGACCGCACCCATCGACGTCTCGTCATTAACTAATGTATCATTCCTATATAAACCACTCTTTTTTCATAACATGGTCTATTCAATAAAAAAAATATTTATATTTCTCCGTATTGTTTATTATGTACGACCGATTTCAAGCCAAGATTGACCTAGCTGTTTTTTTTTTAAATTGTATAAATATTTCCGCCGCGGTCTACCTTGACGGCGATTTCCTCGACCATCTTTGCCCACCCTTCCAAGTGCATACGCGCTAAGTGTCGCTGGCTAAAGCGACATCTCACTTTAGTTTGGCTGTTTTTTTTTCCGACATTTGCAACCTGCAACCATCCCAAATTAATTGGGATAAATGATGGAGGCTGATTATTTATTGTACGTACCCGAACAACAGTCTTTTCGATTTCGGCACCCTATAAAAATGAAATCAACGGTGCCATAAATGACTCGCTAAACCGAATTTAGTTTTCAATGCCCAGTCATTTTATTCTACGACAAAACAACCCCGACACCACTCGAGACGGACGATTCAACCCCGATAAATCTTGTGACAACTCAACCCTAATCGACTAAGCAAACGAATTCCTCGTCATCCCCAACGTGTAGATAGAAATAGGTTGCGGAAATTTGAGTCGAGTCGTTGTCCTATTAGGGGTGGAGAGCACGCTTCTGAAAGTGCCAAACTCGTCGCCAGTTTTTGGGCTCATACAATTCAGATTTTCATAGTTTTGGATTCGAGCTTTTGTGATACCAAATAATTCTGACTATGCTAGGTATAGCTACCATAAACCAAGCTTTCTAATCTAAAACGTTAATCGGTTAGGGGGGAATTTACTACCAACAATTTGTTTTTTTTTGGAAAATCAATTATCTAATTTCCATAAAGTGTACACGGTCGGTCTAATACTCCTATCAATGAAACCTTAGTCGTCATCCTCAATATCTACAGGTAAGTACAGACTGGAACTGGGCTGGAGGTGGAGCGAAGATTTGAATAGAATAGAATATTTTTATTTTTGTATTTATTATTTATTTATGATTTCGGCAGAGTGTTTGGTAGAAGCTGGTTCAGAGTTGCAGAGAATCAAGCTGAGTGGCGTGCAATTGGAGAGGCCTATGGCCAGCCATGGACTGCTCTAGGCTGGTGATTAGGTACACAATGGATGACTCTAAAATAAAGAACTGGTCATCTGTCATCTGTACAGTTTCTGTCAACAATTACGCAGCATGACAATCATTGCTTACACAATTGTTTAGGTTTAGCTTACCCAATTTTTTGCACGAAATGATGATTCTGCTAAACTTCTTTCCAGTGCTCAAGGATCCTCCCACCATCTGCTTCTTAGTCTACCGCGGTTATGTGTCGCTGTTTCAGGGCATCAATACTGTCTTTTATGAGCCTACAGCTCGTTCGGCACGTGAAAGACCGCCTTTCGAGCCATTTTTGCGATATGCGTGTAGTGTAGTGTTTCGAACGTACGAGTAAACTAAAATACCGCACTCCATAGCAAGTTAGCTAATATTATGTGTAAATGTGTGAAAGGACAATATTTTGTCGAATTATAAAATACAAGAGCCCAGTTTCGTACGGGCGTTTTTTTAACCTTTTTTAGCACCAAGCGTAAAAATGTAGTGCGCGGTAAAAAAAAACTCCCATCCGCAACGTTTGCTAGTAAATATAATTGTGAAGAATAACTTTTATGATATTCAAGATTATTTGTAGATATTTGTCAGAATACTTAAATCGAATATTTTTGTAAATACGAGGAGAATTAAGTAAAAACACTCTTTTAGTTTATTTTTTTTAATTTTTACTATTGGAAACAGACATTACATCAAATCAACAACAAAATAAAATATAATATTGTACAATATCCTGCAATACAATAAAATAATAATTGTTCCCTTAAGTACCGATTGAACACTATAATAAATTACTAAAACTATTGATTATGTGATGTTACATTATATTAATATAACTTTTACAAAGTTCTATTCGATGCAACCTTATATCTTACCTAGTAGGTATTGTGCGTTACTACATATAATGTTAAATTATTTAGGCTCTTCACATTTTATACAATACTATAATATTATAATTATTATTTTAAGGTCATCTATTCAGCCTATTCACTACATTTTTCAAAGAACTGTCGCGAGTAAAGAATCGTTGGTCTCTGTCCTGATTCAAGACAAAATAGTGGTCAACGTTACAAATAAATAAAATAATTCACTTTATGTTTGATTGTAATGGTATCAGCAATGTTTGTAGATAGATTGTGTGTGTAGACTGCCCATACTTTTCACAATAAAATGTATTATTAAGTTTTACTATAATTTATTAAGTTTTGTAATAATTGAATTAAGTAGATACTGTGTTATTAATTTGTTATTATTAGTTAAATAGAAAATGAATGATTAAAAATCTTTTATAAGATGTTTAAAGAAAATAAAGTTTACCTTGTGTAATATAATGAAAATCAGAGTCACTACTTAAGCGCAAAAATAAAGATGTGCTAATCTTTGTTGTAAAACTTGGATAATATTTTATTTTTAAAATATTGTTAATTAATTATTTTAGTATTCATTTAATTAAATTCTAAACCAACTATTGAATTCTACGGTTGTTTTATTTAAGTACAGGCTATTTAAATATATATATATATATATATATATATATATATATATATATATTATATATATATATATATTTTTAAATGTATGTGTATTATATATATATATATATATAATGCACATACATTTAAAAATATATACATTATTAAGAGAAGCAACATACCTACTATATAAGTAAAAAACAAATCACCCTTTTGCTACCCGTTAGGAATGAGTTCACGTTTACCTAAGAAAAAGCCTTGATTGCAACAGAATTATTATCATTTTGTAATACTACTATTCAGCATGATAATAATTGGTTACGGTAGAATCATGTTCATTCTGTGGCATGTATACCATGTTCATTGTGTGGCTTTTATAAATTATTTTGATTTTCATTAATTCCAGGTGGGAAAGGGATGACGCTATACGACCTGTATAGCTCGGTCTCTTTCCCACACTGGAATTACGCTTGCTATGCTTTATGACGTCATAGTAACCCCCTGGTCTTCATTTACCAAGCCACATTTTGCTAAATTCTCTACAGGTGAAAAATAAACAGAATTTTCTACCTTTCTTTATCCTAAAATATTATAAACATCACCAATCAAGATCAAAACGTAACCACTTATCGTTAAACCTCACTAAACAACGTATTTTAGTTGTAATAAAAAACTTACCAGTTACTTTCCTTATGTTACACCCAACGCCATTTTGTCAACATTTATACTAAGAATAATAATATCACATTATTAATTTCAGTGTCAGTGTGATAAAAATGTGATAATTTCTAAGAAATTTAGGGTAGGGCTTTAGAGGTAAGCCTCTGTGATGTTTTTCATTAATAGATTTCGTACTAAAAGGTACTTATTATACCTACTTATATTTTAAATCCACTGAAAAAATTAAGTGGAGTGATGTGTTATCTCAAAGAGTTTTGCAATACTCAATTTTATTTACGGTTTCTTTTCAAGCAATTTTATTCACAACTTTTTAGCACTGATGTTTGTTACCGTTCAAAAAGTCGAACACTTTAGAATGAGTATCGCAGTCCGAGTACTTTAAAGGAGACCGTTATTTTGTCTTCTTTTCGCTTATTTTTTAATGGAATTCTTTCTACTCTTCGGGTACAGTCCGTCCATTCCTTTTCCGAACGGTGTCTCGGAGTTTGTCGTCAAATAATATGATCCTTGGGCACTAAAAAAAAAAATTGAAGTACATTTAAAATAAAAATCAAACAACAAAAAATGTACACGTTTCTTTTGGCACATGAATGACATCATCATCATCCACAATCCGACTCCACCCACTGCTGGGTAAAGGTCTCTCTTTGCTTGTGCCAAGCTCCACGAATGACACGAAGGGTAAATATTTTGTGTTAATGGTTTACGAAATTATATTAAAAAATCAAGATGGCGTATTTAGTTAAATTTTAATCACTTTCCAAAAGAACCATGTACATCAATAGGTATGTTATTACGTCACAAGGGTCTTAGTTATGTGGGTTTATTTTAATAGCAGCAGTACGTACACGCGTACACACTCGTACTAAATGTGATTTAGGCTAAGGTTTTTCCTATTATTGGGGCCACTAGTAAACTAGAGATTTTGTTGAATTTTAGTTTTAGGTAGTAAGGTTAAAACAATAAGCCACATAAATGGATTAATGATCAAAATTAAGTGTGACATCAGTTTTTTGGGAGTTTATGACATTACTCTTTTGATACACCTGGAAGAGATGCCAGTCTGCTTAGCCCGTGATCTTGACCAAAGCAATGTTTTAGGTACAAGTTTGTTCGTTTCACGCAAACCACTAAACCAGTAGGTTTAAGTTGCAGGCCGACTGCGGACACCGTTCGGTTAAAAACCAGTACGATAAGGTTGCAGACGGAACCATGCCCCCAATTTGCCAGTTTGTCCGCACTTTTAATAAGAGACGTGGTGGAAGAGGGTGCACAAGGTGGATAAGATTCAGAAGATCCCTGGAAAGACCTGGTTGAGACTCGCGCAGACCAAAGAAGAATGGCACCAAATCGGGGAAGCCTTTAGGCATTCAGCAAGTTTGAACTCAGGCCTCCTCTCTGTTAGCCACCACTACAAAACTGTTTAGCCATTAGGTACTTAGCGATTTTATAACTTATGCTTTGCTCAAGTTGAGAGGAGACTAACAAAAGGCCAGTTGGGGACGCCCTACATACACTCATCGTATTGTTAATGTTCTAAAGAAAGGTCAGGTCCGTAGTACTCGTAACTGGCATGCGTTCACGAGCGTGCGTTCATGAGGCAAAAGGAGTATGTAAGGATCGTTAGCATCTGCCAGGGCTGCGGGACTGTTCGAAAGAGATACCGTGGCCCTGGAACACAAAGGGCAAAGAAGGAACATGGATGGGTTTTAATCAGTACAAGTCTGACACTCCCTTCCGCTCCGCCCAGAGTGGGGGGGTCAATTGATGATTTCCCATCCGAAAAAAAGAAAAGAAAAGGATCGTTAGCATATGGCGTTCTATAGCTTCTGCCTGTACGTACGTATGTTAATAACTTACTTATTATCACAGCTATAGCCCATATACACCATGCCTTCTTCTGGGGTAGAATTTTCTCTAAATTTGCCGTAGGATTCAGCGGGGGAGGCTGGGAACGCTTCAGGATTGATTACTGATTCTGCGAAGAACCGCCATGATCGCCAGTGGCTGCATAAGTCTGAAATTTTTGAGAAGAAAACGGTTAAGTAACTAGATAATATGGTAGTGCTTTTTAAGATCAGTTTGTTACAACTTATGCCTCTTTGCACTTACACTTACTATTATTATTACTTGCAGACATTTCAACAACGCTGAGTCGAGCTTTTAAAACCCAACTTTGCGCTGTTGTAATGTAAAAAGGCATAAGGTATCTAAAATCCCAAGGTCGCCCAACAGTAGAAAGGCAAATTAATATAAGTGATGATGTTATGTTGTTATTAGCTCAGTGAAAATATCCTGCTGGATAGTTAAATTCACTCATACCACAATTCTGTAGCCCAATTAGAAATAGCGGAGATGTATATTGCTGTTGTCGAATTGCCTTTTATCCCGTGCCGAAACCTAAATTAACTTTGCATTTATTTAACAGATATTAAATACATACACCAATATTAAAATATATGTTAAAAATCTACCTACTATTCATCCTTTTAGCGTTTTTCCGAGAAGGTTGGGCTCGTCTCCCAGTGTTACCAGTTGAGGCTGAATTGTCATTACATTTTAGAAAAATATCTAAAATAATAGAAGATTTTCGTAGAAGAGCTAAACCATACAATACCATAGGCACAAATAATAATCATAAAGGGACGTCACTCTAGCGTAGTAGGCGTTTGAAAAGCGTAAGCGCAATGCTACTTAATAATGTCGTGCCCATTGGACAAGTTGTTGTTTTCTTGCAAGCGTAAAATAGCAGAAAATCGGCTTTGTACCCAGTGTTTGGAGCTGGGAGTATCAGTACACTGTTTGAAAGCTCACATATATAGTCAGTGCCCTGCATTCCTTGATCCCTCTTTCCCCGTTCTTATTTGTAAGACGCAAAGGAGAACGCAGAATGAGGGGTCACTCTATCACAACCCAGATTGGATTGTGGTACAGCATTGACAATAGTGCTGTTCGATCGAGAACTATGACATTTTACACTAATATTTAAAACACTCAGTACTCACTATCATCGGAGAGTGGTATAGGTGCAAACCGGGGACATCCCGGTTGTACGCTTTTTCCACCGTTCGGCCAGAAGTCTGCCGTCCCGGTCCGGACCGGCGCTCCGTAGCCGCCGGCATCCGTGTGGATCACGTCAACGAACTCGGCATCTTTCGCGTTGACGTGTTCCATAACCACACCGTCGGGGTAGAACGCTGGAAAAGCAGGATCGAGTGCCGTTAATCTGAAATGTTTGTAGGCTGATGTTAATTTAGTGCGGTTTATTATGTTATATTAGAAAGAGAGTTCTAAAGAACGTCAAGTTCCATCTCTTTCCCTCACTCAAAGAGTTCGTTGAATTCCGCCAATGTGTACACATTAGAAGAAAAGGTGCTAATCATCAAATAAGTGATTTTATTATACAAATGAATTTAATTTTATGGCGATCCACTAAAAAGAGCAAAATTCGTGATATGGCTCGAAAGATCCATGGGTACTACAATACATTTATAGAAATAATTGCAATCACTACATTAAACTTAAATGCTTGGTTTAGATATTGTAAATAAAATGAGAAAGGGATGACATTATATGGTGCTATCAAAGTTATTATTTTTTTTTGCAAAAATACTGTCTGTTCTAAAATTCTATGGTGTAACAATAGTAATCAAATAATGAATGTGTCGTGTGCCATTAATTTGCTTTATAATTTTCCTTGGGTCTTGATTTGTTTGATATAATTTTAGAATCAAGAATACTTCCATAGCGAGGGCGCACATTTACGACTCTAACAAACACAGTGTCTGCTGGATTAATCGCCTTTATATCCCTACTCAAAAAATTGTTTACACGAATACACAATCGCGCGGTTATTGCTCGCCACAATTAAACAATGGAATCCGTAAAGTTATAGATTTTTCGTTGCTTTGCTGAATGAAGTTGCACTAACACCCTTTTTGATTTTTTTAAGATAATTTTTATCTTATCATTTGCCGTAACTTTTGATTGTAATTGTGATAACCTTTTTAGTTTCTTTATAAAAAAAATCTCAACTCGATCCGGCCAGTTCGAATTACCCGGAAACATATGCAAGAAGGTTCATACAAGTAAATTAAAAGTATATCTACCTTTTCACTACCTTGTTGTATTTTGTCTTGAGTTCCCTCGCGGTGTATCCAGCCACATGGCTTCCTAGAGAGTGACCTATAACGTGGATCTTCTCCAGAAGAAGTCCTGATTCTAAGAGTTTGTTTAATTGTTCTGCCGCTGCTGATCCCACCTGAAACGAGAGAGGATTTTGTTAGCTGAGGAGTTCTTTGAAGGTATTTTTTAATTTCTTTTAGATATATGACACTATTTTAAGTATATGAGAAACCTGAATATAGTTTGTTCAGAATAAGTAACCGAATCGATTCCAATAATTTTTAAATCATATTATAATTTGTCCCAAAAATATTTAAAAAGGGTACAAGTTGGACACCGAGCGACACTAAGTACATATCGCAATCATTTAGGTACCTACTGCCAAATTATTATTATCAATGAGCTCAAAACGACGCTTGAGGCGCGCGCGCGGCGGCGCCGCGTGTTGACCACGCTTTTGTGCGGACAACCAGGTAACAGAACAAGCTTATAACTTGGTTATTTTTCATGATACAGTTTTGTACATATATACTTTGCATAAAAATACTAGACACGTGTTTCAGGTTTGCATATACTAAAACTAATGTTGTAGAGTAGAAATCTTGGATCTAAAGACTATATTTTCAGCTAAATAATAATCAATAGCTAAGTAAATCACTGTAGTAGTAGGTGTAAAGTGTACAGTGTTGCAGTGGCATCGTTGATGAAATTAGCTAGTGGCATTTTTAACACGTTTTAAACTTCAAATTCGTCTCCGTGTTGTACATACGTTACTCCAAAAATTATAGCAGCTCGTGTAAAACAATAAGGAAACTTTTGCCGCCCAGATAATTTATTTTTGAAATGGTTCTTCAATATTAATACCGTAGCACTTATGTACACAGACGAACAATAAGTTTACTGCGACTACATATATCTAGAGAAATCTAAACCATACTAGTCACCTCACAAGTCCAATTTATTATCATAAACTGTTTTGTAAAATTGTTAATTATTTCAGTACATACTTTTTAATTGGAGGAGCTCGTGGCTAAATAATAACAGCCGCTCGGGTCGATCTTTAGGTTAAGCCGTGCTTGACTAGGTTGGTCTGTGGATGGTGACTGCCCACTACATACCGAGTTTCCTCAGTGCCTCGGAAAGCACGTTAACCCGTTGGTCCCGGCTGTCATTTGTAGATCTTTGACAGTCGTTAGGCAGTCAGTGGCCCAAAAAGTCTGACAACCAGTCTTACCAAGGGGTATCGTATTACCCAGTACTAACTGGGTTGTGGAGGTCAGATAGGCAGTCGCTCCATGTAAAATACTGGTGTTCAGCTGCATCTGGTTAGACTGGAAGCCGACCCCAATATAGTTGGGAAAAGGCTAGGCAAATAATGATTTCAGTACATACTTTTTAATTACACGAGATATTCCTAAGATTTTCAGAAAATCGCTGAAGTGACCTTATAATTTTATCGCAGTAGACCTGTCCTAGATTCGTCAACACGTCCTTCAGACGTGAGGCGTATAGCGGTCTAATTTTAAGCAGCTGTGATTTCTAGAAAATGACTGCTTATGAGTAACACAAAACTAGGTTACCTACGTAGTTCGCCGCTATTAGGCTAATATTCAAGACTTTGGAATTTTTATGACTATGGGTGTAAAAATACCCTTAACGTAGCCGAAAGACACTTTTTCTCTCCGTCATTGCGACATTTTTTTGTTTTAGACCATACCTGGGAACCTAGTTATTTGGGGGTCAAAGATCCAAATTTTTAACAAATTTTTGTTATTTAATACGAGTTTTAATGTTATAACTTTACTTTAAATACCACCATGATCCCCGTACTATTTAATGCATCCATGCGCACAGTTTTGAATGCGTTACATTGAGTCCTACAACTCCTACCGTAAAACGTGACGGCATCATTTTTGCGTAGATTGATGTACAGAATGCTTGACTTCGTGAAGGTTCCGTTTACGTTTTGTATAATTTTTAAAGTAGCTACCTAGTACCTTTTTTCTATTACAATATTGTACAGTCAACGACAAATGCCGATTCTCACTGCCGGTATTTAATCTTAATTAAAAATTGAGGTAAATATTTAATAAAAATCGGCACAGAAGGAAATTTCAAATAATATTACTTCATATGAAATGCTGTAATACAACGTTTCCCCGAACGGAACAAATATTTGTATGGTAGTTGTTCCGGGTCTGGCTGTATGTGAGTTAAAATATTTGTAAACGCACCCACGCTACAGGTGAAATTCCAAGTATGGGGCAAAGTTTAAAAAAAAAAAAAAATGTATCGAAGGATGTTGTGCTGGTTTAGATGATCTGTAAATATAGTGTTACTCCTTTTTTGTCGTTGATACTAGATACGCAATAACGTATGCCTTTGCTGGCTGTTTGTTGTAATAAAAGAAACAATATTATTGCCCCTTATTTTTTATGAGCTATTTCGTAAGAAATATTTATGTAAATGTATTTCCCGCTCAGAAAAAAAAAACAGAAGAATACCTGTCCTACATGTATTCTTCTGTTTTTTTTTGCGTAAAAGGTCCATCCAGCCATCCATCCTCACAAACTTTCGCATTTATAATACACAAAGTAGTAAGATTATCCTAATAATACGATGGAATATAAGTTTTTATGACGCGATACGTCTCAGATAGACATATCGCGCCATTATATACTCAAAGTATTCAACCGCTTTTATTTTTACGACGATAAATCTATTTGCAGTTATTGAACCCGTTTCTTTTTTTTTCGGATGGGAATTTTTTAAATGACCCCCACTCTGGGCGGAGCGGAAGGGAGACGGGTCAGACTTGTACTGACTAAAACCCATCCATGTTACTTCTTTGCTCTTTGTGTTCCAGGGCCAGGGTATCTCTTTCGAACAGTCCCACAGCCCTGTTATTGAACCCCTTTAGAGAGTTATTGAGTCGTACGATAAATGTGCAAATCTCGCCTGTGCGCTGGTCCTTAGGGTTAATTTTAGTTTAGCAGTTTATGCCAGTTTTAAACTTGACAACATCTAATTTTTTAGCGCCCGGCTCAGTATCGAAGTTGAAATTCCAGCAGGACTTATACTGTTGCTTAATGTTAATCATTAAAAAAGGAGATTAAAAAGCAAATTATTGATTGATCGACACCCCGTCACGTCCCCTTGGATTCTAGCATGTGAAGAGGCATTATAGACACCGGATTTATAGATACTACCGTCCTATTAGTCTATTTACACATCGCTAAAACTTCTATCAATTACCGCTAAATAATTCTACTGAGTGGACATAACATACAGATTTAAAACGTAAAAAACTGAAACGGCAACTAAAATACAATAGATTTTGTGTCTTATTTACGACTAGAGTTACCAAAATTTACCCACGTCAATAACGTCAGCGATGGCCTTGTAACACAAGATTATGATAGTGCATATGTGTTGGTAGACAAATCCATACTAGTCCAAACTAATATTATAAATGCGAAAGTAAGTTTGTTTGTTTGTTACCTTTTCACGACAAAACCACTGAACCGATTATCCTGAAATTTTGCATGTAATAACTAGAAGACGGGATATTTACCATGTTTATTGTTTTCTTTGAGTTCCCGATATTTCGGCGCTGTTGCAAGCACCGAAATATCGGGAACCGTCCGTCCGTCCGTCTTCTAGTTATAATAATGTCAGTGACCATGATACATAGTTTAAAATCTTATATTTTGTATGTACTTTGTCAGGTGTACAGAAACGGACATAGGGTACCTTTCATCCCGAAAAAAAGGTACTGTTCCCAAGGAAAACAACAATAACGTTCATAAGAAAATAGATGGAGCCACGTGTCTTTCGAATCATGATTGGATTATATTATTACAAGCGGAGTACAACCCAAAATGATTGTCAAATTCTAAATTAACGCGAGCGAATCCGCGGGCAAAAACTAGTTGTCCTTAGCGCCTTATTAGTAAATATTAGTGGATGTCCAAATAGTCTACTCTCGCATAAAATCTTACCTTTTTGGTGTTTCTAGCGGCATTAACTAAGTAAGAGCCATGTGCCATATTGGACCAGTCCAATAATATAACGTTTGTGTCCGGCCTTGCTTCCAAGTATGAGCTCACCATGACCTGAAGGTAGAAAAAAGAAATCATTAAATAAAGTAAAAACTAATTTGAAATGAAAATAATGAGTACCGTCGAAAACGGTGAATCGAGACGAAACCTTAAAAGGTATTTTAATGGTAGCTTAAAAGGACCCACCCTATTTTTATTCATTGAAAACAAATAATAATTCCAAAACCTTTTTAGTTACAAATTATTATTTTTTGTATTCAAAGTTGTGATCGCGTTCAAAATTTCATCCCGATCTACCCCTGTGGTCATTTCTACCCCGTTTGGTGGTAAGATGTACTTGGATTGGTTAAAATTATAGTTTTCTGCCTCAGCCTGTGCACAGATATTTAAAATCTGCCAGTTTTTCCAAGTGAGGTTTAGACATTTACTTCCTAAGTACCTACACAAAGCAGCAGAATGTTTCAGATTTATTGCAGATGGAAGAAGATATGGACTAGTTCACTGTTTAAAATATACTCAAATCAAAAACTGCATTTCATTCGCACTAAAAGCCTGATTAGTTATTAAATTGTTTTCTGCGAAGGCTCGGAAGTTTATATACACGTTAGGATGTTTAACCCTGTCGGACAGCAAGAGGGTTTATCTACATTGACTTCAAAGACAACATTAGCAGTATTATATCAATGTAAACACCATACTATCATCAATCCTCTTCCGAGTTTGTTCAACGTTTTCCCATGGCAGGAGATAGCGTAATGGAAGACAAATGTCTTCCTGTTGAAGGGTTAATGGCGAGATAACACAGATGCGTATAGTGAACAAAAAGGCTTGGGGCGTTATGGCGTATATTATATGACAAAAGGGATTAAGCTTAAACAACTAACTTAAACGAGTGGTATCATCATCATCATTTCAACCGAAAGACGTCCACTGCTGGACATAGGCCTCCGCCAAGTGTCACCACGTACATCTCGCATCCAGCGGATCCCCGCAACCGTCACCAGGTCATTGGTCCACCTAGTGGGAGGCCTTCCAACGCGACGTCTTCCGGGCGTCTTCTTATCAACGAGTGGTATGTGACTGGTAGGTGGCTTCAGAAAAGCTTCTTATACGAGTAGAGAAAAAGACTAAAGACAGCTTTAAAGGTTTAATAGACAGTTGCTTCTATGGTGTATCCTTGAAAATTCTTGGTTAAAGTTATTCTAAACTTTTGAATACCAAGAAATTGTTAGAGCTAGTAACTGTATCAGAATATAAATGAATTGTTTCCGTTAATATAATATTATTCATGAGTTTGAGTGCGATTCGAAGAGTGCTGCTTTTGCACATCACAGACGCCAACTTCATGATTCACTTTGCGCCTATGTTTATTTAATCAATTGGGTAAGACTTATGCTTGAACTGATGATATTGAAAATAGCTTCTACAGTTACTTATTATTTATATTTGACGGCACGGTTGGCGCAGTGGCTGAGCGATTGACTGCTGCGCTTCGTGTCGCGGGTTCGATTCCCGCACGGAACAAATATTTGTATGGCGTACAGGTAGTTGTTTCGGATCTGGCTGTTTGTGTATGTGAATTTAATTTAAATGTTTGTAAACGCACCCACGATACAGGAGAAATTCCTAGTGTGGAGCAACGTTTTTTTAAAAAAGAAATAAAAAATTATCATTTAGACAAAATTGATGTCTAAGGAGATCCTAAAACATGGTGCAGAGCAAGCCATGTTACGCCGACCCCAAATGAAGTTGGATTAATGAGGAAGATGAAAAAGAAACTAAAGAAGACACTAGTATAGAGAAAAATAATGGTTCTAATCTTAGTTAGAGTCAAACTTTTATTTGACCCAAAAAAACTACTGGAAATGGAAAATCTCCCAAACAGTAGATAACAATCTACACTAGCAATTAGTAAATTAAGGTAGGCGTATTCATGTATTAGTGTTAATTAGTTTACACTACTTTTTGGCTTGCCTTGTATCGGAATGGACTATCTAAATTTTGAAGTACGAGTAGATCGAAAACTACTTCGATATTTAACACAAACTATTCATCTTTAGTTTACAGTATCAACATATCATAAATCATATTTGAGTACTTTGAGCTTTGAGTCAAACCAGATACAGCTAAATATAGATTAAATTTGTTTTGGTATTAATATTTTTTAATATTATTTTCTTACGTTACGATTATTTGATGAAGAAGTTTCATGGTAGATACTTTTAACTTCGAAAAGACGCAAAAAAATAATAATAACTCCATTGATACGAGTGGTAGCAAGCAGCAAAATCGCCGTGTTAGTCAAAGAGACTTATAAGCTTCAGTTTTCCAATAAGGTTAACCCTAGTGTCATCACGAAAGGTACAAATGGTACAATTACGTAGGCGGCTCTAACCGCAAACCACGGTGACTGGATTCTCGACTCTATAAATTCCTTCCGTAGACGCTGACATTGCCACATCTTGCTATGCTTCTGTAATTTTACATAGTGTACATTTTTGCGTATAGGTTTAAATTTTCACGTAGAGCATCTTAGCATCTCAGATTAATTTAAGTAGGGTAAGATGTCAACAGGAGAAGCACACACGATTTGCTTTCGTTTTTTGTGAGTACTTTCTAGTTTTGCTCGATCAGCCTTTAAAAAATTAGCAGTGGTGGCCCAATGGTACCGCCTCCGATTTACGAGTTGTTATAGGCCATGGGTTCAAACCCACGCATGGGTCTTAATTTGTGTAATTTATAACCACTACTCTCAAAGCGCGGTCTACGTGGTCGCTCACAATGGGCCTCATCAGAAGGCTTAAAGTCACCCCAAGGGCAATGGAGAGGGCTATGCTCGGAGTTTCCTTGCGTGATCAAATCAGAAATGAGGAAATCCGTAAGAGAACCAAGGTTACCGACGTAGCCCGAAGAATAGCCAAACTTAAGTGGCAGTGGGCAGGGCATATTGCTCGCAGAACGGATGGCCGATGGGGCCGGAAAGTTCTGTAGTGGCGACCGCGAACTGGAAGACGTCGCGTTGGAAGGCCTCCCACTAGGTGGACCGATGACCTGGTACAGGTTGCGGGGATCCGCTGGATGCGAGACGCACGGGATCGGTCAATGTGGTGACACTTGGGGGAGGCCTATGTCCAGCAGTGGACGTCTCTCGGCTGAAATGATGATGATGATGATGACTCTCAAAGCGGTGAAGGAAAACATCATACGAAAACCGGCGTCGTTAAGCACAAGGCTCGCGTGGTGGATTACAGCCCATTGACTTTTATAGAGAGGAGGCCTGTGTCCCAGCATTTGGAATATTACAGGCTGATAATGATATGGTGAGCCTTAATATCTTACCTGGATACTCTCCTGCTGAGCGACTTCAATAAAGCCATGGATGTAGAAGACGGTAGGGTTGTTCTTGTCGAAGCCTTTGAGTTCGAATAATCGACTGGCTTGACTGAGGGGAATGTCCACATAGTCGTCTGCAGTTTGTCTGTGGATTAAAACAATTTCAAGTGAGAATCAAGTTGCCATGTTTGCTTAGCAAGCCAGATCTTTGAAAAGAACTGCACTAATCAGGATCTAAATTAATATCATTGTACTCTTCATTGTGAACAACTTTTATATTGGAACGAATTCTCATATCGTGGAAATAAATCAGCTTTTTCCTACATTTTAACGATACGATATAAATGTAAAAAAAATATTGTATTGATTTTCTCTGTTTTTTCTTGGTTGATCTCGTAGTAAAAGTTGTTCAGCACTTAAAAACTAAGCTCGTATAAGAAGGTAGCAGTGGCGAAGGTTCCATACATCTCGATTCCTACCGGATTCCCTTTGAAAAATGGTAGTCAGTATTCTATAGACAAATAATATAATTACACTAAACATTTGTACTCCGGCTACCTCTTACAAAAATTGACCCTTCGCTACTGGAAGGTACGTCACAAAATTTATTCGCAGTTACTACGCATATGACAAAAAGACGGTCTAGCTATTAATGTAATGGCGTATTAGTAAATTAATATTACCTACTGTGCACCAAATACTTGCTGGACCAATGTGCACCTTTTTTTTTTTTCTTTGGAGTTGTTTGCAGTGACTTTTGATCGCATGATAATCAACAATAGAATGAGTTTTCCAATAAGCATTCAATTTTCCTTTCCCGACTTATCGACGCTGAGTGGGATTACATTTTCTTTTTTTTTGAACTTATGGTTTTATTAACCTAGTTTTCTTCTCTTTCAAATAGGAACTGACATTTCATGATGTAGTTGGTTTCGTTATAAAATACACGAATATAAATCACACCAACTGTAACCGTGAATTCACCAAACGATTCTAGATTTTCTTTAAATAAAAAACGTTTTTTTTAATGCTTTTTGTGCTATAATCATTGTACTGAATTCATGGTAACGATTTGCACGTCTCTGTCGATTACACTCTTTCTTATATTCTTGGTTTTTTCATTTAATTAGTATTACCTCAAGCGGCGTAAATATAGAAACCTTTGTGGTAACTATATTTTCGAGCCGTTTGGGGTTGAAACTCTGGGGTCGTGGGGTCCGAGTGCTCATAGCCTGTTTAAGGAAATTTCGAAACGCCTTGTTGACGCTTCCCGTGACCCAATGGCTGGATTTACTTTGGCCAGAGGCTAAGTGTTGCCATACAACGTGTCAACGCCGCCAGTCTCTTGGGCATATTACCAGCTGACAGCGTTGAGGAGGAGTTTTTTGATGCCCTTTTGTAGTTTGTTGTTAGTTTATTTAATAGTTTTTAATTAATAATGTGTTTAGTTAGTTTATTCAAATGAATAAAATTACGGTTCATAATAGAGATCTTAAGTAGTATTTAATTCAAAACTTTTACTTACCCATTATAATATCTTAAAAAAATGTCTTCTATTCGGTTTGTTCTGTCTGGCAAGATCCCTGAAACAAAAATGAAAATGTTTGAAATTTCACGAAATAACTTGCATAGTAAACGTAACATGAATTCGAAAATAAATTGTAAAATCAAAAATACGACTACGGACTATCAGCTGTTGCAATTTTTGCGAGAAATACAATTAGTATCACCACCCAAATATATGAATAAATAGTTTTAAAACTACCAGAAACTAGATATTATATGCGAAATGCGTATTTTTCATTTTAAAATCATTTGAATTTACGTTACGTATCCACACGTTCTGCGTAAATCGGCTGAAAACCCGACGCGAACAAAACAAAACAGCTCTTTTTCTTTCCAAAAATGTGGCCCTGGAAACAAATGGGGACTGTTAGTTGGGACTGGTCACCTCTTAGCTGCCACGGTTTATTTTAATTACTTTTTTTTTCATTGTTGATTTAATCTTTTACTTTGGACGCTCTTAATGTGCAAGTCTTTCTACATCGTTCTCACATATATGTATAATCTCAACATGAATGATGTAACCAAGATTTTGTAAAAATATTTTGATTTAAAAGAGTGTCCATGGAGTTCCTTGCCCATTCTTCTCCATAGAGATCTACGCTTTGGAATGTGCAACTACAGTACTTTCTCAAGTTATTATGTCTTGTGACTGTGACTGTAGCTTCGCTTCTTTTGACATTCAAAAGTGCCTGTCGATTCGAAAGTCGACTAAAAAAGAAAAATACTACATAAATATCCAAAAGTGTGAAAAATATAATTGGGAAAAGGCTAGATAAATAATGATGATGATCTAAAATTGTGAAAATCTGGACATTACCGTCGCCAGTAATACGGTCAACTATTCTCTTGAAGAAACCGGCGGATATTCCCGTCACACAGTACGTTATTAAAAATAAATAAACGATATTTTTAGAAAACATTGTAGCGTTTCACTTCGGCCTATTTATTTTGAGTACAGCAATGTTCAAAGATTTTCTTTTACTACTAAAAAACTGGGTTTTACTAAAAATAAATTATTCTTTCACGGTAGAGATAGTGGTTTTTATTGCGAAACCGTGGAAAAACTGAAAACAGAATGTCACGAACTTGTCATTATATGTGCGTAAGAAAATTTGAATACAATGGCATGCAATTTTATTGCAGTACTTAGTGTTGAATGATTTTGCAATTTATGCAATTTGTAGAACGCAATGGAATATGGAGGGAGGCATTTGCCCAGCTGTGGGAAAGTACATGCTAGCTAAAATAATAATAATAGAACACAGTTGTTCAGAAAATGACAGAAATGTTTGGATCGGTTTTGTTTACTGATCTTTGATCGTTCAAGTTGCTTATTGATACGTCAGTGAAATGAAGATTTCAACAATATGGATATTCCAATATTGCAGTTGTTACTAATAAAATTCTATTAATGAAAACTTGCACTTGAAGCTGCGGCAAGTTATACAGAAGACCGAAGAGTATAACCTGCCTCTCTGTTTGGCGTTTGTGGACTACGAGAAAGCCTTCGATTCGATTGCGACTTAGGCTGTACTGCAGTCTCTCCAACGGTGCCAAATTGACTATCGGTACATCGAGGTGTTGAAGTGTTTGTACAAAAACGCCACCATGTCAGTCCGACTTCAGGACCAGACCTCGTAACCTATCCTTCTGCAGCGATTAGTGAGACAGGGAGACGGCATATCTCCGAAACTGTTCACCGCTGCACTGGAGGATGTCTTCAAGGTTCTGGACTGGAGAGGGCTAGGCATCAACGTCAATGGCGAGTACATCTCTCACCTTCGGTTTGCCGACGATATAGTGGTCATGGCTGAGACCATGGAGGACCTCAGTACTATGCTCGATGACCTCAGTAGAGCTTCCGGAAGAGTGGGTCTTAAAATGAACATGGACAAAACCAAAGTCATGTTGAATGCCCATGTAACACCCACTCCTATCAAGATCGGAGACTCTACACTCGAAGTTGTAGACGATTATGTCTATCTGGGACAAACGATCCAGTTAGGTAGGTCTAACTTCGAGAAATAGGTTAATCGTCGAATCCGACTCGGCTGGGCAGCGTTCGGGAAGTTGCGTGGTATCTTCTCGTCCAACTTACCGCAGTGTCTCAAAACGAAAGTCTATGACCAGTGTGTGTTGCCAGTGATT
Source organism: Noctua janthe (assembly GCA_910589295.1). NCBI lineage: Eukaryota > Metazoa > Arthropoda > Insecta > Lepidoptera > Noctuidae > Noctua > Noctua janthe. The sequence goes on from OU342561.1 coordinate 7,448,832, forward strand.
ACATACGGGACCGAAACGTGGTCGCTCACAATGGGCCTCATCAGAAGGCTTAAAGTCACCCAAAGGGCAATGGAGAGGGCTATGCTCGGAGTTTCCTTGCGTGATCAAATCAGAAATGAGGAAATCCGTAAGAGAACCAAGGTTACCGACGTAGCCCGAAGAATAGCCAAACTTAAATGGCGGTGGGCAGGGCATATTGCTCGTGGAACGGATGGCCGATGGGGCCGGAAAGTTCTGGAGTGGCGACCGCGAACTGGAAGACGTTGCGTTGGAAGGCCTCCCACTAGGTGGGCCGATGACCTGGTAAAGGTTGCGGGGATTCGCTGGATGCGAGACGCACGGGATCGGTCAATGTGGCGACACTTGGGGGAGGCCTATGTCCAGCAGTGGACGTCTTTCGGCTGAAATGATGATGATGATGATGAATGAAAACTTTATGTCACGATTGACCTTCAGAATGTATTAGAAAATCATGTTTATAAATATCTTAGGCAAGCGCTACATCTTACTTGGACGTAGTTACTATACTGAGCTCATCACAAAAAGACGAACTAGTATCATCATCATCTGCCTAGCCTTTTCCCAACTATGTTGGGGTCGGCTTCCAGTCTAGCCGGATGCAGCTGAATACCAGTATTTTACATGGAGCGACTGCCTATCTGACCTCCACAACCCAGTTAGTACTGGGTAATACGATACCCCTTGGTAAGACTGGTTGTCCGACTTTTTGGGGCCACAGACTAGACGAACTAGGCATACCTAACCACCTGACTAACTAAGTATAATCGGATCAGGTTAGTATTTTATGGAAACTAACTGAATTGCTGGGGGATCACAAAAAGATCATTTATTAAATTTTAATACAAAACATGAATGGACACTGTCCATTAATATTTTGAAGAAATAAATGTGGGAATCATTAGGGATCGATTATTTTCATCCCAATACCATAAGGTTGAATTTTCCCTCTTTTACTCGTTTCAAGTTTTATCGTAACAAGTCACATGAGGTAACAGGTGTGTAACCGGTATTAAGTTACTTAAGGGCTTTTCTTATTTTATGTGCGGAACGGATTGAAGTTTTCCGGAAAATGAAAAGGTTTATTATTCCTGACATAGATGATGACCTACCTACTTATATTATTTATGTCAACGAGATCAAATTACGAGGTGTAATACGCAAAAGTGCGATTAGACTAAGTTGTTTTTGAGTTAATTATGTACTAAAGTAAATGCGTGGGTAAGTAGCCTTAAGCAAATAACAACTAAAGCTACAAATTTGCATTTCCACTTAGCATAGTATTTATGTGTTACTTAAATACAACAATGTCAGTACTCATTACGAGGTGTGAGGTTTAAAAAACCATACATATTTAGTATTTACATATTTGTAGTTTCATTAACCTGTACCCTCTTTAAATGAATGGTTAACTATTTTTTTTTTTCATTTTTTTTACGACAGTGTTTATAAGTAATTTTAACTTAACAACGCCATCAAATTTCCTCCAAAATGTCGTCTATCTTTAGAAATAATTTGAAAAGACCAATTTATACACGTTACAACGTCACATACAAATATAAGTACAGTCCCGAGCACTAATGTGTACTACCGGGCTCACTGACGGTCGACCACTTTCACCCTTATGCCCTGAGTCATAAGGTTGAAAACTGGTCGACCGTCGGTAAACGCAATAGTACAGTTACGAGCACCAACATATAAACACTTAACAACTTTTAAAAGTGTTTCTTTCCTAATGTTCTGATAAAAATTTCATGTTGTTACGAACATAGTATTTTGGAACTTATATTATTACGAAAGCGATTCTATCTCCAAGTTACAATCGTTATTTCTCGCGAAAAATGTTTTTAAATTTAGAAAAGTGTATACATATACGTGACTGTACACATGCAGCGACTGATCGAAAAGTGATTTTCTTCGTTAATAGAGACTGTAATTGGATGTTCTGTCCAACTTTTTTTGGAACCCAAACTGTTATGAAATTCAAAGTCCTATTTGAAAGATGAAATCGTTATTCCACAAGCAATTTGATTAGAAGTTTGGTCAGTGTATATATATCAATGTTCATGGCTGTGCACACTCTCATGAACGAGGTGTCGTGTCAAAGTGAAGCGCCACGGGTTTGACCCGAGTTCTCGGGCCGGCTGACCCGGATCGTCCCATTAATATAAAACGTAAACAACAATACAAAAAAAAAAAATAACTTTTATGACCCTGGCTGGAGGCCTTACTCTCAAGGCATCCACAGGATAGTCCGGTTAAGCAGAAGCTAGCCTCATAGGTTGACCTGCGAGATGTCAAGTCGAACAAAAGAAAAACGCCTTCATAATTTTATTGATTTAATTTGCGATCAAATATCATTACTCCGCAAAAAAAATTAATGCTTTAGAAATAATTCAGTTCATACGACACATGCATAAGTGAAATTATTTCATAGTTCAAAAAACAGTGATATTTATTCCTTTTACAATAAGGTTGAAAAACTTTGTCGCTATCAGAAGTAAAATATCTATGAAATGACTGTATACACTCTCGTGAACAAGCTGTCATGTCATTGAGACGCGACACGGGGTTGACCTGAGTACTAGGGGCGGCTGACCCGGATCGTCACATTAGGAATTCATGAAACATCACTCTTCCATTGATATTTAGAGCTAAACGTTTAACATTTGCGTGATTATTTTTCGCTGTAGTTTGGTATCGGTAATTTGAGGTGGAAAATTAGTTCCTAGTTTAATAAGTATCATGTACTTTAAAGGTTACAGAAAATACTCTCAAGTACACAATATGAATATTTTTAAGTTATTTTGAAGGACTTTAAATATACTGTTTTATAATTGTAAATTAATATCTAATAATAGGATCTCCGATTTAGTTTACAACTCTCATGTGAAAAGACAGCTGAAGGAATTGCCTAATTAAAAGTTTTAAGTAGCTTTGGCTTTGTATTCGAAGGACTATTTTATATCAAAGTAAACTAGTTTTTCGATATTAAAATTAATGCTAACCATATGTACTTAGGTTTTTAATATAAAACGAATAAATACTCATTACTCATACTGCCAGTGTGAGCACATACGATCATAAAAATACTTTAATTTAATAGAGTGTGCGGTTTTTCCTAACGAGGTGGTCGTCGGTATGCTGAGATAGTAATCGATGTTTATGAAATGAAAATAGCTTATACTATAACTGATACTATAGTTAAGTAACTTTTAAAGTGTGAAAGTAGGATTATGTAATCTATACTAATATTATAAACTATTAAATAAACTAACAACAAACTACAAAAGGGCATCAAAAAACTCCTCCTCAACGCTGTCAGCTGGTAATGTTCCCAAGAGACTGGCGGCGTTGCCACGTTGTATGGCAATACTTAGCCTCTGGCCAAAGTAAAAACTAGCCCTTGGGTCACGGGAAGCGTCAACTAGGCGTTTCGAAATTTCCTTAAACAGGCTATGAGCACTCGGACCCCACGACCCCAGAGTTTCAACCCCAAACGGCTCGAAAATATAGTTACCACAAAGGTTTCTATATTTACGCCGCTTGAGGTTTTAATTAATAATGGATTTAGTTAGTTTATTCAAATTAATTATAGTTTGATTGAATAAAAAAAAAAAATATTATAAAGAGTTAGTTGTGTAAGTTTGTATGTAGGGGTAATCTCCGGAACTAATGATTCAATTCTAAAAATTCTTTCACTGGCAGAAAGCTACATTATTGGTGGGTGCTATAACTACTATAGGTAATTATATTTAAATCACGTATATTAGTCGAGCTATCACAATTTCTGCAGACTAAGTCGCGGGCGAAGTGCTAGTCTGAAATATCTGTGATGTTTTAAGATAATTTATATAAGAAATTAGTTGGTTGGTAGCCCTTTTTTTTTGGCCTCCCACTCTGGGCGGAGTGGAGGGGAGTGTCAGACTTGTACTGACTAAAACCCATCCATGCTCCTTCTTTGCCCTTTGTGTTCCAGAGCCTCGGTATCTCTTTCGAACAGTCCCGCAGCCCTGGCAGGCATCTGCCCATGCGGACCCCTACTCGCTGCTTTACATGTACCTGTTGAAATACTTGTTTAGTTAGATCTGTTACAATCCCTATAAAAAATTGTTTGTGTGGTGACACAATACTCGTGACCACTTTATTTGATGTTCGTGCTATGAGTACAATGCATCCGGCACAACCTGGGCAGTAGGCCTTCCAACCAACTGGACTGAATAGTTAGTCAGTTTCACGGTCTCTATTCAGGAGATGTAGGTACCTCTTTTGCGTATATCTAGCTATTGCCTGCATGGTCGCCCGCGTGGCGTTTGAAAATTATCCCTCAAGAACGTAGTATCATCATCTGCCTAGCCTTTTCCCAACTATGTTAGGGTCGGTTTCCAGTCTAACCGGATGCAGCTGAATACCAGTATTTTACATGGAGCGACTGCCTATCTGCCCTCCACAACCCAGTTAGTACTAGGTAATACGATACCCTTTGGTAAGATTGGTTGTCAGACTTTTTGGGCCACTGACTACCTAACCACTGTCAAAGATCTACAAATGACAGCCGGGACCAACAGCTTAACGTGCTTTCCGAGGCACGGAGGAAACTCGGTATGTAATGGGTGGACACCCATCCACAGACAAACCTAGGCAAGCACGGCTTAACCTAAAGATCGATCTGAGCGGCTGTTATTGTTTAGCCACGAGCTTCTCCGCTCCGCTTACAAGAACGTCGTATAAAGATACATATAACATTTTACAATTAACCTAATTCCTAAGTGTCCTGAGGTCATAGTCTACTTGAGTTATCAATTTCGTTAAAAAAATCTGTTCATGTGGTGAAAAAAACCTTATCGACAGGCAGACGAACAGCGTTGCTTTCGTATTAATAGTATTGGTATGAATGTCAGCCACTCCTAGCGATAAGTTTCGTATTTTACCTACTTGTGACTCCTGTAATGATGTTTGTTCGGTTGATCGATAGCCACACTATATCCAGCTTGACACCACACGGGACTGTTGGTTGCTAGCCAGTAAAAAAACAATATGGTGGCTAGGTATATTTGGGAAGTCTCCCGTGATCCCGCCATCAGCCCGCAACGGACTCGCCTGGTAGATTAAGCAACCCCCTCTTCTTTCTCAAAGAAGAGACCTGAGTACCAGCAGTGGAAACTTCTTAGGCTGATTATACAAGATGTAAACGGACCCTTCACGAAGCCGGCAACCAAGCATTCTGTACCTACATCAAACTAAGTAACTCTGTGCAAAATTGCTGGGAAACGACTTTTTTTTTTGGGGTGAATAATCTCGTTTTACGATAGGACTCAATGTAACGCAATCAAAAAATTGTGATGATGGGTGAGTGTAAAGGAAGTTTTTAAAATGAAGTTCTAGCATTAAAAACTTGTACCCATTTAAAAAAAATCTTGTGTAAAAGTTGGAACTTTGACCCCACCACATATCTCCGAAATTAGGAGATTCCCAGGTATGGTTTAGAAGAAAAAATTATCGCGATGACGGGAGCCATTTTAGATACAATATTGCTTTGTGGGTAAAGAATGCGAAGACTAAGTAGGCATATAGTCACACCTAACACTGATTCATATTTTTGCTAGAAAACGGCGAAGATAACAAAATGTTATTTTATTAATGTGGAGGTGCCAGGGTTTATTGCAATTTGCAGGTCAGTGTCAAGTTGTATGTTGATAAAAAATGAGTCGCACAAGTAACACGTAAGTTCATTTACACCCATTCAATAACTATTTCATGAAAAAGTCATTAAATAGGGCTAAATGAACTTAGAGGGTTGTATTAATGATTTTAATGATTATAATTCTGTAACAACATAAGTGTTACTTGCGCGACTCATTTTTTATCAACATACAACCTGACAGTGACCTGTAATTGCGAAAACGGAAGAAAATTTGATTTTCGCGGGGGACCCTGCCGCTTCCACCTTAACCGTTAGTTAAAACCAAAGGTGTGCTGTTTGGACGGCGAGTTATGGGCTAGCTCGCCGTCCGGCCGTCTTATGACGACAGGCCGCGTCGACGGCGCGTTCGTGTTCCACGCGCGCCTCAAAGAGATGTCAGCAACCGAGTAGGGGTCCGCATGGGCCGATGCCGCCAGGGCTGCGGGACTGTTCGAAAGAGATACCGCGGTCCTGGAACACAAAGGGCAAAGAAGGAACATGGATGGGTTTTAGTCAGTACAAGTCTGACACTCCCTTCCGCTCCGCCCAGAGTGGGGGGTCATTTGATGATTTCCCATCCGAAAAAAAATAAAAAAAAAATAGGTGTGCTGTTTCTTGTTTGTATAACGAGGCCAGTGACTCAACCACTCTAGAACCTAAATACCGAAACATGTTTCAAGGTTAGCAACTTAATGATTCTAGTCAGGTAGCTTTGAAGTCAAACCGTCACAAATAAATGTGTTTTATTTCATTAAGTAGAGTAAACTAACTAAATACATTATTAATTAAAAACTATTAAATAACCTAAAATAAATAAACTAACAACAAACTATATAAGGGCATCAAAAAACTCCTCAACGCTGTCAGCTGGTAATGAGCCCAAAAGACTGGCGGCGTTGCCACGTTGTATGGCAACACTCAGCCTCTGGCCAAAGTAAAATCCAGTCCTTGGTTCACGGGAAGCGTCAACTAGGCGTTTCGAAATTATTTCGTTTCCGTCTCAATGATTCGAAATTATCGAGATAATTATTTTCTTTGATAATTATCATGACAATCCATGCTAAATCATAACTTGATCTGTTTAATTTTTTAAATTTATTTACTAAAATATGATGTAAATATAACATGATATGCATAGTTACTATTTGTTTTATTCTTTGAAAGTAGCATTGAATATTAACTTCAGTTTATTTATTTTTCGTTTGTGATTAAAAATTCTGTTAACACACGATTTTTGTGACTGTTTTTTTTTATTGGATACGCGCAGAAGCGGCAAGTCACGTTGGGATACTCGTGAATTGTATTGTTTTACAATTTTTGTTATTATCACTTCGAACCCTGATTTAATTTAAAGACAGGTTAATAAATATCCTATTGTCGAATTTAAGAAGGACAAACTCGAGTGTTTGTGAGGATGGATGTTTGTTACGCTTGCATGGAAAAACTATTGAACGAATTTGGATGAAATTTGGAACACAGATAGTTTTTAACCTAGATTATCATAGGATACTTTTTATCCCGGTAGCATTGTCCTTTGGGGCAATTACCGAAGTCCACACGGCCGAAGCCGCCGTCATAAGCTAGTATTTACAAAAATAAAATGTGTTGGTACTTTTGTGTTTCTTATTAATGCAACTACAGCTATAATCTACATGTTACAAAGTCGCCTCTTTATGTGTGTCCGCTTTAGAATTTGTGAACGTGCACACCGGATTTTAATTCGGCTTTCACCATCATTTTTCCCAAGATCGCAGTATTCCATAAATAATACAGTGTGTATACAATGTAGTACTCATAAGCATAATCAATATTTTAAATCTATTTAAAACAAGGAATGAAATTTGTTGAAAATAACACGAAAATTTTACAATTATTTCATAATAATATCAATAACAGAATTATTTGATTTTAAATTTTGCTGCTGAATATTCGAATGACAAAACGGTAAATATAAGAATTCATTTTAAGTAAAATAATAAAATGAATCAAATAAACCGTACTGCCGCGCGCTCCATACTAGTCAACAGTCAAACTTTCAGTAAATATGCATCCGACTATCCGATCACTAATCATAACTTAAATAATCAATCTCCAAGGACGTAATGGGTACTAAAAATATGAACGAGTTAAATCATAACATCTTTATTTTCTACAGACCTATGGAATGTGGCAGCATCAAAAAACCTCACAAAAAAAAAACCAATCCCTTTACAAAGTCATTGACATGACAATACCGTTATCAGTGATCCCCAATGATCTCACGTGTCATGTGAAGCGTTATTGGGACGTCGGAACATAATGTCTTAAACAGTGTGTTTCTGAAATGTGTTGGTTATAAGGTCTTTATTTATGAAATTGCCGTTATTTTCTCACATTTAGTTCTGTTTGTAACTTTGACGTATACTTATAATTATATTTACCTAATTCCATATTTTTTATTTGATTGGGCTGTACTTTAATAAAAAAAGTTAAGGTACAGTAACTTGTAAACAGGTATGGACAAATTGAAAACACGTTTAAAGACTCCAGACACTAGCAGATACTGTACTGAAATACAGTCAGTGTCCGATGTCCACAGTTTACCAACTGCACACCCGTTTATTTGATTAATTGTTAAATTACGTACCTTTTAGAGTTTAAAAACTGTGTCAAAACACCTTTTTCAAGATTCAAATTTTTATCATAGACTGTGTTTTGAGAATTTAAGATACGCTGTACACCGCAGTTTTTTTAAATCTACAGTTTGCAATTGCATTATACATAATCGGTTCAGACGATTCCAAGAAAAAAAAATTCTATGGAAATATCACTTTTCACGAAATCGACCATACAAATATATATACTTTAACCACTAATATAAAAAAAAAAAAAACCATAAAACTAAACAACTTTTTGTATGGGACCCACATCGTATCGCAAAAAAAAATTCAACTGTCAAATAAATATTTCAATGCCCCAAATGCAAGGGACAGCAGATTTTTTTCGTTGTTCCATACCAATAGTCCACACTCTTCATGACATTATGACCACGCCTTTTAGATACATGATGGTTGCGTTCCGTGATAACTGCAGAAGATAACGTGTTTGTTTTAAAGTGCCGCCAACCATATCGTTACGGTTTGGTTAACTCTAGGGCTGTACTTTAATAAAACAAGTTAAGGTACAGTAACTCGTAAACCGGTATGGATAAATTGAAGACGTGGTTAAAGACTCCAGACACTAGCAGATACTGTACTGAAATACTGTCAGTGTCCGATGTCCACAGTTTACCAACTGCACACTGCACAGCCATTTGGAATACACAGTTATCTATAATTTTTAATCTAAAATCGTGGTCGTGAAATCCACTGTGATATGAAGAATTGAGCAGTCACAGAGATGGACAATTAAAGTAACTTTGTGTGAACTTTTAGATATACCAGGATATACAGGGTCAATAGCCTCTCGTAGAAAGAAGATCTGTGTCTCAGGTGTGGGAAACATGAAAGGCCTATTCTAAACAGGGCTAAATTTAATTAGTTTGCAAAACTCCGCAAACGTAACGGGTTATATTTAAAAACGATACAACAAAAATTGTTTTAATGTTATATACCGCTGGTATTGTAGTAACTTACCAATTAGTATATTCTTTAATTAAGCGATCCGAAGCTACAAAGTACATTCACCTTTGAGAATCACAGGGCGTGACAACCAACCGTGTCAAGTAACGGATTCAATAGCACGGTAACATAAACAAGAATTTGTCGTTGTTATCCTATAACTAAAATAAAAATCCCGACAACTGAAAAATCACGCTCTAATTAAAATCGAGGTATACAGGGTAAAATCGACTCCTCCTCTCGTTGAAGCTGGTTAAAATCTAACCTATGTTACCCGGACTATAATAACGAATCGATTGACACCTTATTCATCAAAATCGGATGAATAGTTTAGGCGCTACGAAGGAACATACGTAAATACAAACACATACATACACAGACTGCTAAAATCATAACCCTTCCTTTTGGCTTCGCCGTAGTCGGGTAAAAATAACATAAAACATTATAATGACTTACTATCACCTCGTAGTAGATAAGCAGTGATAAGGAACAATGTACGAGTGTAGTAGGATATTAATAGTGTGAGATAATGATATCAGATACGGTAACTTCCTTGAGATTATTTTAAGAATTAAGACGAGGTTGAAAAAACTTTTGGCCACCTTGTGGCGTGTTTGGTTTTGTTTTAGTCTTCCTTGTTCTTTCATAGCAAAAGAGATTTTGTTGAGATGTCAGCTAGAACTTAATCAAATCAAAAACTTATGAAAAGTCTTATATTCAACGTTTATATTAAACTTTACCCAAAACGCAAATATTGATCGAAAAGCTGATACACAGAGGTGTTTCTCAGAATGATATTTGCCCATTATTGTCATTATTTTATTTATTTTATTGTGTTTGGGTGGTTTACAGCTAGCAATACAAAAAATTAATAGCGAGGCAAACAACGATAAGCCATTCACAAGCCTCCTTCATTATATCGTATAAATGCTGTTGCTAAGTATAAATGAATTAATTACTCTTACTATTAATGTATATTTTTTATTATTTCATAATTTTCTCGTATGTTTCAATTGAAAAACATTGCCCCAGTCAAAGGAATTCCTCCTGTATCGCGGGTGCGTTTACAAACATTTAAACTCACATAAACAAACAGCCAGATCCGGATCCAAAGAGATTTACCGTATTATAAGACTAAGAGCGAATTTCATCGATCAAACCGAACATGACCAGCACATCATCGCGTTCACAACCTGTCAGTGTCAATCTTCCACAACAATGATGACACTGACGGCTTTTGAACGCGGTTTAGATGAGCCGGTCGAGTTATGTTACATTGGTGAAATCTGCCCTTATTTATCCCATGTAAGTAGAAATCCAAGAACGTGAAGCTTGGCACAAGAACGTGGAGCTTGGCACAAGAACGAGAAGTTTGGCACAAGAACGTGGAGCTTGACATAAGAACATGAAGCATGGCACAAGAACGTGAAACTTGGCACAAGAACCTTGAGCTTCGCACAAGATCGTGGAGATTGGCACAAGAAAGTGGAGTTTGGCACAAGAACGTGGAGCTTGGCACAAGAACGTGGAGCTTGGCACAAGAACGTGAAGCTTGGCACAAAAACGTGGAGCTTGATACAAGAACGTGGAGATTGGCACAAGAACGTGAAGCTTGGCACAAGAACGTGGAGCTTGGCACAAGAACGTGGAGCTTGGCACAAGAACGTGGAGCTTGGCACAAGAACGTGGAGCTTGGCACAAGAACGTGAAGCTTGGCACAAAAACGTGGAGCTTGATACAAGAACGTGGAGATTGGCACAAGAACGTGAAGCTTGGCACAAGAATGTGGAGCTTGGCACAAGAACGTGGACCTTAGCACGGGAACGTGAAGCTGGGCACAAGAACGTGGAGCTTGGCACAAGAACGTGGAGCTTGGCACAAGAACGTGGAGCTTGGCACAAGAACGTGGAGCTTGGCACAAGAACGTGAAGCTTGGCACAAAAACGTGTAGCTTGGCACAAGCAAAGAGAGGCTTGTACCCCGCAGTGGGTGAAGTCGGGCTATGAATGATGATAATGAACTGGAAATCCTATTAATTCTAGTTAGTTCCTATAAATTGTTTAACGGCCCCTGTACAGGCTTACGTCTAAACCAATCAGCACGCTTCTACGAATAATTATTCCTGGTATTCCAATTTGAAACCGTATGAATGGTCTGTGATTTCAGTGCAACTTGAATTTCAAGAAATTCATGTTAATTGGAGAGGATTTAATAGTATACTGATGCCCGGTTTCACCAACACTATGTGACACCTAAATACTGCGTTGTTGTCTCTTGTCAATTTTCCTTTCGAAGCTGAAACGAGTGTTGAGAATATAGCAATAAATTCTATAAATAAAGGTTTTACATAAAATCTATTACCTATGTAGTACATACCTATTATTACATATACAGGGTTGAAGGGACATCGACGTACAAATGTTACTGGTACTGGTACTTAAACTACCACGTGTTCAGTACGTCATTCCGAACCCTCCCTCCCAGATAGATTTTTTTCACCGGTAATTATAACAAAAACTGCTGTTTCTTATAAAAGTGCAATACCTACACGCTCAAAATGTATGGAACGGCAGATATTGATATTGTTAGCCTGCTTCATCCCATTGCTGGGCAAAGGCCTCTACAATATGAAAAAGCTGTTTTTTTTTTAAATAACCGATTAAAAAGTTTTATGTCGCGGAATCCGGAATACTGAACTGAATACGTGGCAACCGTTTGTGCGCCTTCCGCCCTGTATTTGGGCAAGCAAAAATAAATCATCATCACGTGCCAAATCTCAAGATAAAATAATTAATTGATAAGATATCTATTGCGTCTATACCTATTATATTTTTTGTGCGACAACTCTGAACTCTTTTTTATGTAATAGTTTTGACTCTAATTAATTGTTATCTGTGCATGTGTGTACTTGTGTCGTACACCAAGTCACGTCATGTCAATCATGTCATATCATACATTGTTAAGGCATTGTAAGGTTTCTTTATTTACATTTAAACGTTGTTTACATACTAACTACATGGTCGAGCGATTTATACCGTGTTTAACATGCTTATACCAGCGATTATAAATGCATTAGATATGTTTTTTTTTATGGTAGTAAATGAAGGTTATTTGTTATCATGATCATGATATTTATGTATGGAGAATGTTTATTTCAAAGAATAAATGATGAAGAATCAAAGTCGAATTGACTTCTTCGCTACCATCGACGGCGCTGTGAATGTGGAGAAGTTTTGGGCCAACAAAGAATACTGTTGTGCTATTACCACGAAGAAGAAAATCAACTACATACACATAGAGAATATGCCTTTAAGCAAGGCTTCAGTTATTTACAAGGCAATCAAACATCCTAAGAAGAAAATTCATTATTCAATTAAGTGATTTAGGAGACTCGACAAATAAAATTATCGCACAAGTGATATAATATCTTGCGCCACAACATTTTCTAAATGACATTGACACAATCGCAAGCATTACTAACTTAGTTTGCACGAGACATAACTTTTATCGCTATAAATCTTTGATAATGCTGTGAATCATGTGAGATAGGCATTATACATCGGCTTACTGTCGCCTCTATTTATAATTCTTCGCGAAGTAAACTTGACATACTGTTATTGCATTCTAATACACACGTAAGTGTAACGGCGAGTACACACATGGGCGTACTGCACCGCAACGCAACGCATTGTAAAAAACACCTTCGTATATTTTGCATGAACGAATGCATTCATGCGGGTTTAGGGTGCTTGCATAAAGATACAGGTTTTTCGATACGATTTGTTGCAAAAAAAAACTATTTCGTAGTTTTCAATAAACATTTAAGGTGTAAACGGATATTTCACGAAGCCGTCAACCAAACATTCGGTAAATCAAACTATCAACTCTACGCAAAAAATATTGCTGGGAAACGACGATTTTTTGGGCTGAAAGTAACACACTCAAAACATTGTGCTGATAGACGCATTGAATAGTACGGGTGTTGTGAGGGTATTTAAAGAAAAGTTATAACTTTAAAAAAACTTGTAAAAAATTTGGAACTTTGACCCCAGATATCTCCTTAACTAGAAGGTCCCCAGGTATGGTTTAGAAACAAAAAAAATATCGGAATGACGGGGAGAATATGTGCCTATCGACTTCGTTAAGGGTATTATTATAGTGTAAAGTTACTTAGTTTGATGTACAGAATGCTTGGTTTGGCTTCGTGAAGGGTCTGTTTACACCCTGTATGCACTAGCCTTAACATAGCATTGCTTATGCCTCGAGTCACGAGTCGGCGTATGAATTTTAAATTACTGCGTCCGCATACATGATTTTTTCTCCCACTTCTCATTCACATATGCTAATAGCCTGTACCCTACTACTTTGCTCGTGTTAATTAAGGGTTTTATTTCTACTGAAACCTTACAGGGGTTCTGTAGGGCTACGCTGCGTTTAAAATTCTAGAACAGTCATTAATTGTAATTTGTATCTTGCTTAAAATTGAAGAAATCTAGACATCTGTCACTTTTTACCACAGACGCTAGACGGTTAAATTCTCTGGCTTTTTCGAGGGAGCTTCTTTTTTACTTGTGACTCTTCTAGTGAAACAAAAAAAAATGGGATAACATATCATCTGCCTAGCCTTTTCCCAACTATGTTGGGGTCGGCTTCCAGTCTAACCGGATGCAGCTGAATACCAATATTTTACATGGGGCGACTGCCTATCTGACCTCCACAACCTAGTTAGGGTTACAGGGGAATACAATACCCCTTGGTAAGACTGGTTGTCAGACTTTTTGGTCCACCTATAACGACTGTCAAAGATCTACAAGTGACACCCGGGACCAACGGCTTAACGTGCTTTCCGAGGCACGGAGGAAACTCGGTATGTAATGGGCGGTCACCTATCCACAGACCAACCTAGACAAAGAGCGACTCGAGCGGCTGTTATTATTTAACCACCTCCGTTTAGCTCCACTCCGTTTTATTAATAACATAATCAGCCTATAATTGCTTCCTCTATGAAGGCACAGGCCTCCTCTCTGCAAGAATGAGAGGTATAATTGATAGTAATAATTATAGCCTATATTTTAAGCTGTGTTTCATTAATTTAGACTGTAGAGGACGGCTATACACAAAGTAAAGGGCTGAATTAGGATTGCGAAATAAAGCACGTTTTTTTAAATAGAATTCTAAGGTCATGTTCAAGAATGAGTTTGGTTAACAGCGGAAGCATTATTAATAGTATTTAATAATACATCACGTAATCACGTAGTGTTATGGTTATTATGGGAATGGTATGCTTTAATTGCTATATGATTAATTATGTTATCCGATTGTGCAACTGTTAGAATGTCAACAATTATTTTCTTGGCAGCATGCAGCTCTGTAGAATCGTTGGTTCGGAAAGCAAGGAAAAATAGCAAATAATATAAATCGATTGTAATTTCTTTCATTAAGGTCAGAATCAGAATCATTTATTTATTCATGTCGATCCAGCACTTCTTGCAGTCGTTGTAGTGTTGCCATGATTTTGACATTCATCATTATTAACCACTTGACCAATGAGCTCAAGGTCTTATTGCAAGCGCAAGGCAAGGCAAGAGGAGTTCGATTCCTGGGTCGGGCAAAGTGTTATTGGATTTTTCCATTAGAAATTTCTCAGTAGCAGCCAAGAAGTCTGGATCTATGTCCGGTTGATGACACTAGGTTCGCCTCCTATGACATGGAACTTTAACATAACTACACCTCTGCCTAACCGTTCGGGGAATACAGGCGTGATGTTATGTTTGTACCTGGGCTCACGTGATGGATTACCCAATCCCTCTTTCAGAGAGCAGGCTTGTGTCCCAGCACTGGGAAGATTATAGACTAATTATGATTATTTAATTATTTCAATCATTTGTATTGCATCCGTCATCAGTTTACGACGCATGTATATTAGACAGTTAACTGAAGAATGCAATAAATTGGTTCAATCAGTCCACACTCGACCGCAATCGATTTGTTGGAATGATTGCTCCGCTCAATTTGTTTGTCCCATAAGCATACTCATATGCCATGCGATGTTGATTCGTTGCGTAAATTTATTGTAGGTCTTATTTTCAGGGGTGTATTTGATCCATAAAGAGTAAGCGACGACTAATTATCGGGCCAGCACTGTCCCTCCATACTTAAAGGATTAATATAAGATTTTAAATTATCCTGGTCACTAACATTATTATAACTAGAAGACGGATTTACCATGTTTATTGTTTTCTTTGAGTTCTCGATATTTCGGTGCTGTTGCAAGCACCATGATCACGGATAAACTGAAGTTATTGCGGGTGGGTGAAAAAAACAAATAAACATGGTAAATATCCCGTCTTCTAGTTATAATAATTAAAGGATTAATGCTTGAACATAATAATATTTTAAAATCAAACAATTTTTAAAAAAGTAACCATGGAGTTTCTTGCCGATTCTTCTCCATAGGAAACGACCCGAACCGCGCCCCTTTTCTCCACGTTTTATAAGTGCACATGTAGGCCTATGTTAAATAAAATATTTTGATTTTGATTTTATCCAGGTCTATTTTCCCCGGTCTCATCTCCAAAGACCGGTCGCCTTTGGAAGAATAAAAATAAAAATTACTATGAGATACGAATGGGAGTGTATCCCTCTGCAATGTATCCTTGTATAACTGATTGCTTAGGTAACATATCACATAACATGACACCATCCCATCTGTATTCCCAGAAGGGTTAGGTAGAGGTGTACCGACAGTTGGGCTGCTGCACAGACCTTTGCCAGGTAACTGGCGAAAGTTTAGGCAAAATTAAATTCCTATGAACCGAACACAAATTCAGACTTCGAACTGACTGCTACTGACATATTTCCAATGATGGAAAAACCCAATAATACTACTGATATTAATTATAGTAAATAACTGTCGGCTTACATTCTTCTTCTTTTTAGCGTGTCGATGGCAATCTAAATTGTGTCAGCCCAGAACTGAGCTACTAGTTTGGCGCTTTCGGTAGCGTCCATCAGTTCCTGTAGTGAACAAACAACAGGACACGCATGACACGATGTTAAGTTCCCCATCGTTTGTAGAGCAGCAACACTCCAGGGCAGAGTCATTAATGAATCTCCACCTGAGCAGGTTTTCCTTGCTACGACCAACCTGGATCCGGAGTCTATTTAAAGACTTCCAGTTCAGCCATGGAAACTCATGTCCAGGTGGGAGGTAATCAGCAGGTGGAACGAATGGGTAAGGTAAGGATGCACTAACGCCATCACATTGCCACAGCTTTAGTCTTTCCGTAGACCGCTTGCCAGTGAGTGGGGTGACACACTTCAGAAAGCTGTTTCGGCTTTTCAGCCTTTGCAACACGAGGGCATTTAGATGTAAAGGGTGTCGGGTGTCTGAAATCATTTTTGGCTCTTTCGCTAGAGCTTGCCTCTGTTCTGCGAACTTCTGGTGGCGCTATTCCTGCCAGTGGGTACAGCATCTGTGCCGGGGTCGCTTACATTTTTATTCCGTATCATCATCATTCTCCTACCGTTTTCCTAATTTATTAGGGGTCGGCGCAGCATGTCTTCTTCTTCCATACTTCTATATTACTCGTCATCTCAACAGAAACCTTATGTCTTGTCATATCCTTCACACAGTCCATCCATCGTTACTTTGGTCTTCCTCTACTCCTACCCATCCACATTATATTCATACACATTTTTATACCGTATGTTTTAAGAAAATGTATTAGTATTGTAAATTTTACTGACCTACATTACTGACGCCTAATAAAATCCTGCAACGATAACGGAACATTTCAGTATCGACGAAATTCTGAGAAATGCAACACGCACGCAGTTTTTTCAATACCTTTCAGGACGTGACGTATAAATCTATGTTACGAATCTAAGTCAATATCAATTATATTGCATTTTCGCTCTGTTTCGTAAGACCGAACCAAGGTCTTACCTAATTAATGAATTCCATCGAAGTATCGAACATTCCCTACAGAGTGGTTCAATCATTTGATTGCTATCGACCGGCAGAATAACACGAAGGGATATAATAAGCTGATTGATAATAATGATTAATTAATATCTCTATTGCGATCTCTAATAAATTAACGTTGGCTGATAATATTAACGATTAATTTATGTTTGTTACAAATGAGTTGGGTATGTGCGTAATTGATTAAAAGAAGTGATAGGGATATTAACTTTTTTTTAGTCATTTATGTATTGTTTGACTGCCTCGTTGGTCTAATCGCAAGCACGGCAGCTGAGCATGAGATCCTGGGTTCGATTCCCTAGGCCGGGCAAAGTGTCATTGGGTTTTTCCATCAAGAATTTCTTAGTAGCAGCTGCTACCGGGCTAACCGTCAACCGGTTAATGGCAATAGCCTCGCCCCCTATTACATGGGACTTAAACATAACTGTCGAAATGTGGGTGTACTATTAGGTACACCTCTGCTTAACCCTTCGGGGATTACAGGTGTGATGTTATGTTATGTATGTCATGTATTGTGTTTCCTTAGTAAGAATTAGGTATTCAAGGTAACTTGTAATTGGGTGCATTTAAATCTCATTAATATTTAAATTATGTACCACAATGTTTACTACTTCATTTAGATGGCTTTTGCTGTGTGCGTTTATGCAATAAAAATGGAAAATGATATAAACATAAAATAACTGTAACGAAAATAAATTGTGGTGAGCTATAGAAACAAGAAGTTTTAGAGTAAAATATGAAATAGTTAGGATTTACTATTTTAATGAAATGACTATGAAAAACAAATAAATTCTCTTAAAATTAACCTCTGGGATAGTAAACAGTGATTGTATAAAGTTACAGATTTTGTCGTTTAGGTTCATCATAAAAATAAAAACGCTATGGAATTTATCGACGATAGATTTTATCTCTTGAATGAACCATACCCGTGACCATACTGTTACAAATAGTGCGTTTTAAAACAAGTTTGCAAGTCACATTAAAACGGAAAAAAGTGGCTATGTTTAGGTAACCCAGACAAACATAACCCTGATATTTGTTGGAGTGTGTCTCAAAGTATCATCTATATATAGGGTCTAACTATTCATACACGAAATATTTTCAGGAAATCATCTAACGGCTATAACAAAGCCATTTCAAGGGATCTGAGTATATTTAAAAAAAAAAATTAATAATTTAAAATTACTTGACCCACAAAATAAATACTGGCTCCTTATTTTTAAGCATCCATTACGGTAGTTTACTACGTCGTATTACCTACTGTAATTGTTAGAATATGGTAGTAAAGGTTTTATGAAATAAGTCTCAAAAAATTTTAGAATTATAATAATTTTGTAAAAAAAAAAACACTCAGATTTTTTTTTTCGTTGCTATGGCGACTTTACTACTTATAGACGTTACTCTTAAAATATTTCGTGTATGAAAAGACCTTATATAATATATAAAATGGTAAACTGTCTGACTGACTGGGTGATATATCAACACACAGCCCAAACCGCTGGTCCTAGAGACATTAAACTTGGAGTGAAACTTCTTTGTGAAGAGTAAGTATATACTAAGAAAGGATTTTTGGGAATTCCACCCCTAAAGGGGTAAAATAGGGGATGGAAGTTTATATGTAACTTCGTCAATTTTGAAGTTAGGGTCTTCAAATTTTGTGTTTAGGCTGACGATTGATATTAATTTATTTATAGAAGAATTAATTTATACGTGTTACAGCCTTTTTGATAATTCTACCCCTGAAGGGTTAAAAACGGGTATGAAGTTAAGTAATCGGAAGCCGCGGGCAAAAGCTAGTAAATAAATAAAATAAATGGAAGAAACTGGAAATACATGTTAGACTATTTTACGGCTAAAAGCCGAAGTGCTAATTTCAGCCGGCTAAACATAGGTGCGGCCGGTGACAGTTGTGTATCCTTTTTAATATAGCTGTATTATTATTTCCTTTATTTATTTTTATACAAATCTTCTACATTTTTAAATATTTCATAAACTAAAAACAATAGAAAAAAAACATTTAAAAATATAAAAAATTGTAGTCCACCGGTATCGGGAACAGGGTCCAAGCTACCGGCGGTCAGGGCTCCAGAGAGAGGAACCTCCTAACAATACGAGCCGTGTCCAGGAGCACCGCTTTCTGAATCAAACCCTTGATCCAGCTGCCTAACGAGAGCCTCCTCAGGTATTGGTCGAGGCTCTTGGCAATTAAGCCATGGGCTGATACAACTATCGGCACAATGATCGCTGAGTCCACATCCCACATGTCGACAACCTCGCGAGCCAAGTCAAGATACTTGATTTGCTTATCTTTCTCGGCTTTCACGAGGTTCTCATCATGCGGGACCGTTATGTCTACAATCATTGCGCGCCGCTCTGACCGATCCACCACCACTATATCAGGTTTATTGGCTACAATAGTCCTGTCAGTGATGATGGATCGATCCCAGTACAATGTGATACTGCCATTTTCGAGAACTGGGTCGGGCACATACTTATAGTACGGTACTTCCGATTCCACAAGATTGTATTTTAGAGCAAGTTGCTGATGGATAATCCTGGCTACAAGGTTGTGTCTATGCAAGTACTCTCCGTTAGCCAGACGAGAACACCCGGAGATAATGTGACGGATTGATTCGCCTGGACGGTGGCATGCCCGACATATGTCAACCGTACCGTCCTTCACAATAAATCTCCGGTAGTTATTCGTCATCATAACTTCATCCATAATTGCACAGACAAAACCTTCGGTTTCTCCGAAGAGGTCCCCGGAACGTAGCCAGGCTACGGACGCTGATAGGTCTACATCGGGCCCATGCAGGGCCCGGAAAAAGCGTCCGTGAAGCTCCTTACTCTGCCATACCTCCATGCGGTCGTTAGTGTCAAGCACTACAGGTTTGCGCCAGTTCTCTTTAGCCAAGGAGAGCGGGGTGAGCCCCTTGTCCACCGCGACCACATCTCGATGCATCCCCACGTCGGTTTCAAGGAAATATTCCCTGAGACTGCATATCTCGCGATTGTGGAGAGTCTTAGCGTTTAAAAAGCCTCGACCCCCACACCTCCGCGGGATATACAGTCTCATAACAGAAGAACGCGGGTGATGCATTCGATATGCCGTCAACAATGTACGGACCCTCCTATCCAGGGCGTCTAGTTCTGTCTGAGTCCATTTGAGTATGCCGAAAGAATACATCAAAACCGGCATGACCCAACCGTTGAAGGCACGCACCTTATTGCCGCCTGATAAAAGACTATTAAATACTTTTTTCAGACGGCCAAAGAAGCGCTTCTTCAACGATTGCTTCATGTCTAGCTGTATTATTATTGTGTTACTTAATTTTGATTTTGATTTTTTGTTAAAAGATAATTTGTTGTGTTGTAGTGAAAGCTTTTAAATTGAAGTTGTATAATTGTTTATAAGTATAAAATTTTTGCATGCCAAATGGTAGAATGTACCAGGAACAAATAACTACTACTGTAACAACTCATGTATGTACCTACATTCAATGCAAATAAATTATTGCTGTTCTATTTATTGCTAGGACACACCGACCAAATGGATAAGGTTAGGTTAGGTTAGAACTGTAACCAAACGCGCGCGAGCCGAGCGAGCGCTACATCCAAATTGCTTGCATTCTAACCGAAGATAAGTAGGATACATCTAAGTTTAACCGGCTGCAACTAGCTGTATCCGGCTAAAACTAGGTGTAGCCGCACTTTGGCTATTAGCCGTAACAACTATAGGTACTATCTTAACAGTAAAGGTTAATTCACAGTTCGAAAGTATTGCACGGGATCAACATCGCCTCAACTCTAGCCGTCCGTGAGGCGAAAGTCACTTGTTTTTCCCGTAATTGCTATATTTTTTTGTTGTAGCTAGACCATACCTGGAAACGCAAAGCACGCAAAGTTCCAACTTTTCACAATATATTTTTTTAATAATGAGTTTTGAAACATCGTGAGGAAACCGGCATGTCCTAGAACCAAAAATTCGAAGACATGTGACATCTACCTACCGGCACGGGGCCCGCGTGGTAGATTATAGCCCATTCCCTGTCATAGAGAGGAGGCCTGCGTCCCACCAGTGGGAACATTAATAGGCTGATTATGCTTATGTTATGCTTATGTGTTTTAATGTTGTAACTTTACTTTTAATACTTCCACAACTCCTGTACTATTCAATGCATCCATCAACACAATTTTTTGAGTACGATACATTGAGTTCTACCGTAAAGAGTGATTTTTCACCAAAAAAAAGTCGTTTCCCAGCAATATTTTTTACGTAGAGTTACTCAGTTTGATGTACAGAAAGCTTTGTTGACGGCTTCGTGAAGGGTTACACCCTGTATACTGCCTTTGATCAGGATCAGCAAGTAAACCCGACGTGAGCCGATACCAATTCCGAGCAGTGCTTATAGGTGTGCTATGAGCTTAATGCTTGATTTAAACTAATACCGAGGACGACTAAACAATCTAAAGAAAAAAGAAAAATATTTATTTGTGTCCCACAGGATAAAACAAAATTATTAAGTGAACAATAAAACAAAAAAAAAATTGTAAAATTGTCAATTCAAATTGATGAATAAAAGCACGTTGTTGAATTATCAATGGCCGCCTCAGTATCGAATTGAACTTCTAATAGTATAATTATATTTGCAATCATTTGAAAACGGGTATCAGAGACGTACTACGTTATTTAAGTACTCTTAAAGTAACCGTTCTTTTATAATCTTGGCTGTCATCTGAGGCCAATTATCAGATAAAAAAGCGAAAATGTAACAGTTCTATTTCTGAGTAACTGTTTACCATATTTCGTAATGTTTTTATTGTGCTCTCAAAACGTATGATTTTGAAAAGATAACATAACCAGTTTTGTTTGTATTTTCCTACAAACCCTAAAAAGATAACTCAGTAATGTCTAAGTCATGATCAACAAAACGCCTGTTTGCAACAATGATGTCATGGCTCGAAAAATAAGAAATACTGTTTTTTTTTTTTTGGTTAGAAACCTTATATCAACAGATGAAAGGTTTATTTTACGTATTTCGTTACTTCATTTCATACTTACTTTCGTTAATTTTACATACAACTACAAACAACATTAAAAAATCTACATTTTTGAATTATGTCATCCTTGTCTCAAACGAGCGATATTTAATTATTCTGCTTTAGCAATGATGAAACAACAACCTCCTTCATTCCGTACCATCGAACTCTAACGATAAGATTTTAAATTACTGTGTCATTTCAATTTAAACGGCCGTAGCCATCTTATTTATGGTCATATAAACTACGTAGTTAACAGAGATTGTCCATGGTTCACGAGCATGACTCAAGTCTGGATTCCTGAGGCACTAGGGATATTTATATCGAGAATACAACTATCCTGTAACAATTTAGTTCATTTCTGCACGACTGCCCACAAAAGTCTGCAGTGTTTTCTTATCGCTAGATGTAGTCCGCGACTTCTTTCGTGTTATGATAGCAAATTATCGCTCGCAAACGTTTTAAATAAAGCCTTTTACACTCGGGGATAATGTACTTTCCCATTAATGAAAGAATTTTCAGAATCGGATCGGTAGCTCAGAAAATACTCCCTACATCTAACGTCTTCTACAGACATACAAATCTATATTCTAACTAATACTAGTACAAAAGTATATTGAGTAAACATTGCATGTGAAACGAGTATTTTTCAATATTAAAATCAGTATTTACGATACTCCAAGAAGTAGCTCACGAGTTAATTACTTAATTTCAAGAACTTATACATATCTTTGGTTGAAACCAAAATACTAAGCATAACTGAATTTTCAGTTCAAAAATCGTTCGTATTATTTACGTTACGTTTACACCACGCGCGCGTACTGGTACCTCCGAGATTGTCCATAGTTCACAGACATGACTCTGCGTCGAGTCTCGATTCCTGGTACCAGTTACTGGCTACGACCCGTTGCTCGTTGTGCAATAGGACCGGTTATTGAAGCAATGAAACCGTATGAGCTCTCTGAACCGGTTAATTATGTGCGTGCTGTTATAAACGTGGATATAAGATGCTATATTTATACTTCTATTTATATGGGTATGTTTTATTTATGAGCGTGTGAACATGTAGGTTTATTAGTGTGTTGAAGTGAATAGCTAAATTCTTTTCGATTAGTAATTTGAAAGATCTTTTACTCGTCCTTTTTGGGAGTCTATTTTAACCTTAATGAATCATTATAAGTTCGGAGAACAACAAAGAGGTTTTTAATTGCCGTCAAATTCCTCAATTTCTCATAAATTAATGAGAATTAAATAGTTATTCTTATGGTCTACCTCGTTGCTCCACTGGTCGTAAACGCGGCTGCTGAGTGTCGAGTTCTATCTTCAGGTTGGACAGTATTGTTGAGTTTGTCCATTGGGGATATCTCAAAAGCAACCAGGAAATTGGATTTGTGCCAAAAATGAGGGTATATCGTTAATTTATTTAGGGATATTGTTTTGAAATAAGCAAGTTTGTATGAAAATTGTTACTAAAAATAATTATGATTAATGGTTTGTGTGACTGTTCTGAACTCAATGAACCTTCGGTGTCTTAACATGACAAGTTCTTTGTGAAGGTTTAATGTTAACTACTGTAGTTACACAATTATTTATTATTATTTTTTAACAGTTACGTTGCAAGATTAATGATCTCTTCCTATGTATTGTCTGTATAAATATTATGAGTTTTGTTAAATTTATGTTCCCTGTCGTTGAAAACTACGACTGTTTGTGTTTTTTCGTCATCTAACAATAAACCCTATTTATTAATTAAATACATTGTGAAGGATGGCACGGTTGACATATGTCGGGCATGCCACCGTCCGGGAGAATAGATCTAACACATTATTTCTGGGTGTTCTCGTCTGGCTAACGGAGAGTACTTGCATAGACACAATCTCGTTGCCAGGATTATCCACCAGCAACTGGCTTTGAAGTACAACCTTGTGGAATCAGAAGTGCCATACTACAAGTATGCGCCCGACCCAGTTCTCGATGATGGTAATATCACGTTCTATTTGGCTCGACCTATCGTCACTGACAGGACTATTGTTGCTAATAAGCCTGACATTGTGGTGATAGACGAATAGAGCGTCGCGCAATGATTGTTGATATTACGACCCCTTATGACGAGAACCCTGTGAAAGTAGAGAAAGATAAGCAATTCAAGTATCTAGATCTGGCCCGCGAGGTTGTCGACGTGCTGGCTGTGGAATGTGGACTCAGCGATCATTGTGCCGATAGTCGTATCAGGCTTAATTGCCAACGACTGTCAATAAAGTGTTATGTTATAAGTATCGTATATATTTTCATAAGCATTCAGTAAAAAGCTGTTATTTTGAAATTACAAACAAACACTAATTAGTATGTTTAGATTTACATAATTTACACTACAATTATCGTGATCATCACTTTTTTCAGTTATTTATAATTTAGATTGGCGTTAACGTTTTATATCAAATTGAGGTATGGTTTTAATGGTGTTATAATCAAGTGTTCTTTTCGCTAAATAAATGTAATGTACACAAGGCCCACCTAAATAGTTTACATAGCACACATTCATTTTACGAGTCAGTAATGTTCATACAGCCGCTCATTATTATTGTGTGCGTATACGTATACTACCCTATACGAGGTTTTTTTTTTGGAATTTGTATGGTACCATACAACTTCCTACACAGCGCGAGAGATTTTTTAGAACTAAAGGGTGTTAAAAGCCCGTTAACGAAGCCGTACCATAACTGGGAACCATCTAGTTACGGAGATGCTGGAGGTCAGTTCCAGTTTTTCCACAATTTTTTTTTTAATACTACTTTTTCAGTTTATGTGCAATGTTTTGAGTTTTAAAGTAAAACTTGATTTTTCACCCCAAAAAAGAAGTCGTTTTCCTGCATTAATTTTTGCGTAGGGTTATTTAAAATGATGTGTGTGTGTGTGTGCTTGGTTGACGGCTTCATGAAGAGTCCGTTTACACCCTGTTTGTTTGTAGTTATATGGAAATCGTGTACCTACCTATTCTTTATGTATTATTTTCAGTCAGTAATAATATTTGACTATTAATAGCTATCACAAAAAAACTAACCAAGCACCTAATGCGAAAAAACCGGTTTGTCTATCTACTGTACAAGTATTCAGAATAGATACATCACGCATTGGAGCGAGTACGACGTTACTGACTCTTCAAGGTAAGCAAGCCTTTTGCAGTCTGAAAGTAACTTGTACACACGGTGGCCTCGCTTTGCATAGATTTCCTATACAATGAGAGATCCGCATGAACTGGTTTTGTATAGCTTGATTGGCTGTCGTGTGTTAAAAAAATAATTTGTATTATATGGTAGGCAACCATATAATACAAATAATTTTTTTAACTTACACAACAGAATACTGACAGGTTTAATAGCGGGTCCCAAACTATGCTTAGCTTGTATCTTGGTGATCCAGACAAAAAGTTAAAAAATAACAATGTTCTGCTGGCGCAAGAAAAATAGCTTAGATTAATTGAGTGTGATCTCAGAAATAAAACAAAAACACTAATAATTGCTTAACATTGAAAATAACTTAAATTTATAAGCAAAATGTGGGTGTGGAGTGTGTGAGTGTGTAGGGTGTGTGGGTGCGTGGTGTGTGTGAGTGTGTGAGTATTGCATCTTAGTGTATGTGGGTACTGGATATTAACTAGATCTACAAAGTAAACCTTCTGTTTCCTCATAAGTCCGCCCGTATTTTCAGTAATTGTATAGTGATTAACTCGTTTACCTACGTACGGTCACGGGCACAAATATGTAAGCACTTTTTTTTTTCTTAGCCTTGTTTATCCCACTCCTGAGCAAATACCTCCTGAACTGATTCCAGTTTTCGTGAACCTGCGTGTCCACCTTCCAGTTCTGACGGAACCTATCCAGTTTGTCCCGCCATGCACTTAGCAATTTTTAAAACCGATTTTCTCCTATTGATTTTAATTGTTTAAATTGTTACGAGCATAGTATTTTATAACGTATACTATCCTGAAATAGAAATAGGGATCCACGAGAAAAAAAGGTTTTTCGTTTTGGGTGTATTCTATTGGTGGTCGTGACTGTACTACCAAGTTCACTGACGGTTTGCCACTTTTCACCCTTATCCCCTAAGTAATAAGGTTGAAAAGTGGTTGACTATCACTGAGCTCGCTAGTATTTCTACAAGGAAAATATTGACTTTACTACACAAGTGTTTAGCACCATCATCGATTGATAGCTAACTTTATCAAAATGTTTTCCTATTGTACTCATTCGGAGTTGTTATTGGGTTAATTATACGTTCGCTGGGAAATTCATTGAAGAATTGTGGCCATATTTGTATAGGAATCATCTTTAGGATGAGGTAATGAAGCTGAATAATTTTGATGACGAATAAGTATTAGTAATTATGAATGGTTTACTGCTGCACTGGCTGGTAAGAAAACTAAAGAAGCTCGCTGGCTATTTAATATTACTAAGGACGAATATCACCAAAGAAATTGATCAGCACATCTAAACAACTTTGAAGAGCTGTCATTGTTTTGACAATGACAGCTCTTCAAAGCTCTTTTTATTCGAACGCGCTTTAGATATGCTAATCGCGTATATGCTATTTGCGTTCAGTCATCATCATCAGCTTAGAAAAATTCTTCATCATCTTCAATTGGGATCATAAAAACTAATGAATCACGCTATTTGTGACTTGTTCTAACTAAATTGGTTGATTGAATTATGAATAGGGAAGTATGACTATAATTTAAGCCATTGAATAGGAATGTTCCGTCAAAAATAACAATGTAGATTATAAATGACCCTATTCTTGTTTTTAATAATACTGTACTGTACGTAATTCCAAGGTCTGTGAAATAATTATTTACTGATTATGTAAGTAATAGCTAGTAATTTTACACACGCGGTTAATCAGTGTTACCAACCTAAGGTAATTTACATTCTTATTTAGCTCATGAAGTGGCCCTGGAACACAAAGGGCAAAGAAGGAACATGGATGGGTTTTAGTCAGTACAAGTCTGACACTCCCTTCCGCTCCGCCCAGAGTGGGGGGGTCATTTAATGATTTCCCATCCGAAAAAAAAAAAAAAAAGCTCTGTAAAGTTGACATTAATTTCAAAATTAAGTACTTACCCACAATACCCACCTATCGTTATGAATTAGTAGTTGTCATTGCACATTGTAATAGTATTCCTAGATTATTTTGTCACTGCTGTGCGAAATCGAGTTAATTAGCTTGTCAGATTAATTAAATGTGACAGTAGGGATGGAAGAAACACCGACGCGAAAACAGTTACCACGTATTCAGAAAATACATCATTCTGAGCCCCCCACATAGATATTTTCATTTTCATCGGTTATCAAAAAAAAAAATCAGCCATTTCCTACAAAAGTATATTGAAGTGTGTGTGTGTGTGTGTGTGTGTGTGTGTGTTTTAAGTGTATTTTGTGTGTACATAAATAAATAAATAAATAAATAAATAATAAATAAAAGTGCAATATCTGCACGGTCAAAATGTACGGAACAGCAGACTTTTTTTTCGCGTCGGTGTCTCTTCCACCACGTATTATGGAATTTGCACAAACCATTGTAAATTGCGGCATACAATAGGTAGTATTGTTGTCAAATAATACACATCACTATCTTTTAAAAAAATCGGGTAGCGAATGTTGTTATCGGTTTTGCAACACCTGTCAACACGGTCCCCTTACCACGTGCTCCGGAAACGCACGAGAGCGCGCGAAGTTGAACGAACGCAGACGCAAATAGTTTTGAACTTCTGAGGTGTGCTGTACTTCGCACCGTTTAGCACCCTTTACACAACCAGACTTTTCTTTAGCAGCAACATGAACTGACGTGTTGGTTTTCACAAACGATAATCTGTCGTGACAATAGCACATAAAAGGCACCTGACAGAAAATAATTATAACAAGACGTCTTCACTTGTTCATAAACCCGTTATTTTCTTCGCTTGTTCAGAGAAAAATTTCGCGGGCCAATAATAAAAAAAAAAATACGTCTGCACTTTTTTTTTCTTCACATGTTTGTAAACAATTTGTAAGTTTAGTAAGGAAGTCGTGATCGTATGTTCCGTACCTGTTCCCCACCAATATCGCTTCCAGCCGTCTGTCACCGCGCGGAACATGGCGCTAGCGTGCGACGCCGACTACGCGTGGCGGCCAACTGACTGACATACCAACCAAACTCCGCTAAGAGTGTGTAAAAACGTTCGAAATTCATAATCCCAAATCGATTCTTTATCATTATGACTTAAGAATCAATCAAACTTTACTCATTTAGCTACAAATAAAAAGTTCTTTTTAGGGTTCATTTGATGGAGAGGCCGTTTTATGCGAGTTACCGACAAAGGGCTCTCGGTCGCTCCCTGATTCAATTAATCTCTAATTAGAGACGAGAGTGCTCTTAATGTTGAGTAGAGACGGATTTGACATCGTAGCCTGTCACCGAAGTAAATGGAAATCTGACAGCAGGATGGGTTTCAGCGACCCTATAACTGAATTGAGGTCAACTCTGTCAATGTAACATATCAGGTACGCTCAGGAATATGAACTCATATGAGTATTATCAAGCGAGCTTACGCATCTCTGTTTACACTTTACTTCTATGTAATATCAGAAGAATCTTATATATTTCCATCAAGTCATTCCATACCGTTCAGAACTTAACAGTAAACTCGGAATTTAAATATTTATGTTGATGTAATTACCAATAATTGGTATATCGGCACAACTACATAAAAATATTATATACCACAGTTATAAATGGTCAAAATCTTTGAAAAGTAAAAAGAATTATTTGTGTATTTTTTAAAGTGTCTTTTTTTTAAATCTAACGACGCCAACTTTTGAATTCGTCGACTTTTTTGTAATATTATAATTTTATAATACTTCATATTATTAACATGCTGATTAATATCTGGAACAGGATATTCATGTTTCTTTTCTATTCTCAAACAGCCACATCTTTATATCTTAAAATAAACAAAGAAACTTTGTTTATTCTTACAAAGTATATTTGTCGAAAAGGTTTGTACTCTATACCTGGTACCTGTTTTGAGGTAAGGTTCTGTTCTTAATTTTTTTTTTCAATGACTATATCTTTAAATTATTGATTTATTGAACAGAAAAGCAAAGCAAAAATGCAAAACATCAGACTAAATTGTTCCTAGACTCTCAGTGATCGCGTTCACACTAGTCTATGTTTGAGACAATTAGAACCGTCATTCATCATTACCATATTATGTCACTTCTTCTATTTATATTTAAAAAAATGTCAACATTTTCACATATTATAACAACTAGCTGTTGCCCGCGACCTTCGTCAAATTATTAAAAAAAATATTACTTTCCTATTTTTAATGTAATGTATTTAATTTTAATAATTTTGATAAATGTAATTTTTAATGTATCTAATTCTAATAATTTTAATGAATGAATGAATGTTTGAAACTAATATGGATCTTTTAGACATCTGAAATAAATGATTTTATTTATTTATTTATTTATTTATTTGTTACGTATTTTGTTAACGGCTTTTTATACACGGAACCCTAGTCCTTTTTTATAAAATAAAAGTAGTCTTAGTCCTTATAACATCAACTATTAATACATAATTACTTTAAAATTAAAACTTTACAAAATGGTACAGTACATCATCATCAACTATGTTGGGGTCGGCTTCCAGTCTAACCGGATGCAGCTGAATACCAGTATTTTGAAGCGACTGCCTATCTGACCTCCACATCCCAGTTAGTACTGGGTAATACGATACCCCTTGGTAAGACTGGTTGTCAGACTTTTTGAGCCACTGACTATACCTAACGACTGTCAAAGATCTACAAATGACACCCGGGACCAACGGCTTAACGTGCTTTCCGAGGCACGGAGGAAATTCGGTATGTAATGGGTGGTCACCCATCCACAGACCAACCTAGGCAAGCACGGCTTAACCTAAAGATCGATCCGAGCGGCTGTTATTATTTAGCCACGAGCTCCTCAAAATGGTACAGTACATTAATTTAAATAAGTAACGACAGAAAAGCTTTTCATCTTCCCCTCCCCCTCCCATCGCTGTTATTGAATCAGATGAAGATGATGATGATTTTTTGATGTTTTTAATTGTTATGTTAGTAGCAAAAGTTCTCATTAGATAGTTCTCTCCAATGGTGTATTGCTTATTGCTATTGGTTACCCAGATAATGTTAACTTCGGTGCTCAAATATTAACACTTTTTAGGTGAGTAAATTTGAACGGAGCACAAATTGCCGAAAGTCGTATTAGTAGCAAAGGTTCTCTTTAAAAAGTTTTATTCAATTCTGTTGTTCTGCCATTGGACCTTGGAGCAGATGCCCATACTTTAACGCCCATTCCCCTTTTATTTATTTGTGTAGATGAGATTACAGTGCCTCTTGGTTTTGTGTAGTCTGATATCAACATCCTATGAAGTAAATATTTTTAGCAATTTTTTTAACGTCATATATATTATTCACACTTTAATATTACCTACAGATAAATGTGAACATAACTCTGTCTATTACATTTCCATCTACCACGTGGTTTTTTAAGATGTTGGTTCGGGGCTACGTTCCTCTGGGATCATTTCTAACTGCCACGCGGGCGACACCGTGGGCAAAAGCTAGTGTAATATAAGTTACAAATATGCATGATATCCTGGAACAATAGAAGGAGATTTAGAGGTCAGAAGAATAATTTTCTAAAATGTCAGCAAAAGAAGAGCTTTTTTTAAAGAGAAAAAACGAACACAAACTATAGAAATGGAAAACTACCTCAGAAGTCTTGATGCAACCCAAGCCACCGATTACTCTAAAGCTACGGCAAAATGTAAGAAACCAATAATACATCGATCTCCTGTTATGAAGCCCGATGGTATATGGGCGAAAAGCAATAACGATAAGGTAAATGTATTCGCCCAACACCTATCAGAAGTGTTTACCCCAAACACTGACCATGGATCTAGCAAAACCAATTTAATCAAATCTGTACTTGATCAACCACATCAACTGAACAAACCCATAAAAAAATTTACTAAACACGAAGTACTTACAGCCATCAGAAAAATCAACATTCATCAGGCACCGGGGTATGATCTTATTACGGCCAAGACCCAATACTCAATACTCAATACTTTATTGCATTCCATAATGTTAAATAAAACAGTTGGTATGTTAAAACATTGAATCAATTATGGACCCTGTCGGGCACAGCAAAGTTAAACCCCTGCGACCCTGCGAGAGCTACCTGACGTCGGCATTACATTCTTTACCTATCTTTATAACGCATGTCTATGGAAAAACTTTGTTCCGCCGCAATGGAAGGTCGCAAAAATCATTATTATTCCTAAACCTGGCAAAGACCCTACTGATGTAAAATCTTACCGTCCGATCAGTCTTCTTCCAGTCCCATCTAAGGTCATGGAAATACTAATACTCAAACGTATTGCTCCGGAAATTGCAATTAACAAGCTTATCCCAGATCACCAGTTCGGTTTCAGACAATCCCATGGTACAATATAGCAAGTAGGCTGGTAGAAAAGATTAATTACACATATGAAAGTAAGCTGCTCTACTCGGCCGCCTCCTTAGACATTTCGCAAGCCTTTGACCGTGTTTTGGCATGATGGACTTTTGTACAAAATCCACAAAAGCTTATCCATTAATTTACACCTTCTCATGAAATCATATATTAGCGACATACACTTTTATATTAAGTATGGCGACATTACCACAAAGCTGCATGAAATAAGAGCAGGTGTTCCGCAGGGCAGTGTAACGGGCCCGATGCTCTATCTTATATATACCTCAGACTTACCAAATAGACAAGACACAATGACAGGAACATTTGATGATGATACAGCGGTTCTTGCCATTGATGAAACTGCGGCTGGAGCATCGGCAAAATTACAAAGAAACCTTAATGATATCTCGGACTGGCTGAAAAACTGGCGTATAAAGGCAAATGAAACTAAATCAGTCCAATACATCTTCTCTTTAAGAAGAGAAACATGCCCAGAAGTCGAACTTAAGATACCCCAGGCACACGAGGTTCGATACCTATTAGTCTACTTAAACTGACGACTTACCTGGAAAAAACATATAACCACTAAAAGAAAGCCACTTTACTTACAAGTAAGAAAGCTATATTGGCTCATGAGAAGAAAATCCCAAGTTACCCTGGAAAATAAACTCCTTCTATACAAGTTTATACTCAAACCAGTCTGGACTTATGCTTTGCAACTATGGGGCACTGCATCCAACATTGAGATTCTATAACGCTTCCAGTCAAAAACCCTACTTATGATAACTGGATCACCATGGTATTTAACAAATAACCACCTACACCGTGATCTAAAAATCAAGACTGTTAAGGAAGAAATAAAGGGCTCTTTACTACCCCATTGCAAAAGAATAGAAAACCATACAAACCAATTGGCAAGAAGTTTAATGGAGGAACAACAAAACTACACATTTAAAAGACTTAAGAGACGTGCTCCTCAGGATCTTCTCTAACCCAAATATAAAGAAGCCATACTAGATGAGCATATCATTGGATACTGTACCATGCACGACATAATTTTAAATACATAACATCCAGCTTAATGTCGACAAGACAGCTTGTAGGACGAAAAGGAGATAAAAAAAAAACAAAAATGTCAACACTATTTTTAATATACTATAGGTTCATGAAAACCCGAAAAAACGGAAATACATTTATTAATCAGTATTATAGATGATATCAGCCAATAATTAAACTTACTTACAAACTTAGGTTCAGATGACATCACATAACAACACGCCTGTAATTCCCGAAGGATTAGGCAGAGGTGTACCTAATAGTAGGTAGGTACGCCCACATTTAGCCAGTTATGTTTAAGTCCCATGTAATAGGGGGCGAGCCTATTGGCATCAAGCGGGCACAAATCCAGACTCCGTGGCTGCTACTGAGAAATTCTTGATGAAAAAACCCAATAACACATTGTTCAACCCGGGCATTGAAGCCAGGACTTCATGTTCAACAGTCCATTCGACGAACGAGGCATTAGGTACAGATGAAGTGATGCTAAATGTAAAAATAAGTTAGTTAGCAAATAGGCACTGAGTTTAATTATACATAGGCTGTGTCGCAACGAACTGCCTCTCAGTAAACGTGGTTTTCTAATAAAAAATATCACACATCACTCGTATATTTATACCATTTCCTCCAATGTCAGATAAATAACATAATCATACAACACAAACTATCAAGACACTGAATATTCACTCCCAAAATAACAAACAGCATTCATAACATCCGAAAATAGAAACAGAATATCGGTCCGGAATTCCTGATAAGTTTCCGTATTCCATATTCCGGAAGTTCGTGGCTATCTTTAATCTGAGATACATTGGTCAAGTGTCTAGTATCTTGTTGAATGTCTGTCGTTCTACGTATCCGTGTCACGTCAGAGGCGGGCCGAGGAGAGATTGTATTCAGCATTTCTGCCTCCGTTTTCAGGCCACGACGCTCGTCTACAATCTGCATTGTTTAGAGTTTGTTTCTAGTGCTAGATTCTTTATCTGTTTTCTTTTAAATGGTGTCGATTTTAAATGATGTGGCGATTTCCGTTCAACCCCGAGTAATTTATCAACATGAGAACCCCCCAGAGGTACTGCAAGCCCGAATGCAGCCATCCGCATCATATGAAGGATTCCGTAGGCAATTGTTCTCGTGGTCGCAAGCACAACTGCGGAGCGTAGGATCCTGGGTTCGATTCCCTGGTTAGGCAAAGCGTTTGTTGGTTTCTTCCATCAGGAATTACTCAGTAGCACCCCAGGGGGGTTACTATGACGTCTTAAAGCAGGAGTAATTCCAGTGTGGTAAAGAGACAGAGCTATACAGGTCATCTAGCGCCATCTCTTTCCCACCCTGGAATTACTCCTGCTTCAAGACATCATGGTAGGCCACCAGGAGTTTTGAAGTTAGTGGCATGAAACCCCGTGCTTCAGTGAGATTAAATAGTTGGTCCTGCGCCGGATCTCTCCGCTCGTGTCAGATTGCCGTCATATCGAACAATAAGGGTGATGGTGCTGCGGGACTGTTCGAAAGAGATACCGTGGCCCTGGAACACAAAGGGCAAAGAAGGAACATGGATGGGTTTTCGCATACACTAAACTTGTATTTTATATTATTTTCAGCATCGATAGCTAATCTCCACTGAGACGCCATGGCCGAAAACCGTCTTGAGGAATATTGATATATTACCGACCATTATTATTTCGTTTATTCATCTTTATACACTTTTTTTAAATATTTTTACATCATCATCATTTCTGCCTAGCCTTTTCCCAACTTCGTTAGGGTCGGCTTCCAGTTTAACCGGATGCAGCCGAATACAAGTATTTTACATGGAACGACTGCTTATCTGACCTCCACAACCCTGTTAGTACCCTTTTATATTTTAACATAATTTAAAAAAATATATAATAAAAAAACAAGGTATCCACCGGTTCAGGAGCAGGGTCCAAGCAACCGGTGGTTTGGGCTCCAGAGACAGGAACCGACTATTTATTATTTAGACTTTTTATAATTTTATGAAAACACTAACAAACTCAAAACGATCATTCCAATTCTAAAAAACAATGTAAAATTCCATAAACGCTTCTTGAAGATAAAGTTTTGACCAACTATAATCTACTAAAGCATTGATTTCATTTACGTCATTAAGTAAGATAGCCAGCTGTGATTCTACTCTAATACATTCATAGCCTAACTCACATAACATAGACTAGTACAGAGTTACAAAGACAACCTGCGTACGCACGAACGCACGAGATCGATCTTATAATTGCACAGTTGACATTGTAATGGCCGGTTGTTGCAGCGTTCGAATAAGGTCAGTAGGTGACAGCAGTGCCAAGTTCTCTGGCATTTTTTTTTTATTGCATCGATGGGTAGGAGTAGTCGTTTTTAGAGCAGCGTATGTACATTGCCTGGGTAGAACTTAGAATAAATTACATAGCATAATAGTAACAACACGACTGTCTTTCCTAAAGGGTTAGGCAGAGGCATATCGACATTGTGCCAGCATATTTAAGTCCTATGTAGGTAATAGGGGGCAGCCTGTTGTTATAAAGCGGAAATAAGAGACTGCTGCTGATAAATCCTAATAGATACCTAAACCGAATAACATTGCTTGATCTGGGAATCGAACCTAGAACCTTATGCCCAGTAGTACCCCAATGGTTAGATACATTTTTAGGGTTCCGTACCTCAGTTGTAAAAAACGGAATCCATTTAGGATCACTTTGTTGTCCGTCTTTCTGTCCGTCTCAAGTCAAGACCCTATTCCTCAGGAACGTGTCTAAAGGTATCTAGCTGAAATTCATATTAAATTCTCAAAGATGCTACCCCTTGGAGCAGTAAAAAAATAAAACTTGCAAGTCTACGCGATCAAAAGATATGACCGTTTATGTCGCATATTTTGCTATTTCGCAAGGAAATCAACACCTATAGGGTACTTTCCATTGACCTAGAATCACGAAAATTGGCAAGAAGCAATTTCTTACAACGGTTACAACGCATGTTAAGGAAAACATCTGAAAATCGTTAACATGTAAATAGTTTAATAACAAAATACCTACAAGTTTATACGGAATACTCGGTGCGCGAATGCAACTCGCACTTGGCCGGTTTTTTTATATTAGTACGTGTTGTTCTTTTAACTTTATCCATGGTCGGGAACCTCAAATTCTTTAATATAGTACATTCCACAAAATCCTATTCTGAATCAGTATAATATAGAAAGTTAAGAGCAATCACTCTCAAAACTGCAAAATAAAAACTTGAAAAACCCTATGTCGTCAACTTGCCACACAAATCCATCAGGCGTCTCGCCACACAGAGCACCAAACAACAGATCATTCTGTGCACACTAATGATCAAATCTACTATTGTAACAACACATCTGCCTAGCTTTTTCTCAACTATGTTGGGGTCGGCTTCCAGTCTAACCGGATTCAGCTGAATACCAGTATTTTACATGGAGCGACTGCCTATCTGACCTTTTTTTCCGTTTGGGAAATCATCAAATGACCCCCCCTCCCCATTCTGTGCGGAGTGTCAGACTTTTACTGACTACAACCCATCCATGTTCC
This sequence comes from Noctua janthe, assembly GCA_910589295.1. Lineage (NCBI taxonomy): Eukaryota > Metazoa > Arthropoda > Insecta > Lepidoptera > Noctuidae > Noctua > Noctua janthe. Next base: position 7,485,317 of record OU342561.1, read on the forward strand.
TTCTTTGCCCTTTTTATTGACCTTCACATGTCAGTTACTGGATAAGACGATACATACCTCATTGATTGGACTAGTTGTCTTACTGTCAGAACACTGACAACCTGTAACGACTGTCAAAGATGTACAAATATTACTTTTGTAACAACATTGTAAGTTTTTGATGCCTCGAGTCCTATTATTGAATCGGACAGGTGATCAGGGGATCTAAAATGGCCACTTTCAGCAATTCCTCTAAAAGTAATTCATATTCTGAATTGCCAGCACATCATTAGCAATTCCTCTAATTTTCGTAAAATGGTGACACATAGTAGCAGAATCATACTTAAAGCAATTCATATCAGAATCATATTTGTTGTAAAGGTTGCCACGTGAAAAAAATAAAGACCGTATTTTTACCGGTTATTTTTTCTTTTCAGATTTTATTAATACAATAAGTGTTTTGTAAGCATTTCAGTGATTTAAGCATAATTTCATTAAATGACAATAATGGCACAGTTAAAAGACTGCAAATAGGCTCGTAGAAAGGGAATTCGAAAGATAAACAGATTTTTCAGTGTGTCAACATGGGCATAGTTGTTAATCCCTGATGGAGATGATTTTTAGTTTTAAGTACATTATTAATTTTGTACCGATTCAGTTCTGTTGACCTATACCCGCTAGGACAAATCCGGAAGCCTGGAGCATTGTGGTCGGTCCATAGCAACAGGCTCACCTTCTATTAAAGTAATATAGGTGGTACTAACAAATGCAACTTAGGTAGGCGCAAAAATTAGATGAGTCAAAAAAAAAGGAGAGACTAATATAATTGATTCTTTATTCACTAAGATTATAAGACGCATATTCAGTTACACGTAGCTAGTTGGAAGTTCACATACAAAATGATTGCCTGTTTTTCCTTCTCGTATGTAGATAAAGACGATAAAATTATTCCGACGACGATTTATCCTGACCGATCTCAGTCGGCAGGTTTCTTGTAACTCATTGACTTCGGTTGGGATGTTCCATCATTAGAAAATCTCATGGAAATGGAATCAACAAGCACGAAACAAAATCCGAATGGCATAGGCAAATCGTACTTTGTTAATAAAACATAAGTTGCTGATCAGTAACTGAATTAATCGAAAGTACAAGTCTAAAACAAAGATTTCAGTTGAAAACTCAATAATATGAGACGAAACAGAAAATTATTTTCAGGCAAAAATGCTAGTTGTCAATTTGACATTGAAATGAGTACACAATTGTTTTTTTTTTAATTTGAGGAATCGGTGGTTTAGATATATGGTTTACAGGAAAGAGTATTTAATCCAGTTTAAAATGTCTATTAAAGTTAAAGATAAAGAATAAGATATATTTATTGCATAACTGTGTACATTAAGTTCTTATTAGTAAACATTACATTTTTAGTTTCAACAGTTTACCAAAGTCGGATATGCAATGGTATTTTAAGGATTTAGGTGCATACAAATATTATTTTTTCTCAAAGAACTCATGCAAATTCTAAAATACATTAGCAATTAAATTTATTTTTAAACATATTTCCATTTAATTGCTTAATTGCTGGCGGTAAGTGATTGTACACACGAATAGCAGTAACATAGGTACTTTTATAATACATCACATTGTTAATAACCGGTAAATTAATGTCATATTTACATTGTTTTCGAATGTTTCTTTTAGAATTTGATTTGAAATTAAAATATTGCATATTGTTTTTAACAAATAAACATAATTCGAGTATATAAATACCTGTCAGTGTCAGGAAACCCTCCGTTTTGAAAACATCTCTTAATGATTCGGTATTATGCATGTTGTATATTGTCTTAAGACATTTCTTCTGGAGAATGTATGTTGATTGTACGTTTGTCTAAACCTATGTAGAACTTTTAAAATCAATAGATATCTTTTATTCGCCCTTGCGTATTTTACACGCAAATAAGGTACCCTTACTTTGTGTATAAATTCAATAAATTATTACTATTTTTTGTTGTAACCTCTTTTTTTAGATGTTATTTTCTTGTCCCAGCAATTTTTTACCATTGTCCATTTCGTAAAGTCCAAAATATACCATTTTTTCAATATTTCTTTACAAAATCTGTAAAATGAATTGTAAGATGTTGCTCTTGACAATCTTTCTATGATTCTGCTAAATGACAGCAAAACAATTCATATTAAGTCGACCATTTTATGATTCTCCATACAAAACTGTCAGATAGATGAATTACGTGATATGAATTGGACGCAGTTCATATTATGAATTGTAAATTTGTGACCGTTTTAGGAATTGTAAAGTGCTTCATAATATTGTCCTATTATGTTTCTGCCAAAGTGGCCTCTTTAGACCCACTGATGTCACTCCTCAGTTTCCAAATCGCTGGGCTATTGATGAGTGGGAATTTCACACTAATCACGCTGCTGCAATTTTTAGGACGCCTTTTGTTTGAATCTGATTTTCTAGGGAAGAATGAAAGAGGGTTTATGGTTGATTGACCGAAATCACTGAACCGATGATCCTGAAATTTTCCATATACGTTTTCAGGTGTACAAAACCGGACAAAGGGTAACTTTCTTCCTTTTCCTTGAGATTCTGAAAGTACCTACATACTTTTTACGGTCGCAAATCATTCAATCATCAACCAATAATCTGATAGACCTGCAAATTAAGATATTTTGAATTCGCTGACTACTGACACTTTCGCATCAGCTTGGCGTCTGAGGCATGGAATGTACTTAACCTTTCATGCCTCAGACTCCAAGGTCATCTCGTCAATGCCTAACAAAAAAAAAACCTATTTAAAACCACCAGCTTGGAGTTGAGTACCGTAAACTCACACGACTGGCTAACTTAAACTGAGTTTTAAATTTCCATAAAATACAGGCTGGGATAAAAAATATTTTTGTGCTGTTGGGTATCTTTTTTATTTTTCTCTTTAGATACATTTCCAAAAAAAATAACATGCATTTATACAGTTTAAACACATACACGTGCCAGCTAGCAACCATATGACAAATAACGACCATGAATTGTTAAGTACGATACCAATAAAACTGCGTGAAACAATAAAAAAAGCAATTTTTAAATAAATGTCTGCCATCTAAAAGTTGGAATAAAATTATAATAAATTGTAGCTAAATATTTTCCGGTTGGCCCTTTGGCCGAGCCTATAACTAGGCTGAACATGGCCCTCTTTTGCTTTAGTTGACTTAAAATTGGTGCAGTGAACAAAAGCCTTGTGTCCACGTTTTGCTATTTGGGCAAAAGTATCTACGAATGACCATCAAATTTTTCGATCGAAGCCTCATCCGTTCGCTAAGTGTCTTTTGCCACGGTAACGATACATTGCGTATGGGAAAATAAAATAAATCAAATTTATTAGATTCCCATAACATTCCTGAAATAATTTCTTGTACCGGTCATCTTAGTATGATATACTGAATTCACCCCATCAGTTTGTGGAGGGCTGGCTCTTACATCCTGTATGTATATGGTAATAAATAATTATTGATTTATTGGTACAGATTTTAGTTCACTTTTTTCATCACTTTTGTGGACAGATATTTCTAAAACCTGGTCAGATACCGCTGTTTACTTCTTCAGAACCACATAACGACCATCCTCCGCACATGAAGAGTTTATTTTGTGGTCCCTTCTGTGCCTCGCAAGAAAGACACGCACCCTGAGGAAAACAGTCCAAGTAAGTACTAAACATCAATATCAGAATCAACTTGTCCTTCAACTCAGGATCATTTCAGAGAAGAAAATGAATTTGTTAATATACCCATTTATGCAGCATTTACATATTTCAACTTCTTATGTATTGACAAGTTTATGAGACAACCTTAAAAATATTAACCAGTTAGTAACGTGGTAGTGGAACCGACTCCCTAGGATTCATAGTACGATCCGTTCATCGCCGTCCGTAGCGTCCATTTTAACACTTCGAATCATCCACCAATAACAAGAGTAGCACTATAAATGCCTCATAGGTCTAGTTGTCGCAATCGCGACTGCTGAACATGAGGTCCTGGGTTCGATTCACGAATCGGGAAAATTGTTATTGGGTTTTTCCGTGAGGAATTTCTCAATAGCAGCCACGGAGTCAGCCTGGTTGATGGCAATAGGCTCGCCCTCTATGAATGGTATTTTAACATAACTGGCGAAAGTGGGTGTACTATTAGGTACACCTCTGCCTAAACCTTCCGGTATTACAGGCGTGATGTTATTTAAGCAATCAAACATAGCCAATAGCCATGAACAGCCAGTAGCCACATTACGACGGCACGGTTGGCGCAGTGGCTAAGCGATTGACTGCTGCGCTTCGTGTCGCGGGTTCGATTCATTCATTTGTACCTACTTGAATCCACATCACCACAGCTTTAAAAGCCATCACGTCGTATCATGTCCGTATTTATGAATTTACGCAGTTCTGGCTGTCTTGCGATTGTTAACTACCCAACTAGCAAAAAAGTTATATAATATTAGAACTATACAACTAACAGACATGTAAGGGCTTTATAACAATTTTGCAGGAACTAAACAGTTGTAAAGTAGTATTCAGTTCGACGCATTAGTTATAATAATTTAAGTCATATTAATGTGTCTGGTAAACGTCATCTCAATAATTTATATGACGTTCATAAAACTTTAAGTCGAGTAAACGTTTCAGTCAGAAAATAGTGATGAGTCGCCATGTTTTGTAAATTTAAAACCTTTTATTCAACACTTAAATAACAAACTGTTATATAATGATTTTATAGTTAACTATTATAGAATCGTCATAATAGGTCGTATATACCACCTTTAAGTAACTTTTAGGTTGAAACGTTATTCTAATATAACTTAAAAACCCTAATTGCAACCGTCATGGTGGACGCCATAGATGATACAAAAAACATTTATAAGACCAATAGTTATATAGAAGTCTAAATGCAGTCGCGCACTGTCTATTGGCAATATGGCGGAAATTATTGATGACAATTATGTATTTTATTTTTATAAATAATATTGAAACACCAATATTATGGAGGCCCATTAAAATATTAACGAAGATAATCATACATATCATCGAAAATTTTAAATTCCCAACTATAAGTCACCGCTCGTCATCTTCCACCACAATAAGCTTTCTTTACTTATTAAATTAATAAATAATATTAAAACATTTGACTTATACTTTTTATAAGTTTTATAACAACACAATATATTGTCACACAAATTGTCTAGCTTGTACCACAGACCGACCACCAGCATAAGAAAACGTCTATACGATGATATAGTTATATAAGAGTATTACTAGAAACTATTACAAACCTTACCAGTTAAACTTACAATGTCTACGTGATTTTTACTCAACTTTATTGTTGCTGACGCGATTGCAAAACGACTCCTACACGATTAAAATGTTGTATAATCTGCGCCCAAACCCCCGTTATATTTACGTATAAAAAACTATTATAAAACCATTTTAATATGGCTGAAAGTTAAATAAAAAACGTTATTGTACCATTTATATGACATGATTTTGCTACTTGGTATATCCTCAGTATATCAATACTAAGGGGTATTCCTCAGAGCGCAACAATTTTTAGAGATATCATTAATGAATCCATCACACCCCTCTCTATTCTTCATCATGGTTGCGCTACGAGGAATAATTTAGTTGTGCTTAATTGGTTGCGCTTAAAAATGGTTGCGCTCTGAGGAATACCCCAATACTAATATTAATAATGCAAAACTACCCCTTTCTGTATTATTATGTTCGTATGTATGTTGCCTTTTAACGTCTTAATTAACAGCTGGATGAATTTTAAAACCGATATAGCAAGTGAATAATAATTTAACATAATTAATGCTAAACTGACAGCTGGATACTTTACTTTACTTTCTTTTACTTTTTTATACGATTAGTCAATTCTGACAATAAATAATATTTGATTTATAATAAATCTTACGGTTGACGGAACTTACCAATATGGCCAAAAAGGTGAAATATAGAAAGGATTTCTTTGCCCAGCAGTGGGCCAAGATAGATACAAAAAAAAGTCAAAGACTTTTGTGGGAAAGTAAAAGACTAACCTACGTTAATTAACAATAGAGTCGGTTATCTCCGAGGGAAAGAGCCTCAAGGAAGGAAAGAGCCTTACGTCCCAGGGAAAGAGCCTCACGTCCTAGCCGCCGCAGGAGACGCTCTAGGCGTCGGGGGTCACGTGCTGGCCCCCGGCCACCGTAGGCGCGGGCCTGTGGACGATGAGTAATGGCCTAGCTCGCCGTCCGTCCGTCCTATGATGACAGGCCGTGTCGACGGCGCGTTCGTGTTCCAAGTGCCTCAAAGAGATGTCAGCAACAAGGAAGGGGTCCGCAAGGGCCGATGCCTGCCAGGGCTGCAGGACTGATCGAAAGAGATACCGTGGCCCTGGAACACAAAGGGCAAAGAAGGAACATGAAAGGGTTTTAGTCAGTAGAAGTCTGCCACTCCGTTCCGCTTCGCCCAGAGCGGGGCAATATGATGACTTCCCCATCCGAAAAAAAAAACACGTTATCTCTGATTTCTATATGTAGATATGCATTATCTATACTAATTGCGATTATTGTAAAAATATTTCACTCTCATTCATAATGAACAAAGGCCCATGTTAAAAAAAAACAGGCATTACAATTTTGCGGCTTTTTAGAAGTAACATGACATTTTATTTATATTTTTAAAAGAGGCATTCATTTTCGAGGTCAACATAATTTGTCAATTAAATTATGATGAATATATATATTTATTGCAAGGCAGTGCCTTGTCCGAAATAAATTAATGCATTATTATGTGCGACTGTAGTTTTCAGTTAATAAGATAGCAATTCGACTCCATCTTGTCCTAATTCCGACTAATATTATAAATGAGAAAGTTTGTGAGCATGGATAAATGTTTGTTACTCTTTCACGCAAAAAATACTGACCGGATTTGGGTGAAATTTGGCAGACAGATAGTTTATAACCTGGATTAACACTTTTTCCCGGTGGTACGATCCCGTGGGACATTACTGAACTCCACGCGGGTGAATCCGCGGGTATAAGCTAGTAGATATATACTATATAAAGATAAGATATATTTACGTTGCAGCAAAAAAAATATCTTTTATAATGTTATCTTATCTTTATAGTTTTATAGTCTTTTCAATTCTACCGTTTTCTACTGGTCACCATATTGATTCAACATGAACAAGTAGATTGCCGTGAAATGCAGCTAACACGTTCGCTGCGATATAAGGTCTAAATACCCAATGCATGTGCTCTCACTCCGTGCGGGGGTGAGAAACGCTATACTTACACTGGTGCGGCGGCCATAGCATGAGTATTTCTGCATGTACAAAAGAGACAAGGTTTGAGTTTAGGACCTTAAAGGCAACTTGGTAAGGTAATGAAACTGCACTAATTGACTGAAACTGAACTGCACTGAAGAAATGCCTGTCATAGACGATAAGGTCATTCTGCCAAACTGATTTAGGTGACTGCATGGTTTACTTCCGATTAGTGTTGTGACGTAATTTGCGCGAACGCACGTACAATACAATAGTGCATAATTCTGAACATTTGAGTATCAGTTTATGTAAGGACTCAGGTAAGACGTTTTATTTTTGTTTTGCTGTGGTTTGATTTTTTATTATTTCTTTTATTTATTTCTATACAAATTAATTATATTTTTAAATATTCCTTACAAAAAACAATTTAAAAATAGTAGCCCACCGGCATCGGGAACAGGGTCCGAGCTATTGGTAGTCAGAACTCTTGAGAGAGGAACCTCCTAACGATACGCGCCGTGTCCAGAAGTACTGCTTTTTGAATCAAGCCCTTGATCCAATCTGCCAAGCGAGAGCCTCCTCAGATGTTGGTCGAGGCCATATATTAAGCCATTGGCCGACACGACTATCGGCACAATGACTGCTGTACTCACGTCCCACATCTCATTTTATTTCTTATTATTATTACTATCTATGTTATAAGGAGTTACTCCTGACAGCTGTCATCTCAGTATATTTTAAAACCTAAAAGTCACTTTAAGGTTATAAAATGTACTGAGATGACAGCTGTCAGGATTAACTTCTTATCTGCTATCTACGAAGCAGCAGGTTGCGCGTTCGAATACCGGTACCGGTATTTGTGTCATGAACACAAATATATGATTCAGAGCCATGGATGTTTGCAATGCAGGTATATAAGTATTTATTATCTATACAGGGTATGACGAAGCATTATGTACATCAAACTAAGTAACTTTACGCAAAAATTATTGCTGGGAACGTTTTTTTTTAGTTTTACGGTTGGCCATAATGTAACGCACTCAAAACTTTGTGCTGATGGACGGATTGAATAGTACGGGGGCCGTGGAGGTGTTCAAAGTTTAAAAATCTTACATTAAAAACATGTATTTAAAAAAAAACTTGTGAAAAAGTTGAAACTTTGACCCCCATTATCTCCGTAACTAGAAGGTTTCCAGGTATGGTCTAGAAAAAAAAAATTATCGCAAAAACGGGGAGAACAAATACCTTCCGGCTTTGTTAAGGGTCCTTTTACACCCTTTTTACGTACGTATTTCATCATCTAGTAACCACAACACAAGCCTTATTAATAATAGCTTACTGTGGGCCTAGATCGATTTGTGGAAGATTGTCACATAATATTTATTATTTATTGGTCTAGTTTTAATTCAAATAGCCTGGGATATTGCATAATAACATATTATAAGACTATTACTTCTAGAATGCAATCTGACTAAATCACATTATTCTTTCAGATCACGAAGTTGTACTGAAGAAGAAACACACAATCCAGAAAACGGCGATAAAAGGAGAATGTGTACAGGATGCTACTTAAAGCTGCGAGGTACACTCAGCAGCTGAGAGGAAATAAAAAAGTTTTAAAAATTTATTCGTTCTGTGTGGAATGACAGACTGTCTCTCATGTTTCTACAAAACCCATATGTAATTTTTTAATCTGTACTAATATTATAAAACAGAAGAGTTTGTTCGTTTGTTTGGTTGAGCGCGCTAATCTCAGGAACTCCTGGTTCGATTTGAAAAATTCTTTTAATGTTGGATAGCCCAATTATTGAGGAAGGTTATAGGCTATCTGTACTAATATTATAAAGCTGAAGAGTTTGTTTGTTTGCTTGGTTGAACGCGCTAATATCAGGAACTACTGGTTTGATTTGAAAAATTCTTTTAATGTTGGATAGCAACATTAAAAGAATTTTTCATATATGATATAATTATAAAATTTACCGCGGACCAAGGTCGCGAGCAACAGCTAGTAAACGATAATATAAACAATGTGTCGATAAGTTATTTCCCATCACTAATAATCCCTCGATTAAACCCCTCATTGAGTGCGGTTTCAGGTCATAAGACCTTATACTTATTTTTACATATTATATCTCTTGAATAAATAGCGCGAACTCTATGACAAACACTGTTTTAAGCTTTCACCTTTTATAACTAAACTTACACTGTCACTTACGTGACATCTTCCGTAATTTTTAATCATTGTGAGCTCCCAACAATTGAAAATCACAGGAAATATCACGTAAAAGCCAGTGTAATTTTAAAACTTTTTTTTGGCGTTTCTTGCAATTGTGAACTTAGACAAGTGTTCTATCATCTTTCAAGTGACTTACTTGAAAGATGATGGAAGAGTCAGAAATAGGTACATACCTACATTGAATTGACGTCAGCTACGACAAGTTCATGTTATTAATATGTAACGCTTTGTAAGCAATTGCTGCTTGACCCGGCCCTTTAAATAAATTCAACAGTCCAGGTTCTTCTGCAAGGAGAAATAAAAACATTATTTTAAATTCTTAGTTTTGGGTAACCCCCAGTTCTAGAAAATTTTCCTCTATTGTCTAGCGACCTGTACCTTTTTTTTTTAATCAGCAACATCTATCGGCAGGTTTGAGAACTCCTTCCATATCAGAGGAGCTCCGTGGAGTATGTCAAAGCTTTCCCGCAATTTTCATCACTTTCATACACGTTAACATAGATGGCCATGCTTACTTATTAAAACTGCTTCAATTTAAATAAGAACAAGGAAAATGTTGAATAGAAACATATTATCTTTTTCCGAATTCATAACAGGATAGAAAATTGGTTGGTTTTTTGGATTTTTTTGAGTTTATTCGCAGATGGGAGTCTCCAATGCTGCGACATTGGATGAAACTCCACACTACATAAACCATTTATGTCTACTAAAACTAGTATATAAGACCATTGTTAGTTACACTATGGGCATAGCCCGAAATAATAATAGTGGCTTTATGTTAAATCAATATTAAAGTTTAACAAACGCAGTTTGCGTTTGTTAAATTTTGACTGACTCATAGATAATTCCGCTAACATTATTAACTATTTAACACTTGCATAAATATTTGAACTGGTTGTCAATGTCAAATATACCATATTCTTAGTGTTACTTGTACAAAACTGATTCTAAAATAAAACTACAGATTTTTTCTGGCAGTGCTGGCAAATTTAAAATATTTAAATTTAGACTTAGACTGACAGGCCAAGAATTAAAGAAGATTGGCTGTACTGGGCTCTCTTAATTTCAGAAGCATTCATCAATCAAAATATGTTCAGTATATGAAGCAATTAAGGGGCTTTTCTTTCCATATCATATCTTTTTTTTAATTAAAATGAACAAAGTAAAAAAAAAAGAAACAAATACAAGGTGTAAGGGACAGCCCTCCACAAACTCACAGGGTGCATTCAGTTCCTTATTTTGAATCATATTCCAACGGAATTTTTCTCCGGAAATTTCATTTTTTATTAAATATTTTTTTTTCAGTCACGATTCCTTTTTTTCAATGTAAATTTAGATAACCTGTACGCAGCACTCCATTTATGAAAATCATATGGCTAAAAACAAAAATCCAACAATTTATGTTTACATACTCAAACGAACGACGCGTGAAATCAGCTGTTCACTTCCTGCCTAGCTACAGAGTTTATCGAACTCGTCGTCGCACTTGCCGTTCGCTACGTATGTTTTGCCACGGTAACGATACATTACGAATGAGGAAATAAAACAAATCAATTTTATTGGATTCCCACAACGTTCCTGAAATTATTTCTTGTACCGGTCATCTTAGTATGACATACTGAATTCACCCCATCAGTTTGTTCCTTACACCCTGTATTTTACTAAATCTGACCATCTAAACGCAATCATTTGCAACATCGAAACGTAGAAACAGTGACGGAGGCAATGGAGTTACCATATTCAATAGAATATGGAATTTCTATTTCAATAATAATACAAATTAGCAGGATTTTGCTCGTGGTAACAGTATCATAAGATGTTTGCTACCTAGTAATACAAGACCAGCCGTTTACATTGCTGCGATAGCTTATCTGTTTTGTCCTATCAAATCTAAGCTATTTTTTTTACACAAATGAGTTCTTTGCTTTTAAGCCGGCCTTTTATTCTATTCGCAACATGTTTTATGTTACTAAATAATCATGCTATTAAATAAATTAGTGACTGCTGTTATTAAAAACGTGAAGTACGTACGTAACGTTTTTTTGGAGAATTTTGCTTAAATGGCAACATTCAAAGCTATGTCGTATCTGATATGTTGTGAATAGTTGTGTATTTTATTTGTTTACCAGTCTTTTTTGTTTTGTGGTAAAGTATACAACACAAAGAAATGTACAGTCAAGGTGTGCAGAGATGATACGGGCTAGGCTAGCATGTGTGAGCATCTTATGGTGAATATGGTAATGATAATAGCATGCCCACGCTGCCGGCCGCTCAGAGATTTGAAGACGTTCTTCTATGATAATAACGTTATGCTGCTTAAAATAAATGTTTTATTTAACTTTGTAATTAATGTTTCATTTTTGCCTTGTTCATGGCGCAATTAAACATGGTCGTTTGCCCGAATACCATTGCCTATTGCATTCGACAAACGACCAAGTGTAAATGAACGCGATCGAGTACGCCCGTCTTCAAACTCGTCCAGCTTTTAATGTTTTTTTTTTCACAATGTAAGTTTGTATGTATTCCATTGCGATTTCTAGTATAATTGCGCCATTAAAGAATAAGCCGGCCAAAATCATAAGGCAATGTGATGGGTTGTGCAAGTTTGGGCTCCGCACTCTAAATACAGATATTGAATTGTATAATAATGAAAATATTATTGAATGACATTACCGCTGACGTAGTTGTCTATCTAATACAGTGTTATATGGATCTTTGACGCTCCATTGGGTTGAAAGAAGAGCGCTGTTGGTAGTAAACACTTGTTAAATGTATTGAAAAAATAAGATGGCGGCGTTAGTTCTGATTTTGACCGCGCGACAAGTGTGGTTATGAATTATGTAATTCTAGTCAAATGCAATATTATAAAAATATGCTGTGATTACCTTGTATCTTAATTTGACCGAGACCTATCTTTTGAGAGTATTTTTACGAATGTACGCGAGTTCTATGTGTGGTCCCCAGATTGCCTGGTCAGCTGCCTTTGTTCTTTGTACATCAAGTTTTTCTCAGACTGGGTTACTTTGATAACAGTGTCTTGTAAATGAGTACATATCATATCAGAAATATGCATAACCACCTCCGGTTGACTACGTTGAGTCTGCAGAAAAGCTCCTAGCAGGTAAGCAACTGCCCTGGCTTCCGAGTGTACTTAGAATTTTCACGGGAAGACTCTAAACCAACTGCCAGTTGGGTAGGTACATCTCAGTCCGGTGGGGGTATTGTACTGTATTGTATAACGGGCTGGTGTCCGCAACTCCACGTCAAAGCGCGTATTTTGCGTGTGGGTGGGAAATTTATTCGATCCACCCTAACTCCCCGAGAAAGGCCAGCAGCGCCTTGGTGTTGCTGACAATGTCGCGGAGAGTACCTGGGGTACCGAAGTTCTTTGCCCTGTATGTTGCAACCACTGGGCAATGTAGAAGCACGTGGGCTGCTGTTTCGTCTTCCTCCATGCAGGCTCGGCACAGGGGGCTGTCTGTGACTCCTATGACAAAGAGGTGTTTATTAAAAGAGCCGTGTCCAGTGATGGCGGCTGTAAGTGTGCGCAGCTGTAGTTTCGTCAGCCTAAGCGCTTGTTTGGTGAGGCGGCCATCGATAGTGGGAAGTGCTTCCTTGGCCTGCCTGCACTCGCCATGGTCCAGCTGGTTTGTTTCCTTACCAGTGTGCGTAGATACCCGAAAAGGAGTGGCACAATGGGTTCGAGTCCCACTGCTGCCATGCTCGATCCCCTTCTAGCGAGTTCGTCCGCTGCATCATTGCCTCGGGAATCGCTGTGTCCATCCGGTGGGGGTATTCCGATTATGTTTCATCTGGTAACTGCGGAACTTCATGACGATCGATAGCCCACATTCTGTCCTGCACTTTGAGGGAACTGTCCAAAGCCACTACCAACGTTGTCGATGTGGCAGAGTTGTGGTCAAAGCTAAGTTTATTTTAATAATAATAAGAATCACCAACACGATAAAGAAGAATAACCATACCCACAAAAAATTTCATACTGAAATGATCCTTTAAAAAATAAAGTATCATTTTAGCATGACATTAAATAAAACAGTAATGCGATTAAATAATGTAAAAACTGGTGACTAAATGGAAAAAAAAAACGAGCAAATTATTTATGCGTTGGAACAGAATATATATTGTTGCGTAACTACATTTTCAGCTTACTGTTTTAAGTGAATTTGAAGAGTGCTGACGTTTTTAAAGTTTAAATTTGTATTGCTGTTGTTTCATCAGCACCATATCATCCGAAGGACATCCTATATCGCCCGATCCTGTGCTGCTGGCATCCAGTGGGCTTCCACAGACTTTACTAGGTCCTCAGTCAAGTTTTCGGTACGGCCTCTCCAGACTTTGTACCTATCAGCCATTCGTTCTGCGAACAATTTGTCGTGATATGTCGCCAACCTTGGCTCTCGTACAGATCTCTTCATTCCTGATTCGATCGCAAAGGAATCTTCAAGCATTGCCATCTTGCTATTGTTAACATAAAATAAAAACTCGTTGTATTTTAGATTTAACTTGAAAATATCCTTTCATAAAATTTGGTGATGTAAACTGCATTGTGAAAGATGTATTAACAGTCAGTTTATACATACATATATCATACATCATAATAAAATGACGGTGCATTCTGTGTGGTCATCTAGTTCATCAAAAACGCAACACAGCAGACACGCAGACTTCATTCCGGAATTCATATTTAAAATAAACTGGTAGATATTAAACCATAAAAAAAAAACAATTAAAAGTTATGTCAAGTTGTATAACCTTTCAGGGGCGGCTCGCTGATTTTATAAGTGAAGTGATAATTGATCGATTTCTATTAGATCTAATTGTTAGTTACTGAAGTGAAGTGGTAGAAGTTACCTCAGGCTATATTTTTTAAAGTTTTGTATATGTTTCTTAGGTAATTGTGATTCAAGATACAATTCAAAATGTCCAAAGTCAGTGAGTCAAAGGTGGCATCGTTTTATACTGGAAAATCTGTGTTTTTAACAGGTGGAACCGGGTTTGTTGGCAAGGTAAGACTTTTTTTAAATTTATTTTTTACTTTGCTCTAGGTAGAAAAATAACGAAATGGTTTAACTTGAATCAGTGCTTATCAATAATCTAATCTAAAAATCTATTAAAAATAACAAAACCTTCCGTAGTATAAATGTGTATTCAATCTAGATGGTCTTGCACCATCAAACCACGCAAGCGTTTTTATTATAGCTATGTGATTGAATATTGCTATAAACGGTTGTTTATGTTCGTACAGTCCATCCAAAGGTTGTCTAGAAGTTATCGCTATCAGCGATAAGACCGCCATTGTAACCATCAAATTAGCAATATTGTAAAACAGTTGTTTCAATTTTGGTGTACATTATAGTATATTCTATTCTAAACTTATTTTCTTTTCTTTGAGTGTGACTCAAACGTCTCTGCATTCGTATTCCACTGTCTCCCCCTACTAGAATTAAAAAGATGAGTACCATGAACGCACGTAGTTTCCTTCTAAATAGTATTCAAAACAGCATGTTTAATAATTCCAGACTTTAATAGAAAAGTTGCTGTACAGCTGCAGTGGGATTGACAAAATTTATGTCCTAGTACGTGACAAGCACGGGAAACAGGCGAGTGAACGACTGGCGCGTATCACTAGCTCACAAGTAAGTCTAGGTTTAAACATACATTTCATATTTTGCCATAAATCTTTTGAATAAAAGACAGCTGTCAGGGTTTTTACTTCCGTCATTTTTTAGTGTGAACATTCAGTGGACACGCTCTTAAGTTATTTCTTTTAATCAGTAATGTATTCTTGTATCATTATTTTCGTTGTAATACCACAAAGTGTTTTCATCTCTTATCTAATAAAAATCTTTAAATCTCTTTACTTTATATTATATAATACCTGAAAACACAGAAGGTAGAGGGCATCTGTGCGCAAGAAGGTTCGGAGCGGTATCTAAATATGAATTTAAAATAACAGATTTATGTTTTCAGGTTTTCGACAGATTAAAAGGAAGCCGAAATGAGGAGCTGAAAAAAATTACAGTCATTAATGGGGACATTACCCGTGAATGTCTTGGGTTGCCGGATGATGTTTTAAAAATATTAGAGGAGGAGGTATGTTAACTATGCGGCTTTAGGTACTTCAAATCTCTTTGTTTTATACAAAGACATAAATACAAGGTGTAATTGGACCCTTCACGAAGCCGTCAACCAAGCATTCTGTACAACAAACTAATATGCAAGAATTTTGGCTGGGAAACGACTTTTTTCTTGGGGTGAAAAATCACGTATTACGATAGCACTCAATGTAACGCACTCAAAACATTGTGCTGATGGATGCATTGAATAGTAGTAGATATTTAATGAAAGTTATAACATTAAAAACTTGTATTTAAAAAAAAAAAATTGTGATAAGGCTGGAACTTTGACCCCCAATATTTCCGTAACTAGGTGGTTCCCAGGTATGGTCTAGATAAAAAAAAAATATCGCAATTCTACGGGGAGAACTAGGATCTTTCGGCATCGTTATTATTCATTCAGTTTTTTTTAAATTGTGTTCCATGAAACAAGATTCAGTTTCAGTTTCAATTTGTGCGTTAGAAGGTAACCGTAGAATTTTCATTTCAGGTATCAGTAGTATTTCACTTAGCAGCCACAGTGGCATTCAAGCTGCCTCTCAAAGATGCCATGCAGATCAATGTAAATGGTACAGAAAATGTCATTGAATTATGTCACCGGATGAAGAAATTAGAGGTGAGAGGTTTTTGGTTCAACATCTTTACGTTAAACCGCGCTTGCCAAGGTTTGTCTGTGGATGGGTGATCACCACCCATTACATACCTAGTTTCCTTCGTGACTCGGAAAGCACGTTAAGCCGTTGGTCCCGGCGGTCAATTGTAGGTCTTTGACAGTCGTTACAAGTAGACAGTGGCCCGAAAGTCTGACGACCAGTCTTACCAAAGCATATCGTATTACCCAATACTAACTGGGTTGTGGAGGTCAGGTAGGTAGTCGCTCCATGTACAATACTGGTATTCAGCTTCATCCGTTTTTTTGCTCTTAAAGGATATCACGGCACAAAACATTACAAAAAATGCCTACATATGTACCTATAATGTAATATTTGACGTCATAATTATAGATATTCACAAGGTATTCGAAGATACTCGATAGACGTCTAAACAAAATTCACAGGTTTGTATATTATACACTTCAGCCAACTTATCTGTGCAGGTATACCGATGCATTTTGTCTTGACAAGCAGTGTCACCTTGAACTGCACAATTAAAGTGGTCGTACTGCAACCACCATACAACTGTGCGACCACTTTCGTAGATGATGACATAGCGGCCGTTTTTATCGAGTTACTTTACATAGAAATTATTTCTCATGCTGAGATTTCTCATAGTGATTGGAAGGCTTTGTTGTTGCAATTTGCAGTTATGGTGCAGCTGTAGTCCTCCTCGGAATTGTGCCTTAAACTAGCAACTTTTACCAATTTTTTTTTTATTTCACACAGGCTTTTGTGCACGTATCTACAGCCTTCACTAATACAGACCGAAAAGATATAGATGAAGTGGTGTATCCTATGCCTATGAAGTTAGAATCCGCCAGACTTTTTGCTGAATTGTATTCACATAATGACGAGATCGTGTCCAAGTTTATGGGTAAGATCTTGTACATACACCATTTTGTAATTAATGGAGTTGCATGTTAATTAGTGAGTAATTTGTTCTTTAATAATATTAATCGAGAATTACAATTATGATGATACTAATGCCAAAAGGCCTCGTTTACACGGCGCAGATAATCATGATATTTTATTTTACTTTAAAATATTTGGATCACATGACAGTATTATCAACATTGGTATTATTATTATGATCATCATCATCATATCGCATGACGTTCTATCCCGACTTTTACCGTAAAATGGCGTCGTGTGAATGGTCGCTTTGCGCACTAGGGACCAGCCAGCTATTTATTCAACCAGCCAATAATGGGATTGTGGTAGCCTCAAAATGCATTAGTAACTAATATTCGTTGCGGGTTATGAACGCATCAAAATGTAGCGCGTGAGTGTGTGTATGTGTGTGTGTAGTGGTGTGTGTATGATTGTGTTCATATAACCCCAATCTATTTAAGTCACGAGTTAATAGGCTTCTTTTGAGTTAGCTCGTTCGCTCGTTCCATCGTCGACCTCATCTCTGTCCTCAGGACTAGATTGGGGTCAAGAGTAAGCCCATTTAGTATAAAAAAAAGTGTGATTTTCCTCGAAAATCTAAAACTGCTGTCGAACATTGAAATCAATAGTAACAAAATTTTATAATATTTACAGGAAAGAAGCCCAATACATACACTTTCTCGAAAGCTTTCGCGGAAGAGCAAGTTATGAAGCAATGCGAAGTCTTGCCGGCTATCATCGTTAGACCATCTATAGGTAATAAGATTAAATTATACTTGGAAATGGTCCTTGAAATTAATGAGTTCCGCACTTAAATATGTTTTCCTACGTAAATGACTGTTTTCCTGAAGAAATACTTAAAGCTATTATTAATAATGAAATTGTATGAAATGTTTTTCGTTGGCTTCTTCTCGGTTTTACCTTACGAGTATATGATATCAACCTATACCAACAGACTGTAACTGCCTCACTCTTAGGCAAAGACGCTTGCTCATAGCATATTTGTTGTTTTATAAATTTAGATAGATTTATTATCATTTTGGATATAGTCTTTGTCTTGCTTCGGTGCTGGCTGCGTACTGTCGAATACATTTACGGACTGTAAATCTCAGGGCCATTACGAAAGGACACAACTTTTGATTGTCTGTATTTGTAGTGGTTATTGGCAAAATGTTCGTGTACTGTTCATCTCTGTCTCACACTTTCTTTTTATTACCTTGAGAATACGGAGGATTATGTCAGACTCCTATTGACTTACACCCCACGATTCCTACTACTTCTATGAGTCTGTGACATGGGAGATAATCGTACATTCCCGCGCTCCTCTGGCGGTACCAGCCCACCATGCTTAGTGGGCTTTATAACCTATCTTAATACAGGGTGGCGCCGACGATACAACAATAATTAAACGTCTTATACCTCATGACGTCCCCAGGCTGCATACAAAAAACCATTTGAATATATCCAGTGGTTTAGTCACAGGACTTTATTTTTAATTTTCAGCATTTTCTACATGAAATAGATTAATAGGCTAGCTCCGACAGGTTAACGACCCCCGCATTGATATAAACACTAAACACGTTGCTAACTAACTACTTCCAAAACCTTTGCCAAATTCGTTCCTTAAATATTATTTACGCGAATTAGTGAAAATTATACCTAAGGTTAGTTAAACAATATTTATATATGATGCTGTATTTCGTCAACAGTTTTATGCTATTTGAATTGTTTGAAAAACAATGTATTATTTTTTAATTTCAATGTTAGGATTTATTTGATAGTTTTAAAATATTCCTATGAACTAGTATTTTTATTTGCTGTCGTATTGTCGGAGCCACCCTGTATATTGGCCCCTTTGGCGAATTGAATACAAGCGTAACATTATGTTATATTTCCAGTCGTATCAGCCCTCAAAGAGCCATGTCCTGGCTGGGTAGACACATGGAATGGTGCCACTGGATTGTTCTTCGGGATGTCGGCTGGTGTCCTGAAGGTGGCTCAGGGTGTAGGAAGCAACATCACAGATTTGGTGCCAGTCGATATTGTTACAAACCTCATTATAGTGGCTGCTACGAAATGTCAGAAGTAAGTGGGTACTTGGCTCTTCATGATTATTATTTTTCGCATCAAAACTAGAATAAAAAAATCTTGACAAAATTACTTATTTAACCTCTTTTAATAATATCTATTGTACAGACGCTAGCACATCCAGCTATCCGAAACTGAGAAATTTTCTCAATCAAACTTGA
Source organism: Noctua janthe (assembly GCA_910589295.1). Lineage (NCBI taxonomy): Eukaryota > Metazoa > Arthropoda > Insecta > Lepidoptera > Noctuidae > Noctua > Noctua janthe. Next base: position 7,504,770 of record OU342561.1, read on the forward strand.
ACCTAATGCTTTTGCAATGAAGTTAAAAATCTATTTAAAAAAATTGACAGATTGTAGTAGCTTGATGTACTGGCGTCAGTACCTTGTCAAACTTGTAACAAATACATCGTGTTTCATTATCTGAATCATTAAATTACAGTCTTTTCACCGTGATTTTAGGTTGATTTTTACCCGCCGTGTTTGCTTTGTTTTTCTCGTTGCTGTAGTTGCTACATGGCTGGATGCTTTCAGAACTATAGGCACATATTTCTAATTAATACTTTCAATTTGATTACAGATCAAAACAAATAAAAGTGTACAACTGCTGTACTGGAAGATCGAACCCTATCACGTGTGATGGAGCTAGTGCCATCACCAGGAGAGTGGCTCTTAGGTTTTCATTAAGTAAGTTTGTTGTGTGTTGCATCGGTCGTAGGTATGATTCGACCTCGGAAACGCTACATCACTGAAGGTTGATTGTTACTTGCATGTCGTAAACCGAAAACGACTATCTGTCAAAATTAAAAAATATGTAAAATATGTAAATGTAAGTGTTGTATGTAGATGTATTTATGTAATATGTATGTCTATGCGAAAATAAGATGGTTGAACATCTAATTTTCATATAGACAATAGACCACCGAATGCAAAATGATCAGTCAAAGAATACGTAATTAAATATCACCGATCCTGGAATAATTGTCAAAATTGGTAATGCATTTACGAGGTCGACTATACCTAAAACTTCATCAATTATTATTTAGAAACACAAATATTGAACAGTAGCCATTCAGAAACTTTCACCTGTTGCTTATTTTTTCATGAAACACGCTGAAAACAATGTTTTCCTTATTTTCAGATGAATTCCCGTGGCCCTTTATTATGTTTACTCCCCGAATGTTTTTATACTATTTAATAACCTTAACGCTGCAGATTTTGCCTGCTTATTTGATTGATTTATGGTGCATAATAACTGGAAAGAAAGCGACGTGAGTAAACTTTTCTTTTATACTTTCTTGTCCTTTTATATGGGGTCGTTTGAACACACTTCCTGGTCTTAGCAAAACAGTTTTAAGGAAATTGGTAGATGTTTAAATTTGAGAGTTTTTTGTAAAAGGAGATTACTCACAGCCCGTATGCGGCTCGTACAAAAACTACCAAAATTTGAAAGTCGGCCGGAAAACAGAAAAAAATTAAATATTGCTAAAGAATGCATTATGGAAAACATTTTCTTTTAGCACAGCTGAGCTGTACGACCAATTGTTTTTGAAGATTGTAAATGTGGATTTTCTGTAATAGTCCTCAGTCAGTCAAAAGTTATTTTATTTATAAGGTATTTTTTATCGCAGTAGTATTTTAGTTTTAGTTTTTTACTGCAGAGGTATTTTGTTTTTTTTTTTTTGTTTAGTATTTTTTGGTAGTAGAACGTAAGAGTTTAGAACTGTAATCCAGCGGATCGATAATTGTCTGTGCTTTTAATGGAATCTCCAAAATATTGCTGGCAAAAATAAGAGTTATGGTAATTTCAAACTTAAATAGCAGCCGGGGGTTAATTGTAGAACGGTTGTTATAACCGTTAAAAATGTTCAGGATGTTGTTTTCAATTAAAAGTGTATATTTTATAAAATTATGCTTTAGTAAAACTATTATTTTCAATCTTTTGAATCTTTTATAGCAGCGTTATAATAAAAACTGTTGAGGATGTTATTTCCCATAAGAAAATATTTTTTTTTGGCATTTTAATTGTTTGTTTCGATTTGAATGATGTCCTTGTTAGATTAAAAAAAAGCCTCATTCTAGCGCTCCGTTAGTTAATCGTAACATCGGTTATGATTTGAATAATAGAACGATATTCCAGTGTTTTGTTATTTTTTTTAATGTTGAAAAAGTGTTGTGAATTAATTATCTATTATTTTTTACAGACAAATGAAGCTACAATACCGTCTGAAAAAAGTCATAGATGCAGTAAAATTCTTCTTACTGAACGAATGGAAGTTTTCTGACGACAATGTAAAAAATCTTGTAAAAACGTTGTCTGCAGCAGATATAGAAACGTTTAATTTCGACGTGCATACCATTAATTGGGAAACATGTATCAGAGATTACATTCTAGGAACTAGAAAATATTTGTTGAATCTTGAAAAATAGATAATAATATCGTTGTTTGTACTGGTTTTTGTAAGGTTGTCCTTTTCAACCCAAAGGTTGACTATAGAATATAATGCCATGATTTCTGATATAAAATGCCATGTGGTATTAAATTCGCTTAAATGTGCCACTACTTTACAGTTACGAGCATAAATACCTAACTATTAAGCAGAACTAAAAAGCGATTTTCGATTAAGCATTAATATGGTATGGTATGGTATGGTATCATATGGTGTTACGATAATGTCCTTTTCGGTCTTTTTTTAAAGTCGCAATTGCTGTTTCACCAGAAATCGAAAAATCGTTTAAGTTTAAAGTTTTGTATTTCTGCTCGTGACTGGACATGAAGTTTAAATAAATAAGTTTAAATAATATTTAGCACAAAAATGGCTTCTTGTTTAGGTTTATGATTTGACGTTTAAAAAATGGTAGCGTTTCATAATATTGTTGTAAGTGTATTTGGAATTGTATAATGAATGAACGGTATTAAGTTAAAAAAAATATTGTTTAAGAGGGAACATGGGCTGCGATTCTCCATATAAATATTGATGAAATCGACGTTTCTTATCTCCATTTTTTCTTCCCGAATAATGTCTCTAGACCAACCATTTTTTTTTTTAAATAAAATCAAAGTCTACTGTAGACACGTCCTTGTCATTTCCTTTTTTTTCAACAACTAATAAGTCCTTTTTTACAATAAGTAATAAGTAAAAAAAATATGACCCCCCAAAATTGACAAAAAGTGACCCATTTTTACGGCCGTGATTAGAGAACTACCAGACAAATTCTAAAAGTTTTAAACATAAAAGAAATTGATAGAAACCTAAACATACTCTTTCTTTTAATCTGTATGATAAAAATAATTGAATCGGTTCAGTTTTCGAGGAGAAAAAAGGAGAATATGAAACGTCGCTCTCATCAAAATTTTTGTGATATCGATGTGAGCCGCAGCTGTCCCTTTCGCACTCTACGGGGGCAGGCTTGACGCAGCGCGACGGCAATAGTTTCTTCAAATACTTATTTTACAAATTCCTCGCAAGCACTGTCCCCTCTTAATTATTATATTATTGTACATAAAACAAGTAATGTTTGCTCTTATATAAAAAGGTTTACAATGAATTTTAGCATTTTATTGAATTCAATATGCTACTAAAAAAATCTCGTTTTTTTGCTAAAAATTATAGTACCTACTTCAAAAATGACACTATGCTAAATTATGGCATGAGTCGAGAGCAGAGTTTAAAATTCTTGCTGCATACTAAGTAGTCCCATGGCAATGGCCTCAGATTATGAACTAAAAGCCTGAATAATTATAAAACATAGTTCATATTAATGAGATATAGTCAATTTGAAGTCCAAAATAATGAATCCAAAAAGACAGAGAAGAGATAAAGTAGCACATTACAAATAAAACTGGCAAAATCCTTACAATATTATCGACTACTCAAAATAATAAAACATCACGCCTGTAATCCCCGAAGGGTTAGCCAGAGGTGTATCTAATATTATACCTACATTTCGCCAGTTACGTTTGAAGTCCTATGTACTAGGGGGAAGCCAATTGCCATCAACCGGGCACAAATCCTGACTCCATGGCTGCTACTGCGAAATTCCTGATGGAAAAACCCAATAACACTTTGCCCGACCTGGGAATCGAACCCAGGACCCCATGCTCAGCAGTCACACTTGCGACCACTAGATCAACGAGGCAGTAAACGAGGCGGTAAATAAAAATAAAACAGACAAATTAGTCCTTAAAATAAATAAAAATTCAAACAAGCCATGTATAAACGATCAACAACGTAACTGAGCAAAGCCACAGGATGTCACAGTATTCACATATGTATTGATCTCGGCTTGCCAACTAACGAAGCAGAATGCTCACTAAATCATGGGATTATACGCACTATCTCACTCATGCAGGTAACACAGTTAAAATAAATGAAGGTTTAGTATCAGCTGAGAATAGTTTGTGCTGTGTGTTCTATTGTGTGGTTGGATGACAGATTTATGGATACCTCTGGCTCGGTTCTTGTTATTGGAGAGATATGTAGCCTGTTGGTAGTGCTATGACACTACCAACAGGCGCAGGCAGCAGTGTTGTAAAACAAAAAACAAACGCCTGAACGAAGTCTACATTATTTTGTGTAACTTAAACACTTCACTTGCATTCTGGGTAAAGGAGAATACCCCTTAGGAAAAATCTGTTGTACACACAACACTTAAGATTCATCAAGTTAGGTAATTACATTAAAAATCCTATTAGATAATGGCATTTTGATAGTGACAAAGTTTAAGGTGAAATACGCAAGTACAATTACAGAATTGTGTAAAGCCATATTTGTTCGACCGCGAAACATGTTTTAATCAATATACAACCTGAAACTTACCTTCTTATTGCAAAACGTAAGAAAATTTGAATTTAGTGGGCTACCTTGGTGCTTCCCCAGTAACAACAACAAAGTGCAAAAAAAAGCCATTATGGGTCAGAAAAATCACAAACTTAAGTTCGTTTTCATAGGGCTGCGGGACTTTTCAAAAGAGATACCGCGGCCCGAGAACAAAAAGGGCAAAGAAGGAACATGAATGGGTTTTAGTCAGTAGAAGTCTGACACTCCCTTCCGCTCCGCCCAGCGCCGAGCGTTGACATAAAATCCGAAAAAAAAAAGAAAAAGTTCGTTTTCATAACTGTCGTGTCATTTTTGCTATTTCGAACACAAACGCGATATTTCAATTTTGACCACCACCAGTTTTATAGTCATAATCCCGTACCACTTAATAATTCCATGCAAAATCCATAATCATATCCTTAATTCTATTTTTGAAAATGACTCGTGACCATAGATTCTAGAACGTTCGCATTTCAACCGCGTTCATCTTGTTTTAATGTTCTATTTGACATGCCCGTATCTCGTAACCATGCAGTTTGCGTTGGCATCAGCACAAGTATTGAGGTTTGTGGGGACACAGCTTAGCCTTATGAGATGCTAAATTCATATGCGCGGATGTGTTAGAGAATTTAATAGTTTGCATGCGGTTAAAACTGAATGGTCTGAGAGTAGGTAGGGTAGTGCATATTTTGGTGCATAATACCTAAGATTGTTAGCTGCTGTTGACAGGTAGATACTATGCTTAAAAAGTTGATATTGGTCGGAGTTATTTTTGTACTCCGACACATCGATGATATAACAGTCATCAGTGAAAATCCGACCTTATAATCCAATCCGGAGTCTTATAATCTCAGCTCCCACGACACCTCGACACCCTAAACCAACTAAACAGTACCGTTTAAGAAAGTAAAAAGAACTATTACTCAAAATCCATGAGCAAAATAAAATAAATACCCTTTTTAAATATCCGATTTAAAACCAAATAACCATACCTACCTACATAATATTGAATGATTTCATAAAGATTGAAAAGGACAAACCAACGAAAGGGTCAAGACTGGCATTTAGAAGGTTTGTCCATTTACCGAGACCTTACTTTACATTCTGAAGATGGAAGGTACTCGTAGTTAGAGACAAAAACTAGGTCATCTTCATTCATTAGAATGACCTCGCTGAGTATATTCGACCTCGTAATTAGTTTACCACTCTAAGGTTGAAGAACTCTTGCTCAAGTGGAGACTCATTGATGACTCTGCCCTGGAGTGTTAATGTGGTGCGGCTTTACAAACGATGGGGCACTCAATATCGGGTCATATTTGTTCATTACATAGAGCTGATGGACGCTACTGAAAGCGAGAAACTCGTGGTCCAGTTTTGGGCCGGCTCAATTTAGATTGCAATCGACACGCTAAGAAGAAGAAGGTTGAATCTCAAACTCAAACTCAAAGCATTTATTTCAAATAGTCCTTTGAAAAGCACTTTCGCATAGTCTCAATCAAAAATAAGCTACCTACAGTCCAGCCACAGGCATAATAACTGAATGGATTGTAGTTGCCCATTAGAAAATAGTAGATCTCATGGAGAAGAATGGGCCAGAAACTCCATGGACACTCTTTTCAAACCAAGTTAGATAATTATTACATAGTCTAATAAATGCACGTCACTAAACAAATAGTGTCAGTAAGGCAGGTGGGCAGCAACAGCAATAGCAGCTGTGCTGGTGCTGCTGCTGTGACTGCTGAGATCCTCTAAGGGCGGAAATACTTTAACTTTATTGATAGCTACTGTTTTGAGCGTGACTTACAGGTGCGACCAGAGGGCTGGCTCTTTTTTTGGTCAAAGAATTAGCATTGACATTTAACGTGGCAATGCTGCCAGTCTTCTGAGCACGTTCCCGGATGACAGCGATGCGGAGAATTACTTTGGCGCCTAAGTTTCCTATTCTCGTCGTTGTAAATAAATAGCTATTTACTTTTAGAAAACCGCCGTCGTCAGGGCAGTATCGAAGAAGAAAACGTGTTGCGCCGACCCCAAGTAGAATGGGATAAGGGTAGGAAGATGATGATTTTGGATCTATTTGTAGTTTGTAGGTATGTGTATTATGTACATATTAATGAATAAATTGTAATGTTTAGTTAGTATGGCACTAAAATAGTGAGTTTTACGTAAAATACTCTACTAGTAAAGTTTCAGTTTACTAAGATTACTTGCCAATTCTGGTAAAGCAATTATGCGGTTGACAGTATTTTAGTCAAGGATTATAATAATTAGGTATGGATAACCAAGCGTACTGAAATCTTGATCTTTCATGCATGGTCGGCTTTTTGTACGAGATAATCTGCAGAAATTGGCAATTTCGATATTATTGGCGATGCTTGTTATTATGTGTGTGTTCATATTAGATTCGTAGATAATGAATGATCTTTGGGATAGAATGCATACGTGTTGGTACATGTCGGTGAACTGATTAATATAACGGGAGCCTAAGAGAGGCTGTATGAGTGAAGTCTGGTTTTGCAATGATACATTTTTTTTTGTGTTTTAGTCATGAACTGGTTCAGATAGTGTTTGATAGCTAGGTATATTATAGACGTCCTAAAAAGTGCACTTCTTCTTCTTCTTAGCGTATCGATGGCAATAGTTTGGCGCTTTCGGTAGCGTCCATCAATTCCTGTAGTAGAACAAACAACAGGACACGCAAGACACAATATTAAGTGCCCCATCGTTTGTAGAACAGCACCACATTTACACACCAAAAAAAAAAATCAATCAATTCAATCAGTAAATTTTTTACCTTCAACGACATGCCACTTTCAAGTTAGGATCATCATCTGCCTAGCATTTTCCCAATTATTTTGGGGTCGGCTTCCAGTCTAACCGGATGCAGCTGAATACCAGTATTTTACATGGAGCGACTGCTATCTGACCTCCACAACCCAATTAGTACTGGGTAATACGATACCCCTTGGCACGTAGTATTATATTATCTGTGCCCTTGGTAAGACAGGTTGTCAGGCTTTTTGGGCCACTGACTATTTAACGGCTGTCAAAGATTTACAAATGACACCCGGGACTAACGGCTTAACGTGCTTTCCGAGGTACGGAGGAAACTCGGTATGTAATGGGTCCACAGACCAACCTAGGCAAGCACGGCTTAACCTAAAGATCGACCCGAGCGGCTGATATTATTTAGCCACGAGGTCCTCCACGCCACTTTCTAATTAGGATACTTTTACTAATTCCTGAATCTACCTTCTACTCAAATCTCACCGTTTATCTTATAGTTTATGTCTTCGTCGTACGAATCCAACGTTTTTCCTCTGGTCAAAAACCCTACCAACAACTACCATAATATACTAATAACACGATGTCTTTTAAACCGACTTCCAAAGGTAAGAGGTTCTCAATTCAACTGAATGTTTTTCTCGGACTCAACATCAAAGTTGAGATGTTCCTTTCATCTGAACTGTAGGACGTCTACCTTTATTTGAAGTAAGAACTTGACCAACAATTAATGTGTATTTTTAGCTGTTACGTCTTTCCTCATAAGTAAGAGTAATTCCGGTTTTCACTAACACTAGGCAACACACGCCGTGTGTTATGTGTCGCCGTGTGTACCCAGGTACACACGGCGACACATCAAGCCAAACATGTCCAGTATAACTAGACTTCGCTTGATGAGCTTCCCGTACTATGGGAGATCAGCTTAATTTGGTTTGGTATAGCTTGATTGGACGTCGTACGTACACATAACATTTTACCCTGAAGTGTAGTAACATCAAAGATGCACAATATATTAATAGCAATTCTAGGATAAGATATTATTAAAGGAAGATCTAATCATAGGTATTTCTGGGAAATCTCACTTCTTAGTCTTTCACTCTTGACAGAGTGGTCGTGGTCATGGGGGGTCGCCTACAACTGCGGTCGCTACCTTCGCAATCCTTTTCCACCAGTCTCTTTTGGGACGCATGGCGAGCACATTCTGCCAGAGGGATCTTGGTGACAGATTTGATGGAATCTGTCCATCGTGTTGGTGATCACCCACGTGGTCTCGTGCCTTCGACTCTACCCTGAATCACCAAACGCTCCATGGAATCATTGTTACTGGTAACGTGTCCAAAGAATCTGAGGATTCGTAACTGCACAAGCGACGACAGTCTTTGTTTAATATTGAGTTCTTTGAGTATTGACACGTTAGTCCGATGAGCCGTCCAACTCATCTTGAGTTTCTAGGAAATATGAAACTGCAAATAACGGTTTCCTGTTCAAAGACTTTTGTAATAGTTATAACTGCAGGAAACTGCACGGATAGTATTACTGTTGTATTTGACATGGAAAGAAAAATTCTAGTGCGAGCAGGGTTTGAACCTGCGACCTTCCGATTCAGTACACCGGATGTCTTAACCAATTAGACCATCGCACCCTGCTCACAGCTCTCGAAATTTTCGTTCCATTAATAACGTCTTACGGTGACGTTAGCGCCATCTATTTAAGAAAGTATCGAACTAACTTAAACCAACACGTTGACATTACAGCCAAATCAATGTTGTATAGAAGTCGCCATACCAAACTAATTTTTAATATAACAACTATAGTTCCCTACGCAGGGTTTGCGTATAGAAATATTAAAAATTAGTATTACTGTTGTTTTGATGTTAATGTTTACAATTAAATGACAATTTTAACGATTCTAGGAGCTTGGTTATGGTTCGTAAAGCATCCATAATAAGTAAAGCAGTAATAGGTTTCTGTATATTGCCACTGGGAATATAGTGCTGCATGGCTCCTTTAAGGCGGTCTTACGGAACGAACGCTACCATCTTAAACAGGGTGTAAACAGACCCTTCACATAGCCGTCAACCAAGCATTCTGTACATCAAACTAAGTAACTTACGCAAAAATTATTGCTGGGAATCTACTTTTTTTTTGGGGTGAAAAATTACGTTTTTACGGTAGGACTCGATGGAAAGAACTCAAAGCATTGTGCTGATGGATGGATTGAATAGTACGGGGGTCGTGGAAGTGTGTAAAGTAAAAAACTTGCATTAAAAACATGTATTTAAAAAAAAAACTTGTGAAAAAGTTGGAATTTTGACACCCAATATCTCCGTAAATAGAAGGTTCCCAGGTATGGTCTAGAACAAAAAAATGATCGCACAGACGGGAGAACAAGTGCATTCCACTGACAATTTAATGTTTACATTTCAACCAAGTTATCTGTGCAGTCAGGAAAACTTTGAACTAAATTAAATGTACCAAGTTTGACATCATCATCTGCCTAGCCTTTTCCCAACTTTATTGGGGTTGGCTTCCAGTCTTACCGGAAGCAGCTGATTATCAGTATTTTACATATAACGACTGCCTATCTGACCTCCACAACCCAGTTAGTATTGGGCAATACAGTATCCCTTAGTAAGACTGGTCGTCAGACTTCGGGTCACTGAGTACCGGCAACGATTATCAATGAAGAGAAGAAATGACAGCCGGGACCAACGGCTAAACGTGCTTTCCGAGGGACGGAGGAAACTCGGTATGTAATGATGGTCACCCATCCACGGACCGATCTAGGCAAGCGAGGCTTAACCTTGAAGATTGACACAAGCGGCTGTTATTATTTAGTCACGAGCTCCTCAAGTACCAAGTTTGACATATAGATGCAAATTTTCTTGACAAGCAACGCTACCTTGAATTGGTCATAGACTAACATCTCCACCCTGCTGACAATGTCATTCAAGCGCCAAAACAACCAAGATAAGATATGCTCCATAAAAAAATAAACATAGGAAATTTTTTTTATTTCTTGTTTCCCGCCTCCTGATTGGCTGATATTTTAACCACGGTATTAGCAGGCTATTTTCGTATTCTCTTCTTCAATCCGAGAGAATAAAACAAAGTTATTTCAGAGCTATAATCTTTCCTTGTAGGTTTTCTTCCTAGTAGATAAAAAAATAATGTAAAGAACGATGTGGGCATTGATATCGTTGACCTTTCTTTGTGTACATTTATGAGGAAATAATTACACAAAACATCCCACTAAAGAATATTTTTATAACACAAAATATCGAAAAAAATATCACGATCAAGATATTCCAGTATGAAAATTCTCTAGAAATTTCTAACTGACCGGCAACTACGTCCTGATGTATGTAAATCTGTTGCTCCAAACAATTTGTTGTTCAAAACAGTCGCCAATACATACTCACGAATAAAGGCCCGCAAAATACGAGCAACACAAAAATATACATTACCATTGGAGCGGGCCAACTTCCTTTTGCTCGGAGTTAGTTCTAGGAACAAAGCGAAACTACCACCTACACTTTTGTATCAAGTGTCTGTCTGCAGACTTTGTGCCTGTGGTGCTTTGCCTCCTGAGATCGCGACAAGTGGGACGCGTCTCTCCCATTGTGCGAATGAAAAACATGTGCCGACATTCAGGACGAATGGAATGTTTCTTCAGATTTAGGGTAATATAAAACTAGTTTGTTTTAATGAATACTCGTATTTACTTATCTTACAAACGTAAAATAATAACAAAAAAGGAGAAAAGCAGTAAAGAAATAAATAATTTGTCCGCCTCGCTGTCAAAGTGCGGGGAAAAGGTTTAAAAAAAAAAAATTTGAATAGAGAAAAGAAAGGCGGCGTTTAATAAATTCAACAAATCTAAACTAACTAGGTGTGTGTTGAGGAGTTTTTTGATGCCCTTTTTATAGTTTTTTGTAAGTTTATTTAATCGTTTTTAATTGTAGCAACGTTTATAGAAAACATATGAATCTATTTCAGGGTATTCGAGAGAATCTTTTCCAACGCCCACGAATTGATAAAACTCCCCGAAGAGTATTTTTTTCATTGTGTATACGACGATGATTGAAAATAGAAAATATTGAGTACGAAACACAATGGAAAGGGAATGCCTAACGGCAACAAATATTTCGTTCTCGTTAGTAGGTTTTATCAGTATCATATTTAAAAAAATTCATGTTTCTGGATTTTGAAATAAGTTTTCTCAGAAAGGTCCTGATTTATCTTTTTTCTTTTATTAACTGATGTGTCTGTTTGTAATTTCGAAATAACTGCTTTTTTTCTGAATACAAATGACATGATATACGGTAGGTACGTATAACAAAAAAAACTTTTTATTTTTGTCTGTCTGTCCGTCTGTGTGTTTGTTCTGGCTAATCTCCGAAACGGCTGCACCGATTTTGACCGGACTTTTACTGGCAAATAGCTGATGTTAAAAGGAGTAACTAATACTATTTTATTGTTAGTGTTTTATTTTAGAAAAAGGATTAGGGTTCCGTGCAAAATAATTCGAATTGTTAAGTATTTTTATATAATTTCACGTGGACGAAGGTCACAGGAAACAGCTTGTTATTTTTATGAGCTGGAGTTATTATTCATAAAACAATGCCTGCTCTAACATTCTGTAAATCGTTTATTCTATAAATGCCATGAAAATGTCAAGAAATTTAGAAAACAATTAGACACGTTTAAAAGCCACTGAGATTTGAAAAACTTAACGCTTTGTCGACGAACAACTTTGTTTTTGAATGTGCCAAAAGAAGTAATAACGTTCTATTCATCAGCGCATTTGTGAGGCAAAAATTTATTGTTTCAGACTTTAATTGAAAAGTTGTTTAACAGCTGCAGTGGGATTGACAAAATTTATGTCGTCGTACGTGACACGACCGGCAAGCAGGCACGCGAGAGACCCGCACAAATAACTAGCACGCTACTGACTTTATTTATTTAGACCTAAATGTAGTTAGGTAAAAATAAAATAAATTGCAGACGTGGCAGCTGGTAAATATTCCTAAAAAAAGAAGCTTGCTATTTCTGATAAAATTTAACCACCAGCTCATACGTTCTTTTTCCTAAAAACACGATTCTTACTGGTGTTACAGAAGCTTACATCACCCCACTGCTAGAAAGCGCCGTAGAAAAAAAAAGCTTCGCCCAATATATTTTCTACATATTTTCCTTAAACATGATTTAGCAGACTTTTCAAAACAGCTATTACAGAAGTATTTTTAGGAACACCACATAATAAAAGTGCAATTGTAATTATCCAAAGCCGTCAACCAAGCATTCTGTACATCAAACTAAGTAACTCTACGCAAAAATTATTGATGGGAAACGACTTCTTTTTTGGGGTGTAAAACTCAATGTAACGCACTCAAAAAATTGTGCTGATGAATGCTTTGAATAGTAAACAGGTCATTGAGGTAATTAAAGTCAATTCATAACATTAAAAAGTAGTATTTAAAAAAAACTTGTGAAAAAATTCGAACTTTGACCTCAAATATCTTTGTAACTAGAAGGTATGGTTCAGAACAAAAAAATGATCAAAAAACTTACGGGGGAAAAAAGTGCCTTTCAGCTTCGATAAGGGTCTTTTTACACCCTTTATTTTTAGGTTATTAAGTACATTATAATAAAGACTACAAATAGAACTAAAATAATAATAAAAAGATGACTAAAAGTACCTATATATAAGGTCCCATTAAAATAGATGGACACATTTTAACACAGAGTTCAGTACGTCTAACCAAAGATACCCAATAAAAAAAAAAAACACTGGTTAAAGTGATTTTATTTTGACCTAATTTCATTGGGTAACCATAATTTTTAGTGTATTTTCGTTAGCTTAGTTAGTTTTTTTTTCTTGTGAGTATCTAACGCGCTTTTCTTATTTTTTACCATTGTCCTTATTTTGGTAGTCTGAATGATTTCTAAAAGTTTGTCCATCTATTTTAATTGGACCTTATATATACAACGACGGCAATAGGACACTTAGTACTTCTACATAATAAATAAATAAATAATTACAGGAGTCTAAAATACCGATATGGATGGAGTCAAACCTACTGCTAAAGTGTTATTAAGAGCCAAACATGAAATGTCACCTACATATTTTATAACATTCCCCGTCTTGAATTTGTAGTTCGACAGACCCAAGGCTAGACAAGTTGGAGTCGTCCAGATAATTATAGCCTTGTCTGGGTACGTTGCCAGAAAGAACCTTGGATCGAACGATGTTTGACTGTCCGAAGTCTATTTATATATGTATTACATAACATCAACTGACACTTAAGAGCAAATATTGGTAATGATGTAAAATGGCATAACACATAATGCTAGTGTTCATAACTTATATTTATTTTGTTTTTTTTTTAACATTGCCCCACACTAGGAATTTCTCCTGTATCGTGTGTGCATTTACAAACATTTAAACTCACAAACACAAACAGCCAGACTCAAAACCACTACCTGTAGATCATACAAATATTTGTTCCGTGCAGGGATCGAACCCGCGACACGCAGCGCAGCAGCCGATCGCTCAGTCACTGCGCCAACCGTGCTGTCATATTTAAAACCTCATAATCTTAACTTTTATTTAAGTCCTTTATAATTAGTAAAATATTGGAAAAACCCCTTAGAACATTTCAGTGGGCCTACAGGACTATAAGTGTATTACAGTAGCGTACTGATGTTTTCATCATAGTTTTTAAATATGTTTCACTCTTTTTAATGAACTCTAAACAAAAATAGTCTTTCATGATTTTTGCCAGGAATAGCAAGGGATGTCACCAAAAATTGCTTTTCACCATGCAAGGCCTTTGTGAATATTTCGAAAGGCGTCCAGATTCAGTTGAATATAAAACAAACGAAGTGAGCTCTGTGTCTGTCATATATAGGACTTCGGATGAAGTTTGAAAACAAGGCGATATGAAAAAAGAAAATGAATGGTGTATCCAGACACCATGTTAATTAACGAACACAGGTATCATACCTGTATTCTTGATGACAGATAGATAAAAAACACATCATAATTCGTACATAAAAATACAACTACCTTTACCGATGCCACTAAAATGCTAGAAGTACTAGTAATTAAATGTGACACAATTGTCTATAGCTGTTCGTATTGTACATGGTATTTATTTGGGTCATCATTATCAGTCATAAGCCCACAGCTGGACATAGGCCTCCTCAATCGCACACTACTCAACTCGGTTCTCAGCAACTGTCATTCATTATTTGGGGAAACGTAATTAATTAGAAATATAAAAGCTAGGATTTAGTGCTTAGTGTCTAGACAAAGTGACATTCTATCTACTTTTCCATCGGCGACAAAGACGAGTATAAAATCAGTTGCAATGAAATAAGCATAACCTAAAATCTTAATTATGTCAATTCTACCACCACCTTGTCTTCTTTTCATCATCTGCCTAGCCTTTTCCCAACTATGTTGGGGTCGGCTTCCAGTCTAACCGGATGCAGCTGAATACCAGTATTTTACATGGAGCGACTGCCTATCTGACCTCCACAACCCAGTTACTACTGGGTAATACTATACCTCTTGGCAAGACTGGTTGTCAGACTTTCAGGCCACTGACTATCTAACGACTGTCAAAGATCTACAAATGGCACCCGGGACCAACGGCTTAACGAGCTTTCCGAGGAAGAAGCTCGGTATATAATGGGTGGTCACCCATCCACAAACCAACCTAGGCAAGCACGGTTTAACCTAAAGATCTACCCGCGCGGTTGTTATTATTTAACCACGAGCTCCTCCACCACCATGTCGTCTTTTCTTGTTCGAATCTGCGCTCATAGCAAAACCGTATTCTTCAATGTCCCTCTCATCGCATTGACTTCAATCATCGGTTGCAAAGATAACAGCAATTTATGACCGTTCCGCAACACGGCCGCCGTTTCTTGGTTTACCCGGGAGGCGACCAACCTCTCACTTAGGAAAAACTGACTAGTTCCTTTTTTTTCAAAGTCGGTTCCGTGGTGGTTAATAGTTAACATAACATCACGCCTGTAATTCCCTAAAGGTTAGGCAGAAGTGTACCTAATAGTACACCCATATTTCGAAAGTTATGTTTTAAGTCCCTTGTAATGGGGGGCGACCCTATTGCCCTATTGTTATCTAAATTGGTTGTATGTACTAAGACACATTTAGTTCGACGGCTCACCAAGCTACGTTGCCATTACCACATGACGCTGGCAGAATAGTCGAATCGGCTCAGTTGCCAAAGAAGAAAAAAAAGAAGAGACATTTACATGTCATATTTTAGTTGTTGTATTTTAATTTTAATTGAATTTTGTGTTTAAAAAATCATATTACTCCGTTGATTATCCTGCAATTCATTTTTTACTCATTATGTACTTTGAATAAAAGCTTTGTCACTGCAAATAAATATGTTGTTGTGTATAAACCTTTTATTATGTTTCAGACATTGATGGTAAACATGGTATCAAATGACAAAAAGTGCGTTGCACTCACGTCGATAAATGATGTTCATTCTTGAAATTTGTTTTAACAAACAAACGTCAAGAAATTTAAGAACTAGAAAGTCGATCAATATTTTGAGATTGTGGTAGGAATCATAATCTTTAATTATTTACAAAATAAACTTACACTGCCACTCACGGGATATCTTCCGTGAATTTTAACTATTGTGAGTTCCCGATATATGGACGCTGTTGAAAGCGCCATGATCGCGGGATAACTGCACGATATCAATGACATGATTTACAAAATAGTGTAATCATAGAGAGAAATAGGTACTTACCTAATAGTTGGTTTACCAAAACCAAGTGAATTGTATAGTTGTGCTGCTGAAAAGTTTCTTGAAGCGCTTCGTTTTTTCAGCTTTAGGTAACACCGCTGACAGAAAGCGCTAAAGAACGGTTTTAGAATTCTCTCCAGGGACCGCTAGCATTACAGGTCACTAAAATGCGTTAAGCGCTAAATTAATTAAAAATATTTTTGACTCTGTCTTCTCAACTTCAAGCAATGAAACTCAAACCAAGACGTCGAGTTATGGGCTAGCTCGCCGTCCAGCCGTCTTATGAGGACAGGCCGTGTCGACGGCGCGTTAGGGAACCGCATGGGCCGATGCCTGCCAGGGCTGCGGGACTGTTCGAAAGAGATACCGCGGCCCTGGAACACAAAGGGCAAAGAAGGAACATGGGTTTTAGTCAGTACAAGTCTGACACTCCCTTCCGCTCCGCCCAGAGTGGGAGGGATCATTTGATGATTTCCCATCCGTAAAAAAAAAGCAATTGAAATTAAATACATGTTTTAAATCTGTTTTGCGTTTAAAACGTATTTAGTGTTTTGTGTTGCAAACGGGCCTTTTGTATTACAAGTAAGCAAGAGCTGTTTTTTTTCAGTTCTTTTTTTGAATGAATGAGTTTATATAAGTTTATTATTCTGCCAAAATTGCAAACAGTTGTTAGTAACTAAAAATACACCCTTTCTTCTGAAAGTAAATAACTTAATTATGTAAATATTTTATCTGGCCAGACTCTTTCTTAAATTGAATTCTAACAATCTTTTGTTCCTTAATATTTTTTCTTGGGAAAACTGTAGGCGTGCTAAAGTGGGGGCACTTTGATAAAATCTTTTTTATCTGATATCCTGTGTAAGTAAAACTACTGTGGTAGAAAACTTAGTTTAATTTCCGCTTTGTAGGTAGGTATTTCTCGAGTTTACGTTGGACTCTTTTTCAGGTTACGAGCGCATAAGAAAAGTGTTAGTAATGATATTTCAGAACCTATACCAAAAAAAAATACGGAATCCTAAAAACAGGGGGCATAAACTGAAACCCTGTGACACTCTAGCACTAGAAACGGCGAAAAAGTCAAAAATATATTCAAAAAACTCATGTTAAAAGTTGTTGTAGGAACAGGAAACGCATTAACAGCGATTGCACGCGAATCTCTCTTTATCCATTAAAAAACAAACAATCTGCATTTACTTTTATGCGAAAGTTTGATCAACTCAGGATGGCTGAAATGGTGACAGGTCACTGTAACAACTTGCGACCCGCGGATGCCCCTCAAGTTAAAGGGTGATTAGGCCTGTCGTACTGTATGGATCGGAATGCTGGGCTGGGAATAAGATTATAGATGAAAAACGAGAGATGAGAATGTTGAGATTGTTGTGTTGAGTGACAAGAATGGATAAAGTAAGGAATGAGTATATTAGAGGAAGTTTGAAAGTGGCACCTGTTACAGAAAAATGAAAGAAAGTCGTTGGTCTTGTGACAAGAATGGATAAAGTAAGGAATGAGTATATTAGAGGAAATTTGAAAGTGGCACCTGTTACAGAAAAATGAAAGAAAGTCGTTGGTCTTGGTATAGACATGTGTAATGAGGAGGGATGAAACGCATGTGACTAAAAGAATGATGGACATGAAAGTTGATGGATGGAGAGGGAGAGGAAGGCCAAAGAAAAGATAGATGGATTGTGTGAGAAATGATTTGAAAGAGAACGGAGTAAATAATACCGTGACGTCTGACAGGGGAGAATGGAAGAAAAAAACGTGTGGCACAGACCCCAAAGTTTGATTAACTTCATTTATGCGAAAGTTTGTGAGGATGTATGGATATTTGTTCCTCTTTCGCGCAGAAACGGTTGAACGGATCTGAGTGAAATTTGCCACACATATACTTCATAGCCTGGATTAACATACAGACTACTGAGTACTTTTTATCCCAGTAATACGACCCCGTGGGATTATATACCCACGGGCGTTGCTGCGGGATAAGAAAGTATATTTATAAATCACTTATGCTAACACAGCACACATATATGCAACACACGCATACATTTAATACAGCTTAGGTAATCATAAGCTGTATTACTATAAAGTTTCATCAAAATCTTTTACGTAGTTTTTGTGTCAAAGAGTAACAAACATCCATTCGTCCTACCTCACAAACTTTCGCGTTTATAGTAGCAGTAAGACAAAATACTTAACGTTAAAAATTAAAGATCCACGCGCCTAATAACTAGTTGATCTTGCACATCATCATCATCATCATTCGCCCTTATCCTAATTTATTTGGGGTCGGCGCAGTATGTTTTCTTCTTCCATACTTCTCTATTACTCCTCATATCAGCAGTCACCTCCTTTTAACCCATATCACCCTCACACAGTCCTTGCACAGCCAGTGGATCTTGCACAACACTAATTAAATTAATCGACATTTGCTATGACTAAACCAAGGTTTAACTAACAGATGCGTTCTGCAAAATGGTATCACGCATCGCTTTGTTTGGACATAACACTAATTGGTTACAATTAAACTGTGTATCCCGGTCGGTAGTAATTAGATATTAATTTAGGGGATTTCATTTATCATGATTCACTAAACAGATAAACATAGGTTCATGCTGCTGATCTGTTTGCTATTCATTATTGTGTAGTTGACTGCCTCGTTGTTTTATGAGCATGAGGTTCTAGGTTTGATTCCCGGGTCGGGAAAAAGTGTTATTGGATTTTCCCATCAGGAATTTCTGAGTACTTCGAGGATCTCCACCTCCTTTCGAATATACAATCCTTAACGGGATTTAATTTATGCCAGGTTGTTTGTTGTTAAGACGAAAGAACACTGCCAATAATATAATCGAAGACCTTGAGAGCTCAAATCCATAATTATTCTTTGACTGGGTTTGTTCAGCATTCACGGAGCTCCGGTCCTTCATGCAGATAATAGTAAGTGTGAAACTTAAACTTTAAGGTCGCCTTCGAAGTAATCCTCAACTTTGCTATATAGGTATTGATCTCCAACAGAAACTACACAATTACATGCAAGTATATGTATACTGAACCTGTGAACGGGGACAAATACAAGTGTGCGCTTCCAATTATAGGAGACCACATCATTCACTTACAATCTAGGTACATACAGTAAATTAGATCAGTTCAAAAAATTTAAATAAATCAAATCATACAAAGGAAACAAGGTGAATTACGTAAAAGATGAACTATAACAATATTTAAGCAAATCAAGTATCTTGACTTGGTTCGCGAGGTTATAGACATGTGGGATGTGGACTCGGCGATCATTGTGCCGATAGTCGTATCAGCCCATGGCTTAATTACCAAGAGCCTCGACCAATACCTGAGGAGGCTCTCGTTAGGCAGTTGGATCAAGGGCTTGATTCAGAAAGCGGTACTCCTGGACAAGGCTCGTTTTGTTAGGAGGTTCTGTTCTCTCTGGAGTCCTGAGCGCCGCCCGGTAGCTTAGACCCTGTACCGATACCGGTAGGCTACAATTTTTTATATTATTTTGCATAGGAATATTTAAAAAATGTAAAACATATGGTATTGAAATGAATAAAAGAAATGAACAATAAGGGGAAAAAAATCATACAAGAAAAACAAATATTACGGCTTGCGTATTGTGACGCATAAGTATTTTTTAAACCAAGCCATATTAAAACGAGAGCCATTTAATTATCACAATTTGGGGTTATTCTTGCCCTTAACCAAAGCGATCTTCATTCGAACAAGCGACAGTTGCGTTTATTTTTTTAGGAAATACTAAAAGCTTGGTCGCGCCAACATACCACCTTCTAGTCTTCCACACAACTAAGTGACGTATACTGGCACGACCGATCACTTTATGAGGACGCGGGGTAAGAAATTGCCATTTCACCTAAGAACCTTCATTAAAATTGTCATTTTAGAATGGTAAGGCCCACTTGAGGGTGTCAAATTCACGTATTTAGGTGGTAAGCCCAGCGGTGTTACAAAGTCAGAATTAATTTGATACGGTAACCAAGGGTTTTATGAAGTTATCCCTAGACTATTGCCTTAATTCTGGGATTTAAACGATCGGTGCAATTGGGCCATAAGTAATAGTCATGTTTAAAACTATATTGTTAATTCTACGTACGTAAGCATCACTTTATAGTTATTTGATGTATTTTTCTGAGTTTATGCAAAACATGAGACAAACGTGAATTGAACACTGTTTTAAGCTTTCACGGTTTACAACTAAACTTAGGTATCAGGATACTAGCGCCAAAGACATTTGCGCGAAGGACACTTGCGCGAATCCACATGCGCGAAAAGACATATGCGCGCATGGACTTTTGGGCGATTAGACTTTTGCGCGAATGGACCTTTGGGCGCATAGACAGTTGCGCGCATAGACACTTGAGCGAATGGACTTATGCGCAAAAGACACACAACATACACACAACATATTTACGGTTTTCATATTTTTTTCATAACATATGCTGAAAAGATATTGCTTCTTGCCAAATTTCATGATTCTAGGTCAACGTGAAGTACCCTATAGGTTTAGATTCCCTTGTGAAATAGCAAAATATGCGACATAAACGGTCATATCTTTTGATCGCGTTGACTGACAAGTTTGTTTTTTTCACTGCTCCAAGGGATAGCAGTCTTTTATTTGATATTAATTTCAGCTTGATACATCCACGCATTCCTGAGAAAAAGGGTCTTGACAGACGGACAAAAAAGTGATCCTAAAAATGAAACAAGGATGTTCAATTGTACAAATTCGATTTAATTATATAAATTACAACACTACACTGTCTCATAATGTTAGGTTCGTTTATTGTAATGACACATTGAACTTAAAAATAAATAAATAAAAAAGCCTTTTTGGGTTTTGCCATAAATTATTAAAAGATCGAAGAAGAATGTTTTTATTTGACATAAATTAAATGTAGCGAATGGCACAACGGCTGAAAATTATTTTCATAATTTCACTAGGTTTTTTTTTGAATTGGCAGAACTGGTAACCGTAAAGGATGAGCTTCATTGATAGTAAATGGCTTAAGAGCGTTAACGTCTTACGGAATTTCATACAAAACTTGAAAGTGATTTTTTTTCGAAATGCTTGAACCGATTTCAATGAAACTTCATACGCATAAGCAGGATACATAACTCTAAAGACTTGATGGAGAACTTTTCGAAATGTCTTTAAAAAAAAGTTTAATGGAAATTTCTGTTTATATGGAGAATCTAAAATCGGTCTAATTTAGATGTAACACTATTTTTCGAAAATATTCTCTGTCAAATTAAAATAAAATCGGTTACGTCATTTTGAAAAAAAAAATCACTTATTAGTTTGTTTGAAATGCCGTAAGACGTTAACGCTCTTAAATACCGAGTTCCAAATAGTTACTCCGAATTTAATAAATGATATGAAAAATATTTTAAGACAAAATACATGAAACGTTACTCTCTTTTTGGTTCTAGTTTTCTGTGCTTTTCTTTCCATAATCACAGTTTTAGTATGCAACTGTACCAACGCCCGTGATTAAACGGGCGTTGGTACAGTTATAAATTAAATAATCCTCTAATATTAGTAAAAAATATCCTTTACCAAGGTAGCGGTACTATAATATTCTAATTTAACCTAGTTTCCTTATACGACTTTCTTTAAATTCCCTGGGCCCCATACCATGTCCACGATCAGCCATTGGCTTGTATAGTAGAATAAGTTTTCGACGAAAACATACGTCACGAGTACTGGAAACTTTATTCCTGTGAACAGCTTGAGGCCTGGATAGATGTACTCGCCGTTCAGGACACTTTGAACGCAACTGTAAGAGGAAAAACAAATGATTAACGTGATTTCTTAGATAGCAAAAATAACCTATTTAGCGTAATAAAAATACTAATGGATTTATGTTTGTTACTCTTTAACGTAAAAACTACTGAACTGATTTATATGAAACTTTACAGTAAAATTGCTTATACATCAGAATAACATAAAAAGGCTAAAATTTATAAAGTTAATCTATTAAGAAAAAAATTACGCAGGTGAAGTGGAAGGCGGAAGCTACAGTAATATAATTATAATGTTAAACAGATACAATTCGTAAGTCGAGGCCACATCTGGTATTATTCTTTGGGTCGAGTCTAAGCCGGTGGAGTGGGCACGGATCCATTTCTACTGGGCTAGCACTCTTTTTTAGAGACTTTGATGGTAGAAATATTTTGCAAAGAGAACTTCATTCAACGGACGTCAATGTCGGGCGCAATCTGCATAGTTTGTTTGCTCGTGTTTTGTGGTGTCGATTTTTCGTTAGTTAGACCTTTAAAACTGGTTTGGTTATTTGAAACGCCACAAAAACAAACGGAAAAAATGCACACCGATTGCTCTTCACAGAGTGCCCTTTTGATTCTAAAGGCGTATTTAAGAGTGAGACCGGCACCGGTTACATGCGCCGGTCGTGGTCCTCATGCTTAGCAGTCGAGCTTTAGTTAAATTATTTTAGTATTAACATATTCTGAAATAACTCAAATGCGTGATTACCAAGTTGAGAGGTCATAATAACGCAACGAAAAAAATATAAATGCTTTTCCGCAGCCTGCACTGTATAATTGCATCAAAATATTCTGGATGTGTCTCGATGTGCCAGAGCTCAGTAATTGGGTTGCGAAAGTCAGCTGCAAACAGCTGTGTGTAAAATACTTATGTTCGGTAACATCTGGCGAGATTGAAAACCGACACTTACAAAGTTGGGAAAAGACTAGTAGTTTTAGCTCTTTGTTAGTACACATAACATCACGCCTGTAATCCTCAAAGGATTGGCAGAAGTGTACCTAATAGTACACCCAGAGGTGTAGAAATAGTAGTGGTTCTGTAGATGGTAGTGTATTTACAAAATCGGCGAATTTGTGATGACTCATCGAAAAAAAGATACCGGTCAATGGTACTACAGGCCTTTCACGGTTATTATCCCTTGTGGCTGGATTATAGCTTTATCTTTTTGTGTTTGAAATTTCGAAAGTGCCTGTACCTGATCTATTTGAAAAAATGCTTTGAGTGTGAGTAATTTTCTCGTATCAGCGATATTCAATATCTTAACCATGTCCTTAGGTGTTATAATTATTCTAACACCTAAAGACTTGGTTAAAATATTTGGCAAACAATAACGAGATCGACCCACCGGAGTTTCTAACAGCCTCCTAAGGAGTTGAAGTTCATGAATTCATCATCATCATCTGCCTAGCCTTTTCCCAACTATGTTGGGATCGGCTTCCAGTCTAACCGCATGCAGCTGAATACCAGTATTTTACATGGAGCGACTGCCTATTTGACCTCCACAACCCAGTTAGTACTGGGTAATACGATACCCCTTGGTAAGACTGGTTGTGAGACTTTTTGGGCCACTGACTACCTAACTAATCTTACTTAGTTCTTACTAATCTTACTTAGTTTATTGATGTTGGTTGACGGCTTCGTAAAGGATCAATTTACACACTGTATTAAACAACATTATTTTTAGGATATGCGAAACCTGAATATAATTTGTTCAGAATAAGTATCTGAATCGATTCCAATCATTTTTAAACCATGTTATATTTTGACCCAAAAATATTTTTAAAAAGTTACAAGATGGACACCGAGCGACACTAGCTATCGCAATCATTTGAGTACCTACTGCCAAATTATTATTATCAATGAGCTAAAGACGATGCTGGAAGCGCATAAAACTGACTACGTAACTACGCTTTTGTGCGGACAGCCAGTTAACAGAACAAGCTCAAACTTTGTGATTTTTCATGATACAATTTTAAAATTTTGTACATAGATTCTTTACATAAAAATACTAGACACGTGTTTCAGGTTTCGCATATACTAAAACTAATGTTGTATAAAATTATGTAAAGCTGATTAGATATTGATGCACTTACACCACAGTATAGGCGACGAGAAAGCACGACAGTATCCCAATATTCAGCACGTTACTCTTGGGTCTCTCTCTCCGAACTAATACCAGGTCCATTAACACCACAACTAAAGAGACTGTGTGCATGCAGTGTTGGGACCAGAATGGGACCACCTTGTGGATACTGGGCGGTGCGATCAGCTCTCGATGAGTATTCCATACTCGCCAGAACAGGATGTCACCGAACTGGAAATAAAGAAACATTGATGTTAGTTTAACTCAAAATCATAGATACTTGTATTTCCCTGAAGAGATCATCATCATTTGCCGAGCGTTTTCCCAACTATGTTGGGATCGGCTTCCAGTCTAACCGGTTGCAGCTGAGTACCAGTATTTTATATAGAGCGACTGCCTATCTGACCTCCACAACCCAAGTTGGTACTGGGTAGTACGATACCCCTTAGTAAGACTGGTTGTCAGACTTTCGCCACCTGACTACCTGTAACGACTGTCAAAGAACACTCAACATTTCCTTGAAGATATGTTGATCGTAATAACAAACACAATACTTTAAGCATCAGAGATTAGCGACGTTTGGCGATAATATCAAAGACGCATCGTGTTTTGAGGACTCTTTGCTTTCGGTTGCTTGGCATCGAAGCTAAAAATAAATACAATATAAGCTATAAATAAATATAAAATACTTAGGTCGTGTTTGCCATGGCCCTAACTATACTTTGCCAATTATTTACCTGACACTTTCCATTGAATAAATACCTCTACCTAACCCTTTGTACGAATGCAGGCGTAATGTAAACGAATACTTAAATATTATTGTTCAAAAGCGGAAGTTTTGGTAGAACAATCGGAGTTTTACAAAATTATTCACAGGATAACTTCCTGTTCGTACATATACTAATTAAAACAAAATAAGAGTTATGCGCATGCTTAGCACACCCATCCCTTTTTCCCTATGTTCATGGTTGAAAGATATCAGGAACTCGAAATAGATCACTCGCTTAAAATCAATAAATCCTTTTTTTTTTTCGAATAAGTATTAATCAAATGACTCCTTCCGCTCTGGGCGGAGCGGAAGGGAGTGTCAGACTTCTACTGGCTACAACCCATCCATGTTCCTTCTTTGCCCTTTGTGTTCCAGGGCCACGGTATCTCTTTCGAACAGTCCCGCAGCCCTGGCAGGTCAACAAATCCTTGAAATTTGATTTTATTTGACGATTAGAAAAAAGTTCTTAAGAAAGACTTTAAGGAAAAAAAACATATTTTTTTCCTCATTGCGATATTAATACATTTGAGTAAACGTAAATAAATACAAGGTTAGACCCACAGATGGAGAATGGAGTCAAAATAATTATTGTGTTTGTCCTTTATAAAGGCATTGCAAAGACATTCCAAGAAGTATTATTACTGTGTCAACATAACAAAATTATTTTGGCCCATATTTTTTTCCTCAATTTACCAAAAATCTTTCCTGATATTTTAAAATAATATCTTCATTATCAATTTGGCCTTATTCCAATTAATTTAAGGCTTTTTGACCCTCACGTCCAAAATTCACTTGCTTCATAACCATAACAAATAACAATTAACACCTTTTGATATTTCACACAATCTACCTATATATTTTATAGTACACCATCATCTAGCTATCGCATTCATACTTACCTACAACTTTTCTAGTTTATTTATATAATTAACACTTTAAGCACATTGTACAGAGGCGGACTTAATGCCATAGGCATTTTCAACAAGTCAACCTTTCGATAATACAGACACACACAGTGTGTGTAAATCTTCAAATTGTTGAATCAAGTTTATTTTATACGAAGATATACTATGAATACATATAAATACTATAAAATATACATATATAAATGCACGCACGAATAAATAAATAAACTAGTTACTTGTAGGCAGTTCATATTTCCGAAGGCGTAAGTTAAAAAGCAGGTTGTTTTTTTATTAAAACTCAGCTATGACTCAGATTAGTCATTCTTTTCGTCTATTTGGCAATGACAGTGGCAAAATGCAGTTACAGTCTAGTTGAAACTCATGAGCAACGATGCATGAAGGTTTCAGATTGACTCACTACAGAGTGCCTTTACTCTCTTGAAGAAGTACACTCGACAACAAAAATTTAAAATTCGATGATTACATATTATTTTATTTTTACTCGATTCTGCGTCTTCAAAATATAATTACGTGTTTTTCGGGTCACTTCCAAACAAGCCAAGGATGTGGCATTGCGAAGTAATTGCAATCTGATGACATCTCTTAAAATCTTCCACATTTTTGACAGCTATAAGGCCAAATACCATAAGTAGGCATCTTTTTGTTCTTATATCACTTTTAATACGAGGCTCTTTTATTTTTAATTAAGGCTTGATTGGTTTATCGATTTTGTGAGCCGCAAAAAAAGGCTTTATGTTTAATTATTTATGTATGTCTTTTCACGATCAACACCGTGCTTGAAAAAGTTACTTGTAAATGAAGAGTTCTTTTCCGATTCCAGGAAGGAAGCTGAAATTTTTTATAATACCAGATTTGGCTGGCACGTCATCCGTATTTTATTGTGCATTAATAACCAAATTCCTTTTACTTATTTGGGATGGACGCTAGGCATTGGCCTTAAAAGTTTGCAATGTCAATAATATCAAAAAATAATTAAAACAGATTCAAAATCTGTTTTAATTAATTATTCATGTTGTGAAGTCGCGTGTGTTCGTTCCCTTTTACGGCAAGACAAGTATGGGTGACTGATTACATTGTATGTACGTGAATGATTACATTACTTAAGTAATTATTACAAAGTGACGAACAGAGGTACTGCTCGCTTTATTGATCTTTTGTTTTCATGTCACAGGGATAAGTAAATGAAAATAAGTCTTGATGTAAATTAAGTAAAATCGTTTTTTTTTTATCAATAACTGATTAGAAAAGGAAAATGGATATTTGAGATAGTCTCTTTAGTTAGTAATTTAAGTAATAAGATTACAGAAGTAAATAGTTACTTTCAATAGTGCATTTGTAAGCAACTTGAGGTTTCTTTTTCCTCAATATTTCTATACCCCGCTCGACCCGAATTTTACCAAGCCAGTTTCTGTGTTTCTTTTTTGTACGAAATTGACCTATACAAAAGGTTTTTTTTACGGAAAACGTATCCAATAATTCAAACGTTTTGTTAAAAATTGATTAAATAATAACAAGAAAAGTGGTTGTGAGCACGTCTGTACTTATAACGGTCATCTATTAAGTAAAATGTTTACAAAACCGCTTAGTGGCAATTTGTATGTCGAAACTTACTGCAGTGGTCGGCAGAAGGATGCTTGTGAAGCACAAGTACCTAACTTGATTGAGAAGTTTCACATGAGTCCTTTCATTTTCCCCTCTCAACTCCCGCCAATCGCAGTAGAAACAAATCGGGAAATACACCAATGTGAAGAGCTGAAACAAAACACATTTTAATTAATTTTGGGAAAGTTAAACATTAGGTAGGTACCTTGTTTCAGAAATTCGAACATTTTCTTATGCCATAACATGTGTGGGCTGTGTTCTTGTGTTACACAGAAAACTTTAGTGAAAATGTTTCATCGTAAAATGTGAGGGATGAACGGTGCGCAATATTTTTTCGTTGATTTGTACGCACGTCACGTAAACAATACCGGACGGGTTTTAATGGGATTTTAATCTGCGGGATCCTGAGGAATAGTGATGTGCCTACCACCATGCTAGCGTTTGTCATGATGAAAAATGTATGAGATATCTCTATTTTAAGTTAAATGTTTGTGTTTCCGACAGCATTTTCCATTTCTGGCAGTTTAATGACCTTACCTTTATCATTGTTCGCAATGTCAGTCAGTAAAATTAAATATTTATTCACATAACTGAAATGAATTTATCATTTTACAAATAATAAAATTATCTTGAATTTCGTAACTTTTCGTCGGACAGATAATTGGTAACAATGCTGCAATCACAGTATCTACACGTGAATAGTGAAGTGTGAGGTCACCAAGCATAAATTACGACCTCCGTATCAGTTTCAATTAGCAAAGAAATAATGCCAAAATAATGGTTTCGCATGTTTTTGCCAAATTCACGTTTGAAGTGTATAATAATTATGGTAAACACCTCCTAAAGATATTATGCAAATTGTTAAACAATGGTAAAAAGCTGTGTTTGTCAATTTGATTGTAAAAACATTACGACCTGTGAAAATGCAAATCATTCTTTTTGGGCAAAACGTGTAAAACGATGATGTTGATTTTTTTTTTAAACCAGGCACACTTAACAGGCAGTCACCTGCATTTTGCATCGCACATAGTACATACTTAATAAGTAAGTACACAAGAAGCATGATTGGCCGACTCATGCCTATTTCTTAAAAGAGTCAGAATTGCCATCCATAGCGGTAATGCTGCCAGTCTTCTGAGCACTTTCCCCGTTGACAGCGATGCGGAGGAATTTTTATTAAGCCCTTGAATTATTTTCTGCTTTTGATAATGTACATATTATTTTCTTTATTTTTTTTCTTCACATATAATTTACATTTTTAAGTATTCCTACACAAAGTATCTAAATATCCCACCGGCATCGGGGGGTCCGAGCTACCGGTGGTCAGGGCACTTGAGAGAGGAACCTCCAAACGATACGCGCCATGTCCAGAAGTACTGTTTTCTGAATCCAGCCCTTGATCCAGCTGCCAAGCGAAAGCCTCCTCAGATGTTGGTCGAGGCTATTGGCTATTCAGCCATTGGCCGACACGACTTTCGGCACAATGACTGACATGATGTACAGTAGACGCTCAAAAGTGCACTACCATGCTAAAGATTATATTGCTATGAACTGTGCGAGCGCGATACAGCAGTGTGTGTGCGTGTGCGTGTATGAGTGATGTCTCAACATTCCACACATATCACACACTAATGAACTGTCGTCACACTACGCGAAATAGCATTATATTTCTGTTGCATTTAGAATACACTTCATAGTGATGACCTGTTCTTACCATTGCATTGTTAAAATTCGCGTAGTATTAACATGTGTTGGTAGCTGTTTGGGCTGAGCATGGGTTCACGATCAATGAAGTCCAAGTTCGAATCCATGTTATTACAATGTGTGGCAGTTTTTTGTTTCTTTGAAACCTTAATAATATTTGTATTTTAAGCAGAAAGTCGTTAGGTATTTATGTTTATTTATAATGTAGTCATGCTTATTATTTATTTTTTATAAGGAGTTAAATATTAGATAGTTATTGTATTATTATTTAACCTCATTAATTGATTTTTATTTTATCTTTTCGGTGTTGGAAGGTGGAAATAAAAAAATCATGCTGAATGATAACAAAAATGTTTATTCGTTTTATTTATTTATAAAATTAACAAACTTTTACGAGAATTGTGACGTCACATTCCTACCTAGGCAAAAAAAAGTTCTCTTATCACCGTTCATAAGATTTTTTGTTGTATACCCACTTAGTCAATTCATAATAAGAATAACATAACACGGAAAGGATATTCTAATAACACAAAAATAATTGTTGATACCCGCTTATTATAGGTATTCAGCAGAGTTCATTGAATACTAATATATGAGTTAGACTTTATGAACGTGTTTTTTTATGTAACGTCACATTGAATGTATTGAGGTTATAGCTTAAGTGTTCATTTTCTTGACGAAAAGAATATTGAAACTAAACCCCAATTTAAGATCATTAAATTTAAAATTTATTTCTTAATTTTTTATTTTTTTTATTTACGGTTAGGTTAATATTACTAAATGTTTAGTTACCCGGTCTACTTATTAAATTAAGTATTATTATTTTTTCGCCATAAATTAAGTCTTCCTTTTGTCAAGACTTGAAAGTCTTCTCCTCAGAAAATACAGTCACCTCCCAGTTAAAATCTAAATAATCTCGAGCAAAACGTAGTCTTTCCTCCCTGTGGTTTTGTGTCAAAAATGGTTTTTAGCTGGCTTCCGATGATGTAAACCTTCAGCATGGACTGCATGGCGAACAGTCTGTAATGTAGTATCCAATTGCTCTGCAAACATTATAGTTGGAATGAAACCATTTGTTTCATATTCTTCCACCATAAAACGTCGCTGAGTCGGGTTAATAAGCGGCGGCCTTTCACTTCTTAGATGACTCTTCAGACTACCTTCTTCCTCAAACCTCTTTACCCAACGGCTAACAGAATTTCTAAAAAAAAAAACAAAATATGATTACACACTTGCAACTAGCAATTTATTTAATAATAAGAAAATCACACACCACAACTATCATCATAATAATTATAATTTTTAAAAATAACTTACACATTTTAAGCCAGTTTCAGTTGAAATTTGAGAAATATTAAGCCCATTTTTACGCAAAGTGACAATATTTGCCCTGTCATCAATACTAATATTAGCTTGCATCTTGAATAAAGACAATCAAACAATACGCTAATCGTAATAATAACACAAACGCTCGAAACAAAGTTCACCAACTAACAACGTCATAACTAACTAGTTTGTTCAATCCAGAAGTTTATTTTGTTTCACATTCACCCTCATCTTTTTTGTTAATAATAAGTTCCAACTAATATTTTGAAAAACATATCTCATCGGGTCTAACGTATAATTTATAATTAAAACACAAAAAGTGTAACTGTGTCACTTGGATTCGAACGCAGGCTCCACCGTGTGAGACATTTTATCTATAGCGTTAACCGCTAAGCCAGATAGACACATAATTGTTAGTTTGAAATTAAATATCACTAACTTAATACTCCGTCGCGACATGACAGGCTTGTCACTAAGGCAAATATCATTATATCGCACTCTTTCTGACTAGATAATTATGAAAGAGTGCGATATACGCGATCGTGTATGTGTGCAAAATGTTTGTTATGGAAAAAGGTCGTAAGTGCGACTTGTTTTGATGCGATCGTTTTGTGAAACTGCTATTGCACTTATGGTCTCTACTGTACATGTTTTTATTATTATTTTAGCTCTGTATATCTAAATAACGTATATGTGTAATTAAGTAGCATGACAACCCTATGACAATATTATCCGGTGATTGCTTTTGGGGTTTATATTACGGCCAGACTAAAGAAGACGTATATGAAAACAGGCATAATCATTGTAAAGCACTGGTAAACTTTGCTGCGATTGAATTAGTAACTAGTATGTGAAAATACTGACATCTTATTTTCTTGATTGTGTAGGACATGTAATTTCAGCAAGCAGTATAAGGTTGATACTAATGCCGTTTTTGAGTGCTTTTGAAATTTCAACTCGTGGCTCTGGGCTGACCGTTTACCTGATGATCTAATTTATATTCCTTCACATGACATGAAGGTTTACTTCATCATCATCATCATCATCATCATCATCCACAGCCTAAATTCACCCACTGCTAGATTTAGGCCTTTGTTTCTTGTGCCAGTTTCGTGCCAGCCTCATCCAGGTTTATCCCTCGATGTCTATCATCATCATCATCATCATTTCAGCCGAAAGACGTCCACTGCTGAACATAGGCCTCCTCCAAGTGTCGCCACATTGACCGGTCCCGCTGGATGCAAGCCACACGGGACACCCCTGCAACCTTCACCGAATCATCGGTCCACCTAGTGGGAGGCGTTCCAATGCAGCAACTTCCGGTTCGCGGTCGCCACTCGAGAACTTTTCGGCCCCATCGGCCATCCGTTCTGCGAGCAAGTTTGGCGGATGTCCTCATTTCTGATTTGATCACGCAAGGAAACACCCAAAGGGCAGTGGAGAGGGCTATGCTCGGAGCATAGCCCTCTCCACTGCCCTTTGGGTGACTTTAAGCCTTCTGATGAGGCCCATTATGAGCGACCACGTTTCGGTCCCGTACGTAATCACCGGCAACACACACTGGTCAGAGTGTTGGTGTCATTGTTGCCGGTGATAGACTTTCGTCCGATAGACTTTCGTCTTGAGACACTGCGGTAAGTTGGACGAGAAGATACCACGCAACTTCCCGAACGCTGCCCAGCCGAGTTGGATTCGATGATTGACCTCTTTCTCGAAGTTAGACCTACCTAACTGAACAGGGGCATTCAACATGACTTTGGTTTTGTTCATGTTCATTTTAAGACCCACTGACCCACTACTGAGGTCCTCCATGGTCTCAGTCATGACCACTATATTGTCGGCAAACCGAAGGTGTGAGATGTACTCTATTGACGTTGATGCCTAGCCCTCTCCAGTCCAGAACCTTGAAGACATCCTCCAGTGCAGCGGTGAACAGTTTCGGATATATGACGTCTCCCTGTCTACCACCTTGCTGCAGAAGGGTAGGTTCCGAGGTCTGGTCCTGAAATCGGACTGACATGGTGGCATTTTGTACAAACACTTCAAGACCTCGATGTACCGATAGTCGATTTGGCACCGTTTGAGAAACTGCGGTACAGCCCAAGTCTCGATCGAATCGAAGGCTTTCTCGTAGTCCACAAACGCTAAGCAGAGAGGCAGGTTATACTCTTCGGTCTTCTGTATAACCTGTCGCAGCGTATGTATGTGGTCTACGGTGCTAAAGCCTTTTCGGAATCCGGCTTGTTCGGCAGGCTGAAAATCGTCAAACTTGCGCGCGATACGATTCGTGATGACTCTTGAAAACAACTTGTAGACATGGCTTAGAAGTGAGATGGACCTTCAGCCGGGCATTGTCGCCCTTTTTGAAAAAGAGTACCATCACACCCATGCACCATGCCTGTGGCGTTTTCCCCTCGAGTATGACGGAATCAAACAGCTTTCGAAGGGCCTTAAGTACTGGTTTTCCACCTGCCTTCAGGAGTTCGGCCATCACCCGGTGCCTTGTTGTTTTTAAGCTGATACAGAGCCATCCTTATCTCGTACAGGCTGACATCCGGAATGTCTTCGATATAGCGTCGGGTCAGTCTACTCGTAGCTCTTGGGTCGTTAGCTAGATTTCGAATCGATGTCTATGTCGTCTGCTTATCTCACTGCCGGGCGACCCAGATTTCTTTTCCCAGTTTTTGGACGCAATTCAATGACATCCTTAGTCCATCTCTCATCACCGCGTCCTGCCCAACTCCATTTGAGTTCCGTAACGCGATTTCCAATATCATTATTTTTTTTAGGTTTATTTTGTTAAGATAAATATCCACGTCCGGATTTCTTGGAACTAACCAAACAACTAGGTGCTAACCTTGAATCATGGATCAGTTACCAATCATTTTCATCCGTTGTAAGAAACAAACTAAGCCACCTTAGTGTTTTGGGACAGGTCACTAGGAACCGGTCCCTGTTATTGGTTCTTAGGAAGCAACCAAGCCACCTTTAGTGTGTACACAGCCTAAGCAAAGTATCGACTAAAGGTCAATCGTTACTTACACAGGGACGGAACCTACTGAGACATTTTGAAAGATGTTTAAAATCAACATCGGTCTTTAAATAAATGGATATTTAATTAATCAAATCAGACTTATAGATTGCCTCGTTGAACCCTCGTTCAACGAGGCAATCTATAAGTCTGATTTGATTAACCCAGGACCTCCCTGGGTTGGGGTTGATTCCCACTACGACCCAAATGTTATTGGTTTCATCAAGAATTTCTCAATACCATCCTAGAGACTGGTTTTGTGGCCAGTTGCTGGCAATAGGCCTCCTCTAGTTTTCCTATTGCATGGGACCCAAACATAACTAGCGAAATGTAGTTGAACAACATGTATAACAACATGTACCCATGACCAGCCCTCCGAGGATAACTAGCATGATGATATGGCATGTCTTTAATTGTCAAATGGATCACCATAACCCAGTTTGTTTTGTTTGAATGATCTCTCACTCTTCTCTGAATCATAGCTCTGAAATCTAATTTAAGTAGCGATACTCATGTTAAATGATGCAACGTCCCATCAATGGATCATTGTAACATATTCTTTGTCAGGGACCCCACATTAATAATAGTAGCAACAAAGCGAAACTTTCCCCCGGTCACTTGTCGCCCTGCTAATGCAACAAAGGAAAGAAGCCATTTTGTTCCGTAAGTTATTAAATTAAGCCCTGTTCTGACGTCATTTGCTGTAACGTTGGGGACGTTGAAGGCTTAAATCTCTAAAAACTTTGACAGAAGGAAAGTGGGGAGCTCTCAAATAGGGGGACAGTGCTTCTATAATCGCTTTTGTTCTGGGAACTTTGTTGCACGATAAGTTCATTTTAAAGTTCAAATAAAACACAGAATAGTGTACTGGTCCTTTTAGTAACAGTCTGCAGAATTAAACAAGGGTCTTAGTGTAACAAACTGACTGTTATGGTGGCTGTACTTTATCGACTGAGAGCTCTCTTTATGTCTCTCCTGTCTCACAAAAAACCAACACGTGACCTAGGCTATACTAGCGCCACTATACACACTCTCGCACTCACCCTGCGTCGGAGTGTCTTGGCGTGCAGTGTGCAGATACCATTATAATATCTATTGTCTTTCTTTATCGTGTGGTTAGTGCCTAACTTGGTGTCAGAGTTTTTATACCGCTCATGGGCCTCTGACTTGGCTTATACAGGGTGTAACAAGACCCTTAACGAAGCCGTCAACCAAGCATTCTGTACATCAAACTTAGTAACTTTACGCAAAAATTATTGCTAGGAACCAATTTTTTTTGGGGTGATACATCACGTTTTACGGTAAGACTCAATGTAACGCACTCAAAACATTGTGATGATGGTTGGATTGTATAGTATGGGGGTCGTGGAGGTGTTTAAAGTAAAAGTCTTACATTTAAAATATGTATTTAAAAAAAAAAACTGGTGAAAAAGTTGGAACTTTGACCCCCAATATCTCCGTAATAGAAAGTTCCCAGGTATGGTCTAGAACAAAAATGATCGCAATGACGGGGAGAACAAGTGCCTTTCGGCTTCGTTAAGGGTCTTGTTACACCCTTTATATATTGTGAGGAATGACAATTGTATTAACGCAAATAAAGGTGCCAGTACTTCAATATAACTTTTGTTATTATGGCTGAAGAAATATAAGTCATTACTTCATTAGAAAAAACAATTCTTTGTTCAACTTATTACGTCAGTCAAGTATACAATCAGGTGCTATGTTTGTCTAACTTAATCTACAGAATGGCTTTTGAAAATGACTTGTTATACGAATGGTCAAATGTTTTAAATACAGGAACAAACGTCCATTGTAATCTGAAACACTAACACGACCGCGATGTGTCTGGACTGTCTAGCATTTTTCAAAGCAAGACATACATACTCGTATAATGCATTCTAAATCAATATTTTAGGGCAACATAGAGAGACATTTCATAATTTCATTCATCAATTTTGATCCATTTATACGGTTTTTTGGCCGGCACGGTGTGTGCAGTGGCTGAGCGGTTGACTGCTGCGTTTCGTGTCGCGGGTTCGTTTCCGGTACGGAACAAATATCTGTATGGCCTATAGGTAGTTGTTCCGGGTCTGACTGTTTGTGTATGTGAATTAAAATGTTTGTAAACGCACCCACGATACAGGAGAAATTCCTAGAGTGGGGCAATGTTTTAAAAAATAAAAATTTATGAGGAGCTCGTTGCTAAATAATAGCAGCCGCTCGGTTAAATCTTCAGGTTAAGTCGCGCTTGCCTAGGTTGGTCCCGGGATGGGTGACCACCCATTACATACCGAGTCTCCTTCGTGCCTCGGAAAGCACGTCAAGCCGTGAGTCCCGGCTGTCATTTATATATCGTTGACATTCGTTATAGGTAGTCAGTGGCCCGAAAGTCTGACAACCAGTCTTACCAAGGGTATCGTATTACCCAGTCCTAACTGGGTTGTGGAGGTCAGATAAAATACTGGTATTCAACTGTATCCGGTGAGGTTGAAGCCGACCCCAATATAGTTGGGAAAATGGCTAGGCTGATAATGATGAATATTGATTTAGTATCAGTGAAATATTTGAAAGCAGTTTCCGACGTTGCCAACTTTCAGACCCTCGTAATAGGTATTTTTACGTTTTTTAGGGTTCCGTGTCTCAAAAGGCAAAAACGGAACCCTTATAGGATCACTTTGTTGTCCGTCTGTCTGTCAAGACCCTTTATCTCGGGGACGCGTGGAGGTATTGAGTTGAAATTAAAACCATTTACTCAAGTCTACAGTCCTGTAAAAGTGTGAAAAAATTAAACTTCCAAGTTAACGTTAAAAAAGATACGGCCGTTTATGCCGCAAAAAAAGTGTATTTCGACACTCTCAAGGGAATCAACAT
This sequence comes from Noctua janthe, assembly GCA_910589295.1. NCBI lineage: Eukaryota > Metazoa > Arthropoda > Insecta > Lepidoptera > Noctuidae > Noctua > Noctua janthe. The sequence continues at coordinate 7,540,996 of OU342561.1, forward strand.
TTATAGGGTACATACTTCCTGTTGACCTAGAATCATGAAATTGGGCAAGAAGTAATGTCTTACAGCACATGCAAACGAAAAAATATAAAAACCGTAAATATGTACTTGTAGGTATTTGTTTAATAACAAGTTTTTACGGAACCATCGGTGCGCGAGTCCAACTCGCACTTGACCGGTTTTTTTTATCTTAGAATTCGTCGCTCTCGAAATAAGGCCGAAGACAAGAATAGGTCCTTTTTCTAAAAAAATAAACCGGTCTGTAGTAAGCTGGTGATTCTAGGCTCTTGAATTTGAGGCTGTATAATTTTAAATGGATCGAATCTAAAATTTTGATTAGCTTTCTTGTAGCTTCTACAGCTGAGTGGCAAATCCATATCAGTGTACTCTAGACGACGGGTTGGTAACCGTGGTTCATTATTATTTAATAGTAAACAAAATGTTGCTGCCCATCCTCCTAACGTAGTCATCTTTTTTTTCATCTGGTTGGGAAAGGTCCGCTTAGAATACGTAAGGTAACATAAATGATTCAAGATAATTTTCAGAAAAGTGCGAAAAATAAAAATAATTTTACGATTCTCCGTGAAAAATATATTTTATGAATGATATTGGTCCACTGGGATAGCGGTTTGGTTATCTCTCACAATAAATTGGGATTGGAATAACTTTTATGTAGCAATATGATTCTGATTCGTGTTTTTACGGAGGTTTGGGGATACATACAGTAATTTATATTATCAGTGCAGATTGAGCCAGAGCCCTCAGTCTGTCGAATACTTACAAGTTTTGAGATGTGGACTCATACTGACCGAATTTTGGATCGATATTGAATTCTATGATTGCTGCAGTGCACGTTGTAAAATCGAGGACCCCAATACTGACTTGAATTAGTTTTCTGACCACTTTGTATATTTTGTATCTGAGCCCATAAAATTCCTTCCTTACAATATTTTAGAACTTCAGGACCAAAATCTACGCTAACAGATCTATAAACAGACAATTCTATGTAAATCTGTAAAAATAAAACTTCAATTTTATTTATTTGTACATCCAAATAAATAAAATTGAAGTTTTTTTTTGCAATTCCAAATGACAGCTTTTTACACGACTGTCCAAAAAAAACATTATGGTTTTACTGAAAAAAAAAAACTTGTTTTTAGGTTTTCTGTCTCTCTGTCCGTTTGTTCCGGGTAATCTCCGAAACGGCAGGAGCGAGATTGACAGGACTTCTACTGGCAGATAGCTGATATTATAAGAAGTAACTAAGGCTACTTTATTTTAGAAAAGATATTACGGGCCTGTGCAAAAAAAAACTCTTGAAATTTGAAATTGTTAACAAAATCCGATTCAAAAATTTATCCGATCCGAATTTTTCCGATTAAAAATCGGACGAAGGTCGCGTGCACAGCTTGTAAACGCAAGTATCACAACGACGTATTCAAAAATTAGACATCAAATATCCTCATTCAAGACACTGTTGGAATGCACGCCCCTTCTCTTTCCAACTTGTTATATTTTTGTTACACCAGTTAGTAATGCAGAAAGGTCAAGTCCTGCACTTATGCAATGTGTGCGAAAATAATTCATTCGAGTTTTCGAAACCCTGTCACGTGAATCCACCGGATCTAGACCGCGATTGAGAATGGAACAGATAATAAACACACAATGGATCCAAATATGGCTCGGTGACCTGTTCAATGCGCTTTGCCGACTTCAAAATCGGAGGTTACTACAGTTCGTATTTAGTTTTAACTACCTACCTCGTTGGTTAGTGGTCGTAAGTGCTTCTGTTGAGTATGAGGCCCTGTGTTCCCGGGTTGGGCTAAGTGTTATTGGGTTTTTTTATCAGGGTGTTCTCAGGCAGTTCGGAGTCTGGTTTTTGGGCCGGTTGATGGCAATAGGCTGGCCCTCTATTACATGTGACTGCGATATAACTGGTGTAACGTGGGTATAAATGTGGGTTACCTCTGCCGTACTCTTTGGAGATTACAGGTGTGATGTTATGTTTAACTTCCTTGTCCGGTGATTATACTTCTAGATAACAATGTGATAGTAACAGTACTTGTGTTTTGGCAGTTTTTATCAACAACCACGTGAAGTAGTAGAAAAATACCTACATCATAATTTGTGATAATAATTAAGATATTTGCTTTTAAGGTGTTAATTGAGGTATTTGCTTTTGAGGTCGTTCTGTCCGTATTCCAAATTTCCTCCAAATGTGGTCAGCCATAGATGCGCGAAGTGCTGACAAACAAACGAATTCACATTCGCATTTATAATATTAGCTGGGATTTTATTAATATTTAAAAATATAATCACTAGAATTCCGAAGTATTTATTTACTTTAGACGTACGTAAATATTCACAACACACAATATAATGGGAATAAAAAAATATAAGAACTTCATAAATAAATTAAAACTTTCATGAATTATATTTTGTATTTTACAATTGGGCTATTCAACTACTCATCCAATAACACTAATTAACTTACATTAAACCACGCAGTGATCAGTTTAAACCTGATCTTCTGATACATCTGGATATCCGGATCATCGTGGGCACCGAAATCAATGGTCAACAACGAAGCCGCAACGGCCACCAAATGGAAATACGAAAACGCATAGAACCACAGTCTCACTTTCAACAATGTTCTACTTTCTTTCATAAACCCAGTACTCAAAATGGCTGAATCTAGACTCAACATTGCAAAAGAAAAAAAAATATTAAAAAATAGAACGAACTCGACACTCGAAAAAAATATTTGAAAAAAAATATGGCCGCGCCGTTCGCAGCGGTCAGTGCGCGCGTATACGAACTTTAGACGATACCAATGTACTGCAGTATTTTAAGTCAAGTTTAATGGATGAGTCGTTGCTATAAATCGCTGTATATAAGGAGTGTAAATACGTCGATAGCCGTAAACGCTTGTATTTTTATCGACCAAAAATTTTCATTGGTGCCTTGAAATTATTTTTTTTATTTGACTTACAATGTCAATGTCAACCCCTCGTGATGTTATGTGACTGTGTAATGTTTTTGTTTCTGCGTAAATATTGCAAGGTTGTACAAAATGGCAGTCTCTTGCGCAGGTTTGGGGTCACTTGCGCAGGTTCGGGGTCACCTGCGGCAGTTCCTGTGCTGTACTGTGCCATTATTCTGTTAATGAAGACTTACAGGACACAGGGTGGGTAGTGAGGGGATAGAATCCTTTAGGCAAGTTGTTTTAAAGGAAATGAGGAAGCGAGGAATGTGGTTAAAAAGTTAATTCAATGCTGTTTATATGTGATTAATATGTTCTTCTTACATAGATAAGAATGCTCATTCATAACTCAAAATGTAGATTGTTGCGATTCTCTGATTTTAAGTGTTTGTTTACCAAATCCATCCATAACCTATAAGTATTATAAATGTGTAAGTAACTATGTCTGCCTTAACTTTTACAAGTCTTAACAGATAATCGCACTTTGATGTTTAGTTCACAGGTAATCCATGCTCTGGGTTTAGAACAAAATATACTTTTAATCCCAGTAATGCGTTCCTGTAGGATAATTTCGAGCTCAACGAAGCAACGGGCAAACGCCAATAAGAAATAATATTAGGGAAAACGCACTGGGTGAATCCTACAAATATTATAAACTAGCTTTTGACCGCGGCTTCGCTCGCGTTAATTTAGAATTTGACAATGAATTCGGGTTGTTCTCTGCTTTTAATAATATAATACAACCACGATTCAATCATAAGAACGACGTTATTGTTGTTTTCCTCGGGAACAGTACTTTTTTTGAGATGAAAGGTAACTTATGTCCGTTTCTGTACATCTGACAACGTATTTGCAACATTTCAGGATGATCGGTTCAGTGGTTTAGGCGTAAAAAGGTTACAAACAAACAAACTACTTTCGCATTTATAATAATAGTTAGGAACTTAGGATGTAAAAGTTTGTTTGTTAGGAACTTCATTACTTAATTGCGCAAATACGGCTAAACAGATTTGGATGACATTTGGCACACAGATAGTTTATAACCGGAATTGATACATAGGATATTTTTTATCCGTTTAAATTACATGGCTTGACGACTGTTGTCACGGTAGAAGGTAGTTTACCAATAATGCTTCGTAATGAGAATGGCTTACTGATAATTAAGTGCATTGTTGATCTAAGATAATGCAGCTGTTAGTCCTTATCAATGTGGATAATAAGAGGCAATTAATTAGGCTCTATTGTTTCTGCATTAAGGTCTCATCTTAGCGTGGATATTCTGATTTGCATAATTTTGTATCATTAGGAATATTTTGCCTTCAGTGTTTTGCTGTCTAATTTTGCTAAAGTTACATTATGATTTTGGTTTGTAAGTATGTGTTCTCTTAGTAAGATTAAGTTGTTACAAAAAATCCAAAAGAGCGTTTTTTCGTTACTGCAAAATTTATTTCCTACCAGGGTTGCAAAAGATGGACGGGTCGTGCCCGTTGTTAGAAACAATAAGTGACTAAATGAGTCACGTAAACTCAGTGTCGAGAGTTCAAAATTCAATAATATTTAGAGTTTGTGTGTGCTAGTAAAAGTGAGTTTTGTCATTGAACATACATCAGAACACTGCGCTGTTCAGCACTGCGTACCTATGTTTTAAACAGTTTGGTGATTGATTCTGCATTTCTGTATAACTGTATTTAACAGTAGCGAAGGGTCAATTTTTATAAGAGGTAAGCTGGGGTACATATATTTAATGTGATGATATTATTTGTCTATAGAATACTGACTGTGCCATTTTTCAAAGGGAATCCGGTAGGAATTGAGTTGTATGGAACCTTCACCACTGGTATTTAGTAGTTATACGGAAATGTAGTATCAAGATTAGCAGTTAATTACCGTATATAGGGTTAAATTGCTGTCACAGAAAAACAGATAACTTCTACGTGTTGCAAGAAAGTAGTTATTTGTCATATAATTTGCTCCCAATATTATTTACTTAAAAGCAGTACAGCCAGGAACGGTGTTTCAAGTCAAGTTTTACAGAACCTAAGAGTCTTACTATTCACAAGTGTCTCTTAGAATTTTCATGAATTGAATTTCATATTTTATTCTGTTTTCGTTTCATTTTAAAATAAAAAGAGAATAAAGTATAAAATATATCATTCCTCAAATGAAAGCTAAAAATGTATTGGACTAGCTGTACCCGCCTTGCATTGCAAAACCACGTAAGGATATAGATTTTTTGGATCAGAACCTTCACTGAGGTATGCAGAAGAGCCCATCAAAGTTTCATCACAATCGGATCAATGGTTTAGGGACGCATAGAAGACAAACATACAAACATTATTTTTTTTATTACTACTACCTACTTATCTTATTGATGAATGGACCCAAAAACATAAAGCTATAATTATAATTGTCTAGGCATTAGGATTTAAACAAAATATCAACAACAACAACAACAAAATCCATTTATTTTCAGGCTACTTTGGCCCATAGATATATACCTTACAGACTAACGTACATACACACAATAAAATACAAATTTTGTGAAAACTCAAAACTATGTTAGTTTAGGGGTATGAAGGACAGGGTGTAAAGTTCTTCATCCCCCATAGAAAAGATTGGAATCTCCGACCAGACGGATGTTATGTCTGGTGGGCTACTGCCCTGGTGACCCCGACGTGATACACACACACTTGGACACAACACACACAAACAAAAACAACACAACAACACAAATCGGAAACACACACACAACCACACAACACTAACACTTCACTTGTGCACTATGTCACTGTGTGTTCATGTGGTACTTGCCCGTGGAAGCGACGGAACACCACTCCCTGGAATCAAAAGTCCTTCTCCAAGACTAGGTGTAGATAACACGTTGGTATTCGCACCACGAACGCCTTAAAGTTGCCGCGCGTCTCAAGCAAGATACAGTGGTATACCTGGGGGCCATCAATGAGGCAAGCCCATAAGGCAAGCAGACTGTGCAGAAACTCTAACATCATGGACATGAAGAGTAGTTGTTCATACTAGTTATTATTACTATTACTATATTACTATAATGTTTTTTTATTTTGCATTTTGTTTTATTTTACTATTTTTTTTTTGTTTGTTTGTTACCTTTTCACGTCTAAACCACTGAACCGAACATCCTGAAATTTTGCATATACGTTATCAGGTGTACAGTAACGGACATAAGGTACCTTTCATCCCGATAAAAAAGTACTGTACCCGAGGAAAACGTTCTTTTGATAATAGATGGCGCCACGTGTCTTTTGAATCATGATTGAATTATATTATTACAAGCAGAGTACAACCCGAATTGGTTGTCAAATTCCAAATTAACACGAGCGAAGCCGCGACAAAAAGCTAGTAGCTCATAAAGGCAAGCCAAGCTTGTATGAAAGTACCACCACTACTAATTAAGATACTTGTACGCGCACTAATTCTCAGAGGAGTTCGTGGCTAAATAATAACAGCCGCTCGGGTCGATCTTTAGGTTAAGCCGTGCTTGCCTAGGTTGGTCTGTGGATGGGTGACCGCCCATTACATACCGAGTTTCCTCCGTGCCTCGGAAAGCAAGTTAAGCCGTTGGTCCCGGGTGTCATTTGTAGATCTTTGACAGTCGTTAGGCAGTCAGTGGCCCAAAAAGTCTGACAACCAGTCTTACCAAGGGGTATCGTATTACCCAGTACTAACTGGGTTGTGAAGGTCAGATAGACAGTCGCTCCATGTAAAATACTGGTATTCAGCTGCATCTGGTTAGACTGGAAGCCGACCCCAATATAGTTGGGAAAAGGCTAGGCAGATGATGTAAGCGCACTAATTCTCAGATAAACCTCTAGGCTTTAATAAGTACATAGTTTGAAGTAAACGTTTAGCTGATATTTATGGCTGAATACACGAAAAAAGTAATGAAACGGAGGCTTCTCTTTGCAAGATCTAATTGAGGAAAACGATTAGCTTGCCATACTTATTGCTTAACTTTTTACAAAGGCACACCATAACATCACGTATGTAATCCCAGTAGGGTTAGGTAGAGGTGTACTTAATAGTACACCCACATTTCGTCAGTTATGTTTAGGTCTCTTGTAATAGGGGGCGAGCCATTGCCATCAACCGGGTACAAATCAAGACTCTGTGGCTGCTACTGAGGAATTTCTGATGGAAAACCCAATAACACTTTGCCCGACCCGGGAATCCAACCCAGGACCTCATGCTCAGCAACGAGGCAGTCAAGGCACACCGTTTTCATCAAAAGTTTGACCTACTCGCAAGAACTGACTGTATCTAAATGATAGCATAAAAAGAGTCAGAAGTATTGTGTTCTAGACTTAGAATCGCTTGCACCAAAAAGCTAATTTCAAATAGCGCCTTATTTCTGAAGGTTACATAGACAGATTGTGCTGAACATATACAATGAGGAACACGTAAACATAATTTTTCAAAATCTTATTTATATCAAAATCCAGAATTACAGGCTTCGGTTCACATATGCACAATCCTATACACGGTGTAAATGGACCCTTCACGAACCTGTCAACCACGCATTCTGTACATTAAAGTAACACTAAGGAAAAATTATTGCCGGGAAACGAGTTTTCTTATTGCGGTGAAACACACGTTTTACGGTAGGACTCAATGTAACGCACTCAAAACATTGTGCTGATGAATGCATTGAATAGTAAACGGGCCATGAAGGTATTTAAAGTAAAGTTATAACCTTAAAAACTAGTATTGTTTTTTAATGTTGAGAAAAAGTTGAAACTTTGACCATCAATATCTTCGTAACTAGAAGGTTCCCAGGTATGGTCCAGGACAATAAAAATGACCGCTATGACGCGGAAAGCAAATGCCTTTCGGTTTCATTAAGGGTCTATTTACACCCTTTATAAAAAAAAGTGTCTGAAGTAGGATCACCTCTCGGGTTTAGATATTAAATTTTATTTATAGCAAAAATTTAAGTCGAGATTCTAAAGTAGACAGGAAAAATAAAAGAAATGCGACATGGGAAACGCACCCTTCGCCAGTCCGGACGTCAGCTCCACGTTGTAGCCCAAATTACGTTTAATTACATCCATGTGACATGAAATGTCAGCATGTCCGACCACTGTGCCTATGTACAATTAATATAGTGTTATATATAATCTCCTATTTACATTATGAGAATTCCGTTCGTTTGAGGAATTCGTTGGCCTACTGGCCGCGAGTACTACTCTTGAGCATGAGGTACTTACTGTATTCGATTCTTACGTCGGTCCTTTTTTTTATCAGAAATTTCAAAGTCACAGTCTAGTGTGAGGTGTCAGTATTTCTGCCCATGGGATTTAAAACTTCGCATCCACCCATCCTTGGTGATACATCTCTGCCTACGCCTTGGATAAATACAGGCGTGTTGTTTTGTTATTATTTACATTTAATATAATATAGTCCTCTTGACCGTTTTTGGTCACGGCGGCCAATCATAGCTGAGATTAGCCATCGGCGCAGCAGATATTAAATAGTGCAGAAGTGTGTGCGCAAGTGTGTGTGCGAGGAGCTCGTGGCTAAATAATAACAGCCGATCGGATCGATCTTTAGGTTAAGCCGTGCTTGCCTAGGTTGGTCTGTGGATGGGTGACCACCCATTACATACCGAGTTTCCTCCGTGCCTTGGAAAGCACGTTAAGCCGTTGGACCCGGGTGTCATTTGTAGATCTTTGGCAGTCGTTAGGTAGTCAGTGGCCCAAAAAGTCTGACAACTAGTCTTACAAAGGGGTATTGTATTACCCAGTACTAACTGGGTTGTGGAGGTCAGATAGTCGCTCCATGTAAAATACTGGTATTCAGCTGCATCCGGTTAGACTGGAAGCCGACCCTAACATAGTTGGGAAAAGGCTAGGCAGATGATGATGAGAAGTGTGTGCGCAGGCATATGCGCACTCTCTGTTCCTTTTACCTCATAGTCCGATGGGACGGCAATCCGACACGACCGGGGAGACATCAGGCGCAAGACCAACGGCTTAACGTGTTTTCCGAGGCACAGGGGTATCATATCATTATTACTTGACCATGTTGACATTTTTAATTTTTTTAATTTTATATAATTCCAATGACATGCCACTTATTTTAAATTTATAATAATTGTAAACCAACTATTTGCATGGCCATGTGACGGCAAAATGTGGAGAACCTTATTATAAGATAACATCTATGCACCGATTACCCATGTTTGCAAAGAAATATATGATTTGACTTGAATTGATAAAAAAAAAAAAAAACATTTATTTCTTCAACATATATTAAGTATATTACAAAGGAATTAGTGATAGGAGCCTCCCTTTAAGCAAGTAATGCCTGTATTGGGAGACTTCGCTCTTCCATAATAAGTGTAATTAAATAAATATCCATATCTGTGAGAGTGTGAGTATGTGCGTGTGTGTGTGTAATTGAACAAACCTGCTCACACATTCACAAACATACATGTTTGTGAATGTGTGAGCAGGTTTGTTTGTGAGTATAATTAAATAAGTGTGCCAACATGTGATGTGAGGTGAGTAGGTACGTGTCACCGCACTTCCACTATCCCTACAGCACTTAAACTGTTGCACTCCATTGCATGCAACAGACAGATCATACCGTAAACTTTCAAACTCAGGGCTACAACTGAGAAATTTCTAATAGAAAAATCGAACAGCACTTTTGGTCCGACCGGAAACCGAACAACGGTTAATTACATTAATCATAATTATGTACAATAACAAAATAATAATAAATCTGCAGTCTGAATAAGCATCTTTCAACGCCGAGTCAGTCGGTTGATCTCGCCGAATCTTCCGATTCTACCTGATTAGTGTCAAGGCATACTTGATAATGGAATGAAGACAGGTGAAATATACCATTATGATGGCCTTATCGATTTCGGTAACGGCGATCCTTTAATGCTATTTCCTTGCGTGTGCCCTTATATGGCTGGCCAGACCGAATTTGCTCTTAAATACCCGGTCACAACTAAAGCAGTAGAGTTGACCGGTAGAGTTATAGGTGTAGGTGTAGGAGGGCTTAGGTCTCTCTTTACGTATTTGACGCTTTTAGTTCAATGTATCGAGTCGCTAGTTTTCGAAGGTTTTTACATTTTTATAGATAGTAGAGCGCCAATACGACCTATGCAAAGCGAGCCTCTCCCAACCATTATCATACCTAGTGTTGAGTCAGCGGTTTTCAATATTAGGTGTAGTAAATTGCAGCGATGGGTGACCTGACCTTTCATGCTTAATTATCACGATCATACGATGGGAGGAGACAGCCGGTTCTTTGATCTTTTTTTTTAAGTTTGTTTCTTATACATTTAAAAAAGAATATCAAAGTGGGTCTACCTATAGCTGAGTTGCTGAGCATGGGACACTTGGTTCGATTCCCGGGTCCGGCGAATTGTTATTGGATTTTTCCAGCAGGAACTTATCAGTACCAGCCACGGAGTCTAGATTTGTGCCTGATTGATGGGAATACGCTCGCATCCTATTACATGGGACTTGAACATAACTGGCGAAATGTGGGTGTACTATTAGGTGCACCTCTACCTAATCCTTCGGGAATTACAGGCGTGATGTTATGTTGTGAATGATTCACATAACGTAACATACATACAACATGTATTTTAATACACAGAGGTGTACCTGTAGCACACCTACGTTTGGCCAGTTATGTGTAAGTCACGTGTAATACCTGGGGAACACCAAGTCTGACTCCTCGCTTAAACCGAAAAATTATGGACACGTAACACATTTGTAGGTCTAACTTTGATTGACTTGAACCCATAATACAAAAGTTTTCTTGAGGCTCTGGCTGCTATTCATCCTCGAAATCTTCCTGCAACCAGCCTTCACCTTTAGCAGAACTTTCAAATTTCCGTTGACTCAGGAATATAAGTTTGAATATCGAACATTTACGCGCCATGTACCTATGTTGGTTTAAGATATTTGTTCCGAATCTATATTTGACTTGTTGTGCCGGTATTGACGTCACAGGGTGTTTCTACTTTATTTATTTACTCGAAAATTAAATACATCTGAAGGCATGCCAGCTACAGGAATTCCAGGAAAATGTCCGGCAAAGCCGTATATGGCTACGTTGGTGTATGTAGAATATGTACGCACAATGTAGATTGAAATATAAGCTCATGGCTAAATAATAACAGCCGATCGTGTATCTTCAGATTAATAAACCGCGCTTGCCTAGGTTGGTCCGTGAATGGGGGACGACCCATTACATACCGAGTTTCGACCGTGCCTCGGCTGTTGGTCCTGTTTGTCAATTATAGATCTTTGACAGTCGTTACAAGTAGTCAGTGGCCCGAAAGTCTGACAACCGGTCTTACCAAGGGGTATCGTATTACCCAGTACTAACTGGGTTTTGGAAGTCAGATAGGCAGACGCTCCATGTAAGAGACTGGTATTGAGCTGAATCCAGTAAGACAGGAAGCTGACCTCAACATAGTTGGGAAAAGGCTAGGCAGATGATGAATGTAGATTGAAAAAGAACTACACTGTCTTCCAAAATTTACCCTTCGCTAAAGGGTAAATTTTTGTAAAAGGTAAGCCGGAGTACATAACATTAATGTGATTATATTTTTTGTCTATAGAATACTGACTGTGCCATTTTTCATAGGGAATCCAGTAGGAATCGAGTTGTAAGGAACCTTCGCCACTGGTGTCTTCTCGGTAAAACTAAAAAACGATAATCAAAACAAAATTATGTAACAAGCCAAAATCAACCTTATTGTGTGATAGAATTTCCAATCCTTTGCACACCTCAGTAAAACGTGGTAGTTATCTAATTAACACCCAACAAAGGGCGGTATTATCTCAATCACAATTATCATCCACAAGACAACCACTATTACACTTAGGATCAAACACAGCCTCCAATAACAAACATATTTAGCCTAGCAACCTAGATATTGGCAATATAAGCCAATAATCCGAGCTCTTATGCTGGAGTGTCATTACTGCGAATGGTTGGCACACAATGCACCTAGATTGCGTCGGTAGTTCATATTGAGGATGACAGGTGGGTGAAGGCAATATGGAGGCTTTTGTTATGATTATAGGTACCTGTACAGCTTAAAGGTGTTAGCTTTATCAAGAACTCCGGTAATACTGAAAGCTTATCTTAACATAGTTGGGAAAAGGCCCGGCAGAGACTTTATGACTTTCAGTTGATTCGTGGGAAAAGAGAGTCTCCATTGTGTTGAATAAAAATATCTAGTTTTTTTTCCAATTCATGGGACAAAGATCATTATTTTTGCACAAAATGGTGAAAAAAGTTACCACTGTAACAGTTTTTGTCTGTATGCCACAGTAAAAGAATTACAGTTCTTAAAAAAAAAAAACAGTTCACACTGTTTATAAAATAGATCTACAATACATACGTATATTGATTCACATTTCAGTATAAAACAATGACTTTATAAAGGGTTTAATTAAAATTCTGCTCTTATATAATATGCAATTAACTATCTCATTAAATAGTAAAAGAGATTCCGTTATCCTCTGTGCTAATAAATTCACAATTTATTCAGAAATTTTAACAAATAATTTGCGTTAGTTTATTTGCTGAATCTGTTAATTATAATATTTACTTAGATCATTCTAATTTTAATCAGAGCGAAGCATTTTTAATAATGTGGGCTTGGGTGCCTATGGCACGTGTTTTATGCTCGTGTATTTTCGTAACTAGACATGATACATAACTTTACATAACGTCTGCTTGGCCTAGAGAGACTGAAGTGACCTTTACTACTCCCACGGTTCGCCAGTTATGTTTAAGTCCCATGTAATAACGGGCGAGCCTATTGCCATCAACCGGGGACAAATCCATACTCCGTGGCCACAATTGGGATATTCCTGATGTAAAACAACCATGCTCGACCTGGGAATGGAACCCAAGACCTCATGCTCAGCATCACGCAGGTAGTCAATATGTAAGAGTATGTGATGTTTCTTATCCTGTTATAACACACGTTTTTATAGTTTATTAAATAGATTTCCGGTTTTAGGTACATTATAATATCGACGTAAAACCATATAAAGAGGTTAGTAGTTACTCTCTTCTTCAACTTGTCGATGATTCGTTTCTAGTTAAGTGATCTCTGGCCAGAACTCGGCCATCTTTATGGTGTTAGTAGTGACCTTGAGCAGGTGTCTCAGGGCGCAGGTGGAGTTGCACAAGAAGCAGAGCATCGACGAATACCCCCATGGACTTAGTAGTATCTGCACATGCTTCGCAGTCTGTTTGAAGATTTCCAGGTGGGCTATGGCAGTTAGTCCAGTCAATTTAAATGATTATACCGTACTCTAATATAGAACCGACTACCATCCTCAAAGCAATTTCAAAAGCTCCAATATTTATCAAACCTTTTGCCTGAAATATTTTAGAACCACTGGTTTAAATTAACTGAATTTACGACCAACCAGTTTCGTTCGGCGGTAAACAAACAATGCCGCTTCGAAATGAGTTACAAAATATTGCATAATTTCTGCAGATCGAGTTATTTCGCGAATGTTTCGCAAAATAATTAGTTCATTATGATGTTTCTGGAGGTGAACTTCACGTGTTTTGTTGTTTAAATAGCAGTGGTCGAACTTGAGGATCTGCCTTGCTAACTGTGATATGAATAAGGTTCATTTTTCTGCAGCAAGTGTTTGGGATTGTTGTACTACAGTCGACGGGATATCAGTGGTAGCAAAACTAAAATAAGCTCGTCTTGTCTTCAATTGAAACTCCATAGTACGCAAGGCCGGGGCAATGTCAAAAGAATACCTACCACTGGCGCACGGACAACATAGCATTACATAAGCATAACATCACGAAGGGTTGGTCAGAGTACTTGAATACCTCTACTACACCTGTACCACAGCAGTAACAGCCTAGTGGTGTGACCATCGGACTGCCAAGTCATAGGTCTCAAGTTTGAACCCTAGACTAGAAAATCAGAGGTGCGTACCTCTGATTTTTCGGATTCTTGTGCGTATTGTCTAATGATCACTTGCTTCGGTGATGGAAAATATCGTGAGGAAACCAACTTGCTTGAGGGATATTTCTCTGGGCATGAAAGTCAAGTCAGAGGCCCATGGGCGGCATAAAAACGTTGACACCAGGTAAGGCACTTACCACACGATAATAAAGAAAACCTATACCACGACTGTATCCTAACTAATATTATAAATACGAAAGTAAGTTTGTTCGTTTGTTACCTTTTGACGTATAAACCACTGAACCGATCATCCTGAAATTTTGCATGTACGTTGTCAGGTGTACGGAAACGGACATAGACCCACCTTTCATCTAAAAAAAATACTGATACCGAGGAAAACAACAATAACGTTCTTATTACAATAGATGGCGCCACGTGTCTTTCGAATCATGATTGAATTACTCGTATATTATTGTAAGCAGAGTACAACCCGAATTGATTGTCAAAATCTAAATTAACGCTAGCGAAGCCTCGGGCAAAAGCTAGCCTGCTTATATTTAGTGCTAGTGGGAAATGTTACCAGTGTCTTACCTATTCATTCTTTATGCCATTACATCTCATTTGTATGCTCAAACTATATTACGTTTATAAAGATATCATCAAAAGGTAATGAAGGACCACACATCAAAATAATCATCGGTGACCGATACCGGTACCATCTCTCACTTCATACTTACCATAACAACACCATAATCTAGCCAAATCCGTCCAATCTTTTCCATACACCAACATGGGCTGTCTCCTTATCCCACTCGCCCGCTATTCATGTGGCACCATATCCGTACCATTAGAGAAGCATTAACAAGGAGCCTCGATAAATTAATCAATCAAGCTACGTCAAACCAACGCTACGTGACGTCTATATGATTTATAGAGCCTCATTTATGGTTCGAGTGGTTATTAGTGCGTTCGTAATTAATTGTTTATGTTTTTCTTGCGTTTGATGGCTCTTGAAGTTTGGTTAAAAATGCTCTGTAGGCTAATTCACGTAACAAAAGAAGTGCAGTTGCAGTTAAGTTTCGATCGAAACAACGCTTTTCGTATTCTCTACCGCTGTCAGACACGCTCGCGTCAAGTTCGCGTCACGCGAGCGCATTATCGGCATTCTACTGTTGCGCGTCTTTGGTGCTTGTTTCGGAACGCAACATGATCGGTATTCTACTATTCGTTTGACGTCTCAAAATGACAGCTAAGAAGTTTCAATTCGATCACCGTGCAGTGTCGGTTACGCGCAATTTAAGTTCTTCGTTATTTACTTTTGTTGGCATCAAATTGTATTTTTTGAAAATGTAAGTGTTTAAAATGGATTATTGTATGTAGACAAGTTAACTACAAGTCGTTTTCAATGAAATTCTAAATGTTTTTTTTAACTTTTGAGTGAATATGAGTTTCCAACTTGGTTTGAGAATTTTATCCCTTGCTGCCGAAGTTGATGCCCGAGAACGTCGTCAAGCCATAAGAAGACATAGATTTTCTGTGGATCTAGTCCGTATTTCGAACGGGAATTCCAGAAAACCTATCGTCTGAGCAAAAACATGACTCGGCAATTGATAACAACATTATGAACATGTATTCAGAAGGAGAGAAGGAAAGATGGTTTGAGTGTACAGGCAAAGGTTAGTCAATCCTGTTTATCTATAGTAATTTATTAAAGCTGAAGAGTTTGTATGTTTGAACGCGCTAATCTCTAGAACTACCAGTCAAATCAAAATTGGGTGAAACCGCAGGGTACAACTAGTAGTCAGATTCAACATGAAGAACAATATTTTAATAGAAAAGGATAACATTCTCTCAATGTGATGATTGTATGTAATCTATTTACCTATACTTAATCTATCTTAATCTACTTTATTTAAAAAACAAACAATACTTAGGTACTGGTACATAGGTAATAATATTATGCTTTACTGTCATAAAAAAAACTGTATCTACATTTGAAAATTATTGTTTTAGATATGTGATGCGGATCTTAACATTTTATGCATTGATCCCAGTAAACCTGGTGCAACCCATGATTCTTCAGTATGGCGTGATCACCCAACAAGCAATTACAGCCCTATCTTAACCAAAAATATGATGAAGAGGAAATATTTTTGCTCGGTGAATGTCCTTGCTTATTAATACATACTGAAAAAGTTTAATTTATTTAATTATGTTTATATTAAATATTGTGAATAATTATTTTAATACTTATTGTTCTTCCAGGTGACAGCGCTTATGCATTGAGGAAGATAATGATGACCCCAGTGTTGAATGCAATACCAGGTTCCCTTGATGTACATTATTATAAGCTGCAGGTCTCAGCCTGCGATACAGTAGAGAGATGCATTGGTGTCTTGAAAGCTCGATTCAGGTATGTATTTGAGTAAAACTAGTTTTCCCTAAGTTTCCTTTTCATAATAATTATCCTGTTTTTATTATCTTTACCTCAAGAAGTCAAACCAAGTGAATGTATTGAGGCCCATGTTTTATTTTTGTATTGTTAGGTATTTATTATAGTTTCTAAATGTTTTTGTTTCAGGTGTTTATTAGCTGCATGCATGCTTTAGAATGCCTCTGCGGTATTGCACAATATAGCAAACAAGGCATGATTACCAGTACCACAACTGACACATCAAGAGTGTGAGCAAGAAGAGAGAATGCATGTACGGCGTAGAGCTGCAGAAAAGGATGTGCGTATGGAGAACCTGAGTATTCTTGCTCAAAGCAATAGGCAGCCAAACAGAAATTTATTGGAAGGTCGGGCTGTCCAACAGGCTCTTATTAATCGCCTGAGGCTACATAGGGAATAAGGAGTCAGAATTCCACTTAAGAACCTTAATTATTTATTTTTGTATTTAAAATTATGTTAATATTCTAAGAGGTAATATAAAATCTGCTTGTTTCATTCATCATCTGAAGAAGTAAAGAAAGTGAAAATATGTATATTGTCTACGACGGCGACGTGGATTGTTGCTTGGACGCTGTCTAGTTGCCTCTTGCTCACTGAAACAAAATAAAAATATTATGTTATGGAAATCAGACTGTTATTTATTTCCTAAATAGGTACGACAAGTTACTATAATTACCTTTCAGTAAAATGTGTGATGTGTTGTGTTACTGTGTGTGTAATATCAATAATAATATCTTCATTTCTGAAAAAATAAATAACATTTATGAAAATTAACTGGTTAGTAATAGTTATTGCACAGTTAGAATGTTAACTAATACTTGACATAAATTAAAACTTACATATTACAAGGGATTTATTTGCACCTCATTTTGGCGTGTGCCACTCCTCCTCACAGCTTCAGTCCCTGCTTCAAGCAGAGCAGCAATTCTTTCCTCCAAAAGGGATAAAGGAGTGGGTACGCCTGGCCCTCCACCTGTACCCCTTTGATTATGCCGAATCTGCTTTACACGGTTGAGTAAGCGGCACTTATAGTCGGTATACCACTAAAAATATTACAAATCTAGTTATTAACCCAAGTATAATGTACCGATACACATAGGTACAATATCGATAGAATCTAACAGAACTTGCTCCACTCTTTGGGAGTTCTGTGATCCCCGTCTGTCTCGGCATTTAATATGTTGGCGCACTCTGACCAAAGGCGTGATGTGAGGGCACTCTCCCCTCTCTAGACCTTAGTCTGCCACGGGCAAGGTCCCTGTGGCTCTCCAAATATTCCACCAGCAGTTCAATTTGCCGCAGAAACACGTTTGCGTGAAGTCATACCTACTTAAGAATCAGGATGAAACTTGTATGAAAGGAATTTAAACTGGTACTTTATCCTTTCTTTAACTACATCCTTAAATATCATTTTATTCGTAATCATTTATTATTATAATATAATACGTGCTTACCTTCAAAGTATTAATCTTTTTAAGTTTTCTATTTGCACCTGTGATTTGCACTGAGTCTTGATTTTCAACTTTCGCGCCATTGACGGGTCTCCTGTTATTTTGAGTTTTGATTTTATGGGGCAACGATAAACCATCATTCAGCCTAATTTTAGCAAAATATGTGATTGATTGTGAATCAAAGCATAATTGTTTGTTTATCTAGTAAGAAAAAGCACTAAAAACTGTACTGGGGTATTATTTTAATATTATAATAACGTCATATTCATTGAAATGTAATCGATTCTATTCGATTATTTAGTGAGTAATATTTTTTCTCTCATATGGCCACACCATAAGTAAGTTTGGTAGCGTTTGGTTGTCGTACAGTGGACGTGCAGTTCACGCGCAGCTTACGCGCAGTTCAAAGATTACAAGAATACCGTTTATCACTCAAACTTAAACTTAACTGCAACTGCACTACAACTTCATCGGCGCGTCATAAAATTACGTGAATTAGCCTTCTGATGTCTGAGTACCACGGAGTAGTGAGTGAATGGAACGATAATAATGCCACACAATATTGTAACAAAATTAGACCTTTATCTGACAGCTAACATAGACCTTCCTGTCACCTCAATTCTGATGTTAAATATTTGCGAAACCTATAAAATCTATAACGAAATGTTTAAGTCTCATGGTATTGTAACTTTAGATATGCCTAATAGCTACTGTTTAATGTTAACGCATTTCATTATACATGAGACGTCACTATTCCGCGAAGCGACTTTTATGTAGAAAATTAGTATAGTATTAATTTGAAGGCCCGTCTCGTTACGTTTTTTCAGGTAGAAGGAATCACAAGGGTTATATTTCCGAGATAAATAGGTAGGTACGAGAACTGATTGCTCCGTTTCTTGACTATTCCGTGCCAGACTAGTCACCGTGTTAAACGAGGCATACGATGGAACTTGAATGAGAATACACGAACTGACTGAATATTGACTTGACAAATGTAAATATTGCAAGTTTCACGTTAGTTTGGCTTTCCGATAATTGGGATGTGAATATACCCTTTGTACCTGTAGGTACATGCTGTGCAAAATGAAAGCTCGTGTTAATTGATAAAAAACGCTAAGTTATACCCGGAACGATTCGTATCAGTCTTTTTCTTATTTAACAAGTTTTTGAAGGTTTTTGAGATATACTTATTAAATAGCTATATCCAAAAATTTACTTTTCGAGCCTTTTTTAGGGTTCCGTAGTCAAGTTTAGGTGTGTGTCGGAGGCAAATCGCATATTTTGATGGTCAACTACGGAACCCTACATTGTGGCCGGTTTTTAAAATGTTTAAAATGTTATCAGCAGTCGATATTTACGTGGGCGTGGGCGTGGGTTTCAGTAACATCATAACTTCACACCTTTAATCCCCGAAAGGTTAGGCAGAGAAGTAATAAACCTAATAGCGACCATGGTGAAACCATTGTTTTCTGATGTTACTCAGCCATAAGTGGGCGCTGTGGTACTGCTTTATAATGTATTTTTTAATTGTAGTGAATTACATTAATTTTGTGAAAACTGCCTCGATAAACAAGGGATATTTTAAGAAACTTTCACTACATGAGTTTTACGACGCTTAATTTCCAAATGTTTAACAAATTGGTTTTCGAAGGATTCATTCGTTCATGAACTATCAGAAAAGTACTAGTTTAACGTCCTCAATGACGTAGATTTATTATAATCAGCAGTTGTGTGGAGAGCTGGTTTTTTTTATTGTGGAGAACAAAAAATCAGCTTGAACAAAAAATCAGCTTGGACAGTCTTCGGATCAAAATTGTTCCGAATGAATTTCATTTTAATTAATGCATCGAATTTTCAATTACCCTATTTAGTAACAGTAATACTTATTTAGGTCACATTCAGGATATAAAGGCAACACTCAACTAAGGGGTAACTTTGTCTTAGCATTTGAGAGACGACTTAAAAACAATGGCTCGTTGGATTTGGTTAGGCGCTTATGGTTGTTCAGCTTAATGATTTCCTTATTATGTTCGGACAATAAAAAATATTATTATTAGAGAGCAGCGGTGGCCCAATAGTGGCGGCCCCGACTTACGAACAGTAAGTCATGTGTTTGAACCCAGCCAAGCGCATTACTATGTGTAATTTATTTCATCGCCACTGCTCTCAAAACGGTGAAGGAAAACATCGTGAGGAATGGAAACCGGCATGTCCTAGAACCAAAAATTCGAAGACATGTGACATCTACCAACCCGCACTGGGCCCGCGTGGTGGATTATAGCCCAATCCCTCTCATGGAGAGGCCTGTGTCCCAGCTGTGGGAAAATTATAAGTTGATTAAGCTTATGCATATGTCTGCATGCATTATTACTAGGTAGTAATTATGTGGGTGCACTATCATGGCGCTTCCTCACCCGGAGCATTCGCCTCTAATGTAACAGCTCAGATTTTCTTGTTTCTGCGCAGAATATAATCTTGATTGTGACTTTTTTAGTGAGCGCCTTTTAGTACCTACACCTCTACCTAGCACTTTGGGGATTACAGGCGTGATGTTATGTTATGTAGTCTGACTAGGTTAAAGAGGTCAGATAGACAGTGGTTTTATGAAAAATACTGGTATTCATCTATATCCAGTTAGACCAGGGTACTAGTTGGGAAAAGATCTCCATAAACCCACATGAATTTTTATTATTGTGGTCTTTAAGTTGTTAATAAGTACTTGACAGTGCGATTAGATTTTGTAAAGCTTAAATTAATGTCTTGTTTCTTCCAAGAACGTAGGAAGGTAAGAAGGAAGGGATCGGTAGGGGAAAGTAGGGGTGATCATGTACGTGTGTTGATCATCATCATCACACTTACGAGTTCACGTGTGATGATGGCTTGGGCCTGGACTGACACAATTTAGATTGCCATCGACACGCTAAGAAGCAAATCATACGATACACACAATTCTGACAACTATAACCTAAAACGAAATGTGAAATAATTATCACAACATCACGCCTGTAATCCCTGAAAGGTTAGTCAGTGGTTACCTAATAGTACACCCACATTTCGTCAGTTATGTTCCAGTCCAATATAAGGGGCGAGCCTGTTGCCATCAACCGGGCACAAATCCAAACTCCGTGCCTACTACTGTGAAATTCTTGATGGAAAAACCATATAACACTTTAAACGACCTGGGAATCGAACCCAGGACATCATGCTCAGCAGTTTCACTTGTAACCACTAAACCAACGAGCCAATCTCATGTTAAAAATTATGTCAGTTATTATTTAAAAATAATCTATTGTCATCATCATCATTCAGCTGATAGACATCCACGCCTGCATGTAGCTATCACTGTGTCATTTAAGGGCAGCTGGTACTTATAGCTCAGGGTTTCCTTTTTTAAGTACCAGCAGTACATCATCTGTTCATTCTTGCACATTGTACTAAGCTTGTATATCACCGAGTTTGAGAAACAATTAATATATTATAAATATTAGGTCTTTACCTATGAAATTGGAGATTTGTATGAAAATTATATAAACAAAAATTTTATTTTATTTTAGCTTATCTAACTTTTTTATCTTTCCGATTTGACGCAAGTGCTTCAATGTCGTTTTGACACTAACTCCAAGTCCCGCAGCAAGCTCAGCCGTAGATTGAGTTGGATCCGTTTCCACTACCGCCTTCAATTCGTCGTTGTCGACAATGGTTACCGGCCGACCGCGAGGCTTATTCTTCAACTCAAAATTTCCAGATTTAAAACGATTGAACCAATAATGGACCGTGTTTATGCAAGCAGTGTTAGGCCCGTACACGTCGTTAATGTTTCGTGTTGTTTGCGCAGCGGTATGTCCACATAGGAACTCATATTCGAAAATTGAACGAATTTTCAGTTTATTCATGGCGCCAAAAACTACCACAATTTCACAAAAACAAAAAACTATCTAAAAACAAATGACTGAATTTGAAATAAAAAAAACACGGCTTTCGAATAAAATTTATTTGAATTTCGAATTGCGCGCCAATCCACAGATAATTAAATCTGAAAATGCTGGTTATTAAATCTCCAATTACATAGGTAAAGACCTATTACATCCTTCAGGCATTGTCTTCTCCTATCTAGCAGATTTATGAATCAATGCTCGACCTAACCCCAGTCCTACCCTATTTTATTTTGCATGCTTTCTAAGTTACGCGTAGATTTACTACAGGGCTTTTAAAACAGAAAATGCACTATGACAATACATAAGTTTAGCGCTATAACTTCTAATGTTTCCACTTACAAGGTTCAGTGAACAGCTAAGAGGTATTAAGTGTAGTAAGTAAGAAGCCTCGTTAAGTGAGTAAACTTATCCAGCAGGATTACCGTTACGGTTCGTTTACACTCGTCTGGGGTAGGTCATGGATAACTGTTGGATGCATTTGCTTAAAAGTCTTCTAAGAAGGTACTGATGTAGTCTGTTTCTTTAGGTTCAAGATTGTTTTCCGGTTAACCCTTTTGTCAAGTGTTGTTAACCTCCTCCTAAGCGTTGTTAGCCGTCACCTCCTTCTGCGAAGCAGTCATGCTAGTGAAGGAGGTGGCGGGACGTGAGAGGGAAAGAACCTCACGTCCCAGTCGCCGCGGGAAACGCCCTGGGCGTTGGGGGTCACGTGGTGGCTCCCGGCCACCGTAGGCGCGGGCCTGTGGACGGCGAGTTATGGGCCAGCTCGCCGTCCGGCCGTCTTATGACGACAGGCCGTGTCGACAGCGCGTTCGTGTTCCACGTGCGCCTCAAAGAGATGTCAGCAAATAAGTAGGAGTCCGCAAGGGCCGATGCCTGCCAGGGCTGCGGGACTGTTCGAAAGAGATACCGTGGCCCTGGAACACAAAGGGCAAAGAAGGAACATGGATGGGTTTTAGTCAGTACAAGTCTGACACTCCCTTCCGCTCCGCCTAGAGTGGGGGGGATCATTTAATGATTTCCCATCCGGAAAAAAAAAAAAAGTGTTGTTAACCTTCTTTTATTTTCACTTAAATTTTACTGTACTTTGTTATTTTGTATATTTAAATTTCTGTTATAACTGTCTTTTTTATTTTTATAATTTTAGTTACTGTAACTTGTACTTGTTGTGTTACTGGTTTAACTGTAATTGGTGTAACAGCCGTTTTAATTAAATAAATAAATAATAACTTTTTGAACACTAGAGCTTATACGAACGCGCGTGCACTTTACGCCAAGCCTTATATTTTGTCATATAATTGTGTCGTTTGGTGTACAGGGCACGCGCTTGCTTGTCACGTATATGTGACAGTGGCGGTCAAAAGGTTAACCTTTAATAAATAAATTATTACTATTAAATTATTATATAGCTAACGTTCTGGTCCTCGTGGATACTACAGACGTAAAAACTTTCTTAAATTAAAGTAAAAAGTCTTCTTTTTTTCTTATATCTTCTTGTATTAGAACAGGTAGCTCCTAGTGCAGTCTCTGTATATATTGCTAAAACTGAAAACAAATGTTGACTCTAACACGGTGATACTGACATTTGTCTTTCAAAGCCACATTTTCTACTAATTCGTCTATCTTATTAAGACTGCGATGATGATGAATCGATTGATTGATTCAATATAGAGTATAAACATACATACATGCATGCGCTCATTAAGCTAAAATTTGATGCAGGTAAAGTCGAGGAAATTTGGCCAGAGAAAGGAAAACTTCGGAGCGTTAAAAAGGAATGGGGAAGGCCTTTGCCCAATAGTAGGACAAAATAGGCTACTTAAAAAAAAACGAGTAATTGAAAATAAATTTTCAGGCAGGCAAGTAGTGTTTATTTTTTACAAAACCATTCAAATTTAGAACGGGAATCTTCTTTCGGTGTTGACATCGTAGATAGTTTCGTAACTGAAAATAAAAATTTCGAAACATATATTATTTTTCTGGACTTCTATTCCTGTTTGAAACAAACATCTAATTCTTTCCTTATCGTGTGATTAGTGCCCAACCTGGTCAGAGTTTTGAAACCGCCCAAGGGCCTCTGACTTGGCTCAACACGCCGACGAGAAATATCTCTCAGGCATGCTGGTTTCCTCACTATGTTTTGCTTCACCGAAGCACGTGATAATTAACATGTAATGCCAATGAGTGTCGAGCAGTGGTGGCCTATTGATGTTGCCCCCGACTTACGAGTTGTATTTCGTGGGTTCGAACCCAAGCAGGCTCATTAATTTTTATAATTATTATTTATCACCTCTCAAAACGGTGCAGTGAGGAAACCGGTAAGTCCTAGAACCAAAAATTAGAAGACATTTGTCATCTACCAATTCGCACTGGGCCCGTATGGTAGACCTCCTTTCCCTCTCACAGATAGGAGGCCAGTGTCCGAGCTATGGGCATTATAAGCAGTTCATGCTATGCTCATGCTAATATTCTATCTAGAATCCACAAACATTGCAGTATTTACCTTGGTTTAGATAAATTTAAGCCACCTAGTTCCAAAGTAGTTCCTCTACATCTGCCAAAGTTCATCTGTGTAAGTGAATTGCAAGGGACTCCAACCAGGTGGCCCCTCATAGAGGCCGCAAACAGCTCGTAGGACCGGTCATGATTACAGGAGTGGGTGTAACAGCCTGGTTGGCTGTTTCCACCGTTACCGAAGAAGTCTATATGTCCAAGTCTAGTTCCAATACCGTTGGCAGTTGGACCTGCACCATCCGTGTGCAGAACTTCGACGTAATGAGCGTCAGTATTCTCCAAGCGTTGGGAATCGCTCCCCCACTGTCTTCCAGATGGGTCCAACCCTAAAAACGCAACATGAAAAAAATTGTGAATCAGTCGATTAATTGCGGCAAATAATAATAAACGGCAAAAAAAACACGTACCAGTTATTCTGCCTACTATTCCATGTGAAAGCCTAAGTTGTCTACTAGCAATGCCTGCAATGTGAGCCCCGAGGCCAAACCCAACCAAGTGCACTTGGCTCACGTCCACCACACGTCCACGAGGCCTTGCAGTTTCATGAGCAGCATCAGATAACCATCTTAAGAAATCGCTTAGTTCATAAGCTACAGTTGGCACATACGAAACTGCAGTCGAGTAACTGCCGCTAGCTTCTCTTTCCCAGTCAACTACTATGATGTTATTTGCTCCATGAAACTGGAATATTTCTAAAATAGAAATAAAATTATTCCATTTGAGTAGTTAGAATAGCAAGAACATACTGTAGTTTTCGTTTTAACTGAAGTTTAGACACTTGGAATTCAAAAGAATGATAGCAGACTTTATGGTTAAAAAAGCGTACTATTCTATTGGTGAATTCTTAACAGACAATTTAAACAAATAATATTATGGTATATCGTTGTGTGAGTCAAAAGTCTCATTTTATTTAATCTAAATTCTATCTAAGGGTAATTATATAATTTAATTTGAATGATTTATAGTATTTAATTTAATTTGAATAATAATTTTAATAATACAATTCATGAATTTTTTTTAATTAGTTTTATAAGTATCCGAAATTTGTATGCATATTAGGTTAAACATAGCGATCCTGACATTTCAATTAGATGTTATTATATTGTACCTATGTTTTACAAATAAATAATTTGAAATTTGAATTTAAATTAGGAATCGTTAACGGATTGCTGTCGCGTTACCAAATGTATTATTTTAGTTGCTAAACGATGTTCTATTTCTTTAACTTTAAGTCACGGTGGGTACCTTTAAATTCAGCTACTTAGACTTACCCCTCATGATCAGTGAATTGAATTCATGGCTCACTCCTCCTTCATGCCCATGAACCAATATGATTGTATTGTCTTCTGGGTTGAACAAATTTGGCAAGTAGCCCGCGTGGATGTTACTGACATTCACCGGTACTTCCCGGTTAGACCTTCAAATAAAATTAGAAAGATTAGGTTTGGGAGGAAGAGCAAGGAAATGATGGACAGATTGTGAGATGTAAGATAAAGCAGTAAATGATAGCGTGACGGTTGATAGGGGAGCCTGGAAGAAAAAAACATTTTGCGCCGAATCCAAGTAACATAGTGTAGCGGCACTACAAAGAGTACTACAGCAACATAGAACAAAAAGTACTACAGCGCCATCTATGACACAGACGATGAACTAAACATCGAAATACGCCTAAATCCAACATGGCGCAGGTAAAGTAATTCGCGAATTAAGACTATTTAGAAGAACCCGACAACAACAGTCGGGCAGTAGTCCACCAGACATAACACCCGTCTGGTCGGAGGATCCTCCCTTTTCTATGGGGGATAAAGAACTTTACACCCTGTCCTCCATACCTCCAAAATAGCACAAGGGCTGGAAGATAACGATGAGGTTATGTTAGATTTACTGAAACATCCAATGTTTACAAAACTGCAAGCAACCGGTTATGACTGAGTCTGTGTGTGTTGTTTTAGAGAGATTTATCTAAAATATGTACTTACAATGTGTAGAGATATTGATACGAGGCTTGTACAGTGCACACTGCAAAAAAAAAAACGATTATAATTAGAATGGCGAAAATCTAGGCTAAATCATATAATAATATTGCTAATCTGTTTGCATGCTGTTATTGCATTACCGTACCCTCGCCATAGAGTTCTAAAAAAATTTCTATGTGGGCACACAGAAATTTTTCATCGGTTATAAAAAAAAAACAGCTGTTCCATACAGTTTGACCGTGTAGGTATTGCACTTTTGTAGGAAACAACAGACTTTTTTTTTAATAACCGAGGAGGGCTTAGAATGATGTACTGAATACGTGGTAACCGTTTTCGCACCAGTGTCCGTTCCACCCCGTATTAAACAGCGTGTGCGTGTACCAGAAAGTTGTGGTCATATTTCAGGGTTTGATTCGGGACGTCAAACTGAACAACATTCTCCATGGGACCACCGAAATCCCGAAAAAAAAATTGCTGCAGCTGTCCAGTACAAAACTTGAATACCTACTCGATGCAAATGTATGGGACAGGCGATTTTTTCGCGATTTCGATGGTTGGCCCATGAACTACACCTTTCTGGCACATGCTGTGTATGGTACACCAGAAGTACACCTGAGAAAGTTCTCGTGAGGCAGTTGGTTCGAGGATTTGGTTTGGAAAGATTGGTAGTACTCTTTACTTGTTTCATCATCATCATCATTTCAGCCTAAAGACGTCCGCTGCTGGACATAGGCCCTCCCAAGTGTCGCCACATTGACCGGTCCCGTGCGACTCGCATCCAGCGAATCCGACTTGTTTCGTTTTGTTACAATAACAAAGAACGGAATTTTACTTGCAATATATTAACTACGTAACTTTTTAGAGGACGAACTAGTTCTGGGATAGGATCAATTAATATCTAAATAAAGGAGATGATAAGTATATTAAATAAACAATCTTACCTGCCAAAGCGGCGAAAATAATACCAAACTTCAACATTATGTTTGGTCGATCGTTTCGTTACTGTTCTTAATTAGCAAATTCGTTTGTTTTTATAATCAATTATCTATCGTCGTCACAACCAATTACCAGATATAAGAATTTGATAAACTCTTTTGAACGGAAATTGAGAGATAAAATCCTTTATTTTATAATTAAACGTTGATTTCGACAGAATTTCGTTATCATTTTCCGTTTCTTACAATTTCTGGTCGATCTATCCTCATTCGGCTGTTTTCGCTTTCATCAGAATAAAATTTGATATTTCTGACCTTTAATTTGATCAGCCACTACCGTTACAGTGTACAGGAATTATTTGATCTATTTAACATGGTAAACATTTGTGAGAGATTGGTGCCCGAAATAGGCATACAATACCTGCGTTACGGGTCACCAGGCCCCCCAGGACTTGCAGGTATAAAACTAATTTAGATTAACAACTTAAGAAATTCGTGGTGATTTAACTTAAATACTAGGTACAAGATGTTGTAAACAATAAAAATAAAAAATAAGAAAATTATAATTACTCTACAGGGCATACATGTGTGACTTGTGTGGATGATAGTGTTTGTGTAGCAGATAGAGGTTTAACGGATTGGAATCAATAGACTTTCAGTTGCCTGGTAGTCTAGAGTTTTCAACCATTTACAGACAGTTAGTTTACATACTGGTCTCCGCAGTGGGTAAATTGTAAGTGTTTTGTTGATTTTATTATACAAATATCCTCCAAGAAAACAGAAAAATCTTTGGGAGAGTATTCTCTCCCAAAGATTGTACGAAAGAAGCTTGTAGGACAGACATTAAACTTCCTTCAATTGTCTTTGTTAAGATTGGGTTCATATTCCATTCGTTTATGTTGTTTGGAAACTATGGAAAGTATGAAGCTCTGCGTGACTGTTAGCACATCCCAATGTTTATAAAGCTCAGCAGTTGGGTAACGAAAAGGAAGTCCAGCTCCTACCTTGAGAACTGCTCTTTGTGCTCTTTCAACCTCCAGAAGGTGAACTTTGCCTGCCTCTTGTTGTCAAGATTAGTAACAATATGGTTAGTCAGTTCATGCACAGCGTCATCAGTAGACCTACCCGATCGAAACCCAAATTGCTCAGGTGACAGGAGTGTATGTGTCTCCAGAAAGTTCATGAGGCGTTTATTAATTAAACGTTCTAAAACTTTAGACATCGTAGGCAGGATCGAGATAGGCCTGTAATTTGAAATGTAGCCTTTGTCTCCACCTTTATGGATAGGCTTAACAAGGGTTATCTTCAATGCCAGTGGAAAGGTACCAGTAGTAAAGGCTAGGTTACAGATGTGAGTAAGTGGAAGTGTAACCTGTTTAACGTAGCGTTTTATGATTTTGCCAGGTCTATTCCCACTGCCGCACTCTCCCTCAAGTCCATTATGAGAAGTTCAACCTCATTTTCATCAGTAGGGAGTAAGACAAGAGAGTTTGGTGATATAGGAGTGGAGGTGCGGCAGCTATTTGATAGATGAGCATTCCCAATAATTTCTTCCGCCAGCCTCTGTCCGACACTTGTAAAATATTTATTAGCGTCATCAACACTGCTTTTAGGATTATCAGTGTTGATCATGGCAGAAGAATGGTCTGACTGTTTGGTAGTATTACAGATACTTTTGATGACGTCCCACAGCTTTTTACTATTATTTTTGGACTTGTCAATTTCCTGTCTCTCATAAATTCTCCTCTGTTTCTTTAGGAGAGTGTTGCAAAAATTTCGGTATCTTTTGTACGTTTAAATTAAGTGCTTCATCATAGGGATTCTTTTTCAGCTTTTTGTGCAGATTGTCTCTATTACGCATGCAACGCAATAAACCAGCAGTAATCCATGGTTTGCTTATTATTTTCCTGTTAGCCAATTTAACCACATGCGAGTTATCTTGAATGGCCTTGCCTAGTAGAGAGATGAGTTTTTCGGTAGCAGCATTGGCATCACTGCAGTCAAGTATAGGTTTAAAATTGATTTCTTTAAAAGTGTTATCTAATTCAGTGAAACTGATACGTCGCAGCGTAGATGCAGGATGGTTGAGTTTTGTATGTAGGTTGATAGCAATGCCAACACTTTCGTGATCAGTGACTGAAGATTCAACAACAAAGCAGGTGGCTTCCAATTTTGTTTTAATCATAATATGATCCAGACAAGTGAGGCCATGAGTAGGTGTGGTATGAGCGGGAAGTATACAGTGATTAGCCAAGATGTTCAGGTATTCAAAGGAGCGCTTATCATTAGTGTTAGGAGTTATGTCAATATTAATGTCTCCACAAATGATTATGTTTTTATAGTTGGATAACTTTTTAAGCACTGAATCCAATGAATTACAGAAGGCACTTGTGTTACGCTGACCTGGAGGGCGGTAGATGCCGATAACGCATAAATTGGAGCTCAATTTTATTATAAGACAATTAGCATCAATTACGTGTAGTTCGTCTACTAGAGCTTTGTAACTGTTTTTATGATAGATGACAACACCTTCATTTTGCTTCGACTGCAGATAAAACAATTTGCAGTCGTAGAGGTACAAGTATAACCCTCCAACGCAGGGACGAATTGGGTAGATTTAAGCCAGCACTCAGTCAAATTCAGTATATCCCACTCACCGTCTGTACGAGTCAATAATGTATTAAAACTAGGCATTTTATGCTCCTCATGTTTTGTGTTAGAATTTTTAGAGACTTGTTTAGTACAGGTATAACGGATTTAATATCTTCTGGCTCGCATGTCATAGAATTCGCCACATTACAATCTTGAGAATTTCACTTTCTTCTTGTCTACGAATATTGGCCTGACCCTCCTCTTTCTTCACGTATACCTTGCCGTAGGACGTCCACGTATCTGCGAGTTTTTTTGGTTTTAACTTATCCCCTTGTCATGTAGTACAAACGTTGAGCTTTCGTAGTAAGGCACTCGGAGATAAATATTCGCTTCGCTGGTCCAGGTACTTTAATAAGGGCTGTATTTAGTTGGGGCTCCTTTGCTTCGCGCTGCGATTAATTAAACTTTTTCGATGTGAATACGAAGTTGAAGTTTTCATTACGGTTCACGTGACATATCTATTAGTCAAAACTGTAGACAGAAATCCATTGTCTTTTATGCAAAGTTAGCTGGCTGGCTGGTTGGCTTTAGTATGTAGTCCGATTAAACGTTTGACGACATCTCGCAGACCACGGTGTAGATGGAGGGACGACGTTGCCTCCTAGCGGAAGCATTGGCAAAAAAGAGTGAATTGTGTACAAGGAGATCAGAAGTCTTTTCCCAATATTGGGAGCATACAAGTAAACTAGATTAGAATATTAGGTTCAACATGAACTATGCCTTTCGGTCTATATCCAGCACTGGACTGCGACATGCCGAGTTGATTGACTTAATAATATACAGGGTAGAAGGGACACCGTCGCTAAAACGGGTATTCAGTACATCATTCTAAGCCCTCTCCACATAGTCGGTTTAATCCACCTCGTAGATTATTTAAGAATGCCGACTTCATTTACTTACATTATTTATTGAAAACTCGAGGAAATTGAAACAAAATTATCAGATAGGTAAGTATAGTTTATTTTATTACAAAATCATTCAATCTAAGAACGGGAAATTTCTTCCGGTGCTGAGTCTGTAGAGATGGTCGTAACTGAAAACAAAATTATAAATATTATAATATCAGTCAATCGTAGGGTTTTTCAAGGCATAAAACTAACCTCGCTCTTAATAATTTCTACAAGATTTACGTACTAACCTAACACTAGTGTTTAAGTTGTTTATGTTCTTACTAACAGAAATGGACTGTACGATTTGGAAACAAATTATTATTATAATATTGTGTTGATTCGTAGTTGACTATTTTTCTGTGCTTCTATTCCTGCTTAAAATAATAAATGCTATATTTACCCTGGTTTAGTTAAATCTGTGCCACCTACAATCACTGGAGTTCCTCTACAGTTAAGCATCAACAGTGAATTTGATCTGCATGAGGGTGCAGATAGATGGCCGTGCATAGATGCTGCAAACAGCTCGTAGGCCCGGTCGTGACTACAGGAGTGGCCAAAGCAACCTGGTTGGTTGGATCCACCGTTAGCATGGATGTCTTTATGTCCAAGTGAAGTTCCAATACCGTAAGCATTTGGACCTGAAGTATCCGTGTGCAGAACTTCGACGTAATGAGCGTCAGTATTCCTTAAGCGTTGAGAATTGCTGCCCCAACTACTACCAGATGGGTTCAGCCCTAGAAAAATAAAATGAAAAAAAAGGTGTCAAGAATGTGATTGTGAATCAAACGATCTATTGCAGTAAAAAGAGAGGAAACAATTCACTTACCGGTTATTCTACCAACTACTCCAAGCGAAAGTCTTAGCTGTCTACTAGCAATGCCAGCAATGTGAGCTCCGAGGCCAAACCCAACCAAATGCAGTTTGCTCACGTCTACCCCTGGGCTAGCAGACGTCCTCTCAATATCATTTTCCGGACCACCGGGAGGGACATTGGGAGATCCGCCAGAGCCATCAGAGTTTCCATGTGCAACTAACCATCTTATGAATCCGCTTAGCTCATTAGCTAATAGTGGTACATATGAAACTGCGGTTGAGTAACTATGGCGAGCTTCATTTTCCCAGTCAACCACTATGGCGTTAAATGCTCCTTGATACTCGAATAATTCTAAAATAAAAATAAAAAATGGGTAAAACTACGTAATGAAAACTCATTATTGATAATTCAAGTTGAGACAAAAGAAATACTGAAGGAATTGTAGTTGCGTTACCAAAAGTGTTATTGGAGATTTCTGTAAATAAGATCATACTGGGACTAAGACATACAGGACTTACTCACCCCTGAGGATTAGTGTATTGAATTCGTGGCCCACTCCTCCACCGTGCCCATGGATCAATATGATTGTTTTGTTTTCTCGTTTGAACTCATTCGGCAAAAAGCTGTCGGTCCGACTCATATTCACAGGTGCTTGCCGGTTAGTCCTTATAAAATAAAATTAAGAGTCAATTAGGTCGTGTTAACTGAAAAATGCATTGTTTACAAAAAAGCGAGCAAAAGATTATGACTGAGTCTGTTCCGTCGCCTGTTAAAGTAAATATAATTATGTACTATTGTACTTACACTGTGAATAGGCGATATTGTCTTTCTGCTTGTGCTACCTGAAACACTGCAAAAAAAGAAAAAGAAAAATTTGAGTGATGAAAAATCTTGGATGATGATGGTGATGATAGATGTAACTACTAAACCACAGAAATGGATCACAAAAAGAATTAAACTGTGCTCTAAACGTAAACGTGAGATGCTATGGACCTTCAGGCGGCATCCAAATGTAGTCAATAAACAAAGTTACAATTCCTATTCCAAACGTTTAAAAACAATTATCAAACTGACCCAAAAATCGCGAAATAGCCATTTTATCAATAACGCTGTAAATAAAACTAAAGCAACCTAAAGGGTTATAAACTCATCAAAAAATAACATTCCAAGGAACAGTCCTTATAAACTCCTTATTGACAATAAATACGTATCAAATCCAACTGACATTGTATAACTATTTAATAATTATTTTATTGACCAAATACAGCTAACAAACAATTCTGACCATAAAATAACAGTAAAGTAAAGAACAGTATGATTTTAGAAATAAGAAAAACATAAACATGGCCATTTATGAATTGATCAATGAAATAGTTGCAAATATGGACCAAAATATACCTGCAACAGCCTTATTTATGGATTTTGTTGACCATCGAATCCTTCTTAATAAACTGTATAAATATGGCATTAGAAGCAAAGTTTTAAACTTAATACAGTCATACCTTACTGGCAGAAAACAGTTAACTAGTATTACAGCAGTTAATGTTCAAACTAAAACTGAAATTAATTACCAATCGAGAGAGAGACAAATATACTACGGTGTGCCCCAGGGAAGTGTGCTTGGTCCTTTATTATTTTTATGATATATATAGCATAAAAATAATAAAGGACCAAGCACACTTCCCTGGTTTTCGGAAGGTCATTTATAAATGACCTTCCGAAAACCATACCACATCCTATATATTTGCTGATGACTATACGATAGTATTTTCTGTAAAAATAGTGACTCGTATGAAAATGACATTAACAGTAGCTTAAGTCTAATAATTCATTGGCTAAATAATAACAACTTACAGATTAATTTAAATAAGACTCAAATAATGACATTTGAACAAAGAACTAATTCTAAAATTCTTGACATTAATTATGACTGAAATAAGATTATTGAAACAGAACGAACCAAATTTCTAAAAAGTTCCTCAATTTTGCTATGCGTTACACAATTTGAATAAGGTTGCAAATCGTAATACTGTCCTTACTACATATGTCTCCACAACTCTTCGTTACGGCATAATATTTTGGAGCAACTCTACCAACAGAGAAATGGCAGTTAAAGCCCAAAAACAATGTCTTCGAGCCATATGTTTGTTAAAAACCACCGAAAGTTGCAACCATTTTCGTTAGTTTAAAAATACTAACGCTTCCATCCCTCTATATTTATGAAATCTCAATTTTTGTTAAGGAAAATCAGTCTAAATTTTTGTTCTAAATTCACCAAAGCATACTAAAATCAAAAAGACACAATACTGCAATTTTCTCAAAGAGTTGTCTCGGCATGGGTCCAAAGATTTACAGTAAACTACCAAAAACTTTAAAAAGCATGACCAACATAAACCATTTTAAATCGCAACTTAAGAAATTCTTGATTGAAAAGGTCTTACTACTCTATCAATGAGTTTTAAGAAGACGCATAAAAAAAAAAATATCTACCTAATTATTGATATTCATTGTTTGTCTCTGGGCTCGATTGTCAAACAAAGTGTTGTTATGTATTTTTTTTCATGAATTCAATAACACCTCCGCCCGGTTCTCTCCCTTTTTAGCCGTTTCCATGAGTAACGGTGACGTGCTCTGATATGGTTAGTTTCTATAGTATGGTTTACAATATCAGCGGAAATAGCAGCTGCTGCCCAGGCGTCTCCGTGCTTCCTCGTGAGAATGCAGTGGGTAGGCCCTAATTACTTGTGCTCCGTTTCCGATACCGTTCGGAATCTATGTTTTGATTACTTTGAATGTTTTACTTGCAATAATTTCACTATACAAACCTATAAGACATGATAGGTACAATGAGAACAACACCTAGATGACGGAGATGATAAGGATTATTTATTAAATAATTTAACTTACCTGCCACAACAGCCAAAATAATACCAAATTTCAACATTTTCCTTGATTGACCGTTTCCTTACTGTTCTTAATTTACGAATTCGTTTGTTTTTATAATAAGTTGACTATTGTCGTCACAACAGATTATACCAGATAACACATCGTGATACCCTTTTAATGAGAATTAAAAATGCCTTGCTTATCACAAATTAAATTAAATTAAATCTGTTGAAACCACATAGTAGGTTTTCACGACAGAGCTGTGCAGATGGCAATATACTGGTCGGGTATTATTTGAGTCCATCGGCACGTAAAGAAGAAGAAATTTTTCATCTTCAGAAACCGATTACGTAATCATTTTCAGTAGGTAGTATTTTTTTACGAAAAGTAATTCCTACGTATCGTTTTAATCTAATCAGAACAATACGCTTTATGATACGAAAAGTAAGCTTTATAATAAGGAAGTTTTCCTTATATTATGTTCTACTATTTTTTTTAAGGTCAAGAAGGTCTTCCCTATTTTTTATTTAACTTAGGTTCACCAACAGTTGTTACAGATATTATACAGATAGGAACATATTATAAGTAATTATGTCTTAAATCTAATTACACAACCTGTTACAGGCAAACATCATCATCATCACATCATTTCAGCCGAAAGACGTCCACTGCTGGACATAGGCCTCCCCAAGTGTCGCCACATTGACCGGTCCCGTGCGACTCACATCCAGCGGATCCCTGCAACCTTCACCAGGTCATCGGTCCACCTAGTGGGAGGCCTTCCAACGCAACGTCTTCCGGTTCGCGGTCGCCACTCCAGAGCTTTTCGGCCCCATCGGCCATCCGTTCTGCGAGGAATGTGTCCTGCCCACTGCCACTTAAGTTTTACTATTCTTCGGGCTACGTCAGTAACCTTGGTTCTCTTGCGAACAGGCAAACACTACCTTCTACGTTAAGCAATATGGAGTTTATCCCTTTTATCCCCTAATGTACCCAAGTCTGTTCGTCCTGGGCATGGTTGGTTATACCAGACTGGCAGTAAGAAGGGACGTGGCGCTTGTCAAGTACGTGGCGAGCATACTGCTAGGGTTACTGCACCACCCCGAGGTGCTGGCTGCGCTACGGGTGCGCGCACCGGATGGGTGCGTGGGAGCGCGTCGCCGCCCCGCACTGTTGGACGTGCCAGCGGCTAGGACCAACCTGCTCAAGTTTACCCTATGTCGCGAGCCGCACGTTTTGTTAATATTATAACGGTATCGGAATATATATTTGGGCTTAACCTGCCGACATTTGTTCAAAGGGCACAAATAATAATTGAAAGGGGTCTCATTTATGAGCTTGGTCATGTTTAAGTATTATTGTTTTAACTATAGCTATTATAATTTATAATATTTTTTTTTTTTTTAAATCTAGTTTTACTGTTTATATTGCTTTATTATATGTTGTAGCATCGAATTGGACTTGGTCTGTAATGTGGCTATAATTTGGTGGTAAATAAATAAATAAACATGCAAAATGCTCTTTTAATTATAAATTTAATCTTAAAAACATAA
Source organism: Noctua janthe (assembly GCA_910589295.1). NCBI lineage: Eukaryota > Metazoa > Arthropoda > Insecta > Lepidoptera > Noctuidae > Noctua > Noctua janthe. The sequence goes on from OU342561.1 coordinate 7,576,988, forward strand.
TGTACTTAAATTCTAGATAATTATATTAAATACTAATACTAATTACGTCTGACAAACGTTGATATTGAATCTGCGTTTACGTCAACCAGGTCGTTATTTTAAAAGACAATATTCGGATCAAGTATGAATACTTTTAAGGACGCTGGTGGAAGATTTTCTTCCTGTCTATTTTACGCGTCCTGAAGATTAGATTGACGATGATGAACGGTAGTGAAAGTTCAACATGTAGTAATAATTATGTATTTGTTGGAGATTTATGATTAAGATCTTTAAGATCTTTTTTCGCCATTTGTGTAAAGAAGGGAAAAGGATGTACCTTTGCTGTTCATTGAAAGTCCGCTCTGATCTCAGAACATTTCTTCAAGTTCTGAAGCTGATGTCGAGAATAACAGAATGTTATCACCAAAGTGCAACTTTGTTAGCTGATGACCGTTCATATATTTACGCCTCCAGGCAGCTTGTTAAAACCTACAGCAATGCACTTGTGAACAGCTTAGGTGAGAGTGGATCACCTTGTTTGAGACCTTCTTTATGTTGAATTTTGGATTAGAAATATGTAATAACGTTAATATATTTAACGTTCGAAGAGGTACTTTGACGGATGGTAGCAATCATGTCAGTGTTGGTGTGCGATACGTTTTGGGACTCATAACTGAATGATGGTCTATACTGTCGAATGCTTTGGTATGGTCCACTAAGACTGGGTAAAGTGGTTTGCTAAATTCTCAGAAAATCTATGACTTGGTTGATAGTATGGAGGTGATTGGTTGTAGAGAAGTGATGTCGAAATCCAGCTTGTTCGGGAGGTTGACGAAGTCAGAGGAGCGATACGGTTCTATGTTTGTTTAATAAGTAGTTCGTATAAATGTAAATTGAGGCTCAAAGGGCTAGCTTGAGATTTTAGAATTGTCAGTTTTATTTTTACCCAACTACGGCAAAGCAAAAAGAAGGGTTATTATTTTGTGGATACGTATGTTCATCTGTTCCCTCATATCTTCTAAGCTACTCATCATAACTGAACTCAAGAACTAAAAAACCACAACCGCCACCTCCATCATAAGCTTTAAGGCAAAGTGGCATATGACCACGGCTATCTTCTGAACATCACTATGGTATTAAATACTTTAAAATATATTCTATTTTAAATATATTACGTGTAAGTTAAGCAACTCATGAAGAAACCGTTGAACCTTGTAGGGACTGATAGGATACACGGGGTTAGGACAATAATATCTAAGTGAAGTGTTTAGGACCTTGTGGCCAAATAATAACAGCCGCTCGGGTCGATCTTTAGGTTAAGACGTGCTTGCCTAGGTTGGTCTGTGGATGGGTGACCGCCCATTACACACCGAGTTTCCTCCGTGCCTCGGAAAGCACCCTAAGCCGTTGGTCCCGGCTATCATTTGTAGATCTTAGACAGTCGTTAGGCAGTCAGTGGCCCAAAAAGTCTGACAACCAGTCTTACCAAGGGGTATCGTATTACCCAGTACTCACTAGGTTGTGGAGACCAGATAGGCAGTCGCTCCATGTAAAATACTGGTATTCAGCTGCATCCGGTTAGACTGGAAGCCGACCCCAATATAGTTGGGAAAAGGCTAGGCAGATGATGATGAAGTGTTTAGACTGTTTGCGTGATCAACGTAAAGATTTTTGTTGAATTTTGTAGCTGTATCGATAAATTTGCTTGAACTAACTACTTTTTTCTTCCATATTTGTCAATTGTTTCCTCCGTGCCTCTGAATGCACGCTAAGCCGTTGGTCCCGGCAGTCATTTGTAGATCTTTGACAGTCATTAGGTAGTCAGTGGCCCAAAAAGTCTGATCACCAGTCTTACCAAGGGGTATCGTATTACCCAGCACTAAATGGCTTGTGGAGGTCAGATAGGCAGTCGCTCCATGTAAAATACTGGTATTCAGCTGCATCCGGTTAGACTGGAAGCCGACCCCAACATAGTTGGAAAAAGGCTAGGCAGATGATGATGATTTGTCATTTGTGTTAGAAATTTTGACTTTTCCCGTCGTGATTCCCTGTTCGAGTTCACTTCAACTTCCGTCAGTTGTTACTTAATAAAACTTACAGAATAATGTTTGTAAAACGATCTTTCACATTATCGTCGTTTAGTAACGTCCATCTTTATTGGTTACTGTTGAATTTTTGTTGTGGTTAAGTGTGGTGTGAACATTTTGTTCCATTATCCCCAAAATATTTTTATAACTTTTTATACCTTAATTACCTTCTTTAATGATTTTTTTTTTGTGTCATCTGTTGTAGATGAGGATTTAATCCGCCGTCATAAACACTTTCTATATACATATGCTATATGTACAGATACTCTTTGAAAATAACACTGCAATGTAACTTTCTCAACATCAATGGTAAGTAAGCTATAAATTAGCCGAATATATTTTACGTTTTTTTACAAAACCAATATTTTATTCACTCCTCAACATAATCTACCTATCACATAATTTAGTTCCATGATAAAGGAGGATGGGCACCAACGCCAACAGTGACTACGTATTATCAAGCTCTATTCGGGTCTATGTTCAGCAGTGCACGTCTTTCGGCTGAAATGATGATGATGATGATGATGATGATGATGATTCGGGTCTGATAAATAAATTGATTCAACAGCAGACTCCGTGCCTACTACTGTGAAATTCCTGATGAAAGGAAAAACCCAATAACACTTTAAACGACCTGGGAATCGAACCCAGGACCTCATGCTCAGCAGTCGCGCTTGTTACCACTAGACCAACGAGGCAATCCCATGTGAAAAAATTGTCAGTTATTATTTAAAAATTATCTATTGTCGTCATCATCATTCAGCTGATAGACATCCACGCCTGCATGTAGCTATCACTGTGTCACTTAAGGGCAGCTGGTACTTATAGCTCAGGGTTTCATTTTTTAAGTACCAGCAGTATTTGTACTAAGCTTGTATGTCACCTAGTTTGTGAAACAATTAATACATTATAAATACATCCTTCAGGCATTGTCTTCTATCTAGCACATTTATGAATCAATGCTCGACCTAACCCCAGTCCAACCCTATTTTATTTTGCATGCCTTCTAAGTGTCACGCTTAAAGTTTACTAGACGGCATTTAAAACAGAAAATGCACTATGACAATACGTAAATCCAGCGCTATAGCTTCTAATGTTTCCACTTACTTGGTTCAGTGAACAGCTAAGAGGCATTAAGTGTAATAAGTAAGAAGCCTCGTTAAGTGAGTAAACTTATCCAGCAGGATTACCGTTACGGTTCGTTTACACTCGTCTGGGGTAGGTCATGAATACCTGTTGGATGCATTTGGTTAAAAGTCTTCTAAGAAGGTACTGATGTAGTCTGTTTCTTTAGATTCAAGATTGTTTTCCGGTTAAACCTTTTGTCAAGTGTTGTTAACCTTCTTTTATTTTCACCTCAGTTTTTGCTGTACTTTGTTATTTTGTATATTTTCATTTCTGTTATAATTGTCTTTTTTATTTTTAAAATTTCAGTTACTGTAATTGGTTCCATACACAGCCGTGGTAATTAAATAAATAAATAATAACCTTTTTATCGCTAGAGCTTAAACTAACGCGCTTGCTCTCTACACCAAGACACAATTTCCCCTACATTTTTGTCACATATTTGTGTCGTTTGGCGTACAGGGCACGCGGTTGCTTGTCACGTATATGTGACAGTGGCGGTCAAAAGGTTAAAAATTAACTATTTCCTTATTTACTCATAAAATATATATAAGGCCAACATTCTGGTCCTCATTGATACTACAGGTGTACAAACTTTCTTAAATTAAAGTAAAAAGTCTTTTTTTTTCTTATATCTTCTTGTATTAGATAGAACAGGTAGCTCCTAGTGCAGTCTCTGTATATATTGCTAGAACTGAAAACAAATGTTGACTCTAACACGGTGATACTGAGATTTGTCTTTTAAAGCCACATTTTCTACAAATTCGATTATCTTAAGACTGCGATGATGATGAACTGACTGATTGATTCAATATAGAGAATAAATATACATACATGCATGCGCTCATTAAGCTAAAATTTGATGCAGGTAAAGTCGAGGAAATTTGGCGAGAGAAGGAAAAGGAATGGGGAAGGCCTTTGCCATTGGGCAAAGGCCTTCCCCATTCCAGTAGGACGCTAATTAAAAAAAAAAACAAGTAATTGAAAATAAATTTTCAGGCAGGCAAGTAGTGTTTATTCTTTACAAAACCATTCAAATTTAGAACGGGAATCTTCTTCCGGTGCTGACATCGTAGATAGTTTCGTAACTGAAAATAAAAAAATCAAAATATATATTTTTTAACAAAGCAAAAACTTAACCCTAAAACATACAGTTCGTATTATGCGTGATGATTGGTAGCTGGCTGTTATTTTTCTGGACATCTATTCCTGTTTGAAACAAACATCTAATTCTTTCTTTATCGTGTGATTAGTGCCCAACCTGGTCAGAGTTTTGAAACCGCCCAAGGACCTTTGAATTGGCTCTACATGCCGTCGAGAAATATCTCTTAGGCATGCTGGTTTGCTCACAATGTTTTCCTTCACCGAAGCACGTGATAATTAATATATAATACCAATGTGTGTTGAGCAGTGGTGGCCTATTGAAGTTGCCCCCGACTTACGAGTTGTATTTCGTGGGTTCGAACCCAGGCAGGCTCATTACTTTTTATAATTATTATTTATCACCTCTCAAAACGGTGCAGTGAGGAAATCGGTAAGACCTAGAAGACATTAGTCATCTACTAATTCGCACTGGGCCCGTAGACCTTCTATCCCTCTCACAGAGAGGAGGCCAGTGTCCCAGCTACGGGCATTATAAGCAGTTCATGCTATGCCCATGCTAATATTCTATCTGGAATCCATAAATATTGCAGTATTTACCTTGGTTTAGATAAATTTAAGCCACCTAGTTCCAAAGTAGTTCCTCTACATCTGCCAAAGTTCATCTGTGTAAGTGAACTGCAAGGGACTCCAACCAGGTGGCCCCTCATAGAGGCCGCAAACAGCTCGTAGGACCGGTCATGATTACAGGAGTGGGTGTAACAGCCTGGTTGGCTGTTTCCACCGTTACCGAAGAAGTCTATATGTCCAAGTCTAGTTCCAATACCGTTACCAGTTGGACCTAAACCATCCGTGTGCAGAACTTCGACGTAATGAGCGTCAGTATTCTCCAAGCGTTGGGAATCGCTCCCCCACTGTCTTCCAGATGGGTCCAACCCTAAAAACGCAACATGAAAAAAATTGTGAATCAGTCGATTAATTGCGGCAAATAATAATAAACGGCAAAAAAAAACACGTACCAGTTATTCTGCCTACTATTCCATGTGAAAGCCTCAGCTGTCTACTAGCAATGCCTGCAATGTGAGCCCCGAGGCCAAACCCAACCAAGTGCACTTGGCTCACGTCCACCACACGTCCACGAGGCCTTGCAGTTTCATGAGCAGCATCAGATAACCATCTTAAGAAATCGCTTAGTTCATTAGCTACAGTTGGCACATACGAAACTGCAGTCGAGTAACTGCCGCTAGCTTCTCTTTCCCAGTCAACTACTATGATGTTATTTGCTCCATGAAACTGGAATATTTCTAAAATAGAAATAAAATTATTCCATTTGAGTAGTTAGAATAGCAAGAACATACTGTAGTTTTCGTTTTAACTGAAGTTTAGACACTTGGAATTCAAAAGAATGATAGCAGACTTTATGGTTAAAAAAGCGTACTATTCTATTGGTGAATTCTTAACAGACAATTTAAATAAATAATATTATGGTATATCGTTGTGTGAGTCAAATTTCCCATTTTATTTAATCTAAATTCTATCTAAGGGTAACTATATAATTTAATCTGAATGATTTATAGTATTTAATTTAATTTGAATAATAATTTGAATAATACAATTCATAAAATATTTCAAATTACTTTTATAACTATCCGAAATTTGTATGTCTATTAGGTTAAACATAGCGATCCTGACATTTCAATTAGATGTTATTACATTGTACCTATGTTTTACAAATAAATAATTTGAAATTTGAATTTAAATTAGGAATCGTTAACGGATTGCTGTCGCGTTACCAAATGTATTATTTTAGTTGCTAAACGATGTTCTATTTCTTTAACTTTAAGTCACGGTGGGTACCTTTAAATTCAGCTACTTAGACTTACCCCTCATGATTAGTGAATTGAATTCATGGCTCACTCCTCCTTCATGCCCATGAATTAATATGATTGTATTGTCTTCTGGGTTGAATAAATTTGGCAAGTAGCCCGCGTAGATGTTACTGACATTCATCGGTACTTCCCGGTTAGACCTTCAAATAAAATTAGAAAGATTAGGTTTGGGAGGAAGAGCAAGGAAATGATGGACAGATTGTGAGATGTAAGATAAAGCAGTAAATGATAGCGTGACGGTTGATAGGGGAGCCTGGAAGAAAAAAAACATTTTGCGCCGAATCCAAGTAACATAGTGTAGCGGCACTACAAAGAGTACTACAGCAACATAGAACAAAAAGTACTACAGCGCCATCTATGACACAGACGATGAACTAAACATCGAAATACGCCTAAATCCAACATGGCGCAGGTAAAGTAATTCCCGAATTAAGACTATTTAGAAGAACCCGTCAACAACAGTCGGGCAGTAGCCCACCAGACATAACACCCGTCTGGTCGGAGGATCCTCCCTTGTCTATGGGGGATAAAGAACTTTACACCCTGTCCTCCATACCTCCAAAATAGCACAAGGGCGGAAGATAACGATGAGGTTATGTTAGATTTACTGAAACATCCAATGTTTACAAAACTGCAAGCAACCGGTTATGACTGAGTCTGTGTGTGTTGTTTTAGAGAGATTTATCTAAAATATGTACTTACAATGTGTAGAGATATTGATACGAGGCTTGTACAGTGCACACTGCAAAAAAAAACGATTATAATTAGAATGGCGAAAATCTAGGCTAAATAGGGTATATTGCTAATCTGTTTGCATGCTGTTATTGCATTACCGTACCCTCGCCACAGAGTTCTAAAAAAATTTCTATGTGGGCACATAGAAATTTTTCATCGGTTATAAAAAAAAAACAGCTGTTCCATACAGTTTGACCGTGTAGGTATTGCACTTTTGTAGGAAACAACAGACTTTTTTTTTAATAACCGAGGAGGGCTTAGAATGATGTACTGAATACGTGGTAACCGTTTTCGCACCAGTGTCCGTTCCACCCCGTATTAAACAGCGTGTGCGTGTACCAGAAAGTTGTGGTCATATTTCAGGGTTTGATTCGGGACGTCAAACTGAACAACATTCTCCATGGGACCACCATCAAAATCCCGAATAAAAAATTGCTGCAGCTGTCCAGTACAAAACTTGAATACCTACTCGATGCAAATGTATGGGACAGGCGATTTTTTCGCGATTTCGATGGTTGGCCCATGAACTACACCTTTCTGGCACACGCTGTGTATGGTACACCAGAAGTACACCTGAGAAAGTTCTCGTGAGGCAGTTGGTTCGAGGATTTGGTTTGGAAAGATTGGTAGTACTCTTTACTTGTTTCATCATCATCATCATTTCAGCCTAAAGACGTCCGCTGCTGGACATAGGCCCTCCCAAGTGTCGCCACATTGACCGGTCCCGTGCGACTCGCATCCAGCGGATCCGACTTGTTTCGTATTGTTACAATAACAAAAAACGGAATTTTACTTGCAATAATTTAATTACGTAACTTTTTAGAGGACGAACTAGTTCTGGGATAGGATCAATTAATATCTAAATAAAGGAGATGATAAGTATATTAAATAAACAATCTTACCTGCCAAAGCGGCGAAAATAATACCAAACTTCAACATTATGTTTGGTCGATCGTTTCGTTACTGTTCTTAATTAGCAAATTCGTTTGTTTTTATAATCAATTATCTATCGTCGTCACAACCAATTACCAGATATAAGAATTTGATAAACTCTTTTGAACGGAAATTGAGAGATAAAATCCTTTATTTTATAATTAAACGTTGATTTCGACAGAATTTCGTTATCATTTTCCGTTTCTTACAATTTCTGGTCGATCTATCCTCATTCGGCTGTTTTCGCTTTCATCAGAATAAAATTTGATATTTCTGACCTTTAATTTGATCAGCCACTCATAAAACCTCAACAGGTTTTATGAGTTACGTTACAGTGTACAGGAATTATTTGATCTATTTAACATGGTAAACATTTGTGAGAGACTGGTGCCCGAAATAGGCATACAATACCTGTGTTACGGGTCACCAGGCCCCCCAGGACTTGCAGGTATAAAACTAATTTAGATTAACAACTTAAGAAATTCGTGATGATTTAACTTAAATACTAGGTACAAGATGTTGTAAACAATAAAAATAAAAAATAAGAAAATTATAATTACTCTACAGGGCATACATGTGTGACTTGTGTGGATGATAGTGTTTGTGTAGCAGATAGAGGTTTAACGGATTGGAATCAATAGACTTTCAGTTGCCTGGTAGTCTAGAGTTTTCAACCATTTACAGACAGTTAGTTTACATACTGGTCTCCGCAGTGGGTAAATTGTAAGTGTTTTGTTGATTTTATTATACAAATATCCTCCAAGAAAACAGAAAAATCTTTGGGAGAGTATTCTCTCCCAAAGATTGTACGAAAGAAGCTTGTAGGACAGACATTAAACTTCCTTCAATTGTCTTTGTTAAGATTGGGTTCATATTCCATTCGTTTATGTTGTTTGGAAACTATGGAAAGTATGAAGCTCTGCGTGACTGTTAGCACATCCCAATGTTTATAAAGCTCAGCAGTTGGGTAACGAAAAGGAAGTCCAGCTCCTACCTTGAGAACTGCTCTTTGTGCTCTTTCAACCTCCAGAAGGTGAACTTTGCCTGCCTCTTGTTGTCAAGATTAGTAACAATATGGTTAGTCAGTTCATGCACAGCGTCATCAGTAGACCTACCCGATCGAAACCCAAATTGCTCAGGTGACAGGAGTGTATGTGTCTCCAGAAAGTTCATGAGGCGTTTATTAATTAAACGTTCTAAAACTTTAGACATCGTTGGCAGGATCGAGATAGGCCTGTAATTTGAAATGTAGCCTTTGTCTCCACCTTTATGGATAGGCTTAACAAGGGCTATCTTCAATGCCAGTGGAAAGGTACCAGTAGTAAAGGCTAGGTTACAGATGTGAGTAAGTGGAAGTGTAACCTGTTTAACGTAGCGTTTTAAGATTTTGCCAGGTCTATTCCCACTGCCGCACTCTCCCTCAAGTCCATTATGAGAAGTTCAACCTCATTTTCATCAGTAGGGAGTAAGACAAGAGAGTTTGGTGATATAGGAGTGGAGGTGCGGCAGCTATTCGATAGATGAGTATTCCCAATAATTTTTTCCGCCAGCCTCTGTCCGACACTTGTAAAATTTTCATCAACACTGCTTTTAGGATTATCAGTGTTGATCATGGCAGATGAATGGTCTGACTGTTTGGTAGTATTACAGATAGTTTTGATGACGTCCCACAGCTTTTTACTATTATTTTTGGACTTGTCAATTTCCTGTCTCTCATAAATTCTCCTCTGTTTCTTTAGGAGAGTGTTGCAAAAATTTCGGTATCTTTTGTACGTTTAAATTAAGTGCTTCATCATAGGGATTCTTTTTCAGCTTTTTGTGCAGATTATCTCTATTACGCGTGCAATGCAATAAACCAGCAGTAATCCATGGTTTGCTTATTCTTTTCCTGTTAGCCAGTTTAACCACATGCGAGTTATCTTGAATGGCCTTGCCTAGTAGAGAGATGAGTTTTTCGGTAGCAGCATTGGCATCACTGCAGTCAAGTATAGGTTTAAAATTGATTTCTTTAAAAGTGTTATCTAATTCAGTGAAACTGATACGTCGCAGCGTAGATGCAGGATGGTTGAGTTTTGTATGTAGGTTGATAGCAATGCCAACACTTTCGTGATCAGTGACTGAAGATTCAACAACAAAGCAGGTGGCTTCCAATTTTGTTTTAATCATAATATGATCCAGACAAGTGAGGCCATGAGTAGGTGTGGTATGAGCGGGAAGTATACAGTGATTAGCCAAGATGTTCAGGTATTCAAAGGAGCGCTTATCATTAGTGTTAGGAGTTATGTCAATATTAATGTCTCCACAAATGATTATGTTTTTTATAGTTGCATAACTTTTTAAGCACTGAATCCAATGAATTACAGAAGGCACTTGTGTTACGCTGACCTGGAGGGCGGTAGATGCCGATAACGCATAAATTGGAGCTCAATTTTATTATAAGACAATTAGCATCAATTACGTGTAGTTCGTCTACTAGAGCTTTGTAACTGTTTTTATGATAGATGACAACACCTTCATTTTGCTTCGACTGCAGATAAAACAATTTGCAGTCGTAGAGGTACAAGTATAACCCTCCAACGCAGGGACGAATTGGGTAGATTTAAGCCAGCACTCAGTCAAATTCAGTATATCCCACTCACCGTCTGTACGAGTCAATAATGTATTAAAACTAGGCATTTTATGCTCCTCATGTTTTGTGTTAGAATTTTTAGAGACTTGTTTAGTACAGGTATAACGGATTTAATATCTTCTGGCTCGCATGTCATAGAATTCGCCACATTACAATCTTGAGAATTTCACTTTCTTCTTGTCTACGAATATTGGCCTGACCCTCCTCTTTCTTCACGTATACCTTGCCGTAGGACGTCCACGTATCTGCGTGTTTTTTTGGTTTTAACTTATCCCGTTGTCATGTAGTACAAACGTTGAGCTTTCGTAGTAAGGCACTCGGAGATAAATATTCGCTTCGCTGGTCCAGGTACTTTAATAAGGGCTGTATTTAGTTGGGGCTCCTTTGCTTCGCGCTGCGATTAATTAAACTTTTTCGATGTGAATACGAAGTTGAAATTTTCATTACGGTTCACGTGACATATCTATTAGTCAAAACTGTAGACAGAAATCCATTGTCTTTTATGCAAAGTTAGCTGGCTGGCTGGTTGGCTTTAGTATGTAGTCCGATTAAACGTTTGACGACATCTCGCAGACCACGGTGTAGATGGAGGGACGACGTTGCCTCCTAGCGGAAGCATTGGCAAAAAAGAGTGAATTGTGTACAAGGAGATCAGAAGTCTTTTCCCAATATTGGGAGCATACAAGTAAACTAGATTAGAATATTAGGTTCAACATGAACTATGCCTTTCGGCCTATATCCAGCACTGGACTGCGACATGCAGAGTTGATTGACTTAATAATATACAGGGTAGAAGGGACACCGTCGCTAAAACGGGTATTCAGTACATCATTCTAAGCCCTCTCCACATAGTCGGCTTAATCCACCTCGTAGATTATTTAAGAATGCCGACTTCATTTACTTACATTATTTATTGAAAACTCGAGGAAATTGAAACAAAATTATCAGATAGGTAAGTATAGTTTATTTTATTACAAAATCATTCAATCTAAGAACGGGAAATTTCTTCCGGTGCTGAGTCTATAGAGATGGTCGTAACTGAAAACAAAATTATAAATATTATAATATCAGTCAATCGTAGGGTTTTTCAAGGCATAAAACTAACCTCGCTCTTAATAATTTCTACAAGATTTACGTACTAACCTAACACTAGTGTTTAAGTTGTTTATGTTCTTACTAACAGAAATGGATTGTATGATTTGGAAACAAATTATTATTATAATATTGTGTTGATTCGTAGTTGACTATTTTTCTGTGCTTCTATTCCTGCTTAAAATAATAAATGCTATATTTACCCTGGTTTAGTTAAATCTATGCCACCTACAATCACTGGAGTTCCTCTACAGTTAAGCATCAACAGTGAATTTGATCTGCATGAGGGTGCAGATAGATGGCCGTGCATAGATGCTGCAAACAGCTCGTAGGCCCGGTCGTGACTACAGGAGTGGCCAAAGCAACCTGGTTGGTTGGATCCACCGTTAGCATGGATGTCTTTATGTCCAAGTGAAGTTCCAATACCGTAAGCATTTGGACCTGAAGTATCCGTGTGCAGAACTTCGACGTAATGAGCGTCAGTATTCCTTAAGCGTTGAGAATTGCTGCCCCAACTACTACCAGATGGGTCCAGCCCTAGAAAAATAAAATGAAAAAAAAGGTGTCAAGAATATGATTGTGAATCAAACGATCTATTGCAGTAAAAAGAGAGGAAACAATTCACTTACCGGTTATTCTACCAACTACTCCAAGCGAAAGTCTTAGCTGTCTACTAGCAATGCCAGCAATGTGAGCTCCGAGGCCAAACCCAACCAAATGCAGTTTGCTCACGTCTACCCCTGGGCTAGCAGACGTCCTCTCAATATCATTTTCCGGACCACCGGGAGGGACATTGGGAGATCCGCCAGAGCCATCAGAGTTTCCATGTGCAACTAACCATCTTATGAATCCGCTTAGCTCATTAGCTAATAGTGGTACATATGAAACTGCGGTTGAGTAACTATGGCGAGCTTCATTTTCCCAGTCAACCACTATGGCGTTAAATGCTCCTTGATACTCGAATAATTCTAAAATAAAAATAAAAAATGGGTAAAACTACGTAATGAAAACTCATTATTGCTAATTCAAGTTGAGACAAAAGAAATACTGAAGGAATTGTAGTTGCGTTACCAAAAGTGTTATTGGAGATTTCTGTAAATAAGATCATACTGGGACTAAGACATACAGGACTTACTCACCCCTGAGGATTAGTGTATTGAATTCGTGGCCCACTCCTCCACCGTGCCCATGGATCAATATGATTGTTTTGTTTTCTCGTTTGAACTCATTCGGCAAAAAGCTGTCGGTCCGACTCATATTCACAGGTGCTTGCCGGTTAGTCCTTATAAAATAAAATTAAGAGTCAATTAGGTCGTGTTAACTGAAAAATGCATTGTTTACAAAAAAGCGAGCAAAAGATTATGACTGAGTCTGTTCCGTCGCCTGTTAAAAATATATTTATGTACTATTGTACTTACACTGTGAATAGGCGATATTGTCTTTCTGCTTGTGCTGCATGAAACACTGCAAAAAAAGAAAAAGAAAAATTTGAGTGATGAAAAATCTTGGATGATGATGGTGATGATAGATGTAACTACTAAACCACAGAAATGGATCACAAAAGGAATTAAACTGTGCTCTAAACGTAAACGTGAGATGCTATGGACCTTCAGGCGGCATCCAAATGTAGTCAATAAACAAAGTTACAATTCCTATTCCAAACGTTTAAAAACAATTATCAAACTGACCCAAAAATAGCAAAATAGCCATTTTATCAATAACGCTGTAAATAAAACTAAAGCAACCTAAAGGGTTATAAACTCATCAAAAAATAACATTCCAAGGAACAGTCCTTATAAACTCCTTATTGACAATAAATACGTAACAAATCCAACTGACATTGTATAACTATTTAATAATTATTTTATTGACCAAATACAGCTAACAAACAATTCTGACCATAAAATAACAGTAAAGTAAAGAACAGTATGATTTTAGAAATAAGAAAAACATAAACATGGCCATTTATGAATTGATCAATGAAATAGTTACAAATATGGACCAAAATATACCTGCAACAGCCTTATTTATGGATTTTGTTGACCATCGAATCCTTCTTAATAAACTATATAAATATGGCATTAGAAGCAAAGTTTTAAACTTAATACAGTCATACCTTACTGGCAGAAAACAGTTAACTAGTATTACAGCAGTTAATGTTCAAACTAAAACTGAAATTAATTACCAATCGAGAGAGAGACAAATATACTACGGTGTGCCCCAGGGAAGTGTGCTTGGTCCTTTATTATTTTTATGATATATATAGCATAAAAATAATAAAGGACCAAGCACACTTCCCTGGTTTTCGGAAGGTGATTTATAAATGACCTTCCGAAAACCATACCACATCCTATATATTTGCTGATGACTATACGATAGTATTTTCTGTAAAAATAGTGACTCGTATGAAAATGACATTAACAGTAGCTTAAGTCTAATAATTCATTGGCTAAATAATAACAACTTACAGATTAATTTAAATAAGACTCAAATAATGACATTTGAACAAAGAACTAATTCTAAAATTCTTGACATTAATTATGACTGAAATAAGATTATTGAAACAGAACGAACCAAATTTCTAAAAAGTTCCTCAATTTTGCTATGCGTTACACAATTTGAATAAGGTTGCAAATCGTAATACTGTCCTTACTACGTATGTCTCCACAACTCTTCGATACGGCATAATATTTTGGAGCAACTCTACCAACAGAGAAATGGCAGTTAAAGCCCAAAAACAATGTCTTCGAGCCATATGTTTGTTAAAAACCACCGAAAGTTGCAACCATTTTCGTTAGTTTAAAAATACTAACGCTTCCATCCCTCTATATTTATGAAATCTCAATTTTTGTTAAGGAAAATCAGTCTAAATTTTTTTTCTAAATTCACCAAAGCATACTAAAATCAAAAAGACACAATACTGCAATTTTCTCAAAGAGTTGTCTCGGCATGGGTCCAAAGATTTACAGTAAACTACCAAAAACTTTAAAAAGCATGACCAACATAAACCATTTTAAATCGCAACTTAAGAAATTCTTGATTGAAAAGGTCTTACTACTCTATCAATGAGTTTTTAGAAGACGCATAAAAAAAAAAATATCTACCTAATTATTGATATTCATTGTTTGTCTCTGGGCTCGATTGTCAGACAAAGTGTTGTTATGTATTTTTTTTCATGAATTCAATAACACCTCCGCCCGGTTCTCTCCCTTTTTAGCCGTTTCCATGAGTAACGGTGACGTGCTCTGATATGGTTAGTTTCTATAGTATGGTTTACAATATCAGCGGAAATAGCAGCTGCTGCCCAGGCGTCTCCGTGCTTCCTCGTGAGAATGCAGTGGGTAGGCCCTAATTACTTGTGCTCCGTTTCCGATACCGTTCGGAATCTATGTTTTGATTACTTTGAATGTTTTACTTGCAATAATTTCACTATACAAACCTATAAGACATGATAGGTACAATGAGAACAACACCTAGATGACGGAGATGATAAGGATTATTTATTAAATAATTTAACTTACCTGCCACAACAGCCAACATAATACCAAATTTCAACATTTTCCTTGATTGACCGTTTCCTTACTGCTCTTAATTTACGAATTCGTTTGTTTTTATAATAAGTTGACTATTGTCGTCACAACAGATTATACCAGATAACACATCGTGATACCCTTTTAATGAGAATTGAAAATGCCTTGCTTATCACAAATTAAATTAAATTAAATCTGTTGAAACCACATAATAGGTTTTCACGACAGAGCTGTGCAGATGGCAATATACTGGTCGGGTATTATTTGAGTCCATCGGCACGTAAAGAAGAAGAAGTTTTTCATCTTCAGAAACCGATTACGTAATCATTTTCAGTAGGTAGTATTTTTTTACGAAAAGTAATTCCTACGTATCGTTTTAATCTAATCAGAACAATACGCTTTATGATACGAAAAGTAAGCTTTATAATAAGGAAGTTTTCCTTATATTATGTTCTACTATTTTTTTTAAGGTCAAGAAGGTCTTCCCTATTTTTTATTTAATTTAGGTTCACCAACAGTTGTTACAGATATTATACAGATAGGAACATATTAAAAGTAATTATGTCTTAAATCTAATTACACAACCTGTTACAGGCAAACATCATCATCATCACATCATTTCAGCCGAAAGACGTCCACTGCTGAACATAGGCCTCCCCAAGTGTCGCCACATTGACCGGTCCCGTGCGACTCACATCCAGCGGATCCCTGCAACCTTCACCAGGTCATCGGTCCACCTAGTGGGAGGCCTTCCAACGCAACGTCTTCCGGTTCGCGGTCGCCACTCCAGAGCTTTTCGGCCCCATCGGCCATCCGTTCTGCGAGCAATGTGTCCTGCCCACTGCCACTTAAGTCTTACTATTCTTCGGGCTACGTCAGTAACCTTGGTTCTCTTGCGAACAGGCAAACTCTACCTTCTACTTTAAGCAATATGGAGTTTATCCCTTTTATCCCCTAATGTACCCAAGTCTGTTCGTCCTGGGCATGGTTGGTTATACCAGACTGGCAGTAAGAAGGGACGTGGCGCTTGTCAAGTACGTGGCGAGCATACTGCTAGGGTTACTGCACCACCCCGAGGTTCTGGCTGCGCTACGGGTGCGCGCACCGGATGGGTGCGTGGGAGCGCGTCGCCGCCCCGCACTGTTGGACGTGCCAGCGGCTAGGACCAACCTGCTCAAGTTTACCCCTATGTCGCGAGCCGCACGTATTGTTAATATTATAACGGTATCGGAATATATATTTGGGCAAAACCTGCCGACATTTGTTCAAAGGGCACAAATAATAATTGAAAGGGGTCTCATTTATGAGCTTGGTCATGTTTAAGTATTATTGTTTTAACTATAGCTATTATAATTTATAATATTTTTTTTTTTTTAATCTAGTTTTACTGTTTATATTGCTTTATTATATGTTGTAGCATCGAATTGGACTTGGTCTGTAATGTGGCTATAATTTGGTGGTAAATAAATAAATAAACATGCAAAATGCTCTTTTAATTATAAATTTAATCTTAAAAACATAATGTACTTAAATTCTAGATAATTATATTAAATACTAATACTAATTACGTCTGACAAACGTTGATATTGAATCTGCGTTTACGTCAACCAGGTCGTTATTTTAAAAGACAATATTCGGATCAAGTATGAATACTTTTAAGGACGCTGGTGGAAGATTTTCTTCCTGTCTATTTTACGCGTCCAGAAGATTAGATTGACGATGATGAACGGTAGTGAAAGTTAAACATGTAGTAATAATTATGTATTTGTTGGAGATTTATGATTAAGATCTTTAAGATCTTTTTTCGCCATTTGTGTAAAGAAGGGAATAGGATGTACCTTTGCTGTTCATTGAAAGTCCGCTCTGATCTCAGAACATTTCTTCAAGTTCTGAAGCTGATGTCGAGAATAACAGAATGTTATCACCAAAGCCCAACTTTGTTAGCTGATGACCGTTCATATATTTACGCCTCCAGGCAGCTTGTTAAAACCTACAGCAATGCGCTTGTGAACAGCTTAGGTGAGAGTGGATCACCTTGTTTGAGACCTTTTTTATGTTGAATTTTGGATTAGAAATATGTAATAACGTTAATATATTTAACGTTCGAAGAGGTACTTTGACAGATGGTAGCAATCATGTCAGTGTTGGTGTGCGATACGTTTTGGGACTCATAACTGAATGATGGTCTATACTGTTGAATGCTTTGGTATGGTTCAATAAGACTGGGTAAAGTGGTTTGCTAAATTCTCAGAAAATCTATGACTTGGTTGATAGTATGGAGGTGATTGGTTGTAGAGAAGTGATGTCGAAATCCAGCTTGTTCGGGAGGTTGACGAAGTCAGAGGAGCGATACGGTTCTATGTTTGTTTAATAAGTAGTTCGTATAAATGTAAATTGAGGCTCAAAGGGCTAGCTTGAGATTTTAGAATTGTCAGTTTTATTTTTACCCAACTACGGCAAAGCAAAAAGAAGGGCTATTATTTTGTGGATACGTATGTTCATCTGTTCCCTCATATCTTCTAAGCTACTCATCATAACTGAACTCAAGAACTAAAAAACCACAACCGCCACCTCCATCATAAGCTTTAAGGCAAAGTGGCATATGACCACGGCTATCTTCTGAACATCACTATGGTATTAAATACTTTAAAATATATTCTATTTTAAATATATTACGTGTAAGTTAAGCAACTCATGAAGAAACCGTTGAACCTTGTAGGGACTGATAGGATACACGGGGTTAGGACAATAATACCTAAGTGAAGTGTTTAGGACCTTGTGGCCAAATAATAACAGCCGCTCGGGTCGATCTTTAGGTTAAGACGTGCTTGCCTAGGTTGGTCTGTGGATGGGTGACCGCCCATTACACACCGAGTTTCCTCCGTGCCTCGGAAAGCACGTTAAGCCGTTGGTCCCGGCTGTCATTTGTAGATCTTAGACAGTCGTTAGGCAGTCAGTGGCCCAAAAAGTCTGACAACCAGTCTTACCAAGGGGTATCGTATTACCCAGTACTGACTGGGTTGTGGAGATCAGATAGGCAGTCGCTCCATGTAAAATACTGGTATTCAGCTGCATCCGGTTAGACTGGAAGCCGACCCCAATATAGTTGGGAAAAGGCTAGGCAAATGATGATGAAGTGTTTAGACTGTTTGCGTTGATCAACGTAAAGATTTTTGTAGAATTTTGTAGCTGAATCGATAAATTTGCTTGAACTAACTACTTTTTTTCTTCCATATTTGTCATTTGTTTCCTCCATGCCTCGGAAAGCACGCTAATCCGTTGGTCCCGGCAGTCATTTGTAGATCTTTGACAGTCATTAGGTAGTCAGTGGCCCAAAAAGTCTGATCACCAGTGTTACCAAGGGGTATCGTATTACCCAGCACTAAATGGCTTGTGGAGGTCAGATAGGCAGTCGCTCCATGTAAAATACTGGTATTCCGCTGCATCCGGTTAGACTGGAAGCCGACCCCAACATAGTTGGAAAAAGGCTAGGCAGATGATGATGATTTGTCATTTGTGTTAGAAATTCTGACTTTTCCCGTCGTGATTCCCTGTTCGAGTTCACTTCAACTTCCGTCAGTTGTTACTTAATAAAACTTACAGAATAATGTTTGTAAAACGATCTATAAGAATATCGTCGTTTAGTAACGTCCATCTTTTTTCGTTACTGTTGAATTTTTGTTGTAGTTAAGTGTGTGGTGTGAACATTTTGTTCCATTATCCCCAAAATATTTTTATAACTTTTTATACCTTAATTACCTTCTTTTATGATTTTTTTTTTGTGTCATCTGTTGTAGATGAGGATTTATCCGCCGCGCGTATTATATAATCCGCCGTCATAAACACTTTCTATATACATATGCTATATGTACAGATACTCTTTGAAAATAACACTGCAATGTAACTTTCTCAACATCAATGGTAAGTAAGCTATAAATTAGCCGAATATATTTTACGTTTTCTTACAAAACCAATATTTTATTCACTCCTCAACATAATCTACCTATCACATAATTTAGTTCCATGATAAAGGAGGATGGGCACCAACGCCAACAGTGACTACGTATTATCAAGCTCTATTCGGGTCTATGTCCAGCAGTGGACGTCTTTCGGCTGAAATGATGATGATGATGATGATGATTCGGGTCTGATAAATAAATTGATTCAACAGCAGACTCCGTGCCTACTACTGTGAAGTTCCTGATGAAAGGAAAAACCCAATAACACTTTAAACGACCTGGGAATCTAACCCAGGACCTCATGCTCAGCAGTCGCGCTTGTTACCACTAGACCAACGAGGCAATCCCATGTGAAAAAATTGTCCGTTATTATTTAAAAATTATCTATTGTCGTCATCATCATTCAGCTGATAGACATCCACGCCTGCATGTAGCTATCACTGTGTCACTTAAGGGCAGCTGGTACTTATAGCTCAGGGTTTCATTTTTTAAGTACCAGCAGTATTTGTACTAAGCTTGTATGTCACCTAGTTTGTGAAACAATTAATACATTATAAATACATCCTTCAGGCATTGTCTTCTATCTAGCACATTTATGAATCAATGCTCGACCTAACCCCAGTCCAACCCTATTTTATTTTGCATGCCTTCTAAGTGTCACGCTTAAAGTTTACTAGACGGCATTTAAAACAGAAAATGCACTATGACAATACGTAAATCCAGCGCTATAGCTTCTAATGTTTCCACTTACTTGGTTCAGTGAACAGCTAAGAGGCATTAAGTGTAATAAGTAAGAAGCCTCGTTAAGTGAGTAAACTTATCCAGCAGGATTACCGTTACGGTTCGTTTACACTCGTCTGGGGTAGGTCATGAATACCTGTTGGATGCATTTGGTTAAAAGTCTTCTAAGAAGGTACTGATGTAGTCTGTTTCTTTAGGTTCAAGATTGTTTTCCGGTTAATCCTTTTGTCACGTGTTGTTAACCTTCTTTTATTTTCACTTCAGTTTTTGCTGTACTTTGTTATTTTGTATATTTTCATTTCTGTTATAATTGTCTTTTTTATTTTTAAAATTTCAGTTACTGTTATTGGTTCCATACACAGCCGTTGTAATTCATTAAATAAATAATAACCTTTTTATCGCTAGAGCTTAAACTAACGCGCTTGCTCTCTACACCAAGCCACAATTTCCCCTACAATTTTGTCACATATTAGTGTCGTTTGGCGTACAGGGCACGCGGTTGCTTGTCACGTATATGTGACAGTGGCGGTCAAAAGGTTAAAAATTAACTATTTCCTTATTTACTCATAAAATATATATAAGGCCAACATTCTGGTCCTCATTGATACTACAGGTGTACAAACTTTCTTAAATTAAAGTAAAAAGTCTTTTTTTTTCTTATATCTTCTTGTATTAGATAGAACAGGTAGCTCCTAGTGCAGTCTCTGTATATATTGCTAGAACTGAAAACAAATGTTGACTCTAACACGGTGATACTGAGATTTGTCTTTTAAAGCCACATTTTCTACAAATTCGATTATCTTAAGACTGCGATGATGATGAATTGACTGATTGATTCAATATAGAGAATAAATATACATACATGCATGCGCTCATTAAGCTAAAATTTGATGCAGGTAAAGTCGTGGAAATTTGGCGAGAGAAGGGAAAACTTCGGGAGCGTTCAAAAGGAATGGGGAAGGCCTTTGCCCAATTAAATAGTAGGACGCTAATAAAACTGTGGCGGAGAGTATCGACTCTCCGATTATTAAAGGTTTTGTGAGAAGGACAATCACTCAACATTAATTTGGGGTTGTCCTTTTCACAATACTATATTATTCTGTGTCTCTATTTTAGTTTAAGTACTAACACTAGTAATAAGTTATTTTATTGTTTACTAACACGTTGGATCATTGTTGTCCGAAAAATAAAGAATATTTTAATTCCTTTATTCATTTCTATACATATAATTTACATTTTTAAATATTTCTATACAAAGTAATATAAAAAAAAACATTTAAAAATATAAAAAATAGTAGCCCACTGGTATCGGGAACAGGGTCCGAAATACCGGTGGTCAGGGCTCTTGAGAGAGGAACCTCCTAACAATACGCGCCGTGTCCAGAAGTACTGCTTTCTGAATCAAGCCCTTGATCCAGCTGCCAAGCGAGAGCCTCCTCAGATGTTTGTCGAGGCTATTGGCTATTAAGCCATTGGCCGACACGACTATCGGCACAATGACTGCTGTACTCACGTCCCACATGTCGACAACCTCGCGAGCCAGATCTAGATATTTGAATTGTTTATCTTTCTCTGCTTGCACGAGGTTCTCGTCATGCGGAACCGTTATATCAACAATCATTGCGCGACGCTCCAATCGATCTATCACCACAATGTCAGGTTTATTGGCAACAATAGTCCTGTCAGTGATGATAGATCGATCCCAATACAACGTGATATTACCATTATCGAGAACTGGGTCGGGCGCATACTTATAGTATGGTACTTCTGATTCCACAAGGTTGTACTTCAAAGCAAGTTGCTGGTGGATAACCCTGGCAACGAGGTTGTGTCTATGCAAGTATTCTCCGTTAGCCAGACGAGAACACCCAGAAATAATGTGTCGGATCGATTCTCCCGGACGGTGGCATGCCCGACATATGTCAACCGTGCCATCCTTCACAATGTATTTCCGGTAGTTATTCGTCATCATAACTTCGTCCATTATTGCACAGACAAAACCTTCGGTTTCCCCGAATAGGTCACCGAAACGCAGCCAAGATACGGACGCTAAGAAGTCTACATCGGGTCCATGTAGGGCCCGGTAAAAGCGTCCGTGAAGCTCCTTGCCCTGCCATACCTCCTTGCGATCATTAGTATCTAATACTCTAGGTTTGCGCCAGTTCTCGTTAGCCAGAGAGAGCGGGGTGAGGCCCTTGTCCACTGAGACCACATCTCGGTGCATCCCCTCGTCGACTTCTAGGAAGTATTCCCTGAGGCTGCATATCTCACGGTTGTGCAGGGTCTTAGCATTTAAGAAGCCACGACCCCCGCACTTCCGCGGGATATACAGTCTCATCACCGACGACCGCGGGTGATGCATTCGATTTGCGGTCAGCAGTGCGCGGACCCTCCTATCCAGGGCATCAAGTTCCGTCTGAGTCCATTTGAGTATGCCGAAAGAATACATCAAAACCGGCATGACCCAACCATTGAAGGCGCGCACCTTGTTTCCACCTGACAAAAGACTGCTTAGTACTTTGTTCAGGCGGCCAAAGAAGCGGTCCCTCAATGATTGTTTCATGTCGGCAGTATTGATACCTAATGCTTCCGACATACCCAAATACTTGTAGGTTTCTGTTGAGGAGAGGGATCTAAGGTGTATGGAATCCGAGAGTTGAGTTCCCACGGATTCCATAATCTCCCCTCGCTTCACATGCATGACTGCACATTTGTCCACACCAAATTCCATCCTGATGGCGCTACTGAAAGTTTCCGTTACCTTCAGTAGCTTCATCAGTTGCAAGTTGTTGGGGGCAAAGAGTTTCAGATCATCCATGTAAAGAAGGTGAGATATGACCTGACCACCTCTCCTCAACCGATAGCCTAGACCTGAACCCTCCAACAGTGTGCTGAGAGGGTTCAAGGCTAAACAAAACCACAATGGACTCAGACTATCACCCTGGAATATACCACGCTCAATCTTTATCGGTTCGCTGTTCCCCTGGATCTGTCGACATCCTGGATAGCGAAGGACCGTTCTCCAGTGCCCCATACATGACATCAGGAAGGTACGCAGAGTTGCATCAACTTTATACAACTCCAGCACCCTCATGAGCCATGCATGAGGGACAGAATCATAGGCCTTCTTGTAATCTATCCAACATGTAGACAGATCCCTTCGCGAGCGGCGAACTTGTTGGCTAATGGCCATATCAATAAGGAGCAGCTCCTTAGTACCGCGGGACGCATTCCTACATCCATTCTGAGAGGCAGACATGATACGTAGAATTACTATCAATATGATGATTGATTTTAGCTCTCAAAATGGATGTAAGAACTTTATAGACCGTTGGTAAACAAGTAATTGGTCTATAATTTTTGGGTTCCGCAGTACTACCTGATTTATGGAGCAGGTGGGTAATTCCTGTCGTCAAGAACTGGGGCAGCGACCCTGACTCTAAGGCTGACTGAAACTGGGATGCTAAGCGAACATGTGATCTCTGGAACCATTTAATCCAGAAGTTGTGCAGTCCATCCGGCCCTGGAGATTTCCAGTTAGGCAACGGACGGACTGCACGAGCTACATCTTGGGGGCTGATGATAATTGCCCCCATTTTAGGTATTGAATCACACGCTCGTTCAACCTCCCGGGTCCAATCACCCTCAGTGTGACTGACAGGCACCGACCAGATGTTGCGCCAGAACGAACACATGGCGTCATCATCTGGTAGACGCGTATCAGTCACACCTTGGTCCGGTCGTTCCCAAGCCCTATATACCCACCTTTCATCACTTCGGAATGTGCGATTCTGAGTGTAACGCTCCACTCGCCGCTTGTACCGACGAATACGGCTTGCCCATGCACAGATCTTCTGCTTCAGGAAGTCGATACGCTCTGTGACGCGGGCTAAGTAGTCTCGAAAACTAACATCAGTTCCCGAGAACGCCCGCTTCACAAAGCGCAACACTCTAGGTCGAGTATTGCCCTCCCTGAAGCAGATTAACTTGCCGATGAGTGCTCTAGCCTTACCGATACGCCGCTCAATCCTGCATTGCCAAGCTGGAACAGCAAATTTTGGTCGTGTAGCTCTGTCGTTGTTGGGAAAGTTGACGTGAGCTACACGACATGCCGCTACAGCTCCACAGTACAATATTGAGTGGGTATCGGCGAGGTCTTTGCTGCTGTCAAAGCAGTTTGACAGCTGCGAATCTAAAGCACACACCAGCGCCTTGTTTTTCTTGTGCATAGGTAAACGAGGTAGACGTGGTCTAAGTTCAGGCGGTGTGGATCGGTACTCCCGGAATGCACCCTCCAAAGCGCTCCTCAATTGTGCGTTGCACTGGGTACTCACGGATATAACTTCGTCATCATCTTCTTCACCATCGTGTTCGGATCGCGGTGGAGCACTGGATACATTTTGTAGCTGTACCGCAATCATTGGCGAAGCAGGTATAACTAGGTTACTCCGTGAATCGAAGCGTAGTCGCTCAAGTACGGTGTCATCCAACATGTGGTTACGCTGTATGACCCGCACTTGATCCGACAGCCGTTGCGCCGACACGCTGACACCTGGCTCAAGCACCTGAAACAGAGAGAGCATCCGACCACGGTACGCAGTCAAGTTGCTTCCCCCCTCAGTAGCCCCATAATATGCGCGCATGACGTTCTCATTAATGGACTGAGTCCATCGCATGCGCGACACATTTCCACCGGCAGCGGGGACCCTGTTCGGGGCCTGTTGGCCTCGAGGTCCCAAGCCCGCTGGTGGCCGTCCTCTTCCTCGTCGTCGTGGTGGTGATGGGGTCGACGGCGGGGAGAAAAACTCGTCACTCGAGCTCGACGCAACTGCAGCGATCGGAGACACAGCACTCACGATTGAGGGGCGTCCCGGCGGCTGCGAGGCGGAGCTGAGCGACGAGTCCGGAGATGGTGGGTGTGCCTGATGTTTTGCCCGGCTTCTTGTCAGCATTTTTTAAGACGTACGTCGTACATGCACATTTTCAAATATTTATATGATTTTAGGCTCCAGTTTTTTGATGTATCTGTTTTCTTTTTTTTTTCTTTATCATAATTATTGATAAAATTTGTTAATTATATTTTAAATATGGGTAAAATCGATAAAAAAAATTAAATAAAATTCAGTTTGATAAAATACGTGCTGTCAATTTGACACTCGGGCCACAGATTTTATTATTTTTATTATTATTATTATTAAAAAAAAAAAACGAGTAATTGAAAATGCATTTTCAGGCAAGAATAAACACTACTTAGTGTTTATTCTTTACAAAACCATTCAAATTTAGAACGGGAATCTTCTTCCGGTGCTGACATCGTAGATAGTTTCGTAACTGAAAATAAAAAAATCAAAATATATATTTTTTACAAGGCAAAAACTTAACCCTAAAACATACGGTTAGTATTATGCGTGATGATTGGTAGCTTGCTGGTATTTTTCTGGACATCTATTCCTGTTTGAAACAAACATCTAATTCTTTCTTTATCGTGTGATTAGTGCCCAACCTGGTCAGAGTTTTAAAACCGCCCAAGGACCTCTGAATTGGCTCTACATGCCGTCGAGAAATATCTTTCAGGAATGCTGGTTTGCTCACAATGTTTTCCTTCACCGAAGCACGTGATAATTAATATGTAATGCCAATGTGTGTTGAGCAGTGGTGGCCTATTGACGTTACCCCCGACTTACGAGTTGTATTTCGTGGGTTCGAACCCAGGCAGGCTCATTACTTTTTATAATTATTATTTATCACCTCTCAAAACGGTGCAGTGAGGAAATCGGTAAGACCTAGAAGACATTAGTCATCTACTAATTCGCACTGGGCCCGTAGACCTCCTATCCCTCTCACAGAGAGGAGGCCAGTGTCCCAGCTACGGGCATTATAAGCAGTTCATGCTATGCCCATGCTAATATTCTATCTAGAATCCACAAATATTGTAGTATTTACCTTGGTTTAGATAAATTTAAGCCACCTAGTTCCAAAGTAGTTCCTCTACATCTGCCAAAGTTCATCTGTGTAAGTGAATTGCAAGGGACTCCAACCAGGTGGCCCCTCATAGAGGCCGCAAACAGCTCGTAGGACCGGTTATGATTACAGGAGTGGGTGTAACAGCCTGGTTGGCTGTTTCCACCGTTACCGAAGAAGTCTATATGTCCAAGTCTAGTTCCAATACCGTTGGCAGTTGGACCTGCACCATCCGTGTGCAGAACTTCGACGTAATGAGCGTCAGTATTCGCCAAGCGTTGAGAACCGCTCCCCCATTGTCTTCCAGATGGGTCCAACCCTAAAAACACAACATGAAAAAAATTGTGAATCAGTCGATTAATTGCGGCAAATAATTATAAACGGCAGAAAACAGGAAAAAAAACACGTACCAGTTATTCTGCCTACTATTCCATGTGAAAGCCTCAGCTGTCTACTAGCAATGCCTGCAATGTGAGCCCCGAGGCCAAACCCAACCAAGTGCACTTGGCTCATGTCCACCACACGTCCACGAGGCCTTGCAGTTTCATGAGCAGCATCAGATAACCATCTTAAGAAATCGCTTAGTTCATTAGCTACAGTTGGCACATACGAAACTGCGGCCGAGTAGCTGCCGCTAGCTTCTCTTTCCCAGTCCACCACTATGATGTTATTTGCTCCATGAAACTGAAATATTTCTAAAATAGAAATGAAATTATTCCATTTGAGTAGTTAGAATAGCAAGAACATACTGTAGTTTTCGTTTTAACTGAAGTTTAGACACTAGGAATTCAAAAGAATGATAGCAGACTTTATGGTTAAAAAAGCGTACTATTCTATTGGTGAATTCTTAACAGACAATTTTAATAAATAATATTATGGTATATCGTTATGTGAGTCAAATGTCCCATTTTACTTAATCTAAATTCTATCAAAATAATTTAATTTGAATGATTTATAGTATTTAATTTAATTTGAATAATACAATGCATGAAATTTTTTAAATTAGTTTTAAAAGTATCCGAAATTTACTTTGCCTATTAGGTTAAACATAGCGATCCTGATATTCGAATTAGATGTTATTTACCTATGTTTCAAAAATAAATAATTTGAAATTTGACTTTGAATTAGTAATTCAAAGTCAAAAAATTGTGAACGGATTGCTTTCGCGTTACCAAAAGTATTATTTTGATTACTAAACGATGTTCTACTTCTCTTACTTTTAGTCACGGTGGGTACCTTTAAATTTAGCTACTTAGACTCACCCCTCATGATCAGTGAATTGAATTCATGGCTCACTCCTCCTCCATGCCCATGAATCAATATGATTGTATTGTCTTCTGGGTTGAACACATTTGGCAAGTAGCTCGCGTGGATATTACTGACATTCACCGGTACTTCCCGGTTAGACCTTAAAATAAAATTATTATTAAGACTATTAAGAAGAACCCGACAACAACTGTCGGGCAGTAGCCCACCAGACATAACATCCCTCCCTTGATCCTCCCTTTTCTATAGGGGATGAAGAACTTTAGACCCTGTTCTCCATACCTCCATAATAGCACAAGGGCTGGAAGATGATGATGAGGTTATGTTAGATTTACTGAAACATCCAATGTTTACAAAACTGCAACCAACCGGTTATGACTGAGTCTGTGTGTGTTGTTTTAGAGAGATTTTTCTAAAATATGTACTTACAATGTGTAGAGATATTGATACGAGCCTTGTACAGTGCACACTGCAAAAAAAACGATTATAATTAGAATGGCGAAAATCTAGGCTAAATAGGGTATATTGCTAATCCGTTTGCATGCTGTTATTGCATTACCGTACCCTCGCCATAGAGTTCACTATCGAAGAATCTCGATGATTCATGAAAAATTACTTTGAATGAATTCAAATGAATACTTACTTAATTATTGTTATTGAATGTCTGGTTGCCTAGTGATAACAAGCATGATTGAATTGATTTCGAAGTCGAAGGAAGTGTTATGGGTTTTTCGTCATGAATATCTCTGTAGCAACCAGGCGTCTGAATTTGGGCAATAAGATCGCCACTTTTACATGGTACGATAACATAGCTGGCGATATGTAGGTGTAGAGTACCATAGATACATCCTTGCCTAACCCTTCAACCGGTGTGATGTTTTGTTAAGATAATACGGGGTGGAAGGGACACCGACGCGAAAACGGTTACTATGTATTCACTACATCATTCAGAGCCGATAAAAATTTCTATGTGGGTGGGCCACATAGAAATTTTTATCGGTTATAAAAAAAAAAACAGCGGTTCCATACATATTGACTGTGTAGGTATTGCACTTTTGTAGGAAACAACAGATTTTTTTTTTTAATAACCGATGAAAAATTTCTATGGGCTCAAAATGATGTACTGAATACGTGGTAACCGTTTTCGCACCGGTGTCCGTTCCACCGCGTATTAAACAGCGTGTGCGTGTTCGGTGGTTAGCCCATGAACTACTGTATATGGTACACCAGAGGTACAGTCAGCAACAGAAGTCGTTGAACATAATTTGTTTCCGATATTTCCTAATCATTATTATTTATCATAAGTTATTGACTAAAGTAAATTACAAAACAACTTGTCATAATTGAACTACAAAAGTCGCTGAGCTAAGTTAAACCATTAATTGCTATGCATTACTAACGACAAAATTGTATGATCTGTAATAAATACAAAAGTTGCTGAACATTGCTAATTTCCTACATTTCTTGTTCGCTAAACCCGTTTGCTCCAAGGCACTATCTAGCGAAGCGCAGCGCACCGCATTTTTCATAATCAAAACGTTGCCGAATAAACACAGCTACTAGTTCAGAATATAAATTAAATATAATTTTAATAATATTATTAAGCTGGCAACACTTACGTCAACAATTACGTCTTCATATAAGATCTACAAAATATTTTTAAAATTAAAAACTTACAGTATACCGGAAGATTTAAATCATACGACATTTCATAATATCAATTTTTATTACAATAATCAATGAAGAAACAATATGAAAATGCAAAAAAATTAAATAGAATAAGAAAAAACCACACCACCACCATTGATTTGACACAATGTCTGTCAATGTCTATCAAAAAATTTTAGTAAAGATTAAAGATATGAAGAAATGTTGACGAGATCAGCGGCACGACGCGCACGCCTATCGCCTCCGGACCCGTCGCTCAGCTCCGCCTCGCCGCTGCCGGAATCCAGCCCCGTCGTGAGTGCTGTGACACCGGCCGTGGCAGTTGCGTCGAGCTCGAGCGACGAGTATTTCTCTCCGCCGACGACGCCACCACCTGTTCGTCGACGAGGAGGACGCCGGCCGCCGGACGGTTTAGGACCTCGAGGCCCACCGGCCTCTGATAGGGTCCCAGCTCCCGGCGGGAGTGTGCCGCGCATGCGATGGACGCAATCCATTAATGCAAATGTCATGCGCGCATACTATGGGGCTACAGAGGGGGGTAACAACCTGACCGCGTACCGTGTTCGGATGCTCTCTCTGTTTCAGGTGCTTGAGCCAGCTGTCAACGTGTCGGCACAACGACTGTCGGATCAGGTGCGAGTCATCCAGCGTAATGGTATGTTGGATGACACCGTACTTGATCGCTTGCGGACTGAAATGCAGAGTAGCCATGTCATTGCCACGCCGCCGCAGACTGTGGTTCCACCACAGTCTACCATAATACCAACCCACGATAACAACGTGAGTAATGACATGGTTACTAATGTAAGTACCCAGTGCAATGAGGAAATGAGGTGTGCTTTGGAGGGTGCGATTCGAGAATATCGGTTCATGCAACCCGATCTTAGACCACGCGTACCTCGTTTGCCCATGCATAACAAAAATAGGGTGCTGGTGGCAGTTCTGGATTCGCAGTTGTCAAACTATTTTGATAACTGCGAAGACCTCACCGATGCTCACTCAGTCCTGTATTGTGCGGCTGTAGCGGCATTTCGTGTAGCTCATGTCAAATTTTCTGATGACAGAGCTACACGACCTAAACTAGCCGTACCGTCAGTGCAGTACAGGATTGAACGAGGTATTGGTGAGGCCAGAGCATTCATCGGCAAACTGATCTGCTTCAGGGAGGGCAATACTCGCCCTAGAGTGATGCGTTTTGTGAGGCGGGCGTTCTCGGGGACTGATATCAGTGCTCGAGACTACATGTCCCGTGTCACAGAGCGCATCGACTTCCTGAAGCAGAAAGTTTATGCATGGGCAAACCGTATTCGTAGGTATAAGCGGCGGGTGGACCGATACACTCAGAATCGCACATTCCAAAGAGATGAAAGGTGGGTTTATAGGGCTTGGGAGCGACCGGACCAAGGTGTGGCTGACACGCGCCTGCCGGATGATGATGCCATGTGTTCATTCTGGCGCAGCATCTGGTCGGTGCCTGTTAGCCATACCGAGGGTGAATGGACTCGGGAGGTCGAGCGAGCATGCGATCTAGTACCAGAAATGGGGGCAATCACTATCAGCCCCCAAGACGTAGTTCGTGCAGTCCGTCCGTTGCCTAACTGGAAATCTCCAGGGCCGGATGGGCTGCACAACTTCTGGATTAAATGGTTTACAAGGTCGCACGCTCGCCTGGCGATCCTGTTCCAGTCAGCCTTAGAGTCAGGGTCGCTGCCAGAGTTCCTGACAACAGGGATAACCCACCTGCTCCATAAATCGGGTAGTACTGCGGAGCCCAAAAATTATAGACCGATTACCTGTCTTCCGACAGTCTATAAAGTTCTTACATCCATTTTGAGAGCTAAAATTAACAAACACATTGATGACAATTCTGTAATGTCCGCTTCTCAAAATGGATGAAGGAACGGGTCCCGCGGTACTAAGGAGCTACTCCTCATTGATATGGCCATTAGTCAACAGGTTCGCCGTTCCCGAAAGGATCTGTCGACATGTTGGATAGACTATAAGAAGGCCTATGACTCGGTGCCACATACATGGCTCATGAGGGTGCTAGAGCTGTATAAAATTGATGCAACTCTGCGCACCTTCCTGATGTCATGTATGGGGCAATGGAGGACGGTCCTTCGCTATCCAGGATGTCGGCAAATCCAGAGGAATAGCGAGCCGATAAGGATAGAGCGAGGTATATTTCAGGGCGATAGTTTGAGTCCGCTTTGGTTCTGCTTAGCCTTGAATCCTCTGAGCACGCTGCTGGAGGATTCAGGTCTAGGCTATCGGTTGAGGAGAGGTGGTCAAGTTATATCTCACCTCCTTTACATGGATGACCTGAAACTCTTTGCCCCCAACGATTTGCAACTGATGGAGCTACTGAAAGTAACTGAAACTTTCAGTAGCGCCATCAGGATGGAATTTGGTGTGGACAAATGTGCGGTCATGCATGTAAAGCGAGGGGAGATTGTGGAATCTGTGGGAACCCAGCTCTCGGATTCCATAAATCTTAGATCCCTCTCAGCAACTGAAACCTATAAGTATTTGGGTATGTCGGAAGCGCTGGGCATCAATGTTGCTGACATGAAGCAATCGTTGAAGGAGCGCTTCTTTGGCCGTCTGAAAAAAGTATTTAATAGTCTTTTATCAGGCGGCAATAAGGTGCGTGCCTTCAACGGTTGGGTCATGCCGGTTTTGATGTATTCTTTCGGCATACTCAAATGGACTCAGACAGAACTAGACGCCCTGGATAGGAGGGTCCGTACATTGTTGACGGCATATCGAATGCATCACCCGCGTTCTTCTGTTATGAGACTGTATATCCCGCGGAGGTGTGGGGGTCGAGGCTTTTTAAACGCTAAGACTCTCCACAATCGCGAGATATGCAGTCTCAGGGAATATTTCCTTGAAACCGACGTGGGGATGCATCGAGATGTGGTCGCGGTGGACAAGGGGCTCACCCCGCTCTCCTTGGCTAAAGAGAACTGGCGCAAACCTGTAGTGCTTGACACTAACGATCGCATGGAGGTATGGCAGAGTAAGGAGCTTCACGGACGCTTTTTCCGGGCCCTGCATGGGCCCGATGTAGACCTATCAGCGTCCGTAGCCTGGCTACGTTCCGGGGACCTCTTCGGAGAAACCGAAGGTTTTGTCTGTGCAATTATGGATGAAGTTATGATGACGAATAACTACCGGAGATTTATTGTGAAGGACGGTACGGTTGACATATGTCGGGCATGCCACCGTCCAGGCGAATCAATCCGTCACATTATCTCCGGGTGTTCTCGTCTGGCTAACGGAGAGTACTTGCATAGACACAACCTTGTAGCCAGGATTATCCATCAGCAACTTGCTCTAAAATACAACCTTGTGAAATCGGAAGTACCGTACTATAAGTATGTGCCCGACCCAGTTCTCGAAAATGGCAGTATCACATTGTACTGGGATCGATCCATCATCACTGACAGGACTATTGTAGCCAATAAACCTGATATAGTGGTGGTGGATCGGTCAGAGCGGCGCGCAATGATTGTAGACATAACGGTCCCGCATGATGAGAACCTCGTGAAAGCCGAGAAAGATAAGCAAATCAAGTATCTTGACTTGGCTCGCGAGGTTGTCGACATGTGGGATGTGGACTCAGCGATCATTGTGCCGATAGTTGTATCAGCCCATGGCTTAATTGCCAAGAGCCTCGACCAATACCTGAGGAGGCTCTCGTTAGGCAGATGGATCAAGGGTTTGATTCAGAAAGCGGTGCTCCTGGACACGGCTCGTATTGTTAGGAGGTTCCTCTCTCTGGAGCCCTGACCGCCGGTAGCTTGGACCCTGTTCCCGATACCGGTGGGCTACAATTTTTTATATTTTTAAATGTTTTTTTATATTGTTTTTAGTTTATGAAATATTTAAAAATGTAGAAGATTTGTATAAAAATAAATAAAGGAAATATTAATAGAATTTTTAAATATGTTTTTTACGCAAACCCTGCGTAGGGAATTACAGATTTGATATGGAAAGAAAAATTCGAGTGCGAGCAGGGTTAAAGGGCAGGGGCAGGGTTTAAGTTAGTTCGATACTTTCTTAAATAGATGGCGCCAACGTCACCGTAAGAAGTTATTAATGGATCGAAAAATTTCGAGAGCTGTGAGCAGGGTGCGATGGTTTAATTGGTTAAGACGTCCGGTGTACAGAAATCGGAAGGTCGCAGGTTCAAACCCTGCTCGCACTCGAATTTTTCTTTCCATATAAAATCAATATTAATAGATATTGACATGAAAAACTAGGACAATAAATATTTATGTCTAGTACTTATAAAAAAAAAATATTAATAATGGGTAGGCACTACATACATAATAAAATACTGAACATAAAAATATATTAGACGGTAATATTACAACATTTAAAAAACAATTACAAGTTTACGATATGTTTACATGCCATCTTGTTTTTCTAAACAATAAATGAACCAGCGTTGAAACTGAGTAACGTTTCATGTGAAAAAACGATAAATGAAGGCAGAACAAAATAATAAAAAAATACTTCCCTTCAGTTACAGGCCAAATATGACGTTCTCGAAAAAACACAAAACCTTAAGACCGTCTGTAGGGTTCATCATTACGAAAAACCTTTTTTGTATGGGAGCAGCATGAATGAAAACGCAAAAAAACAGCTCTTTTATTATATTTAGTACAGCATAACCCATTAATACTAAATGAAGTTATCCTTTTTCTCAGTCTTCGCACAGAACCACAAACATTCTCATTATCGTCTTCCATTCATTAGCAAACAAGACAAAATTTCTGTCGATATTTTTGTATGAAAGTGCTGCCAAAATTTGTGGAAATGTATGAAATGGCCGATTTCTTTTCGCGATTTCCGTGTTGCTTCCATAGAAAAAGTCGTAAGTAATGATGAGACATATATTTTTAGTAAATAAAGAAAAAAAAATGATTTGATGACTGTTTTATTATTTGTTTAAGATCAACTCAAACTAACATAACCAATTTCTAGGCTTACTATAAAATAACAACATATACCTAAAAAATCACACGGTCACAACTGTTTAATTGTGACATAAATCAGAGCGATGTTAAAAAGGTAATGGTGTATTATTGTATTCAATTATGTGATTCAATAACTCATATATTATCAAATTAAAAAACTCGCGCATGTTTAGCGACTTACGGTAAAATGATAGTTACCGACTTATCCTGTAATAATGTTAAGCGACTTATAACATATTAATGCTTAGCGTTTTTGTAACATTGAAATGATAACCTTATTTTGTACTCTATTCTGGTAAGTGATTTATGGTCTGTTTTAGTGTTCAGGTGTTTTGTAAATTAGTATCTGTTCATGGACTTTCGTTGCTGACTGTACACCTGAGAAAGTTCTCGTGGGGCAGTTGGTTAGAGGATTTGTTCTCTTGACTTGTTTCTTCATTATCATCATCATTTTAGCCTAAAGACGTCCACTGCTGGACATAGGCCCTCCCAAGTGTCGCCACATTGACCGCTCCCGTGCGACTCGCATCCAACGGATCCGACTTGTTTCGTATTGTTACAATAACAAAAAACGGAATTTTACTTGCAATAATTTAACTACGTAACTTTTTAGAGGACGAACTAGTTCTGTGATGCGATGAATTAATACCTAAATAAAGGAGATAATAAGTATATTAAATAAACAATCTTACCTGCCAAAGCGGCGAAAATAATTCCAAACTTCAACATTATGTTTGGTCGATAGTTTCGTTACTGTTCTTAATTAGCAAATTCGTTTGTTTTTATAATCAATTATCTATCGTCGTCACAACCGATTACCAGATATAAGAATAAAATTTTTGATAAACTCTTTTGAACGGGAATTGAGAGATAAAATCCTTTATTTTATAATTAAACATTGAGTACGACAGAATTTCGTTATCATTTTCCATTTCTTACAATTTCTGGTCGATATATCCTCATTCGCCTATTTTCGCTTTCATCAGAATAAAATTTGATATTTTTGACCTTTAATTTGATCAGCCACGCATAAAACCTGTTTCAATCGATAGCTGGCATCAATACAAACAAGTTTTGCGTAACACAAAATGTTCTAAAGTGTCACGTTTCCGAGATATAAACTATCTAAGTTGTGCTGAAGATGCCATCAGTGAATGGACTTTAACTTAGATAACTCATATCTCGGAAACGTGACACTTTAGAACATGTTGTCTCAAACAAAACTGGTTTGTATTGATATCATCTATCGATTAATATAGGTTTTATGCATGATCGCAACATTGAAAATAAATTAAAATGGCGGAAGTTAGGCCGGCCAGGCTTCATATAAAAATTTTCCAAGCCCTTGATATGGGACCACCGCATATGGGGTAACTTCTAACAAATGAAAAAAATATGTTAAGAAAGAATTACGTAAATCGGTCTAGTAATCACGGAGTATCGGTGTAAATACATGAAAAAGAACTGGTGGAATACACAACCTCCTCCTTTATTAGAAGTCGGTTAAAAATTGTTAAATTATTTTTAACATCCTTGAAATTGAAAACATTACATACATAACATTATAATAACATCATTATAACATTAATTATTCTCTCAGCCTCCCTTTATAAGTTTCTCAAAGTTGTTCTTACTAAACTTTGCCCGAGGTAAACATATTCTCGAACAACCTCGAGAGGACCGCCATTTACAACAATTATAGGTCCTGGGGTGTCGTCGAAGTTTACCCTGAGACCACTGCGTATTGAAGAATCAATTAGGCCATCCAGCATCTACTACAAGTCGTGCAGCGATTCAGCCAGTATGACGATGTCATTTATTAATGTTACTAATTTAAATTATAGATAAATTGAATTTAGAAAAACTAGCATCACAAACAAATAAATGTTATAGTTATTTCTAAGAAAAGCGAGTGTTAGTCACCCGCTTTTCGTATACGAAGTTAGCCAAAGCCAAATATTTATCCTGTACTACTGTACTGCAAAAATTTAATCGGCGCTCGCTTTTTTTCATTATCTGATAGCAGTTTACTAAAAGATATATGTAGGTTACCAGGAAGCGAGGCGCTACCGAGTGACATGCCATTATTTACACACAATTGTTGTGATCGCTCATCCAGCATTTGCTGCGATAGATACGAAGCATTGAAACGCGAAGATTGACGAGAAAATCCGTCCAAAGTAAGATTTCGTGGTATCGTGGCGAATGACAAGAAAATCTGCTGAAATTAGGCTTGACAGACTAAAATGTTGGTGCCAGAAATCTTTATTTCTATATTCTGTAGAAGTCTAGATCTCCAACTTAACTGAAAATTTCAAATTTGGGACATGGAAATTTTTCATCGGTATTTTTTGTTTTCGCAGCAAATGTTGTGTGACGATCTTACCACGATCGTGAGGCAAAAGTAGCCAAAAATTGCATGGACGTTTAGAGGGAGAAAGGGAAGGCCTTTGTCCAGCAGTGGGACACAAGGTAGGTTTTTTTTTAATTTTTAATGAAAAACATATTTGTGGGTGGGTTTAGAATGATGTACTGAATATGTGGTAACCGTTTATGCGTCGGTGTCTCAGCCACCCTGTATAGCTCAACATCATTTTATCTACGAAAATTAGGTAGAACACACTCGCATAATCATTACTCATGTGCCACTTAAAGAACTGATAAATAATACGGCATAAGCCTTATTATTTATCAGTTCTTTAACAAATCACAAATTTAAAAACAAAGAATCAATCAAAACGAATCAGTATTAAATCATTGACATGTTTGCGATAAAGGTTTGACAAAGTCACGGCCAAAAATGATTAAAATAATAAACAATTGTAATTGTAAGATTTTCCCCAATCGTACTTATAGGAACGTAATCATTTCGTCCTTATCAGTCACCACTGATAAAAGTGACGGCGCGTAATCTGAATCATTAGGTCATACTACTACTGTTAATAAAGATTTTATTACTTTATTTTTACTTTATAGAAAAAAAAATTCAAACACCAGAGAAACGGCATTGTTAAACACTGTTTTAAGGTTTCACGGTTTACAACTTAACTTTTACCTACTGTCACTTACGGGATATCTTCCGTGATTGTTCATTATTTTGAGCTCCCGATATCAACAGTCAACCCGCGATCATGGCGCTTGCAACAGCGCCGAAATATCGGGAGTTCAAAATAATTAACAATCACGGAAGATAAGTAAGTGACAGTACCTATAAGTTTAACGGCATTGTTTTTGAACATTCAAATACTAACAGCTTACAGTATGACGACTTTAATCGATCGATATTTTAAACTTGGTACATTTATTTTAATTCCGTGTTCCCGCCCACCTGTTCCCCATTTAAATATTTGCAAATTGTTAAAACAATATGTTGTCAAAACACAAAACGAGTATGGTTATGCTAGAGTTTGTCTAGACAAGAACTAATAGAATTTTAAATATATTGATTTTTGCGGCAATCGTAGCTGGGTAATTCTAATTTGTATATTTATAGCATTAAAAAAGCTGTACCAAATATGTTATGATAACAATTCATCTTTATGCTCCTCTTAATTATTTCGAAAGGAATTAAGTATTCCTATCAACAAATAAAATAGACGTGACGAGAGGCAAGTTTTATTTACTCATTTACTAAACCAACAGCGAACTGAACAACATTCACCAAGGAGCCAACATGGTGATCTCAAAAAAAAACCGCGATTACGATATCCCATGGAGAACGTTATTCGATTTTATTCTTTTAATATATGACCATATTTAGATACATTTTGCTTCTGAGTAAAACCTAGCAAAATTTTTAGATAAGATTTAGTAAAACACGTAGTTTGAAAATATCTTTATTCACACACTTATTTTTGAAGTTGTCAATCAGCATTGACAACTTCAAAACAACTTCAACAACTTCAACTTCTTTAGGTATTTTTAGAGGACCGTAGTCCCCTTGGTGGATAGATGACATTTTCTAAGAATGTTCGTAATCTGTGACACCTTTGCTAATCGTGTTTTGATGACGTTACTAGTGGGGCCTGAAATTTGGCACACCGATACTTTATAACCTGGATTAACGTTATAGAATACTTTTTATCCCGGAAGTACGATCCCGTGGAATAATTACCGAACTCGGCGCAGGCGAAGCCGCGGACATAAGCTAGTAAGTGATGGAATGCGCCACCGTCGGGATCCCTACTGACGGCAGGAGGGGTTTCCATCGGCGTCGGGTCGACGTTGAAGTACCTAGGACTCGTCCTCGACAGCCGGTGGAACTTCGTGGAGCACTTCCGACGTTTGGCTCCCAAACTGGAACGGACAGGGGCTGCCTTCAAGCGGCTCTTGCCCAACCTGAGGGGTCCAAACGCCTCCTGCCGGAGGCTATACGCGGGGGTCGTGCGGTCCATGGCCCTTTACGGGGCCCCGGTGTGGGCGCGTTCTTTGAGGCGGCAAGCCGCCCACTACCTGAACGCGCCCCAAAAAGTAATAGCCATAAGGCTAATCCGGGGGTACCGCACGATCTCCGGCGAAGCGGCTAGCCTCCTTGCCGGATTGCCGCCATGGGATCTGGAGGCGATAGTCCTCGCACGCCTGCACGAATGGCGCGCGGAGGCACTACGTCGGGAGGAAACTCCGCTGCCGCGGCAAATTGCTGCTCAGCGGACAGACCTCCGGCGTGATCTCATGGCGACATGGAGAGAGCGACTGTCGCAACCCCGTGCAGGGCACGCCACCATAGTGGCGATAAGTCCCCTCTTTGAGGAGTGGCTAGAGAGGCGCCACGGCGCCCTCACCTACCGCCTGACGCAGGTCCTCACCGGACACGGTTGTTTCGGGAGGTTCCTGCACCGAATCGGGCGGGAGGAAACGCCCGGGTGTTTCCACTGCGAGGATCGTCCGGAGGACACGGTGGAGCACACCGTGGAAGTCTGCCCCGCTTGGGCGGAGCACCGCCGTGTCCTCGTAGCGGCGATTGGCGGCGGCGATCTCTCGCGTCAGGCCTTCGTTCAAGCCATGGTCCGGAGCGAGAGGGAATGGGAAGCCGTCACCTCCTTCTGCGAAGCAGTCATGCTAGTGAAGGAGGTGGCGGGACGTGAGAGGGAAAGAACCTCACGTCCCAGTCGCCGCGGGAGACGCCCTGGGCGTCGGGGGTCACGTGGTGGCTCCCGGCCACCGTAGGCGCGGGCCTGTGGATGGCGAGTTATGGGCCAGCTCGCTGTCCGGCCGTCTTATGACGACAGGCCGTGTCGACGGCGCGTTCGTGTTCCACGTGCGCCTCAAAGAGATGTCAGCAAATAAGTAGGGGTCCGCAAGGACCGATGCCTGCCAGGGCTGCGGGACTGTTCGAAAGAGATACCGTGGCCCTGGAACACAAAGGGCAAAGAAGGAACATGGATGGGTTTTAGTCAGTACAAGTCTGACACTCCCTTCCGCTCCGCCCAGAGTGGGGGGGGTCATTTGATGATTTCCCATCCGAAAAAAAAAAAAAAAAAAAAAAAAAAAAAGCTAGTAAGTGATAAACGCCTCTTCTTGCAATTCAATGGTTTTTTTTTTTTTTTTTTTGTTGTCATTATGATTTGCAGGGTCAAGTTGGCCACTGCAGATCTAATCCGGCCAGATGGACTATAATCGAACCATTTCGACGGCCCTGACAAAGCAAATGCCACACCTTCTCTCGAGCCTGTCGTGCACAACTATATGCAGTTGTGCACTCTCCATAACTTAAATGAGGCTATTGATAGAAGTACGCAGGTTGCTACATAATAGTCGTTCAAAAAGTCATCGATTCGAGAAGTCAAACGTGAACAATACTCAAATAATACTCAAAAGAAAATTGGCAAATAATGAACTGTTACTGCAGTGAGCGGAGTTTTCGTAGCTAAATTTTGGGCCAAATCAATTTGTGGTTTTTGCCATCAATACGCTTAGAATAATATTGTGAATTAAATGCCTACTTTTTATAAACAAAGAACTATAAGGTTTGGATTTATATAAAAAGGAAGTATATTTTGATACATCGCTAAAAATTCAAGAGGAAAAAAAAAGTGTAAAGTGTTACGGAAGTTGAAGTCTTCATTACGGTTCACGTGACATAAAGATCAGATCTATTAGTCAAAAGTGTAGACAGAAATCCATTGTCTTTTATGCGAAGTTTAGAGGCTTTAGTATGTAGTCCGATTAAACGTTTGACGACATCTCGCAAACCACAGTGTAGATGGAGGGACGACGTTGCCTCCTAGCGGAAGCATTGGCAGAAAAGACTGAATTGTGTACAAGGAGATCAGAAGTCTTTTCCCAATATTGGGAGCATACAAGTAACCTAGATTAGAATATTAGGTTCAACATGACCTATGCTTTTCGGCCTATATCCAGCACTGGACCGCGACATGCAGAGCTGATTGACTTAATAATATACAGGGTGGAAGGAACACCGTCGCTAAAACGGATACCAAGTATTCAGTACATCATTCTAAGCCCCTCACATAGTCGGCGTCCCTTCCACCTCGTAGAGTATTTAAGCATGCCTACATCGTTAACTTATTTATTGACAACTCGAGGAAATTGAAACAAAATTATCAATTAGGTAAGTATAGTTTATTTTATTACAAAACCATTCAATCTTTTTTTTTTTTATTGGTGTGGTATGTCCCACTGCTGGGCAAAGGCCTCCCCCATATCATTCCAAGTACTCTTCTCTTGCGCCACCTCGAACCAGCCCTATCAATCTTCAATCTTAGAACGGGAAATTTCTTCCGGTGCTGAGTCTGTAGAGATGGTCGTAACTGAAAACAAAATTATAAATACTAGTGTTTAAGTTGTTTATGTTCTTACTAACAGAAATGGATTGTATGATTTGAAAACAAATTATTATTATAATATTGTGTTGATTCGTAGTTGACTATTTTTCTGTGTTTCTATTCCTGCTTAAAATAATAAATGCTATATTTACCCTGGTTTAGTTAAATCTGTGCCACCTACAATCACTGGAGTTCCTCTACAGTTAAGCATCAACAGTGAATTTGATCTGCATGAGGGTGCAGATAGATGGCCGTGCATAGATGCTGCAAACAGCTCGTAGGCCCGGTTATGACTACAGGAGTGGCTAAAGCAACCTGGTTGGTTGGATCCACCGTTAGCATGGATGTCTTTATGTCCAAGTGAAGTTCCAATACCGTAAGCATTTAGACCTGAACTATCCGTGTGCAGAACTTCGACGTAATGAGCGTCAGTATTCCTTAAGCGTTGAGAATTGCTGCCCCAACCACTACCAGATGGGTCCAGCCCTAGAAAAATAAAATGAAAAATAAGGTGTCAAGAATGTGTTTGTGAATCAAACGATCTATTGCAGTGAAAAGAGAGGAAACAATTCACTTACCGGTTATTCTACCAACTACTCCAAGCGAAAGTCTTAACTGTCTACTAGCAATGCCAGCAATGTGAGCTCCGAGGCCAAACCCAACCAAATGCAGTTTGCTCACGTCCACCCCTGGGCTAACAGATGTCCTCTCAAGATCATTTTCTGGACCACCGGGAGGGACATTGGGAGATCCGCCAGAGCCATCAGAGTTTCCATGTGCAACTAACCATCTTATGAATCCGCTTAGCTCATTAGTTAATAGTGGTACATATGAAACCGCAGTTGAGTAACTATGGCGAGCTTCATTTTCCCAGTCAACCACTATGGCGTTAAATGCTCCTTGAAAGTCGAATAATTCTAAAATAAAAATAAAAATGGGTGAAACCATGTAATGAAATCTCATTATTGCTAATTCAAGTTGAGACAAAAGAAATACTGAAGGGATTGCAGTTGCGTTACCAAAAGTGTTATTAGAGATTTCTGTAAATAAGATCATACTGGGACTAAGAAATACAGGACTTACTCACCCCTGAGGATTAGTGTATTGAATTCGTGGCCCACTCCTCCGCCGTGCCCATGGATCAATATGATTGTTTTGTTTTCTCGTTTGAACTCATTCGGCAAAAAGCTGTCGGACCGACTCATATTCACAGGTGCTTGCCGGTTAGTTCTTATAAAATAAAATTAAGAGTCAATTAGGTTGTGTTAACTGAAAAATGCATTGTTTACAAAACTGCGAGCAAGAGATTATGATGGAGTCTGTTCCTTCGCCTGTTAAAGTAAAAATAATTATGTACTATTGTACTTACACTGTGAATAGGCGATATTGTCTTTCTGCTTGTGCTACATGAAACACTGCAAAAAAAGAAAAAGAAAAATTTGAGTGATGAAAAATCTAAGATGATGATGGTATTGATAGACTCTTTGATGAGGTGTTGTCGCTATAATTACCGCTTCCTAACCTGGTAGCGTTAATTATCGAAAATATGTCGATGACTAATGGAAGGGTACTTTGAATCAATCAAGTAGGGGTCCGCATGGGCCGATGCCTGCCAGGGCTGCGGGACTGTTCGAAAGAGATACCGTGGCCCTGGAACATAAAGGGCAAAGAAGGAACATGGGTGGGTTTTAGTCAGTACAAGTCTGACACTCCCCTCCGCTCCGCCCAGAGTGGGGGGGGGTCATTTGATGATTTCCCATCCGGAAAAAAAAAAAAAAAAAGGGTACTTTGAATGACTTTAAATGAATATCTACCTAATTATTGATATTCATTGTTTGTCTCTGGGCTCGATTGTCACACAAAGTGTTGTTATGTATTTTTTTTTTCATGAATTCAATAACACCTCCGCCCGGTTCTCTCCCCTTTTAGCCGTTTCCATGAGTAACGGTGATGTGCTCTAATATGGTTAGTTTCTATAGTATGGTTACAATATCAGCGGAAATAGCAGCTGCTGCCCAGGCGTCTCCGTGCTTTCTCGTGAGAATGCAGGAGGTAAGCCGTAATTGCTTGGGCTCCGTTTCCGATACCGTTCGGAATCTATGTTTTGATTACTTTGAATGTTTTACTTGCAATAATTTCACTATACAAACCTATAAGACATGATAGGTACAATGAGAACAACACTTTGATAACGGAGGTGATAAGGATTATTTATTAAATAAATTAACTTACCTGCCACAACAGCCAAAATAATACCAAATTTCAACATTTTCCTTGATTGACCGTTTCCTTACTGTTCTTAATTTACGAATTCGTTTGTTTTTATAATAAGTTGACTATTATCGTCACAACAGATTATATCAGATAACACATTGTGATACCCTTTTAATGAGAATTGAAAATGCCTTGCTTATCACAAATAAAATTAAATTAAATCTGTTGAATCCACATAGTAGGTTTTCACGACAGAGCTGTGCAGATGGCAATATACTGGTTGGCTATTATTTGAGTCCATCGGCACGTAAAAAAGAAGAAGTTTTTATCTTCAGAAACCGATTACGTAATCATTTTCAGTAGATAGTATTTTTTTACGAAAAGTAATTCCTACGTATCGTTTTCATCTAATCAGAACAATACGCATTATGGTTCGAAAAGTAAGCTTCCTCATTATAAAATGAGGACGTTTTCCATATATAATGTTCTAATACTTTTTTTAAGGTCAAGAAGGTCTTCCCTATTTTTTATTTATTTATTTCATTAAGGTTCACCAACAATTGTTACAGATATTATACAGATAGGAACATATCAGTAATTGTGTCTTAAATCTAACTGCACAACCAAATAGGGAAATACAGGCAAATACCACATACAAAATGCTCTTTTAATTTTAAATTTAATTTGAAAGACTTAATGTACTTAAATTCTGGATAATTATATTAAATATTAAAACTAATTACGTCTGACAAACGTCGATATTGAGTCTGCGTAGATGACAACTAGGTCGCTATTTATAAGACAATATTCGGATCAAGTAAGAATACTTTTAAGGACGCTGGTGGAAGATTTTCTTCCTGTATCCTTTACGCGTCCAGAAAATTAGATTGACGATGATGAACGGAAGTGAAAGTTCAACTTGTAGTATTAATTATGTATTTGTTGGAGATTTATGGTAAAGATCTTTTTGCTACAACGCCATTTGTGTGAAGAAGGGTATATCCTTTGCTGTTCATTGAAAGTCCGCTCTCATCTCAGAAAAGTTCTTCAAGTTCTGAAGCTGATGTCGAGAATAACAGAATGTTATCACCAAAGCGAAACTTTGTTAGCTGATGACCATTCATATATTTACGCCTCCAGGCAGCTTGTTAAAACCTCCAGCAATGCGTTTGTGAACAGCTTAGGTGAAAGTGGATCACCTTGTTTGAGACCTTTTTTATGTTGAATTTTGGATTAGAAATATGTAATAACGTTAATATATTTAACGTTCGAAGAGGGACTTTGACGGATGGTTAGCAATCATGTCAGTGTTGGTGTGCGATACGTTTTGGGACTCATAACTGAGTGATGGTCTATACTGTCGAATGCCTTAGTATGGTTCACTAAGACTGGGTAAAGTGGTTTGCTAAATTCTCAGAAAATCTATGACTTGGTTGATAGTATGGAGGTGATTGGTTGTAGAGAAGTGAAGTCGAAATCCAGCTTGTTCGAGAGGTTGACGAAGTCAGAAGAGCGATACGGTTCTATGTTTGTTAATAAATAGTTCGTATAAATGTGAATTGAGGTTCAAAGGGCTAGCTTGAGAGTTTAGCATTGTCATCTTGGCCTGGCTATGGCTTATCTGGGTACAGGGGGCACTGCCCAGATGGACTTTTTATTTCCCCCATACTCGTGGGAACTGTATGATTGAATCAATGACAACCCAAGACACGGCCGATAACGACGAAGGAAGGGAGGAGAGGGATGCGGGGTCGGAGTCCGGCACCGCATCCTGCGATGTGAGCGCGGGAGGCTCAGAGAGCTCCCGGCGCGAGAGGCCCGGGGCTGCTGCGGGGAACAGGGAGTTTCTTCGCAAGCGGTCCAGGCCGGTAGGCGACCGAGAGTCGTCATCAGAGGGGGAG
Source organism: Noctua janthe (assembly GCA_910589295.1). Classification (NCBI taxonomy): domain Eukaryota; kingdom Metazoa; phylum Arthropoda; class Insecta; order Lepidoptera; family Noctuidae; genus Noctua; species Noctua janthe. The sequence goes on from OU342561.1 coordinate 7,621,571, forward strand.
CTGGCTTCGGCTCGCAAGATCCCCACCAGCAAGCGTGGCGGGATCCGCGGCAAGGGGAGAGGCCTCTCTGCCACCGAGAGGTCGGCACGGCTTGCCGCGGAGGCGCGCCACCCGGGGGTGGCTGCTGGTCACGGGGTGGCCCGTTCGGGCTCCTCTGGTGGCGAGGCGGGCGCGGACGGCGGCTCCGAAGCGGAGCGTAAGGCCGGGCTTGCGAAGGAGGTGGAGGCGGCGCTGAGGGCTGTCTCCAACAAGCAAAAGCCCTCCACCAGGCAAAGGGCTATACCCTCAGCGGTCGCCTCTATCATGGCAGCAGCGGAGGCCAGATATGCGGCGCCTCCGCCAGACGGCATGGTCAAACTGCGGGCGGAGGTCGCTCGACTGACGGCCGCCACGGAGCTTCTCCAAGAAGAGAACAGGAGGCTCCGAGCAGACTTGGCCAGTCTGCGTGAGTCCGGCTCTTGCGAGGCGCCCCAAAATGGCCAGCAGCGACCAAGCCAGGCCGTGCCGGTGGAGAACCAGGTCCTGAACCTGGTTCGGCAGGAGCTGGCTGCCTTTCAGGCGCGGTTCTCCGTCCTGGAGGGCATTGTTCTGCGCCCCCCCTTGGCGGCAAACAAGGCGCCCTCGGGCCCGAGGGCGGCCACATATGCGGCTGCAGCGGCTTCCGCACCGGGTCCGTCCAGCCGGCCCTCTGGCAGGGTTACGTCGGCTCCCGGAAAGCTGGCTCCGGCTAAATCGGCCCCGGTTGGGGGGGCAGCGGCCCTGAGGCAGGGCAAGGCGGCGGTCCACAAGAAGGGCAAGGCGGCGAATGTGCCAGCGCTAGCCGCGAGACAGCCGCCACCGCCGCCCCCCCCGCCCCCTAAGCCATCCGTGGCCGAGACTGGGTGGCAGGTGGCCGGAGAGAGAGCGAGGGAGCGAAGGGCGGCCAAAAAGGCCAGGAAGCGGGAGCGGAAGCGCCAAGGAAAGAAGCGGAATGGCGCTGCTAGGCTCGAAGACCGCAGCTGTAGTGATAACACTACAGCCGGAGGCGGAAAAGAGGGGCGTGACCTATCGCGACGTGCTCGCTAAGGCGAAGACGATGGTGGATCTCGGGGAGCTCGGGATCGCCGGGGGCCTCCGGCTTAGAGTCACCGCAACAGGGGCTCGAGTGCTGGAGATCCCCGGCGAAACCCGTGGCTCGTCCGCTGACGCTCTGGCTGAAAAGCTTAGAGCGTCCCTAAATGCGGACGAGGCCCGAGTGTCCAGGCCCGTCAAATGCGCAGACCTGCGCATCCTGGGTCTGGACGACTCGGTGACCGAGGAGGAGGTGGTGGCCGCCGTCACCAGGACCGGTGGGTGCCCTGCCGAGCAGGTCAAGGCAGGCACCTTACGTCCGGACCTGTCGGGCATGCGAACCGTAACGGTAAGCTGCCCTGTGATGGCGGCGAAAATCATTGTGGAGGGCCGAAGGCTCTTGGTGGGCTGGGTTTCAGCGCAGGTGAAGCTGCTGGAACCCAGACCTCTGAGGTGCTTCCGCTGCCATGTGGGGCACCACGTGTCGGTCCGGTGCACCTCGGAGGTGGACCGCAGCGGCCTGTGCTTCCGCTGCGGCCGGCCTGGTCACATGGCCGCGGCTTGCTCCGCCGCGCCGCGCTGCGCCGCATGTGCGGCAGCTGGCAAGCCGGCCGATCACCGGGCAGGGAGCAAGTCCTGCGGTACTCCAGCCAAGGCCAGGGGTAAGGGAAGGCCCTCCGCCACCACCGCCAAAACCCCCACCGTCGCCACCACCGCAGCCGCCGCCACTGTCGCCGCCGCTGCCGCTACTGCTGCAACTTCCGCAGCGGGGCCCTCGCAGGGGGCCCGGGAGGGGGCTGAAATGGAGTGCCAGTAACGGCCCCATTACGCCTTCTCCAAGCGAACATCAACCACTGCGCCTGCGCTCAGGATCTGTTGCTCCAGAGCATGGCGCAGTGGTCGATTAACATCGCCGTGGTCGCTGAGCCGTACTTTGTCCCGCCCAGGGATGACTGGGTGGAGGACCTTAGCGGCTCAGTGACCTTAATTGCGTCGGTCGCCGCCGGTACCCCGACCCTTGAGAGTGTCAGGAAGGGTCAGGGGTGCGTAGCAGCACGGTTCGGGGAGATCGTTGTAGTGGGAGTCTACTTCTCCCCGAGCCGAACTCTCGCCGAGTTCCACAACTCCCTCACGGAGTTGAGTGTCGTCATCGGAAGCCATTCCCTCCCCGTGCTTGTGCTCGGGGACTTCAATGCCAAGAACTTGGCTTGGGGTTCTCGTTACACGGACGTGCAGGGTAGAATGGTGGAGGACTGGGCTCTGGAGACAGGCCTGGTCGTCCTAAATCGGGGTTCTGTCCCCACGTGCGTGCGGATGCGGGGCGAGTCGGTGGTGGACATCTCGTTCGGCAGCCCCGCTCTGTCGCCGCGTGTCGTTGACTGGCGCGTCATGGAGGGGGTGGAGACCTATTCCGACCACCGGTACATCCAGTTCGACGTCTCCACCCAGTCCTCAAGCGTGCCGGTCCTACAGGCCCCGAGTGGTCCGCGATGGGCGCTGAAGCAGCTGGACCGGGAGCTCCTCCTGGAAGCCTCGATCGTGCAGGCCTGGGTGTCATCACCAGTCAGGCCTGCTGACATCAACAACGAGGCGGGTTGGTTCCAGGAGGCCATGTCCGAGATCTGCGACGTGGCAATGCCCCGAGTTCGGCCAGGAAGCGCCCGGCGTCAAGTGTACTGGTGGTCGCGAGAGCTGACGTCTCTGCGCAAGGCGTGCGTTGCCGCGCGGCGCCTGTACACCAGGCATCGCAGGCTCCGCATCCGCCCTCCGGATACGGCAGCCATTGAGGCGGAGCTGTACGAGGGGTACAGAGCGGCGAAGACCGCCCTCCAAGAGGCTGTCCGGCGGGCCAAGAATTTGGCCCGCGAGGAGATGCTGGAGTCTCTGAACGGAGATCCGTGGGGGCGCCCTTACAAGATGGTGCGGGACAAACTCCGCACCCGGGCCCCCCCGCTAACGCAGAGTCTCCGGCCTGAGCTCGTGGAGGACGTGGTGAGCGCTCTGTTCCCTTCGCGAGGGGAGCATCCTCCCCCGCCTATGGCTCCGCCGACGCGTGCGGTGCCGGAAGCGGACCACACCGATGACGATGACGACGTTCCGGAGGTGACTGGGGTAGACCTGAGAGTGGCGGTACGCAGGCTGAAAGCCAGAAACGCCGCCCCGGGACCCGATGGCTTGCCTGGCAAAGCCTGGGTCCTGGCCTCTGAGGCTCTCGGGCCCCGACTGGAAGGGCTCCTAAGCGCATGCTTGGAGAGAGGCCAGTTTCCGCTTCGTTGGAAGACGGGGAAGCTGGTCCTCATCCGGAAACCAGGGCGCCCTGCGGACTCTCCGTCCGCATACCGGCCCATCGTGTTGCTCGACGAGGTGGGCAAGCTCTTCGAAAGAGTGATTGCCAACCGCCTTGCCGGGCACCTTGCGGGGATGGGGCCGGATCTTGCGGAACACCAGTTTGGTTTCCGCAAGGGGCGCTCCACGGTGGACGCCATCATGCGCGTGAGAGCCCTCACGCGGTGTCCCGGGGCGGGGTCGTCTTGGCGGTGTCTCTTGACATCGCCAACGCCTTCAACTCCATGCCCTGGAGCTGCATTAGGGAGGCACTCCGGTATCACCGGGTGCCAACCTACCTTCGTCGTGTGGTCGGGGACTACTTGACGGATAGGGCCGTCATCTACCCCGGTCAGAGCGGAGAATGGAACCGGCGAGAGATGTCGTGCGGTGTTCCACAGGGATCGGTTCTAGGACCGGCCCTGTGGAACATCGGTTACGACTGGGTGCTGCGCGCCGACCTCCCTACCGGCGTCAGCGTAGTTTGCTACGCTGACGACACGCTGGTACTGGCACAAGGGAGGTCGCACGAGGCGGCGGCCGAAAACATGACACGCGGGGTTGCGATAGTCGTGGATAGGATCCGGCAATTGGGTCTCGAGGTGGCATTGCACAAGTCCGAGGCCATGTGTTTTCATGGGCCTCGGAATGCGCCACCGTCGGGATCCCTACTGACGGCAGGAGGGGTTTCCATCGGCGTCGGGTCGACGTTGAAGTACCTAGGACTCGTCCTCGACAGCCGGTGGAAATTCGTGGAGCACTTCCGACGTTTGGCTCCCAAACTGGAACGGACAGGGGCTGCCTTCAAGCGGCTCTTGCCCAACCTGAGGGGTCCAAACGCCTCCTGCCGGAGGCTATACGCGGGGGTCGTGCGGTCCATGGCCCTTTACGGGGCCCCGGTGTGGGCGCGTTTTTTGAGGCGGCAAGCCGCCCACTACCTGAACGCGCCCCAAAAGGTGATAGCCATAAGGCTAATCCGGGGGTACCGCACGATCTCCGGCGAGGCGGCTAGCCTACTTGCCGGATTGCCGCCATGGGATCTGGAGGCGATAGTCCTCGCGCGCCTGCATGAATGGCGCGCGGAGGCACTACGTCGGGGGGAGACTCCGCTGCAGCGGCAAATTGCCGCTCAGCGGACAGACCTCCGGCGTGATCTCATGGCGACATGGAGAGAGCGACTAATGCAACCCCGTGCAGGGCACGCTACCATTGTGGCGATAAGTCCCCTCTTTGAGGAGTGGTTAGAGAGGCGCCACGGCGCCCTCACCTACCGCCTGACGCAGATCCTCACCGGACACGGTTGTTTCGGGAGGTTCCTGCACCGAATCGGGCGGGAGGAAACGCCCGGGTGTTTCCACTGCGAGGATCGTCCGGAGGACACGGTGGAGCACACCGTAGAGGTCTGCCCCGCTTGGGCGGAGCACCGCCGTGTCCTTGTAGCGGCGATTGGCGGCGGCGATCTCTCGCGTCCGACCCTGGTTCAAGCCATGGTCCGGAGCGAGAGGGAATGGGAAGCCGTCACCACCTTCTGTGAAGCAGTCATGCTAGTGAAGGAGGTGGCGGGACGTGAGAGGGAAAGAACCTCACGTCCCAGCCGCCGCGGGAGACGCCCTGGGCGTCGGGGGTCACGTGGTGGCTCCCGGCCACCGTAGGCGCGGGCCTGTGGACGGCGAGTTATGGGCTAGCTCGCCGTCCGGCCGTCTTATGACGACAGGCCGTGTCGACGGCGCGTTCGTGTTCCACGCGCGCCTCAAAGAGATGTCAGCAACCGAGTAGGGGTCCGCATGGGCCGATGCCTGCCAGAGCTGCGGGACTGTTCGAAAGAGACACTGTGGCCCTGGAACACAAAGGGCAAAGAAGGAACATGGATGGGTTTTAGTCAGTACAAGTCTGACACTCCCTTCCACTCCGCCCAGAGTGGGGGGGGTCATTTGATGATTTCCCATCCAAAAAAAAAAAAAAAAAAAAAAAGCATTGTCATCTTTATTTTACCCGACTACGGCTAAGCAAAAAGAAAGGTTATTATTTTGTGGTTGTGTATGTTTATCTGTTCCCTCATATCTTCTAAACTACTCATCATAACTGAACTCGAGAACTGAAGAGACCGTTGAACCTTGTAGGGACTGATAGGATGCACAGGGTCAGGGCAATAATACCTAAGTGAAGTGTTTAGACTGTTTGCGTTAATCAAGGGAAAGATTTTTGTAGAATTTCGTAACTGTATCGATAATTTTGCTTGAACTAAGTACTTTTTTTCTTCCATATCTGTCATTTGTGTTAGAAATTCTGACTCTTCCCGTCGTGATTCCCTGTTCTAGTTCACTTTAACTGCCGTTAGATGTTACTTAATAAAACTTTCAGAATCATCATCTTCCTGCCCTTGTCCCATGTTACTTGGGGTCGGCGCAACACGTTTTTTTCTTCCAATCTCCTCTATCAACCGTCATGCTATCATTTACTCCTTTCACCTGCATATCATTCCTCACACAATCCATCCATCGTTTCTTTGGTCTTCCTCTCCCTCTCCATCCATCCACGTTTATATTCATCACTCTTTTAGTCACATGCGATTCGTCCCTCCTCATCACATGCCCATACCAAGACAGTCGATTCCCTTTTAGCTTTTCTGTAACTGGCGCAACTTTTAAGCTTCCTCTAATATACTCGTTCCTTACCTTATCCATTCTTGTCACACCACACATCCACCTCAACATTCTCATCTCGGCTACATGCAATCTTTTTTCATCCATCTTCTTCACAGCCCAGCATTCCGATCCATACAGTACGACAGGTCTAATCACGGATTTGTATATTTTCCCCTTTAATTTGAGGGGCATCCGTGGGTCGCAAGTTGTTCCAGTGACCTGTCGCCATTTCATCCATCCTGAGTTGATCCGGTGCGTTACGTCTCGGTCTACTTCGCCATTCCCTTGGACAAATGACCCGAGGTACCGAAAATCGGAACAGATCGGTATGGGCGTTCCGGCAAGTGTTATGGGCACAGGACTGGAGAGACCGCCGAAATCACAGAACAAGTATTCTGTTTTAGTCCTACTGACTTTCAGGCCAACATTCTCCAGTCTTTGCCACCACACCTCCAATCTGTTCTGGACCTCTAGGCCACTCTCGGCAACCAACACAATGTCATCGGCAAACAGCATACACCAAGGAGCCTCTTCCTGGATGTCCGACGTAAGTGCGTCCATTATCACCAGGAAGAGGTAAGGGCTTAGAGCCGACCCTTGGTGCAAGCCGACCGCCACATTAAAGTTGCCGGTATTGCCCGCTGTAGACCGAACTTGGGTACTACATCGACTGTACATCGCTCGGATCAACTGCACATACTTCCCAGGCATACCTTTCTCTTTCAGGGCCCACCACAAAACTTCACGAGGTACCCGGTCGTATGCCTTTTCGAGGTCGATGAACACCATGTGCAAGTTTTTGTGCGCACTTCTGTATTTCTCGCACAGCTGGCGGATGGCAAAAATGGCATCCATCGATCCCCGACCAGGCATAAAACCGAATTGATTTCGTGAAATTTCACTCTCTTCTCTCAGTCGTCTTTCAATAACTTTCTCCCAAACTTTCATACTATGCGCCATCAGCTTTATTCCTCTATAGTTATTGCACTCCAGCACATCACCTTTATTTTTAAAGATGGGCACCAGCGAACTGTTGCACCACTCATCAGGTATGGCTTCTTCCAGCAACAACTTATTGAAAAATAAAGCTAACCACGTCCATCCATCTACCCGTAATAACTTCCAAACTTCAACCGGTATACCGTCAGGTCCTAGAGCTTTACCATTCTTCATTCCATTTACTGCTATTCTCACTTCATCCATACTAATCTTTCTCACTAACCCCTCATTCACTGGTTTATTGTCCAGCACACCGTTCCAGTCATTCTCCTCATTCATCAGTTTTTCAAAGTATCCCTTCCACCTATACCTAATTTCCTCAACATCCGAAAGAACCATTCCAGCTTCATCTTTTACGCATTTAATCTGACATACATCCCTCGCCTTTCTCTCTCTAGCTCTAGCAAGCCGGTATAGTTGTTTTTGGCCTGCTGTACTATCCAAAGTGTCATAAAGCTTGTCTTGGGCCTTTGCTCTAGCTATGGCCACAGCTTTCTTGGCTTTTTTCTTGAGAGCATCATACTCACTCTTCCTTGCAGCTTTCAAACTAACACTTGCAACTTCAACACTCTGCCATTCCTTGAATTTCCTCTTTTTTTCCTTCAACACATTCTGAATTTCTGTCGACCACCACCATGTATCCCTATCTATCGTACCCTTTCCTTTCGTCTCTCCTAAGACTTGCTTTGCTATACTCCTAATACACCCAGCCATCTCACTCCAACATTCATTTACACTTCGCTCGTTCATGTTTCCCATCTCTAACATTTTATTCACCACTCGTTCTTTAAATTCTTTCGCACAGTCATCCTTCTCTAACATATACCATTTTATTTTAGGGGGAGGTCGGTCTTTCGTTTTATTGATTTTTATTTCTGTGACTATTTCCATAACTAGGAGTCTGTGCTGTGTAACCAAGTCTTCTCCCGGTAAGACTTTACAGTCTTTGATGCACTTTAATTTGGTTCTTCGGACTAGGAAGTAATCTATTTGTGTTTTGTGGTTACCACTCTTGTATGTTATAAGGTGTTCGTCGTTCTTCTGGAACCAAGTATTGGCTACTGCCAGATCAAATGCGGTAGCGGATTGCAGTAGAGTCTCCCCCTCATTGTTTTGATTCCCGATTCCCCACCCCCCATGCACTCTTTCATAAATCCCTCTCATTCTTCCCACATGTCCATTGAAATCACCTCCAACTATCAATTCTTCATGCATCGGGATGTTCATCAAAATGTTGTCAAAATCCTCCCAAAACTTCTCTTTCACTCTTTCATCACATCCCACTTGCGGTGCATACACACTAACTACGTTCAGCATTACGTTTTCGAACATAACCTTTAAAACTATCAATCTATCATTAACTCTTTTTACATCCATCACGGTTTCTTTTAAATTACTATCTAACACTATTCCCACGCCATTCCTTTTCCCGTCACTTCCACAGTAGAAAAACTTGTATCCCTCACCAATTTCCCTCGCTTTTGTACCCTTCCATTTCGTTTCTTGTAAACATGCCACATTTATTCGTCTTCTTTTGAATACATCCGCTAACTCTCTGGCTCTACCAGTCATCGTCCCAACATTCCAACAAGCATACCTCAATCTCGCTTCCCGAGCTTGCTTCTTACGTCGCACCCGCCCGGTGTGGTGCAACAACCCTTGTCCACTTCCCGCAGGAGCCGGGTGCTGCCCCTGCGCGTCGCCTGCGGGGTACGCCCTAGTCCTATCGCACATCATTTCATTTTCACACATGTTGCAAGAGGTTTTGGCTTGAATTTTATAGTCGGCCGCCTGCCAGACACTAACCCTCCTTGGGAATGCGATTGCTGGTGGTTTACCCGTCACCATGCGGGTGACCCAGAGTGCTAGCTTTATTATTTGCACTGGGTCTTTAGCTCCCTTAGTCGCCTTTTACGACACCCAGGGGACGAAATGGGGTGGTCAGATTCTTTCTCCGTGACCGACACGGATGGTTAATAAAACTAATAAAACTTTCAGAATAATGTTTGTATAACGATCTATCGTCGTATCGTAACGTCCATCTTTTTTGGTCACTGTTGATTTTTTATAATGTTACTATATTGACTCTGAGAGCTTAAGTGTGTGGTGTGACCATTTTGTTCCATTATCCCCAAAATATTTTATATACTTTATTACTTTTTTTTTTTGTAATTACTTTTTTTTTTTTTAATATCTTAATTATCTTCTTTTGTGATGTTTTTTGTGTAATCTGTTGTAGATGAGGATTTACTTCGCCATCAATAACACTTAGATAGACCTCTACTAAATGTACAGATACCCTTTGAAAATAACACTGCCATGTCACTTTGTCAACATCAATGGTAAGTCAGCTAGAAATTAGCCGAATATATTTTACGTGTTTTTACAAAACCAAATTTTTTATACACTCCTCAACATAATCTACCTATCACATAATTTAGTTCCATGTTATCATGGAGGAGGATCGGTACCAACGCCAACAGTGACTACGCATTATCAAGCTCTATTCGGGTCTGATAAATTAATTGATTTATTAGCAGACATCGATCAGTATAATCGTTAAATGATCTTTCCAATGACACATACAAGCATATTTCGCCCGTAATTGTTCAGTGAGGACATTTTGCACATTCAGGTGGAGTAAAATGTGAAATGAAAATAAGTAATTATGCAAGTAAAAAGTTCATTATTTTGTTCATAAAGCAATCCAATTTTAGAACGGGAAACACATACGCGAACATTACCGATGCACTACAGAAGCGAGGCAGCCCCACCAGCATCCTAAACGCGTTATTATACTGAACGCGGAGGTAAGAACGCGAAGGTACTTAAACTTCTGCAAAGGTGTGCCATACAGGAGGCACTCTGTCAGGGCTTTTACCCCCAGCCTTAAAGACCATAACCACAGACTTTTAACAGTTATACGCCAAGCCATGTGCTTTGGCATAAGTCTCACACTGAACAACCAAAGACTGACGCACTCACCACCACCAGCAAAAAGTCCGTTCACATAGATGTTGGAAAGCTTTGGTGAGCTCACCCCCCCCCCCCTCTGCCACACCCCACACTCCAACCCGTACGGACGAGAAGCCCATCGCACAATGTGATCTGGTTTCCATACCAAAACTTTAAAATGGTAACGAGTTCTATCGGCAGAGGTCCAGTAAGCAAGCGTAAATCGGCGTCTCGCGCTTCACATAGTATGTGACAGCATGCTTAAGACACAAAGCTTCACTCTCCGTTGACAACCCAGCTCTGAATCCGAACTGGTTATCATGCAAGGTTACACTTTTATTTAATTACGTATTAAGCATGCTGTCAGAAACCTTCGATATCACAGTAGCTAGTGAAATGGGTCTATAGTTACTACTGTCGGCGAGGTCACCAGTTTTGTTTTTAGCAATTGGCACAACCACTGTTCGCATTATCTCACCAGGCAGGTAACTATGGCTCATGCAGAAGCTATACAGCATAGCAAGTACCCTAGCTAAGTGAGGGCCAGCATATCGGAGAAACTCACCAAAGTTTTTTTATAATCGACAGGTTTAGGAAGCATAGCGAACAAACATACAATCATTTATTTTTATTTATACATAGCTGATAACGATATAATTATGTAGATAAAGACAACGACAACGACACGATACGTGAAATGTAATTCCAAATGACAGTTGATGCTGCCATTATCCTTAGCTGCAAGTTGCCCACGTCTATTTGATCGATTTTGGAAAAAACTGTGATACACATTTCTCATACTTTTAACTGAAGAAAATGTACGCAAACTTTCAAGTCAATCGACAAATTCAACACATCATTTCACCCTCTTAGGGGTGGATTTTCAAAAAAACCTTTCGTAGTGAATACCTACTCTTCACAAAGAATACACTTTGAAAATTTCATGTCTCTAGGATCAGCGGTTTGGGCTGTGCGTTGATATTATTAGTCATGTATAGATAGACTATATCTCGGAAACGTGATGCTTGAAAGATTTTATCTCATAAAATACTTGATTGTATTGATAACAGCTATTGATTAAAATTGTTTTATGCGTGGTTGCTGTTTTAAAATAACACAAAATGGCGGAATTTAGGCAAGTCAAACAAACCGCTTTTTGAAAGCTGTGGGCGATATTGTCAACTTTCAGAATTCATCGCTTTAGCAACAATGATTTTTTAATTGAAAACTACATTAGAATAAAAGCAGTTGTGAGTGAGTTGGACTGTTTGAGCGTTCCGTATAAACTTGTAGGTATTTTGTTATCAAACTAAATATTGACGGTTTTTAGATGTTTTCCTTTTCATGTGCTGTAAGACCAAAGAAACGATGAAAGGACTGTGTGAAATATAATATTGGTAAGGGCAGGATAATGATGATGACCTGTGCTGTAAGACATTGCTCTTTGCCAAATTTCATGATTCTAGGTCAACGGGAAATACCCTATAGGTTTTGATTCCCTTGTGAAATCGCAAAATATGCAACATAAACGGTCTTATCTTTAGATCACGTTGACTTTTAAGTTTAATTTTTTCACTGTTCCAAAGAGCAGCATACTTGAGTATTTGATATTAATTTCATCTTGATACCTCCACGCCTTCCTTAGAAAAAGGGCCTTGACAGACGGTCAGTCGGATGGACAGATGGACAACAAAGTGATCCTACAAGCCTTTTAGGATAGGCATAAACGGAACTGAGGTACGGAACCCTAAACAGTAATAGTTTATTCCTAAACTCGGTGTGTAAAAAATAAATACCTATATATGTCGTCTATTACCTAAATAGGTAATAGACGACAAACAAACAAACTGATTCAAGTGAATCAGTTTGTTTTAGTACCTTCAATACAATTTGAATTATTCTCTTTAACTTAAGTAGTTTCTTTGTATGTGTGAGGTCAAATAAAGTAAGGCTGAGATTTAATTCAAGTATTTAAGAAGGCTATTTACTCCAATAAATTAACGGTGTAGGTAAATCAAGGAAAGTCAAGAAAACGAGAAAGCTAGGTAAGAAAAATTTGGTTTATTTCTTCAAAAAACTATCGATTAGGTATTAAAACGGCCAGCTTCCTCTGGTGTTGATTCTGTAGACAGAGGCTGCAGTTATCCTGAAAAAAAAAACAGATGTTTGTTACTTTTTTCATCAAATGGGTTCAGTAAGTTTTTGCACGACAATAACTACTGTACAGATTTAAATTTCATCAGAATAACACAAACTACATACAAGGTGTAAACAGCCCCTTCACGAAGTCGTCCACCAAGCATTATATACATTAAACGACTTTTTTTTTGAGTTGAAAAGTCATGTGTTATGGTAGGACTCAATGTAACGTACTCAAAACATTATGCTGATGGATGCACTGAATAATATCGGGTCGTGGAGGTTTTTACAGTAAAGTTACATTAAAACTTGTATTTTAATAAAAAACTTGTGAAAAAGTTGGAATTTTGACCCCCAATATTTCCGTAACTATAAGGTGAAAAAGGTATGGTCGAAAACAAAAAAAATATCCCAATGACGGGAGAAAACAAGTGCCTTTCCGCTTCGTTAAGAGTTCTTTTACAGTATTACAGAGTATTGGGAAAAAAATAATTGAAGTTAGTAGACATTAAAAACCATATTTTATCTACCAACGAATTTCTCAGAAGTAGCCACGGATTCTGGATATGACAATAGCCCGGTTTATGACAATAGGCTTACCTCCTATTACATGGGACGTAAACATAACTGGCGAAATGTGGGTGCACTATTAGGTACACCTCTGCCTAACCCTTCGGGGATTATATTAGCTATAGCTGTTTTGACATGGAAAAAATTCTATTGCGAGCAGGGTTTGAAGGAAGGGATTTCGAGAGCTGTGAGCAGGGTGCGATTGTCTAATTGGTTAAGACGTCCGGTGTACTAAATCGGAAGGTCGCAGGTTCAAACCCTGCTCGCACTAGAATTTTTATTTCCATGTCAAAACAGCTGTGGGAACTACAGCTGTTTTGACATGGAAATACGCAGGGTTTGCGTATAAAAATATAAAAAATTACATAAGCTACGAGTATGTTATGTAAGGATCAAATAAACACAGTAAAAATAGTAAATACTAGCTACATACCCGGTTATTTTATCTATATTTGTGTCACCAACGTGTAAAGCATCTCCTGTACACCTGTTAATGTTCATTTGCGTTATTGTGCTGCATGGATATCCAACTAGATTACTGTTGGACAAAGACGCAGCAAACAGCTCGTAGGCCCGGTTATGGCTACAAGAGTGGCTGAAGCAGCCTGGTTGGTTGCTTCCCCCGTTGACGTAGAAATTTACTTCTCCAATTGCTGTTCCTATACCGTTGGCATAGGAACAGGAATGAGGAAGACCTAAACCATCTGTGTGGATAACTTCGACGTAATCAGCGTCATCTCTTCTCAAGTGCCCAGAAGTGTTGATTTCCCATCCACGTCCATCTGGATTCAATCCTAGAAATTACAGTACACGTGATCAAAATCAAAATCAAAGCATTTATTTCAAGTAGGCCAGTTACAGGCACTGTAGAATTGTCAAAACAAAGACAACAGTAATAAATAAAAGTAGTCACAGTCCCAGTCACAAAGCATAAAAACAGTGAAAGTACTGTAGTTGCCCTTTCCCTAACGTAGATCTCTATGGAGAAGAACGGGCAAGAAACTCCATGGAGACTCTTTTAAATCAGAATACTTTTACGAAACCTTGGTTACATCATTCATGTTGAGATAGTAGATTATGTGAGAACGATGTAGCAAGATGAAGAATGATTTAAAAGTGTCCATAGTAAAAACAATTCAAAAATAAAATAATTAATTCAAATAAGCCGTGGCAACCAAGAGAAGATCAGTCACAACTGACAGCGCCCGTTAACGAACATGACGCATGTATCAACACCATTCCACTCAACCATTTTGAAGGAAACTAAATGATCCGACACACACGCCACCATCAGCGAGACATTTAAGTGAGCATGACATACTCTTAACCACCAGGGCAAATTCAAGTCAAGAAAAGACGTAGGTTTCAAGCGAATGAAAGCTGTCTAGTACATAGTACTCACTTAATATGGGCTATGTGGTTATAAAATACTAAAGAGATTGCACCCCTGTCCTTGTGGAGCAGGACCGGCATTGAGCCAAGCATTTTTATCAGCGATATAATCGCCCAACTTGTAATATGCTGGCTTACATAGTGTGCGTTTAATGCATGTTTTAAATTTCGTTTCATTCAGTTCAAGAATACTTTATGGAATTTTATTATAGTATCTCAAACAGTACCCCATGAAAGATGAGTCTACTTTACCGAGTCTGAAGCCTGGCTGAACTAATTGGTCTCTATTTCTAGTACCGTAATTGTGTCTGTCACCTATTTTATTAAAAAGATGTAGATTTTTTCTTACATACGTTATGTTTTCGTAGATATATTGACAATGTACCGTCATGATGTTAATTTCCTTAAACAGTTCCCTTAGAGAATCACGCCTACGAAGATTATATATGGCTCTGAAGGATCTTGATTGATAAGTAAAAAGGTTTTGAGTAATTTACAACGAAGTAAATTAGTATTTACAATGATGCATGATGGAGTTTGTACCGTATTTATCATTATAGTTCTAAAACTATAGCTTAATAAGAATTTTAACTGTTATCAAAAGTGACCACATAACGGTATGCACTTATTTCGTACATGAACTTTTTTTTTTCAATACGTAATTTTATGTAAAACATAACTTAAAATCATTTTTTAAACAGTAAAACTTCATAATGATTCATAGGCATCAAAATAAACCTCATTATTTAGGACGTCCTTACAAGTTTACGTCACGTTGCAAACATTATAGAAATGTTACCTATTTCTAAATGTATGAAAAAGTACCTAATCCCATTCCAAGAAAAAAAGCAGTTCTAGCGATTCTGATTTGATATTGATGACGATACTGACTTACAATGTAAGTAACTTATATTTAAATTGTAAAATACAGTGTAAAATGTTGAATAATTATATGAAACTCTCTTTCAAATTAATTATAATTATTGATTTGATCAGTACTGTCTCAGCAATAGTCACAATTATTTTGACAGCTGTCATTTTAATCGAGCTGTTTTATGAACTTTATGCCACGTTAGTGGACCACGGCATTCTTAGTTATGCTAAAAATAAAATAATAATAGTGGTGATATGACTCAAATGTGCCAAATATTCACTGCAAACCTATGATAGATCACCAAAATACAGGGTGTAAACGGCCCCTTCACGAAGCCGTCAACCCAGCATTGTGTTCATTAAACTTACTAACTTTACGCAAAAATTATTTCTGGGAAACGACTTTTTTTTGGGTTGAAAAATCAAGTTGTACGGTAGGACCCAATGTAACGCACTCAAAACATTGTGTTGATGGAAGGAATTAATAGTACGAGGATGTGGAGGTGTTCAGATAAAAATCTTACATTAAAACAATGTATTAAAAAAAAACTTGTAAAAAGTTAGAACTTTGACCCCCAATAAGGTACAGACTAGAAAAAAAATGATCGCAATGACGGGGAGAACAAGTGCCTTTCGGCATCGTTAAGAATCTTGTTACACACTGTATAAAAGAAAGGTCCCACTTACCAGTGATTCTACCAACTTTGTTTTCTAGTTGTCTGCTAGCTAAGCCGGCAACATGAGCTCCAAGGCCAAAGCCCACCAAATGCAAGTTTTTCACATCCGCCACCACGTGGTTCGAATGGTATAGTACCTTTAACTCTGATATAAACGTGGCCAATTCAGTAGCTATTAATTGAACTGTTGTTGACGCTGTCGTGTAAGATGTACTAGCGTCGTCTTCCCAGTCGACCTCTATGATCTGATCATGTTGTCGATGGATTAATGTTTCTGAAAGAAATCGTGAAATAAAATTACCATACAATCATCATCATCATTTCAGCCGAAAGACGTCCACTGCTGGACAAAGGCCTCCCCCAGGTGTTCCCACATTGACCGGTCCCGTACGACTCGCATCCAGCGGATCCCTGCAACCTTCACCAGGTCATCGGTCCACCTGGAAGGGCTCCCCTTCCAACGCAACGTCTTCCGGTTCGCGGTCGTCACTCCAGAACTTTTCAGCCACATCGGCCATCCGTTCTGCAAACAAGGTGCCCTGTCCACTGCCACTTAAGTTTGGCTATTCTTTGGGCTACGTCGGTAATCTTGGTTCTCTGGCGGATTTCCTCATTTCTAATTTGATCACGCAAAGAAACACCGAGCATAGCCCTCTCCATTGCCCTTCGGGCATACAATATGATATGTAAATTAATCACACTCACATTTTAATAATGGTAAGGGTTAGATTAGACGTTTAACAACACAATCAGAAATCAGTGTGAAATTTAAGTTTAAGTAAGCTGTTTAGATGATGAAATAGTACTTACCGTTTCTGATTATGAAATTGAAATCGTCCGACGGCGCTCCAAGGTGCCCATGAATCAATATCACTGTACTGCCACCAGCATTTTCCACCGCGCCGCCGATGGCCAGGTCTGTTCCTCTTGGGTTAGCCCTTAACAGACACGAATTTATTTATTATAACTAGAAGACGGGATATTTACCATGTTTATTGTTTTTGCCATACGTGAGGGGAGTGACAGATAAGGTTGCCAACATTCTTCGGAAATACGCCGTAAAGACTATCTTCACTCCTTTCAAAAAAGTGTCTCAGATGCTGCGTTCGCCGAAGGATAATTTTCCACTGGAAAAGCCCGGTGTTTACAAAGTGGACTGCAGTTGCGGCAAGTCTTATATCGGTCAGACGAAACGTACGGTGGCTTGTCGAATATCGGAACATATCAGGGCGGTGAAGAACAACGACACCCAAAAATCAGCCATAGCTCAGCATCTCCTGGAATCAGGATCGAACCACTGGATTGAGTTACACAACCCTCAGGTCATCTCGACAGAACGCCACTATATCCCTAGACTCGTTAGAGAAGCTATTGAAATCACCAAATATAAGAACTTCAATCGGGAGGATGGGTTTCAACTGTCGAAAGCCTGGAAACCAGTGGTCCAGCTGTGTAAAAAGCGGAATAGTGCCGAAAAAAGTTCGCGAGCAGACACAGTGAGTTTCGTGTGTCGGGAACAGAATAGAGTTGTGAGTGACAGTGGTAGCGGTACTGAGTGCAAAAAACGAACAAGAAAGAGGGTAGACCGATTTGTCTGCTCATAAACACCCACCCGCAATAACTTCAGTTTATCCGTGATCATGGTGCTTGCAACAGCGCCGAAATATCGGGAACTCAAAGAAAACAATAAACATGGTAAATATCCCGTCTTCTAGTTATAATAATTTTAGTGACCATGAAAGTTTAAAACGAATTTATTTGTAGGTTATCTCACAATGACACACATATCGCTTATACCTGATCGTTTCCATCAAATCTTTCTTATTAAGGCAACGATTTAGGCATCACCTAGTTTAAGTGAAAGGTGACAAAGGGTACAAGGCTTCAGGCCTTGTACAATGTTTATAAATATTGGCAAAATTTATAAAAAAATCCTACTTTTTCAAATCACAGCACACAGCTGGAACTTATTTTTTTAATTTATACCCGTTTTCACACACACTAGGTGACCCCTAAATTATTGCCTAAATAAGAAAGATTTTATTTGATTTGTAAAGTCCACAAGTGAAACCTTATAAAATATTTATTTATGTAGTAACTATAATTATCATATTTATTAATAAAAAACGTAATAATGAACCTTTTTTTTTGTTTTAGTCTATGCATAGATGTATCGCACACTGCGATGCATCTATGCATAGATGCATGCATCTATGCAGTTTACTTACTGATTGAAAAGTACATATTTAGTCCGCTGTCCATAACACACTGAAACATAAAATTAAAATATTTCATTACATACATTCATGGGGATTAACACAAAAAATAGATTAGCCGCACATTCTTCTTCTTAGCGTGTCGATGGCAATCTAAATTGATTCATCCCAAAATTTGGCGATATTTTTGACACTTTCAGTAGCGTCCAACAGCTTCTGTAATGTACAATCACAACAGGACAGGCAAGACACGATGTCAAATGTCCCATCGGTTGTGGAACAACACCAAACTCCAGGGCAGAATCATTTATGAAGCTCCACCAGCATAACCGCATCATAACCTACGATGCGTAACTGGTGGAATGTACCTAGCTTATTACTATGCCACGGCAGTGGCTCTTCTCATAAAGAGGAGGTTTGAGTAGTAATCACCACATTTGCTTAAAACGGATTGGCTATTTAAAACTTATATTAACTTTATGTCCAGATTTCGTAACGATTTTCTCTTTTATCGATGTCACTGACATCCAATAAAGTTGCATTGGTAGGTCCTTGTACGGGTTTGAAACTCACCGTTCATGCACCAAGTGTGGGTACACTTCGTGCATGAAAGATGAGTTTGTAAACATAGGACCACCACCAAATATTTAAAATAATAATATAATAAACATAAATTGTTATAGCAGGGCTCCCCCTAATGCAACAATGTACTAACTTAACTCATAGGTGCAATAGACAATAGTTAGATAATAATCATAAAGTTGTGGTGTACTAAACACATCCGATCACTTCTTTTATTTTCCAAAGAAGACAGTCTGTGATAATAAAAGAAATGAAATATACGAATCACCAGTTACTTATTCAACGTAATAGGGGGCGAACTTATTGCCATCAACCGAACACAAATTCAGACTCCGTGCTGCTAATCCAAAATGCGAGTGTATTATAAAGGTATGCTTCTGCCTAATCCTTCTAAGATTACAGGAATAATATAATTTAATATGAAACTAACTTACCTGCTAGAGCAGTCAGAAGAATGGCGAACTTCAACATATTGCTTGATCGGTCGTTCCCTTACTGAGCAATATTTGTAAATTCGTTTGTTTTTATAATTTTCCGACAACTGTTGTCAAACCAGATTATCAATATGATAGCTAAACTTTTGCGTAATCAAAACTTAAATTTATCATCAATCATTCATTTATTTTTTAGCCCAAAGATATCGATAGCTGATCGTTAGAAAAAGGGTGCTATGATAAGATGATAAACAATCTCTATGTTATTGAATACTATTGTGATATTATCTTTTTTTGCTATATCCGCTCGCTTGCTTTCGATTGCAAAAAAGCCTTCGAACTTTGCTTATGAAATTTGACATTATACACGCGGTGCGGCCGCCCTCAACTTTTTTCACAATTTTACGTAAAAACGCGGCTCATTAGAACTTGATCTCTTAAATTAGATGAACGAATCAAAAACATTGTAGGCGAATTCATGAAAGACCTTTTAGAAGTGCTTAAATCGATTAAGATTTATTAACATTATTAGAAAGATGATAAAAAGAGTAATCTTAATCGAAATCCATCTTTTAAAATTGATCCATCCATCCGTCATATTAATATAATTTACTTTATAAATACAAGTTAAAGTTTGGTTTAAATTGGGACAGGGGTTTCTTTCAGAATTTTAAATTAACCACATGTATTCTTCATTATATTTTTTCTTCGATTGTACCTAACTGTCAAATCCATGAAACTGGCTTATGGAAACTGTCGAGTTGACGCAACTGTCAAATTCACACAACTGTCCAATCAGCGAAACTGTCTAATCAACGATACTAGTGAATTAAATAAACTGACGAGTTAGGGAAACTGCCCAGTGTTACGCGAACTCCTTTATTATTTACTTTTTTTTGATTATATTCGTACTACTCGTATAGTATTTTATTATTAAAGTAAGCTGATAATGTTCGATTTTGTAAACATGGAGCTGTATTAATTTGGAGAGCAGGTGTTCATGCATGTAACTGAAGGTTGAAAAAAAAAACGACGGTGACGCCGACAATACGACAATACATGAAAACACTGGTAATACTAGTTCATAGGAATATTTCGGGTTTCTATGACCTGGTCCTGAATCGCTATCATAAACCTTTCCGTCTAAGGAACGTTCTCCATGCTTTAACAATTCGTTCGACGCTAACTTGTTGACGTTAGGTTGATTAAGGTTGGGTTCAGTGACTTTTGGGTCCGTTCAGTGATTTTTATCTTTCGGTCAGTCTGTTGTTCATTACTTTGTGTTGTCCTGTCATACATGATCAAAGGGGTTAGTTTCTTGTCATTATACGCAACGGCTTTGAGTAGAGTTGAAGTGAAACTTTTATTATCAAAGTATGTTCTCAATGTTATTATTTGCTTGTTATATAGGTTAGTGATATTTATTATTTTTCCACCGTCGTTCCTTGGTAGTGTGAGTCTCTGTACACTTGACCTTGAATGGTGAGTCCTGTGTTTAGTGAGACTGGTGTTTATTATCCTTTGTAAGTTTTTGAGGTCGGTCTTGTTTCATTTTATGATGCCAAAGGAGTAGATGAGAATGTGGATGGCAGTGTTAATAGCTTTAATGGTGTTTTTAGCGTTTATTTCAGTGTTAAATATTGTTTTTAACCTATGCTTAAATTGCTTAGTGAGTTTAGTTTTGATTTCCTTGCGCATAATCTGTTTAGCATGTGTATTGTAAATACTAGATATTTAGACGTCCCGTTTTCGTCTAATGAATCTATTGTCGCGCCTGTTTGCATTTGGTATGAATGTTTATATGTATTTCCTGCTCTTATTGAATTAATTTTTCATTTATCAATCCCAAACTCCATAGCTATATCTTTTAAGAATTGTTCAGTTACATCAGGTAGTTCATATAAGTCATTAGGAGACGATGCATAAAATTTGATGTTATCCATATAAAGAATGTGGATAGTGCCTCGTGGACTCGTATTGTTATCAGATCTTGTTTGATTTGTTGTTGATTTCTGTAAGGATCGATTAAATTGTTTTTCGTAATTCCTAAGCTGGTTATTCTGTGTTTTACAAAGTGTGCATTTAGTGTATCTATTGTCTTTTTTTAATACTGTTAGTTTCTGTTTTAGAGTATCTAGAAAATGTTCAAGTTGTGTGTTAGGTTGTTCGTGTGATGTATGTATTCTGTGGTCTTTTAATATTATCTCAACAGCTTTGATTAGTTTTCTGCTGCTAACGCCTTGAATATACTGAGTTAATCTTCCAATTTTGGCCCTGATTGTCCTATTTTGTTTTCTGACCTTTTTTGCCATTTAGTTGAAGTCCACTACTACTGTCTACTCCTGTACCGCCTTTGCAGCTGTCCACGCAGCGCAGTAGATTACTGTATGGATATTATTGAAATTTGTGTCACTGGTAACTTGTTCTGGCGAAATTACTTTGTTTATGTAACTAACTACATATATTCGCTAACTTTTTTGATTACTTTTGCTTGGGTATGTCACTCCTTTGGGTGTCTTTGTAGTACAGTAGTGTTTGTGAGAATATTTCATCTATTTCAGGATTTCTAACTAGGCTTGTGTTCTGTATTAAGATGTATAGGGTGTTCTGGTCCAAGTTATTAATATTACCGTCTTCTATTTCTACTCCTATATTCTCTGTTTGTGGTGGCTCTATATTTTCTATTTCTATATTTCAGTGTCTGTGTGTAAATAATGTCCATTTCCTACGTCTGTATTTGACATTCTACTGTCAACTTGCTTTTGCACTCTGTTTCAAATAATTCATTTTCTACTAGTATTCCAGTAGTACGGCTACAGGTATTAAAATCAATTTTTAGTACATGTAGCCATGCTACTGGATTCATGCTGGTATTAACTATTACTCTTTTTTGGTCCGAAATGCATTGTTCGGATAACTGTGATAAACGGAGGTAACATTCTATGAATTTTAAATTTTTTTTTTTTTGCCAATCTGTCATATCCCTCTCATTTTTGTTGTCCTAAAATACATTTCATAATTGTTTCATTAAGTTCGTTGGACCATCGTCCTTAGTTTAGGTTCTGATTATAAGTGTGGTTGTGTGTCCGTTAGAGATGACGGAAACTCTGGTAATTCTAAGTCATTGTTGTGAGTTCTTAAATGGTTGCTTACTTCAAGCCTGACTGTATCGTATGTGGTGGAAAGTAATAACTTCTGAGAAACTATTGCTCTTCTTTGATCTCCAATTCTTTGCTTGGAGACTTTCATATTTGGATTTTTTTCAAAAAATCAGAGGAATGGTACCCGTGTTCAAAATACATTCTGTGACTTTTCTTATAATTTCCCATTATAAATCTTTTATTAGACGTAACTTCAAAGTTTTGTCGCCACTTTTGCTGACAGCTGTCATTCCAGTCAAGTTATATTTCAAGGACTATACCTAGAATATGATTAACACAAAGCACCTGTGTTGGTACTTTAAAAAAAACAGCCACAACTACATATGGACGGTTTTCAGATTTTTTCCTTAACATGTCCTGTAAGACCAAAGAAACGATGAATTGAAAGCTGTGTGAAAGATGATATGGCTAGAAAGGAAGTGACCACAAAGTGATTCTAAAACGGTTTCTTTTTAACGAGTGAGGTACGGAACCCTAATGAGTAATGATTTTTTCGTGAACTGAGTGTATCATCTATTACCTTATTATATAGGTAGTGTACTTGAATAAGTTTGTTTTAGAACCTTCAATACAATTTGAATTATTCTCATAAACTTAGGTAGTTTCTTTGTACGTGCTATGTCAAATTAAGTGAGGCTGAGATTTAATTCAAGTATTTAAGAAGGCTATTTACTCCAATAACTTAATGATGTGGGTAAAGTTAAGGAAAGTCAAGAAAATAAGTATTTAGGCAGGTAAGAAAAATTGGTTTATTTTTTCAAAAAACAATAGATTATTAAAACGGCCAGCTTCCTCTGGTGTTGATTCTGTAGATCGAGGCTGCAGTTATCCTGAAAAAAAAAACATATGTTTCTTACTCTTTTCATTAAATCAGTTAAATTTTTTTTTTTTCACGACAATAACTACTGAACGAATTTAAATTTAACTTTACAGTAATAAAGCTTGTACATCAAAATAAAAAATAAACTACGTACAAGGTATAAACGGACCCTTCACGAAGCCATCAACCAACCATTCTGTAACCATCAAACTAAGTAACTCTACGCAAAAGTTAATGCTGGAATCGACTTGGTTTTTGCGGTGAAAAGTCATGTTTTACGGTAGGACTCAATGTAACGCACTCAAAACATTGTGCTGATGGATTCACTGAATAATATGGGGTCATGGAGGTATTTACAGTAAAGTTATTACAATTTCCTTCAGTAAAATCTCAGTAGCAGCCACGGAGTCTGGATTTATGTCCGGTTGATGGCAATAGGGTTGCCCCCTACTACATGGGACGTAATCATAATTGGCGAAATGTAGGTGCACTATTATATACATCTCTGCCTTTGGGGTTTTCAGGCGTGATGTTGTGTTAGGATCAAATAAACACAGTAAAAACAGTAAGTTCTAGCTACATACCCGGTTATTTTATCTATATTGGTGTCGCCGACGAGTAAAGCATCTCCTCTACACCTGTTAATGTTCATTTGCGTCATTAGCCTGCATGGATATCCAATTAGATTACTGTTAGACAAAGACGCTGCAAACAGCTCATAGGCCCGGTTATGGCTACAAGAGTGGCTGAAGCAGCCCGGTTGGTTGCTTCCCCCGTTGACGTAGAAATTTACGTCTCCAATTCCTGCTCCGATACCGTTGGCATAGGAACAGGAATAAGGTAGCCCTATACCATCTGTGTGGATAACTTCGACGTAATCAGCGTCACGTCTTCTCAAGTGCCCAGAAGTGTGGATTTCCCATCCACGTCCATCTGGATTCAATCCTAGAAATTACAGTACACGTGATTGAAAAGTAAAAAAGTTTTGAGTAGTTTTACAACGAAGGATAAGTACAATGAGGCAGGATGGAGTCTGTACCTTATTTATCATTATAGTTCTAAAACTATAGCTTAATTAGAATGTTAACTCTCAGCAAAAGTGACGACATAAAGTTATGCACTTATTTCGTACACAATATTTTTTTTTCAAAACATTGTTTTATGTAAAACATAACATAAATCATCATCAATCATCATTCTAAAGCAGTAAAACTTCATAATGATTCATAGGTATTAAAATAAAGCTCATTATTTAGGACGTCCTTACAAGTTTACGTTACGTTGCAAAAATTTGAGAAATGGTACCTATCTATAAAAGTAGGAAAAAATACCTATTCCCATTCCAAGAAAAAAATCAGTTCTAGCGTTTCTGGTTTTGGTGATGATGATGACGATACTGACTTACAATGTAAGTAACTTATATTTAAATTGTAAAATATTGAATATCTGAAACTGTCTTTTAAATTAATTATAATTATTGATCTGATCAGTACTGTCTCAGCAATAGTCACAGTTATTTTAACCGCTGTCATTTTAATCGAGCTGTTTTATGAACTTAGCTGAACTGAACGCCACGTTAGTGGACCACGGCATTCTTAGTTATGCTAAAAATAAACAAAAATAGTGGTGATATGGCTCAAATGTGAAAAATATTCACTAAAAACCTATGACAGATTACCAACATACAGGATGTAAACAGCCCCTTTACGAAGCTGTCCACAAAGCATTGTGTACATTAAACTCGGTAACTTTACGCAAAATACATTTCTGGGAAACGACTATTTTTTGGGGTGAAAAATCAAGTTGTACGGTAGGACTCAATGTAACGCACTTAAAACATTGTACTAATGGATGGAATGAATAGTACGGGGGACGTGGAGGTGTTTAAATAAAAATTTAACATTAAAACAATGTTTTAAAAAAAAAACTTGTGAAAAGTTAGAACTTCGACCCCCAACAAGTTATAGACTAGAAAAAAAAATATCTTAATGACGGGGAGAACAAGTGCCTTACGGCATCGTTAAGAGTCTTGTTATACACTTCATAAAAGAAAGGTACCACTTACCAGTGATTCTACCAACTTTTTTTTCTAGTTGTCTGCTAGCCATGCCGGCAATATGAGCTCCAAGACCAAACCCAACCAAGTGCAGTTTACTCACGTCCACCCCTGAGCATGCAGACGTCCTGTCAAGATCATTTTCAGGACCACCGGGAGTGACAGTGGGAGAATTCTCTTCTGATCCTCCACTTTCACCAGATCCACTATTATCGCCAGAGCCATCACAGTTTCCATGTGCAACTAACCATCTTATGAATCCGCTTAGCTCATTAGCTAATAGTGGTACATATGAAACTGCGGTTGAGTAACTATGGCGAGCTTCATTTTCCCAGTCAACCACTATGGCGTTAAATGCTCCTTGAAACTCGAATAATTCTAAAATAAAAATAAAAAATGGGTGAAACCACGTAATGAAATCTCATTATTGCTAATTCAAGTTGAAACAAAAGAAATACTGAAGGGATTGCAGTTGCGTTACCAAAAGTGTTATTAGACATTTCTGTAAATAAGGTCATACTGGGACTAAGACATACAGGACTTACTTACCCCTGATGATTAGTGTATTGAATTCGTGGCCCACTCCTCCACCGTGCCCATGGATCAATATGATTGTTTTGTTTTCTAGTTTGAATTCATTCGGCAAAAAACTGTCGGTCCGACTCATATTCACAGGTTCTTGCCGGTTAGTCCTTATAAAATAAAATTAAGAGTCAATTAGGTTGTGTAAACTGAAAATTCACTGTTTACAAAACTGCGAGCAAAAGATTATGACTGAGTCTGTTCCGTCGCCTGTTAAAGTAAAAATAATTATGTACTATTGTACTTACACTGTGAATAGGCGATATTGTCTTTCTGCTTGTGCTACATGAAACACTGCAAAAAAAAAAGAAAAATTTGAATGATGAAGAATCCAGGATGATGATGGTGTTGACAGACTCTTTGATGGGGTGTTGTCGTTATGATTACCGTTTCCTTACCTGGTAGCGTTAATTATGGAAATTACGTCGATTACTAATGAAAGATGACTTTGAATGACTTTAAATGAACAGCTAGGTTAGTTTCTATAGCAGGGTTAACAATACCACCGGCAATAGCAGCTGCTGCCCAGGCGTCTTCGTGCTTTCCCGTGAGAATGCAGGCGGTAGGCTCTAATTGTTGGGCTCCGTTTCCGATACCGTTAGGATTCTATGTTTTGACTATTTTGAATGTTTTACTTGCAATAATTTTACTATGTAACCTATAAGACATGATAGGTACAATGACAACAACACCTAGATAACGGAGATGATAAGGATTATTAAATAAAGTAACTTACCTGCCACGACAGCCAAAATAATGCCAAATTTCAACATTTTCCTTGATTGACCGTTTCCTTACTGATCATAATTTACAAATTCGTTTGTTTTTATAATCGGTTGACTATGATCGTGACAATAGATTATACCAGATAACACAGTGTGATAAACTACCCTTTTAATGAAAATTGAAATACCTTTGCTTATCACAATTTATTAAAATAAAATTAAATCTGTTTAAACCACTAAGTAGTTTTTACGACAGAGCTGTGCAGGTGGCAATATACTGATCGGGTATTATTTGAGTCCATCGACACGCAAAGAAAAAGAAGTTTTTTATCTTCAGAAACCGATTACGTAAATATTTTCAGTATATAGTAATTTTAACGAAAAGTAATTCCTACGTATCGTTTTTATTTAATCAGAACAATACGTTTAATGATCCAAAAAGTAAGCTTTATAATGAGGAAGCTTTCCTTGTATTATGTTCTACGTTTTTTTAAGGTCAAGAAGGTCTTCCCTATTTTAAAAGACAATATTCGGATCAAGTATGTACACTTTGAAGGACGCTGGTGGAAGGTTTTCTTGCCATTTCCTTTATGCGTCCAGAAGATTCGAATGACGATGACGAATGGAAGTCAAAGTTCAACTTGTAGCAAAAATTTTCACTTTTAAAAGAAAAGTTCGTAACCCATTTAAGTCGGAATAAATAGCTCTCTCTATAACGTTTTTTATTTTGGTATAAATTTGTTAAAATATTTGTAAGTTTATTTTATTTGCATATGTTTATTAGTATCAATATAAGTGTACACATTTTCGAAAGCAAGATTTTTTTTAATATTTATTTTGTACCCTATCACAATTGTTTCTTATTTAACCCAAAGGTTGACTCTTAGAGAATGCCTTGTGTCATTAAGTCCGCCTGTGTACTACTATAATATTGAACATGAAGTTTTAATAAATAATTATGTATTTGTCGGAGATTTATGATTAAGATCTTTTTGCTACAACGCCGTTTGTGTGAAGTCCGCTCTGATCTCAGAACATTTCTTCAAGTTCTGAATCTGATGTCGAGAATAACAGAATGTTTTCACCAAAGCGGTACTTTGTTAGCTGATTGCCATTCATATATCACCTCCAGGCAGTGTGTTAAAACCTCCTGCAATGCGCTTGGGAACAGCTTAGGTGAGAGTGGATTACCTTGTTTGAGACCTTTTTTAATGTTGAATTTTGGATTAGAAATATGTAATTTAATGTTCGAAGAGGTACTTTGACGGATGGTAACAATCATGTCAGTGTTTGTGTGCGATACGTTTTGGGAATCTAAGGTATAAAATAATTACTGAGTGATGGTCTGTATGCCAAATGCCTTGGTATGGTCCATTAATACTGGGTAAAGTGGTTTGCTAAATTCTCAGAAAATCTATGACTTGGTTGATAGTATGGTGGTGATTGGTTGCAGATAATTTTTACCCAACTAGGCAAAGCAAAAAGGAGGGTTATGATTTAGTCTGGTATACATGGGGGTAATATGTATGTTCATCTGTTCCCTCACATTTTCTAAACTACTCATCACAACTGAACTCAAGAACTAAAAAATCACAACCACCACCTCCATCATAAGCTTTAGGACAAAGTAGCATATGACCACGGCTATCCTCTGGACATCACTATGAATACGTATTAAATACTTTAAAATATGTAAGTTGTTTATTTAATAGACGTTAAATATTGAATAGTTTGTACAAAACAATTTCAGATGACAATAAATGGCGACAATTCTTGTTTCATACTTTTTAAAGTGTGATTTTTCAGTAGTCGGGTTTTAGTTTTTCAACTTACTTCTGGAGTCAAAATAATGGTCGATCGGCACGTTACAGAGGAATTTGGCCGGAGTGTAAGATAGTGTTGCAAATATGATGTGAGGTAAGAGAACGTTTCGCCCTTGCTGTGAAACTTCTGATGTTAGGCCGTCCGTTGCAGGGGTTTTATTGTATTGAAACTCACGAAGAGACCGTTGAACCTTGTAGGGACTGATAGGATGCACGGGGTCAGGGCAATAATACCTAGTGAAGTGTTTAGACTGTTTGCGTTGACCAAAGTAAAGATTTTTGTAGCTGTATCGATAATTTTTCTTGAACTAAGTACTTTTTTTCTTCGATATTTGTCATTTGTGTTAGAAATTCTGACCTTTCCCGTCGTGATTCCCTGTCCGGCAGTTCTCTTTAACAGCCGCCAGTTGTTACTTAATAAAACTTTTATAACAATGTTTGCATAACGATCTATCACACTTTCGTCGTATCGTAACGTCCATCTTTTTTGGTTATCGTTGTATCTTTTTTATATAATGTTACTGTATAATGGCTCTGAGAGCCGTGTGTAGTGTGACGACCATTTTGTTCCATTATCCCCAAAGTATTTTATAAACTTTTTATACCTTAATTACCTTCTTTTATGATGTTTTTTTGTGTAATCTGTTGTAGATGAGCACACTTAGATAGGCTTTCACTATAAGTACAGATACTCTTTGAAAATAACACTGCCATGTCACTTTTTCAACATCAATGGTAAGTAAGCTAGAAATGAGCCAAACATATTTTACATGTTTTTACAAAACCAAATCTTTTATTCACTCCTCAACATAATCTGCATATCACATAATTGAGTTCCATGATAAAGGAGGATGGGCACCAACGCCGACAGTGACTACGCATTATCAAGCTCTATTCGGGTCTGATAAATTAATTGATTCAATAGCAGTCATCGATCAGTATAATCGTTAAATGATCTTTCCAATGACACTTACAAGCATATTTCGCCCGTAATTGTTCAGTGAAGACATTTTGCACATTCAGGTGGAGTCAAATGTGAAATGAAAATAAGTAATCATGCAAGTAAAAAGTTTATTATTTTGTTCATAAAACAATCCAATTTTAGAACGGGAAGTCCCTTCTTGTGTTGATTCTGTAGACTTGAATTTGACTGAAACACAACAAAAATTTCTTTAAAAACATTCTTATTAAGAAAAAAGTAGGTGTTCAAGTTCAGAGGTTTTAGAAAATGCTGCGATAAAGCGCAGAAAGTGCTCTTTTCAGTCTACAAGTAAGCAAGTACTTGGCAGGTACAGAGAGGAACTCACCAAATTTTTATTACAATCGACAGGTTTAAAAAGCGTAGAGGACAAATAAACCTACAATCATTTATTTTTATTTAAATATAGTTGAAAACGATATTTATGTAGATTAAGACAACAACAACGCAGGACACGTGAACCTTTCTTAGTGGACACCTACTATTCACAAAGAATACACCTTCCAAATTTTATGTTTCTAGGATCAGCGGTTTGGGCTGTGCTTTGATATTTCAGTCAGTCAATCATGACTTTGAATTTTATATGTATGGATAATATCTCGGAAACGTGATGCTTGAAAAGATAAAAAAAATTATAAAAATTTTATCTTTTATAATCAAGTATTATAAAAGAGAGCAGCGGTGGCCTAGTGGTGGAGACCCCGACTTACGAGCAGTAAGTCGTGGGTTCTAACCCAGCCAGGCGCATTACTTTGTTAAAATTATTTCATAACCGTACTGCTCTCAAAACGGTGAAGGAAAACATCGTGAGGAAACCGGCATGTCCTAGAACCAAAAATTCGAAGACATGTGACATCTACCAACCCGCACTGGGCCCGCGTGGTGAATTATAGCCCATTCCCTCTCATGGAGAGGAGGCCTGCGTCCCAGCAGTAGGAACATTAATAGGCTGATTATACTTATGCTTATGCTAATCAAGTATTGTTTATAAAAGATAAAATTGATTTTATTGAGGTAGACCGCGGCGAAGGTGGTGTAACGATATGATCTCGTTTTCAGGGCGAACATGGCCAGATATCGCACAGGACAGAGAGGAAAGGGGAGGCCTTTGCCCAGCAGTGGGACACTCAAACAGACTAACAAACAAAAACAAACTTGATTGTATTGATAACAGCTATTGATTAAAATTGTTTTATGCGTGGTTGCTGTTTTTAAAATAACATAAAATAGCGGAAGTTAGCAAGTCAAACATATTCAAACCCCTTTTTGAAAGCTGTGGGCGATATTGTCAACTTTCAGAATTCATCGCTTTAGCAACAATTTCAAAAACATTAGCAAATGTGAGCGAGTTGGACTCGTTCAACGAGCGTTCCGTATAAACTTGTAGGTATTTTGTTTTCAAACTACATATTAACGGTTTTCGGATGTTTTCCTTTTCATTTTGCTGAAAGACCAAAGAAACGATGGATGGACTGTGTGAAAGATAATATTGGTAAGGGCAGGATAATGATGATGACATGTGCTGTAAGACATTGCTCCTTGCCAAATTTCATGATTCTACGGGAAGTACCCTATAGGTTTTGATTCCTTTGTGGAACAGCAAAATATGCAACATAAACGGTCTTATCTTTAGATCACGTTGACTTTTAAGTTTAATTTTTTCACTGCTCCAAGGAGTAACATACTTGAGTATTGGATATTAATTTCATCTTGATACCTCCACGCCTTCCTTAGAAAAAGGTCAGTCGGATGGACAGATGGACAACAAAGTGATCATACAAGCCTTTTAGGATATTCAAAAACGGAACAGGTACGGAACCCTAAACAATACAATTGATTCAATACAATTTGAATTATTCTCTTTAACTTAAGTAGTTTCTTTGTATGTGTGAGGTCAAATAAAGTAAGGCTGAAATTTAATTCAAGTATTTAAAAAGGCCATTTACTCCAATAAATTAACGGTGTAGGTAAATCAAGGAAAGTCAAGAAAACAAGAAATTAGCTGGGTAAGAAAAATTTTGTTTATTTCTTTAAAAAACAATCGATTAAGTATTAAAACGGCCAGCTTCCTCTGGTGTTGATTCTGTAGACAGAGGCTGCAGTTATCCTGAAAAAAAAAACCAGATGTTTGTTACTCTTTTCATCAAATGGGTTCAGTAAGTTTTTGCACGACAATAACTACTGTACAGATTTAAATTTCATTAGAATAACACAAACTACATACAAAGTGTAAACGGCCCCTTCACGAAGTCGTCCACCAAGCATTATGTACATTAAACGACTTTTTTTTGGGTTGAAAAGTCATGTGTTATGGTAGGACTCAATGTATGCTGATGGATGCACTGAATAATATGGGGTCGTGGAGTTATTTACAGTAAAGTTACATTAAAACTTGTATTTTAATAAAAACTTGTGAAAAAGTTGGAATTTTGACTCCCAATATCTCCGTAACTGTAAGGTGCCAAAGGTATGGTCAAAAACAAAAAAATGATCCCAATGACGCGAGAAAACAAGTGCCTTTCCGCTTCGTTAAGAGTTCTTTTACACCCATTACAAAGAAGTGAGAAAAAAAAAATTGAAGCTAGTAGACAATAAAAACAATATTTTATCTACCAACGAATTTCTGAGAAGCAGCCACGGAGTCTGGATTTATGCCCGGTTTAAGGCAATAGGCTTGCCTCCTATTACATGGGACGTAAGCATAACTGACGAAATGTGGGTGCACTATTAGGTACACCTCTGCCTAACCCTTCGGGGATTACATTAGCTATATTATGTTAGAATCAAATAAACACAGTAAAATCAGTAAGTACTAGCTACATACCCGGTTATTTTATCTATATTTGTGTCGCCAACGAGTAAAGCATCTCCTCTACACCTGTTAATGTTCATTTGCGTTATTGTGCTGCATGCATATCCAAATAGATTACTGTTGGACAAAGACGCAGCAAACAGCTCGTAGGCCCGGTTATGGCTACAAGAGTGGCTGAAGCAGCCTGGTTGGTTGCTTCCCCCGTTGACGTAGAAATTTACTTCTCCAATTTCTGTTCCTATACCGTTGGCATAGGAACAGGAATGAGGAAGACCTAAACCGTCTGTGTGGATAACTTCGACGTAATCAGCGTCATCTCTTCTCAAGTGCCCAGAAGTGTGGATTTCCCATCCACGTCCATCTGGATTCAATCCTAGAAATTACAGTACACCTGATCAAAATCAAAATCAAAGCATGTATTTCAAGTAGGCCAGTTACAGGCACTGTTGAATTGTCGAAACAAAGACAACAGTAATAAATAAAAGTAGCCACAGTCCCAGTCACAATGCATAAAAACAGTGAAAGTACGGTAGTTGCCCATTCCCTAACGTAGATCTCTATGGAGAAGAACGGGCAAGAAACTCCATGGACACTCTTTTAAATCAGGATACTTTTACAAAACCTTGGTTACATCATTCATGTTGAGATAGTAGATTATGTGAGAACGATGTAGCAAGATGTGTACGTTTAAAGTGTCCATAGTAAAAACAATTCAAAAATAAAATAATTAATTCAAATAAGCCGTGGCAACCAAGAGATGGACAGTCACAACTGACAGCACCCGTTCACGAACATGACGCATGTATCACACCTTTCAACTCAACCATTTTGAAGGAAACTAAATGATCCGACACACACGCCACCATCAGCGAGACATTTAAGTGAGCATGACATACTCTTAACCGCCAGGACAAATTCACGTCAAGAAAAGACGTAGGTTTCCAGCGAATGAAAGCTTTCTAGTACATAGTACTCACTTAATATGGGCTATGCGGTTATATAATACTAAAGAGATTGCACCCCTGTCCTTGTGGAGCAGGACCGGCATTGAGCCAAGCATTTCTAACAGCGATATAATCGTCCAACTTGTAATATGCTGGCTTACATAGTGTGCGTTTAATGCATGTTTTAAATTTCAATTTCATTCAGTTCAAGAATACTTTTTGGAATTTTATTATAGCATCTAAAACAGTACCCCATGAAAGATAAGTCTACTTTAGCGAGTCTGAAGCCTGGCTGAACTAATTGGTCTATATTTCTAGTACCGTAATTGTGTCTGTCACCTCTTTGATTAAAAAGATTAGATTTTTTCTAACATACATTATGTTTTCGTAGATGTATTGACAATGTACCGTCATGATGTTAATTTCCTTAAACAGTTCCCTTAAAGAATCACGCCTACGAAGATTATATATGGCTCTGATGGCTCTTGATTGATAAGTAAAAAGGTTTTGAGTAATTTTACAACGAAGTACGAGTATAATGATGCATGATGGAGTTTGTACCGTATTTATCATTATAGTTCTAAAACTATAGCTTAATTAGAATGTTAACTCTCAGCAAAAGTGACCACATAAACACGAACACACGAACTTTTTTTTTCAAAATCTTATTTTATGTAAAACGTAACATAAAATCATTTTTAAAACAGCAAAACTTCATAATGATTCCTAGGCATCAAAATAAACCTCATTATTTAGGACGTCCTTACAAGTTTACGTCACGTTGCAAACTATTTAGAAATGGGACCTATTTTTAAATGCATGAAAAAGTACCCAATCCCATTCCAAGAAAAAAAGCAGTTCTAGCGATTCTGGTTTTGATGATGATGACAATACTGACTTACAATGTAACTTATATTTAAATTGTAAAATACAGTGTAAAATGTTGAATATATGAAACTCTCTTTTAAGTACTGTTCTTTTTCAGTACTGTATCAGCAATAGTCACAATTATTTTAACAGCTGTCATTTTAATCGAGCTGTTTTACGAACTTTATACCACGTTAGTGGACCACGGCATTCTTAGTTATGCTAAAAATAAATAATAATAGTGGTGATATGACTCAAATGTGCCAAATATTTACTGCAAACCTATGATAGATCACCAAAATTCAGGGTGTAAACGGCCCCTTCACGAAGCCGTCAACCAAGCATTGTGTTCATTAAACTAAGTAACTTGACGCAAAAAATATTTCTGGGAAACGACTTTTTTTTTGGGGTGAAAAATCAAGTTGTAGGACTCAATGTAACGCACTCAAAACATTGTGTTGATGGAAGGAATGAATAGTACGGGGATGTGGAGGTGTTTAAATAAAAATCTTACATTAAAACAATGTATTAAAAAAAAACTTGTGAAAAGTTAGAACTTTGACCCCCAATAAGGCACAGACTAGAAAAAAAAAATGATCGCAATGACGGGGAGAACAAGTGCCTTTCGGCATCGTTAAGAATCTTGTTACACACTTTATAAAATAAAGGTAACACTTACCAGTGATTCTACCAACTTTGTTTTCTAGTTGTCTGCTAGCTATGCCGGCAACATGAGCTCCAAGGCCAAAGCCAACCAAGTGCAAGCTTTTCACATCCGCCACCACGTGGTTCCAATTGTATAGTACCTTTAACTCTGATATAAACGTGGCCAATTCAGTAGCTATTAATTGAACTGTTGTTGACGCTGTCGTGTAAGATGTACTAGCGTCGTCTTTCCAGTCAACCTCTATGATCTGATCATGTTGTCGATGGATTAATGTTTCTGAAAGAAATCGTGAAATAAAATTACCATACAATCATCATCATCATTTCAGCCGAAAGACGTCCACTGCTGGACAAAGGCCTCCCCCAAGTGTTCCCACATTGACCGGTCCCGTACGACTCGCATCCAGCGGATCCCTGCAACCTTCACCAAATCATCGGTCCACCTGGTGGGAGGCCTTCCAACGCAACGTCTTCCGGTTCGCGGTCGCCACTCCAGAACTTTTCAGCCCCATCGGCCATCCGTTCAGCGAGCAATGTGCCCTGTCCACTACCACTTAAGTTTGGCAATTCTTTGGGCTACGTCGGAAATCTTGGTTCTCTTGCGGATTTCCTCATTTCTAATTTGATCACGCAAAGAAACACCGAGCATAGCCCTCTCCATTGCCCTTCGGGCATACAATATGGCATGTAAATTAATCACACTCACATTTTAATAATGGTAAGGGTTAGGTTAGACGTTTAACAACACAATCAGAAATCAGTGTGAAGTTTAAGCTGTTTAGAAGATGAAATAGTACTTACCGTTTCTGATTACGAAATTGAAATCGTCCGACGGCCCTCCAAGGTGCCCATGAATCAATATCATTGTATTGCCACCAGTATTGTCCACCGCGCCGCCGGTGGCTATGTGTCTTCCTCTTGGGTTATCCCTTAACAGACACGAATTTATTTGTAGATTATCTCACTATGACACACATATTGCTTATACCTGATCGTTTCCATCAAATCTTTCTTATTTAGGCAACGATTTAGGCGTCACCTAGTTTAAGTGAAAGGTGACAAAGGGTACAAGGCTTCAGAGACTTGTACAATGTTTATAAATATTGGCTAAATTTATTAAAAAATCCTACTTTTTTCAAATGACAGCACACAGCTGAAACTTATATTTTTATTTATACCCGTTTTAACTCACACTAGGTGACGCCTAAATTGTTGCTTAAATAACAATGATTTCATTTGATTTGTAAAGTCCACAAGTGAAACCTTATAAAATATTTATTTATATAAAAACTATTATAAACATATTTATTAATAAAAAATGTAATAATGAAGCATTTTTTTGTTTTAGTCTATGCATAGATGTATCGCACACTGCGATGCATCTATGCAAAGATGCGTCTATGCAGTTTACTTACTGATTGAAAAGTACATATTTAGTCCGCTGTCCATAACACACTGAAACATAAAATTAAAATATTTCATTACATACATTCATGGGGATTAACACAAAAAATAGATTAGCCGCACATTCTTCTTCTTAGCGTGTCGATGGCAATCTAAATTGATTCACCCCAAAATTTGGCGATAGGTTTGACACTTTCAGTAGCGTCCAACTGCTCCTGTAATGTACAATCACAACTGGACAGGCAAGACACGATGTCAAATGTCCCATCGGTTGTGGAACAACACCAAACTCCAGGGCAGAATCATTTATGAAGCTCCACCAGCATAACCGCATCATAACCTACGATGCGTAACTGGCGGAATGTACCTAGCCTATTACAATGCCACGGCAGTGCCTCTTCTCATAAAGAGGAGGTTTGAGTAGTAATCACCACATTTGCTTAAAACGGATTGGCTATTTAAAAGTAATATTATTTTATGTCCAGATTTCATGACGATTTTCTCCTCTATCGATGTCACTGACATCCAATGAAGTTGCATTGGTAGGTCCTTGTCCGGGTTTGAAACTCACCTCTAATGCACCAAGTGTCGGTACACTTCGTGTATGAAAGATGAGTTTGTAAACATAGGACCACCACCAAAAATATTTAAACTTATTATAACTTTATGTCCAGATTTCATAACCTATTGCCATCAACCGAGCACAAATTCAGACTCCGTGCTGCTAATCCGAAATGCGCGTGTATTATATAGATATGCTTCTGCCTAATCCTTTGAAGATTACAGGAATAATATTAATTAATATGAAACTAACTTACCTGCTAAAGCAGTTAGAAGAATGGCGAACTTCAACATATTGCTTGATCGATCGTTCCCCTACTGTGCAATATTTACGAATTCGTTTGTTTTTATAATTTTCCGACAACTCTTGTCAAACCAGATTATCAATATGATAGCTAACCTTTTGCGTAATCAAAACTTAATTTTTATCATTCTTCATTAATTTATTTTTTTCCGAAAGATATCGATAGCTGATCGTTAGAAAAAGGGTGCTATGATAAGATGATTATTAATCTCTATGTTTTTGAATATTATTGTTATTTTTCTATGACTGTTGTGATATTATCTTTTTTTGCTATATCCGCTCGCTTGCTTTCGATTGCAAAAAAGCCTTTGAACTATGCTCACGAAATTTGACATTATACACTCGGTGCGGCCGCTGTTAGTTTGACAAAAGTTGGATGTATAATTATTTTAGATGAGACTAAAGTTAAAGTTAAGCATATTTTGCCGGTTTCAGTCGATTTTTTTTCACAACTTTACGGTATTACCTGAAGTTGTGAAAAAAATTGTGCAATAGGTATATTGTTTTTCATAATTTTTATAAACTAGTGTTGGGTACGCCAGGTATGAAAATGAGACTCGTGGTGATGGTTGAAATATGGAATGAATGTATTAAGAAAAGGCGGTCCCTTTTATACAAAATTTGTAACAAAAAATCAATGCATAGTAGGTACATTTAGAAACTTAGTTTGGGCACAATATTGTTGATGTACCCTATATACTATAATGTTACTGTGAGGATGATATTCCGCTACAGTACACCCCCTCAAGCGAAGCGTACAACTGGTTTTACAATTCTTCCTGATCGCGTTGTTTTCTGTGTGTCAGTATGTCCTTGCTCGTTCATAGTGTAGGCAGGCTTCAGACGGTCGATCGAGACGTTGGTTACTCTTCCTGGTAGTTGCAGCTTGTAGTATTTCTCACATCTTTCCAATACGGGATATGGGCCTTCATATGTCGGCTGTATTGGTTTTTTTGTGCAATCTCTTCGTAGGTAAACATTTTCGCAGGTACGTAGGTCGGAATGTACAAACATTTTGTTGTTGCTATGCGTGATCTCGGCTGGTCGGTATGCGTTGATAGTCTGTCGCAGCTGTTCGACGAAATCGTGACTCATTTGGCTTCCTTTTGTTTCAACAAAAAAATCTCCTGGTAATCGCAGCGATGTTCCGTAGGTATATTGTGCGGGACTAATTAGTGTGCCGCTGCGAGTAGCCGCGCGTAATCCAAATAATGCGGTCGGTAACTCGTCAAACCACTTTCCGTTCGCACTAGTAGTGCAGCGCGCGGTAAGTGCGGCTTTGAGTTAGCGGTGCCAGCGTTCGATGATTCCATTTCGATACCGGAAATTTCAATTGTCGTAAAGGACAAAACACGAGTTTACATTAGAGCCAAAAAACAAAAAAAAAAAATGTTTTTGTCTAATATCTTTTTCAAATAAAGTGCTATATTTATGATGTCAAAA
Organism: Noctua janthe; assembly: GCA_910589295.1. NCBI lineage: Eukaryota > Metazoa > Arthropoda > Insecta > Lepidoptera > Noctuidae > Noctua > Noctua janthe. Next base: position 7,659,575 of record OU342561.1, read on the forward strand.
GAAACCCCAACTATTTTTTCGTGTTCTATCCCTATAATTTAACAACATAAACCAAACTTAATTATTAAAGAAAATGAGTGTCCTTTACAGCCCACAAAAATTGAACCAAAGTACTTTACAGCCTCGAAAACTTGGTTATGATAAAGTCAGATGTGTAGCAAAGGACTAATCTTGATCATCATGGGTAGTACAAGTCAATTTAATCAGAGACTAAGGGGGTTAAAGTAACAAAAAAAATAAATATCTAGTCAAGAAATACCTACAATAGGTTGTAAAACTAAGTGAAATGAAAGGTTTTTTTTTTAATTTTTTGTTTATTAATCAATATATTTAGTACAAAAGTAACAAAAATGTTATTCTATTATGAACTCAAAATTTAAACAAAATCTGATGCTATTTCTATTTAAATCCGTGCAAATTCGTGTACTTTGGGAGTAACAGCTTAGCATTGACGACGCTACGAGTCCTAATTTCATTAATTTTCGTGGTTTTGGTTTTCATTAAATTTTCATTAAAAAACTCTTCTTTTAAGAGTACAAATTTAGTTTTTTCATGTATAGGTAATATCTTACAGAATTCAAATAATTTATGGTAATCATTTTTGTATTTCTTCTTAATGTTATGCGGGACAACTGCTTTTAATAAACGTAGTTGAAGTGTGTAAATTTTATCAAGGTGTGTCTTATATGTCCTATCATAGCTCGACAGACCATAGGATATCGTTGATTCGGCCAGGGCTTTATAAAGCATTAACAGAGTTTGATATGGAATTTTGCATTTTATAATAGAAAATTTTGCTAAAATACATCTTAGTTTATCACACACCCCGTTAATGTGCTCCTTCCAATTAAGTCGGCTATCAATGGTAAGTCCTAGGTATGTTTGGCTATCTACGAGATCTATGAATTCGCAGCTGCAAGGCTTAACTACTTTATTTGTGCCGTTAACATGCAAACACTCATGGCAGTGACTTGTTAGTTTAGGCAAGGAAGAGCTTCTATTTTGACTGGTACTGATGTACATTAACTTGGTTTTACTAGCGTTTAATACTAGACCAGCGTCATGAGACCATTTAGCTAACAAATCAAAGTCCTCCTGTAGTTGCTTCTGGGCATCAGTAACACTCTCTCCAGCGGCTATAAGACAGGTGTCGTCAGTAAATTGGTAGATCTCGCACTTTTTTATGACATTAACAAGGCTATTTACATAAGTGAGGTAGTGCAGTGGCCCAAGGACCGAGCCTTGCGCCGTTCCTTGCGCCGTTTTCTGTCATAAAGATAGTTTTCGCACCAATCAAGTAACTTGCCTCTAATTCCGCTGTCATGCAGACAAACTAGTAACCGGTCATGTCTGAGCGTATCGAATGCTTTGCTGTAGTCCATAAATACTACTAAAACGTGTTTTTTTTCATCTAAGTGTTTATGAATACTATCTGTAAACGTTGATAGCAGTTGTGTGGTATTCTTTTTTTGGTTGGAAGCCATATTGTTTGTCATTTAGTATTTTATTTTTTTCATAGAATTCGTTTATTTGTTTACAAATATATTTCTCTATTATTTTATCAATAGTAGGCAATATAGTAATAGGCCTGTAGTTGTTGTAATCCAGCCTGCTTCCTTTCTTGTGAATCGGTCTGACAATCCCTGTTTTAAGTGTAGTTGGATATTTACATGTTTGTATGCATAGATTAAATAATTTTGAAATCACTGAGGTGATTGTCGTGCCCAACATTTTGATATCTATGGCTCTAATTCCATCTATTCCTGGGGCTTTATTTTTCAAAGACACAATGGCTTTTTTAACAACGTCAGGCTCCGCAGGCTTTATACGCATAGTAACGTTAGCTGGAGTTGTATACTCTGTTTTATTTAACAATGGTTTCGAGCACTTAGGAATAATTAGTTTTACGCTTTTATCGAAAGTGTTTGCAAAATTATTAGCAATATCTGTAGAAGTTAAATTAGTTTTATTAAATGAATTCTGAATAGCATAATCAATAGAATTTTTTATTCTTCCTGTAATTCGATTAAGAATTTGCCACAGCTGTCTAGTATTGTTCTTATTTGATAAAATGTCTGACTTTATGTTATTGTTTTTAGTTTTGTGTATTATAGTATTTGCATAGTTTCTTGTTTATTGTATGTTTGCTTTAGGACTACGTTATTGGAGTCTTTTATTCACTTCATGAATAATTTATCCCGATGTTCACAGGCTTTCATTATCTTTTTGTTTATCCATTCATTTTTATTTTTCAGTATAGTTCGATTGGGTGGTGACAGTACAGAATAAACTTTCAAAGTGTATAGTTTTTACATTTATTAGGCTACATTTATGTTTATTATTCACATATGCTATAATGCCACCACCCCTTCGGGACTTACGCAAGGCTGTGTACATTCGGTACCCGCTTATTTGAAACAGAACATTATTGTTTTCTGATATATTACTTTCAGTTAGAATGATGATATCGATACATTTTTTTGAGCTAAGGATCATTTGTTCTAATGCAGAGAAGTTTATTATTATTGATCGAATATTAATATGCATGCACAATAGGTTAAATTGATGGTTAGGGGTACAGTTTATGAAGTCGTTAACATTTAAACAGTCATTAATCTCATTAATATCACAAAAAGAATTCGCCATTTTATTTTTATTAAGACTTTCGATTAATGCTTTGTTTACTTGCGAATGCGATGACATGCCGACTTACTGCTTGTTGATAGCTAGTCCGTGTATATCATTCATGGTGCGTAGGATACTGACTTTTCCACCGTCTTCCTTGCGAGCTTTGACAAGTCCTCTTTTGAACCACACGTACTTTTTCTTAAAATTAGGGTCGTAAATGACAATAAAAACCAAACAACATTTACGCACTAATTACGTAAGATAAAGCAAAGCATAGATTAGGTCTTAAGGGTTTCGATTATAAAATAACATCTTTACGACCTTTTGATTTGTAATAATATAATTGTTTATAATGTCGTATAAAAAGTTCAACGCAAAAATAAGATTACGACCTCATACATAATTAAAACATGACTTTACGCTCCATGAAAATTATTTTCATGGAGCTCCTCTTTACATGAAAATTATTTTTACGATACATCCCAAATAGTAAAAAAAACCGAGCTAGAGCTGTTGAAAATCCGGGTCGTAAGGGACTTTTTTTCAAAGATAGGATTATTTGAAATATACCAATCGATAGAGCTCGCGACGCTGTTTCCAAATATATGTATAACTCATTTTCGGCAAAATGTCCTTTACGACAATTGAAATTTCTGGTATCGATTTGATTGTGGGTGATATGCAGTTGTTCTCGTTCTGTTTATTCCCATTAATTTCATTAATTCAGAGAAGAGTTGGCTCTCAAACTGGCGGCCTTGATCGCTTGTTATCGTGATAGGACAACCAAATCTTGTTATCCAGCCTTCGTATATCGCTTTGACTATTGTTTCTGCAGTTATGTCGTGGAGAGGTAATGCTTCGGGCCATCGAGTGTACCGGTCGATTATAGTGAGCAGGTACTTGTGTCCATATTGTGAGGGTGGTAGGGGCCCAACAATGTCGACATGGATATGTTGGAATCGTTCCGATGGTGGGAAAGTTGCAATTTGACTAGTTGTGTGTCGACTAACTTTTGACTTTTGACAGGCTTCACAGGCTTTCGACCATCGTCCCGCGTCAGCGTTCATTGAAGGCCAGAAGTTTTTTTTTTTTTTTTTTTTAAGTTTATGTGCGTGTGCCGCACACGTTATTGTTAGGGGTGGCTAAGGTTATGTACACTTTCTTACGCTGCTCGGCGAAATGTTTCGGGTAGGTACGGGCGAATATGTTGTGTTGATGTTTCGCACAGTATTTTGCAATTTGTGTTTGGTAGAACTATGCGCTTCAATTGTAAATTGCTTTGTTTCTGTAGGTCATGGATAGTGCTATCTCTTTCTTGCGCTGTAGCTAGTTGCTTGTACTCAATCGTAGGACAAGTGATGGTTTCTGTGTTGATCCGTGATAATGAATCTGCAACTATGTTGTCTTTCCCGCTGATATGACGAATGTCGTTTGTTAATTCGCTAATGTACATGAGTTGTCGGGCTCGGCGCGGTGTCTCGCTGTCTGTCGATGTTTTATTTATCGCGTAGGTTAATGGCTTGTGGTCGGTGAATATTGTGAGATGTCTTCCTTCGAACATTTTTCTAAAGTGCTTCACGGCCATGTATATAGCTAATAGTTCTCTGTCGAATGTGCTATATTTGACTTGGGCGCTTGACAATGCTTTGGAGAAATAACCCAGTGGCTGCCATTTGTTGTGTACATATTGTTGCAGTACAGCACCGGCGCACTTATCAGAGGCGTCAGTCATCAATGCGATCGGTGCGTTATGTGAGGGGTGAGCTAGTAATGCTGCGTTTTGTAAGCCAGCTTTACATAGCTCAAATGCCTTCTTGGCTTCGTCGTTCCATACGATCTTTGTTTTGTCTCATTTCTTGCTGTTGTGCAAATATGCATTTAGAGGTGCTTGTATTTCGGCTGCCTTTGAAATGCAGTCTCTGTAGAAGTTGACGGTGCCAAGGAATCTTCTCAATTGTTCAATGGTTGTGGGTTGTGGAAAGTTGGTGATTGCTTCTACTTTTTCTGCTGGAGGTTTGATGCCATCTTGTGAGACAGTGTGTCCAAGGAATTTGATCACTTTCTTGCCTAGTACACATTTCGATGGGTTTATAGTGATGCCATATTTGTTCAGTCGTTGCAGGACGGTGCGTAAATGCTGTCTGTGTTCTTCTTCTGTACTGGAGCTTATGATGATGTCATCCACAAAAGGGTAGGCAAAATCGAGTTCGTGAAGTACCTCATGAATGAAGCGTTGGAAAGTCTGTCCAGCATTTTTCAGTCCAGGGCACATTCGGGGAAATTCCCGAATGGTGTGATTATGGCTGTTTTTTCAATGTGATCCTCCAGAACAGGCAATTGTTGGTAAGCCCTATTTAGGTCAAGCGTTGAGAATACCTGCTTCCCGTGCAACTGGTAAGTGAAATCCTTCAAACGTGGTACCGGATATCGGCTTAGTTATGGCGTTAAGTCTTCTATAGTCTCCACATACACGTAAGTCTCCGTTTGGTTTGGGTACCACGTGAAGTGGACTGGCCCAGGGGCTCTTGCTTGGTCGGCATAATCCCTGATCCATCATGGTTTGAAATTCTTTCTTCGCAGCTTCGTAACGGTGAGGTGGCCGTGGACGTGCTTTGCAGTATAATGGCGGCCCTGTTGTTTCGATACGGTGCTCGACGTTGTGCTTCGGAGTATTTTTCATAGTGGAAAGTCTTGTTATATCGGGGAATTCCGCTAATATGTCATGATATTTTTGTTCCAGGTCTATGGTTCTGATTGTTGGTGCTGTAGATTTGCAAATGGAAGTTTTCACTGACAAGTTAGTTATCTTGTCGTTTAAACATTTTCCAGCGAGGTCGACTAGAAAGTGATGGTGCTTCAAGAAATCAGCGCCGATGATGGGCTTACTGACTGCTGCTACGACGAACTTCTATCTGAATGGTCGTCTCAGGTTGAAATCTAGATCTATTGTTTTTTCACCGTAGGTGGGTATTTCTGTGTTGTTTGCTGCATAAAGTTTGAATGCGGTGGGCTTGAGGATTTTGCAGCGTTTTCGAGGAATGACCGACATGTTTGCACCAGTATCGATGAGAAAGCTTAGATTTGTCTTCTTGTCTTTCAGAAATAAACGGTGTGATTTTTCCCAGGCGCTAGATTCCGTCTCTGCTAACACCTGCTTTAGTTTCCCGTGCTTGAAGGGTGCTTATCTTCATAAGTACATGGTCTATTACATTTTCGGGCTTGTCCGCCGAACTTTCGATGATAATAACAAACGGAATTGTCGTAGTTCTCAGTCCTGTGTTGTTGATTTGAATCCGACCGACGGTTACCGTGCGGCGATCTGTATGAACTGCGTGATCGATGACGGGCGCCTCGCCAGTTGCGCTCGCGCTGCCTTCCGTAGCGGTTGTGGTGTGTTTTTAATTCCGATATTTCTTTCGCCAACATGTCGATCTTCGCGTGAAGTAATGCGTTTTCATGATTTGTAGCTACTGGTGGAGCGGGTGGTGTTGACGATGATGACGCGTTGTGGACTGCTGATATTTAGTGGTGAAGTTGTTCCAGCATTTTATCGGCCATTATTGCTAACTCACTTGGTTCGGTTTCCTTGGCTATAGTTTCGCTCACAGCTAGGATGGCGCGCACAGATGGGGGTAGGTGCTTTGTCCATATAACACGCAGCGTGTTGTCAGCGATGTTGTTACCGGCTAAATTTTGCATGCGGCGTAGTAGTTGCGACGGCTTCTAGGTGTTTCTTCAGTCGGGGTCACCACTGTTGGGTACGCCAGGTATGAAAATGAGACTCGTGGTGATGGTTGAAATATGGAATGAATGTATTAAGAAAAGGCGGTCCCTTTTATACAAAATTTGTAGCAAAAAATCAATGCATAGTAGGTACATTTAGAAACTTAGTTTGGGCACAATATTGTCGATTTACCCTACATACTATAATGTTACTGTGAGGATGATATTCCGCTACACTAGAATAGTTATTTGACATTATACACTCGGTGCGGCCGCTGTTAGTTTGACAAAAGTTGGATGTATAATTATTTTAGATGAGACTAAAGTTAAAGTTAAGCATATTTTGCCGGTTTCAGTCGATTTTTTTCACAACTTCACGCTATTACCTGAAGTTGTGAAAAAAATTGTGCAATAGGTATATTGTTTTTCATCATTTTGATAAACTAGGATAGTTATTTGTACTTGTGTTTCGTTGATTAGTCAATTTTGCTGATTGGACAGTTGTGTGAATTCGACAGTTGCGTTAACTCGACAGTTTTCATAATTTTCCAGTTTCTTCGATTCGACAGTTTTATTCACTTCGTCAGTCGAAGTGTAGTTGGTTGAAAATTCATAGATTATAAGACAAAAAGTAAACATTTTTTTTTTTTTTTTTTGTAAAGCGGTTCACAGACTACATTTACCTACCAAGTTTCAACAGTGTAGCCCTAATAGTTTTGAAATAAATTGAATGTGACATAAAGAAGGACCGATAGACATGACGAATCTATAAGGGTTCCGCTTTTTGCGATTCGGCTACGGATCCCTAAAAAAAGTCTCTTAAATTAGATGAATGAATCAAAAACATTGTAGGCAAATTCATGAAAGACTTTTAGAAGGGCTTAAATCGATTAAGATTTATTAAAATTAATACAAAAATGATAAAAAGAGTAAACTTAATCGAAATCCATCTTTTAAAATTGATGCATCCATCCATCATATTAATATAATTTACTTTATAAATACAAGTTGAAGTTTGATTTAAATTTTGACAGGGGTTTCTTACAGAATTTTAAATTAACCACATGTTATGTTCATTATTCATTACACTGGTAATACTAGTTCATAGGAATATTTCGGGTTTCTATGACCTGGTCCTGAATAGCTATTATAAACCCTTCCGTCTAAGGAACGTTCTCCATGCTTTAACAATTCGTTCGACGCTAACTTGTTGACGTTAGGTTGATTAAGGTCGGGTTCAGTGACTTTTGGGTCCGTTCAGTGATTTTTATCTTTCGGTCAGTCTGTTGTTCATTACTTTGTGTTGTCCTGTCATACATGATCAAAGGGGTAAGTTTCTTGTCATTATACGCAACGGCTTTGTGTAGAGTTGAAGTGAAACTTTTATTATCAAAGTATGTTCTCAATGTTATTATTTGCTTGTTATGTTGGTTAGTGATATTTATTATTCTTCCACCGTCGTTCCTTGGTAGTGTGAGTCTCTGTACACTTGACCTTGAATGGTGAGTCCTGTGTTTAGTGAGAGTGGTGTTTATAATCCTTTGTAAGTTTTTGAGGTCGGTCTTGTTGCATTTTATGATGCCAAAGGAGTAGATGAGAATGTGGATGGCAGTGTTAATAGCTTTAATGGTGTTTTTAGCGTTTATTTCAGTGTTATATTATATTGTTTTTAACCTATGCTTAAATTGCTTAGTGAGTGTAGTTTTGATTTCCTTACGCATAATCTGTTTAGCCTGTGTATTGTAAATACTAGATATTTAGACGTCCCGTTTTCGTCTAATGAGTCTATTGTCGCGCCTGTTTGCATTTGCTATGAATGTTTATATGTATTTCCTGCTTTATTGAATTATTTTTTTTATTTATCAATCCCAAACTCCATAGCTATATCTTTTAAGAATTGTTCAGTTACATCAGGTAGTTTATATAAGTCATCAGGAGACGATGCATAAAATTTGATGTCATCCATATAAAGGATGTGGATAGTGCCTCGTGGACTCGTATTGTTATTAGATATTGTTTAATTTGTTGTTGATTTCTGTAAGGATCGATTAAATTGTTTTTCGTAATTCCTAAGCTGGTTATTCTGTGTTTTACAATTTGTGCATTTAGTGTATCTATTGTCATTTTTTACTACTGTTAGTTTCTGTTTTAGAGTATCTAGAAAAATTTCAAGTTGTGTGTTAGGTTGTTCGTGTGATGTATGTATTCTGTAGTCTTTTAATATTTTCTCAACAGCTTTGATTAGTTTTCTGCTGCTAACGACTTGAATATACTGAGATAATCTTCCAATTTTGGCCCTGATTGTCCTATTTTGTTTTCTGACCTTTATTGCCATTTAGTTGAAGTCCACTACTACTGTCTACTCCTGTACCGCCTTTGCAGCTGTCCACGCAGCGCAGTATACTACTGTCTGGATATGATTGAAATTTGTGTCACTGACTGGTAACTTGTTCTGGCGAAATGACTTTATTTATGTAACTAACTACATATATTCACTAACTTTTTTGATGACTTCTGCTTGGGTATGTAACTCCTTTATGTGTCTTTGTAGTACTGTAGTGTTTGTGAGAATATTTCATCTATTTCAGGATTTCTAACTACGCTTGTGTTCTGTATGTATACCCTATACATACAGAACACAAGCCTAGTTAGAAATCCTGGTTCTGGTCCAAGTTATTAATATTACCGTCTTCTATTTCTACTGCTATATTCTGTTTGTGGTGGCTCTATATTTTCTATTTCTATATTTAGTGTTTCTGTATTTGTGTGTAAATGTACATTTCCTACGTCTGTATTTGATATTCTACTGTCAACTTGCCTTTGTACTCTGTTTCAAATAATAGTAGTACTCTGTTTCAAATAATTCATTTTCTACTAGTATTCCAGTAGTACGGCTACAGGTATTAAAATCAATTTTTAGTACCTGTAGCCATGCTACTGGATTCATGCTGGTATTAACTATTACTCATTTTTGGTCCAAAATGCGTTGTTCGGATAACTGTGATAAATGGAGGTAACATTCTATGAATTTTTCATTTTTTTTTTTTGCCAAACTGTCATATCCCTCTCCATTTTTTTGTCCTAAAATACATTTAATTATTATTTCATTAAGTTCGTTGGACCATCGTCCTAAATTTAGGTTCTGATTATGAATGCGGTTGTGTGTCCGTTTGAGATGACGGAAACTCCGGTAATTCTAAGTCATTGTTGTGAGTTTTTATATGGTTGCTTACTTCAGGCCTGACTGTATCGAGTGTGGTGGAAAGTAATAACTTCTTAGAAACTATTGCTCTTCTTTGATTTCCAATTCTTTGCTTGGAGACTTTCATATTTGGAATTTTTTCAATGAATTTATGATATAATGAAGGTTGACTGGTAGAGAATGCCTTGTGGCATTAAGTCCGCCTATGTATCACTATTGTACATGAAGTTTAAATAAATAAATAAATAATGATCTTAGATATGCTTTTGTGTCACATTCTAAATTTGTGATGATAAGGTAGTTACGCCAAATGAATTTATTCATTTCTTTACTCCATTTTTTTCGTGTAGTTGAGACAGCAGTGGGTAAAGGATTATTGGCCAAATTACTATTATTATAAATCAAAAATACAAGTAAAAATAATTGATGTTTTTTACTTAACGTTTTCTTTTAAATATTTTGCTGGCGTTGTAAAAAAGAAGAATTAGTTGATAAGAAGCTTTCTTATTTGCGCGTTACTTACATATAAAATCAGAGGAATGGTACCCGTGTTCAAAAAACATTCTGTAACTTTCTTATAATTTCCCAACATGAATCACTTATTAGACGTTACTTCAAAGTTTTGTCGCCACTTTTGCTGACAGCTGTCATTTCAATCAAGCTATGTTTTAAGGACTATACCTCGAGTATAATTAATACATAGCACCTGTGTTGGTTCTTAAAACAATAAACTGATCCAAAACTACATAAGAACGGTTTTCAGATTTCTTCCTTTACATGTCCTGTAAGACCAAAGAAACGATGAATGGAAAGCTGTGTGAAAAAAGTTATGGCTAGAAAGGATGTGACGGCTGAGTTGACGAGTAATAGAGAAGTATGGAAGAAGACATGCTGCGCCGACCCCAAATAAATTGGGATAAGGTCAGGACAATGATGATGAACATATCCTTCTTGCCTAATTTCATGATTTTAAGTCGACGGGAAATATCGTATAGGTTTTCATTCCCTTGTGAAATCACAAAATTTGAGACATTGACAGTCATATCTTTTGATCGCGTTGACTTAAAAGTCTGCTTCAAGGGCTAGCATTCTGAAGTACCTAGGACTCGTCCTCGACAGCCGGTGGAACTTCGTGGAGCACTTCCGACGTTTGGCTCCCAAACTGGAACGGACAGGGGCTGCCTTCAAGCGGCTCTTGCCCAACCTGAGGGGTCCAAACGCCTCCTGCCGGAGGCTATACGCGGGGGTCGTGCGGTCCATGGCTCTTTACGGGGCCCCGGTGTGGGCGCGTTCTTTAAGGCGGCAAGCCGCCCACTACCTGAACGCGCCCCAAAAGGTGATAGCCATAAGGCTAATCCGGGGGTACCGCACGATCTCCGGCGAGGCGGCTAGCCTCCTTGCCGGATTGCCGCCATGGGATCTGGAGGCGATAGTCCTCGCGCGCCTGCATGAATGGCGCGCGGAGGCACTACGTCGGGGGGAAACTCCGCTGCCGCGGCAAATTGCCGCTCAGCGGACAGACCTCCGGCGTGATATCATGGCGACATGGAGAGAGCGACTGTTGCAACCCCGTGCAGGGCACGCTACCATAGTGGCGATAAGTCCCCTCTTTGAGGAGTGGCTAGAGAGGCGCCACGGCGCCCTCACCTACCGCCTGACGCAGATCCTCACCGGACACGGTTGTTTCGGGAGGTTCTTGCACCGAATCGGGCGGGAGGAAACGCCCGGGTGTTTCCACTGCGAGGATCGCCCGGAGGACACGGTGGAGCACACCGTAGAGGTCTGCCCCGCTTGGGCGGAGCACCGCCGTGTCCTTGTAGCGGCGATTGGCGGCGGCGATCTCTCGCGTCCGGCCCTGGTTCAAGCCATGGTCCGGAGCGAGAGGGAATGGGAAGCCGTCACCTCCTTCTGTGAAGCAGTCATGCTAGTGAAGGAGGTGGCGGGACGTGAGAGGGAAAGAACCTCACGTCCCAGCCGCCGCGGGAGACGCCCTGGGCGTCGGGGGTCACGTGGTGGCTCCCGGCCACCGTAGGCGCGGGCCTGTGGACGGCGAGTTATGGGCTAGCTCGCCGTCCGGCCGTCTTATGACGACAGGCCGTGTCGACGGCGCGTTCGTGTTCCACGCGCGCCTCAAAGAGATGTCAGCAACCGAGTAGGGGTCCGCATGGGCCGATGCCTGCCAGAGCTGCGGGGTTGTTCGAAAGAGACACCGTGGCCCTGGAACACAAAGGGCAAAGAAGGAACATGGATGGGTTTTAGTCAGTACAAGTCTAACACTCCCTTCCGCTCCGCCCAGAGTGGGGGGGGTCATTTGATGATTTCCCATCCAAAAAAAAAAAAAAAAAAAAAGGGCTAGCATTCTTGAGTATTTGATATTAATAGACAAAGGGTCTTTACAGACAGACGGACAAGCGGACCACAAAGTGATTCTAAAAGGGTTTCTTTTTAACGAGTGAGGTACGGAACCCTAATGAGTAATGATTTTTTCGTGAACTGAGTGTATGCTCTACCTTATTATATAGTGTACTTGAATCAGTTTGTTTTAGAACCTTCAATACAATTTGAATTATTCTCTTAAACTTAGGTAGTTTCTTTGTACGTGCTATGTCAAATTAAGTGAGGCTGAGGTTTAATTCAAGTATTTAAGAAGGCTATTTACTCCTATAACGTAATGATGTAGATAAAGTTAAGGAAAGTCAAGAAAATAAGTATTTAGGCAGGTAAGAAAAATTGGTTTATTTTTTCAAAAAACAATCGATTATTAAAACGGCCAGCTTCCTCTGGTGTTGATTCGGTAGATCGAGGCTGCAGTTATCCTGAAAAAAAAACGGATGTTTGTTACTCTGTTCATTAAATCAGTTCAGTAAGTTTTTTCACGACAATAACAATAACTACGTACAAGGTGTAAACGGACCCTTCACGAAGCCATCAACCAACCATTCTGTAACCATCAAACTAAGTAACTCTACGCAAAAGTTAATGCTGGAATCGACTTTATTTTTTGCGGTGAAAAATCATGTTTTACGGTAGGACTCAATGTAACGCACTCAAAACATTATGCTGATGGATGGACTGAATAGTATGGAGTCGTGGAGGTATTTACAGTAAAGTTATTACAGTTTCCTTCAGGATTTTTTTATTTTTTTTTTATTGATGGATGTATGCCCGGTTGATGGCAATAGGGTTGCCTACTACATAGCACGTAATCATAACTGGCGAAATGTCGGTGCACTATTAGGTACACCTCTGTCTTTGGGGATTTCAGGCGTGATGTTATATGTTAAGATCAAATAAACACAGTAAAAACAGTAAATTCTACATACCCGGTTATTTTATCTATATTTGTGTCACCAACGAGTAAAGCATCTCCTTCACAGCTGTTTAGGTCCATTTCCGTCATTGTGCTGCATGGATATCCAATTAGATTACTGTTGGACAAAGACGCTGCAAACAGCTCGTAGGCCCGGTTATGGCTACAAGAGTGGCTGAAGCAGCCTGGTTGGTTGCTTCCCCCGTTGACGTAGAAATTTACTTCTCCAATTGCTGTTCCTATACCGTTGGCATAGGAACAGGAATGAGAAAGATCTAAACCATCTGTGTGGATAACTTCGACGTAATCAGCGTCACCTCTTCTCAAGCTCCCAGAACTGTCGGCGTCCCATCCATGTCCAGCTGGATTCAATCCTAGAAATTACAGAACACGTGATTGATAAGTAAAAAGGATTTGAGTAGTTTTATAACGAAGTATTTGTATACTGAGGTAGGATGGAATTTGTACCGTAATTATCATTATAGCTCTAAAAATATAACTTAATTGGAATGTTGTTGACATTCTAATTAAGCTCAGCAAAAGTGACGACATTAAGTTATGCACTTATTTCGTACACGAACATCTTTTTTTTTCTATGGTGATATGACTCAAATGTACCAAATACCTATTCACTGCAAACCTATGATAGATTACCAAAATACAGGGTACAAACGGCCCCTTTACGAAGCCGTCCATCAAGCATTATGTACATTAAACTAAGTAACTTTACGCAAAAATTATTGTTACAGCCATTATAAAACAAAAGGTACCACTTACCAGTGATTCTACCAACTTTGTTTTCTAGTTGTCTGCTAGCTATGCCGGCAACATGAGCTCCAAGGCCAAAGCCAACCAAGTGCAAGCTTTTCACATCCGCCGCCACGGAGTTCCAATTGAGTTGTACCCTTAACTCTGATATAAACGTGGCCAATTCAGCAGCTATTAATTGAACTGTTGTTGATGCCGTCGCGTAATCTGCACTAGCGTCGTTTTCCCAGTCAACCTCTACGATCTGATCTTGTTGTCGATGGGCTAACGTTTCTGAAAGTAATCGTTAAATAAATTTACTATACAATATGACATGTGTATGGCATCTAACAACCCGCACTGGGCCCGTGTGGTGGATTATAGCCCATTCCCTCTCATAGAGAGGAGGCCCGCGTCCCAGCAGTGGGAACATTAATAGGCTGATTATGCCACGACTGATCCACCTTCACACTGAACATTCACACCAGTGTTAACGTGGAGAAATTTCTTTCCCAGCCTTCATACTGTCACACTTTTAAAGTTCAGTGTGAAGGTGGGTCAGACGGGATGACATGTAAATTAATCACACTCACATTTTAATAATGGTAAGGGTTAGATTAGACGTTTATCAACACAATCAGAAGTCAGTGTGAAATTTAAGTGTAAGTAAGCTGTTTAGAAGATGAAATAGTATTTACCGTTTCTGATTAGTAAATTGAAATCGTCCGACGGCGCTCCAAGGTGCCCATGAATCAATATCATTGTATTGCCACCAGCATCGTCCAACGTGCCGCCGGAGGCTAGTAGTTCTCTTCCTGTTGGGTTAGCCCTTAACAGACACGAATTTATTTGTAGGTTATCTCTCAATGACACACTTATTGCTTATACCTGATCATTTCCATCAAATCTATCTTATTTAGGTTATGATTTAGGCATCGCCTAGTGTAAGTGAAACGGGGGAAAAATCAAAGTAAAAAATAAGTTCCAGCATTGTGGTGATTTGAAAAAGTAGGAACTTTTAATTTAATTGGCCAATGTTTATAAACAAAGAGAACAAGGCTCTGAATGATCATGAATGTGAAGTCCACAAGTGAAACCATACAAAATATTTATTTTAATACATGGGTTTACCTATTCATTAAAAATAAAATGTAATAATGAAGCATTTATTTTGTTTTTGTCTATGTATAGATGCATCACAGGTTACTTACTGGTTGAATAATATATATTTAGTCCGCTGTCCATAACACACTGGAAAATAAAATCAAAATATTTTATTAGACACATTTATGGAGATTAACACAAAAAATAGATTAGCCGCACCGTTCTCCACCAGAATAACTGCATCATAACCTACGACGCGTAACTGGCGAAATGTACCTAGCCTATTACTATGCCACTGCCGTTCCTCTTCTCATAAAGAGGAGGTTCAGGTAGTGGTCACCACATTTGCTTAAAACGGATTGGCTGTTTAAAACTATATTATCTTTATGTCCTTTTCAATTTTCTCCTTCAAGTTGCATTGGTAGGTACTTGCCCGGATTTGAACCCATACTTCGTCCATGAACGGTGAGTTTTTAGACATAGGATCGCCACCAAATAATAATTTAAATAATATTATAATAAACATAAATTGCTATTGCAGAGCTTCGCTTAATGCAACAGTGTACTAACTTAACTCATAGGTGCAATAAACAATAGTTAGATAATACTCATAAAGTTGTGGTGTACTAAACACATCCGACCACTCCTTTTATTTTCCAAAGAAGACAGTCTGTGATAATAAAAGAAATGAAATATACGAATCACCAGTTACTTATTCCACGTAATAGGGGGCGAACTTATTGCCATCAACCGAGCACAAATTCAGACTCCGTGCTACTAATCCGAAATGCGCGTTTATTATAAAGGTATGCTTACAGATTACAGGAATGATGTTATTTAATATGGAACTAACTTACCTGCTAGAGCAGTCAGAAGAATGGCGATCTTCAACATATTGCTTGATCGATCGTTCCCTTACTGTGCAATATTTGCGAAATCCTTTGTTTTTATAAAAATGTGACAACTGTTGTCAAACCATATTATCAATATGATAAGCTAACCTTTTGCGTGATCAAAACTTAATTTTTATCATCAATCATTCATTTTACATTAAGTTTTTTGCCGAAAGATTTCGATAGCTGATCGTTATAAAATGGATGTAATGATAAGATGATAAATCTCTATGTTATTGAATATTATTGTTCTAATTTCTAATGAGGAAAATTCTGAAAAAAATGTAGGACGTAAAAAAACTTACGAACGATATTTGGTTTGAATAAAATTTGATGTTTAGTGTTTGAGATATGGGACTTTTTCATTAAACTGCAACAGTAACTTTGTTTTTCATTAACATACAATGAAAAACAAATTTAGTTTTGCTGTTGAATTTAATACTATACAACATATGAGCCTTCAAAATATTTTTTTTATATTGTTTGGTGCTACGGAAACCTGTGTGCGTGTGACTGAGACTTGCACTTGGCCGGTTTTTTAATTAATGTCCTTGATTAACGACACCCGTAGCGCAGTCGATCTTCACAACTTTATGTTCTAATTTCAGTTTTAGACTCTTTGCGGCAAGTAAAAGAAAAACAAAATCGTAAACAATTGAAATTAGAACTTACAAGGGAGTTAGCGCCAATAGTGATTATGCTCGACTTTTCTTTGATTACCTACTAACAGTTTGCATACTATTGTGTATGTTTTTTATCAAAAATGAACTGTTTCCTTTAGTTTGCCGTATGTCATTATTTCCCAGAATTTGATCCTTATTAGCGACACTATCCAGTAGTGTAACAATACAGAGGGTTGTTTTTTTTTTTCAGAAAGCTGATCAAAATGAGACGTGCCGCATAATTACTGGTTGTGTTAAACCGACCCCGGTACGAATACTGTATCCACTGTCTGGCATCGCGCCTCCCCAAGTTCGCAGGACTATAACCAGCCGTATCGAGAGGACGAAGCTACAAGCTGACTCACGCCATCCAATGCATAGCTACTTCTCAGTGCCCCAGAGGCTCAACAGTCGTAAAAGTTTTTATGGGTGCGCGGGCCCAGCTAGCCCAGTTAATTTCAACGCCTCCACAGCAAGATGCAATCTCTGGCGGTTTAAACCCCCTGACAACGAGCTGCCGAGGCCGACTTGGAAATCTCGAACCCAAGTCAGCCGGATCACAGAGAATCTCTGCAGATGGGGGTTCGTGGACGGCTCAGACCTCAAGTGCGTATGTGGCGTCTCCCCACAAATAATGGCCCACCTTCCATCTAGCCCTATCACCTGCGCTTTTGATGATTTATTTACTGCATCAGTGAGCGGGATTCGCGTGGCTGAGTTTTGGGCTAAACATATTTAAACTTTTTGCCATCGAAACGCTAAGAAGAAGAATAAAATAGTCAGCGTACAAATATAAAAATTAACAAAATTAAATAAATCAATTAATAGTAAATACAATAGAAATAACGATACAGAACAATTATATAGATTAAATTAAATATTCAATGTCAATATTAGATATTATTATGTCAATCAATTAATTAAATTAGAAATTGCACATACATCGACCTCGGTACAAATGCTGCATTATATGTATAAATATACAACTAAATAAAAACAAATATGTCAGTATTGTCCAGTATGTTTACACATCCCTTTATTTTGGATCAAACAGTCTGTGCGGAAAGCAATCATCTTGAGGATGCTATTGTTACTGTCTCTCACTCGTCTCAATAAAGAAGCAACCTATTTTCAGATTATACCTGGATCCGTTCGAGCTTCTGCAAATATTGGCGACGCTCTGCCATAGAGATGCAGCCTCAATAGCAACCTAAAGATGTTGTTATATTGAACGCGCAGGTTACTAGCAGCCTGACAGGTATGACTTTCCTATAGACTGCTTGCGTAAAACGATTGACAGTATGCATTAAACAAAGTGATTTTTACTGGAGTGGAGCAACGAGCGAATCTACGGGCAATCATGTTCCCTCGGAGTGCTATGCCCTGCGCTCCCGCTCCAGATCCGCGTCAGCAGTCATTAAAATCAAGCTATGTTTTAAGGACTATACCTAGAATATGATTAATACATAGCATCTGTGTTGGTACTTAAAAAATAAACTGAGCCAAAACTACATGTTAACGATTTTCAGATTTTTTCCTTTCCATGTGCTGTAAGACCAAAAAAAACTATGAATGGACTGTGTGACAGATGATATGGCTAGAAAGGAGGTTATGGCTGAGATGACGAGTAATAGAGAAGTATAGAAGAAGACATGCATCGCCGACCCCAATGAAAATTGGGATAAGGTCAGGAGAATGATGATGACATAATTATGCTGTAAGAAATTCTTTATTGCCAAATTTCATGATTTTAAGTCAACGGGAAGTACCCTATAGGTTTTGATTCCCTTGTGAAATTCCAAAATATGCGGAAAAAACACTCATTTCATATGATCGAATTGACTTACAAGTCTGTTTCAAGGGGTATCACACTTCGCGCGCCTGCACGAATGGCGCGCGGAGGCACTGCGTCTGGGGGAAAACTCCACTGCCGCGTCAAATTGTCGCTCAGCGGACAGACCTCCGGCGTGATCTCACGGCGACATGGAGAGAGCGACTGTCGCAACCCCGTGCAGGGCACGCCTCCATAGTGGCGATAAGTCCCCTCTTTGAGGAGTGGCTAGAGAGGCGCCACGGCGCCCTCACCTACCGCCTGACGCAGGTCCTTACCGGACACGGTTGTTTCGAGAGGTTCCTGCACCGAATCGGGCGGAGGAAACGCCCGGGTGTTTCCACTGCAAGGATCGTCCGGAGGACACGGTGGAGCACACCGTGGAGGTCTGCCCCGCTTGGACGGAGCACCGCCGTGTCCTCGTAGCGGCGATTGGCGGCGGCGATCTCTCGCGTCAGGCCCTGGTTCAAGCCATGGTCCGGAGCGAGAGAAATGGGAAGCCGTCACCTCCTTTTGCGAAGCAGTCATGCTAGTGAAGGAGGTGGCGAGACGTGAGAGGGAAAGAATCTCACGTCCCAGCCGCCGCAGGAGTCGCCCTGGGCGTCGGGGGTCACGTGGTGGCTCCGGGCCACCGTAGGCGCGGGACTGTGGACGGCGAGTTATGGGCTAGCTCGCCGTCCAGCCGTCTTATGACGACAGGCCGTGTCGACGGCGTGTTCGTGTTCCACGTGCGCCTCAAAGAGATGTCAGCAAATAAGTAGGGGTCCGCATGGGCCGATGCCTGCCAGGGCTGCGGGACTGTTCGAAAGAGATACCGTGGCCCTGGAACACAAAGGGCAAAGAAGGAACATGGATGGGTTTTAGTCAGTACAAGTCTGACACTCCCTTCCGCTCCGCCCAGAGTGGGGGGGGGGGGTCATTTGATGATTTCCCATCCGAAAAAAAAAAGAAAGGAGGTATCACACTTTAATATTAGGTATTAATTTCACGCGTCCCTTAGAAAAAGAGTCTTGATAGACAGACGGACAAGCGGACAGCAAAGTTATTCTAAAAGGGTTCCGTTCATGCCGACTGAGGTACGGAACCCTAATGAGTAATGATTTTTTCGTGAACTCAGTGTGTCATCTATTACCTATTACTTATGTAGTGTACTTGAATCAGTTTGTTTGAGTACCTTCAATACAATTTGAGGTATTCTCTTAAACTTAGGTAGTTTCTTTGTACGTGCTAGGTCAAATTAAGTGAAGCTGAGATTAAATTCAAGTATTTATGAAGGCTATTTACTCCAATAACTTAATGATGTAGGTAAAGTCAAGGAAAGTCAAGAAAATAAGTATTTAGGTAGGAAAGAATAATTAGTTTATTTTTTCAAAAAACAATCGATTATTAAAACGGCCAGCTTCGTCTGGTGTTGATTCTGTAGATATTGAATGAAGTTATCCTGAAAAAAAAACGGATGTTTGTTACTCTTTTCATCAAATCAGTTCAGTAAGTTTTTGCTCGGGGAAAACTACTGAAAGGATTTTAATTAAACTTTACAGTAATATATCAGAGCTTATATATCAAAGTAACACATAAACTACATGCAAGCTATAAACGAACCCTTCACGAACCCGTCAACCAACCATTCTGTACATCAAACTAAGTAACTCTACGCAAAAATTATGTTGGGAAACGATTTTTTTTTGGTGTGACATATCAGGTTTTACGGCAGGACTCGTGTAACGCACTGAAAACATTGTGATGATGGACGCACTGAATGATACGGGCTCGTGGAGGTATTTAAAGTAAACTTATAACATAAATACTTGAATTTAAATAAAAACTTGTAATAAAATTGGAACGTTAACCAATATCTCCGTAACTATAAGGTTCCTAAGGTATGGTCGAAAACAAAAAAAAAGATCCCAATGACGGAGAACAAGTGCCTTTCCGCTTCGTTAAATGTTCTTACGACCAACACAATGTATAAAGGTATTGGAAAAAAAAAATTGAAGCAAGTAGACATTAAATACAATATTTTATCTACCAACCAGGATCAGGCAGATAAAGTTAAGTTTTCCTTCAGACATTTCTCAGTAGCAGCAGAGTCTGGATTTATGCCCGGTTGATGGCTATAGGCTTGCCCCCTATATGTACGTTAACAGAAGTGGCGAAATGTGGTTGCACTATTAGTTACACCTCTGACCTAACCTTTTTTTTTTTTTTTTTTTTTTTTTTTTCTCGATGTGGAAATCCTCAATGGATGTCCTCCGCCCAGGGGAGAGCGGAGGGGTCTGTCAGACTCGTACTGACTAAAACCACACCGGTGTTCCCTCGCACACTTGCGTCGGGGGGCAACGGGATCTGATGCGACTTCCGCTGCCCCAGACTAGTGCCGGCCCGCCTGACCTGCGGGCCTCGTCCCGGGGGGGGAGTGAGGTGTAAGACTCCCCCCGTTACGTCTGAGAGAGGCGCGCGTGGAACACTACGCGCCGTCGTCTCGGGTCCAGTATGATCGGGGGCGACGGATGTCCCCGAATCCGTCGCCCCTGGACCTATTTAGGGGGGCCGGAAGAGGGCGTTGTCCGCCCTCTGCCGACGCCCGGTGCGTCTGCTGCGGGAGGGGCGAGAGCTCGTCATCTCCCTCTCCCTTTCCGCAGCCTCCTTCTGCGACATGACGGTTTCGCAGAAGGACATCACCGCGTCCCAGGACTCTGCGCTGCCGACCATCGAGCGAATGACGGTCGGCAACGACAGGTCTCCTCACCTAACCTAACCTAACCCTTCAGGGATTACAGGCGTGATGTTGTGTTAGGATCATGTAAAAACAATAAGTAGTAGCTACATACCCGATTGTTTTATCTATTGTTGTGTCTCCAAGGAGTAAAGCATCTCCTCTACACCTGTTAAGGTTCATTTGCGACATTGTGCTGCATGGATATCCAACTAGATTACTGTTTGACAAAGACGCTGCAAACACCTCGTAGGCCCGGTTATGACAACAAGAGTGGCTGAAGCAGCCTGGTTGGTTGCTTCCCCCGTTGACGTAGAAATTTACTTCTCCAATTGCTGTTCCTATACCGTTGGCGAGTAGACCTGAACCATCTGTGTGGATAACTTCGACGTAATCAGCGTCACCTCTTCTCAAGTGCCCAGAAGTGGGGGTGTCCCATCCACGACCAGCTGGATCCAATCCTAGAAATTACAGTACACGTGATTGATAAGTAAAAAAGTTTTGAGTACTTGTACAACGAAGTATATGTATAATGAGGCAGGATGGAATTTGTTCCGTATTTATCATTATAGTTCTAAAAATATAGCCAATGAATGTCAATAATTTTTGATTTTGATTTTTTGATTTGAACTCTCAGTAAAAGTGACGATATGAAGTTATGCACTTATTTCGTACACGGACATTTTTTTTTAATATATTGTTTTATAAAACATTATATAAAATCAGCTTAAAAACAATAAACATTCATAAAAAAAAAATATGCTGGGAAACGACTTTTTTTGGGGTGTAAAATCACGTTGCACGGTATGACTCAATGTAACGCACTCAAAACATTGAGCTGATGGATACATTGATTAGTACGGGGGTCGTGGAGGTGTTTAAAATAAAAATCATACATTAAAACAATGTATTAAAAATACATTGTGAAAAAGTTGGTACTTTGACCCCAAAATCTCCGTAACTAGAAGGCCTTCTAGTATGGGATGGTCAAGAAACAAAAAAAATATCGCAATGACGGGGAAGCCGTGTTACACCCTTCATAAAAGAAAGATACCACTTACCTGTGATTCTACCAACTCTTACTTCTAGTTGTCTGCTAGCTATGCCGGCAACATGAGCTCCAAGGCCAAAGCCAACCAAGTGCATTTTTTTCACATCCGCCGGCACGGGTGCCCTTGTTTCGGGTTGTGCCTTTAAATCTGATATAACTTTGGCCAATTCTTCAGCTATTAATAGAACTGTTCTTGATGCTGTCGCGTAAATTGCACTAGCGTCGCTTTCCCAGTCAACCTCTATGATCTGATTTTGTTGTCGATGCGTTAATATTTCTGAAAGAAATCTATACATATAGTAAAATTGTAACATATCTGTACATTGAAGATATTGAATAAAATATATATTTGGTGGGTCTTTATTAGAGCAACAAAAGCCAAAACAACAGTCTTTAGAATATTTGCGTCTGTCTTTCTGTCTGCATGCTTTTACGCGCATCACGCAAAAACTAATGCATGGATTTGAACGCAGTTTTCATCAGTTTGCAGTTTTCGCTCTACTGCTTGATGCATATCTTAAAATTTAGGCTACTTTAGATATGCGAAGCAAGGGCGGGTTGCTTGTCGCTAAATAAAATTACTATACAATATAACATGTAAATTAATCACAATCACATTTTAATAATAGTAAGGGTTAGGTTAGATGTTTATCAAGACAATCAGAAATCAGTGTAAAATTTAAGTAAGCTGTTTAGATGATGAAATAGAACTTACCGCTTCTGATTCGTGTATTGAAAGCGTCCGCCGGCCCTCCTTGGTGCCCATGGATCAATATAATTGTGTCACTCTCAACATCGAAACCTTGTTCAGCTGTGAAGGTGCCGGAGGCTGGTAACGGAGTTCCGCTGCGATGATCCCTTAAAAGACACGAATCTTATTGTAGGTTATCTCACAACGACTTCACGTTTATACCTGATCGTTTGCATCAAATCTTTCTTATTTAGGCAACAATTTAAGCGTCACCAAAAAATAAGTTCCAGCAGTGTGGTGATTTGAAAAAGTAGGAACTTTTTATTAATTTGGCCAATGTTTTTTAATACAGGCTCTGAATGATCATGAATGTGAAGTCCAAAAGTGAAACCATATTACATATTTAAACATATAAACACAATTATTAATAACAAATGTAATAATGAGGCATTTTTTGGATTTGATTATGCATGATGCATCGCAGCTTACTTACTGTGTGAATAGTACATATTTAGTCCGCTGTCCATAACACACTGGAACATAAAATAAAAATATTTCATTACATACAGATTAACACAAAAAATACATTAGCCGCACCTTCTTTTTAGCGTGCCGATGGCAATCAAATTGATTCGCCCCAAAAATTTGGCGATGGGTTTGACACTTTCGTTAGCGTCCATCTGCTTCTGTATTACACAATCACAACAGGACAGACAGGACATGATGTGAAGTGTCCGCTCCAAGCAACAAAACTTAACTCATAGGTGCAATAGACATTAGTTAAGTAATACTCATTAAGTTGTGGTGTACTAAACACATCTGTGTACCACTTTTAAAGAAGACAGTCTGTGATAATATTATAAATTAAATAAACGAATCACCAGTTACTTATTCTACGTAATAGGGAGCGATCTAATTGCCATCAACCGAGTACAAGTTCAGACTCCGTGTTGCTAATGCGAAATGCGCGTGTATTATAAAAGTATGCTTCTGCCTAATCCTTCGTAGATTACAGGAATGATATTATTTAATATGAAACTAACTTACCTGCTAGAGCAGTCAGAAGAATGGCGAACTTCAACATATTGCTTGATCGATCGTTCCCTTACTGTGCAATATTTGCGAATTCCTTTGTTTTTATAATAATGTGACAACTACTGTCAAACCAGATTATCAATATGATAAGCTAACCTTTTGCGTGATCAAACCTTAATTGTTATCATCAAAGGTCATTTATTTTTATGCCGAACGATGTCGATAGTTGATCGTTATAAAATGGATGCAATGATAAGATGGTAATCTATATGTTATTGAATATTTTTGTAAATTTTCAAGGATCGTAGTGATATTATCTTATTTTGCTATATCTAAAAATGCGTCAAAGGATGTTATTGAACACACATTCATGACTTAGCTTCCCGAATTTTACTTCATTGCCAAGCAATTTGTAGATTTACAAGTATTTTTAAAAATATGTTAACTCTTAGCAAACAATGGTTATTTTTGAATAGCACGTTATAAGATTTTAATACACAAGTGAGGTGGGCCTCTACAGGTACAACTTGGGCTGGTAGGGGTGTTCCCATGAAGCAGAGTGCGACTGTGGAGTCCCATTCCAAACCATGCCACTCAACCTGAACGGAACCACTACCACCACCGTCGATGTGGCTGAGTTCTGGTCGAAACTAATTTAATTGAATAACTACGGGACTCATCGATACGACGAAGAAGATTTCATAATGGCATGAGTTTCAAGATCCTCGTAACACCTTAAATTTTGAAAAGATGACTTTATTTATTCGTAAAAACATTTCGTATGCTCGAAGTTATGGGTAGTAGAGACATATGGATCAAAAAAGCCAGACGTGATGATTTTTAAACCTTCAGTGTTAATGCAGATGGCTATAAAAGTAGAAGAAGACCAATAAAATGGACTATATGAAGGATGTTATTACCCTTTTACCACCAGACTAGCAGACGTACTGCAGCGTATTATCCACACTTCGTCATATATCCCGACGAGTCGTACTCAGCGCTAAGCTTCTCCTCCACGTTTATTATGCGCACAGCCAAAGTGTGGAACTCTCTACCATCGGCATCCTGTGTTCCCTCCTACCAGTCTGCCTTCAGAGCAAGAGTGAACAGGCATTTTCTGGGCATGTTCGAGAGACCATATTATTTGTTGTTATAGCGGCTACAGAAATACACATTCTGTGAACATTTCAACTGTCTACCTATTACGGATCATGAGATATAGCCCGCTGACAGACAGACGGAAGGACGGACAGCGAAGGCTTAGTGATAGAACCCTTCATGCACGAGTCCGACTCGCACTTGGCCGGTTTTTTTTATAATGGGAGTAAAAATAACCTTAACGGCACTCATTGCAATATTGCAATTTTTGTTCCAGACCGTATCTGGGAAAGAGTTGAAACTTTGGCCCCCAATAACCCGTAACTGGAAGGCCAGTTACGGAGATATTGGGGGTCAAAAACTCAACTTTTGGAAACTTACTCTGGAACTTTACTTTAAATATTAAAATAAAATTAAAATAAATTAATTAAATATTCAATGCATCCATCAGCACAATGTTTTGAGTACGTTGAGCACATACAGGCATATGCACGTACATTGATTTCTAGCGTAAAAGGTGATATTCACGCCAAAAAATAAGTCGTGTCCTGGTAATATTTTTTGTTTAGAGTTCCTTAGTTTGATGTACAGAATGCTTGGTTGACGGCTTCTTGAAGGGTCCGTTTACACCTTGTATACGTTTTCTAGCAACATTTTGATATAATAAGGTATTACAACAAAAGCGTGCCAAATATCAATTAAAAAGAGCACGATAGCTCACGTCTCGTATATAACCGTCAAAGCCATTACTTATGCCACCATGGGCCATCTAATGAGTTACCTGTAGGAGCCGGCTGTGGTTGAAACCCTGTGAAAGGGTCGCGACCCTCAAGCAATTTAACCTCATGACACCAGAAAGGGTGTAAGTCGACCCAAAGGTAATTGCACATAGTAAAATTAACAGTAGCATTCCTGGTTCCTTATTGTTTCAGAATGTGTTCAGCGATTTTCGAAGGGCAATTTATTGATGGCCTCATTTTTGGTTGTGACATTGCAAGTTACCTTTAAAAATACCATATACGAGTAGTTTTGCCTTTTAGCTGTTCTAATAATTTAGTACGGATCATAAACGAAAAAGTTTTGGGAACAATATTCGTTTACAAAACAATTCGAAGCTTTAATTTTTTAATTTTTAAGGGCCATGCTCACCACAAACAAAAATCTATCTGTTTTCGTTAAACATTTGGAGATGACAAATGTAATATCATCTGCCTAGCCTTTTCCCAACTATGTTGGGGTCGGCTTCCAGTCTAACCGGATGCAGCTGAATACCAGTATTTTACATGGAACGACTGCCTATCTGACCTCCACAACCCAGTTAGTACTGGGTAATACGATACCCCTTGGTAAGACTGGTTGTCAGACTTTTTGGGCCACTGACTACCTAAGGACTGTCAAAGATCTATAAATGACACCCGGGACCAACGGCCTAACGTGCTTTCCGAGGCACGGAGAAAACTCGGTATGCAATGGGTCACCCATCCACAGACCAACCTAGGCAAGCACGGCTTAACCTAAATATCGATCCGAGCGGCTGTTATTATTTAGCCACGAGCTCCTCCAGATGACAAATGTAATTATTAAATAAAAATTAAACATAAATTCAATTAAATAAAAATTTATAATTTAATTATTAATTATTTTTATTTAATTAGAATTAGATGACAAATGTAATAATTAAATTAATTAGTTTTATTAAGTAATTAATTAAGTAACTCGTGGAGTAAGCGGACCTGGTTCTCTTCAATTGCTATGGTACATTATTAGTTTAATACGTTGTAGGTATATTAACCATCACAACACAAAAAAATACTTATATTTATCCCAAGTTACGCCACAACTCTCAGTTATGCAAATCAAGGCATCGTACGTCATATACACTATTTCATATAAATACGTAATATGCCGTATAGTGAGGAACTATTTTGGATATCCTCCCGTTGTAGGTCAGTTCAGATTGACGCATACAGCAAGAAACTTGGCAGTCTCTTCGTGTAGCTCTTCCAAGTGGTATAAGTTATGAGGGCCACTCACTTGCTGACCCAAAATTACTTGGCAGACAGTAGGGCTGCTTGCAGACGGCTCTGCGAATAAGGATGAATAAGTGTACGGAACGTATAAACGTTACACATAAGTATCACCTAGCTTAGGCCCGCGGCTTTGCTTTCGTGGAGTTCGGTAATTGTCTCATAGGATCGTACTACCGGGATAAAAACTATCAATATTTATAATATTGTTAGGAAGAAATGAGGTTTTACGTGGCACATGTTAGTTCTATGGCAAGGAGTGGCAACTTCAAAAATTGTCTCTGGTCGCACGCGAGAGACGCTTGTTGGGAATGTCGCTCAAAGGGCTGTAAGATTTATATTTTCCTATTTTGTGAACTTAATCGGTATTTTTGTAAACAATTATGTGTTAATTGAATTCGTTATGATTTGTGGCGGTTTAGGTTAGTTTTAGTAATTGATATTTGGTTCCAAGTTAGAATAAACGGTTGTATTCATTATTTTTGTAAACCACGTTGTCTATTTTTAAACATCTTCGCTTCTGCCCTGCTCGCACTAGATTTTTTCTTTCCATGTCAAAACATCTTCGCTTTGCTGTTTGCTAAAAATATATATTGTTAGTTTGTGAGTTTGGATTGATGGAAGGATGCTTGTTACTCTTTCACGCTTGTTGCTTTTTCTTTGTTTGCTGAACGGATTTGCATCAGCCACTTGGATAGTTTGTAACCTGGATTAACTTACAGGATACTTTTTATCCCGTTAGTATGATCCCGTGGGGCAGGTAACGAACTTCACACGGGCAAAGCCGCGGGCATTAGCTAGTCATTTCATAAGGTTGGAGTAGTGAAAATATGTGTGTCCTTAACACATAAGTGGGGAATCCAAGACTTTATCTAATAATCAGGATCTACATCTAGCTAAGGAAACTAAAGATAATAAGTAGATACCTACACACTGTTATACATAAGCTACTAAGTACTAAGATTAATATCTGACGATATTACATTGTTTTTAAGTTAAAATAAAACCTTCGATTGAGTGTGTGCGTTATCTAAGAAATCAATCAATCGATAGCCATATTTATACCAAAAGCTTTACGGTCGTTAAAAATCAAAACATCGTCACCACAATTACTCCATTTTAAAGTCCGTTCGTTCTTATCAACGATACCAAAAAGATCTTATCTTTTCATTCACTATTCTATTATTTTCTATGAATGATGTCTAGCCTAACAATCAGTAAGACATATGTCTAATAGACGTAGATATAATCAAGCGTTAATGTTCTATTTATTTACAAACAAACATAATAATATGATCAGTAATAAAGTGATTATTCAATAACAAATATGAAGAAAGAAGATTGGCATAACGGGCCTTCGTAATTTCAGAAGCGTTCATCAATTAAAGTATGTATGTACATTATAATATATGAAGCACTTACGGGGCTTTTTAATCCATATAATATCTTTTTTTTTCAGGAGAGCGCTGTTGGTAAACATTTGTGAAATGAATAAAAATAAGATGGCGGCGTTGGTTCGAATTTTGCCCACGCGATAAGTACTACGAGTACTGTTTATAAATCATGTTATTCTAGATCCAACATTAAAAAATATGCTGCGATCTTAATTTGACCGAGACCTTTGTTTTGAGAATATTTTTACGAATATACGCAAGCTCTAAGTGCGGAGTTGCGGACCCCAGATTACGTGGCCGTTTGCCTTTATTCTTTCGAGAAAGCACTGCATATTTTTTCTACAATACCTGGGTAGACGTGGGTAGACCAAAAACCTTCTGTAGAAAAAATTACTGGCCTTTTAACCTAAACTGCAGAAATTTGGCCTTTTGCAGACAAAATTACAGAAGAAAACAAAGTTGGTTAGTTAAAACAAAAGATGATCAACACTGCTCTCAAAACGGTGAAAGAAAACATCGTGAGGAAACCGGCATGTCCTAGAACCAAAAATTCAAACTCATGATATCTACCAACCCGCACTGGGGTCGCGTGGTAGATTACAGCCCATTCCCTTCCTTCTCGCGGAGATGAGGCCTGTGTCCCAGTAGTGGGAACATTTTTTATACTATTTTGTCTTGCGTCTTGCCGTAACTCGCATGATGTGAAGCGATGACGTGGCCTAGGGTGGAGCACGCTTGCCTAGAAGAAACCGATTCACTCGAACTTTGAAGAAATCTGAATTATAATTATCGGAAAACAGAGAAGCCGCCAGTGAATTTTTCTATGTAAAGAAATATCACGTTTTAACTTCTTAAGTTGACACGAACGGATGTTAAATTAATTCCCGTACTAAGACGAGAAGCTAAGTTTAATATTTAAGTATAATAGTCTTTAAATTGTTAAAAGTTACACAGTTACCGTAGACAGTGAGGGTTCATATTACGAACAGATTTCAAAGAAGCCTGTGTGGTTCCGAAGACTAACTTCATTAAAGTTTCGCGGGTAGTTGTGGCTTGTGGCATACGGTTCAATGCTACGTTTAGTAGGGGTATTCCTCAAAGCGCAACTATTTTTAAGCGCAACCAACTAAGCGCAACTAAATTAATTCTCGAAGCGCAACCATTAGTTGCGCTCACCAATTCAAATTAAAAATATTATATGTGTATTCCTCAAAGAGCAACCATGATGAAAAATAGAGAGATCCCCGTCTCTATTCCAAACAATCTTCCCAAAATCACTTTTTGTAAAGTAGTCTCTACTTCACACAAAGTGATTTTGTGATTGTAATGAAAGAGACTAATCTTAGATCATTGTTTTCCATAAACTAAAGGTCGTGTCAGCTTTCTTCTTCTTAGCGTTTTGATGGCAAAAAGTTCAAATGTGTTTAGCCCAAAACGCAGCCACGCGAACCTCGGTCTCTGATGCAGTGCGCAGGTGATAGGTCATCTAAGGTCACCTGGAGATCTATTTGACCACATGCCCTAGCATGTGGTGCAAGAATGAAGGTGGGCCATTTTCTGTGGCGAGACACCGCAAAAGCACTTGAGGTCTGAGCCCTCCCATCTGCAGTGTCAGCTTCAGTACCTACCAACTCATGTCGACGAATTGATTTAGTAACGCAATTAAAAGGCAAAAAGTCAAAAAATAGCCTTTTTAGTAACTTAGTCCCTATTCCTAAAATCTAAATATAGTGGCACATTTCTTGCTTTACTATATGGTTGACTAGCTGACAACCTACTGATTACGTGATCGATCACCACCGTATATCATCATCAGCCTATAGCACTGTCTTTTGGCTGATGATGATATGCTATGATATAGAGGCCTATGTCCACTGCTGGACATAGGTCCGTTCAGTCGCACGCTACTTGACTCGATTCTCGGCAACTCCCATCCAGTTGCACCAGCCACCCTGCGGAGATCATAGCTCCAACTTTTTTTTATCTCGATGTGGAAATCATCAATGGACGTCCTCCAACCTGAAGAGAGTGGAGGGGTCTGTCAGACTCGTACTGACTTGTCTTGACTTGGTTAGAGCCGGCCCGCTTGACCGGGATCGCTGCTCCACCTAGCCTGAGGGCATCCCACCTTTCGCTTGCCGATTCACGGTCTCCACTCAAGAACAGGTGTACCTCAATGGTCAACAACGGCCATTGATTAGGTACATCTGTAATTAACCAGCACGTTTGAAAACCGCCAGACAAAAATGTAATTTTCGAGTCAAATGAAAGTCTTGTTTGTGTCAACGGTGACTGATATCAAACTAAGTTCAACTTACAACCAAAACACCGATATCATTTTATTTACAAATTCTAACTATACCTAGTTTGGGTTATGTCACGCTACTACCAATGATTAAATACACTTCAGAGCAGTTTTATTATCATTTTTAATAGGGGGGAGGTCATTAGTTGGCGCATGCGTGTCAAAAGGTTGCGAGTTCGTTCCTGGCGGATGATCGCGGTTCGTCGGTAGTTCATCGTTCGGTACCGTCGCAGACTGCCGCTTCCAGTGCCACTGTACACTTCTCCGCGTAAAAGTTTCCCCTCGTGTACAATATCTACAAGTTCGTACAAGGAACGTTGCTTATGTTCTCTATGACGTGTATTGTGTAAGTTGCGTTGAAAATCGTCAACATGCGGTGGTGTTTGACTGCAGTTTTGTTCGTCGGCTTGTTTTGTTCAGGTATGTAAACTTTTTAGATGGTTGATAAGGAAGTTAGATTTAAGATATCTATGAAGTTATTTCTTTTTTAAGTAGATGATAAGATATTTTTTTAACTCACGTACTGATAGATCAAAACTGACGTCATATCGGTTTAGGTGCGTACCGTACAGTACGTTATTAGTTGTGTTGACAACGAAGACGTTTGACGTATGAAAAGTATAAAAACCTTGAGACTGATTTTTTAAATTCATTCTAATGATTTGCGCCTTGAGATAATGTGATAGGCATTGACCAAATTGTTCGATAAACATACCTACTAGCGAATCGCACTGATTAAACTAATAAGAAGAGACAACCTAGCTACCTACCAACCTAGAACAACGTAAATAGACTTTATAGCTACTTACATAATACCACTTATGTAAGTGGGTTTTCCGTTTATTAAATCCTTGCTGCGCTACCCGAACAAACACGTATCTACAAAAGGAATCAATATAAAGGAAACTCGTTGTTCAATTACCAGAATCATTCGAGTCACGTATATTTGTAAAGGAAGCCTTCCAATGCATCCATCACATCAGAGATTCTGAACGAAAATCATATCATATTTTGATGAACCTTCGATTCTATCTATTCGGTATCTTAGCTCTTATATATTTTTTCCGAAATCGTGCAAATGAAAGCATACTTTAAAGCCATTCACATGCTTTGTAGATAGTATCACAAAAACATGGTAACTTCTTTTTTTAATAATTAATGGGTACCTAAAGTATATATGTAAAGATTTTTTTTACACATTCGGAGAGCAAACTACAAATGAGCAAATTACATACTAGACAAGCATGCTTTAAAATATTATATCTACTTCAGCCTTAATTGATTGAAATGAAACTTATAACAAGTCATTTGGATGTGTAGATCGCGAGGCCTCGCTACATGTCATAGCTACAGAGAATCATATCGGATGTACTAATTAGAGCTGAGCCTGTGTATAACATTTTAGAATTAACTAAGCATCGTGTTTGACCACTATAATTTAGAAGAGAAACGAGATGCGTGACACTAACAGACGATGACATAAAATATTATTGTGCGAAATTGCGTCCGAATTAAAAGGATTAAAAAAGCCATAACAGCCGTCTCATGGATCATTGGCGTAAATTGCAGGCACAGAGATTTAAATTTTTACAAAGTTTATGACAATGTCGACCGAACATTTCAGAGAAAGAACGAATGAAACCCATGAGCGCATTTAATTGACAGGTCAGCCGGTGTGTCAATTATAGTTCGTTCAACTAATGAGGTTATGCACCAATAAAATTCATGGTGAATGACGAGATGACTCTATATATACACGATACATGGTTTTTATAGTCTTTGTCATCATTACAAATAAAATTGCCATCATTATTTGTGCTGGAACTGTTTTAGGTGTCAATACCCAAGTCTGGCAAAGTTTTAGGTTTTTCTGACCATCTTTTCATAGTCGTAATCTTGGCGTAATTCTAAACACTGCTGCCTTCCCTGCCAAGGACTTTAAGCGTGATTGTTATGTTTGTGTTTTTACGCCGAACCTATGACCTACGTAATTCCCATAATTTTTATCTGTGTTAGTAGAAGGCGTTGGGTAAATCCGTAACCCCGCTATCAGTTTGCCCTCAATAAAGTCGGACAAAATGGGATTTTCTGTTTAGAATTTCTTTGAGCACAAACTGAAGTTGGAACTAAGCCTGTTTATAGTCTTTTTGTACTGGAATCAACTTTAATATCTGCAGAATGGGATTGACTTTAGCTATTAATGTGATACGTTTCTTCTTTCCGTCTATTCTCTGAAATGTCGTCATATGCATCGAATCACTGTCTCCTAAACAAATTAAGTAGAATGAAAACGGTCAGTCTGAAACATCTCTTTAATGCCTTTATGAATAAACCTGCAGTCGTCGGGTTTATATTACAATAGTGGTTTCAGAAGTTCAAGCATACAGTACAGTCACGCCCTGAAGTTATGCAATTAGTGGTATTGACAAAGACCCGTAAGGTTAACCGCGCGACATCCTGCGGCAATTGACGACTAGTTTTGGTACAGTTGCCCACAACATCCTACGACAATATCTGTTTAAGTGAAAATAAATGATGATATTATTATGATATTAATGAAAAAATGATACTTTGTTTTTGAAAGCTTCTTCCGGAACGTAGCTAAACAGTACGTTTTCGATTCCGGATTTTGCGGATGCGATAATCTATAGTTTAGTTTGTAGAATGGATTTCTGCTTCGAGAATATTTAGAGTCTTGATTGCTCGAATAGCCCTTGAATGTCCGAATTTTCATTGTTCTAATTTTAGGAAAATTATTGGAAAGACTATGTTTTGAACAGTTCTGTTACAGTCAGGTTCTTGCTTTTCAGAATGGAATAAACAAAGTTATTTCGATCAATGTCCTTACAGTTGAACAGGGTTTCATGACAAACGGTAATTTTCATGTCACAATGACATACTTTCAAACTCATCATCATTCATGAGCTCTTATCCCCTTTTATTTGGGATTGGCGTATATCATCTTTCACACAGTCCATCGATCGATTCTTTGGTCTCCCACAATTTTTATATTTCCGAACTCATTTGTAAAATAAATAAAAATCCTTAAAAATATTTTGTAATCTTATGTAAAGCTTTACGAGGTAGAAAAAATTACATTTTTAACCGTCCATTCGTCAATTTTTTTTTTTATAACACATTCTGATGACACATCTACCACCAGCGATAAACACGTCAGGACCAACAAAATTTGTAATCAGGTCACCATAAAGGACATAAAGTGCCTTCAGATCTCGATAAGGACATTTATCACATTATTTTATCACATTTTTGCCGGCTTCAAGGGAATTAACTTGAACATGATATTTCCCCATCACTCGTAAAATGGGAGTGGTGTTGGCCGAACCCTAAAGATAATCTGCCATTATTGCCGCACCGGGTCAACGTAACTTTCCTCACTACATTCCTGATGTAATTGAAGCTTTCCTAATCCCTTATTTACATTTTGACGACGTTAAAATGAAATATACAACGTTAAACACAAACAGAATTCGTTCATACCTACCAGTTCCTTTCAAATATCATAACACTAAACTTTCTGTACTTAAATATAAACGTCGAATTTATGTCCTATTATCTTGACTTCTCTTCCGTTCCTTTATAAAGGCTTTAAACCGTTAAATTTTACGACAACTGTTTCAATATTTTTACACTTTTCCTACATTCGATGCACGTTAATCTTTGGAACGGGTTGTAGTGCGCGTGCGGCGAGCTACGAACAAATTGAATTCATTTCAGTAGCCACACTTCTAATTGGTGACGTGTATCGGGTCATGTATCCACTGTCTCTTTGTTTCATCACCAGTGAGAATTACGATAAAAATTAACTTACGAAAGAACACATCAGTTTTCTTTGGTTAGTATATTTTACACATACCCAATTTACTATATCATACAACTTCCTGTAATATGATTGCTTCTCTGCGGGAAATTCTATCTAATTATACTTAGTTGTAACTATGAAGGTACGTTTTATGATTGAGTATACAACTTTTGTGGATAATACTCGCTCAGACACAGTCATTTATCTTTTGGTTAGGTGCCCGTTGGGATCCCGAGAGAAAGGCTGAAGTCAACAATCAAATATATATCTTTCACTTTCTTTTGCTTGTTAGTATGATTCATCCATCATGGTGTGATTCATTCATTACGTGTTATACTGCGGTCTTGGATCTAAACTTTGTGAACGAATATTTGCGGTAATTGTCTTGCTTGTCGTGACGTGCCACGGAAATATCAACCTAAACAACAGTCTTATGGACGGTTTAAATATTCTTAAGCAGAGTATGACTATTCAATAGCGCTATTGGTTTTATTAATATCTTGACTTTACTCACAAAACGGGCTTTTTATTTTGACAATTCAACAATATTCATCGCGTTATTTACGCTATCGAGACAATTTTTATTGCAAACATATAAAGCAATGGATTAGGAATTTCTTTCGAAATCCTACTGACGCTATGTTGTGCAATTAGGGGGCAGTTTTATATCTCAATGTTCAAGGAAATTTAAAAGCCGAAATGCTGACAATACGTCCTTACAGGTCAGTGGCTACCTCTCGAAATTGGGTTTCGAGGATTAAATTATTGGCAGCAGTAGCTGCGTGTAAAATTCTGTCATTCTGCATTGTGAACGGAGCAACTCCAAAAATGGAAAAGGCTGGATTGACAATATCTAGGTAGGTATAGAAACCATAGCCATATATACGCTTTAAGCCATGCGTACGGCTTTTGTTAGATTGGATGTATACAGGTTGATTTATTAAGATGTTAAAATAGTTTCAGATTTTGTCAATGAGGTCACCATTAACAAAAGTCTAAAACTATTTGAGGTTTAGAGAAAAAATCGAAATGTATTCATCAAATAAGATACGTTACGTTTAAAAAACTGCATCAACTTTTAGACTTTTCCATACAGGCACATCACAATGAAGTACCCTGCAGTAGCGAAAGGTAAATTTTTGTAAGAGGTAAGCCGAAGTGTAACTTTAACGTGATTATATTGTTATATAATTACGTTATAATCATTATTATATTGTTTGTCTATAGAATACTGACTGTGCCATTTTTCAAAGAGATTTCGGTAGGAATCGAGTCGTATGGAACCTTCGCCACTGGTACCCTGTATAATAACGCCATATCACATCTCTAGATAATTCAAAGAGCTGACTTAATCGACTCAAGAGGATCAGTGGCCCAAGTGGCTATTATGTATATTATTCGGGAATGCTAAGGAACCTCACAATAGCGTAGTGTATCAACAGACGGATACTAATTGGGTACCTAGTGCATTGCTTGAGGCAAGCCTTTGTGTGGTACATATAAAAAAATGTTGGATGCATAGTAAAAAATGTAAGTATGTATGTATGTTTGTGTGTGTAGGTGTGTGTTGTGTATGTGTTTGTGTATGTAATGTGTGTGTGTCTGTATGTGTGAAATGTTGGTTGGTGTTTGTAAGCGGTTAAGTTATATTACAAAGCACTTGGTTGTGTCTATTAAAAATGTTGACCTGGTATAATTTATATTGTCATCTTTTCCTTGTACACAGATTATTAAAGGTTATTCAGTTTTTATTTTAAAAATAAATTATTGACCCTTTGGTAATAACTTTAATAAATAGAAAAAAGCCTGTTTCCTCGCGATGTTTTCCTTTACTGTTTTATGAGCAATAGTGATGACGTATTTTTTACAAAGTTTGGTGCTAGCTTCGAACCCCTCATCTACAAATTGAAAGTTGATGCCATTACCACAGCAGCTCCCTATTTATTATTTTTAGATATTCCAGTCTGGTTCAGGAGTACTCTTTCCTGGTAGGAGTGCTCTTGGTATAACGAGAGTATATAATCTTCTATGAGCTTCCTTCGGTAATCTGACGCCACGATACTATAATTTAAAGTAAAATTGAAAGCTTGCTCCCCTAACAACATCCCCGGAACTAAATTCATTATTATACTGAAAATCCGCCGTAAATGTGCTGTTTTAATATAAAGTATTACTACTTTATCATAAGGTTCTACTGAATATTTTATATTCAAGTCTTTTAGCGAAATATACATGTTTCTTGAGAGTACTAAATTTTAACTTTATTATTAAATATTAAGAAAGTTTGACTTACTTTAAAACCTTTATTATCTTCTATACGCAGATAATTACTGATCATTTTCTCTTATATCCTATTGTTTACCTATCTACATAACATTTGTGAAGATCGACCGGCAAAGGTTTTGTATCCATCGATACAATACCTCTGCAGGACTTAATGAATTCCTTAATTAACCTAAAGGAAGACTATCATTTAACGCAACAATAGATACTACTGCCAAAAAAGTAATCTACCTTTTTTTACTCGAAAGATATTCAGTAACACAAAAAAAATTAACGAAAACAACAAAAAAAAAAAAAACAAATGAAAAATCACGGAAGATATCCCGTAAGTGACAGTATAAGTTTAGCTGTAAACCGTGAAAGCTTAAAACAGTGTTTATTTAGGAACACGATATCTTATTTCAAAATAACTTTGATTTAATGGTGCCAGTCTAGTAAGGTACCACCGCTTATCGTTAACCTTTAACAACTATTGATCTTTGAGAAGCAAGTTTCCAACAGTCAATCACATCTAACAGTACCTACCCATTGGCAAAAGGAAACGAACACGTTTGTGTCTGACAAGTTAGTTCCAATTCTATACAAATAAATAAAATTGAAGTGTCTGTTTGTGATATCAAAATAACAGCTTTTTACTGAAGGCATATGAAAATTTATACGGCACTTATACCAAAAACACTTATTTTTTTATTTTTTTGTCTGTCAGTCTGTCTGTTTATTCCGGCTAATATCCGAAATGGCTGGACTGATTTTGACGGGATTTTTACTGGCGGATAGCTGATGTTATAGATCTAACTGGAGCTACTATTATTTTAGAAAAATAATTAGGGTTCCGTTCAAAAACATAAAACGGAATAAAACCCTTGAAATTGGTAACAAAATCCGATTCAAAAAGGGAAGTTATATTTTTTATAATATTTTAACGCGATCGAAAGTCGCGGGCAACAGCTTGTCGTTAAATATAATTGCCATTTTCAGACAGAGAAGTTTAATTTTTTTTACCACTATCAGCTTTAAGGATATACTTGAACAAAGATACTTAGAAAAAGACTAGAAAGGAACATGAAGAAGTCAGCAAGAACGTTCCGTTTTTCTTTCACTCCTCGTCTGAAAGCAGGAACTTACAAACAAATCGACACAAAGTTTCAAGATTAGCGTTAGTACGGACAAAAAGAAGTTGTAACACTTCCTACTATCCTTGTATGCAGTGATTACTTAGCTCAGTCAAACACTGACTCTCTTCAACTGAAATAAAAGTTCGTAAGTCAAATAATGTATTAGGGGCTGCTTTTACGACTATTGTTTCGGAGTTAAGGGATTATTTTACAGTTTTTGGCAGCGTTCCCCTGTTCCACGACACCAAAATTAATGGCGGGTGTGCATTTGACAATTCCCACCATAACTTCGCGTTCTGCCATTACCATTGTGGATTTTAAAAATAATTTTAATTTACGCATTGAATTCGGGCTTCTGCGGAGTATTTTCTTTTATGTTCCTAGTTTTTCAGGCCCATTGATTCCGTTTCGATCAAAAGAACTGGGTCATGTATTCATTATAAAACTTGAGGGTTCCAGTTGCCTTTTTTCTGTACTTAAAGTATCGGTTTCATGTATTTTCGGGGTATATGTTTATTTAAAGATATCAAACCAACATGGGTTTACAAAAAATGCAAATGTAACTAACAAAACGACTTACTTGCGTCCATCTTTTTAAGTCATATTAAAAGCATTAAAAGCAAAGGTTTCATGTAAGAAAAGAAGCTAAATCAGTCTTTTCTAGATAAATCTAAAACAGTAACATAACATATCTATCGCCCGAAACGGGAGCATACGGAATACGAATAAGCAATCTAGGAATATAAAATATATAAGGTGCTTATTTCTTATTGCATATCGTAAAAATAGACCCGTACTATAAAATCTAGGTTTAAACTTGCCTGGACGTCGACGATACGGTTATAATTTTTTATCTGTTTCATAATATTCGGGATAAAAGAACGGCTCTGATAATAAACATGAGTACTATATGCTAGACAGTTTAGTTTTTCAGGTAACATCCCTTTTCTTGAAGGAAAAGATTCACGGTTTTATTTTTGTATTATAAAAACACATAAAATATTTGATTTACTTTTTATTTTACTTAAAACTTAATTTTGGTACAGAGCAAACGTGTATAGGTGCGACTGAACGTTGACAGAAGAGAGCGAGTTGCCAGTTGCTAAAACTAAATGCTACCAATTATAATTACGTTGTCATTACAATACCTTATTTTTATACTTAATT
Organism: Noctua janthe; assembly: GCA_910589295.1. Lineage (NCBI taxonomy): Eukaryota > Metazoa > Arthropoda > Insecta > Lepidoptera > Noctuidae > Noctua > Noctua janthe. Next base: position 7,698,380 of record OU342561.1, read on the forward strand.
ACTAAGAATGGTCGATAATAAATTGAACAATTCTAAAATTCTCCACGCTTTGCTGTTTTCTTTTATATTTTTCACATACGCACATAAGTAGCTAATTACATTGAGAGTGTTCATGTTGAGAGGAACAATTTTAATGTGTCCATCGTTCTGACCTACTATGTATTCTTATAAATATCAATCTGATACGGGACATAATAATACAGCACATGTTACATGATTTACACGAATACTTGTGCCCAAAGGCCGCACGACATGGACGTGATACTATGTTCCCTGGTGAGAACGCTGCTTTACATCAACTCTTGTTATATACACGTATGTCACTACAGATATTATAAATCAATGTGAACTTCTAACATCAAAATTGATAAACTATAAATGATACCACATGCGTTTATTTACGTGGGTTTATCACCCGGAACTTATAAATTATACATACTTATTTCAAATGCAGAAATAATCAACATATTATTATGTTTTTCATACGCCTATCATATAAGTATAAGTTGCCATTTTAATCAGTTATTTATGTGAATTAATTCTTGAAATCCAATCGAGTTTAGCGATGCATGTGTTTGCGTTTGTTTTTAGAGTTTTTGTTTGTTTTTTTTTCACACTGAAATTCTTCAAAAAATTCCGTCGGTTTCATATCGGTACAAAAGATTATGAGTCAGAAAGACCGATTAGTTAATAGAGGAGCTGACTGCCTAAGTATTCTTTAAAAATAACACCAGAAAAGAAACCGTACATTTAAAATAATGTCCTACCCTCAATTTTAAAGTCCAATATTTAATTCGAAAAAAACTTTAAGCACTTTTTCGCAAACTTCTTCAACTCGTTAGTTTCTCCGTTCCTAAAGACGTAAATAAACAGTAAATATAAACCCAATTGTATCTAAGAGTAAATCCGGGACTCTTGGAACAGATAACCGACCTTTTTCTCGGAGAGAATTAACCGTGAAGAGTTATAGCTGCCTATGTTTTGTTTATCTATTGCATTTTATGGGTGAATAAATATACCTAAGTATTGACTGAAACAGGGTTGTAATATTTTCTTGGGAAAGCCGTAGAGATAATAGATTCTTTACACAACTAAAACATACACTAAAACTAATGTTGTATAATATACAACATTAGTTTTAGTATATGCGAAACCTCATACACGTGTCTAGTATTTTTATGTAAAGAATCTATGTACAAAATTTCAAAACTGTATCATGAAAAATCACAGAGTTATAAGCTTGTTCTGTTAGCTGGTTGTCCCTATAAAAACGTGGTCACCACGCAGTGCGTCGCGCACGGGCCTCCAGCGTCGTCTTGAGCTCGTTGATAATATAATAATTTGGCAATAGGTACCTAAATTATTGCGATAGGTACTATACTAATGTCGCTTGTTGCCAACTTGTAACTTTTTCTAAATATTTTTGGGACAAAATAAAACATGGTTTAAAAATTATTGGAATCGATTCAGTTACTTATTCTGAACAAACTATACTCAGGTTTCGCATATAAAAATAATGTTTTATATTAGCACCTACACATTGAATTACGAATGAGTAACGACTGATAAAGTATTTCGTAATTCAATTTTATTGTATATAATGATGATATAATAATAATTCCATAATAAACCTACTACGTACGCACGGCGACCAATCAAGATATACAAAACCAGTTTATGTGGATCTCTCATTTTACGGGAAATCTATGCAAAGCGAGGCGATGTTATACTGGAAATGTGAAGCTTGATGTGTCGCCGTGTGTACAATCGTATGTTTTTGCTATAACAACGCTATCAATATATGGCAAAAAACTCGGAGTTACGTCTTCCACATCCACAAAACCATTAGAAAATTGGATCAATCAAGTCACTTGACCTGTCTGTCTACTCTGCACGTACAAGACTGTGTACCTACAATTGCATTCTGTTTTCAAACAACATTCAAGCATTAGAACGTTGATAGTTACAACACACCAAATTCGCACACACTTTCACCTCAGAACTTCTCCAATAGATCCATAACCAAAGATACCTAGCTACCCCTTTATGAACCATCAAATAATTTTAATGCTTCCGAATAAATTACCGTCGTTTCACCCAAGACTGTTCCTCAACCAGTGATTGGCCAACCTGTGCGTTTCAAAGCTATTAACGAGCCACGTGTCCCTAACGATACTTTAATAAGTTAAGTCATCGCGAGTCTGCCTTCGCAGCTTACTAATGAAATTTCCGTCTTACTAACTTTATTACAATGGGTCAGAAGGTTAAATGGTCGATCTTCGGGCTATGACGGCCGGAGTACGCTGCTATATTCCTTTTAATTATTGCTTTAAGAGCGTGTTTTTGATCTTTTTAATGATGGCGAAAAAGCTTAGGTAGAAACAAAGTTATGTTGTTGACACCCGCCCTTAATAAAGAGCCTGGTATGTATTTTTTGGGATGAAATATTAATTTTATCACCAAAAATACGCTTACGTTTCAATAGTGTGGGTTAGTAAATGTACTGTTAAACATTTAATAAAAACCGCAACTGTTTATTGATTTATTGAATTATTAAAGCTACGATAAATACTCTTATAACACTATAACTGGGATATTTACCATGTTTACTGTTTATTATAACTAGAAGACGGGATATTTACCATGATTATTGTTTTCTTTGAGTTCCCGATATTTCGGCGCTGTTGCAAGCACCATGATCACGGATAAACTGAAGTTATTGCGGGTGGGTGTTTATGAGCAGACAAATCGGTCTACCCTCTTTCTTGTTCGTTTTTTGCACTCAGTACCACTACCACTGTCACTCACAACTCGATTCTGTTCCCGACATACGAAACTCACTGTGTCTGCTCGCGAACTTTTTTCGGCACTATTCCGCTTTTTACACAGCTGGACCACTGGTTTCCAGGCTTTCGACAGTTGAAACCCATCCTCCCGATTGCAGTTCTTATATTTGGTGATTTCAATAGCTTCTCTAACGAGTCTAGGGATATAGTGGCGTTCTATCGAGAACGCCACTATATCGAGTTGTGAGTGACAGTGGTAGCGGTACTGAGTGCAAAAAACGAACAAAAAAGAGGGTAGACCGATTTGTCTGCTCATAAACACCCACCCGCAATAACTTCAGTTTATCCGTGATCATGGTGCTTGCAACAGCGCCGAAATATCGGGAACTCAAAGAAAACAATAAACATGGTAAATATCCCGTCTTCTAGTTATAATAATTTTAGTGACCATGAAAGTTTAAAATGTTTACTGTTTGTTTTGAGTTTCCGATATTTCGGCGCTGTTGCAAGCACCATGATTACGGATAAACTGAAGTTATTGCGGGTGGGTGGGTGTTTATGTTTTTTTGTTTGTTTTTTATGATGATAATGTTAGTGACCTTTTTTTTTTTTTTTTTTGCTGACATCTCTTTGAGGCGCACGTGGAACACGAACGCGCCGTCGACACGGCCTGTCGTCATAAGACGGCCGGACGGCGAGCTAGCCCATAACTCGCCGTCCACAGGCCCGAGCCTACGGTGGCCGGGAGCCACCACGTGACCCCCAACGCCCAGGGCGTCTCCCGCGGCGACTGGGACGTGAGGTTCTTTCCCTCTCACGTCCCGCCACCTCCTTCACTAGCATGACTGCTTCGCAGAAGGAGGTGACGGCTTCCCATTCCCTCTCGCTCCGGACCATGGCTTGAACCAAGGCCGGACGCGAGAGATCGCCGCCGCCAATCGCCGCTACGAGGACACGGCGGTGCTCCGCCCAAGCGGGGCAGACCTCCACGGTGTGCTCCACCGTGTCCTCCGGACGATCCTCGCAGTGGAAACACCCGGGCGTTTCCTCCCGCCCGATTCGGTGCAGGAACCTCCCGAAACAACCGTGTCCGGTGAGGACCTGCGTCAGGCGGTAGGTGAGGGCGCCGTGGCGCCTCTCTAGCCACTCCTCAAAGAGGGGACTTATCGCCACTATGGTGGCGTGCCCTGCACGGGGTTGCGACAGTCGCTCTCTCCATGTCGCCATGAGAATGTTAGTGACCTTGACAGTTTAAAAAATAAATTACAATAAGTATATTTGGACATAATAATTTATGTCGGATCGTGCTTCCCAAAATAAAAGACTTTGTAGTTCAATATTTAAACTGCTTAAGAATATTTTGGACTTAAACAAATTCCGTATTTTAAATGATTAAAACAAAAGCTGTTTAAAATTTCAGCGCAAATCAATTTCCAAGTCATTCCATTTTGATGAATTTCAAAGATTTCTGGATCGCTTGGAAGAATTCAAAGTAAAACTGGGAACTTTGAAAACTATTTTAATTGAGAGCTCATATTTCACGAAAGGCGTCATATTCTGCCGAAACTACCTCCAATTTATTTCAATATAATAATATATTCGTACTTTGATCATTTTAGCAAAAGAATACTTTTATAAGCATTTCGCTGCCATCTTTTTGGTTTCAGTGACAACCATATTCAATTTCCACGAACCAGAGACATTCCTGACGTAGTGACAAAACAAAATTCGAAAATTGAATTCAATCAATTAAATTACACGGATAAACACGAAAATATTATAAATGCAAAAATTTTGTATTTGTGTATGTTTGTTACTCTTCAACAAAAAAAACTACTGAACGGATTTGGATGAAATTTAGCACACAGATATTTTATAACCTGGATTAACACATGGGATACTTTTTATCCCAGCAGTATAATCCCGTCGGACAATTATCGAATTCGACGATTAGCTAGTAAAAACTATTCCGATCCTAGAGTAGATAGCCGAAGTGAATGAAAGTATCAAGACTTATACCAATTGTAACATTTTTACTCCGTCACTGAAGAAAAGTTGTGTTTCCAACTTTTTAATTCCTTTATACAAAGTTAGTTGGGTAATCCCACGACAATTTAACTCGGCAGTTCAGCGCAAATTACAAGTCACTTATATATTAATACATAGGTACTGGTAAGTACGGCCATTTTCTTCTTCTTCTTCCTCGTTTCCTCATGACTGAGGGTCGTGACCACATGAGGTCGTTGCTTTTTCCACCAACGCTCTCCATGCTTGACGATTTTCGGCCTTGCGGACAGATGCCTGGAAATTCACTCTACAGACTTCCTGTCCATTTACGGCCATTTTAGATGAAGTTAAAAGACCGGAGCATATGCATGTGCGTGCACGTAAAGGTTAGATGTAAAGATTTCAGACCGCCACGCCGCGTGTAGTACACGCCACTGATAACGCCACAATCTGATATGACTGCTCCCGCCTTTAGTGCTACTAGTCTTTGACAGACTTGGAGCTGGATAGAATTGAGAGGGCAAAATGTGAGGACTGCATTTTATAAATTCTTTTAAGCTCAGAATAGTTTACAGATTATGATTCTGTATTTTGCCAGTAACTGTATTGGTAAATTTTTGGTAACTCCTCCCGTAAGACATCAGTTAAATCGATTGAGCGAATAATGTGAGGTTATTTAGGCTTATGCCCGACTCGTCACTGTTCCGATTCGTCACCAATTTTTTTTCCATACAAGAAGTCCCGATTCGTCATCATAAGAAAACAAATGAATTTTTATTTAATTTTGATGTTCCCGATTCGTCATCAGTATAAGATTGCGCTTCAAAAAGTACAGTTAGTAAGAAAAATAAAGTATGACTTTAAAATCAATTTGTTTGCGCAAACACCTAGACAAATGACAATCGTTTAGTCTCAGTGGGTGCAAGAAAGTCCCGACAAACAGTGTTCGACAGTTGCAAGTACTAAGTAATTGACTCACGCTATGAAGGGTTAACAAGGTGAAAGCAATCAAGCCGCGCCTTTTTCTTGAATACATGGATTAAGTTTAATTAAAGTTAGTGTCCCATGGGCGGTAGATGAGTAATTACAAAGTAAACTGAATATATTTTTTCAAAACAAAGTTCATAAACACAATAATAGTAGGATATCAAACTAAGTACCTTTACGCAAAAATGATTACTGGGAAACGATTTTTTTTTTTGGGGGAAAAGTCACGTTTTACGTTCTACTCTAGACTCGATGGAATGCACTTAAAACATTGTGCTGATGGATGGATTGAATAGTACGGGGGTCGTGGAGGTGCTTAAAGTAGAAATCTTACATTAAAAACATTATGGAACTTTGACCGCGAATATCTCCGTAACTAGAAGGTTCCCAGTTATGGTCTAGAACAAAAAAAATATCACAAAGACGGGGAGAACAAGTGCCTTTCGGTTTCGTTAAGGGTCTATTTACACCCTTTATTATATCGTCCTTTTGAAAATTCATTAAAAGATGTATGATGTTTGATACCTGTCAGATTTATATCCATTGGAAAGTAAACGCACAACAAACACGCAACGCCCAGGTTATTATTTAGATCTCGTCCTATTTAGTCAGAACAAAATAATTTTTAAATTAAATTAATATAATTATGTCAACAGTAAACTGGAATAATCAATTCCGTCAAGTACTTGCCTAATTGCTTTTGTTTTTAAAGTAACAATAAATGAAAAACGAAATATTTGGATAAATCTGCAAATAAAATTATGTTCTTGAGTTTTTACAATTAGTTTTATGTTTTGAAAGAACAGCTGTGGATATACCTACCGACTTTTGTAATTTTTTTTTTCAGTTTTCTTAATTTCGTTTACATTTTTTTGTGATTATGTACAAACCATCAGTTAGAAATACCCTTTGGGTCCAACCCAACTAAAAAAATATTTATTAAAAGATACTTAATTATTATGTATAAAGTAGGTACATATGTGACTGCCACGTTGGTTTAGTGGTCGCGACTGCTGATCAAGAGGTCCTGGGGTATATTCCCAGGACGGGCAAAGTGTTATTGGGACTTTCCATCAGGAATTTCTCCGTAGCAGCTACAGGGCCTGGTTTGATGGCAATAGACTCGCCCCCTATTACACGGAACTTTAAGATAACTGATGAAATGTGGGTGTACTATTAGGTAAACCTCTGCCTAACCCATCGGGGGTTACAGGCATGATGTTATAATGATGATGATGATGTTCTGTATAGTTCCATTTTGCCAAGGAAATAACAACTTATTGATTGAATACCGAAACAGTTTTTACGCCAACACGCACTTGGTTTAAGTTTGTTCAATAAAGTAATAGGAAAAGTCATCTAATCTGATCGCTTATAGGGTTTTTATGTGAAAAAGGCCTCTGAATCAGTAAACAGGCATTTTGTTCAGCTCGGGGGGGTATTACGACGACTTGCGCGTCTCCAACAGCTGTTGCGTGGTCCGTGACGCCAGATGTCACTACCATCGATAATAATAAAAACACTGTTCCACGATGATTTACAATTTAACTTTCAGACGTAACGTGTGTACCTAATAATATGTGTGACCCTATTAGCTACGACTTTTTTACATGTTGACTTTTCGAGTTAAGTTGGGTATTTATGATTGGGTTGTTTAAAACGTTCTTATAGCATTATAAAACAGTGTTTTTTTTTGGTTTGTTTTCCGAAGCAAAAGCACAAATTACTGTGATTGGTTGGTCTGAATTATCAACAGCCCATTGCATCACTTTACTTGTCGAAACGTCGATGATTTTTGTTCCAAAAAACGGGTACAATACAGACAGATAATTTTAATTTAGAATAGGTACATTACAGGGCATTGACTAAAAGAGTGATGAATATAATTATTGAGGGAGAGGAAGAGGAAGGCTAAAGAAAATATGGATGGATTGTGTGAGGAATGATATGAAACATTTATAAAGAAGTAAATTTTAACGCAACGATTGACAGGGGAGAATGGAAGAAAAAAACGTGTTGCGACAACCCCAAATAACATGGGACAAGGGCAGGATTATGATGAATACATTACGACCATAGACATCGACATTTTCTAATCTAAAGTTTGATATATGTAGGCAATATCACTTTTATTATCTCGAAAAGATAATGACGCTTGTAGACACCGTCAAACATTGTAATAACTTCATCAAAAACTGCTAGCAGTTCATCAAAATTATGTCCCAAATCAAATTTCGTTCATAGCTTGATGAAAACCAACCTGCAGCTTTCCAGAGAATGCACCCATCAACGAGCCTGTTATTGAAAATAGGTCAGCAGTGACTTTTTTGTATAGTCAATTCAGAATGTAGACAGTTATCTGGTATACTGTTTTTGATCAGTAAATAAAAAGTTTTGTGTTCCGAATTTTCTTTTTTTTTGTAGTTGTTCTAATTATTGATACTACAATGGCGTAAGCATTTTGAACACCCGCGCTTAATTTTGATATAAAAACGATTAACACTTGTAACATTGTATCATCACAATGCTCGGTACACATTTAAAGCTAAATTTAGGTTCAGCGGAAGAGTCTAATTCATGCTGATGATAAAAGCGTTCAATCTAAAGTGTTAGAAATCAAACACTAAACAATGCTAACCTATCCGGGAAACAACATGGCCGAGTATCAGTTCATACAAATTAGAATTTAAAGAATTCAATTATACACCATAACATATTATCATTAAATGTTTACCAAACAACAGAATTAGAGAAGTTGGTAAATGGCATTTCGCTTGTTTGCCTGTCAAAGCGTTCGTTGCAGTGAACATTATTAATGACAATGCAGGGTAGCACGTCACAACACACAGCAATACAGTTCAAATATCCGTTTTGGATGCGAGAATTATTATTAAAACGGTCTATTAAGTGATTTGAACAGTGTAAAAAAGATTTTTATTAATTTGAGTAAACTAACTAAATACATTATTAATTAAAAACTATTAAATAACCTAAAATAAATAAACTAACAACAAACTACAAAAGGGCATCAAAAATCTCCTCCTCAACGCTGTCTGCTATTAATGTGCCCAAGAGACTGGCGGCGTTGCCACGTTGTATGGCAAAAATGAAAAACAAAATGTGTAAAATTGAATAAGCTTCATAGAATCATGAAAATAATTCATAAATGATTCTAGTTCCATAAAGATTTTATGTCTAGTTTGTTTACATAATTTTCAAAGACCCGCCAAATCAGAGATGATTCCTAATCGATGAAATTTACAAAATATTTTCAATTAAATGTTTTCATTACTTTTTATATGTATTTCATTAGAATAATTACTACTCAATACGGTACATTATAGTTATTAAAAGGACGCCTTTGTATGGGCTCGGTCGCCAGAACTGTATCAAGTTGTGGTATGTGTCATTTATGATAGGATATGATACTAGCTTTATTTTATTGTGTGACACCAACAATCAAATGTGTGCAAGGAAAGAACTATGATTGATTTTGTAATGGGGACCTTTCAAATGGCACATCACAACTTGATACATCTCTGAGGACAAAACGCCCATTCTCCTTTGGCTGGTCATTGAAAATTTCGCTGTATAAGTATAATTTTATTGTACGACAATCTCCCATACAAGCTCAATAATCCTACCTTAGTGCTCCCTTTTTAATTTAAGGAAATCTTTTTTCATGCTTCTAGGCCTGGCTGTTTGGATTGGCCGTTGTATGTCAGTAAATTTAAGATTTGTATTGAGTAGGTAAGTGAATATCTACTCGCTTATATTTTTCTGAACCTAAATAAGATAAACATCATTTCTGGAACAGAAAATACAACAGCTTTTTCTGTCTATCCTAGACAAAAATAAGGCCGTATTTTTTATCGTTCTCAGAATACCATTATGGTACCTATTTCTTAGAAAATTCTAATACATATTTATTGAGGACCTAGGTATTGAGGACAAATGTCTGCTTACAATATATATTGTTATGTATCTGAGGTTTTATCATTAACACTAGAAACGGTATATTTACCATGTTAATATACCGGTATATTCTACGGAGATACTCAGTAAAACTTTAATTTCATGGTTCAGAAAATATAGTTGCATAGTGGACGTTGGCAAGAAGGCTAGGCTAAAATGGTATTGGGCGGGTCACGTCAGCCGCATGCAATGCTCACTGGGCAAAGGACTCCACACGAAGGGTGCCGGAAGATGGACGGCACCGCCGAGGCCAGCCCAGAAAGAGGTGGCGTGAGGATCTGGACGCGTACCGCGAGGGCTGGTTCGAGAAGGCACGGGAAAAGAGGTCATGGAAGGAATTGGGGGACGCATTTGCCCAACAAAAAAAGTAAAAACTGAAACAAAAAAAAAACACAGATAATAGGCATCGTTTGTTTGCTCAGCCACATCTTAAAACACCAAAATCACCTTTATTACTAAGACTTTCTCAACAGGTGTCATACCCAAGATGTTGGCTTTGACCACCAACGTTTACAAGCCAGGACTTAACTCAAAGCCTTAGTAGCGTACACACAGCTTTGTCTGGGCTGAAGAGAAACATGATACGCTCAGATGTATGTCATACATTTCTGAATTTCCATAGATAGTATGATTGTAGGTCTACGTTAGATATGCACGTTATGAGGAACTAAGATACTAATCAAATTCATTCTGAGTTTGTCAATGGTCAAAGGAATCGAAAGAATCGTTTGTTAGAATGGTTTTATACATAGACTAGCGACCCGCCCATGCTTCGCACAGCGCCACCTATCGGGTCCAAAACTATATCTAATATAGCCTATATTTAAAGTTAAGCATCTAGCAGCAGAGCGGTGAAAACTGCGTTCAAATCCATGCAGTAGTTTTTTATGATAGTCCCAACTATTTCACGAACATCTCGTTTACATTTTGTTATGAAGAATAGTTTCTTAGTGAACCTGTTAACCATTTAAGAAGCTTTAGAGGGTTATTCCGTACATTTAAAAAAAAAATGATAGTCTCGTTGATCTAGTGGTCGCAAGCGCGACTGCTGAGCACGAGATCCTGGGTTCGATGCCAAGGCAGGGCAAAGTGTTATTGGATTTTTCCATTAGGTTAATTTCTCAGTAGCAGCCACGACATCTGGATTTGTGCCGGATTGATGACAATAAGCTCGCTCCCTATCACATGAGACTTAAACATAACTGGTGAAATGTGGATGTACTATTAGGTACTCCTTTAGCTAACCCTTCGGGGATTACAGGCGTGATGTTGTCTAAAGAAAATCTCCTAAAGGACCGTACCGGTCCGACCCAACCTTTGAGGTTGGCTGACTGGCTGTGGACACCGGAACCTTGACAGACAATGTTCCTGCTGAACTACTAAAGTATCCGTCAGTGGCCGTTGACCGAAGGCAATTCACATTCTGTTCGTAGTGGTTACCTAGATTGGGTGCATGACAGGTACTGTCTACAGCAGGTAGCCCTATATCCGGATGTTGTGCGTAGTGTATCAGTTGATCAATCATAGTTACATAGCTACGCCACATGGTTCTGCAAATGTAGGTTTTATTTACCTATATATTATTATGTATGATGATGTGACTATATTACAACTAAAACGTACTGAGAAAACTTATCTAGTTATTTGTTTGAAGGAATTATTAAAATATTGTTGAAGACAGGCCGTGTGTCCCAGCAGTGGGAACATTATATACTGATTAAGCTTATGCTTATGCTATGTTGTAGACGTCGAAGTAATTGGAACAGTTTTATTTTTCATTCGATAGGAATCGAATAAAAAAAGTAGTAATAGAGGAGTATGGAAGAAAAAGACATGCTGCGCCGACCCCAAATAAATTGGGATAAGGACAGGAGAATGCTGATGATGAGGTGTCGAATGAAAAACAATTGTTCCTACCTAACATAACTACTGAAATATGCGTGTACTAGCCACACTGCTCTGCCTAAACCTTCAGCGATTACAGTCGAGATGTTATCTTTTATGTATTTGAATTTTCTAGAAAGATATTTGTAGAACAATTATTTTGTCAATGTTGATACTGTTTCGATTATCTTCAAAACGTGATATTCTGCCTACTTCATTGAGTTTTCCGTTATTAAGTTCAACGATAAGATTAAAAAATAATATTGCCTTTCACGAATAGCTCGATGCTTAAATTTCATTGGACCTTTCAGAGTTATTAATTATATTTTAAATTGTTGAACGATAAATTGAATTTGGTAACCAAGCACTTATATTACAATCCTGTTATTTTTTATGTTTTGTTATTTAATTATCTTTCGGAAAACAGTATGTTAACATAATTTTGATAAATATTAAGAATATACAAGAGGATGACTGAAAGGCAAGGATGTGTATGGCAACGCCGGGAAGGGACGTCCTAGAAGGACATACACCTAGTGGTGAGGTTCTTCAGAAAGTTCAGGTGCGTTATACTCGCAACCGTGCGTGTATGACTAGATGTATGAACGTGGTCGAGGCAAAGTAGTAAGGATCGTAACAGTTGGTGCTCTGTGGTTACTCCCTACTCCCAATGCGGCTTTGGCACTCACATCTGCCTTTCACTCATCCTCTTCAATTTAATTTCCCAATTTTTGCAATCCTGCTCTTTTTAAAACATATTTGAGTTACTGTTTAATGTCCATAAGCCATGGGTCATCATAGTCACTGGTCATTGAACTTCGAAGTGTAACTAGTCTGGCCCATTGTGTTCCAAACAATAATTAGTTATAGCCAATACAAAAGTAAACGTTACGCATTTCAAGAACAATGGAACGTTGTCTGAGGGATTACAGTTATTCTGCTTACTCTATTTAATTTTCAGTTCACGTATACTCATGTTAGGGTTTTCCTTGTAAATAAAAGACCAGGGGGGTTACTATACAGGTCGTCTAGCGCCATCTCTTTCCCACACTGGAATTACTCCTGCTTTAAGACGTCATGGAAGGCCAGCAAATACTGCCGTTAAGATTTATCTACCCTCACCTTTGTGCTTAGAGTTCAAAATCCAATAGATTTTATTGTATTTAAGTTTGTTTAGGTGTTACCGATTGCTAGGTAGTGTTAACGTAGTATACAGATACATAATTATCTACTAATTACGGACACTAATCGGTTGGTCTGTTATTTTCCATGCAAAGTTGATACCAGAAAAAAAACAACATGATTTGACTTTTGTAATAATCACAGTTTTTTTTTATAAATACAGGGTAGGTAGGCCCATTATCAAAAACAACAATAAACCGTCCCGCCTTCATGACCATAAAAAACCGTAATGACCTATTAGGATAATCCATTATCAACTATTACTGCTCGTAAAAAATCTATCATACAAGTCATCCATCCATTTCAAAATGAATGTTCCCCTATTTCCTCTATTCGATATTTCCCGGGTGTCATTATAACCCACGCAATGTAGTTGCTAAGCAAAAGTGTCATGGCAGCATGTGTTTACTTCGAATATTAGTTTTAGCTAGTTTTATGGCTAAGTATTTACCTCAGTACGTAAGTTACACGAGAGCTATCGCAGTTTCCATCAAAATATTACTCAGTACCTACCCAATAACTGCGAAAATATTTTTATCGAAAAATATATTTTTGATAAAATATTTTTTTTTTTAAATTTTATTACGCATTCAAGTTTATGTTAATAAAAAATATCGTCTGTAATAATGAATTGTAAACATCAGACATTTTACAGACAGATAAAAAGTGGAAAAAGTATGTAAATAATAATTTTAATGAGTAATAATCTGTTAAGGACTCCGCTCTTGTTACTAAAATAATGAACAAATTACTAATGTACTCGTATAATTTTTATGTTCGATATATTCTTATCACAACATTTTCAATATACAAATTGTTGTCGCTAATATAATCTCCCTTGCCACCACCTACGGCTCTCTGTGGGGAAATAATGGCTTGGCATTTATTTTAAGACTAATAAACACACACATTGAGACAAGCTATGTAATATAATAATAACGTACTGCGAGTACGGGAATAAATTATGAACCTACACAAAAAAAGGATAGGTTTTGGGCAAACTATCTGGGCCCTATTACCTAAATATTATGTGATATATTTGTCAAAATATGACATAAATTCATATATTTTATGTCACATTTACTGACAGTTTTTTATAACAAAATCTTGTAAAACTATCGGAGTATCGGAGCATCGCCCATCGGCTAATTTTATTTAACAGGGCCGGGTATTTCATAACTTTTATTTTAAGAAATGAAATAAAAAAGAAATCAGCCTGTAGTATGTTTTGTGTGGGTGGTTCTTGATGGAAAACACATGAAAAACTTACTTATCTGAATAATTTCATGTATCAAAACAATCGAACATCGATATAAGAATTCGTGTCGAGTAAACAGAATATGGCGGAAATGTACGAAATTCGGCCATAAATCAAGTTAGAAACACATTTTCTTGTTTTCCGGTTGTACGCAAAGGCGCACTCAGTAGAATTCCAACATGTATCTTTTGATATACTTTTTTGAGAACCTCTTAGATTAATTCTCGTATTATTTTGGATCTACAAACTATTACATAATTGACCCAATTTGTTGGAATTTGTACCTAAAAATCTTTCTCGGATTTTTAACGCATTTTGCTAAATATGTATATTATCGAATAAATTACAAAAATGCTTCTGTAACTTTGAAACTACTGTCTAGTAAGTGTTTTGAAAAAACAAATGACTAGTATATTTTCAAAACACGCCTCCACTCAAATGAATATTCGACACAAGTATTTTCCAAAAACAGCAGAGGTAATGAAACTTTCAAGGAGCTTTCTGAAACTTAGGTATAACAATAAGATGGAGGCGAAAATAGAAAAACATGTTATAAGTAATTTATGTGTTTGTTTACTAGACCGTCTTGTGATGGTTTATTTGTGAACGATTCACATTTATTACATCAGCTTTATAGGACTACGTAATAGATTTTTTTTTGTACCTAAGTACAGTCGTTATGTCACCTTAAGGTCTATTTTTGACCTTAGTTTTCGTATGATATTTTCGATAAAGTATTGTTTTTGATAATATTTTCATATTTAAAAGGACGTAATACTATGCTCGTGCAATCGGAAGTACAGGGAGTCTCACCTCAAAATCGAGTTTTGGAAGTAGGACAGCAGTCATTCGTCCGAGATCAGACTTGATCTTAACCTAACCGAGTCTACTAAAAACGACAATCCTATAAAATTAATCAAAAGCCCAAAAATACCTAATAAGAAGACTGTTTCTAATTTAATTCTAGTAAATGTATTTAGAATCGTTCATCAGGAGAAAAGCACACTTGTCTAAAAGCCAAATTAATTCATTAGCCAAGATACCAGTTTCGTCGACAAACATCAGAATACAATTTTCAAGCTCCAATCAACCCTTGCCTTCCCGCTTCTGATGCAATGCGAGGCTCTTCAAGAACCTGGTACGTACGTCAGAGCGCTTTGCATACCAAGCCACATTTAGTGCAGCATAGTAACCGGGTCTTACAACAATTAATTTAATTAATCTGATTGCTTTGCACGGAAACAGCTCGTCACGTTACAATTATTTCGTTTGTATTTTGGTTCTGGAATGTTGGAGCTGTTAAGTTGAATAGTTCGTCTTTGCCTTTTTAAGATAAATGTGGATTAAGCTTGCAGTTTCATCATCATCATCATTTCAGCCGAAAGACGTCCACTGCTGGACATAGGCCTCCCCCAAGTGTCGCCACATTGACCGGTCCCGTGCGTCTCGCATCCAGCGGATCCCTGCAGCTTGCAGTTTATTCATCAATAATCATCGATTTTAACATTAAGAGTAGGTATTTTACTTTTTTCTTATTACTGCTTTCCAGTAATCTTTCAAAATCAAAATATTTTCACATAGGCCTACATGAGCACTTATAAAACGTCGAGAAAAGGTGCACGGTTCGGGTTGTTCGTTTCCTATGGAGAAGAACCGGCAAGGAACTCTTACTCTACTCTAGTTACTCTTTTAAAATGATTTGGTTGGGTCTTGAGTTGCCAACCTTTCTTCAGTGAAATGACTATCAAATAATGCAATACTAGTTTGTCGCTGTGGTATACCACAGCGATTTGGTAGGTTTTGCGCTATGGTCTATATTAGATTGTTGTAATTACAAAGCAAAATTACAGTAAAATGAAACATGAATCTTTTGTCGCTCTAATGACGTCGATAAAGGGGTGCTGTTAGTCAAGATTTGTCTAGTAGATTTGTGAAATGGATTTAAACAAGCTTGTAGTAAAAAAAAAAAACATTTTTTAAAACAAGCTTTCAAATATAGATATAACGTCATTTTCTTTCGTATTCTTCGTAACTAGTCCGCCATCTTTGAAAGTCCACCATATTGGATTTAGAATGATGTCACTTAACAGCTAACCATGTTTTGTCGTGTATGCAAACTTTTAGTTCAATCCGTTGGGAAAAAGTGCTTTAAAATTCAGTTGCAAGATTTGACCTAAATAAACATACCTTGCAAGTTAAATAGAAGCTTGAAAAAAAACAAAATGGCTTTGTTAATTCTGATTTTAGGGCATGCACGCACAGATTCTGGTACGTGCGTAATATTCAAAGGCCATTTTCCCCAGGATTAGGATTCAAAGAAGCTCTTGAAATGGACGTGCGTAACACGCTTCTGCTGAACCCGGTGGAATTGCACAGAGGACAGTGGGATGCATTCGGTACGGTCAGAATACGAAATGAAATGCGGTGACGCTTTGGTATTACGCAGTCCTATTGTGAGATTATGCCTTTACAATACATTCATGAAACTGATTGTAAAATCATAGAGGGTCTTTGTACTGGATTACTGAAAATGACTGGTTGTGCATCTGCGTAGTCCTACCGCTATGTTTGTATGTTTTACGGTCACATTTTTATTACGCAGTAAAGCTTCAAATTTTTTCACTATTTCACTCGAGTCAGTACGAATTACCAAAATGGCTCACGACGTTGTAAAAATTATTATTATCAAAGGTAAGCAGAAAACGGACGTTGGTTGTGACATCAGACGTGGGATGATTTTTAAGTGTCGCAGTTCTTGGAAAATTAACAAACTCCCTCTCATGTTTTACAGGGTACCCCACAATAATGATAAAGTAAAACACACGTAAAAACTAAAAGTATCCCATTTTTATTGCCCTCAAAGCCACTGAGCCCACTTTTATCAAATAGAAAAGCTTTGACTAAATGCAAACTTCAGCTGTGGCGAGAAGAGAGCGCTCTTAAAACTCGAAAGTTTATATTACAACTTAACCTTCCCGACCTGTATAAAGGTTTCAAAACTTATCCAATAAGACCCTACAACTTGCTACCCTCGCCTTATACTTTTCTAGTTTTATTTAAGAAATGGTTAGAAAATCGACGGTTAAGCTGTTTTAGGACCATCGGCCATCCAATAGAAACTATCAATTTTTATGTGAAAATTTTTATTAGGTTTTAGTAACGTTGCTAGAGATGGGAAAGTCTAGTAGTTCAGTTTAGTAGATATGGTATGAAAGCTAAGACCACTCTGACTTTATTGCCAATAAAATAAGTTTATTTGTTTTGTTATATTCTGTATTATATTTCCACTTTTAAAATGAAGTACAGAATTCCGCTTTAATAAAAACTAAAGTCAAATCGAGCGTAAACTGAAATAAAAGATTTAATATCTGCCGGCGGAAATGTTTTAAAATCGGATATAATTTATTACGCTCGGGCTTTCGACCATAGTCAACGCCATTTTTGTGCGGTGTTTTAAATGTGTGATTAATGGTACAGACCTCAATATGAACAGCCTGGAAATAAAATATTTAGTTCTGAAAGTATTTTTTTGAGTACTAGGGCGTTGGTAAGTAAGTAACGCTTGCTTGCTTAGCGGTTTTTCCAAAACCCTAGGCTGAGATAAGCTGCAGTTGCTGCAGTTGCCTGTCTTTCATTTGTTAATTAAAACAAGCTCGAACCAGAAAATTTAATGCTTCAAACAACGTACATAACCTGTTAAAAAAGAAAACCATTTGCGATAACAAAGTGGAACATGTTCCGTCCTAAAAAAATATCCCTTGACTCGAAAGTACATGTAGATGAGTAGGTTCCTCACAAATTACGTAATTAATCGTGAGAGGGACTACGTCCACGAAGCTTTCAAGTACCAAGAAGTTCCTAACAAAGAACTCGGCTCCAAATGAAATACGACTTTTAGTTGTCAGTTCAGGATGTTGGAAAAAACTTCACCCTGTATCTAAATTCTCGTTTTCTAATTTTAAATCCGGAATTATGATGTCTAACTTTATATTTTTTAGTCGCTGTTAATTGGGGGATATGTACCTACTGATATTGCTCGCATAATTGCATCAATGAATAACCAAGGAAAATACGACTTTATGATGTGGTTTCGAGAGTGGTAGTCACTAATTAACGTTCTCCTGGGTTTTATAGATTGATACACTGATTGGGACTAATTCGTGCCTTAATTGGACCGAATGTTAGTAGACAGTCACCTCGTGCTTATATACCGATTGCAGTATAGTGGACTGAGATAAATTTACGAAGAATAATTCAATATTTAAGTTGATGTAAACTTATACTGTCACTTACTGGATATCTTCAGTGATTGTTCGTTATTTTGAGCTCCCGATATCACGGAATCCCTAATCCCAATCACGGAAGATAAGATAATCACGGAAGGTAATGACAGTATAAGTTTAGTTTTATACCTTGAAAGCTTGACACAGTGTTTAAGTTTATGTAATTTGTTTCTCCGCGTCACTTTAACCAGCAAATCCAATAAACAGACTCGTGAGATGGGAAACAGAACCCAATAATACAAATACTAAGGGTAATAGAAAACCTTCGTTCTTGAACGCACGGGCCATTTTTTAACTCGGACTCTTTCAAAACACTGCTTAGCATCGAGAGCTCAAAATCCAATAGTGCGTTTTTTTGTCGCGCCAGGATGCGATTCTATGCGCTATAAAAAGACGGCGATTTAAAAATCGACCATGCGAACTAGGGCTTAAGAGATAATACAGTGGACCCGTAATGCAGGATTATGCATGAGCACACAATATGGCGGTTGTAAGCTTCACACCCATGAGCGCCATAAACGTTAGCATTAGCCACCATAGAACTTTATGAGACCAATAGCGACCGTACGGGATCTTGTTGTGGTAACAAGAAAACCTACACAATATCAATGAAAGAAAGAAAGAAGAAACAAAATACATTTATTTGGCACATACCACAAGTCATCATTATCTGCCTAGCCTTTTCCCAACTTTGTTGGGGTCGTCTTCCAGTCTAACCGGATGCAGCTGAATACCAGAATTTTACATGGAGCGACTGCCTATCTGACCTCCACAACCCAGTTAGTACTGGGTCATACGATACCCCTTGGTAAGACTGGTTGTCAGACTTTTTGGGCCACTGACTACCTATAACGACTGTCAAAGATCTACAAATGACACCCGTTTCAACTGAACCTGGATTAGAGAGGTCACGGATGTAAAACAGTTTTATGTGTTGTGTCAATGGTAGTGGTGAAAAGGAACTTAAATAGAATATGTATAATAAATGCAGCAATGCAGCAATCGGTACTTTCATGTAAGGACGGTGTTCTTCTTTCGTAATGTCGTGTGGAATGACCGGGATTACTCAGTCAGCAGGTTGGTACTGTGCTACCCAAGCCCTGGTTCTGCCGGATGAATGCTAGAGTCCTTACACAATTATTTTACCTTTGACAGCAGCCAGTGGAATGGTGAGTGATTCTGCGGCAATGATAAAACAATTGAAAACTAACCCTCTTGCTATGTGCGAAACATACACAATAAATAAACAATCGCCGTGTGCAAATTGATCTATCTTTTGTACTGAAATATGAATAATGTTCGCCAAAATTAAGTTTTATAAAAGACTAGCTGTGCCCCGCGGTTTCACCTGCCGCTTCCGACTTGTTTTCTTTTTGCGTAGCGTAATGTTATATAGCCTATAGCCTTCCTCGATAAATGGGCTATCTAACACTAAAAGAATTTTTCAATTCGAACCAGCAGTTCTTGAGATTAGAGCGTTCAACCAAACAAACAAACTCTTCAGCTTAATAATATTAGTATAGAAGTATAGATTACCAAGGTTTTTCTATGAATCTATTAGAAAGAAGAAATTTCAAACTTATCTGCATAAAACACTAATGCTGTTCCAATACATTTTGACCTGATTTATACAAACTTCTTGAAAAAATAAGAACTGTTGCCAAATTCGTAAACAAGAATCATGGAATGTATGGGAGATCATCTGGGCTCGTATCGATCCTGGCTCTGACGTCACAGGCGTCGCCTTGTCGCGCCGCCACGTCGCCGACGCACCCCGACAGATAGGGGATGAATCCTGCGGCCTCAATCCAGAACATTCATGTTGCCATAAGGCTGTTGTTCACAAAGGTAATAAAACCACATAAAAACATGTAGTTTATATTTTTATGTGGTTTTAAAAATGTTTATTTTGTTTTTTTTTAGGATTTTGGCTCTATTATTGGGTAATACTTTGCGAGACCATAGACAACTGGCTATAGCTTTCAAATTTCTTCAAAACTCTCAACTGGGAGAGAGGGACAGGAGGAGTTCATGGTTAAATATCTAATAGCAGCCGCACGGGTCGATATTCAAAGTTAAGCAGTGCTTGCTAAGGTCAGTCCGTGAATGGGTGAGCCTTTTCCGTGCCTCAGAAAGCACGCAAGCCGTTGGTGTCAGCTGTCATTTGAAGATCTTTGACAGTCGGACAGGTAACCTACTCAGTGGCCTCAAAGTCTAACAAGTAGTCTTACCAAGGGGTATCATTTGATCCAGTACTAACTGGGTTGTGGAGGTCAGATAGGCAGTCGCTCTATGTAAAATACTGGTATTCAGCTGCATCAGAAAAAGGCTAGGCAGATGATAATAACTCTCAACTGGATTGATGTGAACTTTTCCGTAACATATATCAATTTAATACCTTAATTTAGAAATGTCGGATATGTCAGGATTTATTCCGTTAGGTTCGCGTGATGTCACCACAGGCGCACTTGCAATTCATTTTATGTCCACACTAATGACCGGATCCGACAGATATTTTAAACAAGTTTAAGCTTCTGAACTTTATTGTCTCCTATTTCTATATTAAGAGACAGTCTAGTTGAGTAAACCTTAAATTTCAACAACAATTTAGTTACCCAGTGTTATTTCATATAAAATATATAAGGTATCCTAGAAATTATTTCCATAAACAGCTAGGCCGCTAGGGAATACTTCGACGAGTCGGTAGATTTATTCGTGGTTCGCAAATAATTTATTGCGATTAATTAGATAGATAATGAGGATGAAGTAAATGCGATCACATAATACGGGTCCGAATTACAGAATTATCCACTCGCATGAAAATACAACAGATATACAACATTATTTTTAGTATATGCGAAACCTGAATATAGTTTGTTCAGAATAAGTAACTGAATCGATTCCAATAATTTTTAAACCATGTTATATTTTGTCCCAAAAATACTTTAAGAAGTCTACAAGTTGGACACCGAGCGACACTAAGTACCTATCGCAATCATTTAGGTACCTACTGCCAAATTATTATTATCAAAGAGCTCAAGACGACGCTGGAAGCGCGCGCGCGGTCGCGCCGCGTGGTGACCACGTTTTTGTACGGACAGCCAGGTAACACAAAAAACTTATAACTTTGTGATTTTTCATAATACAGTTTTCAAATTTTGTACTAAGATTCTTTACATAAAAATACTAGACACGTGTTTCAGGTTTCGCATATACTAAAACTAATGTTGTATAATAAAGTACGAGAGAAAAGGGCAATAAAATTGGAACAAAAAAAATATATATATAAGGACAACAGAATCGCCTTTTATTGCACAATAAAATCTCCTTACGGAAAGGTAACTTTAACTTTCAATTGATAGACGCACCTCAAAAGTTGGACACTTTTGTTGACTGTACCTTTATAAATAACGTCAAAATGTGAGGTTAGTCAGCAAATCAAACTGTCAAAGTGTCTCACGGGTGTACTCGACTGTCAGACCTTGAATATACTAACTATCCCTGGTTCCCTGCTCCAGTGACCTCGGCGACTTTCACCGTGACGTCACAGGTTTGGCGCCTGGTTGTCGCGACTAGGAGACGCCAGACTAACACCTATAAAATATTCGATCGCGAATTCTTTTGAAGTTTCAGAATTCATCTTCATTTCTAACATCATTGTCAAAAGTCATATGTGAGTCGTGTGTGTGTGTGTTTCGTTGTATGTGAAGGGTACCTGTTGTCTAATTTCTAGCAAGGAATTGTGATTTTCTATGTTAAGTCCGGAATACACATGCTTTTGAAAAACGTATGAATTTTGAGTAGATGCGTGATGTTATGTTATGTGATGTTTGTGTAAGACATTATCCGATAAACAAGAGAGGAACTTAGGGAGTCTGTTAAGAAGGAGTTAAGCTTTGAAGGTCATTACGTTACACGTGCCGAATATCAAAGGTATTTCAAATAATAATAATCAGTAATTATACCGGACAACTGTCATACGTACTTATCTCTTCATACATAGGTAGTTACCTATTTATCGAAACATACAATTATTCGGGCTCGTTATTACTACATCGTAACATCTTTCTAATTAATTATTATTCCGTAAATAATAAAAGTAATATGGGGTGTTTTCGTTACGAGGGTCTTTTGATCCAATTATTATTTATCCTCATGGAATCAGAAAGGGATATTATCTATCTAAATATATTTTATTACAGGGTGATTAATTTTGTTTATCATCGTTCGGGTTTTTCTTAGCGTGCTCCTGTCTTCCCCATGTCAGTGACGCAAACTGTATATTATTACAGGCAAAATAAACCAGATGGAAGCTCTTGAAAAGGCGTATCCAGCCAGATGCTTGATCAAGAAGTTTTGATCATCGTCTTCCAGCCTGTTTCATTTTACTTGAGGACTTAAAGATTTTGAAATATTTAAAATCTACAAAAAACCAACCCACGAATGGTGGATCCTGAGAAAAAGAATCACGTAAATCGATCCAGTAAAACAGAGTGTATTCATAAGAAAGTCCGGCAAAAAGCCTTAATTTTTGAAGTCAGACAAAAATAGGAAATTGTTCTTGGTATATTAGAACTTTCCCAATATTCAATTTGTATTTGCTGCATGACTTACTGTTTTCATAGACATGTCACACGTAAATTGAGCAAAAGACAGTCGTGTGAATACCGTAACGTCACATCTCGACGTATTGCGAGTTGCGATGATGTTATTCACCGTACTATATCGCATGAGCGTGTAGAAGTATATTGCGGAGGAGGAGTAAGGAGTATTGCAAGGAATGCCTGAATGATACTTGAGATGTTGTACTTCAGATGTAATATGCTGACTTTCTGTCTCATGTGAAGCTTCAAGAATTTGCTTAAATGAGCTGCAACGTGTATTGTTAAGAGTGGGCAAAGAAAAAAGTAACACAACGTTTTAAAATTAATCGCGATTGTCGACACATTTTGTGTTCTGTGAGCCAGCAAGACGAATAATTGTGGGTCGAAGTTACGTTCCTACCTCAATATCAAAGTAAAAAACACCTGAGGCTGAAAACCTTTATTGTAGATTCCCATCCCTTACGAATGTCCGCAGAAACTAGCGCAAACAAAGCTAAAACCACACCGTTTTACCAAGGACATTAATAAACCAAACAATAATGTCAATTTTGGTTCACAGCAAAATCCAATTTAATACCTACCCGTATTTACTAACTAAACCTTTAATAAAGGTATAAATCTAAAGCCTAATTTTACTCAATCAGTATAGGCAAACACTTGGTTGTGTTTTAATCACTATAAATCATCTAAAAGCGTGTTTTAATTACGTCATATGTTGACAGCAGCGATGCGACGGCAGGCGTATGCAAATGTTATGTAAATCTCTCTAAAATGCATTCAGTTAATGACTCACTTTTGTGCCATAGAAGCGATTTCTATCGAGCACTAAATTGTAATTGTTTACGTGGTAATGTGGTTTATGAGCCAGGCAATTTAGGTCAGTAACTGGTAGATTATAAGGGTACATTTTCGACAGTGACCACAACAGCACACCGCAGCGGTAAAGACTCATACTAATAGTGACACGACTGGTTTATATGAAACTCCGAAAGTTGACAACGTCGCAAATAGCTGTAAAAAATTTTGCTATTTAGAATAATAAATAAATATAATGGTATTAATTTATGTTACGAGTATTTAGCTCTATGTTCCACTACAGTTTTCGTTATATTATGAGTTGCAATGAAACTAGTGAATTCGGTGTTGTCATAGCTTTAGAGGTAAAAATGGCAGTTAGATGGTTTCCAGCTGCCTTTTTACACACTTAAATTAAATATTCAATGTCACGGTGATAATTGTAATTCATAATCAACATATTAGCACAACACAGAACTATATTTTCATAATTTCGTTTAGTAACATTAGTAAATTGATGAAAACAAATGATATTTGACAGTTTTATGCGGCGTTGCCAACTCTCAAAAACGTTTTCGCAGAGTTAGTTTGAGTAAAAACAATTGTATCGTTGTGGCCTGACACTGCAATTATAGGCGATTTTGCTGATGCGGTTCACGCTTGCCTTTGGAATTTTACTTTAAGTGTATTTGCTGTCGGAAAGCGAATAAAACTGTAGAAACATAACACTCCTTCAAACTCAATGGAAAGTGGATGTTGACGTCAGCAGTCCGCCTGTCAGGAGTGACAATTGACTATGGCAATATACAACGGTGATTCATACTAGGTTAGAAGTTCGTAGAGAAAAATACAATGACATGTTTTGTTAAGAAACTCATTCAGGAAACGAGGGCCGGAATCTGAAACTGAATAATGTTTCAGACTCAATTGCATCACATGAGAGGGTATATTCTTCTGTTTTATTTTAGGTACAGTCAAGAGCGCTAACATGCATATAAATCTCATCTTTTACGAACATTCTATTTTGGATCCCGTACAATTATGAAATAGGTCTTTTATTAAAGTAGCAATCGTTACTCCACGACAAAATCGTTCTCAAATTTCGCTACGTGTATACATATTAGTGCTCGTGACTGTACACTACGCAACGCAATTGTGATCTTATGTTATTTTACATAATATCATAATGCATTACCGATTTATTTTGATTTGTTAATATGGTAAAAGTTAGATGTGATCGCAGCTTTCTGTAATCCTTATGTGCATCCATTTTTATTTAATTTCATCGCATCTGTGAATAAAAAGCTATTTATATGAAAATGTGTGTAGACCTTGAATTTCACAACAATAACGGTTGTATAAACAAGATAGACAGTTAGTTTAGCTATCAAATTTATAACTGAATGAATCTGAACTTTATTCCTATGGGCAAATGAATAATTCCGAAATCTAATTTTCATCTAGTACTTCCACAATATTGCTTTAAAACTACACAGTGACTTTGTTATTATAATATTGTAGTCTATCCAAATTGATCATGAATAGGTATAGGCTACTAACACGAAAACATGGATTTTTTATTTCCAACAAAAAAGTTATTGGTTCGTGAATATGTGATGCGTGGGTTACGGTATCAAATTAAACCTCTAGTGTAAATAAGGTCGGATTTTGAATATTAAAAACATATAAAATTTTATTTTTTGTGTTCAGTACATACATAGCTCTCCTTAGGTATCGTTAACGCTGTGTATGGAAAAGCTGTGAGTTCAACGTCCATTTAAAAAACTTGGTAATGCGCTGATCACCAAGTTAGTGGGTAATGAAAAGCACAAAATAATGTTGAAGCAACATTAGTTTGTGGTTTTTTTGTTGCTGCCCATATACAGGACGTAATAGAATAAGTGCAACACCTCCTAGGACCCAGACCATAAAATTGGACAACTTACCCAAAGGAACATAGGTCGAAAGAATACTCTTCATACTAATTGCGTCAGCGATATTCTGTATGGGGAGTCTGATTTTTTTCTGTTGCGGTTATGCTGGTGCTGTAGAGACTAGGCTCACTAAATTCTGTTATCAATGCAGCAATGTTATCAACAGAAAACGTGATACGTTACGACGCGATGGGGCAAAGTGTAAACCGATACATTACATGGACATGAGTTGCCTTGGCTAACGCTAGTTTCCAAACTTCCAGTCTTTAAATTAACTCTGGACTGAAGTTGTCTGGAGCAAGGAAAATCTACTTTGATAGAGACTTACAGTTGACTCCTATGTGTCCTGTTGTTAGCTCATTACAGGAGCTGATGTACACTAATAAAGGTACCAAATCTAGCCAAATTATAGACCGACTTAGTTAAAATTTCCATCGACACGCTAAGAAGAAATAAAGTATACGAAACTAAAAAGATATAATAGCTTCGTAACAGTCCCTCAGTTCAAAAGCAAGTCACTGCACCACAATAATCCCACAACATAGTCTGGCTAACCCTTTACACAGTAGGCTCACTAAATTCTGTTATCTATGACAGCCAACGTGACAACGTGATACGTTACGACGCGATGCGGCAAAGTGTAAACCGATGACATCCATTTGTTACATCGAGGGACAGCCTCATGACGCGTTACAAATAACTTCGTGTCATGTGTTAGACATTTTTCTGTACAATGTGTCCTGGCCTTATGTCAGCAGGCAATCATTATGTCAATGAATATTTAGAAGGGATAAGGTCGGAGTAAAACAAACATAAGATTTTTTCATAAATATACCATTTTCATTTTTCATTAATCAATTGTAAAATTAATTGAGGAGCTCGTGGCTAAATAATAACAGCCGCTCGGATCGATCTTTAGGTTAAGCCGTGCTTGCCTAGGTTGGTCTGTGGATGGGTGACCACCCATTGCATATCGAGTTTCCTCCGTGCCTCGGAAAGCCCGTTAAGCCGTTTGTCCCAGCTGTCATTTGTAGATTGATTTGACAGTCGTTACAGGTAGTCAGTGGCCCAAAAAGTTTGACAACCAGTGTTATCAAGGTGTATCGTATTACCTAGTACTAACTGTGGAGGTCAGATAGGCAGTCGCTCCAGTAGTCCATGTAAAATACTGGTATTCAGCTGCATCCGATTAGACTGGAAGCCGACGCCAACATAGAAGAGAAAAGGCTAGGCACATGATGACGGTCAAAGTAAAACAAGAATAATATTTTTTCATATATATACCATTTTCATTGATCAATTGTAAAATTAATTCGGGGAAAATAACATAATCAGCTTACAATAATATTCCGATTTCTGAAATTAAGACTTCCATCCTAAAAATGCTAGTGGGCTGGCCTGTGTAATCCACCATGCGAGCTCATTGCCAGTTGATCATTATTTTTCCTACAAAATCTTTGTAATTTTTCTTAATAAAATTTTCAGAAGACCAAAATTAAAAAAACATATTATAAAAAAGCCGGTGGGTGATTTCTGACAAACACTGACTACAACTGACTGACTACGAAAATATTTCCATTACAAAATTAAACAAATGTAGGTAGGGGCAGATATAAATAAATTTAAATCAACGATCAACTGCATTTAGCGATTAATCGAACTCATGTCAATAGTGATAAAATATGAAGTGGAAAGTTTATGTCCGATGATACTTATATAACAGAAATAGATGTTGTGACGTTCTTCCCCGGGCTCAACAAAAAGTACCGAAAGTTAGCAACCGATAACAAAGCAAACATAATAATCTTTATTACTATTTATGTCGTAATTGTTATCAAAATCGCAATTGATGATTTCGGGCAATGGTTGTTAATCGGTAATCAATTGTAAATCACTACAAGATACCTACTTATAATTGTTTTTCGCAAGATCATAGTCGTAAATTAATCAATCAACACTGTTATTATACAGGGTGTAAACAGACCCTTCACAAAGCCGTCAACCAATCATTATGTACATCAATATAAGTAATTTAACGCAAAAATTATTGCTGGGAAACGAGCTTTTTTTTGGGGTAAAAAAACACGTTTTACGGTAGGACTCAATGTAGCGCAGTCATAACATTGGGCTGATTGATTGAATAGTACGGGGGTCGTGAAGATTTTTAAAGTAAAAAAAAAACATGTATTTAAAAAAAACTTGTGAAAAAATTGCAAGTTTGACCCACAATATCTCCGTAACTAGAAGGTTGCCAGGTATGGTCTAGAACAAACAAATGATCGCAATAATGAGGAGAACAAGTGCCTTTCGGCTTCTCTACGGGCTTTTACACCCTTTATTAGTCGGGTGAAAAAGTTTGAATGACTTCTTCTCATGCACCGAAGAAACTGTTGTCTTATTACCCATTGGCTCATTGGTTTTTTAGATGAACAGATCACATGTCCCAGATATCTTAACCATGTTTTCATCACCCCCGGTAGTCCCCGAATCTTAGGCAAAAGTGTACCCAACAATAACAAACCCACATTTCGCCAGTTATGTTTAAGTCCCATGTAATTGGGGGCGATCCTATTTCTATCAACTGGGTACAAATCCAGACTCCGTGGTTGCTACTGAGAAATTCCTGATGCATAAACACAATGACACTTTCCTGGACCCGGGATTCGAACCTAGGACCTCGTGCTCAGCAGTCACAACTACTTGACTTACGAGATTTTCCTTCACTGTAAGTCTCCTTTTGCACGGTGTGTCTCCGGGTTTGAGGGTCTGGGCACCTGAAACGAAGGGCGTAAATATGGAAACTTCCACACGTACGGATAGTATTTCTCCCAGTTAAGCCATACATTTTTAAACATATTCACCATGCTCCCGTAATCAGGGCACTATCCATGATTAACTTGGAGAGAATAATAAATGAATTTGATAAAGTCATTTTGATTTTTGCTAGGTCTTATAGCAACCTTGTGCTTAACTTTAAATAGATGCAATGGTGTAGGTTATATCGGTGGTTGCATGAAGCTTTTGTACCTATACTGAAGTCGGTACCAAAAGGAAGAATGATTTCAGCATTTTTGTTCTTTATCTAGTTGTTTTGGTAGAAACGATATCTACATTTGATCTTGATCGATCTTGTAGATTAGTATAAGTATTAAGTAGATATAATCCTAGGTAAATACCTAACAAGAAATTTCCTCATACAATCTCCAAATAGAAATCTGCAAAAGATAAAATCCGAGGTCGTTTTTCTATCCTCAACCTTAATTACTCGCAAATCACAGAAGTCATAACAAACTATTGATAAGAATCAAATGTTATCGAAAAATGTCTAATTCTAATTTTATCAATTGCCAATTAAATCGAAAAGTAGATTATAACCTACTAGATTTCCTATGTGTTTAGATTTTTCAGATAGATCACACACAAATGATATTTACATCTTCAACGGACTATGTCATTACGGAATTACAGTTCTCCCATAATAACTAAAGCACAAAAAGCTTATATCTCAGCCAACTTGCCTCCATCCGTCATTAATCTCGTCTGTGACTAGAACATTACGAGATAGACTGTATCACGGAGACGTCAAAGCTACGTACGTCCCACTCGATGCAAATGTGCCAAACGTTCGTGAAATCAGAGAGGCGATGCGGTGAAATCGAGTGCGGACTTTGATACCGCCTGCTTAATTAAAATAGTTACAATTGGTTCCGTTTTGGCTTTGAGTTGAAGGATTGCAGGTCTCGTACGTCGTTCGTGAGAAGAATAGCTGGGCGATAGTTTGTGTCCAATCTGTTGAGCTGTTGGTTGTCGGGATATTGGGTTACTTTTTGGTGAAGGGACTCTTGAAAGGAACTGAAATGTTCAGACGAACTACAACAATATCTTTAAACACTTTAGTAGACGTTCAATTCAATTATTTAAGTTTTCTTTTACTCGTCAGTTCAAATAACCCACGAAGTCTTTTCTAAATAAAAGGTTGGCAGTTAAATAACGTTCACCATTACAAGTAAATCGTTTTACCGTCGGTTTTACTTAAAGGTCCGAATAAAACGTAAAGATTTTGCGACCGTTTTCTACATATTTTTGGACATACCTTAATGGTGGCCTACCTTCTGCAAGACCATTAGATATACAATAAAAAAGGTCAAATGTCG
Organism: Noctua janthe; assembly: GCA_910589295.1. Taxonomy (NCBI): domain Eukaryota; kingdom Metazoa; phylum Arthropoda; class Insecta; order Lepidoptera; family Noctuidae; genus Noctua; species Noctua janthe. The sequence goes on from OU342561.1 coordinate 7,728,229, forward strand.
CGAACCTTTTTCGTTTTTCAGATCTCCATTATTTCAAACGCGCGTAGTCCGCATTGAATGTCAAACTTGCAAAGATCGCATCGCATTCGGCCGCGCGGTCAGTACTACGTCGCTTGGATATTCCGAGCGCGGCGCTGCCGTTACGTTTCAGAATGATATTCGACAGCATTACAGTCGGGACGTGCTGATGCATGTAGCGAACGAGTAATCCGACGAGCAAGGCGCCCATTGCGCCCATATTATCGCTTCGATTCCTAACGTTTACTTCTGTTCCAATAACATTAACGAGGCACAGACAATAACGTTCAGATGCGTTTTAGAGCGCTTTTAACGTAATATCACTGAAATGGATTGCAATCAAAACCTATTGAAGAACTTTATCGTTTCAATACTTTGCTTGGGTATCTACTATTCCAAATCTGCGTGGCTTTCATAATAACAATTACCTTTATTCAAATAGTTGTAAAAATATGGCAGCTCCGTCCAATCTATATGTTCGCGATGTCAATGTTAGGTACCTATTTGTTTCCTCGAACGATATTCTCTTATTGACGATGGATATACGTATATTGTACTAGAAAAACCAATTCCGCTTTACAAAGGCGGCCAATTTATGACCCCGGCACACGCGAATTCCGTGGGGAACGAATTGTACCTCGACACAGGGACACCATCCCTAAATTTCAAATTAATTTCAAGATCAGAAAATGATGGCCGAAACTCTGACGTCAATAGCGAATTATTATTTTCGCACAAATTGTGTTTCATTGTATGGATGTCAAATATAAATCTCAAAATTTATTTTCCCTTGGCCTCCTGTTCAGTCGATATCGACGTCAGTGTCAGGCCAATCGTGTCGGATTGAGTCGGGTCGCGTCACAACGCAACGTGAGTCGTTCCCGACACTATTAGGAGTTTTATTAGCCGTCAAATCGTATTTATTTTTTTCGCAAAAGTCGATGCGAGTCCGAACCATCTATATCGCTAATTGAGTTCTTCTGTCGGCAGCCCTATAGGCCTACATTTGTTAAATCAGTATCGACCCTTAAAAGGTGAAACCTAAACGTCAATACTAATCAGATTTAAGTAGATCACTGAAGCTCGAATTTTGTTACGAATCTGAATCAAAATATTGGTATAGCGGAGATTTTAAGTCGAGACGGCTCAAAGTCTTCATAATTCTGGATTATGTTTACCGAAACAATTAATTGAAATAACTTTTAAGACTACAGTATCAATTAAATTTTACAATGGAATCATTTTATAATGATGAACTCTTATTTCCTGTGTTATAGTTAAATTAAACCCTGAATACATTTTCCACATGCAGGATTTGGCTTAGCATACACTTTCGAAGGCTTGTACTACGCAGTATTCAAGTAAAGCCTAAGTACATTCAGCAACTTCAGCTGTTTCTACTCTACGATCTAAGTTAGACAGTGGTTGCAACCTAACATATCCGGGTTACCTATCTAGTTACATAGTAATGTAGTTTTTGGAACAAACTTCTACAATTTCTAAAATAAGTATCTACAACATTAGTTTTAGTATATGCGAAACCTTAAACACGTGTCTATTTATATGTAAAGAATCTATGTAAAAAATTTCAAAACAGTTACTTATATGATTGCGATAGGTACTTAGTGTCGTTCGGTGTCCAACTTGTAACCTTTTTTTTTTTAATTTTTGAGACGAAATATAACATAGTTTAAAAATTATTGGAATTGATTCAATTACTTATTCTGAACAAACTATATTCAGGTTTCGCATATACTAAAAATAATGTTGTATATAGTACCACATAATATAATGTAGTGACTTACCACTTTCATACAATTTGATCTTTTTAAACAAGACGTCTTCTCATGATTTCTTTACTTTCGAAACGATTTTTTCCCTTCATAACTGTTACAGAAAAATCAAGATAAAGTTATCAGAATCTATATTTAAACAAGTTTGTAGACAAATCTCACAGAAAATGGAAAAAAATATTTTTGAAGGTTAAACTTTTGTCTCTCAAATAAAGGGTGTAAATAGACCCTTAACGAAGCCGAAAGGCACTTGTTTTAGCCGTCTTTGAGATCATTTTTTTTATAGACCAAACCTGGGAACTTTCCAGTTACGGAGATATAGGGGGTCAAAGTTCCAGCAGTTTTACAAGTTTTTTTAAATACATGTTTTTAATGTAAGTTGTTTACTTTAAACACCTCCACGACCCGCGTTCTATTTAAGCCATCAGTCAACATCATGTTTTGTCATTTTTCACCCCAAAGAAAAAGTCGTTTCCCAGCAATAATTATTGCGTAAAGTTACTTAGTTTGATGAACAGAATGCTTGGTTGACGGCTTCGTGAAGGGTCTGTTTACACCCTGTATAAATTAGGAGATTATTGATGTTCCTGATCTGCATAATGACATCTGCAATATATTTGTCCCAGACAATTACTGTGGTGGCAGAAAACACCGCTTACTGGCTGTTCCAACTTGCCGTACTGTTGCACACTCCAAGGCACCTATCCCTCGGATGTTAGCCGCTATTAACACTCTCCTGAATTCAAACACAGATCTTGCTATGTTTGCGAATGAATGGAAGGTGCAACTGTCAGAATGTTTGAATTTTTGTGAGTAAAATGCATGACTGTGTTAAATACATTTTATGTTTAAATAGTGTATTTGGCTTCGGTCGTCCTATTTAAATAAATAAAAACCACAACTTAATCCTAGCTAAGAAAGCTTATCAGATCTGTTGAGAGACGGACGACATTAGATTAAATACTATCATCGACGATCCACCTGCAGAACCCTGCTGGCAATAAAGCAGAAATTTAATTAATTATGAAGGATTTACTCAGGTTTCATCTACGCGTAATTCGAATTATTGTAGGCAACAGAATTTAAATTATTCAAGTCAGTTTCTCTTTCATTTATTTCAGCATTCCACTGAGATACAAATTAATGAATGATTAAACAATCATTCAAATAGTTAATAAATAAAATAAATATAATTTGTATATTTCTGACTAGGTAATAAGTAAATCATTACAGGATGTTTTTTATAAAGATTTATGAAATATCAAGCTGTAATGTGCTCGAAAAGTTCTGGAGTGGCGACCGCGAACCGGAAGACGTTGCATTGGAAGGCCTCCCACTAGGTGGACTGATGACCTGGTGAAGGTTGCAGGGATCCGCTGGATGCGAGTCCCACGGGACCGGTCAATGTGGCGATACTTGGGGGTGGCCTATGTCCAGCAGTGGACGTCTTTCGGCTGAAATGATGATGATGATGATGATATGCTCGATAGGATTTCCCGTTGGAAACTTCTAAGATTTTTTTTGAGTTTGCTGAAAACCAATTTTTACTTATAAACAAAAGTTTTTAGTATAAACATCCACGTTTTTATCTTTTTTTAAAATGACGAATTTTCGTGCCAAAAGGCCATCGTAGGTACTAGGTGAGCATAGATGTCAAGAACCAGCTTTTAATCTCCAAAATATAACAAGTAAAACATCCGATGTCAAGCAGTCAGCTAATCTCGACATGATCCGACAACAGCTTTCCAAGTGATTGTAATATTTGGCACATGTTACTATATTGAATTTTAATCGAATAAGATGTAATTGGATTAAATATAGAGTTAGGTATTAAGGAGGAGCCCGTCGCTAAATAATAACAGCCTTACGAGTCGATCTTGAAGGTTAAGCCGCGCTTGCCAAGGTCGGTCTGTGGATACTTGACCATCATTACATACCGAGTTTCCTCCGTGCCTCGGAAGTTGGTCCCGGCCGCCATTTGTAGATCTTTCATAGTCCTTACACGCAGTCAGTAGCCCGAAAGTCTGACCACCAATCTTAACAAGGGGTACCGTATTACCCATTACTAACTGGGTGGTGGAGGTCAGATAGGCAGACGCCCCAAAATACTGGTATTCAGCTGCATACGGTAAGCCTGGAAGCCGGCTCCAATTAATTTGAGAAAAAGGCTAGGCAGATTATAATCGAGTTAGGTATTAATATTACTTCTGGGTACAGCTTTAACTAATATACTGGAAAATGTACTAATATTAATTATAATAATATAAATAAAGTCTAATCGGACCTTTCCCTTATTAAAATAAAATAAATACCTCATTTATACTACGTCCTGAAAATTAAAAAAACGAGGTTCAACAAAATCCTCCATTTAATTTTCAGGCAGAGTAATGAGATGTTACATGAATAAACATACATTGTTTTTCTTTCCCTGATTACGTCATTAACAGGTAAGTACATGTTATTGGTTACATAGTACTGACAGCAAAACAAATTATGTATAATGACCAGGTTGTTTGGGACATGGCGGCAAGTAAAAAGGGTTTTTACCTGCTTATAAAAAGGTGTGGGTTTTCTCTACGAATACTCAACATTGTTTACAGTATTTTGTATTTACTTTATAAAGCGGTGCCCATGTAAAATAAAGTATTTTTGTGGGATTTTGTGTACACAAAATTTCTTTTAACTTAATACGTAATTATTTTGGGTTAATTAGGTATCATAACGATAACAGATAGTACTTGTTATTTATATTTAAATAATAATAATGAAATTAAAAAAAAAAAAAACTTTATTTCAGTGTTAATGACATTAAAAGGTCACCTTGAAAATCTAGCCGATTTCGGCCACAGCGACTGCATTCGATGGCTTTATAGGGAGGTTGTCGAGAGCTTTGGTGTGCTGGTCTATCATGTGCTCTCAAGTGGCTAGCATACCCAACTTTGGACGAAAAACTCCAAGCAGAAATTATAAATAGCATAGCATAACATAATCAGCCTATTAATGTTCCCACTGCTGGGACGCAGGCCTCCTCTCCATGAGAGGGGATGGGCTATAATCCACCATGCGGGCCCAGTGCGGATTGGTAGATGTCACATGTCTACGAATTTTTGGTTCTAGGACATGCCGGTTTCCTCACTATAAATACTTTTACCTAATTCAATATCAAGATAAAAAAATCATCGAATTGGTGACTCGATTTTCATTAACAACTTCTATTGGAACTGTATCCTACCACGGAAATACACGACACGCCATAAAATAATGAGTGAAAGAAATCTTTCCTGAATTCAATTAATAAAGATGGCATGATCCTGGTTCTTTCATTAGTGTAATCGGATCAGACAGCAGCTGTCTACGGCATCGATAAAAAGCGTCGTTTTTATTAATTAAAACCGACGGAACCCATACATAAAACATATTGTATTAGCTGCAGACGTCTTAGGGACGCATCCGCGGTTAGCAACAGTATTTTATTTAGTACCTACCCTTTGTTTATTCCTGTGAATTAAATGAATATAATTAGAACGCTAAAATAAAACTGCACTGTGACTGGGCTATTATCCAGTAATTCATATTTTTACTTTAATAAAAAGAAATCGTAGTAAAGTGATATATGTCTTGACTCTTCTATTTTGACAAATCTTACCAAAGCTTTCGCCATAATTGACTGACTTTTTGTGCCATCATCATCATCACCCATAGCCTGAAGTCACCCACTGCTGGGTATAAGCCTCTCTTTTCTTGTGCCAATCTCCACGGTCGGTTTTAGTGCCAAGTATTTATAAATACACTCATTTCTAGTTCATTTGAACAATTTATTCATTTTGTGTAGAGTCAATGGCTAACATAAATCTGTTAATTACTTGTTATGACAATTGAAAATTATTCTAACCATTAAACTGTAATTAGAAGTCAACGTCGTTACAGATAGTCAGTGGCCCGAAAGTCTGACAACCAGTCTTACCAAGGGGTTTCGTATAACCCAGTATTAACTAGGTTGTGGAGGTCAGATATGCAGTCGTTCTATGTAAAATACTGGTATTCAGCTGTATCCTGTTAGACTGGAAGCCGACGCCAACATAGTTGGGAAAAGGATAGGCAGATGATGAGGTAGTTTATATTAACTGAATGTTAATCCAATGATAAAACATTTCATAATCATAAAGCCTATCAACGGCTACAATGCGAATTATTTTGCTGATCGAATTATTTCAAATAACTTTTAACCTGTCATATTTCAATTGGGTAATAATTTATTAAATTATCTTTGTTCGAGTAATGAATTATAACAAATTTCATAATGCTATCAAAAACGAACTAGTTATTGCCCTGAAGTAGGTAGGTACCGAGACACCTGAATCAGCACCTCAATAGTAATAATAAACTTTCTATCACTATCCGAAGGATTTTTAAGGAAATTCTTAATCCTTTGCTTCGTATATTTTAAAATAAATCTGCTCGCGAACGTTAATAATGCAATGAATGTTGTCAGACAGTCAAAATAAATGGCTTTCCCATTCTAATTGTGTAACGTTACTACGCCGCACGTAAAGGATAACAATTATCACGTTCTATCCTGGAAGAGGGCACTGGCTCTTGAAACACAGGTCTATGACCTAGCACAGGAGTCAGGGATTTCACACAATTTTGTAACCACTTTCTTGTGTAATAAAGATTATTGATTATCTATTGTGCATTTGTGCAGGGCACAGGCGTTATAACTTTATAGGACGAGAAACACACGTGGACATAGCAAATTAGGTTTGCTGACTTTCTACTTACTACTTCCGATGAATGGAAGAAGGAAACGTGTTCCGCCGACCCCAAGAAACACGGGACTGGGCAGAAACACGATGAAGTAAATCCCTACTTACATACCCATCTGTTTTGTCTATTGTACTGACTAGACTAGAAGTTATCATCCACAAAATATTGTACCTACTACAAAGTTGCATTCCGTTTATTATTATAAACTGCTGGATAAATATTGAACGCATCTAAATACTAAACTATAAATTGAACAGTATCTCGAACAGTGTACCACAGAACTATAATAAATAGTGCAGTTTTGTTACAACAATGTAACTAGAGCTGCGCTTAAGTTATCGTTCATAGTTTCGAGGTGCACATAATCCTGGCAACAAAGAACGGAGTTTCGGATGAAAATAGATTTAAAATATTGATATACTAGCTTCGATATAGGACTTCGTCTGCATGGAGGTCTAAATTATCACACATAAAAGTACTGATCCATGTATCTTTTATATATTTAAAGATATTTAATTCGTTACAGTAAAATGTATGTTAGGTCCTATACTTGTTGTCACGTGCTGCCGTGCGTACTTGCACAGCGATGATCAGGGGAGATCTCTGTGTAGTCGCCCCAGGGATGTGCCTTTACAGGCGTTGCACAGAGGGGCTCCGGACAGGTATTTTAAGAGGAAACGGTGCCTCCTCTCATGTGCGGATGGTGACCACCGGGGTGGTTTTAGTGCGGTAAAAATCCCACACTCCCCGGTCTTATCCCCAAAGACCGGTCGCCTTTTGAAGGTTTCCCCCCGAAAACAAACAAAAAGAAAGGTCCTATACTTGTGTGCGGTTTATTTGTATCCAAAACCGTCCAGCCAATAAGAAAAGATAACAAAAAGCAAAATACTGTCACGTTTATAATAGTTCCATGGATTCAATATTATTAACGTTTGGGGTTGATACACTAGGTCTATGGGGTCCGAATACCCACCTAGTCCTTTGGGCCATCACCAAGTGGTTGGTTGACTTTACTCGTGACCAGAGGGCAGTCCTTTTTTGGCCAAAGAAACAGCGCTGCCATTACATACACACGGCGGCACATCAAGCTGTACATTTCCAGTATAACATGGCCTCGCTTTGTATAAATTTCACGTACAACGAGAGATCCGCATAAATTGATTTTGTAGGTGCGTAGGTACGTATTTTTTTTAGTTTGTTCATAGTTTGTAAATTATGTACGAGTAACTATGTGTTAAAATTAAATGAGTCAGTTTTATTTTCTTAAACAATATAATTATTAAGTAGAGTAAACTATCTACATACGATATTAATTAAAAACTGTTAAATAAACTAACAACAAACTATAAAAGGGCATCGAAAAACCCCTCCTCAACGCTGTCAGCTGGTGATGTGCCCAAGAGACCGGCGGCGTTCTCACGTTGTATGGCAACACTTAGCCTCTGGCCAAAGTAAAAGAAAAATAAGATCAAAATCAAAATCAAAATCAAAGCATTTACTAATTTCAAGTAGGCCAGTTACAGGCACTTTTGAATTGTCGAAACAAAGACAACAGTAAAAAATAGCTACAGTCCCAGTCACAAGGCACAAAAACTGTGAAAGTACTGTAGCTGCCCATTCCCTAACGTAGATCTCTATGGAAAAGAACGGGCAAGAAACTCCATGGACACTCTTTTAAATCAGAAAACTTTAACAAAACCTTGGTTACATCATTCATTTTGAGATGGTACATTATGTGAGAACGATGCAGCAAGATGTGTACGTTAAGTGTCCATAGTAAAAACAATTCGAAAATAAAATAATTAATTCAAATAAGCCGTGGCAAATAAGAGATGACCAGTCACAACTGACAGCGCCCGTTCACGAACATGACGCATGTATCAGCACCATTCAACACCATTTTGAAGGGAACTAAATGATCCAACACACGTGCCATCATCAGCGAGACATTTGAGTGAGCATGACATACTCCTAACCGCCAGGGCACATTCAAGTCAAGAAAAGACGCAGGTTTCCAGCGAATGACAGCTTTCTAGTACATAGTACTCACACAATATGGGCTAGGCGGCTATATAATACAAAAGAGATTGAATCTATACAATGCAAAGATAGTTATACAATCTTCAGCAGCTCCAACAATACTATTTAATGCTATCAATTTAGGCGCTCCTGTTCTTGTGGAGCAGGACCGGCATTGAGCCAAGCATTTTTATCAGTGATATAATCGTCCAACTTGTAATATGCTTTCTTACATAGTGTGCGTTTAATGCATGTTTTAAATTTCGTTTCATTCAGTTCAAGAATACTTTGTGGAATTTTATTATAGCATCTCAAACAGTACCCCATGAAAGATGAGTCTACTTTAGCGAGTCTGAAGCCTGGCTGAACTAATTGGTCTCTATTTCTAGTACTGTAATTGTGTCTGTCACCTCTTTTATTAAAAAGATGTAGATTTTTTCTTACATACATTAAAGAGTCAGTTCAATTACGTTGATGGATTATTTTTAACATAATTTTAGACTTATTTTTAGACGTTTCAATATTGCGATATATGCCGATTTTATTAGGTTGGTATAAGAGCATTTCAAGTGCTTCGTCTAATTAAAACGGAAAATTAGCTTTTGTGTTACCATGAGAAAAAATTGGTAAAAATTGGTTTTAAGTTAACTAACATTAATTTAATGATGTTATGTTAAGAAAATAGATTTATTATTATTTACTTTTACTTTCATTAGTTAGTTTAGTCTATTGCGTCATACTTTCCACGGGTACCTACCTACCCAAGTAAGTTAGAAATATAAACATTCACTCGACTTAGGTACTATTTGTCTTCTGAAGTTGTTATTATTGTTAAGAAATATGAACCTAATTGAAGGTAAAACATTACCGTTGCCGTGGTTTTATTTAATTAAAATAAAAGCCGTTGTTTACTTATTTTTAGAAAGTCGTCGGTATAGCATGTTTTTATTCACAAATAAAAGTATTTTTTCTTACAGTTCTTCCCAGGAAAAAGGCTTATGAAAAGGGAAACATTGTTATCGTTATATTTTAAACTAGCTGTGCCCCGTGACTTTCGTTCCCTTGAAATGATTATAAAAATTTATTTAGGTACTTCAATATTTTAACCGGATTTTGTTAACAAGCAAAGGCAAGCAAGGGTTTTATTTTTTTTTCCACCCTGTATAGTTTCATTACGCATTCAGTAAAAAGTTATAATTTTGAAATAACAAATAGACACTTTAATTTTATTAATTTTTATACAGGCACTTCAATTTAGATGTTATTTCAGCCGCAGTCTAAGTTGACGAGTTTTACATCCATCAAAGTAGGTAGAATAATAATACTGAAGCACCCTAAAATAAATCCTAGAAATCGATTTTATCCTCTAGTTTTAAGTTAATTCAAAATAAATGCAAAACCATACAATGTCTATTCAAATAACAAGACAGAGATACTGTCAGCAAGTGGTATCCTACTTACACAGTGACCACCACAGCACTATCTACTTACCAACCGTCAGTTATTTTAGACCATCTCTAAAATATAATCAGTCGTTATTTTCTCCAGTGGCCGTTGCTAGGAAAATTTCAACTCTATTTTCAGTACACATCGATATGAAAACTGAATAACCTAAGCTTCATTGGTTCGTTGGAGAATGGTGTTTTTTGGGCCACTGAAAATATAATTTTCATCAGCATATAAGGTCTAACTATTCATACACGAAATATTTTCAGGAAATCAACTAACGGCTATAACAAAGCCATGTCAAGGGATTTTTTTTTTATCTGAGTATATTTTTTTAAAAATAAATAATTTAAAATTACTTGACCCACAAAATAAATACTGGCTCCTTATTTTTAAGCATCCATTACGCTAGTTTACTACGTTGTATTTACCTACTGTCATTGTTAGAATATGGGAGTAAAGGTTTTATGCAAAAAGTCTCAAAATTTTTTAGAATTATAATAATTTCGTAAAAAAAACACTCAGATAATTTTTTTTTTCGTTGCTATGGCGTCTTTACGACTTATACAAGTTACTCTTAAAATATTTCGTGTATGAAAAGATAGACCTTATATACCTCTACAAAAAGTACATTTTATTTAAGGTAATATTGATATTCAGATGTTTTTGTAAGAAATTACTGAACCATCTGTGTTTTTTCAGCAGGCAATTACCAGCTTTTTTTAAATTTATTAATCAATACATTATTATTCTCCTACAATATGTTCCACAAATTAGTCAATAACCTTCATAATAATCACTACCATTATAACCCAATAAAAGCTTCTATCAAGCACCACGATGCGTCAAGAAGTACGCTCTCAAGCAATAACCCGTAACGGCGACACCAGGTGGCGCCCGCTTCGCTGGCTGCATAATGCCCTTTTTTCCGACTCTTACCATACAACTGGAGTTTCCAACGCAATATTTCAAAGATTTATAACGTTGGCAACCCCGTTCGTAGATTTGTTTAATTGTTTTAAGTGGCCTTTTTAAACGCCCGGAATGGAATGGCTGCGAAGTGTAGGGTTACTTCGGCTGCTTTTTAGAACTTATGAACATAATCAATTTTACTTTGAGCTGCTGAAATTCTCGGTTTGTTTTATTTGATTTATGACCAGTAGTAATTACTTATTACTCGACTACTGACACAGAAAATAAGACAGTATTTCTGTTTTAATTTTATTCTCCTTGAAATTATTATTCTAAGGTCGGTATCCTCTTGTGCCACTACCAGCCCACCAAAAGTATCTTAACATAAATGACATAGTAGGCAGGTGCAATAATGTTTTATCTCATGCTCCGACCGTTTATGTAATGATGGTCAATTAAACCGTTGTTTCATTTACAAGTAATGGTTGCCAGGAAATTAATGCCCAGTACTCAACGTTCACTGTAAAAGTGTAAACACGATGAAAAATATTACAAAGATAGGTGTGACTGTAAAAAACCACGCGACTGTCGGAGTCAGATTCTTTTTTAATTAACAATTGTTCTCTTTAGTTCTTTCCATTCAGAAAAACCTTGCTTTAAGCGTGTTGGAGGAAACGCCCGGGTGTTTCCACTGCGAGGATCGTCCGGAGGACACGGTGGAACACACCGTGGAGGTCTGCCCCACTTGGGCGGAGCACCGCCGTGTCCTCACAGCGGCGATTGGCGGCGGCGATCTCTCGCGTCCGGCCTTGGTTCAAGCCATGGTCCGGAGCGAGAGGGAATGGGAAGCCGTCACCTCCTTCTGCGAAGCAGTCATGCTAGTGAAGGAGGTGGCAGGACGTGAGAGGGAAAGAACCTCACGTCCCAGCCGCCGCGGGAGACGCCCTGGGCGTCGGGGGTCACGTGGTGGCTTCCGACCACCGTAGGCGCTGGCCTGTGGACGGCGAGTTATGGGCTAGCTCGCCGTCCGGCCGTCTTATGACGACGGGCTGTGTCGACGGCGCGTTCGTGTTCCACGCGCGCCTCAAAGAGATGTCAGCAATCAAGTAGGGGTCCGCATGGGCCGACGCCTGCCGGGGCTGCGGGACTGTTCGAAAGAGATACCGTGGCCCTGGAACATAACGGGCAAAGAAGGAACATGGATGGGTTTTAGTCAGTACAAGTCTGACACTCCCCTCCGCTCCGCCCAGAGTGGGGGGGGTCATTTGATGATTTCCCATCCGGAAAAAAAAAAGCGTGTTTTTTCTTTAAAAGAAGAGGTATATAGTTCAATAACTATTTTTCTCACTTCGAGTAACTATTGGTTACTGCATTTATCAAAACGTAAACCGCCTTAAGTGTGTTCCTGATTTCTCCAAAACAATTTACTCGCCGTCAAACTATGTTTCTTTCAAAACTAAATTCACGTTGTAGATAGTAAACTAAAGTATTGAAACAGTAATATTCGGAGTAACAAGAGAGTAACAGATAATATTAAATTTCAAGTACAATCATTGTTGATACCGCAGCATTCCCTTAACAATATAACTGGGCCACAATCGTAAGTTTGAAAATTGAAATAGAGGCAATAGGGAGGCAACTGAACCAATAAAATACGGAATATAAATTCGCGCTACAAACGGCAGTGCTGGTAAAAATATGAGTTATATCTGCGGACAAAACGAACCAAAAGGGGAGAGGAAAAATCTCCTTTTTTTTAACTAACTAAATTATCGGTAAACAGAGTATGCGTCGGTCGGTCGCGTATGCAGCAAATAAATTTTATTCTAAACTTTTATTTATATGCTAGGCTTCAATGGAGTATCAATACGGAGGGAATATAACCATACAAATTCGTCGGCTTTGCGAAGTGGATTATTTGTGCAGAAGCAAAATAAAATAGTCTAAAAACGTGACAAGTGGACAGATTCTGGGAATATGATACGGACACGTTATATCCACTGTCTCTAATTATTCTTTGACAGAAAATAGAAAAAATACCTCTTTGTAAAACTAAAAAATAGGGATTTTTTATTTGTTCAGTGTCTGTTTATTTGGTCTAGAGGTCGCTAGCGCGACTACTGAATATGAGGCCCTGGTCGGTCAAAGTTTTATTAGGTTTTTCCTTCAAGAATTTCTCAGTTGCAGCCACGGAGTCAGGATTTGTGCCCAGTTGATGGCAATAACCTCGCAGCCTATTATATGGGACTCAAACATAACTGGAAAAAATGAGGGATTACAGGTGTGATCTATAAGTACCTAGTGGTCTAATATTTACTTCCCATAAAGACCGACCAGTAGACAAGTAGATCAATTTACATCAAAATGTCTAAAATGTTATCACCTCTTGTTCTTTAGGGGATCCCGAAACGTTTAAAAACTGACAACCACATTACTGCATTGCCGTGCCGTAACATACTAAAAAAAGAAAATGGCGCTAACAAAGAAAATTGCTCCAATTTCCTATCTGTTGTTAATTTTACAACGGATTTGCGGAATTGCAATGTCTTACATTTTAATAAATGTCCGCAGCACCTGGCATCCGATCTTTTTTTTTATTAAAATGCAAATTTTTATTCAATATGTACCTTTACATTTTCGTTTTTGCAAAGTAAACATCTTGAGGGGACTAATTAATTAAAGTTTATAAGGTTTCTAATGTTTCCATTGACCCTGGTTGATGAGGAAATGTTTCCTTATTATTCTATCATGTTGGCGCGAACTTTTGAGCGGAATTAACTAATCATAGTAGACACTTAGCTCTTGAAACAAATTGCCAATCAAATTGTGATGTGACTGAGTTGTTGAGATATTGTTTTCTTTGCACTCAAGTGGTGCAATCTTTTTAAATCTATAAAAATATAAAATTTTCCCGTGAAATAATTTCCGTACACAACGCGAACGAAGCCGCGGGGAAAAGCTAGTATTATACATGTATATGCATTATGTATATGCTTCTCCATACTAATATTATAAATGCGAAAGTCACTGTTTGTTTGTTACCTTTTCACGGCTGAACGGATCGTAAAGAAATTTGACAAGGAGATAGAATATATACTGGGGAAGGACATAGGCTATATTTTTTGTTTCTCACATACTCACCAAAATTTCCACGCAAACGAAGTCGCGGGCAACAGCTAGTATGTCATAATTTTCATTCGTATGGAACATCATTATCGTCATTAGCACGAAAATTATGGAATTCTATTCGATAATGTACTATTTATATGTTAAATTAAGTTGCATATGTTTATTTAAATTAAATTGGATTACATTAAATTAAATCTAATTGTATTAAATTTAATTATATTGAATTTGATTAATTTTGATTGTTGAATTAGTTTTGTTTCGATTTGATTTTAATGATGACTGTTTTTCTTGCTTTCTTTTTTTTCTCGGGTTATTGCCGCTCGGTAACACCCTTTCGTCAACACTGTTGACGATCGGGAAAAAAAAGTTTCGTTCGTTCACAGTGTTGACGAACGCTACTTATTATTTCGGGTAATTCCCGTTCGGTAACACCTTTCGTTCCTGTCGTCAACACTGTTGACGATCGGGAAAAAAAAGTTTCGTTCGTTCGCAGTGTCCATGAATGCTGGTTTTTATTTTTAAAATATGGAAATAAAAATAAAACATGTCATGGATTTTTAAAATCTTGTTCCGACATGTCCGAATTTAGAACTAATAATGTACTGTATGTACGATGCATAAATCAGGATTAGCTACCCAAAATGAACGATACTTATTATTGCAGTGCTCTGATTGGCTAATTCAAGGTCATGGTGGATAACGTACTAGAATAGGCCGGTCGGGGGAAGTGTGCGAATCTATTGTTTCCGGCTACCGGCGCGGCATCGCTATACCTGCCTGCTGCAAAGGGAAGTTTGCAATCTACTAACTTAAATTCTACAAATGGAACAACATCCAACATTTTTTATCAATTAAACTAGACTTTCGTCGTAATTAAACATTTGAAAATCCATGACATGTTTTATTTTTATTTCCATATTTTAAAAATAAAAACCAGCATTCATGGACACTGCGAACGAACGAAACTTTTTTTTCCCGATCGTCAACAGTGTTGACGACAGGAACGAAAGGTGTTACCGAACGGGAATTACCCGAAATAATAAGTAGCGTTCGTCAACACTGTGAACGAACGAAACTTTTTTTTCCCGATCGACAACAGTGTTGACGAAAGGGTGTTACCGAGCGGGAATAACCCTTTTTCTCTAATTGTCGTACTAACATAGTTCTTAAGCGCTCACTACTAACCCATATGGACTCTTGTTGGAAATAAATGTTTAGATTGATATTCCCGTATTTAGTTTCCTAAACATCTTATAAATGAAAAACGTTCCTATAAATTTTCTTCCAACATTAATAATTTCCACTGCTTCGTAATATTGCATGTACCTTCACTCTCTTATTCCTTTGTAACTTATGTTACGTGTAAAAGGAAAAAATAGGATTTTCTATAATTTATGTAACAAAGTGTTCAAGTTGTTTCTGTGTGATATACGGCTGTCCTAAATATTACGATAAACATATTTTGTACGCCATATATGTTTTTCTTTTGACTTTTCTGTTTACGGTGTCTTCTTTCAGCAGGTATAAAGTGGTAAAAACAAACTCTCGTAACAAGTTATAAGCATTTTTCAAGTAAACAATTAGTAACACCCGTATTTATAAACAAGTTAAAGTGATTACTTGTGTAAAACTCATTATCTAAGATATGATTTTTATTCTGTAGTTCAGTAAATGCTTGAAGTTAGAACTGTCAAAAGTTACAAATCTTAGCTTTGTTTTGTTTGACATTCTTACTTCGTTTCAATTTTTGTCTATTGCATAAAAGTGTTTGTGTAAGTAATTACTTAAACTCAAGTCATTACTTTTATTTGACTATTGATGGGTGTAAGTCTTTGCCAATTTATAGTTGTCAACAAGTAATGTACAAATATTTTATTAATGATTCCTGCTGAGCAATGAGATATCGTTGCCAACTGATTACACTGGTTTCTGTAGCAAATCGTTCTTAGCTTGAATTTATGTGTCCGGGGCGCTAGTTAGCAAATTGCAGGCTACAGAGGCTACATTCTTACGAATCAACATGTCAATCTTAACCAAAAGAGATGCTATAACGTAGTATAAGTCTGTCATATCATACGTGTGCAAACTCAGAACTACCACAAATACCAATAATATAAAGTCCAGTACTATCAATGAAATGTAAACTAATATCAATGAAACATTCACGTCTGAGGAACATACTTCTGATAGATATGCAACAGCAATTCATATTGGATATACGAACTGTTTGCAGGAAACAAACGGGCCTATAACTGGGTGTTGTGGGAAGAACAGAATCCTCTATCTCCGGCAGTGCACTACGATAAACGGATTTGATTGATTGATTTTAGAAATTGAATCCATCAAACGGAATATATTCGCCGAAACAATACATTGATTGTACATAAAAGGGATTTAGTTATACAAAATAAAATCACATAGTTCGTTGATATTCAGTACCTACCGGTACAAAATATGAATTGAATTTGTCAGGTTGATAAATGGATTCAATAAATGACCTTATTGGGCTGGACTAATAAAAAATTCTACTGTGGCTTTTTAACGCACTAGCACTGACTACAAAATCATGGAGTATATTATATAGTATATGCCATTGCCCTGGGGACATTCTTTTTGTTTCGTCATTCTGTATTCCATATTACCCATTCCCGGGCAAAGGTCTTTCCCATAGACTAGGGTCATAACAGGTTAAAAAAAAAGATACACAATTGATAAGACAAGAACTTTCATATTCTTTAAATTATGATAAAAATCAAGACGTCATTTCCTCCGCACCACAAAAATAGTAAAAAATTAAATTACCAGTCCCATTTCTGCGTATGTGTTACAGTCAAAACTGTTAATCCGTCAAAACTGTTTTTGACCGCTGTTAAACAGTCAAAACTACTTTTGTCCGGTGAAAACTATTTTAACAACAACTAACATTTACTTAGAAACTTATTAGGTTTTTTAGGTTTTTTTTGGTGACCCTTTGCAAAACATTATGTTGTAGTAATTCTTGGACTAGGTAATTACACCGTTCTGAAACAACATATTTTAAATGGAGAAAACGCATTTTAACATAATATGGACTGACACCAGTCAAAACCGGTTTTGACCGATTAACAGTTTTGAGTGTAACATTTACATTCAAATCTGACAACGCCATTTTTCTTTTTGTCATTTCCGAAGAAATGTAGGATATGCTGCAATTGCATTAAATGAACAGCTTTCAAAGAAAGGCTCCTGAGCTTGAAAAAGGTCGTGCACAGCTAAACGTCTAGGTCCTACACTGACAGTAACAACTTTTAAGAGATAAAAACATGATTTATATTCTATGTCAGCAGTGCACATTTAGATTTTCATACCACCATTATTCATTTTCACTGAAAATTCTAGACATTTATGATATGTGTAGGTTAAATTAAATCTAAGGCGTGAGTTAGTTTCAGGTTCAAATGTTAATTTCATTCGTTAATCAATTTAAGTGCTGAGTTCATAAAGAATCGCAGGTCCACTATTTATACGGAAAGATTTTATGATTGGACAAGTTAAATATTAAAAATACCTACGCAGAGTCATAGCATCCTCGAATAAGTAACTAATATTTTATAAGAAAAGTCACACAAAAGTCCCTCCGACGAAACGCGAACTATTTGCTTATGGGAAAACGTCGGTAATTCCACAAGAAGAGCACTTAAGTGATTTCTTTAAGAAAAAAATCTTAAGCAAATGTCCAATGCTTTCATGTAGCCAATTACCAACAGGTGGACTTTTTCCTTATATAATAGCATAATAAGACCCTTATTCATAGTCCCTAAAAACCCTGTAAAAAGTGATTTCTGTAATGATGTAATACTTGAGAAACGTCCTTTGGATCTATAAGTACAGAACTTTTCAACCTCGAGGCAAAGCCGACGAAAACTTTTTATTTGACTTTTGCCGAAATCCGTTCAGTATTTATACCCGAAAGTTAAAGTTTTCTGTTACACACATTTTTTATTTGGTACACGATACCGAAATCAACTATTCGGTTTTATGTATTCATAGTTTTTACGTGTTCTAAATAGTGATTTGGGCACGAGTTTTAAAGTGGAAACTCTTAAAAATTTCAAAACAATTATGAAAAATAAAAGAAAATAACGAAGCAAAATACAATCTCACAGCAAAATATCCCAGACAGCAGTTAATACCACCGTGGTATAACGTGAACAGCTTCATTTAAATATGTATACAAGCCGCGACACTTTGGACAACTATCCGATTCTATCGTCACGACACAATGCGAATAGTAGTTGGTATACTAAACAGAAAAATATCCATATTTCTTAGTCAAGCGGCGACTTCGATTCGTATATCCGGATAATATACGGTACAAGTGTACACAACTTACAAATGCTTAGTTCGGGACGTAGTGCCCGGATATTTGTGCATGTGATTTGAATATGTAATGTTGCCCACGGTATATAAAATCCTATTGGATTACACTGAGATCCTATTTATTGAATACTCGTATTTTATTTGCAAGCGTATGTTAAGTCAAGTGGGTAAGCACTTGTGTATTCGTTTGCAATTGTAGTATTGTGATTTTACCATTTTTTGTTGTTTTGGAAAGCAGGCTTTGGTCACTTTTGCAGTAGATTTGCATGGTTTTTTTTTCTAAGTATGTACAGTAGACGCTCAAAAGTGCACTACCATGCTAAAGATTATATTGCTATGAACTGTGCGAGCGCGATACAGCAGTGTGTGTGCGTGTGCGTGTATGAGTTATGTCTCAACATTCCACACATAACACACACTAATGAACTGTCGTCACACTACGCGAAATAGCATTATATTTCTGTTGCATTTAGAATACACATCATAGTGATGACCTGTTCTTACCATTGCATTGTTAAAATTCGCGTAGTATTAACATGTGTTGGTAGCTGTTTGGGCTGAGCATAGGTTCACGATCAATGAAGTCTAAGTTCGAATCCATGTTCTTACAATGTGTGGCTGTTTTTTATTTCTTTGAAACCTTAATAATATTTGTATTTTAAGCAGAAAGTCGTTAGGTATTTATGTTTATTTATAATGTAGTCATGCTTAATATTTATTTTTATAAGAAGTTAAATATTAAAGAGTTATTGTATTATTATTTAACTTCATTAATTGATTTTTATTTTATCTTTTCGGTGTTGGAAGGTGGAAATAAAAAAATCATGCTGAATGATAACAAAAATGTTTATTCGTTTTATTTATTTATAAAATTAACAAACTTTTATGAGAATTGTGACGTCACATTCCTACCTAGGCAAAAAAAAAGTTCTCTTATCACCGTTCATAAGATTTTTTGTTGTATACCCACTTAGTCAATTCATAATAGGAATAACATAACACGGAAAGGATATTCTAATAACACAAATATAATTGTTGATACCCACTTATTATAGGTATCAGTATTCAGCAGAATTCATTGAATACTAATATATGAGTTAGACTTTATGAACGGGTTTTTTTCAAGTAACGTCACATTGAATGTATTGAGGTTATAGCTTAAGTGTTAATTTTCTTGACGAAAAGAATATTGAAACTAAACCCCAATTTAAGATCATTAAATTTAAAATTTGTTTTCTTAATTATTATTTTTTAATTACGGTTATGTTACTAGTACTAAATATTTAGTTACCCGGTCTACTTATTAACTTTTCGCCATAAATTAAGTCTTCCTTTTGGCAAGACTTGAAAGTCTTCTCGTCAGAAAATACAGTCACCTCCCAGTTAAAATCTAAATAACCTCGAGCAAAACGTAGTCATTCCTCCCTGTGTTTTTGTGTCAAAAATGGTTTTTAGCTGGCTTCCGATGATGTAAACCTTCAGCATGGACTGCATGGCGTCTGTAATGTAGTATCCAATTGCTCTGCAAACATTATAGTTGGAATGAAACCATTTGTTTCATATTCTTCCACCATAAAACGTCGCTGAGTCGGGTTAATAAGCGGCGGCCTTTCACTTCTTAGACGACTCTTCAGACTACCTTCTTCCTCAAACCTCTTTACCCAACGGCTAAAAGAATTTCTAAAAAAAACAAAATATGATTACACACTTGCAACTAGCAATTTATTTAATCATCATAAAAATTATAATTTTTTAAAATAACTTACACATTATAAGCCAGTTTCAGTTGAAATTTGAGAAATATTAAGCCCATTTTTACGCAAAGTGACAATATTTGCCCTGGCATCAATACTAATATTAGCTTGCATCTTGAATAAAGACAATCAAACAATACGCTAATCGTAATAATAACACAAACGCTCGTAACAAAGTTCACCAACTAACAACGTCATAATTTGTTTCACATTCACCCTCATCTTTTTTGTTAATACTAAGTTCCAACTAATATTTAGAAAAACATATCTCATCGGGTCTTTGTTTTTTTTTTTTTTTCGGATGGGAAATCATCAAATGACCCCCCCCACTCTGGGCGGAGCGGAAGGGAGTGTCAGACTTGTACTGACGAAAACCCATCCATGTTCCTTCTTTGCCCTTTGTGTTCCAGGGCCACGGTGTCTCTTTCGAACAGTCCCGCAGCTCTGGCAGGCATCGGCCCATGCGGACCCCTACTCGGTTGCTGACATCTCTTTGAAGCGCGCGTGGAACACGAACGCGCCGTCGACACGGCCTGTCG
The DNA here is from genome assembly GCA_910589295.1 of Noctua janthe. NCBI lineage: Eukaryota > Metazoa > Arthropoda > Insecta > Lepidoptera > Noctuidae > Noctua > Noctua janthe. Next base: position 7,748,965 of record OU342561.1, read on the forward strand.
TCATAAGACGGCTGGACGGCGAGCTAGCCCATAACTCGCCGTCCACAGGCCCGCGCCTACGGTGGCCGGGAGCTACCACGTGACCCCCGACGCCCAGGGCGTCTCCCGCGGCGGCTGGGACGTGAGGTTCTTTCCCTCCCACATCCTGCCACCTCCTTCACTAGCATGACTGCTTCGCAGAAGGAGGTGACGGCTTCCCATTCCCTCTCGCTCCGGACCATGGCTTGAACCAGGGCGAGAGATCGCCGCCGCCAATCGCCGCTACAAGGACACGGCGGTGCTCCGCCCAAGCGGGGCAAACCTCTACGGTGTGCTCCACCGTGTCCTCCGGACGATCCTCGTAGTGGAAACACCCGGGCGTTTCCTCCCGCCCGATTCGGTGCAGGAACCTCCCGAAACAACCGTGTCCGGTGAGGACCTGCGTCAGGCGGTAGGTGAGGGCGCCGTGGCGCCTCTCTAGCCACTCCTCAAAGAGGGGACTTATCGCCACTATGGTAGCGTGCCCTGCACAGGGTTGCAACAGTCGCTCTCTCCATGTCGCCATGAGATCACGCCGGAGGTCTGTCCGCTGAGCGGCAATTTGCCGCGGCAGCGGAGTTTCCCCCCGATTAGCCTTATGGCTATCACCTTTTGGGGTGCGTTCAAGTAGTGGGCGGCTTGCCGCCTCAAAGAACGCGCCCACACCGGGGCCCCGTAAAGGGCCATGGACCGCACGACCCCCGCGTAGAGCCTCTGGCAGGATGCGTTTGGACTCCTCAGGTTGTGCAAGAGCCGCTTGAAGGCAGCCCCTGTCCGTTCCAGTTTGGGAGCCAAACGTCGGAAGTGCTCCACGAAGTTCCACCGGCTGTCGAGGACGAGTCCTAGGTACTTCAACGTCGACCCGACGCCGATGGAAACCCCTCCTGCCGTCAGTAGGGATCCCGACGGTGGCACATTCCGAGGCCCATGAAAACACATGGCCTCGGACTTGTGCAATGCCACCTCGAGAACCAATTGCCGGATCCTCTCCACGACTATCGCAACCCCGCGTGTTATGTTTTCGGCCGCCGCCTCGTGCGACCTCCCTTGTGCCAGTACCAGCGTGTCGTCAGCGTAGCAAACTACGCTGACGCCGGTAGGGAGGTCGATCTCATCGGGTCTAACGTATCATTTATAATTAAAACACAAAAGGTGTAATGTTACTTGGGTTCGAACGCAGGATACACCGTGCGAGACATTTTATCCATAGCGTTAACCGCTAAGCCAGATAGACACATAATTATTAGTTTGAAATTAAATATCACTAACTTAATACTCCGTCGCGACATGACAGGCTTGTCACTAAGGCAAATGATCATTATATCGCACTCTTTCTGGCTAGATAGTTATGAAAGAGTGCGATATACGAGATCGTGTATGTGTGCAAAATATTTATTATGGAAAAAGTTCGTAAGTGCGACTTGTTTTGATGCGATCGTTTTGTGAAACTGCTACTGCACTTATGGTCTCTACTGTACGACAACGACGTGAAATTCACCAATTTCAAAACTGGCGTCAAAGCCACTATTGAATTTCTTCTGTATATCTAACCATTCATTGCCCGACTGTTCAGTGACAGTTCAAGTCTCAGATAAAAATATGTTGTGTGGGAAAATGTTGTGGCGCTGTGTTTCCTAAATTCCTTTTGTTATTATTTTAACACTAATATTTCCTGCTTTAAAGGTCAGCTGTCTACAAACGAAATGCCCCAAAAACATTTGTCCCAAAACATAAATCTCGCACTATCAGAGCAAACTTCAAGCACACATAGGTGTAAAATATTAAATTTTACGACGTCATCGTAGAATTGAACATGAACTCGTGTTATTAAATCGAACGGGTACCAACGGGTGCCGGCAGGTGTGCCTCCAATATTACGCTGTTCGTCTATGATTTAAAATACACAGTGAATATGGACGTGTACACTTACATCGTATTTTGCCGAAAGTTTCGACAGTACTGTCGTAAATTCGATTCGTTTTTTTTTGTGCTGTGTTTTTTTTTCATTTTATGAAAATTGGTAGCATGAAGACAAAATATATTTTACAGATTTTTGTAAGATAATGTAGTTATTCTATTCACTACGTTTACAACATCAACTATTATTATCCGAGAAAAATCATGTCTCCTTCTGATTTAAAACACCTTTTTTCACTTATTCATATTTTCATAGAACTTTCAAGAGATATTCGAATCTGTAATTCTATATACAAACAGATATGAGCACTACATTCTATACAGGGATACTATTTCGAAAATATTATAATCTTCATAAGTATCCGTTAAGATTTAGGAAAAAAAAAAAACCCTTCTCTCCTAAGCCTAGAAACCCTTACAATACTGTTTTATAGAAAAATGTGAAGGAAAGAAAAATAAAATTTAGGTAGTCTGAAGACTATTTAAAGTATCTCTCTAGTCTCTAACATGAATAATGTTAGATGTTTTATAACCTTCAGTTAAAACATTTTCCTTGTACACGTAGCGTGTGATCCACGTGTAACTAAGCCACCTTATGATGTATGAGACCGAAATATGAGGCTTGATTAGTTATTCACAATTTAAGAGACGAGGGATGGACTGTGTGAAGGATGATATGGCAAGGAAGGAGCTGTCTGAGATGACGGGTAATAGAAAAGTATGGAAGAAGAAATTGGGATAAGGACAGAAGAATTATGATGATGATATTAGTTATTTATAAAGTCCACTTGCTGCTTAATTTAATTGTTTGACTCAGTGGACTATTACCTGTTTTCACTAAGACCAAGCGACATCTATGCTCTATGCTCACCTATGCTCCATCGTCTGTGGAACATCACCCCATTTACACTCCAGCACGGGTAGTATGACTACTGTAGAAACGGGTTTTGTCGTTGGAAGAATCGACAAAAAAGTAATGTGTCATTTTGTCGATACTTCCGTCAACAAAACCCGTTTCTACGGTAGTCATGCTACTCGTGCAGGGCAGAGTCATCAATGAATCTCCTCCCGAGCAAGCTTTCCTTGCTTGGACAAACAATGCGTCTATTTAAAAACTTTCATTCCTTAATATCGTGTCTTGGGTATCCTGTTGATTGTTTATTACAGGAACTGATGGAGGTTACTGAAAGCACCTAACCCTTATGCCAGTTTTTGACTGATTTGATTTACAGTGCCATAGACACGCTAAGAAGAATTAATGCCTGAATGAAATCTCATTATAGGATTTTTTTTTCAACTTTGTCTTTCCAACAATGCAATAATATTTTGACATTCATTGAGGTTGACACTTAGTGTTAGTTAAAACGGGAATAAGTCTATTTAACACAGGCTTAGGAATTCAGCTGAGATTTTTTTTTCCACATTAACTTTAAGTCACTGTGAAGAGATAATAAAAGATAAATAATAAGTTTCATTCGTAGAAACCACTTTATGACTGCGTTATATAATTTCAAATTAGCCCCACTCATTATAATGGTAATGTTATTCGTACTTTAGTCTGCAAACAAGAAATAAGATTATTCTAGAAAAGCAAGAAGATTAAAGCTTTGGACGCTTATAAAGCTACATGAAAGTAACTATCATTTTAACACTAAAATGTTGTACAATAGTAAAAGAAACATCGTCTCTGAGAAAATGTTTCCTTCAAATGTTCCGGGTTCTCTGAGCTACATTCATTATAAAACATAACATCACGCCTGCAATCCCCGAAGGTTATATAGATAACCATGTTATGTTTTGTATGTACTGGCGAAATGTGGGTGTACTATTAGGTACAGAGGTGTAAAACCGTTTCTCTACGATGGTCATGCTAAGCGTGCTGGTATGGTCTAGACTCTAGAACATGACCGCAATGACGGGGAGAATAAGTGCATTTCGGTTTCGCTAAGGGAACTATTACACACATTATAATATAGCACATTAACAGCCCCCAACCGAGCCAGCCCAGCGCCCTTTACCGAGTTCAAAACTATCCTATCATTCAAGCTGGAACTAAACATACACATTCTCAAATTTTTATTTGAAGTGATTGGGTGGTTTTAGAGATTAGCGTGTACGATCATAGAGACACGAGTTTTTATATATTAAAATAAGCACCGTAACGATAGTGCCTCGGGATTGGCTAGTAAATTTGAAGCGAGGTGATCCGTGCAGTGTTGATACAAGGCTCGGAAACCGGTTGAAATTCTTAACCGGTTACGGTAATTGACCCCAAACCGAAATCGATTTAGGTTAAAGGTAAGGCACTTTACCAGTTTATACCAGTTTATTCGAAAAAACCTGTTTTCCTGAATTGTATTTTATAGTGAAAATTAACAAGTAAAACCAACTTTCATAGGGTCCCGCCAGCCTCGCTGACACGGTCTGAACGATGCCGTAGATGAAAAAAAAAATGAATTATGGAATTAACCGGTTAATTTGGGTGTCAAAACCGTTTGTGCTTAGGTAACCGGTAGCCTTTATCATTTGGGTTACATAAAAACAGTTCACTTAGTCTTACTCAGTTTAACCGGTAAATGAAGGAACGATATATTTACGGTATTTAATCGAAATTAACCGCTCTTTTTAAACCGGTTCCGAGCCTTGGTTGATACTTATGCTGTGTGCTTAATGCAAAGATTGTAACTAAACGAGGATAACACTGGCCCTAAAAATCATTCTGAAAATAAAATAAGCATCAAAACGAAAACCTTTTATCACAATGATCTGCTATCGTAAATATTTGTAGTGTATGTTATTTTCGTCAAAGCTATTAAAACGGGATCGCAAAGCGTTCCAGAGACGACGATAAAATTTTATTTTGTGTTGGAAATTCGTTGTTTGGTGTATCTACTTATTATAGACCTTATTGTACTTAATATTACGGCCATTTTAACTTCAAAGTAGCTGCCTTTTCACTACCCAAACTTTATTTCTGTTGAAAAGAAATGGTATCAATGGTAACAAATCCATGTCCTACTGAATTATAATTACAAATGCGAACGTTATGCTTTTGCGACTAAACCACTGAAACAATCGCTAAGAAATAGGCAGACCTGTGACCTAGAAAACTAAATTCTCTACTTTTATTCTGGAAATAAAATAATATGAAATACCAAACGCACGCAGACGAAGTCACGGGCTCCAGCTAGATTTAAAACAACGTGAACGTTTTTTCATTTGATTAAAGTTCCCGGAACAGCTGTGGCTTTTACAGCTCATTGTGTGAAATAACGAATATCAAAATCCTTTTAAATTAATTACTTCCCAAGTTCACCAGTCTTTTCATTCAGTAAGAATTGGCTAGTGGAAGAAGTCAAGAATCTTTTGTTACTGTATTAGGTTTTTCATAGGGCTCTTAGGTAAGTCGGATTTTTATATATAATTGTAACAAAATTGTAACAGGCCGATGTCTGTGCATTGAAGATATTGAAAAAACACTAGAGGGGAGGCCTTTAGTAGAGCAACAGAAGCCAAAACAACAGTTTTTAGAATTTTTGAATGTCAGTCTGTCTCTCTTTCTGTCTGTATGTTTATACGCGCATCACGTAAAAACTACTGCATGGATTTGAACACAGTTTTCACCGCTCTACTGTTACATGCTTTTAACTTAAAATATAGGCTACATCAGATATGGTTTTGGACCCGATAGGTGGGCTGAGCCAAGCAAGAGCGGGTAGCTAGTTAGAAAATAATCAAAGGTGTGATTACAAATTTCTTGTTGACTTAATAACACACTTAAAAGTGACAAACAGTTACGTCTTTCTGAAACTTAACGATAACTTAGAATTGTGTAGATAGCCTTTGAGAATTCGGGTAATATAGGTACCTGTTACATTCGCTAGCCCCCCTTTGTCACCTGCCAAACGTTCCAAAAGATAATTTGTCTTCTTTACAAAAAAGCCAATTAAACCGTGTCAAACGGTAGCAAAGTCAAAAGCGGGTAATTATGAGTAATGCTGGTGCGCCCCGCCCCGCCTGCGACTAAGTGCAGCGACGGCTGGCTGCATCGAATGCGAAACCATACAAAACGTTATGCAGAGCCGTACAATTATCTATAAATTTACTGGAATAGGCGTGTTTACAAATATTTTTATTGGAAAAAAAGAATAAGCTCATAACTCAGAGCTAGACTGAAAACCTGTCTTCAAAACAACACACATTGGTCAATATGTTGGCTGCGACATATTGGACTTTGGTCAGCAGTAGACCAAAATGTTTAAACATTATTATTTTTTTGCAGAAAATCGTTTTCTGCAAAAAAATAATACTCGTAATGTTGACAGATTCAACTTTCCTTACTTTTTAGGAAACAGCTGTTGTGCCATAGGATCTCTGTTTCAGCATTTAAGTACTACCTAAGACTACTAAATAAATGGTGTTTATATGTTGATAAAAAAGAGTGTTTTTCCCTAAAAATAAACACAAAAGTCCTAGAATGTGGGCTCCACAATATGTAGAACACAAAGCATGCTCGGCACTCTGAGTGTTTTTGTGCTATTGAGTAGAGTTTTCAAAGGATCTAAGAGCTGAATCCCAACTATCATGGTCGAACTATGTCTTTATTGAAAAGATACCGTGACTGGCAAGAAAATTAACTAGAATGAAATGAATAACATACCTTAGTATTATTTTATCGAGTTAAATATCTATCTACCGATGAACTCTTTGAGAATCTCGCGACACATTCGTTTCCATTTATTGCAACTCTTTTAAGTCAGAACCAAGTAACGATGACCCAGAATTGCACAGAGACAATGAGGGTCAGCAAGTTCTAGGAAAACTTAAACTTAATTTTAAAGCAATTCAAAGAAAGAAAGAAAAATTGTCTGTGAGAACTCGTGCACAGAACTATGACAAAAACGTTGTTTTAGGATATTAAAAAAGTTTAGGTTTATTTAAGGTGTCGTTTATCTGAGCGGACCAGACTCCGGACTGACTGCGGACATCGAACTTCAACACAAATATTTCAGTACATTATCTATGAAAGTCCAAGCTCGTGGCTAACTAATTACAGCCTATCGGGTCGATCTTCATGTAAAGCCGCGCTTGCCTAGGTTGGTCCGTGGATTTGCGACTACCCATTACATACCGAGTTTCCTCCGTGTCGTTGCTCCCGGCTGTCAATTGTAGATCTTTGATAGTCGATAAGTAGTCAGTGGCTCGAAATCAGACAACGAGTCTTACCAAGGGGTATCGTATTACCCAGTACTAACTGGATTGTGGAGGTCAGACAGGCAGACGCTTCGTGTAAAATACTGGTTTTTTTAACTGCATTTGGTTAGACTGGAAGCCGACCCCAGGCAGATGAGATGATTTATCAAAGTCCGCTTTCCGTGGTCGGATACGTTTTTTTTACCGCACATTTAAACGTACCGTAATTTGTTTGTTCCTTTTTTTGCAAGCCCCTTCTACTTTTTCTACATCTTTGACTGTGACACACGGCATCCTTGTCACACAATACGTAAGCTAGGTAAACTGGAGCATATACCTGGGAATTTCACACCTTGTTACACCAATTATTCGTGGGTAATGACGTAATAGTAAACCAATTTGTTGAAATAATTCGTTTTCTCGTAAATTAATTATTGTAATGAAGTTTGCAATAATTGTGAAATTAGTTAACATATTTATTTTCCAGTTTTGCGATTTAATTTGTTTTGTTACTAATTCAGTTACCAATGCATATTTAGTATCTGCACTTCTGTTGTAAGCTGTAGTATCCGTAATTAGTTTCGTTTAGGCAGACTATCTTATAGATACCTTTATTTAGTAGAAGACTATAGAGTCTGTTTGCTCCTTACAATACTTGTGACTAAAGGACTCCTAATCTTTAAAACGAAATCCTAGAGTTATTTTTAGCATTCCTATCTAAAAATAACATTCGTGTAAATCTCTAATATCAAAGGGTTTAAGTACCTACAGGTCGTCGTCTCTAAAAATCACGAAACAAAAGCATTTTCAATTTAGCCCTAATCCTCTTCATTAATAAACTTAAAGGAATAAATACCCCTTTGAGAAAACCGCCACCAAAATATTAAAATGTTTCACCAAAATCTTTTCACGAAGCTGGAGGTGCTAAATAAAACACAAAAGTTATTAAAACTTCGGAGGAATCTTGAGCAAGTTTAAAAGTAACACGCTGAGATTTAATAATTTCATCAAACGTATTTGTGTTATTGAAATTAAGATTTTAAAATTAACGAGGATTAAATGTCAAAATATGGTATGAAAGAAATGAGACGCCAAGACAACTCGAGTGGGGTATCAAATCGATACCGACTAAATTATTCGAATTGTAAAATCGAACGGTGGAATCAGCATTATTTAAGGCTTATTTCATTCTTACTTTGAGCCTTAATTGCTCCTCCGACAAACCTATTTCCTTTAATAAAAAATCGATCTTGTCGACTCGAGGACTGTATTTCGTTTCAATAATCACAATAATTCCTTTGATACTTTTGCGGGCAGCTGTTACAGGCCTAATCTGGGCTAATAACGATTGGGAAGCGATTCTACACGGCTATATCTGAATAATGAGGCTGATAAAAATTTATGCCCAAATGAAAATGTTTTTAAAATGCGATTTTCTTGGAAGTTCTTGCTAACAACCTTTATCAACAATCTGTTTTACGTTTACACATTATCTTATTTAAGGAAACATCAAGGCACGGAAGAAAATCTAAACGAGGTGTCAACCTTGTTAAGATATTGCTCCGTAACTTTCTTCCTTCAGGTCATTTATTCTTCCTTTTCTTTCTTTCAGGTAAGCTGAGTTCTAAGTTATCTTCGGAGAACTACAAGCATGAAGTGGGAAGATAAAGGTAGGATACTAAGGTTGGACACGGTCCTGATAGTGATATTTCATGGAATAATACAGTTGTTGTCTGGTAACTCCACATAGAATACTGAAAGATTTACAATTTAAAACATTGCCTGTAGTGCCAGAGCAAATTTAAGATTTTCCTGAGCAAATCATTGATAATGACTGATTTCCTCTAGTACGTATCAGTGGCGAAGGTTCCTTACAACTCGATTCCTACTGGCTTCGCTTTGAAAAATGGCACAGTCAGTATTCTATAGACAAATAATATAATCACATTAAAGAAATATACCTCTTACAAAAATTGACCCTTCGCTACTGGTACCTATCTATTTTAGTTCTGCGCAATATACCAAGTTCGAAGAGTAAAGTTCAAGGTGTTGAACCTTGAACTTCACAAGGTATTTTGCCCAACCAAATGCACTCACGCAATCATACTCTAATCTACCACACCAATAAATCATGTTGTGCAATCAGTAGCGTGAAGTGATATTGTGATTCCTGATTACAATCACATAACATAGGCATTATCTAATACTTATAATCATAAAGATTAAATATAAAAGCCTAATCACTTGATATCAAACTCGGCTATTTTTTGAAACCACACGTGTATTTTATTTAAACCACACGTGTATTTGTAAAAGATAGTGACCGTAACTAGTCAGAAGCCCGAAAGTCTAACAACCACTCCTATTAAGGGCTATTAAAGGGGGGTGGTATCGCGTTATCCAGGTTAGGTGGCGGAGGTCAGATAGGCGACTACCAGCTCCAACCAGTATTTTACATGGAGCGACTGACCTACGTAAAATACTGATTTTAGGCGCATATGACTATAGACCGACCGCTTAAATGAGTCCTCCGCCTTGCCCCGTCAAGGGCACATTAAGCGTCCACAAATTCCTAGCAATATCCCACAGTTATTTGCTTTAAAATAACCATAATTCGCGTAGGTATTACGATACTAATTGAACCAATACGTGATCAACCTTCAGAATATTCCATTAAAATGGATACCTTCGCGAGGACTCATTAAAGCGGTCGGTCTATAGAATGGAAGCCAACGCCAACTTAGTTAGGAAAGGATTAGCAAATAATTTTTTTTTGGTAAAAAGCCATAACTTGCAACACAAGTTGTGAAACACAAAAACATATGTTATTACTCAATTAAAAGTGTAAACAAACGTCTCGTCGAATTTGGGCCCTCCTCCGTTAGTTCCTCGACTCACAGTATTTATATCTAATATATTAGAACTTATAGTAAAATTTAAATATATTTTCGAGCCAATATACACATAATATTTATGAGCTATCCATTAACTTTATGTTAAAAGGCATTTTACTATCATACTGCGAGCGAAGCCATAAGAATGAAAAGGGTTAGCTACTAGCGAGATAGCCATTATCAGCATGTAATTTATAACTCTACATTAGCTTCTAAACATTTCTTGGTAAACTGCTGGATCCATAAAATAATCCTAGTGTAACTTACTAATAATCATTTTGTCATCATCATAGCCATTCAACTTCATGGTCAGAAATTCTCACCGAGCTGTTATCAACTACCCCGCGAAGATCGTCGCTCCTCCTTGACAGAGGGCTCCACCTTACATTTGTCTATCTTTTTGTAATCAAAGGAATAAGAGAATATGATAGGTTAGGTGGGGAATATATAGGTTTGCAATCAAAAACATAACAAAACGAACTTATCCTTTAAAGCTTGCTAGTATAGGGCCGAATAATAAGTAATATGCTAATTATTATGTTTCGAAATTATGAAAATTTGTACACTGTTTTTGGATTGAGAATTTAAAGCTGAGAACTTGTCCAGCTCGACTTTTGGTTTTCTGTGGCGAGCCTGCAATTTTCAAAGTAGACAATTCATATTATCTTTGGATTTTTTTGCAAGTTCCTTCTTTCCTTGACAAGGATTCTCCACTTAATAAAGGGTGTAAATGGGCCCTTAACGAAGCCGAAAGGCACTTGTTCTCCCCGTCTTTGCGATATTTTTTTTGGTCTAACTCTAGACTACACCTGGGAACCTTCTAGTTACGGAGATATTGGGGGTCAAAGGTCCAACTTTTTCACAAGTTTTCTTTTTTAATTACGTTTTTAAAGACCTCCATGACCCCCGTACTATTCAATCCATCCATCAGCAGAATGCTTTGAGTGCTTTCCAACGAGTCTTTTCGAAAAACGTGATTTTTTCACCCCAAAAAAAAAAATCGTTTGCCAGCAATAATTTTTGCGTAAAGTTACTTAGTTTGATGCACAGAATGCTTGGTTGACAGCTTGGTGAGGGGTCTGTTTACACCCTGTATACTCAATGAAGACATCGGGTCTTAGACGAAGCATCTACCTGTACTTGTCAAATGCACCATGGAAAACCACAATCAAAACTGTAACCCTCTACCAAAACATAGACGTAGTCTCATTATACTCGTAGTGTGGCTGTCTGTCTGTCAGTGTCACTCAGTACCAAACGTGCATGGCTTCGTGAAGATAACCATGTTACCTGTCAGCTGAACGCTTCGATATACTAACGTTACGGACTTACACATCGAACGGCATGGATTTCGCTTGTCATATTGGGTTCCTTGAGCGAAAACTGATTTTGAAAACTTGGTGTTTGGTTACGATTTGCAGGTGCTACAATTATAAAGGTTGTTTAATTTTAGTTTTGTCCCTTACAAGAAAGTATATAAATAACATTTTTATAATAACTGGAAGACGGGATATTTACCATGTTTATTGTTTTCTTTGAGTTCCCGATATTTCACAGTGAGTTTCGTGTGTCGGGAACGGAATCGAGTTGTGAGTGACAGTGGTAGCGGTACTGAGTGCAAAAAACGAACAAGAAAGAGGGTAGACCGATTTGTCTGCTCATAAACACCCACCCGCAATAACTTCAGTTTATCCGTGATCATGGTGCTTGCAACAGCGCCGAAATATCGGGAACTCAAAGAAAACAATAAACATGGTAAATATCCCGTCTTCTAGTTATAATAATGTCAGTGACCATGAAAGTTTAAAATCTTATAACATTTTTATAACCGTGAGTTGTTATTTACTAGGTTTAAAGCTCTGGCAACACTTGGGGAATCCAGCTCCCGACGCACCTGCATCGCGCGTCAATTGTTTCAATGATGAAGAAACCAAAAGATTGTGCGTGCTAGTTTGAACATCTCCATACGAGTTACTTGATACAACTGACTCACAAAACGCCCAAGTTTTGGTAAAGCATAAGTTTCGGGGTATCAGTATTCCTGGAAGTAACAGTTTCTTCACCAAATAGGTCCTGACATTATTTTAATGTTGTATACAGACATATAAAATACTTAGTAACTGGTACTATATTGTTTCCTGGAAAATTCAAATTTCATTTCAGAATTAGTTCTATTCTCCTTCTAAAGTAAATTCAGGGTTCCGTAAAGTAAAATCGGAATTTTATTTTTAATCCGTTATTATGTTTCTCTAAAGTAGGTATCTAATTTAAAATTAAACCTACCCTTCCTAGAACTAAGACCACTTTCACGTGAATTGCCTTCCTCTGAAATATTATATTCACAACCTTTTAAAAGGATTACTTTGAGGAATATAATATTTACATATTCGAAGGAACATCTCGAACATTTTGTAAATATTTTATAACGAACTTTCCTCAAAAAGCATTTTAAATCATAGTTGGCAGTTATTGGCCCAGGTTTGCCAACTAGTTCCCAGCAAAAATAAAACGATGTGACCGTACTGGCTCGCTTTCGACGGCTGCGAAAGTTAAGAAAATGTTATAATTCAATCAAAGTATTCTGCATTCGGTTGCAATTCTTTAAAATGGTTTTCGTTCAAACTGCTTTCTTCAAAGAATTTATTGCAGCCATTGTGTTATAGAACTTTTTATCTAAATCAGCTGCTATAGGTATTTACTCAACTTTAACAAATTGTGTAGGTAATGTGTTTCAAATACATTCGCCATAATTCCGTATCAGTCATTAATTAAATTTCCTAAAATTAAGTCTGTTTACCAAGAACTGAATAACAATTTTCCTAGCTGTAATCTATTAGAAATTCATAGAATTCTCAATCCTTTAATTAGAGAACAGGAAAGTAAATATTATTCATTTAAAAAAAGCCTTTTTTTACAAAAAATAAAACGACTTCAAAAACACAAAAAGTGAAAAATAACTTTTATTTAGAAGTCGGTGACAAAAAAACTAAATAAAACAAACAAAAGTCACCGACTTCTGAAGCTAAAGTTATTTTTCACTTTTTTGTGGTTTTGAAGTCGGTTTTAATATCGCAAAAAGTTTTCTTACGTTTTTGCCATTTAGCCGGTCGGTGTTAGGTTGATGTATAATTCGCATCCGAAACAAATATAGCTTCAATATAACCTCTTTAATCAGTTCATTTAATTCCATTGAATGACTATTGCATGAAATAATCAAAAATATTTTGTTCAACATACAGCCGGCAAATAGAAAAAAAACGAAAGAAAACTCAAATTTCGCGGGGTACCCCTCCCTTGAAGAAGAAGAAAAAGAACACCTTAAGCATAACATCTTAAGAAGCTGGCCTAATTGCACTTTGCAACGGTACTTTGTCCCTCATACCTAGTTCCCAGCAATCTCCTTTAACTTTTAACGCACTATGCATTAGTAAAATTAGTATGCCAAGACTGGCGTGTCATTATAATGCAATTAAAACTACTTAAGTGGAAGACGATGCTCAAATTAGGGTAGCAGGCTCTCAGAAAGCAACATCTTAGGAAGACGTTTCAGTTTCTCCGCTTCCGTAGGCATGTTAAAAGCTTTTTAGTGCATTAAGTAATTTACTATCATTAGCCATTATTTGATTATGGACTTATGAATAGCTTCATGCCTACATTTAACTGTGACGGTGCCTGTGGTAGAACTTCGCGCGGCAAAAGGCCTATAATTATGTATTGAACACCGTAAGAAATATTTTAAAATTTTCTAGTTTTGCGATATAATAAACTGGTTACTAGGCCAGCTAATACATTTCAAACGACTAAAATGAAAGTAAATGCGTTCCAAAACTCAAATCGCCAATATAGGTCACACGGCTGCCAAGCTAAGCTTAAATGGAACTGGGCTGGCCACATGTGTCGCATGCCGGAGGAGCTATGGGCTAAAGTAACCACTCAATGGGTCCCAAACAGCAGCCAACGGCAACGCGGCAGGCCCAGAAGGATATGGCGGGACGAACTCGACTCTTTTCAAAAAGATTGGCAAACAACAGCACTGGATAGTGATAAGTGGAAAGACGGAAGGCAGGCCTTTACCCTACAGTGGGACACAAATGGCTGATAATAAATAAAAAATGAAATGACTGTTTGAAGGTAAAGAAATCATTTCTAGAGAAAGTATAGTTTTAGTTTCAACTAAATGTCAGTCAGTTAAAGGCAACATCCTAATGGAAGATTTCTAATCTTCAAATCCAAGTTGGATTTGAAGATTAGAAATCTTCAAAAAAGTAATAATTTTTAAAATCGGATTAGTAGTTTCGGGGATTACCTCCCACATCCAAACGAACAAACTTTACCTCTTTATAAAACTAGTGAGCATTATGACAAAGGAAAATAAAAGTAAACCACACAAGTATCCGTAACCCACCCTTTTTAACAGAGAAGTCAAAGAAAGACCTATTTCTTAAGAAAATGAATGTTTATGAAAGGTTCTAATTTTATTGTTAGGCTCTATTTATAATGTTGAACACCAAAAGTGTTTTGTACCTCGTGATTAATGATTTTAATAATTCAAGGGCTTTTGAATGGGTAAACAGTTTGTTATTAGAATTTGGGTTTCTTAGCGAACTTAAAACAAAAGGTTTTGTTTTAGTGAAATATATTAAACAAGTTCTGAGTAAGAACTTAAGAAAATTTAGTCAATGTGGCTTAAACTAATATTGTTATTTAAAAACCTAGCGATATCATTAACACTAGAAACGGGTTTTTTTTATTTGTTTTTATTGTGTTTCGTGTGTTGGGAACAGAATCGAGTTGCGAGTGACAGTGGTAGCGGTACTGAGTACAAAAAAAACGAACAAGAAAGAGGGTAGACCGATTTGTCTGTTCAAAAACATCCACCCGCAATAACTTCAGTTTATCCGTGATCATGGTGCTTGCAACAGCACCGAACTAACGGGAACTTAAAACAAACAGTAAACATGGTAAATATCCCGTTTCTAGTGTTAACGATAACATACCTAGATTTGCTAAAATACAAATATTTCATCCTCTATTTAAATTATACTCTATTTTAACGACTGGCCTCCTCGCTTGGGCTAGTGGTCGCAAGCGTAGCAGCTGAGCATGAGGTCCTGAGTTCGATTACAACTGTTACTGGGTTTTTCCATCAGGAATTTCTCAGTAGCAGCCATGGAGTTTCGATTTGTGCCCGGTTGACAACAGGCTCGCCCCCTATTACATGGGAATCAAATATAACGTGCGAAATGTGGGTGTACTATTAGGTACACCTCTGCCTAACCCTTCGGGGATTACAGGCGCCACCTCCCTTATAAATGAAAGTCTTAGGTATGTTAAATTACAGGATTAAAACTAGTACTCCTAAGAAACATACAAAAACCGCCGTCATTCCGATCTCGCCGTTGAGGTTCATCGCGACGTCCCTTTTCACGCCTCCCCTCACACCCCAAAAGTACTGGCTCAGCATCGCGGGCTGGCTCGAGCAAGGCCTTGTTTGAGCCCTCCCGCGATGCTGAGCTAGTACTTCTAAATAATAATCTCACTCAGATCCAGCCAGTCCCTTTGCTGCATTCCCCAGCGGCGCCCTAATCCGAGACTCGTACCCAGGAGTTGCCTCTAGCGCACTGTCACTTAGTTCAAAAGTCTTTGCCCCTGGCTGAAGGCCTTACACTCCAGGCACCCAAAGGATTGTCTGGTTAAGCAGAAACCAGCCTCAGAGGTTGACCTGCGAGAAGCCATTAAAAAAAATGGTACAGTTAAGGAAAACGATTAAGTATATTGTAAAACAATAAAGGAGGAAAATCAATAATCAAGTGACATTTACGGCGTAATTAAAAAGGATTACTGAGAAATCTTAATTACCAGATTAAATCACATCCTACTTAATTTGAAGTAATCAATTATGTTGCCAAGATGTGACATATGTAATTCAATATTTATCAATACGATAAGCAGGAAATAACAAAGCTATCTTCTTAATAAGCCCCGAAATTAAAGATGAGATCATTATTTTATCGCTACTATTTCGGGAGGAGGAAGTCTCTTTTCCAAGTATTAGGTATTAGCAATATTTATAAAATTATCTATAAAACAATACACGTACCGCGATTGTCAATTATTTTTATCATGATTGATAAGTAAAGTTGTTCGCATGTTACACAGCAATCTTTAAGTCGTTTGGGTAGTGTTAATGTCCATTCTACATAATATATTTGGATGTTTTACAATAGGTACAAGGTGTAATTAAAATAAAATAAAAAAATAACAACCGGCCAAGTGCGAGTCGGACTCGCGCACGAATGTTAAGTAGAGTTAGTACAGGACTGTACTAACTTTATTATTTGTCAAGAACAAATATATGAGTCAAGTGTCTACCTATAATAATTCAAAAGATACAGCCCTGTGACAGACGCGCGGACAAACAGCGAAGTCTTAATAATAGGGTCCCGTTGGCTCCCTTTTGGTGCAGAACCCTAAAAAACAGGTATCCTACGCTTTGTTTCAAACACCGACATAACTTTTTAAGTGATTGCCAATCAATTAATCAATCATAAGAAGATATTCCTAACCTGCAACAAATGAAAAGTCTATCCTACGCTCTTGTTTATGATCTGTCCAACGGCTCTCCTTGCTGTACGTGTCCCGATTTAATTTTATGAGATTTTGCGTTAAACTACGGTATACTTTATATATTACACAGAGGATTTAGAAAGTTTTCAGTTCATAGATAGGATTAGAGTGGTGAGCAAGGGAGAATTATTTAATGTTGTTATTTGGTTTAGTTTTCGTTTAGGTAAAAGATTATTGTTTGTGTGTCCTGAAAGTTTTTTAAACAGTCTGTAGGGGTCAAAAAACCTATTTTCGGGCCGAAAAATACCATTAAAAACAATGTTCACATACAAGGTGTAATCGGAACCTTCACGAAGCCGTCAACCAAGCATTCTGTATATCAAACTAAGTAACCCTACGCAAAAATGATTGCTGGAAAATGTTTTTTTTTTTGTTGTGCAAAATCACGTTTTACGGTAGGACGCAATGTAACGCATTCAAAACATTGTGCTGATGGATGCATTTAATAGTAAACGGTTCATGGAGGCATATAACGTAAAGTTTTAACATAAAAATGGTATTAAAAAAAAAAACGTGAGAAAAAGTTTAAACTTTGTCCTCCAATATTTCCCTCACTAGAACGTATATTAAACCAAGTCAGAGGCCCATGGGCGGAATTAAAACTCTGACACCAGGTTAGGCACTAGCCTAACCTGGTGTCAGAGTTTTAATTCCGCCGCACCATATTTTACCACATGATAAAAAAGAATAGATCGTAAGGTCCAGAACAAAAAAATTATCGTAATGACGGGAAGAACAAGTACCTTTCGGCTTCGCTAGGGTATTTTTATACCCTTTATTATATTATAAACTTACTCCTTTTTCCAGAACGCCACCTGATACGATCCTCGTTTTAAATTGTATTAAACATGTTTTAAAAAGCATTTAGACCCCTTAAATTATATTTCAATAGGCGACTAATACTCCAAAATAGAGCATTTGCTTGCTTTAGGTAACAAAAGATAGATTTATATTTTCGAATGGAATCTTCTTTCAAGTCAGTATAGCGTTAAATCCCGTCTACGGACGGTTTAACAATGCTATCACGATCTTCAACAATAGCCTTAAGATTAATAGATTTATCGACAGTATCGATAAGCTCTTATTTTATCGATTAAGTGCAGCATTAACGTCATTGGAAATTCGATAAAGATCTTGGAATTAGGCCTTGCATAAATGGTATTAAACTGTTTTGGAAAGAAAACTTCGCTTTAATGGGCCGTGGAGTCCGCCCAAATTTAGTATTCGCTTTTCGGACGTTTTACTTTTTCATTTTCGGTCGTTTTCATTTTCGGCTGAAAAAAATCAAGCTGAATTTCGTTTTCGTTTTTGGTCCGTAAAAAAAGCCGGCCTCTACTGAACATTGTTTTATATTCATGGATATCTATTTGTCTTAGTAAAACAATATCAAGTGACCACTAAAAACAAGTTTAGTCAGTCTCTAAAGGCACAAAAAGTTTTTCAAATTGACAAATTTGAGTTTGTGTAGTGGCACACATGCACATTATCATCATCATCATCATTTCAGCCGAAAGACGTCCACCGCTGGACATAGGCCTCCCCCAGTGTCGCCACGTTGACCGGTCCCGTGGGTCTCGCATCCAGCGGATCCCTGCAACCTTTACTAGGTCATCGGTCCACCTAGTAGGAGGCCTTCCAACGCAACGTGCACAATCAATAAAAAATATAATAGCATTAATAGATTAAACAGTCGGCCTTTGTGCAACTTTGTGCCACTGTAAAATATTAGATATGACATTTATTAATAATTAAATATGTGTCATAATTGTCTCTTTTATTTTTATAATTTTAATTACTGTAATTGGTTCTTAACATAGCCGTTGTAATTAAATAAATAAATAATAATAATATAAATAAGTACTACTACTTACTTGTAGGTAATGGTTAACGGTAAATGGAAAAATACCAAAAAGTAATTACATTAAAATATAAAATTTTATATGAGAGCGACATCTGCCAACAAACTGCTCTGCTGAATGGAAGAAGTATTATTTTTTGTAATATAATGTCACTACAAATAAATGCTTTTTCATTCATCATTGCTTTCATAGAGCGATATAGTCTACCATTTACTCAGACTATACAAAGCCTAAGCTCAAAAGTGTCATAGGTCATGGTTCACGAGTCAGAAACAAAAGCAACGTGTGCAATGCGCATGACCCATTCAGCCAATGCCATCACCACTGAACCATGCTCGAAGCTAACACATGCATTGGACACTATCCAGCCACATTTGAGTGCCTATTGGCTTGTAGGTATTTGCAAGGCAGGAACAGGAATAACGCTGATGGGAATGTCAAAAATGTATGCGGCTGACATAAACTACCGAAATGGTTAAAGTTGTAAAACGTTCTTCCTGAATGATTTTTTCGCAAATAACAAATGAATGAAACTGTATTTTTTTTAAACAATCTTCTAATAAAATGAAAAGAAGAGCATTAAATTTATCAATCGACATTGGACGTGTCTAAAGTTTCGTGTCCTGGCTATAAATCGTTGAGGAGTTCTCTCATGAGAAGGCGATCGTGGCTCCAGGATTAAGTCATGTCTGTCGTAAAAATATATTGTCACCAGAACCAAAGGTGTGTTCAAAATTTCAGCTCAATTGGTTGGGGGGAACTGGTTTGAAATTCAGTTGCAAGATTTGACCAATACATTCTAACTAACCAACAAAGCATTTTAAATAAAAGCTAATAATACAAAAGCGTAAAGGTACAGATCAACTTTTTATTGAAGCTTCATCAATATCGGGGACGGGGCATATCCAAGCTTTTATAATTATAATTTAAAAACTTAAATTCCTCCTCAACACCGGCTTACTTCGAAGAAACTTTTCCGTTCTAGATAATTATAGAACACCGGACGACTCCCAGCACTAACGAAGCTACATTAGATTCTACTTTGTTTACCGTGTATCTACCTGCAAAATAAACTAGCGAACATTGTTCTCAATAGGGACCGAATGAGTGAATGTCATTCACTTTCAGGTCACGTTTGAAGGCCTGTTGATTTGGTGTATTATGTGTTACTCTATATTTTATAAATATATGTATTATGTTCACGTTTTTGTCATTTGAGGTGAGTGGAGCGAGACAAATGCGGGACAAAAGATTGGTGCTTTTATAAACTAGCTGTTGCTCGCTGTCGGAACTTCGGTCGCATACTAACTTCAATCCCTAGTCGGGGAAAGAGTTTCGAGAATCTTTTCTTAGTGAGTACAACTGGGAGCTCGCTTAGGAACATTCCTTCCTTTCATCCTATACCTACTATCTGTCTTCAGTGGGCCTGGCTGTACGCTGTTTGTCGACTTAGTCGGTTTGTCTCGCAACTGCTTACTGGTAGCTTCGTCTTCTTCTTTCCGTTTCGATGTCACATCCATAAAGGTATAATGTTTGTGCGCAGTAAGTGGTCACGTTTACTGCAGCGTCAGAGGAGTTGTTTAGATCGTAAATGGTGCAGGAGAACGGACTCCTGAGACAGTCCCGCACTCGCACGCGGTGTTGGAGCAATCGATAATACTGTGGAGGAATTGGTATTCCATTAATTTACCCTGCTACATGCTGCTACATGTAAATTAATGGATGATAACTTACTATTCTTGCTTTGTAAATTCTAACATGAACGACATTGTTTTAATAAGCCATCTCTCCTTTACGACTAAAACTCCTTACATGGAAATACATATTTGTATGATATATTTACTTACTTTATCAAGTCTTTGTTTGCCGCTCATTTAGTTACACAAAGCAATATTACTAACAAATGCAGCAGCTAACACAAAACAAAGCAATACAATATCTACCTACGAATAATACATAAAAAGAAACTTAGTCACATACGAGAACACGGCGTAATACATTGTACGTGGCTGAAACTGAAATAGAATTCCCAGTCGGTGAAGTTTTTAATTCAATTATATGACTGTGAGCAGCCATCCTCGGAAATGTTTAAACACCGCTCGGTGACGCATTTTGCTGACATAAAACTCTTTTAATGTTAAATAGATTGTTGCTGTTATCAATCGATCAGGTATACGAGGTGATTGATAGACTGCGTTAGGTTGATTGAGTGCTTATCGTAGCTATAAGATATATATAGTCTTACCCCAGGCTACCTTCTGTATGCAGTCCACGCTAGAAGTATACCTCAAGTCATATTACCCTCTTCAAGTCATCGATCAATCTGGCAGAGGTAGTAGGGTAAACTAACCCTTTATTTTGACGATCAGAGTTCTCCATTCTAGGCCAACTGATCCATCTTCTCTTACTTAGCATATTTTTAATAAAATAAACTCATTAAATCTTCATCTTTCAATGTCACAAAGATTTATCACAAAATCATTTTCTCGCAACTATATTAAAGTTTTATATGGGAACGTTTAGGCTCCTCTCTTATGACGCATTTACCTTCATATGTCGCATCCGTGCCTCCATTATTTCATCCTAGACAGGCGTCCTAAACCTTTTCTTTATTGTCTCCCTTCCTTTTTTTCGCAGACCGAACAAGATTTTCACTTAAATCACAGAGTTGTCCCGATAAACGAATATTTATGTAAATGCAGGCGTTTCCCGGCGACCGCATAAAATTGTACGATATTCCACACGATCTCTGCACAATTTCTCATTGCAGAGTCGTTTACGTCAGGAAAAGGCGGCCGGGGTTCGATTCCCGTTGGACAATTTGTTTTGTCTTGTTAGCGCTTTGGAATATAGCTTGTTGGAACTTGTTTAATGTAATAAATTATCTGTGGACGAGAAAAAGAACACGAAATTATTTCGCACTTGTATGGGAAGTAACTGGCGACGCCGAAAATGCCGAAAAGTTTTCCGTAAAGATTGTATGTTACTGTCAATATAAGAAACACATGATTAAAGTGCACAGAAGAGACTATCTCCGTCGAAATATGGATCTTGATAGATGTAGTACAAACCAACCATCTCACAAACTAAAACAAAATTCGACAGCACATAAAGATACAACATTTTCAAATAAAATTCAAGGCATGCAAGCGAAAAATACGTAAATACTCTCGCAACTCACCTTAACGTGAAACATTTTTGCGAAGTGCAATATTTCACACCTTAAGTAGCTGGCTGCTGGGTGCTATACGAAAGAAAACCGAGTTATTTTAAAGAGACTAGACAGTAATCTAGCTATCCAAAAACGCTTAGCCTAAAGCACGGTAGAGAGTTTAGTGTAACGGAATGTGTAATACGTAAAATAGGTTTATTAATTTTCTCAACCACATAATTTGAATATAGTCCGGGTATGAAATGATTTGATTTATGATCATACAGGCTGGCATAATTTCAGTCACTTTGTATGAGACACAAAGTGACTCAAATTACGCCAGCCTTAAAACGAATCTGAATCTTTATTAGTTTTTATCTCAAATTGAAAGCTTTATCTTACAGAATGTGTGAAGATAAAAAGGATTAATCGAATGCCTTTGATAAATAAAACGACCCCTTTCGACTGAAGAGACCCGTGTATTTTATCTTTAACATAAATTAAATAGCATTCTTACCATTATTGCCTCGTATTCTACTGCTATGGCTTAGTGATTCTCAATTCTTCAGGTCTATCAAATGGCCGAGTAAATGGCTGTCTCCTAAAATTAGAACGATTGTTCTAAAATGGGACTCTGTCACTGTCAAAAGTTATAATTGCGTGCGAAAGTTTACGCTACCATTTGGAAATTGCCAAAAGCTTGTCTACACAGGATGCTGATTTGCATTATGATCATGAATGTCGCATTGTGTACTTAAGTTTGTTATAATATTTTTTTAATCGTTGCCACAGTCTATTTAAGTTCTGGGTCCCATTAAGGCTAGCCACTCTCAGCGAAGAAGGTTGGTAATGGCTCTTAATTAAAAAAAAGTAATTAACATTTTTGAGATTTCTGTTTATTGTCTCAGGTATCAGCAGATCAGTTGCTTCTCATGGCCGGCTGGAGTCCGGATTTGCACCTGGTGGATGACAATGGGCTAGCCACTAGCCTATTAGATATATGGGACTTAAACATAACTGGTGAAATGTAGTGTACTAGAGGTACACCCAGAGTATTTGTATAGCATCTTTTCTAAAATTACTCTCTTTGTTTTTCCGTTCACGATTGATTTCAAACGATAGTTAAATGTAAACCAGTTTATGATCCCCAAGTTCAATTTAGGCATATAAGTTCAAGCCAATTAATTGTTCGAGCCAGCGGACTACCGTGTAATACTTCCCGATAATGGTTTGTTAACAAGCTGATAACTTGTGTTTAACAATCTGGCTACAACTCTAACTGGATTATAGACAAGGCTCCTAATCTCAGTTTAAGTTAGAACAAATCTACGTTAACTGAAATTAGAGCAGAAACTACTAGGCTGAAGATTAGGTACGGTTTGAATCACAACTTCTAATTATTATCTCCTAGGGTTTTGTTCAAGAATTCGTCTAGATTACAATTTTCACATACAAAGTTCACACACATCCCAATTCACACATTTATTTTGCGTAGTTACATACTTAAGTCTTGTTTTAGGACTATGTGGATTCTAAATTTCATCACATCCATTCATCCATCCATTTTGCATTTTTTGCATACTGGTATTCAGCTGCATCCGGTTAGACTGGAAGCCGGCCCCTAATATAGTTGGGAAAAGGCTAGGCAGATGATCATGAATTTTGCAATGACATCGAGACATACCTTACAAACACTTTACATTATTCGTTTGGACTTAATTGTTTATACCAATTCAAAGAGTTATTGAAACCACTCAGTGCTAAAACAAGTTAATAGTAAGTTGAAGTAAAGTCTACAAAACAGTATTTGCATGGGGATAGCTAAATAGTAAGTACGAAGAAGAAGTGTACGGACGTGCAGAGGTTAAAAGTTTTCGCTTCCAGTTTGTGTTGACTCAACAGAGATCGGGATGCGAGGAGATTGTAAGTTCTGACGCATCTCAAGTTTACTTTGATAACAAATCTAGCGTAGATACGTTTGTGTTGTCAGTTGCTATTTTCATTTTACTAAATCATTATCTGCCTAGCCTTTTAACAATGTTGGGGTCGGCTTCCAGTTTAACCAGATGCGGCTGAATATCAGAATTTTACATGGAGCGACTGCTTATCTGACCTTCACAACTCAGTTAGTATTGGGTAATACGATACTTCTTAGTAAGACTGGTCGTCAAGAATTTCGGGCCACTACTACCTGTAACGACTGTCAAAGATATACGAATGACAGCCGGGACCAACCGCTTAACGTGTTTTCCGAGGCGCGGAAATTTGATATGCTGTGTGTGACCAACCTAGGTAAGCGCGACTTAACTCAAAGATCGATCCGAGCGGCTGTTATTATTAAGCCACGAGCTCCTCGTTCTTCGTTTTGATAAATGCTGAAACGATTTCTTGGTATTGACTGGTAAAACATGATGTACAGATCGGCCAAATTATTATACGGTACTGTAGCGCGTCAAAATATACAATAAATTTTGCTTCTGGCTGAGACGGGTGACTAATCAGGTCGACTTCAAAAACAATTGTAGGGGTACGTACAATTGTTAGCGTACCCATCGGGTAGTATCTTTTTTCTTATCTAATCTTATTAATTACTAATGAATATAAATGATGCCGAAAGTTTGTGAGGAAGGATGAATGGTTGTTTGTTACTCTCTCACGCAAAAACTACTGAACGAATTTAACAAAAAAAAAAACCTAGAAATTAATATTTGAATGTTTGTGGTTCTGTGAGAATATAGAGTAAAAGTATTACTTAACTTAATTTAGTATTAATGGCTTATGCTGAACTAAATGTAAAATAAATAAATACGTTACCGTAATATAGCTTATACGTCAGAATAACACATAGGCTAGAATTTATAAAGACATTGTGTAAATAAAGAATTTACATGGGCGAAACCGCGGTCGGAAGCTAGTCCTTAATAAAAATGTTCACTCGCTAGACTGACCAAATCGTCGCAACAAGCACGTTCACGCGTTGAGCGCGCAAGTAGACCTAGCATATAGTATAATCAGCCTATTAATGTTCCCACTGCTGGGACACAGGCCTCCTCTCTATGAGAGAGAATGGGCTATAATCCACCACGCGGGCCCAGTGCGAGTTGGTAGATGTCACATGTCTTCGAATTTTTGGTTCTAGGACATGCCGGTTTCCTCACGATGTTTTCCTTCACCGTTTTGAGAGCAGTGGTGATGAAATAACTTACACAAAGTAATGCGCCTGGCTGGGTTCGAACCCAGGACTTACTGCTCGTAAGTCGGTGTCTCCACTGTGTAGACTTATTAACATAGAATAGCGTACCTAATCTTGGTGTCTGTAGAATATCTTCTAATCCGTGGTCTCTACGGTATTCACCAAATAAGAAAAGATGCTGTCCATAAAAATGAAAAACAGCCCAACAAAGTCCACTAAATCCAGCATTAAAAGCTTGCGTTTAAAGAAAGCTTGGCATAAACGTCAAATACTACCCAATGAGATTGGAGAGAATCTCTTTATTTCACCACGATACCCCGTGGTAGTACTTACTAACGAAATTCAATTACTGACGACAAAGAGTAAAAATATTCTTTTCGAGTCTGAGTGGGAATAAAATAAAATGGTGTCTAACTACGGGTAGGTATTCAATAGCGGATACGGCTGTCCGAGCCGTGACTCGTGACACGAATTGTAGAACATTTTCCCGATACGCGTATGAAAGTGAGTGCAATGGAATTTAATCAGGAATGAAGGGAATAATCCCGTTTATTTGACTATTGTTAGCATGTTTTATGCATGTGGAATGAGCTCACGAAAATTATTTTAGTATTCATTCGTACCAATGCGAAGTTTCTTTTTTTGGTTTTGTTTTACTGCTTTCATTAGTGTTCATTGTTCTGTTTTATCAATATTTTATGGGACATAAAATATAAAAATGGTATCTTAAATATAAAAAATTGTACTAACACGTCTACAATTTGAAATCTGAAGACACCTCCTGCTCAGCCTTTTCCCAACTAGGATGACTTCCGGATACAGCTGAATGCCAGTTTCTAACAAGGGGCGACTGGATATCTGACCTACACAACAAAGTATCTGGGTAATACCATGTCCCTTGGTAAGACTGATCCTCAGACTTTTGGAATTTCAGAATGCGTAAACAGCTAACTACAAAATCGCTGCTTTATAAACAACATTTCCAGAGAATTCTTATTAAAATTTAGTCGCATTAAAAATGTAAACTAAACGCGCCTGCCTGCTAATCCTGGTTCCCTTGAGCGGTAATTAGATACTTGCGAGGGTTCAAAAGGTACATGTCTCAAAGTTCTCGGAAAGCAACTAATTAGGGGCATTTCATGCTAGTCTGTTGGTAAAAAAAAAAAAGTTTGGAGTACCCTCGAAGCGACAGCAACATAAATGCATAAAAGCAAAGCGATGATACCTATACCGGGTGTAAACAGACCCTTCACGAAGTCGTCAACCAAGCATTCTGTACATCAAACTAAGTAACTTTACGCAAAAATTATTGCTGGGAAACGACTTTTTTTGGGGTGAAAAATCAGGTTTTACGGTAGGACCTGATGGATAGATTAAATAGTACGGCGTTCTTGGAGATGTTTAAACTAAAATTCTTACTTTAAAAACATGTATTAAAAAAAAAAACTTGTAAAAAAGTTGAAACTTTGACCACCAATATCTCCGTAACTAGAAGGTTCCCAGGTATGGTCTAGGACAAAAAAATGATCTCAAAGACGGGGAGAACTAGTGCTTTTCGGCTTCGTTAAGAGTCTATTTATACCCTTTATTGCCTGAATTATTTCTGTACCAGCTTTTACTTTGTGGATATCAGGACTTGCCCCTCAAGACCGTTTAATTGGAATATCGCATCTTGTGTCCGGTCATAACAAACTAAGGTCGATTCCTTGTGCCATCGGAATCCGTTCAGCAATAAGGGCATGAAGGCGTGAAAAACAAATAAACAAACATCACTTTCACATTTAAAATTTTAGTTAAGAGGGAATCGCCAGGATAGTCCTTGAATTCATACAATATACAGCCTGACAGTTGCAAAAAAAAACGTAAAAAAATGAAGGCAGACTACTCTAGTGCTTCCCCCTTAAGATTCACAGCTTCAAAACAACTGCCCTCACGGCCATTAAGTAAAAGCACTTTTGTTTCTTCATTGAGGAGCTCGTGGCTAAGTAATAACAGCCGCTCGGATCGATATTTAGGTTAAGCCGCGCTTGCCTAGGTTGGTCTGTGGATGGGTGACCACCCATTACATACCGAGTTTCCTCCGTGCCTCGGAAAGCACGTTAAGCCGTTGGTCCCGGGTGTCATTTGTAGATCTTTGACAGTCGTTATAGGTAGTCAGTGGCCCAAAAAGTCTGACAACCAGTCTTACCAAGGGGTATCGTATTACCCAGTACTAACTGGGTTGTGGAGGTCAGATAGGCAGTCGCTCCATGTAAAATACTGGTATTCAGCTGCATCCGGTTAGACTGGAAGCCGACCCCAACATAGTTGGGAAAAGGCTAGGCAGATGATGACTTTTGTTTCTTCATCTTTGATAGCAACAGCTGAAAACCATCTCTGATTTACCACAGTATGACTAACGCGACACTTCAGTATTAATATTCATACTGAAGTGTCGCGTTTTATTTTAACTTTAAAAGTAAGTACGAACAAAAAACAAAGGTACCTTGTACTACTCTCAAGAGAGCACTGAATTTGTAATAGTCGTCGCACCTAGCACTTGATTTTCATATAATACTTTTATACAAGTTCTCGTGACTTCCTTGACGTGAATGTCGGAAATTAAGCACCGGATACTTTCTGTGTGAACAAAAACTATCCCTACTTTCTCCTAACTTAAGTCTACCTAAAGTCCAAAACCTGCGTCCTAAAAATCATCGGAATCCGTTCAGCGGTTTAAAGAGTGAAAAGGTAACAGACATACAGATAGACAGATTTACTTTCACATTTATAATATGTACTAGCTTTTACCCAAGGCTTCGCTCGCGTTAATGTAGGATTTGACAATCAATTCGGGTTATACTCTGCTTGTAATAATATAATTCAATCATGATTCGAAAGACACGTGGTGCCATCTATTATCATAAGGATATTATTGTTCTTTACCTCAGGAATAGTACTTTTTTTGGCATGAAAGGTACCCTATGTCCGTTTCTGTACACCTGACAGCGTTTATGCAAAATTTCAAGATGATCGGTTCAGTGGTTTAGGCGTAAAAAGGTAACAATAAATTTATTTTTTCATTTATAATATTCATTAGGATTAGCATGGATACATACGTATAAAATCATCATAATAAATTATCTGGGAGCTTCTTATTACAGATTTCGCAATTTATCCAATCCCTCAAGTGTGAGCAAATCAAACCGAAATAAATAAAATACATCTCTAAATTTCAAAAGCAGAAAAGCTTGTAAAGGCACGTTCGGATTCTTAGTGTTCACAAATCTCAACCAACGTGTCTTGGTTTTCACGCGGCTACATCCAAGACGGCGAAAATATAAACGAGACAGTCTTTAGAGGTTTTTAAGCAAGACCTTCTAGAAAATGTGCTAAAGGATAGCTGTACACGTTTCTTTATATAACATTAAGGTAACGTTAAAAATAGGTGAGGTGTAAATGGAATGGACGATGTTAAATGGAAGATCTTAAATAAGAAGGGTGCACATAAAAATAAAAATAAATATTATGAAAACTATGCTTTCTTTTGCTTTTTTTATTTTATTTTTAAATTTGATTATTACTTTTTACATTGTATATTGTTATTTTACGAAGAATGATTGTAATTTTATTTTGTGTACTACTTAGTTATAATGTTATTGTGTGGTGTGTATTTGTCTTTGATTATGTGATCTAAAGCTAACATTATTTTTAAGTGTACTTACTAACTAAATTATGGACCGTTGTGTCTGATGCAAATAAATAAATAAATAAATATTGATTGCGGAAACGGGGAAAACCCTGTAGATGTTTAAGGTAAGTGCTCAGAGGTAACTCTTTCATAAATGTAATTCAATATGAACACAAATTAACGTTTTAGTTTTGTCCTACGAAACAAAAAAAAATGTTGGATTAATCTATGAGTGAAACACTCTTTTTTTTCAGAGCCTATATTGTGCACTACTGCCCATTGCTGGGCAAAGCTGCTTTGAAACACACTTACCCCAGTATATTTCCTGTTACAAGATACTTTAAGTTTCAATGATTATACTACACTAGCCTTTCGATATTATTGAAGCTCCTTGTATAAATATTGTATGGTCTCTGTGTTACATATGCATACCAGATAAATATTTGCACAAACTGCCATGCTGAAATTTGAGGACTTGCAGCGTGATTGTTGACATAAGGATCCTAACCGTTTACCCTGTTCCCAGATCCCAGATCAGGCAAGTACTAGAAAAATGGAAACTTGGGATTTGAATTGAAGCCAATTCTTGGAAAAGCGTCGTATCGTACAGCGTTATTTAGGAAGCATGTAGAATCTCTCTACGTGTAAGTGCTCCGTGGTATACGACTGACAGCGCCTAAACCTCGTAGCAATTAGGGTTTTCGAACGATACGTCAAGTTTGGGTGCCTTCGATTACCATTGGGCAGAAATTGTCAACGCTTTTATGAGCTGGGGAGGTGTCTCCAGGGGGGTACAAAAGCATCATAATATACTTCAATATTGATAAATATCATCTTCTTACAACACCAAAGAATAAGCGAGCTTATCAACAAAAGCAGAATGAACGAGCAAAAACGTGTTAAGTGTCCATCATTGCCCGCAAGACGACATTGAATAATTCTTGGTCCCGGACAATCAATCAGGGGATTACAGCCTAGGCAACTCTAATGTCAACGTTATTAATAAAACTGCTGGATTAGCCCCTAATTCACGATCACAAGATAAATGTGTCAAAATAGAGGAAAATGTTTTAGTTTGTTTTATGTTTGGGTACATCTGTAGGTTAGAGGTGAGCTTTAAATCTGTTTTGAGGATTATAGGGGAATCGGAATAACTTATCTATTTGGGCACGAGGTTCTATAGTGGGTGCGAAAGTACCCTTAACGAAGCCGAAAGGCACTTGTTCTGCCCGTCATTGCGATATTTTTTTGTTCTAGACCTTTTAGTTACGGAGATATTAGGGGGTCAATGTTCCAACTTTTTCACAACTTTAAAAGTACAATTTTTTAATATTATGACTTTACTATAAATACCTCCACGACCCTCTTACTATTCAATGAATCCATCAGAACAATGTTGCGTGCGTCACATTCAGGCCTAAAACGTGATTTTTCACCCCAAAAAAAAGTCGCTTCCTAGCAATAATTTTTGCGTAGATTTACTTGTATTTAGTCTGATGTACAGAATGCTTGGTTGACGGCTTCGTGAAGGATCCGTTTACACCCTGTATATTCATAGGAAATTCTGGGAATTAGTTTATTTATACTTAAGGCCCCCTTCATAAACATGACCTTTGGAAGGAATGGAGGAAAGGCCTCCCGCCTTGACCCAGCAGTGGGACAATGTGGGCTAGCTATAATAATAATATAATAAATACTTAAGGCGTAGACAGAAAAGTGTTGACGTCAAATAAAATCTTGAGAAACACTAGTAAAACCGAATATTTGCGATAAAAAAATTGGATATAACAAGTATGTAACTTGTAGCATGTCCCAAAGGTTTACTTGTAAATCATAATTACGAAAAAAACTACATTTTTCCTGTTTATAAGTAATGAGGAAAAACACGAGAAAAATTGGACCATGCTTCAGGACTGATTCCCACTAGTTGGACATATTACATGTTATCGATGTTTTGGTAGTTTCCTAACATTTGGTATAAATATTGCTGTGTAGGGAGCTGACCCACTTTTATTATTTTACTAAAAGGATACTATACACCGTGTTCCGGACAATATACATAAACTTCGACCAGATGTTCAGACCACGGAAATAAACATTTTTCATTATGGACACATTAATGAATTCTTATTTTTTTTATTTACTCTCGGGTTCCTCTTGTTCTTGCAAATGAAATGCAAATAGCATTTGATAATGTAATTGCACTGAGCGATAACATAGGCAAAATTAAGACCCTTTCTTACTGCATAGCTCAATTAAATTTCATTAAATGAAATTACAAATATCTTTGTAACGAAGCCTTTTTAAGTACTTCCTTTGTAAGATTTGATTTTTAAATTCTTTAGAAGCGTTTGCCAATTATGAATTACTTGAAGAACACGGTGTATATAAATAAATAGAAAAATGCGAACAGTTTCTCGAAATGAAAGTGCTTTTATTTTTATCTAAAAACAATTACGAACCAAGTTGAGGATGCTAAAATATTGTAGAGCAAGAGGGCTTTTGTAGTTCTTGCAAGAAACTGTATAATACAGTGAGGTTTAGATTACAATAATTAATCATGTTGGCAACACAATACCGTCCGCATTGCTGATTGATTAATATTAAGTACTTCCAACCTCTTGAAGATATTGATAGATTTAGAGCGATGAATTCTGAAGAAATTCATGGACCAATGTGTATTATGTGCCTCTATATCACCGACCATCAATAGCACAAAAGTCCACATAGAAAACTTTTACACGGAAGCAATTACTACAAAATATATCTTCTTCATCCTCGTTTAATATCCATAAACTGTAACAAACTCTGCAAGCTGAACCTGATAACCAGAAACTTAATTTAACTAGCTACAATAAAGTTGAGTATATATCTCAAAGTTATCATATTAATTTCACGAGCGATTAGTTATTAAAGCCGGCTTTATTCGGACCTGGCTACAGGTGGGGTAATAAATTATTCCCAAGTCCCTTTACCCTCCCCGTTAATGGGGAAACACACATTCACTTTGTATATATTTTTTTCAAATAAATTGTATACTTACGACAGTGGGATTCCGGTCCCTTTACCGGTTATGCCCCCGGCTTTGTTTACGTGTAACTTAATCTATTTTTTTATACGGGATATATAATTTTCTTTCCTTCAAAAGAAAATATAGTTTTATTTTTCTAAGGAAACTGAGTTAAGAGGGAATAAAACTAAATCGTAAGTCTTTTGATGTAATATTTTTTTGCGACAGTTGGTGGCGTGGAATAAATTTGGTTTGATGTTCATAATACGGTCGGCTGTCAAATTATAGTGACCGATTGTGGCAGTCAAAAATTTGTAGACTCCTAGGGAGGGGTGATTTTAATAAGAAGCAGCTTTAGAAACTAATAAAGTCTCCTCACGTGACTTTAGAAAACTATCTTGTCGTGACTCCCGAGTGCTTATTTTAAAACCCAACCTTGCAGTTTATTTATGAGTTTGTCCATTTAATGACTGTGGTCGGCTGTCGGAAAGTTGGGTCAGATTCGTATCCTAATTAAGTGCTCTGTTTACCCATTAAACACTACAGAGTACCTGGAGATACCTTTGCCAATCTAAGCGAAAGTAGTATATCAAGGCCTTTCCTTTATTTCTTATAAAAAAAGTTATTGGTATCTCCAGTAAACAGGCTTGTATGAATAGATGAATAAATCGAAGTTGGCCTCCGCAAGTAAATGAGTTTCCTCATCCTTCGTCTTATCGCGAAGAGACACAAATGAAGGTCATATGGGCGCCACTATCATCATGAAAGTTCGAATAGAATACGCGTTTCAACGAAATTGAGGCTTAGAACTTAGAACTTAAGTCCCTATAAGCGTATGTTAACTATTTTGTGTGTAACTAGCGTCCTGCCCGCAGACTTTGTTTAAGTTTCGCACTGTTTGTTGATCAAGGAAAGAACTTCTAATAACCTTCTACTTCTAACCACATCTAATAATTTATGTTTTCCTAATATATGACCCGACAAAAACATACATTTATTAAAAATCATTTAGGTACAAGTAAATTGGATGACCATTCAGCAAATGCCCATTTTTGGGACGTCCGATTCCATTTCAAATTCGATTTTTTCGTACCAATTAACATCCTGTATCGAGATAAATCGAATGACGCGTCATTTGGTCGAATTGGTTTTGTAGCTTTTGCGCAAATTTTAAAAATATATGCGTGTACGGGTTAAATATGTGTATTTCCATGTTATGTATCGGAAAATATAACCTTTTGGTTCGAGAAACCTGTTAAATACAAATTGTTGTGTATCCTCGGAAACAAAAAAAACGCAATATTATACTGATACTATTAGCCTGCGTCATCCCACTGCTAGGCAACGGCCTCTCTCCATTACTACCAATAATAAATAAAATAAATACTACAACAATACAATACAATATTATATTTCTACAAAAATAAGAAAAGCACATTAGTAAACAACAGTTTTAAATTAAACTTAAGTAAACATCCAGAGAATATTACATTTTTGAACCAATAAACTAGGTTCCAAGTTTTATTTTTTGAAAACGAATTTCATTTTGCGTTTTCAATGTAACAAAAAGTTTAAAGTGTAAAAATGTTTACCTTTTCAAAAGATTCGTTCTTTTACTGTAAACTGCTGTTCTGCTAAAAACTGGTTCTTTAGAAATATGGGAAGGTTACAAAAGACGTAATTATAATCATTCCTTTTCTCAACAAGACAGGTCTGTTACTGCACCATCAGGTGCAGTAACCTCGGGATAAGAGCAAGTTAACACGTCTAAAATCTCCAGGAGAGGAAATAGCATACCCTCATGACAGTCTTCTAAGAGGGCAGAGGTGTACAGTATATCTGGTTGTGTATGAAGTGTTTTTTTTTTAAATTAGGTAATTCACAAAATGTTCCAGCGGGTGTTTATTAGGTGAGCTTTTTATTTAAATTTAGTTTCTCAGTAAGTAAATTATTGTTAATTTTTGATGAGGAATAATAAAGTTCTTAACCCATAGCTTCGATTCCATGCCCGAGTACCTACATATGAAATAATAATCTTTATAACTATTTTAAGGTACAACTCAAAATATTAGTAAAAGTTGAACATATTAAGAATACTTTCATACCCCAAAAAAAGGAAAAAGAAACGCAACTAAAAGGCGAGTTAAAAATTTTATATCTTCAGAATATTTTATAACCACAAAGTCGCTGAAAGTTACTGAATTTACTATACATGTGGACACTCAAGTTGACCCCCATCCGAAAGTGGGTTAAACAATCCTTAACATAAAGGTAATGTTAAACACGAAAATCAAACAGTTAGCTTTGTGGCTTTTTATTTTATCAAAAGGTTACTTTTTGCCTTTTCTGTAATGAATGCCCATTTTCCCTAACTAAACGTACCTAATCTATACAAATAAATAAAAAATTGAAGAGTCTGTTTGTAATTTCAAAATAACAGCTTTTTACTGAATGCATATAAAAGTATATACGATACACAAAAACACATTTTTTATTCATTTTTGCCTGTCTGTCAGCCGGAACAAACCGACAGTTTGTTCCGGCTAACCTCCGAAACGGCTGGACCGATTTTGACGTGAGTTTTATTGGCATATAGCTGATGTTATAAGAAGACGTAACTTAGGCTACTTTTATTTAAAAAAAGAATGAGGATTCCGTACAAACAATTTAAAATCCTTGAAATTGGTAACAAAATTAGATTCAAATAGGGATGAAATATTTTTAGAATCATTTCACGCGAACGAAAGTTGGGGGGCACAGCTAGTGCCTAAATAAGATTGCACGTGCAATCGCTGCAAATCCAATAGTGCTCTATTGTTTAGGCTTTCCGTTTAGGTGTTAATAACAAGTAATATTATTTCATTAAAACTTTAAAAAAACCTGACTACAAATTGTATTATCAACCTATATATATTTATATTTGTAATCTCCTATTAATTTCCTTCATTTTGATATCCTACACGATAGCTTCGGTTAGAAAAAAAAAAATTAACGACTTACAATTTAGCGCCAAAAATCCGCCATTTTGTTTATTTTTAAACACCTATCTAAGGATATTTGGGTTTTCGAGACGAATCTAATGATACCTTAATCCATTAGGAACACTCGAGGTAAAAAATAAATTTACATTTATTTAAAAACAAACGAAGAAACACAAGATACGCGCGAAAAACAGAACCCATCCTTAGCAGTCGGGTAAAAACATTTCTGTTCTTTTTTAAAGCACGACTCCATATCCAAAAACGACA
This sequence comes from Noctua janthe, assembly GCA_910589295.1. Taxonomy (NCBI): domain Eukaryota; kingdom Metazoa; phylum Arthropoda; class Insecta; order Lepidoptera; family Noctuidae; genus Noctua; species Noctua janthe. Next base: position 7,783,745 of record OU342561.1, read on the forward strand.
TCTTAGTACAATTTTCACTGAGTTTTGTGTTCAACAAAAGCGGAGATGTGTGTCGGTGTTTTACCTTGAACATGTTAAAAATTGGGATGTGCCACACTTGTTAAAAAGTTCACAGCGTTTAAGTATTTTGAAGAACAGTTTTATTTTTTCACTTTTTCAACTTTACACCACGAGTGACTAAATGGAAAGGTAACTTATAAACGGTGTAAATAGCCCTTAAAAAAGCCGAAAGGCACTTCTTCTGCCCGTCTTTGCAATATTTTTTTTATTCTAGGCCATACCTGTGAACCTTCTAGTTACGGAGATATTGGGGGTCAAAATTCCAACTTTTTCATAAGTTTTTTTTTTTAAATACATGTTTTAATGTAAGATTTTTACTTTAAACACCTCCATGACCCCCGTACTATTCAAATCCATCCATCAGCACAATGCTTTGAGTGCGTTCCATCGAGTCCCACCGTAAAACGTGATTTTTCACTACAAAAAAGTCGTCTCCCAGCAATAATTTTTGCGTAAAGTTACTTAGTTTGATGTGTGCTTGATTGACGGTTTCGTGAAGGGTCTGTTTACACCCTGTATGTAGTAGTTAGGTACACTAACTTGGTTTATTTTGGTCGATCTCTCATGGTTTGGAGAGTTTGTTTTTCGCTTGACGATCGATTATGAACACTGCACCCGCGATAGACCACAAATAACATAACATAACATCACGCCTGTAATCCCCGAAAGGTTAGGCAGAGGACGTGTACCTAATAGTACATCCACATTTTGCCAGTTATGTCCCAAGTAATAAGGAATGAGCCTATTGCCATCAACCTGGCACAAATACAGACTCCGTGGCTGCTACTGAAAGATTCCTGATGGGTAAATCCAATATCACTTTTCCCAACTAGGGAATCGAACCCTGGACCTCTTCCTCAGCAGTTGCGCTTGCGACCATTAGACCAACGAGGTAGCCGGAGTATTATGTTTAGTTTTATCAATTGAGTGTTTCCAGGTACAAGTAACCTGCATTTAACTACGTACTGTAATGTGTTTATGTCTTAACAATTCATCATGACCGGGACCGATCAAAGTGGCGACACTTGGGGGACGCCTATCTCCAGCAGTGAACGTCTTTCGGCTAAAATGATGATGATGAGGATGAATTCATCATGTACGAGTAGGGACTTAATAATATAGTTACATGATTGCATCATATAAGTTCAGTCAAGATATTTATCGAAGGAAATATTCCTCTATTGGAAGCAATACCGTTATGTCAGTATCAATATTACGACTTCTAAGTTCACAAAGACCACCTTTTAATATTCAATAAGCCGATGAATTCAATAGCTGCTTTCAAAAGATTTGATCTTACTTATTTTATGCTTTTGAAAGGATTTTATTCCCAGTATATACAAAGCCTTATGTAACTTCGGTAATGGAAATTAAGTTTTATTAATCCTTATTTTGAAGTAGCTTAGTTTGGTAATTGAATTAACAAACACTACAGATGACAAGATGATTCAGAAGCTCTCAAACAAACAATAAACCTAGTTTATCACAGTCCTCTTCTGAACTATGGACCTATCCCTCGCCCAAACTGTGACATAAAACTCTGTCTCCATCTTCTGCATTTAGTCTGTTCCAGCCGCCTTTCTAAGGTCGTCGATTCACCTAGCTAGAGAGCATCGCTCGTTACGCTTGCCTATACACGATTGATCTCCACTCCAGGGGTCGTTTTCTCCACCATCAGCCCTTCGACAAATAAGGCCAGTCTAGCATAGGCATAGATAGCTGCTCAGTTCTTGCCCATTCCTTGTTCAATACCACTTGCACCATGATGGACCGGTCCAAGGCCACTACCAACACTTTTGAGGTGGCAGAGGAAGGTCGAAGCTCAATTAACATAAAAGGAACCGTCGAGTAGGTAACGACGAAGAAGAAGATACTAGCTTCATCACGAAGCACAGTGCCATGACCTGAATCGATAGTAATCGAGGTCATTTCATGTAAAAATTGTAAAAATCGTTTCCCATCATCGCCCAGTCATAAGTACCTATATTATAAAGGGTGTAACGCATCCCTAACGAAGCCGAAAGGCGCTTGTTTTACCCGTCAATGCGATTATTTTTTTGTTCTGGACAATACCTGGGAACCTTCTACTTACGAAGATGTTGAAGGTCAAATTTCAACATTTTAACACGTTTTATTTTTTAAATACAAGTTTTAAATGTTGTAATTTTACTTTATAAACCTACATGACCCCTGATTTATTCAATGCACAACGTTTCAAGGGCAAGATTGAGCGCTACCGTAAAACATAATTTGTCGCACCAAAACACAGTCTTTTCCCAGCAATAATTTTTGGGCAGTGTTCCATAGTTTGATATACACAATGCTTAGTTAATGGAGTGATGGTTTCGTGAAGGGTTATTTACACCCTGTATAGTTTCCAGTATGACCCAAAACAAACTTCTTTTAAAAAGCTATTGCTTTTGATGCTACGAATGCTTATCTCAAAAAGTCATAACCCAATTTTAAAAACAAAAATATTTTCATATTCATATGAGACTTTTCGATGTCGAGCGGTTTCGGAGTCCAACTTTTGTGAACGAGAGTTGTATTTTAAAACTCATTACTTTCTTTGCTTTGCCGTATGTGTTCTGGTTTCAATATGCACCAATGCATCTCTCAGTTTGAGGATGCTCAAACTTTGCTTTGAGTTCTTCTAACCATTTTGAATGTAAAACATATCTCGGTTATCCTACTAATATTAAGTATAAATGCGAAAGTTTGTAAGGATGTATTGATGTATGGATGTCTGGATGTTTGTTACTCTTTCACCCAAAAACCATTGACCGGATTTTGATGAAATTTGGCACATTGATAGTTTATAACCTGGATTAACATATAGAATACTTTTTATCCCGGTAGTACGATCTCGTGAGACAACTACCGAACTCCACGCGGTCGAAGCCGCGGGCATAAGTTAATATAATAAATATTACGAAATGTCCTAGATGAAGTATCTGTCTACGTAGAAAGAAACATGGTGCTTTGATTTAATTACTGATATTGCCAGTCTTAAAAATTGTGTCATAAATAAAATTATTTTTTTTAAATTTGAAGTTGACTAAAAAAAGTAAAGAAGCCAGTGGTTTACTTTTTTGTATTTTTTTTTGAACAACTGAACATATTGCGATAACTGAATATATGCAAATTGATAAGTAGTGTGCCATTAAAACGCGCTGCAGTTTAAAACCACTGTTTAAATTTATAATTAATACTAAGAGTAAACTAATTAGAACATTAATAACAGTTTCCATTAAACAATGCACGTACGAATTGAATGCGAGCGTGTTTGCGACATGTGTGTCCCATTTAGAACTGTGTGACGTTAGGGAGGGACACAAGATGGACAGGAACAGAAGGACAGTTTCGTACAATGAGTGAAAACACACTCACACATAGACATACCTCTATTTTTGCATCAGTGTCAAAATCACAATTATTTTGACAGTCGTTACAATAAAGGTGTTCTTAGGAGGCCATCAAAGTCGAAATAAAATTAATCTTTACTCTCTTTTACGTAAGGTTTTTGTTGAGTTTTTGCTGTTAAAAGTAAAATAGCTGTGTGTAAGCGCACCTGCGACTGTCATTTGTTTCAAATGGTGCGAGATCTTCGTTGGTATGATGCCGGGCCTTCTGGATCCATCTCCCAACTTCGTGTGTGTGACGTCAGAGCTATTTATTAACCCCCTCCCTCCTCAACAGCATGTTTGAAGGCCGTATGTTCACCCCGAACGCTTTCATGTCCTACTGATATTCGCGTGACCAACTCATTAATATAAGATAACCACTAACCTCCATGCCTCAAAAACTGCCATAACTGTGTTGGTTTAGCCTTGTAACTCCATTAACTATTTACAGGGTTAATATTTCAGTTGCCTGCCTCGGTCGTCTTGTGGTCACAAATGCGACTATTGAGGGTGGGGCCCTAGTTTCGATTTCCGGGTCTGGGAAAGTGTTTTCCCATAAAAAGGTCACAACAGCCTTGAGTATATTTTTGTCCAGTTATTAGGACTAAGGTATTACACCACTAGTTTTGAAATATGGATAAGTACTCCTTTGCCTACCCCACTGAGAACGGCGTGATGTTATTTGTATGTAATTTACAGCGCCTTTGTTAAGAGTAAGTGAACCTGTAAGAAACAGGTAAGGTAGGCCAAATTTAAGACATTAAATAACATTTTGAATGTCTTCACTGGAGCAAAAGAAAACATATTGAAAGGAAAACTCTGTCACGCAAAACTAAGGCTTCTTTTTATCCCCAATGGATATGGATTCCTGTGAAGTGTGTCGTAAAGAAATTACACCTCTTTACTAGCTACGTAGTCACACCTTTGTGGTAGAATATTAATTTGGAAATGATCCTTAGGATAACGATATTAGAGATTAAAAATGAGGAAACAAGTCAAGTTAATGTTTAAATGTGCTTAGGAGTTTGTTTAGCTGCCTTGTATTACCCAGTACTAACTGGGTTGTGGAGGTCAGATAGGCAGTCGCTCCATGTAAAATACTGGTATTCAGCTGCATCCGGTTAGACTGGAAGCCGACCCCAGCATAGTTAGGAAAAGGCTAGGCAGATGACATGAATAAACTTTGTAAGAAAATTTTATATTTAATGTAGTGACAGAGATTTTCAAAAAGCAACGTTTAATAAAAAATAAAACAGTCATCCATTCATTAAAAGACAAAAGTATGAACCCTCTTCCGAATAAAAACCTCCTGTAGTATTTTATGTAGTTTATTTTCGTACGGCATATTATGTTTGTACTTCGCAACGACCTCTTTATTTGCCCTCAGTATATAAATTAAGGCGCATCGAGCGTTTATTATGTACATCAGTTTCCTTATACCTACACAATGAACAACAAACAACGACTTGAATGTGTTCAGGGCGAAAATAGACATAAATACTGTACGAAAAAGGGAAAAATATTACATAATTCCGTGTTTAAATAAACATGTTTATTCTTAGAGATAAACTATATTAAAATAAAGGACGTATTCTGGAAAAATACTAATCAAATTTCGTTTTAAAACTAACTTATTTTCTACTAACTCCGGCTCAAAATCAGTTTAATTTAAACCAAGATTGAATATTTGAGCATCGTTCTAGAATTATTTTACTACTTAAGTATTTAAATACCGATTAAATATTTTTTTTTTCAAGCATGTGCATCCTAACCAATGCGCGATCACTGAATTCACCGTAACTCTTAGTCTAAGAACCCGCGAATCAAAAAAAAAAAACAGATGAGTGAAGGTGGCCGACCTTCACTCAACTGTTTTTTTTGTGTTCTTACCAGCCTACTTCGTGTCCCACTGCTGGGAAAAGGCCTCTCCTTTCTCCTTCCATACCTTTGCGATATCTGGTTAGCCCCGCAAACATGATCAGGTCGTCACGCTACCTACACCGAGGTCGACCTCGACGGCACTGTCCTTGCTCAGACATCCTGAAAAACACTTTTTTAGCGATCTTAATACTCAGAATATCATTTGTTCGGAAAACTGGAAGGCTCCTTCTGACGTTCCCTTTGGTTAAGGGTTGGCCTTAAAAGGAGCTCGAGTCTGTCTGAAATTACAAACCTGCACCATAAGTATTAATAAAAGTTAACTAAACCACAAACAAACAGCCAAGAAACCAAGAAGGTAACACAAAATCCTCTCTTAATAAAACATTAGTATGATAACATTACTAATTTGGTAGTAAGAACACGCTATAATACGCACCGAAACGCGGGGTGCGCAAATTTCCTGTCTGGCATAATGGTTCCACCTTAATTCATGACCTCGGGCTGCTCAAACCGCAGACGCGTGACATAATGAATATTGCGTCGCCTATGAAAGCCTTTTAAAGACATTTTGTCATGGTTACCGTGAGCTGTCGTGTGATCGGGCAAATAAAATAAATGAGACGAAACGCCACTAAAACTGGTGACGTTATTTTTGGGTGAGAAAGTTTTATGTGTACTTTACGAGTATGTTCGAGTTTTTTAAATGTCGCAGGAGTTAGATAACGATGAAGCAAATTTAAAAATGTGTTGAATTGACATCGCTGTGACAGTGAATGCCACTTGTCTAGACCTCTTACACTTTTTTTTTCGGATTTGGTAATCGTCAAATGACCTCTCCCGCTCTGGGCGGAGTGAAAGGTCAGACTTCAACTGACTAAAACGCATCCATGTTCTTTCTTTGCCCTTTGTGTTCCAGGGCCACGGTATCTCTTTCGAACAGTCCCGCAGCCCAGGCAGGCATCGGCCCTTGCGGACCCTTTCTTGGTTGCTGACATCTCTTTGAGGCGCGCGTGGAAAACGAACGCGTCGTCTTCAACACGACCTGTCGTCACAAGACGGTCGGACGAGGAGCTAGCCCATTACTCACCGTGCACGGGCCCGCGACCTCTTGCACTCTTCAAATACTAATTACTAACAATAGACATTACTTCAATACATAGGTCATTGCCAAGAATTAGTATTACTAAGACGACAGATTAGTTAATGGCTTTCAAAAACACGAGTGAACACTCAGTCAATTAGTCAGAGATTGAAATGTCTGTCTATTCCAAGTATCACCAACTTGAGGAAGTGGCTACTTAGGCACAATATTGAACATCCGTGATATTATATTATTTTTAATAAATGATTCCCTAGAAGCACGCTAATACATTTTACTAGACTTCTCAATACCAAAGCTTCTATTTAGACACACGAAAAGTAATTTCATTACTCTGAACTTTTAGACTCAAATTCAGAAATTATTTTCAGTTGAGAGTTATTAAATGTCCTCCCATTACTCTCGTCACATGTTTTTAAGTTGTTAAATACATGTATGATATTTATTAAATGTTTATTTTTTGTCAGCATTTCATCAGAAAACTTTTATGGAAACTGTTTATTTAGATCTTATTTTATTAATTTTTTAGTCTGCGTTCATCCCCTTGTAATAATTTAATGCTGGGCACACTATTCTATGATTTAGTTCCCACAAACGTTAGCTCTACGTTGCATTTTGGTGTATATCACTTCCATTTCTCTTACGAAGAAAGCACTTAGCTTTAAACAATATTAATGCCTGGTCAGCTGAAAGTGCTACAAGACAAGTATCTACACTAATATAGACTATACTTAAGATTGCAGAAATACACAGTTTAATTCTGGACCAAAGGCGTCGAAGAACAAGTCCGGACAACTATTCCTGTTCTAATTAGGTGTACAGAAAAGCTACTTGAAGGGCTTTTCAGTGCAGATTAGTGAAATAAAACACAACCTTGTAATTCGTTCCTTCATAAATGACTTAAAACAGAATTGGTGTTTTATTTTTTTAAATACAGGGAAGGCGATACCTAACGTAATATTTGTGACATAATCTTAACCTGTAACTCCTTTGTTTAAAACTTTCCAGATTTTCAAAGAAAATTTGCTTACTTCAAGATTTTGAAAGCTGCTACCATAAGAAAAGATCGTTAGTTTTTCATCGAGTCTTGATGAATTTGTAATGTTACTTCCAAAACTTTGAGACGGCGGCGCTGTGTCATTGTTTTCTTGATAAACATTAAGAAATTCTGATTGTATCTTCGCGAGGATTTCAAAAACTTGCTAGAAACAATTTCTACTGAAGCCTTAATGAATCCGTTCCAGTATCGCGATGTATTTCACGATACGTTTGTACGTATTTTATACCGACATGGATTAAAGGATTTCTGAATATTACCAACCATTACTGTGTCTGGGCGAGATTCATTGGGATATTATCTACTTTGGGAGTTTACATATGTCTTTTTGGGATCAAACGTTGGTAATTACAACAAATGAATCGAATTTTAAAGTCGTTTTAGAAACGACTGAGTGCTTTTAAGGAATGTTTAACGTACTAAGTAATCTTAACTTGTTTTGGCTTTGGCACGAGGTTCGTCCTCGCAAACAGGACCTTCTAAACGTTCCAAGTAGCCGACGAAGATAGTTAGATACTGCATTAGTTACAAGTAAACGTGTTGCACGTGACTCCATGTCCAGAATACGTGGCTCAATGGTCTGGCAGTTTGTTAGTACTGATATTCTACGACCTAACTCAAGACAGTTCTGTTATTTGTTATTTTTATGTCAGACGAGATTAATTACGGCTTTGCTAGCACCCACACTATTACGTAAGGTCCTTTATTTTCCTTGGATTTCTACAGACTTGTGAGGCAGTAAATACCCTCTTTGACTACAACCTTTTTATTGCTATTAGCATTCAGCTTCCTGAGCGTGATGTTGACTTCAAGTAGATTACTTGGCAGGCAAATCGGCAGCCTTAAAATCTTCCATTTCTATATAAAAATAATCCTTGTATTTATCCAACTGTGCAGTGGTTCGGGGTTAGCTATCTCTGCTAACAATATATCATTACAGTGGTCCCCGTATTATGACAGGTCTTTCGTTATTGTTACTTCCATAATTGAGCAACGACCGGTACCGGGCAGTGTTTGTCTCTCAGAGTACATCATCAATTCTCGCTACGTTGCCATTCGAAGATATCTTTGATAATTAATGCTATTTCAGTGCCAAATTCTATAACAAAGGCTTGGCAGAGAGGCGACAAGCACAAAAAATAAGGTTAAGTAAATTTATCATTGCCGAGGTTAGTGTGTATCTGGGTTTAATAGTCTGTGAGTATAAAGGGTTCTTTAGTACTTGTAGGCTATAAAAAGTGTCGACATAGTAGTTAATTTAATAATACATGTAAGACAACTGATACACGGGTATTTGCTGCGTAGGTCACAATATAGGTCACAAGGCTTCGGTACAGACTAATATATTTGCACCAAATTTTCATGGACTGTTTCTTGGCGAGACATAACGTCGCCACTGTGACCCCAGACTTGGCTTCCATTCAGTATTCGCATTGATATAGCACTTATCCAACAAACTTAAAATCTGGTGCAATGGGTTCTGCGCCCCAATTTTGTATTATTTGCTGACAAGATTCGTGTGAGGAGACATGAATGGTACCGACAGTTAAAAAGACTTGTATTGGTTTCAAGAATACCCCATGGCTTGGTACGCGACGATGGCAAAAGACCGGATGGCATGTCGTTGTTTCTTCGGAAGATGGGTAGGCTTTTAGTATGGGACGCAACATGCGTCGATACTCTTGCGCCATCACATCTTCCAACCTCATCGTGCTGTGCTGGCGCTGCCGCTGCGGCTTCAGAGAACCTCTAGCGGCGTAAATATAGAAACCTTTATGCTAACTATATTTTCGAGCCGTTAGGGGTTGAAACTCTGGGGTCGTGGGATCCGAGTGCTCATATAATTTCGAAACGCCTAGTTGACGCTTCAGGTCTGTGACCCCAGGGGCTGGCTTTTACTTTGGCCGCCAGAGGCTAAGTGTTGTCATACAACGTGGCATCGCCGCCAGTCTCTTGAGCACATTACCAGCTGACAGCGTTGAGGAGTATTTTGATGCCCTTTTATAGTTTGTTGTTAGTTTATTTATTTTAGGTTATTAATAGTTTATAATTAATAATGTATATAGCTAGTCTACTTTACTTGATAACTTATAGAAATAAAACACCTAAAGTTTCAAGAATTGGAATCTATTAAAAAGCTTATTAAAGTATCCTTTTGTTTGAATGTCATAAATACTTCTACCATCCTTAATTAAATACTTTTGTTTCCTTTGACTTTCATGCATCGATTCATTCACTTTGTTGTACCATTGATTCGTCCATTCACGTTCAAACATCTGATCAAACACGTCTTTAGACACTATATTTCATTAATTTGGCATTGAACACTCAGTGCCAAATAAACATGGTCCAAATTAAACCAGTTCGAACGCAAACGATTCCTATTTAACGTATTAGTCTGTGTCGCAGTCTAGTCTATTAGTTCTAGCCAAACTAGCTTAGTTTGCGTTCTTGCCTAGTTATGTTGCGAACGGTACATTAAACATTTGTATTAGACAGAATTTTGTCCCACAAATGGGTACAAAAAATGAGATTGTACTTGTGTTGTTGTTTTGTCCTGTTTGTCTGCTGTTGTCATTTGTTTTGTTGCCAAAGGTTTTTTTTTCTTCTGTGGTTTATCTCAAAAACAAAAACGGTTTCATTTCATTTGGGTTTGATAGCGACTCTTCGAACTTGTTTTAATTCATTAGGTAATTTAAATGGACGTAAATATCACTACTGTTTTCGTCTACTTTTTTACTCCTCCTAACAATCCAGAATTGATAATGAAGCAATCAACTTGTTCGTCGAGACTAAGTGATCTCATTAATAACAGAAATGGCCGTGACAAAAATACATAGGTATAACAGCTACTTACCCAGACATTTTAATCCCTTTGCCAACTCTTACGTCACCCACGCAAAATTGGGGTACCCCGTTCTGTTCAAACACAGGATTACAACACAAAAAGAAAGACTAAACAACATAAATTGTAGGTTCCAGTACCTAAGCTTATTGCCAGTTTCAGTTTAGTTTTAATGCTTTGCTTAACTTAAACTACGCTGTGTTAGGTAACAGGAGCCCGTATTGGGGATATATAAAACAATTTGTTGGCAAGTAATAAAGCCCGCACATTGGTCTAAAAGCCAAGCTTTGTAAACAGCCTGGCTTTGATTTATGATCGAAGAAATCGGGTTTATGAGTTATTTTTGGATCTATCTGTATTAATAAAAATATAGTAAAGATTTTTATGAGTTATCCTGCGTTATTGGTTGGCGTTATATACGTCGTAACCTTATAGTTATGTGGGTTATATCCCAATAATCGTATATGCCCGTTGATTATATTTTTACGAGGTTTTTGGCAATCGTTTTCGTTATCAATAATTATGTGTTAGTTCCTAGCTTAGATTACATAAGGCAATGTAGAGATTTATTCGTTACTATCGGGCCTGTGGACGGCGAGTTATGGGCTAGCTCGCCGTCCGGCCGTCTTATGACGACAGGCCGCGTCGATGGCTCGTTCATGTTCCACGCGCGCGTCTATGAAATGTCAGCAACCAAGTAGGGGTCCGCATGGGCCTGCCAGGGCTGCGGGACTGTTCGAAAGAGATACCGTGGCCCGGGAACACAAAGGGCAAAGAAGGAACATGGATGGGTTTTAGTCAGTACAAGTCTGACACTCCCTTCCGCTCCGCCCAGAGTGGCGGGGGGGGGGGGGGTCATTTGATGATTTCCCATCCGAAAAAAAAACAAAAAGCTGTTGCACATGACTTCGTTGGCTAGGAAATTTTGATGTGTATGTGTGACAAAAACAAAAGTAGCATATGTGCTATTCCAGACTATAATCTGTCTTTGTGTCCAATTTAATCTGTGTAGATACATTCAGCCGTTCTGATGTGTATTAATAACACATATTTATACAAATTTTCATATTTATAATATTATCTAAATATATAGTAAGAAACTGACTAGCTGACTGATTCATTGACTGATCGATTAACGCACAGCTGTAACCGCTGGGTCTAGAAGCATGAAATTTTGCAAAAACGTTCCTTAAATGACGTGAGTGTGCACTAAGAAGGGAGTTTTGAAAATTCATCCTCTAAGGATGAATAGCTAAACTTAAGTGGCAGTGGGCAGGGCATATTGCTCGCAGAACGGAAGGCCGATGGGGCCGGAAAGTTCTGGAGTGGCGACCGCGAACTGGAAGACGTCGCATTGGAAGGCCTCCCACTAGGTGGACCGATGACCTGGTAAAGGTTGCGGGGACCCGCTGGATGCGAGACGCACGGGATCGGTCAATGTGGCGACAATTGGGGGAGGCTTATGTCCAGCAGTGGACGTCTTTCGGCTGAAATGATGATGATGATGATGATGATGATCCTCTAAGGGGTTAAAAACGGGGGTTGAAAGTTTGTATGAAACTTGTTCAATTTTGCGAAAGAAGTAGGGGCAACACTAATATAGTATAGAAAACATAGATATGAAAATCTTTAATACATAGGGAACTTGTCTGACCTAATAGTAGCAGATTACAAAAGTTTTTTGACTCCCTGAAATGAAATAAAACGCTACGGAACTCTAAAAACAGCTCCACCCACTGAAGAGTCCAAGTACCACCATGTCACTTTCGCAGCTCAATAACAAAATTCATTGACCTTTTTTAGTGCGGAACTTAGATATGGCTGCGGGTATGTCAACCTTTTTAGTGCTTATGAACTATGGAATTTCCGATAACGTGCTTTGTGCATGATATCTCGATATTGGTGCTTTATGGGTGAAGGCGTAAATAAATGTTTCGAGGTGAATACGGTGAATGATGAGGGTATGAGATATTTTATCTTTGATCGTGACAGCAGTACATGGTATTACTCAAGAGTTTACCAACGAGATGGTTTTATTTTTTTTAAACTGTGGACGTTCCTTTTGCAGTCTTGAAATTCTTTATACGATACTAAAACTTTCATGAGGTCTTTAGATGGAGAACTAAAAGATAAATCACGAGAAAACCAAGGACTTAAATTAGATGCAATTTTTCTTACGTTTACGACAAAGTTAAATATTATTATAATATAAATAAAGGTATGAAGGAGGAAATTTGAGGAAATGGGAAATTAAATCCTGAAAGAAATAAACATCGTTTATTCTTTCACCAAATATTGACGAACACCGTTAAAACGAATCGTGAACTTTATTAAATCTTCAAACATCCTTTTCCCGAGTCCGACCCGACCGATTATCGAGTCACTTATCCGGAGAATTGCGATTACAACGCCACCTGGGCATTGATATATTACTTTCAGGAACTAATTAAAACATTTCGAGTGTACCACTCATCCGTATCGGACGTGTACGAAAGGGCCAGAATTTATATCGGTTTAAAACAATTTGCGGTGTGTTTTGGTCCTGTGAACTGACAGTTTCAACCACAGATGTTTTCATCCTTTACAATGGTACAGCTGAAACTTTTGACCAGTCTTCGAGCCCTTTTTTGTTTATTTGACCGTTTCAATGGATTTATTGCGCTCAGTGTAATACAATTTCCTTTACGCCACGTTTCAAAGATTTACCTTGCAGTAATTGGAATTTGTATTAAATTCTTTTCACGTATTAGAGCTTGCTGTTCAATAATGGCTTATGGGTAGGGGCTTAAATTAAATATTTAGGGCAATTTTATTTATTTATCGACAAAATAGGAAGTTAAATATCCAGAATGTGCCGAATTTACGTAAAACAGATTTTAAAATCATTCATTTACTGTAACAGTTAGTCTGTGTCATCCCACTGCTGGGCACATTTTTTTTATTTTTTCATGTACAACAGTGATAATAGGCGAACTGACTGCCACAAGGCATTTTCTACCAGTCAATCTTTTTTTTAGTCAGATTTAAAACGCATTTATTACAAAGATGGTTTAAGTTACATTATCTGTATAAAATAAACTTCGTTTCATACCATAACAAAGGTAGCGAACCCTTATAATGATGATGATGATGGTACTACTCAAAATCGTTGTTCAAGACTGTCCTATGTGGCGTTACTCTGTAGTATAATACAGAACTTTATGCTCTATGAAATATAGAAGCAGACCAGTGGGAGTATGCGACAATAAATACATTTCAGCGTCCTCCGGAGGTGGCGAGCACTTGTTTTATTATTTGAGAGCCTTCCGGGAGAACTTAAGTTTCAGTTTCCATTGTATATTATAGCACGAAGAGGACGATGTCAGTAATTTGAATGTACTCGTAGATACACGACCATTTATTGGAAATAGATCTGTGTACGGAAAGCTGCATTGATTTGTGACCCCTCTTCTAATATATTTGTACCCACTTTGTATTCGTGAAGGGTTCCCCATTAATTCAGGTGTTTGTACTTTATCTGCATTTGATAGATTTCACATGCCCGTGTACCCGGGGTAACAATAGATTATTAACTGTGTCTCATAAAGGCAAAATGCCGATCTGGGTGAACCTCACCGTACTGCAAAATAATAGGTCTTTACCTATGTTATTGGAGATTTAATAACCAGCATTTTCAGATTTAATTATCTGTGGATTGGCGCGCAATTCGAAATTCAAATAAATTTTATTCGAAAGCCGTGTTCTTTTAATTTCAAATTCAGTCATTTGTTTTTAGATAGTTTATGGTTTTTGTGAAATTGTGGTAGTTTCTGGCACCATGGATAAACTGAAAATTCGTACAATTTTCGAATATGAGTTCCTACGTGGACATACCGCTGCGCAAACAACACGAAACATTAACGACGTGTACGGGCCTAACACTGCTTGCATAGACACGGTCCATTATTAGTTCAATCGTTTTAAATCTGGAAATTTTGAGTTAAAGAATGAGCCTCGCGGTCGGCCGATAACCATTGTCGACAACGACGAATTGAAGGCGGTAGTGGAAACGGATCCAACTCAATCTACGGCTGAGCTTGCTGCGGGACTTGGAGTTAGTGTCAAAACGACATTGAAGCACTTGCGTCAAATCGGAAAGATAAAAAAGCTAGATAAGCTAAAATAAAATGAAAAATACAAAAAAAAATGTTTTTAAAATTTCCATACAAATCTCCAATTTCATAGGTAAAGACCTAATACTTCTCTATCACTGTTGTATATTTTGTTTGAACCATAGTACAATTCGGGCGGGCCACTATCACTTTTTGACAGACTTCCAAAAGGAAGAGGTTATCAATTCGTTTGAATGTTTTGTATGTTCAGCGATTTCTTCACCAATTGTGAACCGATTTTGATGATTTTTCTTTTGTTTGGACGAGTATTATTCCGTGGTAGTCCCGTTTAAATTTGGTGAAGATCTGATGCTGATCTTCGCAGATATCAATGGAGCTCTTTAATAATAGACAGCAAATCAGTTGTTATTGCTACAATCGCTTGTATGTTTATTGTTTACATAGCACCATAACATAACATCACGCCTGTATGTTTCAAGGGGTACGCAGTTTATTTATTTTACGTTGACAAAAAAACTGAATCAAACAAACAAAAATCACCGACTTCTGAAGTTAAAGTTATTTTTCACTTTTTTGTGTTTTTGAAGTCGGTTTTATTTTATGCAAAAAAGTTTTATTATTTATAGAAAAAATGCGTTGCACTGCGGCCTGATGTTGCAATAGTGTGTTCATAATTTTAGTCATAGATAGGTTAAAATAATTACTTACGCCAATGAATTGTTAGGTTAAAACTTTCAACATTGAAATAGCCTCTGTTCTATGAGTAATCTAAAGTTAGGAAGTTCGTGTTCGGCGGTAGTTATAAACTGAAAGTTTTCAAGTATTGCAAGTGAATGGGTTACTTACTACAGACCGACCGCTTTACCGAGTCCTCCGCCTTGCCCCATCAAAGGCACATTAAGCGTCCACGAAGTCCTAACAATATCCCACAGGTCATTTGCTTTAAAATAACCATAATCCACGTAGGTATTACGATACTAATTAAACTAAAACGTGATCAACCTTCAGAATATTTCTTTTAAATTGATACGTTCGCGAGGACTCATTAAAGCGGTCGGTCTATAGGCAAGCTAGCACCATCTTTAAGTAAGTGTGTAAGGTAACCTATAGGTTCTCTTTGGATGGCCCTGGTAATCAACCTCCACGATACCAACTAATATCATAAATACGAAAGTTTGTGAGGATGTATAGATGTCTGGATATGTTTGTTACTCTTTCGCGCAAAAACTAATGAACGGATCTGGATGAAATTTAGCACACAGATTGTTTATAATCTGGATGAACACATAGAATACTTTTTATCCCGGTAATAATTATGACCCCGTGGGACAATTATCGAACTCCACGCGGGCAAAGCCGCGTGCATAAGCTAGTATTTTATAAGTTAATGGCAGAGGTACCTATTGTGGAGATAAACACTAATCGGATTTATTATAGGAAAATAGAAGAGAGTCAGCTCTGATTGCTCATGGCCTCCGGTTTGTAGAAAAAAAGTCAGTCTTAATTGACATAATAATTATCCCTTTCTGCAGAACGCTGAGATCTTGTTGGACATAGGTACAGTCACGAGCACCAATATGTAAACTCTGAACTATTTTTAAAAGTAATTTTCTCCCACTGTTTTGATTAAAATTTCATGTTGTTACAAACATAGAATTCTGGAACTCATATTTTATGAAAAGGGTCTCATCTCCAAGTAACAATCGTTGTTTCTCGCGAAAATCGGTTTTAAATTTAGAAAAGTGTGCACATATTGGTACTGCTTACTGTAAACGCGGCGACACATCAAGCTATATTTCCAGTATAACATGGCCTCGCTTTGTATAGATTTCTCGTACAATGAGAAATCCACATATACTAGTTTTGCATAGTTTGACTGGTCGTCGTGCCATCAAGTGACGCAGACTCTAAACGTAAACACATAAAAAATATGAGTACGCAGTAATCTATGTAACATAATTAATAAGTGTTTTGACATGGAAAGAAAAATTCTAGTGCGAGCAGGGTTTGAACCCGCGACCCACGCAGTTTTTCTTTCCATGTCAAAACAGCTATAGTTCCCTACGCAGGGTTTGCGTATAAAAATATTAATAATTAATAAGTGTTTTAATGAAAACAGTCTAGTAAAAAAAGCCAAAAATATAAAAAAAAAAGTCTAAATAAAAAGAAAACAAGTAAAAGTCTTTTAATGAAAAGCAACCTGACGTAAAAAGTACTTACCAATTAAGTTCCCTTACTAATTTGTTAGTTATTAAGGGGGTCTAAGCGGATTTAACTTTGGTAATTTAAAGTCGGAACATTTAGCAGTTTCTCGGAATTCAGGTTAGTCCTGTTTGTTTAATCCATAACCAGTGTAGCATAGTCGTTGATTTTAGGGGTGTTACCTACAATTTCTTCAAAAAAAAAAAAATATGATATTCATAAGAGGAGCTCGTGGCTAAGTAATAACAGCCGCCTGGATCGATCTTAAGGTTAAACCGCGCTTGCCTAGGTTGGTCTGTGGATGGGTGACCACCCATTACATACCGAGTTTCCTCCGTGCCTCGGAAAGCACGTTAAGCCGTTGGTCCCGGGTGTCATTTGTAGATCTTTGACAGTCGTTATAGGTAGTCAGTGGCCCAAAAAGTCTGACAACCAGTCTTACCAAGGGGTATCGTATTACCCAGTACTAACTGGGTTGTGGAGGTCAGATAGGCAGTCGCTCCATGTAAAATACTGGTCTTCAGCTGCATCCGGTTAGACTGGAAGCCGACCCCAACATAGTAAACAGTACAAAATTTTTGGGAATCATAATTGACAGCCAGTTAACTTGGAAGCCGCAAGCAGAAGATATATGTAAACGTTTAAGCACCGCCGCGTTTATGTTGCATAATCTTTCGAAAAAAGTAAATTTACCGACAGTATTAGTGGCTTACCATGGTCTAGTAATATCCATCTTAAGATTTGGTATAATATTTTGGGGTCACTGTAGTGAACGAGAAAGCATTTTCAAAGCGCAAAAGCGTTGCCTGAGAGCTATATTTAGTCTTAAAATAACAGACAGTTGCGTACCTATATTTAAGTCTCATAAATTATTAACCTTCCCATGCCTATATATCCTTGAATTAGCAATATTTGTTATAACAAATCGATGTTTATTTGCAACTTTAGTAGAAACTAGAAAACGAAGTACAGCTATGAGATCTCAATACCAGAATCTATTATACACGGGCGCATTTAAAACTAGTTTATTAAAAAGAAATGTTATATGTATGGCTCCTGTAATATTTAATAAAATACCTGACCAAATGAAAAACCTACCGCTGTATAAATTTAAAAAACGTTTCACAGAGTTTCTTGTGGATAAATGCTATTATTCTGTGCAGGATTTCTTAAATGATAATTTTTTGTAATATCTTTAGTTTGTATCACATTTGCATGCTATATTAAGGCAGAATGTACTCGGATCCTATTATATAATTTAACAACTTATTTTTATGTACCTACATTCTAAGCAAATAAAGACCTATTCTATTCTATTCTATAGTTGGGAAAAGGCTAGGCAGATGATGACCCACAATTTCTTCATAAAAAAACAGAACTTCTTTTTATTGATCGAGCATTTTAACCACATGAACCGACTACTGGATTCCTAAAGCGCTTCCATAGGGTTCTTACTTCCTGATATTTCGATACTTAACTTAAACATCTAAAGTTCTTGGAGAATCCCGTGTAAGGAGATTAACCATAACGAGGTTCTAACACTGTAATCAAAATCTAGATCTAACAACCCTACACAATCCTGGCGTTCACGTGAACTATCCAGAATCCAGCACGAATTCTGACCACGTCTGTTAATCAAGTGGGTATTTTAGGGACGAGCTTCTGCATACCTAATGAAATAATTTGCATAATCTTCGTTTGTTACCCGGGATTGGTTAGCGGGGCCGTTGCAGTACACTTTGTTATACCAAAACAATGTTTAATTGTTGTTTCTGTCTTTTTATCTCATTCGTTTCGTGTGCTGTCGTGGAATAATGGCGGGATCTTAATTTGGTATTCTGGAGGTATTACTGCTATTGTTAGTATACTGAATGTGCTGTTCTCAAATAATGAAATGGTGCACCGATTTAATTGGTTTCTATGTTTCTGTTTCTGTGGTTTTTTTTCTACTGGCCTTATTGTACTCAGGGTCTGATCAACTCTGATGAAAGAACTAGTCAAGCTGTGGGACTGGACTTGCAATCGATTACAAAACATTTCGTGTTTCTACAACGATTTTCAAATGCAAAATTAGTCCAAATTTTTGTTCACTTCTAGAATGACACTGTCTAGACTAGGTTAGTAACCAAATACCTGATTAGCAGACGCCCACTATTAAGTTGCAGTTCAAATTAAGTAGGTAAGCTTTTGTCAGTCTTGTGTCACTAAATAAAAAGGTGAATATAATTTTACTTTATTATAAGCGCAATATGGTTTGATATCGAAAACCTAAATTAATCGATTTATGAGCGCTTTGACAAAAATTTGCTGTTCGTGCTGATTTTTGAGTGGATGTCGCTTGTAACACGGATATCAATCAGTCTTGTAAAAGGTTAGAGGTTCGTCTTACTGTGTGTTTAAGACATATACAGTATGTAAACAGACCCTTCACGAAGCCGTCAACCAAGCATTCTGTACATTAAACTAAGTAGGTAACTCTTCCCAAAATTTTTGCTGGGAAATGACTTTTTTTTAGGTGAAAAATCACGATTTACGGTAGAATTCAATGTAACGCACTTAAAACATTGTGCTGAAGGATGGATTGAATAGTACGGGGTCGTGAAGGTGTTCAAAGTAAACATCTAACATTAAAAACATGTATTTAAAAAAAACCTGCACAAAGTTGGAACTTTGACCCCCAATATCTCCGTAACTAGGAGGTTCCCAGATATGGTCTAGAACAAAAAAATGATGGCAATGTTGGGGTGCCTTTCCACTTCGTTAAGGGTCTTTTTTACACCCTTCAAGGTCCTGAATGCGGCACTACAAAAAGTACCTACCACAACAACACTCGTTTGGTTGAAAGACCCTCCCTTTTCTATTGGGGATGAAAAACACCCTGTTCTTCATACCCCAAACTGATGATCCCGAAATGGACGTCAGCGTAGCCTTCGATCAACGTGACGTCATCAAGATCACTTCCTTAAGCTTTCGAGCAGCGAGTAACACAGATTCAAATGGGTATTCCTGACCACCAGCATCCAAAAGACCTTCAGCTCATTCCTGGCCTCAGATCACAGATTCGTACATCACATATTACTGCTTATATAGATTGACATAAACACCAATCTGCTCAATGCACCAAACTGTCCAGAGGTACCTACACAAAACAGGTATAAATCTATTTGCAGTCACATTGCTGCTCGCAACGGCTGCAACATCAAACACAGGAGGCTGACGCAGCAATGAATGTCGTACGTAAATTACACAAGCCGTCAGATATGTGGCACTGGGCCGCTGGTCTAACTAAGTAATGGCTTTTAAGCGCAATGCCCGTAGGTTTTACGGACATTGGTCAAGCTAATTAGTTTGGTGAGCAAATATTCTATTGGAATTTTGCTTTCGTGATAATTTATTTAGTGTGTGAAGAAATTAGTAGGAAGACATTGTTAGTCAGTCAAAGATATAGGCACAAAGGGGTAAAAACCTCTTATCATACGTACAACTTACGTATGATATTATTTTTACTGTAAGTTACTTATTGGATCTCTTATTTAGTTAAGGTCAAAGAAGTTTTGTTTTCTATTTTATGTTTCATTTTATATTTTATGTTATTAGCTTTATGGTACTTAAGAGAATGTTGTGTAGGTACACCTGCAATTGGTACCTACATAAGAACCCTAATATGTACACTTTTATTGTTAAATGTATATGACTGTTGGCGTACCTCTGTTGGCGTACCTATTTTAAATAAATAAAATAAAAAAATACAACAAGTTACCATCATACTTTCTTTATTTTCGTTGTCGATGATAAACAAGCATCTATAATGTTTATTTACCAACGAGATACATATTAAAAAAAAATGTTTGCGTGTGTTTTACTTTTATTTATTTTATCTCTTTTTGTTTTTGACTGCCTTGTTGGTATAGTACGTCACAGAGATTGTGCCCGGTCGAAAGCAATATGGTCGCCCCATAACACATACTACAACAACCCTATAATAACTAACATGGGACTTAAATATTAACTGGCTATAGTATAGTTACACCTCTGCCTAACCCTTCGGGGATTACAGCTGTGATGATGTGTTGTTTTCGTACAAATAAATATGTTTATTTCTTCTTCTTTCTAGGTAAGCACAGAACCTGGCCACACCAATAGCGGCATCAGAAATGAAGGTGTATGAACACTAACAGCTGGGGTATGATTTGTTCGGAGTCACCCCATTCGTATTAGATGTCAAACATTAATTATTATTGAAAACGGGGTGCCGTTTGCTCACTTAACCTTTTGAACGCCATTGTCACATTTATGTACGTGACAAGCAAGCGCGTGCCCTGTATGCCAAACGACACAAATATGTGACAAAATTATAGGTGAAATTGTGGATTGGTGTGGAGGGCACGCGCGTGCGTTTATGCTCTGGCGTTCAAAAGGTTAAACACGTGTCAGACCTTTAAACCAGTACTGATACCTAGGAAACTCCCTTCCAAAAACAACTAAAAAGTAAACCCGCCCAGTTGATGACCACCACAACTAATGCAAAAACTTTTGCAACACATGTTACGTAAAGTATTCAAGCTTTGTTACTTATAACATACTTGTACCACGCCTGAATTTGTACAGTAGTGCACTATTCCTCATTAAGAGTGTGAGTGAAATGCATTAGCATCCACAATGCTAACAGCACTGGGGTGTTTTATTGTTGCTCAGAAATACTAAAATGGTGTAATTATTGTGTTAACAAGAACTTATCTGTAAAATTAAATTAACCTGCAAATATTTTCTTGCCTTTTGCTATGAAGGCGACATTATTTAATGTGCCTTTTACTGTAATACTCGACTGCCTCGTTGGTTCAGTGGTTGCAAGAGCGATTGGTCAGCAAGAGGTCCTGGGTTAGATTCCCGGGTCGGGCAAAGTGTTATTGGGTTTCTTCATCAGAAATGTCTTAGTCGCAGCCACGGAATGGGGAATTGTGCCCGGTTGATGGCAATAGACACGCACCCTATTACATGGAGCTTAAAAAAACATAACTGGGGAAATGTATGTGTCCTATTAGGTACACCTCTGCCTAACCCTTCGGGGATTGCAGGAGTGATGTTATGTTTACCGCAATAGAGATTTATGCGACCAAACTACCAGTCAAAGCAGTGGCGAAAATTTTAATCGTAAATATTATTTGCAAAACAACAAGTTTCACCAAATTGTCTATAACACAACACATTAGTACATAAACAACGAGTTGTTCGCAACTATTCACAGCCACTGAACAACGGATAGTTTGTGAGTTAGAACGTAAAAACAATTTATAAATGAATTTTGTATTTGTTCATTTGAACTGCTTCGCGCCGGATAGGTACATGCTTATCACCGTGTAGGAAAGTTTTGGGATATAGATTCAATTTCCTCCCGAGAATTTATGATAAAAGATAATGAAAAATAGGTATGGCATACCTTCCTGACTGAACATTACACTGATTCTTTATACGTCTAAACAGCCTTGATTATCTAAATACCTACATAAGTCATAGCGCAAAGATTACAAAAACAAAAAAAATATATACAAAACCAGTCTTACCAAGGGATATTGTATTACCCTTGGCTTGACTGGGTTATGATATAGGCAGTCGCTGCGTGTAAAATACTGGTATTCAGCTGCATCCGGTTAGACTGGAAACCGACCCTAACATAGTTGGGAAAAAGCTTTGAAGATGATGATGATGATTTCATAGAACAAGAATGTATTTAAATCCAAGCTACAGTTCAGCTTTTCTGCAGGGTACGACCAGCCAGTGTTCCAGTGTTATCAATCAACTCAACACATAGTGAACAGTTGTAAATGGACCGTATAACACACAGTGAACAGTTGGAAACGGACCGTGTAACACACTTTAAAGTTCTTAACAGATGGCAAATGATCCAAAACACACAACCACGTGTATATAAACGGACACACACCCACTCACACCATCACATCTGCAATGTTCTAGACGCCAAAGAATTTAATATTTCAACCACAAAATAAAACACGAAGCTACGTTGATTAAAGCACCGCATTATTACGATATAAATATTAATATTGCCTTTACTGCATCGTTGGTCTAGACAACGCAAGCGCGAACGCTGAGCATGGAGTTTGATCCCTAGGTCGAAAAAAATGCAACAGGGAGTCTGGAATTGTGTGCGGTTGATGGCAAATATGGTTGCCCCCATAACATGAAACTTTTTGACGAAATGTGGATCCTGGTAGGTGCTTTACATCTTTAGCTACATACCTACTCTTTCGACAACATTATAACGATAATAAAAAAATTCTTACCACAAAGTTCAGGTACATTGCACTGTATACAGATTGAAGTTCTTAATTTAGCATTGATAGAATAATAATAATAGAACAATAGTCGTGTCGGCCAAAGGCTTAATTGCCAATAGCCTCGACCGACATCTAAGGAGGCTCTCGCTTGGCAGCTGGATCAAGGGCTTGATTCAGAAAGCAGTACTTCTGGACACGGCGCGTATCGTTAGGAGGTTCCTCTCTCAAGAGCCCTGACCACCGGAAGCTCGGACCCTATTTCCGATGCCGGTGGGCTACAATTTTTATATTTTTAAATGTTTTTAAATTATTTTATAGAAATATTTAAAAATGTAAAGCGCACGCAATCCTTTCATTTAGGCGCCTGTAGACACGCCGACGTCCTTCTGGACCTCTTAAGGCTATTCTGCTCTTATCTGAGAACAGTAAGTCCTTCCATTTGACTACAGTCCAGTCAGCATATTCTCGCGCAAAAGCAAGTCTAGCTCTACGGTGTTGTGGAACCAGTTATGGGGCGCGAACTGGACGAAAAGCCCTCAGGTTTCTTTCTGCCAGTCTTCTTCTAATGGTACGTTCACTCACACTGACATTCCTCACCGCAAAAACACGCGTACGAGCTTCAGTAGCGATGCAAAAGCGATTTCTAAACTCGATGCTGACTACGAAGCGGTCATCTCGAGTCGAAGTGCATCGATGTCGGCCTTGACCTGGCTTGCGAGTGTACGAGCCTGTCTCCCGAAATTGTCTGACGGCATCCCGTACCGTGGTTCCAGGTACACCGAGTGTACGAGCGATGCAACGTTGATGTACACAGCGTCAGCTAAATCCACTACCCTAGCTATACCAGTTGCATCGAGTGGCATTTTTTACAGTCACAAACAATAAACGAACACTACAAACTCAAATTAAAAAATATCAATACACTAGGGCAGAAAAGAACAAGAAATGTTTACACGGTAACGCAAAGGCAACAATGTTAAAAAGCGACTAAATTCCAAAAACCCGTCAGTGACACAAATTTAGGAAATGAAATAAGACTGTAAGTGTTTAATTTATTGCTAGAGTACCCACTTGATAAAAAATAAAACAGTAGATAAGCCATAGTTAACGTAAACAAACAGGGCGACGAATGATAGAGGTGGGCGGTTAATTGTGCCTGTGAGTGTATATGTAAAGAAAATTAATAAAGGAAATAATAAAAGAACAATATTATTCAACCCTTTCCCTTAAACTAGGCTATACCTGTATCTTAGGGGGCAGTGTCCGGCTATAGGGGTACGGTTATTATAATTCGTTCGCTCATTGTTTGGACGTTATGTTACAATTATTCAAGGTCTAATTAAATTATCTAGCAACAGACCTCAGATGTGACGAGTTTCATTCTTATCAGATATCGATACCGTACACGTCTGCGGAGTTTCGCTACCTAATTTAATTTAACATTGTATAAATAGTATTATCTCCCTTTCTACAGTACCTATCTTCATACATTTACAGTATCAGATACCTTGTAACATCTTACAAGTAGGGAGAATGTAGGAGCCTGATTAATGGCTCTAGTTCAGAAGTATGCACGACCAAGTGCAATGTAAAACGGCTTGATTTATACCTTGTCTGACTTTGGACACTTCTTTACGTAAACGATCAGCGTTAAATATGTGTGTACGTATTTCCTAATGTGCATTTGCTACGAATGCCATCTGAAAGTATTAATGTGCATTTGCTACGAATGCCATCTGAAAGTATGTAGGTACTTATATTGGGACACAACAGATACATAGAACTTGTTTCTATGAACTGCTTTTTTTGCGCAAATTGGTTTTATATTCAATATCAAGTAAGTAAAATGTGGCTACTTCAAAATAACTAGAATGCCGGATGACCTGCGTATACATTGACGAGGCGTTAAAATTGGCTTGAAAATACTGATCAATATAATATGAGTACTCCATATTTTTTTCATGTCAATTTACAACGAAAACGAGACTGTTATATTTCAGTTTTCAGTTAGTTGATTGACAAATTGGAGGAGCTCGTGGCTAAATAATAACAGCCCTCGGATCGATCTTTAGGTTAAGCTGTGCTTGCCTAGGTTGGTCTGTGGATGGGTGACCACCCATTACATACCGAGTTTCCTCCGTGCCTCGGAAAGCACGTTAAGCCGTTGGTCCCGGCTGTCATTTGTAGATCTTTGACAGTCGTTACAGGTAGCCAGTGGCTCAAAAAGTCTGACAACCAGTCTTACCAAGGGGTATCGTATTACCTAGTAGTAACTGGGTTGTGGAGGTCAGATAGGCAATCGCTTCATATAAAATACGGGTATTCAGCTGCATCCGGTTAGACTGGAAGCCGACCCCAACATAGTTGGGAAAAGGCTAGGCAGATGATGTATAATAAATAAAGAACTTGTGTCTATGAACTGCTTCATCATGTAAAAAGTCGTTTAGGAATATTCAGAAAATAATAATTCCTGATGATTCCGGATGATGACCTGCGTATACTTTGACGAGGCGTTAAAATTGGCTGAAAATTCTGATCAATATAGTGTGAGTACTCCATATTTTTTTCATGTCAATTTACAACGCAAACGAGGCTGCTATATTTCAGTTTTCAGTCAGTTGAATGACAAATTGGTGAAGAATTAATTCGGAATAAAAGTTCATTGTATGTATGTTCGGTACAACAAAAGACAAATATAAATCCCTAGAATCTGTGGCTTCCAATCTGTTTTTATTGTTGACCGCAATAAGCTTTATTTACTTAAGGGTCTGTTTTGTGACCATTTGTTACAATTAAGGCAATTTCATACAAGACTCATAGCGATGTTAGGAGCTTACGAAAGAGACAAACTTTCTGAAGTATATTAATATAATGGTTTTATCATAATTCCTACTAAAAACAAGACATTTTTGAACACAATGTAGAAAGCACCTTTATGATGAAATGTATTTCCTTAGGAAATTTAGCCAATTTTTCTAAGGAAATACATGCGATGGTATTATTAGTAAGAACTAGCGCACAGCGATGTAAATTGGATATGCCAAAAAGTGTGTTGCTGGGAATGTTCTGTTGTGGCATTAAGTCCGCCTATGTACTTAGGGATCCGCTGGATGCGAGTCGCACGGGACCGGTCAATATGGCGATACTTGGGGAAGGCCTATGTCCAGCAGTGGACGTCTTTCGGCTGAAATAATGATGATGATGATGTACCACTATTGTACATGAAGTTTAAATAAATGTTCTGGAACTAAGAATGACTATACCATTTTGTTTAATTACCAAGGAGTTCAGTATAATCCTTTTCTAAAACACTCGTGGATGCCTATTATATTCCTGGTTTTCCTAGGTTATGAATTATTTTAATCTAACTTAACGGACTAAATTGTCAGAAGATAACATATACTTACCTACCATACTCTTTTACCCGACTGCCAAGGAAGGGTTATGTTTTACGCGCGTATCTTGTATGTTTCTTTGTTTCTCTTTTACCTCGTATTTTCCAAATGGCTGCAAGCCCACCCGCAATAACACCAATTTATCCGTGATCATAGTGCTTGCAACAGCGCCGAAATATCGGGAACTCAAACCAAATAGTAAACATGTTAAATATCCCGTTTTCAGTGTTAATGATTTGTCTGTCTCCATTCAATACCCAGGTGGTAATTAATTAATACCCATAGGAAACGTTAAGGGAAACAAGCCACTAAAAGTCTCGTGTAATTTATTGTGTTGACGTATTTTATGCATTTTGTGTACAGATGCCAGCACATCAAGCTACTACAATCTGTCAAATTTCTTTTATAGATTTTCAACTTTATCGCTAAAGCATTAGATTCAAAGTTGATTGGGAAAATTTGACAGTTTCGGGTAGTTTGCTGTGCTGGCCTCTGTACACAGGTGTGTTGGTACTGTATAGCAACAAATGTTGGTAATTTAGGCCGTGTTAAATAATTAAATTGTCCTTCAAACTATTTTACACGCACGTTACATCAACTTGGTTAATATACAAAAAAATATTAGTACTTGGATTAGTCTAGGTAGGTAAACGAAACTACAATTTTTTAATGTTTGCGTTTTTGATGACGCATGTCACAGAGTAAATGGACCTTGACAGAAGTACAGGTTCGGCACTTGTAACCTGTTCTGTCTTTATGGTTAGGAAAACTTTTAGAAAAAAAAAATTCAGACGAGTTAATAAATACCACTTTTTGGAAGTCGGTTAATAAAACGGGACAAGCCGTACATGATGGGTTCCGTACCACCGTACGACATTAATTTAACACTACTTATTTAAAAACATAGATCGTATGTATGGCATTATTAAAAAAGAGAAAACGCGTAAATAAAATATACATAATTATCCGCCCGTTGTGTCACCCAATGT
The DNA here is from genome assembly GCA_910589295.1 of Noctua janthe. NCBI lineage: Eukaryota > Metazoa > Arthropoda > Insecta > Lepidoptera > Noctuidae > Noctua > Noctua janthe. Next base: position 7,811,085 of record OU342561.1, read on the forward strand.
GAAATATTTTCTTTTATGAATGTAACTTATGTGGTGTACATAATAAAGAATATTCTATTCTTTTCTATTCTATTCTAAATTGATGTTATAGCGGACATAGTAATACACACTTTTAAATATCTACAGATACAGCCCTGTGACAGACGGACGGACAGAGAGCGGAACCTTTGTGAGAGCCTTTGGGTACGGAACCATAAATAGCCTTTTATTCCAAGAAACACTAAACAGGACAGTTATTTAATCATTCGTAGATACGTACTGGTTTACGCAAAACATCGTCGCAAATCCGTATCTTCTCAGAACATTTTGATTCCACTCCGTTTCACAACGGGCTTTGTAATCATGGTAATGGGCTTAAGTTTGGGAACTGACCGGTTCACAATACCGCTGAGACTATCCGCTGTCCATCTCACGTTGACATGGCAACAGGGAGTAAGCAACCACCGAAGCAGATTTCTGTTGTCAACCAAAACAAAGCAAATGTACCAGTTTCAAACTGGTACATTATTACCTAAAATGAATTGAACAGCATTCCGGGCAGCTTGGTCAAATCAGCTGTTTCCTACATAAGTGCAATGTGCAAAATGTGCAAAATGTCTATATGGGGGGCTCAGAATGATGTACATCAGTACATCGTGGTAACCGTTTTCGCGTCGGTGTCTCATCCAACCCGTATATACTATCCATCAATGTTTCTTGGCTCTATAGTAAACCCCATTCATCTCTCCATAAGCAGTGATATTCTAGTGGTGTAACCGTCGGATTGCCAGGTCTCGAGTTCGAACCCAAAACACGCACACGCACCTCTGATTTTTCGGATTCATGTGCGTATTGTACACTTGTTTCGGTGAAGCAAAACATCGTGAGGAGACCAGCATGAACCAGCACGAGATATTTCTCGACGGCATGTAAAGCCAAGTCAGAGGCCCATGGGCGGCATAAAAACTCTGACATTAGGCATTAAACACACGATAAAGAAGAAGATCTCTCCATCTCTTTCCAAATCAATTTTCTACTCAATTCAATTACCCAGCTTACACAGCAAGCTAAGCGAGCGTGAAGGTAACGAGCTCTCTGAAAGTCTATACTAACGTAAACTAAATCAGACCGCATAAATAAGATCGCTGACGTTCGAGACCCAGTTCAAGTGGTCACGTTTGGTTCAGAGCGGGAAACGAAGGCAAATATTCTGAAGCGAAATGCAAAGCGTCGTTGATTTTTAGTAAGGATCCTTTTGAACGACCGTGATTGATTAAAGTACTAAGTTTCAAAGGTTAGGAACTGTTTTTATTATTTATTATTTATTTATTTATTTATGTACACACAAAATACTCAACAAGACATAACATTAAGATAGAAGAGCACAAAGGTACTGCTTATTTCATGCGAAATCTCTTCCAGCAGATCTGCGAGAGGAAAGTATGATTAGAAATGTAGACACAGTGTGTAGAAAAGACAAAACAGGAAAATTGAAATTGGAACTTAAAACAAAGTTGACGCGCTCCCTATTACATGAGACTCAATATATTTGAGTCTCATGTAATAGGGAGCGCGTCTATTGTCATCATCATCATCGACGTCATCTGCCTAGACTTTTCCCAACTACTAACTAGTTGGGAAAACTGGCATTCAGCTGCATCTGGTTAGACTGGAAAGTCTAACCAGATGCAGCTGAATGCCAGTATATTACATGGACCGACTGCCTATCTGACTTCCACAACCCAGTTAGTACTGGGTAATTATAAAATATTGCCATCAACGCAGCACAAATCAAAAAATCTTGATGAAGAGACCTAATAAGCCCTTGTCCGACCTGGGAGTTGATCCCAAAACTCATGATCAGTGGTAAAGCTTGCGACCACTACACTGACGAGACAGTTCTTTGATTCTGTCCTCAATATCATCAACATAATATAATTACACGATTTAGTTTTCGTTGTAGATTTTGAATGATATTTTATTTTGCAGCTCACACACATTGCTACTATCACCATAAACATCACCTATCAACGCCTGTATTAAAGCAATATTGTTTGCATATTCCCCTTAATCATATGCTATTGTTTCGTGTCATACATTCGACAACAAAATTTAATTATGCATTACAGCTGATATTCTGTACATTTAATTAAACTTTCGCGGTATCTACATGGACTACTTAATGCAGACTTCCCGAGTACAATTCCGGCGGTTCTACATAGAATGACAAAATCTTTAGAAAACTGGTAGAAGGTTGACTTAATACTGAGAATATTGTATTAATTTATATTAAAATATTTCTGAAATGCAAGCCCTCTTTTTGGTAAAAGCTATGTAATGAGGAGATCGTGGCTAAATAATAACAGCCGCTTGGGTCGATCTTAAGGTTAAGCCGCGCTTGTCTAGGTTGGTCCATGGATGGGTGACCACGTATTACATACCGAGTTTCCTTCGTGCCTCGGAAAGCACGTTAAGCCGTTGGTCCCGGCTGTCATTTGTAGATCTTTGACAGTCGTTACAGGTGAGTCAGTGGCCAGCAAGTCTGACAACCAGTCTAACCTAGAGGTATCGTATTACCCAGTACGAACTGTGAAATACTTGTATTCAGCTGCATCCGGTTAGACTGGAAACATACCCCAACGTAGGTGGGAAAAGGCTAGGCAGATGATGAGCTGTAATGTCCAGTCCAGTTCAGTAATTTCAGTTGCTTGTAGAACTACCTTCGAAACACTTTTTGGATTGCTTTTTATGTTATTAAATTTTTCAACTCAGGTTAGCTTATACTGTAGTGCACTTGCACCTGATAAAGACTTTGTTAAGACCTTCGTGGTTTATACCTTTACTTATATTTCCATTTCTTTCAATTCAAGAAATATCTAGATTTTTAAAGAGTGTTTTTGTTCTTACTAAAACGTATATGTCAGACGTGTTGCAAGGAAGTAATTAGAAAATTGACTTTGCAGTAGTGTGCCAGTATGTACTATACTTTAAATAGCATTTTTCTAAACGAGTGACTTTTTTAGTCCAAGTATTGTACAAAGTAACTGTTCTGCCCTTTTCTGTGGTAGTATGTAGACAAAGAGTCATAAACGTCTGAATGTTGCGGTTGCCCGCTATTTTGTGTGGTGTACCCGCACATTTTAATGGAAAAACTTTATTTATTAAAATCCTTCATTCAAATAGTACTCGCGAAACAATGGCTCCGTGCCTCATAACTGCAACGTTTCTATAGGATGCATGAAAAGGGGTATTTTATGTTATGAACTTGTAGTTAAGTGTATTAATATGCGTTTTCCTGAGGTGAGCCTTATGAGGCGTGTCGGTAGTATGTTTCAAGGCTCTATGAGCTTTAGCGTTCAGACTAATCGCAATGTGTTGGTGCGGCGAGCTGAACACCTATTATAACTTCCGTGGTATTATTTATTTCCTGGATATTTAGGCTGATATAGGTGATGAATAGGTGATCAGCCTAAATGGCATTTTTAGAATTGTTTTTCTTCTTTTAGATGGTTAATAAAACAATTTTATTAAATGATCTTGACTAGCTATTTAATGCAATTTAGGTTGATATCACGGGGCATCTGCGGAATATAGCAACTGCCGGGATCTGTTATAGAGAATGCTGTAAAGCCCATTTATCACTGGCTTCGCACTATATCCATAGGATTTTCTAATTGGCTCTATATGAATCCATTTACTGATAGAGATGTGATGATGCTGCCATCTCGCCGATTTCGGTCACAGCGACTGCAGTCGATGGCTTTCTAGGGAGGTTGTCGAGAGCTTTGGTGTGCTGCTATATCATGTGCTCTCAAATGGCTAGCTTGGAGTTTTTCGGCCAAAGCAAAATAAATAGCACGCAAAAACGAATTTTGCACATAGCAAAATACATAGCACGCAAATTTGTGTGTGACATCTCTGCCAGCGTATGCCACGCTCAAATGCACTTCATTTCGCTTAAATCGTCTATCAAGTTAAAATCTTTTCCCAATTTCGAAAATAACTTAGCAGCTCGTAGGGGCGCTGTTAGTAAACACAAATGTCAACAATTTGTCCAAATAGCGCATTTAAATTCAGTTCAATATTTCACCGCGCGCACTCTGTTCTGTCCCTCTAGTCGTTTATTGTGACATTCAGGCTTTAGGCCTGCTTATACGATTAACTTCATTATGACAGCCTCTAAGCCCCCGCCGAAGAAAGGCTTTCTTCTGAACTTATATTATTAAAAGTTTGTTATTACAGAAGGAGATAATAAAATGTACCAAAGTTGGGATGTAAATGACAAAGAAAATTTGTATAAATGTCCATACGTAAGCCATAATGAAAGAACGAATACAAAGGTATTTTGTTTAATAAAAGTATTCAGACACATTTCAAACTTGAAATAGACTGCCATATTAAAGTTTGGGAAATGTATATTTACCGAGATTCTTCTACTTCTTTCACCCAGTTAGCGGGAAAACGTAATATTATCATGTGGCTCGGAGTTTTTGTGTCGGTCATAATGAATGCGGAGACAAAACATTTCCTAGCTGTGCTAGTATGAAAATAAAAATAGAGAGCTGAATCTGTGTCTGACCTAGGACGGGGACTCAATGGTGATGTAATTAACCTAGTTACAAGCCACAACTTTATCTGGCGTTAGGTGGCAGTATTTTTATATTACTTTTGAGTCCACTCTTTCAAATTAATGTTTGGAATGACACTGACAAAAAGTCTCAAAAAAGTTGGAAACGGAACTAAGAAACAAAAAAACTGTGTCATGTTTCTCTCCACACAATCGTCTTTGGCTTATGCGCGCAAGTCCATATGATAAGTAACTGAGCTGGTCCTGCCATCTCCACCTTCGTATGATGCTATTATATGGCGTTTTGTGAGATCGTTTTTCAATTCAGCCCATTACATCTGACATGATGACAGGACGAGCTGGACAAAACCAACGACCAGTCCACATTGGCCCTGATTCGAAGGATTTGAAAGTCATGGGGAGAGGCCATTTCCCAGCAGTGGGATGACATGGGCTAACAGTAACATAGGTCATAGCAAAGGTAGGTCAGTACTCAGTATTCACGCCACAACAAGTCCCTATTATTTAATTATACGTGTCGCAGCGCCGGTATCCTCGCTATGCAGAGACCACCCAGAGGCCACAAACAGAATTTATTAGTGGCAGAGCAAAGGTCAGGCGGGAACCGGGAAGACCTGGATGAAGACCACAGAGAAAAGAGAAGCATGTCATACAAGAGGGGAGGTTAATGCTGAGCAGTGGATGCAACAAAGCTGTCAATGCAGGTGACTAATGATGATAAAAGTTATATTTAAAAGTTGAGAACGAAATTCTGGGTCATAATCGTAAAAATAATAGTACTCTAAAGCATATAAGGTGTAAACAGACCCTTCACGAAGCAGTAAACTAAGCATTCTGTACATCAAACTAAGTAACTCTACACAAAAAAATGTTGTTGGGAAACGACTTTCTTTTTGGGGTGAAAAATCACGGGTTACGGTAGGACTCAACGTAACGCACTCAAAACCTTGTGCTGATGGATGCATTGTACGAAGTGAGGGAGTCGTAGAGGTATTTAAAGTAACAACATTCAAAACTTGTTAAAAAAAAAACGAACCTTCAATATCTCCGTAACTAGAAGGTTCCCAGGTATGGTCCAGAACAAAAAAAATATCTCAATGACGGAGAAGAACCTGCCTTTCGGCTTCGCTAAGATCTTTTTACACATATTATGTAGCTACAAAATTACTTAATATTCACGCAACAACGAGTCTTAATTATACGTGACGCAGCGCCGGTATCCTAGCTAAGCAGGAACAGTCAACACTAAGGCCGCAGCCAGAACTCATTAGCGGCAGAGCAAAGGTCAGGGGCGGGAACCGACACGTTTGATCGATAAACTGACCCACTTCATGAGGAGTGTCAACTGCAGTCGGGTTAGGTAAATAGCTGTGTTTCAGTTATATAACGTCAAGCCTGTAATCCCTGAAGGGTATGGCAGAGGTGTTTATAAAAAAAAATTAATCAAAAATGTTTTATTTCATTATTACACGTTGTACATTATACAGTTGGTGGCGTTTCCTTTTAACCATATACAGGGCGTAACAGAAAGGGTATAGTCATATGAAAGGATATGCTGCAGACCATCATCCTCCATGGGTCCAATTTCGTAAATGCGACAAAACTATCAGCTGTCCCATACATTTGGTTCGAGTAGGTATTGACATTTAGTATGGGACAGCTGATATTTTTTCGCATTTACGAAATTGGACCCATGGAGGAATTTGTTCAAGAAGTAGATGCCTTGTGCCAGGAGGCACCGCTCGTTTAAAATCTTTGTATCTAATTAAATAGTACACCCAGATTTCCCTTGTTACGTTTAAGTCCCATGTAATAGGGGGCGAACCTATTGGCATCAACCGGGTCTCCCTGGCCGGTACTTAGAAATTTCTGATGGCAAAACTTGGCTCAATCTGAGAATCGCACCCGTAACCTCATGCTCAGCAGTCGCGCTTGCGAGCACCAGACGTGGTCACTGAAGCTAAATATAGCAAGCATAAAGTACTAATAGCCTCGAGTGGAAATGGGACCAGCGGGTCCTGTATGAGTGGGAAGAAGTGTAATTTTATTCTTTCTTGGACAGCATTGTATGATTTCGTTTTGAGATAGAAAAGCCAACACTGTGAATATCAAATTATGCAGTGAAAAGTTTCAAATACCTCGTTGGTTTAGTGGTCGCGTTACTGCTGAGTACGAGATTTTGGGTTCAATACCCGGTTCGGGCAAAATGTCACTGGTTTTTTCGTAAGAAAATTTTCAATAGCTTTTGCGAAGTCTAGATTTGTGCCTGGTTGATGGCAATAAGCTTGGCCCTAGTTACATGGTAAAATGTGGATGTATAAAATACACCTTTGCCTAACTTTCGGGGATTACATGATACTTTGTTGTGTTCTAATTTTAAAATAACCACACTTTACTGATCTCTGCCGTATGGAGCTCGTGGCCGCACGGGTCAATCTACAAGGTTAAGCCGTGCTTGCCGAGGTTGGTCCGTGGATGGGTGACCATCATTCCCTCCTACCAAGCACGTTAAGCTGTTGGTCTCGGCTGACATTGACATTGGCATTTGTAAATCTTTGACAGTCGTTACGAGTAGTCAGAAGACGAAAGTCTGACATCCAGTCTTACCAACGGGTATCGTGTTACCCAGTTACTGGATTGTGGAGGTCAGATAGGCAGTCGCGTCATGTAAAATACTGGTACTTCAGCTGCATTCGGTAAGACTGGTAGCCGACCCCAACATAGTTTGGGAAAAGGCTAGGCAGATGACACCTAACTGATATCGGCCTGAAAAAACTGGATGGTAACGGATAATTTCTCATCGCATGGAAACTAAATTCTACAGTTGAAAACATGTTTTTCTACCTCATTATTTCTCAGGATCGGACTAAGTAGATGGAATTACGGTCTATAATCCGCGGTGTATGTGTTAATATGGACATGCCTCCGGAATTTGAAATTTTATTTTTTTTCCTCAGGGATTTTAAAATTATAAAGACATATTTAGATAGAGATATTATTCTAATCATCGAAGTAGGAGTAGTATGTCAGTTGATCATTGTACCGGAAATCTGCTTATGTTATCCAATCCACGTATTGTTATAATAACTACCCAATCATATATATTATATTATTACTGGATCATCATCATCATCATCATCATTTCAGCCGAAAGACGTCCACTGCTGGACATAGGCCTCTCCCAAGTGTCGCCACATTGACCGCTCCCGTGCGTCTCGCATCCAGCGGATCCCCGCAACCTTTACCAGGTCATTACTGGATGAAATCGGCAAATATTTTTTTTTTTTTTTTTAAATAATGGATGTCCATGTTACGATTACAAGATGCGAGTTCCATTAATCAACCTACCCGATCCTTGCTCATTACTGTAGATTAATTAACATGTTTTTCTATTAGTGCCTAGTGCATCCTAGGCGTAGGCACCCGTGTAACTTTTTTTTAATTGAAATAATGACGTCAAACAGACAGTGTCTCTATTCCTCCGCGTGTTAGAATAGTCAATAGAGTGTCAGTCATCACGACCGGCTCACCGTCATTGTGTCCTCAACCATTCAGTTCATCATCAATTCCCGGAACGCCTGTAGTTCAAACTCTATTGACATACAATGTATATTCGACGTGATTGCTTTATGTGTGAAGGTTCAATGTTACTAGCACGTCATATTACGACAAGGTCTATTTGTCTTTGAGACAGTTGGATGTTGCCAACCTTAGAGAAATTATAATTTTCAAGGAATTGTTGCCAGAGCTGAAAACGAGGTCGACTACAACAGGCGACGAATATCATTATTAAATACCTAGGAGGTACCTACATTTATGAGAAAGACATTTATTTTACATCCAACAATGAAAGTCGGCTGTTTTAAGTCGTTTTCCCGTCTCATAAACGTCACATCTAAAATAGTTTAATATTCTTAGTCGTACACATTGATATGAAAATGACAAAGACTACTATGTGATTTTCAGTCCCAAGATTTTGTAAATGAAAGGTTTACATAGTATTCCACTACGCAAAGATAGCTAGCTAACAGAGACTTACGGTGTTACTAACAAACTCATAAATTCAATTCCCATAACAAAATCCAAGCGAATTAATGAAAATCGAATGAACGAAGAAGTAGCATTTAATGATACCACGTGTGTTTCCAGAGATTATATTTTAATGAAACTAGACCAATAACAGCAATTTGTATCAATGTAACTTATATCATGTAGACAAAACATGCAAGTAGTCAATAACCAGAAAAGATCAATACGTGTATGACCAGAAATATTAACGTGGTCGAGGCAAATGAAGTTTGTAAGGATCGTAGCAGGCCCTGCCAGGGCTGCGGGACTGTTTGAAAGAGATACCGCGGCCCTGGAACACAAAGGGTAAAGAAGGAACATGGATGGGTTTTAGTCAGTACAAGTCTGACACTCCCTTCCGCTCCGCCCAGAGTGGGGGGGGGAGGGGGTTATTTGATGATTTCCCACCCGAAAAAAAAAAAGGGTCGTAGCAGGTGGCGTTCTGTAGTTTCTGCCTACCCCCATGAGAAAAGGGCGTGATTTTATGTATGTAGGTGTATCTAGGAACAGATTCTATGAGCCAGAAGAGGATTTGTAGATGCATTATTAATAATTTTAAGTAAGAAGGCAAATGATAGCGATACTGGTCCATGGTGAAGCATATAATTCTTAAGAAGCTGATAAAAAACCAAAAAAAAAATGTAATGGTTCCAAAGTTCTTCATTCAAAAACACGACCTATACTGGAACATTGTAGCAAAAAAAAAACTTGAAGATTATACCTGATACGATTCGAAAAGAAAGTTTTAGCAGAAACAAATGAGAATGAATTTATCTTCTTCTTCTTTCGCATCGATGGTACGACTCATTTAAACTTTTTGAGCCCAGTATGTGGCCACGCTAATCTCGGTGTCTATAGTTGAAAAAAAAACCGTTTCATCAAAGGATTTATGAAAGTTACAGACAAAAAATACTTAAATTGTATAACAATTTTTCCAATTTTATCTCCAAAGCAAAAATGTAACTTCAAAATCTATAAAACCGTCGAAGCAAGTCAACTAACAGCGTCATTGTGTGGCCAGATCGTACGTTCAAAGTTATTGAATGAAAATAAAAAAAAGAAGACACCTAAATTGAAAGGCGCTCCTCGCACCAACTAGCGAAGTAATCAGTCCTATGCCAAAGTTGCGGATGTTAACTAGAACAACAACTTTACAATAAACTGCAGTCTACACGATGAAGTTTAAAAATAAACTTCGGGACTTGAACGAAGCTAATTTCTGCTCGTGATATTGTATCGTGTTATTAGTTTTTCGAACGTGGGTTTTTGCTTAATTAATACATGTGGCGACTGATGTTGTGTAGGCAGCGGTAATTTTAGACGGGAATGTGAAGGTTAATGTAATAGACAAGTTTTTTTTGTTTATGGAGCACATGATAGTATCATTCAGCGATCTTCTTCTGCTTAGCGTGTCGATGGCAACCTAAATTGTGTCAGCCCAGAACTGAGCCACTAGTTTGGCGCTTTCGGTAGCGTCCATCAGTTCCATTCAGCGATGCGATTTATAAAGTAACAAATGATTAGATGATGTTTAATTTCAAAATTGGGGTTTCAAAAAAACTTTTACTCGTCAAAATAAATAAACGTGGAAGCGAAGCAGTAGAAGAACCATTGAAACATCTAGAAACATGTACGACATGACAACTTTGTAACGAAAAAGTCGTGGTGTTGTTTAAAAGAGTGCTACACTTTATTGCTCATACACCAGCGGGTAATCCTCTTCCTACTGAGACCCCAAGTGAGCCCCACAGGAGGCCCAAGAAATGCTGGCAGGATATCGTAAAAGCCGACCAAAGTGCTAATAAACTCGACATGAAGGCCGGTGCAGATTGTGCGAAATTGAGAAGATTTAGTAGTAAAAAGGAAGGAACGATAGCATAAAGAAAGGAGGTAGATAATAATTATGTTTGGTACATATTTTTATGACTAGTGAGGTCAACCTGTTACTTAAAGGACATAACAATATGGAACGATTTTACGAGTGACAAGTGACCCAAAACAGACAGTTTCGAAAGAAAATCAATACGATGCAAGAAAAAAGCTTGAAGTAGATTGATAAATATGATTCAATATCTCCTATTCTCAGATTGTATTAATAAGTTTCCTAATAAACCCTAACTTTAGTGTAGCAACTCGTAATTGAGACGAATTCAAAAAGTTTTTGTGGTCTCTGCGGGCGCTGCCTTATTTACTTTTGTTGTAATGAAGCAATTTAGCAATATAATAGGAAGCTCCAATGTTTTTCGGCTACGTAAAGAGGATGATAAGTTTCGCTTAGCCTCTCAGGTCTTACGAAGTAATTATTATACTGCTTCATTTGTATTATCCTTGTGTTTTCTCTGTGGATTTGTAATCCTTAATAATGTTTCTACTTAGAACAGAATGGTTTAGTTTTTGTACTACTAACGCCACGTTACTACCAAACATTTTTTGGTAATTTGTGATAAAAACATTTCATTTGGTTGCTGTGTAAATTCAGAGCCCAATCAAATTAAGAATCCTAGAAGCAGTCCTCATTTACGCAACGATATGAATCCAGCTCGCTAAAACCAATATTACTTATGCAAAGAATACCGACAGTCTTTAGACGTAAGCTTAGCAAAAAGAAGCGCTCCGAGAAAAAACAGGGAAAAATTGCTTTTTATTCCATTACGAAACTGAAGAGAGCGTGATACGATTACAAAAAGATACAGACGGAACATAGAGAGAATTTAGAGAGGCAAACTGGTTAACATAATGCTCGTTTAATAAATTTAATGGATTCAGGAGTAGGTATAGACGGTTATGGAGGCCTTTGATAAATAGCCGATGAGTTGCGTGTTTCTGGAGGGCAGGCCATCATGTTTATAGACTTTGTATTATGTTTAGTGAGCAATATTGAATGATGGGTGTTCTGATTTTGCGGTTTTGTTTTGAATGTTCATAGAAGTAAATATTATAAACATTAATAAATTAAAATAAACTTAAAAAATGGTTCATTGGTTGAACTTGCGATTGTGCTGAAACAGAAGCAAGAACAAGTAACAAGTATTTAACGGAATAATTGTTCTGATGAAACTAGGAACATAAAACAAAACACGTTTCACCCGTAAGCCCTAAGTAATAAGGTTGAAATGTGGTCGACCGGTAGTGCATGGCACATGAACAAATAAGTAAGTTCCTAATATCATATCAGACAAAAATAAAGATCGCGATCGTTACAAATCCAATAACTTTAAGTAATGAAGCTAGTCATACAGTAAATAAGTCTGATCCAATACAGTACCTACTTATACCTAGAAGCAAAGTAATCAGAAAAGAAATAAAAAAAACTAGAACTATTACGAGAAGACATTACGATCATAAAAAGCGGAGGATAAGGTAATAAAAGTCATAAATAAAGATAACATTGAGATACATAACGTTTTCTGCAAATTGTCGATATTGATTATGACCTTGCTTGGCTAAAGTACTAGGCTAACATACAGTCTAGGAGGTATTGAAGTGTTTAACGGGAAGGTCTCCGATCAAAGTCGAAAGTTCCCATTTTCAAAGCACTGTCAAACTTGTGGAAACCATTATAGTAAGGCTCAAAGGCTGGCTATTAACGAGGGACAAGCAAAGTGGAGTGTTGTATTAACCGTTTGTTTAGGAAATAAAAAGTTAATTGCTTAGGTAAATACTTTGGTGTCATTAAGAAAGCTTTAGATATTCTGAAAGATATTAACTGAACCGAGTAACAGTCCCCAGCAGGTTAAAGTTTTTTTTTTGTTATAACAATGTTTAGTTTCCTCGCATTTTCTTTGTGATTGCCATGAATTATTTGACTGAGTTAATTAGGTAAAAGGGACGTTGTGAAAGGTGAGTGAACGTCTGCAAGTCATCATCATCATCTGCCTTTTCAAAACTATGTTGGGGTCGGCTTCCAGTCTAACCGGATGCAGCTGAATACCAGTGTTTTACATGGAACGACAGCCTATCTGTCCTCCGCAACCCAGTTAGTACTGCAAGTCCATTAGTTATAACTGACTGTATGAAGGATGATGGCAAGAAAGGAGGTATCTGATGAGATGACAAGTAATAGAGACGTATGGAAGAAGGAGACATGCTGCGCCGACACCAAATAAATTGAGAGAATGGTAGGAGAATGGAGATGATTTCGATCACAAGCATTTTTTTTTAAACGTTGCGCAACACTGTTAATTTCTTCTGTATCATTGGCAGCTTCGTTTCAGCCACTGCTGAGTATAAAGGGTGTAAATATATCCTTAACATAACCGAAAGGCACTTGTTCTCCCCGTCTTTGTGATCATTTTGTTTCAGACCATACCTGGGATATTGGGGGTCAAAGTTCGGGATTTTTCACCCCAAAAAAAAAAGTCGATTCCCAGCAATAATTTTTGTGTTAAGTTACTTAGTTTGATGTACAGAATGCTTGGTTGACGGCTATGTGAAGGGTCTGTTTACACCCTGTATGTCTTTTATTCCATGCTTCCTTGGTCTACGTAAGCTTCTTTCAGGACATTCCCACTATCTTCAAGTCATCTCCCATCGGTGTGAAGCAGATCGATCCTAGAAAAAAAGATTCTATAACAGTTTTCTTTAAAATTCCTAGCACAGCTTAACTTCGATGGCTTAGTTTAATTCTTGTTTCCCAAACTATGCAAGCTGTTCAAGCTTTTAGCTCTTCCACTTTAGCAGCTATTTTACATAATAATAGAATTGTAAGCTGTTCTATTCAGTGTTAACAAACAAATTCAAACAAGCTATTTAGAGAAAACGTGAGTCTTTGAAGTAATGGGTTACGTACTTTACAGTTAAAGAATATTGTTTGAAAAAGAAAAATCTAGAAACAGAATATAGAGAAAAAGAATGTTTGTAAATGCCTGAAATTGAATTCTTTATCACAATATTAAATCTTAGGTCTTTCGGTTGGCCTCTTTTGATAGACTTTTATTTTTGTCGTGAACAGTTTTGCCAGTAATTTAAACCTGAGTACCTATGTACCAGTGGCGAAGGTACCATACAACTCGATTCCTACCGGATTCCCTTTGAAAAATGGCACAGACAGTATTCTATAGACAAATAATATAATCTATAAACATTTGTACTCCGGCTTACCTCTTACAAAAATTGACTCTTCGCTACAGCTATGTACATAATTTTTAGCAAAAGTAATCAAAATGTTTGCTCTAAAAGAGAAAAAGGCGCAATTTTATTAAAGTAATATTTAAGAAAAAAAATATGCGTAGCAATCTATAGTACTTATGTACATACATTACGTATGATGAATATTGCGGAACTAACAATGAATTAGCATTATACTAGGCATTAAATCAAATTCGAACACAACCACCAACCATTAATTTATTAACAAATTATAGATACTAAATACTAACCACTAGTAAAATAAAAACATTTCTCGTCTAAAATAGCACAAGAATTGAATGCTCAAACTACTTCTGCGATTAACTATTACTCAGGTCGCTAACGATACTACGGTTGGGCCATGAAATAAGCGACTCAGGGGTAATTAAAATCTACTATAACCCGCTTGGGAAGTTTCTTGGAGTTGTACTGAGATATTAATGATACTACATTTTAATTTAATCTGAATTTAAGCGGCTTTGCTTTGTGAACGTAGTAAATATAGAATACGAAATGTTTTATTTATTATGTTTGGAAGAATTAAGCTTGTTTTATTTAGTTTTGTTATAAAGATTTACTGTTTGTTTGCGCGAGATGCTTGTATTTACTTAGGTTCCTTCTAAAACAGTATTATTACATACAATAATATGAATTATTTACCTTCATGCTTAAAAGAGAAAATAAAACATAACATAATAATATAAAATCTGCCTAACATAAAAATGGATTATCTTGGGGTTTATATTAAAAAAAATCGAAAACTGCCAATATTTCACAATGCATTTCCATTATCCTAAACCAATGAAATGACGGATATAATCAAAATTAATTTATAAAGGCAGCGCCCTTCACGAACTTTTCATGAACATTTAAACGTTATTGAAAAGTTCGAGGCACATCCCTATTAAAAGCCTTTGACGCCTGTTAGGCATTTATTTCGTAATCGATTTTCTTACTTGTCTCTACTTGAATTTAATATAAAGGAGTGCATTTTGCCCGCGGCTTCACGTTAGAAAATTATCCAATATGAACATTTTAATATTTGTATAGCCTCGAGTGTCATATGCACTCGGAGATAATGTAATTTTATTAATAGTGAAAGAATTTTTGGGATCGGATCAGTCGTTCCGAAATTACCACCGACATCTAAACTTACTTTACCGCATTTTAATAGTAGTATAGATATTATTTTGCAGCTATTAAAATAGCATTCATGAAAACTTGATGATTGTTTTCAGAACTAATTTCATTAACATGTAATATTCATGGTAATTTAATACGGTTTTAATTATTAATTTAATGTATTGCATTTCGTAAACATTTTATAGCAGGTATGTAAGCAATGCATTGTTAAATATGTAATCATGATTTTATTATACTAACATAATTAATATAATGTTTGGGAAAGGGAGGTCTTTGCCCTGCAGTGGGACAATATAGGCTTATAATAATAATAATAAACCTATCCCAGAAATGGAGCCAATTTTGATAACACCTTTAGATGTAGCCAGAGCAGTTCGTCCGTTACCGAATAGGAAGTCACTGGGACCGGACGGACTGCACAACTTCTGGCTCAAATGGCTTAGTAGTTCACACACTTGCCTGGCATCGCAATTCCAGTCATCCTTAGCATGGTATATAGTTTACTTCGCCTGGTATTCTCTTCCCGTGACAGGTGGGTCACGTGATTGGCCCAAGAATACGTCATCAGTTGCGATACTGTCGATGTGTTGCCACGGTATGTGATTGAATTACCCGAGCAAAATGCATTTTTTAACTTAACAAAGCAATTGTGAACTAATAATTCAATATTTAAATTAATTTAAAACTAAATAGATGAATCACACGAGTTACTAAATAGTTAAGCTAGTTATTAATTTATTTTATTTTCATTCACTAAATGAGAGTCCCTAAATTTACTGAAAAGGACAATCAATAGTAACACTAATCGTGACGTAGTCTTGGGCCATCGTGGGAAGAGAATACCTGGCGAAGTATATTATTATACCATGATCCTTAGAGTCTGGGTCCCTACCGCAGTTTTTAACAACAGGCGTTACCCACCTGCTCCATAAGTCAGGTAGTCCGGCGGAACCTTACGGAAAAGGCCTTGGGTTGTGCGTGTAGCACCACCTGCCAAGCCTTTTTCCAACTATATTGGGGTCATCTTCCAGTCTAACCGGATGGAAAGACATGGAGCAACTGCCTATCTGACCTCCACAACCCAGTCAGTAATGAGTAATACGATGCCCCTTGGTAAGACTGTTTGTCAGACTTTTAGGCCTCTGACTACCTGCACCGACTGTCAAAGATCTACAAATGACAGCCGGGATCAACGCCTTAATCTAAACGTTCCGTTCCGAGGCACAGAGGAAACTCGGCATGTAATGGCTAGTGACCTATCCACGGTTCAACCTAGGCAAGCGTGGCTTAACCTAAGCATCGACGCGAGTGGCTGTTATTATTTAGCCACAAGCTCCTCCGTGTAATGTAACAATTTTAATAATGCGTAATATTTGTAAAGGGTTTTCTATATCGTTTTAGGTACCCTATACCGTATTAGAACATCGACAGTTCTTCGATTAATAATGGTTCCGTGCGCAGAACTGATTACCAATCCAATCCAATTACCAATTAAACATCCTGGCTATTAATAGTTCAACTGTATAAGCTTTTATACAGTTGAACTATTAATAGCCAGGATGTTTACTAGTAGCGCTAAAACTAGACGATAAACATATGAATTAGATATTGAGGGTAAGTGCTTATTTATAGGTCACTGAATTATAAGAGGTTGGTATCGTTATCAGATGATGATAGGTATGTCCAATGATATTAAAAAGAAGATACGCTACGTTCATACTGAGCGGCGTTCAAATATCGTTGCGTTGTTACGACTGCGATAGATAATACGGAACGTATGATACAGAAAGAGATTGCGCTTGAAGTACTTAAATTACGACAATTGTCTGAATTTGTCTGCAACAATTTGCGCGCGCTAGTGCGATATCTACCTTCTTTTTATCTATAATATCATTGGTTCTGCCCATTAATAGATTAGTATAGATTAGTGGGTCAGTCTTTTTACCATAAACAGTTTTGAAATTATATTCCGTGACACCATTCTTATTCCCGTTTTCAGTAACACTAGGCGATACCTAAATGTTGAAATAAAAGCGCGCCTTGTTGCCCCGTTGGTCGACTACTAAGCATAAGGTCCTGGGCTCGATTCCCGGTCGGGAGAGTTATTGCGTTTTTCCATTAAAATTTTCTCAGTAGCAGCCACGGAATCTGGGCTTGTGCCCGGTTGATGGCAATAGGCTCGCGACACAGCACATGACACTAAACCATAACTGGTGAAATGTGGGTGTACTATTAGGGACACCTCTGTCTAATCCTTTGGGGATTACAGGCGTGATGTAATGTTATGTATAAAAGTGCCCTGTTGTATTTTCAGCTTTTGTCGCTGTGCGGATCGTTGAACTTCAAACATTACAATTTTAACTGTTCCTCAATTCAGAATATAACTGCGCTGCTGTTATACAGGTTCTTCGTCATCATTTTGAAATTGCAGTGGTCGCACAGAGTCATTGAATCAACAGTAATCGCTTATTTAAGAGCCCCAATCAATATCTTTACACCCACCATACTTAATTAACAGACCGTCCCGTAACACGCCCCTCCCATCCGTGTAATAGTTAAGCAACATCAATTTGTGGCTAATCTACGCTAACTGCCTGAGATCAATAAGTAATTAAGGTACACGTTACTTGCAAAAGGACCTAAGTACATGTATACAGGGTGTAAACAGACTCTTCAAGAAGCCGTCAATCAAGCATTATGTAAATCAAAGTAAGTCATCAAATCATCATCATCATCATCATCATCAAATCATATTTATTTCTGTAAATTGGTTTACAAAACTCTTTTACATGTCAACATGTTATGTTTTAAAACTAGATGGGCCGGTGTTTCGTACCTGACTACTCTGAGAAGAAACATCCGAAACAAACTCAGAGGTCACCGTCTCTGTTAAAGTCCAGACATAGTACAAGTAACTTTTCGCAAAAATTATTGCTGGGAAACGACTTTTTTTTTTGGGGTGAAAAATCACGTTTTTGAGTCCTACCGCAATTTAATGCACTCAAAACATTGTGCTGACGGATGGATTCAATAGTACGGGGGTCGTAAAGGTATTTAAAGTTACAAAACAAAAAAAAAAAGTGAAAAAAATACCTCTAATATCTCCTTAACTAGAAGGTTCCCAGCTATGGTCTAGAACAAAAAAATGATCGCAATGACGGGGAAAACAAGTGCTTTTCGGCTTCGTGTAATCGTTTAACAAGACCGAGGGTCTTATGTGCCTTTTTAGTCCTATAAAGGAACCTAACTACAGGTAGATGAGCCCTGAATAGAGTTACGGACCATAGGTAATCACATCAGAGCGCTCCTAAAGGATGATTGTGTGTTTATTTTTGAACGTGCATAAAAGAAAATTTATTTTGGGACGAAAACGTAATTTATGTTTTAATTAAAATCGTTTGTATATTTTTTGTTTGCGAAAGATCTTCATTTTAGCGTTATATAACATCACGCTAATATTCCCCGAAGGACTAGGCAGAGCTGTACCTGTGCTGGCTCTGGACTTCTGGTCCAGACCTAGGCAGTACACCCACAATTCGCCATTTTCGTTAAATTACCATGTCATAAACCTATTGCCATCACCGGCACAGATCTTGGCTCCTACCTGCTTCCACGTAAAATTCCTAATAGAAAAACCCAACAACACTTCTTTTACGACCTGGGAATCGAACCTGGATTTATCATGTTATACATTATCATGTTCAGCAGTTGCGCTGAATACTACTAAGTCAATAAATCGGTATTATTATTTCTAGATTAAATCTCCAGAAGATTCTCTGATAATTCCAGAAATCTCCAACAAATGTTTATTTACGAAATATGTTTGATGGTCTAAAAACCACTTAATCTTAGTTCTGAACTTTTGATTGCTTTTCGATTGATGAAAGTGATTTTAAATTACAAATTGAAGATTTTAAAGTTAATGTAGTAAATATTTCTTGGAAAATTGTATTGGCTAGAAGAGTATATTGGTATTCTCACCTCATCTAGGTATTACCTCATCTGTCCAAGCAAGACTTTATAGGAGCTATGCGGGCTACTATTACTCGTAAAATAACCCATTAGGGGTAGTTAAAGATAACGAAAACTAGTTTAATGTTTTCAGTGTTTTTCTTTCAATATTATTAATTCAAAATTAATAATTCTGGTATTACTCGTAGATTGGAAACCGACTCCAATAGAGTTGGGAAAAGGCTAGGCAGACGATGATAATTATTAATTCTAAACAGTATTTCTATCATTAACAACTGGTGGATCTTATCCTTAGCCCATACAGTCCCACTGTTGGGCAAAGTCCTTCCAGGAACTCTCTTTCTGTGCCATCCGGAATTATGAATCGCGCTAATCTACTGATATTATTATGTATACCTGGATACACACTATATAATATATTCAACCACATTACAGTTTAAAATCAGCTCACGTTCGTCTGATAAAAATAATGAAAGTTTCCCATATTTATGACTTTCATTTCATACAAACATACAAATCGGAATAAGCCATTCCAAATCCCAAAGTAAAACAAATAAAACTTCGTGGACAACGAGCACTTTTGTATTTAACTAATATCTACGTTTCCATATTTTCGCCACGCGTGGTGAATTCGAACGAATCCAATCGATTAATTTGGCTCAATAACTGTTGCAGCTCTAAAATACGAATAATCGTTAAACCGTGTATCGAATGAGAATACTAGTCGATGCAGATTGGCATTCTGCGACAATTTATACCGATCGTTAAAAAAGAGTAGTTACAGGAAAAATTTATAGTAGCCTGTGTAGGAATATCTTGAGCGTAAGCCATAATGATGAAGTATCTATTGATCGCATTCACTCAACACCCAGTTACTCACAGCGACACCAAATGGCATGTAAAGAGCCCATATATCTTGCTCCCTATTGATATACTAGGATCACTAGTCCATTACCCTATATGCTTTAGAGTGATTGCACATTAGTTGACGACCAACGTCCGTAGCGAGCAGTTCTTCGCTAAAAGCTCGATTCATGCACTTTTTTTGTACATTTTTGTCCAATTTCGTTTAAACACTTTTCATTCGTCGACGGTTTTATTCGAGGACGATGCGACGTTTCAAAAGATAGGGCAACTGAGTGGATATACGATTACCGTTTAACATGAGCTCAAGCTCTACCGTTGAAACGTAATTCAAAATTTTCGTGAAGAGAATTGTAAATGAATATAAAGCATTCAAATAAATAATTTTTAAAAGTTGGTTAAAAACAAGACTTGCTTTAGAAGTTTAGTAAATTGAATCGTTACATATAAGTGGTTAGGTTCAACGATGTAACCTACATTAATAAGAGAGGTTCATTCAACCCCAAAATGCTGATAGCCTATCCCATTGCCACCCCATATACAACCTACATCGTCCGATTACAGCCAGATATGGCAACCAGGCTCCGCTATACGTGGCGTATTTAGTGGTCTGTACCGAGATATACACGATAAAGGCCATACAAACGGATAATTTGCTATCACCAGGAGACCAGGACGGTATAATGGCCCATTCGCTTGGAACTGTGATACAGAGGCGATTTATATCAATCAATATTACAATGGGATATCGCAACGCTTGAATAGGCTGCAGTGAATAGTTTATGGCGTGATAGGGTTAAATTGCTGCAGATCTTAATGGTTACATGAAATTGATGGAGGACGCAGTTGTTGGATATTGCATATTAAACTCTGATATATATATCTTTTCTCGAAGGCTTATGGTGTTCCTTAGACCTGATGTTAATCATAATGGTATACATATTCGACCTAATAGACACAGCAAAGATGAATTATAAGTGTTTCAATATACCACTGCTGGGCAATGGCCCTCATTATCCTTCCAGATACTCTTCTCCTGCGCCACCTTGAACTACAATCTGGAATTATATAAAAGAAAATGCAGGACACAGGGGAGATTAACCAAGACACGGAAAACCTGCTCGGGTGGTTGTTTATAGATGAGTAATGCTAAAGAGTGTAGTGAAGTCTTCAACAAACGATGGAACAGTTCGTTTCTTAACTTCGTGTCAAGCGTATCCTGTTGATACTGATGGTTTAAAACTGCAGGCCGAATTCGGGGATGACCCAACTTAGATAGCCATAGACATGCTGCTCAAAAGTTGCCAACGTCATCATCATCTTCCTGTCCTTGTCCCATTCAACTTGAAGTCGGCGCAATACGTTTTCTTCTTCCATTCTCCCCTGTCCATGATGAAAAGAGAGATATCATTAATGAATCCATCGTACCCCTCTCTATTTTTTATCATGGTTGCGCTTTGAGGAATAAACATAAAATATTTTTAATTTGGATTTGTGAGCGCAACTAATGGTTGCACTACGAGGAATTTAGTTGCGCTTTGAGGAATACCCCAAAACTGCGGCGTGCAAGTCTGAATACAGTTGATAACTTTATGACTGTTTTACAAAAGATGCATATTCAATCAGTTATCATTCGATTCAACAGTTCTCTTCCAGCCTTTATCGATTGGCTTATCCTAGTCCAACATAGTTACATCCCTATGCGAGCATTGTTCTTGGAACTAGGTTACCTGTCCGACCAAAGGGAATGGGGACGCCATATAAACAATCTCCAACCTCAATCATACGTCGTTATAAGGAAGTGTATGAATCTCGGATGAATTATTTATTTATCTTGCCCTCGACACGTGTAAATGGTGGTATCACTTTCTTTCTTTCGGTCTGTCTGTTGGTTTCCGTGTAAACAGATTGACGTGAATAGGTGCGGTTTCATTTGCGGGTTGTACTTTTTGAAAGACCGTGTGCCAAGTGTGAGTTCCAGTACTGAATTCCAGTTTAAATAAGTTATTTCATACTCCTTGATTGAAGGAGACTGGGTAGTATAGTATAGTATAGTATCGCTTTAATATCATAGTTTTGGTGTCGGTACGACTCGTCAATTGTTTCTTGTTATATTTCTTATATTGTTCTAAATTGGTCTTATATTAGGTCTTTACCTATGAAATTGGAGGTTTGTATGAAAATTTTAAAAAGATTTTTTTTTGTATTTTTTATTTTATTTTAGCTTATCTAGCTTTTTTATCTTTCCGATTTGACGCAAGTGCTTCAATGTCGTTTTGACACTAACTCCAAGGCCCGCAGCAAGCTTAGCCGTAGATTGAGTTGGATCCGTTTCCACTACCGCCTTCAATTCGTCGTTGTCGACAATGGTTACCGGCCGACCGCGAGGCTCATTCTTCAACTCAAAATTTCCAGATTTAAAACGATTGAAGTAACTATTGTTTGCGCAGTGGCATGTCCACGTAGGAACTCATATTCGAAAATTGTACGAATTTTCAGTTTATCCATGGCGCCAAAAACTACCACAATTTCACAAAAACAAAAAACTATCTAAAAACAAACGACTGAATTTGAAATTAAAAGAACACGGCCTTCGAATAAAATTTATTTGAATTTCGAATTGCGCGCCATACAGACAATTAAATCTGAAAATGCTGGTTATTAAATCTCCAATTACATAGGTAAAGACCTATTATGTTTTAAATTAATAAGACAGATCCTTCATTCATTGTTGATTCAAACAAGGATTAAATTGCCCGCAAGGAAAAAGACAGGACGATGGACTGATTTCGAGCAAAAATAATGATGAAGATAAAAATGTATGATAAACTCACAACACCGTTTGCCCCTTTCGATCCCCAGGGGTTGAAATGGGTTCATATCTTTGAAGGTATTTACGGATACGCATGCATTTCCCTATTTACTCTGAAATACGATTGGAAGATATTTGAGGAATATTGCATATCACACGTACGTTTTACAAGCTTTTTTGTTTAGTATTTCGTCAAAGGAGAGAGACTCGGTTACCATAAAAATGAAATTCCAAACATGACCCGTGAAGCGTCAATTGCACGGCTGTTTTGCCGAATGAAAAAAAAAGAGATGTTTGAAACTAATATTACTTTAAACAAATTCAAGTTTAAGGCGTTTGAAAATAGGAACCATAACAGCACACAACCACACAGCGAGGCCTAAAGTTTATTCATACTGTTAAATAAAACATAGTCACAAAACAACATATTTAATAAGATATTTCCTGTTCCTGATTGCCATAATAAAGTACCCAAAACATACTGAAACAAAACATAATGTATACAAGCGCGACAACAAAGTAAACAATTAAAAAAAGTTATTAACGTAAAAGCCTTTCGGCTGGGCCCGGTCAGCCCAGTTGTGGCGACATAGGGCTACAAGGTCAGCACACACTCATACAGGTGGCGAAGACACGCCCTGCTCTGGTTTATAGCTAAACGAAAGTGACGCACCAAATTATTATGTTTGACAGGGGAAAAGGGTCAGAAAATCGCTAATAATATGTCGTGATTGCCTGGCCGAGGGTCGAATTCCTGTCGTTTGGGCAACTATGAGCTAATTGTATTTGTAGCTGTCGAATTCGCTGTTTATCACTTCAGTGATTACCAAAATCAATTATAAAGACTATTTTCAAACCCAATTATAAAAAACTAGAACAATAAAAACACTTTTCATTTGTCTAGTTTGTTTAAACCGTTAACTCCCACTCTGTTTCCAATTAAGGGTAAACGTTCCACCGTACTGTCTGTTAAGATAATTTCTAAAAATAAACATAATATCCTTTTCAGTTTAGCCTAAAGCTGATCTAAAAACTCAGCAAAATTTAGGCTAACCTTGAAACCCTAACGTCGCCCTCATAATCGTTACACCTCAAAATGTATACTGTTACAGCCACAGAGCAAACAAAAAACAAGTACGTAAGTACTACGAAAGGTAATTTGGCGCTATCTTATTTATGTAATTACTCTAGTATTGCAAACATTTGACCGCCGTTACGGACCGTCATTTGTAACATGCCGGACTAACTAAGTTTCCGTATCAAATGCTCCTACACACGATCCGGAGTTGCGGAGACCGAGCCGCAGCGGGCGTTTGAGTTCGCGGCCATAAAAACAGCTCGCAAAAATAAAATAAAAACAAACCCCATGCCCATTTTTATTCCTATAAATATGGACATCGTAAACCAAGTAATAAAGTAAGTGAAGCCACGAAAATAGCACTTGGAGTCAATAAATTGTCGTGTTCGGACACAAACTACCGGCGTAAGTTAGATGCTATTTTGCTTACGTCTGCAAATATGGGTATAGTATACCGTAATGGCCAAACATACATTATTATGTGCAGGGAAGATTTGTAACATTTGTCGCTTGCAATGTGTCTGGTATTTAATTTAAGAACAGCTCGGGTAGCCTGGACTCCGTAGAAATGAGATTCATGCGTAGTAAAGGCAAGTTACTACGAGTACATGGAAGATGAATGTAATTTCAAAATGACTAATAAAATCACCAAGCCTGAAGCGTACGGCTTCAAACTTCAAAGGCAACTCGTTGGTTTCATAGCCGAAAATTAATAGCATGTAGAACCTCCATCTACAGCTTATGATTTAATACCAACTACGGCCACAAAATACCAAAATGGTTCCCGAATAACGTTTTAATTGAAAATTCGAAATCTAATAGACGTCTCAGATTAAATTGTTGTGGTACCTAAAAGCTTTTCATAAGATATGAAAGCTAGAATAGGAATTAATAATAGAACAATAGTATGTATTTCATTTATTAGAGTTCACACACTCATGATATCTACAATATAGTGAAAAGACTACCTAACACGTCAAAATGGTTGAAAATAATTGTCAGTATTTGTTTGTATATCAGAAAAAATATACTGTCAAGAAATCAAATTTATGTTCACTTCTTTAATGTTATTTTCTCGTAAAGTTTAAGACTACATTTCACAAAGAAACTTCATGACATTGGCAAAACTTTACGATGAAGTTTCGGTTTAAAGCCTTCGGCGCTGTATATTTGTAGCCTGAAAATCGACTCGAAACTCGAACATTTTCCAATAAATGATCTACTGAGATTGGTTTAAAGACTTATATTGTAAAACATGGTAAATGAAAAATATTATTTTCTTTTTAAGGAGATTCAGTGACATTTTTTTTTAAATTTAATGTAATAAAAACGAGTTTCCGCTTTCTGATTAAAGCGCAGGTGTCACATTAATGCAAAGTCCACTTGGCACAATTTTTCCCGACTTTGGAAATATTTTATCTCTATACGAATAATAAATCCCGACATTAACATCAACGTCAGCATTACTAACCTGATTCTTCGTTTAAAATGTAACCTTTTTAAACTTGGCTGCTTCAGACCGGTCCTATTTACCCTGATTTGCAAACGCTAAAGAATAATTATAGTGGAAGATAAAACTCGCATTTTTAACTGCAGCTTTCATGCAAAATTTATACGACATTAAAGAAGAGAAAATGAGACAAATAAAAGTGTTGAACAGAAAAGTAACTCGACCAAATGTCATGTTGTTTGAACTTCACGACAACATTTTGCTTTTGTTTAAGTTGGTGCACACAAAAAGATCTCAAAAGTTTCGCGTCCTCTCTAGTTTTTCAACTTCCTGTTTCTAGAAGACAGACTAGAGTTTTCTGCTGAGAAAGGAAACACTTCTTTACTTAAATAACTTTTAAGTTAAGAAAACTGCTCTGAATTTTAATTTTTTTTTAAGTTTTCTATTTTTGGTGGCGAATAACTTGCTCATTTTGTGTAATATCCAAAAAAGTTTTAAGTAGAAATTCATTTCAAACCAAAAGACGCGACGATGAATATTATCTTTATACACTAAAAGAAAAAGAAGAGCGTAGAAAAAACGATATAAAAAATGACAATCACTATGATGAAAACACAACTTTGTTTGTCATATCTATCACAGACAAAACTCTGCATTTTATGTAAACGTGGTGTGCCCCGATACTTAGCACCTACTTATTGTTGAAAAACTCGTTATTGTGTAAGTAGCAAAAAGTTGATAAACAGATTGCACAATGCCTATTGTGGAATATACTTCCCCTTGTCAGGAACTTGTGTTGTGAGACAAATGTTTTTCTTTTTGTTTGTGCAAATGTCTGTAAACTTGTTTCTCAAGATAGTTGGGATAGTAATTCGGTCAATTACAAAGTGGACTACATTAAAGTACAAAGTAACTTTGAAAGTAATTGTCGTTTAGAATTTTATTTTTTAAGTGACATAACTAGCTCGTAGCTAAATAATAACAGCAGCTCGGGTCGATCTTAAGGTTAAGCCGTGCTTACCTAGGTTTGTCTGTGGATGGGTGACCGCCCATTACATACCGAGTTTCCTCCGTGCCTCGGAAAGCACGTTAAGCCGTTGGTCCCGGCAGTCATTTGTAGATCTTTGACAGTCGTTAGGTAGTCAGAGGCCCAAAAAATCTGACAACCAGTCTTACCAAGGGGAGTCGTATTACCTAGTACTAGCTAGGTTGTGGAGGTAAGATAGGCAGTCGCTCCATGTAAAATACTGGTATTCAGTTGCATCCGGTTAGACTGAAAGTCGACTCCAATATAGTTGGGAAAAGGCTAGGCAGATGATGATGATGAACTACCATAACATTACGGAAAAAAAATCTTTGCTCTCGATTTGAAACCGGAAAATGTATGAAACCAGCAGATAAAATAAAAAAGTGGAAGTTTCCAACTCGTTATTTCGGGAGACTTGAAACAGAATAATCCCTTACAAATGATTTAAAAATGGACGTTTCCTTAAACGGATTATCCATTTTTTTGTGTTTTTCTTTCAGCTTTACAGATTAATAAATGATGTGATTCATTTTCCGAGAAGAATTGCGAAAATAGGCATAAATTTGGTTTTCATTTATGTTGTGTTTCTGTTATTGTGTTTTGGTTAGGTTTTCGTTACAGTTTCGATGCATGAGACAATCAATCACCTGGATGGTTGCATCTCTATTTGTATTGACACCAATCAAAACCAGATCGGGATAACCTGTCCAGTTCAGCCTTTCGTAGGCTTCGTACCGCATCACTATTTCTTCATTCCAGTTTTATTCAACAGTAAAAGGTCTAGACTTAATTGAATTTGAAATTGGATGACTTTTAGTTCTAATCTTTCGGACTAGTCTCAGAACTTAGGCCGTTCTACAAACTTCACAAATTAGGGATAACTTTTATTGAAACATATATCAAGAGCCATCATTACGTTTAATCCTTTTAACCCTGCTTACGCTGACGGAAAAATAAAAATGCCAACGTCACAATTTCACAAATGCAGACTTGACAGACATACCGACCCTTGTCATTAAATTATCAAAGATGTCCTAACTCACGCTTTACGTTGTTTTAGTAGAAAAATGAAGAAAAAAATAACGTTTTCAGGTCGCGCTTCCCTAGTACGAGTGTCTTGTTATTTTTGCATGCAAGTATGTAGTATATGCAGGTACTTAGTGAAGAGCCGTCAGGCTGCGGTGCTAACAAGCACTACTGCTGAATTCTAAAACATCAATTGTACAGTAAAATGTGAGCAGTATTTTCCGCATAAAAACGGATATTACATTGCATTCTTTTCTCTCTGTCCGTGCTTTCATGGTTGGTTCTGGACATACGCTTTGTTTATTCTGTTATTTGTTTTTCAATCTTCAAAGCGTTTTTCATACATATCGTGGAGATTTTAGGGTAAAGGGAACCTTTATTGATGTTTGTGAATTCACAAAGATGGTGTTATTCTACACATGGAAGTCGTCGTTTGTAAAAGGGGTTTGAATTTAATGGCCGGCCTAATTTCCGCCATTTTCTTATTTTACAAAGTTGCGGCCATACCTAAAACCGATATTAATCGATAGCTGTTATCAATACAAACCAGTTTCGTAAGTCACAAAATATTCTAAAGTGTCACGTTTCCGAGATATGAGCTATCAAAGTTAAAGTACATTGACTGATGGCATCTTCACCACAACTTTGATTTGATCAGCCACGCATAAAACCTGTATCAATCGATAGAGCGATAGCTGTCATTAATACAAACAAGTTTTGTATAAGACAAAATCTTCTATATCTTGTTTTGATACCGACTATCGATTAATACAGGTGTTATGCGTGCCGCAAATTTCGGAGGAGCTCGTGGCTAAATAATAACAGCCGCTCGAATCGATCTTTAGGTTAAGCCGTGCTTGCCTAGGTTGGTCTGTGGATGGGTGACCACCTATTACATACCGAGTTTCCTCCGTGCCTCGGAAAGTACGTTAAGCCGTTGGTCCCGGGTGTCATTTGTAGATCTTTGACAGTCGTTAGGTAGTCAGTGGCCCAAAAAATCTGACAACCAGTCTTACCAAGGGGTATCGTATTACCCAGTACTAACTGGGT
The DNA here is from genome assembly GCA_910589295.1 of Noctua janthe. Classification (NCBI taxonomy): domain Eukaryota; kingdom Metazoa; phylum Arthropoda; class Insecta; order Lepidoptera; family Noctuidae; genus Noctua; species Noctua janthe. The sequence goes on from OU342561.1 coordinate 7,839,269, forward strand.
TGTGGAGGTCAGATAGGCAGTCGCTCCATGTAAAATACTGGTATTCAGCTGCATCCGGTTAGACTGGAAGCCGACCCCAATATAGTTGGAAAAGGCTAGGCAGATGATGATGCGTGCCGCAAATTTGAAAAAAAAAATGGTGGAAGTTAGGCCGACCAGGCTTCATACAAAAATCATCCAAGCCCTTTGTTTTTATTAATTTCAGAGCCTATCAAAGTTGCTTTAAAGCCGATCTAAAAATGGCAGTATTTTCTTTCAAACTATAGGTAAGGTAAGGGTCTATTCGGTTTAACCGTTCCTACAATCAACAACCATTGTTTGCTTAACCTGTACCCGCTGGTGGTTTTATGGAATGGGTACCAAGGTTCGCACAATGATCGAGGTCAGGAACCTCGTTGAAACGCGCCTTGCACAAATATTTGTAGATTTTGATATTGTGCGGGCTTAAACCAATACCTATACCTACAACTGTTCCATTTCCCTGAACCTTATTGACGTACTTTTCATGTTTTTAAAGGTGGTTTTCCTATATCATGATCATTACTTACAATTTGATTATGCACACCTTTGTACCTTTGTACGTGAAAGTATTAATCTTTTATATATTTTCCTTCGTTGCTGTTTTCTTGTACATTTTCGGTAGGTTACTAATCAAGATTGAAAGAATATTACGTTTCTTCTCACGCTGGCAACGACTTGCGAGAACAACAGTTATTTAAATTAAGTATCGGTTCTATCTAAAAGTGTTGTAGAGATCATAAAATTACCTACATTTTCACAATTTAAATTCAAAATCCTATAAAACGCGGTTATGCCTCGTTCAAAGATAACTCGTACGAAATAAAAAGGGTGTCCTCTGATGCGTACGAGCGATAAAAATAAAGCTCATCATAACTGGGTGACTCGAATCTCATTAAACATGTATTGCATAAATAAAACGTGTGTATAAAATGTAGGTTCCTACCGCCTACAAGGTTAATAAAACCATCATCATCCACCCAACCTTTTTCCAAATATATTGAAGTCGGCTTCCAGTTTAACCGGATGAAGCTGAATACCAGTATTTTTCATGGAAGTTAATAAAACCGTATCTTAGTGAAGTAAGTTTCTTTCAGAATTTCTTTTCACAGTAGTGTCTGTCTTTCTATTTACGTCGTTCATTTTTCAGTCCAGCTAGTTAATTAATATATATATTACGCAAAGTAATAAGTAGTTGCAAAACTACTTAGTAGTTCTTCAAAGGTTTTTATTTCAGTTTAAGAAAACGTAATATTTTGAAGTCACTTCAAGGATCTGAAAATCACTTAGGTTTTATGTTAAAATTGCTGGTTTTATTAACCCCCGACGCAAAAAGAGGGGTGTTATAAGTTTGACCGCAATGTGTGTGTGTGTCTGTCTCTGGCACCGTAGCTCTTAAACGAGTGAACCGATTTGGATGCAGTTTTTTTATTTGAAAGCTAGTTTCTTGGCGATGGTTCTTAGATACGTTTTATCAAAATCCGTGCAGCCATTTACTACATATAGGGGATGAAAGTGGAAATGAAAATATTTTCAAATATTGGGTATATTTGAAAATATTCTAGTGGGGATTAAAATTTAAGGGCATGATGTGTATATTACAATTAGACATGTGTTATCAAAATCCGTGGAGCCATTTACTAGATATGGGGGATGAAAGTGGGTATGAAAAATCGATTATTTTCAAATATACCTAAGTGGGGTATCAAATGAAATCGAATGATGTGTATATTACAATAAGACTTATATTATCAAAATCAGTTCAGCCATTTTAGACATGGGGGTGAAAGTGGTGATGAATAATGGAATATTTACAAATAAAATTGAAAAGGATCTCTACTATGCTTTTTAATTTTGCCTTTACCCAGCATGGGGACAACATAACATAACTTTAAGTTCCCACTGTGAGCCCTATGCAGGTTGGTAAAAGTAAGCAGGAAAGTGGGACGGCAAAATATAACATAAATTTAGTTTTAGGCATTTAATTCCACAAAGTAGGGTATCAAATGAAAGCAAATGATGTGTATATTACAATTAGACTTGTATTATCAAAACCGGCTCGGCCATTTTATTGACTTTTCAAATGTTTGTTCGCTTTTCTTTGTTGCGATTTTTTAAATTTTAAATTTAATTTTGTTATTCAGAATAAGACAAACATAAATGGATACATAATAAATGAATTCATAACAATATATTTGAGGCCTTTTAGCTGTTTAAAATAGAAATACGTAGTACCTATCCAACATTTATTATCCTACCTAGGTAATATAGCCACAATGACGTGTAAAGACATTAGTTTCTCCTCAACGACCTTAATGACTGATGTCAATAGTCCATAATGGGTTGTTATGTTCAACTATAAATGACATTTTTATCAATGTGTATCCACAAACAGTAATATTACTCGTAACGTGTTATTCTCTAGCCATTCCCATTATATCAAGATACTAGTTATGTTTCCAATTCACTAACATGACGCCGTAGCAATAATAATTATTATTGTGACGAAACGGATAGTCGGGTGGACGGATATTGAACTACAAACCAGTATCCGGCCGGATAGTCGAGATAGCGGATAGTTTCGAATGATATGCTTACAATTTTCGGTGATGCACTGTAGGTAGTTATTTAATTAACAACATAGCCACAGTGTTGTTTTTGTTGTATATCATGCAGAAATATATGTTTTTTTTTTACTATATCAGTACAGCAGGGTTACTATAACGTCTTAAAGCAGTAGTAATTCCAGTGTGGGAAAGAGACAGAGCTACACACGTCGTCTAGCGCCAACTGTGGCTGTTTGTGTATGTGAGTTTAAATGTTTGTAAACGCACCCATGATACAGGAGAAATTCCTAGTGTGGGGCAACGTTTTTTAAAAAAAAAACTCTTTCCCACACTGGAATTACTACAGCTTTAAGACGTTATGGTACGCCACCTGGTGAATCCCTTCAGCTCGCTACTTATCGTCTTTGAAACGGAAAATTACTACGATCACAAATTAATTAAGTACCACCCTTAAAATTAACTGAAGACTGCTTACAAGCTGAGTCTTATATCAATATTGTCATACAATTAACAGGAAACTTTAACCGGTAATTCCTCAGATCATTTAAATGTTAACATCTGTTAATGGGTCCGCATCAATCGTTCATAGTTCGTATTTGTTTAACCCACATAGAAAGTTTCATAATTAATTTGTTTTGTTTACTAAAACGGTTACAAAGTTTCTTTACAATTGAAGGGGATTTTAATTGAGTACCTTTTATTTGTTTAGAGTTCTTAATTAAATTAAAGATTAAAGTATTGGAATTCGTTAATGATAGATTGGCTGGAGAAGGCAAAAGATAAAATTGAAAAGTATAGGATCTCTACTATGCTTTTTAATTTTGCCTTTACCCAGCATGGGGACAACATAACATAACTTTAAGTTCCCACTGTGAGCCCTATGCAGGTTGGTAAAAGTAAGCAGGAAAGTGGGACGGCAAAGTTTAACATAAATTTAGTTTTAGGCATTTAATTCCACAAAGCACGTGTATTGTGTACATTTTAAATAAATATCCTTTGAACATAAAAAGATTAATTTATTTTTCTCCTTTATGGTTACTCGTGTAAGAGTTTATTAAATGTAATTCCGTCCAACTAACTTATTTATAAAAAGCTTTTAAATCAACAAACGAACCATTACAAAACGTTCCGAGCAAGTTTTCATTTCGAACGAGCAATAAGATGAAATAAAATGAATATTAAATACATTCTCATTCTCTTATATTCTCACAGCTGAAACTATACCGGCAATAGGCCTCCCCTTTTTTTCTGCCAGACCTCCCGGTTCTGTGCGTCCCTTATCCAGGTGTTTACCGCGACTTTGAAGATGTCGTCGACCCAACGAGCTTTAGGACGGCCCTGGTTTCTTTGGCCACCACTCGGTCAAAGCCTAGCTCCAGCGGCCATCTCCACGTCAGTCAGATGTCCTGCCCAGGGGCTGCAGTCTCGACATAGATAGCGACAAAAATCGGTCGTTAAGTCATAACGATGTCAAATTTCTTTAATAGATTTTTAACTTTATTTCGAAACCTTAAGGTTGAAAATCTATTAAAGAAATTTGACATCGTTATGACTTAACGACCGATTTTTGTTGCTATCTATGTCGAGACTGCAGCCCCAGGCCCATTTGAGACGCACCGCCCGGTCCCCGACGTCGTCGTAGATTTTCGTCCGACGGTGGATTTTGGTGATACGCACACGATCTAAGAGGGTTAATATATTAAATAATGATTCAACATTAAACAATAAACTAACTTTTAATCGGAACAGTCTTTGATTTTCTCGATCCGATACGTCACTCGAGGGGCATTCGAGTGGCTCGTGGCTCAATAAGTTATTATTGAGCCACGAGCCGCACAGGTCGATCTTTGAGATTACGCAGAGGTCAGTCCGTGGTAGGTCCGTGGATTGATGACCATTCATTATATACCGAGTTTCCTCCGTACCTCGGAAAGCACACACATTATGCCGTTGGTCCCGCCTGTCATTTGTATCTTTGACAATCATTACAGGTAGTCAGTGGCCCGAAAGTCTGACAACCAGTCTAGTCAAGTTGGTAATCTCCACAACCCAGCTATTATTGGGTAATCCCAGTACTAGCTGGGTTGTGGAGATCAGATAGGCAGTCGCTCCATGCAAATAGCTAGTATTCAGCTGCTTCTGGTTAGACTGGAAGTCTACCCAAACAGAGTCGGGCTATGCAGCTGATGATAACTAACGTCTAATCGGAAGAGTCTTTGATTATTTATATCTGATAAAACTCTTTTCTTACATCACTATCTAGGTATTCTAAAGTTAGCATCGTAATAAGAGTTGTTATATTGTTATGTGTTTGTGACTTTTACTTGGGAATTCAAACTTAGCTTTCAATATTACTAGTTTTGAGTTATGTAGTTATCAGAGTCTATTTCCACGGGCCTTATTGCCACTTATTTTTGATCTCAGAACCCTTTTCACCGTTGGTTTCTATTAGATAAAAAAGGTTTTATCTGAGTTTTTCTCCGTCGTTTCTGTCCTAGTTGAGTGTTTTGAGATACACGTGCTTACGACCGCTAACCAGGTACTTCTACGTACTATAAAATTTCAATGATCATTAAAACAGTTCTACATAAGAAAATCTGAGTGAAGAAAAAAAAACATTCTATCTGAAAAACACGTCGAACTCTACAGGCTTCCTAGTTGAATTTTAAAATAATCGATTTATTTACAAAGATATTAGCTACCCTCGTTAAAAAGCGCCGACGTAGCGACGTCTAGGGAATTCTCCTGAATGTGATAAAATGTGCTTGTTCATCTGCACACCCTATTTCTATAGCACGTTGCTGGGAAGTATTCTCAGAGGGCATCAATGTGTGTGGAGTCAATACAATTCGAAACAATCATGTTTTGAATACGACAAAACATATATAACACCCACGCATGTAGCTGACACGTGTTTATACTTAAGGGTATCTATTTTTAATGATGTCGACACTCGACTATTGTAATATTGATTTCCTTTCTTCCACAAAAGATTTTCAGCTCTTGGCAACAGATCGCTTTGCCTTAATGAATTATTTTTGCGGTATTCAATTTCAGCTTCCGGATTTTTCCTTAATTTAGACCTCTGTGTATAAATAAAAGATACATTATTGTTTGATTGTATATTATAAGTCCTACAGAATACATTCATTATCTGCCCTAGCCTTTTCCCAAGTTTATTGGCGTCGGCTTTCAGTCTTACCGGATGCAGTTGAATACCAGTATTTTACATAGAACGACTGCCTATCTGACCTCTACAACCCAGTTAGTAATGGGTAATACGGTCCCCTTGGTAAGACTGTTTGTCAGACTTTCAGACCACTGGCTACCTGTAACAACTGTCATAGATCTACAAACGACAGCCGAGATCAACGTCTTAACGTGCTTTCCGAGGCACGGAGGAAACTCGGTATGTAATGATAGTCAAGTATCCACAGACCTACACTGACAACCTTGGTAAGCGCGGCTTAACCTTGAAGATCAACCCGTGCGGCTGTTATTATTTAGCCACAAGCTCCTCTCTTCTCTCTCTCCCCACAGAATATATTAATTATACTAAAAGTGTACTTAAGTTTTATGTTCGATGCCATTCATTAACTTTTACTACCAATGTCTAAGTACTTTGTGTACTTCTGCCGGTACCTACTGACACTGGCAGTAGTTGACAGAAATTGCTCCTAAAGTGCATTTGGAGTTTCATAATTTCTATGCTTATGTTAAGAAAAACCTCATCTTGATACACACAAACTTTCAACTAATCATATTGATACATACATACATAAACTCAAGGCTTTTTCCCATGGTAGACAAAAACCACAGAACGCCTGCTACGATCCTTACATACTCCTTTTGCCTCAACCACGTTCATACATCTGGTCATACACGCAGACCGGTTGCGAGTACTACGCACCTAACCTTTCTGAAGAACCTCACCAACAATGTCAGTGTATGGCCTTCTAGGGCGTCCCGGCGTTACCACTGACATCTGCTTTGTGAATACCTTTTGTTAGTCGCCTTTCACTCACCCTCTCCACATGACCAAACCGAACATATTGATAATAACAGTGAAACAAAACCAAATGTATGTCAAGGAAGTAGCCTTGAACACTGTCGCAAGATGAGATAAATGAATCACAACGGGCATTAATTTCAATTGCCCGAACACTATCGCTAAAAAGACATTCTGGTTATTTGCCAAACGGAATGGCCTTGCCAAATATCGTCTGATCATATCAATTGTAACGTTCGGAAAGAATCACGAGGAGCGAACATGAAATCGATCTGAAATATTTGAACGAGATTTTGGTTCTGTGATTACAACATTTTTGGTGGAAATGGTGAAGGGTTTTATTTCAGAATTACAAAGGGCTGAAAGTGGAAAAGTCTCCGTGCCTCGGAAAGACAGTCGCTCTTTGTAAAATACTCGTATTCAGCTGCATCCGGTTATACGGGAAAACGAGCAAAACTTAATTCGGAGAAGACTAGGTACCTAAATTATGACTTTTTATTTGATATAATAAATTGTTACTCTGTTCATCAACAAAAATACCTTATATAATTAAAAATTATGAAGACAAAAATATGTAAATAATTGAAAATTAATTCCAAACCAATTAAGGATTTTATGTAGATTTGATGTGAGACTCCAGAGATTAGGATAACCCTTTCAAATAGCGCATTTATTTAAATGCTTTCAGAGTTTAAGTACTAGCCTTGGTCCCTACGCCATTAAGCATGCCTCTGAAACGTAGGGGTCCCAGATGTATGATTTTTTTTTCCGGAGAAAATTCTGGACATTTAAAGAAAATTCCAGACTTTTTTTAAGTGTGCTTTTAAGTTACTGAATTTATTAATTTTGTATTTATTAAAAAACAATTTATTTTATTACAAACCGCTTTTTTTGGCTATAAGATTAGAGGAAGACCAAAGAAACGATGGATGGACTGTGTGAAGGATGATATGGCTAGAAAGGAGGTGACTGCCGAGATGACGAGTAATAGAGAAGTATGGAAGAAGAAGACATGCTGCGCCGACCTCAAATAAGTTGTGATAAGGGCAGGAGAATGATGATGATAGTGACATACCATTTTTTTTTTCTCATTTATGGAAATTCCGGACACGGAAAGAAGCGGAGAGCAGCGGTGGCCCAATAGTGGCGGCCCCGACTTACGAACAGTAAGTTGTGGGTTCGAACCCAGCCAGGCGCAATTACTTTGTGTAATTTATTTCATCACCACTGCTCTCAAAACGGCGAAGGAAAACATCGTGAGGGAACCAGCATGTTCTAGAACCAAAAATTCGAAGACATGTGACATCTACCAACCCGCACTGGGCCCGCGTGGTGGATTATAGCCCATTCCCTCTCATGGAGAGGAGGCCTGTGTCCCAGTAGTGGGAATATTATAAGCTGATTATGCTTATGATATACCGGACACGGAGCTAAAATTCCGGATATGTCCGGAAAATTCCGGACGTACGGCAACCCTACTGTAACTAAAGTATACTCCTCAAAAACGTTATGGATATTGCAAAAACAGTTTTATTGGTACTTCAGTTAACATTTACATAAAGAAGAATTCCCGCCTTGGGAAATGTATGTTTCAAATTAATATCGTCGTTTTTCATAAAAATGTAAGGTATGGATTGCCAAGTAAAGAGTTCACGTAGCTCATAAATAATAGAACAAAGTCCCACGTAATGAGGACAAGTGTGTTGAATGCCAAAATAGCTTCTTTTTGTACTAAACGACTCCCTCGTTGTTGCAAACACTATCACTTAGATCTGAGCTAAAAACATCGTTAAGCTTAGTGGGTCAAATCAATCAATCAATCAATCAACTTTATTTTCTCACCACAATATACACAAATTATTTTACATCGGTCAGATTCGACAATGATACACAATTCAGGTAAGTATATATTGTGGGAGACTGGTGCCTAAGCTAGGCTCGTGGCCTGTGTTTCAGGACACCAGGATCCCATTTACATTTTCATTTTTAAAAATTATGTATTAGGCGCGCTGACAGATTGTAATAAGGAATCATACATTTTAAAGTTGATTATACCTTTCGATTTATATACTGAATGAAATGGCTAAGCCTAACCAATCCGGTTTTAGGATATTAAAGCGTTGTTTTTTACCACATAGTTTCAAAACAAACTAGTCGACTAAGCAACATCTAATTGAATGCCTAAATATTATAGAATGAAAAAGTCATAAGCTTTAAGTATATAGTATTTTATAGTATTCGGTATTTATGTATGAATTACCTAGTGTTAGTGAAAACGAGCTTTAGAGCTTGTGTTATGCGTAAAACTGAGTAAGCCGTCTTAATTATAAATAACGAAGAACTCAAAATTAAGCAACTTAATTAGGTTCTTCATCACTTTCCTTAAAGAATTAATATAAATACTCTACTCAGAAGAAAAGCACCGAAAACAGCAATTTTTAATCGTCAGACGACTTCAGTCAAGCCTGAACTTTAATTTAACAGAGTGAATAACACAATGAAAAGTTTGCAGACTCAAAGATTGTTATTAAAGTGTCGTGATACATTTTATTTTATTTTTTACGGAAATGTGTTGCTTGTTCGATAAAAGCGAATATTAATTTTCACATCCATTTTTCGAATTTAACTCAATTGTACGCTGAAACTTTTAAAACGTGGCGGCTGCATTTACGACACCACACATCCCACCTGACGTAACGCAATATTCTGTACCATGCGAGCAGATTAGGACATATATCGCAGTATGATAGCTTACTAGACTAGTCTGGTGAAATAATTATAAAACATTTTATACTGCCAAAAGATCACCAAAATTAAAAAGTCATTTTAATGTGAAATTGTTACCAAAAATTTTACCTTTAACCGGAAGACGTTGCGTTGGAAGGCATCCCACTAGGTGGACCGATGACCTGGTAAAGGTTGCAGGGATCCGCTGGATGCGAGACGCACGGGACCGATCAATGTGGCGGCACTTGGGGGAGGCCTATGTCCAGCAGTGGACGTCTTTCGGCTGAAATGATGATGATACTATTTAACCAGATTACTATCCTATTTAAGTAACCTAAAACTTGTCCGAGTCGGGATGCCCGAAGTCCCGAGCGCGCTTCGTTTGCTCTTGCCAAATTATGTAATACTTATATTTTTTTTACTAGATTAGTAAGTCATAAATCGCTTTCATATTTACTATCTTCCTGGATATAGCTATACCCCTATGGATATAACTATATCACGGCTATAACTATCTTACTGTGACATATATACAACATCGACAGCCTGACAACAACCCTCGGGCAGTAACGCACTAGACACTACATCCTTCTTTCTGACTGTAGTATGCAATGGAGGATGAGAAACTTTACACTCCACTGAAAAAGGGAAGAGAAGCACCTTCCTCATACCTCTATAAGATCGTTACACAAACTTAATCACAATAAAAAACTATTTTCCGATAAAAAAAACCCGATTAAAACAACTGACCCATTTTCAAGCTAAAATTTAAAGTGGCTCATGTAAATTTTCCCCCTCACAAGCGAACGATCACGTTTCATATTAGCGTCATTTTATAATGACACTGCTTACATTAATGCATTCACATGATCCCCTCTTCTTCCAATTACGTCATAACGAACGATGTATTCTTCCCTGAACAACAGGAGCGCTAGTTTATAAGTTTAATAGATTGGAGGTAATGGCAAAACTATAGTCTAGGTCCATTATATTTATAACTTCTAATAAGCCATTCACTTTATGAAAACTTAGGTTATGCAAGTAGGGGAAGACCAAAGAAATGATGGATAGCTTTTGTGAAAGTTGATATGGTAAAAAAGGGGTTACTACTGAGATGACGAGTAATAGAGAAGATATAAAGGGTGTAAAAAGACTCTTAACGAAGCCGAAAGGCACTTGTTCTCCCCGTCATTGCGATCATTTTGTTGTTCTGGACCATAGCTTCCTTCCATACCGGAACCTTCTAGTTACGGAGATAACGAATACTACTTTTTAAGGTTTTAACTTTTCACCCCAAAAAAAGGCGTTTCCCACGTACGGTGACTTAATTTGATGTACAAAATGCTTGGTTGACGGCTTCGTCAAGGGTCCGTTTACACCCTATAAGAAGAAGACATGCCGGCAAATACCCCTTATCCCAAATAAATTGGGATAAGGGGTATTTGCCATTTGCACCGTTACAGCCGTTTAAAAATTTTTTTTTAAACAGCTAACAGCTGATAGGTCATAGGCGCGAGCGTGCGTATTTCATACGGCTGTTGTGTTATTGTAATAAAAGTCCATGTATAAAAAAAGATGTTTCTTTGGGAAAGTTGTTTGTTATCATGACTACAATCACGTGTTTAAGTATCGGTCACTAATTACCAGTCACCCTATATAGGTAAGCACGAAACCAATTAAAAGTACCCCTTTCCGGGTATTAATGGCAGAAGAAAATGTATTAACTTTCTAAAAACTTAAGGTTGTCAGTGATGAATCTGAACGCGACAAAAGCTGGTCGCGTCTTGCAAGAGATATCAGGTCGTGCCCTAACACGCGACGTATCGAGTATCAAGCGTCCCGGCTATGACTGATACCCGATACGCCTACCGAAGGTATTGATGGCACTTGTATAATCGATAGGTACCTATGTGCTTACATATAATGGGTGTAACTAAAAGTACCCCTAACGAAGCCGAAAGGCACTTGTTGTCCCCATCAATGCGATAATTTTTTTGTTGTAGACCATACCTGGGAACCTTCTAGTTACAGAGATATTGTGGGTCAAACTTCCAACTTTTTCTAATGTTATAGCTTTACATTAAATACTTCCACGACCCCTGTACTATTCACTGCATCCATTAGTACTATTTGTGTTGATTGTGTTACATCGAGTCCTACCGTAAAACGTGATTTTTCACCCCAAAAAAAAAATCGTTCCCCAGCAATATTTTTTGCGTAGTTACTTAGTTTGGTGTACAGAATGCTTGACTGACGGCTTCGTGAAGGGTTCGTTTACATTCTGTATATGCTATAACCTCTTAACATTGAGGGAGATACTATCTTTAAGCTTAAACAATGCGATCGCATTTCATCGAGTACCCAGAATATATCGAATTATTATTAGTAACATCTTGACTCGACAACCCGCAGAGTGTAGTGTACCCAATTATCTGTATTCTGTTTCAACCACAAATTCGAGGACATGGCTAAATGGGTGTACCCAACACCCACATGTAGAAGGTCTACCTACCTATATCACGACACTGTCTTGATGTATGAAATACAAGCGAGACGTTTTGTTACATCCAAATCTAATCAATACAAACTATAATCACGAATTTCTTCGCCACATAATCCATATAAAGACACCTAGAAAATAGGAATCATGAGAAACGTCGAACAAACGAAAACCCAGAATCCTTTCAGAGAATAAATGTAGCAATAATAACTCTTTGTTTGTCTGAAGACGGAGCTTGAGAGATTGAATCTCAGTTATTTGGATTTGTTAAGGTCGGAAGATCCGTCAAAAACTGAAGAGATTATATTTAAATTTATATTATTTATACGAGAGAGTCTAGATGATCGTGTAGAATCTTCATCCGTTTTGCATAATCAGACACATCATCATGAATTTTATAATTTGGAGGCATTAAAAAACCTTTCTGCGCTTACTTGTTTCATTTTATATAAACTTTGACGTTGCAAAAGACATAAATAAGGTCTATCTTTTCATACACGAAATATTTTAAGAGTAACTTCTATAAGTCGTAACAACATAGCAACGAAAAAAAAAATTCATTGAGTGTTTTTGTTTTTAGGAAATTATTATAATTCAAATATTTTTTGAGACTTTTTGCATAAAACCTTTACTCCATAATCTAACAATGACAGTAGGGAAATACGACGTAGTAAACTAGCATAATGGATGTTCAAAAATAAGGAGCCAGTTTTTATTTTGTGGGTCAAATAATTTTTATTTTATTTTATTTTTTTTAAATTACTTAGATAATAAACAAAACCCTTGAAATAGCTTGCTTATAGCCGTTAGATGATTCTCTAAAAATATTTCGTGTATGAATAGTTAGAATTTATAGAGTACATTTCTCGTCATATAAAAATTATATTTGACCCAGAGCTGCACAATTTCGTAAGAAAAAGCACAGCTGGTGTTTTGATTCTTTTTTATCTTGAGATTCATTCATAGCTCCACTCACATCTACGCAATACAAAGGCAAATCCCTTTCGGTTGTATGCTCTCATAAAAATAGGAAGCCGAGCTCATCTTCCCGAAATCCTGGACCTTCCACGTACACAATGGATCACGTTCACACTTCAGCAATAACTCATACTCTAATAAACATTCACAGCCACGCGTGACAGATTTACCTATGTTCACCAGCGTTCACCAGTATTCGCCAACATTCACCAACATTTTTCCCCGAAGAAGACACTCGGCCAATATTGGAACAAACCTTGGTGCAAACATCTTATACGAGACAAAGGCACGTGCCCGAATTTTGAAAGCCAATAGATAAAAGCCGTAAATCTTGACACACAGATATGTTTTCCTTTTATATTTGTGTCCCTTCTTTTACTTACGATCTACTCAAAGTGCTTATGAAATAAGTGCGAAATTATTAAGTTTAGTGATAGGAGACAGACAAATCGATGCTACCTGTTAAATGTGTTTCTTATAACGGATTTTCAGAATAGTTTTCTTTTTTCAATCTTCTGTTCTATTTCTAGATCAAACAGTCAATAGTTTTTTTTTATGTTTTAAGTGCGAGTGGTAAAAGAATACTCATAAAATAATTCATAAAAGGTCCAAGAATTTAATTAAACGATCAAATAAGTAATTATTAGTTCCTAATAAACGACTACTAAGGGTAGTAATTATAAATTATTAATTACTAAGGGTTGTTCGCTCAACTACAAAAGGAAATCAGCATTGTTAGTAACAAATGTTAGTTCAAACAATGGAACACAATGTTAAAGTTCTATGTTTATCTATACTAGGAGTATAGTATGTGATAAAAGGTATGAGATACATTATTACATCAAATAATAATTAGTTCGAAACTGTTGTGACATAAAACAATTTTCTGCGGCACCCGTTTCTCTGACCGTCGGAGAAAATTAACCAAGTAGCAAGCTGTCAAGTTGACAGTTAGTAAGTGAGTAAATTACTTGGTAGTTTCAGAGGATCCGACCTGAGTGTTCGGAGCAACAAAGTTGTATTTGATCAATTTGTGACGCAAATTGCTGACGGCGCGGCGACGTTTAGTGTTCTGGATTGCACAGGTACATTCACGACGTAACATTGTTTATAATAACAATACCAAACTATTGCTACAGCTGGGCAAAGGCCTCTTCGTACACAGTCAAGGCGCGAGCATTGATCACCTCGCTTACTCAAGACTGGTTGACGATTTCAGTCTATTAATTAAATTTTCTTTCACTAATGTCAATGATGTCCAAGATAAACTTAGAAAGTACATATGAATGTATACAGTCCCATTGGTATTTGCTCGGGATTGAACCCACAACCTTGTGCATGAGAGGAATTTCTACTTCAACCCCGATGCACTGGTTAGTCGGTAAACTGGAACCCAGTGTTCTCCATCTCACAATATGCCCCGAGGCTCTGGCAAGTTTACAATGCCCGTTTCCCGAATAATATTAATTCTGCAGACCCTACAAATTTTACTCGTAACATAATGTAATATTAAAGACCAAACATCCATTTTATAATTCTAAAACATCATCAGCAATGGTCCACGTTTTCCTCATGGACGACATTACCAAATTACCTAGCTTTTGAGTTGACGTAGAAAGGTCGTATATAAAGCGTGCACAGTGTGTACACTTTCGGCTGAGCTGTAGTAATCATACGGAATATTTCATGATGACTAATTGGCTAATAGGACGTTATTCACTGGTGTTTGTCTGTGCGCTTGAATATAAATTTGCTTCAGTACCGCAGCCAATTTAGAGTAAATTAGCCTAAAATTTTGCACTCGGAAACTGTGAGCTGTAATAAATTTATTTTCGTACATCTGTTACATTAAATAAATTTGTTATGAAATATTTTAATTTGTGAAAAGTTCTTTCATTACAAAAGCCTATTGTAACATAAAGTTTTCCTTTGTAAGAGCTTGAAATTTATTACATCTTACGCAACGAGCACCTTGATCTCGGATTTTCGCAGTATTCATGCGTCACTCCGTAGAACTACTTACCTACTCTTTACCTAGCGCTAGAACATCAATCATACGAAACGTATGTATTCCAAGGCAGGAACGTTACTATATCCATAATGTACTGCGACTAGCTCGCAGCCCATATGACACAGCGCACATGAGAAAAGCTACTCAATTTCAAAAAATTAATTACAAATTTTCACCTGTGCGCAATCCGCAGCGCTACGCGTCAGGGGCCGCAGCACAGCAGCACAAAGATTGAGAATTATTGAAAAGTCTGTACGCATTACATATTTGGGGGTATTATCCTACTGTTCCCAAATCCGCTGTAACTCAGCGCCACGCTGAAGCCCAATAAGACGGCGTTAATAAATCATCTTGACAGGTATTACTTCGCACCTTGAGCGGCGGCGTAATTACATCAGACCTACTCCGATATTCAAAATAAACAGATCGTGTAATGAAGATGATTTCAGTGTCGGTTTACGGGGAACTATCTAGTTTAATTTGAACTTTAGTCAAGTTTAGTATTATAGTTCTCGGTCTATTGGATCCTGGAAACATTGTTTCAAAAGGTTTTTGACCTAGATATTGTTATGCCTTAGGATAAAGCTTTGTATTTTGTTGCTAAGACTAACTTATTGACACATTAATTTGACTAATTATCTGACCACACATTCAATTATTTAAATAAGGGCTGGTGACAATAACACGATATGAATCAGAATAAAAAAACAAATGAAATATGCAGACGTCTCGCCATATTTTAATAAGCTTGATTAAAACAACAAAATGCATTCTGTAAATGATGTATTCATTTACAGAATGCATTTTGTTTTTTAATCCTTGAATTTGAGCGCGTGGCTAAATAATAACAGCCGCTCGGGTCGATCTTAAGGTTAAGCCGCGCTCATATAGGTTGGTCCGTGGATGGGTGACCGCCCAATACGTACCGAGTTTCCTATGTGCCTCGAAAAGCACGTTAAGCCCTTGGTCCGGTCCTTGGTACATCCTTGACAGTGGTTACAGGTAGTCAGTGGCCCGAATGTCTGACAACCAGTCTTACCAAGGGGTATCGTATTATCCAGTACTAACTAGATTCTGGAAGTCAGATAGGCAGTCGCTCCATGAATAATACTGGTATTTAGCTGCATCCGGTTAGACTGGAAGCCGACCTCTACATTGTAATAGGGAAAAGGCTAGGCAGATGATGAATCCTTGAATTTGACTGTGAAAACTTTGGAAAAAAAAATCGAGGGAATGATTATGCTCCACACTTGACACCGCAATAAAAAATTGAATTGATGAAAAAATCGAAAGTCACCTAAAGACAGGTACAAGTAAAGGGTTTCTTTCATACATCTACCTGACACGGAAGTTAATACGGTCGCTAAGCTTTTCAGTCAACCACGACGATGGAGACCGACCGAATATCAATTTTTGAAGCTTCATCGCACACTTCATATGAAAGGTTCTTGACTGGAAAGGTACCTTCATAATCGAGGTTCCTAACAGTCAATACGGGTTTTTAAAAAGAGCTACTTAATGAGTTCTGGGAAGTGCCTTTAGGCCGCTTGTACATACGATTTTGTCGTGAAACTCTGCGGTTGATTCGCCCTGTGTAGGCACGGTCAATACTCGTTGAAAAGGAAGGACCCTCCGACCGGATGGGTTACGTGTCTGGTAGCATGCATATGCTTATCTTGCGGATAAGCTTTGATTACGCGATGCATTAGTTTTCATCTTTCGCGATGCATTAGTTTTCATCTTTTGTATCTAATGTCGCACCGCAGTTCCGCTAAAAAACGTGTATGTACTAGCAGCCTTCTTTTTTTTTTCCGATTGGAAATCATCAAATGACCCCCCCACTCTGGGCGGAGCGGAAGGGAGTGTCAGACTTGTACTGACTAAAACCCATCCATGGTCCTTCTTTGCCCTTTGTGTTCCAGGGCCACGATATCGCTTTCGAACAGTCCCGCAGCTCTAACAGGCATCGGCCCATGTGGACCCCTACTCGGTTGCTGACATCTCTTTGAGGCGCGCGTGGAACACGAACGCGCCGTCGACACGGCCTGTCGTCATAAGACGGCCGGAAAGCGAGCTAGCCTATAACTCGCCGTCCGCAGGCCCGCGCCTACGGTGGCTGGGAGCCACCACGTGACCCCCGACGCCCAGGGCGTCTCCCGCGGCGGCTGGGACGTGAAGTTCTTTCCCTCTCACGTCCCGCCACCATGTACAAGCAGCCTTACATCCTCGATTTTGAGTTAAAAATATGAAATATGGTGTGTACTCAAAAACAAACAAAAATTGATTGAAAGTAAATACGTCCATACCGGTCTTATTTACTTATAAATTTTTATACAATGATTTTCATACTTGTAATCAAAGAATTTTTACGTAACCAAATATTATCCTAATCCTTTTTTTTTACTCGAAAACTTAGATTTAGTGAACCCGAATTGATTGTCAAATTCTAAATAAACGCGAGCGAAGCCGCGGGTCAAAGATAGTGGTTTCATAATTACTTAGATGAAAAATGTGTATTATCTATTACATTATTATTATATTATAGCTAGCCCACATTGTCCCACAGCTGGGCAAAGGCCTACCTCCATTCCTTCCAAAGGTCACTAAATAAAATAACAATATAAAAACATATTTTTGTTATTCTCAAATTGGTTTTATTACTTAAAGATTCGAAAAAAATAAAATAAAAATTATATCCTATTTCTAAATTGTCATGCACCTACAAGGCATGAATTTTTCATTTGTACCATGCAGCTGATATTTCTGGCCAGTGTTCATTCGACACCTGATAGACGTGTCCTGTCTAAAGCCATTTTCCCTCGACAGTTTCCCCGTCTATATCGACGATTTGAGCTCAACTTTTGCCGAGGTTTTTTATTTCTATCACTCTTATATTATAAGGTACATTTTATAAACTGAATCTAAGTTTTCAGTCATCTGACTAGCCTTTTCCGAACTATATTGGGGTCGGTTTCCGGCCTAACCAGATGCAGCTTACCTGTACTTTACATGGAGCGAATACCTATCTGACCTCCACAACCCAGTAACTTGGTAATACGATGCCCCTTGGTAAGACTGGTTGTCAGTTTTCGACCGTCGAAGATCTACAAATGACATCAACAGGTGTAAACAGACCCTTCACGAAGCCGTCAATCAAGCATTCGGTACATCAAACTAAGTAACCCTACGCAAAAATTCTTGCTGGGAAACGACTTTTATTTTGACCCTCAATATCTCCATAACTAGAAGGTTACCGGGTATGGTCCAGAACAAACCTTGAAAATCGACTGCATTATTGAGCCACAAGCCCCTTATAGCGTCGGGGGTCACGTGGTGGCTCCCGGCCACCGTTGGCGCGGGCGTGTGGACGGCGAGTTATGGGCTAGCTCGCCGTCCGGCCGTCTTATGACGACAGGCCGCGCGTTCGTGATCCAGTGCGCCTCAAAGAAATGTCAGCAAATAAGTAGGGGTCCGCATGGGCCGATGCCTGCCAGGGCTACGGGACTGTTCGAAAGAGATACCGTGGCCCTGGAACACAAAGGGCAAAGAAGGAACATGGATGGGTTTTAGTCAGTACAAGTCTGACACTCCCCTCCGCTCCGCCCAGAGTGGGGGGGGGGTCATTAGATGATTTCCGATCAAACCGAAAAACCCTTATAATCTAAGTTTTTACTACAGTGACAATATTTGAAGTAATAAGCCTAGGTTTATAGACTAGCGAATATTTTCTTATAATATTCCAAAAGTCTTTTTCAGCGAAAATCGCTAAGCAAACGTACCTACTAAAATAACAGAGTAAAGTAGGTAGGTACATACAAAGTATATCAGCGGATTTTCCCAATTTCGCTAAAAGAACCACAGTCATTTGTTTACTTTACTCTTGCGAAACGAGTTGAAACAAATTTCAGTGCGTTGTCGAGCGTTTAACATTCTTCATGGGGCCTAATTTAAACGGCGGAATACAAAACAAATTCGTTTTCTTTTATTTTTATAAGGACGTGAATGTGAACGTTATTAAGGAGAGTGAAATCATGTGTAAACATTTTAGGAGCTCTTTTATTTTTCCTTCTTTATTTAGATTGTACATTTTTTTTTTCAAAGGATTGTTAATTTGAGTAAATGCCGCAAGCTTAATGTTTGTTATAATAACGATGGAATTTGAAGCAATTGATGTATAATTAGGATTACCAGTTAAGCCCGTTGTCTTTGTACTTGTCTTTACATTTTGCTCATTCGCTTTGTGAAGCCCTGATTAACGGCCACAATTTGCTGAGACTACATTCATGTCAGACTCAAACAAATGCCTGTAAAGTTTCTAAACGCTTAATTAAACTTTCGCGAACAATTTTATTACGTAAAGGATATCAGAACTTGTCACTTTGAAACGTTTTTTACTTGTTTTTTAAAAAGAGCTGCATACTTTATCAGGAGTTATTTAGTTACAGATGTTATTCGGGTCTTTCAAACACATTTTTTTTTTTTTTTTTTTTTATTTCACATCAAGCACGTTTGAGGGAGACCTAACACTGTCGTGCCGCATCACATATCCTTAATATCCGTCCGCAGCATCCGTCCAAAGTGTAACTTTCGTAAAACAAAGATTCCATTTAGTTACATTTCGGGCCCTGTAGCGTCCATACAACTTGCTAATGGACGCCACACAGCATTAAGATGAAGTTGTGGACTTATGCGACGCCTGTGCGTCCAACTTTGACCACTTCTCATGTCCTTAATGTTTTCCTACGGACATTTAACTTTTGTTGACAACCCCTGACTTAGCTACTTATCTTGCTTTAGCGTTGAACGGTGACACGGAATACATTGAAGTTTGCAGTTGTAAGGTTTTAATTTCTTGGAGAACGTGACAAGCACTAACTTAGGTTTTAAAGAATTTACTTGAATACGGAAATAATTAAATGTGAGCCGAATGATGTAAAAAAATAATGATGGCTTTTTCCATAGGGCGCTGGGCACTTTTGAATTTTGTTTTACTAAAAAATAACTTTCTCACATTAATAATTTCGGTGCTATGAACAAACAAACGTGAACATTAATCAAAACAATACTGATCATTAAGAAGCAATGGCTTTGCTTGCCTCTAATTATTTTCGTGTTATATTTAAAAAAACCTCCAAAAGTTATTGTTGGTCGTTACTCATCTCAGTAATAAGTGTCAAAATGATTTATTTCTCCCTCACTTATTGGGGAGCAGCTTTCCATTTTCTTATTTTCATCTGTTTTCGGCGCTAGTTTTTCTGTTACGTGTTTTTTTTCCCAAAACCGATTAGTTGGCGTTCTGAAAAGTTATTCAGGACACGTCAACTGGTGAAATAAGTGGTAGTGTGTACGTTTTGTTTAGGTTCAAACAATAAATCATTTTGTACTGAAATGTTATAACTATAAGAGTACAAGCGATCCGGCCGTGTTTTGCACGGTTTTGTGTCTTGACAAAACATCAAGGTTTTTATTTTATTATATTCTAACACTAGCTGTTGCCCGCGACCTTCGTCCGCGTGAAATTTTATAGCCTATAACCTTCCTCGATAAATGGTCTATCCAACAGTAAAAGAATTTTTCAAATCAAACCAACAGTTCCTGAGATTAGCGCGTTCAACCAAACAAACAAACTCTTCAGCTTTGTAATATTAGTATGGATAATAAAGCTGGATTCCTGAGACAGCTAGACGGGGTCGCGGCAGACCGAGGAGAAAATGGCGCGATGCCTTGGATAGCGTTTTCGTTAATTGGCGAGAAGAGGCGCAGCGTCGAGAGAAGTGGAAGAAATGGGGGCAGGTCTTTGCCCAAGAGTGAGACAGTCAAGGCTAACAAAAAAATATTTATAACATAACTTAAAATCACTTCTGTAATCCCCGAAGGGTTAGGCAGACTTGTACTTAATGGTACAATCACGGATGTTATATATGTTATGTTTAAGTCCCATGTAATGATAATTGGGGATGAGCCTATTGTCATTTGTTTATTTGATGTAAGTTTAAAATCAATGTATATAGTATCGATTTCGATAACGTTGCTGCTAATGGAGGTCCGTAGTTTCACTTGTCTCCTGTAACGTACTTAACAAATATATTATACAAACCTTCCGATATCAAATTCTCTAAATTAAAATAACATAACATCACGCCTGTAATCACCGAAGGGTTAGGCAGAGGTGTACCTAATAGTACACCCACATTTCGTCAGTTATGTTTAAGCCCCATTTAAAAGGGAGCGAGCCTTAGCCACCAACCGCGCACAAATCCAGACTCCATGGCTGCTACAGAGAAATTCGGGAAACCAATCCACGACCTCATTCCAATCACGGCCCAGCAGTCACGCTTGCGACCACTCCACCAACGTGGCAGTCTCTCTCTAAATTAAATCGCATCAGAATCCGTTCCGTAGATTAAAAGAATAACGCGGTCACAGAGACAGTCACGAGCGACTTTTATTACACGACTGCGACGGAGCTCAAAAGGAGGGTTTTGTGTATGTTTATTATAAAGGGACCAAGTAACAAGACCCTTAACGAAGCCGAAAAGCACTTGTTCTCCCAGTCATTGCGATCATTTTTTTCGTTCTAAACCATACCTGGGGACCTTCTAGTTACGGAGATGTTGGGGGTCAAAGTTTCAACATTTTTACAATTTTTTTTTTAATACATTTTTTAATTTAACATTTTTACTTTAAACACCACCACGACCCCCGTATTATTCAATCTATCCACCAGCACAATGTTTTAAATGCGTTACATTGAGTCCTACCGTAAGACGAGATTTTTCACCCCAAAAAAAAGGCGTTTCTCAGCAATAGTTTTTGCGTAAAGTTACTTAATTTGATATACTCGTACATAATGCATGTATTACCTAAAAGACGCCATCAACGATACGTGTTTAGTTATTAGTTAAATAAGGTTTTTTAAATGCATAAGTTTATTATTTTATAAGATCATTTTGAGTATTTTTATCTATGGGAAGCCCATAGATATCATAGTTGCTTGACAAAAAAATTATTGATTGATAATTTTACGCATTGCAAAACTGTAAAAATTCAAAACCGTATTCGATGTCATTCTCTTACTAGGAACGGCTAAAGCGATGATAATTAGACCTCATCTCATTGGATAACGTCGCTTCATTAGCCACAGGCGTATTTGGTAAATGACAATTACACATAACCGAGTATCACGTGATACACAGTTAATACAATGAGAAATCAAAGCTGTCAGTGCAATTGATATGTAATTAATATCATTATCTCTGCCTAATTAGTATTTAGCTTTAGTAATCTGAGTACAATAACATCATGCCTTTATTCCCTCGAAGGGTTGGGCAGAAGTGTACCATAGACCATAGTACACCCACATGAGCATGAGGTTCGGGGTTCGATTCCAAGGTTGGGCAAAATGTTAAGGGTTTTCCATTAGGAACTCCTCAGTAGCAGTTTAGAGTTAAGATTTGTGCCCGGTTGATGGCAATAGGCTCCCCCCCATTTTTTATTTAGGATTTAAACTTAGCTGACTAAATGTGTGTGTACTATACCCAGCCTAACCCTTCGGGGATAACAGATGTGACGTGATGTGTTGTTATGTGATGTGATGTGATGTGATGTGATGTGATGTTGTGTGGTTTTGGTCTGTGTACTTATATTTTCAGTCATAAAAGTCGAAAAAAAATGTGGAACAGTCTCGAGAGTTTAGTGCCGGTTACTGAATTAGTATCTGAAAAGGACTGAGTTAAGTTTGAAATTTACAAAAAGGTCCATAAGGGCGATGGTTAAATTGCATTGAAGAAAACGCCTCAATTTGGTTTTTGTAGTTCTATATAAAATACGAAACTGAGCATTAGAGTCAGAATAATAAATTATATAAGTTACATCTTTTTACTTTCAGTTTACTTTTAATTGTAATACCTACATAAATTACTTATTATATTGATTGTAGAATTAAGTAATTTCCCCAACGTCACCATGAATGGTGAAACCATGCATTTTCCGATTAAGAGTTCAAAGACTTCATTCCCAAGGCTTCCACTTCAAACCGACGACGAATTGAAAAGCTTTCTGAGAACCGGCGGAAGCAGAAGAATTTAATTCATTATTTTGATGGCTTCTCTGTCAAAAGCAAATTAAACAATCAAGACTATTTATTGAATTTCCTATGATACATTAAAATAAGCTATTTATATTGCTTTTTCGAAATTATCCTCTTTACTCATAGAATCATGGGGAAGCAGGAAAATCTAAGATAATTAACGGCTAATAATTATAGATAAGTGGGGTAGAGGTACCAGTGGCGAAGGTTCCATACAACTCGATTCCTACTGGCTCTCCTTTGAAAAATGGCACTGTCAGTATTCTCTAGACAAGTAATATAATGACATTAAAGATAATGTACTCCGGCTTACCTCTTACAAAAATTGACCCTTCGCTACTGAGAGGTACCCATAACCTGTCGAGCCTCCAAAGAAATACAAACAAACAGGTAAGTATAGGTAACTTTCCCTTCCATTAAGGAAATTTAATATTTTGATATCTTCCTTATATAAAGTGGTGTGATAATGTATGCTTAACAACAACTGACGTGGGATTAATTTATGCATGAAACGTATTCATATCTAATGTTCACGTACTCGACAATCTTCGAAGTTAATTAATTGAGTTGTTTGCTTTCCTTAACGAATGAATTGTTTGGTGACATTTTCAGTGAACCGATTTAAATTTAACTAGTATATTTTCGCCATTAAATTCGTTAGCGAATAGTAACAGCCCCGTCTGAGCGCTTTAAGAGCTTATCCGTTCTCCGCTGGCGAGCTGTAAAGACCATCTGCTGCCAACATTTATCAAACAAAAAACTACTCTTTTAATTGTAAATTACGGTTGTAATTGCAGTAAATGATCGTCCACTCAGTGCTTAGCGCGCTTACAGCCGCTTTAAATTCAAGAGGGATTTCTCTGCAGATAAGAAATAGGATGCTGTTGAAATATGCGTCCTATTTCCTTAACAATAAATATGTAAAATGATATCTAACCTTGTAAGATACATAATTTATGTGCTGACGTTGGTAATACGTTAGTTATAGTTACTCCCTTTGCAAAGGTGATTTAATGCGTGAGGGGTACCCTATTAATGAAGGTGTCTGAACGACCTTATATTAATAGCCAGTCGTGTTATCATGTCTTAGCTTATAAAGGGTGTAAATAGACCATTAAAGAAGCCAAAAAGCACTTGTTCTTCCCGTCTGTGCGATCATATTTTTGTTCTACACCATACCTGGGATCCTTCTAGTTACGGAGATGTTAGGGGTCAAAGAAACAACTTTTTTTACATGTTTTTAATGTAAGATTTTTACTTTAAACACCTCCACGACCCCCGTACTATTCGATGCACCCATCAGCACAATCTTTGAGTGCGTTCCATCGAGTCCTACCGTAAAACGTAAAGTTACTTAGTTTGATGTACAGAATGCCTGGTTGACGGCTTCGAGAAGGGTCTGTTTGCACCCTGTATATCCATATCATAACGAAGATATTAGCTCCAGCCAGCTGCTTGTGTAGATAACCTACTAGCCTATAAAATCATAAACAAAACTCAGTAACTAACCTGTCTGGTACTGAAATAGGTCAACTAAAAAAGGCTTTAATTTAATTCCTAATAAGTATGTCTAGGCACGAATTTGAAGCCAAAATTAACTCATTGCCTTAAATATAATGATACCTCTAGGCTACAGGCTAGGTCGCCTAGTTATTACACGGTATGTAGATAGGCTATAGGTCATCGCCCCGCGGTCAGGCGCACCTACAGACTGCACGTGACCACACACCCACACCCTTGGCAACACAACCAATTACTTATAGTTAGTACATTGCTGTCGCAACAAATACGTTATAAATATATATAACGAAGGTTTTAACACTAAACTGGAATGTGTAAAGAGAATATACATGCGAACATAATTAAATTATTTTCTGGACTGGGCATGTAGGTAAACACTTTGAAGTTATAACCCATTTCGTAATGCCGAATTATGAATTGTAATTTTAACAAACATATTAATAATTATGTTACATCGCACCCGTATTCCACAAAAGAGTAGGCAGAGAGATACATTACATGGTAAATTAACCCTTATCGTTCTATGTAATTAGGGGCAAAACTTGATTTGGATTTGAACTTAAAATAAAGATGTTCTTTTTTTATCTACCGAATATTTCAAGTTTGATACGTAAGACACCGGTAACCGTACAATCCTGCGTCTCCGCATCCCGTGAGTGCAGCAATATAATTTTGTTCCAAAAATTACTAGTTGCAGTTAATACAGGGTGTAAGGGACAGCCTTCCACAAACTGATGGGGTGATTTCTGTATATCATACTAAGATGACCGGTACAAGAAATTATTTCAGGAATGTTATGGGAATGCTATAAATTTGATTTGTTTTATTTCCTCATACGCAATGTATCGTAACCGTGGCAAAACGCACGTAGCGAACGGCAAGCGCGACGACGAGTTCGACGAACTCTGTAGCTAGGCAGGAAGTGAACAGCTGATTTCACGCGTCGTTTGTTAGAGTATTTCAACATCCATTGTTGGATTTTTTATTTTAATTACGCATTATTTACATAAATGAAGTGCTGCGTATAGAGAGTGTAATTTTACATTGAAATAAAGGAACAGAAACTGAAAAAAAAATCCGGAGAAAAATTCCGGTGGAATATGATTCAAAAAAAGAGCTGAATGCACCCTGTACAAAATTAATTGCTTTACAAAATGACAAGTTTATTTGTAATAGAAGTACCCTAATAGCAGAGGGCGCCTCTTAAACTTAGTACAACGAAGACAAAGTTTTCCGTGACCGGAATTTGTGGACACGACAAGTTTGTTGTACATAGTTCCGAGCCACATCAATGTTTAGCACTTCGCTTAACTCTGCAAAAATTTGAATAAAATCAAACTTCAGTCATTTGTATGGAAAGCCGGTCACTTTATTGATTTTGTGAGTTACATCATACTTATATATTTTAGTGAAATTAATAGGAGTTTATATGACATACAACCACCATGATGTAATCTTTATGGGTTGGGTATTTGTTTAACATGCTTTTATTATTGAACTAGCGACCCGTCCCGCCTATGCACGGGTGCAATATAGACATATAAACCGTCCTCTTGAATCACTCTATCTATTAAAAATACCGCATCAAAATTCGATGCATAGTTTTAAAGATCTAAGCATAAATAGGGACAGACAGACAGCGGGAAGCGACTTTGTTTCATACTATGTAGTGATTTCACCAATGAAACTGATCGCGATTGAACTTCGTTTAAGAGCTGTCAGTGACATTATTGCTATGGAATATTAACACTTGTAGCTTTTGAACGCGGTTTACGTGTGCTGATTGCATTCAGTTTCATTGGTGAAATTTGTCTTCAATGTCCTTAACTTGCTATAAATACTAATCATCATCTGCCTAGCTTTTTCGCAACTATGTTGGGGTCGGCTTCCAGTCTAACCGGATGAAACTGAATACCAGTATTTTACATGGA
Organism: Noctua janthe; assembly: GCA_910589295.1. Taxonomy (NCBI): domain Eukaryota; kingdom Metazoa; phylum Arthropoda; class Insecta; order Lepidoptera; family Noctuidae; genus Noctua; species Noctua janthe. The sequence continues at coordinate 7,865,620 of OU342561.1, forward strand.
GCTACTGCCTATCTGAACTCCACAACCCAGTTAGTACTGGGTAATACGATACATCTAGATAAGACTGGCTGTCAGACTTTCGGGCTACCTGTAACGACTGTCAAAGATCTACAAATGACTATAACGATCTACGATTTACTATAAATATACATAAGATCCCTAAGTATAAATTCCTGACAAATTTTAAAATATCAAATTGAATTTATCAGAGACATTATTTCAACCATCTTTTTTTCTTTCCAGTTCGGCCAGATGAGGAGTTTCCAGAGCCAACTCTCCGCATCATGGCGCGGTCGACGGTGTACAACGTCGGTGAAACAAAAGCCATCTTTTGTAAAGGACAACATCTATTAGAAGTACGTGTACAGAATTTGCTTAAGTAGCTCATAAGCTAATTTAATATATATTATGTAATGTTCTTCTTTCTGCTGATGCGGTTCAGGTCTCCTCTCTATAGGAAAGAGCCATTTTCGACCCGAAGCAGATTCAATGAATCAGAAAACCGTTCTACGTTAACTGGTTGTGTCGGTGAATTGTTCGCCGTTGAAAGTTTATATCGACGAAATACTCGTAACGTAAAGAATCCTTCTGTCGGCGAACAGTTCATCGGAGAAGCAAATTCGTAGTACCGTTTCAGAATCGTGTCAAATATCTAACAGATCTTGTCAACAAGATTCTGATTACGTTATTAGTACTACAATAACCTGAAACAGTTTCTCTGAGTATTCTTGTCAAAGAATTTGAGTTCCAGTTAAGTTGCAACCAGATGAGTCATTTTTATTTTAATATTGACAATGGGTTTAAGTTTGCTATGATTTTTGGGGGTATTCCTCAAAGCGCAACTATTTTAAGCGCAACCAACTAAGCGCAACTAAATTATTCCTCGAAGCGCAACCATTAGTTGCGTTTACAAATTCAAATTAAAAATATTATATGTTTATTCCTCAAAGCGCAACCATGATTGAAAAAAAATAATTAATCCATCATACCCCTCTCTATTTTTCATCTCTATGTTTATAGGAGGTTGCGGTATCACGAATCAACACACAACAGCCACCATTTTCCAACATTTTTAGTTAAACATTGTTAAAAAATACTTCTGTTAATATTCCTTCCAGCCTATTCAATGGTACTCCCCCTCGGGCAAGTTAGTCGAGGAGCGATCTACCAAGAATAGCAGAGTGTTCGTCGAACGCAAGACTGAAGACAACGGCGTCCTGGTCCCCCTCATCATCCATAAGATCAAGATCAATGATGGAGGCAACTGGACCTGTAAAGCTGGCAATCTTAGTGAAACTAAGGAGTTTATTGTTGGAGGTATGTATGTTTTGTGAAAGAAAGAAAGACAATGAGCATTTATTATTTAACGTAATGCACACAAATTAGGCATAGAAAACAAAGAGAACAAGTAGGGGAAAATATATGCATCACATCCACGCATAAATGCAAATTCCATCACTCAGCATAACGCCGTGTCACCACATCAGACAGAGACTGGTTTTCAGCGACACGCGGCGTTAACGTGATGTCGTCAACATGTGTAATATTATATTAATAACTGAAATGTTTTGATAAGTCATTGCACTCATCATTATGAACAACTATTACCATGTTATACCAGATGGATGGAACAACCTTGAAATCGCGAGGAAGAAAGGCGATTCCAGTTTTGGTTCTGAGGTTAAAGCTGATCATAGGCATGAGTTACATTAAATGTGTACACCTAAACCTCTATCGTCCAAAAATCAGTTTTTAATTGTGAAATTGCAATGGCAACAAAAGCTTAAGCCACACCTCGTTTTGGTGATTTAATTTGTTAAGAGAAACAACCACAGACAAAGAGGCAGACGAACAAACAGCACATTTACTTATTCAGCATGTTAAAAGGTCAAGTTAAAAAATAATCCAACTTGCGAACTTCTACTTCAGAAGCATAATTATTTTCCTCAATCCCCTGTCTCCAGAGACGGAAATATGTACCTCCCTATATGATTAGTTTGTTGAACTTGAGAAGAAAGGCACTATCAAGCATAATAGATGATGTTTTTACACGTGGCAACTTTTGTTACTGCTGGGACACAGGGCTTCACTATACAACATTAGTTTTAGTATATGCGAAACCTGAAACACGTGTCTAGTATTTTTATGTAAAGAATCTATGTACAAAATTTCAAAACTGTATCATGTAAAATCACAAAGTTATAAGCTTGTTCTGTTACCTGGTTGTCCGCACAAAAACGTAGTCACCACGCAGCAGGCCCGCGCACGCGCCTCCTGCGTCGTCTTGAGCTCATTGATAATAATAATTTACCTAAACGATTGCGATAGGTACTTAGTATCGCTCGGTGTCCAACTTGTAACTTTTTTTAAATATTTTTGGGACAAAATATAACATGATTTAAAAATTATTGGAATCGATTCAGTTACTTATTCTGAACAAACTATATTCAGGTTTCGCATATACTAAAAATAATGTTGTATAAGAGGAAGAGGGCCCATTGAGATTTGGCGAATTGCCTACTACAACATGTAAATATTTAATTTGCAGAGAAAGTCAACATCAAGGACAGGAATGTAACCTTGGAAGGAGAAGAGGGCAAGTCTGTCAAGTTGACTTGCGAAGCCAACGGGTACCCTCCCCCAGTCGTTGTGTGGTACAAGGATAAGCAACAGATTAAGGGTGAGTAAATTTGATACATAGTGCGATTAGTTCCAGCCATAATCGATGCTTGAAAGATTTTAAATATTGGTTCTTGAAAGATTTAACACCATAATGGGTAAGGGTTAATTTGTGTGTGATTTGTAGATCTTTGACAGTCGTTAGGAAGTCAGTGGCCCAAAAAATCTGACAACCAGTCTTACCAAGGGCTATCGTATTACCCAGTACTATCTGGGTTCTGAAGGTCAGATCGCTCCATGTAAAACACTGGTATTCAGCTGTATCCGGTTAGACTGGAAGCCGACCCCAACATAGTTGGGAAAAGGCTAGGCAGATGATGAATGGGTAAAGGTTTTGATATATTGCAAGGTGTGAAGGACATTGAAGCTCAAACTGTACCTCCTGTTGTTTTTACTATTGTGGGTTTTGACTTTTGCCTTCATTGTTTGAGGCACCACTAATTCACTGATAAACTATTACAGTAACATAGATATCTTCAGAAAAGCTACGTGGTTATTATATTTACAAGTAATCAGTAAATTGAGCTAGAAGTAAACTTCTGTATGTTTCTTATTTACTAGCTGTGGCACGCGACTTCGTTCGTGTTTAAAAGGCCTATGTGCTATTTCAGACTATAAACTATATCTGTGCCACATCCAGATCCGGTGTGATTAAGTAACAAACATGCAGCCATGCAAACTTTCGCATTTATTTAATACTATCGACCCGCCCCGGCTTCGCACGGGTGCAATATATTCATATATAAACCTTCCTTTTGAATCACTCTATCTATTATTGAAAACCGCATCAAAATCCGTTTCGTAGTTTTAAAGATCTAAGCATACATAGGGACAGACACAGGAAAGCGACTTTGTTTTATACTATTTAGTGATAGTGAGGTAAGAAGTAAGATTTATCTGATCATCGCAGAACTCATAAAGAGCTGTGATGTTTTTAGTTTCTTCATTCAGTGTATTTTGCATTCCAGACAAGGACGAGCCCAAGAAGTACTCCATCAAGCAAGACAACACTCTAGAGATTAAGAAACTGAACCACGCCGACGTTGGCCTTTATGTGTGCAAAGTGAGACAAAAAGTTCTGTCGCACTACACTGAGAAGACTGTACATCTTTCTGTACAACGTAAGTTCTTAACACTGTACTATAGTTAGAGATCGTATATTCGGATGCGTGGTTTACCTAAAGTTCGAGTGTTGACTCGTATGGAGTGCGAGTTCGAGTCTCAAAATAATTATTGTTATAAGTCATATTTTCCATTTTATTATATTTGAATACAATAAAAAATAATATAATAAAATTAATTAAAATAATTTGAATTCAGTTACTAAGCAACAACTTTTTTAAGTTGAAGCAATTTTTACGTGTTTTCACAAATTTCTCGCCTAGTTTTAATCAGAATTGATATATTCATTGAAATGTAGAAATAATAATAATACTTACGAAATCGGGAAAAAGAATATTATAAGAACCCGCTTCCTCACTTTTTTACCCTTTGCCTGGAAAAAAAGTCCCTAAGTTAAATGTGATATACATCCGAATATCCGATCCCTAAGCACAGTAGATAACTAGCTTGAGACTTAAAAAGTGTAGAAACATCTAAATAAACCTCCATCCTGGGCGATTATTTCTTTAGAACACTGCTGGATTAACTTACCTATTCTTAGTTAAGTAATTAAAGATACAACAAAGCCCTTCCGGCAGTGCATCGATCCATGCATTCGGATAAAAAGACTCGATTATCAAATTTGTTTTTTTGACATTCTCCTGACGAATGATCACAAAAATTCAAATTCAATGGCTTAGTAAATATTATCACAAATCGGAAGAACCGTAGGTCACGTCATTTGTGATTGGGATTATAATATTCTGTTCCAATACTGAAATCAAACAACATCAAATTGCACATTAACCAATCACCAGACCAGTGGACCAGCCATGCCGTTAAACTATGGACTGCAGCATACTGGGATGATTGATTAATTGATAGGACTTATCGGAAAAGTGATTCAGATCAGCTCATGACAGCAGATATGATTATCAAACTGTATTGAAATTCTTTATATTTTTTTTAAATTAAAAAGCATTCCTGTGTTTAATTTCAAGTGTTTATTTAAAATTTATTTGAAATAACAAGAATCAACAAACAGAATCTTTAACTTTAACTTTAATATAAAACCTTATTTATGACCAACATTCTTCTGTTGGTATGTCACAGATCTTACGAATAACGATGAGTTTCCATTTAAAATTTCCAAAGCTTGACTATAATGAATTCTTGTTTCAGATAAACCAATTTTGTACAACAGCGACACGCAAATGATTTACTCAAACCAAAAATACAAGACTGAAGAAGTGTACGCTATTTTAAATGATACGTAAGTACTTATCATTATATTTTTACACCTGTAAATTTTACAATTGCGAACCGGAACACGTTGCGTTGGAAGGCCTCCCACTGGGTGGACCGATAAGCTGGTGAAGGTCGCGGGGATCCACTGGATGCGAGTCGCACGGGAGTGGCCAATGTGGCGACACTTGGGGAAGGCCTATGTCCAGCAGTGGACGTCTTTCGGCTGAAATGATGATGAAAACCGATGATGTGTACTTAAGTACATCTTTTGTTGGAGACCCTAAATAAATAAAATTACAATATCTATCGTCTAATCCGCAACTATTCATTGGGAACATCATACCTTAGCTTATGAATTCAGTCATCTGTAAACGTTTCTAATAAATTAATTAACGTAGACTCATCTGTGAACACTACGCTTCAATAGTTTGAAAGCGACGAATGGTTGTAAATTGTGATCAAAGAAATATAATAAAATAATTTAAATAGCATAATCAGCCTATAATGTTCCCACTGCTGGGGCACAGGCCTCCTCTCTATGAGAGGGAGTGGGCTACAATACATCACGCGGGCCCAGTGCGGGTTCGTAACGTCACACGTCTGCGAAATTTTATGGACACAAGATTCCTCACGATGTTTTTCTCTGGTGATAAAATAAGTTACACAAAGTATTAAGTCGAGGCCGTTACCAGTGGGCCAACAAATATGTAGTGTAAATAAAGTTATGTAAAATAATTAAAACCTTATTTTTTCTGGTTTTCAGCAAAAATGTGACTTGCAGTGCCATCGCGAACCCACCACCCACCTATAGATGGTTCAGGAGAATAAACGGCTTCGATGACGAAGCAATTACGGATACCGATACGGTGAGTAATATTTATTAGCTTTATATCTATATTTCATCCATAGTATAGCAGTTTTGTTTTCATTCATTTATTCATGGTAGGTCAGTGGTCCATATCAGCCATTGGTCAAAAGAACTAGAAGTCATAACTGGAGGCCATTTTGCCCGGAAATGGGATGATGCAGGCCAACAGTAACAGCGATCATCATCATCATCATCATCATTCTTCTCCTCTAGTAACAGTATTAATGGTTATTTTAAACCCTATAATCTAAACCACTGAAACATCACTAAAGACCATGATTACTCATCTTCCTATCCATGATTTTATAAGACTAAACATAACTTTAAGACAAAATTGTGGCAGATTAATTTCTAAACTGAAACAAGATCAAGGCATTGATGAAGATGTAAAGTTCTTAGCTGTGCAAAGTTTCGCGGTAACTGGCCAGTCGTGAACTTGTAAGTTCAACCCTTGCAAAGTTAGCGCTTAACACGATATTCTCGTTCAAACGACACACGCGTTGCGAAAGCCACTGCGAAGAAAACAAATGAAGGAAATTGAAGAGAAATTAAACCAAAATCTTTATCGATATACAATATTGTGAAAAACCTTCACGAAGCCGTCAACTAAGCATTATGTACATCAAACTAAGTAACTACGCAAACAATATTGCTTCGAAACGACTTTTGTTTTGCGGTTTGGGTTCCCAGGTATGGAGACCAAAAAAATGGGTGCACTGACGGGGACAACAAGTGTCTTTCGGCTTCGTTAAGGGTATTCTTAAACGCATTAAGTCCTAGCTATTGCCCGACACTTTGTCTACGTGTATGGATAAAAAGGAGCCTATGTCTATCTCTCAAGGCTACTAATCTGTTTACAGACAGAAATAATAACTTTCCCTTTTATAATATTAAAACATTTTTTTTCCTGCAGGTCATCACGTCTGAAGATGGGACCAACTCTGTGCTGATCCTTAGGATTAGGGACGAGAGTACCTACGGGGAATACCGGTGCTCTGCCAACAACACCAAGGGTTCGGAGTCCATCATCTTCCACGTCAACCCTGGCTCCAAGCCTGAACCCCCGGATTTCGTAAGTATTAATTTCATATCGAATGTGAGTGTCTTCTTTCTGTGTTTTTCTTTCGGCAATTATTTTTTTCTTGTCGCTTTTTGACAATACATAAATTATTTTCTTGTTTTTTTGTATTTTTTGTATACAGGGTGTAACAGAAAGGGTAAAGTCAAATGAAAGGATATGCCGCAGACCATCAAGCTGAACAACTTTCTCCTTGGGTCCAATTTCGTAAATGCGAAAAAAATATCAGTTGTCCCATACATTTGGGTCGAGTAGGTATTGAAATTTCTAATGGGACAGCTGATATATATTTTTTTTAATATCCTTTTATATGACTATACCTTTTCTGTTACACCCTGTATACTGTTTCAACTTACTAGCAGAATTTTAGTCAAATTTATGACTGATGTTGTCTAAAACTGTGCTAGTAAGACTGCTTGCTTCTACTTTTGCTGCTGGTAGTAAAGAAAATTTGTTTTATAAAAAAAAAAATGTTTCCTCACTGTTCGAAGATAGACATGAACCTCAGTTAGAGCGAACGACGTGGACGGGGGAATTAATCATGCTTCGCGTAAACCTGTATTACGGTCAAGCTTGACTAACAAAGGAATCTACGGGTTGCCTTTTGACAAATGACTATTCATTTGAATATTGTGTTACAGGTTAATCTGGCTGTGGCCAATGCTACCGAGCTGACTTTCAACGTTACCTGCACATCATGCATCTTCGCTACTGGTGATGAAGTTTCGCCAGACCCCAACAATTTGACAGTTATTGGTAAATGATGTTTATTTCTAAGGACCGATTTTACGATTTTAGATGAAATTGAAAAAGATCAACAAATATTTTAAAGGTCTTTAATGGTGTTAGTATTCCTCAACATGATGACACTAACAGATTAATCTTAAATTTAGTTTAAATGTGCTGAACACGTTCAGATTCAATGGTGGAATTCATCCTAAGTATCCAATTACGATCAAAACTATTTTTTTTTTGCAAGGCAAGATGTTTCAGGTATTTAAGCTGGTCACATCAGTTTATAACCATAACATCACATATGTTATATTGTTGAAATTAACAAGGTTCTCTTAAACGTATATTTCAGGATACATTTTCCAACTGGCTCATGCTCAAGAGGGTTACCCAGCAGACTGGGATGGAGCACCTGAATTCCGTGTTGACATCGAAGAACCCAACAGTAAGATATATCTCAGTAGTATTTTATAAATCTAATCTAAGAGAAGATTCTTCAAGAGTAATAGTGTTACCTGGGCAGCCCACCTTTCTTACTAATGATTTTCACGACGAAAGAAAAAGGTGACATGATGGTGACATTTCTAGACGGCCTCATTGATTTAGTGGTTGCAAGCTACTGCTGATCATGAGGTCCTGGTTCGATTCCCAGGTCGGGAATAGTATTAGTGGTATTATGATAAAATAAGATAACAACTCCTTCCTCTCTTTTTCAGACACCCTCTTCACAGTGGGACCTCTAACAAACAGCACGTTGTACCACGTCCGTGTGCGTACGCGCAATGCCGCCGGCAACTCCGAATGGATGGAGATTGCTGACGCGAAAACAACTGACGACGCGGTCAGGCTCACTGCTACCCTAGTGCTCGTCATCGCCGCCATCTTGTGCAATCTTTACTATTAAAAAACAGCTTTTGTTTGACGTGGGGATATTTTCTTTTTGGAGTATATGTATAAAGAGGTTTGTGATGATTTTGAAGTCTTAGTTATGGATGGCAGCCGACGGTATAGACAATGTTGAGTTTTAATGTTAAGTACGTACGGTTCAGTGTTAATGTTATTTTTATCAGATAAGAAACATATTTACAAAATATATTTAATAAAACAAAACTAATTGGATATCGTTTGAGTTGAGAAAATTGTGAGATGTATTCATAAAATGTTAGTAATCAGATTATTGTAAACTTCATGCCAAATATTTAAGCCAAATCGTTAAATTGTTTTTTTAGTGTTTATTTAACTAATATTCTATCCCCATGACATTCCAAAGAAAATGTAGATAGATAATATTTAATTTAAACAAAATAATTGTCTATTATTGAAGTTTTAAATAATTAAGTGTTCAATTCTCCTACCGAATATTTAAACAGCCTGAGGTTATACTTTTCAATAGATAAAAAGTATTTAAAATTTAAATAAATGTACATCAATGGTAACGACTAGGAAGGGTTTCTTGCTTATTTTCATTTGCAAGTATAAATGCGCGTTTTCATGTATATTATATTGCTGTGATTTGCTTGAGTACGTGTTATTATAAAGAATCTAAACTATGAATTTACAGAAATATACATTCGTCAAGTCAAAGGCAATGGATCTTTAAGGAAACGTTAAACGATTCCCAATTAAGAACTTCAGATTTATTTATTTAGGTAATTGAAGGGTCTATTATAAAATTGAACTTGCAATCTCCGAAACAGACAATTTATTATTTGAATTTTCGATCAAACACACCAAGAGCACCGATTTTCGCAGCTTGGTTTTGACTTGTAAATACATATAAACTTATACTAATTATTTAGCTCTGCATAAAGTAACGTAGTTTTAAGCTATCGCATATAATAATGTAAAAGGATTTGAAGCGTACTTTTGGAGTTAAGAATATTTTTTACATCCAGATAAACTGATATTGAATCTTTAATAATTCCTGAGCCTACTTTCAAGTGATATCCAGTGGTTTAGGAAGTAAAAGGAGATTTTCAACACTTATGGCTTCCAACGCATACCCATTAACTTTAGGAAAGAACCACAGATATAAATAGTGGTTTCACTATTCGCTTGTGTGTTATTCGCTTTAGGCGATTCTCCCACTGAACCGCGCTCCGTCGCAAAGCGCGGAAAATTCATTGTATTGGCTTCGAAACGCATCGGAGTACAATGAAATTTCCGCGCTACGCGACGGAGCACGGTGCGGCGGGAGAATCGCCTAAGCCAAACTTGAAAGAAGGTGGGAGCACTATACAGGAAGTAACACCGGAAGGGACATCGACGCTCAGTACATCACTTTGAACCGCCCACATATATATTTTTTTTTTAATCTGCTGTTTCCTACAAAAGTGCAATACCTTTATCGCCAAAATGTATGTCACAGCAGTTTTTTTTTTAAATTACAAATAAAGAATTCTAATAATAATGTTCTACTGAAGCTTGGACCCTGTTTCACCGGTGGGCTACAATTTTTTTTATATTTTCAAATGTTTTTATATTGTTTTTAGTTTATGAAATATTTAAAAATGTAGAAGATTTGTATAAAAATAAATGAAGGAAAAAATGTACTACTGAATATGTGGTAATCGTCTGTGCGTCGGTGTTCCATCCCGTATGCTTTTAAATTCTTCTCTTAAAGAAAGTGATTGGTAGGTTGCAGGTCTATGAATTAACTCCAATAGTACACTCATAAGTATGTGTAGCTGGAACTGATACATGCACTGTACATGTACGAGTAGATAACTACAGTTAAGTATACTTTAAGTTATCGTCGTTGTTAGAGTAAGTTTAATTTTAAATGTTGAAGAAAACGAATCCTTAACATTATAAACTATGACAATATTTATGCAGGTACTATTTTATTCGAAATTCATTGACATTTTTTTAGAGTTTTACATTCCAACTTACTAATACCTAACCTAAACCAAAAATCGGTCAATTTTAATTGCTTAAGTCGCAGTTCTACCACGTTCTCGCAGGAAGACTGATTATTCTATTGTATATTTGTTTCCCTTTGTATCGCTTCTTTAGGTAAAACATAGATAGGTTTACCTTTTAATATGGGCTAATAATGAACGATTAATTGATCGATCTTTGAGATTGATTCTGTAAAAATGTCATGATTGGCGATCGTTCTTGACATTTTTATTGCTCCTAACACATTAAGAATTATGTACCTTTGAATATTACTTGCAAAGTTAGCTTAAGAAGCTTGGTATCACTATACATTAAGGGCTTGAATGGCCTCATACAAAACGTGCTGCATATTCACTGTCGTGAAAATTGAACAATCGTAGCGTTTACATAAAAGTTTATAAGTAGTTGAACGAAAATCATTGTTTTATAAAATGTTTATTGCCGTTTGTAATACATGTACACGACTCTGATAATTTCTACTGTGTACATACATAATATTGTCGGCTAATGAGTTTCATATACACTAATTGTTATGTTAATTACACTGGTGTTTCTGCCTCTAATAAAATGGTTTATAAACATTTGAAAGGTTTATTAATTTATCAACTAGCACCCCGCCCCGGCTTGGCACGTGTTGCTACCCGTAATTACGCAATTATGTATGGCGGGATGATTTCCGGTGGATGGATGGGGCGATCAAGTGATGCAGTTTTATCTATTTTATTGTGTTTAGGTGCCTTACAGCTAAAATTACAAAAAAAAACATATAGTGAGGCAATCAGGGACAAGCTATTTACGAGCCTCCACAGTTAGCAGTAAACTATTGTTGCACAAACCAATAATTAAGCATAATATTCAGTAAAATAAATAGGACTAAATTTAATATCAATAAGGAGACGGGGATAGGATTATTTAATAGGATATTATTTAAAATTTTATTTATTAAAAATGAAACGCCTTCGTAATTTTTACTATTTATTTGCCATGAAACATGTTCCCGTGAAATATTAAAATATAAATTAATCAAACACATTGTACAAAATACATAAAGTAACAATTTGCATAATTACAACATTCGATTACTTGGAAAAAAAGTATTTACACGTAATGAAAATAAAACTTAATTTTACTTAAATCTCAAGTTTACAATAAAATAAATAGCAGATACTAAATACAATCGATTCACTTTACTTAAAACAAAACACGATCTACTTAACCATTCTCAAAATGAACATGCAAACGAAAGACACCACAAAAATGCCACCAGCAAAGAAAATGCCATAGAAAGTGGCTTCGGTCATAGATTGCTCATTATCAGCCACTTCTGGTTCAGCCTCAGGAGCTTCCGTGGTGGTAGTCTCCTCGTCTTCAGCTAATGTGGAAGCCAGGACAGGATCCGACCAGAGAGACTCCCCGACCTCGTTCGTTACTCGGACCCTGATCCAGTAAGATGTCTCCGGTTCTAATTTTTCTAATGCAACCACAACGCCTGAAAGATGAAGAAAAAAGGGTGTTTAAAGCAAATAATGAAGCGATACACTGAAAAGAAACTATTTTATTTGAATTTAAACGTAGTCTAGAAGGTACGTGTAGACCTAGAGAGGTGTCAAAATAATAAACCAGTTGCAAAGAAACGGAAACCATGACAACGACCTCATTGACGCCTTTTTCGCTTTAAATACTCATGCAATAAAAGTGAAAAGAGTCCGGTAGCAGGAAGGTCTTTTTGACCGGGTATAGTCTATTCCGTGGTATAGTCTATTCCGTGGTATAGTCTATTCCGTGGTATAGTCTATTCCGTGGTATAGTCTATTCCGTGGTATAGTCTATTCCGTGGTATAGTCTATTCCGTGGTATAGTCTATTCCGTGGTATAGTCTATTCCGTGGTATAGTCTATTCCATGGTATAGTCTATTCCGTGGTATAGTCTATTCCGTACGTATATTCTAAAATTATGCGAACCTCTATGAAACAATAATGCCTTACCATTAACTTCTGGATCAATAGTTGCGATCAATAGGTCAGCAAACTGAGTGTCTGTTTGCTTACTTTTCCTCCATGTATTCAAAGTGGGCGTGGCTAGCTTTCTACCGTTACTTTGCTCTTTTACAAATTGAACTTCGAATACTGAAAAAAAGAGAGTTTATTAACATTTATAGTTTAGACTTAAATGAATAAAACATCGCTTTAAGGGCCATGTTTTGCGAATCAAATAATCTTTTTTTTATTACAAATATAGTAATGATAATAACTTCAAAGTCTAATAAAACAGTATTTTTTATAAATATAACTAAATTAGTAACCCGCCCCGGGTTCGCACGGGTGCAATATATATATATATATATATATAAACCTTCCTCTTGAATCACTCTATCTATTACTGAAAATCGCATCAAAATCTGTTGCGAAATTTTAAAGATCTAAGCATACATAGACAGCGGGAAGCAACTTTGTTTTATACTATGTAGTGATGACACAATCTGTAATCTTACCGTCAATTGGAAATTGTACATTGTCATACCACGTTAGATTCAAAAATACTGTATCTGAACTGGTGCGGTCTGCGGTAACCTGAAAATTAAAATCAATACCTTTCACTAGAATAAATAAGACAATATTATGCATTCTTAGATATTCTTGAGATAAGTAAGAGTGAAAAGAAAATGCCAAATTCAGACGCCTAGAAAAACTATCAGAGCAAATTATCAACTCAAAACATATCATATCATATTGTCCTCCGTGCCTCGGAAAGCACGTTAAGCCGTTGGTCCCGGCTGTCATCTGTAGATCTTTGACGGTCGTTACAGGTAGTCAGTGGCCCAAAAAGTCTGACAACCAGTCTTACTTTTGTCTGTGCTTGTTATCCTGTCTGTATCCTTTTATGTATCTGTTTGTGTATGAGTAGTTACTTGAATTAAACTAATTTTATTTTATTTATTTAAAACTATTTGCTAAGAGTCTTTTCACACGTTCCGGCTTCCAGGTCTGTTTTGGCACGTCGAATACCGGTAGGAATGCGTACGGGTAAGCTGAGCGATTTGACAAGTTGACCTTTAACAGATGGAAAAAGTCAAAAATGTATGGGTCAGACTTATGTTACTGTTGGAACTTGGAAACTCGGCTTGTAAATACAAGCCGAATTTCCAAGTTGTACTGAACGGAAATGTGTTGCTTGGAAAATTTTGTCTCATTCAATACTTTTTGTATTAATAAAAGCTGGTTAATAAGGCTTAAACCAGACATTTTTATGTCGTTGTAGAAATATGGGACGCTTTGAAAGCATTTGCAATTGTTTTACCGTATAGTCTACTCTATGGACTCGACGTCAAATATCTGAGAGACGAATTTTGTGAAAGGCACTTAGCCAATTGTTTTGAGTCAATGATTGCTCTGGTGGTTATTGTAGGCATATTTATTAGACGTGCTATACAGTCGTTAGGATTGGCATTAAAAGGCTCAGCCTCGCGGTAAACTCGATTATAAAGGGTGTAACAAGACCCTTAACGAAGCCAAAAGACACTTGTTCTCCCCGTCATTGCGACCATTTTTTTGTTCTAGAACCTTCTAGTTACGGAGACATTGGGGGTCAAAGTTTTTTTTTTTAAATGCATGTTTTTAATGTAAGAACTTTACTATAAATACCTCCCCGACCCCCGTACTATTCAATTCATCCATTAGCACAATGTTTTGAATGTTTCATGGTGCTTGCAACAGCAAAATCATCAAACATGGTAAATATTCCGTTTCTAGTGTTAATAATAGCGTTGAATGAGATTTTACACCCAAAAAAACAATCGTTTCCCATTTTTGCGTAAAGATACTTAGTTTTATGTACATGATGCTTAGTTGACGGCTTCGTAAAAGGTCCATTTACACCCTGTATGTAGGAACTGCTTCTGATCAGCTTTGTCGTTCATTGAACACTGCCGAATTGAGAGTCAAAGTCTGCCCGAACAAGTACACGGCCAAAGCACTCTCTTTTTACTCTTTCTCATTACTTTATCAACATATCCTATTCAAACTAACCGAGTCAGGCTTTTTTGGTTTCTCAGTCTTCACTATCGTGATAGACTTTTCAGAATCGCCATGCTCGTTGCTTGCCTGACACTTGAACCTTTGCCAAAACGTGGTCTGGTTAGCTACCACAGTCAAAACCGCCTTGGTGTCGTCTTCAATCAGCTTTATCTGCTTCTTATCGTACTCGAACATAACATCGTCTCTTAATTCTCTGAATATTCTGTATGTGGGTGCTGGGTAACCGTAGGCGGAACATACTATGTCGACTCTGAAATAGAGAGTAACAGTTAAAGCAGGTGACAAAATATTTACAGGAAGGGAATACAATTCTAGTCTTTTGACAGCTGGATAATTAAATGATTGTTCAATCGCCAGCGCATCAAGTAACCACAAACTGTCAAATTTTCTCATTCTATTTTGAACTTAACCACCAATTTTTATGGTTTAAAATCATTTGGAGAGTGACAGTTTGTGGTAACTTAATGTCCTGGCGACTGTACCTAATAGTAAAAAATCTAGCAAGAAGCTATTGAAGCTATCGCGATACATATCGGCTATGTATGAGAGTTGTGTCAATCGATAATCCAGAATCAAGATGATGATAAATAATTAATCGACTTAAGCAGATGATGGCTATGTCGGTCGATATCGGTATATTTTATAGTGTTGAATAAAATTATTGTCATTAGACTTCTACTTTTCCATATGGGATTCCTTCATTGATCGTTGCCGCAACATCAAACCGGTTAACAAAACAAGATTCACATAATATTTTACATTGCTTTCAATGGGATCATAATCAGCTATAAGAAAGTCTCCAAGTTATGATAATAAAGCACTCGTAAGTTCTTTAGCATGGTGTATGTACCTACTCATAGCAAATACTCAAGCAACAGCATGTTGACCAAACACTTCTGTTCTATCTATTAGCTCAGAGTACAAGTAGCTGTCAGTTGACTTATACAATAGACAACTAGTATCATATAGACTACCAAGCTACAGACGTATAAATCTCATAAAATAACTAAACTTACTAAAGAAAACAAAAAAATTGTTTATTTGAGACTAGGTAATGTCCATATTTTGTTAGCAACACATTAATTATCTTAAGACTAAGTTAGTAGCATTTATGTAGGTAGTCTAGATCAGATGAATACGGATTTACAATTAAAAATAACTTGACTAAGAATAAATTAAATTGAAATAAACATATAAGATTAATTAATGCAAATAAATAATAAATTATATTAAAACAAATCATGTCAAGTCTTTCGGCTGAAATGATGCTGATGATGATGTCAAGTTATATTGAAACAAAATGTAAATAAAAATTATCAAATAGAATAAAAAATAATAAATAATAATAATTGACATCATAAGACATGTAGCTCAAAACATGAGTTTGTGAAGTATGAATTCTGAAATATCAAAATAATATAAGATAAACATATTGATATATACCCTAGATATAGATATATGCTCTATGGATTTTAATTATTACCAATGAATGCGTAGCTGATCTTATTCTAGAAAAGTCTTTTAAACTTATTTATAGCCCACAATTTTAAATTTCTAGTTATTAATTGCATTCGATTTCCTGATCACATTACGAATCACGTTATGTAGGGATTTTGCATCAAATATCTATTTTCGATAACACGTTCCTGCATAACTTAAGAGTCATTAAATTCAAATTTAGTATTTTTTATTTTAGCTTTAAGTACCTATGATAAAAAGGATTGATTATTGGCATAAAATATTTGCTAATAAAAGACATTAGTGATTATATTGACATTGATTTACGGCTACTGAGATCTATCGACGTCTTTAAGAACGTGCTATAAGATGGACTGGATGTAGAAGGTGAAAAACCAGGTATTATGGTTGTGGCGCAACATGGTTGGAGGCGTTGGCCTGTGGTTGTGTGAGTGCAATGGTTGTGATACTCACTCCTGGTTAATCCTGGCAAAAACTACCTTAGTTTGATTGCCATCTTCAAAATAAGGAGCATCTGAAACGCAAAAATCATAGGTATATTTTATCTAATATTTTCTTTCTTAAAGTAATTTTTACAGGGAGTAAAAAATAAAAATAATAAATTTTAATATGAAAATTCACGCTTGCACGTAGTTTTGATCGAAAAGGGTTGAAATGTGGAGTTGTGGACTCATCAATGCGCCGTATGTATCGAATGTCATTTAGAAAACTTCATAGATTCAGATACTTACAATTTACATTCAGAGTGATATTAAACGTCGAAGTATGGCTGCAGTCTTCGGCATCAGGGTTCTCTTGAATGCTCAGACAGGTATAGATGCCACTATCTTCTGGCTCCAGCGATGTGATGGTCAGCAGACCTTCGAATCCTTGGATGTTGTACTTCGTCATCACTTTGTATTTTCCAGAGCTGTCGTCATCTAGACAAAATATTTTGGCTTTAGAAAATAATTCACTCCTATCATGCACCGCTGGAAGCGCTGGAACTTTGATACAGGATTCCTATTTTGTAGTCCTCGAAATGTCATACGTGAGCTTATCCAAAACCAGGTATTATTAACTAATCATAAATAGGTTTGCTCATAGCTAACTGCGGATATACTGTCAAGATCTTAAAAAGTTAACGAAAACTACCAAATATTTTTAAAACTAAAATGACACTTACCGTGACATGCACGATTAATTTTCGGAAGAAGACTACTACTGACTACTACTTCTACTTACTATTTTGTTTGGACTTGAGAGTTTTTAAAAAAATCTAAAGTAAATGGAAATTTTATGAAACTGAGAAACAAAATTTTATTATAAGGACTTGACTTATAATATTGATCAATTGTAAGAATTTTTTTATAAATATTTAGTAGGTATCTAAAAACGTGATTGACCACAATAAAAGTATATTGGCTTTAAAATATATTTTATAAAACTTAAAACTCGTATGTACAATAATAAAATATTATAATGAGGAGTCTTTTGTTTTTCTTTATAATGGCGACTCGTCATCTCCTCCGGGTTGTATGTAAAAATCTTAAAACCCCGTGTTAGAAATAAATAATTACCCAGTTAAATAACAACATATTATTACGTGTTCGTGACAAAGCATTATTTATTAAACTACTTTATTTAAATGTAAGTGCAGTAGTATTTTTGCATTTATTTACAAAAAACGTAACTGGCTGTCAAAAAAAATATGCACTAAAAACTTTAAGTGGCCTGAAGATCTCATTTCCACACATACACGAAGTTTTTCGCTTTTGAATGTACGCGTTGTATACCTGGTACTTTTCTTGTCAAGTACCTAGTTTATTTTGTACTAGCTGTTGCCTGTGACCATCGTCCGCGTGAAATTTTGTAGCCTATAACCTTCCTCGATAAATGGGCTATCCAACACTAAAATAATTTTTCAAATCGAACCAGTAGTTCCTGAGATTAGCGCGTTCAACCAAACAAAAAACTATTCAGCTTTATAATATTAAGTATAGATTTCTTCTAACAGCGCAAACGTAAACAATCTTTATCAAAGTTTTGTTTGAAAACAAAAACCAAAACACGCCTACATTTGTCTTTTTCAAGAGATTAAAAAAAAACCGTAAGAACCACTATCAGTGATTAATTGAATAACAAATGGTTGTGCACTACTGGCAATTAAATATATCAAAAAAAGAAAATTTGGTACCTGCTGATGCAGGTTGTTAGGAATCCCACAAAATTGAAAGTCGCAGAATCTACCTTGAGCTGAACTAGCGTAGTATGAATATTTAACAAAATAAGAGGCCTGCATTTACTAGTTTTGTTACCAGAGACGTGTAACAGGTTCCTTTCATTGCAAAAAAAATGGAAAATTCGTAGTTTTGACTCCCTTTCTCTGTAAAAGTTAGCTAAAAAAAGAATACTCCACCATCAATAGTTTCCCCATTCCGGTTCCATGAGATCCTGGGTTCCGGTTCTCCTTTAGCTTGACAGGATAAGGTTATGGAGCGTCCCAAGTCTGCGACCACCTCCACTGGCGTGTCTGCGAAGTCCGACGGTTCTGTGGACAATATTGGAATGATAAATTCAAATTCAAATTATTTACAAGCGAAACATAAGCATATGTGTCGTCGACACTGAGATATGCAGTCATATACTGGGGCAATGCCACTAATAGGGATTTAGTGTTTAAAGCGCAAAAAAGGTGTATACGTGCGATTGCCGGAATCCGTGTTCCTGATTCATGTGAACCATATTTCCAAGAATATAAAATTTTGACCTTTCCTGCAATTTACATTTATGAAGTAGCCGTATTTATAAAAACAAATGAAAATCTATTTGATAAACTTAAATCGAGAAGATACAAGTTAAAAATTTCTAATGTACCACATAAAACGGCTCTATTTAACAAAAGCTTCTTTGGCATGGCATCAAAAATATACAACAAGATACCTATTGACATTCTGAGCACTAAGGAACTTCCACTATTTAAAAATAAACTGCGTAAATTTTTAATTGAGAAACCATACTACACGATCCAAGATTTCTTAAACCATTGAATGATTTGTTGACCATGTAATAATTTGACTGTATATTCATATTTTGACATTTATAATAACCAAATTTGACATGTAAAATAATTTTAAATGTAATGCCACTACATAATTATTGTATGCCTATTAGGCAGGACATATTGGAACTTAAATTTATTGTTTAGACCTGTAACTAATTTGCCCACAATAAAATATTTTGAATTTGAATTTGAATTTGAATTTGAATTTACAAAAAAAAAAAAAAACCTAAAAAAATCAAATCATATACATTATACATAGAAATTTGAACAGTGATCCCTAAACTAGACGCTAATCTGTATCTTGGGGATCAGAGTTCTACATTTACGTTTTATTATCCAAAAAGGTTTTATTATCCAATAAAGATTTCATTGATTCGTTTTCACGTACAATAATTTATTTATATTTATTGGCTGTTTGTCTATGTGAGTTATAAATGTTTGTAAACGCACCCACGATACAGGAGAAATTCCTAGTGTAGGGCAACGTTAAAAAAAAAATTAAACAAAAAAAAAATATGCACTAGTGCTGAGATTCTATTGAGGAGCTCGTGTGCTTGCCAAGGTCGCTCCGTGAATGGGTGACCATCCATTACATACCGAGTTTCGTCCGTGCCTTGAAAAAACACTTTAAAATCTTTCAAGGAATAAGCCAACACCTCCCTTTTGGTTTAGGCTGTTTAAAAAGCTTTTTTGCTTTGCTTTTCCCCCGCCCCCCGTTCTGGGCGAAGTGGAAGGGAGTGTCAGACTTCTACTGACTAAAACCCATCCATTTTCCTTCTTTGCCCTTTGTGTTCCAGGGCCACGGTATCTCTTTCGAACAGTCCCGCAGCCAAAATATAAAATCTTTTCAGGGCAGTTCGAAACGCATCGTTAGTAAAAATGAAGACTAAAATAGAATGCGAGGTCAGTTATACTGGTTTTGAAAACAGTGGTGAGTATAATTTCCAAAGCTTTTTGCCACTAGATTTCTGTAGTACCATTCTATAATCGAGTATCTGGTTGTACTAAGTTAACCTCAAATCTGTTGACTTCCCACTTCAGGTTACAAAAGAGCTCTTACGACATTGCTTCAAATGTATGTTTATCCATCAATACTTCAGTTTTTCTTTACCACACCTCATTATGTTGATACCAACAACGTTTTAAATGTTTAAACAAATATTGAGATTTTCGTAATAATATAAATATGAAATCAGGATGTACGATCAGTCTAGTTATAGTAACCGATACTTAATTAAAAAGTTTACTTCATATTTAATACATACCTCCATTACGAGTTTGCAATACAATCTTTTTACACAATTTGCACATCTTTATTGGGAAACATCCGTCCAACTTCACTTTACTTATGCTGTTAAAGCGTTTGTCAGAACCCTGTCTTTGCTGCTGTGCAGTCAGGTATAAATTGACCCTTTCAAGCATAAGCATAGCATAGCATAATCAGCCTATTAATGTTTCCACTGCTGGGACGCAGGCCTCCTCTCTGTGAGAGGAGGGTCCCTCAAGGTCAATGACAATTATTCATTTTATCACATCGTCTCTGAGTGCATTCCGAAACAAAAAAGTAGGTGCAGACGTGTGAATGGCTATCTAAATCTATTGTATGCATGCTAATTATAATTTAGCGTAAGTATGAATGTGACTGTGAACAAAAAATTGGCATAGTTTTCTTGTTTCTAAGTCACAGCAACCACTAAATTACTCCAAAATCAATCATATTATCACTGTTAATAGGTTTGTTTCATATGTGTGAGCAACGGCACACTGATTGAATCGAATTTGCTCGTTCCAATTCGTGGTTCGATGACAGCTTTGAACTGAATACCATTTTGAACGTTAAAGTGTTGTGGTGTTTATTTAAGATTCTCTTTGAATTAAATTAAATATAAGCACACATTTTAGCTAAGCACCTCTCATGTTTATTTTGTGTGTGTAAGAGAGAACGAAGAGGCTCACTCGAAAACGAATGATGGAGAAAACATTTATAAAGATAGCTTTTTAATTGCAACTAAGATTGAATAGCAAAGGTATTATGATAACATGACCACTAGCCTCAGTCCACAGACTGGTAACTAGGTCTCCAGCTATCAGCAGATTTAGCAAAAGCTGGGATCGATGGGATGCAACTCCGTTGCTAAAAATAACTTTTGACTGAATCAAGTGCTTGAATAATATAAATAATATCCTCCCGAACGTATTTCACGGCGCGGTCAATCTCAACGGAGAGTAGCCAATTACGCAGAGATATTTTAGTGATCAAGTATCTTTGCAAGCACAGATGCAGAGCCTGTACTTTTACTCTCATAGTCTGAGATGTCTTCATTGTAGTTGCTCAATGCCCCCGGGGGAAAGATCCGGCGCAGGACCAACAGCTTTACGTGCTTTCCTTGACACGGCCTTCCAGACTCGACTGAATTGTATAAACTAACGACAACTTACCAATAACACACAAAGACACATTCTTCATCAAGTCTCCGGACCTGCACGTGTATACTCCAGTATCCTCCACCAAGGCCCTGCTGATGGTCAGCACCAACGCTGGCGCTCGTCCTCGCATGGACGGCACGAAATGCTCCTGAGAGAAAATTCGACTGCCGGGGATCCGCTTCACCACGTGACCCTTTGGATCTAGCCATTCCACCTGAAAAATACGAATGAGCAAGCTGTTGTCGGGTAATGCCTTATTCGCATAAGGGTACAATCTATTTACGAAAATTTTTTTTCTAGAAAGTCTTCTTTTATTTTATTTTTTATTTATAATTTTATTTCAAAATTGTTAGTAAAGCTTAAAACTATGTTGTACCTTATACCTACTTATACTTTTACCGACTGTACACCAGAAACGAGCAGTATTGTGCGGGGTTCAATCTTGATCTTTTAAACATTTTTAAGTCTTCGAACATGTTTAATAACGTGTTACGAACCACATCTAAAGAAAGTTTAGAACTCTCTCTACATTATTTTTTGTATGACACGATACAAATTACATAACGCGAAAAATTGGAACCCTAACTTCTCCTACGTATGACATAATCAGCCTATAATGTTCCCACTGCTGGGACACACAGCCCCCTCTCTCTGAGAGGGAATGGGCTATAATCGAACAAGCGGGCCCAGTGAGGGTTGGTAGATGTCACATGTCTTCGTATTTTTGGTTCTAGGACATCGGGTTTCCTCACGATGTTTTCCTTCACCGTTTTTGAGAGCAGTGGTGATGAAATAAATTACACAAAGTAATGCGCCTGCCTGAGTTCGACCCCACGACTTACTGTGCGTAAATCGAAGCCGCCACCACTGGGCCTCCACTGCTCTATGCTGCTCTCCTACTTATGCAATACAATATTTACATAGGGTTGCAGTATTTTTCTAAAGCAACTATTTTCGTACTTTCATGTTTTACTTAGGACAGCTCCTGATCATAAGGTATTAAGTGATTAGAATTTATATAAATTATACATCAGAGTTTTAAAGGTACGGCGTACAGTCACGAGCACCATTATGTATACACTTTCCTAAATTTAAAAGCAATTTTCGCAGAAATAACGACTGTAACTTGAAGATAGGATCTTTTTCATATTAATATTTCGTAACAACATGAAATTTTAATCAGAACTGTAGGAGAAAAACCACTTTTAGAAGTTGGTAAGTGTTTACATATTGGTGCTCGTGACAGAACTTTTTTTTTTTTTAATGCAGCGATGTACTAAACTGCAGAACATAACTAGAGTGCCAATTGACGGCACGGTTGGCGCAGTGGCTGAGCGTTTGACTGCTGCGCTTCGTATCGCGGGTTCGATTCCCGTACGGAACAAATATTTGTATGGCCTACAGGTAGTTGTTCCGGGTCTGGCTGTTTGTGTATGTGACCTTAAATGTTTGTAAACGCACCCACGATACAGGAGAAATTACTAGTGTGGGGCAATGTTTTAAAAAAAAAAAAAAAAAAAAAAATGTATATATATATATAATTAACGCTATAGTTTATCGGGCTCCATATCTGCGATACTTTACGGGGTTAATTATACTGGCGAAATTTTACAACGGTTGCCAGTAGCACGAATTTTGCAATTTTAGCAACATGGTATCAGGACACTAGCGCGAAAGACATTTGCGCGAAGGACACTTGCGCGAATCCACATGCGCGAAAAGACATATGCGCGCATGGACTTTTGGGCGATTAGACTTTTGCGCGAATGGACCTTTGGGCGCATAGACAGTTGCGCGCATAGACACTTGAGCGAATGGACTTATGCGCGAACGGACATTTACGCATAAAGACACATGCGCGAAAGGACTTATGCGCGAATGGTTAGGTTAGGTTAGCTGTAGAGTAAACATAACACTGAGGTTCTTCTAAATCGGAATCCATTAATAAATCTTTTTTGTACAAAGTAACAAGAATGTTCTATACATTTGTCATAATAGACATTAAAACAACTGAATGACCTTAAAAATCGACATTAATGAAACCCAAAAGCTTGAACAGAGAGTAAAATTCCATATTTCCATATTTTTCAAAATCGATATTGTAAATCGATTAAACAATAATTATATCTGGCAACACTATTCGTGGTAGATACGAAAAAATAATTTGACATGTCACTCGGGCAGTGTTGCCACTTCTCTCGCTCTATCTCGTTGAAAATAAGAAATAATAATATGATGTTATGTTTACTCTACAGATTAACCGTAGCCAGTCGCAAGTAAATCTAGTCGCGGAAGTGTCCTTTTGCGCAAAAGTTCATTCGCGCAAGTGTCCATTCGCGCAAGTGTCTCTGCGCGCATCTGTCTATGCGCGTAAGTGTCTATGGGCGCAAAAGTCCATTCGCGCAAAAGTCTAATCGCCCAAAAGTCCATGCGCGCATATGTCTTTTCGCGCAAGTGGGTTCGCGGAAGTGTCCTTCGCGCATATGTCTTTCGCGCAAATGTCCCAGATCCTAGCAACATCTGTTTAAATAATGCAGCGTGTAACAAAAAGGTTGCAGACATAGGTACTTAAGGGCGAGAAAATACAAATAATATAGAATATTCAAATTACAGAAAAAAAATCACCTGCCCCATACATTTGAGTCGAATACCTATTCGACTCAAATGTATGGGGGGCAGGTATGAGGCAACTGATATTTTTCTCTTGTTTACGATGTTCGTACACAGAAAAACCTGCTTAGTTTGGTGGTCTATAGCACAGTTTTTAGTATGTCTAAACCCTTTCTGTAACACGCTGTATGACATCATGTATTTCTCAAAGACATAGGACACTATATACATGCAGTACATGTATGAGTATCGTGATATTTGTGGGTTTCATAGTTTTTAAGTCCTTACTCCTTATTCAATAACCTTTTTATCTTACCTTTTGGTTTCTATTGGACGCTTTACAGCTGATGGCTTTGTGACCTCCTACTTTCAGAAATTCGTCCTCGCTGGGAGCATCCACGGCCAAAGTGTTTTCCACTGGTTTTAGCCCGTACACTAAAGAAACATGAATCAAATTAATCATTTTACTTCTAGCCTTTTGAGGAACCACGGGGCAGATATTTTTAATATTAATGGGAAAACAGATGCGCCGACATCGTCGTAATTTAAAAAATAATCAGGATGACCTCATCCTATTTTTTTTACCTTTTTAAAGGCAGAACAGTCAGAGGAACAATGTTAAAAAATCGTTTAACTAAACAATTAACAGCAGTTTTTTTACCCGACTGCGACTGCGGTGAAAGAGGGTTGAGTTTTTTAACAGTAACTTTTTTATATTAACATTACAATATTGTGATATCATTTCATTACTATTTAATTAACGAATCTTATCTTACTTCTTACAACTACTGAACAGATTTAGATGAAATTTGGCAAGTAGATATTTTATAACATGGATTAACACACAGGATACTTTTTGCCCGATAGTACGATCCCGTGGGATAATTACCGAAATCACTCGGGCGAAGTCGCGGGCACAACCTAGTGAATTATATAATTACAACTCATACGATACCTGTCCTGTAGAACATGTACACTAAAACAACCACATAAAATAACCACTTCATTTCAAATAATTTCGGATTTGGAATTTGCAAAAACGAATGTCAAAATGACAAATTAACTTTTTTTTTAACCAATGATCATCACTCGTGAGTCCTGTTTTTTTTCGTGATGGCAGTGGCGCGACCTGAATGAAAGTGCGGCGCTCATGAAGTGTGCATACGCACCAATTAATTAATAGGAACAATTAATTTATTCTAATTACCATCATTGTGTACAATGTCATCAGTGAGGAAGTCACACTTATGTAGTTACCATGGAAAATTAAAAAGGTCATAATACTGTGTCAAATATAAATAATTACTGAGGTAGGTACCTGGCTGCGATTATTTTGTGCGCATAATTATTTTGCACTGGGGGAGCTCGTGGCTAAATAATAACAGCCGCTCGGGTCGATCTTTAGGTTAAGCCGTGCTTGTCTAGGTTGGTCTGTGGATGGGTGACCACCCATTACATACCGAGTTTCCTCCGTGCCTCGGAAAGCACGTTAAGCCGTTGGTCCCGGCCCATAAAGTCTGACAACCAGTCTTACCCAGTACTAACTGGGTTGTGAGGGTCAGATAGGCAGTCGCTCCATGTAAAATACTGGTATTCAGCTGCATCTGGTTAGACTGGAAGCCGACCCCAACATAGTTGGGAAAAGGCTAGGAAGAAGATGAATTATTTTGCACTGACGGACGTGACGGTTTACTTGGGATGACTTTCTTGAATAGCAAAACCATGATAGCAAAATGTGTGTTGTGCAAATTAGAAAAGTTTCAGTAAATATGAACGAAATAAGTTTCCTTAAAAATTTAAATCTCATTGTATTATTTTCAACATAACACGCCTGTAATCCCCGAATGGTTAGGCTGAGGTGCACCTAATAGTACACCCATATTTCGCTAATTATGTTTAAGTCCCATGTTTTAGGGGTCGAACCTATTTTTCCAAGTAGTTATTTAATTGCTCATTGTAGGTAAAATGTGCTGTTGGCAAAATTACGTACCAACATTTACGTGAAATGTTTGAGTACAATTTGATTTTAAGTTTGTACAACATGTGTATCGATGAAAAATTATATCAATTGCAGGTAATAAGCGACAATATACAAAACATATTTAGAAACTAATTCTTAGATTTTTTTTTTCTTTCCTATACGAGTAAGTACAGTCAGAGTACTTTTTCTGTGTCTTTACTATTCCTACTCATAAAAGTAAATCAGAAATTACATTTTTAACTTTATTTTACCATTACATTTATTTTGTCAAAGAACGAAAACTGGAAACTTGCGCATTACTGAATTCGTCTGGCTAGGGAAATTTGACGCCATATTATCTTGGTTGCAAATAACACATGAGATAGGTCAACATTGTTTCAGGGAAATAAAAAATATATTATTATCTATAATATATTTTAAATAAATGAAATAAAAAATATATTATTATCCATAATATATTTTTTATTTATTTTACTATTTATGTACACACAGTACCTAGACAACACAGAAACATAACATTATAATATTTGAGAACATAGGTACTGCTTATTTCTTAAGAAATTTCTGCCAGCAAAAGGAGAACTGAAAAAGAAATGTAGACAATAGTGTGTGAGAAAAGGAAGAGAATAATGTGTTTATGATCTTACCTAAGTTAACCTAAAATATTATTTATAAATTAATACATATACAACATTATTTTTAGTATCGATTCCAATAATTTTTAAACTATGTTATATTTTGTCCGAAAAATATTTAAAAAAAAAGGTTATAAGTTGGACACCGAGCGACATTAAATACCTATCGCGATCATTTAGGTACCTACTGCCAAATTATTATTATCAGTGAGCTCAAGACGACGCTGGAGGCGCGCGCGGCGGCGCCGCGTAGTAACCACGTTTTTGTGCGGACAATCAGGTAACAGAACAAGCCTATAACTTTGTGATTGTTCATGATACTGTTAATTTTGTACATAGATTCCTTACATAAAAATACTAAACAAGTGTTTCAGGTTTCGCATAATATATTAAAACTAATGTTGTATAAGTAAATATTAATACATACTTATATAAAAACATAATGCTAAGATATTACGAATTTTGGTGTCCACGATTGGCTTTGTCTAGTTTGGGGTCAATGTTAAACCTGTTTATAATATTTTTGGCAATAATTTTTGTATTTTTATAATTAGTCGCAAAATGGCCACAGAGTGACAATTGATAATATTAACTGCCATTTTAAAAATTCAAAAATTCTATAATGATTCTGCTAAGGCGGCCAATTTAGCCACCCTGATGTTGATAGAGCTTAGGGGCACGTTGCTGGCGTTCTTGCTAATCCGTAAATGATTTTAACAATTACTCATTTATTATTCGGAGATTAAATATTTTAGAAAAGGGTGGTTGGTATCCGCGGTGGACGGTACGCACGACGCTATCAATCTATACAAAACCAAATTAAGCTAATCTCTCATTATACGGGAATCTCATACAAAGCGAGGTCAGGTTATACTGGATTGAACAGCTTGATGTGTTGCCGTGTGTACCAGCGCACATACTGAATACTTGTCAACCATTTCACATTGTCACCGCCTTTATTTCGTAACAGTAAGGGCATTTTACGTTTTTCATGTCTTACCACTGATGTGCGGTTGATTCTACCTATGTGAGTATTACAATATGTCAGTAACCACGTGGTATGTTACGGTGGCACTACTCTTGGTAGGTCTGGGCAAGTTTTTGCCTTATATCATCAATACAAAGTGATCTTTATCGCAATAAACATAAAGAATATTTTGTTATGATCAAATTTAATAACGCGCAAATTTATTTTCAATCGCAGTGTCAGCATTAGACTAGAACAAGCTATGCGCCCGCGTCGGTTGACGACACGGTGTCATCATAAATGTGACACACTTTAGCGAATAACATCAGCATGTCTCTGCGCTAATATGCAAATACTAAACTGGTTTACGAAATAAATTCATCGATATTATTATTTTAGCATCGTAAATAAACACATAAGCATATCCGAGTTGCTGTTCTAGTTTAAATGAGCTTCAAAGTTAGTTCCTCATTTTTATTTTATTTCTTTACATTTTAATTTGAATACGATTATTTTTACATAAAAGCGCTTTGGACTTTGATTAATTTGCTAAATGTATTGCAAAAAAAAAGCAGCTAAAGGCAACTGATCAACTTTTTTGGTTGAAGTGTAACTGATCAACTAGTTCAATTGACACGCTGCTATGCAATAAATAAAGCAGTTTTGATGCGAGCAGGGTTTGAACCTGCGACCTTCCGATTCAGTACACCGGACGTCTGTAACCAAGCTGTAGTTCCCTACGCAGGGTTTGCGTATAAAAATATTAAAATAAATAAAGCATTTTATTTACTCTGCAAATCTTGTAAACATTTAGTATTAATGTTTTGCATACATGATATGTTATTTCACTGTCACTTGCAGATCCTTGACAGTCATCACGGATAGTCAGAAGCCCGAAACTCTGGCAACCAGTGCTACCAAGAGGTATCGTATTAAGCAGTTAGTGAGTTAGTTAGTGAGTGTAGAAAGCCAGATACACAATGACTTCGTAATATTCAGTGCTAACTGTTGTCCGCGACCTTCGTCCGCGTGAAATTTTATAGCCTATAACCTTCCTCGATAAATGGACTACCCAACAATAAAAGAATTTTCCAATTCGAACCAGTAGTTCCTGAGATTAGCGCGTTCAACCAAACAAACAAACTCTTCAGCTTTATAATATTAAGTATAGATTACCAAATAGCCAATATTCAGCTGCATCCGGTTAGACTGGAAGCCGACCGCAGCATAGTTGGGAAATGACTAGGCCAACGACGACGTTACCCCACTGTGCCTGGAAGGCCTTTTCAATCTGCTATACAACGCTCCCCGCGCCCCTGAAATTTGTAATAGAATTGGACATAGTTTTAAAATCAATTAATCAGCCAGTCCATTGACACTCTGACAAAATAAATGAAGCAAGCAAAAAGCATTTTTTACTCTGCTAATTCTTCTAAATATTCGAACCGATGGTCAAACACGCCAATCGCGGCGTAAGCGGCGTTTTTGAGGTCCTCAAAAGAGCTGCAGGTTTGTGGGCACTTTGAAACATTTAGCTTTAATGTTCACCATATCTTATCAGTCGCTCCATGTAAAATACTGGTATTTAGCAGCATTTAGTTAGACTGGAAGCCGACCCCAATATAGTTGAGAAAAACTAGGCGGATGATGATGTGCTGCATATCTTATCCTACTTGATTAATAAGTAAATAGTCCATGTTTCATAATTAGAAAAATATAGAACGACACTAATAAGATGACGTCATCACGTAACCATGAGCCAAATAGAAAATTCTAAAAACAGAAACAATCCACTATCGTTCCCAGCTAATACGACAATAGCTTAAAAATAAAATGATTCACTCCATCGTCAACAATCACGCGTTTTTATCAGAATTATCAAACGTTTTCAATGATCTTCGACATTCCCTGAATAACAAAGTAGTGGCGTGACGTAGGTACAGTTGACAAAACAGAGAAGTACTGACAGCTAACTTTCAAACTTGCTTTTAATCCATGACTATTTCCAAGTCACCTTGTCAACTACACTCCAGTTCAGTAGGAAATTTTCGTGAAGGATTTTCAAGGATATCCGTAATCCATTGTTTCATTTGTTTGAAAAATTCGTCTGCACATCAACGTCAACAACGCAATGAATATTGTTGAATTGTCAAAATGCGATCGTGTGTAACGTGCATGTTACGCAATAGCCCCGCAGCCGGTCGTTAATCCAATATAATCGAGTTTCAGAAACACATTGACACAGGCTAGTTGTGCTAAAATTAGAGATCGCGGACTGTAATGAGTATATGGCATATTACGGTGACTTTGTTAGTTTCATTGACTATTGCCACAGACTTCCAAAATTACAGTTGTTTTCCACTTTTTCCACACTCAGTGTTTTTTTGGAAGTCGGTTATTATTTTTTTTGCAAAAACGTTTTTTATTTTATTTTACCCTTTCTAGTTGAGATATCCCATACTTTCAAATATTACCTTGTAACGAGAAGTTGTTATGATACCATCATGTCATTAACATAAACGAAGAATAAAAAAAACTACTAGTTCTAGTTAATCAAATTTACATGAGGCCACCTGCACCGCACGAGCTTTTTCTACCAAATATAAAATAATCAAGAACGTCGAACCAGTAAGTAATCACAGAGAAATCGGTGTACATACAAAAAAAAGTTTTAGTGGCATACATATAACCTCCTGCTTTTTTAGAAGTCGTTTAAAAATTCGCAGAATATCTTATTAACATCAGCTTCATTTTAATAATTATAAATTACGCTTTCAAATATTATAATGAATTTTAATTTATGACGATTTTCTTTCTTGCAAATCAAATTGTGTTGTTGACTGTACTTACAAACCAAATCTTGTCAAAGAAATTGTGTTGATAGAATAATAATGACTTGGGTTGCCCACAATTTGTGACGTCACTTAAGAAATAGAATATGTCGTATGAATGACATATCAGTTTATTGGTTAATCTTAGAGACGTTTTTGACTTTAGCAGGATTTCTATCATAATTGTTCCCAAAAAAGCTTGCTGCACAAAAAATGAATTATTTTTTGTCAAAGCTTTTTTTAAACAGTTATTTCGTTAGTAAGAGTGTGTTCCCCATTATTGTTTTCGTCGATAGTCCAATTGAATCACATTACAGTCAACAAAATAAACGAGCAAAAAAATTTGTTGCTGCCCAACATCTATGTAAGTGATGCAGAAGGACTTGCCGCACCTGAGCGTCTGTTTCAAAGCTTGAAACTTGGTTCAGATAGCAGTACTTCTTCTGGACACGGCGCGTATTGTTAGGAGGTTCCTCTCTCAAGAGCCCTGACCACCGGTAGCTCGGACCCTGTTCCGATGCTGTCAGGCTACTATTTTTTATATTTTTAAATATTTTCTTTTATATTGTTTGAGATTTAAATATTTAAAAATGTATTTAATATGTGTGAAAATAAATAAAGGAAATAATTTCGTTACAATTTGTAAAATGGTTGCAAAGTGACAATTCATAATACTCGTATTAACTGCGTTTGTGATTATATTAAGAATATTAACGTGCTTCATGTTATTAACCTATTATGATTCTGCTAAAGTTGCCATTGTCACCGATGTCTGGAGCCGCATCTGCAGCATGTCCGCAGCTCATCCGTACAGGTTTGTCTGATCCTTAAGTATCGTTGCCAAGACTAAATAAAAGACTGATATCGTTCAAATTAGTCGATTAGTAAAACAATCAGTATTGCCGATGCGTTCCAAGGTCGTGGTGTGCATACGGAATCAGAGTGAGTTCAAAGCTCCTCAAAACAATGGAGACGTTGACTCTTTTTAAATAGGGCCAAGGACTTGAAATGTTTTATATTGTCTAAAAACAAATACGATTTCTAATAGTATTTATTTGATTTTGAAATGATCAGAAAACAAATGATTCATTTCTTTCAGATGTCACTTCATATACAGAATAAATTACGGGTTGGAAAGGACACCGACGCGAAAACGGATACCACGTATTCAGTACATCATTGCCATGCATGAGCCCCCCGCACAGACAAATTGTTCATCGGTTAAAAAAAGATCTGCTGTTGTCTACAAAACTAATACCTACACAGTCAAAATGTATGGAACAGCTGTTTTTTTTTTTAATAACCGATGAAAAATTTCTATTTAGGGGTGCTCAGAATGTACTGAATACGTGGTAACCTTTTTCGCGTCGACGTCCCTTCCACCCCGTATAATCAATTTGTACATAAAAAATAAATTATGCAAATAAAATAAAATCCAGGAAATAAAATAAAACATCAACAATAAATAAAATCTTCTTCTCGAATTGATGACTCGGGTCGTTTCAACCTGGACAGCTCTGTCGTTTGTCTTATTCAAGTCATAAATAAAATCAATTTGTGTTAGTAGTCGTAAATGCATGATGGATTGTATTTAAAAAAAAGCAAGTCGATTAAGTTCAAATAAAAAACTGACAGAAATTCCCCACACAGTAGCGATCCCCTCTGAAATTCAACTAGCTCCTGAATTATGCATTGCGTACTTGACCTTTCATACGCTTACGTCACCTTTGTCGACATCTGACGTAACGAATAGGCGTATCGCTGTAATATTCCAGATTTTGGACTAACATTTCAGCCACAATGTATTGTTCAATTTCTTTAGTGATTTGATGAGCTAGACCACCTACAGCTATACCCTACAATGTCGTCGATGGTGTTCTGACATGCCCGCTTTGGACTCGGAGGTTTTCGGCCAAAGTTTGATATGTTAGCCACTTGAGAGCATATAAAAGCAAGCAGCATACCAAAGATCTCGCCAACCATCCTAGAAAGCCGTCGAATGCAGTCGCTGTGGCCCAAATCGGCTAGGTGTATCACCTACCATTTGATTAAACTATTTATATATTTATTAAAACTTTATGCACAAGTAAAAACTGTACAAAGGCGGACTTAATGCCGTAGGCATGTTCTACCAGTCTACATTAGGGTGATGCAGAGACAATATATAGTAGGTGCAATAACAGAAAAAAAAGACTAGAAAGTATTTATAACTAACTACTAGTTTCAGCGATTCTACTCTTTAAATTTTGTTTTCCGTATTATTAATGAAATTATTATTAATGAAATGTATTGTTGTTGTCTCGGCAACTTCATTTAACATGTTTGCATGTAATATCACGAACTGCTTTCACTGTGTCATTTAAGGGCAGCTGGTACTTATAGCTCAGGGTTTCCTTTTTTAAGTACCAGCAGTACATCATCTGTTCATTCTTGCACATAAATTTGTACTGAACTTGTATGTCACCTATTTTGTGGAACAATAAATACATTATTATTATTATTATTATTATTACTAAAACATATAAGAATAAATACTTATATACATACATATATTAAACCTTTATAAAGTTAAGAGAGGTAAACAAGAAAAACTACAACTTACTTCTGAGACGAATCTGCCAACTTCTCGTGTATATGTTCCCGAGCTTTCACTTCTCTAACTATCGTTTTAGCCGGCGCAGATGTTGAAAATTAACCCATGGAAACATTTGTACATTCCCATTTCCGTTCCCTGGGATAAACAGTCTCGTTATATCCTAACCCAGCCCATGGCCCACCAATACGCCGAATCTCATCGAAATCCGTCAAGCCATCAAAGCCAGAATTTGTCATGTCAGTGATAGACCGATGATTTCATGTCATTTGAAGCGCGTGATTGGAATAATACCGAAACGTGATGAGACTTGTCCTGTTATCAGACGGGATGTTGAGAGGTGATTCAACCACAAAAATACAGAAATGTAGGTATAGTTGTAATGATAATATTAAAATTAGGTCAACGCACAGGCATGACTTCATGAGCAATGCACGCGATCAGTATCACCTAAACTCGAGTCGATCGAGATTCTTTCTATGAACTTAATACCACTTCACAAGGTCATAAATATCGTAACGACATGGCTTCGGCTCGGGATCGTCTAGTAAAAATGAGCCGAGACGATGCGAATGAGCAGTACAGGTGGACGTGTAAATTTATTTCTAGCATCCGGTCGCATAAACTTGATTTTTTGGAGGAGCTCGTGGCTAAATAATGACAGCCGCACTGGTCGATCTTCAAAAGCACTTTATGCCGTTGGCCCCGGCTGTCATTTCTAGATCTTTCACAGACGTTACAGGTAGTCAGTCCGAAAGTCTGACAACCAGAACCAGGAACCAGGGGTATCGTATTGCCCAATACTAACAGAGTTGTGGAGGTCAGATAGTTAGTTACTTCATGTAACATACTGGCACTCCGCTTCAACCGGTTAGACTGGAAGCAATCCTCAACATAGGTAGGAAAATGATTGGCAGATGATGATGACAATTCATGAACTTGACTTTTAACTATTTCATTCTGTATGTAAAGGAACATTCCGAAGTGTATCGGAAGTGGTGCGTCACGTCGCGTGTCGGTTGGATAATGAAACAATGTTATTTTAGGGTGACCATCAAACATTACAGTATCGCAGGTACTTGGGTATAGTAGTTGCATTACGATTATCTTTGGTTACCCTTTTTTTTTTTTTTTTTTTTTTTTTCCGGATGGGAAATCATCAAATGACCCCCCCCACTCTGGGCGGAGCGGAGGGGAGTGTCAGACTTGTACTGACTAAAACCCATCCATGTTCCTTCTCTGCCCTTTGTGTTCCAGGGCCACGGTATCTCTTTCGAACAGTCCCGCAGCCCTGGCAGGCGTCGGCCCATGCGGACCCCTACTTGATTGCTGACATCTCTTTGAGGCGCGCGTGGAACACGAACGCGCCGTCGACACAGCCTGTCGTCATAAGACGGCCGGACGGCGAGCTAGCCCATAACTCGCCGTCCACAGGCCAGCGCCTACGGTGGTCGGAAGCCACCACGTGACCCCCGACGCCCAGGGCGTCTCCCGCGGCGGCTGGGACGTGAGGTTCTTTCCCTCTCACGTCCTGCCACCTCCTTCACTAGCATGACTGCTTCGCAGAAGGAGGTGACGGCTTCCCATTCTCTCTCGCTCCGGACCATGGCTTGAACCAAGGCCGGACGCGAGAGATTGCCGCCGCCAATCGCCGCTATGAGGACACGGCGGTGCTCCGCCCAAGCGGGGCAGACCTCCACGGTGTGCTCCACCGTGTCCTCCGGACGATCCTCGCAGTGGAAACACCCGGGCGTTTCCTCCCGCCCGATTCGGTGCAGGAACCTCCCGAAACAACCGTGTCCGGTGAGGACCTGCGTCAGACGGTAGGTGAGGGCGCCGTGGCGCCTCTCTAGCCACTCCTCAAAGAGGGGACTTATCGCCACTATGGTGGCGTGCCCTGCACGGGGTTGCGACAGTCGCTCTCTCCATGTCGCCATGAGATCACGCCGGAGGTCTGTCCGCTGAGCGGTAATTTGTCGCGGCAGCGGAGTTTCCCCCCTATATAGTGCTTCCGCGCGCCATTCATGCAGGCGCGCGAGGACTATCGCCTCCAGATCCCATGGCGGCAATCCGGCAAGGAGGCTAGCCGCCTCGCCAGAGATCGTGCGGTACCCCCGGATTAGCCTTATGGCTATCACCTTTTGGGGCGCGTTCAGGTAGTGGGCGGCTTGCCGCCTCAAAGAACGCGCCCACATCTTTGGTTACCCTTGAGGTTTCCTTTGCTAACGTCCAGATTCAAGTTTAAACGTAGCGCTGTTCCACAAATGATGAATCACTTAATATTGTAATCGATTGCCTGCGACACGCATATGAAGAAGACCCAGACGTAAAAATTATACGTCAGGATTTATATAGAAACTACGCCTATGAACCTTCGAGCTAAAACTATGAGTGGCAGACGAAGTTCAAATTTGCAACGGTACTCTGGGCTGTCGGCCATGTCGAGATGAAACAAAAGACTGCTTGGAAAAACCAAAACAATCAAGAAGTGACATAGCGGGTATGATTCGCTAGACATTACCTTTTTTTTCTAAAAGTCGCATGTTTCATGCTTTTAGGTCCTACCTCAGTAGGTAGGACTCAAAAGTATGACACGTGCGTCTTTAATGAGTCGGATAAGTTATGTTTTAATGTAGAATTTATGTAATTTAAATATTTGGAATTTTAATTACATAAATGACACATTAAAACATAGCTTATCCGAGGAATTCAGATAACATGGTTACCCTTCCCGATAATATAATTAACCGTAATAACAGGCAGCGATAAATTCTCAGTGTCACTAAACTTTTTGACACAAAACATAATTAGTCTGCTAATTAAACATACAACAATAAACAAATTAAAATAATATTATAGAACCATTATACCGAATAGACAAATAAAGATAATAATAATTCAAAGAAACTGCACGCCCTAATTCGGTTTACTGTATCCGTTTCGATATCCTGCATAGTTAGTACACACGGCAACACATCAAGCTATACATTTCCAGTATACCTTGGCCTCACTTTGCATAGATTTCCCGTACAATGAGAAATTCTCATAAACTGGATTTGTATGGTTTGATTGGTCGTCGTGCATACTTACCTAGCAATCAAAATACAGTTGGTTTCAAAAAATATGAATTGCTTTTCGCATTTCAATTAAAAACGGGCACACACAACCTACGCCCTTTTTCCCCTAGGGGGGTATCTAGATACTAAAGAACGTCTCTATCTCCGATGCATACGAAAGTACAACATTTCTTTCAAAGGCGCCAGGTATAGCATCATCCATATTAATTGATATGGCTGCTGCGGCCTCACCAGGTAGAAGGTGATTCCATATCGATAATTAAAAAATAAATGGTATCTTATGTCGCTCTAGAAAGCCAAATCAGCCGAGGCCAATACACTTCTTCATTTTATTTTTAGAAACATCACCCACAACGATTAGTTCCCGACTGATAAAATAATTATTACATTGAAACCGTAGTTTTCCAGCAAACGTCATTTAATTACTGGAATAAAACTATTTCATAATTAACTTTTATAAATGTATTTTTAACAAATGACAATAACCTTAACTCATCGCTTCCTGTGGTATACGGAAGCAACAGATAGTTTAAAAATAACAGATTGCCACTTGATAATTTTATTATTTTTTTATGTGACACTTCAAATCGGGTAGTTCAATGCCATGAAAAATAAATCATAATTTTCACAAACCGAAATATTATTTTTTTAAATTATTACGTAAGTTGACACTTCAGGGCACACCCATATTTCGCAAGTTTTGTTGAAGACACGTGCAATGGCGGGCGGGCCTACATTGCTAGCAACCGAACAAAAATCCAGAATACGGGCTGGTACTGCGAAATTCCCAGTGGAAAAAATACCATTTCGCCTAACCACGGCAGCACTGTTTTAATCTTATTCCAGAGTGTGAAAGAGATGGCGCTAGACGTCCTGTATAGCTCCATCTCTTTCCCTAGCTCAGTGTCAGGATATAAATAAGTTGAACAAAATATGATTGGCGACCGAAACAAATATGGTTTTTCAGAGTTATAATCAATAAAACCCTCCAAGTTCGTTTATTCCCATTGAATTTCTTTTTTATGAAATAGTCATTCAATGGAGTTAAATGAACTAAAGCGGGCTCCCTTAGCGCATCCTACTTAAGACGTAATGGTAACCCATGGAAATTAAAAGCAGAACACTCACGATTCGAATACTAGACCGACGATGCAGTCTACATAAAGGGTGTAAATAGACCCTCAACATAACCGAAAGGCACTTGTTCTCCCCGTCTTTGCGATAATTTTTTTTGTTCTAGACCATACCTGGGAACCTTCTAGTTACGGAGATATTGGGGATCAAAGTTCCAACTTTCTCACAAGTTTTTTTTGAAAATAATGTTTTTAATGTAAGATTTTTACTTTACACATCTCTACGACCCTCGTACTATTCAATCCATCCATCAGCACAATGCTTTGAGTGCTTTCCATCGAGTCCTACCGTAAACGGTGTTTTTTAACCCCAAAAAAAAGGCGATTCCCAGCAATATTTTTGCGTAAAGTTACTTAGTTTGATGTACAGAATGCTTGGTTGACGGCTATGTGAAGGATCTGTTTACACTCTGTAGAGAAAAATGTCCAATATAAAATACCTACCAACTTAAATGTTAAAAATAAATATTCTTACTATCTTCTTATATTATCCTTGACCCGAGCTTAATGCAAGTATTTTTAACATAATCAATGCTCATGGTATATTATGTAATCAGTCGCTAGTCATTTGTGAGCTAATCCTGCTGCTCAAAACAAGATTCGAAAATATGTAGGTGATAGGCAGTCGTGTTGCCAATTTTGTAATTAACATAGTAAAAGTAAATAGTTATAGGTTCAATCCAACAAAGTTCTGATTCAAGCCAAGCTGTGTTGGGCCAAAGTACATAAGCGGAAGTGACTAAAGAAAACTCTTGTCTCTCTATTTAAATATTCTTTGTTGTGTATGTTTTCCATGTGTCTATCTAACTGTCCCATAGACAAATTGATCCTGTCAGCTTATCAACCTTAAGATGAAAAGGCAATTTCGAGGTCGACTTAGACGAATATACAATTGCAAGTCGCACTAACCTTGGTAGCACCGCATTCATGAACCGTATAATGTAGAAGAAAGTAGAATAAAAAAATAAAAAAATTAATTCATATTAGTCAGAAGAATTTTAACCAGCTCCGAGTCTCGAGACATCTGTGCCATATCAGACTGTTAATCATTACGTCCACTTCCATTCTCTTTTTGTTCAGCCTTTCTTTAAAATATTGTTTTGTTAAGCATTCTATATTTCTCACATTTGAGTTTTAATTAAAATTTGTTTATTTTAAAACTTAAATTCTGCAATGGTATCCTACAAGTCCTTTTGTCATTAAATAAATAATCTGCGAGTGCTATGCACTTTTATAAGTCACGAATTAACTACACCTAAAACTGTTTTTATTTCTGTTTATAAATAAATTTATTAATCAACAAATAACTAATATGCACTAATATACACGTATAAAAATCATTTTTATATCACCGTGTATAATAAATTGCGCAATAGGTATATTGGCGAGTTTTTCTGCAATCTATCATAAACCGGCCTCAGAATATTGATATTAAGTCATCGTTTATATAAATAGGTATAATTGTTAATGACCTACATGTTATGCAATCGGAATTTAAAAATAAAGAATGTTTCAATATTGAGCAAAAAATGTACAGAATTACATTATACATACAAATTCTACGGAGGTATCAATGTGTTAATTTTAGTTGGCGAAAGAAAACTTGATGAAAGCAGCTAGACACTTGGTAAGCCGGCTGACCAAATAAAAATGAGTTTTTCCACCCGATCAGTTTTGAATCCTGCCAAATCAGGCCCTGTTCAACACCGATATTTCCTTCATCTATGAATAGAGGGCAAACACGCATTGCAAAAATGTGTTTCATCATAACTATCATTTTTGCTGAGATCATTGTAATTATGTGTGCCAAAATTGGGTAACTTGTTCACGGCCTTTTAAGTCGTTGATACTTTTACCGTCTAATCTATGAAAACTAAATTCAGTAAAATAGCAAAGGAAGCGTTTTTCATCATTTCAACACCTTGTGTGTATGTATACGGGGTGTAAAAATACCCTTCACGAAGCCACCAACCAAGCATTCTGTACACCAAACTAAGTAACTCTACGCAAAAAATATTGCTAGGAAACGACTTTTTCATTGGGGTGAAAAATCACATTTTAAAGTAGGACTCAATGTAAGGCACTCAAAACATTGTGCTGATGGATGCATTGGTAGTGGAGGTATTTTTAAGTAAAGTAATAACATTGAACACCTTGTAATTAAAAAAAAAAGTTGTAAAGAAGTTGGAACTTTGACCCCCAATATCTCCGTAACTAGAAGGTTCCCAGAGGTAAGGTCTAGTTAGAACAAAAAAATTATTGCTATGACGGGGAGAATAAGTTTTCGGTCACACTGACATCCCGTCTAAATATTCGCGCAAACTTACAATTTTTTTTTAACTAAAGTTATTAATGAACTGCAATTATTTTTAGTCCACCATAATATTGGTTATATGCTTAACAACTACGTATTTTTTTAAAGTTTACAAAACTCGCTCTTTTTGCATAAATCTGGCGTTGAAAAGAGGTCTCTCGCGCCCAACGTGAGCCCGAGGCCTGTTTCAGCACTCCGTCCGAGGTCATCATCATCTGCCTAGCCTTTTCCCAACTATATTGGGGTCGGCTTCCAGTCTAACCGGATGCAGCTGAATACCAGTATTTTACATGGAGCGACTGCCTATCTGACCTCCACAACCCAGTTAGTACTGGGTAATACGATACCCCTAGGTAAGACTGGTTGTCAGACTTTTTGGGCCACTGACTACCTGTAACGACTGTCAAAGATCTACAGACGACAGCCGGGACCAACGGCTTAACGTGCTTTCCGAGGCACGGAGGAAACTCGGTATGTAATGGGCGGTCACCCATCCACAGACCAACCTAGGCAAGCACGGCTTAACCTAAAGATCGACCCGAGCGGCTGTTATTATTTAGCCACGAGCTCCTCACTCCGTCCGAGGTAACAGAGGCTAAATCGCAAAATCTATCGAGACAATAAATTCCTTTATATCCTTGTCTTCAAAGTTGGCTCGTTACTTTTTGTAAAAAAATCTTTTATTTTCTTAATCCGCTTACCATAATATCGTCAAATTTCTCGGTTTTTGCTCTCAAAAAATACGTAGTTACTTTCAATAGATTAGTGTTATTAATCGATTTTATCGAAAGGCCAAGGTCAGGCCAGGTTGAATGATACGACATAATAAAAAAAAAATCGTTAAAATTACCGTACAAAGAAAATTATTAGTATACCAAAACACCCATCAAATTACAGATTATATACATATTTCCATATTTCCTTAGTGACCGTCGAGCGGACGAGGTTGAAGTACGTTGGGATATCGTCAATTGTTTTCCGGAATATCGTCAATTGTTTTCTGGACTTGAAAATGAAAAAAGAAGATGGCGCCGATGGAAATTTTTGATTTTTTCGTTATGGGTGTCATTTTCTTGGTTTTCGGGGTCGCTGATAACGAAAATGAGGTTAAAAATGAAAATACAAGATAGCGCCGACGAACATTTTCGGTTTTATCGTCATGGGTGTCATTTTTATGGTTTTCGGGGTAGTTGATAACGAAAATGAGGTCAAAATGAAAATACAAGCTGCGTGCGATTTTTCGTGACGAAAAAACAGATTTCATGTCCATGGTAAATAAATGTACTCATTGAAGTAATGGATTTCTTGCCCATCTACCTCAACTCTACTTTTTTAAATTATCCTGCAAGTTTCTTTATGCTGAAGCTTTTGGCTTCAGCAGTGCTAATTAGTGATCATGAATGTCACTATTTTATAGTCACATCATTTTCATTGTTCTTTTTCATTTTTTTTTTCTTTTTTTTCTGTTTTTTTTTTCTTTTTTCGTTTTATTTTTTATGTGTTAATTTCAATATACCAAAACACCCATGAAAAAAAAACTGAAAATTTTCGTCGGTGCCATCATGGATTTTCAATTTGACCTAATTTTCTTTATCAGCGACCCCAAAATCACAAAAAAATGCTCGAAAACGAGTGAACATAAATTTCAAAATGACTATTCAAAAATCTTTTCTCTTGTTTGTATGATAGTTCCTAGAAACAATAATAAATATAAGCGTCGAATTAATAACCTCCTTTTTTTAAGTTGGTTAATATGTAGGTAGAGCAGCTTTGGCATCATCTCAAATAATTTAACTACGTCTAGGTGTCAAAGGGGGAGGTCCCCGCACACACGATGTGTTTTTGTTTCTCCTGTCAATTTCTGAGTTTTGCACAACAAGACTATCGCCATAAGGATATTTTTACACCCATTATGTGGGTCATAATGTAACCTACACTTCTGCTCTGGGAAACACTAGCCGACATGATTTTATGTTACGTTGATACCGTGTAAAAATTACTATCCTTTGCACGATATCACAGCCTATCTTCCTCATACGGGTTTCCTTAAATCCAAAGTAATCCAGGCACAAGGAAATTAAAACTTAACTTTTGAAGTCTTGCGGAAAATGAGAGGTAGGTAGTCGAGACACGGATTAAGAGTTTCCTGTATCAATAGAAACCGATAAAGGTATTCCAATCAATCAATAAACTGCTGTCCATGGCCTGTCCCAAACAGCTCTTCAAAACCTTATACTCCACTTTCCACATCCAGTCTGGGTTAGAGTGATAGTTAAGGTGGAAGCGCCAGGGTAGCACGCGAAATTAAATTTTCTAATGTTTTGTTTCATTTGCAGGTCAGTGTCAGGTTGTATGTTGATATTAGCCATGGACAGTAACATTCCCCGAAGAATAAGAATCTCTTCCCATTCCTCGGGGGAGGATTCTGCCCACGCCCAGGGGCACCGGCCCAGCAGCTGCTATTCCCTCCAGACGTATCGAGAGGGACCGGCAGCCATCAGGCACACGAGGAGGAATTCTGACAACGCACCCCAACTGGGACTGTTCGAAAGAGATACCGCGGCCCTGGAACACAATGGGCAAAGAAGGAACATGGATGGGTTTTAGTCAGTACAAGTCTGACACTCCCCTCCGCTCCGCCCAGAGTGGGGGGGGGGGGGGTCACTCGATGATTTCCCATCCGGAAAAAAATAAAATGTTGTATGTTGATTTAAATATGATTCACGACCGTAACAAATATGGCTTTTTAAGATTTTAAGCTATCATGTTCACTACCGTTATCATTTACACTAGAAGCGGACTATTTACCATGTTTACTGATTTGTTTAACTCAAACAAATCATTAAACATGGTAAACATCCCGTTTCTAGTGTTTATGATAAAATATGGCTTTACTTTGAACGAATGCCTTTTTTTTTAAATAGTCATTGATGGGATTAAATAAAGTTTGAGGCTTGTATTAATGATTTTATGATCATAATTCTGTAAATACATCCTACGTGTTTCGGTCGCGAATCATATTTTGTTCATCATACAACCTGACACTGACTTGCAAATTGCAAAAAAAAAACGTAAGAAAAAATTGATATTCGCGTTCATAAAGCTAGCTAGCTAAAGGTATTTCGAATTGAGTAATCCTTGTCATTGGAAAACCCGTGTATCGATGAACGAAGAACCAACCCTCGTAACATATTATGCATTCAACCACAAATCGGTAGGTCACTAAATCACTACACCCATATCAGTTATGTCTGCCATTAGTGATTAACGTGATATACAGTTTTCCCAGGAAAATCATTGAGTTAATGCGTGAATAATCTTTGCACTTTGCAATCATTAAACTGTCAACTTTAATCGATTATAGACTGTCTGGTATTATAAACAGAATTAATAAACATCTGTTTACCACACATAGTTTATATTTCTATTTGAAACGCTTATCGTACTGAGAAGGAATAAAAGACAATAATCATCGGTAACACTCTCAATTCACTATGAACTCACCCCTGTATACACTGCGAGTGTCTGTGACCAACTCCTTAAGTAATAAATGAATGTATCTAAATACAGGGTGGAAGGGATACCGATGCGAAAACGTTTACCACGTATTCTGTACATCATTCTGAGCACATGATTGATGATGTACATCATGTACATACATGATGTACATCGGTTATAAAAAAAAACAGCTGGTCCATACATTTTGACCGATGTACATCATGTACATACATGATGTACATCGGTTATAAAAAAAAAACAGCTGGTCCATACATTTTGACCGTGTAGGTATGAAACTTTTGTAGGAAACAGCAGATTTTTTTTTAATAACCGATGAAACATTTCTATGTGGCCCGGGCTCAGAATGATGTACTGAATACCAGGTAACCGTTTGCGCGTTAGTGTCTCTTCCACCCTGTATACAGAAGTATTGAAAAAAAAATTGTTCTGGTACATAAATAAATATTATCTTCTGGAAACAAATACATTACAATAATAATCACTTTGTTTTATGTTACTTACAAATGAAACTAGGATAAAAACAATTAAATATTAAACGATTGTGGTTTTGCTTGTAACAGCTGCACAGCAAATAGTTGAGAAATCCTCACCATTGTAATAATTGTTTATTTATTTGCAATATTATTGCTCATTTTCTTTGCGACTAGGCGACTCCTAAACGAATGCCTAAATAAAATCATACTGTTGGATTTCCAACACCCAGCTCAACGCCGAGAGTCGAAATTCCAACAATGTAATCTTTTTAGGCATTAATTTAGGTGCCACTTAGTATTTAGTGAAAACGGACAGCAACATTAATATGCCAATAGGTATCAACTAGTTTTATCTTATGTGCACTATGTCCCGGACGCGTGATAAGTTGTTTTTTTTTAAGAGATAGTGTTCATAATGTTTACTTAATATTGAAAATTTAGGTAATGCATGTACCTAGAGTGCCTATAATTAATTATAGGTAATTAATTAAATCATGATTTCATATATTGCTTATCGTTCTAAAAATATGGGTTAGCATAAGAATAATCAGCCTATTAATGTTCCCACTGCTGGGACGCAGACCTCCTCTCTATGAGAGGGAATGGGCTATAATCCACCACGCGGGCCCAGTGCGGGTTGGTAGATGTCACTTGTCTTCAAATTTTTGGTTCTAAGACATGCCGGTTTCCTCACGATGTTTCCCTTCACCGTTTTGAGAGCAGTAGTGATGAAATAACTTACACAAAGTAATGCGCCTGGCTGGGTTCGAACCCACGACTTACTGCTCGTAAGTCGGGGTCTCCACCACTGGGCCACCGCTGCTCTCTAAAATATGGGTTAGTAGTATGCTTATTTAGCTGCCGAATAGCAAGACTTTAACT
Source organism: Noctua janthe (assembly GCA_910589295.1). Classification (NCBI taxonomy): domain Eukaryota; kingdom Metazoa; phylum Arthropoda; class Insecta; order Lepidoptera; family Noctuidae; genus Noctua; species Noctua janthe. Next base: position 7,910,226 of record OU342561.1, read on the forward strand.
AATTTAAGTTGAATCGGCAAAAATGAAGAACTTCCACACAATCTTTTATCCCTTAATTTTAAAGGGATAAATTTCCAAAATCCTTCTTCAGGGTTCTCTACGATAACTTTTTATATAATTCATAGTACAATTACTACTTATGATGGTGTAAACTTGATTGATAGTTTACGTACTGTAAGTAGGTACATGCTATACAGGGTGGAATCGGGACATCGACGCACAAACTTTTACCACGAATTCAGCACATCATTCCGAACGTCTCCACATAGAAATATTTCATCTATTAATTTTAAAGAAATCAGCTGTTCCATACATTTTGACCGTACTGGGCACTTTTTCACGTAAACGATTTAAAAAAAACGGTTCAGTGTTACGGAATGATGACTGTAACTGAACTCGTGTAACACGTTTGTGTTTCGATGTCCCTGTATATTAGTACGAAAAAATATAATAAAAAACATAAAAGTAGATCAGTGTATCACCTAGGTCTTACACAACTATGCCATGTTTCATCCACATTCGATGCGTGCTATAAAAAGTCTGAGAATGAGATCTTAACGTATCTCCCAGACTTTGCTGTTTGATTGTGAAATAAAAGTACATTCTATGATGTATACTAATATCAAACTGAAGAGTTTGTTTATTTTAATGCCCTAATCTATAGATGTACCAGTCGGATATGAGAAATTCTTTTTGCATTTAATAGCCACTTCTTGAAGAAGATTGTAGCCAAGCTAAACGAAAAAAAAGTCTGAAGCCACGGACACAGCTAGTATTTCTTAAGTAACGAAGTTTATGAAGATTATCGTCATACGACTTAGAAGCGGTTTTTGTTTGTATTTAACTTGTAATTGAAGATTCAATACGGAAATATCTCGGCGTTAAAAATAATCGGTTTAACATTTTTTTAGTCATTACATCAATCGGCTTATTTATTTACTTTTCATGTTCCGACTGTTAAACGAATAACACCTACAACAACGTAATTTTGCTATAAAGCTCGATGGTCTAGTAGTTGCAAGCATGTTAAGCATGACATCCTGGGCTCGATTCCCAGGTCAGTAATGTGGTTGGGTTTGTTTCTTGTTGAAATATTGGAGAACTAGGTATAGTTCTGTCCAAACTTTACGGCGGCTCGGAAGTTAGCTGCGAGTGACTGTCAGCACAGGTATAACGGTTCAAACTTTATTGCAGCTTGAAACATCTAATGCTGGCACCTCACTTAGCGTATTTGTCAAAATTTTCGCGATATTAGATCAAACCAAACTGTTTTTTATGCCTATTGCGATATAGTTCACTTTGTTTTAATGATAAAAGGCTAATATTTGCCCAGATCGGCCAAATGCAGTGTCACCATAAAGTAAAAGAAAAGCTGCGCTGAACACAATTTTAGGTACAGAGAACGCATCGTCTTGACTGTATAATGCGCAGACCGTCACTCGCAGCTAACTTCCGAGCCGCCAAAAAGTTTGAACGGATATGTTATCTGCTCATACCTCTGCCTTATCCTTCGGTGAAAAACAGGCGTCATGTTATGTAAAGGTGCGTCCTTATTAAGTAACATTTTACAAAACTTTTGGTACATAACACAATTAATATGGAACATTGCTAATCTCTCTGTTGAAAACCATGGTTAATGTTCAGTGTGGGCACACCATTAGCAACGTATTGTATCATTAAGAACCGATAGGTATAAATACTGATAATAATGATAATTTTCTTGGATTTATAAACATTATTTTATTACATACATATTAATTTTAATATTATGCTTGTTGAGCAACTAAAGCAATTATCTCTATGTTTGAAACCGGTCTGTACGTTATTTTGCATAGAGTCGGAAAATTGAGTATTTTCCTAAATAGAACAATGGGCGTTCATTTAATTGAATTTGAACGATGTCTTGTTAGTCCTATAATTAATTATTTTTTGCATGTTAATGCCTCGGTATCACAATTGCGGTGTTGTGTGCGGTATTTTTTAATAAATATGTTACGATTATTCATAGCGCTAAGTTAGGTTAAGAAAATGTTTGTAACAATGGTTTAATAAATTATTCTTATGAACGTAATTTAATGTTACGAGTAGATTGTATAATCAAAAATAAAACAAAAAAAAATTACCAAAAGCCACATTTAAAATCCTTTGGGGCAAATATCAATTCCCAATCGCAATGGGCGTTTCTGGGTTTGTGCACAGCGTAGATTCTGCATAGGTACGGCGTAGTACTACGTAGGAACGGCGTAGCACTGCGCAGGAACGGCGTAGGTACTACTTTGTCACAGCACTGGCTCTCTTCTTTGTCTTTTCTATATCTATGCTACTCATACTTACTTTCAAAGAATGTCTCTGATAAAACGCCAGTTAATGCGAATCTTACCTTTATGGCAACATTAAAATTAAATTTTGCTTGATTTTTTTAATTATGATTATAATATTTTATTTATAAAATCGCAGGAAACGAAAAAAAAGAGGATACGGATTTAAAAATGCTTGTTTGAAAAAATTGTTTCTTAAAATTAAATTACGGATTTAATGCAAATGTTAAAATGCCAAGTTCTACGGAACAAAAATAATGAGGCCTACCGAAACAATAGGAATACAACAAAAAGTAGTTAACTGTTCTATTGGAGACTATAAATCGCAGATCCCAGTCACCGCTTACAATCTGTGAACTCTGTAAGAGAAATCATCAACTATTCAACAAACTACAATCAATGAAAGTGAGTAAGTATATGCGGTTTGAATGTTTAAGTATTCATTGTATGTATCGCCGCGTTTTATGTACCAGTCGGGTACAGAAACGCATGCGGCACGGTCGTGTAGTCGCTGTGCGTCCAAATTATATCGCGACGTAAATAATATCGCGGAGTTCGTTTACCAAAACATTTTTTTCACTTGGATGACTTAAAACTAGTGTGTGTGCAGTTTAAATGTAAGAATTGCGTTTTAATTTTAATTTTTACATTGTATTTTTACATTTTAGAATTTGTTTGTATTTTCGGTTAGTCATAGTTTTGAGATTGTAGAAAGAAAGGCGTGTTTTGTGCTTATCTTAACACTGAGAAGGCGGTACAGTGTCGTATGTACTTTCATTTTATGCGAACGCTTAGATAAACGTAACCTACATTCGGAGTGGAACACTATAGAATTCCATCGTCAAACAAACGCTTAAGATAAGATTGGTATTATAAACATTGAACTGTCGTCATCTACCCTCCATATACTGTATATTTTATAAAGTTGGTAAAACATAACAGTAATGACCAGTGATTGTTACTTTCAACTTTCTCTGGTATCCGCTATTTCAATTTATAAAAAAAAACTTACATTTTTGATATACCGTTTTCGGAAACTTGACTTTCACGTTAACTGGCCACTTGCTCGACATTTAAAGAACTAGTCGGTTTTTACAATTTCTCACGATAATTGGAAGCCTACATTGTACGTACATTTTCTAAATCATTACATATAACTAAAAAGTTTACAGTAGTAACTGAATAGTGTACCTACATAATCATGAACGTTAATGAATTCTAGGCGATTTTTTAATTTGTAAGTTAAGCAGTTCGTACTGTGCTTCATTAATTTCGTTACCTTTAAAACAAAATAAAAGTCATATAAACTAATTACAATTATAGTTAAAATGCTTTCTCAAAATTTTATAGCTGTTCTTATTTCAAGACAGAGGTTTAAACCGTGGAGTCAGCAATGGCTAGGCAATGTCAATATTGCGTAGGTAGGACATACTCTCAAACAAAGGTAAATGTTGACACTATTTGACTCATTTTACTAACGCAATAAGCACCTTACAATTTCGAAATAATACTAATAATCATCAATATCAGTTTATAATTTTAAATGCATAAGAGATATAAGTGAAAAAATAACAGCAGCTCGTGGCTAAATAATAATAACAGCCGCTCGGATCGATCTTTAGGTTAAGCCGCGCTTGCCTAGGTTGGTCTGTGGATGGGTGACCACCCATTACATACCGAGTTTCCTCCGTGCCTCGGAAAGCACGTTAAGCCGTTGGTCCCTTCTGTCATTTGTAGATCTTTGACTGTCGTTAGGCAGTCAGTGGCCCAAAAAGTCTGACAACCAGTCTTACCAAGGGGTATCGTATTACCCAGTACTGACTGGGTTGTGGAGGTCAGATAGGCAGTCGCTCCATGTAAAATACTGGTATTCAGCTGCATCCGGTTAGACTGGAAGCCGACCCCAATATAGTTGGGAAAGGCTAGGCAGATGATGAGAGATATAAGTGACAACGACCTAAGTCAAATTGTTTTACAACGTATTACCAAAATATTGTGGTTATTACTTATGTCAACTTAAACTTTTAATAATGCCAGTGAACACATACTGACGAGGAAACAATAAAGCAATTTTTCAATGAAGGGACCTAATAATTTACCAATAAGTAGGTAATTCAATAGTTAAACTCATCATTTATTTTACCAAAGTACGTATTCAATAATAAAATAGAAATACGTTTTACGGTCACGATTAATAATGTAGTTCATAGTCCAACAGAAAACTACAATACCACGAAACAGAACAGTGACGCTTATCAAAATTGTTTTAAACTAAATAAACTGGATTAATACAAGTTTTCACTGTATTATCAGTACCTACAACACTTAACTATGTGCTTTGATTAGATACCAATAATCTTAACTGAGTTTTTGGGTCAGAATTTGGTACACTTATTATGAGAAACCTTCGTAACTATGTGACAACAAAATCAGTAAACAATCGAAAACAGCTGAGGCAAATCATCACAGAAATTGTGAGGATTATAATATCATTCAGAAATAATTTACAGCACTGTGTGACAGATACTGATACAATTTTGTGATGTAGTCCTCAGGAAGTGTCTTACTAAAGGTCAATAATTCTGAAAGAATAGCAGTGACAAAAAACCTGTGACCTTTTTGTGATAAACGCGTAGATACAAGTGAAAGCATTGAAGACCAGGGAATGAAAGTGAGAGGCAAGACGATCTTCAGCTCATTATTGGTAGCAGTCGTTGTAACATTCATTTCTGTTAGTAAAGTATTAATAACACTGTGACGACTCTAGACAAATAGGCGTCTTCTAATTGAGCCAAATGTTGACGTAGAACTCGGCGTTATTCTATTTTCACTGTTTCAACGTAGTGTCAATTCGGAGAATGCAGTAATAAAAAACAAACTACAGTCGGGTAATAAAAGAAGAGGGTAGACGAAAATTTAAATGTGAAACTATGATATAATTTGCTTTTTTTCCGCGCTTTGCTTTCGCCAGGTTGAAGAAGAAGCAAAGGTATGAAGCCGCTAAACAGCCTAATATGAAAAATATAAAGTTCAAATATTTTTGAATTCAGAACACAAATAAATGTTAATTTGTTCATAAAAGTAAAAATTTTTATACATATAATCATGTTCATTTGTGATATTCTATTTTTAAACACAATTTAAAAATTCAAAAAATATTTAAGCCGTAAGCCATATCACTTTGCCTGGATTAAAAAAAAAACAATCATAGCATAGTTGAACCCATTTGGACTTAGTATATCTTATATCAGTAAATTTTTTTATTGCCGCACATGTGCGGAAAAATATAAAAAATTCACATGTGTGAAATATATTGCATGTTGAACCTAATCGTAGTGCGATAAGAACCAGTTTTCGAGAAAGTGTATTGAAAAAAAATTAAAAGCGTTTGTCGTATTTCTACACTATAGTATCAACAATAGTGTGACGACATCACATAATACACTACAGTATCAAGAATAGTGTGACGACACCACACAACTAGACATCTTGTAATTAAGCCAAATATTGACATTGAAGATAGTTTAACGATTTCAACGCAAAGTCAACGTCATTTCGGAGAATGAAGTGTCAATAATCATAATGTACACTGGCGGACATAAATAATTAGGCAATTTAACATTGCTTTCACGCATCGTAGGCATTATGTCACGTTTTCAAATAAATGAATTCAGTGATATTCAACTTTATTTTATCATTTCTCAACCATTATTTTAAAATGTAGAAAAGGAAGCCAGATTATAATGGTAACCTTATGATTTCATCAATGGTGTTCTTAAACAATTCTTGCTTATTTGAGTAATCACTTATTTACGGTCTACTCTTTATATTAATCCAAGCTTCGCCTATATTTTCCCCGTATTATTACTCATAAAATTATAACCACTGTAAACTTGTAGGTATGTGATTATTCGCACATTAAGTATAATCATTACATTAACATAATTTTCATTTGTTTTATCATTTTACGATGTAACTGAACGGTTGTTTTTTTATAGTAAATTGAATAGGTACAATACGTAAAACGTACGTACGTACGTTCTATGTTAAAAACCCTATCTTTAGTTTTAATTGTTTTTTGAATGACGTGCATAATATGAGATCATTTTAAACACTGTTTTAAGCTTTCACGGTTTACATTGTTCATTATTTTGAGTTCAAAATAATGAACAATCACGGAAGATATCCCGTAAGTGACAGTATAAGTTGAGATCATTTTAATTTCCCAATGAAGTGCCGGAATTTGATTCGTACTTACAATCCAAATTATTGGCAGCTGTCTATTTTATTATACAATTAGCCTGTTTCATTGAAAGGACAGTAATTGTCAAGGCACAATAACTGAGGAAAACCGATTTGTAGGTCATTGTAAGTATAGGGATCTACCGTTACCCAGCCAAGTGAAGCAAACTGCAGTTACGGACAGAATACGCGACTGCGCATCTACATAACTTTCGAGATTAGTGCATTTTAAAGTAATAAAAAAAAGACTAACTTGAAGTTGACTTTTAACAATTACATGCGAAATAACTGCACTCGTTTATATAACATCCATATTTATATATTTTAAAAAAGTAGCTTCACGGGACTGTTAGTCAGTATAGTATATTAAATTACAACAAAAGAGGGGACAAATTCCAAGCAAGAAGCTCAAATTCCACTAATCATATTGGTAACATATTATTACGATAACGTAAATTCCATTACTAGGGCATTAGTATATTGATTTATATAACCCGCGTGCAGTGGAGTAGTGACCTAAACGTCCCCGACCTTCAATGAGTCCGCATGGCCGCATTTAAATCAATAGTCTGAATTGCGATACCGCGGCCGATATGACCACATAGTAGGAAATTTTGAGCTAGTGAGGCAGTTTAGGGTTTTAGTTTTTCAACTTGCGATCTTTTTTGTGGGTGACGGACTTTTATTTTAGTTAACGAATATAATGGGTATAAAAATACCCTTAACGAAGCCGAAAGGCACTTGTTCTCCCCGTCATTGCTTTTTTTGTTTTTTCTAGACCATACCTGGGAACGTTCCAGTTACGGAGGTGTTGGGGGTCAAAGTTTCAACTCTTTCACCAGTTTTTTTTAAAGTTATAACTTTAAACGCCTCCACGACCCCCGAAAATTGAATAAGGTAGTTCTTAGTTTGATGTCCAGAATGCTTGGTTGACGGCTTCTGTAGAGTCTGTTTACACCTTGTAGAGGTTTCAAGGGTTTCGTTTTTTTATTTTGAGGAAAAAAATTCATTCACTGACGCCAAACTTTTTTTTTTTTTGTACACTGTACAGACGCCAACACATCCAGCTATCCGACACTGTAAAATTTTCCCAATCAAACTTGAACCTGATGCTTTAGCGAGAAAGTTGAAGATCTATTAATGAAATTTGACAGATTTATTTAGCCTGTTGTGCTGGTGGAAAACATCAGTATATATTTTTACTTGTGTATTTATTGACTAAAAATAGACACAGATAAAAACAAGTCACTTTCATGTAAAAATACCTACCTCAATATTTACATAATAATATCTCGAGGTATTTACATTAGATATATATATTTATTATACCTAATGATTTTTTTTACATTATCACCAGTACCTAAAATTGTAATCATAATGATTTGATTTAGACGGTTTTCATTGGCTATTGCTCTTTTAATTAACTCATTACTTTTGTCATTTAAATAACAATTAATCTAATAGTTTTTTTTTTGTGTTATCAAGTTTATTTAATGTTTTGTCAACAATTGTTATTTGTTTTAGTTTTAATTTTGTTGCTTTTATTTATTAACAAATTACATTTTTAGAGTTAACATTTGTTCTCGTACTGTAACATCAATGACTTACCCATAATATGTTATGACCTGTCGTTCAAAAGTATTTTTTACCTAACTGGCACAAAATACTTTAGTCACCTTGAAAGGGGTGCGTTATTTGGAACTTTTTATCAAGTAATCTAGACAAATAAATAAAATTGAAGTGTCTGTTCGTAATTTCAAAATAACAGCAACAACACTTCATCATGTGCCTAGCCTTTTCCCAACTCTGTTGGGGTCGGCTTCCAGTCTAACGGGATGCAGCTGAATACCAGTATTTTACATGGAGCGACTGCCTATCTGACCTCCACAACCCAGTTAGTACTAGGTAATACGATACCCCTTGGTAAGACTGGTTGTCAGACTTTTTGGGCCACTGACTACCTGCAACGACTGTCAAAGATCTACAGATGATAGCCGGGACCAACGGCTTAATGTGCTTTCCGAGGCACGGAGGAAACTCGGTATGTAATGGGCGGTCACCCATCCACAGACCAATCTAGGTAAGCACGGCTTAACCTAAAGATGTTATTATTTAGCCACGAGCTCCCCAACAGCAACAATACTTATAACATTAATTTCTGCCTGTGTGTCTGTTTGTTTCGGCTAATCCCCGAAACGGCTGGGTCGATTTTGGCGGGACTTTTACAGGCAGAAAGCTGATGTTATAAGGAGTACCTATACCTTAGCGACTTTTATTTTCGAAAACAAATTTGGGTTACATGCAAAAAAGTTAAATCCTTGAAATTGTCAACAAAATCCTATTCAAATAAGGAAATAATATTTTTATAATAATTTCACGCGAAAGAAGGTGGCGGGCAACAGCAGGTTAAACAATTTTCTATGCAATAGTCTGCTCAGTGGAAGACTTTGAAAATTTACGAAGGTATAAAAGACTGGACTGTACAGACATGGTTCCTAAGCATCAAGATTTTAACAAAAGGTTTTATGGGTTCAACCAGTCTCATTAACACTCAATTTATATTGATGACACTTTATAAAGTACCGTCAATTGAACATTGTGTTCCGACAATGATAAATTATTGTTTATTTAATATATTGTCACCCCGTATGGAGTGTTGTTGGATTTATGTTGTATACACGTAATAGTTACCACTATATAGACCGATTTGTATTCCTATTTAATTTATGAGACTGTAATTATATTATTACATTACTGCTAATTAATTGCCTTCAAAAATTATATCAAAGTTTGATGATTCATTTTATATTTTAATTCTTAAGGAAAATCACGATACAAGTTCTGTCGGTAACAATTATTTTTTTAGAAAAACAGTGGGTTCATTGTTACAATTTCAAAAAAAAAATCATGTAGGTTTAGCTACAAAGAATGTAAAAAAACAATTCATATGATATTAAGATTGCTTTAACACCGCTAAACACGAATGCAAATTGTATATTCATAAAATATAAAACAGTTGTAGGTTGTACTTAAGTCCACAAACCATGCAGTTTCAAATAACATCGTTAAACCATACGTCACCAATTTCCAATCAAAAATCTGTATAATTTCTCAGTCCGTAAGGTTGAAAATAATGCAAAATATTGTAATCGAACCGTGAAATAGTGTTGATTGAAAATGCGGTTCGTCGATTATATCCATCACAGTTGCCAATAAACATTTATCGTGTCATGGAAACGTTTGTGTTTTGGTCCAACTGTAATCGTCTGAGTATATTTACAGGTATTTATTTGAAACTACCATACACCATTAAATTAATGTTTTCTAGAATATGTATTCCATTTCTGAATTGAAGAAAATTGCATATGTTCATTAGGTACCTAATATCCAAACTTTTGTATGAAACTAAGCATTAAAAAAAATATATATATAAAAAAAGAATTAATGGTAGGTACTTAAAAATATAATTGCAAATTTATTTTTAATTAAAAAAATATAAATTTGCTATTCATCAACCTATATAACCTGTGTTGCCTACTTTTTTGATTTCATAATTCTTAGAAAAAATATAATTAATATCGACTAAACCGACTCACATGAACGTATATTAAATAAATACTATTAACAATACCAATTGTGAATTGTTATCAAAACCAACAAGCCATTGAGAAAAGAACAAACGATTGATTCGTGAATAAACTGCTCCTATACTATAATAGGTACCCATTGCTTCAAGTGCATAAAACAAGATCTTTATTCATTACAATTCCAGTACAAAGAACAATTCAAACACCACTCTTCAATGAACCTACTTGTTTCTTGATAAATCGTTTATGAGCAATTAATTTCTATTAAAACGTTGACTGATACTAATAAAACCCCCTTCTGACAACGTGAAACACTGTCAGTCTATTCATCGTGGACACGTACGAAGAACAGACTTACAGTGTTATGTCTAGTTAACCTACACATAAAGAATCACTATTTGTTTCCCGCCGCGGTTTGACTAATTTTCTGCAAAAACGACATCGTACAGCAAGACAAAAAGTACACTATATCATAATCCAGTACACGATATATATTTGTACAAAATTTTATCAAAATCCATTCTGCCGTTTTTGAATGATCGAGGAACAAACATACAAATAATTTGTACAGTTCGTCATTTTATTGAACTGCGTGCTAATATGAGATCATTTCTGAATTCTTCAGATGTTTCAGTAGGTATCGGTTTACACATGTTTTGTTTATGATAATAATTTGTTGATGTAGTGTCTGAACTCATGTAGTCTTTATTACTTATTATGCGTTTCTTGACCTTTGTTTTTATTTTGGCAATCTTGTCGACTTCCGTAGGTATTTTTAAAGACGGCTTAAAAGACAGTTCCTACTATTACTATTTGGGTAGTATTTAAACGAGCGAACATAAATTCAAATTAAAGGTGTCCAAAATATTGAAAATGGGCTACTGAAATACTAAGTGAGCGACAAACAGTGGGCTAATACTAATGTTTAAAACAGCGACTTGAAAATAGAAATTTGAGTTACTAGTTGTTCAGTACGATTATGTGATAATTCAAGGACTCCTGTAAAAAACTTAAAACAAGGTTATTAATCACTAGATTGTAGATAAGGCGTAGTCGATGAACCCCCGCTGAGCGGGGCTCCTATTTCTGTTTACAGAGTTTAAAGTAACCTAACACGAAGGGGATGGCGGGGTCTTAGTTCGCTCACTTCGCTCGCTCACTAGACCCCGCCATCCCCTTCGAACCTAACCTGTAGTCGGGGTGCCACAAGTCTCTCTCAGCATTCGCTCGCTCTTGCTTCCTTAATTCTCCTTGCCGCAATGACCAGATAAATAGTTACTTATTTTGGTACAATAGTCGCCCATTTTGTATATTGGTCGCCAATTAAATTTTTATTCGCCCGATTAATAATTTCCCTTACTATTTTAAACAGTTTCCTACTCTGGAACATCGAGGTAATAATTAGGAGCTCATCATTATTCGTTTTGTCTTACTGTGACTTCGTTTCTGTGTCGGCAATATACATGTATACTTTTCTTCCTAAATAATGATTTTGTTTAATTTTCAATGCACTACTTACATAAATTAAACACCAAACAAGCAGTGCCTTTGCATACAATTCTGATAAAACCATTGAATGTATTATTTTATTCAACCAAGTTTACCCATCAAACAATTAAACATTTTAATAATACATAGTATCATCATTATTATTTATTATAAAATTTGTTTAAAAAAAAATTCTTTATCAATTCCCAGTACTTGAAATATTCACGGTAGTGATATACGTTAATGATATTATATTATATAATTATATTTGATGTTAAAAAATTTAATAACCTAGAACGATGCGCGCGCAAGATTGTAGGATAAAAAACAGTAAACAAATTATTTGATAAGCTATGGATACAAATTATTCCATTGTAATAAAGGTTAGCAGAAGGCTATAAAACGTAATTAATAAATGACATTGTTTGTAGATACTTGTTTAGTTTATTGGACTTAGATAACGGGGTCAATCGTACCGTTTTAAATTAATTTTGTTATATCGGTCGTTTCCTTTTTTATAATACTTAGCACAACATCATATTTAAAACGAAGTTTCGAGTGCGGCTCTGCCCGCGTGGTTTATGCCCTTTACCGTTGTGGCCTTCCTGGAAATGTAAACGTACGTAAATATTTTTAGGTTAAAAGTATCCTATATTCTTCTCGAAGTCATGTTCAAGCTCCGTACTAAATCTCTTAAAATTTGGTTTAGGTAAGAAAGTAGTAACATACACACTACACACACTTTGGTGATACACAATGTTAGTTGAAGATAGTCTCTAGTTTTGTCTTTATTAATGTGACACGTACTAAAGTTCTCAGTAACAAGTAATTAATTTCCTACAACTTGATTCATGTCGGTTTTTATTTTTCTTGTCTCACTACCTGCTGCTATTGCTACTGCTGTTTATTTTAACCTATTAATTATTTTAAGGTGGTTGACACGGACTTAGTCATTGTGAAAATTTTTAGACATCCACCTAGGTACATTTTTTTAAGATTAACTTTACTGTTAAAGTAATTTCGACAAACAATGAGAAAATGGGTATTTTGTATGTAAACAACAACTCTATTCTTCTGTCAAAAACTTGGAATGGTCACTGGTACATGAAATGACCTGTAAAAAAATAACAATAGATGCAAAAAGTGCGGAAAAACTTGTAACCTTCAGCTTACAGTTAGTTAAATGGTTTGACACCTGTCATGTTACTGTGATAGGTGTCAATCACAAACAATCATGACGAACTGCAAACATTATTTAGTGTTCATTTACTCTGTTCATTGCAACTGTATTTAAAAGCTATTGTCTGTCTTTCACAGATACGCGCCAATGGATAATTCCCGCTCCGACCTCGAACTTGGAATGACAACACAATAGTTCCCCTACGTAACCCACACTTCAGTGCGAGCGAGACGGAAACATTATAGAAAGTGAGGACAATATCCGTGTATCGGTGAAAGTGAACCCGCGGTTCTGTTAGTGACACGAAGATGACGCCTGGTGCGGAAGACTTGACGATGTTGGGGGGCAACAATAATGTTGTTCCTCTATTGCCCCGGCCTACTTTGGAGCTGGAGTTCAAGAACATAACATGTGATATGAACATGTTTATAGTAAACAAGATGCGATTTGGTAAGTCTTTGTTCATTGTTTATTCCGCTACCTGAACTTGGGTTAGGCGAACATTTTTTTTACGCATGTAACGTTCGAGTGCCAGTGACGGCTTTCTAGTTATCAGTTTTGTTTGAAACTTGGTCGCAGTTCACTTGACTTACCTTGACACTACCAGTGAAATCACAGTACAAACAAATAAGTTAATTAACGCTGTGCTAAATACAATTGAATTTCGTTAAGCAACATCTAAGTGCGATGTCCGTTCCGTATTTGTTTGAAGATTTCATTTTATGGTAAATTAATTACTGTTCATTGATTTTTTTTTACTGTTTTGTTAACATTAATGGCGTGCTTCCCTAAATTATTTACCAGACACGGCTACATTGCATGAAGTGGATATCAAGCTTAGTTTGATGCTTTTATCATATCTTCAAGTTCTGTGCGTAACTGACAGACAGTCTACGCATAGCTGCTCTATGTTCAACGGTTTGTTCAGAGAAGCTGTAAAAGTGCCTTTATCTATCTACATTTTTTTAAATAATTATACGTTCATAGCACGGCCATGGTATGGTACGGTGTAGTGGACACTCGCATGCAAACAGCAATAAGTTCTAGTGATAGTAAAACACTTTTTCATTAGATAGTTTTGTCGGTCGCAACTTGCGCTACTACTGGGTAATTGGGCATGAGCTTTTGGGTTTAATAGCAATTGCCCAGGTTAGACATAGTGTCATTTGATTTCTATCAGGAATTTCTCAGTATCAGACGGGCAATGGAACCTGGAATTGTGTCTCGTCGATGGCAATAGACTCGCCCCCTGTACGCACGACGGCCAACCAAGCTTTACAAAACCAGTTCATGCTGATCTCTTATTGTACAGGAAATTATACAAAGCGAGGCCAAGTTATACTGGAAATACAACTTCATATGCCGCCGTGTGTACAGGGTGTAACAAGAGCCTTAACGAATCCGTCAACCAAGCATTATGTATCAAACTAAGTAACTTAAAGCAAAAATTATTGTTGGGAAACGACTTTTTTTTGGGGTGAGAAATCACGCTTTACGGTAGGACTCAAAGTAACGCACTCAAAACATTGTGATGATGGATGGATTGAATAGTACGGGGGTCGTAGAGGTGTTTACAGTAAAAATCTTACGTTAAAACATGTATTTAAAAAAAAACAAGAAAAATGGTGTCAAGGGACACTGTAACTTCTGTATGTAGTAGAGAGGTGTGAATTTGTCAATTTCCTTAACTTGCTAATTAATGATTCACTTGGAAAACATCCCTTTTGTGCTGTGTTTACATTTGTTTAACGTTTTCACACATATTTTTGCTTCTTTTATTTTTCTGTTGGTTCTTAAGGGGTTACAAATACAGAAAGTAAAAATACCTGAGAATGTCAGACGTGTACCTACTCATGTCACGTGCCTTATTATACCAATCAACTTTTGATCAGCAATTTAGATGTCAATTTATTTTGGGTCGCACAATCTGAACTTACTTGCCCGCTTATGTACTAGTATGCAGATACCTACGTTTTTTACATAACCGGGCAAGCTGGCAATAAAAATAAAATACTATATAATGAGAGTATTCTATTACCATTAAATATAAATTTTATTTTACGATCGAATTATTTAATGATAATAAAAATAATAAGAGATTCTATTACCATTAAATATAAATTTTATTTTTCGATCAAATTACCAACTGAATCCAAAAATAAAGAAATCATTACCTATCAGGATGTGCTCGAAAACGTCTTTAATAAGTTTTTTACTTATGATGATCTCATTCGAATCTAACAATAAAATATAAACTAACTGAATAATAATTTCGACTTACCCATGTCATTGTAAAACCATTTCTGCACGTGGCTGCGCACAGTTTCATTAATAAGCGTTTTCCCAATTAGGCACCTAGTAAGAGGAACACAAAAACCTTATAACAGATAAGTAAAAAGTTAAATACCTACCGACCTACTTACACACGTATATATTTGCTTAGTAATTAATACACCTTACTTAGATTTTATAATCGTGATATTCGTAAGTACTTCAAAATTTCCTGAAGTCGGTATTCCCCAGTCGGTATCATCTTTTCGAGTATTGGTCCTACATAAAGTGCTAATCTTCAGCTTCATTTTTATTTTATAGTTTTGAGTCGAGTAAATTAAACAAGGAACTAGTGAATTTTAGAAAGACCTAAATTAGCATTCGTAGGATGTGTTTTATTTGCAGTTGTAGCCTTCATGCTACAACTGCAAACAAAGTATAAAATAAAAATGAAGCTGAAGATTAGTACTTTAAGTAAGATCAAAACTCGAAAAGATGATGCCGACTGACCCCTAAACGTCAAGCCTAGAACACATCATAGCGGAAAGCGGCTGAAAGATGCTGAAAGCTAAAGGAAGGTTATTTCTACCGACTACGTCGAAGCCAAAGCGAGGGTTATGATTTTAGCAGTCTATGTATGTATGTATGTTTGTATTTACGTATGTTTCTCCGTAGCGCCTAAACTATTCATCCGATTTTGATGAATAAGGTGTCAATCTATTCGTTATTATGACTCGCGTAACATAGGCTACATTTTAACCGACTTCAACAATACCCGATTTTGAATTTTGAATTTAATTAGAGCGTGACTCTTCAGTAGTCACATTATTACAGCAAAAGATCTACTATTACATAAACAGCGTGTAACAGAAAATGCATTAACTGTCCCAAAAAAAATTCAAAACCTACTCGAACCAAATTAATATAGGCAGCTGTATTATGCGATGATGTCGGTCCAAAATAACAACCGCTCGGGTCGACCTTTAGGTTTAAGCCGTACCTAAGTTGATCCGAGGATGGGTGACCACTGACCCCCAGGTAGGCAGTGCCCCGAAAGTCTTTTCGAGGGGTATCGTATTACCCAACTGGGTTGTGGAGGTTAGATAGGCAGTCGTTCCATGTAAAATACTGGTACTCAGCTGCATCCGGTTAGACAGGAAGACGACCCCAACATAGTTAAGGCTAGGCAGATGATCATGATGTTGGTCTCATGGAGGAAGTAGTTCAGTTTGATGGTCTGTAATACACTGCACACCCATCCTATGACTTCTCCCTTCATATGACTATTCCCCTTCTCTTACACGCTGTATCTACCTATAATACCTACTGCAGATAAAAACCCAATGAAAGATAGACACTAGTGTTATATACAATGTATACTTACATAAGCACTGCTGTTCCACTTTTTTTACTTACGCAACACAATCTAACGCGATTGGCATTATAACCTAGATTTTATGGACATTTATAGTTTCATACTAATGTAATTTATGATATTTTAAGAATAATATTGATCGTTTATTTATTTTGGAATCGTTAGCTGATTATTTGTTTTTAATATAGTAACAAAACATTACTGTATTGTAAACAATATTATAATGAGAAATACATTTATTACAATCTCAAATACTTTTTTTTTTAATTAATAAAAATTACGACTGGTCCAATTGAATCACTCAATTTACAACAGGATTTACCGAGTATTATTTATAAACCAGTTAATTATAAAAGTAAATGTTAAATATCTTGTTAAGTCATTAAAAATAAAATGTTAATGTTAAGTTATTAATAAAATGTAGTAATAAATTATATCTATTTTTGTTCTCTTTTAAAGGTTATAAGAAAATAGTCTAGGCATTCATTACACAACTGACAATCGAGAAGAAAATTCCGAAACTAAGTCAGAGGTCAGAGAGTCAGAGGTCTCTATTAAAGTTCCGTCTACCATGGTCGAATAACGTAGGTGATAAGATAACATAACAGAACATCACGCCTGTAACCTCAAAGGGTTAGGCAGAGGTGTACCTGATAGTACACCCACATTTCGCTTGTTGTGTTTAAGTTCCACGAAGAAGGGGGCGTGCCGGTTACCATCTGGGCACGAATCAAACCTTGGACCTCATGCTCAGCAGTCGCGTTTGCGACCTCTGGACCAATAACTACGTAGGTGATGTCGTAGGATAATGTAATTGCTGATGTGGTATGATAGCCAGATAATGGTATGCCTTCATGAGCCATAGCAATATTGAGTTTGCCGGAGCTTTCAAAGACTAGTATTTTCATAAGCGGTCGGTTTAAAATGTATGGGACTGTAATTTGTATAACAGTAAACTAAAATGTATGGGACATTTTAGAATTTTTCATAATCTTTATCGCTGATAGAATGTGTAAAGTCTAAGGTCCCTGGCCTTTGATTAGCCCGATATCGACATTCACTTATCGTGTAGTTATTTTACAGAGCTTAATGTTTCGTTACACGCGAATATCACATCAAAACTATCTATAAACATTGTATTCATCAAAACTACATAAATGCAGTAGTGTTGGTTGTTATTATTCTTCTTAATCCACAATATATTATTAAAAATGACTTAATGTTAATGTCATGAACTCATGATCATAAAAAATAATAAATTATTGTAATTGTTATCCAATATCAGTCAGGAAAGATTACCGATGCTTTACATATTATTCTTATTTCTATGTTTATAGGTTGTCGAGTAGATTTAACTTAAATGTTAAAATATGTCAATATGTATTATAAAGTCAACAGAGACTACATACCTACTTATATTTTTTATACGAGAATTAGGAGACGAGATTCGTTTTAAAAGTTACATTAAAAGTTTCTACAATCATAAAAACTACATACAGGGTGTAAACGGACCCTTTACGAAGCCCTTTACCAAGCATTTTGTATATCAAACTAAGTAACTTTACGAAAAAATTGTTGCTGGGGAACGACTTTTTTTTTGTTGTGTAAAATTATGTTTTATGGTAGAACTCAATGTAACGCACTCAAAACATTGTGCTGATGCATGGATTGAACAGTACGGGGGTCGTTGAGATATTTAAAAAAAAATCTTACTCTAAAACCATGTATTTAAAAAAATACATCAAATCAAATATATATTTTAATAAAGTGATTATTTTATTTTATTGTTTTATATTTACATTCGAGCAGCGAATAAAATTAATAGTAAGTAATTCTTAATTACTCGCCAAGCTATTAAAAAGAATATAAGACATTATTTACTTAGATTAAAACAGGAAATTATTATTCAATTATATGAGTAATCAGTTAGTGACCCGCGTCGTAACGTAACTGTAATATAACAATGTGGGCAGGTGGTTGACTTTAAGCGTGGTTTAACGTCAGTAAAATTCACATATCTAGTTAAAAAAAAAAATCATCTTGGTATATTTATCTATGTACATCTAATATATCAGTATCAGTATATATCAATAGATCAGTCGACTCCAAATAAATTAGAAAAGGGCAAAAGAAATCGAATGGCAACATTTTTCATTATTATTCATTTTTGGCACATTATTTACTTAATTAACATTTATTTTCATTTGATATTCACACTACGAAGTATACTGGTTACAAGTACCTAAACAGAAAATTTGTCTTCTCCAGTAGGTATTCGTCTGCCCATATTAGTCATTAAAAATCATATTTATACAGGCTGTACCTTACAGAAGAAGCGCAATACCACTTAGATGATTCAGAGCATCAAAATGAATCACTTGCCCTAAGGAACAACAGTCGAAAAAAATACTGGAGTCCCCATACAAAACATCGCGTCAGCTGACGCAAGTTAGTATGAAAAGTTCAATCAGTGGCGAGTTATGGGCTAGCTCGCCGTCCGGCCGTCTTATCATGTCTTATCATCCTCAAAGAGATGTCAGCAACCACGTAGGGGTCCGCATGGGCCGAAGCCTGCCAAGGCTGCGGGACTGTTCGAAAGAGATACCGTGGCCCTGGAACACAAAGGGCAAAGAACGAACATGGATGGGTTTTAGTCAGTACAAGTCTGACACTTCCTTCCGCTCCGCCCAGAGTGGGAGGCATTTGATGATTTCCCATCCAAAAAAAAAAAAAAAAAGAGTTTAATCATTCAGGCGTCAGAACGCCTGTACTTAATAGGTAGGTGCAATTTTATTATTGTTGGCTTTGGGGTTAGTGACATTGATTGAATAGGTAGAAAGGTGCCTTCATATAAAATGGCGGAATGTATCACAATAATATGCATTTCGATTAATCTAGGTTTCGTGATAAATATGACTTAAAATAATTACGATTCAGGAATGATTACAATTAATTTGCGTTATTTTGACATACAGATAAAAGACATAAGTGCAGTTATATACATTTCATGATTAAACACTTTTCATCAATAAGCTAACCAATAAGTTCTTATTATCTAGCTTACGAAAATCTTTTGATGTACATTGTAAATTCCGAGTCATAATGTAGATTTATCCATCAGTTTATCCTATCGCCGGTCCACAGCTGGAAATAGACCTTCCCCGTCACAACATCCGCTTCCGCCTTCCACATCCAGTTTGTCCTAATCGGTCAGCACACATGTTCGGTTCAGTATGTTACGGCTCAGCTGGGCGGGAAAATCGAATATATCTAGATATAAATACGTTCGGAAAAAAACTGTGAGAGTTCTAACTTTGCCGGGCCAAAACGGAAAAATGATTCAGCAATGATTGATGCCAAACGGAATTTGCCGATAGGCACAAGCCGAATATCTGAAGTAATTGCTTCGGTTTGGCGTTGTTGTTCAAGAAATACTGCCTATTACATAAGTGTATCACCCCTCAATCTATTTAAGTGGGGTACATCCAAAGTTCTTAGCTTTAAGCCATTTATTATGCGCTTTATTATAAAAGGCTAATAAATGAATATAAAAAAGACGATAACCAAAACATTAGTTTTACTTTATCAAAATTTCAATAGTAAATAGTATACAACATCCTGCGTTTGTTTACAGATTACAAAGCATGTATCAGGTATATTTCTCACGTGCAAGATGTATTGGCAGAGTTGTCTTCCGCTGGTTTACGTAATGTAAACGGAAGTACTTTGTGTCTGTTTATAAATACGTCAGAGTAGAAACAGTGTCTGTTTCATCTCAATAAACGTTCATTTACACAATAATCGTAACTTAATAAAATAGAAGACTATTATTTCAGACATAGTCCATATACTGTTAGTAACACAAAAAAACCTTATAAAGCTATTGTTAGTACATACAAAAATAAACCCACAGAAAAAAGCGGCACCGCCCAGGAGCGCCAGTTTATGCCAAGCCTTGGAAGAGACCAGTCGCGAAAAAAAAAAAGAATATAAAAATGGGAAAAAGTAATGGAAAAAAGTGGAAGTGGTGGTGGTGGTGTTAATGGGAAATGGTAAAACTTTTCTTAACTTCGGAAAAATTAAACAATACTAGACTAAAAATTGACTAGTTCGAGGAACAATAGAGTAAAAAATTCACTACATCATAGCATTTTATTATTTAAAATAAAATATAAACAAGACAACAGTCAATAGTCAGTTTTAAACTAAGTTACCTTAATAAATTCTAGGGTTTATTAATCCGAACTCTCACGGAACACAACGACTGTAGGTCAGGTTGTTGTCAATGAGACTCATCGACCAACCGAAACTAATCGAAAAACAACATGAATCAACAATACTCTTGCCTAATATCTTCTGGTATAAAGAAACAGATTTCTATTGGCGTATCTGTACTGTTACCTGTGTTTTTTTTTCATTCACCCAGTGATACAGCAACTAAAAATAATCTAACATTAAAATCTAGACTACTGTCTAGACTAGTATTTTAGTACTCAGTTTGGGTGCTAAACCTATAATAGTTCTTCCAGAAACAGGTTTCTCTAAAATTGGTAGAGTATTAATTTAAGTATTTGAGTATTAATTTGAGTATTAATTTTAATAAAAGTTAGCCTCCCTGCTGTGTGTGGTAAATTAACATCGAATTATTATCCGAAACATTACGACAGTTACGAAGTACACAGAAGAAATAATAAGAATAGCAGAGAGGACTCAAATAAAATTATTAACGATAAGAATAAATTTATTAATCCATTGTTAGGAACATTTTCTTAATCTAACTTAGAGCTATGATATAATCGTAACAAAATATTTTATTTTAACATAGTAACTATTAAACAGATGTCCTCTTGGGCCCCCAAGAGTTGCTTTAACTTAAAATTAAAACACATATATGTTGATGTGATACTTCTGTTAACAAGGCGTTTTGGTAATTAGGTAATTGTGGATTACCTTTTTACAAAAAAAATAATAAAATGATATAAAAAGTATTCTAATGTTTATTAAATGTAGAGAGTGTGTGTGTGTGTGCGGTGTGTGTGTGTGGTGTGTGTGTGTGTGTGTGTGTGTGTGTTTATGTGTGTATAGATGTGTTTTATCTTTGATAGTTTAATTAAGTTAAAATTTCTTCGGATTTTGTATTTTTTAGGGTTTTGTGAACATGCAATGTTGCGCTTAAGACGAATGATTAATGAGTTAAGATGAATATTAGTATTTATAGTGTGTCAACTCTAACTTTTACCCGCAATTTTCAAACTTCTATCCTCATTGGAACCTCTCTGATGTGGATTTTAAAAAGAAATCTATTGCATATTGCACTTACGTATATTCTACACTTTCATACTTCTTAGGAACCTATTATAACTAGAAGACGGTATATTTACCATTTTTCTTTTTTTTTTTTTTTTTTATCGGGAACTCAAAGAAAACAATAAACATGGTAAATATCCCGTCTTCTAGTTATAATAATTTTAGTGACCATGAAAGTTTAAAATTCTTAGGAACCTTCCTAGGTTTTAAGGTTCTAACTGCCATAGCATTCATTGACTTACGTTGTTGTATGTTTTCTCATAGACTTCATTCATCTGGTCGCAGAACTGTGCCAAAGATATAATAACTCTCGCTCTTAACGGATATTTGTAGGTCATACTGTTCTCCTACTACATGACATAACATAGTATGCAATATTTATATAAATTCTTTGTAATTCCACGTATCTCACGGCTCTTTCCGGTTTCATCTTAGGCTAACCGTACACGAATGGCTAACTCACACGGAGTAATTGCATAACACACTTTCAATGACAATTCAGCAACATTAATTGCGTTACACATGTAGCAGCATAGTGCAAATATTACTACAGCGCCATCAAAATCCTAAATGGCGAATTAAAGTTATCCGGAAGTAAAGAACATAAAATACAAGGCCCTTAACGAAGCCGAAAGGCACTTGTTCTCCCCGTCATTGCGATGATTTTTTGTTCTAGACCATACCTAAAACCTTCCAACTTTTACTAAAGTTTTTTTTTAAATTCATGTTTTTAATGTAAAATTTTTACTTTAAACACCTCCACGATATACTATTCAATGCATCGTTACATTGTGTCCTAACATAAAACGTATTTTACACTCCAAAAAAAAAGTCGTTTCCCAGCAATAATTTTTGCGTAAAGTTAATTAGTTTGATGAACAGAATGCTTGGTTGACGGCTTCGTTAAGGGTCTTGTTACACCCTGTATAAAAGAACCCGACAACAACTGTCGGGCTGTAGCCCACCAGACATAAAACTCGTCTGGTCGGAGGATCCTTCCTTTTCTATGGAGTATTGAGGAACTTTACACCTTGTTCCTCATACTCTTAACAAGACGTTATGGAGCAGACGAAAAAAACTTTTATATATTTTTTTGGTTTGGGCATTTACTTCAAAATCCTTCGGATTGTGAATTTGTGATGTGTAATTGGGATGCCGAGTGCTACTTACAGTTATAAAACAGCGGTAGCTGTACTTGGTACATCTCGCAAATGACCGCCTCTGCCGCAAATAGTTGCTATCACTGACCTCTAAATAGTTGCTGCTACGAGTGGTCCGGATGCACGCTACGCGTTTATAATGTGCTAACTCGTAGTCATACTCATAACACAGGAATTCTCTCAAAAACTTTCTTTACAACTCGTTTGGTCATTAGTAAAGCTTACATAAGCAAAGCCATTACTACGACTACGTTGATCTACACGACATACCGTTAGATCTGCGCGGGCGCATTGCATAACTGTGTATGGATAGAATCGAATGATCGAATGGTTTTACCGATAATCGATATCAATGGTTGGAATGATATCGATATTGCGTTCAACAGCCAAGTCGGTGGTTATACGTAATTCGTTGATTTGATTAATCTAGGAATAGTTTTACAATTTTGTTGTTTATCATGAGCAACCTATTATGTTAGGATCATTATAGTTGCTGCTTGCTATAGTGCTGAGATACTATCCTGTTCGTAAAGACCCATATATTGCTGTGGGACTGTTCGAAAGAGATACCGTGGCCCTGGAACACAAAGGCAAAGAAGGAACATGGATGGGTTTTAGTCAGTACAAGTCTGACACTCCCTTCCGCTCCGCCCAGAGCGGGGGGGGGTCATTTGATGATTTCCCATCCGGAAAAAAAAAAAAAAAAAAAAGACCCATATATTTTATTAGATTTTTTTTTTAATGTTAATAAAAATAAAGTATTTTCAAATCTGTTGTGGGTAATTTGGAAGATTTTCAATAACAATTTTAATTTTTTCCTTCATAATTATTAGTAATAGCCTTGTATGAGTTATGATTCGCTTATCTACTATGTACAAAAATCAAATGGCCATTTAGAAATAATCCTCTATTAGGTATTAGTTTATTTTTCTATGATTTCGTAAGCTATTGACATATTCAAGACAATATTACCAACTGTTAACATCTACAATCAAATTCCGATTTGCAACCGTGTTTCCTTAATTTCTAGAACGATCGATTAGCATAGCCTTTTGTAAAATATTTCACAATTCATCATCATCTATCTGCCTAGCCTTTTCCCAACTATATTGCAGTCGGCTTCCAGTCTAACCAGTAGCAGCTGAATACCAGTATTTTAAGCGTGATAACTAGAAAACAAAATGGTTGATCAGACTCTACTTAAATATTTTAGAATTTAGGGATATCTTACTTTACTATTATGTCCTGGGTTCGATTCCTAGGTATTTGCAAAGTGTTATTGGGTTTTTCCATCTGGAATTTCTCAGTAGCAGTCTCGGAGTTTGAATTGTCCAGTTTGGAGTTAGTGCCCCGTTGATGGCAATAGGCTCGCCCCATAACAAGAGACTTAAACATAACTGACGGTATGTGGGTGTACTATTAGGTACAACTCTGCTGTTGTTCCTATATATTAAGACTGATTTTCAACAATTCTAATTACTCATACCAAAGGAATTATTTGGCAAGGTAACGAGCACAACTATTGAAGGTTTAGTTGCAACATATGTAAGTATTTACTCAGTAAAGTAACTTAAAACTCAGTAATTAGTGGTTCGTCTAACGTACCACTAATTTCTGAGTTTTAAGTTACTTTAATTTAGGTCAAGTCTCATCTATTCTGAAGATTTCATCAAAATACGCTTCGATGTAAAATCGACAGTGGTTCTAGGAAACACGATCCGTGTCATGTGTTTTATTCGGTAAATATTTTAGATGGTGGTCGTGAAATAGGTATCGAAATATTTGATTATATTGCACAATTTTGCATACCAGTAAAATATTAAATTGTTTAAAGAACAATTTGACTTAAATTAGTATTTAAGTCACATTAAAAAACAAAAAAAATATTAGCCCACCATCGGAAACAGGGTCCTAGCTACCGATGGTCAGGGCTCTTGAGAGAGGAACCCCCTCAGATTATTATTATGAATCCTTAACTTTGTTAGCATTATGCTTTACAAGCTTTTTTTTTTTTTTTTTTTTTTTTCCGGATGGGAAATCATCAAATGACCCCCCCCCCACTCTAGGCGGAGCGGAAGGGAGTGTCAGACTTGTACTGACTAAAACCCATCCATGTTCCTTCTTTGCCCTTTGTGTTCCAGGGCCACGGTATCTCTTTCGAACAGTCCCGCAGCCCTGTCAGGCATCGGCCCTTGCGGACTCCTACTTATTTGCTGACATCTCTTTGAGGCGCACGTGGAACACGAACGCGCCGTCGACACGGCATGCTTTACAAGCTTTACAAATAACTTTATTGTTTCAGAGGTGCATTACATCAAAAATAGATCTCTGGTCTCCACTCTAGGTTTCCCTGTGTCATGGAGACTTGTGAGGGGTTAATCAATAATAGTTTGTACAACCATAAGTTATTGTTAACTTTGGAGGCTATCAAAAGAAGTACCTACCTATGTAAGGATCGTAGCAGCTGGCGTTGAGTAATAAACTTGTCGTGAAAACGTAAAGAGTAAGTGAATTAATACTCAGTACACTGAATAACCATGTAATAAACACCTACCCATACTCAACATTGTGAAATTTGGCGAAGATGGTATGCCTCGGCAAAATTTCACAGTGTTGGGCATTTTTTAATTCATTTGTAGGTCAATAAATTAAAAACAACATGTCGAAACTTAAGAAAGCACAAACGAGTATTTTTTGCAACATTTTCGAAAACTATAGTTGCAACGACCTCCATATTGTTTACACTTTGTATGGTTCAACGACCTTTTGACCTAAAATCGTCGTCTGGGGTCGGCTTCCAGTCTAAACGGATGCAACTGAATACCAGTATTTTACATGGAGCGACTTCCTATCTGACCTCCACAACCCAGTTAGTACTGGGTTATACGATACCCCTTGGTAAGACTGGTTGTCAGACATTTCGGGCCACTGACTACCTAACGACTGTCAAAGATCTACAAATGACACCCGGGACCAACGGCTTAACGTGCTTTCCGAGGCACGGAGGAAACTCGGTATGTAATGGGTGGTCGCCTATCCTCAGACCAACCTAGGCAAGAACGGCTTAACCTAAAGATCGATCCGAGCGGCTGTTATTATTTAGCCACAAGCTCCTCCTTTTGACCCAAAATCGTGAATCATATTTTGTATACAAACTTTTTTTACGATAAATGCCGTCGGAGTTTCCGTAAATGGAAAATTACTACTATTGTTCCTAAATAAAAAATATAGGCAAGGTTGAAATTAATTCTAAAAAGAGTGATTTAATAATAAGGCTTAGTAAAACATAACATGACGCGTATAATCCCCGAAGGGTAAGGCAGAGGTATACTTAATAGTAGGCACACCCACATTACGCCCGTTATGTTTTAGTCCCATGTAATAAGGAGCGAGCCTATTGCCATCAACTGGGCACAAATTCAAACTCTGTGGCTGCTACTGAGAAATTTCTGATGGTATAACCCAATAACAGTTTGCCCAACCCGGGTATCGAACCCAGGACCCAGCTGCACAGCTGTCGCTCTGAGACCACTAAAGTCCAAAAAACCGTTTTTATTCTACAGTTTATAATACACGTCAATTATTTATTTTCTACAAGCTGTACCAGCGACCGTCGTCAGCGTAAAATTATTATAAAAATATTACTTTTCGGTTAGCTTGAAATTGTTAGCAAATCGGATTTTGCTAAAAATTTCAAGCTAACTTTTTCTAAAATAAAAGTAGGCTAAGTTATTACATCAGCTCTCTGCTAAAAGTCCCGTCAAAATCGGTCCAGCCGTTTCGGAGATTAGACAGAACAAACAGACAGACAGGCAGACCGACAGACAGATAGACAAATAAAAAACAAACGTTTTTTTTTGTTATAAGGACCGTAAATACTTTCATACACACTCAGTAAAAGGCTGTTATTTTAAAATTACAAACAGACACTTCAATTTTATTTATTTATATAGATGTCAAAGATTTCGACATCGTCATTGCCCTACTTTCCAAAAAATAATGGAACTTGTAATTTAAACAAAAATTCACATAATCAGCGACACAACTGTATACATTACATTGTCCAAGACTTCGTCGTCATGTTTCCTAGTATTGTTTGCACTATTTCAAAACGTAATGTAATTTGGAAAATAAGCAAACGCATTGTTACCGAAGTCTAAAATAATACTTATGTGGACATATTTTTTTTGAAGGTGCCTAATAAGCCAATCTGTAGTAAAAGGCGTGGGATAGCTGACATTTCTGACACATTACGCCAGGGGATAAGAACTATTACTTTCATTGTGTTTTTTTTTGTACTTATCATCGAGTTCAGTTCATGTTGGATATCTCACTGCCACTCTGGACCTCCGATTCGATGTTCGCAGTGTGGTTGGTAGCAACTAGATGAGAGTTGCCGAGAATCGAGTTAAGTTGCGTGCTATTAAAGAGGCCTATGTCCAGCAGACTCTGGACCTCTGGTAGAAAGACCAAAGAAACGATGAATGTACTGTGTGAAGGATGATATGGCAAGACTTTTGTCTGATGAGATGACGAGTTATAGGAAAGTTTGGAAGAAGAAGACAGGCTGCGCCGACCCCAATTAATTTGATATAAGGGCAGGAGAATAATGACTTTGGAACTCTATGGTCAGAATTTAAACAAAATACCCACTTTGTTGAAAACACCGGTATCTTTTACTTACTCTTAATGATGGTTTTATTGCTATAATATAATTAAAAAAAGCGATAACTGTATCCTAACTAATCCTAACTTTCTAACAAATATTATAAATGCGAAGTTTGTTTGTTTGTTACCTTTTCACGCCTAAACCACTGAACCAATCATCCTGAAATTTTGCATATACGTTGTCAGGTGTACAGAAACGGACATAGGGTACCTTTCATCCTGAAAAAAAGTACTCTTCCCGGGAAAAACAACAATAACGTTCTCATGATAATAAATGGCGCCAGATGTCTTTCGAATCATGATTGAATGATACTATTACAAGCGGACTACAACCCGAATTGGTTGTCAAATTCTAAATTGACGCGAGCGAAGACGCGGTCAAAAGCTAGTTACACTAAAATTGGGAAAAACTCTGTCTGTAATGTCTTGTTATTGTGGTGAAACATTTACAAAATACATATTGAAATACATACACACATTTTACTAATGAATGATAATTTGGAATCCCCTTCCGAGAAAATATATAACAGGCAGTTAGAAGCTAATTTCCATATAAGTTACCGGTTAAAACCGATTTTAGGCCAAACTAGTTTGTCCTAGGCCAAACTAGGCACTCTGACTATAAATGGGTTAGGTTAGGTTAGAACCGTGACCCACCACGCGCGAGCCGGGGGCGCATAGAAGGCCGATGAGCCCCACAGCAAAGTTGGGCGCATTGTAATTGCTTTGTTTGTGTTAGTGTATCCTGACACGATAAACACGTGAACTGGTTTGGCCTAGGACAAAGTTTCGCCTGAAATCGGGGTTGGCCGGTAACATATACATTTGGATACTTCAATGATGGCCAAGGTTAGAGATAAATCAGAGCGGAAAACATGGCGGGATTTCCAGCCCATAATTGGTCTGATCGTGGCTTGATCGCCCAGATATAGACACTTATTGCGTTTTTCCGGTTAGATTTGCCCCTATCTGTGCAAATAATACATGTATACATGTGTATTACACTCATTCTCAAATTATTTCTTCTGCTCCACTGATCAGAGAAGAAGAGGAAGACCAAGGAAACGATTGATGGATGGTGTGAGGAATAATATGAAGGAAAAATGAGTAAATAGCGTGACGGTTGCGCAGACCCCAAGTCAAGGTCAGCAAGATGATGACCACTGATCAATGTAAACGTTTCAGTTATCAACTTATCATTTAAAGTACCTAGTTGTACTTATATAGGTACATGTAAACCGATGGCTATGTTTACAAATCACTTCCTCATTCATGTTGTGATTGTGGTACCCATATGCGCAAACGCACGTAGATGCCGCCTGCCAATCGATTTTTGCACATTATAAATAATTTATCAGGACATCTTGTATTGTTAGCTATAAGTTATCGACAACTGAGTTTTTTATAGTTTCATGCAAATGTTACTGTTGGCATACTAATTATCTATTTTCGAGATTTTACATAATTTAATGTCCAAATGCTGAAATGACACGTGGTAAATTATTGTTATACTAGCTTCTTTGCGTGGTTTCTCCCACGTGGTCCACCCGGTAAAATGTACCTTTCAGATAGTGATAAGTTTTTTCAAATAGGTGCCGTGGTTCCGGAGATTACCCTCCGTATACATACAAACACACTATATTCGCAGTCTCTTTTTATAACATTAGTGTAGAATTAACTGTGGTGCACACTGTGTTTTAACGCGCCATTTGACGCACATGTGCGCAAACGACGCTTTTTCCAAATGTAGAACGCGCTATTGGCGTACCGCGACGGCGAAGTCCAGGACCTTATTTTTATTTGATGCTGAAAGAAAAGTGTGAAACAAGAAATTACTTTTAGTTCACGGAGACAAAAAAATGTTTGGAAACTATGACAAATTTATATTAAAGCCACTAAAAAACAATATTTTGTCCAGAGTCTGTCTATGTTACCAGATACTTAATATTAAATATTTCAATAAAATTTAAATACACGGGTGACTCTGTATTTTGACATTTAAATAAAATTACGTTACCCATAATTTTTTATTTATAATTATAATAAAAAATACCTTTAATGAACCAGCAAAGTTAGGTAACTTAGAAAAACAAAATACAATGAGCATAGTTATTAGAATAGATCCTAAACTAGGCACATCACTTATCAGGATTTATTAAATAAATATACAACATTATTTTTAGTATATGCGAAACCTGAATATAGTTTGTTCAGAATAAGTAACTGAACCGATTCCAATAATTTTTAAACCATGTTATATTTTTTCCCAAAAATATTTAAAAAAGTTAAAAGTTTGTCACCGGGCGACTTTAAGTACCTATATATACTAAAACTAATGTTGTATATTGAAAGTAACATTTGAATTGAAAATATTTATATCATTAGGCCATCATCTTCCCGCCCTTGTCCCATTCTATTTGAGGTCGGCGCAACACGTTTTCTTCTTCCATTCTCCCCTGTCAGACATCACGGCATCATTAACTCCTTTCTCTTTCATAATTTCCATTCCTCACACATTCCATCGATAAAACATTTATATCATAAGGTAATAAACAGTTTTCAGAGTTAATGTAGGTACAATACAGGTTTGAGTTCTATTCTAATTGTACTAAAAGTCACCTTTACTACATCCAAAGTTAAACTTGACTATTCACCTTCAAACCGCAGTAATTATTTTTTTAGAACAACAAGCTACTGTAATTAAAGAGAGTGTTAACCTTAATCATTCAAAGTTTTGAAACAGCTTGTATAATGTTGTTTTCTAGAGCATGAGGTTCGCACATAATAAAATTGGATTCTACATCGTCATAATCGATAATACTATTAAGTAGTTTCACCTTTTCATCTGAATAATATTATGTAATAACTTACCGCATTTCCATGTAAACCCTTCAGGCGGTCCCTCACCGGGAGCATTGGCCGGTAATATAACAGTTCTGATTCAATTAATGTAATAACAGTACATACCAGTAGCGAAGGGTCAATTTTTGTAAGAGGTAAGCCGGTGCACATTATTCTAAATGTTATTATATCATTTGTCTATACAATACTGACAGTGCCATTTTTAAAAGGGAATACGGTAGGAATCGAGTTGTATAGAACCTTCTCCACTGATACATACACAGGAACAGTATTATTATTATTATTTGGTTTGTTAACCTATCTGGAACGATATTCACAATGTTACCGACATTTGTAACACAATACCGACCTGTATCCTCTAATAAAGAACGCTGAGGAACATGATACTTATAATAAGTTTGTTAACTTACCGTCAGTTGTAATGGAAGAGGAAGGGAAAACGTATAATTTCAGTCGGCTTTATGTTAATCTGTTGGTGTTACAGAATATTGACGTTTTCATGCTAATTGTATCTGTTGTAACTTAGGAGCTCGTGGCTAAATAATAACAGCCGCTCGGATCGATCTTTAGGTTAAGCTGTGCTTGCCGAGGTTGGTCTGTGGATGGGTGACCACCCATTACATACCGAGTTTCCTCCGTGCCTCGGAAAACACGTTAAGCCGTTGGTCCCGGTTGTCATTTGTAGATCTTTAACAGTCGTAACAGGTAGTCAGTGGCACATAAAATCTGACAACCAGTCTTACCAAGGGTAAGGTCGTATTACCCAGTACAAGCTGGGTTGTGGAGCGTATATGGAGCGACTGCCTATCTGACCTAGATAGGCAGTCGCTCCATGTAAAATACTGGTATTCAGCTGCATCCGGTTAGACTGGAAGCCGACCCCAACATAGTTGGGAAAAGGCTAGGCAGATGATGATGTCTCTATTGTAACTTAGGAAATGCCAATATGTACAGTTTAATAGGGCACATTTAGGTAACTAGAGGAGGTAATCTTCGGAACATCCGATTCCGAAAATTCTTTCACTTACGGAAAAGCTATATTATAATTAAATAAATAAAATAAAATTAGTTTAATTCAAGTAACAAGACATACACAAACAGATACATAAAAGGATACAGACAGGATAACAAGCATAGACAACAACGAACACTCACAAGGTAAAAATATGTCTACTGTCTACAGCATTGCCGGATATAAGGACAATCCAGTCTGTTAGAGGTCATCGCCAGAACGGTGTTGTCACCAGGCGCTGCAGTGGCTTGGCAGCCTCAACCCGCCCTGAACGCGTTATTATCCCCTGGTTTTATAGGCATACATTTAAAACGTTCCCGTGAGTTTCTCTGTACGTAAAGAGAGCCAAGCCGCAAGCAAAAGCTAGTAATAGCATATTTCGAAAACACAAAAGTAGCAAGTAATTGCTAATATTTACTCGATGATAGTTGTCTCGGTTGATTTTCAAGAAAAATTGCCTCGCCAATATTGCATCATCATTTCAGCCGAAAGACTTCCACTGCTGGACATAGGCCTATATTTCAGCTTCAATAAAATGTTTTTGACTTTTTCCCCTATTATTTAAGAAAAATACTTTATGTAATATTAATAATACATTTAAAAATATTATTTAAAAATAATAAAAGATTTGTATATTTAATCAAGGTCAAAGAAATACTGTACTGAATAAATTAAGATAAAATCCTGTCTCTATTCAAATGAAATGGCTCGTAGATTTTAAAGACAATTCATTTTTAAATTAGAATCTTGACTAACCGGCCTTTCAAAATAGAAAACAAGATATAACATTACGTGTATTTTAAGAGCTTAATGCATAATGTATATGCCATTAATCTATGACATTGTTTTATCGACCTGAACCAGAACTAGATCTACTTATTAATTAAGATATCCGCTCGAGTTTTATTTTAAGAATTGCTTAGCATATTATTATGAGCATTAGGCATATTATTAAGTGCAAGTGTACCACGAAGGTCATCGGTCTTCGGTGTATTACCGAGTTCATTTACGGTCTACTACTTTTCACCCTTAAGCCCTAAGTAATAAGGTTTAAAAGTCGTCGCCCGTCAGTGAACACGTTCAGCCGATTACAGTACAAATTTCGTGGCCCCAGTAGGAAGATGGCCACATTATTAGCATTATTTTACGTCATCTAATGTGCAACTGTACACACATAGGACAATCCAGCATGTGGGACATGGTCTGGTCGGGAGCACCGTATTCACACCGAGTGTCGGAAGAATCTTGCACTAATTCATACACTCCGCCCTGCACGTCCAGTCTTATACAGCCACCTTTTAAAGGTCGTCGAACCATCTAGAGATGTTATTTATGTGTAAACCTCAATAATTTACGCGAGCCTTTTAGCCGATTAATCTGATTTCAAACCAGACCCCGAGCTAGTATAAAATTCAGGATCACGCCCGTGAGCATGTCTCGTTACCTCCAAATCAATGGCGCAGTGTTTCTAAGAATGATTTCCTGTCTTTTTGTCTTTAATTATCGCTAAACGTTCCTGACTTGGTAATTAGTCAAATTACAGATCACGTGGCTTCCATAGGTGGTGGTCGTTCAGTAATTTGCAAGTTAAATGTTCAGACATTGATGAACAGTTGAAACGTAAATTGGCGTGAGATTGTGGACAATTTTTGTAATTAATTATACTGTTGTACTTCATTATTATCTCGCTTATTTATTTATAAACACATTATTTATAAAACATTATTTATAAACATAAGTACTTATTAAAAAAAACATTTCAATTTACATTGGTTAATTTTTTGTTTTTATTTTTCAAACAATTATATAAAATGAATAATCTAATGATATTTCGTTTTTTTTATATATTTTCAGCAGCATTTTAAATTCCAACAACCCTTTTAAATATACGAACTGTATCCAAATCTGCAAGGAAGATATGAATTTTGAAACAATTTACCGCAAAAGTTATGAACTACATGTATGCAAAACAACAAACAATAACAAAAAAAAACACAACAAACAACAACAATACCAACAACCAACCAATACCAACCACCAAACCAAACCAACCAACCAAACCAACAACAACAACAACCAACTAACCAACCAAACCGACCAACCTGTTACTAATTGTAACATTTTGTCACCAATGTATGCATTATTATATGATTCTTAATGGATTGAAATAAATGATTTTGATTTGATTTGAAAAGTAGTGTTTATAATTTTAATCGCACGGGACCGGCCAATGTGGCGACACTTGGGGGAGGCCTATGCCAGCAGTGGACGCCTTTCGGCTGAAATGATGATGATGATGAATTTTAATTATTTCGTTATTATTCCGCACACAAACTATAACTTGTGAAAATGTATTATAAAATACCTAATTACACGAACATAATTGTTTCATGACGCAAGAAAAGAGGAAAATCTTTTCTGTGGTTAACTACAATGTACGCACGACGGGCAATCAAGGTATCCAAACCAGTTTATGCGGATCTCTCATTGTATATAAAATCTATACAAAGCAAGGCCTAGTTATACTGGAAATGTACTGCTTCATGTGCCGCCGTGTGTACTAACCTATTATGTGATTCCTACATAGGAATGGCTTAGGTAGACGGGTATTTGTTGAACTATGTTTTAATGAAAAAACAATATTGTAGTAACCAATCAAACAAAGTTTAACTTTTCCATTGTGTTGTTACGTCATTTATAAAAATAATAAACTGTCGCGTAAATTAATTAAATCTGATTTTAATACGGTTTCCGATTTTGTGACCGCAGCTACCTACGTCGGCTTTGATTCCAATTAATCAATAACTCAATTGGAGAACCAATTAGTGCATGTTTTGCCAACACTCACGTTATTATGATAATTAATAGAACATTAAATACAATTTAAAAAATGCACAAACAATTTAATCATTATTATCTTCTATAATATGCTCTTTTTTTATTAACATTTGGCATTTCTAACATGTTCTATTAAGAAAATAATAACGTCTTTTAGGTTTTTTTTCATACTAATATTCTAGAGAGGTAAAGTTTGCATGTTTGTAAGTATGGATGTGGGGGTAATCTTAGGAACAACTGATCTGATTCCGAAAATCGTTCACTAATTAGTATTATAGTATTATTCAGTTTTAGTATGCCCGAGTGTCATAGGCTATATTCCAAAACGTCCCCGTGGGATAATTTCCGATCATAATCCGAGCGAAGCCGCGGGCAAAGGCGCAAAGAACAAGAATTAAAGTTTTCAATATTTATTTTATGGGCTATTTATAATTGCTCATAATTTTTATTGACTAAAAAGATCTTTTATCTACATAAAAAATCTTTTTAGTCAATAAAAATGTTGTCCGTCTGTCTGTGTTGTTCTGTCCACATTGTCTATTTCAATCTCCTCCTTACTTCCTTGTTCCTTATCAATCTGATAAATGACAATAGCCCTTATAACCTTAGGAATAATAATAATACGGAAAAGGATCATTTATCTCAAATGTCACAGAATTTCAAAAATATTAATAGGACTGGTAATAACATTGTGTTTACTTTACGGTAGCTTCTTACCATTATTGCAGTCAATTAATTTCTAATCACTTCCGTTTATAATATAAGTAATGATAAACAAACCGCAAAAGAACTAGAATTTTCTCAATGTCATTAGAGGTCTCATCTTGGTTTAAAGTTTATAGAGCTGCGATTGGTCTTAAATTGTTGCAAATTTAAGGGTTTTAATATAAATACTGAATGTTAATTGTCGAAAATGCATAGTTTTTGAGTTTTAGAGCAAAAAGTGAGTTTATCGCGTGGTGCGCAGCGAGCACAAGTTTTTTTAAGTTGCAAATTTGGATTCACATCACCCTAACTGACCTTACAACATATAAAAAATGCAGAACTACATCATGCTTTGCGATTTTAATGTTAATTTATTTTTTTTAATTTATTATGCAACCATTTGATAAGATTTTACAAAAAATCTGTATTTGAATAGCCTCTAATTTGTGTCGTATCAAATGGGACGACATACCTGAATAATAATAAATATATAAATGAACATGAACATGTAAATGCGCCGTAAAAAGTATTGACTTTTTAAGGCTAATTTACATGACATTTTGAGCAGGCTTCTTTACGTTAATATAATTACAAGAAATATAGTGCTACGTTCTATAGGCGCATGGGCACAATCGGAACGAATGCCACCATCCTGTTTTTTTATTTATTTATTTATTTAAACTTCATGTACAAAAGTGATACATAGGCGGACTTAATGCCACAAGGCATTCTCTACCAGTCAACCTTTGGGTTAAATAAGAAAACATTGTGATAGGGTACAAAATAAATATATAAAAAAAATAACTTCTTGCTATCGAAAATTTATATAGGCACTTATAATGATACTACTATTAATAAAATAAACTAATACATATTTTAACAAATACCATAATTAATAACGAGAAACCTAATAATAATTACCATGACTCGACTTCTAATAGAGGGAGGGCTATTTATTATGACTTAAATAGTGGTTACGAACTTTTCTTTTAAAAGTGAATAAAGGAACGTGTGGTTTTTAATACTTTTATAAATATTTACCGAAAGCCACAAAGCATTGTCCCAAATCTACATTAGCACATGAACGAAAGGATGACGAATGTCCTGTTTCAACCTTGACAAGGCTCTTCTGTTTCAGTTTTTGCCTTCCATAAAAATCATTATGCATATTAAGTATTCAGTTACAACTAGTTTGACATACCTGCTTATAGATAAAACGTACATAACCAACTAGTGACTTAGGAAGTCATATTAGAACATAAAATGATACATGAATGATCCAATAATGATATTTTATCTTTCAAGCGAGACTGCTGAACATGAGGTTCGATCCCGGGTCGGGCAAGGTGTACTAGGGTTTTTCCATCAGGAATTTTCTCAGCCACGAAATCTGGATTTGTGTCCGGTTGATGGCAATAGGCTCGCCTCCTATTCCATGGGACTTAAACATAACTGGCGAAAATATGTGCGTGAACTATTTATTAGGTCCACCTCTGCCTAACCCTTAGGGTATTACAGGCGTAATCTTATGTATTACTGTTAATAATTTAAGAGGTTATACCTATTTTAATATAATATAAATATAATTTTAATATATAATATAAGTTTCT
This sequence comes from Noctua janthe, assembly GCA_910589295.1. Taxonomy (NCBI): domain Eukaryota; kingdom Metazoa; phylum Arthropoda; class Insecta; order Lepidoptera; family Noctuidae; genus Noctua; species Noctua janthe. Next base: position 7,946,849 of record OU342561.1, read on the forward strand.
AATCTTTATTTTATTACATAAAGCAAGGTTTGTTGTATGATGATAAAAAACATAATTTAACACCGTGTTGTTAATTTTGTACAGTCTTTTTTTTTTTTTTCTCGGATGAGAAATCATCAAATTACCCCCCCACCTTGGGCGGAGCGGAAGGGAGTGTCAGACTTGTACTGACTAAAACCCATTCATGTTCCTTCTTTGCCCTTTGTGTTCCAGGGCCACGGTATCTCTTTCGAACAGTCCCGCAGCCCTGGCAGGCATCGGCCCTTGCGGACCCCTACTTATTTGCTGACATCTCTTTGAGGCGCACGTTTAACACGAACGCGCCGTCGACACGGCCTGTCGTCATAAGACGGCCGGACGGCGAGCTGGCCCATAACTCGCCGTCCACAGAATTTTGAATTTTGTCTTAGTTTGAAAGACTTTAGGATAACTTTAGTAATTATTTTCAATTACTGCTATATTATAAGCGGAACATTTGTCTGATCCACTTGTGCGGCCAAAATTTTGTATACAATTTAAAAACGTTACAATAACGGGCCATAATTACTTGACTGAAACGAGACACACATACAAACTAAACAGTAACGAATATAGTTGTTTTGTCTATTTTTCTTCTCGTTGCTCCACTGCCCGAGATAATACGGTACAATGAACTCGCTATCAGTACGAGACACACGAAAAAAGCATTTAATTTAACTCCAAAACTTAGTTTAAAGATTACTAACTTGCTCGCGACTTCGATTGCGTTTAATTTCTATTTTACCATTCTTAATACAAGTACCCAGGATGAAAAGTAGTTTTCTACCTATCTATAGTTGGCTACCTATCTGTCAAATTTCATAAGGATCTGATCAGTGGTTTACGAGTAAAAAGGCGACAGACAGATAGTTACTTTCCCATTCGTTATATTACTTTTGGATATGGATACTTTGTTGACCTGTGACCATTTCATTCTACGACGAAGTGCCATTATAACAGAACTATGTAATATAGTTACATATTTCTAACCTCTGTTATCTTTCTTTGCAGAAAAAAAACAGATCCTAAAGAATGTGTCAGGATGCTTTAAGCCAGGACAACTGACGGCGATCATGGGCCCATCTGGAGCTGGCAAAACTACCCTCCTCAACATACTGGCCGGTTACTCGTAAGTATTACAGAACAATTTGATTGCTTTTGAAAGTTATGAAAATGTGTCAATAGTCCGAACCTGCGCAAGATAAGCAAAAAAAGAAACAACTTTCTTTCTTACAACTTGACGACCTTGGATCAGTGGGCCAATTTATTTTTGCTTAAAAATGTGCAAGTCATAAATATTTGAAATCTTATTCCGATATAAAGAAGAGCGGCAGCATGCCATGCAATGATGCAATTTCGAAAAACAATACACAATATTTTGAACTGCTTAGTAACCATATCAATATTGCACGTAATATAAAATCATGTTACTTCCTAACAGAGTCATAATAAATTGTAGCTTGTCACCTAGGTATTAATGACTAATTTCAGGAATGAGAAGCATTCGACTCATCGGCATTGTCATCATGACCATGACACAATTGATTAGGTACTATGTACTAACTAGGTAATGCCAAATCAAGGTCTGAATTACAAATTCATAAACCTCATGTTTTTCTGACAAATAAAAAGTGCGTACTCCATTGTTAAGTTTCCAATTACGTAAGTGTAGAAATCTTCAATAAATAATGATTAACTATCAAATATTGTAGATATAATAAGGATTGCACAAATCGATCGTAATAGGAATAATGTACGTCCGCGGTCAATACTTTTGCGGTCAGCTGGTTTCTCACATTAACACCTCGATGTTTTCAAAAGTATGGAAAGCCTTCGTCATGGGAATACCTATTACAGCATGATGGCCATGGGTATTTTCAAGCACGGGCTTCCACTACCGTGACGGGACTAATTTAGTAGATGAATTATCAATCTTATGTGGATCACAAAAAATTTAATTACTAGTTTGGGAAACTTTTTTGATGATGACAAAGGATTTTTAAGTAAGAAATTTTTACCAGCACTTCGCCTATTACTATACCACTATATAGGGCTAATGCTTATTCTCATGCAGAGAAGGCACAAGCATTGATCATCACACACTTGAGGCGGGTTGATGATTTCAGACTTAAATACTACCAAACAAAACAACATTTTTTTTTGTGGAGTTACATTAAAACAAAACTGCTTCAAGACTTCATGGTAACCTCACGAAGTTTTCTTTCACCGATCATAACAGTGTCAGTGATAACTAAGATAAACTTAATTAATTAGAAAGTTTTTTAAAAGCATTTGTTTGTTACTACTTATGTGTGCAGCTTGAGATAAAAAAAACATCCGACGACCGACTGACCGAGCGTTCCGTCTCGCACCGGGCGAGGCGGGTGACGTGAACGAATAACACCGCTGGCTATTTGAAAAGAAATGAAACGGGTCGCTCGCTAGCTGGCGATGTGGCCAGTTTTAACAGAATAATAGGATAACACGACGACGACGTTATATTACGTTTCAATTCGTAAAATGGTCACTAAGTGACAATTCATGATATTAATTTCAACATGATTCATATTATTATACTATTATGATTATGATTCTGTTTAAGCGGCCATTTTAGAGCCCCAGGGCAAAATGGTGGAAAAATGTTTGTGTTATACATTTGCCGATAAATGCTATTGATTTCTTAAAGGAAATAATCACTTCCTTAGCAATAACGTAAAGATAGTGTGTGTAAGTTAATAATAAATAAATAAATAAATAAATAAACGTTTGTTGTGAAAATATAGCAACTGTGTATGAGTCATTTGGAGCTGAAAAACTCGTGAGTCATATTACAATAACCCTGGTTTTGTATTTATATGACTACACCATGCGGCACGATTTTAATTTACATACGTACCTATATAAGTGTGTTTAAAATTATAATGCTTATCTTTAGCTTGTGAACCATTGTTGGTAATCGGACTGACTCTCACAGTCCTGTGATTTTTTTTTTTTATTTCAATGGGAGTGTAAATGGCGGAACAAGTTATTAACTATTATTAATAATCTAACTAAAATGTAAGTAATAAAGTAGCTAGATTTAGGCAAAAACATTCAAAACTCGTGATTCACAAACGGTTTAAAAATATTTTATTATGATTTTAGTTTTACAGCAACAAAATTAGGTAGGGCGTAATGAGAGAATGTTAAAAATATACAAGGTGCAAACGGGGCCTTCACGAAGCCGTCAACCAAGAATTATGTACATGAGTTTTTTTTGGGGGGTAAAATCACGTTTTACTTAAACTCAATGTAACACTGTAGCGTTGACATCTTCGCCAACAAGCTATTGCAATTTCGCAAACAATTGTTTCTGACCCACAGTGGCCACAGTTAATATCTATACTAATATCATTACATTTTATATTATTACTTACTTAATATTATTACTCACTTATTTATTATTTGTCATTGAGTGTGTCATTCTTTAGAGCAACAAAATAGATTTAGTTATTTTATTTTCTTTATTTTTAATTTTGTTTTCATGTAATTTTGTTTTTTTTTTAAGCCTATTGTACTTTTTGGAATACTATAAAACTTGAAATACTTATGCAAGTGCTGTGCACACCTGTAAGTGACATATTCACCCTAGATTTTAAGTTTCATTGTTACATTACCCTAAAATTGTATTAGTGAATAAGTCGTTGGAGTGCCATAAACAAATAAATAAAACACACTCAAAACATTGTGCTGATGGACGCATAGTACGGGGATATGGGGGTATTTAAAGTTATAACCTTAAAAACGAGTATTTAAAAAAACTTGTGAAAAAGGTGGAACTTTGACCCCCCAATATCTCCGTAACTAGAGGGTTCCCAGGCATGGTCCAGAAGAAAAAAAATATCGCAATGACGGGGACAACAAGTGTCATTTGACTTCGTTAAGGGTCTATTTACACCCTTTATTTGAAAAGACAAACAGGGTAGGCCAAAATGTAACATCGGGTTGTTCAGCATCTTTGATATGGAAATCATCAGCTCATTGTATCAGGTCTGAACCAAAACGACTCACCTACCACTTACAATTATTGCCAATATTTGATAAAACTCTTCCTCCTACTATTATTTAAACCACTATCCCGGCTAAACTGGCTGAAAACTTTTTCAGCCAGTTTTATCAATTCATACAGGGTGGAAGGCACTCCCACGCATAAATGGTTACACACTCAGTACATCATTCTGAACTCTATACTTAATGTTCCTGGCCTGTAATTGAAACTAACTGAATACTGAAAATGCTAAAAAATAACTAGTTTTTCAGTATTACTTTGACTACTATTTTCTGCCCAGTACCCACGATAAAATCCATCAAACAGATAATTATGAAAAACAGTGATTTATAGAGCAACTCCATCGTGAAGTATTTTTCCATTAATAGTCAAGCCTGATAATTAACTACCAGGAAATCAGTAGGCATACGTGTCATTGTGTATACTGTAATCCACATACTTTTAATGTTCGTTTACTTAAATACATTTACGTACGTAACTGAATAATTAGATCCAACTACCGAATAATATCGTCTGACCAAAGATCAGCTGATCTCTTAAACCATATTATAAATAAAATAAAAATAAAAATATTTTATTGTCAGGCATCAAGGCCCATAGGGTGTTAGTATTACATCTTACTTAAAAACTATATTAGTAACATGCAGGAACACTGAAAAAGAAAGCAAATCACAACAAGCTTTGTTGCCAACATGTAGCTTGGTAAACCTCCTTCAGAATGCTGTTGTTGCTTCCCCTCATTGGGATATTACTGAGGCAACTTTCTTTATACGGATGATAACTTACATAATACAAACCGCAGTTAACCCCTTAATACTTTAATACAAACCGCAGTTAACCCTTAAGGTTACTTTAAGTAATAAAAATCATTATTTTTATTGCTGCCTCGCTGGTCTAGTAGTTGTTAGCTTAATTACTGACCTGGGTTCGGTTTCCGGGTAGGGCAAAATTTTGTTGGGATTTTCCATCAGATTTTTTCAGAAGCCGCTCGGAGTCTCGACGTACGTCCTGTTGTTGGCAATGGACATGAAATTCACTAGCAAAATGTGGGTATACTATAGGTAATTAGTTACACCCCTGGGTCACCCCTTGAGAATAACAGGAGAAATAATGATGGAGTAATAAATTAATATCTTGCACTTCAATACAGACCCTCAATTTGGTTGAGGTAAAAACCATAGGTAGGAACTCGGACTTTGATCAGAAACCTTGTCCTTGATCCTCCTACCTTAAGACCATCGGGTCTTAAGGTAGGAGGATTGATGTTATCATCTAAGCCTTTTCCCAACTGTGTTTGGGTCGGCTTCCAGTCTAACCGAATTCAGCTGAATATCAGTATTTTACGTGGAGCGACTTCCTATATGCCCTTCACAACCCAGCTAGTACTGGGTAATATGATACCACTTGGCAAGACTGAATGTCAGCCTATCGGGCCACTGACTACCTGTAACCACTGTAAAGATCTACAAATGACAGCCGAGACCGAAGCACGGAGGAAACTCGTTACGTAATAGGTGGTCACCCTTCCACGGACGAACCTAGATAAGCGCGACTTAACCTGAAGATCAACCCAAGTGCCTGTTATTATATAACCATGACCTCCTCAGTAATTAAAATGATAATAAAATAAATAAACAAACGATATAACAAAGCTCGGTTTATTGTTGTTACCTATGATTAATGTTTTGTTTTGTGACAATAAGATTATTATACATAATATACCTACTCATTTGCCTTGACTTCAAGGTGCATATGATTACTGCTTGTTTTATAACATACCTTTAGGCATAGCTATTTATCAATTTATTAATATCCTTTAAAGGGCCTACAGGTTTTTATTTGCTTTATTTGGCTCCGTTGCATTCAACCTTCACTTATACGTATAGTTAAAACTCGACTGTTACAAGTAACTCTGAATCCAGATATTGCCTAAATTGACACAAAGCCACCTTTTTTCGGTTGTTGGTACAGCGTTAGCGTTCGTCGCTAATTTAAAACCACCCATTCCCACTAGCCTCGCCGCTGTCAGCGCTTTTTACGAAAGAGTCTCCGTAGCAATCTTAGCGTCATTATAGCGTTATTGTAGCGTCTTCGTAGCATTTTTGTAGCGTCTAGGCTACGACAACTCCGTCCCTAAACTGCAAATAACCGAATGATACCTACAGTAGACAAAACAGTGCAAATACACTCTTGAAAGTTATTTGCCAATACTAAATTATAAAACCAATCTATTTGCACTCGGCGTAAAGAATTTTGACTAAATTAAGGCAGGCATAGTTCATTAACCTTCATAAGATAACACTTTATTTACATAATTTATTCACTAATAGGTTTTACCCGCATCCTCGCCCCCTTAAATGACAGAAATTATCCCAGGGGGTATACTACCGAGACAAAAAGTATCGTACTGTACCAGGTCACGGTCTATCCCTGTCTCAAGTTTCATCCAAATCCGTTTAGCCATTAAGGCATTTCAAACAAACAAAACCCACTTTTACATTTATAATTAAAACTAGCGACTCGCTCCTGCTTCGCACTGTTCCATCTATCGGGTTCAAAACTTTCCTTCACTGAAATTGGTTGGGAGGTTTTGGAGATTAGTGGGTACGAACATATTATGACATATGATTCTTAAATTTTACACTTTGTCCTCAGAACTCGGGGTGCGAAAGGCGAGATAGCCATCAACGGCAACTGCGGCTGCGCATCCAAGTCGTCGGGTCGCGGCGGCGCGCGCTACATCCGCCAACACGATGACCTACGTGCGCACCTCACCGTGTATGAAGCCATGTCTCTTGCCGCTGCCCTTAAACTGGCCGACTTCACGCCTCAAGAGAGGAAAGAGAAGGTACTTTAGAAACAAACAAACATACAAATAAACAAATCAATAGTCTAATCTGCTCCACTATAGGCCGCATCATCGCTTCACAACAGACTAAAAGCAAGCCTATTTAGTATTAAAAGAAAACTGGAATGCTGACTTTAATCATTGAAACTGAACGCAATCAGCACATTTAAACCGCGTTCAAGAGTTGTCTGTGTCAATATACCATAGTAATAACGACCCTAACACCTCTTGAAAGCGTTTACCTTCATTGTTGAACCTTATAAACGGCCGCCATTATTTAAACTTGTTATGTAATAGTTTGGCAAACAGCTTGACGGCCCACCAAAGGGAAAGTGGCTACTGTCATGTTCCAATACGTACCTACCTACACTTTACAAAGTATTGTGGTGCAACTTAACTTATTAAATCCTTTGACTAAAGAACTTCAAAGCTGTAGAAAACAACCAATCTATATCAATGGTTTCTTTTTAGGTGTACGAGATCCTTGCCCTGCTAGGTCTGAGCAGCACATCGATGACCCTCTCCCGTGACCTCTCCGGAGGTCAGCGGAGACGTCTTGCCGTAGCGTTAGAACTTCTGTCTGATCCGTCCCTCATGTTCCTTGACGAGCCTACCACGTAAGTATATCAATACTTTATAGTTAGATAACACAATCACATGTGATTTCTCGGTTTTACGGTTAATATAAAGAAATTAAGAACCAAGGTTACCGACGGAGCCCGAAAAATTTCCAAACTTAAGTGGCAGTGAGCAGGGCATTGCTCGTAGAACGGATGGCCGGTGGGGCCGAAAAGTTCTGGAGTGGCGACTGCGAACCGGAAAGCGTTGCCTACGAAGGCCTCCCACTAGGTGGACCGATGATCTTGTGAAGGTTGCGGGGATCCGCTGGATGCGAGACGCACGGGACCGGCTTGGGCACTTGGGGGAGGCCTGTGGCCAGCAGTGGACGTTTTTCGGCTGAAATGATGACGAAGAAATTAGGCTTTGAATCGCGTAACAGTTAAGTTAAAAAAGTATTGTGAATCTATTATCAAGATTCTTGTACCTTGACAAATAACATACCTACCTATAGTTAATCGAAACCGTTGACTGCATCCTGACCTACAATCTCCAAATTGGTGGATGGAATGAAAATCGTTTTGACACGGAAAATTAAATAAAAATTGTCTCTAAAGCGCAGGCCACACCGCCAGCTAGTGAGCGAGCGAGCTGGCGGGCGAAGTGAGGCATGGACTATATAAACTAAGCGAAGCTTTGGCGAGCTAAATTATGTGGGTTCACACAGAAAACTACGGACGGATGGGTGAGCGAGGAGGCGGGCGGGAGAGCCGGGGAAGCGTTCCGTCTCATTCCGTCTCGCACCGGGCGAGGCGGGCGAGGTGAACGAATAGCATCGCTCTCATTGTCGGATATTTTAATTGCATCGTTTGTATCGCTGACGTAGCTTAGCTCTGTAGTACGCGGTGTGAACCAATGTATGAAAAGAGGTGAAACGATGTTCGCCCGGCTCGCTCGCTGGCTGGTGTGGCCTGCGCTTACTGTTTGGCCTACAAAGTCCTCTAGGCAAATAGGTAGCGAAATAGGATTCTAGTGATATCTATGTTTAATGTGCGTCAGTACTACCTACATTCTAGGCTAGATCTACGTGCGGTGTGCATTCAACACCAAGTGACGTCACAAAGATGAGATTCCTCGATTAGATATGCGGTATGTTTTGCCAAACAATGGTGTATAGTCACAAAAATTGGCCACGGACTGGACGACGCAAAACTTCCATAGTTTCCACATGCCATAAGGAAAACTTTAATGATATGTATGATAGGCTTGACATTGGATTTTATGTCCCATCCTTGATGTAAACAAGAAGTTTACTGTTCATTACTAATGTAATTACTTAATTAGTAATCTTTATCATTATTTAGAGTTTAATGACACTGTAATTAGTGACGTCTATTTTCATCTTAGCAACAGGCCCTACCACGACGTCTTAATGCAGTCCTATTTTAACCTTACTTTGCGTTTTCGTACCATCACGTCTTATTGTATTCCTGCTAAAATTAACAGTTTTGATGACGTCACCTTAAATAGTTCATTCAATTGGCCTTTTGACAACCAGCAATAATGTTTTTACGTCAAATCTTTCTTTATCGTGTGGTTAGTTCCTAACCTGGTGTCAGAGTTTTTATGCCGCCCATGGGCCTCTGACTTGGCTTAACATGCCGTCAAGAAATATCTCTCAGGCATGCTGGTTTCCTCACGATGTTTTCCCTCACCGAAGCAAGTGATGATTATACAATACGCACATGAATCCGAAAAATCAGAGGTGCGTGCCTTGGGTTCGAACTCGAGACCTATGACTTGGCAGTCCGACGGTCACACCACTAGGCTGTCACTGCTTGCTAGCAGGAATGTTTGACAGTTTAAAATTTTAAATTCAAAACATGAAAACAAAGGACAGTCAGTTTTTCATTTCGAACGATCACGCTCAGAGTTGGTGCACCAATACAATACTTTTTTGTGTGAACATAGTATCATACTTTAATGATGATGTGGTTTACAAACAATTATTGTAAATATTTGATAGAAGTAAAAACTAATTTTACAAAATCTTTTTATCCACAGCGGCTTAGATTCATCAGCATCAACATCCCTGATAGCGCTGCTGAACAATCTAGCCAGGGGTGGCAGGACGCTCGTCGCTACCATCCACCAGCCCTCAGCTCTCATCTTCGAGAAGATAGACACAGTATACTGCTTGCAAGATGGTAGGACCCTGTACAATGGAACCAGGGCCAGTCTGCTGCCAGCTTTAGCCAGCGCTGGACTGAGATGCCCACCTTATCATAACCCGGCTGATTTCTGTGAGTAGATTTATTTATAGTGACCACTTTTCTAGAACTCGGATTTAATCATGTGGATGAAATATGAATGAAAAGTACCTATCACGATTTTCAAAATGAAGTGAATTCGCGGTTTGTGACGGTCCATTTTTTTTATATTTTTTTTAAACTGCTTGAGCAAAGTCAAAGATACTATTAGAATTCAATATCCTCATCGCAATCTGCTCAGACGCACCTCGAGCCAAAACAACTTCAGTTAAGACACAGGATCTAAAATCGATAAAACTACTTCTTTAAACCTAAAATGTTGGCTTTGAACAAGGTAAGTAAGCTAATTCAATGGTTCAAAATATATTATTATACATACCCAAATTGGCATACAATTTAAAATAAGTAGGTACGTGAAAAAAAATGTCATGGTTCCCAGATGGTAACTTTGGGGTGACTTTAGCCGTACAGATCAATGAACTTGTTTATCACACGCAGTGTTTGTCAAACGAAAATGAACAAAAAACGAAGGATTGTAAGGTCATAAACTAAATGAGAAAATAAAGACCGTTTAAATGGTTTCAAAATGTAGAAACTGGAGAGAACAAGAAGGGCCGTAGAAAGCTTACCAGCAACAACTTTAGGTGAAAAATATAGGTTCAGTACCTATTCTAAAATAATTAGTACTCACAGTAACTTTAAAATAATTTCACTGCCAACTTTCATAGGTATATCATATTCATATTATTCCAAGTTCTCCGAGCTAAATACATCGATATGAGTGACACATTAGGTTCCTTATACAGCTATCTGTACATCTTTGTACACGAATCGAATATTTAAATACCCATATGGACTCCAGCCATATTGGAATACACGTAGACGTACTACCGCTTGTTGTATACGACTAATCGGCCATCTGACCATAGTATCGAATTCTTGGACACCTATTGGAACTAATTTACGAGCAATTACTATGAATTATTTGATTACTTGAGTAAAATTTTAATTAGTCCTGAAATAAAACTATGGAATTGCTACTAAGTGGAGCATTTTGAGCTAAGTAAGTACTATTGACTAGATTCATGATCAACGTCATTTGATTGTCATTATTTATGATGAAAATTTTAAATCAAAAGTGTAAATTGTAAAAACAAAAAAAAATATCTAAAGAAGTACTACATAGTAAAACCCCGATCTTGATTGCGAAAATGTCAAGACACAAGACATTTTTTTCCCAATAAGTAGTTTTAAACCTTCTGTTACGAAACTGAAAACTTCATTAATTTTAATTAATAACGTTTTAATTATACTTCTCGACATATCTCACATTTATCATAATTTACGGTTTTAACGATTTTATATGTAACTAGCTGACCCGGCAAACGTTGTTTTGCCATATAAATAGTATGAAAAATAGATGTTGGCCGATTCTCAGACCTACTCAATATGCTCACAAAATTTCATGAGAATCGGTCAAGCCGTTTCGGAGGAGTACGGGAACGAACATTGTGACACGAGAATTTTATATATAAGACGAGAATTTTATATATAAGACGAGAATTTTATATATAAGATGATTAACTATTAACCTTTTGTGGATTAAACAATCCGTCAGCGGTTACTTATGTTACTTTATCACTCAAAACCTTTATGTAATCTTACATAAACATAAATCAGTATTAGAAAGTAGTAGGGGTACCTACTTTTCCAACTACAAACTGGAATCGTCCTTTATTTCCTTATTTTCTGTATGACCTAATAGTAGGACAACTATTCAAATGTTCCTGGTTTGCCTCTAATCGCTTTACATAAGGAAGGCCTTTGAAAATGCGTGATCTTAAGTTCCTGATGTCTCCGATGTATTTATTTAAACTTCATGTATTAAAAAGTACGGAGGAGCTCGTGGCTAAAAAATAACACCCGCTCGGGTCGATCTTTAGGTTAAGCCGTGCTTGCCTAGGTTGGTCTGTGGATGGGTGACCGCCCATTACATACCGAGTTTCCTCCGTGCCTCGGAAAGCACGTTAAGTCGTTGGTCCCGGGTGTCATTTGTAGATCTTTGACAGTCATTAGGTAGTCAGGGGCTTAAAAAGTCTGACAACCAGTCTTACCAAGAGGTATCGTATTACCCAGTACTAACTGGGTTGTGGAGATCAGATAGACAGTCGCTCCATGTAAAATACTGGTATTCAGCTGCATCCGGTTAGACTGGAAGCCGATCCCAATATAGTTGGGAAAAGGCTAGGCAGATGATGTATTAAAAAGTAAATTGTTATTATTTGAATGTGTTTTCCGTTTTGCTATACTACTTTATAATATGATAATACATTATAACAATGTGCCTAGGTATCTGACAACGTAATTTATGAAGCAATTATTCAAATCGAATCGAACAAAACGAAAACATTCGCAGGTAGCCCAATGGTGTGATCATTGGACTGCCAAGTCATAGGTCTCGAGTTCGAAACCCAAGACCTCTGATATTTTGGATTCATGTGCGTATTGTATAATTATAACTTGCTTCGGTGAAGGTTAACATCGTGAGGAAACCAGCATGACAGAGAGATATTTCTCGATGGCATGTAAAGCCAAGTTAGAGGCCCATGGGAAGTTTAAAAACTCTGACACCAGCACGCGTAGCATGATCGTCGTTGAAACGGGTTTTGTCGACGGAAGAATCGACAAAATGACAGACTTTTGCTGTTTGTCGATTCTTCCGCCGACAAAACCCGTTTCAACGGTGGTCATGCTACGCGTTCTAGTTAGAAACTAACCATACGATAAAGAAAGAAGATGTCTGACAATATACTTGTGATCTTGGGATGTAAATTGTAAATCTTAGTCTTTAAAATGCATAGCTTTTTTTATGACACCTACTATAATAAAGCAGGAAATAAAGTAATCGTCTAATTTATGTAGAGCCACGTTCTTTCATTTTGTAAAGACTCTGTAGTCCTCCTGAACGTTTCTTGGTGGCCAATGTCAACTGAGACCAGCCATAACTATTACAGTGCACAAGGGTGCGCGTAGACTTAGTTATAAGCATAGCTCGTGGCTAAATAATAACAGCCGCACGAGTCGATCTTCAAGGTTAAGCAGCACTGGCCAAGGTCGGTACGTGGATGGGTGACCATCCATTACACACCGAGTTTCCTGACCCACAAGTCTGACAACAGTAGCAACTATTTTACCAATGGGTATCGTATAACGCGGTAATAACTGGGTTGTGGAGGTCAGATAGGCAGTCGCTGCATGTAAAATACTGATATTCAGCTGTATGTAGGATAGGCAGATAATGATGATGATGGTGTGCGTAAACACTTGTCCACCCTCTCTCTTCCCTTACTCTCATATTCCACAACAGTGACAGCAATCCGACACGACCGGAGAGAGATCAGGCAACAAACGGCTCAACATGATGACATAATCTGTAGCTTATCGCCTCTCCATCGTTCACTTGGCGACCACATCCACATTTGCATGTCTAATAAGATTCATCAAGACATGACCAATGCCCATTGATCAATTCGCATGATTGATTAATTGAGACTTGGAGTACGGGGAATATCCTATTATGTAGATGAGCGATGCCAGTCATACTTGTAGGTCTGCCATAATTAGTTATGTAGAAGGACGTGAAGTTATTTCATAACCACTGCTCTCAAAACGGTGAAGGAAAACATCGTGAGGAAACCGGCATGTCCTAGAACCAAAAATTCGAAGACATGCGACATCTAACAACCCGCACTGGGCCCGCGTGGTGGATTATAGCCCAATCCCTCACATAGAGAGGAGGCCTGCGTCCCAGCAGTGGGAACATTAATAGGCTGATTATGCTTATGCTATGCTTAAGTAGACGTGAAGGATGGATAGTCTGTGTTGTCGTCTCACACATGAAACAGTAATTAATTATTTGTAATTTTTAAACTTCCCTTTGTTCAAACCTTGTAGATGATTTTAGTTAGCTTGTTCTGAACGTAATGATAAAAATTATGCCGTTCACTTTAGCAGCTGTAGCAATAAGCTATCCGCCCTTAGCTGCTACAAGATTGACGAAACGTAGAAGCTCAACAGTTTATCATTCTATGGTAGAAATTATATTGCTGTTTTGAAGGCACAACAACAACAACAACATGAACAACAATAAAACAATTCAACAACAATAATTTCAATAAAAACACAACACACACACACACACAACTATCAACAACAATTCAACAAACAACAATTTTAAAATCGACCGTAGACTGCAGCGGCCAGTTCCAGCCTAGCTGTAAACAAAACCGCAGACACCATAGGTTTATAAGTAAATCTATTGTAACGCATTCTGAGATGGCGACGTTGCCGTCACCACTAGATGCGTCCGTTTACCCTGGAAAGAAGTCTTAATTTGTTCCTGAGCTCGAAGAATACGGCGTTAAATACTTATTGACTATAAATAATTCTAACTTAAACTTGTCCTTTCGTTTCCAGTAATGGAGGTTGCGTCAGGAGAGTACGGCGTGGACTTGGTGAAAAGTGCACAGACTATGACCCAGTTCAAGCCGGATCCCATCGGCAACGGCAGTTGGGAAAGCCACATTCCTACTATACCAGCTCTGCCTGGCCCTTTAGGTACAGTATTAATGTGTTATGCCAAATTGACACTTGTTTTCAGGAGTATTAGAACCTTAACTGTATCGTCTAAGTTTGTAGAAGTTCATACAAATACATAGATACGCTGAAAATAGATGTTTTGTTTCAAACTCTTGTAGTTGTATGACTTTGTGACGAATTTTTCAAATTTAATGACTTTATGAAAATCAAATGGGGAAATTATTAATCGGGCAAATAAAAATTTAATTGGCGACCAATATACTGAATGGGTGACTATTGCACAAAGTAAGGTAACTATTTATCCGGTCATTGCGGCAAGGAGAATTAATATAGGAAGCAAGAGCGAGCGAAGGCTGAGAGAGATTTGTGGCACCCAGACCCGTTACTTTAAACCCTGCAAACAGAAAAAGGAGCCCCGCACAGCGGGGCTACGTCAACTACGCCTTATCTACAATCTAGTTGTTAATATTCTTGTTTTAGGTTGGGGCTACGTCAACTACGCCTTATCTACAATCTAGTTGTTAATATTCTTGTTTTAGGTTTTTTTTCAGAGTCCATGAATTATCACACTGATCGTATTAAACAACTAGTAACTCAAATTTGTATTTTCAAGTCGCTGTTTTAACGGTTGTATTCGCTCACTGTTTGTCGCTCACTTAGTATTTCAGTAGCCCATTTTCAATATTTTTAATTTGAATTTATTTTCGCTCGTTTAAATACTACCCAATCAAATGCAATGAACCTTTTTACCTGAGGCATTACTTCATTCATTGAAGAATGTTTACAAAAAAAGGACTTTTGTTCAAAAATTCTAAATGCATAATGATGGTTTTATGTTATTTGCAATGTTGTTATTGTCACTTAAATTATTCACTTATTTGACCTACACAAAAAGCGTCTTTTTTTTACTAACTATAAGACATTTGTTAAGCCGTTGGTCCCGGGTGTCATTTGTAGATCTTTGACAGTCGTTAGGCAGTCAGTGGCGTAAAAAAAACCTGACAACCAGTCTTACCATGGGGTATCGTATTACCCAGTACTAACTGGGTTGTGGAGGTCAGATAGGCAGTCGCTCCATGTAAAATACTGGTATTCAGCTGCATCCGGTTAGACTGCAAGCTGACCCCAATATAGTTGGGAAAAGGCTAGGCAGATGATGATGATGAAGACATTTGTTAAGTTATCTAAGGTTATTTGATAATGTTGTATTTTCTGTGGTATTAAATATCTGTGCCGTTTTAACGCGGGGTCAATAGATGATGATTTAAAATAAGGTTAAATCAATGATACGCTTACTGATTTCATAATACCTAAGGAACTTATTTAATTTATCAATATTATGTTGTTTAACCGTGTTTATTGATTGAATTTAGGACAAATATTATCTAAAATTCGCCCAAAATGAACCGTGTACCAATACTAGAGATAATACTATCTGTCAGATTCGCTCATCATAATAATACTCACTAATTATAACGACTTAATAGTAAAATGTAACTTAAAACTAGAAGCGTACAGTTCATGTTAGACTAGCAGGTACTCAAATTAACCCAAATAAATTTTGTTTATTACAGATATAAGTACCGATTTGAAATCCAAACATTTGCTGAGCTCTAAATACCAACACACAAAGTTATCTAAGAACATATTTAGACAGTCCGGACTATTGCGACAGACTTGGATTCTACTGTATCGGAACTATTTAATGACAACAAGGAATTATGTAAGTACTTCAAAATAATTTACAAGGAACGAAATTTCTGTTCGTTTTTGAAATATTTGAAAAAATTAAGTAACCTAATTTAAGACGTATACTGAAGAATGCTGTTGATACATATATTTGTGAAATTGTTTTGTGTTTAGATGTCATTTTATTTCTCGTATTCTTCTCAGCAAATCCTTTCATTTGATACGCATTGGAATGCATAAAAGTAACAAGTCTGCCATCTTTGGGAGTTCGCCATATTGGATTTTGAAGACGTCACTTAGCTAACCATGCATTTTCATTCAAACTAAACATGTATGCAAAATTTCAACTTAATTGAATACAGAAAAGTGGGTCAAATTTAACTTCTAAGATTTTTTACATACGAGTATTTACAGTTGAAGCTAATAAAAGAGTGTTAAAAATAACATGGGGGAGTTTGTTGGGGGAGGGACTTTTCACACTATTTTTAAAACGTGTATCACTTTGTTGAGCCTCATTTTGTTTCAAAGAAATCCTACAGAAGGGAAACCATGAAACTAACTTAGATTCTTCTAATTTTCAGTCATTATTCATGTACCGAGTCGCGGCACATGTCGTCATCGCGCTTATCTTCGGTTACCTCTATTTCGGGGTGGGCAGTGAAGCAGGGTCTGTCCTTGGAAACTACGTCTACTTATATGGATCTATGCTGCTTGTTGTCTACACTGGAAAGATGTCTGTTACGCTGTCATGTAAGTTGGCTATTAATTTATACCTTTCTACAATGTCCATACTAATATCATAAAGAGGTAACATTTGTTTGTATGTAGGGGGTAATCTCCGGAACTGCTGCTTCGATTCCAAAAATTCTTTCACTATTGGAAAACTACATTATCCCCATCATAGGCTATATTTAAAGCGTTCCCGTAGGATAATTTCCGACCATAACACAAGCGATGCCGCAGGCAAAAGCTAATAATATAATAAAACTGACGAGTTTGTTTGTTTGAACGCGGTAATCTCTGAAACTACCAGTCGGATTTAAAAACATCTTTTTGCATTTATTAGCCCAGTTCTTGAGTAAGGTTAAAACACATCTCGATATGACACTTGTGTGAAACCGTAGGACATATTTATTCAAATGCAAACTTTGGTTTTAGATGCCATATCAAAGAAAAGTACAGCTGAATTTTATGATTTTTACAATGACCAGCGTTTTTAAACACACAATAATGAGCTATGACGTCACTACGCATTTTATTAAAATTACGTTTTGTTTTATACTTATCAGTTTGCTTCACGCCATAAACAATCACGCATAAATTGACATGTGTAAATGTAAATTTTTATATTAACAAGGTTTTTTTTAAAATATTCTTATGGGATTTTCAACAGGTGTAAGATACGCCTATAGGAATAAAACGTGATTTTCACTACCATAAAATATATAGTACAAGTTTTGAAATTTTTTTTATGTGATTTTTTATTACACTTATATAATATGCTTATAGGATTGGTAAAACGTGGTCTTCACTAACATAAAATAATCTTGATTTTTGCAAAGAAATCCATCTTTATTATTTATGTATGCAACACTATAATAACACATAAAGATAATAATATAATGAACGTAGAACCAGTATTGCTTTAGGTACTGCATGTAAATAGCCGTATAATGTATGTATTATATTACACACGTAAAGCACTTGGAATTTATGAAACACGTGAATTAAAAATATTTAAAAAATTATAAGTAGATACTAACTATTGTAATGTAGTACCTATTGTAATTTTATATAATGTGTCCCACATGGGACTTAAACATTACTGACGAAACGTTGGTGTACTTGTTAAGTACACCTCTGCCTAACCCTTCGGGGATTATAAGGCGTGATGTTATGATGTTATGTGATTTCATATTTCGACCAGCAGAAATCTTTTTACACTCCTTTTGCATTTATTTTACTTGTGACAGCTGAAATCACCCTTATTGCTACAAAAATAAAGACAGACAAATACAGCCTTGTCAGTGTCAGCCAACCCAATAGAAACTTTATTGAAACGGGATTTAGTTCACTCTGATATGTCACTGGTTTACCGTAATTTTAATAGCGTTGTCAGTGTCGGCCAACCCAATAGAAACCTTATTCAAACGAAATAAAGTTCACTCTGATTTGACACTGGTGAAATCTCAGAGGTAAACTAACTGTGAAAGGACTGAACTTACGTTAGTTAAATGTAATCGCCATGACTTTTGATTCGAAAATTTATAAACCTTTTATATTATTTTCTGTCTGACTGCCTCGTTGGTCTAGTGATCGCAAGCGCTACTGTTAAGCTTGAGGTCCTGGGTTCGATTTCCGGGTCGGGCAAAGTGTTATTGGGTTTTTCCATCAGGAATTTCTCAGTAGCAGCCACAGAGTCTGGATTTGTGCCCGGTTGTGGGCAATAGGCTCGCTCTTTATTACATGGGACTTAAACATAACTGTCGAAATGTGGGTGTTCTATTAGGTACACCTCTGCCTTACCTTTCGGGGATTACAGGCGTAATGCTTTGCTATTATTTTCTAACACCAACCATTTTTGTTCTTTCCAGTTCCTTTAGAAATGGACACACTACGAGGTGAATACTTCAATCGATGGTACAATTTAGGACCCTACATAGTATCGATATTGGCAGTTGAGTTACCGTTCCAGGTGAGTTTTGACGCTTTAATTAAATACCAGACTATTATGGTCCCACTGCTGGGCATAGGTTTTTTTCTTATACAGAGGAGGCAGAAGTATTGATCACCACGACTGCTCGAGACGAGGTGGCACTACACTTTAGTATTTTTCTTCTTTGATAATTTAATATTTTATTAACCCGAAACCCGAATGTCGTACATAGTGGGCAAAAAACTTGAAGACATAAAATGTTGCTTTTTGTTTATGAACAGTCACGGACACAATACACTTAGCAACTTGAACAAAAATGATTTTCGTTTACTGTATTTACTGTTATATCGTGTTGTTCCGACATATTATTCCTCGAGGTAATCACTTTAGTGTGGCTATCGCTTAAACTTTGGTAAATGTATATATTTGTACTCGTTACTGTATCTGTGATCACTACATAGAAACAATAAACTATGACTCATTTTTTAAGTTTTTTCGCAATAATTCATATTTTAAAGTTATGTAATTTTCCCACGTTAAAAAAACTGCTAGTTTGGCTCAGTGGCCGTTTATGTAAATTATAAAAATTAAAAGAGTTCGTTTTTAGTTTATTTTAAAAAACCAACAAAGACTTATCTTTGTAGGTATTTTAAAAACCTATCTATTCAAAGTTCTAAAACTTTGATCGTCGATATTTTATCTCAAGGTTTTATGTTAGGTGTGTTGTTAGGTACTTAGGTACTGTGACTAATTGAGTAGATACCTACGTACCCTACCCAGTATGTGTTCAATTCCAGCTCTACAAACTACTATACATATACATGCAATCAATACACACCATGACATAATAAACATTCTATGACACTGACTTAGGTACTGTTTACAATACACTAATTTTCCATTGAATTATAAACGTAAAGCAAAGTGATCATTAAATATACCTATAATTACTGTCACACATTGCAGACTTATGTCTTAGATCCAAGTATTCCAAGACATCTACCATCTGGTGGATTACGTCCCACTCCCTCTCTTACAGGAGGCCTGTTTCCCAGCAGTGGGAACAACGATATGGGTTTATTATATTATGCAACGCATTCGAAACTGACTCTAAAGACCATGGTTATAAAGTCTACTTCTTCAATTTCAGATGATATCCTGCGTATCGTACGTGGTGCTGTCGTACTGGCTGACTGATAACCCTCTGGAGCCGACAAGGGCGACCCTGTTCCTTGCCACCATTGTCGCCACTTCGCTGTGTGCGCAGGCGTGGGGTTACTTCATCGGTTCTACTACACCTACTAGGGTAAGATTTCTCAAATCTTCTATCAAGTAGATACTTAAGTCAATTATAATCCAGTAGACTTTTGAAAATGGCTCTTATTGACGACCTGAGACCATTATGGGTAATTGGGTATAGGTAAATAACACACCCATATCTGCAAAATAAAAATTATAGAAGGATGCCTTTATCCCCATCATCATCATCTGTTTAGCTTTTTCCCAACTATGTTGGGGTAGGCTTCCAGTTTAACCGGATGCAGCTGGATACCAGTATTTTACATCGAGCGACTGTCTATCTGACCTCGACAACCCAGTTAGTACTGGGTAATGCGATACCCCTTGGTAAGACAGGTTGTCAGACTTTTTGGGCCACTGACTGCCTAACGACTGTCAAAGATCTACTAATGACAGCCGGGACCAAGGATGCCTCTATCCTCAAATAATCAAAACTTGGAAGACATTTTATATCCAACAACCACCTGAAGGATTATAGCCCAATCCGTTTCACAGAGAGGAGGCCTGGGTCCAACAGTGGGAACACTATAGGCATATTATGCGTTATTCTTAATCTTCCCACAAGAAGTGGTTTTCCGTAAAAGTTGGTATTTTTTTTTATCCGAGCCTATTTTGTTTACTGCTAGGCAAAAGCCTCCCATAGCCTTCCACTCAAGTAAAGTTGGTAGTTAAATTACTGCCACATAATAACAAAACTTCATTGCTCTCTTCCAGATCGCAGTGTTCGTCGGTCCGGTCCTCGCGTGTCTGTTCTCAGTCTTCGGCTTCTGCCTAGCTTTGGTTGACACTCCCTACGAGTTCCGCTGGCTGCATCACATCTCCTACTTCAGGGCAGGGTTCCACGTCGCAGTACATTCGGTGTACGGCTTTAATAGAACTAGGATGCACTGTTCTAAAGGTGAGAAATGTTTCATAAAATGCTGTTAGTTTTGGTAAGTTGGGTAGACTGGTAGGACTTGGTTTTTCCACCTGCCCTGATACCATGTTATTTTGATTCGGTGCATTATTATAACCCATACGAGTTTCATGTAAAAAGGCATCGGCCTTCATTCGAATTAAGGATGACTTTTGTAATGGTTTGGGTTTTGATTCTTTGATTATCAATCAACACCATTGAACGTAAAAATTTGTCAAGATAGTCCCGCAATGCGCGCGTCCATACAGGAACAAACTCCCCAGCAACACGTCTGTGTGTTAAGTTAAATTAATTTTTTAAATTAATGACTGCCTCGTTGATCTAGTGGTCGCAAGCACGACTGCTGAGCATGAGGTCCAGGGTTTGATTTCCGGGTCGGGCAATGTGTTATTGGGTTTTTCCATCAGGAAATTTTCTCAGTAGTAGCCGCA
Organism: Noctua janthe; assembly: GCA_910589295.1. NCBI lineage: Eukaryota > Metazoa > Arthropoda > Insecta > Lepidoptera > Noctuidae > Noctua > Noctua janthe. The sequence goes on from OU342561.1 coordinate 7,968,181, forward strand.
AAGCTAGGATTTGTGCCAGGTTGATGGCAATAGGCTCGCCCCCTATTACATGAGACTTAAACATAACTGGCGAAATTTCGGTGTACTATAACTGGGTACACCTCTGCCTAACTCTTCGGAGATTACACGTGTTGTTATGTAAATTAATGACTTTAAAAATCTTCTTCCAGAATATTGCCACTACATCACACCAAAGACTTTCCTCAGAGAGATGGACATGGAGAACGTGGACATAGGAGGGAACATGGCGCTGGTGTTGTCCAACACAGTCCTCATGCACGTCCTCACGGCGGCGGCCTTGTGGTACAGGCTCAACAAGAGATGAATACATTAGCTTTAATTTCATACCAGCATTGGATATTGGATTGGGATCTTATGTACTGTACTTAGTATTAGTTTAAAGACCGCATAGGCAAGGAGGGGTTGAATTCTGCAATTGAAGGTTGAAATTGTCCAAAGCAGATACATGGCAGATGTATTGACTGTATTTGACAAAGGAGAAGAATACTAAAACAGTTAAAAATGGAGTGTTCTCTGCTTACGCGGTTTTTTAGTTTCCTATTTATTTAGTTACAGCAAAGTACTTAGTTTAATTTAAACAATGAAAGAAGTAACAGGAGCTAGAAAAATATGTGATATCCTGTGTTTTGTCCGAGACTCCCGCATCAGGCGCTTGGAGTACCTACTATTTTTTTTTAAATTTGTCACTATTGCCTGTAACCATTTAGCTGACGTTTGTATTTTTGATTCTTTTAAAGTAGGTAAATCCTCAGTTTTCTTTGGATTTTAAGCTCCAATATGTTACCAATTTAACAGAATACAAAGAGACCTCAGATATTTAAAACTTTAAATATTTATTAATAGATCTGACACCATGACTGATAAAAATAACGACATAACTGTGAGACCTCAGAAAAACTTTGACTATATTTTTAGAGAAAATCTTCTGTTACTGATATAATTTCTTTAACTCTTCTTGTTTCATGTTAAGTTATTTTGAAAGATGACCATTTAATGTTCCATTTTGTTCTATTATCATAAAATCCATCTGCTCTTGTTTCTTTAATGACACTCGTGGTATTTATCTTATTTAATAATTCGTTGACAATTTATTTTTAATTATTATCGCCTGAATTATTATTAAGCCAAACTTGCCTACAATCAAAATATGTATTTAATAACTATAATAAGCAAGTATTATTAAAACAATTTCTTTCATTATATCTTGCAAAGTTATAGTGCGAATTATGTAATAGGTAAATTATTTTTCATAATGTGAAAATAATGTGTTTTAAAGGAATTGTTTAGTTAGCTTAATTTATAATGCAGGTAATATAGTATTAATTAAATAGGTTTATTTTTAAGACCGACAGGGACCTTGCTATGGTATAGTTTGTAACAAATCATTGTACTTATATTATTTACAGAAAATAAAAGTGAAAATAAAACTTACAATTAATGAAAACTAAAGTTGATGTGTTGTATCACGCTGGCCGTGACATAGACTACAAAACCCGCTAGAAAAAAATGTACCCCAAGAAGCATTTTAATTTCAATCACGCGTTTACAATTGAAGCCAAGTCAAAGGCCCATGGGCGACATAAAAAGTCTGACACCAGGTTCACCAACCACACGAAAAACAAAGAATTGAAACAAAAATGTTTCTCACGGGATATTTTTATTCTAGTTTACGTTAATATAACATAGCCAGCCTCTTACCGAAATAACTCCTTCAAGATTTTCGGAATAATCTCACAAATCTTTCTGGAGTGTTGCTCAACAAGTGAACACATAATCCTATCATATATAAAATGAATCTCAGAGGCGATCAGAGATTTGATGACTGAAACAAACGATTAACTCTGACACGTGTTTACCGATTAATAAAATAGATCCAGTGATTATACGCTTTTTATTTATTCCTTCAATTTGAAATAATAACACTCGGTAGTTACTGATGTGATCGAAACAGGTTCCCCACGAGGCATAAGACTTATATAAAAGTTGCAATACCTATAGAAAATTTGAGAAGAGGAGAGAAATGCCTGTGCGCCGATACTTATAATTACTTGTACGCACAATGAACAATCAAGCTATGCAAAACACGGCGCGTTCGTGTTCCACGCGCTCCACAAACAGATGTCAGCAGGAAGGGGCCCGCAACGACCGATGCCTGCCAGGGCTGCGGGACTGTTCGAAAGAGATACCACGGCCCTGGAACACAAAGGGCAAAGAAGGAACATGGATGGGTTTTAGTCAGTACAAGTCTGACACTCCCTTCCACTCCACCCAGAGCGGAAGGGGTCATTTGATGATTTCCCATCCAAAATCATAAATCATCCAAAAAATCTATGCAAAACCAGTATAAGCTGATCTCTCATTGTACGGGAAATCTATACAAAGTGAAGCCATGTTATACTGGAGATGTATAGCTTGATTTGTCGCCGTGCGTACATACAATCACATAGGCAGAACACATTTCCACAGATTTCATTCTACTTTCATGTGTTTTTTGCCACACCCAACACACTTCATCATCATACAAGCGCGACTACGCATCTCATTTTATCATCATCTGACTAGCCTTTTCCTAACTATGTTGGGGTCGGCTTCCAGTCTAACCGGATTCAGCTGAATACCAGTGTTTTACATGGAGCGACTGCCTATCTGACCTCCACAATCCAGTTAGTACGGGGTAATACAATACCCCTTGGTAAGACTGGTTGTCAGACTTTTTGGGCCACTGACTACCTGTGACGACTGTCAAAGATCTACAGATGACAGCCGAGACCAACGGCTTAACGTGCTTTCCGAGGCACAGAGGAAACTCGGTATGTAATTGGCGGTCACCCATCCACAGACCAAGCTAGGTAAGCACGACTTAACCAGGTATATATATACAGGCTGAAATTTTCAAGTGGGCGTGGATGGCCAAATCCGAAACTACGAGGAACAGCGAAAAATACTCAAAGGAGTCTCGAGCCCGATTTTGATAAAAACTAAAACTGCATTATTAGATTTTTGGAAAATCAATATATCTAGAAAGGAAACGAACCCGTTGATTCCCAGAATTTGATTTTGTATCAAATTCGCAAATACGTAAATGCTACTATCGTAAATACGTAATGTAATGGGTATATCTTCTTATCTAGTACTTACTACATACTATCGTGACTACGAGGGCTGTATAGCACGCGTACGACTACTAAGAGTCACTGTGATTGGGTTAACAGTGACGAATTTTGTAATAAAAAGAATTGAACTAGATAATCGTTGATTAAATCTAAACTCTTTGTTATCGGATTCCTACGTTCTTTAACAATAAACCTAAATGACGAATTAGGCTTTATCGACCCCTAGATTTTATGACAAGTGGGTGAGTCATTGTGAGATTTGTCATAATTTAATCTACATGGTAAAAAATAAATTGGGATATGGGCGGGAGAATGATGCTCAACTTAATTAGGTTCAAAAATGATCATAATGCTCATATATTCATATTATGAAACAATCAGTGAGTAAAATTATGACAGGTTATATTTAGTCATATTGAAGAATTAATAGCGTCAGTATTCAACGAGAGTTTACCTCAACAAGATAAAAATATATTTTCTTAATGTCTCAACATTTGGGCCAGGTTCAACTAAGATTTTTAGTGAAAGGTCACAATGTCTTCGAGAGGTGTTGACGGTTGAAGTCGTCTTTGCTCTGGCTCCGTAAGATCAGATGAAAGTCGTATCATCGTTGCTGAAAAGCTCGTTGTTAGTTTTTGGCCCTTTTTGAAAACAGAACGCCCTGCCCGAAGAGCTTCTGTCTGAAACCTTTCATAGTATGGTTTTAGCGTTCTCTCATCACGCCCTACCAACTCAGCTATTATGCTGAATATCATCATCTGCCTTGCCTTTTCCCAACTATGTGGGGGCCGGCTTCCAGTCTAACTGGATGCAGCTGAATACCAGTATTCTACATGGAGCGACTGCCTATCTGACCTCCTCAATCCAGTTAGTACTGGGTTTGACGTGCTTTCCGAGGCACTGAGGAAACTCGGTATGGGTAGTCACCCATCCACAGACCAACCTAGGCAAGCACGGCTTGCTAGCTATTATACTGAATATGATTTCCGAAAAACTGTCCGAAATTCTTCACTGTACCGAACTCTCTTCTGAGGTTCTACTCGGACATCACGATTCTATTTCCATAGATATTAGATTCCTACGTCTAATAATAAATGCCTATAATTCCTAAATGACAAATTAGAAAGGCTTTATCAATCCCTAGATTTGATGCCAAGTGCGTGAGTCATTGGGAGATTCGTCATATTGATCTACAAATATGAACAATAATGTTACTAGATTGATAAAAAATATTATATCATAATATTATGATACAATGTGTGAGTATTATCTAGGAGACTTTTCCTCAACAAGCAAATATCTGTCGCATGTTACGACTGGATGACTAATATTATAAGAAGAGTTTGTTTGTTTGGTTGAACGGGCTCATCTCAGGAACTACTGGATTGAATTGAAAAATTCTTTTAGTGTTGGATAGCCCATTTATAGGAAGGCTGTATGCTATATAACATCACGCTACGACTAAAAGGAGCCGTGCAAAAAGAAAACAAGTTAGAAACGGCGGGTGAAACCTAGGCAAGCACGGCTTAACCTAAAGATCGATCGGAGCGGCTGTTATTATTTAGCCACGAGCTCCTCCCCAAGTTAGATAACACATTAAAGTACTTAATTAAAATCGAAAGTACTTAAGCAAAGCTTTCCTCTAGAAGGCAAAAGTACTAACGGTAAAAATAATACCTAATAAAGTTATCGAAAATTGAAGAATACAGCTCAGTTACTCTAAGTTGTTCATACAATTAAAACTCCACTGTAACTTAGTTCCGGTGGTCTGACTCTGTATCTACTTAGACATCTCTATTATATTCACAATTATTATACAACATTAGTTTTAGTATATGCGAAACCTGAAACACGTGTCTAGTATTTTTATGTAGCCTATATTTAATTTAAGCATCTAGCAGAAGAACGGTGAAAACTGCGTTCAATTCCATGCAGTAGTTTTTGCGTGATGCGCGTACAAACATACAGACAGGCAGACAAACATTCTAAAAACATGTTTTGGCTTCTGTTGCTCTAATAAAGGCCCCTTTATAATTTCTTTTCAATATCTTCAATGTACAGACATCGGCCTGTTACAATTTTATTTATAGATCAAATTCCTACATGTGGTTTAGAATAAGAAAAGCTTTATCAATGCCTAGATTTTGTGACAAGTGAGTGAGTCATTGAGAGATTCGTCATAGTAATCTATAGATATGAACTTAATATTATATTTAAGGTGTTCCTACTTTGATTAAAACAATGTTTTAATCTTTAACACTCAAAATTAACACAGGGGCGAAGGGTCAATTTTTGTAAGAGGTAAGCCTGATTCCATATTTTTAATGTGATTATATTATTTGTCTATAAAATACTGACGCGCCATTTTTCAAAGGGAATCTGGTAGGAATCGAGTTGTATGGAATCTTCGCCACTGCTAGATACAATGAGTGAGTAATATTATCCCATATTTTAATATATAAATAATTGTATTAGTATGTACCTATTTATGTGTATCAATTTATGTTAACAAAATGGTATTTCACTTATTATTATTGTTTGTACTCTATCACAATGCTGTCCTATTTGACCCAAAGGTGACTGGTAGAGAATGCTTTGTGGCATTAAGTCCGCCTATGCCCCACTCTTGTACATGAAGTTCAAATAAATAAATTAAAACTTATTTAAAGAAAGTTTTACTTAGCAATAAAAAATCTCTAATCTGTCGTCTGAACAGCCGACGGTATTCAGTTTCAATAGAATACAAGGCCAGTATATACTGGTTTTTGTACACTGCCCACAGTAAAGTTGTATTCAATAATAGTTCACAGTTAGATACTATTAACTTCGCTACCATAACCTTTTCTATACTTAAAATACTTAAAAAAGGCAGACAAGTTTTTTCACGGGTGACCACTGAAAACCAGCGCTGTGCTGTGGGCCCCCCATAGCACAGCATCATGCTGAGTGGTAACCTGCTTGTCGCAGTCACGACGTGCAAGCTGTTAACTATTTTCTTCTTTTTTTTTGTTCCGTCCTGTTGAATTTATAGTTTATTGTTTATTTTTTGTAATTTTGTATGATGCACGTCATGTCCCTGCGACAAATAAATATTTTTTATTTCTTTCTTTCCTTCTTTTTTAGTTTTAAATTCTGCAAGTCTTCGGGGGCCTGGTGACCCGTAACCACAGATAATATATTACTAAGTACCTACGTACCCGTAACACAGGTATTGTATGCCTATTTTGGGCACCAGTCTCTCATAAATGTTTACCCTGTGTATTAGATTTAATAATTCCTGTTCATTGTAACGTTTGTGATGAGAAAATAAACATATTATTTTTTTTTTCGGATGAGAAATAATCAAATGAATGATCCCGCTCTGGGCGGAGTGGAAGGCAGTGTCAGACTTGTACTGACTTAAACCCATCCATGTTCCTTCTTAGCCCAAGCGCGGTATCTCTTTCGAATCCTTCTCTATAATGCCTCCATCTTACTTGGCCAGTCTCTGTTGAAATTCGGAGTACCTCTCCATGATATAGAACACGCTTGGGGTGTCTACAGATTAGCTACAGACTGTTCATACAACACTACACTACTCTACAGTTATCCTCTTATGTAGTTCTAACATCTACTTGAACACACACAATATTGCCAAACGAGATACATCAGGCGCTATGAAAATTAAGAAATGAATATTTACAACGAGTTTTTTAAATCAAGAAATATCGATAATTCTCGATCAAGGACTATTCTTTAATCCTATTTTTGCCATTCCTGTAGGCCTTTATTCTCAACGCTTAGGAGCCTCCTCGCATTCCTGCCAGTTTTGACAAAAAGTCTCAAGTTTGTCCCATCATAACCTTCGTGGCCTGCCGCAATCGTGTCTCTAAATCTCAAGGCACTAGAGGATGGCAATCGCTTTCAAAGTGTTTCAACAACTAATCTTTTTGGTAGTTTTTGTAAATATAACACTAGAGCAGTACAACATGGCCTCGCTTTGTACAGCTTTGTCACTTTTTCCCGTAAAATGAGAGATCCGTATAATCTGGTTTGTGTATAGCTTGATTGGTCATCAGGTGGTCAGAATCGGATTTATTCATTGATCTATTTAATGTCAATGTCGTTCAAGAGCCAAAAGATCGTTGTAGATCTGTATTTTTGATTTTTCCATCATTAATTTCGCCAAAAGAAAGTCACTGTGGGGTCTTTGTTTTAATAGTTTATTAAATAATCTTCATGACAATCCTTAATACTTACTTAACTCTAAACCGTGACAAAATATCGTGACCATTCATTTGAATTAGTTATACCGTTACCTTTATTGAAGACTTTATTTCATATGATAATTTATCCATAACACGCGTTGCACGTCTACTTAACCCCTAGGCCACGAGCTTCACACTCGAGCTACACGCGTCTTGCGACAGCTACTGCGGAGAAAACAGAATTAAGTAAGTTGTTTAGGGCATGTCATGAGTCACCGCCATGCATCTTGTAAAGAGATGGTACTCATGCGTGCACGTATTAATTGACACAAGTCGCGTCAAAAGTCGTATCTCCCGAGGTCGTCAACGGGGCATAATGGGCGTATCCATTCTACGTTAAAGACACAACATTGTTTATTTCAATTGGGTAGGCCGTTAGCAAATTTTGTTTGTAAAAATCAATTCCAAAACACATCACACGTTATGTTGGAAAATGGGTAGAAAAAAACTATATGGTTCCTAGTTTTACTTTTTTTGTGCGTTGGACCCCCAGGGGTCCTGTAGTAACTTAAGTTTGTGTCATTTGCCTATGCTTAAAAATTTAAAGCTTTTTACCTCTTCGATGACTCAAACAATTATTGTTTGAATACAAATATGATGCTGCAAAGTCTGATAGGGCTCAAAACCTATCGTGAGTCATTCTATTAAAAAAAAATTATCACTCGAAAGTATGATTCATCATCGTAAAAGTGATATTAGGTTCGTACCACGGTATCTATTCGCTAAAATACATTTAGATCTTGTTATCGATGAATTGGTACCTTCGTGATACACCTGCACACTGAAATTTTATGAGTCATCTTTGTGTATATGAATCAATTAAACTACCTTTGTACCTGAATATTCTTTGAGATTTTCCTCTTTTCTTTTTATTAACTTATAATTACTGGTGAACTCCAATAAGTACAACTTTTTAATCCATAACTTCCGAAGACTTCACAGTATTTTTTAAAAACTTGGTAATTAAACTTAAAGAAAAACAGCAAAACCCTTAAAAATAAATGAACAAACCGTACATATTTAATTTTATTTACGGGTATTTAAGTAAGCAATACTTACACACCTGTAAAAAAAAAACCAATTAACCACTTAAAATAAATTTTACAGAATCAGAATCATTTATTCATAAACATAGGTAATAATTACATAAGAACCTCACGTCCCAGTCGCCGCGGGAGACGCCCTGGGCGTCGGGGGTCACGTGGTGGCTCCCGGCCACCGTAGGCGCGTGCCTGTGGACGGCGAGTTATGGGCCAGCTCGCCGTCCGGCCGTCTTATGACGACAGGCCGTGTCGACGGCGCGTTCGTGTTCCACGTGCGCCTCAAAGAGATGTCAGCAAATAAGTAGGGGTCCGCAAGGGCCGATGCCTGCCAGGGCTGCGGGACTGTTCGAAAGAGATACCGTGGCCCTGGAACACAAAGGGCAAAGAAGGAACATGGATGGGTTTTAGTCAGTACAAGTCTGACACACCCTTCCGCTCCGCCCAGAGTGGGGGGGGTCATTTGATGATTTCCCATCCGGAAAAAAAAAAAAAAAAAAAAAAAGGTAATAATTACATACAAGATCTTAGAAAATGAGGTTGTGCGCTATTTTTTGCCAATTGACATACAAATTATTTAAAAAACAACAAAATAAAAACGATTATACTAGTGGGTACCTTCTATTAAATTAAAATATTAATATATTAGTTATCAATGTCATTTCATGTCAAAACACAACAATAATACAAAAGCAAAATAGCAAAATACAAAAAAAATACAAAACACAATACAATAGCTAAATAGCTACTTATATAACTGATACCTTTATCTTACCTAAAACGTCGTGATCCAGTTATAAAAAAATCCGTGTCTTTTTTTTTGCGATAAAAATACTATATATTACATCCGAATGTTTAGGTAGTGCGAGTTGATAAAACGCGAAGGTTTTCAATAGACAGTTACCATTAGTTCACCAACATTGTAAGCCGTAGGGTTACTTTTAGTATTGCCGGAAATTTATGTGGTTTTACGTTAAAGTAAAAGTTTTGTTAAGGATAAAATTACGCATTGGATGTGAGAGTGATAAAATTGTGAGTATTTAAAATCAATTTTGAAATTATAGCTATAATTAATTTTTTAATGATTTAAAATTACTATCTACTTATTTATTTAACTTCATTGGAACGGACGTTATTTACTTCGAAAATATAACCTGAAATTCAGGTGCGTTTTTTTTTTTTTGATTAGGTGTTTTTTGATGCCCTTTTATAGTTTGTTGTTAGTTTATTTATTTTAGGTTATTTAATAGTTTATAATTCAAATAAAAAAAAAAAAAGTATTTTCTTGGTTAATTTTTCACGCGCTTTACAATTCTGATTTGAATGTTAGATATTAATAAATTGTGAAATATCTACCGTCATGTAAATTAGAGTTGCCCAGTGGTTACTGAGTGCTGAGTAGGAATTTAAACTTTAGAGGACTTTGTTAAAACTTTAATAAAAATAAATTATCACGGAAAGAAGAAATTTTGTTTTAACAATACATACTAACTAACTAACAAGGCAAGTTAAATAAAAGCTTAAAAACATGTAAACGCAGCAGACTGACGTTTTTATTTTATTTTGTAATGCAATCATTAATCAACTAACTGATGAAACTACACAAAGACGGTTTGATGTACACTTAGTTTGTATGTATTTACCTCTTCTCTATATGGGTCTTTTTTGCAAATCATGCAGTGCATGTCATATACATAAAGCAGTTTGTAAAAGCAACTAAAACTATGTTAAAAATATGTCTCGATTTCTATGAGGGCAATTTAGACATTTTTAGCCACAGAATCATAATCGGAATGTTTGTTTGTTAACATAGATAGTTACAAAGTGTAAAAAATGTTACATTTAACAGACCAATAGTAACTGATTTATGTGGCATCTCATATACAATAGTAGTAACTAATATGTAGTATTCAAATGAGCAAAATGACAATATCATGTAGGCATAGTCATAGTCATTTATTCATTAACATAAATTTTAACACATAAATTACACAATTACAGTACATACACTAAAATAAATTACATTTGAATGTCATAAACTACATGAACAATGTCAAAATAATAACTTCACATTTCATCAATATAATATTTCGACATACAATATGGCCACCTTAAAATTAAAAATAATAACAATAAAAGAATTAACCAAAGATAAATTTGCATAAATTGAGATAATTAATTAAAATAACAATATTAAATTTATAGTTACATCAATGAATCAGAATTTAAAAAAATCTAAATTACGATTCAAAACGATTAGAGTTTTTCTACCGCATACAGACACTTATTTAATAGGAATATGTGCGATTATAAATTATTACTAGGGAAGCATAGTCAATACTCTCCTTAAAATTTCATAAAGAAACAAACAGCTTTCAAGGCGGTCCGTGGCAGATCGTAGACGTTCAAAAGCTTTCGAAGGAGATAAAGAAGTACAAACGCCAGCACATCAAGCTAACCGAAACTGTCAAATTTTCCCAATCAACCTTGAACCTAATGCTTTAGCGATAAAGTTGAAAATCTATAAAAGAAATTTGACAGATTGTAGTAGCTTGATGTGCTCGTGTCTGTACTTTCGGCACTACCTCGGGGATTCCGGACTTTGTATACGTACACAATGAAGAGTCAAATATTTTACAGGTTTTTTAGATGCACAAAAGCTAAAATACAATATGAATCTTAAATTAACTATGTATCAGTGGCGAAGGTTCCATACAACTCGACTCCTACGACGGATTCCTTTTTAAAAATGGCACAGTTGGTAATCTATAAACAAATAATATAATTACATTAAACATATGTACTCCGGTTTATCTCTTACAGAAATTGACGATGTTAGTTTTAATAATGTTAGATGTGTATTACGATTATCCTGTATCACAGGATGCAGGAGCTGTAATCATATGCTATATGTAGGACAGTAGTTTTTTTTTTTCATATACACCGTGATTTTTTAGTAGTCTTACAACGGCGGCCCACTTCATGTATCCAATGACTACTAAACATTGATAAAAACATGGTATTTATGAGATTTGAATAATTAAAAAAAAAAAATATTCATTGTAATAACGCATGACGTAGTTGAAACACCCTGTTGCGAGCGATGATCTATTCGATTCGTGCGCTGGGTAGGTATGTTCTACCGTTCGATACGTAAACATTATTAACAGGATGTTTTATAATTCTAATGTATTATTTATTTTGCTTTGTACCTATTGTCTTTATTAATGGTAAAAAAAAAATGGCGTCTAGTGGTATTTTATGTGAGTAGATCACCTATGTAAGACGACTAAAAAGTTACGGTGTATTTAACATTAGAAAATGACAAACTTATTTTAATTAACCTAAACTCTATTAACTTAGAACTAAACACATAATTATTACAGGCAAGCATTTGCGTCCGTAAAATCATAAACTAGGTAATTACGTGACGAATTAAGCAAAAGAACCTACATTATTTGACATTAAGAACCAATAATATGTGACAAATATAAATATGCACGTATACCATATAAAATGACACATGAAAACATTGTTATATGTTAGTCACAAATATTGTGCATTTTACAAGATAAGCTGCGAACAACTACGCGCGTATCTGCGCAGTTGTTAGTAAGAAAGTGTTTGGCGTTGATGTATAACGTTGATCTAAACAATGCGACGCCATTTTCTATTTATTTATAATCTGACGTCAATATAATTATATCATATTGAATCGATATTGGGGGTAATTATGTCATCATTAATTACAACAAATAAGTTATAGATTTCAAATGTAAATAGTCAATATTGCTTGCTTTTATTTTTCTGTAAATATTGATGTACCACGTTTTAAATTCGATTCTGATTTATATTTTGTTTAGATATTTCATCATTTTGGGGATATGGTAGTTGTGTTATTTTGTTTTCATTACATTACATTCAAATAAGTGGATTACACGAATTTCAGATTATACTGTCGCATGAAAGAATTTTTCACACGTTTCAAGAACTCTACAATTATTTGATATTTTACACTTCATAAATTTTAAATTGTCATTATATGTATGGAGTTTAGGAGCTCATTAACGTTATTTACATTCTTTCTATAATTAAAAAGAGAGTTATAAATTAAATACTTCTAAGCCAAAACTCAAGATTTAAAGACTAGATAAATATTCAGTTACACTTTACTTCGTAATATCGACTTGCTAACTAGAATATTTTCCTGTTTGCGTGAAAGTTTTATGGAATTTCTCATATCCAGATATAGTTTATCAATGCAGTGTTAATAGATATCATACACACGGTGTTTTGTCGCCTTCATCGAAATGTGTACTAGAACGGGTTATTGATTCACAGAGTACAGTTTTAACCTAGTAGATTTAATATTTTAGTTCATCTGTAGCGTGATGAAGATAAAGCGATTGCACTGTAGATGAAAATAGAAAGCGCTGACGTCGGTTTTCCATAGTAATCCTAGTAGAGTTGGTTAACGTAACTTGATTTTCCACCATAATAAATGCAGAGTTAGCTGTCAATAGAATGGTTCATACCACGGCAAACGAATTGAATATGACTAATTTGCTCGCGTATAATTAGTACCGGTCATCACACTTTTAATTACGACATACGAACTATTGAATCGGCTCATGTTTTATTGTGTACGTCCGACTAAACAGCTTGCCTCGGAATACTAATAGACAATAGATTTGTACACAATAATAACAAGTGATAGTTTATCGACGTCGTGAATCGCTACAACAACAATTGTTTAGGGCACAATAGACGCGGTGTGTTGCCCCGCTATTGACCGTTGTTACGTTACTGCTGTGGTGTCGTGGTGTTGGCTCTAGTTTTACAACAGCCTATCTGTCTTGCAGCGATAACGGCTACCGCGCGAGTTGACGACTGCTGGTTCGACAGCTGACGGCCATGTGGGGAGTGGGGGAGAACGACCGATAATCGTCGGCGGAGCAGCGCCAGTCGCCTGCGCAGCGCAGTTCGCCTCCTCGAGCCAGTGCGTCAGGCCGCCTCACGCGCAACTGTTGCGCTACCCTCTTTGTTTACATCGGACGCGTTTCTTTGTTCAAATTAGCGCGCGATGGATAAAGTGCGTTCTGTTGTGTTATAGTTATTTCTTGTGTGTGAGTGAAAGTTTTCGAACATGGCCAGCGAACACTCAGAGTCGCAGGAGACCAACTCCACGTCGCTCGTGGAGGACTCGCTCAACATATCATTTGAAGACATCAGCTACACGGTGCGACATGGCATCTTGGCGGGAGGTAAGCGAACCTTCACACTATTACGAAGTTTGTTTACATGAGTTTCTAATAGTAGCACCCATTAAGCAAGATTATGATACCCACTCACGTTTTTGAATAATATACTTTATTTGTTATAGTTTAATGATATGCGTGCGACGTCTCTACTGTTGCGATGTTTTGTTAATTCCGCTCCCTTTTCAAGATTACAATTTTAAGTGTACCAATTATAAACTGTATAGATAACGGCTTTTGAGATTTGTAAATAAACATAACCTGCTTCTTAATTACTCAAGTGTATATTTTTATCAAACTTAAGCAAACAAAGAAATATCATTATTTCATCAAACAAAAATAAGGAAATCTATTAAATGCTAACACAACCTCTGTTGTATTTTGAGCTCTGACCTTAATTTATATGTAGTAAGGGCACTTACAATTATTCAAATAAATATCACATAAAAAGTATAAATGGTTACAACTCTATGTCCTTCGCAAACAGTTGCAAGCATGACTTAGGGCGGAAAACAGTCAAAGATCCGCTAGTGCGTGCTACAAAACCGTACATTTTAAGTAATTCTTTGTTTAGTTAAATTCAAGTAGAATAAATATCTAGTTGAGCCCGAGTAACAGTGTTAGGTTCAGGTTAAACCAAATAATCATTAAAACCCCATCCAGACATTGACGTTTTCGCAAACCATTGACAAAATTTTCCGTCGTGTCTAAATTTAGAGACACCCTTATCCCTTATGTACTTTTCATTTGGTATATTCCTATAATCTAGTAGAAACTATTGACAGACCCACAGACATTCAATATTTGTCTGTGGGTGTGGGCAGACCCGCCACAAGCCACAACTAGCAACAACTATGCGAAGTGATAAAAATAAAATAAGCTGGCCTTGAGTCAGGGCGCTGACTTCACATTGTGTTTCAATCTTACTGCTGAAGATTAGTTTACAGCTGAAATATTAATTACAACTATTCTAAGGGCCTATTTCGCGATGTCTAAATAACCACTACGTACCGTATAAATTCAAAATTTGTTTAAAATTATCTGCCAAGTTCGTTAACGGGAACTTAATTGTAGGTGGTGAAACGGGCCCTTAGTGTTGCATAACACCTAGAAGAATACTTGTTTAGTTTTCTGGGTTCCATACCTCAAAATCATCCTAATAAGATCAATTTCAAGACCCTTTCTTTTGAGGACGTCACAAGAAAAGTTTTACTTTTGAACTTAGATGATTATTATCCTTTATTTATTTTTACAAATATTAAATAAATTTTTAAATATTATAATAAAAAACATTTAAAAAAATAAAAAATAGTAGCCCACCAGCATCGGGAACAGGGTCCGATCTACCGGTGGTCAGGGCTCTTGAGAGAGGAACCTCCTAACAATACGCGCCGTGTCCAGAAGTACTGCTTTCTGAATCAAGCCCTTGATTCAGCTGCCAAGCGTGAGCCTCCTCAGATGTTGGTCGAGGTTATTGGCAATTAAGCCGACTATCGGCACAATGACTGCTGTACTGATTGTTATTATTATTATTATACTATAGCTACCCCATATTGTCCCACTGTTGGACAAAGGCCTTCCTCCATTCATTCCAACGGTCACGATTCTGTAATGATTATTGATAATGAAATAAAAGGTTGATAATCAAACAAACCATGCATGAATCGTGGAAATATGGTATCGCTAGAAAGAGAGACTATACTGAGGGCTGACAGGGATGTCGACCTGACCCTAAAATGAATTGGGAAAAGGGCAGTTGAACTGTAGGTATCGTAGGCCCAGCTGTGGGTGTAGTCAGGTTGTGAATGTACTAACTGTTTAAGATACCTTTCTGGTTTCGGTCAGGGTTGTATAAGTAATTACAATATCTTGTTCCAATATTAATAAAACTCACTAGGTATCTATCCTGTTGTCCGATTGGTTGACAGTCCGCATTATCATTGAACTAATTCTAATGATATGACAACAGACCAAAGTTTGTCCTACTATCATAACGCAGGGCAGCGTGCGGTATCGTGTTTCGCAGGAATCCCCCTAAAATTATTTTCGAATGAAATAAGCATACAAGATGGTTTTGGAAAACTAGTCCCAACTAGGTTTTGGAAAACTAGTCCCAACTAGTTTTCCAAAACCTAAACTAGCCAATTAGAATTTAATATTTTTTAATCCGTGTTAAGTGATTTTCGACTTGTGAACAACTTTGCTAATAGTTTTTCTCTGACGATTATTAAAAAAATAATTATGTAGCAATGCGCTGGTATGAAGCTTTAATGGAGCTTTTTTCACTGAAATGCGCGATCTGTTTGTAACAGATGTAATATTAATTTCCTTTATGTACTCGCGACTGGCTACGGTTAATCTGTAGAGTAAACATAACATCATATTATTTCTTATTTTCAATGAGATAGAGCGAGAGAAGTGGCAACACTGCCCGAATGGCATGTCAAATTATTTTTTCGTATCTACCATGAATAGTGTTGCCAGATATAATTATTGTTTAATCGATTTACAATATCGATTTTGAACGTATGTTTCAAAATAATTTTACTCTCTGTTCAAGCTTTTGGGTTTCATTAATGTCGATTTTTAAGGTCATTCAGTTGTTTTAATGTCTATTATGACAAATGTATATTGATGTATAGAACATTCTTGTTACTTTGTACAAAAAAGATTAATCAATCGATTCCGATTTAGAAGAACCTCAGTGTTATGTTTACTCTACAGCTAACCTAACCTAATCATTCGCGCATAAGTCCTTTCGCGCATGTGTCTTTGTGCGTAAATGTCCGTTCGCGCATAAGTCCATTTGCTCAAGTGTCTATGCGCGCAACTGTCTATGCGCGCAAAGGTCCATTCGCGCAAAAGTCTAATCGCCCAAAAGTCCATGCGCGCATATGTCTTTTCGCGCATGTGGATTCGCGCAAGTGTCCTTCGCGCAAATGTCTTTCGCGCTAGTGTCCTGATACCCTATTTTTATGTTGCTGTCTATTTGTATTGACAAATAACGATAGTTATTTTAAGAAATTGAACATAAATCATCGTTTAGACATAATTTATCACTTAACCATGAACTATGGTCCCCGGAAAAACCTAGCTTCTACTAAAACTTCATATTGATAAAATATTTGCCACATTTTAACCTCCAAACATGTGCGTTATTAAAATAGAAAGCACGTGTTTATTTTTATTATAGATCGAGTGTTCCAAGACAGTAGAGGAATTTATTTAATGTGGCACTGCTGGTACACAGGCCTCCTGTGTATGAGAATCTAAAGACAGTGTTTAGACTCGGAGACCAGACTTGTGAACGGAATCTACTCGCATACACATATAGTTTTTTTTGACCGACTCGAGGCGATCCAAGTCTATAAAAATAATCATTGTGATCACTCTCTGAAGGGTCTTCGAAAATTAAGCTTTTTAATTACTTGGCCGTATGAGTAATACATTAGTATGAGTAGCATAACTTAAATAAATCAACACCAAAAATAGAACCATGGGTGTCACAAATTACGATTGTCATATCATACGATATCTGCAAGGTCTGCGATAAGACCTACGAACCAATAACACATACCTCGTTCGGTGCAAAATGGCCGAATGACTCAGTCATAATCAATTTTGACAATAATTTTTGTAGATAAAACTTTGAGTACAAGTTAATAAGTAAAGTTGGTGCTTATTTATTAATGTTTTACATGCATTTTAAACGATAAATAATAATTATTAACCTTGTAGCCATGATTATCCATCAGCATCTTGCTCTAAAATACAACCTTGTGGAATCGGAAGTGCCGTACTATAAGTATGTGCCCGACCCAGTTCTCGAAAATGGCAGTATCGCATTGTACTGGGATCAATCCATCATCACTGACAGGACTATTGTAGCCAATAAGCCTGATATATTGGTGGTGGATCAATCAGAGCGGCGCGCAATGATTGTTGAACCTTGTGAAAGCCGAGAAAGATAAGCAAATCAAGTATCTTGACTTGGCTCGCGAGGTTGTCGACATGTGGGATGTAGACTCGGCGATCATTGTGCCGATAGTTGTATCAGCCAATGGCTTAATTGCCAAGAGCCTCGACCAATACCTGAGGAGGCTCTCGTTAGACAGCTGGATCAAGGGCTTGATTCAGAAAACGGTACTCCTGGACACGGCTCGTATTGTTAGGAGGTTCCTCTCTCTGGAGCTCTGACCGCCGGTTAGGACCTTGTTCCCGATACCGGTGGGCTACATTTTTTTATATTTTTAAATGATTTTTATATTGTTTTTATTTTAAGAAATATTTAAAAATGTACAAGATTTGTATGAAAATAAATATAGGAAAAAACATTATGATAATATTATATGATAATATTTTGAGTGAAAAGACTAAATACGTTTCTCTGGCAATTCGAAGTTTATTTACTACTTACTAGATTCTGCCCGTGACTTCGTTTGCCTGTTTTAACATAAAACACGCGTACAAACAGTGACATAATTTAATTTATTGTCATATTTTCGTCACCACCTTGCTAGGCAAATCACACAAAATATACCAAAATTACTAGATTCTTTTAACAATGAACATTTATCGAATGACCAGTGATCGCTATCGCTAAATCTGTTCGCAGCAACGCGATGCGCCTGTAAGTAATCGCGTGATATCCCGAATCATTTTTTTCTTTATGAGATATATCCGGTGCTTGTTAGAGTCTTCCTTTTCCTCTCACACAGTTCATACAATTGCGATCCTTTATACATATATGTTAGCTTGCCTACCAAAACATAATATAAAACGCCTGTGATACTTAAATGGTTAGGTAGAGACAGGGAAGAAGAGATAGGAAGATAGAGGTGTACAGTAGGACACCCACATTTTGTCATTGGGTTTAAGTCACATGTACTGCTGCTGACAAATTCCGAGTAGAAAAACCTAAAAAACGCTGCTCAGCTTGGGAATCGAAGACCTCATGCAGTGACTTGCGATCACTACACCAAAGAGGCAGTCCCAATATCTGCAACAAAACAAAAAAGCGATGCTAACCTAATTGGTTAAAATCTCTTTTGTGCTATTGCGTAATACCTAAACAAACATCCAAACGCACCCCATTGTATAAATATTGTTCTTAGAATCTTTTCAAAAGAACAGCCGTTAATTATCAAAACTTTTGTTTTAAAATAAATTAAACAATACTTTTATGTATTCTTAACGGTAGAACACAATGTAAACAATGAACCCGGCCAACAAGCAGGAGCAACAAACTATTTTAAATTCAAAAAGTTTCAGCCGGTTTCTCTTAAGAATTGTATCGAACACATCCTTAACTTAAATCAAATGCTTTACTAAACTTTTTAAAATTAATCTCACACAGGTGACAGGGTCTCTGATCACCGTCTGATGATCAAAACCTCAAAAAAAGTTGTTAGGAATGGTACTCACATAATTTATATCCGTCGGTCCGTCCAACTCAAACATAAAAAAATGTTTCGTCTTTTCTACACACTGTGTCTACATTTCTAATCCTACTTTCCTCTCGCAGGTCTGCTGGAAAAGATTTCTCATGAAGTAAGCAGTACCACTGTGCTCTTCCATCTTAATGTAATGTCTTGTTAAGTATTTTATGTGTACATAAATAAATAAATAAAAAACTTTTTACTAAAGCAGCTTTAAGTGATGCCATACTTGATGATAAAATATGGTACCCTGTTAAAACAAGTTAATTTTTAATAATAAACATCATGCCGATTGTTTAAACATCTAAACAATTCTACACGTGTTACGTGTACGGGTATTTGTCACATCCACTCGGTAAAGAAGCCGATAACTCTGTTGTTACATAAGATCTTTATAAACAATCATTGGCTAGTAAAATAACTATGCTGAATGTATTGTTCTGTACTCATTGATGAACGCACTCATTGCACTTGAATTTCTATTGTCATAAATACATAATTCGCGATGACGTGCATAGGGGTGCATGCATAGTTTGTAAACATGTATCTTTTAAATAAATATTTATTTCTTTATCAGAAACGTAAAAACACTTCGTGACCCTAACACACGACAAGACATACAAGGTGTAAACGGACCCTTCAGGAAGCCATCAAACAAACATTCTGTACAGCAAACTAAGTAACTCTGCTTTGTAGGGTTTTTGGAGTGAAAAATCACGTTTTACGGTAGGACTCAATGTAACGCACTGAAAACATTGTGCTGTTGGATGCACTGAATAGTACGGGGGTCGTGGAGGTATGAAATTTTTAACATTAGAAAGTTGGATTTAAAAAAAAAAACTTGTGTAAAAGTTGGAACTTAAGTGTGGTCTAGAACAAAAAAATGATTGCAGTGACGGGGAGAACCAGTGCCTTTCGGCTTAGTTATGGATACTTTTACGCCCATTATTATAATTTGCCTAGCCTTTTCCCAACTATGTTGGGATCGGCTTCCAGTCTAACCAGATGCAGCTAAATACCAGTATTTTACATGGAGCGACTGCCTATTTGACCTCCACAACCCAGTTAGCACTGGGTGATTCAATACCCAAAAAAAACCAATTGGTTACTACCTGTAACGACTATCAAAGATCTACAAATTACAGCCGGGACCAACAGCTTAACGTACTATCTGCTGAGGCACGGAGGAAACTCTGTACACAGTAATGGGTGTGTACCTGTACACGGACTAACCTAGGCAAGCGCATCTTAGCCTAAAGATCGACCCAAATGGCTGTTATTATTTAGGGACGAGCTCCTCACGACAAGACATAATATAGGTTTTTTTTGCCATTTAAGGCTTTTTTTGTGTAGCCTACATTGTGTCCCCCTCCTCCTCTTACTACCAAACCTATATCTTGAGCGATCTCTGACCTCATTTGCCCCGCTAACAAAGTCCCGGGGCCCTAAATGGCCTAAAATAATATGAATTAAGTTAAAATTCTTAAAATGTTCACAGACGCAGTTAATGTTATGAATTTCTTACTTTGTGCCATTTTAGGCCCCCAGTTCGATACAAAAAATATTTCAAAATTCTGCTGCATACAACTCCACAGTTGACGGCTAATTAACATTACCCATAACGAAACCTTTTTCGTTACCGTAAACGTAGTATGTATTTGGTAATGTTAACTATTCGAATCGAGACGAGAGAGCGCTGCGTTACGAAAACTATGCTTATTATTAGTAACAGCTGTAAGAGTTGTCTGTCACATCTGTTGATAATAAATTAGCGAAGTTTTTAAAGTAACGTTGTTTAGCTGACTGTCTTAAACCCAGGGTTCCAAATTCTAAATTCAAAATAAATAAAATTGAAGTGTCTGTTTGTTATTTAAAAATAAAAGATGTTTCTCAATGAATATGAACGTATAGACGGTACTATAACAATAAAACATAATTTTAAATTTTTGTCTGCCTGTTTGTTTGTTCTGGCTAATCTCCGAAACGGCTGGACCAATTCTGGACTTTTACTAGCAGATAGCTGATGTTATAAGGAGTAACTTACTTTTATTAAGGAAAATTCCGTGCAAAAAAATTAAAACCCTTGAAATTATTAACAAAATCCGATCCAAACATGGAAGTATTATTTTTAAAATAATTTCACGCGGAGGAAGGTCGCTTGGCACAGCTAGTATATGTATAAAAAATAAATTTTCAAGTTTCTCATAAAATTCAGAATTTGCGTCTATTGTAGCTGTAAATATGTTATTTATGTGATTTTATTGATAGCATTTCATATTTAATTTGAAACAAAATAAACTCTAGTAGTTTATCGACCGGTGAATTAATTAATTTTCTTATTATTAAGGTTCAAGTTTTACTTACGTAAAATCCAGCTTAAAGACTGCCGTAGCGAATTGCATTAATTAAATAAAACATATTGGTAATTGGTTATCCCAGTACGTCGTAAATAAGTGGATACTTATAAAGAAACTACTTATCTTGAGACAGGTCCGTCAGTTCCTTTGACAACACTTTCATCTCGTTTTATGGTTTCGATCTAAATCGTTTTAAGTTACCATTGAGTTTAAGATTCTCCTTACATGAAACTCTTAAGCATTATCTGTTTCATGTAGAATTAAATTGGTTATTTGATTAAATTTTTGTGTCCCTGTGACAAAGTTTGAAAACAACTCTGCTTAGATGCAAAAATACTGAATTTCAAAATGCTGACTTTTTTTTTTCTTGACTGTGCCAACTAAAATCGTCATACATGACATAAAATACATAAACGTATAGCTTTTTTCCATGTACGATCCTTACATACTCTTTTTGCTTTGTCGGATATCACAGAGTTTTATTTGAAAAATGTAAACAAATGACGATACTACAATTTAGCGACGTGTCACATTTGCCGTAAACAGGTATAATACCTTCCGCAGCAAGCCGGTACGTTTCCGTGTCCGTGTTGCTAATATATCAACATATAAGCCTGTTACCATACAAGTTAGCTTCCTTTTAGGTGTACTCAGCTAAGACTCCATTTTGAATATCATTATTTCTTTGTAACCATAGAACAAAGCATTCATCATAAACTTTCTTAAAAATTGCGTTTATTTTAATCTATTAAAATAAACGCAATTTTTAAGAAAGTTTTTTTTTAAATTTGTTATTATTCTGCAGTTATATCATAGACAAGCATTATCGTTTGTAAAGATAATGACACAATCGCTCTGACATCAAGATTAGGTGCTCGTTACTAAATGAGCCATATTTACCACGTTACAATTAATTATGTCAATATAAAGTAATAAAAACCATAACATCAAAGTAATCTAGATTCAAGTAGACTTACGACTGGTCGATTGTCACCCATCATCGACCATCGAATTGACTATATAGGTACTGGTCAGGTATTACGTATTTGAGTCCATGGACACACAAACAAGAAGAAGAATAAAAACTACTTCTTTAAGTTCACTTATTCAAGACTCGTTATTTTATGGAACTTTGCAGTAACTATTGTAGAAAAAAAAAACAATCTGAATGATCAGATCAGGCACGGAAACAAAAACAGTCTTTATCTTCTTCGTCATTCTCTTGCCCTTATCCCAATTTATTTGGGGTCGGCGCAGCATGTCTTCTTCTTCCATACTTCTCTATTATTATTTTTATATAACATACCAACAATAGGGTTTAGAATAAAACCACCAAATTACCAGTAAGTAAATGTACGTTAAGGGTACGTGCACTCGCTGCCCGGGATAAGTGACGACTAGTCTACACGGAACCGTAAAGCGTAACGCTACGTTTATTAGTATATCACATCTCTTCCTTTTTATATGAAAATATTTATTTCAATTGGACCATTAAAGTTCCTTCACTTTTTGTAAAAAATAAAGTCATAACTTCAGCTAATTCTTTCGATTTTTTCAATTTAAAAACAACCTTAAGTTATGTTGCTATGGTCCTCGACAATGTTTGTTTACATTCCGTTTTATTTTAGCAATTCACTAGTCACCTTTGATCATATTTTATCATTGAACTTTTATTATTATTCTTAATTAACACTTATTGCGTCAAGCACGCCGATATTGATATAATACCCACTTAATTGATTCAAAAGTAACACTTCAATTCAATCTTAGTGCGTTTATACTGAATTTACTTGTCTGCAGGTACAAAATTACTTATTTTGTAAATATTTAGTAATGTGTGAGAAAAATGCATGAATTGGGGAAAGAATGGTTTGCAACATTTTTACCACCTTATGTAAAACTATCTCGTGTAACATCTTGTCTAGTGGTAAAGTGTCTTCTGCTGCATACAGCATTCATGGCCTGTCACCACAGCCCCTGTCTTTTGTGTAGTTTAGCATTCAAAATCAAAATGTTTTATATCACATAAATCTATATGGGCGCTTATAAAACGTCGAGAAAAGGTGCACGGTTCGGGTGGGTCGTTTCCTATGGAGAAGAACCGGCAAGAAACTCCATGGTTACTCTTTTCTCTTTACACATTGTTTAATCAGTAGACCCCTTAGAAGACGTTAGATCGAGCAGACATATGTATTTAAGTCTAGAAAAGTTAAGTCTCTAAATCCTTCCTAATTTTTTTTCTTCTTAACTAAATCCACACTGTTCTGGACTAAATTGTCAGAATACACGTAGGCTCATAATAATGAAATAGACAACGTATGTACTTGTTGTAACAAGCATTTCCTTTATCTTCAGACCGAATAACTAAGTCATCGTTCCATTCGAGACAGTGCCTATCCGTTATCGTTTGAGAAACATAGATAACAATTGAAATTATTTTCTTGTTGTGTGTTTGAAACACGTTTACAATATTTTAACATATGCTTTTCTCATTTTTACCATACACTCATAAAGGGTGTAAAAAGACCCTTAACGAAGCTGAAAGGCACTTGTTCTCCCCGTCATTGAGATATTTTTTTTGTTCTAGACCATACCTGGGCACCTTCTAGTTACGGAGATATTTGAGGTCAAAGCTCCAATTTTACCACAAGATTTTTTTTTAATGCTAATTTTAAAGGTTATAAATTAACTTTAATTACCTCAAGGACATGTTTGCTACATAGCACAGCATCCATCAGCACCGTGTTTTGAGTGCGTTAAATTGAGTTTTACCGTAAAACGTGATTTTACATCTCTCGGACAATTATTTAACACGGCGTCAAAACAAATTAAGAAAGTAAAAAAGAAAGCAAAACAATTTATTTGTCGCAGGGACATGACGTGCATACTAAATGACATAAAATAAAATAAACATACTGATACTGTTAGCCTGCGTCATCCCACTGCTGGGCAAAGGCATCTCCCCATGACTTCCAGTTGCTACGATCCAGGGCTAATGTGGGCCACTGGTCGTTTGTTTTGTCCAGCTCGTCCCACCATCTTCTACGACGTCTGCCGCGTCGCCTTCTGGCTGTGTCAGGGCTCCAGAAAGTGGTTATTTTTACCCACAGCTCATTGGGCATGCGGCAGACGTGGCCAGTCCAGTCCCACTTCAGCTTAGCGGCTTTTTGAGCAACGTCAGTAATTTGTGTTTTGGAGCGCAGTGTGGTGTTAGTGTTAACATTAAATATACAACGCATAACAAATATTTATAAATAAAACATTACAGGTTAAGCAAGATATGAACATGACAGTAATAAGTCATGCCTACCTATAGATACCTTCAACTTCATTTTCCAGAAATAGTCGGTTCCCAAAACCACAGACCCATCCACAGATCAACCTAGGCAAGACCAACCGTGCTTGCCTAGATTGGTCTGTGGATGGGTGACCACCCATTACATACAGAGTTTCCTCCGTGACTCGGAAAGCACGTTAAACCGTTGGTCCCGGCTGTCATTTGTAGATATTTGACAGTCGTTAGGTAGTCAGTGGCCCAAAAAGTCTGGCAGCCAGTCTTACCAAGGGATATCGTATTACCCAGCACTAACTGGGTTGTGGAGGTCTGATAGGCAGTCGCTCCATGTAAAATACTGGTATTCAGCTGCACCCGGTTAGACTGCAAGCCGACCCCAACATAGTTGGGAAAAGGCTAGGCAGATGATGAGTCGGTTCCCAAAACTCGGCCAGTTTAAACGATGCTCTCATACGAGCAAACAGGCACCGAGGTTATGCCCTTTTATGAAGAATGGTCGTAATATTGTATTAAGCTATTTATTTAAGTTTCGTTTTCTTTGTTGGCTTTACCTAAAACTAAAAAATAAAAACTTATGATTATTTCTACGTAGCATTATCTTAGTTTGTATTTGAACTATTATGATTAAATTGGCGTCAGAGGTCCCTTTTATGTTCAGTGTTTCTTCAATAAGTCGGGTTACTCATTATTTGTCACGTAATGCCAAGAAATTATCTGTCCTTGATATATACGAGTAAGTCATATCGGTGTTTTGATTAATAAATAAACTTTGTAAATCCCAAGAGCCTAAACAATATTGCACTATCTAAAGATTTCTAGCTTTTTTCGGGTACATCCGGTATTGTTTTTGTTGAAGAGGTACTCTACATTTTGTATTAGCTAGTAGCTATGTCGCTTTTAATACACCTTTATGGACGACTATGCCCAATTGTGTGTTTAAAAAACAATTTTTCTTGTGATTTATTGCGTCTTCCTGCGGATACGGATGTCGTAGGAGTATACTACGAAACTCTTTGCTATAGTGACAGTGGGCTATTGAAATCTTACTTAATGGTTAACAAATCTAATTATGATACAAGAATATGCTGAGTTTCTACACTAACTCATTGAATAAATATAAAAGATTGTTAAAATAGACTAAAATGTGACTTTCTTGCTACTTAGTATACCGATGCCTGACACAGTATCACTAATCTTGTGTCCATAAATTGTAATAAAAAAATGTAGTACCTAAGTAATAAATTGTATTATAGCAATTGGTAAAATCGTGAACTGTACACCAATACATGTATACCTTATTAGCTTGCCTTTTTACCACGAAGGAAAACCTTTCTTAAAATAACCAGACCCTTTTTAAAATTCGTCCTCAATAACATGACACATTTTCCTGTATGTCCCAGGACGCAAAACGATCCTCAACGCGCTATGCGGCACGTTCAACGCTGGTGAGCTGACGGTCATCATGGGACAGTCCGGGGCCGGCAAGAGCTCGCTCATGGACATCCTAGCTGGCTATACGTGAGTCTACTTTTTAATTTTTATAATCTACATGAGCGCCATTGTTATTTTTGGCGTTCGAACTTCAAATGTAGGCAAGCTATAATTGAAACATGATAGAATTTCGTCTGTGTTCGATTGTATTCTTTTAACAGATCCTTGAACCCAATTTTATTTTATTTAGGTGTGGTTTGCAGCAGTAAAAATAAATTGGCATATCCTAAGTTTATCTTTAAAATGTTGTAAAGTCACACTGAGGTAAAAAAATGTATTTCTACGCGTTAACTTACACGTGAGCATTAGGAGACGGAAAGTCAATAAAAGAAACTGCTAGAATGAAGCTATGTCACACGTCTCGCGTAATATGTTTCGCATACTGATTTGGCGATAATACTTTTCGAGACAAGTAAGGCCAATCGGTACTGACACGATTATCAATGCATATCTTTTGTATATTTTGTAACAATCAGATGATTACAATACAGAAGGTATGATTTCACAATAAAACATCATACACAAGGCTAATGAAAACCTACTCGTAGAATAGTATCGTGCTCACAAAATCTTACATTTTCAGAATATTTAATAGAATAGAATATTCTTTTATATTTTATAGAATATTTATATAGGCAGACTAATTTTTTTAATAAACAAAGAATTCCGATTTAAAATCTATCACCATTCATCATTCTGTCTCTATCATCTTCAAACAATTGGCAGAAATAGAATGCTTTAATTTTAGCTTAGCGCTAAACACACTTAGTGAGTTGAAGTGCAAGTACATCGAGATTATAAGTCCCTAAATAAATAGAGACAGAAAAAAGTGCAAGTGGGCCTAAGTAATAAGCTGCTGGTATATGATTATGTGCTAAAAGCCAAGCATCTATATTAAATCATTTTAATAATATCAATCTTACAATAACAAAACTTCCTACAGTCTTAAAATTCCTAATATCTAGGTGTAATGCCTAACTGCAAACGAGACGTGCAATAAATAAGACTATTACATAACGTCAAGTATTTACGAAAGAAATATGAACTTTGATCTTTTTGAACGCCTCTCTGACAGTCATTGGGGTCTTTGACATTACAATTTAAAACTACAAAAAGTATTGTCATATTTGAATTCTGACTAATTTTGGAAATAGAACTACAGGTATACCGTTATGTAGACTGAGCATTTCTTCCTTATTCGAGAGGAACTCAATGGCTCCTGAAATACAGATACTCGATCTTTGAATTCAATTGCTTTAATGTAATCTTGTATTACTCCAATAAATAATTTATTCAATTTAACAATATAGGCTACTATCTTTTACAAAGTTGCATCAACGAAAAGGCATTGTGTGAAAACGTGACCACAATCAATCACATTACCTGATAACAGGTGGTATTGACCCACAATATCATCAACTGGTACGCTAATCACCGAACTGATAGTCATCACACGTCACTAATAATTTTATTCAATGTTCAGGTGTTTGAGATAATGCTAAAAATGTAAAACACACGTGGACTGGCATTGTTAGATATAATATGTATCTTGGATCCTGTTTTAGCTTTTAGTACCTGTAGTCATTATCTTTCTGCCCTTGTCCCATATAACTTGGGGTCGGCGCAACACGTGTTTTTCTTCCATTCTCGTCTGTCAACCGTCAGGCTATCATTTACTCCCTTTTCTTTCATATCATTCCTCACCTATGCAATGGTACCATTATTTTAAAAACAAAATGTTTTTTTTTGCAAACTGGGTACAAATATTGATCTTATATTATGTTGGTAGTTATGAGTGTTATGACTAGGGATCGGATATTCGAATGCATTAACCTAAAGTACATTTTTTCCCGACAAAGGGTACAAAAGTGTGGAAGCGGCTTCTTTTAAAAAAAAACCCGATTTCGTGAGATTTCATATTTTAAAAAAAAAAACTAAAATATAATATTTATAATACAAAACAAATAACGATAAAAAAATATATGTGGTTGTGTAATTATGTAGTATTCCTAAGAATAATAAATATTTCTGTTCTGTTTAAAACTTGGCAAGAAATTTGTGGAAACACGTTAAAAATTACTTCAACTATATAATTTTGTTGCTAAATAACTGATTTCAAATTTTGCTGCTGAATATTCAAATAGAATAAAAATGGAAAATATGACTGGGCTTAAAAAATGATTATTTTGATACTCGAACTCGCACTCCATACTAGTCAACACTCAAACTTTAGGTAAATATGGATCTGAATATCCGATCTCTAGTTATGACTTACCAACCTTTTACAAGTATATAATTATTGTGACATCAACACAAATTATATGGAAACTAGCGACCCGCCCCGGCTTCGCACAGGTGGAATATATACATATAAACCTTCCTCTTGAATCATTATAACTATTAAAAAAAACCGCATCAAAATCCGTTGCGCAGTTTTAAAGATCTAAGCATACATGGGGACAGACATATAGCGGGAAGCGACTTTGTTTTATACTATGTAGTGTTAAAAACGTGCAAAAACGTGCATGGTAAATCTTTAATTTGCAGCCCCTACGTCGTAGCCGCTTGCTACGGCGTAGCAGTTTTCAATTTCAGATAAAATAATGCATTACATACTGAATTACGAGTATCCCACGTCTGATATCTTAAATCAGTTTGAAAATCTCACTGTTAAACATTCGAAAAAAATCCGTTACAGAACGAGGCGTACGGATAGTTTTAGGTCAAAGTTCTTTCATAAAACAATTATTATGATCAGAAGATATATTATGTTTTACTAACAAGCCCTTACTCAATAAGTACCTTGATAACTTCGACAGGTACTTAAGTACTCGGGTAAGTAGCAATTGAACTATCAAGGTCATATTAAAACTATTTTAGTTCTGGTACTATCTTGATTAATAATTAATGAAAGGTTTGATTTTTAATTAAATTTAATTGCTTGAGCATTATCTTTTAGTTTAACTGACCTTCGACACCTGTAATTAATTTTACATCTGTGTATATTTTGAAACAGATAAATATTATTGCAATTTTATGTAACATTGCACCAGTTCAGTATATACATTTTTGATGATGATGAGTGGAAAACGAAGCCCAATTATTTTTATATTTGGAGTTGTATACTGCATTTTTAGATATTTTTAAAATAATCACTTTCATGATTATCTTTTACCATATGTGTCCCTTACAATATGTTGTAAATTCGTTGAAATGTTATTTAGGACTGCTGAATATTTACGCGATTACAATTTTCTAAAAAATTCTAAAAAATATTCTGGATGTAATAACGTCCGCTAATGCCCGATAATAACAATAGTTAATTGTGACGCGTATTTCACTACAAGCATCGCGGTCAAACAGCTAATAGGTCCGTTGCTTATCATTCGTTTCGTGTATGTACTTCGCTACATATATAAGTTCATATTGGGAACGTATCTACACACATACTGCTTTATATAATTTGTATTCTACTGTATGTGTCATACAGGTTCATCGTAACCATGCGACTGATAGCCAAAAATCCTTTTTTTTTTTTTTTTTGGATGGGAAATCAGCAAATGACCCCCCCCACTCTGGGCGGAGCGGAAGGGAGTGTCAGACTTGTACTGACTAAAACCCATCCATGTTCCTTCTTTGCCCTTTGTGTTCCAGGGCCACGGTGTCTCTTTCGAACAATCCCGCAGCTCTGGCAGGCATCGGCCCATGCGGACCCCTACTCGGTTGCTGACATCTCTTTGAGGCGCGCGTGGAACACGAACGCGCCGTCGACACGGCCTGTCGTCATAAGACGGCCGGACGGCGAGCTAGCCCATAACTCGCCGTCCACAGGCCCGCGCCTACGGTGGCCGGGAGCCACCACGTGACCCCCGACGCCCAGGGCGTCTCCCGCGGCGGCTGGGACGTGAGGTTCTTTCCCTCTCACGTCCCGCCACCTCCTTCACTAGCATGACTGCTTCACAGAAGGAGGTGACGGCTTCCCATTCCCTCTCGCTCCGGACCATGGCTTGAACCAGGGCCGGACGCGAGAGATCGCCGCCGCCAATCGCCGCTACAAGGACACGGCGGTGCTCCGCCCAAGCGGGGCAGACCTCTACGGTGTGCTCCACCGTGTCCTCCGGGCGATCCTCGCAGTGGAAACACCCGGGCGTTTCCTCCCGCCCGATTCGGTGCAAGAACCTCCCGAAACAACCGTGTCCGGTGAGGATCTGCGTCAGGCGGTAGGTGAGGGCGCCGTGGCGCCTCTCTAGCCACTCCTCAAAGAGGGGACTTATCGCCACTATGGTAGCGTGCCCTGCACGGGGTTGCAACAGTCGCTCTCTCCATGTCGCCATGATATCACGCCGGAGGTCTGTCCGCTGAGCGGCAATTTGCCGCGGCAGAGCCAGAAATACTTACCTAATATATTTCCGAATGTAATAACAAACCGCAATCGGTTATGTTTGAATGGAGAGAAAAAATATGTGATAGTATCTATTTAACGGCAGACTTCATCAGTAGGTACTACGAGTATATTTTGACACTCAAATGACGTTGTTAGAGGAGCGCTGTGATGTATCACCTGACGTGTATCGAAAAATAAATATGGCTACGGTAGTTCCGATTTTGGCCACACGCCAAAAGATCCATGTAGAAGACAAGCGGGAATCATGAATGAGCCTAAAGCATGAACGTACATATAATCATAAAACATGTTATATAAGCGTAGTAGCAACAATACTTGTTGCTAAAATCATACGTAACTAACTTGACATTTAAAGGGCCCCTAACTTCCGTATTATATTTTTTATGGGACATGCTGACTGCGTAAACTGGTTTTGTATAATAAGCTTTTGCCATCGGTCTCACCCGCGTGAGTCCCAAAATTATCCCAAAGGATCGTACCGGGTCAGGCCATAGGATCTACCAGGATAAAACCCGGTTATGGCCTATCCAAGTGCCATATGTAAATTTGTTCAACCGTTAAGGCTTGTAAAGAAAAACAAACGTGCAGCTATCAAGTTACTGCAAACTGTCAAATTTTCTCATTCGATTTTGAACTTAACCGTCAACATTTTATAGTTTAAAATCATTTGGAGAAATTTGATAGTGGTAACTTGATGTCCTGGTGACTGTACATGGTTACTACGAAATGATACATAGACAGGCAGACTTAGTTAATTATTCTAGTACGGATATCCATCGAAAACAAACTAAACATGGAACTTAAATAATCTGGAGTTATACGAAAACACGATTATTGTAAACCAGTTACTAATGAGGCAGCTTTGGCCGGAAGTCATTTAGTTTAACTCAAAGATAACATTTATGTTAAAGGACAATTTGAAAATAGTTGTGCCAAAAATACTAACAAGTAAAACATAGATGGATGAAGTAAACGAAGACTGGTCATTTTATTATTTTTGTTATGAGATATTGCTGTTATGAGGACTAAGCTTTTTGACGTGGAATCAGCTTGAACCGATCACGTATGACATTTCGTCGCATTTAGTTTGGCGCGGTATCCGAAACGAGTTGAATGACGTGTTACTCGCTTTAATTGCATGAATATAAAGCTCTTTCCGATCGGCTCAAGCTGATTCCACGTCGATAGGTGTGGTCACTCACTCATCGAACTTAATGTTCCACTATTCGATCATATTTAAGTTCCCTAAATGTGAATCTTGAACACTAACAAACTTCACAATCTCACAACCAGTGTACTCACAGATAACTTAAACAAAGGTATGGTACCTTTTCACCCTAACGACCTAAGTAGTAAGGTTGAAAAATGGTCGACCGTCAGTGAACTCGGTAGCACATAAAACTATCACAGAGTACACAAAAACACGTTTAAACGTAACACCAAACAATGCATTATCTCACTGTTGTTGTCATACTGACATAATTGAATACAAAAACAACTGCGCTTTGATACTCTGTGGCGCTACCGAGAACCGGCCACAAAGAGACACGTGTTTCTGCTCCAAAGGTCACCTTGTTCCTTTAAATTTATATTATTATGATCTGCAGTATTGTTTACTTGTATTTAGTACGGTACTTTATTACCAAGTTGGGGTTCTACTTAGTAACACGTTTTTAAGATTTAACATGTCTTAAAGAGAGAGTTACCCATGCTTATAAATTATCGACGTTAATCAATTTATTATCCATTCTTTTAGCAAGATTGCAATTGACTACCTGTTTTTAATATTCTGTTGACTTGCTAAGAGTGGTTCTTTTGCTAGACATTTGCGGAAGACGACTTACGCAATAAAAATTGCTAGTGGACATAGGGACACTTCGCTAAAGGATTTCGCCATTTACTCAACCAAATTATGAGGTTAAACTGTTCTAGGTTTCATTTAAAATAGACCTCTTTATTTGCAAAGCGTGTGTTTATCAAGTAATTTGTCATAGCAGGAAGCGACACTAAATTGGCTGTGTTTAATTGCACTATCTTGTTTTGCTCTATTTCTTGTGCTTGTTTTAAAATACCTAAACAGGAATTAAGTTTACCTAAAATCATCAATATATTAAATTCATCAAAATGTTATAAACATAAACAGCCTACGCATCTCCCTATCGAATTTTAAATTAATTAATTCGATTCAACCTTTTTGGTTAGATGAATGACATGAACTAAAGTTGGAACTGGCCACAAATCGTCAAAATAATGAGTGGATGCCATTAAAATATTTGTTTTTAATATTTTTTCTTTCATACCTATTTAGCATCTATTCATTTTTCTTTTTTTCGTACCTGTATTATTTTTAAATAATCCTGTATTTTAATACCAAACTTTTTGGTCTGGTTTCAGTACTGGCCATGAGCAATTAAAATGAACTATTAATTTCTGTCACATTACTGTTTTGTTTCCCTTGTTGGTAAATGTGTGCGCTTTTTATTAAGCAATATGTAATTAATTGACTAATTTATTTTACTGTTTAACTTACACAAATAAAACAAAATGTGTCTGTTATTATAAATTGAACGTTTCTAAACAAATTCTCGGGAAATCGTTCTGCTGTGACCTGTCTTGTGGGTATGCGATGTGGATCAAATGAATCAGGTCAGTTGAAAAAACTTTTTATGAGCATTTTATAAGAGAATGACCTCAACTATTTATTTTAATTCCCTCTGCATTTTTTTTAACTACGTTTACAATCATAAAATGGTATAAGTACATGAATGCTACGTCCCAACTTTTATTGCGCACAATACTTCCTCTGCCCACCCTATGAACGTGTGCAATCGTGACGCATAATGCAAATGATTTACTCCACCGTAGCACGAACACAACAATGTATTAACTTACTTTAAAAGAGCACGTTCCTCACACTACACGTAATAGTAACAGTATTACTAACGCGCATTTTCGTTCAACTGCGTTCTAAAGACAACCAAATTACACAAACGTTCTCTTAGACTTTATTAATCGTTATCATGGATGAGTTATGATGGTGATTCTTAACGTAGTAGACAATGTTACTAGACATAGTTTTTTTTATATAATAGCTACTAACTTTTCAATGGAAAATCAACTCTATCTTGGAGAAAGATGCTTGGTTTTGTACTCTGTTGTACAAAGTTCGTCTATTACCTAATACAGTAGGTACCTAATACCCAAATTTACTTTAAGTATTGCAGGTCCATTGAAATAAAACTCTTAGCTCTTCTAAATCGATTCGTACGAAAATCAAACCTGCGTATACATTGCTTCGAATTTTCTTGTCAAATAATGGCAGGCAGTCCAATGCCGGACTTCTCCCAAGCAGTGCCATCACATCGGTTATCCGCTTTCTATTCATTTAATACAGGGTGTAAATGGACCCTTCACGAAGCCGTCAAACAAGCATTAGGTACATCAAACTAAGTAGCTTTACGTAAAAATTATTGCTGGAAACGACTTGTTTATAAGGGTGATAAATCACTTTTTACGGTAAAACTCAATGTAACGCACTCAAAACATTATGCTGATAGATAGATTGAATAGTACGGGGGTCGAGAAGGTGTTTAAAGTTCTTACATTAAAAATATGTATTTAAAACAAAAATTGTGAAAAAGTTGGAACTTTGACCCCCAATATCTCAGTAACTAGAAGGTTCCCAGGTATGGTCAAAAAAGAACAAAAAAAAATGATCGCAATGACGGGGAGAATAAGTGCCTTTCGGGTTCGTTAAGGGTCTTGTTACATCCTTTATGTACCAGTAAGACGTACAAGTAAGTAGGTAATACACTGTGTTGTGTTTTATAACGGAATCGGTCCATCTCTGCGCGTATTTTGCGTGTCTACATATAGTAGGTAATACTAAATATTAGAATAAGATTTATTTAGTTAAAAATATAGTTAAATAAATATTCAATAGAACAAAGATATGATAGGTGAGTTTTAATAAAAACGACACGAAAAACTGCTAAGAAGACTGGTAATCAAAGTCGAATCGGGTCAATGCACCACTTCAACCAGTTGTTAATGACTACTCTATGAGGAGTTCAAGAATAAAACCAGTTTAGTCACACCATCCAAATAAAGAAGTAGTCAAAAATAGACTTAAGAAGCCCATGTTTATTTATTAATTACCACCGATATCTGTGTGGCAAGGCGTGAAGTTCGATTGAAGAAAGATTGTTTTTCAGTCCCGTATGTTATATGAAATCAATTTTAGTTGGATTTTTGGTTACAGCTTTTGAAGCTTGATTTGGTCGGTGTTTCCTATCCACACCATCACCAAGAAGTCTCACAAGTTGGGGGGCTAAAATGGCCGCTTTAGCAGAATCGTAATATTATACAAATATGAATTACATAATATTAACTACGTCTGTGACCATTTTAAGAATGTTTACGGCCAGTTTAGACCCCTGATATATCTTGCACCAGAAATCATTAATTTCGTTAAGCGTTAACCGCATTAAGTGAGTTTTAGTACAATCGGGCCTATATCTTTATTATGCCAATGGTTTAGTCCAAATCCCCTAACGATCCATAAACATTCAACGTTTCAAAGCGTAACAATATACAAACAATCCAACGCTTGTCTGTAAGAAGTGTTTTGTTTGGGTTACTGAGTTGGACCCCCCCTTGTGTGACATACATTGGGCACGTGTTCCACAAATGTACTTATGTTGTCCCAATTATGGTACTAATGGTAAAACACTATGAATAGCCATGATTTTATGTAACGATAGATGTTAAAGGGCATGTAACAGGCCATTGTTGAAAGGAACTAATTAATTATTCTTTTATTTATTATTCATACAGTGGGCCAAGGTGTTTTCAACAGCTAGTGACAAACTAATCTAAACAAACATTCTATGAAACACCCACCGGTTATTTGCAAGTCTCAGGGAAGTCCCAAGGCTGCACATAAAGACTTGCATTAACTGCTAAAATAATAAAATTGAAACTGTTATAAATTACTGTTTTATTTAGTCGTTATTGAAAATTCGTTTTATCTAACGCCCATGAGCTTTTTGCTATACTCAGTCGGTTAATGTAACATTGACCTCAACCTCGGCGCTCACTAGGTTAATACTCTCTTACAAACGTATGTAGATTTTTATGGATAGCACCTTCCTAAATTATTTATTTGTAAACCTATCATTAGCAAAAAAAATGACAATCTAATAAGCGATCATTGATCGTCATTAGAAGACAACAGGTCGAAAGAAATAATAATAACATTGGCTTAATGTAAAGATTGTTATGCTATTCAATAACATTCCACGGCATTTGAATCAATTTAAGAATGCTGGTAAATGCGATAAATACTTATTGAAATTATTTATCTTATTCAGCTATTCATCTGGTGACATAGCATGGAGATTATTGAAAAAAAAGAATAGAGATACTACAGTCCTTGGTATAATAATATACTTCGCCTGGTATTTTCTTCCCACGATGGCCCGTGACTACGTCCTTTTCAGTAAATTTAGGGACTCTCATTTAGTGAATGAATATAAAATAAATTACTAACTAGCTTAACTATTTATTTTAGTTCTAAATTAATTTAAATATTCAATTAATAGTTCATATTTGCTTTGTTAAGTTAAAAATTG
Source organism: Noctua janthe (assembly GCA_910589295.1). Classification (NCBI taxonomy): domain Eukaryota; kingdom Metazoa; phylum Arthropoda; class Insecta; order Lepidoptera; family Noctuidae; genus Noctua; species Noctua janthe. The sequence goes on from OU342561.1 coordinate 8,004,479, forward strand.
CATTTTGCTCGGGTAATTTAATCACACACCTCATCGACAGCATCGTAACTGATGACGTATTCTTGGGCCAATCACGTGACCCAGCTGTCACGGGAAAAGAATACCAGGCGAAGTATATTATTATACCATGCTACAGTCCTATAGCCCTAGCACGAGCGCGTGGTGTAAACGTAAAATAAATACGTCGATTTATTAATCGAAAATACAGTTAACAATTACTTGCAAATTGCTATTAAATTGTTTGCAACAAGCAATATCAGTAGCATCCATAGATATGAACAAATTCTTAAACTTATGAAAATATAATAATATGTGAAACGAGTATTTTTAACAGACTTCAAAAAGGAGGAGGTTATTAATTATTCGGATGTTTTTTTTTTAATTGTAATTAATGTCGACGTATTTACGTTACGTTTACACCGCGCGCTCGTGCTAGGGCTTCTACTCTGATAAAATTCTTCGTTCTTTTTCATTCATTTGTATTTCTTTCTACCCAGTCGATTACTATGATCATTATCCGTAGCGTAAGTAACATTAAAGGTAACATCCAGCTGATGTCTTAGTCGATTATCATTATCAGCATTTCCACGTGATTGTATAATGTTTGCATAATTAAGTGGCCTTGATTTAAATTAACAAATACCTATATATATACCTATAGCTTTACAATTTGCTTGGATATAGTTATCATATTTAATTAACATATTATTCGATTCTTACCGGTTTCCTGTATTAGGGTTACCTGTTTTGTTTCGGTGACGAGTGAATGGTTAATTTAAAAAAAAACACACAACTTGCATTTTGAGCGTTCTGCCAAAACGTACCAACCCACATCATAATTTCTCTCATTTTTCGAAGTAATTGTAATGCTTTTAAATAGTAAACTCTGATTCATTTTAAGTTTCCCAGAACATTCAGAATACTGGATAAGTTAGACGTATTCAACTGAATTTATGCGAGATTGTGGATTGGCTCATTATGGCAAAACTACGTCCAATTCTTGTTAAACAATAATTTTGCCTCTAATAGAAATCTCTTCAAAATCCATTCGTTACGACCAACAAAGATCTCATTTTTGCACGTAAGAAAAATAAAATATTCTGACTTAAGTTTATTTTAAGATGGACTTTAACCATATACTTCCTGTACCAAAGACACAAAGACTTGGACACACGTCAAGAACTCACTGTTTACTAATACCGGTCGGTATTAGTAAACCTTTAATACTAGATACCAACAGATTCTAACGGTTACAGCAACAAAACTAATGGCTGTATTTATAAATAGTTCATTACCAGTTTTGATAACAATTCATTAGTGGTTTGGATTTGACGTGTGTTTATCGACTTTAAATATGTGCTGTAAAGTTGAAAATTCAACAAATCGGAATGTTTTGATGAAAATATTGGCCGATGTACTTATTCGAATATTAAACATTGTGTGTGGAGTGGTAATTCAATAAGTATATTTTGTTTTAAAGTAGAATTATTGCAGTCAGTCCTGTTTTGTCGTGTATACTGTGCATTACTATTAAATAATTGAACTATTTAGTTTATAGGTGCATAACAAGTTATCGTAACACGCGCATAATATGGAACATGTTACGATAAGTTACTTATTTTTATACTGACCTTGCCTATGTTTAATTAAAAAAAAAAACATTGACTCTTATTAAAACTCGTAATAGATCAACCGTTCACACAAACGGTTATTAAACAATATTACTAACTTTAAAAAAAAAGTAAATGACATAACTTGATCTAGTAGGCGCGTTGTATTACAAACTTTTTTTAACACTCTGATAAGTTTAACACAGTGTAGGCGATAACCGGTCTTATTACTCACGGCTAAAATTATGTATTTGTGGCCCCACTATAACATAGGCCCATTATACATTACTACGTTGGCTACACCTATGTAGTAGTGATGTACTATTATTAATGATACTCGTATTTTTTAATGTAATCCAGCATCCAGGCGAAAAAAAAAAAAAACATTATATTTTTTTTTAAATAAACTTTTCCCCACACTAGGAATTTCTGCTGTATCGTGGGTATGTTTACAAACATTTAAAATCACATGCACAAACAGCCAGACCCGGAACAACTACCTGTAGGTCATACAAATATTTGTTCCGTGCGGGGTTCGAACCCACGACACACAGCGCAGCAGGCAATCGCTAAGCCACTTTGCCAACCGTGTCGTCGAGTACAAGGTTGGTAGGACCCCACCAACATACTGGCCTAGTTATATTTGTTTACTATTATGATTTATTGTTCGCTAATAAATGGTAATAGTATAATCATTCAAAATAACACGCATCGAATATAAACAAGTGTCATCAATAAGACAAACAGCCGTCATCACACGACTGCAGTGCGTCAGTAGATTAAAAGATTGTGATAATATTGAAAACTATCTAGATAGTCCGATTACCGAGAAAGATATTATTATCTCTGCATTTTCCACCTTCGACACAGAATTTGTATTCCTCAATGACGATCACATAGTCAAATCACCATAAATGATATTCTTGTTAATTCTTAATTGCAAATTAATATAAGATAAGTATATAAAAGAGAATAAGCAACCGTGTAGTGTATATGACTAAGGCAGACTACGCAGGAAAACAGAAATGCCGTGGTGGAATGCAGAAAAACAGAATAAATTACAGAATTGTTTATGGTTTTATTTGTAAACAATGAGGAGCAGTGAACTTTAGTCGACTATGCACTCTGTTTAGATACATCTAAACTATGAGTAATAATGACCATGAGTAATGTTCACCTTATACATATACGGTAGTGTATATACGTAAGTACTTTAAAGTAACTAGCAGCTTCAGTTCATCATCATTCTCTTGCCCTTATACCAATTCATTTGGGGTCGGCGCTGCATGTTTTCTTCTTTCATACTTCTATTACTCGTCATCTCATCAGACACCGTCTTTCTTGCCATGTCATTATTTACACAGTCCATCTATCGTTTCTTTGGTCTTCCACTCTTCCTCTACTCATATACCCATCCACATTCATACTCAAAACTTTCCTCACATTTTCCTCATTCCTCCGCATCACATGCCCATACCACAACAACGGATTACCACACAAGTTTTCAGTCACTGGCGCCACTTTCAGACTTCCTCTTATACATACTCGTTTCTTATTTTATCCATTCGCGTAACACCACACATCCCCCTTAGCAATCTCATCTCCGCCACATGCATGCCTTTCATTCGTCTTGGCAGCTTGTTATGTATCGACTTATACTTTCATTATTACACGAGTAAAATTTAGCATTTTACTCTAATTAACAAAGATTTCTCAACTTTATCGATATAGAAATTGACTCAGTTTAATAAATAACAATATTGGAATTTCAATGACAAGATTATTACCCTATCAAATATAATACTCTGGACTCTAATTACAATCAAACAATTTGACTAGTAGGTACCTATTTGGAGGTATATAATTTACACTACTTTATTTGCATGTTTAATGTAAGATTGGCATAGGAATGAAAGAGATAAATAAACCAAACAAATAAACAGACACACCTAAACACAGCTAAATAAATATACTTAAATTAAACACAGTGTTTATAACTTTATCTCGATTTACTAGACAACAATGGATAAGGTAAAAAACACTTTTTTTAACTTTACAAAGTAAACGTCATCTATAAATAATTTACTAGAGTTATTGTAAAAGTTTGTTATTTAAAGGAATCAAGGTCCCTTTCTACTGTTCGATGTAAAGTCAGATTAAAATAATCGCAAACACTTCACCAATTCAAAATTAAAGACTCGGATTATCTTGTATTTATTTTCTAAGAATTGCATATTTGCTTGGCAATGAAATTTATAAAAAAACTATTATAACTTACTTAAAGTTATAATAGTTTTTTTATGAATTTTTTATTGCTTTCAACGAAATCTTGTAAATAATGGAACCGACTTTTACCTCCAATATGGCCAATATTAGGTATCTAAAATGAATAGAAATACATTTCATAATAATTTTATCTGCACAGCATAAATTGACCACTAATAATTACCAAACGATACCTGTGATTACGTATTTTGTCGTAGAGGCGAATAGAGAAAGTGTCTAGACGGGAAGAAGCCCATAAAATGAAAAATCTCCGAAAAGTGACAATAAAATAATTCAAATGGTTTTAAATTCAGAATCCCGAATTGTCGCCGTTGTAATAGGCCATTCTCTTATCACTACCTGGCAACAGTGTTTAATTACCAGTTGTAATCGTGGTTATCACTAAATATGTAGATGTGTGTTATCTGTACGTCAGACCAGTCCCTCACAATGACTTGGTTAATCACTTCTTTGTCTGAATTGTTCCAAGAATCTCTTGATATGTGGAACGGTCAGTATCTCAATAATTATATTAGCAGACGTGTCATGATTTCGACACACTGCAAGTTGTTCCAACGCTAATATTAATAAACGATTAATAGTTTCGTCTCTGTCATACAGTTTTATGTGAGCAAATCTTCCTAAAACCCTATTTCCAAAAATTTGCAATGTTTCCGTTATCAACTACCTATAGTTATAGAGACCCACCCTCCTTTATATCTAAAACTGAGCTATCTGATCATACATTAATGCTATTATTGATTTTTTTTTTTTAGTAGCCCGTTCTGTCCCACTGCTGGGCAAAGGCCTTCCCTAACCCCTTAAATGATAATCTTAAAAAGTAATAAATTCGACAAGTTCTCATAAAATAGTAGACTTTAGACGGTGGTAGTTGCTTGTAAACGTACCCACGATACAGGAGTAATTCCTAGTGTGGGGTACGGTCATTTAAAAAAAAAAAAAAAACAAAAATGGTAACTGCCATTACTTTCATATTTCTGTTCCCAAATATAAAACTCGGTACACAAACGTGTAAAAAATCATCAGTATTTATCTTAATGCTTAAAATAATAAAAGATTTTGTAGATTAAAAATATTACTAGGTTACATTGTCTTGCCCCGCATATTATATGGTAGGCTTAAGATTGAGATTTATTTAAATGATTAATTATAATAAAGATATACGAGATTTCTTTCTTTTGAATGGCTTGAGATGGACTGTTTTTATTTATAGTTAAAAGATTGCTTTATTCCATCACCACTATGTGAGTTTTGTTTCAATCTTTTGTATGTATTATCAACATAAATTTTCAATTTTTTTATATTTTCAAAAGAAATTTATGTTCATTTAGTTAAATCGAAAACGACTAATAGGAACCTACTTATTATATTTTTTTACTGACGACTATTTTGCTACTTTAATGATATAAGATTATACATATAGAAATATAATACTATAATATAATTGATAGATAGAATAATAAATGTATTCCATCTGTGAATGAATTTCGTTAAAATATTCCTCGTGGAAGTAATTAACATTCATCAAGACAAATGTTTAACATTTTTACGTGTTTAGTCTAGAATTCCGTAAGTCTTGTTCAGATTGTTTTTACTTTAGCATTCACAACATACCTTTGTTTAGCGAAACTTCTTAAATACGTAGATAATAAATAAATTAATAATAAATACCTACCTAAATAGGTACTTACAATAGGTATGATGTAATACCAGATTTTATATAAAAGAATTGATTAAATACAATCACGGTTTTAGCCATTCAAAGTCAAATGCAAATATCACGTTTACGTATTAACAAAAATGATTTTTTTTATAATTTATCTCTGTTACTAAGGCAACAGTGGAAGAATTTGTAGTTTGTCAATTCTATTAATTATATTAATTTGACTACTATCCTCATACTGCCAACAAAATTAATATTTGACTATCTACCGTCAGCCAAAGTAGTCGGCCAACTTGTGACTATTAAAAATACGAAAACTACTTTTAATTTTAAATGATCACTTTTAATGGAAGGTCAGAATTATTAATGTCATTGACCGGCTAACATAACAACTGAGATATCAAATTAATTCGGTTATGAAGTTAAAAACAGATATTTTAACACGATTTTATCTTTGAATTACACGCTCTAATAAAACAAGGCTACAGTATAGTAATTCTCATGCTGAGTTCAGATACAAAGCACTGGAAATATTTCTTCAATACAAGTCCATAAAAAAGAACTAACATTCTTCGTATACTACACAAAGGAAGCAACATACAGGACAATTAATGGATATTTCCTCATGCTCCAAATTCTTACATTAAGCGGTGACGGTGAGTCAAAGCGTAGGAGATGAGGAGCCACCGGTAGTACTTACGTTGTTACCATTGTTACTTACCTCTCCTAATGATAATCGGCTTATTGTAGCTGTCATTTTATTATCGTGGAACACGGCACACAGTACAAGCATGTCAAATTGCCTTAGGCCATGCTTTATACAGCGAACCTTGAGGTCCAATTTTTTGAAGCACGCAATGATCAATTTTAACCGCACAGTCTGCGATTACAACTTGAAAGCCAAATCATTATATTTTCATGAATCGGGGGGGAACATTACTAGCAGAAAATGAACACATAAGTTTGTAAAAATAATATAGTTATTTACCTATTGAAGTTTAGAATTAAATCGGCCATTTTGAAGTGGTAAATTGTAATAGACTCGTCCCAAAATGGAATGCTGTCGATCTTGCTAATTAAGATTGCGTACAAATTAATTCGCGATAAGTAGAGATATAAACTCAACTTCCTACAGATTTATTTCTATCACTAATCTATATACATATATGTACCTACTTCATTAGATTCTTACGCAGATATCTATCATTGTACCTAATAGAATTAAATAAATCCTTGCACCTGCTAGATACAAGAAACTAAAGCTCAAATCTATAGATAACTATCTAAACGCTGCGTAATATAGGTACATAGATAAAACGTTGCCAAGTCTGTAGTACGATAAAGCATTAGGCTGTCGTATCGGGAAATTAAGTGAAACGGTCACAGGGTTAACTATGAAAAGTGGATATCTAGGTGCCTACGTACGTATGGGCTTGACGAGGTCGAAGGGATACCTACCAGTACCTTATCATACGTTTAGATAAGATTAGATTATCACTAGTAACGTATACCATATTCATGAAATGAGTTATTGATTTTTATTTTTGTGAAGGTTTCCGATAACTTACAATTAAAATATCGAAACTAGTGTTTTTCATGAATATGAGGATAAAAATAGAGGCCATAAGTGCAAACTTCACTAAAAGGTTTTCTGCAAGTAGGTAGGTCAAAGAATTTAAATGCTAAAACCGCTAGCTATAGTAACAAATGGTAACAGTGCATTTATACAATGTTCAGCTCCTTAAATACAGTACAAATATCAAGGCTTCGTCGTTGCCTAGTTTTTAGTTCGTATTTTAAGGTGAATGACTCTGAGACAGCTGGTCAAATATGACATTCGAATATGGTCTTCTTCATGTTTAAAAACATGCATAATATTATCATAATAAGATTTTAAAAACATTGCTTGAGTTATACAGTATAAATATTGTAAAATTGAAACTAATATCCAATTTACAAGTCGAGCTACAAAATCAATCTTAATGAAGAAGAAGAATTAGAGGAACAACAATGACTGCTGAGCATGAGGTCCTGGGTTCGATTCCCAGGTCGGGCAAAGTGTTATTGGGTTTTTCTATCAGGAATTTCTCAGTCCTAATAGCCTCGGAGTTGGATGGTTTTGCGCCCGTTTGATGGCAGTAGGCTTGCCCTCTATTACATGGGACTTAAACATAACTGCCGAAATGTGGGTATATATGATACACCTCTGCCTAGCCCTTCGGGGATTACAGGCGTCATATTTTATGTTATGTTAACAACTTACGTTGTGGTTCAATAAAGATCTAAAGATACATAATTACATACCAAACTAGCTAGCTTTAGCCTCCGGAACTAGCTCTAACTTGAATGTTCTCTTAATTTCAGAAAACCGACAAGCGGCAGTATTTCCGTCAATGGCCGCGTACGGAATGAAAAAATGTTCAGGCGAAGATCATGTTACATTCTACAAGACGACCAAGTACAAGACATGCTCACAATACATGAATCACTACGCATAGCAGCGGATCTCAAATTAGGAAATCATATAAGCGGTCAACAGAAAAAACGACGCGTAAGTGTTACCTACAAATTCAATAAAAGATTATTTCAATACTTATCTAAATTGATTTCATCACGCGTGATTCTTATCTTTTGAGGTCGAACCATAATAATATTAAAATGTTAACGACTTTAAAATAATCATATCAGTCTTAAATGCTAACTGTACCATATTACAAGGGCCTATCGATAACCAGTTTAAGGTTATTGAAGGAATCTAAATAAAACGCTAGATAATTATTAAAGACTCCTTTAAGGCTGTCGTTATTTATTTAGTACTTATTGTTTTATACTTGGCAGTTTCAGTACTGTCGTGTACAGCAAATATAAGGACTTGAAAAAGCTTACCGAGAACAGGAGCAAGTTTCTACGACTTGCTCCTGCGACCTATATCATAAAAAAGTGGATTTTAATCGAGCCGTTTATCATATTTTATTATGCAAAATGGCGACAGCCTATATTTTATTGTGTGTAAAGCAATTAGCATAACTTGATACTTTCAAAAATAATCACGTTATGTAATTGTAACCGAAAATTTATTTATTTGTCTACTAATAAGGTAGCCTAATTATTAATCTTTTTTTCAGGTAGAAGAAATAATCGCAGCCCTTGGTTTAAGTAAAGTAAGGAACACTAGAGCTGGCAATCTGTCTGGTGGACAGAAGAAAAGGCTAGCAATAGGTCTGGAATTAATCAGTGACCCTCCGGTCATGTTCCTAGACGAACCTACCAGGTAAATGGCTTTTATATGTCAACTACATACAATATTCAATTGCACGACAAAGAAAAGTAAAGTGGGTCTGTACTTTTTAGTTGGTGGCCTTGACAACCAATAGCATCCTCCCACTACTTCCTTTCGGGTGTGGCCAGAGGTGACTAAGGCACAGTATCGTAAAAATGCGAAGCAATGATAAAAGTATCAAATGTAGCTGGATAATATTGTGCTCATGGCCGTTGTAATGGTGAGGATCATCCTTCCTTGGCAACAGGCTTTGGAAGCCGTCTAAATAAAATAATTATATTATTGTTTATTAACAGTCAACAGAACGCGGTCTAGTTCTATTTATAGTATATCAACTGTCTACAAACTTATCATTAACATTGAAAACGGGATATTTACCATGTTTACTATTTGTTTTGAGTTCCCGATATTTCGGCGCTGTTGCAAGCATGATCATGGATAAACTGAAGTTTCTGCGGGGTGGTAATATCGGGAACATGGTAAATATCCCGTTTTCAGTATTAATGATAATGTTAGTGACCATGTCAGTTTAAAAACATATCTACAAACTGCTCTCAAACAACACGTTAATGTCATATGAAACATCTAAAAGTACAACTTAGGTAAATTCTACTAAAATAACGTTATCAAACACAAATCAAAAGGATTAGTTCAGGAATTAAATACCTATTCTAGATAACGACACACGATGTTTAGATACTATATTTAATTAAATTGTATTGTTTGAAAGATGGTGTAGTGTTTATTTTAGCACGCGTGCTAAATATCACACGACAGCCACGTTTATAATGAAATGACTCAGTAATTATGAAATGAATTTTACTGAAATTTATATAGTTCAATTACAGTTGTAACTGAAATTAGTAAGTTGAAGCATTTATTTATTACCACGATTAGTGACTCTGACATCATAATTTTAGAGGATTGACCAGAATTACGCTATCCGATCACAAAGTCTCATATGCGTGACTTCACGAAGCCGGTAAACTGAAAATAAATGTTAAGTTACATAATATCACGGCTCCTTGCCAAAACTATTTATCTGTTGATATTTTAATGATAACATTATCTTGATAAGAGGTGAGACTAAAAACATTGTAATTTAATCCAATATTTGGCATTTATATCAATTATACCTATTTATTGTTCATTATTACAATGTAACGTTCATCAAATGCATGAGTCTTACAAAAATATGAGTGATACTTATTTTATTTCAATAAATTATATTGTATACTGTAGATTGAATTTTCTTTTTATTGCAATGATAGCCTGACTTTTGAAATAACCAGATATGAAAATATTATCTTAAGATATTTTGACTACCTACCTACAATTGTATTTAGGAATTCTACCTATAACATTTAGGTAATGGTTTTTTGGTTTTTCATACAATTCGCTGAAGAAAACTGTACTTGCGTTTGGAATCCGTGATATTCCTAGTGCAGGCTGCATGCTTTATGAGAGTGTACTTACTAATGTTAGAAATCGTTATAAAATTACTGACATCCGACTGTTTTTAGAATCGGAAAAATAGTGAATAATCTCAAAGAGTCTCCAAGTAATGTCAAAGTAGTAAATGATTTAAGTATGATGAATATTTCGTTTTCTTGTTGAGATTGACCCTTTTTCTTACACTGTGAGGTAACTTTATTTATGCTTATTAATTAGAAACATAAACCAAAAAGTCCAAGAAACAAAAACCAAAAACTTCAACCTAAATATGTCTTCTTTCCAGTGGGCTGGATAGTTCAATATCGAAGCAAATAGTATATTTACTTCACCTTTTAGCGCGGCAAGGGCGGACGGTGGTGGTGACGATGCACCAGCCGTCCGCCGCACTCTTGCACATGGTGGACCGCCTGTATGCTGTGGTGGCGGGCCGCTGCGCCTACGTTGGCTCCGTGCCGCAGCTGTTGCCATGTTTAGAGGAAATGAACTTGATGTGTCCGCCCTACCATAATCCTGTTGATTTCTGTAAGTATACGATTTGGTTTTGGTCTGAAACCTGTAGTGACTTAGCTTTTTAACACCATGATGGTCAGCATCACCATTCAGTCAAAATATTACATAAATTTGAACACCTTCATATTCTTGCCCTTATCCCTTTTACCGCTATTATCCGTTGTCAACCGTCACGTTGTCATGCACTCCTTTAACTTTCATATCATCCCTCATACCATTACCATTTATCTATTAGATCTTTCCTTGCTGGCTTTTATAACATGTCTACTTTTATTTATATTTCCCTAAAATTCGCTTGTTACTTATTGTTTTCTTTTTACTATCCACCTAAATCTCTACTATTAACATTAGAGTTATACGAATAATTTATTCGTAGTATAGAAACCAGCATACTTATAAACCGGTCCTCACTTCGGAACCCGGTGTGTGTTGTTTTGGTACTTTTGAATATTTAATATCATAGCAACACTGCAGTATGGAAGGAAAGAACATTATTTTATGCGTATTCTTGTTATTTATTGATTTATCGTATTCTAGAAATCGCGTATTGATTATTAGGTTTATTAGAAAAATAAATGCAGATAGTTTTGAACACCAAACCAACATTTTTACACATAATGTTAAAGAACAGACGGATGTTTTACAAAAGATTATATTCTGTAAAAAAATCTTAATCACACAGCCAATGAACCAACAGCTGTCCAAACACACAAAATTGTGGGGTACATTCCAGCATTTATATTAATTCATACATAGCGATCACTCATACGAATTGTACGTAGTATCCCACTAATCAACTTAATTAAAACGAGTGTCTTCAATTTAGACCAGCTATATTCAATTTTTTTTTTTTCAATCTAACTTTTTTTCTTTTCAGTAATCGAAATCTGTGTGGAAAACGCGAGTGACCTTGTAGAGAGCTCAGGAAATGGAAGAAATAAAAGATGGATTTCAAACGTATCTCATGAGACTGATAGTAATATAATAGGTATGTGTTACTTAAATACTAATAACTATACGTTAACTTATAATACTAACTAAAACTTGGGTAGAGATCATATCTGGTTTTTGTAAATCGGATAAGCAGTACAGAAGCTGTAAATGCTCCAGCGGACAGACAGACAGACATTCTGTTTTACGATATGTAAGGATAGCAAGCAGTGGCGAAGGTTCCATACAACTCGGATTCCAACCGGCTTGCCTTTGAAAAATGGCACAGTCGGTATTCAATAGACAAATCATATAATCACTTTAAAGATATGTACTCTGGCTTACCTCTTACAAAATTGACCCTTCGCTACTGATAGCAAGTACATCTTCTGCGATTATCCTACGGTATGCAAACCATGTTGAATCCTTGAACCGATGACTATAACATTAGCACGTCGCCCTATAACATGATACGTACGGACTTCGTTCAATCAGACTAAATTCATTATAAAAAATATTATCATATTAATGAAAACCCCATACGATGAAGTGATAAAACAAGAATTTTATTTTATAAATTCCAAGACTACAATGACGAATGCCAATAATATTATTTTCATTTCTATTATTATCATCAAACAGAAATAGATGAAGTTACTACAGCATGACGCTATTGCTGAGTATTGTTTCCTTTCCCAAAGAAAGATAAAATAAAGATAGTTCATTAAACATCACTCTAATGTTCCTTGTATATCCTTTTTCAGAAAAATCTAATTTAGCTGCGTATGACGAGGTTTGCCTGACGATGCTGCCTCCGCCCAAAGAGGACCCCACTAGTAAAATACTATTAGCACTAAAGAGCACCTACACTACGTCGTTTATGAAACAATTCACCACACTCACAAGGAGATCACTATTGGTAAATTAGTCTTATTTATATTATTTTCCTGTCTTTGAGTTACTTTTCACCGACTGTAGTAGTAACTGTAATTTTAATAACTATTCCGAAATCAAAATCGGAATACCGTTAACCGAAATTCAAAAGAAACATCTCTTTGTGTACAGGTACAGAAAAAACAGTTAACAAAATAATTACCAAATAACAGTAATTCAATGATGTAGTAATCATTTTAAAATTATATGCTTTGGAGACGTTTCGTTTGCCTTTCATTTCTTGTGAAAGCTCTATTGCGAAATAAGGGCACTGCCCGATATCTTTTGCAATCAATGCTAAGTTTTTGGTTAATTTTCTGACTCATTCACTAGGTAAGTATCTAATCTCTAAAATTATCTTCTAGCGTGGTTTGGCTTGTTAAAAATACGTTCTTATAAGAATTGTAAGAGTTGTGCATACTTCATCTCTGTGTACTTTTAAATAAGTAAATACAAAGTTATAATTATTACATCCTTTCGTTTCCAGACAATATGGCGAGACCCGTCGTTCACACTGATGACGACGGGCATCCACTGCGCGATGGCGCTCTTCATCGGCGCTCTGTTCTACAACATCGGACACGACGCTAAAGACGTGCGCAACAACTACAACTTCTTGTACTTCAGTCTCATGTTCCTCATGTTCACAGCTTTCAGTGCTGTTACTATCAAGTGTAAGTATATTTACTTTATGTAGGTTTAGTAAATAAATTATCAATTCTTTGGTTCTTTCTTAATTGCCACTAGAACTGCCAATGGTTTGATATTGCTTTCTAGAAGGTCTAAAAATTCTGATAAACTTATAGATACCTGAGTCAATGTACTGAAGAAATATTGCATAGGGATAGTGTTTTTATGCAAGTCTTAATTTTAACTTTATTAGCACCTTGAAGTAGAGTGCAACAAGTTAAATGTTTTGTAATGGTTTCACGTACACATTCATTTTTGTCGGTGTACTTGAAACAAGAAGCTGTTAGCAATTACGTCTCTGACTCGGAACGTTATTAGGTCAAACGGAAGCTATAATTGAATAATTAAAATTTTATTTACACGATCAAACTGCAATGTGTAAACAGAGAGAATTGAATGACCTACTACATTGTTATTGTTTACTTGTGTATGTGTGTTTCCTACCAATAATACGGCGAAGTATTTTGAAATTGATACTCATATTAATCTTAAACGCTCCACCAATAGACTATTCTCTACCGCATTCGTGTTACTATTCCTTTGTTCTTACAACTACTTTGATTCCCATTACAGTTAGTAGGTACAATCTCGCCCAGAAATATGTATATCTAACGTGTTTGTGATTCTATCAAACCTCAAATAACTTCTTCTATCGCTGCAATAGTTTTAAAAATACCATTCCCTCCCTTCTCGACAGGAAGACAAATGACAATTCAATTTCTCACTTCCAGTTCCCGAACAAATCCCGGTGATCCGTCGCGAGCACTTCAACAGGTGGTACACGGCGGGAGCATACTACACATCGACCTTAGTATCGACGCTCCCGACTCAGACGGTGTGCACGCTGTCTTACGCGTTCATCGCGTACTGGCTCACGGGACAGCCGAACGAAATACAACGGTTTGCTGGATTCTGTTCCGTACTATTGCTTGTCTCCTATGTGGCGTTGTGTAAAGGACTGCTCATGGGATCATTGTTTAATGTCAAGGTTAGTTGCTTTAAAATATTCTCTTAATGTATAAAAATTACGTGTCATTATGTTCGTTCACGTTAATCTCCGGAACCACCCAATTAATTGTAATATATTTTTTTAATGAGTATTGTTGGTTCCAGCTTGAAAGATTAGTTTTGGACCCGGTGCGGGTCGCTAGTATAGTAATATTTTTGCTAACGTAATGTTTATAGTCGTAACACAGGCTACCTCAAAGGATCAAGATATGTAAAAATTATTATTGTTTGGCTTATCACAGTGTTCTCACATTTCAGAACGGAGTGATATTTGGCCCGTTCTTCATAATGCCGTTCACGATCTTCTCTGGCTTCTTTCTCCGTTACTACGACGCGCCGGCGTTCGTGCGCTGGTTGTTCCAGTCTTCTTTCCTGAAGCACGGCCTCGTCGGCCTGGTGCTCTCCATCTACGGCATGGACCGGCCAAACCTCGAGTGTTCAATATTGTACTGCCACTACGCATACCCCTCACAATTTCTACAAGACAACTACATCGTCGGCGAAAGATTTTCCATGCTATATGTTGCATTAATCTCTATTGGCTTTATTGTAAGTGTATTAGCTTTTCTAATTCTAAAAGTAAGGTTAAAGAACAAATGGTAATGTCCAGAAATGAAAATGTATTGAATTAATAATAGCGATTTTAAGACGAGATGTGAAAATTTCGGTTTCTTACTGAATATGACAATACAACTAGTCGATTCGTGGTCGCGAATCATAGAAGCATTATTTATTTACCATATTTTAACCAAACGAGGTTTTTACAACGCAACGTCGTAAAATGGTGTTCATAGAAACTGCGTGTTTCGAAATGGTTTAAGGTGTTCCAAAGTTTTAAAATCGCACATGATGTACCTAATAGAAATATATGTTATGATGTAATAAACAAATTTTAACATACTGTCAAGAACGATGTAAAAATATATTTGTTGCAGAATTGAGAAATGTCTAATCTGACATACAAATAGACTGTACATTACAAGATATGATAGACATTCCATTGTAAATATTGTATATTTTAAGTATGTGAGATGGGATCTAAACTCATGAATTTTGTCCAATCATCAAGAAAATACGTATTACGAAAAATATTTTCATTATTTTATCCACGATCATAGCATGCTGTTATGTTCTATTTTACAAGCTCAAAGAAAATGAAACTGTTACTCGTATAAAGCCTTTTACTTTGATTTTGTCCTTCAGACATTATAAAATTCTAATAATCAGATTTACCAAAACCTTTCGACAACGTTAAAATCTTGATGCTTTTCCAAACTTGATATAACTTTACTCATCAGAACCAGTGTTTGGATTAATGTTCAAATCTGAAATAAAACAAATATCACCTCATGGAGTACATCAAGGTAGTATTTCTGGCCCAACATTGTTTTGTTTTTTTTTAACAATTAATATCGTTGCTTTATCATAACATGCTATACTGTCTCATATGAATGGTAAAGCTGTTGTAAAGTACTCAAAAGAATAACAGAACAAAGGGTTACTATTACTACTAGCGGGATAACAATTAAGAATTTTATAAATGTAAATAAAACTATAAATGACAATGGGACTTTATTTAAATGTTGAATAAGACACCAGTTTTACCAATTGTGAATATTTTTTTATATTATTATTATTTAATGTATTAGATTATACATGGGTACAAAAATACTTTATGAGGTATCCTCGCCATATTTCGAACATTTCAACATTTTTGATTTATTTTTTATATGATTGTAAATGCTTGGACGGAGAAGAGGTTACCTGAACGTAGTAAAACTGTGTCAACAAAATATTTAATATATAATTATCAGTATCCCTTTTTTAAGAAGTTTGTTAAAGTCGCAAATTTATCTTTTGCGTTAAATATGTTTTTTACCAAAGTCTTGCCATAACGTTTATTAGTGTCATATAATATTATAAATGCAATGGCATTTAAATAAAATAAGAATGAATAAGGTATTCATAGATAAGTTTTTAATTAACATATAAATTAATTCGATGTAACTTGTCAGAAATGCAGCTGTTGTGATACGTATCAAAAGTTGTGTTAATGTGTAACATTTTTATTGCAAAAAATATTGGCTCTGAATGAGCAAATATAAAAAGAATAAATACACAGCTAATTGTAAGCATCATTTTAGTTATTTTTATTCCGTTTGAGTTTCTAAAATTATTTATGTGTTGAGCTAAAATAATATCTATGTAAGCTATAGAAATAATCTAAACAGGGCTCGAAAAGGACATAATTGAACGAATGTAGTTAATTTTTTCCTTGCTGCATTTCTGATAGATTTACAACAAATTTTTAGAATTGCATAAATAAACGTGTAAGATAAACATTAAAATTAAAAATGTAAATAAATGCGGTATGGCCGTGCGAATAAATAATGAAACTTTGTAATTATTTTATTTTATTTCTAAAAACCTCTTGACACTTATGTTGAGGACCAATCATCATCATGACGCTGAATTATGCTACAACTAAGTGGGCGCATCCCTTCTTTACGTTACAGTTATCAACAATTTCAGGTAAAATGACTACCTCATGTCTATTCTGTGGTGAGGATTTAAATGTCCACCAAAACATAATTCAAGAGAGCAATAAACCAGCTTCAGTTTGTTTCTACAGATTGTTGTTGATAAATAATACAGTTGATCCAAATACACTGCCTTGAGGGACACCAAATACCTTAATGGTGGTAAGCTTATTCAAAGGGAAATAAGGTGTATCGAAGTATAAATGTCCTTGCATAAGGTGGTCAGCATTACCTTTGTTTTCAAATTTCATGCTTTATTTTCTATCAAAATGATAGCACATAGATTCTACAAGTTACAATTTTACTACGTTTTCATTTAATTAAGTTCCACTTTTAAAATACAACCTAAACAACCGAGGGTGGATGATCTAGGTGTAACACTGCTTTCTACAATGTTTTTCGTGTTACTAGCTGATACGTGTATGTATTACCTACATTATCAGGAAACGCGATATAAGTACGTGATATTTAAATCTTAATCCTTGTGCAGTGAATATTTTGCTCTAAGCATCAAGTCCAATTTATCGTCAATAATTATCACACAGGACACTATCCAAATTATAATAAATTAATAAGCAAAGATAAGTAACACTGGCCATTATTGTGTATCTAGCGATAAATAATTGTATGAAGATAAATATAACACCAGTCGGTGTTCCAGTGTCCAGTAAAGTCTGCTAGTAGCGACTTGCGCGTTGATACGAACAGAGTCCCGCGGAGAGGAAATCTCGCGGTCTTGTGACCGACGAGCGCCTGCAACGCACCAATTTTCCAATTCCGCGCTTAATACGTGATAATCATTACCATCCGTCCCAGTTCTTGATATACCTACTAAAATAACGAAATTAGAGTTGAGTGCCGAGATGGATGTGGAAGCAGTTCGTGATGACATTAGTGTCGAAGATGGGAGTTTCATTGTTTACAATGATATTGTGTACTGCGTCAAAAGTAAATCAAGTAAGTGGGTAGTTGTAGAAGTTATAGTGATAAACAAAATTAAAGTTCATTCAAATCTTCCATCGAGTTACCTCATCTACCTAGGTGTCCCTTACGTGTCGCAATTTAAGAATAGTTTGCTAAAGTACCTGTGATGAAAAGTGTGTGAAGGTAATCAAGTTCTTGTTGAACGTTCGAATGGCTTTGTCCACAAAATATATTCTGTTGCGATTCTGTTAAAATATTTCTAGACTAGAATTGCATCTCATTCGGGTTCAATCATTTTGCAGGTGCCTAGTTTCTGTTTATTAGGTGAGTCTCACGTAGGAGGTATTGTTTACTACTCTTTCTCTGTTGTACTATGTTTAGTTTGGACTTGGAGATTTCCGGACATGAAAATTGCATCAGTTAAGAATATATCGTAAGAACTATGTACTAAAAATCACTTTACTAACTCAATAAGTACAGTGTTTTTAACCTGAAAGTATTCTAAACAATCTAACTCAGCCTTAGACAAAGTAGATATAAATATGCAAGTAATTGTACTGAGGTACCATGACGACGATTTACTTTTAATCCACATTATAGTGTGTAACATTAAAGTTTATCTAACTACAGATCTGCATAACAGCCTAGCCCTCTAACCCCACCGGTAGTTACGAATGTGTGGTCAAGTTACTATTTTTACACGCGTTAAAACTGTTGCAGCCATTGTTATAGTTGCAGAATTTATTGTTTAGTTTTTTATAGTAAATGTTTCTCCTAGATATAACAAATCATTTTTCATGATTGCTCCAGGTTCAGCAGTTTCCTCTCTCCAGCTAAAACACTAAGGTACTGGCGAAAGGAGGGCGTTTTGGGGGACTATCTAGTGTAATTTCTAACTTCATGACGTGCTGACTATCAGACTAATTCCAATAATTACCTAACTTTTGATTTTGATTTTAATTTATGCTAATCTTAATCCATATTATTTTTACGGAAACCAGCTGATTCCGTGCCGTCACTTGCAAGGAGACATATTTAAGTACATGCTAATCAATTATCGATGTAGATATCATAATAATCTACAGTAACAGATGCAAGGAAATCACTTTATAATTAAATTATGGAGATTTTAATATTCATACAATGTTTATCACTGCGTACCTTTTCCCTGTAGAGTAGACTCAGAGATAAGGTCAATTAATGAATAAATCTCGCGCGAACAACATAACATGACTGCACCTCACTTATCAAGTACCTACTATATAATACAATTGCAACATTTCACTGAAGTCATCAACAGTAAGTAGCATATGAATAGATTTCTATACACTACTACAACTCTTCGCAACTTGATTGAACAAAACTCCCCGATACACTAATGGTTTTTGATATACTGTTTGTAGCACTGGGGCCTGTGACTTTGTTTTTTTAGCGTAATAAACAGCGTGTACCATAAAAGTGAAGTCATATTTCAGGGTTTGATTCAGACAATCAAATTGAACAACTTCCTCCATAGCACCACAATGAAAATTGCGAAAAATAAATCAGCTGTCCCATACATTTGGGTCGAGTAGGTATTTAAATTATTTACTGGACAGCTGATTTTATTTTTCGCGATTTCCATGGTGATCCCGTGAAGAAATTTATCTAGTCTGAATCGTACCCTGAAATATGACCACACCGTCCTGCTATATGCTGCAGACTTAGTAGGTAGGTACCATTCGCGCTGACTACTAGCGCTTTAATAAACTTTACTTGTTGCTTCTTAACTTTTTAAAATTGAAAGAAAATCTAACAGTTTGATTTGGCACCACTAGCCACTATTGCACTATATGAATATAGTTTACAGAGTGTAAACAGACCCTTCACATAGCCGTCAACGAAGAATTCTGTACATCAAACTAAGTAACTTTATGCAAAAATTATTGCTGGGAAACGACATTTTTGTTTGGGGTGAAAAATCACATTTTACGGTAGGACTCGATGGAAAGCACTCAAAGCATTGTGCTGATGGATGGATTGAATAGTACGGGGGTCGTGGAGGTGTGTAAAGTACAAATCTTACATTAAAAACATCTATTTAAAAAAGAACTTGTGAAAAAGTTTAAACTTTGACCCCCAATATCTCCGTAACTAGAAGGTTCCTAGGTATGGTCTAGAACAAAAAAATGATCGCAAAGACGGGGAGAACAATTGCCTTTCGGTTATGTTAAGGGTCTATTTACACCCTTTTGGTTTATCTATAAACTGACCTATCTTAATTGTTATCGGAGGGAACATAAGCAATGTTTCTATTGTCAATGTTGTTGGCTTGCCTAGAGCTAACTAATTACATTAGACTGAGATACTCCCTCCTGGCTCAAAGTCGAATATCTTAATTACTAAGAGATAGATATTTAATAGATTCAAGCCCACCAAAAACTAATTAGTGTTCTCATATAAACCAGTGAGAAATTACACTTTTTATTTAAAGGAAAACTTCATAACTTGTGGAGTTATTATAATAATATATTTTTAGACTTTAAGGTCTTGTCCGGATTTGGGTATTACAAAAATAAACTGGTTGTATTCAAAACGTGTTTCCAGCTTTTAAAGTTTAACACTGCACGTGATATAAATTATTGAGCAGCAGATATTTTAAATCCGTTTTGGAAACCGCATCATGCGCAGGATTAGCTCAACTCACGGACGCGCAAGTTTTGATCAATGTAGTCACTTTTATGTATTGGTGAGACAACTAGAGATACATTTATAGTCTTAATAAATATTTTTCAATATACTTTCTCGAAAACTAGTTCTTATCGCACTACTATTAGGTTCAACATGCAACATGCAATGTATTTCACACATATGCATGCAATATTTTTCCGCACACGTGTGGAAATAAACATTTCCACAGATAACTAAACTTATAACAAGTCCAAATGGGTTCAATGACTATAGTCATCGGTGATTGTTTTTTTTTAAATCTCTGCAAACAGATGTGCGTCTTTACGGCGTAAAAATTTTTTGAGTGTTTAAATAGTGTTTATAAATAGAATATTATAGATAGACATGATTATTTAAAACAAATATTTACTTTTATGAACAAATTAACATTTATTTGTGTTCAAAATTCAAAAATATTTGTATTTTCTATTTTTCATATTAGGCTGTTTAACGGCATCGTATCTTTGCTTCTTCTTCCACCTGGCGAAAGCAAAGCACGGAAAAAAGCAAATTAAATTAAAGTTTCATAATAATTCCTGACAAAAATACTTTCCGTTCTAATATTTTATTTCCTCGAAAGTGTATTGTAAAACGTCGTTTGATACGCGTGGGGATTTGTTACTGCAGTTCTCAGCTCCCTAACAACCTCGCCTGCGGCTCGGGTGTTAATTCCGCCTCGAATGCAATAACAACGTTTTCCTACTTATATAAAAATAATTAATTAAGTCAGGAATTTTGTCATTTTCGCTTTCAACCAAGTACAAATTAATACGAAAAAGGCTTCCGTCCTAATAGTATTCATTCGTAAAATAATTTGAAGGAACTCATCGATCTTAAAGTAGCTGATTAGCCGGAGTTTCAAGGATATAGAAGGAACCTTTATTACCTTTTCTATAGTATTCCATTGTCGCCAGGACACATTGGTAAATATTTCTATAGCGGTTTCTACTAGTTCTACATGACTACCGTGGCATGTGCGATTGATAATAAGCCTCGTGAATTCTTGCTCTAATGGTTATGAGAAATAAAAAATCATAACCATATTCGATATAGGTAAGGCAAGTTTGTGGTGAAACCATTAATTTAAATTTTAAGATTTTGATTTTTGGTTTTGTGTTTTGTTTTATATTAAATTTTAAGCGCATACATGATTATTGTGATACTCAAATAGGGAGTCGAAACTGTCTCTCCTAAATACAGATTGCTCAGCAATGTAGCTAGGAGAGCAGCGATTCACCCATGAATTGGTTGTACCTACAACATGTAATTATTAATGCATACTTTGTAAGTCCCTCATGTACTACAAAACTTTTATGTACCTTAATAAATTATTATCAGCAAAGATACTGCCAGCATCACATGAATCAGCGTAAAACTTCTTCCAAATATTGAAAAAATATCAACACTAAACCGCAATCACTTACAAAACAAATCACTATTATGTTTAATTAGTAATCAAATTTATGTCACAGCACTGTTGTGGTGTGACAAAAATTCAACAAGATAATTTGACGGGTTTGTTTGTTTGTTTAAGTCAACAAGATAATTTGACGAGTTTGTTGAGAACCCTTCTCTACCACGAGTGTGTACGATGCAAGCGGTACATTCATACCGCGAGTCAGTCGCATAGCCGCCTGCGCATTCATCGCACGCGCAAACAAATCAATATCACGATCGAAATAAATCATAACTTTACAACTTACGAGTTCATTTAAAATCCTAAAAATGGATGTTGAACGTGGAAACCCTGATGAAGTTAAACTAAAATGTGACGTGTCTGTGTTCTCGGATATACACTTTAGGATTCCTAATGGTAATGTTCTTTTTTAAGTGAAAGTTTTCTTTTGGCGGCAATATGCTGTTCGACTAACGATGATGTAACTGCAGTGGTTGCGGGTTACTTTTTCTAATGATGGCTGGGTTTAAAAGGTAGATACTTGAGCTAAAATGTAGCTGGTAAAGGATATACGATATTTATGTCAAGGCTATAAAATCACATCCACTGATGGAACATGAAGGCGCAGTAAATTCGTTTACTTTGAAGATATTTTCTTAATTTCTCTTCATCAATGAGCTTATCGCTTTCTTCAATACCTTGGAGATTGTCCGGGTCTGTCTGTAGACATAATCATTTGAAGGCATTATCTGCTTCACCTTGTGCATCGTCGTTGGTACGTTTGGTGATTGACCAGCATAAATGTGCATTTCAAAACAAGTAAACAATTTTTTTTTGTCCGTTTGTGGTCAATACAACATTATCTACAAAATCTAAAATGTAGAATTCTGTATTCACAAGTTGGGTATAAGATATCGTGCGTAAAATGCAGCATGTATTTTACGCACTAATAAGTTGAAGAGTTGTTAACATCAGGCACTGGCACATCAGACACTTTCGATTAGAGATTAGAACTCAGAATTCAGGTTTCTAATAACAAACCTAACAGCGGTAGAGAGTTTATATAAACGAATCGAATGTCTGGTCATATAAATATGACTAGACATTCGATTCGTTTATTTAGTCAAAATCAAAACATTTATTTATTGCGAACTAAGTGTACAACGTGGTGTTATGTTAGTACTTATGACTTAGCAGCTATTTACAAGCATTGCAATTTATCATCCGCCTGCCCTTATCATCCTAAATTAGGATGCATTAAACATTATTATTACTTATGTCAATAAGAGCGAATTTAATACAATTTTTCAGGAATATTAATGTAATCCTTTTCAGGTAGGCAGGCGTCCTATATGTATTGTTTGTATAGGACAGATCGCTACTTTTTTTCCATTAGAGAAAATCCGTTATTTTAAGCTAGACTGTAAATATTCTTTTACTGAGTAGAAACATTTTTGGATAAAAGTTTTTAAACTATCATAGTCACATACAAATGGGATATTTAAATATCCCGTTTCTAGTGTTAATGATAATTTTTGGATAAGGTATAGATTTTGTTTTTTTTTTGGAATATTGTCACTTATTAAAATCTGGTTACACATAAAAGAACTGGTTCTTTTTATTTATTTTTAAACTTTTAATGCTAAAATACTCGTATGCAGACTACTACTGACTTATGTACGAATGTTTTAGGAGGAAGAATGTTCTAGTAGGAGCTCGTGGCTAAATAATAACACTCGGGTGGTTCTTCAGGTTAAGCCGCGCTGGCCTAGGTTGTTCCGTGGATGGGTGACCGCCCATTACATACCGAGTTTCCTCTGTGCCTCGGAATGCACGTTAAGCCGTTGGTCCCGGCTTTAATTTGTAGATCTTTGCCAGTCGTTACAGGTAGTTAGTGACAACCAGTTACATCAAGGGGTATTTTATTATCCAGTACTAACTGGGTTGTGGAGGTTGATAGGGAATCGCTCCATGTAAAGCTGGTATTGAGCTCCATCTGGTTAGACTGGAATAGTTATTTGTGAAATGATATAGACAGATGATTTGTGTATGAATGCATCCAACAATTGTTAGATGCTTTCAGTTTCAGTTTTCTTTTTATACTAAATGGGCTTACTCTTGACCTCAATCTAGTCCTGAGGACAGCGATGAGGTCGACGATGGAACGAAGAAGAAGAGAAAAGAAGAAGCCTATTAACGCGCGACTTAAATAGACTGCGGTCATAGTTTTTTATCTTAATCAATTATGCAGTTGAAGTTGAGTTGAGTGAATGGCGAGTACAGTCTGGCTTAGGTGCTACTTTCGTCAGAGGGTCGTCTTCTTTAAAAAAGTAGGCATTTTTCAACTTACTATAAAAAAAAAATATTTTGATGAGATGCTTAGCAGTTTTTTCTTGGTTTCACTAAGAGTAAAGACCCGTTTCACCACCTACGATTAAATGCTCGTTAATTTACCTGTCAGGTAATTTGATACAAATTTTGGTCCATTTCCGAATTTATTCGGTGAGTTGTGGCTACTCGGACATGGTGAAACAGGCCCTAATTCTTCTTCCCACCTAATATACTAGGAATTAGTGAAAGTCGTGCATTTAAGGGGACTGGTTTAAGGCTTTTTAGACGTTGAAAACGTGCTGATTTTCAGCCTAATTAATATGAATAAAAGATTTGATTTGATTGTGAATTTGGTTTTTGGGATGACAGTTGCGCAATTTTGATATTATTATTTGGTACAATTTTAGCTATTTAATTACTATATCAGTGGAACGCTTCATCTGGTTATCATTTCATTTGAGGCCATATTTTTTAGTCCAGCCTTCCTACGTAGGTCACATGTGACTATTATCTCTAGAAACGATAATTACAGCGTCATTTAACCAACATTTATCTATTGTTTTAGTTTACGAACCAATTTTGACGCTGTATAATGTAAATTATATTTAAAAGTTAAAAATAAGCAAAGTAACCAACAATGAGAATGAAATGAGAATTCCTTTAATTTTTACATTATTTAACTTAGACAAATAATATAAAAATTCAAATGACATTAACCTTAAATACTTTATTATTCATTACAAAGTCGTTACTTCTTTATAAATTGGCCATTAATTTCCATCGAAAATTGTTAATGACTTGCAAACGACAGTTTAGTGCAGTAAAATTTACCAGACTAAAAATTAAACGATTTATTACGCAATACTAGTCCGAATTTGATAATCATGTTGCTATCCTTCAAAAGTCCCGAAATAAATATTCAATAAATCATCATCATTCTCTTGTCCTTATCCCAATTCATTTGGGGTCGGCGCAGCATGTCTTCTTCATCCATACTTCTCTATTACTCGTCATCTCGCCAGACACCTCCTTTCTTGCCATATCATTCTTTACTCAGTCCAAATATTCAATAAATGCAGACATAAAAAATAATTATTCAGTAGATTCTTAAAGGTGGTTGGGAACCGATTTAAATAAATTCTATCATTATTTTTACACGGCTTTTTCACATTCTTTAACGTTAAGAGGAAATGCGGGTGGTCTTTTCTCCATACAAACGCTCTCGCCTGTTTTCTTTCTGGTTTATGACTTTAAAGCAATGACTTTTTACAGTAAAATAAATATCAACTTCTTCTATGTCTCTATGTTTTCCTTTTTGATAATACATAATCTTTATAAGCACTAGAACTTTTACAAAATGCTCAAAATTCCCTATCTAGACCGCTATCAACAGAGGCTTGGTGTACAAATTTGAAAACTATTAATGAAAAAAGAAAAACACAGGACACAGGATATACCTACCCTTCTTATTCAGTTTCTGAAATATATTTTAAATTGGTCGAACATTGGAAGAGGAAACAGTCGAGAGCCAAACCTCGAATTATGACTTTTTACTTAGGCTATTCAGTCGGATCTGCAGTTGTCCTTATCGCACCAATGTCGAAATCGCGCTCGCAGTGCGACAGCCCTGTAAGAATAAAGATCGTTATTTTCCAAAGCTGTTCCACTACTATTTTACAATTTTCTAGAAGCTATTACTCGAAAGAAGCTATAACTCGAAAACTATAAAGAATCGCGGAACACACAGGGGTATTTTCGGATACCCCGGGGCGTGAGGAATCATTTTTTATGACGTCACTTTTTAGACCATCCAGTTTTTTAACTTTGTAAGGCGATTTTCACACGACGCGACGCCGCGCACCGATGCGGCAGGTGAAGAAAGCGGATCTCACGTCGCATTAGCTTGTTTGTAATCCTTTCATACCTACCTCACGTACACCGCCCGACCGCGCAGACAAGCGGCTCAATCCGCTTCACCGCGCACCTCGTCCGCGCGATCGGGCCGTGTACGGGTGAAAAAGTCTAAGGACAATGTACCGATGCCCTTAAAGCACTATCTATGAATTACTTAATCTTTATTAATTCATATCCTTAACACGTTATTCTATAATCTTATTATCTTTGATCCAATGTTGCTATCAATCGCTTCTGATACCGTTGTTTGTACCAGATTGAATCTATGTTTTGATATGAATAGAAAAGGTAGTTTCCATGTTATTTTTTATAACAAAGCCGGCTTTATGCAATGCTTGCAACAACGCAACGGGTATGAAAATAATTCTGTTGACATTGTAGTTGAAGACTCCTGCAAATACTTGTAGTGACGTTTGCGCAATGTATGGAGATAACACTAAACAAAGGATTCATTAGGAAATATGTAATTATGTGGTTGTGGATTATTGTGTACCTACAACTTTATTGATTATTTTGAAGAAACACACTAATATTATAAATGCAAAAGAAAATCTATCTTACCTTTTTAGGACATTTCAGCTTGTACTACGTTCATGTAGGATAATATCAGGCCTCATCCTTGTCAGAGCCAGGAGCAAAAGTTATAAACATTCAACAAAACATAAGGCCCCTTAAAAAATCTCTCGGTTACACTTATGTAGGTACCTCAATTAACATGCCAATTCAAGTAGGAACCTTTTTATAACCTAAATATACCGGTTCTTGCGTACTAAATCTATTTATAAAAATCAATATCTGTTCGTACTATATAGACTCCTAAACTACTGAACCGATTTTGCGCTGGTTGTTCTACAAACCAGGGAAAGTGTTCTGAAAAAAAACATTAAAAAAGGGTTTGCAATTGGCATGCGCCAACTAGTATTTAATACAAATGTTAAATCAAAATATCTATTATCTACGCCTCAAGTTAAAATCGTTGACTTTGTAAATCCGGCTCCAATCATTTTAGAACATTATTATGTCAGAGATTACGCTGGCTACGAGTGTTAAATTGAAAAAGCAAATATTTGATGTAATGAAATAGACAAACATCTTCGTCTCCATATCCCCACCTCTATCTCATCTGCCAACTTGCTTATGTATAGAACTACAATAATAATAAGAATACAGCGTGAACCAGAAAGGTGTGGTCATATTTCAGGCGTGATTCAGAATATCACACTAAACCACTTTCTTCATGGGATCACCATTAAAAAACGCGCCAAATAAATCTGCACTCCTTTCGCATATGCTATAGATTTGGACATCGGATTTCAAAATAATGCAAAGAGTTCATCGGCAAACAGTGGCTCTGTCACGGATAAAAAACATAGGGTTAAAACTATGATTCAAGACAAGCATTGACATGAAAAAAAGCTACTCTCCTTCAAAATATAATTTCTTATTAATAGAAAATATTTGTGCTCACAAATATGAAGTAGTATTCTTAAACAAAACCACAACTAATAAATGCTAATTTCATGCACCTTTTCACACGTGACAGTATTGGTAATGTTGTTAATACGTAATGAATACTTTAAAGTCATAGAACAACAATTGATGAATAACCATTGATCGGAATGAGTAGCTCCATCATAGTTTAATACGAACCAAAAATATAATTAGCTTGGTAAATACGTACTTACCGTGTTTGTTACAGCAAGCAGGCAATCATAATTAATACAGTGTGGAATTTTGTAATTGGACTGTAAGGTACTTTAACCGTTGTAGCTACAAGAAAAACAAATTTTCACAACCAAAAAATGATTCCAATTCATCTTGTTTTTTTTTTTATTGCACAATGGGCTCTTGATCTTGACCTCGATAACGCCTGATGGAAAGAGAACAAAAACAACGGGTTTTTTTTTTTAAATTAGCCTACTCAGTCCCACAGCTGGGCAAAGGCCTCCCCAAATTCTTATAGGGAACAAAAAACTCTGTGGCGCATTCTAAGGTTTGAGCAATAGAAAAGCTAGAAATAGCAAAAAAAAATCCTCTACATTTCATAGGAAATGAAACTCCAACTTACTGTTTTATGATGAAACTTTGAATTTCGAACTTTTCCAAAATCTGTGAATGCAGATCGAAATCCTATAAAACAAAACAAAATTGATATGACAATTATATTTAAAAATTTAAATGGGACCACCGCGTATTAATATTCTTCCAAACAAAAAAAGAATCATTAAAATCGGTTCACAATATGTGAAGATATCGCTGAAAATACAAAAAAAAAAAAAAATCAGTCGACTTGATAACCTCCTCTTTTTGGAAGTCGGTTAAAAAGAGGAGCTCGTGGCTGGATAATAACAGCTGTTCGGGTCGATATACAGGTTAAGCCGCGCTTCCCTAGATTCTTCCGTGCCTCGGAAAGCAGATTAAGATGTTGGTCCCGGCTGTCAATGGTATATCTTTTACAGTCGATACGGGTAGTCAGTGGCCCGAAAGTCTGACAACCAGTCTTACAAAGGGGTATCGCATTACCCAGTACTAACTGGGTTGTGGGTCAAATAGACAGCCGCTCCATGTAAAATACTGGTATTCAGCTGCATCCGGTTAGACTAGAAGCTGTCCTTAACATAGTTTGGTCAAGGCTAGGCAGATGATGAATGATATGTAGAAATAACTTTTCCCAGTTGATCGGTTTATTATTAGAAAATGTATTTCCAAGGTTTCTTTTGGTCGTTTCAACCTTCAAACCGATCCTTCAATCCCTTAATCTGCTCCTTGGCAGACCCTAAGGTGGGGTCGCCATGAAGTGTTTGGGTCCTAGGGTCTATTAAATCAGAAAACCAACTCGATCGAATGTGCTTTAATAATTGCATAATGGGAATATTATTTTATAATGCGCATTAGAGTAAAGTGCTTACTTAGCTTAAAATTATACTCATATTCTAAAGGACCGTACTTACTACTTTATGCACTATTCGGGAGCATACATACACTTCAAGCTTTAATATACATATAAAGGGTGTAAATAGACCCCTGACGAAGCCGAAAGGCACTTGTTCTCCCCGTCTTTGCGATCGTTATTTTGTTCTAGATCATACCTTCTAGTTACGGAGATTTAAGGGGTCAAAGTTCCAACTTTTTCACATGTTTTTAATGTAAGATTTTTACGTCAAACACCTGTACGACCCCCGTACTATTCAATCCATCCATCAGCACAATGCTTTGAGTGCTTTCCATCGAGTCCTACCTTAAAACGTCATTTTTCACCCCCAAAAAAAAAGTCGTCGCCCAGTAATATTTTTTGCGTAATGTTACTTAGTTTGATGTACAGAATGCTTGGTTGACGGCTTCGTGAAGGGTCTGTTTACACCCTGTATATCTCTAAGCTCGTCACAAGTGTTGATGACCTCTTGCACAGTTTTTTAACATTCAGCATTTGCAAAACCTTTGCCAAGAAGTTGATGTACCTGGAGGAAAAATTTCCATACAGTTGTCAATTTTTATTTAACCCTGAGGTCGTCACTATTGACGTGTAGGAACATCTTCATATACACAAATTTAAGGTTGTTGCACTCCCCAGATCGTTTTTTGCAACAGGATCGCTTAATTCTTGACCTTTTTTAAAGAGTCAGTCCGCTGACGCCACGTAGAATAATTTATGTATGTAGCTGCATCTTACTAATATGTCGAAAGGGATATCGACCGACGAACTGTTACCACGGATTCAGTACATATCATTCCGAACCAGATAGAAATTTTTCAACTGTTTAAAAAAAAAAAATCAGCAGTGGTTCAGCATGCTGTACAGAACACGAGGTAATCGTTAGTGCGTCGACGAAGACGCTTTCTAAGTCCGAGTGGGGGAGGATTCCTCGACTCTTGAGTCAAATGTCGGCGTCTATTCTCACAGGTAACAATCAGACTTCTTGCAATTTTAATAATATTCTAATATCGTGTACTAAAAGTGTCTTTGTGATGGCTGGCGCTGTATCTGCTCGATACGAGAAGAGGACCGGTAGATGTGGCGACGCATGGGGGAGGCCTTTCTCTAAAAACAGAGGTCTTTTGGCTTAAATGATGATTACGATGATTGGTCGAGTGCCGCTAGTTGCACCACTATCATCTGCAGAGCTGCTAATGATAACAAGAGTCGAATAGTTCTCTGTTTGCATTGTGCACGTGCACCGTGAATCATAAATGTCCGGCACCTAATGCATCTATCTGATCAATGCGCAAGCCTTACGCGGGCTCATTGTTTGGACTAACCATAATCAGATGCGTACGACTTCATTCGAATTATTTTAATTAAGACACATGCATAAATTCAAGCCTTGGATTGCATGGGGTCTCTCTAGCTCTTGCCTTAGCCTAGAACCACCACCGCCACCTGCTAACGTTCCTTACCGTGGAAGGGCTCAGAATGATGTGCTGAATACATGGTAACCGTTTTAGCGTCGGTGTTCCTTCCACTTTGAATAGGTACTCTTTTTGCTTCGTCCACGTTTATACATTCATACACAAAAAAGCTCGTTTAACTTTTATACTTAAGTTCCTTAAGGCCCAAGAGACAAAAATGTAACAACCCGATAAACGATACAACTTCAACAGTCAATTCCCTGAAAACTCTTGTCACAATGGTTCGGGCCGGGGGTCCTAAAGGCTTTGCTCTTCTTTTGTTTTCCGTGACAATCTTTATTTTTAGTGGTAACTAAAGTTGCAATCACTACCAAGCCAACAGTAGGTAGTGTATCGTCGTTGAAACCCTGTTTGATGATGGTAGTTCCAAAACTAGAGCGTAACCACGTATACCGCGTAGGCGCACGTACACACGGCCACACATCTAGCTTTACATTTCCAGTATAACATGCCTTCGCTTTGTATAGATTTTACGGACAATGAGAAATGCTCATAAACTGGTACGTACCTCTACGCGATATATACATATTTTCATCGCTAAAATTCACTACCTATATACAAAAGATAAACGTTATTTTAAATGATTAATATCACAAAAAAAAAACTCATCAATTTATTTGAAATGCATTAAAATATTAGCATTATTGTACCTGAAGTTGATAAATTATTCAACAACCTTGCTTTTACCAAATTCGTTTTATTTTGTTCCCACGACAGAAACAAAAACACAACCAATGGAAGAAAATCACAAATAGTAGAAAACAAACGAAACTAGTACATAATTAAGTAACTATAAGAGATTAATTATATTTCTTAATTTATTTTTATGAAAAAAAAAGGAACTTTAAAATGTTAAAAGCGTTGATAATTGTTTATTTATTTATTTATTTATGTACACACAAAATACTCAACAAGACATAACATTAAGATAGAAGAGCACAAAGGTACTGCTTTTGTTTCTTTCTGTTTGTTTTTTGTAATTACCTTGGCAGGTAGGTAGGTAAGCTTATTTTGTACAATCTATCTCACTATACTTTATATTTCAGCCCTTCTATATTTTTAATTGTTGTTTTGTCATGTAAATATTTTTATTAAGTAATTTTTCCCACCGGTTTAGTGAATACAATCCATTTTTTGTTAATCTTATAACTTTTTTGTAATGGTAACTTTTAAATGTCCTTTTATAATTAAGTAACGACTCTGCGAGTGCTGTGCACTTCTATAAGTATAGGTATTTAAGAGCAAATTCGGTCTGGCCAGTCATATAAGGGCACACGCAAGGAAATAGCATTAAAGAGCCGCCGTTACCGAAATCGGTAAGGAGGACAATATATATCTACTTTTATAAGTGACGATTTCACGAGACCTTAGGGTTGCGCCTCATTTAGCAGCACGGAATCGCATTTTTCTATGCCCCTATCCTTTTCTATCGCAAATAACCACCATTTGCTAAGGAGAGAAACTGAGCGTGCTACCGACCGCATCTCATGCACCCCACTCCCGCTCTATGTTCCACATCTAGACCATAGTCTAGTATAGCATAAGCATAATCAGCCTATAATGTTCCCACTTCTGGGACACAGGCCTCCTATCTATGAGAGGGAATGGGTTATAATCCACCACGCGGGCCCAGTGCCGTTTGGTAGATGTCACATGTCTTCGAATTTTTGGTTTAAGGAGATGCCGGTTTCCTCACGATCTTTTCCTTACCCGTTTCGTCAGTAGTGGTGATGAAATAAATTACACAAAGTAATGCGCCTGGGTTCGAACCCACGACTTACTGCTCGCAAATCGGGGCCGCCACCAGTAGGCCACCACTGCTCTCAGTATAGTATACTGCATTTATAATTTTCTATTCAATAAATAGTCCGTTTACGTCACTAGCAATGAAAAAGAAAAAACTAGAAAAACATCCTTGATTACTAAAATCGTAGTTTTATTGTTTATATAAATTTAACTACGTAGAATGACAACATCCTTCTTAAGACTGTTTACAACTTTGTAAGTTATTCTCCGTCGCACCGCGCACGTAATTAGCAGATTTAGATGCAACTTGCGTGCAAGAATGCACAAACTTAATCTACCTACTGTATACAGAATTCAAAATATTTTTGTTGAGGGCATCAACAATTGAAATTGTTTAATTGCCTTAAAACCTTCGGTACACACGGCGGCACATAAAACTGTACATTTCCAGTATAACTTGGCCTCGCTTTGTAAAGATTTCCCATACAATGAGTGATCCGCATAAACTGGTTTTGTATAGCTTGATTGGCCGTCGTGCGTACATATTAATTACACGAACAATAAAATAATAAAAACACTTGTCTTTAAACAACAGAAGATACGGACATCACGGACCTGTAAACGCCCCGCTGCCGCTGAAGGGCAAAGGTCACTTCTCAAATAGATAAAACAATGAGCAGTTCGGGTTAATCTCTTGAACATACAGTGCTACAAGGATCTTTTGCCACTCAAATGACGTTGTTGTTGTTGGTCAACATTGTGATAAGTAGTAGAAAAACAAGATGGCGGTGTTTGGTCAGATTTTGGCCACGGGGTTCAAGATCATAGTACATTGTACACCTATAATAAGTCTTAGCGAATTAACGATGTTTCTCTCTCTTGTCAGTGCTGTCTCAGATTAGCTTATATGTTAAACGGCATTTAAAAGTCATATTTATAACTAACCGGTCGGTAAATACCCAAAAACCCGTAACATAGGGCCTCGATCAGGAGGAATCCTAATATGTCTATGAAAGCTAGAGAAACCACGTCCAATAAAGCTGTAAAGTTTTTAATCATTATTTTATGAATGCATATTTCTACATTCATACATAAATGTTATCAAATACATGCATTTATTTTTGCATGAATTGCAATCTTTGAATAACTTTACCTCAGAAGTCAACTCAGACACAGCCAAAACGGGCTACCATACGTTATTTAGATATGAAAGGAAATGATGACGCACAAATAGTTAGATTTTATAATGTCAAAGTCGCTCTCATAATTCGAACATTTGTGACATAACATATTACGTATTATTACCATTTATTGAACGGGACATATCCATATCAAAATACATTATCATAACTGCTGAAACTTCCGTTTGATAGTAAAAACAAACATTTTACAAAATATACTTTTGTTGTAGAAACAACTCACGCATGCCATACGAACCAGCGATAATAATTTAAAGGGGAATTATAAAACGAGCGATTAAAAAAAAGCTTTGCGACTGATGATGACATACTGTATTAATAACTTGAGCGGTATGAATTTGAGTAAGCGAAAAATTAACTAAACTAACGACGAATATTGATTAATAATAAAATCCAGAACAAGCTTACAAAAAGTGGATTGTGATAAATCCATTTCATATATTAAAATTTTATCCGAGCGACTACATTACTAAGTGAGCGACTGGAAATACAGAGAGGGCAACTTTAATATTAAGATAGAATCGATTGTTAGGTTAGGTTAGGTTAGGTTAAATATTAAGTCGCTCAAATATTATGAAGCTGCTCATTTTGTATTTTAAGTAACTCAAATTAATGTTTGTAAGATACTATTCTGTTGATTTTTCGTCACTTACAGTCAGTCGCTCACTTAGTAATTATATAACCCAAATTAATTAATTTTGACACTTAAAATTGTAATTTACAGTCACTCGTTTTATTGCTACCCTAATTTAAATAACCTATTATATATTTACCCACAATGTTGTAATATCTTAATACTGATATCTACGTACTGACACATGTAATCCGAGATAATTCTATTACAAATAAAAGGATGAACATTCATTAACAGGTCAGGACAGGTCCACTCAAATCTGTGTGGTTATTTCTTCAAAAGACCATTCCAGACATTAATCTACATGGTCCTCATATGACTTGAGAAATGTCTGGACTTTAAAAGAGACGGTGACCTCTGAGTTTGTTTCGGATGTTTCTTCTCAGAGTACGGAACACCGGCCCCATCTAGTTTTAAAACATAACATGTTGACATGTAAAAGAGTTTTGTAAACCAATTTACAGAAATAAATATGATTTATGATTTAAAATCATGGACGTAAATAAATCTTCAAGGCTTTAGGTTGCCTAGGTTAATTTTAAAACTAGACAAGGTTTGTAAGACAACTACACTTGAGAATAACCTGTAGATGAATCTGCAGCGATTAGACCATTACTTCTCACAATCTTACTTAAAATGCCAAATGTTAATTGCAACAATTAAAACTTAATTGTTGGTCTTGACTTAAGTGTAGACAGCTGCACACCTCTTGAGAAAGCGATATTTAATTATAATAGCATTAATTATAATAGTAAAACATAACATCACGCCTGTAATCCCCGAAAGGTTAGGCAGAGGTGAATAGCTCTTAGTAGATACACCCATATTTCGCCAGTTATTTTTAAGTCTCACGTAATAGGGGGCGAACCTATTGCCATAACCCAGGCTCCAGGCAGGCTCCGTTACTGCTACCGAGTGAGAAACCCAGGACCTGTTGGTCCGCAGTCGCACTTGCGACAACTAAACCAGCGAGGTAGTCTTTAAAATTGGTACTTACAGCAAAAACACAAAGGTTATCGGTATAGGCACATTAAATAGTACCGAGTAAGCTTCCACCGAGTTTAATACAAATATCAAGAATCACAATACATTATATATACATATATACATTCGTCATCATAATTCAGCCATTGCATTGCCGCAACGACCAGTCCTGTATTTCTCGCATTCAACAGAATCCCACGATCTAAACGTTCTATCATCATTACACGGTTAGGATGTCGTTTTTCCTTAGTTATTAATATTCAAATTACAGAAAAGTTCCACCAGTCAACTAATAAAAAGAAATACCTAAGTATATAACTAAAATTCAACCAGTCGAAGCGGATAAAAACGTTAAGGTAAATAGCCATATCAATGACCAGTTCTTATAATTTAAAGTAAAAAGAAAAAATCCGTATAGTTATATTCACATCAATGTACCTAAGACTAGTTAATAGAAAAATCTTCGTATTCTCATACTTGGCCGTAGAGGAAACAAGAGTCTTTTTTTTCAGATGGCTAATCATCAAATGACCCCCCCACGCTCTGGGCGGAGCGGAAGGGAGAGTCAGACTTGTACTGACTAAAACCCATCCATGTTCCTTCTTTGCCCTTTGTGTTCCAGGGCCGCGGTATCTTTTTCGAACAGTCCCGCAGCCCTGGCAGGTAGAGTTTAGAGCCTTAAACATTACTTTCTGACATTGTCATTGGCTCCATACTTAAGTATTACAAAGGATAAAACAATAGGTACCGGTATATCAACAAAAAACAATCATGTCCTAATGCGGAGAACACTTAATTAGTTTGGGATATACACGCAGACAGTCATTGAACTTTTGTTCTTACATCCGTTGGCAAAGTCATGTTTGTAAAAGGTTTTTGATCATCG
This sequence comes from Noctua janthe, assembly GCA_910589295.1. Lineage (NCBI taxonomy): Eukaryota > Metazoa > Arthropoda > Insecta > Lepidoptera > Noctuidae > Noctua > Noctua janthe. The sequence goes on from OU342561.1 coordinate 8,040,514, forward strand.
AAGCGATCTTTTAAACCTTTTTTTTTTTGTTCACAGGAAAAAGTTGGAGGAAGAAACCAGACTTAGTTGATGATCCAAGTGATCCAAATATCATCCTTCGTGGTGCCTCGGGAGCACTCAGACCTGGGCGTATGACCTTCATACTAGGCCCTTCAGGAGCCGGCAAGACCACATTAATGAAAATTTTAGCAGGAAGAAAGTAAGAATATTGATGAAAATATTAGCTACCACTTTTATACAGGGTGGAAGGAACACCGACGCTGAAACGGTTACCACCACATATTCAGCGTCGGTGTACTTTCGAACTTGTATTAAGCGCCAGCTAGCGAGCGAGCGAGGCGGGCGAGGCATCGTTTCACGTATTTTCGTACTTTGGTTCACACCGCAAACTACTGAAAGAGCCGAACGAAGTATGAAAAGACCCTCCCCCGCCTCGCTCGCTTGCTTGCAAGGTGCAACCTAGCTAAGCTATGCACAACGCGTGTATCTAGGATTGCATAAGTCCGGAATTCAAAAATTAAACGCAAAGCACAATCCACAATATTATATTGTTGCAGTTGTTGTTTGTAGTTTATTGGTTGTATATGTAGTTTTTATTATTTATATTTTAGGCACACGGCAATTGTTTGGAATAAATGTTGCCCCATAGGGAATTAATAAACCTTTGGGAAAAAATCAGATCAGAGACGGTTCCCAGATCTATAAAAAAGAAAAGTCTGGAATGTCTTCAAATGTCAGGAATTCCCTCCTCCTCTTTTTAATAGATCTGGGAACACTACGTGTACCTGGCTTGAAAAAAATGAATCGCATAGCTTTCTCCACATCCTGCATAGCAGTAGACGGTCCGACTTTAAAACTTATGGCTTTAATAATGTTTCGTAATTCACCGATAAAACACTAACTATCTAATAAAAAGTTAATTACTCTGGGTTTGTTGAATCCATGCTTCGAGCTTAATGATTGTTAAATGTTCTTAAATCTGATTTAACGTAAATCTGTGTCTTAACACACAAATATTTACACTCTCACATTCGCACTCACACATTTAAATTTACACACACATCTACTCACGCATTGCATTAATGCAGTTTCATCACCCTATTTCCACTTTTATTCGTTTGTTTGAATTTTCATTCAAAGTTTTTATAAACAATTCATAATTTTTTAATGCTTGCAAGCAGATTTGCAGCAGTGCTTTTTATTCTTGATGTCGAGATAAATTAAGACTTAATTATTGAATTTATTTAATGTGTATGCGCACATCTTCAAGGACAATTTTAATGACAAAGTAAGAAAAACGTTTATAAATATCTTAACAATTGAAGTCAAATCTCTAATCAGTAAATAACATTTATTTTTGAGTCATTAGTCATTATTAATTCTTTTGTATTAGAAAATAGACTAAAATTCCCTAACGATAATAATCTATTGTCATTTGTGCGTACCTACCTAAAGTGTAATTATTTATTTTATGTGCATTAATTAAATAGTTAATTAGGTATGAATGAAGGTCATGAATACAAAAACTAAAATTAGGTGTTAATAGGAAGTATCTACCTACAGGAGTAGGTCCTAAACATAACAAATCCCATACATAACTAAAATTATTGGACAATAAAAACTTTGCACATTGCTATTCTTAAATTGAGTAAGTCATTCATGTACCTTTATAAAATAGTATAATAATATCATTCCGTCATCCATCAAGAAATAGCCATAGGCTAGATAGGTACCTACATAGGCTTTTGTTTATCTCACTATTCTTAACGTCTTGTAAAGTGAGGTAACAAGCAATGCGTATTCAAAGCACATCTTTAGGTACAATGTTTCTAAGAATTCGTTCCTACAAGATATTTTCCTCCAGATTGACTAAAATATGACACAGTATAGTTACTTACAACATTGATAGTCATTTTGATAACTTAGTCCCAAGTTTTAAAACCTTTACGTAATACTGACTTTGTGCTACACGTTTTGCTGTTACTGTCTTTTATTTTCTACTCTCAGAATTAACATAGCTTCTCCTAGGCCTACTAAAGCTATTTGCATATGTTACTATTCTTAATTATAGGTATAAATCAAACTTTAAACCTATTTTTATTACATTTATAGTTTTGATTAAATTCAGATAGGTAGGTACCTATATTATTAATTCAAATTCATTTGAATTGCAAATTAATAACGATTTACTGGCGGGTTCCAAACAGTATTTGTGTTATTGATTACATTGTAATTACGCAAATGGCACTAGAGTCAATGTGTACTATGACAGACGGTTTTTATTGACACTATTCTCAGTACTCACTAGCTACTAGCTAGCTAGCTTACTTTTATGATCTAAGAAAGCTTGGACCCATAAAAGGAAGAAAGAACACCTCATAAAGGGAACTAACTCACCGCTTCTTTAATTAAAATCGGTTCAGTAACTTAGACGTAAACCCGTACAGATTAAAAATCTACGGTATAGGGGGTAAACGAAAACTAAAGTTGTATATGTGTGGGTTACAGATTTAAACTAACCAAGTCAAAGGCCCATGGGCGGCATAAAAACTCTAACACCAGTGTGTCGACGGAAGAATCGATAAAATAACAGATTTCTTTTGTTGATCTATCATTTTGTCGATTCTTCCGTCGACAAAACCCTTTTTCTACGGCAGTCATGCTACGCGTGCAGGTTACGTAATAACCATACGAAAAAGTAGAAAGAAAGATTCTAACTTAATTAATTCGCAAAATATAACAAAGACCATTTGTTACAGAAAGACAGGTGTAACGGGTAGTTTGTACGGTGCAGGTCGTAGCTCAGTGCTGGTGGCTCAGGATACGACGCTCATTGACACCCTGACTGCTGAGGAGACCCTCAGGTTTGCCGCCAGTCTCAAGCTGCCGAATATCTCCTACAGAGAACGTAGCAATGCGGTAAGTACGATGAAGTTCGTCCCTTGTAATCAGTAATGCTTAGTTGGATGAAGACCTTTCGACTTCTGACAGTGACTGTTAAACGGTCATAGATAATCTTATGATCACTGGAAACGAAGGTTTTAATGTGTTCACCGAGGCACAAAAGGCCTCAACATGACATGTCACGTGTGAACTTTAGTCTCGTAGATCAATAGTTCGCTTCGGCTATTTAAGCGCCGCTCGGAGTAATTAATTCTTAAAATTATTAAAAAAACGTATTTATTGTGGTTTTTTATATTTAGAAATACTTGTGCTTCAGGTATGAGTTGTTGGGTCTACGCCATTTTGTCTTTTGTCATTCTGTTACACAGCGGTCCTCCTTGGCTAACTTTTTCTTAAATGTATTAGGGTCGGCTTTCGTCTAACAAGATGCAGCTGAATGCAGATGCAATGCAGACTAGCACCTATTTCACCTTGAGCGACTTCCACATCCCAATTATACCAGTTTTTTCACCTCCTGCAATCAGCATTACTAAAACTGCCTATCCAACTGTTTCAGATCAATGAAGTCACAAAGCAGCTTGGTATACATGAAGTCCTGAACACAAGAGCGGGTCGCCTATCAGGTGGAGAACGAAAGCGGCTCATCATCGCCTGCGAACTCCTCACAGACCCCACTATCATGTTACTAGATGAGCCTACCAGGTAAACCTAAGCTCGATGTACTTAAAAATAATTAGGTACTTCAAGACGATTGGTACACGAAACCACTAGTCCATGCGGCCGTGCGGTGAAGCGGATCTCACGTCGCATTTATAGCTTTTATCAAATCCGTTTGTGCCTGACACGCGAACACCGCCCGGACGCGCGGACTAGTGACTCGCGCCGCTTCTCCGCACGGCACACCGCCAATACATTTACTTAGCCTGTTAGCCACTTCCACCTGACCACGTGGACAAGCGGTGTCGTGTGAGAATTTTTGTCATAACACACAAACTTCAATTTTATCGACAAAATTAATTTATGCAAATTAGAATTTTATCGTTAATTTTAATGTCGTCATACACGTATACTTCAATAAAAGGATTAGTCGGATTAGATTGCACTTAATATAATGAAATTGTTAATTGATTTCTAAATCGGTATTTTTTATAAATTCATCAAAATATCTTGTAAATTGATTATAGAATAAATCCGCTCTAAGAACTTGTTTGAAGACACGCTTTATAATACAACACACGCTCCCCACCGTGGTACCGTTTCTCCATCCAATTATAGAATTATACCTTATAGAAAAAAACATTAATGTTTGGTACTTTGTAATGTCGCCGTCGTAGCACCGTTCGTAGTCTCGCTACAAGGTTTCCCTAGCTACATAACGTAGTATCTAGAAGATTCCCATGTTTTTTTTTTAGTATTTTAATCATTGTCTACATGCATTTTCCTTTTCCTCGTAGCACCATACGTAGACCTGCTACGACGGCAATGATTTTCGTAGCATTGAGATCTATAGATATGATCTTCTATAATTATTTGCTTGTAACCGTGATCGATGATTAGTTTTGTACTTACTACCTTTAAGACTTACATTTTATTATAAGCATTCGCTAGACTATGCAACAAAAAAATACTACTAACTACGATTCGATTACTGTTCCAGCGGGTTAGATGCAGTCTCATCGCTGTCCGTGGCCCGAGCTCTTCACACAGTGGCCCGCAGTGGCAGAACTATAGCGTGTGTTCTTCACCAGCCTTCATCACAACTATTCAACACCGCTGATGATGTCATCGTGTTAGCCAGTGGCAGGACGCTTTACGCGGGCGCCATAGCAGATGTACCCGCTGCACTATCCAGGGCTGGGTTCATGTGTCCACAGTATTATAACATAGCTGATTATTGTAAGTATTTCAGTAATTTATTACTGATACAGAAACACAAAAATAAATATTTTCTCCATATTTTATTGTTGTCACGGTAATAAATTGAGATTTAAATGCGTGCCAACGATAGATAGGTGGTATTTTTTAATAATTCCTGAAGACAACCACTGCTGGTTAATCTGTTATCATTTCAACGAGTACCTAATGACGAAAATAAAATCGCTGTCATCACACATTTTACAACAAGAATTAAATAAAGTGCTTAAGAAATTGCTATCATCTCTGTTCAAGGCTATAACTGATATCTAGGGGTTTGTTCTGATAAAATTTTATATTTTGCGCACACATGCAACAGAAACCAATTTAGCACGCTATCCGTAACATTAAATATATATGTTCAGAAGACGGCCAAAATCAAGTGGGCCTGATACAGGAAGTTTTGCGTGGTTCCATTTTGGGCCCTTATCGATCCTATAGTCCAAACAGGAGTCACAAACACTATAATCGACATTTCAAGGTTAATCAAAGACAGGAAATATTTTAATCAACTCTTTCTAATAATTAAAACAAGGGAAGTGTTGACACACTTCTCTCGTTTTAAATAGCCGAGTTCGAATGATTAAGGGACTTCGCCAAGGCTCCATTTTAGGTTCCCAGTTTTCATGTTCCCAGCCTGTCCGATTATGAGTAATGCACAATTTAAAAACGTACAAATGTTCTTAAGTTATTATTATTTCACTAGTTTAAAATCGTGGTTTTTCAGTATTAGAGATAGCAAGCAACGAACACGCTGGTGACATGAATCTCTTGGAGAAAGAAGCCAATAGTTATGCTTACGAGATGAGAAAGATCGCCAAGAATGAAATCCACAATGGGAAAGGAACAGGTAACTTAATAATTATAATTATCCTAAATCTGTAAAACCTAATGGTGGCGCAAGAGCAAAGAGACAGATTGGTGATGGCGACAATACGACCAGTAGTGGTTGCCACCTTAGAATAATTAGACTCACAGTGATAGTTTCATTCAAAATTCAGTCCAAAGGTTTCTTTTTTTGTTTTTAGTAAAAAAAAAATAACGTTGCCCCACACTAGGATAACCATAAGCAGCCAATCGCTCAGCTACTGCGCCAACTTGCTTTCAAATTCAGTGGTTACCACCATTTTTATTGCTACTAACAGAACTTAGTGCCAGATTTATGACAAGAGGCTTGATCCTTACCACATGGGGTTTAAACATAACTGGCGAAACACTTAACCTTCGGGGATCACACGCTTATGTTATGATATTTTACAATTAGAAGTTTTTTGTAGTTTCCTAATAATTAATTTCTAAGTTAATTAAGTTAACTCAATGTTCTTTAAAGTTTTATGTTAAATGTTTGCAGAGTATTCACCGGAATCAGTAGCTCTACTGAAAAGCGCCAGCCCCGGTCCTTCGAATGGATACTCCGCCAGTATCTGTCAACAGTTGCACGCGTTGCTTTGGAGATGTTGCATAGGAGTGGTCAGAGACGTCCACTTGACCCAGGTACGAACGTACTAATCAACGAGGTCCTTGATGATATTTTCACCACCGTATGAACGACATGCGTTTTTCCCACGATGCTCCAAAATTCAAAGAGACGTGACATCCACTAACCCGACTCGACCCGCGTTATGGATTACAGCCCGCTCCCTCTCACAGAGAGGAACCCTATGTCCCAGTAGTGGGAACGTTATAGACCGATTATGTTAGAAGCTACAAGACAATTACGCCAGTTCGTGCAAATCTGCCTATACAAGAGAAAAAGCCCATTAATGCCTACAAACTTCAAGTCTTCCCTATCTTGAAGTATCAGCTTATTTTACTTAGGTACTCCTCCACAGTCACCGATAAAGAGGAGTATTGATTGCCACTCATCATTAAATTGCCTCGTTAGTCTAGCGGTCGCGAGCACTATACCTACTGAGCATAATGCATAAATTCAAGCTACTTTTGAGGAATTTCTCTGTGGCAATCCATAGCCTAGACTTTTGGGCATAGCATAAGCATAGCATAATCAGCCTATTAATGTTCCCACTGCTGGGACGCAGGCCCCCTCTCTATGAGAGGGAATGGGCTATAATCCACCACGCGGGCCCAGTGCGGGTTGGTAGATGTCACATGTCTTCGAATTTTTGGTTCTAGGACATGCCGGTTTCCTCACGATGTTTTCCTTCACCGTTTTGAGAGCAGTGGTGATGAAATAACTTACACAAAGTAATGCGCCTGGCTGGGTTGGAACCCACGAGTTACGGCTCGTAAGTCGGGATCTCCACCACTGGGCCACCGCGGCTCTCTGACTTTTGGGCACATGGGCGAAATGTGAATATATTATTGTATAGGAATACATGTGCCGATCCCTATAAGGAAATCAGGCGTAATGGTATCTTAACATCATAATTAAACACCATTGTATAAATATTTGCAGATTCGGCTTGTAAGTCACTTCGTCGTGGCATTGCTTCTTGGCGCCCTATACAACGGCGCAGGCGCAGAAGCAGGACGGATGATGTCAAACACTGGATGTTTGTTCTTCTTCATACTGTTTCTTTTCTTCTCGAATGCCATGCCTACTATACATACATGTAAGTCCCTATTGATACTAAAATTTTACACCTCATTAGTCTAACTCCTGTTTTTACTGACAACACCTAAATATGATTGTACGTTGAATTTTCAACTTTTGAAGCTGGGTCCAACGTTCAAAATATAACAGTACGTTTTTGCCTAAACATCACATTTAGGTGTCGCCTAGTGAAAACGAAGCCAAATTACGCTTCTATTTTTTTTTTGTTTTTAAATGTAGCCAAATTAAGAACCTCATCCTTTTTAGAAGTCGGTTAAAAAGGAAAGTCTCTAAAAACTCTACCTACTTCTTTTCAGTCCCCGTGGAAGCAAAAGTGGTCCTACATGAACACCTGAACAGGTGGTACTCTTTGCCAGCATACTGTGCTTCCAAAATCATTGTGGACTTACCCATACAGGTATGCTAAGCTTAAACATTGAATCCCATTTTCTTTCAAAATCCCGTGATATTCATTTATAACATAACATCACGCCTGTTATACCAGTTAGGCAGAGGTGTACCTAGTAGCTCACCCACAATTCGCCAGTTACCTTTGGGCGAGCCTATTGCCATCAACCGGGCACACAACCGAACTCCGTGGCTGTTACATACAAATAATCATGGAAAAACCAAATAACACTTTGCCAGACTCGAGAATCGAACCCAGGACGTCGTGTTCAGCACTCGCGCTTGTGACCACTCGACCAAATTATCACTATATCATCAATATTCATTTATCTTAAAGCAATTAATCACTTGGACTATTTCAAGAGTATGGCTAACTCAGATGGGATATTATACTTTACACACTTATTACATATCATATTACTTGTCTAATGGTCAGATTTCCTGGGTAATAAAGGGTCAATGACTTTTTAAGACTCCAATAAGTAGTCTAAAGAGCAAATAAACTGAAGTGCGTGTACAGCACTTGACAACATATGTGCTTTAATAAAACACTTGAGAAATACATAAGAAAGCTTTTCATGACCCTGAAAAACTTTTACTTTCAGTTCTAATATTTCATCTTTTTTTGTTTCAGTTATTATGTGCGACAGTATTCTTATTCCCTGCGTGGTACTTGACTTCTCAGCCAATGGAAATCAACCGTATGGGACTAGCGTGGCTCACATGTGCACTCGTCACCATATTAGCTCAGACTTTCGGACTTGTTGTCGGCGCATCTTGTGGAATGAAGGTAAGAATGGCTCACAAACACGTTAGATGACTAGCAAGGTCTTCGCCTTTTGGTATAATTACTTTACTCATTGGTCTTCGCTGTACAAATGCCAGCACATCAAACTACCCGAAGTAAAAATTTCCCATCAACCTTGAACCTAATGCTTTAGCGATAAAATTGAAAATCTAACAATGAAATTTGACATACTGTAGTAGCTTAATGTGCTGGTATCTGCACATAAACAACCCTCGATAAAAAAATGGGCAACAAAAAGTGGATAACAGTTTTCGGCTGATCTTAATTTTGGAAAAACTTTGTTATGAGCAAAATGTGCCTACGCGGTACACCATCTTCACGAAACCGATGGTATCATCACTAAACTCGTGATTTGCTTTCAGCTGGGACTGTTCGTGATTCCGGCGACAAACATTCCAATGTTGATGTTCTCAGAGTTCTTCATACCGTACCGAGAGATGCCTGTGTACCTCCGACCATTCGCCACTATTTCATACTTACGCTACGCGTTCGACGCTTTTCTGGAAACCGTGTATGGTCTTGGTCGAGGAAAACTACCCTGCTATGATGTATTTTGTATGTTCAAGGATCCTAGCAGACATCTAGAATTTTTAGGTCTCTCTCGGAACCTAAGTGCTGACTTTTTTGCCTTGGTCATATGGATTGTTTTGTTACAAATCGCACTGGTGTTTGTTTTACTATTAAGAGTCTATAAGGCTTGCAGATAGGTTTGAATTCTTGTTCATAGGCTAAACTCTTATGGGTCATTTTGTAAATCTCAAATTAAGAACACTGCATCTTAGTTCTGCAATTTTTATTTTAGACGTTATTTCTTAGTCGCAAAATCAGGGGTAAGAATATCGACGCAGAAATAGTCAATTTCGACCTCGATTCGCAGACATACATAAGCAAGTACCTATTTGTACGAAGAATTCTTATGTTGATCTGATATAAGTGGTAAATGCAAGATTTTAACGTTTCTTTTTATTTAGATTTATTATAATAACATATGAATAAGTTTCTTTATTCAAAAGATCAAGAAATATTATGAATTTAAGCGTTATTATTTTCTACTGATATTATATACAATCGTGAGATTACTATGTTTTCGGGTGCGGTACAAAATAGAAAGAATCTAGATGGGGTCATAAATAAGTTGAAGAAGGACCCCAACAACTCTGGGGTGTGATAAAATGTACCTAGGTAATTTAAAATACTCTTACACGACATGAAATTATTTTATTGCATCAATTTATTTTAATTGATATTTGTAAATAATGTACAATATTTCACTGTAGGTAAAGACATCTATAGTCTGCACTATGGCTTGATACTTCTATATCAGACAATATTGCGAAGTGTGCGAACAATGGTTGAAATTGCAAACCAACTTTGTCTTTGTCATTTAGAGAGTGCCCAGCATACTACATGATAACAGTTCTAGACAAAGCGAAAAAAGGTCAAATTAGATACATTCAATTTTATTCTGTTAGTGTCTGACACTTGCCAAAATAAACTGAGCACTATAATATAATCTGTAAATTAAAATACAAAACACAATTTTAATTTTGTATGTATATCTAACTAGAATATACAAGGAAATGAATCGCTCGAAATTCATTCGTGCGAATAAACTTTGCCCTCGTTGTCATAATAATATCATTATCATAAGCAATGTCGTATGTTATCACTGGGCCAGTCAATAAACAATGAATTTACGAAAATTATAAGATAACAATTGAAGCTACCATTGTCTTTGTTATGAAAGGTTGACTCGATGAAAAAGCTCTCTTTATCTTAGCCAAGTATAAAGCATATTTATATGATTATAATTAGTTACAACTAACATTCAGTACAATTTAAGTATAATATTATATTATAATATTGACAATACAACTATCTACATTACGTTACAAAAATACTGTCCAGACTAGACATTTAACACTATGCCGAATATACAAACATAGTTACTTGGTACGACGTCAAAACTACGACCATTTGATGAAAAAAAAATATATAAAATGACGTTTCCACGCTACAAAAATAACGTATCTACAAAATGTTTCAGAAAGAATTTTATACTTTGTTTTATTTGAATATAGCACCACGGTAATCTTCATGCAATGGTCGTAGTTAAATTAAAGCGCACGTGAGTAGAGAAAAGCGAGGTTATAGAAAGCCACCATGGAATTTCTTACCATTTCTTCTTTAAAGGAGACTAGGCTTTGAAGTGGGCAACTAACTTCAATTTTCTAACCGTCCAACTCTCTGACAATTGGGTGTGTAATATATGGCATAATAACAGATAGTATAATATCACTTGAAATAACTCTCACATGATATAATTTTCATTTGCTATAAAAAACAAACAACCTAATTTTATGAGATCTAATGTTATATTTCATATAACCTTCTTTTGCTCTAATAACATTTAGTATAACGTTCATGTCATATAATTTTCATATTTACTAATTTTCAGCCAAAATTCTGTAATGAATAAGTAAATATCAGGAAATATGATACTGTTATAACCTCATCTAATGCAAATGGTATGTGACGCAGGTTTATGGTGTTAAGGAGAAAGAAACACAAAAAAAAATGTTTCTAAATTATATTAAACGTTAAACTATTTCGAAAATTATAGTAATTGAATATTAATTCAAATGTGCATTATAGAAAATGTTCATTAAACCACATAAAATTAGGTAACATGAAATTATATCAATAATTCGTTTTATTATTTCATCGTTATATTTAAAAAAAGTATGTGAAATGAAATTAGGTCATATGATCATTAGAACTTTTATTGTTATTTCAAACGTTACACACCCCAGACAATTCGTCAAATTGTCTGTCAGATAGAATAAGTTTTGACCTGTAAACGACAAATGCTTTGAATAAAACAAATCCCCATTTCAAAAAGTTTAAACATTATTGATTGAAATGCAAGAAACGATGCTAAGAAATCGCTCCCGATCCGCTTATCGTCTGACGTGCGCTTTACAGCTATACTAAAAAGCTGCTATGTAAAGTCAGAAAAAATAATTGTTATGCAACTTGGCTTCCAACTTAAATAATCCGTACCTAAATACAGTTCACAACTGTCGTGTAATGGCTATAACACGGAAAATTGACGTAGGGTGCAATTTGCTTATGAATTATTTTCCCTGACTGAACATAAATAATAAACATGAACTAAGAATACAATTCTAAATGAAACAAAAACTGAGTAACACTTTGTAACAACAGCGTGCGCACTTTATTACTATTATGAAGGACTCTTTCACATATTTTTTCACCAAAAGTGCCTGTCAAATTCAGATGTAAACAAATTGATTCTTTAACTTGTATATTATGACCTAATATTTTAATTGCCCTTTGGGCGCCGTGGAATGTATCTACAACTGAGCGCTACCATTTTGTAAAAGCATTAATACATGAAAACACCTCCATGGAAACAGCTCTGTAGCTACTTTTAGGTTCTGATATAATCATGTATGGAGGTCGAACATCTTACTATGTAAAAACCAGTAAGTAGTACCACTACACTATATAAAAAAAAAACAAGAATTTAGGAAAAAAAATTAGGAACCAAGTGTAAATAGGTCTTACATAACTATTTCATACAAAAGCGGAAGTCCAAAAATAAGTGCGTTCGTATCATACATCTCAAACTTTGACTCATTCACAGCCTCTTAGGATCTAAGCGATAAAACTTATTGTAAGCTACTTAGGTGAATGTGGTGATTATTTCAATAATTACACTTTTTATTTTTATACATCATGTTTAATTTGTGTTTTTCCTGTACATTGTGGAGCACCATTTTATTTTTTATTATTGAATTCTGATAATTATAATCTATTTTGATCATTAAATGAAGATTATATGATTTCTAGGTCAAAAAACGGGAACTAACTATCAATTAATTTGGAACACTTGGTAATTTTTTAACCGATTTCAAATGAATGATGTTTTGCATTGAGCGCATTTTGTATTCATTACAATCTTGTAATTTCGTCAATTTAAAACAGTAAATTAAATTAGATAAATGCTATTACTAAATACTTCGTTTTAGCGTTACACGTTTCAGACTAGTGGTCACTGATTAAAATATTTAATTCCTGAATCAATAAACTCAAGAAAAACAAAACTCTTTCTCAATGGAAAAACACGATAATCATTTATACATATATACATATAGATGTTACCGGCCAAACCCGATTTCAGGCCAAACCAATTCAAGTGTTTATCGTGTCAGGATACACTAACACAAACAAAGCAATTACAATGCGCCCAACTTTGCTGTGGGGCTCATCGGCCTTCTATGCGCCCTCGGCTCGCGCGGTGGTGGGTCACAGTTCTAACCTAACCTAACCCATTTAGTCAGAGTGCCTAGTTTGGCCTAAAATCGGGTTTAGCCGGTAACATAGATACCTACAACAAAATCTTTCAAGCAAAGACCGACCTATAGCAATGAATTCGGTAAATACATAATTCTAGACAACAAGCAAATAAATTTTACGTCGATTATATAAAAAAAACAGCTGTTCTATACATTTCGACCCTGTAGAATACCTACAATATAGTAATTCGGTATGAAAGAGTAGATTTATACGCTGGGGGTCTAGAACCATGAACTGAATTCATGGTAACAAGTTGATGCCACTTACACAGTATACATGTAATAGGTATATAATATTTTAATGTAAACTGTAATGTATAAATAATCATTACGAAGAATCAAATCTCTAAAGCAATGCTGGCATAAATCAAACGTCTCAAATCCCTCTATACATTTAGTTATATCACTCTCACATAAATTTTTAATGTTAAGCTTTATAAATCTTTGGTGAAATTAATTTTTTCCATTCTTCAATCGTCAGGTAACTTTTATCGAAACACGATTGGTGTTGGGTACTAAGAAAGTAATGTGTCGATTAAAAAGTCGGCGCTTGATCACATAAACTATGAAATAAGTTCATCTCTTTAGTCGTCAATATTATGTAACGTTTATAGCGTATCTTTCACAAAAACCAAGGCTACTTTGGCGGACTTGGAAAGTTACTACTTTCAACATGTAACCCATGATATATCTCGGTGCTACACAATTTGTTCAAGATGTCTCCCGTGACGATACTATGATGGTATTTCGGTAAGACTTTTCAGATTACTGCAATAAAAAAAAAAACAAAATAAAAATTAAATTGGCAAAATAAAGGGTTGCCATACCACAAAAAACAATTGTATGTTGACATTTTACTGACAAATAAGTGGTGCATCAAAAGAACTCACCTGCAATATTCTGGAGGCAATTTCAGTGTCTTATACCACAATACTATACTTAAAACAATACTCCACGTCCTTAGTGGTCCAAATATCAGAGACATAGTTCCATATTCCAGCCAAAAGAAGTAGGCTAATAGCAGCTGTATTGACAGTAAAAAGATAAATGGCAAATTTTTTATCAGCCGCTTTACTCCCATTATGTTTTGTCCATTCAGACGCATATCTAAGCAATTGGCCAGTACAAATACTAAAGGTATTTGCACAAACAGCAGTTGCACACTTCCGTACATGTAAACAAATGGTTCTGGCAGAAATGAACCCTTTATCAGTATACCCCAAGCAAAAATTGCTCCCACATGGTCATCTATGAGCTCTCCAATGGACCATGGTCCAATTGGTAGGTATGCTGCATATAGCACAAGTGGATAAAAAACTCGATCAATTTTACTCAATTGCCAAATTTTTCTTAACATTTGTCGTCCTAATTTTCTTCGATACCTCGGTGGCTGCTTCAATAATCTTAAAAAGACTAGTGGTAAAACATTAGCCATTAGCAATGTTCCGAATATTGCCTGAAACTGTTAAAACAGCATATTTCAATCCATTTAAATTAATGAAAATAGAGATCATAGAGAACAAAATAATTTCACAAATACTTACCACCACACGAGCATCCCACATCAGCAAAATTCTGGCTGGTATTTCAAAACTCATTGGACTTCCATCTAATGTGAATGGGTGTTCTACAAAAGCCTCCCTTCCTAACTCATCATTAACTTTCACATATAAATAGTGAACACCTGTTTTAAACAAATTAGGTAGCCATCTACAAACATAAAGGGGCCCTTTAGCTTGCTTGCATGCCATCCAACTTATTTTATCAAAGGATATTTCCACAGTCTTAATAGCCACATCATTAAATACGAGCATTCTTATGTGACTTGATTCTGGTATCAGTTGTAAAGGTTCTCGCCCAGGCATGACATACCTGGCATGCTTGGGATTGGTGACCAGAACTAGTGGCCAGACATTATGTTTTTGATCAACAAATGAGAAATGACCATGGTCTATAGCTGCCAATCTGTACATTCTGTTGTCTTTCCAGTCTCCTAACTCAAGCTCCAAGTAACCGTTTTGCTGTTTAGTGTACATTCTTGGCACCATCCCACCCATGGAATGTAAATGCCCGCAAACATAAACCTGTGATTTATGAGTGCTTCCAATAAGTTGGCGCAAGTTTAGTTTTTGAGCTTCCTGCTCAAGGGTCAGTATACATGAGGTAGGATAGTGTCCAAACCAAACAATATGATCAGCCTTTTCTGCCTCTGCTTTGAGCTTTTGAACAGCAAGTTGTTCTGCTGGATCTAGGATGCCAATAAAATTGAATGGTCTTCTTATTCCAGGGTCTGGGCAAGCATCAACACCCAAGAATGCAACATTAACACCATTAAAATCAATGAAATGTACATAAGATTTAGCATGTACTTGTCCTTGTACTGAATAATTTCTGTAGTAATTCTCTTGAGAATTTATTGTTCCAATATTAAAGTTATCTGTAAAAAATATATTTTGTGTCATCTACATTATTAAAAATCAATTGCTAAATGTATGACGGAACATCACTTGAAGAAGGCTCAACCGATTTGTCTGTTTTTTTTATTTGTAAATGTCAGGACAAGGTTTGCGTGAACGAAAATGTTGAAATTTTCGTCATTAGTTAATTGCACCTGTGCGAATCCATACCACTAGTACATTATAAAATTCTTTACAACAAAATATAAAAGTATTTATTGGGCACAAAAGCTTTGCAGAAGGCATAATGCCAAGTTTTATCAGTGCACATCCCAAAATTGCACAAGGCGATAAAAGAAATCCATTCTGAATTGATTACCTAGATTAAAATGGACAGTTCATATATATATATTGTGACTCATAATGTCATTACTTTGTCTTCGCTATCACAAATTTAAAATTAAAATAAACAATGAATGATCTCAACTGATAAGGTGCAAACAAAAATAATAAGAATGATAGAAAATGCCTATGGCATTAAGTCCGCCTCTGTACTTTTGAGCTTGAAGTGTTAAATAAATAAATAAATAAATAAGTATTTTCATCTAAGTTGAAAGGGTTATAAACAAAAACTAATAAATCTATACAGGGGTATTTTTTAAATTACCAATATAAAATTTCTATGCTGGGGTTTCTCAGAATGATGTAGATACTGAACATGTGGTAATGGTTTGTGCATCGGTGTCTCTTCTACCCTGTACAGCCTGTATTGTCACACTACAGTACAAAGGCCTCCCTCTCGCTGTTCCAATCAATTCAGCCGTGCTTGTTCAGGCCATTCCTTAAGGTAGGAGTCGATAAGCTATCATAAAAGGATTTTCATATGCACTTTTCTTAGTAGTAAATGATTGAAATGAATAACTTTTAGAAATTTACATTATTTTACTATACCACGGGATAGCAGTAGGCACATGTTCAAAAAGTTGTTACAACTCTGGAATGAATGGTGCCCAAGAAACGAGGACTATACATAACACTGATAAAAGTAGGTAACAAAAATGGGTGTCCACCGCTCTTGCTAGTTCAGTTGCCATGTAGTGGCCTGCCTATTTATATTTTTTATTGCAAATTTAACTTACCATGATTTCCTCTTATGTCTAACCAGACAGTAGTTTCAGTCACTCCTGACTCTTGTATAATATTATGATAATAAACCCACTCTGTCTTGACTTGAGAACTACCTAAGTTATCTTTGGCCTTAGCATCAGTCAGGTCTCCTGAAGCTAATACTACTGCAGGTTTTACATTCTTTACTGTGTTGTCACAAAATTGTTGGAACTGTGATATTCTTCCAGGATCCCGAAAAATACTGATATGTATATCTGAAATCTAAGAAGCACTCTATTAGAACTTGGTGATAGTCAAAACAATGCAGAAATAAAATATATCGAAATAAAGCAATACATCAAGTGCCGGTATTATTTATCACAACAATAGTAGACGTTATTACCAGTAGGCTTTGTCTTTAACTACGTCACAAATGAACAAGCAAAATATGAGCAAGTGAGCACTATGAATTAAAATTATCATACCTGTAGAAACCAAATTATGTTCTCTGTAGTACCTGTAATTTTACCATACTTTTCACTTAGATAATTCGTATAGTTTATACTTTCGTTTTCATCTTCAAGATAAAAATTATGATCAGTAGCGATACTTTTTAAAAAATTGGCCATTAAAATTGATATCAACAATAGCACACACAAACACCATAAAGTACTTTTTGAAGGTATCATTTCTAAACTTATTATCTTTTAATTTTGAGTCTGGAATATTTAAAGAATTTAACGTCTGAATTAAATTATCAGGAAAATATTATCTTCAATTACAGTCAACAAGAAAACTTCGATTTGACATTTCATAATTCTTTCTTCTTGTCCTGACAGTTTGTATCAGTACACGGGTACGTTCAATTATTACATACGTTCACATTCGACGACAGCCGGAACGTATTTTCGAATTTGTACCATTGACCGGCCAGCCTTGAATGGGTTCTTGAACGCTCTATGCAGCGTATGTTATCATCATCATTATTCTGCCCTTATTCTAATTTATTTGAGGTCGCCGAAGCATGTCTTCTTTCATACTTCTCTAATACATACTTCTCTCTGCGTCGTCGAACGTGAGCATATATTATAATTGAACGCACCCGAGTGACAGCTTTGACAGTTAGTGAAGGGACGATACAGTGCTACAAAGATCGTTTAGCGCTTGAATGACATTAACAGAGGTGATGTTAACCGGCAACGCGAGTGTTTCATGAAATAGTATCTACGAACAACATAGCGAAGTTAGTTTCGTTTTTGGCCATGAGCCAAATGCAAAATATTATCGATGGTTGACATTCGGATGTCCACAAATACAAATAGTACAGACGCCAGCACATCAAGCTACCCGAAACTCATCATCATCTGCCTAGCCTTTTCCCAACTATGTTGGGGTCGGCTTCCAGTCTAACCGGATGCAGCTGAATACCAGTATTTTACATGGAACGACTGCCTATCTGACCTCCACAACCCAATTAGTACTAGGTAATACGATACCCCTTGGTAAGACTGGTTGTCAGACTTTTTCCACTGACTACCTGTAACAACTGTCAAAGATCTACAGATGACTGCCGGGACCAACGGCTTAACGTGCTCTCCGAGGCACGGAGGAAACTCGGTATGTAATGGGCGGTCACCTATCCACAGACCAACCTAAGCACGGCTTAGCTACCCGAATCTATCAAATTTTAAAAATCAACCTTGAACATTGCTTTAGCGATAAAGTAGAAAATCTATTAAAGAAATTGGATAGATTGTAGTAGCTTGATGTGCTGGCGTCTGTACCTAAAGTATCTTTCCGTCAAATATAGAGATATTCCTCGCAAGGTTGAACTACTGATAGAAAAGTCTGTACTCCTTTTAGTGTTCTGTAACTGTTCTAGTAAGAGTCTGTACGTACTTAAGCTAATTAATACGGTGCTGCATGGGCCTTTTAGGGCATACATGAAATTGTCAGAAGAGCGCTGTTGTCCTGTTGTCACATATGTGAAATTATTGTCTGTGGAAATTGAGTTAAAAACAAGGTGGCGGCGTTAGTTCCGATTATGGCCACGGATGCAATTAAATTGGCATTCGATTCGATCGACAGAGCAAAAAATCTACTATTTATTTGCGACTTTGTGTTGATGCTTAAAAAAAACCAGCGGGAAACCACATTTAAAAAACTGGATTTTTTACCAACTTAAAAGGAGGTTGTCAATTCGACCCATTCGTCCATACTAATATTATAAAAAAGTAATTACTACTGATCCGATTCCAAAAATTCTGTTTTAATGTTTGTCTACTTATTTTTCAGAAACAAGGAATCGAATTAGGTACGATAGTTAACTCTATACTTCGGAAATTGGTCGACTAAAGTAGGCTAACGTTATTTTGCACATTTACTTATGTTTTATTTTGGATATCGGTTGTATTATTTTTTTTGGTTTTCAACTTACACTCAATGATTGGTTTAGTTGGGTCTTTTAACCTTTTGAACGCCACGGACGTTTATAGACGTCTAACGAAATCGTGCCAAACACGCCACCGACGTCTATAGACGTCAAGAAAACGACATTTTTTAAATACAAAATAAATATACTAAATTAAGTTTTCTGTGTTTCTTTTTCCTATTATTTCAAACTACTTTAGTGAAATATTGTAAATTGACACAAAGATATATTCATTATTTGAATTCACAAGAAAAAACAATCGTCAAATATTGCTAATCGAAATCCGTAAAATTGTGTATTTCCCCACGCCACAGACGTCAAGACACGTCAGCTAGTGATGGGTAGGTAAGGTAACTTATATTCCAAATTTATGAAATATTTTATTGAAAGTAGCTTACTATTACTGTGACAATTACTTTTTACTGACAAATATTCGTATCTGAATATTCCTAATGTATAATATTTAAAAAAATGTGGAAAAGAACTTATAATTGATATCCTTAAATCGATAGTTTACTGTCCACTCTCGCGCATCCCTATGTAAGAGCTCATAGACAGTTACCTGTACGCCACAGACGGGAATGGACGTCAAGCGGTGACGTCATTAGCGCTACGGGAGTCTGCTAGTGCTTTACTACATTTATTATTATGATCGGTGGTAATATTAAAATTTGAAGCATTATTATTGTGCGAGGCTATATTAAAAATGGCTGACAGTCAAATGACTACTGAAGAACTCCTTCGTGTGTTAGGAAATGTAGAAGAGGATGACGAATTTTCCGAAGCAATATCTCTATACGAGGACGATTTAGAGGTAAGTTTTATTTATGATCAAACTTTTCATATATAGATAGGTACGTAGTTTTTGTTTAATATTAAATGATTGGATAATAATTGATATTATTGGATTTTGCCCAACCAGGACCTAGCGACCCACGAAATGCGGCGTTCGCAAGACTGGTCGCTTTTGAATTGGATCGAGTGCCAGAAGAAAAACGGTCAGTCACATATGTCAATATACTGAACGTAATAAGAAAAGTAAGACAGCAAAAGGACTTGGATGACATAAGTTTGCCAAGTTTCGAAGAATCCGACTAATAATTATATGTAAAATGATTAAATTGTTTTAAATAATAAAATATTATTATTTTTTATGTACCACAATATCACATGATCACATCCCTACTCGCATGCGAGAAAGTTGTCAAAAGTCGTGCCAGCCACGCCAGAGACGTGTCTTCACGTCGGCGGATGACGTCACGAACCAGATTAGTGATGTACCTTATTATTGATTTATTCGTTTGTAGTTCTAATGTTTGCTTTTAGGTTGCTTAGAACTTAGTAACTGCTGTTTAATGATAGTATGATACCAAATAGGGTCAAGTTAAATAAAAGACCAATGCAACGAATAATATTTATTTAAAAAATATAGAACGAAAAGCACGGATTCATTGGTTATCGATAACTTTTCGTTAAGATGTTGGAATCACTATTTTTTTTTGTAGGTTTTTGTACTGAATTTGTGGCTTGGCGTAGAAGGGGCGCCGATGTGTTTACGCTCTGGCGTTCAAAAGGTTAATAGGTAGGTACTAGCACCTAAGGATGAAAGAGATTGTGTGAGCGTTATCTATTCCAGAAATGTCATTATAATTCACCAGTTCTAGCGACTTATAATTCAAAATAATTTGAAACTGCTTACCGTAACAACTATACTTGCTTGACACCTCATGAGACCTTAAATCTCGTCTAATGGTGCAGGTTAGACTTTAGCTTCTGGTTTTCTTAATTAATCTCTTGCTACCCTGCACAGGCTAAATTATTTATTTATTACGTATTTCCCTTCAGTTAGGGAGGAAAGCCTTTATCGAAAATTCGGTAAATTCCAAACTCAATCAAACTCCTACCTAGTTCTAATTAGTGACTTATTACAGTAATATCCATCTAATTCCTGTAAGCTATGACTGTTAATACTTAGATGATCGTAGTTTGTTAATTTAAGTTAATTAATGATTTGCTTGAAGTTAAGTACCTACCTATCTTTTTTTTCATACTTCAATGTACCTATGCAGCTGCAGTAGATACTGACTTACCTAAAGTAGGTAGGACCGAATGACCGTTCTAATAATTATTTGAGTAGGTAGAAAATATTAACGAAATTTAGGTACCTCTGTGGAATACAGCCTACCAAGTAGACCGAGGTAGGTAGGTAGGTAAACGAGTTTACTTTAAAGTTTAAAACAATCAAGACTAAAGAAGTTAGAAATGTCAAAAGTTCTAGCGGTGTGGGCGCACTAGAGCCCTAGTTGTCGACTTAACTGTAAGCTAAACAAAAGATTAGAGGTGCTCATAGGCAAGTCGCCGCCGGGGCCGCGGCCTCAAAGTGTTTGGAAATTCTATTTATTTTAATGGGCAGAGGTTGACCGCGCGCATTCCGGCCGCACGGTGACGCCGCCGAGTCGCGTCGCACAGCGTACCCACACGAAGGCTCCAGCCTACAGCGGGCCTCGGCCGGTACCCGCGCGCCACTATCTTGCCGCATTCCACCGATCCGAAGTCGCGGCGCGCCCCGCGCGTGCCTTCGCCGCCGACCCACGCGCCCGCTTTGCTTCACTCAGTCGTACTAGCGCGCCCATGGACTTTGTGCGCCTCGACGTCAGCCGTCACGCCATTCAGCTTACAAGATCGCGCAACTTATAGTGAAGTGAAGTGCCAATGGATGCGGTTTACCAAGGATTATAGTGTCTTTACGTGCAGCTGCATTGGATTTATCTATTCATGGTGAGTGAAGTGGACCCAGACGGCGCCACGGACAGCCGCAGTGGATGCGCGCGCTTTCACGATGCGGCCACTTTCATTTCATACGCATAGCTCGAATTCCGCGCGCCCGCGCCGACCGCGCCGCGGCCGCTGACCCTGCGCCGCTCGCGCGCCCTTCCTCGACACCACCACCGCAGCAATACCATACCAGCCATGCTCAATGTGGCGAATGGTCCATACAGACTGATAAACCACCAAAACCGTGCAGGAAGTTGGCTAACTACCATTTTACTAATGAGTTACAAATTATTAACGTGATTAGAAAAGTTTAAAGTGTTTGATTAAAATAAGTACTTAAACTACCATCGTACCTATATGTTTTAAAATTTCGGGAGGTCTTTATGTAACATAATCTGGCCATAAGCCGTAATATTCATGTCATCAGCATCACATTTTTTTTTTCATAAAATAAATAGTCAAAAATCCGAGATTCATGCCAGTCGGAACCACGCGATGTCGTCAATCTGCTTCAGTGAGCTGCCAAAGGTTTGAACACTCGGCTATTGAGTAAAATTCAATATCCAGGTAGGATATTGAATTTTAATTTGATTGAAACATAGTAACGTAGAATAAACCTGCAAAACTAGTCCGAAAACCAAACGGGATTCGTGTAGCTTTGCAGCTCATCACGTCACGGTCTACATACAAACAAACGTCCTGCCTGACTCACATAAGAAGGACCAATTTCAATATTTCTATAATGATAACTAATTAACAAGAAATATTTTAATTTATTCAAAGAGGTCAGGTTGCTCAGAATCGTAGTAAAGATCACTATCGAATATATGAATTATAATCATTAATTTGATAACATTTCTAAGATATTCGAAACGGTTTTATAGCCCGATTCTAATGAAACGGCAACACAAGACGTCGCACAGTGGATCGTCCCCATACAAGAGGTTGGACATAGAATTAAAAATTGAAAAAGTATTTAATATAAAAAAGTAAATATACAGTTGCATTCCTCTATTAAAGGACAACAAAAAATGTTGCTCCGCTTTTTTTATTTGACCAGCACTTTAGGAGCAAATCGATGAAATTTGTTATTTTTGTATGGAAACTAACACAAATATGTCTGTATCTTATGATTCCCTCCTTGTTTCGATTTGCGGTTTTCATTACTGTTATTTACCTATTTTATGCCACATTTTCTTCAAGGACACATGGTGCCCCCACAGTGCGCCTTCCGAGATATTTTGTCTATAGTAAATATGTTTGTTATTGTATTACTGATAGAATATAGGTACATTTAGTATACTTATAACTGAGAATAAGTCATCACTAAGCAGTTCCTTAAATAACAGCTGCATTAGTGAGTACTTTAATGACTTATTAACGCCTTTGTTGCAATTTAACAAAAGCGTTAATAACTCATTAAGTAACGACTACCAGTACTTGCTTAATCTAATTAGTTACTGTAATTACTATGGCGTTTGCGAGGAGATTTATTTGTTGAAGTTGATGCATCCGATTTTGATGGACTGATTACCTCTTCTGCCTCATTTTCATCTTCTTCAGTGTGAACAATATTTTCCTTAAGCAATTTGGCCAAATGATATCGGAACTTAACCCCTCTCTGTTCTTATTCATGAACTTGTCGACTGTCCTTCTTGATTGCACCCATTTGGAGTAAATCCGATAACAAAATCGTTGACACCAGTTCTTTAGATCCGTCACATCATTTTCACTTAACTGGACGTTACTATTCGACTTCAATGTATTAAATAAATTTTCATAGAGCCGAAGATCTTTATGATTACGAAGAGCAAAATAATGATCTAGATAAGTAGAAAACCCACGGAAAGCCACAATGGCAACACTTAGTAGAGGTTGTAATTACAACTGAATTATATTTGCAAAACACACTAATATTAACAGCAAGAGCATTCCGGCCGCACGGCAATAGCACAGCACTAGCTTATTGGCAGCAAGTGTGCAACTATCAATGAATTTGATAAGCTAATGATGGCATGAGCCAATCACAATGCAGAGTTTATGGGCTAACCATAGTAATTACAATAACTAACTACGAGTAGTTTAAGCAAGTACTGGTAGTCGTTACTTAATGACTTATTAACGCTTTTGTTAAATTGCAACAAAAGCGTTAATAAGTCATTAAAGTACTCACTAATGCACCTGTTATTTAAGAAACTGCTTAGTGACGACTAATTCTCAGTAATAAGAATACTAAATGTACCTCTATTCCATCAGTAATACAATAACAAACATAGTTACTATAGGCAAAATATCTCAGAAGGGGCACTGTGGGGGCACCATTTTGTGTCCTTGAAGAAAATGTGGCATAAAATAGGTAAAAAACAGTAATGTAAACTGCAAATCGAAACAAGGAGGGCATCATGAGATACAGACATTTTTGTGTCCGTTTCCATACAAAAATAACAGATTTCATCGATTTGCTCCTAAAGTGCTGGTCCAATAAAAAAAGCATAGTAACATTTTTTGTTGTCCTTCAGTAGAAGAATGCAACTGTATATTTATTTACTTTTTTAAATTAAATACTTTTTTAATTTTAATTCTATGTCCAACCTCTTATATGGGGACGATCCACTGTGCGTCGTGATATAGTATTAGTATTAGGTAGGTATACATACTGATAGTCTGATACTAATACAAAACAAACGCACGTGTTTTAAGGATTTGAACGAGGTTTCACAATACTTACCTACCTAACATTATCATTAACACAAGAAACGGGATATTTACCATGTTTACTGTTTGGTAAATATCCCGTTTCTAGTTTTAATGATAATGTTAGTGACCATGACAGTTTAAAAACTAATACTTACCTACCTGCTTACTGCAAATCGAAGAAGAGTAAACATGATTATCATATTTTGTGAATAATAAATAAATAAATAATTCTGTTTGTAGACGATCCGAATCATCACAAAACATAAAAAGTGTTCGAGACTTAATATAATTATGGTTTCAAAATACTATATTGTTTCAAAGTTAAGGGACTAACCACACTTATTCAGCTCTGTTCAGCTTTTGTCCATAGAAAACAACGGTTTTTTTATGGAGATGCATACGCATCTGAATAGACGCCGAAAGCTGAACAGATCGTACGCATCTCCATAAAAAATCGTGATTAGTCCCTTTAAAGACGATTTCTTAATCAGGATTTACAAAGGCTTAGAAAGAAACTTCAGGTTCCTGGATGACTGAACAAAACTTGTAAAATCAGGGATTATTAAAATCATTAAGACTATTTAATATTTAAACTATATTTCTATAAGCTCCTTTAAGCCTCCTACAAGAGTGGCAGTGCATGCTGGTAAAAAGACGGTTACCAGCCTGTACTCTTTATACGGTTTTAATATTATTGTAGACGTTGCGCGTCGGTAGATCACCAAAACCACCGAAACGAACAAATTAGAAAATTTAAAAGTTTTGTATAATTTGTGTATGTAAGTATCTCGAAATACAAAAAATAAACGAACTTTTTCATTTTTTGCGGCACTCACTGTTTTTCTGTTTGGATACAAACAAAATAGCTACCTCTGTACCTACCTACCTAATGGTTATTAATAATTGCAATTTAAATTAAGATGTCATATGATATTACGAATGATGTACCTACATAGCTGTAATAATACTGGTCAGACTCATCACTGCAGTATAAAGTCGATGAATCATTAGCTCGTAATAAACGACTAACATAGCGACCGCATTCCGTTGATAGTGGAGCGAGTAGGTAAATAAAAGTCAATTTTAACCAATGACAAAGCATACTTGAAATTTTATGGCATGTTTTGTCGACTCTAAAACACATGAACACATAGTATATATAAATCAGTCACAGTTCCATACAATAGAGAGGTTTCGATCACGATTTGGTGGGGTAAGGTATCGGTATTTATATTTGAAAAAAAATAATAGGTAGATTTGACTAACGTCAATTCGTTAACTAATCAGGAATTCAGGACTTATTTGTAGAAACTTTAGCTGCTACTGGAAGATGAACCGCGATAGTGCAGTGCACAATAAACTATTATGTCATGTCAGACTATACTATACTGATACACCAGACATTTAGGTAGGCCATTCATCATAATTTACGTAAAAATGATAATAGCTCATTTAATCCGTTTTCTTTCAATCACTGATAGGTCTAATCAAACGTTCTGTAGATATAGGTAGCTGTTTAAAGGCACTCGCTTCAATACTTTATACCTACCCTGAACGTATTTGTAAACATCCCTGTATATAGGTATGAGAATATGTTCAGGCAAAGGTGCAAGGCATTAATACGCATTCGGTTAATTTATGGTCAGATTTAGTAACAGAAGGTATTTATGACCACAATATTTATGACGAAAATACATAATAGGTAACGTAGCATCCCTGTAATCCCGAAAAGGTTAGGCAGAGGTTTACCCATAAATCGGCCACATTACGGCAATGTTCATGGCGAAACTATTACAAACAACGAACAAAGCACAAATCCAGACTTTTATATGGCTCAACAACATTTTTGGCAATTTGATTACAATCTTTTTGATCTGACTTGATTTAAGACTGTACGTAAGTGTAAGTTCTTGTAATCCTGTAAGGAAATGGAAATTATTGACTAAAAATCTGGACCTAATGAGCCAACTGAAAATGCTTACAGATTGGTTGATCCTCGTACTAACAATAAAGCTACAAAATGCAGTCAACCGCAGAAAGTTAAAACTGAACACCCAACTCTATTCGCAATCGTCGGATATTAACCACTTAACCGCCAGGTC
The DNA here is from genome assembly GCA_910589295.1 of Noctua janthe. Lineage (NCBI taxonomy): Eukaryota > Metazoa > Arthropoda > Insecta > Lepidoptera > Noctuidae > Noctua > Noctua janthe. Next base: position 8,066,992 of record OU342561.1, read on the forward strand.
ATACGCTAGCTACGGATGTGCCCATTGAACCATGAACTCTAAATACGTCAATCTACGCTCCTGTTAAATGGTCACTTGGCCTACTAATTCGCACTAAGCTTTGTCATCGTATAAGCAGGTTAAACGCTTTGGATTTAGTGCGGAAACGTCAATACTCGGAATTTTGAAGACGTGGAGCCACTGATCTCCAAAAGTGAACAGTGTGACTGACCTTGGAAATTGAGAGTCTTAATAGAGGAATGAGCATTTTCGTTTAACTGAGAAAATGTCTCATATTGTCTTTTCAATCGCAGAGGATCCCGCTAATAGCAGCATAGTGCATTTTGATCTACTGTCGCGAAAAACGTATGTGCTGTGTTTATCCTAGATTCAGTTCTTTCGGGTTGACGTTATAGTTATGTTTAGCTACGAAACTAACTCTCTACACTCACCACAACAACAACACAACAAATCACTAGACTCACTACGTATGAATGATAGCCCTAGGTTCAAATTTGCTCTTACGTGGCTTGTATTACTGCACAGTCAAGACATATTTATTGTAGCCAATTTAACACCATTAAAAGAACTTGCTACATATTGAACTTAAGAACTATTATCACCTTCAAAACGATGCTGGCCATCCTTCTGGCTGTTATACACATAAGAATACCGCCAGCCACTCGAATTTAGGAGATCTTCAAAGTAGGAAACTATTACGCTACATGGCAGTAAACTTATTGAGAGCCTAATCGATGAATAGAGACGTATCAGTCCCTGTTGGATTGGGACTGGGGAATCTTTAAGTAATTCAAAAATCTGGTGTTCCACAACACAAGACTTTTTGAATTACTTAAAGATAGAAAAACACAAGACTTTTGAATTACTTTAAAGAACTAGAGTTGTTTAAAAAAACGTCAAGATAACAACATGTAATTTGTCATGTTGCTGCTGCTGTTTAGCTTTCAATGGGCCTTTAGCAGTTATTATGTAAGTAGAAACCTATACATAATCATATTACAAAGATGTAGCTCAAAGATGCTATGGTTGCTTTCAACAGTACTTGGCAATAATTGGCATAATTTACATTTTGGAACAAATGCAATTATCTTGCATTCTCTGATTTATCTTGTCTGCTTTTTTTGTGCGATGAGAATTGAGAACCACATTGCAAAGGTATGATATCATTACTGATCGTCAAAATCGGCTCGAGTATTAATTTGAAGCCTTATCGTTTTTCTCATTTTCGAAGCTAACATTCTAATAATATTTAAAAGCTAAGGAGAGAGCAGAACATAGAGCTTTTATACAGTTTAAAGTAATAAGAGCAACTTAAAAATTAGGTCAAAAAGTCTAGCTAGAACATTGATTTGCTTTAACAAACAACATGGGTCTTGGATAGGATGTAAATAATGTGCTGAAGAAACCATTTAGGTAACTCGAAATCTTAAAAAATCTGGATATTTTCTATAGCGAGACTGATTAAGTTTGTTGTATTAGCAACTTTTAATATAAACACTGCCACTTTAATTCGATTATTATCTTCAAGGTAAATAAAATGAATTACTTAACATAAATTAAAATATGAAAAACTGCTGGTGCTATTTTACATACCTACTTTTGGATTTGTGCCCCAGTCGGAACTACATAGAGATGATAGATGACCCTGTTCGAGTCCATCCATTGTCGTCCTTACAAATTTTTGAGTGTCAAAATTGGTGGCGAGATGTCGAAAAGTGGAGGCAACGACGGCTTTAGGTATGCGAGGACGCAAGATGCGGCTGGCGTAGGGGGAGGGGCGCTCGGCATCTGAAGGTCGTCCGCATTCCTCGCGTCGCCGTCCGCTGCTACCGCACTTACGTAGCGCCCCCCCTCCCCCTCCGGCCCGCGCCCATCCGCCGCCCGCAGCCGCCTGCGCCGACCGGTCTGCCCCCGCCCCGCTGCGCCTGACCGCCATCACAAACTATCGCGCATTTACTAAAACAAAAAACATGTTCTTATAGCTATCAAGAGCTGAAGAGCCGCAGAGGTACCGGATGGGATGAAATTTATTCGCGTCTAGTTTTTTTACGTGATCTTGTGGTAGGTACTACATTCCTATAAATATTTTATAATATGTAGGTACCTATGTAAGCACCTCTTATAGTGAACATACCACTGCAATGGCGTAGATTTAGTTTGTTCATATTCGATTCAACGAGTCTGTCTTGAAAGAAACCTTGTAGCATAGTAGTCGGTACTAGATAGATTGGTAAGAACTTTCTAGTTCTTTCATTTTATGTCAGCACCTGGTTTGCACGTTCCAAGATCCTGAAAAATGTAACAAAAAATACGAAGGGGGACCTTACACTTTTGTTGAAGACTGAATACGGCGAATCCATGGTCTAGTTCAGCTTCAGCCTTTAGGTTTGTCAGTTACTCAACTTTGCACGGTACCTACGTACATTTTTCACGACATGTCCAACTTTTTTGTACTTAGAACATGCATAGAGCCGAAAATTTGGGTTTTGAATTCTCGAATGTTGACATAAAAATAAGACATCCCCACTTCCTTCTGTTTACCCGACTACTTCACTGTTGTGTTCCAGTTGCAATCGCATATTTATTTATATTTGTTTTCTGCACTAACGCTCATAAGTTTCAAAAGCACAAAATCAATTACTTAATTAATTACGTACCTATCTCATTTATTAATGATTGACACATTTAAAATTCCTTTAGTCGCGTATTTTAATATTTTGAAATTCACATCGTTTCACCGATTTCTAATTTATACCTAAGGTTCTGTTATGAGAAATACTTAAATAATAATCTCTGAGAGAAGTAAAATAATAGCATCTACAAAAATGAACACGTGCGCAAGCGTTCAATTTTTCAAAAATATAATCCACAAGTAAACGCAACAATGTGCGCCACAAAAACAGCAGGTAGCAAAAAGGAGATCGCGTACGAAAAAAAAGTAATGGAATGCACAGCTGTCGCGGATCCGACATTCCTGCCACGTCCAGGCTATGGTGAATAGGAAGGTACACCGAAAAGGACTAGAGCGTAGGTAGGACATGAGCACCTATAAATAATGATTTATAAATATATAAAAAATTATGAGTTACAACATTCTTTGCATTTATGAAACTAAACAAATATCAAGCAAGTGAGCAACAAATTCGACTCAAAAAATATTTACTTTGATATTCTAAATTAGGTATGATATTTATCGTCTTACGTCGTATATTTGTAGTTTTCGGTGAATGTTAAATCTACTATGACGCACAAAGAATTCGTGAGGATGTAAACACATTGGAATCCGGCTGAACGAAGACGCAAGTCAGAACAATGTTACTTAATATAATACAATACAATACAATACCTACTTGCTTACATGACGTTGACGAGTTGACGACAAAGAATTTAAAAATGAATTATAGAAATGTTATTAAGGTTTTATGAGAGTGGCCTCTAATTATTTCTTTAATAAATAAATATCGTATCACCGAATCGTTCATCGATATAGAATCACCGAACTCAGAGGAACTCTCTCCTTTATCGCAAATGAATGGCCATCTAACAGCTCTTCTATGGAAGTTTCAATGGCCGACTCTTAAAATGGGGTAGCCTTAGGTAAATTAGTTGCCGGGGTTGGTGACGATGACTTTCATCAAATACGTCGACCCAATCCGTGCCTAGGTACTAATATATCCCAGTAAAATTGTTCGAATACGTTGACTTATACGAGCGGTCTCTTATAGGGCTATTATACGACCTCTATATCACCACTAGTGGAATATTACGTAATAGAAGACGATTAGAAAAAACTTCTAGAAACAACTCTTTTGATTCGTCCTAGTATCGCTATACATACATGCATAACTCATAGTCGCCGAACGGAAAGCTCCCGGAACGGATTTATGCAGCAGCAATAGAAAAATAATTTGAGCACCATCAATGATCCAGTAGTCTGAAACAATAGAGACAAGTCTGTTGAAGTTCTCATTCTCAATGATAGCTTATGTGTATATTTCTTGTTTCAGTGCTAGTAATAGTGGTCTCGAGATGCGACATGCGTGCTCTGTGTTCGGTTCGCGGGCCGTTGGGCGGCGAAACGCGCGCGCTCGGCGCGGGCGCGCGCTTCCTGTCACTGCGCATGCCCGGCCAGCCCCAACCACTGCACTTCGTCGTCGAAGCCAAAGCAAGGGTCAAAGAATTGAAGTCTTTAGCCAATGCTCACGCGCAACTACAAGGCATGACCGACACAGAACTCTTCGGATTAGCAATTTTGCAAAGTGAGTGTAATTATTCTATTCGTTTTCACTACCAGTCTTTGTATACTACCCATACCGTACCTGACTTAAGTTCTAAACGTTTGTAATGTGATTTCACAAAACAAAGTTATGTATTCATGGCGTCACACATTCCACCTCGTAAGCATTCAGTCTAACTATACATGTAAACGCTGTTGGGTAATCATGTGTTCTTTATTGGTACAGGCTACAATGACACATTATAGAGACAATATAAGTACTCTCCAACAACGAATATCTGTGTATTGACCAAACAACAATATCTGTATGTGGGGTGGGGTCTGTATTATACTTAAGTTTTATGACAAATTAGATTAACATAAAACACATTTACAATGGCATTTTGTCTTTTCAGATGGAGAATACTTGTTTGTTGACTTGGACAGCAAACTATCTAAATATGCGCCAAAGAGTTGGAGATCATCCCACACCCATGTAAGTCCTAAACCATTAACTTTAAAACCAAAATGCAAAGCAATTGGCTAATCTAAGAAATCAAATATTTTATCTAGGATCCACTTGCTTCAGAAAGTAAAATGAATTACTTGTTTCAGGGCTTGGACGCTAACGGGAAGCCGCTCCTTGAATTGCATCTGGTCGTGCAGTTTCACGTGGAGAGTCCACTGCTCCTGCACGACGAAGTCGGCCGCCATCTGTACTTCTTACAACTGCGACAAAACGTGCGCACGCGAGACGCTCTACCCGCCGAAGTGATACTACTACTTACCGGACTAGCATTACAAGCTGAATACGGTGATGCAGACTCCTTCGAGGACAGGGACTACTTCAAAGTTGATGATTACGCACCCTCATCGCTCACCGGCGATTGGGTAGCAGCAGCCATGCGCGCTTGCCATCGAGAACACCGTGGTCTCACAAAAGCTGACGCTGAATCCAGATTTATTCGAGAAGTTTGTCTCCTCCCAGACACCATCAACTCACACAGATACCGCCTAAAACAATCTAAATCAGAATCTGAACCTGGAACAGTTTGGCTCCTTGTCACAGCTAAGGGCATAAAAATTCTGCCTGATAATGGATCCCTTTCAAATTTCATATGGAGTGCTATTGGCAAACTAAGTTTCGATAGAAAGAAATTTGAGATTAGAACCGAGGAGGGCAAAATGACATTGTTTTCATCAAGTGAAGAGAAATGTAAATATCTTTTCGCTCTTTGTAGAGAGACACATCAGTTCTCAATGAAAATAGCACCAAAATTCAATGAAATCTTGAGAAAGGAAGAAGAGGAGCGCAAAATTTGCTTTAGTTACTCAAAATCGTTAAACATTCAATACAATCAAAACAAAAGTGAGCAAAGAATATCAGTGATATCTTCTACGAGTTCAAATACTACGTCGGGTATTGTGAGTGACAGAGTTCAATCAGAAGATGAATTAGAAATTATGATAGATTCTCCGCCAGCACCATCTACGGAAAGTTTGGCTTTCGCCCATTTGTTAGACAGCACAAATTCTTACTTTATACGCCATATGCCACAAGATAATCAACCACCAACTAAAACGTCGTCTCTACAACTACAAAAATCTAAAATCCGAACGAAGAAGACTAAGGAAGACTGTGAAAATGTTAGTAGAAACGAAATTACACAACCAGAACAACACTCGATGAACCAATTAGACGAAACAACCTCTTTACCTGATCAAAGTATTAGCGAAACCTTGACAGACAGTCCAAGATCTAATAAATTAAAATGCACCGGATCACAATGTTCCTCATCTTGCAGTACAGTGATAATGGCCAGAGCTGGTCTCAGTACTCTGAGTAGGACATCTAACGCGAGCAGTTTAGAATTAGGATACAGTCATACTGCTCAGAACTCAATGATGAGTGACAACAGTACAGTTGGCATAGATGTGGAATATTCTCAAGATACAGCGTCCGCTTTGTATGACGGTTTAGGTCAACCGGTTACTGTAGCGGCATCAAGTGAAACTAGCGGAGTCTACACCATGAGTAGTTCGGAACTAACTGCAAGATCGAAAATGGACACCTTATCTGAAGCCAGCAGAACAGATTACGATGGCTCTCATTACGACAGCTATAAGCCAACAAAAGAAAACGATCTTGCAGATTTCGATAGCGTTTCTTCAATCCTGAAAAACAAGTCAGAAAGAACTAGTCATGCAACAGGCACTTTAAGATTACAGTCATCGCAACCTAGCTCGGATTGTGTCGATGGAGCTGCCAAGTTTCAGAACCAAGAACAACATAATAAAGAAAACCTATTTAGAGAAAGAACAAATTCCAATGTTAGTGCTATCTCGTTTCACGGTGACGGTAGCGATCCAACAGATAACAAACATAATTTACTGACTGCGAGTGAACTAAGTGACCTCATTGTGGGAAGAGGCGTTTATCCTAAGAGCCAGTCTGTAAGTGACACTTTGGATTCAGTGTCGGATTACGTGAGGCTACCCCTTCCGTTTTCTGGTGACAGTTACCTTCAGGGTCACGAAGACACTGCTCCTTCAGATGATCACTATCCGAATAATTCTTTCTTTGATCGTCCTCCAACTCCACCAACTAGAATTGATAGTCGTAAATTACTAAATTTGTCTCTACCAAATATTTTTGATATAAGTGGCGATACACCCATCAGACCTCCATTTCCTGACAAGCCGCCACCTCCCTATGAATATAATCATCAAACTGTTTCATCTTATGCACCACCTCCTCTTACCAAGGCGCCACCAGCGTATCCTGGCCCAGCGGCAGCAGCCAGAACTTTGAAACAGTTGAACGACAACAAAGAAGAAGTGGCAGCCAGAGTGGTGACATCAAAGCCCATGATAACAATTCTGAAAGCAGAAGCGGGAGAAGTAAACGCATCTAGTGAAAGAACATTTGCTAGCCCCATGGTATTGGAGCACAAATTCCAAAAGTTCAAAAGGCAACAAGCTTCCAGTCGCAGAGCCGAAAGGTCGAAATTAGCGCAGGGGATAAGCAACAACCTGTCACCATCGAGGGATATGGCGCACGGCGTGGACTCTAACGTGCTGGTGGCCATGATGAAGCTGGCGCCGGGGCCGCCTCCCGCACCGCCCGCTCCGCGCCGGCCCCGCCAGCCTCCGCCGCCGCCCGCCACCCGCCTGCCGCCCCCTCCGCCGCCGCACAACCCCATGTTCCACCAGCAATTATACAGCGACGTGGATTACGTCTACTACCCACTACAAGACCCAGCCGTGTCACAGCAAAATTATCTCGACCACAAACTGACTGAGTCTCGCGTGTCGAACATGCACAAAAATGGTCTGCAGTACAGAAGTACGCCTTATCTATCGACTTCCATGTCTGCGTCGTCCATGTACGGATCGATTCAAAATCTCTCGGATTCTTATGTTCAGTTACCGGGAACGCGGACGAGCTGGTACTCGTTAACGAGCAGGACGTCGCTCAGCAATCATTCCATAAATCTTGAACGGCCGCAACTTGCCACGCGAGTTCCAGACGTTTCGCATTTTATGCGGACGAAATCGGATGAGAATGTGTTGAATGCCAAGGATCCACCGCCAGTTAAAATGAGACGAATGCCTCCGCCTCCCCCGCCGCCATACGAATATAAAAAGAAACTTCTCAATTACTCGAGGGAAGTCAAAATTCCGCAACCCTCGACAAATGTGCACAGTGAACTAAGTGTGAACAAAGTGAAAGATTCCAATTGTGATCTAGACATAAAAACTCTTCGAGAGAAAAGTAAAAACCTTGATTTGCCACTTATCGCGGCGTTGTGTAACGATCGTTCGTTATTGAAACAAACTAAAGCTTTTGGTGCTCCAAAGTTAAATAAACCAACAGGTAGTGACTGTGAAAGTGAACGGAAGTGTGTCAAGTCTGTTCCAAACACCACCGATAACATAGATCTTAAGAATAAACAAGAATATAATGCTAAGAGGGTAATGACAGGGTCTCAGAAAAAAATACTAATACGAAACCCTACTGATAAACTCCCAGCATTGCCGGTTACTGAAAGTCATCCAAGAGCAATGTCCAATACTTATGTCATGCATCCAACTGTAGCTAAAATTAAAAAGTCTCAACCCAGTTCATGACATTATGATAAATTCTTACCTACTGCTTGTGAATCCTTCCAGTGCTATGATCTTTCATCCACCGATACAAAGACTGAGCTTAATGCCACCAGAACTTAAGATAGGAACCACACTTGTCTTGTGTCAATGGTTAACTCATACCATTTCAATTTGACCTTAAAAGCAAAAGAATTAAGATTTATTTTAGAAAATTTAAATTCTGTTATAAGACTTATTGAATTGAGATACAAATGTGGTTCCAAATTTAGATTGTATTATGTATGTTAATATTTAATGCCACCTACTGCAGAAAAGTTTAAAAAAAGTTCATATCTACCAAAAATGTAAACAAAGGCAAAAATTAAATTACTGAAAATGTTAGGGATACCATCCCACAAACAGTTTGTGGTTAACCTAGTGATTATATTGTGTTGTTCTATTTTTGTGACACTACGTACGCGTGACTTTTATTACAATGACATAAGGTTGAAATTCGATGTGTTTTGTTTACATTATTGGAATATACACAAAATTACATACTGTTTACCATACAAGAATAGTAGGTACCTATTTATAATGTCAGGGTTAAAACATAATGACTATTTATCATTTATGTTAAGCATATGATTTTTCAATTTTGTATTGCTCAATATTATAATAGAAATTATACCTAAACTATTTTTAGACATCATTTATACCAAAGTAATTTGGCGGATTATAGGTATTTAGAAAATAACATCACTCACATAAATTATTTGGTAAGCAACTCAAAATTACCCACTTAGCTATATAATATCTTGAACTATTTTGTCATAGTAGTAGGTTTGTCAGAAATTATTAAGAAGTCTCCAAACTAAGCAATAAGCATTCCAGTTTCCTTTATTGTCTATGTTAGACGCCTCAAGAGAACATAATATAATCTAAACAAATATGTGATACAAAATGTGCCTTCCCAATAATTATATTATATTATTCAAATAAAACTGAGAATTCCATAGAGCTAGCATTACTACCCACTTGGGTAGTGCAGTACCCATGCAGATATCATTATTTTGTATAAAATATACTTAACTCACAATTCCAATTCACTATGAAATAGTGAATTATGGTAAGAAAACTTCGTAATAAAATACTCGCTGTTCGATATATTACCTGTTATAATTAAGTGTATCAAAAATCATTGCTTGTAATCATAGTAAATGAAAGTGTAATAATTTCAACAACTATTTATTTACTTTAATATCATAATGTGTACATAATAAGACATATACTAAGTACATAATATTTGTTTTCAATATGTACAAATGTATATTAAATTTTTTGTAACTCCGAGTTTGGTTTTTCTTATTTTTATGTAAGTACATTCCTTTGGTTAACAATGTATATGATTTAATAACATGCCCATATAATATCTTTGGTCTATGAGGAACTAATATTTGAGTAGACTTAGGTCACCCTTATTTCACAAAAACTACAGAAAATCAAAAAAAATAACATTAGTATGTTGTGAAAAACCTAAATCTATGCTTAAGAGAAAATCATTTTATAAAAATTTTGTTCAATTAAATAATTAGTATTAATACTGCTACAAAAAATACAGAGAAGAGATTAACATTCAGATCATTTCGGAAGCTCGAGATTCTGTTACTACATAAATAATAGTTACATTTTCTTATGGCCTAAGATAGAATATCAATTTGAGAAAATCAAATATCTGATATTACACTTATAATATGTTAAGTTTCGCCGATGCTTGACATAATACTACAAATATATTAATCATATAATAATAATCTTTTGTTACTGTCGTTTATCAACAAGTGTAATGGTTACTTACTTTTCTAACTTTAAAACAATGGCAGAATTAGGAAGAAAAGTAATTTTATCAAAATATAATATTTGTCCAACTAGGGAGGTGTTTGTCCCAGCTAGCACAGTACCACCATAAAACATGGTAGACAAATCAGTTGTTATAGATGTACTTCCTAGGTTCCCCACAAAAACACATGTGTTCCTCCTAGGGAACCAACGTTCTATTACCACGAGATTCTCTTCAGTTTCACGGATTTCCATATTTTTCAGATTATTGCCTTCCTTGTAAATAGATCTTAAATATATTGTTGGTGTATCTAATCTCACTTTAGTAAACAATTTGATAACATCCAAGAAATGATAGCTTGGTTTCCTTTCAGATTTTAAAATCCAAGGCAAAATAATTGCAGAATCTTTCTCATTTGGGAATGACATTGACACTATATTGCCAACATCTTTATGTTCATGGAAATCTTCTTCAATATCACCAAGTCCACCAAGTCCGATTTCATCTCCATAGAATATGCTTACAGTTCCAGGCAAGGCTAATTCTAGAGCAGTCAACACTAAAGTGTTATTGACATGTTTTGTGGATATTCTTTCATTATGGACACTGCCAATATTCCAATGAACCCATGGATAGTGAGGCTTATCCCACAATGTACCTTTAATAACATTATCAATCCGATTTTTCAAACCCGTAATACCTTTATTTAAATCTAGATGAATATCAATAAGGTCAATTCTAGACAACAACACATTTAGAGCCGTAGTAGAAGCTTTAGCTTTTTCATAGGCTTTTTCACTAGCAATAAATATTTTGTTGCTACCTAAAATTTGTTTCCATAACCTTAGAGTACTACCAAAACTTACATCATCCACAAAATTTTCTAAATCCTTTAAGTAAAAGCCATCAACCTTCTCCCTAGCCCAAAATATAATAGCTGCAGAAGTGGGATCAACAATGTTGGTTATAGTTTCATTTGCAATTAACACAGCTTCAGTCAAATTTTCTGATGAATCAGCTTTAGCCAGAGACACAACCGGTAGATCAAGGATTAAAGACATATTCCTATTGTGAACTTCATTTATGAAATCTCTGAAATCCTTGAGGACTCCAACACTTCTGTCTATCTGTACTAAGGAAGTGATGTTAAAATATTGATCTGGATACTTTTGTGCTTGATAAATATAATTGAGCCTAATAGCAGATGCTCCTAATTCTTGGATATAGTCCAATTTGTTAAGAAGGCCTTTAATATCACCTGTACCGTCTTTGTTAGAGTCCTTAAAACTTGCGGGAAATACTTCATAGAATACCTTTCCTTGATACCATGGCAGATCAGGGTTGCAATTTTTTGGTATTGTCACAACCATACCTATGATAGCTCCGAGACAGGCAATGAGACCAGAGAGAACAATCCAAAGAAGTACTTTCCTGATGACACTCCAGTTCCAGTTGATAAAGTTTGGTAGCTTTCTACCGGTGACATTGTGGTTTCCATTCAACTTGCAGTCCTCAGTCTGAAAATGAGAAAATAAAATAAACAATATAATCAATAGACCAAGTATATAAAGAACAAAATAACTTTCAAAATTCAACTATAATAATTTTAGTATCACATTACCAATGATGCAGTAGGAAATAGAACAAGGAAAAGCCTATGTTTATCAACTATTTATATCCTGTATATAATAGAGGTATATATATCCACAGGTTCGTTAAATAAATACATACTTGTCCCATGATGAGATCACCATTCTTGCTAAGAGTCTGATAGTCTAGCATGCTGATATTATTGATAAGCTGAGCGCTCACGGGATCTTGGATAACTGAACTATTGTCTCCCGACGAACTGGAGTCTCCTGCTGAAGCATCTGAAATTGTTACAATAACAAAATGAATACAAAAAATAATGTGTAATAATAGCTTTTTGGTAAAGTTAAAACATTTTTATATTATTTAAACATTAAAATTTCTTTGAAAATGAACATCCAGGAGTAAATATATATGAGATTTATTCAGCAGGGGTAAATAGAATATAGATTTGGTGCCACAACACAAATAAAATTATGCAACTTACTCTGAAAATTAATGCTTATTCAGCATGTAACTTTTGCTATAATAAAATATATTATTCTACGAAAATGCATGTAGATCATTTAAAACTACAAATATAAATGCACAGAAGTCATATGTTCTCACCTGTCTGTATATTGACCATGTTAGGATCATCATTTAATGTTAGAAACGGACGGTCAGTCATTTCTTCTGAGAGAGGATGTTTGAAATCTAGTGGTGTAGGACTTGGTGTCGTCGGTAGTAACAGGCACGTTGACGACTTGACACCGCGTAAATAATCCAAGGTTTCTAAATCATTGCCGCCAGAGTTGTTACTAATCTCCGGCGATTCATTCATGTTGGATTTAATTGAATGGAATTTTTATTAGCACAATTGATACTTAAACTTATATCAATTGACGCTTGATAGAAGAATGGACTTACTGCATGTTGCATCAAGAAATTTATCAATTTTACAGTAAATTCGCACGCAAAAATCTATTTCAGGATCAGTGTTCTTTTTCAGTTTTGACATTTAAATTGATCGAGCTTTTTCAGGGGTTTTGACATTTATATCGATATCGACTAAAGTTTCGAACAAATTCAAACTACAGTGTTGGGCAACACTACCAAAAATCGGACTTTGAGTACTTTGACATTTCGGGTTCGTTGACATTTCACATTTTATTTGTGTACCATTTAATTTCTATGGGCTTTTAATTTCCAATTTATTTATTTTCGTAGATTAGAATAAGAATATTTTTGTAAACTACACAGTGCTCTACTAAGTGAAAGCTTTTACTCGCATAATAGTGTAAAATGATCGGAGTTAACAAACTAATTTGCAAGAATAATATTGTGAGCCAAAAGTTTATTCAGCAAAGAAACTTTACTAATAAAAATATTAAAGATGTTAACTACCACTATTTACAAAGGAGCAAGTTACCAACGATGCACTTCCAGAAGTCTCTGCCCCGTTTACCGATACCTGATCTTTCGAAAACAGGGGAGCGATACTTGAAAGCCCTTAGACCTTTATTGAATGATAATCAGTTTGAAGAAGCTCAACAGCGTACTAATAATTTTATAATTCAAGAGGGAAAACTGCTTCAAGAGAAACTCATTGCGAAAGATAAAAGGAACAAGCATACAAGTTATATTTCAGAGTATTGGTTTGATCTTTATTTACGTGATAGAGAAGCACTTCCCATTAATTATAATCCAATGATTGTGTTCCAAAATGATGTGAGACCAGAATACAATGATCAACTGATAAGGTCTACAAACATTCTGATAACTGCGGTCCGGTTTATGTTGTCACTACGAGAACAAATATTAGAACCGGAGGTGTATCATATGAACCCTAAGAAGAGTGACACACCATTGTTTAGGACCTTTACAAGAATGTTGCCTGAAGCTATTTCTTGGTATGAATACAACATACTGACATTAATCATCTAATGGAATAAGAGTTCTTTTAAATTTATTCTTTTTGACAGTACTTACCATGTATTGAAGTTTAAAAGTAAATAAAAACAAATGTTTTTTACTGGCATATTCACAGTTTTCTCTATACTTTCTTCTTTACTATTTTCAGGTATGGTGCCTATCTAATGAAAGTCTTCCCTCTAGACATGAGCCAGTTTGTGGGCTTGTTTGGAGCTACTCGTCTACCTCGGCTAAATAAGGACGAGATCTTCAGGGACCCAACGAGCAAGCATGTACTTGTACAGAAACAAGGAAACTTTTATGCATTTGATGTTTTGGATGTTAATGGTAATATTTTTAATTTATAAGTTTTGTTTTATCTCTCTTTAGGCCTAACTTCGACAAAGAGGTCAATCGTCGAATCCGACTCGGCTGGGCAGCGTTCAGGAAGTTGCGTGGTATCTTGTCGTCCAACTTGCCGCAGTGTCTCAAGACGAGACGAGACGTTTTCTATGACCAGTGTGTGTTGCCAGTGATTACATACGGGACTGAAACGTGGTCGCTCACAATGGGCCTCATCAGAAGGCTTAAAGTCACCCAAAGGGCAATGGAGAGGGCTAAGCTCGGAGTTTCTTTGCTTGAAAAAAAAAAAAAAAAAAACAAAAATGAGAACATCCACAAGAGAACCAAGGTTACCGACGTAGCCCGAAGAATAGCCAAACTTAAGTAGCAGTAGGCAGGGCACATTGCTCTCAGAACGGATGGCCAATGGGGCCGAAAAGTTCTGGAGTGGCGACCGCAAACCAGAAAACGTTGCGTTGGAAGGCCTCCCACTAGGTGGACCGATGATCTGGTAAAGGTTGCAGGGATCCGCTGGGTGCGAGTCACACGGGACCGGTCAATGTGGCGATACTTGGGGGAGGCTTAGGTCCAGCAGTGGACGTCTTTCAGCTGAAATGATGATGATGAATGGTTTTATCTCTTGTCTTTAAACCATGTTTTAAAAAAATTGCACCAGTTCAAAACCTTTAATATTGTAAGGAAATAAAAAAGGTTTGAAAAGTCACAATAAATTACTCAAATCTGTTGACTGCTCACCATAATATGACCTACTTATTATTAGATTGCTAATGCTGCCATTAGAAAAAAATTATGATAAGTAAGCAAATAATTTAATTAATCAGTTCAATGTACCAAATCCTACTACTGTACTATAATCTTAATCTTTAGATTACCTTATCAATTTTAGTTTATTCACATTATTTACATTTATAATGTTTTTCAGGTAACCTTTTGTCACCCCTGGAACTGCTTGGTAACTTGAGTAAAATCATGAATGACAATACACCGGCCTCTGAACATCCTTTAGGAATATTAACCACTCGGAATAGGGATGAATGGGCTATACAACGAGACCATTTGGAGGCAACTGGAAATAGTGAAGTTTTGAGGAAGATTGACTCAGCAATATTTAATTTGATATTAGATGATGATATGATTAATGATGATAAGCGTGTGCTCTTGAAGAAATACTTACACAGTGATGGTACCAACAGGTAAACATGTTAAGGGCTTTTCTTGTAGATAGAAAACAAATTGCTAGGAAAAGTATTGTATTTACTAGCGGACAAATACTTAAGATACAGGAAATGTTTTATTAATAATTTGATGGCCTTAGTGTATTCTTAGAGTACTTATTTTCCTACTTTGTACATGGTAAAAAGATTAATTTGTAATGAATAATGTATTTGTCACAAATAGGATATTTATTTAACGGGACCTTTCAATGTGGCAACACTTGGAGGGGGGCTATGTTTAGCAGTGGACGTCTTTCGGCTGAAATGATGATGATGAATGTATGTGTTGGAAAAAGTAAAACAATCTGGCAAATAGCATTATTATTTATTATTTTATTTTTAAAAAACGTTGCCCTACATTAGAAATTTCTCCTGAATCGTGGGTGCGTTTAAAAACATTTAAATACTCCATACAAATATTTGTTCCTTGCGGGAATCGAACCCGCGACATGAAGCGCAACAGTTAATCGCTCAGCCACTGCGCCAACCGTGCCGTCGTGCCGTCATGATTAGTACTTGAGATTCTGAGTCTTACCAAGTGGTAGCAGGTCATAATTGTTTTTTCTATAAATTTATAGGTGGTTTGACAAATCATTCAGCCTGATTGTAACTAGTGATGGAGTAGCTGGAGTAAACTTCGAACATTCCTGGGGTGATGGTGTGGCAGTACTGAGGTTCTTCCAAGATATTTATGCTGAAACTACAAAGAAACCTTTCATACATCCAGATTCGAAGCCTGTAGATAGTAATATTAGTGTTCAGAAATTAGGTAAGAGATGTATCTATTTCTTGTGTAGACACGAATTTCTCTTTAATGATGGATTCAGGGTTAAGTCTGATATAATGGAGTTAATGGAGCGATACTTTAATGATGGGAAGTAGAGCAAATATCACAATAAATGAGTGAGTTCGATTTTGGATACAACATGATATTTTGAGAAGCTGCTTTTATATGACTGCAACAAATAATACTGTGAACAAAATATTAATTTTTACTATATTATTTTTCAGAATTCAAACTAGATGACAAATCGAAGCATTTCATTGACAATGCCAAGAAGGAATACAAGGCGTGGACAGACTCGCTCAGCATAGATTACATTTTGTATGAAGGACTTAACAAAGCAGCTTGTAAGAAATTCAAAGTCAGCCCTGATTGCATTATGCAACTGTCGTTCCAGGTATAAATTAAAGGAACATTAAACAGTTTATTAATTTGCCAACAGTGCTAGCACAAACTAGGCGAAGCACAGATTTCACTAAATTACAATAAACATTGCCTTATTTGAGATAGAGTCGAAAAGAAATAAACATGACTCATTCATGAGAACACCGAACCTCACTGATCCTCGTAGTCACGTTTATTTTTTTTCCACTTTATTTAGACTTCGACACAGTTGTTATTCTCTTGGCAATGAAATACACGCCGGTCCACCGTCCATCCTATGATAAAAGTATTGCTTAATTCTGGTTTGTTATGGACTATTTGTCCACATAACAAAAACGATTGCTATAATAAATCCTGTCAATTGGTTGCCGCGGTTTTTTTCCATCCATTGGTTGACGTTTATTGGTGTTACAAATTGTCCGTCGTCTGCGCAGCGCATAATTTCAGACCAAATACGATATCTCTTATCGGGTCTGACGAGAACGGTTCTTATTTCAGGCAGCGCATCACCTCTTAAAAGGAAACTTCGTGGGCACATACGAGTCTTGCAGTACTTCGGCCTTCAAACATGGTCGCACAGAAACAATGCGGCCTTGCACGGACAAAACAAAGGTGTGAAAATAACTTTATTTACTTCATTATCTAACCACCCGCCCGTCTTTGACACGGTTACGATTAAACAAAACATTGAGATCTCTTTATTTTGTGTAAGTTTAATATTAATGCATTATACACAAAGAATCAATTCTCAACGATGGTGAAAACCGCTTAAAAATCCGTTGCGTTCAATCAAATCAAGTCATTTATTCAAACTAGGCTGAAAATCAGCACTTAAAGAACGTCAATTACACAAGAAAGTCCCCCAAAACTTCCGCCATTCACCGCCCTTCCTATTGTTGTAGCTGGGAAGAATCATATCCCGGTCGCACAAAAAGACACAAAAATGGAATTTATTTTATAAAATGTACCGATAAACTTTGTTCGCGATATGATTTAACGGTCATAAACCGTCATTATAATCCGATTACAGTATCTTATAGTCCTTCAGTAAATCTAAGTGATTTATGATTGACCTGTAAACTGACTTACTCAGTCATAATAACAACATTTATCTACACGCCGCCTAGCAATCTTTACATAGTATAAAACAAAGTCGCTCCCGCTGTTTGTACGCTTAGATCTTTCATACTCCGCAACGGATTTTAATGCAGTTTTCAGCAATAGAATGATTCTTGAGGATGGTTTATATTTATAACATTGCACCCGTGCGAAGCCGGGGCGGGGGCTAGTAAATTACATAATCATCTGTTAAAATGTTGCTACTTGCTAGCGGTCAAAGATCGATATTTTCATATTCATCACTATGTAATACAAGGCAGAGAGAGAGTGAACACCACATACATAACTATCTGTTGCAATTAGTACTCAGAGAGGTGGTGTTGTGATGGCTCGAACTTCTAGGTTGAGAAACGCTTGCTGAGGTCGGTCCCTGGACGGGTGGCCATCCATTACATACCGAGATGTTGTATAATTATGTAATGGCTTTCTAAGACAGTCCACCGACCGTACCATACTGTAGGACTAGCGTCAAGACGGCAAGCATACAATTACTCTGAGTTGTCCAGTGATCTATGAAACCTGGCAAAATGGCAGGCTGGCTGCGGCATTTACCGCTAATAGCAGTTGATTCCACACCGCAACGAAGCGTACTTTTGTTGCTATCTCAATTTTGGGGAAACCCAGAAGGGTCCCGGCTGTCATTTCATTTTGGGTTTTAGAGGTCAGAAAGTCACTCCATGCAAAATACTGGTATTCAGCTGCAAGATGATGATGAAGTAGGGCCGACATAGTAAATATCACAATCTGCTATTATCAGTGCCTAGGAGGATATTGCTGCCTATCCCGTTTAACGTAAACCGTTGGCCTGTTACGACACCGTCATACGTGGGAGGGGTTGGCCACATAACAGCTTATACTACAGATAATCTCTAATCCACTTTTATCTGAACGGATTAGTTTGTGTCACCTTTGCCCATTAGCGACGGCGACACGGTAGGCCCAGAAGGAGATGGCGTGACGAGCTGGACTCTTATCAAAAGGATTGGGCCCAAATAGCCAAAGACAGAGAAAAATGCAAAGAGGGAAGGAAGGCTTTTTCCCTGCAGTGGCATCAGGCTCATAAAAGAAAAAAAACTAGCAAAACTTCATGGAAAAGTATCAATCAAACCGTTTGAATCCAAACCAAATTGTGAAGAGATAATAAATTATTTTGAATTTGAATCAAACCATGATTAAAACAAAACGAAATAAGATTGTCTTAACTCACAATTTTAAGTAAGTCTATCTGCATGAAGTCAATGGCCATAAGATGCACGAACTATGAGAAATAATTAAATAATTTTAGTTTACTTATTCTTGTTTTATTATCATGATTTGATGTCTAATCATACGAAACCCGTCACGTCTCGCTAGTTAATTAAAATAGACCTTGTATCTTTTGACTTAGGTGATGAAGCTAAAATAGTCTTTCAACTTTCCAGGCATTCTGCGAATCCCTGCACTCCAACAAAAGTTCCGACGAAGAACTGCGAGCTAAGCTGACAGAATGTTCCAAACTTCACTCGGAGCTCATCAAAGATGCGGCCATGGGCCAAGGCTTCGATCGTCACATGTTTGCACTGATGAAGATAGCTGAGGACAACAACATACCCAGACCAGAAATATTCGACTCGTATGAGTACAAGTTCTTGAATAAGTCAATTCTGAGTACGAGTACTTTGTCTTCGCCTAGCGTGATGGCGGGAGGATTTGGGCCCGTTATGAAAGATGGATTTGGAATTGCGTACGTAAATAAGATTTTTTATTTTATTTAAAAAAAACTTACCACACAAAGAGGTACAAAGGCGGACTTATATCCAAGTTATGCTCTACCAGTCAACCTAGGGTAGTGGAGACATGATATGGCATTTGCTTTAGCCAATGTTTGTTACCCTTCTCGAAATATACAATCGTAACAAGCACCACGGCTGTCTGTTACATAATACGCACGACCTCTAGAAAACTGTCATAATACAAAATATGTAGATTTTTATATACACGACTTCAATTATCCTTGGTCTAATTGAAAAAAAAAACCGCCATATGTATACAAAAATCAGTCGCCGAATGGCACTAGCGGTAGTTATCGTTAAGAACACAAAAAACTTTAAATGCGTACATTTGAAAACTGCTATTTTTGTGTTGAGACAGTTTTTTAGAGGATGTGCGTATGTTATCGACATAAGGTTTAATTTGCAATGTCTCATGCTCTTGAATGCATGTTCAGGCAGATTTGATAAATGATTGCTGTTTTAACCCTTTTATGACGTTTAAACAATATACTTTCCTAACCATAGTAACCATATAACTTGGTTAAGAAACGACTTAATATAAAAAATGTCTTGCTTTTTTCAGTTATTCGGCGTTTCCTGATAAGTTAGGGGCAGCAGTAGCAAGCTATAAGGCACACAACAGCAGCACACAGTATGTAGAAGCATTGCACAAATCATTCTTGGACATTACCAAAATACTATCCGGATAATTATTTTTTATATGAACGTGGACAAAGCGAAAGGGGTGTGTAAGGATCGCGAGCAGGTGGCGCTCGGTAGTTTTTGCTTACCCCCGTAAGAAAAAGGCGTGATTTTATGTATGTGCTGATACATTATAATTTATCATCATTATTGTTGTCAAGGGTAAGAGAGCCCCATTTGCTGGTGGTCAGCACAGCATGTAATTATTAAGTTAAATATATTTCTGTTACACTTTTATTAAATATTTGTGAAGCCACTATTGTTACTGGGATCAATGTTAGATGTTACTTTATTTTTTTCAATAACAGAGCTTTTTATATTTTTTTTTATCAGATTGCTTTTGCAGACAATACTAACTTATAAGTAATACTGATTTTATATAAGAATAAAGAAATAAACTATTTTATTACTGTATTGTGTCCAAGACGTCAAGTTATTATACCGTAGAAAAATAAGATGAAAACT
Organism: Noctua janthe; assembly: GCA_910589295.1. Classification (NCBI taxonomy): domain Eukaryota; kingdom Metazoa; phylum Arthropoda; class Insecta; order Lepidoptera; family Noctuidae; genus Noctua; species Noctua janthe. Next base: position 8,087,402 of record OU342561.1, read on the forward strand.
ATTTACTGGCTATAACATTATTTATGCTATGAAATAACATTAAAATAAGCAGATTAAGTAGGAATGTAAATTACTTTGTTGATATTTTTATATTGTGATTTACTACTGATATTTAAGGTGATGACGTTTGATGATTAGTTGTCCAGAATTATATTACACATTTAAACTAAATATTAACATGTATCGAGATTTTAGGAACCATTTTGGTAGCTTTGAAAAAGATGTAAACTCTAAAATGCAAAATGTATCCTCTTAAAAATGTAATTGTAAACGATATAAGTACCTCGCTGAGTGCAATTTATGAAAGTGCCTTAGCTTTACAAGAAATAACGTAATTATGTATTTTTAAGAAAGACTTGTCTTTGTTATATATTTTGTGAAAACCAACAACTTTTACTAAACTGAATTGTTATATGAAATAAACACATTGATATGCTGCGTTTAAGCGAGAGCGCGTGATTTATAAAATCTGTTTAGTCATTTATTGGCAATATACAAAGATAGTGAACATAGATAATAAAAAAAACGATGTTCGGCCCACGCTACACACGCCGCTATCGTCTAAACGCGCCCTTAGTATTATGTATGTAGGTTAACCTTTGGGTTAAATAAAACACGTGTTAATCCTTACGGGCTTCAGACAAGGATTTTGCTTGTAGAAATCCATGTATGATGCAATGCAACATATATATGCAACTCTACGGCTTCTGATAATAATCTCATTACAACACGCAAGTTACGCTTCTGCATTTTTTTTTTATCATTTTTTTTCGCTATACCTAATTTAAAGTGGTTGTAATATTTTTGTGGTTCTATTTAATAATAAACTTGGTATTTTATTTACATAATTTTATTGAATCAAAAGTGTATAATTTTTTACCCTTGGCCTTAATAAAATACGACTGCATTATGAAGAAGTATTAAAGAAAATTATTGAAGTTACTGCGTTTACAGTTAGCTGAGCTGGACAAGTGCTACTACCGAACGTGAATATCTGGGTTTTAATTCATGTCCCCTGTGTCTGTCAGGTATTTAAATGTTTTCTCTGTATCTAGACATCATCTGCCTAGTCTTTTCCCAACTATGTTGGGAAAAGCTATGTACCTGTAACGACTATCAAAGATCTACAATATTGACAGTCGGGACCAACGGCTTAACGTGCATTCCGAGGCACGGAGGAAACTCGGTAATTAATGGGTGGTCACCAATCCTCGGACCGACCCAGGCCAGCGCGGCTGAACCTAAATATCGATCTAAGCAGCTGTTATTATTTAACCACGAACTCCTCCGTATCTAGATACTTTTTCTCTGTATCTAGATACTTATTACTAATTCGTTTAGGTAGGCAGATTGTAACAACTCTGCCCATACTAAAAATTATACAGGAGTGATGATTGCAATCTTCTAATAGGGTAGTTCGCGATGTATTGCAGTAGCTCATTAATAGAATACCGCATACGATAAATTAACAACCAACATTAAAAACCTGTACCTATGTGGTGTGGTAATAATGTCATGGCATAGCTACACTTTTACAGGTATCAGAACTAAATGCATGTTGTGTTCTGCGTTTCTTATCAAGTCAGTAGAAAATTACCCTAAATAGGTACTGCGAATATTGTTTGATGAATATCAATATTGATACCCATTCGGAATGGGTGAGTAGGTACGATACTTACCAACCTAAAAAAAGAATTGCCTTCGTTTTTAAAAACCCTGCAATTGCCAAAGACCAAGTCAACTGGTAATGCAAATGTATTGTGTAAGTCAGTAGATAAATATGTACAAATACAACGTCGGCGCTTTAATTCTGCGACGACTGCTATCGATTTTCTCGTGCCCATCTAGTAAAGAGGAGAATATTCATAGTCGAGACGTGTTTACTAAAACAAATATTTTTATTTGTAATATTATGACTACAAATTTATGATACGCGATTTTTTTCCTTTACTTGTGCTCTTTTCAGCTCCAAGGCACCGTTGACCAAAGTATTTGATATTAATTTCAAGTTGTTACCATCACGTGTTGTTTGCGATAAAGGGTCTTGACACAGACAGACGGACAACGAAGTGATCCTGTAAGGGTTACTTTTATCCTTTTGAGGAACGGAAGCTTAAAAATGATAAATGCAGCGTATCAGATTTTGAGAGAGAAATTTTAATACATCATCATCATCATCATCATCTCAGCCGAAAGACGTTCACTGCTGGACAAAGGCCTCCCCCAAGTGTCGCCACATTGACCGATCCCGTGCGTCTCGCATCCAGCGGATCCCCGCAACCTTTACTAGGTCATCGGTCCACCTAGTGGGAGGCCTTCCAATGCGACGTCTTCCAGTTCGCGGTCACCACTCCAGAACTTTCCGGCCCCATCGGCCATCCGTTCTGCGAGCAATATGCCCTGCCCACTGCCACTTAAGTTTGGCTATTCTTCGGGCTACGTCGGTAACCTTGGTTCTCTTACAGATTTCCCCATTTCTGATTTGATCACCCAAGGAAACTCCGAGCATAGCCCTCTCCATTGCCTTTTGGGTGACTTTAAACCTTCTGATGAGGCCCATTGTGAGCGACCACGTTTCGGTCCCGTGTGTAATTTTAATACAATCTGATAAAAAAAAATGTTTAGGTAGGTACTCAGTTTTCTCAAAACATTGTTCTTATATGTGGAGGCTACAATTGTTTCGTGCTTAGCAATTTGGGCAACTACGGCTGTGGACTACGGTTTCTGAGCCAAGACGAAAAAGAGACGGTATTCTTCACGTATTCTATATTTATATGCGCGTATTCAGAGATGCGAGGGCCAAGGCCGTGCAATTTTATCTGGGCACCTTGAACCTACCGGTATATTTCACCTATATTGTGGACTTGGCTTATATCCCTTTGCATGTTTTTGATGCAGTCATGCTGTCTGAAGAATAATTAATCATGTTCCTGTCATTAACCTCATTTATTTGGGGTCAGTGCAGTATGTCGTCTTTTTTTCCAAACTCACTTCTCTACTAAATCTATTTCTCTAAGTCAAGTCTGCTCAACCCTACTCCTGCGGGCCACTAAGTGGCCGGCCAAAGCATTTGAAGTGACCAGCCAACAGTGATAATTTGACGAACAGATTTCAGAATTTCAAACCCGATCGAAGCAATAATTTGCTTCTTATGAACCCATTCTAAATAAAATAAATATCCAGCAAAAAATTACAGAAATCCAAAAACCAAAATTCATTGATACAATTTTTACTGAAAAGATCTTCACAATCAAAGTGTGACAGGCTGACAGTGGCGTTTTCATACTCTTAGGCCAGGAGGACCATGGCCCCGGGCCGCAGACAGAGGGCCCACGTCGCCTCTTTAAATTGATGGTGTGCCACCCCGTGTTTACTTGATACCGCCCTTTAGCTTAATCAAGTAATGGTTAAAAAGAAAATCTAACATTTTCGAGGCGTGTTGCTAAAACATTTCGAGCTCACTCCGCTTGCTCCTGCATGCTAATGCATTTTGGTTATTCGGGAATTTTTTATACAAAAGTCGATAAACTCAAGACAAATTTTGATTAATTGTTATCACAGAGGTTCTTCAAAGTGCGTGCTTGAGGTTTTATACGATTACAATTAAACTAAGCATAACTTTAAGTTTTTTATGGAATTTTTATTTACTTGATGCTGGCCGCCAGTTGACATGGAATCAAAATGTTGATCCACCTTCAAAATAAGTTCAGCAGCCTTGAAAGCGGGTGCCACCTGAGTCGCCTTTCTGCCCATATCATGTTTCTAAAACTTTCCTACTCAGCATCACAGCATACCATGTCAACCGATTACCATATAACTTTTCAGACACCGTTACCACTTTCAGACTTCCTTTCATATAAGAATAGATAATCTTAAAAAATACACGACTTTTCAGTGACAATCAAAAGCGTAAATATATAATATATATATGTATATGGGGTTTCGACAAGGAATGACCGAGATTAGAATGCGAATGTTTTAAAAATACGGCGAGTACGAGAATTTCTACTCTAAAATACGATATTAGTATGAGCACTTAGGTATTTATAAATTAGCTGGCTACACATAAATACATAAACTTGCGCCTTTTTCCTATGGGGGTAGGCACTAGGCAGAAACCACAGAATACCACCTGCTACGATCCTTTCAAACTCCTTTCGGCTCGTCCACGTTCATACTTGAGTCCTACAACACCTTACACGAATATATTTAAAGGACCGCTAACACTGGTGTAAAATAAGTAAGATAAATTAGGAATGCAAGCAAAAGAACGCAATTTTACACCCATCCATAAATTCAACAATCAATAAAATATTATTATAGCAAAAATCTGGTATTTAAAATTAGAAAGGCTATGAATACGACTTCATCGTACCTACGCAGAATCAACAGCGTTCCAATCTACGATCGCGCATATAGAAACATAAACTTGCCTAGTACTGTATACAAAGTATATTTATTTACTTTACTCGTAGAACACTGGATTTTATGTTGCATTTTGTTTGTGAAATACTTTCGTGTAGGATGTGATATCGTGCTGCCTTATAAAGTGCATGCGACCATTAGTTTCAGTGGAAATAAATTACACCCCTTGTTTCTATTGTGAGATGCTGGATGGTCGTGTGTACAACTTGAAAAGGAATGGCACTTAGGCCATATTGACATTACGATCGCGAAAATGTCAAAGTTCATCCGGAGATCCGTGCTTGGGATGTGTTTTGTGAAAAACAAAAATTATTGAATTAAAAATGCCGTGTGAAGTGTGATGTGACACTCCTCATATTTCAATCTGTTGAGGTAAATATTTGTGATGTTAGCTCTTAGCAGTTTTGCGTAGAGGACAGCGTTTATGTGAAAAAAGAAAGACACTAAAAAAATAAACGTACACAGTCATTTTATCTTGTACTATCTACGTTCAATTAAACTAAGGATTAGTACTTTTATGCGTTATTATCCCTCCCTTATCATGATAAACAGTGCTCAGTTTAAATAAAAAATAACAAATGCATTGATTTTCGAATGATTATACTGTCATTATTTTCACATTCTCCAATATTAAATTGACGTGATGAACTCTATGAACTATTATTTATAAATGGCTAGCATTTTAAAATACCTAACGTAGTTGTCTTTGATTTGTCCGAATGCATATGATTTTTTAAGAGTACCTACTATACAATTAATAATTTGCATTGTGTTATAGTATAGCCAGTTGCTTTTCAAGTGTCTTTAAATAAAAAATAACAGTTAGTATGATCAGATTTTACAAATGAGAAAGAAATCAGTAAATAATTTTGTGCCCTTGATTCTAAGTGGCATTGTTCCAAATATTTTCCTTCTACAATAACAACATTATCATTTCTTTGTTTCAGAATATGTTTAATTATATTGAATGCTCAAAGTAGATCTCCAAAATGCTGATTAAGGAGTACCGAATACCTTTACCTCTCACTGTAGAGGAGTACAGGATTGCACAGCTATACATGATTGCTAAAAAGAGTAGAGAAGAAAGTTCTGGTGAAGGCAGTGGTGTGGAGATCCTAGTTAATGAACCCTATGATGATGGCCCTGGCGGGAAAGGTCAGTACACTCAGAAAATCTATCATGTTGGTAGCCATTTACCTGGATGGTTTAAAAGCTTGCTTCCAAAATCTGCCTTAACAGTATCCGAAGAAGCTTGGAATGCTTATCCTTACACAAAAACAAGATACACATGTCCATTTGTTGAAAAGTTTTCATTAGAAATAGAAACTTATTATTATTCTGATAATGGCCACCAAGAAAATGTCTTCAAACTAACTGGAAGTGATTTAAAAAGTAGAGTGGTTGATGTTATTGATGTTTGCAAAGATCAACTTTATGGTGCAGATTATGTCAGAGAGGAGGATCCTAAATTATTTGAGTCAGAAAAATGTAATAGGGGTCCCCTTACTGAGAACTGGCTTGAAGAATATTGGAGTGAAGTACAAGGCAAGCCACAACCACTTCCAAATGGTAAATCTCTCATGTGCGCTTACAAACTCTGTAAAGTTGAATTCAGATATTGGGGTATGCAAACAAAATTAGAAAAATTTATTCATGATGTTGCATTAAGAAAAACCATGTTACGAGCACATCGTCAAGCCTGGGCTTGGCAGGATGAATGGCATGGTCTTACAATGGATGACATCCGGGAAATTGAGCGCCAAACACAATTAACTTTGCAGAAAAAGATGGCAGGTGATACAAGTGATGAACAAGATCTGTCTGAGGAGAATTCAAAGTCTCTGGCAGCTACAATGAGTAGTTTAGAAAAGAATGAAGATGTGCCAACACCATTAGTCTCAAAGAAAAATGTTGATAAGAGAATGCAAAAACATCTTACTCCTGAGGGGACTCCACCATCTGAACACAAGACCTCTTCAAAGACAAATCTTAGATCATCATCTTCAGGATCTATTAAAAGTTTACAAGCCCAAGCTGCGAATTGGCGAATGGAAACTCTTGTTAGAGAGTCAGAAACAGAAACAGGTTCAGAGGATGAGTTTTATGACTGTGAGTCCTCATTTAATAAATGGTCTTCCATGTGCTCTCTTGATGAAGCTGACATTGATATATCACCATCACAAGGCGATAATAGTCAAGAAGACAGCATATTCAATCCCTCGTTCTTAAGAAGGGTGACATCTGAGAGAGGCTCGCGCAGAATGCCTAATTTACAAAGTCATCCCAGTGTTGATGGTTGTCCAGAGACGCCTGTTCACAGTTCATGCCCAACAACTGTTTTGATACTAGTATTTCATGCTGGAAGCGTTTTAGATGCAAATGTCGATATGACTGCCAAGAAATCGGATGTCACCACTTTTAAAGGTGCTTTCGAATCAGTGATGCGCCAGCATTATCCTACACTTATTGGACACATAGCAATAAAACTGGTTTCATGTCCATCTATTTGCACAGATGCTTTGGGGATCCTTTCTACACTGAGTCCTTACAGTTTCGACTGTTCACCTTCAACTATTGAATCTCCTTCGCTCACAAACGATCTTATACCAATTGGTGCCATACCATTAATTGCAACAACTTCTCCAGATTATGCAGAATCCGTAACAAAAACGATACACTCAGCCAATGCAACTTACAATGAATTTATCAAATCCGATGATGGAAAAGGTTTTAATGGTCAAGTCTGTATTGTCGGTGACAGCATGGGCTCAGTATTAGCGTATGATGCTCTTATCAGAACTCAACAATACCAATCTAGACACGACAGTGAAAATAGCATACTGGATACTGAAATAACTATTCCAAATGATCCATTAGAACCACATTACCTCAACAAGTCACACTTACAAGCTCCAACACCCAGGAGACGTTCGTCTTCCACAAGTGACAATCATATAAAATTTGAATTCGAAGTGAGCGACTTTTTCACCTTTGGCAGTCCATTGTCACTTATATTGGCATCACGAAAAATTTCTGATGACAAAACTCGAGACATTACGAAACCACCCGTACAGCAAGTGTTCAATTTGTTTCACCCTACAGATCCTGTTGGCTCAAGATTAGAACCACTGCTATCAGCAAGATTCACGAATTTACCACCAATTAATGTTGCAAGATATACAAAATATCCTTTAGGTAATGGTCAACCATACCATTTAATGGAATTGATACAGAGTCATCCTCAATTATTTGGAGATCACTTGCAAATGCCGCCAACTCCTGTGTTAAGGCGGCTTTCTGAAGTATCTGTACAAAGTACTGTAAGTGGGTTAGTGGATAACATTCCTTTAATTACTATGAACGCGTTACAGCAGAAATGGTGGGGTTCCAAAAGACTAGACTACGCTTTGTACTGCCCTGAAGGATTGACGAACTTTCCAACAAACGCATTACCTCACTTATTCCATGCTAGCTATTGGGAAAGTTCTGATGTGATCGCTTTCATATTGCGTCAAATAGGTCACTTTGATTTAGCTCTATATGGACACTCCGACGATAAAGAGTCTCCAATGTTTAAACCTGGACAAGAGAGGGAGAAGTGGATGAGAAAACGAACCTCGGTTAAATTGAAAAATGTAGCTGCAAATCATAGGGCTAACGACGTTATCGTCAAGGAAGGGTGCCCGCAAACATTTTCTGCCCGTTTCATGTACGGCCCATTAGATATGATAACTTTAACTGGTGAGAAAGTTGACATTTATATGATGAAGGATCCTCCGGCAGGCGAATGGACAATATTATCCACTGTGGTCACTGATAAGACTGGAAGAATCACATACACCTTACCAGAACGACAAAGCGTCGCTTGCGGCATATATCCGGTAAGAGTTGTTGTTCGAGGCGATCACACAATGTGTAATTTTCATTTAGCCGTTGTGCCTCCCCAAACTGAATGCGTTGTGTTTAGTATTGATGGATCTTTTACTGCCAGCGTATCAGTTACTGGTCGAGACCCAAAAGTAAGAGCAGGTGCCGTCGATGTCGTCCGATTTTGGCAAGATCTTGGGTATCTCATTTTATACATAACCGGAAGGCCTGACATGCAACAAAGGAAAGTAATATCATGGTTGGCTGAACATAACTTCCCACATGGCTTAGTATTTTTCTCTGATGGATTTTCAACGGATCCATTAGGACATAAGGCAGCGCATTTAAACAATCTTATAACTGAACATGGAGTAATTATGCATGCGGCATACGGTTCGGGGAAAGACATTACTGTTTATCATAACTGTGGTCTTGCTCCAAAGCAAATTTATGCTATTGGACGCATTAGTAAAAAGTACAGCAATATGGCGACGACTCTAAATGACGGCTACGCTTCGCATTTAGCTGATTTAAAGCTGCCTGGAGTTTCAAGGCCTGCCAGGGGGAACGCTCGTCTTCTCGTTCCTAGACGGCTGTTGGCTCCTGTAAGTGGCGGGTCTATATCACGAATTCGTCGTTAATTTAGTAAAATCATCTATTATAGTATTCTTAAAACGCTTAATCTTCCTCGGGTTAGACGGTGTTTGTGATAGAATAGTGCTAAATGTACAATCGTCGTAATATTATCATTTCATTTTTAGATTATGACTATTCTGTCTCACGTACATCGCTATTGTTTGGGCAGACTAAATTTATATGCACATAATTTTCCAATTCGGGTTTGGTTATTTATTCAAATTTGCGTATGGATAAGGATGGATTAACAAGTTTTATAAAATAAGTAAATCGGGATGGGGAAAACGCCCGTCTATTAATCTTCATTGTAAACCTAAATGCTAAAATATTGTAACGACTGTTTTAATATTCTAACTGTAAAAACTTGTTACGTACTTCTATTGTAACTGATAATATAATGTGCAGAATATTATAATTAAAAAAGATCTTTATGACTTTTATGTTACGTGTGTAATTGTGTATGCTAGAGTGGAGGAGCGCAATCTCTGCACAGAATTTCATGACTTAGGTAATGTGCTGTTTCTAGTCTATTCGCCATTCGTAGATACTATGCTTGCACCTTTACTTTTTATTGATGGCGAGTATCTATAGGTAAAATTATTTTTTTTATATCGCCGTCTTAATAAGAATGTTTACCAATCTTGTCTGGTAGTGTAACGTTTTCAAATACAATGCAGTCATAATTAGATTTACCCGTGATCTTTTGTTTAAATAACTTATACAGTTTGTGTCTTGACAGTGTGTTTGTATATTTTTTATCACTACGAAATTACAATGTATGTTTAATAAGATGGGTACATATTTTTCTTATTAATTAGAGAGTTTTCCATTGTTTCTGACATGTATTTACAATACACATAAGTAATATTAAGACGTTGTAACTATAATAAATGATATTATATCTTGTTATTTATTTATAGTTCTGGATAGTTTTTGATCAAAAAATATATTATTAATATTTCAATGCATTTGCAACTTGCTACCCGACTACGAATACTTATTTATCGTTTAATTAAATATTTACCGGAAAATATTAAGTAGGTAAGCTACCCATGTACGATGTATATTCCGAGATATATAATAATTTAGCGACTATCTAAATTACTAATCTTAATTATTTGTTAAAATTGAGGTAGTAGAACTGTAATCTGTTCTAGAATATTGATGTATAGCTAAAACTGAATTCATCATATAGAACTCTTACAATTAGAAAAGTGCGTATTCTAAATATTTGTGTAATGCTATTTATGTTTGCCTTACCGTAGGTACTATGCGTCTATACTATTTTTCATAAATTAATATTTTAAATTATTTAAGAGCAACTACTTGTATTTTACAGTGTAAAAATTGGGCTATTGTCAAATATCTGGATATTTAAAAGTGTCGCAAACAAAAAGTGTATTATTATAACTTATAAATTGTCTAAGGTTACAAATAAGTAATTAACTGAAAAGGCAATATCGTAATTCAATTTATAATTAAAAATATATAATTATTTATATCGTTGATATTATAAATTATAAACCATATAATAAAATTATTTTTCTAGTTCACAATTATTTGAGTTCTTAAGGAACATAAATAAGTAAATTATATTAATTATTATTATCTATCATAAAGATAATTGTAATCTTTATTATGTACATTCCTGTTTCAGAGATAATTGTTTTTTTTTTAAATTAATTATTATAATAATGTAAACGTAAAATATTTATAAATTGTCTAATGTTCTCATTATAATATGTAATATAGAAGATTTATTTAAAGGTTCAACAAATTATTTCTAAAGTATTGGTAAATTAGTGAGTAAAATTAAGTACCATCTGAAAAGTCGTTTTACCACAAACAGTTTTTTGATCAGTGTAGGTATTGTATCGACTACCCAATCTGTTAGTGACATTGACAGTGTTAGTATTGTGAAAACAAAAATTATGATACCTATTAATAGCGAGAAGGAAAAATGTTTCGTAGTCAAATAATCAGCTGAAAATATTTTAACTCATTTTAATCGCTTATTCGTATTATGCTTATATAACTGATTTCCTCTAAAACAATGCAGTAAATTATGTATGCTATATTACAATAAGTCCGTAGGCAAGTAGGGAATTTTTCCGAAGCTATAATCAAGGTCCCACGTTATAATTTACTTACAATACTAGTGTATGACATAAACCGGTTTGTAGTACTATAGTCGGCTAGCGTTGGATATAAGTGCAACCTGTAGATAAGCACATAGCCACTTGCATGGCTTCGCGCGAGGTCGGCCACTCTTTACCAATCTAAAATTATCCGTTTGGTATAAACCTGAAGCCCTGGCATCAACGCTAACACGGGAGAATAATATGATCTATTTGATGATTATATCCGAAAGCCGTTACGTGTTACGCAAATAGACAGCTAACGCAAACGCGCCCTTGTTTGTTGAGACGATGTGCAGAAATTAGCTATCAATCTTTATACCTACCTACCACGTAACTAGATACAGTTTTAACTGATACATTATCTGTTGCTCTCATCTAAAAGTTCTTATATTATTTTTAGCGGTTTTATTTAAATCCTTGAAATATCGTGGATCTCTCTGAAGGTCAATTACTTCGTCTAGACCAGCCAGGAGACTGAATATATATCTTCCAATCTTTCAATAAAAAAATATATTTAAACGTCATAGCATTGCCAATGTATTATGTAATTACTCGATCAAGTATATAACCATGTAAGCATGTTCACGGTTAAAGTTCAAAGGGTCTAACTGTTTATTTTTATCCATATGAGGTCAGTTAGGTGTTATATCTTCCAGTATAAACCGCTGTTCTACTTTTTACGTTTGAATGGTCAACCATTTCATCCGCGATTGTCCGCTTCCTACATTTATCGGTGGTTCGGTACAGTGTGTTTATAATAGAGAACAGATGCTCATTCTCATAATACATGGCATCACAATCATTTCCTATAAATGGATACTTACAACATCTCATACATAAATGTTGTATCGCAGAATTGCGAAGTTGCATAAATTAACTAGATATACCTACATAACTACAAAAAAATTAAACATACGCTAATTTAACGTACGCTAGGTGTAAGAGCGAGGTTATTGAACGGGAGTAAAAATTTGAATGTAGATTCTATAGCATGTGGTTAGCATTGGAACCCGCCTGAAACCAGTACTTATTAGTCGAGACAGTTACAAAATAACTCAACGCGATTTATGAATGAGTCTAATGACCATATTTTTTCTCGTTTATATACGTTTGCACCAAAACTTTTTAATCATTTTGAAGTCATAAAAATCCGAGTTTATTAGATATCAGCAATAGCCGGTGTTGACAGTGATTGTTGTGAAATGAGAACACGGAGATGTAGGTTCGCATTGTTAATGTCATGGCTTCCTGTGCCACTACCGGGCTATAGAAAAATTTGTTGCAAACTAAATGGCAACAGGTTCCTGGTATATTGACGGAGGCTGTCTAGTCAATGAGGGCTAGGTTTACTAGACTCAGAAGCCATATTTCTAAGCAAGTTATTTCACGTACAGGCGGCCAAAAATGTTTCGCTAAGGGACAAATCGGGACGCGTCTTCATTTTCGTAATGATGAAAGTAGTTTTTTTTTTGTTTTATGACGAGTAAACTTATTTTGTGCACTTTGTGGCCGACTATACACCGTACTAATACTAGTATGGCAGTTAGGAAGCGCAAAGCTTTTATGAAACAGTAGACGGCATTAGGGACATACATAAAGGTAAACCAAGCTTGTACAAAGTTCAAACAATTTTCAAATAGCTATTTTATTTCTCTTTGTTTTTTTCGAAGTCATTCCTAATTAGTAACTTTACCTGTACATTAGCCAAAGTGAGGAGACAACACCTGATAACATGGGCGCAATCATAATGGGGTGGGGGAGTGAAGGCAATGGAAATGGAAACCTTGTCACGCCCTAGTCCAGAAAACTGTAAAAGCGGCAACGCGATGGATTAGATCACCTAATGTGCTATGAATAAAGTATGATTAAATTTTAACGATGAAGATTTGTACGGCACTTCTGACATTCAAATAACAGATTTTAACTAAGACCACAAATTGTTGCCACATTCTGTGCAAAATCCTGCGTATGCCCATTTAAATAGCAACTTTTATTTAAAATGGCATAATTGGCTGTTTGTAATTACTAATACCTAGTATAATTTATGAATGAATCGGTCTTGTATTTTGAAAAATACTATTTATGCAAATACATGTAATCTCTTGTTTCTTAGTTTATTCAGCAGGCATAATGTTCAATCAGTATTTAGATAATTACATAGTTTCTTCATTTTAATATTTATTTCATTAGAGTTTAAAGGTATTTCTGATAAGTATTATAATAAATGACTTAATGTGTATGTACCTGGTCTCTCTAAAACCTATACAATTAGGAGTTACGATTTTAAATGTATTTATTTGTACCTGTTATATAATTAATTTCTCCTTTATATTATGCTAGCTTCAAATTCTTTTATGATGTATGTACTAGTGTGTGGGAAAATAAATTATTGTTGTTGGCAATTGTTGTTTGATTTTACAACATAACGTATCATCTCCCCAAAGGGTTTGGCAGAGTTGTGCCCTACTATAGTACCTACAGTCTACACCCACATTTCGCCTGTAATGTTTAAGTCCCATGTAATAGGGCGGAACCTCTATTGCCATCTACCAGGCACAAATCCAGACTCCGTAGCTGCTACTGAGAAAATTCCTGATGGAAAAACCCAATAACACTGCCCGACCCGGGAATCGAATCCAGGACCTCATGCTCAGCAGTCACGCTTGCGACCACTCGACCAACGACGCACTTGATTTTATAAAGATATAATGGTAGGAGAGTAGGTACTAATTTCATAAATCTATCGCATTACGGGCAACTTTATTGTTCTAGACCCAAGTGTATAATTTATCAGGCTGATGATTGTCGGCATTTCTGGAATAAAAAAACTGTGTCGGTCTTCAAAAAGCAGTTGATTGACGGATATAGCTAAACCCTCTTAGGTAATCTTTATCAGATTATGATCAGTGTCAAGTGTCAGTCAGAACATGCGTCGTCACAATTGTTGAATTGAGTCATAGATTGTAAAAATGTGTTAAAGATAGGTAAAAATTGTTGTGTCCTTCCACTGCGTTAGTATGGAGCATTATGTTACAGGCACCGATAAAAATACAAGTACATAAATTCGTCTCAATTAACTGAGCACTTGATAACCGCGGCATTAAATTCGCATTAATTATCTAAATTGACTAAGTGGTTAGGTTATGTAGGTACTCGAACTCCAAATATCATTCGTACTTATCGAGTAGCTAAATATGTAAGTGACGAGTCACGATGTTATTTACTCTTTAGTTAGGTAAGTCTCCTAACTCGACATACAAAAAAGGTGTGAAAATTTCAGTAAGTTCATACCTACTGCGAACATACCTTATGTTATGTTTTGTAGCTTGGGGACATTTACATCGTCTTAGCTCTGATACGAATCGGTACGTTGAATGAAATACTAGCAGACTGGAGAAAAAAAAAATATAACTAGTTGGAATACTACCCTCAGCCGCAGAGCCTAAAGTCCCGTGATCGTAGTACTGTTCCATGTTGATAAAATCCATGAAATATTTTCAAATGACGTCACGATTGATACCGCTATACTACGTGTAACGCAAAATGCGCAATACCTCTTAGGTGGTGATTCAGACCATCAAATTGGACAACTTGCGCTAAGGAACATGCGTTGAATAAAATTTTCTTTTTGGACTTCCCATACAAAATGTGTAACGGAATTGGTATGAAGAGTCCAATTTCTTTTTCCTGTTTGGCGGTCTGTATCAACACCTATGAGGTATTGGGCATTTTGCGTTACATAGTATAGCGGTATCAATCGTGACGGCATTTGAAAATATTTCATGGATTTTATCATCATGGAACAGTTTCTTGTGTTACTCTCTGTATAATTAACTTGACCGGTGAGACCGGATAATAAAAGCTTATTCAAATACAAAATTAAACAACGATATGTGTACATAATAAGAAAGTTTATTTACATCAATTTACACCTACAAAGGCTTAGAAATAACTATACATATAACACTACGTATAAAAGTGGATTTTACACAAAATATAAAATGTTAAAGGTAGGTTAAAATAATATTAACTATTAAAACAATACTTTTCTTTAGGAATAGGCATAAGTGAGAGCAGGTTCTAGAAGTAAAAAATAAACTTAATTATACAGGATTTATATGAAAACTCGAGGTTTGACAGCACATGGGCATCAACACAGACATGCTAACCAACAAATTACGTCTTTATAAATCGTATAGTCAGAAGCTCGAACGCCTGGCAACCACTCTTACCGAGAGGTATCTTTACAACCTAGTTGCTTGGTTGTTGAGGTCAGATAGGCAGTCACTCCATGTAAAATACAGGAATTCAGCTGCATCTGGTTGGACTGAAACCTGACCCCATCATGATTTGGAAAAGGACAGGCTGGTAATGATGTAATCGAAAATACATTGCTGCTAATTCTAAACAGTGGAATCAAAAAAGTCGTTGTGATATTTTGAATAGGATTTAGTTTTGTACCTCAACGCTCCATTTTGATTGATCTACTCATTACCGCTTTTTATTACAATGGCCTCGAATTTAAATATACATCCTAACTTGCAGGCAAACAGCACTGCCTTGTCTGATTTTATGCGCCCATTGTTAGAATGAAATCAAACAAGTCAGTTTATTATCTAATCGTGATTTAAGTTCAATAACTTTGTAAGGAAACAATTTACAATTTACCTTGTTATTCAACCTATACCACAAATGAATGCTGATATTTATAAAATCTGTCGCTGTTTCCCACATCAGGGTACATTTGTAAAGGGCAAAAATAATTCATGATTAACAAAATCATACCTATGTATAAACAGGTCATTATGTGATATAACTTAGTCCATAAATCTCATTAAAATTCGATAAAAAAATAAATAAGCTCCATTTTTGTCCTCAATGGACACAACACTCCGGACTCATAGCAAACTGTCATCAAAATGTAGGTATAGTTGAACATGATTATTTTGGCGCGCGGTCTTAATCGAAACTAAGGCTGCCATCTTGTTTTTTCAATACAATTTCACAAATGTTTACCGACAGCGCCCTCCTACAAATGACATTCAAGCGCCAAAAGAACCAGCACTGCATAAAGCAAACGCGCACATACGCTGCTGGGTCCAATCGTCCTACATTCTGTTATAATGGGGAAGACCGTTAAAAGCTAATTGTAGATGGCGCGACCATAGCTAGGTCTCAAAGGGGTCTATTTTGAAATATAAAATGACATATCAGATTTTCAACCAATGTTGTTGCTTGTAACCAGCTATGCTAGCGTCGTTCATTTCACAGTTGCCATCCCCATTGGCTAAACCTGTTACTTAAACGTCATACGTAATAAAAGTTGGCTGCGGCTCCATACAACGCATGATAACGCATCTAGGTACAGAGTGCAAGGCATGTGCACTTGCAGGTGGTATTGGTATGAGATCTTCTGTGTATCTTTGCTCTTTGTACGGGAGCCTGCCTTCTGTATCCATTGTGGTCAAAAGCAATTTTGTGGACTCTTGGAAACAGCATGTGTGCGCGCTGTTAAAAAGCTCAGCAAAAGCATTCGTTGAGAGTTACTCCAAATTTGTTCAATGCTACCAAGCTTAGTTTTGAAATGCAAATTCCATCAGTACTTGTGATCCTTTTTAATTTAGCAATAGGTGCTTGAGTAAACTTAAATATTTTTGGTTCAGCTTACAATTCACTTACACATTTCCATACATTTTCTTAAATGTTGAAACCAACTCCAGCCTCCTATTGGTAAATTAATGTATCCAATATTTCTGTTACATCATTCATAGACATCGTTTGTGCATTACGCTTCAAAGTTTAGAAATCAGCATCCATAACTTTAGTACTTAATGTTATAAAAGAAAATTTCATAAACAAAAATGTACATCACTAGCATTTCTATTCTTACGCTACATTGACACGACATTATGTTTGAAACAATAACGTTTTACTTCAATAGAGAATAGAGCATGCTTTACACCACAAAGCACGGAATCGGCTGCTTCTAGCGATAGTAGCCATAATAAAATTCTCAACATCGAAAGTGCCTCAAGCACACTTCTATTACGTATCGCTTTCAAAGCTGTCAGATCCTACACGGCATTTGTGTCGTTTGCGAGTCAATGAGGGACACCGGTATAAGTATTCTGCTCTTCGAGTGACTCGCTTGATTTTTATGGCAAGTTTTGACAATGCAACCTCTAGCACCGAGGCTCCGTGCTCTATGCTTTACACAAATTATATCTGTGACTAAAAAAGCGAGTCTGCTTTTAATTTCCATGACCACACTAAAATAATATGACCGTCGAATCTATTCTACAAATTTTAAAGAGCATGCTCTGCTATAATAATTAATTTATTTTATGTCCTAAAGATCGCTAAAAGAATGCATTAGAAGCTATTTTTGCATAATAATTTTAATAGTGTGTTAGTTTGACATTTTGGTTAATTTGGCGACTATATAAACAATTTATACACAATAATTAGACAGATAACACGAAAAGCAAATTAATTTAGACATTGACAAAAATATAACTCAGCTGCCGTTTCATTATAAAAATTAAAATTATAACATCAATTTGAGATCTAATTGTACTTTAACATTTCTAGAAGTCACTGTACATCACGAATCTAATTGTTATATTCAAGTAACTATTTGTATACAAAATGTATCAGCGTTTTTTTCATAAGAATTCGTTTTACTAGCGAACCTTTAACACCAACCTGTAGGATTATTCGATCTCATTCCGAAATAATACATAAAACTTAATCAAACGGAACACAATATCGTATGTTCTGATACTTTGTTGAATATACAGTCAATAACAAAATAATTAAATAGTTTAACGCCTAACACAAATGACCTGGCAAAAAGTCATAAGAACCAGGTTGATATCATTTCATATATAACGCGGTTTAAATATGGCCAATCAGTGCAGTGGAATATCTCAGTGCTATACAAATATCATAATATTTTATAATACTCAGGTACATCCAGGATCCACAAATAATTTAAGTAAACAGTAAATAAGTACCAGAAGAAGGTAATCGAGCATGAATCTATTTTAGAGTGCATCAGAACAATACAAACCGATACATACAAATTCACACAATAAGAAAAACCTCATTCAACTTTAACAGCACTTTTAACATCCATTTTCTTAAATATATTTTGGTAAATTCAGACATTTTTCACAAAGACACAATGATTACGAATACTCTTATATTATATGTATCTGTAATATTTTCTTCGTATTACATAATAGTTGATTCAATCGTTGGCACATAGTACATTTGTGATATTTTTTGTTCCACTCTTAGTGTCCTATTATCTTGAAACTGATGAAAATAAACTTGTTAATTGACACTGATACGATCGCTTTGAGACCGGAACTATAACGCTTACATATAATTATGTATTCTTAGTTATATTCAATTAATTTTGTGCTTTCAACGATTTCTTCGATAAGTAATCAGTGTACTTGAATATCACACAGCAGGATACATTGATTTAAAATTTACTATTGGCTAAATAAATAGCCATTATATTCGATTTTTCTATCACTCATTCATAAACTCCGTCGCTCAACATCATTCGTCTCTTCATAATAAATATTACAAATAACAATATTTATCTCGACACAATCAACATGACTTTTACTACATAAATATTGGAGACAAATCGTTCAATGAGACCAATATTAGTAAATAATTTCGATCGTGTTAAATTCATAATTTCATTCGCTCGGGGATGAGCCCTGAACGTTATTTGACGGTACCCTCTCTTACATGTTCGCATTGCTATGAGAAGGCGGTGCCGTTTTTGTGCGTCGCTCTGGTGAATATGATCTCTTCGTCGTCTGCGTTGATGCTTTCGGCAGTTGTGAGTGCGACGGTGTCGCTGTGTACTACGTGAGGGGACTCGTTGAATTCGTCTAGCTCTTCAATGCCCGCTGGAAAAAATATAAATAGGAATTTAATATACCAATAGTGCATGGTAACCACCAGCAAAGCAGACAAACGATAAAGATGAAATAGTTATTGCATTTTCCATGAGCACGTCAACCATTGTGTTTGAAACCTTATGAAAATAATTAAGAAAAGTCACATAATGCCTCTCATGTTTTGGTATGACTTTACACATGAATACAAATAACTGTGATAAGTTCAGAGGAACAAACAGGAAGTGGGAGTCCAGAACGGGAAATGCATATCCTTTATGGTCATAAATCAAGGGAATAACCCAAGAAGTATTTATTGATAAGATTTTAAGCATAACCCGAATAACTGTTCGAAGCAAAAATCTATCGCAGTCATTTTATTGTACGCTCGTGTACTCAATCAGGTACGCGGCCTTTTCCATTACAACATGACGGTTCGCGATAGATGAAGTGCTTCGATAAATGTACAGATAAAATAATGTACCTATGTTAAGAACGAAAAAATGATAGCAATCGACAGTTTGCCGGCGATGGGAATAATCCAGCCTACAGATATGTATGTGAGATTACTTTTATTATGGTTTGATTATTTTCTTTTGTCAATAAATCAATAGGATTTAGTAAACCCAGAAATCTTTGTATGTATTACCTATAGTTAGTTGTAGTAGTTTACGTCACTATCATGTTATGGATCAAATAAAGTCCTGATCAAAGTTAATTAATTTTTAATATAATATCATGTCAATTTATTCATATGAAAGGCGGTCCCTATCTACATGATTTGCCAAATAGACGGTATGTACTGTGCGTTTGCACCAGCAAAATATTCATATAAAGTATGTTGAAATCTCTAATAGAGCGGTTTCAGCCTAGCGTTACGCGCGTACACGCGGTTTTTCCGGCGTGTTCGTTCGAATCGGTGGGTTCAGTCAGGAGCAACATGGATTGTGACGAAGAAACATTTGCTTTTTGCGAGTATACGACCTTAAAAATCAATAAAAATATAAAAAAATATAACTCCTGGCCGCATGATCGGTTTGTCTCTGTCACACTTTTCTGCCCGTATTTACTTTACAGCTGGAGAGAGAACGCTCACTCCATTCTCTTTGTCTGTGGTGCGAACGCACAGTGAGGCTGCCAGTCGATTGGAACGGCGAATTAAAAGCATTACCTAGTATTCCACATGTTTTCTTAGACATATACTTCTCCACTTCAACGCATAGACAGCCTTCTGACCGGTCTTTGCGAAGTAAACAGACATTACGCCCACAACCAATAATTAGCAAATGGACTGATAGATAGATAAGAGCAGAACACAATAATATAGAACAACGCGTTACGATTTGTTTCATTTACAGAGGCAACTATGTAAAGTGATTTTGTTTCTATTTCATGGTTGACCATTATTGATAGCTTTGAGCGTGTAATCGAAACGTGGCTTATACAAGTAGGCTAACCAGAAATTTCGATGATAATCGTACATGAGCCGATCTAGTTTTGATACATACATTGTGTTCTTATTGTAATACTTATTTGTACTTTTAATCTGTTAGTATTAGTACTTAAACAATAGTTTTAAATGTTAAATGGGTTAATTGCTTCGGCATTATTTATTTGTTTTTATCCTTCCTCTACCAACAAGAGCACAAAATAATATTACGTATGTGTTTCCCAAAGGAGTAGGCATATTTTTTGGTATAGTACAATATAAAAGCGCTGTTACAAATCCAGGCTCCGGCTGCTATTTAGAAATTAGAAAAGCAATAACACTACATCACCTGGGGATCAAACTCAGGACTGACCTTGCACAACTGTTGCGCACTCGTGACCGACATTTTCAATGGGATAAGTTTTTTTGTCCTGTTAGCTTGCGTTTGACCATTGTTTTATCTTGTAAATCTATGGATGGTAACTAAAATGGTAATACATATTTTTTTTTAATACCTGTATAGTCAGAAGGCGCTAGTAATAAGTACTGTTCTGAGCGCGTCGGCCATAGCAGGTGAGCCATCACACAAAACGCGAGGCAGTCCGCTGAATATGTGATACCTGGAAACCAACATAATATTTTCTGTAAGATTCATATTGCTATAAGGTATTTTAAAACAATATTATCCGATTATGCAGGCAAAAGTGCTAGACCCCGTTATTTTATCGAATCAATAAAAGAAAGTATTAAGTACTTATGTTGTCATCTGAGAAAATACAAAAATTTTGAAGGGGACATATGTAATTGGCGTCATTGCCTTATGGTTAATTTGGATAAACCACAGCGCAATGACGCTGTTTTGATTTGAAAATTGTTAGGAATTTCTAATAATAATAACCGCAAATTCCTTTCCCAAATCAACCTAAATTAATGAATCTTTCCTTATAAGGCATAGTTCCCGAGAGGAACGTGCCTTATGCACGTCACCTCCTCGTGACGTGGGAAACAGATTAGAGCTGAAACCTGAACGAATGCGTAAGTACATCAGTAAACTATTACCTACTATTACTAAGGTAATCCCATTGAACCTTGATTTGCGTAATATTAATGAAGCGAAAATCAACTAAGTACTATTGTACGTAGGTACACTCGTTTAAAACATCGACTAAATACAGAATCAGACACGTTTTAAAACAATACTGGATGATTTGTTAAACGTAGGGAATATCTACTTTAGGGACGTGTATTACTCATGAAAATAAACAACTATTACCATAGTAAAAGTTGTTGTTGTGTTGTGTTGTAGTGTGTAAGTTGTTGTTGAAATCTCGAAAAAAATATCAGTTATTGTTGTAGGTATGAAATAGGTCTTTACCTATATAATTGGAGATTTAATAACCAGCATTTTCAGATTTAATTATCTGTGGATTGGCGAGCAATTCGAAATTCAAATAAATTTTATTCGAAAGCCGTGTTCTTTTAATTTCAAATTCAGTCATTTGTTTTTAAATAGTTTTTTGTTTTTGTGAAATTGTGGTAGTTTTTGGTTCATGGATAAACTGAAAATTCGTACAATTTTCGAATATAAGTTCCTACGTGGACATACCGCTGCGCAAACAACACGAAACATTAACGACGTGTACGGGCCTAACACTGCTTGCATAAACACGGTCCATTATTGGTTCAATCGTTTTAAATCTGGAAATTTTGAGTTGAATAATGAGCCTCGCGGTCGGCCGATAACCATTGTCGACAACGCCGAATTGAAGGCGGTAGTGGAAACGATCATTGATTCATACAAATCTCTAATTTCATAGGTAAAGAACTAATACATAACTGGAAAAATGTAGGGAACGACCGTTGTTTTTTCAAATTTCAGAGTGAGTCCCATGGTAAAAGTTGTTCATATTTATGAGTACTTCACTCCTTTATAATATTACCCACGTTTAATCAATCACCCTTTAAAATTGTGGTAAACATAGATCGATTTATGATTAATTCCTTACAGCTTAATGATATTACATTATACCAACAAGTTTCTAAAACACAAATGTTCAAGATAATTGTCGATAGGTACGTGACAGGACAGTATTGTAAGACTAATGGCCGTGTCAATTTTAACGAAAGCCCATTACTGAACTGCTAGAAGAAAATATATTCACATGTTTTATGTAGGCTATTTTGAATTTAAATTAAAGTTATACAAGAAAATAATAAAATATTTAAATAAATGGTAATCACTTTGGCAGCGAAAGTGTAAGTACAATACAACTAAAGAGAAAAACGATATCTTCTCTGGTATAAAAGACATTTATAAAACAAACCCACTTTCTATTAGCTACAAAATTGGACCGCAACTGAGGTGAATGTCGCTGGTAAGTAATAAATAAAAAGAGTTGTGCAATAACGGACTGGGCTTACATAATTAAAAACAAACTGTAACACTTACCCAATAAAAACTTGAACCTCCACAGAGGGCTGATCTGTAGCGCAATGAGCGCAATAATCGGCAAGTACACAAACCAAACGAGACTAGATGCGCCGAAGTGCAGTAAAAAGTTTAGCTTTGGCATATTGTGTTCGTACATCATTGTATATCTGAGTTCTAGTACGAACCAAGTCATTATCGCTACGCGTAGCGCAAGGATCAACCAGCCAGGCCATGTTTGGTATTCGTCTATCTCTTCTATGATATCCACTTCAGTCTATAAATAAATAATATTGTGTTGTAAAAGAGATTGTTTCGAATAAAGGTCACTGTTACAATATAATGGTATGGTAGTTATTTAAACATTTTATACACAATAAAAGTAACAGGCGTGTTCTAGTTATTTTTTCACGCTTCCTTATAGCAGGTATATTTCGTTCATACCTCATAAAAAACTTCACCTTCAATGTCCAAGTCTCCAAATATTGTTAAATTATATTCAAACAATACTCACTGTATTCCAAACATAAAGTAGAATATGAACGATTCCATAAGCAAGCCAGACTCCAAATACTAGTGGTTTGTATGTGAGCTCCAACCTAGTTACTGCCCAACCTTTTGCTAATAAAAGTAGGAGCAACATGAACAGCGTCTGAAATACAACAACTCATTATTGCTGTGTATTTTTATGGCAGATAAGTAACAATAAGTATTTGTAGAATGCGATAAAATGCACGTAAATAACTAAAATTTCATAAACAAATCAAACAAAAGAGATATGAAAGGATAACTGTTATTCTATTATCCATTCATATGCTGTGGTAGGTATTGGAAATGGTGGAGTTGTTGTTTGTAGTACCTAGACTAACAAGACCCTGACTGATAAAGCATAAGGAAAACTGATCTCAAATTCCCCACCTCAAATTTATCCAGCAGTAGATGAAATGGCGAAAATAATAAACAAAAGCTATTAAGAAAACACCTATGGAATTTTCCATACAGGATAAAGGTAATGAGGTAAGCCACAATTTAATAATATTGATAAAACTCTGCAGAGAATTCTATCAACATTATTATCATATTATTATTTTATTTTTTCGTTTATTTATTTTATTATTATATGCCTCATTATCTTTTGCCTACTTACCTCATTGCCTATTTTCAATGAGGTAAGTAGTTATTAGTTATTAGCAATCAAAATACAAAAAAACATGAGTATTTGTGTTGCATACTATGACCCCTCAGCCCAGTACTAGCAGTTATTAGTGAATAGCAAACAAACATCCCCTATATACAATAAGTTTTTTTTTTTGAGCTGTCAACTATAAATAAATTGTATTGTTTCAACTAATAACTTGCTAGTTTGCCTTGCTCAGGACAACACTAAAACATTTTTATGATGAATGGCAAGTAACTTTGTCAAGTTGTATTAGTAATATCTTCAATAATAACTGGATCTGCATGCAATTTGAAATGGATTTACTCTTTATAATACTTACCTTATAGTACAAATAAAATATAAATTAAAAGCATGTTAGTACACATATAGATAAACACAGTAAATATATATCCTATAATAATGAATAATACACTACAACAAATTGTTATTAATTGTAAGTAATAGCTAAGTTTTAAAAAAAAATCTGGGGCTAAGTATGTGAAGAGACCTACCACAGAAAGAAAATATCTGGTGCAGCTATTATTATTGTATACTGGTTAAAACTAAACAATAAGGTGTCCCTCACAATCAGCCATATTGATTAGTGAATGTTGATGCATAACATTGTCACTCACTCTGCTCATAATGTCTAAAACATCCCCAGCGGCAGCCAGCCCAGCAAACCCTACACCATCCACAGCAAACTTCACAGTATGCAGCACATTGAAGCATAGAGCAACAAATTCCAGGACAAGGCTGAATGTGAACAACTTTGTCACTGGATGCTTTTGTGTTCTGAAAGTAAATTGTTCATTTACTATGAATTTTTGTGTCAAAATCCAAAGCAATAATAATGCAATAGAAAAAAGTATAGGTATAGCAATAAGAGGAATAGGTATAAATACAGGTTATATAAAGATTATATTCAATGAAATATCAGTTGAGAAAGCTCTATAGATGTTGCTTTGTTACACAAAAAATCACAGTAATACATAAAATACTGCTTACTCTATTGATCTAAAATTTTTGGAGTGAATATCTCTGAAAATGTATTAATAAATTTTACTTATGGTGTATTTCAACAAACATTAATTAATAAAAATAGGTTGAAATCTTACCTGACAGCATAAATCTGTACTGGTAATAGTATAATATAGCACAGCCAAAAAACAAGATACAATTCCAGGGTGTTCTGTCTATCAAATGAAAACTGGTAAAGTAATGTGTTGTAAAATGATAAGTTGGGACTTCCATTGACTAGCCAGAAGTCATAATTTATAGTCTGTGGTATATTGGTCAGGGTCTTGTTGTCCTTTGATGGTGCTCCAGTGTAATGGTGCCATGTACAGGAATCCTCATCTAGGTAACATGACACCATTGAAACATACCAAAACCTGTATGAAAATAAAACATGATAAAAGACCTAGAGAATGCCAATTTTCTTCTTTTCATTCATCATTTGCCTAGCCTTTTCCCAACTATGTTGGAGTCAGCTTCCAGTCTAACTGGATGCCCCTGAATACCAGTATTTTACATGGAGCGACTGCCTATCTGACCTTCACAACCCAGTTAATACTTGGTAATACGATACCCCTTGGTAATACTGGTTGTCAAACTTTTTCAGCCACTGACTACCTAATGACTGTCATAGATCTACAAATGACACCTGGGACCAACAGCTTAACATGCTTTCAGAGGCACAGAGGAAATTCTGTATGTAATGGGTGGTCACCCATGCACAGACCAACCTAGGCAAGCAAGGCTTAACCTAAAGATTGACCCAAGCGGCTGTTATTATTTAGCCACAAGCTCCTCAATTTTCTTCTTTACATTATAACAGGAAAAATCTTAAATATATGAAACACTTACTATTTATAGCTAATATTGGCTCAAGTAAAATTGACCACTTATGATGATTATATGACAGAGATGACTATGTTCAATTATAATATTGACATTTACCTTGGTTGTCCAGAGTTTTGAATAACATAAGTAAACTGATTCTTCTTTATCACATTCCAAGGTGTATCTTCATCTACACACAAAACTCCTTTCGGACATGGGATTCTTCTAAACAGGTCTTGACCATAAGCATTACATTTCGGATGATAGGCTGTTCCATTCAAATTTTGGAACATAATCTGGCATGCTAGCTCTTTATCAGCAATATCACGGTTTTTATAATAGTGTAAGAAGTGACCCCTGTCTAATACAGCGAACGTTATAGGGTATTTGAATTGAACATTCGCTGTTATGTTCCCGAAAATATATCCATATGTTTCCTTTTGATAATGGATATCTGTCTTCTGGAATCCGAACTTCACTAGGAACTTAAAAAATTCATTCGTAGAAAATTCTCCTTTTATGTGCGTGGATGAAACGAAGAGGAAGAAAGAGCAAAATATTATTGTACCAGCTTTGATACACATTTTGAGAATCGCTGATAGGGACCGCAGAAAAATAACATTTCAGTAAAACACGGCAGTTCTTAACGATTTCCTTTCTGTTATTTCATATCACCGAAATTTCAATACAATAGTACATTATTATTTAAATAATTTCACAATGTCCAAGCAAAAATAAAAATAAAAAACATTTTTGATTAGACAGACGTACGAAATTTTATAGACACTTCGCACGCCAGTTGCCACCCGTCTTACTGCGTGTGTTGCCAGGTTCCATATTATTGATTTCTCCCATAAATTGGATTATTTCGAAAATGGGCAAAAATCCGATTTTGAATTTTACGGAATTTTGGAGGCTTGTGGATGTCTTCTTCACAAGCAGAGCTGCTATGCCACCCATCCAATTGTATATCCATATTGGACAGTTGGACTGTATGTTAAATGTTGGTTAATGCATAAATTTATTTTATTTATAATTACTAGCTGTTGCCCGCGATCTTCGACCGCGTGAAATTATTATAAAAATATTACTTCCCTATTTGAATCGGATTTTATTAACAATTTCAAGGGTTTTTGTTTTGCACGGATCCATATTTTTTTCAACACAAGAATCCTAAGCTACTCCTTGTAGCATTAGCTATTTGCCAGTAAAAGTCCCGTCGAAATCGGTTCAGCCGTTTTGGAAATTATCCGCAACAAACAGACAGACAGACAGACATAAATTAATGTATTGTAGCATTTTGAAATTAAAATAAAATGGTGGAAGTAAGGCAGGCCGAATAATTCGGCCTGTGGACGGCGAGTTATGGGCCAGCTCGCCGTCCGGCCGTCTTATGACGACAGGCCGTGTCGACGGCGCGTTCGTGTTCCACGTGCGCCTCAAAGAGATGTCAGCAAATAAGTAGGGGTCCGCAAGGGCCGATGCCTGCCAGGGCTGCGGGACTGTTCGAAAGAGATACCGTGGCCCTGGAACACAAAGGGCAAAGAAGGAACATGGATGGGTTTTAGTCAGTACAAGTCTGACACTCCCTTCCGCTCCGCCCAGAGTGGGGGGGGTCATTTGATGATTTCCCATCCGGAAAAAAAAAAAATAAAGGCCGAATAATTCGAAGGCCTTTATTTATTTGTATTGATACATAATTTACATTAACTTAAATAAATACCAAAAAATATGTATGTACAACAAATATCAAAATAGGAAAAGATTAACGGGGCGTCAAAAAATTCGTTCAGCGATCGTGATTGGAAAAACCCTGGGTAAAAAATATTTTGTATGCGAAAGCCTTCGCATATATTCGCTCACTTTGCTCTAAGGTATGCGGTGGAACTAAGAATATTTTTATAAGTACATACAGTCTATCTAATTGATACTTCTTGAAAACATACTATCTATTTCATGCCAACTAGATTTTTTTGCTTAATACAAAGTTATAGTATTTTGGTATTCAGATTTTTTTTCTGTCAACAATATTCAATAGTGATGTCGGTTTAGTAAGTTTTTAGGGTGGCAAGCGTATAATGACTCACTTTTTGCATTCGATTTAATCGAGTGTCCTATCGTGGATTTCATCTGTTCACGCACATCTGCTGTAATATCGGCATTCGGCGCATCACTTGCATCTTTTTTTTTAATTTATGGCGATTAGATAGATGGCGGACGGGTTTGGTGCTAGTGTTTGACTTAAAAAAAGGAAGTGATCGAAGTTTCATTGAGTTAATGTATAAAACATGGATTCACCATGTCCATTTTCCTGGATAAAGAAATGATATCCATTCACGCGAACTCCCATGTACGGATTTGAGGAAGTATTAGTGCCATAGCAACAATCATCATACTCTTGCCCATTTCCTTTGTGATCTAGATACCTCTTTTTCGGTGTAGTTATAAATTTGCCGTGTTTGAACTGATTGTGTTTATATAAATGCTGTAAAATAGTGTTTATAATTGTTTAAAATATATTGAGAGTGAATTAATTGGTTATTTTCTTCGTAACCTCGAACGCGGAAGTTTTGTGATCTAGCCGCTTTTACAGTAAATTATCCTCGGAAGAGGTGTTAGAGGATGTTCAGTTCATCTTAGCTATTGATGAATAAAGTGAAAATCTCATTATGTGTGAACTTTGAGTGCCAATAATGAAATAATGGTTGAAATAGGCGCCCCTCAGCAGTCAGCCGAAGAGAGTTTGGAGAATGCCGAATGGTATTGGGGTGATATCACTAGGTAAGTCTATATCAATCATGTTTGGGTTTGTTTATCGCCGCTCACATGCAACAGACAGTTTAATATCTAAAAATCAGGAAGCTAATATATTGTGAAAAAGAATTAATAATATTACATTGATTTTGTTCTCGAAGAGTGTCATCTCGGGTAGGTCTGGCGGCTGCATAAGTATTTCCCATTGAATTACTAAGAGAATCTGTATCTCGTTTACCAAACTTCCTCCATATTCCATTACAAACTATTTTGGTAAAATACATAGTTGGTTATTAGGTTAGAATAATTCAGGGTTACAGCATACCATCAAACCGAAGTCCTAATGTCTAGAATGTAATAAACCATTCAGATTGGTAATAAAAATACCTAGCTGGTCACATACAATACAACCCAATTGTTGTGAAATATTACATCTTCAGGAGCAATTTATAGGTCATAAATTAGAATATGTCCGTGTAATTTGGGTGATCATTGGCATTAAAACATTTTAATTTAATTTTCCTTCTCTCATTCATGGTAATTGTGTATTCCAGAGATGAGGCTACAGAAAAATTGCGGGACACCTGCGATGGTACCTTCCTGGTGCGCAACGCATCTAACAAAGATAGTGGTTATACTCTGACAGTGAGAAAAGGGGGTATGAACAAACTTATCAAAATCTATAACCATGAGGGGCGCTACGGATTTTGCGAACCATTTGACTTCAAGTCAGTGGTGGAGCTTGTTCGCTTTTATAGGGAATTCTCTCTGGCACATTGCAACAGCAGCCTTGACATCAAGCTTATGTACCCACTATCTAGACTCCTCGAAAATGAAGGTGGGGAAAACATGAGTGATGATACCCTAGAAACTAAGTTTAAAGAAATCCACAAAAAATATATATTGAAAACAAAAGACTTCGAGGGCCGCTCTTACAAATATACAAGATTACGAGAAGAAGTAAATATGAAAAAGCAAGCACTGGATGCCTTTAGAGAAACAGTTAAAATCTGTGAAGATCATTTAAAATTACAAGAGAAGATGCAAGCTGAAGCACAGCCCCATGAAAAGAATCCTGTTTTAGAAAATAATAGAAATTTAATATCAAGAGTTCAAAATTTAAAACAAGCCAAAGCTGAACTTAATGATATTTTGAGAAATACAGTTACAGCGCAATTGCTGCTTGAGAGAGAAATTGCTAAATTAAAGTCAGACGTTACAGATCTCTACAAAATAAAAGACCGCTATAAAGTGTAAGTAATTTCTTTTGAACATTATTCTAGAATTTCAAACAATTTTTTGAAAGCCAAAATACCACCACATTGTGACAGACAAATAGGTCAGATGATGTGTTCCAGTGATCTATACATATATATAAAAATCAATATTTGTTTATCTGATCAAAATCTATAGATTCCTAAACTATGGAACCGGTTTTGATGAAATTTTGCACAATTGCTCTACATAGGCCATGGAAGGCTTCCGAAAAAAAGGCATTGCAACGCATGCTGGGACCCAGCTAGTTTTTTATAAATTATTGACTTAGCATAAACTATGGTCCTTTATCGGTTCCCATACAGTCACAAGAACACCTTATCCTAGTAATATTATAAATGCGAGAGTTGGTGAGGATATATGGATGGATGTTTGCTACTCTTTCAAGCAAAAACTACTGAAAGGATTTAGATGAAATTTAGCACACTGATAGTTTATAACCTGGATTAACATATAGGATACTTTTTATCCCGTGGGACAGCACCAAACACCATGCGGGCATAAGCTAGTACTTACATAAGATTCAAAAATGTTTTTTTCCTAAACTTTTGATAGAAACTTTATGGTTATTTTTGATACCATGCTAAGATGAAATATGTCTTTGCTGTAAGTTGCAATGGTTTATGAATTTAGCATATTTCTAAGGTATATTTATGTTTGAGATTGGTACCTAATTAATTATTCATATGCATTTCAACAATATAATGGAAAATGGTTGTTGGTGGCTGTATGTGTCATCAGATGATAGGGATATTTTCCAATATTGAATAATTATATTGTTTCTTCTACATTCTACACAATACTGCTCCAAAATTGTTATATATAATATTCATTTAATAAAACAAGGTAAATATGAGTTTATCCTGAAGCTGCTGTTTAATATAACTAGATTATGCCTACAGCTTCGCCCGCGCCGTGTTCTGTAATTATCCCATGGGATCGTACTACTTGGGATAAAAAGTATCCTATATATCCAGGTTATAAAGTATCTGAATGCCAAATTTCACCCTAATCCGTTTAACCGTTCTCATTTGAAAGAGGATCAATATATTTATAATAGTAGTAAGATATGGCACATAATTCTCAAAAATATATATTCCAGGTAACACAAAAAAAACTCAAAAATAAATGGAATTCAGATTGGCTTATAAAATTGTTTGTAATTAATTATGATTTTTTTGTCTAGACATTGACTTAATTTTATATTCACAAAGGTGTTTTTAATATTGAGGACATAATTTAACAAGTTGTCACTATCATTTTCTTTACAGGTGGCTACAAGGACGAGGGAAAACGGAAGAATATCTGCATTTATTAGAAGATGGCAATATACACAAACTTGAAGAATTGTATGCACACAGAGAGTGGATTAGTTGGAAAGTTAATTGCACAAGAGAAACTGCAGAAAAACTCCTCACAGGGAAACCTCAAGGCACATTTTTAATTCGGCCTAATTCCACTGGTCAATTAGCTTTATCTATTTGTTGTAACAACATGGTCTACCACTGTATTATCTTTAAGACTGAACGAGGTTATGGATTTGCGGAACCCTATAATGTTTATGAGTAAGTTTCCTAGTTGCATTTTTTTTGCCTATTTTAATAATCACTGATAAAGGATGGCTTGTCAGTATGTTTGGCATAGATATTTAAAATTAAATACATTCTTGGTGATGCATCATTATGTCTTGACAGAGTGCCAGCCCATTAGTTGTTTGGTGGAGTTTTGAAGATTTATTTGATATGTAACTAAATATGAAGTAAGGATTTATTTTTTATTTTTAATGCATTGTGGGATGCATATAACTTTGCCAACTTTTTATTTCGTAAATGTCATTGATGATGCTATTAAAACTTTGATATAATAATTATGTTATTATCCAATGTTCCATGTAAGAGATATCATTTTAAAGTTTTTTTTTTGTTATTTTTCAGAACTTTAAATGAGCTGGTTCTCCATTATGCTGTGAACTCATTAGAAGAACATAATGATCAATTGAAAACGGAACTGAAGTACCCAGTGAATGCATATCTTGTGAAGAAACCTGAGAAGAAACAATAAAATGGTTTATGCTGAAAAATTGTGGCTGCCAGTTTTGTCTTCTATTTGTAGACATAGGTCATAATGACGACATTGAGACCTATTACTAATGGAAATGAAGTTGAAATTACCTTCTTGTGTCCTTCAAGTAATCAACGATAAATAAAAAAGGATAACCTTCTTAACATCGAAAACTTATCAACTAAAGATGGTTTTGAAGTTATAAATCCAAAAAAAATTGCAGAATCATGCAAAAATCTCCCAACGAAAAAAGGGATACCTTTAAATTAGTCTTGATTGTATCTTTAAATGAACTGTGAGGGATCATAATAATACGACAAGAAAGTATTCATGTACAGGAAAGTAATATAAGTTGATATTTCCGTGTTTTATAGCTTTATAGTGTCGTTATAATATGATCAAATAATTATTGTACAAATAAAATGCTTTGGTACCCATGTACTATGGTACTTACCATATAATTTTAGATTTGTGCACGATTATCATAAACTTCGATTTGAAAACTGCTTTCTATTGATTTGGTTTTATTTTTATTGTGATAATATTGTGATAAAACCATGATCAGTTTGAAAATCCCAGTGTCATTATTTGTATGTACATTAAAAATGATTCTCAGGAGCTTTTAAGAGTAGGATACTCTGTACACATATTTTTATATTTGTTGTATTTACAAAGATTGGAAAAGTGTTCTTCCTTATTAATATTGATGTTATTAAATTGATCGGGGCCTTTACGGATCGGCGGCAATGGAGGAAGGATATGAATAACAGCTGATTCGAAATTGGAGACTGTTGAGAACAAAATTAATTTGAAATGTAAGCTCTCGGTTCAATTTGATATTGAGTCTGCATCCATGTTGACACTTAGGCTCTGGCAAATAGAGTGACTTTTGAATGACAAGCATTGATCATTGTGTATACCTGGATGAATATCTTGAATGGCCTAAAGTAATGTCTTATTTTCACTTTTCCATTAATTCATGAAACTTGTGTGTTAATAAATGCAGATGCAGACTTAATACATACGAAGTTCTCATAGAGATATGTATATTATGTATGTGATAGTAATGATTAGCATTTTAGAGTTTTGGTATTTGTGTATATTATGTGATTGATTTTTGTTACATTGTTTTTAATGGTTTATGTGATGTGAGGTTCAAAATTATTCCATATCATTGATATATATCCAATATTAACTCAAATAATTCCCTGATAAAGTATTCAATGGTGGGGTTGGGGTTCATGTGCAGTACTTATTCCTTCATTATTATAAATCTGCAATATATTTTTGTTTTACTGTACAAAATTACGAGAACATATTTGGATATATATCTTAAATGGCGGTTATTTTTAAATACATGTTGAAAGTCCTGCTTTGATACTGCGCAATAATATTGTGCTGTTATTTATATTATTTACATTGCGATGTTTAACGTGACGTCATTGTACTAATGTAACTCATTTTACCTTAGTAAGTAATAAATATATGTGATCAGATCTTTTTCCTCGTAACTCGAAAAACATGTTAATTTCAACACTCGTATCATAAGCTTTAAGTATGTGTTATATTTCTAATGTCTGTATTTTAAATTAAATCACATAATGTAAAATGTTGCATTGTATTTAAAGCAGGTACTTCTACATCATATTATGACGTATCGAATGCATGGGTGATAAGTTAAATGTTTACTTGTCGCAAATATATTACATCGAATGTTTGACTTGAAGTAGTATCTGACTGTTTAATCGCAGTAGGTATAGATTTCAGTAAAAACATGGTTAATAATAATGGTTTGCCACAGTGGATGTCTTTTATGAGTTCAGTGCGTTTAAGTACTGATATTTTACATGGATGTGTGTATATTAGTGTGCGAGTCTCGTCAATTAATGTTTTTTTTTTTTCTGTTTTATTTTTTGTAACAATGTGTAAGAAAAGATGATATGTATTGCTATAATAGTAGATAGATCGTAAGTAGGACTAACCAATTCGTAAAAAGTTATATATATATTTAGTTTCATTTAATTCAAAACTTAATATACTAATTTGTAAACTGAACAATTTCCTTCTCAACTTAATGTTAATCATCTCGTTATTTTTTCCATTTAATATATATGTATTTAATATTAACAGATCTTTGATATTAAACGGTACAGAAAAATAAGTTTCGCGAAGAA
This sequence comes from Noctua janthe, assembly GCA_910589295.1. Classification (NCBI taxonomy): domain Eukaryota; kingdom Metazoa; phylum Arthropoda; class Insecta; order Lepidoptera; family Noctuidae; genus Noctua; species Noctua janthe. The sequence goes on from OU342561.1 coordinate 8,121,518, forward strand.
AATTACAAGTCGCGTTTTACAGTTTCGTCCCCGACTCGCGTTAATCGTCCAGGATTGTGTTGAATAATTTTTCAAAAACTTCTGCTTATTAATATCACGTGGTTTCATTAATATTCATTAATTCCTGAAAATGTACGACCCTAAAACCCCAGTGGCCAGAAACACCGATCAATGTACGACAGCCCTATGCAGTAAAATAATCATCATGATAAAATTCTATGTACCAACTGATAACCGCGGGCCTTGTGATAACTACGACGATGCACTGTACTAAGTTCACGTGATTATATATTTTGGCCTATTGTGTAAAATTAAATTCCAGATAGTTTTTTGATGCTGGCCAGTGACCATATAAATACAAAGCTCTTGCCAACTTGAAACGAAGCCCGCACGGGATGCAGGTCGAAATTAGCTCGCGCCGATTTAGTCAACTAAGTTCTATGGAGTTGTTCAAACTGAGGCGAGTAATTGTGTCGCTTCGCGATTCTCTTCAGTGTAGAGCATCTCATGTTTATAATCTTCCACCAATCAAGTATTAATTTACAAAAGGAACCTATAACTTACTGTAGGATTTAAAGTAAGTTATTAATGGCACGACGTTAATCTATGGCTTTCCTCCTAATTTTGTAACTGTTTGTTCACCTAATTTTTATATTAAAATCAGAGTTCATTGGAAAATAATCCTGAAGAATCTGAATACTGCCAGTTTCGCCACACTCTGTTATCGTATTGTCTCACTATATTTAATAGTCTGTTAATTAAAATTAATAATATTAAAAAAAAAATAGGTGAACAAATGTTGTAACTTATTCATTCAAATTCAACACAGAAAATTGTGAATATCCAAACAGTTTTCTTTACAAAATTAATAATTAATTTAGATTATACATACATAATATATACCTATTTACTTATAAGTTTAAAGATTATATAAGTGAGATTATTGATCGCGTTATTTTTGTATTCAAGTCAATACAATATTATCATTATAATGCAAAATATTCTGAGTTGCAATTTTATGTAAAACTAAATATCATTATATTATGATCTCAAGAGTGAATTATGTCGTAAGGTAATTCAGATGTTTGTTTGATAGTGCTTAGACACCATAATAATGTTAACTAAAGTCAATAGCAGCCAAATTGGAAAAATTACATAAATTAGTTAACACTCAGTCGCCATTTTATAAGTGTAATAGTAGAACGTTTTAATAAGTGTTAATAAACAAACTATCAATGAAAACGGACTTTTTTTCTCGCATACCATACCCTGCTATGGGAGCTTCAGTCGTACTGCATCCGCACCGTAATGGAGATGATGTTAATTTCGGACTGATGTTCCGTTTCGATTTTGTGGGCAACACCCTTAACATACAAATAGTATCTACTGCGGCCCTATTCTTCGGGATTCGGGTCGGATTGTAAACCCTAATATATTTTTGCTGCTGGACACCACCAGCATAGGTAAAGTCATAATCAGTTGGTGAGAAACGCAGCCAAAAAATAATCATGAGTGTCGCAATAAAATTTTGGTATCTTTTTGATAATCGTACTCTAAAGCCCAGGCCACACCGCCAGCTGGCGGGCGAACGACGCATCGTTTCACCTCTTTTCATGCTTTGGTTCACATCGCGAACTACCGAGCTCAGCTACGTAAGCGATACAAATGTATGAAAAGGGCGTCGTTCGTGTCGCTCGCCCGCCCGCCAGATGGCGATGTGGCCTGCGCTTAAGGGTCAATTTATACTAGCGCCGAGTCGAAGCTCATCGAAGCGTCTATCCAAAACTGAACATAACAAATTCAACCTTAACTCCACAGCGTAACGCACTCATTACTCATTATTTTAAAAAGACGCGCGTATTCTTCGGAATTCGCGAATAATATTAACGTTAATAGCACTGCTGTTGATGCCCATTACTACACGTAAAAGAGTGCGCGCTTATTCTGGCGAATACGCGCGCATTCGTGCGGCTTCGCTTTAGTTGTAAAGAATTTGACGCTTCGATGTGCTTCGACTCTGCGCTAGTATAAATTGACCCTAAGGCCACATTCTAATTTATACCATTATGACAACGACAAAGAAGTCATACTGCAAGGACTTAATTAATTTGGAGTGATGATATTTGGAACGAACCTGCATGTGGCCTACGCTTAGTGTACACACATTTGATTTAAGCCATTTCGGCGTCTGCCCAAAATATTAGGAGTACACACTGGAGGAGTGCTCAGCCTGGCCAATGCAGCACCATGATCTTATCGCGGCGGTCGGTGCTGCGGATAACCTCTCGCTTCCGGTCGTGGTTTAGTCTATGGTCGGGAACGAGAACGAGTGGAATGTCGCGCCGTGTCGCCTCCAGGCTGTACAATCTTAGAACATTTTACCATGCAACTAGGAGAAAATAATGTTACCAAATTAAAAGACTACCGTAATCTAGTAACAGGTCCTTCTCCTAATGCATTTTTAATTTTGTCGTATTATAAAATCATGTATCGCTGGTTTGTGAATACAGATGGCGTTTGCTGACGCTAAACGACTAAATTGAAAATAGATTGCAATATACTACAGCTTCACTGACGAAGTGACTATTTTATTCTTGCTTCATTATACTCCATCAAATGAACGCCAAATGTTACCATTAATAAAATAAATATTCTGTTTAGTAGTTTATTTTATTATAATTGAACTAAATAAACTACCAAACTTTTTAAGTAAATTCGAAATACGCGTAATATATCAAATAAAATTATAAAATATGTTTTTAACAAATAAAACATTACTACTGGCATACATTTTAATGTAAGTGATACTCTAAATAAAACCTGCTAAATTGGTGTCGTAGTAGTTATTTTGTACTTTTTACTTGCATCAATGAAGCAAGCTGTCAAACAATCAATCTGACGGTTGTTTTTGTTATTTTTCAAGAAATTGGAATTGGAATTTTGAATGGAAGACAATATTTGTTACCCTTAAGATTTGGAGATATCATCCAGTCTGTTCTTGAAGGCATTCAATGTGTTATTCAACAACAACAAATGTGTTAACGACAAACTATATATTATTATTATTGTTTGACGAAATGTCGCTAAAAGCTAACATTACTAACAATAAAAGAAAAGATTTGATTCTATTATGTATGACCTACTACGACGACTGTTGCACCAATGCTTAGGCCAAAATAAATGACTATGATTATAATAATATGGGTTTAATTTTCTGCAGCCAAGTAATTCCTTAATTTATTCATATACGTTAGTCTATGAGTAAATTACGGGGTTAATAAACATAAATTACCTAATTTTAAAATAAAAACCTGCCTGGAAGCAAGAATGATGGTAGACGTATACATCTATACAATTATATACATATCAGGAAAGTTGTAGGTTTGTGGATACAGATGGCGCCACCAAACGCTTTCCTTCTGAACCCGTTGAGTAAAGCCTCTATACCTATATATAAAAGTACTCTGTGGTCGCCTCCTTTTGCGACGAAGTGATGGTGGCGGCGCCTATTTCATGTTTTGATAATTTTATATTTTAATGGGTCTCGCTGCTTCCGAATGAGTTTGTTTTTCGCTTTTGAGTCGGGTTTTTTAGTTTTTATAATAACGTTTTTCATGAAATGGTCATTTAATGGGATACAACCTGACACTGACCTGCAAATTGAACAAAACCTAAGAAAATTTGAATTTCGTAGGCTACCCTGGCGCTTCCACCTTAGGGCCTGCGCAGACGCGGGAAAATTTGAATGAACCAATAGATGAAAAAACAAAACAACAACCAATGAACAGGAACGGTCATATTTTCTATCGTGCGGACAAAAGTTCTTCGTCTGCACAAGCCCTAAAGCAAGGTCGACTAGTACCTGGATATTTTTAACTTACGGTGTTTCATTTGTAATTCTATATTTAAACATTTTGAAGGTATGACAATGTGGCAAAATTAACAATGGCTTATGTTTAACTTACCACCAGATATAGTAACAAATAGCAGACAAAAGTAGTAAATGATCACCAAAATGAAACTCGCATTTTAATGTAAAATTATAACCAAAGTTTTAACACTTTGCTATCCTATTTAAGTAAAATGACTCCAAGTAAATCATGAGTAACCCAAAAATAGTAAATGATCACCAAAATTAAACCAACATTTTAAAGTAAAATTTTAACCAAAGTTTTTAAATTCTGCTGTCCTATTTAAGCAAAATGAGTCCAAATAAATCATTGTTATCCCAAAAGTAGTAAATGATCACCAAAATTATACCAGCGTTTTAATATAAATTATAATCACTAACCTAACCTAACCTAACCTATCACAGTGATTTATTTAGGCAAAAATAATACATTAATTTGGTCGTCAAGATTTGGTGATCATATTACTAAATTTGGTGGTCGAATACAATTTAAAGTGGAGTCGTGACTAAAATAGCTGGTACTATTGTATTTTTAGACTTTATTTTTCTGGTGTTAAGTAGATATTTTTGGTTACAAAACTAAGGGTATCAAAGCATTTTATGGTGGTCATTATATTTATCCCCATTAACAATTCAGATGCACACCAGATAAGTAAGTATAGGTAGGTACCCCTTCTTTTGCAAGGCGCTCTTGGTATAGGAATGGTTTTTGAGTAAAAAAAATATGATTCTATTTAGTCTAGTCAGTTAAATTATCGAAAAATATTGGATAGGCACGTATTTTTTGTTTTATCAAATCAATAAAAATTTACGAAGATAAAACGCATCAAAGATCATGAGTAGGTGCTTGTGACGTCACTTTCCGGTAAAAAGTGTACTGAAATGTGACGTCACACGAGTTTTCGACGCACTGTATCGTCTTCATTTTTTGTTAACAAGAAAAAAATGTGTTCAATATTTTTTGGAAATCTATTTGAAAGACTAATTAGATTTTTTGGTCATTAACTCATCACCCTATAAATTGGTGGTCAAAGTATTGTCGGTATTAACAGAAAAAAGTGTGAAGGGGCTCTAATTATCGGTCAGGTACTGAGGTATTATTGGTAGGTGATATTGTGTTGAATAAAATAATCATATCATATTTTTAAAACGTCAATTTATTGATCTTAAAATCAATCGTTCTTCAACTTAAAAAGTCAATACACATACACAGGAATGATAAATTCTTACATCTGACGAACAGGTGGAGAGGATAATTTTATTACACTCGATTTGAGTGACTGTTGTACATAAAAGAATAAAAGATATTAATATAAGCAAAACTTAATTTGTTCAATGTAGGTATGCACAGAACTAGTGTAGGATGTTTAGTTAGATTTTTTAGAATCTTTGGATGGAGAACGAGATCTTGACCGCGACATTGACCTTGCCTTGGAGCGCGAGCGAGAGCGGCTGCGGCTGCGGGAGCGAGAGCCGGACCGTGCAGAACGGGAGCGCGTGCGACGACGGGACCTCGAACGGCTGCAAATTTACAGAATATTGTATTAGAAAAGTTACTATTGTGGTTACAACTTTGTGTCTAACCTAATTTAGTAAGTACACAGTAAACAGGGACCGATCAATCCATTTGAAAGGTTAACCCTTATAATAGTAACCATTGCACAGGTTACCCTTATAATAAATGGGTCAACCATTTGAATTTTGCTGATTAACCAGAATGAAAGAGACGAAGCACCAAGAACAGGTAACTCAGTCATTTTCTTGCATATTTTTCATGTACAAAATTGAATGAACCAGTTATAGGCTGTTTAACCCTATAATATGGGTTAACTTTTACTCTTGGGATCCCGAACCCTTAAAAATAATGGTTACCCATATAGACAGGTAACCTTTTCAGTCCCTGGCAGTAAATTCTCTTGGCTAAACACAGAACTAAGACATTACTGATAATAAGTATTCATATTTACTAAATTAGGTTACACACAAATCTTGCAACACTATTGCTAATATACCGGATGTCATCTTTTTAACACCTGTTTACTAACAATAGTATTTACTTCACCTTTTCACCATTTAATTTTACCCATTGTTTAAGAAGTACCGTAACGAAGAAGCTTTCTCATTTAACGGGCTACCTAAACAGTGGTGTTTTTTGTTAACGGTGTTTTATATCTTCAGGTCCCCAAGAATCTTCCGAGATCAGCGCTTAATCTATAATATCTATTCTAAACATACTACCTTCCTACTAAAAAAAAAGGACTGGCTTAACAGCGCAGGCTTTCTCTGAACACAAAAATGGGATAGTAATGTGTAACTCACTGAGTGCACGCAGTGATTACATTAGACGTGCGTTGCGACGCGCAGAACGAACTTTACTCTCAATGACGGTCTCGACAAGTGAAGTGTGCACGTAGGCTGTAGCTACGTAGTTCGCAGAGCGAGCGAAGTTACCGATGCAACCAACTCAATTGGAGTACACGACGCGGAGTGAAAGCTACGTAGCGCAGACAATAAGAAGTGCAGACACTGAAGAGTTCGTTCTCGGCGCACAGGCCAATGATAACCTATAACATAGTTATCATTGGTATAAGTGAGTCCAATACAGTGGGATGGAATCTTTGAATAATTTAGAACAGCAGTTCGCAATAACCAGTCCAGTTAATATCTTGTGTTTCTGGCACTAAGTTTGGTATAGTTCCTTTTACCTTGAAAGATTCCATGCCAAAGATAGGTTCCGTAACACACAAGATTTGTAAATGGATTTCAAATTGTCACCTGCGGCGGCGGCGGCGTGTACAATCACGAGCGTAATGTCCTCTGTCTCCACAGTCATAGCAGCGGTCATCATACGGCCGAGGCGGCAGGCGAGAGCGAGGTGGTGGTCCCCGTCCTCCATAACCTCGTCCGCCGTTGGACATTTCTACACGAGCGCGCCGACCACATATTGTTCGTCCATCTAAACCACGTATCTATAAATAGACGAACATTTTATAAGTAATTATCAAAACTTTTAAGAAGCCATAATATTATTCAGATCAAACAGAGAACTTACGGCATCTTCAGCATCTCGAGGATCTTCAAATTCTACAAAAGCGAATCCGGGGGGGTTTCTAGCTACCCAAACATTTCTCAAGGGTCCGTAATATGAAAATGCATCTTCAAGTTCAGGTTTGCTTGCATTGTTGCCTAGGTCTCCCACGTACACTTTACAGTCACCGTAACGTGACATTTTCTCTGAAAAAACACCACGTAATTTATTAACAACTAGGCACAAGTTTACGAAGTCAAAAACAAGTGTGGCGGTGGATGGATGGATGTTCTACGCGGAATGCGTAGTTAGACCCGGATTAGTGTAAGTATAACCAGAAATAATTTGATTGTAATAAATAAACATTAAAAAACTTCATCGCATTTTATTATGTTAATTGAAACTCAGAATTATATGAATTACCTGCTAAAAAGCAACTCAACCGAACAACACAAAATTACTAAGAACAAAATGGCGACTAGACGCCGCCGGAAGGATTTAGTCAACTTTTTTTATAACTTTGAAGTTTGGAGTCTTTGGTTTTTTGAACCAGACAAAGTACAGACGACTAAAGTACGAAATGCTTGGCCTGCGTCTGCTCCTGCTCCGATCTCTGTGGTTGCACCAGCGTCAATCTAGTGGAGCGGCAGATCATCAAAAACTTACCAAGTTGTATGTTTGATCACTACATTAGCCTGGAAATATTCAGATGATGTCGTGACGCCAAGTCATATAAATGATAAATAGTTCACCTAATGGCTCAAAAAAAATAAATGCCAACAGCTGTGGGCCCGAATATCGCAAGACTGGAGCCCTGAAACAGCTAGACGGGGTCACGGTACACCGAAGAGAAGATGGCGGGACGTCTTGGATGGCTTCCTCACGAATTGGCGAGAAGAAGCACACCATTGTGAGAAGTGGAAGGAATGGGGGGAGGCCTTTGCTCAGGAGTGGGACAATACGAACCAACCTAAAAAAAAAAAAATGGCTCAATTGGCTGTGTTTTCTCTCGCATGATCGATTGAACATTTGTCGGAAATGTATACAAGGTGTAACAGAAAGGGTAAGATAGTCATATGATTTCCTCCATAGGTAAAATATCGTAAATGCGAAAAAATATCAGCTGTCCCATACATTTGGGTCGAGTAGATATTGAAATTTAGTATGGGAGAGCTAATATTTTTTTCGTATTTGCCCTTGTCACTTTTCAAAAATAAGTTGAAAAATTTTTTAGTTAGTAAAGTGTATTACAATGTTATAGATTTTTTAAATGAAAAGGACTTTTCTATTCCGACTTCTAATATACATACCTAGTTAAGAATTACAATTGAATAATGTGAATCTTAAATCAATTGGCTTTTGAATGATTCTATTTGACTGCATAATAATGAATATTCTGGACATAATTTAATCTATTTGACTTTAATATTTTGAAATCAATTATTATTTATTTGTTTTGTATTTTGTAATGAAATTTAGAATGACGATTATGTAAAATGCAATTAAATGTAATTTTTATACCTACAAAATTTGTACGCCGTTATTGGCAAAACATGGGCGCACACAACATCTATTAATTCAATACCTTGCATGTCTGATTAGTCAGTTTATGTAAACACTTGTTTGACAAATAAAGTATCTTTTATCTTTATCTTTTATCTGTTCAGTTTGATGGTCTGCAGCATATCCTTTCATATATCTATACCCTTTCTGTTACACCCAGTATATAAGCATGTAAAAGTATGCAGTACATACAACAAAGTTCTTTCCCTCCATAAGGCATGCAGGAGAGCAGCGGTGGCCCAGTGGTGGCGGCCTCGACTTACGAACTGTAAGTCGTGGGTTCGAACTGGTTCTAAAGCCGGTTCCACACGCTCTCAAACCTCGACAGTCAGTCACAAACTTAAATTGATTTGCGAGAAGTTACTGCCAATCCGCCAATACAAATCTAGGTTCGAATTTTGTGCAAAAATCAAAAGAAGCTTGAGACAAACCGTTCCAAAAACTAGAGCATTTACTTGAAGTTGTAATGGATCTCCATTTCACGAACCAAATACGAGATCTATGAATTATATAACATTTCATCAAGCAAAGATGTGAGCCCGGACCAAACTGTGTTCTTTTACTTGTATTTGAGCACTGAACTTTTGCGTATTTTGTGTGTTTCGTAAGAATTTCAGGGAAACTTTTATTGCTGTGGAGATTTGTAATTGGTGAGAAGTGAGTGTGTGTGGATCCGGCTTCAAGTTACGTAGTATAAAGAAAACAAGGTTTTCTATATCTCAAACAAAACGGCCTTTGTCTAAAATATTGTCTATGAATTATCACAAAATGTATGGCAACATTGAAAAAAAAAGTAAAAGCAATGTAGCGGACGGACGTCGTTGCGACTTTTCTTTCCGTCATGCAATAATTTTTGTCATTCATGAATTCGTCGATAAAAAATATTTTAGATGGTGTCACATACGTGAACATTAGTTGAAATATAGTTTTAATAATGTGTTAGTATTTCGTTTCGCATAGTTCATCTTCGTAGTTCCATAGGATAGGTGTGTGACAAGTAAAGTTCGGTAATGGTAATGGTGGCCATGTCATGAAAATCCCCACAGCCATGGATGATAGCTCCGTATCTCATCACAACGGAGGGCAAGTTGGATCTCAAATCGGAGTCAGTGTAAATAACAAACAAAATGACGAACCTAGTCAAAGTGTCCAGTATTCAATACCGGGCATTTTGCACTTCATCCAACACGAATGGGCGAGATTCGAGCTCGAGAGATCACAATGGGAGGTGGACAGAGCTGAGTTTGAGGTGATTTTTTTATTTTCTTTATGTTTATTGTAAATAGTGAATCGTTCATTGACACCAGGCAATTTAAGGACCGAAATTTTAAATCTAATTTGGCATGTCGTTTCTCCACGTAATTTTACTACAAATTTATCATATTGAGACTTCAAAACAGTTCGATCTTAGTCTGATACTGTATTCAGACCAAAATATTGGTTTTCTACCCTTTATTTTATATTTGTTTTAGTTTTCCAGGGTTGGTTTTTATAATAATAGTTGTACCATAATGTAATCAGTGACTGATTAATTGTGTTGTATTCTTTGTCAGCATCAAGTATCTGAACTTAAAAGTGACTTTAAACTCTTGCTTCCATTTACAAATGATGATTTTATTCTAATAAGCTCACTGCTATGCTGTACAAATATTTTAATAATGTTGATAAGTTTAGAATTATCTTTGGCAAAAAACTATTTAAAAATATGTTCCTTTAGCAGTTCTCTACTTTAAGTTTATAATTATTATTAATTGTGTGTTGGTGAAATTGTTTCATAATCAGATGTCTTATTTAGTCTATTTATTTGTATTTGTTGTTACAGTGTGGTACTAAATTATTGCTGTTTTTTGTTTCTAGAAGTAGGATGAATAGATTGATTTAACTCAAATGGCAATATATGGTCACAGAACCAGAAATGCATAACAAAAAAAAAAACTGATGTTAAAAAAATAAATATAATGTTATCATTGAATTTACTGTAAAAGTAAGTTTGAATTTAAATTACAACTGATTTCTTACCTGTAATCCCTGTAAAACCTTGAATTTTGCTGAAGTATTTCCTATCATCATAAACTTGATGTAAGTTTGATTGATAAAATTAAAATGAATTGAAATCATCACAGTCAAAACAAAACTTGATAACCAATCATGTCTTGTGAGTAATAAATAAGGCACAATTATCTATTGTTTCAGTACCTTAACTTTATGTGTGCCACATAGATTAACAACAAAGTATTTTTATGTTAATTAATTCCTAAGACAATCATTTGTATTTCTAATCATTTTAAGATGAAGTAAGAATAACAATCTCACTATCAGTTTGCAAACGGAGAAGATTCTCATTTTTGAATTTGGGTAACAAAACATGTAACTGCATACTTTGTAATATTCTCTGTAAATGTTGTGTAGATTATGAAAAACACTATTTAGCATTTAAAACAGTTTTTTCTAAGGGTAGTACTCTTCTTTAAGCCTTAGACCTGTGTTTCTTGAAACCCAAAATGTATGTTTTTAACAATATTTATTATCAGCTGTTACCTTACCATTGCTTTCTGTCATACAATCCATCCATGTTAGTGGTGCCTCTCCCTCTTATTTCATCTTTAAATGAATGGCATACATATTCCTAAAAATTGAGTATTGTAAGAATGAGGCATAGAATATTTAGATTTAAGTGATTATTTATTATTTTGTGATTCCTCATAAATAAGAAGAGCTAAGTCTTTAAAAATGGCTTGCTCTGTTTAAAGGTTTAAAATTTTAGATAGTCTTAATAATTACGTTTTTTTTTAAAAAAAAAACAAAAAAATTGGTTCTTTGCATGACTTTTGCCTCAATTTGCATACTTGCTTGGTCTCATGAAGCTGCAAAGATTATAAAGTATTAATCCTATCCCTCTAAATCTAAGTACTTTACTGAAATCATCTTGATAAACATTGTACCCCTTAGCAAATTGCATTCATGGAGAAGTGTGAGATTATGCTTAGTAAAAAAACATATGAAGATGGAGTGCAGGAAGATTAAAAAGAGCTTAAAACTTTAATGAATTATGGTTGTATATCAACCACTAGGCAACCACTATTTGTTATAAAATCTTACAATATCTGTGTTAAAATGTAAATGAAACATGTTCATGTTTGGTGCTTAGTATGAAACAAGTTGTTAGTGTTGATGTGTACAATTTTAATGTAAACAATTTTAACATTTTGTGTATCATTCTTCAGTACATTATGCTTTATTTTTTGATTCTATGTATTGTGTACATTTAAGTATTTTAATTCCTATGTGCCCATATATGGTGAAGAGGACTTAAAGTGGCTTGAAAGTTGGCACTACTCACTGGTGCTTCTATTTCTAGTATTGTCATATGAATATTATAAAATCTATAATGGCTTAATAGTTCTTTAACTCATATTACTCACCCAGGAATGTCACAGTGCATGTAACATTGTAAATGAGTCAAAATGGAGTCTTTGTTGGGCTTCATTCTTCTGACTTTGAGACGGACTACCTCCATTATAAATGATGCTTACAATTTATTTTTATACTACAAAAATGAACTTGATGATTGATGTAATGTTTTTAATCACATTTCTAAATGACCAATATATGATCACAGGCGCGGATTGCCTTCCTCCAGGGTGAGAGGAAGGGCCAAGAAAATCTAAAAAATGACCTGGTGAGGCGGATTAAGATGCTGGAATATGCACTTAAGCAGGAGAGGGCGAAGTTCCACAAGCTCAAGTATGGGGTGGAGTTACAGCAGGGCGACGTTCGCCCGCCGCCGGAGGAGCCCCCTTCGGAGCCCGAGCCGGCTGACCGAGCCCAGTGGAAGCAAGGCCGTCAGCTCATTAAACAGTACCTGCAGGTATGTGCTTGGTATTCTACTTATTATCTCTGCTTATCGAAATGAGAACTGACGCCAAGTCTCAAAGCCATTCTTCTCTGTCATTACAGACCACTATTTCATAAGTCACTGTCCTTCCTACAGAAATATAACATACTATATACCTGTACTCCCAGAAGGCTAAGCAGGCGAGGCTCAATAGTATACTAACATTTCGCCAGTTATGTTTGATTCCCATGTAATAGGGGGTGAGCCTATAACTATCAACTGAGCACAATTATAGACCCTGTGTCTGCTACTGAGAAAGTCCTGACGAAAGAACCCTATATTTTTTTTTCTGACCCGGAAATCGAACCCAGGATTTCATGCTCAGCGTCGCGCTTGCGACCACTAGACCAAGAAGGCAGTCACAGAAATATAAATGTCTCTAAAATCATAGACCTGGTAACTGCAGTTGCAGTTCTCTATAATAGTAACCAGACATACCTGTGCCTAAACAGGAGAATACTGTTAGGTGTGTACTTCCTGTGCAATTTGTATTCAAGTAACTTTTAATTTTACAATTACTCTAAGTTCCTTTAGGATCCTTTTAAAATATATTTTTTTTAATATTAAGGCTGTAAGGTCAATCATGTATAATTAGTGTTGTGTACCTACAAAAAACAATCTTATTTATTTTACTCTTCCTACTTGTTATCTCTATCGGTTGGCACAAATTGCTAATAATACGAACGTGTTCCATAAAAAATACGCGTAAAATGTTTATAAGTACATAAATTATAATTTTCAGATTAGGTGGTTTACCAAAGTAGATAATTATGATGATAATATTATTTAAAGGTTTTTGCGATCATTTTAGTCAAATCCGTTTAATATCAAAGGCGTCCTTAAAGCCTCGCCTGTAAATTACAAGTTTGGAACTGGTCTGGATTGGTTTTCAGATCACAGAACGCAACACGAGCGCGCGGTGTAAACGTAACGTAAATCGTCATTTTGAAATTAACAACGCTTGTTTGACATATAATGTTACTGCCTGTGTCATCCCACTGTTGGGCAAAGGCCTCTCTCCATGACTTGCAGATTCTTCGATCCAGGGCCTATGTGGACCACTGGTCGTTAGTTTTATAATATTTTCATAATTTTATTCAAATCAATGGATGACACTGATTGTGCTATTATATTGTGCTATTTAACTAAAATGCTATAGGATAATTGTGTTTTCGATTAAAAAATCGACGTAGTTAAGTTACGTTTACACCGCGCGCTCGTGCTAGGACTTCAGAATGTCCAATCCGTACTTACATTCCATATCTATACAAATAAATAAAATTGAAGTGTCTGTTTGTAATATCAAAATAACTGCTTTTTACTGAATGCATATGAAAATATATACGGCACTTAAAACAAAAACTCATTTTTTTTAATTTTTGTCTGTCTTTGTGTTTGTTCCGGCTAATCTCCGAAACGGGTAAACCTATTTTCGGACTTTTTTGACAAGACTTTTACTGGCAGTTAGCTAATGTTATAAGATCAAACATAGGCTACTTTTATATTAGAAAAAAAATTAGGGTTTCCTGCAAAAAATTCAAACTTTGAAATTGGTTACAAAATCCGATTTAAAAAGGGAAGTAATATTTTTATAATAATTTCACGCAAACGAAGGTCGCGGGCAACATCTAGTATTATTATAATAGTGACGGTAACTCTGAATACCTTACCTTACCTTTCTATGCCTTACTTTTTTATCCCGACAGTACGTTTCGTTGGGATCGTTACGGACAACCACTCGCGCGAACCAGCGGTAATAGCTAGTATCCTATAATAGTAGTCGATTAACAGTGCTCATCACAGAATGTGAATATGTTGTTATTAGTTAACAGGAAAACAGTATCACTCTTGTGACATAATTTTTCTAGAAGCTCATGTTAAGGATGAATGCGGTGCAACTGTTGCACCGCAATTCTCGTAACCATTCACTCCATTTTTCTTTTCGTTCCCTCAACTTAGTGAAACTTATATTTGGCGATTTTATGCCTTACTACTAAAGACGTGATCATTACCCGTATTAATTTTACTTAACTATTCCTTTGCCAAACAGGAAATAGGTTACACAGACACTATACTGGATGTCCGCTCAAATAGAGTGCGGGCTTTACTCGGCTTGAACAATGAGGAAGTAGAAAACCCAAACTACAGAAATTATGACAAGCAGCAACACGACAGATGTGATTACTCTATGAACCATATGGTTCGCAAATACGATTATGGTAAGTATACATAGTGAATATGTACCACTAACAGTTGTTAAAACACAAATGTGTTTCAGGACGTCGAATACAGATTCAATAATATATTTGAGAAGTTAATTAAATCAATATGATGATGGATAATACTATCAAATGTTCGGTAAATGTAGAATTGGACTAACAACTTCAGTGACTATTGATGTCTTGAATGGAGATCGGGTTTCTAACCCTGTGCTTTACGATTAAAAGCTGTTCAAGATAAAAAAAAATCTTGGTTGAATTTACTACTGAAACATTAATGTGCTGTCATCATTCAGATACAGGAAAAGAGCCGCGTAAAAGCGGCGTTTCCGCGGGTGGCGGGTACAATGAGGAAGGGCTGTCGGTTCAGGAGACTGCTGCAGTGTTCGCCAACTTCGAGTTCCTCACCAACCAGGAGATGGATATGGACGAGATCGACGACTTAGACGCCAAGCAGTCGCACCATCCTCCTGGCAAACAAGGTATCCTTCAGGGAAACTTCATCAAACTATACTTGTGTAGTCGATTTTATTAATTTTATTCACATTTATAGAAAAACAAAAAGTTAATGAACCGAAAATATACGACACATCCGCGCAAATCAGCGAAGTAGCTTTTCTGTCTCTAAGCATGTATGAGTCTGTCTTATCAGTTCTGACTGAATATCAATTTTAAATTATACTTGCAGTTCAATTATTCTTGCTGTTGATAAAAAAAAATGATTCCCACCAACCATCTGAACAAGCTGGTTTCCACCCAAGTTTCCACTACAGATCACCTTCATGGACTATACGAAGGCATTTGACAGTGTGAAACAGCCATATTTTCATCTTAACAAAATCAACAGTTAGACCAAACATACATCAATATCCTTAAAGTAATATACAACAATAGCACAGCAAACATTAAACTCAAATTTCCCAAACAAAATTTCAAAATAGACAAAGGTGTGAAAACAAGGTGACATGCTCTCTCCCAAACTATTTACTATCACCCTTGAGGAGGTGTTCAAGAACCTAATAGATCCATGGTCCAGTAAAGGTATAACAGTTGGTTGCAAGAAACTCACCAACCTTCGTTTCGCTGATGACATCATCATATTTGCACCAACTGCAGCCGAGTTACAACAGATACTCCAAGATTTGAGCACAGCAAACCTTGATTTTGGACTAATGATGAATCGGTCAAAGACTAAAGTGATGACCAACAGCACAAAAAGTAGGGTTGAGGTAGATGGGCATGAAAACCACTACGTCGATGAGTACATTTATTTGGGCCAGCTAGTTTCTTTCCAAAACAGGCAAGACAGAGAAATCGACTGCCGAGTCGAGAACGCCTGAAAGAGCTACTAGTCCATGAAGTCGCTGATAAAGGGTGACTAGTTACCTTTATCTGTGAAGCGCAAACTCATCGACATGTGCATTCAGCCCATCCTAATCTACGGTGCTGAAACTTGGTCCCTGACCGAATCGGAAGTCCAAACTCAAGGTTTGCCAAAGGGCAATGAATGTAGCGTAGCGTATTAGGAATTAAGCTAAGCGACAGAATTCGAAATACCACAATACACTCTAAAACTGTAATCGCTGATGCGGTTAACAATACTGCTGGGTTGAAGTGGGATTGGGCGGGCCATGTCTATAGAATGCATCAGGACCGATGGGCCAGAGTCGTCACGCAGTGGGTGCCAGAAGCCGGGCGTCGTCGCCGCGGGAGGCCTACAAAACGCTGGCGTGACACCCTAGAGGCGTTTATGAGAGATTGACCAGAGAAAACCGCACGGAGAGAAGAGTAGAAGGCTATGGTCCCGGCCTTTGTCCAGCAGTGGAACAATAACAATTAAATACTGTTAAGTAAAAAAAAAAAAACTTGCAGTTCTATGTCTTGAAGCACGGTTTCCTGTTTCATTGCAGCGGAAATACTGTTTAGTAATAACAATTATCCATTCATCAATTATTAATTCACAGTGGTTTTGCGGAATATGTAGCTAAAAGGAAATTAAGTTATGCATTAAAATAAATTGGCTTTGCTTAGGTTTTTAAGTTCAAACATTCTATTAGAATTATGTTCATTTTAGTTTTCTTTTACATCTGTGCTCTTAAGAGTTCTTTCAAAGTCGTGGAAAAGTTGACATAATGCGTGATTACATAGGTGTCTGTTTACTTTGTCATATAAGGCGAGGAAGTCGACCATGAGGCTGAAGAGGTCCTGAACGAGCTGAACTTGCTGACTGAGAGAGAGGCCGAAGGTGGAGGTCAGGGCGACGAGTACCCAGTTGGTGAGTTATGCTTCCAAATACTAAGCAATTCTATAATTCATTAAATCACGATACGATATTAAGGTGTTTCTGGTAGTCGTCAGAAAGTGGCTTTGAAAACGTTTAATGATAAGGATTACAGAACATAGTTGCCAATTTTTTAGTTTATAGTTATTGCACCATAACGCAGCTATTGCACTGCAGTCGCATTTATTGTCTCGAAGTAAAACAGATTCATAACTGGTGTCAATGTGTCAATTATTTCACAAGTAGAAAACGAAATGTTAGGGAAAGATCAATAACCGCTATTACTACTTATTTTATCGCTATTATCACTTTAATCGGCAGTTGACACTGGGATAAATGGACTGCATTCAATGAAATCAGATATTCAATAACGATAACATTTTGATTTCCCAGGTAGTGGATCGAGCGGCGGCAGCGTAGTGGTAGCGGGAGCGGGCGCAGGCGCGGGCGAGGCCGACGAGGAGCCGCTAGCGCTCGGCGAGCTGGCCCAGCTCACCGTCAGCAACGAGCCCGAGGCCTACGACGTGGCCAGCGCCAATAAGGAGTCCTTCCGCAAGACTTGGAACGCAAAGTACACGCTGCGCTCACACTTCGATGGAGTAAGCCCCTGGTTACTTTAGTATATTTAAGGATAGGGATAAAATGCACGTCTTGCATGGGATTATCGTCGTTACTACGCAAATATGCTAATCGAATGTTGCAAATTTTTCAGGTGCGGGCGCTCGCGTTCCACCCCACCGAGGCGGCGCTGGTGACAGCGTCCGAAGACCACACGCTCAAGCTGTGGAACCTGCAGCGCACAGTGCCCGCCAAGAAGTCGGCGGGGCTGGACGTGGAGCCGCTGTACACGTTCCGCGCGCACACGGCGCCCGTGCTGTGCCTCGCCATGGGCGCGCCGCGCTCCGAGGAGTGCTTCTCCGGCGGCCTGGACGGAACCATCCGCGTCTGGAACCTCCCACCCCCCACTGCCGACCCCTACGACCCTTATGATCCCGCTGTTCAGGTATGACACTTGTCTCTTTGCTTGGAATTTTACTATGATGGTCATTCTGATTTACTTTTATCTTCTGGGTATATCTGACTGACTGGCGGAGTTTCACGCTTAAATCATCATGTGTCTGTAGTGTCTTCAATCATCTATTTATTGGGCTTGAGTAGGACGTATCGCACACAGATGAGTGATAAGTCAGGGAAGCTAATCGAGCAAAGTCACACCTACCATGCTGAAAATTCACTAAAATTGAATCAGTACCGTAACCCGCAGGGAGCCGTGCTGCGCGACCACACGGACGCGGTGTGGTCGCTGTCGAGCGCGCACGGGCGCCTGCTGTCGGCGTCGGCGGACGGCACGGTGCGCCTGTGGGCCCCGCGCGCCGCCCGGCCGCTGCTGGCCACGCTGCGCGCCGACGACGAGCCCAGCGCGCCCACGCCCGCTGCCGCCGACTTCGCTGACGCCGCCTCGCGCGCCGCCGTCGTCTACCGCGACGGCACGCTGCTGCTATACGACCTTGAAACTGGACAGGTGATTGCGATTCTTTCAGTGCTATTTATATGATTTATCTGTTTTCACATAACCGGCGGTTCCTAAAATAATGTTGTGTTGTTGTGTTCCAGCCGGTACTGCGCGTGGCGTGCGACAGCCCGGCGCACCGCGTGCGGTCGCACCCGACGCTGCCGCTGCTGGTGACGGCGCACGAGGACCGGCACATCCGCTTCTGGGACGGCGTGTCGGGTCGCTGCGCGCACGCCATGGTGGCGCACCTGGACGCGGTGACTGGGCTGGCGCTGGACCCCAACGGGCTGTTCCTGCTGTCGGGCAGCCACGACTGCTCCGTGCGCTTGTGGAACCTCGACACCAAGACGTGCGTGCAGGAGATCACGGCGCACCGCAAGAAGTTCGACGAGAGCATCCTGGACGTTGCGTTCCACCCGCTGCGGCCCTACATCGCCAGCGCGGGTGCCGATGGGCTCGCTAAGGTGTTCGTCTGAGCGAGCCGCTCCACATATATATAGTATATATACATTACATGTAATTTTACTTTCGATACGAACTTTATGTAACGCAGTAGCGAGTCGCGTCATCGCTCGTAGACGAGCGACCGGTACTCTTGGATTATGTGTCTAGTCCCTTCGGTACGGTTACGAGTAGCGACGTATCTGCGATTCGACGACGCCGTGTGTACGGACGGAGCCGCCGGTTCGTTTTATCGTATTTAATATTATAACGTAATGGACGCGCGCCCGACGCTCGTTATAAGCGCGTAGTGAACACTCATCTATGTATAGACATTTGAAATTTATTATAATATATTTTTAGACTTTCAGTATGTGGATTTTAGGTTTTTATCGCGACTTTTTCACCGATTTTACTATACGCAGTGAGAATATTGTTCGTTTCTATGCATCTGTGAGCGAGACTTTAATAAATATCATATGGACACCGAGAATGTTTCCTTGATATGTTCATTATATTTACGTGTCTGTACAGTTAGAATGTTACGCAGTATTTGCTAATATTATGCAAGAACGAATGGTGTTTCTTAGCTAGATTATTTTTATTTAAATCGATTGGATTTCTATAGATAATATTTTCTTTTGTTTTGTGACATGTAATACGTTAACATGCTCTCATGATATCTTATGCGAATGAAGAGCAATCGAACAAAAATAATGATTGAGTAGAAGTACTATATCGAAATAACATAAGAAATGTTTGTTCGTAACAAGTACTGTGATGTAGAGTATATTATGAAACATTACATACTCCTTTATTTTCCTCGAATTCATACTTGTACACATACATCCAAAAATTGATAGTAAAAAGCAACATAACCGATTTGCATGTTGTTTTTTTATATTTTGTTGTTTTTTTCTTCCCTTCACCCCCTACTTTAATAATCTAGTAAGTAAGATTTTATTGACTGAATAACTTTACCATGCAAGATAAAAATAGAGTTTTGAGAAATGGATCTTCCTTATCTCATAAATACTCAATTCATATACTATATAAACTCATTTGTTGCATTATGTACATTATTCAATTTATAACAATTCATTAAAGTCGGTTCATTGGGTTGCGAGTTTTAATGTAAACACTAGTTATCGATGTTTGTAGATCTGTAACCCTTGTAGAATAACTGGCTCTATGCTATTGAATCATAAAGATTTGATCACATACCATATTAGAACTTAAAAGTGAATCATCATAATACTTAATCTTAGGGTTGAACCACATCAATCAGCACGGAATCGCATTTTTCCATGCTCTATTATATTCTGTCGCTCAGACCCGTCTTTGCTAGAAGTGTGTTGCCGATCGCATCGTCGATGCTGCACTCCTATTTCTCTCTCTAGCAAATGACGGTTCTGAGCAACAGAAACGGATAGAGCATGAAAAAAATACGATTATTGCACCACGAGGGGAATAAAGGCGTAAGTAGAAATCCGAATTACATACAGATTCAGGATCGACGATTTTTTGTAACATTTCTTTTGAATATTAGAAGTGGTATAAATGTGTATGTGTTATTTAGTCAATTTGTATAAAAATAAATAAATGCAATATTACAAACGTACTTATGCCTTTGTTTCTCAGGTAGCGGTATGGCTATTTACATTAGTCTGATTACCCGGTTACCCGCTAGTAAACGCTATTGTGTTTAATTGAACAAATTCGAGAAACCCGCAAGTGTTGCTATTTAGTATACATGGTCACACTCGTGCGCATCGCACAGGATAAATGTTTCAATTTACTAAATTGACCATACCCTTTTTCTGGTAACCAAATCACTTTTTGAGGGCAATGAACGAACATAAATGAAAATATTTTTGAGAAGTGAGGATCTGTTTGGACGTTATGCATTCCATTGCCACGTTGCGACATTTACACACTTTTGTAATTCCCTTAAAAAAATACATGAAGGCTATGTTAGTAGTTGTTTTTCTTCACAGTGATTCTTTTAGGTGGAAGAAACCTGAATCCATGAGAGTTACGAAAGACTCCCGGTGGGTATCTCTTATAGATTTTAATTTTCTCATATTGCCCACTGTGTTATTTTGTAAGGGTAAGGGTTAGTTACTCAGGATTACGTGGGTCAATCATCATCATCTGCCTAGCATTTTCCCAACTATGTTGGGGTCGGCTTCCAGTCTAACCGGATGAGCTGAATACCAGTATTCTATATCGAGCGACTGCCTATCTGACTTCCACAACCCAGTTAGTACTCTGTAATCGTGTCCCTTCGTCCAGCATACTCACCATGGAATCCTGATATTTCATGAATGTCAAAAAACTGTTCTGAAATAGTGCTAAATAGTGCCCAAAGGAAAAAAATAGTGCTCTTGTACTTGCGAAGTTATAGCCATAGTTCGATGAGTATGCTGGACGAAGGTTTCGCCCAGCATACTCACCTCCGTCCGGAGAATCTGTATACGCTTCAAACATAATTCATACTTCAAAAAATAGTTCCCAAATAGTGCCAAACGGTGCCCAAAAAGAAAAAACAGTGCTCGAATAACTTCGGAGTTATAGGCTTCGTTCAGTGAGTATGCTGGGCGTAGGTTCTACGCCCAGCATACTCACCTCAGTGCGCGAATATCGAACGAGCTATAGGTACAATTTACGTCTCAAAAAATTGTGCTTGAAATAGTGCCCAATATCAGTCCAATTTTTGCTTGACTTTTGACTTAGAAAACCATTAAATTTTAATGTAAACTTCTACATACTAACGTAAAATGGGGTACAGTCGTCGACACATGTTTTTGGACAAAAATATTAAACTTTCTAATTGTAGACTTCATGTTATTGGAAATAATTATGGTATTTTCTCACATGTCAAAAACTTTCGATTAAATGCATTATTATATATTTTATAAATAATAATAAATGAATGAAACTTTAAGCGTAAATGAAGTCTATTACTTCATTGCATTGTGTGTTTGTCTGAATAAAAACAGTCATTTGCAGCCAATAAAATTAATATCTTGAAAAATTGTAAAAAGGAAATTATACAGTTTCTTTTTGTATATATGTTGCAGGCAAAACTTATAACCAGTCAAAACTAGTACTGTGACATAGTTATACAAATTTTTAAAACTCTTTCCAATAGTTTCATCAATGAAAGGTTTAGCAATATATTATTTGAGATCCAATTAGATAAACAAACAAGTTACATTACGTTATTATGTGTGTACCTACCTACATCAAACCTTTAAAAAAGTAACTAAGTAGGTACCCATTTTTAAAACTTCTTAAGCATGTCCTTAATTTTAAGTGTACAGTGTCATATTCAACGAAAAAATGAACGTGTTTTTGTAAAAAACAACTCGCTTGCTACCTAGTTTTACAGTGCAATTAATGAATGAGTGTAAAATCAATTTAGTTAAATGCCACTATTATAAATTGAAATATACTTACTGATTTGGGTGCAGCTCCTATATTGATTACGTACTAGATACACAATTTTATATAGGTAAATAATGACATCACCAACACATTGTTTGGTTTTGCAACCCACTATGTAGTCAAACTCAAAAGCCGGCGTTATTATAATGATGTGCGACGAAGTAAACAAACAAAGAAACTGAGAAGCGCTTGTTCGTTTCGATTGCTTTGTGACACAAAATGGACCCTTATCACCTTCAAAATACAGATCAGTCTTGTCTAATAATCGTAAGATGTTAGGGCAGCGCCATCTAGTATTTAAACATAAACATATTCATTTGCGTCGCGGGCGCCGCGCGTCGTAAGCCCCATACCTATTGACCGTACGTGCATCCATTACTGCCACACTATATTGAACTTTATCACATGAGGAATACAGGTCAATTCCGTAAACGTTGTGGTACCGTCCTTGATCCGGAAAATGATTATTTTGAATAATTTTGTCAGTTGTAATGTAAGCATTAATAACAGCAACTTTATTTTTCATGCATGATTTACTTCATTTGATATCTTAATCCTTCAAGCGCCGTGATCTAGACAAAATATATAAAATCATTGTTCCTAGCTACCGGGGTCCCATGCGACGCGCGAAGGCTTAATCATATTATTATAAAGTATTATTAAAATAATGTGTAATTAATAATATTGCGATTCTAAAGTAAATACTCCCTTACATAGACAATTAATAATTTACACAAGACAAAAATTGTTAGAAAGAAAGTTAATAATATTGTATTCGACTGTACTCAATGTAATGTATGTAGAAGTTTACAATCAAATTTAATGGTTTTCTAGGTCAAAAGTCAAGCAAAAATTGGACTGATATTGGGCACTATTTCAAGCACAATTTTTTGAGACGTAAATTGTACCTATAGCTCGTTCGATATTCGCGCACTGAGGTGAGTATGCTGGGCGTAGAACCTACGCCCAGCATACTCACTGAACGAAGCCTATAACTCCGAAGTTATTCGAGCACTGTTTTTTCTTTTTGGGCACCGTTTGGCACTATTTGGGAACTATTTTTTGAAGTATGAATTATGTTTGAAGCGTATACAGATTCTCCGGACGGAGGTGAGTATGCTGGGCGAAACCTTCGTCCAGCATACTCATCGAACTATGGCTATAACTTCGCAAGTACAAGAGCACTATTTTTTTCCTTTGGGCACTATTTAGCACTATTTCAGAACAGTTTTTTGACATTCATGAAATATCAGGATTCCATGGTGAGTATGCTGGACGAAGGGACACCTGTAATCTACGAGGTACCCCTTGGTAAGACTGGTTGTTAAGACTTTCGGGCCAATGGCCACCTGTAACGACTGTCAAAGATCTACACATGACAGCTGGGACAAACGGTTTAACGTGCTCTCCGAGGTACGGGGTAAACTGTATGTAATGGGCGGTCACCCATCTACGGACCAACCTAGGCAAAGCGCGGGCGTCTGTTATTTTAGCCGAGCTCCTGTGGGATGTGCGTGGGTCGATCAGACCTGATAAAAAAGCCCATATTGTGGTTAATCGCTGAGTCGCTTCATAGACAAGCTATAATTTTATGGCAGGCGCAAGCAAGATTTTTATTCAACTTGGTCTAACTGCAACGATGTTTTCAAATTCAGTGAGGTTAGTATAATTCTGAGATCCTGCTATCGCCCTTCATCGATCTGGATACTTAGAAATCTATACAAATAAATAAAATTAAAGTTTCTGTTTATATTTAAAAAATAACAATTTTTTATGTCTATCTGTCTTTTCCGGCAAATCTCCGAAACGGCTGAACCGATTTTGACGGCACTTTTTATTTATTTATTTATTTAGGGAAAACAAACAATTGTACAATATATGTTACAGTAAATATTAAACGTATTAGAGGTAGGCTAATATTCATTCCACGACGTTTCCACATAATTACTTAGGTTAATGATACAGTGTAGACACAGTATTTTAAATTACAATAACGTTAATAAGAAGACAAAAAAGTAATAATAAACTAATGACAGGAAGAGATAAGAAGCAAAAATGTAAATTTCTTATCTTATGATTAATTAAATATAAAACTGCTTTGTACATAAAAATAATAATAAAGGGCAACACAAACATCACTAATTACACAATTGGTGACGATTGACTAAAAGTTTCTTAAAATTTTGGCGGTCTAAAAGAAATATGTCATCATCATCTGCCTAGCTTTTTCCCAACTATGTTGGGGTCGGCTTCCAGTCTAACCGGATGCAACTGAATACCAGTATTTTACATGGAGCGACTGCCTATCTGACCTCCACAACCCAGTTAGTACTGGGTAATACGATACCCCTTGGTAAGACTGGTTGTCAGACTTTTTGGGCCACTGACTACCTATAACGACTGTCAAAGATCTACAAATGACACCCGGGACCAACGGCTTAACGTGCTTTCCGAGGCACGGAGGGAACTCGGTATGTAATGGGTGGTCACCCATCTACGGACCGACCTTGGTGGTAAACTTGCAAGTGTTGCCTAATCTTGAAGATCGACCCGTGCAGCTGAACTTATTAAGCCACAAACTCATCAAGTTCCTTTCAAATTAGTATCACCCGATAGAATATCGATTCTTCTTGTGTATGGCCCACAGTTGGCTAGACCAACCTAGGCAAGCGCGGCTTAACCTAAAGATCGATCCGGGCGGCTGTTATTACTTAGCCACGAGCTCCTCCTCCTAAAAGAAATATGTCAGTAGTAAAAAATTGTTCATTATAGGTTTTGACTATTCTATGGAGCGGCGCCCGTTCACCCGTGTTTGTACAAGGTGTCGTAGCAAAGAGCGGGTAGACGCGCCTTTTGCCGTATAACTGTTCTGGCTACAACATAAAATAAATTATGAACTATCTCGGAGCAATCAATTTTATTGTGCAACAGATCATGAAGCATCATGGTTTGGAGCAAAAGGCGCCTTGATTCCAACGTGAGATAATTAAAACTATTGTATTGTATTGTGGTGTCCGCAACTCCACGTCAAAGCGCGTATTTTGCGTGCGGGTGGTAAAATTCGATCCACCCTAACTTCTCGAGAAAGGCCAGCAGCGCCTTGATGTTGCTGACAATCTCGCAGAAAGTACCTGGGGTACCGAAGTACTTTGCCCTGTATGTTACTACCACTGGGCAATGTACAAGCACGTGGGCTGCTGTTTCGTCTTCCTCCATGCAGGCTCGGCGCAGGGGGCTATCTGTGACCTATGACAAAGAGGTGTTTATTAAAAGAGCCGTGTCCAGTGATGGCGGCTGTAAGTGTGCGCAGCTGTAGTTTGGTCAGCCGAAGTGCTCGTTTGATCGTTGATCCATCCGTAAAGATCCGCACTTCTGCGGGTCTTAATCCCTCGCGGCGGTGGTCCTCGTGGAGTTAGATTTTGTATTTTTTGTCGAATACGAATAATTAAACCTATCCAAGGACTCGATGTACGAGCTATAGATACGTTCCAAATGGCATCTGAACTGCATTGATCTTAAAAACTTGCACTGAACTTTTTCTAAGGCGAGATTGTATTTATCATAATAAGGGACCCTATCATACAGACATACTCAATTTGTGGTCGAACTAAAGAATTAAATAAATATAGGAAAGTGGCTGGTCGCTTAAAATCTATCGATGATCTCATTACAAGATGATACATTTGAAATGCTTTGGTAATAATCTTATCAATGTGTAGATTTAGGTGTAGTTTACAGTCCAATAAGATATCCAGGTCACTGATCCGACTGTCTAAGAAGTAGTTCATTGCATCTTAGGAATATAGTAATGGACACCTTAGGCAATGTTCACGAGTGGTTAGCGAGTAGTTCATGTGAAAGCTATAAGGCCTGCGCAAACGAGGGACAATTTGTCCGCGTATAATTTGCAACAACGTCAACCAATTGATGAAAAAAACAACACAACAACCAATGAACAAGAACGGTCTGTTTTATCCGGTGGACTGAAAGTCCCTCGTCTGGCTCATAATGTCCTCAAGCAAATACGAACAGTGCGGTTCGCGCGCAACTTAGGAACATAGTAGTAGGGTATGCCCGCGTGTGTAGAAATTGACGTGTCCATAGCCATTGGTGGCGCGTAGCGTGCACGGTTCGTACGCGTGCGTTGCGCGTGCAGATCTGTGGATCCGATACAAGATGTCTCGTGCTGCGGTTTTGACATACGTCGTCTTCCACGACTATGCATTGATCTCTATTCTCTATTCTATTCTCTAGTTTCTTCCTTTTCTTAGCTGTACGAATATCCCAAACCAGACGACATGGACAGCGAAAACCGTGTTCTAGCGAGGGACTGATGCCGCGGTCATTAGCAAGCTTATTGAGTAGTTATAGCAAGTGCAAGTGGTTACCGCATTGCTGACAACCTAGCCTAGGTTGAGCAATAATCTTCGCAGCTGGATAACAGTGCCAAGAATCGTCCAGCAGTGGATTGCCGTAGGCTGATGAGAGCGACATAAGTAAAGAGCCTTTGTTTGTAATTTATTGATTGGCATATTGCAGTTAATTTTATGTTTGAACAAACAATAATGAAACACAATAATATTTTGTTTACCAATAAGCTTACTAGCCAGTCACAGCGGAGTGCTATACTGAGCTATGCAAAAATTTATACATTGAAACATGAATTTAATAGGTACCGTCTAATTTAATATTATTGGTAGGTAAGTATAGGCACATCAGCTTCGGTAAGATATTTCTACCGTCTTAAATAAGAACCTACTTACAAAATTGATAAAGTTGCAATAGGTGGTTACAATAAAGTGTGTCAAATTTATTAAAATTTTAACTATCGCCATCTTTTTTCCATAAGACTTCTATTGTGAATCAAAAAATTAATTACTTTTTAGTCCAACTTTAAATAGCTGACGAGAACCACAACATTAGGTACTTACATACGCGCCAACACTCCCCCCCACACCCCTGCTGCATGCAATCCCTGTGGAACTCTCAAAACTGACTGAACATTGTGTGGGTTTGTGGATGCTTCTTAAAAATTTGTAGGCCTTTGTGACCTCGAATGCAATTCATAGGATCATTCCTGTATTCCAGTTATTCTTTTGAATTGTACATGCCATACGTATGTGTGTAAAATACTATGATTGCATGTAAAACGTTATGAGAAAGATGAACAAAGTGAGCTAATTTGAATGTGATGAGTAGGGAAGACCGAAGAAACGATGGATGGACTGTGTGAAGTGTGATATGGCTAGAAAGATGGATACTGCTGAGATGGCGAGTAGGTATTAGAGAAATATGGAGGAAATTATGCTTCGTTGATCCCAGATAAATTGGGATTATAGCAGGAGTATGATGATAACGTATCACGTTATTCTATGTTACGTCTGCTTTTGCCTTTGCGTAAAAAGTTCCGCCATACTGTACTAAAGACCGGGAAAGATGTAGATTTTTTCTGCTTATCACCATCCATTTGATGAGGTCTTGTGCTTTACCACTACGCACCAATTTACAATCATTTATTATGAAATAAAAAAATTCTTGTTACAATTGTCCCTTTAATAAACAATTAACAGACAGCCCTCACTTGTGAGAATCGTGTGATAGGAAAGTCGTATAGCGTCATTATTATATTTAAATTGTAAATACTATTTTTCAAAATGTTGGGCATGTAAGTACCTATTTATAAAAGATTCTCTTTGTGATCTTTATTTTTCGTGTTTTTTTTTTTTAATTATTGTTTAATGGTTTTAAATAAAGTAAAAATAGTAGATAGCATCTATACTAAAATACATACATAAATCCCATTTGAAGTGTTGCCGCATAGAGCCTGAAGATAGATTCTGTAACCTATGGTCAATGGGGCATGGTATCCAAGGTGGCATCCATCTGTCTATGGACTCCCCATGTTAGTATAGAGTGCTGAAGGTACCTACTTAAACGACTGAAGCACCTTTACAAATAGATGAATTTTATTTAATACAACTATAGCACCTACTCGGAATAATTCTATCTCCTGAAGTAGGTGATAGATTTTGTTGGATAAGTTTCAAAGGTTTATCTGTTGTGTAACGGTCTTCAAGTTCTGAAATTAGACTGAAAAAGACGTGTTCAACTAATATATAGATACGTTTTATTCTCAGGATTACAGGTATAGGTGTGTTCATCTACTTCATGATTTGGCTTACAAAGAAGTTGAACGAGCTTCCAAGTCCGCCCACAAAATCGCCGTTTGATGTGCCGCCTGCAACGGAATGGAGTCGCCACAATCCGCAAGGTTGAATGAAGAATGTATTCTGTTACTCGTGTTGGTAACACGAGTAACAGAATACCTAAGTGTCCCATAAACCCTGTGCAACCTTGTGATACCCCCGTTAAAATATTGAAATAAGCACAATATTTATTTTAAGCTAGGTACTCTTAAGACTTGTGTTTATTCTGTAACGCGTTATGAAACTTAATATACATTTTTACTTACCCAGTTCAAATTCTATTTTATTATCCCAAGATTGTTAACCCCTAGCCCTGATTGTAGTTTTGGATAGGTTCTATCATATTTAGGACTTACTAGCAAAAAAAAGTATATAGGAAAATATGTAGGCTGGGTAGGCTGTTGATTTTAGGAATTTAGGAGTTGTAACACCAAAAATCCCAATGAAATTGCCGGGGCTATGATCACTTCTTCTTCTCATTCAGAGAGGAACGAACACGTCTGCTCCGTGCAGTTACCAATAATGGCAAGTGCAGATTTATGTTGGCACGATCCTGTCCCAGGCTAGCTCAGTCACATAGCTCAAAGGCGCAGCGGTAGCAGCATCCCATGCTGCTTACATCTACGCTCCGGGCTAGGTGACTTACAGTATGTAGCATAGGTGGCGGAAGGGTAGTAGTAGTAAATAGTATTTTTCAAAATAAGCTATAAAAATATAGAACACTTCAAAAAATATAGTACTTATTTTATGAAAAAAAAACAAAAAAAAATAGTCAAAGATATAATTTTTGTTATTAATTTTATTTTTATAAAAAAATGTTTTTTTTTTTTGCACTTATTGCATTTTTGTTTAAAATAAAACGGTCATAATTATGCTTCATTATTTGCAATTTTTAAATTAATTTAAATCAAAAACTCATTTATTTCTGTTTCTTCTCGCCATTTCGAATTCATAACCGAAAATATCCTTTGTGTGAATGCCGAAGTGGCGGAAATAGAGAGCAGAAATGAAATTACTTTAAAGTTGTTTTTAGTTTTTTTTTTAAATATGCAGCCATTTTTAGCCAAATTTTTTTTTTTTTTTTTTTTTAAATAAAGCTTTGCCCCACACTAGGAATTTCTCCTGTATCGTGGGTGCGTTTACAAACATTTTAATTCACATACACAAACAGCCAGACCCGGAATAACTACCTGTAGGCCATACAAATATTTGTTCCGTGCGGGAATCGAACCCGCGACACAAAGCGCAGCAGTCAATCGCTCAGCCACTGCGCCAACTGTGCCGTCCGTTTTATCAGTAACTCACTACAATCTTTTACTTTTGACAGATGAGTTCGGATACAAGCTATGCCAACAGTCATAACTTAAGTTAAGGGTTGTATAATTATTACCTGCTTCGACGGCATGTAAAGCCAAGTCAGAGGCCCATGTGTGGCATAAAAACTCTGACACCAGGTGAGATACTAACACACGATAAAAAAGATGAAGTTTATGAAAAGCCGCGTCTTTCTTTTTTTTTAATGAAGGATTTGTTTGTTAGTCGACCGCAATATAGTTGGGAAAAGGCTAGACAGATGATGATTTGTTTGTTAGATTTCGGTGTTGAAAACAGTACGCAGACCCGAAATATACTACAATACTATTTTATGTATTATAGTACGGTTGGCAACCCTAGGTGGCGGTGATATTGTCATTGTGGTAGAATAGCAAATTTGCCTTGGGGCCAAGAGTTGCTGATGAGCCACATTTATGGTCCTTATATTGCGTAGATTATGCAACGAAGGCAATTCTGTTTATTTAATTAAACCACGTCTAAATAAAATCAAGTAGGTATTAAAACTTAAAACAGCCACTCAAGAAGAGTTATTTATTTTCTTCCATATTTTTCAAAGGTTTTCCTCCAAAACTCCATTCGATCTTCATTCGGTAACGTCGTCATTTGGATTCCTTTGTTTATTTCAAGAAACTCCAATTGCTCTCTACTTGATCTCCATGTAATATTCGGTTTTACAGGTATCCTAAAAATAATAGTTTTAAGGTTAGGTACCCATATAGCCATTTTTGGTCGCAGATATATTAAAGATGTAACAAGTCGCAACAGTTTCGTAACTGGTACGACACAATGCGACTGTGTAGAGATTAGCTTTTATGTGTTGTAACGGTTCAGTAAAAATGTGACAGAAACTAGATTCAGTAACTTTGTGTCGTCGCTGTTTCGATATTTAATAGCTTAATTTGTAACCACACATTTTACAAACTTTGCGTTTGGTTTGTAACTAGTGTGCAATGTTGACACAATGTGTTGTAACGGGGTGTAACATGTGTAGTCGTTGTTCCAGAATTCTTTAACGCTAACTTACACACATAAAAACATCACCAGAGCCAGTATTCTCAAATGCTGTCTAGCTTATTTTTGCTGCCGTTATCTACCATTTAATTAAAATTAAAAAGAGGAAACAACCAAAAACCTCACGTAAATTTCGATGGACTTCTTTTTACAGAAGAGTTAAAGAATTAACGTCCCACAATAACTTAAATACATGTAATTTTATTCTTTATTATAATAATTGTTTGATGTTGCATTGTTGATAGGGCGAATTTATAGATACCTATTTTATTGAACTTAAAACTTATTTTTTTCTAGGCCTTTTAGAGGAAATCAGTGTGGAATTTGGTACCGAGGAGCTTAGTAGTATAGTCCCTAGCGTCAAAGTTTCAACTTTCGACTCTGTTACGATCCCTCCTAATATATGTGATACCAATAAAGTACCTACCACGTACTTCCAAATACGCCGTAGAAGCCGAAGGATGTGATGAGGATACACTTGTCAATGAATCATCAGATTCTGACTATGAAACACAAGCTTTAAATGTCAGAGACCATATTCAACAATGAGTACCAAATTCGTCATATTGCTTTGAACGAATTGATTGGTGTACTTACAGATCATCCAAACACAGATTTCAATAGTTGTTTACCAAAAGATAGTAGTCTTTTAAAAACACCCAGATCTAACAGTATATTGCCAATGGGTAATGGTAAATATTGGTATCATGCATTAGAAAATTACTTAAAAGATCATTTACCTTAAAACATGCCAGAATTGCCGCCATCTTGTATATATTTGACATTTAATATAGATGGTTTACCTTTAGCCAAAAGTACGAAAAACGAATTTTGGCCAATTTTGTGCAAAATAGATTGCATGGATATTCCTCCATTAGTTGTAGCAATATATTTTGGAAATACAAAACCGCATTTGGAAATGTTTTTGCGTCCATTTGTACACGAGCAAATAAAATTATACAGATCCATCCAACCATCTTAAAAATCCAGTAATTTTGTAACGACTTAGCGTAATATGTCGACACTTGTCGACACATTATCGTAACTTTGGGAGTAGTTGTGACGAGAATATTTTTCACAACATCTTATCAAAATATATTTTTTTTATTATAATATCAATTTTATAGTTCATTCTTGCTAAAATAATTTATTATTAGTATTAAATTTTTATATTGTATTTAACTGAGAGCACTTGATGTGTAATTTTTTTTTTTCTTCATAAAAACAAAATTTATCTTTCGTCAGAATTATTAAATTATGATATTAAGGTGGCGCGTTGATAAATATCAACGTATTCAACGAAATTACACAGTAAATTTCTTTTCTCATTAAGATTTGAGCATTTTAAACCTGAGTACGGTAATTAATGAAAACTAAATCTTTGTTTAGTTGCTTTGGGAGATATGATGGGGGTTTTTTGTATTTTTATTATTTTAACGATATCACTCACGCAAGAGACAACTAAAATGAGCGAATGAATGAATGATTTGTGCGAACTCTTGTCAACATAAATGGTAACAATGTTACGACACGGCGACGTAAATTAGAAACCAAATGTTACTGTGTCGAGTTGTCGACTCTTCCTCATTTTTAGTTGCAGCGACTGATAAACACGGAACGTCGAGATTCGCAAAAATGGTTATATGGGTACACTATTAGGTACAATTTTAAAAGCAATACAAAGTATGCAATGTAAAGAACTTACCCTGTTTTAGCAAAACTAGTCCAAAACGTTGTCATAGTCTTAATGACTGCAGCATCATACGAAATGGAAGGCAGAACAGCGAAGACGGCTGGTTGGAACATGTAAAATAGCTCGTCCCCGTGACATGCTCCTGGTGTTGTACGTAGCCGGGTCAGAAATTTATTCAAATTTCTAAACGAATCATATTTAAAATAGTAATTATATACTGTCCTCGTCGGATTTCTAAACAAACTCTCAGATGATACCAATAGTGGAAATGCACTCAGACAGTCTGTAAAGTATTCTATCAAGCCGTTTGTTAGAGTGTTGGTGAAGTAAATATTTACTACATCATTCATAAAAGTTGCTTTATCAGTATCTTTTTCAAATAACAAGTAAGAAGGTAATATACTATCGAAACTAGCTTTGAGTTTATCAAGAGTTTGGGAACCATAGTGTTGTGCCCAATAAATGCCTTCTCTATTATTGAAACCAAAAATAACAGACACGTTAAGACCGAGCTTATGAAGTAGTCGTGTTGGTTGTTCTGTGATCAATGGTCTCCTGCTCGTTATAGCGGTCTCCACACATGGCGTAAAGAAATAAGGCCCGAATGCATTATTTGTTTGATCAACATTGGAAGCTTTCACAATATCCCTAGCTGTTGAATTTTTGAAGATTTTCAGTAGTTCAGTTGGGTCCGAAGTGTTATAGCCTAAACGCGAGGCTACCTTAGATGCGCTTTCAACGGGTTGGTAACTAAAATCTTGAGGCATTAGAACTGACCCACTTTGTAAAATGGCTCTATGAAATAATCCATTAGCAGAATGGGTAAGAAGTAAAAGATGGATGGAAACTGCTCCAGCGCTTTCACCAAATATTGTGACCGAATTAGGATCGCCTCCGAAGTAGGCGATATTATTCTGTATCCAATTTAAAGCAGCTAATTGGTCTTTTAAACCAATGTTTCCTGGAGCTTCTGGGAGTCCCAGGCACAGGAAACCGAATGCCCCAACACGGTAGTTAACAGTCACAACAATAACTTTCTCTTTCACTAAGTATTTTGGATTATAAATAAGTTCGGAATTGCTGCCTGAGTAATATCCCCCACCATGTATGAAAACCATTACAGGAAAAGGCTCTTGCTCCAGCGTAGGTGGTGTGAACACATTGAGCACCAGACAATCTTCTTGACCAACAGGTGTGTTCAATGCTGAGATGTACTGATTGCACTTTATGTTCCCACGGTTTGCCGTGAGTGTGCCATTCCATGATGGAGGGCTGCCGGGTTCCTGGTGGAAGATTACTATACATATAGGTACATTATAAAAGTATTGTCACTTTTTGATAACATAGGTAGGATAGGAAGTGTATTTGTTTCTGTGATAGTATTGCGAGTAGCAAGTATCGTCAATTATTGCAGTGTCACGAAATTGTAAGCACTAAGAAATAAAATAAAATATGAAAAAAATACGTACCTGAAATCTTTCTTTTACAGAAGCGTAGGGTATTCCCAAAAATGTCCTTTGATTATTGAACCAGTCGTAAGATCCCTTTATTGTTCCTTGTGGTAGATTAATCGTTTCTGAATTACTGGCACATGTTATAGCTTCATCGAACATATAACTCAGGGATATCAGGAAGAGACACTGTGGCACCGTAGATTTCTTCATTGTAATAACACTATTTACTACGTACACTATCTACACTACTAGTAAGACACTATAGTACACGTCAAAACTTCAGAGCTGCGTTTAAAGACTGTAACCGCCAAATGATGTTTAATGTGAAGTCGATGAACTTTGAATAGTGATAAAACAGTCAGAATGTATTAAAGAACCCGTCACTGTAACTAATTGCATCACACAAATACATTCTAAGTAGTTATATAAATACAACTTTGTTACTTAGACAATGAGTTCAGTAGCTTCCAAATAACATTACAATTACGGTGACACAATACTTAGATAACCTAGAACACACTATACGGTTAAATTTTTACCAATAGGAATTACGAAATGCAAAGAAGTCAAAAAGAGTTTGTTTGTTTATTTTCATGCGCGAGTTAATAAGCAATTACGTCATAAACCTTTACCAGTGATATTTATATCATCGCCAAGGAGGTAAAAGTTGTTCTTACAAAACCTTGCAGAATGGATATGGCATTGTAAAGTACCCAATTACCTAGTGCGATAACGACTAAGTATGTTGCATGTTATTGTATTCATACTTGTTTTTTACGTTGCCAAATGGCAAACTAGCCAAGCTATTTAATAAGTGATTACCAACGCCTATGGAGAGATGCCATAGGCCAGGGTAGGCGAACCTTTATGCATTAACGTGCCATTTTTTCTAAAGAATGTTTAATGGGGTCATTGACGTGCCATCAAATAATTTTGACTTTCTGATTATTTGGAAAATAATAATAATAAATACTACTAATACTATCAAAACTCTTTATTAAATAAAGTAAACAAAAAAGGTACATTTTGGAATGTTTTTATTACACCCATAAATTAAATTACTGTAAAATTAGTGTGACTTCTGTCGCTGCAGGTTAGATGACAAATAATTTATGTTAGGGTTGTAAGATGTTACTTTTAGCAAAATGCATACTGAACTGGATTCATCTGTCAAACGGTTTCTAACCGAGTTTTTAATGTTATTCATCTCTGAAAATAATGACTCGCAGGCATAGGTAGATGAAAACATTGTTAAAATAGCATGAGCCAGCTTCTTCATGTGGTACAGTCAATTCGACTTTTTTGACGATTTTATTACTTACTTACAAGTTAATAATTTATGATCGGCGACGTGCCCAAAATATTGTGTCGCGTGCCATCAATGGCACGCGTGCCACTGGTTCGCCTACCCTGCCATAGGCGATGTCCCTTTGGTATGGCATGTCTCCGTAGGCGTCTCGTGTGGTCTCAAGTGGTCTCATTTGCCTGCAACTGCCCAAACAACAGCGCGGCTTGGCAGAAAAATTAAAACATATTGTTTCCAGGTTCTTTTTCATCGTGTAGAATTCTCATGGATACCACTTTTGTTTCTTCTCTGTAAATAGTGAACCGGTGGGGGAACCGGTTTTACTTTTCAGGTCTCGGGTAAAGATGGAGCCATATAATCTGTGTTTGGGATAGATCCTATGCGAATTAAATCATAAACCATAATCTATCTGGAACTCCGGACTGAACAACTGAAGGTTCGGTTATATAAGTAACTAACTACTAAGTAGGTATGGCAGGGGATCCCAGGGTACTGATTACCCATATCCAGCATGAAACCTTGATAGCTGAGTAGGTAGGGCGAGACGAGAAGCCCTGCTGGCAAGAGCCCACTTTCAGAATTCCCAAAAGGTCAACAGCGGAATTATTTTTTTTGGGACAAGCCCGTGACACTGTTCCCAAACCACTGTAACTCCTGAAAACCAGAATCAACCGTGGCGACCACCATAAAGTGGAGAGCTGTAAAAGCGCCAAAACAATGAAGCCCTGAGAAACAATTTAATTGTCTTGGATCCCACAACGAAATTAATCAGAAAAGAACAGCGGATGAGTAGGAAAACCAACGGGATGTTCAGCAACGTTTATTCCCATCTAATCGTACAGGGCCTGAACCAAAACGACTTAAACAGGCAAAACTCGACGAAGATATTGTAGGCTTTCACTATATCTGACTGACGGACTGAACCATAATCGACATTTTGAATATATATTCACTTGGCTCAGAAATAAATGTTGAGTGGTAACGGTGATCCCTATTATGGCTTAAAATTGTACCAAAGTTCAAAATGTGCACACCAGCTTCTTGAAAATGAAAGACTTGATCTTTCGTAGTTCCATGTCTTGTATAAGCTATATATTATGGAGTCTCCGCAAGATATCAATGAGGTCTAGTCAGCTAATCATCGAGAAGAATGGTTCTATTGTGATTAATTTAATTTGACTGAATATTGCGTATAGAACTTAATGTTACATTATTTCTTTATATAAAATATTTAAAAATAGCCAAATCTCCGAGGAATAACAATGAATTTCGCACAGCTCCGAAAACGATTAATTTTTGGGATAAATATCTCATGATTTTTATCCCAAAAATTAATCGTTTTCTAAAAATATTGAAGACCTGCAAAAATGTTATTTTTGAATGTTTCCAGTGAGATATTTTGTACGGCGCTCGTTGTGTTCACCGTATTCCTAGTGATAGAAGGGGTCGTAGATCTGTTCTCTCTAGTGGAACTGGACCCCACCGACCCACTGCTGCTCCGTAGACTATACGACCGCCTCATGCCGCCACGTTTCGCCATACTCCCCCTTACCGACCGCCAGAACAAGGCTAGACTTGATCGCCTCATCACCTTCATTTGCCTTACCTCTTCCAAACTATGTTGTGGTAGTTCCGGTCTAACCGAATGCAGCTGAACATTTGTAAGCGTCAATATGACGGGATCAAGTCCCCAATTTAAAATGTCTAATATATTTGACTTTGACGTCAAAGTGGCGGGACCAGGGACGTCTTGACATACTTCCTTTATCCTTAGAGGTACAAATGTCTTGTTTAGTGTACAAATAGTACATAATATGTAGTACAAACACTTTAATATGATACATTTTAAATTAGGGACTTGATCCCGTCATATTGATGCTCACGAACATTTGTATAATATCAAGGATCGACTTGATTTGTTAGGTTGTTTATAAATTGTAGCAATTTTTTTTTAGTATAGGTACACCTACAGTTTAATTGTAGTTACTTCAGAGATTGTTTGACGACAGCACTCTATTGAATTTTTTTTCTTTCACTGGTGATGTCCAAGATGAATTTAAAAAGTACATACAAATTGTAAAAACTCAATCACAGTGGGACTTCACCCGGATTTGAACCGACAACCTCGTGCTTGAGAGGCAAGGCCATCACAACTAATGAAAATTTTATTTTGATATTATTGAAGCTACGTAGTTTTAGTCATAAAACAAATGAAATAATATGATCAAATAGTTATTTGATAATTAATTATTTTAACTGCGTAAAGCAGTTGCTTTACGCAGTTAAAATAATTAATTATCCTTAAAAGTAGATTTCTAGGGTTTCATAGCTTATAGAACCCTTTGTGCGCGAGTCCGACTCGCACTTGACCGTTTTAATAAATCAGCTTCCGCTTGCAGTTCTTTGTTTTAATATAAGATAACACAATATCCTATGAACGTCATAAAATCTTTTACTGATTTTGACCGAGAATTAACTCCCACATCCAAACCAATAATGTAATAATGTTTACATTATTAGGTGTTACATATACATGGGTAACAAAAAGCAAGGAATGGCGGATCCGACCTATATTTCTGAATTCAATAGTTAATTAGGTGTGTGATGCAACCAAATAGTGCGTAAAATAGGGTGCCACAGGTCATGGCGTAATTATAGACGGTCTGACGGTGTTCTTGCTCAGGGCTACAGGGTATGCTATACCTCATAATTTTATTAAGCAAATGATGAGGCATCGTTAGGAAGTTAGGTTGCAATAGCCAACTGTGGGCCATACACAAGAAGAATTGATTTTCTATCGGGTGATACTAATTTGAAAGGAACTTGATGAGTTTGTGGCTTAATAAGTTCAGCTGCACGGGTCGATCTTCAAGATTAGGCAACACTTGCAAGTTTAGCACCAAGGTCGGTCCGTGGATGGGTGACCATCCCTAACATACCGAGTTTCCACCGTGTCTCGGAAAGCACGTTAAGCCGTTGGTCCCGGCTGTCATTTGTAGATCATTGACAGTCGTTACAGGTACTCAGTGGCCCGAATCTCTGACAACCAGTCTTACCAAGGGCTATCGTGTTACCATTAGATAACACGATACCCCTTGGTAAGACTGGTTGTCAGACTTTAACTTGGTTGTGGAGGTCAGAAAGGCAGTCGCTTCATATGATACTCAGGTGCAACCGATTAGACTGGAAGCCGACCCCAAAATAGTTGGAAAAAAAAAACGAAAATAATCACGATTTACCGAGGCATTACCGTTTATTTCAAGATACAATCGTTAGAACGTCCAAATCCACATCCATCCAAGTCGGATCCTGGTGGCAATGTTGGTATTGATATCAAACTTGTGTTTTATCGCACATTTGACAACGGCACTCCCGCAGCGCGGTACTAATTTCATGACAGAACGAGTGCTGAGAAGATACCTCTGCTAATTCTAAATCTGCTTTCGATAATGGCCAACCGCTCTGAAATACAAATTTTAAATTAAACAATAATCTTTTTTTTTTTCGAACTGTAATTCTAAAATTAGGCCTTAGTTTGCACAGGGCACGCCGCGCAGGGTAATAAACATTTTTTTTCTTTAAGACAGCTGTACCTAGTTTTAGTTTTTTCGAAACTATGTATTTGTTTATCTCCTTTATTTATTTTTATACATATTAAATACATTTTTAAATATTCTAATATAAAACAATATAAAAAACATTTGTTTTATTATTACCCTGTCGGCGTGTCGGCGTGTAGGCCTAATTTTAAGTTAATTTTTATTGTAAGTTGAGATTATGAGTTGTTGATTTATTAAACGATTTGAATTGTTTTTTTTTTTTAATTGTTCAACTTTAACGTATGAATGTGTTTTAGTACTTACAATAACAGCCATTTCGAGGCAGTATAGGCGCTTCGCTTTGGGTTTTACGAACTTGCCCAGAGTTGCCCAGGCTCGCCCTGCCTGCCGGTCGATCTTGAGCGCCTGTATGGCACAGGCTATGGCGCTAGCTTTCGCGTTCATTAGCCGAACGGTCTTCTTCATTCCCTCGTCGAGGCCTTCTTCAGCGATCTTTCAATCAAAGAAGAACAATCAATCAATCAATCAATCATTTATTTTGTTAAACATAGGTATGGTTACAGATAACAGATAGTATATTGTCTAGAATAGGTGCACTATGTTTTGCCAATTTATGGCGTACAAAATTAACAAATAAGGTGGCATGTCAATAGATTACATTAAGAACAAGAAAAAATTATTCAATTTAAAATATGTCAGTTAGGTAAACATGTCATTACAATTTTAGATTAATAAACACATATATACTTAATCAATAAATAAAATCATAAATGTTTCATTGGCAAGTCGGAATCGTCATAGTAACTCTGTTTATCAGTAGTAAATTCAGTGATGGAGTAGTAACATCTATCTATAAGGAATTTAAACAAAGACCTCCTAAAGGACGCCAGACACTCTTTATTTCTGATAGCTTCTGGTATACTGTTATATATTTTTGGGGCCATACCTAGCACACTTTTGCCTAAAAATGCGGTTTTATGAGAGGTAACATGAATGGTATTCTGATAACGGCGAGAGCGTAGTTTTTCAAATAAATGCAGGTTACAGCGAACAAACACTCCCATTTCATATATGTACATAGACGGTAGACTGAGCAAACAAAGTTCCCTAAACAATGGTTTACAACTATCAATCGCTTGTAATTTGGTAAACGATCGCAAGCATTTCTTCTGAGCTTTAAAAGCAATGTCTCTGTCAGTGGAGTTGCCCCAGAAAATGATTCCGTACCTAATGCTAGAAGCCACATAAGCATTATAAGATATTTGAACTGTAATGCGGTTAACCGTTTTTGATAGTTTGTACAGAGCATACGCAAATTGACTAAGCCTCTTTGACAAAGAGTCGATATGATTTTTCCAAGTCAGATGACTATCTATGTAAAGGCCCAAAAATTTTGTGATGTCTGTTTCAGAGATTGCTACGTTGCCATATTTTATACTCAGTTTCGGTTTATTTGTTCTTTGATTAAATGTCATTATTTTAGTTTTGTCAAGATTTATTTTTAGATTGTTATTAACTAACCAATTTATTATATTTTTAAGATCATCATTTATGTCATT
This sequence comes from Noctua janthe, assembly GCA_910589295.1. Taxonomy (NCBI): domain Eukaryota; kingdom Metazoa; phylum Arthropoda; class Insecta; order Lepidoptera; family Noctuidae; genus Noctua; species Noctua janthe. The sequence continues at coordinate 8,161,942 of OU342561.1, forward strand.
TACACAACAGTAAAGTTCTTCTGATTCTTGGGGGTGTGGTGTTAAGTTAACAATGAACTTTGTCAATTTTGGGTAATGTAGGGTAATGCCTTATGATTTTAAACAAGAATTGTAGTACTTACTTTATGTCTTTTATTTGTTATTTCTGGTGGAGGTGGGTTACTCAACCAGTCTTCAGCAAGTGCTACCCATGCGTAGGCGCTGGGGTTTCGACGGACAAGGTCCAAGAGGTTAGTATGCGAGTGCTCGCTGGTTCCAGATGACAAAGACATCAGTGCACTGCAATAAAAAAATATGAAACAGTTCGGTAATATTTGTAAAGATTTGCTCACTGTATGAGTATGTGGAACCTGATAATCATTTTAGATTTTAGTAATCATCAGTTTAAAAATTAAGGCAAACGCATGTTTTGTTTTTTTTAACAACATGACTGTATTGATATTCGTAATAAAATAAAGTACTTAGTTCCTAGAACGACAATAAGCGGCGGGCACGGCCGCTGTTAGCCGTTAACTCGTGTTATAATAACGCAGGTTTGGGAACCTTTGCGTCGACCTACCAGCAACTATAACAAACTTTTCCATGATGTTGACATGTTTGCTCTCTCTGTTGATAAATCGTTCGTGTTCGTTAGTTCGTGAGTACATTCGGAAGAAGCTGGCAGTTTCGTCACAACGGTAATGTTTTCCCCATGGTTTGTGTTTTTATTTTGGTATATTCGTGGAAATGTTTTTTACATTAATTTAAATTTTGATATATATTTATAGTATTTGATATATATTTATAGTATTTTATATATCCTTGTAGTTAATCTTATTATTATTTAAAATTATTTTCAGATATACACCTACCACTGCTTGTCTCTGCATCACCCAAAGGTTGACTGGTAGAAAATGCCTATGGCATTAAGTCCGCCTCTGTACTTCTGTGCTTGAAGTGTTAAATAAATAAATAAATTTAAAAACAACATTTTTAAAAACACTAGGCATTAGTTAGGTATAATTATTGGCATGCCCTGATTTTTATTTTTTTTGTCTGTCTTTGCTAAATTTAAGACAATAAACTCATAAAAGCAGCTTTAAATTATAAATTAAATAACTAACAATTAATTATTAAAAAAAATTAACACCTTGTGTTATATCTTGTAAATTATTGTAGTTTGTAGGTCTAAACTTGCATGGTTTGAAAAGCTTGTATTTTTGTACCTATGCATTCCGTGGAAAATGTTGTTGGTAACACATTTGCTCATATTTGTTTTTATTATATTAATGTAATGTGTCACTGTTTTTTTCTCTAATAAATAAAATAAAATTAACAAAAGTGCAACTAAAAGCAAGCTTATAGTAAAAAAAAACTTTTTTTTAAACAAGTTTATAAATAATGAGAGAACACTCATTTTTATGTTATTGCGATCATTTTTTTGTTCTAGATCATACCTGGGAACCTTCTAGTTACGAAAATATTGGGGGTCAACGTTCCAATTTTTTCACAAGTTTTTTTTAAAGATATTGGGGGTTAAAGATCCAACATTTTCACAAGTTTTAAAAAAAAAATCAAGTTTTCAGTGTTAAAACATTACTTTAAATACCTCCACGAGCCCCGTACTGTTCAATGTATCAAACAGCACAATGTTTTGAGTGCATTGCATAGATTCCTACCCTAAAACGTGATTTTTCACCCCAAAAAAAAAATCTTTTTCATGTACAGAATGCTTGGTTGACGGCTTCGTGAAGTTCGTTTACACTGAAGGAATATGCGTGATTTGTAGCAATAATAGAAATATTTTCTGATACAACTTGTTATTTTATTGTAACCGATAGCAATTGATCAAAACACAGATTATGAATGTTGGCAGCGCCACCCGCCACAAATGGGTTCCATTATATTCTAACATACACCCTGTGTAGGCGTGACGTCATTTTCTTTTCGACTTCTCTCACTTCTCTGTGAACCCATTTAATTGATACCATATCATGGGGGTGCATAAAAAAACTAGTCCGCCATATATTGGATATAGAATGACGTCACTTAGCTAACCATGCATTGTCATTCAAACTAAATGTGTTTGCAAAATTTCAGGTCAATCGGTTGGGGATAACTGTTTTAAAATTAAGTTGCAAGATTTGACCTTAAAAAACAAACATTGCAAGCTAAATAAAAGCTTGTAAAAACAACTTAATTAAGTGCTAACATTTTGAGATGAGACAGTGGAAAAAATAAATAGAAACATAAAATAAAGTTTCATACTTTATTTTATTTTCTCTCTTTTTGTCGTTATTGTCTCGTTTCTTACGTGTAGGGGTTGACGGACATCCTGACTTTCTCAAATGACTTGATGGCTTCTTGACTGTTACCGAGTTTATGTTGAATTTCAGCTTCTAGGCTTCTTAGGTAATTGATCTAGATGAGGAATAGGATATTTAATACGTAAATTCTCTGAATTATTGGTTACAAGAGAGATTTCTTATAAAAACGAAATTAATAAATTAAAGAAACCCCGACACAAAAAGCCTCTAAAAAGGAAAAAATAGTATCTAAAATATTGTCCCTTTACGTTTGATATAAGTAGAATATTTTAATCGAGTCATCCATCGCTTTCGTTTATAACTAAGCGGTCTACTTAGCGGTCCCCCAACGCAACGAGTCTCGAATTAAAATATTCTACTTATATTAAGCAATGTTATATGCGAAGGACAATCCTCTATGGCCCCATACACGACATAAGGAAGGTGCGCAGAGTTGCATGAACTTGATTCATCTCTAGCACCCTCATGAGCCATGTATGAGATCTAAGACTCGGTGTCTTAGACCTTTTTCTTCTTTAGTATATCCAACATGTCTACAGATCCTTTCGAGAACGGCGAACCTGTTGGCTAATGGCCATATCAATGAGGAGCAGTTCCTTAGTCCTGCGGGACCCGTTCCCACATCCATTTTGAGAAGTGGACATGACAGAATTCTCATCAATATGTAAGTTTTGCTTTCTAAATAATAAATTTTTGGGCTCCGCATTACTACTTAATTTATGGATCAGGTGGGTTATTCCTGTCGTCAGAAACTCGGGCAGCAACCCTGACTCTAAGGGTGACTGGAACAGGGCCGCCCTGGGCTGATTGTGATTGCCCCTATTTTTGGTATTGATTCGTACGCTCGCTCAACCTCCCGTGTCAGCCACACGCTCGCTCCCAAGCCCTGTAATCCCACCTTTCCTCGCTTTGGAATATGCGATTCACCCATGATACCCATGCATACACTTCTGCTTCAAAAAGTCGATGCGCTATGTGACACGGGACATATATTCTCGAGCGAGGACTGTCTGCTATGATCCGGGATATTAGTCTCCGAGAATGCCCGCCTCAAAAAACGCATCATTCTAGGGCAAGTATTTGCCCTCCCTCAAGCAGATTAATTTGCCATCAATACGTCGTTTAATCCTGCACTGCCAAGCCGGTACGGCTGGTTATTATTAATGTTATTGCTAGCCCATATTGTCTCACTGCTGGGCAAAGGCCTCCCTATGAATGGTCTGCGTCAGGATGGCTGGTTGCCTGTATCGGTTCGCGTCAGGCTGGTGACCAAAAATTGCTACCTATTTGCTACCTTTTACTACCTATAGTCAATTAATTGCTACCTAACTTGGAAACAAAATAATGGGACTTCAAAATGACCAGCCATTCTGATATCAGGATGGCTGGTCAACCCTCCGTTTGTGTGAACTATTCAAATTCGTGTTATTATTTTTACTTGAATAATTGCTACCTAATTGCTACCCTCACGTATTTCAATGTCCACCTTGTAACTTTAACGAGTAAAAACTTGTGACCATTTGATTTTTTTACAGGGAATGGATTATAGTAGGAGAGCCGACTGCAAAATTTCCAACACAATGGGTTCTCATAAAAGTGATGCTAAGTCCGAATTTGATAGTCTGCCACGGCGGAACTTGCCGAAAGTAAAAAAAAAACATTTTCGGTGCGAAAAAGGTTTTTTTTTTACTTACTTTAACCATCTGATACTGAAATAATAGTTATGGCATCAGTTAGAAATTTACTGGTAGATACAGAAAAGCGAAATCTGTCAGTATTTTTTTGCCGGAAGTGCTTGGCAGACGCTCTCAATGGTGACCCCATCGGGAACCCTAAATATACCCATCTGATACTAGCATGAAACCAATTCCAGTCGGTAGGTATGAATCCTCATTTCTGGAATATATAAGTCTGCCAACGCTTTTTCTGCCGAAACACCTTGACAGACGAGATTATGTAAGCAACATCCGTAGAACCCGTATTTTGGAATTGTACAGATTACGGACGTTTTAATTAGGTACTGAAGGCTTATTGTATTGCATGTATAATCATTATGAAGGTCTGTGTTAGGTACTTATAAAAATATCTACAGGTGAGTTTTTTTCACTAGTAGTAGGTTTGGAGAATATTAGCAATTCTGGTTTAGCAGCTAGTTTAGTATATCCTCTTTATCGCGTTCCCGCAAAGTTTTGATTGTAATTATATCGACATGATACCTGGCTTAATCTTTACGTATAGCCATAAAAAAAAAACAGACGGTTAACGCCACCGCCCGCCATTTGCATTGCCGCTTGACTTGGTACTGGGAACTGTTTTGTTACAATGACAGAATGTTTGGTTGTTTGGAATGTCTGGGTGCTGCTTACCGACCTCCCTAGTGCCGTCAGCGTGGTTTGCTACGCTGACGACACGCTGGTGCTGGCACAACGGAGGTCACACGAGGCGGCGGCCGAATACATGACACGCGGGGTTGCGATAATCGTAGAGAGGATCCGTCAATTGGGTCTCGAGGTGACATTGCACAAGTCCGAGTCCATGTGCTTTCGTGGGCCTCGGAATGCGCCACCGTCGGGGTCCGAGTATTTTCTGCCTTCACGCGGCTCTTGGCCAACCTGAAGTGTCCAAAGGCCTCCTGCCGGAGGCTCTACGCGAAGGTCGTTCGGTTCATGGCCCTTTACGGAGCCCCGGTGTGTTCTTTGAGGCGGCGAGCCGCCCACTACCTGAACGCGCCCCAAAAGGTGGTAGCCGTAAGGCTAGTCCGGGGGTACCGCACGATCTCCGGCGAGGCGGTGAGCCTCCTTGCCGGATTATCGCCATGGGCTCTGGAGGCGCTAGTCCCCGCGCGCTTGCACGAATGGCGCGCGGAGGCACTAAGTCGGGGGGAAACTCCGCTGCCGCGGCAAATCGTCGCTCTGCGGACAGACCTCCGGCGCGATTTCATGGCGACATGGAGAGAGCAACTGTCGCAACCCAATGCAGGGCATGGCACTATAGTGGCTATAAGTCCCCTCTTTGAGGAGTGGCTAGAGAGGCGCCACGGCACCCTCACCTTCCGCCTGATGCAGGTCTTCACCGGACACGGTTGTTTCGGGCCGGACACGGTGGAGCATACCGTGGAGGTCTGCTCCGCTTGGGCGGAACACCGCCGTGTCCTCGTAGCGGCGATTGGCGGCGGCGATCTCTCGCTTCCAACCCTGGTTTAAGCCATGGTCCGGCCGAGAGAGAATGGGAAGCTGTCACCTCCTTCTGCGAAGCAGTCATGCTAGTGAAGGAGGTGGCGGGACATGAGAGGGAAACAGCCTCACGACCCAGCCGCCGCGGGAGACGCCCCGGGCGTCGGGGGTCACGTGGTGGCTCCCGGCCACCGTAGGCGCGGGCCTGTGGACGGCGAGTAATGGACTAGCTCGCCGTCCGGCCGTCTTATGACGCCGTGTCGACAGCGCGTTCGTGTTCCTCGCGCGCCTCAAAGAGATGTTAGCAAAAATATAGGGGTCCGCAAGGGCCGATGCCTGCCAGGGCTGCGGGACTGTTCGAAAGAGACCCTGAAACACAAAGGGCAAAGAAGGAACATGGATGGTTTTTATTCAGCAGAAGTCTGACACTCCCTTCCGCTCCGCCCAGAGAAGGGGATCATTCGATGACTTCCCATCCGAAAAAAATAAAATAAAAAGTGTCGTTTCGATATAATTACTATCAAAACTTACGAGAACGCGATAAAGAGGATATACCAAACTAGTTGCTAAACCAGAATTGCTAATATTAAAAACAGCTAGTAAAAAAAACTCTTCTGTAGATATTTTTATCACTTACTACCTAACATATACCTTCCAAAGTACCTAGATGTCACGTTGGACAGAGCCTTAACGTATAAGTCACATTGTCATAGTACAAAACAGAAAGTCGCGACCCGAAACAACTTGTTACGTCGCTTAGTTTCCACGAGCTAGGGAGCAGCACCCGAAGTTCTTAGAATAACCGGCATGTCCCTATGTTTTTCTGCTAGCGAATTTGCGTGCCCAGTGTGGTATCGATCCGTTCACGCAAAACAAGTAGATACTGCTCTAAACGAGACGTGTCGGATAATATCGGGCTGCCTAAAACCGACTCCTCTCAATAAGCTGTACTCGCAAGTAGGTATCGCACCACCTGCTGTACGAAGGGATGTCGCATGCGCGCTGGAAAAAAAGAACCAAGAATATTATTCCCGACATCCCCTCTACGACCGCACACCTAACCCGGGAAGACTAAAAAGCTGTAAAATCTTCTTACGCTCCACTCAGGCAATCCAAAACAGGCCACCCAAAGTACGCGGTAAGTTATGGCAAGAGAAGTGTCCACCACCCCATGACTTCTTAAAGCTCCAAGAACACCTGGCTCCCGGCAGTGAACTACAGTGGCCTATTTGGAAAGCCCTGAATCGACTGCGTACCTAATTAGGCCGCTGCAAACATAATCTGGCAAAATTGGGGTATTACTGGTCCCTCCAACACCTAGTGCGAGTGCGGCGCTCCGGATCAAACTATGCCCCACCTGCTGGAGTGTCCCAGGTGTCTCTTGACGACCTGAATAGCGCCTCTGCCGCTGCAATAAACGTGGCCACCTACTGGGCCCAAACCGTCTAATATAGAAGGAACATCGATACGATAAGAAGAAGAAGAAGAAGAAGAGAGACCTTCATATTGATTATACATGCAATACAATAAGCCTTCAGTAATTAAAATGTCCGTAATCTGTACAATTCCAAAATACGGGTTCTACGGATGTTGCTTACATAATCTCGTCTGTCAAGATGTTTCGGCAGAAAAAGCGTATTCCAGAAATGAGGATTCATACCTACCGACTGGAATTGGTTTCATGCTAGTATCAGATGGGTATATTTAGGGTTCCCGATGGGGTCACCATTGAGAGCGTCTGCCAAGCACTTCCGGCAAAAAAAATACTGACAGATTTCGCTTTTCTGTATCTACCAGTAAATTTCTAACTGATGCCATAACTATTATTTCAGTATCAGATGGTTAAAGTAAGTAAAAAAAAAACCTTTTTCGCACCGAAAATGTTTTTTTTTTTACTTTCGGCAAGTTCCGCCGTGGCAGACTATCAAATTCGGACTTAGCATCACTTTTATGAGAACCCATTGTGTTGGAAATTTTGCAGTCGGCTCTCCTACTATAACCCATTCCCTGTAAAAAAATCAAATGGTCACAACTTTTTACTCGTTAAAGTTACAAGGTGGACATTGAAATACGTGAGGGTAGCAATTAGGTAGCAATTATTCAAGTAAAAATAATAACACGAATTTGAATAGTTCACACAAACGGAGGGTTGACCAGCCATCCTGATATCAGAATGGCTGTACGTCGATTCTGTAAAATTCGAACAAAAACTCGCATCTCACATCGCTATTCACTCTCACTTCGCTTAAGGTTCAAAATGACCTTGATTTTGCATTCTATAAGCATCACCTGGTCACTTGCGAAGTGAAGTGAGCTTCGAAGCGACCAATATTGTACTAGTGATTACCACACTCAACAAAATGTTAATCTAGTTTTATCGATACCAGTTTTTTGACACAATTGTTGAGTTTTTGGCACAGAATTTTAGCTAATATGATGTTTAAATTATTTTAATTTTATTTTATGATATTTGAGGCAACTAATAAGTAAAAAAAAACAGAAAAGTCTAAATTCGTGCCATGAATATTTATGCCTCCATTACGAAAAAAAAAAAGTCAGTGTCAGACTGACAATATTTTGATAGTGTGTTGCGTTGTTTTGTTTTGTTTGTGTTTGATTTGATCGTTCAGTACCGAAAATAATTTATGAAATAATCATGAAGTAAGTTTATATTTGTGGTTGTGAAGTTTAAAAGTTATATTAATTAAAATAGTATTTGTTTTGTTTTCTAATCCAACAATAATGTTCCAGTCTAAATGAGACACGTTCCTGTCATCCATCGTCAGCTCAGGTTGAAACTCTGGTAGAGTTTATGGAAAGAAACCCTGGCATGGCGAAGGGTTTCTTGAGAACTCAAAGTGCCAGAGAGCGAAGTCGACGCCAGTGGGAGGAACTAGCCGTTCTTAGCCGCTTCCCCTTCTCGCCGCCCCAGGCCAAATATGGCTCATGCTAGGCGAGGTGCTGGTTCCGTGTGTAAGTACAAAATAAAAATAACTATCAAAATTTCATTTTTCAAACGAATGACAACGAAAAGTTCCTAATTAAGATTTTTTATTTACGCATCATAGAAATCGGTGTTCTGTTTTCAGCATCACGTCACACGTCTTCAGTTGCTGGTCCTCCACCATCTCAACGGCGAACGGAATTCTCCACCACTACTGAGAGATTCCTGAGGGTGGAAGAACAGCAGCTCGAATTACGACGACTAAATGCACAAATCCTGCAGTCCTTTCTGGAGAGGAGTGCGGAAAGAGAAAGGGCCATGGATGAAAGGAGTGCAGAGAGACAGGATTTTAGCTGAAGCTGTGGCTGCAGTGGGGAAAGGACTGCAAGCATTGGCAGAAGCTAACAATAGAGATAGGGTGTAGTAATTTAAGTTAATATAATATAAATAAAACACTTTTAAACGGATACTAGTGTTTTTATTGAATTTATTATTTTGTCCATTGGTGATTAGTTAGGATTTGGTTTGATTTTAAAATTTTGCCGATGTGCTAAAAATAGAAATTTATTTAATCTACCACTATTTCACAAATTGCGAGGACTCTCCGAGAAAGAAATGGCGAAAGAAAACTTGGAGAGGGTTGGAATTTAATATACTTACCATTATCAAAGCTGACGACCCCTAACCGTAGCTAGCCGCAAGGTGATGGCCAGCATCTTTAATGATTTTTTTGCTTCTATTGAGGAGGCTAAGATAAACTCAACTGGCGACAAACCGAAAGGATCTCCCGTTATGTCCCCTACAGAAAACACTATTTCTGTCAGTCCAATTGACCCTTGTGAGGTAAATTCATTCATAAAAAACTTAAAAAATAAAATGAGTCATGGTGTTGGTGAGCTTCCACCTACTTTATTGAGACAGTGTGGGGACGAATTAACCCTACCATTCTATAAATTGCTGAACCAATCCTTTGAGAAGGCACTTTTCCCAATCTATTTAAAAAGGCCCTCATAAAACCGATTCATAAGAAGAGTTCAAAAACAGACCCGAATAATTACCGTCTCATTGCTCTATGACCGGCTGCTTCAAAAATATTTGAAAAAGTTATGTGCAACAGAGTTTATGAGTTTTGTGAAAAATACCATATATTCAACGACTGCCGAAATGGTTTCCGCAAATCGATCCACAATCTTAGCTATAGGTACTTATATAAATATATTCAAAAAGCCCTCGATATTGACGATAATTATTATTAATAAAAAACAATATGCTACATTATTGCTTTTGGATATGACAAAAGCGTACGACAAAGTACTATTTCAAATATTACCAAATAAATTATACAACATTAAAAATAAATTATACAATTAGGCCTTTGCCCTGCAGTGGGACACAAATGGCTGATAAAAAAAAAATTAAAAATTATACAACATAGGACTCCGTGGCAAATGTTATGACTGGTTCGTATCTTATTTAGAAAATAGAGAACAATTAGTAGAAATAGAACATTACAACTATAGATAACAATAATGAAATTGAATTAGATCAGATAGTAAATTAATCACTGCTTCAATCCCACAAGGCAGTGTAATAGGGTGTTTCCTATTCCTCCTTACGTCCACGATCTCCCTAACAACATAAATGAACCCTGCGTCCTATTCGCGGATGACTTAGGTATCTATACTAACTTCATGCGAAGACAATACCAATATAAATGATAAATTAAATTCTATTCTTAACTCTATAATAAATTGGATGACTGAACACAACCTGGAAATCAACTTCGATAAGACTAAATTAATAACCTTTCACCCCCGCCAAAAAACAATATGAACTTTAGTTATAACAACATTAAATTAGAAGTAGTCAACAAATTTTCCCTATTAGGCTTAGATATTGATACACATATAAATTGGAAGTCGCATATTCAAAAACTAAAAGCTAAGCTATCAAAATTTTCATACGCCCTCCGCGAGATCAAAAAACTACAGACCTTAAAACTGCTCTGGTAACGTACTACGCGTATGCCTACGCGTGGCTCAAATATGGTGTCATCTTATGGGGCAACAGTACCGACGCACCCTCGTAATTAAAAAAAAAAAAAACTAAGGATTATCCTACTAATAATATAAATGCGAAAGTTTGTATGTATGGATGTTTGTTACTCTTTCACGCAAAAACTTCTGAACGGATTTGGATGAAATTTGGTATACAGATAGTTTATAACCTGGATTAACACAAGATACTTTTTATCCCGGTATGACGTTCCCGTGGGATAATTACCAAACTTCACGCGGGCAACGCCGCTGGCAACAGCTAGTAGTTAATATTGAAGAAACTGACAGTTGTAACCACTTTCAAGAAATGTATATTCTTTCCCTACCCTCTCTCTATATTTTTGAAATTTGCAAATTCATCCGTAGATATCCAGAATTCTACACCAAAAGGGAAGACATTCAAACAAAAATTACTCTTAGACATAAAACAGGCTCAATCTACCAACGTCAAGATTTAAAATGCGCTCCACCAGTGCCTCCGTTATGTCTATAAAAATATTTAATAAGCTGCTAGAAATTTAGATAAATATAATATTCATTAATAGATTTAAAAAAATCGTAATAAATAAATGCTACTATAGTGTAAATGAATACTTAAATGACAAATTATAAATGCTTAAAACAATCTCTAATCAATAAACAAAAGCTACTATACTATTTACGAATACTTTACACAATACCTCAGTTTTAGACAATACCTATATTTCATTTTAAAATTTAACTTTGAATCTAATTTTACTATATACACAAAACCACTGTTAATTTAAAATGAACATATTAAACAGTGTACAATTAAATACAATATCATTCTATGACTCAATAAAATTGTAAATAAGTATTTGGTTTATTATAATTTATTGTGCTAGTAAAGTAAATCGTGCAATAACTTGACAACCAAGTATATTAATAATTAGGCACCATAAAAGCAAATGACATTAATTTAACATTTTAATTTTCTTTACACAAGCGCCTTCATCCTCTCTCCTATTGAAAATTAACTTTGCTGTGCCCGGCAGGGTCCATAATTGATTTGATGTTCTAACATACCAACTATTATAATGTACACATTATGGAATGCAACCTACGTCTCACGACACCCGTTCACGAGCACGACGCATGAACCAACCATCGCATGCTGGGGAATGTAACTACCCGCCTCAGACACTTATAAAAACACACTGAAAAATTAATTATTATGTGAACGCCATAGCCTATTTACTAAGTTTCGCCTACGTAATTGCCCAAGAGCTAAATCGGCGTTAGATGGCAAATCTCTAGTTTGACTCCTTTGAACTTCAGCAATTGTTTGGAGCTCTTCTAGTCTCTCTTCCTCTGAAATTGTGAACGCTAGCATTCCTGCGCGATTGCACATGTTGTGCAAAACACAACATGCAATAACTATTTTTGCTACTACATCTGGATGATAATTGAGCACTCTGTGGACTAACAAGCACCTAAATCGTCCTTTTAGGAGGCCAATTGTTCTCTCTACTGGATTGCGAGCAGTTAAGTGTCGGTCATTGTAGTATGCTTCTGGGGAATTATCTTCAGCACCACTAATTGGCGTCATAAGGTAGGCGCGCTGTGCATATCCTGAATCACCTGAAAAAATTAATAAGTTGTATCAAATCATTATGTAGTTTTATAAGTAACTAATTAGGCTTATATTCTGAAGTAGGGGTAGGGTAGTATTAACTAACCGAGCAAAACAACTTCTTCACCAGCATTTGTTAATGCCTCTAAGTGGGCTTTTATAACACCATAGTTAAAAATGAAGCTATCATGAGTAGCTCCACCATATGTTGGATCCACATTTAAAATATTTAGGTCTGCATCTGTTATCTGAAAAAAATAAAAAGAAATATTAAGTAGACTAATTGAATAGCTACCTAATAGTAATAGATTACAAAATTGAAATCCATTTTACCAATTGCACATTTCTTGCATGGTAACCTTTGCGGCAGTAGAAACATTCTTCATTCTCTACTGGTTTTTTCAATGCCACCAGAGTGCCATTGACACACCCAAGAGCCGATGGAAAGCCAAACTTTTTGTAGAACCTGCAATTTAACTAACATTATTAACTATCACAAAAATGTAAAAATCAAAGAAGAGTCACTTTAATTATAATATACCTACTAACCTTTCTTTTAACATTTGTCTTTCTTGTATATTTTGAGGGAACCTTATATATTTTTTTACTATTGCTGGATTGTTAAAAGCTTCCACTACTTCATTTATGCAACAAAATGCTGATGGTTGCGATAAATATGTCCTTATGTTTTCTTTTATTATGTTCTGGTAGCTACCATTAGCCAAGAATGACAAGGTGCATAATATCTGTGAAACAATAAATCAATAAAAACATTAAGTAATCGAGAGCTAGTCAAAACAAAATATGGACCAATATGGTTATTACATGCATAATAATACCAAGTAGGTACCTACCTATAACTATATTAATATTATCCTTAGACTAACATGAAAACATAGCTAGCAGGGAAACAACTTAAAGGGAATAGTACTCCTTAATATGAAGTGTTTTCATGAGTTCTAACGATAAATTATGTTGGTGTTCTTATTTACAAATCTATTAGCTATAAACTGTGTAAATAAATACATATAAAGTAACTTTATACTTAGTTTGCTAAAATGAAGCACTTACTTTTACACGAGTTGAAAGTCCTTTGCCTCAACGTTTTGTGGGCTTTATCAGAGGCAGTAACTCATACTCAAGTTGGTCAATTAGTTCCTTTGACAATCTATATACGCTCACATAGTCGTCATCTCGGGTTATTAAAGATAAACTTCGAATTTGGTTAGATTGTCGACGCTTTTCTAGTTTATCCAAAGCATGAGCCTCTTCTAATAAAGATTTAAACAAAAACATTCTTGCCATCGTATTCACTTTACACACAAACGTCCAAAAAGAGTTTTTAACCACAAATTAATAGTTATTGTACTAATTTTTAACACTGTGCCATAAAAATATTATTTTAACACTATTTTTACAGGATTTCTTTTAGTTTCACTCATAAAATAGATGCTTTTTATTTGACACTTTGAATCGGGTTCGAATGCGAAGTGAGTGTCGAAGTGATGGGGGAATTACCTTACAGAATGCAACTTCTTACGTCATCTCAAACTTTATCTGTCAAAATCTCACTATTAATTTAGTTCAACTCGCTGACACGCTCGCAAGGGTGGCGCTAGTGTAAATTCGAATGCCAATCAAGAAACTCACAACGGATTCAGATTCGAAGTTTAGAATGAGGTCTTACAGAATCGCACTGCTGGTCATTTTGAAGTCCCATTATTTTGTTTCCAAGTTAGGTAGCAATTAATTGACTATAGGTAGTAAAAGGTAGCAAATAGGTAGCAATTTTTGGTCACCAGCCTGACGCGAACCGATACAGGCAACCAGCCATCCTGACGCAGACTATGAATGGGATATGAATGAAGATCAAAATTTTACGAAAACTTATGGATAGTCTCCTAAGTCCATTTTCGTGTAGCTGTAATGGTTAAGGTAGTTCCCCTAACTGCCCCGCTGAAAGTTTCCACCCAGTAAAATATATATACAGTGATAGGAATAGGTAGTGCCTATTTGCCTAAACTTCGAAGAACAGAGACAAGAAACGGAGACTTCCTTAGGACTAAATTTTTTCCGAGACATCTGTCCCGAAATTTCGAGACAACACATAAATACATTTAAAAAAAATGTTATTTGGAATAAGTAATTCGTCCATATTTACCTAAAGTTTGCGACTAGATATATCATAATAAAATAATAACATACACAGTCGTTACAACCATAAAATTTTCTGAATTTTTTTTGGAGAACATTTTGTAAATGGCTTGTTGATCGTAATACACAATGAATGAATAAGAAGCAGTACACGTTTTGAAGTAAATATCTTCTTTCTAGCTCACTCTCGGCTACGTTTAATGAGATTTCTAAAGTTCAAGTGTAAAAAAGGCATTATATGTAACACATACTATGATTTAAAAGAGTGTCTATGGAGTTTCTTTCACGTTCTTCTCCATAGAGACCTACTCTTTGGAACGTGCAATTTAGCTTCACTTTTCTTGGACTGACCGACATTGACTATTCAAAAGTGCCTGTAAATGGTCTATTTGAAATAAATGCTTTGATTTTGATTTTGTCGGTATTTAAAATAAATAAATAATTCATTTATTTGCCAGAATGTAGGTATACAAAGTGGTATGATCTTAATATTAATGAGGTCCCTTTACATTCTACCATTATACATGATGTGCAAATATTTAGTTACAAATGAAAATACAAATACCTTTTTTTCTTTCATCTTAATGAAATATATTTCTAAAGTATATTTAAAAAATGTGCATGATATTAAAATAATTGCATAATAATGGTATCACATTATCACATTTTACGGCAGCGCGTTTCGTTATCTATTCTTAGAAATTACAAAAAGTAACCGCCATGGTCGCATACCTGTGCGGCGCGGAGAGGGTCTACATACCCCCTCCCCCCCTACTCCCTACCGCCCCGCGTGCGCGCAGGTTACCTTCACTTCAATCCTGTACTTCGGTTTGTTAAGTGCGCATCTTCCTGTATTGTTTTTGTGAATATTGTTTTTCACCCTCGCTCGTTTTTTGGTTCATTGGATCTTCTTAATACGACTACTTTGGCTTGAATTTATAGATTACGATTTGCTGCAATAACATTGTTCCTGTCTGTCTACATCAAATAATACGGTAAGTCAACATTTATTACTTTTTAATGTTTTAGCTAAAGTTATTTATTTTATTTCTTGTAGGGAAACAAACAGTAAGTTAGATATAAAGAAGAACATTAATGTATACTCGTATATTATTTTATCTTAAACTAGCAATTTGACAGTCTAGATTGATATGCAATTGTATGAACTTGATATTTTTTAGTGGAGTTTTTAAGATAATTATTGTGTATGAAACGTAGTTAAAGAAAAAAAACACACGCATTTAACTTTTGGTTCAAATATAAAAGTGAACTTCAATACTACCAAGGATAGTAATGTTATATCTTTGGTGTCATAAAGAATTGCTAAGGTGGACGAATTCTATCAAAATATATTATTTTTCTGGCCGGTTATTTTAATATTTGAACCAAAAAGGAATATGTCTTTTGCGCATTGACTAAAATGCGAAAAAAAAATTTCAATAACAATGATGTTACGCGTGTTCATATTATCTAACCGTTTTTCTTTATTAGAGCGTAAAATGAAAGAATAAAATCTTTAAATCGATACAATCGATGCACCTAGCTGGAATGCGCGCACCTCTCCCGCTTTCCTTTCCACCTCCCTGTATCTATAAAGGTTCGTTATTCCTTTTGAGGCATGGAAAACTTAAAATTTTATTTTATTTTAGGTACTTGCCATCGTACATCTTTTTGGAGACCAGTAAGATTGGAGATGGCGAACAAGCCTTTTTTTTTTTTTTTTTTTTTTTTTTCCGGATGGGAAATCATCAAATGACCCCCCCCACTCTGGGCGGAGCGGAGGGGAGTGTCAGACTTGTACTGACTAAAACCCATCCATGTTCCTTCTTTGCCCTTTATGTTCCAGGGCCACGGTATCTCTTTCGAACAGTCCCGCAGCCCTGGCAGGCATCGGTCCATGCGGACCCCTACTTGATTGCTGACATCTCTTTGAGGCGCGCGTGGAACACGAACGCGCCGTCGACACGGCCTGAAGTCATAAGACGGCCGGACGGCGAGCTAGCCCATAACTCGCCGTCCACAGGCCAGGCGAACAAGCCTAAGAAAGCAACAGTACAAAGTTGGATTGGACTTCATCCTGAATTATATTACGACCCGGCCAGTAATTTGATTTATTGTTCTAAGTGCGAGAGCAGTATAGCAGCTAAACTTAGTAGTGTCAAGAGGCACGTTAAAGGTCCGAAACACAAAGGGACAAGTAAAAAACCAAATGAAGAATTTTATTTGGACCTAGTACAATTTCTCATATTATGTAATATACCTTGGATTCAAGTAAACAACCCCGCTTTCAAAAAAATCTTCCATAAATATATTTGCTGCAATTTTACAAATCGACAAAAGCTTCCTGAGCAATCATTGCTGAGAAAAGTTTATTTAGATAAGATTTTTTAAACTAAAATTGACTCGATTTATGAACAAATTGCAAATCAAAAGCTGTGGGTATCTTTAGACGAGACAACTGATATTTTAGGCAGATACATGGTACATTTACTTGTAAAACCTTTAAATGCGATCACACAAAAACCATTTTTAGTTGCTTGCAAAGTACTAAAAATTGTTAATGGGAGCACAATTGCCCAATTTGTAATAGACTGCTTTGAAAATATGTGGCGCGATTTGTATGAATCCAAAGTAGGAGACGTTGCTGTATTATGCACTGATAGTGTAGCATATATGCTAAAAGCGGGACGTGTGCTGAAAAATTATTTGCCCAACATGATACACGTCACTTGCTTAGCACATGCACTGAATCTCGTGGCATAAAAAATACGATACGAATACTCAGATGTAGATGAATTAATTTCAAACGTAAAAAAAATATTTTTAAAATCACCTAATAGAGTGCGCTTGTTAAAAACACCTTTCCCCACATGCCGCTTCCTCCAGAACCCGTTATTACAAGATGGGGTACTTGGTTGGAGGCAGTGTCATATTATGCAAAATATTATGATCAAATTAAAACAATTTTAAATCTTTTAAGAAGTTCCGACGCGCTATCTATTAGGTGTTCCAAAAATGTTCTTCAAAAGGAAAACTTGAAATCGGACTTGGACTACATTGAGGAATATTTTAAAGATATACAAATTGGATTAAAGAAATTACAAAAATCGAATTTAACTCTAACGGAATCCTTTGAAATATTTGATCACGTGAGAACTGTGCTTAGCTGGTGTTCATCTGAGCTTATAAAAAATAAACTCGTAAATGTCATGGACAGAAATCCCGGTTTAGATAAAATTAGAGACATAATTATGTGAAGCGATAACAGCAGGAAAGGATGAGCGATCATACTATATGTACGCGCCTTTAACCTCAGTTGATGTTGAAAGGTCATTTTCAACTTATAAATGGATTCTTAACATAAAAAGAAATCGCCTGACAGTTGAAAATATAGAAAAAATTATGATTGTGTATTTTAACTTAGATGACTCATCTGACAAAGAAAATTTCGGTTCTGATACTGAACTTGACGAATCGAATCACGATGATTAAATTAAAATCGTTCTTTATTTTTTATGGTATTTGTAACACAAATAAAGATTTTCAAATTCTTAGCAATTTTTGATGCATCAAGTTCTTTATCAAAACCGAACAGTTAGTAGTTCAGTATTAAAATTGATTGTCCTAAATGCTTCAAATATTAATTTGTAAACTTCAAAGGTTAATTTGTACTTTGATTTGAGTAAAAATTGCATCCCTCAACGTCAGTAAAATAAATATGACATAGATATTTAAAGATAGATAAACATAAATTTGTTTCTTAAATCTTTCCTTCTGTACATATTGTTTCATGGTTTCCAATTACGTCATATTTTAAAATAATATAAATATACATATATTTGTTACAACAATATTCTATGTGTTTTATTTTTCCTTTAGAGCCCATTAATTATTTAA
The DNA here is from genome assembly GCA_910589295.1 of Noctua janthe. NCBI lineage: Eukaryota > Metazoa > Arthropoda > Insecta > Lepidoptera > Noctuidae > Noctua > Noctua janthe. The sequence continues at coordinate 8,180,067 of OU342561.1, forward strand.
TGAACTTAGAGCGATATCGACCGGCGATTTTTGAGCATTTTTTCTTTCGTTTTTTTTTTGCATAGAAATCTCCTAAAAATCGCCAGACAATATCGGTGGTGTGAAATGATACTTACGTTTTTTTTTTAACTAGTTAATGCCCGCGGCTTATCCCGCGTGTACTATTGTTTTTGTATCCTATGGGAACTATACTTTTTTTTAATAGGAAGTAGCATATGTGCTATTCCACACCTTAATCTATATCACTACCAAAATCAGCATTTTCAGTGGAATTGAGTAATGGACATCCATACAAACTATCACATTTATAGACAAACTTTAGATAAATATAGACGAATTACTTATTCCAAATAACACATTTTTTAAAATGTATTTAAGTGTTGTCTCGAAATTTCGAGACAGATGTGCCGGAAATAATTTAGTCCTAAGGAAGTCTCCGTTTCTTGTCTCTGTTCTTCGAAGTTTAGGCTAATAGGCACTACCTATTCCTATCACTGTATATATAACACACTTTATTATTACCCAGATAAACGTAGCAATCAATCACTTCTTCCAAACTTCTGGAGGCTAACATTGAGGTGGCACATGGCCACTGATTAAGATCAGTGTAATGTAACCAAGCTACAACTAGTGCAGGTAACGTTGCTCACCTCGCCAAACTTCTTGAGGCCAAGATCTATATGGCATTTGGCCTGCTCGAACTCACCCCGTAAGCGGCAGCACAGACCGACCAGATGATAGTACTGAGGGGTTTCTCCTGACACCGAAAGAACTCGAGCTATGCATACTTCTGCCAACTATGGTAAGGAAAGGACAAGGGGTCAGATTTTTGCTGCATCAGTAGGTGAATTCTAAAAATTTTGATTAGTATTCTAGTGCATGGTACATAGAAAAGAGGCTTGATTAAGCTTATAAACCATCATCAGGAGCGCTAATTAATATTTTTCACAAAAAAACATGGTAAATACCAATTCAGCTCGAGTATCAGCGTGAACGTTCAACTGTATTTACGTGAATATCATCATCATCATCATCATCATCATCATCATCATCATCATCATACTTTCTATATCTGTCAGAGTCCGGTGTCCAGAGGTTTTGACTGCCCTCTTAATGAAGACTTCAAAGTGTCAAAGTTCGTAAATCTCCAAAGGAGTACTAACAGACACAGCCCTCAGCCTGATCAACAGGTCAGCAGCATCGTAGTAGGCGCTCATGTCGGGCAGTATGGGCGTGGCATCCCACCAGTCACCCAGCTCCGTCTCCCACCCGCGAGGATATTTGCCATCCTCCGCACGCCCTTCCTGCCAGCACCTGACAGATGCCAGAAAGAATTTCAAAGAGTGCGATCTGATCGCGGTTGATTTATTTATTGAGTAAGGCACACTACAAGAATGGTCACAAAAGGTAAACAGGAGTCTTTAATGCTGTGTAAATACTTACAGGCATGCACAATAATTTTATGCCCACCTAATCGGTGATTTGTACAGAGGGGCCGGATCTGCACGACGGCCAGTTCGGCTTTCGGCATGGGTGCTCCACTGTCGCCATGATCGGGATGTAGAAAAGGAACGAAGAGAATTGGCAATGGTTCGATGCAACATGCTTGTTTGTTCGTTGTACATGTGAAGTGAAAGTGGCGCTTTTTAAAGCTTATTGTCCGACATTGTACACGTGTAACCTCTGGAGCTGTACGCAGAAAGCCTTCAATGCTCTTCGAGTTCAATATAACAATGCATTCAGAATGCTGCTAGGGCTGTCACGCTTCTGCAGTGCGTTGGGAATTTTTGCTGATGCGGACACTGATGGCTTCCTATAGATCAGACGTCAGCGTGCCGCGTCGCTGCTCCAGATGGTCTGGATGGGGCAGTCTCCTGAATATCATTGCGGGGAAATTTGTTTGCCCGTTTATGCATTTCCTGTCAAATTTACATGTTTTACTAACAATAGTTTAAAATAGTTTTGAAGTTCATGTTCACTAACAATATGTGTATGAAAAATGTAATCCGAAATAAAATTATTATTTTAATATTATAATGCCAGTAAGAGTCCTGGCAGAGGAAGCCGGAGCAGGGTGACGTTGGCGGTGTCCTTGGACATCTCCAACGCTTTCAACACCCTGCCCCGGAGTTGTACTCGGGAGGGACTGTGTTACCACAGGGTCCGCCACATCGGTATGTAAGGTATGTCACCTACAGGGGATGTGACGACGTGACATGACTGCCGTCAAAACTATCAGGAGGTATCGCACAATCTCCTACGAGGCGGCTTGTGCACTGGCCGGGTAGCCACCCTGGAACCTAGAGGCGAGAGTCCTCACGTCACGGTACCGGTGGGGTGAGGAGGCGCGGAAGCGGGATGGCGGACCGATACTGTGAGAGAACGAGCTGCGACCTATTATGAGTATAATTTGGGATGTATGTTATTTATGAATTGACATATATTATTATTTTGAGTACGACCGTCGACGTCGATCGATCGCATTTCTGTGTCACACTATCTATTTTTTTTAATTCTTACCCGATTTGAATTTATTCTTCCGCTAACTTCCTCCCACAGAGAGGACGCTTGTTTCCCGGTAGTGGGAACATTCCAGACTGATTGTGTTCAAATATCAATGAATGTTACCAAAAACATGAATAAAATTTACTTTTTAGCGACTCTCATCGTAACTTTGGCCAGGTGGAACCGCTCTCGTTCGTAGAAGTAGACGCTGGCGATGATCCACCCGGTAGACCAAGTGGGGTGCAACATGAGCAGGGCGATGAAGAACGGCTCCGCTGTTAAGGCGTCCTCTTCGAACAGCATGGCTCCTTTAGATATGAGTCTATAGGACATGGATATGGCACGTATAGCGTCATATATTTTATAGTAGAAACTAAGAGAGAAACTAATTGAAGCTCAACTTGGAATAATTTTTACAGTACAAACCTACGGTATTCGTTAAATCTTTTGATTCATTCTAAACGCAAATACTACATGGTCTTTTGAAATGTACACTGTACGAAACAATAGTTATAAATAATGACAAGTAAAGCCAAAATTAAGTCGAAGCGAATGTGAACTGGAATTTGATCTTAAATTGAAGTGCAGGTAAAGGTAAACGTAAACATAAGTTACTCACGTCAGCGGGTGTCGGGCGTTGAGTAATATAGCGCGGTCGAGGCACACCCTGGCGCAGTCTTTGTCGATGTCTTTCACGACAGTCGACAACTCCCGCCAATAATCAGCATTACGCGGATTTTCCACAACCAACTGGACATGTTCAAAGTAATAAAATTTATCAAAGTATATTTTGAAGACAATCGATTAAAGGCCTTAGAAAATTATAGCTAGTCCAGCCAATCGTGAATCGGTGCTAAACATTTGACATTGTCACTGTCTTGCCCGTGCTTACGTCGTAGCAGGGCAAGGGTAGTAAGTACGATTTTCCTGGTGCAAGTGGAATTAATGATGTGCATTAGCAAATGTCGTACTCGTAAGGAACATAAGATTTAATTGTGACCCTTACGACATTTGTAAATTCCACAGTCGACATGTGAATTATTGATGTTTAATTTTCCATGTGTAAATTGTGCTTATTAAACGAAAAGCTACAGTTACAGAAAAGTTGAAAGGGAATCGACTGTCTTGGTATGGACATGTGATGAGGAGGGACGAATCGCATGTCACTAAAAGAGTGATGAATATAAACGTTGATGGATGGAGAGGGAGAGGAAGACCTAAGAAACGATGGATGGATTGTGTGAGGAATGATATGAAAGTTAAAGGAGTAAATGATAGCGTGACGGTTGACAGAGGAGATTGGAAGAAAAAAACGTTTTGCGCCGACCCCAAGTAACATGGGACAAGGGCAGGAAGATGATGATGATAAACGAAACGCTAGATACAGACGAAGCTGCGGGAAAAGGCTAGTTCCTAATGATAAGTTCACCCGTAAAAAAATTTCCATAGCATGACGCGTATCCTGCATCTGGCGGGCGTGTCTAGCAGCTCGATAAGCCGGGTTCGCCTCGAGCATCAAGCGATCGTTCCGAAGCAGTGTGTTGGAAGCCGACTTCATCAGACAAGCGTGAGCAATCATCACCAGTTCCTGAAGGAAAATAACAACATATCAAATGTATCGCAAACCTAGTTTGTTGCATGTCCCTCACTCTAAGTCCGCGTACAGGCAGAATTCGTTTCTGATCCGTGCGAGCAGGAGCATAAACTTACTGGTGAACATGATTTAGACATTTTCAATACCAGTGTTTCTCGGCTTAAGCATTTGTTAGTGAAAAGCTTTTTCACGGAAAGGTAATTGTTTGCCTCTGAATTTAGTTTTTTCTTTTTTAATTTTTAGTTTGTAGTTTTTATTAATAGATCGCTTGTTTTTTGTTTAATTTGTGTTATGATGTTTTGTACCTAACTTCTTTTTTTGTTGTCTTTTTTGTTTCAAGTGTTTATCTGTGGAAATTTGTAAATGACCTTCGAATTATTATACTTTAAGAACATTGTTTATATTAGCTGTAAGTTTCCCGAATAGTATAAAATAAATTAAAATAAAATAAAATAAAATGAAATGAAATGAAACGAAACGAAACGAAACGAAGCGAAACGAAACGAAACGAAACGAAACGAAACGAAACGAAACGAATCGAAATGAAATGAAATGAATCGAAATGAAATGAAATGAAGTGAATAAATAAATAAAATATCAAGCCTGAAACCCCCGAAGGGTTAAGATATAATGTGTACAGTTAGTTTAGTTACGTCAGTTAGTTACAGCACCCTGTCCTCCGTCTCCTGCATCCAGTCTGACCAAGCCACCTTTTAAGGTCGTTTGTCCATATAGCTAAAGGAAAATACTTGCTATTGTTTTGTTCTTCTTCATTTCAAAACCTAGTTGTTTGAGTATCAGCTTTTCTAAAATTTTATGCAAAGTGGTAACTAAAAGCTGGCTCATCAAAGGGTAAAATATATAATGACGCAGAGACTCAGTAGACACTAGACAAAATATGGTGTTTGTGTTACTCGTAGACTGGTAGTTTACGAGTTGGATTTGATTATTTCAAAGGTGTAGGAAATCAATCCTGATATAGGATTGGTCCTACACACGACAACATTAAAACAATACTGCGTAAGAACATGAAGGCATTACTTCGAAAACAGCGTCAGACTGTTGATACTGCTGAACCACAAACTGGTTGTTGACGAATACCGCAGCATCTTGCCAGCAAGACGTGGTCAGCTCCACACGAATCCTTGTCTCACTTAGCTGTCTATTGAATGTGCAAAATTCTGTGGGACCTGCAAAATCCATACAAAAATAAATAAATAAATAATAAATAAATGCATAAGTTACTCATTCTGTCTGTCTATCGTTTTCGCGTGTTCACGCATTAGAGGCTGAATGTAATTCAATGAAATTTGACACACGGGTTTGTAGACCAGGGTCAAGGTAGGACATCTGACATGGGATACCTTTTATCCTGGTAGTGCATTCCTTTGAGATAATTTTAGTAACTACACGTGATCGAAGCCGCGGAAAAACGCCTGAATCATATAAAAAATGGCGCATTCAACGCAACGAAAATATTCAGCGGTCAGTCCCGATAGGTTAATCCTGTTCTCCACTGCCCAAACACAAAGGTGGGTCGTGTCAATTTAGTACTTCTAAAGTATACCCATGGACCATGGACGTGGCACCGAACCACCATCACTCAGTCAACTGCCATAGGTTTTTTTATAATGCAATTTATCATGTAGTTGCTCTGTCCTACAGGGCGTGAATGTGACATAAACGTATCAAACATCAATCAATGAAACCGACCGTCGCGAGTACGCAATATTCACAAGACGGACCTCTCGGTAAGCATACGGTGATAAGGGGCTACAGCCACGGATTAAATTATTAAGTTTAGTAGGATCTGTGATTAGTACTCTTAGTTACCATAATAGGGAACTTTTCGCAAAGAGGCCGCAGCACTCCGAATAGTTTTCTGCCAGTCTTGCTCCAGTTGCCCACGACCTGTGCATATTCGTTTACTTGGGGCTTCGAGTTCCATTGTTGTAAGCATGGCACCTAAATCTTCTCTGCAATTCAAATCACGTTATCTTGAATGGATTGATTGATGGACTTAACAACGAGAAAGATATTTAACGAAACATAAAACAAAATAGAAAAAGGTCATCAAATCGAAGTATCAATGAATCTACAAGACCTATAATGCTCCCACGTTGACAAACAAGAAGAAAAAAAATGGTTTATTTCTACTCTACTCTAGGTAGTGGTCTACCTACCACTGTTTAAAGAAATCATAATTAAATAAAGCCACATTTATTATTTAAACTTACGTGAGAATGGCTGGTGGTATAAAAATAGGCTTAAGCGGTTGCCCTAGTTGAATTTCGAGCACAACAAATGCATCGCTATCATCAACGCCTGTATATTTATACAGATTCGTTAAACTGCTATCTGAAGTTACGTACGAATCTGGCAGCCTGTGGAAAGAAATTGTATTTTATTTGTATCTCTATGTATGAAATGCATGTCCACTGAAAAATGGTTTCAAAGGCTGTTGATGAAAAACTCGCGAAAATATTCCAGCTCGATTTAGTTGTGGCCTCTTCTGATTTTATTTAAATTTTATTTAATTTTAACAAAAATTCGCATTTATGAAAAAGGAATGTGTAAATAATGTGGTAAAAAAATGCTGCAATTCATTATGGAACTAGGATGCTTTTTAAAAATCTTGCATAAGACGGACGACGATAAGTGGTACCAATTTTATATTTTGTTATTTATAGTATTTTTAACTGATAAAGTGTCATTAAATTCTGTTCTTACCTGCTGGTTTTGCTACCTTTTACTCCAGAGGGACCTTGGAAAACCACTTGTTCAATCATGGTGGAGGACGGAGGTTTGTCGAACGGAGTGAGCAGTAGTTCACAGCCGCACTCGAACATCATGGCTTCAGCATTTACCCATTGCAACGGTACGACGAGGCGGATTGTTTGTTCTGAAAAATGTTTTAACTTTACTCCTTTATTTATATCTTTACAAATCAATTACATGTTTAAATATTCCTTAGAAAGACAATATGAAAAAACATTTGAAAAGTATAAAAATTATAGCCCACCGGTATCGGGAACAGGATCCAAGCTACCCGCGGCGGTCAGGGCTCCAAAGAGAGGAACCTCCTAACCATACGAGCCGTGTCCAGGAGTACCGCTTTCTGAGGCCCTTGATCCAGCTGCCTAACGAGAGCTTCTTCAGGTATTGGTCGAAGCTCTTGGCAATTAAGCCATGGGCTGATACAACTATCGGCACAATGATCGATGAGTCCACATCCCATATGTCGACAACCTCGCGAGCGAAGTGAAGATACTTTTTTTTTTTTTTTTTTTTTTTTTCCGGATGGGAAATCATCAAATGACCCCCCCCACTCTGGGCGGAGCGGAGGGGAGTGTCAGACTTGTACTGACTAAAACCCATCCATGTTCCTTCTTTGCCCTTTGTGTTCCAGGGACACGGTATCTCTTTCGAACAGTCCCGCAGCCCTGGCAGGCATCGGCCCATGCGGACCCCTACTTGATTGCTGACATCTCTTTGAGGCGCGCGTGGAACACGAACGCGCCGTCGACACAGCCTGTCGTCATAAGACGGCCGGACGGCGAGCTAGCCCATAACTCGCCGTCCACAGGCCAGCGCCTACGGTGGTCGGAAGCCACCACGTGACCCCCGACGCCCAGGGCGTCTCCCGCGGCGGCTGGGACGTGAGGTTCTTTCCCTCTCACGTCCTGCCACCTCCTTCTCTAGCGTGACTGCTTCGCAGAAGGAGGTGACGGCTTCCCATTCTCTCTCGCTCCGGACCATGGCTTGAACCAAGGCCGGACGCGAGAGATCGCCGCCGCCAATCGCCGCTATGAGGACACGGCGGTGCTCCGCCCAAGCGGGGCAGACCTCCACGGTGTGTTCCACCGTGTCCTCCGGACGATCCTCGCAGTGGAAACACCCGGGCGTTTCCTCCCGCCCGATTCGGTTTCCTCCCGCCCGATTCGGTTTCCTCCCGCCCGATTCGGTTTCCTCCCGCCCGATTCGAAGTGAAGATACTTGATTTGCTTATCTTTCTCGGCTTTCACGAGGTTCTTATCAAGCGGGACCGTTATGTCAACAATCATTGCGCGCCGCTCTGATCGATCCACCACCACTATATCAGGCTTATTGGCTAAAACAGTCCTGTCAGTGATGATGGATTGATTCCAGTACAATGTGATACTGCCATTTTCGAGAACTGGGTCGGGCACATACCTAGAGTACGGCACTTTCAATTCCACAAGGTTGTATTTTAGAGCAAGTTGCTGATGGATAATTCTGGCTACAATGTTGTGTCTATGCAAGTACTCTTCGTTAGCCAGACGAGAACACACGGAGATAATGTGACGGATTGATTTGCCTGGACGGTGGCATGCCCGACATATCTCAACCGTACTGTCCTTCACAATAAATCTCCGGTAGTTATTTGTCATCATAACTTCATCCATAATTGCACAGATAAAACCTTTGGTTTCTCCAAAGAGGTCCCCGGAACGTAGCCAGGCTTCGGACGCTGATAGGTCTACATTGGGCCCGTAAAAAGCGTCCGTGAAGCTCCTTACTCTGCCATACCTCCCTGCGGTCGTTAGTGTCAAGCACTACAGGTTTGCGCCAGTTTTCTTTAGGCAAGGAAACCGGGGGTGAGGCCCTTTTCCTCCGCCACCACATTTCGATGCATCTCCACGTCGGCCTCAACGAAATATTTCCTGAGACTGCATATCTCGTGATTGTGAAGAGTCTTAGGGTTTAAAAAGCCTCGACCCCCACACCTCCGTGGGATATACAGTCTCATAACCGACGAACGCGGGTGATGCGTTCGACATGCCGTCAACAATGTACAGACCCTCCTATCCAGGGCGTCTAGTTCTGTTTGAGTCTATTTGAGTATGCCGAAAGAGTACATCAAAACCGGCATGACCCAACCGTTGAAGGCACGTACCTTATTTCCGCCTGATAAAAGAATATTAAATACGTTTTTGAGGTGGCCAAAGAAGCGCTATAGCTTGTAGGTTTCGGTTGCTGAGAGGGATTTATGGAATCCGAGAGCTGGTACCCACAGATTCCACAATCTGCCCTCGCTTTACATGCATGACCGCACATTTGTCTACACCAAATTCCATCCTGATGGCGCTACTGAAAATTTCAGTTACCTTCAGTAGCTCCATCAGTTGCAAATCGTTACCTTTACTTATTTTTCAAGTGCTATTTTATATTATTATTCCATTGAGCTACCCTCTTTATGGCCACAACCATTTAGGGCTAGTTTGATCAATTTCTAATTTTGAACGCAATCAGCACATTGAAACTGCGCGAGAGCTGCCAGAGCAGTGTCAACATTCCTATGGAATATTGACAGCACTTGAATGCGGTTTGCATGTGCTGTGAGCATATTGAGATTAACTGGTAAAATTCGCTCTTAATAAGTTATTCATTACTCAATAATTAACTAAAACACTACTGAAATAACTAATTAACCTCCTGGATAAAGAAGCTGGAACAGATTTAAGTGTGCCATAAAGCTGTAGCCTCCATCGTTTCCTTGAATTTGAAGTTCAAACGGCCATTTGTATTTACGGAGATGTTCCAATAACCAGCTGTCACCCTTAAGTATCAGTGTGCGATGGAAGGAGCCCCAAACCACCGTATCTGTTACAAAAATATAACATTTAAAGGACATTTCAGTCTTATCGAACCCAAAAATAAAAGTGTCTGAAAAAAGAAATACGACTCTCTTATGGGGAATAACACCTTCAACACTTTTTACTATGCAAACAAGAGTCTGGCGTTGACCGTTTGGCTGCTACTTAAGTTTGAAAATACAAAAACCATAGCTTAATCTAAACGGTTACGTACGATATGGTGCATTCCTTGAAATGAGTGAATGAATACTAATTTGCAAGTAAGTAGTTATCATCATCATCATTCTCTTGCCCTTATCCCAATTCATTTGGGGTCGGCGCAGCATGTCTTCTTCTTCCATACTTCTCTATTACTCGTCATCTCATCAGACACCTCCTTTCTTAGAATAGAATAGAATAGAATATTTATTTCCGTAAAACATGGTATACATACATGGGTGTTAAATACAAATTGAGGCACAAGCATGTTAAGCTAGGATAAAACATAGCATGCAAAATTTCAAAGACAAGTTAAGGCAACAACAATCGGGTTTTTTAAAACATCAACATTTTTTATCTTCAAATTCTTTTAAACTATAAAAACTACACTCGAGTAAACACTTATGAAATTTAATTTTAAATAATTATGCACTTAAAGCTTTGAAATGCCTAGGAATTTTATTATAAATGCGCATACACATTGCCAAGCAGTTACTATTGTATTTAGATAGTCTAGGCAAATCATTTAACACTAGTTTATATGGATATCGTCGGTTCCGAGGATTGACATCATTTGCAGTCTTAAATAGTTGCCTATTTTTCATAACAAACACACATATTTCGTGAATGTAAAGCGACGGTAACGGTAACAAACCAAGTTTTTTAAATATTGGTCGACATGAGTCGTCGGGCTTAAGTCCACAAATTGCTCTCATGCACTTTTTTTGAGCGATGAATGTTCTTTGGAAGTCAGTGCTGTTACCCCACATTATTAACCCATACCGTAACAACGATTCGACGTACGCGTGGTATGACATTACAGCAGTTTTTATATTAGTTACATTTTTAACTTGTTTTAATGCAGAAACAAATTTATTAATTTTAGTGCTAACATTGTCTATGTGCTCTTTCCAGTTAATGTCTTTATCTATTATTACACCTAAAAATCTGGTACGCGTTACTTCATTGATTTTATTAATATTGAGTTTAATGTCATTTTTGGAATTATTTGATCGATTAAATTGGATGTAAACAGATTTGTCTAAATTTATCATCAAATGGTTAATGTCAAGCCAATGCAATAATTTGTCAATTGTATTATTAATTTCAAGTTCATGTTCTGAAATGGTATTTAGTTTTTTATTAGATGTCACTATAATAGAAATATCGTCAGCAAATAATACGCATTTATGTTTACTTATTTTTATGATGTCATTTATGTAAATGAGGAATAATATTGAGCCTAGCACACTTCCCTGTGGAACGCTATATTTATTATGTTTATATTCCGATGAATAGGATATAATGACAATATTTTCATTTTTTTTATTGATTCTGTTGCTTAAATAGGACGACAGCCACTGAAGTGCCGGTCCTCTAATACCAACAGCTTCCAATTTTTGTAGCAATATGTCATGTGACACCAGATCGAAAGCTTTCGATAGATCAAAAAAGAGGCCTGTTGTTATATAATTATTATTAATATTTGAAAGTATAGCTTGCATGAGGGAGAAAATAGCTAACGACGTGGACTTGTTCTTTTGGAATCCAAACTGCTGGTCACTTATTATATAAAATTTATTGCAAAAGTCAGTTAACCTTTTAAACATACATTTTTCAAAAATTTTAGACAATATGGGTATAAGAGTTATAGGTCGGTAATTGTTGATGTCAAATTAATCTCCCTTCTTGAATAAGGGCATTATTAAAGACATTTTTAATTTTTCAGAAAAGGTGCCTTGTGAAAATGACATGTTTATTAAATGCATCAGAATACTAGTCAGTTCGTTGCAGCAGGCTTTGACGATTTTTGTATTGATCTCATCATAGCCCTCCGACCTAGTGTTGGACAAAGACATTATTTCCTGTCTTACCTCGTTAACCTCCATTAGTCTAAAAAAGATAGAGTTGACACACGTACTTCTGAAGCGGTTTTGATTTGTGCTTTTTTCCCCTTGTACATGCGTTAAATTAACATAATTGTTATTAAATATAGTAGGCATTTGTACAGGGTCTGTAGTTTTGTATCATTGAATTTAATGCATTCTATGTTGTCTTTATGAGTGTTACTGTTTATTTCGGTTTTATGACATCCTTGCCATATCCTTGTATCGTAAGTAGTTATCTTAACATACTTTATAAACATTAGATAGGTATTGGTGCTCAATACCTATCTAATGTTTTTATTGAACAACTCACGGAAAGATTCCATTGAATTCAAGTAAAATGGAAGGTCAATTTCACTTTCATTTTGAATGTCTTCTAGTTGGAATTGAAGCTTTTGGTCTCCATTTGTAAATAACTTCTGTGCTTCTCTTAACCTCTCCCATTTCGGATAGAAACTAGTACTGTCGTAACTTCGTGTTTTTTTTCTACCGTGGCTAAAGGTTACCATGGCAACATTCTGAAAAATTTGTAGAAGTAATAATATTTGGACAAATACTCGTGTAGTCGTGGTGGTTAATTTCAAGATTCAATAAACTGTTTCCCATGACATGTACAAAGTAAAACTAACTGATACCGCTACCTTCGCCCGCGTAAAATATTATAAAAAATATAACTTCCCTATTTGAATCGGATTTTGTTAACAATTTCAAGGGTTTTTTTTTTTCACGTAACCCTAATCCTTTTTCTAATATAAAACCCTAAGTTATTCCTTATAACATCAGCTATCAGCCAGTGAAAAACCACCAAAATCGATCCAGCTGTTTCGGAGATTAGCCGGAACGAACAGACAGATTGTATACCTATTAACCGATTCGTTGCGGATGGCACGACAGTCGTGTCATCCATTTTTTAACGTGTGGCGTATGACACGGGAGGAGTGCGATTTTTAAATCGATTAAAACTTTTCAAATGTCGTTACAAAAGGGTTTACCCAGAACAAAACTATCATTGTTTTTCACGTAGAACAACCTGTAGCCTTCGTTTCTGGATATTGTTTAGATTAAAAAAAAAACAGTGGTTAACAACATTTTCAAGTTGCATTATTTTTACGACTATAACATACCTTCATAAGTATTATCATGTGTTTAAAAAATAATGATGAAACTTTATTCTAAGATACCTTAGAATAAAGTTTCAATTTAACTTGACATTGTATGTAGATGATTTTAAATAGCTCATTCAGTTACATATTAATTAGGTAGGTGTGAAAAAAATTGTTAATTCTAAAAATTAAAAAGTGCTAGTGCAATTGAATTATACTACGTAGTTTAAAAAACAAATGGCGGATGGGGACAATGCCACGCTCCATACGAAAATTTTCAAACCTTTTATTAAAATTAAGTAACCCACACCAAACGCTTACAAAGTGACTACATACAGATATTCTGCGTTACGTTACGTCTAACTCGAACTGCAATTTTGTTTAATTAACGAGATTTTACCTGTTCCTTTAACACGTTAAGTGCGAAGCGAGGCCTAAATCACCCCTGATGCAACTTCCCTGTGGTGCGGCAAGCAAAAAAGTGAATTTCTCTGTCGTGCGAATGGCATAGCTTTGGTTTGGTCCAGTGTAGGAAAGAGATAAATATATATTTGAGATCACTAATGGTTCCGGACTCGGTGGTGTACCTACCTTGGTACCGGATGTCTTAGGCCTCGTGCCGCACTGAATTAATATAATTTTAATGCAGTGCGGAACGAGGCTAAAACGTCCCATATCCCCCCTGACCTCGTACCGCACTCAACGCGAGCTTCCCGCGACCAGTGTTGTGCATCACGTCGATTGGAGAGCACGTCCTTTTACAGCGCCGAACATGTCTAAACGATGTCGGAAGAAGTTAATTTTAAAAAACCCAGAAACAGAGCCAAAACAGGTAAGTTTTTAATGAAAAAATCTTCAGTAAGTACCTAGTTTTTTCTTATCTTGGTAGCTATGTACCTAAAGTAAGTGTAAGATATTATTACTTAAGTATATTATACCTAAAGATATTATTGGTAATAACGATTATTGACGTACCTAATACTTTACTTTACTCCTAAGATCTTCTATCACAAAAAACATTTTTATGTGGAACACTTAATAAAATACGGAAATATCTGCCAAAGCAAGTTACTAGTTACAAATTGCAGAAAGGCGAAATTATTGGAAAAATGAACAAAAAGGGCGTAAAGGTAATGAAATGGATGGATAAACGGAATGTTTTGAAGTTGACTACGTGCAAAGATCACGATGATAACCTGATAGATACTGGAAAAAAGAAGAGAGGAACCGACGAATGCATAAAAAAACCGGGATGTGTTTTGCTGTACAATAAAACAAAAAAAGGCATTGACTTTTCTGACCAGATGTCTTCTTATTATACAACTTTGAAGAGAGGAATCAAATGGTGGAGAAAAGTTGTAATGGAGCTAATATTTGGTACGGCGATAATTAATGCCTGGATTGTGTTTAATTCAATCAAAACTGATGGAAAAAAGTTACCAAAAAGACTCTTTGTGGAGAAACTTATAGAATCTTTAATAAAAAAGGAAATCGATGAGACCCCAGGTAATGTAATGCTTAGATATATTTCTTGACAGTCAACGTGTTGAAGCTTTCATAAACTAAGCTTGACATTTGGTCATTATTAAGTTATTTATTATTGTTTCCTTTTAATTATTCTGAATTTAAGCTACCTTACCTACCTACTCTTTCAACATTTTAAGTATAAAACAAACACATTCATTTGATGCAGTTATACCTACATTATCATTGTTATTCTCATCTACGATCTAACCTAAGTAACAATGTCAGTTTTATTACGTTATCTTTACATTTTTGTTATTTTTCAGCACCTGAAAGCGCACGCCATTGCCTCGAAAAGGGTGAAAAAAGGAGAAGATGTGTTGGTTGTTACCAAAAACTACGCACATTTTTACCATCTCGTGAAGCTGATAAAAAATCCAAAAAGATTTTGACTCAGTGCACTCAGTGCAAAAAATCTTATTGTCTACCCTGTTTCAATGAAAAACACTCATAAATAAGTACAACATATATATTGAGATTTTTATAAAAAAAGTATATTGATACTGATTTTTTAATGTTAATTCAAGTTCTAATAATTGTATTTTTAAAGCCCGAGGCAGAATAAATAGGACAGTTTCTTTTCTACTTCTGGTTGCCTTTTTTTTCTATTCTGTGAACCGCATTAAGATTTTCATATACAAATAGAAAGATAAACCTTATGCATAAACCGTAATCCATTATTTTCCAATAATAAGTCTGTAATAGGTGCCTCTTAATGGTATAGAATGGAACGCTTCGTGCGTTTTTTTTCTTTATGGCGCCTTCAAGCACAATTTAGATTATTTTAAAAAAAATGTATCCTTTGATAGCTTTGTGTTGTTTTGCCAGGTTTTGCCCTTAAAACGATCTAATGAGATATAATTGATCAAAATCGGTCAAGTCGTTGCGTAGTTAAGACAGTTTAAAAACGTCGATATTATTTTTCCCATCACTAATCGCAGCGAAAATTTGCCCTATTTCAGTGCGTTACGAGGTGTATAAGATCCCATATTTTGTTTTGCTAATAATTCCTAAACTAGCCATCAGATCCCGGGGCGACGGTGGATTAGGGTTCATCAATTCACTGTCTATATCAATAAGGACCAAAATTCTCATTTATCTTTGATTTCGCGCCAGAAAATGGATTTTAGTCTGTAAAAGGAGGTGGGGTCTAATAGACCGCGTGTCGCCCTAACGTCTGGTCACGGTACGGGCCGATTATACCTCGTGCCGCAGGAACGGAAAGTATGCAAAAATTGGTGCCGCAGCTAACGTGTTAACCCATTTTATAATAATATTATCAAAATTAACAATATTGTCCTATTTGACCCAAAGGTTGATTGTTAGAGAATGCCTTGTGGCATTAACTCCGCCTGTACCACTCTTGTACATAAAGTTTAAATAAATAAATATTACATAAGGTTTAAAACATCTGAATTGTAAAATCACTTTCCATCCATTTCAATTATAACACGTAGATTGACCACTTAAAAAACCGTTTAAAACAACGTATCCTGTAGTTCACTTCCTAGGGTTGATGTCAACTGAACTCGATCAAGTCTAAATCAGTGAAAAAACCAAAGAAAGTAATATTTTTATACACATGGCTGATGGCACAAAAGCCGTGTCATTTTCTTCTTTGGCGTTAGGCACGCCAATCGTGTCATGAAATAATTTTTCACCGCCACAGAAAAAGTTTTGGAATCTGGGTGCCGCAATGAATCGGTTAACTGGCTGAAAACTGTTTCATGATGATGTGTATGACTAAAACTAGGTCATCATCATCATTTCAGCTGAAAGACGTCCACTGCTGGACATAGGCCTCCCCCAAGTGTCGCCACATTGATCGGTCCCGTGCGACTCGCATCCAGCGGATCCCTGCAACCTTCACCAGGTCATCGGTCCACCTAGTGGGAGGCCTTCCATGATGTTTAAGGAACATGCTTTTTTAAAGGAAAGTAGTAAATAGGCAAAATAGAAGAGAAAGTTGGAGTGAGAGTTTCCTATTTGAGTTTCCATTTGATATTACTTCGTCTTCTACGCCCTGAGAAGGTGCTTTCGTAGCAGCAGCATACTCGAATTCTTGTTCAAACGGTATGAGCATATTGTAGGAAGCCATGAGGGTCAATTTCATCCAATTAGCTTTCCTTAGAACTTTGTGGTGTTCTGTGTTGTATGGATTTCGTTCCACAGTCAGCTCCATCGTGAGGAGAGGCAGCGTGTCCCAACTCTTGCGCTTCAATGCCGGAGGAAGGACCATTGGTTCCATGCGTTTCTTAATACATATTTTTTGATCGTCTGAAACGATAATTAAATCTTTAGGCAGCCCTTGGTAGGGCGCATACAAGTTGCGTAGATTGATTATAATGAAATCTTATAACATTACATCTGGTGCAATTATTACTATAGGTCATATGTGGTAACATTGCACCAGATTCCTTCAAAATAACATATCATCACGCCTTGTAATACTCGAAGGGATAGGCAGAGGTGTACTAACCTAACAGTACACCCAAATTTCGCCAGGTATGTTTTAGTCCGATGTAATAGGGGACGAGCCTATCGCCACCAACCGGGTACAAATTCAGTGTCCGTGGTCGCTACTGAGAAATTCTTGATGGAAAACTCCAATAACACTTATCCCGACGCCGACCAGGGCATCAAACGCAGGACCTCATGCTCAGCTGTCCCGCTTGCGATCACTACACAAACGAGGCAGCCTTTCCTTCAACTCGAATAATCATTATGCTCACTATACTACCTACAATACTTTTTTACGTTTCGATACATATATTAGAATATAGAATTGTGAATTTTCCATCGTCTTTTATCCGAGAAATAAAATTGACGTTTTACTGTTTTTTTAATGAAAAAACAATTTAAATACTAACATTATTAAAGAACGATTATGAAGATATTTATGAACGTGGACGAGGCGAAAGGAGTATGTAATGGCCGTAGTTTCTGCCAACCCCCATGGGGAAAAAGGTATATTAGAATATAGAATTGTCAAACCTTTCATATCAGTAAAAATTGGCAGAATATCAACATTGCAGCAGCTGATATTCGTATCTACGTATGGTATCTTATTCACGTCGCCTTGGTCTAGATATACGTGCGAAGAATTGTTTTGAACATCTTTAAGGCATTTAATTTCCGCTGTGAAAGACAAAAGTAAGCGAATTATTTTATTGGGGACTAGTTTCTGCAAGTGACTTCGAATGCGTCAGAGAAACATACCCTAGGCACGCTAACATAACTATAGCACTGAGTAATAGTGCAGTTTTCCGTCTGTGGAATAATTTTTGAAATCGTATGGGTAGTTTTGGAAATTTTCACACCTAAGTCACACTTAAATTTACAAACAAAAGATGAATTACGATTTTGAAGGGACCTACGGTTTATGGTGTAGAGACCTGAATGTGTTTTTGTCTGTTGTTATGGAAATTTCTTCCAGCGTATTTATTCTGTAAGTAAAAGTAATCAGATGTTTGAAAAGTCTGCCCCTAGTTGATTAATTGCTGCGTAGACTAGTGAGGTTTCACAGGCATTGTTAAGACAACATCTTTGGTTTTGTTTTTTTTTTCGGGTGGGAATTTATCAAATGACCCCGCCCCACTCTGAGCGGAGCGGAAGGGAGTGTCAGACTTTTACTGACTAAATCCCATCCATGTTCCTTCTTTGCCCTTTGTGTTCCAGGGCCGCGGTATCTCTTTCGAACAGTCCCGCAGCCCTGAGAGGCATCGGCCCTTGAGGCTAGATAGTTGCTGACATCTCTTTGAGGCGCGCAGCATGGCATTAGAAGTTGTGGTTTGATTATGTTATCCTCTCGTATCTATTTGTACAAACGTTTCGTAATTTCTTATTTTTTAAGGTCTTTTTGCTTATTTTTCAGAAAAGTTTATTTAATAATTTGATAGCATCGGCGTTTACCCTTGCAATAAGATCATTTGCACGTTGTTAGAGAGTAGCGGTGGTCCAGTGGTGGAGACCCCGACTTACAAGCAGTAAGTCGTGGTTTCGAACCCAGCCAGGCGCATTACTTTGTGTAAGTTATTTCATCACCACTGCTCTCAAAACGGTGAAGGAAAACATCGTGAGGAAACCGGCATGTCCTAGAACCAAAAATTCGAAGACATGTGACATCTACCAACCCGCACTGGGCCCGCGTGGTGCATTATAGCCCATTCCCTCTCATAGAGAGGAGGCCTGCGTCCCAGCAGTGGGAACATTAATAGGCTGATTATGCACGTCTCTAAGTCTCAAAGATATTAACATTTCATTGAACATACCCTAGATCAGCCGATTAAAAAAACAAAATGGCTGCCATTCGCGGGGTGTGGGGTTAGGAGTATTTATAAACGTGTATTTGTCGATAGACATGAGTATAAAATATGCCCTTAAAGTATCGGTAACCGATAGCCAAACACATGTATAATTAATCTTTTTTACAACTTTTGTTCAATTTATTTAAATTATTTGTAATTGTAATTATTAGATTAATAATTTAATTTAAATGTAATGATGACTTACAACTTTAGAAACCATATTTGTTCGCCGGAATCGGCAAAATATTATGATTGTAATACATAATGAACTTATCAGCTTTGTACAATATTCTGACAAATAAATATATTATATTCTATTCTAATTTGGAACTTTTAACGGTTAATCAAATTGTGGGCCCAACGATGTATGAGAGATGGTCGGTGGCCTTTCTGTTTAGACTTACCAACGAGTGGATAATCAGCGAATAAACACATTTTCTCGTAATCTGCTGGATCAAACCTCATGCTGCCATTAACTGTTGGATGGTGCGGCTCTTCATCCCTCATACCTATTGACTTGATAATGGCAGTCACCAACAGTTGTTCTTGGAATGACACTGCTATTGTATAGTTTCCGAGATCCGGATCCAACGTTCGCAGACTAAATATTTTCAAGATCAACCTGTCTTGTGTATCGATGCTTTCTTCAGCCTCAGGCTTTTCTTCATTCGGTGATGTATTAAAATCAGTGGATGTGCGTCGCGCCTTAAATAAACAAGATATTACTTAGTACAATTATTTTCAACGCCATTATTATTACTGTGGTCCTTACGACCTACCGATTTCTTCTTCCTCATTTTCGTTTTATGTGTGGAACAATTTAATTGTGAAAAGTTATTATTTTCTTTCCTGTTTTTATAAAATCCATTAAAAGAACAAGGCGTTTTTTTGGCATTTGTCAGATTTGACATAAAGTTTTATATTTTTTATCCATAAGTAGGCAGTCAAAACAGTTGTTCTCTTATTTAAAATAACCCTTTTTCCAAGCCATTCAAAGCAATAAAATCGGAAAAAATGACTCATATCACAATCAACCTTATAAAAACCCAAGAGAATAAAATACGCAATTAGTTGGAACGCTACCTTCTTTTTCGTAGGATTTGCTAAAAAGCCTAATCAATAAATTCTTGACTGCACAGTTGGCGCAGTGGCTGAGCGATTAGCTGCTGCGTTGCGTGTCGCGCTTTCGATTCCCGTACGGAACAAATATTTGTATGGCCTACAAGTAGTTGTTCCGGGTGTGGCTGTTTGGTGAGTTTAAATGTTTGTAAACGCACCCACGATACAGGAGAAATTCCTAGTGTGGGGCAACGTTTTAAAATGAAAAAAAAAGAAAAAGAAATTACTGAAAAAAATACTCCTAACTGCTTTGCCTGTGGGTTATGTTGAGTAATTAGTTCCATAAGTTTAACCTCTTCAATGTTTATGTTATAAAGTTTTTCTACGAAACCTTCATGTTCCTAATACACATCACTTCAAGAAAAGGAAATATGTTTGCTGTAGGCTGTATATTACTGTGTAAGAGCCTATGCACACGGTGCGTTGCGGCGCTGGTAAGATTTCGCCGCACTGGTGGAGGCACACGGACGGTGCTAGAAGAATTTTGGAGGGTCGCTAACAGACGAAGAGAGGTTGTGCACCATAGACAACTGAGCGATTCCGCTCCAGCGTCGCAACGCATACACTCCACCCCGCCTAGTCTCGCTGGTAGCATGCTGCGTTTTTTATGGCAAATCGTAGGTCAACCTAGAAGGCTGTCGTCTGCTTAACTGGACTATACTGTGGGTGCCTTGAGTGTAAGGCCTCCAGCCAGGGCAAAAAACTTACAAACTTAAGCGATTACACGCTAAGGGCACCTCCTGAGGGGTACGAGCCTCGGCTTAGGGCGTCGCTGGGGGAGGACAGCAAAGGGACAAGCTGGATCTGTATGATATCATTATTAAGTGGCTGGTTTAGAACCACAGGTTTAGAATCACGGGCTGACTGGAGCGGGGAGGGCAAGGATCGGGATGTCGCGACGGGCCTTGACGGTGAGGACGGAATGACGGCAGTTTGCGTCGTCTTTCTTGAGCGTGCTAGTTTCATCGACATCATGTGACATACCATGGATGTGTATATGCAGGACGCCGCTGGCGCCGCACCGCCGCCGTCTAAACGCACCATGTTCTAGGCCCTTATTGAAGATAATGTGAGTAGTGTTGTGTATTTGAAGTCAAATTAAGCACTTTCGGGTTGGGTTTGCAGAATAAGGTAGATGGACAGGTAAGTAGAACTGATAACTTTAATAAAAAATACATCTTTATGCTGTGTTACTGAATATTGCCGTTACCCGTTACAACTACCAATCTTATAACCTAGATAAAGTAAATAAATAATAACTTAAATGTAAGCTTACAAGCCTACGTCCACATGACGTTGAAATGTACAAAATTTTGCTTTATAATGTTGGGATCAGACGGTACTTTCTTCTAACATTACTTTTTTTTTGACCAACAATGGGCGGTTGACGTGTGATTCCAGTATTCTACTGTAAAATATGGTGTAGTACAGAGTCGTGAGACCGACTGTTTACCGTAAAGATTGTAATGAAAAGTTTTTTTTATATTTATTTATTTACAATGATTGACGATGAACAATTTTAGCCCTCTACAATCTATTATTGCCCTCACCATAAAATTCTTAGTAAATCATAGAAAATGCATTGCAATTAAATTCAGAGATCAAAACTACGATTTCAAATCCTATGAACCTCCACATACCTCCTTGATTGCCAACTACATAAATTACAGTCCTCTCTCAGATATTTAACCTCTGATAGCAACAACCCAAAAGCAACTTTATTCGAACAAGAACTAAGATCACTGTGATGTGAAATCATAGGTAAAAGAAGAGTGAAAGGACTGTACTGCATGTGACGCCTGAATATGTGAAACAAACTCAGAAATTATAAACTACTGACAATGAGATTGAAATCTTCCGTCATGCTGACACTAGAGAAGATTTGTTCTGTTAGCCAGTTACTGTCAAGTGTGTGGTACGGTAGGTACAGACGCTAGCATATGAAGCTACCCGAAAGTGTCAAAATTTCCCAATCAATATTGAACCTAATGCTTAAGCGATAAAGTTGAAAATCTATTAAAGAAATTTGACAGATTGTGGTAGCTTGATGTGCTATCGTCTGTACCTACAGACGATAGCACATCAAGCGTACGACTCAGTGTGTGTGTACGACTATCGGTCCCATCATGGACCGATAGTCGTACACACACTGATACACACAATGCTTTTATCATTTTCGGAAAACTGACTATGAAGTCAGTTTGTTGGTTCTCCGTACAAGGAGACGTTTAGCTGGATGTGTCCTCGTGCGTCCAGTAAGTAGGTACTATATTTCTCTCGTAAAGGCTATGTTTCTAATAGAACAGTGGCTCTTCAAAATGGGCAACCAAGTGCATTAAAATACGGAGTTTAAGGTTCCAATTCGGATGCTCAGTCATGCTTGTTGAGTTCCTCTAACAATTTATCCTGTGACGCTGGCTTGCGAGCGTAAATAACGAGTAAACGATATCGAAACTGAACGCTTGTTTCATAGTCATTGTTGTATTTTGTCATAATCTGCAATTCTTTTAGTATATCCAGGTAGTCTGCCATGAAGTCATCGTACTTCTCTTGCGGGATCTTGAATGGGTTGACTGCTGTGAAGGCTCCTGTAAAAAAAGAAATATCATGAGATTTTTTTTGTCCGATCGATCGGTTGGCTGTCCTTCCAATTTCTTTCCAAATGAGATGTTGCTTCTTACCGGGATGAAACTGCATTTTGTAGCTCTATGGTTTGTCTCGTCGTTAAAGGCAAAAATTTTAATGTATTTATTTATTTTTATTATAAAATGGGCCTGCTCTTGACCTCGATCACGCCTGATGGAAAGCGATAGATGAGGTCTATGATGGGACGAGCGTGCCCAGAAGATGCCTGTTCACTCTTGCTTTGAAGGCTGACGGGTTAAATGTGGGAGGGAACACAGATAACGGCAGAGAGTTCCACACTTTGGCTGTGCGCATTATAAAAGCATGATAAGAAGCGCTGAGTACGACTCGTCGGCATACCAACCAAGTGTGGATGGTACGCCGCAGTGCGTCTGCTAGTCCGGCGGTAAAAAGGTGATGGTGGGATTAGGTCGTGGAGCTCCTGCGCACACTCCGAAGTACAGTCTGTAGAAGACCGACAGGCAGGCAACATTACGCCGATGAGCTAGGCTGTGAAGCGTTCCAAATGTAAAAGACATTGACTGTTTAGCACATCTTAAAGACCGGTTTTAGTTGCAAGTAAGTTCTTCTTATAATAACTTGACTTTGATAGCGCCTTTCATAGCTGTATTTTTTGTAGTTCACGCTACTGTATACTTATAAATGTTGAAAAACCAATGGTGACAAATTAAAACTAAATTATATAGATAAAAGTAAAATAATACTTACTTCGCAAGACATGTAAGTCTTCATACACAAATACGCAGTTTTTACATGTCACGTCATAGTCCACGAAACCAATCTTTTCCAACATTTTCTCAACTTCTTTTTCCGGTTCCTGAAAAATATTTTATCAATTTGTTAGCAAGTGGGGATATTTATGGGTAATTTACAAGAGTTTTGGGTTGGGTTTTTTTTTTTTTTTTTTTTTTATATGTTTTACGTAAGAACGTAAAACATATAATAATCATCAATCATCAACAATTATTTTGTTTAATAGGAAATTCAATGTTCTTTCACTAGTCGTGTGCAATTAGACAAAAAGGTGGAAAGAAGTTTATAGTGGTCGGATTTTCATGAAACTTTTTTTATTGAATTCCAGGTGTGAAGAAGAAAGTAAACAAAAATCACCACTTATGAGTATTTTTTTTAAATTTATGCATTACTTGAAATACTCATCGACTCTCTCGACGAATTTATATTGTGGCATAATAGTGTGAATGAATTTTTATTCACTACTGCTTAGTTATCCGTGAAAATGTATCAGTTAAAAATTCCAAATGAAGTCTTAGTTTTAAAATCAGGTATTTTAAAGTATGAATTATATTGATAACAATGAACAAATAAACATACCTAATTGGCGTTTAATGGATGCAGAGGCACACCGACGGATGGATATTACGTCAGAATATTACTTCGTCGAATTTCAAGTTAAATAATACACGAAAAAATAAAATTACAAAAGGAAATGAATAAAAAACGTGCGAGAGGCGAAATTTTCCTTTTTAACTTTTTTCTCCACACCTCTAGGAACTCAATAAAAAAAAGTCCTATGATGATCCGACCACAATAAACTGCGTTATAAGTATTTTTGGGCTAAATATTAACAGCCTCGTGGCTAAATAATAACAGCCACTCGGGTCGATCTTTAGGTTAAGCCGTGCTTGCCTAGGTTGGTCTGTGGATGGGTGACCGTACATTACATATCGAGGTTCCTCCGTGCCTCGGAAAGCACGTTAAGCCGTTGGTCTCGGCTGTCATTTGTAGATCTTTGACAGTCGTTAGGTAGTCAGTGGCCCAAAAAGTCTGACAACCAGTCTTACCAAGAGGTATCGTATTACCTCTTGGTGCACTAACTGGGTTGTGGAGGTCAGATAGGCAGTCGGTCTATGTAAAATACTGGTATTCAGCTGCATCTGGTTAGACTGGAAGCCGACCCCAACATAGTTGGGAAAAGGCTAGGCAGATGATGATGCACTCGGCTACACATAGGTACTAGGAGTCTGCGTCTATTCAGTCAGTAAAACAGTGGTCAGGGGTCGAGTCGATCGTAAGTTGAGCTATGCATATAAATCTCACATCTTGTGAAAAAACTCAGACATTTTCGGATTTTTCTGAAATAATACATAATACGAATTGAATCAACTTCACAGACGCGATGGATGTCTTGTCTAATGTGCCTGATGAAAAATGAGTTTTAAGATACATTATTAGCATATTGTTAGGTATTATTATCTACCTTCGAGTCGTGATAAGGCGACACGTATCTATCGACGTTTTGCAACCATTTGCTCCACTTATTGTTGCGCGCCAGGACACGGTACACGTCAAACACCGGCGCGCCCGCTAGGAATATCGTGAACAGCTCCCCGTCTTCATTCAGCAGGTTGTAGATATTGGTAAATGCTCGTCTGAAAAGAGTACAATTTTCATGTAAAATTAGCTCCAATAACCTGTATTCTCTGAAGGGTATATTATACGGTACCAGCCTATTGCTACTAACCAGAAATAAATACCCACAGACTCTGGAATACTAAGAAATTTCTTTTAGAAAAACATAGAATCCATGTCCGTCCCGTACTTGCGACAAGGTAGTTCAGTCAAGAGTCAAGTGTGGACTGATTGCCATAGATACCTATCTGAGGTACCTATTAATTATCATAATTCTGCCGTTATGCGCTGATCGATAGTTATTTAAGACAAGGTTTAATCCCAAGAACCTCGACCGTCACCTCAAGAGGCTCCAGTCATCGCCTTGTTGAGATAAGCGGAAACAATTCCTGTTTCCCGTGTTAGCGGACATAACATCTTATGTCTTAGATATAAATACGGACAGATTACCACATGAGTTAAGGTATAGGGTAGGACTTTTTATACCGGTAGGACATTTCCGTGGGATAGTTATCGATACCCACGCGAGCGAAGCTACGGGCAAAAGTCAGCTTCAAATAATGGAAAATTTATATTTCCCTTTGTAAGCGACGTTAAACTACGTGAGCTGTGTCAATAAAAGCGTGCTAAAACTTCGGAAACCACGTTGAGTATAACTATACTAAGCTCACTATTCGATATAGAGTCTAGTTGTGAGAAACAAAGCGCCATTCGGCCATTTTATAGTCTAGTTATAAGTAGGTAGATTCTACTACTTTTCCGGAGACGTAAATATGGCACTAACATTCGCCGGTGCAATTCATTCGATGGTGAATTTTCGCTACGAGATTTGCACGGATTACGATCTTCACTTTTTTCAGCAATTCTGAAGATTTGCTGCAAGAATTGTTTTCAAATGTTATCAAAGTACCTAGCTAGAGGTAAGGGTAGCTGTCTTGAATACGTTAAAGACTTTAAAAAGGTGAAAAGATGGTTAATTTTTTTGATTTTAGCTGTGATCTAAAAGTCCTTTTTAAGTTAAACGACCAACACTAAAGCAAACTGACTGTTGTGTATGTGTTTTATCTACTACGAGTCACAAATTTATGAGCCCATTTGAGAACCCTGTCTATCTTCACTAAACCATGATGAATTTTTCGATGTTTATTATTTGTTATTTCAAAACAAATAATCATAAATGGAGTATTATTATTGCACCTAAATGCCCAATTACGGCACTGTTAACACTTCTTATTGAAGTCAATACCGTGAGCTCGACAATCGCACTTACGTCCACTAGACCTATGGGTGTTTTTATTACACAATTTATTTTAAATAGAAATAAGTGCTATGCGAATAAATGCATAGAAAGCATTTGAAGGACAAGTTGAGCTCGCTATTTTCAAACGAAAAGAAAAGCGTAAATTAAAAATATAACTAATGCAATTCAGAGTTAAGTACCTCAGTGAATCAAAAAGAAAAAAGGCAGACAGGCAAACAATGATTCAGCTTCTGACACTAATTTCCGGTATTTAATTGTAGGAATTAAAATGAAGTATATCGGTAAATAATTTGATACCGCTAAATCATTGTTAAAAAAAAAACAGAAAAGTACTCACTCTTGGTCTATGATCCAATGAAGAGCATAGAAAGAAAACACGTGATCGAATTTTCCTTTCATCCCTTCAGGAACGTCTCCCTCTATGTCCAGCACGGTGAAGGAAGTCTGCTCGTTGCAGTGATGATCATTGGCGAAGTTCACCATCTTCTCGCTGATGTCACAGCCGAGCAGCTTGAAGTCAGTAGGGAGGTACTTCTTCAGCATATTCGTGACGCTTCCATCCCCGCATCCTATGTCTAAGATGTTGTTGCTACTCTTCTTCCATTTAATTTTCGACGCGTGTTCTTCTAAACACTGGAGTGCGTCCCTTTTTTGCAAGCTGTTGCTTTTCTCGTACAAGACGGCGTTATTCATGATTTATATAAAAATCAGAGAGATTTTCAGCGATACAATTTCGTGAGTGTTTGATTTTTGTTTAGGATTTTCGGGTGCGCGTGCGCGTGGTCGAGTAGCGCGGTTTCGGCGGACAGTCGCGTCGGGAGCGAGGCCCTGCGCATTTATACGTGCCACGATCGCGCCTCTAACAGTCATAGCAGCATCAGCAGCGGAATTGTCAGACGTCATCTTATTTTTGTTTGCAAGGAGCGTTTAATATGACTGATTTTTCTATCATCCCCTGTCTGTGTAGAAATAATCAAAATAAAAATCATGGGTAGTGATATAAATAGTTCAGTGGACTTCATTAGTTCAGCTCATAAGGTGGCCCAATCAATGGATATTCTCGGTCGATATCTTAATTACATATATGATCCATATTGTTTCATGAATGTTTTCCGCCCGTTGTAAATAACAATTGAATGTGCATTCTATATATCTTCGTAACACAAGTGAGTACTTGTAGATACCACTAAAGACCATTTAAATAAGCCTCTGCCTAAGCAGAGATGTAACTTATGGGACTGAAATGGGCTGTTTACTCCTTTTTTCTTACTAAGTTTTCTTTCGTCATGGTTTCTAAGTAATGAACCATTAGCTTAAATTTAATTGACAAAAGCCTAAGGGTTAAGGCGTTGGTAAGTGTGTGTAAAGACGGGAGTTTAAATACCATCGGTTTCACTATTTCGATGAATACACTCTTAGCGCTAGCATATCTAACAGACACACCCACAAATTACAGACTCAAGAAACTTTAAAACTAGTTTCAACTAATGAAATGGTTTTAATCTACTTTTGAGTAATGAGATGAGTTTTGAGCAACATTCTGTGTAAAACTAGAGTAAAAATATTAAATGTACAGTCATTCATCTATTATTTATAATTTGTCCTCAACATCCCTCATTATGTGGTTTCGCATTATTGATTAAAAACCAATTATAAACAATAGAAGGAGGTAACAAGCAGTAAATTTATGTGCTACTGGAGATTTTGTGTGATTGATTTCATTTGGAGCCATCCAAATGTAATCAATCACATCACATAATCCTGTGACATTATCAGAGTAATAAAAACAACATATCAGTGATCATTTTGTTTTGTTCTATATACATTGATATTTCGCATGTTCTGAAAAGGTGGGCCAAAACTCCATGCCAATCTTTTGCAGGGCGATACTAAAAACGAAACGACACGTTGCATTGTAGCAATGCGTAGGCGCAGTGCACTTTTGTTCTCTTGCAAAGAGATTTGATTTCATGATGTCATCTAACTTTTCTAAACGGTTAGTGTACCTACTTATTTTGAAAAAACCAGTCCCTGTAACCGATCGTATCAAATGTTTCTAGCATTTAGACATCAATATGTATTATTGAGTACCGTTTTAAGTACTTTTTTGTGATACCTAACAGTCTAAAACATAATACTAAATAATATGCAAATTATACAATACACATCTTCGTTTAACATGACAATAGAGAAGATAATATAGTAGGTATACTAATAAAGTATCTTATATTTTATCAAGACCTGAAAAACTAATATTAATCAGCATATTATTATTAACAGGTGTGTTGTGATGTTTAGTATTATTGTTTGAAAAATTACAGCTTTAATTCGAATTTATTAAAGGCTCATCGAGCCAACATTTTCTGTCAAACCTCATTCAAGGATAGCATAATCAGCCCTCGTTGTTCCCACTGCTGGGTCACAGATCGCAACTCTGTGAAAAGTTCTTCATAGTTTCAATATTTTTAATGGAACTATGATCACAATACATAAAGGGTGTAAAATGTGTAAATAGACCCTTAACGAAGCCGAAAGGCACTTGTTCTCCCTGTCTTTGCGATAATTGTTTTGTTCTAAACCATACCTGGAAACCTTCTAGTTACAGAGATATTGGGAGTCAAAATTCCAACTTTTCACAAGTTTTTTATAAATACATGTTTTTAATGAAATATTTTTACTTTAAACACCTCCACGACCTCCGTACTATTCAATCCATCCATCAGCACAATTCTTTGAGTACTTTCCTATTGCAAAACGTGATTTTTCACCCCAAAAAAAAAAAGTCGTTTCCCAGCAATTATTTTTGCGTAAAGTTACTTAGTTCGATGTACAGAATGCTTGGTGGCTTCGTGAAGGGTCTGTTTACACGCTGTATAATATAAGTGACAAAATGTAGCTGTAATGTAAAGCGTTTGGTACGCTTCTGTACAAATGTGATGTAATGTTATGAAAAATAGAATTATACTTAATTTATTACCTTACCTTTGCTCTGGCAGATTTTAGTGAAGTTAGAACTTTAAAAACGTACCCACATTCTGAAAGTTGCCCACGTCGCAAATAGTTTCGCTGTTTTGATGCGTTAAATAATCAATATCACGAAACTATTATTTTAGTAGGTATATCGCTACGTTTTGTAATAATTATTATTCTGGGTATTAATTGATTTTGTTGTGTTCTAATTGTATTGCATCTTGATTGAATTTTAATTGTGTTGTGCGTATTGTAATTTATTTTATTAACCGGCTTCAAATATGAGGAGGTATATATTATTTTATGTATGATCGGGCATAACTCCGTCATATATAGACGGATTTTCAAAATTTTTGTTTTTGTTCGAAAGGGGTTTATTTCGAAACGGTCCCATTTAAATTTCATATAGATCTGATGACGAGTTTCGGAGAAAAACAACGGAACTCTTAAAAAAAAGACAGCAAATCAACCGCGATTGCTGCTATCGCATAAATATGCATTGTTTACGCAAACACACAACATAACATCACGCCTGTACACTCGAAAGGGTTACGCAGATGTATTCAGTATATCAGGGTACACTCACATTTTCTATCAAAGTTAGTAGGAGTTGCATATTTTTACGCGACAGGAAGCTAGTTGTAGCACATAGTATTCAAGCTTGATTGATACTAAAACTTATTTATTAACCGACTTCAAAACAAAAAAGGAGGAGAGGTTCTCAATTTGTCGGAATCTTTTTTTATGTATGTTCACCGATTACTCGAGGACGCCTGAACCGATTTGGAAAATTCTTTTTTTGTTTGAAAGAGTATAGAAAGAAATATTTTCATGATCTGATCATGGGCTTCGGAGATATGGAACGGAACTCTTCAATAACAGACAGCAAATCTGTCGTGATTTCTGCAATCGCTTGGATGTTTATTGTTTACATAACATAACATCACGCCTGTATGCTTTGACGGGGGTACGCAGATGTGTACAGTGGGTGTACTGTACTTTTCGACAGTTAGATATGAAGTTTCATTTTATTGGGGATGGGGTGTTAACAATGTAAAATAAATGCATAGCAAATATTTGTATAGGATATTACAACTAAAAATGGAAAAATAAAAAAAACAAAAAAAAATAAAAAAAATTGTAGCGTGATTATACTGTGATAAATGGCGATGGGTATAAATTACCTGAATAAATGAATTTATTATTATTATTTATAACTACATCAAAGCGAAAATAACAAAATTATCTCATAAGTAAAATGCATAGGTATAAGATATTGATTAAAGTCAGAAAGCAACAGACTAGCAGTTATTTCAAATATACCAGTTACAGGCAATTTCGAATTGTCAAAAACAAGGACATTATGATACAGTTTAGCCACAGGCGTAAAAGTCTGAAAGGACTGTGGTTGGCCATTCCAAATCATCGATTACTATGGAGAAAAATGGGCAAAAAGTTCCATGAACACTCTCAATTACAATTTTTTGGGCACATTAATTATTGTTCCTGCATGAAGGGTATATAAGGTCTATTTATACACGAAATATTTTAAGAGTAACTTCTATAAGTCGTAAAGTCGCCATAGCAACGAAAAAAAAAATTATCTGAGTGTTTTTTTTTTTTTACGAAATTATTATAATTCTAAAATTTTTTGAGACTTTTTGCATAAAACCTTTACTCCCATATTCTAACAATGACAGTAGGTAAATACGACGTAGTAAACTAGCGTAATGAATGCTTAAAAATAAGGAGCCAGTATTTATTTTGTGGGTCAAGTAATTTTAAATTTTTTTTTTTTTTTTTAAGTACACTTAGATAAAAAAAAATCCCTTGAAATGGCTTTGTAATAGCCTTAAGATGATTCCCTGAAAATATTTCGTGTATGAATAGTTAGACCTTATATATCCTCCCACTCACTGGCGTACTGTCTCAAGAGATAAAAGAAAGTGGCGAGACCGACATAGTGTGTCTCTGTACATCCCATCAGTTCCACCTGCTGAGATTCTCCTGGCTGGATATGAGTTGCCTTGCCTAGCCTGAAAGTCTTCTAACAGACTCCAGTCATAGGTTGGTCGAAGCAAGGAATGCCAGCTCCGGTGGAAATTTTTAGGCGATTCTAGCCTGGAGTGCAAATGTGGTGGTGTTCCAAAAATAATGGGAGACATGATATCGTGTCCGGCACGGCCTTATTATTCTACAGGAATTGATATACGCTAGAGATTCTGCCAGTAGCTAAGTTTTGGATTGTAGATTGTCGACACGGTAAGTATGAGAAGAGTCATAGATCTTTTACTATTGTTTTTCATTCTTCTGAATGCTGAGGTGCGTGTTCCACTGTATCCGAGGAAAATATATACAACATTCGTTTTAGTATTATGCGAAACCAGAAACACGTGTCTGGTATTTTTATGTACAGAATCTATGTACAAAATTTCAAAACTGTATCATGAAAAATCACAAAGTTAAAGGTTTGTTTTGTTACCTGGTTGTCCGCACAAAAACGTAGTCATCACGCGGCGCCGCCGCGCGCGCGCCTCTAGCGTCGTCTTGAGCTCATTGATAATACTAATTAGCAGTAGGTACCTAAATGATTGCGATAGGTACTTAGTTTCGCTCGATGTCCAACTTGTAACGTTTTTTAAATATTTTTGAGAAAACATGGTTTAAAAATTATTGGAATCGATTCAGTTACTTATTCTGAACAAACTACATATATTCAGGTTTCGCATATACTAAAACATAATGTTGTATAAACCTTCCTGTTTAACTAGTCTCTATGTTTGTCATAATGTTAATGTTTTCAAAATTACTAATGTATTTGCCTGTGTTCTTTTTTTAATCTGAAATCATCATCATCTGCCTAGCCCTTTCCCAACTATGTTAGGGTCGGCTTCCAGTCTAACCGGATGCAGCTGAATACCAGTATTTTACATGCAGCGACTGCCTATCTTACCTCCACAACCCAAGTTAGTACTAGGTAATACGGTACCCCTTGGTAAGACTGGTTGCCAGACTTTTTGGGCCACTGACTACCTTTAACGACTATAAATGACAACCGGGACGTAACGTGGTTTCCGAGGCACGGAGGAAACTTGTTATGTAATGGTTGGTCACCCATCCACAGACCAACCTAGGCAAGCACGGCTTAACCTAAAGTTCGATTCGAGCGGCTGCTATTATTTAGCCACGAGCTTTTAATCTGAAATATGTGATGAATTTTCTAACGATCCTCTTTGATGCCGGGCGTTAATAGGGTGACTATTTAAATTAATTTATTATAATAAATTACCTTTGCCCAGTGGGACATACCAGGCCAATAAAAAAAAAATCTGATAATAAATAATATCATAATACCAGACGGCATGACGTTAGTGCCTTGGAAGGTGGGTAGGCCTTTGGTGTGGGACGCAACCTGTGTCGACACCCTTGCGCCATCTCACCTTTCAAGCACGGCGGGCTGTGCAGGCGCTGCTGCTGCGGCTGCTGAGATCGTCAAGCGGCGCAAATACTGTAACCTTATTGGTAACTACAGTTTTGAGCCGTTTGGGGTCGAAACGCTCGGTTCATGGGGCCCGAGTGTGCATCTCCTTTTTAAGGAAATCTCTCGCCGACTGGTCGACACTTCGCGTGACCAGAGGGCTGGCTCTTTCTTTGGCCAAAGAATTAGCATTGCTATTCAGCGTGGCAATGCTGCCAGTCTTCTGGGCACGTTTCCAGATGACAGCGATGCGGAGGAGTACTTTGACGCCTAAGTGTCCTATTGTCGTCGTTGTTTAGATGTTTATATTTTCTTACTTTTAGTCTTATTTTATCATTAGTTTAGTTCTATTTGTAGTCTGTATATAATGTAAATATCATAAATTAAGATAGACTTATCGAGGAGATCAGTCTATCAGCATCATAATAAACGGATTTATGTATTTATATATCGTAATTTAGTTATAAATTTTTACTATACCAAACATATAAAATATAAAAATCTCAAATGAATAGTAAATACGAATAAATTATTCGGAAAATGTTTATTCATCGTAAAAAATAACAATAAAAAATACTTACTATAAGTAACTTATATCATAGTATACTTTAAAAATTTGTTGGTACAAACAAACCGTCTAAGGACATTGTTTTTTTAAAGTCCATTGACACTGGGATTAAATTTAAACAATAGGTAAAGCGCGCTACGGTTGTTCGGCAAAATAATAGGTGTAAAAGGACCCTTAACGAAGGCGAAAGCACTTATTCTCCCCGCCATTGCGATCATTTTATTTGGACCATAAATGGCAACATTCTAGTTACGGAGATATTAGAGGTCAAAGTTCCAAATTTACACAAGTAAAAATAAAAAGTTTTTAATGTTATCTTTACTTTAACACCTCCAATTACCCCTGTACTGTTCAATAAATCTATCAGCAAAATGCGTTATTGACGTAATTTTTCTTCCCAAAACAAAAAATCGTTTCCCACCAATATTTTTTTATGTATAGTTACTTAGTTTGATGTACAGAATGATTGGCTGACGGCTTCGTGAAGGGTCCGTTTGCAACTTGTACCTATTCGTCAGATTTTTCCGCCCGGACTGTGCCAAGTCATATGTTACACGAACATAATATGTGTAGCACCTCTTACACTGGTTTTAAAGTACTGTATTTTTTTTTAGTTTCAGGAGCCAGCCTCTTAAAAAACTACATAGCTTATGAGCTATAACTACCCTTTTTGGCCAAAGGGTACTGCGAAGGTATATATGAAGTTATTAAATTGTATGTGTCTCATTAGTTTTATGTATTCAAGGCCAATATTTTTGATCCACAGGATCGATTAGGTACTTCTTTAAATAAATCTTTCTGAAAACTTATATTAAACTAAGTAGCAACACAAATTAAATAAATTAATACGACAGTAAAATAAAATAACTTTTCTAATAATTTTTTTTTTTTTTTTTAGTACGAATTGTAACTTGTATCTACAATGATAGTTAGATATGATCCAGCAAAAACATTACTTTCTTAATCATGACT
Organism: Noctua janthe; assembly: GCA_910589295.1. NCBI lineage: Eukaryota > Metazoa > Arthropoda > Insecta > Lepidoptera > Noctuidae > Noctua > Noctua janthe. Next base: position 8,214,186 of record OU342561.1, read on the forward strand.
TTAGCAGTATGATTTACGTCAATATAAGAAACTAGGAAGTTAGCCACATACCTAAAAGGTAACCTCTTGTTCTTCATCCAAATTTAATAAAAATTATTGATGATGACGTGAATACTTCCATTTACATATTTTTAAACATATCACTGGTTTACTAACAGTTTTGCCTAATGAGAATATATGTAAATGATCTCTCGATCCCAGAAAACACTTGAATTTATGATGTGTACAACATCTGTTAATCAACTGAAGAATTACAAAAAATAGGTTTTGTTCATTGAATACCAAATTAAATGCTGCGTTATTTTGATTAACGTTTAAGGTAACCAGCGAAATTCTTATTTTCATATTTGTTTTTCAAATTGAAGAGCTGTATTTCTTTTTTTTTTAAATTGTTTTTCATTAAAAAAAATACATTTGTTTACGTCGCATGTTGGTCAAAATGCGATTTGCAAATGTAACTGTAAAATGTTTACCACATCATGAAATATGATTATTTCATGAAGAAAATGGGCAAGTCATCTTCAACAAATATGAGAAGTTGATTATTCTTAAACGCATGAATCGCATTTGATTGACGAAATGTCGTAAAACAGCATTAATTTACAACAAAAAACATAAATTAGAATTTCGCAAGGTACCTTTATGACCGAGAGCTTGTTAACACTGTCGTTATAATTACAACTAATAAAACGATGATAATTAACAAATATAAGACACGACTTTAAGTAATATTAATATCTAACTAGGAGGCAAGTATAAAAATAGGCGGTACACATTAATCAGATCTGAGGCGGATTAGCCAATATAATTTCATCATGGTTTCGGGACCAATTTTGGTCATCCCGATCATTTGCTTGCACAGACGACGAGAAGGCAATACTTGCAGTGTATCGAAGACTCTCCAATGTTATTATTGTTTATTTCTATGACGCCGATTTCTTGTGCTACTGTGTAGTAATCCTGCATGAATTCTTCGTAAACGTCTTCAGGCATGTCGAACGGCTCGATTGCTTTTACTGTGTCTGAAAAATGAAAGTTTCACATTAATCTTTTGTTGGAAACATATCTTTGTTAGTCGATTGCATTTTCTCTATTAGGTATTGAAACTCTAAAGAAAGTATTTTCGAAAAGTCATCCTCTAGAGATAAGGGTCGTACAGGATGTCCTTTCCAGCCCATCCTGCACAACTGTCTGAATCTTTTGGGATTTAAACGAAGCCAGTACACAAATGAGACACACAAGGTCAGACAAACTGTGAGTGAAATCGACAGAAAGGGATGTTTGTAAGGTGAAAAGAAAAAAGTGCAAATTGGACATTGTTGAGATGCCACCGACGGAAAAACTCAATTACTCCGTTAGCACCAAATACTTATTGCTGGAGGTGGTCTACATTGAACAGGTCCATGACCCGTAGAACACTTCAGTGGGCTGCTGTGGGTACATAATGGCTTATCACTCTGATAAACGAATGATTAGTAACTAGAGCTCAAGTATGATGCTATCTGTAACTGTCGAAGATGCTGGCATTGAATTATCATTGTTACCTATCTACTTAGCAACAAGGCTTGATACAGATACTAAATACTACTAATGAATATTTCAAAACATGTAGGGTAAAGTAAAACTTACTTTTCATTGCTTCCACGCTGTCGAACACAAATAGCATTTCTTTAACTTTAACATCAATATTTCTGAAGCCTATTTCTTCCATCATTTGTGTCACTTTCTTTTCCGGCTCCTGTAAGTAGAAAGAGTATAATCATTAAAATTCTCCTTCCCAATTTTTTTGGGGTCGGCGCAGCGTGTTTCTTTTTTCCATACCTCTTTCTCTATTACTCGTCATCTCATCATACCTCCTTTCTTGCTACATCATCTTTCACACAGTCCATCCATCGCTTCTTTGGTCTTCCTCTACATTAATTGAATACTCATAAAATAAAAATAAGTAGAATCAGCCTGCTATAACGTTTCCACTTCTGGGAAATGTCTGTGGGGGGAGCGGGCCGCCCCGTAATCCACCATGCAGGCAGGAATGTAAGAGTAACATAAGAATTTGAGCAAATAAAGAAAATACCAACACTAAACATTAACAAAGTTTTTAATTTAAATTTTCGAATTCTTTATTTGTGGTAGTAAGTGAATTTCCTGCTTGCAACAATGTAGTCGTAAATAAGATCACATAGATACGATTCTAGGTTGCGCATGATGATCACGTGTTATCTTAAGTAGGAATAGGAACACAAAAACGTTTTAATGGTTTGTTGCCAACACTTCCCATCTGAGAATGAGAAAAAGACATTGATAATGCAACGAAACAAATGAATAGTGCAAAGATATTATTCATTTATTATTCAATTTGGAAGTGGGTCATACCCCACCTCCAAATTGAATAAGTCATAACATCTGCTGTGCTTTTTTGTTAAGTAACCTACGTATAAGCCAGTATTAGGTAACACGATACCCCTTGGCAAGACAACGTTTCATTTAATTACAGACAAAAATCAGTGGAAAAGACAAAAATCACTGATTTTGATGGGACGGTTGAAAGCTTTGTAGACAAAGTATTTCTGTAGTACCTGCATGTCGTGGTAAGGTGAGATGAATATCTTGACGTCTTTGAGCCACGACTTCCACTTCGAGTATCGTGCCAGGACATTGTATACGCTGTACACTGGTGTGTATCCCAGGAACGTTAAGAGACAGTCGCCGCCTTCTTCCAGGAGATTGTAGATGTTCCTAAAGGCTTTCCTGGAAAATAAATCACGTGTCAATTAAAACTCCAGCTGTGAAACATTTATTGTAAGCTACTAGCTGTTGCCTGCGACCTTCGTCCGGATTAAATGATATAAAAATATTACTTCCCTGTTCGAATCGGATTAGGTTAATAATTTTAAGGGATTTTTTTTGCACAATGCCCCAACCCTTTTTCAAAAATAATAGCTGCAGATACTCCTTATAACATCAGCTATCTGCTAGTAAAAGTCCCGTCAAAATCGGTCCAGCCGTTTCGGAGTTTAGCCGGAACAAACAGACCGACAGAAAATCATAAAAAGATTTTTTGTAATAAGTATCGTTTTTATACTTTCATACGCATTCAGTATCTGACAACCAGTCTTACCACGGGGTATCGTATTACCCAGTACTGGATTGTGGAGGTCATAGGCAGTCGCTCCATGTAAAATACTGGTATTGAGCTGCATCCGACCCCAACATAGTTGGGAAAAGGCTAGGCAGATGATGATGACGCATTCAGTAAAAAGTTGTTATTTTGAAATAACAAACAGACACTTCAACATTACTTGTGTGGATTATTTAATATGATTTTTACTTTATTTGAACTAATTAACCTAATATCAGCAGAACTAATAGCATTAGAAGCAGCATAAGCAGACCACTCGATGGTTGTTTCATGTGAACTTGCTACATCTCGTTTTTATGAAAAGAACATTGTTCTTCTAAAAAGCAGTGTCTGCTTATCAGAAGATTTCTATGCTTCGACTCGTTTGGCTGCAAAAAGCAAATTATAAAAAAAAACAACAATAAAACCTACTCTTGATTTCGTATCCAATGTAAAGCGTAAAATGAGAACACATGATTAAACGCTGAATTCATTTCTTCTGGCAAGTCTCCCTGGATGTCCATTACTCTGAACATAGTGGCTTCATCACTGTGATGTTCATTTGCATACTTAACAGCTTTCTCACTGATGTCACAGGCAACTAGTTTCTTATAGTTCCTGGGCATGTATTTTTTTAAAATAACGGTTACGCTGCCATCGCCGCACCCCAGGTCTATAGCACTGTCTCCTATGTTCTTCCAGTTGATTTTCTTTGCATATTCATTTAGGCATTGGACAGCTGCTTTCTTCTGCAAGGAGTTTGCAACGTTATACAATTCTGGATCGTTCATTGTGATTCTGTAAAAATGAAAATAAATGGTTATGAATAGGGAATTATTGACTAATACAGGAAGTAGTTACAGTGTTGCATGAGTGATTGTGGAGTCTAGATAAGATCTTGTTTTTATTTAAATCTTAAATCGCAACGTTTTCCTTCTTGAGTAACATGACAATGTTACAAGGCGATTTCGTACTAAGGTAACCGAAAATAGAGCATCATTATCGGTACGGGATCAACAACGTCTGTCTTTTTGTCAATAGTCTTTTGTGATATGAGAAGTTTTTTTCAATCTGTGGCCTTCATCTTGGTTGTTTTATACAACTTTGTTCTAGCCCCTTGTGTGAGGAAAGTGTTGCGCAAATGTTGGGAGCATACAATGCCATTCTATTTTGAAATGTTTTTTTTTGACGTCATTGATTAGAAAGGTCATAAGTTATGTTCTGGGAAAACCGAGATGGTAAGCTTGTCTATGAAAACAATTTAAAAATAACAATGGAAAATAGAAACAGAACTGAAAATATTGGTATGAGGGAGCCGAATGGAACAAAATATGAATTGTATTCACATTTATTTAAAACTAGCTATTGCCCGCTTCCCGGCTCCGCCAAATTGCCGTAAATCGTACTATTTCAGACTATTATCTATTTCTGAATATGTGATCTGATTGTGGGATCCGATGAGATTAATCCCTACATTAGATACGATTTACTAATAGCATAATTAGTAGACACAGGTATCACTGAATGTTATGCGTGATGAGGAGGTTCTGATTAACTAATACTAGCGACCTCCCCGGCCTCGCACGGGTGCAATATACATATAAACCTTCCTATTAAATCACTCTATCTTTTAACAAAATTGCAGTAGTTTTAAAGATCTAAGCATACATAAGGACAGACAGCGGGAAGCGACTTGCTTTATACTATGTAGTGATTATGAATCGGATAAAGTGTACAAAATATGCAAGTCATATGCTGGTGATTGCAATGCTTTTAAAGTTGAACTTCAATTAAATTTTTAAACACTTCATAAATACAAGGATACTTTAGATAGCTTAATTTGACAGTCCGTATGAAATATCAATTAAGTTATAGCAATAATTTATCATTCATATCAGAATTTACTCTTTGGTTTCTGGTAAAGCTTTCAAAAGCTTTATTAATTAACGTTATAAAAGAAATATCAATGTAAATGTCGTAAATTCGCCAATTGGGTTTATCTGTTAATGGTTCATGAGCTAAGTGCTTTTAATATTGGGTCATTATGTGTTTCTGGGTTTTAAACCCATAAAACACACTTATTATGGACCCAATATTAATTTCAGGTAGCTAGACTAGCTACTATATCTATATTATCCATACTTAATATAAATATTACTTGCTTCGGTGAAGGGTAACATTGTGAGGAAACCAGTAGGCCTGAGAGATATTTCTTGAAGGCATATATGTAAAGCCAAGTCAGACATGTGCGGCATAAAAACTCTGACACCAGCTTAGGCACTAAGCACACGATAAAGAAAGAAGTATATAATAAAGCTGAAGAGTTTGTTTGTTTGAAATCTTTTTGCATTTCATAGTCCAGTTCTCAAGGAAGGTTATAGGCTATTTAAAATCATACTACGACTCTTAGGAGTCGAGGCCGGTAGATAAACCCGCGGGACACTGCTAGTTATTAATATACAGGCACTTAGCTTTCATGTGAGAATTGACATTCGGTTCACGAGTACCATCGTTGCACGGCCACGATCGTCCCAACCATCCACGAAAAAGTGCATTGCCCTGCGCCAGCGCATCGCTTTTGTTGTTTTTTTACTTAGGTTTCTGCGTCGACGGTTTCTACTCGATTGGGTTAGGATGCCTGACCTAACATAATGTGATTTATATTGATGGCGGGACGCGAGCATTAGATGACGTATTTACAGTTGGTTAGTTGTTATGTCACTATTAAAATATGTATATTTTTGCATAATTATTTTGTTTTGTTTTGAATTTTTGTTAAAAGTTTCATAATTTACTACCTACACCCACTTAAGAAGCAGAAAGTATTTATTAAGTATTTCACTACAGTGTTCGTAAAAATGTAAATACACAATAGATAATAGATGGAAATGTTAAAGAAAACCAAAAGTCTTTTATTGTAGATTTATTTTTTTAACGAAACTACGCTTGTTGTCTTTCATTTTGGAACAAAATGAAAGACTTCATTTTGTAAATGACGTACCTGTGTTTTAATTAAGTACCCAGATTTCTAATTAACATCAGGCAAACAGTAATTCTTATTAATCTTACTCAAATGTGGAAATCGTAATCTTACTAAAAATATAATAGTTATTGAGAACCTAATAAAAATACAGCCCACATCGCCTACTTAACGTAAAGTAAAAAGTTCCCATTGATATCCCTCGATGCACCATGCACAAGCACATGCATTACATCGTTAACTGCCTAAAAAGCCTTGGATTTTATTTCGGCTCAAACAGGTTACCCGAATTCCCATTTACATACATACATGCACTGGAGTAAGAATAATGTAAGTATGCATTAAACCAAAAAATATGCGCGCCGTAATCTAAACTCGTATTTCAAGGACAAAGTTAAAAACTTGCGAAAAAATTCATGTTGGTGCATCAGTGCGTCCATACGCGATACGCCGTAATGCAATTGCATCGAACATTGAACGGTGGACTGAAACATGTTGATCTTTGATGTAATTATTATTCTTGAGTTGGATGCCTCTTCTACATCATAATAATTTGCCTAGTCTTTTTGTAACTCTGTTGGTGTCGGTTTTCAGTCTAAACGGATGCAGCTGAATGCCAGTATTTTACTTGGAGTAACTGCATCTGAGCTCCATGCTTCTTCTAGTTCTTGAAAGATAATTTTCATTGTTATGAGATACATTAGATAAAAAAAGTTCCCTTAATTTTTAACGTCAAATTCTCAGAATCTTTTATCGAAACATTTAATTCTTTACAATATATGGTTTACTTTATTTAACTAAAGTTGTAACATAGAATTACAGTCTATTTTCTTAAATCAGAAAAAATCAGTTGAAACGTTAATTGCGAGGAAAATGAGAAAATCTTTTGGAAAACAGATTTGGAGCGCGTGAATTTTATGCTTAACTTCCTGCAAGTATCAAAACTATCGACAATGCAGTTGTGGTAGCCACCAGCAATGTCACCCCGAGTGGGTTCAACCGCCGAACGTGCGAGAGCAGGAAAAAGGGCTCATATTTAGGGAACTTTATTGTACCAGCGACGCACTTAAGTTGCTCCATATAAAGAGAGATTATTTCAAATGTTGGTTTACTTTCTGTCTGATAACGTAAACAAAAATAATACTTATTAGATTTCGAAACACAGATATTTCTGAGAGACATAATCACGTTCAATTTCATTTTGCTTTCGTTTCAATTCAATTAGTCTCGTATTTTTTTGTAATCTTTTTATTGACTAAAGAGACATAAAGAAAAGTGACATCACTTGCGTGTTCCTTACACGCAAGTGATGTCACTGTTATTTGTTTTGTGAAGAGTTGAGGATTAGGATCAGCCCATTAGTTTACCATGGGAAAACTGAAAATTGGGGCTATCAGAGAATTCGCAACAAATAAGTAATAAAAAAGCCGCCCCACTAGTTTACATTTAAATCAGGTTAGTTAAATGAGTTATTTTTTCTTTTTAACATGGCCCGCTTCAAATTCATTGTTTAATTTAAACTCACTTTTCTTTCGGAACAAATGTGTACTTGACCGTATACGGGCACCAGGCTTTATCAAATACAAACAACCTCAACTCTTAAGAATAACCAGTTGTGGGCTCTTGGTGTTCACACTCATCTTTACGAAATCACTTTCTTCGACGACTAAATAAATATTTCTTTAAGTAGCTATAAAACGGCTTATTTTGTAAGCTATTTTTATTGTTTTTAGGGATCTCATGGAAAAGCTAATTTTTTTTAGAAACATTGCATCATAGGGAGGGCATTTGGGAGCGTTTTGGTTGTAGCCCCAGACTGCAGGCAGTTTCGTGCCATTTCTTTTAAATATTGCACGACCTTAAATTCTACCTTATAATACCCCCCTTAGAGTTCGGCTACAATTTCATTGCGTGCAGTTCCAAGTTGTATTTCATGCGGAACCACTAAAGAGTCTCAAGCCTAATACAATTCGTTACCATCTTGGACGTCCAGATCATCGACCTTACTGTTCCCACCTACTCTAAGCCCCGTGACGCAACAGGCAAGTGAAAGTTTAGAAAAAAAATTGTGATGCCTATGTCGTCATTTGGTAAATAGATAACCACAGTTTTTATGGGAGAAAGTTGACCTTACTCAACATTTTATTACTTAGGCTTGTTTTGATGATACTTGTTTATCAGAGTGATAATGGGTCGTTCATTGTATGAGTAGATTACTGAAGAGCCCTTGGATTGAGTACCTACTTCATACTTGTAGATTTTGTTAAGAAATTAGTAGATTTCTAGATAGTTGGGCAACTTCTATGATTGTTACACTACTGTTTCGGCGTTTTAGTTCTAAAGTTCATATTAATGTGAACCCTACAATGATAGAAGATTCATCATTGATCAGCAGTTGATCACTAAGAATTGGCGGATGATTTATTACCATGTCGTTGAGGGTTTTATTACTTTTAATGGATTGGTGATGTAATAATTGTTATTGCAAACATTCGCCCGCATGTGACCCGTACATTAGCCGAACACTAAACGCATCGCAATGCGTGCCTGCACAATCTTTCTCTTATTATTGAAAAAAAAATCGTACTTTCGTCCTCTCACAACCAGTCAGTGAGTGCAATGCCCCACGAATTTACTGCCCAAATTTTTAAATTATTTCTTGTCTCTTTTTCAGATGCACTTATGGGTATGTTAGAAGGAGAGAGAAGTACGTCGTTTAGTCGACGGTTAAATTCGTCTCTTATTGACGTCCCAATGTTTCGGTCCTTAAGGCAGGTTATGACTAAGGTCATAAAAGGAGAAGTTGTCGTAGGCTTAGAAATTGTAATGGTCGTTACCGATATGTTATAAATAGAACATTATTATCGAAGTGCACTATTTTCCTTGGTAGAGGATTGGCGCTGTTAGATTAATATTAATGTCCCTTAAACGATTTGTTCATTGATAACCTACCTATCTAACTGTAAATTAGTCATTTATAAATTATTAGCGTATATTATTACGCAGTCGTCGTTTATTACGACTAGGAATTATTTATTTACATTTTCTTAACCGAAATGTGATCGATTCCCGGAAGTAATAAAATAGTCTGCGTCATTATTGTTATCGCCGCTATCACTACAGTTTGCGTATAATTTTTAATTTTAGGGTAATAACTTTTGCTAAAGCTTAGTCAAACAATTTATTTTTACCAGATCAACTGCATGTTGAGAAACCTCAATGTGCAATGTACAAACTGTAGATATTTCTGATGACCACTGAGAAAATAGTGTCAATGCATCAAAACCAAAGCCTGTATAAATAACAAACACTCTTATTCCATTATATCACGTTTAGTAAAAAAAATTGAGGTATACATAATATTGGTAACGGCTTCCGAAAGCACTAACTTCAGTTTTCAGGGAGTGTTTTACGGAAGACAACAGCTGAACTAGTTCGATGGCTAGTTTTGACTGAACTTCGAGTAATGTTTATTAAATTATATTAGGTAAAGTTTACCTTAGAATGTAACCGATAACTATAAATTAACAAGTGATTTGTTCTCAATACCATATAAACAAATTATACCGTTCGACTAGGTATTCCAATACCTCTGCCTACACCCTAGCGTTAACGTCAGGTGTTGCTTATTCGAGTGCCATCTACCATTCCCACAACGAAATATCTTAAAACGTGTACGGAGCACACAGCACAGGAGTATATTTTGGACCGAAGGCTGTTCATCATCCATCGGCGTCGGGTCGACGTTGAAGTACCTAGGACTCGTCCTCGACAGCCGGTGGAACTTCGTGGAGCACTTCCGACGTTTGGCTCCCAAACTGGAACGGACAGGGGCTGCCTTCAAGCGGCTCTTGCCCAACCTGAGGGGTCCAAACGCCTCCTGCCGGAGGCTATACGCGGGGGTCGTGCGGTCCATGGCTCTTTACGGGGCCCCGGTGTGGGCGCGTTCTTTGAGGCGGCAAGCCGCCCACTACCTGAACGCGCCCCAAAAGGTAATAGCCATAAGGCTAATCCGGGGGTACCGCACGATCTCCGGCGAAGCGGCTAGCCTCCTTGCCGGATTGCCGCCATGGGATCTGGAGGCGATAGTCCTCGCACGCCTGCACGAATGGCGCGCGGAGGCACTACGTCGGGAGGAAACTCCGCTGCCGCGGCAAATTGCCGCTCAGCGGACAGACCTCCGGAGTGATCTCATGGCGACATGGAGAGAGCGACTGTCGCAACCCCGTGCAGGGCACGCCACCATAGTGGCGATAAGTCCCCTCTTTGAGGAGTGGCTAGAGAGGCGCCACGGCGCCCTCACCTACCGCCTGACGCAGGTCCTCACCGGACACGGTTGTTTCGGGAGGTTCCTGCACCGAATCGGGCGGGAGGAAACGCCCGGGTGTTTCCACTGCGAGGATCGTCCGGAGGACACGGTGGAGCACACCGTGGAGGTCTGCCCCGCTTGGGCGGAGCACCGCCGTGTCCTCGTAGCGGCGATTGGCGGCGGCGATCTCTCGCGTCCGGCCATGGTTCAAGCCATGGTCCGGAGCGAGAGGGAATGGGAAGCCGTCACCTCCTTCTGCGAAGCAGTCATGCTAGTGAAGGAGGTGGCGGGACGTGAGAGGGAAAGAACCTCACGTCCCAGTCGCCGCGGGAGACGCCCTGGGCGTCGGGGGTCACGTGGTGGCTCCCGGCCACCGTAGGCGCGGGCCTGTGGACGGCGAGTTATGGGCTAGCTCGCCGTCCGGCCGTCTTATGACGACAGGCCGTGTCGACGGCGCGTTCGTGAATCCTCAAAGAGATGTCAGCAAATAAGTAGGGGTCCGCAAGGACCGATGCCTGCCAGGGCTGCGGGACTGTTCGAAAGAGATACCGTGGCCCTGGAATACAAAGGGCAAAGAAGGAACATGGATGGGTTTTAGTCAGTACAAGTCTGACACTCCCTTCCGCTCCGCCCAGAGTGGGGGGGGTCATTTGATGATTTCCCATCCGGAAAAAAAAAAAAAAAAAGGTGTTGCTTATTCGAGTGCCATCTACCATTCCCACAACGAAATATCTTAAAACGTGTACGGAGCACACAGCACAGGAGTATATTTTGGACCGAAGGCTGTTCAGTTCACACAAAGTTTCACTAACTTCGAATAGATGGCGCTGTACCTGTTCTTAATAGGAAGATACTTCAGGTACTTTGGAACTATGAAGCTGTTACTGTGAGGTCAATTTTGTGTGTTCAGGAAGATTTCTGTATTCGATGTAATTTTTGCTAGTACAGCGGAATAGAGGTCAAGTACGGACAAGTTACGGACGTGAGTTTTAAAGTGACTTTTGGGACATTGGTTTGCTCTATGGTAACTTTTAAGATTTTGACTTTTACATTTTATACTTTGATGATTATTGGATACCACTGATGGAGTCGATAGGCTGAACTTTTTTCCCGGTGACTGTTTAACTCTTTCACAGACTAAAAAGGGATTTCAGCCATTTGTCAGCCAACGTTTACTTTTAACTACGCGCACTTTCAATTTATGATAGTGCGCAGTATACGCGCATTGTTTTAGCTGCTCACATTTCTGACCTTTTGGTAGCAGTTTTTCTGAATATCGTCAATTAGTCATAAATGGAAAAACTTGACTTTGTGCGTTATACTTCATCACTATTGCTCTCAAAGCGGTAAAGGAAAAATATCGAAAAAAACAGGCCGGTCGTAGAACCAAAATTTTGAAGCCACATACCAATAAAATCACGCCTGTAGGGATAGACAGAGCTGTACCTAACAAATACAACCACATTTCGCCAGTTATTCGTGATGGAAAACCCCAATAACATTTTGTTTGAGCCGGGAATCGATCCTAGGACTTCATGCTCAGCAGTCGCCCTTGCGACCATTAGAGCAACGAGGCAGTCCGCAGAGCCGTGGTGGATAGCAGCCCAGTCCCTCTCAAAGAGATGAGACCTGGTTCTCAGGTTCACAGCAGTGGGACCATTGGCTGATTGTAGAATGGACAGTATGATATTTACCAATTTATTTACGAAGGCACATTCCTACTAATGATATATTCCTGTATACATTTTAATAACTATTAGGTATAGGATTACAGTTTCCCCTACTAAAGGGTGGAGCAGGACTCCATGTCGTATCAACAGGTAGGTGCGATACTGCGATGGTATTGCTCAAAGGTATTTATTTCCTAACTCAGTACGCTGGAATTCAATATGCGTTAGTAGTGATATTTATTCAGCAGTATTCAGGACTTGATTGAGAATCAAGCACTGAATACTGCAATAGTCCAGGCACAAGGTTCAGATATGCATTACTACAAATAACTAAAGAAAAATAATACAGAAAATGATATTTTCTTAAGAAGAAAAAGGTGGATAATTACACAAACAAACACGAAAGGATAATTCCTATAATATTATTTATGGACTGGATTATTAAAGTTCTAAAGTTACTAAAAATTTGTTAAGTAGAGACGTGGATTGTAACGATGAACCACAAAACAATTTACTTAATTTTTATTTTAAATTTTTTATATTAGTAATTTACAGTATTTAATGAGTTAATAGAGATTGGGTAAACAATACACTCCATTTTCAGTGCGACTGAAAAGATAGCCTCAAACATGTCCAATTTCTACCAAGTCGTGAAAGTACATCCGCAAAACAAGCTAAAGAAATAAAACCTATATAAGTACCACTTCACAAAAGAAATAAGAAACTCTGACGTCAAGAAGGTCCTCGCAAATAATAAACTTATTTCCCTACAACGTCTGAAAGAGAAGAAAAAATGTCTGAACTCGACATCTCGCAACACACACAGCGGACATTCGTACATACAGCATTATTTACTGACTCACACAGACACGCAGCTACCTATCAACCTAAAGAATACCTAAAAAATACACAAAAAGCTTTTTTCCCAAGAATAAGCGGGACGGAGTACGGATCTTATTTTTCTCGTGGACGTTTCAGTCGCTCTGGGGTGGGTTGAAGCCGCGGCGCCGGAGTGTGGGGCCTCCTCCGCCCCCTGCAATAATACTGCGTCACTATTTTGCGCCATTACCTACACTCGCTTCCTATTCTATAAGTAGCGTAGCCTCTAGGACGTAACGTAGGAACTTCCAAGTTAGTCAGGCACGTCGCGTCGGTAGGCGGACCACCACTCATGTTGTAATCGAATCGATTATACAACTTTAGTATCGATTCGCGAGTTCGGAAGCCCTTGACCTCGTTTCATTAACAATCTATTTACAGTCGGTTTGGTATCAATATCAGGAGCTGCCTACTCGAGCAGAAATATTAATATTCAACTACTTTTGAAGGGGATGGAATTTGTTGAGATGTTTTTAGCTTAAACGCTCTCCTAGACAGTTTAGATGCCTAAATAGCGTTATACAGCTTGATGATTAATGGTTCATGCGGTCACAGCCATTCTGTTTCAGACAGCATCCCTAGCTGGTAAATCTTCCATTAGCTAGTTAATGTAATTAACGGGTGATGACAACTGAATGACCCTTCGAAAATTCTGTCATTTAGATGCGGATTGTAAACACTGATCATTTGACTATTAATATACAGCTCCCTCTTATTATTGAATACGAGCTACTTTCGTAAATTTAGGTCTTGAAAATTGGTCTTGCTATAAAACTGAACCTTCAATAGCTTTTTACAAAGTTTTAATTGTAAAATCAAATATATTCCAGAAGCAGCTTTTAGCTCAAAAAGCTGTAAGTTTATTTTATTTTCGGAGTACAGAAAATCTATCTATTAAATTGTTTCAATAGATAGAAAGACACAGCAATGCTTATGTCATGCTTTCACAGTATTTTTTTGGAAAAGATTTTTTCTGTAGCGTTTTCCTTTTATCTATAATCCTTTCCTACCCACAATGAACACGGTTGTAAAGTGTAAAATAATGCAATTTATCCCTAGCCCCGGATTTCGCAGAGTTACGTGCTAAATCTGTAGGATTTCGAGTGCTAGCGCTCCGTGGAGCGAGGCTACTTTATATGTGTTGCACTGTTCTTACTGCTCGGTACAGCGCGGTACGGCATACATACCGCTATGTACCGCTTACGTGAGAAATAAAAAGCATTGAATTTATTATAATATATTCTAGGATTTGCTTTTGCTGGTTGCAATTTTGGTGGTTCTGAAGTTTGTTGATTGAGATGTCTTGAACTGGAGGTATGGGGTATGGCACTGGATTTACCCATTGGGATTTTAATGAGGTCAACTTTAGATTAATTAAAATAAGTTATGAATACCTAGACTGGGAGAAGACGAACGGAGTTTACAGGCATCTAGATTCAAAATTATCTAGAAGGCTTGAAGCTTAAGTTTTTTCATTCAGCTTTTCTACGTTACAGTTTTGACCTTTCAAACTTTACAGACGAGGAATCTAATAAATAATATTTGGATGTTTAACTTTAAAGAAAAAAAAACAAGACAATAAATTGGTACAGCAGCTTTCCAAGAAACTTATAACTTGTCTTAATCTTTAAGACAGCGGTAACTAGATGAATACAACAAAATATGCGAGACAATGTTGTAAGCTTCACAAATACCGGTGCAGGCAATAATTTTAGCAAAACAATGAGCTAAGTCTGAACACCGCAGCCGATGCCGCGCGCATACAAATTATTGACAATCGATATTTAAGTACAACACGCATCCATGCACCTTTAATTCGATAGAGTTCGCCGTATCGATGCCGCTCAAATCGATACCTACCTTAATTATAATTTGGAGCTGTTGTTATAAACAATGTCATTTATACGAGTTGTGCAGAATTCATTAATGTGGTTTACTAGGATCGTGCCTAGGTAGTCGAATCCAAACTACGTCGGTTGTTTTATTGGGAACGTCTAGATTCGAGACATAAATAACTTTCTCACAAGTTTCGATCGCTAAAAAATATAAAATAAACACATAGGCGCCACTTGAACAGGACGTAGTAATGCATTACTAATCAAGAACCATCCGCGACGACTCGACAAAACAGAAGCTTCCCAGCTATGCAGGTGTTCGTCTGTGTCAAATAGCTACAATGTTATGCTTTAATAAAACTCCAGAAATAGTTATGTATAGCAGACTGGAAATGCAACTATCTGGTCCGGGGACATCTAAACATACCTTTGGAGATATAGGCTTGGAGACAAAGTATGTACCAAGCTGAGAGTTTCGAACAATTTGTACCTGTTTGACGACAAACATTGCTGTTTGGTTGCCGGGGGAGGAATCCCTGTCGCCGGGAAGTACGCAATGAATGTCGCACAAAGCGGTAGGAGCGAGGTATGTGATGTCGTACGTTTGTTTTGGGTGCAGGGGTGGGTGTGAGGCGACGGTCCTTTGATTCTGGCGAGATTAAACGTGCGGCAGACGGTGGCGCCTCTATCGATTGTTGTTGTAATTACAGCGCTATCCTCGCCCAGTCGCAAATGAAATTGTTCCGGACAGAGCTAGCTGCGGATGCCAACGCCGTGTTACACTTGTCGCTGCAACATGCCGCCACATTCTGAACTGTAAAACCTAGTACTAAGGTGTCACTCCTCGGTTTGAGCGACTCTAGAAGTACGGGCAGACTTGCGGACGCATTATTGCATACGATGTTGTATCGTGTTTTGATGAAATTCTCACGGAATGCTTTTAGAGGCTTCACGCGGTTTTAAAACGTTTGATCGATGCTTTGTTGGGACTGTTTAAAGATGTTTGCTTAAAGTTTTGTCATCCATTGTTGCGGCGATGTTGAACTTGTACTAGTTTTCTTGGCTTAGCTTACTTTGTAAGTGCAACTCAATTATGCAACTTTGAAGTTTTATGTTTTGGAGATCAATGTACCATTTTGTCCCAACAAATGTTATCCTGTACCTTTCAATACTTGACTCCATGTTATCTACACTTCATATCATGAAACAAAAGGTCACAAAAACCTGACATCCAATAAAATAAACTCACATTACTTCTAAACAAATATACAAACCTATACGAATGATCACGACTGCGCACTAAACGCAATTCGAGAACAAATCCACATCTGAATCTGAAATGCGAATGGGAACAGAGAGTGGAATCCAATAAAACATTCGGAGCCCTCGAAACGTATCTACGTCTACGTGACGTAGACGCCTCCCCGAAACGCATGCGCACCGCACTCGCACAGAACAAATGGACAATTCCAATTTCAATTGTAGAAAAAAAATAACCAATTCGAAATGGAGAAGGCTTCGCGGCGACCAATGGGAGCGCTCACAGTCGTAATGCCAACTGTGTGGGCGGAGCGAGTGATATCTAGCATTGGAATGTTCGTTGTATTTGTTTTGCCGGATCCGAAGGCTTTATTGCATGGTGTTTGAGCCTCTTTCCCCTTGAGGGTGGTAGCGGCGGAAAGCTCGGTATGGATTTGGGATGAGGCTCTTCACATTATGTACCGTAGTCGTTTGCAGCCTACGGATCGGTGACCTACATATACTATTGTGTGATGGGTTTGTCTTATTGTTATGGCTTTGTAGATAAGAGATTTTCAGGAAAAGTTCCTGAATATACTCTTAGTTACACTTGAACAAATCTCTTTCTTTTAAGCCAAGTTAAAACAAAGACAATATTAATAAAAAATTTAGACCCCTACTAAAAAAATGGCCCAGAAACAAAGTCTTCAAAAGCAACTCGCAAGAATTAACCTGTAATGAAATCAAGGAGTGTCTCCGACTTTATGAAACTGTGAGTATTGATTTTTCGATAGGGAAAAAACGAAGGCAACGATCTATGCAGATCTGGAGTGCTCTCGGCACATCAGATGGCACCGGCGGGCAGCCTCCGCAGACAATCGAACGGTGGGGGGGCCCCCACTGGAGGTCGGGGAACTGCCACAGAATATATGCGCGATGATTGTGCTGGAAGACGGCTACGTAGGTTGAAACATTATTTCTGTGTTTTTTGCTCAGGAGGTAAAAAACGACCGTGTCTTCTTCGCAGTGTTGTTACAGCTGCTGTTTCTTAGTAAAGATTATATTGTATCAAACTTGATAATCCAAATATTTAAAGAAATTCAAAAGATTTCAAATTCGCAGGTATAGAACCGTTACATACTCGGCAGACTAGGTCAAGTTTTTTAGGAAAACACGTGCCTATGGAAAACTTCGACAATGCTAACTCTAGGCAAGAAGCATAGAAAATGACAAAGTTTCAGGAGTCAAAACTGATTGTTATGCAATTGATGAGGGTCCGATTTGGTTGGCAAAAGAGGCGTTGCAATTGCATTGGTTCTATCAATACAGAAGGCTCGAGCAACTAACTCTTACTAAACCAGCTATCACACAGGAAAACTCCACAATCAAACTGAAAACTCACATAACATAATCTTTGGCGATATCGACCCGGCGGCGGCGACTTCCCATTCTCGAAGTAAAACACGGTGGGAAGGAAACCGCGGGATAAACCGCCCCCCCACACCTCCCCCCTACCCGATCTTTACGTTTCAGGAATAAATATTTCAGAGCGTGTGCTTCGGAAGTTAAAGTTATGTATCGCCCACGCCGGTAACAATCTGAGAATGAGAAAACCTCGCTTTACTTTTATGTATGTTCGGTTTATGGCGTTTTTTGTAATGTATAGCTTGAGTCTTTTTTATGTTTTGTTTATATGGAAATGGAGACTTTTTCAAGTACCTACTTAGGAAGATTTCCTGTGTGTTTCTTTAGGAAAAGATCACAGCGTTTTGTTGTAATTACTTATTTTAACGAAAAGGAGGAACCTCGTGGCTAAATAATCGACTAAAAAAAACCGCCTTGCGTAAGTTAGTCCGTGGATGGACCACCCATAACATACCGAGTTTCCTGTATGCCTCGGAAAGCACGTTAAGCCGTTGGTCCCGGCTGTCTATTTGTAGATCTATGACAGTCGTTACAGGTAGTCAGTGGCCTGAAAGTCTGACAATCAGTCCTACCAAGGGGTATCATATTACCCAATACTAACTGGGTTGTGGAGGTCAGATAGGCAGTCGCTTCATGTAAAATACTGTTATTCAGCTGCATCCGGTTTAGACTGGAAACCGACCCAAACATAGTTAGGAAAAGGCTAGGCAGGTGGTGACTTATTTTACCGAAAAGGTAAGATTAAGGTAAGATTTCAATGTGATCAAACTGCTTAAAATAAGCTTCCATTCAATGAAGATACTTGATGAAGTAATGCCATAACAGCTAAAAAATGATGAGTAGTGTTTTTCACTCGTAGTTTTTGGATTTTCTTTTATATAACTACTCAATTGTCGTAACGGCCGATCAAATACCCCTGGAGACACAATATAAGTCACAATAGAAAAATTATTTGCTTTAAAAAGGTAAAGTTAACAAGACTTTGTTATTGGTCATTGGTAGCAAAATTTATGTATTATTGCAGGAAAAACGAAAAGCATTAAAACTTGTATAACGTCATAACTTCGTGCATTGTAAATCATAAATGTTCGAAATGTTTTCATTTTTAATTTAAATGACTTTATTATTTTAATTTACTTAGGAACTTAAGTTTTGCATATTTACTTATGGCCAAAAGTCATGGACATAATTATTATTTAAGCTGAAATAAGAATAATTTAAAAAAGCTAATTATTTTTATGAGCAGCGGTGGCGGTCCCGACTTACGAGCAGTAAAACGTGGGTTCGAACCCAGGCAGGCGCATTATTTCATCACCAATGCTCTGAAAACGGTGAAGGAAAACATCGTGAGGAAACCGGCATGTTCTAGAACCAAAAATTCGAAGACATGTGACATCTACCAACCCGCACTGGGCCCGCGTGGTGAATTATAGCCCATTCCCTCTCATAGAGAGGAGGCCTGTGTCCCAGCAGTGGGAACATTATACGCTAATTATGCTTATGCTTTAATTTTTAATAAGTACCTACTACTTTTTGAAATATTTAATTTAATCACTGACCCATTATTTTGATAATTTTATTACCAGTTACGATACTTGTACTAAATAGTTATGATGTTTTGCTACATCTGTATATTCATTCCAGGAATAATTTTAAATACTCTGTTATTTTACCTACATTTTTGAGAAACCCATTACATTTTTATTTATTTACTAGCTGTTGCCAGCAATCATCGTACGCTTGAAATGATTATAAAAATATTACCTACTTTCCTATTCGTATCGGATTTTGTTAACAATTTCAAGGGTTTAATTTTTTTTACACAGAACTTTGACCCTTTTTCTAAAATAAAAGTAGCCTTAGTTATTTCTTATAACATCAGCTATCTGCCAGTAAAAATCCCGTCAATATCGGTCCAGCTGTTTCGGAGCTTAGCCGGAACAAACAAACAGATAAAAAAAATTATTAAAAGTACCGTATATACTTTCATACTCATTTAGTAACAGTGTCGGAGGAGCTCGTGGCCAAATAATAACAGCCGCTCGGGCCCATCTTTAGGTTAAGCCGTGCTTGCCTAGGTTGGTCTGTGGATGGGTGACCACCCATTACATACCGAATTTCCTCCGTGTCTCGGAAAGCACGTTAAGCCGTTGGTCCCGGGTGTCATTTGTAGATCTTTGACAGTCGTTAAGTAGTCAGTGGCCCAAAAGTCTGACAACCAGTCTTACCAAGGGGTATCGTATTACCCAGTACTAACTGGGTTGTGGAGGTCAGATAGGCAGTCGCTCCATGTAAAATACTGGTATTCAGCTGCATCTGGTTAGACTGGAAGCCGACCCCAACGTAGTTGGGAAAAGGCTAGGCAGATGATGATGACTCATTTAGTAACAAGCGTTCATTTGAAATTCCAGTCAGACACTTCAATTTTGTTTATTTATACATATATAGAGAGCAGTGGTGGCCCAGTGGCGGAGACCACGACTTACGAGCAGTAAGTCATGGGTTCGAACCCAGCCAGGCGCATTACTTTGTGTAAGTTATTTCATCACCACTGCTCTCAAAACGGTGAAGGAAAACATCGTGAGGAAACCGGCATGTCCTAGAACCAAAAATTCGAAGACATGTGACATCTACCAACCCGCACTGGGCCCGCGTGTTGGATTATAGCTCATTCCCTCTCATTGAGAGGAGGCCTGCGTCCCAGCAGTGGGAACATTAATAGGCTGATTATGCTTATGCTTATACATATGTATGTTTATAAGAAAAGTGATTTCCAGCACACAATTTAGGAAATGGTAGCAAATCCATAGACATCGCTATTGATTTCTTGATGACTGGGTTTGTAGGTGAATAGTTATTGGGGTGCCCGTAGGCGCTCGTGTGGCAGCCACTGTGCACTTTGGTGGATACGACATCATTTAATTACGTACCACATGCTGACCAATGATGGGGCCAATTTTAGTTTAATGTACTGTCGGCCAAATAGTTGGTTCGACTGTACTTATGTCTTATTTTTAACCTTTTCTTATGTTTTATTGTTAATTTTAATCATCTTTTTTTGTCCTGTGTGAGAAAAATAAATATTTTCCTTATCTTTTTTCTTTCTTTTATGCTTGTACGGTTATTACTTATGTTATTAGTACATTTCCGGGTAAGAACATAGAGAGACCCTCTTATTTATGTAGGGAAAACTAACAATTGTAAAATGTATGTTACAGTGAATATTGCAACATATTAGAAGTAGGCTTATGTACAATCCACGACGTTTCCACAGATTACTTAAGTTAAAGATACAGACACGATATTTTAAATTACAATAACATGAAGAGAAACTTTGAGACTTTGAGATAAATATGGCCTATCATATGGTTGTTTAGATAAATATACCTGTTATAGTTAATATCAAGATTGATTGCAATGATTCCAAGTACTGGCAATCAACTGATACTAGGCTCCCAGAAGCCAATCCAAGCCGTCCAATTAAAAGAAGGAAAATAAAAATTTGCTTGCCTTTTCATACTGTTACGTCTATTTGGATTTCACTTTAATTTAAGTGCTTATTGCACCTGGTGGAACACAAAGGAATATTTTAATTGGTCTTTTTAGAGCACCTGGTTTGATTCTGAGTGCAGCGTAAAAGCCATAAATTGGTTTAGAATTGTGCTTATTTTTTTCTCGATGCACTGTGGGTTGCTATGCTGGTTTACTCTCAAGTTTCTTATATTTTTCTAACGATTGAGCGGTCGTCGATATTTAGGTATATTTGTTTCTGCGGTCAAGAGAACTAGGGTCTTCCCCAGTCATTGATTTTCAGTAGCGCGCAGTAAATTGTGCATCGCGCGCATAGGAACAGCGTAGGCATTTTTAACGCAAACAAAATTCAGCGCAATCATTGGTCCATTTCCACCTCTTACAGTTGTGCAACGCATTATAATGTTTACAAACATCATCAATGCTTCACTATTAAGCAAGAACTAAGGCTAAAAAGTCCGACTCAGAAAAGTTTCAGCCTCAAAACTCAGTACCGAAAAGTATCTCGGTAGAATTCAAAGTCACCAGGGTACAATAAAGGACATGGCAATACGCAAATCGATGTTACGGTGCAACTACTCGTAACGTGTACCTATATACGCATTCAGTACGTGTCGGCGTACACGTAAATTTGCATTATCATGAATTTATTACTATACGACAAGGTCGGCGATAAGGATTTTCTTCGCTCATAGAAAATCTAGGCCGGACGATTGAAAACGATGCAAGAGGTTTTCATATAAGTTTTGGACCCTACTCTTCTATCTCATAAGTTTGAAAATAAGTTTTTAGAATATAAGAAGTCTATTTTGTATTCGGTGATGTTTCTCATATTGAAATCACGTCGTTGAAAATTAAAATATGGTTGCAACTGAAATAACATCAATGAAAAACCCAACCGTATGAAGTTGTGTGAAGAAAAGAGACGAAAGATAAATTTTAACTGAGATTAAGCTAAACAATACTTAATTCTTCATGCAGATTTGTTAAAATACTCTCCAAGTTACCAATTCAATTAAAATGATCAATAAATAAATCGGAAATATTCATGCAGAATTCCTGAACATTACTTGTTAGACTGTTGATGTTAAACGTCGCGATAAATATTCTATTGAGCAATAAACAATTGATTGAAGTGATACTTAAACTATTGCGCAAACAAATCACACTTTTAAATATACTCCCGCTTTAAAATCACAACTTATATACAAAACCACAGCAACGTCAATTAAATACCGTCGGAAAAAACGAAGTCCAATAAATTTCCATCATACTCAATAAATTAACACTTAGTTTAAATTAAAATATCGAATATAAACACTCACATTTTATTTCCTTCGACACTGAACTTTAATAAATTCAAAGTGCACTACTATCAATGATGTAAACTGAATTGATTGAATGAACTGTTCATATACGTATTTATACGGGGAAAACAAACGCACGCAATGCAATAAAACAGAGTTTATAATTTGGCACGGCGTCTGAACTACGCATTTGTAGGCGGCCAGTCACATCGACTATAGTCACATGTATATCCTCGCATGGCGCGTTATTTTATGTCGCATAGTACGACAAATTGCATTAACCTCCAATAATCTAATTGGATGTTATTGATTCATGAACAATCATTTCGATAACTGCTTCTCTTGCGTTTGCGCGAATTATGCGAGCTTTGCGTTTCGTTTATCCTATGAGGAAGGCATCGGCCTTTGATATTTGTTTAGTAATACTTAAAACTAATATTCTATCTAATATTATATGATTATATTGATTTCTAGTTACACAACGCAATTAAAATAAGCAATTCGGAAATACAATGCTACACTTACTATGACAATTTTCTTTGTGTTTTAATATTTTTTAATTGCTGGTCGGTAAGTATCAAGCAGGATCAAACCAGGTCATAAAGTAAAAGATTACCATGTTTTTGCGATATTGTCATGTCTGGACTGTCCTTCCATAAATACGTCAATATTACTGGCATAACTTACGTAACTAATGTTTAACGGCAAAAGATGACCTAGACAGTAGTATTTACATAATTAATTATACCTGGTTGTTTTACTGACAATTGTGTGTTCATTTATTTTAATGCTGTAGATAAGGAAAACTATGTCATTTTAAGATTCTTCCATGATAGGTAGATTATTTACCTACCAAAGTCCATAATCTTATAATTTTAAATATAATTAAGTTGCATAATTATTAATAACATGGTGGAATGGGATGTGATGGAAGTTTTGAGACTAAAGAAACGATGGATGTGAATCTGTGTGAAGGACGATGTGGCAAGAAAAGAGGTGTCTGATGAGATGACGAGTAAAAGAGAAGTATGGAAGAAGACATATATGCTGTGCCGACCTCAAATAAACTGGGATATGGGCAGGAGAATGATGATGACGCTGAATAAGATGATGAAACGACATTCTAAAATATTAAGTTAAAAAAAAACTAAAGGGATTTATTTCATTTACGTGACTAACTATACTATACATACACAGTCATCAGTGACATGTTCTGGTCTCCTTTGTTAGAGCAAAACCTATACCCATAAAATAAATCATTCATACCATTCAAGAGTAATGTAACTCCACACCTTCGGGTGACAAATTCTCTATAATGATCTCAACAGCTAACGTAATTAGTAAATCCCATGAGATCACGATATCAATAAAATCTAATTTCGAAAAATATATAATCGCCTTCTACGGTACAGTTATATATTTCTACGATTGTAATATACGATGACGTGCAGCCATGAGTCCTAAGTTATGAGTCGTCACAAGACTATGACATAATGATCGAAACGAAATCTTGGATTGACGTTGCATGTCGCTCAGCACGTAGGTACTTGCAGCGACAACAAAATTTTGTACGCATGCATTTAGTTAAACATTCAGGCTTTCTAGAAGATTCCAATTCTTGTAGAGCTAGATTTACTCAAAGAAATGGTGGATGGACTGTGTCAAAGATGATATGACTAAGAAGGGGGTGACTACTGAGATGATTACAATTAGGAAAGCATGGAGAAGAGGACAAGGCGACCCCAAATAAATTAGGATAAGGGCATGAGAATGATGATGATGAAAGGTACAAATTTACCCATAGGTATCCTAGCGAAGTCTTCTGGGTGTAGATCAAGGCGGTGATGGTAATGATTCCACGTATTATTCACATTTAGTTTTGGATAGATCCCAATATGACAAAAATATAGATGAAGGGACCTTTAGAGAGGAATCAGAACCATACAATGACCAAGATAAGTATAGTAAAACCGGAAATTGATGGTACTGCAAACGATAAGAATTCAGCTAGTTTCCAAAAAGCCATTCCCCAGGGAATTCATCAGGATTTTCGAAATAAGGCGGTCATCTTAAAATGCAATTGTGAAAGACGATCAATTAAGATCACTCTTTGTAAATTCAAAAATCCACAACACTTGTCAACAAAGGTAAAGTTGATTGATTGATTATGAAAAAACGAGTGAAGCCTAGAACAACATGTGCTCATATTTCAGTTGGCAAGCGGTAAAGAAAACATCACGAGCTGAGTACAAGAAAGTTAAAAGCAATAGTTTGATGTTTGTGGCAAGTCTTATCGATGCGTATTGTTGAATATTATTAAAAGCTGTTACTATAACTAATAGTGCTGCTACGATTAAAAGTGATTGTTGTACTTAACGTAACTTAGCTTTGGAGTTTTGAAATGGTTTAGCAAAACATAGGGGTTCTCGAAGAATGTATTTTTAAGTATTTATGAGGTCACCATCTACTGCTGTATTCGGGTCTTTTGCAACAAATGTGGCTAAATTATGAACAGTTAGAGGGTATTTAGCGGACAGATCTTTTTCCTATTTTTCTAAGAAAACGGTTGCTTGTCAGTTCCCGTGACCCACGGGCTGGCTTTTAGTTTGATCTTTTCGGTACGCTAATAGTCGTCAGCGATACTGCAGGATTTTCGGCGGCTAGAATATTTTATTGTTATCTTTTTTAGTTATTTCAATAGTTTTAAGTAGTTTATATGTATATGATTATTTTATCCTAGTAACTTTGTTTTACCAGAAAAACAGACTCGTCTGTTCTTTGGTGGGCTGTTCTTAGGACCTGATATTCTTAGAGCTTTCAGAAGGTCAGTCAAAGTGATGCGTTATTCCCACAGGTTATCATATAACGCGTGGGTAGACACTATCAGTAACTACAGTGAAATATAAACAATACGAGTACCTATTGAGAAGAATGGCGTCATATTAACTAAGGTTTCGAGATGGTATTGAGTTTCATTTAAAATTTGAGTTTTATTAGATTAATTAGTTAAAGTACTATGATAAAATTCTTCACAAAGGTTTTGTTTTTTTTTCTATTTTCATAGTCATTTCTTTTTCTACTTTCTTCTGTTGCACCGGTTGTTAAGAATCCATAAAAATACATTTGGCCTTGTCAACTAACTCCTCAAGTAATTCAACAGAAACCGTCACTTACATGTTTGTTTTTTGCGCACCACATCAATGTTTGAAGGTTCACCATTTTTCATTTCATTATCTATGTTGTATTTATTTTGAAGACGAATATTTAAACAAATGAAGCAATGGTTTATGAATTTACCTCAAAATCTCTCTGATTGTGATTGTATTGACTGTATTACACAATTGTAGTGCTTCTTAGTTTCTGCATTATAGCTTGTAACTCTTTTTATATAAAACTAGTTTGTGCTGTACTTTCTTTAAAGCTATTAAGTAGTATCCACGGATCCAGGACGAGGAGGTGATTTGGGACTTACTTTCTGACTTTAGGAAATTTGGGACTTAAAATATACAATTTAAGAAAAAAGGTCAGCAGTACCTTTGTGCTCTTCTATCTTAATGTTATGTCTTGTTGAGTATTTTGTGTGTACATAAATAAATAAAAAAGGTCACGAATTTTCCAGGCCATATTCAGAGGTGAAAAAATACATCATGGGTAAATACAGAAAAACGTAAAAAAAAAAACAAAAAACTCACTTTACAAAATGATTCCGAAAAATGGTGTCCCATAAAATCTAAGATCATAGATTCGCAGTCTATTACAATACTCCTTCAATCATTAAAAGATGACCTATTCAATAGCAATAACAATAATTTCTAACGAGTTGTTAAATGCAACATTGTAATCCATTCAAGCCGAAGGTCCTTTAGGCAAAAAAAAATTAAACAAATAACACTCACGTTAAATGCTTTGTCCTCTTCTTAGTAAACTATTAAATATGTTAACTGTTATCAACAAGTACAAGGTTTTGTTTCACAAATATAATAAATCGCGGAGTGAACATGAAAGTTTGTGTGCGCCACGGTTCGTAGGTCAGTTACAACTATTTCATAGCATCCACAGTGGTGCATGTGATATGTATTCGTAATTACTAAAGCTACTAATATATTGCTTGAGCGAAGCGGATCATGATTTACTGTGATTTAAATAAAACATATCATAATATTTTATTTATGCAATTTAATTCTTTATCTGCAAGAGATTAAGGGTTATTTGTCCTTAATGCATCTTTGTTTTTAGGGTTCCGTAGCTTAAGGGTAACCAACAGGATCCTATTACTAAGCCTCCGCTGTCCGTCCGTCCGCTCGTCCGTCTGTCCATCCGTCCGTTCATCTGTCTGTCAGTGAGCTGTATCTCATGATCCGTAATAGATTTCACATAATGTGTGTGATGTGTGTGTGTATGTGTTCTGTTGCCGCTATAACAACAAATAATAAAAATCAATTAAAAAATAAAGGGGTTTTTTTTTTTTTTTCATATACTACTATGGTACGGAACGCTTCATGCGCGAGTCCAACACGCACTTGGTCGGTTTTTTATAAAAGTTATTAATCCAAAAGAAGACACTACTACTGTCCTTTCATTGTTAGTTTTCCGTTGATTTTGCATCACAGTGACCTTTATTCTTCTTGGCATAAGGTTTAACTTAGATGTAAAATAATTGTTAAAGGACTGTAACGGTGTTATCGTTCTAAGTTGACAAGTGTTACCAACGCTTATAACTTACTCATGTCTATCACCGTCGCCTTCGTAGATAATCGCCACGTAATCTTGCTATTATGTATTTTAATTGTCTTGTTAGGTATGTATATACATATATATTTCCGTTGTTTTTTTGTCCGATTGCGTGATCAATTATCTCACTAATAAACATAGCGTTAGCAGTTTTAATTATAAGATGTAATCACTATCGTGATATCGTGTGTGTGCTATTACGCTTGACCCATGTTGACTTTTCCGTAGATGTCATTATATCCTATGATTTGATAAATAAATTGATCTAGGCGTTTCGATAGCGATGCGACAGGAATGGCGTTTTATCGCAAATCATTTAGTTTTGTGTATTTGACGTCTATGATTTTTGGGGTTCTTTTAGGCGTCTATGATTATTTGATTATTTATTGTGTTGCCGTCATCGCAAATGAAACGGTTATAGCATTATGCAACGTTTAAGTGTGTCAGCACTTTTATCAGACCTAAATGTTATGCACTAGTGATTGTTCCTATACAGGTTATACCACAATGGATTGGGTTAACGTTACCTTTTGGGCTCTGCCGCAGTCGGGTAAAAAACATACAGTTATGAGAGATAGGCTAATTGATTAAGGTTCTAGAAAAAGTTAACGTTCGGCTTGTATGGTGAGACAACACTGATGTAGGAAATTACGGGTTGCACTTGCACTTGGAAGCAACCATCAGGCTATATTGTGATATAGCCTGATGGTTGCTTTCAAGTGCAACTGTGGTTAATAAATAGAACATACACCACTCACCTTTGAACAGTCATTAAAGTAGAATTTATTGCATAGTGAAGAACGGAATGTCACCCGTACTATACCTTATTAGCATTTCAAATCTTTATCAATATGAACGATGTAACCAAGGTTTTTGTATCAATATTCTGATTTAAAAGATTGCCCATGGAGTTTCTTGCCCGTTCTTTTCCGTAAAGATCTACGCTTTGGAATGGGCAACTACAATACTTTCATAGTTATTATGCCTTGTGATTGGGACTGTACCTGCTTTTTTTTGTATTTAGAATTTGACTATTCAAAAGTGCCTGTGCCTGGCATACTTGAAATAAATACTTTGACTTTGATTACATTTCAGAGGAATTTCCATGAATTGAAAAAAAGGTATTCCTTCCTACGAATCTAACCCTATAATGGTGACAGCACAGCATACAATTTATATGCTCACTACGTTTCAAGTAACGAAGACCAATTGTAGGTAGGGTTGCCATCCGTCCGGGTTTCGCCTGGATTGGTCCTAGTTTGGAGGGCCTCCGGTGACCGTCCTGGCGGGGTTTTAAAAACTGTCCGGTTAAAACCCCCGGTTAAAAGTGCCCGGGTATTAACCGGCCAGTTTTTTAAACCCGGTTACTTTTGTATCACTGGAATCCAGCTTCCATGCCAGGTTTTATGCAAGGGGTTTTGCATGTTTAGGTGCCCCCATCAGCGTACGTAGTAAGTTCTACTTACTACGTACGCTGATGGGGGCAAGAAAAAAATGGGGGTAAGAAAAAAATGTGCAGCTTGAGGTGCACATTTTTCATCTGAACAATTTTTTTTTCTACTAAAGTGCAAAAAATTTCGAGCTCGCTTTGCTTGCTCTTGCATCCTACGTCCCCTTTCATATCCCTTAAGAAATTTTCATGATTTTGTAAGTCAACCAATTAAGCTATATTTCTGGATGAAATGTCAAACAAAGTAAGTTATCCGACACCTAGAGCAAACTACGAAAGCTACCAATAACTTAAAACTAAATAAAAGTAAAAAAAATCATACGTGTAACTAAATGCCCTGCACTTCTTTAAATTCACGCACTCACTGTCACCATATCTACTGTTCGTTTTGCGATGTTTTTTTCTTTATTTTTTTTGTTTTCTGCGGTGTCCGGGAAAATAACTCGTTTTCACCCAAATACTCGGGGATTTTTAAGTTTTTGTCCGTCATCGTCAGTTTAGGTGATGGCAACTCTAATAAATCGTAGGTAATAAAATCTCGATTACGAAGATTGGTTATTAATTGAAGTAAAATACCAGTTTTGTTTTATAAGTTCGTGAGACAAATACCTGAAACTTGTTATGAAGTGTCGAAGGAAACTAATTAATTGGAAATTTTTGGTTCAACAAGTTCCTAGAGGAATGTCGAATGTCAAAGCGTGACGGTATGTCGTTAACATCTATATGAAATACCTTCACGCTATGTCACTGGCGGAGTGAGCAAAGATCTTTAATTAAATAATCCATTATAATTACAGATACTATTACATTTACGTGGAATTTTGTACAATTACTGACTCCGTGTATGCAATAACGGTTTTTTTCCGTGAGACCTACTTTAGACCTTGGTCTCCGAAAGGAATTTCTTTGGACTTCTTCGCGCCTGTTAATGTCTGTTTACACAATCATTAAAGATCTTAAATGTTCCCAGTCCTCTCGTTACATTTCTACCTATAAGTACCCTACTAGGTAGGGAGGTAGGTTATATTACTTGAAATATTAAATTAATCTACGTATATTTCAATAAAAGGCTACTTGCAACGATTTTTCTCAAGTGGCACAAATCCACCGAGAAATTTCCAACAAAAATTTCCACCTCATATCTTCGTCTCCCAAAGCAGAGAGATTTCAGTAAAGTGTTCTAAGAAAAATCCCAGTAACATGTGTTGTTCAAGGAGCGAGAATCCAGAGCACCCCCACCGCATTGGACATAGATAGACGAAACGTAAAGAATGATCACGACATGAGACAGCACATGCGAGAAAAATAACGCCCATTCTCTCTCAGCGCCGACACAGAATAACTTTAGCAATTTAGGGTTGGATTGCTTGGCAAAACAATCTAAGCTCGCGTTCTGGATGGAAGTTACGTTTTCTGCCGTTTTTTTTCGTATTGTAACGGAAAAATCATTGTTGAAAATGCACTAGTCATTCTCATTTATTTTGTTACTAATTCATGACTCGATATTAAAATATGCTAAAAGAATCAATTGTTGACTATGGAAATTATTATTTTTAATTGCGTTTGTCACTCAAACATAGCCTAACTTTATTCTAAGCTGTAAAATAATATATTATTATGTGTCTTTTTAAAATTCAGTTCACATATTACACACACACCTTTATGAGCAAGGTAAGCATGTAGGATCAAAATCCAACCACTGCATATCACGAGTAATCAGGGAACTTTTTCAATTCATTTATTTAAATAAACTAGTCAGCTAACCCGCAAATGCTCGTGCCATTGCGATACATTTACGTCAAAGGGTCGCACAGGGTCGCACAAACTCGAGGAGCACGTGGCTAAATAATGAAAAAAAAAAAAAAAAAAAAAAAAAAAAAAAAACTAACTTTTATGTACAAATTAACATGTTTATTTATTTGTGTAATATAAGAAATAGCTATTTAAGTAAGGTGGTTCATTGTTATTATGTAAAAGAGCGCCTCTCGCCATCAAACGTAAAAGTTTGGCGAGTTTAGACTTAAGCAACACCTCTGTACTATAGTCTCATTAAATAAATTAAAAAAAAAAAAAAAAAAAAAAGAGACCGAGAAAAATCAGCGGCAATGACTAGACGATTCCACGTTACGTTCCTAATACCGAACCCTTCCTCGCAATATGATTTGCGTCAGTGGAGATGCGTTCAGAACAGATCACCGGCCGGTAACCGAGTGGAAAAAGCGCTTCTCATCGGGACCGTTACTGGAGATCGTAAGAATTCAAGTGGCGTCGTCGGCGAACTACGCTCAGAACAAATGGGTGCGCCGAGGAATACCCAATTATTGATTGTTTTTTTAAAAGTTCTACTAAAATATTTAGAAATAATTTCCCTACAAATCGACACACGATTCATAAAGAAATGTAGAGTTAAATACGAAATGAAAATTGCCTATTCAATTTCGGCTTTCGCCACAATAAAACCTGTATTTAATTGCGGCGTACCTTTGTTTACGTCTCTATTAATTCCAAAGGCGTCCGACCACGAGGTGGGTAATGTTATCATTCCATTAATTACAACATCCACCCCCCTGCTTTTTAAAAGTAAATTAATCCGATTAAGGGGGGAATCGAAGAACCCGCTCCGTCCGAGTTTATTCAGGCAACTTTCTTTAGAATAATTATTTTTTGTAATTAAATCCATCAACACGATTTTTTCCTAATGATTCCCCCGTGGGAGTTGGTGGGTGGCAACCGGGAATAGGGGAGTTTTATTTTTTCTTTAATTTCATATTTTCTTTAAGATGCTGTTCTCGTTGAAGGTACTGGGACTGGATTTACTTGTAGACGAAAGTTTTTCAATAATAGATAATTACTTGCATCAATGTATCGAATATAAAACACGTCCTGTAATTTCATTGTCACGTATTCCTAGAATCCATAGCATTTTCTTCTATTCAGATCAATAATACCAGCACAAACAAATAAAGTATCTACCTTCCATAAAAATAAATATTTTCTGCTTTTATTTTGTAACAATATTCGTCTGGCGGGCGCGGGTCTCTTAGACCCCACCCTCACACCAGTGTTAATGATATCTCGCTTTTAAAGGGCACATCATTTACTTACTTTTACGAAAATTAATTGAAATGAGTTTTGACGATGAAAAGATGGCTATACAAAAGAGAATGGTGGCCGCTAGGTGTCGTTCTGAGATAACTTGTTCATCTTTAATTAATTATTTTGTGGCAAAGAATTTGTTTTCTTTGATATTCTAGGCCCTATTCATTGACTTTACCAATTATGATTTCGATTAAGAAACTGTATAAATAAAACGATTTTGAGAATTTATTTATCAAAAGTTGACAATATTACAAGTTAATTCTTGGAAGTTTTTAAATATGATTAAGCTTCTTTTATAGCTTATTTTATATTAAGATTGATAGAGTTGTTTTGTACTGCGTAATTAAAAGTGATTCTTACTGCGCACTTAAGCAATCAGACAATGAGTTACAAATTAAACTGTCAATTGATCCGTTTATACTTTTTAATAAGCCGACATAATGAGTATCATCTATTTGTAGATGACGGTATACTGAGTTCTCGGCAATGATAACTTATCACAAATGAATATTAAATTACGTAACCAATAAGTATATTTGATTAGTTTTCCAACTAGCGAGGGCCTCATTTCGTGGAAGCTTTTAGGTCACATCTGCGTATGAAACCGGACCGGTATGTAGGCCACTCGTAATATATCGACATGAGGAGGTTCGCAGATTGATGAGCCGTCCTCCCCCCCTGCCTGCACCCCCGGCACCCCATCGCGAACCCGCGGACGTCCGGTGCGCCCCCACCGGCCGTCCCGCGGGACCAAGCTCTATTGCAATAGATTGAGCCTGTTTTGTTTCCTTCTGTTGGTGATACACATGAGGTTCTTATTGGACGTCGTGTGCGAAGTTTTCTTTTGTTTAATGAAAATATGTCATGTTTTGTTTTGTATGTGTGCTCTATACAAGCCCTTTGCATCTTCAATTGCTTTTGTCGTTGAATTTCCTTTTCTAAGCAAACTTCAAACGAAATAACAAGTACGATCTGTTAATTTATGAATACGTTCTTACTTATTATTTATTTCATCCACCAAAGTGAACTAGCTACAAAGTTCTGACCATGTCGCGAAAGTAGTAACAGTCAACTGGAGTTTATAGCATTTGCAGGCAATGTGCCAGAGTCCTGTCGACGACTTTTGGACCACTCCGAATGTCGTTTGTTGTTATTTAACAGTTTCAAGTTTTGGTTTCTGAGTGCGAAAACTTCTGCTACTTCTCTGATTTTTTGAGTAAAATCTGTTAACACTGCTATCTTCAGTTTCGTCTTCGCACAATATTCACGTGTGCCTCGTGTATCATGTAAGTGTACAATCCATATGCATTGTCGAGGGATCTATTTATTTTCTTCACGATAAATGTTTCAGCCCCTCGATACAGCCAATCATTTTGCCGAGAATTAGTTCGAACGTGAACTAGTATAACCCACTAATGTGCATACAGTAGTGTAATGAATTTAGTTGTGCTTTATTAAAACGGTAACTAGAATAAGTATTATTTGTTTATTATCTCGTAATTTGTAGGCTGCAGTGTTGGTTTTGGAAATTCAACTTGTTTGTTAAGCTTGAGTTACTTTAAACTCTTTCTGTTTAGCTCGTAGTTTAAACCTACGAATTAGACAAAGAGTATTCAGAGCAAGGATGAGTTGGACAGCATTCTAGACGTACATTCTCTCGACGTACTGTTGAACATCTGTTCAACTTGCCTAGTGGCCAACAATACGGCAAGCCTATAGGTAAGCAGACTATTCAGAAACCCTAACATCATGAAGAGTGGTGGGTTATAAGGGCAAGCCAAGCTGTATGGTAGAATACCTGGATATAGGCTTTTCCAAAAAATACCCAAGTAGTACCCTTCCTACCCCCATCTTTACTGGGCACGTTGGTAGGTCATTCATTTGTACAATTTTTTTAGAAGCTGTCTTTCATTTTTATAATATTTCTTGCCTTAGAAGGTAAGTGATTTTAGAAACTGTAAGTAGCCGCCACTTCTAGAGATTGCGCCCCGTAATAGGTTTTACTTGGAATCCTTTTATTTCTTTTACTTTCAAATTCTTGTAGATGGATGGATTGTGTGAAGACTGATATGAAAGAGAAAGGAGTACTTAAATGATGCCGTGACGTCTGAAAGGGGAGAATAGAAGAAGAAAACGTGTTACCCTGACTCCAAGTAGAATGGGATAAGGGTAGGAAGACGATGTTGACTTTCATATTCTTGTAAGTTTTCTCTAGTTAAGGGACAATTTTCCATTTAAAATTAATTTTTAATTGCCGGTTCCTCAACCCGCAATTAAAATTTCTAAGGGGTATTTATAGAAATGATCTTTTCAAAAAACCCAGGACATGGTTTCATTAGAAAATTATTTTTATTTATTGTGGTCTTCTATTTTATGGTTTGATATTGATAAAAATACGAGGGTACTTACATTAACATTAACAGTTGGAAGTATAGAGGAATCAGTTGCTGAAAGACACAATGAAAAGACCATGCAATCAACAATCCCATTTCAAAATCATCCTTAAAAGTAAGGACATTACGTTCTTAAATGACACAACCATATTTCACACGATCAAGATCTCTCATAAAGATTACACTAACCACAACATTACTCCAAATAAAAGCTAGTATTTATAAAGAAATACGGGGATCACGCGAGATGGGATCATTTGAGGAAGCGGCCGGAGGTCGGGGGTCGCCGCGGATACGATACGTTTCTAGCTTCCCCAGACCCCCCCAGACCCCCACTGCTATGGTACTCATGCCTCACACACCAATAACGCCTTTTGATTTTCCTTACATTGAACTTAGGATGTTATGCATCTGATTTAGAGTGAGTATTGAGTATGAATGTATAATTAATGGTTTTTGTAGAAGTATTTTTGCATACATACCTACCTAAACTCACGGTTTTTTCCAAGAGGAGGCAGACACTACAGAACGCCTGGTACTTCTTTCGCCTCGTCCACGTTCATACATCTGGGCATACACGCACGTCGGTTGCGAGTACCACGCACATGACCTATTTAAGAAGTATTTTTATCAGAACTAAAATGGCCGAACCCAGTGACTTAAATGACAGAAGACATCAGATACGGGAAATGATATATCAAGAGTTTCTAGATATACCGGAAACTATTATGCTAAAATAAAAACTTGGAAAAGCTTTTTGGCGATTCTTAACGAACAAAATATTTTTTTTTTAGTATTTTCCTATCGTATTTCCACTCCTGGGTGTACATAGGACAGAGTGTATAGTCGCGAAATAAATATATATATGAGTTAAGTGGCAAGATTTAGATTTGGTTGTTCATGACGAGTGAAAAAGTTATCTGACAAAATCATTTTGCTAAACACAGAACGAACAGTACCTACCTAAATTCAGTTAGATCGAAGAGCAGCGAAGAGAATTTTATCTCATAACGGACAAAGGAAAATGTTCATACAGCTAATTAATAATGGTTAACCAGTGACAACCTTCTTTAAACAAAACTGGACGCTAAAAGCAAGATTAGCATAGAGTAGAAAACCGGCTTTTATCACAACACAGGTGTGTATCGTTCCGGTCTGCTTGTAATTCTATCCGAAGCATTAACGTGTTAAGTTTATCGATGGCAATAATGCATCACAAGTAGTTGCTGTTACAATACTTCATCAGAATCTGCGATAGATCTTCTGAGCACTAAGTAAAGTAAAGAATCACATCTTTCTATGGAAGAAATTAAATGTAAATAAAGATAATAAGAGGAAATCCGAATCCATAAGAGAAACGGGAAACGTTCTTAGGAAACTTTAGCTCTTTTTTATGTAAATATTTGTTTGGTCAAGTGTGAGTTGTCCATACAAATGGTGAAAGTGACCAATTTTTTTTTCATGCCGCTCGAATCTGTTTCGTTTGAGGATTTCATTGTTTGGAAAGAAAAAATCGAGACAGCAGAAGTTGGTCAAAGACAAAATAAAAATTTGAATATTTCAATGCCCTATTTTGATTATGGAGGTTTTTCTATTTTCATGAATCTACATTTCCGAGTGTACCTGACATCTATTGGGTGGCAAAACTTTTTACTATACAGAATCTTCATGACGAGTAATAGAGAAGTATGGAAGAAGAAGACATGCTGCGCCGACCCCAAATGAATTGGGATAAGGGCAAGAGAATGATGATGAATCTTCTAAAAGTATTTTGTAGTCCTTTGATATAATTCGTCAGAAGCCTGATTTGGAGCATGGGTGATTTAAGTGAGTTAGGTACCTTTTGAAGGCTTTGGGGAGGCCTTTGGCCAGCAGTGGGGCAGTATAGGTAAGGAAAAAAAAGGTACTTTTTGTTGCTTTCTAGAGAAAGGCTGCTTAGATTTAACTGCATGCAGTACAGTCACGAGCATTATGGATAAACTAACCTAAAATAATCAAACGCGATTTTCTGATGGAATAACAACTTTGAGATAAGACCTATTCCATAATAATATTGGTTTAAAAATACTATGTTAGTAACAACATAAAAATTGCCGTCAATACAGGAGAAGAAAATCGCTTTTAAATGTTGCTAAGTTTTTGCATAATTATTTATGCTCGTGACTGTATCTATAGGTACCTACTGTACTGTATATATAGCTTATCAATGTTACATTCCAACCTAGACTACTGAAATAGTAATAAAATTGCGGAATTTCACTTATAAGAAGAAAAAAACAACATTCCTTACAAATATTTACATAAGCATTTGTTTGATATGCTTATTAACATTAAATACATGCAGTGATTGCGTAACAGCAGCGCATTGGAAAACTAAATCAACATTAAATGAAAATTAAATTCACACTCATTATATAAAACAAAGAAACAATATCTACTTACATTGAAATTGAAGTTAGTACTGTAAAACAGATATAATTTAATCTAGACCTAGGTGTTTCACTGTCAGGGCCTACACCAGACCCTGATGGTGAAACACATTCCTCGTTTCAAACACTTTCATCTGACTATTCAAAAACGTAAAAGGACTACAAGGTGTACATGTTGTCTAAACAAATGAAGCAATAGGCTTCTTTTGGGTTAGCTCGTTCTATCGTCGACCTCATCTCTGTCCTCAGAACTAGATTGAGGCCAAGAGTAAGAGTAGCCCATTTCATTTAAAAAAAAGCAATAGATTTTATGTCATTTCAATATGTTCAGTCAAACTGAAACGGACAAGTTGCGGATCAGCTGTGGACTTGGACAGTTTTTTTTTTTTTTTTTAGAAAATCCTGCCACACTATTCCCAAACCACTGCTACTCCTGAAAGCCAGAATCAATAGTAGCGACCACCAGAAAAGCGCCGAGACAATGAGGCTTGACGAAGTCCAATAGAAACAATTTTAACTGTCTTGGATCCCGCACCGAAATTAATCAGAAAAGAATAGCGAAAACATAATTTCCACTTACCTCCATGGCAGCAGGAGACAGAACAAAACAAGGCCAATAGGCACAAAGGGACGTTAAAAACTGGGATTTGGACAGATATTTCAGTATAATCATTATGAAGGTTGCAGGGATCCGCTGGATACGATTCGCACCGGTCAATGTGGCGACACTTGGGGGAGGCCTATGTCCAGCAGTGGACGTTCTTCGGCTGAAATGATGATGAATGATGAATCATCACGACTCAGTCAGTAGTGATGACCTAGTGGTTTGACCGTCGGGCTGCCAAGTCACAGGTCTCGAGTTCGAATCCAAGACACGCACCTCTGATTTTTCGGCTTCATGTGCGTATTGTATAATTATTACTTTCTTCGGTGAAGGAAAACATCGTGAGGAAACTAAACCAGTATGGCTGAGAGATATTTCTCAATGGCTATAAAGTCAAGTCTGACACCAGATTAGGCACTGTAACCACACAGGTCTGGGTGTTCAGATTCACGTAGATTATTTATGATGTCTTGGCGGTTTTCAAGCCACCTAATTCTTGTATCAGAGAGATAAGCCTAGTCGACATACTGTAGTACAAAGGCTGCGTACTCACTGATTGTTTGTTAAGACCTAGCCTAATATTTGAAGCCAATGTACTATTGAACACACTTAAGCCTAAGCTCTGTTTTATTGTTATTTTTAATTGTTCACATTAATAGGGCCACTATATGGCAAGGATAGCTTATGTACCTTATCCTTACCCTGTTAGAAGTTTTTATGGTGTAAGGTTATAAGGTGAATTGTTTATTCGTAACTAGCGACCCGCCTTTGCTTCGCACAGCGCCACCTATAGGGTCCATAACTATATTTAATGTAGCCTATATTTTAAGTTATGCATGTAGCAGTAGAGCGGTGAAAACTGCGTTCAAATCCATGCAGCAGTTTTTGCGTGATGCGCGTACAGACATACAGACAGAAAGACAGACAAAAATTCTTAAAACTGTTGTTTTGGCTTCTGTTTGCTCTAATAATGATCCCCATTTATTTTTTTCCAATATCTTCAATGTACAAACAACGGCCTGTTACAATTTTATTATATGTACTATATAGATACTGTCTTAGACACATTGTGTTTGTTTAGTACCATTAAACTAGAAATAGAAAAACTGTATACGGAGAACTTCAGAGAAAATCATAGAGGTTAATGGTTATCGTTGTAAGTACCTAACTAACTATTTCAAGCTTAAAGAATATAAGTAATGTTATACGCAGACAAATACGTATTTATTACAAGAGAATCTCGAGTGAGTTTAAAGCTTTAAGATAATGAACATCGCACGTTATCTTGTATTTAGTAACGGCACGCAAATGAGGCGCACCCTGTATCACGTTGTTATTTAAGCACGCTTGCTTTTCATCATTTTAAACTCGTTAGATAAATATTCTAAGTTTGAAATCTAACCTAGAAAGAAATATTGAGAAAAAATTAATAGTCTTTATCGTACCCTTTTTCTGAGAAATCAATATTTTGATTTGTCAGCTTTTGGTTAATAAATAATTGTTTTAAGCTTTCACGGTTTACAACTAAACTTATACTG
The DNA here is from genome assembly GCA_910589295.1 of Noctua janthe. NCBI lineage: Eukaryota > Metazoa > Arthropoda > Insecta > Lepidoptera > Noctuidae > Noctua > Noctua janthe. The sequence continues at coordinate 8,252,723 of OU342561.1, forward strand.
TCACTTACGGGATATATTCCGTGATTGTTCATTATTTTGAGCTCCCGATATTTCGACGCTGTTGCAAGCGCAATGATCGCGAGTTGACATCGCGAAATAATGTACAATCACGGAAGATATCCCGTAAGTGACAGTATAAGTTTAATAAATAATTATTTCAGACTGTCTTATTTACTATTGAGGTAAAAATAATCTGACACTAATAAAGACAAAAAGTAAGATTTTCACGGAATTGATAGTAGAGTACATACTAAATAATCTCCGAGTTCTAGTGCTTTCTACTTTAATTTTGAAATTAATAATATTTTCCTACAGTTAATATTGACATGCGATCTGAGCAGAGGCGCGAGCGAACTTTCCTTTGGATGCAATTATTATGCAAAACGATTAACATCTTAACAAGTGGGAAGTGTTCGAACCGACACCTCTATCGATCGATACCGGTACCGACCAATACTGAACAGAATACCGATGTAATACTACCATGGAATATGTACTCGACACATTTCCTATGGACCAAGATCTCATGAACACTAGACATACATAATTTTATAAAAGCTGATGTTTAGGGTTCCACACCTCTGTTGGCATAAACTGAACTCTTATATGATCACTTTGTTGTCCGTCTGTCAAGTCCCTTTTTCTCAGGATCGCGTAGAAATATCAAGCTCTACTCAAATGCTCAGGGTCTTCTACTCCTTAAAGCAGTTAAAAAATCAAAGTTGTAAGTCAACGCGATCAAAAGATATGACCGATACTGCTGTCGCATATCTTGCTATTTCACGAGATAATCAAAACCTTAAGTAGTACCTTTTTTTTACTGTCGTTGACCTAGATTACCTTACTATAGGTAAGAACAATTGGAAATCATGAAATGTCGGTCATGGTGGCTTTAGCAGATATCAGGTAACAAAGGTGGTCCCTCTACTACTAATGACATTTCTGAAAAAAAAATCGGTTTTAATTATTTGACAGCCCCTTGTCGGTCACCACGAATTACTTTTCTAGGGTTCTTTATTCAGTCGTAGGGATATTCAATAGCTCTGGGTTAAAAAATCCAAAAACCGTGTAACGTTACAAAATAATTCTGAGAAGTAGAGAATTCCAGGCAATTATCCTTTTGTTATAGGATCTTAGGTACCGATATGTTGATTGTGAACAGAAGCTGTGTTAATTAATGGAACATTTTCTTGGAATGGGTTATCAATGCTTTATTCCTGTACTACATATGTTGTTGCTACTTACTCTATGTTGTCTTCATGAGGCAAATTAACAGTCTGAAACATTAAGAAAAAATCATCAAAAAAAATCAGAGCGCTACAGTATTTAGATATAGATAGTGTAAAGTGTGTGAGTGTGTGTGTGTGTGCTTTTATTAGTCTTTAAATTGTTATCCTGAAAGTATTCAGAAAATTTAAACACCAACAACTGATTTACTTCCTCGTTGGTCTAGTGGTTGCAATTACGACTGCTGAGCATGAGGTCTTGGGTTCGATCCCGTGTCGGGCAAATTGTTATAGGGTTTTGCCATCAGGAATTTAACAGTAGCAGCCACGGAATCTGGATTTGTGCCCGAATGACGGCAATTGGCTCGGCTATACTTAAATAAAACTGGCGAAATTTAGGTGTACTATTAGGTACCTACGCCTCTGCCTAATCCTTCGGGGATTACAGGCGTGATGTGATGTTATGTTAAACACCAACAACAACTGAAACAAGTGACCATTTATCTTATTTTTAAATCAGCCAACATTTTTCTACTACTGGGTAAAAGCCTCCCCACAAATATTTTTCCCAAAAATATTTCTGTGTGTGTAAAATCTGTGTGTGTGCGTGTTTTAAATAAATGTTTCCGACTTATACTGAAGAAAAAAAAATCAAACGAACAAAATGCACCTTCACATGAGTCGAACCTCTTCCCACTAGCCAGTCCCTACTAAAATATAAGCCGGCTCCGAAAACCTGAGAGAATTATATATCAGACAAAGCCTTGCAAGACGTAGTTTATAGCAAAATATCAGTAACACAAGGAGTATCGATTGATATAGCTGACGCGAGCGCTCACAGTGATCTATTTCATAAAGTACTTGCATGTGTACAAAGGTTCTCCTGTCCATGTGTGAGTGTGCTCGTTAATCATAATTTCGCATGTTTGTTCGTGTGTATGTTGGTTCATATTATTATGTTTTGGGGATAAGAAATTAGTTAGTGGACATTAAACTTGGTTATAGTTCGGTGGACCAGTCTTGGTACTGGCGTTTACAAACTATCAACAACTTAAGAGCGATTTTCTGTCTACATACATTTTTTTGTGTTTACATACATTACAGCCTCTTGGAAAGCCTGAAAAAATGTTAATCGTTGAAATGATTACTGCTACTGTTACCTCCAGGCCAGCCATTTTACCCCCAGGGCTGGCCTGCATGAGAAAATTCACCAAAGCTATCAAAATCAATCAAGTCCGAGGTAATTAATAATAATTTAAGACTATTCTCTAGGATTTACATAGCTCGCAATCGATTACAAATGTACCTCCATATTAATAAACCAGAGATAGAGCCTCGAATAATTTATGATTGGATTAATACATATTATTAGTGTAACTTTACTCGGCAGAATTCTGATTGGCCCTTCACAGTGCGAGTTCCTCACAAAGTATCAACCACGCCGGTCGTCGTACACGAAACTTGGTAAGAAGCATTAAGGGCTCGCACATCGTAGGGACTGACCCGTCATGAAATTTAAATCTAGATCAATAACCGCGCTTATATCATTGTCTTCATTAGAGATAATTGGGTTCGCTCCCCATCGGCCGCAACTTTGTTTGTTCGTCGATAACTTGAGACGAATTTCTTGAACATTAACCTACCTACGTCATATAGGTTAGGCAGTCGTTAGCCGAAATGGACGTTACCATCTGTTTATAATTTGGTAAAGGAAGGTCCGCGAGGATCAAAGTGATTGGGCGGAGTAGATCTATTGTGTTTGGCACCTGTCACTACTATAGATAGTTACTGAAAAATAATAAAAATATTATTTAATAATTTGCTCATTAATTCGATGCTTTGTTCATTAACAGTGGATGCATTTGTAACGTTATGATAATTTTCATAAATATTTCTATTCACTGAATATTCACTGTACACGTGTAATTTTCACAATTTTTACGATTTGCATCAAATATAGGTTGTAAAGAAACCTATATTAGAGCCTATTACCATAAAGCTTGGTAATTGTATTTCGTCTAAGTTGCTTCGAGACTGGTGTGTGGGTAACGCCGTCATTTGCGTCTCATATGTTTGTACACGGCGCGCAAACACGATTACCTGAAATTAGGTTAGTACGTTTTATGTTATTTACACTATCATGAGCGTCCCTTGGTTTTCGTTCATTTTAAATTATTATTACAGCTTTTAATATGGTTGTTGCGAGTTAGGTAGGTACCTAATTGACTTTATAAATAACGTGGGGTTTAGTTTATTTGTAACTTTTTTTAAATTCAACGCTATTCATTCTCACTTTTTAATTGCATCTGGTTTTTCTATGAATCCTTAATCAAGACTGGTAGTATGGGTACCTGTTCCAGTATTTCTTTTTTGACTGCTATACAATACTACTATCATGTGTACACCTAACTAAAAATCCTATTAAAACATTGTTCTCACTAATTAACACGATAACATTGTTAATTCTCAATATTGCAGATATAAAATCCATTTCCAGGCTGTACATTCCCGTTTAGCTTCGAACGTGTCAGTGTGAAAAAGCTCATTGGATCACCTTGAAATATTGCGATTCTTTTCCATTACTCCTTGTTTTTTTAAACAACCGAGCACCCCTTAAGATACACACTGTATAAGCGCCAATGTTTGAACACTCTCGCATCGATTTCGACTCGATCGCTTTCTAATCCCCATTTTCTCGATGCCATTACGATTTTTCGAGCGCTCACCTCACTCCATATTTCCGTGCATATCTCGACGATTCGCAGATCCATTATTTTTTATGGCTGGAGTACACGATGCTTAGTAGGAGTATCGCCCCTGCCTACCGAGTGTTAACGTCTCGGTACACTTTGGTTAGGGGGTGACAATGAACTTACGCTGAAAAATGCTAATATTTACGAGTTGCGAGTTCGTAATAAACAATCTGAACTTATGCATAAGTTTTGTGACCACAAAATTACAGCAAGCAATAAATAGGTAGGTAAGTAGGTATTATTATAGAATGTGACGAAGCGGTATAAGAGTAAAATATAAAAATCGTCTAAGAAGTTGGTAGACAACTTTTAATATATGATACTTTTACACCATGTTAAAATGTTTCCCAACACTTTCAACTTACGAAGAAATGGACTGAGTCAATAAACATGAAGTCTAGCAAACCCATTAGTAAAATATATCCTGGAGAGTTCCCTATACTTTCTAATGTATTGACGCCTGGTTCCACAATTTGCTAGCTATTTGCATCAACTTTCAGTGAATGAGAAGGACATGGCAAATTTAGGAATTATTTAGAAAATATGTTCAGTCAGGTACAGTAAGTGGAGTGTAAAACCGCCTAATCAGTTATTTTTCTCACCGTCTAGTCACCCCAGCGTAAGTAAGTCCCGACTCAGCCATTCCACTCCATACATTTTATCGACAAACGTCAGTGACGCTGCGTGACACTTATGTAAATATTTAAATACGATCCAGTACAAGCTATGAATATTTTAAACTCTAAGTAAACCACTCGGCTTTGTATTTCCACAAAGATGTTCACACGCCAATGAAAGAAAATCTATTACTATTTCGTATGCAATAGGGTTGAGAATTGTGCATGAGATCGGTAAACGACGGTTTGCTTTTATTTTATATCTATGCATAAAGCGATTTGATAAGTGCTGGCAAATTGGGGATCGATATTAAAGTGACGAGTTATGCTGATTGGATTTTTTCAAGTGGTTCCGAGGGGACGGTGAATAATTGAGTGCGATTTAGTTTTAGCGAACAAAAAATGGTTTTCGAATTAAATTCCGGATGAATAATTACTTCAATTTCTAATTTTATTCAAACCACCATTTAGTAAGCAACTTCCTACTTTTAATTTTGTTTTGTGGTATTGTAATTCTAATTAAATTTCTCCAAAACGCCTAACAGTTTGATCGTCAGTGTAGGTAGACCTCATTGCTATAACAAAACTAATAGGAACTTATTTTTTCAGTGACGTGGCTGTCGCGGTCGGTGAGAGTGGAGATCAAACTCTATGGTATATTTTAACCAAAAAACAACACGATTTTCCCAATGTGCATTAAAATTAAAAAGCCAAGAGCATTTCTAACGCGCGGCATCAGCAAGGAGCGATTCGTGCTGGTATCAATTGATCACGCAGATCGTCCTCGATACTACTCGATACCCGCTACTCGATACCATTCACACAATCTCGGAGGGATCTATTCGAGTACCACTCGTCTAGCTTTCCGGTTCTCATTCTTTTGTTGGCAGCACTCGGTCGGTGTGGCCACTCGATACCCGAGGATGTCTTTGTTATAATGTCGCTTTGATAAAAGGGGCGGAGAATTAGTTGTGTTTCTAATAAAATTGGCTTTTGCTAAGTTTTGACGTTACATGGATAATGGAAGCAAAGTACACTGAAAACAAAAAAAAGCCTGTTTGCAGAAAAAATAATTAAATTTGATTGAACTCATAATTTTGGGAATCAAAATTAAAAGAAATGATTTTATGTTTATTAGTCCTTATTATGTAGGATAGAGCAGCGTAAAATTATTTCATTGTATTTGCATCCCACCATGGAACTAACTCCAAACCAAGATTAATACAACAAGCCTTTTTTTTCGGCAGCAGAGTCATACCCTCATCATCATATTGGTCTCGACCGACAGAAAGCCTCATAATTATCATGAGCTACGTTGGGGGTTTCACCAAAATAGAATCAACAAATAAAAAAACTGTTTCAGTAACATCTAAGTAGCTTAAATAACCTATAAGCCTTAAGGTCTATGTAACAGTACTCGCAGCAAGTGAAATGTAAAAGAATTTTTTAAAAGCCACTACCCCCAGGTGGCGACTGGGTGAATACAAAGTGTGCAAGGCGGCGATCCGCCTTCGCCCCTGTTACATATCGCTATGACGATTTTGATATTTGGGTCAGTAGAGAACGAGATAGTTGAAATATGGTCAGTTGGCCCAGTTGGATATTGGATTAGAATTTGATTGATGCCAATTATTTATTATGCAGGAGTTTTTTTTTATCAGTAATTTTAAAAGTAACCACATAACTTAGGAAGCTTTGCTAAATAACGTGAAATAAAAAGTTTCTTGCAATCAAAAAACTGATCTCGTTTGCCCTTTCTGCAAGTACCAATACCAAGTAAGAGACCAATGTAAATAGACAGAGACCAATTTCTTTTATTGCAATCCCACAATGTTTATAACAAAAGCAACCTAACTCCGTAATAGCAACCCATCGCTTTCCGAACACGGGATAGACGAGTTTGGGCGGGCGAATGGCATTGATCATAATATCGACGGAGGCTTACAGGAGTGATAAATGGACGACCGCAGCGTCACTGGCGGGATGACGGCGCCGCCATATTTAAATCGCTCCTGTCACATCCGCATATCGCATAGGTGGTGGTGGTTAATATGCTGGGAAATTGCAAGATAGCGATTTTAGACTTTTCGAAGTTATGATTAGGATGTGTTTTTGAAATTAGGAACATATCTGTTCAAGGTAAGGAAAATGAACTTCAAAGATCAGCATCTTGAAAAATTAAGTGGTCAATTTGCACTGAAATGGGTTTTTTTTCTATGAAGATTTCAGAGGTTTAGAACTGTTGCCAAAATGATACGCAAAGAACTGAAAATATATTTTTATGAAAGCTCTACAGAAGCTTAGAATGAACACATAAATTATCTCAATAATTGATTGGATTGATTTCTAATATTGAAATTATATGGTATAGCTATTCCATTTACACTTGATGCACTTAATGTCAAAACCGACGAATGTATCCACAACGCAAAATCAACGAACCAAATAGGAAATTAAAATCATCAATCAAACTAAAAAATACAAAAGCCCCGTTTCCCATTGTCGCCGATATGTTTGCGCAAAAACGACTTTGTCGCATCACAGTCAAAGTAATAAAAAATGTATACAGAGACATGGACCTCGCTGGAAACGATACGAATACGACAACGTTCGAGGCTTTTTAATTCAATTGAGCTACCATTGCAAACACACTTAGCTTACTTGAAGAGAAATTACGACATAGTGTAGTAAATCTGCCAGTATATAAATAGGCATTTTAACTCAAATTAAAATTATTTTGAGAAAAGTTGAGTCAAAATGTAATAAAAAGCAATACTTTCATTCATAAAAAGAAACTTCATTCATTGTTTACTTCCTCATTCACTCTGTTCCAAATTCAATTCTAATATTTCCAATCTAAATAAGAATTAAACCGTGAACGATAGGTCCCATTGAAAATTGGTCCATTTGTTTATTCGTTACGGTTCGGATGAAACTTACGAAAGTTATCGATTTTGCGCATTGTAATTTCATGGAATATTAATAGTTTTTTGTTTAAATCACTTTATGGTGGGGTTTTGGGCTGTCATTTGGATCTTCAATGGTTTTTAGTAATTCCCATAGATTTCAACATCAAGTTATTGATTAAACTTTGTCGTCTTCTAATCTAGCGTAACTGATGTAGAACAGTTATTTTTATGAATCGACACAGCTTTGATATTGGATGAGGTATCTAACCTCATCGAATTAGGTACCCATTAACAATAAGTTAGGTACCAGTTATTTTTAATCAAAGGAGAATTAAATTAATGAAAATAATTTAATTACAATGAGTTAGCTAGATAAGAAAAGTCTCTTTAGATAGATAGAAAAAAAACTATTTATTACTAGCTTTTGCCCGCGGCTTCGCTGGCGCCCTAATCACCCAGATGGTGTGAAATATACTTTACGACCCAAATAAAGAATAATGAATAATTAATAAAAATCGGTCGAGCCGTTTCGGAAGAGTGCGACCACAAACACCGTGACACGAGATTTTTATATAATAAAATATAGATTACATAGGGTGTCAATTGTGACACCCTATGGCATTGGGGCGTTCTTTTCGCTAAAAAGAAGTAATTATATATTACGTAGGTATTTAATGTAATTTGTGAATCAATTTTAATCCAACTTAAACTGACAGCTTTCGGCCAACACATTCCAGTATCCCTAACTCCTTGTAAAAAGAGCTCGGGGCTTTGTGATAGGACACGTAATACGCTCACAATTGGTTATTGCGCTGCAATGACTCTGCGGTTTGCCCAGCAATGATGACGGCTCCAAGGAAAGGTTCGCCAATTTTTTACACACGCTTTTTGGACTATGTTGAATTGCTGATATTTTTAAACGACTGTCAATAGTTTTGGTCGATTGTGTCAGCAATAATAACAAGTTTTTGTTGCTGTCCAGTGATGTCATTCGTAACAATCACGTTGGTATTGATATATTTCTTTTGGTTCTGAAAAGGGCATTGTCATGGTTCGACTTTATGGAGAAGAAAAAACTAAATACCTACTGTTATTTGACTAACGAGGTATTTTTTGTAGCGGTTGGTAATTCATCCAGTTCTTATCACAATTACCATTTATATTTGACCAGCGTTATTCAAACAAATAGCCTTATTTTCCTTTCAGCTAAGTTTCGTGATTACTTCGTTAATTACTCACCTCTGACCAAAATAAATATTTTAAAATATGACTTAGATAAGTGGTTTAGTTTTGATTTAAAGTGAAAGCTTGAAATTTGATTAATAGTAAACAGAAACGCGAGATTTCAGTCGCGATGTCGAGTCATCGCGCAACAGAATTCTTGAAGACATTAAAATGGTTGCGAACGCTAGAGGAGTACCGCGGGAACTTGGCTCAGAGAATAAATTTGTTACTGAAACTTGCTTCGTTTATTTCAAAGATAATTTAGTATTGGAATTTTCAGAAAAAAAATAGTCTCTCATCAATATTTTTAAGATATCTTGAATGTTAATATTAGTACGTTAAAAACGGCGACGAATAATTTTATACGTTTTATGACAAGTAAAATCATAGAATTTAGCGGAATTTTCGTTTTGTTTTTTGCAATGAAATTATCAAAAAAATAAAAACCTACTTACCCGTAAAATGTAGCCAAAATAAATAGTTTCGTGAAACAGTACACCGTAGTCGTGCGCAACCATAGGCCGAGTTCTTTCAGGGAGCAAGGGTTCGCAATCCTCAATGATTCAACACTTTCCATTGAAAACTTTATTCGAAGATTACTCCGTTGTATAAATGTAATAAGCTTTGCAGTGACGAGATTAGACCCCGAATTTCACTCAGACATTAATGACATTTTCTGTGGCATCGCGGGGGAGGCCTTGTTTATGTTAAGACAATCGTTCTGAAAGTCATTTTGTTGCGGAAAAATACACGCACAAATATCGCATGTATTGTATTGTACGTGTTTATTTTTGGTTGAATTTGTCAAGTGTTGTGTAATTCTTCTTGCTACATTTATTCTTTGCTGTTATGTTTCTTGTTTTAGACAATATTAAATAGCGTTGTGTTCATGAATCATGATTCTAAATATTTGGAGATAAGTCGTACGAAGAACTATTAGATTTCTTTAAAAAAATATTGAAATTACTTTGAATATTCTTTAACGACATCATCATCTTCCTTGTCGGTTAAAAGATGATCAATTAACTGGACATGATTACCAAAAAAAATTTTTTTTAATGAATTGTTCTGCTGTTATCGTAATTATGTAGATTATGCATTACAGGAACCAGTCGGTAGAATGTTTCCAGTCGACCGATTTTCTTATTATTTAGGTGCAAATTTTAATGTCATTAAAGAGATTATTACAGTGCAACAAAAACATAAAAAATGGAGATTTGTACGATATATCGAAACTCATTCGCTCGGTATATCGGGCGTGCATGAAATTTACATGGAATTTTGTGCTTGTAATAAAGAATGATGAATTGGATACGCATTGGTAATTATGGCCAACGGTGAGCGGCCGAGCCAATATTAAATTGCAAAATTCAATAATTTTATTATATGACTGTAGTTTTTAATGGTTTCAGTATAATGTGCATTAAATTATACAGACTAAAATATAGATATAGTTGGTTGACAATTTTGGGGAGTAAAATCGAATAGCTTTTTCTTTCAGCGTGGATTTTGTTTCATGTTTGCCTATATTATTTTTTATAGTTCATGAATAGAATAAAAAAATATATCGCTTACTTAGATATCTATTCTGCTATTCTTTATATTGTATCGACAGTTGGTACCAGCATTTTTTATAATTTTAAGAAAAAAAAACTTTTATTTGTACTCGTTGTAATTCCATAGTTACTTGCAAAATAAAGCAAAATAGTATTTTCGCAACATATGGAGTAGCAACATGTACATACATATGTATGTTGCAGAAAACTAATAGTTTTTTGTGTAAGTAATTGGATTTCATTGGCGCGCTGATTTACCGAGCCGTTGTGACGCATGGATGTTTGTCACGAGACCATTTCGCCGCCGCGATTATTTGCCCTACATCAAAAATGTTTTTTTCCCATATTTTTCATTTCCTTAGCAGGTTAGTTTTCATGTATAATTTTTCGTAATATTTTTTTTTTTGTTTTGATTTATTATTATTGTATCCATTTATAGTGTTTACTTACCAACAATTAGATTGATCTGAAAGACATTCAAATATTTACGAGCGATAGACGGGACAAGACTAAAAAAATCATAATCCAATACTTGTTACTACTTAGTAACAAATCGTTCTGTCTAGTGTCACACGCCCGCTTGTCAAGTATGTCAAATATGTCAGGCATTCGTGTGTCAAAAACGAAAATGTTCCGGATCACAATTTTTGTTGCCAATGTCTGCTCTATAAGTCTTTTAAATCTCTTTGATCTCAATATTAGTTTGTTTGTTAACAAGTATTTCGTAGAGATTTGGCAAGGAGATAGATTATATACTGGGAAAGGAAATAGGCATTTTTTTTACACATACACACCACGCGAACCAACTCGCGAGGAACAGCTAGTATTAGTATAAAGAATAAAAGTAAAGTAAAGTTTTTCACATTACACACACTTTGACGTATGCCTAGCTCACTTTTCTCTATTCTAATTTTGAAATAGTGTTTAGTTGTTCTTTTTTTCTTTCTTATTTATAACGTGCCAGACATTCTTCTTAAATTACCATAAAGGTTACGTCTCTACAATACAAAAGTGAGTATGTAAGCCTTTCACGGCAAGTTTAATTTGCAATCATTTATTCGTTTTATTTCTTGTTGGAGCCGTCTTCCTAATTCCCATCGAGCGTCCGGTATCAAAAACTACTTAGCTCCTTTATATATGAAAGCGATTTTTCATCTTTTTTCGTGTTATTTGATCGGCACAGTCAGTTATTTGAGATAACAATGCTTTAAGGAGAATGTTGTTTTGAAAGTTGAACTGTTATGTTATTTATTGCTAACTTAATAAGGTTTTAAACTAAAAAATATAAGGGAAATGCTTTCTTTTGTTTATTAGTTTTAATCGAAAAAAAAATGCTTTTTGTCCTTAAAAAAAAACATTTACTCTAGAAAATGTCGTTGTCTCTCAAAAGAAAAATCCAGAAAGCTGTGTCGTTTGTATCAAAAACTACAAAAAGGAAGAAAAATCTTGAGGTGTTAAGGAGTTTCCTTCCTTCAGAACTTGGTGATTTTCGGTAATTAAATAATGGACACAGCTTCCTCTTAATCGACTTCACATTCGTAAACGATAACATAAGCGAATTTATTCGGCGAACGCGAATTAAAGTAAAATGGCAGCACGCTCCGGGCAAATGATCATCATAATAATGTGTATTACAATCATTAAGTATAAATAATCTTTCAACCAAATTCATATCATTTAATTTGCCACCTATTTTAATGTTCTTTGCAAAATATGCTTTGATTTATGAGCTTTAAAATAAAAATCTGTAATTATGTTTATTAATGACATCAAAAGTCAGTATTTTTCATCGTCATGGTCATGGAGAACGCTTCTACTGTTGGCGATCCTTTAACAAACGTGAAAATACACTGATGTATTGTATCTATCATAAGCAATCAAGAGAAAGTTATTTTCAACCTCTTTTAGCCTCTCCTAGGCACCTTTCAGCCCACATGGGTGCTCTTTTCCTCCAAAAGTTTTTAATAAAACCGAAATTAAAAACATAATAATACCAATTCAAGTAAATGATAATTAGACATGTTGTTACATTGTACGCTCACATAATAACAGCCGTTACGTCGAAACCACACGAGTTCCCATAATAAACAATTAGAGTATTTAATTGCCTAGCACATCGCAGCATAGGTTCCAATCCATCAGGGTGAGCCGTCGGCAAGGAAACCTCGTTAGAAAGGGTATCCCGATGCATGTTTTAAAATAATCAGCTTTCGTGTTAATTCTTAATTTACTGCTTCGATGGTGGCAGCACGATAATTCGATTGAGCGCCGATGCTCTGCTCGGGGCAAAAAGTCGCTGGACGATATACTGGTACACTCTCCTTACTGTATCAGCTAAGCAACTAGTTTATGCTGTTTAATTTTCTGCCATGTCGTATTTATTTATAATTTTCTGAGAAGGTAAATAAGAGGAATGCAAGAAAATCATGGAATTTTGAATGTTATCTGAAAAATACATCTATCTGGCAGAAAAAAATTAGGCCGAACAGTATGGGTACAGAGTAATAAAAATAGTTTTATTTTTTTAGAATAGCTACGTCAACCGCATTACACATTAATTTAAAAAAAAGTTAAAAGGTATTAGTCGTATTAGTAGTTCTTATGTGTATGATGTATTGACCATAATAAGCAGAGGTCGGAATTAGGTAGAGTTATTTATGTACTTGCATCGAAATGTTGATATTAATATGGATCTTCCCGGGATTTCCCGGAATTTATAATACAATCCCTTGTGGCCAACAATATTACAAATAAATAATAATAAAAACCTCAGAGATAGATAAGACAAATAAAACAAAGATAATTTACATACAATATTTATTAGTATTTACATTAATTCACCATACAATTTTTTATTTACGTTGCCCCACACTAGGATTTTTTCCTGTAACGTGGATGCGTTACCCAGACCCGGAACAACTACTTGTAGATCATACAAATATTTGTTCCGTGCGGGAATCGAACCCGCGACATTTTTTCATTAACTGCTGCGCTGCGTGTGCATGATGTCCGATGTCGGATGGTTTAAATTGTGTAAAAGTAAATAACTTTTTTTATTTAATAAATCACGGGATTTTACTGCTCTTTAAAATTAATCTCGGGATTTGAGGCATATCCACTTTATTCTTTCGCTGTATGAAATCAGTGTAAGTACACAAATAACTCTATCTAATTCCGACCTCTGATAATAAGCTGAGTGAAGTCTCACAAAGAACTAGAAGGATTCTACGAACGATTCAATAAACTTGATACTTATTCGTAACAAGGCGCTGATTCAAATAATTACGCGATTTATGTCCGTAACGTGGTAACTTTTTGAGTTCTAAGCATACGATTATATAAAAAACTGGGATTTAAATTATTTAAATTTATCAATGAATAAAAACACTGTATTGTGAAGCTTTCAACTACTTTTAAGTACGTCTACAATGTTAGGTGAATAATAAAATGCAACTGAGCGGAACTAATCTAATAATAGTACAAATACATAAGTAGGTAGGTACTTAAGTGTATGAATACATGATCGTGATTAACTCCACTGTTGAATGCTAATGTTAGCACACTTTATAATTAACTCAATTAAATCTAATTGCAAAAAAAGCTTGAACATGGGTTTAGGATTAGCATGATATTTTTCTACTATCGCCTCGTCGATCATGTTGTATTAGTTTCCCATCAAGGGACTAGGGGGGGGGGGGGTTACTTAATTAAAAAATGTGTTCCTAATAATGGGCGTAAAAATAGCCTTAACGAAGCCGCAAGGCACTTGATTTCCCCGTCATTACGATCAATGTTATGTTCTACAAATCTAGACCATACCTCGAACCGGGTACATCCCGTTTACCGGGAACCTTCTAGTTACGGAGATATTGGGATTTAAAGTTCCAAGTTTTTCACGAGTTTTTTTTTTAAATATTTTTTTTTAAATGTTATAACTTGACTTTAAATACCTCCACGGCCCCCGTACTATTCAATCCATCCATCAGCACAATGTTTTGAGTGTGTTACATTGAGTCCTACCGTAAAACGTGATTTTTCATCCCAAAAAAAATGTCGTTTCCCAGCAATAATTTTGTGTAGAGTTACTTAGTTTGGTGTACAGAATGATTGGTTGACGGCGTCGTGAAGGGTCTGTTTACACCTTGTATACTTGGTTCCAATATATCTGCCATTGTTGTAAACCTGACTACTATGTGACATTTGTCCAAAGGTACAGTATATATTCCAATCGCGCTACGAAAGTCATTCTGTCAATAAGTGCTATTTCTAGAACATGGCAACTTATTTATAAAGCAATCACTGAAACGTCCTTATTTTCTATTAAGCATGAAATTATATTGTTCATGAACTGGGTTAGGCGTCTACGAAAAGCCTACGTACATGGCTACGAACGTTTTCGCTCGAGGACATTTTTAAGCAATAAAAGATATAAACGCATTTTATATTTATGCAGAGGATTTCAATCTCAAAAAATAGGTTTATCAAAGAAAAATAATATCCTAATCCATATAATATTTATAACCGACAACCGTCAGAAAACGCTGCCACCAAAAATGAAAATAAATGATCGCATTGAAAACTAAACGAAATTGATAAACCAAAAATCTGTGTATGTTAGCGTAGACAATATTGAAAGGGTTTAATGATAACGAAGCGAAACTAATAGTTCACCTTCCTGTGATACTGATCTTTAATATAGTATGAGTGGATGAAACATTAAAACGAGGCGCACGGAAGCGCCGCGCCCGCATAGGGTTAAGACTACAAAACTTTGAATCAATTTCTATTTTTATTTATTAAAACTGTATTTACTTCCATACTAGTCGATATGTGTAGTGTATTATCGGATATTGCTTTATGTAAAGTCTGTACTGAGCTGATGTTATCGCTTTCTTGTGTTTTGTTGGGCTTACCTTCCCGCTCTGCTGTACTTACATGAATATCTTTGTTGGAGATAATTGTAGCAGCGTTGTTGTTGTTTTCAGTAGCATTGATTTTTGCTGTAGAAGATAAGAATATTGTCTGTTTATTAATATTCTCTCGAAAAGATAAGTGAGACAGTTCTTAAATAGATAGATAGTTCTTGGACATAGATCCTATTCAATAAGGCCGATTGGCGACAATCCGCCAATTTCTTTCCTAGTTTTCTATTTTGAGTCACTTTGAACATGTGTAAATTAAGTTTCATAGCTTTGCTGTATATAAGCTATAATATCAGGTAATATCAGCTTAAGAATAAGAATACAGATATATATTGTAATTTTTTGACAAATATTGGACTTTTTAAACTACCATGGTCACTAACATTATTATAACTAGAAAACGGGATATTTATCATGTTTATTGTTTTGCACCATGATCACGGATAAACGTTACGTTACGTTACGTTTATCCGTGATCATGGTGCTTGCAACAGCGCCGAAATATCAGAAACTCAAAGAAAACAATAAACATGGTAAATATTCCGTTTTCTAGTTATAATATTGGAGTTGTCACTTATACTGAAGAGGGCCCAAGTCTAGTAGGAATTACAAAACTAACTTGTCTGTATAAAAATATCGCACAAGATAGACAGATACAATACACCCACGTATAAACTTACAACCGGAAGCCTTTGTTCAATCTCAAAGATCGTATCCCATTTTGTGTGATACAAGTTTAATCTCAACTCCCTCCTAGTTAAAATTTGCAAAGCCACGCGGCAAAACAATAACATATCCCTTGGGCTTCGGACCGGAACATGTAACCCTAATCCCTTATAAGTGAAACTTGGTATTCGTTACGTCAAATCTTAGTTAATAATTCTAGAAACATCTTTAAACAGGATGTGGTCCGGAGATCTATCCGAAAGGTTTGTGCGGTGTTTACTAGTCCACTGCTAACGGTTCCTCTGATATTTTGGTTGAGTTTATATTAAGATTTATGTAAGGAGGTATAATACGTAGTAGTGGTATTGGTCCCAGGCAAAGACATTCAATTATTACGAGCTATTTAAATCTCTTTGGTTCCTGGAAATATATTTTTATGTTAATCATCATCTGCCTAGCCTTTTCCCAACTATGTTGGGGTCGACTTCCAGACCGGATGCAGCTGAATACCAGTATTTTACATGGAGCCACTGCCTATCTGACCTCCACAACCCAGTTAGTACTGCAAAACGATACCCCTTGGTAAGACTGGTATATTTTGTTATGTTAATGTCATTATTATATGAGTAGAATTCGAGGATAATTTGACGTCTAAATATATCGTAACTTTATGCAACGTTTATATATGTATGGAGCCTTATAGTTTTAGATAATTATAAAATAAAGTACCTGTAAAATAATATTTTACGTTTAGCTCCATTTTTGTACCCTTTGCATTATTTTTCTTAACTCCCAGAAGCAGTTATGCCTCCCAACCTATTTGAATTTAATTGCAACTATCATACGTGAACAGTTTTGTCGGTAGTACAACTTTTTTTACACAAAAGTTAAATTGGACTCCAGCAGATGTTAATGGAAATGAACAGCCAGACTCCGTTACTATAAAAATTGCAATTTAAACTTTTCGAAACGCTTTTTATTTTCACGTTAACGTTCACTACGTAGAACCGTAGTTCTGTGATATGTAGAAGACTATAATTATAGAGGATTTAGGGAATTAATATTAATATAAATATATTATATTATTAATTTAGGGATGTCCTTTGCAACATTATTTTTCTAACAGCTAGGACACGAGCTACACGATTAAGCAGTGAGCGTGTTGTGACATTGACAGCGGAAAAAATAAATGACAGACATTACTTGGAGTCAGTCACTAGTTACCGCGACAAGACTTGCGAAGTGACGGTACTTGCATGAAAGAAGTGACAGACGCACGTGTCGCTGGATGCAAGTTGCTTGAGGTCGGGAACAGGACGTATAAGGTTATCAACACATGGGGATAATCCTTTTAGTGTGCCTATATTCCCAGCGGTAGTCATTTTTCATCTGATGGGCCATTAGCGTGTTTGCTAACCTGTATTCTAGAAAGGATCTGTCTAATGAGATGTGATGACTGTTCCCGAGAATAGTAAACTAATAATTTAACTGAACCAGTCTTATATCCAGTTTAGCTTTCTTGTTTCTAGGATATCTAGCTGCATCAATCATTTGATTGGCTTCGTATCTTTCTGCACCCTGTTTATCGAGATCTTTGATAGGAGGACTTTTAAACACAGACATCAAGCTGCCTACTTAGGGTCTATTCATGTTCATGATTTTATTTTACGTTTGTATACTATACAAGAAAGATTGAGATCAATGAGATATCTTTTAGAAAAAAGTTGTAACAGATTTTCTCTTTATAAGCAATGAATGATGTACAAAAATAATACAGTCACGAGCACCAATATGTATATACTTTCCTAAATATAAAAACTAATTTCCAGAGAAAAACGATTGTAACTTGGAGATAGGATCTTTTTCATAGAAATATGAGTTCATGAAACACAACTTGAAATTTTAATCAGAACAGTAGGAGAAGAACACTTTTAAAACATATAAGTGTTTACATATTGGTGCTCGTCACTGTATTATTTTTCTCCTAAAAACCCATTACATATACTATCTTAGTTCACTAAGATATAGAAAAATTATACAAGGTGAAAAAAGGCCTTTAAATAGGTTTCACCCATTCGAGTAATCAAACCTACAGCCAGCTTAACTCACCCAACCATGCAATAAACATCCCAACTATCATCCGAAGTGATACCCTGTACCGAATTTTAAGGCGATTACACATTAAGTCGGATACGTTATAGCAGCGCAACTTGTGATTGCATCCTCGGTAAGTTTAAGCTGCGTTCACCAGATACCTTTTGTGTTTGCGGGTGTGCCTTTGTGCCCCGTCGAGTGATACGTGCGTTTGCTTTACACTCGCCTGCCGCTGTACCCGTCGCTCAAACTGAAAATTTGATGACGTTTTCTCGGTATAGGGTATTTTCATAATGGTTGTCGAGGAAAAATTGATGGGTGATGGAGTTGGCGCTTTTACCTGACAGTTTAGTTGTCAAAGTAGTGGAAAATATTATAATAACGCCTAATAATATTATAATCCCGTCAACAAACTGTTACTCAGTTTGTAGGGTGTATAAAATGGACAAAATGTTTGGTCCAGAATAAATGATTTTTAGAAGCTAAATTAAACACATAATATTTTTGAAAAAGTTTACATTGAGTAAGTACAAGCAAATTGTTCATCGAACCATTCGCATTATCCTTTTTTTTATTTCGCAAAACACGAAAAGGTTTCTATACAATGCAAGACATAAAGATTTATAAAGTAACTATTTACTTACAAACACTATAAGAGCTGTTCAACAAAACCTACCACGGGAAAAGCGACAAAATAATCCGAGTACTTACACGAACGTAAACCCGCGCATCCCATGTAACGTATATCTTATCACATCAAATATTCTAAACTGACGACAAAATGCGCCGCTAAAGGCAAAAGCGATAATCTCTCCCGTCCCAGACCTGAGTTAGACACCTTCGAGAGACTAACGAAGTTCTTATAATCCTTAACACCTCCCTCTTGCTTCACCCCCTCTACAACCCCCTTGTAATCGAGTTATTGCCAGCATCTCATGTCTTACGAGTCCCCTTTTAATGACGTCTCAGTTTTTGGAGACAATATTTGTTTGATGTATATGGATGTTGATATCTACAAACCTCTTGCTTTTCAGTTCGGTAGTTTATGTTAGCAATTTTGTATGTAGTTTTTAAGATTTCTTGGGATATTTTTGGTCAGTACCGTAGAATATCAATACGAGAGCTGAATTCTACTTCAATTAAAAACGACGCTTTCAACGACTTTAGTTGTATAGAATATGGTCCACACATTTACAAGAATAAGACTCAATTGACAATTAATTTATTTTTCTTAATTACTTTTTATTTCAAAATCTTTTGACAATCCGAATGTAGCTATAAGTAGCCTGTCTAATTTAAGGTTGGCTGTAAGCTATAAAACCTTACACTACCAACTACAACAAAAAGTAAAAAAAAAAAACAAATGCCTTTTTGGGCTTTGTTTTTGCCGAATTTTTTTTTCTATTGGTCACACTTATGCGTTAAAATGTAACTTCTTTAGACATTTAGTTTGCCATCGACACGCTAAGAAGATCGGCCCATTAGTTTAGATGGTAACCTTTAAGTCATCAATGGACGCTGAAGTGTGTCCAGCACGGTCCATTGCGTTAAGTAGCCATAATAACTGCTACCGTTCCATAAAATTAAAAATAAATGATTATCTGTAGGCCGTCCAAATGCCATAGATCTACAACTATGCGAGTAAAAAATATCTAATTGAATACAATTTTACAGTATTTTTAGCCGTAACTAATTAATTATGTCAAAAACTGTTGAATTAATTTGAATCGTGAAGTAATTGAATTTTCTCGGAGCTAACGTTTATGAAATTAAATAAGAACTGCTTGATGGGTTATTTGCGTATTATTTATGCGATTTACCGGGAACTCTCCGGAGGTATCGGGGCGTAATCGCTGAGAAATTGCGATGATCGAGTCGGCCATTGATTTTATGTTGACAGTTAAACTGAATAAGTTTCGTACCTACAAATTCATAATTATTTTCAATATGTGCATGTGTGGTTCTTAATAAATAAATCATTCTTTTAGAACATTTTTAGTACCTATGGAGGTCAGATAGGCAGACGCCCCATGTAAAATACTGGTATTCAGCTTCATCCGATTAGACTGGAAGTCGACCCCAATATGTTTGGGAAAAGGATAGGCAGATGATGATGATTTTTAGTACCTAGGTAAAGAAAGAGAAACAAAAGTTGAAATTAAACTTTTTAGGCTTCTTATTTCAGTGTAAATAAATATTTATTTACCTTACGTTCATTATGTATTTATGAGGACAGTTAACCCTTAAGATCATGTCTAATTACTCTAAAAATAGATACCTACTCATTAGCCTTACTACTTACAGGTATTTTTAACAACTTATTTATTTTTTATCTGATTCGAGACACAAAATATGCCACAGTATTGCTAGTTACTGTAAGAAAAGCAAAATGCCACAACAAAGCCTTGCTAAAAAGGCGTAACTAATATTTCATTAGTACTGAACAATGTCGTGACCGGGAATCACTGTTAAAATCAACTACGATGCAATTTCTTTGTTTAATAACAATCAGCTGTTTGAGGAATGTGTTGTGCTAGTACTAATGAAAACCAAATTTATTTGCACGGTGCAACTGGACAGGGGTGAGTTGTGTTTGACAGTGAAAGGGTTCTGTTGGGTGTGTTTGTTGGTTTCATTTGGTTATTCAGGATTTTTATTTGGGTTTACTTAACTCATTTGCATTTTGAGGATTGAAGCAAAAGTTGGCTAATTTAGATTGTTAGGTTTTGATATGATATGGAATCTGCCAGTTTTTGTCATTTGATCTGCGTAAACCTATGTATACATGGGAGATGATGATCGATGAAATAGATCGATTCTGTCATTACTAATAGCAGCTATTTCTTTCCTTAATAATGGTTTTCCGATCTTCTGTATTTATCAACGAACTTACGAGAACAGGTGTTCAAGGCCCAGAAACGTTGCATAAGGGCAATACTTAACCTGAAAGTGACGGATAGTTGCCTAATACATGTTGAGAGATGTAATACTGCTTTGCTCAAAAAAAGTGTTATTAGTATGGGCCCAATAATTTTTAATAAAGTACCCAATGTCATTAAAAATGACACAATTCAAAAATTTAAAAAGAGACTGACATCACTTTTGGTTGCAAAATGTTATTATTCAGTAAATGACTATCTAAATGACACTGACTTAGGTATTAAATAATCTAATGTATTAAATAACTTAATGTATTAAATAGTTTATTGTAATTTAATATTGACATACATAATTTAATTTGACATTCTCTCAAGCTATCCGATTTTTTATTACAATTGTATTAAGTAGTTTGTTTTATTTTTTATATCATGAATGTACTATACTGACTATTATTTTTAACTGTAAAGCATTATTTAATCTTATTTTCAATTTAGTTAACAATTTCAATGTTTGCATGCCTAATATATGGTAGATTGTACAAGGATCACCCATTTTTTTGTTACATCCTATCTTATGTACCTGCAATCTAAGCAAATAAATTTTACTATACTTTAATTTACTTTACTTTACTTAAAAAAGGAAAAACCTTATGTTTGCCCGCTTCTTTCAGGTGCTTATCATTTATCCGGCAGGATAATAGCAGTTCATGGAATTCGACGCATAACTTTGGCTGAAAATAACCTTAAAATATCAAGCTTTTCGAAGTTTCCAGCTAAAGGTTTAGCTGTTTCACCCACGCAACCCGAATAATAAAAATCATTAGACATAATAAATAGGTTTCTAGATAAGACGACGTGTCGCCACTCCGTACTGACCGTGGTCACTTATTACGTGACAAGGAGATTGAAGGTGGTTGCTTTTGTTAGGAAGCAACATGCACCGGGCTAGAATGGTGGATTACGGCCCATTCCCTCTCATAGACAGTAGGCCTGTGTCCCAGCTGTGGGGACACAACAGGCTGATTATGATTAAGCTCATGCTGTTTTTGTTAGAATGACTAGCTATCGGTCTCATGCATGAAAATCATTTACACGATCCTAAGTGGTATTCCATAGTTTTAAGTGAAGCATTTATAATAGATATTATAATAGTGTTTTTCCCTATATTATGATTTCAAGATGACTCTACCTCATGATTCATTTATAACATAATTTGTTAACTGGAACTCTCGATTTCTTTTTATTCTGTAATCATACTTATTTGAATACTTCTGATACATTCTCAAAAATTGAGATGACGGTTTGAACAATCTGCATTCTGATGAAAACACTCATAATTACGTTCATGTCCTTGACCTACTGGTTAAAAATACTTTTGATGCTATTTTGGTTATATATTCTATATCACCTGGCTTCTTAACCTAACTACATATTATACTCTACTTAATAAATCGACACTACATAATTTGTTAATTAAATGAATAAAGTTTTTACTACATATTTGCAATAGACCAAAAACCTAAACAGTACCGAACAAGAAACACGGCGAGCTTTGTGATTTTTGTTCAAGTCTATTGAAATGAGGATTTCAATACTGTGTAGTACCAACTTACTATCTTGCCTTTTTTATTACAATTTCTTAAAAGTGTTTAACAACTTTAAGATTTTTATTTATAAAAATCGAGATCACTTTTCTTACAGGAATTTTCTCGGGAAAACAACCGACGTTAGCATAGCAATAGCCTTTCCACACGGAATAGGTGATATTTTCTGGCAAACAGCCCAGGAGGGCGGGCTAATGGCAGCGAGCACGCGACTCGCACTCACTGCTACAAAATGCAATTGGCCATCGACTGCCCAACTTGTTTTTTTTCTTCTCTTAATTTTATTTTTTTTAGCCTATAGTCATGGCGGTAGCAGACGATGGTGACAAACTTGACCAGTTTTTTATGAATTTTGTTTTTGGTTTATTTTACCATTATTTTAGTGTTTCAAACACCAATAAAATAATCTGAATGTGGAAAGACAGATGTCCGTGTCCTTATCGTACAATATCTTTGAGTCAATGTTTCTTGAGTTTTCCTTTTTGAAGCTCTCTTTAACGTATTAGTCTAAACAGACTCATGCACTAACAATCTCTCCAACACATACACACATACACACTCACCCAAACACACACACACACACACACACAAAAACATAAACCTACTTTCATAAAAATCACTCAACATACTTTAACTTTTTAATTGTTTTACTTTTATTACTCTAATACTCTCTTGTGTCTCCTTTTTAATAAGCTCACTAATTGTTTGTAACTTCTGTTAATTGTTGTGATAATGTGTAATGTGTGTGTAGTGTAATGTAAGCTATCAAATGTGTAACTTTAAACAGGTGGGGCCCTGGTGACCTGTAATACAGGTGTTACTACCTACCACAGGCACCAGCAATCCACAAACAAAAATCGTTGGCTACTGCTTGTGTGTCAATATTGTTTGTATATTTTGACTTGTGGTGAGAAATAAACACTTATTTATTTATTTATTTTGTTTTAAACCAGATCTAAAAGACCGCTTACCATATTATCCAAGTGTGTATCAATTATTTAGTGTGCAAACATTTCACAAGCCCTACCTATGTCCTCATGTAAGTTTTCCAAAGGACCGAGTTTTCCTTACATTGGAGAAGTTACACGTGATTGAAAGACAAGGGTCACTCTAATGAAATAAGACCCCATCAAGTAAAGTAAGTACGATGAAGCCATCTACTATACCAAGAATATTTACATAATTATTTACCAACTTAAAATAATAGTAAAAATAAGTCATCATCTGCCTGCCTTTTCCCAACTAGATTAAGGTCGGCTTCCAGTCCAACCGGATGCAGCTGAATACCAGTATTTTACATGGAGCGACTGCCTATCTGACCTCCACAACCCAGTTATTCCTAGGTAATACGATACCCTTTGGTAAGACTGGTTGTCAGACCTTTTGGGCCACTGACTACCTGTAACGACTATCAAAGATCTACAAATGACAGCCGGGACCAACGGCTTAACGTGCTTTCCGAGGCAAGAAGGAAAATCGGTATGTAATGGGTGGTCACCCATCCACAGACCAAACTAGGCAAGTATGGCTTAACCTAAAGATCGATCCGAGCGGCTGTTATTATTTAGCGAAAAGCTCCTCGAATAGGAAAAATAAGTACAATGTAAAAAAAGCCTGGCGAGAGACTGGCTGATTCTTTGGCCAAAAAATAGGCCAGCTCATGGGAAGAGTCGACCAACCGATTGGATAACCCTGGTATTTCAACCCCAAACAGCTCAATCACATAAACATCATGCTATGTAACAATAAAGCCTTACGTCTACATATTATTATACCAATAAGTAAACATAATTTTAATTTAATTTTGTTATCCTTATTGTAATATAATAAACAACACGTAAAGTAATCAATTGATTGATTGATAGTTTACTATTAACATTATAATTTGTAAACGTAATATCATTTTTAGAATTACTAGCTCCGACGAGTATCAGACGGAGTCCATCCATATTATTTATGAGTAATTTCGATTTTTTGTTAAAATATCAATCAGTGCGGTAATAAATTCCAATATCTATTAAACATAATTTAGTTCTAACCTTATAACCTGTATTAGTATTATTTTATAAGACATAGCCAGATTGCAAATACGATACTAGTTAATTAATCAATCGAAAAAAAAAGTGTTTGTGAGTTATTTTTGTTCAAAGATCATGACTATGCTAATGTAATTAAATTAAAACTGTTTTTCAGAAATAAATAACAGGTGAAATGGATTGTTGAAATTAAAGTTTCAGTCCGTTCTTCTCCATAGACATCTACGCTTTGGAATGGGCAACTACTGTACTCTCAAAGTAATGCCTTATAACTGTGACTAACCACACGATGAAGAAGAAGAATAACTGCGACTGTAGCTTCATTTTATTCTGTCTGGTTTTCGACAATTAAAAAGTAATAATTCGAACTCAAATCCTTTGATTTTGAATTTTGATCATGTGAAAAATCGTAATTGATCGCCTTTACTAAGACAGTAAGAAGGCCAGTCAAGGCTATTAGACTAGACTCAGACGTAGCTAGGTACGTGGTTTTAGTAACATAACAAAAAAAAAAAACTTTATTTTCAGATTCTGTAGTCTGAAAATCCATAATAATAATTATAATCCATAGTTTTGTTAGTATTTTACTGTTAGTAACAATGTAAGTACATTGTTAGTATTGTTAGTATGTGTGTGTGTAGTATAGTTATTCCACCGTGGAAACAATTATTCTGCAGATACAAAATATTCATAGAATATTTAAATTAATGATTTATAACATCACACAACACACACATTACAACTTCTTACACAAACACTCACCTGAATGCACGAAACCTAGCTAAACAATAAAATACGACACAAAACACAACGCGACTGCAACACAGCCATTGTTACCAGCAAAATTCTAAATTAAATCAACGTATACTAGTTAGAACGAATTTGTGAGCGCATGCCTTTGAAATCGACGTACAAAATTCAGTTATAATTTGTGTATTTCGCCGCCATTGCTGGAAGTACGACAAACAGGGAAGACAAACATGCGCGCATTGTGTGCTTCGAAGAGTGGCTGATGGAGCTGGCACTCGGGAACGCTGCTTCATCTAAAACATATTTTGGTTTGTGTGATAACTTTGTGCTGGAAGCTGTTGTCTTTGTCAACGCTTGAAATCTGTGTAGGGGGCATCATTTTCAAACAGAAGGTGAAACAAACTTACGCAGTTACATTTCTATAACATTTCTAAATAAAATTAAATTATTACAGTTTAAAAAAAAAAATCTAAGCTTTGGGTCAGTCTTAATCTGACACAGCTGATATATTCTACTATCATATTCTACCTATTTGTCTGTGAAATCTATGAAATATATTGACTATCGTTTTTTTTTATTTGAAATGCGATGAGTTCAACTTCAGGCTGCAAACAAAAGTTGTGCCAATTTTAAACAATAGACAATGTCCACAGATTTTTATAACAGTTAGTTATCTTTTGTTCGAAATAGCGCAGCAGTGCATTGACGTTGTTACTGAAGAAACTGGCAATGTTTTGCTACAAAAAAGTTAGTAGGTACCTAAAACGGAAACAAGTAATATCACGACTATATTGAAAGGTACAAACAATAATAATAAATAACATATCATACAATATAATAAATAAGTATAACGTAAGCTGAGCAATATAATTAAATCGCCATAAAATTAAACACCAAGGAGATAACCCATTTACGAACGAATTAAAAAACTAATTCGATCGTTTGAAACCGTCGAAATTAACGTATTATTACGTTTATTCGGAACAGAGATTCTGATATGGTGTTTTGATCACCGTGCGATCTTTTATTTTTGGTACCAAAAATTTTGACGTTTACGACGGCGATCAATCATTGGCTGGCGCCGAATCATCGTTATAAAGCCACATAGGCGGTTAGGTTATTGACTTAAACACTGGGTTTTTGGCACCGCAATTTATTCTAGCTTTGTCCGGCAATTATGTGATAATCTAGTTATCACACATCGTCAATCAGGTTCGTTCTAATTGCTACTTAGCTTGATTAAAAGATAGAGTTGCGATCTTATCGTATAGGCGGTTTATAGATTTTGTTTAATTGTAATCAATATATTTTCTTTATTTTTTATCCTTTCTTAAAACTATTTGATTCTTTCAGGAAAATTAGCTGGTGACGTTCAAAGAACACATACGGTTTTGACTCATTCATAGAAAACCATAATTTAATTTTACAGCAACAAAACGTACAAAACATTAATAAACTGCTTTGTAATTCACCTAACAGTTACGTATAACCAATAAAAACATTGAAAACGAATTTACTGATTGAACATTAGATTGACCAATAGCTTAACTCAAAACTTTAAGCAAAAAAATAGGTGAAAAGTGTTGGAATTAGTGATTAGACCGATTGAATGGTATAGCGTCCACGGTAAAACGTTTACGGGCATAATAATCATTAAAATGTATTTCCATTTTATTCGGGCCCGAACTCGAACCTCGGAGATTATGATCTCTATCCTTTTATTAGGGTTCCGTAGGCTGCATGGTTACTAAGGACTAAGCATTAGAAACAAAATATGAATAGGAACACTGAACTACTACGTAAGAGTTGAATAAGACGTCCATTTTCTGCAAGACTTGATCAGTGTGTAATAATATAAAATTTATAAATTTTCTTGAAGTAGAAAATAGAAACGACTACGAATTTTTAGAGCTCAAGTCAGGCCAGGTTCACAGACAAGGTTTCATCGACTACAAGTTAGGAACGTACCAGACGTTTACAAGCAATACTGTCTGAAATTCCTGAATCAGGAAAAACGGTGGAAATTCAGATTTACTTAGGTTTTTTTTTTAGAATTTATCAACTATGGCAAATGTAGTTACGAATGGTCACCATAGACGAATGGATGACACAAAGAAGAGCTGTCTTCCTGTACCTTGTAATGTTTGGATCAAGCTTTCAGATGAAAATAATGAAATGAAATACTTTTACTAACCCCAAACGTCTCCTTTTCTTTCAAAAGTAAAATGATTACAATAACATCCGAAATTGAAGTTTTTGCTGACTTTAATTCTGATGTATTTATGTGATACTATATTTTCTTGAGCATGTTCGTATTACTGAATCGGAAGGCGCTGTATGTAGATACCTAATAAATTTTGCAGCATGTTCTACTAATAATAGTAATTACGCATTCATTTCTTGATTGGCGCCTGCAGATAATAAGTGCACCATTGTTTCTTCTTTCCAACTACTTTTTCAAGTTCAGCTTAAGTTTCAGATGTGCTAGATAAGTTATGATATTAAATTCTTTTGTCAAACCCCTTTAAATAAGCTGGGAGAATGTAATTCCATAATTAAAAATTATATTGATAGTGAAAGCAGAATAATTTAGTTCATATATTATTGTAAAAATAACTTCAAGAAACCCTACGGAATCCCTTGTAAATTCAAACTAAACATGCTTGATTGTCTTTTTGTAATAAAAATCATACTTGAATGCGAGGGAATGGAAAATAAACCAAGTAAATGTTTTGTAACGTGTAATTTTGGTAAATAGCTATTCGATACGTATCAAATCATTTTTGGGAACAAAACATGGTAATGTGTCTGGAAATTATTATGTATTAAATGTGCTCTTTCTGTTATCTATTTCGTCGTATTTAGTTGTAGCGGTTGATTATGTTAATTCAGGAAAATGGACATGGACAGATAATGACATGTTTTGTAAATTAATGTTATTGGTATAAACCAATAATATACAATCCTATATTATCTTATTGTCATAAGATAATATAGTATTTTTTGCAGGATTTAATTCTAGGGCTATGAGCTTTCGTGGAACTTGTGTCACTGAAATCGTTTATTCTGAATTAATTATGAAATTCACGATAGATCGAGGATAAGTTGTAGCTAGAGATTATAAAGTAAAAGATTTTCCATTACCTTGTACTTCCATTTTCCGATACAACATATTATTCACAAAGTTTCCGAGCACGCACACGACACTAATTGCCTGCAGTACGAATGTAAAAAGTGCACACACGTGAAGGTAAGGTGGCGTGCCGTGGGGGCAGGCCACTCCCACGGCAACGCCTGCTCATTTTAAATTGTAATTACAATTTATTATTGTCTCTGTGCCGCCTTCATAGCCCGACGCCATTTTATCGATTACGGTTATGTTTGAATGTTTTGAATTCCGAATCGAAAGGAGGTTTAGTGATGTGTGTGATGATTTAATTATCTGTTTGTGGTGTCGATAGAGTCACTGTTTACCTGTCCAGTTTTTTTTTCATACACACCTAATTTTTTCACGTGACTTTTAGATACTAATCTTCCATTAAATCTTTACCAACGGTCATCTATTGTGAAATAAGTTCTAAGGAGCTGGAATAACTTCATTGTTCATTATCTGTATAGGAACTTGTAGTCTAATTGTCCATACTTAATATTGTGAATGCAAAAGGATGTTTGTTTGTTACCTTTTCACGCGTAAACCACTGAATCGGTCATCCTGAAATTTTGCATATACGTTGTCAGGTGTACAGAAACGGACATAGGGTACCTTTCATCCCGAAAAAAAAGCACTGTTCCCGAGGAAAACAATAATAACGTTCTTATGATAATAGATTGCGCCACGTGTCTTTCGAATCATGATTGAATTATATTATTACAAGAAGAGAACAACCGAATTGATTGTCAAATTATAAATTAACGCGAGCGAAGCCGCGGGCAATAGCTAGTATTCTATAAAGATGAAAACACAATCCGTTCAAAGTCTGCCATAGCCAATTTTTCGCATTTCTCCTGTTTTTTTCAGGCCTTTCCGTTCGTAAATAACGGTTTTTTTACCGAATACTGTTATTTAACAATCTGAAAGTCCTAAGAATATAGTCGCAACCTGTAGCAAAATGTCGCACGTGTTTTAGTTTAGCAACCACAAATTCTAGCTCTTAGCAGAAGTTAAGCAATGTCACACTGTGACCTTCTGAGCGGTGAGTCCTCGAAGATTAGTTGTGACGTCTGTGAGTTAAACAATCGAGCATCAAACAGGCGGACCCTCGTAGATACAAACTCCTTGTGCCAGACAATTATCCGCCACTAGGCGAGGGATACACAGAGGCCTAGACAAAATGATCTTCGCAGTTCCAAAAGACTGACATTCGCAGTTGATTCATGTAGTTCTGGGGGCCTAAAATAGCCGCTTAAGCGGAATCATAATAGGATAATAATATGAATTACTTTACAATTCGTAAAATGATCACAAAGTGACAATTCATAATATTAACTGTGTATGTGACTATTTTAACAATTTTAACGTCTCTAAAATTCTTCATGTTATTATCCACATTTAATCACCGCATTTAAGCCCCCTGTCCTGACGGACTAGACAAATGGAAATAATTTTCAACGCGTTTCATATTCCTATAATGACTTTCGACACGATTGACATAAGCTTTTCGGTTAGTTATGTCAATAAAATTAAATTTTGACTTTTCCATGATCGTTGACGCTAGTATTTAAAAATGCCTACAAAGCCCACTCACTAATTTGCCATTTTCGTTTCTTATTAAAGCTATAATAGAAAGCTAGAATGTTCTTTTTGGTTCCTAATATTAATCTAACTGTACGTAAATAGATATTTATTAATCAGGAATTTAATTTAATTTCTTTACCAATGAAAAAATCATCATCATCTGCCTAGCCTTTTTCCAATTATGTTGGGATCAGCTTCCAGTCTAACCGGATGCAGCAGAATACCAGTATTTTACATGGAGCGACTGCCTATCAGACCAATGAAAATAAAATGTTTTTAATTAGAAACTTTTTTTCATACAAACAGTCATTTACCGTGAATTAAATGTTAGGACTTTTCCTTTTGGCTTTTTTGGCATGAAACACAGGTTAAATAAACCTAGATCGGGCAGGTCGCTGACATCTAAATTGAACTATTGAAAACTTGCGACTGTAGAATATATTTTAGTTATAGTTTACTTATAAGTACTTATAATTAGTATGAGAAATAATACTACTGCGCTTAAATGTACACTTTTTGTAATACTTTTTTAAATAAATTATTCTTATTCTTTTCATCACCTTCTTCGTAGCTTAATAGCCTACTTCATCTTAAACTATAGCCCGGTGTGTCCCATAACTAAATCCAATTGGATTTATAAACGGCAAGAGGTCTCCGGCTTAAAAGCGAACTAAGTTCATCTAGGTGCCTTTCTTAATGCGAATTTGTGAGAGTTGAAGACGTGATGGTCCCTCCTGTCGGCCCTAGTTAATACTTTGTTCAGATTTAATTTGTATGTACATCTTATCTTATATTTAGCTTCAATTTGGTGATCCATCTGAGTTAGATTGGATTTGATTTGATGGGTAATTGTTATGTTTTGTTTTGATAGGATACCCTACAGTATGTAAAAAGTTGCAAGTATTTTAAGGTTTATAACATAAGTAGATCTGTAGATAGGCATACAGTATCAATCGTTTTTAATTACAGAAGCAGTATTGTAATATGCTCCTCATAATCCATACGTCCGTCTACACGTCTAAAATGTAGTAGATTCTAATTTCCTACCGCAATTCCGTTTGCTAGCTAATTTAAATATTCAGTGTCAATTAACAAACAGAAATAACCAGAATCGTAATCAGGTTTTTCACGACCTCTTAGTGGTACCAAAATAAGTCTTTGAAAGCAAAATAAGTATTTCAAATTCAGATGTAATGCAAATTGCTCCAACGGCCCCTTGGCAGGGAAGGGTTAAGATGTTGTCGTAACTGAGTGTCGCCCTCGCAGTTGTTCAATCGCCTTTCCGCTGCCCTTATAATTGAAATGAATAAAGATTACAAGTGTTACAGCTCTCTGACATTTCGCAACCAATTTTCAAGCTATTTTTCAAGCGTCATACAAAATTACGTAGTGTAAAATGGTAATAAGAACCTTTACATTGAATGCTATCTAGATGCATATTTGAAATGTAAGTGTGGAAAAAAATGGTCGCGTTACATGAGATCTGGAGATCTATCGATAGCTTTAGTTCTAGACAATCATACATTGTCTATTACCGGTTGTCGTTTCCGACATAAAATTAAAATTAGAAAATGTCGTTTCTAGCTATCATGTTTATATAAATAGACGTAAACGGTGCAAGTACGCATGTTAAGTATTGTTATTGTATTTAAAACAAGTTCACCTGTCGACACATGTTGGCCCCAATTATTAGTAGTATTTATTGAAAAAACATGTTGGATTTCGAGTTGCGGTTAAAGTTGTCGCTGCATGATTATAATTTTCATTCTTTTGTCTTTACTAAAGGTGCATCCTTTAGTAATGAAAAAATACCAAGGCAAGTATTTAAGGTTTTGCTGCCTAAGTACGACCTATCTAATTATTTTGGCTAGCGATTGTCGAATCAGAGGGCTTAGATAAAGTCACACTCCTAGAATGTGACATTGTATTTTTTCCTTTGTCAAATATTTTGAACTAGCACTTCGCCCGCTAATTCGTCAGCAAAAATTGTGATAGCTCGGCAAATTTGGATGATATACATGTAATTTATAGCCTATAGCACCCACGAGTAATGTAGCTTTCTGCCAGTGAAAGAATTTTTAGAATTGGATCATTAGTTCCGTTATTGTTATTTAGTTATAGTTATATCATTAGTTGTTATTAACCTCCTACGTACAAACTTACAAACAAATACCTCTTTATATTATTAGTATAGATTGACGTTACGACTACAGAAAAGCTTAGTTGAAATACAAAACGCTTTGAAAGCGATGGACAGCAACGAAACTAACATCGGCAACGTAGATTCACGTGGAAGCACCCATTTTAAAACAGTAAACAAAACCTTACACGTAACAAGAGATACTTACTCAATATTTTGATAACCTGAAAGTTTACACGCTTTAATTAAAAGCATACAGAACATGCTCAATAATATAAAGCCGTATTCACACCCTCGCGACGCGAACAAGACAATAAACACGGCCGTACATCACGCAACAACATAGCTCAAAGTTATTTAATTATCGTAAGGAAAAACTAATCCGTGGCGCTTCAGAGAGCGAAAATTGCTCTTCGAGTCCGCTATGTCAGGTGCGTGTGTCGCTGCGTTACAATACAGGGTGGTGTGTTTTCAATATTTCCAGAGGAGACCGACATTTTATATTTAATGAGCCTTCAGTGTAAACATTTGGGTTAATGGTATCCCAGGATACTAATGAAACAGAACAAAACGAATATAACAGCACAGTATGTCGATTACAACGAAACTTAACCAATTAGAACTTCCTGTCATGGTTTCAATTTTTATTTCGTCAAACATTAAGCATCCCTACGTTAAAAAATAAGCATAACATTTACATTGTGTTATGCTACGTTTTTCTTTAAATGAAACACAAAAAGCGACAGGACAGCGAGACAGACTACAGGTGCGTGTTACAACCAAAAATACATATGCCTCAAGATAAAACCTTTATATTTATCACACACTCAAAACAGCCTCACCCTGTACCCACTGGCCATACTTCAATAGAGACTAGAAGCGGCAAGGAGCTGTCTTGTGCGACAATATTTATGCGCACGATATTAACTGTGCTCCACAGTATTAACTGGAAAACGTTTCTCAACTTACGACGTATATGTTGTCTAATTATATTATTATATATTGTTTGGTGGCAGCGTGATACCTGAACGTACTTCCATTATTTTTAGCAAGGGGAAAATAAACAATATTGCGTAAAACGAAATGCAGTAAGCGTTTGAATAAAGTTTATTGATATTCTGCAGATGCTTATTTGATTATTTATAATAATAAATTATCCCATTAATTATTCAGCAACAGTAGAGGTAGTAGTAAGTATCGTTGTTTTTGATTTACCAGTGGTTTTTTCCTCGTAGGGTTTAGCAGAGGTGTACCTAATAACACCCACATTTCGCCAGTTATGTTTAAGTCACATGCAATAGAAGGCAAGCCTATCGCCATCAACCGGGCTCAAATCCAGACTCCATGGCTGCTACTGAGAAATTCCTGATGAAAAAAATTCAATAACAATTTGCCCGACCTGGAAATCGAACTCAGGATCTCATACTCAGCAGTCGCGGTTGCAACTACTAGACCTACGAGCCAGTAGTAGGCCTATATGAATTGTCTTATTTAATTAATACTTAAAGTAAACACCAATTTTTTCATAAAAAATATGATTAAGTCTATAATTTTGAGGAAGTTTAAAAGTGGCCGGTGCCTGCGCCGGTGACTGAAAATTTGTGTGGTAATCAGTTGTCGTGGTATGGGCATGTGATGCGGAGGAATGAGGAAAATGTCGTTTTGAGTATAAATGTGGATGGATATAAGAGCATAGGAAGACCAAAGAATCAATGAATGGACTGTATGAAGGATGATATGGCACGAAAGGAGGTGTCTGATGGGATGACGAGTAATAGAGAAGTATGGAAGAAGAAGACATGCTGCATTGACCCCAAATGAATTGGGATAAGGATAGGAGAATGATGATGATAAATAAATCTATATTTTATATTTTTTTATATTCTTAACTTTAAGTTCTTCATAGCAATCTCGTAGCCTTTCGTAGCACCAACCTATTAGATTGTTTTAAATGTCTCTATCATCATCCTTGATTTATGTAGCTTTTATTTTAAAATGAGGTACAAACTACACACACTTTTCTGATTACCAAGTAACAGTAACAGTGAATGCTGCTGTCTATTCACCTGAGACCATCAGTATATTTTTTAATAAATAAACACTACTGACCTCTATATAACATTACATTATGATAATGTAATAATAGTTTAAAGAATTAATAACATAGACGCCACCTAGAAGCGTAATTATATCATGTTTATGTATGTAAGTAATCATACATTACATATTTAAAATTCTTTTAAAACGAGGACAATTTATTGCCACGTGACATGATGAGTAAAAAATGGTTTTTAGTCATTTGCATTGTATGTCGTCAGGAACTACTTTTTAAAGAAATAATGCGTAAAATTTTCCATTTATCTTGAATATCGAGGAGTAGTGAATATGAAGTGAAGGGAGCTCGTGGCTACATAATAACAGCCGCTCGGGTCAATCTTTAGGTTAAGCCGTGCTTGCCTAGGTTGGTCTGTGGATGGGTGACCACCCATTACATGCCGAGTTTCCTCTGAGGCCGTTGGTCCCGGCTGTCATATGTAGATCTTTGACAATCGTTAGGTAGTCAGTGCCCCAAAAAGTCTGACAACCAGTCTTACCAAGGGGTATCGTATTACCCAGTACTAACTGAGTTGTGGAGGTCAGATAGGCAGTCGCTCCATGTAAAATACTGGCAGTCAGCTGCATCCGGTTAGACTGGAAGTCGACCCCAACATAGTTGAGAAAAGGCTAGGCAAATGATGATGATCGAAGAGTAGTGAAATGAAATATTTATGTTGAGTGGTAACGGTAGCAACCTATGATTGACTAGTGGACATACAGAGTGGTCTTTAGGCATATTCGCCTGCTCGACGTCCGTATGTCACTACAGAGATACAGCAGAATATAAGCGTCAGGTATGCCCTATAGGTATACCTGACACGTACTGAGCTGGACACCCATTTGGTGCAACTTTAAGACGCACACAGCACCTTGTATACTCGTTATTTTATTTGAAGTATGTCATGGGGTTACTGTACTTCTTTAAGTACATATATTTTTCTTCTTGTGTACTGGTTTCTTGTTTTATATAGGTATGTAGTCTTGTTATTTATTATCATTTAATTGTGCTTCTGTGTGTTGTGCTATGTGTTTTGAATGCACTAATTAAATGGTTTATCTATCTATCTATATTTCTGTTTCTTCATCAACTTTTATTTAACGAGATTGAAAAAAACTGGGGGAAAGAGAGAATAAGTAATTGATTTCTCATTGGACGATCGTCTTAGATAAGATACCTACGTATCATCGAAAACCGCATCGGGTGTCCAAATGATTTGATTAAAATCTGGACATTCCATACAAAACAATAGCAGACTTGATGGTTTTGAGTGATTTGACGACGAAGCTGAATGAACTTTTATTATATTCTAAACATTAATACACCAGATTTGCTTCAGCTTATAGTCGCTCATGCAGAGACTGCCGATATCATTCCCATCATATCGGCGTAGATTTTGTATGATACGGATGAGGTCAAACGGATCTGAAGTAAAATTAACTATATAACGTGGCTTTAATGGCGCCATACTTCTGATATCTGACGAGTTTGTGCAGATGTCGTTTTCACCTTTAGATTAACTATTAAATTATCTCTGAAAGTGACTATACTACTTCATGTTACTATTTATGTTTTTCGCAATTAATCTTAGCACTATCAAATGTGATCCATTTTGCTCCGTTTAATAGTGTCAGTGTCATATGTTTAGCACTATTATTATGAAGTCTATTTACATAAATTACACTTAGTACATAATGTAGTACTTCGATAATCGTGTCACATAAACAACTTTCGCTAGAACATCAGGAAAATACAGTGGGTTCTGTACAAAAATAAATGTTGAGTGAAAACAACAAGATATTCAATGTTAAATTCTGAAACTTGCAAAATATTATTAAAGCTGAGTGCGACTGTGGAGTCTCAACACAAACCGGCCATGGTTTGTGTTGAGACTCCACAGTCGCCCTGACCTGTTCTTTGCAGGCACGGGTACAGGATTTTGTTTAGGAGGTCAATTTTTGTGTGATTTTACCTATCTTCCAGAAAATTAATTTTAAACAATAAAAATTTAAAAACTTTTGGTAATTAATGGGATCAGGCGTTACTTTGCGGAAATCCATGGTATACAACTAGAATATTTAGTTTTAATCCAGCCAAACTAGTTCAAACCAAATACAACACCAAGTAGTTTAAGATGGTAATAATGACGCATTTGGTCGGTTTCAGGAAGGTGGGGGAAAAAAACACCACTACCAACGCATTCGCTGAGTTTTGGTCGGAACACTATGGGAGTCATCGACACGAAGAAAAATCAAAATATTCTGTTACAGAGTGATAATTTGTAAAAGCAACTATTCTCCGTTATTCAATATGGTTTCTGATATCATCTTTGACATTAATTTAAGGTCGTATCATGTTTTTTTCCATGCTTCTCTTTTAACTGATCTCAGTGGTCATATCCTTTCTAGCCATATCATCTCTCACTTAATCGGTTTCTGATGTATACTTACCTCAAAGCTTTTAAATTATATAAAAATCTTTGGAAAAAAACAGCATACATAACTTGGTCTTAAGTAATTACTGAAGTGATTGTGTATCAA
This sequence comes from Noctua janthe, assembly GCA_910589295.1. Taxonomy (NCBI): domain Eukaryota; kingdom Metazoa; phylum Arthropoda; class Insecta; order Lepidoptera; family Noctuidae; genus Noctua; species Noctua janthe. Next base: position 8,289,469 of record OU342561.1, read on the forward strand.
GTGATTGTATATCAAAGCAATTTTGAAACAAATGTCACTAAAAATGTCCATAACAATCGTATCTCATTTTCCCTTTAAAATGCACATTGCGAAGTGAAACCAACCAACGAAGTTGATTTCGAAAATATTTTCCCAAATAGCTGGCAGGGGCCAACGATTGCATGATGTCCGAAATCGAAATCGGAAAGGGGCCCTTGGTTCGCCACGCCGGGGCCCCCGGGCAAATATAAAAATCATTCATATGGACAAAATAAAATTGCATCCCAAATAACCCGGTGTTCATCGGCCGAAAATCTATTAGCAATAAATATGAACTTTTCCGATTTCACAGGATTTAAAATGGCGATGGGCGACTGAACTTTAATATGAAATCTTCTTATGACTTTTCATGTTTACGACGACGTTGTTCAATTGCTTTTGTGCTATTGGTTAATTATGTCGTATTTTAGGTTGAGCTACTGTTAGGGCTGGCCTGGTGCACAATCCATAGGGTGATAGAAGAGAGATATGGCTGGTAGTTTGGATTAATAAACTTTTTGAGTAATCAGTGTGATCACTGACACTGTGATGTCGGTGCAGGTACTCATATTAATTAATGCTGCATCCTGTGGCTTACATATATATTGATTTAGATGCTTTTCTTCTTAAAGGTGCTAGCCACGTGCTTACGTAGGTACTTTTCAATGTTTTTCGTGTCTTAGGTTACACTTAAGTAGCTCTAGAAGGTTCAGAATCTTGTACACTCTGTATACTGTCTTTGAAAATTCTCGTGTATTTTCATTGTTTAGACTTGATGGGTTGTTTGGTGGGGTTGTATAAAACAAAACACAAACTGATAATTTTCCCTTTTAATCTTGATATTTTCATCTACGATACAAGGCACACACACAATTTTAAGTAAATTAATCATAATAATTATAATAGAAATAATAAATAGTTACACTTGCTTTCAGAACTGCATACTATTACCGAAATACAAAATAGGTACATTGAGAAGCCTCAACATCTAATTGACAAAGAAAAAACTATTTCTACGACAATACTGGAGCCGGCCCGAGCGGGCTCGTACACTACGTACAGGGTACTACACAAGTCATCGTCTCCTGGTATTGTCATTCTATTGTAACGAAATGAAAGTAACTGATACAAAAGTACCACATTCACGCCCTTTACACAGTCACACATGCTCAGCTAAACATTTATAGTAACAACTAAGTTTTATTCATTACGTCGTATTATCCTTTACAGATAATATGTAATTACTTGTATTAAGCGATCGTTTGCATCGGCGCTTGACTATTCACCGATATCCTCGAATACAATTCTTTTCCACAATCCCGAGAGGCGAATGGGACATTTCAACAGCGAGTGGTTCCACAAAATAACAGTAGGTGTCTCAACTAGCAGTACCTAGTTGCCCAATAGCCAAGCGCCAATAGTACGCCCGATACAATCTCTAAAATCTTACTTCAAGCTATTGAGACATCCAAAGTCTCGTAAACTAAGCATCAATATAAATAACACTATCATTTTATACTTTATGTATAATGTTAAACTACTGAACTTATTGTTAGATTAACTACCCATATACATCGATCTCTGCGTTATGGATATGAGATATAGCGATTATAATTATTTATACATCTTCTAGTTTATGAAGTTTTAAAGAAAACACTTATATTATATTGTACGCAAAAAACTGTCTCTTCTGTTTTCAGTCAATAATATTGAATTGTAAAAATGTATCCTTTTAAAACCACTAACTTAACGTATCTATCGTACACTTTTATGATTTATGAAATACACTAGTATCAGTTAAATCTAATCATTGCACTAAAATTGAATAAATTACACGAGAGTGAAGATCACAATTATTTACTATTGAAAGTAAAACATCATGGGGGAAGAAACGTGTACCTACTAATAGAAGTTTTACTGAACATATCGTAACGGTCTTTTAAACAAACATCTTAGGAACTTAAACACCTATCGTTTACAGAAATTGCGAGACTAGTGACAAACATTTTAGAAAAACTCTCGAAAAGCAGTCTTAGATCAATTCCAACAATTGTCTCAATCGATCACTGAACATTTGAATGTGACAAAGCTTATGATATGTATGTAGGTACAGAATGATTCGAAAATAAATCCAGATTTACAAGGGCGAATAACAATGGATACTTAATATATAAATATGGCATTTAACGATAAGTTAAAGGTACTCTTCATAAAAGATTAAAATATTGACGAATAAATTACTCGGATCGTCGATAAAACCGTACTGACTTACTCTAATAATAATATAAAGGGATATTTACAAATTTTTCTATGGAAGAAGAGTTCTTAAGACTTCGTATTAACACCACGAAATCTACATCTTACTTCGAATTCAATAACAATATTTACAGAGTAATCTCAATAACGAGAAGTAGTTTCAACTTCAATGAGATCGTTTATGCCAAAAACTTGAGTTGAATAAACAATCAGATGAACAGTTTGATGGGATTCTAAGATATTTTTGGAAGTATTTTTGTTTGAGTTCCTATTGAGAGTTGTGTTATCGATCGGAACGTTGAGACCACTGATAAGTTTATTCACCAATCTCGAATCTTTGGATTTACTTTTCCCTGAATTCGGGTTTGACGCTGATCATTGGTTTTCTCGATTCGTCGATTTCTTTGTCGTAATCTTGTTGGTCGGGGTAGTCGCTGGCCCCGGAGTGCGTCAGCTAAGTGGCCGAACTGAACAGCACTGAGTTCTTGTAGTAGCCGGCGCGGTCCGACAGGGGGCTCTTCACGTCGCGCTCCATGGCCTGCTGGCGGGACTTACGCTCCATCTCTAATTCTTGCGCCAGAGTTTCTGGTGGGAAAGAGAAACAGGAGTTCAATTAAATCGAAATATTAAAACAAAGAGCAGGACAGAATTGTAATTGACCTACAAAGAAATTAAGTTGTAAAACGAACATAAAAACAGAAACAATAAAACAAAAAGGCACTATCGGGGGGAAATGGGAACAATTTCGCACAGAGAGAACACACACAACATGTAGTTCCACGTGTGTAGCTCCGTAAAATGTCATTAAGTGTTTCGGGGAAAGCCCACTCACATCAAACGGACTTCACATCCGTATGGCACATTCTAATTTAATATTCGATATTGCCTTTGTTAAAAACGTAGCACTCACGTTCAGTGTTATTAAATTTCTCGTACAAGGGTTATTCGAAGGCCTGTTCCGGGTAATATTCGTTGTGTTACTGATGGTAATAAATGGAAATTATGAATCTGTTTCTCTTTAGTTTCTGTATTCTGTAAATGATGTAGGTGGATTTCCGCAAAAGCTGATTTTGTTTTTAAAAATGATTGGTAACGATTATTATTTTATATTTTTGAAAAGAAAAGGTTATTACATGAGTATTAGTGCTTTTTAAATGTGTATTTTTCGGATGACATCAACTAACAATCTAAATAGACGCTGTGATTGAAGTACAGGTATTGTATGAAGATTTCCGTAAACACTTTGATAAAAATTGCATGTTAAAAGACGAATTTCCGGGCAAAAGCAGCGCTGTAGCAAAACGTCGCAACAAATTAAGGCATAAAAAATGAAACACGTCTCAAGCACAGGACATCCTCTAATAAGATTTCACGAAAATTGACAAAGTTCGTGAAGAGGCAAAGAGTAGGTGAGGTAAGGCAATTGTCTCCGAAAACGTCGACGTTTTACGAAATATGCTTATTCAATTTCATGCAACGCTTGCCGCCTCCTGCAATTTACGAGATATAAAAGATATAAACGGAATCGCGTTTTTTGCTTACTTTGATGGAGCATTTTCTCAACGGGGAATTGAATTTCTCTTCCCGACATTCGTTTACAATTTATGCTGTGAGTCCCGAATTTATAACCTACACCAATTTTTGCACTTTCAAAAAATGTTTAAAACATCCCTAAACCGAAAAATAATTTGAATTTAAATTGTGTTTGCACCGCTGTGAAATTCGAATCAAAGAAACTATTTGAAAACATTCGTCAGTTGGAAAAACTCGATTATGATCCGATTTGTTTGAGTGTTGTGTTGCCGGAGGGCATCACACTCACAAGTGTCACCGTCGAGGGTTGTCCCGAAACAGAAACCTATTATCTCGGGCGAGATTATACGCCTAGGGCGTCACAATTAAATATTATACACTTAAAAGCTTCGGCCTTTGCCGTTTCACTTCGCTGCCACCCCTAAATGTCCCATTAGGTCTGTTTGAATACGTAATATTTTTGCATTTGCCGCTTCTAAAACAGAATTGCCGGTTCCTTTGAGAGCTATAATCTATTTGTTCTTTGAAACAACTGTAATGGTTGAGCGCTTAGCTTAATAAAAGTTATTCTTTAATGTTTGTTTTTTCTTTCTCCTGTCTCAAAATGTTCAACATGAAACGGTTGGAGTTGAAAAAGGTTTTATTTTTCCAATCAACAGTGACATTAACTTTCACGGAGAGTAGTTGATAGACAAAAACTTGTAAAAGAAACAGTTCTTATTTCGTTTTGATCGAATGGTCAAGGAATGACAAAAAGGGACTTCACAAGGTGGACGTGAACCGATCTATTTGAAAAGTAACAGAAATAAAACGATAGTGGACACTGATCGATAGTGAGAATAAATAGTTTTTTGTTACTACAATTGTAAGTAAAGCAATAAACTTTATGTAGAACAGTTTCACTCAAGCATTTATTATTAGATGGCATGTTGTGTCTGGGATCTTTGTTTAACAGTGTTAATTTTTGTTTATAGTTATTTGCATGTAAATTAGTTAATAGGGGCCAAATACATATTTGATATCTTTTGTAAACCAGTTACATGTAAATTTAGAACCGCTTAATGATGTAACTATCTAATAAAAAATCGAACTGTAGATGATTACTAACTAAAACTATTTGGTGCAAAAACTCTGCAACACCAAATAAATAACTATGTTTGGACAAAATACAACTCGTTGATTGCTCATTCAGCCACGGATCGTTAGACTTCATGCTAACAATTTTATGTGATTGTTGATCTGCCAAATACGATCGAAAAAAAATTACAGATCGACACAAAGTCGTCGATTATTTTTGAAGTGACGAATCGATTTCCTTATTCTAATCAATCAATCAATCATTTATTTTGTTAAACATAGGTATGGTTACAGATAACAGATAGTATATTGTCTAGAATATGTGCACTATGTTTTGCCAATTTATGGCGTACAAAATTAACAAATAAGGTGGCATGTCAATAGATTACATTAAGAACAAGAAAAAAACAGTCGATTTAAAATATGTCAGTTAGGTAAACATGTCATTACAATTTTAGATAAATAAACACATTTATACTTAATCAATAAATAAAATCATAAATGTTTCATTGGCAAGTCGGAATCATCATAGTACCTCTGTTTATCAGTAGTAAATTCAGTGATGGAGTAGTAACATCTATCTATAAGGAATTTAAACAAAGACCTCTTAAAGGACGCCAGACACTCTTTATTTCTGATAGCTTCTGGTATACTGTTATATATTTTTGGGGCCATACCTAGCACACTAAGCTCAAGCAAGATTAGTTTGGTGCTATTTGAAAGCAATGTTTGTGGAATTATAAAAAAGTTTATGTTATTTTAAAAGTTCATTATAATATAAAACTGTAAACAACAAAAAATGTGCTTAAAAAATTTTAAACGATGTATTTTCATGACATCTAATATCTTTGTAGAAATAATAGAAAGTACATCTGCTCATTATTTTTTAACAATTTTTAACGCAATCGACACCTCGGCTCGTTGTTAAAGCGAAATTAATTACTGCCGTAAAAATACAGAGAAAAAAGTGAGTTGATTAATTCTTCGTTGGAAATTTGAGAAGGCTGTGAACAAAGGGTTCGGTATAAACGGATGATTGTGGAGGGAACTATAGGTGGGCAACAACGGAGCCAACTGGTCGTCACAACTAAACTACACAAATCGAACGAATGGACGCAGTCGCGATGAAGTGCTACTGTTGCTGTTGCTCTATTGGAGCGCGACGAATTATACTGATTGGATTGATTTTCTATTAAAGACATTCTTTTGACTTTTTTATCCACAGAATCAATTCCATCGTGACTCGGATTCAGTTCGGTTTAAATCTTTATCATTGTCGGTAATATTGTATGTATTTCTATTTAGTAGCGTTCGGTCAATGTTATGATAATACACAATAAGTTGTCTACATAAAACGCTGAACACAATGATGCGGATGATTACAAAGAATAAATAAAAAAGTTAATATCGTCAAAGGTTTCGAGCGCACCTGTGCGGTACAATTTTATTTCCATTCATTTTACAAGCTCACCTAAAAAGTAGCATGGAGAAGTTTCCTCTTTATTAATTTTTCAACTTTATATTACTTATGTAACATCGGATGGTTTATCCGTTTTACAAGCACAGCTCTAATAACGGCATCAACAATGTTTTATTAAAATATCCTGATACAACTTGTTATATTAGAATTATAATCAATAATATTGTTTTTACATGATAAATTAGCATTGTGTGTATCTAATGGGAATTTATGACCGTCTTCTCTAGCTACCTTTGTATCAATCAATATAATGATGTATACGATCGAAACATTATCATGATTGATTACCCGTCCACGTTTCTACGTAAGAATTGTTGTCATTTTCGTAATTTTAATATCCCTCATTTCACCTATATTATATAAGTAAACAGTAATTACTCGAAACATTTTTGACTCGTCCCGTTTCTTATGAAAAGCACGTAGAAAAAAGTTTTCTAATTTACGAATAATAAAATATGTTTTTTTTTTCTTTTACCGAAGGCACTGAAGAAAGTTGATGAAAGGCTCCAAGTTTTAATTTTTGTTTTTCTGTTACCAACCTTTTTATATTTACAACCCTCTTGTATTTTTCTGTTTCAGCTTTATAGCTTTTTATCTCTTCATAAATGCATAGAGTTTCTTTATCAAACCTACTTTTGATTTAACATTCGGTGGCACGTGTATCAAGAAAGTTTAAAACACAAACAAATCTTGAAAGTAATAAACAGTACCCGTATAAAATAGTTGACCATGCAAATTCAAATATAGTAAAGCGATTCCGATTCGAACAATTGGTATTGCGTGTTCGCGTGCGTCTGAACACTCGGGGTAGCGTAACACTTAAATTAGTAGCAATTTCTACTTGAACAGACTGTCGGCAAAAGGCACTCGTCCGAACAAGGGAAACGCTTAAATCCGTATCAATGTTTTGCGAATTGTAAACACCTATTCGCCCCCTCAAGTTAATTTAGTACGTGGGGGAAGTAATAATAAAAAATTGGCTGCAATTGGGAATTTATTAAGAGTGTGTCTTGTTTTATATCTCGGTTTTAATGATAAATCTTGAGTTTTAAAACGTTACGAAGTTGCATACATGGTTTTCTTGGATAATGGACAAGTACTTTACACATTATTCAAAATAAAAATACACCAAATATTTGACTTCAATAAACGTTTAGTTGATTTTAAAGAGTATTTAATGGAAAAGCATATTTGGCATCAGTCAAGTTCCAGCAAGGGTGCGCCACTACTTCAGGTATGCAGCAGTACGTCGGTGCATTTTTAATGAAATTTCTGGGCTTTCCACAAAGCGGATATAAATGAAAAAAACCACGGTTTGATTCACCGATACGAGCATCAGATTTTTGCTTCTTGTTTCACCAAAGTTGAGCGCGTTGCATTTTTTGTGATTCAAATAAAAGTGGTTTTTGTGGGAGTACTGTTTTTTGTTTCGAACAATATTAATGAATTGGAGTTATAATCAGTTCAAGTTTATGAGGTTACCGGTATTTCAGGTCTTGAACGTCACAGTGAGGAGAGTTGATACAAGGTGGACAAGTTGTGTCAGTTTGTAATACAGACACACTATAATTCAAACACTGTTACTTGCTTTCACAATTTATGACTAATCTTACAGTGATTTTTTTCCTTGATTGTCAATTATAGTGAGCTCCCGATATTTTGACGTTGTTGCAAGAGACATCCCGCGATCATAGCGCTTGCAACAGCGTCGAAATATGTTCACAATAATTCAATTCAGAATAACACAACCTTTGTTGTAAGTTTTTCTAAGTTTTCCTGAATTGTGACATGTTGATATCCAGTCTAAGAGTGCGTCCACATCAATAATACATGTTATAAAACATGATTCAATAGAGAGGTTTGCAATGTTGTATTAATTAGACAAGTTATATAACAAAAGTTTTGTAAAATGTTACTTAATCTGGACGCACCTTAAGATGGCTAGTGGCTTTACTAGCCCTAGCTAGCCCTGAGTTGAAAAATAGACCACCGAAATCCAAAGATATAATAACGAAATCTTTAATAAAAAGTGTTTTCAAAATCATGTCTTTCCCCATCCATGCATTATGCATGCATAATCAGACACACCAACATGTTATATTAGAATTCGTTCATAAAAACGCGCCCCCAAAAATCACAATACAAACCGAGAGAGCTCGCATATCGTTGTACTTTTAAATACTTGACATTCCCGATACGAAAGCTATGCAATATGATGAGTATAAATTTCATTTCGTTGGAAAAATTTTCATCTCCAACGGACCCTTTTACAATCGAAAACCATACATATCCTCGACCATGTGAGTTGGTCCCGGAGAATTCAATAACGTGGTCTTATTAACATTCGTTTGGATAATGTCCTGATCATTGGAAAATTAACGTCGCAATTATTACTCGAAGTTGAAAATTAAAAGGAGGAGTAGAAAAAAAGAGGGACTTTTCTAATTAACTGGACTGACATATTTGAATACAAGAAAAAGAAAGATAAAACATTGAAAGGAATAAGATGGGGACGATACTGGAGATGACGATTTTTATATCCAACCATTTGGCCAGGTTAATTCCTACGAGAAAGTTTTAAATTGATACTTAGTGATTGCCTTCATTCTTTTGAACTCACCTAGAGTCTTCGGCAGAAATCGAGAGTACCAAATATTTTGATGCTCACCAGAGTAATTCTGCCAGAAGGCAGCTCCTCCGCTCATGATGTCAACTGGTGGCGGTGGGTAGTTCCACTGGGGCTTGTCGGGGGTGCGCGGGGGGTCCCGCTGGAAGGGAGGTGAAGCTGACGGGGGCTCAGCGCTGGGGGGCTTGCTCTCCCGCTCCGAACCGTTCTCCCGTTCCGAACGCGGCGTCTCTTGCGATGACGGGGCTAGGTTCTCTGTGGAAAGAGGTCACGTTTGAATAAGGTTAAGGACAAATGCAGCAGAACAATATATGTCGATAGTAAAAATTGTTGACTTTGCAAACTCACAATAGATTAGCAGTACTCCTATCAATCAAGTCAACACAGCCAATAACGTAGCAAACAGCGATTATGCAACAGAATCAACTCGAATGCGTGTTAGTTCAGAACCCTCGTTTCAAATGGTCTGCGAAACGATTTCCTGACACGGAGATTAGTACAAGCCATCACCAGCGTTCACCCACCCTTCTTACATCACGCACTCGACTCTCATCCAACGCCAATACGTCACAAATCACTTCCATCAGCAATCAAAAGTTAATCTTAACTACGGTACGTAAAGCTCAATGTTCTATGGGTGCTGCTTGGAACATTAGTATGTTATTAGGTGAAATTTTCGCTACACACAGATAGTTTGACAGACGGCAAGTTAACATGTCAGGGGCACTAACACATGTTGAAACTTGTTGATAGAGATGCTATTGACAATTTGACATGTTTAAGGTAGGTAACATCACTAACGTCTTAAAGGTTTAGTTAAAGGTACGTGGGATGATTGGTTGTTTCCAATCAGTATTTCGGAAGGCACAACTATATTTTGATGCTACTTACCAGTTACGATTCTGAGAATTTCGGAGGGTGCTCCTGACTGTTTGAGAGCCTCTTCTACTTTCTGTCGTCTCTTGAGTTCTAGTTCAAGCTGCTCCTGGATCATTTGCCGCTGTTTTCTCTCCTTCTTTAGCCGTTTTTGGTACATCACTGTTAAAAGAAACACTTTCGTTAGAAACGGCTGAAGATTCACATCGAGGTGGACGGTAAAACCTTTTTTATTTACACGAAAACTTATTTGAATAAAATTACACATAAATATTAATGTAACATTGTAATATCCAGCCCAGTTGTACCGTATCGAAACAACAATTACTTGGAATACCGCACGCGGAGCAAAACAAAACTGCGACTAAATAAACGGTTTTGCGTATGCGTCGTGCGCCATACTTCTCTCCACCTGCACCTACATAGCTACGTATAAATCAACCTCGACTAACTTTACATCTGTCTCTTTCCCTCTTACGTCACTACATACCGATCTTTATCAGAAAACTTAAGGATTCCTTAATTCACCTGCAATAACCACCTTACGTTTGGGCCATTTCTTCGTCAATAATCGCGCGATCGGCCAAGCATCGATAAAGTTTCTCTTTCTTACTTATGAAGTAATGATATTTACGTCTTCTTTACTCCGAAGTTCGATTGACGAATGATTGAGTCGGTACACGTGTTGATAGACGCTGGAGGCCCAGCCTCCGACAGGGCAGAGGGGCGGCGCGGACAAGGGACCAAACGATAAACCGATCGCTGGATGATTACAATTTTTAACCCAAAGATAATATGAATTAAGATCATGATTTGCATCGTGAAATTACGTAACTAAATACAAAAGTTACCGCAATTGTAACAACACTGAAGGTTTTTGAAATCACGACAAAAAAAGCGATTTGAAATGTGCCTAAGCTGAACATCGAAATAAAGACAAATATTACATCTTTTTCTTCAATCTTTTGCAACCCAATCCTGATCCCAATGTCTTTCACATCTCTCCTCTTCTATATCACTTGAAACAAATTCCACTCTCATTGAAAGTGTTTGTAAACAAATCTGAATATCTAAAGCCTATTACTTGTACCATCAGGTAAGTCGGGTAACAGTCTCGAGATGGCAAAAGATAGAGTTTTGATGGAGTCGAGCGGCGACCAAGATGCGAATAACTCGTGTTATGGAAACGGTATGAATAATAAACTAATAAAAATAAGACACGCCCTCTTGTCGTTGCGATGCTGGAGTGTTGGAACGAGATTTGAGTACCGCGAATTTGAATATTGTGGCCGTTTAATTTTGGTGGGAGCAAAAAATGTATTTAATGGAGTGAGAAAAATTAAAAGTAACCATAGAGTTATAATTATATGTAATATTAAAAACGTTATGCCTAGAGATGAAGCTAATGATTAATAATGTCTATATTATCAAATCTCTATTGTTAATTACCATCCATTGCGGTTAAACACACAAAAAGAACTAACACAAAATTAACCACTCTAGAGCAATGTGGAATGAAAATAAAATGAAAGCTCGTTTTCTCATTAAAGATTTGCTAGTAATTAATGTTGTTGCTAATGAAACGGGCGAGGTTCACTAGCGATCGACTCCTACGCATCATTTGTCATCGTACGACCTCCGACACGAGCCAGTAATAACATACGGATTGGAAAGTTCGTTTTTATTTCCATTCGCATTTTTTGCAACAGAATCATACATATTAAATCAGGATCTTGATTTTGTCTGATATTTCTCAACACGTTTTTTTCACCTTCTACCGACGTTTGTTTAGCAACTTCATTAAGGTCTGCACCGTTACCCACAATGTCAAAAGGTATATTATTTACACGACCGTACATAATTACTTTGTTAACAAAATTAGGATGGAAAGGTCCGTACGTTAATTTCTCGTCAATACAAAGGTCTACGTCCAAAGATCCGTTCAGTGGAAAATTCGTCGGACCATCGAGTCCGAGTATCGATTCTCTTTAACACCTCTGAAAAACAGCTTTGCACTCGACTGAAGCTTATTTTAGGATCTTTTCATCTCACTTTTTGTGTCTATTAACGCGTAAACGTTTTATTAATTAGCCACCGGCCAAACCTTTTCCTTACTTTGTCGGGTCTATATTTAGTTAGTCATTCTGTTTTTCAATGTTGATCAGTGATATGAGCAGCTGAACTAAACCGTCAATCAAGTTCTTCCTACGCATAATCCAGCGGCAGAAGCGCCGTCTGCGTTCATTGTTTCTACAAGTCAATATTTGTCTATAGCTCGTCGGCATCGCTTTGTGCTCCATAATCCGGCCTATTGCTTCCTCTTGCCAGTTCGGAACGATGAATCGTAATAATTCCTCAATCGATTATTTCATTTGACGCTGGCTAAACAAAAAGTTTTAATCTTTTGTGGCCGTCTTTGTAGTCGATGATGGGAGCAATTTCAAATAGTAGGGATGTATTCACCGACCGATGATATTATTATTATGGTAATACTTCTTTTGTTTCAATTGAATTCGAGTTCAATTTATGAAGACTTATTGAGAGCTCAGTTGTATTAATCAAACTCTTTTTAGTCGTTACATAGTATGAGTAGGTAGGTACTAATGTTTATGAATATGCGATCCATCTTTATTGCGGCAGAGTTGGCGTTAAATCGCGGTATTATGCATTCAAAACAGGACAATAACAAGACAAGGATTAAGAGAACACAACAAAGCTGTGATATGAAGCGAAACAATTCGATGACCGAGCGTATGAATAAAACGAACCACCAAAATATTGAAGGAATCCGTTCAAAGGGGAAAAAATGCAATAAAAAGCCCGGCCCGATACAGAACGAGAGTGTGGTTAAAAAGCAACGAACGAATATGGTTGCGAACATCCGCTGCAGACAAAAGTTTGGCTACTTGACTATGCAAATTATATTTGCAGACCGCCGCGGCTGAGACCCGATCTCCGACGTTTCGTTTCACTTTTACGTATATAACGTGTATTCTTTTCATATTTTCATCCGATTTCCTACCCCTCCGTTCATTTTGTTCCGTTTTTAAAGTCGCGGCACAATACCGCTTTCCGCGAGGCTTATTCGCCGCAAGCAGTTTCCTTGCAAGCGGCTTCTTTCTCTTGTTATTATACGTATCTTTTTATATCTATCGAGTTTTCTTTTCTTTAATACTTTTTAACTCATAAATGGCTGATACGGTCCCCTAGGGTTTGTTGCCCGAATAACATGTAAATGAGTCGGTGCTCGAGTACAAATTTAAATGGGTTCCTCTGTTATTTCGTTGTTTAGTTGTTTATCGTCTATAGCGATCGTTGTGTTTTAATCGAAAAATGCGTAATTTGTATAATTTTTGAAACATTTTAATTTATTTAATGTTTTATTTGGTACTTAGGTTTAGTTTTTCATTATGATGATTGTTATAATGTATTTAAATTAGCTTGTTAATTTACGAACATAAGCAGAGGTACATTATTTGTAATGTTCGAGTTTTTTTATATAATTGTTGTTGTTGTTGTTATTGTCAGATTACATAAGGGATTAAAGTGTAAAATAACTCATGTGATAACATTAAAAAGCCCTTTTTAATAAAATATTTCTTATTTTCTACTTTACCTTGTTTTAAACTCCAAGGGTCTACTGACAATGTTCAAAAGGTAAACTTTATTTACTAATATAACTAGTACAAGATATACGCGTGTCTTCTAAGTAAGTAAAATTGGTGGAGGCGCCCGCGCCGTGTCGCCTTATCTATGGCGCACAATGGGACCGGGCCGCGGATGCGGATGTACTTATTGCTTTATGGTACACCTACCCTACGCAATACAACACTGATACTTTATTTTTAAAAGAAAATAATATTTGGAAAAACTTTTTCGTAGAATGGTTATACCTACGCGAAAATGTGGACCAAAAAGAGGTTTTAGAAATCAAGTTTTGTTAGATTTTCACCTATTCATTGATAATATCTAGGTGTGCCAAATAGATCGTGGGTGTTTAATTTCTAGCTCTTTTTAAAATAAAAATAGTCTTATTAATATTCTACAAAATTATTAAAAACAGAGGGGAAAAACCTATTGAACGAGTAGATCACAAAATATAAAAGAACGGGTCATTAACAAGAGAGCAAAGAAAGCGCATTGTGTAATAAAAACAAATGAGAACCTTGATCAGTTGATCTTAATTGCACTAGTTATCTTATACCTTCTGTTCATTAAGAAACTATGTTCTACATGTACTTTATTTTTAGCACGCATGTAATAAAAATAAAGCACGCTTTACATGGTCTAAGTCACACACACGAAAACTACAGTGTAACAAAATCGAACACGTAAATATGGATAAGAAAGATTTTCCAAGCAATGAAAAATTCAAAAGCATTTATGTTCCAAATTTTCCTTTATAATTTATATGCGACACGATAAATATAAAATCAACAAAAATATATAATTATAAACATCGATAGAAGCCAATAGTTTTCCCACCGGTGCAATACGACGTAAATAAGCATCGACGTTTATGACAGTTGCTCCCCTACCAGTCGAAGCCGAACGATTTAGATAAGTCTTTTTATAGTTCTTTATTGAAAATAAATTGCCTAGAATAAAATCAGACACAGTTCGAATGGCTTTCCGATAGATGTGTATGAAATAATGTCTTTTAGATAAGATGTGTCGTTATCGAGCCGACGTATGTTACGTTGGGTTATGATGAGCAGATTATTATGTCGACGTGTTTCGTTGACTTTCGATAACTAATGTTAATGATTTTTTTTTAGTTGATTTATAACTTGATATTAGCTTTCTTTGAGGGGCCCCAGGAATCCCACATGTGACAAGTACTAACAATTTTAATTGCTGATTATAAAAGCAATATTATTCGAAAAAGAAGCAATAAAGTGTAACTGCAATTATAAATTACAAAGTTCAACACATAGTATTTATTGATTTTAATCATATTTGCAATTAAAATAAGGCCATATATTTTTTCATTAAGTTCAATTATGGTATTAAAGTAATATAAAACCGAACGAAGTTGCAATAAAAACTAACTCCACCACGTTGTTCTATAAGAACATTTGTCAAACTGTCCGCGCCACGGTCTCGTACAGTCGCTAACAGCAGTTTAGCTTTTTATCTATTTCCACTGTTTTATTTCGGTAAGCGCGATATTTATGGGGCGGGTGTCGCGATAGATAAACATTTTTCCTCAAAACTGTACGGATTATTGTTTTTGTCAGACAAGTGGGGATCTAAGTTATGAGTAGGGAATGACCTCTGCTGATAAAAACCTTATATTTTCCCTGCCCAAGATCGGACATGACTTTATAGATAATATAAATATAAACAAACAGACATACGCAGGGTGCTTCCATATTTCATGGCATTCCATCGTACATTTCAAACTTAGAAAATATCAATAAAGGTACGGAGGAAATTTTTATGAAAAAAAATAAGAAAAGAAGATCGCAAGCACTTTTATCAAACCGATCAAAGGGCCGGTCGGACATTCCGACTTCTTACGACGTTAGTAAAAAATACAATCTCTCTTTATAGTTACCATTCCACTGGTTATTATATCCGTATCGATACGGCTGAACTTACCGACCGTGAAATGCTCGATTCTCGATATTGCCTGCCCCCGGCACTACTACAGTAATTTTGGACGCTTTAAAAATAAAGAATTTACACAAAAAAGTGGTATTTATTATGGATAAAACGCTTCATGGATATTTACGTAATTACTCGTAACAAAAAGATAGTAAAATATTTGTAGTAACCTATCAACCATTATCAACATTTAAAAGCCTTCGTTTCATAACTTTAGAAGGTAGTCTCAAAACAGGCATCACCTTTTTCACAGTAAATGTGTATGATTGTAAATAATATCAATTTAATATTTATTAACGCGAATATCACTGACGTAGATTTCGAGTAATTGTCCATAAAAATATGGCCGACTAGTCCTGTCGACTTAACGATGATTGTGTCCGGAAAATAGTCGGCACTTCGCACGAGTTGTCATCCGCCATACAAACTTTTATTGCATATAAAAACATTGATCACCCTGTGTTTATTTATGTTTCTATATTAAATATTGTATTTTCGAAACCGGGTCACAACATTAGTAACATAATACTTATCAAACGCGCCGGTAAAAATTAGGACGGACAGATGAAATAAAAAGTAATCAATTCTTAGTAAAAAATCGATGCAGTTCGGGATCGAATAATGTATTTATTTTCGTTGGAATGGCTCATCGGGCCATGCTTCCTGCGACATCAGTGTGGTCGTAACGTGACACCTTTTATTAATATGCCTGAATTAATAATATTGTAGATATTCGTTGGCAGGGATCGTGAGTATCGCGTGCGAATGTATCGTGAGGCTTCAGTGCATCGATTTGAAAATGAAATATCGATTTACAATATCTAAAGGTTCTAGTAACCAGTCCCGACGTAAGATATTATGCGCATGTGTATGCACCACGAGGGCTCGACTATGTTTGTTTTACATAAAATACGACTTTATTTATAACAAACTATCAAAAGTGTACGATTACTCTGTCATTGTTAACGTTTGTGATTTTATTTTATTATTATGTGACTGAGGTCATTATTGTACATGATTAGTGCAGTCGTCATAAATTTTATTTAATCACTATTTACGACTTACTATTTAGTAGGTAAGATATTAATTGAAAATTCGAATTACAACAAGTGATATCAGCAGACAAAGTTCATGATGACAATTTAAAGCTTTAATTTCTCCACAATTAAAGTAAGCAATTACGTACCTGCCTTATTAATAAGACTTAAATTAACAGCACTAATATGAACCGACAGTTATCGATAAAGAAATGATTATGTATTCATATGCGGCAGATATACAAAAAGGGACTAATGAAACGTGACTTTTCACAATAATTAATGACATTTCATAAAAACGAGTGGAGCTGGGAACCTCTTTGTTCGTATAAAAAATATAAAGCTGTAAAACACTGTAGCTGGTTTATAATAAGTGGCCACTAGCAATTTCCAAGCAATAACGTAAAACACACGAGCGCAGGTAGACAAAACACAACAAATATTGACAGTGGATGATTGCACCACGTCCAGAGATCCCCTTAGCAAACTGCGAATTAAAATGGGGACGAGAAAAATTAATCCTAATGCGATTTTAATGAAGCTGAAATGAACGAATGCAGTAATGAATTGTTAAGCCGCCGGTTATTCGTTTTGCGTTAAAAGGGAGAGGAATGGAAACGAGAGAAACAAAACCAACCAACAACGTATAGGTACAGATTCTATGTAGCGTTTTGAATAATCTTGGTATAATTTGTTTCAGCATGTAGAAGCTCTTGAAGATTAAATTGATATATTATTCCCCAAGCTTACAGTGTGGAGAGTGTATTGAAGCGTAGACGAGATAAAATGTAATAATAATTAAGGCTCAGCATTGCACAAAGACGCACGCCTTAACATCGAGTATAAAGCACACAAGCGCTGAAAATGTACACCTGAAGTCTGTACTCGCTTTTGCATTAACGAATGCGGAAGCGGCGCTGTGCATACAGGACGCGTTGCACCCTCTCCCCCCACCACCCCTCCACCCAGGCAGCACAGTACCAGCACACCGAGCCCCCCCCCGCGCCCCCCTCACAGCTACACCTCTCGCTCGAACCAGACGCCTCCAGCAGCCTGTATGTCCCACCCGTGCGTTCATTACCTTCACGCGGCGGCGACCCAACAATTCAAGTTTGCTTTCCGCCACACAATCTACGCTACCAGACAGACTACACTACTCCCATACACCGGCCACTCGAATAATAAAGATGCAGAAATTAACCCGTCCACACTGAAAAAGAGGAAACTAAGTGAAGCTATCTCGACGTGAATAGAGGTAATGTAACGCGACCACTCGTACGCGAATGAAAGAAACGAGCTCGGAATTGCCCGCTTGTTGAAACAGAGGGTAAATGTCAACCGCGGAATAAAAACAGTCAACAGATAAATGCAAACGATAAACATACTCGCAAACTGAAAAGGCAGAATGTGAGAGGGAATGTTTATTTTTCTCTGCTCTGGATAAACATACTTTGCGATTAGAATAAAATTAGATTCCCGCGAAGAAGCGTTTACAGCTATGAGAAATCAATAAAGTTTGCGCACTAAATTTGGTCCAGCCCATAAAATATTCAATTACGCATAAGCACACATTTGCTAAGGCCAACAACGACCACGCGGCACCCCCATTAAAGACGCCTAAGGGCCATTTAATCGGTCAGTGGATGTAAATTCGCTGGCCCCAAAACAAATATCCCGAAACTAATAAGGAAACGAAATATGTAAATCGGCTGCCATATTGTTTCACAAGTGAAATCTTCCTTTAATCTTATAACAAATCCGCGTCCAAATGGCCGGTCCGGGCTGAATTTGAATATAGGAGGGTTGAGTGAAGGGTCAGGTCGAGGAACAACCGTGTTGTGGCGAGGAAGGAGCAAATGTATGCAAGCCACGCACGGAGGAGATAGCGCCGTAATGTTGTCCTATGCACATATTGCAGCAAATTAGTTGTCGACTTGTAAACAAGGAGGAGGAAAGTAAGGCCGCTAAGACGTCGTCGGTGGGTAGTTTGCATGGATATGAGAGCGGCAATATAGGGGTCCGCAGCTGCTGGCTGTACTCATTAAGATGTTTTATGGTCGGCCCGCCGGACCGTGTTGCCAATTTAAGATATTTCTATGCGGGACGGCACCACGTTAGTTTGGCTTCCGATTAGGGGATTAAAGTGGTCTTTTAAGGTATTAGTGTAATAATTGCTCGGCCCATTATGCGGTTAGCATTGTCCCCGATACTCCCTTGTAACGCTGTTAAGGGTAATTTAAGATCATCACATATTCTGTGTGTATGTACTTGTACACACATGTATGTTGGTGAGCGGAACGGAAACCAATAAAATGAGGGACAGATTGGACAGACGAGTGCGACAAAACAAAAACAAAACAAGTGCGCAATAAAATCGAGTTACAATGGAAAAAGACAAAGCTCAAACAAATTCGGTCCGATCCGTCGCGCACCTATTCCCCGCGCTGCAAGTAAATCAAAGGGTGTTGAAACTTTACACCCACTTAAAGCCGGACACAGTAATAAAGCGTTCGAACTTCATCGACCCTGGACATCAAATGGGACACCCCTTCTCGCATTTTGTACGGGCGAAATTAAAACTTCTGAGATGCTAAATTGATGACTGACTGCATGTAGATTTATATTCGTATTCGCTTGTATTTTGCCCCAAATGTTTGAAATATACCTGGTCCTGTTCCCTCGAAAATGATCGATATGGGTATGATTCTGAGTAATACATAAGTTCTGAGTAGAGCGATGCCCGTAGAAGTCCTACAAACTACCTCTTAGTTACCAACAGCTTTAAACGCTGCACAACTTGCTTCCAGAACTGAAGTGTCTCGTGTTCATCATTGTATCTGGAACAAGTTTCCACTCGCAGGGAATCGGAGAGGGTACTAATATTGAATTGCCTTTTGAACATAATATAGATAGACATGACATCACAATTAATAATGATAACTTTACTGCATAAAACAGGAAATGGACTCTTTTAAATTAATTCAAAAAGCAAACAGCAACGATTATCGTAATGGATGCATCATATCTAACGTTAAAGATCGATGAAAAACAAAACATGATAATCACAATTAAGTCCACCATTGAAATTCCTTTAATTAAAAATAATTGATAAGAGCAGCGTTACTGGGAACATTAAGTTTTACGAGCATAGGAAAGGTGTAACCCTACGTCTTAGGAATGAGTTACAAACTGCTTAGTGTCCACCCGACACCGGTCAGAGCAGTCGGTCACTCGGGGACAATAATTATAGATGACACTTTCAAGCTTTGAAACACAAAACCATTGAGGAATTAGATAAAAGTACTTCTCAACGTGTGTTTTGAGTTTAAAGATACATAATGGTAAAGGCCTTTTAGTGTAATTACTAGTTAGAATTAATTTGAATCATTCCTTTTTGTTTCTTATATATGAATCATTTCTGTCTAATGTGTCATCAATCGTCCGAACCGTCAACGTTACATCCAATTAGTTTGTAACCCCGACTAATTTTGCAATTAGCATCCATTCGCAATAACAAAACGACATCTCGCAAACGTAGCCAAGCTTAATCACGGCCTTATTAATTGTTTCTAAAGAGGTGATTTCATATGTACGCCCAGATTAAGTGTACGACCCGCACTCGGAACCGAGGGGTTATTAAATAATTTATTGTCTACTAACTATTCGTGAGGGCACTGCTCAAATGGTCCGCTAAGATTTCGCAAAGTCTTGTTATGGAATATTGCTGGCGTAAACTTTGTCTATGAAACTTAAATGGATTCGCACAGCGATACGATGAAGACGTCCATATTTTAACCTTTTGCTAGCGAGATTGTTTCACAGTTGAAACGCGGACGAACAATTTCATTTGATACATCAAACAGTAAAACGGGAAAGCGGTCTTGATTGAGTTTGGTCTGAACCTTTTATAGCTTTCAATGCACATTTCTGCCTGTCAGTGGCAAATTACGCAGGCTGCCCATTCACGCTCAAAAATCACTCTCAATTGAGTCAAGTGGGACAAAATAAAAGGTGAATTCATCATGGGGGTGCGAACCGGCGCCCCCTGTTGGGAAACCAAAGCGGAAAACGTATGTCCGGTCCATTTGTAAACACTAACAGGTACTGGCAGCTTTTTGACAGTTTATTAAATTAAATTGTATCGGCGATTGTTTGTGAGCTTGTGAGCGAGTTGTTTGTGAAGAAAACGTGTGGGAGTGAGGTGATGAATGAACTTTACTGAGAGATGTAATCAATTTGTGTTACAGGTCTGATTGATTTGTTATGTTTGTAGAGAGTTAAATATGGATAAACTTATATGAATCTACTAGCTGTGCCCCGCGGTTTTACCCGCCGCTTCTGACTTATTTTCTTTTTGCGTATGTGCTATCCAACACTAAAAGAATTTGTCAATTCGAACCAGTAGTTCTTGAGATTAGCACGTTCAACCAAACAAACAAACTCTTCAGCTTTATAATATTAGTATAGATTTGATAGTTTTTTCTACGTAGAGTTTTTCAAAGTTTGTTTTATTTTGTAAACAGTCACGCCAAAAAAACATTACTTCAAAAGAGAATACAAATACATTACTGAAAGTAATCTTCTATTTGCAAGTTAATTACAAATGGCACTAACTTGATTTCCGAAATTATTTACATAAATATTCCATCAGTAAACCGCGACGCAATCATGAAATATGACATTTAATGGTTTCCATAGTCACAAGCAATTATACAAAGAGCATTCTGTTGACTGTACACAGTTTTTTAACAATCAATTTAATTCTGAAACCAAATTATAAGCGCTGAATTTTAAAGGGTTTATTTTTTCGTTTAAACCAATTACTTTACAGGACAAAAGTATATATTCATATACATTCCTACAAAAACATAACCAAAGGTACAGTCAGCGAATAAAGTTGTTGAACACTGCGACTTTTAGACTTCATGATAGTTATTCCATACATTATATTTCAGCATGTCAAACATAAAACCATTAAGAGTTAAAATTGTCTAGTAACTCTACTTCTGCTCTGATTTTATTTAAATTTTCAGCTCAATAATGCAGATTTACAAAACTGAAGTTTTAATGGACTTTTTTCTGCAATTGTACCTACTTACTGGAAAACCTTCCTTTTGGCATTATTAATTACGAAAAGTTTGTAATCATAAAAATATATGTACCTACCTACTTATAACAACAGTCCATAAAGGTCATATTTAGTGCATTGCCTGGTCAGCGATAAACGTTGGCGAAAGGTTTTCACGAATCAATTTCGGCTCACGTCATTTGATTATCCCAGTCGTGTACACGTAGTACTTACATCGAAAGGGCAGGAGATAATTCATTTTCGTCGAAATATTGTCTGGTGCCCGAAAAAATTAAATTACACGCTTGTATCATTTTGCGAGTCGCTGTTTGCAATATGATGGATTAGTGCGGAATTTATGTTCAATTTTAATGTCCTACTGTTTGAATTGACGAGACACTTTAGTTTTTAAAAAGTTTTCGATACTAATGGAGTCAATAATGCAGAATACCTGATAAAAGTTTTCCGAGCAATAACAGTTGAAAAACTAAACATACATATTAACATTTCAGCAAATAGATAAAGCTGTAAACAAACGTCTAAACATTATTATTGCCACTGATTAGTTTGCTAACAGTAACACCGAAATCAAATAAACAGTTCAGTCAGTATTAGAAGAGCAATAACAACTTGTAGAAGATAAACAAGCAATGAGTCCGCGATAAAAAGCAATCAGTCGATAAAACTAGCGGAGCTTAGCTGAACTGAGCGCATAAACCTTGTGTTTGTTCGGAAATCAGATGAGAGTATAAATGGAATCATCTTCCTCGCGCCGACAGACGCACACGAAAACAGAATTGATTTTATTGTTAAAAGCTTCAATGAGTTTGATTTTCCAGTTTTAAGTTATTGAGAGTTTTGATTTTTCTGATAGAGGCTTGATTGGAATTGATGTTGAGTGACATGCAAGTAAGTACTTAAAACAATCTTAGCAAATACGAACCTTTAAATAAATCTCATTAAACGTTTAAAGATTGCAAATTCGAAACAACTCTCACAGACATACTAACTGCAGTAATAAAACTGCAATAAAACAAGAGCACTGCATCTGAACCATGCCGGAAGTCTATTTTTGTCACTAACTTAACAGTGGCAGCAGTAAATATGATATTAGCAGCAACTTTAATACGATATCCTGCAATCAAATCAGCGTATGGCTTCATCGACGTCTGCTACTCGTGTGTGGTCGAGCCGTAAACAAAGATCTTAATGATCGCACACGGACAACGTAAACAATTTATTAGTCCGCAATCGACAATCGTTTCAATCGGCTCGTGTATTCGATACATTGATACATGTTCCCTGAATCAAACCACTTCTCCATTTGCAGACGTGTCGATTTTAATTGCATCGCTACGTATAATTACGTAAACACGTTCTTTACATGTTTTCGAATACGTGTCAGGTTTTATTGCCGATTCTTTGATTGTTCTTCTATAATTATGCATTATTACTCGGTTCACTCTTTCATTGTATTGAATGATAGTGCCAATAAACTCGATTCCATCATCATATTTGGAAGTGACTACCACAACATGTCAATGCCTATGGCATTAAGTCCGCCTTTGTACAGTTTTTTTACTTGTGCATAAAGTTTTAATAAATAAATAAACATGTAAACAAGATTTCTTGACCATTTTAAGACTATGAACGTTTACTATGGTGTAAAATTTGTGATCAATAAGCGATTTCCCCGAGACACCGGATGCGGTCCGCCGTCCACCAAGTTCAATTATTATTGAATTTCCTATGTCCGGGGTGAGTGCCGTACCGACAACTAGGGTTGAGGCAATTCCTTTTTAACTTTCGTAAAATAATTTGGCTGTCTTTGATACAGTTTCTGATGGTCAAAGGATTTTTGGACACAAGGTATCAGATAAAATAAGCTTTAATCGAATGAATTGTTTATAAAGCTTCTCACGAAATCACTTCAGATACGATCACTATCATAGCTATAAGAAATCAGACTGTTTATTATGTTTTAGCAAAAAACGCCCTTCTATTAAATCAAATTTGATTTAAGAGGGCAACGGTGAATTACGTTTTAAGTGCACAATCGTCATGATTTACGTCGACTGTTGCTAGGACTTTCGATCTCTGAACCGGCGAGTTCACCCCTATTGAAGAAAATTATTTCCACAACAAAGAGTTTTGAATTAAAGTCCCGACTCACTCCAAAACTCCACTAAGACATTGGAGATTCCTGTTTTTGTTTGTTTCTATAATTAAAACGCGACTTAAACGCTCTTCCGATAATTATAAATCTACTTGATGTTGTTATTGCAGTGAATCGGATTTGCGAGGGAATATTTTGGGGCAATTTTCTTCGATTAGTATTGTTTCGGTGTAATATTTGGACTGGATTTTATCAAGTCACGTTTTATCCTTGCGGAGTCGGATTTAATCAACATTGTCGGGATAGCTTGCTCTTCCTGATCGATGATTTTCGATCTTATTAACTTATTTTTGACAGCATTTGGTCTAATTGCAGCCGCTAATGTGTCACCGTGGCGTTCGTCGTGACGAAGTGTAACGTTAACACATTCGCCAGTATTTCGTGAGCAGTATTTCGCAGCGCGGCCGGCGCACGGGTGGCCAGTGTGCACATTACCTTCGCCTGGTGGCCGGCTGACTCATTCCAGTGTCGCCGACCGCCAGTTTTGAACAGAGTTCTAACTCCCAGTGGTCTGGCGCTAACACGCAACTCCGCCTCAGTAGTTCATACGCTCCGTTGGGCAATTTGGAAATTGTAGCTTAAATTTTGCTAAATTTGTTCATTTGTACTCAACTCGCCTAAATACAGAAATAGTTTTGGTTATTAATTAATTGTTGATCGCGCTGCGGGTGCTCTCTCACCGGAACACACAAGTGCAAGTACATGGAGTACACACCCACTTCATAATTATCACGAACACCGAATTCATAGACAGCGTTGCCTTGTCTTTCTGATGTTCATTAGTCAGTAAGTGTTAATACTCTATACAAATTGTGACCTCTGTCAAGTAGTACCGATAAAGTAGGTATTGTGAAAGCAAACCGAGAATTGTACGATCAGACCACTGAAGCGAAATAGAGAGCCGTGTCAAAAACTTTCTGCTAATCTTATTCAAACCTAGACAATTATAATTACAGTTAAAAGCGACAAGTTTAGTATCGTGTTACGGACACGGCGAGCTGGCTCACGGCGCGTGCACTCAGTTGTATAATCGACAGCTCGCGGTGGACCGGACACGGCCCGGACACTTCTTGCCGTGTTGACTCCGTACCGTCACACTACCGGGGAGAGGCTTTAAGAAACATTGTCGTGATTTTGGTCAGCCATGTTTGGTTAAGTTTTGACTGAGTGCTCGATTGAATTACGTTTTGTTGTTGCTCACGATTAGGTGTTGGGTACTTGTTTAATCTATGAACTGGTTTGCTTCGTTACTTTTTATTTTTCTTAATCATGACCGAATTTAAACGGAAAGTAACTTATGCTGCCATCATACGTAAGTTGACTATTCAACATCACACTAAAACTGAAATTAAAACTCATGTTAAATGCGAATCAGTTTCGTTATTCATAATGAAGACCATAGATATACAAATTACAAAGTTCATTAGGTATTTCACCAATTTGCCGCTAAACTTCGCTTCAACTCCATCTTATTACACGAAACATTATAATATACATTGAAACCCGTTCCAACAATTTCACATACAATCATAAATTCTAATTTAGCTCGTTGGTGGATCTTGTTACCACCTCGCCTTCGGTTTTCCGGACTCATTGTATGTAACTCCCAAGACATCGCAGCCCCACAGTACGTATATACAAAATTAATTAGACAAAATCTTGGGCTCTTGTAATATTTTATTATTATTTCCTATGTTGTGCGAGATTTTATTAGGGCGTTATATTTATTGCTCTTCTCTTAGGTGTAATGAATCTGAATAGGGTCTTGATTAGTCGTTACTGTATGGATGTGTTGGCTGCAAGATTATAATTACACTAGTGGTAATTACAAGGTTGCTTACATTGTGAAACCTTCGTCGGCTTTCCGTTTCGTTATCTCACTACGAATGTTGATGGTTTGGTAAATTAAACGTCATGCAGTGGACTGCTATTTTCTTGATTATAAAACGCCTATCTTTGGATAGTTCGCAGTGTTTTAATTTGTAAGGAATCGGCTAGCTTCTTGATCACCTGGACGGAAAAATACGTCATATTTTTAAAAAAAATATGTTGTAAAGATAACGCTCCATTTACAATCGTACGCTCTTGATTAATAAATATTTTAATCATGCAACTTTGTATCGATAAAACTCATTTAATGTTTACCGAAGCAAGTTGAACTAAACATTCTAGTTGCCTATTAAACGTTTAACAGATACAAAGAGAACCGAAGAAGACTAGAACAATACTACTATCAGGGAAACTAACAAGATAAATTAAAGAAGTTGAACGCACAACAGCCCGCAGCATCCCGATAAGGAGAGGACAGAGCACTAGTTCTTAAAAGGTAGTCAATTGGTGTGTCCATCGGAACAACGGCACGGGTCCAACATCGTATTCTACTTAGCCATGAAATGTGTAATGCTTTGCGTTTCGTTTCAACGTCTTCTCGCCGCCCTTTGGTGTTACCTACCATTTCGCGACTTGTTCACTAAGTTATGGGGTGCTTTTATACACTAGGATTGGTTAAATCTAAAGAATATGGTGTAGGTAGAAACGACAATTAGAAATTGTATCTTGATTCAACCCTTTCATAAAATATTAAGATGCATCAAAAAGGGATTGCAAAACACATACATGATGAAACACAAATAAATGAAAATGTCTGAAAAATACAAATTTAAATGGAATGGATTTTTCAAATGCATAATAGAATTATGTGGATGGATTGTATCGGAACTGGGAGCTGACCAGTCGGTGAAATCTAATCATTTGCATTACTTCCGCGCTCTGACCTCATACTGCGCTTCATTTCACGAGAGCAGCCGCGGGACTCAACTAATCACATTTTGTGTACATTTGTACGGTTCTTTTTAAATGATTTTTGGTATTTCGGTCTAATACGAGCCTTAAAAATATGCTGAATATGTACGATTTCCAGAAAACAGAAGTAATGATTACAAAATTTCATTCCCTATCTTTCCTTAGTGCTCACTTTTGTTATTTACAACAATGTACAATTTCAATCTTTAAGAATCAGCGGTGTAAGGGGTGCGTTTTTCCGGTTCGACGTCTCCACTCAGACCTCAAGCGCACCGGTCCTACAGGCCCCGAGTGGTCCGCGATGGGCGCTGAAGCAGCTGGACCGGGAGCTCCTCCTGGAAGCCTCAATCGTGCAGGCCTGGGTGTCATCACCGGTCAGGCCTGCCGACATCAACAACGAGGCGGGTTGGTTCCAGGAGGCCATGTCCGAGATTTGCGACGTGGCAATGCCCCGAGTTCGGCCAGGAAGCGCCCGGCGTCAGGTGTACTGGTGGTCGCAAGAGCTGACGTCTCTGCGCAAGGCGTGCGTTGCCGCGCGGCACCTGTACGCCAGGCATCGCAGGCTCCGCATCCGCCCTCCGGATGCGGCAGCCATTGAGGCGGAGCTGTACGAGGGGTACAGAGCGGCGAAGACCGCCCTCCAAGAGGCTGTCCGGCGGGCCAAGAATTTGGCCCGCGAGGAGATGCTGGAGTCTCTGAACGGAGATCCGTGGGGGCGCCCTTACAAGATGGTGCGGGACAAACTCCGCACCCGGGCCCCCCCGCTAACGCAGAGTCTCCGGCCTGAGCTCGTGGAGGACGTGGTGAGCGTTCTGTTCCCTTCGCGAGGGGAGCATCCTCCCCCGCCTATGGCTCCGTCACCGCGTGCGGTGCCGGAAGCGGACCACACCGATGACGACTATGACGTTCCGGAGGTGACTGGGGTAGACCTGAGAGCGGCGGTACGCAGGCTGAAAGCCAGAAATACCGCCCCGGGACCCGATGGCTTGCCTGGCAAAGCCTGGGTCCTGGCCTTTGAGGCTCTCGGGCCCCGACTGGAAGGGCTCCTAAGCGCATGCTTGGAGAGAGGCCAGTTCCCGCTTCGTTGGAAGACGGGGAAGCTGGTCCTAATCCGGAAGCCAGGGCGCCCTGCGGACTCTCCGTCCGCATACCGGCCCATCGTGTTGCTCGACGAGGTGGGCAAGCTCTTTGAAAGAGTCATTGCCAACCGCCTCGCCGGGCACCTTGCAGGGATGGGGCCGGATCTTGCGGAACACCAGTTTGGTTTCCGCAAGGGGCGCTCGACGGTGGACGCCATCATGCGCGTGAGAGCCCTCACGACGGGGGACGCGGTGTCCCGGGGCGGGGTTGTCTTGGCGGTGTCTCTTGACATCGCCAACGCCTTCAACTCCATGCCCTGGACCTGCATTGCGGAGGCACTCCGGTATCACGGGGTGCCGACCTACCTTCGTCGCGTGGTCGGGGACTACCTGACGGATAGAGCCGTCATCTACCCCAGTCGGAGCGGAGAATGGAACCGGCGAGAGATGTCGTGCGGTGTTCCACAGGGTTCGGTTCTGGGGCCGGCCTTGTGGAACATCGGTTACGACTGGGTGCTGCGCGCCGACCTCCCTACCGGCGTCAGTGTAGTTTGCTACGCTGACGACACGCTGGTACTGGCGCAAGGGAGGTCGCACGAGGCGGCGGCCGAAAACATGACACGCGGGGTTGCGATAGTTGTGGAGAGGATCCGGCAATTGGGACTCGAGGTGGCATTGCACAAGTCCGAGGCCATGTGTTTTCATGGGCCTCGAAATGCGCCACCGTCGGGATCATTACTGATGGCGGGAGGGGTTCCCATCGGCGTCGGGTCGACGTTGAAATACCTAGGACTCGTCCTCGACAGTCGGTGGAACTTCGTGGAGCACTTCCGACGTTTGGCTCCCAAACTGGAACGGACGGGGGCTGCTTTCAAGCGGCTCTTGCCCAACCTGAGGGGTCCAAACGCCTCCTGCCGGAAGCTTTACGCGGGGGTCGTGCGGTCCATGGCCCTTTACGGGGCCCCGGTGTGGGCGCGTTCTTTGAGGCGGCAAGCCGCCCACTACCTGAACGCGCCCCAAAAGGTGATAGCCATAAGGCTAATCCGGGGGTACCGCACGATCTCTGGCGAGGCGGCTAGCCTCCTTGCCGGATTGCCGCCATGGGATCTGGAGGCGATAGTCCTCGCGCGCCTGCATGAATGGCGCGCGGAAGCACTATATAGGGGGGAAACTCCGCTGCCGCGACAAATTACCGCTCAGCGGACAGACCTCCGGCGTGATATCATGGCGACATGGAGAGAGCGACTGTCGCAACCCCGTGCGGGGCACGCCACCATAGTGGCGATAAGTCCCCTCTTTGAGGAGTGGCTAGAGAGGCGCCACGGCGCCCTCACCTACCGTCTGACGCAGGTCCTCACCGGACACGGTTGTTTCGGGAGGTTCCTGCACCGAATCGGGCGGGAGGAAACGCCCGGGTGTTTCCACTGCGAGGATCGTCCGGAGGACACGGTGGAGCACACCGTGGAGGTCTGCCCCGCTTGGGCGGAGCACCGCCGTGTCCTCATAGCGGCGATTGGCGGCGGCAATCT
Source organism: Noctua janthe (assembly GCA_910589295.1). Classification (NCBI taxonomy): domain Eukaryota; kingdom Metazoa; phylum Arthropoda; class Insecta; order Lepidoptera; family Noctuidae; genus Noctua; species Noctua janthe. Next base: position 8,318,636 of record OU342561.1, read on the forward strand.
CTCGCGTCCGGCCTTGGTTCAAGCCATGGTCCGGAGCGAGAGAGAATGGGAAGCCGTCACCTCCTTCTGCGAAGCAGTCATGCTAGTGAAGGAGGTGGCAGGACGTGAGAGGGAAAGAACCTCACGTCCCAGCCGCCGCGGGAGACGCCCTGGGCGCCGGGGGTCACGTGGTGGCTTCCGACCACCGTAGGCGCTGGCCTGTGGACGGCGAGTTATGGGCTAGCTCGCCGTCCGGCCGTCTTATGACGACAGGCTGTGTCGACGGCGCGTTCGTGTTCCACGCGCGCCTCAAAGAGATGTCAGCAATCAAGTAGGGGTCCGCATGGGCCGACGCCTGCCAGGGCTGCGGGACTGTTCGAAAGAGATACCGTGGCCCTGGAACACAAAGGGCAGAGAAGGAACATGGATGGGTTTTAGTCAGTACAAGTCTGACACTCCCCTCCGCTCCGCCCAGAGTGGGGGGGGGTCATTTGATGATTTCCCATCCGGAAAAAAAAAAAAAAAAAAAAAAAAAAGGGGTGCGTTTTCTGCCAGTGAATATTTTACGTAATAATAATAAATGCGAAACTTTGTAAAGATGGATGGATGGATGTTTGTTACTCAGTCACGCAAAAACTACTGAACGGATTTGGATGAAATTTAGCACACAGGTGGATTATCAGAACCTGGATTAACACATAGGATACTTTTTATCCCGGTAGTATCCCGTGGGACAATTGTCGAACTCTACGCGGGCGAAGCCGCGGGCATAAGTTATTTTTTTTAATAAGTAGATGACATGTGATTGCATGGGAATCTGCGAAGACATCTTCATCATTGACAGTACTATCAGTATTAGATATCTTCCCTCTGTATCCTTGAATTACATACATTGGAATCTTCAGTGTGCCACTACAGATACGACCGTGTAGCAGGGGAGCGTGTCCTGCATTCCAAAGGACACGCGTAGTCGCGTATCGGGAAAAATGTCACGTAGTGGATACCGCGGGTGTAATAAGAACTGAGAAGTATGGCGGAGAATTAAATAGAACTGATGAAGAAATTATACGATCTTGTAAACCCATATGTGACAGTGAAGAAGTTTTTATTAAGAAATACCAAAATGGCGACGCCATCAGTCCATATTTCAAGAAAGACCGAATTTTGTGATTATTTCGGCAAAAAAAGGAATAAGGCGGACGATTTTGGAAAAAAAAAAGCCATTTCGATGAAAATTACCCTGTTAACGGTCAAATTAGAGCTAAGACCGAAGAAAACAGATAATGAACACGAAGCTAAAACAGATTGAAACAATTTTTCCACGGCCACAGTCGAACCTCAAGAAAAAAACCGAATGAAACCACCGAAGCAACGTTCCAGTGTAAATATTTACCCGAAGTCGCCCACGAAAACTTTGAAGCGCCGGTAACTTCTACCAGACCTAACACTTGCAAAAAAATACCTGCCAGGCGTGAGCTGGTTTTGGGTTGATGATTCAGTATACTTTGATTATTTGATTTAATTTCAGAATTCATATTTTCTGTTACTAAAGTTTTAAATATCAACTTTTAGAAGTGTAGGTATTTTGTCCTTATCATATTAGTGTTGTCTTCTGTCATTTTTCGGGGAGATTTCATATCCTTCTTGATGCCTCTATTCTTACGGGAGTAAGTTGTGTCGTGGAAGACCACAATATAATTATCTTTTTCATGCTCCATTTCTCATAATATTTACATAAATCCTTATACCTAAAGATATTTGATGTAGATACTCGAAAACACGGGATGAAGTAGGTAGATAACTTAAATAAAACATTGTATTAAAGATCGCAAAATATCGTAATGAGCTGAAACCGGTCTGCCTCGGACGAACTCTATTATTATGGTTCCGTACATAACCTATGTTTAACGGTGTGCCTAAGCTTAATGATAGGAGAGACAATTGAATGTTTCTGTCTACAGAGAAATTAATAGGTTGCTTGAGACTAGTGTTTAATCAGGTTGTGACGGTATTATGAACTGTTCTAACAAAAATACGTCGAATTTGCTCAAGAAAAAATCCACAGAGCTACATATGTGCATTTATTTACTGACTTTTCCATCAATTACAAGTACAGTATTTTATACCTATTTCATCGCTAAAAATTGTGATTAAAAAGTCAATCCCATCCCAATTTCACTACACAACTGTCACAAAAAAGACTGTCTCTACACACATTATCATCCTATTTCTTGCGAAGTCTACTAGAAATTAAGAACTGAACCCTAAAAAAGTATGTAAGTGTTTTCGGTAATTGAATTCCATACACGGTTCGTATCTGGTCCGGTCCGACAGAGCGCGGGGTCGCACGTCGCCTCGCGGTCAGGATTTACCGTGTACTCGGAATATTTTTTCATTTTCCCACTCTTCGCGTGAGATATCGCAGGTATTTTTATGAGAACTCCGACTTCATTTGCGGATTCTTTTCCGTTGCTTACATGTTAATAGTGGCTGACACCGTTCACTGCTTCTTGTTGGGGTTAGCTGGGATTGGAGTGAAATGAGTGATGTCTATTATTTGGAACTAGCTTATGCCCGTGGCTTCGCCAAATGAAGTTCGGTAATTGTCCCATGGAATCGTACTACTGGGATAAAAAGTAATATATTTGTTAATCCAGGTTATAAACTATCTGTGTGCCAAATATCATCCAAATCCAGTCAGTAGTTTTTGCGTGAAAAAGTAACAAACATCCATCCATACATCCTCTCAAACTTTCGCATTTATAATATTAGTAGGAAGTAGGTTGTAGGTACATTAGAGAAAAGTTCGGTACTGAAAAGAATCGGGAATCAATCCACTAATTAAAAGCTTAGAAGAATTAATATAAACTTCTGACCAGCATGCTATGAACATCAACGAAAACCTAAACTACCTATCAATCCCAACACACAAGGTCCAATTCCTATTCATCTACAACGATTTATCAACAATCGAAATGGCTAGTAACATAGTTAGGCTGCACAAACGGACTGCCTGCCTGTAATAGGAAGCTTCCGTCTGCATCACACAATAGCACCGAGCGACGTCCAATGAGCATTCGACAGATCGTATCTATTAGGGCACAGTGTAGCCGAATTGAAGGACGTCAAATTGCTATACTGATTGGTTGCAGTTGGAATATTGTTTGGTTTCAATAAAGCTGTAGATACTATTTTAATGTTTGAATAGTGAATATTTTACTGCTACATAGTAAGAGAAGCGGTTTAACTATCTTTAAAGCAGGTACTCCATTCTTGATTTACCGTAAGTTGGTGTAACGGAATAGAGGAGATATATGTAGAAACAGATGGAAAATATTAGATAAAAATACCAACATACTTATAACTGAAGCAAAAAAAAACATAACAGCAAAAATGTTGGACAAAATGACCACCCGTACATTTCATACACTGCATTCACTCCACACTATTCACGAGTTCATAGACAAATGATAGTCCAGTCATCGTATTTGAAATGTGTATGAACTAATACAATTATCGTAGGGGAGCCCAGTCAGAGATAGATCGCACTGACTACTGACGTATGTTGATACGATTGTCCGCCTGTTAAACGATTTCATTTGAATTTGATCACTCGACTGTCCGCCAGTGATAATGTTTGTAGGGGCTGACTCACGTCAAATGTCCGTTTGCTAACAGTTTGATGTACATTCACGTACAATATGCAAATGCATATTTGCAATTGTAGCTACATGATCTATGTTTTTATTTAGATTGAGTTTAATGTTGTTTATAGGTTTTGTATCAATTATTATCTGGTTTTCATAGAGAGTGATTAAGTGAAAACAAATGATGATTATCACAACAATGTGTTAAAGACCATTGTTTCTTTAAAATCCTATAAATTATAAAGGTTTATTTATACTCGGCACTGGCCACAATCATCACCAGTAATAAGTAGTAATCGCCCGCAATTATGTGACGCTAATCAATCATTCGCAATCGACTTATAAATCTTTTGTGTCATCCGATTCTTATTTATCACATAATTGTAAGATGAGTCGTCCTAACGATCTTGAATCTGTTAGTAACACAACCTACATTATTTAGTTTCATTGTTTGTTGATTGCAAAATGTTAGATCATCAATCGAAGATAGAATCTCGTAGAAAATTCCAACTTTGTTAAGTTAGAATTATCTACTTGGATTTTCAACCTGATATTAAATAATATTTCATAATATGGCATCCAAAATCCACAAAATCAAAGCAACGCTTACTTGTTCCACATATACAACATACGAAGACGGAAGAGGCATAATATCAAATTCCACAATTCCGAGGTATATCTTTAACAGGCATCGATAACCCTCCATTCCGGACATAATGTACACATAATTGGCGTAACATTTCCATTGCGAACCCTTTCAAGACGCCTGTAATGTTGAGGCCTACATGTTATTTAATTACGCAATCTCGAGCACAATGAGAATTATACCAACTCCTTTACGTCTCCAATGCATGGAGAGGGGGCGACAGAGACGTATTTGAATAGAGGGAAGCGAAACAGTTATGATGGCAAAGTACTATTAGATGGTATTGTAAAAGTCTGCTTGATGGTTCATTTACATGATATTATCTGTCAAAAGAACTTGATTTTGAATAAGGATATTAATTTTCGTATCAATTTTTAGTAATTTAATGTAATTGTAATAAATGTGATTTTAAAGTAGTTTTCAAGTTTCATAAAACAACTACAAGATGTCGTGCTACAAACGGGAACAAAGCATGATTAAAACCAAATAATTGATATTTCTAATTGCATCCCTGCCTTCAAAAGGTTAAAGCCATGACCGGAACGCCTCAAAATCATAGGGCGAGAACTATGAAAGTCTTCCGATTTCCCTTCGAGCTCATAACATCCTCAGTAATGAAGGAGCACCCTCAAGGGTGTCCCTTACTGGGGGTGCACAGTCCGACTCAATTATAAACGAATGTATCAAAATGACTGAGTAAGATTTAGAAGACGGAACCCTGCCCTTACCTGAGAACTCGATACAAGATTAATCAACCCATATTTAGAAAACGAAACGTCTTGACGTTAATTAAATTCAACTATTGAAAACAGGTGGAGTACTCTTAAATGGTTTAAAATCCAAGCGAGGGCCTACAAACTAGAGCTATCAGAATCTAATAAAAAAATCTTCGCAAACGGCTGCCAGCCAAAGAAGTCCAATTTTCAATAGTAAATTAATTACACAGATTACAGCATAGTACGCCATTTAAATAGAACCACGGTGCATTACGAAAGCGCTAGATGCCCATGCGATACTGGACTATTCAATACAATATCTATTATGAATGAACGCGGTCCGCGAAGGTTGATTAGGCTCGTCGGCTCTATTCCAATTTTCATGGTGTACTGCGATCCACGGCCTGATTGATAGTTATTGCATCGCAGTAGCCAGCGTATTCCACTTGCTCTAGAATCACATGTAAGTTTCGAATAAATGATTATTATAATTCTACCTTTTGTTTTTAGATAGAGAAATCATATAACTTCATCTATTTATTTAATATTTACTTGTTTTAGCATTATCTACTATACTTAAATAACATCGCGTTGGAATGTGTATTTTATTATGTCGACAGAAATTAGCCTCATAAGAATCTTAAGATCAATTTAACCTTATCTTCATCAGAGATCGGCCATTTCACTGTTATTATCGATCAATTTTACACTGTTCAGTCATTTTAATAATCCTAAGGCGATATTACCAAACTCGATCGCTACAGTTTTACATCTTCGTTGATTTTTAGTAGAGATGGCAAACGGATCAAATATCTGTACTTTTTGTTTCATATTTCAGGAATTTTGAGTAAAAATATGTTAAATATTGAACAGAATGTAATAAAGAGTGGTAAATTCCGGTGGCACGGTGACTATTCATCTCAGGTTCGTGAAGCACTATTGGTTGCGCGAGCTTTTGTAACTAAAGTGGTATTTCACAGCGTCGACGCGTATACCGCTATCTGATGATTGGTTTTTGGCAATTAACAGTATTGCTCACGTCGCAATCGAGTTCATACACCGTGTGAATTATGTATGGAGCCTCCATTTCCCTCTTTGTTGCCCCGTTCTACTTACTTACACCTATACCGCACCCGAAATATTAAATCTTGTTCATTTGGTTGTATCCCACGCAGCGTGTGCGTGCAAGTTTATAAACGCTAACGTTTTTAGATCATATTTTGCATAAAAGTGCGAAGTTGCTTCTAGATTACGGTTCACTGAACATTATTACAATAGAAGATAGTAATTATAAGAAGTGACAGGTTGCGTGCTCGACACCTGTTGGCAAGGGAGCTGCAGAAGACCCTTTACACCATTGTGCGGGAAGAATGATAGATAGATCCAGCTAATAGTAGAATAGGAGGAGGACAGTGTCCAGCTGCAAATGCAGTTCATAATAAAGCCGGATTATAAAACGGAAGAGCCGTCGATAAAGGTGTTAGCACGAGTAGATAAGTTGTCAAAAAGCTTTTAAACTAGATCGAAGATCGCCAAATAGTCTAGGGAACCCATTAGCAGCGATTTCACGGCTAGTATAAACACTGTACAATTTACACTGGCTAAGCACTAAGCACCCAGTTTTATGAACATTATTACAAATTGTTAGTCACAATTTTGTAGTGTGCAGTAGTTAGCGGTCATATAATTATAATGCATGTTTCAGAAGCAATAATTATTTTCATTATACGCAACGACAAGCTCGCAGCCTGTCGTCCCTTTATTAACATTTAAATTTATATTACATTAACAAGAGAAATGTCTACCTTGATAAAATATCTACACTACCTTTATGTCGTTTGTGACATGTAAAATCGTTCTCAGCTTTGACATGATGCGAATTAACGCGTTATTATTTAAAGTGTAGAGCTCAATATGGCTCGTCCTATTGTCTTCAATAGAATTAAACCCTTTGTCTCAAGGTGTCAGTTCACCGTTGCCGTGTCGCCTGACATTTGTACAAAGGTTACCTCCATTCTGTCGGTTTTCTTTTTACCGGCTGACATCACGTTGTAGCCGAAGAAAGGGTGGTATTGTGTTGTTCGAATTAACCTTTACGTTTGTTTGGACTAGAACTGTTCAATGATATCGCACTACAATTCATTTCATTTATAAATTCAATTATGACGAACCCTATGTCGATACTTGCACTATGTAAAGCTATTTTAATTTCACAGATTACGAATTATGCCTATAGACATTTTCCAATTATGGTAGCTTTGACCCACAGCAATAAATGTACGTCGTTATACCACAAACAAATTTAAACCTTCAATGTAGCGAAGCAAAATTGTCTTAATAAATAGCATAATTATGGTGATTACGTAGACGTCAAAGGAACCCATAAAACTATCAATGAACCTATAAATCGAAGAAAACGTTGGAACACGCGAGCACCGGGCTTGGGAAAGTAAAGAAACAAATAGATAACATTAACAATAAGAGACGGTGTGAGGTTATAACGTGTGAATATACGTATAAAAATGGAATTAATTGAACACCCACAACACATCCATAAACAATTATGGAAGAGGCGCCGATGGGTCGGTGGCACGGAAAGAAAATTGGCAACATAAGGCACGCCGTGTAATATGAGAAAATAATAGTTTTAATGTTGGAAATAAATAACGCGGCGAGAAGGAAGACAATGGTCCCGTAACAAGATCTCCTGTTAATTGTGGCCAATGCGGAGCGGACCATTCAACCGTGATTTATGAACGTGTTTGAATTAAGCCCTATTTGTTCTTTACGGAATCTTTTGCTTGTTATCGATGGGTTTCCACATATTTTAGAGAAGACCGAGAATGCAGTAACATTATCCTGGGCTAGATTCAGATGTTGCATGTAATTTAATACCACTCACCTCGCATTTTCTGCTCGTCGAGAAGTTGCCTTTCGAGGTTATCTTTCACTTCTCGTTCCCTCAACACATCCATTTTCAGTTCAGCTGTAACAATAACATTAATTGTTAAATCACAGTTAAGGGATATCTAAAAAAATGTAACGTGATTAACTAAAGAATTCGTTTCCTCAGAATCAATATCGTAAAGTTCAATAAGATAAATCCAATGAAAGAAAATGTTGGCATAAACAACGTTTTAAGTTAAATAAATGGTTCATTGTATACAAAAGGCATTGTATAAATTTAACAGTGAGCTAAACCGGTAACAAGGCTTCAGCAAGGGGCCGATTAGGAGCATAAACACGGATTAACTCATTCGGAATCCCGGTACTATTGTGAAGGAGTCGAATTGAGAGATTTGCATAACTTTCAATTAAACCTAACCTGACGGAAATGATTAGGGGAGGAAGTTCCGATTTGTGTGTACGTACCACCTCGTACTAAACGTGTAATGTGACGATTGATTGGTGAAATAATTGACAAGATAGAAGAATAAATGGATATTTAAGACACATCACATTTTGCTGGGGTAACTGTTGGAATTACTGTACTTAACAAAAAAATTAGACTCATTTAAATAACGACAATGTAGGACACGAAATGACCTTATAATGATACTCACGTAACAGTTTAAGGTAATAGCAATTTTCACACAATATCAAAATTAGCACCATTTATAAAACTATCATTGCTATAAATTCTAACTAAAAATAGTTCAGTGTCAGGCTCTAATTGGCTGCAGGTGATACAAATTCATTAAGTATGCAAGATAGCATATCGACTGTTAACTATAATAACACCTCAGTAATTTGAAAATTGCAATGACATATTGTTTAGGCATTTAGAAAATTATTTATTTTTTATTCCAGTTCGTTTCCTTTATTTGAATTTATTGACCTCATTGTTAGTCATTTGTTTCTTAATTGATTCTATGCTTTCGCTTAATTTAAATCGAATGTTACGTCACGGTCCTTCCAGAAAACTATGGTCCCTATACTTACGTAAAACATTGCATCTACTAAACACACAGGACCCCAAGCTTTCAATCAGGGTAATCTCGCCATCGATAAGCGCCTAATATCACGCCATACGTATGTAAAGTCATCTCAGGAGTCGAATTTGAATAGAAAGAGGTCATGCCCGTTTAATTTGGTCCCTTATTCAATTAGGTGCCTAAGCTGCGTCTATCTAATGGAGGTCGTAAGGGGATCTCGCTGATTAACTCGCGTTGTTAGCACCTAAGGTTACTAGCGCATTACTTGAAAGATTTAATTTGAAAATATAGCTGTGAGGCGCTGCGAGGTCTACAGCGAGAATGTTTTCATGGGAAAGTCGTAATAGATGCTTGAGGACAGTTTAATGAATTTTGGACCTTATTTTACTGTGCGATTAACTGTTTTAGCAAGTTCTACGATAGGTATATATCAATAGTTTAACGGTGCTTTGGAGCCAAATTCAGAAATCACTTAATTAAGCTTTGAGAAGTCAATAACGAAAATAATATATTCTAGCTAACGTTGTCATGGGCGGAGTCGTCTGAAGCAAGAATCAATATAACATAGCGTATCTACATTAGGATAAATACACAAGTATAGACAATCCAGGTTATCGAGTCGGTCCCGCAACTATCTTGTCCAATACAAGGCGAACAGTTTCGCTTAATAATTCCGTTAGCGTTTTAATTATTCCCGCAGATTCGATGTAAGGTAACAGTCTATTAAGAACCGCCGACGTATCTGATAATAGTTGTGTACCGACAATGTTGTGTTCAAATTGAGGTGATTTAGATGCAGGAAATTGGGTTATTGATTTATGAGATGAGCTGGTACAATCGGTGTTAGAGTAAGTCAATATTGATGAACGATTTGTTACAGATCTTTTCAATACATAAGTGAAACTTTTGAAGACACTTTTTCTTTTTTTAAGTTTCAACAGTTAAAAGGAAATTACTTGGAAATCAAAAACAAACTACAAACCAATACAGCCAATTACCAGTAATTTCAAAAGCGTCAAAAGAACTGCTGACCAGCGATACGCATCTACAATGATACGAACATACGAGCAAAGAGGTAGCCCGTTCGATACTCATGCCATGCCGTATCGACGAACAAAAATCTTCGCGATAAACCAGAGACAAGTTAACTTGCGCTCGCGCAGCTTATAATAAGGTCCCGAGATATATGTATGAATATCGCACAATAGCTATCTGGGATTGTGATCTTGTAAATTGAAACGTTGGCTTACTCATCGTTTGTTACTAATATTCAGTATTCAATCCAAGTTTTGGCCTTCAACACTTCGTGGGCTTCCAAGGCTTTTGGGCGTTTGTTTTGTTGGGTTATCATCGAGAAATACTATAGTTTGTATCAATCTCTTTTACAAGCAATAAAACTACATGAAAAGCCGAGAGAAAAACATTATCTAAATTGTGAGCACAAAAAGTTTAGCAGTTTTGTCGTTACAGACAACTTGTTAAAGCAACCTCAAAATGGAGGAGGTGCTTCTTTTTATCGATTTGTCATAAATCCCAAGCCACAACATCTATAACAGTTTTTTTTATGAATAAAAAAGCGTCAATCTCGAGACCGCATCGGTTGCGAGATTAATTTCGAATCAATCCCGGTGTATGCTGTAATTTAAGGGGCTTTTAGTTAAGAGTGGTTTCGCACATGAGACGTAAATTACCTTTGTCGAGGGATGGCCATTAAGGGCCCGCGTCGGTATGCGGCGTATCTCAGCATCTCGCGATTTGCGAGTAGAAGAGCCTTAACAAAAGGTGCTCCCGGTGGTCCTTGCGTACTTAGCAACCATCTAAGTATCTCTGTATTGTTTTAATACAACGATAGAGATGCTTCATATCGATCGATTACTGTGATTAGTTCCCTGGCCACTCTCGATATGAGTAATTATTGAATATCTTACAATAATAATACCTCGTCCTAAATCGAATGAAATAAAAACGATTAGATGCTAACATCAAAATTAGCGACCCATAAATCATTAGAACACAGACACTAAGAAGGCAAAACAAAACCGATCCTATGAAAACGTTTATCGATAAAAGAGAAAACCAAAACATAAGCGGAACACTCGATTATTAAATCGATCTTTATATCGGATCAATCAAATTTAAAACCTGATCGACTTGCGTCCGACGAAAAAATTATTACTTTATAAATAAAATAACAATAAAAACGATGCGCTCCGTTCAAGGGAATATATAATTATGGACAATTATTATGATATCGAAACTCAATGGTCGATAGATGATTGAAAGGATCGAGACCCATAAACAAAAGGATCAATTTTGATTACGCAATTTAATAATGTTTCGAAGGTAAGTAATTAGCTGATAATCATAATCGATACTTAAACGATTTTGAACAGGGAAGATGAAAATTTAAGTTGGCTCTTTATTTTTTTTGCCGGCAGTCAAATGTGATTCCCGAGTCAAGAGGGGTCGCGGGTATAAATTCTATTTCTCTTCAATTTCAGTGCACTCAGCAAAAACAACAATAATATTTAAATTTCGAATATGACGCCCTTTGAGACATGCTCTACGAGATCAAATGCGCACAGACTTGTTTAGAATAACGACTCCTTGGAGATCCGTTTCCATTGCTTCTGATTCAAATTCGCTGAACTGATTGAGAAGGAATAAAGATATCATTAGTAGCTACAAGTTTGGGCAATTTAAAAGGTGTTAGACAAAACTGAGAATTTATTACCTGTCTGTGAAATAGCTTAAGTACAAAGAACGAAACGGTTTAATTTCAATGAAACATAAGTCATAGGGTGAGCGAATTAAGACATATTTTCACAGCCCCCGCCATCGCGAACACGAAGTTGAGCTTGCAGTTAAAATAACAATTAAAGTCTTCGTAAAATTTACGACTCAAAACTGGCAAAATAATTTAAACGAGCGTTGCGGCAGAGGCGACCGAAATGGGGCTTTGAATTGGGAAACAAAAGTATGCATTCAGATCACCCTCCACACTGTCTTCAGACGTTTTAACACGAATGAATCGGAAGTCTTAAGGTGAAATTTTAATAGTAATAGCATAAGGAAATATTACTCACGAATATTGTTGATTTAAGCACTTTTAGAGCTTAACAAAGACGCCTGATATGATTTATACAGAATCTTTTATGCTCGGATTAAAATTTGCCCAGATATTTAGGAGTCGGGCATCCCTACTTATAGATTAAGTATAAACACATTAACTGAATTGACGATCCTCTTAAAAAGGTAAATTCAAAGTAACGGTAATGGTTGTCATGGCGCGGAAAACGAATTTTCTTCCCTATGCCTTTTTTTAAATTTACAAACCGGCAGCAATTTTATTTTATTGTTATTAGATTTTTCCGGCTTACGTCACACAGCGATGTCACTGCGGAGGATTATTCCCGCAGACTCCACGCTAATAATCATAAGAATTGCTTCCCTTTATTATGTGTGAAATTTAGAACGTAAAATCTTTTGCAGCCGGTTCTTTATTGCGGAAATTTTCACCCTACACAACACGTCATAAGAATGCTTTTTAAAAGGCAAGCACACGAGTGCCCTTCATAAAAAACACACTTGCTAGTACTACTTTATTTGACGGGAAGATTTTGTCATACATGTGTAACACATAATTTTATGAATATATTATAAGGGATTTGCATTTGGTATGTCGCTACCGACTCGTCGGTTTGACGAGCGTCGTAAACCTCGCCACTCTTCTATAGCCTTATTACTATGGTAAAGGTACAAATAATGAAGATGTCGTCGCAAAATGGATTAAAAAGTAGTAGCGTATCGAGCGTGCACTGTCTGAATAACTCGTGGTGTTATCGGCGCACGCGCACCCAATCTGCGATCGAAACACACCGGATAAGATTATCCGGTAGCCCTGTATTATTTTAATGAGACTACACGACTCCTCGAGATTCGATACGATACGAAAAAGCTTAGGTAACGAAGCGAATAAAAAATATACGGGTCAAAAGAGATATCAACCGGCCGCGGCGAGATGACGGGACGGCCGACGGGAATACTTTTCCGAGAGGGATTTTTAAATTAGCCACCGAACACGATAAACTTGTGTACATCTACATACCAGCTGACGGCAGATCGGCTGATACCATTATGTCTCTGGTAAGGCACCGATTAAAAAATATCCACATTTATAAGCGTACAACATCTGGTGGTATTTAAATAAGATATAAACGCGGAGGTCCGCGAATGTTTTGCTTTTCGACTACACATTTTCTTCCCTGGTGGATGCTCCCCTCGCCGGATATATTGGTATTAAAAATGTAAAGGAGATTTATGCGAATGGCTCTAAGCTTTCATTAGTTGTTTCTTATGCGGTGTTTTTGCGGTCGCCGCTCCCTGACCGGTAATTTTTCATTTTTGTGCAAACTTCCCGATGTTTTCGCGGCGTACCTAAATTTAACTGCATATAAAGAATATTAATGCTCCTCCGAGCCGCGGGCAGGTGTACGCTATGACTTATTTTATTTCAATTCCCCATCTGCATTGGGAATAGAAATTGCTAGAAATGTTTTTAATGAAAAATAATGGAGCAAGTTCTTTTAATGGAGGAAGTGGAAAAAAATACCTAGCTCCGAGCGCATTTTTTGTTGGAGCGGCATAGATAATACTAAGTTAGAAACAACAGATGCAAATATAACTAGAGCAATAAACAGGACTATCAAACATATTATTCCGGCTTGTAATTCCGTATGTAAATTGGCAGTAGAGCAAGCGTTCACTTGCCACCCCATAGAGACAATATACGACCACTGTAACTTGGGCTCGGATTATGTTATCAAAACTAACAATTGAGGATCTTATTCCTTGGCTAAGGAACTACTCGTATCCTTGGGTTACACGAGTCTTAAATATTAAGAGCACTTAGATATCTAAGTTACCACAAAGTTTAAGATAACTATCAATACACTTTTAACTTCAGCATAAATATAACTTCACGCCTATTTGACTGGTTCATTTCGGCATGGTCTATATATTTCTATTTTTTTATCTGCAGCTGGTAATATTTTACTGACTAGATTTTTTTTTTATGTTTGTTATCAGTTAATTCTACTTCTTTTACGGCAGTCGCCGCATTGAATACGCAGCAGTTTCACACGTACCTACGGAATCCAATTACTTTTAAAACGACGATTTTAATTAGATAAATAACAGAAACTTCTCTATATACTACCCTCAACGTGACTTCAGCCCTATTTGAAGAATCCTCAATAAATAAGTTTAAATTGGCGCATCCACATATTCTATAGTAAGGCCACGCGCACACCAACGCGAACAATTCGGCGTGCGTCACATTAAATTATTTCAGCTAAGTAATTCCGAGCGGTTAATTATTGAGCACAACCTGCGACGAGAGTTGAGAATGTAATTATTATTAAACTTTACGATTGTCTCACTTTACCCCTTTACTTTACCTTTCTGTGCTACACTGGCCTATCCGACATGAACCTACAAAGGAATTTAGACTTTAGCACAGAGACGATTAATTCAATTTTATACACCTCATTGGGAGACTGTACGTTTTCCGTTTGCAAATCGTGTTACATTAGATCCGGAGATCCTAAGGGAGTTTCTTAGCTTGTTGTGGTACAGGATTCATATTTGAGCCACTGTCTATAAATTTATATGTAGGTATGCATAAATATGGATTGTTATAACTTCTTAATTGAAAAACAATTCTATTTTAAACTTTATTACTTAGTTGGTAAGTAATGTAGGTACCCTGGGGAATTCTGATTGTCTGTTATTCGCAGCTTTACTGTTTAAATAAGTGTTTTTCTTAATGAAAATCTGGAAAAACGCTTTTCAGTATTTCGATAGTTGGGGTTATTTGCAGTAAAAAATATCTCCATGGCAGAGCCCTAACGTGATCTCCTTAAAAGTTATTATTATAATTGAGTGTTTTTAAGAAAATACCGAAATTTGTATCTAATAAGTAGGCAATTTAAGTAAAATGGGTAGGTAACTGTTTTTAATCAATAAATAGTGTTTAGTTGTTTCTAGGAAATGTATTATCACTACAAAAGTGCTTTTATGACAGTTGGCACCATGATTTATGAGTATTGGCACTCTTTTCAATAACTTTCAAGTCTCACGAAAAATTATTTGTAACTTTTGAACTTAACTGTAAAAAAGTACTATCAAAAAATTACCCTGTTAACCCCAACTATCGCCCCGTTTCGTTTGATTCACGATTTTTTACCCACCCTGTATAGATCGTACAATTTTTTCCTTAAAGAAGTTATTCATTAATTGGTTTTTTTAAGGATCGTTGACTTTTATTGATTGAATGTGTGTGAGAAGTTGGTAGTTGCACCACAGATTACAAATACATCGCATGAGTGGCTTGATGAATTCAACAGTAGACTAGTGATGCACCCGCGGGCGGTGGAACATCACAAGTTGGCAACCCTTCCCAGCTCGATGAAATAGGATTATCATTCTTAAGTAGATATGATACAGAACACGTATTATCGACAATACTATTATAATGTGTGTATTTCGAATAATTTATTGAATTATGCATTATTCACTAGTTTTTGTAGGACTATTTCGAATTTTATGTTTAGGTCCGTATTTAATTCAGGTTGTTATGTCCGTTCATAAGATTAGATTAAGATTAGATTTCAGAATATTCGTTTTATAATGCTGATTACTAATGTAATCAGCATTATAAAACGAAAAATTAACAAGAAATTTAGTATTTATTCTCTATTCTATATCTATCTATTATTTTGAAAATAGAAGACAAAAGTAAAACGAGAAAAAACACGAGCAACCTGTTACGAAAATTCATTTATTTTCGTTGGATCCCAGTTTTGATTATTTTTGGTGTTGGATCCCACAAAACATTATTATGTATTTCCATAATAATGATTTGTGGGATCCTACGTAAAAAATATTAAAATTGACTAACAAAAAATGAATAACAGTAGCAAATGAACTAAATTGGTTACCAATAACCCAATCAAATGTAACACAACCGCGTATAGAGCTTTACAAAGCGACATATCAACAATAGACCTACGTCTGTATAAAAGTGAAATTTAATATTTCCATTGTTAATATTTGAGCACTACGCCCCGGGAGTACCACGCGCACAAAGTTTTCCCCTAAGAAAATAAGGATAATTATTTATCCTTACATAAACACGAAAGAAGCATTTTCTGATACAATAACAATAATTGACTCATGCCTTATAAATATTCTATTTAGAAAGTGTACGAAAACATATTTATTAAGACTACGAACCTTTTAACGGGAACATGAAAATGTCACTTTGAGGATTTCGCTGACACGTGTAGTCCTCCAAATTTAACTTTTACGCGGCAAGATACTGGTCGGGTATTATTTGAGTCTATTGACTCGCAAAGAAGAAGAACTTGTACGTGTCGTGAAAGCTCTCCTTTTTATCGTAAAAATCTTAGTTTATCATTGATCGGTAGTATCTTTATAACATGGAAGCAAAGACACTGTATGAGCGCTAGGTAAACCACTCTACATAATCTTTTACCTATTACCGTATGATTCTGTCTAAGTCGTGTGATGACTTCTTGCCAGACTTATATCAGAATCTAATTAGTGTCCGTCCACGTAACAATTCAGTTCACACTACTTCACAGATTTACACATGCCTGTAATCCAGTAAGCCACATTCAATATCTAAAGTAGGCCCCGCTAGATGGCGCGCGTGTGGTCGAGTCGCGTGCGCAATGTAACCGGAGCGACACGCGCAAGTAATCCAATATGGCCGCCCGTGTCTCTCGCGTATCGGTACATTGCTGGAATGGCATTTTAATATCCCGCACTTAATGTCACTTATTGTTTACTTAGTTCATCGAGCGAGCCAAAACCACAATGCCTTTAGCTTTAAACATAGCTAGAGTTAGAACTTGCTAAACAAAAAGTTTCGATGCGAGCTGACATAATAGTGGATCTTGGATTTAGTAAGAATATTCTATAATGCTCGGTAAATGGATGTAAACAAACAAAGATTGCATTAACCGATTTTTGCAGCACACCTCGGTTGCACAATGGTGCGAAAGCTGGCGCGGCGCGGCAACAATGCGTCGTTGCTTGTATCTGCGCTTGCGCATCTCGCGGTGGCTCGTTAAGGCGCTGGGGGCGGTTGTTTGTACTGCGATGGGAGCTAGCTAGCACAGCTGAGTTATGAACTTATGACGGCCGCTCGTGATGAACACCTATACTGACAAATCCTGACTGTGTACTTCAATCTAAATGTTGTGTATAATCAAACTGGCAACGCTAAATCAATTTAAGCGGCTATGTCGTAATTTTACGCAAATGCTGCGGTTTAGCAAGCTTTTGTTGATACTGGTAGATATTAGGTTTTAATAGAAATATGGCTAACGATATTATTGATTCGGATAGTTAACTAACATTCTGGAAACATCAGCAATCATCAGTAAATGTGTCATCAAACAAAAAAATCCCTAATCATATCATAAATCTGGTCAATCAGCAGCACAAATGTAAAATCGCACATAAAACAGTAATTTAGCTTCACCCCGATAATGTCGGGTCGTCAGCATTGTAAAAGCTTTCATATCAATTGAATCCATTAGCTGAGTACACAAGACTTGTCTGTCTATTTGCTCATCAGTTTTTATCATTGGCCAGTTCATGTTTGTTCGATCGCTCACTACGTTATTGATGGGCTGTTTCCCTATAACGTGTCATATTTGCAGTTTGGTGACGTCATTTGCGGCACAAATTACAGGTGACAAGGACTTTTGTGTTTGGACTTGGAGCCATAAGTACAGCGATTAGCCGCAGCTTATGACCTTTTAACTGAGTCAGTTAATTAATTTAAAATTTTAAAATAGAATCTTGCCCTCCGTTATATTACCTAAAAGTCTTTAGTATTAATTTATAAAAAGATAAAAAATGAAATGCCTGCAATAAAACCAACAACTTTAAAAAAGTTGGTTCCATTGATTACGGCTAGATGGCGCTGCGAGTACGCACATACCTCAACTGAACAACACCTGCAAACTTCACCGACAAGGTATCACTCGTCTTACATTACATTCTATATTTAAATTAAACGCTTTCTTAAGGCAAATAAATACGAATCTTGACCGAAGCACCATAAAGTGCTCACGGGCTATCTGCGCGCGCGCCATTTGTCCGTTGACCAGCACTTAGCTTAACAAAAACTGATAGTTGTTAAACAAAATAGCGTAACAAAACCGAGGCAACAAGATCGGACCATTTGGTACAGAAATAAACTAAGCAGTAAGAATTAACAGGGATAAAGGCTTAAAAGAGTAGCCGAAGCAGATTTATGTCGCAGTGATCGCAATCGGCCGGTTCACCGTGTTACAGGCGTTTTGTTTTTTAGTTTCGATCAGGAATGCGTTGATGTACCGCTTTCGGAATTCTGTGTGAGCGGAAAGAAAGTTTTTGTTCTGATTTAACAATTTTAGCTTTGTTTTCTTTAGTGTTTTTATTAATTGAAATAGTATTCAAGGGCTCATTGTGAAAAACATTCCCAAGCCGTTTAACGAAATTGCAACTTATTGACTTTCGAAGCCTCTAAAAGCTACACAAAAGCGGTGCAATCTGAAAGCCCATCACAAAACATGAAAACCCGTCAAAAACCTCTTTCGTAACATGTTATATCAAACTACCAACAAAACGCACTTGAAAAGGCCACAATATGACACCTATTTCCCATTCATTGGCACTCTATTTACACGTACGAATCGACACCAGTTTATCACGCACTCCTTTGCTACCCCTCGCCCGTTATCTGATAAGCCGGTGAATGCAAAACATTTGTCTGCTCCAACCCATTCTGTACTAGTGTAAAAATTGTCAGCGACTGTACTAGATAGTGATCTGTCATTTGCGACTGCGAGGGGACCTAGCCGACTGTGTTTGCTTAGTCGCTCATACTTATGAAGGTTTTTACTCCTTTCAAAATGATTCCAGTTCGCGTGTTTGGAATGGAAAACAATTTCTGCTAAGCTTTTATAAGCCTTTTCTAAAAGTATGACGGCGAAGGAATTATTTTTCTAGAAATAGCAGTAATTGGCGCCCGGTTCTCTTTGAGAAATAACTTATGACCTTTAACCGAAGCAGACGCTAGCAACACACCCGGTAAACGCAAAAAAAAAGAAGGCGGCCACAATTATGACTATACACGTAACCAAGTTGATAGAGAGCGCAAAAGATGGACTCGGCACTGATTGTTCCTTACAGAACAGTAAAAGGATTAAAACAAAGAATCATATAGTAGGCACATAAGAAACATAACTGACCAACTAAAGCTCGATTCAGCCAGTAACACCTATCAATTGAGTCGGAGCGGAGTGAGCGGCCGATTGCCGTAATTTATATAAAAATAATTTCATCGGTAAAGTTCGCCAGACACATCGATTCGAAAAAATGTTTCATCAACAATAATTTTATTAT
The DNA here is from genome assembly GCA_910589295.1 of Noctua janthe. Classification (NCBI taxonomy): domain Eukaryota; kingdom Metazoa; phylum Arthropoda; class Insecta; order Lepidoptera; family Noctuidae; genus Noctua; species Noctua janthe. The sequence goes on from OU342561.1 coordinate 8,338,044, forward strand.
CGTAATAACAAAATTACTGGGTTTGCTGACGTACGATTTTCATCCTTAAATATATGAATGTAGGGTGTTCGTTTAACTTTTACTTATATACCAGGGGGAGAAATGGAACCTTTTGTTAGCCTATAGCATTATTATTTCTCATTTTGTTTTGTTTATTAATACAATTGGCTGGAGGCGCAATATTGATATTCAAGTTTGATGATGACTCGCGCCAGTCTTCTCCCTGAGCTCTGTATTTTTATGAGTTTTTATAACAATTGTGTTTTGTTGTTTCATTTTCATTTATGCAAACGCAAATTGAATAATGCTGTATATTTTTAAATTCAAAATATCAAACACTACATTGAAAACATTCTAGCATTTTCTTAGAGTGCTAATTATAAAAATAAAGAAAAACGATTTGAAGACTACTTCATAAAAAGTAAAGCACAATGAAACAGAATAATTTTTACGCGCCGTTCTCATACCATAAAGCACGGATTATTTCTCATGGAGAAAACGAAATGACGTGAATAAATAACTCGCAGAAATATCAATTAAACAATTATGCTGTCCGAATGGAATCGTGTGTAATGATAGTGGGCCCGGCTATAACTCAGGCGCATCTGTACTACGGCTATTTGCAAAAGGCACGACATGCGCGCGCGCACAGTACCCTGCCCTGTCTCCGCTCTTAGCTTAGCTTATCTATTATATTTTACACATTTTATACTACTAATTTAACATTGTTCCACCGCAAGCGAAATTCCACCTTATTCAACGATTTTATCGCTTAATTCCCTGCATTTAACTGAAACAATATACTATCTGGGTCATCGGTTTAAATTTTCTACAAAATGTGCAGTAAAAATATCAGAGATCCGCCTGCAATAATTACGAACATTAGAAACCCTTCTAAATGCCTAAGGCAACAGGTGTCAACGACGCAAGAATTTTTCGTGCGTCGAAACTTTATGTTAACGGCCCTGTAGATATCAGAGAATATTTCTTAAGCACTAAAGGCAGTAGGTCTCAATAAATAAAGTGCATGTTTACGTCGTAGTTAATTGACACAAACACATAAATACTCGTATTATAAAACGCAGCCAGGAGCGGTTCCATACGTGTTGGGCGCACATATCATACAAGTACCTATAATGTACAACAAAACTGCTGTTTACCGACTATTTTCTAATTTTAATAATTTCGCGTAATAACGCAATAAATAGACAACATATAATGCGATGCAAATGAAACGTGTGTCGTTAATACGCGCTCCGTACTAGAATGTAGAACTTACAGGTTAAAATACGTGATCTTAGATCCTAACAGCGGCTAATCAATGTTGCTTATACGTCAGATTACGCAGAATCGATTCACGCGAGATCTCGACTAATATCGATTATAACATTTACATCGATACGGCTTCCTGCATGTTACAGTGTCTCCGTATTATAATCTATGATAATTTCATATGTAAATTCTGAAACGGTGCTTCAATATTTCTGAGAAAGTCGTCCCCACCTACGTATTTGCTACTCTTCAATGTTCGCAGTTTAATAATATGGACATTACTCTTTGATAACTCGCCATTCAGTCCAGAGTGTTTCATATGATGTGAAGATTCTACATTTTCCTATGAAACCACTTCTCTCTTCGGAGATTTGAATTTTTTTACCCTAGAAGGAATAAATCTTTCTTGTGAATGTGTTAACTTGATGAACTAGCAACTGCTGAACAGTAGTAACATTTTTCCCTTGTTTACAATAGGAATGCTGACGAAAGACGTCAAGTAGACCAATGGGTGAATTTCGTCTGAAGACCAACATTCCAACCTCCTCCTCTGCCTAGCCTTTTCCCAACTATGTTGGGGTCGGCTTCCAGTCTAACCGGATGCAGCTAAGTACCAGTATTTTACACGGAGCGACTGCCTATCCCTTGGTAAGACTGGTTGTCAGACTTTTTGGGCCACTGACTACCTGTAACGACTGTCAAAGATCTACAGATGACAGCCGGGACCAACGGCTTAACGTGCTTTCCGAGGCACGGAGGAAACTCGGTATGTAATGGGCGGTCACCCATCACGGTAGGTTAAGCCGTGCTTACCATCCTTGGTAAGCACGGCTTAACCTAAAGATCGACCCGAGCGGCTGTTATTATTTAGCCACGAGCTCCTCCACCAAACTGTTATAATGTTGGTGGAGGAGCTCGTGGCTAAATAATAATATCAGTCCTTATAGTTCCCTCATCCTACATTGACAACTAGGTAATATATAAAACTGCCTACCTTTCTCATAGCTGATCTGCCTCTCCTGTTGCCTGGCATTGTCTGCTGCGACTTTGAGTAGGCCCTGTATGTTCCTTAGCAGCGTCTCGGTGGAAGATACCAGGGTGTCGGCTGTGGGGTCCACGGGGACGTTAGGTGGCGTGTTCGTCTGCGCCGCGTAGCTCACCGGCGCCGGCGACGCCGATACCGGCATCTCACGCTCGCCATCGCTCAAGTCTCCACCTAAACAAAATGAAGCTGTTGATAAAATATTGTTTTAGGTATCATTGGAATTTTGTGTAATTTCGGTGTGCGTTTGGAACAATGAACATGTTTTGGGATATTTATCGGACAACATCAAGTTAGGAGGTTTTACATTTACTAGCTTAAATAGTATAATCAACGCTCAAGACAGGTGATAATCTAGGTACACCTACGCAGAGACTGGTATTTTTCGTAATTATGCCCTAAATACATTCTGGTAGCAATTTAGCTTCTAAAGGAAGACTAACATTAACGTTGACTTCTGCACATTTTTAGCTAGTCGCGGCAAAAAACAATGGACCCAACTCAGAATTAACATATTAAAAATTAAGGCACTGAATCAGAGACCACAGATTCAAACGACTATAATAAACGATTATTAATTTCAATAACAGCTTCATAAGAAGTCATAAATGGGTGGTGTATTGAACAAAAAAACCTCGCAATACCGACAAACGAGGATATTCGAGAATCGCGTGCATGTATCATTCGGTTCGCAATTATTGTTGCGATGCACATCGATATCGCGTGGTGATCATCGGCACAAGGCTTTGATGGAGTTCGCCGAGCGTGGCCTGCTTATTCGGAAATACATTTCGAATGACGTTACTTTCACGATCGTAAATATTACTTGTCACACACAACTCAATTGTCAGTGATAAGGTGTAAATGCTTAAAACAAGCATTTACACCTTATAACACACGTTTTGAATCTAGTTACGAAAATATTGCTATGTTTGTTATAAAATGATTTTGATTGAATTGTTGGTAAAACCTTACAAAATGCTCTCAAATCCAGGTACGCACTATGTAGTTTGGTAGTAATACTTCTTCGAAACGATTTCGAAATGGAATTTTCCGATAGGTCGTCTTCATGTTCACAGAATAGGGATACCACAAAGCCATTCGACACCGAATGGGCTGTCTCTAACCGATTTATATGCCCCGCTGCACTATGCCGCAAGTTATTCGCTACGAGGACGGCCCAGCTACTCGAATATTATATCGATTATATTCCATAATTACTCGCCTGGCATTTCAGACAAAGACATTAATTTGTAAAATCTGATGTCAAAGGCACCTTTAAATTTTATGACGGTATTCACCTACTAAGAGTACCACGATAATACTCTGACCAGTGAACGTGATGAAATATAATAGGTATTTATTATTTTTAAAATGACGAGATAATTACAATAATGTACGCCTTATGTCAATAACGGACCTCACACGAAAAAAAGCTTGGATTGGCGTCTCTCACGGTCCAAAATAATCTATCGATACATTTAATTTAACTGACAAGATAGTGACCGCTCATCAAATAATGAAGACAACATCGTTTCGTCATTGTCGATGCGCACGATAGCACTCTCGGGTTGTCACAACACCATCTCCCTAATAAGGCCAATTAACAGGATCCTAAGAATTTTAAACAAACGAACCTAAACTCTATAACTAATACTAAGGACGCAGAATCAATCGGCCCGTGCGACCGAGGAAAAGACTTCACGGATATAAAACAAAATTAGATCCGAGATGAGAACGTTGATTGAAAGGAAAAGGTATCTTCAGATGAACAAAGATCAAAGTTGAATGACACGGGTTTTATAAAAAGCATTTTTATAATCAGACTGGGGCGATCGTGACGAGCATGAATTACGTATGGACAGAATTAATTGTAAATATACTATGAATATTAACGATTACGACACAATTAAATGTGAATTACCAAACTTTGCCAAACAGATTTCAGGTATCGATTTTCTCATTGAACCTTTTGTTTGTTCAAATTTCCTGAGGCTCATCCCGTAATTCCGCGGCCAGGCGAGTGTTTCCTATAAATCGTAGCCAGTTATCCGTTCCCACGCTCTCTGGGCATTTTGTGTGCAGCTTGCAATAACCAATACACAATCCTTATTGTTTCACTTAATTTAGCTATTGTCTGGGGCAAGTATTTACATTTGTGGATCAATGTTATGATTGGCACCGTCGCGGCGCGCCGGTTACCGCACTATGCACGCTACATCTATTCTATGCAATAGAAAATATTCAATAATTAAATTACATTCTCATAATTAGTGGAAATTCTTTATTGTTTATTTAATAAAGATGCAATAAAAGTTTTAAATGCTATCTCTCGATCTAAATGCGCTTGCAGTGTTGGACCGTTATTTCTCTCCATCAAGCAGTGATTTTATGATTTTCCCATTCTATTTTCAAATGGTTGTAATTGCGTTTATAACTTAGTGACGTCGGTCTAATAACTAGTTTTCGCTTGATTGATGATCCAGAGGAAGATAGTATACTAAATTGATTAAAATATTTAGTACGGCAATAAACTCATGAATAAAAAGCTGAGAATAAAACGAACCTAACACGTGTCGTCGGAGAAATTGTCATGCCATCCATCACTTGAGTGTAATGGTGTTAATAGTTCATGATATATGATGGTTAACTAAACACAGGCCTTTCTCGTGATTAAATATTAATACTTACATGGAATGAGACATGTCCAACGGTATTGTTGGAAGTTTTCTCTATGAAATGTCCACGTTATTAGTATTTATATGTTATTACGGGGATACTTAGATGGGCTTTCATCTAAAGTTATTATTATCCGAGACAACTCATTTTAAAATAAACGTATAAACAAGAAAAGGTCTCGAACTCACGTGTAAAATTGAATTGGGTCCTTTTAAGCGCTATTCATACATCATTGGGGGCAATTGCGGACGATACTCGTAATAAGATTTTATTATATAGGACCATTACAAGCAAACGTGCGGTGTCTAGGGATCAAGATGGGAAAACGTATGGGAACGCAAGCGCATGATCATTTGCTAATCGTCCGCCAGGATGCGCTGGCGATGCACTCTCTATTGATTCTATACTATTATATATTTGCTGCAATGTGGATTTACTAGCAAAATTGTACCGATTTTATATTACTAATTTATATAGAGTACTTAAGACCAATTCGACGTGTTTGGCCGTAAAATAATTAACATCGGTCCATACCTACAATGTATCCACGGGAAGCCATTTTACACAAGTATTTCCAGTCTAGAATAAAAGGAACCGTGGTTTTATGGCTGATAATTTCCGAACTATGAATGCTGAAGGTTCCAGGGCTATTACTGGGTAATTTCGCCGTGCATTACATGCCAAGTATATTGAGCGGGTGATACCCTGCCGTGTTAATGCTACACGGACACTTTCTTGTCATGCCTACAGCCGCGCCGTGATTACAGCGGAAAGATCGACTCATTTATCGATACATCTAATTTATATGAAATTAAACAGATATTCATCGCTGTGAAATTGCGATTATTATATTCTGTACAAGAAAGTAAATTGCTTGTCTTCGTTTATTACCAAGGGAAGAGATAACAAAGACGGAGAATGTATCAATATTCCGCGGTTATATAAGCTGTTTGAACTTTTCTATGGTGATGATTCTCTAACGTAAATTATCAGCTGTCCCATACATTTGGGTCGAGTAGGTATTGAAATTTAGTATGGGACAGCTGATATTTTACTCGCATTTACGATATTGGACCCACGAAGGAAGTTGTTCAGTTTGATGGTCTGCAGCATATCCTTTCATATAACTATACCCTTTCTGTTACACCCAGTAATGGGGAAAATTGTAATTACTATATTTAGTTTCCATATCATTAAAATATCTTCAAAAACTTCGACTGTCTCGTTGGTTTAGTGGTCCCCAGGGAGTCTGCTGAGGTGCAATGTGAAATTTTCAGGTCGGACAAAGTGTTATTGGGTTTTTCCATCATGAATTTCTCAGTAGCAGCCACGGAGTCTGGTTTTGTGCCCGGTTGAAAGCAATAGACTCGGTCCCTATTACATGGGTCTTAAAAAACACTGGCGAAATGTGGGTGTACGTACTATTAGGTACACCTCTGCCTAACCCTTCGGGGATTACAGGTGTAATGTTATGTTATCATTAAACACATTGAACTTACCATCATCCTCATCCTTCACATTGTGATCCTCCTGATCTGATAGCTGTGCGTCGCTTTCATCGGAGTGTGACCTTGGACTAGCGGCTGCTGTGACTGCGGAGGGCAGTCGAGGGGGCTGGGGGCTTCGGCGCGACGCGACGGAGCTTCGCCCGCTCGCGGAGCCTTCGCCCCGATCATTGCGGTCACGGTCGCTCCGCTCTGACCGGTCCCGGTCGCCACCAGACCCGGATTTTGAGAGGTTCAGCACCGGACTGTGCCCTGGGGATGAACCTGTTAGATTGTATGGTTAGCAGTGCGTACTGCAGGGACTAGGCAAGTGTTGTATGTTTACTGTCTATGGTCTAAGGCATGGATATCTTAGACAAAACTTGTAACGGCTGTCATGGTTTGGTCAAATGTTTATTTTTTCAATTTCATTTTAATTAGATCATTCAACGGGCTTAAATCAGAATGGTTGTGGTCACGTTTCTATTGTTATGTCCCTTAGAAGTGAAAGCATAGATTTTTGATCAGAACTCAATTAATTTAGATTCAATTATACGACTGTTAGTTAAAACTAATAAGAAAGTTTTGCACCAATTCGCAATCTGAGAGAACGGGGGTTAACTTCTAATTGATCGGTAAATTTTAATTGATACAATTTGTTCTAATATTACTGAATAAGTATAGACTACATAGGTACCTATATAGGCTATAGATTAAGTTTAATGATGGAAATTGCATTTGTACTAACTCAATTAAGTCTACAGTTTACGATCGTTGTATCAAAAAATTGTATGAACAACATATTTATGGACACTTAGATGGCAAGTTGTCGTGTCTGTAATAGAACAATCTCTTGTTTCGAACAGCGCCTCCACCGCGTTAGAGCATTAATGTCTTAGAATGACGGAGAGCTAAACGGGACTATGATAATCTCATGACGATTATTATGTCTTACCGTTATGTGAACCCTCCCGAGCCTTATCCATCGCCATAACTCGTTCCATGTCGCCTCGTTCGTCACGCAATCTACAACAATCAAATCGCACAATTAAAAGCGTATATCGGTAACATTCGATATCTCGTTAACGGAATCAGATGTTGGTTGTCAGGAATCGGTCACGCTACCACGCGAAATGAATCCCAACAAAGCTACTTACAAACAATTTTATCATTTGAAACCATAAAGCATACTTCCCACTGAGTTGTGGAGCTACTACAAAGGCAGACGTATAATATTATAGAACCCCGCTGCGTTTCTTTGTGAACGGATGAAGACGGTGTATGTAATCATTTTGTATGCCGATCTCTCGTGCCGCTACCCTAGTTCTGTAGGTCCTTTTTGATTGTGAATTATTGGACTTTTGATGCTTCCGTTCCGATTCTATTTTTATTAATATTTACTTATTAACTTTTGTTTTTTTGTTTGGGAAGGCTGTTTGAAACTTTTTATTTCTTTGGGTTTATTTTTTAGATTTTGTCGCGAAGATATGAAAGTCGTCGGGTATCGGAGATTTGCGTAGCGTTGTGTGTGAAAGGCCTAATATTCTTCAGTAACTTAAATGTTAAAACAAAACTAACTATAAAAGTTACAACAATGCTATTTGAATTTCAAAAGCTTTTTCATAAAATAACGTGAAAAGAACAGAAGATATGAACAATATTTTGTCCCAAAACCAAGTTAGTTCATTTCGAAGGGGTTAGTCGGTACTCACTACAATTTTTGCCCAGTAATGCCTTTCGAGCATTTGAATATAAATGATGTCTGAAAGTGAAATGTAACATACATAATAAGTGGCTGTTTTAAGCTTTCGCGGAACCCTTTTGTGGATTACAGAGTAGTGACAAAACAGAGGGCGCAAGGAAATACAGGTTGAATTGGGAAATTCGATGGTCTTGGTTTTAAAACCTTTTGTGAATTCATTTTGATTGTGATTGTCCAGGTAATTTACTAACATCATTTGTTGTATAATAAGCTTGTTATTTACATATTGGTAGCTTAATCGGTTTGGGTTTCTATTAAAACAACGAATTACAACGACTTTAATAAATATATCAAATGTATTCCACTTCACATCTTAGGTTACTTGTTTAAAAGTTTGCACATCTCTGTGTTGTGTGTTACTCTGTGTTAACCCTCCAAATGGAGTCGTTTGGTGCTTTACTGACGAGTCACGGAGCTCCGTTTGAATTTAATATATTTTTCATTTCCCTCACCATTAATATGTAAATAATTCTTCAGACCGTTCAAATCTTTTGATCGAGTTTTTATTATATAAATTTTTTCAAGTGCCCTTGTACAAATGTATGCATAGCATAGCAAATTAGCAATCGTTTCATATAAATTTGTTATGTAAAAAGAATGTTATTATTAGTTGAACATTGAACAAGAACATAAGCAGGAAGTGCTGGCATTTGTCATTTATTTGATTGTATCTTTACGAATAATTAATCAACCGTAAATTGCAAAGGTAATTTTTTTTCTCACACATAACCAAACATCACACATTATAAATATTTTTTGTCAATTAAAAGCTCTTAACAAGGATATCCCGAACCTTAACGAATCAAAAAGAAATGATCGACTCATCGCGTCCCGATCGGACAAAAGATAACAGCTCAAATCAATAAAATAATAAATTATTTCCACTTCCTCCATTTTATTTTTATCTTTACAAAAGTGTTGCTTTGATTGATGATGTTAGCTCACACTTAAATTAAAACAGATACGGCTTATTTTCAAATGTTTGGTTTGATACCAGATAATTTTGACTATCAATCTACATATTTGGTTTTACTCGTATCAACTTTTATTTAGTATATTGTTTTATCAATTTTTAGTCAGTACAATTTTGCCAAGCATTTGTATTTTCTCGATACTTGCCCAATATACACTTAAGTAATGCATTTGTTAAATTCTCTCTTACAACGCAATCAATATTTTGAATACAAATAATTAAATTAAATCAATTAACCCCATGTCTAACAAACTCCAAATATTAATTACTATTTTCACTAAACGATTTCGCAAATAAACAATTTTCATTAACTACAAAATGCAGTTCTAACGTAACATTCCGATGTAGATAAATTAACAAACACCCCATCTGTCGGGAGCAGCCATCATCAGTCTGCTAGCGAAATAATATTATTCATTCACTTGTCAAAACGTAAATTGGCGACGAATCGTTCCGAACACCGCGGAATTACAAAATGAAAAACAATGGAGAGGCGTGAATCATATTTTTTTTTGTCAAATATACAAGGAAGAGATAATCGTGATTCATTGAGCGGAAATAATGCTTATTTTGGTTAAATATTTCGAATATAACTGAACTGAAGTATTTCAACGATGTTCATGCACTGTAAAGTATATTAGCATGGAAAAGCACGTAATGAAGTCACAGCAAGGTTAACATAGTTAACGTTAACCATTGCCATTACAGAATGGGTAGTGGCCTAAACAGATATTCCGGGGCCACGAGCGCGGACAATGCGTTGCAATCTACCACCAAAGCCGACGCACGTTGATTAGTTAATACTGGACCGTTCACATAACCTAATACCGCACTACCGACCGTTCCGAACCGTTCTTGTATGCATAATCTGATTAGCGCAAGTATCAAACAAAGCTTTCGGTAATAGCGCTGTCAATTTACATAGCCGAATTCCGTAGGTACTAAAACTGCAATGTTGATTGAAGCCGTAGAAACACAAGATCCGTTTAACTATATACGTAATTAAGTCCATACTAAACGAGCACCGAATTTGCATTCTCAAGAATCGATTAAGAAAATCAAATCCTGTCGGAGCGTCACTGCGTAAAACATTTGCTTGACACCCAAATCAAAAATCGTTTTAGCTCACCCCAGCGAGGGGAGGATGGGGAAGCGTCGACGCCTCAACATTTATTATTTCAGACATATCACTCACATGCAAAACAAACTCCGTCCGATCCATCAAAAAGTTTCGTCTCATCCTCTCCCTGTCTGCTCCGCAACACAAATCGAGTGTGTAAGTGCCGCGGTTTCAAGATATTAATGTCTATTGTTTTATGTTAAGTGGCATATTTCTTTCAACTGCTGTTTCACCTTTTTAAGTTCTTGAGACAGAAAAGTGAGTAAAAGCAAACCCATGTTCAAAATTATAAATCTTGAATTTCATTCTTTAAGAAAACTCGATACAATCCCAACCTTGAACAAAGAGCTTATAAGTTAAAGAATAAATAAGCTTGTTCATCCAAAAGAAATGAGCATTGTAACCCTCCAAACAGTCAACAAAGCTTCGAAGAAAATCGAGCGAAAAAAGGCTAAAAACACCTTAGGGGTTTACTAATCGAATAAAAAATATCAGCGACCGATGCCAATGTGTGGGGGAGAAATGGAATAAATAATAAAGAAAATACAAGTAGCAAAGGGGCTTTTGTTATGAGTAAAAAGTTGCAAAGCATATGCAGATAACGTAATGTTGTGCTTTCGAAATGATGTAAAGGCAATATTGGCGAGTAATAACGCGGTGCATCAATTTGAGGATATATTGAATGGATATATTGGAGGTATTCTCTGTCGTAACAAGCAGGACTTGAAATGTTGAGTAGCTAATGTCCATGTGTTGTTTTATACGGGGACTTGCTAAGGTTGAAAGGCAATTGAAAGGAGTTAGTTTATTGCTCCTAAGATATGCTGTATTAAGCAAGTGATTTTATGACATGAAGCAACTTAAATAAGGTTGTATTTTGTGAAGAGGTTCTGAGGAGAACATAATTTTCATTTAAAAAACTGTGTCAATTAGATGTAGATATATAATACACCCAACTATAGTACCTACGTGCAGTCAAATAGCACTTATTTTCCTATGTTTTTCCAGCCGATTCCCAAATTAGGAATAAGAACCCAAAACCCACGACGAAAATAGTCCAAAGTAAGCAGAAGACTTACTTAAAATAAAAGTGTAATTTGCCTAATCAATATGATTGTAGGTACAAACATTTAGGGCGGACTAATGCAAAATAATAGGAAAGAAAGTAACATGATGACTTGTCGCCGGGCGGCGGCGGGCGGCGCTCCCTACGCATAAACGTCACGACGTCATTTGTAAAAATTGCGGCCTTACAACTTCTCCAATTTTCTAACAGGGAAACTGTGGAGACTGTCACAACTATATTATGTTATTTCAGAAATGCTATGATTGCAGCGTTTCATTTATCTATGACCTTCTTTTGTATACTAAGGGAAATCGAAGAGATCTTGTTTATTTTCTGTATTATAATATAATTTCTTTAATCTGTTCAAGAGTTCTATTTAAACCACTTGTTATTGAAACAATAACAAATAAGCGTCTATGTACCATTAAAGACCGTCTAAGTATTATTATACCATAGATTTTCTACTAATAACAAGCATCTCTTTAGTGATGAAAGCTTCTATTCTGTCTTTTTAAGTTGTGGATACTTTTTAAGTAGCAAGGCGACTCCATACAACTTTTATTCTAGAGCGGAAATATCTAACCAAAATAACCAAATTCGGGGGCGTCGAAAGGAACAGTAGAGACAGTGGGACCTCCGCGGGGGAAACCGGAGACAGTTATTTAAATTTGAATAATATAATATGAAAAAAATTACATCATTTAATACCGTAATAAAAGTGCACTAAGCGACCGGAGCATTACGCTTGCCAAATACAAGGAGGGACATGCAAATTCCGCTTATGAAACGTGAAATGAAATATAAAATGTTTTTGGTGGAAAATAAAATATGTCTTTCGAAGCTTAGGAGCTCATTACGATATTACAAGTACGTGAGGAGATTTAAGTTGTCGTTGGAAAAGCTGTGAAGATGGACGATTTTTTAAGATGTTTTTAGAGTTATGTGCAGTAAGGGATGTGATCAGATGCGTCGTAAAAACGTGATGTTGTCGTAACTTTCATATAAAAATGTCTTTTTTCAGAATAATAAGTCCTGAAAGATATACAATGGGTATATAAAGTTCTGGATATACAAGAGAGGTCAAGTACTTATAGTACCTGCAGAATATGAAGATACAAGGTATTGGTAAGTCGACACAAAGTAGTCGATGTAATATAACTTGCTGTACATTTCGTCGAGGCTCTAATAAAGAAAATAATAAAAGTGCACAAAGTACGTATTGAAAGAGCAACGTATTTGTTCGCAGTAGATTACCGTAGCGTAACGAGATTCTGATCGGGTCCAATGTTATTAGGATTTAAGCGCCACCGCGTCGCCTCTCCGGGCGCAATGTTGGATAATTATGCAAAATTGCTCCTACGATTCGTAGACCCCCAGTTTTTAGGGGCCATTACCATTATCTGTAATGGGAATGCGTTTTGATAATGTTGAATTTCATTGTACAATTATTAGGGAAATTCGTTTGAATCGCCATTTAAGTTCGGCTGTTTTTTGTCAGTTTTCCTTTCTGAACTTGTAATTCGATGGAGACTTGGTTCAGTGTGTATCTATGAAGGTAAACCATTATTGTGATCTCTTTAAGCATTTTCCCATCATCGTACATACATAATGTGTTCGCTCAATCTCCATGAAACATTTTCCTTCAATGTGATATAAGCACATAAGCCTTGCATAAAAACGTATCCGTTACAACGTTTAAAAATGTGTTGTAATCCTAGCCGAACAATTCAGTAACCGCCGATTGCATAAATATGGCTTCAATGCACATGCATATCGAGCGACCGCAGAAAATTCACATCCATCGGCACACTTCCAATTCAATTCCTTGGATAATGTTAAGCGACAAAGATATGTGGATCTTCTAGCCGCTTGAATACTAACTCGTCGATCCGCATGAGTTTCTTTGAGTAGACGGTTGAAATTGTGCATCGTTTGTAGCGGCTGCATGGGCCAGGACCGACGCATGGGTAATGATTGTGATCGAACTGATCGCTCGCGTTGACCGCAACATGTTTCGAACGAGACGATAATGGTGTATCGACGTGCACCTTTTATTTTCTGCGGTGATAATACACAATTTTATGAATCCAAACGCTCTTGACTCTTTATACACAAAGGACCATAAACAGGAAGTTATAATTAAAAAACTATATTCGTGACTTGGACATGATAGATAAACATATCTCGTGATACAAACTCCTGTCTCTTTACAGATGTTATCTGGGGGACAAACGCAGTATCTGTGTCGATTTATCTCGAACCAGAGTCGTACATTGTGCCGCATCCATCATAGTTTTGTCCACTCCATTGATAAGAATAACAACTCTATGAAGATAAAGGAACATAGAGTTAGTCAAATTAATGTTATAATTTGATTATTCGAAGTTAGATCACAGATAAGCAATTTTTGACCCTATAATCAATGAATGATTAAGAAAAAGACCATTTCGTTTTTTTTGTTCATCCAGAATATGATAATAATTATCATATTAAATCGAGCTGTCTGGTAAGATTATTAAATTCGAAATTCAAAACAAAAAAACATGTGAACATGTACGATCATAGACTAACGAATAGATTAGCATACGGAAAACGGCTTACGTTTAAGAATTCACTCACTTACAAGATAAAATCAGAACTATGATAAGTATCATACTTTCGCTAAACGAAACCGAAGGTTTGTGTGTAGGAGTAGTCAGTGTCTGACAGTTTATTATGGCAACTACGCGACAACTAATTATGAAAAAAATAATTAAATAATAATTAACTTAACAAGCGGAATTGTTCAGCTTAATGAGTATGACAGCTCGATCAGATTGGAGCTACCTTAACGGATTAGGTCTCAGATATTATCATAAATCATTAGCTAACTGGGTTTTTGTTAGAGAAAAAAGCCAACAAATTGAAACATAAAATATGCGATTTATATTTGAAAATCATTGCTGTACTCTCTAAACAAACTTGTTCATCGAACATTTAAAAAGCGTGTAAACAAATTGGTAAATGAACGCAACAGAAACAAACAGGCATCTGTTGTGCACACATACGTCACGTATCGAAACAGGGAGTTTGGCAGAAAGTAAACAGAAAATATAATTTAGAAGCAATTTGGCTCGGATATGTCCGCAATCAAATTGTCTCGTTAATACCGGTGCTATCAAAACATTTGATTTGTGGCGGCGTAGGGTTGAGCTGTTATTTAGCCATGCGATGGTTAACGTATGATGACCCCAGCTTGTTGTCAATTATTTATGACAAATACACTGTATCGTTGTTTATAAACATAAAATACAATAAATATTCATGGAGTTTCTTTGAAAATGTGTACTGACGTAATTATCTGCTAACTTGTATTTTTATATGTTATTTTGTCATCGTTTATTAAAAATTAATAGGCAAGTGCAACGTCATTTGGTTAATTTATATAAGCGCTTGTGGCATGCAATTAGTTAAGACCTGTCATAATGTTTTATCGAAACTCTGAATGTTTAATAAAAATAAACATAGTGGTCTCCCACCCCTTGTAGAAGTGGAGTAATAAAAATAAAAAATATTTCTAACATTAAAAAAAAAGATTTATATGAAAAAAAAATACACATTTTGTTTGTGGCCAAAGGTATTAAAGGACAGTTTCAACGATAAAACACAGCACAATAAATCGAAAAATAAAAAGCAAAATTAGAATAATTCATACGGCAGCTAACAAATGTTTACATGGAAATAACGCGGTTTTTCCCGATTTATGCGGATTCACACTCGACTCGCACTCGACGCGAACTCAGCGAGTAAACACGTGAATACTTTTTATTCGCGTTGTATAATTCCCCCGGGAACTGGGATTTGCATAACAAAACGGGAAAAGGTCAGGAAGCGAACGAAATGGCAAGTGTCCGGTTTGATGCCCAGTCAGCAATCCTGGGTGACGAGAGTGCGGTCACATTCGCCACTTGACTTGCGGAAATACTCTACTAGGGCTGCAAATAATAAACCGACGAATACCTACTACTTTAATGTTGTGTGGTGAATGAATATTATGTAGTTTGTATGTTCTACAATCTATGTACCTACTTCACAAATCCAGAACGAAAACTGAAATTCAAACGACCAAAACTAATATTCTTTTCAAACAGTAATCAAAATAAAGTTTCAAATTTTACACGTTTCGCGTGTTAACAAAAATATTTTAGTTTCAAGTTTTGATGTCGCAAATACTTCAGCAAAGAGCTTTTGTGTATCGAAATGTGACTCCCGTTAGTTAACATGCAGGCAGGAAAAAACATTTTTGGTTTGGTAACATTCGTTTGCAATTTTATGTGAGTGTTTGAACGCAGCACAGAATGTTCAAACTCAGGCGTCCCGGATGCATATTCATGGTTGCTCTGCGCCACATGCAAATTGTGATTTACACACTGTAATGAATTCTTTTGATCTGTGGATTCACATATTTGATTTACCCCATCGATGTCGGGTATTAGCATGACACGCTGATTTCATATTCATAGTTTCTGTGGTGAGCGATCTTCATTTGTTAAATGTGTTAATTACCTACAGGAAAAAAGGGATGCGCCAACCCAGTCTCAATTCAAATAATCTTTTTATTGACAAATGAATATCGATTTAACGATGTCGTGTTTACGATACAAAGTACAAAAACCGAGTTATAATTACAAACAGCTCTCAGGACTTTCATTTTTAGTTCGATCAATAAACTGAGAATCGGTGCATCGATATAAAAGCTGCGCGAGTGTTCCAAATGGAAAAAAATCAACTAAAAACTTACATAATTACTTTAGAGATTCAACTGCTCGAAAGAAACGCAGAAATGACAAGACGATGACAAATGAGCACCGCTCGCATCGCAACACAGTCGGGTGGCGGACCTCATCAAATTATTCCCCACTTAAAAAATCTCCGTAAACAAAAACGGGCCAAGGGAAAAAACACTCGAGTCGCAGGGTAAAAAATAGGTATTGGCAACATTGATTGATGTGTACTAATAGGGCGCGAAGAAATGAGGCCGCTGCGTAATTAAAGGAAAAGTGACATCTTCTGTCAATGGCAGCGTTGTACTAGAAATAGAACGGTCACGCCTTTTGGTGAGGAAGTGATTAGTGTAACAAAGTTATTAAAAATTATTGAGTGAAGGCGGCTAATTGATCACCGAGTCTGTCGTCGTGTTACACTTCGCTAGATACTACGTATGTGGTTTTAATTTGCGTTTGTTTTCTCTAACGAGACACATTATTTGTCACTAACAATAGATTTATTACGGTGTTGCAACACTAAATTATAAAAAAAAACACCATAATTACTGCAAGAATTAAAAAGGAATCGATTCCAAACTTAAAATTGCAGTCTTTTTTCTACCAGTAAAATAAAATTTTATTTGCTATTTAGCTAATCCCAAGCTAGGAGTCAGTGTTTTCGGCCGCCCTCCGTGGAAATGACACCCGAATGAAGGATGGTATAATGAATGTTTTCCACCACGCCCGGCACGCGTCGCCGCATAAAATAACATTCGCAATTAACATAACCAGCTGTTAGAATATATCAACTTAGATTTTTGAGAATATTTTAATTTGAGTCTATTTTTCTTCTGGTGCAGTTCCAGTTGATGGCTTAGTGTTTAAGTTACATGCATCATTTTAAGCTGAATTGTCTACGTCCTTTACCTTAGATCGTATCATGCCTCACATTTGCGCCTAAAATAACCCTGAACTTTAGAAATAACGTGACTACTTTCAGAATTCTACAGATACCTACCTATTCTCTAAATACCTACACTACATGACAGATTTCAAACCATCTAAAAATAAAAATAAGTAACAAAAGCGCCACCAAATAATCAGGGGCGGTGACACTGAAGATTTTTCCTCCTAAAATCTACCTTATCGCTGTGTACATATCATTAGTAATGCAAAATAATGGGCTACAGACACCTCGTGCCGTTTGCCAGCCAATGATTAATGCCGTTCGCCATTAATTCTTATTTTTGATGAGAAATTTGACTTGTGCTGTCAGACGCCGGATCCAGATTAATATAGGCTGACGGTGCAACTTACATTATGCGAGTCCCGTTTACACTTCCCATTTATATCGAGTTTTGGAAGTTTGGGGTTTCTATGTAATATGGGGGTAGATAAGCACAAATTGTTAGCTGTTAGTATGAAATTAATGATTTTTGCAGAGCTTTCGAAAACTGCTCTTCAATATACAACATAAGGTACAAACTAGTACTAGTTTAGTAGTACGAAGTACTAGTGCAGGCCAAAACATACAAGCGCGAGTCTATATTTTATTACTTTGTTATTATCTTTGAAACAATATTTTCATTCCAAAAACCACCCTGTCGCTATGCACGCCACGCAGGGCACGGCCTCGTCCACGTGAATGTGACATCAAAGCCAACAAAACGAATAGTTCGGTTCGCCGACAGAACTAACCGAATAGTTCTCGCCGTAAAAGGGCAAAGTACAAAGAGCTAGATAAAATTCCAGTACGACCGCATCGGCGACAAACTCGGAAGGTATTCAAAGGGCTGACGACTGCCGTGACGCGGCACCCTTTACCGACGCCCTACGCATATTAGTCCACTGAAAATCAAAACTCGTTATTATTAATGATTCAACGGCATGACAATCTAAATATCTTCGGAAGCGCGCTGAAAGTTACGCACTAATCGCGCGAAATTACTCCCGACTAATCCCGAAGATATAAATGTACAGTCACCAGATGCGATCGTCGCCATCATCGTTCAAAATAGCAGAAGAAAAATCACTTAAGATTCAAAGCATTCAGTATCTTTATCTAACGGATACAAGAGTTCATTTTATGACCATTAATTTCGCCTTTTCCTCGGGTGTTTTATCACAACGGCTGCGAGGCTCTGTCGCGCGTCTCATTAATCAAAAGCATTTGTTTACAACGAAGGGAATTTGATTTGATTAAAATAATTCGCAATATCCTTGATAAATATCACCCTCGGTCTCCGTTTGATCTCACAGAAATTAATGGTGGAGGATTCAATCACGCAAGTGCTGACGCCACTCTTGAGTCCTGACGATCTGTTACGTGGTGATGATGTATACGGTGCTACAGTTTCAAGTTGTTTGTATTTCAATTAATTGTTTCAATCAAGAACTTTGTTTAATACGCTTTTGTGAAGAACTGCCTAGGTTTATGTTTTCAGTCTTTCCTAACAAAGTTTTCCAAAGTTTCCACCGAAAAAAGTGTTCATAATAAAGGGTGAACAAACAATGCTATCTTGCCATGGCAAGGGGCACGGGGATGAATAACGATCGACGTCACAGCGATGTGTGCCGATCCGGCGCTCCGGCGGCGTATGCCGGCTCCCGGCGCCCGGCACGGCTTAACCCGCCGAGCGCCGATTAATCGCCGCCTAATTCCCACCGAAACCGAATTAAACCGGACGAATGCATTGAGCCGAACGATTTGTCCCATGTAATTGTCGTGTTTGATTTACAACTCCGTTTTTCGTAAATAGATACGTTAATTGGTAGTGTTTATTAACAGTAAACTATGATGCGAAATAATTGCAAATTAAAATACACATGAAACGCCCCTGCCTGATTTGTATGTGCACTTAATGAAGTACCTATCTACATGTTGTGCTTCAATACAAACAGCACACTTGCGGTACGCATTTGTTGTGTTACGGCCTTGTTATCTTCTGAATGAGCACTATTAACTTAGACGCGGTAATTAAATAAATTTGAATTTAATTGCAAATGAAACACGACCGAGTGCTCGTACAAGAGAAAACAAAACAAACAGTACGTACAAATTATATTAAATCAGAGATAATCCTGTCAATTAATTGGACTTAGCATTGAGAACCGGTCGCGAACGCATGCGCAAATTAAATGAACCAAGATAATGCGAGAGCAAGGAAGCCCGCCATTCAGACAAGGACATTAATATGACTTAACTACATTACCTGTTGTTCCACTCAGTTGTAATAACCAGTGTTAGAATTAATTGATCTCAGTTATAAAAACGCTGCTTATATAGGGTTTTATTGGCGTTTTACGCAGGTAGGTTAGATACTGATTGTAAATGTCCTTTACAAAACTAAACGATATTGGCTTACGTAAGGCTCTTCTAAAATCGCTTTAAAACAATATCCAATTGAATTTTGTAAAAAAATACCAAGTAATTTCTTTAAAAACAGCCCTAATCCGGCGGCCGTGGCCGGCCGATCGCCGGCTGACAGTGACACATCGGTACAAGGCGCGCTGTCCGACTGTAATTCTACCCGGCCTCGATCCCCGGACCTACGTGTGTACGATTTTATATTCCAATCTACACGATTAATTAGATGGATTTGGGAACTGAACCTCATTTTACGTGTATTTTAATTAAAAGAACACGCCAACAATATCAAATTATTAAAATTAAAACATTTAACCAATATGAGCACCATAATTTTGATTAAAACGCAGCCCCTCCAATGTGTCGGAATTTGGTAATAAATATATTCGAAATATAGCGAAATGAAATACGTTTTTTATGTAAGTAACGAAATCACCGTATAACCAATAAAAGCTTTTGACATGTTACCGTCAAGTGTATGAAAAGCTTCAAACGCAGTGAAATAGAAGTCAAAACCGCGAAGTATCAAAGCGACTCGGCGATCAATCACCATCCATTAAACAAGAAAAGAAAAGTGCTTTCCCCCGCCGATTGGCCCTCGAATCAGCCCAATTTACATGAGAGCCGCTTTTTCCTCGCATCGAGATTAGCCCCTGAATGAGTTTGATGAATCGTTCGCGCCCCGCAGCCGCGGCCGTCCCGCCGTCCCGCGCTGTGAGCGGTCATTTGTTAAAAATACACCCGATCCACGGATCTAATTGTCTCCTCTAATTTCACACCCTCCTGTGATATCTGCGCGCCGTTCAAATTAACAAAGATTTCGCTTTGTTTTAAAATAATGATCCCTTCTGGGTGTGGATTTGTTTGTTTTGTATGTAATCTATACGACCTCCTGAAGATTTGATTTTAAATCCTTATTATATTGTAGATTTGGTTTGATGATCGTTGATGAGTGAAGTAATACACAGTGAGTAAAGAAAATAAAATAGTAAAGATGATTAAATAAAATCTTAAACCACCCCATATTTCTTTTGGTTTCTATCTGGTAATGTCGATAATTTTCTCAGTTCGTTTCTACGGCTGTCAATTCTTACCTTTCGAGATGTTTTACGATGTCCTCATATGCCGCTCTACAATTCTCCCAAATACCAGATCTGCAGACAAAAAGAAAAGAAAATAAGAAAACTGAGAAAACAGTAAGTAAACTAGAATTCACAGGAATCAAAAAATTAAGAAAATAAGAAAGATGGGAAGAGTTTTTGATGGTGAAGTTGAATTGAAACTCCTGAGAGAACTGTGCAACTTAATAATTTGTTTTTTAATAATTATAATGTCCTAGGGACATCATTGTTGTCCCTATTGATATAGCAGCAAGGAAACCCAATAAGAAGAGGTCATAAAGGGTCAGTTATAAATATCTAAATCTGTAACTAATTACTCAAGTATTTGCAAAGAAAGTTTCATAAAAAAGGGTTTCAATATAAAAGGAATAATTATGAGCACTCAATATTAAATGTTCCGTTCGTGAAGCGAGGGGTTGTTGAAATTATGTTTTAAAAACAATCGTTTATATTTGTTCCGTACCCACTCATGCGTGATCGTCCAAATTGTTTCTCGATTACTTTAGCTCTTTGTTTTTCATTAAAGTTTTCTTCGTCGTTTGTAATCAAAGGAACGCCCTTTGTAACTAAGTATCATCTAGTAAAGGGTTCTAATTCTTTGTCTTAAACTCGAGTGCCCTTAAAAACGTCTTGCTTATAGTTCCTTTAACAATAATATTGTGGTTACTCGGACTGGTATGTGTGTATGAATTATTAATAAATGTGTTTTGTTTGCACTCAGTCAACATATTAAACGAAGTGTTAAATAGTATATTACCGCTATATTGTACGGTTTAACTGGTTCTATGCGTAGTTCGGTGGAAAAACAAGGCTCTATCTATGTCTCTGTCACAAGTGGTGAGTTTGTAATTATTTAATGCAATTGTGTGTAGCAATTTGCCTTTTTCTCCTATATTACCTTGTTAATCTGCCAGAAGACCATAATTATACAAAGCGTGCAGTAACGCACGAATTCATGAAACGAAAGCTTATTGAAAACAAATAGACAATTTATCGGATAATAATTAACATGGCTTTAAACATCCAGCATGTCTTCGTTGTACAAACTTCAAAAGAACTCCCTATTACCTCAGTTACTCATGGGTTGTCGCTGCAGTTATCCACGGTTATTTGTTGTGTTGTTTTGTTTTTATCAGTGCTTACTAACATATTCGTAAGTTTTACTAACAGTTTTTGAGTCATGGATACTCGAATAGACGGAAATTGTATTCTATTCTATTACAATGCCCAAATTCTATCGAACATTCAACCACAAAAGTGTTCAACACGTAAAACTACATACCTACCTCTATGTAGATAGACACCTATATACTGCTATCTAAAGGATATGAAATTACGACTACTTTTTACAAAGACAGATGTCACATATAAGGTTAAAAAGGCACACTTAAGTTACATGAGCGGCAGTAAGACAGTGGGGTAAGTCAAGTGAGCATTGTGGGTCTTCGGCCGGAAGTGAGGGCATTCAGTGTTTGTACTTTTCTAACTGGATTAGCTTCCCTCCCGGACATTTAACCTGAACCACTTGACCGGCCTGCTTAAAGGTTTCTTTTCGTGAATTAATACTTACTTAAGCCGTTTATGACGTGTTTCGAAGATTTATTTTTTTCGTTGTTTGAATATTCTAATTTGTTTCGACTTTAAGGATTTTTTGGGTTTAATTTTTTGGGTGTCTAATTGGATTTTTAACTAGGTTGAAGAGGCACGTAGTGTGTTATGTGAAGCCTTTTACGTTATAATTGCTTACATTCAAGTGATGAAAAATAGCTGAAACTTTTACATATTTTTTAGAAGTGCTCTTACAAAAAAGCTATAAATTGACCTATTGAAAAATCTTAAATAGATTGATAACAACTAATCGGTAATTAATAAGCAACTAATGTTTTACAACGGCTGTTAATTCGATAATACAAATAAAGCTTAACTTTTGAACAAGAGGACGATTTCGGGTGAACGCTGAACAGATCATTATTTTCTGAAACAATCAGAAACAATGTAACAAAATTTCCCTCTTTGTATTATAAAAAAAACACCCGAGGTTACACGTGCCGCCGAAATTCTCAGTACAAGTTTTAATTTTCCTCCTGAATTTAAAATCTATTTGTGTATCCATTGTTTTTCGTGCCTTAACACAACTGATTTGTAAACGCCTACCTTTAGAAAATGGTGTTATTTTAGTATATTAAATTAATCTGTTTCGAATTTTTCATAAACAAATCTTACTCATAAATTATGGTGCGTCAGTTTTATCTTTCAATCAATAAAACTGAAATAGTCTCACTTCCGGCCATAGAGTTTATGACAACCATATACATATGTAGCAGCCATGAGCCACTGTATGTCCAAGCTTGGACAAAGTCATAAAAGTTGGACAGAAACTCTGGGGTGGATGATTTTTATATTTTGTCCGTGGTTCTCGATATTATCTTGGTTTGATCATTAAAGATAACCAAGACAAATACCATAAAAATGGTGACCTATCGATCTTAAATTCTGTAAAAGAATATGGAGCCCAATCAGCGTTGACAAAGTAGCAGTCTATTCTTGAAGAATTGCTGGAGTTAAGGATGTTTTGATTTTATTTTCCTCAGATTAAGAATATATAAGCTTCCCAGTGTCGTGTTTGATCAAACAATAGAAGGACCTGCCTCCCTTAACTTAGAAACACGACCACAAGCTGCTGTGCCGACAGAATCACTAAAACCTCATAAACGGTCTTCTTACCTTGCGAGTGCTTCCATATTGTGCATGGGCTGGCCCTTGATGATGGACCCATCAGGCCGGGGCACGCCGTGGTGGGGCATGCCCGGGGACATAAGAGCGTGCTGGTGCATGAACCCCATGGGGCCCAGGTGCGTCGGTGGGGCGTTGTAGCCGTTGGCCAAGAGGGGTGACTTCTCCATGCGAGCCATTTCTGAAACAGACGGTTGCGTTAGAATTTCCTGAGTTTACCATAATAACAAGGTCAAATTCTAAATGACTGGAATAAAACAAACGTTTGTATAGTAAAATCTCCATAAAATGGTAATATCAGAATCTGCGCCATGAAACGGCATGAGGTTTTAGGTAAACATGAGGCCACTTAGGCGTAACACTCAGGTAAAATCCAATTAATGCCCAGTATTATCATTTAATTACTCGTTCCAATAATCGAATCGCCCGTAAAACGGTGTATCAACAATAATAAAATGAGCAATGAATTTCGAGACTATTGTTTTCTGGGTACCACAAACAACCCGAGTAAACATAAGGGGGGTGAAACGCAAATATTCTTAAAATGACCCCCCGTGAGGGTGTTTTTGGAGGTGCCGGGGTGGTCCTTCGCTGCCCATGACCTGTCTGCCCCCCCGAGGTCACCAAACCTACTGGGGCGTCGGAAACAATTAACAAGGTGTCGAATTAAACACGAATTAACGGTTGGACCGTTAAAGGAAAATACCCTTTTCCATTGTGGCAGCGTTTTACAAAGGATTTTGGGATTGCTGAATATTAAATATTGTGTGTCGCTTTGTTCCGCGATTAAGGGCACAGGTATGTGATGCGGTGTGTTTAATGCGAAAATTTTAATTATAAGCAAATCTCTTGGAAGACCACTGTAAACAGAGCTCTGATTTTGATTGTGCGTATCGTTAGCCGAGAATCGCAGAACCCAAGCTTGTTACTGGCGCTCTCCATAGCAAAATTGTGGTCCCTAAGCTTGCTTACAATGAAATGAGGAGAATAAATAAGATGAAATGAGGAGAGTAAACAGTAAACAGCCCAAACCCAGGACAGAAACTAATTGATGAATTCAGATAACACTAAAAAGAAAGCCTTTCCTTTAGGTCTGTTTTAGTTGAATCGAAATCAACTTTACTGTACCAGCAGAAACATCCCTACACATACAGTACATTCTGAACTAACAAATCAATCTGTTCGACCAAAAATCAATCCAACACTGTGATCCCTAAAATATGCATATTAAATATTTAGCTTACCACTCCACATCATACCGATATTTATGAGTACACGCACACAAATCAAACTCCAACAGAAATCAAGGGTAGCAAGTTACAAACAAACATTATGACCAATGGACCCAGAATTAATTGTTTGGGTCTATTTACTTAACTAACCGTTTCGGTTATCTTCGGAACCATACCGTCCAACTTTGTATTTATTATTGTAATTAATTATTCTACGTTTTGTGTGACAACACTTTCAGTTGTATGGCAACACTTTCGGTCGTATGTCAACATGTTGGCTGCCATCTTGGAAGTTAAATGAAATTATTTTATTCAGAATCTGCTTGATGAATATTGATTTTCTACTTAAGCTTAGCTTGTAAGCGCTTGTTATTGCCAAGCTTATAATATTATAAGCTTTAAGACTATTTCCTTGTGTACAGATTACCTACCAAGGTACTTGTAGTTTTTGAAAGCTTACTGATTTGTAATGCTTGTGTCGTCTTGTCAGAACCACGAGAAAAAGAAATCTAGAATCTTGCTATGAATCAATGAGTAGAAAAATGGAAACTGTTTATTGAATTTATTTCCCGATCTTAGTAAAGGCTTCGGCGTCTTATAAAGTGACGCAACACATCTTTAAAGAAACATTAACGTACACCTATCAAAGTTTATTCGTAAACCGCCTATTCACACACAGATAACATAATATTTTAACAGTGATGGGATGCTGCCCAAAAACCACAATTAGGTCACTAAACCAGAAAGCATATTTACAAATCCCCGGACACGAACCCACGACCGCACCGGTCAACCGCACTTATTAATTAACTAAATACGTGTTAAATCTCGTAATAACCTGCGGTTGTTACAACCCTTAGTGTTGTCTCGTTCTTATTTATGGAGCAATGTAGTAGCATCTCTTTCTAATTCGTAGAGCGGTCTGTGTGGTTGTTTTGAACGAGTTTTATTCCACGAAGTGTTAGACTTGTATCACGGGATGGTGGTAGCATGTTATTGGTTTTAATAAAGTAGGTATAAAATGAAGCTTTCAATCTGATTTTTCATTTTGCGTCTTCGAAACAGAGCTTCTGGTAGAGAAGAACACAACGTTGTTACCATTTATGTCTGTTCCAGAAAACATATCTGACTTCAAATGATTCCGCCTCAACGTTATTTGTGCACATCACAAAAAATACAAAAGTGATCCCTCACAAATTGTTGCTCAATAACCGACAAAAATGTTCATCGTTTAACATTATGACTATTATTAAGCGAATCCACTGATCAGGGCATTTAAAGAAATGAAACGTCGATTCTGAACCGCTATTATATCGATATACATCGATTTATTGATCGAATATCGACTGTCCTCGACAAATGGTCGTACCAAATTACTGGCCATTATTTCGAATTAGAATCGATAGAATCGGGACCCCAATTATATCACTTATGTGTTTAAAGGAGGTTGGAATAAAGGCAATCATAACCGCAAAAACTTTAGGGACGCACTCTCTGCTATAAAAAATCCAATTTCAGGTGTTTAGCTGTTTGTTTTGATTTTTATAGTAGTGGATTAAAGTTTATTTAAGGAAAAACAGATGAAGGTAGCATAAATTAATTTGGAATTGTTCAAATTTTTATATCATAACAAAGGAGGCAACATTGGCAAGTTTCGAGATAATGGAACAGGCATAATAACCGTTGAGTTTTATTGCAGACAGATTACAAAATGACCAAACGAGCCGGGCATAAATGATTGGCCGTAAAGTTAAAGGAGCGAGTGCCAACACTGACATTGTATTCTTCCCTGACGCTTACATAATGTCGTTGAGTGCTCATTATTGAACAATTTTAAATACACCAATTTATTCAGATACATCAAATCTTTTGACAGCCCATTTATTTATGCTTGCAATCATTTTGATTTTACATTCTTAAGCACACGCATTTTACTGAGTTGGAAATCGAAATACATGTTTTTGAGTGTGCATTTACAAGTCGCATTAAAACTTAAATGCAATTAAAATTAACTATCAATATCCTTAAATACTTATAAAGATAAAAAAAATGTAATGTAACAACATAATACCAGCTCTTGAAACATGTATTTTAAAATTATAGTTACCGATAGCATTAATTCGACGATTGCTAAAACGTTACATGTGGCGAATGCCTCGTAACCTATATTTTACTAAATAAATATACCCTGCTAAAGGATATCAAGATATGTGATAATATTCCTTCGGTCAAACAAATATGACAAGCTATTGATATTAATTTAAGGCTGGGAACACACCCTATTCCGCACACAAAAATACATGGAGCAGGCACTTTGTACACATTTGTAACTAAAATAAAAGGAAAACTTTATTAAAGTTTTGTTGCTGTCGTAAAATAGCATTCTATCGTAAACGTAGCCTCCTAGACTTTATAACTCGGTGGGTTTAACTGGAAACCTTAACATTACCGTAATGGCCAGTAAATCATGGAAAAGGAATAAATTATTGGATGCATTATGACGCAGAGAGTAAAAACAAGGGTAATAAATGCAATACAATGTAGTATTTGTGATTCCTCTCCGATAAACGCTAATAAAACCTCGGCTTCATAAGACGCAGATTACAACAAAACACAATGTACTAAACTTACAAAACGCCAATGAATCAACAAAACGACTAACTCCTTGTAACAAAGTGTTATGGAATACAACAAATCTTGGAACGGTCGGCAAAACGAAGAAACTCGAAAATGATACGAAAGAGGGCGAATTAAAAGCAAATTACAGTCAGCCGGCAATCGTAGCGTTTACAATAAATACATAATTGTACGGTCAGTATACCAATGGCATATGCGATTGGCCAAAATAACGGACCACGCGTTTGCACGATAAATCGCTCGAGTTGACGCTTCAACTGGCTGCAAGTGAAACAAAGTTTTAAGTTGAAACACTTTCTGATACACTGTCTGTCAAATTCTTATCGGGCTACTAGGCAATAAATAAATTGTACTGGTAACACCTTGGTATCGTAATTGCGCCTGCGACTTTGACAGATCTTATAATTAGCACTTGCATAACTAGGAATAGGAACACTCAAAAGCTTGGTTTTTGCTTCGTTAGTGTATCCTGGTCTTTAGTGAATAATCGCAGATTGTATTATTAGCTCTCATAAAACGGATGCTTATTATTAACAGCATGTGTATAAAATTATCAATAAAGATCATAACATAACGTTGGTAAATAGACACATTAAATTGTACATATATGTATATATATATATATATGTGAATGTCACATCAATCATCATACACATTGGCAGGTATTTGTAAAATTATAAAAGAAGTTTCTATAAATCTTAAATTCATTCTTAGCCGGTTCGGCAACTGCAGCTTTTTAGTAAGAATGAACCATTTAATATTATACCAAGTCTTAATGTGCAATACACACATTTGTACATTCAAACCACATTAAATGTCTAGGCCAGTCTTTTACGCTACCAACAAAAGAACTTTCATACATTCCCTGACATTTGGATTACCCAGTAATACGCACTAATGAAAGAACGTTTACGATTGTAACACAAAGTGATTGCCGCGTTTGACCGGACACTTCTACACACAAGTCTTACAACTTGTTTATCAGTGGAAGTACAATCATCTACACAAGTCACGCGCCGAGTACAATCAATAACAGTAATACACCATCGCCGACAAAATGCGAACGGTCAATATCGTGAGTCAACAAGACCGACCGATAGACTGGGTTGCCAGGTGCCGGCGTAGAAAAATTGCAAGTTATTTGTTACTCTATGGTAATTTAATATGAAGTCCTGACACAATTTTTCTAATGTAATAAAAATGATGCTCTTGTAACTTGTAACGATATTAGTGTGTTACTTATCTATTTTTATTATATTTATAGAACATAATTCAATGGAACATTAAAGTAGTGTAATTTAATACACATAATTTTATTTCATTATATTCGAGTAATAATTCCGAAGTAATAAGTTATTTCATTTAAGCTTATAATGAGACGAACTCCCCTACATTGGCAACACCGACCGACTTATGTCTTGCCATAAACTCTTTCATTTGGCTCGGACGAGCCTTATGAACAATAAAACGTTGAGGGCTGGAGATTTGGCCTGTAATAAAATATTTGCCCTAGCACACGCTAATCCGCGTCCCTTACTTACGAACGCAATTTGAGAAGTTATAGTCCGTCTGCAAAGATGTTCATCCTTTAGAAATATTACACGTACTTACGTGCCTACAAGTACTGTTTTGTGATTTGGCCGTGTTTGATGTTTTAGGATCCTTTGAGATTGAGACTAGAAGACAATTATTCTTTGTTGCATTACAGAAGAATTTAAAATTGATATAGATAACGTGTAAGAAATAAAGTGCTAAATTAAAGTGCTACAAATTGTTGTGACCTTTCCTGTGTATCACTTTTGTAACAAATGTATAAATTATGTTCCAAAGTAAAGTATTCTGAGAAGAAATCACAATCATATTGGATATTTTATAGCTTTCGATTTGTACAGTGCATCTTAATTGAATAAAAGGCTACAATAAAAACAATGTACACTACCCACAGAAACCCCGATGTACGTTCAAATATAAATAGCAATAAAAAGAAAAATCAGCGGTTCACACCATACGAACGCATTAATCAAGTTCCCGGGAAACCGGGAAAATCTTTACGCGTTACCAGCCAATAGGATGGGAGTTTAGCGGCGATTCCGGACTATTTCAACGATCCAAATAAAAGTTCCTCCCCCGATGCGAAAGAGGGTCAGGCTTAATTACTCGTAAATTGACCGGGATACAGTTTTATCCTGGATAAATGTACGCGAGGATAACGATGTGTCATATGTGTTATTATGTTTAGAAATAGAAATAGGGTGTTATGATTGTACAATTTTCAAAATAATATTTTTGTTTACAAAAAATAAATATTTTTTTGTTACTAAATATATTATTTTAAAAATTGTTTACATTTTCTTGTTCTACAATGAAATAAAAGCTCTACGCTGAATATAACCTACTCTATGGATTAACTTTAAAAGTAACTTGTCGAAATTTAAGACATAAAGTTACTGTTTCAACTATTAATGGTCAAAGATAATGAGCTGCTAAACATATGGATATTGCAAAGCTTCTGATGGCTGTAATGGATGTAACATTCTGAATAAAATGCCTATTTGATTAAAATAATCTACTTACCTGAGCATTTACTTTCAAGTACCTAGTTAATATTCTTTAATCAGCTGGATTATTTAATAAACATTATCGTAACTTAGTACATGTCTTATAACTGGTTAAATACCTGTTAAATTTTCCTAAAAAGCATCATTTAATAAAGGACTATTCGAAACTTAAATAAAATTACAAGGACTGCCTACAATATATCCGTATGTGAATGTGATTTGTTAAAAACGTTACAAAAAGGATCAACTCATCCGTGAATGTTCACAAAAGGAGCCTCGCCATTGTAACATAATAAGTAGCAGAGATACTGAAATATCCATCCATATTTTTATTAATAACACACAAAAGAGAGATTATCTGTCAGTGGTTTAGGTAGCAGCTGTTATTACCGAAGTACGTATTGCTTTGGAAATTATAGTGATACTATTAAAAATGAAATATATGCCAACAGTAGCAGTAGAAATAACTAGCAATATATTACACACTGACATGCCTGGGTAAAGCTCTAATTAACTGTGTAATAATAAACTATAAATATACGACTCCGCACCTTAAATTAAAATATTTATTGCATAACGAAAAGAAAACTGATCAGAAGTTAGATTCATGTAAAACTGTCATACTAAACCCTCATAATTTCAACTTCAAGATAATATTAATAAAACATTTCATTTCTTGATAATAATAATCGCAATTAACAGGTGCATTCGCGCACATTCGCTCTAATTTGTTAAATATCAGAAATTGCCACGAGCTGTCGCCACTAAAAAAAAAACTGGCAACACGACAACTCTGCAGTTCCATTTTCAAACACGGTAATAAAAAAACATTTAATTGTCAAATTAATCTTTGTCGTGTATGACACTCGGCCTCTTCGCAGCTAATAGGTGTTATTACGTGTCGTCAATTTAATAACAAACGGACTTGAGTTACGGAAGAGAGCAACATGTAATTTTGAATCGAGTCGATTGATCGACAATGCGCTCGAATACGAACGTCGATCGTGCTCCGGGCGAAACCGTATAGACTTGTTGATAAGTGGTTATAAATCAATCGTATTAACATAATAATTATCGGTGTGATTGGTCGAGCATCGAATCGTGACCAAGGACGTTTCTACTAAAATATTCAAAGAACTAATCGAAAACTCAGATCGGTATGTTTATTTATCTAGCATATCTTTAACGTCATCTAAAATAAACAACAAACCACAATAATTATTGTAACATTTTCGGATTGTATTAATTATAACTTTCGAAACGGGAGATCATTTAGTTAATTAAACAGAAAACAATATAATACGGACTTCAAAAAATAACGGTATATGTACAGAATGCGGCGAGCAGACGCTTGCAAAACACCGGTATTGCTAATTAAAAGAAATTCCTTGCTATGCTTTTCCCCGGACAAAAAACACGAATCCGCCACGACGACTCCAAGGTGTGAGCAATGTCATAAGTGGCTAGTAGAACGACATTTTAATTGTAAGCGCCGCTTCACGCGACACAAAACGATGGGAATTAAACACTACGTACACAAGTTACAACGGAATTACGAACACATGTATGGAAATTGTCCCGCGATGCTAACATTTCTTGTGACGCACTCACAAGAAACCTCTATTACTATGATGGCGTATGAAAAAACACACGTTAGTTAATGTTATTATAGCTAAACATAATATAGTAAATTACATCAGTCTAAGATAAGCTCTCGTAAGAGCAGTCAATAGTAATATCAAGATGTGTGCGTAAGATGCGGTCAATAACACCGCTAATTTTATTATGGAACCATATAACTAGCAACTAACCGCTCGTGGCAATTTTTTGCAATAATTATGTGGAGTAACAAACAAAGAATCATAAAATATGTAGTTCTCAGCAGGTTTGCTAAGGACTGTTTTAAAATAAGCTAGAAGTAACTGAGGTAATCCTAAGGTGCATAATATAGTGATAAGTCCCTAAGGCTAATGAAAAAACTAAAGTGATGGGCCACCTGTTATTCGTTTATCTATTACACTCACAGTTGGCAGATCTATCGGTCCCTTTACGGGTACATTTGAGGACGAAATAGCTAGCAATAAACAGTGAGGGAGGGAATTCTCATAATTCCACGCATGAATCCAATGTTTGGAATTCGAAATATCGGCAGCGACACAGTGCAAAGAACCGGGACCTGCCTACCTATTGTGAATTTTACCTTATGCATATTTGCTTTAACCGTTTCGCAGTGGTTTATTTGGAACGCATAGAATGGTACAATGTTTGTGATATGATCCGGCCAACTCTTGTACTTATTGGCGCGGCGTAGCAATCTTATAAAGTACTGAAGGAAATGAATGTGTGTAAGAAGAAAATTCCGGTGTTAATCATCATAGTTTATACACCTCGTATGCTAGATAAAAAGGCGTTCTTCAATTTTACAGTTGCATACGCTGACAGCGAGATGTTAGTTGTTGTACTGTTTTGCATTGATTTTACTGCTTTGAATAGTAGATAAAGAGTAGCAAAGGAATGCAATAAACGTTTATCTTTCTTTATTCAATTCAGTCGTCAAAACTTTCCTAATAATTGACACGGCACATGATATTTATTTGACAAATCGCGGGACGTCTCACGCACAGTTGTCAAATCGATGTTTATTGCGAAATATTTCAATAATTTGAAAGTCGATAATCGATTTTATCGGCCATGCTGATTGGTGACCGCAATCAGCAACTGCCGGCGCACGCGTCTAAGCGCAGGTGGACACAAACGACCTCACTTTTCACACTCATTTACATACAGGGTTGCAACGAGTGATGCTCCCATTCAACAAACGGCGCAATAACGACTGTTTTAATTATAATGTTAATTGCTTAATTTTTATTGAATTATCCTGGAACAACGAAGACTAATGTACCTAATGGGGTTATTTATTGATGCGATTGCTTGTAGCTCTTGTTTGTTGGGTGAGCTTCGATGTCCATTGCTCTATTTCCATTCAAAAGCTCCGTGTGGATAGTTAGTGCTCCATCAATGGATACCATAGATTACTTAGCCTCGCTCTTGTGAGTAATTCTAACAAGCTTCCTACTAAGAAAATGACAAACTTCTTCTGTATTGCCGCTAACAGATGCGAATTATTACCGAAGTATTTTCAATTAAGTCATTAAAGTAACTTACAGTGCTATGTGGTAGGTAACAGTTATTGCACACTCGATTATCTAGATACTTAGTTTAAAATAAAAATATCCTCGAGGCGATCTGCGAGACCGTTGTAAGAACTTACGGGCTTATTATGCAAAAGTGGTTCAACTATGCAAAACTATATTTAGTTGTAGAAGTAGTAAAAACTTCGATTCTTGTCAGCATGATGTACAGGCCACAAACTGTGTACATAATTAAGGGAAATTGCGACGGTTAGTTTTTTCTGGTATTTGGCACTAGTTGGATTAAGAGTTATTTGAAGGTTCATTTAAATTGACTGATTAAGTGCATGAACTTTATGTTGCTCCACATTGTCCACATGTCGTTCATTGGAATTAAATGTCTTGTTATAAATGCATAACCGTTCGTTTATGCAGTATAAATTCTCACTGTTACAATGCCGATATTCAAATAACTCACTCGCTACTTAGTATACGCACTTGTCGTAAGCAGCTAACACTTCTCGATCGTTTCGCATCGCTTCGGCGTTTAATTATTTGTTGCCACCGCGTTTATTATTACGATTTCCTTACAAGGGGCAACGGCAATTTGTTTGATTACTTCCAATTGCCAGTTGATGTTTTAACCATTAAAAATTGTAAACGCAGCGGTGGATAGCAAGAAATTGCTATGATTGCCGACTCTGCTAGTGTTTATCGTACTTTCTTGCCAACGTTCGATACGGAAATGGAAAAAATGGGCTTTCGATTCAGTGATTGTGGAGAATATGCGCTTTTTGCGATCCGATAAATGTGCAATAACGTTCTGTGTAGGAAAAAACGCGACTAAGATAATCATCGTCTGTTAGAGTGTAAGTTTTTACAAATGATCGAGGATAGAAAGCGTTAGAAAATATAACAAGACGATTATCGGTTGTTGTCAGTACCTCTTTAATTAAATTCATATTCCACTATAAACTCATTAATTGAAAATTATCCAATGATCAGACAAGTAACTTTCCTTATTAGCATAAGATAGTTGTAAATTGTAACGAAAGTGTGAAATACTGGTGCAACGGGTCCTGTATGAATTCGACCCATATTGTAACTGTAAATACTAAGTTACTAGTTCAAAAGAAACCAATGATTGCTTACAAAGTTATAAACTCAAATCATCGACATGGAAGACTTCCAACTTCAGGTCTAAACATCTTAGTTTTAATTCTAACGAGAAGGCAAAACAATCAAGGTAAATACCGACACTTATCTATCATTATTAGTTACAATAATCTTCACAACATGATCACAACTTACAATGCAACACACAAAGGCGTGAACATACAAGAGATTCGCAAATTGACTGATCCCTTCTTCCCTTAACATAAACAGGCAAATCCTTACTTAATTTCAGTCGCAGAATTCAATCAGAACGTAAAGCTTTGTGCCCCAGCGAGTAATGTTATAATGCCTTGCATTATCCCCCCGCTGTATCCGACTCGCGGCGACACCGTGCCGAACCTTTAATTATTATCAACACATCACTTTCATGGCACTTTCTAAAATATTAGGGCTGCCACAACCACTTTGATCATTCACCTCAATTATTCTCCTTGCTTAAATCAATGTTGTCCATCTTTACTATTGCAACATGAAATAACCTCAAATAGTAAGGATTCTACGATAATTTTTATGATCTCTAGACCATGTCGAACTGATAAAGTTTTGTAATAATTTGCACGTCCAAGAGCTAAATTATGACTTGTAAATGTAGCATTAAGGATGAACTGCAATCTAATGGCTATTTAAAAATACATTTGCTTTAGACCTTTATCGCAAATCAGAGTCGTAACGCGGAATGAACAACCGTTTAGATTTAGCGCCTTAAGATAAACATCCGTGGGTAACCCTTTCAACGAGCACATCGGCCGACACATCCCTTTCGCGCATTTCATATTCCTATTTCCATTCAGTTTCAACCTTCGCAGGAGGATTATATTCTGCCTCCGATGTTTTCGTATCCTATTATTTCATGGGGTGAAAATGGGCCACCCGCCTCCTCACTCACTCACTCAAACAGTGACACCCCTCGGCTACGTGTGTGACGTGTACAGATTAGGAGGCACCTGTGTGAGTGCACCTTCCCAGGACTGTTTGTATGTGTGTGCGTTTGTTTCATCAACTGTAAACCACTGTCAACGACTCGTCAAAATAATATTGGCTTAACGCCGGAGAACGTACTCAGATATGGTACATGGAAACTTGATACACGCACGAATTTAATTAGAATTATGGTGATGGAGAATTACGTAACAAAATTATAATTTGTATTATAGAAACTCATTTAATTTTTTCCAAGACAGTGAAATTTTATTTAGATTTGTATCAAGTGGGATAAAACTTGTTGCTTGTCAAGTGTCATAGACGGACCCAACGTGAAACACACACACACATATATTTCTACGAAAGAGCTTTTGAAGCTTTTGAAATAATTTGAACTAACCAAAAAATCTCAAAGTATCAACATCAGTTAAGATTCTAATAAAGCTATCTATACACATGTAGACTTAAGTATCGTGAGCTTCGAGTCTCAAATCAAACCCCTTGCGAGAATGCGAGAGCCATCCATCTTCCCACTAATTGTAAAATAATTAAAACTAACTAAGCATAGATGGGATACGAAATACAATAACAAGAAATGATAGGAGAATACGAACGAACGAACGAGGGTCGCGTGTTCAACAAAAAATGTGACTTGTTTATGAAATGGAAATGCAATAAGCACAAAACAAAGTAATGCTTATTTCAGCCATGAGAGTGTTTCGAATTGCAAATTTCGGGAAAAAAGCGAACAAACTACACTCAAAGTCAAATGCGGCAGTGCGCGATAAGCAAGTGCCGCTTATGCAAGATCACGAATGTAATTGCTCCCTTGTCTGGCACGACACTTCATGCTGGAGCGAGACAAAATGTCCTTAATGCACAGGACAAAAAGAGATGGAAAGTGGCAGTATCAACAAAGCCGTAAGCGACAAAAATGATTGATTGCTAGCCGTCTTGCGCTGAGCTCTATTTAATCACTTTATTCCCTTTTCTCCGTTTGTGTTGGGATAATTTTGTATTTGTGTAATTTGTATACGAAATGAGGAGGCATACCTCCCGACTCCCGAGAAGACGGGATTCATATCCGGCGCCTATCCGGAGCTTACACAAACCCGATTCTGATGTTATCACATGTCATGGTACCGTTTGTTTTGATTTATATTACAAAGCCAGATTAAGTTGAGATTAATCTTCGGGTTAATAACTTTGTGTTTAATTCGCATTTTAAGGCATCATTGGGATACACATACACATTTGTTATGGTGGGAAATTAAATCGGGTTGTTTTCATACCGTATCGTAATCTTGGTGACATCATATCCGGTATTAGTTATGATCCCTCGGAAACGGGAATCTACCCTATACTTATAGTTCAATTCATAGCTCTTAGATTAGGACTTGAGTATTAATTTTATTAATTGAGAGACTCAATACCCATTCTAAATTACACTAAATCAGTAAAACTATGAAATACCTGAAATAACTAATTCACTGATTGGTCTGTCGGAAACAGCAAAACAGTCGATCCTGTACAAAACGTATCCACTAAGTGCGAAAAACTCCACAATTTTTAACGGACTGACAGTAGTCCACTGCTCCTCATAGGTCTCTCAAATTGCTCTCCAAAAAGTTCCAAACTTAAAATTTATCTTGTTTTTATCTGTCAAGCAGTACTTACCACTCATATGTCCGTTTTCATAAGGCGAGTACTCCCCGTTCTCAAGACGGTGCTTCTTGAAGGGATGGCCGGGGAACTGCGTCGCTGCGAGTGACAGTCCCACTCCTGAGGCGCGCTTCGGTGGTCGGCCCGGTCTGGAGCTGCGGACATAGTAGCACGTTACTGCCGTTTAAGATGCTACACTTTACCTATGGAGGATTGGACCGGAGGACACATAAAAATAGGGGTTAAAGGTTCTGCC
Source organism: Noctua janthe (assembly GCA_910589295.1). Classification (NCBI taxonomy): domain Eukaryota; kingdom Metazoa; phylum Arthropoda; class Insecta; order Lepidoptera; family Noctuidae; genus Noctua; species Noctua janthe. The sequence goes on from OU342561.1 coordinate 8,374,981, forward strand.
AAAACGGTGAGGACAGATTGCGGACTGGTTACGGACTTTGACAGATATGTAGTTGAAGACTGTCAAAATCCAATGTCCACAACCCGTTGACCGTAATTTTAGTGGTACTGAAATGCTGTTCAATTCCATGAGCTGTCAAAAGTCATGGTAATGTCGTTTATTGGCCATTAATTTCCCATTGCTGAGCAAACGCCTCCCCCATATCTTTGCTGGTGCTCTTTTCGTGCGCCACCTCGAACAAGCCCTGGGTGCCTGAGGATGGACGTCGCCGCCAAGGCCAGCCCAGAATGAGGTGGCGAAACGACCTGGACGCGGACTGCGATGGCTGGTTATATACATATAAGTTATTCATAATAATCAGTACAAAGAACTTGAGATTGGACAGCAGGTTACGGATCAGCCTTTCAGAAACTAACAGTTAACTTAAGCTATCGCAGTTAGGAGCAATAAAAAATTTGTTCGAAATCATGTTACAAAGTACTAAGTTGGTTTCGGGTATTATTTCAACTACCCTGTATAGAAGAAGCGAAGAAACATGCCCTCATAAAAGTATTAGCTATCAAAGCAAAGTCGGAGCACTATCGTATTTGCGCAAAAATATTGGCCGCTCGGTCACTGACCTGGACGACTCGACTACAAGAAAATATGATTTCCTCAAGTGAAATGATAAACTGCGATAGATTGAGTTAGTAAATAACACAGTAATTGTATAATAGTTGTTAAATAACAGTTTCAATAAAAAAAAAACTAATAATTCAAGTTTGTCAAGTGTAGTAACACAAATCACACATTCTATTACTGCATTAACAGTCATAGACGTGTGAAAAAATTAAAACGCTAATTGATAAAAACGGTCCATTAAAAAAGCGTGCATAAAAATCAAGAAAGAAATCGATCAATCCGCTTTTACACATGATTCATTCATTATCATTCAGTACTCAGAGTAGATTCTCATAACTGCAACAAAAGAACAATAACTGAAATAGTCATTAATTAAATTCTATTAAAAGTGAGCAACGGGAGCTTCTCATGCGCTATCTACACTTATCAGATAAATCAACTTGTGTAAGGGAGGGTACAGATTTATTTTTATTTATTTCACTCCCCTAAGATTTAATACCGCAACACGTCGGCCGCAGTTTCCACAATTTCACGCTTATTGTTTTCCCATCCGTGATTTATGTTCCCGTAATAGACAACAGTATTTCTTGGCCGCAATAAAGTTTGTCACCTAAATCTTTGCCGTTAAGCCTATTGCGTACTTCGGACCTAAAACTTTGTTTACCTTTATTGGAGTTACTATTAGTTCGTGGTGACGATAAAAAGGTGGTGTTGCTGAGTAATTCAGTGCCTATACTAGTAGCGGTACTTTCATACAAGCCTAAAAGCCTGGCTTGCCCTTATAACTTACTACTCTTTATGATGTCAGGGTTTCTGAACAGTTTGCTACCTATGGGCTTGCCGTATTGTTGGCCCCTAGGCCCGCCACTGGCCTATACGTTGTACTGAAGGGAAATGAGAGCAATGACTTCGAAATGGAAGCATCTCTAGGACTTATTGTACAGTTTTTGGTAACGACATTTCATGAATCATTCCAAGCTGGTTCAACTTTGAAAGTTAGAATGGAAACAAAATTAAGGTGATGCAAATCTGAAGTAATTTAAAATCAGCTTTGGATAAATCAGACCAACAACTCTACTAAAACGTAAAGTAAAAAAAAAACAAGTTGTCTCATAATCTTGGTCGCATTGCTTTTATACCAACGAAAGGCCTAATAAAAGTGAACCCTGATCATTTATTAACAAGGCCAGAGGATGCTGAGAGATAACTACCTTAGGCAAATGGATTCCTATTCTGTATGATCAATTAAAATGGAAACTGTTGGAATCCTGAAAGCAACGGTAATGCTAAGATGATAAGAATCGTATGATTCTATATATTCCAAAGACCTTTTATAATTTGACTCAACTCGTAACACCTGGTAACACACCTTCTATTTTAATACAATAGATAAAATGGAAATCAACGTGCACCATAAGTTATCAGGTCCTACCTAAAACAAATAGACCTGTCATACAGCGATTTTAATTGCCAGGAAAATCATTAGAAATAAATATATGGACAGTAGCCGCTAGTTGCGAGTCCGAACTAATTGGCGGCGCGAAATAAGATCAATTACACTGGTAGCAGCTAATCCGCACTACATTACAACTAGGTACCACATCAGAGGCGTCGGCCAAGTTCGGCAATTATCGGGGGAGCGATGCTGTTATCATAGTATCGGCTTACGCAGAAACTGAGTCTCGCCTATTTATTTTTATGTCAGCAACCGTCATTATGAGACACTCCATTAGCTTGGATTGCGGTGACACTCGTTTTCGGTTACGCTTTGGGGTGCGATTGTATGGTGCGACAGTTTTTTTCTTCGTTGTCGTGCTCAGATAAAGGGTTTGTCATTTTGATGACCAATTTTATTTACGGACAACGGTAATACAGCAAAAAACTTAATAGCTTCACTTTTTCTGTCATCTCAGAAACATTTGGCCATCGTCGCGGAACAATTATAAAGTATAAATAGTCTGAATGAACTTCAAAGGCCGCACATAAAAATTGATTTTATTTTGGGTGCAGGCGAGTACAGTTGGGAGCAAAAAAAGCTAAACACAATCGCGGCCGCGACGAAATCGAATATTGAAAGTGTCGAGGGACAGAGATAAGGAGAGCACGTGCCGCTCCCTTGCCGCCACTTAGGCCATGCCCGTAATCTGAATACCGCAAAGCTCACTGCGATAAACTGCCATTAAAAAGCGTTCGATTTATTACCGAACGATTTCCGAACGATTTATACGGGTGTGCGAAGTCGAGAGAGTATCATATATCGTATCCTAGAGGGTAGAAACTTACTCAATACTTATATCTACGAAAAGTAATGGAATAATGAGATAAACACGAGTATAATGGCGATACAAGATTGAACTAAGCTGTAGCTTGTAAGCAAAGCTTTAGAACTTAAGAAAGCGCAGAAATAATAAGTATTTAACTGCAAATCAAACTATTCGAATAATAGACATGAAAAATCGTTTTGGCTTGTTGTTTTACCTACCTACCAAAGTAATATTTTTGTTACAGAGTATCCTATTTCATCCAAACAATCAGTGCATTCAATACATAAAATTTAGTCTCCAAATCCAACACAATCGGGCCTAAACCTGTCAATTCCCAGAAATATTAAAATCAAACATGTTACGATTCTGCACATCGTACTCTTTCCTTCGACCAACCCTAGTGAAACTAACACCACGTATAGTTTTGCTTTTTGTATATTTGCTTGGCAATATTCATCACTCACCGCCCGTGTCACTGATCAAATAGCACCCACAAAGGAGTCCCCAGATATTTCTGACAGATATACCCTTGATAGATAGTTTCACAAACATTACGAAACAAATCCTGATCGACGGATTTTATAGAAATGATAGAAAATCTGCGGTTACAAAGACGTTAGATAAGGTTCTGAACGAACGTGACTTTAACATTGATTCAGCGTCAAAAATCATTCCGACTAACTCCTTTCAATCTTACGGACTTCATAAAAAACTAGGATCTTAAACAAAAACTAGTGAAGCTACCATAGTGTACACAAACAATATGATCGCCATCGGCACACTATGAATAGACACGGCATTCTTTGTTATTATATTTGTATTACTATTCTCGACTCTTAGTGGACGTGTTCACACTCACTAATAATTACTGACTCTAAATCATAACATTCACGTGGCGTAAACATCCTTCCTACTTTTAAAAAAAGTGAAAAGACCAAAAGCAGCTTGCTGACAGCATATTGTAAGCTAATAGTCATAATCTGTATATGTTTCATGTTTTTGTTACTGAAGCGCCCGATTATTTACACGTTACTGCACTACAACCCGTATGGGAATGTTTACACATTAAATTAAAACTCTTTTTTAAGTTTTGTTGGTCCAAATATATCCTTTTTTGGAGGGTCTGTCATTATAAGACATTCTACCTTAACACTATTAACATAAGTTACATTTTCATACGATACCTTTGAAGATACTTAACGCTTCTGATTCAATGCCACTGTTGTTTTATTTGCATCGACTTTGTCGTTTTAGTGCTATTGGATTAGTGGCCTTATAATAAGATTGTAAGAGAATATATTTATTTTTATCACATTAATTTGATTGTTACAGTCATCTTGCCTACATCTGTATTGCTTTTATTAAGTCACTATGATTGTGTCATTATTTGATAAATCAAACTCGTTAGTTGCGTTCTCAAATTCACAATCATGAATTGGCTCTAGGCTATCTGTGAACCCATTTTAATCACCTAGCTATCAAAAATCTAACCGCTACCGAACAATATTTGAACGCACAAATTACTTTGTACCCGTTTGATGCATTATTTCCTTTTCAAGTTAGTGTCTCGGAAACACCATATCTGGGTATTACACCAAACAATGAGGCTCTGTCTTAAAAATGGCCCAAGAATCGGTAGACAACGTAAAACAAACGAACGTTATCTTATCTAGAGTAAACTCAAGCGCAGTAGCAGTTTGTCTTGGGTTCAGCGCAAACATGATAAATGATTTCGGTTCAAAAAATCGTTGCTCTATTTTTTTCTAAACGAGTTCCGGTCGGAGCGAGATGTAATCTCTCCTTGAATAGAAACACCTATTCACCTTGAGAAGTACCTGAGGAAGAAGAGAGGTCCGAATTATTGATTACGTCTGATTACTAAGTTATTTCGACTACATAACAGATATTCTAAAAACAACGGAAGAAGAAACTATAAAATTCGATAATTTTGTCCAGATGACGATAAAGTTTCATCATTAAAACCAATGTTTTAATAAAACCAAAGGAAAAAATGTAATTGAAGCCAAAAATTAGAGGGCACTAAGACAGTAACAATAAAAAGTGAAAGCAAAGCCGCGTTTAATTGTGTCGTAAAAATAAAAATTAAATAAAAAATGCTTTGGGGTGGAAAAGTTTTGCGACCGTAATCCTGCGCTACAATTATATCATGTTCTGTTGCAGCAAGATGTTCTCCTAATGTTACCTGTCCCAAGGGCGAGGGATGCTTTTTAATTTATTAAAACTTCTTATTTCGAGGAAGAAACATAATACATTTTAACACAAAGAATACCTAAGTTTTTTTACCATCAGCGCACCGAGCTGGAAATATGTGTTAATTTATATTTAAACATTACAAAGCGATATTTAAATTAAATTACACATTATATTAACTTCTAAGCTATGAAGTATGCAAAAGAAAAACAAATCCAGAAATTTTAATTAACATTGATACAAATCTTGTAGCTAAACGCATGTAGCCATTAAGAGCAAACTTTGTATATATTTGCAACTACAATACAACATTATGGCAATGTTAGCCTAACAATTTACTGAAGATTTCATCGCCGTATTCTTAGATCCAGAAAATAATAGTTAAATCATCGACTGAGGGGATTAACCTCTGTGATTCTACAGAGTTACAGCTCGGTTTAATAACACTGTTCTATCTGACAGTACAATCATAAGTTAATGTAGCAAGTCACCGCAACAGTCAGGTAGCTGCTACGTTTCAATTTCTTCGAGGCATTTTATTTACAAAACTAATTACGTTTGTCTGATAGGGTATTAAACAGCTCCCGGTGCTTCACTTGATTTGTTGACAGTTAATAAAGACATTCCAAACGTATTTAAGATCTTAGTCTATTCCGTCTGCGATGTGATCGCTCCCTGATGAAGTTATTATCGATTCTATTATCTGTTTCTTTTTTTCGCGTTCGACTGTACTATTCTGTTAATCATCTTCGATATAAAATGTCTTATTAGCGATAGAATTAGATACATAAAAATATTAACTAGGTCGGACACGTTTTTTTATTGTTACTTTTTTAAATTTTATTACTGTTGGCACGAACATCATTGTCGGCACGCCACGTGGTCCGGATAATTGAAATGTCCAAACACTAAATTTATAGTTTGTACAACGTCACTATTTCTTTTTTATTGCTCCTATCGATGTTGCTCCCATTGATCTAACGTTATTATATTGGACACAACACGTCTACCGCAGATCCGTCGCCTTTGTGACCAGAACAGATGTTTTTTAATTACTCTTTAATGAATTCACAACATGTTGATGTGTTTTATTAACATGTCTCGTAGAATTTGCATAAATTCATATTAAGTCAGAGACTGTACTTAAAATAGCAGTATATGAATATATTTTAAATTGGAACAAGTCTCGTATGAAAGCTCAGTAGAAATTATATTAATCCAACTTCAGAAACAAATGTTCTGGCGGGAGAACATTAAAATCTTAAATATTAATTGTAATAAGAGCGGCGCAGTCCCCAACATCCCTTTCTGCGAATGCTGGGGCAACATAATCAGCCCCCAAGGGACAACCTCTTGTAATTAGCGGCTGTTCATTTCTTAATTTCAATATTTAATTACAAAGGAAACTCGATGACTGCTTCATAAAGAAGGAGACGTCATCTTCAGAAAGTCTTTCGAATCCGTTTTGTTTCTAATTCGCTTACAGTATCGTTTGATATGGCTTCTTTATTGTTTCTTTGGCTGCTGAATCAAAGGATGCTCGAGTTTAATCATTTATCTGGACAGAGCATTCGTCTTTGTGAAGTTTTATTCTTTACAATTGATTTTATTGAAACGAATTTGAGGAACTAAAGATTTTATTTCTCAAATGTTCTTTGTGGTTGCTATTTTTAGCAACCATGTTTAAATATTAAATGAAACTGAATTAATCTGACAGACGAAGTAGATAGAATTAATATAACTTTATCGTGTTCGGTGAACAGCCATCTTACAATTTCCCTTTGTCGTAGCCTATTGTAAGACGGAATAGCTCCCAACATATTATCGTTTTATTTCATTCCTCCAGCCGCTATGAAATTCCCTTTTAGTATTACCTGTCTAAGGATTTCATTACTGAAAAGTCTGGCTGGATGAATTTTGAATGACTTAGGCTTAGGATTGTATAAAGCTTTATGTGATCGAAGTATTTTATTAAACACATTTGCAAGATCGCTCTGAGCGTGGATTTTCATAGCCTAGTCGACATGGTCTAGTAGCTTTGTGCCCTGTGTTTATTTAATATCAATCTTGTGCTTTGTGTCTTTTCTCTCCGTTTGTGGCGGTTTCAATTTTTGACAGGTTCCAAAAACGGTTGATAAATTTTTCTCTTTGTGGTATTTTTCATTGGGCACTTTTCAATTGATTCGGCATCAGTCGGGTTGCGTGCGTTTGGCACGTTTTGTTATGAATCGTTGACGGCTGTTGGTTCGGACGTGTCCATTCACGCTCGCCCTGTATTGGTGGATTGTTTTGTTGCGCAAAATTATACAATTTCTGGCCGGGTGACCACGACGCGCGCCGCCGACCGGCCAGCGCCACTGTCACGCCCTCCGCCATTCGATTGAAAATGAAAAATCTATTATTATGAACTACGACAAAAGGTAGCTACTTCTTTTATTTTGTAATTGTTTTAAATGAAAAGGTTTATGGATTGACCTTAATAATTGTGTTGACTTGTGAACTACAAGTTATTAAAAATATAAAATATTGTACTGTAAACAGTAAAAATTGGATATACTTTTTAAACACGCTATGACAAATTGATTTACGTAGTTTTTGCTGTTGGCGCCAGTTGTTAATTTGGCAAAATATTTTCTCAGATTAAACTTTTGGGTCTACATCGAATGGAGCACTATTCTGTTATATTTTTTTGATATTTAATAGTTTTCTATTTATATTGACACGCTTCATCAAGAATAATCGAAAAGTTTTGCTACCGTTCCCGGTTTGTAGTTTTTTTCTTCCCAATCGGTCTTTTGTACAGGTACCTACAAAAAATCGTAGCGAGCTACCTGGCCAACAACAGACACAGTTAGTCGGTTCCTAAATTAATTTCGTCTAATTCTGGCGACTGATACTGTCGAGTCATATAGGTCGTATGCATGCCATCGGCGGCTTTTAGTTATACAAAGAAATTCGTTTGAAAAAAGTACTGGAGCTTGTTTTTCATCGGCCACCATTAGAGAGACACTTGAAAGATAGATGCAGTCGTATTTAAAACGCGTTCGGAAACACATAAATACACCATTGCATATCGGAACATAACATGTTTAGAATAAAAATATAATACATGCATGTCGTATAAATAACCTTTTATATTTCCTTTGCAAAGATGATTACGACAATTTTATATGTATTCAGGCAAATAACATGTTCAGTGCAAAGTTTATGTGTTACATTATTGTGGCGTTTCTTCCTCTATTCCACACGATTACGTCCGCTGTTCTTGTTATAACTTCAATTTCTTATGTTCAATGAAAAATTAAAATAATCAAAACATACAAGCTTAGAGATTTGAAACAGAATAGAGTCCCGGACGTGTGATCGTTCAGTGTCGAACAAAAATAAACGTTATGATTTGTTAAACAGGTTATTAGAAAAACATCGGCGCTGTCGACAGGGAGTTTGGAAATAAACTATTAAAAAACGGTCAAGTAGGAGCTGGCTCTCCTGTAGCGAGTGTTCAGTACTGTAACATGGCTCATTGTTTTTCTATGATCAATTTTTTATTGTTACGGAATGTACAGAATTATCAGAAGCGCACATTGCGCCAGTTACATACGAAACAGATGTAAACTTCATAACTAACTGTCTAATTGGTAAATGTAGCAGAACACAACGGTAGCCCGAGATTATTTAGTATCTACCGACCACTTTGATATCACTCCACAAACCTACAATACAGCACACAAAGGAAATAGACAAATATTCAAAGATAAAAGTTTCTCGAATCTTAAAACAAAAGTGGGATTTTAAAGATAAACAGAAGTTATTCATAAATCATGAACGTAATAGTTACATTCTGACGCAGCGTAAGTACATCTGAAAAATCTTTTGTTTGATCAGACTCAAACATCTGGATGTTGAACAGAAGTTCATAATAAAATATGATGAAAAAATATGTTAAGTCCTTTTGTATCGACCGCTTCTGTCTATTTTTGTGCGACTAGTCAACAATCTTGATACTTTACAATATTTTTTACTGATTAAAATGCAACACTACTTGGAATAAGTTTTTTGTGGACTAATAATTAAAAAGGTTGGACTACTTTGTACGAGCAATTATTCCATTTTACAAGACAGTGCATAATAAATGAGAAGCTATTGATGTTTAATCTTTATCGTTTGATCATCGCCAACAATGGATGAGTTAAAAAGTTGAAAAAGACTGCAATAATCACCCTTAGGCACGGTAGTAATACGCTAATTGCATTTGTTATATTCTGTGTAAAGAAATACAATTAGTGTCCGTGAATAATGTCGGCGTCGGGCTAACATTTCACTAAATGTCAAACGTCTACACTACATTGATACTGGTTGAGGTATTTTATTATACTTTAGCACCGTGACTTTTCAACAGTTTACCATTGAGTGGTCAATATATTATCACAAAGTTTATGACACAAGGAGTCTGAAAGACCTTGCATCTATATTCATGAAAATACTTATAATAACACATCTTATATTAATTGTTATTTTACATTTATTCCGCACATTATTAATGATAACTAAACTTTCTACAAGTCGGAGGGCGCCACTATCTGAACACTACATCAAACATCAGACTGTATACTCGAATGATCTTTAATTTATTTTCTGCGGGGCAGTTCATCTAGCGTGCCCTTTAATGTGTTCTAAGCATGGAGTCATTATTGAATTAATGTTGAATGTAACCCATCCGTATCCACCAATATTAGCATTATTTAACTGCGGACGTAGACAAGAGGAAACTCAATTATAATGGAACTCACAAGCTATAACCATAGACCATTATGCCAATTAACTACTGTAATGTAGGTACGTATTACTGGGGCCGGGCATTGTATGTTACGTCCAAATTCACTTGTATGTACTTGCTTTCAATTATTTTTTATGACGTTGTTAACATTTAATTAATTATTGCTTACTTGTACAAATGACAAACTGATTCTTAATGCCATGTGAAGCTCAACTTTTGCAATTAAATACTTTGTTAACATTGCAGATAATTTACCTACTTTAGTTTATTCCCTATAAAAAAATATTCATAAAATACTTCAACTCATGAACAAAATTCGACGAAATCATAACAATCAAATATCAAGACCGTTTGGTTAATCATCGAATTGCAGCCGAAACGTACCGCAGTGGTTCATAGTAACTCGGTGAGATTTGTTTTGATAATACATCATAAAACTATTAAATATTGGATCGCTGAGTGAGACTACCCGCTACTGTTTCCACGTTCCTCTATAAGTGATAAACGGTAGCGAGTACACGTGTTTTGTATAAAAATGTTTGACATACTGAGAATAATACCCGACGGAATGTGAAGCTTTTCTAGATAACTTTCAATATGTTTATATTACGGAGGGATAAGAATAGGTAGGTGTTATATCAAAAGGGTGTGTTCACCGTTGAAGTTTATGACTTGGACCACTTAATACACTGATCATGGCGTAATCGGTTTGTTATTTCAGCGTTTAGACGATGTTTAAACCTTGTTTTGTTTTGTCAGAAGCATGTGGGAATCATTGTATTGTGTTCTGCATCCGGGTTATGATTGGTTCTTCTGATTTTTACTTTTAGATTGATTGGTCATTTCTGAGGTATTGTTTTTTATCAACTTTACACCTATGGTGTCCGCTCTACATTCTATTTTCGTTAAACACTGATTGTAATCTCTCTTTTGGAGAACCATAAAGCAGAGCATACAGACCATCAATAAGAATTTAACTTTTTACAACATGTTCTCTTTGCTACGAATCAAAATCATTCCCAATAAAAAGAATTGGATATTGAAACCTAATACCATCATTGCCGTATTGGGGACGACCCATACATTATTCAACTCCTTTGGGAATCGTAAATGTTGTTCAGTACGATTGGTCAGTCAGTAATGCCAATAGTTTATAAGAAGCATACATTTTTATTATGAATGTAGTAATCGAATATTAAGCTCTTTGTTAAGACAACTTTTTCATTCGACTAGTACAGTTGGCAAAAAAGGAATTATCATAATTGTATCAAGGTCAAAAAATGTTGATCGAGGACATCGACTAAATATTTAGACCAAACGTGTTTGAAATTAAAAAGCCATAGTTACGTCATTAGGAGTATCTGATAACAACATACTTAGAACATTATTTTTACACTCGTCTACATTATTTTTACAGGGTTGCCACCTATCAGTTAGTGCATATTACTTATTTGCTCATATTACTTTTCCTACAAATCGACTTATAACTATAAAAGAGACACAACTTAAGCCATAGTTATTTTAAAGCTTTTAAAAGAAAACTGTAGTTGTCAGTAGCGAAGGGTCAAATTTTATAAGAAGTGAGCCGGAGTACATATCTTTAATGTGATTATATTATTTGTCTGTAGAATACTGACTGTGTCATTTTTCAAAGGGAATCCGGTAGGAATCGAGTTGTATGAAACCTTCGCCACTGGTAGTTGTAGTTAAAAAGTTGTACAACCCTATTCAACTGCTTCTGTATTTTCAATAGTCATAGAGCGGTTTATCTGTTGACGTGTGTCATCTAGTATAGCTACCTACTGACTTCCGTTCCCATCTCTCGGCTTATCTTACACAAATATGACAAATTAAACGAATCTTAGGAAGGGTCCCACTGGTAACACTTCACAATGGGGTATTTAAACAAAGATCTAAAGGTCGTTACTTGGACTATAAGACAAAGTTCTTTTACTTTCCGAGGAGTGAGTTCAATAAGAAGTTTGAATTAATTAGGCAAACAGAAATTCATTATTTAAATTGAAATTTACAAGGAATTCCTTGTAAATTTCACACATTGGCATTTCTTTACATTGGCAGGTTTATTAAAATACTGGTGATCTTAAACAATCGGTACAGTGAATGAATGTTTAATAGCTTCAGCACTGCAAATTTGAATACAGCAACTCTCAACATGGACCAGTACAAAAAATAAAGAAATCAATATTCAAACTTCTTGACCAAATAAAAAGTATCATCGGACTCGAAAATATCGATTTAAACAACTGACAAACCTATTAACGGAATTCCGAACTTTAAAAATAGAATAAAAGCGCGGCCATCTTTAATAGTTAGAGCTGTCACTTTGAGGAACAAGTTAATAGACGTAATCAATTTGCTCGAAACCGAGTATGAGAATAAAAAACACATGATATTAAGCTGGTCGGTCACGCGAAGAGAGCTGTCAAAATTTAACCTCTCACTCCTTTAGGTTCAACCTTAACTGTACTTTCCTTTTAAAAGTGCCACGTTTTATAAACTACTTCAAAGGAATTTGCACGTTTTTTTATAAATTCTTCTTTTACTCTTATTAATGTCATTATGAGCTATGTCAACTATGTTACAATATTAATAATTAAAAAATGTAAGAAAGATTGTGAAGATAAATCACTCATGGACAATGGACTGAAATGATTTGAAGGAAGACAAGAGTAACACATAGCTAGTTAATTTTACGTACATATTTGATAACACATAAAGCGGGCAACATACTTTTTATCAATTTAAGTGAAAGAGTTTCTTTAGGATCCGAGTGAAACCGTGAAAAACAGTTAGTAAAGCATAATATTAAAAGCCTTACATTAGTGATTAAGTTAATAAACACCGTTTATCTGTCATGTGCGACATTATAATTAAGAAATTTGCACCGGGCCGTATCTATGCGTCCGTATTTGGGAGCGGCTATGAGTGCTATTTCATAATGAAATGAATAAATGCAGGCAATTCAATTAAGTCTCATTACACCCGGCACTTTTTTCATGATATAGGGTGCCAATTGCAATGACTGAATGCGTGTCATTAGGTGCGTTTAATTGTATTAACTCTAAATGTTACTCATGTACAGTCATGGATAAAAGTAAGTAACATTCTAACAAAGTTGCAAATAAATAAAAATAGTTTAGTCTACAGACAATTAGACATAGCTAATAATTGACAAGTAAAACTAATACTTAGTGAAAACAATTTAAAAAAAAATCTCTCTATCTGCTACATATTGTTCCTCACAACTGTACTTACATACGTATACAATTAAAGTACGCGAGTCTCGTGCAAAAATTGAATTACTGCCAAGTACACAACTAATGAACTTATTATTTCAGTTACGAATACGCGAAATAATTGGCCTTTTTAGTGGTAATTAGTACTGAAAGGCTTTAATAAGGTGTAATTGTTGATATTTCAACAAAAAATCATACGAAGCGTATTCGGTATGTGAACTATAAGGTTCTGGTGATAAAAAGCGTTTCTAGCATTGTAGTGAGCCCCTTATAGTCTTAACACCTAGTTAGTTCTGTAATTACAGGACATTTTCATTGGAATAGATAGACAATTCTAATCACCTTCGATAAGGTCAGAAGATCAAGATCAGCTGGACACATGCACAATTATAGTGCGACAATAATGTTCACTGCTAAACACATGACTACTACACATGAACTTAAAGACTCCGCAATGATCATGGGGACAAAAAACCAAGATCACTAGCTAGTCAAGTAAAGAGCTGGAAGTTCTATTCCCAATTCAGTTCGATATTCGAAATGTTCCGAGTATTTCAAGAGTTTCCAAAAAAAACAATTGAGGATCGCTTTCTAATAGGGAACTGTCATCAAAATAAGGTTCGAAGTTACTATACATTGTTATTAAAGTTATCAAAATCAACTATAAAACATTGTTGTTAATAGTTAAATCTAAGTATTTGTTCCTAAATCTAATTTGACAATTAGCTAAATCACGTCCGGAATACCTAATTATGTCCGAGTCATGATTATCCTATTGTGCAATCAATGCAGCTGTTATTCAACATTGTTCCGCTGATTGTTAGCAAGCATTGGTCGGGATAGGTGCTAATTGTCCAGAGATACGTTAATAAGTAATTTGAGAGCCCTCACTGGTCGCGTGCCGCGGTCTGTGGTTGGACTGCCCGCCGACTGGCACGGTTACCCGTTCGGTACTTAGTTTGTATTGGGTAATGGATATCATTGTTGCATCTGAACGCTTTTAGGCATAACTAAGACAAGGTAGGTGGTAATTGTGGGGTTATGTCACATTGGTTTAGAATTATTTTTGTTTACCTAATTATTATAAAAGAACTTTGTCCTGCATTATTGAACATCATTACCCAAATTCTGATTCTCCTTCTAAAATATTGCCTTATGATTGCCTGTCGATTCAGGTGTGCCTCTAAAGAGGTCAAGCGCATATATTTAGTGAGTATTGCACGTTTTTTTACACTTGCTGTCCGTTCTTTATACTCAATAATTTTATGCTCGAATTTAATTACATATTAAATAAATACGGGAAGTATACCTATGATCTTATCTCTGTGAAACATAGGAAAGCAAATCGAGCAATTAACGGAAACAACAATGAAAATGTAAGTAGGTACAAAACCTTTTCAAAACAAACACCACCGACTAATTAACGCTAACTTCAAAACCAACCTAGGCAAAATAGGCGCAAAACTATGCAAATAAACCTCCCCGCGAGCTTCGTGACAAACAAATGAACGTAGAATATCACTATTTACAATCACATTATGGAACGCACTCTTTCATATTGCTACTACAAATCAAAGCGCACCCCTTTAATTAAACCAGCGCACTAAGTCAACTTTAACTATAGTTAGGTGAATGGTGAAACTAGCCGTTGAATAAAGGCACACGTATCATTTACTCCTGCGATTGTCGCGGGCTCTTTGTCAGAGGGCGAGCAGGACTGAATATTTGTAGGAGAAATTATGTTGTCTTTGAATGGCGATGGAGGCCAGCTATACTGACGATGTGCATCTTTCATGATCAATGGCGATGGAGGGAAGCTATACTGACGATGTGCATCTTTCATGATCAATGGCGATGGAGGGAAGCTATACTGACGATGTGCATCTTTCATGATCATGCCATGGTGGTTTCTTAATTAAAAAAAAATGATTTAAAATATTATTTCCAATTCTAACCTATGTACATCTGAATTGTCAATATTACTGTTTGACAAACACTTCACAAAAGTAAATTATTGATCAAGTTCTAGTAGTGACTTCAAATCACGAAAAAAGTGACTGAAATCTTCGGGAGGTGGCTGTCAGAAAACCTTGTAATTTAATTTAAAATTGATGGTCAATTTCATTTCCCATCACTTCCATTTAGTAGGTACCCAATATATCACGTACCTGCAACTACCGTATCGAATGAAATAATAATCGAACCTACGCGACGTCCATTCAATTATCCCTGAAAATTGAGGCTCATTAAAATAATAAAACAGCCGGCGGCAGAATCAAATTGAATGATAACAAAAGCTCGTGTTAATTCGAGGCGACACACCGTTTTGCAATGTACTACCCACCCACGGACCCAACTAACTACATTAAGGGCTAATAATCGAGCAGACAAGTACAAATACCACGCCAATTAAAATAACGAATCAGCCCAATAACGCAAAAAATAAAACAACATTCACCGAAACAACAACTTAAAGGCAAGGCGAAGTTGGATCAAAATACCGTACTCCGTATTGCAATTACGCTACACTTCAATTAAAACCAACGAAACACGAGCACCAATTTAAATAATTGAAAGAGAAAAACAATAAAATCATCAGGCTGTTTAATAATCATCCACAATATCAGTGATTCACACGACAGTACGATAAAGGCCAGTCCACAAGAGCGGAAGCCCTTGTTTGCACAATAATAGCGTCCGTGTGTCAGCTCCTCAATGCAACCCCAAATGCAATTGTGTACAGTCGTGCGCGGATTGAGTTACACTGAATGCGATGGAAACATTTGCATCTAGCGCCCGCACTCCGCTGTGGAGAGAGCCTCGCTAATATCATTATTAGTGCAGGTAATATTATTGAATGTCAACGGTATCGATGTATGGGATATGGTCTGACAGATCGCATATGTTCACGGAATACAATTTTGTACTGTGTCTAAGTTATCACGAATTTCGGAAGTTAATTAAGTGCATATACTTTAAGACAGAATGAATCCTATGGTCAAAGTCGCTTTATAGGCTCTAGGTATCAATCTTTGAACGACGACTGTTTGGCCAATATCGAACAACCAATTTTTATTGTCATTGCCCTTTCCATATTATCGATAAGCTCGCTGCCACTATCGCAATTACAGTAACTATAAATGACAATTGCCAGCCAATAGCACACGTACGGAGCCGAACGTTCCCCTATTTGGTGACCACTTGGCGGCACTGCCTGGTCATCCCGCAAATTGCTCTTTCCCAACAAAATTGTCAATAAAACTCATCTGATTCGCAGTTAAACAAGCGAGCGACATTATTAATTTATGCGTTGTAATATGGCGCAAACGTTGGCGTTATCCCGTGTAAATTATTAATAGTGCTGGGGTAAAAATTAAGCTTAAACCGAATGGGTAGTTTCGGCCATAACGCTCGTTTTATGTTTCCATGTGCAGATTAATATGTTGTTATATCCTGTGACGAGTCAAGCGAATCGGTTTTATTGGCAATCGAAATCGCGCAATGCTGTCATATATCGATTATGTCGACGACGTTATTGTCAATGTGTCTGTGCCGATTGACCGTACTGTAGTATGATACGAGTTATTTTTAGAACTAGGGTTGTCTGTCGCTGTGAATGTAGCTGCTTGACCCGGAAATCTACATTGGAACCGTAACATCAAACAAATGCCCACCTCGAGGACTCGAGGAGATGAAACACAAAAGTGAATAGCTCCCTTGAGATTCACCTCTGTTGTCTTAAGAGAAAGCGATTACACAAATCTGAAGAAGCTATTAATCCGGCTCGCTGCCCCCGAATGGCATCACGGTTTGTTTAATAAAATCGCGAATTTACATATCAAAACCTACAAAGGGGCATAATTGGAGCCGATGACTTAGAAAACGTAGTGGGTGAGGCGGGCGTGCCACCCCTTACAACAAACAAAGGAATTATACCCGCCTCAAGAAACTTTTAGCAATGGAAAGCTCCTTAACAAACAGACGCGTGTGTATCTAATGAAATTCCTATGGTTGCATAACATACTCGCGTGAGCGCTGAGCGTTATTAGCGGAATTATTTCTCCGGGTAAAATCTTTGAAGGCGGTTGCTCTTTCGGAAAAGTTGTTAAGAAAATGGGTTGAGATCTTTTCGGGATTTCATTAGTTTGTAACTATGCGGTGTGCTACGCGAGGCATCTAATTTATTAGGTAGGCGTAGCCGAGGGAACGAATGGGCAGCGAGCATTTGAAAATGGAACGGAATTGCCGAATCACGCCGCTTTGAGTCAAAGCCGCCGCGACACGATTCGTTAAGAGACAAATGTTTGAATTCAATTCCAACAGTTTTTTGGTCAGTAATTAGTAACGGTATATTTACTCCGCGTTCGTTGTAGGACTGCACGGTAGCCGTGTTTTTTTCTGTAATTAATTTTTGTTGTTAATTTGGGCGCGTCGCCTCCGAGGCCGTCCGATTTACTTGACTGTTGCGAATAATTGGATGCCCGTTTCGTCGATTATATTCGATGTAATAAAGTACTGGAATACGTTTCCACATTCCCACACAGTACGTAAAGTGCCATTATGTTCGATGAATGAATGCAGTGCAAGCCGACGACATACGGGCATCTTATACTCCTGTTGCTCCATCAAGGATATTGACACTTGTTCAGTGTCATCAGCTTTTGTTCGATCACGTGTTGGGTTACACATAAAATACTGCACGTGTTCATGCCGACACGTAAGTAGTACGCTAGTATTATTTTTCATTGCAGATTTGTCACAGCCGCAAAGGAAAGTGGTGTTAATTAATAATTTAATTAGTTTTAGTATAAGATCGTTAGACAGTCAGGTTTGTGGTCTAGTAAGTCGCAAATGCGCAGTTACTGATGTTTAATTCTGAAGCTCCAACAATTTTCTGTTTAAAATCAATTTCTATCGAATAGCGACACGGAAAATTTCGGTCAGGCCCTTGGAAATCATAAGAACTATGCTTATTGGTATTTATTATCAAGTAATTTAGATTAGTTTGTAGTTGTTTTTAGCTACACTCATTTTAGCACTGTATATCATCAAGCCGTAGTTGTCTAAGTGTCAGCAGTGGTTTCGCATCGGCATCGGCAGTGGAAAGCTAATCGCGTCGCGCGTCGCTCGCGCGTTATAATTAGTACAAATCGTCTGCTCCGAGCCGCCGAGCGTAGAACTAACAACGTGTAGACTTGATTCATGATGATCTCATAAAATATACAGAAATAGAAGTTGTCAAGTAAGATTAGAGGAATTTTGAGTACGCTTTGAAAAAAATGATAATTTTTAAGTAGAGCTGTTGGGTGCTTATTTTGACTTTATTAAAATAAATATTGCAGAGTTTTATTTCACTTAACCGACCTTCTAAAGTATGTTCAGATGCTCATTTAGCTTGTTATCCAAAATTGTGTTTGTTCTATTCCAATTGTAACTTCACACCTACTGCGATCTGTCTATCCGTTCCACAGTCATCCCCTCGATGGAATCCGGTAATCTCGCGAGTTAATAGATTCGATAATTCATCGCGGCGCGCGTCTGAATCGATACCAGTACGATTGATGGCGCCTGTCTTAGCTGGTGAAACGCTCGACATGTCTGTCACAATGTTCCACTTCACTACATTCGAAATTTAAACTTTTAATGGCTGTTCTTTTGTTTGATGCTTGAATGGGAGTGTACGCGACTGTACGCAGTTCATTCTGAAAGGCAACGGTTTTGTTTTTTGAATTTGGAATGGTTAGGAGGTGATGCTCGTGTAACTTTGGATATAGAAATAAGACAGTAACGTACCTATAGGCTATACTAATCTTTAAGGTAAGTTCGGTTTTTTTGATCAAACACTAACGAGGTAGTTCCATCAGTAAATATTAGCTATGAAGTTATTCATATTGAAATATACACGTCTTATTAGCCAGTTACAAATCTAGTAAGGATTGTTTCTTAGAATTTTCATAGTTAATACAAAAAATGCAAATGGTACGAGAACTAAACTTAGGATCTATAAATGTCACAAATTAAACTAATTAGGTGGTAGGTAATAGACGGATGAAAATAATCATAAACTCTAACTTTGATGAACCGTCTGAAAGTTGAACAAACTTTAATCACTGCGACTTCAAACGGCAGTTCATGTTTCATTAACTCGCTAAGTATTTAGAAATCTACTAAACAATCCAACTTTTTTTCACTTTCCCATAGCAGTGGATTCTATGAGTGACTCCAGTTGTGTCACTAAGCGATTGGCTTCGCCTCAAAATAGTGAAGTTCGATTCACATTTTTGTGAAGAAATGTCCGTTTTATTCAATTCTTTGTGGTCACATTCCAATGACGCTTCAGTGAAGATCTAGTTACGAGTTTCGATTGTTTTTTGTTCAATACAGACTACTTAAGAGGTTGTATTGTAAAGAGATGATATTTTTGATAACAACTACTCTTTAGATACCTATTTTACATAAATTTTCGTCAATGTTGTTTTAATTATCAGATTTCATTTCAAGAGAATGTGTTATTGCATAATTATAAATAAGATCCAAGATCAGTAGCGAAGGGTCAATTTTTGTAAGAGGTAAGCCGGAGTACATGTCTTTGATGTTTTTTCAAAGAGAAGCCGGTAGGAATCGAGTTCTATGAAACCTTCGCCACTGATACTTACAACGAAGTGCAGACAAACACAACTAACAAAATGTTTACATTTTATCTCTTACCCTTTAAAATTAGAAATAAATTAAACTGTCTGACCCATAAAAACAGCGTTTATGTCAGTTGAAAGCAAAGAAACAATACTTCCAAAAAGTTTCCTCGTAAGAAACCTTTCACAAGCCATTAATGTCTATATTCCGACCCCCTAAAGAGTTGAAAACACGAAATGGAATTATGGATTCCCCTAAAAGTCGCCATTAGAATTAGAGGCACAATTTATTCCGCACCGGGGCCCAATATTTCCGCGTTTCCTGTATCCTGTGGGCTGTGCTCAATGCGCGATGCCACACTATCTCATCAACCATGGGACCTTAGCTTAAGCTTACTTAAGAGGGTGAATAGATATTATTATTGTGATTAGTGGGTGGTTATGTGAAATGTAATTCAGTTGTAAGTTTAGTATTAATTGAGTAAATTAACGTTTCTTACGAAAATTTTACTTTCAGTTTATTGGTAAAAGATGGTCTTAACTTTTCTTTTGCAGGAAATACAGAATTTAATTAAGAGTTCCCTAAGATTTTGAATACAAAGATACATAACAATTATTTTAGAGTCAACCACAGAAACTCAAGCAGACCAACTTCTAAATGATTTTAAAGGCCCACGAAGACATGCAAACACATTAATTTATAGGCACGAAAACAAACTTTGTAAGTCTGAACAGTCGCCCAACTTTTACATTAAGTCCCCAGTCGGGGAAGCAATTATGGTAACATCTATTACACCGACACCGTTTGTCTGATTACTAGCTTGTATTCCCACTACATTTGATATTACAATTCAGTTTCAAAGAACACATTCTTATTCATAAAATGTGTAGATTTATATGCTCTCCAATCGTAAATCTATTACAACATAATTACGATTGAGTCCAATTTGCAACAATGTAGGTACAGATGGGCTCCAATAAACATTTCAACAAGCTTGCTGTCAAATAAAGCTAACAAATATTTTAATGGTTCCATGTACCGGCCCTTTTTATTGGCCGTATAAAGCGTCCGTCGAGCACGTAACCATCCAGCAACCCCTAGGTACAGTCGTGTACAGGACAAAGTCTCAAGCTGAACTATAAAATAAATCTAGCAAGTTATCGTCCACAATAAACAGTCGCCGCGGAAGGCTATCGCCAATTCCCACGCAAAGTTGCTGTTAATAAAAGCAACAAAATTATATATTCAAGAGTTAGGAGGTGGTGGTATGGCAGTTAGGGCCTTCTACGTGGTCCGAGTTACAATGCAAATTGCCGTGGAGGGGTGCGCCGATGCCCTCTAACTGTGCGACTCGCAAAGATGGCCGCCGTAATGGCGAAATGAAATTATTAAGCATTGTCTTGTGAAATCGGCCGCAGTCGACACCTGAGACACAGGGCTCGACCACTTAGCGTGGATATGCCGCGCCGCGGGTAACGAGCTTCGCCACCGCCCGCGTGCCGCCCGCTACACCCAAACACAGCGCTCAGCCGCTCACCCGGGAACGGGATACAGTTTGGCTACGCTACCTTCTAAATAACAAATTAGCCAAGGTCATTATTGAATCACCGAAATTCCACTGCAATACGGAAACTTCATCTCAACGACTTGCACAAGAAATTTATGTGCAGATGAGTTTAATTTTCTTATGAATTTTGATAATATTGCAAGTGTAAATTACTGTTGGCAAAATAGTACTGAAAAATGGCCACGGAAGCACCTCCACACTTTTCCAACGCCAAGACATTACTTACGACCCTCGGCTGAAAGCTTTGTATTAAAATTTAAATCTACTTTGCAAAGTGTATTTTATACACGTGCTCTTGCAATTTTGATCGTTCATAAAGCTCCGAATAGCTTCTATTATTACGCTTTACCTTTGCGGTATTGCGTGTTACACATCTCTCCCCAACCATTCCTGTTAACATTTTGACTAAGTCTCCCATGAATTTGGTATGCATAATGTTAATATATTATAGATGCTTTAATTACTCGTTTGCGGTACACTTGTGGTTGCTCTGTTAATGTTCATTTCAATTCGCTCGAGCTTGAAGCCGAGTTGTATCTGTGTACGTTTATTGAATATATTACAATTCTAACAGACAGATGCGTGTATGTTAATGATTTCAAAAGCTCATCATCCAAATCGATCGGAACGGAAACGACCATTAATTCCAGTAATGCGAAATCGATGTCCAAAAACGCGTCTTACGAAAATAAATTAATTTCACAATTTGTTTTCGACAACAAAGGCAGGGATCCCTCTACTTGCTGGCCAAGTGAAATTCCTCTTTAATCCAACGCATGCCCACTCCGTGTTTTTAATTTCACACAAAAAACAGCTCCGAGTCGGTGATCAATCAAAACTGCCGCTCGTTTCTTTTTTCTATACTTCATTGCAATACACTTTCGCCTCTCTGTAACCGCTATAAATGCGCCTGTATTATTTTGTTTGTATAAAGAAAACGGGTATCCCTTAAATTAAATTAGTTTGACGGATTTGTCGTGATGTCAAAGATTAATTACATTTTACAAATGAGGTTTTTTAAGCTTAATGTGATTATGAATTCTTGTTATGATTAAGGCTGTAACGATTCGTTCTGCGAATATATATTACTATTATTTTTATTATATTTTGGCGACTTAGAAACACATGTGCTGTGTTGAGGGGGCATTTATTTCACATTGTTTATGTAAGTACGTAAAAGGCATGTGAAACGGATTTGTAGTGATGAATTAAATGAGTTCGACGTACAGTCACGAGCAAACGTCGACGTATGATTGAGCGGTCGCATGCTGAGTGCCAATCGTAGCTCAGACGCCGCACTACGTGTTTAAGAATGTGTTAGCCTCAACCACTATCAGTGACTGGAGCATAGAGTTAAGCGCTAGACTGGAACTAAGTACCGCTACGATCTCGTAGCAGAAGCGTAGCAACACACAAAACCATTCCATCTTTAGATTTGACAATTTAAATATAAATGTTTATTCATTTAAACTACCGCTACGATGTCGTAGCAAATTCGTAGCAGCTGACAATATTCATCTTTATTTTATTTGTATTTATTTGGGTTCCATTCATATCTTTATTGATTTAAATAATATCTATAATTTATTGTTCTAAGTAAACAATGAAGTATGTATCTCCCTTAATACAGGCCTTCACATAGCCGTCAACCAAGCATTATGTACATAAAACTAAGTAACTCTACGTAATAATTATTGCTGGGAATCGCCTTTTTTTGGGGTGAAAAATCACGTTTTACGGTAGGACTCGATGGAAAGCACTCAAAGCATTGTGCTTATGGATGGATTGAATAGTACGGGGGTCGCGGAGGTGTGTAAAGTGAAAATCTTACATTAAAAACATGTATTTAAAAAAACTTATGAAAAAGTTGGGACTTTGACCCCCAATATCTCCGTAACTAGAAGGTTCCCAGGTATGGTCTAGAACAAAAAAATGATCGTAAAGATGGGGAAAAAAAGTGCCTTTCGGCTATGTTGAGGGTCTATTTACACCCTTTATAATATGCTCTCGAATAACATACGAGTATGTATGAAAGCTTATCTACGTATCACCTAATTACAAGTTAACTCCCTACAATAATTTTCCCCAGCAATTTTCCTACTCAACTTTATTGCCCAATCGTTTCCATTCATAAGTCTATCAAAGATCTCACGAGTTCGTCGCAAAGTGCCCCGGAGTACCGTGTAAATAAACATTCGTATTCGTTTCACGTTCGTGATCATTCGGCCTCATTCGGCCCCGGTCGGGATTACGTGATTTATTCAACAGACTCTAATTGCTACCGAGACTTTTCTCACTGTCTGTACTTTAACATTCTTGAGCGTTTTAGTTGGATTGTTTTTTTTTTTTGGTTGTTTGAGATGGTGATAGTTTGGTAGAACTGGCAATGATTATAGTTACTGATACAATTGTTACCAAAAAGTGATTTAAAAAAAAAATAAAAGTAACGTATGTAGTTAAGTATCATAAAAATACATTTATACTGCGATTTCGTTAATATACAACTGTATTAAGGTTAAATAGATACGTATTATATTCTGTAATCGCATTTATAAAACATAAAATCAACACTAACAGCAAATACAAAACAGTCCCAAGTTGCAACACCAAATATCAAAACTATCTTGTCGACATGACACGTCAAGATCACCTCCATCTCCATATTTGCTTTACGAATGGCTCCGTACGAGTACATTCAAAGCGAGCATTGGTTTCATTCATTTGCTCGTTTTCATTTCAGATCTGTAAACATGAAGGTCGCTCCGCGTTGACACAGCGATTCCTGCAGAGATACAAGGCGAGCAAAAAAATCTTCTCAAAGGTTTCATAAAAAACCTAAGCTCATATGGCTTTGCAATATCATTTGAAAGGTTGGCGACAAACCGATATTTTTTACTTTAAAAGATAAGATTATGCAATCTCTAGCCGGCACCGGCAATCTGCACTAAATCCTATTTTAAAAACACGCAACGGTGGCTTTTAAAGCGCACTCTCGAGGACCAGCACACTCCCACACTCACACAAAACGATTTTCGTTAAGATGCAGTTTTTTGCACTCTTTTGTGTGCAAGCGCATTTGTAGTGACGATACGTGTTGTCTCTTAATCCGCTTGTAATTGAATTCGGTGTTGAATCCTTTGTGAGAGGATGAAAGGATCCTCGAGTAAGTGACGTAGCGTAAAGTTATGGTATATGCGTTGCAGTGCATGTAAATTCTTAGTAACTTACGGAAATGGTCTAGACTACCTATAGAAAATATCTGACGTTTTGTTTACGATGAGACAGTGATAGACTAATTAGTAGGGCACACAGTGTAACATTGCTTGCACTCGCCCGTTTTTCACAAACTTCGGAAGCTTCTGTAACACATTCTGAACAAACAAAGAAACACATTACAAAGCCATAAACCGAGCAACAAAGGAACCGACGAATACGTGTTGAAACTGATCCATCATGTCTCCTTTTAAAATAACAAAAAAACTCATACGCTACACACAACAGATGTTTTCGTAAAAAAAACCGACCCCTATCGACCCCAGCATATAAAACGCTGTCTATAATTTCTATTAAAATAACTGTAATTTCCTAAATTATCTTTCTATCGTAAACGTTTAAATGCAAATTGGGCATTCTGATGTATTAATGTGGTCATAGTTTTGACAAATTGGAGCAGACCTCGTGTCAGAGAATTAATTTTTGTAAAACAATTTGATCTATATTTGACAGGTGCTTACGTTTTTGATGGAGCTTTGCGAATCATTAACAAATTGTGTGGCTAGAGTTAACAGAGAGAGAGAGAGTTCTCCCAATCAAAAATTATATTGTGTCTAGTTGTTTTGATTTTCACGAAATCTGCTTTATGTCACATGCATATCAGACACTTAGTATAGATAAAAGTACGTTATCACTTCATCTTGTTGACTTTTGATTAAAATGTAATTTGTTTTTGGCGACACTCTTTTTGATAAAATCAATAAACAAGCAATGGAAAAACATACTGCGTTTGTGAATTTCCACTATTTGAGCATTAAGCGCACACAACCCGTTATCACTAATGAAACCGATATATATGAAATACAATCATCAATATCGGAAAACAAACATAATATCGACCAATAAAGAGTTCAGCATATCAACATGCAAAATTCCAATTAGATTCCAAACATATGATTGTGATAAACCAACCGTTATTGAAGTTGCTTATCTATGTAATTAGAAAGGAACTAAGCTGTAACCATTTGTGTTTATGGGAACATTCGAGTGTTACAGTCATGTTTCTGATAACATGTATAGGAATAGTTGTTTTATGTATTGATTGTGATCATGTTTTCGTTCTTATACTAGGTGCACACTGTGTCAAAGAAAATCTCTTGAATGACCTTTCCAATGGATCAATTCATTAGATCCACGAATGTTCTTTTTTTTACTGTCTAAAAAGCTTTATCTATGCATGTGTCAGCATCAGTACTAGACGAGCAAGACCTCTCTTCTTCAAACTAAGTCTTCACTATAATTGTGATCATAATATTGACTCACAATAACAACTAAGTTAACGTACCTATTACAAAATTTGGACGCTTTAATAGCTTGTTACACGTGTAATAACATTAAACGGACGGAAATGTCAAAACTGTTACCTACCTACCTTAACAAAACTTAGCTAGAAGTATTTCAGTATTCAAACGGACACCTGATCTTAGAACTTACTACCTATTTACAACAATGCTATTAAAAATACAAAAACCAGACCTGATCAATAAGAACCAAATTGAAACTTATTAAGTGTCTCCCGCTTTCATATCCTTCTCCAAAGTTTTATTACTAACTCACTTTTTAAATAGAGTGCTACGAAGAAACATGATACAAATTGTTGAAATATAAATGAAGAACACCAAGTGGTACACCGGGATTAAGGGTAATGCGTGCGGTCGTTAACAGAGACATTCAAAAAATTATCTACCACGGAATCCAGTACTTTACACCCGCCGCGGATTCGTCAGAAGGGAATAAGGCATCAAATATTCAATTTTAAAACAGCCGCTAAAAGCGAAACGTCATCGCCTACGCAACCGCAGCTGGGACTTGACGATTTAGAAATTTTGTTACAGATGGGGACACGCACTCCGCTCCGGGAAGGAGATAAGTAAAAAATTGCATTAGCAAAGTGAAAAACATAAATGAAGATGACAACAATAATGTTTGAGATGTCGCGAAATTGCCTTCCTTAAATGTTTAGAGGGTGTGTAGCTGACGCAACAGAAGTGATTCCGAGTCCCTGGAAATTATACTGTCAAGAACAAGAAAATGGCACGCAGAGTAGGAAAAATTTCATTAGCGCCAATCAAAATGACGAGGTCCAAAATGAAGCTCGCAAAGAGAGTCGTAATCACGGAGTTCAGCAGGCACCCCCTCGACGTGAGGTCTTATTAAAGGAATAATATTTACAAAACGAGACGCCTCAGAAATCCCCAAATTAAGATCTCGCCGAAACCCGCCCAACTTCCACAAAGTGGAATCATTAAATTAAAAATGTAAACTTTTCTCTTAGCAAGGTAATGGGCATCCCGATGTAGATAAATAGATGGAATAGCTGCAAAAAGGAGCATTTTCCTGTTCATTAAATTTTTCCTTCGCTTTTTTTATTTCGACCCCTGGTGCTAATTTTGTTGGAATTCACGCCCCTCGGCTTCACCCGCTGGGACTCAATCACAGAAATTTTATATCCGGAATTAAATAAGTACCCGACAGTATTACGAACAAAATTTAATATGAGCTTATTTTTAGCGGAGATCTTTCCTAATTAATCTGATACTCTTCACTGTATTTATTGGATTTAAATATTTCCCTGTTCCGACAGACAAACAGAGCTCGGTACTTTTCCGCGTCGTGGGGAAATTGGTTTAGAACTTGCTAAGAAGTCAACCCTGAAGGGAATATTTCCATCAGTGGTAACTTATTACAGAGGGTGGTTTGTGTTAATAACTCGATTGTCTATATTACTCAGCGATATACATTTAGTAGGAAACGTCAGCGATCTCGACAGTAAATGCAATTACATCTGTTAATATGCCGTCTGCAACCGACGCGCCCGCGCCACGCTCGTCTCAGCACAGCTTCGAGCGATGCCACCCTTTAACTGTTTCGGGATCACTTTGAATTTAGTTATGATACTTGCACCTGACTTTATTTATCCTAGATGGGTTCATACTAAACTGTTAGCATATTTTTGTTATATAAACTGTCAGCTTGAAGAACTTTTTTTATCTTCAATTTGGAGCCACATGCCAATCATCAATAAATTCCTTTGATGGTGAAACCGCACCTATATTTTCTCTTTTGATTCTCAATGTCAATATCCAAATGTCTCCGTATTACGATATCGAGTTTCCTTATAAGATATTGATTGGTACAAATAAGGAAATCGAATTATTCAATGTCCGCCCCTCATTTGTTTCCCGCTCCCCTCACCAGAGATGAAGAAATTCTTTCTGAGTTTTCGATTACTTGTCCAATTAATTTTATAGATTCATTTGTCTTAGACGCTTTGAAATATGCACTGCAAATATTGGACGTTTATTTTTACAACGCTAATTTCGGCTTTCGGTTACCGATCCATTTATTTTCTATTGCTTTAGATTCCTACTAAGTTATCTACTTTCTACCGTCTCCTACGATTCGGTGTCGATCGACAGAACTGTGAGAACCAGGTGAACAATTAGTACAAACTGTCAAGTGCGTCAGGCGTCAGGCACCCTTGTCCCAATAGCTACATAGATTACCTGTGAGCCTCACTCTCACTTCAAGTGTGGTCCGGAGTGGGACAGGGATGTCGAGTGTTACGTAATACGAGCAGTTAGGGTATTCTGATGAGAGGGAAAGTTCACGTTCCGTTTCTCATCACGCCTGTGCGCGCAAGTGGGTGAGTGCGGCTACTGGCCAGAGCAACGCACCGGCCATTCATGACATAATTGGCAATCGGGCTCATTAAACAGATGTATTTTCGCATGGTGAACATGTTAACACCTTTGTGGATGGTGTGCGTTGCGTACTGTAAGGGTGCGGTCCACTGCACTGTGCGTATTGCTTGATATTGTGCATTTGTGTGTATCTGTTATTTAATATTTTCTTGTTGATAACATTGTAATTTTATGTTTCAATAACTCACAGTAGTTAACTATAACAAGCTATTTAACGTATAACAAGAATGTCCGTACAAGAAAAACCAAGGGCCGATAGTAACTCATAGCTAACGAAACCTTCAATTACGATTCAACTGTGACTTTAATAAATCAACAATTGAATAGGCTATTATTGCTCCGACCAATCGCATTACAGCTCTGACAGTGTGTCGAATTACATACACATTGATAATCAAGGACATCAGTTGCGGCATTCTGAACTTTAACTCTTAGGAGATAAACAAATGACTAGCCGAGATTATTATTCAATTATGGACCATAATAGGTGGTACACGTTTCTAACGATAGTATTACTATCGGTCAAGTGAAATTAAACTTTGTATGTGGGAGTATTAGGAGTGGATATCTGCGTACTAAGTTTGTAGGTGTAAGATAACAATGAGTGGTCAGACAAGGTGTTAAGAGAATACCTATTGTTCAGATCGGCGTGAGCGCGGGGGCGCGCCGCGGCGAGATCAAAGCCGATTGACATTGAGACTTGACCACACCTTCGGCTTTACGTTAAGTATATCCACTATCCGATTGGAGATCTCTTCAACTGAGTTTTGTTGTTCTCAATTGTCTATTTATGACTACTAATGTTCTAAGAACTGATATGAGAAATGACATATGGAAATTCTATGACATTTTTATGATTGATTAATTTATTAGAGATTTGCATAGAGTTATTTCCAGTTTAACATTTCCTTGTCTGCATTTTATTTATTTGTAATGTTTCTGAGAAACTGCCTTTTACCTCAAATAGCTACTTACGTCATTTATACATGTTTTTATGATCATTAGTCCTAACGGTCCAAGAAAGTCATATTATAGTCAGGCAAACACTGCACAATCGTACACAACATAGGGGCATACTAAAGGGCATTATTTACACACAAAGGCACACGTCATCAAACGGCACAGTCGGACACCTCTCTACGTCACACCGAACACTCCGGGAGGGCCTTATCTTGATATCACTCGATATTTTCGTCACGGTACGAGTACTACGAATAACGACTGCCGCTTTCACTCTAAACCATGTTCTTTAGAACGATTAAATTTTATTTGACAGAACCTTTACTACCTACATGTAAGTCTGATGAGTTTATTAGGAATGTCTTCTCTGTATCGGAAACAGGAAGGCCTTTGTTTTTAATTTTCTCACGTTTTTTTTTTTTTCATAAATCTTCTTATTTTCTTCTTCTTCAGGCCTTGTTTGATTTTTTGTGATTTTCCTTCTTTCAATTTGTAGCAAGCTATTTATTTTAACCCTATTTTAGTCCTGTAAGGTAAAACCTATTACAATTTTTATTTCTATGAGGTAAACTTGAACAAAGGATTGAAAGGAAAATAAAAAGCCGACCTCAACATAGTTGGGAAAAGGCTAGGCAGATGATAATAATTTACGGAAAATAAAACCCTGTCACAGTCACATAAATCCAATGGTTTTTCTAAATATTGTTGAAAATAACCCCACTTGGCTCCAGAGTGTCGGGACTCGAACCCTTCACGAAATCATTTCTATTCCGTTTTCCGTGAAAATTGCCCACCGACGGTCAAAGGGTTAACGATTTAGTGTTTATTTGAATTCCGCCTTTGTTAGTTTAAAAGGCGTTAGAATGTAAACGGAGCCTTTGTTGTGATTGCCGTGTGTTTTGTTCCGACCGGAGTCGGGTTTATTGTTTTGTCGTTCGCAAGGATTTCGTTCACACCCCTTTACTTGTGACGTTTCAATTTATCGACTGATGCTGCTCGGATTTTAGGCTACGTTTTCAGTTGATATTTATTTGTATTAAGTTTTTAGGTCATTTTTAACTTATTCTGGTTTATTTTGATACCAAACCAATTTTATTAAACTTTATCACTGTACCTAACTGTTATTTCTACGGTTATACTTTGAAACGAGTATACTTGAGGAAGTTTAAAAGTTGCGCCAGTTACAGAAAAGTTGAAAGGGAATCGACTGTCTTGGTACGGACATATGATGAGGAGGAGCAAATCGTATGTGACAAAAAGAGTGATGAATGGAGAGGAAGAGGAAGACCAAGGAAACGATAGATAGATTGTGTGAAGAACGATATGAAAAAAGGAGCAAACGATAGCATGACGGTTGACAGAGGAGAATGGAAGAAAAAAACGTGTTGCGCCGTCCCCAAGTAACATGGGACAAGAGTAGGAAGATGACTGTAACTGTTCCTTGATTTTCTGTATTTCATAGGCTACATACACTTACTATATCAAATTGGTAAGTGTATTCAAATACAAACTGAATCAATCAAATCCTTTCAAATCAATCATAATAAGAAATGCCAGAAATCTCTGAGTTCATTATAAGATCATTTTATCTTAATGCTCTAAAGTCTGTCAGGATTATTTAAATGTGGATGCTGACAACACACGCTGTCCATAAGTAGAGCTTTGAATTCCATTAGATAAAATTATATTGAGATATTTGAACGTGATTTATCAACTGAGCATTTGTGAGATGCATTCATTAAATCGAGTTATTAGAAAAAGAAAGCAATACAAACACAGTTTTTGTTTAGCTCTTAAATGGAGCTAACAGTCAAGAACTCAAGATATAACTTCATTTGTTTCTTTATCGGAATCTGTATTTTCTTACATTGTTGTTTCAAAGAACTGCAGTTCCCATCTAATTGCATCTTATCTGATGTCTGTATGCACAGTGGAACTGTTAGTAGAATCCGTTACACATTTACTTGCAAATCTGAATGCTTTAACAAAGACTCTAACTACTTATTAAATTATTGATACATTTCAACAACAGATCATACAAAATGCAAGTTTAACAAGCAATGATCAACCAAATCGGGAGTTGGAACATTCAGCGCCTTTGTGTTCCCATTGTAAGTACCGCAGCATGGCATCGTTCTTCATTCAGACCTCTCCGTGGGGAGCCCACAGTAGCCCGACAGTCTCTTTTTGTACGTCCAACGTTTTATCAAACATTTTAATGGCCGGCTTTATGGAGCCAACAAAAGAAGTGTGCCAACAGAGGCGTTAAATCCTTTACGATTTGATGATGATGATGATCACGCGTTTGTCATTGGACCGATGATGATGATCACGCGTTTGTCATTGGACCGCACTCAGGACTCGTTGGCGGTCATGCGTGAACTCGCATATAGAAATACATTTGTCTGTTATGAGAACTTTTTTGAAATGTCTAACCTACTTTAGTTTTTTTTATTTGTCACTCAACTTTTTGTGTAATTCTTTGCTCTACAATTATTTGATGTAAAAAATGCAAATACTTACCCAACGCTGCCCCCGGAAGCATTATTTAATAAATAAAAAAAAGGTCACAAACACAATCATGCTTACAAAACTAAACATAAACAACGAACGCATTCAGTAATACTACTACACATGTAATTACAATGTAAATTTATCTGTGATTTTCAGTTTTAATCAATAGCTAGGGTGTAACCTGGAACCAAAACAACGACAACTAACATTTCACCCACAATTATTCCAATTACACTTAGATACAGTAAAATAATCACACCATTGAGACATTATGCAATCGAATGTAAAGGACTGTTCACGGACCAACCAAGCATTTAAGAAAATCATTGATTAACTTCAAAATTTGAATGAAATGAAATGGGACCTACCTGGTAAGAGATGGAAATTGCGCAAACACAATCAAATAAAATAAATGAAAAGAAAATAAAACACACCAATAAGCAATTTTGTTGGAAAGATTATACTGTCTGTAAAAGTCCTGCGTTGCGGGTGTAACATGTGGTCTTCCAGGCTACCCCCTTGGCCTGCGAGCAACCGGCCAGCGGCCGAGCCCGCTCGGACGTTTCCGAACGCAACCGAACCCGGCCGAACGAAACCGAACGCGCGGTGCAAGTGAGAGAGCGACATACCTGTCTGGCGCTTTCATTGACAGGCACCTGAAATGAAGAAAAAAATCGATCCAATTCGTTGAAAATTTTAAATTTCAAAAATTTTGATATTCTACATTTGAGATTGACACAGATAAATTTACATGCAAGGATGTGTGTAGGTTTACATCAAATCGTTTCGCTGTATGACAAACTGGATATCGACTCTGGAGTTCAGGGTTGTTTGCATTGTAAACGAAATCGTCTACGAGCAATGGATCTGTCTACATAGAGAACAAGGGGTAACTAAAATGAATTATAAAAATTAAAAGTAAACATACTAAAAAAGAATAAACAATAATGTGGCAAAAACAGTTAAAAACAACATTGCAAGATGTATTAGGACAGTTGTTAAAATATGGGGTAGCGTCGAGCGGCTTGACTCCGCCGCGGCTGCGGTGTTATTGTGCGCTTGCACGCGATCTCTCTCTCGTGTTTGCATTCGCACACTGATGCAGCTACAAGCCAACGGTTTGTTCCATTTTTGAATCATGTGCATAAAATCATTAACTATCCTATTAAGTATTACAGATACATCGCATTCCAATCTTACTGTTGCCTAGTATGGGAGGTGGATCAAGTTTAACTTTGATCATTGATAGGTCAAGCAGAATTTAATATTAAAACAGTTCCAGACTTTTACCATACGTAAGTGATTTTCTTTTAAGCTATTTGTATTATTAATTAAACTACTTGTAACAAGAGACAACGGAGGTAACATTCATGAACGTCAACCCAAAATTACGATCATCTCACAAATTGCAATGACTCACTCTGCACCAATCAATTACAGAAATAAGTATTATTAAATGTATATGAACAGACCAATAAAAACAGATTAATATTGAGTCATTACAATACAGCAAGCCCCCCTTCCCGATGGACGAATTTATTAGATTATTACCGGACGAGATCACGCAAACGGAATCGTAAAATTAAAGGAAATCAATTCCGTTAAATTGAATCCAATTCCCTTAACATCATTTCATTATAAAGAGGGCAAAATGCACGTGATATCGGCCGGCCCTCTTACCTAGCTAGACATATCCAAGTGCCGCCTATCGTTGCCATTGTATCATTAGAGGAGTAATGAAAACGTCAAAGCTAAAAATAAATTTATCGAGACAGAACAAAAATATCAAACAATAAAAACAGCTCAGAATGAATAAAGTGGCGTAGAGTAGCGGTTCATACAATACATTTCACTTCGCGTGTGAACAACCACCGATGACTATCGTTTTGTGCTATTTTGACACAAATACTTTTCTCGTAGATATTGTAATCGATGGTATTCACCGCGTACCGACGCATACATGCAACAAAATCAAAAGTCACCTACTCGAAAAAACCAATCTATCAATATTAGAACACAAAAAATATGCAAGTCAGTTAATAATCCCGAATCGGCAATCGACAATGGAAATAAAGTCACAGTCACTTTTTTAATAATGGCAACACAGTTTTTCTTTTTTATTGCCACCCTAGGTTCGTTTGACATTTGAACCGGCTGATGACTTAGCCGCCATGATTGATCGTCGCGACCCAGTAAATGAGTGCAATTTAGCGTTTATTTTCCCTTCTATTCAATGTTTGTTATTGTTAACTGCATCAAATTGTGTCCCTTCAAAAAATTATATCTCTATTTTTTATTAATGCTACAAAAGATGATCTATTTCTCCACAGCGTCTGCTACAAGATTGTTGTAAAAAGAAATTAATTTAAAAGCAAACAATAAAACAAAACAAAATCATATTTACATACAAATTAACTGTTGAACTGTGACTGGTAATCATTTGTCAATTCCAAGTGTCATTCTGAATCCCACAGTGAGCTTTTGAATGTCACATGATGCAAAATGCTTTTACAGTGCTTACGATTAAAGTTCAAAATAACATTTCGTTTCGAACAATATGCCCAAGAATCTTCAAGAGAGTAAAAATTACAATTTTGAGTCGTATATCATCAGTTGTAGAGTTCAGAATTCTGCGTTTGTCTCGCAAGGATTTGAAGAAAATGAGCGACTGTATACAATTTATCATCCAGCCAAGTATCCGCCCAAACCGTAACGAATCACTAGTAAATAAATTGACCACAAACATTTCGGAGCATTTCTTTTGATGTAGCATCCAGAAACAACTTCCATATTAATTTATTAGTGATGTAAGTATCTCGAAGATTTGTTGCTCGGTTGATTTGCGGTGCCCGTGGCCATAAATCAAACTACTTGCGTTCAGTTCATTCTTTCTACATTTTATTACAATCGAAGGCTGGAGTAGGTACGCAGCTACTCTGTTCTTGTGTTACAACGATTGTAAGACAGCTTATTTCGAGACAGTAATATTGTGAGATTGTTTTCGGAGTTTTCATAAGTCTAAGAAAACAGAGAACGAATATAGAGCATTAATAAAACATTATTAATCATGAAATTGTTTTGTCTGCCAAAATTAATGTGATCAATGAAAACATGTAGTGGGTAGATCGTGTGCCAGTATATGATATTATTTTAAGACAGTTTCACAATAATATTCCTCCCACAGGCGATGATCGAGATGATTGTAATGAGTCACAGAGTATAAATTACATTTGACAGGTCATAGAATTAGATTGATACGTTCTCTAGGCTGCTCATTCAATTGATAGTGATGTGCCGGGATGTGGGGGTCTACTGAATCATTTTAGACCACATACTACATAACTACCTACGTATTATGTACAACGATCTATCAGCAATAGCCTGATTTAATAAGAATCGCAATAGTCGAGTACATAGAGATCCTTTATATTGGATGTTTCTTGCATTATCTCAATTGACTACAAAAACAAATACTTATTTATCCGAAATTTCAGTTTTATTTTGTCTTTGTCTTGTAACTTGAAGGTGTTAACTAGGGTTAAATAATTTCTATTGAAAAAATAAGTTCTAAGAACAATCAATTTAAAAACCCGAATAAACACAACGTGATAACAAGCCACAAGCAATCATAGATACACAGGTAAGTAGGTAGACATTTCCACTTAAGCAATGATCTGCTCAAGGGACTAGAAATTTCATAGCTCTCAATTAAAACGCAGAAATAATTATTTTGAAACATCCACCCCACTTGTAAATCAATTTATTAAAGTAAATGCGAGCCTGTCCCTCCTTGAAATATCACAAGTATGCTTATTTGATATTTTAAGACTGGAAATAATTTACCGATTAAATTATATTGTGATGTCTACGTAAAAACTCTGTCTGTACAAGTGTACACTCAGTAAGTATTTAATCAGTGTCTGTAAATTAATTTCTGCGGTTGTAATAAAATGAAACAAGTATCATAAACAAAATGTAGTATGGACCTCGAATGGCGCAAACTCCTTCTTCCCACCTGCTCTCTAAACAAACTTTTGACACGCCCGTAACGAACATTTTTCGGGAAAAATAATTGCACATTTATCCTCCTGAGGGCATTAATTTCCCTTCAGCCACGATTCTGTTGAGGAAACAGCCCAATTAGTGCATTACTTCTTACTTTAGCAAGGAACTGGTTTCTTTTTAAGACTGCAGCCCAATAAAAGATATGAACAAGCATGCAGGCGGCATGATTGCAAGCTAAAGCTAAGCCATATATTTTAGTTTTTGGACATAGACATCATTTTAAGTATTCTGTTCTTTATGAATGATTAGTATCATATTAATAATACTAAAACGACGGCAAATTAATATAACAATGAGAAGAAAATGAAATTAGGTGTTAATTATAGTATTTACTACTACAACATAAATAGAGACAGATCTTTCTGTAATTCGTGTATTTTTAATGTCAATACGGACACAAATTGCGGCATAATTAAATAATAACACTTGTACGCATAAGCTATTCAACGTGTAATTTTATGACAAAAAATGTCTTTGAAATGACCGCTAACATAAACTTAATGTGAGCAACATAGAGGTAGTGACAATTTTATTCTTGACACACATTGCGTGTATCAAGTATCGATATATAACAAATATAAATAGGTTAATAGCTCCGTCTAAGCAAGCGTAGTGTGTTGCCACCTTAAAAAAGTAACCCTTCTAAGTCTGTAGGACAAGATTTTTATTTTTGTTATTTATAACACTCGGAAGAATTATTACTTCTGAATCGTTTAAGTCCTTGCTCAGTGCTTGTAATCCCGAGCCGAGATTAAATTGCTCGCCCAACGCTAATTAAAAGGGTAACTTTTTTACCTAAGTAAATGATTAATCGAACATTTGTGTTCTTACTGTATAATACACTGTACAAGGTAATAATAAATTGTTCTTATTTTGTTTAGATAAAACACTTTAAGGAATGGCCCAAATTATGTTCGGATATTTTTTTATACAGATAAAACCTAGTACCTAGCTAGGTAATAGCCGAGGGCCAAATGTTAAAAGGTTAACCCTTAATAACCAGATAAAAGTCTGTACAATTTGACAGAGCCAATTATATTTTGGTATTTTAAAAAAAAAAAGTTAATTCGAGCTTTAGGTAAGTTTCATCTTAATCACCAAACTGAGTGACATATAAGACCTTTATGTAAACCTCTTATAAGTCAGAGCCACTGGTGTGTCGGTCTTTGTCAAGAGTATATTTTCATTTTAGTATTTTTTCAGGGAAATAATTCGTTCTAGTCTACAGTAGCGATGTCCCAGTGACACCTGTCATGGCGAAGGTTAGTGACATTTTGTCGGCCTTGCTCATTCTTTAAACTGGATCGCTTGTCGGCTTGTCCCAACATAATAACTGTGGCACTTATGTGCAATTTAGCTACTTATCTATCTGTAATCATTTAATGGACAAAACATTGAATCAAACTGTAATAAGTAATGGTCTAATGTCTACATTTAATAGGTACTGTCATTGTGTTTACATTTTGTGTATAGTATAGTATAATGCTACTGGCACATAACTTAATTATCTGCTAATACATTTTAATTTGTAACAAAAAGAAACTTTTCAATTTTAATTCCACAGTTAATAATTATTAATATTATCTATGGTTCTCATAATAAAATGTGATATCTACCTAATTAATAAGATCACGAAGATCCGATATGTTATAGATGTCAGCACCTCTATGCGACGCTAGGAAGGGTTGAAACGCCAGTAATTGCAATTGTTTAACTAATTGCAAAATTAATTATGATAATTATCGAGCGGCTAGTGGCAATAATTTCGCACGGGTGCACCGCAAGCTCCTTGAGTTATGAGCGCCCTTTACCGCAAACTCATACATTTTGCCCCACTGCGGTAATGATGGGCTCTAATTGTGACTATAAAAACTGTTACAGTAAATGCATCGATGCACACAATATAATAATTTGCTAACAACTTATATACACAGTCTTATCGTATGGAATTAGCTCGTGAATGGAAAATGTCAGTAGCTCATCGACGATATACTTCATAGCAAAACCAGACGCCTATTTGTCTTATCAATTACTGCATGGAGATACATATTTTATTCAGAAACTATAACCATTTGTCAAACACAAATCTTAAAATATATATTTATTAGTTTAATATTGTTTATATGTATTACGAGCTACAAGACGTCAACAAAGTCTGAATAAAAGGCAACGGGAGCGATTAGCCCGAGGCTCCGACTGCGTGGTCACGATTTATTGTACACTACTACCAAACAGTCACAAACTTTAAATTAAACAACCCACTGCTCCGTTCTACTGTTCTAAATGGTTCAAATTAGTTTGGCAACTGTTTTGCTGAACGCAACAATAACGTGGTCGATTCGATCCCCAACACAGTAAAGTCTGAGCTGTTTAAGGAAGATACTTGTCTAGGCTTAAAACCAGTTCTATCTGAAATGATTGGCAACGAAGCTTGGCTAACAATTTGGCATTAACAATATATAGTTTGGTATTTCTATCATTTTCCTATTGCAATTGGTTTCGAAGTGACTTTTTTTCGCAGCCCGATAAAAAATAAACGTGATATAATCGAAAATGTTCTGTCACAGAAAGAATTTATACTTCATGAACTTGGCACAAAAAATCCTCAAAAAATGTTTAGGTACCATATCTAAAATCTATCGCAGTTAGTTACACTCCTACCTTTTCACTTAAACTGGTATTAGATAGCTGTATTTTTTTATAAGCAGACAGCTGATTTTCTTGTAACACTTAACTATCTAAGTACTAACAATGTATCAAGACGAGGCAAATTTCCAAACCGTCACACACAAGCTGATAGTATAAACGGCCACCATAAAAGAGAATTACGTTGTTACAACAACTGGCAATAATCTTTCTTCATACTAAGTTAGTTGTAGCACGCAAACCACGTCAGTATGAAATAAGTTTAACAAATACCAAACAACCTACATTTTTAAAACAATCGCTAGAATAAAGAAAGCTTTTGAATCTTGGAAATAAATTGTGGTGAGTTACATCTTTGTAATAAACTGTTCAGTCGTCAGCGTGGTCTTTAACGAAATTTATTGAGCATTTGTGTTGACTTATGTTATCTTCACAGTCATGGAATGCAATTCTATGGTAAACATTCACATGAAAATATATATTATTCGAATTTTATAAGTTTGATATCGTTTCTCTGTCGGCATCCATGATCTCCATACATATCATAAAGAGTGCTCCCTTTTTCTTAAGGGTAGATACAATTTTGGAACAAACATAAATATGAATAAGTCTGCATATCCTGTCATCAAGATATTAAAATCTTAATAACATAACAGGACGTTATTAAACGTGTCAGCTTTGCATACCGCAGTCCTTTTAAAAATTTTCTTAACCAAAATCTGCTCAAAAGGCAAAATACAAACAACGTCAAAATAAAGCCAACAAATTGTTGGAAATTGGTCTATTTGTACCCGGTCCACCGCGACTCGTACTTCCGGACTGCATTCATCACTCGGACAATATCATTAAGACATCAGACGAGGGAAGGAAACACACCTTATTATGTGTAGTTCAGGAAATCGCACTGACTTATTTTAGTAAAAGCCTTTCATAGTAATGTTATATTTCCACTGAAGTAATTGTTGCTGTTTCGTGTGGAAGGTGGATTAATTATGTTATACATGTGTCTGGCAGACTGGATTTGACAAGAGATTTCGGTTTGGTTGTTGGAATATTAGCATAAAGCATAATCAGCCTATTAATGTTCCCACAGCTGGGACGCAGGCCTCCTCTCTACGAGAGTGAATGGGCTATAATCCACCACGCGGGCCCAGTGCGGGTTGGTAGATGTCACATGTCTTCGAATTTTTGGTTCTAGGACATGCCGGTTTCCTCACGATGTTTTCCTTCACCGTTTTGAGAGCAGTGGTGATGAAATAACTTACACAAAGTAATGCGCCTGGCTGGGTTCGAACCCACGACTTACTGCTCGTAAGTCGGGGTCTCCACCCCGAATATTACTAGAAGTATATTTCTTGGTTTATTTTCTTACAATTTCCAGGCCACAAACTACCATTGGCGTTTCGATCCTTATATAAATCTACAATAAACTTTTATCGTTAGTAAAAAACATCTCTTGATATCGTATTCAAGAGATGAATTTAATAGCTCGTGCTTTAATAGATTAATTCAAGATATTGCTACCAGTCTTTGAATATAGGTCTACTTTTATGACACTCATACAGTGAAAAAAAAACCATTTATTCAAAGCCAATTACAACCACGTAGGAAACAAGACACTTACTCAATTTTGACAAATTAATTACAAAAATTGCCAAATTACAGTTGTAACACAACAATAATTTACACAGATTCAATAAACAGAGTCATTATTACATTAGTCATGAGGCTTCAGCGATCAATTAATGTAAATTGTTAATTAGAAAACACGCAAAACACTCGAGCCGTGCCGATCCAATCAACGGCTACTATCTAACCAGTAACAAAGCTACGTAACTAGCTATATATGTAAATAAAATTGAAGTGTCTGACATGGTAACACTAGGGTAAGCCAATCTGGCTGACCACCTGATTTGAATAGCATCAAGTTTGTTTCTCTTTAGTCGGTAAGGCTGACTATTTCTTTAACTTTTTTAAAACATTGAAATACGTTGAGGCATTGGTAAAGTTGCAAAAACATTAGTAAGAAGTAGTATAATCCTAGCTAACCACAATTTCTTTTGCATGTAAGCCAACGCTTAAGATCATCTTAAAGTGAGATAAAATGCAGATATTCTTCATTATTGAATACCCGGAAGGTCACAGCAAAACTTGTCCAACTCTCTTAACAGGGGCAAAGTCACAAGAGTCTACTAGTATTACGATACACACAACCATAAAAGTTAACAAGCTGCAGACTGAAAAAGTTTTTCACCAACTTTTTAACGATGCTGTTACCGATGACCATAACGCGAATGGAATTAAAAAGTAATTTCTAGGTTCGCTGAACACGATGACAGTGTGTAGTGGTTTATAATCCAATTGACACGAAGAGCTAGCTAGTTACGAAAGTGTACAATAATTAGAACTGTTGGCGAATGAAAAAATACCTGAGAATTCTGATTGCCAGATAAAGCGGCGATTGTCTTGGATTGCATATTGAAAAAACATGCAACAGAGATAAGGAGTTACATGCTTGAGCGACTTAAAGGCATCGCGGGTCTACACCGGCTAATTGCATTTCCTACCTAGTTACTACACTGGTGCATAACGAGTGCAGTTATTCAGCTCGTTAAATTTTTGATGGTTTGAAATATTGCTTTTTTAGTTTGCGATGTGCTGTTGGATTTGGCTGTTCTTTATATTCTAAAATCAGATTTCTTGTAACAGTCATTTTCTACGTAGCAATATTAAGGGCTATTTTTGACAGCTGCAAATTTTGCACCAATACCACCCATGTTGTCTACAAATACCTACCGATATTATTTATTTCATTGCTTAAAAGAACATGATCCACATAATGTGTTGTTACACTTGCATGAAGTATTCACGGCAGACAACATGACTCCCTCACATTATCATCTCGACTTACGGAAGTTGAATTACCGTATCAAACTATTTCTTGTACAAACAGCTTAGTTGGCGTCCTTACACCCTTGTCACACTTGGAGAACACACACTTCACATACACCATCATGTGCATTAGTACTCAACGGTAGTGAGGCACAGTTCCATCTTTAATTCCATTGTGCAACACTTATCTGTGAAATCATGAATGGAGACATTTGTCTTAATGTTCAGCTAGTTTATGTGTAATAAGATAAGTTAAGTAAGCAAGTAGTATTTTGTTTAATGTTTCGTCATTCACAGTAATTCTAATGAAGTACATGTTACTCATATTAATGTCTCATAATAAAAACTAGAATAAATCCACAAGCGATTTTTAATGAACAAACACTCTTTGCATGTCTACGTAACTCACTGTACCAATAAATGACAAAATTTTATAAGACTCTTATGAAACTTATAGCTGCACGAGCATGTGAAAATCACAAACTACCTGTATATAATAAAATACCACACAGAGCAGTAAAAGGGTGACAGAGATTACAGCAGGACAAAATTAATGATATTATGGAAGTTTAGGCGGCATCTTTGTATGTTGTAAACAATAATGAGTGGAACAGTGGGTTTATTCATAAATTTTTCCCTATAGCTGATAACGTGGATTAGGCCACCGGGATGGCAGGATGTATCAGTAATCTTGTTTGCTAAGCACGTGTGAGATGTGTTTACACCTCATTACCAGTCTTGATATAATTCTAAAGGGGACACCTGTGAAAAGAACTGAAACTCTTTTGTTTGTAGTTTTAACTCTGCCTTAAATCCTGTGTTTCCACGTGGTCGCCTTAGTTGTTGATGACGCAAGAATTTATACTCTGTTCCATTGAGAAAGGCAGTCAATGATTCTAAACTATTTTTAAAGCCTACTTGGATAAGAAAGAACATAGCCCTGTTTACACAATTTTTGTGATAGGAACAGGAATAAAAAACTTCTAAACAATTTGATTATCAAGCTCATACCATCATCGCAGCACCTCGAGCACATCACTACTTGTCACATTATACCAGCCGACTAATTAAGCTCGACAGGTACATCACTACATTTCCAGTGCTGCCAGCACTAGCCGACATGTTTACATGCGACTCAACGATCAATTGCTAGAATCGCATAATACAGTCGTATGTGTGTGCGATATACAAAACTATTCGCTGGACAATAGAGATATCTGATTCGCAACAATGCATATGTATAGGAATTTTAATTGGAAATATGAGAAGCGAATGTTGCGTTGCACGTTGTTTTGATTTAGCGCCGTTTCTATCCTGTCTACGATAGATTGTTACCAAGATACGTCTGTATTCTTTATGGCCATTGATTTCCATATGTAACGAGGTATAATTAAGGAAAAAACAGTGAGAATCGTATGCACACTTGTTTCATATTGCGATTGCCGTAATGACCCACTGTCCGTTCGAACTGTTTATTTGCCGCGGTAACTGACGTCTATTCTAAATGATTCTTACTGATGTTTATTTAATGCTCGCTGGTTATAGATCCCTATTGTTAAATCATCTGATAGCGCTTATTTTCTATAATCAGGTTGAGGAACAAACTTTACAATCATCAGTTAAGACATTTTGTTTTACTAATTTAAAAAAAAAAAATATTTAACAATAATTTCTTAATTAAAAATCACAGTTAAATTCCTTTTAACAGAAAATTAAAATAAAATTAACAACGAGTCAATTACGGCCCCAGAACAAAATGAGGTATGTCTGTTATAAAAAATGGGAGCCAAGGGTTGGCGAATTTCTTTCCGGTTCTGTACATTTGTTTAATTAATCACATTCTTACGAATGGGCCCCTCGCCGGTCCGAATGTCCGAATATTTGGAGTTCTTTTGCTTTACAAAGTACCTACTTAGTAAAGAGAATTTGCTTTAATATTTATTTCGGAATAAAAATATTTCAGCCAATGTTACAAAAAAAAACGGAGTTTTTTTTGTTGTGAGTAATACGATCCAAAACTGTTATTAAAGTAGGATTGAAGTTAGCTAGGTAGTGTCTAACCGCCTACGCAGGTTCTACGCAACTACTACGCAGGTCCTAAGCAACTGCTACGCACCGCTTATGAAATTTCTACGCAGCTGCTACGAAGCCTCCAAATGTTAAGCGTTTCAAAGACAAAATACTATGATGTTTCAACGAACGTCTCTTCTGAATGTTTTCGTATAGGCAAATATATAAGTTTTGTACCAACATAGTTTTATTTATTTTGAATAAATCCTACATACAACTATAAAAATAAGTGCAACATTTATTCAAATATGTTGTGTAATTGTAAAATTAAAAACGTGTATTATAGAAGGGGTCGTATTACAAGTCACTTCGCAACAATCTCGCTTATAATTACGTTAGACTCACAAAAACAGGGGCGCTTTTTTGGAACACCAAAGGCGTAGAATAGATGTGCCTATGAAAATTTGAAATTTATTTATAAACAAAAACTCGTAGATGAAATCTATCTTGTATTTCTGTATGGTAGTAATTTCAAACTACGTATTTTAGTACTTAAACAACATTATTAATATCATTTGAACTTTAAAGATGAATTAATAAAATTAAAAGTGTTTGTACGAAGGTAAGCATTAATTTACTTAGATTTTTACTTTCCTTCAATGCAAAACTACTGACTTCCTTTTTATAATAAAAACGCTAATCGTTACGCAAATCGTAGGCAATTTGGATGTGTCTAATCAATTTGCAACTCCATCGCACAGTATTGAAAACACGCACTCAAAATGGAAAAAAAATAATAAAAAGTGCAAAATCATATCGCTGTTACATCTCGAATGGTTGTTTTTTATTTCAATTTTCGAGGGTTCGCTAAACGTTTGTAGCGAACTCTATTATTCGGTTCCCGTTGTGACGTAAGCACATTCACCACTCAGCAGCCGTTTGTTATTAAATGTAATAATGTATATCATAACGTATTCATATCTATGATCTCAATGAATATGCCAATTCCATTATTTACGAGATTAATATTTTGTATTCTTTGCCATATGCCGTACATGTTGTGTTATTATGAAACAACATCAGTTAGCTATAGGGTACTG
Organism: Noctua janthe; assembly: GCA_910589295.1. Classification (NCBI taxonomy): domain Eukaryota; kingdom Metazoa; phylum Arthropoda; class Insecta; order Lepidoptera; family Noctuidae; genus Noctua; species Noctua janthe. The sequence continues at coordinate 8,419,475 of OU342561.1, forward strand.
TTTATCAATGCATAAAAAAGTACTAGGCAGCACATTTTTTTTGGGAAAATCATTCATAATAATCACAATATTGTTTGAAACGCACATAAAATATTGTCGAATCAAATTAAACCCGGCTAAAGTTAACCTACCGATACATTAGGCCAAATCCCGATCAAGTCACGCATAGTTTCAGTTAATGTTGGAACTATAAAAATCTAATAAATCCACTAACAAAAACGATTTATAACCTTTCTTAACATCGTATTACGTCAGTTTCTATTTACCACAAAATGTTTCATTTGCATAATAGCTTTTTTTCCCGCCATTACTATTTACGTTAATATTCTGATTCGTCGGAGCGGGGGTCGCACGCACAGAAAACATAAAGACAATTTGTATGTGGCGGCCATTTATGTAAATAAATCTACGATACCGCATTATTACAACAATATGTACGAAACGGGTGTGGCCACTATGTTTACCATTATATTTGGGTGTGGTTTTGTGTACGGAATAATTAAATTAGTTTAATGCGCAAAGGATTTACTCACTGTCATCCTTCTCACAATTAAAATATTTTTAATATTGTTGAATGGAAGATAATTAAAATTCGCAACCCAAAACGGAATAAAACAACAGCAGAACTTAATAACAATTTCTGTTCGTTTAATCAACAAAACATCAGAAAGCAATAAGCTCTATTAAGAGTCCGATAGAATTTCTCATTTCATTCGTCTTAAGTCGTCAGAAACAAAGTGCGGCCGTCGTCGGTGGTGTTATTAACGCGTCTAAATAATTACAGGGCACATCAATCAGAGGGCATATGCAGATAGAACATTTTGTGCGAGTCAGCGCGCAGTCGGCCCACTGTGCAACCCTTTCTTTGATATCTGTATGATATTACGAATGGAATTATTAAAACTTGTTCCAAAATGTGTGCTGTAGGGATGGGCAATAGTCGATATTTTTTATCGAACGTCGTTTTTTCTAGTATTTTATTGATAAAAATACTTTGAATTTTTGTCTTATCTCTAATTTGTATTATAAACTGAAAGAACACATTTGAATTGACAGAAAAAATCCGAGAACAAATTAAATTGATGCACTAAAATACGATTTTCTGTCGCCTTTATCCAAATGAGACTTGAAAAGCATTGCTCTAATTTCAAATATCGAATAACAATAAAAATAATATAAATCAATATTCCCTAGAGAGGCATGAAGCCTTTGATGTAACGGCTCACCTAGTCACCTCGACACACAATGATCGGCACATTTCGTCTAGAACGGCTCAAATTGACCGCAATTAAAAGAACAATGACTAGTTTCAATTCCCCAAACTTAATTTCCTCCATCGCAAACGTGTAACTAACCGAAAAACGCATTTATAAATAAATTAATACGCCTTGGTTCAGTGGACGTGTTTTGTGTGGGTTGTAATTACTCAAAATATCGTGACGATACCAGAATTATTGGCCCTAAAGGCCTATTTAAGGGTCTCTAATATAAATCTACAATATTAACTATTACCCTTTGCATGACTGCTTGTTGTACCATTTATTTTTTATATTGTATTCTATTTTTTATTTTTTTATTTTCCTTTATGGGCCAACCAACAATTGTTTACATTGTAAATATTTTAAGTAATTATCTACCATTATCTAAGGTTAGTGTAACAATTTCTTACAGGTTAGGTTGGTTCATGCAAAAAATCTGAAAGGTTATTACAATTTTCACTGTTAAAAAAACAGATAATTATTAAATAACGTCAATAAACGCAAACATTAACAATCATAAATCATAAAAAAATAATTGTGAGCCTAATTAACACTTTTATTAACTTCAGGAACTGAATTTCTGATCCGGTAATTAAAGAAATACATAAAGTATGAATATCGGTTTATCTTAGTGTCAGTTATAAAAATATGCCGAAGGAAACGACTTTATTAATTGATAGACAATATGTTGTTTACTTAAACTTTTATGTGTTAGTATTTTATAGAGTTCAAGGTGGACGATTTTTTCTTTGAAATTAGACTATTTTATATAATATATCTTTTATATCAAGCTTTTATTGATGTATTGATCAACAAATAAAGTGCTACATGACTAAATCAAAAACGATTACTCCGTTACGAAACCGTTAATCTGTCTATTAAAGTTACGAAAATAATAATTAGTCTTTTGGCCGTGACTCGGCGGCATGGACGCACTGGGCTATCGGCACGCGTCAATACTGACGGACATCTTTACCCATCGTCACCACATTACATCAACACAAACTTACTTTAACCACCCAACAAACGAAACTAGCCCATTCCAAACTTTAAAGCTCTATAAATAAAGTTCACGTTACTTATCGAGCTTATTTTCAGCCGCACAACCGACTTGTTAGCCGATGTTACTCTGTCTTTGAAAGCAGTCTAATTAAGTTTTTTAGAACTATTGAAATTCATTTATTGATTGACAGATGGCGCTAGCGGCTATTTAAAATGGGTATGTGATTATTAAACTATTGTTTTGAAGGTATGTTTGAAGAATATGAACACAATTATTACTTTTCAAGAACCTAGACGATGCAATACTTTTTCGTGTTGTGTGGGCCAGAGTCACTTAAAGGGTAGGGTGTAAATCAAATAAACTTGGTATCTAGAGTAAAGTGATATTTCGATCTCAACAAAGTTTATTAATACAGCTGAGCTTATTTCTGCATATAAAAAGCAGATACAATAGACTGAGTTCAAAATTTCGTTCAGAAAAAAGAGATCTATCACACTAATGAGACGCATTTGAAAATATGGCAACAATTACGTGCGTGTAATCATTAAAACTAATTCGCGATCACGTGTTGGCGCTTGCCGGAGCCTCGGAGTCGAGCCGCCAGCCCGCCAGCCACGGGAATCATAAAGAATCCATCAACATGTGCGCAACACCGATCACGAAATCCGCCATCAATCATAAACATCAGAAAGGATTAAAATCTACGTTGCACCTTCCGAAGCTCGAGTACCCTTGTTTTTCTCTAACCCGTAAATACTGAGGGGCGTAAGTATGGCCAGGGGGCGGTAAATATTATCAAGGGGGACAGGGGGATACCCCCGCCTCTGGAGGGGGGCACTATCCCTTATCGCGAACGTTACCCTCGCCGCCGGCGGCCGCTAGACCGCCAAAATGTGGGGCAAATCGATTTCTCTGCCCCATTTTTGTGCATCTGGACCGCTATCGATTTTTAGCTCTCGCATGACAATCGATAATTGCATACGCAGGCAACATTTTTGTATTTTTTTACGAAATTATTAAAAAGCACGTGTTCCGACGTTTATATTATGCGCTAAAATTATAAACTAAAAACTACTCATTACGCAGTCGTAAAATTGGTAACAAAGTTATTTTAAGTGCAGCGACGATAATTATATTAAATGTGTCCGTCGTCGAAACGCTATAGTTTTATATCGGTTGTAAATTACTTTAATCGGAGTGTGATGATCCCGGGGCGCCTTCTGCGGCTGCCTTGATCACTATAACTCTACTAAGTTGCAGAACACGCGTTAAATACACCTAAAATAATACTTATAAACTTGGCACTGTAATGACAACATTTTAATTAGGTTCATAATATTTGTAGTAATGTGCTATACAGTAGAGCGTAGACTCTCCAATGAAAATTTTCCGGTTCCACAATATATGTCAAGATTATGATACTAAGTAACATTTAACTTCAGATCTTCGTTTAAGATCTAAAGCATTAAACATGAACAATGTAGCAAATCTTTATTGGACAAACAAGTCTCTCGAATGAAACAGGGATTACCAAATGGATCTGCGCTTTATTGCAGATTTCAACACTGGCCATCTCTTTCGCGGTCTGCAGTTAAATGTAACTAATAGTTAGGCTCGACGGTTTAATCAAAATGTAGTCATATAGGAAGATGAAGTGGAGAAGCTAACTTTGCACGTATACAACTTACGTTACATTGTTAAATTTATTGAGGCGTGATTTGATTAAAAATAAATAACAGGCAGGTTGTAAAACGCAGTTTACTATCTTTTAACTGGCAACCTCCGACGCACATTCGATACTCGTCTACTAAGTTTTTTTATCGAAAACCCTTTTAAATTGTTGCAAATGTTTTATTAACTTTTATTATAAACCGTATATCAACGTTTAACGAGGGTTTCAGACCGACTTAAGTAGCCCTTATCTCATTTTGTTTCTTTGTTACAAACTTTTCTGTTTGTATAAAGTTGGCCTTACGAACACTATTACTTGTAATTTACATCTCTACTTTTATGTTTTCTAATACTTTCTCACCTTACTATAAATTTATTATGGGTGCAATAAAGATATTTTGTTACTCTCGTAAGTATCTTCAGAACCGCTGTTTTGCCTGTAAACAACATTTTCAGATTTTCTTGTGCGCAGCTATTTTACTTTGTCAGAATTATTTTCACACATAACTGTAAGCTAATAAGTTATTTAGTAAGGTAAACCAAAAACATTCATAGCTTCTCAATTTTTCCAAACAATACGTACATATGAAATAGTCGGTTCTCTGTCCAACGATCACTTTCGTGTACCTACCCAATGATTTGCAGAAAGCACGATTAGGTGCACAAGCTAGTAAATTGATATGGTATCATGAGAAAAATAAGCAAAACCGCGGTACACGGGTGTAGTATCAGTTCATAATGGACTAATTGTGCGAATGCATTTCTTACATCGTCGCCACTTACACTTGTACACGTATAATGACTTTATTTTGTCACGCTGTACGGCGCACTTAACTGCTTTTACAATTCAAATTACTAGAAACAATTACAATTCCACTGGCGCTTGCTACTTACGAATTGTAATTCGATAAAAGAAAACATTGTCTACTGTTATAATTGTGCGCAAGAACTAACTGCCTCGTATATTAGAGTTATTGGTTTTTAAAATGAGCGCTTTTTATTGTCATTCGTTGAATCAATCTCGCGAGATCCCACGATGTCGTTTGTACGTTTGAGCTCGTCTGCCTCGTATCTACGAATACGGTACGATTAACATAATTTCCTTAAACAGACAACGTCTTAATTTAGAGCATTATAAATGAATCTCGTTTGTTTGAACTTATAATTTCGCTGGCAATTAGTGCGCGCGTCTCATTCACACAATGGCGGTTGAGCGAGTCTCGCAAAAACGTCATTCCGCTGCATTTCCGCCTCCCATTGTCTCAGCTCTAATCTGCATTGGATTAATAACCATGTACCTATGTGAGTACGGACAGAAGAAAACTTGTATTTAAATTACTGTCTCCCGTTATTCTCATCGATGATGTATGTCTTCATTTCTTGGATGCAGGATTGGCGTTGCAAGGAAAATTTCATTTCTTGGTTTTTTTTTATAGTAATCTGCTGGCATGTTTTATCCAATGCTTATTTCGTTGGTTTTTCTGTCATAGTTTTAAATACTAGAGACAATAAACCAGACTAATTGCGTTTTTTAGGAAGTTAGAAGCAGAAGATACAAATGCTAATTAGGTACTCCACAAATATTCTCACTGCCTATTAATATGTTACGCATAAAGGCAGACCCAATAAATCCTCATATAAAATATATTTATAGCTCTAATCTATTCTAACGTTTACTAATTAATGTGAGCACCGTACTTTCATAGTTGTAACTAGAGCAACGTTTAATCCATCATTTTCTCGCGGCGTTTATACGTCTGTAACAGTTCATCTCATGATAAACGGCAATGACTCCTTCTTCTTGCTATAATTAAACATGATTAGAGCTCAACACATGGTGAGCCGCAATTATAAGACGTTACAACGGCTACCGGCGCAGGCGCACTACGCCACACGCCATGCGAGAGTTTCTATCAACCATTCAATATCTACCTAACACGGAAGCGAATTCTAATTATACACGCTCATTATTACATTGTCGCTTCTTGTGAATCGATCTTGTTTCGTCAGTTGACCATAACTGTTGCTGGGCATTTTCAATCAACCAGAGAACTACAACACGAAACGTCTTGTGAATGCACTGACTCTGTCACAAACATACCAAGTCTGCAAAAGTCGTAACAAAGATTCGAAGCGGATTCAAACGGCGCGTCCCGATGTCACCCGGCCGTGCTCCTGAATGACGTCGAATTGGAGAACAGCGGGAAGAAAACGCACATTCCGAATCCATTCAAATATACAGTCATGAATGAACCGAATGCGATAGGGACGGCGTTATACAGTCGCGGGAAGAGCGAGTGAGACGCGATTTCAATAGTACGCGAAACGGAAATAGAGAGGCCGAGATAATTCTGTCTAGCCGGGAGGGATTCCCTCGTGTCATTTGTGTGCGTTCGCTTTTTCGAATTGTACGGGAGGATTGGAGTGTTGGCGTGCGTTCCGAGTTCCGAGCGTGCACGGGCGCCGACACTCGGAGGGTCCTTTATCGGTGTTCGTTTCAATTCGGAGGCTCTCGCATTCATTCTTTGCTTTCCGTCTGTGGCTCGAAGTTCCCCAGCTACTTGTTGATCATTCGTAATAAATTGCCTCCATGATATTCCCATTGTGGAACAGTTTGTCGCTTTACTGCCTCGAAGGAAATTGCGTTTCCTCAAGCCACTCGAGTTTATTTGTCGTTCAATTGTGAATGTACTGTTATTTAGATGATTGTTGTACATTTATTATCGTGTTGGGTGGTATTGTTTAATCGAGGTGTGCAGAATAGAAAGGACGTAAGAATTTAGTTGAATAACCACAGGATTTATCAGGTAGAAGAGTCAGTAAACTAGCAATCGATAATAGTATGCGGAAAACTAGAAATGAATCTAGAGTTTCATTTGTGTGGGTGTCTGTCTGTTTGGATGGCGATAAAGCGTGCAGCGAGGCGTGAGGAAGCCGTCGGTCCGCGCCGGTCCGCGCCACAGCGACGCCGGCGCAACCAAACGAATGATCTAGCTAGATCACCTACTAGTAACTTATCAAACCAGGATGCTAATGCAGTCCTACTGCTACCGTCTTTTCACATTTTGTTTTGTTTTTAATTCCTCGTGTTCGTTATAATCTTTATTTGGCTGTTTCAAAAGTGCTGCTTCGTTTTTTAGTATGCGAAGAAACGGAATGAAGTTTAGGAAGTGCTAAAGGAAATCTGTATTCATTCTGTAATTGGCGATTTACTAAAATTCTCTTCCTATTTCACGTAAAAAAGATTATTGATCAACCAAAAATAATTAAATTGATAGAGTACAATCAAGGACAAATTACTTAACAACAAATCGAGTAATTAAATTATTGTAAAATATTCAAATAAACGTGCTAAGTTCAATTAACATGATAATTTTATTAATTTACTATTATTTGTATTTAATTGTTGATTTATCTGCATTAGATAACATTGTAGTTAATTAATTTGGCAACATACGCGTCTCAGCGTCTGCAATGCAGTGTCTTGGTTTAATATTTCAATGAGAATCAGTGCTTGGACCAACGCCAGTCGGAGTCCGGACACAACATTCATGATAATAATGTATTTCACATACGCTTACATAGCTGTGTGTCTAAGCAAACAAATCATTGTGTAATCCGCGAGCTATAAAACAAAAGCTAAAATAATAAAGTACTAACATAATAACAACTACAGCTATTATTCTAGTTCACGTTAACACTGACCTGACTAGGGAACAGCTATTAATGTAATAGTGTTAAAAAAAAAAAAACATCTTGTCTAACCCGTCAACGGAAGGACTGCCTCCAAACTTTAACCTCCTTTAAGTCACCGCCTAATCATTGAACATAAATACAAATTAAACAATACAGAGAGAACCTTTATCTTTCTCATAACCAGTACATATACACCTATTAGTTTTTTTAAACTAGCTACAAACGCTTGAGAAGTGTGAAGTTCCCCGACGCACCTACCGGTTCTACAAAGGTAATGAGCTAGTTATTTCAGTGCTTTGTTTATTTACAAAATATCACTCCGTTTGAAGGCGGACCATCAAAATGAGTCGTAAAGCTGAAAATTCCATAAAAAGTCGTGTTGATGACCTCCGTAATTGAACCTCGCTCTTTGTAGCAGAGACAATGGACGGAACCCTGTGCTTTGAAACTATTGATTAGAAGAAAAAAAATAAGTCGATGGCAGTAGCGCCTTTGCTTTTGTACGGCTCAAGTGCTTTCTCTACTTCCTAATTAATGGAAGGAATCCGATTGACTGGAATTAAACACGGCCGTGAACAGTAAAAAAAAACAGCCTAGTTGCTGTTTTTCTGAATGAAAGGCTTATAAAGCAATAGTTGACTATCCCTACATACTCATACTATTATTACCATTTCATAAAAGATTTTAAAAGGCATTGTACTTATACATTAAGTCACATAAAAGAGTTATAGAAGTAAAGTCAGAACACCCGTGCAGTTCCTCGCCGTAAGTCCGAAACGTGATACCTCTCGATTATCTGCTGTCGAGCAATTATTGAAGCGTGAAAAGGACCGTCCTCCTATTATTTACACTGCGTTTTGTAATGCGGGCGTTCCGTTTTTATTTAGAAAATATCGCATTTCCAAATGTCTGTAGTGACATCCATTAGGTTTTTGTTTGAATTATTAAAATAATCATTTGTTAGGATTTTTATGTAATTGATATACATTTTTATACGGACACTGATATGTGGATTTTTACTATAAGATGATTGTACTTACGGGAAGAACTACTTATTTAAAGTCTTTCTCTTAGAAGGGTTAGTAATTATTTTTATTAGGTAACCCTTTTTTACAATCCTTTTAAAATGGCTATGTTATTGTATTATTTATTTAAAACTTTAAATATTTCAATACCTAGAAAATACCAGTTAAAATAACAATTACTAACTTGTGTAGCAACTGTAACAAAAAATGCCTAGTCAAACCGAAACAATTTTAATACCGACCTTACTGCTTTATAAAATAAAATAGCAGAGCGAAATAGTTGTTTTATTTTATCAAAAGAAGTCAGGTATAAAAAGCAAATTGTTATTTATGTTAGAAAACAAGATTTCTTTGTCGACTGTATTAGTGGAATCGTAATACTGGAAACATGTCAATACGAATTTCGTCCGACTCAACGACCGCCGGCGAACGCGCGCGTTTTTTTTATTTATTTCTACTCTGATTGGTATTTCTTATGATATTTCTTGTATTCATTTATTTTTGGGAGACAAATGAGTCGTTTTAAATTAACACTTTCACTGAGATGACAAAGGTTGTAATTGCTTTCTAAAAATTGAATGTAGATCTCTTTGTTTTATTGTATTGTCATTGGTTCTTCTCATTTCTAAATAAGACTTCCTTACTCCTTTATTATTGTATTTTTTATTTACGTTTATAAGTATATCTGCATCTTTCAATCAAATGCAACAACTTATTTTAAGTTTATTACAAGACTCGATCTATCTATCAATCGATAAAACATTTGATTTTAGGAACACAATCTCAGTTCCAACTGTTATTTAATATCCACCCCGGATCCAACATCAATCAAATTAGCGGAATTCATGTATGACATCATTAGTCATATGAATTAGGTGGATAGTGATTTCATAAAGTCAAACAAGAATGTGAGTCAGAGAGGCGAGCAGCCGCGCGTCCGCGTCACACGTCACGCGGCCGAGCGTTTCCGCAGCCCCATTAATAAACAAACATTAAATATTACTCAAAGCGACAATAACAACAAAAAAATTAAACTTTACATCTCCCAGATGCACACTTCCTGGCAACATTACATTTTTAAAAACACATTCAGTAAAAACACCGATATAGGCCTACCCGGCCGCCGTGCGACCACAACAAAACAAGATTTTTTAATCTAACTTTACCGTTTGTAAAAATTACTATTTAAATATTTAAGCCGCAGCCGCTAATTAACTGAGATTTAACCCTTCCGTCGCCGACCGAAGCCCACTTTAATATTTAACCCGGTGGAAATATTTTGCGCGTATTAAAATGTGAAAAATTAATGGATCGCGCGTCTCTCCCCGCGGGGCTGTATATGCAGGCGCACAACCGACACACAATTTATATTTTATCCTGACGACCTTGATGACACTTCCTGGCTCATCCTCAGCCTAATTAAATTGTATTTTACAGCTAATTACTCAGGTATTCATCCGTGTCATGGACCGCTCTTACTAGCTAGCCTGTTTATTAGGCCTATGTTGTCCAAACCGTTCATTACTTGGTTCATTTTCTGAAGATGAAGACTCAAAAGTAAACTAAAGTCTATTTGTAAATTTGGTAAGCACGTGCTGTTCATCAGTGCTTCACTTCTGACATCTGTCACAAAACTTTCAGTCTTCTCATAAAAAAGATCAGTGGAGGAAAAAGTGCGTCAGGGTTCACACAAAAACAACATAAACGTAACCATAAAATAAATAAATAAGCCAGTCACAGTTAAATCAAAGAAACACTACAGATACAGAGGTGATACCTACCTTCCTAACTGATCAGACGGCCGGTCTGTGGCCAGAGCGTGGCGGTGACATGTGACAACAACAAGGGCAGAGTGTTCGTGTGCTGAACGTACCTTGCCGTGGTGCAGTCGCGGTACAGCACGTCGAAGTCCTTGCACGACAGCAGCTTGCAGCGGTTGACTCCCGGCTGGATGGCGCCCAGCCCACGCAGGATCCGCACCTGCTCCACGTTGCACACCAGCGGCACTATGTCCAGTCTCTTTAGCTTCGTGTACACTGTGTGCAGCCCGCCCACCAGGTGCTTCAGGAACAGTTCGAAGGCCTGCGGCAGGCACAGCATCGTGTCACCCTGGATGATGAAGGCCGCCACCTTCTGGCCGCGGTAGTCCACCAGCTTGCACTCGTTGGCTGAGGGGTCGGACGTGGAGATGGGTGGCGGGCTGCCGTAGCGCGGTGGGCCGTGGTGGTGCGCGGCTGCCATGAGCTCGAGCGGCGAGTGGTGCATCATCTGCAGCGAGCCCAGCAGGCCCAGGCCCGGCGGCGGCAGCGCCATGCGCGGCGCCAGCAGCGGCGGCGGGCTGAGCGCGCGCGCCGGCGACGCCGCCTTCACTCGTGGCGAGCCCCCGGAGGAGCCGCTCACCTCGCTCGCGGTCGACGCTGAGTCCACGGCGGACTCCATGCTCGCGGGAGACTACACACGCATCACACACCCGTCGCGCGCGCTGTTCCGCGCAACAATAAATAAAAAGCCGGAGCGAAACGAGGGCGCGGCCGCGTGCGCGCGCCCGCCCCGGCCGTCGCGCGCCATTGGTCGGCCGCGGCTGCAGCTGCGCCGCGATTGGCCGACGACGCTGTCGCGGAGTCTCCGCCTCTTTTTTCGTTGCGTTGCGTTACAAACGCGCGAAGAAACGTTCCTGTTTCTTTTGGGTGTTGTGTGTGGCGGGCGCGTCGCGCGTCTGCTCGGGGTGGATTGATAACAATGTCACCGGTAATCAATATGAACCTAGAGCCGCGGCCGCGCTCTCTGCCGCCTAATAAATACTAACTGTTTGTTACTTCACAATCTTGTTCAATTACAAACTTTGATTGTAAGGAAGAAAAGTCTTAGATTTATTTAGAGACTAAAGTCTCTAAATAAATGTAAGACTTTACCGCTTAGTTATTTTATTGAATAGGAAAACTGAACTATACTTTTATTCTGTTACTTATTTCGACAGAAAATTAGAAAGAATATTCTTCATTGTAAAAAAAAAAAAACAAATACCTAAGTAATTGATTTGCAATAGGGAAATGAATTTTATAGCTGTTAATTTTCAGCAAGCTATTTAAAATGGTAATATGTATTTAAGAGTCCAAGAATTACAAAACTTGTTATTATTTAAGGGAGACATACCCTAATATGAGTTGAAAGTAGGAGTTAAGGAAAAGAATAGAGACATAAACAAAATAATAATGAGTAGTTTACTCGGTACAATAACGGTTACCAATAATTTTTTTTTTTTTTTTTGTTAATCTTCAAAGATGGTTTTATAAATTAATTTACAAACTACCTCTTATATCTGTCTGAAATTTTTTATAATATTTGAAAGCTTAATTCTTTTAAAGTTATTTAAGGAACTGCCATAACTATCTAAATATTTTTGTCATGTTTGTATAAGTTCTCTAGTATTTTTTCAAGCTAGGTACCAACAGTACAAGTACATACTTATTTACATATTACACGTGATTACAATACAAAGGGCTGAAGTGTCGAAACAATAGCGATCTCAACGATCGACAACTTAGCGATACTCCCGAAAGCCACTCCAATAGGTTCCGTCTTCTACACCACTATAATATTAACACAGCTTAACTTCCACTACACGCTAAAACAACCCTTATTTCGCGCAGCTTAAGGGTTGAAAGTAATTTCAGGAATTGTTCAGATTAAGTTTGTTTCATAAAGTTCTTTGTTCAGGATGTTTTTCAATGATTATTCTTTATAATATTGGTATCAAAATCAACATATAGATGTAGGGTACTTCTGTATTATTCAATGTATCGAGTGTTTGTTTGGTTTTTCAACTTAAAACAGTATTGTTTTTGAGTTGAGACTCGTTAAGTTTTATGAATGAAAAGCTTAAGAGTAGACGTCTTAAGACAGGAGGGTAAGATCTAGTTCGTTGTTTAAATGTAGCAATATCTGTCATTTCATGGTGATTGAAATAAGTTGTGTAGGTAGGTACGTAGGCTAGTAATAAGGGGTTCTACAATTTAAAAGTAAGTACCTACATAGTTAGTTTTTTCAACAGTTACAGTACCTACTTACGGTGTGTCAACTTTGTTAACAATATGTTATTTGCACAGCTGTGGAACACATTATGTAAGTACTAGCTAGCCGCTAGTTACTAAAGAAGCTACATTTTTTTTGCCATTCTGCGTACTGTTACCCCTTACAGCTGTTTATTGTTTGGTAGAGTCCCCACTCTACCAAACAATTATGTTTAAACCAAAACATACTATAGCTTTAAATTTTCGATAGCAAGAAGTTATTTTTATATATTTATTTTGTACCCTATCACAATGTTTTCTTATTTAACCCAAAGGTTGACTGGTAGAGAATGCCTTGTGGCATTAAGTCCGCCTATGTACCACTATTGTACATGAAGTTTAAATAAATAAATAAATAATAATAGCTTCCTACAGAATATTTTCTCTGAAAAAGTTAACTTCAAAGCGCAGTTTAATAATTCGTTGTAAAACTATCAAAGAATAAGATAAACAACTTAGTCTTTCAGTTCTTTTAAGTACAAGACATTATGCATCAACCTAGGAATTTGTAATCAACCACAAAATATGTAAGACTCATGCTAGGTGCAGATCAACATGATCTGGTCACACATAACCTTATGTCTTAGAAGGCAACGACTCTTACCCTGGCCAAGCAGATGGTTCTACGACAGCTAAGTAACTCTTTTTCTCAGCGTAGATATGACTAATCTACCTGTCGCATGGTCTGCTACGCTGAGGAACTCTGCGGCTACAAGGTCCAGAAGACTGCTACAGCAGTCAAGAAGAGGGGTTTACGATACAGCCTTGCGTGAATGAATTCCAGAAAAACGCTACACTAGTTAAAGCGACGTATTAATTGCGTAGCCCTAAGTCAATGACGTCAAGAAGACTGCTACGTTAGCCAAGAAGACAGGTCTACAATACTTGAGTAGCTCAGTGCTGCGAGAACAAAAAGACTACTACACTAAGTCAAAAGCTCTACGGCATAAAGGTAACTGGAAGGTTAAGAAGGCTGCTACGGTAACCAAGTAGATGGGTCTACGACACTTGGATAGCTCTGCGTCTGCGATATCAACAAGACTGATACGCTAGTCAAGAAGACGTGTCTACATCACTGGAATAGCTTTTTGCCTGCGAAATCAAAAAGACTGTTACGTTACTCATATAGACTGATCTACGACACTTGCATAGTTCTACATCTACGAGGTCATGAAGAATGCTATGCCAGCCTAGAAGAAAGGTCTACAAACCTTGAGTAGCTCTGCACCTTCCAGGTGAAGAAAACTGCTACGCTAGTTTAGTAGACGGCTCTACGTCACTTGCGTAGCTCTGTGTCTGCGAGAAAATAAAACTACTACACTAAGTCGAAGGCTCTACGACATAAAGGTAACCGGGAGGTTATACAGGACTGCTACACTAACTAATTAGATGGGTTACGGCCCTTGCGTAGCTCTGAGTCTAAGATTTCATGAAGACAGCGCTACGCTAGTCAAGTAGACGGGTTTACGACACTCGCAGAGCTCTGCGTCTACGAGGTAAGAAGAATGCTACGCAAGCCAAGTAGACGGGTCTACGACAGTTGCGTAGCTTTGCGTCTACGAGGTCAAGAAGACTGCTACGCTAGGCAAGTAGACGGGTCTACGACACTTGCTCAGCTCTAAGTCTGCGAGGTCAAGAAGACGGATCTACGACAAACGCTATACCCTGCGTCTAAGAAGGTCGATGTAAAGTCAAGTTAAAGTAATTACTTGACTTTAAACAATTACTTATGCAACCGTTTTTATGAAATAGACAAGAACTTGAACGAACTAAGAACCGTAAAAGCTAAGAATTCTACATTTTTACAGTTCTAACTTCAAGCAATTACTAAACTACAGAATTGAAATCGTATCTTAAGTTGTGACTTTTACTGAAGAACTTTGACTTGTTTATAGATACGGGTGTAAGTTTTCAGGTAGCTTGCTTTGTTTCCTTGATCTAGCATGTCACATCAATTTGTCAGATTTAAAAAGAGATAAACGTTTGGATGCAAGCGTGAGTAACAAACAACAAAATATTCCATACAATACTAATCTAATGTCAACGAAAACATGTTTTTCAGATTCTTATACGTGACTCTAATCTATATTTACTTAGCCATATTCAAGAAACCCATATTCAATGACGTAAGTATACACATTAGGTACAACCCATCACATAAGTGCTTAGAGTACATTGATTACAACACTATAAACCTACCTGTGTCCATGTTTTCCGCACACAAGTGAAGAAAAAATATATTTTTCTGTGTGATTATCAATCATATATCAAAGATAATGAGATGTCACCGAAGGGGCGTTGGAAACAAAGAACGATGTTATCTACGAGTATATTTACCCACTGAAACACTGGGTAATTCATAACAGCTTTAAAATTGTTCAGCATTAAAAGTGTTTTATACTGTTAAGGGGAATACAGGATACTGCATTATTCCTACAAGCATGACTCGTATGAATAAGTACATTCAATAAAATAGGTTTAACTTCTAAGGTCTTCCAAAAGTCAAAAAAAGAAGTTCCTTTAGATAACACAAAAACATTTCAATTAATTTATTAAGTACAATATATTTTTGGCCAAGACTTCAGAAATGTTGTCATTCTGAGTACATTTTGATACAAGGGGAAACTTTGTCATTGCAGCCGAGGCGGAATTCACACCCGAGCCGTAGGAGAGGGTGTTATAGAGCCGAGAACTGCAGTGACAAATGCCCACGTGAATCAAACAATGTTTTTCAGTACACTTACGAAGAAATAAAATAACAGAACGAAAAGTATTTTAGTCATTAATCATTATGAAAGTATGAATTTGCTTTTTTTCCCGATTATAAATTTGGTTGTGTTTTAGAATTGGTAATTGAAAGGTAACTAACATTTTTTTTTTTTTAAATCGATACATTAGATAATTGGTGTTGGTATAAAATGCTTTGGACTAGCACTGTCCCTCAAACCTGCCTAGAGATTCAATAGAAGCGTAGTGGTGTGGTGGACATTGGCTTTGCTAGTTCTTTTTCAGAGTTTCATGAGATGACTTTTTTTAGAATGAAAACCACCCCGGGCGCCGGGGAACGTGAGTGTGTTGCTCTGCCCACAGGTCTATAGGTATCTGTAAATATACGCGTGCAGATTAAAACTGACTATTTTGCGGTTTATTTCTGAATATACATGAAAAACGTGAATGATTTTTAACTAGAAGTTTTTAATTATGACTTTAAGAATATACCTTTTGTATTGGTTTTCTTTGTTGCTGACGAAGAATAAAATACCACAAGTAAACCTAGTTCAAACATACGTGAATAATTTAATATTAACAGCGGCATTCGTTCAAGTGTTACTACCACTGATGATTATTTCAAAACCAAAATATACCAAATCTATATATTTATTTATTTATTTATTTAGGTTAACCAACAATTGTTTACACAAAACATTTAACATTAAAGTTATATAAAATGGTAAACTGACTAACTGGGTCATACATCAACACACAGCACAAACCGCTGGTCCTATAGACATGAAACTTGGAGAGTGTGTTTTTTGTGCAGGGTAAGTAACCACTAAGAAAGGATTTTTGGGAATTCCACCCCTAAACGGGTAAAATAGGCGATGGAAGTTTATATGAAACTCCGTCAGTTTTGAAGTTAGGATCTTCAAATTTTGTGTTTAGGCTTACGATTGAAAATTAATTTATACGTGTCTCAGCGTTTTTGATAATTCTATTCCTGAAGACTACATACACGCGGGCGAAGCCGCGGTCAAAAGTTAGTAATAGGATACAATACGGGATACCAAATCGGGATTTGGAACCTATTCTCAATTTTGCAAGATTCAAGTTTAAACAGAAACAGTTGGCTGTATATTGTCCTTAAGCAAACGTTATCTTCGTATAAAACGTGGAATATTTCCACCGGCAGATAATCTCCAGTACTCTTTATCAACAAACAAATTAACAGCTCTTAGCCACTTGTTATCTGTACTATAACTTACAGAGATTTCACAACATAATCATATGATCTTACATAATTAATGTTAATTAATTACCTGCCACCTATTTATCTACGTCACTTAGTTTTTTCGTAATCGGTTTCACTGTTTGAGTTTTTGCCATATAAATAGTGGTGAGCATCAGTACATTTTATTTTTGTGAAATAATGTTTAATAATAATATTAAATGCTTTGCATTATTTATATTTTTTTTTAGTTCAAGAAATATTTAAAAATGTATAAGATTTGTATAAAAATAAATAAAGGAAAATAATAAACATTTATTTAAGACACCTAGGATCCAAATTGTTAGTAGTATAATATCTTCTAACTATTGTTAGTAAAACATCCTTAATCTACTCGCTCCCTGACTGGCCCCTACTGAATCGAGGTATCGATACTCATGTGAGCATTAATACATCAACTGATGTACAGACAGTCAAGTCTACTGGTTATCATACTTTAAACGCTGTTGCAACTAGCCCGTACTCTGCTCAGCATTGACGCGCACCGCTTGCGCAGAGTAGCGAGAAAGAGAAGGCGAGTAGGATTTCCTTACATTTCATTCCGTTAAAGAAGCACTGTGCCATAATTTTTTATTTCCAACTAGATGAAACTTAAAATCGGAAAGCGCGAGATTTTATGACAATAATATTAAATGCTTTGCAAATTTTGAACGAAAGGAATCAGAATACATTCTTATTCTTATTCTTCATTGCACACAAAATAACAAATATGCCTACAAATTGCAATGATATAGCTTATGTACAATGGCGAGCTTAACCCAGAATTGGGTTAAGCTCGCAATTATACATCAAGTAATACTAAATAAAACTTTTCAATAACTTAACCTTTCACATTATTTTATTACTTTATATATATTATCTCTATATATTTATCAATAAATGAAAAATATTTTTAGAAATTATTAATTAATTCAAGAATAACCAACCTACTTCAGCATAAACTCATGTTTCCCTCCAAGACTGAAAACTTTGTAGTTCGGTATCGCGGCGACTAACGCCATCTATCGCCGTCAAGTCGTACCAGGGCGTCTCGATGTAGTCTCTGATTTCTAAACGGTTTGGTAGGCGACATCAAGTCGTGATTATTAGCAACAAGTCCAACTCAAGCCTATACATTATTACATACTTATTGTACTCATTACAATGTTAAAAGTATTGGAATATTTTATAGGAGTTTTCCGGCAGCACTAAGTCATAGAAAAGAGGCGGTTATTTTATTAGTTATTGAATGAAAATTAATTAATTTAATATTTTTTAGAATACGACAGTTAATACCACTTACTATTTATTTATTCCCTATGCTTAATGCGTGAATAAGAAACCAATTAATGGACAGTTAAAAAAGGCAAGTAACACAAAAACTATTCTAGACAAGAACCAAATAAAAATAAACCATTGTTTTTCAAAAATTCCAAATCCATTACGAAACAAGCCTAAACGGCTAACACACTCCCACAACACACCTTTACCATTGCTCACACAAATCGAACAGGCGTTCTAACCACTAAAGTTCATCGTAACAACAATCAAAATGCTTTATTCGCAAAAGCGGCCAGTTCGCGGAAAAAAATGAAGAGATACAAGGGGATTAGCCCACAAAAAAGTATCGGAAACAAATGGTCTTTGCCGAGCAATAAATCGAGCTCAACATTGGGAAGCTGCAACAGACTGCGCATACTCGTTAAACTTTATTTTTATATTAAAGCCGTAACTTTGGGATGCGACGGCCAACAACTGTAATCCCCGCTGTGAAACGTGAAAATTTTGCATAGATATTAATATTAAATGGAATGCTACAGATTTGATGGGATATGTGTTGTTGAATAATTTCAGAAAGTATATTTGCAGCAGCTTTTCATAATTGAAACATGCAGATAAAAACGAGGAATTTGTAAATTTGACACTTTTTGGCGTAAATGAATATAAATATATTTGTATTTTCATACTTTGACAATAACATAGTGTTATGGCTTAATCCTACATACAAAATGTTCAAAAATGAAATAAAATTGGAAAGCCCTTTTGAGCACAATAGCACTCTCTCTCGTATTCAATTTTTCCCCTAAACAAATGATGAGTAAGTTGCACAACGACAAAACCGCAGGCCATAACCCAATTAATTACATTGCTTTTCAGCAGTCGGGTCGAAAGTGCAGTAAATAATGCAACCAATAGGTGCGCGCCCCTGCCTCCCGATCCTGTTCATGCATTTACTCGTGCTCGACTAGGAAATTAAATTTGTTCACAATGCAAGGTGCCACCGCTGCGCTTTCGATAATTTATGTTTTCACTAATTTGCTTTTGGAGCCACTTTGCGGGTAGTTGTGAGTACTAAACGTGATATCAGTCTGGGGGATTATTGATGGATGTTAGGTTTTTTTTTTCGAAAGGGAAATCATCAAATGACCTCTCCCGCTCTGGGCGGAGCGGAAGGGAGTGTCAGACTTCTATTGACTTAAACCCATCCATACTCCTTCTTTGCCTTTTGTGTTCCAGGGCCGCGGTATCTGTTTCGAACAGACCCGTAACAGTCCCGCAGCCCCGGGACAGTCCTGCAGCCCCGGAACAGTCCCGCAGCCCCGAATGTTAGGCTTTATCATGTTATTGTAGTTCCAGTTAAAGTAGTGAATGTCAAAGGACAATTGAAGTCTATATCGGTTAATTAACCAAGCTGTTTCTGAAGTAGGCTTCATACAGATACCTGAAATGCTCACTCCCTTGACATTGCTTCCGACTTTCATCAAAAAAGGGGTGCAAAAGAACCGCAAATAACCAGCCCTGATGTAAAAGCAACTGCAACTGTTGACTAAACCTAAAGCTGTTATAACGCCGGGGCGGAACAAAACCGTTACCACACCTCTTACTCATCAAATGTAAATTCTCTCTGGTCTGCTTTGAGATCGCGTTGCTTTTGATGTAAAAATCATACGTCTCTCCCTGCAACCTGCAAGTGTCTGCCAATATTGACACGGCTTGTGCGAACACCTAGACGCGGTACCGACCACAGGGAATCATTATTCAGTTGAGAATTTACTTTTCTCTCGTTTTTCGTAGGCGATTTTTGTGTGTAGGAATTTTAGAAAAGGCCTATTCAAAATCAATTTGGTAATTTCTAGAAAGCACTTGAAAATTCGTTAATGGCATTTTATAGTCAAGTTCCATGTGTTTGAACAGTTATGAGGACAATCAAACACACTTTCAAAGGTTTAATACCTTTGTATTAGACCTTTGAAAGTGAGTTTTTTAGTTGGCATAAGTCGTGTCGAATGTTATAACTTTTAACATTCGGCACGACAGCCAAAATTCAAGTCAAAACACGGCAGCCAAAATTCAAGTCTGTACAGATTATGATTGTCGTAGCATCAGTCGTAGCACTCGTAGCACGCGTAGACCTAATCGCAACGTTCCTGTCTACGAGATTTTATTAGACTTATTAGCTCTAATAACCTGCCAAAGGAGGTCTGAGTAAAGCGCAGGTCACCGATCAGTGACGCTCTGTGCTTATCTGCGCGCCTCAAGATCCCAGAATAGTCGTCCCTCGCGCACACTCGTAAGGGGCAACTTTATTATTTTTCCAGTTTTCATCACTTCACGCTCCGTCTGTCTTTTGATTCAATGGCTGTGTAATGTGCTGTTGCTGCATTTATTTTGCACTCTTACCTTAGTGTTGCCAGTTTATTTTGCATTCTCTTGGTGTTGCCAGTTATTCCCCAACGCTTTGAAGTCAAAGCTCTTTTGATTTTGCGAGGCGGCTTAGTCGGCGCTGACCGCAGTGCAGTATGAATGATACTTTTACCCTGAATAGTCTCGTGTACATTTTTTTTAGTTGCACACTAGATTTTTTGCGGCGTTGTGTACTTTATGTTCAACACTTATTTTTGTTCCCCTGAAGCTGTGTAAAGGAACGTTGACGTGGTTGAGAAAATAGGGAAACTGTATATGACCCAACGCGTCCAGTGCAATGAATTCATGTGGCTAAAATGGGTCATTCGGAAACTGTAGTTTTCCCTATATACGTAGAATGAAGTAATACATGACTGGCATTATTATAGGTTGTAGTATGATATTTTAATGAACTGTAGTCCCGATATCTGATAGCGGCACTGACGTCACATTTAATGGGAATAGATGAAAAATTATTCGCACTCGCACGTATTGACTGTATAGGTGCCTGACGGGGGCGGGCGCGTGATCCCGCCAAATATGATACAGGGTTGACAACAGTGCTGTTGGGAAATAATAAACAGAAACCGTGATGAATTTTATTTGGTTTATTGAAACGAGTAAATACCTGGATAGCAGGAAATTTAAAAAAGTGTTTAATATAATATGACTGTCCTACTTTGGAAAATTTACTTCTCCTTTTTTCTAGTAAAAGTAATTTTTGAACAATTAAAAATAACTTTCCCTGATATTTTTTGGTATATTTTTCTAAACTTTTGTTTTGTGGTATTTCTTTGTTACGTTCTCTATGTTGCTGCTACGGAGAAATAGGAAATACAATATCAATATTGTATAAAATACTTCGAAGTATGGGCCTTCCGGCCTTTTAGGGCAAATTAGTGATTAAATTATCTAGAACCTTTTGTTTACATATCTAAAAACTCTCAGCAGTTTGTCCAGCTTTAATTTGACCTTATCACGTGGCTACTTACAACTATATATTTTGTGTCCGAATCTGCCCGATTAAAAACCGCAAATAACACAAAAAGATCTTAAACAAATCTGTGCCAGTTCAGCCCTAACCAAGCGTACGTGTTCGGAAACGCGGAGAAGTCGGATGTCAACGCGTGACGCGCTTTGAATGTACCTCCGCGGTGGCGGCGGTGGCTCGTAATAAATACAATATTTTTATCGGGCACACGCACTCTCCGCCCGCAAATATTGTGTCACCGTAATCTGACGCTTTGCTCAACTCGGCTGCTTAAAGCTCCAAGATGCTCCGCTGATTCAATGAGCAAACGCTTCAGTAAATTACTAATAACATGTGTGAGGAAGTTTGCCTTTTCAATTCGATTTGGGGTAAAAATATAATCAATGGCGTGCCTAGGGGCCATAAGTCCATAGAGCGAGCTGACTGTTCAGAAACCCTAACATCAAGAAGAGTAGTAGGTTATAAGAGCAATCCAAGCTTTTATAGGCTTGTATGAACGTACCGCCACTAAAAATATTGACAGGATGAAATGCTTATTATATCCACTGTTGACATCCTGCCGACATAGCGAAGACCATAGATTGTAAATTTAGCGAGAAGAGCGATTAATAACAAAGTTAAATATCTTTTAGCATGGCATAAGCATAACCACCCTAAAATGTTTTCTACAGGTGGGACACAAGCTTTCTCTGTTTGGGAGGCAGCGCAGGTTGGTAGATGTCACATCATGTCTTAGAATTTTTGGTTCGACGACATGCCATGTTTTCTCAAGATGTTTTCTTTCAAGTTTTTGGGAGCAGTGGTGATGAAATAAATGATACAAAGTAACGCGCCTGTCTACGACCCTGTCACAGGTCAACAAGTTGGAGCCGGTGGCCGTTACAACTGGGCCGCCACGTTCCCATTAGAAACCTCTATAACATTCGCCCTCTATCTAAATAATTCTAAATTCAATTGTAAAAGATTGGTTACAATAGGCCATCCGTCAATCGATCAGCCCCTTACCCAATAAGTGTCATCCTCGATTCTATCTGCACTTGGCTTTCTAAGGGGTTAAAAAAATAAAGCCACACTACTGCGGATTTTAGTTTAAACCAATCGTACGGTTCCCCACTTTCAAAATTGATAATTAGGTTTTAGTTTGATTGGTTGCATTACACAACCTACTAGATTTTTTTTTTTCGAGGGAAACGGCACTGAAAACCGAAAAACAGGCATTGCCTAGTTTGGTTACAGTAGCTACATTCATTAATAATTATATTTTTATACTGCCAAACTATTTTCTGTAACAAAGTACTAAGTTTTTGAGATATTTTTTTTTTTGAGGGAAATCCTACTGAAAACCACAAAACATTCATTGCCTAATTCGGTAACAGTAGCTACATTCAATAATAATTATATTTTTATACTACCAAACTATTTTCTGTAACAAAGTACTAAGTTTTTTAGAAATAAAAATTATAAATGGCCTTCTTAGGCCTGGGTCCTCATTTAGAATTTTCTTGTGCCGATCACTTACTACACTCGTGTCTTACTGATCTTTCTACGGAGAGCAATAAAAAATAAATAATTAAAAATTAAAAAATTAACTCAAAACTTGTAACCTGGATTACAAGGTACCCATGTACTAATCTGGACTTTCCCGATCTGGAAAATTAAAGCGAACATAGCAATTAGTCCCTAGTCTTTGACTCCATTATATAGGTTAATATGGTCCTTACAGGCGACGAGCACACAGAAACTAGGTAGGTTCTTATGTCAGATTAAAATCTGAATCGAATACTGACCAACATGGTGATTTCATGCAACAACATAGATTAGAAACATGGGTAGCAGAGGCGAAGGTTCCATACAACTCGATTCCTACCGGATTCCCTTTGAAAATGGCACAGTCAGTATTCTATAGACAAATAATATAATTACATTAAACATATGTACTCCGGCTTACCTCTTACAAAAATTGACCCTTCGCTAATGAAGGGTACTAATCTTGCAGGTTTCAAAGCAATCAAAGTAACAACTTCACTACATGGGTAATTATATTTACAGGGCATTATCAAGACTCAAGAGTCTTCCATCTATTTAAAGCGAACACTCAACAGCTCAGTGTCCTATATTTTTTCCTCGTATTTTTCCAGAAAATAGCAAATCTTCCTTATTTTTCAAAATATCATTCGGCAAAAAATGAAAATACAAAAGGAGTGTTTTAATACTTGTGCGTCTGCGATAAACACGTCTGGGACAGATTTAATTTAAATTTTTGCAACACTTTCGTTATTTAGTCAAAGGGAGGCTTAAATCTTTGATTGATCACGTGCAGTTGGCAGCGCTGGCACCCAGACCACCATACGTGGTTAGATTGAAAATAATATGATAGGAATAGGACAGGGATCTATTGCGGCATATGAATATTAAAAAAAACCGTAGTGTTATTAATAATTTAAAACATTTTTAATCACTTACTTTTTGGTATTCTTACTTATAGAAAACAGCAGCCAAACCTAAGTCATTTTATAAAAGCTGTTTTTTTCTGAGGAAGTATCTTCATAACATCCAATTGTTCTTACCTACAGTAATATACTTCAGAAGTACCTTACTATAGGCAAGAACAATTGAATATTATGAAAAGCCGGTCGTGGTGACTTTGGGAGGTACCTATCTTTTTTTTTTTTGTTTTTTTTTCCGATGGGAAATCATCAAATGACCCCCCCCCCCCTCCCCACTCTGGGCGGAGCGGAAGGGAGTGTCAGGTACCTATCTTATATTATGTTACCCACAGTAAGGATCTTCCACAGAAAAACTTTTATAAAACGACGTAGGTCTGGTGGCCATGGTATCTTGGTCCACTAATGTAGTCTATATTCTGAAAAGAGTTCTATCTTTTATAGTGATGAAAAGCCATCAAGGGGAATCCGGATATTTACAATTTCACTAATTCCCAAAACATGACATCTTGGAATCGAGAGTCTGGTCAGAGTTCTCGAATATCTCACCGATTTTAATCTAACGTTATTCAGCCGAGCTTTGGTGCATTTTAGTGAGTTTCGGCTAACAGCGGTACTTTGCATCATACGTGACTAATCTCATTAGTGCAACAATGGTAGAGCCTAATCTGATGCGATGCTGCGATACTCACACGAAGTATTTAGTTTAAACGAAAAATTGGAATGTTTTCAGGATAAACCTATTATGTATAGATAGAAAAACATATATTTAGATGGTTTTAGGATGCCTATAAAAGAAACACACCCATAACGTATAAGAAAATTAGCAAAAAGCTCCAATAAAACATCGATAGAAAAAACAAACATCGAACAACTAACATCATTTCAGGTCGACACACACAATGGATGTGGCCCAGCTGAAGATTAAGCTATAAGTTTCATATAATTTTGTGTAGGCACGTCAACAAATATCTTACATAGTAAACATCGTAAATCAACAACACAAACTCAATGTTTCCAAACGAAAAATATTTAAAATTCCCTAAGGAAATGGCTACTCGAAATGCGTAATTCGACATAGCGATCCCCGGTCACCGGCTAAAATGTAAAATGGCTCCCTTGCATTTTTTCCTAAGTGCCATAAAGTATGACATTTATTACGGTCAGATCTGCCTCAACCACTATTGATAGGCAAATGAGAGAGTTTTTTAAAAGAAAAACGATGTCTGCTTTTTATGTGTTCTTTGGATAAGGATGTTTTAAGAAGTTGCGACTTGCTTGTTCGTAATGGCCGATTTTCTGTGTTTTTGTCTCCGCGCTGCTCTTGATGTTCGACCTTTGCGCTAAAAGTTCAGCTGTCGGCGAAGTAATGATGAAACATGACCCTGGTGCTACTTTTACAACAACTTATGCACAATACAAAGTCATAATAAACTACGAAAATTAAATTAGCAAGAAACCTCATCAGTGCTACCAATCTTACTTTCTGTAAAGCATAGGCTATCAGGATACTTTATTCCATACTAAAGCTCTGAAAGAATCTCAAAATTGAGCTATCATTGTCGATAAGGGCAATAACTCAAAGAATAGGTCAAGCACAATAGTGAGTGCCACCGATAATCGTATATTAAGGCCCTTATCCCTATGAGCACCTTTACCACAATAGAAAGGAATATAATGTCGAAAAGTGGCCACATAAAAATGACATACGGTTGCCGCGTAGGTTTGGATGGCGAAAAAATAGCGGGAATAAACGTCCAGCGATATGGAGATGATAAAAATATGGCCTCAATATTTTAAAGGAGTAATATTATAGAGAAAGAACAAGATATTTTAGTAAAAAAAGATATTTAGGTGTCTCTGTTCCGTTGTCGATTTCTGGAAGTGATAAGGAAAGTCCAGAACAACAAACCCTCTTTTCGCTACGATGCCGATGGAAATCGTTTTTCCCATCGGGCGGCAAATGCGAAATCGTAATAAAACTCTCCATATGATATGTAAAGTAGCCATAATATTGAAAACTTCCAAAGTCCATCAATAAATGTGGCGCTGCGTGGGGAACGTTACGAAGTCTTATGGTGGTTAGTGTTGTGTTACTATTTTTTATGTCCCACACTAACTATCGATGATCGCCTAAACTTTTGTAAATCATGAGACCTGGTCCGTTGATGCGGATTGTTATTGATCACTCACATACTAAAATGTGAAAATCTGCAAATGTCAATATCGAAATTAGGCAGCAAACCTAATTTCGATAAGAAAACTCAATTCTGGGTTAAGCTCGCCATTGTATATAAGCTATATTATTGCAATTTGTATTTATATTTTTATTTTCTGTGTAATAAAGAATAAGAATCATACCAACGTACTGATTTTTAATTTGTGTTGGTAGTTAGACAGGCAAATTCCCTTTTTGGGTAGCTATCCGAACATCTAATTAGCAATGTTGTAACTGTTGACGGTGTTTAGATTGGGAACCCATAACTACCCTAATAGCAAGAACGAAGAACAGCCAACCAGTAATGAATGGTCAATTTTGTAAGAGGTAAGCCGGAGTACATATCTTTAATGTAATTATATTATTTGTCTATAGAATACTGACTGTGCCATTTTTCAAAGGGAAGCCGGTAGGAATTAAGTTGTATGGAACCTTCGCTACAGCAGAAAACAATGGGTGGCGGGGCCTTTTTGTGTTATAAACTTCTTTACTCACTAAGATCAAAGTTTTAACTATTAAAGCTCAGTAAACCTACACTATAGACTTGGGTAGGTAAAATTTAAAAATCAAAACGATCCTTAAACGCAGACACTTTTAACAAACAATAGGTATCGACAAAACATTGTCACAGCACTAGCTCAAGACGCGAGGCGTCAAAACGCACGACCGCAACTATCAAAGAGAAATCTTTTCCGTGTATCAATAACGTCGATCGAGCCGTCGACTAGACACATTGCGCTCTTTATGTCGCTGCGATGTCACATTATAGTGCCATGTCGTATACCTACGTGATACGTGCTGATATGGTTAAGATATTCTAACATTATGAATAGATATTGTGCCCTTGAAATTTTGGAATTGACAGACGTTTCAGTAAAATCAGCACATTTTCATGGTTTCTTTAAGTAAGTTGAGTTCATGATAAATAATCGTGTGGACTGTATTTGGTACCTACTTTGGTCTAGTGGTCGCAAGCGCGACTGCTGAGCATGAGGTCCTGCGTTCAATTCCCGGGTCGGGCAATCTATTATTGGGTTTTTCCATTAGGAATTTCTCAGTAGCAGCCACGATTTTTGGATTTGTCCCCAGTTGATGGCAACAGGCTCGCCCCCTATTACATCGGACTTAAGAAACATAACTGGAGAAATGTGGGTGTACTGTTAGGTACACCGCTGCCTAACCCTTCAGGGATTGCAGGCGTGATGTTCTGTTATGCTATGTACCAATATTGTATCCTTACATAGTCCCGACCCAATACTCACAAAGACACACCTGTGTCTGGAACCCGACACAGGTGTGTCTAACCACTGTTTGACCAGTGGTCACCGTAAATAGGGTACTACAACTTACCGTCAGTCTGCGTCTCACTCAACCAATGTGATTCAACAATTCCATAGTTCCATAGCTGTGTGTGACCATATTAAGTAATTCAAGATTCAAGATTTTTTATTTTGTATGAAATATGGTAGGTACATGAATTCATTTATTCATACATTCGGAATAAATAGTCTTGCTTTGTTTAAACATACGTACCTGCAAGACTCGCTCAAAAGCAGAAAATCCATCACATAAAAGAGATTCCAAATAAGCCATTTTATTACCAATGCCAAGTTATCAACTCGACAGTGTATCACACTACAAACACCCACGCATCAAAATTATTCATAAAATCTCAACAATGGCGCATCGTCTCCGTGTGGTTAGGGCGTGAAATTATTTTCTTGGCGTATGCAGATTAGGGGAGGGTGACTGGTGGGGTTCCCGGATTAGTTCCGGTTTACTTTTTATAGGATTCCGATGATAAATGTTACCATTGGATAGCCTAACGGGTGGTGCGTGTAACGTATCCAAATAAGCTTTTCAAATAGCTTATAATGTATTCATGCAATCGATGAAGTGGAAATAAAGAGGCAAATAAAGTGTGTGATAAGCTATGTCAAGCATTTGCAAGTATTATTTTTTCAAAGTATAAGGCCCGGACTCCACACAACTTCACCAAAGTCGAGAGGAAAGGAGATGTGCTCCGCTCACCGCACGCCGCACACAGCACACCGCTCACAGCACGCCGCTCACGTCTCTTCACTTCTTCACTGTGCCCTAGGCCGCCGACTGCGGAGGCTGGTCCAAACAATTACCAGACATCTCCTCTCCTCTCTTCTCAACCGTTTCCACTAAAACTAAGTGAGGACGAAAAGTGTAAATAATGAAATTCTATTGGTGTATTATAATGTGTTGTACAACACATTTCCTCTCCTCTCGTCTCGTCTACGCTTCGGTGGAGTCCAGCCCTAAGACATTGCAAGCTTTACCTATCTCTCACAATGGCATGTCTATGACATGCGTTTGGAAAACTTTAGTCTCACCTAGTCTTAATTTCCGTCTAAACTACGCCAATTTATCAAGATACAATTGTTGACACCGTACGGCACGAACATGTGTCGCCACCCTTCTATCACATCACACGCTAACGGTTTAGGAGTCAGACAAAAAACGAGGAAAGTTGCGGAGCAGACGGGCGGATGGACGATTGCCGATCCCGAAATATGATTTATAGATCAGGCGTCATCGGCAATGCGCTTTCTATACGTCACGGGACATGTCACCGCCTCCATACCGCGGTTCAGGGGAAAAGAAAATTGCGTATATTTTGATACTACCACAAAGTATAAAAGTATTCATGATATATTTGCTTTATGGGGTAAGTAAAGTATACTGGTAAACACCTATGAAACAGGGACATTTGTACCCTAAACGAAGCAACTGGCAAACAGCCAGATTTGAACATGAAACTTGAAAGTATTTAGTTCAAAGTAGATACCTACCTATAAAAGTTTCACAATGGATTCATTTCTAACGTCACGAAAATGTTGACTTCTTGTTTAAAGGTGTCCTATACTACAATCCCGCCAAACCGCACAAATTATCATCCATCTGATTTTCAACGAAAGACTATTCAGGAGGGAAAACCTACTTATCTAGTGAGAGAGAGATAAGAGACTGAAAACTGTTGTTGATAGGAACTAACTAAAATGCCCAGTGTTAGCTGGGCATTTTAGACGAGCTCCAGTACCCACCTACCGCCTCCGAAACTCAGTCGTGGAACGTTTTCTCACAACTCTGCCTGCTAGAAGGTCAATTGAGTATAGATAGGTAGGTACAGGGTACTTAGGTAATTAGTTAATGTTAGCAATTGGCCTTAGGGCCTACAGTCATTCCAGCTGCTTCAAATAGATCTTTCAAAAAACGGTTTTAAGAACCCTTTATTTTTTATTTTCATGAACCATCAATATTTTGTATCTAACTTTCCTTCTACAAAAAGAGTCTCCACGCCAACGTGCGTTAACAATATTTCTCGGCACGGACCGAACATTTGTATCAAATCGAACAATAATCGCTCATATTGTCAGTTACAATACAATTTGTTTGGAAACTTGACGCGTGAGAGAAATAATAACAAATGATTCGCGCCCTAACACCGCCTGGCGTTGAAAGATCACGCCTATTGCTCTCTTGCTGATGAAAAAAGTATACAATATTACTCAGTTAGATACAGTAAGTTCGAAAGTCGTTATGTAATACGTACGTGATGCTGATGATGTGTACCTTGTAGGTATTCTTTGGCATTTCCACTTACTACTTAGTCCTCCAATTTTCAGCTTGCGGCTGAATACATGATGGAATGGAAATCTTGTTTGGGTAGTAGGCAATATGCATTAGGCCGCATAGTAAATATTTTCATTATTAAAAATCCACAACCGACTGACTGCCTCGTTGGTTTGATGTCTAGCGCTACTGCTAAGCATGAGGTTCTGGGTTCGATTGCCAAAGCGGGTAAAGTGCTATTGAGTTTTTCCATTAGGAATTTCTTGTTAGCAGACTGAAGTCGCCCCCCACATGAGACATAAAACATAATTGGCGGACCTTTCACGGTTTACAGGCGTGATGCTACACATAGGGTGGACCATGGATGGGACATCGACGCACAAACGGTTACCACGTATTCAGTACCTACATTATAGAAATTTTTCAGGGGTTTTGGTTTTTAAATCATCTGTTCCGTACCTATATACATTTTGACTGTATAGGTATTGTACTTTTGTATGAATCAGCAGATTTTTTTTATTACCGAAAATAAATTTCTATGAACATAGATTTAGGTTGATGTACTGAATACGTGGTAATCGTTTGTGCGTCAATGTACTTCCACCCTGTTTAATTTTATGAGACTTAAACATAACTAACCCATTCTTCTGCCCTGTAAGAAGAATACTGACTATACGGCATTGGCGAAGGTTCCATACAACTCGATTCCTACCGGATTCCCTTTGAAAATTGGCACAGTCAGTTTTCTATAGACAAATAATATAATCACATTAAAAATATGTACTCCGGCTTACCTCTTACAAAAATTGACCCTTAGCTACTGCTATACGGTTTATGACTTCTGTAACTGCTGATTACTTGATTAGTCAGACCAATCCTAAAAAATAATATTAGCAGAACCAGATAAATAAAGAGGCAAAACTTCGACGGATGAGTAAGACTTTGGAAGCAGAACCATCTAGACTCATCAAACATAAACTACAATTGTCATAGCATCATGTGTGTGAGAACCTCGCTTAAAAATGAGGAACAACTCCCCGGAAGATCAACTTATTTCTTGCAATCCTCCCAAAAAATCATAGATGGCTCTTTTCGCTGTTGTTATCTAGACATGCAGTGATGGATATACAGTGCATGTACCTATGTTTGTAATGTACTGAATCTGTCTTTTTAAAGAATAACGAGTCATTACCTATAGGATACCAAGATTAACTATTTTTTTTTACATAAGCTTTTTAGATAGCTGTGGCAACTCTAAATTATTTTGCTGTCACTGTAATGAGGTTTGGCAACACTCTAGGAGCTATTCAATGTTGTCAAGGTTAGCAAATATTCGTAGCTATTTGTTTTTAGTTCCTGTGATTTGAATGGAATTTCCACGACATAACAATTTCATTTGATTTTTATCATAGTGGTTACTTTACACACGCACACAAAGACAAGTGAGAACATATTCACTTTTGACGCAGGGAGGGTCCTGTATTGGGAAACCAGACAGACAGACAGTTAACGTGTAACAGATCCGCTGGATACGAGTCGCACGGGACCGGTCAATGTGGTGACACTTGGGGGAGGCCTATGTTCAGCATTGACCGCCTTTCGGCTGTAATAATGATGATGATGATGATACATTTGTGCATTCCTGGCGATAATTATTTTATTTAATAATTTAATTTCATGTTAACTACAGTAAAAATGTAGGAAAGAAGCAAAAGGAGTATACGATAAAAATATACATTAAAATTTTAATTACCATACAAGAAAAAAATGATATATTGAAATATTAACGAATTAAGTGTTGAGTACAAATGAATTTCCAACAATATATGTCTGAGATTATGAACATACCTAAAGACCGGTACAGCTGTGAAGAAAAAAAATATTTGGAGATGAACCTACCTATTATATTCATCATTCTCTTGCAATTATCCCAATTCATTTGGGGTCGGCACAGCATATCTTCTTCCGTACTTCTCTATTACAGTTCCCGGCACGTAACTTGGCAAGGTTTTGACGTAGTGGGAGTAAATTCGCGCATCGTACACTTAGTGGAACAAAAAAGTGCTCACTTTTATTGTTTTTTTTTTTTTTTTATAATGGGCTTACTCTTGACCTCAATCTAGTCCAGAGGACAGAGATGAGGTCGACGATGGAACGAGCTAACCCAAAAGAAGCCTATTAACTTGATTGTCATTATTCTATGATTATTGCCATCGTTTATTTTTAATCATGTTTGTTTAGAAGAAAGATAAAGAAAGGAGAGGATTTCGTGAAGTTTATTAGGTGTTATAAATAAAATATCTGCATCTAAAAGTCTAAAAAAATTATTAAAAAAATATTAGTATTAAAAATTATTACTCGTTTTCGTCGTCACTATCAGTTAATAAAACTGCTACCCCTGGCATCAAACTAAAAGTACCACCTGAGCTGGTGGAAGGAGTTGGCTCCTCATCCTCGACAAAACTGTCTCTCTCAAATTCTTCACTCTCATCGCTGGAAGAGTCGCTGTCGTCACCGGTGTAAATGACAAAACGTTCGGTGACTGTGTCGACTATATGGTCGCTTTTGATGTAGTCAGCCTCAATTTTTATAACTTTACCACATAATTTCGACCATTCATCGGCGCCCATTAAGGAAACTTTCTCCCTAACTAACTCCATTACACCGGTCACATTCCGAGTAATATTTTTGCTGGCTACATAACCTTTGATTGCCGCCCATGCCATTTCTATAGGATTTAAGTCCGGATGGTAGGGCGGCAATCGCAAAACACTATGGTTGTGTTCTGCAAGTATTTGGTCAATACTGTATTTTTTATATTTTTCTTTGTATAATTTAATTAGTTTGTATAATTGCGGTTTGAGCATACTTTCCTCGTATGCTATGCCCTTTTCCGCCAACCACTTCTGCATGTCCGCTTTCTTGGCATTCGAGGTAGGTGCAGGATCGTACTGCTTGTTATGGTACGATGCGTTATCTATTACTAACACTGCATTTGGCGGCAAGTTTGGTATTAGTTGGCTGCGAAGCCACTTTGTATAATTATTATAATTCATGTTATCATGAAAGTCCCCCGACTTTGTTCCAGCTTTAAATAAGAGCAACGCATTGGGAACAAATCCAGCTTCGGATCCAGCATGCACTATCACAATACGTTGCCCTTTCGAAATGGGTGTTTTAAGCCCCTTCAATGATCCATCTGACCATGCTTTAGAACCTGTAATAAGAGATATAATGATTATTTTTCATAAGTTTATCTCTCTTAACGTCAAGACAATTTCACAATTTGCGAGAACAAAGTATAATAATTGTTACATACCTGAATGAGATGAATCAACATAGGACTCATCTGTGTAAATAATAGGTCTTCCTTCTGCCCTATATTTAGTAAGAGTTCTAAGGAATTCTATCCTTAATAATCTAATGTTAGATTTTTCTATTAAAATTTTTCTATTGTTTTCGGCTTTTTTCCACCGAAAGCCCAAGTTATTCAGAATCCTGCGCAGGCTGCGCTCCGACCCATTAAAATTTATGTCATCTTTTAGTTTTTTTCGTAGTTTCTCTACTGTGGGCAGCTCTTTATTAGTAATGTGGTAATTGTGGACACAGGTTCTTACCACCGACTGGTCAAAAGTGTCGATCTCTGTGATCGGCTTTGTTTTATTCCTCTTTTTTCCCGGTGTCCTAAAGACAGTGAGAAATTCGGAATTTCTACCTTCCTTGACTATACGTCTAACTGTTCTTTCTGACGTTTTTGTAGCTTCTGCAGTCCGTTTTACCGTCTCTTTTTCAGTAAGAGCTTCTTTCTCCATAAAACAGTACACATCGTATACCATTTTTCTGGCATGTCTTCGTAAAACGGTATTTGGTCCTGGCATTGTAATCAACGTAACACAAACTAAATTTAAAACAATAACAAAAACTCGTAACAAAAACTAAATCTAAAACAATAACAACTCTTAACAAAAATTCAACAAAAACAAAGGGTACAACTTTCGTGAACGTAAGTGTAATCGGGAGCGAAAGGAACGTAGACGCGGTGCGGGAGGCAAGGGTCGACTGACGCACCAATCGCGCGCTCGGATCGGCGCTACCTCATACCCCGCGTCCCGCTTGACCACCAAAGAGACCTAAAAAACGACTTGTGAGCATCTAACGACTCTTGCCAAGTTACGTGCCGGGAACTGTACTTGTCATCTCATAAGACTCCTCCTTTCTTGCCATAATAATATCATCTTTACACAGTCCATCCAAAGTTTTTTTGGTCTTCCTCTACTCATATACCCATCCACATTTAAACACAAAACTTTCGTCACGACATTTTCCTCATTCCTCCGCATCACATGCCCATACCACGACAACCGATTACCACTCAATTTTTATAATTACCTATTATATTGTCAACCTTAATCTCGTTTTTCGTAGTGAAATAATCTGTTACTGTTGAATCTGCGCCAGTAATATTATACAGATTTCTCGTTTAAAAGCAAGCAACACTGTACAGCTGTCATTGCAATGACATCTGACAGGAGCAAACGATAAATCAATAAAATGAAAATGTCAATGAAAGTTTTACAGAAAACTGTCAAGTGTCAACAGTGGTAGTTCTGTAGGTCGCGGTTGAAGCCTTGCAGAATATTTATAACAATATTCGTACCAGCGCGGTTCCAGTAAGATCCGTCGCTTTTTTACGTTAACCAGTGTTGGTAAACACTTGCCAATATGAGATGGACGGTGCATATCGAGGGTGGTCCTATGCGAGTTAATCACGCCGCAGTATGCATCGGCGAAAAAATTTATTCCTTCGGAGGGTATTGTTCCACCGAAGAATATAAAGATTGGGAGCCAATACCAGTCCATGTCTTGGACACCAATAACCTGAGATGGGCACCAGTGAATTATAAGAGGACTGATGTAGCGCCTTTTCAAAGATATGGCCATACCACTGTCGCATATGGGGACAAGGTAAGTTAAAAATGAATGCCTCTCAAAATAATCAACCTGATGTTCCTAAGCGCTTTCAAATATACACTTTTCAAGATTTTTTCATTTTGTGTCATTATCATTTAGGTACCCACTTTGTGCATAGATTTTAATTTATACTAATAAAATGCACTTCCAGGTAATCCAAAAAGATTTGTTAGGCAGGACAGATTATGTAATTTTTTTTTTTGTAAATAATCTAAAAACTCAATTTTTTTTATAAAATATTCAGTCACATAATAACAATGGGCTAATATCATCAAAAAAATGTTAGCACAGGTTGTTATTTAAATCATGTGCCTTAGGAACAAAAAAAACGCACATAAGTAGGTACATTTAGTGGTAATTTTGTCCTATAATTTCTTTTTTATTTCTTTTTAATGACATTTCATTGATTGATTTGGTGCTGGATAGACTGCTTGTAGGCTATCTTGATAAACATCTAAAAATAAATTATGCTCACTTCGGGTTTCGGCCCCGTTTATCTACAGAGAGTGCTATCCTTAGCTATAAGCAGATTGTACAGTACTATACAGCAAGAAAAGCACCAGTATTTGCATGTTACCTAGATTTGTCAAAAGCATTTGACCTTGTATCATAAAATGTGCTATAGCATAAACTGCAGCATAAAATGGATGTACCCCGGGAAGTAATAAATTTATTGAAATTTTGATACGCTAATCAACAGAACCGTGTCAGATGGGCAAACTCCTTTCAGGTGAGTACAGGTTTGAGTGTGGGGTGAGGCAGGGTGGCTGTCCTCAACCACGTTTTTAATCTGTACACAAACAATCTGACTGATGAGCTTAGCAGAACCGGAATGGGCTGTCATATTAATGGAGTATGCATTAATAATATAAGTTATGCAGACAAAATGGTTCTGCTAGGCCCATCAATGATAATGTCCTGAACATTAAGGAAACTGATAAACATGTGAATTGTATGCTGGGACCCATGGGCTCAAATATAATGCATCAAAGAGTGAACTCATGATACTTTAAGCAGGCAGTAAAACACAATTCCACCAGTTATGCTGGATGGCAGACCTCTAAAAAGAGTTCCAAATTTGAAAAGATAATGCTGATGTAAAACGGGAGCGCAAGTCACTGGCTGTTTGATGTGGGATGTTGGCCCATAGGTTTGCATGTTGTACGGCTCAGGTTAATGTGATGCTTTTCTAAGCTTACTGCCAATCTTTTTACACGTGCAGCCTGTGGATGAACTTAACGCAAAGGGCTTATAGTGGCCTGCGCGCACAGTATAACAACACGATCCGGGTGTTGATGGCGTTTTTGCAACGCGTCCGGCATGTCTGCCGACGCGGACGTTGATAGTTTGTCGGCCATCATGCGTATCTCTGCTACGCCGTGTTCGCGCCAGCCCCAACACCATTCTTAGAACGTTGGCTGATAGGT
The DNA here is from genome assembly GCA_910589295.1 of Noctua janthe. Classification (NCBI taxonomy): domain Eukaryota; kingdom Metazoa; phylum Arthropoda; class Insecta; order Lepidoptera; family Noctuidae; genus Noctua; species Noctua janthe. The sequence continues at coordinate 8,455,522 of OU342561.1, forward strand.
GAGACTCTCCGATCTTGGGACGGCGCATACGACTGCACGCAGTCAAGTAGACATTCCTCAGGATCGGCGTGCCTCACGGCTTAGAGTAAATGTTACTAATACTAGGTATAAGTTTTCATTGTTACTAACAAATATGGAAGTGAAATAAATGTTTATTTATTTATATTTATTGATACTGAACCCTGAACAATTTAATACATATTGATAATAAGTGAGAATTCACACACTCCACAACAATGTTTGGGCACTAATTTGTATGAAAATTATTAGATTAATTCACACGGACATTCGACTGTAGGCCACACTCACACTTAACTACTGCTTGACCACCTGTTGTTGCTGCAATATGCTGTAGTTGTGGTACGTGTGAATTCTCCCTAACGGGTTACCATCGAGTTTCTAAGTAGAAGTCCCATACTAACTTGATTGTTAGAACATACAACCTCATGCTTGAGAAATACATCCTCAAATCTCAACCCTCTTACAGTGTAAATTTAAGTCATTTTATATTGCTGTACTTGTAAATATTTTAGTTTAATTTCATCATCTGCCTCACCTTTTCCCAACTATTTTGGGGTCGGCTTCCAGTCTAACCGGATAGCAGCTGAATACCAGTATTTTACATGGAGCGACTGCCTATCTGACCTCCACAACCCAGTTGACACTGGGTAATTAATACCCCTTGGAAAGACTGGTTGTCAGACTTTTCGGGCCACTGACTACCCAACGACTGTCAAAGATTTTTAGTTTAATTTCAATTAAACTAAAATATTTACAAATTTCTCCAACCTGTTGTTTAGATAATGCCATGTTGTGAAAAAAGTTATTGATTACAATACCTAATAAGAATTTTAATAGAGTTCACTTCATTTTCATTTATCCTTGTCTTTTAAAGTAAACAGTTATTGTGAATAAATTATCACATTCACCTACATACTTATGAAGACACTTCAATTTTATTTATTTATATAGATAAACAATAGTAACTCCCAGTTTCTCAAACACAAAAATTTTATAGCCGTCATGTGCTCATCAACTGCTGTATTTGTTTGAACGAATATTATCACTAAACTTGCACTTTGGTATGTCAATAATTTCGGTGTTAATGTTTGGAAGGCATGCCTTGCTAGTAGCTATACTTAAAAGTAGATAAAGCAAAACACTCACAGTAACTCATTTATTGATTTACACTCCATGGCCTATCTGCATGTTACCTTTTCTAAAAGCATTCTAATACATAATTATCTGATTCAAACCAAGTAAACTGTTATCAATAGTAATGTTACATTAAATGATTAAACTAAACATGGGCTAATGTATTACAGGTTTACATGTGGGGAGGCCGAAATAATGCTGTGGCCTGTGACACTCTCTCATGTTTCGACACCAAAACATTGGAATGGAGCACCCCAACTGTAACAGGCATGGTGCCCTATGCCAAAGATGGACATTCAGCTTGTGTGATAGCTAACAAGATGTACATTTTCGGAGGGTTTGAATATCTTACTGATCAGTATTCACAAGAAGTACACTGCTTGAATCTTGATACACTGCAGTGGAGCTATATAGATGCACGGGGCACATCACCCTCACATCGTGATTTCCACACTGCTGTTGCTGTAGATGATAAGATGTACATCTTTGGTGGACGAGGAGATTTGAACAGCCCCTACAATTCCCAAGAGGAAATATACTGCCCTCAAGTATTTTATTTAGATACAACTGAAGAGAAATGGGTGGCTGTAAACCCTGATGGAACATGGCCTGAAGGAAGGCGCAGCCACTCGTCTTGTAAGTTCTTTTCCACTATTTTCAAATTTTTGTTTAACATTATAACATGTAAAAAACAATGGTATGTTTTCAGGGGTCTACCAGGACTACATGTATATCTTTGGAGGATTTAATGGAAACTCAAAGACTCACTTCAATGATCTCTATAGATATTCTCTCAAAGATAACTTCTGGCAATACGTCAGCGTCGGCGGCTCTGTGCCGTGCAAGCGTCGACGTCAAGCCTGTCTAATTCATAAAGATGTTGTGTATTTATTTGGAGGCACAAGGTCAGTGTATTGCTATTTGTGTACGGTAGTAACATTATTGTATTCTACTTCTGGTTTTACATGTCGATAGTTTAAGGTCTAATGACTAGTAAATAAGAATTTAATTATTATAACTAGAAGACGGGATATTTATCATGTTTATTTATTTTCTTTGAGTTCCCGATATTTCGGCGCTGTTGCAAGCACCATGATCACGGATAAACTGAAGTTATTGCGGGTGGGTGTTTATGAGCAGACAAATCGGTCTACCCTCTTTCTTGTTCGTTTTTTGCACTCAGTACCGCTACCACTGTCACTCACAACTCGATTCTGTTCCCGACACACGAAACTCACTGTGTCTGATCGCGAACTTTTTTCGGCACTATTCCGCTTTTTACACAGCTGGATCACTGGTTTCCAGGCTTTCGACAGTTGAAACCCATCCTCCCGATTGAAGTTCTTACCAGAATCGAGTTGTGAGTGACAGTGGTAGCGGTACTGAGTGCAAAAAACGAACAAGAAAGAGGGTAGACCGATTTGTCTGCTCATAAACACCCACCCGCAATAACTTCAGTTTATCCGTGATCATGGTGCTTGCAACAGCGCCGAAATTTCGGGAACTCAAAGAAAACAATAAACATGGTAAATATCCCGTCTTCTAGTTATAATAATTTTGGTGACCATGAAAGTTTAAAAAGAATTTAATTAGTAATCAACTGAATGTTTTTTCTGCAGCCCCTGCCCTTTTATTAATCGGATACCGGAGACTGCAGATAATAACCCAGAGAGATTGATTGATAACAGTGACCTACATCTCCTTGATTATCAACCATCTCTTAAAACTTTATCTATTCTTGTTGTGCTTGAAAACAACATTGACACATCAATACTTCCGCGTGATATCATGTAAGTATTTATTAGTTATCATTAGAGATGGTTAACTCAGGAAAGATAGATAAAAAGATATAAATCAATCTGTTTCCATCAATCACTCTTTATATCCATTCACATCCGAATGTATCACTGTATCAGTCAGTGTATCTTTACAATTATACTGGTTTTGATTGCACATGTACTTTGCCTAAATTTTAGTCACTCAAAATCAAGTGCTTTTGGCGCTTCTTTTTTTTTTTTTTCCGTATTGGAAATCATCAAATGACCGGGGCACTCTGGGCGGAGCGGAAGGGAGTGTCAGACTTGTACTGACTAAAACCCATCCATGTTCCTTCTTTGCCCTTTGTGTTCCAGGGCCACGGTATCTCTTTCGAACAGTCCCGCAGCCCTGGCAGGCATCGGCCCTTGCGGACCCCTACTTATTTGCTGACATCTCTTTGAGGCGCTGAAACACGAACGCGCCGTCGACACGGCCTGTCGTCATAAGACGGCCGGACGGCGAGCTGGCCTATATCTCGCTGTCCACAGGCCCGCGCCTACGGTGGCCGGGAGCCACCACGTGACCCCCGACGCTCAGGGCGTCTCCCGCGGCGACTGGGACGTGAGGTTCTTTCCCTCTCACGTCCCGCCACCTCCTTCACTAGCATAACTGCTTCGCAGAAGGAGGTGACGGCTTCCCATTCCCTCTCGCTCCGGACCATGGCTTGAACCAAGGCCGGAGTGCTTTTGGCGCTCTGGTTACAAAACTAAACAAAATATCAGTTAGTTTGCTAAATTCATTAGTTTAAGCATCAAGCAGTAGATTCGAGAGCTTGAAACAGCAGTCCAATAAATCAGAGAGATACGTAATGTAATGACCAAGCAAAGTGCAAACAGCGTAGGTTCTTGTCTATCACTCTTACTGATTCATTGGATTGAGTTGAGCGAAGCAAGCCACGCTGAGCAGTGAGCAGCACAGAGCAATGTCACTGCGTGTCGTGTTTATATACATAAGGATATAAAGATATAAAAGAGTGATACATATCCCAGCGATCGAACGATACATTTCAATCATTTCTTTTCAGTGATACATTTTGCCCATCTCTAGTTATCATCACATTGGTTATAGGCAGAATTATATAACCTTGTCAACTAAAATACTAGCTATTGACTTGTCTATTGCTTTTGTTCCAGTGTGGATATCCGCCTCATGACTCTTCCGAATCGCATTAGCCGGCCCATTAACCAATCTGGTTAGAATTGATACTTGTTTGTACTTGCAGCTGATTGTGTGTAGGGGCTTTACATACTTCCATTATTTATATTTAGTCATTATGATATTTCCTCTATACCTATTTATATTATTGTATACTTACTTGTAAGTTGTAGTAGTATGAATAAAACCAATATCTTAAATGTCTGTATCACATAATCCATTATACTTAAAATAAAATGATGTAAAACTTGATTCCAATAATTAAACAAAAGTATTATTTACCAAATGAAACAGGTATTAAAAATGACAAAAGTGTATTTTCATTCATCCTCTTTAACAATATGTCTCTGTCGTTCAGGCACGAAAGGAACAGCGCCTGGCTTGCTGTGTGCACGCCTGTTTCCTTCTTTCCTCTTTGATTTCTCTTTAATAGTTCTGAGTTCATTCTGGGCATTCAATATGTGTTTGGGAACATGTCTATGACGCGCTATGCGTTTCACCTGCGGGTGGTTTGCGAACTTTTCCTTTAATGAATCTGCATAGTTCAATGCGGTCCTTTCACGTGGTTTGAGCTGAAATATAATTGCGCTTAAATTAGCATCTAATACTTAGTGTCAAAGATCCCACGAACGCCAGATCTACGTCATTTTATAAAAGCTGATACTTATTCTGCGGAAGCACCTTACTATAGGTAAGAATTATTGCCTATTATGGAATGTCGGTCGTGGTTGTTGTCTGCGAAGATAATTAATTCGCCCTCCAAATTAACTGAGTGACCCACGAGGCGTCACGCCACGAAAGTACCGGTATGTCGGTTAGGCCGCTTATAGGGTTTAGGCGCAGGCCTAATTCTCTGAATGGCCGATTCTCTAAATGGCCAATTTTCTAAAAACCTAATTCTCCGAATGGCCAATTCTCTACTGAGATAACTAACTAGCTTTAGGACTATTTTCCATGTTTATTAAATCATTATTTATTAACCATAATCATCATTAATGCGCTTCAAACTTAGCATTTCTTGTTTATCCAGGCCTTATTCCCAGTTCTTGGGGTCGGCACTAAAGAACAAAAAAACATATTAGAACAAAAAAAAATACACATGTTTTTTTTTTTTGTTCTAATATGTTTGTTATATCTTTTTATTATGTTTATTTAAAAGAGGATTATCTTTTTACTAATACGGGCTGGTGTCCAATACAATAGAAGTATTATCTTCATTGCATGCTGCATGATAATCGACATGTAGGATATATATAGATTTGATTGTGAGATTTGTATTAACAATATACAATACCTCCTTCATGATTCTGGCCGCCTGGTTGTTTGTGAGACTTTACTATCCATATTTCTCATCACCTACTTGTCCATGCCAGTTTCCTGCTACGTATTGTTCGATTGTAAACTCGCAATTACCTGAGGTATATACTACTAGTAAATCCAAAGGTAAATTCACATTAGCGCAAATTTTGAACTGTGTTATGTATGAACTACGCCAAAACGTAGCACTAGTGAGAACAGTAACCTCATAGTATATAAGTGTTGACATAACAATGCCATTTCAGTTAAAACACCAAACTAAATTCAAGTTATATTTAGCACTTTCGTTCGATCCTTTAATTTAAAAGCTTTCAAAATGGTTTTGATAAGTCTTAAATTATTTTATTTTGAAAATAAACAAAAAACAGGTATAACTTGAAATTGGCTTGATTTTATCGTAACCGATAAACTCAAAGCATTTATTTAAAAAAATGAAACCTTTTATTTTAAAGAATTGTAGAAAATGTGCCATTTTGTTTAGCCAATTCATAACGGCCGACCCAATTAATGAATTAGCCATTCAGAGAAACAGGCTTTTAGAGAATTGGCCATTCAGAGAATTTGCCATTTTGAGAACTAGTCTTTTTGTGACTCTGTTGCCATTTTGATAATTAGGCTGTCTGCACCTAAACCCACAAGACTCATGCGAAGTGACTAAGCTAGGTGTTTTCGAGAACATTGCGGCTTTAAAGATGTAGTGACAAAAATTTAAGAGTGCTTAGATGTTCTGGTAATGTGGAATTTAATGTGATAAGGGAAGACTTATTTGCAGATGTGAGTGGTAACACCGGGCGGGAACGGCCTAGAAGGACATATAATGACCTTATTGGTGCGGTTCTTTAGAAAAACCAGGTGTATAGTACTCCCAATCAGTGTGTGTGTATGACCAGATGTATGAACAAAGACAAGGCAAAAAGATTATGTAAGAATCATAACAGGTGGCATTCTGTGGTTTCCACCTACCTCCATGAGAGAAAGGCGTGAGTTTATGTATAATTATATAGTCCTCCTTACCGATTTCGGTAACGGCGACCCTTTAATGCCATTTCCTTGCGTGTGCCCTTATATGACTGGCCAGACCGAATTTGCTCTTAATTTTCTCTCTCTCTTATGATATGTAACTAAGCTAGAAAGAACTATTATTCCTATGGCTTGAATCAGAGTGATTATGGCCAGGATGGATATAAGTAGCGTCATTAGGGATGTTGTAACTTAGAATAATAATTATCAACAAGTTTAAGTGGCACCAAATAGATTTTCTCTCGAAAGATTTTTGCACTTTACGAAAAGGGACATGATCTGATTGTATGCTGATGTTGAACCAAGTGCACCAGATGCCATACCAAATAACATACCATTTGTTACCAAATTATGTTGTTTTCATTGCAGAAATGCAGTGACACTTACCACACCAAGTTTCTCTGATGCTCTTGCTTTCCACATTCTGATGTTCATTTCGTCAGAGCCAGAGAGTATGTATTTGTTGTCTAAGGTCCACTTAACACATGTCAGTCTTTGCATTCGTTTTGTATGGTATACGTCTCTAGAGTTTCCTTTGAGGCTCTCAAATATTCTAACAGTTTTATCATAGCTGCCAGCTACAAACTCTCGTCCAGTTGGAGCATAGTCTACGTCTATGACAGCTGATGTGTGCCCCATGTGGATGTTTACTGGTTGTTTTAGTTTCCTTACATCAAATGTGTATAAACTGTAAATGACAGGAATTGATATTAGTAAAGTATAGGTACTGTGCTGGTCTGCAACAGAATGCAAAACTGAAAGATGTTTTTGTAATGTAACTAAAAATATATTGCCAGTAAAAAGAAGTAATACGTACTTATAATCTTCATTAGCTACAGTGAATATGAAGGCCTCCATTGGATTCCAAGATAGGGCATTAGACCTCAGTTCCATAACAACCTTCCTCAAAGGGCCTGATTCACGACAATCATATAGAATTACACTTCTGTCACTTGCACATGATGCTAGCAAGTTTTGTTCTACCTTAAAACAATAATAAAAACAATTAATTTATATGCCTTGCATTGTATAAAACATATTTTATTGCTGTTGGTTAAATACTGCCAAATGGATTGGATTTAGATGTTACCTGATTAAATGCCACATGATGAAGACTGTCAACTCCCCATTTAAAAACTTTCACAGGCTCATTTCTTGTATTCTCCCATAACTGACAGTGTTCACCACATGTTGCAAATATTGGTTTATTTCTGTGATGACTTATACCCGTAACTACAGACATACTGAGCAGAGTGTTTATGGGTTCCTCATCATCAGGAGACTGGACTTCAGCCTTCCATGTTTTAATAGTTTTGTCATCACCAACACTAGTGAATGTGTCGCCTTTGGGTGTGTAACACAGTGCCCGTACCCAACCTTCATGAGCCACAAAATTTCTAGTACATTTTTTTACAGCTAAATCCCACAAACGAATTTCCCCATCAAATGCTCCACTAGCTAGAACTGCTAATCTGCTAGGATGTTTAGCGATACTGGAAACGCCGTCTTTATGTCCATCAAGATTACCAATAAAAGGCTTAGCAAACACCCTTTCAAGTTTAACAGCATTCATTGCTCTCACATATTCACGCGGCGCTTCTAGCGGATGCAAACTTGGATCATAATTTCTTGGTACTGAAACAAAACAATTACACACCATAGATGATTTGCGGGCAAGTGAACAAAACAAAAAAAACAAACGTGGATAGTGTTTTAAACAAAAACATCCAGCAATCATCGTTCACGTTCAGCCATAAAATGTGTCGGAGGCGTCACCCAAATATAGCCGCAACATGCGTTCCACATCCAGCGGATATAAAAGAGTACAATATTAGCGAGCGGGCTTAAATTAATTTCAATAATAAAACTCACGTTTGTGTATATCCCGTTTTGTAGCACGCAAATAGTCATCTGGATTACGACTAATAACTTTTATTTTCGGTTTCGACATTTTGTTTGACTATTAACTGTTTTCCGTTTATCAAATCAATCACTAAAAACTTTCTTTACGATTTATTCATAACAACATAACCTCTCAGAAACTATCACGCACAACGAAGTTCACTGACAGGACAAGCTTCGAGTGTTACCACTCCTTGATTTTGGATTCCCCTGGCTCCTTAAGACAACTCAGCTTTTAAAAACATCCGTTGCTGAATATTTAGTCTGCAATGTTCTTTTATTAGTCATATGTCATTCGTTGGTTGACTATTACAGGTTTTTTAAATGAATACTCAACATGTGAATGCGATTTCAACTTTTCTCTGAACAGGACTCCAAATAAATTTACCCCAAAACTCTCCTTAAACATAAACAAAACCCCTAAATTCAGAGGAAAATATCCAAAGGTGAGAACACTGAATGCACCATCTAAATGTGACGGATGACTTTTTGGGTTGCCAGAACCAATATAATTTACTCTGTGGCCAGAACTCTACACGCTTGGAACTTTACAAATATCCAAACGCTAAGGCTACGTACGCACTAACAGATGGCTTGCTTAGAGCCTAGCGAGTAGTGAAGCGGAGGCACTGCACGCTTGGTGCCTTCGCTAGCAAGAATCAATATGTTAAATGACTAGGCTCTGGGCGTTAAGCAAGGCACCTACCAGTGCGTGCGTAGCCTAACGCTTGCTGCGTAGCCTAAGGTTTCTCTGATTTGTTCCGCGCACGGGCGCACCGCCCACCTAAACACCGTACATTAAACACGTCTTTGCTGCATATAGGAGGTTAAACGTGTAAAACACATCTTTCTGCTCTTTTCTGATTGTGCAGATTGGCCTTTAGACTATAGGCTTGTCTGTTGAACTCTTATAATATTCCATTTCCTACGCCCAACAAGAATAAGCACAGAGCCAACACTGGGACGGCAGCTGGCAATACCAAGGAACTTATATACTAACTGGAAAATTTAGATATCAAAAATCCGTTTGAAAATGAACTTTATCTCAAAGGGATAGAGTTCGTAATACTTTAACTAATTCAAAGGGGGAAGAAAGCTTCAGAGCGAGAAAGCGATCCAGAGTGGATTGTGTCCTTGTCTAACAATTGCCAGTAAACAAAAAATAAAAATATATTTTTTTAATTTTTTTTTATGTTTCAATCGGAAATCACGTTGATAGCTAAACTAGCACATAAATCGTAAAGAGAAAAATTTAATTTTCAAATACTAAATATTAAAATAATATTTTTTTGCGAAATAAGCTTGAAGTCCCAATAATCTCCCCTGATAAGTTCGAATTATATAGATTAGCAATAGTTTCCAATAAATTTATGTACACCTTTATTCCTCCTTAGTCTTTCATTGCAACCAACGGGAAAGTTTCCAAGTACATAGAGGCTGAATGCCCGAAGTTTAACCAGCTCCATATCTGCGAAGAGGAAGTCCACCATCAACCGACGAGAGGACATCTAGACTGCATCCAAGGGCTTATCTTTAATCAAATTCTACAGAAGTCATGCCTGCCCACTAAACTCACGCTGATCAAAGAAGCCATGGAACAATTGGACGACAGACGCTATACACTCACCTTTCCACAACCAACCCGAACCGAACTACAATGCGAACGTCAAGAATTCATCTCCCTACACGGAACTTATCTCGCCACCATACCGCAAAAATGCTTACTACGCACTGATCAGTTTACTATAATCAACATGAATGACCATATCAAAGGACAACCGCTGAAAATCACCGAAATACCCATGAACATGAACATTGTCAACGAATCTATACCATCTAAAGTTAAATTCACTACACCTGAAAAGTCTACATGAAATCGAAGACCAGTACAAATCGATCGCACTAACCTGGAACAATCGTTTTACCATACGACTATCCCACTATTATGTCATAATATTCGGTGCGACTGTACTGATCGTTACCCTCACCATACGTCGATATAATGTTTGCACAATGCTCAGAAACCTGCAATCACCAGATGAAAGCGATGAACATCATCAATACGAAGACGCAGAATCTCCTAAAATCAAGAAAAATGCACCAGCAACATTCTCGCTGAAATTGCTCAAATCTGCTCAAATTGGATACCCTATTAGAAAGGGATGACATCCACTCCTTAAGTTTTCTCGCTCGGAACAGCTTTCCACTGCACGTCATCATTCCAGTTAGTATATAAGTTCCTTGTAGTGAGCATAGCAGAGAGAGCATCATTTAAAATACTGTCAGTGAATGAGTTGACTCGCGCGATAAAGTATTGTTTAATGCTGAGAATAAAAAGTGATCTAAACTTTCAATTAGATAATTTAGTCATAAGCAGTGTCTTGAGCGACTCTCCTATCGCAATTTGAATACCCTACTCATTCGAACTGCTGATAGTGAAATCGCTGTAGCCAGTAAGTCATTAATTTATTGAACAATATTTATTTGTAAACAGGTAGAAGCTTTTATTCTCTCCCTTCTCTCCCTTGCAAAGTTCTAGTTTACGGTGTTATAGTTAGTTTAAAATATTACTTCAAATGAAAACGATTATATTTTATCGAATTACACTTTAAATACATTTACATATATAATTTAACTTCAAAGCTTAGCAAATACTTTTCTTATCCTATATCACATATTTCTGATCCATATCATTCCTCTATTGATAATAATGATCATAGGCTATTGTGATTCTGATGTTCATTGTAATCTTTTGAGTCCATCACTTTAGAAAACAGTTACAATACAACAGATCTACTGCATTGGGGGTCAGAGATATCTTAAGGGTGGGTTAGCCAACATTTAAAGAGAAAAACACATTAAAGAGAAAAATGAATTAATGTTTTATGAAATCTGTGGATAAACAGTCCAACAGCCATTTTTTTTAGTCCCTACATTGTGCATATTCTTTAAAAAATGTATTTTGATTGCGTCTGACCTGAAAAAGTGTGAGGTAAAATCTATTTGTCTTCGGCTCTCTGTCATAAAACTGTTCACTCAGACTTATTATCCCAAAAAGTTTATCTAGTTAAATTTTAGTTTCATTACCCTGCCTATTGTGTCACACTGCAGTGCAAAAGCTTGCTTACTTTTCCATTGGGCCCTTTCTTTTATAATTGGGCCCATTTCTGTAGGAAGGAGTCCGCTTTGTCACACCATCTCCTTTGGGCCTATCCCAATGTCAGATAAAAGTAAAAAATGCATTTCTTTTCCGCTGATCAGCATTTAGACTTGTGAAGAAATAAACTGTTAATATAACAACACTTATAATATTAATCACATTTTTTTTCTTTAAATTAAAAGAATGACTAGTAACAAAAGCACCATTGAATTTTTTTTGAAGAATTATCTTTTAAATAAAAATACGGCGTTCACGTCACGTTAATTTAACGTGTTTGTTATACACAAGTAACAGTGTCACATTGACGCTGCATTACGTACGTACGCATTATCGTCGCATTTTCGCAGTGTTTAGCTTCAACGAATCCCTTACCATCTATCTAGCTGCAATAATTATTTTTGCAGTCCTTATTTATTTTACAATTTTACCTTTTCTTATTGTAACGTTTGACGTCATCTGTACTGTACGGCCGGCAAGGTATCGATAATCCCATTTGGTTTGAAAATCTGCCCTAAGGTCCAATAGCCATAAGATATTCATAAGCGAAAAGAGCTTCTCAAGGAGAACCTTTGCTACGAACAAGACTTTTGGCAATACGCGGTTCGAAGCTGTTGACCTAAATAGGCAGCTAGTTGGACACCGAAGTTAAGATTGTCTAGGCAACCAATTAAGGTTTTCTGGGTAACCAATAGTAATAAGATATAAATCATTGAATAGAGCTTTTCAAGGAAAACCTAGCCCAGTTACACGACATTCGCCAATTCGTAGTTCGTTCGGAGTTATTGGCCTAAATAGGTGACTATTTGAACACCGAAGTTAAGATTTTCTGGGTAACCTATTGCAATAAGATATACACAATGCAAAATAGCTTTTTAATGAGCATTTGCTACTAATACAACTTTTGCTAATTTCTTGACAGTTCGGTTTTATTGAGCTAACTAGGGAGTCAATTTTTCCCATTCTCCTTTTTAAATCTCAGCTTTGCCTAAACCAAAAAATCTTAGAAGGTAGGTATAGAACTTAATAAGTATTGATCACACTTTTTTCAGCCTATTAAAAGGCCTCCCTCGTGGCTTTCCAGTTTTCTTTATCTTTTACCTTCTCCGACCAATCCGTTAGAAATGAGTTACGCCAGCGTTTTTTGGGTTTGCCTCGGTAACTACGCCCGTCTTCAGGCACCCACTGTGTGGCTATCGTCGCCCATCTGTCCGGCTTCATCATAGAAACGTGACCCGCCCAGCCCCATTTTAACCTCGCAGACTTATCGCCAACATCGACCGATCACTAAATTGTTTGACGAATTTGTTTACGTCTTGTATCATGTAGGTGTAGACCAATGCGTTGACATTGAAAAAGTACTTACTGTATAGGTACTTGAATTTCGTCATATTTAACAAAAAGAAGTGGGCCGAGATAAGTAAATATTAGTTAAGTTGCAGTGACTCAATAGGTTCAATTGTGCTGACAACCATCTCCGGTATCTGTTCTTGCAATTCGATAATACATGCATGTGAATGTGTGTCTTAATAAAATATTGCAAACCTTAGCCCAAGCTTTAGCTTCACTTCGTGCGCCAAAAGCTCAGTCCGTTGCCCTTATAAGAAACTACGCCTTTCTGGAATTTAAATTAGCAGTAAAATCAGCACCAAAAGTCGACTGACAGTTTTGTTAAAACACATGTAGGATAGTTTTATTCTGCATGGCTACATGTGTTTCTGACCGTACTTACCCAAGAATAGAAAAGTCCTAAGACTAAATTATAATGAAGTAAGTAGATAAATGTTAAGGTCATTTTAACATATATTTAACATAATAACATTAAATACCCTGTCTGATGAAATTCGTAACAAAAATCTGCTGAAAAGCAGAAAAGATCTGTGGACACGATTATTTTGAACATTAACTTTGCTGAAACAATAAACTTCACGCTAGGCGGTCGCAAATCAATGTAAAATCATCAAGCTCCCCTAATGTATATAGCACGTATTAATAAAGGACGTCATCTCGTCACAGTAGTAGTTAGATAAGGTCACCGGCGCGCTAGCTGCTCAATGGCAGTATTTTGTTCGTTGACCCGCGAACAGTTGCGTTTGCGCACGCTCGGATGCGAACCGCATTTATTCGAGGCCTAGATTTTCACATTTTGATCTCCTTTTGGTGCAATAGTGCGTATATTAATATTTAAGTCTATATTTTGGTGTTGCCTTTGTGTATTTTTGGTAAAAATATTTGGCCCACTTGCTGGCCTTGCTGCTACTTTTGTTGGTAAGTACAAGTAGTACAACCTACATAAATGAAAAATACGCCGGCCGGTTCCATTTCAAAAAGAGAGTATTCTTTCGAAAGGCAGACTGGCACGCATTTTATTTTTAACCGAATTGTGTTTACTCATGTAACTGTTTTAATGAGAATCTCGTGCTAAAATAACACTGCCAACAATGACGAATAATTATGCCGTTGTGTTTCTTCGTTAAGAAATTATCTAGGTATATTAATTTTGTATTCTTGCGCTGCACCTAAAACAATAAAATTCTTTAATTCTTCGAACACACTGTGTTATTTAAGCTCCTTACAATAAAACTTTTTTCCTTGTTGTATTACCTCAGCGATTAGGTCCGTAGATAACATAATTATTATAACGATTTCCTCTTGTACTATACTTCAATATATTCACTAACTGCTATTTTTAATAGATTGTAACAATCTTAACACGTAGGCACGTAGTCCTCAATTTTTGCTGCCCTAAATAACTGAAGTAACATCTAAATTCAATGCAGTCAAAAGTACGCTCTTCTTTTATGGGGTACTGTGTAAATTGTTACAATTAAATACCACTTGACGTTCTACAACTTAATGAGAAGAAATTTAAAACATGCATCAAACGCACACTATGTAAGCGTAAGCAGATCATATTATAAGTTGGAAGATTATGTCGTTGATAAACGTGCTCCATTGTCTTTTTATATTACTACAGGACTATGTAATATCAAACTTGGTTTGAAATGAGTGTCCATGAAGTTTCTTGCTCATTCTTCTCCATGAGATCTACGATTTTGGAATGGGAAGCTACAGTCCATTCACAGTTGTAATGCCTGTAGCTGGACTGTATGTAACTTATTTTTGACTATGCAAAAGTGCCTGTCACGGGTCTTTGTGAAATAAATGCTTTGAGAAACTTACCCAATGAGTCTACTTTCTTTTAAACTCGTGTAGTTCTCGCCAATTTAGTGCCTTCCGTATCGTTAGAGTCTTCGAGAAAAATATTCAGAGCAGTAGAACAATATTCGATAGCAAGTGAACTATATTGTTATCGTTAATAAACAGATAATAAAGCGGCCAGTTGCCGGCCGGCTTCCGTACGCGCTTACAATCACGTCCACCACAGCAGACTCATGCTTTAATTTTTATGCAAAAACATAAATAGTAAGAAAATAAACACGTCTAGATTTTATCAAAATCCTGCTTGAGACACGACTTATTTTTATGATAAAATCTTTGTCTGTGACACGCGAATCACGAGTTCAGGATACGGTCCGCAAAAAAATTACAATAAATGACTCGTCTCTCCAGATGTCATAAACTTTAAAGATTAAAGAAGAATAAAAAGTAAAGATGTTTTGGATACATTTTGGATATTTAAAATGTTGGTAAAAGGACGCCACATTCAGTTCATTCGAGTTATTTAAGCTCTTTACGAGCCGGCCGGTCACAATGAATTGGTAATGCCGCGAGCAGTCATTGCCCGACCGAACAATATAAATCAATCGAAATGATTCGCGCATTGTTGGCTTCATACGTAATTTGTACTGCTATTGGCACGATAGGTACTCGTAAGCTTTAGAAAGTTTCAACTGGCTTTAACACTATGTTCTTACCTATCTGAAATCATAGGATCTATGTAATACTGAGAGGTAGTTAAACTTTGGGAGCTATAAAGATAAGGTCATTTTCGGGTCTCGTAGATGTCTCGAAAACAAATGTCTTCACAACTTGGCTTAAAAATAACTTAACCGTTAGAATATTAGGGAAGTAGTGGCTTCCAAACATATTTAAGCCGGTCGTTGTCCTCAAGAGTTTAAAGCCAAGTTGGCTTCGTAAAATAAATAAGAATAAAAGATTTGGCCAAAACTTTGCTCATTTCAATCCTTACGCAAGTAAAATATTGACTAACACCAACGTGTGGTTTGTCTGTCGTACGGATTAAGCCGAAAAGGTTTAATAAATAACTTTTGGGTTTCCCCGAAAGCACAAACACATCTCTAAAATAATATTTGATCCTAAGGAAACCAACTGAAAATAATTCTGAGAAATCATACAGGAACCATTTATACAAAGATAGTCCATTGAAACATAGATTTAAATCTACCAAATAAACATACGAGTGCCTAAACTTAATTTTAGCTTCCGTAGTTCAGACTTTTACGATGTTTTGACTTATCTATTCATTTACTGATTATGTTTTATGATCAATAGCAATAAATTAAGTAGTGAATCACATATCAAAATCTCATTTAGCACCTTTCAATATAATTTATGACAAAAATGTAATTGGTTTTTGATATAAAGAGAAACGATTCTGATTTTTAGAGCTTATTTCAAATCACTTTATCGGCACTTTTGTGAGTTAACTGTAAAGGAATCTATTAATAAATATTTCATATAAAATAGAACCAAATATTGATAATGACCGTAACATGGCGTAACAAATTATAACATTAGTATCGAAAATCCGCAAAACGTAAAACAACTCTTAAAATGGAGCAAGATTTAAATCTCACTTACGCTATACAGGGTAGAAAAAATGTATACTTACATGATACCTAAAAAAATTTTGAAGCCTCCTTTCAAGGTCTTTCTTAGACATCTTTATTGCTGAACATGGTGTTTCTGAAAGCTATGAAAAGCAGGCTTTTAAAAACAATGGTACATCTGTAAATGGGTCACCCTGTATGATTGTTTATTTTTCTTAGAAGTGGATTTAAAAGAGCTAGCTCATGAATTTTTACTCATGTAATCAACACCGCAGACTGCCTGCAGAATATTAAATACAATATAATGACCTATGAAGAAACCGCCTGGTTGTGACACTTCACTGGCATTTATTTTAATGACTGTTTTTGTTTCTAGATCTGTAAAACAATGAATATGGTTCCTGATTTGAACTTGCTGCACGTAATATGTTTCGCACTGTTATTCGATCTGTGTGTGCGCACGCATGCGGAATTATTCACAGCAATAGCAGAAGTAGAACATTTGCTGGAAACACACAAAAGGATAATAGATGACTTAGATTTTTATATTGAAAAAGAAGAGAAAAGGCTTTCGAACATAAAGAGGTAAAAATTAAATGAGACCCGGTTTCTGATTTGGGAGTTTGAAGTTGAGAACTTTTCAAATTCTACTTTAGCAGAATACTTACAGAGAGCTAAGGACATTGCTTTGAAATTCAAAGTTTTATGCCAAACAGAGTTTGATAAGTTCTTCAAATTCTCAAGTCAGAATCATGCATGATCTGGATTTAAGAGCGGCCAACCCGTCATACTTTTCATACAAACGCTCGTACGTGATTATGCTGTTGTAATACATCTATCTTCGTTTTTTTTTTATCTGATAGGTATCTTGTGCACTATATCTAGGTTTCTATCAAAGCAAAAAATAAAAATTTGGAGAAACAAATTCAGTATAAGCCTCCAAAAATCTGCTATTTTGCCTGTATTTTACCAAAACTTTGACGTTCATAACGCACTCATAAATTGTAAAAGTAAAAACAAACCCTTCTTACTCTTGCACATGTAATGGAGATTCTAAAATATGACAAATATTTCTTTCACAAACTACAAGTTTGAGCATTATTCAAAAACACGTATTTCCTGGAACAAGTTTATGAAATTTTCGAACACTATTTTTCGTTCATTGTTGTCGCGTTAGGCGGTATGAGGTGCGCGGGAGACGATTCGTGCGGGGTCGGGGCCTTCTGAGACGGGGGAGTTGAAAAAACATCACCGCTGTGGCTCTGGATGAAACAACAAGCTTTTCGACCATGCTCGCGTTGACTATAGACGTACCGAGAAGGGCCCTCTTAGCAGTAACTTTTTATCCTCATTTGCAGGCATTTGAATCTCTACAAAAAGGAACATGAAAGAGCGATGGAAGATATTCCCAATTATTTGGGTAATCCAATCAACGCTTTCACCCTTATTAAAAGACTGACGACAGATCTTGATCATATTGAAGATAGTATTAAGATTGGAACAGGTAACTAATAACTAATACTTATTATACTATTTTTCTTTTTTGTTGAGCTATGGAATTAGGCACTCATAAACTAGGAATATCTATGTACAGACTATTGAATCAGACAAAACAAGGGTCTTATTTCACCAAAATATTGTATCCCTATGCGAAAACCAAGTCTGACACGAAAAATTTAAATTATAATTACTGGCACAGATCGTGTTAATAAACTTTATTTGCAGCTTCATTGATTTGATCTGGTTCAATTAGATGATGTACGACAAGTTCTATTGGGATAAATCTTCATTCACACCTAATTAACACGCCAAGTTTTATTTCTTTGGGACGACCGCTTATTCATCTCATCTACCTAGCCTTTTCCCAACTATGTTGGGGTCGGCTTCCAGTCCAACCAATACCAGTATTTTACATGGAGTGACTGCCTATCTGACCTCTACAACCCAGATGGTACTGGGTAATACGATACCCCTTGGTAAAAATGGTTGTCAGACTTTTTGGGCCACTGACTACCTAACGACTGTCAAAGATCTACAAATGACACCCGGGACCAACGGCTTACCGTGCTTTCCGAGGCACGGAGGAAACTCGATATGTAATGGGTGGTCACCCATCCACAGACCAACCTAGGCAAGCACGGCTTAACCTAAAGATAGATCCGAGCGACTGTTAATTATTTAGCCACGAGCTCCTCGGCACGACCGCTTATTAATTTTTGCATTAATCTGTTATGATATTGGAATTTCTAAGTTGTCATGTTTTTAATTTCCCTGGGAGGTATTAACAAAGACTAGGAAAAGCATAATGCACATAAAGGTTTTAATCAACGCCACACGGCCATAAAAAAAAGATAATAGACAATTTATGCTGTGGATTTGTTTTATCATATGAAACAATAGCATTCTCGCGATCACGAGAATTGAGCTAAGTATTCATCATCATTAAAGTTGATTAAGGTTGAATTTTACACCCAAAGCAATATCAACAGTGTCACAACACAATAATGCTTGAATTATGTTTTGCCCGTGATCTGGGAACTTTGGAAATATGAAACCTTAATGAGGTGTTTATTGTTTCCCACCAAACGTAACGAAGGTGACAGAAACTGTCAGCATTAATAAGTTTTCTTATGAAAAATTGCAATAATGTTTTTACATGATTGTAATAGCCCAGTTGCTGCACATGTTGCGAAAAGTCCTCTTTGTGATCATGATTTTTAACGTCGATTTCAGATTACATAAAGAATATAACAATGAACCACGCAGACGTGAAATATCCTGCCCTGGAAGACTTGACGGGTGCCGCACAAGCTCTTACCAGACTTCAGGACACCTACCATCTGGATGTGAAGGACCTCTCTGAAGGATTGCTCAACGGTGTTGCTTATAGGTGAGGCAGAACAGCTTATTTTACCAGAAAATCATTAACAAGACATTAAAAATTAAAAAAAAAATTATTGCAAAAAATAAAACCGACTTCAAAAACACAGAAAAGTGAAAAATAACTTTAGCTTCAGAAGTCGGTAATTTTTGTTTGTTTGATTTACTTTTTTTGTCACCGACTTCTGAAGTTAAAGTTATTTTTCACTTTTCTGTGTTTTTGAAGTCGGTTTTATTTTTTTCAAAAAAGATTTTTTATTTTTCCATATTTAGTTGTAATATCCTATGCAAATATTTGCTATACATTTATTTTACATTGTCAACAATACATTTCACGGTAATAGGCTATATCACCAATAAAATGGAAGTTAATATAGGTACCTAACTGTCGTAATCTGGGTGTACTGGACGCATCTGCGTGCCCCTCGGAGCATACAGCCGTTATGTTATGTTGTGATATTGTGAAAACAATAAACATTCAAGCGATTGCAACAATCACGACAGATTTGCTGTCTACTATTGAAGAGTTCCATTGTATAACTCCGACGATCAGCTTCACCAAATTTAAACGGGACCACCGCGGAATAATATTCTTCCAAATATAAGAAAAAATCGTCGAAATAGGTTCACAAATGTCGAAGATATCGATAAACGCGACATGCGACAGATTTGCTGTCTATTATTGAAGAGTTCCATTGCAAATCTCCGAAGATCAGCATCAGATCTTCACTAAATTTAAATTGAACCACCGCGGAATAATATTCTTCCAAACAAAAAAAGAATTATCAAAATCGGTTCACAATTGGCGAAGACATCGCTGAACATAAACACAAAAAAAAAAAAAAAATCTGTCGACTTGATAACCTCCTATTTTTGGAAGTCGGTTAAAAATCATATTAGAGAAATAAATAAGTTCTCATCTCGTAACGGAATCTGGACGAGAGTGGTGAATAATAATGGTCCTTAGTCCCACCAGTGGAAATTTTATAGTCCGGTAATATTAGAAAAGTTTTTGCATATTTATAGGTCAACTAAGGTTACATATTATGATAAGAAGTAAAGTAGCTACTTCCTTCCCGATATAGTTTATATCAGTAGAATTCTTTGTTTTTTATATGACGACGACACGATATAAATAAAAGAAATACCATGCAATCTTACACGGGTTAATTACCATATTTTATCTTATAAAAATCGTGTCATTCGCTAAATGCCTAACTATCTACATTGTTGTTTGTTTCGCTATCGTTATTATACGATGCGCTAAGTGTAAGCTAATTCTACAGTTATGTCTTGATCACCGTGAACCATGATATTAGCGATTTAGCACTAACTCGTATACCGGTACATTCAATGTTTGTGTGACTGAGGATAATTTGTTTGCATAATCACTTATATCATGTAAAGTAATAGTTTAGCGTGTTTTTATACGTACGGTTGCTAGCTAAGAGTTTAGAATTTGTGTATGTTTACATTTTATCATCCTCATCATCATCATCATCATTTTTTTGCCCTTGTCGCAATTTATTTGTCGTCGGCGTAGCAAGTCCTCATCTTCCATATTACTCTATTAGATCATCTTCCCCTATCTAGCCATTGTCAGACCGATTACAATAGCAAATAAATCTTACTTCTTACTACTATTATAAATGCGCAAAATTGTGAGGACGTATGGATGTTTGGTCCTCTTTCACGCAAAAGCAGTTGAACGGATTTGGGTGAAGTTAGGCACACATATACTTATGTGTTAATACAGGTTGTATTAACACATAGGATATTTTTTATCCCGGTAGTACGATCCCGTGGGATAATTACCGATCTCGTCGCAGGCGAAGCCTCAGGCATAAGCTAGTTATGTCATAATTGCAATCAATGTATGTCATCTATAAATAATAGGATTAACATGACAACAACCTACCTTATACAAATATGTACGACAATAAGCGTGAAACATTTATTTTGTAATGAGTACCTACCTATTACAATAAGGGTGTTTACTCGAGTATTATTTTTACTAAAGCAAGTTTAACATGGAGCGCGAACTCACAAAACGTCAGAAGTCCGCACTTGGGGTCTGCCAACGAGCTATGGAGCGAAGTATACTGGGTGTCAAACTTACGGACCGCATCAGAAACTCCATACTTCGCTCCAAAACTCAAATAGCTGATGCTGGCCTTACAGCAGCTAGGTTGAAGTGGAACTGGGCTGGTCACGTCTGCCGCATGTCGGAGGAAAAATTAGCACTCAGTGGATACCAAACAGCAGGAAACGACAACGTGGCAGGCCCAGAAGGAGATGGCGGGATGAGCTGGACTCTTTCGCAAAGGATTGGCCTACAATCGCACTAGGCCGCGAAATGTGGAAGGACGGAAGGGAGGCCTTTGCCCTGCAGTGGGACAATATAGGCTTATAATATAATAATAAGTTTAACATAAATGTTTTATACACACGAATTTTCCCGAATACAATAAATGGTGGAAACCGCATCAAAATCGGTTGCGCACTTTAGAAGAATAACGCGGTCATATAAAAAGACTCGACGACTTTAATTTAAAATATGAATAGATTATATGTTTTATGTTCTTTCCAGTTCTCCAATGAGCGCAAGCGACTGTTATGAGCTTGGGCGCGCATTGTACAACGAGAAAGATTTTACAAACGCTCGTGCATGGATGGAACAGGCACTACGCAAGTTGAAAGAAGAAAATATTTCCTACTCATTCAGTGAGGCTGATATTCTGGAGTATATCAGTTTCTCCTATTATTTGCTGGGTAAGTTTGGTTTATTATTATTAACACTGTCCCTCTCCCTGCTGTGCATATTAGTCGGGAACCTGTCGTATCTATCCTTCTTGATCTTGCTACTCCTACCCCACGAAAAGAATCGACAGCATGACCCGTCGTTATGCCAATCAGACACAGCTTTCACCAACTTCCACGAGGAAAATTCTCCTGCTTGTTATATAAATCAAAACTATTGTTATAATTTTTCTAATAGGAAACATTAGTACTTACGCATACTACTAATATACAGGCTGATTCAATAACTTTATTTATTATTTTTTCCAGGCGACACAAGAAGCGCTCTAGAATGGACCCAAAAGCTGCTAGCCGTGGACCCCAAGCACTCGCGCGCTAAAGGCAATGTGCCACATTATCAGAAGAGCATCGCTGAAGAAGAACAGAGGCTTAGGAAGGAACGTCGTGGGGTATGTATGAGATCACTGTTGTCTCCATTTATCTATCG
Organism: Noctua janthe; assembly: GCA_910589295.1. NCBI lineage: Eukaryota > Metazoa > Arthropoda > Insecta > Lepidoptera > Noctuidae > Noctua > Noctua janthe. The sequence continues at coordinate 8,477,927 of OU342561.1, forward strand.
CAGAGGTTTAAAAAAAGGACTTATCTTATAGTTCTTACTATTATTATAAATGCAAAAGTTTCTCAAGATGCATGGAGGTTTGCTCTTTCACGCTAAAACTACTAAACGGATTTGGATGAAATTTTGCACACAGATAGTTTATTATTATTTATAGGATACTTTTTATCCTGGTAGTACGATTCCGTGGGACAATGACGGAACTCAAGCTAGTATGGCATAATTTTTATTTAACCTTGATGACGGCTTAATGCCAATAGATTTTTAGTCACTTTATTTAATTTGTTACATACATAAGTTTTGTTTGTAAGTGTTAAATTCTATCACAATGCAGTGTGTGCACGTGGTTTACGATAGTCCCAGCGACAAGGCCACCTTGTGTTCATCTATGAGTGCGTAGTTAATGAATCATATCCATATATACAGTGGGCTCTCAGGCTAAGAATAGATCCCTCACAATGTTCCTGTACTGTGTGACTATTTCTAAAGGCGCAAATGGAGACAACTTCCACTCTTAAATTGCCGAGACCTGTGTGTGTGACTTGTTGCGTTTTTTATTATTACTTAAGTATCTTAACATTACGCCTGTACTTCCTGAAGGGTTTGACAGAGGTGTTCTATAGTCCACCCACATTTGGCCAGAACTATATTTAGGAGATACTACTACTAATACAAGATAACTTTATCTATACATAAAAGTAACCATAACTACCTAGAATATTATAAACTTTATTATTTTTATGTTAAGTTCGAATAGTAGTAAGAAATTATTATTTATATTTAGGAGATGTTTGTCTTCGGCGAACAAAAGTACCTCGTCTGCGCACACCCTAAGTCAATCATCTACTCTGTGACGACTAAAAAAAGTCTAGCAAAAAACATAAACATTATGATAATGAACAACTTATTTTTTTACTCTTTTCTAACAGAATATTTGGTGTAAAGGTCAATAACTTAGTCGGAATTATGTAAATTATTCAATATGAGGTACATAATGATTTGAATATCAACGAGGCATATAATATATTACTTTATCGTTTACTTAACACCTCTGTCTTTCAACTCCGAAAGAATTAAAATTTAAGCAAAGCTATAGAACTAATCGAGTATAATAACGGATAACTTAAACCATTTTTCCTTATAGATAAAAATACCTCGCACAAACCGAAAAAACATGTCGCATTATTATGTTATTGAAACACATTCCTATAAATTAACATTTAAATTAGTCCATAACATTTTATTGGTTGCTTCACAGGATCTTGGCGCAGAGAAGGCAGAAGAAAAACCGGTTCAATTGACGGACTACGCTAAGGAGAGAAAAGTGTACGAGTCGCTTTGTCGCGGCGAAGTGGACATACCTCTCGCTATCTCAACGAAGTAAATATATTTTAAGTACTATTATACTATAGCCAAACTAAACGCCAAGACTTGTGATTGTCGTGGTCATAGAAAGTGCGAGTGGGACCGTGAATATTCAGTGTGCGATTAAAATTATATTAAGCGTTGTATCATCTCGCCTCGCACCCTTGTTTTAAAACCACGACTGACAAGAACGCTGGCGTATACTAGATAGCTCGCTTTTGTCGGCAGCACGCAGCTTTTGTTGTAGAAAAGGATCAGAGATATAAACAGCAATCCAGAAATAGTGGAGATTGTTCCCAAGATCAAAACATTGGAAATTATTACCATATGGAGTAATTGTTGTTAATAATGTATTATTGACTCGGGAGGAGCTCGTGGCTAAATAATAACAGCCGCTCGGGTCGATCTTTAGGTTAAGCCGTGCTTGCCTAGGTTGGTCTGTGGATAGGTGACCTCCCATTACATACCGAGTTTCCTCCGTGCCTCGGGAAGCACGTTAAGCCGTTGGTCCCGGCAGTCATTTGTAGATCTTTGTCAGTCGTAAGGTAGTCAGTGGCACAAAAAGTCTGACAACCAGTCTTACCAAGGGGTAGCGTATTACCCAGTACTAACTACTTTTTTACTTTTCTTGAAAACATCTGATCCTATTATGATGCAATTGTAAACTATTGTGATAGTGAAAAAAGCTGCGCTGTACTGCGTATTTTAAATTTTCAAAACACAGTCTATGACAAAAATAAATCTACTTGAAATAGTAAAACTAGTAAAACCGACGGCATATTGAAACAGGTGTTTTGAACTTTTGACACACTATCCTATGAGGTAATACGCAACTACTAGTACGGTTTTTAAACTCTGAAAGGTACGTAATTTAACAATTAATCCAATAAAATGGAATTAGGAATAAATATAACTACACATCAAAGTTACAAACAGAACAAAATGTGATAAAAAAACGGCAATTTCATAGTTTAAGACCTATTATTATCAGGGTCTTAAAAAAGTGACGTTTTGAAAATCCATACTTTTAAAAGCGTTTTGGAATATTAACCGATTGCCTTTGTTTTTTTTTAACCAGTCTGAGTCATACAACATCAACCCTACCTATGTGCTCAACATCCGATTACTTAGCTAAAACAATGTCACCACATATATCGTTGAAGACATTTACGCACTCCATCTTTAAACCTAAAATATCTTACACTTATTTCAGTAAAAACTCATGAAGGGTTTTTTATTCATAACTTTTATAATAACTATCCCACTGCAAGGAATAGCCTATCTTTTTTTCCACTCCTCTAGACCTTGAGCTTAAAGGTTTTCATACTTAAAATGTTCCTCTTTTCTGCAGTAGCGAAGGGTCAATTTTTGTAAGAGGTAAGCTAGAGTACATATATATGTACTTTAATGTGATTATATTATTTGTCCGTGCTATTTTTCAAAGAGAAGCCGGTAGGAATCGAGTTATAAGGAACCTTCGCCACTGTATTCTGTATTGTAATTACTTACATAACAAAATATAAAAACAGAAGTAAAACAAATACGGCAGGCTACGGCTTTTTATTCGGCTCTGAATACGTTATATGTAGTATTAGTTAGAGCATTAATAATAACTTTATTAACATAGCATGCACCTATGATTGCCATTAACAAACTCTGCTTACAATGAATGGATTGCATTTGAAGGGCGATTGTGCGATAAGTACCTGTTGACAAGGTAGGTACTGGAGCATGGCACGAATTTTGCTCAAGGTCAGCAAAAATCCGTATGTTAATTTTTTAAAAGCCGTTTTAATGAGACCGACTAATATGCCATTTACACGTCCTTGTTTCCAATTGATGTTATTTCCATTTAAACAATAAATAATTTTAAAATCGTGGTTTAAGCGTATTTTAAAATGACTAGAGCTGTTGAAAGTCTTTTTTTTAAGTCGTAGCTGAACTGAACTTCAGGTAATTAAGTTATTTTTCCAAAAAACACGTCTTTTCACATGTTTGGAAGCTAAATTGTGAACGCCGGATAAGTTTTAGTACAGACGAGACGCCAGCACATCATGCTATCCGAAACTGTCAAATTTTACCAATCAACCTTAAACATAATGCTTTAGCGATAAAGTTGAAAATCCATTAAAGAAATTTGACAGCTTGCTGTGCTGGCGTTTGAACATAATTACGTTCTTTCTAGCTTTTCGTATCAGGGAAGATGTGACTCTTCCCATAGATACTGCGATTATGTATTGGACTGTCAAGTTTTTAGATTAGTATAATGGTAATATCGTCTCATTAGTTTTATATCGCCTTTGGCAGAAATTCACGTTATAGTAGCAAAGTGGAGTTAATAAAATTATCATAAAAAACCTAATTCTATTCTGATGTAACTGTATATGGTATAGTCATCTTCCCACGCATACAGTTATCACAGGTTAGAATGGACCGCTTTAAACAAAATTACTGGGTAAAGACACCATATACCTTGATTACATTTAATTTAAACAAGCTGTTACCCGCAACCTTCGTTGGCGTGAAATTATTATAACAAAATATTAATTCCATTTTTAATCGAATTTTGCTACCAATTTCAAGGGTTTTAATTTTTTTGCACGGAACCCTAATTCTTATTCTAAAGTAACTTTAGTTACTCCTTATGACATCAGCTATCTGCCAGTAAAAGTCCCCTCAAAATCGGTCCAGCCGTTTCGGAAATGAGCCGGAACAAACAGATAGACAGACAGACAAAAATTGAAAAAAAAAAGTGTGTTTTTGTTATAAGTACCGTATATACTTTCATGTGCATTCAGTAAAAAGCTGTTATTTTGGTATTACAAACAAACACTTCAATTAATTTTATTTGTTTAGATGTGTTGTGTTACACACCGTGAACCTCTACCTTACACTTCATAAAAAGCAACGTGATATTCTGTTCTGTTACGAACTTTGAATATATGTTGTGTGATCAAATAATTTTACTTTTCACGCGGTAGAGGAATTCAATTGGTACTTTGATGAGTCAAATTAATACATTTACATTTTAGCAATTTATTACCTTAGTGAGGGGACTGTTTGAGGGCCCACGTATACCACGTTATGTTCTTTATAAATTAAAACTTTTAAAAATTAGACCTTTGCCCATTTTTATTATTTTCTTTATCTTCAGGTTGACATGTCGTTACCTTACGGAGAACCATCCGTTCCTTCGGCTGGCGCCTATCAAGATGGAAATGATGTACCTCAACCCTGACGTAGTGGTATACTACGATGTGATCAGTGATGGAGAGATTGAGATGGTGAAGAAAATGGCCAGGCCACGGGTGAGTGGAACTAATATTACTCATTTAAAAAAATAAAAAAAGAATTATAATAGCAGGAAGTCCTTTTTGGGTATCGTTTATGAGTCACATTTGTATGTCATCGTCCTCACAAATGTCTAACCCTGACATTTACAGCACCTAAGTTTTAATTGAATCGCTCGATTAGTAGGCTTTTTGTCGTTTTTAACTCAAATTCACCTCGATCAAGGTCATTACATTTGTGTAAAAGGCCTGTATGGGTAGGGTGGTGCGTCAATTTTTTTTTAGGTTTTTGAATCTGTATACATAGTTCCGGGAAGTTGTATTTAGTAATAAGGAACCCGAAAAAAAAAATCTCATTTGAACCTACTTTTAGCCCTCTACCGCCGATGTATGTCACCGTAAAATTGTAAAAACTTAAAAAAAAATAACTAACTGAATACTTTAAAATCTGTGAACAGTTCAAACGCGCCGTCGTCCACGACCCGAAGACCGGTGAACTGGTCCCCGCCCACTACCGCATCAGCAAGTCCTCGTGGCTGCGAGACACGGAGGCTGAGGCCATCGCACGCATCTCTCGCAGAGTGTCCCACATGACCGGCCTCAGTATGGACTCCGCCGAAGAGCTGCAGGTCGTCAACTACGGGATAGGAGGGCACTATGAACCGCATTTTGACTTTGCCAGAGTAAGTCAATTATCATCATCAGTACCTTTGTACTCAAAAAACTCATCATGCTGTTTTCTACTGTGTACATAAATAAATCACTGAAAGACAGGCCTTTCCAATTGCACGCCATATAACTCGACCCATGACTACTCTTAACATAATACAATTTTTCGTTATGCAGCATGTTTCAGAAAAATGTGGTCATATTCAAGGGTGTGATACAGATATGACCACACCGTTCTGACACACGCTATACATACCATAAATATAGAACGGCATTATGACTTAGCTAGGGTAAATCAATGATTATTGTCATCTTTGATGGATATAAGGCTTTTCAATCTCATGCAATATTAACTCGATTCATGACTACTCTCATCCAGTTGCTACGTCTGTGAAGTTTCACCAATTTAATTGACCTTACATGGTAAGCCTAATCAAGGTCTTTACACAATACACAGACTTGACGCTGACTGCACTCCGACTCGTTACCATAAAGCATTGAGTGAACGTAGAGAAAGATGGAATGAAATAGAAGTACGCTGTTGGATTTTCAACTCTACAGGCTGTGCCGAGGGTTGGAGTTTCTTACTGATTTTTCTGCGTAGGAAACGACAACCCGAACCGTGTACCGACCGTGGTTTTTCGACGTTTTATTAGTGCCCATTTAAGGCTTTTTGTTGAAAATCTAACGACGCCTATTAATTAGATATTATTTTAGGTGCGACCTAGTGTTAGTTAAAACAAACATGTTATGTTCTTTAAATGTAATATTTGCTTTTCTTTACAGAAACGGGAGAATGCATTCACCAAGCATGGTGGCAACAGAATTGCTACAGTGCTCTTCTATGTTAGTATTCAAACTCAAATAATAAACAGTTGTATGAACAAATTAATTTATTCTTTACATCGCCAGAACATCATAATACATATATCTGTACCCTACATAAACAAGCAGTTGTTAATTAACAACTTGGGAGGGTTTGGAGACATTCATTCGGAAATAATCTGGACAAAAACTTGTACTATTTACACTCACACAATTTTGTTATGCAATAAAGTATGTTATATCAATAGTTAGATGATCTAAATAAACTGCTTGTGACATGCAACAAAAACAATAACAAAAATTGCACAAAAAAAATAATGAAAAAAATATCACATGAAAGCAAACCTCAAACTGTCAGTCAGAAAACAATATCTTATTTCAATACAAATAGCTATTTTAAGCAGAAAGTTTTTTTTTAAAACATGTTAACTAAATTCTTAACTTTCTTTATAATACAAAATGAATCTTAGATAAACAATACAGACACGTGACCTCCTTTTCTAATCTCTATTCAAACATAATACAACAATTTTTATTTCATGAATTTATTTCGTCCCAGATGTCGGACGTAGCTCAAGGTGGCGCCACGGTGTTCACGGAGCTGGGCCTGAGCGTGTTCCCTGTGAAGCGCGCCGCCGCCTTCTGGCTCAACCTGCACCCCTCCGGCGAAGGGGACCTCGCCACCCGCCATGCGGCCTGCCCAGTGCTGCAGGGATCTAAGTGGGGTTAGTAAACACGTCACAGTAGCATTTTATGAACACGTTGATCATTATAATTCATCAACATCAGCCTACCGCAGTCCACTACTGAACGTGGGCCTCTCCAATTGCACGCTATTGAGCTAAATTCTCGGCAACTCTCATTTAACTACTACCATCCACCCTGCGCAGGGTGGACGCTGCACCTAGTCTGAAGGCGTCCCACCTTACGGGTTCCAATTTATAACTTATCACAATAACAAAAGAATCACTCGCTCGAATGAATTGTACTCATGTCGGACGTCACATTTTGTATGTCAGGTTTAAAGGTTAGAAAAAACAACGTCGATCCTTCGAAGTGCTTACAAGAGCCCGTCCTGCATGCTAGGAACCAAGTGAAATTACAAGATCAGCACAGGAACTGCTTCAGTCAGCTTCTCTGTTAAAAAACACGATATGTTAGAATTTTCATCTGTGGCTGGCCATAATATCTAGTAAGGGGAACAATACAACAATGCTCCTTGTTTTTTTCGCAACAACCTTGTATAAATAAATAATATTTCTGCTTACAACATTCCAGTATGCAACAAGTGGCTCCATCAAGGCGGCCAAGAGTTGCTGAAGCCCTGCAACCTGGAGTACCAAGAAGAGGACATGATTCGCCAGATCCCGCTTCCAGTGCCCAAGACACACAGGTAGAATAACCGGTCTATATTGATGAATAAACTGTTCAATCAGTACTGATTAGTGCAAATGTAGTGATCCGATTAGTGCGGCAAATGCTGTTTTTGATAAATGTGAAGTAAGTATTTGTGTGACCAACGATATAAGGAGTATTTGCAGCTATAAACGTGTATGTATTTTATGTGGATAGTGAGATGCGCTGACTGACTTCTAGTCTTATTATGTGCGTATGTCCTAGCTAAAGGGCGAGAACAAAAGTTAATGCTCACATGCTGCATTTTTTATAATATTTTATCGATATCGTTGGTTAAATCTCAAAATCAATCCCAATAATAGTGATTCGGTAATCCATTCCTATTAATTCGTTATTTAACTTTAGTTACCGAGACTTTTTCATCATACATACTTCCTAGTTATCAATTGTGGCATTTGCTTTTTTAGTTAATTGAGTACAAGATGATATAATAGCTATTGTAGTATTTAGTATGTATAACCGTGTTGTGTCATGATAAATGAACCAGTTATTATTTTAATCTTGTTTACAAATATACATCTAATCAAATGAATTAAATAGAAGCTTCAGAGATGCCGTTTGTCTGTTAAACTAATGTAATAATTTATTACCCAGTGTAGTTATAAACTTAGGAATAGTTTATTTAAATACATAGCATTTGTTAATATTATGTTGATTTATATACAAAAATAATTATATTAAAAGTAAAATGTTTATTTTTTAATTAATATTTATTTACAACTAATATTATGTTTATGAAAACCAGTCATTTAAATTAGTTATAAGTAACAAAAGATACAAATTATGTACAATCTCATGAAATGCATTTATTCAAAGTTTTAAACATATCTAATGTTAGTATCGACTAAATTGCTTTACTAGATAATTAACTAAAACATTATGCTTAAATTAAGTTGGCTCTAATTAAGAAATGTTTTTAAAATCGATTATTTGTAAACAACCATTGTTTTCCAGTTTTTGATTATACAATTTTAATTGATGCATGGGTTTTAATAATAATTATTATTATAGCTAGCCCATATTGCCCCACTGCTGGGCTAAGGCCTCCATCCATTCCTTCCAAAGGTCACGATTCTGTGCTACTTCTTTCCAATAATAATGTCCAATTAAGTTATGGCGTGTCTAAAAACACTAGTGGTCTTTCGAATCGAAGTTGAATTAAGAGCTGTTAATAGCTTTATTCTTCGGTTGCGACTTTCATTATCTGGACATAAAGATTTCTTTAATCAGCTCAAGCTATTCAAAGTTTATAATATAAGTGTTCGAAAGTGAAATATATTCAAAATAAAAAGAACAACAAACTATAAGTTTGAAAACGACTTTTGTAAATGAGCGTCCCATAATATGTATTTATGTGTAAAGCGACCGAAAGCATTCGAATGTACAGTGCAATAAATAATAGATCAAGTACAATCAAATAAATTCAACGCTGTCTGGTGCTCGTCATCTTCTTTCTTGATTCGCTGTGAGGAGAGCAATTTAAGACAACAAAAACGTTACATATAGAATTATACGTATACTGTACATAACATTCCTGTTGTTTATACATTACCCTAAAGCTTCTGGTCTCTGGCTTCTCATTCGTCGGATTCTGGTCTCTGGCTCCTGATTGGTTGGTTCCTGCGGCGCCGGCGACGCTCGTTAGAGTATTTCAGAACAAACAAAGTAAGTACATGCATGGTGAACTTTAGCATTGCACACTACTGTGTTTGCTATGAAACACTCTTCTTGTCTTCGATTGGTTTGGGTTTCTTCAATCTTCTTTTTGGTTTCCTGTCTTTCTAGAACTGTCTGACATGTAGGTTACTTTTAATTAGGTTTTTTTTTTTTGTGTGTATGTTCAGCGATATCTTCGCCAATTGTGAACTGATTCTGATTCTGATTTTGATGATTCTTTTTTTGTTTGGAAGAATATTAGTACGCGGTGGTCCCATTTAAATTTGGTGAAGATCTGATGCTGATCTTCGGAGATTTGCAATGGAACTCTTCAATAATAGACAGTCTTTAGTCTTTTTTTATTCGAAAGCCTATACTCCTGAGGTAGTCCCATTGTCACCAAATCAGAATCTGATGATGGAATCCCAGGGAAATCGAGGGCAACCCTCAAATTTTATAGCCACTCACAATGTTTTTCATATACTCCCTAACGCAATTCAGATATTTCTGCCTGGTAATCATCATCTCATGTTGCTGAGCTGATGATGGAAGTTATAAGTTAGGATCAGATGATAGAATATCCCAGTAAAATTAAGGGCAACACTCTTTTATGGTCATTGTTTGAAACAGTATATTTTCCACGTGGTCCCATGGTCATCAGGTCAGGATCTAATGATGGGATCCTGGAGAAACCGAGGGGACTCTCCAAATTTTATATTATCGATATCTTCGACATTTGTGAATCTATTTCGACGATTTTTTTTAATTTGAAAAAATATTACTCCGCGGTGGTCCCGTTTAAATTAGGTGAAGCTGATCTTCAGAATTACACAATGGAACTCTTCAATAGTAGAGACAGAAAATCTGTCGGGATTGTTACAATCGCTTGGATGTTTATTGTTTACACAATATCATAACAAAACATAACGGCTTTATGCTCTGTGGGGTACGCAGATGCGTACAGTGCACCCAGATTGCGACAGTTAGGTATATTAACTTCCATTTTTTTATGATAAGTCTATTACCATGAAATGTATTGTTGACAATGTAAAATAAATGTATAGTAAATATTTGTATTGGATATTACAACTAAAAATGGAAATAAAAAAAATATTTTTTTCAGAAGTCGGTGACAAAAAAATTAAATCAAACAAACAAAAGTCACACTTCTGAAGCTAAAGTTATTTTTCACTTTTCTGTGTTTTTGAAGTCAGTTTTATTTTTTGCAAAAAATATTTTTTTTTCTAACATTATTTATTGAAACTCTGAGTTTGTTTCGATGTTTCTTCTCATACTAGGCGAATAGGAAACACCATTGTTAATGTGTAAAAGTGTTTATCACATCACTTATCGAGCAGCGCAAAATAATGTTAACTCCTAGTTTACCTACATAAAATACTGGAAAGCAGTTTGTAGAACCAGTTTGTGTTAACTTTGATTATATACAATAATATCATTAAGAGACAATGTTAATAGAAGTTTTTAAAATATCATGGTCACTAACATTATCATTAACACGAGAAACGGGATATTTACCATGTTTACTGATTGCTTGGAGTTCCCGATATTTCGGCGCTGTTGCAAGCACCATGATCACGGATAAACTGAAGTTATTGCGGGTGGATGTTTATGAGCAGACAAATCGGTCTACCCTCTTTCTTGTTCGTGTTCGGGAACTCGAAAGCAATCAGTAAACGTTTCTAGTCTTAATAATAATGTTAATAGACTTTTGTTGTTGACCTACTTAATATTTCTATAACTCTTCTTCTTTTCCAATCTGAAATTTCTTAGTTAAGTATTTATTTAATTTTATGGCAGTTTAACAGGATATCTACACCAGTGGCGACGGTTCCATACAACTCGATTCCTACTGGCTTCCTTTTGAAAAATAGCACAGTCAGTATTCTATAGACAAATAATATAATCACATTAAAGATATGTACTCCGGCTTACCTTTTACAAAAGTTGACCCTTCACTACTGATCTACACACTATTTTTCAAAGATATGGTCAAGGTTCTCGAACGGTAGAAGTAGACGTCAGTACAAAAATTTCTTCTCGTTTTTTAGAGTACCTACGACATTAGCAAAATGTAAGTAAAGTCATAGTAAGTAGTCTTCAAATAGCTCCAGTCTACATGGCGTTAACCTTCGGCGTTCCATTTCATTGTCACAGTATAATGGCTCTTTGTTTTAAGGTCAATAGTGTAGTGATTGGAAAATGGGTTCTCGGGTTGCTTCCGCGGATTCCGCATTCACGGAAACGTTAATGTTTCCTCGGGAGTTCTCAATACCGCGCCGATTGATTATGGAACTTATGGGTCGCTGGACTTGCTTATCTATGTCTCAACGATGGCATCATATTATGCAAACTATTTATAGTCGTTGGACCATGAATAGCCAAAAGCAAATATTCAGTTTCTTGTCTCAGAATTACTATCTTTAAGCCCTTTTCCAATCTGTATAATTGGTATGCATTTTAGTCAAGTTAATTACATAGCCAGCAACTTCAATACATAAATCATTGATAACAGCTACATTTAATTCGTAACACGTTCAAAATACAACTAAATAAAAAATCTGAAAAAATTAATATCATGATTACATAACTGTATCTCAAAACATTATTATGCGAAGACAAACTTGAATCTACCTTACTTATGCCTCGCTGGTATCAGGGCAAAACGAAAACTCATCATCATCTGCCTAGCCTTTTCCCAACTATGTTGAGGTCGACTAAAACAAAAATAACTAAACCTATCCGGCCTTTATAAACTAATAAAATGTCAGGTTCCTTACAAATGGTTGATCGGATTCTTCAATTTAGTTAATGTTTGTACAAGGTTAGGCATATGATGGGATCAAATATCGTAGAAAGCTACTGCTTGTGTACTTTAGGTGTAACACATGAGCTAAAGTTAAGATCTCGCAAACAATGCACTTGCCATGTTATCTATCCAATTCCCTAATTGACTGGTAGAGAATGCCAAAAGCATTAAGTGCGCTTTAGTTCCTTTTGTGCTAAGAGTTTATACAAATAAAGGTTACTTAAAAAGTAATTGACACAACACCGACTAAGTAGGTAGTCATTGAATAAAATGATAAACAATGCTAACTAATTGGATGTCTTGAGTTCTAAGTGTGATGCAAAAGTTCAATACAACTAGATCACCGAGGTTCGCTCGTTAGTACGAGTATTAGATATTATTTCGCCTAATACCCGCGGTAATTTTTAGTAGTTTCTTTTTTAACTAAGTACCTACCCTCTAAATTATATAGTCGATGATTTTGGTGCACGGTAAAACTCTAATGAGTTTATGTTGGCACCAACTTAAAATGTACGTGTACTATTGAATAAATAAATAAATAAATAATAATAAATCGACATGTAAGGAAGAAGAAGCTCAACACAAATGATCACATCTTACCAATCATTTTACTAATTTTCGATTCGAATCGTAAATCATGTTCTGGTCCAGTCTTACTTGATCAATAAAAACCAACTGGCTGGTTCATAGCTCAAATATCGAACAGCTGACTCTAGTAAACGTTTAAGTTTGGTAGTGTCGGCTTTAGAGGATTTATTCGAAAAGTTTAGAAGTTTATTCTACTTCTAGCTGGCTTCACATGAACCAGAATGTCCGTCTAACAAAGTACGCCATAGCTCTCGGTGTTTAATACAGTTTTGGCTAGACTGAACTAGTTTTTTTTTCATAAATGTTTGGAAATTCGATCATTTTGTAGCAAGCTGGCCTTAATATTTTGAACGTTGGTTAATTATTATTCCACCTGGCAAACGTTATTAACATTGAGTAAAGAAAAAAAACTAAGTGTCAGACTTACCACTCTTTTAGACCATCAGGTTCGTCCACTTCCAAATATTATTTGTTCAGGTCGTTTGGTTTTCTCTATTCCATCTTTCAACAAAGAAAATAACTCAAATAAATGAATGTCCAGGAAACTCTTTAAAGATTCGATTGGAAATCCTTAAATCCTCATTGCGACAAGAAGAAAAAGCACTTCCAATTCTGTTTTACAATTTCCTTTCAAAGAAGATCACTCACCTATTCCGAAGTCTATACATTCGTTGCATAGTTCTTCACAGGCCGAGTAATTGATACAGAATTAAGATCCTATGCAAGTGGATCTTAATGAAGTCTGAAGAATATTTTGAGCTGATTTTAATTGATCAAATTTCCAATTATGATTTTAATTTTTTGGGATGATACCGATTAATATGTACATGGTTAACAATACACTTTCGAATCAGCCAAGTGCTGGCAACAAACTGATGGCTTGTGGAGTCGGTCGCCGATGGCTAACGATGAAACCGGAGCTGTGGACTGTAAACATCCACTGACTGGAATCCTCGCAGGCTGTTGTCGCGCCGCCGACGCTCGCGCTCAAACCTCCATAACATACAAATGTTATATGGCTCATAAAGATAACTGCTTGACCACCGGGGATGTCTCGTGACAGGCACATGACCTTTTAATTTGTCTAGCGGCCATTAGATTAGATAAAATAAATACTTATAGTAATTATGAAACTAATGAGACAATAATAGATCCTGCACACGTTTTTATGAGTGACCACTTTCAATCACTGGACCTTAATTTTGAATCTTTTAGTACCTAGTTAGGTTAGATTACTATTGCACAATATGTCGTCGAACCTGGACGCTTTGCGGGAGTTCAGAGGTTTATTTTGCGATAAAGCTACGTTGCTAGAAATCAGACCTTTTAAGTGATCCGGTAACTTGAGAAAGAATACCTCACCCTCACCCCACCTAAAAGTGCCTCTGTGAGGAATTTATATTAAACGTTCTGACTGAAATAAACAACGTCTTGAAGGTTTCCCTGAAAAGGTCAGGTTCTCGTAGTGCTCATGTTTGAACACAAGTTTATACCATACTAGCTCTTGCCCGCAGCGTCGCCCGCGTTAATATAGCCTACTCGGGGATAATGCAGCTTCCCATTAATGAAAGAATTTTCGTAATCCGATCAGGAGTTCCAAAGATTATCACCATCCATCCTCACAAAACTTTCGCATTTGTTGTATTTACTTGTTTAAGAAGACATCGTTTTAGATTTAATCATGATAAATGATGTTTATTTTGTAAATAGATTTTAACAAACAATTCCACACGTCATCTTTTTTAAATACTAGATAAGTCGGGTAAGGTGTTTCGTACCTGACTACTCTGAGAAGAAACAGCCGAAACAAACTCAGAGCTCATAGTCTCTTTTAAAGTCTAGACTAAAATCTTGGTCGTTGGCACACATGACCAAAATTGGGTTGCGAGACGTAATTGAGTTCTCGTGTTGATTGGTGAGAAGAATCTTCTGAACATAAAGACTGCGGCGAAGCCTGAAAGAGGAAGGACGAAGAGGGTAAACTTAGAGTAGATATTCCAAGTGTGCGTGTATGATCAAATCCACACTATAAGAAATATGTACCGAAAAATACTCAATCGAGTCCCGGGGCCAATTTTAATAAAATCTAAAATGATATATTAAACAAGAGAGCGACTTCGAGAGTTTATTAATAAATACATATTATTTTGGCTAACGAGGGTTAATGTTAAACGGCGAGATGCACCCAAATGTCAGCGATTAAAATTATCTCATGGCCTTTAAAATGGTAAGACAGCTCAACCTTACGATGAGGGTCTTCCCACGCCATATGTGACCATCCCTTGAATAATGCTTGTGCATGATTTGGCAGCAGTTTACGGGTAATCGCGTATCCTACAATTAGTTTGTACAGGGTCAAGCTAAGTTAGCTAGCGAAACTACGCATACGTGATGGGTCGATCCAATGAAGAAAATGAAAATAAATCAATTTCTGGCTCATTATATTATTTCAAGTAACTACAGCGGATTACGGAGTCCTCGGCTGCCGGATGCCTGTAGTATATTTACTAGAATTTAATTGACCTTGTAGTAACAGCTACCTGAGCTACCTGTAAAATATGTTTTAAATCGTTATTATAAAGCCAAGATTTTAGGGTATCCTTAGCGTTATTTACGCAGCTGACTGTACCGGTCAGTTTAACGCCCATGTTACCAATTTGTCACAGACAGTGCCTTTATGTCGTAGCAGTAAGGTTGGTTTTCGTCTCCGGTCAACCTTCGGTGATAATGACGTCGGTTTGTGTAAATTAAATTGTGTTGATATCAAATAATTATGTTGTTGGCACGCGCTTCAGATGTTTGCCAACACAAGAATCCTCAGAATGATTAAACAGGATGGGGTCTGCGTGAAAACTTGTTGTTTCTTTTTCACATGTTTGTAGACATATTGGAATGTCAGACGACCTGTTGACATAATATTTTCTCTGAAAAAATGCTTGTTGACGCCATAGCTGCGAGGAACCGATTTGCTTTTCCGTAGCGTTGTGTTCTTTTAAGAATCTCGAGTAACTTGGACACCTGTGTGGTAGGTTGCTAGTAAAAGTGGGAACATAATTTAATTTATAAAAATAATTAAATTCAGTATTTAGCAGGTCGTGTTGCTGACAGATCTAGATGGTAGGTTTATTGCAGCAGCTTTGGTAGGTACCAAAGCCATTACACCTAAATCGGTGGTTAGGTGCAGATCGAATATAGATACAAAATTAAATACAGGAACTGAAAGGAAATAGTATGCTAATGTTCTTCAGCAGGTAACACCAAGCGACACCTAAATAAAGGGTGTAAATAGACCCTTAACGAAGCCGAAAGGCACTTGTTCTCACCGTCATTGCAATCACCTGGGAACCTTCTAGTTACGGAGATATTGGAGGTTAAAGTTGCAACTTTTTAAGGTTATAACTTTACTTTAAATACCTCTATGACCCGTTTACTATTCAATACATCCATCAGCACAATGTTTTAAATGCGTTACTGCTACTAAACATGATTTTTCACCCCAAAAAAAAGTCATTTAGCAGCAATATTTTTTTCGTAGTGTTACTTAGTTTGATGTACAGAATGCTTAGTTGATGGCTTCGGAAGGGACCGTTTACACCTTGTATAAATACGCTGGTGCAGCTAGGCGCTGAAAGTGGAAATTCCAACAGCGCGCTTTAATTTATACAAAGAGCAAATGGGGATTAGTGAGGTTTTACCAACTGTTTTCAATCCATTGCTAATAAAATCGAACTGGGCGGCAACTAATCTCATTTTTTATGCTTTGACGAAAAGATGTGTCTGAATTAGACCGGCTTTTAGCCTTCTAGCTCCTAGAAAACTTAAGATTCGGTATTTACGGTAATCAATTTACCGTAAATACCGAATCTTAAGTTTTCTAGGATTAGGCCGTCCACGTAATAGTGGTATGGAAATCGATATGGAGAGCGTTTTGCCAATACTGTGGAACAAGGTCGTACCCAGGAATTTCGCTAAGGGGCTTATCATGCTAGCGGATTGCGAGCGTCCTCAAAATGGAGCAGGCGCGTAACGAATACCTTACGGGCACGCAGCGAATTCGTTGCGGATAATGGATCTTCTCAAATTCTTCGATGCTTTCGTTTTCGTCTCCGGTGTCTTCGAAGTAACAAAGCCAACAGCAGTGTTTCCTCGTCGGAATCTATTTTGTTACTGAGTGTATTGTACGTCGTTAACTCACTATAAACACGCGACGAAAACGTTGCGTATTTGCCACGCGTCCGCGACGTCCTCGCTGTGCAGCCGTAGCGTGTTCGCGACGCATTCGAAGCGCGCCTGCCCCGCCCCGCAGCCGTTCGCAAACTGCTAGTATGATAAGGCCCTAAACCTGAATAAAAAGGCACATGGAGAAGAGGGGCTCAACACTAAACATGGAAACACGACGCAGGGTCATCAAAGCCAAACCAGTGACTTGTCCGAAGTTTCTGGGGGGTTTGGACCAGAATAAAAGCTAGTTTGACTGCCTCGTTAGTCTAGTGGTCGCATGCGCGACTGCTGAGCATGAGGTCCTGGGCTAAATTCCCGGGTCGGGTAAGTTGTTGTAGAGTTTTTCCATCAGGGATTTCTCAGTAGCAGCCACGGAGCCTGAATTTGTGTCCGGTTGATGGCAATAGGCTCGCCCCCTATTACAGGGGACTTAAACATAAATGGCGAAATGTGGGTATATTATTAGCTACACCTTTGCAGAACCTTTCCGGGATTACAGGCGTGATGTTATGTTATTATGAACCAGAATAAAAGTGATCTTCATTCAGGATAAATTATGTCATCTACTGATATACTTCTTTTCAGCAATGTCTAAGTTACTCCTTATAAAATTGTAAAGCAATCACTCCGGTAAGCAACATTTTGCTTATGCGCAGTGCGCTAACTTAAGGACAGGAAACTTTTATCAGCGCCATAGATGTCAAGTTAATTTGAGTTCCGTTGAAGTTTTATAATGTGAAGGTGTATAGAGATACGTTTTGTCGACACTGTTTTATTGATCTCTATTACCTTACCGTTAACGTGGCTCAGAGGCTGCCCAACTTAAATAGGACTGGGCAGGACACGTCTGTCGCATGTGGAACGAGCTGTGGGCCTGTAAAGCTCAGGATTGGTGCCCTGAAACAGTGACACGGGGTCGCGGCAGATCACGAAGGAGATGAGGGGACGAACTAAATCCTTGCGAATTGGAAAGAAGTAGCAAAGAAACGTAACTGTTGGAAGGAATGCAGGGAGGCCTTTGCCTAGCATTGAGACAATACGGGCTAGTTGTAAGAATAATTAACTTACCGTCCCTCATCTTGCTGCTGTTACTTGTTTTGCCTTGCTTGAATAGGGACGAATCATCCATGGTGTCAGAGAACTTGCCAGCTTCCCACACGATAATTATGTTTATTAATGAACTATCTTTAGCAGTTTAGCTCGATTTTCGTCTCATCAGATGGTATTTTTCAAGCTTTTACTGACCCTACTGTGTTCTTAGGCCATCGTTCTATGGGGTGGTAGTGCTCCTTCGCCGGGAACATTCGGCTGTAATGTAACAATCCAAGATTTTTTTTGTACAGAAACAAGTAAATCTGAACTATTATATTACATCGCGGTGAGGGAATACCTTAAGAGCCTCTTGTGTCATAAGTTCATAACTTTTATCAGCTTGTACGCTAGTTTCAGTAATTGAGTATCACAAAGGAGAATCCAAACACATATATTCAGCGAACCTTTATTGTTTTCAAGATGATATTACATCGAAAATAAAACATCTATACATTTTGGCTTTAGCTTGTTAAAATACTTATCGAGACAAAACATTTAAAGTTTAAAATTCCACTACCCATTTATAACATTTAAGAATATTTTTAAAATACATAAAGTAAATACTGATCAAACATTTAACACATAATAACATTTATTTTCTACGTAACTATCAGGTAACACAACATTTATCTTGGAACAAATACGATTAATGATTATATACGTCGTTAGACCATGATATTAGAAAGTAGAATTGCCAAGGTTGCAGAAGGTAAAAACAAATCAAAAGTCCTGTCTCGCAACGTTACCCTGTATATATCTCACAACAACATCCGTTATATACTCATTCTCTTTAAAAATAATATCGTACCTATAGTAAGATAAAGAGGATCAAAAATATAAATCTTCAAATATCGAGATTCTTTAAGTAGACAATATTGATCTTTAGCAGAAATGTAATAAATCAGACTCATAAGTTTATCAGGAATGTGCACAGCTTACATCTAAGGGGTAACAGCTAAGAGTGTTAAACACTAATACATCATTCTAGGGGTTGGGGCTCCTACATCAAAAATCTGTTCCTACTTACAACAGAAATACATTTAGTACACCAAACACTCAAAAACAGTAATTATTTTAAGATATCGAGCCACATTCGAGAAACGTACCGCGAGCTGACTTGATGAATATTGTGCCGTTATTTTATAATACATATAACTTACTAATTAATAATAATTATCCTTAATTTTAAATACAATTAATAATTGTCAAATATAACATGACTAAATTTGTAAACTTGTAATGGCAAGTGATAAAAACAGCCTGGTTGCAAGAATATCACAATAATGTGACATGGGTAAATTTTAAAAATTAAGTACAATAATTGGTGTATAACAAAATATAGAGATTAGGGCACAAGTAACCTCCTTTTTGATAAAAAAATAAAAAAAATATAAAAAGTCCCGGTAGTTGGTCTAATAAAGTCGGAAGACTTTAATAACCGATAGAGAGTGGGACTATTTGGTTTTAGATCTCATAGTTGCGGAATTTGTTGATGACCTCAGAGGGAGGCTCCTGGTTGCCGGTTCCCCAGCGGCCCCAGAGAGCGGCGCCGCCCTCGGAAGCTCGGCGAGCGGCCGGGTTCGAGGGGCCGAGGCTCGAGGGGCCCGAAGCGCGGCCGCACTCGCCCTCCAGCATGCGATCCTTGGTGTTGGGCTTGGTCCAGTGCATGGACTGCTGCACGTGGTCCTTCATGCCGAGCCACTGCTTGTAGCCCATGGCGATGCCGCTTTGGCGCCACTTGTCGTACAGAGCGCGCTTAGACGGATCGCATAGCGTCTCCTTCGCCTCCTGGTAAAAGAAACACGTTTGTTTATAAGTCGAGCGGATCGTGCCGGGTTCCGTGCCTCGGGGAGTATGTTAAACCGATGGTACCAGCTGTCATTTTTAGAGCAGGGTCAAACCCAAGTCTGACAACCAGTCTCAAGTAGTGAAGGTCAAATAGGCTTGATGTAAATTACTGGTATTCAGCTGCATCCGGTTAAAATGGAAACCCCAAATGGGTATGCAGATGATGATTTATTGTGACCAAGTCGTGAGGAAAGTTTGGAGTACCTTTGAATTTAAATAGCTATAATTAAGAGAGGGCAAAACCCCATAAGAACCAAAAAACGGAATGGACGGATTATGTTATAGATACCTATGTATGGAAAAAAAAGTCTTACTGCGCTAACCCCAAATTAATGGAAACAAGAACAGGAGGATGGTGATGAGAGAACCGTGATACAATAGAGAGTAAAACGTTATCTTCGGTGATGAAAATAATTCACCTTTATTAGTCAAGTATAAAATAAACAATTTCTTGTCATGTGAAGAAGTAAATTACATCAGTCGAGTGGGCTCGCGATAAACAATGTTTTTATTATTCAATGCGACAAACTCCGATCGGCGTCGTAAATTGTAACAATACCGCTATTGCGGTTATGCGCCGAGATACCCACCGCGAACGGTATTAATGTCAGTATATCAATATCTAGATCACGTATGAATGGGAGACCTATTTCCAATAAGTACCATGCCATACTATATTCATTTATGATCACCATTTTCCTGCCTGTCCCGTCTACTTAGGGCCGGCGCAACACGTTTTCTTTTTCCATTCTCCACTGTCAGACGTCACGGCATCATACTCCTTTCATTTGTGATATATATCATATATATTTTTTACTATATATTTTATTTATTTTGCTTATATTGTCCCACTTCTGGGCAAAGGCTTCCCCCATAGCCTTCCACTCTTCTCTACGTGCTGTTTTCTCAAGCCAATCTCTCGCAAACGCCTCTAAGTCCTCACTCCAGCGTTTTCTAGGCGTCCCTTGGCGACGAAGCCCGTCTTCTGGCACCCACTGAGTGGCGACTCTGGCCCATCAGTCCTGATGCATTCTACTGACATGGCCCGCCAAATCCAAATAATGATAATAGTTTTTTTATTCGTCGTTGGTTTTTTGCAGATTCAAGGTTAGCCCGGTAGCCCCCCAAAAGACTCTGGAGAAATGGGGATCAGCCTTGGAAAGAGCGGTACTCAAGATCAGTAGAGAGAAGGCCGAGTACATGCATTGTAAATTTGCTGTTAGCAACACCCGACATGCCTACCTACAAGATACGGCGCTCAAAACTGTCGAGAGCTTTAAGAACCTAGGCAGTTTACTGGCGAATGACGGCACTATTGATGCAGACGTCGCGTATCGCAAAAATACTGGATGGAGAGCTAACAGCAGTGCTTTGCGATCCAAGAATGCCGATACGGGTCAACGCAAAATGTACAAAACCGCAATAAGACCTGCAATAACGTAAGAAGCGGAACGCTGCCCGCTCAAGAAAAACAATCCGACAAACTACTCGTCGCTGAAATGAGATTACTGAAATGGTCTGCTGGAGTCACCCTTTTACACAAAGTGCCAAACATTTACATCAGAGGAACTTTCAAAGTATGACAGACACTGGATACATTAGCAGAAACACGATTACGATGGTATGGTCTGGCCATGTCATGAGGCCGGTAAATCACATGACCAAGAAAGTCGAAACACCACGGAAGACCCCGACTTATATGGATGTCCGTAGTTATGAAAGACTTAATTAATAACAATATTGACCCAATGACGACCCAGACAAGACATCTTTGGAGAAGAATGATTAGAAGAGCCGACCCCAAATAAAGATGGGATAAGGCCAGAAGAAGAAATAAGAGTCGAGGAACATTACGCAGCACACCCTGTGTAGACCGAAATTAAAAAAAAGCAATAAGAAGAGCATTTTTTAGAATCCGATACTTCTCACTGGATAAAATCTCATGGTCTAGAAGTCCTCCCTACTACTCGTCACTATTATCATTGAGAAATATGCTGAATCAGGAAGATCATCTTAGAATCGACTTCTGTCGGGGACCGACAAAATAAAAGGCCAAGTGGAGATATGTGAAAAGCCCTCGTTTTATGAAAATAACGCTCTGTCATTTCTAGTCTACCCCTCGTGAAAATGGCCGGCGATATTAGGATGAAATATCTCAAATAAAAAGGTATCGTATTTATTTTATTATTAAGTAGTATCGTGCACATACGCGATACTATCAGACCACTGCCGTCGAATCGTATGTCGGGTACGGATCTGGTGGACCGGACCATTTCTGGTCAAGTAGGTACTTTAGGTAGTGCCCATATCTACTTCTCGACGCGTAATCGGCTTCAGTACGTCGGAAAGAGCCGATTTCACGTCGATTAGGGTGATCATTTCCTTGAGCGCAAACAATTTCTCAAACTACTTCTATTTTATAAACCATTCATGACGTACACCCGATAACAAAACCCGTCGGCAAAAATGTAAATTTTCGATCGCGATGAATTTACAAAAATCCTCACGACCTTAGCGCCAACAATTTCTCAAGCGCCTTCTAGTTTATAAACCGGACCTGATAGGAAATCCCGTCGGCAAAAATGACAAACTTCGATAGGGATGAATTTAAAAAAAAAACCTCACGGACTAGATCGCCAACAGTTTCTCATCTCATCATCTCAGCGACAAAAATGACAAATAATGTCAATCGCGATGAATTTTCAAACCCTCGTTTCAGATTTTTATGGAGTTATTCCGGTTGACAGAGGGAGGCCTATACCTAAAAGTTGGTGAATTCAAGCTGTGGATGATGATGACGATGAATTCCGATCGGAGCACGATACTAACAATGCACCACGAGTATTTTATTTTATTTTAAAAGAATAACGAATTTGCGTCGAGATCCAATAGTTACAACTTTCCAGAATAATAAACACTGGATCTACTTTTTGCGGGTTAACTGACTTGTAAAGGGCATGAACCTAACCATTAGTAAATGTTTTTAATCTTGCCTAAATCAAGAGAAGGTTTGGGAAAAATACGACTGTTCCATTAAAAACAAAGTAAGGAGGCACTTAAAGTATACGTCTATCAATTAAACTCTTAACAAACTTAAACATCAAACTTGATAAGCCAGAACTTCCCGATTCAGGTTGCCCTAATAAATATCCATGTAAAACTTTTAGCCTAAAGGAGTTGAAAAACATTTTAAGCAGTTTTCAAAACAAGAAGTTAAAATACTTAACTAAATAATAAATTAAGTATGGTCTTTAAACATTGTTTAAGACAGATTCCTTTAAAGACTTTAACAATCAAATTATATCAGGTAATTGTTGTTATTACTGATAGCTAATTATGCAAGTACCTACGTGGGTAATTTAATGGATATTCAGGGTAAGTTACAATTTAAAATCAAAACCAAGTTAAATTGTGATTAATCAAACAGTCAATACATCCTTGCATTTTCCGTGTGTACAAGACATGTTCCTGTTCATAAAAAGAAAGCCTTTAATTGTTTTTCTTACCTTCAGTTGCTGAAACTTGGCTTCAGCTTCCTTGTCCCCATCGTTCTTATCAGGGTGGTGCTGCAGAGCCAGCACCTTGTACTCAGCAGTAATCTGCTCAACCTGCAATAAAAGCATTTAATTATTAGCATCATAACATTTGTTTTCAAACAATTGCAAGGCAAGCACGTTTAAATTAACATTTAGATTCTCATTAAATCTTGTTGATTCATTAATATCACTTGGTTGCACGAAGTTCGTTCGTAACGTAATATAACGGGGAACTGGAAAACCCAAACACAAAGCATTGAGTCAACAAAAGTTGTGTTTCCCCCAATGCGGAATTACACCTTTTGCCTAATTAAAACTTCTGCAAACATATACATTCGTACATAAAAGCTGTATTTTTTATCAGATGTAGGTCAACTCTCAGGGCCCTCGGCAAAATAAGGTCATCGAGCAGTACAGCAATCAATAAACTAGGCACTAGGAATCCGAAATCAGAGTACAACTGTTATTGTATGTAATTTTAGTCAAAATATTAATATTATTTAAGTACTTACGCTTGAATTCTCGTCACAGCCCAGCAAGCCGTAGAAATCGTCGTCGGGGTTCCTTTGATAATTTAGTATTTCATCTACGCCAGTCATTTTCACGACCCTCCCGCACAAGACCGAAGCAGATACTAAATCGGAGGTAGCGCTGCGCTGTACAGTTACTAACGCGAGTTCGTTAGTCGATTCGCGCGAATCGATTTACTTCATACCAACGTATTTAGGTGATTATTTATTCAATGCCATTACTATTTTACTTTACTATTTTGTTTGTGTAAAAATATAGAAGTTCAGTAACAGTTTGAAACGTTATCTAGACTTGATTTATTTTCCAAGACATATGAAAAAAATGGATTCTCCCCATTCTGACATATTATGGTGCACAGACTTGGTGTTTGACTAACGTCCAGAACTCCAAACTCAAGGTTTGCCGAGACGAGAGATGGAGCGCAGCATACGGAATGTAAAAATAACTGACCGGATAAGGAACACCACACTGCGCTCCAGAAAGCAAATTGCCGACGTAGCTTATAAAGCTGCCAGACTAAAATGGGACTGGGCAGGCCATGTCTGCCGGATGCCGGCACAGCTGCGGACCCGAATATCGCAAGACTGGAGCCCTGAAACAGCTAGACGGGGTCGCGGTAGACCGAAGAGAAGATGGCGGGACGTCTTGGATGGCTTCCTCGCGAATTGGCGAGAAGAAGCACACCATCGTGAGAAGTGGAAGAAATGGGGGAGGCCTTTGCTCAGGAGTGGGACAATACGGGCTAAAAAATAGGTTGTGTTGCTTTCTAAGATCGTTGAACTATCTCCGAGTGGTCCCCGTCCATTGACAGTATTTTTTTTTTCTTAGCCTATGCTGGGCAAGGCCTACCCTTTCTCCTTCCGAATCTCTCTCTCTTGTGCGATATCTGGCCATGTTTGTTGACAGTATTACGCCTATGAAATCATTGAAATAAAATAGCGTACCCCAAGATGGTATCGTGGGCCCGAATGGCGGTATTGCTTACAAAGATAAATAATGATCTATTAAATGTCAAATTCAGAACATTGTAACGAAATAACTATAATGTTTCACATTAAGAAGTCGTGTACTCGAATGTTCTGTTCTTTTTATTTACTGCATACAAAGTCTGTGAGATTCGACGAGGGTTTTTCAGGTCAACCAGGAAACCCAAAGCAAAATTGGATTTATTACTGGAACATAAATATTTGTTAAATAACTTAGAACATATTACCATAATAAATAGGCAGCGTTTAAATTGCGCCTGCCAAGATAATCATAGCATAGACTCTTGAATAAAATATTAATGCTCACATTTTGCTTTTGTTCTTACTTAACATCCTGAGGTATCAGGAAGGTACCATTCCTTGTTGAGAACCGTGGGGTCACATAACATGATTATAATTAATCAATCTACTCTCTTTATTGCAGTTATTGGCAGACAATAGTTAAAATGTACCACAACATCTGGTTCTCTTCATTGCCCAGCCAGTCGCCCGCACCTTTTCGATTTGATTCTTATAGTCAAGTATCAAGCGCAATATTCGACTATAAAGAAAGAGCTAATGAGTTATTTCTGCACGCACTACTCATCTCGCATACAAAAAATAAAACACGATCAAAACTTTTTAATCACAACAAGCTATTTACACAAAAACAAATCTGAGATCGTTTGAGTTACTTTCGTTATGATTACTCAGTGTTACCATTAGGTCCGTAAGGAATAAATAAATACAGTCGGACAAAATAATTAGATAGGACGAAATATTTTAGATAAAGAAATCGAGTCAATCATCGATGATCATTGCGATGCATATTGCTTTCTATTTTTGCTACATTATAGTAAACTCGCCCTGAATTCCCTTCTCTAGATTTCCCACCCCCAGGCTATCTACGCTTCAATCTACATTTTATTTGTTATCCATGTATCGGTGATGGAAGATAAACAAGTAAAACGTTATAGTACAGTCAATCCCACTGCTCGCCGCGCTGCGCGTCTAGTTCGGAGCTCGGATCGATGCATTCAGGTGGATAAACTGCGCAGACATAAAATCACTACATTGCACCAGCCAGTCAGTGGCCTGCATTGAAAGTGGGAGAGCAGAGATTGTAATATGAAATATCTGTGGGTACATCTGTTATGTAGTAGACACTGCGTCATAACTCGCGAAGTATTAATAAATTGTCGTTCGCACGTAAATTAACTGACTTTTATATCTCTGTCATCAATATTTTTGAACTGGCCATGCGACGTTAGTTAGGAAAATTTTGTAAGACCCAAAATATCATAATCAAAAAAAATGTTTATGATAAATTTTCCAGAGCGTCGGTACGGCGGACTTTTGTGGACCTCTTATGGAAAAACCAAATATCTGTTATTCACCGAAAAATTAGACCCGGGTTTTAGTCTTCCCTTCCATTTTCATTCCAGATTTAAAATAGCTTTTAAAAATAATAACTGTAATTCAAACTATAATTTCATGACACGGTCAAGTATTTTTTTTTCTCATCCACCTTCTTAGCTAGCATGACTATTTCGCAGAAGGAGGTGACGGCTTCCCATTCCCTCTCGCTCCGGACCATGGCTTGAACCAGGGAGGACACGGCGGTACTCCGCCCAAGCGGAGCAGACCTCCACGGTGTGCTCCACCGTGTCCTCCATACGATTCTCACAATGGAAATACCCGGACAGACGGTCAAGTGTTTATCCTAAAGATAAAACCAAATTAAATAATATTCACATCATTATAAGCTCTGATTAAATTAGTTGTAAACAAACGTTATCTTAGACAATAGGCAACAAGGCAACTGCGTAGTTATGTAGTGTATGTTATGTACCTATACTGACCGCAGTTGTAAATAAAATCTAAATATCTATTACGTAGGTATGTATCTATGGTAGAACTTGACATAAAAAGGCAGGTAATACACATTAAGAATAAGGATACCATATTGATTTATCTTTGTTGGGTCCATTAAGGTCGGCTATGATTTTTTTTTCAGGGTCTGGTACGACACAATTCCACCTGAACTTTGTTAACCTTTTGACCGCCAGAGCATAAAAGCACGCGCGTGCCCTCGATGCCAAGCCACAGTTTCACCTACCATTTTGTCACATATTCGTGGCGTTCAGGGCACGCGCTTGCTTGTCACGTATATGTGACTATGGCGGCCAAAGGTTAAGGCCAAATGGGACAAAAACAAAATAGGAAACCTCTGCTTTTCACACCAACTTTTATGCCAACCGTAACAGTAGTAAAGAGTAACGCAAGTGAAAAAAGTAATATACGCGAAACATTTGGAGTCTAACAGGGGTCAAACATGGGGCCGTATTAGTTTTCCAAAAACCAAAATGTTGCAAACACCACTGATGAAATTACTTTTCTGGCAAATGCCAAAGACCCTAAAGCGCTTAGTAATCTACTTTCCGACACTTAACTTGGTAAATGTAAGATGAAAAATTACATAAATTATTCTCCCACCAAAATTTTAACCTTTGGCTAACTACGTTGCTTTGAGGCCAAAATATAAACAGGTCACAGTTGCTCTTAGTACGAGTATGATGCTTAATGAATTCGCCCCAGTTTATAGACTTCAGTATATTATCCCACACGCTATTGAAGGCCTATTGCGTAAAGTGGACCCTAACTATCTAATAACGTTAAGCAGAAATAGGATGGCCCACTATATGTGGCTTTACGAGCATTCAGGTAGAGCAACAACATCATGTAGGTACATACGTACTATTTACTACGTTCACATGACTAATCCCACAGGTAACTAACAGATTTACGGCCGTCTATTTATATTTTCTTGTTTCAGACAACGGACTTTGATATTGATGTTTCTATCGTTTAACTAATAAGATATAATATAGCGCGTTTTTCTCGTCTATTCAATGACTTGAATGTTAAAATCTTTGTGTAATGTCTCGTGGTTATGTGAGGCTACTTAGCAATTTGTGGCTACTGTATGCAAATGACCAGACAACGACCTGATATTAAAATAAATATATAAGTATCTAAGTAATTACTTATCATACGTGCAAAATATACATGCTATCCATTGAAATGTACGCGCCAGTGTAATCGTGAAGGCTGACGACATTGCATATTCCGTGCATGCTCTAGACATTGGCGTCCAACGCGCTTTTGCATCAAAAATAGCTACTGAAGACGCGCTAAACGTAAGTTTACGCGGCTGAGCGGCCGCCGCGGCCGTGTGCCCCGCTCCATACACATTTAATAAAGATCACAAATCGAAGTGCTGAATAAAAGTGTAGTTTTGTGAGTTATCGGGACTAATTCACTAGTTATATTATGTTTGGGAGGGGCAGCCATCGGTAGGCGCTGTCAACGAACTATTCGCTCGAAGATCTTCCATCTTTGGCAGCGGAAGTAGCGGCGGATGTCCCGGCAATGGGTGAGCGGTGGAATATGAATGCTTAACAACAATGCTCGCATCTTCGTTCCCATATTTTCTATGCGATCCGTGTCTCTGCCGAAAGTTTGTCAACCTTTATTTTTTGTTTGTATTCGTTTATAGCTCTATAGGTAGATTTATAAAATCCTTTTGCCCTTGTAACCCCCGCTTAATGTTTCACTTCAGATTGTAAATTGAATTTATAAGTAAGACTTGACAAGGGTATAGGCGGAGCTTTGTGGTCAATTGTCTGAACTAAATGTGTGTTGTTTTATCAAACATCAGGTGATGATTTATATTGTGAAGAAAAATCAAAAGTATATACTATTTACGATTCTCTACACAGAGTCACTACCTTGAATAAAACATTATAACTCAACACACACACTCGTGTGTTTTGTAAAATTATATTCGCGATGATTTTTTTCTTTATACAATTTATGACATGTGTTACGACTCCAAAAAAGGTTGGAGTGGGTCTGTTGAAGTGCGGGGTCCCGGGTTCGCACTGTTCGCAGCCTCTCTACCCTCTGAAGTGGCTGGTTACTCATTATGCGTCTTTTATATGTCTTTATTCTGTCTCTCTATGCTTCCTGATAATTTAGAATTTCTTTTTGTACCCTTACCTAGTTCTTTACCCTGTAGGTCTCTTCTCTCTATACTAAGTATACTTAACCCTGCTAGTAGTATCACTTCTGTTTTATTACCTACAAACTATAAATTAAATTCTGTAGTTGTTGTTCGGATACCTGTTAGTAATAAAACTAACTCCCCACTGAACAGAATTATAAAAGCTTTGTTGAGCGCTGTTAACTTTCTAACACTGATTAAATTAACGGAGAACGGTTACCTAAGTACAAGCCAATATTACCCTGAATTCACTTAGCGCTGAATCTAATTACAAAGACAGAAATATACTCCTTTATTATCAGAGCCTTACAAAAGATAAACAAATACACTGTAGTCTGTAATCAGTACCTACATCGTAAAATTAATTAGCCTACTGAGCTCAGAATAATTATGTGTGACATTGACAGTATGGGGTACTGTTAACTGTGCCAAATAGATCTCTCTACGGGTACGGTAGCCGTGCCATATTTAAAGAAGGCATCAATTAAAACTTTAATATTCATTCAATGTAGCGAGAAGCACTTTAACGAGCTTAGATAACGATCCAACTTTAAAAATAAGCTAATTTGTATTAACTACCGCGTCCGCTATCGGTTCACCTACTCGCGTTTATTACATAGTTGATGTTGGAAAAATAGTTCCATGAAGTTATTGAAATACTCGTTGACGATAACTGCATCTATAATGCTTCTACGATGAAACGCAGCCATGTATAGTAGAAATGATGTGAGTTTCCAATTTTTTTCCAACTAAACTAGAAATAAACATAGAAGTACGAATGTGATCTGAATTCGAGTTCATATTATTTTATTAGAATTAAGGACGCCCGACTACGCCATTATCGAACGAATCTATCCCGGGGCGTGTTCAAATGACGATTTTGTAACATCTCTCCGTCTATCACTCACATTAAATGAAATACTGAAGATTGAAAATAAAATTTTACGAAGTATTTTTTCAGCGGCATAATGAACAAGCACTTTAGTGTTATAGCAGTCTCATAAAATATGTGGGTTACGTGAGTATATGAATGAGATGATCTAAATCACGCCGCGTCTGGGATGCGTTTGGTGAGAAGACAGGTTGGTCGATGAACTCTTCAGTTCGGCTTTCTGGGACACAGACTCAACCACATCGGTATCTGGTTCTCATCATATTTCGTTGTTCACAACGATTTCCGTAATACAGGAATATTCTTGAATATAGTCTACTGGGCCAAAGTAAATCGGGAACAAAGAAATGTAAAGTAATGCGTAGGTGCCTTGTTATAGAGTTTTATGGCTGGCTGTGGGCGTCCACCGACACTTGTTTTAGATCATTACTTAGAAAGTCAGTAAAACAGGGATTATGGCCCTGTTTACGTCTTACACCTCCATCATCATTATTCATTAACTAAGTGACGATCGATCAAATAGATTATTGTGTTGAGTTGTATTGTATCCACTCGGATTTTTCTCATAAATAAAGTCATGAATAAGCCAAAACTCATTCGGATTGCTCGTCTTTCCATGCCCGTAACAACAGCATAACATATTAAGAGAAACTTTATACTATATTATATTAACAACTACTTACGTAATTATTATTTTTATCTTATTGTAAGTTTTAGCACCTATAATTTATTTAGACAAGTTGGTTTCTAAGCAGATAAAACATTAAACGATCGTTTTTCCTTCCTATCGAACTTTCGGTAACGAAATATAGGTCAAAATTCGTGATTCATTGTTCTAAATTGATAGCATCTAATTAATTACGAATTTCATAACCGTACTTCCTCTGAGTTTGTCAGTTTCTACCTACTTTATTTTATACAGTGTGTCGGGTTTTAAACGAAGGACATACTTTGAGGGAGCTTAAAATGAACACCTTTTACAATTGAACCAGCAATAAAATATGAAGAAATTCTGCTGTTCTATAAATTTTGACCGTGTATGTATTAGGGATACTCATCATCATCTGCCTAGCCTTTCCCAACTATGTTGGGGTCGGCTTCCAGTCTATCCAGATGCAGCTGAATACCAGTATTAAAAAAAAAAAAACAGACACTAGGGCACACTGGGGACACTTGGGGAGGCGGTATTAGGGATACTGTACTGTATAAAAAAAAACTTTTACTGTGTCATACGGGCTCCGAGCCATATTGAAAATACTAATATAGGCATAGTTTCTTTCTAAGCTCCAATAGTAAGTTGTAGATTACACCTATAACCTCCATAGTAGGCAGTGGTGTGCCTAGGGGCCAACATTATGATAAGCTCCGAGGGCAAGCAGACTGAAACCCTAACATCATCATCATCTGCCTAGCCTTTTCCCAACTATATTGGGGTCGGCTTCCAGTCTAACCGGATGCAGCTAAATACCAGTATTTTACATAGAGCGACTGCCTATCTGACCTCCACAACTTAGTTAGTACTGGGTAATACGATACCCCAGACTGAAACCCTAACATCATGAGGAATAGTAGGTTATAAATAAGAACTTATAAGGGCAAGCCAAGCTTTTAGGTTTATAAGAAAGTACCGCCGCTAAGTCGGGGCAAGGTCAGAATTTCAGGCCTGCTCCATGATAATAACTATGTCATAGTTTGGCCTTGGATCCCTACAGAATAAAGTTCTGAAACTCGTCTACACTAGTTTTAAAAATGTTTGTGGATAATGACATCCTCTCTGATAAGGTTTGCTCGTCCACTAGAAACACAATTAAATCTTAAGCCAATTGGTATTCCTCGCACGGTACTCAAAAAAGAACAAAGTAATTCCATTTCCAAAATAACGTCATCATATTTCAATATATTGGATTGGTTGCTCCATGTTTATTTGAGACAGTTACGAGTAAGTACGTGCACGTATACAGTAAATTGATTCAAGAGGAACGGAAACATCCAATTGTATCTAAGCCATCAGTCGTCGCGATGGTACGCATACAACTGCCTAACTTTATTCATGGCGCTCCCAATTTACTTCTGTTTCGTTCTTTTTTGCATTTCCTACCAGACAGGTGAAAGAAGGAAGGCAAGTTTGTGTACACGTGGTTTTATCTAAAAACTGAGATCCTACTTATGTGTTACATCAAATTCCTTATTCATATTACATTTATGTATATAGTTTGTAAGTCCACCACATATAATACTAATCAGTTAGTAGATAAAAAATGTGGATAATGGGCGGTCATATCCTACAGAGCCATCTCTTACCTATCCCTTTAACCTTTGGATGAACTGAAAGAAACCAATGGGCTGTCTGTCCTATCGACTTTGAATTTGATCTAAAGATATTATCATCTCGTGTTAGGCTCAGAGCTAACCAGTTACCTAGCACCCCGGTCAATCGATCTGCGAAGCTCGGCCGCGCTTGCGCGTTCTATACATCCCCCTGAAAGTCGTAACGGGGCGAACAGAAGCCCTAAAATCTGATACCTACCCTGTTCAAACTTAGGCTATCTTAGTGTACTGCTCTCTAAGTAATAAGTTACTGGAATGAAATCAGTCCTTACCTATACTTCAGTTACCCAAACTTTCATTAACGAAATGTTAATTTGGACTTTGATCATACCATCAAAATAATACAGACCGTCCCCCATCTCCCGACTTTGATAAATGAAAAGGTATACAAAAACCCGTAATCATTTCAAAACCCTTAATGGCTTCGGAAAAATAAAAGATTTCCTTCTTTTAGTTCTACGTAATCCCTGAAAAAAAAGTGAACAACTTTTCATTTCGCATTTGTACGATCTTAAAATCAATATAGCTTCGACATAAAAGCCTTTTGCGCGGTGCTGGTAACGTAGGTAACCTAGTTAGTGCAGGGTGCACTTTAGTACTAAACGAGTCTTTGACGGTGCCAATGTAATTACCGTTGGTGTAAGTTGAATTTCTAAGGCTCCATTTATTTCCCGGAATTTCGTTTGTAGCAACTGTTTCTGTGGTATAACAGTTAATTATTATTTCTTAAGCACGAAACCAATTAATAAGACAATACAAAGTACCTAAGTTGTTAACGAGGTACGTTTCAGTTACAGGCTTACAGCGGTAGCTGAAATATGTTTGGATGTTTTAGTAGGTAGTATTTTTGAAAGCCTCCTTGCATAACTTGGATAAACCTTTTATATTTTACGATATTTTTTTTAACTTTTTGATCGTATCTCTTGATATCCAGATTTCATGTGTCTTATTGAATTCACCTTTAGCCTATACTATATCCTCTAGGGCCATGTTCCTTATTCCCTTCTATTTTGGTTTTAATGTTTTAATGCCGCAGCTATAATGTTTACTTTATGCATAGCACATAAAAGGTTTGTCAATATAAAAATTGATCAACACGTGGCTGGAGCAAGACCGCCTTTGCTCTCAAAATCCAGCTGCAGGGTATTTATAAGTTAGTGCCTACCTACGTTATGATCGATTTTTCTTATTGCGTCTTGAGAATATTTCTAAAGGACCTTAAGTATAACCTTTACTTTGATCAACGCTCAAAATACAAGGGAAAAAGTGTCTATAGCCCTATAGCTGTAAGGTTACGTAATGAAGCCTAATTGATTTATTCATCATCATTATAATGAGGATCCTATTACGCATCCTCCGTTGAATATGCCCTACATATGGCTTCTTCCTCAGAATTCTTCAGCTGCTTAAATTTTTACATGAATGGCTCTACATTAAGGAAATATCCAATTACTCTGAAGACGGCGTCGTACTTTTCGATCGTCGATTGTTATGTCTAGTTGCATGCACATTTTGCCTTTATTTTTTGTGGTAGGTTTATGTAAATGAAATATATATTTTCTGAAAACTAAGCGTAGGCTTTCCGAATATCTAAAAAATAAAATACATAAAAAAGTGTTAGACTTACGACGACGACTGTCAGCTGAACTTGCACATTGCAATATCTAGTTTCGGATTACCGGAACACTTAGAAATATCACATCGCTCAATTTCCTCTCGGAAGTGGGCAGGTACCAGACATTGTCACGTTTTACAATTCAAAGGTAAATGTAACAACGGATATTGCGCTAGGCTCAACTAGTATTGTGCGCGCTGTAGCGACAGATTGCCATCCCATCGCCCACGATCCGTACTACAACACATTTCTCGCCTCACAACCCGGCGTGGGATGAGCCCCAGCTGACATCCCGCTTTCATTCCACTTCCCGATTACCATTAAAATTACATTTCAAGATCCAAATGGATGTCAGCCATATTTTACCGACAGATTAAAAGTTTTATTTCCTTGAAAAAGTTGATTTCTTAAGAACTTACACAAACACGATTTACGTTTTAGCCGCAGCTCGCGAATGGTTCATCGGATTCTGATGAGACTTGAAATAACGCGGGAAACGAAATATTATATTCCTATAGCTTAGGTATGTACATAAAAGAAACTCAGCTGGGTACTTATCAAAATATATTACCTACAACTGGATATCACTTTCGCATACGTCGGTCCTTTTGGATGATGTCACGAAAAGTTCTGCTTTCCTGAAATTCATGCGAGCAATGCCGCTCCCAAAAGCTTGTATAAAAATAATTGTATGAAATACTGATCATCGTATGGTGACTAATGAGGGATTTTAATCACAACGTGCCATTTCTCAGCGATGAGTACGAAACGCAAAAATAAACCAGCTTGCATTCCCTGAATCCTACCTCGGATTTTGAACTCCACAGCATATCGATACCTACCTATAGGTTAATAGTTGGTGGACGAAAATCTTGTCTTTTTAACTAAAGACCTGCGCCAAGAGCGCCATATTTAGACTGCAGTTATTGTATTTGAAAAGTGAGCTTTCATTTTGCAAACCTACCGGTGCCACCTCCTTGAGTTACCCATTCATCTTAAATTATAATTTGAAAGCTCAAGTTAGTAATTATGTAGGTACTTGTAAAAAGGTTTCCGTTTTTAATGTTTAACCTGTGCATTTAACTTTCATCAGAAATCTACTCAAATGGAATTTCATTTCAGCTCTAAAGCAAATGACTAACTGCTTCAAGAAATGTAAATATCTACCTAGAAACGCAAGTGGGTATAGTGAACCAATACTGCGCGGTACATCTCTATATATGCCCTCTGTAAATCCTTGCGCCACAAGACTGAGCTTTGTTTTCCACCAGATGCAAGTAAACACAGTCGACCCGACATCTGGTATATTTTTTTTACTTCCACTGTGCGAAGGGCCTATTGCTGTGTCAATCGATATGGTTCAGCTGTAGGAAATGTTTTGAACTTTTGAGGCAAAATAAAAACTTCAAAGAATCACAATCAATGCGTGTCCCGATTCTTTTGTTATCTACTGCCCTATTTGTTACTAGAGATCAATGAACTCACCACAATATTTGATATCTGTTGAGACAACAATGTAGAAAAGAACTATATACTTCAACACGATATCATGTAATAAGACGTAAATGCCTGCTACATTGTGTACAAACAAACGATACATAATATACCGGCCCGCGCCTGCTTTCCGGCATAATCTCATGTTATGTTCACTCATGTATTTACTAAGCTCTGTGTATTTGACTAACTAAATCGGATTACGTTATCATCTGGCTAGTTTCAATTTGTATTTAGTCTTACAATATGTACTAGTTAATGGAATATTTATTCAAGTTTTAATTAAACGTCTAGTAAGTAATTGCTGGCAGGTAATTAATTTGTAAGCCGTAGTTCCGCACTGCTACGGCTACGGCAACCGCCGTCGTTGGTTCACAAAGAGTTCTAAAACCGGTCTATTGAAATGAAGTTTCTGTGTTGGTAATTATCAAATACGAGGGCGGGTCAATAAGTCCGTGACTTTTTGAATTTCTGACCACTTTACTGAAACAGCAACACTGCTCCTGTCAACAGGCATCTGTCAGTTGACTCCTGTCAAAATTTAAACTTGCTGCGTCAGTTAGTTTGTGTTTGACAGCTATTTTTATCAGACTACTCACTAATTTGAGGAGAAAATGGAAAAAAGTGAATTTCGTGTGCTTATTAAGCATTATTTCTTGCGAAAAAAAACCATTACCGAGACCAAGGCTAAGCTTGATAAATACTATGGGGACTCTGCACCATCGATTTCAATGGTAAAAAAGTGGTTTACTGAATTTCGTTGTGGCCGTACAAGCACTGAAGATGCCGAACGTCCTGGACGCCCAGTTGAGGTCTCTACACCCGAAACAATCGAAAAAATTCACGATATGGTGTTGACCGACCGAAGATTGAAAGTGCGAGAGATTGTGGAAGCCGTAGGGATCTCGCATGGCTCAGTGGTTTCAATTTTGAATGATCACTTGGGCATGAGAAAGCTTTCCGCAAGATGGGTGCCGCGTTTGCTCACAGTCGACCACAAACGCAATCGTGTAACAACTTCACAGGAAGCTTTGGCGTTGTTTAATCGCAATATGGAGGAGTTTTTGCGCCGTTTTGTAACCGTGGACGAAACATGGATCCATCACAACACACCAGAAACCAAACAACAGTCAAAACAGTGGGTTTCTAAGGGTGAATCGGCGCCAAAGAAGGCCAAGGTGGGTTTGTCAGCCAATAAAGTTATGGCGACTGTTTTTTGGGATGCACGCGGGATAATCCACATTGACTACCTTCAAAAGGGAAGAACAATCAATGGGGAATATTATGCCAACTTATTGGACCGATTCAATGACGATTTGAAAAAAAACCGACCTCATTTGGCCAAGAAAAAAGTTCTTTTTCACCAAGACAATGCAAGGGTGCACACATGTGCAGTTGCCATGGCAAAAATCCATGAATTGGGCTATGAATTGCTCCCTCATCCGCCCTATTCTCCAGATTTGGCTCCGAGCGACTACTTCTTGTTCCCAAACCTGAAGAAATGGCTTGGTGGAAAAAGATTTGACTCCAATGATGAAGTCATCTCGCAAACAAAGGCCTATTTTGAGGATCTCGACAAATCATTTTTTTTGGAAGGGATAAAAAAATTGGAGAAGCGTTGGACAAAGTGTATAGAGCTCAAGGGAGACTACGTTGAAAAATAAAATTATTTTTTTATCAAAAAATCTGTGTTTTATTCCAAAAGTCACGGACTTATTGACCCGCCCTCGTATGTACCTATAAAATAACTGACATCAAAAAGCGATAACAACATTAACTAAAATCTGTGGTTAAGCTGAAAGCTCTACGCCTCGTAGCACGTGCTACGCCATTCACTCAGTAATATCGTATGCGACTTTCCAAAACATGTTAGTAATAGCGTCCAACGTCACAGTTCTCATTTTTCGAATGGCTCGACAGACGCGCCGAGATTGAAATTGTAATACACACGTACAGCGTCACGCACAACTGACTCTTGGATGTTCATTTCAGATTTTGTGACTCGAGCATTTAGCTGTTTTATACATATGTATGTATGAATGGATCTACACAGGCGTATGTAATATCAGCAAGAGCATTCTTTGCTGAAATGAATAAACGTTGGAGTACAATATAGAACCTGACTGAAGAATAAGCTATTTGATGTATTACAGACGGGTTTAAATTGACAAAAAATCTTCTACACAAACTCCGGATATTCAGGCTCCCACAAAAGTTGTTTACCTGTAACATTCGTAGCTACATCCTCCCTTACTTCCTACAGGGCCCGTGTCTATTATTAGAAGGGTTATAATTACTCGGATACAGTGTTCCCCGAGGGTCTGTGAATGGGCGCGTGTTTACTAACAAACGCCTGACTCCTGGACGACGCGACGGAACGACGCGGACGGGACGCAAGCAACACACGCATAAACACTTAAAATTAAAACTGGCCACACAACTCCCCTTTTCATGAATATGTACTGAAGGCGCCATGTTTTCACTATGTAGTAGGATAGTCCTGACCTAAAAAGTTTTTGTAAATAGCTGTATGCCTATTATACTATTGATGTCGTTCTTTGTAAGTGTTGAATAAGCATAATTATTTGGTTAGAGAGGCGTGTTAAAGGGACTTCGGTGTTGACTTTTGCATTTTTGTGCTTACGACTTCTTGATCAGAGGTTGCTAAGGCATTTAATATTTTTATAATAAATAGAGCCTCAGATGCCTCCCAAAACTAAAAGTCGTTGTAAAACAAATCATATTTGTTAGCAGTTATTATCATATCATTCACATGGAGTTGCACAGGCACAGGAAATCCCAGGAAATTAACCTCCATCCATATCGTTCAATATTCATCAATACATGGTTACAGCGCATCAGGGTTGTGTATACACCGTGCATTTCCTGTGCGCGCGTGCTATGAAAGCTTTGCTTCCTTGTGAAAGCCCGCACGTGTGCTCCTAAAACCCGCGCCGGTTCCACCTGCGCGCGCGCCGTATCGCCGAGATATGCGCAGCCCGCAGAGCACGCCGCGCGCCCGTCCAGATGTGTCGTGTTTAGTGAACATACCGTGATCTCCGACCATGGGACCCCAGTTTGACTATTGCCTCCGTGCCACCAGTGAGTTATCTATAATTTACTCCTAGTTTGTTTGTTGTGTAAACCTCATTATGGAAGCCCTGGATCAAACCACCTGCGCTGTGTATTAAACTTTAGCAATTTACCAACGGCATAAGTTCAACAAGTTATTTAATTTTCCGATACAGAAGTCGCCTTAGAAAACTCGTACTTAATTTGTGATAAGTTTGTCTTCAATATTTTTATTGGCAAGTCTCAATTTTGAAATTCGTATTTATATTTACAAAACAAGCTTGTATGCTTGTATAGGTATACGATGGATGCTGATAAGTTCATAAGGACATAAAGTACATTGTTTCCTAATTAGGCATCGGTGTGTATTATTAGTGTCGATGGTAACTGTTCGCGGCGCGGTAGGTATTGTCGCGGGTAATTAGTATTCAAGTGGACTCTCGTAGCCGTAGTAATTAACGGTGAAATCAGGGAAGCGTTCGAGTTCTGAAACTGCTGAACATTTTCAAGCACAGGTCGAAATAAAATTAGTCATTCGTCCGAAATTCCCAAAACACATTTTGGAAGCTTTTTAAGATTTCCGAGAAATACGATTGATTCATTAATCAAGAGGCGCCTAACTTCATTTGTTTAGACTGCGACTGATGATTGTACTAATTAGAAATGTTGATTATTGGAATTGTTAATTAAACTAGGAAAATGGTTAATTTTAGTACGTAGGCATAAAAGATTTTTAATTTTTCTTGATACTTATTTTATTTCGTTATGAATTACTTATTACATTCATTGATTTTGTTGAAAATTGATTACAAGACTGATACAAAACCATAAGCAAACCAGTAAACCAACTATATTTTTTTTAAATTATTTATTTGGGACAATTTTTTATGTAGTGCTGCTTTGTCTAGCCGTCCTCATGAAATCTCTCACATTCTATTGGTTGCGGAGATTTTTTAACTTTAGTAGGACATTTCCCAGAACTGCCAGAAGCTATTGTTACTAACCGAACTAAAATACAATTAATTACTGTCAAATACATTACTGGCCAATAATACAACAATAACAGTGAATAGCATTGTACACATTATTTAGGAGTGGGTCCGCTATTGTTTGTCACTTGTTTTTATTTAGCCACATGTGCTAAGGGCCATTTCTATTGCCGCCCACGGTCCTGAATCCATACGAGAACTCGCAGATGCGGGCGCAACAAAAAATACGAATCTGGTAAAAGCTCCTCTTTCACATCCCATGGCAACAGTTTAGAAACGATTTATAAATCTTCATTAGGCATAATTTATCCTCCTTTGTTGTGATATTCTTCCCTTTTATCCTTTAATGCCATACTTCGTTTACGTTATGATATATAAATGGTTTATGATGTAATTTTAGCTTCATATCAAGGCGTACCGACACACATTCTAAAGTGCGTTAAATTCCTAAGTGTCGTTTACGACTGCTGATGTTGCTATGAAAATTAGCCAAAGTTATATAGCAACCAACACGTTATGTAACTTGTACATAGGTACTAGTAGTCTATTAGTGTACCACATTCCCTTGTAGGTACGTGTCATGTCAGCTAACTTATCATTGCACCAGTGAGACATCTAGAAGGGAGTAGACAATCGGCGAAAATTGCCTTCAATTCGCATTTTCCGGCTTTCAAAAGTAGGTTGCTACACTCGGCCCGCAGTGGACGTAATGGAGAGCCGTTAGTTCATTGGGGTTATTGAATAATTCCCGTGTGTCGGACTCGTAGAGTACTGGCCACCGCCAGCAAACGACGTCGCATCGACCGGCTCGATGATACTCGGTATTGTCCCTTTATATTATCATTTGTCATCATTCTACCAAATTGGGTAGAGATTTGAAAGATAACATTGTTTATTTACAATTCTTATCTTTTTTTCAGATAATCCGTCATATTTCGCATTGCCGAACAAGGATGTGCCTGATAGCGGGGAATCACAAGGTTCTTCCGAGCCATGTTCCCGGTCAGCTCCCGGCCGAGTCTGGCCGGATGCTGGGCGGCCATTCGGCTCCCCGCGCCGCAGGGAACCAGAGAGCCCAAGACGAAAAGAATTCAGGGCTCTGCTGAGATCTCTGTCTGCTCGCGAGCCGGAACAAGCCGAAGCTTTTCTAAAAGGACAGCCCAGACCAGGGGATTGCGCTCCTGGAGACATGAGACATACATTTACTGCTCCACGTATCAAGTAAGTTGGAAAGACTTTTTTGATAAAAGTATTATATATACAGTATAGTATTGATATCGATTAATTTATTGATATAGGTACCTATTAATTTTTATCTTTATTTTTTGTACAGGAAGGGCAAGATAAGCACAACAGTAGTCACAAATGATGGTCCACAGGAGCGCGAAGAAGTATTCTACACAATCCCCCTTCAGGGTAGGAGACGACACTCAGTGGGCGGGTACTTGACCACCGGTGCGGCCGGGGCTGGGGAAGTTACCGCAGTTCCCAGCGAAGTACCAAGGATGCCCCCACCACGGTTCAGCCAAAAAGAAGAAGACACCATCAAGAGAAGAAGACCAAAGAATTTCTCCTTCAAAGGTCAGTTTTATATAAAATTTGTTTATTAAAAAAAATGCAGACGCGTTCACGACTAACTTTCAATCCTTATCTTCAAACTAAACATGAGGAAATAAACGTATCGGAAACCTCCACAAATAAATATGTGTTACTACATGTTATGATTTATCTTAGCCAAGTGTGAATTATTTGAAGAACATATTATATTGACTTAGGCTGTTTGCAATCGATCAAAACTCTAATAGATTTGACTGAAGATTATTCCAGAGTGTAACATAAACTATTATTGAATGGTATATTTGCTATCATTTATTTACGTTTGAATGATTTAAACGTAAACATTTACTTACATTATATGCGGTCTGTATTTACTTGGCAAGTAGTTAGCATTCTTTACTTATAAGAGTAGTTGGCATCACCTACTTATCGATTACTTAAGGTAATTAATGTAGATGTGGTTAGTCTTAGATATTATCTAACTTAACGTGACCAGGATGTGAAAAATTACCATTTATATCTTTCTTTGTCTTCATTATAACTTAATATTGAAAGCGACAGTAAAGGAAGCGGCCGCAGTAAAATCTATTCTGAGATAATAATGATAGGTACGTGGAAGTGAATAATAATGATAAACGGTCATAAACAAGTCAATCGAAACCTAGGGCCGATACGAGAGAACGTTGCTCCCGACTGCAAGCCGCCCTTCGACCCTCGCCGATACTCCCGCTGCACGATACAGATGCATCTCCCAAATGTCCAATAACCTCCACGGTGCTTTTGATATCTTTTTATCTCACTTGCCCTTTAACTACAAGATATTTAAAACAAGGATGCGATGCAACACATTTTATCAGTAACAATAAAAATAAAAACCAAACATTACGTAAGATGACAAGTCAAGCGTCCCGTATAAAATAAAAAGATTTGTCTCCCAACTGCGATATCAGCAACATTATGTCAACTTATCAATTTTCAGGAATCGTAATATTTCGCCGATTAGGCGTATCTGCGAAACGCGATCTGAATTATAATAAAAACGTTTTTCGTGTTTACCATCTCGTATTTGGTCGTCGATAACGCTCGGGGAATATTTACACATGGGCCCAAATTTGTTTTGCAAGATTAGGCGGTTGGGCGTCAGGGATGGCGTTGCGACTTGCGATAGTTGCGATTATCGTTGTCGCGCCGAGCTCTTAGTATGCGAAGTGCGTGCGCTTGCGCCGCCGCCTGACGCCAACGCAGTGCGCGCAGTCGCCGGCCGTGCGCCACATGATCGCGAACCGACACTTCTCGCTGTCACAGTTGTGAGGGCTCTTGTATTAATTTCGTGCGCTTTCTAGTGCTCGCCTGCAGTTCAGTCAGTGCAATGACAAGCGTTTAACTTGAAACTGTCGGGAATAACGTCTTCTCTCACTCGCGTCGCTATGGAGGATAAAAGAAGCGAAACAATGGACGACACAAGTGAGTTTTGTTTAAAATTAAAAATTTTAAATGTTACACTTTGTGCTTCGGAAAGTTTTTTGCATTTTAACCACTTTTAAGGTACGGTTAATGTTACTGTATTTTTTGTCGCGTGAGTTATACTGACAATAATTTAAATTAATTTGAGTGTGTTGATGCGAACTTCTGTTATCTAATTTGCACATAACAATCACGTCTAGTAGTCCTAGCTGGAGACAAATACGAGATTGAGATAATTACTACGCAGGCACCAAAGCGGATAAGCTAACTCGTAAGCTCCTTACCTAATATATGAGAGATTATAGCACCCCCTATTAATTATTAGATATTACTTGCTTTAGTGAAGGAACTTAATTATTCTAATTACCTTACATCACGACTACAGATAGACATTAATAATTAATCTTTTACCACATTTTCCTTCATATTGCTACGAGGCTACGAGCGAAAGCTTTATGCTTCATTTCCACGGTGCTTAATTTAATGTCCCTGTACTTTCGGAGCAGAAAATGTGTTATTCGGAGAGCTTATTACAGTCTGCTATTTTATTATCCACGATAAGGATTTACGCGATTCCTTTTATATTTTATCATGTTAGTTGATACATTATTAGATTGGATAAGTATACAGTAGCTTATAGCCTCATACAATGACACTATAACACTTGTATGTGGCGACCAGCACAGCTCCCTTAATGCGATAGATAATAAGCCATTGTCTTCGCTAAAGACGTCTTCAGCGGCCTTCACTTTACTGAACTCAACAACGTCACACTTTGTAATTCGAAAATGTCCAGCTCCATCCAAAATCAATGTCAAAGAAACACCGTACAACATCGCCAAATTAGATCCACCGTTGCCATGCTGATGTTTACACGATAATGAGCTTTAATAGCTAGGAATTAGGATGGAGCCCCATGGGTTGGTTGGCACCCGAGTTGGTCGCTTCGAACGCATTAAATATGCAGGGTGGCATGTATGGCTGAATAAACATAGTGTAATTTACATGCATCGAAGCAACTCCCGTAATGTACTCGCATTGGGAATGTAAATGCGTAAACGTCTTGTATAACTTGTCTATATTGTCGGTAGGATAGCTCCCACAGATTGTGTTAACCGATGTAGAGACGACGGACAATTGTTTAGGGACAAAAGATGGAAAACGTTGGCATGTTGTTTAAAACAAAAGGTGTGAAACATAAAGCTCTGACTTAACCATCTGACGTTCACGAGATACAAGAGATAGAATTTTAAATCTGATCTGAAGATCTCAGATGGAAATCTTAAATAAATCTACATAATAAAACTAGAAGTTTAGTAGAGCTTTATCTATGAAATGAAAATACCAGAGACATGAAGTTATCAGCACTGTTAAAGAGACGTGAACGTATATCTTCTTTTGTCTCCCGAGCTGTTGTCATGTTATCAGTCTAAGCATTGAATTATAACTTTGTTTGTGACGTCTATCGACGTTGTATCGTGATAAGTACAAGACGAGACAAGCCATTATCAACAACGACCGCATACAAAGCTATTATTAGTTAATACGAGGAAATTGTCTAATTACATCTAGAGTACAAAATGTAACTGTGCGTCTACACAGAAGAACAATGATCCATTCAAATTAACCCAAAAAAATTCAAAGTTCTCATTATGAAGCTCAAAGGGAAGTCCTATTTATCCAATTTTTTAATGAGTCAGTAAGCGGAATTTGTTATTTAAGCCAACATGTGTAGGTTCGCTGTTCGAAGGGCTTGAAACTGTCTGCTTAATAATAGTGACGGTTGAGTCAATTATTAATATAAAATGTGTCTTATAATTAAACCAGAAAGTATGATTTAGCATCGAAGAACTGACAGGAGCCAGAGAAAAAGAGCGTTTATTTTGATATGATGAATCACATGGCGTCGGGTGCGCCAGCGCACATTCACTATTTGTTAGCGAACATGTTTCATATTAACCCCTTTTTTGGCAAACAATAATATC
This sequence comes from Noctua janthe, assembly GCA_910589295.1. Taxonomy (NCBI): domain Eukaryota; kingdom Metazoa; phylum Arthropoda; class Insecta; order Lepidoptera; family Noctuidae; genus Noctua; species Noctua janthe. The sequence continues at coordinate 8,522,215 of OU342561.1, forward strand.
CTCTTGTAAGTAGGTTATAAACATTATCATAATCGAAACATAAACGCAGATTGATCAAATCAATTTTAACTATTAGCATCTGCTAATAAATGAGTAACAAAGTATAGACTTCTGCATTACTCACGACTTTTCAGGAAATACCACGTGCATACAAATTTTCAGATACCTACTCTAGAACTAGATGCAACATCTCGCATTCAGTAATTCCCTTAAAATGTGATCTCATTCTGACTGACTTTGCTGGAAATCTACGGTGCGTTTCCTCGTATTTCTTGGAAACGACTTATAACGAAATGAATAGGCAACGTCGTGTCGCCCACGTTCAGTCCCACTGGGGAATATTGGATGTCCTATTTACTAACAATGTACGAGGGCAGATGATACAATATTGTCATCGCATTATGTGTCTCACAATTATTTTCGTAACAAGATGAGTGAATCCAAAGGAAACTAATCTCATAAGGATATTATCGTTCGGTCAGTAATTACATTTAGGGTTCCAAATCTCGGTCCCTTTTGCCAACTGAGATCGAGCAATACCTTTCTGGCTTAAGTAAAGAAAATACAGATTCAAAAGCTACCTGCCATATTGGGAGGCGTTATAGGGCTACAATATTTCACTGGGAACATCAAAGACGTCCGCAGCGGCCATTGAACTGAAAACTGAAAGCGGTGGAGCAGCGAGCACAGCCCCGACTGTGGCCCAATGTACCTGCTTTGTTCCACTTTCGAACTTGCGTAACGTCCTTATTGTGGCGATAAAAATAGGACTTAAGTGTAACCTGACGGAAGACATGCTGCGTAGGATTTGGTTCAACCGAAAAATTTGGTACTTGAATAAACCTTAAAAAGAAAAGCGAGGAGCTTCCTTTTCTCGGGTGGCTGCTTAGGCGTGAAGCAAATAAGTTGCTTTATATTTTCCGGATTTGACAATATAGTTTGAGTGCGAGACAGCTTTACCTATATATGTATAAAAATTTTGAAGACAGTCACTCATCTAAATACCTATAACCATAATACATGCTAATGTATCAAAAACGTTAGCTGCTTACCCTAATTAATACAAGTAAGCAAATAAACTTAACTAAATTCCATTCTAATTCAAAATCTTTCAAGAAGGCACTTCCGTTCTACTTGAGCAGAAAATAGTCGCGTAGCAACAGGCAACAGCACATAACTGCATATCGGGCGTCATATTCGGCCCTCCAATTCTGTTACTCGCTGCATTTAATCGGCTATAGTTATTCCGGGCGACGCTGATAGACGTTTGTCTATTTAGGAAACGGATATTACATTTAGTCGGGTCTTCATTTGGCGGCAGAGGTGGGTAAGTATAAACCCGTACGAGTTTCCGGCGCGCGCGCAGTGCATAGCATATTTTGTAAGCAGCCGATGCGTATGCGTGGCACTGGATGCAATAAAAATTTTAACAGCGACCGTATGCTTTCATTCATACGCTAGGAAAGGCGTATATATGTTTTTAGGACAGTGTTGAAGCTTTTAACGCTCTTACAGCTAGCTGACCATTACCCATTGTGTAATGAAAGTGAAAGATAATGGTTCCTAGAATTAACGCAATGTTTTCAATTCAAAAATAAAAGATAAAAGAAGCATTCCATATTGCTACTGAGATCACTTGACTTTCAGACTTTTCTGTTCTATATCGAATTTAAATGCATTGCATTCATTAATCAGTAACAGTCGATTGATTTCAAGTGTCTTCATGATTAACGTAAGGACGCACTTAACATTAATTAAAACTGCATCATTACACGCACAATTAGCTTCTTATTCAGCTTCACATATATTACTTTTAAGTTTCCTATAAACAGATATGAGTAACCCTTGTGTGCACACATCATTAAAAATAATAATGCGCGATTTGGGTATAAGTTTCTTAACATGGATTTAAATTCAGCAACATGTGTAGAAAGGTTTATGAAGCGTCCGTGCGATCCCTGAACTTCGATCCAGCCAATGACCCCCATCCGATATCAAGTGAACGACATCGTTCATGCCTTGATTATCCCTTGACAACACTTCCTTTCAATGTTAAGTATTATATTTGAGCTCGCTGCGGACTTATTTATGTCAGCGACGAGCGACTACTTATATTCAGAATATATTATTCCTCATTACATGTTCACAGTCGCGCTTATCGAATTTGGGATGATTATTACTTATGTAATAAGATATTTCGGGGTAACAGAGTGTTATCTGCGAATAATTCTGAGAAATTTCGACAATATTGAGGCACTTTGTAGAAAATCAATAGTCTGTTTAAAGTCGGTCGGACTGAATGATTGATTAATTTAACAGGCTGACAATATTGGTCAAGTGGGGTCTCCTCGAATGTCAATAGAAGACGTTTTGCCAGTTATAAAATTGTACCTACCTACTTTTTTATTTGAAAGATGTTATCTTTGTTGCAGAAATGGAAGACATATCAATACTGTGGAGCTCTGGGTCTCCCGAGAGCGCGCTATGGTCCGACTACTTGGTTGCTAGCTTCGATAAAATTATGTCGCAACGAGCTAGACATCACTACAGGTAGGTTTACCTACCACTTCATTCATAAATTTACTCGGATGCCATTTAACCGATAACGTGATAACCTTGAAAAGTGCAAGGATACCAACTTATCAGATCAATAATAACGTAGATAACATTTTCCTTTATTTTATTATAGTTTATTACTACCAACATCGGCTTAATCAGCCCGTATATTGCATTTAATGGCTTACTAAACTTTTTATTATTGCAGAGTAACACCAATCACCGCCGAGGAGTTGCTCGCGGCAGACTCGCTAGAAAAAATAGACAAACTGACCAAAGCACAGTTGCAAATAGTGATTCTGTGCCCAATACTCGCGACTAAGTTAGCAGATCTGAAGAGAGACGCCAATGGAGAGAGTCTATTCAAAGTCGACAAGGTGCTTGTTATGTTGCTCGGAGTTGAGAAGAATCAAGTCATCTCCGGCAATTGTGAAGGTATGAACTAAGGAATAATTTATCCTACAATCTCAAAACTTTTAAATTCTTAGAAGATTGGAGTTTCTCATAAAACTTGGGAACAACGTCGCACTTTTAAAACTTCGCAACTTTGAATATGAAATCAAAAGCAATTTTGTTGGTGGATTTTTGTTTACCGTTAATTGGAATTAGGTTTTCATTAATAACTCTACCAAATTGTGTGATCTCAATTCGTTCGCAAGTTGAAAGTTAAATTTATTGAAAATTTATAATACTTATAGCTTTTATTTTTGACAGATTACCCGACAATAGACCAGTGGCAAATGATGTGCGTCCGGGAGAAGGACACGTCTTTCGTGGACACATTCCTCACAGCCGCCGTCGGAATCCTTCGAACCAAAGACTGCAAAGACACCGCCACAGACAGAACAAGCTTCTCTATCGTCCCAAAGAAAGTTAAAATCGTAAGTATACCCTAATTACAAGTAAACTAAACATTAACAACAACTATTTATCTTAACTAAATACAAGATAAAGCAGCAAGCATATACTGCAAACATGCCACAAATTCTTACGAATCAATTTAAACGTTTACGAGGAAATCCCAAGTCCATTACCGACAAATTAGACCGTTAGGCACAAACATTTATGAAAACTCACACACAATCTTCGACCTTATACTAAAACCTTAGAGAACATAATTGCAAGGAAGGTTTCGTGGAACAAAGTGAACGCCTGTTTACCTTAACAAAATAAATTCACAACGTGAGTTAATTAATGTCGTTTGCACGCAGGGACAAAGTCGAGTGATAGCGCTCCTCAACGACCCTATTAGAGACGAGGATAGCATAAAGATAATGGTAGACAAGAAGGGAGAGGTCATTAACATCCCCAGCTTCAAGAAGAGGAACCCATACACCCTTCAGTTTGATATACCGGGTAAGATACTTGAATATTTCTTATTCAGACCCATCGCCATGCCACTTGAAATCCAGAGACTAATGAAACCTCTATTAATTTTTTTAATAAAATCTCTTTTGAGAAGTGTCTTTTATGTTGATTTTCCTATTTTCAATATTTCAATAACGTTTCACCCGATGGCATGGCGACTTGATTTTGCTGTTTTTCCTCGAGTAATTTTATTTTTATTTTAATGTAGTAATACTAAAATGTAATTATCTATTACAGAGTCATGTCTGGAAGTCTCCATGCTCGTTTGGGTGCGTGTGAGCAAGAATGGTCAGTCGCTAGGACGCAGACAGATCAAGTGCGAAAGCAGACTCAGGGAATTAGATCAACTGCTAAGAGCATCGGATCACCCCCTGGAGTTTATGTGCCAAGTTAGTATTCGTTTTCTCCATAGATTAAAGTGGATGTTTTTTGGGCTATGAGAATTGAGTATACCATCGAAAATATCGATCGTTCATTGATGCTAGGTAGAAAGACCAACAAGGGGTTAAAATTAAAAGGAGAATATTTTTTCAAGCATTTTTTAATGAATAATGTTTCTTTGACACAGACCTTGGGCTTCAAAACAACCAGCAAGGAACAACTTGACAGTTGGATGCTGAACGCCTTCCAAAAGAACATACCGCCACATTTCAACCTTCTGGCGTCTACTGAACAATTTAACCCGAAAGCTGATATGTCAAGTAAGTTTCCCCTTTCACTATGATTACGGCTTATTGGTATCGAGTTTCAAATTAATTTATCCAAAGGGGGATATGTAATGTTATTTTGTTTTGTAGGTGGTGAAGAATATCCAACGTTGCTACATTGGGCGGCACGGTTCGGGTTGGAGCGACTTTGTTGGCAGTTGCTGGAATGTCCTGGAGGTGGCGCTGCAGTCGCACTGCGCAATGTTCGCCAGCGAACACCTGCAGACCTCGCCCGGGATCACAAACATTACGCACTCGCTGACGTACTAGCTGACCATCTTGTAAGTACCTCATCAAGTTCTGCTTCGATATAAAATTGAAGATGTTTTGCTCATCTACTCACTTTTATTATTTCAGAAAATAAATGAATTCTCCAACATGTACTACTACCTGAAAAATATGTCTGACAATGACAAAGAAGAGAGCCAAGACGAAGCTAAACAAGAGGACCTACGAATTGTGGAAACATGCGACACAGTTGACTCACCAGTACGCGATCACACCTCAACCGACCCTTTCAGCGAAGCCTGCACGCAGAACCTAGAGAAAAATACTGACAAGCCAGACGATTTCGAAAAGAAACAACGACCAAATCTGAGGCTTCCGAAAATCAAGGAACAGTTCTACCAAAACGAATTCCCTCTTCACGACAATACGGTCGACAGAATCCAACAAGCCCTCGAACACGATTACCTAGTTCAACCCTCCAATATTAAAGTAGAAAGCCCTAAGTTCAGACCAAATAACTTGTACGCGAACAGTTCGAGACTGATGCCGCAGCAGTCGGATATATTCTTGTACTCGCCCACCGAAGAATCGAAGACTTTTACCATTGACACTCCTACTAGTGATATAAGCCAAATAAATCTAAATACCAAAGACGTTCGCAGCAGTGGTAGTGTGAAATCAGGGAAGGAATCCTGCCCCCTGACTGGTCAAGAAGAGTTAGCTGAAATAATAAACGATTTCAAAAACAACGTTTTCACGATATCAGAAGTGGAAAAGTTGGTGATGGAATGGAAGAACAGGAATGAGACTCAACAGTCACTCAAAGAGAAACAAGAACAATTGAATAAAATGAGAGACGAGTATGATAGGATCCAACTGAAGATAAAAGACAATATGAAAAGACCCACGCCCTTCGAGCGGGTGAAGAAAATGTTCTCCAAGAGCAAAAATAAACGTGAGTATTTTCTATATGAAGAATTTTATAATTAACTTGCGTTTTTATTTGGTACTTACGATTGATAATTCAATTTCAGACCACCACCATGACAGCAACAATGGAACAATTGAAAAACGAAATGGAAACACGAGACCAAACAGCAGCCTGAGTGAAAGTAAGATCAGCATTATAATATATACTTCTATACTAGTATTATAAAGAGTTTGTTTGTAAGTGATGTAGGAGGTAATCTCCGGAACTAATGGTCCAATTCTAAAAAATCTTTCACTGGCAGAAAGCCACATTATTCGTGGGTGCTATAGGCTAAAAATTATATTTATACCACGCATATTAGTCGAACTATCACAATTTTTGCGAACGAAGTCGGCGGGCGAAGTACTAGTACTGAAATAAAGATTCCAATGAAACTTTCATAACAACTGAATCTAAGATCATTAATTTGTTTTTTATCAGGCTCGTCATCATCGGGACGCCTAAGTACGGTCAGTGGGGGAAGTGTAGCAGAAACAAACAGTGTCCAATCGGAGATCGACGACAAAGCTAGATCTATTGTAAGTATGAGGAATACTCACCGACATTCTTCCTTGGAAATTCTTCTTTTCTTATTTTAATCTCTCTGTCCTTTCGTATTTCGAAGATTTCGTAGAACTATGCCTACTTTCTCACTATGATTACTTTTTTGACTTATACCGACGTTAATAAAAGTAGGCATACTGCGATTAGAATAATATATCAAGGATTATAGTTGTCAATATGCGGTTGTCGGCATCATGTGAGCTAATGTATGGTGGTTTCAAAACGTTGGCATTGTGCTACCGATTACTTGGAAGCACAAAAAAGTGGTCATAGTGCTAATGTAAGCATCATGCTACGAAATCTTTTGACTATCTCACTCCCACTCTGTCTCTCTCTGCTTGCGTATTTTATATATTTTTCTTCCGTGTTCTCAGATTTCGTCCAGCACGTTGACGATGCATTCTGCGTGTGACGGTGAGAACAGGATGGATGACTACTTGATCCCGCCGCCGCCGCGACCTCTCAACGGTGGCTGTCCACAGTTCACCACGTTTGGACACCCTAAACATGATAACAGGTAAATAAAAATTAAATATTAGTCAAGGCAACCAGACCGCGCGTGAGAGATGGACGAAGCGAATGGAGTCATTAAGGATTGTGGCGTTATATTGTTTCTGCCCACTCCCATTGGAAAAAGGCCTGAGTTTGTGTATAGATTAGTGAAGGAATAATAAACTCACCGTGGTTTCTGGAAGCTTTTTGCAGTATTGTTAAAATAAGCCGTCTGTAGGTAGTCATAAAACTGCTCTAAACGTTGCTCAGTTGTTGAGAAAAAAAACTGATTCATTATAGCTTAATTAATAAAGAACTTACTAACCCATTCTCCATGTTGCAGGAATCAGCACATGGCGACGATAGTCGAGCGTGAAACGTCAGCATCTCGTGAAACGCTGGACTGTGACGCAGACACGCGCAACGGCACACACTTGCGACTCAACTTCGGGTCGCGCGAGCGCGCGCTCCCGGTCGGTCGCTGCGACGACCGGGACGGCGCACACATGTACATGAACATATCTGCCACTCACACGTAATTTATATCTTTAGCTGTATTCCAAATTACATGACATTCGCGTATTTAAAAAGAAACAATTCATTGTAAGTATAGGTCACTCGGTAACAACGAATTGTTGACAATCTGAAATAGAAATGACTATTTCTCGTGGGTGTTGCGTTAATCCACGCGTAGTTTTTGGATCTAGACACCGTGCCAAATAATATAAGATTAATCATTTCGTAAAAGAGATATGTATTAACATAAGTCTCTTACATGTATAATAGAGATAAACTGATTAGCCAAACGTTTTAGATGAGATAAGTTTCAATATTACTGCCAAAGCACTACATCGAATCATTCAAAGACTCACAGACTCCGTATAGCAATTTTGTATCAACATTCGAATAGTGTGATTTTCCATTAAAATATATGAAGACTGAAAAGATGCATGTAAATATTGTATATATATTTTTTAATCATTTAAACGTAATATCTCTATTTATTGTCGTCGTCGATTTTAAAGCAGATACGTAATATTTTAAATAGTACAAAATATATTCACTTTTAGTTAATGTAGCCAAAATTAAGTTATTATTTAAGCATTTACCGTATAATTAAGAAAAACAATTAGCATACGAGAATCTTGGCATAAAGATCTGCTTGAATAAAATATTGTATACCTATGAATACTTTTGTATTAAATCGTCCAAGATGCATTTATTGTACCATGTATACTATGTATTGTGAAAATAAATTCAAAATGCTATATTTTTTCTCGTTTTCTTAAACCCTCACCCTATAGTCTGCATCGTTTGGTCCGTGGCTAAAAATAGTTGGATCTAGTAGGGGACCATCACAGGAAGGGATCTTCCTGTCGTTTATCCGACTGTGACTAATCAATTTTATAGTAAAGACGTTCAGTATCCGTCGATAAACTGATATACGCTAAAACTCGCGCGGGCGCGGGTGTACATACGCTCGCGTGTATTGAAAAATAGTACGGTGCTGCGCTAATTAGCGCAAGCTCGCGCGGCAGGTTCAAAGGAAATTTAACAAGACGTTCGGAGCGGACACCCGCTCGTTCACCTGCGCGATGTTTAACGTACACCTTAACGTCACGAAGGGAGGATCAGGAAATCAATGCGCATCAGTCAGATACTATAGACTTGAAAACGTCATTTTTATCTATTACCCCTTGATTTTATGTCATGCTTGGCTCATTCGTATCACTTGGGTTACAAATTCATGATTATTTTATTATATCAGTAAGTAGTCCTTTTACTGTTAATATTTGAAATACCTCTTATTTTGCATCACTGTCATCACAGGGAAATTTATTCTTGATACAATAAGGTAGCCTCTGACAGCAGCAACTTAACAGGCTGCAGGTAAAATAAATGTGAAAGGACTGGTCACACTCGATTAATTTACAAGCAAACACATTAAAATATTGTTAGTATGCATGTATTTTACTTTGGCACCTACTTCTTGCAGGCAGTAAGGCTGCGTTTCCACCAGAGATGTCCAAAGATGCGTTGCAAGGAATGTGTTTGTTAAGAACCAATTGAATCACTTCATTTACCTATCCTCGCTCAGCGCAGCTCTAGTGGAAACGGCTCAGCGGAGCGAGGTTTTTGTACATACAAAACAAGGCATGTGCGTGCGGGATGTGTTGCGAGGGAAGTGTGGTTTTTTATTTTATTATTACACTACTTCTTTCTTTATTTTTTTATGAAAAGTTTGATCTCATGTTTTATTTGCTTTAGTAGGTAAGTACTATAAATTTTTATATTTTATATCATTTTTTTAATACTAGTCGTTTTTAGTTAGTAAAATTATAGCGATACTGTATTTCTTTCTAAATTTTATATTTTGCAAGCTAAGTAAAGTTTTTAAGGAGTTTACTGTTGTATTTCATTTCTAGAGCCAGTCGTTTTCATTTAATTTTTCTTATGTTGTCACTTATTTTCGTGAATGCTGGTTAATCAGTAATTGGCGAATGTGTAACTCCAATACTGTAAAATATATCTATACTTAAAATATGTTGTACAGTGTACCTATATTAATAAATAAATAAGTGTGCTAGGGGCGGACGTAAGCTAGAGAATAGCAGTCAGTCTGAAAGGAGCCCGCTACACATCCTCGCACCGCGCATCTGCGCACCGTTTCACAGCGTCGCTACGCATATTCGGTCCGCCTCGCCTCGCCTCACACATCTCTGGTGTAAACGCTCACACCGTTCCACAGCCTCGCTCTGCCTGGCCTCACACATCTCTGGTGGAAAAGCAGCCTAAGTAAGCTACCAAATGACAAACACAAAAACATATTATTAAGTTTAACATAAATTAATCGAACCAAAAATAAATTACATAGTTTTAAGACAATGTTTGTCTATTGCTAAAATAATATAAGAACAATAAAATGCGCACAAAAATTGGCTAATTATTAATAACATACGTTCAACATAACTTAATACTCTTTCACAGTTTCATTGGTAAAACAATATACGTAGGCAGAATAAATGCGTAACTAAAATAATCACATGTAGATACGCGTTCCCGAACAAAAGCTAATGACCAAAATGTATGGAGCAAACGTGCCTTTTTTTATCTAGACAGCCATTCATGGAAGTTAAAAATTAGTTGCCAACAATTTGTGGTACAACATTACTAACGAAATATTGTATTTCTGTAACCATAAAAATCAATCCGGACCGATTTAGTTAGTCCGTTTATAAATGCTGGTTTTTGAGATTGCATTTCAGGGCTCAATACGATGGGTATGGGAGGTACAGCGAAGTGGTCAAAGGATCATCGATTTTGGAGCAAATTTGTTTATAAAAAAAAACCAGAGAGAATGGAACCCAATCACTTTTGTAAAAAGCAACCTGCATTTCGATCATCTGTATAAAAGGCACCAATTTTGGGCATTAGCCTTATCTATATAAGATAAATGCATCTCACGCCGATCGGCGGAAAATAATACATTTTGTATGAACTGTTTTCAAGAAGAAATACTTTACACCAGAAAATTGTAATACCTCATCTCTAGACTTCACTACGAATCTTTCGAATTATTGCTAACTAAAAATAAGCAAAATATCACAAGGACAAACAAAATAAAACAAATCTACCTACAATTCATTACTAGACATTCAAGTATAAAATTACATAAGAATACCATTATTGCCACCTATCTCAATAAATAAATGTCAAACGTTACCGTTTCACTGGTTTACTTCACTGATTCGTATTACTATTGATTTATTTGTCTAAACGTACCGTGCATCGGCGCCTCTAAGGCTGTTCAATAATTGCCAAGCTAACAACAATTCGACAATTTCATTGTTCGAAAGACAATCGACCATATATAATTTCGATAAGTACATAATTTAACAACTTAGGTGGTAATTTCTAGCCGTTCTATTCGATTTACGTACGAAATGACAATGTTCAGTTCATGTGGATGTACCAAAATGTAAAAATCTTACATATTAACTGCAGTTTCGTTTGAACTAACTATAAGTGCGCTTTTTCTTTGGTGTGATGTGGTTGTCCGTTGGCTATTGGTTGCGGGGGCGGAGGCCTGGCGAGGATGGCCTGGTACATGCCCCACACCGCCAGGGGGCGCATGTAGCCCACTGAGCGGTGGTTGCCGTTCTCATACAAGGCTTCTGGAGTTTCGAACGAGAGGCCCATTTGCGTTAAACTGCTGTATAAGCCACCGGCTGTCACGAACGCCTCTTCATGCATGCCTGAAAGAAAAAGGTCAATATTAAATATTCATAATTTGAGATAATAGTACTTCACACCTCTGAGAAAGTAAATCTTTTTAACACATTTTTATTCAAACATAATACGTAGATATTGTATGCGATTAGATAAAAAAATAAAAATAAGTACTAGCGAAATTACACTATCAGGACTCTAAATACTGATTTGTAGCAGCATATTTTTGATAAGATAACAACTAATGGGAACTCCCATTAGCTCATATCGGCTGTCTACTACGGGATTTACCCTTTTTAGGTATTTAATTAAATACCTAAATAAAGTGATTTTAAATGTAATAAAAAATGTACTGGCAATATATGCCTTTGATAATGATAAACTCTGTCAGCAACCACAAATTTATTAAGATACATTCCAGATGCTTTCCCCGAAGGGTTAGGCAGAGGTGTAACTACAGTTTGTTAAGTAACAATAAAATTGTGCAGATTTAGTCAGTTCAGCAATAAAAACCAATCAATGTGTATCAGGATGCTCTTTGGCAAATCATTAAACACATTGGATCTTATAATATTAAAAGGATTTAACTCCTACCTTCAAATATCATAAGCGCAGCAAGCCCGTAAGTGACGCCGGTCCACACCTCCTCGCTCTGTATGGCCGTGGTGTCGATGTGCCCGCGCGGGCCCGTCACCCACCCGTTGACGGCGCCCATCTTGCCGCCTTTGAACAGCTGGACGTTGTTCTCGAAGATCGTCGCTAGAGCCTTTCGCACGTTGGCTTCCGGGAACACTTGCTCGGTCCAACCTGATGCGCGGAGGAACCTGGAAAGAAAGAGTTCGTGTAAAAACTTTATAATCGACTAGTCAAATGGTGAGAATTTCTATTCCGAACCTTGCAACGTTTTGTCAGACTACATGCTAGCATTTCTTTCCCCGTAAAATTATAATTATTTTAAAATTATTCAAGCAATAAAAATAATCTCCACATATTCGCACGAAGCGCTTTGCTGCATCATTTATTATGCGCACACCCAAGGAGTGGAATTCCCTGCCCGCGTCGGTGTTCCCAAGTTCATATGACCCCAATCTATTCAAGTCGCGAGTTAATAGGCTTCTTTTGGGTTAGCTCGTTCCATCGTCGACCTCATCTCTGTCCTCTGGACTAGATTGAGGTCAAGAGTAAGCCCATTCATTATAAAAAAAAAAAATCTTTTTTCAACATTGATTGAATAACTCACCATTGCCCCGCCAGCTGATCGGCCATCACAACTTTACTATTTGAAGGGCGCACGTCGAACTTGTAATAGGAGCCGTTCCACAGCTTCTCTTCAAATGAGTGTTGAGCTTGTTCAAGTAGTTCGGCGAACTCCTTCTCGTCTTCTTCATGACCGAGGATACGTGCCATCGCGCATACCGCGCTTACTGACGCTACCCATAGACCACCACAGTATGCACTGTAAATGAAAAGTGACATTTTAATATTCGAATTGATGGTCAAAAGACGTAAAGGAATCTCCGATATAAATGTCCAGGCTTTTTAATCATTTTCTTGTCAAGGCGTCATTACCAAAAGTCAAACTTACAGCCGCCTAAAGTTGGGTGAAAACTACTATGCCAGCATTAAATCTATGCAAGAACAGTGAAAAGCGTGTGAGGTTTTAAAATATTAAACTATTAAAACGTTACGCACATCTACCTTTAAATGATGAGACATGAGAAAGAGAAAAAGGTTAGGGGAATACTAATGATGAAGATATAAAATAAGTACCTGGGTCCGGTCATGATCCACGCGTCGTAGGTCTGGTCGGGGAAGCCGCCGTTCTCGATGAGCCCGTCCGCGTCGTGGTCCCAGCGCCGGGCGGCGCGCAGCAGCGCGGCGGCGGCGGGGTACATGGCGCGCAGGTAGCGGCGCGCGCCCCACACGGCGGCCGCGGGCGCGCAGGGCGAGCGCTCCGCCTGCACCTCGGCCTCCACGTCCGTGCTCCTGTACAACAGGTCTAGTATATCGCCCACCCCGTATGGCTTCTCTTCGCTCGCGACCGGCGTCGACTGCTCCGTCAGGTCCGGCGACTCGTCCGTCGTCCCGTCGGTGTCGTCGGCCTGCCCCGTCGAGCGTGAGTACAAGTCGTCTTCGGTACCGTCCTTCACGTCGTCTATAAACGCCATGGAGCGGTACCTTTCGTTGCCGAACGGCGCCGTGTGCCCTCTCAGCAACCGGTAATCCCGTATCACTTGCAGTATGAACTTGAGATTTAAGTCCTTCCAGTTGCTCACGTCGTGGATGTTGTAAGCGTTTATATGAGAGAAAGGTACGTCCTCTGTGAAAATAAGCATTTTATTATACTGAACTAGGAATCTAGATAAAGCAAAGTATTTCTGTAGCCTCCTGAACAAAGTGGTAAATGGAGAACATTATTTAAAAACTTTTAAGCAATTTTGAACAGTTGCTGTTTCAAATTATGCTACTAAACTACAGGTTTCTGCTCTTATGAAGTTACGAGAGCATTTTGTCTTTAAAAAAGAAAGAACTTATTGATTAAAACTATAAAGATGTGGGACAACACATTTGAGAAATAATTGTCGAGGAATGTCCTACCTCAGTTATTGCCCTTAATTTGCTATCGTCAATTACAGCTTGGAATAGCTATAGGTCGATGTACCGAGTTTAGATTGTTGACACCAATTAACGATTCAGCTTGTTAACTGAGCAACTATATAACGATAAACGGTACTAAATAATATGGACCAAAGCAATTTTCCTGTGTATTCATCTTCAACACTTCTTAACTATTACGTATTTTAATGTGGTTTTTATGTTTACGACATTCAATAAACCACAGTTTTGATAAGGACTATTTATTAATATAATACAGTAAGGATGACTCACCGGGATCACCAAGGTCGTGTGGAATCGAGTCTTTTATTTTAAACTTGACTGATTTTCCATTGTATAGGGACGGCCGGCATTTCTCAGTTTCTAATTCGATTGTGTCTCGGAACATATATTGCAAGACCACCTGCAATTAATCGTATAATTATTTGTTTAATATATTAACCGGTTGATCGACTATTTTGGTGAATGGTCCAAAAATATCTACTTACTTGTAAATTAGGCCATAGTTGAGCTAGCGCGAAGGAAGCGTAAAAGTGTACATCATACGTATTATACATTCTATATTCGTGGCCTTCTAGATACCCGAACAAACCAAAGTCATGCCTAGAACAAAATTAGCAACATAAAGATGAGTGAATAAGACCTTTAACACTTCATTTAACATTGCTATAAACCAAGTGTAAACTGAAATCTAATTGATGAGTAATTACCTAGGATCGGTTTCCGGAAATTCGTCACGGACGTCAAACCATATTGTGCCGCCATCAGCGACAAAATAAAGCTCATTCATTAAGGCACTTTTTAACCAGTCTGGAATATTACTGTGGAACAAAAACAAATATTGTAATGTTGTAAAAATAAACCCATCTTCATAAAGAAAGTAGGTCGGATTTTACCTATTATTCAGGATGGGATCCTGCCACTCTGCGAGTAACTTCTCCCAATTCTTATAATTTCTAAGCGCGTACGCAGCTATGCTGGCACCGGCGATACAATCGCTACCAAAGAACTTTGTATAAAACCTGTAATAAATAAATTGATGATTAAACTGACCAATAAAAATGATGCTGCATATAAACGAGTATGAAGGAACCTACCTCTTATGTACTTTTTTATCTTTCTTATATCTTATAATAGGCATATCCCAGGCAAGACAAAACTCGGTAGACCCCGTACCCCCTGGTTCTAAAGATAATACACTGGAGAGTGCTACCGAATCACCTGCAATACACAAAATAATGTTAGTAAAACATCCCAATTCTACATAACTATTAAGATTAAAGAAGATATATTTAAGTACATTTGTGAATCTTCTTCTGTTTTTCCTTTTCTTTCTCTTTTTTCTCCTTTTCTTTCTCTTCTTTTGTTTTGTCCTTGTCTGGCACCTTGGGAGGTGGCGGCGTTAGACTGGGATCCGGCGTTAGTGTGCCATTTTTCTTTAGACAATCCCACACGTAAGCAGAGGTCTTCGCGGCGTTCCATAAGCAGTAACCTTCGTGGATTGTCTCGTTTTCATCCTTCCTCTTGGCTATAGTGAATGTGCAAGGATGCTCGGCAACTTTCTGTTCCAGGGTAACGCCACACGTGTTCTCCTCTGAATATCTCTCCAAATCCAGTTTAGCTGGAAGACGGAATAACCTTTTAATGCTAAATTTATTGACAGTGTTTTTTCGTGCAATATATGTACTTTTTACCAAATACATTTTATAGAACCTAGCTAGGTAAATGTTACACCAACCAATAGATTTCTTCTTGTGGGCGCCCCCAAGTACTTCCGTCCATGTAAAAGTAATACTAACATTCCGCTTTTCATTACTAACGTTAATAGCTGTAAATACAAATACTGCACATGGTAGACTGCTGTCCTGTAAACAAATATTATTTTCAACTAAAAAGTAATAGTCAAGTTTTAAAAGAGGAAGAATGAATGGCCGAAGGCCGCGTTGGTTGCGGTACGAAAAAGCCGAGCATGAGTCAGATTGAGAACATCATTGAAAGGCAACAGGGAAAATAAATAACTTAAACATCTAAGAAACGTTTGTTTATCTCAGAAAGGGTATGCGGAATATAAATCTAGAGGAAAAGCTCTGTATTAACATAATTTGTATGCATTGCATAGAAGAATAATGTTTTAGCAATTGGAAAAGCCCATGGCAGTTGCATAGATCAAAAGCCCAGATTCATTTTACGATTTTTCTGGCTTGTGATGTAGTTCAAATGTTAATGTCTACTGTACCTTGTAATTATGAGGTATGACGGGTGAGATCTGTCTGCAAACCAGCTTTATTCCATACTTGCTCAGGTCATATGTAGTCCAGGCGCGCGGATAAAGTGCCGTGTACTCACACTCTGATCCATTCAAGTTCCACTCCCAAGTTGGTGGTGCCTTTTTGGGTTTGCTAAAAGGCAAGTTGGAAATATACTCTAGTGAAGCAATAAAAACTATTTAACTGGCATAATGTGGGTGAAGCTACTGAGACCTCTGCTTAATCTTTCAATTATTACAGGTGTAATGTTATTTAGGAATACACATTGCAGGTGTATTTGTAATCACAACATATTATCCATCAGGTGGATCCTGCTACCTGATAAACTTATTATTTAACAAATGCTTACTTTATTATCTCATTAAATCCCTATTTATCACAGTTATTCATGATAAGATTAAGGAATCATTAACTTGATACAAAATTTTAGTGACTACACATTGACAACAAGATAAATAAACAAATACCTATACTCTTAATTAAGACAATTACACAGTAATTAGCACACACAAGATTTAAGGGGTTTTTGGTGCTAAAATATTCATGCGAACATGCAAATTACATTAGCAATATGGTGGAATATGATTAACTTACTTATATGTAGACAAAACAGACTGGTAAACCGTTTCATTGTTGGCATTTCTTATGTTCACAATGAACTGACATTCTGGCACTGTGACATACTCATATATGCCAGGGTACAGCTGGAACCGACAGAACTCGCCTTTGAACCCTCGGCCTATAGTCCCACCACCAATACCTCCAATAGGACAGCCTACAAAATTCATAAATATTATATTTACATCCATAGCTTCATAATCAACTTCTTAGTCCTAATAGGCATAGCACAGGCAAGTGAATAAATATTGTAAGCATGAGGCAACACATTGTTGAAACATGGTATTAAAGTCGTGGGATACCAAGTTGGAATAAGTCTGGGTAAGGACGAAATATGGATTGGATTAAAACACAAAATACAATCCTACCACCCCATTTAAATAACAAGCAGAAAAAGACAGTGAAGTCTCTTTATACTGTTGGGGCTTTTTACTATTCTTTAGATTTATTTTATACAAACATGAAAAACAAACTAATGTATCAGTGCAGTGTTAAGCTTAAAAAAATTGGCAAAGATTGGAAAGCAGATGTAAAACAAGTTGTTTATAATGATTGGGTAATCTAGAATTCTAGATAGTTAGATTAATTAATACATGTTACTAAGCAGCTACTTTCTATTATTAGTTTTGGCATGAGAAAACCACATGTGTTACGCTATTCATAACTGTAAAACTGCAGAATGAAATCTGTACAATGAGAATGTTAATCACAATCTACTTTTAGTTTATTATTACCAACCAGCTAAAAGTTTTTCACAGTAATTTTCCACTACATACTACCAAAGTATAGACAAAGTAAGGACATGGCATTTTTTATTTAAAAATAATTTATTTATTTGGACTCTAGTTGGGCAAAGTCCATAGCCTTATCAGACTTTAAAATTATGGTTAAAAATGACTGATTTAATTTTAATGAGAACTTACCATATATCCTCTGAGCTGATACCATGTGAATGTAATCCATTATAGGACGCTTTTTATTCAATCTCTTGCCTATGTAATATTTCAAATACCTGTAATAAATGTAACACTTCAGATGCTGTATGCTATGCTTAAATGTTATGTACTGAATGTAAAATTAAATAATATCAGAGCAGGATAATTCTGGCTTAAGCTAGCACCTCCAAACACCAGAATAGTGAAAATGTTGCACAAGAAAATGTCATAATCATAAGTTCAATTTTATAGTAAAAAATATTTACCTGGCTGTTAAAGGCATCATGTCAAAAACTTGATTGGGTCTTGGTATCAGAAGTTGCTTGCTTTGTAAGGGAAATTCATGGTCTAACGGTAACTTTAAGCCGTATTTAGAAGGCTCGTGCAGGCCTAGCCCGACGTCGCCAACTGTTTCCATCTCCATGATGGTGAACAATTCGAGAATATATTTTAAGCTCGGAAGAGTCTCTGAGACGAACCCTCTCACACAGTCCTTCAATCGAATCGTATTATCACATTATCTCTCTGTTCCTTCCCAAGATACGATAGCAAATCAATTTATCAAAAATTAAGATGTAATTTCAGCGTGACACTTTCAGCGTGACACTGTAAATTGAATAATAAATAATACAAAAATGAGAGCTATCTTCGGATATACTATATACTAATCTTTAAGACAAATTTCTCAGACAGAACTAACAAAATTGAAATAAAATTTGAAAATCGAAAATAATGACATGAGAATGCATCTCTGCCATCACAAACCACAATGGAAAAAATTGACGTTTACCAACTGTGCTGTGCTTGCTTGACAAGTGGCTTGACTTGACACTGTCACCAATAGTGATGCCAGACTTTTATTCAAAATTTCTACTATTTAATTTAATCGAATTTTAGAATTGAAACAGAAACGTAAACCAACACTTAAACGTTTTGATATAAAACGACTGTTGACCAATTTGTCTGGTATGACCTAAATCATGATCTGGCTTCGTGTTCTGGTCAGAGGTTTTCGATTTGGAAAGTCTATATTATATCTATGTATCTCTGGGGCTTGATCCAGATTGATCGTCTAAGGTCATCGTTTTACAAGAGAACCAATACTAATCTCTTCTTTCCTAACCAATAGGTATTTTGTGTTAGATTTGGAATCTAGTCCCCTGAATTTGAGAATTCTGTCACTTTGGGGGGGTCAAGGGGGTTTTTTTGAAGCGCCCCCATGTGATTTTAGCTGCCGGAGTAACGTCGAAGTATTTAAAATATTTTTTAAAAATATTGGTAAAGCACTAACTAAACGTGAAACAGAACGTACATTTAGGTAAATTCTAATGTTTATGACGCGCCAGCTGCGCCTCAACTGCGCCACTTTGAGTAGCGTTTTTTAAATTTATTTTACAAAAAACCATGGAGCTCCAGCAGGGGTGGGGGTGGGTGACTCTACAGCCCCACCACCCCCACCCCCTAATTCAGGGTACTCGATTCTAAACCTTACCCGGTATTTTAAAGTGAGTTCGTTCGTTTACTGGTTTGTCTTGTCTTCACGCTTTAATGTCCGATCTTCTGAGGCCACCCGTGGACTAATTTCCGACTTCCACGCAAGCAATGCTGATGGTATCATTTTGATGATTTTCGATGCTTCATTCTTTTGACCATATAAACAAAACATAACACATGGTGACATGAAGAATTATCTAGATTAATATTTATTTTATAAAAGTGCAAAACGAAATTGCTATCACAATCGTGGCTTCGTATCGAAAGATTTGGGAGCTTACGATTGGGTCTGCGGGCCTTAGTTAAAGTTTACAGAATATGGTATGTTACAAAAACTACTAAAATAAAATATTCTTTATATATATTTTTTTTCTGTTATGGTTTTAGCCAAGTTAAAAAATTAAGTAACTCATGTCTCTCTTTCAATTTTTGTGTAAAAGTTCTGCGATTTTAATGAGCGTTAGGCAACACTTTTGTTCTGCCCATTTGCTGGCTGGGTTGCGATTGCCATATAAAAATACATTTTCGCGTTTGTGTATCTGTGGATTGTGTTCCGTCTCCGATAATATAAATGAAGGTTGTTGTTTTTATAATTATAACGAAGTAAATCAATAAAATCAGCTTTATAGAACCCGAAGTTATGGTGATATTACTGTGAATAGTCAAGCTAACAAAGTTACAGTATGGTGTCCATGTGTCGCACGTTATGTTGAAGTGGTAGTTAGCTTACACATTTGGATCGTAAACAATTCTTAAAAATGGATATCCCAGTGCAAATAGCTATAAGGCTGAAGCCACCAAGTCTTGAAGACTCATCCCAGTGCATATTCAGCAATCCTGTGACCCAAATTGTGATTACTGAGAGTGGACAAACATTCCATGTAAATAGGGCTCTGCCTGTGGATTGTACACAAGCGAATCTCTTCAACTCGTTTATGATACCTCAAATTAATTGCTTTCTTGATGGGTGTGATACTTCGGTCGTCGTATTTGGTCAGGCTAAAACAGGCAAAACTTACACTTTATTTGGCCCAGGTCAGTAGATATTTTTTTATTGATTCTGCACATACTTTACCTCTAATGTTAATGTTACACTAATATTATTTTTTCTGATCCTGAGGTTTACTTTATCCTTTCCTTGTAGGAAAACTTTATCAGATGGACACTTTCATGATCTGCATGTATGTAAATAAACTGTCAGCCAATGTGACCCTAGGAATTGCAAATGAAGATGCTCATAATCCTTTTAGTTGATGTGATTATTTAATATGTGTACAACATGGAATGAATATTATATGAACACTATGTTTTTTCAGGTTTTGAATGCATTCATAGTGAATGTGACCAAGGCATTGTACCTCGGTTTTTGTCTGAAATATTTCACAAGCTGAACCAAATGCCCGAGAGGGAATTTATATTACACATAACATGGATGCAAGTTGTGAATAATAACATATTTGATGTGCTGGGAGCTGGCCTGGTGAGGTGCTGCAATGTGGAGGAAGCCTTTCAGTACTTACAGCTGGGATGGCGACAGAGGTGCCAGGGAAACAACCACACTGTGTTCACAGTTAGCGTAGAACAGAAGTGGGTCAGCACCAATGGAGTACTTAACCACAGAATGTCCACTGCTAGTTTCTGTGATCTTGCTGCATACCCCGAGCCAGGGCTATTTGCTCTAGAGAACATAATAAAAGAACTGCTAGCAGGCAATCCACCAAAACAAATAAATTATGACCAATGTATTCTCACAGCCATGCTTAGAGACTCCTTTGGGGGCAGAGCATTTACTTGGGTTATTGGGTGTATCAGTGCAGAACCTGAGGATTATCAAGACACTTTGAAAACTCTTAACCTGTGTTTGTGCTGCAGGGGCATTAAGAACTTTGTTACTGTCAACTTATTTGCTGACAATAATACTCCTGTTTACTCAGATAAGGCAGGATTACCACATGCAGACAATAATTTTAATTTACAATTTGCAACAACTCAGTGGATTAAATTGGTTTCAAATGCAGAAGGGCTATTCAACAAAATTCTACAGTCCAAGTCCTTGTCTGAAGCTGATATCAACCAAGTTAGTGAATGGTTGTTTTTAAAGGCTGAATGTGATGAATGTTTAAATAATGATGCCAGTGTTGATAATAAGGATGCAAATATAAAACAGGGGTTGCCAAGGATAGCTGAAGATACAGAGCCAAGTGAGCCCAGTGAATCAGATGTGGACTCAGACTCAGAGGAAGATACTCATTCTGACACAGTATTCCAAGACAAACTAGAAAAGTTCATGGAATATTTTAGAGAAAAGAATGACCAACTTTTTGCTGATAGATGTGAAGAATATTTAAATCACATTGACTCTGATGATATAACAATATCAGAATTAAGTGGGTCACAATCTTTGCCTGTTATGACATCACAGTCAAATTCTGGGCGAAGAAGAACTATACAACCTGGTGAAAGTTTATCTGGAGCAGAGTTGGAGTTACTGAGAAAAGTTGCAGCTAAAGCAATCTCACCTGAATCTCAAAAGATACTTATAGAATCTCACAAGAAGGATGTTGATCCAGAACCAAAATTAATTGAAAGGGAGCTTCTCAAAATGATTGACTCTCCAAAGACTGAAGAAATATGCAAGAAGTACAAAATGACAAAAGAAAAATACACTCAAAAGCAGATACTGGCCCGAAAACTTTCGAAAGAAATTGGCAGCAGCCAGTCACAGCTAAAGGAACTGATAAATCTTTGTATAGCCAAAGAGAGACTGATAAACGACTTGTCTAAATCGATGTGTCATACACAGAACAAGCATTATTCTGACAAGATAGAATCTAGTTTAATTGATCAGGATACAATGAGGGAAATAAAAAGACATGAGACAAACCTTAAAACTTATAAAAAACAAATAGAGCAAATCAAAAGACAGATAAAGAAAGACGAAAAACGTAAAAATACATTGGACGTTGAGCTTGTTAAAGATAAATTAAAGTTAGATGAACTTTCGGACACATCAGTAGATGTGAAAGACAGGAAAACGAACTCACTAAAACACTTTACACATAGGATAACGCAACTTGACAGTATTTTGAAGGAGAAGACAAATGATTTGGAAACCTTAGAGATGTCCAAAGAAAAAGAGTTGTTGTTAAGGAAAGAAATCAAAAATCTGAGGAAGACCAGAGAGTGTCTGCATGAACAGAGATGCAGTTTAGGAC
Source organism: Noctua janthe (assembly GCA_910589295.1). Classification (NCBI taxonomy): domain Eukaryota; kingdom Metazoa; phylum Arthropoda; class Insecta; order Lepidoptera; family Noctuidae; genus Noctua; species Noctua janthe. The sequence continues at coordinate 8,544,475 of OU342561.1, forward strand.
ATAAGAGAAAAATATATAAATCTCTTTCAGATTCTGAGGTAAGCTACCCAACTGAAAATTGGAAACATTTAAAATTTAAAAAACCCCCATCGCAACAAAGAAAAACGAACAAACATTTGAAAAGTCAATCAAATGGCCGAGCCGGTTTTGATAAAACATGTCTAATTGTAATATACACTTCATGCGCTTTAATTTGATGCTTGCGTATATTTGAAAATATTCGATTTTTCATACCCATTTTTATCCCCCATATCTAATAAATGGCTGCACCGATTTTGATAAAACGTATCTAAGAACCATCGCCAAGAAACTAGCTTTCAAATAAAAAAAACTGCATCCAAATTGGTTCACTCGTTTAAGAGCTACAGTGCCAGAGACAGACACACACACACATTGTGGTCAAACTTATAACAACTTTTGCGTCGGGGGTTAAAAATTGGAAACATTAAAATAAAGTTGTCCAATAATTTTTGTATCATAAATCAAACTATCGTTTTAGGAGCGCAAACTGCTGGAATGTGAAGAAGCTATAGAAGCAATCGACACGGCAATAGAGTACAAAAACAATTTAATTTGTGGCAAGTCACCATCAGCTTCTCTGTCTGATTCTCAAGACAATAAAGACTCGAGGAGTAGGGGAGAGCAAATGTTGATGGCACGGCTTGACAAACTGTCACATGATGAGATGAAAACCTTGCTTTATAGGTATTTCCAAAAGGTAAGATTCCTAAATCAATACTAATATTAAAGAGGTTTGTAAGTTTAGATTTAGGGGGCAATCTTCGGAACTACTGATCCGATTTCGTAAAATTCTTGCACTAATAAAGGAAAGGAAATAATAATAAATTTATTCACGAATTTGAGACAACCATACAGAGTAACTTAATAATAAACACAAAGTGGACAGATAGTTGAATGTGAATTGGTACAATATAAAGATGGTTTGGCTGTCTTTAGACTGATTCGCCCTATCCCCTCGTACTAGTATAGAATGTATCACGAGCGGATAGTCTTCCTCAACTTTAGAACAACAGATTCCCACAAGGTTCCAGTTACAAGTCACATAGCAACAGTTTGATAACATACTGTATAGGTAATAAGTCTTAGTACAGATAATTATGTTAATTAAGTTACAAATTATTGGAATTGTCTGTGTTTGGGTATGGGTATATGTATATGTGTATATGTTTTATATATGTTGCTGTATGTGTGCAGTTAGGTGTGCTATATTGTTAATTTATTTATGTGCCTTGTTTATAACAGCGTTTTATAGTAGATTTTCAGTGCTGTTGTAGTCTAGTGCTTTCAGATATTTTTCAATAGCTTTTTTGCATGTTTGGCTATCAAGATTCTTAAATTTTAGATCTTTACTTTACTTATTTTGTTGTAAAGGCTAGGACCAAGATAATTGTGAAATTTGTGTGCAAAACATGTTCTAAACTAATGGGAAGTTTCCGACCACAACACGAGCGAAAGTATAATAATCAAGTCGAATATTCGTTTTATTACTTACTTTAGTCAGACTAACGCTTTTATTTCACATTTATTTTGGTTTAGAAGTAAACTTCACTACTCAAAAAACTGCCAGTAATACTAGTATGCAGTTTTGTTGTTAGGCAGAGGTGTTGCTTATTTAACGATAACACACGTTTATTTAACGATTTTACCATGTGTTTGTATATCTTTAGCGGCGAGCGTTAGAACGTTATATTTTCGTTTATAGTATAGCGATACCATTATCCCGCAAATGGTTTTCTATATTCAGCCTGTATTTTTGTGAATATTTTGAAAAAAAAAATGTAGTTGCTTTGTTATCGTTTGATGACATATGAACTTTACACTTATTTAAATTGTTTTTAGAATGACCATTGACTTCGTAAAAATATTGATGCTGCAATGGAAACTAAACTTTGTCTCTTCACTCAAGGTGGTGGATTTACGTGGCGCGTGTGCCGCGCTCGAGGCTGGTGTGGCTTCGGCAAGCGAAGAGGCGGCGGTGTGGCGCGCGCGGGCTGCGGCCGCGTGGAGGCACGCACAGCGTCTCAGACCACATGCTCATTCCAGGTAAGGCAGAGGCTTATGAGCTTCTTTTCATTTCACAAAGAGCATCTTGTATTAAAAATACCAGTGGCGTTGACAGGCATCTATTGTTCCTGAGTGTAGACGCAAATTCGACTTGCTCATATAAGAAGGCTGACATGCGCGCGTCCCAGTTGTGGATTACAATCCTGACTTGACGATATGAATGCAATTATATAAATACTATTCTTCTAATATTTTTTCTTTTTTCGTTTCAGGCACTTTCAATCGTTCCATAGATGTCTGGACGGAGGCAATGCGGAGAGGGCATTGTTTCTGGGCATGACGACTGATTCGGAGACTTCGGACGATGCTATGCGATTAGTGGATCGTATGAAGCAGCTTGCGCGGTGCCCTCCGGTAAATTACTTAAAAATACTTTTTCAAAGTTATTACCTATAAAAATGAAAATCCATCAATTCGATTTACATTCTGTTAGTTTTAAAACAATATGTGCGGTATTATTAATATGCTTTTTTTAATTTCCATTCCAGCCACCTGTAATACCTAGTCAAAACCTGCGACAGCTCATGCCAGCAACAAATCTGCCAGTGGCTAAGGTCACAAAGGAGAAGAACAAACTCATCATAGTACAACAAAATAAAAAGCACTGATATTTGTACATAATTTTATTTGTCGTTATCAATTTTATCTTCATATACGTTTTTATGAAATATATAAAGCTTTTTATCGAACTAGCAATGTAGTCGTAGTATGTAATTATGAATTCTATTCTATTCTACTTTTACTATGCTATTTTAACATCACATTTTTAAACATCACTGTACATAATTTTAATGATATTCGTACTTATAAAGTTTGTATATATATTTTTTCCAATAATTGGTTCTAGTTAGCGTGTATAAAAATATATTTATCAACATTCTTCTCAGGTATACATTCAACTAGATTCGAGCAAAATAAGATCCTAGTATGTTTATTCTAAAACAAAAATAAATTGATTGATCTAAATAGTTATCTACGTATTATTTACACTACCTAAGGTATTTAGATACTCCCTAATAAAATCCTTACTCATGATTGGAAATTCCAAGGTATGCATAATATCCCTTCTGATAAAACTGAATAGTAATGGGTTATGTAAAGGACTGTTCCATGAAGTTTCTGAAACAAGAAAAATATACTTATGACTTATGAGTCGTCAAAGAGGACTATGAAGCGAGCGAGGCAAAGAGGACATGAGGACTTATGGCCAGAAAATACAAGAGACAAAAATAATGAGATGAGGAAAACTAAAGGATGATTTCCACCAAACGGCTCGCATCGCTTCGGATCGAGAAGGGTACGGCGACAGCCCATCGGGTACGGCGACAGCTCATCGCGTCCGGCAGGATGTCGATCATACGATCGGCTCCGTACCGTTGCTTGTGAAAGTATCCGTTTCTGCGCCTAGTCAAATAGTTTCCATTCCTACCGTGTCGGATACGACAGGCGAACGGAGCCGATCACGCGTCGCAGCATACTTTCGGTTACGATCGTGTCGCGGAAGACGCCCGCGGTCAAGCTGCTGTGCGCGGCTTAGGAATATAGACTTTAAATACTGTGTACACGATTTAATATCGTTTAAAGATTGGAAAATCTGCGATCCGATGCGATGCGAGCCGAGCCGTTTAGTGGAAATCATTCATAAGGGGCGATCTGTGCCTAAAATTGGGACAATTTAGGTTGTCAACATGTTTTTGCAAATTAACCAATTAGCAAATTTATTTTGCATATTCCAATCTTTTTTCATTTGGAAGTCTGTAATTATTTTAAAAGAACTCTTCGTTTTTTTTTAATAGTTTTATTTGAATCGCGATTTAAATCATTGATTAAAATCATGTCAAGCCTGGCTTTATTGTATATGGGAATTGTATAAAAAAAACAAAATGGCAGCATTGGTTCGAACTATGACTAAACAAGTGAAAGAAAAGATTAATGGTGTGAGGAATGATAAGAAAGAGAAGGAGTAAATGATGCCATGACGTCAGACCGGGGAGAATCGAAGAGTAAAACGTGTTGCGCCGACCCCAAATAGACTGGGACAAGCTAGGAAGATGATGAATTTTTCCTACTATGGCCACGCGCCAAAAGACATTGCTGCACCATAAGTTGGAAAACTCATCTGGATATATTACCCCATGCAGATTAGAAATCGAGCCGTAATAACAATATTTACCGCATGCAGTTGCTCCGTACGCGTAAGTAATCTTTGACAGCACGAGATCATATACGCAGGAGTGATGCTGTCGTCCTTTTGGAGGTCCAGAAGACCGAACCGCTGCACAACTTCTTTGTGGAGAGCTTTTTCCACATGCTTGTTTCTGTAATAAATTACAATTATTTTTTTCATATGTCGCCACCAGACTTATGCAGGAAGATGATGATGGTCACTACTAAACTTCTACTTCTTTCGTAACCTATTTGCGAGATTATAAAGAACAGTGGAGGTAACACACAGTAGTCCAAGCTCTATTGGTCAGTAGATGTACAGAATTGTCTAAAAAAGGCGCCTTTCTCGACTCCTTGGCGAGCACTGCGTGCACAACCATCAAATCAAAGCAAATCTCACAACTGCGCTTAGAACTTACATGCTGTATTCTGTCATCAATTGGGTTGCTTCGTCCAAATGCTTTGCAATGAAAGCTATTAGTTCTTCTGCTGGGCAAGAGGATGGGGTAATGAACTGACCCGTAGGCGATACCATTAGTGGGCCCGCCTCACTGAAATAAGAATAAAACATAAAAATTGGAATGCACAAACGAGAATGGAAATTCAATTTTTAACAATTGTTTTTTTCCAAAAAGATGTTGTTCGATTTGTATGGACTGCATTTCGTATATCCAACCCCAGTGAGGAAATGGAAGAAAAAAGTAAAGTAGCTGAGGTTCTTGGCGCCCAACGTGGGGCAATGAGCACTTGTGGGCGCCAAATACTCCAGTATAAATGTTTGGCGCCAACCATATGTCTCTTTTAGTTGATATGGTGGATCTTTTAGCAGGTGGTCTTAATCGGCTAACTAACGCTGCTTTATCAATACATATAATATAATCTTGCTTTATACCCACAGATTATTTTTTATTAAATTACCAACAAACTCCAAAAGTACATTCAAGCACTATATAAGGGGGATGGGACAAACCATGTTAAGTCAGAAATAAACATGCAAATAAATATACTTACGGTTCAATTACTATTTCGTATTTCTGCAGAGATTCAGGCACACCTGACGGAAACTTACTACCACGACCATAGAAATCGCCTATGGAAGTGATCAGCTGTCTCAAATGACTGCAGTACTGATGTGCAGATACTTTAGGCATGAATTTTCTGAAAAAAAAAATTACTCTCTAACTCGGTTTGTTTGATGTATTAATGGCGTACGTAACATTTATGCCCGTTTTTACAAACCCGGTTTACGAAAACGGCCACTAGAACAATATTAATCAGGAAATTGTAAATCTTACCTACGGCATATGTGTATTTCTCTCAATATACTGGACAATGCTTTTTCATAGTTTGGTATCATCACTAAGGCACTATCTTCCTGGCTCACCTTTTTTATGAGCTGTAAAAAAAGGAATATAATATAATACAACAGAAAGATATGTTTTATTAGTATTTATTAGTAGCTTATTTTCTTTTACTTCTCTTTGGTGTGAATCTTTTAAAATGTAAACTTTTAGTTGAAACAATGAATTAGTATAATACTTTATCAAGATAGGGTACAATACATGTGTATGCTCACCGATAACCACTCATTTCGTACGTCCATTATACTGAGGAACACATCTCCGTCTAGACTGACCCCAGTGAACTGCCCCAGCGCAATGGTTCTGCCTGAAAAGATAAACTTTCGCGTCGTCTGAGGCCTCACGATGATGGAAAGTGAAAAAAGTCTGTCTGAATATTACATAATATACCAACCTTCTAAATTAACCATAGTATTAGGATGCTGTGAAGCTAAGGCAACTAAGCTCTGCAAGACCCCTCTTATATGGCTCATATTCCAGCAGCTGTCGTATTTCACCTATAATTAATGCATATTAATAAAGTTTTATCAGTTTATCAGTATCTTTTTGATGGAATCCCATTACAGATTAATCCCTTGGGTTTTTGGTAAGCTGTTTCCATGTCAATGTCTATAATCTTTAGTGTTTGATAATATTTAGAGAGCCTGTTTTACAAGTGTTCAGATAAGCACTATCGAAAATCAAAATCCCAAAAGTTTGTATGAAATTATCTGTCAGATAACCTATACTTATCCTAGGTCATAGAAAAGATCATTACTGTGTTTTATGATTAATGCAATATAGTAACTCTGTAAAGCAAGCTTTTGGTGTAAACAATGGTATATATGATTATTGAACTTTTATAATGTAGTATACCAACTTGATTAATACCATAAGTTTTGCAAAGGGTGTCTATCAAGGAGCGCACTTGGTCCCTTGTTGCAGCTGCTGCCTCATATTTGACCTTTGCGTCACTGCTGTTTGCAAATACCCATTCCCTGCAATATATCAAAGAAATATATATATTTTTAATAGAATCTTACATTTTCCTTGCAATTCAATTATTTAAAAAAGGATTTATTGAATGTTAAGTTTTAACAGTTGACACACTACTTCAATTAGTAATCAACATATTATAACAGCAGGGCTGGTAAAAGCCAGGAGTTCATTGTTACCAGAGAGATGATATCAATGAGAAGTTTCATCTTAATCTAAACTTTTTTGATTGAATATGCTAATCTTAACTTACACAATATTAGCACTAGCCTTCTTCTCCACTACTTTCCTCTTCATTTTAGACAAATCAAATTCTTTATCATAGTCTTCATATGCACGTGTAAAATCATATTTTCCTCCTTTGCCGAAACCCATTTTGCTGCAAATTATAAATGTTATCATTTAGATGTTTAAATAAATAAATAACTAACACTTATATGAAATCAAGAAATACTGCTTTGATTTTAAGTTAACTTTGCAGGGGAACTTAATCTAATGGGAAAAATCAATACCTTATTAGTTTCTATTGCTTAGTGTCAATCAACTAACAGCTTATATCTAAGTGTGTTTACAGATTCAAATAAATACAAATGAATAGATAAAAGATATGGTTTTGGACAAGCATCTTGATACAAACCTTAAGGTTGATTCTTTTGGCCTGTCAGGTATCTTATCTATGTACTTAGTGGAGATAGCGCAGGCATTGAGAACTTTGACTACAGTCTCTCTCACATTGTTACTGTTTAACTGAATTTTTATGAGCTTGAATTCACCTGAAAATTTGAAAGAAATCATTTATTTATTAAGTTAAGAATGAAGAATGGCCCTTGCCCAGCATTGGGACATACTAGGTAAAGTAAACATATAAAAATAAGAATATAATATGTACCTACTCCTAAGAAAATAACAATTCAACCTCAACATGACAAGGATTTTTTTTATTAAATTATGAATGTTTAAAACAAATTTACATTTTTCACAGGCTTAAATACAATATAACAAGTAAGTTATAATTTGGATAACAATAAGAATATAAAAAAAGCTATAATAGTTACCATCAGGCATATCTTTTTGGCGCAAATAAAATGATAATGGAGGAACAGACATTCTTTTACTGGATTGTTGGGCTTCTATAAGTGCACTCAGCTGTTGCAGAGAATTTTCATTGATTTTCTGAAACAGATAGTGATCAGAAATATAAATATAATTACTTAGTGTAAGTTTGGTTAAAGTAAACAATACCCAAACTAAAAATAGCTGAAGAAATTCAGTCATAGCTTCATGTAAGTGTCACAAAACAAGTGAAGTAGCAGACTGAATGCACCAATATGCCTATATAAGACATCAGTATTTCACATGGAAGGTTCAATATCTGTTGAACTTGTAAATTATTTTATCTTGAGTATTAGCAAATAATTCTGTTTCCATCCTCTGTGTTATACTGTTGTTTACCTATATATTTCAGTTGGTCATGGAACTACAACTAGAATGATTTGTTAACTTACTCTTTGAGTTGGATATTTTCCAAAGAGATCGGGATGAACGCTGAAGTAAAAAGGCCGTAGGGCAGTGGACACTTCCGCAGAACTTAAAAATCTGCATACCGGACGAATGGTACACGTACCACTGCAACATTTTACAATTATTTATAGACTAAAAGTTAAACACTCCTAAAAACCTCACATGGTAACGATCCGAATTAAACTTCTTCAAATAGAGTAAAAACATCCATTGAAAATAACCGAGGTTGAACTAAGCTCAAAACTAACCATATTTTTGTTCTGCTATACATTTTTAATTAATTTGATTCTTAATTATACAAAAATCACATTTAGCAGTTACACATGAAATTTGCGCATTAGAATATGCGAAATTATCCCATCTTTGTTAACAACTACATTTTTTCGGAAACGACCCTGAACTTGGCGATATATTTTCAAATTAGACTTTTGTCTTTTGACGTTGACAGTGACAGTTGATGTTTATGAGATGATATTCTAGTTAGTCGCAGGAAAACGTTTTAAAACGCTGTTTCAAGTTTTTTTTTTATAAAAATAATTATTTTGCTGAAATGAAAGATAACAACTTGGCTTATCGGAGGTACTTACCCATATTTCATCAATTACATATGCTGAAGTCAGATGTAGAAGAGAGTGCCTATTACATTTTTAAACAATATAAAAAACATTTAAAAATATAAAAAATTGTAGCCCACCGGTATCGGGAACAGGGTCCAAGCTACCGGCGGTAAGGGCTCCAGAGAGAGGAACCTCCTAACAATATGAGCCGTGTCCAGGAGTACCGCTTTCTGAATCAAACCCTTGGTCATGGCTTCCTAACGAGAGCCTCCTCAGGTATTGGTCGAGGCTCTTGGCAATTAAGCCATGGGCTGATACAACTATTGGCACAATGATCGCTGAGTCGACATCCCACATGTCGACAACCTCGTGAGCCAAGTCAAGATACTTGATTTGGAGTGCCTATTATCTTTATCATTTAGCGACCACAGTTAATAAATAAATCCGAGCAACTAGGAATCTTTATGATAAATTAAACAGCACTTGGTTTGCTCTGGAGATCGAAACCATGCTCAGGAATCGGGTAGTCGCACTTTGTGAACAGGGTGGATGGTGCGGTCGTTCGATGAATTTTGATTTATTTTAATTAATTAGTTGTTTCTCTGATTCACTTATAAACTTGTTTTAGACTATCCTTCTTGAACGCGGCGTTGATGATTAATTTAATAAGTAAGTATACAATATATTATAATAGAGTGTCCCGCCGTTTCATTAGCCAGATAGAGTCCGACAGGCTGGACGTTTACATCAGCCAATAAGAAAATAGGGAAATTAGGTGCTTATCGATTTGTGGCTCCTACGAACATATAAATGATTGATCAATACAATTTTGTGCCTAAGCTCGTACAGGTCTTAAGGTCTAGGTAATGCCACAGAAAAGTACGTACCAAGGTACGTACCTATACTTGAAAAGTTTACCTATATATTTTCCGCGAATATATACGTGCTTATACTCATAGTAGGACGTGTTTGTTTGTATTGTAATGCATAATGTAGTCATACTGTAATTAAGATGATATACCGCGGAAACAGAAGACAGGAAGATATCGCTAAATGATGTAAGTTGGAGGTTAATGTTTTAAATGATCATAACAGGTGAGCAGCGGATTGGCTGTCGGCTGGCTGAGATAAAATCTGAAGGCTGCGCGTGCGGCGGCGGCGGTGTCGGCGCTGCGCGGCGGTGAGCCGGTGACGCAACGCGCCGGCGCAGACGCGTTAGCGCCGCGCGCCCTCGCGCCTCGCGCCTCGCCAGCGCGCAGCCTGCCACTCGCCGAGCTGCTTCATAATTGTTACACAGACGAGTTCAATAATTAAGCGATAAATATACCAGCAGTGGCGGTGAGAGGAGGGCGGCAGTCGAGCGGCGGCCGCGTTACGTACCACACACCCGCACCGAGTGATGGACCCGAAGCTCATTCGACATTTTTCTATCGGACGCCGTAGGAATCTCACCGGACTGGTTCCCGCGCAACGCTGCGTTAGTGCGCCGCTCTGGTGAACCCTTTCGCTTGTAAATGTGCCGATATTTACATATGCGCGCTCGATCTCGCGTCGAACTTTCGATCTGCGCTCGCGCCTCGCGGTTGAGTAGTGAGCCCCGCGACCTGGCAGCCGCTGGCGACTGCGAGCCGCCGCCGCCACCGCCGCCCCAGCGCGCGCTACTGCTGCACGACGTGCGATGACCTACGTATGTCAACATCAACATATCACACTCTGTGTACACTATTTACATTCAATGATAAGCTTATTGTTTACTGATCTTAAGGTTAATAAGTTTTCTGACTCTATTTACTTTATTTTGCACTTTGAAGTTGTAAACTTAGGTATAGGTACCATTGGATGTAACGTCCATTTACGTCCTGCGGCGTTAATGGAAGTAGTAGTAGTAGTAGAAAGAACTAGAATAAGTAGACGTGATCAGATGAAATGGGCTTCATTGACTATACCTATGGTGGCAATCAATCTCTACATTTGATGGTACCTAACACTTTAATCTCAGCAATACACATGGGTATTTAACAAACAGAAACAAAACAAGCTAATAGATTTAACACTTCAACGTATTGAAATATAATTACTACTACCACAACTAAACAAGTTATAGAAACATTACGTAGATATAATGTTTATGTGCGCAAACAAATTCTGAGAAGATCCAATGTCCATTCGTATTGATAATACACAAGTTACTACATAGATACGAGTATGTAAATTATTACCTTGTTCCAATTAAATCACAAACAGTAAATATAAATGGTGACGTTTTTCGGTGAAGCAGCTATCAGAGCGACTCCGAATGACGTACCTTCACGTACCTACAGGAAGTACAGGTTTGTTTACAGGACACAACAAGATGTAAATAACCAATTAATAGAAACACAATTTCAATGAAGTATACATAACAGGAAAACGAGGGATGTTGATATAAATAAATGATCTACTTGCATTTGCATGTCCATTTTAAAAACGGTCTACCAATGGTAACTCGTTATTGGTCGGAATTCTCGGCATTGGTCTTCTAAACGGTGTTCTGAACTTCCAAATACAATAATGAGTGTCTATATGTATTGAGCTATACACACTGGTAGCCAGGACTATACGAAGCGATGCATGTAGAATACTCACACAATATGATAATAATTCAGGCTCTTCTAGTTTTGGATGTATCGTGAACTAGAGTGTCCGTTGCACATGACATGTGCATGATAGCTGTGAAACAATGTGGATGTTATATGGTATCAACTGGTTTTTAGAACTGGTAGGAGTCATCCGAGGTGAATTCGTCGTTACTAAAGATAGGTTGCCCATAACGCTTGAGCGCTCTCGCGCTTTTTGAGGCTTTTTCGGTCCATCTTTTTTGTTTTCTCTGCTGAGTTATTTAGGTGACTAACAGGTTGCAAGGAGTGACTGCCATCTAAGCCACACGCCCTAAAAACGCGCAGCTCTACAACAAATCAAAATCCTCCTTTTGGCTATGTCGCAGTCGGATAATAAGGACTCATATTGGAGCTTTTACACTTTATGGTCATATATTCTACCACGTACCAGTTTAAGCTAGTTTAGATGTATAACAGTCAATGGTTGTTACTGGGAGAAGATGCTGAAGTGATGAGAATATAAATTAAAGATCTACAACAGCTGATCGCGAAAGTGGAAGAGCATCCCATGTTTAGTCTTTTTCCAACTATGTGGGGATTGCCTTCCAGTCCAACCAAATGCAGCTGAATACCAAGTAGTACCACAGTACAGTGCATGAAGCGACTATGTGGCCACCTATCTTACTGCGCTTGACTTTCAGGCTACTGACCTACCGTTGCGACTGTCAAAGATCTACAAATGACAGCCGGGATCAACAGCTTAACATGCTTTCCGAGTCAAGGAGAAAGAACCAGTATAACATACCTAATTGTCATGACGTTCCTTGCAAGGTAGTTACTGCTCTTATCTCAAAGCTTTGACGTCATAAATGTCATAAACAAGATGAACGAAGCTCTACTGCTTTTAAGGCTGAATTAGCTTAACTATTGCTGTAACTGTGAGTGGGGAAGTCTAATGTCACTTTTACAAAAAAATACGAAGAGTCAACGAACGACCAATCTATACAACATCACGCCTGTAATCTCCGAAGGTTTGGTGTACCTACAGTACAGTACACCACTGAACCCACATTTCGCGAGTTTTGTTATATTTTCCGTAGTACATAGGACGAGCTGGGTTGCGCAGGTCAGATAGTAGGCAGTTGCTTCATTCCAAATACTGGTAAAATAGATAAATGTATATAAATAACCAATTTAATGCTACAAAAATACCTATTGGAGAAAGTTAAAGCTATTTGTACGAAATTTTTGTAACAAATATGTGTACATCATCATCTGCCTCGCCTTTTCCCAACTATGTTCGTGTCGGCTTCCAGTCTAACCGGATGCAGCTGAATACCAGTATTTTCCATGGAGCGACTGCCTATCTGACCTCCACAACCCAGTTAGTACTCAGGAATATGATACCCCTTGGTAACACTGGTTGACAGACTTTCAGGACACTGACTACCTGAAAAGACTGTCTAGAAATTACAGCCGAGACTAACGGCTTAACTTGCTTTCCGAGGCACGGACGGTAATAAATATGTGCCTACCATAGAAATTGCGATAGCCCTGTAGTTTTAAAGGCATTCATTGGAAACCAGAATCATGGTCATGCATGTTTCTCTGTATTTTTAATCAATATGTATTGTTGAAATTGTTAAACAAAGGTTCATCAACGAGCATTGTGTATTTAAAGTACCCTAGGTCGTGTTATAGGTAATCTATAAGTACCTCGGCAGGAAAAATACACATATTTCATTAATCCAATTGTTAATATAATCAGAAGAATCGTTGTTGAAATCTACTGGCATTAGCAACAGAAAAGAATGAAATGAAAACACATTGTAGGTACAAAATGCTTCGCGCGGTTCTAATCCATGTTTGCTTAGGAGTTCTACTCATGGTTCATGTGAAGTTCTCGTTAGTCTACAAGTCGCAATTTGAGGTCTTCGGACAATTCCCAGGTCAACAAAATTGAGTTATCCCACCAAGAATTTCTTTGTAGCAGCCCCAGCCCGGAGTCCGTATTTGTACCAGGTATATGGCAATAGGCTCGCCTAATTCTATATAGGACTCAAATATAACGGGAAGAGATTACAGGCGTGATGTTATGTTGTGTTATGTAGCCAGAAGTCCTCCCATCCATAAGGTTCTACATTCCCCCGTCAAGCTGTAACTATGAGGATGAAAAAGACAAAGGATTAACTGTCGACAGACTAACTGTGTCCAAGATGTACTTCACTATTCATCTTGGACATCTGCCTGCGCTAATATCAATAAAACATTCTTCTTTGTGTTATTATAATCTTAGGCATCGCTTTTTGTAAATGTGACGCACAGTGTTATGAAAATATTCGTAACCAATGAATCTATAAACTTCAGATGATAATCTAGGTACATCTGTGTTATTTAGGTATTCTATTAGTATATTTTCCCAGTCACATCTTTTGCTAACTCTTTCAGTCTCAATTATATTTAGGTACTTGAAAAAATAAAGCTTTTCTGCAGAAAAACTAAGCTTTAGTTTTTCTGCAGAAAAGCTTTATTTTTAAAATAGTTTGGTAAAGCATTTGCTTTTTTTCTTTTTTTTTGGTTTTCCTAACATCAAGCCCGTATTTAGTCGAAGGCAGGGTTCCCCACATTTGCGCAATGTATGTGCAATTGTGCATGTGACACCTTTGTGGTTTTCCTTGTCACCCTATTTTAATCCTTATCTTAGAAAAGCAACAGGATCTTCATCTCTCGTGTTCTCATTGTCTTTGCGTGAAAATTATTTGTCAATGGATATAACCAAGTAGTGTCATGGGTAAAAGAAGCTTCGGCTGGTAGTCTGCCACGTGACGGAAGAACGTGACGGTGAAGGCTTAAAGCCGTGGCAAAAATGTTGCAGTTCTAGACAATTAAAGGATCTTGGCTTGTATATAGGCTGGCTGACAGGTATGTTTGACATATTATTATAGAAATTTCAAACTTCCATGTAAAGAGAACCAAGTGTTTGTCGAAGTCGACAGGATAAGTTGGGTAAATTGATTGTCTCTTCAAGTAAATTTCAAGTTACAAACTATTTGATTCTGAGGTTATAGTCATAAGAATTGTTTAACGATTATTTATACATGACATAGAAAAGTTTGTACAAATAATAACAGCCGCTCGGATCGATCTTTAGGTTAAGCCGTGCTTGCCTAGGTTGGTCTGTGGATGGGTGACCACCCATTACATACCGAGTTTCCTCCGTGCCTCGGAAAGCACGTTAAGCCGTTGGTCCCGGGTGTCATTTGTAGATCTTTGACAGTCGTTAGGTAGTCAGTGGCCCAAAAAGTCTGACAACTAGTCTTACCAAGGGGTATCGTATTACCCAGTACTAACTGGGTTGTGGAGGTCAGATGGGCAGTCGCTCCATGGAAAATACTGGTATTCAGCTGCATCCGGTTAGACTGGAATCCGACACGAACATAGTTGGGAAAAGGCAAGGCAGATGATGATAGAAAAGTTTGTACAAATACAAGAAACTATATTTAGGTACTTAAATGGTTAGCATATACCTACCTACCTACCCTTCATATGGTCACAAAGAATCTGTTGGTTTTTGCCAAGGAAATATTTTATTATTTTATTTTAATGAATATTATGTTATTATTTTCAGTTCAATTCTTGTGAATTAGGTACCTAACTAATTGTAGGGCAATTTATTTTAAAAATGTTTATATTATCCTCTCAATTCATTCGGTCACTAGCCTGTTTGATAGTGCAATATCCTTAATATTTCCTTTATGTAATTATGTAGTTACAAGCTTCAGCTGTGAAATGTGGACAAAACACGTAATCGTGAGTAACAAAACGCCAGTGTAGGATTGGTGGGCACCAGACCGTGGAGACAGAAGGCCTTCATGTCCACGCTTCGGCGGCTCCATTGACGCCTCCTCTTTTACGCAGACAATTATACTACTACCTATGTACACAGTGCATATACTTAGCTGTGTTTAATTGTTGTGGTAAATAAGCGGTTAGATTTAAACTAGAAATAATAACTTAGAAGGACAAAACTAAGCAGAAAATGTCAATGCAAAGAAAGTCGCGAATATTTTTGCAAGTAGGTATCCCATGAAAACATCTTATTTTCCTTTAACAGTTAAAATAACCAGCCAGCCCATCCAAGTCCACAGTTATCTAAACAAACACAAAAACAAAATAAACAAACGCTACCAATTATATTTGTGTAGAGTGTAACGTGTCAACAAGTTGACGTGAAGTAGTTAGAAGCCCTTCGCAGGCTTTGTCTCAGCAACACAGTTCCACGCAGGTTCTTAAGAGGCAGGTTTGGACCTCGCCGTGTAGCAACGAGCCCGGTATGTGTGTGTGTGCGATACTCATTTGTGCGCGAACCGGTCCTATAGACTCAAGCCACCGTTCGATTCAACCACATAATTTAAATAAATGATAAAGTCTCATGCTGTGTTTCACAATTAAAACTATTAAGGCCGACGGAACGCTAAGATTTCGTTTGCCCGTTACATAATTAGAAAGCAACAAGTGACAGAGAAGTAACTCGATAAAACAAGAGCAAGTACTGGCGAGTAAACATGAAAATCGCAATTCTAACATCCTGCAGATCAGTTTAGAGAAATCTGTCTAATTTTCATAATGTTAATAACTTACTACGTCTTTACTACCTGTTAAACAGGCTGGATTTATAGGTTTAAGTTAACTTCAGAGATGTGTTGATCAGTAGTTCTGTGTTTAACCGTTTCATTTATCAGCTTCCGTCTTTATCTTTTTATCTGATCTCTCGCGTGTGCGGAACCAACCTGTCCAGGCGTACGGTACATGTTTTCGTCATTATGTGATACCGTTGGTACTTGCTATTGTTGATACAGATTACCGTATGAATTAGAGTACATTAAGTTACAACACTTTGTTATTCTTCGTGTAGATCTTATCTTCTCGATCGTTTTCGCTAACGGAGTGACCTCAGCTTTAACTAATACCAATTTAAAGCATGGCCCATCTGAAATTCACTTATTAAGATTACTTAAAACCCCTTAACTTATGTATTTGAGGTAGTATCTTAACAGCATGTTCAAGGTAGACAATTGTCCGAACTCTCTTCTAATATTTTCTTCTGCAATGAAAAGGAAAGCCTGCCAAACTTGCTTGGAAAACGTTAGCTCTGAAGAAAAGTTTTATTTTTATTTTATGTTAAATGGGCCTACTCTTGACCTCAATCTAGTCCTGAGGACAGAGATGAGGTCGAATATGCAACAGTAATGTTCTGGAGCTAAATGTCAAAGTGTGTACAATTAGCGATTTGTAACTCATCGTCTACGACGACCACAATAACACGTTTCTCATAGTTTTCTCGTAGTTTAGTGAAAATGTCGAGTGCTGACTGAGAAGTATTTTCCACTACTTTACTACTTATGCTTAATATTAGCTGTACTCAGGTTTTGTAGCTAAGTCCTATAGAAAGTCCTACTCAATGTATGTGTTAGCAATCTGGCAACCGTACTGGATCAATTGTCATATTTTTAAAAATTTGTCGTAGTTTTCCAATTTAACAAGAGCTGAAAACGTTTTTAGAGGTGCTGCTCATTTGGCATAATATAATCATAAGTGTAGTATAGCTAATATTAATTACAAACTATACTTCCTAGGTTCCTAGTAACTGTGGGATGGAATTAAGGGTTACTTAGGGACATTTTAGAGACATTTTGCCAAACTATATAGTTCCAATATGTTGGATTTTCTAACTGAGTGTGGACTAATCTATCTTAATATCAAAATCTGAATAAAAATAATAGCACGTATCATTATTCAGGTATATTTTACATTAAGGTTTCTTAAACATGTTTCGCAGTTGTATTTTTACTACGCTCGGTCACAAGCCGACTTTATCAGACCCGTTTCACGTTAGACTTATCAAGTGTGACATTAGCGGTTAATTTTCAAATTTCTCAGTATTGCTCTTTGAATGGATTAAGTTTTATTTTCGGTCGTGATATTATATGTTTTAGCATAACGAGTTCTTCAAGGTTGAGATGGGTTAGACGCATTATCACTTGACAATATGGATGTCCTCCTGTCATTCAGACGAAGTATACCTTTTTTGTCGTGTTGTGTAGAATATTCGATATGTTATCAGTCTTCACGTTTGTTGTGAGTGATTAAAAAGAAACAGTTTATTTTCTTAATTTAATTGATTGCACGGTGATTTTCTTTAAGGAATCTATGATGTCAGAGTGTTGGTATAGTAGTATGGGTCGCGTTATGTCGCGCGGACACTATGAGAGTCAACTGAGGTCAACTGTATGGTGCTAGAGGCAATACGAACTATCCGCGCTGGGCCGTACAATGTTGCAGTCTTTAGATACTGCACATTACGAGCACACGTGTCACATATGACACTAGTACAGGTATCTTACGAGCCCACAGCGAGTTTACTAGTACAGAATAATAAATAATAAAAAAAGTTTTAGTGTAGAATCTCACGATATTTAAAATGAAAGTATGAAATTCTCTGTTTTTACGAAGAATTACAAACATTTGAAACTGCAATGAACAGCTAAATGTAGGTACAAACTTACATTCCCAACTTTGGTATTGTATTGTAAAATACACATAATCAAAAACAAAGACTTCCCAGTAAGTTCACCTGACACTTAATTAGATACCCGCATTTCAATAGAAGGCAAATATTGCATGATTGGCACTTATAGGCTTATAGTATTCAAATACTAAATTATGTATTTCGGCACGTTTTCTTGCCGTCATTATGTTTCAAACAAGAGTCTTTGACGTGCTCCTAATCTAAAATATTATATCCTCGCTTTAATTATGTCAATGGCAGTTTCTAAGAAATGTTAATTGATGTAATTGGCTAGTGTAAAGTAGGTAATCCTCGCGCTATTAAAAACTGAGTATTCCCCAGTATATTGTTGTATAGAATATTGAATGAGACTCTATTAAAAATTTTTCCTTATTTTTAGAACCTGTTTAATATGTCAACATTATTTAAATTATATTAGCAGGCAATATAATTGTCTCAATCAGGTATTATCTCCATTTTTCTCTTATATTAATTTAGTGTCCCTATTATAATATATTATGTAGATACCTACTCACCTATAATCAAGTGTGAGGTAAAAATAAAATCAGTTTTAGTAAATTGGTTATTTATTTAAAATCAAAGTGATAAGTAATTTTTCATGTAAATGACGGGTTCTTTAAGAATCAACTCACGTGAATAAGTATAAAACATGGTTTGACGTTGACTTAGACAAACGGTAATGTACGAGTAAACTCGTAGAGCTACGAAGTTCTACAGAATTATTTTTACTAGGAAAATCTGACGAGACGAGCTGGACAACACCAGCAACTAGAGGTCCACATTGGCCTTGGATTCAAACAAGTGGAACTAGTGGAAGTCATGGGGAGAGACCATTTCCCAGCAGTGGGATGATGTAGGCTAACAGTATCAGTATCAGGAAAGTCTGAACCGTTAACCAGTTGAAATTTCCGAATTTATAGGAAAATGAGAACTTTTTTTTTTTTTTTGATATGGCGCATGACATAGAAGTTAAACAGTTTGACAAATCATAATGACTGTTTAGTTTTTCTGGTTATCTTCCGTTAGAACCCCAACGAGTAAACCTTTAGCTAGTAACTAATTATAAATTTTCAACAAATCTTTAATGATTTATTCATAACCACGTGACAGTGATGAGTTACCTACCGTAGCTCAGAATTAATAACAGATAAATTTAGTTATTTACGGTCTGTGGCGCCGTCGAAGAAACAGCATCCATATCTATTAGCTTTTCTAAACTCGCTACTGGTGTGAGGCGAATCGTTTGAAGCTTATGTCTCGGTAATGGATTCATTTAGAATCCATTATTATTTGCCACACAGTGGGGGCAATGTTGTAAAACTGCTAATAGCTAATAATATATTAAAAACGAATTTATTATAGTTGTTAGGCTTTTTTAGTCTTTTCAGGATAACCACAATATAGATGATTTGAGTATTAAGATTTATCAAGAAAGTCGTTAGACAATTCGACTTTTAAGCACCAAAGGCGTAAAAGCTTCGCAACAGATCCAATTAGAAACAATTTTTGTACCAAAGATTGGTAGCAGTCGGTTGATGCTTTGGTAGCCGTTGCAGGTAGGTACCTATATTTGAAACAATTTCCGTGGAAACTCATTACGCAATTGTTACTTTTTTTGACAAAAGAAATTGCCTCCCATCTCGAAAAGTCTATAATTTTCTAAACAGATTTCCTTAGTAACGAGACGCACGGGACCGGTCAATGTGGCGACACTTGAGGGAGGCCTATGTCCAGCAGTGGACGTCTGCAATGATGATGATGATGAACTTATTAAGTAACCAGAAGTTAATTAAATGTGCATTAGAGAAACTTTTAAAGAGAATGAACTACAGATATTGCTATAATAGGAAAAAAAACAGCAAATTCTCCACCGAAATGTATGAAATATAGGAACTACTTTAACCGTTGCATACATCATCATCATCATCATCATCATCATCATTTCAGCCGAAAGACTGCTGGACAAAGGCCTCCCCCAAGTGTCGCCACATTGACCGTTGTTTATTAACACAACAAGCAAGAAAATGGCCATTTTACACCAAAAAAAAACATTGATGACAAAAGATCCCGTACAAACAAGTTGCCAAGTTACAAGTTGCCGATCATCACGTAAACTACGGATGCCTCGTGCTAATTTCTGAGTTCACGGCCTTCGATCTTTCTCACTAACTTTGTACATGATATGACAGTGCAGCACTTTGTCCACTTCTGCCAATGCAACCTGAAACTTTGCATATTACAATGTAACCACTAATAAGGACTGGAATTCAATAAAAACTAGAATAACTTCTCCCAAGAGATTGCACAAACACGTTTCTTGCTTTAGAGATCAGTTTAACTTCCATTTCTCGTAAATGGAAATGGGTTTATTGGCGAAATATATCCATAACGTATGTATTAGTCGATATTAAGAAAGGTAATATCGGTAAAGTTCCTTCATAATATTGCTCTAATGACAGTTAGTTATTGTGAGCTTTTGTTATGAGCGAGTGATATAGGGAGGTTTACTTACGGTTATATACCACATAGTTACCTAGTGATAGTAAGGGATATCTCCGGTTCACCGGCAAGTAATATACCTACTTGCATTGAAATGTAGCTAGGTCTCTTCACACACAAACCAGGAACGAGCATTGATCACCATGCTCGCTAATTGGGCGAATTTAGACGATAACAGTCTCGATTTTCCCGGTGATTTCCGACATCAGTGATTTTCAAAGTAGTTAAGGTGCTATCATAAGGTGCGTCATGCGTATTTATTTTGGCTAATCTTCCAACAAATAACCCACTAGAATGTGCAGAACTCTAGATATTTGGTCCATCTGTTCCGTCAGGGCTGTAGACTATTCCAGAATTAAGCTCTTTTATGCAAATCAAAATACACACCACCCGAAGGTAAGCGTTGTTTAGACAACTAACCAGATTCACACATCATTCTGTTCCAATATTTGAACATAAATTGTTTATGTGTTCTAGAATTCTAATTCGGTGTGATTATTTGTTGAGGGGGCGATGATTGGCGTAGATTAAAGTGTTATTTACATGAATTGTAAAACATTTTTCTAATTTGAAGTAGCATCTAGAATATAACGGAGAAAAATACCACGAAGCATTCGTAATCTTTCAACTCCATTAAGTCGGTTCGTGTTAAAAACGTTTTACACCAATTAGAGTTCTCATAACCCTTATGAAGAAAAACACACAAAAAGCAAAAGGCAAAGTGACGTGTCGGTGTTAATTTCCTTTAATCCAATCTTGAACAACGCTAGACAAAAGGAGAACTGTCAATTACTGTACCGCATAACGGGCATTTTATCCTGGGTATCATTGAGGCAAGGAGGAACATAATCTGCAGCTATTCCCGACGGTCGTTGATCTAATTGAGCATTTGAGCGGTGCGTGCGTGCTAATGGGCTAATTACGTGCATGGAGCCGTGAATTGGTGACTCAACAGCAGGACGCGGCGGCCGTGGGAGGCAGACGGCGTGGCTCCGAACTCCGACACTCCGCAGTCCGGCACACCGCTGGCATACTTCGTTATCGTAAAACGTGATTTAAACTTACTTTGATAGTAATCAATAGTAAGAATAGGCGTTGTGTAGGCTGGTGGAACTTGCAAAACCATACGGTTCCTCCCTGACCGGTTCAGTAGTTTCAAACGGTGTTGTAACATTTATTGAAGCTGATTTTAATGGTATTTGTCTAAGGCTAATAGTTTTACCTTCACTAACCCTTTTCTCATTTTAAATTTCCGTGCATTGGAATCTAGAACTGTTAGGAGTATCAGGTGGTTTAATTTGAATATTACCATGACTACAATTCACTACACTCTTCTACACTTAGGAATAGAATTAATAATATAGGTAGGTAGATCTCGTAAGATCCATCTCATTAGCTTTTTTTTTTATTAAATATTATATTATATTTAAACAGTTCTCAGGTAGTTCAGAAAAGTTCTTATGTCAAAAGATGATTAAAAAGATGATAGATCTCTACCAGATAATCGAGCGTATCGAAAAAGAGTTAAATAGTTTAAAACGTGAAGAAGTTGTGAATACCCAGTTGTATTTTTTAAAATAAAATTAAAAGTTTGTAAAAAGACACTTAAACGGGCACCATCACGCAGTTTTTTGAGTTTTGTTATCAAAACCTATTTCAGACTTTTGATTTTTGTTGCATATATTACATTTAAAAAAATCGCGGAATATCTCTTGATTTGGAGACTCTCGACTTAACTATCTTTGTAAGAACCTAATTAATGTTGGTTTTAAAAAAGGAACAGGAAAACATTTCTGGAGCTAATACTCATTGATTTGCTTCTTGGCGTATTCCCTATGCTTAACGATACTGATACAGTTCTGTATTGAAACCCTGGTGGTGTCTCGTATTTTCAGTTAATGATTTAATTTGTGCTTTTGTTTATTTCCTTAATTAATTTATTAAGTAGAGTAAACTAAATAAATACATTATTAATTAAAAACTATTATAAATAAACTAACAACAAACTATAAGAGGGCATCAAAAAACTCCTCCTCAACGCTGTCAGCTGGTAATGTGCCCAAGAGACTGGCGGCGTTGCCACGTTGTACGGCAACAGTTAGCCTCTGGCCAAAGTAAAAGCCAGCCCTTGGGTCACGGGAAGCGTCAACTAGGCGTTTCGAAATTTCCTTAAAAAAGCTATGAGCACTCGGACCCCACGACCCCAGAGTTTCAACCCCAAACGGCTCAAAAATATAGTTACCACAAAGGTTTCTATATTTACGCCGCTTTTTTTATTAAATCACCTCCAATAATGATAAATCATCATCTTTTATGGACACTGTGCAAAAACCTGGTTACTATATGAATTTTGGATAGAAGCTGTTTGTAGAACATCCGTCTGGTTGTATTTCTAGTTGAGAAAGCACACACACACCAAATGTTGATTGGCCTGGCCATATGGGGAACTCTTGAATACCTGCTTTATGCTTATGATAAAAAGCTGACAAGTTTTATTAAGAAGACCTCTGACTCTACAACTTATTTATTCATCTACAATCAATTCAAAGTTCAAACAGGTTGACAAATCTTCAAAATACGACCTCTACAAATCATGCTCTATAATTTTATGCTAACAAAGTAAAAATTCTGAACAAGTTTTTTGGCAAAAAGTTATTAAAGCAAAGCAAATGTTAGCAAGGTTTCAAATCCAACTGCATACGTCGCGATAGATTTAATACCAATTATTATTCTATATCTTCCGAATAAAAACTGGTATAAAGTGATTCTAACTTTCGCTACCGTCAAAATACCTCATCTAACGGCCCCAACAGACACGCGCCAAAAAAAAGAACACCTAGCCGACAGAGCATTAGTTATTTGCGCGTAACGGCGCGCCGCAAGTCCGGTAGCCCGCGGTGCCCAGTAGCACTCAATAAGTTGCCGAATTTCATGCTCACAATAATTATTGCGGTTAGGTCGTATTTACGATCACTCATACTAAATAATAATTGAGGTTTATTATCGTTAATAAAACCGCATTGTACCGATATCTCTTTTTAATTCCCCACTCGATAAAGGTGCTCATTTCGAAAAATGTGCGATTGTCTGGATCTTTTAGTGGAGCGGTTTATTGGAACGTAGATAAAACTTTATTCTTTTCTTGAGGTATTTATTTAAGTCTTCGTTAAGAATTTATGTAAAATATTGCAGACAATTCAGGTTACGATGTTTTAAAACGAATCATGAATTATGTTACGAGTTTGCGAAGGCGCGGGCGACGCGACGGGAAGACTTCCATACAAATTTAACGGTATTAAAAGTGAAGTTTGTTTGATATTCGTTTATCTCCACTGTATAAATAATAGACTTATTGAAGTGTGAATTTACATTAGGCTCTAATAGTAGTTTTATAGCTGTTACCTGCTCGTAATTCGTCAGTGTTTGATTACTCTAGACAAATAATTCAACAATCGTGATGTGACCACAAAAATGCCTCACGGAATGTTTACCTAAAGTTGGAGATATTCTTTAGACATAAAATTAAATAGTTCTCGCTAGCTTTCAAATAATTTATAACACAACTTTATACAATTATATTAAAGCTGCATCATGTTTTCAAGTGACTATACTTCTAGATTTTGTGATACAGAATGCCTCATGGCATAAAGTCCGCTTTTTGCGCAACCTTGTCTGTAATTAAATAAATATTACAAATAGAATTATAGCTTTAGAGTAATGGTTATTTGTATTTCAATTCTATGCATCGTATATCATGTCACAGCTTCTCATCTCCACGATACGAATCGCACTGGCCATTTCATATAATATATATAAGCGCAATAAATGTGCCCAGAAAAACTTGACCTATCACACTCTCTTACGTAACGCAAATCAAACATAACTGTGTTAATGTTACACCTGTTTCATAAAAATACAGTTGAGATGTACATCTGTGAGGGCACGTGGGTCAACACGCTGCCACCTGAAACGCTCGCCCATCATTGTTCAAGACACACTCATCGCTCAGACTCGCTGCTTGCGTTTTTTCTTCGCAATATTTACTCAACTACATCTCATTGTTATAACTTTCGTGGCAGCTGCGTCCTGCATAAGAGAAAGGTATAAAAACATCTACGCATCACCCATTATCTGAAATACGTGAAAAAGACAACGGTCAAGGTATTAGAGGAAGCGCGTCGTAAATGATAAGCGCTGTGGTGATTTCTTATCACTGGAACGGAGTTTGGTAAGTGACTAATGCTTTTGTTTGGGGTCTAAAACGTTACACTGATTTGACAGTTCAAAAGGAATGTAAGCAAAGGAATTCCCGACTTGTCAGTGTGGGTTCTTTCGTGTCCCGTATCAGCTAAAAACGGTTTTTTTTTTTAGTATAACAGTAGTTTCTTATTTGTGACTAAAGCTATAATACCTTCTAAAAATGTACATAGACTAATTGCGTTTATACTATATCGTATTGTATAATATCTGACGTCGCCCTACTAAAATTTTTGGTAAAATCACAATCACTCCCGAATCAATTTCGGCGTAGCACTCGTAGCACCGTAGACCCAAAATTACAAAAATAGATCAGTAGTTCGTAGCGCACTCGATCGTTCGATTTCATGTATCATATTTTATCTGGGCTCAAATATTTGTACCTGCTGTAAAAGTGTAGTGTCACGGTGTGATAAGTGTTGGTTCTGCGGTTACCATTCAAGCCTAGTCGGCGTAGCACATAAGCTGAGCATGTAATGGGCGTAGTATTACACTACTACTGATATTCGTCTCATTTTGGAAGAGATAAGATGGTTTGGATTCTGAGAAGGAAAATGTATCGAGAAAATTGAAAACTTTGTCACGTATCGGATGGCACTGTAGCTTGGAACGATTGGCAATGGGGAGATTAGATGGCGCAGATAGTAGATGGTGTTGTTGTTGATGGTGGTGGTGGTGGTGGTGGTAGTGGTAGAGAGTGGAGTGGTGAGGGTTGTTCCCGGAGTGGCAGGCATGTTGCGAGAGGGGCGGGGCGGGCTGCAGGGTCGGGGGGCGGGGCGGGCACGCCCGCGCAGCGGCGCAGGCGCGGGGTCCGCGGACGACGCCGCCGCGTCTGCCGCGCCCGGCGCTCACTCGGGCCCCGAGCGCAGCGCCGCGAGCACGCCATGCGCTACATCTCAGTCCCGCACGCACGAGCGCGCGACCACTCCCGCGCGCCTGCCCGACACAGTGATGTTACCAGACTCCGCTGTAATGTGCCATCGGTTAGGTCGTGAACGAGTGCCACTCCATCTGTTTCCCAAGCGTTGACTGTGCGTTTGTTCGAGGATATCGCGGATTTTGCGTACCCGTCGACGTTGGATGCGTTAAAATTTCGGGTGAGTGAGAGAGGCGAGCGGTCGTGCGCCCGCGGCCGGTTTGACCGCATTATTTTCGAAATACGTACGCCGCAATCCGGTCGACCGCGCTAGAACGATCAAAACATTATAACAAAAACATATAAATTCGGTGACGTTAATATATTTTTCCAGATCAGCCAGTAATTTCGTGATCTTGAATACTTTCACAAAAAGTTGTTTTTGTTTCAGAAAAATGTGTGTTTGTTTGTTTGCCATATTAACGAATTGAAGATGAACTAAAAGGCAATGTTCGATTCAGAATTTTTTCAATGTCGTTTGATAAATATAAAATAGAGTCAATAGATTAGTTTGAGCTAAAGCATCGTGATTAAATAATGTCGTACAAACTAAACAGCACGTACAGTTATTCGTAGCAGCACGAAACGCATCCCGTTGATGTCTTTTACTGAACGCTTTTGGAAAGTGCTTGAGCGATATAACCATGTTTATATTGGCTGTTTGTGTAACATCACATGTGATTTTGGTTTCTCTTCATTTTAATATGGTGTGTATCGTCATACATGCATTTAAGCAACATATTTTTGAATTCTGTGTTTTTGTCAGCGCGTGCTACGGAGAGTGACGTTTACGTGTGATAGTGTGTTAGTGCTGCAGATAAGCATACAAAGTAAATGTCAGTTGTTAGCAGAATTTCATTGATATTTCGTTTAGTAGAGGTTGTCACTCATCTACATTTGAATGTATGGCGTCACATGGTCACTTATATTTTGATAATCCCCACCACTTGCTACGCCGTAGAGATACGTTATTCTGCCAATAGTTTAAGACATCATTACGTTTAGAAAACTGGGTTAGCTTCAGAAAATCTTCTGAATCTTTACATAAGTAAAAAGCTAAAAGTTACCGCAAATACAAAAACATGTTATATCTCATTACATCCAAAGTAATCTCTGGTTTTTGTTAGTGTTGGGAATATTCGCGAATAAATTACCAGGACGAAAACATTCTAGTACACAGATGCAGGGAAATTCCGAAAGAGTAAACAAATAAACGATAAGATTATAAACAGCTGTGTTGTGGTTTGCCGTTGTAGTGCGAACATTGTTTTATTGAGGTGTTGATATTTGTTTATCTGTGAATCTTTTTCTTTTATCTCGTAGCTTGTTTTTGTAGGAGTGAAAAATTCTTCAAAATATTTAGATAGTCAGACTTAAAATACGCATAAGTGAACGCGTGAATTTAGTTCAGACTTGAAAAACGCATTCATTTGTTTCATAATGGCCATTAAAATTGAAGTTATAATTAAACATTGCTAAGCATCCATTAAACATATCATAAGGACTAACATAGGGGGCTATCTCAAAAGATGTGGAAGGCCTTTATTACATTGAGCAAGATTTTTCAGTATGCGTTACACCGTGAAAATAGTTCAGTGATAAGGGAGGTATTTGACATTTGAAGTCGGACCGTCATCGCCGGGGGGCGTGTCCTAGATCTCAAATAAAAATAGTCATCATCGCCGGCCACTATCAGTCATCGTTTACCTCCGGTCGGAAACGTGCGCGTCTGATGTCCTCCTAATGGACACGTCTCGTAGGCGCATGTTTACTCGACCTTTCTCATTAATTAATAATTGCTCAGTCATAAAATATCTGTCAATTTTCCTCAATTAAAACACAGGTGTACAGTTAGTGACTTAGAACATAACCGATGTTTATTAAAAACTACTTTTCATTCTTAATATTAAAATAAAATCGGAAGATATTGGAACACCGATGGTGTACTCTTATGGTAGGTTCAAGGCATACATAAGCTTGTACAGTTTTACTTAAATGTGATAGATAAGAGGTTCGGAACTCGCTTCTCCACTTGTGCATGTTGACCGGTACATGTACTACTCAAATGAATTAATATGCATATTACAATGTATGTTAGTGCATTCATTAGAAATACACCTAGAGATAAAACGATTGCCGGTCGGACACAGTGTCACTCTTTGTTGGTTAACCAATTACTGGTAAAATGCACCAGTGTTGTAAGTTCCTTGGAAATTCTTACTCAATTAATTAGTTGTGTCGATTTGTAAACCTCGATATGCCTCAGGTCCTTTGACCAGCCATCATGCAGCTTAACATGTTAACTTACATTCATCAATGCCACTATTTCTCTAAGTGTTATAAATCGCAAGGTCTGTCTGCCAATAACTTAGCTTCCTTTCAATGGATTTTAATTAATTTTGTAATACTAGTGAGGTCCTTTACCGACTACGATTGGTGTTTATAAAACTTCTCTGCACCATGACTACATAAGCGAGCGCAAGCTCTACCGCCGGAAAAGCTACTCGTTGTATAATACTGGCTTATCTTTTGTATCGGCATAAAAATATATAATAAGTTACCCATAGACATTAAGAGCATTCATTTAATTGGTATTTTAAAAGAAAGCTAAAAGACTTCTTGATTAAAAAGGCTCTATAAAAGAATTCCTTGGAGAAAAATTATTATTTAATATGAGTATGATTAATATAAAATGTTTGAATACTGATAATTAATATAATATAATGTTAATAATAATAATAAGTATGTATTTATTTATTTATATATTTCCTTTATTTATCTTCCTTTATTTTTAAGATAAATAAAGGAAATAATAAGTATGTATATTTTTTAAAACCATTTTAATTGCAATGCCTTAACAGGCAACTAAGTTCTAAGAACCTACCTGTTGTTACCATCGTCAATATACTGTACACTTAGTTCGCAATAAAGAATTTAAATTTAAAATTTGAATTATCTTTCTGTCTAGAATCCTCTCGTTCGGTTAGACTAGTAAAAATAATAGCTTTTATTATTATTTTCAATGAATATCAAAAAGTTTGTGTATGCTACTATTGTTGGGTTTGAATTATTATGGAGATTTTAAGAATACATTTTAACGTTTGTTTTTGTATCTTTGCAGGTGGGTCGAGGAGAATTATGCGTGGGGCGTGCGCATGCGCGGTGGTGTGCGCGCTGGTGGCGCTGTGCGCGAGCGCGGGCATGGACGAGAAAACGCGCGGTGCCGCCGAGCGCCAGCTGCTTGCGCTGCTGGGGCTGCCTCGCAGGCCCGCGCGTCGCGCCGCGCCGCCGCCTGTACCGCGCGCCATGCGCCTGCTGTACGAAGCCGATGGCGCCATCCCTGCCGCGGCCGCCAATACGGCGCGCTCCTACCACCACACTCCCACCGAGCTCGACCTGAGGTTTCCCGGCGAGCATCGATTTCGGCTCTACTTCAACCTGAGCGCCATCCCTAGCGACGAGCTCGCTCGCGGAGCCGACCTTACGTTTCAACGGGTCGACGGAGTCGAGGGCCCTCAGCGGCTGCTCTTGTATGACGTGGTGCGGCCGGGCCGCCGCGGCAAGACGGCGCCCATCCTGCGGCTCCTTGACTCGGTGCCACTGAGGGCCGCCAAAGGCGCTGTCACAGCAGATGCGCTCGGTGCAGCGCGCCGATGGCTTTCGGAGCCAGAACATAATCATGGACTATTAGTGCGTGTGTTAGAAGAGGGTGAGCAAAATATAGACGCTAAACAACCTCATGTGAGAGTGCGGAGACGAGCCGCGGAGGAAGACGCTGAGTGGAGCACGCGGCAGCCACTGCTGCTGCTGTACACGGAGGACGCGCGGGCACGCGCCGCGCGGGAGAGCGGCGAGACGCGGCTGGTCCGCAGCAAGCGTGCGACTCAGCGGCGCGGTCACCGAGCGCACCACCGACGCAAGGAGGCGCGCGAGATCTGCCAGCGCCGCCCGCTCTACGTGGACTTCGCGGAGGTGGGCTGGAGCGACTGGATCGTGGCGCCGCACGGCTACGAGGCGTACTACTGCCAGGGAGACTGCCCGTTCCCGCTGGCCGACCACCTGAACGGCACGAACCACGCGATCGTGCAGACTCTCGTGAACTCAGTGAACCCGGCCGCGGTGCCGAAAGCGTGCTGTGTACCGACGCAGCTCTCCTCTATTTCCATGTTATATATGGACGAACAAAACAATGTGGTGCTCAAAAACTATCAGGACATGATGGTGACGGGTTGCGGTTGCCGATGACGAAGGCGCCCCCGACGCCCAGTGCGGACCTAGTGATAACTCGTGGACCCAGTGTACATATAGTGATGGCCTCGAACATTGTACATACTTATTTGTGTATATATTCGTGTAATTATTATTTTATTAAACTGCAGATGTAATAAATGATGTAATTTTAAATTGTATCTGTCTATTATTCAGTGTAACCGAAACTATTGTGAAAATAACGATCAAATCGAAATTAAATTGCAGTAGAAAATCTTGAACAGATTTGATCATGTAACCATTCCGTAAAACATATATGTTTTGATTAGTTGTCTATACTAGTCTATACTTATAATATTATAAAGAGGTAAAGTTTATAAGTTTGGATGTAGGGGGTAATCTTTAAAACTTTTAATTCGATCCCGAAAATTCTTTCACCAATTTGAAGCAATATTACCTCAGAGTGTCATAGGCATATAAAACGTTCCAGTGGGTTAATTGACGCCCACAACGGGAGCGAAGTCGCGGGCAAAAGCTAGTCACACATAGATCTATTGTATTGATTGGAAATAGCAGCATGGTGATTGTGCAATGATTAGGCAAAGTAGATAGTGGCTTAACTTTACTATCATCCCTGGCTCCTATCCTAACTTTACTAATGGTTACTTATTTACGAAAAGTAGGGATCTTTAATAATGTATAACAAAGACACGAAAACGTTTCTGTTTTCTTAGGAGCCTTAAGGAAAATAATAAATCTTTCTAAAAAAATAAAAATTTCCAACGATCTGTGTTTGACTGTAATACTAAGGTCGGTTAAAATTAATTATTGTTGTATTTAACAAACAAACATGAACTTATTCAAATTACAATTCTACAAAAAAATAATAAACTAAATTTACAAAAAAACATACCAAACTTCCGAAAGAAATACTAAGTTTGCGAAAAAATACTAAGTTTCCGAAAAAAATACTAATTTTCCGAAAGTATGTTTTGCTAAAATAATCGATTTCTTAAGTTCTATAACTTGGGAAAAGACCGAGCTAAGCGAGCTCGGGACTTGGTCACCCCGACTCCGGACAGGTTAGGTTCGAAGGGCATAGCGGGGTCTGGAGAGCGAGCGAAGCGAGCGAACTAACCCGTGTAGCGGGGCTAAGCCGACTACGCCTTATTACGTTTTGATATCTGACTTGACGTTCATTTTATTCCTTTTTTATTTATTTTATAGGTTAAAAAACGCAATTTAAGCTGGTGGAATAAAATTACGTCATCAAATGGGATATTGATTTTTGGAATTTTCAGTAATTTATTCGGTCTTTTCTTTTTCCTTTCAGTTGTCGCAATATTAGTAATTAAAACAGTAAATTTCATATTTTTAGTATGCTCGTTTTTTTTTCGGACCTTTTATTACTACCCGAGCCTTAATATGCTTTCAGTCCTGACGTTACTAATAAAACCATGGTTAATCGCTCTATAACAAAATATGTGGGTATACCTATAGTCCCATACAAACGCCACACGAATCTCCAAACTGCAACCATAACCTAGCTAGCAAGTGAAACGATGTCAACTGAACTTGTTACGTCTAATCAGCAACAATAACAGTTAAAAGATTTTTTAACACCCTGAACGTGCAACAGGTCCCATTCTCACCTTACTCATGTTATGCCTACAGCGGCTGGATATAAGGTCATGTGTCACGTGGCAAGCTGGGGTCGTCTAGAGAGCGTGTCACAGTAACCTTGCAGCGAGGTTACCTACGAATGAATGAAACACCAGTAACGAATATTATGACGAATGTTACGTGGATATTCTTCCGCATGGTTTAAAATACCGTAACAAAAAAAGTAAAATTTTCATTTAAGAGCCTCTAGAAAATTTGCTCATCGAGGCTTTGAGGTTGAAAACAATGTCTGTTTTCCTGTCAGACAAAGTTTATTTATTTATTTATTTTTTAAAGCTTTATGCACAAGTAAAAAACTGTACAAAGGCGGACAAAAGAAAAGAAAGCGAAAAAGGCGGAAAGTTCTGACAGTATTTAAGGGACGTTAAAATAGAAGTGGAAATCATTATTTTTTAGAAAACGCTGAAGTATTTTTTTGGATGACAAAATTCAAATGATCTTACGATAGTATGATTCCGTATTAAAAGCCCAATTTTAGTAACTTCACCGTGTGTGTGGCTTTTTAGTTCTTACTCATGAAATTGGTCATAGAAGAAAAAAAGCTAGATAAAAATTAAGGAAACTCTTTTTCAGGAAAGGCTCAGTAGATCCCTTTATCCAAAACAAACCTAAAAAATTAAACTCTTGAAGGGTTTTTTTTTTGCACGGAACCCTAATTCTTATTCTGAAATAAAACTAGCCTTATTTCTTTCAAATGACTCGGAAATCATTAAATGACCCCCCCGCTCGAGGGCGGAGCGGAAGGGAGTGTCAGACTTCTATTGACTAAAACCCATCCATGTTCCTTCTTTGCCCTTTGTGTTCCAGGGCCGCGGTATCTCTTTCGAACAGTCCCGCAGCCTTGGCAGGCAAGATAAAAGTAGCCTTAGTTACTCCTTATGACATCAACTATCTGCCAGTAAAAGTCCCGTCAAAATTGGTCTAGGCTCGGATTTTGTTAACAATTTCAAGCGTTTTAATTTTTTTGCACGGAACCCTTATTCTTATTCTAAAATAAAAGTAGTAAAGTCCCGCCAAAATCGTTCCAGCCGTTTCGGAGATTAGCCGGAACAAACAGACAGACAGGCTGACAGACAAAAATTGAAAAAAATGTGTTTTTTTTTTTTTTTTTACCTTTTGTACTTTCATTTGCATCCAGTAAAAAGCTGTTATTTTGATATTACAAACAGACACTTCAATTTCATTTATTTGTATAGATGTAGGTTTACATAAACACATTTACACGTTTTCAAATAAGTCGTTATGTTCTAGTTGGTGTTTCTCATCCGAGAGGTGAGAATTGATTACACAAGACTAAAAGATCACTAGAGACATACGGTCGGCCGCTAATGTGTCCGCAAAGGCTTTTATGAAATCTGAACACACTATACAGAATATCAACATCATCATAATCTGCCTAGCCTTTCACAACTATGTTGGGGTAGGCTTCTAGTCTAACCGAATGCAGCTGAATACCAATATTCTACATGCAGCAACTGCCACTGCCTCTGTCACGACGTGCAAGCTGTTAACTTTTTCTTTTTTTTTCTGTCTTGTTGTATTTATAAATATTTGTTATGCGTTGTATGTTTATTGTTATTTTTTGTGTCATTTTGTATGATGCACGTCATGTCTCTGGGACAAATAAATATTTATTCTTTCTTTCTCTGACCTCCTCAATCAGAATTTAGTTACTGGGTGACACGATACTCCTTTGCAAAACTGGTTGTCATAGTTTTCATCTTTTGACTATCTGTAACGACTGTCAAAGATCTATAGTGACAGCCGGGACCAACGGCTTGTAAGGAGAGCTCTCGGTGTTTAACGGATTCTCACCCATCCACGGACCGCCTTAGGCGAGTGTTGTATAACCACGAATATCAATTTGTTCGGCTGTTAGTTGCAGCCACAATCCTCTATCAGCCACAACCTCTTATCCCCAAAACTTTACAGACGCACGCATTACTAACGTTAGAGTATCTTGCTTCCATAGTAACCAAGTTCGCCGAGTTTGACCGACTTTCAAGCATGTTGTATAAAGCAACAACAACAAGATAAAAAAACACGTTGAAACATTTACGTCAAGCAATGACAACTTAATTATTCATATCGATCATTTATAATGATCTACAGCTAGACTTCCGCTCGGAAGTTCGCGAGCTCTAACTGGACGCCATTGAACTACTGTTAATATACGCTTAGACCACACCTAGCCATAATATCATGACAAAAAAATCTAGCAAAGCATTCTATACACACATACTTGGTACGTGAATTCGTTGCTAAAAACGAATTATAAATCTTGTAACAGATACGTGAATCGTACCATGTAAACAAAATGTTTCGAAGTCTTGAAGAATCACTGGATACATAATAATTTAATTGTCCAAGAGTGTAGAGTTTATTCTCGGACGCTCCGTATGCCGTATGCATGCGGGGCCGCATTCCTCCGAGGAAATTCATCTAGTTGAATTGTATAAGGTTAGTTAGGCGTATGCGCATGACACGTGCGCTCGAGCCTTTCTTTTCTCATGCTATCCTCTTGCAATTTAAGTCCGCATCCAACTATAAACAACTAGCTATATGTACGCATACAGTCGTAAATATCTGAACAATATATAACTTCATGCCCCACATTCATTGTCAAAATATAATGTAAAAGCTTATAAAGTCGTCTGAAAAGAATGTCAGAGATAATATTTAAAGTGGATTCCATTTAGAGTGTGGCGGGCAGGTCTCCGAATTTCAAATATTTCGTCACAAGGCGGCTATATATCATGTTTTTGCCTGGACGCAGGAATGCGCGCCGTATAATTTGGCCGGCCACCCGGCCACCCGGCAACTCCGCGTCTGCCGCGCCACCCGCCCTACGTCTATATTATCAGTAGATAAATTCAAGCTTTGTCTTTGCCTCGTATTTCGTCCTCTCGACATTTTGCTTTTGTTTTTTTTTCGTTCGCTGTGGACGGCAACAAAAAACTGAGTGGAGGCGAACGAAGTGGGTATAATTTATTTTATAGTCGGCTCGCTCGTAACTCGGCGGTGGACGGCTGGACGCCGATTTATCCCCATCTCGGCGTAATTAACGTAAATGGATTGGTCAGCGCCGGTGCCTGTGTGCGCGCCCGCCTCGGACCTCGCTGCGACCACTCCCTGCTCATCAACAGCAGCCGGGGCCAATCCGCGGAGGGCAGTGCAGTGCCTCCAGATAATGCACGAGGTGATCCGGCTTAATCCAATTAGAGTTTTTTCAAACCGCAAGCCGAATAAGATACGAAAATCGTTTGTTGATTACGTACGCTCGGTTCCCAAGGAGCGCGACGACTTATCCCTAAGGGAATTATAATTGTTTTGCATTCTTGCACGGGTATAAAAACAAAAGGGCTTGGTACGGGCCCCCCGCGCTGCTGGCCTGCAGACCAGACTAAAGTCTGACAACTTGCATTCCCCTGAGACAAAAAGCTACAAATGAATTGGAGCGAGCTTTCGACTCGGCCTCACGTGGAAAGTGATTGCTTTTGTTTGAACCATCTACTTATCTATACATTGTTGTTTGATTCATTTTATTTTTACTGATTACTGTTTATAAATACAATACCCAATAAAGCAAAACACAAATGATTTTGTAAAGGTGTCAGCTTTTAGTATGTATTAATACGTTTATTGTAACCAGTACCAGCTGTAGTACTTAGGTACTTTCGGTACTTAATTTTTTTGCGTAATAGTTAAGCCTTTGTTAGGTCTGGTTAACAATAATGCTGCATTTTTTGCAAGGTAAAAAAAAAGCATTACAGCCATTAGTAGGGACCTATGTCACTATTAGTGACTAATGTATATATACTATTATGCTTAAAATGATAAGAATTATAATTCACTGTCTTCTATTTCAAAGCCCAACTGACCGAGATAAAGCTGAAAAATATTTGTTTAAATTTTCAGCATATACTAATGTAATGAGTAATACGGTAGATATATAGTATCTTAGCGCTATAAATAAATTCGTGGCGAAAGATAGCGAGGTCATGGCATCGATAGAACCAACCTCAACATTGATGATAGCTAAACGAAAACTCATTTCACATAATAGCTAACAGGTGTGCTATATTGCACAGTACCTCGAAATGGTTTAGTTTACAATGTTTTTATGCGAAAGTAATATGAAGAAAAAACCAGTTTAATTTGTGCATGCTTGGAATATTTTAGAGGAGGCGTGCGGTCGATGGCCGTACCGATGCCGGCCGCGAGTCTCGCTGCGCACACGCCGCGCGCCGCGGACGCGCCCGCGCACCCCGCCGGCCGCCCTGCACACAGGTACCTTATCTTATCAAGTGCACACTCAACATACGGATACCATCTGGCAACACGCGCCAACCATCAGATTGCACGCTTTTATTACCAACCTTCATACACTTTTTCACGGTTTAGCTTATCTTAATCACAAGCTTTTTCATTTAACTTTACCTAGTATTTGTTGTGCAAGACACGACTATAATATTTTAAAGATTTTATTTTTATCTATATTTTCAGTGTTCAGTTACATGGCAACCCTAACAACTACTTACGTTACGTTCAAATTATAACAGCGCATAATCTGTCTTCATTCTTCGGTTCATTTCGAATTTTCAGAATTCTTGTTCATTTAAACGAAAAAGAATAACGCGCGCGGCGCGGCGTGAAATATTTAACACGTACCACTGACTTGTTTGCGTTTCGAATTTGAGCATTGGAGCGCATCTCGCTACCATCAATTTGTCTGTCCATCACAATTTCGACCTTTCCCCCCGATACTGAAGGTTGAAAAAGGAATATAATTATTTTGTCGATGTAAAAAATAATATAGTCGCGTGCCGCGGAACTCGCACGCCTCGCGTTTTGTTTGTCTCGTACGCACCTCAATCACAATCGACTTTCACCATAAGGGCAGCGTCACATGGACCACAGCCGTATCACCAATCTCGAGTCGAGCAACACTAATGCGAGAACAAGGTTTAATTTCTTATAAATGAACTTGATATGTAAAGTTATTTAAATCAAAGAGCCAGTATGAACTCGCCTTTATCGTCAAGTGCAGTTTGTAAAGCGTGTCACTCAAGCATTACAGCTATCACGCTGAGCTGAGCTTTTGATGTACGCCCTTAGCTTGTTCGCTGTTGTACAGTTTAATCATCCCGTTACAACATTGTAGCGAGCTTTTCTGGAATGATGCTTACATTATAAACGCCATTAATCACTTTCATGGGGAATAATGTTTATAAATACGTTTACATTTGTTACAAACTATCGTTCTTACTTTAATTACACAATTAGAAACCTATAACGATCTAAAAGTAATATTTGTTGCGTGAGAGCTCTAGAGAACAGTTACATGTGAAGCGAAAATAAAGTTAATAAGCGTGAATGGTAATCCCACTAGTGGTGTAGTTGTCACGTGTCTGTATAACGGTGATGACATATTTAACCGGGCAGGCGGCCCCGCTCCGATGCTCCGATGCATGCTACAACGCATCTCTCCAAGTCGTCGCGACAACACTAAACGAGTATTTTGTCACCACTATTAATGCAACGTAACATGAAATTATATACAAGACTGTTGTAAACGTGCCGATTACAGTTTAAAGAATTTTAATTTGGTATTAATTGCTCTTTAAGCCCTTTGGAATTCTTTAGAAAAAGCTGTACATAAATTAAGATCTTACCTTTTTTTTTATGGGAAATCATCAAATGACCCCTTAAGTAGGTAATTTAATTGCACCTATGCAACATAGCACACAATACGTCCGAGTGCTATAATCCATACCTTATTAAGTCATGAACACTAACAACGTTTTCATAATACCTGAATGTATTTGGCACAGAATTTGAAACTGTTGTTTGAACTCTACAAATAGCCGCCGAGAGTAAAACTAAATGATGAAGCCTCATTTGTGAACTATTTTCTTCCGCCTTTTCCCAGTCAAGAAGAAACTGGCGAGCGTGAAAATTAGGCCATGTAAACTTTTTTTTTTTTTTTTTAATGGATGTAATCACAGTCTTTAAATTTTTGTTTTGCTTCTGTTTATTACGAGAGTAAGTCCCACTTAAGTGTAAATATTGACGCTCAGCAAATAAACGTAACAGAAGAATTCTAGTTCACAACATGTTGAATAGAAATTAGCACCTTATCATACTTATTACCTACTTACTGGTCTTTTGTTCGCTCGTAACAACTTAACACGTCCGCTGCGTTACAGACTTATTAACCGATCGTGTTAAGTTTCTTGTGACTGTGTAAACTATATATCTTTGTTAGCAACAGCCATAAAGGACTTATATACCTATGTATGTTAGCCTCGTTAGTAGTTCAAATTAATTTACGTAAGCAACTGTCACTTAATTATTACCGTACAGTGTACTGGACGATATAGATTGAATGTTAAATAAACGTTTAGTTGTTCTACCAACTAAACTTGAAGGAAGAAAATGTCTAACATTTCTTAACGTAAGTCATCAAGATAGTTATAAAAAGGACAGAAAATCGTGCAAAAATAATTCTTAAATATGTCAATCACACAGCCATACCAACATGAGAGCAAAAATTAAAAAAAAAAAACCATTTGCCCAGTATGAGTTTTGATTCGCGAGCAGTGCGCGTGGCCCGCAGTGTACACTAGACAGACATAAACAGCAATTTATTTCTGGCAACGAACCCGCGTCCTTGGCGCCGACCTTATTGCGCAACACCGGTTTCGAAATGCGCACACGCACGATCTATGTGTACCTATGTGATTTGCTCATTATGACCGATGATACATTTATTGATTTCTCATCTTGATCCTAGACAACACACACTAAATTGGAAAACTTTTACAATATTTTCTTTTTGTAATTGTCAATATTTCACGATACCAGATTATTGGTTGTTTATTCCTCCTAAAATCTCAAATAACAAAGAAAAAATTATCACCAAATAAGCCTTTTAAAACTTGTTGAAACAAATTCACAGATTACCTACCTGTAACAAATTCGAGCAAAGCGAAACTAATTTCTGTATACCCACCAACGTTTAAAAACATACCTCCAGGCATGTACGAAGAATTTCCTATGTATGTGTGAGTGTGTAACTGTGTAGTGAAAAAACTATCAAAACAAGTTGCCAGGTGCGAGTAGGCACAAGTGAAAAACAAATTGTGTTGGCACTTACGTATTGTTTTCAAGTCAGATTTTTTCTGGTAAGAGTATGAACCTCCAAAAACGTGAAGCTACTAATAAAAGGAGGTGAATATGTATAAATAGGTACCGTTTCTTTTTACTTTCGCCTATGTTGAAGTGAGTTTCTGGCTGTGGCTTATTATTTAAAAGCGTACTTCACCAACACAAGCAAATGAATCAAGCTTTTTTGCTGGATTAAAGTCAGGTAGGTTTCCTTTTAACAAAGCTTTATAAGCTATGAACAAAATCACACTTAATTCTACTGCATTTCTTATGAAAATGCCACATCCACATGTCTATAATAAGGTGTTTATGGATGTGCGTGGCGGTGGTCGAGTGAAAGTGGCAGCAAGCCTCTTGTCTCCGTCGAGCGAAGGCCGCCCAGATCAAGACCGCTCCGGCTGCGACGTTAATAATATCCACACAAAAACTGTTGCACTAACGCTAAACTAATCCATCAAAAATTATAGATAAATTATTTCCGTTTTCAACACAAAAATACCATGACGTTTATTATGAAGATTACTTAAGGCCGGTCGACGGTAACTTAAATCAGGGTCTTCCATGGAAGCCTTGAAGTTAAGAGGGGTATATTGCAAGTAGTCTTCTGTTGGTATTGAGGGCAAAAATTTACATAAGTTCCATAGAGGAAGTTTCTTCTTGTAACATAACAGCACTATGTGGGTACACAGTCCAAACTCTGTTAATAAAATGTCTGAAAATATACGTGAATTCACCATTGATTGTTAGCCCATTATATTTATCCCATTAAAACTAATTTTAAGTTAGGACTAAGTAAGTGTAGAATACCATAGATAGAGGATGCTTAAATTCATGCATTACCCTGATGTGATGTTGTAGTCACCTACATGAATGATCAGAAAGGTGCGTGCTTTAAAAAAGTCTTAACTTTTAATAAAAAGATCTATTCAATGACCTGCAAATTCCAGCCGTCGTATTCGAAACTACCTACCTACTTAGACAAATTCTTATCATGTTTTTTCCTCAGTCTATTGCACATTACTCTAAACCTGATACAGTGCCACGTTATTATTAACCTGGGGTGCATTATATTATTTAATTAAATAACATTTATGGTACGGTGACATACAAAATCCTTATCACAAACAGTATTTAGTGTCATCTGTTGTACTTTCATCCATCAGTTGTCACCTCATGCAATGTTAAACAGCATTGATTAGTTATATTTTACTATCATATTACCTAAATTGTATACATATGTAACACATGGTCAGTAGTAATCAGCCCAAAAAACCATCTTACATCGGCATAACCTTGCGTCGCGGCCGACATTCTGTCAGTGTGTCTGTGTTAGGCCGCCAAACGCGCAAACAATTTTTTTTCCACTTCTACCGTTATCAAAATAGTCATAAAATGGTTTGATGTCGCTATTTACTGCTATATTTGCATTTATTAAATCAAAATAACATATTTGTTCAAAAATCTTATGTGCACAACGTCATGTTGTGGAATTTAAGCATTAAATTATTATTTTATAGTTAGAATGCAATAACACGCAGTTATTTATATTTCGTTTTATATATGTAACTCATTAGTTTCTAGTTATAGAATCCGGATGTAAATAAATCTTGTAGCAAAAGCTTCGTTCGCAATGATGTGTGCGCCCGCGCCGGCCGGGGGCGCGGAGCGGCGCGCGCGCTCTACAATTACCGGCGTGGCCCGCGGGGCATTCCTCACAACGTTCAGCCTAATTAGTTCAGCGCGCGATGAGCCTTTGTCTAACAGTTCAGTTCACCTTGCCGAGTTTTTACGACTGGCACTCATTCGCATATTTGACCTCTGAGCTAAGGACACGGCCCTTTTTGCTTTTGCTACGAGACATTTAGTCGTGTGATGCGCTATGATCTATAGGCAGAGATTAAACTGTAGTAAAATATTTCCTCATCCAAAGCTTAAGTATGCATAGCATAAAGGTGAATAGGCGGACCCGAGGACGATGACATCGAATAATGAAATACGGTTGAAAAAACTACGTATTTTATCGATGAGCGAAAAAATCAATCACATTTTATCTTTTAAGTCGAGATATGTACGAGTATATTAGGGCGCAACTAATGTGTTGGAACGGAGAGCGGTGAACAAGAACTAGTCGGTGAGCAAACACCGGGTCGTGTGTGTCGTGTGGTGAACACCGTTTGGTGTGTTTACCGACGACGAGAGCGGGCGGCGCGGCGGCTGCCGACATCTGAACACTGTTACGTAAACATGTCGAACACATAGTGCACAAACACCGGCTGCACTGATCATTAAAAATAATATTTATTCAACTACTGCTGGCCACCTCGCCTCCTCGCCACCTCGCCACCGCACACTCCGCGCTAACGGAGCAGGAAAGCTCGCACCTACCAGGTGTGTTTGTTATTACGCTTGCAATTGAAACTATTCTCATTATGCAGATATACAAAGACATTACGGAAAATTATAAACAGCGATGCTGCGCAAAAAGCAGGTAAACAATATATTATTGGGTGTTGTATAGCTACTAAGTA
Source organism: Noctua janthe (assembly GCA_910589295.1). Taxonomy (NCBI): domain Eukaryota; kingdom Metazoa; phylum Arthropoda; class Insecta; order Lepidoptera; family Noctuidae; genus Noctua; species Noctua janthe. Next base: position 8,585,588 of record OU342561.1, read on the forward strand.
TTGTGTGCTAGAATAATGTCTTGGGTACTATAGAGTCGCAGATAAATAGCAATGCGCAACGCACTGGTACGAGCTAACATCTAGAAGGGACACATCATTGTTCTCTCTACAAAACGAATGCAAATTAAGTCCAAAACTTATCGACTAGCAATGTTCTTAACTGATAACACATTCCACGTAGCAAAACGGTTTCAAAAGCTCTTGCCGCAGCCTTATCAACCTAGGTCTGCAATACGTCACGTGCTATAAAAATTTTCCAGCAGAAGTGCTAAACAGAACCTACCTAAACCAGTATCGAACGATGCGATCACAAACAGTGTTGTTAACACACCTTAACTTGGACTGTCAAAAACTTACGAACAAGGAAAGCAAGTGTGATAAGTGATAACGCTATAAAAGGTCCAACGTACGATACTTTTGAATTGTTAAAGAATCGGTCAGACAGAATCAAGGATAGATGAAGTTATGGTCCTATCACAGTCACTCCCCCCCCCCCCCCCGGCTGTAGTAACCAACAACAACCTTATTGTCATAAAAACGTACAAATTCAACAGTCCAATAGTCCAACTAGAAGTCTGACAGTCGTAGGCAGAATGACGGAGGTTCGAGGCGTGTCGTATGCGAATAAGGCTTATTCTATGTCAGAGGTACGGTCTGGTTTATAAATAGCTGGCGGCGCGGGCAGGTGCAGCCTGCTCAGACGGGCGGTCGCCGCGCGCGCCGCTTCCGCGAATCTCCTCACAGAATATCTCAGCACGCTATATGCGCTGGATCATGCACTCGGCCTCACCGCCTCACCTACATCGCCTGCCTCACGATACCCCCGGGACGTTCAACATGTCTGCCCGTTAACGTCCACTGCTACAGGCCTTCTAAGACCGCTACGAACGGTTGTAGGGATTGATATACATATAGCTCAGGGCAGGCTAAGACTGATCGTAACAAAGCTTTTAGACTATGATCTTAGTCGATTTTCTCGACAGTAAGAAGTGAGTGTGTGTGAGTGTGTGTGTGTGTGTGTGTGTCTGTTATGTGGGTCACTATTTTCAGGGTAAAACGTTAGTTGTTCCTCCAACACTGAACAAAGTATCTACGTTTCAAAGGTGTGGCGTGCTAAAGTAACCAAGGTGCCTAGAAATGTTCGCCAGGTGTGCTCATACATTGAAACCACTTAAACTATAATAGCCTCGTATCTAATCCTTATTTTAATAAACAAGATACCTATAAATGTCGATAATAAATGTTCGTATCGATATCATATTTCGAAAATTAATGATAAAATATTGATTCTCGTTCCAATACAAGCTTGGATCATAGAAAAAAGGATGAAATCTTACACCGATGTTTTAGTTAATTAATAACGATTTAATTCTTTTCTTTGGCCGCGTGTTCCGAAGCTTACGTCATGAGAACGTTATTATACAGATGGTTTGGCAGCGGAACGGATTAATTAAATGGAGGATCACAAAACAAAACCATTTAAAAGTTATTTCGCCTACCGTCATTATTGTATGGTTTATTTTTTCCTTTTGATTTGGAACCGTATGTTTAGCTTAGTGAAAAATATCGGTGTCTTTTAGAATGGCGTATTCGTCTTTTTTAGTTTAAAAGTACGCCGTAGTACAACATGGTTGAAAGAAAATTATTTCCCGTAAACACATAAACTTCCCTTCAGAAGATACATGTTATTGAACCCTACATTATTCAAACCAGCAGAAACATATGCCGAGAAAAACCTAACAGATATTTATACACCTAAATATAAGTACGAAGGTTCTACAAGTAATAAAAGCCGCTTGCGATGCTGAGCGCCTCGCAATGCGCTCGCGCACACCACTCGCAGGAGATCGCTGGAAACAGAAAAACATCAACGATACGTATAAATGGAATCCCGATGCAGTCGGCCTGCACCCGATGCGCGGACTTTATAAATAAATATTGCTTTCGAGTCCCATCCGCGTTCCTTGCACAGTAAAAAAGGGTATCGGTAACGGTTGAAAAAGTATCAGAATTATATTAATTTTATTTAACTTCTTGCCCGGATGGTACGTGTTGGACTCCAAGGAAATACAGGGAAGATTGATTAAATAGCGCAGCGTACAGCCCGCGGTTTATATCTCAGGCAGTAATTATGAAACGATTTTCCGGTCAATGAAAATTCCTTCGTAGACGCCTGTCATAAAATGCTTTATTATGCAATTAATAAGCCTTTATCTGATGAACTTAAGTCCACCATGAAGTTTCGTTGAGATATGTTTTTTAAATCTTATCTAAACTGCCATTATTTATTTTCAAAGCTCGACACTAAAAGCGTTTATCGGTTCAATGTGAACACTAAATATCTGCCCAAAGATATTAATATCTCACGATGTCTACCTGATAAGTGGGAGTGCAGTTTGTGAAAAAGGCTTCAGGATAAAAAGGTCGAGTGGTAAATAATGTTTGGATGGGAATAATGATAGGCGGCCGGTAGACGATAGGGCGCCGCGCGGTGACGCCGCGCCGCCTGCCGTGTCGCGCGCGCGCCTACACACGGCCCGCCACACCGCTCAACTTTGAACCGAGCAACACTGTACGAGAACGCCTCCGCGCGCTTATCGCTGCCCCACTTCACCGCACAGTACTGTCCAATATATTATCTTATAAAGAAAGCGACACAACGGTTGCGTGACAAGTGCAACTTTAACATCTCATTCAGTTAATTAACAAGTCAGGTGTCACCGAGGTGTGTGGTGGCGTTAAATTACAAGTGGAAAATTAAGAATGGTTACGCAAAAATAAAAAGTGCGATGATAAGTTGGTATCTTGTAACAGTCCTAATGAGTTGCATAATGCTGCGCTGGTTGTTGGACGCTGCGCGCGGCCGTGGCGCTCGGGTTACCGTACACGTCCACCTGCGCCCGCACCACCGCCACTTGCGTCATTTACAACTTTAAAATAATAAAACTGGTTCTGATTGTGATCTATACGATGGTGTATCACGATTAATGTCCCAAGCAGCGCACCTGGCAGCCGACCCCGTGCTGTCACGACACTTGATACCGTGTAACCTGAAGCGCCTGATGTTTGTACAACATTAAATCCATATTCATATCACAATGGCATTAACCAACTAGTTTACTGCCCAAATCTGACATAATCGTTCTTAATTATGTATCCAACTTGATCGCTATCGGCCATGTTGAACATGTTAATGACAATTAATATAGAGATGACGACTGATTTTTCTGAGCTGCAACTCGTTTTTATTTAGGTTACGTTTTGATGGTTCATTAATGGTATATTTGAGTGCAATGTCTCGTATTAACACCAAACCAACTGAAAAAAAGCAGTTATGTAAAATAGTGCATCCAACCTGTATGAGAGACGTTTCTCAACAATGAACCTTCGTTTTCTTCTAGACATTCATAAAAACGAAGGATTTTATACATGATTAATTCTCAGTTGATTTTCCATACACGTACGTTCATACATATGAGACGAGTGTTATTTTTTAAAACAAAGACGTCGACGACGGAGCAACGACCTGCCCTTATTTGTAGAATACAACATACCGACTCCGGCTGTTCTTTATGAAATGCCTGAACCCAGATAGCTCACCTGGAATTATTGAAAAACAATACCCAATACCAAATTAGATTACGCTGTTGAACCTGTAGAAACCAGATAATACTGGATATTGTTTGGATGATCGTTAAACGTTTTATTTTATTAAAAAACGAGCCAAAAAATTAGTAATCGATATTTCTGGAAAATGATTAAAATGAAATAAGTTTGGTCTATTATCGTAGTTGACGTGAGCCTCGTCAGGTGCCCAGGTGTAGCAGCAACCTGTTCGAGCTCGGTATCATGTTACACTAGGTTTCACATTAGGAAATTTATACGGCGGCTCATATGACTACTGACTGTTAATTATTGTTTTATTGACGAGATAAATTATTATAATTATTAATCGATTCCGAGAATGTACTGCAAAACAAGGTGATTCATCCACGTTTATTTCGCCGTGGCCCGCGCAGATGTGCGCCCGCGCCACGGGGAGTGTTGATTAAATTAAGTGACATTTCATTTTAATTCACCGACATAAATCTCGGACATTACGAGCGCCATTATCGTAGCTCGCCGGTGCCGCGCCCCGCTAATAAGCCAAAGGTCTCCGCGCGATAAACGGACTGACACAATGTCTGAGGAGCAGTCGTGTTGTCGCCGATTATGATAAACTTATTGTTCTCGTTCGCTTGCTACACATAAACGAAGTTAAGTAACCTTATATCAATCGTTTATTGTTGTTTTCATCGATTTTATGTAATCGCGTGCTAAATGTAATGTAAACAAACTTTATATAAACAAACACTGAGAGTATTTGTTTGCTTTGTACGTCAATGTAGCTTATCGACCCTAAACCTATTCTAAGAAAGGCAACGACGAATGAAACAAACATCTATGTACGAAGATTGGATTAGGAACCCTTTTAATACAATTTATGTATTCTACAGTCTGCAGTATGTAACAGGTGTTAAGGCACGCATTTGGCTCTATTTCATAGTTAAGATATATTTAACCAATGATTAATCGAGAGCAATTTAGAGTTCCATATAGCTGCAATCACAACTTAATGAATATGTGTTTTATTAAAATACCTGGTGTATTTACTCAATGCGTCGTTAAACCGAGCGTTAATTCAAACAACTTAATAACATGCCATTTGCCTAGAAATAGAGGTTCCGTCACTTGTTTTAATATCAATAAATAACTTAGTAAATCGGTGCAGCGCTGATCATAAACCGTGCGGCGTTGTGTGTGGGCTCCTTTAGGAGCCTGCGATGGTACGCACCCAGTCTCCGTCAGTTTTATGCGTCCACTTCATATATTTCCATGTATATTGTTTGTCAATATGCAGCATTTGCATAAGCGAGCCGGAGGAAATATTACGAGGTAGATACCAAGTACGAATGTGGCCGGTCCGCGGTGCGTTTCCATTTTGCAATACAAGCAGCGCTATGATACGTACGGCGTACGGCGGTACCACACCTTATTATCATAAGTATTTACGAGCGCGGTAAACCAACACATTTATGTGTTTGTACTTAACGCATTGAAGATTAGGCACGGCCGTTAATCGTTCAGCTATAACAACCATTAAATGATGCATTAGCTGATTTATGTTGTATTAAATTTACTAATAGCGTTGAGTTATAGTGATGTGTCGCTGTCGAGCCCCATCGAGACATGTCGGTACTTAGCGCTAGCACTCGTGTCTCTGACTAAAAGCAAAGCTGCTTCGGGTGTGGAAGGGTTAACTGGAGATTCGACTTGGGATTATACAACTTAATGTGTTTGTTACCTACTGCACTTCAGAATGATTACGAAGAGAAATTGTTTGTGATTACACAAACTGAACAACTTGAAAGAGATTCTATCGATGCGAATATTACTACAATGCAAGCTGCCTATGAAATCAATTCCTTTCGTCACTCAACTCTAACTTGTTACAATTTTCCTCATGATACTCCTGTTCCTTACTGTTTTTTTTTCCATAGTTTTCTATCACCATCTTTCTCTGTTTAAAGAGGCAGGTCAGACGACTTTCCTTACCTTCAGCAAGCATAGACCCCAAGTAGTCTCGTAAGTCTCAGTACACAGATTCTGTAAAAGGTGAAAAGCTTTTATCTTTTCTTAAAGACATCTTGTGCTCTTGTGTTAATCTTCTCACCAATATTTTTGTCTCTATGTTGTACAAAGCTTTGTGAAAAGATTAATTGATAGACGAGTAAAACTTTCCTCTTCCTGTAATAGTGACTAATTCACTAGTTTTCCGTGTGAGGTTTACCTTTGCTATTTCAAGGTAGTAAATAATAGGTTTTAATTGCAGCTGTTTATTGTCATTCTCTGAACAGAAACCAATCAGGGTTTATGAATAATACAAATTAAATTAACATTCAATACTTTTCATTCTGATTCAAACTACTTACTTAGCAACATAATTTTAAAAACCAAGTATTGGTCATCATCATTTCAGCCGAAAGACGTCCACTGCTGGACATAGGCCTCCCCCAAGTGTCGCCACATTGACCGGTCCCGTGCGTCTCGCATCCAGCGGATTCCTGCAACCTTTACCAGGTCATTTTGGTTATTTGCCAAAAGGCAATGAAGAGGGCTATGCTCGGAGTTTCCTTGCGTGATCAAATCAGAAATGAGGACATCCGCAAGAGTAACCTAACCAACCTTGGTTAGGTAACCGACGTAGCCCGAAGAATTGTCAAACTTAAGTGGTAGTGGGCAGGGCACATTGCTCGCAGAACGGATGGCCGATGGGGCCGAAAAGTTCTGAAATGGCGACCGCGGACCGGAAGATGTTGCGTTGTAAGGCCTCCCACTAGGTGGACCGATGACCCAGCGAAGGTTGCAGGGATCCGCTGGATGCGAGTCGAACTGGACCGGTCAATGTGGCGACACTTGCGGGAGGCCTATGCCCAGCAGTGGACGTCTTTCGGCTGAAATGTTAATGATGATGATGATTGGTTATTTCCTGTCTTCACCGATACAAAACTTAGCGTTACTTATTAAGACTGATCCATCGTAACAGTGTCGTAGACGGATCGTTGATATAGCGTAGCAATGTCGTAGCAGCGTCGTAACAGTGTCGAAGACCTGTCGTAGAGGAATCGTAAGGTTAGAGTAGCAGTGGCGTAGCATAGTCTTCGTAGCGGAGTTGCAGCAGTGTCGTACGAGTATCATAGCCGTGGCGTAGCAGTGTCGTAGCTGTGCCCTAGCAGCGTCGTAGCAGTATTGTAGCCGTGGGGAAGCAGAGCCGTAGTCGTGCCGTAGCGGTATCATAACTATAGCGTAGCAGAGACATTAAGTTATCTTGACTTAGCGGTATTGGCGATTCAACCAACCAACTTAAGACCAACTTTTAGTTGTGTGTTGCACTTTTACTTTTGTAGTTATTTTATTAAGCAACGGAATATACAGTATTTATACCACCCCACTAAAATTACTTCAGCCTGCACTTTGCTGTGCTATGCCAAATGCTACGACCTGTGAATCTTGTATAATTGAATTGCGTTTAATCATGTATAATTTACAAGATGTATTGACAGAAAAGCAGAACATGCGTTGATACGCTATTTCATGCTATGTCATGAGCACTCTGACGATAAAACAAATCCTGTTCAATGAGTATAGGCATCACGTGGAAAATAGAGATTGTATGGTGGTGCTGCAGTGTTAGCAGCGCGACGTGGTGAGACGTGGTGGTGTCGCGCTAGGTCACGCATGCGCAGTGCAGTAGCCGACCTTGCGGCGGCGCGGGCGCGGGCGTCTCAGGTTGCGCCCACATTTCTGCCGCTCGCCGCGCGTGCGGTTCAATCCCGCGACGGAATGCCTCCATCCGATAGCTTCGACTAACATTTGATATACTCTCGACGACATTTCTCACATGCCATACACGCAGCCAATGTAACTGTACGAGAATCAATTGATTTCGTGTCACTGCGAAGAGTCGACGAGATCCTACTCGACTTTCTTGGAAAGTCTGAGCATCTTTGCAGATGGACGAACGAGAAGCTGTGGCCCGATTAGACTAACACTTCTAGATAAATAAATGATTTTCTCGGCGTTTAGGAAGGCAGCTGCATACATTTCAATTACAAAGTAAAATGAGATCTAATCTTAACTTAGATCTCATTATATTCCTGGTATACTGCAAACGTTTAACTTTGAACATTACTTGCAGCAATAATAAGCTTACTGCACAAGAATCGCTTTGTTCAATTGACGCTATTTCACACATAAGGAACGTTTTACGTAATTAGATAATTTAATCTATAATTAAGTAGTTAATCTGCGAACTCGTATATGTATTGATCTAGCCGCCTTGTAAGCAAGATAATCGTGTTGTGACGTTACTTCATTTATCATCAGCTACGGAAGCAATGGAAATATAGACAGTAAACATGATTATACTGAGATATCGCAAGAGCTGCACGTCTCATGCAGAATATAGGGCTGCGGAGATACTGCGCCAAACACGTGCGCGTGACACCAATCCCTATCTGACAAATGCAACTATTAAAATTTATGTATCCACTTCTATTAATACCGCAGATACTGGATGTAATAGCGCGGTTCGCATGATATACGGCGGCGTGTACAGGTACACCTCCTTCGATACCGAGCGCTCTAATTGAAACCTAAGCCTGCAAGCGAGAATTTTGAATATTCTATTGCTGTTTAACTACCTATAATTAGACAAACTAGTTAATATGCCAGGTTACAGCCCGAGCAGGTCCTATTATAATAGATTTTGTCGCGTAAGCCTGAATTGTTAACGACCTGGTGATGCTATTCATTTCATTAACACTGCTGGTGACATCATTATTGTTAAAGGATAAGGAAATACTTAGTGCGATTGCGATATAGTATTCAAATACTGTGAAAACATATACCTCTCTCGGAGAGTACTACAGGTGCTCATTTACCTACAGAGCTAATTACCATTGCAAATTATAAGCCTTTGAAATATGTATGCTTTTACTAAAAATATACCGACCGTTAAGTAAAATGTAAGTGCTGCTTTAGTTCTGAGTATTTGCATCTATTTTTAGTCCGGATTGTTGGTCGGGCTCGTAACCACAGGCGATAAATAATGCAAATAGAGCTTTTTGCATTGACATAGTATCTTAACTGGAAGGAACTCCCGATAAATTGTAAGGCGAACCCTGCGCTGGATCGCGACGACAAGTGGACTATAATGTTCTAAGTACGTAAGTAATTACGGCATGCCTCCGCACCGTGCTCTAACTTGTACTACAGTAACATAGCTACAAATATAATCGCGAATTCCTTCCACATAAACACTTTGCACGTTCAACTTGCCACTTCAAATTAATCTTATTCATGTATTGTGTGAGGTCTAGTTTGCACATTGTCCTTTGAACATTAATTTATCAACATGTCAATCCACGCCAATTTATACAAAACAAAACAAATTAATAAATTATGACCGAGCTGTTGACGTGGGATTTTACGCCAATATCAATAACAAACCGCATCGAATGTGGGTAAAACAGATTGTGCTTCACGAAAACAAAAGGTGAACAAATTGATAACTTAAAAAGTAACGATAGTCACTTCAAAAAGTTTATATCTCGTAGCGCATGCTAGTAACTTTTCCTCGGTTAAATGGAAGTTAAAGCCGCCTTACAAGATAGCTCGGCTCGCCAGGTAAGGCAACTTACATGAAAAACTCACCTTGCTCGCTGACACGTAAGCCTCGTTGGAATCTATCGGCTGACAAATTCAGCCACCTTTTAACAGGTAGGTGATCGCACCGCTACGGCTTACTCGAGATAACTCGTGTTTTAAAGGCCCCAAAACAGAGGTCTAACGATCGATCATTAGGACTTATTTGTTTTTTGACGTTGACGGGACACCGACAGGGTTAGTAGTGGACGCGTTTTTGTTATTATCTATGGGTTGCATCAGGCCATTCGTCATGCTGTCAGTGGGACAGGGCCCAACGAAACAATCAAAGTGACCGCTTGATAACGGGGTCCGGTGACGCTCCACACTTTCCCACTGCCTGGTGCTCCGGTACCTCGGTACCACCTTGCCTGGGTTGCCATGTGTTTCATTTTATTAGGTATCGCTGTTCCATAACTGAAGTTCTATAGGCACTGGGTGATATTCGACCTCGATATCTTCATTATGAGTAAACTGCGATAACTCTCGACGTCACATACTTTCCCATTCACTTCTTTAATCGAAGTTTGGAATTTTCCTACAAATGCTGTTCATAAATCTACAGAAACCAAACATTAAAATTACGTTTTGACACTGAATAAATTGATTTTACCTCCCATTTGCTCGTTCTATTCTTGTAAACATGATTGTGTCCAAAGACAATTTTATTCTTAGCCATTGATCACAAACCACATTTTATATCATCGCACTGAAGTGCACGGATTGCGACAGGAGTTTCATGTAACTAGGAAGCATTCTTACTACATTCTATAGAATTAGTTTTCCTTAAGCATTTACAAATTTTCCTAAATATGTAGGAATCTAACACAATTAGAATGAACAAGCACTTTACGTCGTGACCTGTAAATCATTATTACTTAATTCATCTTAATGGTCTCAACTAGGAATAAAATGTGCATATTATGTTAAACCACATTATGCATAATTTAATACTTGCGTTCCAACTGAACTTTGCACCGATGAATAGAGTGGTCACCTAAGATCAATAGTGATCACCACTCTAGTATTTACCTCACTCCAAGATTTATGTAGTTGTAAGCCAAATAAATTATGCATTGCCAAGATTGATTTTAAATAGTCTTCTTACATTGTACATTACCAATGCACATGGGACCACTTCACGAACGCTCAAAGACAACATTCCAAAACCTCCATCAATATTTAAGAAAAACTTAAATCCATATTAACTCTGATTAATGTTGATTCAACTTTGTAATCGAACCTCAAGTAGTTGTCGTTTTAAAAGCATAATCCAAACGGTTGTATGTGATACTGGAATATTTGCAGAAATAATAACTTATTGACGTGGACCCGTCCACAGAGACCAGTATCTGCTCTACCTCATAAATACATACTGATATTAGTTTTAACGTAACCAGTACCAATCTTATATGGTCCTAAGGAGACGCAATAACGGCTACAATGGCTTGTAAACTTGATTGATGAACGGTAAAGTTATGTTTGTATTGGCGTACGTAAGATTATCGAAGGCAAGTTTTGCATACCGCAGGCCACTACCATAAAATACAATACATTACGAGCGAGCCAGCAGCTACCGTGTTACGTGATACGCGATTCTAAAAGAATATCAATGAATATCAATAACTATTAGGCACTTTCTTATTAATTGGGCAACCGTTCGGTTCTCATTTTTGGCGTAAGATGTTGAGTTGTGAAATTGTTGACTGTTTTATTTGATTATGCCTATGTTACCTCACAGAAGAAGACCTGGAGTTCTCAACGCTTGATAAATCTCGAGCCTTCGTACTCAAGTCGTAATGAACGTATAAACATTCCATAATAAAGTGAGATCTCCACTTAGACCCCGATAACTTACCTTACGTTTCAGATGCGTATCTCCAAATGCCATAAAATTAATTTAAAGAATGTCTAACCGCCGTAATATTAACCCCGCAACTGGCTCTAAGGTCCAAATGATACGTGTTCAATAGAAATGAAATGACGTTTGATTACTCTCATTCATCGGCGACATCATAAACGACACAAATGCCGTCCTAAAACATTGTTATCAGTGTTCCCACTCTAATCTTAAGGCAATAAAATCTCGATGGCCCAAGAAAAACGGGGCAGCTCGATAACCATAAATTTGGGCCGAAACGGATGGGACAAATTTTTATAATGGGCCTCCCCCATTTGGGCGCTGAGTCGCGTTAATGACAACCTAACAGTTTGTTTTAACATCATTATAGGAGCGTATCGGGCATTCCATCACAGGTACCTGAGCACACCCGCGCGCGTACACATGTCTCGACTTCCCAACTTGATACATGCACCGATTATTGTGCTTCTCTTACCGATTCCAGCCGATTGTAATCTTACCGACTCAATTCGATAGCGCTGGGTTAATTAATTACATTCCTAAGAAATATCAAGCCCAATGTACTTTAAGTACCTAAATAAAAACAGGTGAAGTATGAGTGGCTTCTAATATCGCGGGTTCTCTATTATAATTTTCATATTGATACATTTTAGAGGACTAGTGAATTTTAGTCATCAAGGTACAGCTTATAATGAAACATATCAATATCACAAATCAGGTACCAAAATGGATTTTTTTTCAGTTTTGGGGAAAGAAAAAAAAAAGATAAGTAGTTTAATTTTGTTGCATATTCATCAGAATTAACTAACTCTTTAGGTACAATCAAGTTTCCAATCGTCACGTTTTTTAGTTTTGCCAAATTACGGATAAAGAATCGACCGATCTTAAAATGAGGACTCTGTTTTTTCATTTCAAACACTGAACCCAAAAAACGGTAACTGCCACTAATTAGAAACGGCTATTAAAATATTCCATTTTTTATATCCATTCCGACTGTCGTTCTCAATTATGTCGTTGACCTTTTGTGGCATTCGTAGGTACATAGGACACCAGGAATTATTTGTTGCTTTTCACGGTGCAAAATGTTCACTTATTTAGGACATATTTGGGGCTGCAAGCCTATAAGCAAAGGTACGGTGGAGGTAGTGGCACGGTGAACGGCAAGGCGGCGTCCCACAGCGATATATCCCCGGGACAGCTACACGCATTCACAATTACCTTATCTCGGTCTGCGCCGGCTCCTGACATCACGCGACAAATATTCGTGATCATCGCACCACCATCGACCGACTAAGATAATATTTATAACATCACAAAGTTCCTAGTTCTTACATCAGCTACCTAAACGAATTCGCTTTCACTAATATGACTTATCTGCATGATTTTCCTTCTATTTTCCATGGAGCTAATTGATTTTTGTCAAAGAAACTTCTGTGAAAAACTTAATATGCCTAACTTTTCCACTGACTAGTGCCTTCTACGTAACATCACTACACCATCCTTTAATATAAACAGTGAGCAGAAAATTAGCATTCGGCTATAAAAAAGACAATAGACCACTCGACAATCGGAAATAAAAGAAAAAGGCGCAGTTTATAATTGATTTTAGGCTCTCAGGACGTAAGGTAGGAAATTGACATTTCAATAGCAAAAAAGAAGAGTAGCGTGGTACAGTCACAACCAAAGTGATTTAGCGCAGTCGCAGACAGGCGCGGTTCCCATGGGAAAGCGCCCGCAAATATTGACACTAAGGCAACATGTTTATATGCACTTAATGCATCGCTCACCTTTTTATATTTTATTTGTTCTGAGCGCGCGAGGCAGACGAAACGTCGGCCTCTTGTTTAAGTTGTTTTTCTCGTAATTTTGTTTAACAGGTAGTGTCTAATGCCGGTTATAAAAATGTTATTTTAGAATAACGAAACATGTGATAGACACGTTTTTTAATATTCAACTATTCTCAGTTCACTATTAGGATAGGTTACACGTAAACATTGTAGAAACGTCGACCGTTACAAAGTTAGAAAATCAATTAATTTTCAGACCACAACTGGTACCGGATACGCCCAAATTATAAATCGCAAATCTTAAGAAATGGTGAAACACGGAAACCAACTACTAAGACAATAAATAGCGAAAGGCAAGTTAAAAGCACTTCGTTAGTTTTTCTTCTAGGTTGCCGCTTGTCACACCGCAGCGTAACAAAAACATGTGTTAGTGCCGATTATTGTGTACGTTGTAATTGATGTTTATTTAGATCTGTCCAAGATCAAAATAAAGCAGAAAATGCTGCTATTAAGTTGTTCTATTTTACATTATGTATTTGAGAAATATTAGTTGTAAGCTTTCAATTCTTGGTTCATCGTTTTATTAATATGTCGGATATGTCCGGATTTATTCCATTAGGCTCGTACATCATGTTGACGATGATTATATACGATAGACGATGGGTTTCGTGTTATTAAAACACATTTGGTGCGATACACTGTTTATAATAAACTAACAAATTACTTGACATTACAATTTCAAACAATAACACCGGGCACAATGAATCGGGTACAGTTCCAAGACGTTTCAACTCCTCCGCGATCAGACATTGACTGTCCTCCTCGCCTCGAGCTGTAAACATCAGGGCTGTAGAAGCCACGCTGTGGTGGGACCAGACTTGTAAGTAGGTCGCGTGACGTCACCACCAGCGCACTTGCGATTCATTTTATGTCCGTACTAATGACCGGATCCGACAAATATGACATATATACCTAATAAGTCGAGCACGATGTGGAATGTCCATTGCATATATGACTAGTTTAACAATGATTTTGTTTGCGATGATTTAGTAGTGTATTGTGTTCTTGACCTTACGAGTAGAGAAAAGTGCCAATAAGCCTCAAAAAACATTCCTAAAAACACTAAGATAATTACACAAGAAACTATCAGATTCATTGGCCGGAGAAGGTATTCATCATCATCATCGTCATCATTTCAGCCCGTAATCACCTACTGTTGGTTATAGGCCTCCCCTTCTGCCATTCTTCTCTGTTCTGTGCATCCCTTACCCATGTGTTGACGACTTTTGCAGAGAAAAAAATTGAGAAAATTGGAAAGGTATGGAGGAGACCTTTGCGTAATGTTAGACTGAACAGGCTAAATAAAAATAAAACTCAAATTTAATTCTTTGAAATCAATTAATTACTTGAGAATCACGTTTCCGCGGTAGACACGGTGTGACTACAGTCACTTTGTGGTCAAAATAATGGTTCGAAATTACGTGTTATGTCCTTGCTTGTCCATGTCCATGTGGGAATGCGCAACATGGTGCGTCACGTCCCCCTAATTACGTGTCGATGTGGATGCACAAATTATAGGCTGTGACGGTCCTGGAACAAGCCACCACTTCGATTGGAATGTCTTTGATACGTTTTTGGCCTAATCATTTTGTGTGAGACAAAACCACCGGCGATTTTTTACATGATTTATTGATTCACTTAGGCAGTTAGGCCCTCGTTTTTTTCCACGACGTAAATGCTGCTTCAAATGTCTTTTTTTTGGACCCGAACATATAATATTAGGAGTTGAAAAAAATATCTAACCTTTATTTAATGACTGGCGAAACTTTTACGATTCATGTAGAGTAATATAGAGGCCATATACTGGATTTTTATTACAATGTCATTTGAATCATAATACCTGCAACTAATATTATTTCATCATTTTCCCAAGTCTGCGAAGGATGTGGGAAGGAATGTGTGGCAATAATTAGATAACAACATAAGCTCTCAAGTTATTAGACTCAACGAGGAGAGCGGCGCTCTTTGAGCCGCCAACTTGTTAACACTTGTACGTTAACGTTATCTCTTTTTATTTTATTCCTGGCTTCATACCTCTCCCAATACACCCCCATTAGGTTAACCATAAAAGAGAAAAAAATCACTTCTCTATATTTTATATTTAAGTTGAAACATATCCTTTATTCCATGACATGGAATGTTCTAAACATAAAAGTAGGCAGCGTTTATAAAAATACATTTCAAAACATACAATCGAGAATATTTTATGTTTAAGACATCAAAATCAATTATTATTCCCCAACTGGACCTATCCTTTGGGTTATTTATCATTATGATCTCGATCACAAAAGGACAACAACACGGAATAACTTATTTAGTCGGTTCACACAACTTTATGTCTTAGGGCTATGGAAAAGGTGCGTGTATTCTTTTATCAGCGCGTTCGATGCTCGGAGCGATTTCGATTTGGGATACATGAAAGCGTGCAAAGGATTTGGACTGTTTACGACTACGTGGGTGGTTGTGGGCGTGGCATCCTCTATCCTCGTTCCTCTTTCGGCATTTTCATATCTCTGTCTCACCCGCGGCCGCTCCCACAGGATCTTTCTTGTTAACGTATTTTTTGTTCCTCTCAGCTTGCTTTATGGAATGGTCAGGCGAGCAAATATTTACTCACGATTTTGAAATACTTGTTTTCATACTACCAGTGCTTAACGTATAGATGATGACTGGTCCCTTTACGAGGATTAGGGTCCTTTTTAACATTGTATGCGTCTTTATGTAAAACATAAACTAAACGGATTATGTTCTTGTTCTACGTATTAGGTTCAGTTTTCTCATAACTCAACATGGTAAGCGGAATCCATTAGAAAGATACTTGAAACGCAATTAAGAGATATAAATGATGAAACATAGCATCTTTCCAAAAGTTCTCAGTAAAAGGAATTCGACAATTACTTCTTGACGCTCTCTTATTAAACTTTATTTCCCACACTAACATTTATATGTGTTATAGATGTTTGTGTATATACATTTTATTTCCCTTAATTGAAAAACACTTAGGTAGTTTGGGTAGGTGTTGGAGACTCGGCGGCATGGACCAAAGGCAGGCTCGGACCTCACGCGCGCCCTCTGCCGACGATAAAGAAATTATCCGCTTTCGAACATCTTTCGTACTAACGACCGCCAATCCGGCGCACGGTGCCTAATTGGTAGGTACCGGCAGTACCTATCGAACCGAAGCCTTAAGAACATAATTACGAGCAACTATGTCTTAATACGTTTTACGCTGTAGATACATAATTTTCCCTGTAAAAATGGCCTTGGAACGGCCAAGAGAAAAACTCACGTAGAAAAGATTTCAACGCGCTCGGAATGTGTCCATAGTTTTTCAGGTTAGTTTTGCAAGGTGTATCTTGTGAATCAGTATATTTTATGTGTTTTTGATTATTAATTTATGGTTTCAAAATTAGTATTTAATTTATTTTATTTCAAAAAAATATTCCCTTTAAAATAATAGTTAATGTCTAAGTAACTAATAAACGTTTAGAACGTACACATACACGCAGTTTACCGGTGCACACGTGTTCGCAATTCTTAAAATTAGCAGAATTAATAGTACCGCATCTCAATTTCATTGAAAAGGTAAACATTACTGTATTCTTTTATGTTAAACAAAAGCTGTCGAAAGGAGCTATTAACGTTTTTGAATAGGGCAACGTAAAAAAAATATTGACTCACGGGGAGCATGAATCACGCGACGTAAACCGCTATTTCATAACGTTGACTCGATAACATTAAGAGAACATCAATTGTGTACAAAATAAAAGGACAGTAACACCGACTTCTCACAATAAAGTACTTCATTTAATCCTACTATTTCAGACCTAAATGTTCAAGTTAAACAATTGGCTTGACTAAAGATAAAAGCAAATAGTTCCAAGTACAGAAGCTTGTCTGCGATGCCGCTGGCGCTTGCCGGACAATGGCGATTATCTAACGCTCAGACGAATACAAACAGTACGACATTACACCGCCGTGAAAAAATTGACAGCGGCGCTAAGGGAAAATCAACAGGGACATAAAAGCCGACCCACAAAGTTTTAAGATAACGCAAACACGCATTTTGTGAAATATGCGGCGTACGGTACCCTTTTGTGTCGCATCACATTGTTCGATACTTGTCCTGTTACATTTCTGAGGATGACATCATAGTTCATGTGACAATTTCCCTCATGTGTGCATTGTGATGAGGGAAAACAATAACATATTTTGCATTGAGAAAACCTCAATCTTCAAATTAAAATATTTGATATGTGATACCTATCGCTATAAAACAAATAATATCTTCCTAACAAAACCACAAGCTTTAATTTCATCCGAGAAATTATTTCCAATAATTTTATTTACCTACATTTGTCTTTAAACAAAGTCGACCGATGATTAAACTTTACACTACACGGCAAACAATACACCTAATTATTAAGTAAACCCATCTAAAAATAATTAAACATACTAAAACATGTGTGCACATCGATTAAAATTTGCGTTTACACAATCTTTATTGACGGCATACCTATGGGGTGACGCATTTACAAATTGTGCTGATTTTAGAGACAAGAGTGTGAGGCAGGGTGGCGCTAACGCACTATTTTGGCTCTTATATTAAATCTTTTGTCCAAAACTTAGCGCCACCATAAAAACTGTACCGACGGAAGTAAGCTCACAAAGCGAATGCCTGCGAGCAAAAAGTTCGTGAAAAAAACTGCATAATGCGGTCGAGAGGCAGTGTGGCCACTCAACTGCTCTTGTAAAATTTATAACAGCTCTATTTTGTTTACCTGCTTGACTCCGCTTTATATTGTGCAGTAATTGGAGGCATTTGACGATGACTTATTAATTTATTGACCATAGTTTCGCTTCAGTTTTTATGGAGGTGCTAAAACGTTCGCTCGCTTTTGTTTATGTAGGTAGAGGTTTTTGTACAGCGACAATTTTTAGTTTTTATTACATTATTGTTTATGGAATGACGTAATTTGTTGCTATTGTCTATTGAGTAATGTTATGTTAAATAATAAATGCAATATCGATTGCATAACGTCATCCAAATTTTGAATTTCGAATATTGGGGCAGGCTAATGATTTTCCGGGGTTTCAGACATTTGCCAGACGACCATTGTCGAGACTTCAGCCAAAACTCGTCAGTGTCCTGGACATATGTCTTGTCAAGCTGTGCGTGACGAGCCTGCAGCCTGCAGACCTTCACACAAGACTAAATTGTGACTATTTGATTATGTATGTCAGTGTTGAATGTTGTGACATGTTACAACTCGCGTGGCTGTCGCATAATATCCTGGACGATTGCCCACTTGGCTCGCCCCAGGACACGTCGCTTTCTACACTAAATATAACTTTAAGCTTATGCAAGGACTCATGCATAAATATGTCCTTACAAACACTTACGTGCAAAGGCATGTTTAAACATTCCTGGCGGCGGGGTATAAAAATAGGCAACGAATTAATGTGGAATATTTTTAGCTTAATAGACAGGTACTTTGGAAACAAAGAGGTGTAGGTCAGTTTTTAAGCTTTTACGTATTTATACTTTTGGAATAAAATTATGTGAGAGCTAAATTAGGGCTTCGTAGCTGTCGAACAATTTTTTTTTAAACTATTATGATTATGCTTGTTTTGCCAAGCAGTGGGTTCCTCCCTAGATTTCAATGCTTATTATAACAAATTATATAAATGGAACATGTAACGTTTCTATAACATCCGTAGTTATTCCAAAAAGCCAAGTTCCTCACAGCTCAATTTGGTGCGGGAATTTGAAATAAAGTAATTAGTGAGCTATCTATTTGCCGTCGTAATGATTATAAACAGTTTGTGCGGCGCAGACGCAGCGTGGGTAAGAACGCGGTTCCAGCTGGGACCGAGCTTACACACGCGATCATTCTCGTTACACCCTCTGTATTTGACCAATATGTAATAAATGTTATTTTTAATATCAACTTAAAACACACCGACAAAAAACTAAAAATAGCTTTAAAAGCGTTTCGTATTTGTACAATGCAGCATCGTTAGAATGTCACTTTATCTAGGCTACTAGTACAACTTAACTAAAGTAAAATGCCGTACCTTCATAGTCCTCAGAAAAGTGACATGCAAAGGTGTGCAATGACATGAGTTTGTCTTCGTGAAGTGTCAAATAACAACTTCCAAGCGTCACCAATAACCGCTAACAAAGGTTTAAATTAGTTTACTCTTTAAAGAAAAATCATTTTCACATTTTTTTTATTTTGTTTTCGACTGAAATCGTTTTATTAGCTTAACATATTTATAAAGAAAACCCCTTTTGCTTGCATATACTTTTTATTTGCACAACTGCACTGTTTGACGATCGAACAACGACTGACTCATCCAGACTCACCTTTAGAGCTTACAAATTCAAGTGACATTTACCCCACCCAAAAATAACGATGATGCATGGATGTCGTAAGTTCATAAACCTTATTTCACAGTGTTGTCAAAGTAAAAATATATTCTTTTAGAATTAGCTTTAAAAAAAACAGTTACAATAATAATTCATATTCTGTCAGTGTTTCCACAGTGAATATGATAATTCTATAGTAAAATCAAACATTTTTGTAATCAAATCAAGGAAATCACAACATATTAAGCATTTCGATGTTTAATCCAATAATTTTTATTACTACACCAAGGTCAGGTCACTCAGATCCTTCTATTAGAATTTCTGTTTGTAAAGAGTATCGAATGCTACTTGGTTACGGGGAGTATACTTCACAGCAGCCTATCAGCGGGCTGTGATTCTGTAGGAATTTGTGCCTTCACTAAATGATTATTAGCTTTGTTTTGTTTTTCATCCGCGCCTCCACTCGTAATCTTTGAACATTATTATGAGTTTTATGTTGTGGGAGTCTGCGCTCACTGCCAGGCAGACGGTATAGATTCATGAATTATGTCGTGACAGAACACACACGAAACATTCCTAATGTTTGTGTTCTTCAACTTGTTTTTTTCTTTACTAAAACCATAAGTTATGAGTTGTTAGTTGTTAGTTGTTAGTATGTCGTGAGAAGACTAATAAAGTACGCGAACTCTAATGTTTCGTGCTGTCGAAGAAAATGTCCCATTAGCAGGACCGTGAAGTTTAATTAGTACCTAATTCCATTGTTTGAAATACTGTCGGATAATAATGGAGCAATTAAAATATCTTTACCCGCGACTACGACGGCCACGACATTTTATTGATGCCAGGAAAACGCCTCCGGGCAAAATAAATTCCTAGTTTCTTCAACGAAGTCAGGAATAATGGCTAGCTGATTATCTTAAATCGGAACTGAACTAAACCTGACGCCTCGAGCTAGTTGGGCCCTCAACAGAAATGATTGCATAAACCACAAAACAATATTTCAAATCGGGCCAAAAGACCGGTGAGACCTCGGTTTGGTTAAAAATCTCCTGCATGTATTCTCATGTATCGATATATACTTAATAGTATCAGTTGCATTTCCACATCGTCTGAGCAACGCTGTCGCCCGCGTGTCTCGTACCACTTACACCTGTGACCTTCACCAAAACATGTCAAAATCTCTCACTACGCCGCGATACCTTTTGCATGGCAATTACACAACGCCGAGAAACACTGGCGCCCATCTACACCGCCGACGCCGAGACGGCAATGTATATGTGACACACAAAATGTGTTATTCAAATGGTATGCGTGGTGCAGGACACAATTCAGGTTCTCTACGGCACCTGTAGACGAATGTGCCATTTACATTGTAATGCACGCGCACTGCTTCCAACCAGTTCGATTAGGAGGGGAATGCTGTCCACATCACATATCTAATACTTAGCTTTACAGATAAACTGCAATTGTTAACTATTTTTAGATATTTATGCAGTTTAATGATCGGGTTTTAATCACAATAAAAGTGCCTAGATAGGAATTGAAAAAAAGTAGAGATTAAACGCAGGTAATTAAAGCGTTTTAGTGGGGTATATGTATCGTTAAATGGTTCTATTTAATTGGTATAATTGCCGATGTGTATGTATATGATAGCGAGTACCCATGTGCACAGGTACTTACGTGATTGATCCCGGCGTGGGGGGTGGTGGTGGGGGGGGGGGAACGCGCAGGCGCAGCGGCAGTGACCGCTGCAGCCAGGTGCGTGCGGCCATCGACACCATAAAATTAATAACCCGTCGAGCCTCCTAACCAATGCACTCTTGAGAATCATGCGCACTTCACGCGAGTATGGGACTTGCAATGAAAAAATGACAATACTTTAAACTGTATTAGCTAACTGTGTTCGTTAGGTTAACTAAGATTCTAACTTTGCATTATAAAATTATTAAGAAGTGTTGTCATTGTCAGAAACACATTTTTCATTCTGTATGAAATTTAAATCAATATTTTTTCATGGTTTAAGTTTTATTTATACGTTATAATCATGACTGGAATAGTCCTGGGTTCGAATTCCAGGTCAGACAAAGTCAGTCAAGGCTTTTCCATCATTAATTTTTCAGTAACAGCCACGAAGTCTGTATTTATGGCTGGTTAATGGCAAATTAATAGGGTCGCCCCCTTCATTACATGGGACTTAAACATAACTGGCAAAATTTGGATGTACTATTAGGTACACCTCTGCCTAACCCTTCGGAGATTACAGGTGTGATGTTAGACATCATGGCTGAGATAAAAATACCAAGACCATAATTTTTTCTGTATGAATGGTCTCTTATCCCTCATAGCATTGCGCTAATGGTCTGTTCTCAGAGCTATGTCTGATGTCAGTCACCATTGATATTTTTTCTTCAGATGCATTTTACTTATTGAAGTCCTATAAAAATAAACTTTGCACTTTTTCAATCGTAATTGCAGATATCGATAAACGTTTTATTTAATTCTACTTTATTAGAAGTAATCGATGGTTTTAGTCTTGAAATAGTTAATTTATTTTAGTAATTCTGATTTTTCAGCTAGAATTGCTGAAACAAATTAAGTATTTGTCTGTTTGAAACTGATAACCACTTGCAGCACCAAGGTTTATACTGATGTAAACCCACGAAAGTATAACCAGACAACGAAACGTGCAATGTGAAAAACTTATGTTTAAGTTTTTCACGTTGCACGTTTCAATAGTATCTATGTTTAAAAATCTACTTACCTCATAAATTGTCGTTGATAATATGAGAAGCAGCACTTTCAGGCATCAATATGACAATTAATACTTCAACACTTTTAAATCAAATTACACGTGGCTAGATATTCAATTGCTGAAAAAAATCAAAAAGTTGTCTGAAAGAAATAAGTAAAGGTTTAACTTTATTTTAAGTACCAAAAAAAGACACAGGCTGTAAAACTACTTCATGTAAAGCTGCTCCTTCTAAATATGACTATATTATTATCTGTACAGAATAAAATAAAGTCGTAAAAGCTTTCTATCCATAGAGCGTTAAAAGCTTTATACAATTTATAGTACACATAAAATATTTCATTCGTTCGCTCACAAATTGAATTATCATAAATTGATCCTTTCAACGTATTAGGCTTCATTCAGGGCTGATGGTAGATTCGTATTTAATGGCGGCTCAGGGCGCGGGGCGGCTGCCCGTGCGCAGACGGATCGCCGCGACCCGCGGGGTTGCGGGAGGTGGGGGGGACAGGAGGCGCGGACTCCGTCGAGACGGTGAGTCTGCCTGATAAAGGAGGATTTTATCCGCTCGATTTAGCATGAAATTGGAACACAAAGTGAATAAAGCCACAAGATTGTAAACATTACGAGGTTCCCTTTTTTTATTGAAGGCATTTGGCTTATTTACGGTTCTCTTTTTATTGGTCACCGGTGTCTGCCTCGAACCCTCTATTTATTACCTTGTTAAACTCTAGTTAACGAACTGATCGCTCAGTACCAATTCGGTGCTTGCGATGCACTTCATTGGGAATTTATCGCTTTACCCCAACAGAGCTTAATTGATTCGCGTTGTTGGCGACTGTAACCGGGGCTCTGCACCATTTCACTGACAGGATTCGATTAAACCAAAAAATACGAATTAAATGGAGAGTTTGAAGTGAAGTTAAGGCGATCGTTAACGCGGGTGTAGCTCTCTAACGTGATCCGTTCCCACGCGCGAGGGTAACGTCGGATCCACCGCGCACCGGAATGAATGACTCACTAAACTCAAAGCTTCATTTCCACAAGTCATAGTGCAATTAATAATATGCGGCATCCTGTCGAATTATCTCTCGTCGTGGCAGGGGTCCGGGCGGCTTTAATTTACCACAATGGAAGTTGGTTCTGAGAAGCGTTCGCCGGCGAGGCGGGCCGATTCTTCGACGAAAACAAACAGAAAATAATTATCATAAAGATGAAGAGCGGCCGCTCGAGGCTCGCCGCTGCTAATGGGGGCCCACCTGGCAGCCTGGCTGCCTCCCTCGCGTGTGTGCGCACCTACCTACGGGCCCACACATTCCTCTCCACAGACCAGCGCAGTCATGTTCCCGTCCAACTAATAAACACATGATTGGTTTTTGATTGCGCCTGCTCAGCGCTCATATCTGGTAAAGTTGAGGAATACCTAACGCGTCCATGGCGGCGCGTTTCGATCTTGAATCCATTAAAACCTCAATACACGTGCCTACGTAACCTTAACACTTATTACTGTTTACTGTAGAGAAAGTTCGATGCGGAAACTTTCAATTTTAATCAACAGCTAAACTACGGTATTTTTAGCGCTTATGTCATGTTATATCAAAATAAGAGTCTCAAACTAAACCACGTAGCAATTTATCTTCTAATACGCTACGACGTAGTAAGGATCATTATACGATAAATATATATATAATACTATACGATATATAGCCAAGAGTCTACGGACGATTATTATTAGATCTGTGTAATTATTATATCACATAGCTACCTACTGTTTATTGTATTTCTCCTAAGAGGGGACGTACCGACACATATCTATTACCTACTTAGAATAAGTCCACAGTTATGACTGCAATTCATACATGTTATTGATTTTTCCATTAGTTATGAAAACTATCTATCCCTGTGTCATCACAGCTACGCTTATTGGCTTTTGTCATTGCCTGTCTAATAATTACACAAAGTCATATAACAAACTAATATCTAATAGGTAATATAAAATAATAACAAAGCCTAGACAACTCTATTTTCCCACCTTCTTAGTAGCTTAACTCTCAATTTTCAATTTTCTCAATCGTTGTTCTAAGTAAATGTGAAAGATTCTTCATCTCTATCCATTCTCTCTCTGCCACTTAGTTTTTCAGCGGTACCTACCACTTTCAATTGTTTCATTCAAATAAATATTACCTCGTTTGTAGTAAGCGCTACCAACAGAAGTCCCCGACTGCTAATGTGGCCCTACTATTGTGTACTTTGGCGCCGGTATTGTTCATATTCACAGTTACCTAACTTCGAAAACCGTTTCACTGATAACAGTTTACCGCATTGTTTTCTATCTATATCTACAGTAAGTACATTTTCATATTTTATAGGAGTCACCTGCCACAGTCAATGTTAACATTTTTGCGATCTTTTTATCTTTGTGTAGCAATGGGAGCCGAGATCTTTATCTCGGTATTCAGAAGAACGATACGGTACTCTCTCTAAACAAATACCTAAAGTAGAAGAGAAGTTGCTACTTAATAAAGAACTCTAAAAATAATAGAGCTTAAGGCGAAAATTATTCCCCGGAAGCTACGAAGTTATGACGACATTCAAAGAAAATAAGTCTACGAATATGTCTAAAGGGTCTCACATTACGTCGATAACTTTGTCTCGGCAATAACTTAACACTGGCCGCCATCGAACTGTGAAAGCTCGAGATAAAATACTTTGACGAATTCCTCGGCTGCCTACCTCAATGGCGAAATAATATGTTTTCGTATCCTTTTTCCGATGCCGATATTTCAGAGCGGTTTTTGCGTGGATGCCGCCGCGTATCGGTCGGTGGTCCATTAAATGTGAACAATGGACCACTCAGGTTCTATTTGCCGTTTTATCTAACTTTGACGCACATTATGTGAATTTTGTCGGGACGTTTTTTGTTTACTTAATGACGCTCCCCGGCTGATGACTAATTAGGTACACACTCTAATTTTCGGGTGATTCTTAACACTTAGTTAGTTACTTGAAGCCACTAAGATTTATAACTATTTATACCCATCCATTCGGCGGAAATACCTACCTAAAATGTTTTTTAAAACGTAGAGTAAAACAGGCTTTGATGTTAACGGAAAATAATTACCTACACCGTCAAACTGCTCAATTAATTATAATCAGAAATTGATATTTCTATAGTTTATGTTTTATGTGTCATTCAATTAATGCCAAATAAATTAATATATTCCTATTTATGAAGGTGGGTCTCTTAAGTTATAACAGGTACGTTAAGTTAGATAAATCACTTGTATATTTATCATAAGTAGGTAACAAAACAAGTGTAAACATACGGCATCATCAATGAAATAAATAATATTATAACAAATATACAGAAAAAATGAGTCACTTCTTAAAATAGTAAAATGTCGAGAAGAAATTGAGTGGTGTGTTGAGAATTTTATCAATTATAGATGCTCCGGAGCCCCGAGCTGCACCCCCCGCCGGCTTCAACTTTAGCCTTCAACGTTAACATGGAAACGGCTTCTTTATTATATGTAATTAATTTAAATTAATTTTATAATGTTGAGGTGTCGGCATGTAATATGATATTGTTGTAAAGTAAAGCTGTTAGCAATATCCACAGATCATTCGGCTCAGGTGTTCAACTAGGGTAATTTATTGAAACATAAAATTATTTTGCGGTGACATTAACACTCCTTACCTACCCTACACCTGCAAAATGGTAGACGAAGCCGACTATTACGACTTATTTTTTTACTATCAATTAGTAAGTATGAACATATGATATTGGAGTGTAAGCAATTATTTACTTTGCCATTAAGGTGTCTAAGTGCATTTATGATAGGTATCTACGAAAAACTATGTACAGATATAATGTGCATGCCACGGAGTACCTACTTAGGACATTCTAATGATTTCATAATCCATATCTTCTGATATTTTACAAGTTTTAATTTTCATGAAAAGCCGGGGAAATGACTTTTACGATTTCTTCTACATTCCATGGAGCAGGGTGGACTACATGTAGTAATGGCGAAGTCAATGAGACTCGACATGATTTTTTTTCCGACATATTACATTTGTTTTTGTTTAAAAAAAACACACAAACACACACAATACACAACACAATATGGAGAAAGGTACGCTATGGCTCTGGTAACGCGACGTCAATTTCCACGGTAAACAGTTTGACCCAAATCTTTTCATTTGTAATTTTTCCACCCATAATGTTCTATTGAAACCTCTCGGCTATCATTTGTAGATCTCAGACAGCTTACCGTTACCGGTAATGTGAAGCCTGAAAGTCATGACAGCCAGTCTTACCAAGAAGCATCGTGGAACCTGGTCAGCATTCCATGTGAAATACTAGAATTTAGCTGCATCTGGTAAAAGCTACCCCAACTATTTGGGAAAAGGCTCTTTTTTTTTAGTTGCGATGCCATTTTAAATGACTCTTATAGCTGCCAGCGCTGGCTAGGTTTGCTGTGCTCACCGTCTTAAACTCCTGTAATCTCTAAATCCGATGTTACGTAAGGCATGCGCGCTTAATTATGCTGCCATAATTCATAGATCTACAAATGATTAATTTTCACTAATTCTTGTAGTGCTCTAACATGCCTTCAGATTTACAAACTTAAGACTTTTTGTTCATTTTTTCATCGACGTGTAGGTACACTACTGTTTTTTTTTTTTTAATAATTTTTTCTACTTTAATATATCGGAATTAAATACATTCAAAATGAAAGCGTTCGCCTTATTTTGTCATCGACGAAAATATTCAAAGCTTGTGCCTCGCGTGTGTTCGGGACTTTTACGATTTCTTCTACATTCCACAGAGCAGGGCGGACTACATGTAGTAACTGTACTCATGTATTGTAAGTACATAAGTAGTACACTTACAGCTCGCCTAGTTACAAATAGTATACGCTTATTAGACTTAGTTTAGCTTGTTGCTGAGCATGAGGTCCTGGGTTTGATACTTAAGTCGGGCAAAGTGTTATTGGGTTTTTCCATCAGAAATTTCTCAGTAGCAGCCACGGAGTTGATCTATAGGCTCGCCGCCTATTACATGGGACTTAAACATAAGTGGCGAAATGTGGGTGTATTATTAGGTACACCTCTGCCTAACCTTTCTGGGATTACTGGCGTGATGTTATGTTATTAGACTTAGTACATTCTACACTACCTCTTATTTGTCCCCCACTTAACCCTATGTTAGTAATCTACCTAATAGGTGTTCTATAATAATTTAAAAAAAATTATGTAATATTATTTAGTTTTAATTCCACCAAAAACTAGATCCAGGATTGGATGTAAAATACACTCGCAAGAATATACACTTGCATATTTTATGACTCATCAGAAGACTCATATGATTTGGTTAGTAGAGCTGGAGAAACAACATTATACACACTGTGTATACCCATTGGCCGAAGTACGTAAGTAATACTATAAAAGCTCTCCGAAATTACGTTCAGTGTAACTCGTATCTAACAAATTGAAGATAAATGGAAAATTATACTTGGTTTTCCGTCTTGTTTTCCACGTAGCTTGATCAATACAGAATATAAGATTTTAAATTTGTTAATTTGTTGTAATTTGTTACGTATCGCCTCCGTGCGGGGGCTGGGGTAAGCGATTGATGCATACAGCGCTCGGGTTAGCCTCGCCTTAGTACTAGAAACGGGATATTTGCCATGTTTACTGATTTGTTTGAGTTCCCGATATTTCGGCGCTGTTCGGTGCTTCAGTTCATCCGTGATCAAGGTTGCTTGCAACAGCGCCGAAACATCGGGAACTCAAACAAATCAGTAAACATGGTAAATATCCCGTTTCTAGTATTAATAATAATACAGAATATGAAATCAATCCGTATACCTTTTTTTTTCCGGATGGGAAATCATCAAATGACCCCCCCCCCCCCCCGCTCTGGGCGGAGCGGAAGGGAGTGTCAGACTTGTACTGACTAAAACCCATCCATGTTCCTTCTTTGCCTTTGTGTTCCAGGGCCACGATATCTCTTTCGAACAGTCCCGCAGCCCTGGCAGGTCAACCGTATACCTAAGTTGTTGCATGTACTCGTATAGTTATTTCCCTAACAAGTACCTATCTAGAAATTAATACATAGGTTCGTAGGATACCTATAGTCTGTTTGTGCAAATAATGGCTGCCTAAGTAGTTTCCTGGCTTTCGCCAGTGATCCACAGTGCTACACTTGCTAATGCTTATGACTGAACATGGTTTAATTGTTTATATATACTTTCATCGAATACTTCAGAAACAGCCCATAGATATACAACACAACATAACACATAACATTCACACAACACAAACACAACAACAACACAACAACATACACATAACATTCTTTCACATTTCTGCACTAAGTAGGAAAAAATTTATTCCCTCCAGACACCAACCATTGCTCGCAGAACGGATGGCCGATGGGGCCGAAAAGTTCTTGCAGGGATCCGCTGGATGAGAGTCGAACGGGACCGGTCAATGTGGCGACATTTGGGGGAGGCCTATGCCCAGCAGTGGGCGTCTTTCGGCTGAAATGTTAATAATGATGATGACCAATCATCACGAAAAAGTTGCAAAATCTTTATGTAAAACCTTTTCAAACACTGTTTTAAGCTTTCACGGTTTACATCTAAACTTATACCTACTGTCACTTACAGGATATCAACAACAACAATACAAACAACGAAACAACAACAGAAGACGCACACACGGAAGGTAATCCGTAAGTGACAGTATAAGTTTTGTAAAACCCTAAAATTGGAGCTGCCCATTATTTGTTCGAACTAGAAATACCAATAAGACCTAGGTACTAATTAGAAACGCAGTAAAATAGAAGAGCTTGATATTAATACCAAGTCATCCAAGGGCAATGCTCTTAAGCTCAGGAACTTAGCAGAGCTTCCTCCTCATAATTAGATGTTGTCCATGCGAATTATCCATCGTTGGACCAGCAACAATCAGTAGGAGTTGGTAATTCCACTGTTATCAGTCCATGATTGTATCGGCTGTGTAATGACCGGCCGACCATCAACAAGACTCCTAATTGATTTGTACCGGATATTCATGAAAGAAGAAACGACTTAAGGGGAAGATTTATAAAACAATAGTTAGACCTGCCGTCTTGTATGGATCAGAATGTTGGGCCACAAAAGGGGTGAACAAAAGGCATTTGCATGTGGCGGAGATGAGAACGCTAAGGGGCATGTGTAGTGTTACGCGAATGGATAAATAAGAAATGAGTACATAAGAGGAAGTCTGAAAGTGACGCAGATGACCGAAAAGTTGTGTGGTAATCAGTTGTCGTGGTATGGGCATGTGATGCAGAGGAATTAGGAAAATGTCGTGAGGAAAGTTTTGAGTATGAATCTGGATGGGTATAAGAGTAGAGGAAGACCAAAGAAACGAGGTGTCTGAATAGATTACGAATAATAGAGAAGTATGGAAGAAGAAGACATGCTGCACCGACCCCAAATGAATCGAGGGCAGGAGAATGATGATGATTCATGAAAGAAGAAACTAAGCAGATTTTAATTTTCTTTTCAGAAACGATACAATTCAAATACGTAAATCTTTAATTAATCATATCTCATTAAAGTAAGTAGACACAGTTGTAATGGATTCCCGACTTGAACAAATTATCGTGGACAAAATAAAATTGCTGAAAGTTCGTCATCATATCGTATTCGAGAATTATATATGATATATATAATTCCTGCATGTGAACCAGAAAATGGTGGTAAAACGAATCCCAGCTATTGATAATTGTTCAAGTAAGTAGTACTAACTAATTATTAGACAAAGGTTTGTGACATAATTCCTAAACAATCTCAAACAGTTGAGAATGGCAAAACAAACTATTGACTGTAACGGCTTCAGTAGCTCAACGGAAGGAACAACAAACCTGTATTTACATACTTTTCATAGAAAATTATTTAATCTCGCGCGGCACAAACGAAAAACAGCACACTGTTGTTTGTAAACGAAAAGACGGGAGCCTTGAGAAGTGCAGCTAACATGTTCCATCTTTAGCGAGCAAATTCACACGCAGCGAAAGAAACTCAACCCTCGATACAGGGCATAAGAAACGAAATCCAAAAACAATAAGATCCCAATTTTCTCTTAATCTGTTAATAATTCTACTGAAAAGTAAAATCTAATTCGCAGCACATAAGATTCAATTTTGACAATGCGAACTCCTGGAATCTTCGGGAGTCGGGTACCAAAAAGTGTTTGCTCGTAAACCACGCACATTGTTTAAGTAAACTTCTATTTTGATGCTTTACTGTGAAGCACTCGCCGAGATTCGCGCTAACCATTATTTCTCAGTACCCCTAATAAGAAACAAAAGCTAACTGCGCACTTTAATATGGGCAAAGAAATACATTATTTATTATTTAATTTATTTTTAGTGCCAACCGAGCGCTCTAAATGTTCATATATTCCATGGTTTACTTCGCTGAACGTATTGCCCTGTAATAACTATGCCAAGCTTTTAAAATGAAATGAACATCGCCAGTAAAAGTATTGCTTATTGGTTACGTAGACTGCGCTGTTAGCTCACCTGTTTAAAATGATAGTAGGTAAGTACCTACCTAATAATTACCAACTCAGTTTTCAGAGATAAAATTCTATGTGCCGCTGAAAATTACCTGGGTAGGTACATGTCTTTATTTTTCTCTTTTTGTGGTGGAAGGAGCTCGTGGTGAAGTGGATACCTAATAACATCAATAAAAAGTAAAATACTGGTATTAACTATCCGGTTAGACTGAAAGCTGACAACAAAAAGTTGGGAAAAGGCTAAGATCTAAGTGGCTAATACACTTGCTGCCTAGTTTCCTTTCTTTGTAATGTTTTATACATATAGGGTGACTGGTAATTAGTGACCGATACTTAAACACGTGATTGTACTCATGACAACAAACAACTTTCCCAAAGAAACATTTTTTATAAATACTCATCCACTTTTATCACAAAACACAACATCGGGCCGTATGAAATTCGCACGCGCGCGCCTGTGACCTATCAGCTGTTAGCCGCATGACGCCGTTCTGTCTCATTACTATCGTACCGTGCAACAGCGGGAAGGCAAAGCACTCACGCGGTTCGCAAGCCCGTTCCGTAATGCTCCGCTGTTGTGTTATTAGCGTTTACACCCTGTATATGCCAAACGAACGTATACACTAAATCTACAGGAACGTAGCATTATTAATCTAATCATAGGCGCCAAGTTCTGGCGCCAGCGTTACCGCTACACATTCATCACTCATCTCCAATTTTCATAATTTCCAAGAAAGTAAACAAAATGTCGAACGAAAAACATGAATGTCTGGAAAATTCTGAAAATATACAATTTTGTACTACGAATTCTTTTGTTTTATGACTCATGTGTTTTGGACTTACCTACATGGTTCATAAAAATAATACATTTCGCGCTCATTGGATTCATAATATGCTTACAGTTTTAAAAATACTGAACAAGTGACTAATGCAACGAGGACGGGAACTTTCAGCCAGACGCTCCGGCACCGCTTCGACCATTCAATGTGACCATGAAGATGAATCTTAATTCAGTTGGTGGTTCTATGTATTTTTAGAAATATGTTGAAAGTTACATGTAACCTACCTAGTTTATAGAAGCACTAGTGACCCGCAAGGTGTTTAGGTACATCTGGGCAAAACATCGATATTTCTTTCCACAAAAACCCGCATCAAAATCCGTTGCGTTGTTTAGTAGAACAACGCAATCACACAGACAGAGGCGAAAAGTTGAAAATATCTGAAATCCACAGGCCCGAGAGGCGAAACAAATACTTGCTTGCTTTCAAAGAAACAATAAGGTTTAAACTGTAGGTAATCTAACATGCCTCCTTGAAAAAGCGCGTTTCAGTATGGCACGTCTTCATTCTGCGCATGGATTTTAGAGTTCCGTTTCAGAAATACTTATTTTAACATACAAAAGAAGATCGAACGCAGCTTTATTTTTAATAAATAAATAGACAAAAAAACAATGTTACCGGAGACTAACCATTGACCACAAGAAAATGTACAGTGCACAAACAAAGGTGCGTTGTCTCCTCCTTCATTCTCATAGTCCAATGGGATAGCAATCCGACACTACCGGACCGGAGAGAGCCCAGGTGCAGGCCTGACCCCTAGTATTGGACGTACCTATACAGGCTGATGACGATGATGATCATAAATCACCGATGTAGGCTGTACTTATTCGTATCTACGAGGCCTCCAACTCCAAACTGCCTCTTACTTATTACTTACGAAAACAGAAACGGCGCCAAATCATCATATGCATAGCCTTTTCCCAACTATGTTAAGGTCGGCTTCCAGTCTAACCAGATGCAGTTGAAAAAACGGCAGCAAAATAATAAAGTTTTTTTTTTGTTCTCTTTTCGTGCAATCAAGCCATTGACTATGAGCAGATGTGTCAAATTGAGTGTCAGGCAGAGTCAGTTCCCCACTGGGATAGGCCGGGAAGAACGAAAGTAACTCCGAAAGAAATGCTGTACTATTAACCGGGTCTCTTGATCTCCCTGCTGTGTACGGCAAAGATTTTATAAGACAATGCCTAACGCCCGTTTTCACCAAACCGAAACGACACCTAAATCAATGAGTAACGCACTTTCTCACCAACATTAAGTGACACCTTACTGAATGTCTAATGCTCCTTTTCACCAACACTAAGTAAAACCTAACTAAATGCCTAATGCACATTTTCACAAACACTAAGTGACACAACGATCGAGATTCGTAGACTATCTATATCACTAGGTAATTTCCCGTTACTATGGAAATAATTTATATGTCTGTCTGTCTGTATATTTGTATTTCTGTGTTTATTTGTCTTCGTAGAAACTCTAGTCTACGGGTCGCCCTATGCTCAGAAGACATGACGAGATGTATACAAAGAGCTTTGTCTCTTCTTGGTAGAATAGAGATGAAATTGGTCATGCTATGCGTGCTGAGACATTTTGCTGTTTCTACCGAGGGTCCAGTAGAGCCCCCAATATCGTATGTAAAGTGAGTCTTTCTTGGCACATTATGTGTGGTATCTTTAAGTCAGTCTTCGGTCGAGGTGCATTGCAAAATGCGGAAGCTGTGGACAGTTATCTCCTCCTAGGGTAAATGTTATATGGAATGTCTTGGATGCGCTGGCTCTAATAATCCTCCAATGCAATCTTGAATTCCAGCTAAGCCTTTTTGCAGTGTTCTAGAAGGGGCAGCAGGGTCCTGACTAGAGCTGTGAGTTGCTGTGTCGTCTGCAAAAGTAGCCACTATTACCCCCTGGGTCTATGGTAAGGCTGCAATAAATTACGACGTATAGCTTCAAATGGTGCTGCTATATTGATCTTCTTTAATTATTTGTTTGGCGCCTCATTATTTATTACGTACCTAACGGTACCTACATTAATTTAGGAGCTTATATTTAGACTAAAAGGTTTTTTATTTTTCGCTCCAGGTCTCTATTCTGTCTTATTGGAATAAGAACTACATATTAGTTAAGTTGAGCTACACTCACCAAGGTGTAGACCAAGACGGGTTAATGTAATTACTTTGGTAGTTATAAATGTAATAATATACATTGCGACTTGATCAATCTTTAGCCCCTTTTGCAGGAAACTTGGACTGTTCCACAATACTGTGAATTCAGTCAGGATGATCTGCAAAACTCTGGACGGGAATTATTTAAGGTTTTTTTTTAGAATTTAGGATTTAAGCAACAGATATTATTTATCTGCCTGAGCTGTAGTGACCAGTTTTAATTCGATTTTGGCGTAGGGATCCAGCGCCTGACCCGGAGTAAGTTTAGCCTTAAATAAGTTAGGGGGAAGAAATAGAAAAAGACAAATTAAATTAACCATACATTTATTACTACAATTGCTACATTACATAAAAACTATCAGTGTGCTTCTTCTATTAGAAACTCTTTCACAGATTTGTTGTATTTCTCTGGTAATAGTTGCTGCAGTTCGTTTCGGGTCAACCAGTCGCCTTTAGTCTTGCTCGGTTTACCACTTTTGTAATTAGCGTAATAGAAGAATACCTGAAAATAATGCAATGTTTTTAATTACGATTATACAAAATAGTTTTTTGTCTGCACTTAGTCTTAGTAGTGCTACCCACATTCGACGAGTCTGCGCGTTGAGGCCAATGCGCCGACTCAAGAAAGTCTTGAGGCGGTAAAGATAAAGATAATCTATTTGTTAAAAATGCGTTTACACACAAATTGAGCATGCAAGATCTTAGTGAGTAGGACAGGGTAGGTCCGTACATGTATTTACCAGGTGAAGGTTTACAAATTTGGTTTTTCTTTTACAGTATTTGTTTAACACCAATGCTGACCAATATTTCAAACTGAATCTATATTTGAATGCCCAAAAGTACTTTCAAAATATCTGAATACTTAGGAATAAACAACATTAGTATAATAGACTACAGATTGCTTTATCTGCCTTTTAGATTCCATACTTACTTTCGCCCCTATTTTTCCGTTGACTTCTGAGGGATATTTGTACTTGTAAAATCCACAGGGTGCATTTGAGATAAATTGTACTTTTAATTCTGGTCCACAATTCTCAGTTACTACTCTTTCTGCTGTCTAAAATAAAAAATCAGGAATTAGAAAAAAATTCTAGTAAAGCTTCACATTTTTTCACTTGATCCATCAAAATTGTATTACTTTTGGCCTTTCTGGTAAAGTGCCAGGCAACTAATCCTGCAGATAATGCCACACAGATTCTGCACCATTTTTTAGCTTATGCAAACAGGTGCAGCTGCTTAGTTTGAAGTCTATGAAACAGGCCCTTTGTATCAATTGAATAGTATTCATAGAAGTCTACCTGTCTTAAAGTTTCTCCTTCCTTCCACAAGCCTTGAGGCAACAATGTCTTCACATCTGACCCCAGATTTATAGGAGTCACGAGTACCAAATGTCTCTGGAGACACCTTTCTGTAGAGGTTTTGTCACCTTTTTTGTCAGCATCTGAACAAATATTGAGAAAAATAAAAAACTCTCTTCATCTAAATCGAACAAGTGAAAATTATGAGAGCATGCTGACTACCCTCATACTAATAAAAAAAAAATTATCCTTAATAAAAAAATACAGGAAACAGAAAATAGTATGAGAGCCTACCAGCTGGTTCATGAACAAAATATTTGTAAGATATTTATACAAAAGTGTCATTTTTCAGTTTTAATTTTACAAAAAGGTGCTTGAAATAGTGAATATATTATAGTGTATATATAATATAATATAGTGAAATACATTACCAGTCTCCACACTAGCAAACTTAAACTGTGCCAGTTCTTCATTGGAAGCATCCTCAAAGTCCTGAGCTGTGATCTTGCTCACTGCATCAATGTCCACGTCAGCTGATTCATTTTTGAGGAGCTCTGCTTGTACCCTTTAATTACAAAAAGGTATGATAATATGTTATTTAATATCAAAAAGTCTCTTTCCACTAATGTAAAGTATTGGGAAGTTAACAAATTGCCTGCTATTAGCTCTAAATGAAGCTATTCAAAAAGGTCCACTAAAGCCTCATATTTATGGTAAACATTTGTTTAGCAACTTGGTTGCATAAACATGTTGCCGAGTTGCTGTCAACATATTGCGGGCAACACTTGTGTTGCGAAGTTGATCACACCATGTTGCAGAGTTGACGCCCGGCGAGCGATAACACCAGTTTATCAACAAATGTTGACGTGTGTGGACATGTTTGCAACTGTTTATGACGTGTGTGGAGCAACTATAAACCCATATTGATTTAAACAAAGTCAACTGTTGCTAGACATATGTTTACCATGAATACGAAAATTATCGGTGACTGATTTAAAATGCCAGTGCTACATACTTACTTATCATTTACATGCCTAATCTCATGGTCAGACTTCATGCT
This sequence comes from Noctua janthe, assembly GCA_910589295.1. Classification (NCBI taxonomy): domain Eukaryota; kingdom Metazoa; phylum Arthropoda; class Insecta; order Lepidoptera; family Noctuidae; genus Noctua; species Noctua janthe. Next base: position 8,621,596 of record OU342561.1, read on the forward strand.
CTTTTCAACTTCTAGGGTGTACTGCAAATCCAAGTATTTCTTGTACATCTCATTCAACGGTGGAGTGACCACTGGTAGCCTCTCTACGCAAACTCCTGTTACGATATCCCATGATGATGTGGTGTTAAGACCTATAACGATATAATTTTAGTACTATTCAATCAATAAAACTACTTATATTATTTTACAAAATAACCTAAAAGTTACTTACCTCTTGCAAAAATCCGACGACATAAGTTCACTTCCGCTTGAATAAATGTTCTAAACAACATTGTTACCATTGGCAAACAACTTTTAGATCTTGAGTTAAGTATTTACACTTATTTTCATTTATTATTCGTTCTTGCTACATCCAATTCCAGTTTTAATATTTTCAATTTTTATTTTCCCGTATCTGACAGCAGGCCAAATTTATGACAGTGACAAACAACTGTTTTAGTGTCAAATTTTAGTTACTGATATTCTCGATTAGATGGCGTAATCGACTAATCAGTTCTTACTCGTCTATTCAAAAGCTTATTTGAACTACGAGTTGGAGTTTCTAAAATATAAATCTTTTTTGCCGTAACATTTCGATAAATAATACGTTATTGTTGTCTGAAGCGCTATCTTTCGTTATTATCGACACCGATACATGCCCTGCCAAAGTCAAGATGTGCACGGGAGTCTTTGAAGCCAGGACTAAACGCCTCAAACCAAACGACAAACGAAATTTTAACATTACAAACTGATATCGCACTCGATAAGGCCCGGACTCTATCAAAGCAGAGACGAGTGACGAGATACGAGATGTGCAAAGTGGAGAGGAGTGGAGATGTGTAAAGCGGCACGCCACACACAGCACACCTCTCACCGCACACCGCACATAGCACGCCGATCACGTCTCTTATCGTCTCCGCTGTGCGAAGGCTGGCCTAAATAAATAATAGACCTCTCCTCTCTGCTCTACCGTTGCCACTAAAGCTATAAAGTGAAGAAGAGAAGTTTAAACAACGACATTCTATTGGTGGTTTACAACACATCTCGATTCCTCTCCTGTCGTTTCGTATCCACTTCGGTAGGATCCGGCCCTTAAAACACAACACAGTCTCAAACCGGAACAGAGTCACAACTGTCTCAGTAATTAGTAATATTTTCATGCTTATCAAGAATAACTGCCGTCTGATATTGACTAATTTTGTATACTAGCAACACCTCTTTACCGATTCTGCCTTTTCCGGCTCTTGTGTCAAAGAAAGTAGGTGAATATGTTTGTAATTGCAAAAATCCATGAAAATCTTCTAAAATATATTATTTATCCGTGTGATAGTGATTAATATAAATGAGGAATATCATATAGCACAAGTTCTAAACTATATTTCATTTACCAAACGTAAAACATAGCCCCCCAAGTTGACAAGTGTTACAACAAACAGGTTAAGTTCTGTAACTAAATTTATTATCGTTTTAGGCTTGACCATGAAGCAAATAGTTGCGAACCAAAAGGTGAAGATCCCTGAGGGACTCACTGTACACGTGAAATCGCGGTTGGTGACAGTGAAAGGACCGCGCGGAATATTGAAAAGGAACTTCAAGCACTTGGCTGTGGACATTCGCATGGTGAACGCTCGAGTTCTGAAGGTAGAGAAATGGTTCGGCTCCAAGAAGGAGCTCGCCGCTGTCAGGACAGTCTGCTCGCACGTTGAGAATATGATCAAAGGTAATTGTTTACTTCTGTTGTTATTCAACTAACTTGTGTTATAACCTGAAAATATGTTGGAGGTCACTCCTTGAGCAAAGTTTACTAAGGCTCACATACCTTATTTTCGAGAGGTTTTAATCTTTTCGGCATTAACGAACTAAGGCTTCATAGCCCAAGCTAAGGGTTGCTTCAGTTCGTCAATACTGCTATGGATACAACAGTGCACCAAGGGTATTGCAACATACACTCTTAGAAACGGCCTGCTATCATGTTGAACTCACTAGCTGTTTGTGGCTTGAATTGCCCATGAATTACAGAACCAGGCTGTTTATATGCTTTGTTTAGGTTGTGAAACCTGCTGTTAAACCTTATATAGGTAGGAATTGAATCAACCTGTTAACTAGTAAACTTCTTGATTGAGTTTCACAACTTCACTTACAATTGCTCACTGTACCAAATGTCTTAAAACCTGTCTTATTAACTAGATCAATGTCAAAAATATTGTTGAAATCAAATAAGTTTTAAGTTAACCAATGAATTCAAATTTCAACTTGAGAGGAACAGAAAGTTGTATTTAAACTAGCTAGAGGAATTGACTTTGATTCACAGAATGTTTGTTTAAAGGTAACTGGTAATGCCAAAAACCCACTTTGACCATTCTTAGTTAGTATGGGATCATTCTACCCACGCCAATCTAGTGGATATAGCTCTAAATGAGACGTGATTGGTGGTTGCCTTAAACCGACCCCGGTACGAATGCTGTATCCACTAACTGTTATTGCGCCTCCACAGCGAGATGTGATCTCTGGCGAGAGCTGCTTAAGCCCCCTGACGGCTTCATCAAGCAGTCTGAAAGCCATCTGGGCATGCATTGCCGTGGCTGACTTGAAAATCTCTGAATAGACTCCGAACCCAAGTCGGCCATAGCAAAGATAATCTCTTCAGATGGGTGTTCATGGATGGCTCAGATCTCTGCCATAACTTTGGCATTAACTTTTGGTGGCCTAGTATGACTTAGTCAAGTGTTTCTCTCTAAGATACTTTATTAGTCTACATAAGAATGGCAACAAACATTCTTGAGAATAGTAACTGTACCTTTTATTAACCTATTGATTATTCACATTCCAGGTGTGACCAAGGGATTCCAATACAAAATGCGCTCCGTATATGCCCATTTCCCCATCAACTGCGTCACCACTGAGGGTAACAGCATCATTGAAATCCGTAATTTCCTTGGTGAGAAATACATCAGGAGGGTAAAGATGGCACCTGGTGTGACCGTCGTCAACTCACCCAAGCAGAAGGACGAGCTCATCATCGAAGGAAACTCCTTGGAGGATGTGTCCAGCTCCGCTGCCCTTATCCAACAATCAACCACAGTTAAAAACAAGGACATCAGAAAGTTCTTAGACGGCCTTTATGTGTCTGAGAAGACCACTGTTGTACTGGATGAGATATAAGGACATAAAATAATTTTAATTTGACTTTATTTGTATTATTTTCAAACCATTTTGTAACAAAACACATAATCACGCCTGTAATCTCTGAAGGGTGAGGCATAGGTGTACCTAATGCATGCGAAAACTGGTTTTGGTCCTATAGTAAAACCTGCCAAAAACCAGTTTTACTATGGGACCAAAACCTGATTTCGCATGCCCTGTTAATAGTACACTCACATTTTGCCAGTTATGTCGGTTATTGCTATCAACCAGGCACAAATCCAGACTCCGTGGCTGCTATTGAGAAATTCCTGATGGAGAAAACCCAATAAAATTTTGCCTGACCAAGAATTGAACCCAGGACCCCATATGTATACAGTAATCATTCATGTACGACCCTACATGACCTCACCAATCTAGCATCAGTTCAATCTATGATTGTGATCTTGTAATTCTATTGACTAACATTTCAAGAGTGACACTATCATTCATACATTTTGAGTTGTATCAACTGATCACTAGAGATTGGAATAGGTAGTTTATTTGCCTAAACTTCACGGAAGTATTAACATGTGGATAAGGGTTGTGTTTCATCTATCAGCCAGGAATCGCATTTTTCCATGCTGCTGATGCTCCTATCCTTTTCCGTCAACAGCTGGAGTGCTGTCGTACGCGGCAGCATCGACAATGCGCTCGGCAGCACGCTCTGATAGATTGATATGATGACTGATCGATGAGGTTCAACCTTAGGGTTTGGTTGTTAAAGGGTGGTGTTAGTACCACCCTCTTAATCTAAAAGCTTTGTTTCGGAACTTAAAAATAATTCCGGTATTTTATTAGGAGGTATTATCGAAATGTACCTATTGCGATTGGTATAACTATTTTACTCATTGTTCCGATTTCTGCTGATTACTGACAACACAACCCAGTAAGAACTGGATAAGATACCCCTTGGAAAGACTGGTTATCAGACTTTCGGGCCACTGGCTACCTGGACCAACAGCTAAACGTGCTTGCCGAGGCATGGAGGAAACTGATGGTCACCTATCCACAGACCGACCTTGATGATCGACCCGTGCGGCTTATTATTTAGTCAAGAGATCAAAAATGAAAAATCCTCAATGTTACTTGCTCGGATTTGAACGGACAACCTGATAGGCAAGGCCTCTATCGCTGGACCATCACGACACTTAATTAACTTCTCGTCTGCCTGCGTTTTCACAACTAATGGAGTCGGCTTCCAGTCTCTCCGGACGTAGCTAAATAACAGTGTTTTATAAGGAGCGACTATCTCACCTCCACAATCCAGTTAGTACTGGGTAATACGATGCCCCTTGGTAACACTGGTTGCCAAACTTCAATAGAAGTTTCAGATTTCCGTGCCACCAGCTGCACGACTTCATTAGAAGCTCTTAATTTTTTCCTATTAAACATAAAAGTACTGTATTTAAAAGCTTAATTTCATATGTCCCCAGAACGCCAAGGACTTGATATATAGTCAGCCAGTGATGTGACGCGAAAGTTATCACTTTGATTTCGCCCGTTGAAATATTTATGAATACTACTATTGAAAACAATTTGAGGTTAGTAAAATATAAACTTAGTAAACTAATTTATAACGAAAGGAAAATAGACGAATTTCGATCTTCAGATAGTTGCCGATCCGAAATTGCATAGTTGTTATCAATCCTTGTCGATAATTATATTCCCATCTCTACAACACAATTGGTTTTCCGTGCCCCGAGCGCCACGGACTATAATAGAATTCGTTCTGTGACGAAGAACTGGGTTCGGATAAGCTGTCGTTGCCCGGCCGAACGAATGTATGGGATGATCCGTGGGAATGCTCGGCGCGAATGCTGTGGGACCGCGGCTTTAGAATGGCCGTCATGACGGGTAAACGCTACCGTTACATGAGTGAAGAAAAGAACAGAGACAAACCTTTAAAAACAGTGCTGTGATAGGTACACTGCTTCAAGTGTGTTATAATTTAAATACATACTTAATTTCCTTTTCGAAAAACACTGAATACAGTGAAAAATTCTTCCGCTTAGATACGAGGGCGGGTCAATAAGTCCGTGACTTTTGGAATAAAACACAGATTTTTTGATAAAAAAATAATTTTATTTTTCAACGTAGTCTCCCTTGAGCTCTATACACTTTGTCCAACGCTTCTCCAATTTTTTTATCCCTTCCAAAAAAAATGATTTGTCGAGGTCCTCAAAATAGGCCTTTGTTTGCGAGATGACTTCATCATTGGAGTCAAATCTTTTTCCACCAAGCCATTTCTTCAGGTTTGGGAACAAGAAGTAGTCGCTCGGAGCCAAATCTGGAGAATAGGGCGGATGAGGGAGCAATTCATAGCCCAATTCATGGATTTTTGCCATGGCAACTGCACATGTGTGCACCCTTGCATTGTCTTGGTGGAAAAGAACTTTTTTCTTGGCCAAATGAGGTCAGTTTTTTTTCAAATCGTCATTGAATCGGTCCAATAAGTTGGCATAATATTCCCCATTGATTGTTCTTCCCTTTTGAAGGTAGTCAATGTGGATTATCCCGCGTGCATCCCAAAAAACAGTCGCCATAACTTTATTGGCTGACAAACCCACCTTGGCCTTCTTTGGCGCCGATTCACCCTTAGAAACCCACTGTTTTGACTGTTGTTTGGTTTCTGGTGTGTTGTGATGGATCCATGTTTCGTCCACGGTTACAAAACGGCGCAAAAACTCCTCCATATTGCGATTAAACAACGCCAAAGCTTCCTGTGAAGTTGTTACACGATTGCGTTTGTGGTCGACTGTGAGCAAACGCGGCACCCATCTTGCGGAAAGCTTTCTCATGCCCAAGTGATCATTCAAAATTGAAACCACTGAGCCATGCGAGATCCCTACGGCTTCCACAATCTCTCGCACTTTCAATCTTCGGTCGGTCAACACCATATCGTGAATTTTTTCGATTGTTTCGGGTGTAGAGACCTCAACTGGGCGTCCAGGACGTTCGGCATCTTCAGTGCTTGTACGGCCACAACGAAATTCAGTAAACCACTTTTTTACCATTGAAATCGATGGTGCAGAGTCCCCATAGTATTTATCAAGCTTAGCCTTGGTCTCGGTAATGGTTTTTTTTCGCAAGAAATAATGCTTAATAAGCACACGAAATTCACTTTTTTCCATTTTCTCCTCAAATTAGTGAGTAGTCTGATAAAAATAGCTGTCAAACACAAACTAACTGACGCAGCAAGTTTAAATTTTGACAGGAGTCAACTGACAGATGCCTGTTGACAGGAGCAGTGTTGCTGTTTCAGTAAAGAAGTCAGAAATTTAAAAAGTCACGGACTTATTGACCCGCCCTCGTACCTACGGTAAAAAACGTTAACTTAACGTTAAAATAACACATGAGTAGCCAAAAATAAAAGGAAGAAAAACCATAGACCACATCCCTAATCACAATTGAATTTATCTTGCTCTGAGCGCCAAGGACTTGAAATGAAGTCAAAGAATGACGTCATGAAACAAATAGAGATTTCCCAGCACTGGCTGTGAAAAGGTTAATTAATTTAATCTTATAAGTTATCTGAATATACGAAAATCACGTATTACGATTACAATGAAATTTCGTGTATGTGTATAGTAGGAATGGTTCGTTCCAGCTTGAAAGATAGGATAGTTTTGGATTCCTATTGACCTGATAGTTGGCCTTGCGAAGCAGGAGCGGAAACCGCTAGTAATTACTTCGTCGTCGTCTCCGTCGCTAGTATTACTTCTCTTGTTATAAAATAAAAATATAGATACCTTTTCCCCTTTTTTTTGGTACCTTTGTGCTCTTCTATCTTAATGTTATGTCTTGTTGGGTATTTTGTGTGTACATAAATAAACAAATAAATAAATGCATGCGGTGCATGACTTTCACTTGTTCTTACAAGGTGCGCCACTAATATTGTTTGCCACTCATTCTTTACTCTGATGCACTGACCACCGCTGCTAACCGTCAGCGCTATCGGCGTAGACGGCGTCGCGGCTTGCGTCTTGTATTGGTTGCTATAGGAATATGCTAGTCATCCATGTTATTTGAGTGAGCTGCCACCTTCTACGTAAATCTTCTTCCATTTCGATTAACTTTATGGTTGTTCCACTCGCTAGAAAGTGGATGAGAGAAGAAGATGGCGTAAGGTAATCTAGATTTTCACTTAGAGCGCTCTCAGTCGTGTTTATAGACAATAATACGCTTCAAGTTGTGCTAGCACTGTAGAAATGTTCTTCAAACGTCAACTTTGTTCACCAATACTTTTTTGCGGCGGTACTCTCTTTACAGTCGCTTCCCATACACCTCCCACTCTTGGCCGGAATGGGGCCAGTAAAAGACCTAGGCAGTAGGCCTACCCCCAGGATGTCCTTAAAGTGACCTTGATCGTTAGGAGCTAACTCATAACCTTTTCAAGCACAGTGTATAATTTATATGGGACCACCGCGCGGGCTATGGACATAAAAAAGAATCACGTGAATAGGCCCAGTTATCACAGAGAAATCGGTGTAAACACCTGAAAAAAAATGATACCGACCGTATACGTAACCTCTTCCTATTTAGAAGTCGGTTAAAAAGTCATTCATTCATTCATTCCTAAGAAAAACTAAATAAAGCTAGATTTTTGTGTCCCATTCTGTGAATAGTAATAGGACCTTGTCTTCATTTCGACCTCCATGAAAGGTAGGGTCAACTACAATAAAACAATAATCGATTTTCAACGTAAATAATTTTATTCAAACTATTCTATTGAACATCACTAACTCATAAACATTGTACATCTGCAAATATGGTTGTGGATTAAAATGTTAAACTACACGATAAAAAGACATTATACACTTAATTTGCACAAACTCAATTTATTATTAAATAAAATACCTACTTATAAATGATAAAATAAATAGCTTTAAAAATAAACCATTTTCGTGACTATGGTGTTAATACATTGATATAGAATCTTAAAAATAAATTAAAATATCTATCATTATTATTATTTACAATACACAACAAAATCATAAAAAGGAATCACGACAAACGGCAGTGAATATAACTTTGTGTAAAATAGTGCTCGGCCAATATTGCTAATATAAACAGTGTCAAACCTCTGGTGGATTTAACAATCTATCAGTACTAATACACCAATTATGTTTGTCGTAATGCCTTTCTTGTGTCCAAGTCTAAAATATCTGTAATAATCGCCTTTAGCATTTGTCATGTATGAGTTATTTAATACTTTAACATTCGAATTATATTTGAAACATATTAATAAAATATTTAAGTACCATGTTTTAATATTTAAAAGTATATGCATCATATTATTTATACTAAGGTAATACATAATACTCAGGGGTAATCATTACTTTGTTATTAAGGACATAATAATTAGCAATACATACGCCATGACGTAACAACAAGTATATTGCAACTAAAGCTTTACATGCTCGCTTCTAGTGCCATATTTGCAGATGAGCATCAATTATTCCGTAAGAAAATAAAATTCTCAATAAATAAATGTCAAACACTATTTAATTGGTGAGACATTTCACACCATATAACACAATAGCTTACTATAAAAATGATCAACAAACAACTTTGCACCTCGCCTAAAGTATCAAGGAGGACAATGGTGTGCAGAAATGTCATGAGATTCAACGGTTACGATACGATAGATTGCCGCTTGAGCAAATAATCCTGATTATGTACGTCTTACACTAGCCATGCGTGAGGTGGGTTCAACTACACAGCGTAACTATATCATAACTAGTGGGTATACATGTTATAGCGGGTCAACATCACCTGTGCACGTGATTCGTTTCATACGATCAATCCACTATCTGAATAATGTAATTATAGTAAACTCTTAACACTGACGAAAATTCAAAATGTATCTAGCAACCTGAGTAAATTAACATGTATAATACCATTTTAAAATGTTATTAAATATACAATTTACAGTAAATTGAAGCACAATTAGTGGGCTTTGTCAAATAATTAAAATAATAATTCGATATAAAACTTGCATTCGACGACACGTCCTCGTTATTAGATTTGCACGATAAACATAAGCGTAAGTAGTGAACAACAGTGAATGCTATTAATAGCGAGTTCTTGGTCAACAATTTATCCACATGTGACAATTTACATTATTTTTAGAAATAATCTCTTTAACGCTAAATTAACTCCGATATGGTCTATCTATCAAGCGGTGATTGAAGAAAGTCTGATCGTAATTCTAAAAAGACGCGAAATTCGCACGCTTAGCGCACGCATAACACGGCGGCGTCGTCCGCGGGACGCTCTACTGCTTATTGCTGTCGGGAGGGTCGCGCAGTCGCGACACTTCGTAAAAAATATCGGAGCCGCACCTTCGTACGTAAGGATGGCGAGTGGACTCGAGGCACTATAGTAGGTACATGTGTACGTGTACGTGTACCGCACGTGTACGTGTACCGCACGTGTACGCTCGTATGGCACGTTACAGCGGCTCGCGGCGCGGCACCCACACGCTGGGCCCGCTCTCCGCTGTGATCACCGCCTTCACCCGAGCGTAGATCTCCTCCGGCGTGTCGCCCGTCACCACCGCTGGGGAACAAATATATTTATAATTGATGGGCTAAGTATCAAGGAAGCGACATGCACTAACGAGTGACGGCACGGTTGGCGCAGTGGCTGAGTGATTAGCTGCTGCGCTGCGTGTCGCAAATATTTGTATGACCTAAAGGTAGTTTTTCCGAGTCTGCCTGTTTGTGTTAGTGAGTTTAAAGGTTTCTAAACGCACCCACGATACAGGAGAAATTTCAAGTTTGGGGCATTGTTTAAAAAAAAATGTGAAAGGACGCAAGTCATGAATGCTGCTGTGCTTGTGCTAAAAATACGCTCAAAAACTTCCAAGTTCCAACATTCTGACATTCAAAAGTGTCTGAAATGGTCCAATTGAAATAAATGCTTTGAGTTTGAATTAAAGTATACTAACCGGTGAAGTATTCAGCGAATTCCTGTTCCATTTTTAGCGCACGTTCGTAAGTTTTCTTCGCTTGTTCTTCAGTCATTCGCTTATTCATTTCCCTGTTAAATGAACATGTAAATGAGTATAAAATATCTATAAACTTCTGATTGTAACTAAATAAATACTCGTTGTATACTCACATTATAGACTCTATGCTCTTTGGTTTTATAAATATGGCAATAGGGTAAAGTTGCGCCACTTGTAATCTCTTGATTGCATTGCCGCTCACGTCCAAAATGCAATGTTTGCCCTGCACACAATAAAAACGACGCATAAATAGGTTTATATTACATGAAAGGATAAAGAAGGAGGAATGTATGGGCCTGCACATGACATTGTGTAGCTTAGCTTAGAGGGGTGCATCAAATCAAATCAAATTAGAAGTGGCTGAATCGTACGCTGAGGCGGTTTATTGGCCACACAATGACGTCATGAAACTGACATTACCTAACTTTTTTAAGATTTCAAAATTTGTCCATTTCCTGACTGTAAAATAGTGTATAACAAGTAACTTCTCAGCGACGACGGCTGAAATGACGAGTAATAGAGAAGTATGGAAGAAGACATGCTGCGCCGACCCCAAATAAATTGGAATAAGGCCAGGAGAATGATAACGAAGATGATTACCTTCTCAGCGACCTCCCGCACGGAGGCGACGGAGGTGCCGTACAGGTTGTCGTTGTACTGGCCCGCCTCTATGAACAGGTGGTTCTGTATGTCGCGCTCCATCTGCTCGCGGCTGGCCACGAAGTGGTAGTCGCGCCCGTCCACCTCGTAGTCGCGGCGCGGGCGGGTCGTGTCTGGAATGTTACGGAACTTTATTAAGTTATTGTTGAGGTGCTAACGATATATAATGTCTTATTGCCATCTGCAACTGTCTTGGACTATGTATGCAGTAAGGTCCAAGACGTCTACAAAATTGTTAGGGAGTTTGTAATTGTAATCTACATTTTTTAACACAGATTTCCCAAAAACAATATCTACACAATCTCTATCTACTTGTATTTAATATGTAGCGTATTGAATATATGGTAGCTGTAAGATAATTTCATGGCTCGAGGCGCTCGTAAGCGGGTTTCACCGACAAAACTTTAGGTTTGAAGAATAGTTGGGGGCTAAAGTCCAATCCGATTAACAGGGTTAAAATAGTTGGTTATACAATCGGCTGTCCGAGATATTTCGAATCACGTACAGATATGTTACTACTATGTTTGGGTCCAGATGTATAAGTGAAACATGGTAAAAAGATACTTACGGGGCACGCAGCTGCCGAATTTCTCAGGGAACTCAGATATTAGATCGTCGTTTATTCTGTCCTTGAGAGGCCCCAGGATTATGACGGGTCGCGTGTAAGTTATGGTCAACTGTTGTACGGTCTCATATGATAGCACCGTTTCATCTTGACCTGTAAAACATTACATTTTAGAACATTCAAATCAAACATATTTTGTATAATTTTCTACCTCCTCGGAGAAGGCAGTCAGTGCCCATCTATGTGCATTTAGTTTATCTTGACTTTGTTAAATTAAAGGACATGTCCCTTCATTTTTCTACAACCTTTCATTCCAGCCCAAATGACGGTTTAGTCGTTTAAGATTCGTGTAACCATAACCATTTAAATGTGTACACAACATCATTCGTGCGATTTGTGCTGATATCAAAATAACGTATTACGTGCAAAACTTGTGCAGCAAAGTATTCAACCTATTTTCATATCAAAACACAATGAACACGTTTATGAAACGAAATCTGTAGAAACTAGAAAACTATCTTTTTGACACGCAAAAGTTCAATAGTCTATTTCTGATAGAACACTCTACATTCTTTATGAGACTATTATCCTACATCATATACCTATTTTTGAGAAGCAAATAACCTAATAGTAAAGTGTTTAATATAGAATAAAAGCTAGAAGAGTTGTCGGTATTGTTTCGACTTACTTAGCGAGAAGGTATGCATTAAAACACCTGCCTGCTACGCAAAACATAATTCTGGAATAAAATTACAGTTCGACACAAGAAATAATTACTCATGGGTTTATACATTGATTTAGCGAGTTCGGAACATAATAAATGTTATGTTATGAGAATTATTTAAATATTTCTTAGGTATCGAATTGTATTATGCTTTCTTCTAAATTACTCTAAATAACATGAATATGTGCTACTAGCCAAGATTAAATAAAACCTTATTGTCTTGCCAACATGTTTCAAGGTATGCTTTATTTAATTCTGGCTCAATAATTATGCCCACCAATATCATCTTCAACGGAAGACTAGTAATAAGCAAATGTACACATTTCAATACAACAATTATATGTATGTCGGCGACAGCTAGGCTAATAAAATAATTACAGCATCCCTACACATCTGAAGCGATAAAAACTAACTCTAAAAAGAAACCAGCACAGCGTAATTTTGAAAACGAAAACAAGCTCTTATGAGAATGTCGTGAGATCGAGAGTACATCTGAAACATGCCAGTGACGTAGTGTGTTGTGTAAACTAAAGGCAAAGCGCGTATAACGGTGCGAACATGCGTGGCGCCTGAAGCTTCAGCCAGTGAGAGGCAGCTCTTGTGTCCTCGTGTGCTTCCAGTGGCCCCACACTCCCTCCACAACCAACTAGCTAGTCAGCCTCGAACAGCTGGTCGTACGCGACTGTACGAGTGTACGAGTGAACCAGTGTGCCGACTTGTGAGCCCGGCGTGATTCAACAATTTAGAAACAATGATCCAAACACTTTCGTGAGCTCGATGGTATAATATTTTCGAGTGCGGAGAGGCTATTAGAGTAATCGCGTTGTATGAATTAAAAACAACTGAACATAAAGAAAGAATGACAAATAATAAAAAACTGGAGTGTTATTGAAATGAAAACTACGTTTCTAATTGATGATCATAACCAGAATGCGGGAGGTAAGGTATCGGCTACGGCACTCGCAAGCTACGCCTCACTCCCAAAACTTACTCTCGTCCTCGAGATAAATGAGCGTTATCTCCTCCATCATGGGAAGTTCCACTCGGTACAAGATTTCCCCTACACGTAGAAAAATTAACGTTACATATATTTATAATAAACGCAGCAATATGCGTCCGTACAGTGGTACGGGATCAGGGATGGGGGAACCTCCGTTCGGACAGAATGATCGACAGGTATGTTTGACATCAGTCCCTAGCATGGTTGTATAGCAGAACTCTACAAGTTCGTGAATAGCGGTTGGGAAAACAAATAGCAAATAATAAAAACTCGTCTTATCGACGGGATGATAGTCAGATGTATCGTTGGCTCCGGTTAGGCAACTAGAAGCACGGGACGGCGGCCGGACGTGTCTCAAACCAACCCGTGTGCTCGCTGCGACCACTTTTCATTATCAACATTAACTACTTGTGGAACACCAAATCGTAATTTCTAAGCTCTCATCACACACCCATGTTTCATGATTGACGAAAACAATGTTTATGTAATATATCTGCATTGATATTCGTGTAGCAATGTCTGCTAATTATCATTTTGCTAAGCACCACAACTTTAAAAAAAAAAAACTTTAAAAATTAGTCACAGCTAATATTATTATGGTTGTTTAACCAACCTCGTATTAGAAAGTTTACTAAACACAGTAGTGCGATAAGAGCTGCATATAAAAAAATAAAACTATCTAACACACAGAGGTAATAAGTACATAGCTTGTCACCGGGTCGCCGGTCGCTCACAACATCGTATATTCGAGAAGCGACAATGATATGCCGATTACTGGCAACATTGCTAGACCTATATTTTAATAGTATAGGCATCACCATGCGTCTCCAAACACACTACAAGCGATAATTTACTCACATAGATCCGGTACATTTTGATTAAAAATAGATAATAGTAAAATTCACTACACTGTGATGTTTTAGACATTCACACAATAATGGTTTGTGTTCCCTGAAGATCGATTTTGAGTGTGTTTCCAATATGATGTTAGATTTCACATTGTGAGGATCAAAATATAATAGGTATAAAATACATACATATAGTACAATAGAAAAATGATTTATTGCATGAAAATTATTTTCCAAAAGTGAAAATTACAACTGGGTCCAAAAAAATTAGGGTATCATTAATAAAATACTGAAGAAAATTAATGTACTAAGGGCAATCATAATAAACATTACGAAACAGTATGCCAAGTAGTGTTGTTACATACGGTGCGTACCAATTCGCACCACAATCGATTTCAGCATGATAAAGCCCTTTCCGATTCAGAGTAAGCTCATGATCCCGAGGGCACGTCAGGGATGACTTCATTGAATCCGCCATATTTTGTATCATCGCTCACCTCGAAGAGGGTAAGGACTGTGAGCGGCCTGTCAAAACTGACCTATGAAAGCCATTGCCAGTTCGATTTGAATAAGTTGTTTTATTGCCAATAGATTTAACGCCCAAGCCAAATATCTTTTTACTGGAAGAAATCAAACGACAACTTCGTTTTTATTCCCTTTCGTTTAATAAATCAAGTAGGAGGTGGGTCGATAGTAGTAGATATAAGGTTATATACAAAACTACAAAACTTTTTTTATGTACCTTAATAATTTATTATTCTTGTGTTCTTATATGTTTACCCGACTCCGGCGGGGCCCAAAAGAAGGGTTATTGAAATTAGGAATTTGTCATTTGTGAGCATGATATCGATATGATCGCCGCTGGTAGCGCGATTACGCAGATGGAACGGCTCTGGTCACTGTAATCGATTATAGCGCTAATTGCTTGAATCGGAACGCGTACTTTTAACAAAAAGAAATTATTGGATTGCCCTCAGTAATCAACAGTCTACTCTTATTTTGTGGTAACATAATGAAACCGTTCACAAATGCAGCTTTATTCACTTGTATAACATTGAACGTGAATTGGTTCTGTGGTTAGATTAGAATAAGCGAATAGCTCCAATGTAAAACGACCTAACTTTAAATAGTGGTTATTAGCAGCCGCATGAAAAAAAAACTGCGTAATGACCTACATACGATTAACAGCACAGTAGCGAAAGTAATAAATATGAGAGGACAAGGGATTGTGCACTTACCGTCCGCGTTAGCGTCCTCCTGCGTGTAACAAAGCATGAAAGCTGTAACAAAATTGTTTTATTAGTTTGTCTGTGCAGCCAAGCCTGTACGTAGACATACACCAAACCCCTGTGACGCAGTATGTGAGGGTGAATTACCAATTACTTCGTCGGTTTTGCACAAAACATACTGATTAATTCGTCGAAGTCTTGAAATAGAATCATTATCCTATTACATGTACCACTGCACCATATAATACATTATTTATAATGTTTGTGAACAGTTAATGATATTTAAATGTATGAGGAGTGATTCACGTGCTTTGAATGTGTGTACAGTAGTGAGAGGAAGTTAGGACATTGTTTGAACTTACGTTCTTGGTCTGAACCGTCTTCAGATTTGCCGTCCTCTCGACTCTTCATAAATGGAAACTTTCTGCTGAACGACAATGTTTTCTTTTTTCTTTCAAGTGTTGATTGGCTCTGTAATGGCATATAACAAATAATTATTATAACTTCAAATAAATTTAGCCAAATCGTGTTGAGAATAAAATATTAGCAGTAAATTCTAGATTTACATTCTTGCTAACAAATAACGTAACTAGTAGATGATATAAAAAATCGAGTAAACATAAATTGAAAGTCAAGTTTTATCCAGTCACGACAACATTAGCATAGTCAAACAGTAAATGTCAATATTACTAAAATGTTAGTTCATCTATTATTGATTTATTTACGTTACTGATTTATATTTAACCAACCTCAACTCGATTGGTCTCGTATTCGTAACAACCTGGGATAAATAGCACTTTTATTAAAGTGAAAACGAATACCACAGAGTAGTAAAGAAATACTGTCACAGCGCATTTCACTGAAGAGTTTCACGTAAAGATCAATTTAATCTGCACAGCATTCTATCAATTCGTTTGTTTCGTTGTATCTTATATTTTGGAATATTTTTTTTAAAATTCGGCTAACCATCTTATCCGCAGCTGGACATAGATCTCTACAGTAGGGCCACAGCACCCGTTTATCGCCCACACGCAGTCTGTGTAGTGACGGTACTTTCATATAGGCCTAAAAGCCTGGCTTGCCCTTGTAACCTACTACTCTTCATGATGTTAAGGTTTCAGAACAGTCTACTTGCCTTATGGACTTGCCGTATTGTTAGCCCCGAGGCACGCCACTGGACTATCCCAGCTACCTTTGCAAGGTCTTATTCCATCTAGTTACGGCATTATAATCAGCTAACAAATCATTTAAGTCTTAAGTAATTGATATTGATATAACAGGCTTATACGCAACTTTAAGTCAGAGTTATTTTTTTACTAGTATTCAATTGAAGTAGAGAATATCAATATACTCACAGTGCTAACAGGTGTGCCTTGTCCCTGGAACTTGACCTGTCGGTCGCGAGCTCTCTGCTTACGCTCCCACCGTCGCTTTGACGGGATGATGCCGATCGCGTCAGACTCTGTTTTGTCTAGCCGTCTGCAGTCAAATATTTAAAACATCAATAGTAGTTTTAATCACGAAAACAATGCAGACAGATGGTGGTTAAATCCCATTGGCATTTCGACACATAAATACCTCATTTAGATGATTGAGCTCAAGGATATAATTATAGAAGTACCTACTAATGTAAATGATAAATAATTACGTTTATACCCAGCATACTATATAAGGAGTTTGAGAGACTAATCACATGTGTCATTTCAATATTCTAACTATAATTTGATTGCTATAACATAAGGAATATAAAAATATAGTGTAACAGTACCTAGCTTGCCACCACTCGTCGTCAGAAGCGTTGGTTACATGCAGAATGTCTCCGTATCTGAATGGTAAACCTCTTGAAGGCAGGCCGTCGTCCCTGATTGGATCGTAGTCGAACAATGCTCTGAAAAACGATATTATTCCATTTTAATACAATCATCAACATTACTGATAAATTACGAGGAAATACCTATATTTTTCCTTTAAACTACTATTAATTAATCCTGTAAAATCCGAATGATTTCGTGTCTGGGTGCAGAGTTAATTAATCATAGTTATAACTGAATGGATTTAGAAGAAATTTTGTTTAGAGGTAGAATTTTTCATGATTTTAGCACAACACTTTATCGAGGAAAACCGGTAGAATCAATCTATGTTAACAAGGATAATTATGTTCATGTAATTACTAACCGATTTAGTATGAATAATCACGACACCTACATAACACAGGAAGGTAAACTTTTTTTTTATTCAGACAAAATTACTCATAACGTAGCCATGATCTCACCTGACATAAAGGGATCGCTTTTGGGATGTTCTCAGTAGTGTATGATGCTGCTTCAGTTCGTTGATGCGCGCTTCAAATTTGTTGTACTCTTGAGGTCTGTACACAACTGTTAACTTTACATTCTGTCCCGTGCTCTGAAATAGTAAAGATTTATGTTAAGACGAGATATTTTTGTTGTTGAATTATTGTGGGTTGGACTAATAAATAATGTACGTAATGTAATTAGCCTCCAACATTGCCCAATTGACTGTTTTATGTGATGACAAATCATAGATTCGGTTTCGATATTTATATGTTTGTAGCTCTCCTCCAGAGCATAATAAATAACCTACATGGCCTAACAAAATCATAACATTTAACTTCCAATTATAAACGATCAACTTCCTTATACATTTCAACACTAACAATGTCATACAATGCATCCAGTAGTTTTCAAATGACACTACAACAATTTATTGGCTCCCACTCAATGCTACTGGTATATTGATACTTTAGTAAATAGAATCATGATAATATGGATTACCTTCAAAGCTTTAGCGGCTTGTTCGTGCGTGGCGTGAGTAATGTCGACGTCATTGACGGCCAGCAGTCGGTCGCCGCGCCGCAGCTGCCCCGAGCGCTCGGCGGGCCCGCCGGCCAGCAGGAACGACACGTAGATGCCGTGCCCGTCCTCGCCCCCGACGATGTTGAACCCGAGACCAGAAGCACCCTTCTCTAGGTCAACGACGCGAGACTCTTCATTGCTATCCGTCACATCTTCACGACGCAGCGAGTTTGCCGCGCTTGACGCCGTCTCAGTATTCTCGATCGTCATTCTTGTGGCTGTGTGCAATATTTAACATGATAAATACGTAAATAATAGTTAAGTACACATTACATCAGCTTGTTTGAACTGGTAATCAAGTATGGCATTGGTGAGAGGCCCTGTGATTTTAGGGCCACGTTATTAAGGTCAGCAGTGATGTAACTTACGTGTGTTGGCGCGAGATGTGCGGGGGGAGGGTTGTCCGTGTCGTGGGCCCGGCACAAGCACGAGAAGCACTCGCTCGCCCGTCGCCTTCAGCGCGGCTACAGCATCTTCGTGCGTCACATTGTCTAGGTTCACGTCACCGTTCTGGAAACAAAACAACATACAAATTAAACATGCAATTTGAGGTTTGATGTCCTTTTTAATATAAGTTTGAATGATGAAACTTACCGAAGTATTCTTGACCATTAGCAGTTTATCACCGACCCTCAAACGGCCGTCTCTATGAGCAGCACCACCAGCCATTATCTTGGTCACATAAATACCATTGTCACCCGGGATATGTTGATTACCGAGACCTCCCGCTATACTGAACCCGAGACCTGAGCCGCCTTTCACCAGCTCGATCTCTACGGATTCCTCTGGCTTTGTTACTTGTAAAGAATTTGAAGTATCTTCTGTCGCGCGACGTCGTATTTTCTGTAAAGAGTATAAATAAAATTTTATAGTAGCAAAGAAAGACGGGCACGTTTAACGGCAGTGAGTCATGTCTTTCGCGGGACAATGTTTATTGTAAAAGAGTCCTTGTGTGAAGGCCAATCGCTGGAGTTTCGCATAATAGGATGCCCTCAATAGTTCGATTATGAATCAAAGTTGGCAAGAAGTATTGGTCGGCAATCAATTCTCCTAACACAATGACGAAATGATTCCGTCCATGAAATAGTGTCAACACTTGTAATGTAAATACACACACATTGATTCTTCTGATTGCATTTAATAGTAACTCCTTCATGGCTCGTTTAATTGTTCGATACGAATCGACTCCGGAATGCGTTCACTTGCTATAACACCACGCAATACTACACGCGGCACTGTTTATTCTTGTACCGCCTGAACGGAACATGTCACTAAATTCAAAATAATAACTACTTCGCGAACAGAATTAACTTGAAATTACACACCACACCTACTCAGAAACTCAGGTAGCCAAGTCTCTTGAAATTATTAATTAAATTACGTTTTTTAATAAAAAGGTAACCGAATATGGAAACTCCTTGAATGCTGTGCTGACCGTGTTATCAAATGACATGAATGAGCCATTAAACTTATAGCTTGAGTCACATATTTGCTTAATCTCGTAACAGCTGGTGTTTGACTTAGTAATAAAGTAAATAAACAAACTCACCAGTCTCACAGTATTGCCAGCCTTTTTTAATGCATCAACTGCGTCAGCGTGCGTAACACTGTCAACATTCGTATCGTTCACCTGTGGGACAAATAAAACGGCTTAATAAGTAAACAAAATAGGGTACTAAGTAGTAGTAGCTTGAGCATCTACTGCACGCGTAGCATGACCGCCGTGCTCATGTGTGCTGGTCATTCCAATGTAGCGTTTACGCGGAGTAGTGAGCAACTGGAGTGCTGCAGGCAATGAGAGATGGGTCTGACCGGTATCTCATCCACCGAGGATTTTTTGGTTATCATAGATAATTTCAAGGCCTCTCATGGCCTTTAACTATTTAGAAGATTGAGTTTTTATATAACCTAAATATTGAAATTAGAAAATGTTGTGAGGAAAGTTATGAGTATAAATGTGGATGGCTATAAGTAGTAGAGGAAGACCATTGAAACGATGGATGGAGTATGTGAAAGATGATATGGCAAGGAACGTTTCTGATGAGATGACAAGTAATAGAGAAGTATGGAAAAAGATACAATAAAGACGATGAAGTAAAATCTTACCTGCAATATCGCATCATTGATCTGCAGCTGGCTAGCCGCCGCCGCTCCTCCAGGAATGAGTTTAGTGACGTAGATGTGTGGGTCATCAGCCACGTGGGGATTGTCGGAGCCCCCGGCGATGCTGAAGCCGAGCCCGGCGCCGCCCGCGCGCGACAGCACCACCGTCATGTAGATGTACCCATCCTCACCTTGCGTACGCTCCGTGCCACCACCTTCTATGCCATTTACCTGCAAAGGCTGCAAGTTTTGTTTAGTATATTGATTAAAGTGATTGTTGAGGTGGCGAGGACTCGAGTTGTAAGATCACGAGTTTCAACTAATGGAGTGATAATATATGGGGAAACAGAGTGTCAGCACGCATTAGCATCTGCACTAACTTTGTGAATGTAGACATCATACTGTTATGGTAATTATAAAATTAAGGTAAGTTTGAACTATTATTTAACTTCAAGTGTTGTCCCAGTGATATACATATAGCACTCCATTAACTAGCTTTTCTGTTATAGATGGAATCTATCTGGTGCCTAGTAAATTGTACTTAAATAAGAAACCACTTTTACAATAATAATCATAATGCAATAATCAATTATTATTCATTTTTGTAATCGAAATTGTTTTTTGTTTGTTTGAGTGTCCCACTGCTGGGCAAAGGCATCCCCTTTGACCTCCCAAACACCTCTGTCCTGTGCGATATCTAGCCATGTTCGCCCCGCAAGAGTTCATATTAGAAATTGTTACATTAGTATTAAATTAAATAGTTACCTGCTTCATTTCTGGTGATGTGACGTGAGCCTGAAAATAATAGTTAAATTAACTTTATCATAATAATTATGGGATTAAAATGAGTACTTTTGATAACTAGTGTAGTAGGTCAATGAGGTGTGTAATTATATCTGTTTATGTCAAAAATTACTATGAGAGTATTTTTTATGTACCTACTTCATATATTTAGTTCTATTCTTAGTAAAGTATCCTTAAATATGTAAATAAATCAAAGCAAATGCAGCAGGTGGCTACCAGTGGCGAAGGTTCCACACTACTCGATTCCTACCGGCTTCCCTTTGAAAAATGGCAGTCAGTATTCTACAGACAAATAATATAATCACATTAAAGATATGTACCTCTTACAAAAATTTACCCTTCGCTACTGGTGGCTACATACTGGTCTAACACAATTTGAGTTTCAGTAGCTCGTAAATAAGAAGTAAATAAATAGATAAATAAGATTCTGCAGCAAGTAACAAAGGGAATTCAGAATAGGCTTGTAGATTGAGAAATCTGTGGTTATATTTAAATACACAGACTTTATGTCTGGTGTAGGTATTCAAAACCTGGTTTTGCCAAAAGTACAATTTTATATGGCCTAGCCAAGGACAATACATAATACTATTAGTTTAGGAATTTGGTACTTTGAAATTATTTGGTATATTTTATACCTTCTGTAGCAAAAAAAAAATGAGAATTATTCATAAACCTCACATATTTATAGAAACAGGCTAGTTCATGAATTAAAATATGTTTTAAATAATACACTATTATTCAAATTATAATCAATGTTGGACAAATATTGCTTTAGAACTGGAATGTTGTTTAAAAACTTAAGACAAGAAGAGACATATTCGTAATATTCTAAGAATATATTATGTTGAGTTCTCATTGACATAATGTGATTAGTTATAATGAATATTAATGATAGAAACAGGAGGGTCAATCCAATCCAAACTGGTAAACATCATTCACACACATAATATACAGGTTGTATGTACAGAGGTACTGCTAAATAAATAACAGTAATAAGTAAACAGTTTGTTATATCTATAAAGGGATTAGTAGATATCAAGATATAATACTCAGAAATTAACTATATTACATAATATAATTAATTATAAGAAAAGTTTACTTTAACAAATACCTGTATGAATATATTCTGCCAATTACTATTAAATACTCTAGAAGAATAAGCAACAATTGTCATGTGACAATGGTGAAAATTTATTAATGTTTATTTTATTGCCTGGTACTGAATCAAATTGAAGTCATGTCACCTACTCACCGTATCGAGATTAAACAAGGAGGAGACTTTCCGAAGAAATCCATTATGCGTTTTTTTCTTCCGTCTTTCTGTCATTTTCAAGACCAAGTGTGCATAGCCCTCGGGGAATTTATTTTGTTGTCCGTACTACACTATGTACACTGCATGCATTGTTAGTTACACACTTGTGTCCACTTTCAGCTTACTTGACGATGTTCAGCATGCACCATTCTCTACCTAGAACCCACAACTAACTTGCACCAAAACATATCAAAAGTATGTGACCTTTTAAAAGGTATGCGACCTCTTTTCATGTTGCAGGTAATCCCATTACATTGAAAGCTCTTTATCATGTTAGCTTGGTTTAAATTGCAGCAGTCCTTATCTAATGAATGGACGAAATTTAGCCGAGCCCTTTATTGATAGCGATTTTAGTAGATAAATGTATGTATGGCTGGGTAATTATTAGGCGTGTTACCAACTTGTGTTCGATGATAGGATGGTATGAATGTCAAAGCGATGAACCTTAATTAGAATGTCCGTGTTACATTATTAGTGTGCAATTTATGGACACTTGATAGTATCATAGTACTTATATTGTACCTATCAACCATGGGCAAGTAACAGCGAATTGTTACAAGCAAAACTAACTCCGAAGTCGCATTAGTCTCACCAAGAATTGAAAACGTTCCCAGAGTGTAAAGAAATTACTAAACGTTTAAAAATAGATTAGTGTTTATTAAATGGCCTTACTTGCAACGAATACGAAATCTCGGCAGTGTGAATGTCAAAATTTTGTGTGCAATATCATTTCACTGATTATCATTTAGAGCAGTATACTTTCAGTCGATGTAGCGTTCGTACGTCATTGGCACAATTGTGAAATTTAACGGCACCAATCCACACAACGAAGAAACGTTAGCGCACATATCGCCGAAAACTTGTACTATATTTTAGGTTATAAATAGTACTACGAGACGCGAAACACCAACCATCCGCCATTACCGTCCACTTGTTGTACCTAGCGCTCCGTTCAGCCACTTTCGTAAACGTCACGTCATCAAAATAAAAAAAATGGAATCATCGCATCGATTCACCGCCCGATCCGCAACTAAAACTCTTTGGATTGCAGACTATTTATAAAAGATGGCGCTGTGCTTAATAAAGTCTGTGACTATGGCAACAATATTGTAAAAATAATACAAGAAAATACCCGGCAATATTTAAGAAATAAGAATATTCATTACAAAAGAATTTTCACCATTGTTTTCATGCTATTCCTATAACCTATTTACATGGAAAAAATATTGTTAACTGAACAGTTTTCTCTTATTTATTCCATTGATCTATGTCAGAAAAACCCACTTTAGTGAAACAAAGGTACCCTCCATAAAAGGTCATCGAAGGTATCTTTTTGTTTAGGTTTACCTACTAAAAGTGCGGAACATCACTTACCTTTTTTTCTTCGTTTTCTCCAATCGGTAGAACGACAAAATAAGCCTAAACAAAGAAAAAGGTGTTATACTTTGTGACCTTTTCAGGAAGTTTGAAGGGTGAGTTACCTACTTCCTAAGGGAACGTCAGCAAGAGGGTAGCTCTCAACACCATCATTGTGGTCATGTGGTGTGGTTCACTGTGGTTCACCCATACCTCTAAGCTATTTCTGTTCTGCTATCCGGATCACAAAGGTTATCTATTAAGGGTGGCTACTGGTTGACCTGACTGCAGAAGAACCTATGGTTGAATCAACCAATATTCTCCGCAACGGTAGCGACATCTATTGTTTCGAACATTCATTGCATTAATCTTTTAAAAGGAGGCTGTGTGCAGATGTTACGGCCACGGGCTAATATCTTATCATGATTAAGTAATGTGGCATAAATGCCGAATCGAATTGCCGATTTACTTGTCCGATAGTCTAATCGGCAAACTTCTTGTTACACACGATAAGAGTTTCAAGAACTTTATAGATAGGTAGGTAGTCAGATGAAGAGTGTGATATAATAGCCTGATATAATAGTCAAGTGGTTTTTCAAAGAGGTTATCGTAACTAAATGTATCCCAGGTGGAATCTTCCGAGCAGTAGGTACCTACCTACAACATTTAAATGTCGCAATTTGGAACAAAAATATTCTCCTGTGTTCAGTCACAAATTGCCGGATCCGTTCCCTCATATCGCTGAGGTTCAAATTTCGGGCCACAAAGCCATAGTAATTTTTTTTTAAGATGTTTAGTTCTTGAAATCACGCCCGATCTATCATTTTCTAGCAAGAATGTATCTATCGAAATGTATCTATAGAAATAACATTTCCTGTACTTAGTTAAAATAAGTATATGGTAGAACTTGCTATATTATACGATGTTTTAATAAAACTAAAAAGTCTGGTAAAATTATTATTATAAAAACAAAAAACCTGACTGTTTTTTTTTAATTTACCATGCATTGTTTTGTAAGATCAAGTAATAAAGATAAAACTTAATGAAATAATGAAATAACTACATAATAATATAATGATTTCTGAGAAATGTATAGAGTAAGGCTTCTTCCCAAAAATTTGTCAGAAAAAAGTATCAAAAACCAGACTGTTATGATCAAGTCTGACGGCACGGTTGGCGCAGTGGCTGAATGATTGACTTCTGCGCTGCGTGTCGCGGATTCGATGTATGGCCTACAAGTAGTTGTTCCGGGCTGGCTGTTTGTGTAAGTGAGTTAAAATGTTTGTAAACGCTGGGTGCGTTTACAAACATTTAGATACAGGAGAAATTCCTAGTGTGGGAAGCTGCCGAGCACCATATAATAAATAAAGAATATTCATATTAATTAAACTAAATACTGTAAGGTGCCGCATGCGGTGACAAACTTAGTTTTGGTAGATCTTTCTGTGCCAGTAGGTAACAAAGTATTGTTTGTCCCCGCCTGCAGCACCTTTAAGTATTTAGTTTAACTAATTTAAATATACATTGTAGTTATTTTATTATTTGACTTAAAAAAAAATACATGGTAAATTATACATTCCTCAGTCGAATTTTATACAGGTATTGTGATACTTGTTTTTCCCTTTTCATTATTTTTAAACAGTCGGGTTTTTTTGTTTTTATAATTTTTAATTAGCAAACTTAGATACAAACCTTCGTCGAATCTGGCGTGGCATTTCGTGTTTCAGATTTTTTGTGATTCTCTTGTAGGAATGCATTGGATACGCTTCGGAAGACATTGTCGTCGGTGTGTGGTATCTGAAAAGTGCATTGAGTACCTAAGAT
Source organism: Noctua janthe (assembly GCA_910589295.1). NCBI lineage: Eukaryota > Metazoa > Arthropoda > Insecta > Lepidoptera > Noctuidae > Noctua > Noctua janthe. The sequence goes on from OU342561.1 coordinate 8,647,071, forward strand.
TCTCATAAATTAAGTTCTAGTGCATCGGTAATATGACATGATCGGGTACCTATCGCATAGTCGGTAGGAAGAAATGTTGGTGCAAAACTAATAGTTCAGTGTCTGAAATATTTTGTATCAAAATAGATAAAGGTAGCTATATTATAATAGGTACCTATCTGCTATTTACACAGCAAAAACCACACTGGCTGTGAGGCAAGCCACAATGAAATGAAGTCAAAAAAAAAGAGCAGACATCGGGAAGTTTATAATGAAACTGTAAATAACCCAGTGAAAACTGCAAAATCGTCGAGCAAAGATTGCATAAAAACAATCATTTATTTGTAAACCGTTTGCACACCGTAATTGCTTCTATAAAAAATCTATGAAATAAATGTGATTTTCCAACTGCCTGCTCTAGTTTATTTAAATAAAAACTAAAGAATTTTAATTACTAAAATTCACTTACTTCGCGTCGCACATTGTCAGCTTCCCATTTGTTCGCGATGCGTATCGTTTCCGCAGTCTTTTGTTGAACCGATTTGGTGTCATCGAGAAGTGTGAGCTCGTAGAACTCTTGGATATCTGTGACAGTAGAAAAAACATTGAACAGAACGCCTTCAATCAATCGATTTTCTCAGAGCCTTGAATTGTCATAATAAATTATGCATTTAGGTAATTTGTTTATCTTTAACTCATTACCAATTCTGATTGGATAAACAAGCCGCAAAATATCCATAATATTGAAAGAAGGAAGCTTTGGATTGTTAAGTCAAATATCCACCCTATAAAAGCTTATCTGAAAGAGCTAATCTGGAACAATTCCGTTCAATGGTAGGTGGGTAGGTAGGTACTGGAAACTATCGCGTGAGTCGTGTCGTGTTGAGATCGATATCGAGCGTGCGGGCGGCGACCCCACGGTGTTCCATGTTAGAGTGGATGAACTTAGTGCATATTGTATTATGGAAATTAACCATAGGATACCTATATACCCTACCCAATGCAGCTTTGCTCGGATTTTACAGTCTGCTTCACAGGGTCTCTTGATCATAGTGCAGTTCGATAGATACACACGTAGGTAATTGGAAGCCTATTAGGTTCAGGACCTACGTAGATATAACTTGTTCTTTCAGTTCAAGTTTTTTTATGTAGGTAAGTATCTGTATTGGTACCAATCTACCTATTAAGCCACACAGAAATCACAAGTCTGATGTAGGTTACTGGGTTTGTCTTTGTGACAATGAGTCAGTGACAGCACAATAAGCGTTGTTTCGTATTTCCACATAAATATTCTAAAGAGTAACTGTGAGAATATTATATGGTGGTGTTTCATGACAACAGGGACACCACTCACAATAGCAACAAATTTCGTAGGTGGAGAAAATGGGAAAGCGTCATGTTTTTTGACGATTTTTAAAATTTTCCAGCGTTTAGTGACCTAGACATACACAGCAACTTTCAAAACGTTTAAGAATAACGCGCTACTTTTCGTACTGAATGAGATTGTAAAATTATGAATGATGGTAGTCATACTGATATTTCACAACCTCCAGTCCTTGTTTTCTATTTGAATGTAAAGTTTCTTAAACTCACACAGGTAGGTAGGTAATACATAAATCGAAGAAAATTTTAAACTAGGTTGGCTGTCCACAGTATTAGTTAATCCATACACATTCAAGCGTTCAACCACAAAGAAATAATATTCAACTATTGATAAGCGATATCTCTACGGTTATTTACGCACAGACGGCAATAATACCAATTGGTGACGCAAACACCGAGATTTATATGATCAAACTACCTACATCTAAATTTTACCAGCATCTGAAAACTGCATAATTGTATTGCATAGGGGTGACCTGAAAAATGTTAAAGTTCCACCCGTAGGCTATGTACGGCAGCCGGGCACAACGCAAGTAATCAAGCGTTATTTGTTCCCATAATAGTTTGGAGGGTTATTCGATAAAAATACTTGAACAGTTCAGTTCAGCTCACATAGTTTAAAATTTCAATTAAAACATGTCGAAGAGCAAATTGTGTAGGCGAAGGCTCAGTTAAAGTCGGTGACCCGTATATGTGGAGATGTAGGTCAAACAGACCACCGCACATATTGTCGAGTTTACGAACATACGAACGCATCCGTCTGCCGCACTGGGTAGGTACGATATGGATTGATGAATTTTGTGTATTGTCAATCAAAGTTTCATATGGATCAGGGTAGCTATACGTATAGAGTCGGATGACTGGGGGCATCTAAGCGGCGCGGGTGTTTACGAGTGTTTTACAACGATAACCGACTGTTTTCAGGAAAAGAAGACTTATACGAAATTAGTACCCATGAAAACCTCAATAAGCTCAAAGTGCAGTGTCAACATTTCATCTACAATAGAAAGATGAATGGCATTTGATGCGTGGGGATGATTTTAGATTTGGTTTGAATTAACAAAGGCATTTGATCACCTAGGGCTACTTAGTAAATATTTTCCAATAAGATGTAGGTTAAGTTATTGCTTGTCAAGCTAATTTTGTTGTAATAGGTAAACCTATCATACGTTCACACACAAATTGCGTAACTACGTTCAAACACAATGGAGGACAATAGGATAACAACATCTCTACAATAACTAAACAACCGTGCCATACCTTGGTGCACATTTATAAGCACCGTAAACTTGTTCTCATGACTTGGCTGAAAATACTAAGTAAAGTGCGATGGAAATATTTACACATTATTTCTACTAAATTTTTTTAATTCTCTCTCTGATAAAAATGAGCACAAAAATATAAAATTATCTATTAGTACCCAAGTACATATCCATAATAACTTTATCTTAAGGTCATTTAGTATCTTTAAGTACACAAAAGTCATCAACAGAGGCTGGACTACTCAGTTATCACGTTTAACTTATAAACAAGAGGATTGAGAGGAGATTATTCATATTATTTCCAACTGATAAATGCATGGCGTGCGTAAGCGACACATTTGATAAATAACAGAATAGTATAACTGCGTGCGTACTCAATCACATCTGATTCAGTTTAATTAGTTTCTGTTTAGAGATTCGTGTCAACAGTAAAACAGCACTATCTGGACATTCAAATGTTGTGAACTCAGGGACGTTTATATTTTTGGTGATACTCGTTCGGCGATCACCTAACTCATAAACCGACTGATCTACAAACCTAGGTAGGTATTCATTATTGGCATTTAAGGTTCTTGGTTTGATGAACATTCATCTTGATCCACAATTCTAGTTTTTTCTCTTTTCTTAATGGAAAATAAAAGGGTTATTTATTTATTAGAACAAGTTGAATAACTTCACGCCTGTGACTGTGGTATAGTGAAGCCCATGTGTGTTCATTACACATGACGCATGCAGTCAGCTGCAATCAAGTACGCATCGACTACGGGGCAAGGTTAATCCAATGTAGATACTTGTCTCGTTATATTTTTGTTCAACTTCTAGCTAAACTTGGTCACGACTCTGAGACCTACTTGACCGTTTCCGAGGCGCAATTTATTCAGAATAACCCTGACCAAAAATTTACTTCAAAAATCGACTTCCGAGTCGGAGTTAGCGCTGTTGTGGAATTTTGGCAGTGTTGTGGTCTAGCACATAACATGAAAGAACAGTTACCTGCTAAGTAACCAGCCCACGTTGAAACCTGTATGGAGACTGCCAAAATAAGCCCTGGGGATTGTGTGTTGAATTAGACCGTCTGGTCTGAAGGCACTCTAACATGCCTTTCTGAGAAGTAGGTCATCTATTCACACCTCTTAGTCTTTATAGGTGCTTAGCTTATAATAGCCCTATACTTTACTATAATATCAGTAAGTTTTAAGCACAAGAACCTTTTTATTATAATTTAAGTAATTAAGCCTGACCATATTCGTCAGTAGCTTAGTTACAATTAACATTTTAAGTAAGTACAACTTGAAATTAAGGTACCTAGAATTTCATCTCAGGCTGTCTTACAGTCTAGCACCGTAATGAGCTTGGAAAATTTTCCCCCTAAGGCAAGGTTTCCAGCCCACAATTCAACTACAACAGTCTGAATTACATTTACTTATGTAGGTAGATTATTTTACTTTGCATGGAACGATTTACCCTAGAATAGTTTCACAGAAATACTGCTTACAAATAATTTATCCGCTAGCGATCTGCGGGTAGAGACCTTCGTTTTGTTAATATCAGATATAGTAGACTAGTGTACTGTTCATTACAACCGGCTAAATATATCGTATCACAATAGCAGTGTCGTGGTCAAGGAAGATTCAAGAGCGCCAGTGACGCGACATGCGGTCACGCGCCGGTTCCGTATATTTATAGCATAGCGAGCTGAATCGGTCCCTTCGACCACTGAACTTCAAAGTCGAACTGAAGTTCAAAGCTACCGGCTAATTCTAAATCTTTATTATTATTTATTTGTAGAACACATTATTAAAAGGGGGTTCGCTGACGCTTTATGATAAGCTCAGTTTTTATTACCTACATGGGCAATTACAAGAAGACGAACAAAAAAATAAGTTCCCGCATCGGCACGAGATAGACACTGATCTTCGTTCTTATAGAACTCCTTCGTATGATTAATTTCATTATGGGTCCCAGGACAGTACCCTGCGTAACAAACAAAGTGCGTCGAGTACCTACCTACCCTTTAAACGCCACTCCTGTGACCCCTTCACAGGAGAGGCTGTTGTAGGTTGGCATCCATCCACGTGACGTCACATTTTTGTCACCACTTATAGGATGGGATGGGAAGGGTTACTTACGCATTCAAACGTTTTAATTAGAACAATTTTAATAAAATTAGGGACTCCTGTAATAGCAAGCGGGAAAATTGCCTGGCTGTCACTCAAGTTATTTTGTTTATTGGTAGAATACAGGTAGGTAGGCATGTAGGTAGAGAGCAAACTAGGAAAATCAGTAACTCTCGGCGGTGGCACAGATGGCGGCAATTAATTCAAGTCAGGCCATGACGACACTATCTAATTCGATTGGTTCAGCTGACGAGCGCAACCTATGGCAATATGGAATTATGGACTTAATGAAAGCGCTGACTATTGCGCATACATAATATTTATTACATAAAATCGGAATTTGGAGATTGGAAAACCTATTCTTAAACCACAACGTTGATATAGGTTTACCTTTTCCTTTAGCGCCTATGTTGGCGCCATTAACTCCGTTTAGAAATTAATTATGAAACGTGCATCCTATTCCGAAAGTTTTCAACAATGAATTTGTCAAAATTAAATTCTTGTAAAGTCATTTAAATTTTCATTAATTGATTACATGACTATAAAAAACAAAACAGTCATCTAATCACAGCATCACATGCGTAGTTAACACGTGTGTAACAGTCTGTTTTTGGGTAGATAGGCCTAACAGAAATAGGGTGTACACCAGTACTTACCTGTATCAGAACTTAACTGGCGTGTATTGTGTATTCCTACTTACCTGTATAGAAAACCTCACTAAACAAGTCATAATTATACTAAACAGTATATTTGGCTAGTAAGTACAATAAAGAAAATCGAACGTAAAGTAAACGGTCTTTATTCTGACTCCTAAATATAACGACAAAAACAAGGGATATCCTACCTGCTGTGTCGTAACTTCCTGTTCGATTCACCACAGAAAAAGTAGATATCAGTAGTTCGCACGGGTAGATAATACGTATATACGTAATAATGAAGGTCACTAGAGTTATTAAAACCGGTAGGAACTAATTTAAGTACAGAATACACTTGAGAGTCGGTATGGTATCGTACTATCGTGCTTACTAGGGTTAAGTGACGTAATGTAAAGCGGGCTCAACGCAGATCTTTATAGAACGGTTTAGAGTTCTTTACCCTGTGAAACTGAATAACATACTATGCTAAGTATATGTATAAGTTCTGGAGACTCACCAAGTAGAGCTTGAAATAGACGTGATTTAAAAATCCTAATGACTCTCTCGATGGCAAGGCGAAGTTGTCGGTCCTGCGGCTTCACCAGTTTGCTGTGGTAGTCTTCCAGCAGTTCTAATGCTCGGTGGGCCTCTGTGACACCAACACACCAATACATCAACAAAGGGCACATTAATTCGTCTTCGGTAATAATAGGAACATTGAAACTGGGTCATGTTTACTTCTTGTTTTCAAAATTTATTAGACAGCTATTAGATACCAAGCAAGGTTACGAAGACAATAAAGTTTGTGGGTAATTGAGGCATGTTATACTGCTACTAAGAATAAAATTACATAAAATCTATTAGGAACAGCAAAGCTAAGGCGCATGAGGTGGATGTATGAGTAGTGGAGTGAGTAGGCTATATTATGTTCGACCTACATTTTATTGAAGCGAAGGGTATGTTTTCTATGTGGTAGCAATAAAACGAAACAATTAGGGATTTATGATTTTAATACAGGACGGTTAAATATGAGATAGGTGTAGCAAACTCGGTATAGAACGCAGAAGCGGGTGCTTTACAACCCTCATATTATCGATACGGATCAACAAAAGGGTGCTGCGGCGAGTGCTGCCAACCCCTTGTGCAAATTAAATAATAAGTCAATGACAGGGACAGCACGGACTAAACATGATCACTAGAGACTATAAACGTCGATACGGAATATCGAAATTCACCTTGCTTACGAACTGGCATCACGGCACCACCCCCTCACGATATTTTAGAAAACTAATACACTTGAGACAAAATAAAACGAAAATGATTTTTCACAGTGGCAAAATGATGACACTGATCATGTTAAACAATTTTAATCACAGCTAGGATAATTTTGGAACGGCACATATTGGCGCACAACGAAAACATTTAGAAGATAAGTTACGAAGCGAAGCGCGGTAGTGATGCCGCTTATAAGGGCCATCGAATACTGCGCCCGATGGGATTGGTCGATTTTCACAGTGACGTCAGGGGGTGGAAGCATAGACAATGGAAAACGTCGACAGGGGTTGGGAAAAAGTAAACTGGGGATGCCAGATAGAACGCCATAATTCACTTGCTGTAGAAATCATCGACAAAACTTGTGTTATTAATTTTCTACTACATTTTTTGACTACCATACCGATCGACTGATCTATCTAACTAATATGCCTACTAAGTAGCAGTGTTTAAATTTCATTTAGGTAGGTTCTTCCCAAACTGAAGATTTAGTAATAAATGAAGAAGAAGAAATAAGTCCGCATAAATAATTATAATAAAATTCTACAGGATAGAGTAAAACAAGAATAGACTTCATGAAAATCTAGGTAGGCAAGGCGATACATCATTATCTACCAGTACCTATAAGTATTATTTTATACGTCCGTCGGTAACAACAATAGCTTTTATACACCGTTTTTAATTCTTTTTATTAATATTTTTTTATGGGGCTAAATAATATAACTGGCTAACCTCGGGGATTACAGGCGTGATGTTTAATGTTATAACAGTAATATTTTATTTTAAAAAACTTTTCTATTTGTTTTGTTTTTTGACAATTGTTGTCTGAGGGGAAGAACCGTGAAAGTGCAGATAACTTGTTAATAAAAAATAAATTAAAAATAGTATTTGAGACAGGCACCAATTTTATTTTAATGATTAGTATTTTGCAAACCCTGTAAAATTATTCAAGAAATAGGTAATTAATGTAAATAATTACGTAACTCGTCTTTGTTTGATAAAGATAAAGAAAAGAGACGCAGAATATTAGATACCAATAATATCAGTTCTGCACTAACAAATTCATTTTGATCAAATGCTTGTAGTGCAAACTTGATTTTGAGTGGGGTAATGTGTGTCGCGACTTCGCGAGTGTGACATGTTGGTGATAAGTTTACGTTTTATTTTACCTAAGAGCATTTGTTATCGCTAGTTTACTGTTTATATTTTCTGTTAAAATATAGACTTTTCTTTAAAAACATTCTTAAATAAATGTGCATATGATGAAAAACTTGTAACTTAATACATGAGAATGCTGCTGATTTAACATTAACTTTTTCTAATAATGAAGATAACGTCGAATAAAACGCATAACGGATTTTTGACAAATCGTCTGACCTTGGGTGCCCTGCGCAACATTCGTGAATCCAACCGAGCAAGATTATTGTTCTGTCGAGCTACTCTCGACATACCTATCTACATTCTACAGTGTGTATGTAGATATTTATTAAGTAGTAGTGTAGTGCAAAATCTGCGAGTGTGGGGCGCGAAGATGCCTCTATTCGGCAAAAAAGATTTCGGAAGGAAGTCCAAAAAAGATGGAAGAGATTCTGAGAAGCAGCCGTCAATCGAAGATAAGTACGCCGTCAAAGATCTACTGGGTACGGGAGCGTTTTCCGAGGTACGTTTGATAGAGAGTAAAGAAAACGGGCAGATGTTCGCTTGTAAAATTATCGACAAGAAGGCTCTCAAAGGCAAGGAAGATTCATTAGAAAATGAAATTCGTGTCCTAAAAAGATTTAGCGAGCAAGCCAAAGGCGAGGGTGCCGAGAAAAAAATGTTTTCGCATCCGAATATTGTCCAGCTGCTCGAGACATACGAAGACAAAAATAAAGTGTACCTCGTGATGGAACTTGTCACAGGTGGCGAACTGTTCGATAGAATTGTTGAGAAAGGTTCTTACACCGAAAAAGATGCGTCCAATCTAATTAGGCAAGTGTTGGAAGCAGTAGATTACATGCACTCCCAAGGAGTAGTGCACAGAGATCTGAAGCCAGAGAATCTGCTGTATTACAGTGCTGATGAGGATAGCAAGATCATGATCAGTGACTTTGGGTTGTCTAAGATAGAAGATTCGGGTATCATGGCCACAGCATGTGGTACTCCTGGATATGTTGCTCCTGAGGTGTTGGCACAGAAACCTTATGGCAAGGCTGTAGATGTGTGGAGTATAGGAGTAATCTCCTACATCCTACTGTGTGGGTATCCACCATTTTATGATGAGAATGATGCTAACTTGTTCGCTCAGATCTTGAAGGGAGACTTTGAATTTGACTCGCCATACTGGGATGATATTAGTGATTCTGCAAAAGATTTTATTCGGCATCTAATGTGTGTTGATGTGGACAAGAGATACACTTGCAAGTAAGTCTCCATGTTTTCTTGACACATATTTCATAACAGCTTTTAATCATACCTACTTTTATTTTATATCATCATCAGTCTCCGAGTCTCCTTACCCTCATCCCAATTTATATGGGGTTCACCACAGCATAATTCTTCCATAATTTTCTATTAGTTGTTATCTCACAAGTCACCCATATCATAATTGAGCAATAATGATCTTTTTCATGTGTGCCTATATAACTAGTGATCTAAATGTACTAGTGGAGCCTAAATGACTATAATTTTCAATATTATTTGCAGTGGTAGTGTTGCGTCACATTGCTAATTTATGCAAAACAAAATAATTATTATTTGATGACTTGCAGAATTAAATTATTTAATTTAAAACTTTTTAAACTGTTGCTCAAGGTTAACTGTTTGGCAGTGATAGCCTAGTGGTGTGACCGTCAGACTGCCAAGTCATAGGTCTCAAGTTCGACCCCAAGACACGCACCTCTGATTTTTCGGATTCATGTGTGTATTGTATAATTATCACTTGCTTCGGTGAAGGATAACATTGTGAGGAAACCAGCATGCCTGACAGATATTTCTAGATGGCATGTAAAGCCTAGTCAGAGGCCCATTGGCGGCATAAAAACTCTGACACCAGGTTAAGGTTAGTGTCTAACCTGGTGTCACGAACACGAAAAAGAAAGAACTTTGTCCTATTATAATTAATTGAAAGACTTATCTTATGGATGGTGATATGATGATCTACAATTTAAATTACTTAATTTTCTCCAACATTAAAAGTACATTATTATCGAAATAATTAAAAAAGAAGTACTTTACTTAATAAGACTGGTTGTCAGCCACTGACTACTTGTAACAACAAATAACCGCTAGGACCAATGGCTTAATGTGCTTTCCGAGCCACGGAGGAAACTCGTTATGTAACGGGTGGTCAACATCCATGGACTAATTGAGGGGCTGTCATTATTTAGCTGAGCATGAGTTCATCGCCATTAGTACGCCATTATATTATCCCCGGTAGTCTAATCAATAAAAGCTAGATGGTGTCAACAATGCCTTCTTAGTCCAGGTGAGAAAAAATGGTGAAACAAACTCAGGGATCAAGAAATGACATAGAACCTATAATAATATGAAGCTAAAAATGCACAATGTAACTAAGTACAAGATCCCATAGATTGTACTCTTCAAAGTGTTTCTGTGCATATTATTATGTCCTAAAATATGTTAATGAATGCACATATTAATGAAGTAATATTAAAGGATTCAATGAGATTCTGGCATTGTCACTTAATGTCTTTTGAACAGATAAATTATTCTGTACCACTTAGGTGTGTACTTAATCTCACTGAAACGGTTTGTCAGAAACATCTGCATCTTATTCTTAACTAGCTTTTGTCAGCATGGATGTTGACAATTGTACCATGGGAACATACTTTGGGGACCATTGAACTGGTTTAGGATATAGTATCCTAAACCAGTTCAATGGTCTACCTGTGCAAAATGATGTTTCCGAGGACGGTTACGCGACACCACGCAGCGAAACATGTCGCCTGCAACATTAAGTGTATAGTTATAGATTAATAAGATTTTTAATATGTATTAGTTTATTATTGTTTTTGATTTTTTTGTGTATTTTAGCTATGGGCCTAGTTGCCTGATAATAAAAAACCGGCCAAGTGCGAGTCTATCTCGCGCATGAAGGGTTCTGTACCATCGCAGTAGGCGAGCCCCTTTAATTATTTTTATTATTAGTTGTTATAATAGCTTTCTTATTGGTTTTCCTGTAATCTATATTCAAAGAACTGTTTTTTGTATTTTTTTTCAAAATTTTAGACTCTTTAGTTTCGGAGTTAAGGGAGGGGGAGAATGGTCAATTTTCGCCTATTTTCTTAAATACCTTCAAAACTATTTATATTAAAATTATAAAAAAAATATACTTGAGTTGCTCATAATGAGCGCCCTTTCATTTGATATGATGAAACACGATATAGTTTACAAAACGTTTTTTTTTTCATTTTCTAGTTGATCCCCAAAAGTGGCCCCTATGTTTAAAATTCATTAATTTACGTGTCTTTGGGTGACCGACTTACATATGTGTACCAAATTTCAACTCAATCGGTCCAGTAGTTTCACGAGTAAATTGTCTGTGACAGCCGGACAATCACGCAAGTGATCCTTTAAGGGTCCCATTTTTTCCTTCTGAGGTACGGAACCCTAATGATTGATTTATTGAAATCATATCAAAATCTATTAAGGCTTTAGGCTTTTTAGATTTTAATAAAAGAAATAACAGACCGAGTTTCTTGGCAGATTTCTGTAAGAGAGGATGACAGCTAATTATGTTGTATGTGTCTGCTGAGACGATTTAAATATTTGAAATTTCTTGGTATTTTAAAACTACAACAATATTTTGAATATTTATATGGTCAAAAGATAATATGCTAAACCTGCTCAATAGGAACCTACATTATAGGTATTATTTTTCCTTGCTTGTATTTTTCTTCAGTCACAAATACAGTATTTAATAAATACTTGTGACTGTTAGCAATTATTACATTTTATTAAATTTTGCAAACTTAAATGGGCAAAATGTTGATTATGTAGGTATGTACTGTTTCGGAATTCTAGTTCTCCTTATCAACATGCAAAAAAAATCTTGTTCTGTTGATCTCTGAATATTTAAACATATCTGCCTTGTTTCTACTTGCTGATCTTATGATAAAATAGCTTTTCGCAGATGTTCACTAAATTGTCCTCACAATATAAAAACCAACCAACTGCATACTACTAGCTATAATTTTGCTAAGATTTGCCAAGTTAAAAATAATAAAACCATTCGATTATTTGAAGTTTAAAATGGTATAGTTATAACTGCTCAAAGATGTAGGAGGAGGATTAAGATGAGTTAAAGAAGAAAGGTTAAGTGTTGAACCTCATCTGGCAACACGGAATCACACTTTTCCACTTTGCCACATGAGGTTCAACCCTAACTGTTGATCATTTATGCATAAATATTCATGGATGTTCTATATCCCAAAACTTTGTTTCACTGTCAAAATATTATTATTTTTCACCAAAGCTAGAGCCTAAGTCATGGCTTTGTAACTTTTTATGCTTTCGTGTTTGAGGCCCTGAAGTTGAGACCTGTTGCTGCTAAGATGTGTCACTAGTGCTCAGTTCAGAACCTTGAAAAAAAGTAAAACGTTGCCTAGAATATGTAGGAATTCCTACTGTATGATTTATGCAGTTGAGGTAGCCCATTCATAACATTATTAAAAGCAATTGTAATCATGTCATTATGAAGAAGTTTAGCATTCCTTGCCTTGAATAGTGTTTTATTTTTAGCTCTTCTTTTATTATGAGGACTTATAAGAGCACTAGCGAAATCCTAACTTTGAAGCTGGAATCAAGGGCTGTAGCACGTGAATTTTTTAATATATTCGCGTCTCGTTAAATCCTTCCTTGCTAAAAAAGTAATTTTGTTTCAGGCAAGCTTTGGATCACCCATGGATTTCAGGAAACGCTGCCAGCAACAAGAACATTCATGGAACTGTTTCTGAGCAACTCAAGAAGAACTTCGCCAAGTCGCGCTGGAAACAGGCATACCATGCTACTACGGTCATCAGACAAATGAAGAAAATGGCACTTAACAGCAGCAGCAGCTCAAGTCGCAATGCTAACGCCTCGGGCAAACAATAGCTATATTGTTTGTCTGCCCACCTTCCGATTGCCATTGTTACACCTGCCTAGAAAGGTACCTTATATTGTAGGTTTTAATGGTCTTGAAATGACTAAGTACGACGCGATCCTGTTATTGCAGCACCATTCGGTGTAATGCTTGTTAAATTGGTAGATATCACAATTAATTGGAATTCATTGTCAAAACAGTTGCTAAGAGACGCGTCTGAGATTCGTGTCATCGCTATTATTATCGTGATGCCTTCATGCCATATTTTCCTTTAAATCAGCGCTTCTCAAAATCTATGTGGGGCAGTGCTTATAAAAGTATATTGTAGGCATGTTACATAATGATTAAAAATCAACGAACTGTTTATAAGACATTATGTCTAGTCATTAATCATTTCTGCTTGCATAAAGGTATGTACCATTTTAATTGGAATAATAATTATGAATATGATAATGATTACTGTAGTCAAAGGTAACAAAATATTATGGACTTACACTATGCTTACCTCTTCAACTCATCATTGATATTCCTATTCTACATTTCATAACACATCATGTATCTCCTGATTGATAGACTTTTGATGTCAAATTACACTTTAACAGCGACATGTATGTATATCTATTATCTATAATATTATTAACTCTTGACCATGAATCTTTTTACAATTTTTCAAATTTAATTTTTAAACGCATTTCGAAGTGAATCAAACTAATTAGGTAGGATAATAAAATGTTCTCTTAAAAAGATACTGACTAAATAGTTATTACTTAGGTATGGTGATACTGACAAATCACATAAAAATAAGGTCTGTTGCGAAAATTCATTAGAATTACAAATTAATAAAGTGACGAATATTTACACTTAAATGATAATGGTTGGATATGATAAAGTATATTAGGCAATGAGAATGTTGAGCCGCTTCTTACATCCCCTATCCATTTGGAGTATCTACTTAGGTACTGGTTGACGAAATTGCTGTAGTGACGACGTGTATTGTGATTATTCTATTTGACCCTTCAGAGTAGTTGTTTTAAAGTTTGTTAAATGATCACCTATGCTATGCCTAGCGTAAGTTTTGTGATTCTAAAGCTAAGTCCTATATATCCACTGTCATATTCAAATACCTGTTAAGTAGTGATTTATGATATCTTACCTATATGCACTGTTGAATTCAATGTTGTTATATAATAATCCGCGTCTAAAACGGTTGTAAAATAGCGCTGTTTTCGCAAATATCATCTCGTAACATTTCCTAGCTACCTACATGTTTTATTCCAACAATATTTTGCGCAACTCAACTTATGGTGTTATCGGTAAGAATGAAAGATCTGTACGCAAGACTGAAATTGTAAGGTGATAGCTAGTTTCGTTCTGTAAAACCCTGATGTAGGTAATTTCCGCCGCATTTTCAATATTCCATTGTTTTGAATAAAGTCTAAGGTAAAATATAACGACGATTTATGCATTTGATAAAATATGTTGTTCTCCGTAGCAGTAGTAGAATAGCGAAAATGTTTATTGGGTATAAACGATTTAAAAGGAGTTATCACATTATCGCTAATACCGATTTGTGTAACGCATAATAAATCTTGAAATGAAGATTAGTTGTTTGAACATGCACATTACATTTTTATTGTGCCTAGCTTCCTGTTATATTGTGAACAGCCCAATTTGTTATGTAAGAGCGTATCATGTACAGATTCGATGAATCTCATTTTTTTCCTTTTTAAATACTTGTGTAAACTGATCAGTAATCACGCATCCTATGCGATGTTTGAAATCAATGTTGAAACCAGCCTCTTTAGCAACATTTCCCTCTGTTATGTAATGAATTTTCCCTGCCAAATGTCTAAGTCTAAAATGTTAACATTCCGCAGTGAATGATAATTTGGCATAATTGAAATGAATTCTATTTGAAAACTTTTTACATTCCATTTCTTCAGTATATTTCTATACAGGAATATTATACTTGTTTATCTCGATTGTATTTTAACAAACAATGAGGGAAGAGCATTTGTTATATATTATTTTCATTTATTAGCGTTGATGTACTTATCTATTTTATACATCAATGGTAAGTACTTAGTAGATTATCATAGTAGGCATATTATGTATGTATTGGCAAAGCTTATACACAAAATTAATGAACATTCCAATTAGGATTTTATTTAGTTACTGTTTAAAAATACGAAGCTACTTGTGTTCATGTGATCGTTTTAAATGTCTATTTATATGGGGAAAGGTGGCAACGCGAGTGCTTTTGGAAAAGTCCGATTTTACTTTTGTAATAGTTGTTTACTATGATGTATGTATCTTCCGTCCAAACCTTACACTGGGATTTTCTTTTTTAACACAGCTTATTGAATTAGTCTGCAAATCCGTGCCATGGTGTTGCTATCAATTTATAGCATTTAATAATTACATAAAATATTATTTACCAATTTTCCATTTCATGTTTATGAAAATTGGCCTAATGAATCTTATAAGTCTGATATCATATTGTGTGTTGTATCTAATATGAAGTTTCCGTTCCATAACACTTTAATGAGATCTGCTTAATAACTTGAACAAAGGCCAATCAACGCCGTGGCGCGGCGATCTTATGTGCGGTACGAAAGTATTCAATAAATATCTCTGTAAGAACCAGGACAGGAAGGTATTTTGATCGTCTTTTTCCCCAATTGTCGGTTTTTATTTTAATGATTAATTAAATAATTGATAGTAATTTTCTTGACCCAAATACTTGTTGATGATCTGACTTGTTGGTAATTAAGTGAGGCGCCTCTGAGTAAAGCAATCAACGTGTTATTCGTTAATGTTTTCGAACTATTATCATAATAAATCATCGCTTGATTGTTAAGCATGCACTGCTTTAAAGTTTTTAATAATTGTAAGTGTAGTAACGTTCAATAAATAATTGTCTAAATGCGCCTTAATATCTGTGTAATTTTAGTAGTTCTGTCAGTGCTCCTTGTATTTACTAGTTTAAATATTAAGAGTACTAATATAGGTTTCGTCATACTTTTAGAAGCAGATAGAATTTCATTTAATTGTCGACGGAATTATTATTCTTACGTCAATATCTAATTTATGTAACTCCTTTGTGTATGTTTTATCAAATGTTGGTATACTATGTAAAAGTGATTGATCTTTATGAGGATTTTTATAGTCATGTATTTTATGAATTGACATACGGGCATCGATCCCATTATAATCTCTTAGTATTATAGTAATCTTCGTTTTTAACTTTTACCCATTTTTTGTCAATGGCTAACTATACAAAGTGCCATGTGTCTACCAATAGGTGTGTTTTACTACTTATTTATAAATTATGTGATCGATTTTATATTTCAATTTCCATGATCTTTTTTTAACTGCGCACAATGTTTTAAGTAAGTCTTAATTTTAAATGTACCAAACCCCGGTGTTTGACCATCAAGTTTGGTTCGTAAATGTGTCAATGATTCTGTTCCTTTTTCTGCACAAACACTATTTCCACTAAACCGTTATAAATCATATATAACCGAATAATAGTAGATACGCTAGTGTGATCTTGCCATTGTTACACACACGTTTAGCAGTATACACGACTTCGAGTTTGCTCTCTAGCTATTTTCCATTTTGTTGTTAGTTGAGTTTTCACTGTGCCAAAACCATATCATGATCAGTGATAATTATTTATACTTGTAACATACTATAAGATTTCTTGTTCGTTAGACACTTTTAAAACGAGTTTTATCGCAATAGATAGCAGACCGCAGTGCTAAGCGAGATATTCAAGTTCCTTGTCATTTGAATACTAATTATTTTTTTCTTTATTCAATAATGTATGTTTAGTGTAAGAGTAATCTATAACATATTTACTATTTTTCGAAGGTTATTAACTATGTATATGTTTTAAATAAACATACACGTTTTAGTTTCTATACTTATCTAATTAAGCACAATAATCTAAGGGCTGGGATGAAATTCAACAAGTTTGTTTATTCGGTATCTGCAATGTGTTTCTGTTCTATCTATTGTTTGGGTTGTGACATTATTTTTCTTTCAAATCTTTACATGACGGATATTTCATCGGGAAAGTTGTAATAACTTGTGACTAAGATCTGATTAATGTTGAAAAAATCTTGTGATTTAGATTTTATACTTCTTGTTTAAAACAATCAAAATTTATTAGTAGATTCTTAGATGTTAGCTATATTTTCAATGTCATTGTAAATAAAATGCCAACTTGTTGAGACATTTGTTTCATTGCCTTTACAACAAACCACCGATCTTTATTATAATTTAAATTATTTTTAACATAGCTTTATATTACAATATACATAATTGGATATAATATCAGATGTGTGAGGAATGTCTACTGTATCTCCTCGCCCAGGAGGGACAGTTGTTTGAGGAACTGTGACGCGTTAGGGAGCGTGGTCGCGCCGTAGATGATTTTCCTGGAAGTGCCGCTCGCTGCTTGTTGCTGAAAAATATTATTATTAGTAGTAAACATAGTTTTTGGGAGCCGTTCAATGTCTGTGTAGACACGCGTGCAACTTTGCACTTTATAACAGTATTATGAAAGTATACCATATTACCATGCAACGTCACTAGCATATTATTTGCTCCGTCACTCCAATTTGATGTAGGCCGAGTTTAAAAATCACTAAGGCGGTGGTACAAACAGGACTTTATGTGCCAGCAGTGGGAGCGTTTTGATTAATTGATTATGCTACCGGTCCAAAGCTTCATCGAAATGTTACCTTGGCGAAATCAAGAAGATTGTGATACTCGATATAGTTGCCTCCGCCCACAATGAAGACGACCGCGTCGGTGGGCGGCGAGTGCTTGGCGGCGCGCGCGCGGGCGGCGGCGTCCGTGCGCGCGGCGCGCGGGTCCAGCCACAGCAGCGCGCCGCCCTCCGCGCCCGACAGCGCCGCCTCCACGCAGCGGCTCACTGGCAGCTTCTGTGGACCACATGTAGGGCATCACTCATGTTTTCCATTTTGGACTGGATCAAAGATTAGTCTTTATCTGCTATCTGCAACACATCTACAGCTAATGGAGCTCTCAGACTTCTAATAATTTATCAATCCAGATTTACATCCCAGTTTGAGTAAGACCATAATCTTAAGAGTTGACCCTCATCTAGCAGCACGGAATCGTATGTTTCCATACTCCTATCTTAAAAACCTTAGCTTTTGTCGCCGGAATTTTTGTCATTCTTTTAAAACAGGCTGCAAAATATTCATTAGAGTTATGAAAGTTTTTTTTTTTAACATCCCACTGTTTCACGTTCATTTAGTTCTGCTAAAGCTAATAGCAAATTCGACACGCATTATTTCTTTAATTGAGAAGCAAGTGTGAACGAAGAAACAACATAATGATAATGTAATACTTACGTGTTTCTTCACGACTAAGTTCTTAACTCCTTCCATAACGAACGAAGATCCCTGCGACACTAGTTTGGAGAACATAGAGACAGTTTTTGTACCACCACCTTCATACTGGCTGGACATTTTTGTAAAGCCTCTGCAAAGGATAGAAAAAAAAATTTAATGCTATGCTATTGACACATATGTTGAAGTATGGCTAACGGTGAGAGAGGGATGTGAACACTTGACACCATACAGCGGGCGAATGATTCGAGTTGTCGGGCTACGTTATACCGTCCGCATACCGTAGCTACCTTTGGCACCAGGCAATCGGTTCGATGAGATTTGGCTCGTACGATGCTAGGGTGCAATAAAAGAACCCCCAACAGTGACAGTACTAAACGTACCTCCGACGCTTCTCGTGTAGATTGAGAAGACTGAATAAGACCTTGCAAGGGCTTATTACCGCGAATACGCAAAAGGAAGGTACGACGCCTTCGGAGGAAGGTGTTTCCCAGCTGGATGTCAGATGCCGAGAATGATGTCCAGCAGTAGGCTGATGATGATGGTGATAGGCTTGTTTAAAACATTTGGGTTTACTGCATGCGCAATTGAAAACAAGAGTGATTTATCATAAACACAATTTTTTACTTACTTCCACCTCCTCATGTAAGCCATAGGTTTGATGTCACAGTTGGCGCTTACTAGTGCTGCTTCGAACCTCTTGTACTCGTCTTCAGGTATTTGTGACGTGCATAGATAGTAAATAATGAAGAGCCTCATCTTGTCTTCAGGGGTCCCAGCACTAGGGTCCAAAATGAGGTCCGTTACAGCCTTTATTTCAATACCGCTGCTTTTGCTCATTAGTTTTTCTTCTAATTCGAAAAATGAATCTAGTCGCCTGGATTTTATCGAGTTTAGAATTGCTGGAAAGATAAAAATGGATTTGAGTTCTTATAAGAATGACACTGGTTACCTAAAAGCATATGCATGTATTTTGATTAAACTAGTAAGTCTGGCTCACACTCATTTTTTTCTTATTCAGGAAACAATATTATACAAGGTGGAACATAATAAACGTAAGATCTTCCGTGTGATCTGTCGGATCATCAAGCAGAGCAACTTTTGTTCTACGAGTGCTTGAAATTCGCAAAAAAATAAATTACTTTATATAGGAACTTACACAATGTGCTGATCAACATGTACGGGTAAACTAAAAAAAAGTTATGAATTTCCAAAAGTCATAGAACAAAAGTTGTCCACTTTCATGGTCTGAGACACCACACGAGAGGTCTTGCTTTTATTATGTTACACCCTGTATTTAGATTAGATTATGGGCCCTAAGACCAAGTCGCCGTGTTTGGAGTTTTTCCATCAAGAATTTCCGAGTAGCAATCCGTGGTCGGGATTCAGGCATGGTTGATGGCATTAGCCTCACTTCCTATTACAAACTCAAACATGACTGGTGAAATGTAAGTATAGTACAAGTACACCTCTGCCTACCACCAACAACCAACCAGCATGCCTGAGAGATATTTTTTGACGGCATGTTAAGCCAAGTCAGAGGCCCATGGGCGGCATAAAAACTCTGACACCAGGTTAGGAACTAACTACACGATAAAGAAATACCTCTGCCTAACCCTGTGATCAATACAATACAGTCATGATGTTGTGTTATACTTGAAGGTTCTTTATTAACTTACCAGTAGCAATAGTGGTGTGCATATCGATAAGCCGTTTCTTCTCCATGAGTTGTGGCAAGGAGTTGACGGCGCTGGTCAGTCGCTGGGTGTTATCACTGACCAAGCTGAGAGCAAGATCACTTTCGCCGTCAAGTCCCATGGAAGTCTTTAACTTCTTTACTTCGGCTTCTGAACTCCTATAGGAAAGGTAAGAGATAATTTTAGTTAGTGTTGCAAATAAGTATCTGAAACCAACCGTTTTTTGTGACAGTGGTAGCGGTACTGAGTGCAAAAACGAACAAGAAAGAGGGTAGACCGATTTGTCTGCTCATAAACACCCACCCGCAATAACTTCAGTTTATCCGTGATCATGGTGCTTGCAACAGCGCCGAAATATCGGGAACTCAAAGAAAACAATAAACATGGTAAATATCCCGTCTTCTAGTTATAATAATACGAATCATTCATGTAAACGGCACTGCGAGAGGCCTTGTATGGTAATCGCAAATGAAAAAAGTAGCGTGGATGACCCAGCTAAATGTACAGTCGACCTTAAAAACGCCTCTAGGATTGGAATGGGGCAGGCAGTGAACCAGGTGTTATAGCGCAAGCAGCCTGAGTTGGTTAAGTTTTACAACTTACCTATATTTATCGAGATCTTCTTGTATAGCTTCAGCAACGGTGGGGAACGGGCTGCCCTTGTGCTCACCCCACAAGGGATCTTTGGAATCCAGGTCACATACTCGCGTCTTTGACTTCTGCTCCTGAACTGTAGGGGTTTGGTTCTCAGGTACCACTGCTCTGAGGAAAAAATAGTCATATTTTTATATATTTTTATGATGCCGTCAACCAAGCACTCTGTATATCAAACTAAGTAACTCTATGCAAAATTATTGCTGGGAAACGCCTTTTTTTATTGGGGTTAAGGTTAGAAGGCTAGAAGGTTCCCAGATATGGTCCTGAACAAAAAAAAATATTGCAATGGTGGGCAGAACAAGTGTCTTTCGGCTTCATTTAGGGTCTTTTTATATCAATTAACACAAAAGAGAGGGAAGTGGATTTTAGATTCTGGACGAAGTTAATAATTTTTTGATAACATGGAAAAACATACCTATTCAATGATAAATCCAAGACATCGTGTGCCAATGCCTGGTATGTCCATGTGTGATGTAAAGGTGTTGCCATATCAATGTTTCTGTCCAACAATATCAACATAGGCCGAGTGAAACTGAATGATCCTGCTTGACCAGTGTTGCCATGGAACAAATTATTTCTAGCATCCCACAGATTTTCT
Source organism: Noctua janthe (assembly GCA_910589295.1). Classification (NCBI taxonomy): domain Eukaryota; kingdom Metazoa; phylum Arthropoda; class Insecta; order Lepidoptera; family Noctuidae; genus Noctua; species Noctua janthe. Next base: position 8,668,143 of record OU342561.1, read on the forward strand.
CGTAGTTTTTTGTCTAGCTTTTTTGCTACCATTTCTGCAGCGTTGCCTTTGCTACTTCTTATTATAGGAACATTACCTAAAAATAAACAAATAAATAATTAATCTATGGAGATGGAAGTTTGTGCTTGGGAAAAGAAATAATAATTCCACTACTTGTTGTATGATTATGTATTATGACTTAAATGGGCATTACAATGATTTAATTGCTATACTATTATTGTGACTGCTCAATGTACATTGATTCATGAGTCATAAACTGAGAGCCTTTAACTTACCTAATGTCACAAATACTGAGAATAGACTTTCAACTATATTGTCCATGATGGCTTCCATTTCAGTGTCCTTTGTGTCACCTCTGTTGATAGCTGGAAGGATAAACAGGAATTATGAAAAAAAACAGGAATTATATTTTAATAGATAAATGATGTTCTTACAACTTCTGGATTTGAGAATCCATCAAAGTGCATTCAGTGAATTATTCAGACACAGTCCTGAACTCACTATTATGGAATCTTTTTTATTATTATAACAGTCCAGTTGGTCTTGTGTGTGGCATGCGGAACCCGGTTTTGGTCCCATAGTAAAACCATTTCCCGGGTCTTACTATGGGTCCGATACCAGTTCTGCATGCCCTAGCCTCGTGGGCACAAGCGCGACATTTGAAAGTGGCGTCCTGGGTTCGATATCGGGTCAGGCAGTGTCATTGGATAGCAACCCAAAGTTTGTAAGTTGGCTTTGTTATACCTCCATATCTCAGAAAGCACATTAAGACATTGTTCCTACACTTGATCTCTCTCCCGTTGGGATAGATTGTCATCCCATCTAATTATGAGGAGGGGTAAAAGAGTGCACCTATGGTTGTGCAGATACTTGTGCTTTATAATTTATATTCCTATGATGGCTAAGCTCCTCAGAGATTGGCCACCACACACCAAAGACACAAATAAGTGACAAAATTTTTGGTGCGCTGCTACATGAAAACAATTAAATAGTTTTAGAATCCCTATTCTTTTTGTAGGTATTTGCGGTGAAATTGTGGCTTGGTGTGGAGAGCACATGCATGGCTTTATGCTCTGGTGTTCAAAAGGTTAAGGTGTAACCCATTGCTGGGCATGAAAGTTAGTCTCTCCTGCTCACCTCATGGCCACTAAATATTATTATTACTATAAGCCTATAGTATCCTACTCCAGGGCAAAGCCCTCCCTTCTCTCTTTACACATTTCACGGTATAGTGAATTGTAGACCAGAGTCCAGCAATAATAAAATAAAAAAAATTAAAGAAAATACTATGGTATTGTGCAAGATATTTACCATAGTAAGATAAAGCATCTGACTGCTGATGTTTCATGATAAACAGGTCATCTTCCAGACATATGAAGTTTAAATACTGGTCAAACACTTTATGGATGTTAACCGCTGAATTAGACTGGATTGCTGACGCTGCCAGGTCTTCCAGTTTCTGCCTTGTGATTGGTGAAATGAAGTTAAGATGGTACTGGTCATAGATGCCATTGTCCAAATCTTGGCAGATTCGGCCAAGGTTCTCCTCAGTCGGGGCACAAAAGTATACTGCAGGTACTTCTGGTATTGGGTCTCGGTCAGTGTGGAGTTGACTGAAATAGGAATTTAAGTTAAATACAAAGGAAAATTTTCTTCTGAAAAAAATGAATTGAATGATAATAATATTTGAAGTAGCTGTTCATTGGAAGTAGTAAATGTTTTATTGATAAGAGTAATAACATTTTTATGTTAAACTTTTATTTTCATAAAAATAAAGAAAAGTTCTTGCATATGGTGACTTTTTCATAGAAGTCATTTTATTGATATTTTCAGAGGGAAACACATTCATTGGAAGACCATTGAAACAGCTGATATGTCAAGTCTGTTAACTTTCATATAATTATGCTCAATTTTTGTTGCAAGTAGTCAAAGTGACCTTTAAAAGGTTTCCACATTTACTTTAGAATGTTTTTGAAATCCAATTACCTATAGTTAATAATTAAATTAAGTACAGTAACCACATAGTGATTGCAAGAGGTTTTATATATTTTAACTAATCACTTATTGTGAAAATCACCCCAATTTCTCCCTGACTTGAACTTATACTTCATAATCTAACTAGAAATCACTACAATCCAGATGTGAAAAAAGCAAGTTTGCAAGAGGTTTTAGTGATGTACAACTCCTACTACAGAGTGTCAGGCTGAACAATTCAATTATCAGTGATTGTCTACACATAGCATAAGTAATAAGGGGCCCAAGGTACATGATATAATGATTACTCACACATGCAGTGTCACGCCGAGCTCTCGAAGTTCCTTGACAGATATCAGTGGAGATATTACATCTTGACCCACTCTGTCGTAGATTAACACTTTCCACGTCGGTTCAGACGCCACGCTCTTTGTTAGAGGCTGATTCAAATTCAGCATTTGCTTCAAAGCATCTGTAATAATACAACACAAATAAAGAATTCATAATGTGGACTACGTGTAATCATCAATTAACATCGAATCACTGTACGCACTGAGCTGTCGTTCACGTAAAGTACTCATTTTGTTCTGCTAAATTAATAATCCTTTCATTCGATGGCAATATCTGTCTAATGTCACAACTTTTTAAACGTTTAATTCCATTTATGCTTATTTTCTTCGGGGAGTTGTATTTCTCCCAGATGTCAAATTTGACGTTGGAATCAGCGACACGTCGGCCGCGATAAGTTCGTTCAAAAATAAATCGGATACACAGTCAAATTAAATATTTTATTATTTCAACTGAAATGTGTCTGGCACTTTGCGCAGGAAAAAATCATTAGAGACCGTATAATAATTTTATGATAAAAATATTATTCTTTTTTTAAATTTTAAGGGCATTTCAAAGATTTTTTCAAGCGAGATTGCCAGTATGTTACTTTGCTAATTGTTATATTATGAACAATAAACTTTTTATTAAATTAATATTAAATTTATATAACAAATAGCCGAGAAATATAGTTTAAGTAGTATTTTGTTTAACTTAATGTACATAGAATTCAAAAGAAAATAAGAAGAGATCAGTAAGAAGGTTAGTAAATTATATTATTTTTTAGTCTATCAGGACCTAAAGATTATGAAAATGCATGTGCCAAATAAAAAGTACCTATAATTAGTAGGTACTTACGCCTACCTATGCCTACCTACGTATTACCTACACCAACAATACAAGCACCCTTTCGGAGAATATAAGCTATTGATGATATTGTTTCTCGCTCGTATTATTTCGCATGGTTTTATATGCGTGCAAGATTGTTGGCGTAACTTTACTCACGAATTATCCAGGTAGGTACTTGCCACAACCTCCGGCTGAAGCCGATGGTTTAACAACCCTAAGAAATTGGGTTCAAGAATGACTAAAAGTGCATGATATTTATTTTTCAACTTTTAAATTAGGTTAGTGGGTAATAACTTATATTGACTATATTGTATATAGACAACTTAACGAGATAAATAAAATTACCCACGTTTCCCATCGCGCATTTGTAACAGTTTGTTCAATTTCGGCGCTTACTAGAAACCTTCGTTACGGCCAAAACTTCGGTCTGTTTTGGCCGAAGCCGAAGCTTCAGTCGGACTCTAGTACGGTACTTGTATAATATACTTGTGATAGCAGAACCAATATTTATCTGTAATCAGTGCCAGCGTCACGGTCGGTAGATTTCCATGTGTGCTGTTGTCTGCCTTTGTTATCCCATTGCAGGGTAAAGGCCACCCTTTCCTATTTGCTCTTTACTAGAAAAGCTGAGCCGAAAAGGAACAATTCCACTTATAAGCGTCCTATTCGTCCCACCATCATTTTTTTTTTTCTACATCTGCCCCACACTAGGAATTTCTCCTGTCTCGTAGGTGCGTTTACAAACATTGAAACTCAGAGACACAAACAGCCAGACCCGGAACAACTATCTGTAGGTAATACAATTAGTTGTTCCGTGCGGGATCGAACCCGCGACACGCAGCGCAGCAGTCAATCGCTTAGCCAGTGCGTCAAAGGAATGAATGAAAGGCATTTATTTGCATGTGGCTGAGATGAGAATGCTAAGGAGGATGTGTGGTGTTACGCGAATGGATAAAATAAGAAATGAGTACCTAGGAGGAAGTCTGAAAGTGGCGCCGCTGACTGAAAAGTTGTGTGGTAATTGGTTGTCGTGGTATGTGCATGTGATGCGGTGGAATGAGGAAAATGTTGTGAGGAAAGTTCTGAATGTCGATGGGTATAATAGTAGAGGAAGAAACGATGGATGGATTGTTCTTTTGTAAAGGATGATGTGGCAAGGAAGGAGGTGTCTGATGAGATGACGAGTAATAGATTGGTATGGAAGAAGAAGACATGCTTGCATGTGCCGAACCCAAATTAATTGGGATAAGGGCAAGAGAATGATGATCATTCTTCACACAATCCATCTATATTTTCTTTGGTCTTCCTGTCCCTCTCCAATAACATTTCTATTTATCCCTCCTTATCACATGTCCATACCTAGACATACGATTCCCTTTTTGTCTGGCGAAACTTTCAGATTTTTTGGACGTAGGTAATTTTATTTGTTTTGTGTGCCGATGTCCCATACACAGTACACCGTGTTTATCTCAACCTGGGGATTAACTACATAATATCTCACATATTATACATAACCGAGGAGTCGAGATTGCAACTGCCTGAGGTCCTAAACCTATTCTGTCAACACAAGATCGGTTGAATATGTTTTATCGGATAGGTGGACATAGATATAGTTAGCTTACTGTCTGTACCTACTTATGCTGCTGTACACATGCGTAAGTTAATTAACCTACTGCTAGAATCTGCGCGCGCAACAATGTTCAATTTTGGCGTCCCTATTACAAAATCTAGCTACATGATGGATTAGGATTAAACATGTAGGTCATTATAACTTTTTTAACATACATTCTGTTCTAGTTTAAGCAGGGAAAATGATTAAACAGATAGGTAATTAAACTAGTAAAGTAGGTATGTAGTTAATGAATGACTATCTCGCTGATTGTAAGGGCTTTTAAATGTGGTCCTGGTTTCGATTTCCGAGTTGAGAAAAGTATTATTGGGGTTTTCCATTTGGAAATTCTCAGTAGCAGCTTGTGCCTGGTTAGTGGCAAAATGTCGGCATAATATAAATGGGGAAATGAGGATATAGGTCATTATCTAACTACTTATACTTAGGTACTAGTATGACAAAGTTGTGCTTATTCCTTCGATGAATGCGACACAAAAAGGAAAATTACAAAATGTGGGTAGGTAAAGGTCGGGTACCTATGTTTTAACCAATACTACCTCATGACAAAGATGCAACTTACATTGAACATGTCATGTTCCAGCTCCAATGCCATGGGAATGGGCGAGAAGTTACTATGAAAATTTTTTGAATAGTGCAACGGCCAATGATATTATTAAGAAAGATAGCGTAACGTAGCGTACGTTCGATAGTTAATATGGAACGTATGATACAGAAAGAGGTAACTACTGCGCTTGAAGTACTTACATTACGACAATTGTCTGAATTCGTCTGCAACTATTTTCGCGCGCCAAGTGCGGTATCCACATTACTCTTTTTATTTATAATATCATTGGCAACGTCACAATTAAAGTGGTTTGTTCACACCAGGAGTATGTCAGAGGCATGCGGGATTTCAAAGACAGTAAAATACTTGAAATAGTTCATAATCACAAATCTTTATTTTTCTCCTATAAGCACATTCTTGGAAGCCAGGAAAGAAGAGCCAGGTTCCTTCTCAAACACCTTTCGGTGAGGAACCTGGCTCTTCGACATGTAATTTATAGCAAAACGTTAACTCAAGATTATGTATCTTGAGTTAACGTTTTAGTTAAAATTGGACACAGATACATAGATCACACGTCATAATCAATTTCCTCAGAGACTCAAAACATTTATGTACTTTCACAATTAAATTACTTACAGTGCTTTTGAACTGTTAAGGATACGAAAGCTGAATATATAAAGTTACCAGTTCCAAAACATAGACCTGTAGGGAGAGAAAAAGGCAAGAAACTTCATAGACACCCATGAAGTTGTTGTTTTAATTGTACAGACACACGCAATAATATATATAAGTACACATAGCCACTTTAAAAGCGATTTTCTTCTACTCTAATGAATGTAATTTTATGCTGTTACTAACATAGTATTCTTAAGTTCATATAAAAAACAAACATATAAAGAAGTAGGTCTTCTTTCAAAGTTTTATTCGACATTTCGCGAGTAAATCGCTTTTGAATTTTGTTGGGTGTATAAATTTCCAGGGTGGGTAAAAAATCGAGGATCAAACGAAACAGGGCTATACCTAGTTGGGGTTATCAGGGTCATTTTTTGGTAGTACATTTTTTTATAGTAAGCTTCTGAAGTTACAAATAATCTTTCATGAGACTTAAAAGATATTGAAAAAAGTGCCAATACTCGTAAATCATGGTGCATACTGCCATAAAAGCACTTTTGTAGTGATGATACATTTCTTAGCAACCTATTTTACTGTAATTGCCTATTTAGTAAAAATGTTGGTATTTTCTTAAAAAACACTCGACTAGTCATAACTTTTAAGGAGATCAAGATATTAAGACTCTGCCACAGAGATATTTTTTACTGCAAATGACCCCAACTATCGCCTTGTTTCGTTTGATCCACGACTTTTTACCCACCCTGTATATCATTGCTGGCGTGACGTGACTGGACATACTTATGTAGTATTTACGTACATAGGTAGACTGAAGGCACTGTGGCTAAACAACATTAATGTAAATGCATCTTTAAACGAGGTTAAGTGGCGCTTGCGCGGTCAGCCAAGGCATTGGTCGTACTATTTACTTATTTATTAATGGTACATAACTAAAGAAACCCAGGCCATTGTCTTCGGGTTTATTTGGAGACGAAAGTAAATGACTGCTAGAGAAGCCAGATGCCTGAAATTCGGCTAACATTAAAATCTTGGATTATTATCGGAAATTCAGAACTACAGGAAACACATGTAGAGCCTTCATACCAAAGGATATCAGAATGGCCCAGTAATTGGACTGTGGAATCTGTGGTCAGATGGCATTTGCTTCATATACCTAATATACCGGGTGTAAATGGACCCTTCACATATACGTCAACCAAGCATTCTGTACATCAAACTAAGTAACTTTACGCAAAAATTATTGCTGAGATTCGACTTTTTTTTTGGGGTGAAAAATCACGTTTTACGGTAGGACTCGATGGAAAACACTCAATGCATTGTACTGATGAATGGATTGAATAGTACGAGGGTCGTGGAGGTGTGTGAAGTCAAAATCTTACATGTATTTAAAAAAAAACTTGTGAAAAAGTTGGAACTTTGACCCCCAATATCACCGTAACTAGAAGGTTCCCAGGTATGGTCTAGAACAAAAAAATTATCGCAGTGACGGAAAGAACAAGTGCCTTTCATTTATGTTAAGGGTCTATTTACACCCTTTATATAAGTCTCTATTGTATAATACTATTACTAAGTACTATCTTGTTCTTCTTTGTTCTCATGTTGATGAATTACCTAAACGTTGCAGCATCTGGTTTATCTAGGAGCGTACATTATTTTTCCTTAACTCGGCGTTTTTCGTCTTTGCTTTTCGGATAAGGAATCAAGGAGTAGGATCATGCACTTGCGCAAGTATTCTTCAAATACCTTCCTTTTTCACCGGTCACTCCAAGAGAGGCTGGAAATGATTGAAAGCCCACCAGCGCACTGTTCCTCTTGAGGGAACAGAGTCGTTACTGCTCCGTTTCTGCCACCTCCTAGGCGTATCACCTCTCCTTGCAGGAGATTGTTGGCAATGTGTTCACAGAATGTTGAAATTACGGCTACCAGAATAAGAATATACTTATTTTCGTAGGTCATTCTGGCAAACGTCTTTGCAATACTTCTATAATTTTCGTCTAGTTATTTGGCTAATTACGTCAAGCTGTACCGATTTACTTGGGTTGGATTGTCTTGGGTGTAGATTTCCGAAATAATTTTAAGGATCTACTTCGATTTTTTCGTTTTTTGGTGAGGGTAGATAACAGGAGTCGAGAATAAATATCTAGGTTAAAAAATAAGCAGTTGACGCACTGCACACAGACCATACATCACAACCGCACATCTCGGCGGTATGATCTCAACAACGAGTAGCATAGCGAAGTTATATGTTTTTATGTAAGGGTCATCTTCACCTATTGCATCAGTGCCTTTCCATTTAAAAGCGATATATTGTCAATATCACTGGCTGCACACGGAACCTAATTTGACACCAATGCGGCACGTAAGCAGCGCCTACCTTTATTTGACGAATGTCAGGGGGTTTGAGGAGAAAGCCGCCCGCGGAGGTCGGCTGGTGATGGAAGCGCGCGGCGCGGGCCCGGCGCAGTGCGCACGCGCCGGTGAAAGGCACCATGTCGATACTACACGCAGTGAACAGTGCGCGGACCGCGAACGCCATGGCCGGGTTACCATATATGCGAATATTACTAATTTGTGCTGTTTTAATCAATGGTTAGTTCCAATTACTATTCAGTAAATATTTTTTTAATTTGTGGCCATCTAATTTAGTGATAAATCACCACTTTAGAACGGTTTCTACATATAAGGAATTAAAAATCAACCAATGCGTAATTCGTAATCTTATGCAAGCGGTCCAGCGATCAATTTGTTAGTCGTTAACGTAACTGTTACAACGAAATGATACTTAGTGAAAGCTATGCATCGTGTTTAGCTAGAATTTTTACTATTTCATAAAATAACGTTGAATGTGAAAGCGTGCGACAAATATCTCTGTTAAAAGCGTGTCTCATTACTTACTGAATTACGAATAAGGTGTTATATTTAGAAAGCGTCAGATGTGTCTGGATAATGGACCTAATTGTAATTCGTATGGCACGTCCTTTCTGTCACTTGACATTGAGGCCTGTGACCGGTTGCTATCGAGGATATTGACACTTACGTCGGTACTTAATGTAGTTACCTGATTTTATGTCTACTTATCTTGCAAGGCTCCAGCCCGGAAATTTATAGCCGCCAGCTTCGTTGACTTTTTTGTCGTTGAAGTCTTTTTGACGGTCGATTCTCATTTGCTCGATCATTTTTCGCGATAGAATACAGGTAAGATTTTCAGAAAAGCTAGATGAGGGCAGTTTGAAAAAAACTCTTAATAATTAAGTCTTATTAAATAAGTCGGGTAAAATTACAGAACTTTTTAAATTAACTTGAGATCTAATAAAGTCCACGCCAATTCATCTGTAATTTAGAAGTACTCCTCGAAGAGTTCAGGTTTACCATTACCAAAACGAATTTCGTAAATTCAAAGCTCTCGGGAGCAAAGTGCGGCTAACTCTCCGGGACAGAAATCTGGTACACTCTACAACAAAAGTAATTAGCAACTGTCAAACAAACCAAAAGAACAAACGTAAACCAATGTGTAGTTCGACCATGAATGTGTCTAGTGGAACTATTTCTTAGAATTCATGCCTTTAAGTAATTTCAAACGTGAAACATACATGTACAAGACATGAAGAAACTTAGTAGTTACTACTACTGTACATTTCAAAACGTTGTTTCAGTATTAAACAATTTATTGGCACGTTAAATAGACGTCTACAATCAATTCACAGGCCTTTGAAGGCCCACTAAATTTTGTAATCAGTTAGCTTATAAATAATGAATGAGGTATGCGATGTGGTTTGTCTGGCTGCTTGCAGACTGTGAGATAAGCACTCAAAGATTAATCTACAATTGAATGAGTAGGAAACATTGAGTTACCAAAAACTCTCAGAGCCATTGTGCCCACGGCTGATTGTTTTGTTAGAAAAATGCTGTATGAATAAATTGAGGTCCAGTGTCTAAATGCTTTTTTGCTTTTGATTGTTGTCGTTGACGTTTTTTATTTAAAAATTAATTATTTACAAATTACCTTAGGGGTAAAGATTGTTCTCGACATATTTCTAAGGCAACTCAAAGGAGAGAAGTCAGTTAAGAAGCTTTTGTTTTAAGATAAACTGAAAATAAGAACTTTGTAAACGTCTTTATTAGAATAAAATGTCTTGTTATTATGCTAAAATGGATGATGGATGTGAAAACAAAAGAAAATGTAACCAGTTTTTAGTATTTTCGAGTCCCTATGGGTATTCTTAAGTGAGACGTGAGATACCAAGGCCCCAGCCTTTATAAGACGTCTTTCTAACTGGCCGTAATTTGGCAAGATGTCTAGACAGCTTAGCGTCAGTCTTTTCTAATAGCTTTTATATTCTACAAATGTTCACCAGACGCATTACTTTGGTATTTGGATTAAAAAAAATTAAATATATTTTCTTGATAGTTTTACAAAGGTGCTTTTATTGAGGTGTATTGAGGCTTGAAGCTCATAAAATTTTTCCATTACTTGTTGTCGAGTTTAAATTATTCCACTGTTTTATTTCACTGCTACTGACTACCACCTCTTTATTATCTACAAAATCCTTCATCAATCTACCTGATACTTTACCATGACATTTTCTCACATTCAAAGTTAAAAATAATATTCAAGGATGTCCGTGATTCGCTTACGCTACCAAATACGTTTTAAATAAATCCTTGAACTATTTTAAATAAAATTATGTATAAAGTAATACATAATAATATCGTGTCGCATGTTAATAAGGCATCTTGATTAATTGGTCAAGGAATGTGATCATTAGTCCGATAAGGAAGATCGATAAATAAATAATATCTAAGTCGTGACTTCCCTATTCATAGTGTTCGATCAATTCGGGACTATGAAATGTTTTGCGTAACCAACTTTCTCTTTTGAATATATAATAATACAAAATTGAAGTCGAAAGTACTTTTGCTGGCGCTGGCACCTATTAAAACTTCAAAAATAATAAATTAGTTCAATAAAAGTAGAGGTATTATACTGTCGGTTTAATTAGTCACGATCACAATTAAATCGCGCCAAAATAAATACACTACAAATTGTAGAATAGAATCTCCAGATGGGGCATTATGTCTATCCGACTGTTAAGAAATGCTTCTTTATGTATCTTAGAGAAAATTCCACTGAGAAAATCAAATAGAAACCGTTCTCAGGTTTTCCCTTAATAAAGTAAAGACTTTGTAGTCTCCTGTCTGTGTTAAAGCTTGAAGCTCGCTATTTGTTCAGGACAGAGTTTTAAATACCTGGCAGGCTAGGACAAGGTGACACAATGCTAACAGGGTTGTCTACTTTCAGAACTATAAACTGCTTTATTGATTTTAAGGAAGCTACCAGCAGAAGGATAAAGATAAGCCTGAAGACTTTGTTTGTCCTGAAGGCACTACGGGTAATGGAAATTTTGCTGACCCAGCCACGTGCAGGCGTTTTTATCAAGTAAGTATTTTAAAAGTTTTCATTTTTGCTTCTTTATTCGTTAACAGCCAGCTTAAGTGACGCCTACGGCTAAATTAATCCATTAAAATACTACTAAAAACTACGGACCGACTAATGGCGAAACCTTTTTTTACGCGTAGGTACCTTGCGTAACTCACAGCAAAACAAAGGCCCTTTCATATGAGGTGTGATAATTATTTAACAGCCGCTGTCGTCCCCTGTACATCGCGCGATGTAATTTATCTAAGTAAAAATTGTATAATTGGCCTAGTTGAACTTCCGTGTACCCTGGTAATGTTTAAATATACCCTTTAGATCTTTCTATTAAATAAACTGCTTCCTATATAAATATTATATAATGAAGATTCAACTGTTTACTTTTGATTACCAAACCTCACCGATTTGGCTTCTAAAGCGAGAATGCGATCGCTATTTCGTTCGGAAAGCTAATTTAGAGATCTACCTTATACAGTAATATTAATGGTGCAAACTACATTCGAAGCGTAGAACTGTTTATTTAAATTTGTGTACAGATGTATACATTAGATTTACCTACTTTGAAAATCCGTGAACATCATGAAGGTAAACAAAAAAACGGATTTAAAAACGAACAACGTAGGATTGAATGATACCGACTTGTTATGTAGGTACATACTCGTATATTAATCAATCGAGTATATTATACTTACGTAACAGTATCGTTATTCATCTGAATGTTTTTCGGAGTTGATGAATTCAAGGAAAACACGAAAGCAATTAAATCCATTTTATATAAAACGATTCTGCAGCAATACATGTAAGTTCACTAATATGCTGATACATTTACCACAATGAAATATTAGCATAGCATAATATAAATCAATTTATAAGGTATTATATCTTATTATATCACAGTAGCGAAGGGTCAATTTTTGTAAGAGGTAAGCCGGAGTACGAATGTTTAGTGTGATTATATTATTTGTCTATAGAATACTGACTGTGCCATTTTTCAAAGGGAATCCGGTAGGAATCGAGTTGTACGGAACCTTCGCCACTGTTATATCATAAATATACAAAGTAAAAGGTCCAAGGTCCAGAAGAAGCACATTGCCGTGAGAAGTGGAAGGAATGGGGGAAGGCCTTACCTCAGGAGTGGGCCAATACGGGCTTACTAAAAAAAAAAAAAACAATAAGGTCCATGTCGATTAAATGTCTAGCCATAAATATATTTAGCTTAAAGATAAATACACAAACGCAATCAATCATTCAAATTATTTATTATAACATCATTTCGATTATGATTAGCCATAATATTGGTCATGATATTTTATTATACAGATGGACGATAAAAATATTACGTTTACATAAGTCATGAATAAGCAAGTTGGGTATTTTATTACGGAAATAGTATTTATTTTGGCACTTATTGACATTTTCGAATCTCGACGGACCGGTTTCGTAATAACCAGCAGAACAAGACTGGTTTAATTTAAACAATGGTTAAGTCTCGGAATTTGAACGTAAAAAATGATTGGGCCCCGGTTTTTCGTATGCGCTGTAAGTATTTATCGAGAAATATCGGTATTTGAGGTATTTTTGTATTGGTGGCCGGACCTCGGAGGGTTTTTGTTATTCACGCGTCTTTATTACCTATGGCTGTTGAATGTTAAGTCGATGGAGGTGTGATGGCCCGCTGTGTGTCACACAAAGATTCAAAGACAAGTATTGCTATCGCTGTCTACATATACATTGCAGTTAGAGATCAATCCGCCTATTTCTATCACGATAATCCCGTTATAATCTTGTTGCATTAATATGCATAACTTCAAGATGTCAATGTACTTACATGTGCAAGTACAAGGATGGCTCTCAAAGTCGTTTTTATTGAATGAACACGATACCGTAATCGAATATATTTTTATGAAGATTACGTTAAAAAGCTACAAAAAACCTGAAATCATTGCAATAAAACGCGTGTTTTCGGTAAAAACTATGGCCTTGATCTTCATTGTCTTGAGTTCAGTGAATTTGAGTCTGTATGGGTCAACAAGTTGTTGTAAATCGTCAGAATTCGTTTTTTATATATCTTTACCTAACAGGTTTATACTTAGGATATCGGTATACCCACTTACTTAGTTTGAGAAGGGTAGATGGCAGGTCATTGCGTTTAAAACTTATATTTAGACTTGCATTCTGGTTAGACTGGAAACCGACCTCACCATGCATGGGGAAAAAGGTACGCAAATGTAGAAGATCATCAGCATGTATTAACACACAGGCAGGTAGATATCCGAAGGCGCTTATTACGATTCCCATATTCCGCGAAGAATAAATAGATAGACATAAGGATAGGCACAACCGCTACATTCATATTTTTATGGACAAACACCGAACATTTTTCGCATAAAACGGTGGATTCCTTTTTTCGTATGCCGTTGTATGTAATAACGTAACCCTGCGTGACTAACCCCCCTGGGATTACACTTGAGTTTATGTTACGTCCGCGAAATTGGACGGATTCAAAAATAAAATGGCTGCCCGTAACAGTGGCTAGGTAATATCTAGTTGTTGGTTATAGTTATTGTAGTGTGTCATTTGTTTTACTTATTGTAGTTATTGCCTTGAATAACCACATTCGCCGAAACTAACATAATAGAATGGCCGTTGGTAAAAATTTCATTCCAGACGGTGTAGGTCCGTGTTTTCACCCCTCTACTCCTATAGTCTTGGTTACCCTTTTAAAGCGGCTAAGGGATTAGGTATACGAAATGAATGATGATGAACTGAATTGAAGAGAATGCTCATAAATTAATGTTACATTCTACTGACCCACTGCGATCTAGTAATGTGGTTCAATCCTAAAATGTATCTATGCACTCATGATTGGTCTTATATCATAATATCACGCCCGTAATCCCCGAGGTTTATTAGGTAGAGGTGTACCTAATAGTACACCCACACTTCGCCATTTATGTTTCAGTCCCATGTAATAGAGGGCGACCCAATTGCCATCAACCGGGCACAAATCCAAACTCCGTGGCCGCTACTGAGAAATTCTTGATAGAAAAACACAATAAAATTTGCCCGACCCAGGAATCGAACCCAGGACGTCTTGCTAAGCCGTCGCGCTTATAACCACTAGACCAAGTAGGCAGTCTATATCCAATCCGAACATTATAATATATATGTTACGGCTAAAAGTCGAAGTAAGGTTAAACCTAGTTCTAGCCGGCTAGGTATACCTAGGTGCGGCCTAAATTTGGAGGTTTGATGCAACCAATTTGGATGTAGCGCTCGCCGGCTGCTGCCGCGGCACCGCTCGGCTCGCGCGCGTTTGCTCACAGTTCTAACCTCATCATCATCATCCACAGCTCGAACTCACCCACTGCTGGGTATAAACCTAACCTAACCTAATCCATTTGGTCGGTGTGTCCTAGGAATAAAAAGGATATACCAAAGTATAAAAAACTGTTACCAGCCGAACCTACGTATAGCCGGGTAGATCTAGGTGTAACCTCACTTCGGCTTTTAGACGTAACATTTATATATATACTAGTATATACCTAATAAGAAGCTCATGTATTAACGTACGTGTTCTAAAAGTTTTAGGTACATTTGTGAGGCAAGAAATAACCAAATATAATTTCAGAGTAGGTGTGCCTATATACTAAAACAAAACATCTTATGAAGGAAAAGACTTGGAACTCTTGAAAGTAACATGTGCGAGGAAATTGAAGTTGATACGTGAAATCATACTTATTATTTTATTTCAAAGTAAAAGGCGTGCGAAGGCTTCGCTTTTTGCGCAGATTGATTCCAAGAAATATTTGTTAGCTGTAGTCAAGTATCGTACCTATACGTTGTAACTTGTAAACACACGTTTTTGTACTTGGATTTAAACCTGTTCTTTTTTTCGGATTACTGCGCTAGGTTTACTGTTAATATTGCCACTTCAATTACATATTGTTAGACAGTGTAAGGGACACAAACTGTAACAGATAGATGGGAGTCTCCAATGCTGAAATTTCGCGCTGAATTAAACATGTATGACTACTAACACTAATATTTAAGACCATTGTTACTAACACTATGGGCGTAGCCCGAAATAAATGCCAAAATAATAATGATAACCAAGAATAAATAGTCAGCTGTTCCGTACAAAAATGTAATCATATACATACATGGAAAAAATAATGGAACACCTTTTAATAATCCATCATAAATTTCAACGTTCGGGAGTCTAGAATTACGTAATAGATTCAGTCATAATGTCTCGCCGTTTATGGAGTTTATTGAAGTCAGCTCAGACCAAACGATTAGCCTAGTTTTTATATTAGGTTCTTTAATTGAAGGTGCGAAAGCCTCATTCCCGAGTAAACCGAAGTAATTAAGTTCTGCGGCTTCTATTTATTTACACTCATGGCATGGCATTAGCCCGTTTTCCCCTACAGCACCAGGGTCCCCCCATAATTACCCTGCTTAGTGCTTAGCTAGAGGATTGCTAACTTGAGCTCGCACAGTGTACTTACTTTACCTACGTTCTTGGGTAGTAGGTAATATGGCACATCGAGTCCTAAGAAGAAACTTCACACAGGTGTAATATTAATTAATAAACAGGATCTGCTAGGCTTGCCAAGGGGTGTCGTGTAGAACAGAAACCGGCAGATAGGCAGTCGCTCCATGTGAAAAGTAAAATCGTGTTCAACTCGTGTTGTATCGTACGAGACTGCAAGCCGACCATAAAATAGTTGAAATAAGGCTGGAAAGATGAGGATGAGAGGCGATGCGCTACTAAACCGAACTTTTCCTAATAATCGATGTCAGCTTTTACATGATGCTACATAGGTATAAGTATTAGGCTTTTTAAACTCGGGTTTTTAAGAACAATCTCACAAGACACCTTAATATGCACTCACATCTAAAACGGTCGAGAACCAGTTGGATGGTCGTTCTCCCAACTGAGGGCGAATTCAAGCTGTTAATCCAATTTGGATAGTGTTTTAATATAATTTAGCTAATAATAAGGCAGGTTATAAGTTTTTACTTGCCAGGTAACAAACAGGCTCACTTAATGAAAGTGGACACTATCTGTAACGCCAAGGGAGTTGCCAACTTTGTAGACTTACCATTACCTACACAGAAATCAAAATCATTCATGTTCTTTATTTAATTTACCTGTTAGTACTTTTCTGTTCGAATTGGATCAGCAATGTTTGTCGCAGCATTTAGCAATGCTGTTTAGTAGAACCTAAGAATGCTGTTGCTACTTTCCCGATAACACATTTCGCAAAGTTCTCCACGTTTCTCAGATTGATTGATTTATTTGATAATTATTTTCGTTTTCTTCCAGTGCGTCGATGGCTACCCCTACCTGAACAGATGTCCCTCCGGTCTGTACTTCGACGATATCAGCAAGTTCTGTACCTTCAAGGTTGAAGCCAGATGCGGCCCCATCGCCTCAAGTAGGTACCTATATTACAATGCTCTTGTAATACTTTCTAATTTATTTGACGTTGTGTATAAATTACGATTGAGGCACTCTTGGCTAAATAATAACAGCCGCTCGGAACAATCTGCAGGTTAAGCCTCGCTTGCCTAGTTTGGTCTTTGGATGGGTGACCGCCCATTACATACCGAGCTTCTTCCGTGCCTCGAGAAGCACGTTAAGCCATTGGTCCCGGCTGTCATTTGAAGATCTTTGACAGTCGTTACAGAAAGTCAGTGGGACGAAAGTCTGACAAACAGTCTTTCCAAAGGGTATCGTATTACCCAGTACGAACTGGGTTGTGGAGGTCGGAAAGGCTCTATGTAAAATACTGGTTGTATTCAGCTGCATCCGGTTAGACTGGAAGCCGACCCCAACATAGTTGGGAAAAGGCTAGGCAGATGATGATGTCTATAACTTACGATTCATATGTTTAAAAGGATTTTCAAAAGATTCGATATAAGACCATAAAGGTTGTCGAAATAAGCTATATTGCAAAAGCAACTGGCAATGTATTACATGACTGAAATAACTGGTATCATAGAAGGACTTGTGGGATGTCTGATATAGGCCGTTAGCTGAAAAAGTGCATCTAGTAAACTCAGTCAGCTCAACTCCCACACGGAACAGTCAAATAAGTATTTCATTAGGAAGCTTAAACAAGGGTCTTTATTAGGATCGTATTATAAAAAATAAGCTCCGGAGTCTGGTCTGTCTGTCTGGTTGATGGAGTTGTAGCCTATTGCAGGCTCGCCCTGTATTACATGGGACTTTAAAATAACTGGCGAAATGTGGGTGTACTATTTGGTTCACCTCTGCCTAACCCTTTGGAAATTACAGGCGTGATGTTATGTTATGAAAAACAAGAGGTCATAAGTCCAGAACCAAACAAAAACATGACATATAGGAAGCTAGACAACACAGATACACGTAAATTAGTCAATTAGACGGCGTACTGATTGGGTGTGAAATTGCACATCTCCAAGCAAATGCCTTGAATTAAACTTTGCCTTGTAACATTTAGCTTTTTGCTACACTGATGTCATGTAAACGTTATTTTATTTATTTAACTATTTATGCACACACAGAAGACACCACAGGAAAATAACATTATAATATATGAGTACAAGTAGCGGTGGCCCAGTGGTGGCGGTCCCGACTTACGAGCAGTAAGTCGTTGGTTCGAACCCAGGCAGGCGCATTACTTTGTGTAATTTATTTCATCACCACTGCTTTCAAAACGGTGAAGGAAAACATCACGAGGAAACCGGCATGTCCTAGAACCTAAAATTCGAAGACATGTGACATCTACCAACCCGCACTGGGCCCGCGTGGTGGATTATAGCCCATTCCCTCTCATGGAGAGGAGGCCTGTGTCCCAGCAGTGGGAACATTATAGGCTGCTGCTATGCTATATGAGTACAAAGGTACTGCTTATTTCAAAAGAAATCTTGAAAATATAAGAAAATAATAATCTTGAAGAAATCTTTTAATTGTACGTAAGTCTTGCTTTGATTTGTATAGTTTTAGAGGCTGCATTTGAAATATACAGTTACTTTGAAAACTTAGACTGCCTCGTTCGTCTAGTGGTCGCAATCGTGACTGCTGAGCATAAGGTCCTGGGTTTCGATGCCCGGGTCGGTTAAATTGTTATCGGGTTTTTCCATCAGGCATTTCTCAGTAGCAGCCACGGAGTCTGGATTTGTGTCCGGTTGATGGCAATAGGCTCGTTCCTACTACATGGGACATACCTAGCGAAATGTGCGTACCTGTAGGTAGGTAGGCTTCAGTTATTACACTGGTGAAGTTTTCTAGTATTTTAATTAGATAATAACATATTTTTAATAAAAAATATTTTTTTGTTTAGCTCCTGCGCCGATCACGGAAACGCCCCTGGACTTGGCAACTAAGTGCGACACTAGTGAGTGCCAGTTGCCTTACTGCTTCTGCTCCAAAGATGGCACCCTCATCCCTGGAGGTTTCGACCCAGAAGACGTAAGTGAACCATTATGTTTTACAATATGACATTTTCTATGTGCGCAAGATTTTGTCGAAATCCGTGCGGCCTTTGAGGCGTGATGAAACAAGAAACGAACAGACAATACTCGCATTTATTTGTTTGCATAACCTAAATAAATGGGTCAGCCATATTAGAGGTAGAACCGATGACCTTTGGGGTAGGTGTTCTAGAGTGGAGGCCGCGGATCGGCAAGTGTAAGATGGGACGCCCTCAGGCTCGGTGGAGCGACGATCTTCGCAGGATGGCTGGTAGCAACTGGATGACAGTTGCCGAGAATCGAGTAGAGTGGCGAGCGATTGAGGAGGCTTATGTCCAGCGGCGGACTGTTGTCGGCTGATGATGATTACATAAACATTCGAAAATGACACCTGACTATTGTGAAAAGTTACTTGATGATTTCCTGTTGTGAATACTTACGAAAAGCTCTAAGTCAATACTTAGAGCTTTTCGTAAGTATTTTCACATTTTGAATATTTAGTGTAACAGGTAAAACTGGAATCAAACTATATTCGACAGTCGTTACTTACTTAGAATTAGTATGCCATTCACAGATTCAGCCTTGAAAATATTCAATTCTGTTAACATACGTAATTAAATATTAATTTCGACAAATAATTTGGATAAGGTAGCTATCGGATTTATGTAGCTGTAGACCGCAATGTCAGCCTTAATGGTTTCTCATTAATTATGGTAATCGTTGCAATAGTTGTCATAATAAAATATCTATAGGTAGGTAGGTACCTAAAACTATAGGTACCCGTCTGTGACCTACAGTTTACTGTATTCATTAAACCTTCCTTGCATATCAATGTTTATAAAGCTATGTTGTGCATGCTAAATCGCTATAAAAGCGTATCATGTGCATATCATATTTTGTATTGTTCACGGCCAATACGTAAAAATTGTAAGTTTAAAGAAAAAGTGTTTTGCTCTTCAAAAACAAAAGCGAGGGTTACTACTGAAAAAACTTGAATAAAACCAATCTTCCCTTGCAGTCGGATAAAAATGAACAAGTAGTAAAATGTCCCGCCTACCTCCCCTCCTACCTGCGGGAACTCAATGTAGCTTGCCTAAATTTAATAAATAGTCTTCCTTACTCTATTATTCAGCCCATCTAACGGTCTGTAAAGACGAAAATAAATAATACAAAAAATACAAGACTATCCGACTTGGACTTTTTGTGTCAGGCGTTTTAATAATACCTTGTTCTCATAATATTAGGTAATACGATAAAAAAAAACGGCTGAATAAGTAGGTGAATGCTTAATACGTTGACGACTACATTATATTAATGGGTAATTTAATAATAATGATTATTTAAGTTATTGATTTACTCGTTTGATAACTTTTTTTTATAAACACGAGTAAATACGAATAAATATGAATTTATTAACCTTTAAACACTCTTATTTTGCTACTCAATAGGTCTATAAATAGCGTAAAAAACGACCTCAATTTTGTCAACAATTCAGCGAATTTTACGTACAAAAAGCTGTCGTAAAAAATGACGTTCTCATTTTTTCTTCTCAGACGCCCCAAATGATAATGCTGACATTCGACGGTGCTGTTAACTTGAACAACTTCGACTTGTACAAGAAAGTGTTCAATGAGAAGATCAAGAACCCTAATGGCTGTCCCATTAGAGGCACTTTCTTCCTGTCACACGAGTACAGGTAATTATAAACTGTGTCATTACTTTCATTCTGGAACATGAGTAAATATGTGCCAGAGAATTAGGTTCAAACAATGGCATTTCTCTCGGAGCTCATTCAGACCTTCTGCATTTGAACTGCAATGTAGCTGTAAATTAGGATTTATGCAGTTGTTGTAACTGCAACATTGCAGCAGTTGCAATTTGTGCTCTTTCTTTGAGTTCTAAGACTGTAGTGGCGATTGTCACACACAATGTCCGCCCGTCAAGCGTCAGTGTCGTATTCAATACAGAGAGATTGCGACATGAACGTTGTTTGTGCCACCCAATACATTTTAGTAGTAGGTAGTATAGTTGAAACCTCAAAAAAACCAGCCAAGTGCGAGTCGTAGTCACACGCACACATCGTTCCGTAGCACCAAACGATATAATAAAAATATTTTGAAGGTGCAAGTGCAACATTTTGACATTCAACAGCAAAACTAAATTTGTTTTTGAAAAACAAAATTACTGCTGCAGTTTGATGAAAAAGTCCTATATCTCAAAAACTTAACATCAAATTTTAATCAAACCAATTTTCGTTGAAAGTTTTCTTACGTTCTTCAAACTTACATTTTTTCAGAATTTATCTCCTCTTACTTAAGAAATTAAAGGGCCCCGACACACACATATTATACCACTTTGGAAGTGACTATCTTTCAAAGGATTGACTTTGAGAAAAAATGGTTTTAGGAACCTCAATGTCATTTTTAAAGACCTAGCTATAGACACCCCGCATAGGTGTGATGTTTTTTTTTTTAGTTTCAGTGCCATGTATGGTGAGCCCCTTTTATTTTTTAAATTTTTGTATAGAAATCGTAAAGCGGTTTACAGAATTCGTCTAATTACCAAGTTTCAATTGTGTAGTCCTAATAGTTTCGGAATAAAGTGGCTGTGACATACAGACGGACGGGCAGTCAGACGGACATAACGAATCTATAAGGGTTTCTTTTTTTGCCATTCGGCTGCGGAACCCTAAAAAGAAAGCATTAGTTAATCTACATTTTCGTTTCATATTTTCTCATGAAAGCTGTGTCCGAAATTAATTATATCTAGGTAGATACCTTCCTATATTTCAATTAATTAGTGACAAACAATTTGCTAAGTTCCTGTGATTAATTTGGACGATAGTTTAGTAATTACTTACACAAGTTTCGTGTTAATTACTGTAATATAATGTATACCTTTGATAGTACCTGAAAGCTAGAGGTACGTTTTATGTATATTATCTGTGTTTTACCGCAGTTGTGGTATTATAACTTTGCCAAAGAATATATGAACGATATTAGAATTACACATAAAGGTCAAGCATTACCGTTTTTAATAGTAAACGGTTTCACTTAGGGGGATAGATCTGAGGCAAACAAACGAATACTCCACATATTTTCTGATCTTTCATGAAGCTTGTTTTTATGCAATATGGTAACATAACATCACGCATGTTATCCCCGAAGGGTTAGGCAGAGGTGTGCCTAATAGTATACCTAAAATTCACCAGTTAAGTTTAACTCCCATGTAACAGGGGGCGACCCTATTGCCTTAAACCGGGCACAAATCCAGACTCCGTAGCTGCTACTGAGAAATTCCTGATGGAAAAACCCAATAACACTTTGCCCGACCCGGGAATTGAACCCATGACCTCTTGCTCAGCGGTAGTGCTTGCGACCACTAGATCAACGAGGCAGTAATGATAGTTTTATTTCAATATTTTCTTTGTTATTTGCAGTAACTACGTGCAAGTGCAACATCTTGCACACGACGGACATGAGGTGAGCTTTTTACCATTGTTTATAAAATATTTCTGAGCAAAACAACAAAGCACTTAGACCTAAAAAACGGTCAAATCTTTGTAAACTGAATTAAAATTTCCCTTTGTTTCTGTGATCTTCCTACCTGTTTTACAGAAGCAGAACAATGTTCTGGATTATTATATATTTATACTATTAAGGCCCCAAAATATCACAGTAGGAAGATCACAGAAAAAAAGAATATTTTAATTCAGTTTACAAAGATTTGGCCGTTTTTTAGGTCTAAGTACTTTGTTACTTTTCTATCGCACTAAAAATTGATTCAACATCTTGTGAAATTGTATTTCGGCTTTAATTCATGTACCAAATATATTATTAGCATAGAAACATACCCCCTGTTTAATTGTTGATGCAAATATGATACTATAATTTACTAAGGGTGGAAACATCGATCATATCGGGGTTGAAAGATCAGGTTGAGGTACCGTGGGATATGGATCCTCGTCATTATAAATTGCGAAGTATCATAATATAAATTTTCCCTATTTTCAACTAGTTATCATACATAGTGCTGTATTGTGCTGTCTTTTTTAAAGGGCATCAATATTTTGTATTTCTATTTTCATTTTCTTTTTCTGTATCGTTGGAGCGTTTGCTGATATCGAAAGGTTCTAAATTAAAATAAAGTCATTATTAAAACTAGGCTAAAAACCAGCACTTTTCACTTCTAAAATATATAATATATATATAAAACAGGCAGGGGCCTATCTTATGTATTTTTTTACGAGGCGTGCCTTTTTTGGCTTGCCTCTTTGGCGTGCCCTTTTGGTGTGCCTTTTTTGACGTGTCTTGTTATTGAACAAGGGATGGCCCACCATGTTTTTAAGCTGGGAGGAGAAGTGACGAAACCAACTCACCAGTAACACATCTGTCTGTTAGGTAATTCCAACCAAATGCCCTCGAAAAATTAATCAGTAAGTCATACAATGACAATCTCTGTCATGCACCTTGTCAATTCATTCGACAGATCTCTCCATTCTCTCTATTATCAACCAAAACGATCTAAAAATAAAACAAATGAATAAAAGAAAACAATGCACAATTCACAGATAGCGACGGGTACAGTGTCGCAGCAGCAAGGTCTGCAAGACAAAGGCTATGAAGAATGGGCCGGCGAGATGATCGGCATGCGCGAGATCCTCGGCAAGTTCGCCAACGTTTCGCGGTCGGAGATCGTCGGCACAAGAGCACCTTTCTTGAAGCCTGGGAGGAATACGCAGTTCAAGGTATTTATAGAATTTTGATATTTGCTTACACAAATATACACACACGCACCTCGAACACACACATTAACACACAAACTCTCAATCCATTTAATTAATTAGATTAAAGTTATGTACTTGGCTATTTGCAAATTACTTGTCTAAAGAGTACTTATCAACAATTATTCTGTAGTACTGATTTAATTATACTTATATGCCTCTATTGCTTGGCACCTATTCTTGTATTATAAATACTCGAGGTGAATGGTGCTGATAGTCGAAATACAGGCTATGCCTAGTTCGGCTCCAGACGTTTATCTCTTTGCCTTAATTGAAATTGTTGCCACATTGCCATTGTAAAGTAGTATTAAGTTTTTGGAAAAATAAACTATTAAAAATACATTTACTCATGCCATTTTCCCAAGGACATAGACAGAAACTTCATAACGCCACCTGATACGCTCATTAGATACCTACTGCTTTTGCTTCGTCAAACTTCGTGTAAACGTCTTGATTTTGATGTTATTAGGTATCTGAAAACAAATGGTATTTATTTCTGTAAAATTACAATTTTCCTGCACATCATTGGTTTTGAGTTTTATTTTAAGAGCGTTAATGATTTACGGCATTTCATACAAACTTTCAAGTCCTTTTGTTTTTCAAATGACTGAACCGATTTTAATGAAACGTTTTACGTATAAGTAGGATAAATAGGTCTAAAAAGTTGACAGAGAACTTTTCGAAATGTCTTTTAAAAAAAAAGGTACTTAGAAATTTTTGTCAACTTTTTTAACCTATTTATCCTACATAAGCGAACATTTTCGAAAAATACAGCACAAATACACACGCGGACACGATCCGTGTATACAGCTAAATAAGACCGATTTTACATTTTCCGTAGAAACAGAAATTTCCAATTATCTTTTTTTTTTGAAGACATTTCGAAAAGTTCACTGTGAACTTTTTAGACTTATGTATCCTGCGTATGCGTATGAAGTTTCATTAAAATCGGTTCAGTCATTTCCAAAAAAATGGACTTGAAAGTTTGTACGAAATACCGCTAGGTGGTATTATTGAGTATGACATTTGTAAACTGGCAAAACTTTTCGCATGTTCACTTGGTATTACAGAATCTTGCCTAATGCACAAAGGTACAAAAGGTAAAGATATCCGTTATCTTTGCGTTTTGTACCCAAAGTTATTTACCTAAACTTCCTAAGACTGCATGCTTAGAGAATAGAATTTGCAATTGTCTGCGAGGCTAGCTTTTGTCTTCTAACCAAGGATACGACAACCTTAACCTCAAGATTATTTATAAACATTCTTCCTCTTCCGTTATTTTGAGATATTTTGAAGTTTATTTATTTCTGCACATATTATCTCTATGATGGATGACGCATCGTTCCGGGTCGCTACGAGTCTACGCTTAGGCGCTCCTTGTGTTGCTCCGCATCGGTGTCACTGCGGTGAAGCTGTTGACAGCCTCGGACACCATGGCCTGTCCTGCTACAGGAGCGCAGGTCGCATTGCACGGCACGCCAGCATTAACGACATTATTCGTCGAGCCCTTGCCAGCGCCGGCGTACCAGCGGTTTTAGAACCAAACGGCTTGGTACGTGACGATGGCAAGAGACCAGACGGCATGATGTTAGTGCCTTGGAAGGTGGGTAGGCCTTTGGTGTGGGACGCAACCTGTGTCGACACCCTTGCGCCATCTCACCTTTCAAGCACGGCGGGCTGTGCAGGCGCTGCTGCTGCGGCTGCTGAGATCCTCAAACGGCGCAAATACTGTAACCTTATTGGTAACTACAGTTTTGAGCCGTTTGGGGTCGAAACGCTCGGGTCATGGGGCCCGAGTGCGCGTCTCCTTTTTAAGGAAATCTCTCGCCGACTGGTCGACACTTCGCGTGACCAGAGGGCTGGCTCTTTCTTTGGCCAAAGAATTAGCATTGCCATTCAGCGTGGCAATGCTGCCAGTCTTCTGGGCACGTTTCCAGATGATAGCGATGCGGAGGAGTACTTTGACGCCTAAGTGTCCTTTTGTCGTCTTTGTTTAGATTTTTATATTTTCTTACTTTTAGTCTTATTTTTATCATTAGTTTAGTTCTATTTGTAGTCTGTATATAATGTAAATATAATTTAAAGCCTTAATTTATTGTAATAATATATTATGTACCTTTAGACTCATAAAAATTGTATATCTTTTTATCTACTACACTATGCAAATCGCATACTATTCTATTCAATCTCACCTCAATGCGACTTCACTCGACAAAATTCCTGTCTTCCGTTATTTTGAAATATTTTGAAGTTTATTTATTTCTGCACATATTTTCTACTTTACTATGCAAATCGCAAACTATATCTATTCAATCTCACCTCAGTGTGGCTTCACTCGACAATCAAAGTTCCTTTAAGGCAGTTCACAACACAGAAAAAACGTGGGATGCTTTTTATCCCGGCTAGGTAGGCAGTTCCTTTGGGTACAGAATAAAATATGAGACTGAATAAATTCTCTTTGTGACATGAGTCTCAAACATCAATAAGTAAACCAAGCGGAGTAAATATTTTAAAACTATTGTAAAGAGCTTGCGGACAAAAGTATATAGAATAGAATAGAATTCTCTTTAATCGAGTATCCATGACTCAAAAACTGTTAGTAAAACTTACGACTATGTTAGTAAACACTGAACAATACAACACAAGAAATAACGGTGGATCACTGCTGCGACAACCCATGAGTGATAGCACAGCAGCGACCCACATAAACACAGTCCAGGCAACTGGCAATCATGTTTAAGATACTGTTGGTGCCGCCCCACACCCTGCGCACCAGGGAAGCGCATCTTTTACGCATTGTTGCGTAAAAACAATCCACATGCGCATCCGCGAACATCCCCGATGCACTACAGAAGCGAGGCAGCTCCACCAGCATCCTAAACGCATTATTATATTGAACGCGGAGAGCACTGTAAGATTTTGCGCACATCTAGCCCACAGGCTGCACGTGTATAATGAAGTACAGTACGCTCGAAAGAGCGTGACTTTGACTGGTAGTGAGCATCGTGCAAACCTGCGAGCCAACATGTTCGCTCTAACCGACAATGCCCTCCGCTCCCGTTCAATGTCATCATCATCCTTAAGGTCAGGGGTCAATGGACCAAGGTACTTGAACTTCTGTACTCTCTGCAAAGGTGTGCCATACAGTAGTACAGGAGGCACTCTGTCAGGGCTTTTACCCCCAGCCTTAAAGACCATGACCACAGACTTTTTGCAGTTATACGCCAAGCCATGTACTTTGGCGTAAGTCTCACACTGAGCAACCAACTTTCTCAAGCCACAGACTGACGCACTCAGCAACACCATGTCGTCAGCATAACTAATATTATTGACACAGATACCGTCCATGTAGCATCCAACCCTGGTATTACTGAGCTCGGCAATAAGTCCGTTCACATAAAGGTTGAAAAGCGTTGGTGAGCTGAACCCCCCCTGCCTCACCCCGCACTCCATCCCGTACGGCAGAGAAAATGCCCCAGCCCGTCGCACAGTGTTGATCTGGTTTCCATACCAATACTTTAAAATGTTAACGAGTTCTATCGGCAAATTAGCCCGCTCTAATTTACTCCATAACACATCATAGGAAACCAGATCAAAAACCTTGGAGAGGTCCAGGAAGCAGGCGTAAATCGTCGTCTCGCGCTTCATATAGTATGTGACAGCATGCTTAAGACACAAAACTGCACTCTCAGTTGACAACCCAGCTCTGAATCAGAACTGGTTATCATGCATGGTTACACATTTATTTAATTGCTTATTAAGCATGCTGTCAAAAACCTTCAATATCACAGTTGCTAGTGAAATGGGCCTATAGTTACTACTGTCGGCGAGGTCACCAGTTTTGTTTTTATCAATTGGCACAACCACTGTTCGCATCATCTCACCAGGCAGGTAACTATGGCTCATGCAGAAGCTATACAGCATAGCAAGTACCCTAGCTAAGTGAGGGCCAGCATATCGGAGATGCTCGATGCTGAGCCCGTCATGGCCCGGGGACTTACCACTCGACATACTTCTAATTGTATCGGTAATTTCCTGAGATTTAAATTTAACCCCTAATTACACAGCGGGCGCAACATCGGGCACCGACCGCGAGGGTCCTAAAGGCGACTTCACAAAGAACGCCTCTTTAAAAAGATTGGCAATGTCTTCCGGTTCACTCATGCCACCGACGCTCACAGGGATTCCCGGTTTAGTTTTTAACTTATTTGTGTGCTTCCAGAAACTACGAAAATCATTTTTAGCGTGATGTGAGGCTAGAATATCCATTTTAACTTGATCTTCATGGTCTTGGCACCACTTTAACTTTGACTTGAAAACTCTCCTAGCCTCACACATTTCGTTATAAAATAACCCGGTGGTAGGCTTACCATACCACGCCCACAACAAATATTTCTGCCTAGCCTCTCTGTGAGCCCCGGCAACATGTTTGTTCCAGCCTACTATTACTCGTTTCGAGCGCCTATTGCCACTTCCTCGACCCGCCACAGCCGCGTCACTTAAGGCGTGTACGATGTCGGCATACAGCTTTTGAATCACAGTTCGATGACTAGGGTCGTGACACATATTATCACAGCATTTACCAAGTTCGTGTGGGAAGTTAATTAGTCTTAATCTTTCATGACATTTACGCTGATAAGCTTGGATCTGGTTTTGACTTCTCTCCCCCCACACTACCTTGTTCACACATACAACATTGACACATATCTTTGGCAGTATCACCTTCAAATCACATTCAACAACTAGTGGCAGGTGGTCAGACCACAGTACATCATAAACTACACGCACTAACTATATGCAGCAAAGAAATGACTCTCGCAGGTCTGCTGGAAGAGATTTCGCATGAAATAAGCAGTACCTTTGTGCTCTTCTAACTTAATGTTGTCTTGTTGAGTATTTTGTGTGTACATACAAATAAGTATGGTAAACAATATTGATTTCTTCCAAATAATACAATCCCTATTACGGGAAATTGACGTTGATAAGTACATACACAACGAAATTATATGTGCTCGTGTATTTCAAATGCCATATTATTCTGCCATCTTATTTCTGACGAATTTCTCGAACATTCTTTTGTCTCCAAATTGGCCCACATCGAATATCAGGTAGCTTATTAGGGTAATATTTTGACAGTCATTCGATATACTGCGTACGACGTACGTCGCAAGTACGTCGCTACACTTAGTGTCAATATTCCAGCAGTACACCTACGTCTATTCGTTACCTGACAATTACGCACGTCACGTTCGCAATACAAAGTGAAATACGTAGAGATTTTTTTTGCAGTGCGTCGTCATCAGGGAGGTACGTCAGTTGTCAAACAAGCCCGCGCGCTCTGTATCGACATTTTGATAGGCACCGATCGACGAACGAATCTAAATAAAACTGATTGAAGTACACTTTGTACGGGATTTGTTGTGCGAGATGACGGTTTGGAGCGTACGATTAAATTACACGTAGAGGAAAATAAATATTTTGAATGAATGTAAACATGGTCATTGTACGTAGACTCGCTGATATAGCGAATTGGAAATCTATCAGGTTTTTGGCAAAAAATCACACTGTTTCGATCTATCAATCTATTGTAACACTGCCAACCAAAACACACAATAGGAAACGTAGTTGCTGAAACAATTTCCAGTGACGAACAGATAATTGACAATAAGGTTTCACTTGTGAATGGGTGTTTGTGGGAACAACAGTTTATGGAGCATCTATTTACGAACTGTGCTGTAGGATAGTTAGTTAGGTACCTATTAAAAAAAGCAAAATCAAAATCAAAATCAAAGCAAGCACAACAGTGAAATATAGCTACAGTCCCAGTCACAAGACATAAAAACTGTGAAAGTACTGTAGTTGCCCATTCCCTAACGTAGATCTCTATGGAGAAGAAAACGGGCCAGAAACGAGCATTTTAACTCACCATTTAAATTAAATAGACAGGCAATAATACTAAAAGTCGTCGACATGCGATGTACATAGATCGACCCCTTACAGATTTTGGTCAACGACAAACTCAAGTAGGTAACACAAAAAACGTAATTCTCAACATGAAACTTTTTGTTGTCAGGTGTTAGAGGACTTCGGCTACATCTACGACAGCTCGGTGGGCGTGCCGCCGCTGGCTATGCCCGTGTGGCCCTACACCCTGGACTACAAGATCGCGCACGAGTGCAAGTCAGGCACTTGTCCCACCAAGTCGTTCCCAGGTGGGTCGCCGTAACTTAGCTACGAGATAAACTAGCTAAGAACTAGAAAAGATTTGTTAGGAAGCGCTGCGGGACCGGAAATTATAGACAAATGATGCCTTTTGTGTGGGTAGTTGATCTAGCTAGATTCTATGCTATGGTTCTCCTTTGGCTTTGGATTCTACAGAATCAAAGCTTTTGTTGATTTTAGTTATGTGGAACGTCGAAATCTAGTTTGCATCTCATAGCCCTGTTCCGGATTTCAAGTGTGTTAAAACCTCGAATATTCTATGCTATTCTTTCCACATAGATTTTTGCGTGAAAACCAATAGTGAGGAGCGCGTTCCCAAGTTTCCGTATCGCGTGCGGTGTGGCGTTAGATAGTACGAGGTACTCACACATTTCCTACACAAACGCCAAGTTGCGAGCTTCACGCGGTCAGAACAATGCACTCACCGACTTTAATTAGAACTAACCGAAACTATGCCAATCGTACTTTTTCGGTGAAAAACAATTTCAAGCGTAAAAAAATAATCCAAAGGGCTTTTTTCCTGCATACAGTGTACCAATATCTACATAAGGTGAGAGTACACACAGTTTGTTTGCGCTTGCCTCTGTCATCATTTTTTTTGAGCTGATTTATTAAATGATTCGTCGGAGAATACACAACAGCCCATATTTGATTTTGAAGCATTTGTATAATATAAATAAAGAGGTTATTTGTGTACAGGCCTGTGGGAGGTGCCGTTCAACGCGCACTACGTGGAGACGTATGAGGGCGGACACTGCCCCTATCTCGATCAGTGTGTGCTACATAATCACGATTCCGATGAGGTAAGTACACAGTGCTATGTTTACGAGTATGTTTCGGTGAAAATAGGTCTATCTTTTATTTATTTATTCTTAGGAAAACTTAACTGAAGTACAGAGACACTTTTATCAAGTTTCCATAAATAAGACTTTTGCAAGCTTTTGCATGCTAGGTTGTTTGTATTGCATACGAAACCATAGATTTAAGAATTAATTTATGAAAGATTACGTCCCGACTGTCAGTTGTAGATCTTTGACAGTCGTTAAGTAGTCAGTAGCCCGAAAATCTGACAACCAGTCTTACCAGTCGGTATCGTATTACCCAGTATTAACTGGTTAGTCAGATAGGCAGTCACTCCATGTAAAATACTGGTATTCAGCTGCATCAGGTTAGACTGGAAGCTGACCCCAACATAGTTGGGCAAAGGCTAGGCAGATGATGACATTGGTTCGTGTCTCGTCATCTATTTCAAATCAGCTGATTTTTTTGTCTTTCGAGTTATATAAACTCGGACAGTATTAAAAATTATAATATTTTACTGATTGTAATATTAAATTGACTCGCACTTGACCAGTTTGTTTGTTTATTTACGTAACAGCCGCATTCGATCATTTATTCTATAATAGTAACTTTTTATGGTAAATACGATGATATAAGCCCTATGAACATTTGCATAATTATGTAAAACTTTTCGAATACACAATTATTAGTTTGCATTTGCGTGCATTTCCATTTTTATAGCTAATTTAATTTGCATTTCATATGCACGCATGTTTATATTGATCCACGTAGTAATTTTTGGTTAATTCCTAATTGTCACGACTAAATTGCTGGCTACGTTTTTAACTGTGAAAATTATTTGACTGCCTCGTTGGTCTGGGTTCGATTCCCAGATCGGCCAAAGTGTTATTGGGTTTTTCCATCAGGAATTGCCACGGAGTCTGGATTTGTGAGAGCAGCGGTGGCCCAGTGGTGGAGACCCCGACTTACTAGCAGTAAGTCATGGTTTCGAACCCAGCCAGGCGCATTACTTTGTGTAAGTTATTTCATCACCACTGCTCTCAAAACGGTAAAGGAAAACATCGTGAGGAAACCGTATATCCTTCCTTCTCATAGAGAGGAGGCCTGCGTCCCAGCAGTGGGAAAATTAATAGGCTGATTATGCTATACTTATGCTGGATTTGTGCCCGGTATGGGACCTGAACCATAACTGGCGAAATGTGAATGTACTATTAGGTACACCTCTGCCTAACCCTTCGGGGATTACAGGCCCGATGTTATGATGTTTAAATTATTTGGTTGAAATAGTGGTTTTCATATGGCATAGCATGAAAATAACTAAGTTATATCCAGGATATAAAGCACAGGGTATTTTTGCAAAGTGAGATTTACCCGTCCCTGAACCACATAGGGATTAATAGGTGAGAGAGAAACGCTCCGTGAGCCTCATGCATGGTGCAATATTTCCTCGTGTCCTCATGCGGTAGCAATTGTGTTCCAACTATGGGAGCACATCTGACTTCCAAATTAAGTCCTGAGCTCAGACATTTTCTTTCTTAGATCTTTATTTTGTTCATAATCATTCAGCCAGAAAATGAAGACAGACGTTGGTTTAAAAAGCAGAATTAATTCGTTTGTACTTTGCAGGCAGATTAGTTGGTTTGTCCTCGGGCTTGCCGATATCCTTTTAAACAGATCTAAAACAGACTTCTGTTTGCTTTTAAACCGTATTAAATATGCTCTTTGATATGTACGTACAAAGCTGGAGCTTTGATATTCTAAATATTGATTATTATTGATATATATTATGATATTATTGTTGTTCTCATAGTCTGAAATGTACTCGTTTTGTGCTACCTATATGCATATGGCTATTATATCCTAAATCATTGAATGAAAACCATGTCATCATCTGCTTAGCCTTTTCCCAACTATGTTGGGGTCCAAGGCTTCCAGTCTAATCGGATGCAGCTGAATACCAGTATTTTACATGGAGCGACTGCCTATCTGACGTCCACAACCCAGTTAGTACTGGGTAATATGAATCCCCTTTGTAAGACTGGTTGTCAGACTTTTTTGAGCCACTGACTACCTAACGACTGTCAAAAAATGACACCCGGGACCAACGGCTTAACGTGCCTCGGAAAGGCAAGGAGGAAACTCGGTATTTATTGGGTGGTCCACAACAAAATCCACAGACCAACCTAGGCAAGCACGGCTTAACCTAAAGATTGACCCGAGCGGCTGTTATTATTTAGCTACGAGCTCCTTTGAATGAAAACTATATGATAACTAGTATTTTCTAACAATAACTTCCTCAGATCAGGAGTAGAAAAAAAAAAACAAAAATGAAAATGGCCGTTAAATAATGTTGGTACAGGTATATAAGCAAATGTTTGTAGTAGCGCATAGTTGAATCGAGAAGTGGAACGGAAGGCGACCGAGAACAATTTCATATGCTCACGTACGCGGTCGGGTGGCCTGTTATTTTATCTCGCTTTAATTTCATAACTAAACCTGGCTAAACACGTATAAAAAAGTTTCTAATACGCTATTTGTAGACCAGTGTTAGTATCAGTTAGTATTAGTTATTATCTAGTTACCCCGTTCGTGAATAGGGCCGACCGGTCCGGCAATATGTTTTATGTAGATGACCGTATCACGGCTCTCATATCTTTTTTAACTCTCTAGATAAAAGGAAACGCGTTGGTTTAATATGTATGATGGTCACACACATACATAATTTATTATATCGTGTTGTTCTAGTTTCATAACTCATCAACGAGGTTCTCGTTTTATGCGGTTTTCTTTGATTAAAACACTTCTTTGAACGAAATTGTGGAGACACGAAGTCAACACTTTGCATGAAATATGAAAATAAATATTGGCATTGAACCACAGCAACTTGTTGATTAAACAGGGTTGTTTGGTTTCGTTTTTGTTTGTTCAAAATGGTTATAGCTTCGTTTGTAAAAAACTGTGGTGTCATTTGAAGCACTTGCTGTTTCGCTTACCAATTTTCCAGTCTGTGTTAATTTAACACAGAGCGTTTGAATTTGGAATTGCAATTAACGGTTTCACTTTGTACTAAAAATAAAACTACACAGAATGATGAATGATTGTGTTCCTTTTTCGAAACTATGGGAGCATCCCTTTACCCTTCCAGTACCTTTTTTTGTGTACCTTTTTCTAAGTTGATCGTCACTTTTTCTTACATCGTCAGTAATAACAAGCCACATTGCAGGTGCTGGAATGGCTGCAGGAAGACTTCAATCGGTACTACGAGCAGAACCGCGCGCCCTACATGATGCCTTTCCACACCAACTGGTTCCAGATCAAGGCACTGGAGCAAGGACTCCACAAGTTCCTGAGATGGGCCGCCGACCTGTGAGTACTTAATTTTTAAAACCTACAGCCACGCACACCGCCACGCAAATATGATAAAATATGAAAAAGGTAGGGGCATATTTTTTTCTGTATTTGCGTGTACTTACTAAAATGGAGTTACGTGATTGACTAAAACAAGCACATCTGGAACAGAGGAAATTATTAAAACCCCTGCTCAGCGTTGCACAGGTTCAAATGTATCAAATCGTAGTTTTTGACCGCGGCTTCGCTCGAGTTATGGGGGGAAATTCTCCCACGCGGGGACGTTATTGCCTATGACACTCGGGGATATTGTAGCTTCCGATTAGTGAAATAATTTTCGGAATCGGACAATAGTTCCGAAGATTACCTTCTACATCCAACCATCTTAATAATTTTAGTATACATACTTTTTTACTCGGAATAGTTCACTGCTGATAGTAAAAATCCAATCTATCCGGAATCAAGTCTTTTGAAAGGTCATTTTACATAAGACTTAATTTTAAATGACGTATTTATCCTGCTGTATACGTATTTATTTTACTTTCATGTTATTGAGTATTCGAAGCCAAGGCAGACGTGTAATATTTCGGATAGCTTTAGACTTGAATAATTGGTTTGAAACGAAACGAAGATGGAGCGAGTTGCTGGCAAGAAATATGTGTTGGAATTTTAAGCGCGGAATACTCAGACATTTTTTAAATTAGGATAAGCAGCAGAGTCTGTTCTTAAACATCTTTTGTTGAGAAGCATTAGAAGACAACTATACCTATTAGAGAGTCATACTGAAATTCTTTAGTTGATGACTCAGCTCAAGTCCAGGTCGACACACTCTAAATTTGCCCCATTGAACAGCTAAGTTTGTTTACAAATTGACATAAACGCCCATTATTAGAGATTTTCATAAGAAAACGTGTGTCAAATTTGAGGATCAACCAATTGCGGCAATAGAATTGAAAAATACAGCTGAGTAATTGACTTAAGACGGGTCTCCAAGATCCGTGTGGTTTGCTAGAGTTGAAACTGACGAATGTTTATATATGAAATAATAGTAGGTAGCCTCTCGCCTTTTTGTTCTGAATTTATAGAGTTTATTTTACAAATCATCGTTGTATTCTTGGGCAAGAAAAAAAAAACACATTTGATTTGCCAAAAAAATTGCTCAAAGCAATTTTCGTACCCGATAGTACTTTCCTGGTTTTGCAAATAAAATACTGCTATTTCAAATGCCGGTTTTTATTTTGGTGGTTTGAATATCAAACGTTGATTTTTTATTCATTTTTGCAGAGAGCATGTAATAAAAGTAGTTTTATTCGTTTCCGGGAACAATAAACATACAACGTATGAACTGTTTAATTTTGTACTCAAGTAAGAAGTAGTAATGTATGGGTATACGCCTTACACAACTTTAGCATAAGCATAGCATAATCAGCCTATAATGTTCCCACTGCTGGGACACAGGCCTCCTCTCTATGAGAGGGAATGGGCCATAATCCACCACGTGGGCCCAGTGCGGGTTGGTAGATGTCACATGTCGTCGAATTTTTGGTTCTAAGACATGCCGGTTTCCTCGCGATGTTTTCCTTCACAGTTTTGAGAGCAGTGGTGATGAAATAAATTACACAAAGTAATGCGCCTGCCTGGGTTCGAACCAACGACTTACTACTCGTAAGTCGGGGACGCCACCAATGAATATTCCATCAAAATTTAATAGAACTTTGTAACTTTGTATACCACAATTTATTGTAATTGAATTAGAACATTTTTCTTTCGTATATACAGTGTGTTTGGCTACCGGTTACCGATACTTTAAGTGCATATTAAACACTCATTTCTATCGACAAAAACATGTTTATAAATAGTCCTAACCCCGCAAGTAGCAGCCATCTTGTTTTTTTATAATTAATTATAAAAAAAGATGTACGTAAGATCATTTGCGTCTCTAGATCTCTTAGATTCAAAGGTATTAGCATTTCATTGAACATACCCTAGATCAAGCTATTAAAGAAACAAGATGGCTGCCATTCGCGGTGTGTGGGGTTAGGAGCATTTATAAACGTGTATTTGATAGAAATGAGTAAATAATATGACCTTAAAGTATCGATTACCGGTAGCCAAACACACTGTGTACTTAAACAAAAAAGTTTTTAATTTAAACCAACAAAGCAAACGATATTGTAGATAATATTATGAATACATAGCTATACGGTTTCATGTTCTTACTGACTTATACTTATAGGTAATGCTAATAGAACAAAATCACGTGAGCGAAGCCACGGGCATAATTTGTACCTAATACAAGTATGAGCAAAGGCTTTACATTTTCATTACTTCATATTCAACACTACAATAATAAACATTACTGATAATTACAATGAAATTAAAGATGAATTAAAAAGTAACAGTATAATCGTTTACCACGTAAATAAAACCCTTATTTAAGTCTTTAGGTACTATAATATGTATTTAGCGTACACAAACAGTCCAACTGTAAATAAATGAATTCGAGGGTTAATTTTGTGTTAAATAAATACACAATTTAAATACAAAAAAAATATACAATTTCAAAACGAAAACAGATAAAATATTTACTTGCTGTTTTTATGCTCTAATTAATCTCACATGTTATATGACTAACGGATACCTTTAATAAAAAATATGGTCGTATAAAGGAACCTACAGGATTTTTCTCTTTACCTTTAATAAAAAATATGGACGTATAAAGGAACCTACAGAATTTTAGTCTTTACCTTTAATAAAAAAATATGTGCGTATGAAGGAACCTACATGATTTTTCTCTGTACCTTTAATAAAAAATATGCACGTATAAAGGAACCTACAGGATTGTTCTCTTTACCTTTAATAAAAAAAATGTGCGTATGAAGGAACCTACAGGATTTTTCTCTTTACCTTTAATAAAAAAATATGTGCATATGAAGGAACCTACAGGATTTTCCTCTGTACCTTGAATAAAAAATATGGACGTATAAAGGAACCTACAGGATTTTTCTCTTTACCTTTAATAAAAAAATATGTGCATATGAAGGAACCTACAGGATTTTTCTCTTTACCTTTAATAAAAAAAAATGTGCGTATGAAGGAACCTACAGGATTTTTCTCTTTACCTTTAATAAAAAAATATGTGCATATGAAGGAACCTACAGGATTTTCCTCTGTACCTTGAATAAAAAATATGTAAGTATAAAGGAACCTACAGGATTTTTCTCTTTACCTTTAATAAAAAATATGGACGTATAAAGGAACCTACAGGATTTTTCTCTCTACCTTTAATAAAAAATATGTACGTATAAAGGAACCTACAGGATTTTTCTATACCTTTAATAAAAAATATGCACGTATAAAGGAACCTACAGGATTTTCCTCTGTACCTTGAATAAAAAATATGTAAGTATAAAGGAACCTACAGGATTTTTCTCTTTACCTTTAATAAAAAATATGGACGTATAAAGGAACCTACAGGATTTTTCTCTCTACCTTTAATAAAAAATATGTACGTATAAAGGAACCTACAGGATTTTTCTATACCTTTAATAAAAAATATGCACGTATAAAGGAACCTACAGGATTTTTCTCTCTACCTTTAATAAAATATATGCACGTATAAAGGAACCTACAGGATTTTTCTCTCTACCTTTAATAAAATATATGCACGTATAAAGGAACCTACAGGATTTTTCTCTCTACCTTTAATAAAAAAATATGTAAGTATAAAGGAACCTACAGGATTCTTCTCTCTACCTTTAATAAAAATATGGACGTATAAAAGAACCTACAGGATTTGTCTCTCTACCTTTAATAAAAAATATGTAAGTATAAAGGAACCTACAGGATTTTTCTCTCTCGTACTTTTATAAAGCAAAAACATCCAGAACTTAAAGGTTTAAGCTAATTATGTTCTTCAATTCCTCATCTCTTCGTGTTGCGTATTTAAGTCTCAATTATAAGTGCCTGCCTTGTTAAATATTGTTGAACGTGATATTACTTGATAATTGGGTAGCAACGAGAATGTTCGTTCATATCAGTGCTTAATGCCGCTGCTAGATTTTCATGTAATTATCATCTATTGGATTCCTTATTCATAAATAATACATACATCTATCTAAAAACCACTATAAGAGAATTTTATCAATGAAACTCAACACGACCAGCAATTGCGTTCAAAAACGGTCAGTGTCAATACTCCACTAAAATGATGATACTGGCTTTTGAACTCAGTTCAGGTAGCCTACCATGACGTCTTAAAGCAGGAGCAATTCCAGTGTGGGAAAGAGACAGAGCTATTCAGGTCGTCCAGCGCCATCTCTTTTCCACACTGGAATTACTCCTGCGACGACATAGTAATCCCCCTGTTTGTCATTGGGAGAGTCGCCCTTTATAATAGAAACATATATCTGCATAATCAGGTTGCATTTTTGTCAGAAAACACTCGTTAGGAGAATCCCTGTGCGCAGTCGCATCGCATCTCAAAAAATTTAACCAACAATTTATTTTCACTACCACAGGGATGACGTATATTTCGTGACAGTCACCCAAGCTCTGACCTGGATAACGGACCCGAAGTCAGCCAAGTCTCTAAGCAACTATGAAGCGTGGAGGTGTGACCGCAAGGACTTGCCACCAGCGCCGTGCAATCTGCCCAACAAGTGTGCACTGTCCTTCAAGCCTGACGGTATGAACTTCACCGACACGAGGTATATGGAGACCTGCACCGATTGCCCTAACCAGTAAGTGATTTTTCTCATAAATATTACGTACGATATAGGTACATTGGAAGCATTACTAATGTGCCGTTGAGGCGATATTTGGAGTCCTGTGTCCAGTAGTCAAGCTCTTGAAGGTGATGATTATGTTGATGAAATTAAGTGCGACGAAGAAAAGCAACAAATAAGAATAAGCAAGGATAGTGAAAAATCTGGTGTTATGGAAAGCAAGATGATGCCCATAGTAGTGAATCAGGGGCTATTAATGGAAGAACCTCATGGTGGAAGTTCTAGGTTAAGGTTGCAATTCTATTTCTAGGTGCTCTGGTGTCGAACATATTACTTGGGATCATAATTATGGCTGTTTTAAATTTTCCTCTCGAAGCAGAAATATAGTTGCAATAGTTTGAGATCTAAATTAAAGAAAAATTCTAAGCGAGAAAATCCTATGACGCATTTACAGCGACAGCAATAACACTGAAGATATGTTGTTACCACGTTCATTTTACGGCGCACCACGTTAAGATAATCTTGCTTACTTTGTTACGGGAGTTTTAAATTTTAAAAGTTTTTTAACACGGTGTCAGGGTTCCGTCTATCGCGGGTTGACTCAGCTTTCACAAGCGAAGGGGAGGATGTGATTTTGTAATATCGTTGTGTTGAATAATTTTGGTAGGTTCACGTGAGCTGGGATGCATCAAGAATAATGTGGTTTGAAAAGCTTCGTTTAGTTTTAAAGAGGCGTGTTTTTACTATGGCATATTGTGTGATACGATACAAATAAGACGGGGAGATGTGAATGTATTTGCGTGACTAGATTGACATCAATTGGGTGTATGGCAGTCTGTTCTACAAACGATGGGGCACTTAATATTGTGTCCTGTTGTTTGTTCATTACAGGAACTAATAGATGCTACTGAAGGTGCCAAAGTGCTGGGCCGACAGACTTTAGATTGCCATCGACACGCTAAGAAGGAGAAGAAGAACAGCAATCAAATACTTGCATCGCGCTATTAAAGTTCTCCGCGAGTTAAGAACATATAGAAAAACTTGACGACAGCTCTCGGGCAGTAGCCCCCTGGTGTGTCCAGTCTGGACACATCACCAGTCTGGTTGGAGGATCCTCCCTTTTCAACGGGGAATAAGGAACTTTACACCCTGTTTCTCACACCCCTAAAGAAGAATCAAGCAGATATTAAATAAAGGAGAATACTCCGTAAACACATACATTTTAGACAGATTTGTAACACTTCTGTTAATTTCAGGTACCCATGGCTAGGCGACTCCGGCGGGACAGGAATCCCCGGCAAAGACAACTATATCCCCGACAATCTCAGGAGGAAGTAGAGAGTATACGAATAGTCCTTTATTATTACTGTATGTGATCTGTTCAGTTCAGTCGACTTTCATCACGGTAACATGTTGTCTGAAGTCACTATTTAGTCACTATTTTCTTCTCCATAGAGATCTACGCCTTGGAATGGGCAACTACAGTACTTTCACAAGTTAGTATGCCTTGTGTCTGTAGCTTCGCCTTCTTTGTTTTTTCTGACATCCAAAAGTGCCTGTAATGGTCTCATTAAAATAAATGCTTTGAGTTTGAGTTAGATATTGAATTCTCCAGTTATTAGGTAACAACATTTGAATGTTTCCTAGAAACGCTTTAGAAGTAAATCCATCTGAATTGCAATAGAAGATTTTAAGCTCGATCAGGTCATTTCGTAGAAATAATATGAGTATCCGTCTGAGTGAGTTTTAAGTCAGTTTATTACTATACTTGTTACTTGGAATAACTTTTAATAAGTCCAGTATTAAACCTTTGAACGTAGAAGTCAAATCTTCAGCATTGAAGTGCAATAGTTTGGTACCGAAGTAGTCTTTGAAATATATTACCCAACAACAAGAAATAGTTTCAATGTGGCTTTAGAAATCCAACGAAAGTTTCGTACCCTGTCCTAAATAGATTATATACAAACATTTGTATATATTTCGTTTTGTAAGTAATTAAGGCATAGTGACTAGTCGTCGCAATTTATTATTTTTAAAATAATTATTTTTTGAGACTTTCTAGTACTTTGTGACGAGAAGAGACAACTCGAAGAATTTATTTAATGATTTATAAGATATAAAATTTCGTGTAATTATTTTTGAATTGTTGCCATGTTTGAACCAAAATACTCCTAATAACAATGACAATACCGAGAACGAATGCGTTGAAGACTGTATAAGGATGGCTGAAAAAATTAAATTCAGAAAATTATGTTTAGAAGATGAAACTAAATTAGGAGCGTAAGTTTTTATATCAACATGTTGATCAAATTCGAAGTTTTCAGCCAGTGTTTTGAACTTTAATTCTCGATGTTGTTAAACAAATACCTCGACATACTCGTAGCTTGGTAATACATATAAATATATATTTCTGAACAACTTTGGTGCTTTGTACTAAATGATAAGTGGAATAACTGTTTTCATTGTTAATGAATAAATATAAATATTTTTGAAAAGTCTGTTTATTTATTACCTAACAACCGTAGGTTATACAGGTGGGACTCCAATTAAAAAATATAAGAACAATTGGATTATTGCGTCTATTCATATATAAATTATTAAACTTATTAAGGGGAATGGGCTAAAGAAAAGTGCTTAAGGTGGAAGCGCCAGGGTAGCCTGCGAAATTTAAATTTTCTTAGTTTTTAGGGTTCCGTGCCCGAATGCAAAAAAAGTATGTCACAGCCTCTTTACTCCGATACTATTAGGACTACACAGTTGATACTTGGTAGGTAGATGTATTCTGTGAACGGCTTTACGATTTTTATACAAAAAAAAAACATCAAACCTACACATGCGGGGTGTCTATAGATAGATCTTTGAAAATGACATCGAAGTTCTCAAAGTCAATTGTTTGAAAGATAGACACTTCCAAAGTGGAAAAATGTATGTGTCTAATTTCTAAAGTAAGAGGAGAAAAAAATCTTTCAACGAAAATTGGTTTGATTAAGATTTAATGTTTAGTTTTTGAGATATGAAACTTTTTCGACAAACTGCAGCAGTAATTTTGGTTTTGAAAAACAAACTACACAACACTGAACTGTACTGTTGAATGTAATACAATAAAACGTATGAATGAGCCTTCAAAATATTTTTATTATATTGTTTGGTGCTACGAAACCCTGTGTGCGTGTGAGTACGACTCGCACTTGGCCGGTTTTTTTGCAATTTGCAGGTCAGTGTCAGGTTGTATGTTGATTAAAATATGATTCACGGCCGTAATGAATATGGCTTTACAAAGTTATAATCATTAATCAATACAACCCTCCAGGTTCATTTAATCCCACTGTTTCATGAAAAAGTCATTCAATGGGATTAAATTTTAATAATTTAATTTAATGAAACGGCAAAAATAAAATTTTAATTTCACGGGTGACCCTGGCGCTTTCACCTTAATTGTAACGATGCGATATTAGAAACAGAAGTAATGGTAACTTACCCATACCCACAATCTCACGGCAGCATGCGACGGTGACCTAAAGCTAGTTCCACACAAAACGTACGTGTGCGATGCGGCATAACTTGCAGTGCAGGTATGAAATAATATACAAGATGCCACAACTAATTCAATGCGTTTGAACGTCAGTAGCAGATAGCGGAGTTCAGCGCAATGCTGCGCGCCTGTGTAAATACGTAGAGCGATGCTGCAGCGCTGCAAACGTGTTGCGTTTAATGTGGCCAAGACCTAAACGTAAACGAGACCGCAAGGTGAGTGTAACCACACCATATTCACTACTGATGTCTTAGTAAGCAGTGTTTAGGGTGTATTAGAGTTGGTAGACTATGCTAATGAAATGTAGTCATTAAGTGCTTGCGTTTTCCTTGCAATTATGCTTTTAGTGCTTGTGAGATTGTCTGAAAGACCAATAGAATTAATATTTAGATTAAGCAGAACCAATAAACAATAATTAAGTTAAACATACAGTAAAAATATATTTAAAGTCCAACCAAATACAAGAAAGAAATAACGGCAAAAATCCCAAATATTGTAACAGGCCGCAAACTTGTCAGTATTAAGAAATTCACCTGACACCGACACGCGGCTTAAAAAACAATTCATGTGTGTTCTAAACAGCTTCGTGGTCTATACATTACCTAATAAAAGTCTCGAAAAAGACTATTGTATACATATTTTATAACGACGGCTGGCATTTCGCGTCTCCGACCCGCCGGCAGATTTAATTTGAGATTGCGCTGCGAATGGCTGCTCGGAAACTTTCTCCATATTCACATGCATTAGCTCCTATTACAGCGAGTTTTTGTTATACATGTTCTGAATGGATCCCACCCCATCCTTGATGTCTTTCTCTGAATCAATATTCTTAGTTACCAGTGATAAGGGCGGCGGAACTTTGTGAACGGAGGTTGTAAAATGTAATTTGTTAAGTTGAGATATAGACGTATCTTATGTCATTCACACGTAATTTGAGGACGTGTTTTGGGATTTAGTCGGCAGTAAATGTTTAAGTTCCGCATCGTTTTAGGTTATTTTATTAGGGAGTCGGCACTTGGATAGAATTTCGAGAGGATCAAAGACAAGGGCTGTAGCCAAGAGGTGGTCAAGTGTGGGCCAGCGACCCATAGTGTTTGAAAAGAATCCAAAGTTTTTGTTATATTTCTCCTGTATCTACCAATATGAATAAAATCTGCTGAGAAACACTCATCTCTA
This sequence comes from Noctua janthe, assembly GCA_910589295.1. Taxonomy (NCBI): domain Eukaryota; kingdom Metazoa; phylum Arthropoda; class Insecta; order Lepidoptera; family Noctuidae; genus Noctua; species Noctua janthe. Next base: position 8,711,584 of record OU342561.1, read on the forward strand.
ATCACTTCATAAAGTAAATTGGTACCCTGGCTGGAAATAGCGAACTAAAAAGAACGAATTAAAAAGAAGAAAATAAATAAATCATGTTCTTAGATCACGCAGTATCTGTCTTTGTTGTCGCGCAGGCGGCTATTAAAAACGACTTTGGTCAAGAAGAAGGAAATATAAAATCAGTTGTAATCAAATCAATTAAATATTCACTTCCCATCGTTTGCTAATTCGGCTGCAACTAAAATAATTTCTTTCGTAGTCTCGTGTCTTCGTAGCAGCATTACTTATATACTATTACAAAACGACGGAGATGGGCACTCGAGCAAAACCGATTCTCTCTCGTTTTAGCATGAATAAAATGCCTACCTCTGCACGCAAGTTCCTAATGTTAAATTATTAATGCCATTGTTACCCGTTGCTATTGTAACCCGTAGACCATAAATGTGCAAAAATAACAGCATCTTGGCACGTACAGAAAATAAACACTTTTCCTCAATACGTGGATACAAATCACGGCACATATGAACATAAATAGTAACAGCAGAGGGTAATGTAGAAAGGTGGTAATAAGATCCAGCGACATTGTTGCCGAGTGGCGAACATTACAAATCCCCTCAGGCATGCAAGGGAGCTTCATAAAATATAATAAGACCACGCGAGCCCCCGCTGGAAACAGGTCAGCCGCCTCAACGATACGAAATAGTCTGAAACACCCATTCCTACAAGGTATGTTTTTATTTGTGACCGCAAATAAATTAGATTTACTATGTGTGTACGCACATCTGTAGGCTTTTCGCGATTTTCACAAAAATGGTTTATATGTTAATAATGTAATGACGCAAGAACTTTATGAACAGAAAATCTCGTTGATTTATCGTGAATATCTGCCGTGCCTAGATAATATAATTTTATGACGACGACGGCTGGTTATGTGTGTACGAGAATGGATATGAGCGAAATCCATTTCATGCGAAAATTATCCAAGGATTCATCTGTCGACTATGAAGTCGACCGTGAAACTTTCCCAAATATGTAAATGGAAACATTGGAAACAGAGAAGACAGAGTTTACGATATGGGACAAGCTAAGCCAAGTCATACAATTCCGAATAAATACTTTTCTGATTACAATCTCGCCACGAATAATCACATCAGGCTTTATTAAGTCGACCACAACAACAAGTTAATCGGAATCGATCCGTATAAGTCTTCTCATTATTTTCCCTTATCAATGTACGTACGCAGATAAAAGCTCCAAGTTATTCTCTTGGACGACATTTTTATGTCGTAAGAATAGGGAAATAACGAACTCATAAATGGGAGTCGGACGATAAACAAGCCATAGCCTCTGAGATAAGAGTCTGTTCTCTCTACGAAGTAATGTGACTGCGAAAACGCGGATAATAACTATACTACCTGCTTTACATACGAAAAGCATACGAGTGCCGAGGGTCCTCTGAGCGTTCGATACATGACGTCATAAATTACTTAGATTAGCTTCTTATTTGGTCTCCAGTTGATTTTATTATGCCGGTGTTTATACAATTGAGTATTGTGGCTGTTTTCTTTAGCGAATATTTCTGGCGTTAAACATTTTTTTATTGTAAACGAGATGATATTACTTTCCTTAAAGGAGAAACGTAAGTAGGGAATGGGTTCCAGTTTGTGGAAGATGGACGAGTAACCTGTGAGTTGAACGAATGTTGTTTATAGCCTCAAGCGGTTCAGCAAGACATGGGTTTCTACTCATCCTGTAAAGGATAAAACTGTGGCACCCACCCACACATACACACACGCATATAATCTACAGTCTACAAACATTCAAAGAGTCCTTCATGTTGAGTTAACTAACATCAATTTTACATTGTTGACAGTATAACTAAAGTAACTATTGTGTAGAAGTAACCCCAACATCTGGACACGAATAGCACAAGTTTCAAGTGAGCACGGATCCAAAGACGTCAAGAGTTGAATTTCAAAGGAGCTCGCATTTCCTTCGTTAAACTAACAGAAACATCATTGTAGTGTAAGTAGGAAATGTAAAGGAATACTAACATTTTACGTTGAAATCTTTAAAAAATGTATGAGTACAAACATGGTGATAGTGAGGTTTAGAAATAGGTCGGCTGTCAGAGATGTCTGACCCGCAGGTGACATTCAGGTAGTAGGGTGTATAGTGGGCGGACATGTACCGGATTCAGCTTGACAACATCGCAGTTCAAACGGCCTCATTATAGTATTATTTTCAGGAGAAACCGTGTACATAGGTCCAGAGGAGTGAAGACTGCGAATTTGTACGAAAAATATAAACTTTCCTGAGCATATCAAGTGTCCCGTTAAACAAGAAGGAAAAAGAAGCCTCATTTGTGTGTTCGTGCACAAACCTACAAGAAAAATATTGTCTAAATTAAACTCACATTTTTACGGCTGCCTTCTAAAATTACTTTTGTATTATATATTTTATCGCAGCTCTATATTTCGGTCAGTGTTTGCCTTAAGTAGCGTCTAGCGTGAATTTTTATTGGATCAGAGACATTTTGTATTCCTAAACAGTTCGCCAGCTTCGGCCTGTCCGGACGAAAGCATTTGGCTGACTTTTGTATTTTCCTCAAGACAAATAACATGTTTCATCTGATAAGGGGCTGTCGTCGGCTCGTCTGTCTACGGAACCAATCGCTTTGTGGACGTTCCTTGTTATTCCATCTTGTTTTTATTGCGCAAGCTTGAGCGTTTGTTTTTTGAAAGCCTATTAACGTCTCTCCTTTTGTAATAAGAAAGGATTCCTAAGTCATTAGTGTATTTTTGCGAAGAAATACGTGGTTTTATTCTACCGCTTACCACTTCATGTGGGAAGGAAGGGAGTCATTATTCCAAGGTTTTATTAGCCCCGTAGCTATTTTTTTTCAAGTGGAAAAGCTCACCTAGTCAAAAGATCGATCAAGGTTAGCAGTGGGACTGAACGAACATGTACACGTTTAGCGCATCTGGACCGAATATTGGCACAGTTATCAAGATTAAATTCAAATTGTCCAGGTATATTCATGTAAGCACAGAATGAGTGAACGCTGCACGTAATCGCCGCCCGGCTGCGGCTGCATTATGAATTTGTACTGTTTTGTCCGCAGTTTTTAATTCTACCGGTAAAATGTATTGTTCATGGAACAAAAGTCTCTAGTGTCATTGTTGTTGGCCAAAGTTCATTTAAATTCCGTGCCCGTGAGAGGGAACAGTAGCAAATATGAATTCCTTTGCTCCTATTGTCAAACTGCTTTTGCTCGCTTTGGTATAACGCTTTTGAAAGCCACATTGTGTTGTATATACATGTAGGAACACAACTTTATTTGAATCTTTGTTAGTTAACAAAGAAACATAATGTGATGTAACGTTATGAAATTAGCGTGTTTGTGTGAAATAAACTTTAAACTTGAAGGCAAGGGAAGTGCGCTAAACTGCTGTTGTTGACGGCCGACTCCTTTTACCTGGCTTACTTGCATGTACTCCTGAATTATTCAAAACGTTGTACTAATTAAAATTCTGAATTTGCACAACAGGTAGACGTTTTACAAAAGAGAATCATGAAAATCAGGCCAAAAATCTCAACCTAGTGCTGAAATATTTTTAAAACAATGTTATATGTGTAGCGCAGTAGTAATCGAAGCATTGCAAAGTTTCGATGGCGGGCAAAGAAAAAGGAATGACCGCTGCGCACTGGCTCCGGTCCAGATCCGTCGCTTTTCATCACGTTTTACAGGCGTCGCAACAAGTTATGGGCCTCTTTTTGGAAACTCTCCCCCATCATACTTGAGGAATAGCTTGCAATACGGGATATTATCAATTCGACATTATTTCGTCGTTTTTCATTCCATTACACGGAACACTCCGCGTTTATGTGTCAGCCTTCAACGTTAACGTGTATTTAGATATGAATTCTGACTCATGACGGCAAGAAATGGACCGACTTGACCATTATTCGCACGGAAAAGGAAAAAAAAAAAAAAACTTAGTTATAAAAACAATGAAGAAAAATGATAGAACCTTTCGCAGACGCGCAAACAACAGCGCTAATTACAATTAAAAACATTTTTATACTTTTTAATGAGACAATTAATTCACACTGTTTCAAAAAATTAACATAATTTCTTTAGAACCCATGTAGCTGTACCGAGCTAGGGAATAATTTGATTCATGTAATTATTACAGTCTATTTTCATCATTTCTTGCTTTAAATGGCTGGTTACGGGGCCAAAGTAATTTCGTCCGGGCCAACAGAAGTTGAAAAAGGAAAATTACACAATTTGCTAATGGCCACGGCACGGATAATAATTTGTTTCGCGGTTTTTATTACTACAGAAAGATATTAATGTGAATTGAAATTTATATTTACGACTTATGATTGAGTTACAGGGCGGTGAACGAGAAATGTATTGGGTCTTTTTTATGTTCATCGATCAAGAACGCAAAATTCTGTCGTTGAGGTCGTTACACAGGTATAAGCAGGTGGTAGTAAGTAGTGAGATGATGTAAATACGAACGGAGAATTGAGGTTTAAGATTATTTATTTTCATAAGAATTACACTATTCACTTACATGAGAATATTATAACTAAACACTTAAAAATAACAAAAGTTGGGGGTATTACAAAAAATTAGACATCGATTATATAAATGTTTTGAGGGTACATTACAAATCATTGCAGACAAAGTGTTCGTTCGATACATGTAAGCAAGTCTCCGTGTAACAAAGAATAAACGGTAACTGGATGTGGCTCGACATTATTGTAGGGAATGTGAATTTTCCACTATAATTTTTTTAAGTAGCTTTTTGAAAGTGGTTTTGGATTTAGATTCTTTGAGGTCCCTCGGTAAGTTATTAAATATTTTAGCTAGAATTCTAACTAAAAACAGCAACTAAGAGCCTTCAGTACCATAGCCAGCCATTATTGTAGGAATACAGTGCGTAAAGCAGTGATACCTTAGTGATGTGACCCTTGAACTGCCGAGCCGGAGGGTCACACTACTATCGTTTGGCAGCTGGATCGCTGGATCGTTTGGCATGATTCAGAAAGCATTACTTCTGGACACGGCGTGTATTGTTAGGAGGTTCCTCTCTCAAGAGCCCTGACCACCGATAGCTCGGACTCTGTTGCCGATGCTGGTGGGCTACTATCTATATATATAATGGTAAACTGACTGACTGACTGACTGGGTGATATATCAACGCACAGCCCAAACCGCTGGTCCTAGAGACATGAAACTTGAAGAGTGTGTTCTTTGTGAAGAGTAAGTATCCACTAAGAAAGGATTTTTGGGAATTCCACCCCTAAAGGGGTAAAATAGGGGATGGAAGTTTATATGAAAGTTCGTCAGTTTTGAAGTTAGGATCTTCAAATTTTGTGTTTAGGCTGACGATTGAAAATTAGTATACGTGTCTCAGGGTTTTTGAGAATTCTACACCTGAAGGGTTAAAATGGGGGATGAAGGTAAGTAATCGGATATTTTTTGACATCCACTTGGGCGAAGCTGCGGCAAAAGCTAGTTTTTTATATTTTTAAATGTTTTTTTATTGGAATATTTAAAAATGTAAACACTATGTATGAAAACGAATAGGAGAAATAATAACATATTTATAGGTAAGTCTACAAAGCTATTCCATTATAAATGAAAAAGTTTCGCTTAAGTAGTTCAGTAACAGTGGTGAAAGACCTAGCACCAAGAGAGAAGACTCCATCGACACTAACACAGTTGCACAAAAAACTTCGCCATACAATGTAGGTTTAAATAAAAACTAGGTAAAGTCCGCGGGAATTCTGCCACTGTCAACAATGCCCGCTGCAAACAGAGGGAACTTTGGTAAAAATGCAATGTAATTAAACTGGGTGAAATACAAAATACAAGCACTTTTGAAGGAAGTCCGGCCATTGTTGCCTTTCCACACTCTGTGAACTTGAAGGGCGATGCTTGCTGAAATAACGTTTAATGAGAGCGGGGCTAGTACTTGTAGTTTATAAATAGATTATCATGTGCAGAAAATGTACGTGGATGAATTCTTTTCAAAAATGCTTTCTACATGGAAGTATATCCATGTAGAAAGCATTGCACATAACTGTAATTTTGCCGAGAGCAAATACTTGTGTATGAGGTTGGGCCTTTTACACAAATATTTGATCAGAGCAAAATTCGAACTCCTTTCTTAGTAAAGCAAGTAAGCAAGTATATTCTTATACTGTATGTTATATTTAAATTCGCTTTGTGTTATCGCTTATTTGCTTTGTGTCTTTTTAATGTATTCTATTTTCCCTTCTCTTCTTCTTCTTCTACACATTGTGTCTACATCTCTTTTTATCTACTCTCATCGACATAGGCCTCCCCCAAAAAGGGGGTTTCGCCATAATCGACACGCTTGGCAGGCGGGTTGGCGATCGCAGTACGGTTGTTATAAATCACAGAGAACGCTGCTGCCCATTCTCTGGTGACAATCAACATTTCCGGTGCTTTGCTCACATTTTAAACCTTGGTGTACAAGATTTATTAAAGACCTTAGCATTACACTGTGAGTCTGACACTAACGCGCAAGATCAGCAGTACGAAGACTATGCAGACGAAACTGAGGATGAGGAAGATGAAGAATCTGCACCAAATATTGCTGACTCGCGTACATCTGTAACAAAGTTACGCAGTATTTCCAGTAAAATAAAAAGAAGTGAGATAGTGAAGAAGAAGTTTCAGTCTGCTTGTGAAGCAGCTGGCGTGCCATCAAATCTAAATGCCATTCTTGACTGTCCAACGAGATGGAATTCCACATATGACATGATTGGATTTGGTTTAAAAGTGAGAGCGGGCATTGACATATTGTGCAGTTCTGTCACCGAATTAAATGATTTTCAAATCACAGCTAATGAATGGCAGGTACTCGAAAAATTACATAAATTTCTAATAAACTTTAAACTTTTAAGTACAAAACTTGGTGGAGACAAATATGTTATATTACCGCTAGTCATTGTATCATTCAATCTCTTGCTAGATAAAATTGAATCCATGGTAAAACAGTTAGATGAGAAACCTAATCGATCTGAAGTGGATGAAAGGCTCATTCTAGCTTTCCAAGCAGCTCGAGACAAAATGCTTAAACATTACAAGAAGAGCAACTGGATTTATTGTACTTCTTTAATTTTAGACCCAAGGCATAAGGCTCAGACTTTTGACCTGACAATGTGGGGGAAGCAACTTAAAACAGAAAGTCTGCGCAAGTTCAATGAACTTTATGAAGAATATAAAAGTCTACACTCACTGAACAAATCTCTGGAATTACCAGAAAAAGAAAATAAAGTATGTGATGAAGATGAAGACGTAATAGACTTTGATAAACTCTATGAATGTCCCTCGACGTCATCTGGATCTTGTCTTCAAGGCTTAGTGATAGACGAGTTGGAGGAGTACCTGAGAAAACCAAGAACTGCCAGCTCGGAAGACATTTTAGATTGGTGGAGGACGCATGAGACAGAGTATCCGATTTTATCGAAAATGGCCCGTGATTTTCTCTCAATACCTGCAACTTCAGTACCTGCTGAGAGGTTATTTTCTAAAGCATCATTAGTAATTAGAAAACATAGAAATAGGTTAAGTGATGAGTCAGCCAGATGGTTACTTTGTATTAATTCTTGGTCAAAAAAATTGATATAAAGTATCATAACCTAATGATAAAGCTGTTGATTTGTGTTGTATTTTATTTTTTATTCAAATAAATGATAAATCGTAAAACTCTTTTATTAAATTTCTTATAAGTTGAGGGTTCAATCTCTTTCTAGACAGATAAGTATTGTTCTTTAAAATACAGTCAAGTTATTGTAATTAATTTGTTTTTTTACATGTTTTAGCAAATGTAAGCTTATAAATCATAAATGTTTATTAAGAAACAGTTACTTCCATGGAAAACGACATATAGGTCAGTTGATTTTTCGAATTTCTTATCAAATCTTCAGTTATTTATTAATCTGCTTGATCTTTACTATGGCTATGTTAATTCAAGCTCACAATGTTCCAATTCTAATACGTTTTTCTAAGATTTAAAGTAAACTTTAATAAATAGTAATAGACTAATAGGTAATTGCAAGACTTGCAAGACTCTTGCTGCAAGACCAAGACCAAGACCAAGACTGGGAGCGCAAGACCAAGACCAAGACCAAGACCAGGTGTATTGGCGCAAGACCAAGACCAAGACTGGCTAAGTCTCGTCTTGTTCTTGCATTTGGGCAACACTACTGGTAAGTCCCTTAGTCTCCTCTCAGGTACATTGGAAGAGATTTCTTTAGAAATAAGCATCACTTTTGTACCTATTTTTCTGTTCCTCTCTTCTTTTCTGTATTTAGTGAGTACATAAACTGTTAAATAAATAAATAAAGAGCCAACCAAACCAGTGAGAAATCCACTGTCTATTATAGGCTAGAAGACTACAAAAATAAAGTAACGTAGGTATTACCGTACCAACATACAGTTTCATGGCTCCCGTAACTACGAGACGTTATTAAAACTATCGGTAGAACCATCCGAGGGAGTTCAATTTTTGCCAGGTCCGTAACGAAAGCGGTTAAGGCGTTTGAGGTCAGTCGAGTTGTATAAACGTCCAATTCGGCGGCAAATTTACAACTTTTTCTCACTTCCCTGTCTCAAGTCGGAGCAGTAAACTGGGAAGCAATCTCGCCCGACTACAGAGTTATTTCGCAGAATATTGCGGAGCGAGACTAATAAAATGACAAATGGCTGGTGTTTGTGCACTACAGAGCTGACATGAAGCAAGATGCATGCGGCGACATACTTTCCAAATGTATTTGCCAATAATTTGCATATAATGCGGTCTTAGTATCGATATTGAAATATATTGCGATCGTACGATGTAAGAAATATTGATGTGTCGGGTCCAGGTTCCGGTTGGGTGAGCATAATAGTAGTGTGTTCAGTGTAACCGATACCTTGGCTCGCTGTGCTCAAATTCTTGAGTAGAAGTGCTCTTACCCACAATATCGGCCGGCCTCTCCCAAACGTCTCGATTTCACCTCGGCTGAGGACGTCGATATGTTCTACCTGTGGAACCCTAATCCAATCTGTCCGTGTCTGTATGCACGTTAACGTATGTAGTATACTTGTATGTAGGCTTCATGTTGCCAACTATCGGTTTACAATTTATTTTGGATTTAAATAAGATGTAGTACAAGTAAAACTATAGGCTGACATGTAACATGCACAAGAACCACATCAAAACAGAAAAAAAAACTCCAAACAATCGAATTATTCCGACCAGAGAAGCGATTAATAAAGCCAAGTTCAATCACAGTTCGTTCGACCTCCGATTCCGTAAATAATTATGTCCTACGTACATACGTCAGTCACAAAGAAAACGTGCCTAACCAATAAAACGAAACAACGAGGCTATCAGAAACAGACGCAAGCGTCACTGCCGCTCTGACATTGACAAATAAGCCATTCTGAAAAAGATCCCATTTTCCCCAAGACCCCTACTACGTACGACTATTAATAACAATTAAAGAAACGAAAAGAGTGTTGAAATGCAAACTAATGACACGAATATTTCAAGAATGTTCGTTATTAAATTTGTGTCTTTATTAAAAACTGTCGTCGGCTTCAATATAGGTACGGCAGGTTTTTTCACCAATTTATATTTGCGCAAAGAAACGATCAATAATTGCCTCGATCGTTCGTGATTGGAGTTAATGTTACTGAATTTGAATTTCTATTACTGCTAGAACATCAACAAACGACCATCTTGTTCATATTATTCAACCTTGTTAACATATTCATTAACCTTTCTTGGAATAATACCGTTGGTTTCAGGTTTCATATAATCGGGAGAAACGGCTTGCCGTATAAAACCAGCGGTTTTAAAATGTATTATCTGAACGTGTTGAAATGTAATTTCGTTCATATTGATACAATGTGTGAAGTTTATATTTTTATGGAGTGAACGTGAGGCTATGAAAACGACATTCAAAGAACGAATGTTCGTTAAAATGGCTTAGCAATAAAGATTTTGTGGCCGCTAATGTGTTTAATCTTGTATAGATCCAAAGTTAACGATACGTTCAGGTAGTCAGGGAGACATTAAAATGCTATTTCGAATGAAGCCACATAGCAATAAAGTCTAGATCTAAATCCGTTCAATCGGTCAACAGACCGTTTTTGCGACGCGATAGGCAGGCGGCTTCCGAATTCAAATACAATCTATTTCCTATAACGTGCATCATGTGACGACTTTGTGGAATCGTTAAAGCTCCGGCGATATCAAAGGCGTGCAGCTAATGCAGGCGGTAGTCACCCGGCGGTAATATCGAGTTGCATGTGATTCGTGGAGAGAACTCGATATCTGTTAACGTTTACGCAAATTCCTGTAGTAGGCGCACTGAATACGGAACTGAGCCAAACGGAAGCCGTATTACGAATTTAATCTCGCAGAAATGTGGTATCGTGGAAATTGCTGCAACAAAGCCTCTGTTTACGACAAACGTCTAGAAGCAATATTACCTAGGGGAAAAATTTAGAACAGCTGTATTATAATATTTTCTACATGAGTTTTAAATGAAAATCTTAGAGTTCCGTTGGTAAGGATGTAACCTTATTCGTCTCGATGGTTCGACCGTTGCTCCAATGGCTTCTGTTCTCCGGTTATTCTAGTAGACTTTGTACATTGATTTCGTCTGCAAATAATATTGTTTTCAATTTGTATTGTTCGCGTGGTGAAATATAATAGCCAAGACATCAAACTGACAACAACAACAGATTTTTACGAATCAAAACATAATATGTATACATTTTGATCATGCTCCAATATTACATTCCCAAAATATAATATTGTAAAGGATGAAACATTACTATTTCCAGATGTTTATTGCAAGTTTGAATAAATAGGTATTTCTTACTTGTTACGGTAATATGAGAGCCGCAGTAGAACAGGCACAGAGCAATAGCACGTTGCAGCATGAGAAGTTTTCCAATCTAAGTTCATGGTACATCAGGAATTGCTCGCTTCTTACGTGCCGTTCTCAATGTAATTTTGTGTTTATACCCACCGTTCAGCCATCGGCGTAGCGTTCTTGCACCGCACCGGCGAATAATTTCGGTAATGAATACTGTGTGAAGAAGGCTTTTAACATAAACTCTTTTAGGAACCTCTTAAAAAGGAGCTTTTAGCGTGTTTTTTTTCAGTTTATTTCTGAACCCGAATGGGAGCAGGGATTCTAGTTAGAAGGTGGCTGACTATTCTAACGTAGCGAGATTAAAGGATGGCGTTATTCAGTATGTCAAGTCGGCGAGCGAAATGTTCTGTATAAATAATCCCGTATAAAGCCTTCACACAAAACGGGCGACACAAGTGGGGGGAAGGAGAGATTTATCCTCTTGAATCTAATCTTGCGGATGGCGAAAAGAGCAGTTTCTACAAAAAAAATTGTCTCAGTTGTCGTCTCGGGCGTCTCGCGACTGTATACATTGAGACAATTCCCGCCGTCTGCGCTCAACTCATCTGGCGTCCTGGCGATGATGCCATCTGAGCGCTCTTTAAAAACTCGTACAAACGTGAACTTATTTGTTGGTAGCATCTACACAGCCGCACCAAACTTAAGATAAGAAAATAGCGGTGAATACTCGTTTAACATGGTCTTACACTATTGTATTAATTTAAAAAATCTCGGCGTTTTTTTGTTGGCTTATGTTGTCACGCTGTAAATTCCTCCCCAGTTCTTTCCATGATCTATTTTCTTATAATCTAGAACAGCGATTTAAAATTAAAATACAAGCTTAATTTTAATTGACATAAAAGTCATGAAAGCGGCGTCTATTTTCATACTTTTGATAAATTAATGATCCCTGGACCCTTCTGTACCAACGTCCAATGAAAGCGATTCCGTCCAATTCTCTAGGTAATGAAGGAAGTTTGGATATCAAAAATCCGATTTCCAATTTACCTTTACCAACAAATACCCTAATAGGGCACGATATCAATTTTATTTGATTTTTGCTCCACGATGCGTAGCTCTAAGGTACAGTCAAGAAAGAAAGCTACCAATAAAATGAATATTAAACTTATACTGTCACTTACGGGATATCTTCCGTGATTGTTCATTATTTTGAGCTCCCGATATTTCGACGCTGTTGCAAGCGCCATGATTGCGGGTTGAATATCCCGGGTATATAATATGGGTATCCCGTAAGTGACAGTATAAGTTTAGTTATAAACCTTGAAAGTTTAATAATGCCTGTATTTATAATAATTCGTTGCACGCATCAAAGGTAATGCTTTAATAACATTGTAGCGTTGCTGTGACGGTCCATACCATATGCACTTCATCCAGCTTATCTGTGCAGGCGGGAAAACACAGAACTAAAAACTAAATGTACCAAGTTTGACATATCGATGCAAATTTTGTTGACGCTTAAAGTACTCAAGACTGATTGCAGATACAAAAGAAAAAAAAATGCCGTTAGATTGAACTGCTCACTTAAAATAGTCTTACTGTACCAAGATTTAATCAAGAAGATTAATCACTGTTTTAAGCTTTCACGGTTTACAACTAAACGTATACTGCCACTTACGGGATATCAAAATCGAGAAATATCGGGAGCTCAAAATAATGAACCATCACGGAAGATATTTTATCCCGTAAGTGACAGTATAAGTTTAAGAAGATTAATTTAAAAAAATGTCTGTAAACACATACAACACACGTTAATATTTAACTACAGTTACGTAACCTTTGTTGTTGAATGTACGGTTACTGTTCGACGTAGGTACTCTAGCAGAATTGTTTCCGAGTTAATTTAAGATTAAAAGGAAATAAAGGTGCACAGTGAGTTAACTCGCCCGAGGTGAACCAACTTTGTGATTAAGTGGACCAACCCACTCCAACACTAATTTTGTATGGATGGTCTGAACTCTGGATTAGTTTAACATTTTAAGGAAATATTTAATTTAAAAGTTACTTATTCGACCTGGTTGATTATTGCTGGTAATAATTTTAATTGTGTTTGATGTTGGAGTGTTTTTCGTTTACTTAGTTATTAATCAATGTTTTATGGATAAACTAGAGCCACGAAAATTTCGAATACAAACATGGCTTCAATTAGTTTCATAACGAAAATTGAAAATGCTCATAGTTTATTTTACGTAGGAGATGAATGCCTGGAAAATTAGTCATACTACCTACTTGGTTGCCATTTCTTTGGAAAAATATTGCGTAAATATGCATAAAATGTTTTTCAAAGTAGACCTGTCTTTTACATCTGATAGAACATATTTACTCAGTGCAGGGTTTCATCTTGATAATCATCATCATCATCATCTGCCTAGCCTTTTCCCAACTATGTTGGGGTCGGCTTCCAGTCTAACCGGATGCAGCTGAATATCAGTATTTTACATGGAGCGACTGCCTATCTGACCTCCACAACCCAGTTAGTACTGGGTAATACGATACCCCTTGGTAAGACTGGTTGTCAGACTTTTTGGGCCACTGACTACCTAACGACTGTCAAAGATCTACAAATGACACCCGGGACCAACGGCTTAACGTGCTTTCCGAGGCACGGAGGAATATATAATTAATATATATATTTCATCTTGATAATAAGGTTCCGTATTTCTGCATAAAGCTGTTCCTAGATATACGAGTATACTGTGCGATTTACTAAGAAAAACTTGCCGTAATATATGAAAGGCAAACGAAAGAAGAGCCTGCCTCCTTTCCTGGTAAAGCAAGAAAAACCACCGTCTAACTGAAGATATCAAAGGACTACAAGTCGCGAGTTTCCGAGAATTTTGTTATGTGTATATTTGAAATGGTGAAGGAAAACATATAAGTAGCGATGAAAATTGCGAAAGATACATATTTAGTTTTTTGAATCATTCAATAATTCTATAAAAAACAAAAACAAACTAGTGTTCTTATTTTTTATAGAATTTTATTTTTTGTTATTACTGGGTAGTAGTGGGTACTTAGTATTTTAGTAGTAGGTAGTGACATACTTCACTGCTTACTACTCAAAGAGAAGGAGGCTTGTGTCCCAGCAGTGGGAACATTCTAAGCGGATTATGAAGATGGCTTAGTTGGTGATTAAATAATAGTTTTACATTAAACTGTTGGAAACATAGATTGGGATAAGGGCAAGAGAATGATGATGTTGGAAACATAGATCTCTTTGAAGAAGTATTGTTAGTAGTTAGGATGCACCGTATTTTGGAAAAATCTAAAAGCCATACACCGTGTCGGTTTGATTTGTATTTTAATTCATTTCTACCTATTTAGTATTTTTTGGGCTTTGGAGTGTCACTCCAAAACCATCGAAAATCGGAATCATAAAAACGACAAATCATTCATAAATATTAGAATGAAAGTCGAAGCACTCAATGATCCATCTATGTACTCTTATATCTTTTCGAACGAGTGCCTTCAGTCAACAACGGTTGATACTGAATTAAAATTGATGAGAGAGAAATTTATTCAAGCATCTTGATTTCAGCATAAACCATAAATCATGCGGCTTGTAAATGTTTCGTGTTCTTACAAATTTTGTAATGGCGGATGAGAAAAGTCTTTTTCAAGGAGCTATAAAGCTTTTTGAATTAAATAAATGGTGCATGCAATGGTTGCATATTGTACAGCGCTGGACACTTCTTGAAACTTTCCAATTATCTAGACGTCACTTTGGGTGGAGATTGAACACCTAATGTTTTCCAACGTTACTGCCTAACTTTTTTTGATTGTATAAAATTATAACAATACAATATTATATTTTATGATTTAATTGACGAATATACTTTTTGTAAAGTTTTTATTCTGAAATAATTGAATTTATAAAAGTTTGCAAACAGTACTAAGGATGGGTTCTTGAATGATATTGAAACAGGCAGGAGCGATGTAAGCACTAAAACGTGGCAAAAAAAAAAACTATGAGTGCTAAAAAGCCTAGCTTTTCTAAACAATCGATCTCACTTGAGCCGTCAAACATCACAAGTACACAAGTGACTTTGTTTCCCTGTCATTCCCAAATCGGCAAGAAATCATACAACAAATATACGTACATATCAATGTGTCTATTTGTCACATCCATTTTGGTTGAAAGTAGAACCCTTGGGGGATAAAAATAAGTTTTTTGTTTTACGAATTCTATGTGAGTGACGCCCGGGGCGAAAGCTTATTATAGGAACAAGGCCGAGCAACGTGTATTCCATGCTCCGTTTATACTCAGATAAAAGGGCAAACACAATCACAATACCTTAAGTAAGGCGTTAAGCAATTTAATAGTTTCTCGAAACTTGTGAAAGTTAAACGAAGCTTCTCTTTGTGTTTTACCGAGTTAATCTGTTTTAACCTTTAATTCTAGATAAGCATCTCGTGTGTTAACAGTTGGAATGTTTGAGACAGGGCTGCCGATACGTAGTTCTGTAAGTTTGCCCGTTCTTAGGGCGGCGGCGGCGCGCAGAGTCTGCGTCGGGTCGACGTCGAGAGTCAGATTTATTTAGTCACGTAACCCCCGTCCGAACTCGCTTCTTTCGCGTAGTTTCTAATCTGCTATCAAACTAACTTTTTTATTACTTGGTAACTAGTAAACAACGCTGCAGGAGCGTCTGTTTCCCGTAACATGAGTTGGACGTAGGTAAGTCTAACATGAAGAAAATTTAAAGAATGGAAGCTTTCTTTTACTTAAATTAAATTAGTTTTTAAAACCACTTCTGTTCGTACTTAATAACTCAACACGAAAAGTTTCTCAACTACACTCTATCTTCATTATCATATTCATTTCAGCCAAAAGACGTCCTCTGCTGGACATAGGTCTCCCCGAAGTGTCGCCATTATCTATCTATCTGTCTATCTTAAAGAGCACTTTTTCACAAACCTTTTTTATTTATTATTCGATGAAAAATCTATAGGCATCATCTATTCAATAAGTAAAAAGCCTCTTCGATAGATTGTAAATAGCCTCTAATCGCCATTGAAAATCGCGGCTGAAGAAAAAATACATGATTGAAAGTAATAACGTTTTCCATTTTAATCATGATTTTCCTAAGGGGAGCGGTGAAAAATTGTGAAATCGAATCACGATTGCGGACGTGAGAAAGTAATCAAAATTTATTATTCTTCTCTTCAATGTCGTTGACGTTACTTACAAATCGAATATAAGATTCATCTGTGTTTCACTTTTATTATTTCTGCGTACGCAGCTTTGTGCTTTCGTGCGAAACCTCTAAATGAAAATAGCACAGAATTACTCCTCACCACTAATTTTCGCGGCGAAGTGGTGTTCCGTGTTTTCGTAGGAAACGTCAATTGAAACAATTCGGTTTTTCGTACATAATGCACAGGAAATTTTCTTAATTTTAGTTCAGTAGCTGGATAGCACTTTACCAAATGCACTAAAACTTTAAAGAAGTGGTACAGTTAGATCTGGTTTGACTTGGAGCGTTGAAACAGATAATTTAAAACAGTCAGATAAAATAATAGTGCCTACACAGTACGTTTCAAAACAATAATTTAAAACAAAAGACATTCGCATAACTGTCATAACACGCAATACTAAGCAGATTATCAACACCTCCAGAACAATAGTCTTACAACAGAGAAAGTTGTGATCAACGTATTGTATACAAACTATTTCGAAAGGTTTGATACGCAATCGGAGTCGGCCCATGAATAAAATTATGTAACTCGTCGAAATATTCAGCATTACCCGTCGCGTTGGTGTAGGGGCTGCTATTGCTCTACAGGGTGTAGTTCCTTTCATTTTAACTTCCACAACGATGTGAAAATATTTCTCGAGGCGTTTATTGCTAGCCAGAGAGTTGCGGTGCGGACTGGAGCCGGGATATAGTTACTCAGTTGAGTTATTATAACTACTCTATGTAACCTTGGCGGGTTTTATTAATGCAGGGTGTGTTTTTACCTGGTTGGCTTTGAGATGGAAGATGGGAATCGGCTTATAGTTAATGTTTTGTTAGTAAGATAGGATTTTTTGGAGATTGTTTATGAAAGGGTAGAAAACCCGTGGGTGTACTAAGTAATAGTAGTTTTTTCTGTTCCCATATAATGTACGAGCTGTTTCGACCTTAGTACTTAAAAGTAATACACTCGCCTGGTGTGCTCGATTATGCTATTAATTATAAAAGACAAGATTCCAGAGCATGAGGTCCTGGGTTCGATTCCCGGGTCGGGAAAAGTAATATTGGAATTTTCACGCCCCTTATTACATAAGACTTAAACAAAACTGCCGAAAAGTGGGTGTAGTATTAGGTACACTGAAAATGCGTGGGAACGCGACCAATAAATTAGGGGTTGAACAATCGACACCCACAGTTGCGTCCCGCACGAGAGGCGCCTCAATTTGACTAAACCTTTACAATGACATAATACCTAATAACGAGGCTACCGACATTTCAACAAGCAGGAAATGTCAAGGACATGCAGTCCTCAACGTACCTAATAATTATGTCAGTTTTCCTCATGTAATTACAAATCTTGTAGCTAACAAGTTTTTTATAAACAAGTATTTAAATGTAGATTACCCATTCGTCTTGGCAGTGTTGAATCTATCTTAGTAAGATGAAAACGTTTATTATATTGTGTGTTGTCCTGGTAGCTAGGATTCATGCCGAAGTGAGTATTTCATAGTTATATTGGGTTGCACCAGATTGCACCAGATTGCACTATCCCGTCACCCAGTCACTGAGTCACTCTAACTCGTTGGTCTAGTGATCGATACTTGTATTGTATTGTATTGTAATATACTTGCTTCGCCCTTTCATGCATCTGAATAAATAATTCAAAAACAAAATAACAAACTTGGCTTTGATTTTAGTGACGATTTTTACCAACTTAACAAATCAAATCATAAATCATTTACGATATTTTTCGCTTTCAGTTCGTCTCACCTTTTCCAATGGAATATGATCAGATCGTAGATGCCTGTCGTATTGAAACCAGTTACACAGACGAAGTGGTAGCCAAAGAAGAGGAAAGCTATTTTTCCGAAAACGGTGGGCTCAGGATATTCAACTATTGCTTCCTAGACAAAACTGGTTTCGTGAGTAGAGATGGGAAGTTAAATGTCGATGATGCTTTAGCTAAATTAACCCCTAGTTTACTTAAGGATTTAGTGGAAAACTGCAATAGTCGTAAAAAGAAGGATCCAGAGAGAGTTTTCGCTAAATGTTTCCACAGGGGTGTATCGACTTACAAGCGTTTATCAGAATTGTGAGTATACTTTTTTTGTTAGCGTTGTCTCGGATTTTTAAAAAGATTTTTAATTTTGGCCCAAAAAGTCTGACAACCAGTCTTACCAAGGGGTATCGTATTACCCAGTACTAACTGGGTTGTGGAGGTCAGATAGGCAGACGCTCCATGTAAAATACTGGTATTCAGCTGCATCCGGTTAGACTGGAAGCCGACCCCAACATAGTTGGGAAAAGGCTAGGCAGATGATGATGTCTCGGATTTTTAAGGCGCTTCTTAAACTCAGAGGTTGCTTTATTGTCATTTGTTGGTTTGTTGATCTCGACGGGTTAGCCTCTACTTAAATATGTGTATATACCTCTTACAGTAATTCCGTCATACGCGGCTTTGCCAAAAACCTCACTCCGATCGTAGATGCCTGTCGTATGGAAACTGGTTACACAGACGAAATGATAGCGGAAGAGGAAAAAGGCGATTTAAAAGAAGACGCAAGGCTCAACAAATTCAATAATTGCTTCCTTGACAAAACCGGTTTCACAGATTATGAGAAGTTTAAAATCGATACAATTTTAAAAAAGATCGCCCAAAACAATGTTACGGAAATTATCGAGGTCTGTCGATCGAAAACTGTTAAAAAGATTATTCCGGATAGCGCCCCTTATTTCTCCGCCTGTCTTCACCTGGGAGTATCGGACTATATTCGGTCTATTAAATTGTAAGTACAGTTTTTTATACTAACTTTTTCACGTTTAGCCTAGTGGCATGACCGCCACGTCATAGTTCTCGACTTCGAACCCAGTAAGACACGCACCCCTGATTTTTCGAATTAATGTGCGTACTGTATAATTCACTTGCTTTGGTGAAAGTAAACATCGAGAGGTAACCAAACCACCATGTCTGAGAGATATTTCTCGACAGCATGTAAAGCCAAATCAGAGGCCCCATGAGCGGCATAGAACTCTGACACCAGATTAGGCACTAACCACACGAAAAACAAAGACGTTTTGGTAAGGCACTCCTAAGCGCCGTGTCGACGGCGCGTTCGTGTTCCACGCGTGCCTCAAAGAGATATCAGCAACCAAGTAGGGGTCCGCATGGGCCGATGCCTGCTAGGGCTGCGGGACTGTTCGAAAGAGATACCGTGGCCCTGGAACACAAAGGGCAAAGAAGGAACATGGATGATGATTTCCCAACCGAAAAAAAAAAAAAGGAACTCCTAAGTAGGCGATATTTTCCTGACATTCTGCAGTGGTATTTCTTTTCCAGCAATATTTTAGATGTTGTCCGACAATACTCGTACGCCCTAAAAGTAATAAGGTACATACTTCTAAACAACTGTATTGCGGTAAAATTATTGTCCTCCACATAATTGTATCAATGTTGGTTTATCGATCTCAAAGGGATCCCTGTACTAATATGTTTATATTTTCCCTTACAGGCGGTCCTTCCCATCCGGTGAAAACAACCTCGTCCGTCAGATTGTAGATGCCTGTAACACAGAAACTGGATTTATAGACGAAGTGCGTGTCTATGTAGGAGGACGCAATTTTACTGAACTGAAAGGCCTCAGGAAATTCAACGATTGTTTCTTAGAAAAAACCGGCTTCATCACCAGTGATGGGAAATTAAATATCGATGGGGCTTTAGCAAATCTCGAGCCTCATTTTGCTAAGCCCATTGTCGAGCACTGTAAGGCAAATATTATTTTAAAGTATATTAAAGAAAGCGTTCATGATTTCTCGACCTGTTATCACCATGGAGTCCAGAATGAAATTAAAAGTAAATTCGGATTCACAAATTATTGGGAAATGGGTGTACCTGGTACTTCTTTTGCAAAAAATGTTTTTACTACTGCATATATTGATGATGATTTTGATCATTTACTAAGCAAACGCGCTGGATTTATTTGAGTGTGCTCTACAACAAGAATCAGAAAGATGTGATCATTTTTAAGGAACAACTGAAAAACTTTCTCTTTAATAAATACTTTTTCTTTCTTTCTCCTTAAGACCAATACCGTAATAGCAAAAAAAACATCAGCTAGCCTATCTTAATCATCTTCCTGCACTTGTCTCATTCTACTTGGGATCAGCACAACACGTTTTCTTCTTACATTCTCCTCTGTTAGACGTCACGACATCATTTACTTCTTTCTCTTTCATATCATACTTTACATAATCCATCCATATTTTCTTTGATCTTGCTCTCCCTCTCCATCCATCAACATTTGCATTCATCACTGTTTTAGTCGCATGTGTTTCATCCCTCCTCATCTCGCGTCCGTACCAAGACAGATGATTCCCTTTCAAGTTCCCTGTTACTGGCACCACTTTCAAACTTCCTCTAATATACTCATACCTTACTTTATCACTCCACGCATTCATCACAACATTCTCATCTCCTTTAAATACAATCGTTTTTCATCCATCTTCTTCACAGCCCAGGATCATGGACTTGTATAGTTTCCCTTTTAACTTGAAGGGCCCGTGGGTCGCAAGTTGTTTCAGTGAGCTGTCGTCATTTCATCCATCCTGAGTCGATGCGTTACGCCTCGGTTTATTTCCCCTTGGACAAGCGATCTTCAACACTTACTCGAATGATGTTGGTCCCATGGAGGATGTTGTTCAGTTTGAAAGTCTGAACCACACCTTAGAGGCTGTATTTAGGCTAGCATAGCATCAATTTAGTTCACCATCAAGGCCGTGTTTGTCACTGCAGTATGGCATCGGCTCATTTAACATTCCCCTGATTAGAGGATCTTCTCTATTTATAAATTGAATTAAGTACTAATAACACTAACATGGCATATAGGCACAATCTGTTACTAACCACTAACATCTTATGGACTGACATAGGTCTGAAAAAAAAAATATAAGTGATTTAGATAAATAACATCACGCTTGTAATCCCCGAAGGGTTGAGCAAAAGTGTACCTAAAAGTGTGATACCCCAGGGACTCCGTGGCTGCTACTGAAAAATTCCTGATGGAAATCTCAACAATACTTCGCCCGACCTAGGAATCAAACCCAGGACTGAATGCTTAACTGTGCCGCTGACGACCTCGACCTGTTGATAATTGTTTGCATCATTCACCCAGTGTTTTCACAAAATCTATAAATATTTTTAGTCTTTGGTAAAAATATCAGTCCCTTTGGCACCCCTGGGCACAGTTGTGATCATTTTTAACTGTTTACGTGCTATGTTCTTTATATGGGCTCAAAATTACGTTATTTCTCTTTACATATTTCTAGCATTTTCGTTTTTCTGCGAACGAAGTTACCAAATAATGTTGATATTTATAAAGTAATAAACATTACGCCAAAGGTGTATCTTTTTTCGTCATTACTGTCTACCTAGCTTTTTTCCATTTGTATAATAGGTGTAATAAGACCCTTAACGAAGCCGAAAGGCACTTAGGCCGTCATTGCGATATTTTTGTTCTTGACCGTACCTGGGAACCTTCTAGTTACCTAGAGACATTGGAGGACAAAGTTCAAACTTTTTCACATTTTTTTTATAAATTACATGTGTTTAATGTTATAGTTACTTTAGCTTAAATACTCCCATGACCCGTTTACTATTCAATGCATTCATCAGTACAATGTTTTGAGTGCGTTAGATTGAGTTCTATCGTAAACCGTGATTTTCGACCCCAAAAAAAGAAAAAAGTCGTTTCCCAGCAATCGTTTTTGAGCAGAGTAAAGAGCTACTAAGTTTGATGTACAGAATGATTGGTTGACGGGTCCGTTTACACCTTGTACGAGTATTAGTGCGACTAAACGGTGGTTCTTGTGAAAAGTGTAGACAGCTGCGTTTTTTTTGTTCTTATTGGGTTAATAGTGCGTCAGATGATACATGTGAATTGTGGAGAACCAGACATTCAATTCCTCCTCATATCATTAATCCAGCAGAACATTTTCCTGCTGGACAGGAACTGCAGTGGTCAATTTGGAAATCTCTTAACCGTTTGCTGGCCCAGGTTGCCCGCTGTGGAAATAATCTGGCCAAATGAGGTATCGTTATCAATGCCAGTATTTAGACCCTTTTCTTTTTTTTTTTTTGGGCGGAGCGGAAGGGATTGTCAGACTTGTACTGACTAAAACGCATCCATGTTCCTTCTTTGCCCTTTGTGTTCCAGGGCCACGGTATCTCTTTCGAACAGTCCCGCAGCCCTGGCAGGCATCGGTCCATGCGGACCCCTACGTGGTTGCTGACATCTCTTTGAGGCGCGCGTGGAACACGAACGCGCCGTCGACACGGCCTGTCGTCATAAGACGGCCGGACGGCGAGCTAGCCCATAACTCGCCGACCACAGGCCCGCGCCTACGGTGGCCGGGAGCCACCACGTGACCCCCGACGCCCAGGGCGTCTCCCGCGGCGGCTGGGACGTGAGGTTCTTTCCCTCTCACGTCCCACCACCTCCTTCACTAGCATGACTGCTTCGCAGAAGGTGGTGACGGCTTCCCATTCCCTCTCGCTCCGGACCATGGCTTGAACCAGGGCCTGACGCGAGAGATTGCCGCCGCAAATCGCCGCTACAAGGACACGGCGGTGCTCCGCCCAAGCGGGGCAGACCTCTACGGTGTGCTCCACCGTGTCCTCCGAACGATCCTCGCAGTGGAAACACCCGGGCGTTTCCTCCCGCCCGATTCGAGTATTTAGGCCCTCAGGATATGTCCCACCTACTTTCTTGCTCGTCC
This sequence comes from Noctua janthe, assembly GCA_910589295.1. Lineage (NCBI taxonomy): Eukaryota > Metazoa > Arthropoda > Insecta > Lepidoptera > Noctuidae > Noctua > Noctua janthe. Next base: position 8,734,500 of record OU342561.1, read on the forward strand.
CATAGGATCTAGCCACCTGCACCTTCCAGGATTTAAACAAAGCCAACGAAAGAACTGTGCAGGTGGCTATAGACTGTACCTATGCTGGATTGTGGAAATAATTCTTAGAAATAAATCAACTATCAGTTTCTGAGGTCGAAGCCAAACTGTGACGAATTGAAATCAAATCAAATTGAAGGCAAAGCGTCGAATTGAAAACTTGCTTTCTTATTTTCGTGTTTTAATAAGTTTGTTATCAAAAATTTCGCCACATCATGTACATACCTATGGCTAGTTGCGAATGACAAAACGACCACGGCCATTATACTTAAAAATCTTTAGACCAAGAAAATTCTAAGAAATATAGAGGAAGAATATTGTTTATAAAAATGAAAATCGCAGTAAAGTTGTGATAGAAAGTCAAAGACGTGGATTTCCTTGAGATACCTGAAGTATTTTACCGTGTTTGCAGTTGGACATGCAGACTTACCTTCTCCCCTGGGGCAAGAACTAAAACATATCACACCGAACAATGTATATCGGTTTCCTACTTATTTTTATATCTACTATCAGTTTTAGGTTAACACAACATGACATAACATCACGCCTGTAATCCCTGATGGGTTAGGAAGATGTGTACCTAATAGTAGAACCACATTTCACTAGTTATGTTTAATTCCCAGATAATAGGGCGAGCCTATTGCCATCAACCGGGCACAAATCCAGACTGCGTGGCTGCTACTGATAAATTACTAATGGAAAAACCCAATTACAATTTGCGGGAATTGAACCCCGGACCTCACGCTCAGCAGACGCGCTTGCGACCACTAGACCAAAATTGTATAATGTCCAGTCAGTTTTTAGGTTAAAATAGCGTAATAATTTTTCTTAAAGGCAACATTGCAGCTACCAAAACTTTTGCACGTTTCCATAATAATATAAAAGCAACTGTCACATACTGAAACGTATACTTCTACTACATCCACTCGCGGTTTCAGCGTGTCTATTCAAGTAATATAACTTCGTTAGATTTAGATGCCATAATTTCGGAAAAACGAGGGATGAAAACTTTTATAGCTTCGAAAGCTTTTAACGCGGGATGGTGTATCGAGAATGCTATATTTTTAAAGTATGTTCACTGTAATAGCCCGAGGAAACTTTTAGTGTGTTTTCTTTTGCTTCTTCAGTAAGTAATTCTTGTTCATAAGAAACAATTTCGACTGACAAGTTAGATTAATATTGCACAGAAAATAAAGTAAGACGCAAATGCACCACAATAAATAACAGCTTTGACTAAAAGAAATTGTATCGGTTGTAGATTGAAAACGTAGTAGTTGTACCCACTACATTATCGATAGGTAGGTACTTCGTTATTATGCCGCCTCACTGGGCACCAAGTACTGAGCACAGCTCCGTTGGTAAGTACTGGATTCTCGACAAAAAATAGAAAAAATATTGCTGTTTCATTCATAGCGTACCAACGTTGATTGTCGGAAAGATTCTTGTAAAGAAAAATCACTGGCAGACGCTGCAGTCACAATTCCAGCCCAACACACTTACTCACGGTGGTAAGACTTTCTGGAAAGTAGGTTAGATAAAAATGATGTTAGAAATATATCGGGTTCCAACTTTGTTAATACTTTCTTTGGATCATTAAAACTTATAATCAGTGTAAGAGTTACTTAATTGTAAAGGATTTTCTTTAAGATAACGAGGTAGGCTAACTACTTTTTGTTCGACAATTCTGTGCTTAATAAATATTTAGTACTTATAAACTTGAAGGTGTGATGGATAAAAATGGGGATTTAAGTATTTTTTTATTATCATTTTTATAACATCTCATGATCATATTTTTACTATCTTTTCTACGATGATAGCAATGAAAATCACACAGTAGACTGTAAAAATATACGAGGCACCGTTATCACGATTTAAACCACAATCAAGTTTATACACAAAGGAGAACCGCCAAGCTTTACCAGAAATTAAAATTCCACGCTTAAGCCAAGTACTAAAACAGATTCGCGGCAAGTTCGCCTTAATTCTCTTCGCGTGCCGACTTACCTACGTCCTAATTTATTGGAATAGTAGAACAAGGAAGAGTTCGATCGGTACAATAAATTTCAAATTTCATTATTTGAAGAGGAAGTCGCGAGTTGCCAATTGCAATTTGGTTTTCCGATCACGTCTCCATACTATTGGTGAGGATATTCGAGCCACCTGTGCCCGTACTCTATGAGGCTTTAAACGCGCCTCTGCTCTTTCGATAAACCGACTGTGAAATATTCGCGGTGTACGCCAGACGCCGCATTTCCTTATGAATGATACATGCCACACCGGTCGCCGTTTTCTAGCTGCAAACGTTATCGAACCACTCGGATCTGGCAGTCAGTGCATAATTTCTAACTCCACTGTGAAATCTGACTCGGTACCAAGTGTTCATATAACTTAATAACTTTGTATAAAGCTCGCCAAGTTATTTGTCACCTCCGGTTGTTGTCCGCAGGGCATAGTATCGCTTTGTCGGAATATACAGTTCGAGACAAATCTCATAAGTTATTAATAAGTAGGTAATTGTTGGCTATTGTTTGTTTATTTATTCTCGACTATAATAACATGACTCGAGACGAATTGGACTTTATTTCGTATCGTTAAACTTGAGAAAATAAATGAATAAACATATCCATAACATACCTATCTATATTTCGATATACTGTATTACTGAGTATCTAATGAGGTCTTTTTATGCGAGTTGTTATTCTTGACTCCTAACAAGGCTTCTAGATTTACGGACACACACAACAAAATAATCCGCCTTATCAGACGTCTAATCATGCTTCACATTCAAAATGGTAACAAGGCAATTAATTTTAAGTTGCCTACTAGCTACGCGAGAATCTAGCTAGCTACTCAATATATCATTAAAGCGTTGGCTGCTAAAATGTGCCGAGAGCAGTATTAAAGTAATACAATGGCAGCTAATTCTGTGTATAGTTACGTAAAAAGTTGGCGACGGCGGCGTGTGGTCGCGACCGTATCTCAAATTAAATCTCACCAACAAATCTTCGCGGGGGGATGAACCGCCGCGACCCTACCATCGACCTTTTATATTCGCTTTGAATTCCCCTTTAACTTTGCGTTTGAAGTTTTTCATATGGAGTTGTTGTAGAAATAGTTTCAAGTTTGTTTTGAGACTAAGAAAGTTAATAAAGATTCACGCAGAAAAGAAAAATATTTGAGACTCGTGATCGTTTTCCAACCTTTTATTTTTCGTTAACTTTTCCATTTGGACCAGAATATCTGCAGTAAGAATTTATGTCATATAATGACTTATTAACGGGTTCTGGTCTGGACATAGAACACCAATGGACGTAACAGCAATAAAAATTACATAATATTTCGAGGTGTCTCGTCTTTCGCAAAGTGTTAATTTTATCGTCGCCAGTTCAACTCAGTTTGTGTTGCGTGGTAGGGGCTCAAGCTCGCGTCCTGGTTGCCTGCGAACGTTCGGAGTCGCAATTTGTTCCCGTACAGCCTTAAAAATCCGCATTTTATTGTTCCGCCTCTCATTTGAACTGTGTTCGCAAGGGTCTCAATGAGCTCACCCATGCAAAACTTTTGTGTTTTTATAACTGAACAAAGTAATAATGTTAGTCTGTTTGGTAGATTAAATTGTCACAATATATTTCTGTAATTAGTGAGTGCTTTGCAAATGTCAATGCATAATTAAAATTAGATGAATTTATGTTGATATTTAACAAATTACTCCCATGGGTGTATGCGTGGGTAGGTACTGAGTCTACACGCAACACAATTAGAATTTGAACGGTTCACAAACAAAACTTTAATTACTCGTCTATTGAGGTCAAAGAATGGAAATAGATGTTAATTAAACCATTTGTGAGACACCTTGCGTTAATTTTGATGTTAATAAAAAATGTTTGTACAAAAATTTACAAAATTAGAAGGTGAAAACAAAGACCTAGGCTAAGTATTTTTAAACGAAGTGAATTTTACAATAACGTAGTTGGCACTTTGTTAAATAGAATTTGTCAAAACATTTAAGAACGAATTTCTTAAAAATTCCAACGACACTATCACTAAGAAGAGCCTCTTACCAATTTTTATTTTATTTCAGGCAGATTTTGAGGACATATAAATCCTTTACATTAACCGAGAAACATACTCTGAGTATTTGTATGGGAATTGGAGAAACATACATACCTGAATTATGTAGGTACCCATGTAATATCTGGATACGATAATCAATGACCAAATGACGATATTTTCAGCCTGAAGTTATACAGCAGGGTCAAAGGTCACATTACGGAAATTAATCCGATAAATAATATCCCATTCCTGATTTCACACGATTAATTTTCAATTTGTAATTTTCAGAGTTTTCCTTTTTCGTATATCTTGTTTAATTTATAAACAGATTATTTTAACATCTCGATTCAGGTTTTCATTAAATACCTACGTGTTTTAATCGATATGACATGAATATTTTACGTTGATAGAGTAGGTAATTCAATGTATTTGTCACTTGGTACTTTATGAGTAGTAGTAGTAGGAGGAGCTCGTGGCTAAATAATAACAGCCGCTCGGGTCGATCTTTAGGTTAAGCCCTGCTTGCCTATGTTGGTCTGTGGATGGGTGACTGCCCATTACATACCGAGTTTCCTTCGTGCCTCGGAAAGCACGTAAGCCGTTGGTCCCGGCTGTCATTTGTAGACAGTCAGTTTTGTTGACAGTCGTTAGGCAGTCAGAGGCCCAAAAATTCTGACAACCAGTCTTACCAAGGGGTATCGTATTACCCAGTACTGGGTTGTGGAGGTCAGTCGCTCCATGTAAAATACTGGTATTCAGCTGCATCCGGTTAGACTGGAAGCCGACCCCAATATAGTTGGGAAAAGGCTTGGCAGATGATGACTTTATGAGTAGTAAGTACACCTCTGCCTAACCCTTCGGGGATTACAGGCGTCACGTTATGTGTTACATTATCACTTGTTTGAAAATAAAGTTGAATAAAGCCATGGCTTTAACTACCTACTAGCTTTAGCCATCGCCTTCGCTCGCATTAATTTAGAAATTGACAATCAATTTGGGTTGTACTCTGCTTGTAATAATATAATTCAATCATGATTCGAAAGACACTTCTATTACCATAAGAACATTATTGTTGTTTTCCTCAGGAACAGTACTTTTTTTCGGGATGAAAGGTATGTCCGTTTCTGTACATCTGACAACGTATATGCATAATTTCAGGATGATCGGTTCAGTGGTTCAGTCGTGAAAAGGTTACAATCAAATTTACTTTCGCATTTATAATATTAGTATGGATACCCTAAATCCTACTGTGGGTACGTTCGCTTTGCAAACTGAGAAGTCATCAATCCTACTCCGCCGTCACTCGTAGAAAATAGTTTCGCTACTCATTACCGTTTCTGACATGCGCATAAATACACTGTGATGCATTATGACGTCATACACAGGATACACATTTGCAACGTTAGAGAAATAATTAAAGGATCCTACCTATTTACAAACGCATTCTACAATTTCGAGCCTCCGAATGGAACATAAATTATTTGTAGATATAGTTTCGTGCAGTGTTTCTGTTATTATTTTCATAACTTATTATTTTTGTGACGCAGCTGTTACTATTTTAATCTTAGCAAATCTTTGCGATGTTTTCGAGCATATTATTTGGACAGCGGCGGCAGATGGTTTAGTTCAACTAAATATTTTTCGGCATATAATTAACAGAATTAATAATTTAAATGCTGACGGGCTGCTGAATTTTCAGGCATGTTACCCAATAGTTAGATTTCTAAGGTGCAGGATAAATAGCGAAAAGTTTTAAGTAAGTTAACATGAGAAACATGGCTAAAAATAAACACATAACATCACGCCTGTAATCCCCGAAGGTTTAGGCAGAGGCGCACCTAATGTTACACCCACATTTTGCCAGTTTTGTTTAAGTCCCATGTTACAGTAGGCGAGCCTATTGCCATCAATCGGGCACAAATCCAGACTCAGGCTGCTACTGAGAAATTCCTGATGGAAAAACCCAAAAACACTTGCCCGACCTGGGAATCAAACCCAGGACCTCATGTTCAGCAGCCGCGCTTGCGAACACTATACCAACGTGGCAGTAAAATAAACACATAGAAAGCTTATGTTAGGCATTATGTTCAAAATGAAGTTGCCAATAAAGTTCCAGCAAATACTATTTGAAAACCCAAACGTAGACACTCCTTTCCTTAAAAAAAAGCCTGTAAGTCGACCCCTTACTTACATTAACTTTCTATCTATCGAGCGAATGACAAGCCTAGTCCACTATAAACCTTTTATTCCAGGCTCAGTATGATAAATACACGAATAAGTTGCACGGTCGAGTCTCGCTGACACACAAAGTGAAATAAATTGTATGAGTTGGTCGTTGCGTGCGATCGCCCACGACTGCTGTCCGCGCCCGCGCCCGCTCCCTCTCCGCCGCCGGACGAACGTGCACCTGTCAATTCCTTTCCAAACTTTTATTTTTCTTCATTCAATTCAGCTGGCATTTGGAATCGAAAATTTATCTCTATGTAGTTAAGAATGGCGAATTTGTAACGTGGCAACAAATCAATCATGATCTATCGGTTGATTCAGCTGGTTTATCTGTTAAAGATTATTAAGAGTGATGGTATTCGGATAAAGCTGTTTTTAATGTGTTGAATTTATTGTAGTAGCCTAGCCTAAGTGTTCATCCATCATTGATCTATCAGTCTCAGATATTTGCTCGAAATTGTTAATAGCGCTCACGACCTCTGACAGTTAAACCTCTTTCGATTACTTTATTTGGATACGATTTCCAAAAAAACAATTCCCAAATGCGCCTTGCGTGATTGTTTCCAGCTTGACAAGCTAACAATCAGGCTTTCAAAGCGTTTATCAACCTTCAGATAAAAACTCAGTTAAAAAAGGAATGCATACAAATGACGTCACCGAGAGGAATAAAATATTAAAATTGTGAAAAGAGGCCGTATTACGGACGATTCCCACCGAGATTCGGATCGCGCTCGGAACAAACAACGTCAGTGGGGCCGGGCAAAATGGAGCGGATAAAATGCGCCTATCACAGCGTTCTTCAAGCACCTCTACATAAATTGCCCGAGCTTAATATACCTGCGGTATTTTTACGTATAATTGCAAAAAATATTTATTTTTGAGGTTGATGTTTATCGGATTTATTTATACTTCCACACTTAATAGGATTCAACAGGAGATTATATTTTTTTCGGACTTTTGATTATTGATCAATTATAATTATCTTACAAAAGAAATAAGTTATAGTGCCCGACAATTTACGTGGTTTCAAAATCGAGCATGTTTGAATATGAAATTTTCAGTGTTAACTTACGATACCTAAACGATATGTGGAAAACTGGGATAACAGTACCTACCTCTGTGTACCTAGCAAAAATATATCGGACAAATTGCATTCAGTTAGCTTCAAGTATAAAAAAAACCGTTACTGAAACAAAATCTCCAATATTCAACTGCCTAAAGCAGAATTTTAGATTTCCTTAACTTTTAGAATCGAAATACACGGCGCACGATGAAAATTTGATTAAAACTCGTTCTGTAGTATTACCAAAGAGAATACGATCAAGTTCGAATTTTCTAAAAATACTTTCCCTGATCCTATGATTCAATGGAACCACATTTTTGCAAAATTACCTATCACGTAAAATGTGAGCGAATGAAATTGACTTCTTTATTATTTCAATTTCGGAGACTCACGAGTCACGCCGACTCTATTCCTTCGGAAAAAGTTATAAGTATTATTTTATTACATCAGCGTAATATCTGCTCGGGGTACAGTCACGAACAGACCCCTTAACCAAATTAAAATCCGGCAATAGACCTCGAAAAAGAAAAAGACACCATTAATAAAAGTTCCCCCGCCACGCTTCGTTAGATAGTGTTGCCATCATGAAAATTAATTACCCCAAATCATCAGTGTAATTTTTAACTGGCCAGAAGTGTTGCCAGCTGTGACAGATGTAATTACTTATTGCCGATGCGAACTCGCCATAAATGTAATTGGCTCCATCGTACTTTAATGGACTCGCATTAATACAAATGGATTAAGTGAGATTTTATGCATCCGTTGCGGATTTAAATATTAAATTTTGCGCTGATCTATAGCTTGACATGCCATGCCGTAGTGAAACCAAATGTTCGAGAGTATCACAGGTTTGTATGCCTAGGTTTGAAATTAATTGATGGGTATTGGATTACCTTATTGATAGCGGGATGGATCATGAATGCAAAATGCCATTTGTTTGCGAGAAAATGGGTGAAAATTTAATACGAGGGTAACTTAAAATTTAGTTTACCAGGCCCTGACAAAGGGATCTACAAATACTTATTTATTAACAGTGTTTAATTACACTTTTCCTAATTGGTAGGTACATTACCTCCTTTTGTTTGTTTCTAAGACAGATTTTCCTTTGATTCAACTCTATGACGTCTTGTTACTGAAACATAATTAGAGAGCGCGGCCATTTTAAAAGAGCGAAACGACTACAAAACGTTTCTCAGGTGTACACAATATAAAAGTCCTCTACAATATTGTGTTACAACACCTAATTACTGCCAAGCAGCAAAGAAGAAAGAAAATGTACACCATTGTAGTTACCTTAGCCTTTAACTGGTCGTTTTTGTTCCAATCTACGCAAGAACTTGACACAACTAAACGTAGTTATAACCTGGCAACAAAATATGACCGTAGACCGTGGCAAATCGTGACGATCAGCACCCCAATTACATACAGTTTCTACCAAAACCCGGAGGATTTTGATAGAAATTTCTAATCCATTGTGTTATAACTTTGAAAAAGTCTGCTAGTCAACTTTTCTAAATAACGCAGTGAATGTTGTTGAATTGTCAAAATGAGAGCCGTAGAAATTGTAAGAGTGTTGCGCAATTACACCACTGAACTAGTTTGTGGGGCACACATGGCCGCATCGCACTAGACTTGAGGTTTGAAAGGAAGAAGGGGGTGGCCTTGGCTCAGCTGAAGAACATTTACCTAGTAAAATCAGTCAACTTATCACACACGGTTCCTCTCTGTGCTGTAGTCTCAACGTAACTAAAAAAATGACTGAGTTAGTTTATATCTTCTAAACCCATCCAAAAGTGGTACTAACAGGTCGATTCTACCACATAAAGTACTTTTCCAGATTTTCTCCCTTTATTTACTTTTACTGCCAGACATGCTCATAGGCTCTCTAATGACCATACTTAGCAGATTGATATGTTATTGCTACCTTAATAGAGATTAAGATAGTCTTGTAGCACATTATGATACAGCCTACGTTTAGCTGTGGGTGTTTATAGGCTGATATGGATTTAGACGTTTGTATCTAAAAGTTTATACGATGCAAGTCGTTAGGAAATTTTATAATCTAAATGAACGTCTAAAGTCATAAATCTACCACCAGTAGGAGAACTCACTTTCCGTCGCAATTATACACCGTGACGTTTTAGTCTCCCGTTTGACACGTAAACATCATTAACAGGATGTTTCATAATTTAATTCAAGTTTTTATTATTATTTTTCTTTGTATCTATTATGGAAGATAAAAGCCTAGAGCTATTTTATGTCGGGTACATTGAGTGGACGACCTTTGTAAGACGACTAAAAAATTACGGTGTAGACCTAATAGTCGAAACAAACACGAGCCACGTACAGATGGTAACAGTTCCTAATCAGAGCTAACGGCAGTTCAGGGCAGAGCAGATATTTACTTCCTGCGGCCTGCGTATCAAAGGCGACTGCGGAAATTAGGGGCGGCACACACGTTGCACAAAGTGTTCACACCTCACTAATGGCGCCACGGAAACGATACCCCGCGGCTCTTCCTAACGGCTATATTATCAACCAAAAGATAGCACTCATTATTTACTTTAAGCTCGGTTACCGTTTTGCCATCTACACAATCTACCTCCCCCCCATTTTCTCAGGCAATCTCTGTGTTATCGATTATCAATAAGAAATAATTGGGTAACGAAAATATCTAACATCGCCAGCTTTTAGTACTTTCAATAACAATAGTCGTTTAAAAACACTCCTACAGAATTGTACAGCTCTCAAATCAGGAGTCTTTATAATTATTATGCTAAAAGGAGGAGTGGAGCGAGTCGCGGGCTCGCAAAATTGAAAATAAGATGTTGAAGCAGACCCATATTTTAGGGGACGACCAGCACAAAAAAATGTATTTACTTTTTTTTAAAAGACACTCAGTTGTTTATAAGGCGGCCATTGGCCGGATCCTATTCAGTTCGGTCTCGTCGACTACATTAAACTGATTGCTGCAATTAGCGAATGGTGTAATTCTCGTTTTTCAAGCGTCTCCCGTCGCTGGGGCCCGTCGCTGGGCCCTGCTCCCCTCACCCCCTTTAGGAAATTACTTGAGCCCCGCAGGTCGTGGCGACTTTCCTGGGATTAAATAAAATTGAAGAACTCGAATGAAATTGTTTTGGATTTCTCGTCTTGATCAGTTAGGTTTGTCGGCGTTCAACTCGGGATTGTGGCCTTAATTATAGTAAGTGGATTGCTAATCGCATTTATTTCGAGATTGTGCGGAATTTTGCGAATTGTGGCGAGCTCGATTTGGCGACAGAATTATAGTGATATTACTTTCATCGTTACCGCTCCCACAGACGTTATTATTTTCAGGCGCTGTTTACTTAAAGAAAGGCTGGGATAAGGCTAATGTAGTCTAACCTAATTTAAAATTTATTTCGAAGGAATTTTCATGTACGTGTCTTTACGAATCTTCTTACTATCTAGCCTTTCTCATTTGTTCGTTAAATAAGCTTACTCAACTCGGCTTTTCTTTTTTTAAATAACTTAACGCCACTTTTAGTTTCACGTATATTTTCACTGATAAAGTGATACAATTTGTATTTTTAGTGCAGTCGAATATATCGCCATTTCTATTCCGAGAGAAAAACGAATGTCATAAAGATAGCTAACTAGAGTCACATGACTGGCTCATAGGAGCCGAGCCAAGCAATATTCTTAACAAGATGCAGCTCGCCAACGAATCGGCTCCGAAATGAGGCAATACGGGAATTCAAAGGCGACGGTAAAGTGGTAAAATGATATATTTCTGGCATGTATCGCGAGGACAATAGCGGATTGTGTATGGCACTGTTATACTAGTTTTGTATTATATGGAGGGGGACGGCAATAAACAGGACGATTGCACGGCCGGCCCTCGTCCCTGCTATATACGAGTTTATGTACGTGTACACTGAACAGAGTACATGTACACTCGCCCACATAGGTTATACGATCTAATAAAAATATGTGTTTTACTTGTATTTTTCTGATATAAAATATTGAGAGGAAACGCGATTGGGTGTGAAGTGCACAAAGATTGGAGACATATCACTGTAATGAGGTGTTTTTATTGCTTTACGATGAATAGAAGTTGTTGAATATACATACAATGTAATCGTTAGACGAAGAGGATCATATAAAGGCAAAAGTATAAATCATAAACTTATCCACCAGATAAATGTCTATCTACACACATGACTAAGCATAGTTTCCAAAGTTGAGGGTGACTCAATAGTATTCTATAATGTGACGCTTAACTCCAGTATACCGGACATACAAACTTTATGGTCAAACGGTCACGCGTGAATTGTTCAAACTGCTATTAAATCTGCGACTACGTTACTGCGATGTAGTGTGGTGACGTAACGAAGTTCCAACCGCTCTCACCCCTCGCACTATTTCGACGGTAAAATGTAACGTACTGGCTGAAGTCGGAGTTAAGAGTGATTCATGTGGTACATACATGCAAATAAAATACCTCATAGTTATACTAATGTGAATTTACAAGGAGACGATGAAGGAAAAATTGTGGAGCTACCGTTTTAATAAATTCTCAGGTAACTACTGTTATGGACGACTGTACGTTCGCACATATCATGTAGAGCATAAATTAATGATGCAGTCGGATGTTGCTTTATATTACTTGCTTACGTACAAGGAAATGAGAATAACATTTATTTTATTGCAGTTTAATGACCCTCAGTAGTTACCGAAAGTAGGAAAGAGCTCGAGTCACGCATCAAGACGTTAAGTAGCATTCGGTAACAGAATCCGTCCTAGGTGTACCGGTCAACTATTCCAAGTTTCACGAAACTATTCCAGAAGTTATACAGGAAAGACGTAGTAACGTCGGGGGTTATTAGGCACATAGCTTTCCCAAAACAATATCCTAAACATCAGGCGTAACATAGTTGTCTGTCAGTTTCGTATTGTGTAGGAGCGGTTGACCTGCCCATGGCCACCCATAAACACAGATATATGAAAGTTAATAACATTTACCTAACGCAATAAAATATATTAATGTCAGTCCCTAGTAGGGCTGGGTGGCACAGCGGCACAACGGCACAATATGGCCTGTATTCGTACGATCAAACATGGCTCCAGCCACATATAATATAATACCTCCAGTACACGTACAAATAATTCATCGCTACGTATTGTTAATCTCTCACGCATCACTCTCTCCACTAATTGTTTCTTGTCGTCTACAGATAGTCATATAATAATTAATCAGTTATTTGTTGGTTGTTGTTGTTATCGGATATTTCGTTCTCTTTATCTGGTCGAAAAAAGATCTTCATGATTACTTTGATCTTGATCAGCTTTTGTCTCCTTTAATTTTTGATGTAATTATAGCTTGTAATATTTTATTCCTTTGAGAGTAAAAGCCTTGTTAAAGGTTTTCATAATAACGGATAAGTGGACCTAAATTACCTGTCTATAATAACTGGGTACAAACTCTTCTTTCAAATTGCTTTTACCAAACCAGGCTGGTAAGTATCTAAAAAAATCTCTCGTTTATAACGTTAAACATCGACATTGGTTTCCAATATTCACACTTTTCACGTTCGCGAATTTTCGCAGGTATTACGCTAAAATAGAATAGACGTGATAAAATAAACATTTTTATGACATTGCTCGGGCGAATTGCTTCATAAAACGCAATTATCCCAGGAATAAGGCCAACCTAACGATATAGGAAGGTCATTGGTTAGTTGCGAAAGTATAATCTACTTTGATTTCGTTGAAGTACCTTTGTAATATTGCTCTTGGGTGTCTCTACATACTTACAGTATCTTAGTATCAATCACACTGAAACGATACGGGTACTTAGGTTTGATATTATATTGTTTGTGAATGTGTGATGTGCAATCCCAGATGCTTGTTAACTTTTTATCTTGTTTTACGTTTTTTGTGTAGTAAGCAACGACTTCTTGTCGGGCCTACGCTGTCCTCCCATACTTAAGTACTAATGCTGTAACATTATCATATTGTAAACCAAAATCATTTTAAAAGAGTAACCATGGAGTTTCTTCCGGTTCTTCTCCATGGGAGACGACCAACTCGAACCGTGCACCGTTTTCTCGACGTGTATAAGTGCCCATGTAGGCCTATGTAAAATAAAAGAGATTGATTTTGATACCAATCAAGTGTTAACGTATTTTCCTTATACTGGATGTAATTTAAGTAATTACGTATTTATTAACTCCCGACGCAAAAAGAGGGGTGTTATAAGTTTAACCGCAATGTGAGTTTAACCGCAATGTGTGTGTGTGTGTGTGTCTGTCTCTGGCACTGTAGCTCTTAAACGAGTGAACCGATTTGGATGCAGTTATTTTTCTTAGAAAACTAGTTGCTTGCCGATGGTCCTTAGATACTTTTTTTTATCGAAATCATTGCAGCCATTTACTAGATATGGGGGATGAAAGTGGTGATGAATAATCGAATATTTTCATATAGTATACCCAAGTGGGGGTATCAAATAAAAGGGCATGATGTGTATATTACAATTAGACATGTTTTTTTCAAAACCGGCTCAGCCATATTGACTTTTAAAATGTTTGTTCGCTTTGCTTTGTTGCTATGGGGTTTTTTTTAAATTTTAAATGCTTTTTTTTAGGAAGTAATTAATTTGGTAGGGTAATTTAAGATAACCTCATTGGTGTTAAGGTCGCGACCGCTAATGCTGAGCATCAATTCAATCAATTTCCCCGGGATCAATTTCCAGATCGGTCATCGTGTTATTCGGTTTTTACATCAGGAAATTCTCAGTAGCAGTCTGGAGTCAAAATTTATGCTAGGTTGATGGCAATATTATTGCCACCTATTACATGGGACTTATAAATAGGCCCAGAAGTGTATAACTTATCAGGGATTACAGGTGAGATGATGCTAAATAGTATTTTAGAGATTTAAAATTTCCATGAAAAAGGGCCTAAAGAATAAGCCAAGTGCAAAAACTTCGATTAGGCCTATCCAAGTTGATAGTCAACAATTTTATCAGAAAATCGCGATTCGTTGCTGGAAATAGTGATGTTACAAAAAAATACTGTCACGAACTCGGCCTAGAATTGGTTATCTAACATCGAGCTGGAAATATTTAGGTAGAATATAAATACTGGTCAAGACAAAGGCGCCGACTGTCTGTCAGAGGTTATCTACTATTTTTACCTGCAGCTCAAAGTAAAAACGTATTGAAAAGAAAATAAAATCTATGAGCAAATAATAGCGAAACTTAACACATTAAGTGGTTTATTTATAAACGTTGCTTTAAGTTAAGTAATCTTTTACCTTTGCTTAACCTTATGTTTTTTGACTTTAAAACGTCTCTTAACTTTGAGCAGCGTTTACGAATAAACCCCTAGATGAAACTTTGAACATGCGTAGGTACATACCTGTCATATAATATAAATGTTTAATACTTAAATATATAGTTCTAAACCTAGTAAATTTGCCTACGTCCCTGATAAATAGTTTTTGTATGGCCTCAGTTGTGTGTATGTTTTTGTGCTCAAGGAAAGAATTTAGAGGGTCCATTCTGGGTCTAGTTCTGATGTCACTTTGATTGAAACTTATCATCATCTGCCTAGCCTTTTCCCAACTATATTGGGGTCGGCTTCCAGTCTAACCGGATGCAGCTGAATACCAGTATTTTACATGGAGCGACTGCCTATCTGACCTCCACAACCCAGTCTGTACTGGGTAATACGATACCCCTTGGTAAGACTGGTTGTCAGACTTTTTGGGCTACTGACTGCCTAACGACTGTCAAAGATCTACAAATGACAGCCGGGACCAACGGCTTAACGTGCTTTCCGAGGCACGGAGGAAACTCGGTTGATTGAAACTTATATTTAAGTAAAAACTTAGGTTGGCATTTAAATGGCTTTATTTTCTGCTCTGCCTGCCTTTGTTGTTTATTGGAGTAAAATATGTGCTATGTGTATTTTGTGCATAATTCGTTTGTTATAAAAGAATGGTATGTATGTCATACATCTTTCGTCTGAGATTCTAGGCCAACAAAAAAAGAGAAAATTGTCATATTACTGGCAATTCGGTCGACTAAAAAGCTAAGGAAAGATTTTTTCTTAAAAGATAATTCCGATTAAAAGGAAAATCTTTTAGCCGGTTCGTGTTCGAATCAAATTCAGAAACTCGTAAGTTTCGCGCCAATTCTTTTATTTGCTTGAACTACTAATAAAGAGCTCAACGTAGACTTAAGTTTTAATAATTGTTTATGGCCAAGTATGCAATAAACACGCTTTAAGATTAAATTCGTTTATGAGTTCTAAAGATAACGAAAATGCCTCGTAAAGTATGGTATTTATTAATAATTTTATTATTTCTGGCGCTGCACCACAGGTTGATTTATGGTTATGGAATGGCTGTTTTATTATTTTGTATATTTTATTTGAAAAGACCCGTACCGTTTTATCACATTTTGATAAGAACTTAATGGAGCCTTTGAACCAGCTATCAAAAGAGATGGAAATTCTCATCAAACCGGTCACTTCAATTGAGATCCAACATTATTTACTGGCAAACCAAACAGTCCCACAAAAATCTATCCCACATTCACTAAAATAGTAGAAAATCCCGACGGCTGCACTTAAAAATCGCATATCTCAATCCTTTTGTTAGCTTAACAATAGGTAACTGAACCAGTTGGCTGTTGAAAAAGAAACAATGGGATACAAATTTATAATGCAGTCTGGAAATGAATCACGTCATGCCTGGGTCCTCCGGGAGCCGCCCTGAATGAAAATGAACAACAATACTGATTCAACGTGGACATGAATATAAAATATTTTCAAATAATCCATCATAGAGAGAATCTCTCTGTTGGCTCATTTTTACAGAAACTCGCAATCCGACGTAACTTTGTACTGAGATGCTTCTTTTACTTGCCTTGTTTAGATTGTTTGTGTACAATCTAGATTGTAAGTTTTGTAAGGAGAGCGTACACTGCATAGATAACCCACACATCACTCTGAACGGGGGGTGCATTTTTCTATTGGCTGACGAGGCTCTGACGATCGACTGATAGCGGAATGATCATCAAACATCCATCTGGACACACCCTGTAAAACATTAGACTCACTGGAGCGAGTCTGGCTTCGTGTAACCTCACCACAAATGCGTTTAGTGATTGACTATCGAGTCCCAATAAACATTGGGTTGAACAAATAATTCTCTTGTTCTAATTTAGGTACTACATAATACCGAATCCTAACAAATATTGTTAGTATTAAAGTAGCTTTGTTTGTATGTCATGCCGTCACGCCTTAATTGATGATCGGATTTCGATGAAATTCGGCATCATTTAAAGCACAACCTAGGACAGTCTTTAATTGGTATAATTTCCGACCTCGAAGAGAGCAAAACCGCATGCAAACACTAGTATTTAAAGCAGGGTGATGCATTTACAGTAATAGATAGGTAACTAGGTGTGGGACATTTCTGGCAATCAATGCTGCGATCATGCTGAACATGAGTTATAAATAAATTAACATTGTGTGTCCCAGCTGTGTTAATTGGGACCCCAATTAAAAGCGATGTACGATGTTCATTATAAATTACTGTAACTTATAATTAAAGGAGGAGGATGTGCTTCGATTATAAAATGTTTTCCCCTTTTATTTGTGAGTTCTTTGGCTCGTGTAATCAGGGTTCAAAGGGTTGATAATTTCAACATAACATCAGGACTGTAATCCCTGAAGGGTTAGGCAGAGATGTACCAAAAGTAAAACTAAGTACATTTCGCCGTCTGTTAAGTTCAATGTAATAGGGTGCGAGCTTATAATTGCCATCACAAATTCAGATTCCGGGTTGAGAAATTCTTGATGGAAAAATCTAATAACACTCTGCCCGACAAGAGAATTGAATCCGTTTGTGACCAACGATACAGTAAAGTAAAAAATTATACATATCGCAAGTCCTCTAAAAAACTGTCATAACACAAAATATGTAGATTTCTAGATAATACCCCACTTGACTTCAATTGTCCTTGCTCTATAATTAAAAAAAAACCGCCATAAGTATACAAAAATAAGTCGCAGAACGGCACAAACGAAAGTTTTTGGCGCAAAGCATCGTTAACACAAAAAACTTTAAATGCGTCTATCTCAAAACTGCTATTTTTGTGTTATGACAGTTTTGTAGAGGATGTGCGATACGAGAATAATCACAAAAGTTTAGAAATCCGATAGATAAACGTATCTACCTACTCGTATATATGTATAATTTATGTATAGACAACTAGCTACAACTACGTAGTTTGCCCTGTGCTCGAAAGTTTTGTAATAACGCTCCGTGAAAAAAGGGAAGTGAAAAATTTCACGCACTCAATCAAGTGCAAAATCGTTGGATTGGTCCAAAATACGTGTCATCCATTTTGTAGGCACTACCGGTGCACACTTGACTGATTTTTGACTCCATTACTGCGTACCTTACTAAGGTTTTATACAGGTCACGCTCGCGTACCTGTTAGAGGGTCGGCAGGTGTATCACCTAGTAAATTGATGCCAATGATGTACTCATCATTAGGGTTTCGAACTTAGCGACGTGAGGTAATGGGTTTGAACCTGGCTAGGGATACCCAGATTCGTAACCAGGATCCGGAGAAAATTCGGGACATTTGAAAAAAAAAACGGACTTTTCATACCGTATCTGTAAGTTTATTCTGCTATTTTTATTACAACGATATTTATATATATAGAGAACAATTTGTTGCAAAACATTGCATTAAACAGTGCTAGAAGCAAGCTTTCGCGATAGTGGCAGTGCTGGAAGCAAGCTTTCGCGCTAGTGGCAGTGCTGGAAGCAAGCTTTCGCGCAGTCATTACTCTCGCTAGTGCTGGCAGACAGTATCCGCGCCAGTGCTGGCAGCCAGTAGTCGTACAAGTGCTGAAAGCCAGTGTAAGAAGCCAGTGTTGAATGTCAGTAGTCGCACCAGTGCTGCAAACCGGTGTTGGAAGTCGGTGTTGGAAGTTGTTATATACAATATTACTGTATAAATTATACTTGGACACACACGGTGAAGGAAAACATAGTCGGAACACTGGCTTATAAATCGTAAAAAAAAACGAACCATCGCCAACCACAGAAATACATTTATTACCTTATCTGAATAATAATAAAGAATTACTAATTGCAGGAACGTTCAGCGATGTGAAAATGTTAAAAAAAATAAATGCCATTAAGCAAATTGTTTTAATTAAAAATTTAATTCTCGTTTATATTAAACTCGCTCGTTACCAACCGTGACTCTATTTTATTGCATTGTTCTCTTTTCAATTAATAGCATTTTAAATTCGTGAAATTGCTATTGAAATTAATAAATACTTGGTATTCTTTTATTGTGTCCGACGAATTTATGTTGAATTAAAATCGAAGCCTCTTCTCATCGAGTTGTTTGTACATAATATAATGGTCTAAAAGAAAATCGGATCCGACAATTCAGTAAAAGCTTTCCCTAAAAAGTATAAAAGTAACAGCTTAACAGCACTGTAATCCTTAACACAGATCGTTGTAGCATTTGCGCACAATTAAAACAGATTTATACTAAAAAAGCAGGTTAGTGTCCCGTATATGTTTTGTAAAACCATTGTAAAAGGCTTGGGTTCCGCAGCTAAGCCGTTAATCCCGGCGGTTAGCCAGCTCACGACGGT
The DNA here is from genome assembly GCA_910589295.1 of Noctua janthe. NCBI lineage: Eukaryota > Metazoa > Arthropoda > Insecta > Lepidoptera > Noctuidae > Noctua > Noctua janthe. The sequence continues at coordinate 8,753,553 of OU342561.1, forward strand.
ACAGCGACGCAACCATACCGCGTAATTGATTTTACACGACTAACTGCAAAGTGCTAAACCTGCGGAGGCTGACGGGAACGTTGCACTTGACGGCATTCATTGACACGCATGTAGGTACGTCAAGAACGTAAGTGTGTCACTAGGGATGTATAAGACAGGGTTGAAATGTGTATGTTCGTGTAATGCCATAGTATGTTTCACTTACAGAACTCCAATGGAAATAACGTGTTTGATGTCTTTTTTTTTTTTTTTTTTTTTTTTTTTCCGGATGGGAAATCATCAAATGACCCCCCCCACTCTGGGCGGAGCGGAGGGGAGTGTCAGACTTGTACTGACTAAAACCCATCCATGTTCCTTCTTTGCCCGTTATGTTCCAGGGCCACGGTATCTCTTTCGAACAGTCCCGCAGCCCCGGCAGGCGTTGGCCCATGCGGACCCCTACTTGATTGCTGACATCTCTTTGAGGCGCGCGTGGAACACGAACGCGCCGTCGACACGGCCCGTCGTCATAAGACGGCCGGACGGCGAGCTAGCCCATAACTCGCCGTCCACAGGCCAGCGCCTACGGTGGTCGGAAACCACCACGTGACCCCCGACGCCCAGGGCGTCTCCCGCGGCGGCTGGGACGTGAGGTTCTTTCCCTCTCACGTCCTGCCACCTCCTTCACTAGCATGACTGCTTCGCAGAAGGAGGTGACGGCTTCCCATTCCCTCTCGCTCCGGACCATGGCTTGAACCAAGGCCGGACGCGAGAGATCGCCGCCGCCAATCGCCGCTGTGAGGACACGGCGGTGCTCCGCCCAAGTGGGGCAGACCTCCACAGTGTGTTCCACCGTGTCCTCCGGACGATCCTCGCAGTGGAAACACCCGGGCGTTTCCTCCCGCCCGATTCGATGCAGGAACCTCCCGAAACAACCGTGTCCGGTGAGGACCTGCGTCAGGCGGTAGGTGAGGGCGCCGTGGCGCCTCTCTAGCCACTCCTCAAAGAGGGGACTTATCGCCACTATGGTGGCGTGCCCTGCACGGGGTTGCGACAGTCGCTCTCTCCATGTCGCCATGAGATCACGCCGGAGGTCTGTCCGCTGAGCGGCAATTTGTCGCGGCAGCGGAGTTTCTCCCCGACATAGTGCTTCCGCGCGCCATTCATGCAGGCGCGCGAGGACTATCGCCTCCAGATCCCATGGCGGCAATCCGGCAAGGAGGCTAGCCGCCTCGCCGGAGATCGTGCGGTACCCCCGGATTAGCCTTATGGCTATCACCTTTTGGGGCGCGTTCAGGTAGTGGGCGGCTTGCCGCCTCAAAGAACGCGCCCACACCGGGGCCCCGTAAAGGGCCATGGACCGCAAGACCCCCGCGTAAAGCTTCCGGCAGGAGGCGTTTGGACCCCTCAGGACGTGTTTGATGTCTTGTATTTGTGATCATCGCAGAGACATTGTTTGATAAAAACCGTTTTGTTAAGAAGTGACTGTACCTAATTGAGGATATAATTGTTGGATAATTATAGTGAAATATGTTTATACCTTAAACATTAAACCTTGTTCATTAACGCTGTCTGTACATATTTAAAGACAGCGTTAATGGCCACAATAAATAACGCGATAGTTATCTAATAAACGAATTAAAACGATACTCGAAGTTCAAGTTTTACGAGGGGCAAAAAGCCCGCGTAACAGCACTCGTCGCTGTCATAAATCATTGTAGTACACAAACTTAAGTAAAATAAACATGCTGGAAACTAATTAGTGTAGAAAATTCACGTGGGACCAAACAGGGTAATATGGGCGAAGCACAGTTTGATGTTGCGCTCACAAAATTAGGGAAGTTTAGGGCCAAAGTCGCCCCTGCCCGGAACAAGTTAATTTAAACTAGCCGAGTAATTTGCACAGAACCGTGACACTAATTCAATTAGTTACAAGGTATGCAAACAACGCGTGGCCTACTCAATTGTTCTGAATTTTCAGCCAAACTCACGCATATTATTACTATTTTTGCCGAAGGAATAAAACGTCCGAATTCATTGCTTAGGTACATTCGACGAAGCCTTAGCTCCTACAAAGTTTTCTCATTCCAATAGAAACAAATAATATGTTCACATAAAGTATATTCACATAAATAGCTATGTAATGATCATCATTGCTATCGAAATATTGCTTCCGGTAAAGAGGTTCGCCAAGAATCTCGGTAGTCATTTTCTCAACACGTCTGATATCAAGCGAACTGCCAAAACCTATAAAAGACCTGTTGCCACAAATGGTCTGTTCAACCTATTTCGGTATTACTTTTATAATTATTTAGAAATTAACATTATAATATCTTAGAAATAGGATTAGGTGGAAATGACTAGACTTGAACGAGAAGAATTTCATAACCTTCCTCGATAAATGGGCTATCCAACTTTAAAAGAATTTTTCAAATCGAACCAGTAGTTCCTGAGATTATCGCGTTCAACCAAACAAACAAACTCTTTAGCTTTATAATATTAGTATAGATTTCGAATTTTCTGTATAAAAGATAACCAGGTATTTCCAATTCTACTTGTTAAAATATTCATGAAGGTAGTTCAATGTTGTCCGTGTAAGCGTTTAAGAGTTAATATTCTTCTGTGAGACGAGACGGCAAAAGCCTCCCTGAACCACGTAGGGATTTGGGAGGTTAACCCACTTTCTGCAGAGGTAACTTTAATTTAGTTAGGTTGTTGGTCGTTTGTACCTTTGTCAAATTACATATCTACGTAATTCGTTCGTTGGTTTCTTGTTTATTAACCATAGCGTAAGCGTTACAATTTCACAAATGGCCAAATTGGAATTAAGGAGTTGTGTTTTGTTAATGAAACTTGTGTAATGAGATGTATTGTACTATGAAAGTCTTCATCTCTGATTTCGATTTTGATGAATTATTCAGCTCATCTCATTAAAACTTTAGGCAGGTAACTGTATTAATTATGAATTTAAATACATTTAAGTTAATGCCAAGGTTAACTTAACTTATTGTGAAATGATACCACTGATTGTTATTTATTTCATGGTTACTGTTTTCATCGGACCATCTGTATATCATTATGTGGATCACCATTCGCGAGTAACAGTTGAAAAACACTAATTTCTCACATCAACGTTTATGGGTATGTACTTCATTCTGTAAATATAAATAATTCGTTTTTATTTTTAATAACGAAATAAATATTTAATGAACACAAATTGCACAAACTTTTCAAATTATAATTTGTAATCGTATTCACCCTAGCAAGTTTTAATTAATGCGTTAAAGTTAAAATTAGTAAGTTATTTCTTAACAACATAGGTAGCTTTTACTACTTCGCAGTGAAACATAATAAATAGTTTCAAAGAAAATTCGACAAGCAGTCGTAGTTTTGATGCAATTAAATATAAGAGTTGACGAACCCTGCGTCTTAACTAAAGCGAGCGGTCGCGTAAACATGCGATCGTCCCATTCATACTTCAGTAATAGGCAAACCACAAGGCGCCCTATATAGTGTGTAAGGGACAGCAATCCACAATCTGATGGGGTGAATTCAGTATATCCTACTAAGATGACCGGTACAAGAAATTATTTCTGGAATGTTATGGAAATGCAATAAATTTGATTTGTTTTATTTCCTCAGACGCAATGTATCGTAACCGTGGCAAAACGCACGTAGCGAACGGCAAGCGCGACGCCGAGTTCGATGAACTCTGTAGCTAGGCAGGAAGTGAACAGCTGATTTCACGCGTCGTTCCTTAGATTATTTCAAAATCTGTTGTTGGATTTTTGATATGAGCCGTATTATTTCATCATCATCATCATTTCAGCCGAAAGACGTCTACTGCTGGACATAGGCCTCCCCCAAGTGTCGCCACATTGACCGATCCCGTGCGTCTCGCATCCAGCGGATCCCCGCAACCTTTACCAGGTCATCGGTCCACCTAGTGGGAGGCCTTCCAACGCAACGTCTTCCAGTTCGCGGTCGCCATTCCAGAACTTTCCGGCCCCATCGGCCATCCGTTCTGCGAGCAATATGCCCTGCCCACTGCCACTTAAGTTTGGCTATTCTTCGGGCTACGTCGGTAACCTTGGTTCTCTTACGGATTTCCTCATTTCTGATTTGATCACGCAAGGAAACTCCGAGCATAGCCCTCCCCATTGCCCTTTGGGTGACTTTAAGCCTTCTGATGAGGCCCATTGTGAGCGACCACGTTTCGGTCCCGTATGTAATCACTGGCAACACACACTGGTCATAGACTTTCGTCTTGAGACACTGCGGTAAGTTGGACGAGAAGATACCACGCAACTTCCCGACCGCTGCCCAGCCGAGTCGGATTCGACGATTAACCTCTTTCTCGAAGTTAGACCTACCTAACTAGATCGTTTGTCCCAGATAGACAACATCGTCTGCAACTTCGAGTGTAGAGTCTCCGATCTTGATAGGAGTGGGTGTTACATGGGCATTCAACATGACTTTGGTTTTGTCCATGTTCATTTTAAGACCCACTCTTCCGGAAGCTCTACTGAGGTCATCGAGCATAGTACTGAGGTCCTCCATGGTCTCAGCCATGACCACTATATCGTCGGCAAACCGAAGGTGAGAGATGTACTCGCCATTGACGTTGATGCCTAGCCCTCTCCAGTCCAGAACCTTGAAGACATCCTCCAGTGCAGCGGTGAACAGTTTCGGAGATATGACGTCTCCCTGTCTCACACCTCGCTGCAGAAGGATAGGTTCCGAGGTCTGGTCCTGAAGTCGGACTGACATGGTGGCGTTTTTGTACAAACACTTTAACACCTCGATGTACCGATAGTCAATTTGGCACCGTTGGAGAGACTGCAGTACAGCCCAAGTCTAAATCGAATCGAAGGCTTTCTCGTAGTCCACAAACGCCAAATAGAGAGGCAGGTTATACTCTTCGGTCTTCTGTATAACCTGCCGCAGCGTATGTATGTGGTCTACGGTGCTAAAGCCTTTTCGGAATCCGGCTTGTTCGGGAGGCTGAAAATCGTCAAACCTGCGCGCGAGACGATTCGTGATGACTCTTGAAAACAACTTGTAGACATGACATGCTTAGAAGTGAGATGGGCCTATAGTTCTTCAGCCGGGCATTGTCGCCCTTTTTGAAGAAGAGTACCACCACACCCCTGCACCAAGCCTGCGGCGTTTTCCCCTCGAGTATGACGGAATCAAACAGCTTCTGAAGGGCCTTAAGTACCGGTTTTCCACCTGCCTTCAGGAGTTCGGCCGTAATTCCGTCATCGTCCGATGCCTCGTTGTTTTTTAGCTGTTTTAGAGCCATCCTAATCTCGTACAGGCTGAAATCCGGAATGTCTTCGGTATAGTGTTGGGTCAGTCTAGCTCTTGGGTCGTTAGCTAGATTTGCAACGGGTTTACTGGTTGAAGTGTACAACTGCCCGTAAAAACTCTCGATCTCCCGTATTATTTATATAAATGTAATGTAATTTTACAGGGAATGTAATTTTACATTGGAATAAAGGAAAAAATAAATCCGGAAAAAATAAGAGAATATGATTCAAAATAAGGAGCTGAATGCACCCTGTCAGTTTGTGGAGGGCTGTCCCTTACACCCTGTATGTAGACGCCAGACAAAATGAACACGACCGCCGCGTCATCGCGCGACTATCGCTATATTTAGGACGCGGCATAAAGCCTCTCGATGTTTTTTAGAGAACCAACTCTAGAGCTGGTTATCTACAATCTAAAATTCAGTCAAACGGTTGCAGAAACTCCTAAAATCACTATCACAGTAGTTACTTTCATATTTTCAGATATCTTCTTTTCTACAAGGTTATAATCCATACAAACACTAAAATAATGTTACGCTAAATAGATATATTTCTAAGTACGTAAACAGTAAAAAAGACTTAAGACACAATAATATGTAAGCTTGTACTATAGTGTCGTAACCAGGACGAACCAACGAGTAAATTAAATAATCCCTCTCTTTGTCCTTCCTTCGAATTAAATAACCCACTGCAATCTCATTAGATAGCCCTTCTTAATTTACTCATTACGGGGCAGAAAACAAACAATAAATTGCAAACAAAAAACAATGTTTTTATGAGCCATGAACGGTACGTTTTTATCTCGAGGCGAAGGGTTTCATCCTGTGGTGTTGGTGTGACAATAAGACTAAGGTCCGGTCCGGTTATATTCGGTTATTTCTTACCAACCGTTACTGGTTAAACTATGAGGCTTGTATTATAATAACAAAAGACCGGATTATATGGAAATGCATATGCATTTGCATATTATGGCTGGTTTTTGAAGATTATGCGTGTTTTGTCTATTCAATTACCTATATTTTGATAAAGATATATGGAGTTTTTGTCTTTAGTGTCATACTAAGATTTGGTTTTGGTATCTGCACAAGTGTACAGTGTGATTCTTTGAAGAGTTAGAGATAGAATAAATATAATTCTGGCATTCAATACTGTTTTTTTTTTGGTCAAGTGAGAGTTGACCCAAAAAATTTAGGATGATAAAATATCTTCCACTTTTACTGTTTTTTTACCAGTATTGCTGTTTAGTAGTATAGGATACAAACTAAATATTTACACAAAAAAAGGATTAAATTAAAGCTAAAATTGTATTCATGAAAAAAGCGCCAATTCTTCCTTAGAAAGTTTCCGAGTATCTCCGATAGATTCGGATGTCCCCATATTGTCCCATTTAAACGACTCACGCTGTATATCTACCTACATCTATTGTGTTTGTAGAAAACTCCTTAACGGAATTTTGGTGTTACTTTACAAAAACTTTTAACTGAGATTGAAATCGATTCCTCGTTTAAGCGGAAGAAACGTTCCCGAGGGAAATTAAAAATAATCGTTTGGGTATCGTCGCAGGTAATACTTATATTGTAAGCGATTACTTTAATATATAAAGCTAAGTTAGATAAATGGTAAACATTGAAGGCTTTTATAATATGGGTATTGATAACATGACCTTTTAGAATTTAATTATTCATTCGCGATCTTGGAATACTATTGAATTGTGAATATTTTTATCAATTTTAATGTCGATAAAGGTTTAACTGCAATATTGAGAGATTTAAATAAAATTACTATTAATTTTACATATTTTGTAACTGTCTACTATGTCGACATAGCATAGTTAAATATCAATTGTGTACTACACTGAAGTAGATTGGTTTAGTATTTTTAACAACTGAAGTGAAGTGGGTTGAAGGTGGCTGCCGAGTTAGGCCTAGAAAACGGTGTGAGGACCAAAAGCTGTTAGTGAGAGATTGGCCAGAGTAAACCGCATGGAGAGAAGAGTGAAAGGCTATAGGAGAGGCCTTGGCCCAGCATTTGGACATAAGACACTAAGTCAAAAAAAAAAGAAGAAATGAAATTGCGATATGAATCTTCACATACCGCTCTGCTCATCCGTATTTATTTATAAGTCTCCAATAACATCTTCAGTAGCTACTGTTATTTTAAGTTTTCGTAAAAAACCTGAAATTTATTTTTTCAAACCGAATCAAACCTTGCTAAGTTTGATTACAACAAGAAAGTTTAGTACCTTTATATGCGTACTTTTTACGAAGTTACAAAGACTAATTACATTCAATCCTGGCGATGTACACTTGGGTGATCAAAGCAAGCCACCGGAAACATTCTAGTTTAGTTCATGCCACTAAAAGATCACAATGAATTTTTAATAGTAACTATTTTCCAAGAAGAGCGAATCGTATTATAGTCCTCGGGTCAAGTCGGCTCTCTTAATGTGACCGGAGAAAAGTGTCCATAAATAAATAAAAAAACAACGTAGCAACAGGCCTTTGTGCTACGAACAGCTACGAGTTGCTACGAGTTACAGCTACGAGTGCTACGACACGAACAGAATTGTATTTTTCTCGGAAAATGTTAAAATTAAGTTATATAATGAACTTGTTGTTATTAATTGTAACTGAAGTGGTGACAATCGTTCTGTATTGTGTACTTTTTTATTAGTAAAATATGCTGTTTTTTCAATGTATCAAGTCTGAAGAATCGTTAATTTTTAACTTTGCTATACAAAGCATTACCAATATTGGGTTCATTCATCATACCTATATTTGTATTGAAACAGTACTAGCAAACGTCCAATAGTCAAAGGGACAGAGCATTAGTCCATAGATGGTATGCTATCTGTCATTACATCAGAGAGAGATTGTATCAACTTTGTACCTGCATAGCACATACTATCTCCATTCAGTGCCAAACGTGGTTTCAATTAGCTCTTTGTGTACTAATTGTATCTTTGCTTATCCCGTGAAGTATCGTTAGTCTGGCTTTAGATACGGAAATGACTATTAGGAAGTCCGAAACGTCTTGTGTTAGTATGTAGCGGTTTTGGTCGCTACACTTACTTGCGTGGTTACTGGAACGATGTCGTTAATTCAGTCCACCAATTCTGCTACCTCTTCTAGACTGGAACTTGCTTGCATTGCGACTATAGTTTGGAGGTTTGCCGGCAGCCTACTTGACCAGATGGACCTCATGAAATCGGCCGGGACAGTGGTTCCAGCCAGCTGCTGCAGGTGACGGAGGAATTGTGTTGGTTTTCTGTCTCCCAACTCCTCATGCATGAGTAGCTGTTTAAGCTTGCGTTCCTGCGAGGCGGACAACCGCTTGATTAACTCTGCCTTAAGCTTCTCGTACTTGCCGGTGGTGGGGGGATTTATTATGATGTCCCGTACTTGGGCTGAATGTTGGGGTTCAAGCTGTGCCAGGACATGGTAAAACTTCGTGCTGTCTGTGGTAATGCTGGAGAGGACGAACTGACCCTCGAGCTGCGCGAACCATAATTGTGGATCATCGGTGTTGAATGCTGGAGTCCTGACCCCCACTCGGTATGTCATAAAGGAATCCTTGTCCTCTTTCGTTGTGTCCGTCATAATTGATGCTACCAGGCTTCAGGTTTGCAGTCTTCAATCCGGAACGAATGTCGGTGGTCACCAGTGAAGTAGTATAGTGCTCCGTTTATAAGGCCTATATATACTACTTGCAATATTATTTAAATATAGCGGAGTAGCTAATAAGGCGATTGAGCAACAGGCGATGAAATAAAATTCCGAGCGAAAAGCGGCAGAAATATATTAACTAAGGCAAAGATTACAAGCAGTTAAGGAGTAATGAGTTACCATCTCATCGGGACACAGATATTTATAGTCGCAGGTAAACAATCTGCGTCACCGTAAAGGACGGCCTCCGTGTGTGCGTCGGCGTCCCAGACAAAAGGATCGCGAGCGGCGGTCGTCTGCGTGTGCGCCTCGCTACGCACACTTAGTTGCGTTTCTTACCACGGAGGCGGCGCTTGAAAGGTGGCGTGATGTCTTGCCGAGGTCTCACCGTTCATTAGCAGCGGCGGATGTTGTAGCGGTTTTGGTCGCTACAAGTACATAGTGGGAATTCATCTATACTTATGAAGAGATATTGTTTGTAAGTTTGTATGTAGGGGGTAATGTCCGAAACGAATGATCCAATTCTAAAAGTTTTTTCACAGTATGAAAAATACATTATTTGTGGGTATGTTGTAGGCTACAAATTATATTTACATTATACGAATTAGCCGTACTATCACATTTTTTGCGGGTGACGTCACGGGCGAAGTGCTAGTAGTAGATAAAAGTAAGTAGTATGGGTTTTTCCTTCACGAAATATGACAAATTTATTTATTTTGGATTACCAACAAGTCGCATTACAATTTTGATTTTGATTAACATAAGTAGGAATTGCGAACCATGGACTAATTTTCTGATTTTGATAAAATCTAATCAGAAAAATAACACAGATGTACAACATAATAATTATTACGTTACGTTTAATTGTAAAGGAAGGTTGTGGTGTCGTACGTATCTGGAAACAATTAGGAATTAACAACAATTTCTATCAAGTATTCTATCTTAATAGAGGGGATTAACTATGTAACCTGAAATATTCAATTCGGATATCCGTCTTTCCCATAATACGGATCAATTCCCGATCACATAATTCAATTTACTTTATCCCTTGCCGAGAAAATGGCTGTGTATTTTCGTCGATAACTAAGTTAATAATTTTTGATGACGCCATCATTTCTACGGAAATCAATTGCAATTGAATGAAATTAATACCTTTCTTCCGTTACCTAACTAAGCTTAATTGAATAAACTTTATGATCTCGAAGTGAATTTATGTGCATTCAGCTGCGAATTTGAGTACTCTATCTCTATCTAAAGTCTCCACCAAAAGCAGCGATCAAACTGAGTTTAGGACTAGACCCTGTTGTTGCCGGAGACTTTAGATAGGTACTTAACCTATTCGAAGTTTAAAAGGCATAAGAATAGGCAGAAAATCGAATCATACGATTATTGAATACTCACTTCGAATTTTGAACAAAAATATTGAAAATAAAAAGATAATAACCCGTGAAATGTCCAGGGGGCTCAAAGCCTCGAGATCATTCGATAAGGGGCTGAGCTCGGGAAGACTGCGATGTGAGCGGTTACCCAATCCTACACAAATATTTGAAATATCAGGCAAACCATAGGGAAAAGAGAAAACATGATATTGCCACGATACCTCACATATAATGGAGGGTTATATCATCAAAATCCGATCATCGAAAAATAATTACGATTGATTAGAAATGGACAACGTGATGAAATGTGAGGAAATAATTTCCAAGATAAAAATGGTGTAATACTGTTTCTGTACTCAGTTATTGGAACGTTTTGTTTGCCATATTCAACAAATGGAAGAAAACTTTTGAAAATAATTTAAAAGTCGACTATTCTCAAATTTGTTTGAAAGCCGTTCAGACTTGAGTCAGGCAGAGATGAAAACATGAAACGTCTTTGAAGAATGGCAACACATATATCTCGAGCAGCGAATTCGTTCTGAATAGGTGGAGACGACACCTCCTGCCATCATCTCTCCGAGTAGATGCAATAACGGCTACGTCGCCTAGATATACGCCTCACTTGATCATCTCAACGTCACACTTGAAGAGAAAAAGGTAATATGGCATTATGGCCTATATGTTTTATGGGCTGCGTAGTGCGTATTAATTAGGGTAATGTGTATAATATTGGGGTAATGTTAAGGACTTGGTGTATATTTTATGTAAGGTAGATGTTACTTTAGTTTATTAAGATTTAGGTAATTTTTTTGAAAATATCACGGACGCAGTTAAGTTTCAGAATACTAGCGACCCGCTCCTGCTTTGCACGTTTCTTACAACTTGGCCAAACATTGACATTTAAAACTTCTGAAAAAAAAATCTACTGTTTTTGAAAACCTCATCAAAATCTATAGTAGATTTCATATTAGTTTAAAAAATCTAAGTGGTATCACAGACTTTATTTAATGAATCACTAGACTATTCTACGATATCTAGTTTATTTTTTATAAATATGAAATGTAATCATGTATTTGTGACAATTTGTAACCTATTTACTTAGTTTTGACCAAATTAATAGGGTTATAATGGTGACTATATTTTAATAGCATATCTGACTTTTGTAAATAAAATCTCTAACCAACTTCTGATAGTCAAACAAACCCACTTCTGATGACATCACCCTAACCGTTTCCCCCACTTAACCCTTTCAAGGGATGACAAGCAGCTAATGCACTATGTTTTCCCCCTTCAGCTCAGCAGGGGGTAATGCCCCATAATAATGTTAACAATCTTTATTATTTTTCCCAGTCCTTTTGGACATTTTTCGCATTGCCTGTCCATTATCAATAATGGTGCATAAATCACTTAGCGCAAGGCATTACCTCGAGTGAAAGACCTCCAAGCTATCATTACTACTCCGAAATGAAACTCGTAATCAAGATAACAAATTATATTCATTTATTTAGGTGATTTGCCAGCGGCAACCAAGTTCCATTCTGTTTAACATGGATGTTTATTAAAATTAACTTTAATTTCTTAAAACATCATTTCAAACAATAATCCTAGAACTATTTATATAAATATAAGCAAATATTATTATTTCTTAGAATTGTTTTATTCAAAATGTCAAGATATTTATCAGACTAGAAGAGCTTATAGAGCTCACAAGATTGTTTCAAGTTATGTCGGTAACACACAAACAATATTTATTGTCAGCGAGCAAACGTCTGCTCCATTTCACTTTTATTTTACTTCTGAACTCTAATGAACGTGCAGACAACTTTACAACTGGCTACCTATTAACTACACAAAGTCTTTCAATCCGTTGCGTGATAAGTCACTGTAAACACAAGAAACAGACGAAGTATTACGTTTAATTATACAGCAACAAAGACTTATGCCGCCTTATCAGTAACCACTCCAGCTATGAACCCCAGTGCCTTCTGTGTACAAATTATATCGTTCCACACTTTAATGGATATGGTCCCGATAGAAACGTGTTTTGTGCAATTTGATATTAACTACGTTTTTTTAATTGTATACGACGCGGTTTTATACTTGGAAGTGCGCTTGCATGATGTTTGAATCAAGATTTTTTTTTTAAATTATGTGTTGGACTTGAATTATAGAGAGAAGACATGTATTTCTATTACTTTAAACTAAGAAAACACGCAGAGCTACGGCTATAAACGATCAGGAATAGTCAATTAAGGTAATTTCAAGACAGGTAATGACGATCGGCTTAATTATACCTCGTTTTTCTATAACTGATTGCTCGACAAAAGACATCACGTATTTTTTATCTCTTTTATTAAATCCGTCGTTTACTTAGATTACGCATCACGTTCAAAGGTGGTATGTATAATATGTACACGCATAATATTGCTTTACCTAACCCAAAATAGATCGGAATGTCAATACTCTCACGTAACGCTACTTGTTCACGTAAAGCTAATAATGTAATTCGATCATCTTTTGTTCAATATTTACTTCCTCCTCGTGCTGAATACCTCTAAATTGTGAAGTTGAATGTCTTTTGAATGTATGGGTTTATGTGTGAAACGGAGTCAAAGAGAGAGATATCGAGAAGTGCTCTGTGACGCCGCCCGCGCCCGCGCCGCCTCAACCCGCGCCCGGCTACGTGAGAGATGGCTTTCAATATCAAATTGAATTCCGCGGTTCATTGATTTTCAATTTGTTAGGGAGTACTCTCATCGTTTACCATAGACACACTGGAGATCCGACTATTGTAAATCTTACGAAAATTTTCGCGACGAACAGTCGTCCATAACTTTTCTTGAATGCAGGAATTTAGGAGGGTAATAAAGTTTCCGTTTCCCCTTTCAAGGTATATTTCAATTTAATCAGTTAAAAGTTCATGTTAAAAAGGCAAGTAACCTCATTCAGCTGGCTGTTTATCTTTCTTAGAAGCTAAGTGGAATGTAAAATAAACTAACATCCGATTTAAAATATGGGATTAACTCGAAAGAGGAAAACCTTTTACCCTTGCGCTTTAGTTTTTTAGTAAGTTTGTTGAGAACACAGAAGGGTGAGAAGTTGTGCACTTACCTTATAGAATATGAAATACTGAGTGGGAACAATAGATAATATAATCCATATTTACTCAGTTGTGAAATGTGCAACTGTTGAAAGTACTTACAGCAAAGTTTCAGTAGTGATTTAGTTAAAATCCTCAAACTCGTTAAACTTCAACTACGACTGTGCGTTGGGAGACGTTCCCATTTATTCAATTTCGAGAAATAATGTATTTAGTGCTTCTAATTCTTTAATCTTGTATTAACTACCGGAAAGGATATTTCTCAAGTGAAATAATAAAAATGGAATTTAATTTAATTTCCTCATCTGTGTCCTCAGGACTAGATTTAGGTCAAGAGTAGGCCCATTTAATATAAAAAAATGATTAAATTTTCGTACACAATTATATAATAGTGACAAAATAAAAATACCGATTTGTCTCTATATTTGTTAAGACATCAACCTCGGCAAATGTCTTATGTCAGTCCATTCGGAAGGGTGGAGCTGAGCCAAAAAGCCATGTCCATTAAAGACAAAAACTCATTAGCTTTACAGCTATACACACAATCAGCTTTTATTTATCAATAACGTTGCAAAGAAATTAGATTTTGCCTTCAGCATTTTGCGGAAAGGAAATGTGTGTTTCCCATGATTTATATCCCGAATAGGGGCGTGAGGTGGCCGGCTCATATGAAGCCGGCTGGCCGCTGGCGATAAGCTGAAGCCTTTCTATACACAGAATACACACTAAGAAAGAAAATAAACAAGTTGCCTCACAACCTTACGCTCCGCCAATAATCTCGGAGGGAACGAATAACATTGGGTCGTTATATAACTCTTATTACAGTCGCAACATTCACGAAAGTATCGCTTTAAGTGCCTATAAACTACGAACTCCATAAAAAGAAAAGGGGTTTTCAATTAGAATGTAGCGCTCTTTGATTTTTATACAGTATCGTATATTAACGGACTGTCTTCCACAAAACTTTTATTGGTTTACAAGTTCTCTAAAGGTACCTGAATACTAGATTATCGATCAGCTTTTCAGTTTGTGTAGAGAGACTTCCCAATTTTCGCATTCTGTCGAAAAAACTATTTCGTTAAACTTATACTGTCACTTACCAAGAGATATCCCTCTTCCGTGATTGTTCATTATTGGCGTGTTTAGTTAGCGATCATGGCGCTTGCGACAGCGTCGAAATATCGGGAGCTCAAAATAATGAACAATCACGGAAGATATCCCGTAAGTAACAGTATAAGTTTAGTTGTAAACCGTAAAAGATTAAATCTGAACTATTTCGTTATAACGAACAAACCCATTCCTAAAAATAATACACGGTAAATTGATCCCCATCACATAAATATTTTGCGTGTTTAACACCCTGAAAATGATATACCTTCGGATACATAAGCACAGGAATTCAGGGCAATAAATCAAAAGTAATAACTATCCGTTTTATCTGATCCCAACGAGTTTTATTGCTTTATAAAATTTTATAACGAGAAAACTAATCCAATATTTTTCTAGATACGCTGCGGCTAAGAAATACTTCAATGAGTGAGTTTTATTAGAACTTTGGTTAGAGTATCAATGGCTGATAACATCCGTCTGTAGGTACTCGAGAACACAGTTATCTTGTCATTTTAACAGGCACAAAGTTTTCTACAAGTCGTAATTTATAGCTTGAAATAAATTAGTCCGTGTTTTCAGACCCATTTTAGACCTCTTGTCAACTAGGTGCTTGTGGTATCAAAATGACTTGAATGTTGAAATACTTTTGTTTAATAATGTCGAAACGAGTATCGTCAACAGCCAGAATGAACAATATTACAAGACATTAAATAACGCCTCTATTTGAGATTTCTCGGAGTTTTAAACCTTTTCACATACTGTGTGATTTGCACATGTATTTGAACCAATTTTGTGAAATGGTACATTGTTTCACGAAAATTTACCGATATATGTGCCTTTGTATAGACGAAGCTTACAGTGCTTTCACAGATAATTTATCTCTGATTTTTTTAACTAAAATGCATAATACTAAAATGGATAATTGTATAATCGATTCAAATATCGACGTAATTATTAACACTAGAAACGGGATAAAACGGGGAAACATTGTAAACATGATAGTTTAAAATCTAGTATCGACGTATCTACGTTACGTTTACACCGCGCGCTCGTGAAAAGAAAGAAAGAAAGAAAATACATTTATTTAGCACATGCCACAAGTGCACACAATATAAAAACAAAAATAATACAAGAAAAAAAAAACTTAAAACCAAACAAAAAATGTAGGTAACACTGTGTGTCTCATAGCTGCACCAAATTGGACCAGTTCAGCAAAATGCCGGGCAACTAGTGCCTGACGCTGGTTTTCAACTGAACCTGGATTAGAGAGGTCACGGATGTAAAAGTTTTATGTGTTGTATCAATGGTGGTGGTGAAAACGTACTTAAATATGTATAAATTATTACTAAATAAACTACGAAATAATAAATATCGTGAAAATGCAAAACAAAACAAAAAAAATGATAGATAAATGGCACGGATGCATGATAATAGAACCTGTTTGACACGATGACTATTTACGAACAGTATTATATTTTATTTATCTATGCATTTCGCTCAATACGCTGCAAGCACCCGAGCGCGACGGACTAATTAAATTAATGGAAAGATTTCCTGACAGTGGATCATCATCATCATCATCATCATCATTTCAGCCGAAAGACGTCCACTGCTGGACATAGGCCTCCCCCAAGTGTCGCCACATTGACCGATCTCGTGCGTCTCGCATCCAGCGGATTCCAGCAACCTTTACCAGGTCATCGGTCCACCTAGTGGGAGGCCTTCCAACGCGACGTCTTCCAGTTCGCGGTCGCCACTCCAGAACTTTCCGGCCCCATCGGCCATCCGTTCTGCGAGCAATATGCCCTGCCCACTGCCACTTAAGTGGACAGTGGATCGGTATAACAAATTAATAAAATGATATCACTGTGATTCATACATAGATGGAAGGAAGGAGATGAAAGCTAAGTGCCAGTCAATAATAATGTTGAAATATGCATAAAATGAAATGAAAATGTCCTGGATTAGTTCATAAATAATAGTAATCGTAATAATAGTAGTCTAATGGTATCCATTCATAATAATTACCATTTGTTGACCCAGAAACTGTATTACGCTTAGGTTAATTTAGGTGGGAACGTACATCATATAACTGAGACATTTAGGGCAACCATGTCCAGCTTTTTTTTTTTTTTTTTTGGATGGGAAATCATCAAATGACCCCCCCCACTCTGGGCGGAGCGGAAGGGAGTGTCAGACTTGTACTGACTAAAACCCATCCATGTTCCTTCTTTGCCCTTTGTGTTCCAGGGCCACGGTATCTCTTTCGAACAGTCCCGCAGCTCTGGCAGGCATCGGCCCATGCGGACCCCTACTCGGTTGCTGACATCTCTTTGAGGCGCGCGTGGAACACGAACGCGCCGTCGACACGGCCTGTCGTCATAAGACGGCCGGACGGCGAGCTAGCCCATAACTCGCCGTCCACAGGCCCGCGCCTACGGTGGCCGGGAGCCACCACGTGACCCCCGACGCCAACCATGTCCAGCTTACGTTGTGCTTCCACAAGATACTGCCGTAAACGACATCTAAAAGTGTCTATCTTGTTGATTAGTCTTATCGGTGGTGGCAAGTTATTCCATACTTTGGAAGCCGGATCGTGCTAGGGCCTCTATTTCAAAACATCTGTTACATCTTTATCAGTACACAAGTTCACTTTGCGTTTCAAAATCAACAAATAGTGAAGGGATGCATGTGTTCAAGACCAAACGGTAAATATACCATTCCCACTTAAAACCCCAGGTTTATCTGTGAGTCCTCCAATTACTTAGGCACACAAATCTGTTGCACGAACACATATTCGTGTAAATCAGAGATAGGATCTTACACGGCTAGCATCCTGAATAGGTGGAGGCTGCAGTATTGGACCTTTACTTACGTCCGTATACTCAATATGAACGTTTCCTGTGTTTTCCTACTTAACTAACGTATCTTGCAACTGGTCCACCTCATCGTTTGTTGCTAATATACCTTCGATGAACCCCTATCAATTTCAGGAGTACACAAAGCCAGGAAACGCCCGATTCCAATTACATTAAAACAAAGATTTCTCTTTAAAATAAATTTTAAAGTTCCACCATTTCCGCCACCCCTCTTAAACGAAAAGCTTTAACAAATTAAGAAGTTAATATAAAATAATGTTTCCGTAAATTATTCATCGCATTATCAGTCTGCTCCTAATAAGCTCGAACGTTGCCAGAATTAAGATGAACGCGGCGAAGTAAGGGTTAAATGGAACAAAAACATTTCTGTGCAGGTGCGATCACTGTTATCTATGAGGAGTGCGAACTTGAGACATGTACCCCAAGTTGTTATGCTAATTCAGCCAAGATATTGTTTATTTCTACCTCTAAGTATAACATACAAGGGAAACTGGGTAACTTTTTTTTTTTTTTTTTTTTTGGATGGGAAATCATCAAATGACCCCCCCCACTCTGGGCGGAGCGGAAGGGAGTGTCAGACTTGTACTGACTAAAACCCATCCATGTTCCTTCTTTGCCCTTTGTGTTCCAGGGCCACGGTGTCTCTTTCGAACAGTCCCGCAGCTCTGGCAGGCATCGGCCCATGCGGACCCCTACTCGGTTGCTGACATCTCTTTGAGGCGCGCGTGGAACACGAACGCGCCGTCGACACGGCCTGTCGTCATAAGACGGCCGGACGGCGAGCTAGCCCATAACTCGCCGTCCACAGGCCCGCGCCTACGGTGGCCGGGAGCCACCACGTGACCACCGACGCCCAGGGCGTCTCCCGCGGCGGCTGGGACGTGAGGTTCTTTCCCTCACACGTCCCGCCACCTCCTTCACTAGCATGACTGCTTCACAGAAGGTGGTGACGGCTTCCCATTCCCTCTCGCTCCGGACCATGGCTTGAACCAGGGTCAGACGCGAGAGATCGCCGCCGCCAATCGCCGCTACAAGGACACGGCGGTGCTCCGCCCAAGCGGGGCAGACCTCTACGGTGTGCTCCACCGTGTCCTCCGGACGATCCTCGCAGTGGAAACACCCGGGCGTTTCCTCCCGCCCGATTCGGTGCAGGAACCTCCCGAAACAACCGTGTCCGGTGAGGATCTGCGTCAGGCGGTAGGTGAGGGCGCCGTGGCGCCTCTCTAACCACTCCTCAAAGAGGGGACTTATCGCCACAATGGTAGCGTGCCCTGCACGGGGTTGCATTAGTCGCTCTCTCCATGTCGCCATGAGATCACGCCGGAGGTCTGTCCGCTGAGCGGCAATTTGCCGCGGCAGCGGAGTCTCCCCCCGACGTAGTGCCTCCGCGCGCCATTCATGCAGGCGCGCGAGGACTATCGCCTCCAGATCCCATGGCGGCAATCCGGCAAGGAGGCTAGCCGCCTCGCCGGAGATCGTGCGGTACCCCCGGATTAGCCTTATGGCTATCACCTTTTGGGGCGCGTTCAGGTAGTGGGCGGCTTGCCGCCTCAAAGAACGCGCCGACACCGGGGCCCCGTAAAGGGCCATGGACCGCACGACCCCCGCGTATAGCCTCCGGCAGGAGGCGTTTGGACCCCTCAGGTTGGGCAAGAGCCGCTTGAAGGCAGCCCCTGTCCGTTCCAGTTTGGGAGCCAAACGTCGGAAGTGCTCCACGAATTTCCACCGGCTGTCGAGGACGAGTCCTAGGTACTTCAACGTCGACCCGACGCCGATGGAAACCCCTCCTGCCGTCAGTAGGGATCCCGACGGTGGCGCATTCCGAGGCCCATGAAAACACATGGCCTCGGACTTGTGCAATGCCACCTCGAGACCCAACTGCCGGATCCTATCCACGACTATCGCAACCCCGCGTGTCATGTTTTCGGCCGCCGCCTCGTGCGACCTCCCTTGTGCCAGTACCAGCGTGTCGTCAGCGTAGCAAACTACGCTGACGCCGGTAGGGAGGTCGGCGCGCAGCACCCAGTCGTAACCGATGTTCCACAGGGCCGGTCCTAGAACCGATCCCTGTGGAACACCGCACGACAAAACTGGGTAACTTATTTGAGAAAACTATGGCAGGATACTTTTCCTGCACCCGTTGACTATCTATCACCAAATGAACACCTTTCTTCAGAGTCTAACCTTCTATGGTCCACTCAGAAACTCATAAACCGTCACTGAAACTGACTGGGAAGATGTAACTCCAACCTCGCAGCAGAATGTGGAGCAGTTGCTCAAACTATTTTCCACCTGCTAGCCTGTCCTCTGTGCCCCAAAAAATGGCAGTCAAGGCTTTTCCGATGACGTCGAGGAAGAATCTAAATATTGGGCTAGTGAAATACGAGTATGTCGTGCTAGCAACACGAACATGGAAAATAATAATTCCGTGAAGTTTCCCTAAAACCACCAACAAAATCAACACCCCGTATCGTAATAGAACACGATCTATTAGGCAAAATATACATAGGTACATAGATTGTATAGTTCATCAATTATAAATTAACCCTATTTCATTATGGATTTAATTAATTGGGATTCGAGGCGCGGTGATATTGATTTATAATTAACTATCGAGAAGGCAAGATGTTGTAGCTGGTTCAGGAAGTAGATGACTGTGTCGCATAGGCCGGGAGCTGACGTCCGGATATCATTTTTGCCGAGATTGCGGAAGTTGGGCTGTGGGGTACTGGCTAGCTTGAGTGCAAGACGGTGGCCTTGTTGTATGTCAGTATCATTGTCCATTTATTTACTCACGGCTTTTGTCTGACAGTATCATAATTATATAAAACACTTAACGTGGATGGCGCTCGGAACGGAAACAAACTTACTATAGTTATAAAAAGTATCCTAAGCAAACCCCGGTGATGGTCTGTCCATATAAGCCCATCAAATCAGCCGTTCAAAAGCAACAGACAGACAGAATTTATTTCGCAACATATTTTTAGCCTTATGATCTTGAAATATGTAGTTAAATAATAATCAGAATAATTGTCAATTTTATCACCATGTAAAATAAGAAAATCTATACAAATAAATAAAATCGAAGTGTCTGTTTGTTATTCTAAAATAACAGGTTTTAACTGATACGACACTTATAACATTTTTTTTTAAATTTTGTCTTTCTGTTTGTTCCGGCTAATCTCCGAAATGGCTGGATCAAATATTGACAAGATTTTGATTGGCAGATAGCTGATGTTATAAGAAGTAACTTAGGTTACTTTTATTTTACAAAAGGATTAGGGTTCAGTGCAAATAAATTAAAACCCTTGAAATTGTTAACAAAATCCAATTCAAATTCATAATAATTAAAAAAAAAAATCACGTGGATAAAGATCGCGGGCCACAGCTAGTCTTTAATAAAAATGCAGCGTTTTAAACGCTAAACATGAAGTCTTAATTTTTTAAAGGCAGGGTAACAAAGAACCCACCGTTTCTTGGAATACATGGCGCCAGAATGATTTCTGGCAGTGACATTTAGATTTTTCTTTGTTGTGGTAAACACGATTCATAAATATTTTATTTACTTCAAAGAAAATAATGATCCTTTTAGAACAAAAGAACTTGCGTGCCAATTTGAAAATCAGATTGAAATAAATATTTGTTGTTATGGATCGCTTTTAAGGTTCGGGCAAATCGGTCAGGACAATTGTGGACGCGGCTCCAGAAAATGGATTCTGATAGATAAGGTACGGAAGTAGATGTCCGGTGTCTACGGCCAGTCCGCATTCTGCCCGTATGGGATTCACAGACCAATTTGCCGAATTCACCATTGGTAGGCCGACTTAAGTTGAAAATTTCGATTTTGTAGACACTGTCTGTGTCATTCATAACTAGAGACCAGATTATATGCAGATGCATTTTTGCATATCAAGGCTGTTTTTTTAATACAATGCATATTTTAGCTAAAATCAGCTTAACGTGCATTTTTCCTTAAATTTTAACTATATCTAACTGGAAAATAGTGCCAGAGATAATACCCGCAAAAATGCAACTAAATTCTAATAGTGTCTTATGTGAACTATCACTACTGATAATTCGGATCAGTATACGGTTATCTGGAAAAAAAGAAAGGGTCAAAAATTTGGTAAATTAAATAAAACTTTATTTTATTTAAATTATATGTTGCATATTTTGGGGATTTATAATCCATATTGTGATGATTTTTTTTGCACATAATCCAGTCTTTACTCATAACAGTGTCAGTCTTTTCTAAAGATCGACGTGCTACTATACTAAGTGTATACTAAAGGCCAGATACAGTAAATATCGACCTAAAAACTTATTTATACGATGTACATACTCGTATACAGCAATTAGTTCTAGGTCATAATACCAAAATAGAGCAAAACATTAGTATAATTAATCGCTGAAATGCAACCTAATATCTCAGGGGAATGACGGGAATTCCCCCTTCCCGAATAGCTAGAATAACCCCCTAATGCATGGTTAAACTGTTAAGCAATAGATTAGGCTAACACCAAGTGAACTTAAATATTAAAGCGCCGAGATAATTTGAGTGTGGAGCCGTCTAGTTTTCTTGGAAAAATACTCGTGTGAAATGGTTGTACATTTGAATTATTTTGTGAGATCTGAGAAAGGCGTTTTGTTTATTTGAGTGAGATATTTTGAATTGAATTTGATACATATTAAGGTGCTTATTTAAATCTATTGACTGAAGTGTTTATAATCTTACAAAATCAATTTAGATTTTTGTGACAGTGAAAGGTGAAGGCATAAAGCTTTTTTGCTATACGATGACTTTTTTTTTAGATAATTCGTCACTTTGTATCTATTGACTCTAAAACTATTTAATGCGTGGTAACTGCCTACATGTTGTCTGCCTATGCACCTTGACTTTTTAGTCCTCTGTCAAAGGTCGTCCACTCAATGTACCCGACATAAAATAGCTCACGGAGCGGTTTTTTTTATTCTCCATAAAAGGTACAAAGAAAAATAACAATAAAAAATTAGAATAAAATTATGAAACATCCTGTTAATGATGTTTACGTGTCAAACGGTAGAAGATTACCTACCCAGCACTCGAGTCCAGTAGATCATCGCTCGCAACAGGGTGTTTTAACTACGTCATGCGTTATAAAACTGAATAATATTTTTATTTTTAAATTATTAAAATCTCATAAAAACCTATTTTTTATGAATGTTTAGTATTCATTGGATACGTTAAATGGGCTGCCGTTGTATGACGACTAAAAAGTCACGGTGTATAATGAAATTTCTTAGATATTACTCGTGGTATAACAAATTCAAATTAGCGCTGTCCAAAACTTTAGACAAACTCTCAATTAAAATTATTGCCACATACTTTAGTTCCAGGCAAGTCAAATTGCAACGCGAAATACCGCAGATACCTTTTTTAAGAAATTCAAGGTAAAAAATCTTAAAAAATAACAAGATACCGTCAATAAAAATTCTGGTGGAGTTTCATTACGTCCGGGAAAATGATGAGGCAGAAATGACTTCGTCCACACTTCTGTAGTTCACTGTACCTGCGAAGTTTTTTTATTGCAGAATAGAAACTGAAATATTCAGAAAAAATGCTGTAATAAAAAATGTTTTTTCATTGTACCTAAGCTTGATTTGAGTTTAAAAGATTCCATTTTGTCGGTTCAATAAAAACCGTAAGGTGAAACAGCTACAGGTACAAACAGATACAAATATTTAAAAATATATAATATTAATTTCAATAATTACATAGTCTCGTAAAAAAACATCTAACAAAATACTCCATATCAAAGTAGTTTGTTTAACAACAAATATAATACTTTTAGAGATTGTATCTACTAGATTTTTTTTGCTTTTGAATGGGTTTAAGGTCAGACGTCTACTTAGTTTAATCATGTCATTTCAATAAGATTTTTATGTTTTGTATTTATTTCCCAAAAACGATATCTTTAGTAGCAAACAAGTATCCTTTTAAAAAATACGACAAAAATAAAATTGGTTTCGGAAAGAGGGAAGAACGACAGGTCATGTAATACCCTGAAGTAGATGAAGAGGGTTTTGACTGAGAAGAAGAACAAGAATTGACTAGAGACATAGAAGAGTTGAATAAAGAAGTACTACGACATAGACTGAAAAGGTAGATTGAGCTGTATGTCAATTCCATTCTTCTCCATAGAGACCTACGTTAGGGAATGGGCAACTACGGTATTTTCACAGTTTTTATGCCTTGTGACTGGGACTGTAGCTACATTTAATTGTTGTCTTTGTTTCGACAATATAAAAGTGCCTGTAACTGGCCTACTTGAAATAAATGCTTTGAATGATTGATTGCGTTTTTAATTGAACATCTGCTTTCTTAAGTTTCTATCTATGTGCTTATAACCTCTTACTCAGAAACACTGTAACCAGATACATATGCAAACGGCTAAACTTAACCTAACCTAACCTTAGTTTAGCCGACTAATCTTAAGTTAATGTTCACACTTACCTTTAGCCGTAACATATATAAATAACTATGCAATATGAATATTCGATATACTCGTGCAATACTAGT
The DNA here is from genome assembly GCA_910589295.1 of Noctua janthe. Lineage (NCBI taxonomy): Eukaryota > Metazoa > Arthropoda > Insecta > Lepidoptera > Noctuidae > Noctua > Noctua janthe. Next base: position 8,777,536 of record OU342561.1, read on the forward strand.
GACATTTTGCATTTTTCAGGAGCACAATAGCAACGAACACTTACACCAAGTACTAACAATTTCACGGACTAAGCTCCGCAAATGTGGCTCACTTTTCTTTAGTAAGTATACAGCTCAAACGACCAAATTGTTTTAACCCACGCTTTAAAGGAACTTTGAGTAAGAAAATTGCATCGTCTAAAGGTTCAGGAGTAAGCGGGCTTAAAAATAACGAAAAGGACAAATGGAACGGAACGCGTTGATTTTGACAACGCGCCCCGCACCGCGGGATTATCGTGAGCAATCTTGATTGTAACGCTAATTGCGCGCTGGCGGGATTGCGGGATTGCGGGATTGCGCGCGCACTTTTATCATAAACCCCGGACTTTCGGGTCACTGTCTCAGTAATAAATTCAATATCTACGGCGTAGTAAATTAACTTGTTCGATATAATGCTCACGGCAATATTTATGTCACGCGGACAATGTTTTGTCAGCCGAATATAATGGTTCGCGCAATTTCAAGTACCGCTCTCTTTTTCTTTGTTGAAAAAATTGACTTGATTCCCGTTTTCCATTTCATTCGGGTGAGTTAAAAATTCAGAATATAATAAACAAAATAATGGAATATCTGGAAACGGCCTTTAGGCAATTATCGAAGGGGTAGATATGATATGTGGGTACGTTGTAGCTCGAAAGCAAATCCTGTTATTATATCTACATAGTGTCCAAGTGGCGCAGTTTAGGTACTGGAAATCGTATTCCAAATTGAAATTTGATAACTGATTCAGTTAAGATATTAAGATAACGTAACATCACGCCTATAGTTCCCATAGGGTTAGGCAGAGGTGTACCTTATAGTACACCCACATTTCACCAGTTATATTTAATTCACATGTAATAGGGGGCGAGAATATTGCCATCAGCCGAGCACAGATCCTGACTCCGTAGCTGCTACTGAGAAATTCCGGGTGAAAAAAGTCAATAGCTCTTTGCCCGACCCGAGAATCGAACCCAGGACCTCATGCTCCTCGCTGTTCGCAAGCGCAACTTCAGCAACGAGGCAGTACATTAAAATATTATGTTGGAATCAGTTTGTGATAAGTAGATACAGTGCTAGAACAATGCTAATTAACGTAGAATATTATCGGTAAACAATTAATTCTGGGATTAGGCTAGGTATGTTATTGAGAATATCATAAATTGCAGCTGTATATTTAACAACAGCTTTACTTACTAAGAAGGTATGTGATTTTGTTAAGAGTACCTCCTATTACCGAAGCCAGCACAATTCTAGCATAATATGTTAGGCCGACCTAAAGTATTCTGATTATTCTAACCTATTTATCATTTCTTTATCAGTTCTTTAAACTAATATTCCTGGGAAAGTAATAATATGTTCTGTAATCTCTAGAGTACCAATGTATTCTGATTTCAGATGAAACATGCCATTTTTCAACGAGCTTATAACGATACGTGGTAACAATGCGTACTCAGATAAGACCTCTCATCTATCTACCAACAACGCCGTAGTCTATTCAACTACAGCAGAACAATAGCAGTTCAATACGAACGGTTGTATTATGAGCGCACTTTTTACAATCCACCAAGAATTGGGTCAACCGCCAGACAATATTGTATGTACTTTTTGTTTGTGGAAACTCATAAAGGATTCGCTGAAGTGTGAATGAATAATCAAGTGAAGGTATTTAAAGAAATATTCGCAACTGAGCGAGTGTAGAGAGTGAACGAAAGAGCGACTGTAATTAGGGTATACGCTGAGCAAACGTCACATTGAACACACGACTAAAGTTCAAGTGGAACCACATTTGCGCAAGCGCAGACTTTCCTTTAAGGTAAAGAAAGAAATGTTAGCAAAACCATACAAAGTTATCATCATCTACATTGATGATCGCTGCAATTATTCTTAATCACCAACTCAACTTTACCAAGCAGCAAAACAAACTGGAACTTCTGAATTAAATATTGTCGTCCGTTCGATCTTCATCGTAAATTAGCAAGCGATCGCACGAACAATGCGATATCGTGTCTAATGATTGCGTGGAATCGATCTATATCAGGGTAGGCAGGTACTATAAATGTGGGATTTAATCAATATGGGATGCGATTAATCAAAATTCATGCACAATGAATATTTGATCGCATATTCCGATGCTATCGGATATTAAATGGAGTGCATGATCGCTATCGCTGTCACTTACGGCCGACTACTTATGTTCTCTACTTAGTTATTTTAAATACGTATTTTGTTTTTTTACTATGTGTTTATCATTTTTATTTGTTTTTCTTTTTAAGCACTCTGTTACAAATAAATAGCTTTTTATTGTTTTTCCATGCTTTTATAACCCAACAATTTATTAAACTCCACTAACCTTAATCGTATTATTTCTAAGGTACATTTAACTTTTGAAAACAACAAGAAACAATTTTATTGTTCCCATTTTACTTGTCCAATACCAGTGACTGTCACAGCAATTATTTAAATTGAGCGTGCCGTTACATTCCAAGTGACATTTCTAAAGTACTTTACTTCGAACATCCTTCTAGATTACCATCAAGAGTTGCTACTACTTTAGTATGAGAACAGTAACATAACATAACATTAACAAAAGAGATAACATTACGTGCAACAACGGCAACAACGTGTTTGGTTTGCTAGCTAGGTACGCTGCCCTCCCACGAAATGTGTAAAGCTGCGAATCGGATGTACTTAGATATGTATATTTATGATATCAACCCAGATCGTTTAATTTTCTTATTGTAGATTAGCTCGAGTCGGCAGGCAGTGTCAGTGGGGAGATGGGAAGTCGCTCCATGTAAAGTACTGGTATGTAGCTGCATTCGGTTAGATTGTAAGTTGTAGTAAGCGGCCAGCCAGACCAGGCTGCTAACCAGCCAGGTTACATTTCGGAGAGTGTTCTTTGGAATTACACAATCGAATTACCACATCCCCATTCTAACATCGGATGAGCAGATATATGGCAAAGCATCATTGTTATATGGTTGAAGTTCCATGGAACCGAACAAAGCGCTATGCTTCCACTTTTGTTGTGTGAACCGCCAGTCTGTGGAGTTCACTGCCCGCTTCTCTGTTTACCGATCATTATAATCTGGATCTCTACAAAGTTCGTGTGAATAGATTTCTTTTAAGCAAGCGTGCTCCATCCTAGGCCGCATCATCACTTCACACCAGGCAAGTTGCGGCCAAACGCAATTTAGTATTAAAAAAAAAACTTAACTACTTAGCTCTCTATTACATTATTATAAATGTTTCTCGTATAAATAGAAAAAAAAACAGTACTAATTTAGCTTCACTGCCTAGCAGCAAATCTCTGTGGAAGAGCAGCCTATCCGACAGTTTGTTCCCATAGCCATAGCTTGCGTCAAGTCACGCGACGTTCAGGTGCCTGCCGAAGTTTTAGATGAATGCCCACCAAAGTTAAGTCGTGAAGAGTTTGTTGAGTTACGCTCCGTCGTACGTGCTACGTAGCCTCGAACAACTGCACTTAAACAATTACTTACCTAAAATTTTTGGATGTGGTACGGATATTTTATATTGCAGGTGTACTTTCTGTAATGGCGAATAGGTCTAAAGGCCATCTAAAAAAAACTGCCTCGATATAATACCTAGGTACGGATAATACGGGGACGCTCAATAAAAAACTGAAATCCGACTAACCAATTCATCATGTATGATCAGAATTTTGTTATTGCCTTTTCCGAAAAACGAAACATATATAAAATTTCGAGAACGTCAAATAAAACGAACCCCAGGCTGCGTACGAGTTTGTTTTGCGTATGTGGCGAATAACTTCGTTTGTACCAAGTATTTCACATGCAATACGGAAAATTTCACATGCATTATTTTTTGCAGATTGTCAAAACAAACGAACGATGAATGAACTAATGCATCACTGAATGAATGAATAAATGAAGTTAGCAAGAAACATAAGAAAATGTCAGTCCATCTTTGAAAATCAATCACTTCTAGTTAACGAGGCCGCATAGATAGCCTTTAAACCTGATATTCAAACCAGTCTGGTAAGACCGAAAGCCGATCCCAACGTACTAGGGAAATTGTAAGTTGATGACGGCTTCGAAGCAAAATAGGTGCAATCCAACTACGTGAGACAAACGCGCAATCAGTTAAGTGCTCGTTAAGTGCGACAAGTCGTATGAATGCAGCCTGCCTTAGGTGACGTCATAGATTCGGCGATAAACTGACATTCAAGCCTGAATTAGGATATCTTTAGGTTCCTAATTCTGGCCTTTGAAATGCTCCTGGATCGTATTAATACATTGAACAGTCATTTTCTATAAATACTCGTATCGAAAACTTTGGAACTTTGAATTATCTTAAATAGAAAGATGTATGAACATAAGAATAATTATATCGTAAAAATAATCAGTTGCTCTATACATTTAAATTCCCATTTCACGTCTATATTTATGCGTATATGGCGTAAGAGTAGAATCTTTTCAGGTCTTGAGTTAGTCAAGAAGGATTAGTACGAAGTAGGTTTTATGATTAGTAGTAGTATATTCCATCAGGACGGTTTTATAAACTTCCCCCTATTACATGGGTTTTAAACATAACTGACGAAATGTGGGTGTACTATTCGGTGCACCTCTGCCTAATCCTTCGGGGATTACAGGCGTGATAATATGTTAGAAGTATATTTCAACAGCCTTAACTACTTATTTAATTCTTTTCATAGTTTAATTAACATCTCAGAAAGTCAATTAGATACGACTTAGAAAGTTTAGATAGAACATCATCTCAGTACAAAAGGTAGCATGATATACGATCGACAAGGGAGCGAAAGAAAAACAAAGTGAATTAGCCGCCTATCAGAACGTACGAGTTTCAAAAGTTAACTAAAGGCCAGTGGTTATTGGCTTTTCGACAGGTAATGCATTCATGTAATGTTTAACAAGGCTTTAAGGATTATTCGTGGTCTGGTGCGCAGATTATCTTAATAATGGATCAGTGGATTTAGTTCTAGCTTTTTACTTACAGGTTTATAAAACTATTTATAACTAAAGCATTTTCTTAAACCTCGCATTTAAAGTAGGTAATTTAAGTCTTTACAAATCAGCCTCTTAGAAAAGATTAAAACACGCGGCTTACACCTTAATTCGAAAACGACTTAAGCCAGCTTACCTGCGTTCGACGATCGATAAACATTAAATCCTCAATTTGTACTTACATATTTACTAATTCAAGTAAATGGCAAACAACTTTAGAGCCGCATAAAACCGAAATCAAGGCTCGGGTTTGGATTTCCTAGGAAACAGCTTTGCCGAGGCGTTACATTAAAGTTTCAGCCAGCAAGTCGCACCGCGGCCGAGTGGCCTTCTTCCTTAGCACATTTTATCCCGTGTAATTTCACACTACAGATTTTCAGATAACGACGTAATAATGTTTCCCTTCGTGTGTCTTGCTTACTAGATTGGCACACACCGGCCCGCTAAATATGTATGCCGTATACATTTATAATATTGTAATTCGACCCTTCGCTAGGTAATAACATTTTATTGGCTCCGGTTCTTAATATAAATAAGGTTGCTCCCAAAAACCGGATCTATGTTCGGGAACAACCAAAGCCCGAAATGTTAACGGTTACAAGTACTGAAAACGTTTTAAGACTGATAAATAATAATAAGGCTAAGTAAAAGCTTACAATAACGCGTGATTTGGCATAGCTACGACCATAATTAAATTCTAGCGAGCGGAAAATTTCTTGCAAAAAAGAAAGTTACATTTTTGACGTCAATTACCTACAACGGTTCAAGATATCATAAAAATTAAACGCGAGTGCTTCTCAATGTCAATTAGAAGAGGAATTGTCTCAGAATGCCTCCATTATAAAGCAGCAATGTTTATCTTTGGCCTCGTCCACTTAAAAAGGAAACATTTATTTTGCTAACTAAACGGTGTTCTATGTTCCTTGCAATAAAAATACACTTAGCAAAAAATTTTTATTCTATGTGTTGCTGAAATATTCTACGATGTATTTGGAAATTTCACCAAAATAAACGCTTATTTATACCCAAGCAAAATCAATCCCAAGGCGGCAAAATTACGTCCCATATGCGAACGCCTAATAAAGATAAGTCCTTGTTATACCTGACTAATTTATTACAGCATCTCAAATATATAGACAGGCCTCTATATACAGGGTGGAATTTTTCAGTTAAGATGTCATGGTTTTCCTTTCATTTAATTTATCATGTTTGTTAGAGAGATTTGATCCTTATGATTGATACTATCAATTGATGCTACAAAAGTACAGGGTGTTATTTTTTTTATATAATTTAGCCGGTTCGATTCCCGTGTGTGGCAAGAGAACTTTCGAAAATCTTTGAATGCAGATTTATTTCTTTTTAAAATAAAGAAATGTTTCCTTTGAGTAAAAATTTCTATCTTCAGTATTTAGAGTATTTTCCCTCCAGGTGGCGTTGAAAAATTCCACCCTGTATAATGAATATAAGCCTCTTAATTCTCCGTCGTGTAAACAATTTCGTATACTAGATAAATGTTTAGTTACGTATTGTTAATTACGTTTTACGTTAACAAGCAGTGCAGTATAAAAGCGATTTGTTATGGGTCGAGCGACGGTGCACACACTGGGGTAACTAACAATTGTTTTGTGTTAGTTTATGACCATGCTTAACAATGAAAACTTTACTCATTCTGTATCATAATCTGCGCCGTAAAGCTCTTTGAGAATAGGAACGTAGCATACAGGGTGTTAATAAAACAAGTGAACGTGCACTGTGTTTGTTGTCTGTGGGAATCTCGACTGAAAATTATGAAATTGGAAATGTTGTGTTGTATGTGATTTGATACAAGGTGTTTACATTGTTTAGAACTGGAGGACTTTGACTAGTGACGTCATCATCTGCCAAGCCTTTTCCCAACTATGTTGCGGCCGGCTTGCAGCCTAGCTGAGTAGGTACCAGTTTGTACATGGAGTGACTGCCTGTTTGACCTCTACAACCCAGTTAGTACTGGGTAATACGATAGCCCTTGTCAAGATTGGTTGTTTGACTTTCAGGCCACTGACTTCCTGTAATGACTGGCAAAGATCTTCGACCAGTGACAATCGGTTTCAAAAGCATGTGGTGTCCTGAAACGACTTTCAACGGGATAGATAAGCTTTTCAATACATTATTTTTTATCTATTTATCATCGTTTTAGCAGCTAGATAGAGACTTGGTCGAGGCCCTCCGGATTGTTCTTATGGAGGAGAGACAGATCACAATCATGAGAAAAAAGTAGAAAAAGTAGAAATGGTAAATATTAGTAATGGTTGGACTGCTGGTCTGGCAGAATGGTCTACTGGCTGCAAGCGTGACTGTTAAGCAATAGGTCCCGGGTCGGGCAAAGTATTATTTACTTTATATCAAGAATTTCTCAGTAGCAGCCAAGGAGTCTGGATATGTGCCCGGTTGATGGCAATAGGCTCGCCACCTATTACAGGGGACTTAAAAATAACCGGCGATATGTGGGTGTACTATAAGGTACACCTCTGCCTAACCCTTCGGGGATTTCAAGCGTGATATTATGTTATGCAGTAGTTACAATTAGAGATGAAATAGTAGGAGGTGATGTAGGAGACCATTCATAAACTTCCTTTTATATTATAGTTTCAAATTCACATAATAAATACTATTAACACAAAATCTCATTAAAATTTTCATCTAGGTACCATAAAAAAAAAAAAAACACTTTACATATTAAATAACGTTGTAAAAATAGAGAACTCGGTGTTAGAAAGCGCGAGTAAGTTTTCTACAAAAAAATACGAAAGAGTAAAAAAAGGGTGTAATCATTTTAATACGTTTGTAAGGCTCTGAATTTAAATCAGGGAGAAAATAAGTTGCCGTTTCTCACGACACGGCGTATTAAATCTTAGTGAAATTTGTTTACCATAGCTACTGTTGACATTTTAGGCGGAGAAAACTGGATTAAGTAAATTTTATTCAAGTAGATTAGGTAAACTTTGTTTGGTTTTTCATGTATTTAAGGATATTTGAAGGGTGAGGGGATTAGGGACAAATCTGACGATTAGCGGAAAAACGTGTGCGAATTTCCGCCGCCGCTGGTGCTTGTCTCTTACCTAATATTGACAATATAACACCTATTTGCTTAATTTTTTTCTCAAATAAATACCTATCACATGCAGAAACAATTTTATTCAATTAATTCCGAAAACTGTTCATTAACGAGTGTAGTTTTAATTAATTGATCTGAAACCCGTACTATTATTGAATTCAGTTACACACGCAAACGCGTAATTGCTATCTATATTAATAAAACTTACTGCCAAACGTCATCCATAATTATTTTAAACGACTTTGTATACAACGTCTGAGTGCAACAAGCTTGCAATGTGGTCTAACTACACCTTGGCTAACTTCGATGTAATGATGAACGAATAGACTTTGTAACAGCGCCATGTGGGCGTATTTCGTATTTGGAACGAAACAATTGGAAACTAGAACATTTGACAGTCGGTCTTGAATCGATATCAAGCAGATAAATAAGCATAGCATATAACACATAGTTAGTAAATAAAAAACTTGTTAGTAAATAACTAGGATCTTGTGGATCTTGAATGATATTGCGGGGGCATTATTGGTCAACATTTGTGTTCTTTTTCGTGGAATTATTTCGAAAAAATAAGGTAAAGGCTTTGTTTTTATTTTACAATTTTAGAGATAAGAGATCTTTGTACAGTCGTCAGTGCATCAAGTTACCAAATACTCAAATTTCTCATTCGATTTTGAACTTAACCGTCAACATTTTATGGTTTCAAATCATTTGGAGAAATTTGACAGTTTGTGGTAACTTAATGTGCTGACGACTACACACTTACATAGCCCTGGTATAATTCATAAAACAATGAATTCTTTATTTTGTACTCATTACTTACCAAATTTGTCCTTGATGTTCGTGGTTTTGAGGAAACTCTAGTACTTGTTGCAAGGACCGCCGTATTTATATTGCCATCGACTTCTATTAACATTGAAGAATGAAATTATAGCTTCTCCTGCACGCTGATGAAAACCACTTTAAACGAAAAAGCACTTACCGTGGTATACCGTAGCCCACAATTTTGACACAATAACGGGCATAAACACTTATCGGGTTTTTAAAGTTACGGTTATGCCTTGGTCATTAGAGCAATGGTACGAAATGAAAGTGGACAAATACAGGGAGCGCATTTCAAACTACAGTACTATATTAATGGAAATTCGTTTTTACAGCGTATTTCTAATTTGAAAAGCGCCTGAAGGTAAATGAATACTGGAGTTCATTTGAGTAAAATTATAGTCAAAATAACGTGTTTTTTTTTGTCAAACTGACAAACCATTTTTCTCGTAATAATGGTGTATGTTTAAAAACGTGTTGCGCCGACCCCAAGTAACATGGGACAACGGCAGGAAGATGATGATGATGATGATGAATGGTGTATGTTTCAGAAAATCCGATTCAAAGCGTCTTTGATAAAGTATATTGCTTGCACTGGGTTTCAGACGAGCACTAACCATGTACGTAACTCCACTGCCGGGAAATATCAGACTGTCCCAGAACAAGCGAATTCCTGTTTCAATTCAAAACGTTACAACAACATGGAGTCAAAGTTGAGATGAAACACAATAATCTGTGTACGTATTCAGGATTTTGTGTCCTTATTTTATTTTAGCCTGCTTTTACTAGGTTTAGAAGTACGACTAGGTTTAACATTTATTACGTTCCTCTCTTGTATAATATCGCAAAAATATTCAACCGCAAATGTTTGTTGAAAATCCACTCATAAAAAGGGAATTTATTTGAACATTTCAGTTATTAGCACAATGGCTCGTCTGACCTCTCCGTAACATTGAAATCTTTTAACGTACTCAACCTCCATATGACTTGTGCTTACTACTCCAAATAAAGCTCTCGTTTAATAAAGTTAACTATACAAGTATTTGCCTCTCATCACTATTAATTTACATTCTGTTTGCTGCTGGTATTTTGTGAAGAGATTTCGAGCGTTAATTACGTTTCTAAGTTTTTACCATTTACAGCGGTTTCGTCGCAACGACTTTTGTAAGCCCGTGCATAGCAACTGCAATAAAGCTTAGGTCTGGTAAAGTTAAGGAGTTTGGAAGAGATACAGCTTCCAAGTTACTCTCAAAACGTACAAGTAAAGTCGGACTGCGAAGTACCTCAAGTAAGACGAAATGTTTTACAGAGATCCGTGCCATAATTTATTTGAGTTTTATAATTTTATGCTTTCACGTGTACGAAAAGGTAGAATGTTGTTTAACGTGCCTAAAATGACTTGTTAACTTTTTGGGAGCTTATTGTAGGATTTAGTTGATGAAATATTCAAATAGTTAACTGTACAAAACCTATTTCATCATTCTCTTGCCCTTATCCCAATTCATTTCGGCTCGGCGCAGCATGTCTTCTTCTTCCATACTTCTCTATTACTCGTCATCTCATCAGACACTCCCTTAGAAAAAAAAACAAAACAAAAATATCTAAAAAAAAAACAAAAAAACAAAACAAAACCTATTTAGATACGTAGTATTTTTATAGCTCTTAAAATGTCAAACTAAACTTTAATAAGCTTCAGACAGCACTATAAGATAGAACTACGAGTATAAAAAGCTACAAATACAAACTATTGTGGGTAGTTTAAAACCGTTTCCGAAGCTTTAGTAAAACACACGCGCACAGAAAGGACCGGAATAATGAAATAAAGTTGTTTGAAGCATCTGGCGTCTCGTGGACAGTTGTAATGGTAATACGATTCAACGATTATAGCGGGACCCAATGTTCCCCTCCGTAGATGTTTGGAATAATGAAAATCTTAACGGTTTGAGCCCCAAATTAGTTCTGTATATTACACCTTACAGATGGAGGTAGGGGTAATGGTTATGGAAACGCAGGGGAACTTTTCCAATTGAGGGGATTTTTTTTTGACCTCGTCTTTTATTAAATTTCAAATCTTCCCTCGTATCCGAATTTACAAAGAATATCAAATTAATTTAAAACGTTGTAAAATTAACGGTAGTTATTTAAATAACTTTGTAACGAAACCTTTTGAAATGAAACATTTTAATAGTCTCCACGTTTACTTAAGGACACAAAAGATGATTAATTTTCGGCGCCTTTAATTATTGTCGCCTGCTAAGCCCTGAACCAGGGTTATTCAAAAACGTAGACCAACATTCTATTGTGCGAAATCGCGTGACTAAAGCAAATATCTTGGAAATAGAAACGCTTCCATTTGATTCATTAGGTAACAAAAATTATGTCAATGGTTCTATTATATTAACGAAAAATTACTATCGCATAAAATGAACTAGCTTCTTTTTAAAGAGCTCACAAAGTCTTTCCTGCGGCAAGATTAATATTAGAGTAAAAGATTCTTTGAAAGTCGCTTCGTCTAAAAATATAAAAACATTATCAAAAGGAATACAGACTGAGCCTCTATGTGGGGCTCAACAAAGCGATCTTGTTTCTTTACAACTCGAAACCATTTCTATAGCTTTCAGTTTAAAACTGCGGTCGGTTCTAATAAAATATCTATATAATATCTGTATCGAAACGGCCAGTGCTGCTGGGGACGATATCTCGCCTCAGTTTTCGGGTCATCGAATAGGCAGACACTTGGTACGCGTTCAGAATATATCGCTAATCGTTTTTATATTTTATTCTCATGTTCGCGAGTAAGTCATGGTACCTATTGTGTAATACACCGGCACCTTGTGGGGTATCGGGGGTAAATGCTGGCGAACGTTCCCTCGAACAAATTGAAAAGCAATGAACCGCGGAATTCAATTTCATATTGAAAGCCATTCATCTTTGCCGCTTCTTCGAGACCGTCTGAAAGCGTTACATCTCGACTTTGCCACTCTGCTTTATCCCTTAAAAAGTTCGCCTTTTTCTGAATTGTATTGAGTAACCAGGTATAGCATAGTGATTTGTTGTAACGTGACGATGCTATATTTTTTCTGTTTTTCTAAAAGGGCTGTTCAAGCTTATACTGTAATCGTATACCTACGTGTAATACATAGTTTTAGTTACAGTTCTAGGATGAAAAGGATTGGCGTTAGATTAACCAGATGTGACCGAGTAGCCGCATCTGGTAAAACAAGAAACAGAACCCAAGGCCGGAAAAAGGGACTTGTAGCTTGTCTGATGATTTAATTAATTAATGTGATCCTATGTTTTACATGGGTAGCCCATAAAAAATTAGAACGTTCGAATTCAAAAGTATTGACTAGAAAATGTGAAACAAACCTTTTTCAAGCTACTAAAAAATTAAATAAAGGAATAGTTTTTCACATACAACATGCGCAAAATTCATACCACAAAGGTGACTTTTACATTTAAAAGTAATAAAAAACCTTTCAAGCTTGCAATCATTATTACGAAATATTAAAAGTAACTTTGATAATTTGAAGTCATTTGTGGTTTTATGGCTGCCTCCTTTATTATAGCTGTTATTACGGAGGTACCTATCAGTTGTTATTTTTCGCGTAACAAACTTTCTAACATTACGACTAATGTGCTGCCATGAAATGGGAAGTTACCTTGGCGAAATAATTACCTTACTTTGGTGAGAGGAAAAAGTTTTGGCTCAGCGTATTCATTAGGGTATGGGCCATAGGTGTGCATGAAGCGTTAAGCCACAGTTGTGGCCACGTACATATTTTTGTGTTTGTCTGGACTTTGTTTTTACGAAAAAGTTTTTTCAAAAGCACTATGCATGTTAGAGTAAATATAATTATGAATTATTTCTCGGTTTACTTTTCTGCTGTTTTAACACTGTTATACGCTAACTCGAATAGAAAATAAATCACTATTTTTCTTTGCGTTTCGATGGAATCAAATAATATCCGACCAGTATGTAGCCACCAGCATAGCTCTATCTTTGGCTTCGTTTAAATCCTGGGACGTGCGAGGTGGCAGTGCAGGATGGGCAAGAAAGCAAGTGGGGCATATCCTGCAGAGGGGTTCCACAGTAGCGTGGTATTTGCTACTTACACTGTTTAATTAGGTGGGTAATTTTTCGAAACTTTCTGTTCTACTACCGAGTTTTCTGAGTAATTTAGTCTAACTACACGTTATAAGCGCACGTGCTATGCAAAACCTTTGATTGTATTCGTAACTTACATATTACATCCACACACTGGGTAATCAAACGGTGATCTAAGTTTTGTTTACAGCAAACAGAACTTTACAGATACTCGATTGTTACTCCGGAAGTGTTGATATTGCTTGGCATACTACCTGTTTAGCTTAGGACCTTTACGGTGCATAAACAGTTGGTTGCTCGGCGCTATGTTAATGGTATGGTACTACATGCACTGTTACTTAATGATCTGAGGTACATTAAGCGCCTTACCTGTTACATGAAGTTCACTTTTATTGAATGTGTGTGCTATGAATAATACGTATTTGAAGGTGAATACGCGCGCCATAGTGAATGTTTAAGTTTTATTAAAAACCAAGTAAACTAGCCTGGACACAATTGAGCTGAACTCTCAAGTGGTGCTTTTCTTAAAAAATGCTCTCAAGTAACGTCGATATGTTTTTAAAATCATCGCACAGTGTTTCCACATAATGTTTTCAGCACATAAATGTATTTAGTCTAGATTTTACGTTCAAAATGAGATGTAACGTTTGTTTAGTCGGATTTGAATAAAATTAACGAGTGCTTTATTTCTGTGAAACACTGTGATCCTCATTGTAAACCTGAATGGCAGAATTATGAAAACATCATGTAATAACTGTACATTCGTGAATACTTTTCAAACGTACTTTTAGACGAGGATGCGTACAAAATGGCTGAAACATAAAATGATGTGTTAAAATATGCTAACAGGTTTATTAAGTAGATAAGCAGTGAATAGGCGCCGAAAATTGAATGGGAGCAGCGGGCTACACCACGAAATGTTTATTACCCTGCATAGGGCGCTTATTAATAAAACCCCATAGAAAGCAGCCAGCTCGCAAACACGAATGACCCATGAAAAGAGCTAGTGAACGCTATAATGTCTACACAAAGGCTTACAACATCTAACGTTTCCACCCATTATGAGGCGAGACCACCATTCAGGGGCTCAAATGAGTCTTAATGAAAGGTACGATACCATTATGAAGGCAATTGTGAGCTCATAAAGGAAATTAAAAAGAGACAAAAAAGCCCACGCTAGTTCCGCTCAAAAAGAGAATAACAAAAAGGTGTGCGCGTATACGTTGAGAACTGCTTTACGGGCGCATGAAAGAAACTGCGCTTTTTCCCCGTCTCATAATAATGATGAAATGATCGTGTTGGTAAACAATGAGGGAACATGAAGCGAAATTATTATAACAAATGCGTTTAGGGCTAAACTGGACTTAGACATGGTTTAGGCCCTTTTGTAGGACACATTTACAACGTTAGAATAACGGTTATGTTTAATGTTTGCAAACAATGTTTCGAGAATTTATGTTAATGTTAGGAATTGTATTTTTTTTTAAATTTATGTCTATGGTAAAGGATATAGTAAAAAATGGCCTATGAATCAACATGCATGAAACCTTAACAATAATTACTAGTTTTTTTTATAATTTACATTACAATTATTATAATAGAACGGACACTTCTTGACTTCGAAAACATTATAAAAAGTAATTCACTTCCGTCTTAATCCACGGTGTAATTATTGTTTGGTTCAATTTGAGGTTTTTATTAATGGAAGGTATCGTAGCTCATACAGCCAAGTTTTCGTGACAGAGTTTGATCTATGAATTAGGTTTTTAGCTACAAATTGATCATAGCGATTGAAAGTGTGAAACGGGCAAGCTATTAAATATTCTAATCTTAATAAGCAATATCGACACAAACAGTCGATTGTTGTCATCTGTCAATTCAATTGACAGATGACAACATTTGACATTTGAAACGTCACTCGCACGGCGCGCGTATCCTGTTACCTGTGATCGATCTGCGTTTGCGTTGCTTACATGCACGTATGTTCGTTTGCATTTTATTAGTATTCTTTCCGATTTTACCTAACAACTTGGCGTAAACAAAGGACTCTGATTTCCTCTTAAAATATCGACGATTCTCTTGATGTGATCAGAAGATGTAATGTCCGTATTTAATAAACATTTTCTGAAGCAAAACATTTTTGTTTTACTACTTAGTAGTGTGTGTAATGAAACGTTTACAAGATAATATTATCCAATGTAAGTAGGTACTTAAATTCACTAATAAACGCTAAGTTATTATTACTTAGCGTAAGTTTTTATGGCCTAATCATAACCTCAAAATCCGGAGTAATTTTGTTTTTTTTTTTAATTCTCAGAAGTGTCCGCTGTTTTAATTTAGTTTCAATCGAATATATACATTATTTGAAACACAAAAAGTAATTTCACCTCCCTGTTGGTACTTAGGCCAACGATGTATGGACGCCGAGCAATGCCCTTTAGATTTTAAATTTATTGTTTTTATTTTGTGAATAATTTTATTTCATTCTTCTGTCACATTTCAATATCTTACTAAATTAATTTGTTTGTGTTTTAAACATTCTTAAATTACCAAATTTTTTTTTTAAATATTAGGTGCTTAATTTGTTGCTAACTTTATTGTGCATGCTGTGGCCTACAAGTGAAGGAGAACACCTACCTAATACTTTTTCTCTTTTTAATTTCATTTTTTTATTATGAGCCGGATGTGTCCCACTGTAGGGCAAATGCCTCCCTTCCCTCTTTCCATTTATCTCTGTCTTTGGCTATTTGGGCCCAATCCTTTTACCTAACACCTTATGTTGTCCATTATCTAATAATGTTTTGTGTATATCTTTTGTTGGAGGTCCTAAAATAAATAAATAAAGCCTGACTCCGAGATTTTTAGAATTTGTTAAATATCTAAGGTAGGTTCAGACCTCCTGCTTTTCTGATAAGAACAAAACAGATACCAATTGCTAATTCAAGAAACAGGTTATGCGATAAACTAGAACTTTTCTTGATCCCTCAGACTTGCAAATTACCCTTAAACTTAATCCAGTTCAAAAATTAGCCAAATTCTTAATCAGTTAGAACATTAACATTAAAGCTTCCATTCTTTGCTGCTGACACTGCATAATTCCCACTGCCTGAACTACCCTCATTAACTTTAATAGATAGGCCCTAGTTAACTAATTAATGTTACGTCGTCTTTATCTTTAATTGTATCATTATTAAGTTTCAAATTGTGCGTAAGATTACAACTTTGTTAAGAACTTGCTCTTGTCTCTAGTGGCCACCGGAGAATTGTAGTTGCTTAACTATTTCATTACTACGAGTTAAAATTTAATGAATTATCTTCTCTATGTTAGTTTGTGAACAATATGAGAGAAATTAGCTGACAATACACGAGACGTCTTTGTTAAAAACGTCTAGATTTACAACGGCCATAATTCATATTCATGTTCGAAAATGACTTTGCTAGCTAATTATAATCACTCTTTCAAGAGTGACTCTTTAAAGATAATTACTATTTAGCCATGGTTCTGTTGTATGTGCTACGTTCTCGTAGTCATGACATCATCGTGTTGCTACGCCGTAGCAACTATAGAAACTACGCTGTTTGATATACGAAGTAATAATATGGTGAAATTGTTATCAAATGTAAACATATAGTTAAATTATAAGTCGTCCTAAGTCGAACATTGAAGATCTTTGATTCACAGACGTTAAACCAAAACAGTAAATGATAGCACTGCATGTAAAGGGTATCGATTCCGGAATTAACTCAAGATCGAATAATCCGAGGGATTCGAGATGTGCTCAGTATCGCGTAATTATTACGGCAGCTCTAGATTTCACTAGTCAAACAACGATTGGAGAACTTTACTGATATTAATACTAGGACCCTGTTGGTACACCAAAATGATGGCCATCAATTTATTAGAATTAACAGACTAAATCGAACATCAATCTAGGAATAGGAAAGTCAAACAATCTAACTAAGTCGACATCTGCCTAGCCTTTTCCTAACTATTGGGGTCAGTTTCTAGTCTAACCAGATGCGACAGAATATTAATATTTTGTGTGGATCGCTGCTTGACCTTTACGACTAAATTTCTAGGCAATAGATATTTTAAGGTTAGACCGGCTGGTGTCAGAATTCTGGTTTAATGTCGTTCAAAACTGACGCGTCTTCATCAAAGGACTCAGAAAGATAATATACTACATTCTTGTGCTGGACTCAGGCGTTACAAAGCCCATTCATGTATTGTGCTGAAGATAGTCACTTAGGGCTTATTCACTTCCCAACCTTTGATTGAGATGGCTAACAATGTTTATTTAGTACAAAGCAGTTGCAAATAAAAATAAGATAGAGCCCTACATTATATTTCCACCGTCCCATAAGAGAGCACAGTTGAAATAAACTTCGATATTGAATTTTCCAATTCAAGCCACGGCCGTGACGAATTATTTGTACAGATTTATTTGAGACAATTGAGGGTTATTATTTCAAGATGTCGGCTAGTAATGACCATTGTAGCGGCTTGGTGTGGTGATGTGTTGCCAGAGTAGCTAGCAGCCTCAATCATTCAAAGTATACTGAGATTATCAGTGTTTTGTGAAGCTAGAAAAACATCTGCCAGGGCTGCGGGACTGTTCGAAAGAGATACCGTGGCCCTCAGTACAAGTCTGACACTCCCTTCCGCTCCGCCCAGAGTGGGGGGGTCATATGATGATTTCCCATCCGAAAAAGAAAAAAAAAAAGCTAGAAAAACATAAGCCTATAGAGTTCCACTTGTCTACTACGATGGATTGGCAGCTTTAGGTGGTTCTGAATTTAATACAAATAGAATCCGCGAAAACAAGTGATTGGGCCCATCCGTCATACATTGCTTACCACTACGGGTTTTCAGAAGCTTAAAGTTTGAATACTAATTCAAACTACTTTGACTTCGAAAATGGGTTAATAAGCTAAATATTGAAGTCGTTCTATCTATAACTACACAAGCACTTCGCCGGTGAGTTCGTCCTCAAAAATTGTGATAGCTTGGCTAATTTGCATATAATTTATAGCCTATTTTACTTCCTGATAATTTAGCTTTTTATTGCTGAAAAAATGGTTAAAATCGGTCCAGTTGTTTCGGAGTTTATTTAGTACAAACAAACAAAAAATCTTTCCTCTTTATTATCTCCTTTATTTATTTCTATACAAAAAATCTTTCCTCTTTATTATTATTATTAGTATAGATAGGTATAGATATCTGCAACCTCTTAGTCAAACTGAACCCATCTAAACCACACTTGACGAAGAGACAATCTGTTCCAGATTTCAAGCTATTGAAAATTACTTTCCTATCGTTTTCTAAAAATACTCTATCTTTTCTACTATTCAAAAGAGGAATAAGGAATAAAATTGCAAAAGAGTTCTTTATCTTTCAAATACATTCGTATGAACCAGACAACTGCCCGAAGCGGTTCGTTCGAATAAACATTTCACCCCATTTTACCCTTATACGAATCTTCCGTTGTGGGCAGGTTTATTAAGTAATATAAACGTTCTACGAAATTGGAATTTTACATTTTTTGTAATTTTATAATTTATTGTAACAATTGATTCTTTTTATTAAATCTTCATCATGCTGCTGCCCTTATCCCAGTTTATTTAGGGTCGGCGCAGCATGTCTTCTTCTTCCATACTTCTCTTTTACTCGTCATCTCAGCAGTCACCTCCTTACTAGCCATATCATCCTTCACACTGTCCATTCATCTCTTTTTTATTAAATCATGAACGTAAAACAATGGGAACGACCCCGGCCTAGCACAGACGCGAGGTGTAAATGTAGGTAATATTTTGTAAATTGAAAAGATTTTAAAAATTCCATTTTGATTAATTCTAACGGCTTTATTAAGGATTCTAAAGTTATTGTTAGTACATACAAAAACAAATCCACAGAAAAAAGCGGCACCGCACAGGTGCGCCAGTTTTTGCCAAGCCCTGGGCTTATTCACTTCCCAACATTTGATTGAGATGGCAACTCGTTTTATTCTCACGAATTCATTCATCTTGTATTGCAGATGTTCAAAGACGTCGGTTACCACTTGCCATCATACAAATTAATGATTTCGCTAACTCTTGTCCCAATAGATCGTAACAATGTTTACTAGTACATACAAAGTAGTTGCAAATAAAAATAAGATAGGACGCGACCACCCACAGTATGTAGTCACATCTAGTGCCGCCACATCGGAGAGTCCGATTATGAATCGTAACAGATATGTATTTACTGTTTCAAGTAAGGATTGCATTTCAGAACAAAAAAATAATAATCTAGTATTAGGAAACACTATAGGTGGTACTTATAGGTACTGTGAATCCTGACAGGTATGCACCTATTAGCGTTTTATAAGTCACACTAATTAGTCAGAGCCGCTTTTTTCAAAAGCGCAATATTCAAACTGACAGACCGTCTATTATGTAGGTACTTTACTGACACATAATAAATAATTTCGATAATCCATACGAATCACATAACGAGATATTAATTTGCACTAATCAAATACACATGCAGCCAACTTTAGGAAATGATTGTTCATTACACTTCCTGGAAGCAAAATCAATTTAAATTAATTAATTATGAACTAAAACCTGTTTATTGTAATTAATTATCCAGACCACTAAACACGAGTACATTTTAATGTGAACTACGTGTAGTAGTAAATCATGTGCGAATAATTTAGTTCGTGACAAACTGCTGAGTTTCTTGTTACTAACTGTTGTTTATGCTTTATTTTAATAAATGTATTTATTAACACCTCGCTGGTCCTGAGATCGATTACAAGGAGCAGTTTTCAATTAGGACTTTCAGCAGCACCTCGGAAATGGATAAATGTGGGCCCCCTAATATACATAATCTATATTAATGTTATATAGAGGTAAAATTTGTTTGTTAGTTTGTATGTAGAGGGGGTAATCTATGGAACTAATGATCCAATTCTAAAAATTCTTTCACTGGCAGAAAGCTACATTATTCGTGGGTGATATAAGCTATAAATTATATTTATATCATGCTTATTAGCCGAGCTATCATATTTTTTGCGGACGAAGTCGTAGAAGATGTGGTAGTAATCTATATTTACATTATTAAGAGATACATTTTGGTTGTTTGTCACGTTAAGCCGTTGGTACCGGCTGTCATTTCATCTTTGACAGTCGTTAGGTAGTCAGTGGCCCGAAAAGTCTGACAACCAGTCTTGCCAAGGGGTATCGTATTACCCAGTAGTAACTGGGTTGTGGAGGTCAGATAGGCAGTCGCTCCATGTAAATACTGGTATTCAGCTGCATCCGGTTAGACTGGAAGCCGACCCCAACATAGTTGGAAAAAGGCAAGGCAGATGATGATGATGATTTTGTTTGTTTGTCAGTTTGGATGTAGGGGGTAGTCTTCGGACCTATAGATCGGATTCCGAAAATTCTTTCACTAATGGTAAGCTACATTAACCACGAAGCTAGTTAGTAACATAGCTGTTGAAATGTTTATAACACTGCACTCAAAAAGGTGAAAAAAGTCTTCGTGTGGAAACCGGCACGTCTAAGACCTGCAAATTCGAAGAAATGTGACATCTACCAACCAGCACTAGGCCCGTGTGATTACGGGCCCCTCCCTCTTATACAGCGGAGGCCTACCCAGAAGTGGACATATCATAGAAATTGAAATGTTAGTGTCCTTTGGTTCACCTCTGTACACCTTTTTGAGGAATGAAATCGCAATGTCCATATCAGGTTCAGTTGAAAACCAGCGTCAGGTACTAGCTTCTCGGAAGTTTGCTGAACTGGGTCTAACTGGGCAATGGCGCAGCCGTGAGGAACACAATATTATCTCTTTTTTTCAGTTCAGATTTGAATTTTATTCTATTGTAGTGTGCAGTTGTGACATGTGCCAAATAAATATGTTTTCATCCTTTCTTTATCTTTTAATGTTGTGCATGAATAAATCATATTTTCCGCTTTTTGAACTCCTAGATTCGGTTCCGTTTTCTAAAGGATTAACCTAAAAAAATATCAATCGCACGTCGGATGAAAACCAGTTTCAGGAACTCGGTGTTGCCATAGAGATCGACATTTGTAAACCCATGGGATTATAGTCGTGAAAACGTAGTTATGTACGGAATCCCCCAGTTGATCTAGTGCACACTAGAGTTTTATTAGATTGCTATGCCATGAAAATATTGTTGGTTCACTTGAGTTAACATTGCTGCATAAGATCACGCCTGTAATATCTGAAAGGTTAGGCAGAGGAGTACCGTATATTGTTGTGATATTATTCCCGTTACGTTTAAGTAATAAGGACGAACCTATCATCATCAATCGGGCACGAATCCAGACTCCAGGTTGTTCCTGGGTCTCTGGACTCTTTGGTCTCTGGCTCCAGGAAACTCCATTTAAACTTATACTGTCACTTACGGGATATCTTCCGTGATTGTTCATTATTTTGAGCTCACTATATTTGGGCGTTGTTGCAAGCGCCATGATCGCGGGTTGATTGGAGAATGCGGATGGATGGAAAATAAATTGTTAAGAGCAGACAAATCTCTCTACCATCTTTCTTTGTCTTTTGCTACGCGCACTACTAGAACTCCACACTAAGCCAAGTTTAAAATAAGGAACAATCACGGAAGAAATCCCATAAGTGACAGTATAAGTTTAGTCGTAAACCGTGAAAGCTTAAAACAGTGTTTGAACTCCATTTAAACTTTTTCCGACCCAGGAATCAAACTAAGAACTTAATGTTTAGCAGTAGCTTTTACAACCACTAGACTAACAACGCAGGCGCTTGATTTATATTTTTCCTGTTAAATAAAACATCACAATTACACACGTGCAGCCCACAATTCCAGTTAACTCCATATACGTTGGAGGTAGTAATCGTCCGCGACAACCTTATAAATGTACAAACAGTTACTGCAAGGGTACAAACATTCTGCTCCGATTGCCTCTCTTGCACACAGAGCAAAAGGGGTCTGACCAAATCCGCCGAAACTTTTTTAATGAATTTGTAATTCCTCTGTCGCAGCCGTGTTACAGGTTTCTTTTACTTTTTGATCAAAATTTTATTGTCTGTGGAATATTCACTGAAAATCTGCCGAGAGATGCCAAATAATGAAATAGGGGTGGCTTTCGGTTTTTATGTAATTGTCCTTCGTTTAATGGTTTTATTTTCTGTTTATAGGGATGTCGGATTCTTCTAGGCTCTTCTTATTTGAGGGTCTCGTATTTGGGTAAATTAATTTCTTATTATATCATCCGACTAGCTGTTGCCCGGGACATGCGTCCGCGTGAAATTTTATAGCCTTCCTTGATAAATGGAAAAAAAGAATTTTTCAAATCGAACCTGAGATTAGCGCGTTCAAACAAACAAACAAACTCTTCAGCTTTATAATATTAGTATAGATATGTTTGTAGTTCTTTAAATTTAAAAGACGTCATCAAGTCATTTGCGTAGATACGATCTTGAATACTAACATTTGGAGGTTATTTCGCTTTGTTTAACTGTTCTGGCGTATTTTGGTGTGTCTGGACGTCGATAGAGATTACTACATTGTTTCAGTGATTTTGAGAAACTCACAAGTCAGTGTAGTGTAAATACTTACTCAAACTTACACTTTGAGTACTATCAAGTTCTACATAGACCTCTTACATAGTGGGATTATTTAATCTAGGACTCAGCACGTTAAATTTCGAGTTTGAGAGTCTAAAGCCTTGTCCAGATTATGTAAGTTTGGTCGTCAGGTTTAGTTTTACTTATAAACTTGTAAAGTTATTTAGAACTTAATATACAGGCATGTACGGGTGCGATATTATGTATATTTAAGTTTGGTGGTTTACTGATTGAGATATCAATCACAGAGCTCATTTGCGTGTAGTCGTGTCGGCTTTGCAGTTATAAATACAGGGCTGGCCGCATAAATTCATCTCAAATACCGATAATTGGATTGCTAGTATGTATGAGACTATATTGAAGAGACTACGCATATTTACCCAGCCCGATTGGAAAATTCAAATCCGAAACTATTAATAACCACTAAGCTACTAAATTCATCATTGCACGAATATAATCAACTCGATCTAAAACCATAACAGACATTGAATAAACAAACGGTAAGCAAACAAATCAGACTAATAACCAATTTTAGTAGAACAGACAACGCTACAGTTATACAATAGAGTGAATAATGGTTTGACGACACCAGGTAAAAAGTAGGCAATAAGAGATTCGACGCAAATGGTTGGAACATTGTCGCATTAGTCATCACAATGCCGACTTGGTGACGTTTGGACAGCTCTGACAAATGATACCTTTTATTGAATAATTATCGCGACTCCACTGTCACGAAGCTAGAGTACATAAATGTAGGGGTCTACGAGGTATTATAACTAAAGAAATTACGTCAGAGGTGTTTGCTTACACACAACACATGCAGGGCTACTTTAGTTTATTATTCAACGGATTTCATTTAGTTAATAATCCACTATTCTACATAATGTTCCAAATAACATTAGTTGTCGTCACGATAAAGAATTTGATGGATGAGGATAAACATGTCCAAACATAGTGATTGTTTACATTATTGTAGGAATATTTCGAACTGTGCATTCTTTATCCAGTTTTAATTTATCAGGTTACACATTGACTAGACTAGAGGAAAAATAAGTTTGAGGACAACATGTTGCTCATATAGCAATGATTTAAAACGTAAGAAATGCCCTCATCGTACTTAGGTCGCGCGAAAAAGGGCTTACACTGAAAAAGCGAACAACAACCCGCTTAGAAAGGTAGATACGATTGTCAGTATGAGCGAGCGAGACTATACTATTCAAATGTAAACAGAAACGTTAACAGTTTTTGATGTAGTAGAGCCATCTAGCGATTCAAGTCTTTGGCTCCTAGGTTATCAAGAGATCGTTCTGGACGTGGATAGGATTTATTACTTTCGTGTTATTTTCTTTATTTTTTCGGTTAACTATTATTATCCAAAGCACACCTTTAATTATCTGTAAACATGGAGTTGGCCGAGCACGTTACGGTACCCCAGACAGGTATACCTTTCTCGGTATCCTCTCCAGGCTCACTGAAGGGTATGTACGTGTCTGAACAAAATGTTGACGTAATATAACACGTTCGGTATTGTCTACATCAAAAGATATATGTGTTGGCGAAACAGCCTTTTGATAGTAAGTACTATACCTACTTATAATTTGAAAAAGGAAAATTATTTTTTACAAGTATTTTTGGCACAAAAAAACTTTCACAAAGAATACAAAAATACTGATTACAGACCACCTGATTACAAACAACTCTATCTTACCCGTGACTAGTACTTTGTTTACGCTCAAAAAAGGCAAAGGCCTTTTGGTTTCAGTTAATACAAAGCCTTCGTCGACGAGTGAAGCGACTTTTTTGCTAGTTTACCTCTCACGATGTCTCCTGTCCCTGTGGACCATTTTATTTTTGCTTCGTTCTCATCTTTTCGTTGGAGACTTACAGGTATTAATTATCTTGAACTCGAATTCGCTTCGTTTGCGATGAGAGACGTCAAACGGCAAATCTTGGCGAATAAAATACTTTCAAGTTTTTAATCAGTGGAAAAGGTAGAGGTGCATTTTCGTTTTTTTGGTCGCTGATTGGTTTACGGTGACCGACGAACAAAGTAAAGTCTAGTGTCGCTAGCTATTTAGTTACACAACTTACAATATTTTTTTCTTAAAAACTAGCAAAAAACTTAACTAACTTATAACTCTTAGTTTTTAGTTCTTGCAAACGTCTGCCTAGGGTACTATGTCAGGGTTGGCTTCCGGTCTAACCGGATGCAGCTGAATACCAGTATTTTACATGAAGCGACTGCTTATCTGACCTCCACAACCCAGTTAGTACAGGATAATATGATTACCCCTTGATAAGAATGGTTGTCAGACTTTCGGGCCACTGGCTACTGTAACAACTGTTAAAGGTCTACAAATGACCGACGGGACCAACGGCTTAACTTGCTGTTCCCTGTGACTTCGTTTACTTAAAATATTTAACTAATATCTAGGATGAAAGTTAGCTAAGTCATTCCACAAGCTCCAAGCTAGTTATATGTGTTACTAGCTTCCATCTTCGACTTCGTCCGAGTAAGTACAATATTTTACACACTATCTTCATAAATGATAGCCTGTGCGTTATTCCGATATCTATATTACTGTAAAGCTTCAACAAAATCCGTTCAGTAGTTTTTGAGTAAAGGAATAACAAACATTCATCCATCACTCTCACTCACGTTTATAATGCATGTATGAGTTAGATAACATAAGATTTCGTAACGATCATTACAGTGGTTTAGTTGTATGAGAAACGGTCAGACAGACTTTATTAGTACGGAAGTATGAACAGAACGAACGAACCCGTAAAAAACAACTCAAAATTGTCTAAAACCATTTAAAACACAAAGACTTAACCTAACCCACTAGTAAGTACGAATAATGTGTTGCATTAAAGCAAAACTAGCTACAAACCAGTGCAACACTGTCCAAATTGCTTATTTGGACCGGCTGTATTAATTATGTATGAGGGTACGACACTCCTGTCCACACCAGATACGATGCTCTGCGTTACTATAAAAAGACTGCTACGGCATTTCCATAGCAAACACGTCTAGTTCATTTAAACATGGATGACGGACTTAAACTCGTTAAAATGTATATGAGGATAGTTACTGGTGGTAATTTTCTGTTTCGTGGTTTAGTACTGCTTTGGAATTAATTGTAACTTCTTGCTACTTAGTTGTTGAAACACGTTTTAGACAGACTAGTTATTTTTTTTTTGTAGAATAAGCACGCAATTTTATAAAAAAAGTAAACACAAATCTCCAATATTTTTATCTAAACTTAATCCGTAATAAGGTTTAGTTTCGGGCAAAATAGTTTCAGGAATTTCCCATTCGGTATAGATTTCACAACAGCTGTTACTAGTTCTAACAGCTGACGGACAGCAAAACCTTACTTCGATGCTCGCATAGAACAACAAACACAGCGCTCTTCAAATGTAATACGTTAATAATTTCGTGAACTATGTTGCGGAGGTATTACGTATCATACGATTCTGGTTAGTGCAACCATAATTCCGTTTGGCACAACGCTTCACCGTTCCACTTATTCACTACTCCATAAACAGTAAGCGATGCCTTAACAACTAACTGTGAATCATAAACAAGCTTGTAACTCACGTGGAACTTTGTCAGAACTAAGGACGATGCACTCCATTTAATACGAGTTGTGTCTATGTTGCAAACACAGATTACGCTCATAAGGCCAGCTATAGATTATTAGCAGATACGACTTTTTTTACCGCCTCAGTAGATACGTCAAAAGTTACGGCAAGGTACTAAGATAATATAAGTTTCGCTCAAGTTGGCAGCATAAACAAAGATACACAGTTCGCTGTAAGTAAACTTATCTCAGCTTCTAAGATATAAGAGAAAATATTATGAACATAGTCACTCACGTATGAAGGTAAGGAGTCAGATTAGCAGGACGCGTGTGACTCTCATTACACGGAATTGCCGTAATTATGAAGATTAATCCTGAAAATGAGGCATTACACCAACAACGTAGATATAACGGCACAAATCTTCTTTGTGTACGTGAGGGTTGGCGTTTAACAGCTTTGGCCCCCTTCGACGAATGCCGACTTCAAACAGTAGTTCAACTTTCGGTCGTTAGTGGCCGAGATTTTGTAGACCCTTTAGGTGTTCGTTGGACGAATAATAATAGTCCGGATAAAAGTTGAAAAACGAACAATAGATAAAGAGACGAATACGATACGAGCTTTATAGTTCTGGGAAAAGAATAACAACCTGTATATTGGACTATTGGTGTGCAGTGTGTGTGGGATTATAATGTGACCAATCTGTCTATCGGGCGAAATGGGTACGTGAATATTAGGAGGCTCATTTATTCTATTGTGTTATATTCGCAAACGAATATTTGAGCTGTTATGGTGGCAATTTATGATGCAGTTTCATAGAAATATGTGTGTTGTGTAGCAATATTTTGCAAAATTAAACTTCTGAGTTATTAATCGTGCAACAAAGGTTCTCCAAAAAGGATAATTTTGCGGACGCATAATTTGAGCCGTGTGTGTACTCTGTTGATAAAATGTGGGCTTGTACACAATAATGTATATCTTTACAAGCTATAACAAGGTACCAACTATTACAAAGTTTTACTTCTTCTTCTTTATCGTGTGGTTAGTGCCTAACTTGGGTAAGTTTTACTAACGTAGGTATATACCTGCCTTGAACGTGCCGTACGTACGTTTTGGTAGAATACCTACCAATATGAGCGTACGCCATGATTTTTTTAAATAATCGCCTGGCCATGGTGCTGCTGGTGGTGCCGAGTGCGCGCACTAACCTACTGGGGCGCGCACCGCTGACTTGTGCGCTGCGCACTCTTAACACGGTGGCGGATGTAATAGATATATTCACCTGTACACTGGGTGAGTTCACAAGGGCCACAAACTGTGTAGCATGTAAGGTTTAGTTAAGTATATTTTAAATTACTTTGTCGCATTAGATTTAATCTGTAATGGCAAAGGAAACATGTCATGTGAATAAATAAATATTTGCGAACGAAAAGTACAACTTTATTAAAACGTTTTTTGAAGTTTTTCTATTGCATGAATAGCTTAACACTTGCACTATCTCTTAAAATGTGTAATTTTCTTAACTCATGCCTAAACAAACCAACTTTTTTCACAAATATCCAGTACTAGAAAAGTTAAATTGTAATCGATATTTGCAAAGATTGCTTCCGTTAAAAAAGAAATTTAAAGCTACTTTAACAAAAATTTATTTACAATATTTCTGTTTCAAACGGAAAAGATTATTCGACTTTATTTCATATACACCTTGCAATGAAAATAACAACAAACAACGGAGGAAGGAAGTGAGAAACTTTACAAATGCATGCTATCATAGAGAAAAAAAAAGAAAATATTGTATACCTGTGCCTGCCGGAACGTATTGAACTATTCTTATTTCTTTTGTTACGGTTCAACTTTGCAAAACAATTCACTTTATGCTAGGCCTCTGCTGTCTGTGTTTGTTCGAATGACAATACTATATATTATAACTCGATGGTTGAAATTATAATATTTTTATATTTGGAGTAAACTTCGATGAATACACAGGTATTTTTTTTATTCTAGGATTTTCAAAGGAGTAACTCCTTGTGTGTTTGTTGGTATAAAATGTATAAATCCAGAATATTGTATACTTGAGCTTTGTTGTTACCAACCATAATCTTGATTAAAAAATAGACCAATAGCCCTGTTTTACATTCTTAAACCAAATTATTCTATTGTTAGAAGTAGGTTTACATCAATAGTGTAACGAGTGGAGATCAAACCCATGCTTCAAACCGTTGATCTACTGCTTCTTACATACACCTACAAACATAGTATTGTTCGCAGATGCACATTAACGAGGAAATGTATTAAAATACGGCCCGCTTGCACCACTAATCACTACATTTTAGCGCTAAACGTATCTGTTTAAAACCTCATTCTGTGTGTTTAAAGAATTAACAGAATTAGAACGATGCTTTAAATTGGTTTTGCATTAAATGTGTTCGGTGATTTGTGGTGGAAGCGGGCGTGAGTACACCTAGCTTCATTGTTTAAATAGTAATAACTAATACACACCATACGACATTGTTTGCGTGCAATCGAGGTAAGTACGCTCATAATTTGCTAGTAACTAGCCAGGGTGCGGTTATGTGGGCATTGATTCAGATTAAGACACCAGTCAGGCGAAAGATTAGGCCGATTGTCCACTGCCAATTTGATTACATTGTATACGCTCATGTGTATATGCCTTGATTAAGTATTCTATTGTATCCCCTGGCTAATTGTCCTTTGTGTCAGATCATTTTAATACGGAATTATGTTTATCATTTATGCGGCCTGTTTAAGCCTTGCATACCATGATTGGACAAGGCCATGTCCGCCCGATAGGAGATAATTAGGACATTAAAGATCTAATTTCCGGATAACTACTCAGGCCCGGTGCCGGGAAATGATAAGTCTTTAAAGGGAATTTCGGCTAAAGGCATGCGGCCTGAAGGAGAATTAGCTACGTTGGTATCGTAGCATTTTTTTGCGACCTTATCGCCGGATAATATTACCATTTCATGTGAGCTTAGAAGCTTTTAAAGGACGAAAATGTATCCTTCATTAGCTAAGAACATTACGCTCCGATATTGATATAGGCACCTACTTAGTCACAAGAGAACCAATACGGCTAGCCATACTTAGTACTTACCTACATAATCTGTTAGGTTTAAACATCAATAAGTATTCGATTACTAGAATTGACTTACTTGATGAATAGGACAAATAAAGTATATTAATTGATTTAACTCTGTGACACAAATTGCTAAACCAGAAGTTCCACAGATACGATGTAACTTTAAATTACTTAGTAGGTATTTCGTTATATTTTTCAACCACAAGTAAGGCGATAAAATTAATGTTATTACTCTGATCAGCTTGTGTAGAAACTTTTAATATTATTAAAACAAAAAAGTACCACATTAAACCCACGTTTATGGTCTCGAAATTAAAATTGTTATACAACTTTTTTCGTGTAATAAATCCGGCTCACAGTATTTGTACCAACGTAAAAAATAAAATTCGGTGCACTTTCATAAAAGGAAGATGTCATAAACTCTGTTATGAATAGGTGGGGGGGGGGGGGGGGCAAGTGGGAGGGGTACCGTGTAAACATGCTGTAAAAAACAAAAGTTTCTGCTACTATATCTAACGGATACAGATATAACCCGCTCATGCATGGATCATAGTGCATTTTCGTAGATTAAATAGAATATTGTCTCGCTGTCGCTGGTCTTGCGGCCTTGTTTGTCATTTTGTTCCGTTTATGGTCTATGGTACGGTTTATTTATTAAGCGGTAGAGTAATTGTGTCGTTGAAAACCAGTTATTGTAACTTCTATGTAATAATGGGTGTAAAAATACCCTTGATGAAGCCGAAGAGCACTTGTTCTTCCTGGCATTGCGATCCATTTTTGTTCTGTACAATACCTTAATACCTTTTCAACTTTTCCACAACGTTTTATTTAAAATATAAACTTTTAATGCTATAATTTTACTTCAAATACCCCCGTTCTATTAAATGCATCCATCAGCGTAATATTTTGAGTGCGTTACATAAAATCTTACCGTAAAACATTTTTCACCCCAAAAAAAAAATCCTTCCAGTAATAAATTTTGCGTAGAATTACTTAATTTGACGTCCAGAATGCTTGGTGGCAGTGACGGCTTCGTGAAGGGTCCGGCTTAAACAAAGTGTAAACTTTACACCTTGTATAAAAGAATAATCAAAAATAATACCGGGTCGATTTTCTGACCCCACGACCATCCCCTAGGGAACAAAAACCCGTACATTATATACAACAACTTTCGGTACACAAGTCGGTCCAGTTATCAACTTTGATAACAAAGTCATTTATGGGTCACCATTTCAATCGCATCAATGGGCGACTCTGTACTTGTAAATTCATTACAGAAACTTTTGGATCCCGATACCATTTGAACTTCATCTTTTGATGCAAGATTACTTCATAACTTTCTCGAGAAATTCAATTACTAAGCTATCCAAAGGACGGATTTGTTCACAATAAGCCAACAAGCTGTGATTGCAAAGGAATGGATACGTCATTATCAAACATACGGGATTCATATGAACGCTGACGGTTGGTCTTGTTAATTATGACCAAATGGCTAGGCTGTGGTTCGGCTTACAAGTTATGGGGCCGGCAAAATGAGACTGCATTCCTTTTAGTTCATCAATGAGTTATAATCGGTGTAATAGTACCCTTACCGAAGTCAAAAGGCACTTGTTTTACCCATCATTGTTTACATTATATTTTTTTCTGTTCTAGACCTTACCTGGGAACTGTCTACTTACGGAGATATTGCGGAACAAAGTTTCAACTTTTTCACAATTTTAAAGTTATAACTTTACATTAAATACCTCCACTATCTGCGTACTACTCAATGCATCCATCAGCACAATGCTTTCAATGTATTACATTGAGTCTTACCGTAAAACGAGTTTTCACAAATTAAAAAAAAAGACATTTCCCATCAATAATTTCTGCGTCGAGCCGAGCCGATACTGTACATAAAACTAAGTAATTAGTTTGATGTACATAATGCTAGGTGGATGGCTTCGCGAAGGGTCCGTTTACACCCTGTATGTTTCTTTGTGCTCCATTTCATTGACGAAAGACAGCCATCCAACGTGCCATAAGTCTGTATTCCAGTCTATTACACAAAAGCCTTCATCATAATAATTTATCCTTTCCAAAAAAATGTTTCTTCATTTATTTCCCTTGGTTACAATTTCAATCTTAAATTCTCATCTTGACTGAACTGTATATTTCATACGTGACAAAAAGTTAGGTAATGCAAAGCATCGCCGACTTATGACTAAATGCCCCCCACTGGGGGACCGAGGCGGGCAATATTAATATCTACATACGTAATACGCTCACTTCGTCTTCATAAGTCGGCCACGTACATATTACGCAATTTTTATTACGTTCCGGCCTAGCCCACCCTTCTTGAGGAATTTACTAAACAAGAAACTGCAATTTCCTGCGACTAATTCATTGCTGTTATTAATCTTTTGGGATGTGTTCTTATTTTCTGTTGGAATGTGGTCAAATGTGTATGTGGTTGACCGTTTACGTCAGCATTTGTATGGTCTTTTTATGTATGTTCTGCTGTTTCATACCAATTTTCCTTTCGGGGCAAGGGGTTACTAAGATTTTATGAATAATAATACAACAATTTGTCCGATATGATAACCTAATCAGCATACATTGGAGTATAACCAAAATAAGGGTTGAGGACATCTTACATTTATGTTTGTTTCAAGTTTGGAGCCGTCAACTTGCAGCATGTTGGGGTCGGCTTCCAGTCTAACCGGATGCAGCTGAATACCAGTATTTTACATGGAGCGACTGCCTATCAACCCAGTTATTACCTGGTATATACGAACCGTCAACTTGCGCTTGATCAAAACGACAATGAATATAAACTTGATCTCAAACTTCTTAACTTAACTTTTAATGCCCATTTGCTGGGCAATGGCCTCCCCCATCGAACCAGCCATCGCAGTCCGCGTCCAGGTCATCTCGCCACCACTTTCTGGGCCGGCCTCTGCGGCGACGTCCATCCTCGCGCACCCATTGCGTGGAGACTTTTGCCCAGTGGTCGTTATATATGCGGCTCACCCAGCGTCCTGTTTAACATCCCTTTTTATTTTTAAACTACTACTGACAACAAAATTACTATTAAATGATCGCTAATAAAGTAACATACAGAAACACATGTTCATAAAAACTGTAACCGATGTAATGCTGTGAGAACGATAGATCACTTTGAGTGGGACACACCGGTGCACCGTGCATACATTGAGCTAAGTGGCACTTAGTTTCTGCTAGAACATTTCTACGACACGTGCTGCAAGTGTATTGGCAAGTCTTCACTTATGCAAATACTTCATAATATAGTGCACTATCTGTCTTATCCATACGAAGTGATGATAGCAGTCGGTTTTCTAAGAGACTGAACAAGCAATCGATTTGTTCAATTATTTATTTTTTTTAATAAAATCTGTCCCCACACTAGGAATTTCTCCTGTATCGTGGGCGCGTTTACAAACATTGCATACCAACACATAAAATTAACATAACACAACACACACGCCTAACATACACACACACACACACACACACGCTTAACATTTGGAGCAATTGCGCGGTTTTCAATCCAGCGTCATTTTTTTTTGGTCGTTTTGAGTTGATTCTCGTTTTATTCCCAATTAGTAGGTAAATAGGGTGAAAGAGACAATGACGCGCAATGTGTTACCATGAATTCAGTAGGTACCTATCTACCTACATGATTCGTGGCCCATCAGAGTTGAAGTTGTTCTCCGGTTATTAAATGTCATTGCATTGTTATAACTGTTATTTTTATAAACCGTCAAAGAAAAACTGTACTAGGATGTTTATAATGTGGCCAATTCATAGTATCAGTTTGTGCGTCGATGCGCCCCCCCCTTTTTTATCACATACAACATTATTTTAATTTTCGTTCTATTTACTCATTCGATTTATACTTTTGTTTAAGTATAAACGCCTTATGCATACTACTGCATAAGTGGTATGTAGATGGCGTTTCTCCCATATTTATTTGGTTTACAGTTAATAAGTGCGCGGTTCCAGAAATACCACATAATTAATTAGAACATTGTGTTCAACAATCTGCATAAAATTATTGTAATAATTCAACCAGCATACCATTCGTAATATTTAATGTAACCCACTTGCAATAATTGTTGTGTGTTATGTATAGAGGACCTCAAAATTGCTTAACCGGGCGGTAAACGATAAAAATAATGTGTTTAATATATGTACCAACGTAAATTTTTCATAAGAAATTCTCTAAATTAATGTCTTTCGTCATTACACTTGTAACGATTAACTAATTTATAAAATATTAGCTTGTACTCGCGGCTTCGCCCACGTGATAAACATATTTAATGGCACTCGCCAATAGTGTACCTTTCCGTCAGTGAAAGAATTTTTGAAATCGGATGAGGAGTTACAGAGATCTCTTTAAAATTTAATATGAATGAAATTAAATTGTTTTTGTTTTAGCATATATTTTTCAGTCTAACTTCTATTAAAAATAACCACAAATTAATGAAACAAACAGTACAGGTCCACCAAAATTCCAAGCGATTAATTTCACGTCAATGAACACAAGAGAGAATCGAAAAAAAAATACAACTTCCGTTTTCAACCGCTCATAAATAGAATAAAACCGCGATCAATTTTATGAAACAGAATTTTATTTATTATTTTCGTTTAGAGCGATCAAGTGTGTAAAGAAAAGAGTCTCGCCAGAGATTGTTGGCATAAATCATTTTTCAATTCAATTTAAACGACACAGTGTTGTTGTTGCCGATACCGAGCAACTCGCAAGGCGCTGAGACTGCCAGTGGATACACCATCTATTTTTCTTTCCTATTTATTTTCAAAGAAAGAAGGATAATATACGTACATATACATTTTAAAACATATATGTGGTGGAGTATTTTTACTCTAGCCGCATCAAAACAAAACTGATTTTATCGTTGTCCGAAACTATGTTTGTATTTACACAAGTCGTATATTGTTATAATTTGAAACTAAAATAAAAGAATTCTATTTATTTGTGTTGCACCGCAATGTTTATTAGTTCACTTATTAAAGATAAAGATAATTTATTTGTCAAACATGCGTTTACATAAACTGACTAATCAGACATGCAAGGTATTGAATTAATAGATCTTGTGTGCGTCCATGTGTGTATTTTTTTTTATAAAATATGTTTCACGGGATTGCTATTTGTAAAAAATATATTAAATACCTTAAAGTTCCGTGTCAGGTAACTTAGGTACCCTGCCGGAAGCTATACGCGGGGGTCGTGCGGTCCATGGCCCTTTACGGGGCCCCGGTGTGGGCGCGTTCTTTGAGGCGGCAAGCCGCCCACTACCTGAACGCGCCCCAAAAGGTGATAGCCATAAGGCTAATCCGGGGGTACCGCACGATCTCCGGCGAGGCGGCTAGCCTCCTTGCCGGATTGCCGCCATGGGATCTGGAGGCGATAGTCCTCGCGCGCCTGCATGAATGGCGCGCGGAAGCACTATGTCGGGGAGAAACTCCGCTGCCGCGACAAATTGCCGCTCAGCGGACAGACCTCCGGCGTGATCTCATGGCGACATGGAGAGAGCGACTGTCGCAACCCCGTGCAGGGCACGCCACCATAGTGGCGATAAGTCCCCTCTTTGAGGAGTGGCTAGAGAGGCGCCACGGCGCCCTCACCTACCGCCTGACGCAGGTCCTCACCGGACACGGTTGTTTCGGGAGGTTCCTGCATCGAATCGGGCGGGAGGAAACGCCCGGGTGTTTCCACTGCGAGGATCGTCCGGAGGACACGGTGGAACACACCGTGGAGGTCTGCCCCACTTGGGCGGAGCACCGCCGTGTCCTCACAGCGGCGATTGGCGGCGGCGATCTCTCGCGTCCGGCCTTGGTTCAAGCCATGGTCCGGAGCGAGAGGGAATGGGAAGCCGTCACCTCCTTCTGCGAAGCAGTCATGCTAGTGAAGGAGGTGGCAGGACGTGAGAGGGAAAGAACCTCACGTCATAGCCGCCGCGGGAGACGCCCTGGGCGTCGGGGGTCATGTGGTGGCTTCCGACCACCGTAGGCGCTGGCCTGTGGACGGCGAGTTATGGGCTAGCTCGCCGTCCGGCCGTCTTATGACGACGGGCCGTGTCGACGGCGCGTTCGTGTTCCACGCGCGCCTCAAGGAGATGTCAGCAATCAAGTAGGGGTCCGCATGGGCCGACGCCTGCCGGGGCTGCGGGACTGTTCGAAAGAGATACCGTGGCCCTGGAACATAACGGGCAAAGAAGGAACATGGATGGGTTTTAGTCAGTACAAGTCTGACACTCCCCTCCGCTCCGCCCAGAGTGGGGGGGGGGGGGTCATTTGATGATTTCCCATCCGGAAAAAAAAAAAAAAAAAAAAAAAAAAAGGTAACTTAGGTACTTGGGGTCGGTGCAAAACATTTTTTTAATTCTTTGCTGTCAACTGTTGGTTACGCTATCTTTTACTAAAAAAGTTATGCCGATAGCATTCTCTACACAGTACCACAGGTAAAACAATAGTTTCTAGTACGAGAATAGTAACAGCTTAAACCAAATTTACATTTCCTTAAACCCTCAATGCAAGGTCCACGTTATTCTAACACGCCCCAAAGCAATTTCGGCTTGCAGTTTATCAAATCCAACATTTAAATGACCAAAGTCGGCTTCTACAAACAACTTGTTTGGTTGATAGGATGGCATCGGGTCGTATTGCGTTTGTTTGGACCCGTTTGGACCTATAAATCTGTCTCTAACTTCTTCTTAACGCGTATCTAGTGTTTCGGTGTCGACGTGTCTCGTTTCGCAGACGCTGGAAAACCAATTTTAGTATATTGCATTAAAAGTTGTTGCCAAATGCAGTTTGTGTGTTGATTTTCTCGTTTTCTCACTGCGGCCCCGTTTCGTGCCACATGAATACGCATTAAAGTCCGACTCATACAAATTGGAATTCACTTACCTACCGCTGTATATTAGAATCAAACGGTAATGGAAAATTTTGCGTTTGATTTCCTGAAATAGACGTGGAGTAGGAAATATTTAAACGGAAAGATTTATCGCAATATAGTCGTGTGTATATCGTCTACTTAAAACATTAATAACAGTAAGTATATTTAGGTCATTTTCCCACATGCGTATACCTCAATTCCACCCAATACGTGTCAATACAGAAGTACGATCCAATATGTCGTCGTGAGTTTTATCTAACATCAAAAACGTCCCACTTTTACTGGCGGGCGCTAGTTCACGGATAATAACATTCAATTTTAGTCGAAGTATTTACGCGTCCCCGCTAGGTCCCAACGCGCCAGATATTTATGGAGGTCTGTAGCTGCCTTCCCAAATTGAAATACATTAATATTTTACCATAAATGCGACACTTTCATGCGGAACATAACGTTATCGTAATTGGATTCTTCCTTCAAAACGATAAACGTCCACATATTATGTGGAAACTACCAGTTTAAGTAATTATATGTGAGATATGAGTTATTTATTGTTACTTTTTGCGTAGGTAATAAGCAGTTAATGGTGGCGAAACTTGAATGACAGTGAAAGACAATATTAGAAAGGAAGCGTTTCAGGATCAATATACTTCTCTTTGAGGAGTTCGTAAGTTCAATTTTGAACTAAAAATATATTATAGAATAAGTATTTCCTCTTGCGCTAGTTTTACTACTTCACGCATCTTGTACCTTTTATTCTAGGCCACGTCCTCATGAGAAATTGACGGGCCCAACTTGTAAAGACACAGGTACACTATTAAACTTAGGACCCAAAGTCACGAGACGATAAATAATGCAAGACACATATATAAAAATACACGCGCCTTGTCGCACAAAAGTTCAGTGAATTTGTGTCGCATGTGAAGGTACACTTACGTACGTCGTGTGTCGCTCGTACACTCACCGCCAATAATGTTTCGTTCGCAATACTTTTTAATACAGTAATGGTTTGCTCATCCATTCAAATACGAATAAGCAGAGAGATCTTTCTATCTCGCGCCCAAATCGAATTTTCGTCTGTCGAGATATTCCGCAAAGATGCAAGTAGAAATTCCTTTGTGTGTTTCTATGTGTATAGATATGCTGATATTAGGGATATAAGAGATGAAACTGGAAAAGAGCATAACTCTGTCTTCTCTGAATCGGGGTTGTCCCAAACGATAAGCCTTACCTACATCTTCATTTCAGCAAATTGGAAGATTCCTGTAATGGACCGTTTTATAAAATAGCCTCTTTGTCTAAGGAAATCGATTGAACATACCTTGAATAAGCCCTTTGTCCGTTGAAGAATACCCGGAGAGATAACAGAAGAATACTTTCATATCGGTTATACCGCCAGTAGGTAAGCGCCTGTGATAACAATGGTAAATCAAATATTTTCTAGAACGTCTCTTGACTAAAATCGAAATGTGATCCGTGATATTGCTGAATACAATATTATCAAACATGTGTTTGACTGAAATCATCAGGTCAAACTTGGAATGAAAAAAATATAAACCATGATAAAATTAATTTAAAATTAAAATGATTGTCGTTTTTGTTTTATACTGACCCTAGCAAATTG
Organism: Noctua janthe; assembly: GCA_910589295.1. NCBI lineage: Eukaryota > Metazoa > Arthropoda > Insecta > Lepidoptera > Noctuidae > Noctua > Noctua janthe. The sequence continues at coordinate 8,815,431 of OU342561.1, forward strand.
TAAAAATACTCATCAGCCAGCAGGCTGCCATTAAATCATAATTAGCACGGTCGGATCGTGCGACAGCAATTTTCTCATTTTCCTTGCAAAATTATTCCGGCGAAATCGTCATAAACATTTTTGTCTCTTGTGCTAAATATTTCACTTTTATACCCAGAGTTTTGTAATCAACGTATTGTGTTTGTTAATAAGGATTTTATATCCCATTCCCACATTCGAAGGAAAGAATAGCATTTTCTCTTGTATCTACCATGGTTTTTTATGTTTACATCTAATAAGATTAGATATTTTGTTTCTACAACAAAATAATAAGAAGAAATGCTTAGTGAATTTTTCAAAACTTTTTCCAGGAAACTTGGTTTTTCATTTTTTCACTCAAGTGTTCCTTGTCAAAAATAAAACAAGCTGTGACACGGTGTTAAGAAATATTTCAGCGTGAAGCATTCTTATAATATCAGGGTGCCTAAAAACGTCGTCGTCACAGAATTCCCCGAGAAAAATACTAGTTTCAAGAGAAAATGTGCGATATATTTTATTTTTAAGGTCAAGCAGATCCGCCGCGGAGGGCCATTAAATCACAATTAGAAGTAATGCGGGTGGATGCGTGAGAGGCGGCCAGAGGCTTAGCAGCGCGGGCCCTAGCCGTAGGGCTTTGTTGGACTTACCCTCTTGTCTTTTAATACTTATATTTCACGCCTCCAATAGCCATTGTTGCTAGAAATACGTCTTATTAAAGCTCCTCTCATATGAGCTGTATAACGTCCGAATTTATCTCCTTTCAAGACATTGCCAGATAAAACTTTATTATAACCGTAACATTTAGGTTACATTTAGAACGGATAAGTAATGAGACGGCGGTGGCTATTTCGGCAAATGTACGTGATGTAGCAGACAATAAGATAGACGTCTGAGGTAACGACCATATTCCTTGAAAGCCGTAGGGTTATTGAGAAAACGACGCTTCGACCCGTATGTCCCAATAGTGGGTCCCATCGGTCGGCCCAACAATATTAGAGGTCGTAAGGACCGACGCGAGAAACCATCCCGGGACATAGGACAAGGTGGAATTGTGAAAAATTGTACGAAGAAGACATTTAGCTATGTCGCGATAGTAAGATAAACGCGAAGTGGAGATTCTTAAAAGACTTATTACGGTCGAAAAATTACTGAGTATAGCCACTAAATCAATGGATAGCTCTTTATCTAAAAAAAGAGTTATTACCTTTAAGATAAATGAAAGTTTTTGGAACTAAAAGTTTGGTTGTGCTTAGAAAGAAAGGTAACAGAAAGATTTACAGTATCGGCTACCTTCGGCTTTCATTAGACTCAATGCTACTGACAAAGTATTCCCACGTTCAAATTATGAAGTACAAAAATATCTGCAGACACGTGAGTAATAATTCACTTTAAATAAAATAATGATTGATTCCTCCCCACTGTCTAATGAGAGTGGACGTGAAGCCGAATTAAATTTCCGGCACTCCGGCTCTCTTTTGTTCTTTACAATCTCATTAACGTGAAATACTTTACAAATACCGTCCAATTCACCGCGAAAATCTTATTATCTGAGATTCAGGATTGTCTCTTATTAACGAGAAAAAAGGGACAACGATTGACCGGGAAGACGCACCCGCAATTTAACACGAATTAACAACCACAATGGCTTGAAATAATGAGTGGGGGGAGGTCGAAGTTTTCTACCGAACCCCCAGGAGTCTTCCCAAGATGGTGATTGATAGATCGAGTTAACGTGCGAACGCACTCGCGGTAATATGGATTATTGCGTATTGATTCCGTTTTATCTTACCGTTTTCCCACTTACATACTTATTCGGGGCTCTCACAGAGGTCAAGTGTGAATAAGAAAGTCTTTTATATAAGTGTGCTTCTTTTGCAAGTCAAGAGAAAACACTCTTTATATCGAGGATGCTCGATGATTGGCCACATTGTTGTTCACGGTGGAGCGTGTTATATTATTCTGAATATAATATTACTGGAATTTGTGAAAGGTATGCAATGACTTTATGTATGTGGTAGTAAACTTGTGCTAAAAGATTTTCCTTTACATTTCGTGACTCAGTTGCATTTCCGGGGCAAAGAAAATTAGCACTTGAAAATAATAAAGAAATGAATATGGGCCGTAAATCCTGCGCAATTTTTATGTTACAAAATAACTGATTGCACTTAAATTGCTCCTCGATCAACAATAATATAAAAAAAAACATAAAAAACCAATTCACGAAAATAAAACAATTAAAATATCTTCGAATCCACATGCAGCCGTTTCATTAACTTTCAACGAGAAATAAGGTAGAGGCATTCATTGGAGCAGACAGGTCAATCAATAAATCAGTCGTCACAGGCGGCCATTAAGTAACAGAGCAATCGAACATTGTTTGAATTCAGTGCAGCGAGCGACTCCACTCGTCCGGAAATGAAGAACTATTCATTGTTGAATTCCAGGTTATAACGTCCGACTAGCGTATGGGCAATGGACACTTTCGTAAGTTGTTTATTTTTTAATAAGGTGGTTTTGTATTTTTTATTTATGTTTGGGTTTGGTTGGAGTTAGAGGTCCTTTATTTATAAAAGTATTATACCTATTTACTTACAACAAAGTTGTATCTTTGTTTTAAGTAAATAGGTATAAAACTTTTATATAAAGGTGCCACTTGAGGCAAAAATAAAATGCGAAATTGTTTTGTTGTATCCAAAGATTTCCATTGTATTTTGGATAAAAACAATCCACAATGTCAATTTCGTGGAAGCAAAATAAAAGACCCCTAAATTACATCATTAGTCGTAAATTGTATGTCGTTTTGATGTTTGTAATTTTCGGGAAAATACACTCTTTCCAATTACCGTTTGTTCTTTTTGATAAATTCTTGTTCATTAAAAATCTTTCAAGCGAATTCGTTTACATTGGCACAATTTACATCGGTAAATAGGGCTCTAATTTTGATTTTCTAATTCTGAAAAATGATTAGCAAATGTATTTTTTTTCACTTATTAATTAAATGAATGTTTAATTAATAAGTGCTTAGCAAACAGAATGCATTAACCAGTTTTATTTATTCAGATTTCTAATCGATTTATTTCTAAATAAATACGTTGAGAACATAGCACGGGTTTTAGCGAAAATAAGCATTTTTTTCTGAATATTTTTCCAAGTGATTATTTTCCACTGAAAACATTTTTGAATTTTTAAATCCGGCTGACACATCCCTTTTGGATACACACGTACGCGAAACGATTTTTAGGCTCTTAAATCGCAATAACAACATAAAATAAATATGTATGATATTTTAGCATATGCAAACGAAGCTATGGTAAAATTGGAAATATGTTGAAATTAAAAATATCCGGGATTGACGAACGTAAGGAGAATGCAGTATGTTTCGTATTGCGTCTTCTTATTGGCGAATATTTTCCGTGACGCCAGAATGAGCGCGTGGGACTCGGGCACCGAATAATATATTATATTGCAAGGAGGTATATCACGGCGGCGACAGGTGTGCGGAGGCAATCCTCTTTTACCCTCCTCCGAGCTTTTCGACCCCAAGAAACCCCTTTTAAGTAACATGACTTTTAACTTTGTGACCCATCTTTGCTTTAAAGTGCTCAGACTTATCCAATTCTGGGCGCTTATTACGGAACTTCCGAGGCGTAATTTAAGCGGAAAATCAGTGCGTTCCAGACCATAGATCACAGTGATGCTCCCTTTGTATAGATTGACGAGTATAAAGGATCAAAATTACTGAGTTGCTTTTATAAGTGGCTGACAGGTTTGTGGTAACGAACATTTAATTATGTTCCTTGAAGACTCAGGTTTATTTAATATTGCTTTGGTTCAAAGGAAAAAATCTGTTGGGAAGTAAAAACAAAATGGTGAATAGTTTAAAGCCTAAATATACTTCGCTTGAGGTGATCGAGAGATCAGAAAGAAAGAGGTTTGGATGACTAGATGTTACCTGTCCAGATAGGTGGGTACTTGTAGTTATTTTCCAAAGGAATAAATACGGGTTTTAACTTGTTTACCAAACCTTGAATGACCTGCCCCAAGAAGCATTTCAATAAAAAATATTTTACAAATTTAACTTTACTTTAGAAAACTAAAATCCTCGGTACTAAAACTTTATTTTGCTTAGATAAAAGCTACCTGCTTTGAAAACGTGCATTGTAAGCCTCGGTTTAGACAACAGCTTATAAATAAACAATCTTTGATGGCAGAGAGTGTAGCCTGCAGCTATTTTATATTATTCTGTGGACATATTTTCGGCGGCCATTTTCCATTGCCGATCAACCCTTTTGACAATTTATCGGGACATCACATTTTCATACAAGCGGGTGGCACGAACTACGCGACCGCGCCTCATACATATTCAAATAACAGGGGCTGTACAAAGCAGAAACACGCTGTGCCCCGACGTGTTAGAATTACAAAAAAGTATACCGAATATGCCAACTGATAAACAATCTATATCGTGATAACTTTACAGATACCATCTATATATTACTTACTTAACCCGCGTGGGAGCCATATTTGTAAATGTTTCACGTATTTGCTGACCCTTGCTCGGAATATAAGTTAATATATCTATATTGTTTTAAAAGACTCGTACAGAAAATGTTTTTCACTTGGTTGCAAACCAAAGTGCATATTGACATTATTTAACAATACAATGTTCAGTCTGGGAGTCTGTTACTAATGGTACATAGCCAGTGTTCAAACGACTTATAACTTCACTGTGAAACAATTCGCTTTTTTATTTTTCTTCACTTTGAATGTAGCTCATGGTTAAACTGAAGTCAATTAAAACTTGGTCTTAATTTCCAAGTTACGTTTTTGCTCTCGGTCCAATGTTAATATCTACAAAATTATTTCCTACTGTTGATTTATATTCAAATAAAAGTGAATCAAATTAGTGGCTGAAATTTATTTTTCTTCATTACGGCTTTTAGTTTTTATACTCTTTTTGTGTAAATGATTTGCATCTAACTTCTCTCATCAAATAAATGATTTCTTGCATAAAGGCAAGGTAACTCGGTATGTGTCATATAAACTATCACGAAATAAACAAAGAACAGCTAGGGCAGATCATATTCACCATATTGGATGTCATAAGAGTCAACGGAGCGCCCCTGATATGCGGCCGCGGGAGCGTTCGGCGCGGTACAATAAACACTACGCGCTTACATTTACATAAGCCCTTCCCGACTTGTGTGGGATGCAGATTCATCGCATACTCACCTAGCCACTCTATGGGTAAGTTATTCAGAACTTTTTGAAGCAAAACTGAATCGATCGCGCTTAGATCTTGGCATACCATTGTGAAGTTTTGCAAGGTGCGGGAGAATTCCGATTAATAATATGGAAAATAAGAAAGGAACAGAAAATAGTACAAAGCTGATGCATTGTAAATATTGTTTAGTTCTAATTGAATCGTACGACAATTAGGGGGTGTTTCACACCTGTTCGGGTCGGCCTGATTACCGTGACTTTTTAGTCGTCTTACAATGGTGGTCCACTCAATGTACCCCACATAAAATAGCACTAGTCGCGATTTTTTTTTTACCTTCTATAATAGGTACAAAAATAAATAAATAATACATTAGAATAAGATTTTGAAACATCCTCTTAATGATGTTTACGTGTCAAACTGGAGAACATACCTACCCAGCGCTCGATCCAGTAGATCATCGCTCGCAACAGGGTGTTTTAACTACGTCGAGCAAAATAAAAAAAAATAAAAATTCTCAATTATTAAAATCTCATAAATAGGTACTTAATGTTTAGTCGTCATTGGGTACATGAAGTAGGCTGCCGTTATAAGACTGACTTGAATGATCTGTAAGAGCTGAAAATGAATAGCAATTGCTTCGGGTCTGTCCATAAAAAGTTATTGAATAAATACTGCCGAATCGATTGTTGTAACCGAAAATTTATGTAGCACCGCTAAGTTTTCGAGATTTTTGAGTTAGAAGCAGAACACACATCGACAAATGAGGGATTGGTTTTAAGGATTACAGTCACATTGTTATGTCACCAGCCCCCTGGAAACTGTACATCATACAGGCATCAACGATCCGTCAGGCTCGTGATTATAACCGTAATACCTTACGAGATCGCGCTTTGTAGTGGTTAGTTTGCAGAACGCCATACTCAACAACAGTTTATCGGCTGTGTGATCTTGTGTAATTAACAATCAGGTGTAAAAGCCACAGCAAATAGGTCTAAATAACTACGAAATCGAAGGTAAAGCTAAGCTAAGCTCGCCTTTGTACATAAGCTAGATGTATCTGTGTGTATTTCTCTTAATTTTGTGTGCAATAAAGAATAAGAATAAAGTAAAGATACGCATCCAAAGACATTTAAATCTATACTAACGACAGGTGGGTCCAACGAGAACATAATCGTAATCTACTAGCAAGAGCTAAGCTAACTAATTCCGTTTGGTATATACTCTTTGGAGCTAACTGGGTGCCTGCCGGCAAAAGTGTAACAAGTCAAACAACAGTACAACAATTATGATATTTTGTTTTAATTGTCACTCAGACATGATATCATAATTTTGTCTATGATATTTCTTCTGATAGGCTGTATAGTGTGAAAAGACCCTTATCGCAGCAGAAAGGTACTAATTCTGCCCGTCATTGTGTTTTTTTTTTGTTTTGGAGATATTGGAGGACAAACATCAGTCAGTACAATATTTTGAGTATGTTACATTGAGCATTACCGTAGATCGTGATTTTTCACCCCAAAAAAAGTCGTTTCCCAGCAATATTTTTGCGTACATTGATGTACAGAATGCTTGTGTGTCGGTTTAGAGAAGGGTTCGTTTACACCTTGTATGGTATTTTAACGACGAGCTGGACAAGACCAGCCACCAGTGATCCATATTGGCCATGGATCGAAACAACTGGAAGTCATGGGGAGAGGCCTTTGCCCAGCGGATGATGCAGGCTAATAGCATCAGTATAGAATCTTAAACATCTATGCAAACGTCCAACAACAAAAACACTAAAATATCTTTAATATCTCACATCTCGTTAAACAATAACTTACAAACTTGCTAAATATACGATTCCTACATATATACAAGAGCCTCATAAAAGTCTATAGCAGTTTTCAAACGTTTAATGGACGCTTTTCGCTCGCGTGGAATTGTATTCCAACTTTTAGCGGCAACTTTGAATTTCGTTGTGGTTTTTGTTTAAAAAGTAAGTATCGTATTTTCTTATATTTTCCATCATTCTCCGTAAAAACTTGTTTGTGGCAGTATTTACCGTTCCTTATGAATGAATCCTTCTTACAGAGCGTTCTTCTTTAAAAGGAAGAAACGATCCTTACTTGTTAGTTAAATGCAAAGAGACCGAACAGACAGATGGTAACTTGATAAAATTAAAATAAGGGTTTAAAATTTAAAAAAAAGATTAAAACAGTCCTCTTAGATGTTACAAAGGAACTTATTCAAGCAGTTTTGCGGAGGTAATGTTTTGTTTTTATTTTCGAGGAACATCGTTTCTGTTAACGGGGATACCTAGATAGTATAAAATCGCGACGAATGACGTCATTTTGTAATAATTTCAATGCCTATTAATAATCTTTACGGGATTGAAGTGCGGCGGCACATTTCGCTAAATTTGCGAAGCTAGCCGCTGATTTGGCATGTACTGCGTTTCGGACGCACTAAAAAAGTAAAATGAAAAAGCCTCTTTGTTTCATGCAATTTGACTATTTATTAATTATTATTGAACGTGACTTGTTATTTGTTGACCTTGTTATTCAAGTGACTAGCTTCGAGCGAACGAGCGAACGAGCGACTGCTGAGCATGAGGTCGTGGGTTCGATTCCCGGGTCGGGTAGTGTTAGTTATTGGGTTTTTCCATCAGGAATTTCTCATGAATAGTCTTGCCCCCTATTACACGAGAATTAAACATAACTACTTGAATAACGCTTGAGTGCTCAAGCGGCGCGAAGTAGGCTCGCCGTTCTTTCGTTTCGTTATAAATTCCACGCCTGCGCTGCGCCTTCACCTTACGCTGTTTCTGTATAATTCGCGCCTACGGTATACCTCTGCCTATCTCTTCGGGCATAGAAAACGTGATGTTATATTATGTTATGTTATCAATCAATAATCAATTAATAATCAGTCAATAATGGATAGTCAATTATAATAATCCATCAAATTATAAATAATAGCAATACATCCAATAATCCATACAAAATTAATTACTCGAAAATGAAATTTTAACGCACTAACCAAAATAATATTCTAAAATCAAAACACATTGTTATTACAAAAACAGTGTTTGTCCAACAGCAGCGATGTATTCCGAGATTTCGACCTAAACGCAAATTTTAAAAACATATTGAGGTTACCTGCTATTTTTTAAAGTACTTCGTAAGAAAATGTCTGACCTTCTACCACAAAGTCTAAGCAAATAGACAAACAACCATCTGAAATGACCTCTGAACATGATTAAAAAATAGATAAAGTGTCTACAGGTAGATAGCTGCCCACAGTGTCCACCCACTGGATATAATTTCTTAGTTGACTTTTACGACGCCCTTGGGAACAGATGGGGTGACTTATTTTTAGCTAGGGACGCAATGCACCTTCTTTTCATCTCTTTTGTTATCTTTGTTCAATCGTGGCCTGAGAGCTTCACAGTTCAACAATTATAATGAAAATTAACGCTGAATTATAAATGTTCCACACGGTAGCATTGTTTTTGTGAATGAACAAGTGTTTTTTTTTGGGTTTTCTTCTGTTTTATATACGAATACTTATGCCGTCGATGAAATACAAGGTTCGCAATTTTATTGGTAACTAGCTGTTGCTCCTTTGTTCGCGTGAAATTGCTGTAAAATCTATTTGAACAAACAAAAAAACAAAACAAAAAAATAAACAGAAAAAACAAACATATTGTTACAGGTTTTTTTGCACGGAACCATAATTCTTTTTACAAAATAAAAGTAGCCTAAGTTACTCCTTGTAACATCAGATATCTGAAAATAAAATCCGTCAAACCGTTTTGGACATTAGCCGGAACAAACAGACAGACAGACATTTTTTTTTATAAGTACCGTAAATAGATAATTTAACAACAACTGAAAATGGATTACTGCTTAGCCATAATTTCGAACTTATATCAACTCATTAACTTAATACTAAACCAAAATCATTATCCAATCAATATTCATCAAAATTGTACTTACCATGCAACATCACGATCATATAGCTCCGTTATTATTTACGTCAATCGACGCCGCCATTGTGTTTGCAGAATATCGAGTGAAGGCTCCTTTGTACCTATAGGTAATATCGTAATATCACATGTTCGTATATATGTTAACTACACTTCGACGTCCATTGTTTTATTATAACCCGTCTCTCAATGCACGGTGGTTGTAATCCATCAATGTACGTCGACCGATGTTGATGCAAGGATATTTGATATTTCAGAACAGATCTGTGTTTTGATTAGTCATTGCCAGCTTGAGGTAAAAATACCAGGTAAGGCAGTACTTTCAGGCTACTTTGATAGTTGATTTAAAGAATTTTAAATTACAAAAGTCAAATTTATTTTTCCAAGGTTAATATTTTTAACTATGAACTTTAACTTGAGTTATCTCTGTAATATAAAAAAAAACAAGAGAGCACCAGCTTTTGTAATTAAACTAAAAATATCAAAGTACAAAATAACACAATTTTTTCGACCAATTTCCAAAATCTGAATATCACGTTCGACTACGAACTTACTCGAATTTGGCACAATTTCATAAAGATCAAAAATAAAACAGAAACGAAACTCGTATTGGAAAATGGAACCCGTTCGCTAATTGTGGCCACATGCTCTTCATACACCGTATGTTCGAAGGAAATTGCGAAATAAGGCTTTCGAGTAAGAAAATATAAACAATGGAAGGAACAGAAGCTCTATCGTAAATCCAATAACAGAGAAGACATTATCAGGCGGTAACGCCTCCCCGGTAGAATGTTGATCGTAAAAAAGTGATAGGTGTAGCCGATAAAATTATAATCATTTTTGTCTATGTACTACGGTATTTGGTCGTGAAATTTTATTACTAGCTAGGTTAATATCTGTTAACGAGGTTCCTCGAATCTTTTTATGCCAAAATGGAGTAATATTGAGAGTTATTATCGTGGTTATAATAGTAAAAATGTTAGTAGGAAGTACTGAATTACTGGGTATTATTTTACCATTATTTTTCGGTTCTCTCATTAGAATTTGCTGCGTTTTTTAATACGGAGACCTACACATACAAAAAACTCTTTCAGAAAATGTATTATAATTTGATAATAGCGTGGGTTTTTCAACAATCCTCAAAGTAACGGGCAATATGGCCAAGCGGCGATAAAGCCGATATCTTTGTCGAGTTTAGATACGTACTCATGTAATAGCAAGCTCCAAGTTGTAAAGAGAGCAACGTCGAAAGCAATAAAATGACCGATAAAATTGGTTTGCCGTCCAAAAGAGGAAACTTTGCATACGAAAAGTACCTACAAACGAACATTATATACTCTATATACGTACATGGAAATGTTAATGCTCAATTTCAATCGAGTACTCATACGAAAATGTATTTTGTTTCGATTTAACATCCACACCTGCCACTTTAGCATTTATTCAGGAAACACGTCGCAAATAAATATGTTGACCATTAAAAACGGTTTACAAAACCGTATCAAACACATGCAATAATTACAATAACCATTAAGTACCTACTTATACCCACATTTCAGATCAAAAATAAAATACATTTTGCGTAAACATTGACGTCACATTTTTCATAATTAATTTCCAACGAGCCCCCAATTTAAATACCGACAGAGATAAACAATTAAATTTTTCGATTCACATAAATAAAGATAAAAATAAAATATAGATAGGTGTTCAGTATTTACAGTGCAAATCCACTCGCTTACCGTATAAAATGAACGTTCGATAAAGACAATAAATTGGAATAGGAACGGGCACAAAATAAAATTAAAACTGTGTATATGCACAGAATCATGGGTCAAGTGGACGTCCCCCGAGGATTTGGCAACCGATACACGACTGTGCACTTAGGTCCAGGCAGCTGGCCGCGGGTAGTGCTGCTGATGTGATAATAGGCTTATATCTTAGCAGCCTGCGATTGATGTGCTTATGAATGGTGGTATTATTGTAATGGGTTAATTCAATCGCCCCTTTTTTTTTATGGCAAGGAAATCTTTCCCGAAATCTTTTATGCCTAACATCATCTCGGAAATAAAATTTTGTGCAGGATCCCATGCAAATGATTGAATCAATTGTGTAGGTTCTACATGCCGAAATATTTTTGATATCGCTCAGGAGGAAGGACGAAGTGTGTATTATAAGTAAGTAGATTTAACGGAACTGTATGAATACGAGTAGTTATGAAAATGTTTTTCCTAGCAGATTGATAAAAATTACAATTGTGAATATGATGAGAATAAACAGTCGAAATCAAATTTAAATACAATTAATATACGTTGAACCATCAAACAAAAGGAGATTGTAAAAAAAATAATTATAATTTGTCAAAAATTTACTATAATTTGTCAAAAATTAACTCTAATTTGTAAAAGCTTTACTGTAATTTATCAAAAATTTACTATTATTTGTCAAAAATTAACTATAATTTGTCAAAAATTAACTCTAATTTGTCAACAATCTTCTTTCTTGACCTTCCTACTATACAAAGTTAAAGTCTCAACATCAAGAATGACTGATCAAGTACCAACTGTGTTCCGGAGAGGGTAAAATCGCGCGGAAACATCTCTGATATTTCGAGAAGTACTCGTACATTAGTTGAGCATACTCGTGATATCAATAAGCATCGAGGAGCCATTTACTTACTGCTCGAGATCGTCTCAGTTCGCAACCTCGGGCTATGATCTATCCGTGAGAATAAGGTGGCGATAACTGCTCGTTTATGTTCAAATCTTGTACGTACAAGTTGGTGAAAGCTGTGACAACGTTATGAGGATGTGAGCAGATTATGAGTCACGCACATCTGTAACAAATTTTTCAATTTATATCATTTTCAGACCACCACATAAAACAAAAAAAAACACATCATTTCTTCTTGCTCTTGTCCCATGTTACTCGGGGTCGGCGGTCGGTGCGATACGTTTTTACGTCTTCCATTCTCTCATGTCAAGCGTCACGCTAATATGAATTTCAAAAGCATATACCGTAATAATCTTCGCCAGTAACTAAGGTTGACTATACAGTTGGGATAATACATTTACTCAAGTATCGTCGACAGAAGAAGCTCATTCATAGCACTCCATAAAATGTATATCGCTTGTAACGGTAAAAAATCAATGTATTTTACCAAAATAATGAGGCGCCAAAAAAATCCATTATTTACGCAAGCCGTGACACTTACATTCACAATCCCTTCCTGTTTCTCTGTTCGTTTTACAAAATCCTGCTAATAGTATATTAGGTATTCTGGGCACGGTCTTTCCTATTAGGAGGTACAAATACAAAGTGACAATCTAAAAACAAAACGTTTGTAAAGTGTAACCTCGAAATTGAAACCAAATAGAGCGTGCTATGTAATAATACTTTAACAAAATAATACGCTTTATATTTGTAGGAATATTTTTTCTTCACAAATTGACACTGAATGTTATTTCAATTGGATTTTGATTGAGTAAACGTACTTTATTTAATGTTTCTAAGATTACTTTTTAGTTAGTGTGATTATTTAAATGTTTTATCGAACACAAAGCCAGTTTTTCAATAACAGCCTAATTGTTGTACGTAAAATGTTAAGTTAATTTTATGTTATCGCTCTTTTGTTCTTTATCGAAAAGAAAACAAACTTGGTAACAAAACTGTAATAATAGCACGTTAGTGTTAGTTGTTTTACATTGTGTGCGACGAGGCTTCAAAGCGTCCATTTTAAATGCAAATAATGTTCGTTTGAATGTCCAGGCAGGTTTCCATTAAAATTTAATTCAAATCCTTTGAAGAGCTGCTGATACTTAGCTGGCCAATGGTTCTGCTGTCTGTCGGAATTTCTGATTAAAAGGAAAGGTATGGAAGTGATAAAGAGTTGTAAACCATACCTTTCTCGTTTCATTACAAAAACATTTTATATTCTTCGTTGCGTTCAAATGGTTAACATAACAATGAGTATGGAACAAAAATAAAATGCCCGTTTCCACAGAATCATAATACAAAACATTATTATTCCAGAAACCCATTAGCTGAGTAGGTAACTTAATCAGTTTTCCGGGTTTTAAATAAAATCCTTTTAAAGCAATCCGTTCGGGAATCGATTCTGTCAGACAAAGATGACTTTACGTATGTAAAATTCGGTCCTTTCCGGGCGGACAGGAACTGAACGGTATTAGGTCCTACATTAAAATTGATTGCACGTGTCCATATCCTTTTTGGGGACTCATTTTCTGCAATATAAAAGGAAATGGGGACGAACCGTATTGAACCACGTTTTTGTTCTGTTGTCTCACCAGGAAAAAATACAAAACTAGCCTAAAGTGACTTTTTATGCTGATCGTTTTGCGTTTCAATTTTTTTTTTTGTGAACTGTAATCATCCACTTTTGTGTTTTTATTCTATTGTCTAAATTTTACGCAAAAAGAGGCTTCTTAACTCAAGCCATCAAGCCATCGCTGTCAATTAACGTGGCAGTCTCTGATATGTTTTCGAATAAATTTTACTAAGACAAGATTTGAAAAAAAAAATCTAAATAATTTCTTTTCTTCAGTGTTACTTTGCTATGCCCAACAGGGTCTATTATACCAGGCATGCCTTTTTAATTCTGTCGTTTACATATTTGCCGCTAATTTTGAATTTAGAACTGTTCAAAATTCAAATTTGTTGGTATTTAGAATATCAAAACAATTGAAGGAATTAGGGTTAATGCAATTGTTTAGTCACATCGTTGTTTTGAATCTGTCAGGTCACGTACGAAAATGAATCTCACTAAGGAAAAATGTCCGTGCAATAATTTTCTATAAATTCCGAAGAGGCCTAACACGGCTTCAGTGTTTCGAAGAGCTAACATCTGTGTTCCATGATGAAGCCCCATGTCTGAGGACTGTCGAGCGCTGGTAATTAAAATTCCAGCGTGGACATACCAGTCTTAGTGACAAATCTCGTGAATGACGTCCAAAATCCGCCTTCACTGAAGATAACATCGTTGCTGTGAGACAATTAATCCTCGAAGATCGTCATGTGACATATCGGGAGATAGAGGCGTTATTAGGCATCTCAGGGACAACCATTCAGACGATTTTGCATGAAGCGCTTGGTGTGAGAAAGCTAGTTTCCCGCTGGATCCCGCATTTGCTTTCATACCATCATAAGGCGGCCTGCATCAGTTGGTGTAAGAAAACTCTTCAAAGGTTTAACCGAGGAGAGTCAAATCACGTCTACGACATCAGTGAAAACGAATCTTGGATCTATGCCTGCGATCCTGATTCCAAACAACAATTCACAATCTGGGTCTTCCAAGACGAGCTCAAGCAGACTAAAGTTGTTCGCTCTCGAAGCGCTTCAAAGAAGATGGTGGCTACGTTCGTGGCGAAAACCGGACATGTTGTAACGATTGAACTTGAAGATCGTAGAACGGTTAATGCAGAGTGGTATACCACAGTTTTTTTACCACAAGTCATCGCCAAACTTCGGAAATCTAACCCAAAGCGACGTCATCCTACACCATGACAACGCAAGCTCACACAGCGGTCGTCAAACGATTGAGTATTTGAAGCAGGAAAACTTAGAAATTCTTGACCATCCTCCATACAGTCCTGACCTAAGCCCTAACGATTTCTTTACATTTCCTACAATTAAGAAAACTCTTCGTGGTCAAAGGTTCCAGTCCGGTGAAGCAGCAGTCGACGCTTTTAAATCAGCCATATTGAACACCCCTACTTTGGAGTGGAATAAATTTTTTAATAACTGGTTCGAGCGAATGGAAAAGTGTATTAAACTACGTGGTGAATACTTTGAAAAACATTAAACAGTACTATAACGTTCTAGTTGTTTTTTTTTTTTGTTCAAACGACAAAACTTAAAAGGCACGCCACGTACCTATTCATGACTTTTGTAAATGTGGAATACAATAAATCAGCATCGAGTATTGAAATCGTACTACACAGACTGGCGGTCACCAATGCGAATCAAAATTCCATAATAGACAGCTGTCAAATGATCCCTAGTCTAACTTTTCTATTAACAGGCACATATGCTATTGTGTCATAGTGAAACCGAACCCGCTTTGAAATACATTACTGTGCTTCAATTACATAATATTTCATGTAGTTGTCACGGGTCGCGTCTGCTTTTTGAGATATGAACTAGTGTTGTGTATTTGCATAGTGTTGTGGGCAATCAATTTGTTAGGTTTCATGTGTTATTCAAGTTAGTACCTATTTACGTAGCAAATCGTGGTTCGGAATGCACATTAGCTGTTAGAAAATTAGAATTTCATTATGGTCTCATATCTATATTTAGGTTTGAGTCTGTTAGT
Organism: Noctua janthe; assembly: GCA_910589295.1. Lineage (NCBI taxonomy): Eukaryota > Metazoa > Arthropoda > Insecta > Lepidoptera > Noctuidae > Noctua > Noctua janthe. Next base: position 8,830,974 of record OU342561.1, read on the forward strand.
TTTTATTTCTTGATAGTCCAATCATTCATTTAAAACAGGCGTTTTCTTTTTTGGAGTACAAAATAAAAAAGAGAATGAGGCAATTTACCAAACGTATTCTCTGTTATTATTTAAATAATGGGAGAATATGTTTGTCAGGTGTAGCTATTCAATTTCAGTAAAAGCGGAAAATGTGGAAGACGTGAAAAGCTTCCTTAAACGAGTCAAAAACATTACCTTACTTATTTTATTTTGTTCTGACGTATTGAACATTGAACATAACGCGCCTTCGGTGTTGTGTTCAATTTGTTTGACAGAGTGATCGAAAGCCTCTGCCGTGTTCTATTTTGAAACACCATTTCACCTGTTATTGGCATCGACAAGTGGAGTTTATGTCGCTACAAGTGCGTCCCACAAAATATATTGAGGGTAGTTTAACATTCAAAGCAAACTTAACAATGTATATTCACTTGACTGGTCACTATTAAAGTTGATGATATAGATATTGATCCGGGGCGGTCGAGTGAAAGCAATAAGCTGGTTGACATCGGTCATCGAACAAAGTTGTGTAATAATGTCCATTTCTGAGTAATCCTTTATTAAAAGATGGATATTAGTCTGACTTAGTTAAAAAGCTTCATTCGTTATTTTTTCTGGTAAATGAACTTTTCAAAGTTCCTCTCTCACTCAGCACTTGAGTTCCACTGGAGTGGGGAATGAGTGAACGAAACTTTAACAACTATGAGCATTTCAAATACTTGAAACAAAAACAATTAAATCGATTTTTAATAATTCAATGTTGGTTGAAGGACTCGATCTAATCAATAGCTGTTGATTATTCTCACTGTTCGTATTGTGTAGTTTCAGAAACCAATATCATTTTATAAAATAGTTATTTAATTCATTATACAATTGCCTCACTGCAAAAGGTACGAGTATAACCAACATTCAGATAAATATAAATCAACTAACATAACATCCCGCCTGTAATTCCCGAAGGGTTAGGCAGAGGTGTATTAATTTAATAGTAAACGCACATTTTTCCTCAGTTATGTTTAAGTCCCATCTAATAGGGGATGAGCCTATTGCCAGCAAACAGGCATCAGACCTCATGCTCAGCAAATAATATAAATCAACAATTATACAATTCTAACTCATTTTATTTTCAACCGTCATTCAATATCCATCTAATCGACAATCAACGTAAAATTCTTGTCAAACACATGTTCTACAGTTTTTCATCGAAAATCTTCTTACTTTCGAACGAAAAGTATCTCGATTTAACTTCAGTAGTAGCCGTCTAACAAGCGAGGCGATCTGTGCAAGACAGTGATGACCCGGACAAAAGGAAAGTAGCTTATGTTCTGCAGTTGGCACACCTGTTAGGGTGAAACGGACATGTTTTGAAACAAGGTGATCGTGTCTTTGGAACTTTCGTAAAGGATCGTCTTTTCTTTAGTTAGGTACAAGTTTTTTGTGTGTATTTAACTTCAAACGATTACTTTATTGCTTTTGAGAGAGGTTCGAGTTCTTTAAAGATAGTATTGCTGTGTAGCCAAGGAAGTGTCACCTACTAGTTTCGTACTAAAAATACTCCAATTAACATTAGTAACTTAGGTAAATGATTTGAAGTGCAAACTCATCGACATGTGTATTTTGCCCGTCCTAACCTACGGCGGACAGACCTGGTCGCTCACCGAGACATAGAAGTTCCACCTTGGAGTTTGCCATAGGGCAATGGAACGCAGCATTCTGGGTTTCAAAAGACAAGACAGGGTTCGTAGCACCACGCTGCGTTCCAAAACGGGCATAGTGGACGTTGGTAAGAAGGCTGCTAGGCTAAAATGGGATTGGGCGGGTCACGTCAGCCGCATGCACGATGACCACTGGGCAAAAGTCTCCACACGATGGTTGCCGGAAGACGGACGGCGCCGCCGTGGCCGGCCCAGAAAGAGGTGGCCAGACGATCTGGACGCGTACCGCGAAGGCTGGTTCGATGAGGTACGCGTAAAGAGTACATGGAAGGAATTGGGGGTGGCCTTTGCCCAGTAGTAGGACAGTACTGGCTACTAAAAAAAAACTTTGGTAATAGAAACAAGAGGACATGTTGCGCCTATCCCAAATTATTTGGGATCACGGCAGAAGAATGATGATGAACTTATGTACCTATTGTATACTAGGGCACTTTTACTGAGCAGCTGGTAATAGCTACTTAATGTTCTAAACGATGACAAACGTTGATCTTTCGTGCCCTCGTTTGTAAACACACAAAAAACAGTCGTAGCGGAATATTCCACACAGATATAAAACAGCACGTGGGGTATATTGACAATATTGTGTTCTAACCAACTTTTTATATACCTACCATGTATTATTAATATTAGGAACAGATTTTTGAAAATACAGACATTCCATACTTAACCTCACGACGAGTCTCATTTTCATACCCTGCGTATCCCAACACAGTAATAATTATGACTTGCTAGACAAAACACGGACCACCACATAGATAGATAAAGACTGCTACTAGACTGAAAATCGAGTGAATTAATAAATTAATGAATGAATGCGGTTTGTATATCACGATGGAAGTGTTAAAGGAGCGCTTCAGTAAGTTGATCATGTGGAAATCATGAATCGAATTCGATTAACGAAAGGGATTCATCGGGTGAATATGAGTGGACGTGTCATAAAGACTCACGGCAGACATATTTTATGTCGGCCATGTTGGATGACGTTTGTCCTTCTAAAAGGTCAACGGTCAAAGGTCAACCTCGGTACAGACATACCTATAAACCTACACAATTATGTTAGACAAAATATTATTTGGTATGTCAGTTGTAGACACCTGAAAATTATTTTGATTGGAATGTAAACAAGGCAGAGGTTCCCGAAATATAAAATGTTTGTTAAAGGTGTTTAAATAGAAAGTATTCAAGACAATTTCTTGTGTTTGTCACTACTTAGTATAAAACAAAGTCGCTTCTCGCTGTCTGTCCCTATGTATGCTTAGATCTTTAAAACTATGCAACGGGTTTTGATGGGGTTTTCTGTAAGAGATAGAGTGTTTGCGAACTATTTTGCGAAATTTACAAGAAAACTAAAACTAATATTTCAAGTAAGTGGACTACCTGTTTTTATATCGGTATCTATACAACTCGTCTAATTTCAGTTATTACACATCAATTTTATAGTACAATGTTTGTGGCACACCTAATGTGTTTATGAGGCATGCGGTGCTAACCTGTAATAAATTGTTACACTAACCTTAGATTGAATTGGATGATCTATACACATAAAATTCAAATTCCTGACTGACTAACTGACTGATATACCAACGCACAACACAAACATTATATATTATTTGTGAAGAGTAGGTGTCCTCTAAAAAAGAGTTTTTCGAAATTACACCCCTAAGGGGGTGAAATGGGGTTCTTATGGTGCAATATATCATTTGTTTCATGTAGGCCGCGCGGACAAAGCCGCGGGCAGAAGCTAGTTACTTAAATATTTATGGTGAAAACAATTGTTTCTTGGCCAATAAAGGAAAATAATAAAATGAAATCTATGGAGTTTTCCAAGATAATTTAATTTCACCTGGTGTCGTATGTTCCAAACATATTGCACCAGGTCGTACCAGATTTAAGTTGCCTCTAACTAAAGCATCACATAGAACACTAATCAAGTCATCACGTTTCACACTTGACTGCCGCTTCTTTTATTCATAGCTACTCCCGCGTTAAGTTCTGATCCAGGGTCACTGTTCAAATTCTCATTACTAGACCTGTGTCAACGCTGAAACCCAATTTGTTTTATAGCATTAACTAAAACATTATTTATATATGTGAATTCAAAACAACGTTACGTTACGTTATGACCTGATGATGGCTGCGGGACTGTTCGAAAGAGATACCGTGGCCCTGGAACACAAAGGGCAAAGAAGGAACATGGATGGGTTTTAGTCAGTACAAGTCTGACACTCCCCTCCGCTCCGCCCAGAGTGGGGGGGGGGGTCATTTGATGATCCGGAAAAAAAAAAAAAAAATGATGGTTGCGGGGATCCGCTGGGTGCGAGACGCACAGGACCGGTCAATGTGGCGACACTTGAGGGAGGCCTATGTCCAGCTGTGGACGTCTTTTGGCTGAAATAATGATGATGAAAAACACATTAGGTTTACTATTTTAATAACGAGCGAAATAACAAGTCAAAATTTCTCAAAGTTATCATTATCAGAAGAAATTTAATTCTTTGTACTTATAGTAGTAGTTGGTAATACTTTGACCTTGAACCAGCCTAGCGTAGTATGGAGTTCAAGTAAAATGTGAGGCCAGTTATATGCCATTCTGAATCCCTATTCTCCTTTATTTTCAATTTTAGCTGAAAGCACTACCTAATACGCTTGCCTACACACACACACACACACACACACACACTAAGTACTTCTACAATATTCCGTGCAAATAGGTGAGTAATTTTTCTCGACAGCATGAGTGCAAGAGCAATGGAAAGAGCACACATTGACTTCCCTACGTAATAATATAAAAGAATATTTAATTAAATACCTCATAAGTACCTACATTGACTTATAATACGACTTGTTTATAGCGTATTGAAAACCTTTGTTATCACCCATTATTCAAAATCAGCTTTTGATAAATGGCCATAAAAATCACCTCGAAAAACAATTTAAAAGGCATTACCAGCGAATTATCTTCCTTTAAACCGGCTTGAGCTTCATCGATATTTTATTCAGTACTTGTTACATCGACAGCTCAATAATCAGATTATGTTCGTATCTCATAAATATCATGTTTTAATCTGTACACAGAACAAAACGAAGCGTTGGCTCACAATAAAGAAAGCTTAATGTGTAGGTTCAGTTTTCTTGTCACGTTTTTTCGCCGTTTAAACGTCCCTCCAACAAATGGCTCGGAACATAACTACATCGCCGTCCGTATACCTACTGAGAGGAATAAAACAGTAGAACAGATACACACTTTTTGTCTTTGATAGAATTGCGGAAATGTGCACCCTTGTCCTCAGATTAGGCGTCCATGGAAGACTGAAATGATTGCACGAATTAAATAAAATGTTTTTTTTTAATGTATACACTATACAGGCTGAATTTTTCAAGTGAATGGCTAAAACTGAAACTACGAGGAGTTGCGAAAAATACTCAAAGGAGTCTCGGGCGCAATTTTTTTGATAAAAATAAACAGAATAATTAGGTTTTTGAAAAATGCCTATACCTAGCCAGGAATCGAACCCGTTGATATAAAAAAAAATATCTATTTATTACTCCATTCGCAAGTGTCACTAATAAGGATGAAATTCTGGAAAGTAATGACATCCGGCAACTTAATGTAAATGTTAAATTTTCATGATCTGATTCTTATTTTCAACAAGTGTCCGTGATTGATGACACCCGCTGCGCAGTCATATTGACAACATTATCTTCCAATTTCAAATTTTTAATCACGGGCGCGGACTAAAGTCACTGTAAAAGAAAAAAAATTGTAAACAATTGAAATTAGAAAGTAAAGTGAATTGGCCAACAATGATTCTGCTCGATCCTCCTTATGTGACGATGAGCTATTTAAGCAGACAGCCCTGTTTTTTTTTTAGTTAGTACATAAATCCTTTAATAAACTTACTCGACGAAATATTCTGCAATCTCATCAAAATAGTTTGTAATCATAAATATAAAGGAGATGCTTTTAGCGATAATTACGTGATTAATCTTATTAAACGCTTTATACTTGGAATAAATAATAACGGAGTTTTCTCTGAAGCACTCTCATCATGATTCTCAGAACAAAATATTTGTCGATTCATAGAATAAGCCTTTCACTGATTAAAATATTAAAGTAAAACTTTATATGAATGTTAAATTGAAATACAGAATTCACTTAAGCTTTATTCGGGATGAAACAGGACGATGTCTAAGATAAATAAGTCGGGAAGTAGGATTGTAATGTATTCATTCCAATCTCATCCTAAATCCTTTTTGTTATTTTCTGTCCCCAATCCAGACGTCTTTGGGAGGAGCAAACCTCCAAAATTGCAATCACGCAAATTGAAAATTAATGGACCGCGAAATCCAATTTTGCATTAAAGCTTTCTGGTAGGTAAGTAGGCACTCGCCCCTGCTTCGTTCGGAGTGGTCATGGTATCATACTTATTTATGGTTTTTGAGACAGAAGTGAACGAAAAATATTCGTGTTCTTTTGTGAGTGGCAGGATAACAAAGTACCAAGGATCGTTTTGCGTAAGCTGTTCAAAAAGAAATGAACTAACAGAAACAGACTACCATATTATTATTGTTTTGTATTACATTGGTTATCATGCTTCAATATTTTTGTTTTTTACACAAAATCGTATGTTTTTTTTTGTATCCTAGTTCGGAACCTATTAAATTATATAGATAGATTTGGAAGTGAAGTATTATGAAAGTTGCGTATTTCACGGGCCATCAAAATAAATTGAACGTGACTTTGGTCGCTTTGCCGTTACGCCACTTTACACAATAAAATATGTATTTTAATGATTTCCAAGTATACACTTTAACAAACATTTACTTTATTTCTAGTTAATCCTGAGGTCATAAGTTTTTTTTTTTTTTCGTTAATCTTGTTAGTTTATGTAATGGAAAACCAACAGCTATACTCAAAGATAATAAATACAAATTGAATACCTTATAATATTCCAAGTAATATTAGGAATGTCGGTGGTTGGGCAGACGCCCTTTTACTCAGAAAAAATGTAGACGAAAGGGAGTTATTATAACAAGAACAACTAAACATGTGGGATTTCATAAGAGTGTGGACGGGACGGTCGCGTAGTGTAATTGTAATGCTTTTGTTTAGTTAGAAAATAACCTAATTAAACAGATATCTTTTTTTATCCTACATATTCTACTAATATTATAAATACGAAAGTTTGTGAGGATGGGTGGATAAATGTTTGTTACTCTTACGCAAAAACGGATTGCGATGAAATTTTGCACACAGTTAGTTTATAACCTGGAATAGAATAGTTTTCATTCCTGGGCCAATTATCAAACTCCACGCGGGCCAAGCCAATGTTTTTTTATAAGCTAGTAATTACATGAACAAGTCTTCTAAATAAATAAGCTGTCTACCTATTTCGTTTACATAAATTGATTACGTAAAACCTTCGTCCAAGCGATCTGTCTACTTCGTAAATAATATGCCATGAACATACGCACACGTTCGTTCCTTCGACGATACCCTCTTAACTCGAGGTCGGACCCGAGAAAAGTGTCGTTTACCCTCACGTTATCTTCAAGTTCCAATGTCCAAATTCGTTTCATTTCGTTACAAGTGAAATATAGTTAAAGCCAAAGACTAGAACTAAGTATACGACACTTCCTACGTTTCATTGATCTTCAGTTTTGGCGATAGACGGTCGGTTTCCTCCAAGTCACTGCCGAGTGATATTAACTCCAACCGGAGCGGAGTAAAAAGTTTTTTTTTATAGTCACGGTGTACCTAATCCTTAGTTAAGTGCTCGAGATTTCATAGGGTAGCTAGGTACGAAAGACTTTTATGAGAGGAAAAACTATTTTGTGTGGGAAATCTTTACCTCGTTTTTACTTTCTTATCTCGGTTCAGCACGCTTAAGCTTTAAAAAGATTCAGCACTTGGTGTAAACTATCTTTATAAGAATGAACGTATGTGAAAAAAATTGGCAGCAAATTAAGGCGTTTTTTGGAGAACGCCTATGTCCAGCATTCCAGTAGTGATCGTGTAGTTGATTTGCTTCACTACATAGTATAAAACAAAGTTGCTTTCCTCTGTCTGTCCCTATGTATGCTTAGATCTTTAAAACTACGCAACGGATTTTGATGCGGTTTTGTTTTAAAAGATAGAGTGACTCAAGAGGAACGTTTATATGTATATATTGCACCCGTGAGAAGCCGGGGCGGGTCGCTAGTATGATATAAATATCATCGGCGTTAGCGACGGAACTTGTTCCTAAATATTTTAGCGATATACATTTTTTCATAAAAAAATGAAATATTAAGTAGCCTGCCACAGAGCAGCAAAACATTAAGATGAATAAATTGAGTCAGCACGAACAGTCGGTAAAACAGACAAAAATCTAGGACCTTCGACATACTTGTTGGTTGATATTTAAAAGAGTTTTAGCTTCTTCAGTAAAAAAGAATATTGTGCATTTACAAGGTCCTGCACTGACGTCGACGATATATGAATTGCTATCTCTTAACAAACACCTAAATTCAAATAACGCAAATAATTTTAAAAAAATGAGCAGGAAGATTTTTGAAAATTAATTGTTTTGTTGATAGCACCATGAGTTTTGTTGCTCGAATTAAATGATTAAATTTAAAAAGAAAATAACTAGGAGATGAAAGTTAGTTTGGAAGCTCTTCCTTTCTTTACTGAAAGAAGAAGGAAAATCCTATCAAGTAAGTACTGCTTGTACTGTTATAACAACGATGTTCTGTTAAGGGGTCTTGTGGCTAAATAATAGCCTCTCAAATTGATCAATCTATCAGGTTCAGCTGCGTTGGCTGCGCTTAGTCCATGGACGGTTACGGCGAACAGGTTAAAGTGACGCTACTGGTTGTCACATAAAGATCTATGACAGTCGTTATGGGTGGTCAAATTCCGCAATGCAACAACTGGCCTTGCCTTGGAATATCAGTATTAGGTTGTAGAGACTAGAAGTTAAAGTAGAAACCGACTTCATACAATAAAGTGGTAAGCCAAGATGGCTGTCAGCGATTACAATGATGGTAAAGTCAAGAATGGATAAACTGCAAACACTCATGTCAATCAAAAAAGTCGCTACAGACTACGAAACACTTTGAAAGCCATAGCAATTTGTCCAAGTTTTTGATGACATAGACCAAACATTGGGCGATACAAAACGAACCTCCAAACACCATCTGCCTAGCCTTTTCCCAACTATGTTAACATAGTTGGGAAAAGGCTAGGCAGATGGTTAAGGAAGCCGACCTTAAGGTCGGCTTCCAGTCTAACCGGATGCAGCTGACTACCAGTATTTTACCTGGAGTGACTGCCTATCTGACCTCCACAACCCAGTTAATAAGAAACCCCTTGTTAAGACTAGTTGTCAGTCTTTCGGGCCACTGACTACCTGTAACAATTCAATTCATTTCATTTATTATAGTCAGACAAATAAAATATCCAAAATGTCGTACACTAAACCGATAAAACAAAAAATATTAAACAATCAAAATACATACTAAAGCAATTAAAAACAAACAAATAATAATTTAAAATAACATAACGGAACGACTGTCAAAGATCTACGATTGACAACCGAGACCAACGGATTAAAGTGCTTTCAGAGACACGGAGGAAACTCGGTATGCAATGGGTGGAGGTGGGTGGACCCATCCACGGACCAACCTAGGCAAGCGCAGCTTAATCTGAAGATCAACACGTGCGGCTGTTATTTATTTAGCCACGAGCTCCTATACTTTACTCTAAGTAATATAATTAAAATAATAATCCTATCAGTCAAGCATGTTTAGTTGCATGTAATGTCAGCTGTATAACCCAGTCTAACACACGATTAACATTAGCTCACTGTCGCCTAAGTACATTTCTGTGTTATGTCTAATTCAAAAACCGTGTCCGTGGTAATTAGGACTCATAGCTTAGGCGCGTTTGAAAAAGTCAGAAGGTGGAAAAATGGGTGCTTTATTAAACCGAAGGGGTAAAATTTACCGTTTTTTTAACATTGACTTGTTGATGTGAACCGGACCCCAGCATAAGCAAAGGCAACAGAAATAGTGTAGGCTATTTATTACCAAGCATTTCACAATTAGAGAGCAGCGGTGCAGCGGTAGCCCAGTGGTGGAGACCCCGACTGCTGTAAGTCGTGGGTTCGAACCCAGCCAGGCGCATTACTTTGTGTAAGTTATTTCATCACCACTACTGTCAAAACGGTGAAGGAAAACATCGTGAGGAAACCGGCTTGTCCTAGAACCAAAAATTCGAAGACATCTACCAACCCGCACTGGGCCCGCGTGGTGGATTATAGCCCATTCCCTGTCATAGAGAAGAGACCTGCGTCCCAGCAGTGGGAACATTATTAGGCCGATTATGCTTATTTCACAATTACATTAACAATCCCATCTTTCTTTATCGTGTGGTTTGTGCCTAACCTGTTGTCAGAGTTTTTATGCCGCCCATGGGCCTCTGACTTGGCTTTACATGCCGTCGAGAAATATCTCGCAGGCATGCTGGTTTCCTCACGATGTTTTCCTTCACCGAATCAAGTGGATAATTATGCAATACGCATATTAATCCGAAAAAGAGTGCGGGTCTTGGGTTTGAATTTGAGACCGGACCCCGGGTCCCCGGGTCCTCGGACTTGGCAGTCCGACGGTCACATCACTAAGCTATCACTGTTATAGCAGCGTATAATAATATCCCTTAGGATATTTCTATTTTAAAGTTTGCAAGACTTGGGATGAAGTGTCATGATAGCCGTGTTGTTAAAGCCTTGCCTATGCACGCGGTTGTGGGTTCAAATCCTTGTAAGTAGGTCTCAATGTGATTATTTTTATTTCATAAATGTTCTTTCTAAGTTGGCACTTACATCGGCGAAGAAGAACATCATGGGAAATCCTGGACTTTTAATAATAATTATTTCAATGTGTGTGAAATCGCCAATAAGCCTTGAGCAAGGATGGAAGGACAGAGGGACAGTAATAGGCTGGAATTATAAACATAACATCATGCCTGTAATCCCCGAGGGCAGAGGCACAGGTGTACTTATTAGTACCCCCACATTTCAGTAGTTATGTTAAAGTCTTATGTAATAGGGGGCGAACCTTGAGAACCCCGACCCTTGAGAGTGTCAGGAAGGGCCAGGGGTGCGTAGCAGCACGGTTCGGGGAGATCGTTGTAGTGGGAGTCTACTTCTCCCCGAGCCGAACTCTCGCCGAGTTCCACAACTCCCTCACGGAGTTGAGTGTCGTCATCGGAAGCCATTCCCTCCCCGTGCTTGTGCTCGGGGACTTCAATGCCAAGAACTTGGCTTGGGGTTCTCGTTACACGGACGTGCGGGGTAGAATGGTGGAGGACTGGGCTCTGGAGACAGGCCTGGTCATCCTAAATCGGAGTTCTGTCCCCACGTGCGTGCGGATGCGGGGCGAGTCGGTGGTGGACATCTCGTTCGCCAGCCCCGCTCTGTCGCCGCGTGTCGTTGACTGGCGCGTCATGGAGGGGGTGGAGACCTATTCCGACCACCGGTATATCCGGTTCGACGTCTCCACCCAGTCCTCAAGCGTGCCGGTCCTACAGGCCCCGAGTGGTCCGCGATGGGCGCTGAAGCAGCTGAACCGGGAGCTCCTCCTGGAAGCCTCGATCGTGCAGGCCTGGGTGTCATCACCAGTCAGGCCTGCTGACATCAACAACGAGGCGGGTTGGTTCCAGGAGGCCATGTCCGAGATTTGCGACGTGGCAATGCCCCGAGTTCGGCCAGGAAGCGCCCGGCGTCAGGTGTACTGGTGGTCGCGAGAGCTGACGTCTCTGCGCAAGGCGTGCGTTGCCGCGCGGCGCCTGTACGCCAGGCATCGCAGGCTCCGCATCCGCCCTCCGGATGCGGCAGCCATTGAGGCGGAGCTGTACGAGGGGTACAGAGCGGCGAAGACCGCCCTCCAAGAGGCTGTCCGGCGGGCCAAGAATTTGGCCCGCGAGGAGATGCTGGAGTCTCTGAACGGAGATCCGTGGGGGCGCCCTTACAAGATGGTGCGGGACAAACTCCGCACCCGGGCCCCCCCGCTAACGCAGAGTCTCCGGCCTGAGCTCGTGGAGGACGTGGTGAGCGCTCTGTTCCCTTCGCGAGGGGAGCATCCTCCCCCGCCTATGGCTCCGCCGCCGCGTGCGGTGCCGGAAGCGGACCACACCGATGACGATGACGACGTTCCGGAGGTGACTGGGGTAGACCTGAGAGTGGCGGTACGCAGGCTGAAAGCCAGAAACACCGCCCCGGGACCCGATGGCTTGCCTGGCAAAGCCTGGGTCCTGGCCTCTGAGGCTCTCGGGCCCCGACTGGAAGGGCTCCTAAGCGCATGCTTGGAGAGAGGCCAGTTTCCGCTTCGTTGGAAGACGGGGAAGCTGGTCCTCATCCGGAAACCAGGGCGCCCTGCGGACTCTCCGTCCGCATACCGGCCCATCGTGTTGCTCGACGAGGTGGGCAAGCTCTTCGAAAGAGTCATTGCCAACCGCCTTGCCGGGCACCTTGCGGGGATGGGGCCGGATCTTGCGGAACACCAGTTTGGTTTCCGCAAGGGGCGCTCCACGATGGACGCCATCATGCGCGTGAGAGCCCTCACGACGGGGGACGCGGTGTCCCGGGGCGGGGTCGTCTTGGCGGTGTCTCTTGACATCGCCAACGCCTTCAACTCCATGCCCTGGAGCTGCATTGGGGAGGCACTCCGGTATCACCGGGTGCCAACCTACCTTCGTCGTGTGGTCGGGGACTACTTGACGGATAGGGCCGTGATCTACCCTGGTCAGAGCGGAGAATGGAACCGGCGAGAGATGTCGTGCGGTGTTCCACAGGGATCGGTTCTAGGACCGGCCCTGTGGAACATCGGTTACGACTGGGTGCTACGCGCCGACCTCCCTACCGGCGTCAGCGTAGTTTGCTACGCTGACGACACGCTGGTACTGGCACAAGGGAGGTCGCACGAGGCGGCGGCCGAAAACATGACACGCGGGGTTGCGATAGTCGTGGATAGGATCCGGCAATTGGGTCTCGAGGTGGCATTGCACAAGTCCGAGGCCATGTGTTTTCATGGGCCTCGGAATGCGCCACCGTCGGGATCCCTACTGACGGCGGGAGGGGTTTCCATCGGCGTCGGGTCGACGTTGAAGTACCTAGGACTCGTCCTCGACAGCCGGTGGAACTTCGTGGAGCACTTCCGACGTTTGGCTCCCAAACTGGAACGGACAGGGGCTGCCTTCAAGCGGCTCTTGCCCAACCTGAGGGGTCCAAACGCCTCCTGCCGGAGGCTATACGCGGGGGTCGTGCGGTCCATGGCTCTTTACGGGGCCCCGGTGTGGGCGCGTTCTTTAAGGCGGCAAGCCGCCCACTACCTGAACGCGCCCCAAAAGGTGATAGCCATAAGGCTAATCCGGGGGTACCGCACGATCTCCGGCGAGGCGGCTAGCCTCCTTGCCGGATTGCCGCCATGGGATCTGGAGGCGATAGTCCTCGCGCGCCTGCATGAATGGCGCGCGGAGGCACTACGTCGGGGGGAAACTCCGCTGCCGCGGCAAATTGCCGCTCAGCGGACAGACCTCCGGCGTGATATCATGGCGACATGGAGAGAGCGACTGTTGCAACCCCGTGCAGGGCACGCTACCATAGTGGCGATAAGTCCCCTCTTTGAGGAGTGGCTAGAGAGGCGCCACGGCGCCCTCACCTACCGCCTGACGCAGATCCTCACCGGACACGGTTGTTTCGGGAGGTTCTTGCACCGAATCGGGCGGGAGGAAACGCCCGGGTGTTTCCACTGCGAGGATCGCCCGGAGGACACGGTGGAGCACACCGTAGAGGTCTGCCCCGCTTGGGCGGAGCACCGCCGTGTCCTTGTAGCGGCGATTGGCGGCGGCGATCTCTCGCGTCCGGCCCTGGTTCAAGCCATGGTCCGGAGCGAGAGGGAATGGGAAGCCGTCATCTCCTTCTGTGAAGCAGTCATGCTAGTGAAGGAGGTGGCGGGACGTGAGAGGGAAAGAACCTCACGTCCCAGCCGCCGCGGGAGACGCCCTGGGCGTCGGGGGTCACGTGGTGGCTCCCGGCCACCGTAGGCGCGGGCCTGTGGACGGCGAGTTATGGGCTAGCTCGCCGTCCGGCCGTCTTATGACGACAGGCCGTGTCGACGGCGCGTTCGTGTTCCACGCGCGCCTCAAAGAGATGTCAGCAACCGAGTAGGGGTCCGCATGGGCCGATGCCTGCCAGAGCTGCGGGATTGTTCGAAAGAGACACCGTGGCCCTGGAACACAAAGGGCAAAGAAGGAACATGGATGGGTTTTAGTCAGTACAAGTCTGACACTCCCTTCCGCTCCGCCCAGAGTGGGGGGGGTCATTTGATGATTTCCCATCCAAAAAAAAAAAAAAAAAAAAAATAGGGGGCGAACCTATTGCCAACAACTGGGCACAGATTCAGACTCGATGGCTGCAACTGAGAAATTCCTGATAAAAAAAAACCCAATAACACTTTGCCCGACCCGGGAATCGACTGCAGGCCATCTTTCTCAGCAGTTGCGCTTGCGACCACTAGATCAACGAGGTAGTCATCGCATTAATTATTATGTACCTATAAAAATGCGCGATGAAAATTTTCTGATCTTCAAGTTCAGGCTTTCCAACGATGTTTTCCTTCACGAGTGGCGTGTTTCCGAGTAACTTTGGTCGAACAAACTTAATTATGGAACTAAGGCGCTTAAAGGATTACTTTAAGACGGGCTATGGGCTGCATCATGTTATGCACTGTAACAACGTACTACCATCATCTACATACTTAGTTAAAGGTTGAGAGTACTGAGAGGCACCTATTGCCTGAATATTATTACACTGTTGTTTGGAACTCTCTGCCCTGAGTCGAGAGTTGAGAATCCAATGTACACGCGCTCTAGTGTTATCCTTTTTATTTGTCACCTAGTGTTGAATTTGAAACGTTTAGAGGTTATGAACTTGTAAAATGTACATATATATAAATTATAGTTGTATAAATGGCATAGAGACTAATATTTCATTACAATGTTAGTATGATGATGATTTGTGCTACATACTAAAGTTAATTTGTTTGTAGGAGCTCGTGGCTAAATAATAACAGCCGCTCGTTTCGATCTTAAGGTTAAGCCGCGCTTGCCTAGGTTGGTCCGTGGATGGGTGACCGTCCATTTCATATTGAGTTTCCTCCGTGCCTCGGAAAGCATATTAAGCCGTTGGTCCCGGCTGTCATATGTAGATCTTTCACAGTCGTTACAAGTAGTCAATGGCCCGAAAGTGTGACGACCAGTCTTACTCGTACCAAGGGGTATCGTAATACCCAGTACTAACTGGGTTATGAAGGCCAGATAGGCAGTGGCTCCATGTAACATACTGGTATTCAGATGCATCCGGTTAGACTGGAAGCCGACCCCAACATAGTTGGGAAAAGGTTAGGCAGATGATGACTAAAGTTAATTTGTTTTCGAAATTACTTTTTATACCACGTTTCGTTACATTATTGTTCCGCGTAACCTACCCAATAAAGATCGGATATATCTAGTGGCAATGTGGCAGTATTATCATAGCAATGTCCGTAAGCACTCCCTTGGGCACGGACGCTGGTTATAACTGTGTTCCGCTTAATTAAGCTGACTTTTTAATTATGTGAGTGTCGCCTTTTTGGTCTAGTGACCAGTTACAAAGGCTGAAAAAAAAAACTATGGAATGAAAGAGCTTTAAAAACAGAAGAGAATATGACGGCACGGTTGGCGCAGTGGCTGAGCGATTGATTGCTGCGCAGCGTGTCGCGGGTTTGATTCCCGCACGGAACAAATATTTGTATGGCCTACAAGTAGTTGTTCCGGGTCTGGCTGTTAGTGTATGTGAGTTTAAATGTTTGTAAACGCATTCACGATACAGGAGAAATTCCTAGTGTGGGGCAAGTAAGTAAAAAAAAAATATATATATATATATATATATAAACTGTTTCAAGGATCTATTGATGGTTAAACACATTGACAAGGGGTGCTGTTGGTTAATATTTAAGATTATTAATTATTGTTTTATGAAATTGCATTGAAAAAACAAGATAAAGGAGAGGAGGTAGGATACCTGTACAGCCCGGTACCCAATTTCCACTTTTCTCAAAATAACAGCCTCTCTTGTCAGATTCTATATATTTCAAGGTTAAAATTATTGTAAATATTCCCTTTTGGTTTACTTTGTTTAAACAGTAGCTATACAATCAATAAATATCTCCGGTTACCACCAGGGAGGTATAGGCGTGACAATTAATATTCATTAAATTAATTTGCATATCGATGTGGCAACGGAAAAACAAAATAAATAAGTTCTATTTAATAAACCGGGCTGTTAAAACAAGTGAAGTAAAAGAAAAACTGTTTTTTTTTTAAATTGCCTGTTAGCTACAATTTTAGATAATACAAAGCGAGTCTGCTATTTCACACTACTATTTCAAAACATGAAACGACCGCACAAAGTTCAAGAAATGTGACTCGACGCGTAGCATATAGTTGTTATTTGCTACGACAGCGTAACTGTCGTAGTATAAAATCGTAGCATCAGCTACGGCGTAGCAACATTGTAATCATTTGTTTTTGATAGAAAGTGGCTCACTAGTTACTTTTTTTAATGGAAAAAATGTCCTTTATGAATGCGACGTAGATCCTTCAGTATGTACTTGATAATTCCATTAGGCAAACAGATAGATCATTGAGAAAATTATGCAAAATCACCCAACTCTGTTTCAAATCGCTATTAATACCCGTGAGAAAAAGATGACTGGCACAACTGCCCCCGGCCCGGCTCATACAGCCACCCTACCTTTTTCAGAAACATCATTTAAAAGCATTCAATGGTTCCGTAGAGAGATCGAAACCATATCAGAGCTAATATTTTACCGTTTTTAATGACAGAATGAACATCAGAAAATTTGAGACTTATGAAGCAATTTTTGCGTTTCGAATGAAATTCTCTAAAGAGTGTTTGTCACCGTTTTATTTTTGTTTTTAGTCTGTTTTGTGGAGATTGTACTGTTTATTGAAAAATATATATGAGTCATTCACATATTTTGTAACTCTAGGGAATATTTTCGGTCCATTTTTGTATATTTTTATTTGGAACAAAAACATTCGCAACTGAAAAACTATAGTATTTACTAAAAAAAAAACAAGTTAGCAAACCCCGCCTTTGTTCCACCTAGTACACAATGTGTATTGTCAATTATTTACCTCTCATAAATAACGACCCTTACACAGTGACGGTTACAGCAGTTACGCCAGTTACGCCCCAGTGGACAATGTCCTTTACGCAAGTAAATGCTTTGTGCCAAACTATGAGTACCCACAGTCTCCAGATATTCATAATTAAATTCTAGTTAGGAAGTAGCGACGCCTGTGGCACAGAGTAGCTTTTCAGAAATGGAATTTAACAATTCACACAAAGTTCCAACTAGAGACGGAGAAACTATAACTAGAAATAATAGCGTATGTATAATAGGTTGGGTTGGTGTTAAGGTGCGCTTACACGAGCAATTATTGCCCGGCAATAAGTACTGAGGCAGTTAGTGGAGTTACATAGGTAATCAAATAAAAATAAAAACTTCGTGTAACCTGTAATATTTGTGTTTTTTATTGTGGGTAAGTAGTATTAAATTATGTATGCATTATAAAATAAAATAAGGTACTACATACATATATCTGACTGAAAGTAAATTTTACAGCAGTTCATACGTGGTGTGTCAACCCGCGATCATGGCGCTTGCAACAGCGCCGAAATATCGGGAGCTCAAAATAATGAACAATCACGGAAGATATCCCGTAAGTAACAGTGTAAGTTTAGTTGCTACGTATTGGCACCGCAGTGAATTGCTCAACATGATTATGACGAAACATTTAATTGCGCAGTGTTGAGCAATTGAAGTTGCTCGTGTCATCATCTGCCTAGCCTTTTTCCAACTATATTGGGGTCGGCTTCCAGTCTAACCGAATGCAGCTGAATACCAGTATTTTACATGGAGCGACTGCCTCTCTGACCTCCACAACCCAGTCAGTACTGGGTAATACGATACCCCTTGGTAAGACTGGTTGTCAGACTTTTTGAGCCACTGACTGCCTAACAACTGTCAAAGATCTACAAATGACAGCCGGGACCAACGGCTTAACGTGCTTTCCAAGGCACGGAGGAAACTCGGTATGTAATGGGCGGTCACCCATCCACAGACCAACCTAGGCAAGCACAGCTTAACTTAAAAATCGACCCGAGCGGCTGTTATTATTTAGCCACGAGCTCATCGAATTAAAGTTGCCCGTGTGCACGCATCCTAATAGGTTGGGTTGGTGTTACAGTTTGTCTGCGGGTCCCCTTTGTTTGATGGTGCGGGTATTGGCCTCTTCTGCTTGCTACTCAGCGCTCACGACCGTTGAGCCATTTGTACTTACACTATTGTTATCAAGTTATTCTCACCGAAAATTATAAGACAGGATTAAATGTCTTGGGACAATGAAATGGTCGTTGGATAGTGCGTCCTATTTTCACATCGTCTGCTTAGATATAAATGTGGGCTTAAACAAATAAGCGGGAACTTTAAACAATGGGAATTGTAAAGCAACGGATCGCCACGATTGATGACTGTGTGACTGTCCTAATAATTTAAAATCTACTACATGTTTTGTATAAAACCCACGTCTTCCAACTATGACTATCTTAAACGCGTCCATAACAGCTTAAAACCTGAAATACATCCTAAGACAAACTTTCAACTCATCCCAAGTATATACAAAGTAAATGAGCATATATTCGTACATGAGTACGAGCACATACCTTGCCTCAAGTACTGTCTATGCTGTGCCAAAATATGAAATTCAAATTTGGAGTGATGCACCTCAAGTCGTTACAAACTCGTTTGGTTAGCCTTTTGCAGAGTTGATATATTTACATTCGGATATATTGCACGCGAAGACACCGAGATCTAGAAACTGGCTAAGAAAATATTTCAATACAGATATTTTAAATTGCAACCAGAATATGATTAGACCACAGAGTTTAAAGAGGATGGAGATGACTATGGATTCTTTAAATGTATAGATAAGCATACTGCACTATCACTACAAAGTATAAAACAAAGTCACTGTCCGCTGTCTGTCTGTCCCTATGTATCTTTAAAACCACGAAACCGATTTTGTTGCGGTTTTTTTTAATAGATAGAGTGATTCAAAAGGAAGGTTTATATGTAAATATTGCACCCGCGTAATTAAGCAACGCATCATCTTAAACATTCCACTTCAATTGCAAAATTAGTTATCAATTGTTTGTTGTGAATTGATCAGTCGTTTTCTATAAAATACATAAGTATTTAGTGCGATACATATAAACCAGTACAACAGCTGAAATATTTCAATATAAGGTGTTATCTCATATCTAAAACACGTGAAAGAGTGAACTAAGCTGAAAAAAGTTTAGCAAATGTATAAAAGCCCCTAACATTGGGGGAGAAACAGTTTCTTACCGATAAAAATGCTATAAATCTTTTTCCTTTCCCTTTGATTGAAAACAGATAACAGTTAGTAACGTGTCTACAAAAGTGTATCTTGTCGATAAAACCCTAACAGCTCACAAATCGAACACTCACAGAGCCACAGACATTGATACTTAACCGCGCATAATATTTTCGTGAAATTTGCATCATCATTTTGCGTCAAATGTCGAATACGATTTCCCTTGTAGGCACGAACAGGTCTATTTCCATTTTCAAATGTCGGCCCGAAGCTAGAGGCTCAAGTGTTCCGTCAGAATATTTGAATATTTTAACATCGACGCCCGCGCCAAAATAAAATATGAATTTTTATTTTGTCGGTGAGCAACCCGATAAAAGATATTGTTATATGATTAGGCATGGTTGATTACCCCTTTTAGTTTTTCGATGAGCTGCAAGCGAGCGATAAACTACATTACACTAGAAACAAAATCATTTGTGTCGGTTTCAGTTATAGTTTTACACACAAAGTAACAGAATCTAATCTAACTTTAGAATAAATTAAGTTTGTGTTTGGTCGCCATGTTAACTGTACCGTGTGAGTTTGTGGGATGAAAACAATTTGAACACCGCCAGGGCCCGACCACTTTTATAGTGACCTCCGTACGTGGACCGAATCCAAACCGCAGGGCATTAAAGCTGCAATAGGCATATTGCGCCAGCGCCCGCGGCATTACATGCTAAATTCACAAACTTGACAACTCCTGGCTGTGCGGATGTATGCTATACGCCATTGTTCTGCTTGTTTTACTAAGTTCATTAGTGCTTTTCATTAGTGTATTAGTGTAACAATGGTGAAATGTTTAGAATTTAAAACTAAATAGAGTTATATAAAATAGTTTGCTACTGCGATACTGTTAGTCCGAGTGTGTTTCAGTTTAGCTTTGACATAGAACTTTCATATGGATAAAGGATTGGATATGATTTTATCAAACAAAGCGTGATTCGATTGTCTATTCAATGTAACAGTACAATGGAGCCGCATTTTAGACGCGGAAGTGGCGGTCACTGTTTCAGTGAATTATAAACATTTGAATCTATAGTTATACAAAGCAATCAGACAATTTACAAAAAAAAAATGTATCTGCCAATAAAAAATGAAAATTCATAAAAGTTCAAGGATTTATCTTCATACGGCCAAAGCCTGCACTTAGAAATTGACAGTCGTCATAACATGGTTTTTACGAAAAAATAGTTGGATAAAAAAGTTAAATATTTTATTTTATGAGCACTGAAACCACTTTACTTAAACTGTCTTTATGTAAACTGAATATATGATATATAAATATCACTTTATTTTTTACACAATCGGGTAAAAAAGATATATTTTTAAACCATTTATCAAAATATTGTGCTTTAAATCAGACAGACATTTGCCAGATCCACTCTGTTTCACCTCAAAACAAGAAAATCATTTGCAACAGCTGCAGCAAATATTACCTACATTGTTTGGGCAAACATACATAATGCCTAAGGTCTCAGGAATTCGGGTCACAATCGCCTAGCCCCAGCAGAATAACACTAGGTTTGAGAAAATCAACCTTCTTGCATAGTAGCCATCAAACGGATCTCCTTATGTTGGCAACTATGCAAGAAGGTTGATTTTATAAATAGGCACAATGTGCCTCTTTATGTTTACAATAATATGACACCACTCTTGATGTCTACAAATATACAAATTCTCAGTACTAAAAATAGACTCGTCGTAACTTTGGACATAAAATAAGTGGGTTTTTTTTGAGAAAGACTACTTAGTTATACTGCGAGTAAGACTACTTACTTAGATACTTTGTTCCAAGTAATTTATAATACTTACAGCTAATTTTCTGTACTAGTTTTTTCTATATATTTTGTGGTGAAACTATATCAGAATTACTAAAAGCAACCGATAAAATTTTAGAATTTGCCGCTAGAAAGAAGATTGTATCACAAAGCTTTAAAGTTTTCAACCGAATAGAGAAATAAGAATGTTATTAGCCAACAAAAAGCAAATGTATTCATGTTTATTTTATAACAAGCTCCCATTGAGGATATCTCTTTACATTTCTATTCGAAATCTTGTTTGAAATCCTTCCAGATGTTCAAACTACGCTTTATTAGAGTACGGAGACAAAAATAAACAAACGTGAAGCAAAACATTCAAGTGAAAGAGGGCTAATTATTGTGTATTCCGGGGCTACCAAACGTCACTAATTTGAAGGAAAAGAGTGTCATAATTAGTTGACTCCTCCTTCGCCACACGAACGTGCCGGAAGCACTTAATTGCGATCCGAGCGTTGGAAGACCGATGTACAGCATGCATACTTGCCTTCTTATTACAGAGGAATAAGGTTGAAATTGTGTCTACTCGTTTACAAATGTATTCGAAGACAGAACAGTGCAACGTTGCAGACTTAAAATTGCACACATGGTGCCTGACGGGCTGCGATGGATGAAATATCAGTTTCTAGAAACTTGTCATGATTTGACTGCCAACTTTAATTCGTATTGTTGAGTTCAATTTCCATCGTAAAAAAAATCTTCAGCCATATATTTCAATTCCATTAATGAATATCGTTTTAAAGACAACAACAGTAAGAATAATTTAATACGATTAACAGGATTAAGCAGTTTATTTATGCTAATCTCGAAAAGTAAAAAATGGAGACAAACGTGCCAGGCAAATTAGAGGAATTAAGTCAGGATTTCAGACTAATTAATGATGTTCCTACTAATTTATGACCAAGGTAGGTACAACATGTTGCATAAAGCTTTGATAACATACAATTTCATTCAGTCGTTTGTCACTATCGATGAAGGACAGCATCATAAAGGAACTTGGACTTGTAAACGGTCTGAAATGGCCAATATGCAATGTAGTTAATGATGTTAGCGTGGTAAGCAGAGCTTTCACTGTATAAGAAGAGTCATTTCACTACACACTACAGATACTACTGACACTACAGATTAGGACAAGACTACAGGAAGATATTATTTTCTGTAAGTTTAATGTCAATATAGATAATATTTCGCCTAAAAATAACGCCCAAATACTTCCTAAACATAACGCCTCCGTCCTGGGCATTAAGCTCACCATTTATCCTCTCACACGTGAGCTGCTTATTAATAATTTTAATGAATTACAGGTTTTAATCAAATATGTTAACAAATGACAGGGTTACGAGCGAGCTCCTAACCTCGGTGTTATAACCGGCACATAGGTCGCGGTCGTAACGCAGAGGGTCGCCATTCACTGTCACCCTGCTTTGTTTATTAATGAGGAAGACCCAAGACACGGAGATTTAGTAGCGTATTACCTCATAAATAAAGATTGTTAATTGAACCGATATTGGGTAAGGGGTTTTGACTCAAGGTGGGCTGATTGATTTTAGTGATTCGGTTACGGAGTTAAGATTAGGTGTTTAGTTGATCATTTCTATATGAGATGGAAAAAAAATCCTGTAATAAGCACTGGTTGATATCTTTTAAGATTATGACAAAAGTTTGTAAATTTCCCATTAATGGTAATTCAAAAATTCGTCATCGATTTTATTGATTAAAGGGGACTTTGCCACAATCATCGGTTCGCAGTCAGCGATTGGTCGTATTTTTGTAAAACTAACACAAAAACCAAGGTTCCTGTTATCTACACGAAGTAAGAAGTAATTTGATTTGCTCTTTACGACACATAAGGTGGTATACTTAATGGAATATTTTCCGGAATAGACGAGAAATAAATATTGTCGCGTAAAACGATAATATTTATCGACTATGATTCCGTGAGATATTGCTAACGAGCCAAACGATCAACTACGATTTAATGCAACAAACGAGATGGTAAACAATAATTAATCGCGTCGTTCATATCGCATTATTTTCAAGATGTGGAAATTAATTAAGGCAGGCTGTAATAAACAGGAAATGTTTGCTTTTGATTCGAAAACATAACGATCACGTCGGCTTTGCTCGATCTAATTATTTAACGTGACTTGTTATTGATTAAGAGTTAACGTGTGTAATCAGAGACGGTTTTATCTGTTACTTGATAAAATTAGTCCGGGGCTACAATTTGTATGAGGTATCGTAAGAATGATGAGATGAAGTGTATATTAGATGTAACCTTATCTATATGTCTACTTATATTATAAAAAGAAGTAAAATTTGTTAGTAAGTTTGTATGTAGGGGGTAATCTCCGGAACTAATGATCCAATTCTAAAAATTCTTTCACTGTCAGAAAGCTACAATATTCGTGGCTGGGCTATAGGCTATCTACACTAATATTACAAAGAGGAAAAATTTGTGTGTTTGTAACGAATAAATTCAACTAAACTACGGGTCCGATTTAAAAAATTCTTTCATCATTATAATGCTATATTATCCCTGAGTAACATAGGCTATGTCCACCCGTGCGAAGCCGGGACGGGCTGCTAGTAAATTATATTTATGTCATGCATATTAGCCGAGCTATCCAAATTTTTGCGGACGAACTCGCGGGCGAAGTGCTAGTATAAAATAAGAGAACTTTAAATATTAACCCGACAAACCAGACGCAATAAAATGTCTGTTAAATGCCCCAATTATTCCGTAACAATACATTTTGTGTGACGCCTAAACTGCTGACGTAGCAAAGGGCTTAATTCAATGTGACATTCATGAAACGGAATCGCCCACACGCATATCTAAGTAGCTTATAAAATTATAATACAGCGAAATCTGCTGCGCTCGCTTTGAGCACTGTCACGCGTTACGGGAAACTTCGGCACGGCGAATTTTTATGAGTGTCGCCTCGGCACGACACACCAGGGACCCGGTGGCTTTTGAAACGACTGGTAGTCAAAGAGAAATGGAGATTTCCCAGTTACAAATGTGGAAGCAGTCGGTAGAGGCTGTATTTCTTCGCGGATTACTTTCTCGAAAGCACACTTGTAACGCGTGTGCCGGAATTTTTATTACTCGCGGTTCCCAGAGGTACAGTTTCACGACAGAGATACATTCGAATCATTATGTTTTGTAGCGACTACACGTTACTTCGGAATATGACTTTAAATAAAGAAACAGCTACTTTGAACGCGCACAATGCTTCTGGCATAACAAATTTTATTACATGCTAATAAAATATTTAACGTCAGGACGTTTTCGTTTTGAATAGATTTATGGCAGCTACTTATTTGGGGTTAATTATATTAGCGTGCCAATTGATTCTAGAATGGTGGACAGTATTCATCAATTAACTGATAACGCATCAATTAACATTGCAATGCATAGTTTATCGTTTGACGATTGTTGAATAATATAATCTTACGAAGTAATTAAAGCTTATAAAATAAATTCGTTTATTTACTCTCGTTTGTACTCATATAAAAAATACCAAAAACATTTTTAAACTTCGTTTGCAAACTATGTATATAAGTCCTGTCTTTCTGTAAGTTCAACATCGGAATTGCAATTCCAATCAACCGTGCGGCAAAGGTTTCTTTTAAAAGTCATTCACTTTTAATTTACATCACAGAAAATCTCTCTATTTCTTGCCCATAAAATTACTCATGTATGAGTTTATTTACGTTTGTAGCTACAAAATCTCAAGCTGTAAAACATTTACATTTAGATGCGAAAACTAGTAGAATATTTATGTTACGAGTAGGTACACAGTCTTTGTTCAATAGCTACGTAGCTATCTATAAAGTGACATAAGCTCCCAACCCGTGTTAAATCACACATAAAACGTGGTTCCCGCCACTTACCTCGAACATAACGCTTACTAGGTCGTGTGTCGTGTGCCGGCGGGACACTTCCCAGGCCGGCTTCCCAGTGCGGTGCTCCGGTGCCCAATATACTCTCATAAGTAAAATCGCCCTGAAGCTCCATTACACCTAAATCTTATCACACGAAATTTCATAACAAGTAGGTGCAGCGCCCCTGTTACGTAGTTACCCGACGCCCCGGCCCGCCTTTATTAAGCCTTGATGAAAACTTTACATCATCATATTTTCTGGATCGTTCACCTAAATTAAAGGTAATTTATATCCCAATGTACACAGGCGGTGCCCGTTCGAGCTTTATTAAACAAATAAAGTAATGAATTGGTGAGCTTTCATAAACAAGCGTGCAGAAATTTGAAACTTTATTATTTACGGACGGTAAAAGACACAATGCTAAAATAAATGAAGGGTTCAGTAATGGCTTCGTAAGGTTTGTTCGGCTTATTTACTGTGGCTAGACTTTTGAAAGTTGGGATGTTTGTAGAGTTAACAACATCATTCTGTTGGTATATTTTGGTTGAATAGGAGAAAGTTTTGTGTCAGCTATAACATGAAATCATAACACAGAATAAGTTAATCAGATAAATTCAAAGTTTAATTAAACAAAACAACAGTTAAAAGTTGGCCGTATCGTTGGCATCACGAATGTGGCACTTCGTGTCGGTTGCGACTGGTCGCCGTCGTATCGCAGTCGCGCTGCGGGGTGAGTTCAATAGACTGTGATAGTGCCTGAGTGAGCGCAATGAAAGTTTGGCTGTGTACCAAAAATATTAACACAAATTTTAGTATAATCCCTGTGTGCAGAGTAGCGTGAAATTAAAAATATAAATATTGTGAGACACCGCAGCTGGTATTAATCCGAGGCGAGATTACCTACAGCACGAAGAGTGACGACACACGCGCCAGCGCCAACTCATAATATCACTAACGATATTAGCCGTCGAGCACCGAAATGTGTCGTTAAACAATAACCGCATCTCACATTATTAATAATAACCAGATTGTGTTTCTCATTAGCATCTTATTCTGCGGTGCTTTGAGCCTTCGTAATTGATACTCGACAGAATACAGTTATTACGTTGTTTTTTTAATAGACTATAAGGGTCGGGGAAAACTGAAGAAAACGATACATTTGAAGTGTATGAAATATGGTGGATGGAGATGAATGTATGAAACAAGAAACCTACCAACTTTTTATCATTGGCTTCATAGGCAGGTGTAGGAGACTGTTGCTGCTTTTAATTTTGCGATAAAAATCTTAACAACATAATTTAAGGGTTCCGTAGCTATGAAAAACAAAAGTTTTACTGTTGAGTGTAAATTTACATAATTATGAAAGGGCGTTATAAATATTGTTTTTATATTGACCATGTGATGAGGATGGACGACTCGCAAGTGACAAAAAAAAGAGAAAGAGGTAAACCAAGAAAACGATGGATGGATTTTGTGAGGAATGATAATTATGAAAGAAAAAGGAGTAAATAATGATAGCGTGATGGTTGCGCTGACCCCAAGTAACATTTATTTATTTATAACAGCTTAGACTGTCATTACAGGGTTTACCCTAATGCGACAGTTAAGAACTTAAACTAATATACTAAACTATATGCTTACAATAAAAAAAAAAAAAAAAAATACTAAAATTAAAACTAACAACATTATTATTACACCATTTAAAACACAAAAACAGCACAACATAATTACATACAAACCCAAACAGAAACATAATTCAATAACATAAAAAAAAAAAAAAAATTAAGTATTATAAACAACATAACACAACAACAACATGGAACAAGGGCAGGAAGATGATGATGATATTGTTTGATACTACGGAACCCTGTGTGTACAAGTCCGACTCGCAGTTGGCCGGTATTTTTTTTTGTTAGTAAACGATGATGAAATGAGAAAATTCATGTCAATCGATCAACGAACAGGGTTTGAACTCCCGACCGCGCAGACACTCCA
This sequence comes from Noctua janthe, assembly GCA_910589295.1. Classification (NCBI taxonomy): domain Eukaryota; kingdom Metazoa; phylum Arthropoda; class Insecta; order Lepidoptera; family Noctuidae; genus Noctua; species Noctua janthe. The sequence continues at coordinate 8,857,961 of OU342561.1, forward strand.
GTTATTCGCGTAGATCAGTTTTGCGTAAGCCCGTGGGCGTAAACGTCAACGTTAGTTCACCACAGAACAATATCACGCTGAATTTCTAGAAATAGGTTTGACTTTCAAATTAGACGCCTTCAACGATATCCCTTTATACTATCAGAATATTTAAATAATTTCCAATTATGATGAATTTCTTTGACGTTTGCAGTCTACACAGTTTAATTGGATACTGTTTTACAAAAGAGATAAGTACTTAACTATGCAAGCAGTTGGTGATATTTTTAAATTATGTTATGCGTATGATAAGTAGTCCTAGTCTTTGACAAGCCCGTCTGAGTGCGTCTGATTTTTAAATTAAATGAAGCACGAAATTATTTTCAGAGTTCGTTGCGTAGTAGGTACGGCGAGCATCAGTAGTAGATTAATAAAACGTTTAATTTTTGTGTAAAGCTAAGAGTTTATTTATTTGAGCAGCGGTGGCCCAATGAGCAGCGCAGGCCGAGAGAGCAGCGGTGGCCCAGTGAGCAACGGTGGCCCAGGTGGCGTAGAACCAAAAATTCAATGGCATGTGATATCTACCAACCCGGCACTGGGTCCGCGTGGTGAATTATACCCCATTCCCTCTCATAGAGAGGATGCATGTGTCCCAGCAGTGGGAAAATTATATGCTAATTTTAAAATAAGCTTATAATTTTATTTATTGTTTATTTATGAGTTTATTTTAGTTGTGCTCAAAAACGGTTTACTTTCAATAAAGTTACCATTATAAGTGCCTTGTACATACCAAACTCTTTTGATGATCGTACATAAACTTGGACGAGAATAATATTTCCTTAGCATAGTATCCCTGACTGTCATGACACTTGTAGGATGGGCAGCAATATCCTCCTGTATGTTAATAACACTGTCCACTGCTAAACATTAATCAATCCTACTGTCAAGCGCGATGATTATTACAATACGCCATCTATGGGGGAGGGTCCACAATCAACAACTGACAATGCTGCTGTATGACTGAGTTACTGTTTATGTATTTAACATATCTATATATATAAAATGGTTAACTGACTGACTATGATATATCAACACATAGCCCAAACCGCTGGTCCTAGAGACATGAAACTTGGATGGCGTGTTCTTTGTGAAGGGTAAGTATCCACTAAGAAAGGTTTTTTGGGAATTCCACCCCTAAAGGGGTAAATTATTGGATTGAAGTTTATTTGAAAATCCGTCAGTTTTGAAGTTAGGATATTCAAATTTTGTGACGATTGAAAATTAATTTAGACGTGTCTCAGCGTTTTTGATAATTCTATCCCCGATGACCACGCAACACACGCGGGCGAAGCAGCGGGCAAAAGCTAGTATGATAATAAATGCACAAATAAACAGCAGTAAGTGGACAACAATAGGATGATGACGCTGATGCAAGTAAGTGTAAGTTATTAGTATTCAATTATACATAGACTAGAGATGTTTCCCGCGACCTTCGGCCACGTGAAATTATTATAAAAATATTACTTCCCTATTTGAATCGGATTTTGATGACAATTTTATGCGTTTTAATATTTTTGCACGGAAACCAGAACCATTTTCTAAAATAAAAGCCTAAGTTACTCCTTCTAACATCAGCTATCTGCCAGTAAAAGTCCCGTCAAAATCGGCTTAGCCGTTTCGGAGATTAGCCAAAACAAACAGACAGGCGGAAAGACAGACAGACAACAAAAATTAAAAAAAGAGGTTTTTTTATTAAAAGTACCGTTTATAGTTTCATATGCATTCAGTAAAAAGCGGTTATTTTAAAATTACAAAAAGAAACTTCAATTTTATTTATATTGTACAAATATAGATTATTTTTGTCTTTAGTAACTTATTTAAAAAAAAGTATTATTATTTTATATTAATGAGTAGGTTGTGTTGGTATAGCGTTGATTATTAGTAAAATAGTAATTTCTTTTTGCGATTTCCAAAATAATTGCTGACTTAAAGTCTCTTCTTACAACAATAACTAAAACTTATTGAAAACCCGACGTTCTCCTTTAAAAAAATATCAACCACCGATTTATTAAAGCGCATCATATCAAATTATAACTACACCGAGCTTTGCGGCTAATCATCATCATCATCATCTGCCTAGCCTTTTCCCAACTATTTTGGGGTCGGCTTCCAGTCTAACCGGATGCAGCTGAATACCAGTATTTTACATGGAGCGACTGCCTATCTGACCTCCACAACCCAGTTAGTACTAGGTAATACGATACCCCTTGGTAAGACTGGTTGTCAGACTTTTTGGGCCACTGACTACCTGTAACGACTGTCAAAGATCTACAAATCTACAATGATCTACATCTACATTTGCGGCTAATAAATGACGTAATATATCACTGTGTATTAAACGCTATGCTCAAGCGACACTGCAGGTGCGATTAAGTCGGCGTGCGATGTACAATCCTGGCTCTTGATTTATACCGCTATCTCTGGGCATAGATGAAGAAATATTACGTAGATGCGATACTCTCTCTGAAAGATTTCTAAATCCTATTAACAGTAAGGGGTATTTGGGTCGGCATAACATTCGCCACTTGTGTTGAGCGCTGTGTTCGTTACATTGTTGCATGGTATTTTTGACGCTTGTACGACATTGTTTGTCAACATTTACGAAATTGTGCATGACAATTGTATTGCAAATACAAGGTGGAGGCGTTAGTTTCGATGAAGGCCACACGCCAAAAGAATCATGCAGCGCTATGTGAGGGTAACACAACCCCGATTTCCCACAACATTGACAATCCGTGTTAGTTACAAGCGGCACTCATTCCTGCCGCAAATTATTGACTCGCGTGATGTAGAAGTATGAGCCGTGCCGTGACTGGTTTATGGTTTAACTTAGCACACTATGATCATCATCAACACACAACAACAGCTGGATGCAGTTGAATACCAGTATTTTACATGGAGCCATGTGTCAACCATCACACTGAAATCCTGGACAAGCGGTGTATCCATTTTTGCATTCTGGTTAAATTCATCACCCATAGATAATTATGAATTATGTCTTAAAACTAAGTAAATATTATGTGCGGAACGAGTATTTTAATTTTAATAAAAAAATTACGCATTTTTATTACGTTTACGTCGCACGTTCCCAGCGTTTCTTACAAAGGTAAAATCAGTTCACTTGTTCGCTTCTTGCGCCTTGTGCCTGGCTTGGACTTGTTATAATACCGCTTGTAAAGAGATGTAGGTGAATATTTGTACGGTATCGGCGCACGTGCACAGGTTCGCTTCTACGCAATTTTGCTATTCTATGACCTGAGGCCCGCCGCTCCACCTTACTTTATTATGAATCACAATACACAATGCATGTGTCACTGAGCTTATCATTCTAAGTTTGGGAGGTATTTGTGCACGGGATTAAGCTGGAGTTTGGTGGTATTGTTGAGAACTAGCTGCAGGCCAGGGGGATGCTACGAGTTTTCTATTAGTTTTGTTAAGATTTTCTGATTAGACAGTGGATCTGTTATGTTTTGGAATTAGTTAATAAAAAGAACATATTTGCTTAAAATTTTAAACCGATTTTTGATGTCACTGGTAGCTAAACACGGTGTTCTGGAAAAAAAATGTTCTTTACGTATTCAACAATAAAACGTTAACCAAAACGCTATCGACGTCAACTCATCACAACACGGAACCTCATAAAAGAGACTGTAGGTACTAGGTATTGCATAAAGAAAGTGCACTCCCGACTTATTATTATTGCAGTTTTATCAAATTTTAAGCCACGAAATATATGCCAAACGTGGTTTCAAGCAGTGCTTGGCACTAATTGTGACTCTTCATTACCATTTATAATTATTCCAAACAGAAACTACGAAAACTGCTTCCATAAAAATAAGGTTTTATTGCTCCACCTCGGATAACGAGTCAGCTTTTCATGCCGCGTATAATAATTCATATATTTCGAAAGTTGTTGTACTTTTTAATATTGCTTCTTGGAAATACCACAGCAACGAGCAAAAGAGCTTCAAGTTTTGAGAAGTCTCAGAGATTCACAATATCTTCGTGAAACTTTGCATCGTTTCCAAGATTTCCGCGGTTAAATTACCCACGCTTTCACATCTTTTTCTTGGTCCTTTTCGAGGTCTCGGCGGGTGGCTGCAGTGCCCATACAATACGTTTTCCCGTCTCTCTATCAAAGGTAGTTTGTATTCATATGAAACCTTTGGAAGTTTTTTGAAATATTTACTTACTTTGTTTGCTAGGTAAAGGTGTAGCACTTCACACTCTCATATCGTGAGTGCAAAATCATTTTTACCTAAGTGAAATCTCCTAGTACCTACGTTTTGAAACCATCTGAACAAAGTATTTAAACCTGATACCTGATGTCTCATACAAACGGTGTGATAAGACTGAGTTTCTCAAGCTCCTGATTACTGTTACTTGTGTCCAAGTCTTTCCAAATAATATTTTGAGCCCAAACTACAAATTAAGTCTAGAAATAGAGACCTTACAATACAATTATCAAGGGTGTTAATACACTCTTGACTTAACGAATCCGAAAGTTACCTGTTCTTCACGTCATAGTGATATTTTTTGGTTCTGGACCATACCTGGGTGCCTTAGTACCGTAGTTACGGAGACATTGAAGGTTAAAGGTCCAAATTTTCACACGATTTTTTGAAATACGAGTTTTAAATATTCTGACGTTATTGTAAATTCCACTATGACCCCTGCACTATTCAAAGCATCCATCAGCACAATGTTTTGGAGTCCTACCGTAAAACATGAACCCAAAAGAAAGTCGTTTCCTAGTAATATTTTTTGCGTAGACTTACTTAGTTTGATGTATAGAATGCTTGGTTGGCGGCTTCGTGAAGGATCCGTTTAGATTTTATATTTAGACATTAATTTTAGAGTTGCTTGGTAGTTTTACTCCACCAAGCAAGCTAGATAAAGTATCTAACTAATAAACAAACAATTTATGACACTTCGCAGTCTTCTAAACCCACGCACTGCCGTTTTGCGTCATGCATTGTGCATGAATGGACAGCACGAATGGGCAATGCATAGAACTTCATAGAAGCCTTTATTAATTCTTGTCCTGCATATCGCTTGGTTGTCTACCTATCAGACAACAACCTAAATCGATAGTCATGTTTAGTATATAGACTCGGTGCGAAGACAATGTTAACTGTATAGTGGTGGAGGACACCTGAAGCTTTCGTCTTCCGGAGGCAAAATAGGTTATCGATGTTGTAACAATAGTGTCGATGTTTGTGGAAATTATACCATTCGGTTCGATTGTCCGTCACTTGTTTCAGGCAGAGCCTAGGATAGGCGAAATACGAGCGAAGGCGGATCGAATCGAATGGTATAATTTCAAAATTGATTTTCTAGTTTAATCAATACAGTTCTTTCATAGTTATTTACTTCTTACTTTGTGTGGCTGTTAAAATCTCTGATCTTTATTATCGTTACAGTAAGGTTGCAGATGGTTTATGCTAAGGTTGCAGATGGTTTGCTCCTGTTGGAGGTAAAATAATTGTGAAAGAACTATAGTTGGACATTTACAATGGGCGATGATGATTAGTAATAATAAGTATAAATAATACGTCAAGCAAATGTCTCATATCGGATTTACCAAATTTTCTTAAATTTAAATAGTTTTAGTATACCGAAAGATTTGAATCATACCACCCTTTTACAATACCAATTTTATTTAATAATATCAATGAAAAAATACTAAAATTACAATGAAAATAAATTGAAACCAATAAAGAAAACCACACCGTTGATTTGACACGTGTCATTGTGTGTCAAAAATTTTACGAAATATATAAAAGAAATGAAGATATGACGATGATATTATGTTGACGAGATCAGCTACACGACGCGCACGCCTATCGCCTCCGGACCCGTCGCTCAGCTCCGCCTCGCCGCCGCCGGAATCCAGCCCAATCGTGAGTGCTGTGACACCGGCCGTGGCAGTTGCGTCGAGCTCGAGCGACGAGTATTTCTCTCCGCCGACGACGCCACCACCTGTTCGTCGACGAGGAGGACGCCGGCCGCCGGACGGTTTAGGACCTCGAGGCCCACCGGCCTCTGATAGGGTCCCAGCTCCCGGCGGGAGTGTGCCGCGCATGCGATGGACGCAATCCATTAATGCAAATGTCATGCGCGCGTACTATGGGGCTACAGAGGGGGGTAACAACCTGACCGCGTACCGTGTTCGGATGCTCTCTCTGTTTCAGGTGCTTGAGCCAGCTGTCAACGTGTCGGCACAACGACTGTCGGATCAGGTGCGAGTCATCCAGCGTAATGGTATGTTGGATGACACCGTACTTGATCGCTTGCGGACTGAAATGCAGAGTAGCCATGTCATTGCCACGCCGCCGCAGACTGTGGTTCCACCACAGTCTACCATAATACCAACTCACGATAACAACGTGAGTAATGACATGGTTACTAATGTAAGTACCCAGTGCAATGAGGAAATGAGGTGTGCTTTGGAGGGTGCGATTCGAGAATATCGGTTCATGCAACCCGATCTTAGACCACGCGTACCTCGTTTGCCCATGCATAACAAAAATAAGGTGCTGGTGGCAGTTCTGGATTCGCAGTTGTCAAACTATTTTGATAACTGCGAAAACCTCACCGATGCTCACTCAGTCCTGTATTGTGCGGCTGTAGCGGCATGTCGTGTAGCTCATGTCAAATTTTCTGATGACAGAGCTACACGACCTAAACCAGCCGTACCGTCATGGCAGTACAGGATTGAACGACGTATTGGTGAGGCCAGAGCACTCATCGGCAAACTGATCTGCTTCAGGGAGGGCAATACTCGCCCTAGAGTGATGCGTTTTGTGAGGCGGGCGTTCTCGGGGACTGATATCAGTGCTCGAGACTACATGTCCCGTGTCACAGAGCGCATCGACTTCCTGAAGCAGAAAGTTTATGCATGGGCAAACCGTATTCGTAGGTATAAGCGGCGGGTGGACCGATACACTCAGAATCGCACATTCCAAAGAGATGAAAGGTGGGTTTATAGGGCTTGGGAGCGACCCGACCAAGGTGTGGCTGACACGCACCTGCCGGATGATGATGCCATGTGTTCATTCTGGCGCAGCATCTGGTCGGTGCCTGTTAGCCATACCGAGGGTGAATGGACTCGGGAGGTCGAGCGAGCGTGCGATCTAGTACCAGAAATGGGGGCAATCACTATCAGCCCCCAAGACGTAGTTCGTGCAGTCCGTCCGTTACCTAACTGGAAATCTCCAGGGCCGGATGGGCTGCACAACTTCTGGATTAAATGGTTTACAAGGTCGCACGCTCGCCTGGCGATCCTGTTCCAGTCAGCCTTAGAGTCAGGGTCGCTGCCAGAGTTCCTGACAACAGGGATAACCCACCTGCTCCATAAATCGGGTAGTACTGCGGAGCCCAAAAATTATAGACCGATTGCCTGTCTTCCGACAGTCTATAAAGTTCTTACATCCATTTTGAGAGCTAAAATAAACAAACACATTGATGACAATTCTGTAATTTCCGCTTCTCAAAATGGATGTAGGAACGGGTCCCGCGGTACTAAGGAGCTACTCCTCATTGATATGGCCATTAGTCAACAGGTTCGCCGTTCCCGAAGGGATCTGTCGACATGTTGGATAGACTATAAGAAGGCCTATGACTCGGTGCCACATACATGGCTCATGAGGGTGCTAGAGTTGTATAAAGTTGATTCAACTCTGCGCATCTTCCTGATGTCATGTATGGGGCAATGGAGGACAGTCCTTCGCTATCCGGGATGTCGGCAAATCCAGAGGAATAGCGAGCCGATAAGGATAGAGCGAGGTATATTTCAGGGCGATAGTTTGAGTCCGCTTTGGTTCTGCTTAGCCTTGAATCCTCTTAGCACGCTGCTGGAGGATTCAGGTCTAGGCTATCGGTTGAGGAGAGGTGGTCAAGTTATATCTCACCTCCTTTACATGGATGACCTGAAACTCTTTGCCCCCAACGATTTGCAACTGATGGAGCTACTGAAAGTAACTGAAACTTTCAGTAGCGCCATCAGGATGGAATTTGGTGTGGACAAATGTGCGGTCATGCATGTAAAGCGAGGGGAGATTGTGGAATCTGTGGGAACCCAGCTCTCGGATTCCATAAATCTTAGATCCCTCTCAGCAACTGAAACCTATAAGTATTTGGGTATGTCGGAAGCGCTGGGCATCAATGTTGCTGACATGAAGCAATCGTTGAAGGAGCGCTTCTTTGGCCGTCTGAAAAAAGTATTTAATAGTCTTTTATCAGGCGGCAATAAGGTGCGTGCCTTCAACGGTTGGGTCATGCCGGTTCTGATGTACTCTTTCGGCGTACTCAAATGGACTCAGACAGAACTAGACGCCCTGGATAGGAGGGTCCGTACATTGTTGACGACATATCGAATGCATCACCCGCGTTCTTCTGTTATGAGACTGTATATCCCGCGGAGGTGTGGGGGTCGAGGCTTTTTAAACGCTAATACTCTTCACAATCGCGAGATATGCAGTCTCAGGGAATATTTCCTTGAAACCGACGTGGGGATGCATCGAGATGTGGTCGCAGTGGACAAGGGGCTCACCCCGCTCTCCTTGGCTAAAGAGAACTGGCGCAAACCTGTAGTGCTTGACACTAACGACCGCATGGAAGTATGGCAGAGTAAGGAGCTTCACGGACGGTTTTTCCGGGCCCTGCATGGGCCCGATGTAGACCTACCAGCGTCCGTAGCCTGGCTACGTTCCGGGGACCTCTTTGGAGAAACCGAAGGTTTTGTCTGTGCAATTATGGATGAAGTTATGATGACGAATAACTACCGGAGATTTATTGTGAAGGACGGTACGGTTGACATATGTCGGGCATGCCACCGTCCAGGCGAATCAATCCGTCACATTATCTCCGGGTGTTCTCGTCTGGCTAACGGAGAGTACTTGCATAGACACAACCTTGTAGCCAGGATTATCCATCAGCAACTTGCTCTAAAATACAACCTTGTGGAATCGGAAGTACCGTACTATAAGTATGTGCCCGACCCAGTTCTCGAAAATGGCAATATCACATTGTACTGGGATCGATCCATCGTAACTGACAGGACTATTGTAGCCAATAAGCCTGATATAGTGGTGGTGGATCGATCAGAGCGGCGTGCAATGATTGTTGACATAACGGTCCCGCATGATGGGAACCTCGTGAAAGCCGAGAAAGATAAGCAAATCAAGTATCTTGACTTGGCTCACGAGGTTGTCGACATGTGGGATGTGGACTCAGCGATCATTGTGCCGATAGTTGTATCAGCCCATGGCTTAATTGCCAAAAGCCTCGACCAATACCTGAGGAGGCTCTCGTTAGGCAGCTGGATCAAGGGTTTGATTCAGAAAGCGGTACTCCTGGACACGGCTCGTATTGTCAGGAGGTTCCTCTCTCTGGAGCCCTGACCGCCGGTAGCTTGGACCCTGTTCCCGATACCGGTGGGCTACAATTTTTTATATTTTTAAATGTTTTTTTATATTGTTTTTAGTTTAAGAAATATTTAAAAATATATAAGATTTGTGTAAAGTTAAATAAAGGAGTATAATATATTATAATTATCGATAATATAGTACGCGCGGAAAAACCTAAGTAACATTTATTATTATTCATTTTTTACTATTGATATAAAATCAATGTAAAAAAACTTATTTATTATATTTAGTACACAATAACCCATTTTTTTTTTTTTTTTTTTTTGGATGGGAAGTCATCAAATGACCCCCCCCACTCTGGGCGGAGCGGAAGGGAGTGTCAGACTTGTACTGACTAAAACCCATCCATGTTCCTTCTTTGCCCTTTGTGTTCCAGGGCCACGGTGTCTCTTTCGAACAGTCCCGCAGCTCTGGCAGGCATCGGCCCATGCGGACCCCTACTCGGTGGCTGACATCTCTTTGAGGCGCGCGTGGAACACGAACGCGCCGTCGACACGGCCTGTCGTCATAAGACGGCCGGACGGCGAGCTAGCCCATAACTCGCCGTCCACAGGCCCGCGCCTACGGTGGCCAGGAGCCACCACGTGACCCCCGACGCCCAGGGCGTCTCCCGCGGCGGCTGGGACGTGAGGTTCTTTCCCTCTCACGTCCCGCCACCTCCTTCACTAGCATGACTGCTTCACAGAAGGTGGTGACGGCTTCCCATTCCCTCTCGCTCCGGACCATGGCTTGAACCAGGGCCGGACGCGAGAGATCGCTGCCGCCAATCGCCGCTACAAGGACACGGCGGTGCTCCGCCCAAGCGGGGCAGACCTCTACGGTGTGCTCCACCGTGTCCTCCGGACGATCCTCGCAGTGGAAACACCCGGGCGTTTCCTCCCGCCCGATTCGGTGCAAGAACCTCCCGAAACAACCGTGTCCGGTGAGGATCTGCGTCAGGCGGTAGGTGAGGGCGCCGTGGCGCCTCTCTAGCCACTCCTCAAAGAGGGGACTTATCGCCACTATGGTAGCGTGCCCTGCACGGGGTTGCAACAGTCACTCTCTCCATGTCGCCATGATATCACGCCGGAGGTCTGTCCGCTGAGCGGCAATTTGCCGCGGCAGCGGAGTTTCCCCCCGACGTAGTGCCTCCGCGCGCCACTCATGCAGGCGCGCGAGGACTATCGCCTCCAGATCCCATGGCGGCAATCCGGCAAGGAGGCTAGCCGCCTCGCCGGAGATCGTGCGGTACCCCCGGATTAGCCGTATGGCTATCACCTTTTGGGGCGCGTTCAGGTAGTGGGCGGCTTGCCGCCTTAAAGAACGCGCCCACACCGGGGCCCCGTAAAGGGCCATGGACCGCACGACCCCCGCGTATAGCCTCCGGCAGGAGGCGTTTGGACCCCTCAGGTTGGGCAAGAGCCGCTTGAAGGCAGCCCCTGTCCGTTCCAGTTTGGGAGCCAAACGTCGGAAGTGCTCCACGAAGTTCCACCGGCTGTCGAAGACGAGTCAGTCCTAGGTACTTCAACGTCGACCCGACGTTGAAGTACCTAGGATGCGCTTAGGAGCCCTTCCAGTCGGGGCCCGAGAGCCTCGGAGGCCAGGACCCAGGCTTTGCCAGGCAAGCCATCGGGTCCCAGGGCGGTGTTTCTGGCTTTCAGCCTGCGTACCGCCACTCTCAGGTCTACCCCAGTCACCTCCGGAACGTCGTCATCGTCATCGGTGTGGTCCGCTTCCGGCACCGCACGCGGCGGCGGAGCCATAGGCGGGGGAGGATACTCCCCTCGCGAAGGGAACAGAGCGCTCACCACGTCCTCCACGAGCTCAGGCCGGAGACTCTGCGTTAGCGGGGGGGCCCGGGTGCGGAGTTTGTCCCGCACCATCTTGTAAGGGCGCCCCCACGGATCTCCGTTCAGAGACTCCAGCATCTCCTCGCGGGCCAAATTCTTGGACCGCCGGACAGCCTCTTGGAGGGCGGTCTTCGCCGCTCTGTACCCCTCGTACAGCTCCGCCTCAATGGCTGCCGCATCCGGAGGGCGGATGCGGAGCCTGCGATGCCTGGCGTACAGGCGCCGCGCGGCAACGCACGCCTTGCGCTGAGACGTCAGCTCTCGCGACCACCAGTACACCTGACGCTGGGCGCTTCCTGGCCGAACTCGGGGCATTGCCACGTCGCAAATCTCGGACATGGCCTCCTGGAACCAATCCGCCTCGTTGTTGATGTCGGCAGGCCTGACTGGTGATGACACCCAGGCCTGCACGATCGAGGCTTCCAGGAGGAGCTCCCGGTCCAGCTGCTTCAGCGCCCATCGCGGACCACTCGGGGCCTGTAGGACCGGCACGCTTGAGGACTGGGTGGAGACGTCGAACCGGATGTACCGGTGGTCGGAATAGGTCTCCACCCCCTCCATGACGCGCCAGTCAACGACACGCGGCGACAGAGCGGGGCTGGCGAACGAGATGTCCACCACCGACTCGCCCCGCATCCGCACGCACGTGGGGACAGAACTCCGATTTAGGATGACCAGGCCTGTCTCCAGAGCCCAGTCCTCCACCATTCTACCCCGCACGTCCGTGTAACGAGAACCCCAAGCCAAGTTCTTGGCATTGAAGTCCCCGAGCACAAGCACGGGGAGGGAATGGCTTCCGATGACGACACTCAACTCCGTGAGGGAGTTGTGGAACTCGGCGAGAGTTCGGCTCGGGGAGAAGTAGACTCCCACTACAACGATCTCCCCGAACCGTGCTGCTACGCACCCCTGGCCCTTCCTGACACTCTCAAGGGTCGGGGTACCGGCGGCGACCGACGTAATTATGGTCACTGAGCCGCTAAGGTCCTCAACCCAGTCATCCCTGGGCGGGACAAAGTACGGCTCAGCGACCACGGCGATGTTAATCGACCACTGCGCCATGCTCTGGAGCAACAGATCCTGAGTGCAGGCGCAGTGGTTGATGTTCGCCTGGAGAAAGCGTAATGGGGCCGTTACTGGCACTCCATTTCAGCCCCCTCCCGGGCCCCCTGCGAGGGCCCCGCTGCGGAAGTTGCAGCAGTAGCGGCAGCGGCGGCGACAGTGGCGGCGGCTGCGGTGGTGGCGACGGTGGGGGTTTTGGCGGTGGTGGCGGAGGGCCTTCCCTTGCCCCTGGCCTTGGCGGGAGTACCGCAGGACTTGCTCCCTGCCCGGTGATCGGCCGGCTTGCCAGATGCCGCACATGCGGCGCAGCGCGGCGCGGCGGAGCAAGCCGCGGCCATGTGACCAGGCTGGCCGCAGCGGAAGCACAGGCCGCTGCGGTCCACCTCCGAGGTGCACCGGACCGACACGTGGTGCCCCACATGGCAGCGGAAGCACCTCAGAGGTCTGGGTTCCAGCAGCTTCACCTGCGCCGAAACCCAGCCCACCAAGAGCCTTCGGCCCTCCACAATGACTTTCGCCGCTGTCACAGGGCAGCTTACCGTTATGGTTCGCATGCCCGACAGGTCCGGACGTAAGGTGCCTGCCTTGACTTGCTCGGCAGGGCACCCACCGGTCCTGGTGACGGCGGCCACCACCTCCTTCTCGGTCACCGAGTCGTCCAGACCCAGTATGCGCAGGTCTGCGCATTTGACGGGCCTGGACACTCGGGCCTCGTCCGCATTTAGGGACGCTCTAAGCTTTTCAGCTAGAGCGTCAGCGGACGAGCCACGGGTTTCGCCAGGGATCTCCAGCACTCGAGCCCCTGTTGCGGTGACTCTAAGCCGGAGGCCCCGGGTGATCCCGAGCTCTCCGAGATCCACCGTCGCTTTCGCCTTAGCGAGCACGTCGCGGTAGGTCACGCCCCTCTTTTCCGCGTCCGGCTGTAGTGTAATCACTACAGCTGCGATCTTTGGGGTACTGAGCCTAACCGCGACGCCCCGCTCCTTTTGCCGGCGTTTCTGCTCCTGCCTCCTGGCCTTTTTGGCCGCCGATCGCTCCCTCGCTTTTTCTCCGGCCACCTGCCACCCGGTCTCGGCCGCGGAAGGCTTAGGGGGCGGGGGCGGCGGCGATAGCGGCTGTCTCGCGGCTGGCGCTGGCATATTCGCCGCCTTGCCCTTCTTTTGGGCCGCCGCCTTGCCCTGTTTCAGAGCCGCCGCCTTCCTAACCGGAGCCGGTTTCGTCGGGGCCGACATAACCTTGCCGGGGGGCTGGCTGGACGGCCCCGGTGCGGAGGCCGCAGCAGACGCATATGAGGCCGCCGTCGGGCCCGGGGGCGCCTTGTTTGCCGCTAGGGGGGGGCGCAGGACAATGCCCTCCAGGACGGAGAACCGCGCCTGGAAGGCAGCCAGCTCCTGCCGAACCAGATTCAGAACCTGGTTCTCCACCGGCACGGCCTGGCTTGGATGCTTCTGGCCCCCATTTTGGGGTGCCTCGCGAGAGCCAGACTCGCGCAGACTGGCCAGGTCTGCTCGGAGCTTCATATTCTCCTCTTGGAGAAGCTCCGTGGCGGCCGTCAGTCGAGCGACCTCCGCCCTCAGCTTGGCCACGCCGTCTGGCGGGGGCCCAACAAATCTGGCCTCCGCTGCCGCCATAATGGAGGCGACCGCTGCAGGTATAGCCCTTTGCCTGGTGGAGGGCTTTTGTTTCAAAGAGACAGCCCTCAGCGCCGCCTCCACCTCCTTCGCGAGTCCGGCCTTACGCTCCGCATCGGAGCCGCCATCTGCACCCGCTTCGTCGCCAGAGGAGCCCGAACGGGCCACTCCGTGACCGGTGGCCACCCCCGGATGGCGCCCCTCCTCGGCAAGCCGCGCCGACCTCTCGGTGGCAGAGAGGCCTCTCCCCTTGCCACGGATCCCGCCGCGCTTGCTGGTGGGGATCTTACGAGCCGAAGCCAGCTCCCCATCTGACGACGACTCTCGGTCGCCTACCGGCCTGGACCACTTGCGTAGGAACTCCCTGTTCCCCGCAGCAGCCCCGAGCCTCCCGCGCTGGGATCTCACTGAGCCTCCCGCGCTCACCTCGCTGGATGCGGCGCCGGACTCCGACACCGCATCCCTCTCCTCCCTTCCTTCGCCGATATCGGCCGTGTTTTGGGTTGTATTTGTTTCCATACTGTTCCCACGAGTATGGGGGAAATAAAAAGTCCATCTGGGCAGTGCCCCCTGTACCCAGATAAGCCATAGCCAGGCCCGGCAGTGGTTCGCACTAGAGACTGATTTTCCAAAGGAACCCGTCAGCCATACATCTCCTCGCGGTGCGCCGCCGCTTGAGATTCGGGGTAACTTTTTATAGAGGTTTTCTACTTCGTGGTCCGGGCGGTTAAGCCAAGACCCTCGGTCCCAATCGAAGCCGCGAGACGTGGGACGACACTTCGACGGTGGGATTACGATATCGACGGAGACAGTGAGGAACGCACGTCCTTCACTGTCTGCTCGGAGGCAGGGTAAGTGCACACCGAGCCCGCCCTTGCTCCTCCGCTGTGCCCTCTGCTTTTCAGAGGGTCACGCGGAGCAACGCCCCCTTGGTCCATGAGGGACCCGCCCATGTCAGAATATTAGCCATGGACAGTAACATTCCCCGAGGAATAAGAATCTCTTCCCATTCCTCGGGGAAGGATACTGGCCACGCCCAGGGTGCACCGGCCCAGCAGCTGCTATTCCCTCCAGACGTATCGAGAGGGACCGGCAGCCATCAGGCACACGAGGAGGAATTCTGACAACGCACCCCACCATAACCCATTAATACTAAATTATGCTAAGTCGTCCTTTTACTCTGTTTACTCACAGAACCAACATAGACATAACTACAAAAACACACCATATAACATTCACAAACTCCTTCACACACACAACATACACACACAACACAACACACACACACGAACACACTCACACCCACACACTTCACAACTTCTTTTTTTTTTAACGTTCTATTATTATTGGCTTCCATTCATCAGCAAACAAGTCCAATCCAGGGTTGTTCTCCACGGGCGCGTTGAGTATCGTCAGCATACGCGGTTTTATTTTTTTTCAACGGAATTAATGGTATGTATATCCCCTTTTTTTTTTTAACGGAATTAATGGTATGCGTATATATAGACCTATTACGTAAAATGTATAAGAAATAGCGGGTGTGGGTAGGGATGAGCCTTGAATAAAATCACACTTTCCAACAAAAGTAATATAAGATTTCTCCAACTACAGAAACTTACTAACTGTGATTAATCATTAATAAGACTAACTTTTGTAATAGGTTTCAATCTTACTAGATGTCTAAATAATTGTAATAGGGAAATGTATTATTATTGGAGTTCATTATTTTATTTGTTTCTAGTTTATTTAATTTATTTCGCACTATCTTCTCGTCCAACTTACCGCAGTGTCTCAAGACGAAAGTCTATAACGTGTGTGTGTTGCCAGTGATTACATACGGGACTGAAACGTGGTCGCTACAATGGGCCTCATCAGGACCAACATAGGCGGGCAATGAAGAGGGCTATGCTCGGAGTTTCCTTTCCTCGGATCAGAAATTGGAAGGTCTCCCACTAGGTTGACCGATGACCTGGTGAAGGTTGGGGGGATCCGCTGGATGCGAGTCGCACGAGAATGTGGTCGATCAATGTGGCGACACGTCCAGCAGTGGACGTCTTTCAGCTGAAATGATGATGGTGATGATTATTTTATTTGTTATAGACGATGTTTTATAAAACTAGGAGTAACTAGTACTTACTAGCTTTGCAAGTCCGTGGAGTAGGAGACTAGTGGCCCTGTAGCGGCATTAAAAAAAGTACTTCACCAGCATAATACAAAAAGTACTACAGCGACATCTGTGACACACATGAAGAACTAACATCAAAATTCTAAATCGCCCGAAAATATCTGTCGGGCAGTAGCCCGCCAGACACAACACCCCGTCCCAGTCGGAGTATCCGTCATTATCTGTGGGGCGTGAAGAGCTTTAAACCCTGTTCTTCACACTCCTATGGCCCCACCAAACATTGGAGTCAGAACAGCTTATGGGACCAAACTTACGGCATGTTTCCTGTCTAGCATTCATTAATTCTAAATCAAGGTCGATTTTCAATCGACGACATGAAAATAATTACTTCGAATGTCACTCTTCCATGTTTTCTCATAAAAATAATTATAATAATGCGCCAAGATTACCAAAACCGAACACAAAAAAAAAACTTTATGAAAACCAAGTTATCAACAATGTACCATACGACCCACCATTAACAGAATCAGCACTATAATATAACAATAGACAATTCGATCTGATGTAAAAAAGCAATAACTTAACAAATATCCCGAATGAAATGACAGAGAAAAGTAAGTTCCACAACATTTATTACAGTCTGTTAACCAGCAAGGCTTTTCTCGAAGTTATCCCATCGCTAATTGAATCGATACTCTCTGTATTATTATCGATTAGAATTGTGCGACTTATCGTAACTTCGCGAAACTTATCGAATACATTTTCTCGAAGAAAATGGAGTTATCTTTTGTGTAGTGTAAACGGATTGCTGTGTATTTTCACGCTTGTGTGGGTCTGTGGGGGGAGCATAGCTAGGTACTTTATTAGGTGTCAATCATAGTTGTGAGACTGACGCTCAATCGGAGGCTTCAGTAAAGCCAATTGGCTCAGATTATATTGGCAAAGTGGATTACATTTCATCGTACATTAATATTAGATACAATTTTTCAATGTATTCATTTACGAGCCTTTTTCAATTCTACTTTCTGTAGGTCCAATTAGTAACACCACATTTGCTCATATCGACAAAATGCTTTTAATAATGATCTCTGTTTTAAAATACGGTGCACAGGTTGCAAACGATAGCGTTGGCATTTAACCGATACGCTCGCCACACACTAATGTAGCCACGAAGATGCTACGCGTGTAGCACCGTAGCACCGTCGACAGCTGCTACGTGCTACGACATTCGGAAAATGAGCGTGCTACGCCACCAATACGACGTTCACTTATTAACGCGGGGAGAGAAATACCTTTACATAATTTTAAATGTAACTGGTATTCATTTTCTTTCATTTTTCTCTTTTTTCAGCGCACGTGCGCTAATTAGTCGTTTAGCATAAAGCGACTCCGTACTAACAATTATTTTTGCTGCAGCTTGTAACCCAGAACGCAAACGTACACTTCGCATCACATTTCAATGTAAATAGTTGCTCTGTAATCATTCTGGCACTTGTTAATTAGTGCTTACTTCGGAGGGAGAGAATTTATGTTTATATAACAACGCAACGGTCGGAATAGCAAGATGAGAAACAAGAACAGTGTCTGTAATTAACATAGTAATTATAGGCTCCTAATTGGCTCACTGTTCATGCCTTGAGTATCAAGCGGGCGTGACAGGACTAAAGAGTGGCGGGCCTCTCCGTCAGTGCTATAGCTACGACATTTAATTAAGTAGATACCGTGCCATCAATGCGTTGACGGTTACATGGAACGTGATTGCGCTTAACGCCAAAATATTAATTAATATAAGCCGGCGATGATATGACATCGAGATGATTCGACGAAGTTTTCGAGACGCTTTCGGCTTACAAAATTTAATTTTCTTATTATTTTGGTTAAATGTCAAGTCTAAGGGTTTTCAATAAAGCATTTTGCTTGATAATAATTGATTGATTAATGTTGTTAAAATATTTGTTACTTATTATTTAATTTGGTTTTGATGGTAATTTCATTAAAACTATTCTCTAAATACACATATTTAATAGAACTATCGATCTTTTAACGCTTTATACCAAACTAGCTGTTGCCAGCGACCTTCGTTCGCGTGAAATTTTAAATTAAAGCCTTTATAGACTTCCTCGATAAATGGGCTATCCAACACTAAAATAATTTTTCAAATCGAACCAGTAGTTCCTGAGTTTAGCGCATTCAACCAAACAAACAAACTCTTAAGCTTTATAATATTAAGTATAGATACAAAATTATTCTGCATACATACAATACTTCACATATAAGAACAATTTAGTAAGAACACAATTTTCCGTGTCCTCTAATGTAAAGTGTTGCAAGTCGGGTGAGAATCGAACGTCATAAATTACAATCGCCCGTTCATTCGCAATTCAACTCTTCATTCGTTCACGTTCGAAACTCAAAGTTCCATTCATATTGGCTCAATCAAAAGTAAGACAGGCTAAGACTTCTTACTTTTGTAATAGTTCTCTGCCTTTCGTGAATGCTCCACATTTAAACTTCAGTTACTTCATCAGAGGAGTAAGTAGCAGAAAAAGCGCGCGTCGGTAAGTAAGCAGTTACAGTGTTATACTCGGTTTTATACAAGAACTAAGCGTTCTATGTACTGATAATAATTTTAACAGTTACTTTTGTGCTTTACTGGTCTTATATAAAATCCAATTTTATCCGCGAAGACTACAATCGGTTAATTATGTCTTCTACGATTATCCATGACTAAGTACACTACTAATTGTAGTGTTGTCCTTCATAAGAACAATCCGCAGAGCCTCGACAAAGTCGTATGTCTTCTACGATTATCCATGACTAAGTACACTACTAATTGTAGTGTTGTCCTCCATAAGAACAATCCGCAGAGCCTCGACAAAGTGTCTATCTATCAGCTAAAACGATGATAAATAGATAAAAAAATTATGACCTGGAAATCGAACCCAGGACCTCTTGCTCAGCAGTCGCGCTTGCGACCACTGGACCAACGAGGCAGTCTAAGTTTTAATCTAGTTAAATCTAGTCAGATTAAAGGTCAGGGTATCTAGTGCTAGTACCCACCGCTTATTAATAGAACTCTCTTTTCCTATTAGCTATAGTATATATTGTGGTTGCAAGTGCTAAGACTAAGCTGTCTTGGGTGTAATTCACAGGTCGGGCAAAGCGTTATTGAGCTTTTCCATCAAGAATTGCTCAGTAGCTGTCACGGAATTTGGGTCCTTGCCTGATTGATGGCAATTGGCTCGCCTCATATACATGGGACTTTACCATACCTGGCAAAATGTATGTGTATTAGGTACACCTCTGCCTATCCTTTCCGGGATTACAGGCGTAATGTTATGTTATGTTAGATTAAAAACCTACATTCTCTCTCCACTTTAAACCTCCAAAGAGTATCATTTAAAATTACGATACATACACAAAACAGTATTGAGTGATATGAAGATGTATAGGGCTCCATATTAAATTGGATCCCGTGGTTCATTGATTTTCAATTTGTATGGGGCGTGCAATGTTCGTCGGGGAGGACATTTGGGTCTCAAATAGGGAAATAAATCTATGTAGAACCTACTAGTGTTGCGAAACAAACCACTTTGCGAAACTATTAAGCTGGGCTAGCTATTACACGATTTAACAACGTTGTAGATTGAGTTATAAATGGTTATTATGCTGAAGGGTTTCTTGATAAACAATTGCGTAATGCTGCGAAGTCAAGTTGTATATGCTGCGGTCAGTCCGTGGATGGGTTAGGATTCATACATATATTATAGAACTCATACTAGGTCTTGTATCGAAGGGAAACAATTCAAAATTAATCAAATATAAGTTTGTTCAAATAGCAAAAAACTTGATACCCAAAATCATCAGCCCGATAGACAGTCTATGGTTTTCCGTCTCCTTCTGCCCTTGTCTTATGTTATTTGGGATCGGCGAAATACTATTTTTTTTCTTCCATTTTCCCCTGTTAATCGTCACGCTATCATCTCCTTTTCCCTTCATAACATTCTTCACACAATCCATCCATCTTTTCTTTGGCATTCCTCTCCCTCTTCATCCATCAACATCTACGTTCATCACAAAAGCTGATATTCAACCATTTTGGTTACAGAGCAATGCAACCCCAAAAAATTTCAACATAGAGGTATTCCCTTTTATAATTTTACTCGTTACATAATTGGTCTTGGTTCTCCAAGATCTAACTGAGGTAACTGCTTTGGAACTGCTAAGTGTTGTGTCCTCTGTTTAGACCTTTTTTTTAAAATCCAGCGTGTATTATAAAAAACAAAAATCTAAACCGTGATGACATACTAGTGAGTGTGTGATAATCCGCTTCTGGCCTGTGTAGTTATGTTATACCTACACTTACATCCAAATACTTACGTATTTACGTAGAATTTAATTGCTTCACCAATGTATATTTGGAAATGATTCGTCACGACGTGGCTACCTGACATGAGTCGAGTAATTTATTGATAGTGGGAAACACGATGCATGATAAATATTATTTATGTATTTATTACTGGGCAGGTACGAGTGGTACATCAATCAAAAACAGTTATTATAATATTTAACTGTTTGATTTTAGTTCTAGCAGCTCGTGGCTAAATAATAAAAGCCACATGGGTTGATGTTCTAAGTTAAGCCGCGCTTGTGAAGGTCGGTCTGTGAATGGGTCCGTAGCTCGGAAAGCACATTAAGCCGTTGGTCCCGGCTGTCGTTTGAAGAGCTTTGACAGTCGTTACAGGTAGTCCGTGGCCCGAAAGTCTGACAACCAGTCTTACCAAGGGGTATCGTATTACACAGTAGGTACTTACCGGGTTGTGGAGGTCAGATAGGCAGTCGCTCCATGTAAAAAACTGATATTCAGCTGCATTCGGGTAGGCTGAAAGTCGACCCCAATATAGTTGGGAAAAGGCTACGCAGATGGTGATGTTTGATTTTAGTGCGTTGTTTTTGGATTGTACACAAAAATGAAAATATCTATGGTAAATGTGGATACTTACAAATGCACCGTGTATGATTTAAACATTCCTTGTTTAGATTTTGTACGACACTAGCTATTAATTGTGGCTTCGCCCGCATGTGTATTCGGAAATTATCACATGAATGTACTGCTGGAATAAAAAGTATTCATGTCTTAACATAGGTCATGCCTATTCGTGTGAATTTTTTTCCATGATACAGCTGTTGAGTTGTCAAAATGTGATAAGCAGATAAGGTTAATTTTGCATTTATAGCATTAATATGTATAGTAAAGATATAATTGGGAAAAGTATTTAGGTCGTATTATGAAGAAAAAGTATAGTAGTAGGCTTAGTTTTTTGACGAATGTCTCCCAGTTTATACCAAAAATATAAGATAATATTAATCGTAAAGAAAACAAGACTATTCTACTACAGGCAAATAACGAATAAATGATTGCATAGAATGTAAAATAACAACCAAGAAACTTTTACATTTCCTTAGAAAATAAAATAACCAATCGTAATTGTTTTTTAATTTGATTTTTGTTGTAAAAATAGCCGATTCCATCTTACATTTCCTCAGAACACGCCCAGTGTTCTGACTCCCACATCGTACTTCCTACGCGGTATTACCTCATTGTTATTTCAGGTTTATAAACAGAAGCCTGTGAGTTTAACAGTTGATGTTAAGTTAAAGCATCTATTGGTATCGAGATGCCAATTCCAACATTATTATCTATTTGAATAGGTACACTTCAAAGTAGTAAGACTTACTCCCTTATAAATACTAAGTAGCAATGTCATAATAGTGTTGGTAATGCAAAGGTACTCATCATAGTTATCATAAACTTTGTGCCTTGCCTTTTACCAACTAAAGACTATCAACACAGAAAAAAACAAATATAGTATTACTCAAACACTGTCTTATCTTTCACGCCCCAAAACGACGGTCATCCCGCGATCATGCCGCTTGGAACAGCGTCAAAATATCGGGAGCTCACGATAATAATTAAAAATCACGGAAGATATCCCGTAAGTGACAGTGTAAGTAAAGTATTACTCTATATGCATTGTCTTCTATGCTAATTTATTGAGACTCATCTGCCTAGCCTTTTTCCAACTATGTTGGGGTCGGCTTCCAGTCTAACCGGTTGCAGCTGAATACCAGTATTTTACATGGAGCGACTGCCTATCTGACCTCCACAATCCAGTTAGTACTGGGTAATACGATACCCCTTAATAAGACTGGTTGTCAGACTTTTCGAGCCACTGACTACTTAACGACTGTCAAAGATCTACAAATGACACCCGGGACCGACGGTTTAACTTGCTTTCCGAGGCACGGGGGAAACTCGGTACGTAATGGGTGGTCACCCATCCACAGACCAACCTAGGAAAGCACGGCTTAACCTAACGGCTTGGCTCGACCCGAGCGGTGTCCTCTATGTCGATTGAGACTATAACGAAGTATTCATTTAAGTACCGTTAAAAAAAGAAGTAATTAATGGAATGCTGTCAAACAAGCGCCTTTTACTTTCAATATGTAGCAAAGCAGACCTTAGCCAATATACGTCGCATTAGCAATATCTTCCGGAGTCCTGCCCGCCTGGTAATGGAAAAATGAGTTTCAAGCTGATATTGGATATACACTACAATCGCAAGACTCGTATGTAGGTATTTCATTACTGGAAGCTTCATAGAATCGAGTAAGTTTGTTGTACTGTATTTGTGGAGCTTTTATTAAATTAATATAACAAATGTTAACTTTTTCCGTATTGATATTGTTTATTTCATTCTATACAACATTTACCTTTAATTTGAAACGGTTTGTTGTTTTGCCTTTATTTATATTAATAGATTGAAACTACCTACTCCCTCGGGTCCCATCCATCAAATAGTCTTATACCAGAGCCATAAAAGTTACTCCATCAATTACAGCTTTCTTCATAATTTCAGGCTTCAACTTTACAATATTGTAATTTATTAAATAAATGTTACAATATTTTGAAGAGCTAAGTTTCTTACTTCGTTTTTACTTAAGTAGAAATAAGTCTGTGTATAATTTCAGACCAAATAGTTTTATACCAGTTTTATAAATTCACTCCCTGAAAACCAACAATCAACCTCATCAGAAAAAAACCTTTTCAAAAGTCTCGCCCAGTAACCGATCGGTACAGTCTACACGAAAAGTGTATTTGGTGCAGTGAGCTTGCATTGTCACCGCTCGCACGTACCGACTCATCGGTTCGCTAGCCAGCACTGCCCAGATGTATTGGTAACCTAACAGGATGTCTCGCAAATAGAATGCGGGTTGCATACTGAATACCAACATTGAACTGGCAAACTGAACGCGGAATTACCTAGCTTAAACGGAACATTTTAATAATGGGATTCTGTAACAGACTGTACCTTATTGAACTCGGTAATGGAAATGTAAAGAAAACCTTTTTGTATTACTGAGAAACGAAATCTATTATGTATTTTTTGTCAATTAAATGGAAGAATGATGGAGAAGAAACACTTGAAACTATGTACTTCAGAAACATCTTCAAGGAGTTTCAGATTTACTACTTTGTATTTCAGGAAAGAAAAGAGAATAAAGATAGACACATAAGGTAGTCGTGAGGACTAAAATTCAATATATTGATATTTCCAAACAAACTGTTTAGCCAGTAACAGGTTGCATTTACACTCTTTAAGTTGGAGCACGTAGCTAAATAACAAAAGCCGCTTCAGGTTAAGCCGCACCTGCCTAGGTTGGTCCCACCCATTACATACCGAGTTTCCTCCGTGCCTCGGAAAACACGCTTAGCCGTTGGTCCTTACTGTCATTTATAGATCTTTGACAGTCGTTACAGATAGTCAGTGGCCCGAAAGTCAGACAACCAGTCTTTTCAAGGGGTATCGTATTACCCAGTACTAATTGGGCTGTTGACGTAAGATAGGTAGTCGCTCCATGTAAGACAGGTAAGACTGGAAGCCGACCCCAACATAGTTGGGAAAAGGCAGGCCGATGATGACTTTAAATTCAGCGGGAATAAGCCTGTAATTAATAATCAAGCGAACTATAACACAAGATAGCTTATGACTTCATAAAAATAAGTGTAAAAAGTCTTAGTGCACGCCTACTAAAAAAGGAACAACCCCGTGCGTGGTAAATTGAAAGTTACGCGGAATACCCGGGGAGAGCACGCATAGCTTCGCATTAAACAAAGTTGTAAATAACATTTATTCACTTGCCCCGGTATATTACCTGCGTAATTCCTAATCACCAATATTACGTGCACCGCCCGGACAAAGGCAAATATTTGCGGTTTCGTTTAATGCACCACGCGGACACCCGCACAGATGTGACCTAGGATTATTTTTGGTAATTTTGCCTACGTGTGCTAACAGAATTGAATTGAATTTTATTTACGAAGAAATAAACAAGCTTTAAAATGTTTCTCATGTTTTATTCTAAGGGACAGTGTAAGGTCAACTTTTTAAGACCGTACATAGGTGAGAGCAGTCTTGGGCCGCGGCACCGCGACGAGGCGGCTTGTCCCTGGACGGTCATTTCGACCCAGCATCCGAAAATTGTCACCTCGCTCCCGTCTTCATTTGCAACAAATATAGAGCCCGAGGCTGAGCAATAAATTGCTGACTTTACTTTGCCTCCTTTTCCTCAGACGTGCTATTTTTCAGGCTCTTTGTTACGTTACAAAAAAGGACACTTAGCATCAATTCTTTTCCCGGAATTGCGTTTATAGGGACGCTGCAGAACTAATAACGTAGATTCTGTATCCTCGGATTACTTTTGCTTCTGGAACTTCGACTTTCAGGTCAAATACCATATTGAGCTTTTTGTATCGTTATTAAAAATGAAGTCACCGAAAGGTTCATGAGTAAAAATAAAAACATGTCAACATGAAGCGAGCGTAAGTCCGCGTGCTGATTGACGCGTGACATGCGCCTTAAGTGCTTTCGTATTATATCGTAATTTACGTACAATAATATTTTATTTCCTCGCTATCAGTCATGTCTCGAATTTAACCTTTCATCCATTACTGCTCATACATTAGAAGGTACCAAATAAAATATGATCTAGATTTTAGTGTAAAAAAATGAGTACATTTTCAGCCGTAAAGTTAATAGTATGCTCTTATCGCAAATGTAAAATTTTATGATAAAAATAAATTTCATTCACAAATTAAGTTATTTATCGCGCAATAGGCTGTTATTTGCTTGCAAATACTTAAATAATGGGTGGACCGGTGAAAGGACTTTTATCAAACCAAGGGTCGTACTAAATCGAAGTGTCAGCGACAGAGCCCTTGTACTTGACAATAAAGGGGAATATACAGTCTCTTTGTTTTGTCCTACAGAAGGTTAATGTCACGGAAAAAGTTTTAATTGTAAAAAATATCGGCAGGCCACTCTATGTACTACATGTGCATAGGAAATATGAAGGCCTGTATAGGTACTTACATAATTATATGACTTTAATTCAACAATTTGTGACCTACTCAGCCCTGTTTTATAAAAGCGTTTAACATTTAAAATTAATCTTAATTACGTTCGCATTCAAACCGTGACTTGAATAAATTGGAGAAAAATCTAAAACGTATTACAAAAAAAAGCTTTTTCACAAAAATCTAAAATTACATTCCCAGACAAAAGAACGCCAACTATTGCTTACTTAATTAAAGGCTAGATATACGTAAGTATAGGCCGACCCTGCGTTATAGACCCCGAATAGCCGTAACTAAGAATTTAGAATTCAGATAACAGTAATAAATCAAGCCAATAAATTCCTGTCTTCAGAAACGCCTATGTCGAAAATTTTTCAGAAAACACATTGTTTCCCTCAGTAGCGGAAACCTAAAAACTGTAACAGTAGAATAATTTAAGTTGGATCGAGTTGGCACTGTTCCAATTGTTAAACTACCTATAATTATGTATGTTAATACGTGCGAGGTGGTTCAGATACCGTCTAACGACTTCCTTTGATAAAAATAAAGTTGCGTTGAAATTTTAGTTCCGTAGCTGCAAGTTTATTGCCGAATTGCGTGCAAAGTCTTGCAATCAAGGGTTTGCCATCGCCCTTTATATAGACATTGATTTAATTTACATAGGAATGTGATGGAGATGATAATAACGATCTAGATGTTGTCAGTTGTAATGGATACGTATCAATTTGTTTGTTCTAGCGAGTTATTATTTGCTTTAATCCAGTAGATAGTTTTTAATTTAATAATCGACCACAGAATTAAAAAAAAATTAACTAAATTTCTGCTAATTATAATAATGCTAATGCGCACTTTTTCAAAAAATATAAACCACTATTCCAGTAAAAAGTAATAACCTCAATATCATCGTATACAGCTACTTCCATTTAAATATACCTAATAGAAAAAAAACTAAGTGATATTGTGATTGCCGAAAGCACTCACCGTTCCCATATTATTGTTTTGTAATAATGAAAGAGCTTTCAATTAAGAAAAATGCTTTAAACAAAACCCAGCGAGGAGGCCCAAAGCGATTACATTGAAACATTTCGATTGGGATTACGGAAGCTTGATTTCCTTTTGCAAAATCTCGATTAATGCGCGAAGCTGTGTGTAAAAGGTGTTCTGGGCTCTCTAGTGGAACATTAACAAAGATTTTGCGGCGTCGACCTCAGTTACACTGTTTCATATTTAATGTTATTTACTCTTTTACAAGCAGACAATGTGGTAATTTGTTAAAGGATAATATTTGAGCTCGTTTATGAGAGCGTGATGCGGCCGTATTTGTTTGCTGTTCTGCACTAACAATACGGGGCTGTCATCTGTCAAGCTCAACCGGCGACAATATGTACAAACGGACGACGAATAAATTGCCCATCATTTATATTGATGCGTGACGTCGCCGTTATTTTAATATATTGTATAAATAAGCATAACAATGATAGTGTAGCCAATATTCGTGTTTTTACAATATCCACGCACGTTGCAAGCGATATTGGAATACCAGGAACCCAGATGAAACGAGAGCCAGTAACAGAGTTCACGTGAACCTCTGCGTTGACTTTCATGTTGATTGGATAACAGGAACGCAATGCAGTTTTTTAATACAGAAATCTCAAAGTATGTAATGTTTATTTATTTTTGGGAGTGAGAATACCAATTGACATTGGTTGAAAACCTGTCACACCACTCAGTAACACAGTTATATCTCGTGTTTTCGGCAGCAATTTCAGTAAACAAGGGCGGAGCTTTTCGTATCACTTATTTCTGCGATTTTGTAAATCGTATCTCATTAATTCTTGTTTTCAGAAAAGCGATAAGTAGAAGAGGGAAAATTCTGAAGTTTTCCTCTAACTGGGAGCGGCTTGCAAGTATACCGCGAGTAGTGTGACTTCGCTCATAGCTATGTACACTATAAAGGTCACCGTAAAGGACATTAGCAAACATAGGTATATTTTGTGCTAACACGACGGACTATTGGCGCGCATGTATCCGATTGCAGTGTCTGAACCCCGAGCAAAACTTTCTGATTTTGTAAACAAAGTTTTCTGATAAATGAATATTATAATAAACAACATTATTTTTAGCATATGTGAAACCGTTCCTGGCCTATCCCTCACTATGTTGGACTTTAGTTGCGTTTAGTTTAATCGGATGCAGCAGAATGCAATGTTTTATAAGGAGCAACTGCCTGTCAGAATTCCAGCACCACCAACTGTGTAACACCATACCCCTGACAAGACTGGTTGTCACACTCTTGGTTCTAATTACTCTTAATGAGAGTCATATACAACATTATTTTTAGTATATGCGAAACCTAAATATAGTTTGTTCAGAATAAGTAACTGAATCGTTTCCAATAATTTTTAAACCATGTTATATTTTGTCCCAAAAATATTTGAAAAAGTTACAAGTTGAACACCGAGCGACATTAAGCACCTATAGCAATAATTTTGGTACCTACAGCTATATTATTATTATCAATGAGCTCAAGACGACGCTGGAGGCGTTCGCGCGGGCGCGCTGCGTGGTGACCATGTTTTTGTGCGGACAACCACGTAACAGAATAAGCTTATAACTTTGTGATTTTTTATGATACAGTTTTGAAATTTTGTACATAGATTCTTTACATAAAAATACTAGACACGTGTTTCAGGTTTCGCATATACTAAAACTAATGTTGTACATGGGTCGAGATCTATAAACCGCATTTAACGCAAAGTTTAGCTACGCCATATTCCTGCCACTGCATACATGTGTCAAACTAAAGTCCAAGACAAATAGATGGAAACAGGTATATTAGTCAAAGGACGTGCTAAGTAACACTTTTAGATCTCGACCTTAGAACTAAGAATGCGGTTGGTCAGCAGTCGACTATTGCATCATGAGCTATTTTATTGTCATTATAGAATGTTCTAGAGTTTCTTAACACTCTGATTACACCATAACAACTTGTAATTAAAACTTAAACTGCGACCATAAAACTCTTCATGAATGGGAACTTCGCTATTCTATCTACCGCTCATTGCCATGTAGGTCGGTATTAATGTCTGGCCAAAGTAATTATGAAACTTAGCGAGTGTACAGAAATCGTACAGCATTATTGCTTTGAAATTTAACTAATAATGGAGCTTGTAAACAATAGGCTTGAATTTATTCGTGTTTAACGTAGCATATTCCACTTGATACACGATTTGAAATCATATTATGAGTGAGAACATAAATCCAGAAGATTACACCTTTACAATCGAAATTGAGCTGTAAGCAGTAATTAATATTTCATAGTATTTTAATTAAATTCATAACATACAGAACCTTTTTAAAGTTAATTCAGTGTTTCATATTAAAAGGATTTTATATCCGTGTGCACGCGCGCCCGTATTACTCGCAACGTCTGTAAAAAACAAGCAAAGCGGAATGATGTAGTTTTCATTAACTGAAAAGCCTTCAATCTCATTATGGTGCCTGCCAAACAAAGAATTTGAGGAAATGCGCACCACCATTTTTGCCCACAGAGTGATGCTAAAACGCATTTCGCTCTGATTAATTTAGAACAGCAAAAAATTCTAATGTTGTCCGAAGACTTTCTTGTTTCGTCGAAAAGAAAAAATAAAGCAGATTAATCGTGGAACCCTTATTAACAAAGCAATTGTTACTGGGGCTTAATTTTGAAAACCAACAATGGAAAATAAAAATGGAGTGGAGTGCGCTGCGTCCTCTCGTCCTAATGAATGAGGAGTAATTTCAGTTTAAATAAAAGAGAGAACAATAAAATACCCATTTTAAAAACAGTACGATGAGCAAATTGCCGCGGCATCCAATTTATAGACAATGAGGGAGGACTGTTAACATTGCTATTCCCATTAAGAATGGCGAGCGCGCAACACTGTTACAGTTCGTGGCTCAGCTTTTTATTTTACTTATAATAGCATATACTCGAGCAAAGGAGATATGAAACATAGCCACGTGCAAATAAATGAGCTGTCTGTTCAAATTCAGACGGTTGACAAAAATAAAATCATTGAGAATTAATTTAATCCATAAATTTGCATGAATTGCTCGAAGCAATATGATGCTGTACGATGTCAGCAGAGGAATCCGTCACAGCGGAGCAGATCTAATACCCTCCGTCGTTATACATACATGAACATACTAAATGAGAAAAGGGGAGTTTTTTTCATTAAGTCCCTAAATTGCTACGAAATATTTCATTTCGATCGAATGATTGGCTCAGGCCCAACTGTGTGACTCGACGGATGCCGACAGACCTACGACGTTCACTATCAGATGTTCGAGGTATATGCTATTTTTCTCCGTAAGAATACAAATGTCTTGCCAAATTGTCTACCGCCGAACTAGTCCAATTTAGAAAGCAATTTCGCAACCAATTCGTTTTGTAAGCGGATCAAGAGGCCAACCTTAAATATGGCCATTAAATCGTTTGCGCCGAACCCACATTCGTCTTTTTAATGCGAACTTCCAACGCTAACAAATAAGAAACTCTTATCGGCGCTAACTTATCACGTCCACGGTACACGTTTCACCTACCTATCCTATCCTACACTATTTTTATAAATAAGTAAGAAATGACCAAGTAACTCCCACTTGCGGAAAACGTCCTAATTCGTCTGCTGTTTTTCCTTATTATTTCTTTATGCTGCTGTCAAGTGTACAAATAGAACTTAATACTACGTTTTTGCTGGCATTATCTGTCTTGAGGAACGTTTGTTTTAATTATTTTCTGCATGTCTTGATGAAGGATAGAGTAAATGAAATTAAAAACTATTTTGTTCAATGTTGTGGCTCGGATTTTATTGCTATTTTTGTTTTTGAGATAGCTTTTATGGAACGTTATTGTGATTCGCCACTTGAAAGTCGCGAAAAACAACATTATTATAAAATAAAGTTTATTCAATAAATTTCACAGAATTATACAAATACCTTTTAGGCTATATTTTTCACTATGCAAATGAATTTAACATCTGTAGCCGAACTAGGCAAATCCCCTCAACTAATTAATAATTTATGGCAGCCATTATTGTAAACTCCGCTAATACATATTATGATAGTAGAGAGTATTTATAGAAAACCGATAAGTAACTTATAAATCTTTACTTTCCAATAAACGTAGGCATCAGCTCACAAGTCAAGAATAAAAAGTCCTGTTTATTTTAAAACCTCTCCCTACACGCACGGCTAATGTATATAATATCGATGTAAACTGTTGACAGGGCACTTTCAACTCGCCGTGACATGAAAGAGCTATACGTGAAATGTTATGAATGGCATTTGTTGACGTGTGTGTGGTCTAACGAGCGAAGTTCTGGCGTGATTGAAACCGTGGCCTTCCGATAGTCATCGTACCCTTTCATTCGCTGACCCTCGGAGCCACGCATCCTGTATCCCTCATATTTGATAAAACGGCTTAATTAAAACTTTGCATAGTTTCGGCTGGACGACGGATAGAGCCTGGTTCTACCGCAGCAGATAAGATCCTTTTAATTACGCAGGATTTGAGTTAATTAAGCCGAATGTGGTTTGTATGAAGGTCTAATTTTGTCCCTGAATATGGAAACACGTCTCATCCTTTTCATCAAGAACTTTAATTACTTGAAGAGAACACAGCTCGGTTTGAACGCGTGGAACAACTATGAGTGATTAATTAATGTAACAATTTAAAAAGTTGTCCGTCTCGGTTACAGTACTATGAAAAAAAAAAAAAAGTGTATTCATTTTCTTAAATGTTAACATTTATGTTTATAAACTACAAATGTATTCGATGCTCTTTTTAATGTATAAAGATTTGATTTTTTAATGTATAATGATTTGTGTTTTTACTTTTTTCAAAATATGACCTGTAATTTTTGATAGTTATTAATAAATAAACTAAACTATTTGTAGACGGTACAAAAATACGCTCAAAAACTGCCACAGTTTTGATGGGTCGCCTGACGTAGTGTTGATATTTTCGGGACAAAAATAGACGAGGAACAAAACGAAAACTGAAAAAAATCTTTGATGGGACCTCCTCCCGCACTCAATATCGGTTAAAGCGTTTTAGCAAAAGGAAAGTTTAGAAAATGTGTGGTTTCAGAACTTCTCTTCGTGGAATTGAATTTTGAAATTGTTACGGTCTTGTTCTACTTTAATAAATCATGGAATTTGACTTTGAACTCGAATTCCAACCAATTTTTAGCTATCGGTAGGCAACAAAAATGGTTTTTAAGACATACTTTGTCAAATGATCTGGGGCAATCAATGGTGCATTACAACTTCGTTTTTATAGCAGGATTTTATTAGTTACCTTCCTACTTTAGTGTCCTCATTTGAAATTATGCCAAGGTATGTGTGCTTCATACAAACTCATCCAACCATACTCAAGCAAACAAAACTGGGTATGCTAAACCGAAGCGAATACTGCGCAATACGCACGATGCCGTATTCGACACATAGTTGACATTGTATGCTGAGAACTGAGAGCGATCGAAGTTTGATTCGATAGTGGAAACAAGCGAGCCGCGCAAGCAGTAAGGTAGCCATTGCACGTTGGCAAAGCAAACTCGCGAGACGTGAGGCACATAAACTTGTAGATCAAGCCAGAACCCTCCCAGGACATATTGGTCACGTATTTTCACCAACTGCTTTTATTATCTCTCCGTCGTCGCTTTTAATTTTCTGCCAAAGTTAATCGTCGCTAAGCCGACTAACTGCCGTATTCTTCGTAGTTGGGTTTATGTCTCGCTTAATGACTCGATGTCTCGAACTTCTGCGAGCGTCAAACTTTATTAAAGGAATTATCAGGAATCAGTGAGTTACGCTTACTGCTGTTATATATTTTCGTAATTGAAAAATGTTGCGGTCAAAGTTAACTTGAACGATAAAAAAAGACACCTTCATTTTTATTACATGGGACTTGAACATAACTGGCAAAATGTGGGTGCACAATTAGGTACACCTCTGCTTTACCCTTTAGGGATTACAGGCGCGATGT
This sequence comes from Noctua janthe, assembly GCA_910589295.1. Taxonomy (NCBI): domain Eukaryota; kingdom Metazoa; phylum Arthropoda; class Insecta; order Lepidoptera; family Noctuidae; genus Noctua; species Noctua janthe. Next base: position 8,890,523 of record OU342561.1, read on the forward strand.
TATGTATGTTTCATTTGTTTACCATTTTAATAGCTTTTTTTTCGAATGAATAAAAACTGCTTGAATGCTTCTAAGAAGTTACGGTAGTTATTTGTTTTAAGGTGTCATTATTAGTCCAACTCGCGTAGCATGACCACCGTAGAAACTGGTTTTTTAGACGGAAGAATCGACCAAATGACAGATAGTGAAAAGAAATCTGTCATTGTGTCGTCACTATCTGTCATTTTGTCGATAGAAAATGGTCTGTTGCATGCGTAGCATGACCACCGTACACAAGAATTTCGTTGACGGAAGAATCGACAAAATGACAGATAGTGAAAAAAAAATCTGTCATTGTGTCATTTTTTCCGTCAACGAAATTCTTGTCTACGGTGGTCATGCTACGCGTGCAACAGACCATTTTCTATAGGCAAATAAATAAAAGGCATGAAAATAGACAAATATTGTATCTTTAACATCACACTTACTACAATTTGCTATCTATATTTACTCCGTTTTTGCGCAGCCCATTATAACTTGTTGCCTTTACTAATTCTCACCCAATTCAAGTACCGAAGTAATAACGTAAAGGGTGTGTTAGGGCGGATCCTTTGAGAATAACCGAAACTATTCCCACTTCCCGGCAGATGGCGCTGTTCCCCGAATAAATATTTAATTTCTAATACGGTGTTAAAATATGGGGTTACATTTATTTAGAAAGTATGCTATGACTCTTGGTGGCTATGAAGGCATTACTTGCAGTATGTAGTGCTTTTGTCTTGCCACTGATATAAAATGGAAGTAAAAACATTGAAACGGTTTAATAATCTCTGTATCTCGGTAAATAAGTTTACTTGTCAGTCAGAGAATATTTATTACTGCTGCCTGATAATAAGTAGTGAGCTCGACGAACACTTTGCTTTTTTTTTATTAATATGACAAAAAATATGTGTTAAATAACTAAAAGAAATATCTGACTTCTGAAGTCGATAATGTCTAATTGACCCAAAACGAAAAATCGGGGAAAAAAATTATAGGTATACCAATAAAATATATATTCTATTAAACTTTTTATGATTTCACTTTCTTTTATCTTAAAGTTGGTCCAGGAGATAAATTACAAATAAAAAAACAACCCTACCACGTCTACTTAGTTCCAAATAAACATGTTTTCGTCTACATTCCTACTCGTAACCCTAAGTTTGTAAGAGATAAAGATAAACGCTTATTTGTAAAAGTCGTTCGTCTTACTATCTCCTTGGCTAGCCGCTTATCTTCTATTTCTACTATAATTATAACTTTCTGAATGATGATGTACTACCATTGTTTTAGTAGGATAACTAAGTTTTTCATAATAATAACATTAAAGTCGAAAACAATAGATATCGTATTCAAAACAGGCATAAATAATTCTAAATCTTAGATCAAAAATGGACAATGGACTAGATTATCTTATTACTAATGGCGATGTCATCCAGACAACTTTTGGATAGACAAAACAATACTGAGGTAAGAATCCAAGTCGTCAAAACTATTAATTAATTTAGTATATTTGTGTCAATGAGATCATGATGCTTGCAACAGCGTCGAAATATCGGGAACTCAAAACAAATAGTAAACATGGTAAATATCCCGTGATAAAGGTTCCAAGTTCTCAATAAATGTGTTAAGTTTTATAGATATTTTACTAGCTAATTAAAGTTCATTTTTCATAGTCAACGTGACCCAAACCGTGTCATCTAGTTGACCACAAAATTATTTAAATTTTAAAATAATAATATATTAACTACTCCAACCAACTATTTACTAGTAAGTAGATTACCTATTTTCGTATCCTCGTGAGCCTAGTTATAAGAAAATTGTTCTTTGGTTCGTACTGTGGAAATGTATTCTAGAATGTTATAGAAATACATATAAGTACGTATGTTTGACGAACGCTCATGTATGTAAACCGTCGCTGAGACTTAATACTTTAATATGTTTGTCGTTCGACTTTATCAGGCATTGTTTTGAGTGACGAAATGAGCTTATTCACTGGATTATGTTCTAATAATATTCTCTCAATCCTCTTATTATTATGCTCTGAAGAACTTTATTTAATTTTAACTTAATTTATCATATCGTTCTGCGTCAAAAACAATTACCCGCATAAAAACTTTTGATCAAACCACGAAGACAGTAACCTAATTACGAATAAATTGATAGATAAACTCATTTTCAGCCTTTGTTTTCGAGCTCAAAACATTTTACTCCTAACTTTAATGTAACTTAAACTTAGTAATTTCAATGTTCTTTGAAAGCGTTATTATACTCCAACCTATGTAGGCGTCTCCACCAGCATATGAACCTAGCACCTAAGGTCGCACGACACACGACATTAATAAATTTAATGTAAAATATTCCCTGCTGAGACATTATACACAGCCATTTGTGTCATACACGTGTACGTGTGTGAATATAAATAGAAAAAAACTCGTTCACCTCGCAGCTTTGTCCCCTGTGAATAACCGGGATTAATAATTATTATTGCGACAGTCGAGTGCTTCGTGTCACAAGCAGAGCAATACAACTCCTTGCTTTTCCACTTGATTACTTTCGTACAATGGTCTGAACAAACAATAATATAACCTCGGCTACCATTGTTAAAGAGAAATAATTTCAGTTACCAGCAGTCCCCGTTGTCCGCAGCTGTACGATGCCATTCTTATTTTTCCTTCCATTAACAGCATTTTCAATGCTTCACTGGAAACAAGAAATGAATTCACTCGGTGTCCCAATTTTTTTGGACGTAATACCTTTTCGATATCCGGAACGATAGCAACGCAAGCAAAAAAAAAACATCAAATAAACAGTCATAAAATTTATTTTTATGACTGTTTGTGCTATTTATCGTTTTCACAACTACAGATAATTAACCCTGTAACTACCGAAATTGAACCGAGTTCCATACGTGTAGTAAACTAATTAAAAATAAATAAACGCCACAACTACGTTTAAACACGTGTTCGAACGAGAAGACGTAAATGGCCATCGTAACATGTTCAGGGTTGTAAAATTGTACCATAAAATAAATTTAATATAAATCCAGAGTAGAGGCGACACATAAAATTGGAGTAAATCACCGAAAGTCAGGCGCTGGAGACGTTTACAGCCTCCGAGGCTGTTAGTTCAGGAAGTGTGTCAGGATCGCGGGCACCACTCAAAACGCGCAATAACCAGATATTTATGTCGCAACTGCACTTAACGAGAATATGTCTAACTATTTTGGTATTTTTAAAGCTTGTGTTTAACATGAATAGTTTCGTTTTCAACAGTGCAGTGCGAAAATTGTAAACTAGTTAAGCTAATTCCAAACGGGTAGGTTTGCTATTTGCATTCGCCCGTGAAGCGCATAACTTTACAAACGGTTTAGCTCATATCTCTGTTTAATTGAATGGACTTCATCAACCAGAAATCTCATTATAATTGCAGAATTTATATCAAATGTTACAGTATTTAATATTATTAGAGGGCAAAACCCCGTGTTATAACTGGTATTATTTTAATTATAAATGTAGATTTATGAAAGTCCGTAAAATAAAACTAAAATAAAGTTTACTATTCCAAAGGGTGGCTATAAATTTTTCATCTAACTTTACACGTATAAATGTTATAAAAACGCGAATAAATTTTTCGTGTTTTATTTCTAATATAACGCTGTTCAACTGTTAAATGATGTGTTATGCGGTTTTTCATGCTTGTAAAAAGCGTGTTTGTTCGTCGTATAACTTAGAGAAACTAATACGTACTCATAACGAAAGCACGTCACACTCATAAAAACAATATAGGCGGAAAAACACTGCTCAGACGAGATGGCTTGACTCTTAATTTACTGAGCAATGCCGAATGCAATTTAACTTACGTAAACCTTCAAGATTAAAAATCCCCAGGGTTAATATACGACCGATTGGTGTTGGAAACCAGCTCACCACCCCCTCTAATTTAGAAGTTACGTTACACATACTCATATAAGTATATCTAACTAAGGAGTAATAATATATCCGTGAACGCGAACCTCCACATACGATGAATTCCGTGAAATGAAAAAAAAAAAGTAAAGAATATCAACTGTTAATCTTAAAGTCCAACAAGAATGAGGAAATATGAATGTCGTCACTTTATTAAGAAGTCTGTACGGAGTAACTGCGTGGCCACTAGCCACACGTGAAGCGACACACGGCGACTGCGCAGAAAAAACTTGTTATGAGCACGCCACGAGTTACTGCCACGTGACGGTACTTGCACGGAAAACAAGTGACACGCGCGCCTGTCTCTTGACGCATGCCGCGTGACAAGTCGGATCACCTGAAGTCGTGGAGGTGGCGTAAGAAAGTACGTAAAAATATAACATAACATCACGCCTGTAATCCCCGAAGGGTTTGGCAGAAGTGTACCTAATAGTACACCCTCGTCTCGCCAGTTATGTTTAAGTCCCATGTAATAGGGGGCGAGCCTATTGCTATAATGGGCAGAAATCTAGTCTCCGTGGCTGCTACTGACAAATCCCTGATGGAAAAACCCAATAACACTTTTGCCCGACTTGGGAATCGAACCCGGGACCTCATACTCAGCAATCGCGCTTGCGACCACTACGCCAACGAGGCAGACAAAAACATTTTCAACAATATACAGGTAGACGCGACGCAAGTCTACCACCTAATCTACTGAACACATCCAGAGCTTAATTAAGAAAACTCCATTTTAATAAAAGCATAACACATAAACGTTAACAAAACATAAAAACAAATGCTAACGACAGACATTTCCGCAGTAGAACACTGTCACCTTCGCGCAGTTTGAGCTCGAAGCAATATTGCCATGTTATTATTTGGGGTGTTTACACCGCTAAGCCAGACATATGGGCCATTTGCCGACAGAATCGTGTGAACCGCCTCACGTTATTCATGGGCGACGCATTAATATCGTCCAAATGTGCACTTACGTCCAAAAATTAAAGTAATACCAATGTTTATTCGTACTTCCTACGATTCTACTGTAATATATTGAAATGTTTCCATCTATGAGGACTTGGGTTCGATTTCCAGGTCAGGCAGTGCTATTGGGTTTTTCCATCAAGAATTTCTCAGTAACACTGTTTTAAGCTTTCACGGTTTACAACTAGACTAATATCGGGAGCTCAAAATAATGAACAATCACGGAAGATATCCCGTAAGTGACAGTATTAGTTTATTTCTCAGTAAGTCTGGATTCATGTACTGTTAGTGGCGATAGGCTTGCCCCCTATTACAAGGGTCAAAAACATAACTGGCGAAATGTGGGTCCTTATTTTATGCTTCCATTTGGTACATAGAAATCTCAATGTCTGTCTGCCATTTTGAAAATGAGCAAATTTTGCCATAGTTAATATTTTAATTGGCAAAAGTTTGGCCAACTTTAAATGAGATTAGGTTTCATGTAGTTGGGAATATATCCAAAATGTGGACAGCTACTGAAAGTTTAATAGAGCTCTAGCTAATATTAAAATTCAACCTTGGAATAAAACTAGATTTCAGTAGCATCGGTCCTTTATTTATATATGTCGGATCCGGTTGTTAGTATGGACATAAAATGGATCGCAAGTACGCCGGTAGTGACCTTACGCGACCTACTTGCAAGACTACACAAACCACAGCGTCTTCGCTTCGTTGTCGCTTCTACAGAGCCCTGATGTTCAGCTCGAGGTGAGGGCGACATTCAATGTCTGATCGCGGCGGAGTTGAGACGTCTTGGAACTGTACCCGACTCATTGTGCCCCGCGTTATTGTGTTAAGTTGTAATCTCAAGTAATTCGTAAGTTTTGCTAGAAACAGTGTATCGCACCCAGTGTGTTTTTATAGCACGAAACCCGTTGTCAGCCCACATGATGTACGTGCCTAACGGAATAAATCCTAATAATCCGACGTATATATAGTATTCTTCTACGTCTGTATATAAAATAGATGCGATAATGTACATCTAGTCACTTGATATTGTAATCAATACTCTTAATGAACACATCAATATTAACCAGTGATGAATAACGTCAGAAGTGCCGCTATCGATAAATAAAACAGATTAATGAATATTTATTTGCTTATCACGAGATGTTGTATTGTTCGTCTCCCCAACTTTCTACTTCAAGAAGAACAGTAAAACTAAAAGTATATCCAACTGAAAAGTAATCGATAACTTTTGTTGTTCAACATTACAGGTTACACGTGGAAATTGTTAGCCAAATAAATGGACCTATTTATTTGGGCAACAATATCCATTTCAAGGGAGATACCTAGGATACACAATAATGAACCCACGAAGATAAGAGAAACCTTTCTTTTATTTTATTTACTAAAATTAGATAATGAAGTCTCTTTACTGCATGTCGTGCGGTGTTCCACAGGGATCGGTTCTAGGACCGGCCCTGTGGAACATCGGTTACGACTGGGTGCTGCGCGCCGACCTCCCTACCGGCGTCAGCGTAGTTTGCTACGCTGACGACACGCTGGTACTGGCACAAGGGAGGTCGCACGAGGCGGCGGCCGAAAACATGACACGCGGGGTTGCGATAGTCGTGGATAGGATCCGGCAGTTGGGTCTCGAGGTGGCATTGCACAAGTCCGAGGCCATGTGTTTTCATGGGCCTCGGAATGCGCCACCGTCGGGATCCCTACTGACGGCAGGAGGGGTTTCCATCGGCGTCGGGTCGACGTTGAAGTACCTAGGACTCGTCCTCGACAGCCGGTGGAAATTCGTGGAGCACTTCCGACGTTTGGCTCCCAAACTGGAACGGACAGGGGCTGCCTTCAAGCGGCTCTTGCCCAACCTGAGGGGTCCAAACGCCTCCTGCCGGAGGCTATACGCGGGGGTCGTGCGGTCCATGGCCCTTTACGGGGCCCCGGTGTGGGCGCGTTCTTTGAGGCGGCAAGCCGCCCACTACCTGAACGCGCCCCAAAAGGTGATAGCCATAAGGCTAATCCGGGGGTACCGCACGATCTCCGGCGAGGCGGCTAGCCTCCTTGCCGGATTGCCGCCATGGGATCTGGAGGCGATAGTCCTCGCGCGCCTGCATGAATGGCGCGCGGAGGCACTACGTCGGGGGGAGACTCCGCTGCCGCGGCAAATTGCCGCTCAGCGGACAGACCTCCGGCGTGATCTCATGGCGACATGGAGAGAGCGACTAATGCAACCCCGTGCAGGGCACGCTACCATTGTGGCGATAAGTCCCCTCTTTGAGGAGTGGTTAGAGAGGCGCCACGGCGCCCTCACCTACCGCCTGACGCAGATCCTCACCGGACACGGTTGTTTCGGGAGGTTCCTGCACCGAATCGGGCGGGAGGAAACGCCCGGGTGTTTCCACTGCGAGGATCGTCCGGAGGACACGGTGGAGCACACCGTAGAGGTCTGCCCCACTTGGGCGGAGCACCGCCGTGTCCTTGTAGCGGCGATTGGCGGCGGCGATCTCTCGCGTCCGACCCTGGTTCAAGCCATGGTCCGGAGCGAGAGGGAATGGGAAGCCGTCACCACCTTCTGTGAAGCAGTCATGCTAGTGAAGGAGGTGGCGGGACGTGTGAGGGAAAGAACCTCACGTCCCAGCCGCCGCGGGAGACGCCCTGGGCGTCGGGGGTCACGTGGTGGCTCCCGGCCACCGTAGGCGCGGGCCTGTGGACGGCGAGTTATGGGCTAGCTCGCCGTCCGGCCGTCTTATGACGACAGGCCGTGTCGACGGCGCGTTCGTGTTCCACGCGCGCCTCAAAGAGATGTCAGCAACCGAGTAGGGGTCCGCATGGGCCGATGCCTGCCAGAGCTGCGGGACTGTTCGAAAGAGATACCGTGGCCCTGGAACACAAAGGGCAAAGAAGGAACATGGATGGGTTTTAGTCAGTACAAGTCTGACACTCCCTTCCGCTCCGCCCAGAGTGGGGGGGGGTCATTTGATGATTTCCCATCCAAAAAAAAAATAAAAAATAAAAAGTCTCTTTACTGCTAATGATACTGTACGTCTGATTCGCTATGTGCTACGCCGTGCGACTCTGCTACGCCGTGCGACTTTGCTACGCCTTGCGACTCTGCTACGCCGTGCGACTCTGCTACGCTGTGCGACTCTGCTATGCCACGCTTCTGCTACGCCGCGTGCCAGTGTGGTGTGTTTGTGCAATAAGTTCAAAATGCAATATAGAGCAAGTAATTACAGAGCATACTCATAATTTATAAGCGTCCTAGCTCGAACAACCTTCGTGTTGAAAGTAACCAACTATTCCACAGTATTTTTTTCTTCAATTTATATTTTTGCAACATCTATTGCCATCGTTGGTTTTCTAATCAGAGATAAGCTGACAACCGCGAGATCTAAGATCGATACGCAGATTGGCTAATCTGTCTTTTTGTAAGATATTTCAGATACTTTAAAAGATGTATTATGTATAGAATACAGTTTGCCTTTTAAATGAAAATTATTCGTGCATAAAATAAATAAATCATTACACTTCAAGCCAGCTACCTTGACGGTGTGCCACAAGGTTTCAACCTCATTACAAATTGACCTCTATAGTATTCCCCTCAGCGCGAGGCACATTATTTATTTTGACACACACACATAATTGTGATGACATAGGCCTTACGTAATGTGACATTAAATCATACGCAAAAGTTTTCATCCTTACGCCTATGACTAGATAGTTAGATAAAATTCTTTAAATGATATTCATCATATGAACTAATTGACTGCCTCGTTGGTCATATGAGGTCCTGGGTTCGATCCCCAAGTCGGGTAAAGTGTTATTAGGTTTTTCTATCAAGAATTTCTCAGTAGCAGCCACGGAGTCTAGATTTGTGCCCGGTTGATGGCAATAGGCTTGCCCCCTTACATGAGACTCATGGTCGCCGGCAGTAGAGTGCTGGGGGTGCACTTGCAGCCCATGACGAAAAAGAAATTACATAGAAAAACAAATACATCCGAGACAGAAAGCAAAATTTTTGAGCTCGCTTCGCTTGCTCGGATTTCTATTCTGGTTTTTCAGTGTATGAACAAAATAAAATAATTCATCCGAAATATCCTAATATATTTGAGCGCGCTCAGACATCTTATGTCCTTTGCGTTCATAAGGTTCTCTTTATGAATAGGCAAAAGTAGCCGTAAAAAAGAAAACCTATCAAATTCAAGGTGGGTGCTAAGATTTTCTAGCTCGCTACGCTCGCTATTCGAATCCTACTTTATCGATTGATGGGCTTTTCTGGATACATTGGTCAAGTTCCTCCTTGAATCTAACATATCCGAGGTGGGGTGCAAAAAATTTAATCCCTGGAAAAAATCCTGCCGGCGCCCATGATCAGACCAAAACATAACTGGTGAAATGGGGTGAAGTATTAGGTACACCGCTGTAACCCTTCTATTATTACAAGCGTTATGTTATGTTTATAATGTGAATTAAAGATATGAATATAGAAAACATAGGGTACACAATGGACGGTCTTTTAGCTAACAGCGATCTTTTAAGCCCTCCTTTGGATAGACTATTATTTTTACATCCATTATTCATTAATATTAAAATCGGACCTTAGCAATAGCTACCAAACTAAGCGAGGTCTAAGCAGTAAATATTTTTGCCCATTCCCTCCGGCGCGACGGAAACCGCAGGCAAAAGTTAGCAAGCTATAAATCATAAGTGTGCGGACCTCGGTACAATTTATGTATAAGGCCCATCGGGTGGCTTAGTACTGTTTGATTGATAGTGTGAAGAAGACCTTATTCTGTGAGTTCACATCCGTCACATAATCACTCCCACACCTGTATATACGTAGTGTCATTAGAACAATATCCAATTAAACAAAGTTAATTTTGAAATGATTGACGCACGACAAGAACTAACTGCTTCAAGGAAATGTAATTGAAAGCAAATGACGCAACGATTTCAAAGGTCAGAAATTTACTAGTCGGGAAAACTCTAAAATAAGTACGTGAGTAATAACCGTACAACATTAATCATCGTGTAATAAGGAGTCCGTGTACGTAGTTTAGGGCTGAATCTAGAAAAATCACAAAATAATTTCTGTAGGTTGGTAAATCAATACATAATACCTATAGAATTGAGTCGCTTTTCATGTTGCCTGTGCGGCCGCCTAAAACCATAAATGGCAAAATATCTAAATCATTTAGAGCATGTATTTCGGAAGGTTTGCACTCATATTCATTTTAAAAATAATTAAGACACTTTAATGTTTTTGACACGTCATAATAAATCGCGCAAAGCACAGAGAGATCACTAGTCTAAAATAAAACAGAGTTCGAATTTGTATCAGGTACCAACGTTACATGCAGCACTATATTTTATTTAGCACAACATTTCCCCCTCCCCACTTCAAAAGTATTGCCAAGTCACCCAGAACGCTTTCGAATAGTCACGACCTATCGAAAAAAAGAAAATATATTATCTGTACCTTCGAGGCCAAATAAGTTTGGTAGCGCGCGAGAATTTTGGGCTGCAGCTATTGAAATGCAACAGCTGGTACTCAATATCAATTTAAAAAGTCGTTAAACGTGTCAGTATGAAATTGAAACTTTTATAGTATTGTAAAAAGTGTACATTGCCTAATGTTTTTTCGTGTTGACTGTATGTTTTGGTGTTCGATGACGTTTTATATTTAAATGTTTTTACAAAAATTTTACGAACACAAAGCAAAATAATCCTGATTGTTAGCTTCCTTGTGTCGAAGTAAGGTAATTTTTAATAGCTGTTTCACGGAAAAGCTTTTATGCTCATGAAACTCCGAGAAATGTACGATGACACTCATCAAAGTGAAGCGTAAAAAATAAATCACAACCAAAAATCTGATTAAAATGTCACGCCAGTTACTGAAAATCTTTTTACGGCAAAAATCATAAATCATGAACACTACACATTCACAAACATCAAACCGGTCAATGAACTGGCCGTACAAGTTTTCCTAAAATCATTGTATATCCAATGATAATTAACTCTTGCCTAATACTTAGTTTCTAATACTTTCATCCGAGGGTGTCATGCTATAAGATTTCACCTCTTGACCTTCATTTGTTGTCTTATTACTATATTAACAATGACATCACTACAAGAGGATCGCAATCTAATACGATTAAACAATAGATAGAATATATTGCTTTGTCCGCGACTCAAACTGAAGTGTTTTTATAGATTATGTACGAGTATTCTAGCGTTGAATAAACAAAGGCGAGACTACACGAGTATTCATATCCTGAGTATTCAGTAATAAAAATCGCTTGTTCAGGTTCCTATACAGATATCCGTTATTGTCCATAAAAATCGATAACTAAAAGAATTTCCATCAACAAAACACCACTTCGAGCGTGTATAGAAAAATCTTTTCACATAATTTTCAATTCTCACGCCTTCCGTTTATCCAATGAAAGAATTCGCGAGCTCGTTTAATTGAATTTTTTCACTTTGACAGATATTGATCGTCGGCAGTTTCAATACCTTTCTGTTTTATTCCACAAATACTTAGAAGCAGTATAATAAATCACTGAAAGTGAAAGCTGCTTTTTAAGCCTTTGAAAGTCTATAAATCATATAATAAATGAGGAGCCTCTGAACTATTCATATTTTTATTTTTATATACAAGAGAATTTTAGCGAACCCCTATTGAAATCAGTGCAGTAAGCTGTAAAACCATTAAGTGACGAGCGATTTGGGCATAAAAGTAAAGTTGTGTGACTATTTTGAACGTTACGGTAGAAATTTTTGAAGTTCGTTCAGAATTTCAGCTTTCTGGATCAGTGAACATTTACTCAAACTGTTTTTGATGAGTTTATTAAAATTCAGTTTCGTTATTAGGTTATAAATATTTATTAAGCAATTTTGAGTAATATAAAGGTGATTTTGTTGTGGAGTTGGACCAATTTACACTTAATTAGACAATGGTAGTAAACACCGTATAGATTACTGTGGCTTCCATTGTTCAGGGTTCAATCTCAGAGTCAAGCAAAGTGTGATTAAGGCTTTATGCATGCTCGAGAGTGGCCCGAGATAGGAACTGGCGATAAATAGCGATAAGCTTGGCTCTATAGCTTTGAGACCTAATATTGCCATTGGCGAACAAAGGGTGTTCAGAAGAGCATATTGTGTGCCTATACCCCGTTCGCTGAATAATACCTACGTTGTTATTTTCATCCTCAAGGAGCTGCTATTGACTAACGTCCATATTGCAAGGTAAAGCTGCTTTAGCGCAGAACGGTTTGAATTTTCGTACCAAGACACCTTTTTGTCCGTGTTATATTATGCTTTAGTGTGAACCTACTGAACCTAGGCCCTTCGTTGGACGAAAGTTTTCGACGTCGGAGACAGGGCGATGCGCCTAAAGTGGAGTCGGGCAGGACATCTGGCTAGACGCGGAGATGGTCGATGGAGTAAGGATTTGACCGGATGGTGGCCAAAGAGGGGGCCTAAGAAACCAGTGCCGTCCAAAAGCGCGTAGAATTGACGATATCGTCAAGATTGCGAGAAACTCATGTATAAGGGAGGCACCGAACCGAGAAGAGTGGCAGAAGAAAAGAGAGGCCGATACCCAACAGTGGGTGATTCCAGGCCGAAATGCTGATGATGATGATGAGGCCCAAATAATGATAGATCAAAAAAAAAATAGATTAATAACACCAGGTTTCATTAGGTATTTCATTAAAATACTTTTATTTTAAGTAAAAAGTTGTTTTATTCTTAATAACGTCAAAATACTGCTAAATCAGAACTGAGATTACCGTGGTTTATATTTTATTGTACTATCATTAAGAATATTGCGGTTTCATATTCTTAAGGACCATGTACACGATCACAAATTCTATTCTCAATACATTTTTTTTTTAAATGCAGTTTTTAATTTCAGTCATAACTCACTTGTTAATCGATAAAAGCTCAAAATATGTATATTATGTGTGTCTTCATGTATCATAAAATATGCGTATGAATATTTTAAAACAAACTAACCGACTAGGTACTTCACACTATTTGGCAATTTCAAAAGAATGCTTAGCTTTCTTATTTTTACCAATTTGTTACCACGAAACTCGGGACCTCACAAACGAAAAGTCACGCTCTGAGTCAATGAGTCAGCGACATCTGGTAATAGTGTGTATTCTCTTCAAGTTGATACCCTTGTCACAGCTGGCCGGAACCACTCAAAATAATTACAATCTCACAAAAATGTCACAAGCTCGGCTCTGAACAACAAAGTAGAGCTGAATAAGTGATGAAGCGAACCAATGATATTTATGATTGATGACTCTAAGTCTAACATTGCGCAGCCGGCGGGCGCGAATGAAAAAATGTTAATTCAATTATAAATGTTAATTTTGAATTAGATTGGTTTTTCACACAAGGGGTGTCGTATAATTAATTCGCGTAGAGGACGTGATTTTTTCGAAATTAAATTAGGTAAAACAACAAGTGTTGCCATGGTTTTGGATTAAAATTAAATATTCTGGAAAATTAATTTAAAAAAAGCAGATCTTCTGGACGGTTTTAGATTAAAGGAAATATTCGTTTTGAGATTTAAGTAAAAAATTAATTCAAGGAAAATTGCTATATTTAACAATCCATCTTAAAAATTAATGTCTAAAACAAACAGAACAGAAATCTCGACGCATTTCCATAAGGACATTCTTTTGATTTCAAATTATTACAAATACTGTGCAACCTAAATGTGGTTGAATCTTGCTGAGAGTCTTCTGCAATCTGTTATATAGACAATGGAAAGCATTTTTCTTTCAGCGACATCTTCTGTGAACCCTTTAATATTAAGACTCTATTTTAAGAATTCATAATTATAAAATTCCATGTAATTTTTTTTTATCGTGTCCTCATTAAAATCAAGTTATAGAATTGTACTTCCAACCCCAAATTGCTTCAAGTAAATCACAAAGATTTATGTATAGGTGTAGGTATTGTACTCGTGTCGAGTTCTCAAATAGGCGAAGTAAGACCTGCCAAAGTCAAACTCTAAAGAGTTTGGCTCACTTTATTGTAACTGGGTAGCGGGTGTCGGTGCCATACGTCACGTTCCCAGCCCGCCAATTTGTCTGTCATTTGCCAAATCCGAACGCGCCTTGAATGTAGACCGAATATCTACTAAATATGTATTCAGTGTTGTCACAAGCCTAGTATAATTCCACATACATTAGATTATACCTTAGGTATATCTACGTGGGTGATTTTTAGTGCCACCATCTTACATAAGCCACCTATGTTCTTTTGCGAGACATGTAAATCAAATGATTTGTATTCACACGTTGGTGTCACAGGAAATTGAGTTTTTTTTTATAATGAAATAAGAAAAAAAACCAGATAAAGTCACGCACATGGGAGGCTTATTAAATCAAAATATGCACACAATTTCGTATTCATTTCAATATCAAAGGTGAGCTAAAGATTGGCATTTGTATTAAACAAAAATATGTATCGTCTTACTGAAACCTTTGTGCTAACTGGATATTTTAGTATAACTAGAGAAGCCAACATTCAATTAGATTTAATATTGTAATTAAAATAGTGTCCTCGTCAAGTTCAATCAAATGGCTTACTGGATGTTCTCGAATCTATTGTGCGCAGTATTGGTAGAAAATTTATTTTAGTCTCAGACGACGTTTGTTTGATAAACTCTAACAAAGTAAGGTTCGCTTTTTAACTAAATAAAGAAAATAAAGAAGATAAAAAAAGAAATTTGAGTTTTTTTTTTAAGTGTATGAACAAGTGAACAGTAATATAAACTGAACTGAGTATAAAAAACTAAATTGTGTGTGAACCCTGTAAACTGAATTGTTTACTTTTATAGACAGGTCCAGCTGATACTGATGTAGGTATAAGTAGAACTCTAATTAATTAAGGGTCTAGGATTATTCTTAAAAAAAGAACAATAATGAACGCCTAATTTATAAAAAATGGAACCGTATTTTTCGTTTATAGTTAGTAAAGTTGAGGACCACAATTAGACAAAGTTTTCGTTTAAAAAGGTTTCAGTACTTTATAGTCTAATAAAAATAGCTTGTAGCTCTTCTGTAGGGCACTTAGCATACCAAATAGGTAACAAATTTATAAACTTAACTAATTAGGCGCTTGCCAGACTGAGTTTCATGTTTGCTCTGAACATCGTAAACTTCTTCTAACTTCCTAATTTGGAACGGTCGTAATTATTGTTTATCTGAATCATTCACAAACTTTGTACCCTTTACAGAAAAGTGGTAATTAAAAACGTAAAGTTGTGGGTTGTGCCCCTTTTTATATCACCAATAAACTAGATTAAATATATTTTACGGCTGTACCGGCAACATATTAAAATATTTTTATTTCTTTTTTATTCGCCATTTTAGTCGATAAAATCAAAGAGAGCGTTAAAGTTAAACACCGTTTAAACTGTATTCTTGACTTTATTGTGTTATCATGATAATTTGGTAACAAGCAGAAAAGTAGACTTCAACGCAATATAAGTTTTATCTCATCTTACGTCTACCCACATATTCTATCTACGTAATTGTCGCTCTGGTCAAACGGTTTATATTTCATTGTGATACTAACAGTTTTTAAACATTAAATCATAACACAGCAAAGGTTTTAACAAAACAAAGGTTCTGTCAGTTTTTCATTAATCCGGATACTAATAGCAACTGACGGAAGAGCTCGTGGCTAAATAAGATCTTTAGGTTAAGCCGTGCTTGCCTAGGTTGGTCTGTGGATGGGTGACCATCCATCACATACCGAGTTTCCTCCGTGGCTCGGAAAGCACGTTAAGCCGTTGGTCCCGGCTTTCATTTGTAGATCTTTGACAGTCGTTACAGGTAGTCGTGTGGAGTGGCTCAAAAAGTCTGACAACCAGTCTTACCGAGGGGTATCGTTTTACCTAGTACTTACTGGGTTGTGGAGGTCAGATAGGCAGTCGCTCCATGTAAAATACAGGTATTATTAGCTGCAGCCGGTTAGACTGGAAGCCGACCCTAACGTAGTTGAGAAAAGGCTAGGCAGATGATGACTAATAGCAACTGACGTTATAAATGCGAAAAAGAATTTTTATTTCAACCTTCAATGAAAACTAAGAATACACCTAAGACCTTAGTTCTAATAGAATAAAAAAAGTGGTAAGAAATTCTATTGTTAATTCTATTTAGGTACCTTAGAATCTAATAAGATCTTCAAATCCTAAGAGAACCCACGTCTCTTCATTCTTATTTAAGCTTTCGTAATAGGTAAGTTAGCTGAAAACCTGAATATTGCTGAACCTGTAACGTTTTTACGTCCGAAAAGGTAGGTTATATGAAGGCAACACTGCTGTTACATAAGGTTAAATACTTTCTAATAGGATCATGATCATATTATGTTCCAAAAACTGTGCACGACCATGTACGGAGCCAAATAGGAACATACATAGGTATGTGTACCTACATCACTTTGCCTCAATTTGCGGTACTCTTCCTTTTATCCGAGAAATTATCAAAGCTAACCGTTTTCCATATTAAATATTAGCGGGGCTGTTGTGCCCCAGTCACTCCATTGGCCGTTATTAGAGTGACACGTTATTTTCGTGAGAAGCGTACATACGTAATAAAGGCCGGGTAGACGCGTCCGTTAGACGGACACGACGAATTGATAAGGGTCGCATCGGAACATTACTCCGACGGACAAGCTAAGCCCCCTTTTTACCTAAATTAGTTAAGCGAAACGTAACTCAATAATATTTTTTTTTTCCGACTACCCTCCGGAAGTTTCGTTATTAATTTTTTCCCTGGCAAACTTCTTTAACTTTTTTTAATTAGCTCCAGGGATTGTGTATCGAAATACCTACTGCTCTTTTTCATTACTTTTTATTTGTTCCACTGAAAATTCATCTTTCAGGATTAATTACGCTTTTATTTATTCTGCTAATGAATTCTGTGCGAACATAGCAATATTCAATCAATCTTCATACTTTCGATGGCGGAAATCAAATCTCAATTAATATTCAGTCAGGCTACGCGGAAATAGAACCAAAATATTCCGAATGCATCTCTGAATAATTTACCAATATTTTTTCAGTCTGCTAAGCTCTCTTCAGTCGAAGAAAGATAACTTCCAATCAAACTTAATGACTTTCTTCACGCTGATTGGCCGTGAGCAAAGTACTAACGAGTCTTGATTTCAACAAACTTCGGAAATTGTTTGCTTATTCAACGTAAGGTAATAACAGCGGGGACACACGATCATTAATTTCAGCAAGCGAAGTATAAAACATTCAGGTTCGCACTATACCCGCTATCGATCTCTTTTGTAATTATTGTGCTCTACATATTTTACACTTTATGGGAGTTGGGTATCGAGTTGTGATTACAATCAACAATTTTGTTTGTGTAATGAAGATTTATTTTTGAACGCATGTGAAGTATGGCTGTAGTTTAATTTGTTCAATTTTAAATGTTAGAGAACTTTTCTAAAAATAGTGTTACAGCTATATTAGACCGATTTTAGATTTTACATAGAAACATAAATTTCCAATTATCTTTTTTTGTATAAAGACATTTCTAAAAGTTCTCTGTCAAATCTTTAGACTTATGTATCCTGCTTATGCGTACGAAGTTTCATTAAAATCGGTTCTGTCATTTCGAAAAAAAATCACTTGAAAGTTTGTATGTAATGCCGTAAGACGTTAACGCTCTTAAGAAAACCCTTGTTCAAATAATTGTTTGCGAAAAAATACGATCATGTGTATTATCCAAGATATTGAACAGGAGTAACAAAGAATTTTTCCAAAGTTCAGAGAATGGCGATTACGGACCATTGAAATACGTCGAACTTGAAATGATTCGATCTTTGAATTTAGAAATGCTTTATCGACAGAATTAATAATGGCCCGTACTGGCTTTACGTCATTCTAATTATTAAAATTATTTTTGTGCGTGCTGAAGAAAAACTGGTTTTCATTTCTCGATGTTTTATAAGTGCCCATGTAGGCCTATGTGGAATAAAATATTTTGATTTTAAATCAATAAAAGGTTACCTCAAAGGAATAAATCAAACTTAAGTTATCTCAAAAGCAAGAAAGGAGCTAAAAATAATAATTAAAATAATTACGTTTTTTACTATATTAATTAGGGAAAGGAATATAAAATGGAGGAACATAAGCATAGTGTTTTTGTATCAAAAGTCGTCTCATCCTTGGTAGGCAAAATAGTTACAGAACAAGGGTAATATCCTGGCATCTTTTTCCAGGTTGGTTTGCAATTGGTTGAGCTTAGTACTGTATAATCGTCGCTGGCGAAATGGGGGACCAAAAGAGTACCTATCCTTCTGCTTACCCCGGGGAGCACTTGGAGGCGTGAAGTAAATTCTATTTACCGAACCTATTTACAGAGATATTGTCCATTAAAAGTAAAACAACGAAATAGCTCTCGACATACCTACAAGCTATTTATTTTCTAAAACAATTTATATACCCAGACAGTTTAATGGATTTCATTATCCGTTTATATCTTTTCGCAAACATAATATGTAATGTTTAAACAAATCAACACGTGTATAAAATTCGAGGTCATGACTTTTAACGTTTGTTTACAAAATAAACTACACAAAATCTGTTTTTTTCCTTGTGGTTTAGGATATGATCCTTGAGAACCTCTTTTATTCGGATTGTGTTTAACAGTATGTTGATACCTATTTTAATTCAAACAACTGTAAAGACTAAAATGCCATGACGACGACTGGCAGCAGTTGTTGCTTTGTTCAGCAGACAGTTGGGTACCAAACCATGCTGATAACCTCGTGACGTAATGCCTTTTTTTTTTTTTTTTTTTTTTTTTTTCTGACCCCCCCCACTCTGGGCGGAGTTGAAGGGAGTGTCAGACTTGTACTGACTAAAACCCATCCATGTTCCTTCTTTGCCCTTTGTGTTCCAGGGCCACGGTATCTCTTTCGAACAGTCCCGCAGCCCTGGCAGGCATCGGTCCTTGCGGACCCCTACTTAGTGACGTAATGCCTTCACCAACGATTCTTATCTTCTTCTTCTTTATCGTGTGGTTAGTGCCTAACCTGGTGTCAGAGCTTTTATGCCGTCCATGGGCCTCTGTCTTGGCTTAATCCATCATTTCAGCCGAAAGACAACCACTGTCGACACATTGACCGGTCCCGTGCGTCTCGCATCCAGCGGATCCCCGCAACCTGGCACCGTGGCTTCATTACCAACTATTTAATACCTGTGAATGCAAAGGTGGCCTATGAAATGCAAATCGTTCTACTATCACAAATTATTCCTCAAAGATCATTGAACATAACATTATCTTTAGACATAATATGGCCTAGGGTATAGGAGAGATCCAAAACTGAATAAGCGGTTACATAAATTAATATCAAAATGTGCAAATAAATTGTTCCGAAATTAGAATTCGTAACTATGTAACTATCGGGTCGGTTTCTATAAAATGACGACCCGTGCCAAACGAAGCTTGCCGAAATAAACTCATTTGCAGAAAGTTATTGGCGAGCCTGAATTTGTGCTGCTAACGATTCCAATGGGATTTGGAGAATTGGGCGAAGGTCTATGTACCTATTACTGTTCGTAGCTGTCAATTGAGTGATAGTTCGGATACAGCAGCGCCAATATTAATTAGTTTGTAAAAAGTCTCTTCCTGGAATTGTACTCCGAAACCGGTTTGTAAATTTCCACAGCTGAACATACATCATTTATCGGGTACACAGATTGGTAATTACAGTAATATATTACTATGTCGTACATTTTATTCATGTTTTTCGCGATAATCGCTTCGTTGAGCTTTATAACACTCATGGGAGAAGATAGGCGTGTTACGCTCGTGACATAAAATCATGAATTTTCCTTGTCATTGTAAACTGTAATCAATTCCCAGCGATTAATAAGCTTAAATTGTTTAACAGGATCTTCATTGTCTGGCTCAAAGTCGATACTTTTATAACAACAAACTTTGCTTAGCCTGAACTAAGACGTGCCATTATAACTTCAAAGTATACTTTCCAGAAGTGCAATGAGTGACGTAAAACTACGGCGTATAAACTGGCTTGGGAACCGTCTATTTTTGAATCGAAAATGCTTTTACCCCATAGCATTTTAGCTAAATTGCTTGTAAGAAGCACAATCAGTATCATCATGATTTGAATAATTTCTTATAGTTATGAAAATATGAAACCGGTATTTTTAATTTTAAAATCGGCGTATACACGTAACGATTGCACCGCGCGCTAATGTTAGGGCCTCAGTTCAAAAACAATTATTGAAACCAAATTTAAATTAGCGTACACCGTGTTATTGAGCGTACAATCATTTCGCGTTATTAGAAAATCATTTGATATTCGGGGCGAGCGGGCGTATTACATAAATAAACTGTTTGCTTTCGGACCGTGTTTGCGCAGGAGGACTATCGAGAGAGGCAACAAACACACGTGCCGTGGACGTGGCGTGACGCGGCAAGAGCGCTGTGGCGTGACTTTCTGATAGTACCTGAAATAAACAGAAATTCTGTGGTATTAAAGTCTGATTTTATGAAATAGTCTTCTTAGTGAAGAAAGCTTATGTTTGTTGAATAGGGTAAAGAATGGTCCTATAGTTAAATCGAAGACCTTTCAATTGCGTTTGTTACAAAATATAGACGATAACTAACTAGATACCTAATTATTGATCTAAACTTGTCTTGTTAGCATATCCAATCTAAAATCATCCATTCATAGTTTATGGGAATCACGATTGCTCATTAACGTATCAGTGTGCATGTCAGGCAATTTCTGGAACGTCATTTGCACTTTCCATTTGCGAGGATGATGAATTAATCGGGAATCTATTATTAAACTTGGCTTTAGGTCACACTAAACGTCGGTTTAACATCAGTTTGGGCGAACATATATATGTACCTTTACAAATAAATATAATTGAAGTGTCTGTTTGTAATATCAAAATAACAGCTTTTTACTGAATTCATATGAAAATATATACGGCACTTATAATAAAAACACATTTTTTTCGGTCAGTCTGTCTGTTTATTCCGGCTAATCTCCGAAACTTCTGGACCGACTTTGATGGATTTTTTTCTGGCAGATAGCTGATATTATAAGAAGTAACTATTTTAGAATAAAAATTAGGGTTTCGTGCAAAAAATTAAAACCCTTGAAATTGGCAACAAAATCCCATTCAAAAAAGAAAGTAATATTTTATTTTTTTATTTTTACGCGAACGAAGGTCGCAGGCAACAGCTAGTATAGAATATGTATAATGAATATCCGAATTCCATGAATAATTTTTTGATGATGGGCACAATTTAATTACAGACGAGTGTGATTTACAGATAAATAGAATTGTATATTTTGAATTGGTTAATGTTCGTGTAGGTATTCTACCTCCACTGCAAATTCCCAAATCACGGTAAGGCGAAACGTAACGCAAAAAAAGAAACAAAAGTGTGAGACGACCCTACGCTCTAAGGCATATTTTATGAATAGTGTCGTCGGGCCTACATGTCCTATATGCAGTAACTATGTAAAATATTCGCGAAACCCACATAGGGGCCACAGCGGCTGATAGCTGATAAATTGAAGCCTGTACGTGACCGTCCGCGAGCCTTTCACGAGATGGGATCATGCTGAGTCAGCGTTGTCGCGAATATGAACACCCACGCCTGGTTGGACACTACATGATATCTGATACTGAATAGATGTCTAACTGTCACTGGATAAATTACGAATGAAAATGAAATATTTGACATGTGTGACTCGCTCAAAGGGACACAGTTTGGACATAAATTTTGAATATTTATAGAATTTTCCAGAGGACAGTGTTATTTCGTTTTTGAGGGTGACATTTTTTTGCAAGATGTCGTTGGACTTTTATATTATATTTGGTAATATTAGGGCTGACACAGACGATGGGCAGAAATTGGAAATCTCGTGCTGTCTGATGTGATGACAGATTTCAAATTTTATTAAAAATAATTGTCTGTCACGTATTTTAGAAAAATATTTTTTTGAATTTCTATTGTAATAATGTTGCCTATCTAAATATTTCAAAGGCATTTTATCACACAGAGGGAACGACTTGGCGTCATCACGTTTAATTGTCAAACCTATTCCACGTTCGTTCAATTTATTCTATTGTTTGTTTTTTTTTTAAGTTTGGCTAGGTCCTAAAAAGCTATGTTAATAGAGTCCTACGAGTGCTATACATTATTTATTTCTTGACCAAAACTTACCTATGTCTTGTGAAGTCGCCAAAGGAGCAATGAATTAAGTTTGACATTATTTATGTATAACCAGGTTACCCTTTTTAGGGTGACCTGTTTAGTGTTTATTGGTAATACATTTACACACACAAATGACGGTCGAAGACATCATTCGTACTTTATCTTAAACCAATCATTTGGAAAATAAAAATGTTTCGAAAGTCTTGGTCAGAATTTAAGAATATGTATTTTATTATTTAATAAACACTCCAAGCGCACATAATATGTACAGTCACGAGCACTGATATGTATATTATCTCTTTTTATTTTTGTTTTGTTTTTACATGTTTCATCATCATCTGCTGATTATTTAATATATTTTTTGTGCTTGTTGTTTGCACTTGTGGCATGGGCCAAATAAATATGTTTTCTTTCTTCTTTCTTTCATTCTTTCTTTCTATAAGCGTAAGACGGTTACCCATCCGCGGACCAACCTAGACCAACACTGCTTAACCTTGAAGATCGACACATGTGGCTGTTTTTATTTAGCCACGGGCTCATCCATTTGAATAACTGAATCTAATTAGATCAACAATGTGTGGCGTATCAAACAAAGTCAGGGCACATAGTGGTATGATTTAGATAAGTCGCTCCGCTCTGCACATTTAGACGTTTCCCTTTGAGACCTTTAGTTTTAAAGAAAATTATTTTAAATGTTGTACCTAATTCAATGTGGGTATTTTTTCTGTACAGTCAATAATTCGGAACACATTAATAAAGTCTAATAAAGATAATCAACTTAAGTTTATCTTGGATTTTAGGTACTATATTATTCAGCCTAATTTAAAAATAGGTTTTAAATATCAGGAAAAGGTTGACAGAAGCAAGCGGTTATTTTAACCAAAGATTTAAAATAAACGCCTGCTTCGCCAACCTTTTATTATTGGTATTCTGTTTTAACAAAAAAGTTTACTGCTACAGTCTAAGTCTGTGTGTTTTTGAGGCTACCGATTGGGCACCCAACTCATTTTTTTCTTACTACTATTCTAAATGCGAAAGTTTGGATGGATGGATGGATGTATTGTTGTTACTCAATCACGCCATGTGCAGAACTTATGAACGGATCTGGATGTTTGGCACAGAGATAGATTATAGTCTGGAATAGCATATAGACTTTATTACTTTTTATCGCGAAAGTACGACCCCGAAGGCAATTCCCGAACTCCAAGCGGGCGAAGCCGATCACATATCAAAATATATTTGCTATTGATTCGAAAAGGACAGACGAACTCATAATTAACTGCTTATGATCTGTCACTTAACAGCTTACTGGCAGAACCAGCGGGTCGTGTAGGGAGCACATCGGTCGCAGCCGCTCAGTTTCTGGTCGAACTAGTCCTCACACGGTGCATTACACCCGGCCACCGCATTCGAGAGCTATTTGCTGCCCGGGATCAGATTAATGTTGCCACTTTTCTACTTGTCGTAACCACCAAACTCTGCCCGACCGCCTTTACTCACTCTATTGTATGCCAAAGGGGATTATTTCTGTTGAGTAGCTTGCTATGTCGCAGTTTTGTGAAGTAATTGGGAAGAATATACTTGTAAACTAATAAGCTGGGTACATGTAGTGATGCAAGGATATGTTGGCGTTCAAATGACAGTGGCAGAGAGGTGTTGTTTTTATCAGATATTCACATATTTGTGAACATTTTGTAACACAAGATGGCGGCAAAATATCCTTGTACTGATTTTTGCTGGTGTGTTAGAATGATTAAAAAACATAGATATCTTATCATATACCTATTTGGAGATTCGTTTCACATTTCTTCATGGACAAACATCGATCTACAATAACAATCAAGCTTAAAAGAATAACTCTTCTGAACAAAGATAATAAGGAATTTCGAGACGACAAGCGAAAACATTAGGTACTGACATGTAGCTTCGTCTTTTTAGCTCGTCTTAGATTTAAATCTAGATTTAGCGTGGGATTACTGGAATGTGAGTCTTTAATACGAAAATACACATACAGTTCTCCTGCTTAACAAACGTACTAAGCATTTTTTATGTTTGTTTAAAACACAACACTAGATGGTTCTTCAACGTTCATTAATTCACAGCTCAATTTTTTAACTCAAGCTTTGACATCCAACCTGTCGAAATAACCTGCTACATCAAAGGGACTGTGGCCTCCCTAAACGTTCAAGTTACAACACTGATAAAATGTCAAGTATCCATCTCTACTTACCAGTTTTTGGAGCTCCGATTTATTTCCACATTTTTTTGGCTGCGGTATCAAATAATCTCATGATATTGTGATAGCTGGGGACCGCAGATAACATGAAAAAGCTCGTTTGAAATAACGTGGAAAACAAATACCTACATTTAGAAACAGCCTCGGATTAGGCACACAATAAAACGAAAATAAGACACCACCAATAAACTCGCTTCTTATTATATAAAACATATTAAGCTAAATCCACTTAAAAGAGAAATTCGGGAGTCCCTAATATTACATTCTAACGGCGACAATAACCCGAAAACATTAAAATGAAAACTTTTATCAAATAAAATACAATTCAACCGTGCGTACGCCGCGTGGGGTAAAAATGCGGTAAAAGGTGGTAAAAGTAGATACATTCCCTTTACCTCTTGCTTCCGTTCACGCGCAGGTGAAAATATTACGTCGAGGTGTAAACGAGCCCCGGCGAGGCCGTTATTGCCGTCGTTAAGTTAAAATTTTCTCTCTTGAATAGCAAAGCGAATGTGAGACATAAACACAGACATTTATGTTATTTGCAAACGAACATCGAGATGAATATTATGTAAAGGTGTGTCTACGGAAAATTAGATCCTCCTTTATAGGCAAATAAGGTGGATGTGTGTTTTTCTTATTTTTTATTGTTGTTAGATGAAGGTTTGGCTCGTATCTGATGTTGTTTTGTCTCGAATAAAAGGTTGTATTGTTGGAAATCATAAAGCTTTCTAGACAAGCGCAGAGAGCTCTTGTACGGATAGAAAACACGTGTACCCAAGGTACCATCACATTATTTTCTCCTGAGACTTTTTGTAAAACACGTTGTTATAAAAGTTTACATGCGGCATGAAGCAACTTTGAAAAAATAAAGGTGAAGAACTTAACAGCCAACATGGTTTCTCTTAAAATTTATTTTTATATTTAGCCCCAAATATTTTGTGCCAGTGAAATAAAAAACAGAAAAGAATTAACTTAATCGTGCAGAAAAAATGGTCCCTAAATTCCTGTTCACCGTTCAATTCACTGAGTCAACTCATATTAACGTTAAAGAATAATAAGTTGTTTCATTTGGTGGGTGGGTACATTCAGTTGGCCAACAGACGTCAGTTCAACAAAACAAGCTGGCAATAGAACAGATTTCCCTAAGGAGTGCTATATTACGACTTTCCATAGAGGAAATGTACGTAAGTGTTCTGAAAAAGTGGGGGCGTTAGTAATTTGATGGTCGAATTACTTTTATGACGGACTGCCACTTCTGTTTCAAAGTAATGGTCTTTGTCACTACTTTGTTGTGGGTGTAATGTGACATCTTAGTATCAAACTGAATAAAATATGAAATTAACTTCTTAAAAATTTTTTTTTTTTTTGTTGTATTTATGAGGAAAGTAATTGTGTAAAAGAAATTCTTCAGTTCAAATTATAATTATACTATCTTTTTCTAAAAGTACTTGTCCATTAACATTTTTATGTTTTTATATGTGCCACGTGTTAATTTACCTATTTTCATTTCGTTAATTAACTCATCATTTTAATTAAAACGAAAACCCTGTCTGAAGTTTTTTTTTTCATTTTTCAAATTATTATAATGAATGCTAGGCAGAATATATATTATATAATAGACAGAATATATAATAGGTAGTAGTTTCATCACGTTATCTTTAATTTCACACAAAAAAATCATGCTGAAAAGTTATGGTGGGAGGTATAATTCATTAAGGCTTTATAAAAACATTGACCTCGAGTCTGTAGGTATCATATACCATCGAATGAACCTAAATAATCGTTAATTAACTTTATAGCAGGGACCATTTTAGAACTTGAGTAATTAAAGGCTTAAAAAGCGGCCGTCTAACGCCTATAGTGTTTCAAAGATACTTCGTTACCCGACATAAAACCTTTTGTGCAGACGAGGTCGAATATGATATTATGAATAAGTATACGGTATCCTATTAATTAAACAATTTTATGAGGACGGGCGAATTTACGTGTACCGTCAATAAAAGGGGTAACTTTTCAGGCACATAGCTACAAAATAAATTCTCAACGCGATTTTCACATGAGTCTGACGCGTAATATGTGAGATACTAAAGATCATGGAGGAGCTCGTGGCTAAATAATAACAGTCGCTCGGATCAATTTTCAGGCTAAGACGCGCTTACCTTGGTTGGTCTGTGAATTGGTGCCGTTTGTCCGTTTGCCGGTTTAAGCCGTTGGTCCCGGCTGTCATTTTTAGATCTTTGACAGTCAGTAGTCAGTGGTCCGAAAGTCTGACGTTCATTCTTAAAAAGGGGTATCGTATTACCCAAAAGTAAATGGGCTGTGGAGGTTAGATAGGCAACCGCTCCATGTAAAATACTGGATTTTAGCTGCGTCTGGTAAGACTGGAAGCCGACCCCAAACTAGTTGGGTAAAGCGCTAGGCATATGATGACTACTGATTATTTTCCTAATGCTAGCACTCAGGCCCTTTCTCTTTTACAAAGAGTGGCAATCTCCGATAAGTCCATAATTCACCACGTGGACACGGTGCTGTATGGGTCGGTGGCTTTGACATGCCTTCGATTTTTTTTATTCTAGGACATGCCGTTTCTTTATCACTGATTTGAAAACGTTCGTCAAAAAACGCTCACAAAGATAGTGTTTCATACACCAAGTATTTTATTGCCTGTACATTTTACCAGGTATCTCGAACCCAGTGCGAGTTCGGGTCGAAGGGTTCAGCCAAGCTCGAGAATAAATTATAGCGACTAAATAGTCCAAGCACTTATGGACGGCCAAGTTTGGAAATGGTATAACCAACGCTCACTTCCACTGGTAAAACTATGTTGGAGAGTACGTCAAGAATGCGACGAACGGTACAGTTCCCTAACCTAAAGATAAAGTCATGTAAACGTATATTGTGCTATGTACTGTACATATTTATTAGATAATATTGAACTCAAGTTTTGTCCTTTATATATATTTTACATACCAGTATCGTATCCATATCCCTTTGTTGTCTGTGATGTGTTTCGTGCATTGTGGCACGACACTACATCGTGTCGGGTCGTAGTTGCAAGACGATATCGCATCGATATCCGACGACCCAACGTGCCACGATGCGATGTCGTATCGTGTGTCGTGCTTTGACCCTTAAGGAATCTATGGTCCACTTATTCAAATTATTTTCCAAACAAAATCTTCATGCCATGAACATTTTAGTAGAAAATCATTTTTGAATTACTTTAAGTGCACCATACACATGAATGTACACCAAAGGAAATACTTTGTGACGAAAAATTTAAAATTTTGTACTTGCTTCAGTGACATTTTTAAAGCAAAGGAATAACGTTCCAGTCTTAACTCTCACGTTAATGTAGGTGGAGCATATTGCTGCCGGGGGAATAGTAAAATGCATGCAAAGGTGATAACTTAGATGCTCCTACAACATGTTTACATGTTTAGGAGTTCAGATTTGATTAAAAAGATTGTAGATATTTCTCTAGAGATTGTTGTCGTTTCGTCGTTCAATGTCTTTTTTAACATTGCTAACAAGAAATCGGATTGACTTCATGCCACTTGAAATTTTGTAGAGGAATTTGTTATGATTAAAGAGTTAAACTTTGCAAGTGAATTATTTTAAGAATCGAACATGTTTGAAGTTTTAAATGCGACTTGAGGTCTACCCTTAGTTGTCGGTGTTTTTTATCCAGTGTGCACGAGTCACCGATGGATTGTCAATGAATGACCAATTGCTTTTTGTGTTAATTGCCTTAAACTGTCCCTGTTGCCAAGTGTGGTGCTACGACTACCATCCGTAGAAAGCCAAGCTGACAGCAACAACTGTGGTGGATATACTTGTACCAGGCTTTTATGGCGCGTCGTCAAAATCGGAACGAATGTCGCCATCTTGTTTTTTTTCAAAACAATGTTACAAATGTTTTTTTGACATGGAAAGAAAAAGGTTCAAACCCTGCTCGCACTGGAATTTTTCTTTCCATGTCAAAAAAAAACAGCTATGTTCCCTACGCAGGGTTTGCGTATAAAATATTAAAAATGTTAGAAATGCTTACCAATAGCTTCTTTTTTTTTTTTTTTTTCGGATGGGAAATCGTCAAATGACCCCCGCCCCCCCCCACTCTGGGCGGAGCGGAAGGGAGTGTCAGACTTGTACTGACTAAAACCCATTTATGTTCCTTCTTTGCCCTTTGTGTTCCAGGGCCACGGTGTCTCTTTCTAACAGTCCCGCAGCTCTAGCAGGCATCGGCCCATGCGGACACCTACTCGGTTGCTGACATCCTGGGCGTCCGGGAGCCACCACGTGACCCCCGACGCCCAGGGCGTCTCCCGCGGCGGCTGGGACGTGAGGTTCTTTCCCTCTCACGTCCCGAGTTTCTCCCCGACGTAGTGCCTCCGCGCGCCATTCGTGCAGGTGCGCGAGGACTATCGCCTCCAGATCCCATGGCGGCAATCCGGCAAGGAGGCTAGCCGCCTCGCCAGAGATCGTGCGGTACCCCCGGATTAGCCTTATGGCTATCACCTTTTGGGGCGCGTTCAGGTAGTGGGCGGCTTGCCGCCTCAAAGAACGCGCCCACACCAGGGCCCCGTAAAGGCCATGGACCGCACGACCCCGCGTAGAGCCTCCGGCAGGAGGTGTAGAGCCTCCGGCAGGAGGAACTTACCAATAGCTTCCTCCTGTTAATGTCATTCAAACGCCAAAAGATCCTTCTGGTACTGTAAACCCATCCCCACCTCATCGATTAGGTAGGATACCAGTACATTGTCAATCCGTTGTTAACAAGCAACACAATAACCCTCCAATTAGTGAACTATTCTAATTAGCGGTGTATAACAAGCTATTGAATTGAATCAAAGTTATTTTTGCCTTCATTGAGGTATCTACCTTAAAATTGTAAATATCCTATCATCTTAATTGAACTTGAAGAGTTAGGCAGAAGAGTAAAATTGAAAACTCATTTATTCAAATTAACGGGCTGTCTTTTGTAACTGTTTGGACGTCAAAAGTTTTAAAAGACGCCCGAAATGCCCACTTCACATTGCCCGGTATTCCAGCTGGGAATTAGAAGTACCTAACAGCAAACTTCCTGGCTATACACCGTGACTTTTTAGTCGTCTTACAAAGGTCGTCTACTCAATGTACCCGACATAAAATAGCTCTAGGCGCGATTTTTTTTTATCTTCCATAATAGGTACAAAGAAAAATAATAATAAAAAATTAAAACTAAATTATGAAACGAATAATAATGATGTTTACGTGTCAAACGGGAGAACATTACCTATCCAGCACTCGATTCCAGTAGATCATCGCTCGCAACAGGGTGTTTTAACTATGTCATGCGTCATAATGCTGAATAATATTTTTATTTTTAAAATTATTAAAATCTCATAAATAACTATTTTTTTTTTATGAATGTTTAGTATTCATTGGATACATGAAGTGGGCTGCCGTTGTAAGACGACTAAAAAGTCACAGTGTATATGTCTCCGACAGATGTAGTGGATGTAGTTTTTCTAAATGAGGGTAATAGTCCTGTCATCCATTGTAGTCATAATTTCTTGACAAAATGACGAGCCCCGTCCAGCACACAATGTGAGTGCGGAGCTGTCTAGCACATGATTCACTAGCTGCAATGTATTAAGTGTCCAAAAAACTCGAAGACCAAATGAACGACACTGTCGCTGTTATTAATTATAATAACCTGTTAGGTCCAACTAATCTAAAAATATCTTCTTCAATTATGGACTACAGCAAGTACCAAAAATAGGTAGGTAATTATATACCTATTGGTAATTATTACTGTAGGCTTGGGTTTTGAACTCAAAACCTTGCATTTTGTAGCAGCGAGTTTGCCCACCAGTCCCAGTCTCCCTCTGCAAATTTGTATCTCTGGTTACATTAGTTACCGTTATCGTGTCACCATTTTGTTTTGCAGGAATTGTAAAATCGTATTTGGATACGCTCACATGGTGCTTTTAACTACAAACATAGATCAAGCACATGAAAAATCATTCTGGTTCTAGGGTCAGAAAATTCTTTGCGCGAATTGTGTTTTACTAGGATTTCTTGGAGAGAATTTTACTGAACAAGATCAGCACATCTAAACCGTGTTCAACAGCAGTCGGTGTCAATATTCCTAAGCAAGGACGACACAGACAGTTTAAATATTGTGCTGGGGAGTTTGATTCGGGATCATATCATCATCACGCCTGTTATCCCCGAAGGCCAAGCAGAGGTGTACCTAATAGCACACCCACATTTAGATAGTTATCTTTAAGTCCCTCGTAATAGAGGCGAGCCTATTGCCCTCAACCGGACACAAATCTACTCGAGCTGTTACTGAGAAATTCCTGATGGAAAAATCCACCCGACCCGGAAATCGTACCCAGGACCCCATGCTCGGCAGTCGCGCTTGCGACCACTAGAGCAATGAGGCCGTCATCCGGATTTCATTCGTGAAATATGACTCTAATCAAAAGTAGACCGACAGACCAATGATTAAGCAGCAAATTTCCACTCTCCGCTCAAGACATTAATTTAGTACAAACAATACAATGTAACAACAACAGGTACAATTATTATCGTACATTCCATTTCCTTTTTATTTTTAATTCCTTGTCTGTTCCGCGACGGATATTAACAACGAGGAACAATGGATGCCAAGATGAATAAGTCGATAGTGTGCGTTTATTTTCCTGTTTCATTATTATTACAAATATTGTAGAGAAAACTATTGTTTGTTGAACTGGAAACTGTACAGGGCTTGTCGGTATGATTGATCAAGTCAGTTGATTAAAGATTTTATCAGTTTTTCTAGGTACTTTTTGAAAAAATCCTCAGTAGTTGTTTCATTTTTGTATGAAATTTCAGATTAGTTATCATAAACATTACTCACGAAATGTGGATGTACTAGCTACGCGTACACCCCTGTCTAACCCTCTGGGACAACTAGGCGTGATGTTATGTTTACGTCTTTATTAGCAAAAGTTCAAGTTATACATATTTAAGAGTAGCCACTTTCACACTTTCTAATATACATAATACAAGCGTAAACGGACCCTTCATGAAGCCGTCAACAAAACATTCTGTACAACGCAAAAATTTTTGCTGGGAAGCAACTTTTTTTTTTGAGGTGAAAAATCACGTTTCACGGAAGCACTCAATGTAATGCACTCAAAACATTGTGCTGATGGATGCATTGAATAGTACGGGGGTCATGGAAGTTTTTAAAGTAAAGTTATAATATTAAAAACTTCATCATCTGCCTAGCCTTTTCCCAACTATGTTGGGGTCGGGTTCTAGTGTAACCGGATGCAGCTGAATACCAGTATTTTACATGGAGTGACTGCCTTGGTAAGACTGGTTGTCCGACTTTTTGGGCCACTGACTACCTAACGACTGTCAAAGATCTACAAATTACAATAAAAAAAAATAAAAAAAACTTGAGTAAAAGTTTGAAGGTATGGTCTAGAACAAAAAAAATATCGTAATGACGGAGACAAAAAGTATCTTTCGTTAAGGGTACGTTTACACCCATTATGACACATTTTTTGTAACACCCTATTAAAAAGCCTGTCAATTTCGAAGCTGTTAAAGATTCTATACCAATTTATTTTGACACTTGGAATATTTTCATTTCACCCAATGTGTATGACATGTCAAACCATTAAGTCTCATAGATAAACACTTGAATATCAAGTAACAAAGACCATTAAGGGTGAACAAACTCGTTATAACATGAGAGGTTCAAACTACAGTTTAAAGATAACTTAGAGTTTTTTTTTTATTACATATCGAATTATCGAGTGAGGTTAGCAAGTGAAAATGAGTCGAAAATATGTTTAAGTTACTAATAACACAACGCCTGTAATCACAGAAGGGTAAGGCAGACATGTAGTACAATATAGAACATTTCGTTTTGCCAGTTATGTTTGTCTCATGTAATTAGGAATTGAACCTGTTGCCATCAATCATGCACAAACCCGGAATCAGGCCTCTCTACCGAGCCCATCTTACGCTTGCCGATTCGCGGTGTCCACTCAAGAACACGTCAACCCCAACGGTCATCGGCTAATATACTTCAGTTTACTTATTCTGACAGCGCTGGTTCTCTGTCGGATCACCTCGTTCTGAATGCGAAGCCCATTCGCCAGTTCTTACATTACTTTTATTTTCTTTTCCCAAAGACAGTAACCGTCAGAACCTTTATGGTTATTTCAAAACCGTCTTTTGAAACTACACGTCAACACAAAAAATCAAACTCACTTACAGCAGATCACTCAATCCATAATCAATAGCCGTGCAACAGCCCCAAAATAACATCATAATCTATCCCCAAATCGTATTTAACGGTTAACAGTCGATAGTTCCTATTTCACGGCGAATAGACGGACGCAATCATTCGCCGACACCTTATCGTCAGCTAGTTAAGCGTTTCGCTGATTGTCGGATTGAGTTATAAATCTCTGACGGCACGCGATCTATCCCTTGAACGTGGTTTAGTGATACTGGAAGTACCACGTGTTGGAGTTGATGTAGTGTGTGGTTTGAATGGGGTCTAAAAGTTTTTTTGTCTGTAAGGCGGAATTGATATTAGCATTTAGAATGTAACAATTTTAATTACGACTATCATGGTTGTAGACCTCTAACGCAAGGTTTTTGGTAGGAAAATCAACACAAAAATTTATTTAAAAATATGTCAAGCGCGAGTAAGCTGCCATGCATGGCTGAATGACTGCCTGAATCGAATCGCGAGGTGTACTAAGATACTTACTACTACTGTACCTTACATTGTTTTTCTTTACCTACATCATCTGCCTAGCCTTTAGTTTTGCCAACTATGTTAGGGTCGGCTTCCAGTCTTACCGGATGCGGCTGAGTACCAGTATTTTACATGGAGCGACTGCCTATCTGACCTCCACAACCCAGTTAGTACTGGGTAATACGATACCCCTTGGTAAGACTGGTTACTTAACAATATATCTTAAATAAGTACCTTTTTGTTATTCGGTTATAATTGTTGTTCTTCAAACCTGAAGATTATACAAAAAAACAAGCGTCTTCTTATCATGTCTATATTTTCAGATTGATTTTGCGAATGAAATAAAAATGGAAAGCTTCCGATCATCGCGTGTCGGTTGTTAAGGAAATGGATTACCTCGTAATAAGTAATTCGTGTAAAATATATTGATAGGGAATTCACTAGAGATTTCTTCCTATAATAAATTGGCATATTTTTCCGCTACTTCGGCTTAATTTAATATGGCGTGAGTTGTGTACATTTCATATAAATTGACTATGATGTTCATAAGGGCTCTTGAAGATAGTCATTATAGCAGGCACTTGATCCGCAGAAGTGCTAATTGCATGGTTTTCATGAGGTTATCTGTAAAGTGTAATAATTACGAACAACTTTTACAGTTCGACCAACTTAAAAATTGTATAAAATATACAGTCGTTGCATACTTTTGCGTCAGCACAAATGAACAAAATGTAAAGGGAATTAATTATTTTTACCCGAATGCAGCGAAGCCCAAAAGGAGGGTTATGTTTCGCGAATTTTTTTAAAATTGGTTTTGTAATTTTACCGCGTTCGGTTTAATTTCTCTTAATTAAATACAGACGTTTCTTATAATTCATATTAACTAAATCGTGAAACTACATACTATTATAACACATTCGTATAGAAAGCGACCTTAATAAAATTCTGATTACTGACACCCAATAGGTGTCACACTTTTTTTTTTTTTTTCGGTTGGGAAATCATCAAGTCTACATGGACAGATATTTAGGTCCGATTTGTTGACTGGTTTTGTGATAAAGTTAGGGTGACACCTATAGGGCTGCGGGACTGTTCGAAAGAGATACCGTGGCCCTGGAACACAAAGGGCAAAGAAGGAACATGGATGGGTTTTACTCAGTAGACGTCTGACACTCCCTTCCGCTCCGCCCAGAGCGGGGTGGGGGGGTGATAAAAAGAAGTGATTCAACCACACCTAGTAAGAGTAAACAAACAACCTGGGAATGTAAAAATATATTTTAAAAGAGCAGTAATACTAATGGGATAGGTAGTTACTGCTTGAGCATAAAGGAAAGAAAATCTGTTTAAGAGCGTATTGTTTGTATGAAAATGCAAATGGGAGCTATAATCTTCTCCCAGCTTACATTAATTTGCATTAATCGCTTAGGATTAAGGTTGAGCAAAGAGAACTAAAAACAGATGAAAGGAAGCCAATAGTGGCTAAAATATTTAACTATTCTTTTTAATTAAAAGTAACAATGTAGTAAGTTAGCCAATTTTAAATCTGAACAACTAAAACATGTTATTAAATGAGCATTTGAAAATACTAAATGTAAATCATAAGCTGAACCTTTTAATTAATTTATAAATGCCAAATATTATTGAAATCATTATGCAGAAACACAAATTCTAATTAAAAATAATTCATACACTGCGATACATACAAAATGTTATATGTTGGCAGATCATCATCATCTGCCTAGCTTTTTCCCAACTATGTTGGGGTCGGCTTGCAGTCTAACCGGATACAGCTGAATACCAGTATTTTACATGGAGCCACTGCCTATCTGACCTTCACAACCCAGTTGGTACTGGGTATTACGATACCCCTTGACTGGTTGTCAGACTTTTTGGGCCACTGACTGCCTAACTAAGATAAGTGTAAGATAAAATGTCAAAGATCTACAAATGACACCCCATCATTCTCCTACCCTTATCCCAATTTATTATTATTGGTCATCCCATCATACCTAACATATAGATTTAAATTTTTATCAATGAAGAATTTTATAACACGTTAGTAAAAATCAGTATCAAAGAAAAAGTTTAATACAATGCCAACGACTAGGTACATAATAGTAGATATAATCCACAACATTAGCTTAAGACGACATTATTTAAACCTCTCATATTCTGCTATGCACGATATTATTATTTACCACATATTAAACGACCGCAACATGTTAATTATTTATTAATTGGTGATGCTGTGTTGATAACATTTATCATTGAAATTCGCTAAAACCATTAAGACATTTAATATTGTTTTTAGTATGCGTTTATTTATTTTTACAGAAAATTGCCGGCTAAATGGTAGCGGAAATCTCCATGGTAACTATTTATCTAAGGAGGAAAATTACGATCCATGTTTCCGTAAATAAATAATGGAAAAAAACAACAACTTGAATCTTAAGCAAATTAATATAAAGCCTTTTTCAATAAAGTCTAATTTTATATAAAGGAAAATAATAAAGTGATGAAGAAAACACCGTAAAAGGAACCTAGAGATAGTGATCTAAAAACGCCATTATGCGCTTAGTAAATGTACTTAATGTTTAGTGCTTTTTTATTGAGAAAAAAAGAAAATAACACTGCCGCTTTGAAATATATAAATAGGATTTTCCACACGTATAGAATCACACCTTTTCAGCCAGATGATAAATATAATACAAGCTAAAGAACAGTGATACTGGCAAAATAATCAACAACACTAGACAAAATTCTACATTTATAAAGGGTGTATGATAATAACTAGCTTATGGCATCGCCCCAGTGGTATCGCCCGCGTAAAATGTCGGTAACGGTCCTACGGGATCATACTCCGGGATAAAAAGTATCCTATATGTTAATTCAGATAAACTATCTATGTGCCAAATTTGATCCAACTCCGTTCCGTAGTTTTTGCGTGAAAGAGTAACAAACATCCATCCATCCATCCTCACAAACTTTCGCATTTATAATATTAAGTAAGATACGTATATGCTGCTGCTGTATAGAAATCATCGACTTCAACCTTCGATAAAACAGTAAAATAAATAATATAATATTATAATATAATATTTAAAATTGTAAAATAAATACAAGTTAGACGCTTCCAGTAGTTTATAGTCTTTGCTTTCCTCGAGTCAGCGCTTGTGCTAATAATCGAGCTTGTTGACTGATAGCTTTATGAAGAGTCTACGTGGTATATGTAAATGATGAACCTATTAGTAACACCATTGTGAACAAACTGCGTAGTGGTTGCTGTACAGTTATTGATCGAGATACAATAATTAGATGAAAAAGATGTTATACGAAACAAAGAATCGGAATGGAGTGTAATTTGATATTATTTTTAATTCATATAGTCATAAAAGGGCGAGATAAACACTCATTTAGATTTAGTATAGAACAAAGTAGACGGTCTATCCGAGCTAAATATCAGCTATTTTCTGTTACTAAAATTAGAAATGTGAAATATTGTTTGTTTGGATGTTTGTTACTCAATCACGCCAGAACAGCTTAACGGATTTGGATGAAACTTGGCACACAGATGATTCATAACCTGGATTAGCATGAAATATGATTTTATCGCGTTAAATGATATGACACAGACGAAGTCGTGGACAGAAACTATGTAGTATAGAAATAAGTTATACTTTCTTACCAAATACATGTTTAATTTTAGTGGCTAGAATCCCAGGATTACACTACCTTGGTGCAGATTTTTAATATCAAAGTTCAGTAAAATTAAATCTAAATTGCTTTTTGTAACAGCTACGGGTTTTATGTTCTCGGGTTTTTATCAGGACCACCCCCTCCCTTGCTCACCCAGGGGTGTCATAAAACTTCAGATTATAACATTATTTTTATTAAATAACTAAAAAAAACGCGAGGCGTCCAATGGAATTGTGAAAACATTATAAATTGAAGTCGCTTTTAGTGTCCGTTTATGTGACCGCGTTGATCTCCTAAACTGAGAAACTCATTTTGATGTGGTCTTCACCATCATTGATAGATTTAGAAATAAACCCTCGTGTTTTGTTAAGTTATAAAACCGCAGTCATAGCCGAAAAAAGAGAAAAACAAATCCAGGGTATTCATAAAATTAACTCTTAAACTGTAAAATCTAGTTCTGCCTGCTTTAATCTGTGAAAGCATGGCTGAAAACAAATTACACGTAACAAAAACAAGACCACAGTAATGAGGTCCACATGGGGGATACCGTCACGACTGTGCAACATAAACACATAGTTTTTAACAAA
Source organism: Noctua janthe (assembly GCA_910589295.1). Lineage (NCBI taxonomy): Eukaryota > Metazoa > Arthropoda > Insecta > Lepidoptera > Noctuidae > Noctua > Noctua janthe. Next base: position 8,928,001 of record OU342561.1, read on the forward strand.
TTCTGCTCGCCGGCGAACTTTTGCGGTCAGTTAATAATTTATATCGCACTCTGATTAAAATCCTCGCAGGGACCTGCTACTGTTTCTTTTTTTCCGAAGCTTAAAGGGACTGGCTGGAAAAGGGGAATTTCAGCGTGGGTAATTGTTAGTTACCTCCTAATGCTAAAACATGGACATAGACTTTAGTTTCATTAATGCAACGGGCATCAGTAAGACTAAATGACACCTAAATGAGGGACGCTGTTGGAATTTCAACTCTGCGCATTGAGCCGATTGTTGAAAATGTGTCACTAGAGGCGTCTAGTGTAACAGAAAACTGCTTATGTCTATTTCAGAATGTGCCATTTATAATGTCACAGGAAATTCATAATGGCGGATGCATTTGAAGTGTATCTCAGTTTTCAGTATTCACGTTATCATGTAAATAACACCGTCCATTTTCACATATTCAGTTACGATATCATTTCATTCAGCTACAAAATAAAGCCCATAGATTTAATTGGCGTGAAACATTTTAATGTTTGTATCTTTTCACTTTTTTAAATCATGAAACAATGGAGTTACATTTTATTTTTCAATAGGCTTATTGAAGTGTTCGATGCCGTTGCAGTATTTCACTGGCGTAATACATGCACTGTGTTACAGTAACGCGTTGCTGTGGCTCTATTCTGGCAATGACTGCAATATGCGTCCGACTGTATGAACATATGGGCACTGGGGAGCTTTCCATCTAGATTGGGAGCCCGATGGCTATGCGAATATCAATTGCTTTAAAAATGTATTGTTGGAAGTTCGCCTCGGATTCCCGGTAAACTCAGACTTTTTCATCGCTATTGACTTGAAACTCTAAACTTTTGAGCTGTTGTGTGTTGAAGAGAAATATAGTTTTCGCTACTTTTTGAATGTCTGGGAACTGAAATAAAAGGGTTTTGGCAAGTTTGCTTTTTGAGTCTGCTGATGGACATTGTGCAGTCGTGGCACTGGTAAAATACCACAACAATATTTTAAATAAGTATTTCAGTATAAAAATATGTCTCGCCCTTTGCCAAGAGCTTTGTTCGCTGACTAGACAAATTATTTCGTAAATTAAAAAGAAAAGTTTTTAGTATAATGGTTGGTCTGAAATTATATATCAAATAGAATAACTTAGTCGGTACCCGGTCTCCATCTAGTAACCAAACAAGAGTATATAGTTTCACAATAACTAGCTTTGAGAATCAGGTCTTCTGTAAAATAAAACCAAGAAAAATAACCTGAATCGCCAACTCTGTTATTTGGAGCCATTTTGAATAAACCACATATTTTACCTTTTGGCTACGTCAATTCAAAGACATAGCTTTTAAATACCTGCAGAGTTTGTTGACCTAGTTCGCTTTTCAACTACGCGAACAAACACATCGGTATTCTATATCTAGTGAATTCTTAGAAAGTTAGCTTGTTTATTCTCTCCTGCAAGTTTTGAGCTAATAATCTGCATCGTCTAAAGTTTTAAGTACTTTTAAACATCGAACGGTTCTCAGTATCGTAATAAGAGCAGTGAACACATTATGAACCGCAGACTATTGCGGTTTCTCATTGCTAAATTCAAAGTATTTTAATGACAAACAAAATTAAATATCAAATCTCATTCAAACCAATTTTCGTTGAATGTTTTTTTTATGTTCTACAAACCCGGATACGTAGCTGTGGATAAACGCCCCACTCAGTTACATATAACCAACTACACTAAAACAACACTAACACAACTATACTAACAAGGTTGTATTTTGTTACGTGTATGGAGAGCCACCCCTATTTTTTTAATTCGTAATTTCACAGGTTTTTTGTGTAGCGGTTGATAGAAGACACACACGTGGCCTCCAAATTTCAATAATTTGGTACCAACAGTTCCGGAGTAAAATGGCTGTGACATACAGACGAACAAACAGATAGAACCATTTCTATAACGGTTCCGTTTTTTGCCATTTCGCAACGGTACCCTAAAATTAAATGGGTCTGAAAGAAGCCACCGAAAAACTTCAGTCAATTCTGCCAGAAGTAGAAATACGAAAAGTTATCAAAGCGACTGCACTTTATCGAGGCCTTCTAGTAATTCAAACTGAGGTATATAGGAAACTTTATAATCAACAGGGAGAACTAACATTGGACATGAAAATAACGAGCACAAATTGTTTACTTTACTGTTTCAACATTATTTTGATGGTATACTAATCAATAACTAAAGTAGTTATACAGAACTGGTGATGCTGTTAAAAGAGGTCAGGAGATAGTGATGTTCTTCAGAAAAACTTGTACTACAAACCGCATACGTGTATGACCAGTTGCAGGAACATTGAAGAAACAAAAGGCGTATGCAAGAATCGTAGCAGGTGTTTTCTGTGGTTTTTCTACCTACTAACTTGGGTAAAAAGGCGTGACTTCATGTATGTATGTTTATAAAGGGTGTTTTTAAATACGTTTAATGTAAGATTTTTACTTTACACACCTCCACGACTCCCGTACTATTCAATCCATCCATCAGCACAATGCTTTGAGTGCTTTCCATCGAGTCCTACCGTAAAACGTGATTTGTCACCCCAAAAATAAAGTTGATATCCAGCAATAATTTTTGCGTAAAGTTACTTAGTTTGATGTACAGACAGAAAGGCAGACGGCTATGTGAAGGGTCTGTTTACACCCTGAATATAAAATGTTCTACTGGAATTTGTAATAACAGTCTTCTAGTCAGCCAGTGTTGCGCAGACTCCACGACAGTTATGTAAGCATACGAGATCCCTAATCTACATTCCACAGCAGACCGAAGGCATTATGAATGTGAGCCACACTCTCGTCACTTGACATTCAGGACGCAATGTACTATGTTTATACTCCAAATATACTTTTTATTCGCATTTATGGTCTCGACGTGTAAGGCAACATAAGACTCCCACACCGAGAGCCAGATTATGTAACTTTAAAGTTCACTATCATAGAATCTTAGGGCACTTGTACATACTATTGTCTGTAGAAAATTGTGTTAACGCCGTGTGAATTTGCAAGGGAAGGATTTTTTTTTTTTTCTAGAAATTGACAACTTACGACTACAAGGGTTTAGATGGTAACGATAAACGAGATGATATATAATTGTATACTTGTTATTAACAGTTTTGTTTTCTCTTGATACCAATTCGTTTAAAATGATTTTATTGCCTCTAGTTACCACATCACGTGACTTATTCATACTTTAAGGTAAGAGAACTTTTCAAAAATTGCCATGTAGCTCAAAACATAACAAAATATGTTGCTGCTACATCACATATTTCCTAACGTTTTGCAACTTTCACAGAAAGAATGAAATGAGTGATCTATCTCACCTAGCTGTTAAATGAAGGTTCCAATCTTACGAAAGGAATTTCCTCTAAGCCACAGAATTCTGCAGCAAGTTTTCACTATCGCCTTACACATGCGATCCTGGTCAATCGCCTGCCATTGACGTGTTCGCTCCCGCATTACTTGATAACGCCGAGTGCATACTTTACCTGTATTGTGGCACAAGCTTTACATAATACCCTGACCATGAGCTCCTATAGAAAATAAGCCGTCACTCAGTAACGGATGTCCTTAAGAGGTGCGATCGCCTTTTTACGAAGACCCAACCCTAATAATTTTACATATTCCTTTTTAGAGATCGACTAAAGTTCTTATAAAAGTAAGAGCATATTCAATAACGTGATTTGGCAGCGTGCCACAGGAACAGGTACGGCTAATACGTATCTGGAAGCGTTTTACCTCTTGTTTTCATTAATTTTACATATACTTGCCAAGTTCCTAACGTTATTTTCCGTCTGTTACTGGGAATAAGAAAATGTTCGACGTGTTTGGGAAAGAATTTTGCAGTTGATCATGTCTGCTATGTATTTTTCTAGTTGAGTAATTGATGGAATTGGCAGACAGCCCATCTGGTTTTCAGTTGTTACTTCTATCTTTTTAGATGCTGTACCTCGTGGACCACATCTGACAAAATTAGTTCCAGCATTGCTTTTCATTTGTCTGTCATCGAAAGGTCAAAGATTGTTGAAAAGTCTTACTTTTCACTTCCACCCGACAGTATAGCTTAGGTACTGCTTGGCAGCAAACATAAATAATTATTGTGGTAAATCTTACCACGTTTTTTGAAGAATCTTACGATCCTACTTATAAATGTGAAAGTTGGTGAGGATGGATGGATGTTTGTTACTCTTTCAGCCAAAAACTACTGACCGGATTTGGATGAAATTCAGCAAACTGATAGTTTATAACCTGGTTTAACACATAGGATACTTTTTATCCCGGTAGTATGATCCCGTGGGACAATTATCGAACTCCACGCGAGTAAAGCCGCGGACATAAGCTAGCATTTTTGTATTTAACTTTTTACTACAAACACGTACTGCTATTTACATTAAACCACAAAAGAGCTCAATATCTATTATGTTTGAATAAAAGCTTGAACATTAATTTAAAAACTAACTCGTTCCTATTGTGTTCGCATTACAATAGCTTTTTATAAATACCCTGCTTTTATATCTGTTAAAGGTTGTTATTATTATTAGTATTTCAATAAACGGAGTGGTCTAAAGGCTTCTGTATTAAACTTTTGAAAGTAGGTAAATGGGTAGAGCGGTGTACAATAGGCAGGCGCTCGCACGAATCTAGCTTCTTTATTTTTCTGACTGACCAAATCCTTGACTGATATGATATATGTACGACTATATGCTTTGAGTTTAAATATTGAACTCGCGGTCAAATTTGACACGTATCTTACTTTTAAAATAAGTCGAATGAAATGACGCGCGACTGCTGAGCATAATATCATGGATTCGATTTCCAGGTCGGCTAAAGTGTTATTGGGTTTTTTCATTATGAATTTCTCAGTAGCAGCCACCCCCTATTACTTGGGACTTAAACATAACTGGCGAAAAGTGGATGTACTAGATATTGTACCTCTATCTAACCCTTCGGAGATCACAGGCATGGTATTAAGTTGAAATGAAAAAAACGTGTTGATTAGATAAAATTATAAAATAAACACGTATTAAGTTACACAGCTAAGAAATCTCGATGTTTCGATATGTTACCATAGTAAGCGAGCGTGACACGGACGGGTCGGGTCACAACTTTAAAATAAAACCTTTTTCCAATTCATCAAAGTAGAAACACGTTAATAGCTCGACAATTGTTTGACAATAGTTCGTGCACTCGGGCATTAAGACCGTTATGACTTGACAACGGCAAGTTTAAGGCCTGTAGCGTTCGGACTCAATTGAATTCCGATATTGGCAGTGGTACAGTATGGTAAAGGGGCTTATACGTTTTATTGATTTTCATTGGGGCCAGTTGAAAGCGAGAGAACGCCATTTTGTTTCAATTTATTTCATGCTATAACTTACGGTCAGTTACTTTATAACCTAATCATAGCAAAGCACTATACGATTCGTGGTGGTTAGCGTCTTGGTATGTACTACAGAAAATACGGAGCCCGTAAAATTTTGGTCTGGGTGGTTCATCACTAGCCTTTTCCCAACTATGTTGGGGTCGGCTTATAGTCTTATTAGATTCAGCTGAATACCTGTATTTTACTTGGAGCGACTGCCTATCTGATCTCCACAACCCAGTTAGTACTGGGTATTACGATACCCCTTAAGACTGGTTGTCAGACTTTTGGGCCACTGACTACCTGTAAAGACTGTCAAAGACCTACAATTGACAGGCAGGACCAACAGCTTAATGTGTTTTTCGAGGCACGGAGGAAACTCGATATGACCAACCTAGGCAAGCGCGACTTAACCTGGAGATCGAGCCAAGCAGATGTTATTGTTTCGGCCACGAGCTCCTCTTTTGGTCTTAGGTTGAGACTTAAAATTACAGAAAAAGCAACCTTCAAAAATTGTAATTGTAAGTTTTTTTTACAGAAAAATAACGGAATGAATATGCATTCAACAACATTGTCAACATAGAACCACTTAACAAAACAGGGGTACACAGCAAGCCTACGGAAAATAGGCTAATATAAAAGTCGTTTCCGATACGTTTGTGATAAGGGTGTTCGTGTAAGCGGGTCTTCAATGGCGCGATGGGCGCTTTCACTTATCCATGGCGACGATAGCGCCCCTGGCGTCAAACCCGAGAAACGTTATGTAGGAGTCAAAGGTGCCTCTCAAGTCATAAGTGTCGTCGATGTTTTGATTAAGGGCCGATTTGATAAGGGGTTTAGATTAAAGGTGAGAGGAAGGAGTTTGTGTGTCTGATGGGTAATAATTAAATCATCATGAGAAATATTGTTAACTAGCTCTTTGCCAGGGAATCCGTCCGCGTGGATTTTGTAAATAAGGGTGTTCGTGTAAGCGGGTCTTCAATGGCGCAATGGGTGCTTTCACTTATCCATGGCGACGATAGCGCCCTAAAACACACCCTACCTTACACCCTCTTAAATTATTTTTTTGGAAGAAAATAGATAAATATATAGTAATTGCTTTAACCAAAGCAATTACTATTTATCATACAAACTGTCAGATACCTACGGCACACAAGAAACCTACTGCCTAATCCCTCGATCTTCTACCAATAGTATCATATTATTATTGTATTCGAAGTTTAATATTAACTCAACCCAAAATTCCTAGATACATACCTGCACTACCAAAAGTTTAATGAAAATGTCTAATACCAACTTTGAAATTTGTAATGCCGTATAATATTCATATTGTAGTCTATTTTACTTGAAAACAAAGCGTAGTCCCATTACTGGCGCCCTGGATTGAAATACACGGTGCGCTCAAAGGAGAATATTCAAGTTTGTAACAAGCAAGACAATTTGTAGAACAATCTCAGACAATTTCGCGATCGGACGTCATCAAAAAGTGGACGAACAAGAGAAAACACCATGTACAGTCAACAACAGTGATTTGAGAAACAAATAAGGGTACCGTGATAAGACTCTCAGTTTACATTCAAGTATTTTCATTGTTACGGAACAAAAGGGACATCGTTGTTTGAAACCTGTTTTGTGTAAAATGGCTAACACTCCACAGGAACTAAGAGAGCTTATTTAGGAACAAAGTGACGGGTACACTCGAGTGTCAAAGAATTTGCTAGTAATTGTAATAACCCGTTACGAGAACAACCATTCCGTTGTACTCTTACTTTACTTATTTCATCAGAGTAAATGTTTACACTGAGTTTTACAAATATTTGGTTTCTAGTACATTATTTGGCTTGTGAATTCCGACTACATTTGGCATAGTTGCGGCTCCAATGGCCCTTCACAGTTTGTTGGAAAGGCCATGAAATACGATATGAGTGGTTTCTCAGATCCCAATTAGCCATTTATATTCCAGAATAGCCTATAATTAAAATCTAGGTTGAACGCTAGCGCTAATGGAAACGACTGGGTAAGTGGGTACATAGAGTGAACATAAAATTAATACTGTTGTGGAACTGAATTACATAGGCGGAGGGTTGTTATGTCGTATAAGCATCATTATCATTCTTATCAGTCCGTACATAGTAACAACAAGCAGTTCTTCAGTATTTTTGAAGAAATAGTTTCATAAAAGTTATTTATTTGGAGAAGAAGTTCTCAAAAACCAAGAAGACGCTGTTTAGGAATAAGTAGCATAAATCTTTTTTCTCTTTCAGGTGTGTACATTATTTTTAAATTATGAATCATAATAGCAAATATTTTATTTACCTTCTCTCTTTCTTTACGATCTTCTAATACGATAATTGAAATAGTGCCTACATAAATAGTTGAGTAGCTTTTGTTTTTTTGCCTAGTAAGTTTTAAGATCTACCCAAAATACATAGTACAAACGCGTTTTGCGCGGGTATGTTTATAAAACCGAGATTCTGTTATACAAGCTCTCTTGCCTTTTGTATTATGTGCCTCGTAAAACATCTTATAAGGCCTTCTAGCTTACCGAAGAAGCTTTTAATAATAATATAATTTTGTCTTTCTTTTCGAGTACTAGACGTACGGCAAAGGACGTCGAGTACGGATATATTGCGTCCTACAGCAACCTCATAAGCTTTACGATATCATCTTACTTAAATTTTATTACATATCGTGAGTGATACTAGATGCAATAACGGGAACAAGTACTAAAATAATGTACAGAAGTCCTAGCATTTTTTAAATGAAAATATAATTATCGCAAAGCATTTTAGTTGATGCGAGTCGCACGGGAGCGGTCAATGTGGCGACACTTGGGGGAGGCCTATGTCCAGCAGTGGACGACTTTTTTATGAAGATGATGATGATTTTAGTTTAATTGTTTACACAAGCACACTCAGTAACATCCAATATAATACATTCTTAAAATTATGAAAATACTATACGTGAAACGGGTATTTTTAATTTAAAAATTGCCATATTTACGTTACGTTTACATCGCGCGCTCGTGCTAGGGCTAGATGCAATATCGTGAACAAGTACTAAAATAATATACAGGTGATTTCAAGAATAGAACGTAGGTGTGAGTGAAATAAAGTACCTCCTTTCGCGAGTATAAATTATGAGCAGGTATCGTAAGCCTCAGGGATTAAAGTACTGCCGTTGTTCATTTTAAGACATCCTAAAATCTGGTTAAAGGCGTATTTTACGATGATATCAGATGGCAAACGGTTTAGTCGCAGTTTATTCATAAATCATTCATGAAAGAGTAGGTATCACATGTATTCCATATCAAATTTTAACCATCAAAGTTGAAAAATATCTAGATGGATAGGTACGTGATAATCAAATTTTTTTAATAACACACGTCAAATGTCAATTACGAAGCCTTATTGAAATTCAATTCTGTAAAAATGCTCTTGTATGAAATGGGTTTTTCATCGGTTGACTCAAATGGCTATAAATTTGAAAGTTACATGTTAAAGTTGAATATATATTGAATATTTTATATTGAATAGTGGCATGTTTCTAAAACCGTGATCAATTCAATCAAATTGAATACTTATAACTATACTATACTTATCTCTGGAATCCTTCAAAACGCACAACACGCATAATAAGCGCTTTGACGTGGAGTTGCGGACGCCCGTTATACAATACAATAAAACTAAGAAAAATGAAGTTTTATTTAATTTTTTGGTATGTTGTAATTTCGTGGATGTTATTCTGTTTTTGTTAAAAACACGGAGTTTCTATTTTTTGGTTATAATTTGACTAGATAAAAAAACAAAATTTTCATAAAAATATACTACTTTTAAGTCTAGTAAATAAATTGTAGGTACTAGGCCGCCGTTTATCATAGTCAGATTTATGAAAGCACTGACATAAATATACAGGCTGTCTTTGTTCTACTTTTGATTTCAAAGGAAACATTTAAAGGGATTTTGCCTAGACTCAAATAATGTAAGTTATTTACTAGCAGCAGCTTTTTGCTAAAGAATATCTCAGCGTTTGTGTAAGGACCAACTGACGTAAGACCCGAATTTTCTCTAACATTCGCCTGATTTAACTCTTAAACGTCTGTCTTATCCGTTTAAATACGTTAGCGAACCCTTTATTTTATTTCGAAGTTAAGGGAAAATCTGTCCGATGCAATATTAATTTGATGGTAGAAAAATACCCACATTTGGCCAATATACTCGTACATAGTGTAGGTAGTCTGTCTAAGCACTATAATACTGTACCATCATTACACACAATGGCTCTTGTGCATTTATACAACGTAGTTTGCTTGCAAAGAAGGATTCATCAAGCTAACAATAATAATTTTAATTATAACTACTTAGCAGTGACAGTCTGCTAAAATATCGCGTTTCACAACATCTCTGAGGATCTTATGGAGTAATAAACTCTTTATACAAGGTCAAACTAAATTAGCTAGCCAAATTAGTTACCTTTTTCTTATGTTTACTTTTTTATCTAATTTTTGTTTTATTGTTAATTCAACCATTTTTTTTCGTTTTGTCCTGTGTGAGTCTAATAAACTTAATTTTATATTTTCTAGTGAAACTCCACAGCATAATATTATTAAATACTTTTTTTTTAATAAAAAATGAATAAAATTATGCATTATTTATTTTTATATTATATAACTACCATAACTTTGGTCAAATGAATCAAAATACGAACTTTAATAATTAACTGAATGAAATGTTTACAGCAAGAGACGTACGTACATACATAACATCACGACTGTAAACCCCGAAGGGTTAAGCAGAGGTGTACCTAATAGTAGACCCACATTTCGCCACTTATGTTTTAAGTCCCATGTATTAGGGGGCGAGCCTATTGCCATCGACCGGGCACAAATCCAGACTCCATGGCTGCTACTGAAAAATTCCTAATAGAAAAATGTTATTGGGAATAACAATTGCCTGACCCGAGAATCTAACCCAGAACCTCATGCTCAGCCGTCGCGATTGCGACCTCTAGACCAAGGAGGCAGTCCAAGAGAAGTAAGGCAGCAAAAGCCTTTGTAGGGCCTTTGTATTGTATAACGGGCTGGTGTTCCCAACTCTACGTCCAAAGCGCGTAGGTATTTTGCGTACGATAAAACCGTGACCTACCCTTAATAGCATATCAACAATGGTTGATACTTATAATTTCATCCATTCCCTTCCTTTCACCTTAAACCTCCGATTTTGTTCCCAGACCCCAAAGGCTTTACACCGGGGCCCCGTAAGTAGAAACATTTATTCCAAATTTGATCCACTTAGGAAAGTACAGACCCATAGTTTATCCCTTGTAAATATGTAAATACATTTACCTTTACTTAAAAAACCAACGCGGGGCTGTAGTTTACATCTAAGTATCTTAACTTGGTTTTTGCGATTTTATTTGGGTGAGTTTTTTCATAATTTAACCTCAGTGTTTATTGAGCTATCTAAATGTTTATCCGTGTTTATAGAACAAGAAAAATACACGTAAACTTTTAGAATGGCACACACGGCAAACCTATAGACCTTTCTTTTCGTAGAATTTATAATCGTTATAATGAGAATTGATAAATGGTCCTCAGTTAGATTATTCCATCAGGAATTACTCAGTAACAGCCACGAAGTCTGAATTTGCGCTCAGTTGATGGCAACAGGCTCGCCCCTATTACATGGGACTTAAACATAACTGGCGAAATATGGGTGTACTATTAGGTACACCTCTGTCTAACTCTTCAAGGATTACATGCGTGCTGTTATGTTATGATAAATGATAAACCGGTTTTTCCTACCGGCCGATGAAGGCAAAACATAAAGAAAACTGAAAAAATATGGACGTTTAAAAATAGGTTAATTAAGGAAAATAATCTTCCAAAAGTCCCATAGCCAATGCATAGACCAATTAAAGGGATTTTCCAAAATAACATCACAAATAAATTATTTAATAAATATTCAAGAGTTTCAGTAATCATGTAAATTAAATAAAAAACGTGCTCGTTGCAATGGCGGGTCGAGTAGGCGGGAGATGCCGCTCCGTCGCACCATGACTAATTTGCAGGAGCATTTAAACTACTTTACCGAGAATACTTTAAGTATTTGTATAGTAACTGTTAATGTCCCACTTTTAATTTATGCGCTATTAGCTAAACGGGCCATTTTGTGGTGGGGTAGTTTTGTCAACATTTTATAAACAAAATAACGTTCTTTACAGTTTAAATTAAATAGTTTCAGATGTTTTTTTAGCTTTATGTATGCTTGTCGTTATTCCATATTCTTTTAATTTTTCTTTTTTACTTTTATCGATTATATTTTCTCATAACATCGAATAGACACTCAATATTTTGCAGGCGTCTTCACGTTTGCATACTTCAATCGACTTTTTTCGTACACAATTATTTTTGTGTAGGTATGCTCAAGATGGAAGATATATTTCAGGTTTACGTTCAAGTTCTTCAATAAAGCACTATGTGCAGAACTGAAGAATGCCATAACAATGAAAAAAAAAAAACCTATTATGATAACAGTTACGTACGATTATTGCAAGGGAACGGTTCCACTTGAAGTCACAAACAGACATCGTATATAACGTTTTCAAGATCCGCGGCACTACTTAGCGTGACAGTCTGCTAAAATATCGCCTTTCACAACATCTCTGAGGATCTTATGGAGTAATAAACTCTTTATACAAGGTCAAACTAAATTAGCTAGCCAAATCAGTTAGCTTTTGCTTATGTTTACTTTTTTATATAATTTTTGTTTTATTGTTAATTCAACCATTTTTTTTTCGTTTTGTCCCGTGTGAGTCTAATAAACTTATTTTTATAGTTTCTAGTGAAACTCCACAGCATAATATTATTAATTACTTTTTTTTTAAAATAAAAATTGAATAAAATTATGCATTATTTATTTTTATATTTTTGGGACAACGACCGCAGTGTATGTACTTGAAATATTAGTTTGAAAAAAAAACCCATTAAATCGTAATATTTTTTTGTTCATCACGTTTAGATATTGCCACGTATAAGGAGCTTATTCAGCCCGCGCCTTAACCCGCGTGGATTTCGGTAATTGTCCCACGGGATCGTACTACCGGGATAAAAAGTAACCTATGTGTTAATCCAGGTTATAAACTGTCTGCGTGCCTAATTTGATCCAATTCCGGTCAGTAGATTTTGCCTGAAAGAGTAAAAAAACATCCAGACATCCTCACAAACTTTCGCATTAATTTATAATATTAGTAGGAAGAATTATAATATTCTTATTATGTCTAACCTACCAGACGAACCAAACTGCATACAATACAGTTTTGATCTTCTAAATATTCATGTCCATTCTGCAGTAGGTTAGATAGTTGCCTACTTTTGACGAAATAGTCATTTCTAAAACATAATTCCCAGTGCTCGAATGGTCTAGATAGACTTAGTAAGCCTTTAGTCCGGAACTCCGCAGTGTTCCAAACGTTACCGCCACAAAGAGGCGTCATCCTCGTCCGATAGCATAATATTCTCTTCAAGGCATTAGATCTATCTAGACCAGGGGTGTCCAACATAATTTTATGGAGGGCCAAGTTTAGATTTTTTGTAACTGCAGCGAGCCAAAAGAAATGCAAAGTGATCTCTAAGTTTAAATAAAACCAGCTTCGCTGAAATGGACTGCGATGATCAGGTCTGCTTTCGCGGGTAGGTGAGGTGGTGAGGGTTGGTAAATATGACGCGGGAATAACTAACTTAGGGAGTTTTTTTAAACAATGTTTCCGCAATATTTATTTATTTATTTATATGGCACTTCAACGAGTTACTCACTAAAACATACATAAACATAAATAAAAAAAATGGCCTGTGTACATTAAACTGGTGGTAAATAAAAAAAAATATTTAAACAAAAAAATATGTATAAAAGAACATAAAAAAGGCAGATAAATAAGAGAATGGAAGTTAATGCAACAAGTTATCCGGTGTCTGATATCACACAGACCTCTCGAGTTGGTTATTTGATATTGATTTAATAGTTGTCTTATAAAATTTTAAATAGCTTGCGGGCAGGATGAAAGACCTATGCGGGCCGGTAGGTGCCCCGGGGGCCGTGTGTTGGACAGGCCTGATCTAGACCCAGCTATACCCAGCTATATAATGATACTGCGCTGCTTTGTCTAGCCAGCCGTTTGACGGACCTGGGATGAACATCCTTTTATCAGCTGCCTTAGGAGAGTTTCTTGGAGATAAATTAATCGATTTCATGGAACTGCTGCCTTTTACTAGAATAATTTATATATTTTTTTTCTATTTTAAATGTTTTTATCTAGAATTTTTTTAAGAAATATTTAAAAATATTAAAAATTTGACAGCACAGGCTACTAAAATAAAAATGTGGAGACAAATAAATAAGGAAAGAATAATTTATTTAATTAAAGTATTACAAAAGTGTACATTTAGGGTAATTTCTCATACAAAGGTATAATTAGTGCATATAAGTAAACTATAACTAAAATATATTTTACTGTTGCAAAAAATGTTAATGATGAATTCAAATGTTTGGTACCGACCTGCCCGATCTAGGCTTATTTAAACCTATGACTCAGCCCATCACTTCACAAAGCACAATTTAAATTAGGCCAATAAAATTATAAAATAAAACTAATCTATTCATAACTATAACAATAATCAAATTAGTAAAAAAAAACCTAAACTAACTTAAGTAAATATCTACAATTAGATATGAGGGGATAAAATAATCAAACCTGAACTTCTAGAAGTTTTTCTGTGTCTGTTTAATTAAGTATTGCTAAGTAATTCGATATTACAAAACTACATTTTTTTAAACTTATAACTATAGAAGTTAAGTATATGTAGGGGTCCGCATGGCCGATGCCTGCCAGGGCTGGGGGACTGTTCGAAAGAAATACCGTGGCCCTGGAACACAAAGGGCAAAGAAGGAACATGGATGCGTTTTAGTCAGTAGAAGTCTGACACTCCCTTCCGCTCCGCCCAGAGCGGGGGGGGTTCCATTTGATGATTTCCCATCCGAAAAAAAAAAAGTATTTTGTTGAGTCTATAATAAAGAAAACATGAAAGGGGGCTAAGATAAATTCTATCTAAAACTAAAACCACTGTATACAATCATTTTATACAATCACAAATTGAAATCGTAAAACTATCATTTCGAATGCATAAGTTTTTCGTGGTGAGATTCTTAAAGATTCATGACAAGTTACATATCCCCAGAAAATTGAATGTTCTCAAAATATTATCGTCATTCTTTTATCCAAAACTTTCTGCTATCGAGCTCGACACATGTTATTATCTTGAAAATTGTCCATAAATAAAAGTCGTCCTTCGTTTGCATATTAATAAGATGAAAGAAAATTGAGTCTGCATGCTGTGGCTTCTATTTTTTGCTACGGGCGATACGGAGCAAGAGGTTTTCAAACATTTTTCCAATATTCCTTAACAATGGCTACGCTGGTTGGCTGGTGTATCATAATTAAGCCAAACATAATGTTCTATTATAACAGTTAACTTATCTATTAAATATTAAAGTACCTATCTATCGTTAGAACCTATATTCTAAGTGAGTAATTAATTAGTTACAACAATAACACGTCTCCAGCCGTTATCAAGAGTAATTATAACTTATTACGCCAATTGATTTAAGTGTGCATCACTATTAGGAACTTACTTACTTGTTGTTTACATCCGTGACTGATTTCCTCGCATAAACTTTGAGTGTTATACCTAAGGAAGTTATTCGGCTCGGCACGTTTGACACTGAAATATGATGGCAATTTTCAAGCTGCCGAATGTACCTACCCGGTTGGCGGGTGAAACTCAGTCAATCCTACTGTTTGTCGATCAACACGCCTCGTATCCGGCGAAATTGAAAATGTTATTTGATTCTGAGGTTAGAATTTATTGTAGTCAACTTTTGATGCCAATGACAGATGATATTCTTAACTGGGAGTGATTTATTTTGGGAAGTCTGAAAATATCTTGACTTTGTCCAATAAAACTAAAAATAGAAAAGTCTTTTCAGACATTATATAGTTATTGATGTTTTGACTCGTTGCTGATTTAATTTTGTGCATATAACGATAGAAAACAATTAAAAATTAACATATAAATAGAAAACAAATGCAAAATAGAAGGACAATCGTGTAGAATAATATCACATCTGATTACCTAACCAAACGGCGCTGTACAATTAATTATACAGTCCAATTCGCAATACATACGATAGCTGTGTACCAATTGCATAAAATAATACCGAAGTCAAATGGATAGATACTCATAAGCAGGCTGTATAGAACGAGTATTTTACTGTGTTCCAGAATCAATTCTGCAAAATGATAATTTTATTCATAGAGTTCCCGCTAGAATCGTATCGCTTACTTTGTCCGTGATTCGGTTGAGAAATATTTTATGAAACAAACGTTCCCATACGCGTTGCTAATGTGCTAGTTTCCCGGTCGAGTGTTCTCGAAAGGGTAATGAAGGCAATTATCAAGTTTTTGTCCGCGTTGGAGTTATGTAATTAATGACTGGTGGGTGGCTGTCCTGATGAGATCAGGATAAATTCTACATACCTACAAATGTACACTATGCGTTTTAGGAAAGTTTGGTTTAATTAAATTCAAACAAACGTCAATTAGGTCTATTTTAGTAAAAGATTAGTTCTTTTAATGTTTCTGCGGCTATTTTAGGTTAGTCTACTACTGAATATGCTTAATGAATAAAACCATTTTGAAATAAGTTGTGAATATATAATAACCTTACTCAAACGATTTCGTTAATGAACTATCAAACTGAAGCCGCGACCTTAATATTTATACTGTTCAATAGTTACTATTACCGTGTCAAAAAGAAAGCTTTTGAATTTCGTTACAGAAATCAACAATAACTTTATTCAATTTACGATCGAGACATTTTCTGAGTTGTAAAAGAAATTAGTTTCACTTGAAAAGAAAAGTATAACATTTATCATTTTCATAGTTAATTGAAGGATTTTTCAGGTCAAGTTTTGGAAGACGTTGATATGTGGCATCCTATTTCACTGGGCCTTGTAAACAAGAACAGCTATCAGTCAGGCTGACCTCATATGGAATATAAACTAGGTACGTACATATATGGCATAAAACAGGCAACAGAAGTAAAGAATGTTCTCGAGGCACGCCCATGAGTAATGACAGGCATCGCTCTCTCGGTTCCTTATGAACTGCAGTAAATTTGTGTCGAACAAAATTTCACTCGTTCTTCCCAAGCTAATAGAAATTTAGGGAGACGTTCCAATATTGCTTGTAAGAAGTCCAATTTGTCTAGATGCCGTATTATTAAACTTACGAATGATAATATACAGGTCACGTTTGTATTCCTTGACATGTAGGCCGTCTGAGCACCTAATGGAAGCATAATATTGCCGTTTAATTTTGGAGTGCATTAATAAAGCCAGCAAGAAGTTGGGCCTGCTGCCAAAATTGCTGTTTTGCAATTTACCACGAAGTATTTTTATTATGTCATAACATTGGCCTTTTCAGAGTAGATGAAGAATTATATAATTACTTTCAATGATCAGGGAATTAAGTTAAGAAGTATAGAATAGTATAGAATAGTATAGAATAGTATAGTTAAGAAGTATATAGAATTAAGTTAGGAATTAAGTTAGTAAGTAGTAGTATCTTTTAATCAAGTGTGATTAAAAAATATGTATTTGTGTGTGTGTGTGTGTGTGTATGTGTGTATGTTGTATGTGGTGTATGTGTATGTGTGTGTGTTTTAGAAAAGGGTTCTATAGTGATAGAACAGTAACCCTTTTCTACTTGATCTCGAACCTTTGAACAAATCCATTTAAAACATTACGGTAAGGTATGATGAAACCGTACAGTTCGCACGCTGACCAATTAACCAATTCCGACAAAAAAGATGGCGGTAACAAGTGTCAAACGTCAAAAGTGCCAGTGGCATTGCTTTGTGCAGTGTTCGCGAGAGTGGCGTTTTTTACTTTTTAACTTGTCAAATAGACTCATATAGCTTGTAGCGGAAAATAATGGGTTGTTTTTTTTTAGGGGACATATGAGCGGGTTATTCGTAGCCAAGGTTTTGCCAGTTTGCTTAAAAGCGTAATTCAGTCAAAACTGTATTCAATCTTTCAGTATTTTTACTAAATAAGATATTATCATAGTTTTTGTAAATGTTACTGTTGTTTTTTGTTCATTTTGTTACCACTACTGAACAGTTTTACAAACAATTCTGCTAAAATTACCGCTCAAAGGTGCTAATCACCGCAATCGGAAGACTACTTAGTATTTGTAGCTTATTTGTTGGCAGTTGAATAACTTAGTGGCTAGCAACTATACGAAGTCTTGTCATCCATTCGGCAGAGGTACAAAACTTATATTTTCTCTCAAAAACAAAATTGTACATTCATTTTAGTAGCGAATCATTTTGATGAGTTAAAAGTCATCAAAATGATTCGTCACGTGCATAAGTACTTAAAGTGTAACTAAAGTAACTAACGATTTGATGTCACTGTGAGCTTGTCCAATTACCAATATTCGGTATTATGCCACAGAATGCAGCAAAAGAGCACACCCGTGCGATACACATTCCACGAAATTGTGAATATCAGTCAAAGTGAATCTAATTACTTCATTTAAATTTCCGTGTGATCATAATCACCGGTAATTTTCTATGAAATACGTGGAACCAAGCTCACAAATTATTGTTTAATCAGTCCCAAAGGAAATGCGATGCGTCAGCCACTTAATTTGTTGTGCAATTCGATAATTATAGGTAACTGGAGCGTGATTGAGTGCCTAGATACTAATTAAGCTAGGATATCTGACTATAGATACGTCATTATCTGCGTGGAGGGCTCGACCACTGTGAAATGACAAGACACAAGCTCTATAGACTGAAGAGGCATTTGGGGCCTATTCAGTGTGTATTATCGTCTATCGGTTTCCACCCAGCTCACAGGAGTGCCTACAGTTGGTTTGTTCTCCATTGTGTGCGGTGGTTAGATCTCAAATAAGTGTTATTATATTATCGCTCTATTGGTCTCTCCGTTAGATAAGGCTTGTGGAATTGGGACTACTTAAATTATATATTTTATTCAAGTTTCATTCAACTAGAAACATTTTCTTGGAATTCTATTCGGTAAGAATATCCTCAACAAATAAGCAATTCAAAGGCTTTGTAAAAGCTTTTAAAAAAATTATGACGAACACAAAAAGGTAGGTTCTCAATAATCTCAACATTTTTGATCTATATAAGTTTTAATCTCATATGGGAACTACATATCTGGAAGCTAGAGACGAAATTTAATAG
The DNA here is from genome assembly GCA_910589295.1 of Noctua janthe. Classification (NCBI taxonomy): domain Eukaryota; kingdom Metazoa; phylum Arthropoda; class Insecta; order Lepidoptera; family Noctuidae; genus Noctua; species Noctua janthe. The sequence goes on from OU342561.1 coordinate 8,946,723, forward strand.
TTACGTCCAGAGAAAGGGAAACTGGTGGCCGCAGCCTCCCCAGAGGGCGAACATTTTGACCGTAATCAGCCTAATGGACAGACCCTGTGTCCGATACGCACAAGAGGTTCTATTCAACTGACACTTTAACAACCTTATTTTGTTTATACACACTTACTTAGTACTTTAGTGCGGTTGAATGATACTCAACGTCGTTAATAAACCAAGTTATTGGCTAAGAGTGGCTTTATTGATATAGCTACTTGATCGTTCTAGACTTTGTTTTTCGGAATTAACCAATGCTATTGACGTAACTCCATTATTTCATTATCTTTGATTACATGTAATGAATAATAGCTCGACAAATAAAAGTAAGAATTTTAAAACAGTAATTGAACTTTGATTTTCTCAAAAGAATCTGTCCCACTGTCTTTATAGCTCTCAAAGGTGACCTTTCTACGTATTAAAGTTAAAAAAATTAATGAATGCCCAATCCCTTTGGCAAATAAGTAGTAAGTTCAAAACCCTTAATTCTCTGCACAAGTTTCAAGAATGTTTCATTTTGAAATACTCAAAGGTAGATTCAATAAGTACTATGTTTCATATTCTTATTCGCGATGATATCCCCACGTTACTGCTACACGTATAAATCACAGTGCCATCTATTTAAAACGAGAGGTATACTCGTAGTCATATTTGAATAAATTTTCTGTTGCCTTTGTGGATTTACGATTTTGTTCAAAGTTCCACTTTCCTAAGTAGATAGATCTGCTTTATTTAATTTAAAAGTATTTTGTATGAAATATTCTAAAGCAGTTTTATATAAGTTAGGAGGCATTGTTAAGAAAGAATTTAATAAAACAATATTAAAAACAAATAATTAATGAAACGTTCATATTGCTCTATTGACTTTGAAATAAAACTTCGATATAAAATGCGTAATAAACTGGATATTTTCTTTGTACTTTTTGTCCTTGCGTTCGTTTAATAATAATTTCGAACGTCAAATTTCAGAGTTAAAATCCCAGGAGTGCCACTAAAATACATTACGAAAAGCGTCGCCACTGATATTTTTTAGAGTAAAATATTACAAAAGTCATATAAAGTTAGGTTGAAGTACGGACCATACCTACCTAAGGTTAGTTTTGGAGGTGTTAGGTAAATTTTGACCTACAAACAGGCAGGTGGGCCGCGGAGTTTGTCAGACAGTTTTATCGCGCGGTATGTTTTTATTTGCTTGACTTTGTCCGCCGCTTGTCACTTGCACGTCGTTTTCATGATTGAGGATTTTTGATTTGAATGTACTACTTTAAAATCCACAGATAAACACAGCGACATTAAAAACTAAATAATTTTTTGAACTGTCGAAAGACCTAATAAGATACTACTACAGTCCATTCACAATTATTATGGCCGTGGCTGGACTGTAGCTAGCGTATTTTTGACTATGAAAAAGTTCCTGTCACGGGTCCATACATATTCTATAGAAATAAATAAAATTGAAGTGTCTTTTTATAATATATCAAAATAACAACTTTTTACTGAATGCATATGAAAAAGAGCTTCCTCCGTGCCTCGGAAAGCACTTTAAGCCGATGGTCCCGGGAGTCATTTGTAGATCTTTGACAGTCGTTAGGCAGTCAGTGGCCCAAAAAACCTGACAACCAGTCTTACCAAGGGGTATCGTATTACCCAGTACTAACTGGGTTGTGGAAGTCATATAGGCAGTCGCTCCATGTAAAATACTGGAGTTCAGTCAGCTCAATACCTTCGGCTTTCAGCAAAACCGGATGCACATCCAGTTAGACTGGAAGCCGACCCCAACATAGTTGGGAAAAGGCTAGGCAGATGATGATGATATGAAAATGCATGGCCTTATAACAAAAACAAATTTCTTTTTAAATTTTTGGCTGTCTGTGTGTTTGTTCCCGCTAATCTCCACCACAGCTGGACCGGTTTTTTAGGCAGATAGCTGATGTTTTATGGAGTAACTAAGGCTAATTTTATTTTAGAAAAATAAATACAAACAAAATTATAACCCGATTCATAAAGGGAAGTTATGTTTTTTTTTAATAATTTCGCACGAACGAAGGTCGCGGGCAACAGCTAGTTTGAAATAAATACTTTAAGTTTTGATTTTTTAATTGATTTATTATGTCCTTTATTCATTCTTTCTCTTATCTATAAAATAATAATAATAATAAAATTGTTTATTGTCACAAAGAAACATACATGTAATACATTTTTAAATATTTTTACAAAAAAAAAGTAAACAAAACATTCCATCCCATCGGCATCAGGAACAAGGTCCAGGCTGCCGGTGGTCAGGGCTCCAAAGAGAGGAAACGCCTCACTATGCGTGCCGTGTCCAGGAGTCCTTTAATTGATTTATTTATTATTATGGACCAATGATGCATAAATAGCCCGCTGAAAACATAAGTAAAGTATGAACATTACTTTGTTTACTTAACGGACAAAATAATTCAAATATAATATGATATAATATGATTTGATATATTTCGATCATTCTTATTAATGTATTTGTCAGTTTCAATCCTACATAACAGTCCTATATAAAAATGTCTCTATTGAGTCGCTGTGTTTACTCAAAACGTTTGTACATTGCATGTAAGTAGAAGTTTACGAGGAAAACTAGTAGTTTTGTTTGATTGAGTTGGTTTTCTAGTCACTCATTTTGCGTGTGCCATTTGTTTGTCAACACGGGATGAAATAAAGGACTTTTGAAAAAGCGGTGTTGTTTACTGAGGGCTTTAGGAATTTGTTAACTCACTTTTTTCTTTCTTCCTCAAACTTTGGCGGTTCTTCTTGTGTTATTGACACAAACTATACAAAACCCTGGTTAAATATTAGACATTCAATGTTAGTGCAGGGGGGTTACTATGACGTCTTCAAGCAGCAGTAATTCTAGTGTAGGAAAGAGACCAGGTCATCTAGCGCCATCTCTTTTCCACACTAGAATTACTCTGTTCAAGACGTCATGGTAGGCCACCAGTAAGGCTGCGAGTTACTAATACTTGACCTTCTGCTGGCCTTAAGTAATACGGAGTTTTCATGAAATAAGAGGCCAGCTTACTCTGGTTTTCTTAGTACAGATGTGCGGCCAATCGTACCTAATAGAACTGACTGCACAGTGTTCGCGGTTGGTATTAATTAGTGGTTACTTGAGAGATTATGTTGAGAATAATCGCGAAGCAGGAGGTCCTGGGTTCGATTCCCGAGTCGGACAAAGTGTTATTGGGTTTTTACATCAGGAATATCTCATTAGCCGCAGGAGTCTAGATTTGTGCCCGGTTGATACCAATAGGCGCGGCCCTATTACAAGGTACTTAAACATATTTGGCGAAATGTGGGTGTACTGTTAGGCACATCTTTGTATAAACTTTCAGGGATTACAGGCGTGGTGTTATGTTATGTTATGTAATCGCAAAAAATACTAAAATACAGAAGGTCAACATAATAAAAAACTTTTAAATCTTATATTTATTATGATTTTTCTCTACATGGCTCAAAACAAATTATAAAGGATACCACTTCTTGGGAAAGACCACACGATCTCACAGCCAAGTATCATGCATACCTAATGTCCTAGTTAGCTCCTCGAAGTCAAGAGGAACATTTCACGGAATTGAGTTCATCCTAACCGAGTTAGTCCAACGGGATCTAACATGAATATATGATTCTCTGATCGAGATTTTGGAAGCGATTGCCTGAATATATTTTGTGATGAAATCCAACTGAACTTTAATTCTGGCTCAAAATGCGTTATTGAAGACTGGTAAAACCATATGCTGTCAAAGTCATATAGCCGTTTTAAATATTGATTGAGTGGTGGCTCAATTTTGATCATTTTTTTTATATTTTTTAGCCAATTTCTCTCCACCCTAAGTCGCATCATCGATTCACATCACACACCACATCAAGCGAGAGGTGGCCAAAGAGGCTGCGTTAATATAGTGTAAGAAAAAAATACTGTCATAAATCTACGTATTTTTTTAACCTGTTTTATTCAGCCAATACTTTTCCGCGACTGGAACAAATATCTTATTTGCCACGGCTTATTTGAACTAATTATTTTATTTTTGAATTGTTTTTACTATGGACACTTTTAACGTACACATCTTGCTGCATCGTTCTCACATAATGTACCATCTCAAAATGAATGATGTAACCAAGGTTTTGTTAAAGTATTCTGATTTAAAAGAGTGTCCATGGAGTTTCTTGCCCGTTCTTCTCCATAGAGATCTACGTTAGGGAATGGGCAACTACAGTACTTTCACAGTTTTTGTGCCTGTAGCTATTTTTTACTGTTGTCTTTGTTTCGACAATTCAAAAGTGCCTGTAGTTACAGGCACTTTTGAATTGTCATTTATTTCAAGTAGGCCAGTTGGCCTACTTGAAATAAATGCTTTGATTTTGATTTTATGATTTTGATTTTGATCTCTGTGAGAGAGAGTGTGCCTTAATCCACGACGTGGACCCGGTTTAATACGTAAGCATTATTAAACTTTCTATTTCGCATATCTTAAGTCCATCGACAGTTTACGGTTCCTAGGATACTAAAAATACATTTGACAAAGTCCATTTCAGTCTTCCCAACCCTTAATAACTAAACAAAGCCTGTCAGTTTTCACTTTTGCGGTTAACCTTCAACGTTGACTTTCATACGACATCAGAATATCATATAACTCCACTTAATATCAATTAAGTAACCATATACGTCACCACATAGCTACTTACGTGTAGAAAGTCACTTAATCTTACCTCTTACCCCTTGAAAGACGACGTCGCTTTGTTTATAGTTAACTGTGTGTTGCCTACACTAATGTCACCTCGAAATAATATCTCGGCTATGCAGGTGGGCCGCCGCCGCCGTCCGCCGGTACAAACGAGGTGGCTGACGAGATAAGAGCTCGCTCACGTAAGTGCCACCATTGTTGTTTCGAACAATAACCCCACGTTGCCAGCATTATCTGTAACGCGCCGGTCGGAACGACCTAATGGATGCCCTCGGAATACTACCCCCGTAATTATTTTAATTTTCGTTAAGTAGATGTTTAAGTACTTTTTGATCCTTTTATCCTTGAAATTTAAGTAAATATCCGAATTAGGGAGTTGTTAGGAGTTTGGGTGCTGTTTTGTTAGAACGTGTTTTGTGACTTTTCGGATATAAAGGGGAATAACATTCTCTCGGTTTTAGGCAAAATGTATCTACAGCTGTTTCGTTGGTCTAGTGCCTGATAATGTAAGACGTCCACGAATCGAACCCAAGACCTCGAGTCTTAGGCTCGATTCGTGGTTGGGCAGTATTATTGGGTTTTCTGTCAGAAATTTTACAATCAGTCTGAATTTGAACACCTTTGATGGCAGTAGGCTCGTTGTCTTCTACATGTTATTTGATTGGAAAAATGTTGGTGCCTACTCTTCTACCTTATCCTGCGGGGATTAAAAGCGTGATGTTATACAGCTATTCTGCTGTCTTCTGCTTAGCCGTATAAATAAAGACCAACAGAAAATGCATAAGCCAAGTATTCATAACTATTGTACCTATGTTTACTTCCAGACAATGAGCTATGGAACAGAACAATGGCATGGGGTAAGCTAATACCTTCTAAAATAGATACCATGCTGCTTTAGAAAGCGTCTTTAGAAACTATCATTTGCATAGCCTACAAAAATTCAAATCGATGTCTGTAAAACCCAATCAATAACATCATAACCTTTAATAATATTATAAAACTGAAGAGTTAGTTTGTTTATTTAAACACGCTAATCTCAGGAACTGCTGGTTCGAATTGAAAATATATTTGAGTGTTATGTAGCCCATTTATCAAGGATATCACATCACGCTACAACCAATTGGAGCGGAGTATCAATGAAAACTGTTGCCTAGTTTAATTCTTGCCTAGTTTAGAAGTCAAAGGTTCTTCTTTAAACTTTCTCTGTTTCACAACTTAATCATATTCACTACATTGTATTATTTAGTTTTTGTAAGCAAATATTCTTTTTATTTATTTAAGTATTTTAGTGAACCTATAATTTACAGGGTTTATTTTCAATCAAAGACGACCAGTAAATACTAATTTTCAGGGTTCCGTACCCGAAGGGTAACTAACGGGACCCTAGGCTAAGCCTTCGCTGTCCGTCTGTCCGTCCGTCCGCCTTCGGGCTGTGTTTCATGATCCGTAATAGATAGACAGTTGAGAATGTGTATTTCTGTTGCCGCTATAAAAAGAAATAATTAAAATTAAAATAAATTAAAGAGGGCTGCTACGATGGTACGGAACCCTTCATGTGCGAGTCCAACTCGCTTTTGGCCGGTTATTTATTTCACTAAGCCCTCGACTTGATTTTAAATTAATAAAGCACATCTTTTATTCAAATAGAAAATTAAGGAATATTGTATCTATAGAACATTCCACATATACGCCACAAAAACAGAGTTCCCGTTGCGTTGTTTTGTTCAAACGCAACGTCATCTTTGTAAGCAACAAAAACTCGTATCTCACTGCTACGCAAAGTATACGCCACTCATATTTACGATAGTCGCTTATGCCATTTACTGTGCTCATAGCCTTAGGGCATTATTGCAATCTGTAAACGGAAAGCACACACGTATACTCACACACACACACACAATGTATAATACTCATCTCACGATGCGTATGAAAGAAGTTTATTGCACTCTTTCAAAGAAAACATTATGGCGTAGCCTTAATGCTACGTCGTAGCGAGGTGCTACGTCGTAGCATAATTGATATTATTAGTTGATAGTATCAATAGTTTGAATTTATTTTTCTTTTTGTAGCCTTTTTTTAGTATTCGGTTTTGAAATTACGTCTACTGAAAATAAATTGGTAGTTATTGTGTAATTGGTGTGTTCTTGCTTAATTAACCATTGTTTATTTCCATGAATTTTAACCAAAATGTTCGTATTCCATCATAAATAACAGCGGTTTTTTAATTGAACGAATTGGTCAACAACACTTCTATAAATTAATTATGGCCGTTCACCATTGTTATGGCATGTTTCGTCATGTCCTTGCGGCTATTGCCCTTTCAACTTAATCCAATTTGATAAGCGTTACTTTTATGAAAACAGAACCGGACGGGGAAAAAAGGGTATGGCAACATGTCCAAACATTGAGTAGATTAATCACTTTAATTAATGTAAGTGAATTGATAAAGTAGTATATGGTATATAAGTAATTTACTAAATTATAAGCTTAACTTATCGATCCCTGTAAATGGGTTTAGTAGAATAGGTTGTACCTATGTGAAGGCCGAAAGCCTTGTCTGCTTTTGTAAACTTTATTATTTTATTACTTTTTATTATTTTGCACAGTCATTTCAATCTTTAACACTAAAAAAGGGCTTAGAGATGTTTAAATAAATAACTGTTGTCTGCGAACTTCGTCCGGGTGAAATTATTACAAAAATTTTACTTCCTTATTTGAATCTGATTTTGATAACGATTTGCCAGTAAAAGTCCCGTCACAATCGGTCCAGCCGTTTCGGAGGTTAGCCTAAACAAACAGACAAACAAAAATGAAACATTTTTTGTTATAAGTACCGTCTTTACTTTCATATGAGTTCAGTATAAAGCTTTTATTTTGAAATAACAAACAAACAAACACTTCAATTTAATTTATTTATTTGTATGGATTACTTTTTACTTTTTTGAACAGTCATTACAATCTTTAATACTAAAAACGGTTTAAAGATTATTAAATAATACAACGAGAAAGTCTGAATAGTGGTTTTACTTCAATAGTCCAATGGAACGGACAAGATCGAACTCATAATATCTTGATTGCCAGTCAGAAGTTCGAGCCGTAAAACTATAGGCACAAAAAAGGTTTAAGAGCTTGCTAAAAATGAATACGTTTGGACGTATTCATTTTTAGCAAGCTCTTAACAAACAAAAAAAACATGTCCTACTTCATGTTTTTTGTTGGCAAAAAACATGAAGTAGGACATGTTCAATCCATATAATATTAAACTATTCTGTATGTGTCCACGTAGTGTAGTCTCACAAAAATAAACAAATTTTTCACTACAGATCTGTCCAGTGAAATTTATACCGTGTAGTTACATAAATCATGCGCCTCGGGCACTCGCTAGCTAACTTTTACTCGCAGATAGGAACATATCATATCACTTTAATAGCCTACTTTTAGTTTTAAAAGGAGTCAAGTATTTTTGCAATATCAAATGCATATGTTGCACCTCTTATATTTGTTTATCTACAGGGTGTAAACAGACCCTTCACGAAGCCGTCAACCAAGCATTCTGCACATCAAACTAAGTAAGTCTACGCAAAAAATATTGCTGTGAAACGACTTTTTTTGCGTGAAAAATCTCGTTTTACGGTAGGACTCAAAATAACGCACTCAAAACATTGTGCTAATGGGTACATTAACTAGTACAGGGTTCTTGGAGGTATTTTAAGTAAACTTATAACATAATGGACCAATAGGCATGCCACCCATAGGTCCATTTATGGCTCCCCTAGTAACCATCAGTTCTTAAATAGCTTCATTCCACCGTATGCAAATTGACCAATCATTTTTGATGTCGGCGTTGTCAATCGATGCTGAAAATAAAACGCTATCAAACCAATATTGCGGACGAATGGTTGGACCGATATGGCGTCATACGCTCCGTATTTACTGACTCCGAAATGCGAAAGCAGTTATGAATGGGGAGTGTGTTAATTGTTTGTTATCAGTTACATACACGCTTGTAAAATGGAGGCTGTAGGATTAATTTTCTCGCGATATAGGTCGGGTCAAATCATAATTGCCGGCAGTACCATTATTGGCAGTCATTCAGTTCATTGGTGTACAACACGGACGGCGACACGACGATAACGGCCTATAGTACTCTTCCGAAAGCGAAGGAAGACCGCAGACTGCAGTGGCGTTGCGACTGGCAACAACCGCAAGCAACAGTGTAGCTGCTGTTTAAATCTGAACGCGATGTCAACATCTCTTCGCCAGAGCCATTTTTTTTCGGTTACGCGAAAGACATTCGTCAAACAAAATATTATGTCCGACAAGACGTACTTGTCGGACAAAATGAGGATTGTAAAATAATTAGACTGATCCTAACGACTTTGTTAGTAGGTTGATTTGTCCGTAGTCAGTAATCCAGCAATACAGGTATTTTTTGCATTACTAGGCGCGGAAAAATAGACCTTACGTCCTCTCTTACGTCTTTCAAATACTCAAATACAAAGCAGAAGTCATTCCAAGAAGTCATTACTTAAATACCGATATAATTAAACGTGATCCAATACGTATGTATCGAGTAGCGAGAAATAGTGTAATTTGCGCATTGACACGTATGAGGCCGTGGGCGGTGGCGATCAGTCCTTTCTCCCACGCAATGGGCTCATTAAAACGAGCTTACACTGTTACCCGAAAATATTATTGTAGACGGGTACAGTCAGTGGTCTGCGTTGGCTGACCAATCTAAAAAAGCAGAAGAGTAGAAGAAAACTCAAGTAAAATGGCACTGACTGTACAAGCGGCCCGCCGCTGTTTTGCATTTTTTTTTCAGGACTTTTTGAGACGTTTTTTGTAACTACAGCATCATCACCATTTGCTTAGCCGTTTTTCAACTATTTTGGGGTCAGATTGTAGTCCAACCATTATTACATGTGCATTTAAAATTCATCATTTCAGCCGAAAGACGTCCACTGCTGGACATAGGCCTCCCCCAAGTGTCGCCATTTTGGGTTGCGCTCATCATTGGGGGGGTTTTTCCATAATCGCCACGCTTGGCAGGCGGGTTGGCGATCGCAGTACGGTTGTTAAAAACACAGAGAACGCTGCTGCCCATTCTCTGGTAAGTCCCTTAGTCGCCTCTTACGACACCCACGGGAAGATATGGGATGGTGCTATTCTTTTACGTCCGACACCATACGAAACGTACCATTACCACCGTAACCGTACCGTAACCATTTAATATTGGTGTCACACAATTTTTTCAAATACAATTTCTAAAATTTTGGTGAAAATCACATCAAAATCTGTGGCGTACCTTAGATGAACATCACAGTCAAACAGACAGACATGAAAACCATCTTTAATTAATAATATACTTAGATGTAGATTGTTTAGGTATAATGTTTATGACTTTTAAGTTTACAACGAAGACTGCTTTTGACATTTTAATTATAGATTCTGCTGTATTCAACAGAAAGCTCTTTGTCGTGCTTGTCTGCACGCAGCATGTTATGTTTTCTTTGATATTGTTAGTCGAAACGTCGAGCTCCTGTTCAAGTTCAAAATTGAGATACAAGATTACTGACCCATGCCTGCACTTGCTGGACAGGTCCACTCAAATCTGTGTAGTTCTTTCCTCAAAAGACCGACATCTCTGACATATCTGACATTAATCAGCTTTGTATGGTATTTATAAGACAGACCTCCAAGTTTGTTAAGGTATTTATTCTCAGAGTACATATACATATATATAAAAAACCCACACTTTTACTCTGTTTTAAGCTTTCACGGTGTAAAACTAAACTTATGCAAAGTAAGTGCAAGCTTGTGAACACATCTAGTTCAAATAATCACTACATAGTATAAAACAAAGTCGCTTCCCGCTGTCTGTCTGTCCCTATGTATGCTTAGATCTTTAAAACTACGCAACGGATTGTGATGCGGTTTTCAGTAATAGATAGAGTTATTCAAGAGGAAGGTTTATATATTGCACCCGTGCGGAGCCAGGGCGGGTCACTAGTAGTCTATATTTTGTGTTCTATTTCAACTAGTTAATAATTTACGTGTTTAAAACTACTCACTAAAGTAAACATAATTTACAATATACTTATCTATCTGCACATGATTGTGTCGATGGTAAACCGAAATACATAGCTGAACTATCAAGATTGCATGTTACGAACAACACCATCTAATTTCAGTCAAAATCAGCCATGGGCGCTAAAATTCTATTTTACGGTATGAAGAAATTTACAACAACTAGTTGCTCCCCTGTCTTTGACGATTATCCGCGGGCAATTATTTGCCCCAATAATGGCCTATAGCAAGAGCATCATTATTTGAAACAGGAATATGCAATTGATCATTTTGATTTTAATCGAAATTACCCATGACTGCCTAGTTGTTTTAGAGGACGCAAACGCGACTGCTGAGCATGAGGTCGTGGGTTCGATTCCCAGGTCGAGAAAAAATTGGTCGGAATTTCTCAGTAGCAGCCGCGGAGTCTGGATTTGTATATATAGGCTCGCCCCCCTATAACATGGGATTTAAACAAAACTGGCGAAATGTGGGTGTACTAATAGGTACACGTCTGCCTTAACCTTCTAGGATTACAGGCTGGATGTTATGTTATGTTATGATCCTTAAACTGGTACGCAACGACACAGTTTCAATGAAAAACTCCATACTTTTGTTTGAAACGTTTATGTACTCATCAGAGTATTTTCTATATGCTTGTTCTCTACAAGTGAGGTGGTACTCACAACGTGTTTATTGGAAAAGGGTTTAACGTCTGGGCAAGCCTAGATACGATACTTAGGACCAAAACCGCAAAATTTTAGGACGTGCAGACATTTTCACGCATCAATATAGATTCGTGACACACAGACAAATAAGCCAACCTTTACCACAGCTTTTTTTAGCAACAATTTTCGCATTTTTTTTTTTTCACAACGGTAACGCAAAACTGTTAAATGATTCTTTTATTAGTTGCAGAACGGCTTGTAGATATTTACTTCTATGTATAACTATAATTTAGGTGCAAGAATATTAGGAACAGTTAATATTTTCTCTAAAACAACATGCACTAGTACCTAAGACCTATTTTTGATGTTATTGCTAGCCTCAATATTAATTTAATTTAAAATAATTGTGTTGCCGTTTCACATCAAAATAAACAATCTATCGTCATTTGTCATTCAGAGGAAGATTGAAGAGGGCATTGTAGTATTGTTGAAACAATACTCTCATTTCTCAGAGTAGGTACTTACTCGTAAAACAATTTCTTCGTATCTCCGTCACACGCTAAAAGGCCAACATGCGCGTCAAACTGGCCGGCCATGTATCTTCGTCATTATGTTCAATCGACTAAAAGCACTCGATCTCGTAATGCGTTAGGTACTCGTATTTGTTCACATTTCTTACACTTAATTTAGTGTAAGTAGAACGATCCTTTTAGTTATATAGCGTGAAAGATTAAACTTTTTAGTAAATTGAAATATTTGTGCAAGTAGTTTGTGTTTGTTGAATTAGCTGAATTGGCTAGGTAGTTTCGTAAATAGGAGTCACAATATGACTCTCCCTCTATGGCATTATTTATTCGAGGTACTAGACAAATTGATATTCCAACAGATTCTATGATGGAAAAGTTAGAAATATAAAGGACAGACTGCAAACTTATGTCAATTCCATTAAAAGTCGTTTTCGAAGCAGATATTACTTGTCTAGGATCTCGAGATAATTTTAAATTCATCAACTGCCTAGCCTTCCTCCAACTTTATTGGGGTCGGCTTCCAGTCTTACCGGATGCAGCTAAATACCAGTATTTTATGTGGAGAGACTTCCTATGTGATCTCCAAACCCCAGTTAGTACTGGGTAATACAATATCCCTTGGTAAGAATGGTTGTCGACTTTCGGGCCACTGATTACCTGTAACGACTGTCAAAGATCTACAAATGACAGCCGGGACCAACGGCTTAACGTGCTTTCCGAGGCATGGACGAAACCCGGTATATACTGTATGGTCACCCATCCACAGATCACCTTGGCAAGCGCGGCTTAACCTTGAAGAACTACCCGTGCAGCTGTTATTATTTGGCCACGAGCTCCTCTGGATAATCATCAATTGGCTACTGGAAATAAAATATGAAGCCTATGTTCAATTATGTATAGCCAAACAAAACCAATCAATTACCAAGAACTGTTATCGCTCCAGTGAAAAGCCAATAGCAATAGTTATGAAACTTATCCATAGTTTATGGACGAAGGGTTATATGAATAAGTAATGTTTGATGTAGGAATTTGATCACACGTGTACGTGTATTGGCATTACGCGGCAATTTTCTATATACAGGGTGTTCCATACCATCCATTCATGCAACACAATGTGTTCTATTTCATCCCTTCTAGAAACGACGGCTATTGTTCTCTGATAAAGCGCGTTGCACAGTTTAGATATTTATCATAATAAATGATTCATTTCACAGCATGCAAATAACGAACCTACTGGAAATATTAAAAGGTTTTAAAAGTGTCATCGTAAAACTTTATGATTTATGATGAGTTTACGAAAAAGCATAAAAATAAAACCTTTTACTGTTAAGGTTAATTATGTCACCGTTATAAATTAATACAATAATATGACTAGGGTACATAAACAATATCTACCTGCCTAGTAGGAAATTAGAAACGCAAATTGTGTGTACAAAGCCCCTAGTTTTGTGTGATTTACGATGTTTACTCAAGCGACGGCGTGTTTAATAACCCACTGAAAGGTATGTACGTATGTAAATGTGAGGAAAGTACCCAATTTACATAGGCAGGTAGGTACATGGTTATGTTTTACTTTCGACTCGGCACTCCGCAATATCGATGCTAAATTAACACCGCATCTTTCATATTACGGACCTGCTTCAAGCTCCTTTCTCCCAGATGTACCAATTCTTGGGAATTTTTCCCCTTTTATTGAAAATTTTTGTTTAAGAGGCAGTTGAAATGCTTCTTGTATTTGAATCATTATTAAAAAGTCAATTCACTGAACGAACGCACGGCCAGTTTTCATCGCTGAGTAAAAAAAAAAAAAAAAAATTGCCTTTGAATCTCAAGAAAAAAGATCAAAACAAACACGATGTTATCGTCCGTAAAAATGTCCAAAGTGATATTTGCAGTGACCTCGGAACTTTGACTCTCGTAAGTTCATAGTAAAATATAATATGCTGAAAAAACTATCCGAAATCTGATGTGGGCCCCATCCATCATGTGAGGCGACAGGGACGGAGGCTTGTCGACCCTAATCGAACCCCATACACATAATATAACCGAGTATACCCTTGTATCTCGCCATATTTAGATACTTTCATTTGTAGCCGTACGATACAACCCGAGCTATACATAATACATGAATGTTGCTCGGCAACAGACGTGGAAATGTACCGATTGGTTTATTACAAACCAATGTAGGTACCTAATAAGTAATTAAGTGTAATTACGACTTGTCCTCGTTATAAAATCATGAATTTCTAACTTCAAACACTCGTACAAACGGGAAATAGGACTAATTAATACACTAACATCAGAGTGTAAAATCATAATTATGTATAAATCTAACCTGTCCCAAATTAATCGCAAGTAAATAACTACAGCTATGTTATTAACTGACAATAAAAACAGATTTATGACGACCTCGACTGTTAATCACGAATAATTATGTCAGGTTAAAATAAAATTGTGATTAAATCATTGTTTAAACGGTGATGAATATTAATTCGGAGGGGTATTACAATACTAATATCACTGAAAGCGTTATAGCTATTAACATCATCCCCGAACTAATTTTGAACTGCCTATTCATTTGAGGAACTGTTTAAGTTTCACTACCCTCGAACTGAAATCCCTATTGCGCGGTTTGTAACTCCTGTTAAAACACTGTGTTATGAACGTTCTGAACAAACAAGGTCTGAACTTATCTCTGATGGAACAAATCTGCTTGGTTTGTATGCAGCAGCAATTTATCTGTGGGTTTGCCGTATGTTTTATCAATCTTCCGATTGCCTTGCCCGGCACAGGCGACTGGAGAGCCCCGCCCGACTACACGCGATTCCTCGACAAATAAACCAGGTAAATACACTGTATTGGAATTAAAGTCCATTACAATGCTTTCCGAGCGAGTGATCCATCTTTTAGATAAAAACGGTGTTTGTTTTTCTTGCATTTTATAAGCACAGACTTGAGGTAAGGTTGGTGTAAAATCTGTAATTTTAAACATTGATAGCAATGCAGCTACAGTGCAGTGTGAATTCTTTTATGGCCCCTTATTTTCAGGTCCGACCATAAAAGACAATTTTCTAGTCTACCAGTGTACATTTTTTGTTAGTTTTTTTCCAATTCGATTTTTTGTTTTAAAAATATCACTTTTGAACATAAGCCAGGCATTTGGAATCGCTAACTATAAATGGCAGTTTTGCCTCAGCCCTATAATTGGGCTTAATACTTTTATCGGGAAAATTAGAATTTACAAGTAACATACGAGGAATTTTTGTTTGTCACGTGATTTTTTTTACCCTACCTAATGTTCACAAAAACTCATAGTGCACCAAAACAAAATGAACCTTGTAGTTTATTCACGTTTCATTTGCCACTGCCGGCCATGACTTCAACCTAGGAACCTACTCGTATGCACCTCGTTTGCCACCATTTGGCATTCTTCCCACGCAAAAAAAGGGACGACATATTTTAAAAATTACAAATTACGCTGTGGGCATGCATGTTATTATGTTCCAGTGTGCAGGCCGAAATGTATGCCATACTTATCTCTTTCAGGTAAGCGGAAGAATCCAGATACTGTTATTGTGAAGTCAGTTTAAATGCAAGCACTAAAGAGTAAAGAGTAGTTTTTGAAAGATGATGATGAAAGACAATCTCTTACAAAAACAGAACATACCAGTCGTTTCCTTTTGTACTGTATTTTATCTTCGGCCACGTATTGTTACATTAAGTTGTAGACTAATTAGTAATAAAACAGTGGGCTGTTAAATAGTATTTTTTTAAATTAACCTGTTGGTAAAATGTTTAAACAGTTATACCTATATTCACGTAGATTTCTACAAAAATCACATCTGTTACATTATTTTAATTCACAATACTCTCCAAAAACCCACAATAAACGAAAATAAACTTTACCGACCGTCAGTGAAGTCACAATTTATCGTGAAACTTTGAACAATGTTGGAAAAGGGAATAAGTGCTATTTAAATACAACGAGTATTCGACCACAAAGGCCTCAGTTGTTATTCTTGGCAGAACTGCGCTCCTGGGCTGGACATTAACCATCGGCTGAATGGAGGGCCACGCCTCCTGGCACCACTACAATCGTAAATAAACGTTTTACTTCAAATCCTAGTTGAAGTATGTGTATTCGTTTTTTAAATACTGATTGGAGAAATAAAGTTGTTTGCATAAGACTGTGTACTGTAGGTACTTACGGGCCTATTTCACGATGTCCAAATTGCCACTACTTACTGAATAAATTCATAAATGGAACAGAATTTGTATGAAATTATCTGCCAAGTAAGTTAACGGGAACTTATTCGCACGTGTGAAACAGGCCCTAGGTCTTAATTATAACTTATATACCAAGCTCTAGTTACGGATCAGTCGAACACGTTTGCGCACGTCCGGTACCACACGTCAGCAATTTGTCCATACCGGTTCTACTAAACCTTAAATACATTTGGTAATTGATCAAGGATCGAGACAATTGGAAATTGGATTTTAAACTTTCATGGTCACTAAAATTATTATAACTAGAAGACATATTACCATGGATATGGATATTTACCATGTTATTAAACATGGTAAATATCCCGTCTTCTAGTTATAATAATTTTAGTGATAATATAATAATTGGAAATTGCTATCAAAGCGTTTCGTATTTTTAAAACAACTTTCAACAAAACTTAATCTTAACCCAATATATTTTTTGACATTTCTATTATTGTTATCGGTTATCTAATGTCACATTGTCTTGGCCAATGTATGGGTGGTAGAAACGAAGCTATATAAAGTCTAAAACATAACATTACGCCTGTAATCCCCGAAGGTTTAGGCAGAGGTGTACCTAATAGTACAACCACATTTCGCCAGTTATGTTTAAGTCCCATGTAATAAGAGCGATCCTATTGCCACTAACCGGGCACTGTGAAATTACTGATGGAAAAACCCAAAAACAATTTGACCCGGGTCGGTCAAATCGAACCCAGGAGTTCGTCAGCAGTCGCGATTGCGACTACTAGACCAATGATAAAAGACTTGAATACAACGAATAATGTGCAATATTACGGGGTGTTCCTCAAAGCGCAACTATTTTTAAGCGCACCTAACTAAGCGCAACTAGTTTATTCCTCAAAGCGCAACCATGATGAAAAATAGAGAGAGGGGTATGATGGAATCATATTTTTTTTTTCAATCATGGTTGTGCTGTGAGAAACAAACATAATAAAATAATTTAATTTGAATTTGTGAGCGCAACTAAAGGTTGCGCTTCGAGGAATAATTTACTTGCGCTTCGTTGGTTGCGCTTAAAAATAGTTGTAATTTGAGGAATACCACAATATTACGTTCTGAGTAATGAATTATTACCTAAAGCTTAATATTTTTTAAACTGCAGTAGTATTGTGTTTCTTATAAAAATAATTTTGAACTATTTCACTTCTTTGGATTAGATTTTTACCATTTTTTTATTTTTTTTTTATTTTAAAACGTTGCCCCACACTAGGAATTTCTCCTGTATCGTGGGGTGCGTTTACAAACATTTAAACTCACATACACAAACAGCCAGACCCGGAACAACTACTTGTAGGCCATACAAATATTTGTTCGGTGCGGGAATCGAACCCGCGACACGAAGCGCAGCAGTCAATCGCTTAGCCACTGCGCCAACCGTGCCGTCATATTGCGGTCCTATTAAATTTTAACATGTTCATTTTATATAAAAATATTCTTGTTATTTTTGTGAAGAAAACTTTAACACCCAGTATAAAATACTTTTTTTACGGAGATATATTATCTTAACGTGATCCAAGTTTAACTAATGTATCCTCTTCTTGAAAGATGTGACTAGAATTTTAATGTCAATTCTTAAGAAGAAAAAACAATAAACTACAGATACAAGTAGTTGAGGATTTTTATCATGTGTCACGAATTTTAATGTGTGAAATAAAGAAACGTAAGAAGTTTTTATTGCTATTATTGCTTTATTTATTTCTATACAAATCTAATACATGTTTAAATATTCCTTAAAATAATAACAATATAAAAACATTTAAAAATATTAAAAAAGTGTAGCCCACTGGTATCGGGAACAGGGTCCAAACTACCGGCGGTCAGGGCTCCAGAGAGAGTCACCTCCTGCAATATGAGCCGTGTCCAGGAGTACCGCTTTCTGAATCAAGCCCTTGATCCAGCTGCCTAATTATTGCTATTTTTATAATGACATACAAGTGACCTTTATCGCTATACCGGTTATCGGTCGACACATTGATTTACTACACATATTTGGTTTTTATCCAGTACTTGCTGATCTGCAAACTCTATTCAGTACCTATCATCGCTGAACCATGTTCGGGTCCTCTCGGAACAATTCAAGCTAAATCGAGCAGCATTTTTCCGAATACCTATTTATATTATTAGATTTTGCCGCCTGGTTGTGCCTACCGTAACTTGTGCGTAACTTCCCTTACTATCTAGCTCCGCCATCTTCGTGACAAAAGGTTCATCAACCCTGAACTTACAAACAAAACGTAAGTAGGTACATAGTTGGTTAACAAACAGGCCCAAAACTGCCCCCATCCTAACTTTGCCTATTATAATTCTATAACAATGGCCATCTCGAATCCAAATGGCGGTCAATACCTTTAATAAATATGAAGGCTCTGGGACTGGAACCTTTCTGTTCAAACAATGGGACTGTAATATCTAGAGTATTAAAAAGTACTTGTAACCTATTACCGCAGACTTTCGTTGGTTTGTCTTTCTGACGTCACAATAAGTTCAAGCACCTGAGTACTGAATATTGAAACCTAATATTTGGATCTTCAGCTATTTGTTGAATTATTTTGACTTTAATTTTATACCTTTTCACCAGGGTATTGTTATTTGTTTGTTAGCAGTTTTATTTGTATTTTTTTTGTAAAAACATTACTGGTAATTAAAGGAAAGTGTAACAAAGACTGGTATTTTCAAAATAATAATAATCATTTATTTAGGGTTTAGATACAATAAATTTCTGCACGAAGTAAAAAAAGTCTTTCAAATTCAACAACTTATCTTAAAACGCAATGGAAACCAAAACAAACGCTAACGCAACGCAAATGATATTTGCGTAATGGGTAATATCGTGGCCAGACACACTTGAAATTGGGATGCATCGAGCCGAGGGGATGTGCGGCACACTGTCATGTGTCAAACTGACTGTCCAATTGTTAAATGGATAGCCAGTGTCGGCTGAGTGAGACTATCCACCCGGCGGGACGTCGCTAAATCTACCCGCCAATGATACGACGTAATTGAGAGATTAAACTACAAACCTACCTCTACCTACCATCCAAATATCACAATAGAGGAAGCTGTGACATATCTCCACCACACTGACAAGAAATTCGACAAAGAGACTCACGCATGAAAGCACCTTATAATTACCAAACAACGCACACACCTATCAATTTGATTGTGGCTGGAGGTAACATCAGCTCCAGCGTAATAACCGCAAACATTTGTAACGAAATAGCTTACACGGGAAAATATGTACACAACACGTATTTCATATTATAATCTCGCTATCAAATCAGCCGTTATCATTTTCAAAATCGGGAGCGTGTTCCAAAAATGAGTCCAGTTTATTACCCTACGTATCCGTATAATTTAGGGTTCCAATTAAGGGGGGGAAAGAAAAAAAGATTTTCTTAATTAGATGCCAAGGTGAAGATAACTCGCTTGGAGCCAAATCGTCAGCTCGTTGCGTGACTAACCGACGATTTATGACTTAATAGTCAAGTCCGCGCGTTAAGTAGGCCTTAGATAAGGCGCTTCTAAGTGATTGTCGGCGCTCACAACAATCGTAATTACTCCAAACTACTATCTTCCCTCAGCCACACGCGATCTCTTTCATCGCCCAACTTGAGTTGTGCTAATTGCTTCCCAACACTATTTCACAAATCATTGCCATTCTATTCCGAAGTTATTTCGAGTTTGTTCGGCAGTGTTTTGAAAACGATTATGATGTCCCAATAGATAACGCAATGTAAAATTTAGTTTAAAGGAATATTTTAAGTTATTTTTAGACGATATTGAAGTTAATTACTTGCGAAAATCGATTGAAAACCAGACAATGAATTTCTCTTAGTAAAATTTTATGGAAGCGTATTGTAATTTAATTTTAACATCGTTGAGTGGATGTTCGAAGTTAACAATAATAAAAGAAGACCTATTGAAACGAATGCTGTTAGTGAAGATGAATTAATTTTGAACCAGAAAAACAATAATTTACAAGAACCTACGGAAATGGGGAAAGTAACTGGAATTTACATTTTAAGTTATTTAAATTGGGATATTTTTATAAACCGCGGTACAATAAATTTAACGAAAGGGGTTTAAAGAAAACAATCAGCAAATCGGTTTATTGCTGCAGGAGGTGTATTTACATAGTAGGTAGGTTAAGCGTTTATATATAACGTAGATATTCGTATAAATATATGATCGTATATTCATATAATAGGGAACGAACCTTTTGGAGTCATTTATAAGTAGAGTTGACGGAGGTCCTAAAGGGGATTTATTTATACGAAATTATACAGAATCGTAACGAAGTCCGCTTGACTATTCGCGATTAACAAAGTCACTGAGAAAGTATCTGCATTTACATTTCCATTCGACATGAAGTTTTAACGAACATCCATCGTTACGACTGGTAGGAATACAATTTTGTGGGTTCAATTAGTGAGTTACATTGAGTCTCGACTACATTTCTCCTCTCATTTCTATACTTTCAGTCCGGGATGAACAATTGTGTGCAAATTAGCAGTGACAACCCGCGGCGGGCGACCGCGCCCCTGAAGCGGACACACGGCCGGACGGGACCTCGGACAACGACCGGCAAACAACTTCTGATAAACTTAAACAAGGTGTAAGTTTGGAGTAGGATAAGTTTTTAGGTGAGGACAAAAGTTAGCCGCTACTTAGCTGTAAAAAATCTTCGTGTTCGAATTTCCCAATGAGTTTCTGATATTTTTCAGTCACTGATATTTCATAGAATGTCTTTGTTGCTGTAAGTTGTGCTAGCCAGTTTGGTTCAACGAAACATTGGACATGAACTATTTGTCCGTGTGTAAAATGGAATATTAATCGTCCTTGCAAATAGTTGAGACCTTTATAATGAAGTTCCATTTCACCCACCGCGGCTTTTCAATTTCAATTTTCTATAGTTAATATTAATAGTTTGCGACGGCCTCGCATTGTTGCGCAAAATGGTGATAAATATTTAATATTAATGCCTTGTAGTTTGCGGCATAGTGTAGGTCATATCTCTTTTCTTTTTAATTAAAACGACGAACGAGATAATGGACTATTTGATTGAAGAATACAAACCAATTACTACGCATTAAATCTGCTGTGAAGATTGGAACTTTATAAAAAAAATTGATAATGAGAGAGAGCAGGGTCATAATTTGGTATCGTAGTAGTCCTGCTTTCAAACGCAGGTAGGTAACAAATATAAATCATTCACCAAACCGTTCGTCAAGTGTGGTGGTTGTGTCAACAACTCCCACGACCTTTCATTTCGATGATTGGAAGGTTATGATCAGTAATAAACATTAACAGGTCACACTGTTAACACTGAAAGCATATTTATGACCTGCGATAAATGCAGCCGACAAGTTCGATGTTTCTGTTTAACTGCCAAATTTGTCTGAAAAATGGAATAAAGTAAAAAAAAAACTTTTAAGAAATTAATCAAGAGAAGTGGCTAAAAGTAAAAAGACAGCATGTTCAATAGATCCACTTCGGCGATAAAAACGTCACAAAATCGAGTTGCATTAATGTTAGCGAAGAACTTTACGAGTGTTCATAGTGATGAATTTAATCATCTACAAAAGAAGTTCTACGCTGGAACGGTTCATAAGATTACAGCGATTAACTGCGGCTGCGTTGCCATAAAATTGAAAAGTTCAAACCGACTTTACCGATCCACAGCTATCTAAAAACTTAACAGACATAAAGAAATCCAAACTAATTTATTTTATCGCCGTAATAAAAATACGAATCTCAGCTATTTTTGAATACGATAATTTATATTTTTACTGAATATAAATTGTTGGAATATCACCCTCGTATAAGTAATTCAATTTCCTTTTAGGGTGACCCCTTCTAGGCAATCTATCCTAAAATAACATAATACGTAAAGATAGCGGCTTATGGTAATGGAAAGGAATGAATTTTACATTGTAAATCAATATAGCCGAGCGATTGACTTTTGTATAGCGCTTGGAAATTTCAGGAGCTTTAATATTAAAATAAAATAGCCTACCATTTGAAATATTATGCCCTCGAGGGGCAAACATAGCGCTTAAAGAGCATAATGATTGAAATCATGATATGACAGGGAATGATATCTACATTATGCATCCATAGGCAATAAGTATTCTCAAGTTGGTCGGCCGAAAATTGCTTGAGGATTTGTTTGGTAACTACGTTCGATCGAAAATCTCTAAAACACTGATTAAAATAGTGAGCCGAAGGAAATACCAGTAATCGGTAGGTAGCTGAAAGAGGTTTGGTTCCGTATGCAATTAAGTTACCCTTTTTCCGGAATTGACCGTAACAGTAATAGGCATCTCATTTTCTTTTATGTATTTCAATTGTAATTATATTTTGTTGCAGGTATTAGGTGCCTTTCAGCATTGCGGCCATTGCGGGGTGGTAAGGTTCAGTTATTTTCTCAGGCCTAAAAAGCAACATCGTAGCTACCAGGAGGTACTTATACTGTTGAACACATTACAGAAGTGACCTCTTATTTAATAGTGGCATGGTGGAATAGGTACACTTAATAACTTATTCAATTCAAGTCTTCGTAGTTTTACGGAACATACAAACTAGCCGAAAACATAAGAAAAGCTTATACTTATTCAATCCTTTAGTAACCGACACTTACTACATAACTTAAACAGCCGACTGACGGACTTGTAACACGATAATAATATCATATAACCAACCTATTATCATAATGTACATCAATCACTTCCACTCATGCATAGTAATATCAGCCATGTTTATTAAGTTTGAACTTTATTCACTGCACAACTCTGTCTGAACTTGTAGCGAATTGCATAACTGATCTGGGATTAAATATTCCATATTGCAAAGGTTTCCACTAAGTCGGCAGGCGAAGCGAACACCAAAGTTTGTCCATGAAAAAATATACACAAGTAATGAAATGTATTGAAAAGTGTCTTTATCTTGAATACTAAAAGTGTCCTCGCACTAAAATCACTTACTGAATAGACTGGATTTAGAAAAAAAACTTTAGTAGCAGTCTATTTTCAGCCGTAAAAAAGTGTCTCTGATCGAATAAAAACATATAGCCATCAGTGCCAATCGTTTCCAATAAAACTTAACCACCTCGCCCGACGTCCCTTTAAATACTCAATTCATTAAATAAGTTAAAATCTTTAAATAAACGCTTAACTGTGACAGGAGAGCCTCCTCTTGAATATTAATATTGCCAAAATAGCCATGTCACGGGCTGAGGTTCAAATTAACACTCGACTCTTTGTAATGTGGCCTGTCCCATAATTTCGAGTCCACTTTAGACAGCCGAAATGTGTTTTTAAACAAGAAAACTAATAATATTATTTTTATAACAAGCTAGAAGAGGAATTCTCATTAAAATTTCTCGTTTAAGTCGCTTACATGACGTGGCGAGATAATAGCCC
Source organism: Noctua janthe (assembly GCA_910589295.1). Taxonomy (NCBI): domain Eukaryota; kingdom Metazoa; phylum Arthropoda; class Insecta; order Lepidoptera; family Noctuidae; genus Noctua; species Noctua janthe. Next base: position 8,970,434 of record OU342561.1, read on the forward strand.
GCATTCTTTAGGAGATCTTCCCCACAAATATGAAAATGAGATTTACGAAAAATAATACCAAACTTTGTATGGTACGGGCTGCCTTGTTTCATAAGTTTATAAAAGAAAGTCCCTTTAAGGATTCTTCACACACATGAATCCAACTTAGTTTGTATGTTGAATAAGTAGGTGCTTTGCTACTGTGCCTTTGATTTTGGGATGGTGTTCCCCCACAAACGATGGGACACTTGCTATCGTGTCCTGCCTGTCCTGTTATTTACACATCACAAGAGCTGATGGACGCTACTGAAAGTGCCAAAGTCGTCGCCAAATTTTGGGCTGACTCGATTTGAATTGTCATTGACACGCTAAGAAGACGATTTTGGGATCACATGCCGGTTAGAAAGTGCATTTTGGTTTTAGCCACATGAAAAAGGAGAGGTTGACTTAAGATCCCAACTATTTATTATAAAATACCGTACTGATCATTGCCGTATTATTGTGGCTATAAGCTATCGAGGGTCTTGATGAAGTCTTAGCTTGCTAGTAACTAGCTCGTGGTTAAATAATAAGAGCTGCACGGGTCGATCTTCGATGTTAATCCGCACTTGCCAAGGTTGGTGTGTGGATGGGTGACCATCCATTAAACAAAGAGTTTCCTCCATGCCTAGGAAAGCACGTTTGACCGTTGGTCCCGCCTGCCATTTGAAGATCTTTGTCAGTCGTTACAGGTAGTCAGTTGCCCGATAGTTTGACAATCAGTTTAGGAGGTACAGTATTATCCAATACTAACTGGGTTGTGGAGGTCAGATAGGCAGTCGCTCCATGTAAAACACTGGTATTCAGCCGCATCCGGTAAGACTGTAAGTCGACCCCGATAAAGTTTAGAAAAAGCTAAGCAGATGATGATGGTTGGTGTGGTGGTTTTGATTAAGTTGGATTTGATATTCGATAATGATGATGGAAAAGCCAAAAATCTATTAGACTGAGTGGTTGACATAAACTTTACAAAAACGAGTGTTTGCTACTAAAGAGGTTCTAACAATTTAGATACGTCTCGAATTTAAAAAAGAAAGTATAAGATACTTTGTATAATGCCGTGTCAAAAGTCAAGTGAATCAAACGATATTGTTTGTTTGTAGCCAGCTGCCACTTCACAATCAGATTATTGCGGATTATGTTTAGCCATTTACAGGCCCCGTGGTATGGCTTTCGGGTACTGTTCATTATCAGGGGTTTATGTTCTAAGCTTATCTTATAGAAACCCCTGTATAAAAACCGTCTGACCGGTGATTTATAAAGTGGCGGGGATAAATGATGAACAAGTTTATGGATGTTACAGATTTGTGTTTAATTGCAGCAGATTATTTCATTCTTTAAAATATCACTTCCATTTATTGCTGTAAACTAAAACTGAATCGATGTTATTAACACTTCAAAACTGTCATGTAACACGAAATCTTTAAAAGTAATCTTAAAAGCCTTTCAATAACCACCAATTTAATATAAGATTTTAAATTAACACACTAACATTCACACACACATACACACATACATTACACACACACACGTTCATTCACTAAGATTATCATTAAAACTAGAAACAGGAAAAAAACAGTAAACTTGGTAAATATCGCGTTTCTAGTGTTAATGATAACCAATTTAATGTACAACTTTACTGTATAAAGAGGCTATCTCTAAAAATATCCATGTAGATGTTACCGGCCAAACCCGATTTCAGGCCAAACTAGGCACTCTGACTAAATGGGTTAGGTTAGGTTAGAACTGTGACCCACCACGCGCGAGCCGAGGGCGCAAAGAAGGCCGATGAGCCCCACAGCAAAGTTGGGCGCATTGTAATTGCTTTGTATGTGTTCACGTGAACTGGTTTGGCCTAGGACAAACTAGTTTGGCCTGAAATCGGGTTTGGCCGGTAACATAGATACAAGTAAACGGGAACAAAGCCCCGCAAGTCGTTCGAAGCTTCATTACCTCGGCCGAAGGATCACAAAGCTAAGACAATCCCTACTTAAATACCTACCACCTACGCCCGGTATTACGGAGATTCTTATAAAAACCAACGGCGATCAACCATTGCGCCTTAATTAGGGAACCGAGGAAATTGTGGGGTTTTCATGTTAACAACAGTTTTCTTTTTTTTTTAAACCCCACCCTAGGAATTTCTCCTGTATCGTGGGTGCGTTTACAAACATTTAAACTTACATACACAAACAGCCAGACCCGGAACAACTACCTGTAGATCATACAAATATTTGTTCCGTGTGGGGATCGAACCCGTGACACGCAGCGCAGCAGACGATCACTCAGCCACTGCGTCAACCGTGCCGTGTGCAGTTTCGTGAGAAACAATTTGTTTAAAAAGTAACTGCTAATATTTTGATGCATGAACGTAACATAACATTACGCCTGAAATCCCCGGAGGGTTAGGCAGACGCGTACCTGATACGTGTAATAGTACACTCACATTTAACCAGTTATGTTTAAGTCTCATTTAATACGGGCGAGCCTATTGCCATCAACCGGGCACAAATCCAGACTCCGTGGCTGCTACTGAGAAATTTCTGATGGAAAATCCCAATTACATTTTGGAATCGAATCCAGGACCTCGTGCTCAGCAGTCGCGCGACCACTAGACCAAAGCAGCAGTCAGTCAGTAGATTCATGAAAGCCTAAATAAAATCGTATTGCTGGATTTTCAACGGTCAGCTCATATAACAGCGTGTTCTTTTCAAGATTTCTTCGTTTTCCTTTCCTTTCCTTGCCTTATAAGAAGGGCTAAATAAAGAGTGTAACAAGATCCATAACGAAGCCGAAATATACTTATTTTCTTCGTCACTGCGATCATTTTTTGTTCTAGACCATACCTGGGAACCTTCTAGTGACGGAGATATAGGTCAAAGTTCCAACTTTTTCACAAGTTTTTTTTTTAATACGTTTTTATTGTAAGATTTTTACTTTCAACACCTCCACGACCCCGTACTGTTTAATCCATCCATCAGCACAATGTTTTGAGTGCGTTACATTGAGTTCTACCGTAAAACGTGATATTTTACAAAAAAAAAAACGTCGTTTCAAAACAATAATTTTCGCGTAAAGTTACTTAGTTGATGTACATGATGCTTAGTTAACGGCTTCTCGAAGGGTCCATTTACACCCTATATGTACCTACATTGGCAAGTTTATTTTGCTGCAGTTGGCTTAAGCAAGTAATTGCTAAATTCACCATCCCTGTAGCAAGCTACTGTTTCTTAGGAAAGTCACAAGCACTAATACTTTTAAAAGTGATTTTTTCATACTGTATTGATTGTAATTATATATTGTAAGGAACATAGTATATTTGAGGCCATATTATGAAGATCGAGAAAATTGCTGATGAATTTCGCTACGTATATACAATGTTAGTGCCTGTGAGCTACACAGTGAAATAGACTAATATTGGTTATATGAGAATGACCAAAGTAATCAAATTACATTGTTAAGACATTAAATACTAAAAGATATTTTTGTAATCCTAGACATGTTAACAGTATGTTTACTAACAAATTAAATGACGTGTTTAAGTGATTGATTTGTTATTTTGTTGACTTGTATGTGTATTTATTTAACATTGAATAATTGCTCTTCTTCAACAGATATTAGCTGCTGTGTTTTGATTTTACGCTTTTAAGTACCATATCAGATGAATTTGAATATACGGGTAAGTCTGCCGTTGACACAACTGCCGGATTACTGATTGGAAGGCCGTATGGGGGAGTAGCCATTCTGTGGAGGAAAGGTGTTTTTGATACAGTCACTGTGTTAGAATGTAACAGCTGTCGCTTGGCGGCCGTCAAAGCTAGCATTGGCGGGCGCTCGATTATTGTAGTATGTGTGTATATGCCGACTAATTCGCCCGATAACTTGCCTATGTTTACGGAAGTGTTAGGTGAGATCAGTGCAGTGGTTGCGGGCGGTGGGGTCGAGAGTTTGTTTATACTGGGTGATTTTAATGCACATCCAAACGAGTTATTTTTTAGGGAACTCACTAGTTGTTTCTGTGCAGATCAATCGTTTGTTTGTGCTGATGTTGAAAAACTAGGAAAAAATTCTAGTAGCTATACTTTTATCAGTGAGGCACATGGATGCAGGAGGTGGCTTGATCACTGTATAGTCTCTCTGTCAGCTTGGGCTGCAGTGAATATGGTTGTTATAAAAGAGGACGTGTATACGTCAGATCATCTACCACTTTGCATTGAGTGCGACTTAAATATAGTAAGACCCAAGCTGGTAACAATTCCTACTCCTTGCAATAAAGTAATTTGGGGGTAACGAAATGGTACGCAAGTTGGCAGATACCGTGAGCTTTGTAACAGTAAGCTGCGTGACATTGATTTCCCTCCTGATTTTCAAGAGTGTAGCCATAGTTTTTGTAATTCAAGCGAGCACAAAGCTATTTTAGATGACTTATACAGTAAAATATCATATGCATTATGTGATGCCGCCGAGCAAACATATGAAAAGGTAGGGACTGTAGGTAGGTGTAGGAACCACAGGACAATATGCGGGTGGAATTACCATGTAAGAGATGCACACCGGGAGGCCAGGCTTAAATACGAAATGTGGGTTTTACACAATCGGCCAACCTCTGGAGTTGTTTTTGAAGAAATGCGAGTGGCCCGTAACATCTTCAAGGCTCGGCTAAAATGGTGCCAAAAAAACCAGGAGCAAATAAAGATGGATACGATTGCAAAAGCAAGAGCAACAAATAATTTTGCTAAGTTTTGGAAGTCCACGAGTAGGCTTGATATTAAGCCTGGCCTGTCTGTGAATGTCGGTGGGAGGAGCGATCCGGGGGAGATTGCAAATATGTTCAAGGAACATTTTACAGTGCAGTCTCCTCTGGGTCCCTCAGTTGGTGTGATCAATGCTGGGCCTGAAATGACCGGAGTGAATTCTTTAATGTTCTTTTCGGCCAGACAAGTTGCAACAGTCATTGAAAATATGAGCAGAGGCAAATCTCCCGGCCATGACGGGCTCAGTATTGAGCATTTCAAGTTTGCTGGGGTTCATCTGCCAAGGGTTTTGTCACTATTTTACACCATGTGCCTAAGTCACTCTTACTTGCCCGCAGGACTAATGAAAACACTGGTGATCCCCATAATTAAGAATAGGACGGGCGACATTTCAGATAAGTCGAACTATCGACCTATATCTCTCGCAACCACAATGGCAAAAGTACTGGACGGTATGATTGATTCTAGCTTGAAGGAATGTCTATCCGTGCATGACTCACAGTTCGGGTTTCAACATGGACTGTCAACGGAAAGCGCCATAGTAAGTCTCAAGCATACGGTCCAGTATTACACTGATCGAAGGACGCCGGTATACGCCTGTTTTCTGGATCTCTCCAGAGCTTTCGATCTGGTGAATTATGATGTACTCTGGAGAGAGCTTGAAGATAGGGGCGTATCGGTAGGTGTCCTCAGGATCCTACAGTATTGGTATGGGAACCAAGAAAATGTTGTTAGGTGGTCCAATGCACTCTCTGGGACTTATAGGTTAGAATGCGGTGTGAGGCAGGGTGGTCTGACCTCCCCTAGGCTATTTAGCACATATATAAACGGCCTAATCGTGGATCTCAGCAATATGCGAGTCGGATGTAGCGTCCATGGTGTAAAAATAAATAGTCTCAGCTACGCTGATGACATGGCGTTGCTGGCACCGACGGCAGGTGCTGTAAACAAAATGCTGCGGGTCTGTCAAGCGTATGCTGCCTCGCACGGACTTATTTATAACGTCAAGAAGTGCGAATACATTGTCTTTAAGGCCGGCGGTGAATGCCCAGATACTATACCTGACATAACCCTAAACGGCTTGAACGTCAAAAGAGTGACAACATTCAAATATCTAGGGCATCTTCTCGCCGACGACCTTAAGGACAATGTTGACATTGAAAGGGAGCGTAGGGCACTGGCGGTCCGAGGTAACATGTTGGCCCGAAGATTCGCTCGGTGTGGCAGTCAAGTAAAAGTAACACTGTTTAAGGCATATTGCCAGAACTTTTACACGGGGAATCTTTGGGTCCACTATACCAAAAGAACGCTGGATGGCCTACGCGTTCAGTATAATAATATTTTTAGGATGCTGTTGGGACTGCCTCGATGGTGCAGCGCTTCTGCGATGTTTACGCAAAACCGAACTGACGGCTTCCATGCCGTCATTCGCAAGAAAACCGCGTCGCTGTTGTCAAGGTTGCGGGCGAGTGGCAACAGCATTCTTAAAACTGTGGCGGAGAGTATCGACTCTCCGATTATTAAAGGTTTTGTGAGAAGGACAATCACTCAACATTAATTTGGGGTTGTCCTTTTCACAATACTATCTATTCTGTGTCTCTATTTTAGTTTAAGTACTAACACTAGTAATAAGTTATTTTATTGTTTACTAACACGTTGGATCATTGTTGTCCGAAAAATAAAGAATATTATTATTATATTATTATTATTAACTTGTTATGATGAATCTTTCCATACGTCGTCAGTGATAGACATTATTTTATGGAGGTACATCCAATTTACTGAGGTATTTTTTCGTTACTGGGGAGGGAAAGGGGGAATAAAAAACACCCAGCATCGGCCATCGTATACAGAACCAAAAAAATCCCCGTCTCGGGCACGAAACTTTGCTAACGATATTTATTGAAATCGGATATTCGGTCGGTGTCGCAAGCTTTTGACCCGCCAAAAGTATTGTATTACGAAAAACTCAGTGACCCGTATTGTTGTTTATTTCCTTTCTTTAAGATTAAAAATAAAGGATGAGACAGCATTTTTACTTTTAAAATATCCTCAACTTCGCCTTTTTAGAATGAACAGAAAGAATATACAGCTGAAATTCAGTCTGCTCAGCGTAAGGAAGGATTTAAGGCAAATTTTTGTAAGCAAGATGCTGCGAAAATTTACGTGGGTGTTTAAAACTGCTCGTTTGTAATTTGAAAACTCACTCTTGCAAATGAAAATCTTCAGAGGCCGCCGATGTGAAACTTTACAACTACTTTGGTAATTGCTCCAAAAGTTGGGAAATGAAAAGACCCCGCGGCTGCCGAGTTGAAATGAGGGATTCAATATAGAGCAAGAAGAGGAATGTATTCAAATCCTTAGCAACTACTTACGTGCATAGCGTGCAATGAGAATCTGGCGCACCGCGAAAAATGAAAACAATAGATACATCATCTGCCTAGCCTCTTCCCAACTATGTTGGGGTTGGCTTCCAGTCTAACTGAATTCAGCTGAATACCAGTAATTTACATGGAGCGACTATCTATCTAACTTCCACTATCCAGTTAGTACTAGGTAATACGATACCCCTTGGTAAGACTGTTTGTAAGACTTTTTGGGCCACTGACTAAATAAAGATTGTCAAAGATCTAGTAATTACACCCTGGACCAACGGCTTAACGTGCTTTCCGAGGAACGGAGGAAACTCGGTATGTAATGGGTGGTCACCCATCCACATACCAACCTAGGCAAGCACGGCTTAACCTATAGATCAACCTGAGCGGCTGTTATTATTTAGCACATCAATATTTGAGTGAAGTAAAGGTATTTTGTTCACTTTTTCCAATATTCTTTCACAAACCAATGACCAGTTTGGTCGATGAAGCCATACTTGGCGGAGGCCTAAGTCCAGTACTGGAAATCTTTCGGCTCATATGATGAATGTTGTAGTATTCATCATGAATTTGCTTCTATTGGGTTTGAAACGTTTACAACTACGAGCATAGACCGAGTCCCACTTCCCAGCATATACACGTTCAGAAATCCCGGAGGAAACTGATATAACCACCACGATTGGCAATCGGATCAGTTTACTAGATCCGTCATTCGAAGCTTTCATCGTTAGTAACACTAACTAAATTCATCGAACTTTCGAAATTTTATTTTATTTTTTTGATACAAGGTAGTTCCATTTTCTTTGTATCATTGTGAAAGAGTTGCAATTTCTGAAACAGCAGCAAAATATTACTTTCGAGGCGTCTATTTTTCATTGCAACTGCCATTCGATTTATTTACCTGTAGGTATTATTTATTACTTTCTGCAGTATTGTTCCAAATATTATGCTACGCGAAACTGATTTGTATTTTCGGTTTCACGGGGATTACTTGAGGTGGAATCAAAAGGCAGATTCTCTTTGTTTGCAAAAACACAAGTCGTAATCATTGGTAGTATTATACATGGAGAGGAAGTAAGCCTGTTGATGATAATTTTCGCAATTTATGTAAAATTGCAGCAATTCAACCCCTGTATTACATAATTACAGCATATATTTACGCGACCAACATTGATTATTATAATTTTTACTCAAATGTGACACTTATTGTCCGAAATTAACCACAGTTGTCATTCACACATTAAACATTGCATGCATATTCATTTCATGCGGCGAATTCATATATTGCGGGTCCGCATTAATGTGTACGGGCCTTTAATGCTCTCGGAGTTATGTTTGCGAACAGCTTAGTGAGATCTACGTGGTGAAAACTTTTACCTAAAAGCGAGCTACCAAAGTCTTTGGAAACTTTTTAACTAGGAACTCTATTGTAGCAGAAGATTAAAATTAATCCCGGTGAGGCGCTAAGACCAACTGCAATACGCCAAGACAAAGCGTTACGGTACAGATTCTCAAGATACCGCAGTTTCAAGCAATTTAAATGCACATATAATTTTGCTGGGGAATAATTTAATTGTGTAACTGTGCTTCGAAATTATTTACGATTGTTGTTGATGCAACATTGAAGGCGAAGACATCAAAAACGTCATAATTGGAGAATGTTAAGCTTGTTGACTATGTTTGTGTTAGTAGGTATTCTAACTTGATTTTACCCACAATGTAATATCGTACTAAAAGTACGTACCTAAGAAATATTCTACGTCCATAAATCAACCCTGGGGAAGAATAAAAATAGCCAGATGATCTACCCATCTACTAAAAACGTGTTACGAATGTCTTGGCATAATATACCTACACTAAACCAAATACATATTATTTTCAACCACAACAAACTATGATATCACACTTGTTTACTCAATATTATTATAGATTAGATTGGTAACACTCTTAAGGGAGTTCTCACGGATGCAGCCAGCTTTTTGTGACAGCTTTTAATAAGCTTTGGGCTTTTGCGACCCGCGGCAGCCTCGAACACACAAGCATAAATAACTTATTTGATCTCCCATAAATTAACTTAAGAGGTTCCTAATTATGTCGTGTGTCGAACTTTTGGGGTTTTACATTATTTATACGTACACTCCACAGTACGGAAACTCGTTTAGAATAACATTTGACGTAAGTAATGCGCTTACTACGAGTATTACGTAACTGTCTACTTCACTCCGTAATTCCGCGTCGAGAGTTTAAGTCTCGCAATTATTGGAATCTACAAAATGTTTTCTGTAGTGGGCACTTATCATAATTGTTTGTCGAGCAATCCTGTTTTATTTTTCACTGAAAAATATACTTTACGGCGAATAACTTGTTAATGATATTTAAACGACAACAAACTACTACGCTAGCGTAAAGTAAAGCCGATTTCATGTTCGCCTTTATTACGTCGCGTTATATTGACTTTCACTAAATTAAAAAAGTTTACTATAAATTCTCAACTAAAACAAATTAAAATACGTCACGAGGCTTAAAACGGCGGGAGGCGTGCGCTGGTAAAGTTTAGTGGTACGTAACCGAAGTGAGGCGCACTCGGCACTATACGCAGCGCAAACATTTTTTGTGCATTCGCGAAACAACAAATGGGGTGGTATATTCGTCACTGTAACCTCGGACAAAGTTGCGATGTAGCGATTCCAGCAATTAAAATTTGTAGGGGACGTAGAAGAGAAATTATGCATGGAGTGAGAGCAGTAGCCGTGGGTTTCTGCCCTCGACTATTAATATTAATGAACAGTGACACGCCGTTCAACCGAGCCCGTGACGAGCTGCCGTGTTTCTTTTGATTGTAAATTCAGTTTTGTTGATGTTCTTGTTGCATACTGAAGTTGTAGCTTTGTGCTTCAGAACGTCGGTTTCCATATAACTTTGAGACGTAAATTGGAGCTGACGTTAGATCTCGCTGCTGATAATTATCTTTCACAGGGTTGTGCTGCCCAAGTTATTCCGTTTTATCTCAGAAAATTTACTTCCTGGCATCCACACCGCAAAGGTACCAGCCGCACCTGGTTTCATTAAATTATACATAATTTTTATGATAGTTCTGATGAAAACTAGTTTTTTTTATATAAGTTTTTTAAACTGACATGGTCACTAACACTATCATTAACACTGAAAACAGGACATTTAAAATGTTTACAATTTATTTGTAAGTTTTTTTTTATATTTAGCCAGCTTGAGCCAATGTGTACTGAAGTGGAATGCGTAATTGGCAATTATCAAAATACGAAAATGAAAGTTTCATAAATAGAATATAACGGCTAGACTAAAACACATTGTCGAGTATAAGTAGGTATGATCTAAGGAGTCCACACCGAGGGCCTAGTGTGAGTTCTTTTACCTATTCGATTGTGTAAACGTAAGCTTCAAGTACAGTAAGTGAACTAGCGCCATCTGGTGTCAAAGGTGGGAAACACAATTGTTTAGTACAAATGGAAATTCCAGCCGGTTTGGTCAATGACGACAGCTCGTATTAGGCCCACCGACCGCAATCACAAAACTGCAATACACGATGTTGATACCTTTTAGTAGGAACCAATTGTATGCAACGTTCTTTGACATTCGGTTGTAATTCAACGATTCGTAGCTTGTCAATGTCTTCAAGCAAATTGTAGCAATACTAATAATAATAGTAATCTTACAGGAAATTGTGGTGTCTAATCGACTTTAGAGTTATCTTTTCTATTGAAGTAGTGTCAATGACGTGTGACAACATCGAATGTATCATTTTTGTTGATCGATTATCCTGAATCACATCGACCGAACGTGAGCGTATTACACCTAAGAAGTAAATATTCTAAACCTAGTCTAGTTGTAGGCGTACACAGATCGGGAATTCTAATGCCATTCCTAAAATTGTTAGTATTGTATAACTAGGCCCCACCGTCTAGTTCAGGGAAGGGTGTATCATGATTTCCGCACAAGTGCATTAATGTGCCGTCATCATTATCATATCAGCTGTAAGACGTCCGCCACCGGACAGTGTCCCTATTAATTACCATAAAGAACGGTTCCGCTGTCTACTCTATTAAATTCATTGCTTGTAAGTGTACGGTAAGTAGCTGTTCATAAAGTAAAATATTTTATACAGGCTGCCTGCAAGCGTTAAGGGGTTGTTCTAGTCGCCATTCTAAACATTTTCAGAAAGATAATCATATCAGTTTCGTGATAAAAAAAAGAATCTTTACTACCATAGATGGAAAGACGATTTCGGTGTATGTGAGTATATGTAGGTGTTTATAACTCGACTGTTGAACGCGTTGGACAAGATTCATTTTCCAGTTTGGGCACAGAACAAAGTTTTTCCGTCAGGCATATCTCAGTAGTAGCCTCGATTCTGGATTTGTAATATGTTTCTCGGCTCGTGGCTTTAGCCTTATTATAAGACACTTAAATCATAAATTACACATACACTATTGCACTTATGTTATTTAAGGAACGAATGTGCAAAATTTCATGCTTCTAGACCCAGCGGTTACAGCTGTGCGTTGATCGATCAGTCTGTGAATCAGTCAGCCAGTCAGTTTCTTACTTTAAGATAGATAGAAGATTGGTTTCATAATCATAAATCGAAATGTGGGTGTTATTAGTGGGTGTGATACCTACAAATCTGCCTACGCTTCAGAGGAAAACCGGTTTAATGTCATGTTTTGATGTCACAGGAACAACGTAAAAGCTTAAAATGGCATTACACAATTGATTAAACATACTTTGAACACGTTATTTTCAACCGTACGCTGGACAAGGGATAAAGGGCAAGGGCGAGTTAATTATAGCCAAGTTTTGTTTATAAGGGATTTATGTACAATCGGCTTATGTGATTGATATAAAACCTTCTGTCGGATCCAAACGGATTACACCCGTAGATCACAAAGCACGTGATAAGGTCTGTGTACAAAATCATTTAAAAAACATAAAATAATAGACCAGAGAATCTAGACAAAGTGACATTCTATCAGCAAAGGGTATGAAAGATTTTTGTATGAAGTCTGACCGGCCCAACCTCGGCAATATTTTTTTTCAAAATAGCGTCCACTCATAAAAACTAGATTAATCAACAGCTGACATCAATACAAACAAGTTTTGTTCTAAAGAGTCACGTTTCCGATATATGAGCTATCATAGTTAAAGTCCATTCACTAATGACATCTTTCAGCTGAAAATACTTAGGTACTTTATCGGCGCGGCGTGTATGACCAGATGTATGAACGTGGACGACGCAGAGAGTATATAAGGATCGTAGCAGGTGGCATTCTGTTGTTTCTACCAACCCCTATGTGTAAAAAGCATGAGTGTATGTATATATGTGACTTCTTAAAACAACTACTGGTTCCTATCTAAGATAAAAAATAATAATTTAGAAACGCTAAGAAAACATCCATAATATCTATTTGTCTGCAATAATAGTTCAGTATTTTTCTTTCGAAAAAATAGCGAGATTTTCATTCTCATTAAAATATTCTCCTGACAAGTTGGAATTCTTAATTAAAAGCAACACCGCAATAATATAAGACCAAAAAAATAAATATGGCTGCCTGTCTCGGTTCATTTAGCTGTAATAGGTTTCAGCTTTAGAAAAAAATATTTCAGACCGTTCAGGCGTCTCGTTGATAAGGTATTTAGTACTGAGGTAGGTACTTATTATATACTCTTACTTTTGACGTTCACCTTTAGTAGAAACTTTATAGAATACTAAAAAACGATTGAAAAGCTTGAAACGTAATCTGGCTTTTGACGAAATTTCATACACTCGTACTCGTATTATGTGGTGGTTCCAAAACCACGATAGGTTTTTAATTTTTTCATGTAACTTATAATAATAAACATTTTGAGGAAACTCTAGACTGCTTCGTTGGTCTAGTGGTCGCAAGCGCGACTCCTGAGTATGAGATACTGGGTTCGATTCCCGGGTCGGGCAAAGTGTCATTGGGTTTATCATCAGGAATTTCTCAGTAGCAGTCACGGAGGCTGGATTTGTGCCCGGTTACTGGCAATAGGCTCACCCCCTATACCATGGGACTTAAACATAACTGGCGAAATGTGGATTTAGCAGTAGTACACCTCTGCCTAATCTCGGGGATTAGTGGCGTAATGTTATGTTACCTAACCGATTTCCTTCCTCTCGCAGGGAGGAGGCCGGGTTCAAAGGCTGGTTACATTTCCGACACGCGGAAGCGCATCATAACGAGACTGCGGTCTGCTCGGAGAGCGCGGGAGCGGCAATATCACAAAGTTTTCGACCATCAACATGAGATTAAAAATTTATTTTTTTACATAATATCCTAATCTACTAACATTTTTATAATTTGCCTGTCCCTCATTTAGGTAACTATGGACGTAAATACAAGTAGAATTTATTTCACAGTTTAAGTAAATATTTAATTTTCATCTCTTAATTTGGCATTGTTTGTGTTATTCATGTTATTAAATTAAGAGTACATTACATTAAAAGCGAATGCTAGTCTTGTGTGGTTTGGCTAAGACGTAGTCGTCGCTTCATTTAGTCTTCTCTTACGTAATAAGCGACTCATGTTTGGTGGGCAGTCTGCCAAACTCACCTGGACTTCGGTGACGTCATAATTAAAAAATATAGCTTTCCTAGGTGTACCTTCTAAAGGTTGCAGTTTAGAATGTGTAACTGTTGTTTACTGACTACTCAGCAGATATTGGATATACTATGACAATGAAGTATTTACATAAAATGAATTGCAAGTGCGCCGGTGGTGACATCACGCGACCTACTTACAAGTCTACCCACACCACGGCGTGCTTCTACAGAGCCCTGATGTTCATCTCGAGGCCAGGGCGACAGCCAATGTCTGATCGCGGCGGAGTTGAGACGTCTTGGAACTGTACCCGATTCATTGTGATCCGTGTTATTGTTTTAAATGGTAATGTCAAGTAATTTGTTAGTTTATTATAAACAGCGTATCGCACCTAGTGTGTTTTCATAGCGTCCACGAAACCCATCGTCTGCCCACATGATGTACTGAGCATAACGGAATAAATCCCGACATATCCTGTCCCAACAAGCATGTCTGCTTATAATGATCATAAGGACATTAAAGATACGTCGTAGGTTATCTTATTTTTCAGTACCAGACATAAAAAATAAAAAATGCAGCTTTACAACGTTCTCCAAGGATACGTTGTTATCTAAAACATCCGTAATAATATAAAAGAAAATATATCTCAATATCGAATCGAAAGACAAAGTGTCAAAGCAAAATACAAAAGGAAACTGAAGATGAAGAGAATGGTAATGGCGGTGGGGCGGCTTGGGGTGAGCGCGAAGCATGGAAAATAATGTCTTGGAGGGAAATTACTGCGAAGCTTCGGGGATGCTCTATCTCCACACAGGAAAGGCGTCAGTGTGAGGGCTAAGTGTCTTTTTTCCAAGTTATTTGACACGCCATTCTTCCAGTCATGTGCTACAAACGAAAGTCGCAAAAAATTGACAAGTGCAAACTCGGCTGTCGGCAAGAAACGTAATCACTTTCCACATTATCTTGTTCAGAAAAAAGTTAATACCCCGTTTTTATTTTTGTATATTCTATAAATGTTGTGACTGCAATATATCACTTTTTATCGGGCGAGGCAAATGGAGCTAGAGCAAATCCAATATACGAATGGCTGCGTTTAAAGTTAGATACTACGTTTTAGTATTAAATAGTTGGATTCCAATATATTGTCTTAGCAGTGACAAGTTACTAGGTTGCCGTGTTCAAGCAACGGAGTGGATAACTGATCACCATTAATTGACTTTTCCTACTTGAAAGTAAGATAAATAACGACGGCAATTTGTTTTAGCTTCAATTCTAGTCTTAGACCGACATATAAACGTTACTTAGCGTATGCTTTGACTTTGGTATGTTCCCGTCTCCATCCCTACACTTACTTGTACTGCTGTGCCTGACTTTGACACTCGTGCGTCAGTGACAGAAATAACGCTAAGCCGAAGTTCATGTTAAGTAACGTTCATAGATATCGGTCTTAATAAATTAGTTTGTCAATAACAGAAACTTAAATGTAGCATGTGAACTTTAAGAAAAGTGCAGTATATTAAATGTCAAACATTCCATTATCTTTTAAATGTTGGTGAATCACAATCATTCCAGCCGAAAGACGTCCACTGCTGGACATAGGCTTCCCCTAAGTGTCGCCACATTGACCGGTCCCGTGCGTCTCGCATCCAGTGGATCCCCGCAACGTTCACCAGGTCATCGGTTCACCTAGTGGGAGACCTTCCAAGGCAACGTCTTCCGGTTCGCGGTCGCCACTCCAGAACTTTTCAGCTCCATCGGGCTGCCAATGTGCCCTGCCCACTGCCACTTCACCACAATGCTACATAATATCTCTCCTTGCCCAGAAGAAAACAGCTATACCTACACTTACCTTGAAACTCTTACCATTCCGCTGATTGAGTATCCCGCATAAAAAATGAAATTGACCCGAATATGGAAAATTATTATTCTTTAACTAGACTGTTTAGAATTATTATAGTTATTGCTTCCACATATTATTTTTTTATCAAACTCGTTACCCTCGTTGATCCTGTGACGATTTTTTTCTGATCGAGGTACTTATTTAAGTATATATCTTATATATAAAATTCTCGTGTCACAATGTTCGTTCCCGTACTCCTCCGAAACGGCTTGACCGATTCTCATGAAATTTTGTGAGCATATTGAGTAGGTCTGAGAATCGGCCAACATCTATTTTTCATACTATTTATATGGCAAAACAACGTTTGCCGGGTCAGCTAGTATATATATATATATATATCTATACTGGTAAAAGGTAAGGTCTGGTCTCTGGTAAATGTAAAATGTGAGTGTAGGTACAACTTCCAAAAATGCGAATTATATATTATATTAAATTCTATTTTAATTAGTCCTCAAAACAATTATCGTCTTTATTACCGTACAACCAGATTACCCCACCAATAATTAATGAACACGTGTTAATCGGATATGATACGAGAAATGAAACATTACATAAAATATTGAAGCTTTTATTTACAAAATTACCAACATATAATATCACTTTGGGAATTTGCAGGTTTACTTGCATAACGCCATAAATATACATAACTATTTATTACTATTTAATAAAAACAATAGTGATTACAATTCCTCAATTGTTACTTACAGTATGCCTTCTATAATAGTAGGCGTAGAATGTTACGACGAAATGTTCATGTATCGATTATTGGAAGTACAATAATTGTAATACCTAATTACTATTATTATGAAAATAATATTTATGATATAAAAAAGTGTTTTCCAGTACGTGGTGATCAAGTTGTTGCGCCCACCGTTTATATTACAACAGATTTCATAATTATTCCTAATTGTCAAAGAACGTGATATACAACCTTTTTTTATTCAATGAAGGTACACGGTAGCTTTATACTTTTTAATTTCTATAAAACATGAAGAAAAACGATTATCATATCATCATCTGCCTAGCCTTTTCCCAACTATGTTAGGGTCGGCTTCCAGTCTAAGCGGATGCAGCTGAATACCAGTATTTTACATGGAGTGACTGCCTATCTGACCTCCACAACCCAGTTAGTACTGGGTAATACGATACCCCTTGGTAAGACTGGCTAAATAATAACAGCCGCTCGGGTCGATCATTAGGTTAAGCCGTGCTTGCCTAGGTTAGTCTGTGGATGGGTGACCACCGATTACGTACCGAGTTTCCTCCGTCCCTCGGAAAGCACGCTAAGCCGTTGGTCCCCGCTGTCATTTGTAGATCTTTGACAGTCGTTACAGATAGTCAGTGGCCCAAAAAGTCTGACAACCAGTCTAAAATTATTATCATAGTAATTAAATAAAAGACACAATTTAAGTTAAACGTCCTAACTACGATCAAATTTATCTGTTTTTATTATCATTACGCTTGACTCCGAATTCTCAAATTTGATTAGCTTCCATGAAAGCGGTTTTAGTTAGTAAACACAACGATAAATGAAATTGTAGCTTTTCTTTGACTGTAAAAGAAGTTTCTTAGAAAATAGTCGACAAGAAAATTTTAAAACGAAATTCTTTATTCATAGAGACGTAAATGAACAAGAACGTTCATTAGGAGATCGTTTTGAAGGTAAATTCTTAGTATAATTTATGAAACAGAAGTAAGTTTTCTATGCAGAACAGAATTTCTAAGAAGAACTTTTGGTGGGCGCATAGAGTAAGAAGAAAAATATCCATATTATTGTAATGCTATAAATTGTTAAGAAGCTTACACAATTCTGCAATAATTTATTCACAATGATTTATGCGTTCCAATTTATTATTCATTTATTAATTACAAAAATTATAATACAGTTATGTTACACAATTTTTTGACGTGATTGTATTTATAAAGGCGAGCCTTGGATTGGGGTTTGCTAAATATTTGGTTTTTATTTTAATATATCAGTTTGAAAAAATCTAATTTTATCACTTTTTTTAGTTACTAGGCCTGGTCTATACACACAATCACGTAAGTCGTGAAATATTTCTAGATCCCAATTAAATGTAAATATTTTAAAGGATTTTTCCGAGGCACCAGTATCGATATTTTTGCGTAACCTTTTATAATACTTCTTATATTTACAAAACAATTTTCATGTTGTCAATAGTAACAGATGTATTTGAGGATATCGTCTTTAGTAGCTGGTCCTATTTCTGTTAATATTAGCCAGTATTATCACACTGCTTAAAAAACCCTCCCATCTTTACGTTCAGTAATTTGCCCTATGTCCTTTAAAATATTTCATTGAATTAGGACCCGTTTTTTTAATAAAAGAGTCTGCTTAAAGAAACTGAAATCATTTTATTTGGCATTTATCTATGTCTACAAAGCGTAATTTACATTTATTGTCACAGGTGTGAGAAGTAAAACGACAAAAAATAATAATTAGAAATGTAAAAATCATTTTTATCGTTATACGGTATTATGCGCCTTAAATATTTTTATTTACAACAATTTTTATTTACCATTTTTTATACGTAATAACAATTATGTCTGGTTGTATATCTATACAATCACGACATAGATATGTTTCAGACTTCGTAAAATAAATAATCGATCACAAATATATCATTTAGGTACGATAACTTGCGGAAAATATCAACACATACAGAATATCAAAGTCAAATCAAACCTAAGTTTTTAGCATTTTAACTTTATTTTTCTGTGGTATAAGAAAGTTATAATCATTAGCCATACTTTGTTATAATTTTAAATTAACAAACCGTTAAGTATGTTGTTGCTGGTTGATTTGTGTAATTTATAAGAAAACTATAAATAAATCACGAAAATATTTAATTTTATTACTCCCCAGCGTCGTTCCCCCAGTTGTATTTTACGACATTTCGTCAGCGGTGTACTGATTTACAACATAACACCTCGTATTGCAATTCCTATCACGTTCTAAATGCAAGCCGTCAGTAACTTATGAATGTTACATGACAATTCAGCCGAGAATTCGCGACGCGAATAATCTTTAGCAGCGCGGCTGCAAGTAATGTGGCTCATGTACGTTTGAGCGGCATCCAGAGATTTTATTACCATTTTCTGGAACCGCATTCCTGAAATATACCAACCGGTCATCGTTTATAACATCGTAGCTCGAAAATACCACACCGTCATCAACAATTAAACGTAATCATATATTAGAAAATTTCATTAAATTGATCAAACAAAGCATTTCTTTAGTTAAATACCTTTAATGTTTCTATGTACAAAATTCTAATGTGACAATTCCATTCTCGTTACCAGTTATAAATCAGTATACGCTTTAGAGGGGACGCCACTTTACATACCTATAATTGGTAGGTCTATGGCCGGGAACCCATAATTTATATGTTATAGATAATAGAAGGGATTAAGGAGCAGGCAGGCCGTCCAAAGGCGATCGGTCGCCGTCGATGAATTGGAGCCGCAACACAATTAGAAGGTAATACCATCAGCTTCCAGTGTAACGTATTGGCTTTCGCCCCAGCATGAACAATCAGTATCTCACAGTAGGCTTAGTCCTGCAAGACGAACCCTGTTTAGAACCTAGCAATCGTCCAAAAAAATACTTTTATAATTATATGATACATAGTTTATACACTAGCCTTTACTTCGATAACAACGCAACCATTGTTTTAGGTCCGGCATTTCACAAGGTACAGACAGTTAAAATATAATGGAAGACGAAAATAATAACAATAGAGTACCATAAAAATCCATTGAAATAATGGGAATTAACACTTTTCATAGATTTATATTTCCACACGTATAAAATTGTTTATTTTAAAAGTCTATTTACAATAATTTCTAACTACTCCTATAACGTTGTCTTAAGACCCTTCAGTGTATTCGTTTGAAACCACAAGTATGCGCGATTTAGAGTTTTGTAATTATTGTAATTATAATAAAAAGAGGTAAATTAGTTGTTTTCAGGAAATTACCATACAGGCAGACAAAACACATTATATTCCATCAAAATAAAGCTACATATTTAGTTTCAATTTATATATCATTAACACGGCGACGCTTTTCCCAATAATAAGGCCATAAACAAAATACATGTAAAGTTACCACTTTAGAATTCACCGTTGTGCTTGAAAACCTATAATTACGGATATAATTGAATAATTCAAGGAACTAATGTTCCTTTTACGATAATGATATACGGTTTAAATATTAATACTTAATGACTATCATGTCTGGAGGAAAACTTCATCAGTGCGTCGACGAAGTGTGAAAATTCGATTATATCAATTAACCTTGCTTTATGGCTAGAATCTGTACTTACCTATGATGATTCTTGGCTGACAGGTAGGCAGTCAGACTACCAAGAATTGGTCTTTTATCTTTACAAGCACAGGCAATAAGCCTAGTCGGTACGAGTAAATAAACATTAGTGGCTTATATACAAACGCATAAAATAAATAATGTACTCAGTATCTAACAATACTTTTGGCAATTGACAACCTATTTCATCTATTTGATGTGTTGATTTACATGAGGCCTATGTTTCAATGTATTATTTTCTGCGTTGTTTGCTCATTAGTGCTCTGACTCTTTTGAGGTTGGTGATGGTTATGTCGTCGTTAGGCTGCAGTTGGAGCGCCCTCCGGTACGACGTGGCTGCGGCCGCGTACTTCCCATTGAGGTGTAGGATAGCGCCAAGATTGGAATGGAACTCGGCATCCTGCAACCAAAGCGACATGCTATTCGAGGAACTTAAGCCGGTAATTAACTACACTAAACGGAATGCTTTACCGAATCCGATGCAGGGATTATGTGACGTTTAGCGGTAAACATTTGCGATTCCTTTGACATGTAAAGTGATGTTCCTAGTAACGTATTAATATTTTGATTTCAAACGATGTTAAGTGAATCAATGTTAGTGTTTATTGTGTTGCACATTGCTGGCAACGGTTTTGGTAACTAACTGAATTATTGACCAAAAAATGCTGAACGATATAGACCTGTGGGCGAACCTTTCACAATTTAGAAATATAGAGGCGGTCAAATCCGCGGTTGCGGTCACGCAGCATTCAACAAAAAAGAATAACACGCTCAGCGCTCGTCCTTGTTGATTCGTTTTTGTTTATACAACTGCGGTAGCCGTATTCTCCTATATTTTTAGAGTCGTTAAGTGTTCGAATATTATGGGTTTCGGTGTTCTAGTCGTTTCCTGTATTTTCTGGGTGATAGAAATGTTGGGTTTAAACATTAAATTCCTTAAAAAACGTCACGTTTTTGTTTTTCTTGCCACCCCTGCTTACTCCCATCCAATAATAGTTACCAAAACACATATCCCACTTAAAAACCCGACAAATAAGTACCAAAACGTGTCTCATTTCAAAACCCATATTTGGTACCACAAAGGTCAGAAGGTCGGGAGAACAAAGAAAACAGCCGTCGGCGGGACCTTGATCTGACCATGTTTAACAAACAAACCGGAATGTTCACTTGAACGCATACCACATTCCCCCATTCCCCTTTGTGCATCGATACGTTAAAAATCTTTATTTAACGAATATTGTAGCGATACTAAATCAATTCGACGGACATACGTCAAATCGAACGCGCGATTTTCATATGAATCTCGGCTAGATATTATTGGGGCAGTAAAAAATGCAACGCGGAAAACGTTTCAGGATTTAATGGTGACTTGGTTTTTTAGTTACGTCAAATATTGTTCGAGTGGGATGTAGAAATAATTGGATTGTTTCAAATTCTAAGTACTAGGTACTGTACTATATTATAAGGTCCCATTAAAATAGATGAACATACTTTTAGAAATCATTCAGACCACCAAAATAAGGACAATGGTAAAAAAAATAAGAAAAACGCATTAGATACTTACAATAAAAAAAATCAGCTAACGAAAATACACTAAAAATGTCAGTTACTAAATGATTTTAGGTCAAAATAAAATCATTTTAATCAGTGTTTTTTTTGTTTGGTTATATTTGGTTAGACGTACTGAACGCTGTGTTAAAATTTGTCCATTTATTTTAATGGGATCTTATATATCCGTACTCGATGCTAGGTATAGGGTTATCAGTCGAGGCTTAATTGAGGATAGGCTGCTCTGCGAAAAGAGGGCTTAGGGACCTCTGGGAATCCTTGCGAGGACCTGACAATTCCTGGAGATGCATTTCGCGACAGCGACATACGTGTGCTTAACTTCTTTCCTTCACATATATATTTATATAATTACCGTGCGTTGCAAGTAACCCCGTGGAGGCTCATGGCATGGTCAATTTCTTTCATACGCTTTCACTTAAGCGTGTAGATCTTTGGAGAAGCAGTTAAAGGGAGAAGTGTTCTTGGAAATTTACAAAATCATGCAGGTGACACAGGGATAGGTGCAAACCAATCCTATCCAATTTTGTATCGACCAATTTTCCCTTATGATAAAAAAGTTTTTTGACGAATTTTGACGGCTATAAATAATACATTACAAAAAAATATTTGATATATTTCAGGTGGAACTTACATCAGGGTTCAACTGCACTGCCCGCGCGTACCACCGCTCGGCGGAGCGGCAACGTCGCGCGTCTCTAAGCGCCCGCGCAGCCGACGCGGCCCGTGCACTGTCGGCGGGTGACAACTGAGCTGCTGCTACTAACTGCTCTGCTGACTCCCGAAGTCGGCGTTGTGATCTCAGGAACATACCTATTGGAAAATTTGAATTGAGCCAAATGCAAAATTGTTATGTAAAAACAAAAAGAAAATTGAACTGAAACTTGAAAGAGAGAGACTGTGAAACGTGTAATATCCTGTATTAATTTCACAGTAAAAATTAGAGTTAATAATTCAACGTCTAAAATTTCCAAAGGCTGAAAAATGAACAATCTTTTCACCACAAATACCCGAATACGAATCGGTATTTACTAGTTTAGTTGTAGCGTTGTAGAGGGTCACGATGCTACTTATCCGCTACGAACATAGATTTATCATTCATGGTGTTTTTGTATTTATAGTACTTATCTACTTTCTATTATATTTACATTATATACAGACTACAAATAGAACTAAACTAATGATAAAAATAAGACTAAAAGTAAGAAAATATAAACATCTAAACAACGTCGACAATAGGACACTCAGGCGTCAAAGTACTCCTCCGCATCGCTGTCATCTGGAAACGTGCCCAGAAGACTGGCAGCATTGCCACGCTGAATGGCAATGCTAATTCTTTGGCCAAAGAAAGAGCCAGCCCTCTGGTCACGCGAAGTGTCGACCAGTCGGCGAGAGATTTCCTTAAAAAGGAGACGCGCACTCGGGCCCCATGACTGACCCGAGCGTTTCGACCCCAAACGGCTCAAAACTGTAGTTACCAATAAGGTTACAGTATTTGCGCCGCTTGAGGATCTCAGCAGTCGCAGCAGCAGGGCCTGCACAGCCCGCCGTGCTTGAAAGGTGAGATGGCGTAAGGGTGTCGACACAGGTTGCGTCCCACACCAAAGGCCTACCCACCTTCCAAGGCACTAACGTCATGCCGTCTGGTCTATTTATGGTTATTTATTTTAATAATACAATATAGTTTAAATATTATTAGAATAAGTAATTAATTGCCACATCAGGTCATCAAACTCGTCTGCATAAGTCTTAGATTAATGGTCATAATTGGCACCACTCAAAAGTTTTTTCATAAAAAGTATGTAACTTACCGAACTGATCTCTCACTGATGGATCGTTAGGCGCTAAAGTTAGTGCTTTTTTAAACCACATTTCAGCTTCAATACTCCTACTAGCCTGTAACAAAATATATTATTAATGACACTTGGACAAGTTTAATACTTTTGGCGCAACGATTAGTTCAGACTCGAGTGTTGTAATTCTTGTAAGAGAATAATTGATCAGTGCGGCGTAATAACGCAAGCCCTAAAGGAGTAATAATCTTAAGATACCGCAATCTTGCCGCAGTAGAGAGAAATTTTAGCGGTTGTTGTTATATAATGCTGTAGGTATGGTGGGCCTGAGAGACTGAAGGAAGAATGCCGACAGTGAGCGCCTGCATAATTACCTCTGTTTAAAATACGAAACGTTTTAAAAGAGTAATGTATCCTTAATCATACTTTTAAACTCGCATATAGACATAGCGAGGCATAAAATACGGTGAACTGCTACCTTTGCTATTGTAGACAAAGGTAGGCATTGGGATATTTTTAAAGGAAAGACAATGGTGTCAGTATTCAACTTTGTTTGGGAAAAACCGAAAACCGGGAACAATGGATCGATGCTAAGGAAAGTCAGTCAAATGTCAGTTACAGCTACCATTCCTATATTCATATCAGTCAATGTTAGAAGTCGAAAAAAGTTAGACAATCGGCAAAACTTTTTGCATGGGAAACCGCAATCCGTAGCTTTTAGTTGGAAAAATCAAATGGCTGCGTGTGAAAAAGGGTGAAGATGAAAATGGGTTATGTACCGTCAAAAAAGGGAGAACAAGTCCTTTAAACTTTTAGATACTATGGAGGCAGTCGGCTTTTATTTATGACTCAAGTTGCTCAAACCAATGTTACGATTAATTAGTCGGTTTTAGACAATGCTATCTGATTATCAGATAATAATCAATAAAATGGGAAGATCTATAAGTTTGTCATTGAGTATATGTTTTAATTATGTCTTGAGTAATCTTAATAAATTGAATTCTGAATGTAATTTTTTAAAGGGGTGCCAAAACGCGTTTAATCTTTTCATACCAGTGTAATTTTTATAAGTATTTGTCTTTTGTCTTATAATGTTAATATACTAACATTTCTGGCGAGTATTTGCGCTAATGTGACATGAGTGCCGGCGTGATGCGGCGCGGCCGCCAGCGCCGACACTAAACTGTGCTCAGCCAGCGGCCATTGTTGGAGCTGCACATAAATCTCCCCCACCATTGATAGGACACTCTGCAAACAACAAAACCGAAATTAGTCTAACGATATATCATACTAATTGCGTTGCAGAAGAGGGAAATAATAGATCAGCCTCTATTTGGAGGCTTTGGAAAAGACACCTTAATTCCTTTCATGCATACTCGTAGCAATTTTTCATGCACTTTATCTAGCACAGGTCTGTACCATGCATGCAGCACTCTTTTCGTGCTTTTTTCGGTCCATGTGGGCGGACCTTATAGCTTGGATTGCAGCCAGTTAACTCCGAACGGCGAGAGTCCATCGGCACGTGCTTAATGCCAACTTCATGAGACAACACTGTTGAATGCGTGTTAAAATGCGACGTGCTGGCTACTTACATGTCGCGTCCAGCCAACGATTGGTGTGTTTGTGTCGGGCAGTATTTGCAGCGCTTCTTTGTATGCTGAAAGTGCTTTATGCCAGTGCCCTCTCTGGGAGTGTAAAGCTGCCAGTTGAACGAGCGCTGACACTCGGGCAGCGTCGTGTTCTCTTCGGTCGCGCACTCGTACGCCTTCGGCTCTAGAGCCGGCGCGGAGTGCGCTTGCGGCTTCCGCGAGACGACCGTCCGCCATCAAGGATGTTCCGAGATTCACGTACGCAACTAAAACAATGTTCACTTATAAACATCTCGAAGTACCTACTAACATGTATCAAAATAATATAGGACATGATATTATAACATTGTTTGTAATAAATGCTGATTTACGAATATAAGAAACGATCTTTCAACATGTTAATAACTTCTTGACTTCAAAGGCTTATTTTATGAACAAGTAAACAACTTCAACATTAAAGTCCTCAGAATAGATAAAGGTAGGTTAAATTCTACTCCTAAATCACAGACAGCTTGAGTAAGTATAGATAGATAATGGTTGAACCTATTAGGGGTCGTCCATTAATCACGTGAGGCTCGAAAGAAAGGGTGGGGTATCAGAAAAAATCACGAAATATCAATAGGGGGGAGGGGGGTGTAGTGAGGTATCACGTGTATAAATGTTTTCTGTAAACCGAAAAGTGGTGCGTGACCTTGACATTTTTATCACGGTGCTTAATTTTCCACAATTAAATTAGATTATACCCGTTAACCTTTATTTAAAGATAATACTCTTCATTTTTTTAAGATACTTTATACCAAAAAAATACACGTGATTTTGTGTAGGCGGGGAGGGGGGGGTAGTTTTAAACCCCACCACGTATCACCATGGGGGATGGTGGGAGTACAAAACATCACGTGATTCATGGACGACCCCTTACTAGTTTCAGTTCAACCTCAAAACTAGTTTATTACATACAACTTTCGAACAGAAAACAACTCGAAAATTTCAAAGTGGATCGAAAATATTTAAAACATTTATTTCCAACAACTGTCCACAGCTTACTCTATTCAAAACAGTCCATTAAAACTTATTCTTGTATTTACTTAACAATGAAAATATTATAAACCCCTTTATTTTGAAGACAATAACAAAATTAGAAGAGAATAAAGTCTCGGCCGGCCTTCATCTAAAATAATTTGAAAGGACAATCAAATTATTAGTAAGGGCTATGAAGAAATACCAAAGAGGCTTTGTTTTTAATAATTAATTTATCTCAAGTACTTACGAGCCATTGAAGGTCTAAAGTAAATTGCTCTCTCGAAACTTTTGATAGCATCGCTGTAACGTCTTTGGTTTTGTAGTAATATTCCCCTGAAACAAAGATAGACACTTATTATAGGAACGGTTATGTTTTTGGAATCTCCTTAGCAGCTATTTATTTAGTTGATAATTACTACTAATAATGCCCACTTCTTGCGGGATAGCCCTTCGTTAGATGTGTTCATGAAAGGAATAAGAAAACATTTCCTGTCAACGTGACAATAGTATGTATATAGTATTTTATATGTATGTTTATCTATATACTCATATATTGTATGCATTACGTATATTTTATGGCATGTATTAGTTAAATTTGTAAAATCGACTGTTTATGCACATAAGTATATCCTCCTCTGTAAAATCTCGCAATCCAAGTAAGGTTTGCTGTAAGAAAACCCAATTCTGGGTTAAGCTCTCCTTTCTACATAAGCTATATGTTGTAATTAAGTATTTTTCTTATTTTTGTGTGCAATAAAGAATAAGAATAAGAATGCCTTTGTATTTCATTTATACAGTAAAAAGATCCTAATTGCCTTTTCCATTCACCGAAGTACCTAATATTCAAATTAGAAATGATTCCACCTGGTTTTTCGAAACTTATTCAATTATTATGCCATTAAATCTCTAGATTCGTAAAAGTCACTACAAGAGTTAACAATAGATTTACAGTAGATTTACTCAAGGATAACATCAGATTGTTCACAATATATAAAACTTCTTGACAAATTAAATTGCATCTGTGTTCCCTCCCACATTCCACATTCCACAAAGCAAGTGTGAACAGGCATCTTCTGAACACGTTCGTTCCATCATAGACCACATCCATCGCTTTCCATCAGGCGTGATCGAGGTCAAGAGCAGACTCATTTTGCAATAAAAAAATAATAAAAAAAACTTTTAAAAAGTTTAAAGTGAGTTATTTAAAGTTTCTTTATCGTGTTACATTTAAAAGACCTTCGTAGTTTAACAATCACCGTAGACACGTAGCAGGACTATGGCGTAGCAGGACTTTTATTACTAAGCCGCGCCGTAGACCATTTATTGTTTTCTATGAAAAGTTTCCAGAAACTTTTGTACACTAGGGCTTCACGTGAAGCCTTATATAATTGTATTCAAACATTTCTTTATGTTCACAGTTTTGTTTCAAGGCAATTATTGTTCAGTCAGCGAAGAATTATATGCTCGTCTTTTGTTAGTAAAAATAGGTAGGTAATATAATTTATGGTAGTATACAGAAGCGTGTCGATGACAATCTCTGACTGATCTATAGCGACGAAGCTTATAAAGAGCAGTATTTGCACAGTGCCTATTTGTCGTACATCCGTTCTATTCACACTATTCATATTTCACAGCCACATCAGAGTCACCTTTTGTGACGTATTCATATGACGTATGAAATATTGAACCAGCCTTCGTGCAGAACTGAAGTTGCGGAGCTTGGGGCTTTCATATTCCACATTAATATTGCGATCCTAGTTTCACATTTGGCGCTAATTAGTGATGAGCATTTGCTGCTCCCAAATTCATAGCTCATCAAGCGTTGGTTCGCGCAGTTCCACCAAAATCTCGTCACTATTTAGCTCTTGTATACAGTATTTTGATTATTCAGAACGAAATTGGAATAGCGATCCTTTTAGAGTCTAGGCTAAACCATAGACTTATTAGTTAATCATAATGGTGCTAGAAATATTAAGAGCTTGTTCGAAATTAATTGAATAAGTAACGATAACGAAGAATAAGTTACTAAACCTACTATTCTAGAAGCGGTATAAATGAAATTCTTTGGAGGCCCATTCATACTAAGATTAAGCCTATGACATAGGCTTCATTTAAAAAATTGGGTAATGAATAAATGGCGCCTAATTAGACCGATGCAGTGGGTGTCTACAGTATATTCACATTGTCATGCAAGTAATTATGAAATTAAAACAATTCTCAAAGGAAAACAATAACTCATTAAATCATTTCATAAATCCTCTCCACATTATAATCCATCACGCAAAGGAATTCCCGGAATCGTCTTTGACATGCACCCACGAAGCATAGTCAGAATCAAACAATTGGACGGCATTATTACACGCGAACAATGCAAAATGTCAGCCTTAATGAAACATCACCTGATGTAACCGTACAACGTTATAAAAGCTGTATAGATAGATGCGGCAGTGCAATACTGTCCGCATGAATAATGCAGGGCCACAACGAGGCTGCTTCTACGTGGGACCAACGTTCACTAATGAGAACCATCCAGCTCGGGCGGGCTATTATACCCTCCTCTTCGCGAGCAATAATTTGTTACTAATTCCCTTCTAATTATTGTAACGTTGGTATTGTGAGTGGAATTGCTTTTGTGCGGTTGGTGCAGCCTTACCAAAACTCGCTGTGTTGACATTCAGTCTCTCTCGGACGATATTAAATTCGGTGAAATGAAAGTATGCAACTAATTATATGAATGTTGGGAGTACTCGTTCGTAAAATAAAGTTTTGGATTGTACGAATATGTTTGAAGTTTGGTAAGGTTTTGAGTCACACTAACATTTGACTTTGGCTTCAATTTAAGGGTTGAAAGAGAATGTTTTTGAATCTATAGTAGTTGTGTTTTAGCCTGACAATAGCGGTCGTTGACTCACCTACATTTATTAAAGTTCTTAACTTTAAAAGTCAAAAATAAGACTGTTCAAGTCTTGAATCGTCATCTATCGTGATCTTCAACATTTTTATTAATGACAAACGATATATGGATCATTGTTTTGATTCGTATACGAAGAAATATTAGGGAAAGGGCAATGACCGCTATTGCCAAGCTAAAACGCAACTACTATATCATTAGTCAAATGATCCTTGAACTACGTGACTTAATGTAAAAACCGTGATCAACAAACTAAAAATGTATAACAAATTAATTTCAAACAAAAAATGTACAAAGCACCTAAGTATATTCTTGCCACGTACTAAAAACATTTTCAATAAATTGATACAGCAAATAACAGAGAAAATGGCCATTTTCCTTTCTATAAAATTGGCTCTTTAATTCTAACCACTAACGAGCGAAATACTTAACTATCTTTGGAGCAGTATCTATAAATTAGTAGCGTATCGCTGGTTGTATACTATCACAATTTTTATTCCTTTCAACGGTTTCCGCAGCTCGTAACTTTGTTTTGTCTTTTTCTATTTTGCTCCTTTATCTCTTTGCCCCTATGTGAGAGTGCAATGTATGCAATGTTATGTGTTTGTGCAGCGGTGTTTTCAACACTTATTGGTATAAAGACCTTAACTCTAAATCGTTTGGTTTATGCGTAGCAGGTCAGTTTCAAAAAATCGCACAGTAAAACCAAACATGAATAATGTAATTTTGCAGACACTGAAAAGGTGTGCATAAATCTAGCTTTGAAATTAATATTTTGTTACACTCTACAAAAATCATCATTCATAGATAATTACTTAGTATTTCAGTTTTTTTTTTATATTTTCTTTTATCAATTTTAAGAAACAAAACGCTATTTAACAAAGTAATAACCACTCTTTAAAAAAAATAGCGGCCCAACCCAGTGCAGATTTTCCTCAAATTGTTGCACAACTACCAGTTCTCCACTGAATGTCAATGTTCCGTTGGAAAATATTGTGCACCAGTAAAATAGGCGTTCACACATTTTAGCAGCGACACTCGCAGCCAGTCAGCTTTTAACACAACGTGTGATGAAAAGGTTTTTTTCTCACTCATTTTATAATGGGCGCCGCGCCGGTCCCACAGCGACTCAACTGCACAACTTTCGATTAATACGCCTTTTACATCTCGGTCGGATAAGGGTTGGTTCAAGTTTTTCAGACATTGTTCGTTTCATTTACAGAACCATTATAATTGTTAGATGAGTTGAATTGTTGATGATGATTGGTTGATGACTGCCTCGTTGGTATAGTGGTCGCAATCGCGACTGCTGAGCATGAGGTCCTGGGTTCGATTCCCGGGTCGAGAAAATTGTTATTGGGTTTTTCCATCAGAGGAATTTCTCAGTAGCAGCCACGAAGCTTGAATCTGTGTCCGGCTGATGGCAATAGGCTCGCCCCCTATTACATGGGGCTTAAACATAACTGGCAAAATGTGGGTGTACTATATTAGGTAGGTACACCACTGCGTAACCGTTCGGGAATTACCGGCGTGATTTTATGTGAATTGTTAGATGAATACGCTAAAAGTACCAAGGTACAGCTAATTTTATAGTTGTGAAATTAAACTCCAAGCTAGACACTGAATTTGATCTACGTTCTAGAAAAGATATTTCGTATCAAAGTTCGTATTATTGTAACATTTAAATGGAGGAATCTATCCTAGAATTATTATCATCACGTCCTCCTCTAATTTCAATTTATTTTGGATCAGGGCAGCAAACCAAATTAAAATTGTTCCAAATTATTCTAAACCTAAGTATGTTTCAAAAGCAATAACATATTAATTTGAACGCTTCCTGTTAAGCCTTTGCAACTGGTTAGTAACAAAATTGTGGTTAAAATTGACTGCAAACCATTTTACAGATCGATTCGATAAAATCATGGTAATAGGCAGTTTGCCATCGCAGTTAATAACTAGATTACCGCCTGTATATGGATTCTAGGAAGACAATTAGAATCGTTCATACTAAAGTTAGAAAAATTATCGATTTCGTGTTACACACAGTAGGTAGGCATACAGAATAATAGTATAATCAGCCTGTAGTGTTCCCATTGTTAAGACATATACCTTCTATCCATGAGAAGAAAAAAAAAGAAATTATTACCTTAAATAATTGTACAACAAACACTAATATAAGCACTATGCCGCGTTATAACTAGAGAACAGAGTGTTTTCGATAGGCTCTGGCACCCAATGTAAGATTTCATTCTTGTGTTTAGGGTGCCAGCGTCCTCGCCTATGGTTTGAGCAGAGAGGTAAAGTAATCTACCTCCCGAGCCAAGTGCGTACCCGCACTGAATGGCACATTTTTTGAATTTTTAGCCCTAGGACATGCCGGTTTCCTTGCAATGTTTTTCTTTACCGTTTGGAGAATGTGGTGATAAATTAATGTCACCGATGTCAGTTTGAACATCTAGTGAGCTTTGTCGATAACGCGGCGAATACAAACTTATGAATGAAGTGGTTTTCTTTACATAAATAAAGAACGAGTAAAGTAGGTCAAGTCTGGATTCGAATCTGAGATCTAAAACTAACTCCTGCCGATTCTACTAGGCCACCACTGAACACACCTGTACTATAGGTACATACAACATACGGGCCTAAGTTAAAAGCTATTTCATGTAATTAATACAATCATTTGATGTTATTACCGTTACGGGTGGCAATACTAATAATTACTTTTCAAAATTATTGTCTGTGTACGATATTCATCAAATTAGAATCCATTACGGTGACAACGAAGTTCCCTTAGCATGTAAAGTAAATTAAACGTGTTGAATTTCATTAGCTGTTGGACACAAAAGTTTTTACTGTTATTATTTTTATGTTACGCTAGTTTTATAACGTTGTTTTTTGTAGCTAACATTGTAATGACGATAAAACTGACACGCATTGTTGTCTGTTGAAAAGTTTTTAGGCCAATCATTTTAATATATTTTTTATCTTCGAAAATGGTCTTCGAAATAATAATTTTAACCGTTTATTTTTAAATGTTTCGGAGTACCTAGTAGAAATATTCGGCTTACGTCTTAAGTTCACTTTATGTCTAAAATTCTTCACCACAAAAGCTAAGATAATTATTTCTCAACTATAAATTCAATTACATCAAAGACTACGAAATTGTATCAGGGTTATGGCCGGCAGCAGTCTCGCCAGCTAATAAGATAATACTGCAATCGCTTGCTAAGTAGGGTAATTACGACCATGCTCCCTAGGGTCGGCAGCGCCGGGTTATGGGGAGAAGTGGATGTTTATGGGTTGATTCCGATATTAGGGCACAGAGATCATAATGTTATGGGTAGATAAATAAAACGTTTTTGGGGGTTTCTGCTCGTTGTTTCCTAAACAGACAGGAGGATTCATTGGGTGCTAATTTAGAAACCCGGTATTTTGGTTGAGGATTAAAGAATAATATAAATGTGTCATTTCGAAGTGGAGTTGCTAGTATAGATGTGGATCAATAGCTACTGACTAAAAAGGAAAAAACCACAATATCTATTGTTTTTTTAGAATCCAACATATTGATCTATGTTCGAAGGAATATCAGTTACCAGAACACATAACATCCTTACTTCATTTTTCACTCCATATTTAATTTAGAAAACGTAACGCTACACGACATACGAAATTAGGAAACACCTCGAAAGTGACAGCCTGTATATGAGCTTAGGCTTACATACCCCATATACATACAGGCACAGAACAAACGATTTATAAGCGTTGGTCGTGACGGCTGTAGCGCAGTCACACGCGTTTGTAGGTGCGATAAATTAAATACAGATACGGTTTGTTAATGTTAACGTTGCATAAATTATGATGACGGAATGTTTGTTTAATTTGGCACGTTTGAGCGGCGACACAAACGTTGCTTGGATAAATTGTAGGTAATTTATGCAGTGAATGCTCACGATTCTCACGACACCAGTCTGATGTCCCCCGCTCGAGCCGGGTGCGTCGCACGCGATACCAACATTCCGCGATTTAACCGAGGTGACAAATTGTGAATTGAATTAATGTTTACCACCCAGCTTAAATTATAACTTACGCATTATAACACTATCTTTATTGTTGCTATAACTCACAGCTGAACTCGCAACTCGTTATACAGTAAGAACGATATTTTACTCCAGATTTATTTGAATAAGCAATTTGTCTGTTTCCATTAACTCGCTTTCCGAAATTTCAGTTTGCCAAATCGTTGACCGTGGTTGTATAAATACGACAGGCCCAATTTCATTTAATCGTAATTTGAAGTTTTATCAATGAATAACATAAATCTTAATATTTTAGAACAAACTTCAAATCTATACTTCTAGAAAACTTTGTACCTAATAAAACATTTTCTCTTTAGAATACTGTGAAAAGAACTTTGTTAAGTTCAGGTTTTAGTTTTTAACAAAAATAATCTGTACTTTACTGAAAAAACTAAACCCTCACTAATATCATAAATGTGAAAGTAAGTTTGTTTGTTTCAAGCCAAAACCACTGAACCGATCATCCTGAAATTTTGCATATACATTGTCAGGTGTACAGAAATGGACATAGGGTACCTAACTACCCTATGTAGGTGTTCATTTAGAAAACCAGTACTGTTCCCAAGGAAAACAACAATAACGTTCTTATGATAACAGATGGCGCCACGTGTCTTTCGAATCATGATTGAATTATATTATAATACAAGCAGAGTGCAACCCGAATTGATTGTCACATTCTAAATTAACGCGAGCAAAGCCGCGTGAAAAGCTAGTATTCTATAAGTGGAAAAAGGGTTGCTTCTAGTTCGTGACTCCTAACCAAGGATCATGATAACTA
Organism: Noctua janthe; assembly: GCA_910589295.1. NCBI lineage: Eukaryota > Metazoa > Arthropoda > Insecta > Lepidoptera > Noctuidae > Noctua > Noctua janthe. Next base: position 9,004,157 of record OU342561.1, read on the forward strand.
GTCAAAGTTTTCGTAATTCCAGAATCCAAGTCCAATTCAAAATCCCAAAATGGCGTAGTTAACTAGTTACATTGATTCACAGCTTCGAGTATACCAACATTGTGTCAGCGAAGTGTTGCTGATCCTCACACACAGAGATTGCAAAATTGACCACTTATCTGTGTAACAGCATTATGTCCGCCACACTCGCCGGGAGTCCTGGGACTGGACCCACATCCGTTGAGTGCAATACGTGCGGCATTTATCAATCTGTACATCTCCATTGATACTTTGTACTTATACAGTGTGTAAACAGGCCCTTCACGAAGCCGTCAACCAAGCATTCTGTACATTAAACTAAGTAACTTTATGCAAAAATTATTGCTGGAAAACGACTTCTTTTTTAGGGTGAAAAATCATTTAACGGTAGGACTAGATGGAACGCACTCAAAGCATTGTGCTGATGGATGGATTGAATAGTACGGGGGTCGTGGAAGTGTTTAAAGTGAAAATCTTACATTAAATACATGTATTAAAAAAAAATATCTACTAACTATCTAAATATATATATCTCCGTAACTAGAAGGTTCCCAGGTATGGTCTAGAACAAAAAAATATCGCAAAAACGGGGAGAACAAGTGCCTTTCGGCTTCGTTAATGGCCTATTTATACTCTATATGCACTGTGTAACTGGAATGGTGAACTGGTGGTGGTGGTGGTTTGTGTCTTTTGTTTTTGTATAAAACAAAAGACACAAACCACCACCACCAGAAAAATAAAATAAAATAACAATAATAAAAATAAAAAATAATAATAATATGAAATAATAAATAAATAATTTAATATTATATAATATATAATATTCAGTTGCAGCTTTTGTGTGTTTGTGCTGTGTGTGTAGTGGCTCGGAGGAGCTCGTGGCTAAGTAATAACAACAACGCGGGTCGATATTTTAGTTCAAGCAGTGCTTGCCCAGGTCGGTCCCTGGATAAGTGACCTTCAGTACGCCCCTATTACACGGGACTTGAAAAAAAAACCGGTGAAATGTGGATGTACTATTAGTACACCAATGCCTAACCCTTCGGGGATTACAGGCGTGATGTTATGTGTTTATGTGAACTTTTGTTTTTTAGTGCTAGGTGATGGCAGAATTTTTTGGTGTCCCAACCTACTACTGTGTTAGCCGCTTACAAGAGATAGTCGTGACGTTTTTCATGTAGTCACCTAAGGGGTTTATTTTAAACTTTTCTTTTATGTTTTTATACAAGAAATTTATTACATTACAATACAAAGCTAAGCCTCGTGTAGTCTATATTAGTTTATTACCCCTAATACTCCATTAAGCCTTCTCATGAACCGATCAGTTGTAGGTAAAGAAAATTATCTTCAATACACAGGAACATTATCTGTATACAAATCAGTAATCACTGGTTGCCATCTGAATTTATTGAAGATCACATACAGAAGGATTACTGATAACCCAAATCAAAACCCCTATAGATACTCTTGGTTAAATACGAATAAATCTTCTTTCAGTAACATAAAGTAGGCAGCTACTAAAGTAAGTATCTAAAAGCTTTTTGCGGTATGAAAATTTAATTCATAATAATTGGTATTTGTAAAAGGTTTCCTCAAAAGGTCACATCTACGCCATTGTTTCAAAAAAAGAACTTTGAGGGGTCTCGAATTATGAAGGTTTTAAAAAAAGAAAAATAAGGAAGGTACCTAATTCATTACAGAAGACAGTTCGAAGAAATAGAATAAAAACATTTTATAATATCGTTTGGTTCCTTCTATCTATAGCGTCGAATGGAAGCATTTCCCAGTATTTCGTTCCTTAAAAGGCATAGTTCCGTTTTTATTACTTGAATACAGAGAAATTAAATAGTGTTCTGATTTTTATTTTCACCAACCTTTGAACCTCTGTTCGTATTATATTGTAGTGTCAGCTAGCGTTAATTAAAGGGGTGACTATAGAGCTATTGTTTGAAGGAATTTTTCATTATGGAGCACTATTTATCATAGCTCAAACTGACTGAAAGCAAAAAATCATAGCATAACTCAAAAGAGGGCGAAATAAAAATCAAAGACTTGTTTGAGAGCGTTTACGTCTTACGGCATTTTATACAAACTTTCAAGTGATTTTTTTTCGAAATTACTAGACCGATTTTAATGAAACTTCGTACGCATAAGCAAGATACATAAGTCTAAAAACTTGTCAGAGAACATTTGCGAAAAATAGTCATCATCATCATCATCATTTCAGCCGAAAGACGTCCACTGCTGGACATAGGCCTCCCCCAAGTGTCGCCACATTGACCGGTCCCGTGCGTCTCGCATCCAGCGGATCCCTGCAACCTTTACCAGGTCATCGGTCCACCTAGTGGGAGGCCTTCCACCGCAACGTCTTCCAGTTCGCGGTCACCACTCCAGAACTTTCCGGCGCCATCGGCCATCCGTTCTGCGAGCAATGTGCCCTGCTCACTGCCACTTTAGTTTGGCTATTCTTCGGGCTACGTCGGTAACCGTGGTTCTCTTGCGGATTTCCTCATTTCTGATTTGATCACGCAAGAAAACTCCGAGCATAGCCCTCTCCATTGCCCTTTGGGTGACTTTAAGCCTTCTGATGAGGCCCATTGTGAGCGACCACGTTTCGGTCCCATATGTAATCACTGGCAACACACACTGGTCATAGACTTTCGTCTTGAGACACTGCGGTAAGTTGGAGGAGAAGATACCACGCAACTTCCCGAACGCTGCTCAGCCGAGTCGGATTCGACGATTAACCTCTTTCTCGAAGTTAGACCTACCTAACTGGATCGTTCGTTTCGAAAAATAGTGTTACAGCTAAATAAGATCGATTTTAGAAACAGAATTCCATTACCTTTTTTTTTAAAGATTTCCAAAAAAAAACACTTGAAAGTTTGTATGAAATGCCGTAAGACGTTAATGCTCTTAAAAGGAAGAATAGTTCTCAAATACATAATACAAATTAAAACTTCTACGTCAATTACTAATTTACTTTTAATTTACTATTACACTATAGCACTCCTTACTGTCAGAATGATTAAACATCTTTTCACTGATTCCCTGTGAAAACTCGCAGAAAAGCGGGAAGAGCCAACTTTCCTCAAGAGTTACCCTTTTCTTTTGTGTTTCAACTTTACTATTTGATTTATTCTTGAAATGCATCGTGAAATAAAAGAAGTTTTTAATTAAACATGGCCGAGTTACTCTGACGCGGGTAATTAAGTTTGTGATGCATTGTATAAAACGCGATGAAATTATTACGTAGTTCTTTGTAATATGAACAGGGTTTTTTTCTTCTTTCATCGCCTATGTCGATATATGGGATTATGATTAGTATGTTTATCTTACGGTTAGATAGTGATAGTAAAACTTTGTATCATAATATTGTAGCACCCTCCTGGGCTTGGCCTTGTAGCTTTTAGTTTACATAAATTCGCCACATCTAAACAAACACCTAAGCGTAACAACTATACTCGTAAACATTAAACTTTTCGTCCAAGCCCCGAAGAAACAACATTAACATCCGTAAAACTACATTTAACATTAATTACATTTTCACCAGAAAAAGTTAGCCAGAAAAATCCCAGTGAATTTACAATTACTCGTAGCAAGTGTTGTATGTACTCGTATAAATTGCATTTGCATGTAGACACGTCCAGATCTAGACCAAATCGTTTCACAAACAAGTATGCAAATACCAAGCAAGCGTTGTCGCGAGTCTAGATGGTGGGAATGTTAAATATGTGTGTGTGAGCAAACACCGGTTTAATCTACGCCTTATCGCCAGTGGGACGTTGTAGTCCCGCCTCGCTTCGCCTTCTGTGTAGCACTGATATTGCATAGGGTTGATGCGCGATTTATGCTTTTTGCTGTCAATGGCTAGGGAAAATACTTTAAAAATTGCATTTTTTATGCAGACGAACTTATTGCTACTCTATTTTTTTTATTTTTTTTATTCGATTGTCTACCTTAGAGTCTATTAAATCAGAAATGGTGCGTTTTTTATGAGTAACATTCGGTGAAGGAAAACATCGTGAGAAAACCAGCATGACTGAGAGATATTTCTCGATGGTATGTAAAGCCAAGTCAGAGCAGCATAAAAACTCTGACACCAGGTTAGGCACTAACCACACGATAAAGAAGAAAGAAGTAAAACGGCCCGAAATGTCTTGTTGAAATATTATAATATCGAATGTGGCCGTTTAAAAGGTTTTGGTCGTTTGTTAAGGTACCTACTATTGATCTATTAGATTATATTAGATAGAATTACTTGTAATATGATGAGTTACAGGATTAGATGGCATTATTTATTTATTTATTTTGCGTTGGAAGGCCTCCCGCTAGGTGGACCGATGACCTGGTAAAGGTTGCAGGGATCCGCAGGATGCGAGACGCACGGGACCGGTCAATGTGGCGACACCTGGGGGAGGCCTATGTCCAGCAGTGGACGTCTTTCAGCTGAAATGATGATGATGATTTATTTAGTCCATATTTTGGTTAAATCTATCTACCCAAATAGTACAGTATTCCGCACAATCAAACGGACCATGCCATTAGATCATCGGTTTATTTATGTAGTAACATTGATTTACTTAGCCAGGGCTCAGAGAGGTCAAGTCTAGCGCAAGGTAAGGAGATTTACTTTAGCCGAAGATGGAGTAACAAGATTATCAGCTGTGTGCACCGATGGACATTTATGTTTCATCTGTTGCTTTGATAAACTCAGTATATCTATCCGTAGTAAATTCCTGGTAATATTTATTCAATGTTATTGAATTATGTGAGTACGGCCACATGTTAAACCAAGTTATTTTAATGTATCGGCACAGTTTTTGAGGTTTGGTCCACATTAATGATGCAGTTTAACGTTTTTACGCGTAATTTGATTTGGTTGCTGTGAAATTAAATGGCAAAATACAATCAATACGACATCATATTACATTTTATATCACAAATACAGCTGTGAAGATTATACCAACAGTCTAGTACAAAATTCTAGGCCATCCAGCGTTTAAATCAAAATGTTTATGAAAAATTTAATGCTAATTGGTTTGAGGTTATGCACATACCAAAATCGTGGATAAAGTTTTGGTTACGATGTCCCTTATACTCGATTGCCTCCGACTATGGGCGATGTACAAAAACCGCAACCAATAACTCAGCCACTAAATATTTTTACTTCAAACACTACACACATCTATTTCAACAACAAACTTGTATTTTTCTTTCCCTGACAGCCCTATAAGTACGTTGTGACTTGTGTACGTCCATCACTACTGCAAATACCGTCAAGTGATTCGGGATTTGTTGCTTCAAATCCTCGTGCGAGCTTACAATACCCCGCTATTCATACTACAGCACTACGCAGTCTTTCCTTTGTCAATACATTTGACGAAGTTTATGCTGAGATTAATATAGGGTCGTTGGCTTTAGAAGATGACATTTCCTTAAAGGAACTATTTTTGTAGATGGTAAACGCTGTTTTTCAGAGAACTGTCTATTCAATCGTGAAATAAAAGCAAAAAAAAACTTATTCTTTCAAGAACGACTAGAAAGATTTCACCATTTGTGTTTCAGTTATATTTTTAATTCGGACGCTCAGATACACATTCGTTCAACAGACAGATAAGTTCGTTGTATCCTGAAAGAACGAAGGTAACACCATCTCGATATTTTAGTAACAATATGTTACCAAATTCGTTGTTTCCTATTTAAACCTGTACAATTATTTTACCTAGGCACCTACGTAGATTCAGGACACTATTTAGTCATTCAACATATGCAAGCTACATGAGACAGACCACACAAATTCTCAGGCGACAAGCTATGCGTTCAAGTGATTTCTTGCCACCACAATTGGAATAATCTAATCTTTGCGAGAAATCGCTGCTGCGGGGCCATTATGTCTGCCTCCAAGTAATAATTCACTCCAATAAGATGACGCTTACGTTTTTACGTCGCCTCCACTTCGTTCCCACTTGAAATAATTATTTTATAAAGAACAATCATTGTGAATTTCATTGTTTTCACGGTAATGAGGGGACTATTCTTATCTCTGAGTACAGCCGACTAAGGGTGACTAACGAGTTAGTTGATTGAGGGGCTAGAAACATTGTTATTATGAGTACTAGGGCGTTTTTAAACCCTTAACATTGTTTTTAGGATTTACTAATGCTATTGTAGGTAGGATACCCGGTTCCTGAGTTGTACCGATCGTTAATGGTTACAAATGATGCTCTCATATTATGCAATATTCCAGCGTCTTTATAACATTAGCATAGAGTTCATTAATTGCTTTTGTAACGATGACGGCATGATTAAGGGTATGAGATTTGTACGGTGGCGGGTAGATGCTTTAAGTTATGAAATAAACCAGTATGTGGCCTTTCATTGACGCCGCAGCTTTCAAAGACCTTGAAGGTGTAAAAAGAACCCTTCAGAATCGTTCTAGAGCATCATTATCTTATAATTAAATGCTTTGTTATTAGTCGGTACTATTTCAACCTTCTTGTACTTGATACCCTATAACAAATTGGAAATAAATTACTTACACAACAATGCTACTCGTTAGATCATTTATTGTCTCATCAACATCACAATTTGCAACATAACAACTAACAAGGCATTGCGACCTCTTTATTGTTGCTTACTCGGAACGGATATTCATTCTAAGAAGCCAACCGATCGTAAGGACGTTTCTCCAACTTTATTTTCACAGCTGCGTTAGCTTTATATCTATTTATATCCGCCGTCTTAATACGCCTTTTGTATGGTATGTATGGCAGTTCTTTCGATTACAACGCGTGGTATTAGAGATTATATCGGGCACGTGCGTAATATCGTATGACCTTAATAGAATAAGGAGATGTGCGATGTTCGCCCGTTCGACTTACGCCTGAACGCATGCTTAGCTATCATCACGTACGGATAGCTACTTAAACATGGGACTCACTGTCGCTGGGGTTGTGATACTAGGCTGGTAATTGGGACGTAACCTAATGAATGGCTGGTAGGCAGCCTGATTATGGCATTGGGACTGCTAGGAACTGTGTTTGGGCCTTACAAATATTTATATGGGGTTAAAACTCGTAATACACAGTGCAAAAAAAAAATACAAAACATAACATAACATCATGCCTGTAACCTCCGAAGGGTTGGGCAGATGTGTACCTAATAGTGGGTACATCCACATTTCGCCAGTTATGTTTCAGTTTCATGTTATAGGAGGTAGGGGCGAATCTTTTACCATCAACGTGACACAAATCCAGACTCCGTGGGTGCTACTGAGAAATTCCTGATGTCAAATCCAATAACATTTTGCCGAAATGGGAATCAAACTCAGGACCGCAGTCGCGCTTGCAACCACTAGACCATCGATGCGGTCAAAAAGAGAAAAGAATAGCAAAATATTTACGAAAAATCCATACCTACCATTTAAAAATAAACATTTCCACATATTTTGCTGCAACATCCGAGTAAAAATAAACGGGTAAAATTATATAATTCCCGTCAAGCCTGTCAAGATTAACATAAAACAATTTTACGATGGCCGCTAGCTCGCTCCCGAGCACGCCCGTATGTCCCACGCCTATTATATGAACATATTAACAAGGTTTTATTCAAACAAGCTAAGAAGCTGACGTACCAAAATGGAAGGCTAAACAATACCTATTATCTTCATAGGGGCTGAGATTGAAACGATCTTGCTCGTAAACGGGCCGGTTTATGGTGAACATGTTTAGTGCAAAATAGGGATCAACTGAACTGCCCATCAACTTTCACGTGTTTACTTTGATTAACATTCTTAATTTCTTCCGAGCATTATGCGTAGCTCTCGAAGAATAAGTAGATTAAAACAAAACAAACTCCTACAACATCTACTTTCAGAATACTTATGAAAAGCTAAATACAATCTTCCTTGAGATTTATCTCAAAATTATGAAAACACCCCAAAATGAGATGGAACTTAACCTGAACTTGACGGATTGAAATGTAAACCGTAGATTGAAGAACACTCACCACAGAGATCTTATCAAACCGAGTATATAGTGGCTGTCAGTCCTTTTGACCTCTTCGCGTAATTATATTATGATCGTGTGGCTTGACGTTAATTTGTGAAACTGCTCGGAAACCCAACGCTTAGGTGGCCGGGCAGAGAGCTCCGTACCCGATTAATTCAAGAAGTGGAATCCTCGGTGAATTAATGGGAAGGCCCGTCGTTCTGTGCCTATTGATCGAGCGCCCCCGAACTGGAGCGGCACCGGTTACACATATTGTTTTTGAATAAGCATTTTAAAACATCAGGGTCTTCATATCGACATTACCGTACGTGCCCATTGTCAAACTACTCATATGTAGGCTTCGCCGCAGCTTTAATTGGATTGTCAAGACAAGCAGGTAATCGGATAAATGCTAACGAAAATGACAACATCATTTACGATAGTCGAAACAACTTGTTTGACGAGGCATGATAAGTCGCAACCGTGAAATCGCTATCTCATTAAGAATTCGCGTTATTTCATGTAATCCTCTTACCAGAAATGAGGCAAAATGATAATAATTCAATGTAATGTCCCCTTACCCTTTAGAGACATTCCGTGTTATCAAAAAAGAAGTTTTGTTATTGGTTTTACGAAGAAACTTCAAAAAGGGCAGTTTTAGAAACACGAGGAAGCAAATGCGGTGTGGCCGCCATTTATTATATTTTATAATATTTTCTTTTCCCGATGTCCTTAATAGGGATCGGACCTTTTGCCTTTTTAGCCCCTTGGGGAAGACATGGCGAATATTATTTCACCCTCCACTAAGGGTACTCTCAGGCCCTTTGAATGTACGAGTATTATTAAACTTTTGTTGTTATCGAGATTACAATAATATGGGGCTCGCATCAAATCTGTCTCTTTTGTTACTGCTAAAACATTCATCCGTATTTAGCTTTCGTTGGTAATATTTTAGATTATTTCTCTAACAAGGTTAAATTGATAAAGTAGGTGCTTCACAGATTATAAACTCGTTTTCACTCATTCATTAGGCGGTACCGCGGTATTAATTGCTATTAGCCCTTGTTGGAACAAAATGCTTTAGTAAGGTATTTGAGTATTAACGAAGACCTAAAACAGACTACAAAAATGAAGATAAAAGATATCTCTCTCACTTTAGACTTTTAGTGACTTCAGCTTACTCTGGTGAGCGTTTTGGGTGTAGGCAAAGAAGGCTGCTTTAAAAGACTTAGATATCTATAAAAACCTGGATCTTCCAGAGTCTCTTACTACATCAGTTAACAATTTAAAAAAAAACTAAATGGACTAAAATACTGATATTAAAATTACTCACAAATTATAATGCACGTCGGCCATATTTGGTCGGTACTTGAGCGCCCTCTCAAAGGCTACTTCCGCTTCCGCGGTCCGCCCCTGTGTGGTCAGCACACTGCCCAAGTTGCCGTATGCTGTGAAAAACAAAGTTTTGTTAGTCCTGTGCCAAATTCCATTCATAATATAGAAGGTTAGATGTACAGTTACGAGCACAAATATGTTAATACAAAGCAACTTTTAAAAGTGATTTTCATTTTACGTTGTTATAAACAAAGTCGAAGTTGCAATCGTTAATCCGCAAGAAAATTCTTTTTAAGTGTACACGTGTGATTGCTCGTGAATATGGTAGAAAACAGAAAAAAAAACAATATTTCATGTAAAATACTGGAAGTGTCAGAGACGGCTGGTCAAAAGATAGTATTAGAACAGGTTTAAGTTTCGTAGAAATAAAGCATGCAGGTTAACCAACATACTTCGCCTACTACTCTATTTATTTATTTAGTGAATGGCCAATCCAATTTGATTGGTTGTCTAATTACGATGAGTTAAAATCTTCATTACTTATGGCCTTGAACTCTTAATCGATACACAGTTACGTCGTATACTTTTTGGGGTTAAAATTTCAGCTTTCCGGGTTGTATTTAGTGCAACTGATATATTAGAGAAATCATTTATTATACAGTTCCTAAGAATTTATAAAAATGGCAACAGTTTATCAACACAACATAGAATTTTCTTGTAGTAACAGTTTTATACTGTGGCTGTACTAAGTTAGTAAGGCACGACTCCACAGCAACCTACGGGTAACCTACTCAAGTGTTCACTTCACTTTGGATGAAACTGTAGGCGCATTCGTCCATTGCAAATTGCAATGCAACCCTCAGCCACGCTACGCACGAATGCGTGACTGGAAAACAAATGAACCGCGCTTCTAATATGGCCAACTCCACCGTGCACATTCTATGTTTCTATTCAATGAACTCAACTTCATACTCGTACGTTTCGTCTAAGAGCGAATATGACAAATGAAGCCGCGTTCCAGAGCTGTAAGTGCAAAATTTCATAGCAATCATGACACAGACAGCGCAAAACGCAGTTTAAATATGGTAGTCGTGTTCAGTACCATTGTAATCTCGCTCTAAAACCAGAACCAGAAAGATATAATATCAATTAAAAAACTTGTTCCACCATGATGGATTATAAACAATCAAGTTACAGCCTACTTCCCGTTTTATACACTAACTTGATTAAGTGTAAGGATGTAAAATAACCCACATGATCCATCATTCTAATCCACTAACGAAGCAGACGACAAAATTTCATTAATTATTCATACTTATGAGCAGGAATAAGCCGATTTATTATATTATTTTAACACAAAACTGCTCCAAAGTTGATTACTCGACTTAAAACATAAGTAACAAAATGGAGATGGTATATTTGTTCAGGAAGTACTAAAGTTGCCCGCGGCTTCGTCCATGTGGAGCCTTTAAATATGTAGCAAGAAGTGTACCCTTTTCTTTTCTAAATATTTTCAAAATCTGTTCAGTTATTTAGCAATTAATATATTATATTTTTTGCTATGATACTAGTTGTATAAGCAGGTTTATCCATTAGTTTGGCTCAAAGGAGTACATTGAACACCAACTAATTTTTACATCAGATTATGCCCTTCCAGTTACAGATTCAATACCCCTTTATTGATATTCTTTGTTCTTACTTGTATATCTTTTAACAATTAGAAGTAAAAAACAAAATATCTGGTTATAATTTACATAATGTAACCTAACCTGACCTATTTAGACGGGGTGTTCTATGATTGTCCTTTTATGATGAGCCCTAGTTTGGGCTAGGACAAACTAGTTTGCGTCATTACTAGGTAATTTTAATTGATACCCGTTGATCAAAACCGTAAATTTATTACATTTTCGATAGCTATTGGTTTTCGGGGAAGTTGACTGGCATAATGGATATTAATTTACATTTTAGATTTTCATTTTGGAATTATTAATTTCTGAAGATCGTAGTCAAACACAATATTACCATTTTATTAATTTTCTACTGTTCTATTAGGTGTAAAAAATCTAACCTGGCACTGAACAAAAGCATTTTATATTAATTAATAGCTAGATTATTATATATTTTTAGCACTGGGCTCCTCTATTATAATTTTTCAACCGTAACCAGTCATACTTTTTTGAGAATTTCAGCAAAATCAGTTCAGAAGTTTCCTAACTAACTTACCTAACTTTACTCACAGTTCGCAGGTAAAGCAAGATCGAAAGATCATTACATTACCTATTTTTTCGAACCTGTATTGTTTAAGCCCAATAGGTAGCTGCGTTCATTGTCTCTACTAGTCCACCAATCATGACTAACATTGCCCACAATCGTTGTAGCGGTCTGTGGTGTTGGCCCAAACACAGTGAGACGTTTATGGTCTGTACTGTGGTATATTAATAACACCAATTAATTACCCTGACCTCAAGTTATACCTACAATATGCTCGATAATTGGGTCAGGCATACCTTGAACTTTAAAACACATGATATTGTGCTGATGGTTAATACTATTTTGTATTATTAAAGGCGTGTCATCCAAAACTTGTCCTATCATTAAACAGAAACTTAACACTTTAAAACTGTCAGTAAACTAAATAGTAAAACTGTTAAGTACTTTGCACTTTGAAACTCAAGTTCTGGTCAAAGAAGCCATGTCATTTTACCGCCATACAACGTATCGTCGCAAGCGCTCAACCGAGTGGTGACCCAATACACGGTTTAGATTTTAGTACTATTTTAGAACTCGACATTTTACGTTGCTATGTTATATCTCAGTCTATTAGACGGGTGCCATGTACGGGTAGGATTGGGACGCGCTATCACGGCGCGCCCCATCTCCGGTGCACTGCGATCCGCTTTTACCGAATAAACATTAGGCTCTGCGGTCGTATGAACTCCTGGTACCTCCGAGTATTGAACGCAGGCATTTCGAGTTATCTCGCTGTTATTATCTTTTGACAAACCCCTTTTCAAAAACGCTGTAATGAGTTTTTGGCCTTTTTTATACTCGTACATCGTGTGATTCGGTTTTGTAAACAGTGTTGTTGGGACTGAATATTGTCACTGAGTGTTTGTCTGACGCAGTCCGTTACCTTTGAGAAGATTAAGTTATGAAACATGTCTCAAAAAAGTCTATTAGTTTTGTACTTTAACAACGTAATAAATTATTTACTAAGGCAAAGTTATTAAGACAGGAGCACTTTTTTCAGTACCCAAAGTAGTGTGTAGTGTTAGTCTATTTGTATTGACTGTAATACCTTGATGCGGAAACAGACCAGTAAAAAGAAAATTCGTATAAATCGAGCTTCTAAGTAATTTCAACTCTAAAAGGTCTTAATGGAATAACAGAGTAGTCCAGCCCGGCAAATTTTTGTAATCTTCACTATTTTTAAATCTTCAAATCATATTAAATCAACAGCTAAAACACACGCAGGAATTCTGGCATTACGACCGGGTACTTAACCACACTGAATGCGAAGCTTAGTCGATTAAATTCGATTCAAGGACCACTCCGGGCGTCCGTAGCGATGCCGGTAATATACCGTTAAAATATTTCACTGAAAATACTCTATGAATTTTATAAGGGACTTTAAAGTATGAATATCGTATTAACTTAGTTATAGATATAGGTTTCCTTTTATAAATTATACGTTACTACAGTAAATAATATGCAGTGATTTGCTGTCGTTGAAAAAATTTCTGTAAATTACATATTGTTTTACTCCAGATATACTGTGTTGTGACGATACACTTTAAATATCGGCCAATCATTCTGGGATAAGCAACCTTAACACCGCTTAGCATAGCTCAGATTCCATTAACTACATAACTGCTATGTGACATTTTGTATAGTTTTCGTCTCTCTAAAATTAACGTGACAGTGTGTTTTAGTTGCGATAACGCTTTGTAACTATAGATTATTGCATTAGCTATGTTGAAGCCTTGTTGCTACATGAAAATCCATTACTGCTTGCATATCGTTCACATGTAATTAACAAAAGGTGTTGCCAACTTGTTGATACAAGTAAGTAGTCTACAGATATAGATTTAGTAGGTAGGTAACAATGTTAGGGTCGGCTTCCAGTCTAACCGGATACAGCTGAATATCCGTATTTTACATGGAGCGTCTGCCTATCTGACCTCCACAACACAGTTAGTACCAGGTAATACGATACCCCTTGTTAAGACTGGTTGTCAGACTTTTCGACACTGACTACCTGTAACGACTGCCAAAGATCTACAAATGACAGCCGGGAAAAACGGTTTAACGTACTTCTCGAGGCACGGAGGAACTAGGTACGTAATGGGTGGTCACCCATCCATAGACCAACCTAGGCAAGCACGGCTTAATCTAAAGATCGATCCGAGCGGCTGTTATTATTTAGCCACGAGTTACATACAGTAAAGTATTAAAATAAAAACTTAATCTTTTGAAACATGTCGACGAGGCACGGGCAACATCAACGAAGAGAAGCCTTGGAAAACAATTTTTATTTGACATAACTACTAGTGCTAAATTTGCTTTTAAAATATAAAAGTCACTTCAGTCTCTCTCGCATTTAGCAACGTTCAAAGCTGAGCAAAACCCCTACTATTATTGCTAATTTAATAGGTTCGGACAACAATAGATAACGGAGGGCGCCTTTATTTTTGGGGTTGATCCGGTTAAGAACCGACATAAAATGACCCAACACTGGAGATTCGGTTTATTGAAAAGTAGAATAAGAAATGGAATCCCGCGGCCTATGAAGACTTATGCTAACAAAAGACATTATCAAACAGAGGCAATGGATTTCAGAGGGATTCTTTTATATTTATGACCGCGTACGTAACTCTTCGGCAAAAATCAACGCACTTTTACGAAAAATGTTCGCATAAAATAATTTTCACTGTTTCAAATGCTCGTTCCAGAGAATTAACAGTGAATTTGGGCTGTTTGAAGAGCGAGATTTAATAACAATAATCCTCGCTAATCTTAGGAGTCCTAAATCGTACTTTTAACAATTTCACGTGTGTTTACTGTGAGTGTTCATCCGTAAAGAGGCGATTACATAAAAGTGTAACTGGGTGCTTCTCTTAAATAGGGCACATCAAAAAGAAAATAAAAATCTTATCCCATTTACGATCGGCACCATTAGCTGTAAGAAAAACATAGAGCGAAAAAATATAAAAGAGACACAGCGTTACTTAGTCGTTCTGCTGATTGGAATATCGGTCTGAAAGCTTTTTTATGTAGCCACTTACACGGGAAATACGCGAAACATTGACGTTATACACGTAGGTGTTTATGTATGCTTGCTTGTTTATTGCGTCATATTTTTTCTTTTAAAGTACAGCCTATACCTGGCCATATTTATTTACTCGACATTTGTGTACAATACAGCTATTTCCAACGAGGTTTATAGCTTAGTTAATAATGTTGAAGAAATCGAGGAAAGAACACTTTTAGAACTCTATAACACTCGGTCTTTTAAGTAAGGTACAATAATTGCGTCGATGGTTTAATTGCTCCACTAACGAGTTCATATAACTAGAAATGGTTTCTCTAATTCTGTGTAAACGGCGGCTTAGTAAGAGAAAAATAAAACGTTTCATGTGGTGCCGCGCAGGTGTCGGCTTATCAAGGATTACAGGGCTATTAAAATCTTGCTCTCTCTTATTTCTGGTATCGCTAAAGGAAGGAAAGGACTGTATCTGTCAAAAATATTTGCTTTTACCCTGGCTTATTATTATTATTTCCTTTATTTATTTTTATACATATTAAATACATTTTTAAATATTCTAATATAAAACAATATAAAAAAAACATTTAAAAATATAAAAAATAGTGGTCCGCCGGTATCGGGAGCAGGGTCCAAGCTACCGGTGGTTAGGGCTCCAGAGACAGGAACCTCCTCACAATGCGAGCCGTATCGAGGAGTACTGCCTTCTGAATCAGGCCCTTGATCCAACCGCCTAACGAGAGCCTCGAAAGATGGTCGTCGAGGCTCTTGGCTATAAGGCCATTGGCCGTCACGACAATCGGCACAATGATAGCCGAGTTCACATTCCACATGTCGACAACCTCGTGTGCTAAGTCGAGATATTTAATTTGTTTCTCTTTCTCAGCTTTCACGAGGTTCTCGTCATGCGGAATGGTAACATCGACTATCATTACACGGCGCGCTAATCGGTCTATCACTACTATGTCAGGTTTATTGGCGACAATAGTCCTGTCAGTAATGATAGACCGATCCCAGTACAACGTGACATGGTCTTTCTCCAGAACTGGGTCGGGCACATACTTGTAGTACGGTACCTCAGATTCTACAAGTTTATATTTCAAGGCAAGTTGTTGGTGAATAATCCTGGCTACTTGGTTGTGCCTGTGCAAGTACTCGCCGTTAGCCAGACGAGAACAACCAGAAATAATATGTCTGATGGACTCACCCGGACGGTGACATGCCCGACACACGTCAACCGTCCCGTCCTTCATAATATATTTCCGGTAGTTGTTCGTCAACATAACTTCGTCCATAATCGCACAGACAAAACCTTCAGTTTCCCCAAAGAGGTCGCCGAAACGTAACCAGGACACGGACGCTAGAAAATCTACATCGGGCCCATGAAGAGCCCGGTAGAAGCGTCCATGAAGCTCCTTGCCTTGCCATACTTCCTTGCGGTCATCGGTAGTAAGTACTACAGGTTTGCGCCAGTTCTCTTTAGCCATGGACAGCGGGGTGAGTCCCTTGTCCACTGCGACCACATC
Source organism: Noctua janthe (assembly GCA_910589295.1). Taxonomy (NCBI): domain Eukaryota; kingdom Metazoa; phylum Arthropoda; class Insecta; order Lepidoptera; family Noctuidae; genus Noctua; species Noctua janthe. The sequence continues at coordinate 9,020,290 of OU342561.1, forward strand.
TCGGTGCATATCCACCTCGGTTTTTAAAAAATATTCTCGGAGACTGCATATCTCGCGGTTGTGAAGGGTCTTCGCGTTTAAAAAACCTCGACCCCCGCACTTCCGCGGGATGTACAGCCTCATTACCGATGATCGTGGGTGATGCATCCGGTTTGCGGTTAACAGTGTACGAACTCTTCTATCCAGGGCATCGAGTTCGGTCTGAGTCCATTTGAGTACGCCGAAAGAGTACATTAAAACCGGCATGACCCAACCGTTGAAGGCGCGCACCTTGTTCCCGCCTGAAAGAAGGCTATTTAATACCTTGTTCAGGCGTCCAAAGAAGCGCTCCCTCAACGATTGCTTCATGTCAGTTACGTTAATGCCTAACGATTCCGACATACCCAAATACTTATAGCTTTCGGATGAGGAGAGGGATCTCAGGTGTATGGAATCCGAGAGCTGAATTCCCTCGGATTCCATAATCTCCCCTCGCTTTACATACATGACTGCACATTTGTCCACACCAAATTCCATCCTAATGGCGTTACTGAAAGTTTCAGTTACTTTCAGTAGCTCCATCAGTCGCAATTTGTTGGGGGCAAAGAGTTTCAGATCATCCATGTAAAGAAGGTGAGATATGACCTGACCACCTCTCCTCAACCGGTAGCCTAGACCTGAATCCTCCAGCAATGTGCTCAGAGGATTCAGGGCTAGACAGAACCAAAGTGGGCTCAGACTGTCGCCCTGGAATATTCCCCGTTTAATCCATACAGGTTCATCATTCCCCTGGATTTGTCGACATCCTGGATATCGAAGGACCGTCCTCCATTGCCCCATACATGACTCAAGGAAGGCACGTAGAGTTGCATCAATCTTGTACAACTCCAGTACCCTCATGAGCCATGTATGTGGCACCGAGTCGTAGGCCTTCTTATAATCTATCCAACATGTCGACAGATCCTTGCGGGATCGACGAACCTGTTGGCTAATGGCCATGTCGATGAGAAGTAGCTCCTTCGTACCGCGGGACCTATTCCTACATCCATTTTGAGAGGCAGACATAATGAAGTTTTTGTCAATGTGTGTATTAATTTTCACTCTCAAAATGGATGTAAGAAGTTTATAGACCGTCGACAAACACGTGATCGGTCTATAATTTTTGGGTTCCGCGGGACTACCTGACTTATGGAGCAGGTGGGTAACGCCTGTTGTTAAAAACTGCGGTAGGGACCCAGACTCTAAGGATGACTGGAATTGGGATGCCAGGCAAGCGTGCGAACTACTAAGCCATTTGAGCCAGAAGTTGTGCAGTCCGTCCGGTCCCGGGGATTTCCAATTCGGTAACGGACGAACTGCTCTGGTTATATCTATAGATGTTATTAAAATTGGCTCCATTTCTGGGATAGGTTCACACGCTCGCTCGACATCACGCATCCAGTCAGCCTCAGTATGACAGACGGGCACCGACCAGATGCTACGCCAGAAAGAACTCGTGGCAGCATCATCCGGGCGGCACACGTCTGTCATATTTTGCTCGGGTCGCTCCCAAGCTCTGTATACCCACCTCTCATCGCTCTGGAATATGCGATTCTGTGAGTACCGATCAACCCGCCGCTTATACCGCCGAATACGGTTCGCCCATGCATAAACTTTCTGCTTCAGGAAGTCGATGCGCTCTGTGACACGGGACATGTATTCTTGAGGACTGATTCCAGTCCCCGAGAATGCCCGCCTCACAAAGCGCATCACACGTGGTCGTGTATTGCCTTCCCTGAAGCAGTGTAGTTTGCCGATGAGTACCCTGGCCTCGTCGATGCGGCACTCGATCCTGCGCTGCCAGGTTGGTACGGCTGGTTTTGGTCGAATAGCTACGTCATCATTTGGGAATTTGACATTAGCTAAACGACATGCCGCAACAGCCCCACAGTACAGGATCGAGTGTGTATCAACGAGGTTCTCGCTACTCTCGAAAATATTCTTGAGTTGCGAGTCCAAGGCACACACCAGCGCCCTATTTTTATTATGCATGGGTAACCGTGGTAATCGGGGTCTAAGTTTGGTAGGAGTGGATCGATATTCGCGAAGCGCATCTTCCAGAGCGCTCCTCAATCGGTCGTTGCACTGGCTACTTACCATGGCAACCCTATCATCTTCCTCTACAACAGCTGGGTTGGACCGCGGCGGGGTTGCGTCAATAGTTGACGCTTGCACCGCGGTTTGTGCCGGAGTTAAGACGATACGGTTGCTCAGTACCTCTGAGCGCAGCCTATCAAGTGCGGCATCGTCCAACATGTGATTGCGTTGGATGACCCGCACCTGATCCGACAGTCGTTGGGCCGAGACGTTGACGATTGGTTCAAGTACCTGGAATAGAGACAGCATCCTAACACGGTACGCAGTGAGGTTAGTTCCCCCCTCTGTAGACCCGTAGTATGCGCGCATGACGTTCTCGTTTATTGTTTGAGTCCATCTCATGCGCTGCACACAACCACCGGCAGCGGGGACCCGGCTCGGGGCCGGATGGCCCCTAAGTCCCAAGCTCTTCGGTGGCCGGCCTCTCCCCTGCCGACGTACAGGTGTTGGCGACGTCGGCGGAGAGAAATATTCGTCGCTCGAGCTCGACGCAACTGCCGCTGCCGGTGACACAGGGGATCCAGGGTCCGGCGGTGGCGAGGCGGAGCTGAGCGACGAGTCCGGGGTTGTAAGGCGTGCGCGTCGGTAGGCAGCTCTCGTAATCATGTTATCACATCATGCTTTCTTCTCTGTTTTTTGTATTTTTGATTTTCTATTGACGTTGACATAATGTCATTGTAGTTGAAGGGTTTTTAAAATTTTTCACTTTTTGGTTTTATTGTATTTTTCCAATGTTCTATTATTTACTTTGTTAAAAAGGTATGGATTGACTGTTTTTAGGTAACTATTCTAAAGACCTTTGTATTTAAACCAAAATTAATATTAAAATAAGAAATTACGACGATTTAACTGATGTTTGATGTACGGGGTTGCCATTATTATTATTATTATTATTATATTTAATTCAAGTAACAGGACTCACAAAGTTAGTAACAATATTTCCTTACAACTATGTTAGTAAACTTAACCTACACACTTAACCTAACACTGTCTCACATTATAGATTTATGCGAATCCCTGCTACAAGCTTAACACCGAAGTAGAAAGCTTGCAGCAACGATTCACACACAAACAGTCCAGTCTGCTCGCCACACACTGCAGTATAATGTTGGGGCTGGCCCGCACCCGGCGCACCAGGGAAGCGCATCTTTTACGCATCGTGGTGTAGAAACAATCGACACGCGCATCAGCAAACATCCCTGATGCGCTACAGAAGCGGAACAGCCCCATCAATACTCATCATATTCATCATCATCATCATATCAGCCGAAAGACGTCCACTGCTGGACATAGGCCTCCCCCAAGTATCGCCACATTGACCGGTCCCGTGCGACTCGCATCCAGCTATTATTAATTCATAACACCTAAAGTAACTTTTACGGTGTTCGCTTTAACAATCAAGAACAAGGTAAAATATATTTTATAGACACTATACAGGCAGCATTTTAATAAAGTTATCTAGAAAAACTAAATGAAACTTTGACTAGATTTTAGGCAGCAATAAACCGAGCAAAAATTACCAACTGCCGACCTCAACTTACTAAAAAAGTACTCCATTCTAATAAAACTTAGTCAAATGATTTGTTTCGTGTGCCATAAATAGTCAGTCAGATTTGTTTCAGAACTCCGGGGCACAGCGCCACCGGCAAAGAATTGCGAACGCTTTTGCAAAAAACATTATATTGTCATTTTATTACCTTTAGCAGTTACCAACACAACCCAGTGGGTAATAAAGGCCTGTGCCGAAATGTTTCATTTAGCCTCAATACCTAACCATATCCAATGTTCCAGTTTCGCTTTTATTATGTAGAGGTCATCTATTGTTCGTTTTCAAATCAAAACTCAATAAAACTGAGCCCCAGAGCCGTGTCTTTGTGTTACAAATTGAAAAACATATTGTTATGCCGTTGATTAAATTACGCCTTTGCCTAATGAATGGACATCTCCCACACAGGCTTTGTGGAGGCTTTGATTGTGGTTATGGTTTCTTTATGAAAGGGTTTAAAAGCTCTTTATATTTACCAATATAAAAGCTTCTTCTTTTTTTCAAAAACATCTTTAAAATGTTGCCTCATTCTTCGTTGATATGAAAATAATAAGGACGGGGAGTATCTTTAAAAGGTTTGTAAGTCTTTTTTAAATCAGATTCTTTTCAACAATGTTAGTTACAGTTTTATGTTAACAATGTTTTTCGTGGCTAAATAATAACAGGCGCTCGGATCGATTTTTAGGTTAAGCCTTGCTTGCCTAGGTTGGTCTGTGGATGGGTGACCACCCGTTAATACTGAGTTTTCTCCATGCCTCGGAAAGCACGTTACGATATTTGACAGTCGTTACAGGTAGTCAGTGGCCCAAAAAGTCTGACAACCAGTCTTATCAAGGGGTATCGTATTACCTAGTACTAACTGGGTTGAGGAGGTTAGATAGGCAGTCGCTCCATGTAAAATACTGGTATTCAGCTGTTTCCGGTTAGACTGGAAGCCGACCCTAACATTGTTGGAAAAAGGCTAGGCAGATGAATGTTTTTCGTTCGTCGAACACGGAAACCATTAGAGACCTTATCCTTTTTGTCAATAAACAAATTGGCATAGTGATATCGGATCTCGAGAGGACAACTGCGTAAGTAAGTTTGTGACACCTAAGTAGCCGTAAGACAAGTTCGAAAGAGATAATAGCGTTAATCTGTGAGAGTCGCCACTCGAAGCAGTTGCTATCGGGGCAAAGATGGCGGCGATAAACCTTGGCTTAGCTGATAACATCTGAGGGGACGGCCGAGAGCTGTAAGAAATGCTTGTAATGAATTGACCTATAATCACCTCGGACATGATGATAGTGCGATACAAAGTGTTGGGAGTTGTTTGAAGTAGAGTTTTGATACCTTTTTGTTAATAATCTAAAATTCTGGATAACAGATGATGGTTAGATTAATCCTACGCGTTATCCTTAAAAATAAATTCTGCGTGTATCCACCCCCACATCCCCCTCCCCCCCCCCCCCCCACACACACACACACACAAACACTACACATACCTGAACTTACTACTATAATTTTGTAAAATCCGATTACCTAAAATTTTTCTTTACCTTTTATTTGTCTCAAACTAGATTGATAAATATAGATTAGATAGATTGTAACCCATGTGAAGTTGTGAGGTAACCCCATCACAAGTATTCTTATAACTTACCAGGGTGCCTCAATTTTGTGATGTAGAACACTTGTATGAGAAACAATAAAAAAAAAAAAAAAATTATCCAAAGGGGTCAAAGGACTAACGTGACCCAATATGAACAAATCCCTGCCGTATTTTTGTCTGTCCCTCTGTCACACGACAGTACTTTTTTAACCGTAACCCACTTCAAATGACAGAATCAATGTGTAATTATAGACCGAAAAACCAGTAGACTCGTATAAGTTTGTAAGCAGGTAAATACAAAACCCACATTACAAATAACGATTGCAGAACAGCCTTTGAATGTGGTTGCATTTTAGCGATTACACCCGTATGAACTGGGAGGACAGTCGCATTTAGATTTGTTTGCAACTTTCTAATTAGAGCAAAATGAATTTAAGAGTTTAACAATTCAACAGTTTGCAAACATAATCGAAGTTGTGAAAGAACTGTGAAAATGTGTTTTTCCATAGATCAACATGAATATGATTTATTGATATGAACTTATTTGTAAACTAGATTCTGCCCGAGACTTTGTCCACGTTGACTGTGACTGTGTGAATCCCGGTTATAAACTATCTGTGTGCCAAATTTCATCCAAATCCGTTCTGCCGTTTTTCCATCCTGACTAACTTTCGCATTTTAAATTAATTGTCGCAAGATACGTTTGCGAGCATTTGTAAAGTAGGTTCAGCAACAAAAGGATCTATTGTAACAAAAATAAATACTCCATATAGCTACGCCTACATATGAAAACTTTGTATATGTATGTAATCTAGAGAGCTTATTAACATATGTCTCGTATTCTGAGATTTTTATAACTTCATCATTAGAAAAACCTTATTCAGCTTGTTTTGCCTATTTAAATATTATGCCTACTTATTTATTTTCAAAGATACACAACAATAAACGTAATTCACAAAAAGCAGCCTCATTAGGAGTTTTATTCGTAACATAGTACAGTAAAAATAATAAATAAGATATAACAAAGCCTTTAGAAGCATGAAGTCGTATTATGTCTGAATAATCGGCCGTGACTGTACTCCACGTGTTTTGGGATGGAGCAAAATGTTTACTTATGTTTTCTTGTGATACAAGCGAGGAGGCGGTAAGTGTGTACTTGTGTTACTACGGGGGTTAGCTAATTCAGATGTTGAAACATGGCGGCCGGAAGATTATGTGCACATTACATTCCTCATCATAAGATTGTGAAAACGAAAAGGGAGTTTTTCTCTTTTCGGCATGTACAGTCACGAACACCAATATGTAACACTTAACAACTTATAAAAGTGTTTTTCGCCAACTGTTCTGATTAAAATTTCATGTTATTACGAATATAGTATTTTGGAACGCCTATTTCCAAGTTAAAATCGTTATTTATCGCGAAAATTGATTTTAAATTTAAGAAAGTGTATACATATTGGTGCTCGTGACTGTACATGAATCATGAACCTGCAGGGCAAAGGCCTCTTCTAATACAGAGAAGGCAACACCGTTGATCACCACACTTCCGTGTCATGGCTCAAGGCGGGTTCACGGCTACAGACATATATTAAATTATAAGTCCTGGTTTCCTTACAGTGCATGATATATCAATGTCAGAAATGAATAAGATAAACTTAGGAAGTCATGAAATGGAAAACTCGTTCTTTGCTTTCCAGGTCACATTGACAATTGAGCTAACTAAACACAAAACAACACCTCAATATCATATTAATAACTTCATTAATACTAACAACAAAGCAATCACAATTATTGCACCATCTCCCAACCCGCAAACACTGACATTGTAACAACGTAGCTTAACGCAGACAAGCAAATCAGATTAATTGAATATTCTGCGTGATGGCCACAGCGTTAATCCACTATACGAACAGTTCAATAGATCAGTTATCGCAGCAAAAGGTGTATTGGATAAAGCCAGCTTTACACCGATTACATCACCTCACCGTCCCCTGTCCGGGCAAATTCGTGTAATAGGAGGCGCCTTGTGATTGGCCAGTTTCGAATACTCGCCAGCGACAAATTGGATCCAGTTAGCCTGTAGGTCATGTTACTAAAAGATAAAAGGAGGAATAGAGGCCACTTCAAATTGAAGGAGATTCAACTATCGCCTCAGTGGAACAGAGTAAACGGTTGTTATTATTTTAAATTATACCCTAACGTTGTAGCTGAACGTTAATTAGGTAAACGGGTTGTTTGAAGAGGATCCAGCTTTGAAAGCGACGACGAAATTAGTGCTTGAGTAAGTAGAGCATTTTCTGATGAGCACCTACCTAAAATGAAAGATACCTATTTTGATTTTATGTAAAAAGGTCTTGTTGAAAACACACAGCTTTTCTATTTTTTGTACTAAACGGAATTCGAGTCATTTTGATAAAAAAGACAAAATTGTGTTCAAAACCTGGATCAGTTCATGTGTAACCAAATTGAAGCACGTTGCAGCATATTTTATGCAAAAAACCTTTCCAATACCATGTGACGCGTTTCGAATCTCGCCTTTATTTTCGAAGGAAAATCCTATTTGATTAAACTTAACAACAAATAACTGTAAGGCCTGTTTTTCTTTGTGTGAAAACCCGTCAGTCTAGTGAAGACGGAGGGTCTTGTCGGACTTCTAGGGACTGAAACCACAAGGCGGTCGTTCTTAACCACTGACAGGTATATAACGGGTCAAAGAACTACATATGTGCCAGATTTGCGTACATACATAGCGTAGTGAACGTGTAAAACCTTAACTACCTTAGTGGTTGTAGCTGATATTAATTTAATATAACAAAGCGGCGCATTGTTTAGAGAAGAGGCTAATTTCTTAAGAAATTAGTGTAAAGGCCGTGTCGACGGCGCGTTTGTGTTCCACGCGCGCCTCAAAGAGATGTCAGCAACTAAGTATGGGTCCGCATGGGCCGATGCCTTCCAGAGCTGCGGGACTGTTCGAAAGAGATACCGTGGCCCTGGAACACAAAGGGCAAAGAAGGAACATGGATGGGTTTTAGTCATTACAAGTCTGCCACTCCCTTCCGCTCCGCCCAGAGTGGGGGGTCATTTATTGATTTCCCATCAGAAAAAAAAAAAGGGAAAGGGGTTTAAAGATTTTTGTGATTAATTTGACCTGCCTAACTTTCGCCATTTTATTATATTTTCAAAATTGCGGCTATGCATAAAACCTGTATTAATCAATAGCTGGTATCAATATGAACAAGTTTTATATTGAACGAAATCTTCTAAAGCGTCACGTTTCCGAGATATAAGCCATCAGGTAGCTTTTTTTTGTAACCTGTACTGTCCCACCAATTCCTTCCTTGTGCTCTTCCCGTGCCTCCGTCCGTCTTCCGGCAACCATCGTGTGGAGACTTTTGCCCAGCGGTCACCGTGCATGCGGCTGACGTGACCCGCCCAATCCCATTTTAGCCTAAAAGCCTTCTTGCCAACGTCCACTATGCTCGTTTTGGAACGCAGAGTAGTGTTACGAACCCTGCCTTGTCTTTTGACACCCAGAATGCTGCGTTCCATTGCCCTTTGGCAAACTCCAAGGCGGAACTTCTTAGGTAGCTTATATTTCAGAAATGTGACGCTTTTGAAGATTTTTTTGCGTGCAATACTTGTTTGTTAATAAAATAAAATGGCGGACGATAGGCAGGTCAAATAATTCAAACCCCGTTAACAACATCAAGACAAGTTTAATTTACATAGTATATACTAACTGGCTAAATGTAAACTATCTCTACAGAAATATTTCTGAAGAAGACTAAGATATTGGTAAAGTTTCTAAGTTGCTCTTCCTAGTTCAGCTTTACAGACTAGAGGACACCTTTTTTCAAAGACGTTTTCATGTTTAGTAGTTTAGTTTGTAAAGCGAGGGAAATTAATTAGCAAACTGGCTAACAACATAACATCACGGCAGTAATTCCCGAAGGGTTAGGCAGAGGTGTACCTAATAGTACACCTACATTCGGCGCCAGGGTAGCCCGCGAAATTAAAATTTTCTTAGGTTTTTTGCAACTTGCAGGTCAGTTTCAGGCTATATGTGAAATAAAATATGATTCGCGATCGTAACACGTATGTAGTTACAGAATTATAATCTCATCTAACTACAACTATCATCTACCTACAACTCTGTAAAGCCTTAATTGTTACGGTCGGGAATCATATCTGTATCAACACACAACCTGACACTGACTTGTAAACTGCAACCAACGTCAAACAAAAAAAAATTAAAAAAAAACCCGCGGGCTACCCTGGCTCCTCCAACTTAAGTCACATTTAATAGGGGTGACTCCGTGGCTGCTACTGAGAGATTCCAGATGGAAAAATCTAATAAAACTCAGCCCGGCTAGGACCTCATGCTCAGCAGTTGCGGTTGCGACTATTAGACCAACGAGGCAACAACTTACAACATAAATTATCAATAAATTCAAATCTCAACTTTCATTCATTGGCATTTGTTAGAAATGTTTAATTGGCATAGTGTGTCACTTTGAAAAACAACTAATTCTCCCGACAGTACGTTGTCTGTTTGTCAATCACGGTATTGTTTTGTAAATAACAGATACTTGTATTCTTTAAACCTTTATAATTGAATAATAGATCCAACAGTTGTTTGTAGACACGATAGGTTAAGCATACATTAACCTTGACTTGAAGTTTCTTGTGAATAAACACAAATAAACTTTCTTTAACTTTCTCCGCCATTACATCAGTCTTTTTCTTATTTACTTTGGTATATTTGTACATTTCTACGATTTGATCAATTTAATTCAAGGTAACGAATCAATAAGGCATATGAATTACGATTACTTATTCAAACACACTTGACCTATGTAGAAGTAAATATAAACAGTGAAATTAGTTTGCTAATAGCATTTCTTATAAAAATACAGACTTCCATGAATAAATTCGTGCTGTATTTATGTTTCCACACATAATAAATAGGTAGTCTTAAACATGAAACACGGTTAAACAAACAAGGTCGAAATTAAAATTTTACATACAAATCAATGAGCTGGTTGTTTTAACTCAATGACGACTCAACAGTTAGACTGATTTGGATAAAATTCGGAGCATAATTAGATCATGACTTGGATTAACACAATGGACACTGTTTGTACTCATATGAGTTAGTTCCCCTAAAATAATATGCAAGTGAAACTATAGGATTTCCATGAAGATCCTACTGAATTCGACAAAGTAAAATGCTATTAATTTCTCAACCTGTACCCAACGAGGCATCCTTGTAGCGAGCTCAAAGTCAGCCGTGAATGTCCCAGGAGGTATCCTAGTCTCGGCTGAAACCGACGTGCTTCAGTGACTGTGGCAGAGCTTTCGAATTTGCGTGGTGAGCGCATCATAAACAAAGCCGCGCCGCTGACATTTGTGGGCATAGCACTGACTATACCTACCGATATAATAAATTTTCTGTAAACCACGTTTATTGTAAACAAGGTGCATGTTATGTTGGAATTTATTAGTGTGCTAATGAGAACGTTTTTTGCTATGTGATGGTAATATAAACGGCGTGGTTCATGAAGCGCTGTTTTCAACACAACACTGGCGGATAGCTGGCTACAGGTTTAGTTTAAAAAAAAAAACAGGTCAAGTGCGAGTCGAACTCGCGCATGAAGGGTTACGTACCATCGTAAAGCGGCAACAGAAATACACATTCTGTGAAAATTTCAATTGTCTACCTAATACGAATCATGAGTTACAGCCCGCTGACAGACAGGTGGACGGACAAACATCTGAGGCTTGTAATAGGGTCCCGTTGGTTACCCTACGGAACCCTAAAAACATGGCTAAGGTTTCGATCAACCTCGGACAACAGACACTGATGTGTCTGTGTCCGGATCCGCATCCGAACTTTGTCCGATCTTTAATAAATTCAAAAGACTTTCCAGAAAAGGCGACTTCTAGATAAAAGAACAGCTAAACCTTACAACGAAAAGATTAACTTACTCAAGCAAGAATTAGGGAAACTAAATCCACGCCATGTTTCTATTTACGTGAGAGATTTTCTTTAATACCTACAGCTTAGCCTAGACGTTGAAATTTTTAGGTAAATATTTTTTTTTTTTAACTACATTCCAACACGCCTTCAGTTTTACGTTTAACGCCATCGCAGCCATGACCTTAGTTAGTGAGGTTAGTTACTAAGTTCCTTACCATAACTTAGGTCACTGGCCGTAAATATAACTTTGCGTAACATAAAAGTGACGAAAACTACATCATACAAAACATAACATCACGCCTGTAATCCCCGAAGGGTTAGGCAATGGTGTACCTAAAACTACACCCACATTTCGTCATTTATGTTGAGTCCTAAGTTACTTTTTTTTTTTTTCGGATGGGAAATCATCAAATGAACCCTCCCACTCTGGGCGGAGCAGAAGGGAGTGCCAGACTTGTACTGACTAAAACCCATCCATGTTCCTTCTTTGCCCTTTGTGTTCCAGGGCCACGGTATCTCTTTCGAACAGTCCCGCAGCTCTGGCAGGCATCGGCCCATGGACCCCTACTCGGCGTGGAACACGAACGCGCCGTCGACATAAGACGGCCGGACGGCGAGCTAGCCCATAACTCGCCGTCCACAGGCCCGGGTCCATAGTTACTTGGGGTGAAGCTATTGCCATCAACCGAGCACAAATCCAGACTCTGTGGGCTCCGTGGCTGCTACTGAGAAATTCCTAATGGAAAAACCCAATAACAGTTTGCCCGACCCGGGAATCGAACCCAGGACTCATGCTCAGCAGTCGCACTTGCAACAACGAAAACTACAATCTCACAAAAACCTCTGTTACCTTTTCACGCCTAAATAACTGAGTCATAATCATCTGCTTAGCCTTCTCCAAAATATGTTGAGGTCAGCTTCCACACGAACATCCTACATCCGAACCACGGATCCAGTAGTTATGAGACCCACAATTTGTGTCCTAAATGTACCTTACCTACTTATTACCGTACTACACCCACTATTGTGAAAATAGTTGAAATGGTTGAAAATAGAACAAGTCATGATTATTAATAATACCTTTCTATTAATAGTTGAACAATTAATGAACACGTACGCACCATTTACACTCTCCATATTTAGAACTGTGACCTATAAATAAAAAGTAATAGAAAATCTATGTAGGTCGTAACCAGTAGGTGTGTAGGTAGAGGTTGGTACTCCTGAAAATACTACTATACTAGTTAGTATTACCGGACTGCATTGTAGGCACTCATTATACAGAATGAAAGAGACACAGACGCGAAAACAGTTACCACGTATTTATAAGGTAATTTAAAAAAAAACTCACAACGACTGTTGAGCATGAGGTTCTGGGTTCAATTCCCAGGTCGTGCAAAGTGCTTTTGGGATTTTCCCATTAGGAATTTCTCAATAGCAGGCAAGGGTTTTGGATTTGTTCCCCGTTTCTGGCAATAGACTCGCCCCCTATTTTATGGAACTTAAACCTAAATAAATGGCGAAAAGTAGGTGTACCGTTACGTACACCTCTGTTTAACTCTTCGGGGATAACAGGCGTGATGTTAGATCTTTTTGTAAAACATATAATAAAACAAACATATAACGTTGGGTAAAAAAACTGTATTTTTTCATATTTCTCAGGGTCATACGATGGCAATAAAGTAAAAATACGCACAGAAGTATTTATCAAAGATACAATTGTAAAGGGAAATATATAAATACGGTATTATGTGCTAGTTCGCAATGCATTGTACACTCGGGGCCAGCGATGTTTAACAATGGCACTATGTCATTATTTATACGCGTATTGTACATTGTAGGAATTTTAAATGAGCAACGTATGCTGTTTGTGCAGATTCGAGAGTTTAAAAATACACAGTAGTTAAATTTTATTTAACTTTGAAGATTTTTCGCAATGTGGTGTGTTGATACAGGAACTGGACGTTCATACCCATTGTAATTAAAATCGTAATTAGTGAAGATTTTAAAAAGTATTTTTTTGAGTAATGTGTGTTGTAAGAGAAATGAAAAAATAATAATAATTCTTGATTAACTTAAAACTAGGTACCTATATTGATCATCTAAACTGAATCATAATATAAACATTAACAAGTTTAACTAAATAATAGTTAGACAAACCAAAGTCGCGTAATTTTCATTAGTCCTATTTTAGGATTTATTTACACAACGACGTTATGATAATATTTTTCGAACATCTATTTGGTAAGAAAACTTCATATTTACACAGAGTTTAAAGGACTCGTATTAAACATTAAAAAAACACTGAACAAGTTTATTCTGAAAGCTGTTACTAAAATATAGTTGGTGGCTCATTAGTTTAGTGGTCGTAATCGCTACTTCTAAACAGGAGATCCTGGGTTCGATTCTTAGGTCGAGCAAAGTGTTATTGGGTTTTTCCATCAGAAATAATCTGTGGTTTGTTGGTGACAATAGGGCCGCCCCCTGTCACTAGGTACTTTAACATAACTGGCGAAATGTGGGTGTACTGTCGGAACACCTCTGCCTAACACTTCGAGGAAAACCAGCGTGGTGATATACTACGATATAGTTGACGATGTGATACCGTTACGAACATGGTTACGAAACTTGGATAAGTGTGATCCTAACTAACACATTAAGATGTTCTTATTAGTACTGATTTTCGTGGGCGAAATAATAAGATATAGGAAACTTATTATTTTATGTTAGAGTAGGTTTTATACTCTTCGTCAGCTTTCTTGGTGTACTGTCCTTTTCAAAAGTTGGGCAATAATATTTTTCTATTTGAGCGAATAGGTGAAACATTAGAAGAATAACCAAAAAGTATTTAAATTATTCATAAACTAGCAACATCTGGCTAGTATAAAGGGCGGTATGACAGACATAGATACAAAAAAGTTCCTAGGCTGACCCTTTTGATACAAAACGCAAGAGAGCGAAAAAGACAACATTACGATGTCTATAAAATACATGAATCATCGTAAAATAATCTAAATCCAACATCTTTATGTAACTTAATACTACTTCGTATTACTTCGGGTAAATATAAAATTGCCACATCAACACAAAATAAATCCATATATATCTGGATGTAAGTAGTACTAGTTTTTCCTGGAACTGTCTTTTCGAGTATTTAATTCCCTTGAGAACATATAAGTTATGCCGCAGCTGCGGAGCGTCCTCAATATTTTACAAGTGATTTCGGATCTCGTAAAAATACAAGAACTCTGATAGAAACTTTTAAAAAGCAAGTCGGCCCTCTTATTTTTTCCTTACAGACCCATCCCGAACAAGTTGGATAGTTTTACAACGGAGAACCTTCGATAAAGTGTCATAATTTAGGTGAAATATTGTTTTTCTGGCGAGGGGAGCATATTTCGTTATCTTATTTGTGGTTTCTGAATAAGTTACAGTTTTCTTTCCTTTCAATAGTATATATTTACCAAACCGACTTCGGAGACCTGTTGATAATATTATTTATGAAGTTCTTCAAATGTATGGATGTATTTGCGTTATATTGTTTGTCTGTTTTTATTTGTCAGGTAAATAATGTCGCAATTGGCAACTTTAGTTGTTTTCTCTTTTCACTAACTTTGCCTCCATTTATTTTGTTCTATTCACGCCAATTTTAACACTGAATTGTTTTGTTGTGAATTTTTTAAGACCGGCCAAGTACCCATAAAGTGAGGTATTGATTAGTAGCAAAATCTAAAGAGCTCTTTTATGAGGCGAAACATTATTTACTAATTTTAAACGTACGTATTCTATACATTGACGTCAATGAACATACTGGTAGCAATGAAAACGCTGTTTTTTTTGTGTTAATAATGTTTGACGTCTTATTGCCAATTGGGTATACCAATGGTAATTATAAAATAATTAGCCTATCAATTTCCGCCGCTGAACACGCAGTAACGAAGTAAACTGACAAAATATTCATGAGCAATCGGTTAATAAAACACAACTAATATAATATTCGAGATTGAGTCGAACATTCGTCGTATGAAGGGAGGCAAAATGAGAGCCATCAGACGAAACTTTTCTCTTTGCGAGAAAGTTTGTGATGTGAACAGAAACCCGGGGCTCGGGCGGCCCCCCTCGGGACGCACATGCATGTTTAATGGCGTCCTAGAAAGGTCAAGAGTCTGAATGTGAGTGGAAGTAGTGAATACATTACCAGCTCCCGAGTGGGCAGGTACTCGGATACAAGCAGCCGCGCCATGACAACCTCTTTTCTAACTTACATGAACTAACACGCGGACAGGTAGTTTGTAGCTGTCTCTCAAACAAATTAATTGTGTCTTAGTTTTGAGCTGTAACGAGGGAGCAACTCAAACAAACTTTTGAGAAAGGTACGCGGTGGAAGTGTTGGTTCCCCTGCGCTAACATTATGCCGTGAACTCGCAAAATTTTGCCGCGACGTTGACTAACGGTTACTACAACTGGCCTGCTCCGAATTGAAACTTTGTTGGACTTTAAATTATGTCACCAACTGTGCAATAAATGGAATATGTACAACCATTGCTACTTTTACATTTAGATTAAACATGAAGTTACAGAATATGCTTTTTCAAGTGCTAATGTACAAACTTATGTAAGCAATTTTGTCCGTGTAATAAACCCCTACTACTAATAATAAAGCCTATATAACAAAGCCTAAGTAAAGTATATTAACTGCAGTGTTAATATACTTTGCAATCTCTGATTATAATACGGAACACTAAAAAAAAAACAGAATATATCAGCTGAGATCCTCCCGCTGCGTGAAAATAGGTCAGTATGACGCTCGTAAACGAGGCTTAGCAACTAGTCACAAGTCGCGACCTACGCACTGTCGCGATACAATGTGAACGCAGTCTTAAGTGGCGCTCGCACTTCACTCCCCTTCGAGAGAGGGGGACAAAAACATTTATAAAATATTATGTAGGTAGTTAGTGTGCATAAAAAGCTTTCACTCACCCTTTGGTGGGTTGATATGCAGTGCGCTTCTGAAGAGGCTTTCTTCATCACGCCAGTCGAGGTTCCTCCGCATCGTGTAACCGCACATGGCGGACAAGGTCACCAGCAGGGCCAACATGAACAGCCTGCTCCGCGTCTCACCACGATGCCAGTGTCGTGTCAACACACCGGCCCCCAAGCCCAACAATAAACAGAAACCAACACTCGGTATGTACAAAACACGCTCCGCCACTACGAAGCCAACGTAGAAAAGTAAATTAGTCGCAGGCACGAATGGCAGTACCATAAACGCCGTGAACATCAGCAGCGCAACTTGTGGACTGCGATAAACGCTCCTCTGCGTAGTGCTCGCCTTGGACTTCGCTAACGATATCGGACAGATGCAACTCGAGTTGTGCATCGTTATGTTATTGTTGTTGCTCGCGCGACACACACTCGTGTGCTCATCACTGAGCGAATGTTTGCAGCCTGTGCACGGACACAATAGCTTTTTAGATGATACATTCTCTTTGTGCGGCGCATGATAGCTTTTTCTTTCATAACAGTCTTGTCCTCTATTATACTGCTTGCTACTATAATTCCATTTGTGCTTAATTTTACAGTTTTGTTTTTTGTAGTACTTTGCGTCCCGGTACAGGTTATCCTGGTGCTTTTTGAATTCATTCGTTAGTGTTCGCCAGGTCACTTTTGAAATGACAGCGTAAAATATCGCAGTAGTGATATTCCGGGCGTCGAAGAGCGTCGTTATCCTCGGTATCGAGTCCATCGACCAATCGAAGCTCAGATGAAAAGGGTATAAAAGGAGGAAGAAGTTGAAGACGGGGAGATAAGCAAAAGTATAGAGGCGCGTAAGAATTGAGGGGTCTCGCGACGCGGGGTTATCAGCCGCCGCGAAGGCGGTGGGCGCCCCGGCGAGGCGTAAGCGCCAGTACAAGAGGGCGAAGCCTCCGGTCCCCAGCGCGCAAACGCTCCGCCATCGATGCTGAAACAATGAAAAATATCATTTAATAAAAAAACGATAAACACAAGCGAAGCGTTCAAGTGAGAAGTGAACAGTTGACTACGTCGAACTTTTAAGAAAGGATCTAAAAGTATCAAGTTGTTCCCAATTCATAAAATAAAGTTTATTCATAAACGCAAAGAGGAAAGTTAGGTATTTGAAGTTTTATTTTTCTAAATATTGTTGGGAACTCATGGTGATTGATTACCTCGGAGCAATATTTCATTAATATCTGTCGAAGAATTTGCCGCGATGTAATAGAATTATAGTAATTTTTTATAACCCGTCGGATGCGTGATGAAAATATGAAGAAAATGTGTTTACCAACTTTCTCAATTAAGGAACAATAAATAAGAATCGGTTTAAACTAAATCAATACCTACAAGGGTACAAATTAAGCCATAGTCATAAGCAAACAATCCGCTTCTCAACAATCAAATCGATTTCAGAATCGAGAGATTAATGACTATTTTACCAAGTCGTCAACCGAGCAGGTTTTCTACACAGATTTTTTGTTCGCGTTTGTACAAGATTCAACCCTATGACAGGAGTATTTACGGCTCACGTCTTAACTGGCACGAGGACGACGGTATTAAGAACTAATCCCCACCGCAACAGAACGTGTCGTAAGGTGACTAAAACTAGTGGGAAACTGCGGTACTATGGCTCCACGGCTCTCAAGCAACGATATACATCTCGAGTGATATATCTAGATAGATCACTATGATTTTATTTTACAGGCCACTAATTTCTATAGAACTTGTTGAAGCCAAACTAAAATAATTTAAAATGGTGGCCACAAAGAGTACAGTTATTTAAATTATCAAAACAAAATCAATTTCATAGAATTTAATGTTTAAAACAAGTTATTTGATGGATGAACGCCGCAAACGTATTGTAACTCAATTAAAACATTTTCCTTCTTGGAAATCGGAATTGGATCAAACTGTTCACAAATTGTTACTATTTGTTACAAGACTGATTTTCATTTGAGAGCAATCATCCTTATGATTGGTCCGAGAATAGTGACATAGCTAGTGTCTAGTCAAAGTGCCACACCCGTCCGCAGAACTAATAATTTTAAGCCACAGCGAAGGCACCCCGATAAAACTGATTTATAAAGGAGCGAATCGCGGCGAGACGTCCCTTAGATTATTAAATTACTACTAGCACGTACATAACGCCGACCCTCTTTCAGGCACTATATGATTAATATGAATATACGATCAGTTAGGTATTTTAATCTACTTAAAGTGGTGTTATTATGAAAGTTTTCACGGTTATTTAGTGGCGGTGGGGTTCGATCCGCGCCGGCCGGAGCGCTGCCGGCTTGTTAGTTGCGGGAAGCTCGAGGAAAAGATTTATGAAGGTTACCGCGTCCCCTGCCCGACCTGGCCCAGGGGATCCCCCGCACAACTAACGACGCCGTTTCGGATTTCTAGCACAATTTACACCACCGGGGGAGCAAATCGGAAATCTCGGCGAAACTTAGATGAAGTACAAATTAATCAATCCGAATGAGGGGTAAGAGGCTGAATAATACAACACACTTTTTGCACCTTTGTGATTTTCCTCGCCTATTACGAGAGTTTGTGAGTCTTTAACAAAAGGAAAATAACGATGTAAGGGCAATTACCTACGTATCATTTTGAACTCCACGACGGGATAATAACAAGGAAATGTCAGATATGTAAAGAAAATAAGATGTTTCATATTCATTTTTACATGATAACATTATTAAATCATAAGGGATATGTAAGTCGAATTCTATAAAATAATTTCAATACATTACAGTAATAAGTAAGCTCATAAAGTACATATTTCTCGTAAATTGTCGACTTGTATTTCATCAGGCAAGTTGAAGTCAAAGCAAATAACTTAATGAAATAAGCGAGCGAGCTTGGCCTAGCCGTCAGAGCTGCGCTTATCTGGAAAATTTACTGGCTGCCTGACATTGCCATCGTCGCCTCGCAAACGCCGACTCATTTGCCAGTCCGTTTGAAAAACCCTCAGCATTAACTAGTAACGAATCTTCATTCAAAATACCCGCATTTATTTGAATTTGGAATTAAATTATATTCAGCAAGCTTGATTAAGATTAAAAATGCCGTTTTGCAACTGCGAAAAAACGACCTTGCATGAAAACTCGGGCACGCTCGGCAAAAAGTTCTTACCTAATGTTTTCACTTATTCGTATTATTCCGACTAAGAATAAAACGTTTCGACTAATTATGTCCTAATTTATGTCTTTTGGCACTAGATCGAGATAAAAAACGCGACGATTTAACACAGAATCTCAGTACCTACCAGCTTACTACCTATGTATCAACGAAAGTACTGGCAGGAAAAACCTCTTACATTTTTCTGAAAAATAATCTTCTGAGAGGCTTTCAAAATGGAAATTATTTCTTACAAATAAAACGTTGCCACAGAGATACCCTGCCTATGAACTCATAAACTCGGCGAGGTAGACGTCGGTGCCGAGGACTCCATTAACTTTAATACCCTCATAACTACATGACGAAATTTCTACAACAGGAAAAAGCTCTTTTAATTCCGACCGCCAAGGTCTTCGACAGGGAATGACAATATTTTTATACCGCTACAATATAATGCGTATAAAGATAGGTCCACACTCCACCCTGCGTGGCCGTGTTATTCAGAACGAATTATTATGCGAGGAACATATTGTAGGGACTTACATGAAACACCTAGGTTCAAAATATGACCTTGTCTTTACTTTTCTGAGTCAGTTTGGTATTAATTAAGTAACATCGACCTTAGTTGAAAGTGAGTTTACTCGCAATAGTTTTAACTTAAGCATTAACACTCAGCACACACCTTTTTTTTTTTTTTTTTTTCCGGATGGGAAATCATCAAATGACCCCCCCCACTCTGGGCGGAGCGGAAGGGAGTGTCAGACTTGTACTGACTAAAACCCATCCATGTTCCTTCTTTGCCCTTTGTATTCCAGGGCCACGGTATCTCTTTCGAACAGTCCCGCAGCCCTGGCAGGCATCGGTCCTTGCGGACCCCTACTTCAGCACACACCTTCAAACAATACATTGCCGTTTAAAAGCAGTGCTCGTTAAATACATTAAATACAGTAAACAAACCATAACTTCGCCTAATGTCTGACTTGGGTTATTCAAACATGCGCTCAAAGTTTTTGTTTCGCGCTTTGTCTAAGTCCCAAGAACAGACTACACATGCATTTTGTATTGAAAGTTCCTGCACCTCGGAGTGAGCCGGCTCGCGTTTTCAGATACATGCACTGCGCCGGATTAAATATGGCAACATCTACGGGAACAGCGTGAAAATGGCAGTGTTTTATTTTGTAATAACTTTTCCACAAACGTCTAAATATTTTAACTGTAAGTAGGTAGTATTGTGAAAAGACACTACACAAGCGTCCGTTGACACTGGGTGGTAAGCCCTGCTAAAATTCGCGATAGGTAACTGTTTAATCTTTTACTACTGTTAGAACTTTGCTGACGTAGATTGTGTGCAGACACTGGGACTAAAATATTGACGTACGTAACTAAATACGATGTTTTACGCATTTGTTTTTTTTTTTGTTACAAAATGGGCCTGCTCTTGACCTCGATCACGCCTGATTTAAAGCGATAGATGAGGTCTAAGATGGAACAAGCGTGCCCATAAGATGCCTGTTCACTCTTGCTTTGAAGAGTTGTTTAAAAAAACTAACCCTCTCCATCAAATATCACTCATGACAAGCATCAAATAATCAAAGCAATGTTGACGAGACACAAGAGTACAATAATCTCATATTTCATAACTTGCATTGCAATTTCTAAGGTAAATAAGCAAGTTTCCTGTGGCGAACAAATTTCATATCGTCATAAGCAGGTAACTGGCAAAATTCGAGTCACGTAGTCACAGGAGCAAATAATATTATGAGAGAAATCGCGTCTGGTGGGAGTATAACTTTACCGGCATTCCGTCTCCAACATAAGGCCGTGGGTGCCTGCTCGTATTATTATACTAGTGCCCGCTGGCTACACTCACAGATTTTCCTCTTGTTCGAATCATATTGTAAACTAAGGAAACAAGAAATATTTTTATTGAATATTTTCAAGACCTGTAGTTTGTCTGAAGAGGGTTTGGAATGCGTGGGTACTTCGACTCCGGTTCGAATCTTGAAAATATTATAAAATTGTTGTTATAATAACTACTGTGGATGATTTCAAAGAGCTGTTTTAATATTGTTTTATAATTTGTTAGTTTCTTTGGGTAACTACTTTTAATATTATTATACACTAGCGACCCGCCACGGCTTTGCACGGGTGCAATATATATATAAACCTTCCTCTTGAATCACTCTATCTGCTACTGAAAACCGCATCAAAATCCACTGCGCAGTTTTAAAGATCTAAGCGTACATAGGGACAGGGGGGTTACTATGACGTCTTAAAGCAGAGTAATTCCAGTGTGGGAAAGAGACAGAGCTAAACAGGTCGTCTAGCGCCATCTCTTTCCCACACTGGAATTACTCCTGCTTTACAACGTCATGGTAGGCCACCTGACAGACAGCAGGAAGCGACTTTGTTTTATACTATGTAGTGACAACTCAGGGAGTGATATACCTACAATTTCTTCGTAGTTAGTATCTTTTCTGTTTGATATTTAATGCCAAATTGGTCTGATTTTTGTGTTAACTCGGTCAATGACCGTACCCAAATTAATTACTCAAACATACACAAAACCTACTGTACAAATGGTCTTTCTATTTATAATAGCAATACTACCAAAAATAAAAATGATTAACATAAAAATGTCTTTGCTTTGTTTTGATTGAAACATGCTAAGGTGTTGTGACGACATTTTTACAAGTTGTAGTGAACATTTTCATAAACGTTGTGAGTTCATTAGCCTCTCTTATCTATGTATCATATCAAAAGTCCTTCACATAGCTCTCCGGTAACTAACGTCAAACAAATACACAACTATCTGGGATTCTGACACCGCAGGAACAACTGTGGGCGCTGGGAAAAGGGATAGTTCCATTGAACTTGTCTAGAGGCTGTAGCGATAAGATAGAAATCAAAACAGGTAGGTTAGAGAGTACATGAATCTATTAAAGACCGTGTATACAAAACTGAAATTGAATACTTGTATCGAACAAAAATAATTACGTTCTCATAAATCAACTAAAAATCAATAACTCAACACACACAATGCGACTTTTGTTTCACAATATTTATGTTTTGGCTACAATATTGTTTTGACTAAAAGGCGCCTGACCTTCGGGTTTAGGAACAAAAAAATAAAACTAATTTAGCACGTGCCAACTTGTTTTTAGAAAGGAGCAAAGTTATCCGTGTTGGTCTACGCCCGCTACGCCGTAGCTGCGCGACATGACAGCCTCTACGTGTGCTATGGCTACGGGCTACGACAATAAGCTATTTTATTATTGGGGGCGCCAAACGAAACAAAAGTTCGTGACGCCAAAAATAGTGGCAACTGTAAACTGGCTAAGTTTTCAATATCTAGAGAATTTACAGTATGTTTAATATTTTTATTGAAAAATAGGAACATAGGAAATGAGGAGCTCGTGGCTAAGTAATAACAGCCGCCCAGATCGATCTTTAGGTTAAGCCGCGCTTGCCTGGGTTGGTCTGTGGATGGGTGACCACCCATTACATACCGAGTTTCTTCCGTGCCTCGGAAAGCACGTTAACCCGTTGGTCCCGGGTGTCATTTGTAGATCTTTGACAGTCGTTATAGGTAGTCAGTGGCCCAAAAAGTCTGACAACCAGTCTTACCAAGGGGTATCGTATTACCCAGTACTAACTGGGTTGTGGAGGTCAGATAGGCAGTCGCTCCTTGTAAAATACTGGTATTCAGCTGCACAACATAGTTAGGAAAAGGCTAGGCAGATGAAATAGGAACAGAGCCCGCATTATTTCAATTACAGTCTGTCTGTTTTATGAAACAGACACTTACGTAATTCTATAGTAACGTAAAAGCGATATATTCACGTTAACCAGTGGAATCAAAATCAAAATCAAAGCATTTATTTCAAGTAGGCCAGTTACAGGCACTTTTGAATTGTCGAAACAAAGAAAACAGTAAAAAATAGCTACAGTCCCAGTCACAAGGCACAAAAACTGTGAAAGTACTGTAGTTGCCCATTCCCCAACGTAGATCTCTATGGAGAAGAACGGGCAAGAAACTCCATGGACACTCTTTTAAATCAGAATACTTTAACAAAACCTTGGTTACATCATTCATTTTGAGATGGTACATTATGTGAGAACGATGCAGCAAGATGTGTACGTTAAGTGTCCATAGTAAAAACAATTCAAAAATAAAATAATTAATTCAAATAAGCCGTGGCAAATAAGAGATGACCAGTCACAACTGACAGCGCCCGTTCACGAACATGACGCATGTGTCAGCACCATCAACTCAACCATTTTGAAGGGAACTAAATGATCCGACACACGTGCCACCATCAGCGAGACATTTGAGTGAGCATGACATACTCCTAACCGCCAGGGCACATTCAAGTCAAGAAATGATGAAGTTGAACTGATTCAACGTGCGATAATTCCGAGTTTTAATTGGAGGCTAGACATGGTCTATAAGGCTATCGATTTAAAGTTCAGCTGTTAGTTATGTTCCATTCTTTTCAGGGTGGGGTGTATTTGCTCAGTAGTAGGTATTACGTCCGCTCGGTAAATAATGGTAAACCGAGTATTTACCGTGACAGTAAATGTCAACAGACTGTTCGCTTTGTACCGACTGTTGAGCAAACAAACGTAATCCTCACTGCTCGCTGGATGAGATGGTCTTGGATGAGGGGGAAGGGTGAGCGAGCGATGAAAGATTGTTCCTCCTCAAATCGGTGAATTGATTCCAGTTTATTTTTCAATTTGTTATTCGTATAACTGAGCCTATCGAACGCATTGATATTAAAGGATTCGTGTGTTTTTCTTGTAGGATTAGACAGTTATTCAACGTAAGTAATTTTTTGTGATGTGTTTAAGTTCAGAATAATTACTATGCAAATAAAGCCTTGCTTCGTAAATTTTACTTTTATTATAGTTTTTATAACAGTTATAATATTATTTCCTGCACTGCCTCGTTGGTCCATGAGATCCTGGATTCGATTCCCTTATCAGGTAAAGTGTTATTGGGTTTTTTCGTCAGGAATTTCTCAGTAGCAATTGACGGACTGACGGAGTCTGGATTTGTGTCCGTTGAATGGCAATAGGCTATTACATAGGACCCGCCCTATTACATAGGACTTAAAACATAACTGGCGAAATGTGAGTGTACTGTTAGGTACCCGCCCTATTAAATAGGACTTAAAACATAACTGGCGAAATGTGAGTGTACTGTTAGGTACCCGCCCTATTACATAGGACTTAAAATATAACTGGCGAAATGTGAGTGTACTGTTAGGTACCCGCCCTATTACATAGGACTTAAAACATAACTGGCGAAATGTGAGTGTACTGTTAGGTACCCGCCCTATTACATAGGACTTAAAACATAACTGGCGAAATGTGAGTGTACTGTTAGGTACCCGCCCTATTACATAGGACTTAAAACATAACTGGCGAAATGTGAGTGTACTGTTAGGTACCCGCCCTATTACATAGGACTTAAAACATAACTGGCGAAATGTGAGTGTACTGTTAGGTACCCGCCCTATTACATAGGACTTAAAACATAACTGGCGAAATGTGAGTGTACTGTTAGGTACACCTCTGCCTAACCCTTCAGGGATTACAATCGTGATGTTATGTTTTGTAAAATTATATTTCCAATACTAACTAAAGTAAAGTGGGTACTTCTGGTACTTAAAACTACCAACTTCATAAAATAAAATATAAGTTCCGTAAAGCCACAATATATCTATTCCAAATACTAGATCTGGAAGGTTCCTAAATCTCCCGTACTAACACCGGGCGAATTGTACTAAAACTGAGCTCCAAAGACTCAAGAGATGCTCAAACGCTTTACAGTAACAGTTAAATGGCGAAGTATTTAAACTTGGACGCTGCTGGTGCCGATAATGAAATGCTTTGAACTATTCGTCTTAATTGCATTCTTAAAGAAATAACTTAAGCTATTATTTTAGAAGTAGAAGTGTGAACTTAGTATTATATCTACCTATATCTACTAATGACTACATATCTATTAATAACTTCTGAATGCCCCGAAGCTTGCAAAGCTTAATCAGCCTATAATGTTCCCACTGCTGGGACACACGGCCTCCTGTCTATGAGAGGGAATGGGTTAAAATCCACCACGCGGGCCCAGTGCGGGTTGGTAGATGTCACATGTCTGCAATTTTTTTGGTTCTAGGACATGGCCGGTTTCTTCACGATGTTTTCCTTCACCTTTTTGAGAGCAATGTTGAAATAAATTACACAAAGTAATGCGCCTGCAGTCGCTCCATGTAAAACATTGGTATTCAGCTGCATCCGGTTAGACTGGAAGCCGACCCCAACATAGTTGGGAAAATGCTAGCCAGATGATGAAAGTAATGTGCCTGCCTGGGTTCGAAGCCAGGACTTACTGTTCGTAAGCCGGGGCCGACACCACTGGGCCACCGCTGCCCCACAAATATGCAATACCCGAAGACGGGTCACAAATCCGTATTTGTACTCTGTGCTCAAATTGTTCAATAAAATTAATTCATTCATTCAGACCGTGAACAGCGACTGAGATATTCCTGATAGAAAGATAAGTGACACTTTGCGTGACACAAGAACAGAATCCTGAACCCCGCGCAGTTTAACAGTTATTTTAGATGGTGTCCTAACATCGATCTTTGCCCTGTACCGCGATCATCAAGTTTTTGTTTGGAAAACCCAAAGGTTGCAACGATTGAAATTCAAACACTGTTTTAAGCTTTCACGGTTTACAACTAAACTTATACTGTCACTTACGGGATATCTTATTTGATTGTTCATTATTTTGAGCTCCCGATATTCAATATTCAAATATAAGTAGCAGTATAAGTTTCATTGAAATTCATTTTATTAACCGACGAAAAAAAGGAAGAGGTTCTCAATTCGACGCGTATATTTTTTGAGACTCCACCCATCTTGCGACCACTGTACCAAAGAGCCCAATTAAACAAATATCGAGTAATTTAGACCTTTTAGGATTTATTTTATTAGTTTAAAAGAGACATTAATGTTAATAATAAAATTGAAAGTGGGTCAGAGCTAATAAAAAATATTATGAGCTGTATATAACACAGGAATGTTCTACGTTAGTTGTGCTTAACTAGGTACAATAACCACTTGAACTTTCGTGTATAGAGCTCATAAAATTATCACGAAGTTACGGGGAACTTAAAACAAGCTGTTAGTGAATTGATCCGAAAACAGAGGCGGGTATTTAACAGTACATACTTTTAAATAATTATGTGGAGAGGCGTTTTATTTACGGTGTTATAGGATACTAAATCTATTTGGACATAAGTTAACGAATATATTAATGACTGAACTTGACCTTATGTTATGAGAGATAATCATAGACTACTTTGACTTAGTCACTTTGTACGAGTACTTTGAGATGCCTAAAGGGTTACTTCAACAACAAAGCAATCAGTAGCAAGGTCGGTTTCACAGTTTGTAGCTACCAATGCACAGAGCTAAACAAAAAAAGAACATTAATATGAAGTATGGAAAACTTACCCACTTACCTGAAATAAATGCTGGTCGTATGAAACCTCAACCCAGTTTAATTTAATTTAATGTCAGATAACAATGTTCCATATTAGTTAGTAACAATTGGAAATACATTTACAGCATTATGTACATGTTGGATCCGGTCGTTAGTACGGACATAAAATGAATCGACAAACGCGCCAGTGGGCACTGGTGATATGACGCGACCTACTTACCAGTCTACCCACACCACAGCGTGTTTCTACAGAGCCCTGGTGTTCAGCTCGAGGCTAGGGCGACATTCAATGTCTGAAAAGTCTTGGAACTGTACCCGATTCATTGTGCCCCGTGTTACTGTGTTAAGTTGTAATATCAAGTACGGTAATTCGTTTGTTTTGCTAGAAACAGTGTATCGCACCCAGTGTGTTTTCATAGCACGAAACCCATCGTCTGTCCACATGATGTATGAGCCTAACGGAATAAATCCTGACATATCCGATATACATGTATTTTACTGTCCCACAATGCTTACCCAGAGCGAGTGTTTAACTTACTGTATGATTAAGTTCTAAAAATACGATTTTTTTTTAAATCTAGTACTTACTTGAATACTCGAGGTGTATCATAACTTTGTATGAAATCTCATTTCTCTCTCAAGTTAGTCACAGAACAGTTTTATGTGTTCAGAAATAGATAACTAGCTTCAATGTCAAAGACCTTCTTCTTACATAAATATGAATATAGCACAAATTGACGCGACCCCAGGCTACTTTTTTGATCTAATAAAAATAATCTACAGGCCCATAGGGCTCTTGTGTATGTATAAGGATTGGAAATGACAGGATTTATTCATAGTTAAGTATTGTAGTGTGAAGTCTAGGCTATGAATAATGAATGAGATCAATCACCTTTTTCACTAAAACATTAATGCTACGGTAGCGCCGGCTTTTATAAAAATACAAAATAATAGGTAATGGTGCTACCAATCATAAACAGTTTTAGATTTTAAAGAAGACATTATTGTTTGATTTTAAGCAGATCAGTCAGATGTTAAGAATGATCTTGTACCTGCTCTACAAAAAGTAATACAGCGCCATCTATGACATAAATGAAGAACTAACATCAAAATTCTAAATCACGCTATTAAAGTTATCCGCGACTTCAGACCACAAAGAAAAGCCCACGAGACAACACCAATCTGGTTGGAGGATTCTCCCTTTTCAATGTTGGATGAAGAATCATCCACCACCACCACCATACCGCCATCCACCACCATCCACCATCCTGTTCTTCATATTTCTATAATTTTAGTAAATATTGGAACTGAGGAAAATTTTGATTTGATTTTATGGCAATAAGCGACGATCTTCTGTCCGTCAAAAAATCCAGTCACTTTCTTCTGTACCTTCGTGCTGTTACCGTGTGCCTTTGCCAAGATTCTTAAAATCTGTTCAATATGTGAAAATGTCTGTTGTTGGTATCTGACTGTGGTAGGTATATCACTCAAACGTAACACGCAGAATATCTGGAGTCAAAACTAGAAACAGTTTTGAAACTTGCCTTGTACCAACATAATAACGAGTATGGTTTTTTTGTTTTTTTTTTTTTTTTTTCGGATGGGTAATCATCAAATGAACCCCCCCCTCTGGGCGGAGCGGAAGGGAGTGTCAGACTTGTACTGACTAAAACCCATCCATGTTCCTTCTTTGCCCTTTGTGTTCCAGGGCCACAGTGCCTCTTTCGGACAGTCCCGCAGCTCTGGCAGGCATCGGCCCATGCGGACGACCACTACTCGGTTGGTGACATCTCTTTGAGGCGCGCGTGGAACACGAACGCGCCGTCGACACGGCCTGTCGTCATAAGACAACCGGACGGCGAGCTAGCCCATAACTCGCCGTCCACAGGCCCGCGCCTACGGTGGCCGGGAGCCACCACCTGACCCCCGACGCCCAGGGCGTCTCCCGCGGCGGCTGGGACGTGAGGTTCTTTCCCTCTCACGTCCCACCACCTCCTTCACTAGCATGACTGCTTCGCAGAAGGTGGTGACGGCTTCCCATTCCCTCTCGCTCCGGACCATGGCTTGAACCAGGGCCGGACGCGAGAGATCGCCGCCGCCAATCGCCGCTACAAGGACACGGCGGTGCTCCGCCCAAGCGGGGCAGACCTCTACGGTGTGCTCCACCGTGTCCTCCGGAGGATCCTCGCAGTGGAAACACTCGGGCGTTTCCTCCCGCCCGATTCGGTGCAGGAACCTCCCGAAACAACCGTGTCCGGTGAGGACCTGCGTCAGGCGGTAGGTGAGGGCGCCGTGGCGCCTCTCTAGCCACTCCTCAAAGAGGGGACTTATCACCACTATGGTAGCGGGCCCTGCACGGGGTTGCAACAGTCGCTCTCTCCATGTCGCCATGAGACCACGCCGGAGGTCTGTCCGCTGATCGGCAATTTGCCGCGGCAGCGGAGTTTCCCCCTGACGTAGTGCCTCCGCGCGCCATTCGTGCAGACGCGCGAGGACTATCGCCTCCAGATCCCATGGCGGCAATCCGGCAAGGAGGCTAGCCGCCTCGCCGGAGATCGTGCGGTACCCCCGGATTAGCCTTATGGCTATCACCTTTTGGGGCGCGTTCAGGCAGTGGGCGGCTTGCCGCCTCAAAGAACGCGCCCACACCGGGGCCCCGTAAAGGGTCATGGACCGCACAACCCCTGCGTAGAGCCTCCGCCGCTTGAAGGCAGCCTCTGTCCGTTCCAGTTTGGGAGCCAAACGTCAGAAGTGCTCCACGAAGTTCCACCGGCTGTCGAGGATCTAGGTACTTCAACGTCGACCCGACGCCGATGGAAATCCCTCCTGCCGTCAGTAGGGATCCCGACGGTGGCGCATACCGAGGCCCATGAAAACACATGGCCTCGGACTTGTGCAATGCCACCTCGAGACCCAATTGCCGGATCCTCTCCACGACTATCGCAACCCCGCGTGTCATGTTTTTGGCCGCCGCCTCGTGCGACCTCCCTTGTGACAGTACCAGAAACTACGCTGACGACACGCCGGTAGGGAGGTCGGCGCGCAGCACCCAGTCGTAACTGATGTTCCACAGGGCCGGTCCCGAACTATACTCGTTATCGTGCGGTGTTCCACAGGGATCGGCCCTTTGGAACACCGCACGATAACGAGTATAGTGAGGCTGTTCTTGGGTTGCTGTTATCAGAGATAAAATAACTGTGATAGGAGTCCCGTCCTTTAAATAGCAATAGCAGGTACCCCTGCTTACTGTATGACCTGTACAATGTACAATTTTCTATTTCAATACGTTTTCACATTAGCCGTAAACTGATAGTAGGTATTTAACACTCTTATTCCAAGACCCATCTTAAGTCAATTACTAAGCTCAGTTAGACTCCGTCGTCATCACAACGATACAAAATGCACAAATCGTATTCTTATCCGAAATTGGTGTATCCTTAAATTTGACAGATAATTCCAAAAGAAAACTCTCCATTCGCGGGCGTTTATATCAATTTATAAACAACCTATAATATAGCTGTCAATGTAGCTTACCGCAGATTTAGGACGTGCCGAGCTGGACTTGGGCTGAGTCAGCGACTCTAAGAATAACAGTATAAAACTACATAAAATAAATGAAAATAAGCTTACTCTCTCTCACTTTTACACCACTCAGGTCTCCCAAGGAATCCTCAGAGACCTGAAGAGGCCCTTATCATTAAGAGAGTATAAACACCCCTGTAAAACATTTAGGTTTATTTTAACAGTGGAATCGTATTAAAACTACTAATTATACCTTTGTGTTTATATATTTTAAAGTTTATAATACTCTCAAAGTACACCTAGGTACTCTTGTGTAACTTTGACATTTATTTCTCCCAGAAGGTCAATGTTTGCATAGGTTCCATGTTACCATTGTTTATATGCGACGCTGTAAAAACACGACACCCGAGAGATGGGTAATTAAAGAAAAACAAGAGTGGAGCCTGGTCAGTTTCCACTTGGCAGCTCGAGTGGACGGTCATAATTGCTTAATTCTCATTTACACTCAATATCCGCGAATCCTGTTCCGAGCACTCGACCAAATAATTAGGAGATCGTGACATGTGTTCCGTTCCACGATACAAGTGTCTGTGTATTGTCTATTTCTTTGTTGCAGCTCTAACAATAGATATTAATGTTCTTCTTTTGTTTTATGTTTGCACTTGGTATTTTTCATTTGTGCATCAAAGAAATAAATGTATAGCGATGCTTACATATGTATCAGACAAAAGGTGCTTGTTTCGGAGATTCGCGGTATTTTCTATTGGAACATTTCGCACGGAGTATTCGTCTAATATGTTTTATATAAAGTTTAGAATACAAGGAGAAATCTCATCCCGCTTTCGTGGTAGCTTTTTCCCGCTTTGTTTGCTGTGACGAGATTTCTGATCGTTGTAAAACATAACCCGAGAAGCGTGTATTGATTTAGACGATCTAGTTCATACAACGAGCTACAATTAGCTTCAATATGAAATCTAGCCTTATTCGCGAAGGTATTATACCACCTCATTTTTAGTCATGCTATTTCCGTGGAGTTGGGCGAATAACTAATTATTATTAGTATGCTAATGTCGGTCACGGCAGGTAGGACTTAGTTAGGCGGCTCCAATGTGATGCCATTTCGGCTACAGCACTATTGTTTGGATATACAGGATGTATTGTGTGTTACAAACTTGTTACTTAGTGACTAATGACTTACCTGACTTAAAATCTGAACAAATAGTTACAGTAGTTACGGAACAGTAGGGTTATTAAAGAGTTACTTTATTATTCATAAAATATTTTATGCGTAAAAAACTTACCATTTGTATTTTGCAATAAAAACACACGCTCTGAATCACACACATTGACACATATCAGCTGTAAATTGACATTTCAAACTCGTTTAAAATATTCATCCTGTTTCTGCATTTCATTTTATCGGCTTAGTTTTAAATCTAAATGACTTGAAAGGTGAACAATGGCTAACACAAAATGGTATCGACGTTTAATTAGACTTTTAAAAAAGTGTAAAATAGTCAGACGAAAAAAAATAAAAATACACATGACAACATAAAAGCACAAATAAAAACTAACATTAATTAGTGAGAAAATTTTCCACCATCTCTAGTCGTATCTCAAACTATCAACTGCAATCCTAACAAAACAACTGCACAACTGTGCAATCCGAAGACCGCAATGCATGAACACGCCCAGCAATGGCTTGTCACCCGTCACACACTGGTACCCATTCCCGAGGTGCGGAGCCACCACCAGGATTGACATTCGATTAAGTATCACTGAGTACGCAGGGGAAATAAGCGTAATGATACGTTTTTAGCTGTTCCGCAATCTGATTCTGCTACCCTTTTGGGAGGGTCTCAAATATTGTAAATGTTTAAAACATATTGGCAGGTGACATTTTGCACACCGAAAAACGTTTGCTCATTATTTTCCTCCAGTCATATGGATGACAATTGTAAGGCAGGTGAAGAAATAAATATATTATGAAACTTTTAAAATAAATACCTTGATCTATGTGTATTAAAAAGGCAATAGAGTGACTACTGACAAGACTCCTAAAAAAGTATGGGGGAAGAGGAAATTCTATGCCGACCACAAATAAATTGTGATAGATAAGATCTATGGTTACGGAAATTAATAACAGCTGTCGATTTGTCAGTTTCATTACGTCCCCATTTATGAGCTTACATCCGGAGAATCCGTGTTAATGGTCAAGCAAGGCTCAAGCGCTGATTGAGTTCTACTTCCAGGTATTATTATGATTGCTCAGCCATAGCCTTTAGTCTCTTCGTTCTGCGAATTGCGGTCCGTTGGTCAATTGGCGAACATAATCGATACGTGGACGCCATTCGTGGAATGTATACGTGATTTAACGTTGAGAGTGTGCCACTGGATCAGGTCAAAGAAGAATTCTTTTTCTTGGCCAGGATTTGTTTTTGGAACGCAAGTGCTGGAGAGGACGAGCATTGAAAACTATAGTTGTTCACCACATATTGGCGATTTAAAAGCAATTTCGTAAATCGCAAAAAGGTAGTTACTATTGATCAACAAACTGTACCAAAACTAATCCGAGACGAAAAAAATAATCATTTTGTTTTCTCTTACCCGAAGCGAGTAAGGAATCCAAGCTTTTTGTCCAAACAGTGGACCCGATAAACACACATGGCGATTTTAAATTCTACTCTAAAGGCTATCGAGGCGACAAACGTGACTGGCGCGATGCCACGCTGCGAATTTTTCGAACAAATATTTTTAAAGCGCTCGATCTTGATATTCCAAAAATAACACAATCTGTTATAGATAAAATCGCGTCTTAATTTGTTTTTAACAAAACAATTTTGATAGAACGCAAAGATTCAATTATTTAGAAATTAGTATGGGTCGAAAATAGGAAATGTTGGCTTTGTTTCTTTGGTGATCTTGCGTTGATAAACATGCGTTATAAATGGAGTACAGAGTATTATTATCAATGGCAATTAAACGAAAAGTTAACACTGCATAGAGACTATTAAACAACGCGCAATAAAACCATTTCGAGCAGAAAAATAATATTTAGAAAGATTCTTCTAGAACATAGCTAATTTAAAGTTTAGTCAACCGGAATGGAGTAAAATCTTTCATCATTCATCAAAACTAATTCCAGATACAACAGTTACACAAATTTACTGTGCTAACATTTAATTTTGTGAGAACTGAAAATAAATTGAAATGTTTATATCTGTGAATAAGGTTGTATTTTTCTTGTTTTCTTTTTATAAAATGACTCTTTGTGTTTATTAATTACAACACAACACATCACACATACACACACACACACACACACCACACACATACACGCACATTATTTACAAACTCAATCATTCTCGATCAAAACAGTCCTTAATTTAAACAAACCTATGAATTACCTACTTTTAAAAGCAATTTCTAAGAAATTATTACTACCTACCGACAAACTTAGAATTATGAATAAGCCAACAAATTAATCATGAAAATAATTATGAAAAAAAAGTTTAAATGAATATTAACAAATTGTACTCAACAGCGCTCAAACGAATTTTCTATAACTTTCAAAGTCATAACTCAGTGAGCATTGAAGTGTATTTAAATGCAAGAATCCTTTAAATCTGAAATGTTAAGACTTCAAAGTCTCAATTGGGGTACTTAACCCTTATCCCATGCCCATAACTCCTACAAATCTATTAAGTGCACACAGATCCACTTACGAAGTTACGAGTAATAGTCATATTAACAATTTAACCACAACAAATAGAGGTTTAAAATAGTTTGATGCCCCAAGTCTAATCAGTAGGAACCATGTCACGTCTATACTTAATATTATAAATGCGATTTGTATGGATGTTACTTAATTACTCCAGAACGGCTGAACGGAGCACAGAACTAGATTATAGTCTGGAATAACACATAGGCTACTTTTTTTTTTCTCACACAGATACATCAAAAATTTCCGACCGAACGAAGTTACGGGCTTCAGCTAGTTAGAATATAAATAAATCATTTTAAAATGAAATATTACGTTAAAAATAAATAAATGAATAAAAATAAAATATGATTCCATAAAATAAAACGTAATATCGAGAGCAAAACCTAATTAAGTATCCGCAGGCTCGCAGCTTATGCAAATCGTAATCACACAGCGAAAAATTAAACAGTCTCAGCGTCGCCGCAGTCGTGTGTCGACTCCCTCCTGACAACTTCGTTATATCACCGACTTCATTAAGATGTTAATTAGTTTTAGCCGCTACACATACATCGGTTCGGAGTCATCAGCACTCATAAGAGCCTATGGGCCCCCTATGGTATCCCTTTACACACACAGTAAGTTATGACTTACTGTGTGTGTAAAGGGATGAATCTAATCGGAAAGTATTACTAATGTTTGAAATAATGAAATAGTTAGTTGACTAACTTGAGAGCATAAACAATTGCGATAACAAATTCCTTGGATTGTTGCTTTTAGCATCAACCTGAAAAGATCAGAAAATTCCAAAAAATCCGATTTCAACAAAATTTATATTGTCACGCAATAAATGCAATACTTCGAACGCGTTAAATTGAAACTTCCAATCGATACGCACCAAGTTCGCGAGAATGTGTTCACAAAATGTAATGTCACTGAAAGTTATGACCGAAGTAATACTGTATATCAGTCAGCTTCAGCGATGGCGGCAAACGGCAGCAGAATGGAAGTGGCAGCGGGGCGCGGCGTAACAAATGATCAACTAATCGTATGGAGATGAGCGCCTCTGCGATACGCTCCCGACATTTGCATTTCGTTTGCAAACCTACCCAGTTCTAGCAATTTCTTTATCAACTAACTCAACGAAGGAACGAATGTCCTTCGCGTTTCCCCTCTTTATTTTATTTTGCCCCATTATGAGCCGGCTGCGCGCCGAAATAGAAACCGCAAAAGGTTATGTAGCCCCGTCATGATAACCACAGCGAGCAATCGGTGTCACAAGTATAAAGCCGGTTCCAATTAGCTAAACAAAGGAAGCGACCAATAGTTGGAATTAAATATACAGAGGAAATGGAATATTACTTCGTTAATTAGTCCTGCTGCGGTACTTACATATGCTTACGTAGAATGTCAATTAAAATTGGTTTCACTCACATTTGAGCAACGTTGATCGGGTACGACGCGCACAAATTAATATCGTAATTGTATAAAAAGTTTTGCTACACATAAGTATGTTATCAAGCATTTAGTCAATAATTTCGTTTACACGTAACATTTACAGTTGATTTTATGATGCTGTTTTAATATAAAATCACCAATGAATACCGTAACCTTGATATTATTATTTTCAAAATACATAGTTTAGTCGTAGATAGTTTTTGTCACTTATTACTCGATAATTTAATTCGAAATGCCTATAAATTTACTTGTTTTCTTCTATAAATTACGTAACATGGTCTATCGATACAGGTGGTGAACACTTCAGAACCTATGCGTACTATCGCCGATGCCCCGAGCACTACACCGCTGAGGTGACAGGTTACATATCGCTCCAGCGAGAACAGTGCACTGGCGGACATGTTCATAAATCAGTTTTAAATGTCTCTTAGACTTGCAAAGTAAGGGTGTATGTATGTATCTATGTATTGCTGCTGCTATTGCATAGTCGCATAATACTTAACTGTTAAACAAAGTGGTCGAACACTGAGACGACTGTTAAAATAAATGTATGAAATGAGACGACATGTAGCGTAGACCCCAATTCACCCCAATAACATTGGGATTAGGGCAGGAGGATGACTTAAACACTAAAATGGTAACTTACTTAATTGAGTTTATGTATGTTAACTAGAAGAAACTATAACATGAATACAAAACGGTGTCTAAATTTGACCTTTAAAGAAGAAAACGCAGGTCATTTGTGTTGACTCCTACTTCAGAATATTACAGAACTTGAGTTTTCTGTAGACAGCTCATAAGCCATAAAATAAGCCTCTAGGTACTCTTTTTCCACGAGACGAGACAGATAGAGACTAGAGCGATAAGTTTCAAGATGGGTCCGTTAAGTGTTACCCTTTTTTAACTCAAGTCGTAAAATTTGACAGTTGTGGCGAGTAAACATAGCTCTAAAATTAAATAAAAGATTTTTTAGAAAATTTCATACACACAGAGTAGCAATAGTCACAGAATAATAACATAACAATGAGTATAAACGAAACCTTCGTGTATGCAAACTTTTTGTTGGACTCCAAAAAAAATACGCCCGGTACAGTACAATTTCCATGGAAAGTAATACCCGACTAAATTAGATAGTACCAGATTACAATACTACCCAAGACTATCGCTCTCTCGCAAGGGTATACGCTAAAAGCAAATCTATAGCATTCTCAATGAACGGAAAAGTTGAACAAAAGACGAACATACGACACGTTTGATGTCAAATCAAGTGACGGATGAGGACGTGACAAGACAAGTTAAGGAATACGTATTGTCTGCCCATCCGTGCAAAAGGGTCAAGGAAGTTGTGGTCGGGCTGATTTAGGAGTACGTCATTCATATCAGCATTCAATTCATATAATACTCTTGCGAAACATAGACTAACTACAAAAATTAACAAGTTCGTGACAGAAAATTGCTCTAATCGTAATTGTTTCAAAGCTGATTTAATGTTAAGTAATTAAAAAGAGAAGAGGAACACCAATCAACCAAAGTATTGACAGTGTCAAAGATGATTTAGCTAAAATTAGGTGACTACTAAGATGACGAGTAATAGAGAAGTGCGGAAAAAGATTACATGCTGCGCTGCCCACAAATAAATTGGGATAACGGCAACAGAATGATGATTTGGGGTTAAGGCGAAAATGTTTTACTGCTGGGGTGTTTATGGAGAACGCAATTGTGTCCCTGCACCCCAACCAAAGGTGAGGAGGAGGAACACCGTATGGTTTTAGTTAGTAGAAGTATGACAGACTCGAAATCCTCAATCGATGTCCTCCGCCGTGGGTAACATCCATTGCGGATTTTAACAAGTAAAAAAGGTGTAAGGTGCTTCTGCACTTTCTCTTGAGTACCATTTCATA
The DNA here is from genome assembly GCA_910589295.1 of Noctua janthe. Lineage (NCBI taxonomy): Eukaryota > Metazoa > Arthropoda > Insecta > Lepidoptera > Noctuidae > Noctua > Noctua janthe. The sequence continues at coordinate 9,057,752 of OU342561.1, forward strand.
TTTATGGAAACCAAGTTTTGAATAATCAATGAAAAAGTACTGTAGTTGCCCATTCCCTAACGTAGATCTCCATAGAGATCTACGTTAGGGAATGGGCAACTACAGTACTTTCACAGTTTTTGTGCCTTGTGACTGGGACTGTAGCTATATTTTACTGTTGTCTTTGTTTCGACAATTCAAAAGTGCCTGTAACTGGCCTACTTGAAAAAAAATCCTTTGATTTTGATTTTGAAAAAAAATAAAACTTAACCCCTAAAACAAAAACCATCAAATAATAACCCAAGTAAATACGACCATATTAACAGTATCAATTTCTTAAACAAACATTTTCCCATAGTTAGCTTCTAAAATAAACTGTGTGGACGGTACTTTCGTTTGAAAAACACATTGCCCTCGTAGGAAGCCTCGCTTACCCACTAATAGCCGAGTGATTAGTGACATCGGACAGTAGTAATTAGTACTGGGCGTGTACGAATGTTTTCACACACGACCGTACTGCATCAAACTAATGACTAACGGCCGCATACAGAGATGTCAATTACGTTTAGTGAAAGTTAATCGTAGATTAACAATGTTTTACAGTTTATACCACGACTATATACAACAAAAGGGGCAGGTAGGGATGGAGGTATTCAGATTTCATCAGTTTTGTTGAGGTCCTATGTATGAGCGAACTGATTGAAATGAACTGGACAAATTAGACTCAGAATATTTTTTTTCCTTCTTGTTCATTTTCATAACCTTTATTTATTTTCTTACAAATCTTTTACATTTTTTAATATTTCTTAAACTAAAAACAATATAAAAAACATTTAAAAATATAAAAAAAAATCATTATTCTTATAGTTCATCTTTTACATATGAACTTCTTGTAATGCATTTTGATTTATTTAGATTTTTGAATTTATCAAATTTACTGTTTGTACCTAGATCTTTCTTTTGTCGTATAATATGAACTTCTTGTAATGCATTTTGTTAGTGCCTAACCTGGTGTCAGAGTTTATATATGTCGCCCATGGGCCTCTAACTTGGCTAGATATAAGTGAATGATGTGGTCTCCTATAATTGGAAGCGCACACTTGTATTTGTCCCTGTTCTATGTATACGTACTTGCATGTAATTATTTATTTATTTAACACTTCAAGCACAGAAGTAAAGAGGCGGACTTAATGCCATAGGCAATTATGTAGTTTATGTTGGATATCCAATAAATAAATAAGACTCTGGGCTACCAGATACATTCTGGGTGACAGAAACATTCTAATGGAAAAACCCAAAAACATTTTGTCAGAGCTCAGGATTGAAGTCACAGATTTCAAGCTCATGAAGCCACTCTTGCAAGATCAGAGAGACAAACAGAAATATTTAGTTTCCTAAAGACGAAATAACGTCCATTGACGAATTAGTTATCTCTTTACCGGACTTCGTAGAAGTAAAAAAACCTTGGAGGTTACAATGTTACCAATGGCATATAGAGCCACCTGTTACTTTGGAAACAGTCCGTAGAAATAGGTATATTACTACGAATATCAGATATTCACTAATTAAGTCGTTAATTGAATTCCACTTGTCGCGTTACCAATTTATGCACCGAGCTTGTAAATCGCAGTATCGAGTTGTCGATAAACAGCCGAATGCTGAAGCCTATTAAAGGTTTCAGCATCGGTAGACACGATACCAATCGTCATGGTATTTCTTTCTTTTTCGTGTGGATAGTGCCTTACTTGGTGTCAGAGTTTTTGTGGGCCTCTGACTCTGAGAGATATTACTCGATGGTATGTACAGACAATGTACATACCATGCATGCAGGCATGCTGATTTGGTTTCCCCACGATGTTTTTATCGTCAAGGTAACAAATGTAAACATTATGATTAAGTGGAAGAAAAGCTTTGCTTTCTGATTCCTGTATTTGAAAAATGTAGGAACACAAACAAAACTTTTTTTACTTATTTCAAACAAACAAATTAATCAAATCATATATTTCTTTGCAATCACAGGTAAACTAGTAACACAGATGTTTTACATGTTCTGCCACCGCATGCGCATGCAAACGAAAAAAAAAATCCATTAAAATTTAATATTTTATCATGCCAAATACTGACGGTACGGTTTACCTGGAAACAACACATATGTACTACGTAACGTCTCTAAATTTCTTATATATTTTATGAAATAAACAAACACACGAATGTCTGAGTAGCAGCCACGGATTCTGGATTTGTGCCCGATTGATGGCAAAAGACAGGCCCATAATATGGGACTTTAACATAATTGGCGAAATATGGGTGTGTATTAGAGTACTTCTCTGCCTATCCCTTCGAGGACTACAGGCAACTTGTTATGTTTATATGTGAAGTTCTAAAAGCCTTTTTTAGTACAATTTTATTAATGAAAAATATTTGTCGCCACCCTCAAAACGGCGCTCCCATATTCGTTTCAAAATTCAGTATCATCATTCAATTTAACTGTATACAATTTGTTCTATGTGTTATTGGAGCTCCCCACTTATAATGCAAATCATCATCACGTGTTCATTTCGTGTTTGAACATAAAGCGGACAGCGTGTTTAATGTTAAGTGCGTTAGCTGGCTGTATGACAATCAATCAATTATTTGGATAAATCAATGAGCTTCATTTATTTTGCTTCCATAACTGAAGTGGCTCTGGGCTTTTTGATTCGGCTCTTGGTTGTGTAAATTGTATACTTTACAATCTATCTTTGCCACAGAGTTGGTTAACGTAATTTAAGATAGTTAGTTGGTTCGCTAGTGGATAGTTGCTGTACTTAGCAGATGAGCTATTGTCATTTCTCATGATTAAAATATACAATATTAAGAAACTTACACTCTTTTCAAGAAGAACAGACTCATAGATGTCAGACAACATCACATTTGATTCTTGGTAACAGTAAAGTGTTTAAAGAATGGGATGTAAAGTTCTTAATCCCCCATAGAAAAGGGAGGATCCCTCGATGGGTTATGCCTGGTGGGCTACTGCCCGACAGTTGTGGTTGGGTTTTTCTGTATCGTCTTAAGTCATGGATAGCTTTTATTGCGCGATGCAGAATTTTGATTGTTAGTTCTTCATTTGTGTCATAGATGGCGCTGTGGCACTTTTTGATGCTTTAGTACTTTTTGTAGTGTCGATACAACAGCATAGGAAATTTTTGAAACAAGGATTCGATCAAACAGGTTCAGTCAAATTGTGAACCTTCTGCACACACCGGACTCTGCCAGATACTTGAGAACATTGTCTGTCCCAGTCCGGTGTCCGCAATATGACCGATTTGATCGAAACTTAAGAACTAAAACAAAATAATAGAACGTCAATCTCATAGCACAGTAAACGATTCACAGAACTACAAAATTGACCAGTAATAAAACTTAATTAAAATCTTGAAGAGCATTTCCGCAGTTGGTTTTGACTTTTCTATTACCTCGTGACGTTTTTAAGAGCAACATCCCTGCTTCCGACATTCAAGTGAGGTTCCTACCCTGACGCAGAGCGAACGCTGTCTGCCATCGCACCCCTCACCCTTTGGGAAATCTGAGCCATATTAAAATTCTACATCCCATCTGAATTATAATACCTTAATCTTGTAATATCCTTCGAAAGAAAAGGGCTGGCCTACTTGAAGTCAAATATCATATAATATATGACTTTAGCATCTAATTCATTCACTGTCTGATCTAGGCCAAAACTATTGTTGTCTTCCACTAAAAGGCAGAGCGAGAAAGAGACAGTGATAGTTTATAACTGTCAAACTAGATTACGTGATAAACTTTAGCGTGTTTTCAGGTGGCATGTTCTGAGTCACGTCGAAAACTTCTTAAGAAGTAGTTTTGGTTAAACTAATTTGACAGCTTTAATGTTCTTACTTCTCTTTCTAATTCTAACTGCGAATAAGAGATAGAAATAGTTAGAGCTCGGTTAATGCATAACACAGGGCATTGTTTTAAAATACATTGCAATAAAGAACTGCTATACACTGTAAATCGCAGTCCGTGCAGTTCTGTAACCTCAAGTTATTTGGAATCTAAAGTTGGCCTCAAATAGTGCAGAGCAAGTTGGCAATACTATGAAGAAAATATAGCTATTTCCTGCTCACAATTTACATTTGATGACAGCTCCTTCACAGTATTACGTAGTTAAGTAAGTATGAAACAAAGCTAGCACTAGAGATGCCTCAAAACTTCTTGTTACAATTTATTAATGAACATGTTTTTTAGTTCTGTGTGATTTGACATTCAATTTTCATAAACTACGTATGAGATTAAAACCATAGAGACTTCAATTGACATAAAATAACTGATATTGGGTTCTGTTACAGGATCAAACTGGTAGGTTAATAATAAAACATTTATAGGTGGAAAACATGGTGCGAAGGGCAGATTCACAGCTGAACTGGTTATTAGAGCAAAGAAAAATAATCATAACAATATTTAATTGTAAAATGTAGGGCTTTGAATAATAGAGGGGATGGCCGAAACCATTTAAAAAAATAAAGTTTAAATAATTCTAGGATGATCATTTAAATATCAGAGCGCTATTCTGAGTTTTCTCTGTTCCGTGTTTGAGCAATTCCGTCTGAAATACGAGGTCATTGTTGGTGGCACCGACGGCGTTGGGAACTGAAGGGTGGGGGAGGGGGTGGGGGGCGGTACCAGCAACACCACTAGTGGGAAGAGGGGAGCACCAAACCCATTACTGTAGTAGGCGAGAAAGAAATAGGACGCTTGTGTCGAGTTCTGTTTAAGTAATTGTGTTTCATCCATTCTTTCCTATTTCAAAGTGAAATGGTATTATTGATGAAATTTTGCACTCGTACATAATAATATCGCGGTTCACCTCACGCCGATGCTGTAATTTATAGCGGTACTTTTATTCACACGATACTTTTGCTCTTTGATCGCCATTCGTTATTATCGACTTCGGTAAAATATTTTTCAATGCGAAGCTGACCTATTTTATTTTTATTGCCCATCCTGCAAGGCTTTACGAGAATAATATAGTATTGAAAAGTCTTTATGTAGCACCGCCTGGTTTTAACCAAAACAAATAACAAACGCACGTGGTTCGTTCGAAAACTAAAAGCTCAACGTCAAAGAAAACAAATCAAAACAAAAGACATCATAATAATTATGAGTTGAGGAACGAGGACGCGACACGTCACAATAATACAGCAATTTTCTTGTAGCACACGAAGCAAAGCCAACTCTATCAAACAATCTAAAGTCTAATAATAATTTAGTAGCAAGTCAAGGGAAAATCGACCAAATGAGGACCGGCCTTAACTGTCATAGATACAAACTGACCCAGTTTGTTTTTCATTAAAATGTCAACGTCATTCTTCAGAAATTATACTTTGAAGATTTTTAAGGACTCAATGTTTAAATTTTCATAATGTATTCTTAATTTTTCTTTCGTGAAAAGGTAGCGTTAAATTAAATTTTCGTAATTAAGAATAATATGGCTAATTGGGGTAATATTTTATGCCTTTTGTATTTTTGGGGGTTTTGGTGCGCATTGCGTCAACCATGTAAATACGAAGCGCAACATACGTATGCTATTTATTTATTTTTATTAACTATACATGTATAATTAACCTTTATAATTAACCATCTAGATCTTTAAAATTGCTTTTTAACGGTACATTTTTAAGCAAAATCCAGTGACCATTTTACATTATCAAGGAACTCCTACCATGTCCTCGTCATAGGCAAATGACATCCACAATTGAACGGAGTCCCATGGCGGGAAATTACCATAATCAGTAAGCTTCACTGTTGGGTGGTGGTCGTTGCCCGCAGGTTGAGTCCCCAGTTCCTTTCTATAATCCCTTAAATGCTTCTCAGGGTGTAGGCCTTATTACCATTGCAGTAAGGGTGTAGATGATTGTCTTTTGTTTCTCGCAGAGAGAGAGATTAACACACCTTTTATTTTGCTTTATGGATTTACATCGGAATGCTGACGTCAAATTGTTAATTTCGTAGGTATAGCTTGACTTTGAATGCCTTATATAAAAGATTTGATGTTTTAAATCGAGTCTAGAGTACAAAGTGTAGTTTCTATTCCCTGAAATTCCATAGCAATTATACGAATTTACCTAGACCTGGAAGGTCGCGGTGTCTGGCAATTTCATACAAGGAAAATGTGGGTGTATGTCAATATACCTCTGCTTACACCCACACAAGAAACAATAGTTCCCACAAAATAATAGGCCATCAGTCTTCGGATTCATTCGACAAAGATGTGTGCACAGTACCCGTCACGGCTAGCAGTAGGCCCTATTCGTTACAGGGAACCACAAGCACAGTGGGCCGTACCGTAGCGCCACCGTCGGCAAATACCACAGTTAGTTATTTCCTTCATTTGAATGGCTTGGCTTTGTACACTATCGGCCAGGCTGGCTTGGCCCTTAAGGCGCACCAATGACTTGTCAGGATGATTCGATTGTTTTGTTTGCTTGAATACAGAGTTGTAAATGTATAGTTTATTGTACAACCATTTTAATGAATTTAAATTAGTTAAAAAACCGGTTTTCCAAGTGGGCGTTTGACACTGTGGCAATATTTATAAAACCACCTTTCCTCGCCTTTCTAAAATAAAACTAGAAAATCATAAAAAGGTGAAATAAATTGTTCCTTAGAACAAATATTCTCGACAAGATGCGAGCACCATTTTGATTTTCTAGCTCTGTTTATGATTCTGACAGTTTTTTCCGTTAAACAGAACCACATTTCAGTATTTACAGGTTGTTATGTACGTTTCAAAGGTTTCATAAACAAAAAACAATTTCCTTTTGTGTTTTAACTTCTACAGAACAAAGCAGTTTCTAATATAATAACAGTGTTCGTCAAAAGAAAAATAGAAGATTTTAACTTATAACTCGACTAAATAGCGACCTCGGGGCAATTAAAAACAAACAATTTTTATTCTGTAAACAGTATAAATACACCGTTCAAACACGAAGGTTGCGATTACAATGAATTAATGTTTTACTTTTTTTAAAAGACGTGTAGGAGTTGGTTGAAACGTCTACTTTGTATACTTATTAGATGTCTGTACCGAGTATACCTACATTTCTTCCAACATCTGTGTATTGTTAGTCTTTTGTTATTCAATTAATCATAAGCCTTTCTCTCTATTGTAACATTACTGTAATATAATAATCTAATTCAATTGTAGATCTTTGACAGGCGTTACAGGTCAGTAGCCTGAAAGTCTGACAACCTGGACAGGTTGTCATACGATACCCCTTGGTAAGACTACCAAGGGGTATCGTATTACCCAGTGCAACTGGGTTGTGGAAATCAGATCGGCAGTCGCTCCTTTGTATTGTATTGTATAACGGGCTGGGGTCTGCAACTCCACGTCAAGGCGCGTATTTTGCGTGTGGAAAATTAAAAGTAAAATACTCCGCATGCATCCGGTTAGATTGGAAGCAGACTTTAAAACAGTTCGGAAGAGGCTAGGCAGATGAGTACATTCTCGTGGAATATTTACCAACCTCAAGTCGAGCCAATTACACGTACAAAAGCTAGTCATTAATAAAAAAATACCTCAGTAATTAGATGTTCTAATATTTCGCTTTAAAAACGATAGATTCATCCAACGTTACTCTGTTTTCTAAAGTTCTCTTCACGTTTTTTTCCTTATCATCCATCATCCATATCAGGAGGAAACGCCTGCCATAACAAACCGTCCCAGAGGACCCTGCTTTAGTCACCATGCTTGAAAGATGGATTAGTGATCACACTGTGGTGATACCTATAAGTTTATAGGGTGATACAACATGTTAGAGGAGGCTTTGTTCAATAAAGGTTCATTTATCAGAACTTTTTCGAAATAGAAAAAGGAATTTTCTTCTGATTGAATAATTCCAGCTACCATATATTAGCTACAAGAAAAAAGTAAGTCTGTGATCTATTCATCGATCGACTTAGATTTCCACTTCAAAGCGCGACTGGTGAGTACGAGGTCCTGGGTTCCATTACCAGGTAGGGCAAAATGTTGTCGGGTTTTCTTCAGAAATTTCTTTGTAGCAGCCACGGAGTCTGAATTAGGGCCCAGTTGATGGCAATAGGCTTGCCCCCGTGGGTGTACTATTATGTACACCTCTGCCTTACCCTTCGGGGATTACAGGAATGTTATTATGTTATGTAAGCAGAAATTCAAAACCAAGCAAAACAAGCCTGAAACACGAAATGTTTATAACATGGAAACAATACTAATAATAAAGATGAATCATCTTTCAAGAATTTTCAAAGCTATAAAAGTTTACTCAGACAAGCTGTGAACGTTGAAAGGCAACAATTCAGAAAATGTTTAAAACTTTCAAAGAATTAATTCAGCTCAAATCCTGTATGCAGATTCTTTGAGATAAGACGAGGGGAACTCGACTCCGGTTTACAACGAAAAGGATTAAATACCATGAACGAAATATATGTTTTATTGAAAAATAAATAAAACGCTTTCGGAGTGTCTATAAAAAATAAACAGTAGATGTCACACATTACCACATTCATCCAACCAGACCTTGATCCTCACGAAAAAATCTGGTCGGTTCTCGCAAAAGTCAGAATTGTGTAAAAAAGAGTGGTGGGAGGGGGGGCTTTCGACTTGCAGCGGATCAATATAGGCTGGTTACTAATACACATATATGTGTCAGATATGTCAGGGTTTATTCCGTTAGGCACGTACATCATGTGGGCAGACGATGGGTTTCGTGCTATGAAAACACACTGGGTGCGATATACTGTTTCTAGCAAAACTAACGAATTACTTGAGATATACAACTTAACACAATAACACGGGGCACAAGTACAGTTCCAAGACATCTCAACTCCGCCGCAATCAGACACTGAATGTCGCCCTTGCCTCGAGCTGAACATCAGGGCTCCGCAGAAGCACATTGTGGTGTAGGGAGACTTGTATTTAGGTCGCGTGATGTCACCACCGGCGCACTTGCGATTCATTTTATGTCCATACTAACGACCGGATCTGATATGTATGTATAAACTCACGCCCTTTTAGAAAAACCCTTTCAATTACAATAGTATCAAACAGTGCACAAGTGAATAGCATGTGCTAAACTGTTAGCTACCTCTAGTTACACGATCTCAAGTTGCATTATAATGAATGTTTATAAAAGACTTCGTAGTCCGTTTGCATCGGCAACTGTACTAGCCTGGATTAAGTTACTAGAGCTCTTTGCTCGCTCCATATTATTTGAAACAAAAGACAGTGTGTTGACAGAAATATGATTCTTGAAACAAGTCGTACTGTTGTGCAAAACAACGAGTAGGTAAGCTTGGAGGCAAGTAGTAGAAATACATAGGTAGGTTTTAGAATAGAATATTCGAAACTTTGTATAATTCAGAGAGAAGTTGTGAAGTTTATTCGACTACTCGAGTACACTATTTTCGTCTTCTAGCTTTATAATAGTGACGGAAACTAGGAAGTTGTGGTGGTCATTAATAGCGTACCTTTCAATTCAGCAACCAATTAGTGGACAATGATTTACCAAAGTGAGTTATTAGCATTCAATAAATAGGTCTGGAAGTCTTTAAATAGACTCCGGACACAGGTTGGCCGAAGCAAGGCAAATCGGTTCAGGTGGAGATTCATAGACGAACCTGCGGGGAACCTGTGGAGTGTAAATGTGGTGTGATTCCACACACTATGGAACACTTAGTAACGTCCTCCTCCTGCTTGCCCTGCTGTTTACATATTACAGGATCTGATTGCTGCTACTGAAAATTCCAAAATCGTCGCCAAATTTTGGGTTGACTAAATTTAGCGTGTCGATACACGCTAAGTAGGAGATTATTAAATAGGCCGACACTGTTTTCACAGCTCCACAAATTAAATCTAGCAAGTCTAGTAACCCTCTTATATCAATTTAGTGTGATTATTTAAGGAAATGTGTGTTACACCGCCCTTATGTCTGAATAAACAATTCTATTCTGCTCCGTTATTCACGTGATAATTTTTCAAGTTCCGGTTTGTCGATGGACATAATTATCTATTTTCCTTCGTGAATATTTAATGGTTTATGGTAATAATAGAAATTGTTACTTCTTTGTTCAACCTCGGCGACAGATTTCATTTTTCAACAGAATGTTCTCGTTTCTGGTCTGTTCCTGTGTTTTCGTATAATGGTCCAAACGGCCAGAGGGACCAAATGTATTGGATTATGGATATATGATACTAAAAACGTCAATCCTGTAGAATGTCACCGTAGAAAATCGAAACTCTATAGAGCCATTTCCTCATGTGAGGCCCACAGGTCTAAAAACTGATTTAAAAACGGAGACCAAGATGTAAACTTTAAAAGACGAAGTAAGAAACCGCAATAAATTCTTGTGAGCATTCTATTTTATTTCATTAAAAATAATGAAACTCGAGACTAGTTTTACTGATTATTTCGTGTTTTACATAATTTTATTTCACAGAGCCTTACGCCGCGACAAGATGAAAGCGCTCGAACCGTCGGAAAATGTAATAAAATAATAACAAGTACTGAAATATTCCACCGATTTAAAGGTTTTTTTTTTCTTGGAAGATCACTGGTTTTTTTATGTAGGTAACGTAACTCCTAAAATCAATCAATACGTCTTTCATTGCTTGCAAATTCATGATTCTAAATGCAACATACCTAATTAAGCTTACTGCCAACCAAAACCTTTCTTACAAACAAATCTGAAGCAGATAACAAAAAAAAAACAAATCTAAGCCCTCCTTAATTAAAACATCTTTAACATAATATAAAACAAGAAAATAAAAGACAAGACCAGAAAAAAAAACCGAATTCAGTCAAAACTTTGCTCGTGTTCAGTCGAATAACAATGTAGGTACCATCCACATCAAATTATTCACAAATTAGTCCTTGTTAATGTTGTTTGAATATTCAACACGATACGAAAGAGAAATAAAGGAATGTCTGGCTGTATTCCTTCCGCTTCAATGAAAAACGCAGAATGGTTCAGTATATACCGTTGCGCTCTTTGTGCTCGGCCAGATAGAGAAATCTATCGATGTTCACTTTGTGTAGGATTTGATAGTGCACGGTTAACTTTGCGTACGCAGAATGGTAAAACAAATCGTTGTCTGTTTGTATGTTGATGCTTGCATAAAAGTACAGATAGAAATGAGAAAAATGTAATCTTACAGAGCACATTTTTGAATAAAGAAAATATTTTTCGTAATAATAGTGTTCTTCATTTGATTTTTTGTTGTTTTAAAAACCTAATACAAGTAAAAGCCTTTTAAGAAATATTACTTTAAACGAAAACCTTTATACTGTTTATATTTTTAGTTCATAGTAGGCAATATCATAGCCGAATATTGATGTCCTTTATTCATCATATCATTTCAGTATTTTTCATGCAAAACTGTGCAAAATTTTAACACAAACATGTTTTGTGACAAAAAAAAGTTGTTTTTATAAATGCAGTGACCCTGTACATCGATCAGTCGAGGCTGTTATTGACAGTTTGACACTTTTGTGTTAATTCTGCCACTACGGCTGTATAATACCTGTTGTTCTCTCTGTTCATGACGTTCAGTAAATGGAAAAATAGTCCCTTTACACCTAGTTATATTTTATACTGGTAAATAATGTAACCTACACATTGTCATCGTAGTTGTCTAGGAAATGAACAACATGACTCTTTTTTAAAGCATAAAAGAAGGTTTGTTTTGTAGATTTTTGATACCGAATGAAAACAATTCTGATAATTATTTTTTTAAAACAACATAGTCTTATAACAACAACAGCAACTCCTAACCAAAATTCTTCATAAATTGGAACACAAGATATTAAACCTTCTGTGATTCTTGGACATCATGAAATTGTTTTTGGATCATTAAAATACGAAAGGTCAATTAGTACAAGATCACGGAAAAACAATTTAAAGCTAAGATTTTTCATTAAATGTTCTGAGGAAAATATTCACTTTCTCGTGCACTGTTGTATCATGTTGAAATGTAGAATCAAGTGCACTGTTGTATCATGTTGAAATGTGAAACAGTTGTTTTCAGAAAACCGTTTAGTGTGACATTTGAAAATGCCAATAAACATTTGATTCAAAGACTATTTCTTTTAAGCTAACACTTTAAATGTATGATGCTGGAAAATGGCATTCTTCATTCCAAATAAATGCCACAAGGTGCCTAATAGTTATATTATTTATTTCATTTCTCTTCTTCTTAACAAAATTCATTTTGAATTGTTATTATCACCAGACCACAGTTTACTACTTATACCTTCAAAGACCATTTTAAGGCAAAACTTTTCTTCAAATACTTTGAGGAAAATCAGTTTCACCGTATATCATGTTGTCATCCTGCTACCAAGCGTCTAGATAGGGCTTAAAAGAGGTACTTCTATATTTCTTTACCATTTCCTATTATCACCACGAGATACTACAAGGCCACAGTTTAGGGTGCTAATTCCAAAAGCAAAATAATACTAAACCCTAAAACAATACGATTCAAAGACAGTTTTAAGTTAACACTTTCCTTCAAATACTTCGAGGAAAATTATTTTCCGTGTATCATGTTGTAAAGTGGTGTCACGTGCTACCAGGCGCCCAGTTCTATAGAGTGATGTAATTTGCTCGCTCCATTCGACCGACGTACGAGACGCACCCGACCATATCTATTCGGTTTGTATCCCTCTGTAAACATTCACGTACGGAGCTTTCCCTAGATCTCCTCCATTAAAGTGGGGATCTGACTAATGTTTAAATTACGATTAATGTTGAACAAACCAACCGTTTAAGATTGAAATTGTTTTGAGGGATATATTTTATACGGACAAAGATCAGAATTCAAACGAATAACGAGTAAAACCTTTTTTTCAGATGTAGCTTACTACATCTGAAAAAAAGGTTTTACTTGATATATTTTCTGACAAAAAGTATAAAAAGAATGCATTGCAAAAAATGTATGGCATTTTATTGTTTTAAAATATGAAACCTATCTCCGGTATAAATCGCTATCCATTTAAACGTAAATAAAAAAAGTCATAAATATCAGAGATAGTCAATCGGTAGGGACGTTATTTTTATAGAAACGTTAACGCGCGTCGGCTATAATAAAATAATATTTCAGGAAAACTGTTATTACTAGAAGCTTGGTCTTACTACATCGGATCAAACTGACGGTCCATATAAGACCGAATTTTGTCGTCCCACCGGAAACTTTACGAGTTACGAGATTATTTTTCACATACTTGTAGATATGAAGTTTTCTTATAAAGGTTTCGATTTATCTCATTTGGGTGCAACGCGACCGCTCCGAACTAGCGACTTTATCAGCCGAGCGTATCTTTTACGCAGGTGTTGAACGGAAGGTCCGACTTTCTTCGATTCTCAACTTAAGGTACTATTCACAACTTTGTTCGGCGTCGTTTCTATCGATTTTAGATTAAGGAACTTCGAAAACCAGTAAAAACATTCTGTAATAAATTTCCGTACTTTACGAAGGTAGCAACTTACCAGAGCAGGGTGTTTCGAACTTGTTGTAAAAGTTTTCAATAATGATTATGACGTCGGTGGCTATATTGTGTATTATGTCCGGTCGGAGGCTTACTGGCGAAGTGCGACCTTTTGCGAACTGTTCGCATCTGCGTAGCCGGAACACCTATCAATTGTACTGTAGGTTATATTATCTCCGTATAACGCTTTGATATACCTACATAATTTAACAGTTAACTCTTTTTTACATCGTTAACGTTGATGAAAAATTTAATTTAATTTAAAAATCAATGACATTAAAATAATGGTAACATTTTGAAATCAAGTAAAAATTAAAGTACTTAAAAATTTAATTTAATTTCACACGTGAGGTGAGGCCGTAAAAAGGAAAATGTACTGAAATAATTTATTCCGCATTTTGTCTGGCATCGTGTAAAAGAGGTGGTCATGAAACATGTAGTACCAAATAAAACTGAATAAAAAATCCCAGTCCATTGTTAAGTTTACAGCAGCAAGCCGACGTGAATAATTTATGCATAGACTTTACTAATAAACTTTAATACCTGAGAAATGAAAATACTTGCCTTTTTATTTTTTAAAGGAACAATACCGACCAGTTATGAAAGCGGAACGTGAGTGCGGCGAGGAATCAATGACGATCAAAGTTTTGAGAGGAAAAAACTTCAGAAATGTTTAAGATGAAATCGGAAACTTGATTTAAATATGGGAGTAAAGCACTAGACTCTTTCGATACTCAATTGCTTACTTCTTTTGTTCGCTTCGCACCATTTACGTCAAAGTTTGCATAACAATCATAATAAACTTAAATTCCGTGCTCTGAATAAAAACAAGGCCTAGCAGCGGCGCGGCGCGGTACAACATTCGTACAACGTATATTAATGACAGTGTTTCTTCGCTCCTCGTTTCCGTTCTTTTGTGATTGCTCACGCCGGTTTCTCTCCGCTTTTGAATGGGCACATACGTGAGCGCACAATTGTCCCGGGTATTAAGGTGTTTTTGTGGTAGTTGGATTTACAACGGACGTGTTAGTTTGATTAGAATTAACTTTAAACAACTCTCGTTCCATGCAAACCAAGCGTACTCTACGGACACGCAACCAGAGGGCAAACATATCGCTAAACGCTAACAAATTCGTCTGATTATACTATTCATAGACTCAATCGAATTAATCAAACCGATCGGCATGTAATTCCCTTCCTGAATACGCCATTTAGTCGCTATATTCCATATCTTCCGTTGATATCAATAACTTCTATTATTTATGTGCGAGACAAAGATCAAAATAATTTATTGTGTCGTAGAACACGGAGACTTTTTCCCACATATGTTATGTGAGGCCAATTCCAGGCTTCCAGCTCCGCATAAAGATGAGAATATGACATGAAAGTCGATAAATTTGGTCAATAGCCATTATACGACGTTGTCGGGGTGCGAAAATATGGAAGTGTGGGGGGGACTTCACGGCTCTTTGATTTAGGACCGTCGGGCCGCACAGTTACTACGGAATGGAAGAGGCTCGAACAACACGCGTGAGACTTAATTGTTTGGAATGTCGGCGGTGCGTGGTACATGGCTCGTGGCTCGTGGTGCGTCCTGTCGTTATGTGCCAATTTGAATGCGAAACGACGTCACGGACAAACAAACGCAGCGGGGTTCGCGACACGTAAATTACGTAAACAGCTATACGTGCGTACGTAATCAATGTTTGGGTATTTTTTGCATTTATAGAAGGAAAAAATACTAAAACCTATGTAGTAAAAGTTACTTCTTTCATCTTTATATCCTAAGAGGAAGAAGTGAGGAGATCCTTTTACAAGGCAGCATGAGTGTAAAAAAGCTAATCCAACATAATTAACTAAAACAAATCTCTATTTGTCTAGAAAGGTTACATTTGCGTTTGTTTAAAATTTATAACTTTTAGTAGTAGGTCGTTTTGCTTTCTCCCTAGAAATAAATATATGGTGAAACAAGTCTCCTCCAGCGGCATAGTAAGTTTACATCCGTGGGACGGGAGGGACACTAGAACTGGATGCGGAGCGCCGCAGCTGGCAGCCATCCGAGCGGACATAAGTATATCTAGTACAACCTAACGAAATAGAAAATACCATTATTCTTCTCTCAAGACAAGGAGGCGTTCAACCAATGTTATTTACAACCTGGTTTGTTTATTGCTTTACGTAAAAATAGTGATGTATCGCGTCGAAGTCGCAATTTGCACGACAAAGAACTTGGCTCGGTTTGTGTCAGCAGTCATTAGGGAACGAACCATTATTTGGAACTTATTGGAAAATATTTGTGACACAATAACACGAAATGCACGTTCGTGCTGCCACGCCTCAAATATTTCCCTCGCTAATTTTATTGCGACCTATTGTATTACAAAAGCATTAATAGCACTACTAATCCGTTTTTTATACAGAAATAAGAATTAGAATCACATTTGCAGTAACATTTACAGGTGAAAATAAACGTGATTTTTACTCACGAAAGAAATGTTTACCACTGTTCAGTTCACAGCGGAATGGTCATTATTTACTCATTATCGTCACTAAAGCTGGACGCACGTAATCCAACACAAATACACACCTAAATCATAATGAATTAAACATTCACGACTTTGTGAACGTGGACGCCTTCTTTTACTATCAATTAATTTAAAATTCACAAAGAAAGTTAACAATTTAGTTTGTTCCTTCATTATATTCCATTTTAAACTTTGTAAAATGATAATACGGCAAAGAATACAAACAATAATTACAGCCTAAGTGAACTTTCCAAACTTTAAACACTTTGAACGCTCGAGGTCCTTTCAATTACAGGATAAGCAGATTTCCGAGAAGAAGCAACAAAAAGTTCCTATAGCTCGTGGCTATGTTATTACGTTACGTTACGTTTTCAGGGAAGACATGACAGTCATGTTAACAGTAATAGTAGCACCACAAGTTGAGATATTTTTTTCTCTGAAAGAGAGAACGGCAACGGATCAGCTGAAAAAATAAAATAATCCGGCGTTATGGAAGAACACTTGTACCCAAACCCGATAACACATTCTACAACGCTAGCCAACTATAATATCGCTTTCAATCTTGTATCTGTCAACCTTCCAATATTCCCCATGTACGTACTATAATAAAATGAGGCAATCATCGGGTATCCAATTTATTGGAAGCACAAAATGAATAAGAATTTATAAGTGAGATATTTCATGTGCAGGCTCATTTTACTGGGCCGCAGCAATCTTGGGGCATTGGCATTCAAATTGATGGTGAGGGTACGTTTCACCATTAGAGGGGACTTATTAATTCCCCTTTCGACAGGCCGACCGAGGAGGCAATAAATTCACCTCAACCAAAGGGATGACCAATTTCAGAACATTTACGAGCCACAAATTACGCGACCGCTGAAATATACTGAGCTGGGGACGGGACCGGCCGCGCGGACCAAGAAAAAGCCCAAATGTTAATTTAATGTTGAGAGCTACACAAAATTGCTTCAATCCTCAACATGAGAGAAATATTGGACCTGCCCGCGAAAAGGTCCAAATACTAATTTTATGCAGGGCAAATGAGCCGAGGGTAGGGCGCTGAATCGATATTCATTTGGCTAAACGTACCGTTAATTTTTCCTGGCGAACGATATCATGAATATTACGTATCTACTTAGTTTTATAAGCGGCCTTTCATTATTACTGAATTTATACTTTGTACGCCACGATGTACCTACTGTGCACAGTTAACACTCGCTTTATGTTTATATGGCTACCCATTTACATAGAGGTGGCGTGCTTTTGTGTCGGTGTTAAGTGCATGGTTATTGAAACAATTTATTTAAATAATGTGCACATTAAATGGCGTGATTGCGATACCGGTATAAATTGATCTGTAATGAGTAAGATTATTAATCAGTTCATTAATTATTTGAGCGCGATACCAAGCTGTGAATAATCTCCCAATCGTTGTTACGTACTCGTCTGTATTCAAAGAAAAACAAAACACAACTCCAGTTTTTCTTTTAAAATACCCGTGTACAAGTAAGCACGTACAACGCGTAACTTCGAGTATTATTCTAACATTAGCGTACATGATGAGAAATATTATCGCCATATCCATAAAGCGAAGGTTCGCAGGAGTTATGACGAAAAAAACAAAACAAAACATTCGGCAAGTTTGCGCTTTTAATGTCAGTTTTATTTGTTCGTCGATATATCTGAGCGAGTTCGGGGCGCTGTGCTAGCTAACTGTTTTATCACTTTATTGCATGAGATGGCATAAACTTGCGTAGGAGATACCAATAAAACATTGCTGTAGGGAAAATAGACGTTTGTTTTGCTCATATCTCGATACGTACCTCTACACAAACAAGAAATACTAAATCGAAAATCAGAATCAGGGTCATGTGTACCGCGGAGGGAATGCCGGCTCGTGAATGCCAACTATGCCAGAGATATGCAAGCAAATATCAAACCCCTGGTTTTCCCTTTATTATATCTTGAAATGTTGAAGTATTTTTTATTCAGAAAATCTACATACAAATGAATCATGTCAGCAATTTCTTTCGTGAACCGTGCCTACAAAGTCACCTAATTACTTCGCCTGAATTTGTATGCCGGTCTAACAATGGCAGGAAGGTCGCCTATCTTTTTATGTGAGTTTTAACGAACGTTGAGGTTTATAAGGAAAGATATTTGAAACGAAAACTTTAGTAATCTGAGCTGAATATGAAAATGTTTAGTTTCACTGTTATACTCGTATCATGCAACTGTTTAGGAAATACAGTTCGTAACTCAAACATAACTTGCTTTAAAGTACACATTTGCGTAGCGCTTGCATGCTACGCTGCGTAGAGCTTTCAACTCCCTTAGGTATGCTTTATTTTATTTTTACGTTTCTACCACGAAATAACACAAAAGTCGTAACTCATAATTTTGCTAAGTGAACTATTATCACACTCCAGAGGGCGGAGAATACTCGAAAGGTAACGGTCAAAATATGTTATCTTGAAAAACAGCAACCTGTTTATTTGGGATAACAGTTATTTACTATAATAATAAAGACAGCTTAGTGGGGCCTATTTGGGGCCGTACGTAAGCAATGAAAAATAATGTTCAGACTATTATGAAACTAATTGTTCTATGTGTAATTTCGTCTCGTATTAGATTTAATTACAACATTGCGTTTCAGATTATTCGTAAAATCTATGATTTGATTGTTGAAACCTAATATTAAACAACTACAAACCTTAAATTATTGTCTAACTATTGCTTTTAGGAAATAATTAGTATCCAGTAAACAATTGAATAATGTCCCTTTGTTTGTAATTCAAGACAAATAACGAAATCGAATCAATACGAAGCTTTCCTTATTATCTCAATCAGAAATCTGGTTTTCGATACTAAACCATCCCAACATAGACATAAGATCAATAATTGTCCGAACTTTAATTAAATGAAAGCTTATTCACGATCACTTTAAAAGGATCAAACAAAAGGACATCCTACAAGCAATCAAAGACAATCAATATCAATGAAAGCGCCATCCGAACTCGACAGGACACATCCGCCAAAAGATAGCAGAGAGATTATAAACTCAGTTTAATCATAACAGGATAATCGCTATACAGTCTTTTCGGCCAGTATTTCTACATAAAATGGTCCTGGGAGTCGGACCGGCCCCGCAATATCTCTGTCATGGCTACCCGCATTCGAAAATTGAATTTAATTAGCCCGCAGTATAAAACCCACCGCCTCCGGCACGCGTGTGTTAAACGGTTACCCTCTACGCCTGCACGGATCTAATCCTACCCTGTATATATGTGTCTACGTACTTAATATGAAGCGTTATATCTGTCTTTGTATTTGCGGTTGTATTTGTTTTGCCGCTGAGTTGTTAAAGGGAATTTCGCTTCATCATTTTTGGTTAGAGTCGGGCTGGTTTTAGTATTTTGGTAGGTGGAATGTGGCCTTTTATTTTATTATTTGTACCTAATGGACCTTAAACTATGTAAGTGTAGATATAACTTGACTGCTGCACTATTATAAACCGAATTAGGGACAAAATTTAAGGGTGGAGCCCCTATATTCTGTCCCTAATTCGATTCTCCTCATAAATTGACTCAAAGTGATTTATAATAATCTGATCGCTACAAGCTATCGAACAGTGAAGACTGTCGATATCTGGGTACTAAAATACCCAGACCTTTTTCAGTGATAGTTTTCACAACACATAATAATAACAGTTGGGAAAATAGTCTATCGCATACATGACAGTGTCACCTGGGTTTGTAAGGCTATTCGATGAACTATTTTTGATACAGTCGCTTCGAAGACAGGTCTGCCTACAATAATAGCTCTTACAATCAACTCGGAGTAGATACTATAAATATTTTGGTATTTTATTGATGTCATAAAATTGTTATGATAGGCGTTTGCTACATAAAATGTGAAAATAAACGCCTACTAACGAGAATTCAATTAAATACACAGCGTTCAGGGACATTCTGAACGGTTCCAATCTTTGGAGCATTTCCTCCACCGTTCAGTATGATTATATAATATTTTTCGGTATGTGTTAGCTATCTCCTGATTTTTAGTCAAGTTCCAAAAAGACAAACAGAAAAAAAATGATGATTGTATGATGAAAAGACAATTATACTTCTTTTGTTTTGATTATCAGTGTCACGATGACTTATGCCCGACTCGTCACTGTTTCGATTGGTCACACGATCATCTTAAAACTTACTGACAAACAATCATACTGTGGTGTAACCTAGTACTTTACTAGACTAGGTTAAAACACTAAAACTAAATGTCTAAATCAACGATTTTACATAGTCGTGTTTAACAATTGTTAAGGCACTAAACACGGTTTATTTTTATGGCAAGAACGCTTTCGAAGTTATAAGATATACCCAGAATTTCAGTATCACGTTACCAAACACTAAAACCACAATACCGTGCAGTGGCGAAGGTTACATACAACTCGATTCCTACCGGATTCCCTTTTAAAAATGGCACAGTCAGTATTTTTTAGACAAATAATATAATCACATTAAAGATATGTACTCCGACTTTTTTTTTTTTTTTTGATGGGAAATCATCAAATGACTGAAAGGAGGTGACGGCTTCCCATTCCCTCTCGCTCCGGACCATGGCTTGAACCAAGGCCGGACGCGAGAGATCGCCGCCGCCAATCGCCGCTACGAGGACACGGCGGTGCTCCGCCTAAGCGGGGCAGACCTCCACGGTGTGCTCCACCGTGTCCTCCGGACGATCCTCGCAGTGGAAACACCCGGGTGTTTCCTCCCGCCCGATTCGGTGCAGGAACCTCCCGAAACAACCGTGTCCGGTCGGCGCGCAGCACCCAGTCGTAACCGATGTTCCACAAGGCCGGCCCCAGAACCGATCCCTGTGGAACACCGCACGACATCTCTCGCCGGTTCCATTCTCCGCTCCGACCGGGGTAAATGACGGCCCTATCCGTCAAGTAGTCCCCGACCACACGACGAAGGTAGGTTGGCACCCGGTGATACCGGAGTGCCTCCCCAATGCAGCTCCAGGGCATGGAGTTGAAGGCATTGGCGATGTCAAGAGACACCGCCAAGAAGATCCCACCCCGGGACACCGCGTCCCCCGTCGTGAGGGTTCTCACGCGCATGATGGCGTCGACCGTGGAGCGCCCCTTGCGGAAACCAAACTGGTGTTCCGCAAGATCCGGCCCCATCCCCTCAAGGTGCCCGGCGAGGCGGTTGGCAATGACTCTTTCGAAGAGCTTGCCCACCTCGTCGAGCAACACGATGGGCCGGTATGCGGACGGAGAGTCCGCAGGGCGCCCTGGTTTCCGGATGAGGACCAGCTTCCCCGTCTTCCAACGAAGCGGAAACTGGCCTGTCTCCAAGCATGCGCTTAGGAGCCCTTCCAGTCGGGGCCCGAGAGCCTCAGAGGCCAGGACCCAGGCTTTGCCAGGCAAGCCATCGGGTCCCGGGGCGGTGTTTCTGGTTTTCAGCCTGCGTACCGCCACTCTCAGGTCTACCCCAGTCACCTCCGGAACGTCGTCATCGTCATCGGTGTGGTCCGCTTCCGGCACCGCACGCGGCGGCGGGGCCATAGGCGGGGGAGGATGCTCTCCTCGCGAAGGGAACAGAGCGCTCACCACGTCCTCCACGAGCTCATGCCGGAGACTCTGCGTCAGCGGGGGGCCCGGGTGCGGAGTTTGTCCCGCACCATCTTGTAAGGCCGCCCCCACGGATCTCCGTTCAGAGACTCCAGCATCTCCTCGCGGGCCAGATTCTTGGCCCGCCGGACAGCCTCTTGGAGGGCGGTCTTCGCCGCTCTGTACCCCTCGTACAGCTCCGCCTCAATGGCTGCCGCATCCGGAGGGCGGATGCGGATGTACTCCGGCTTACTTCTTACAAAAATTAACCCTTCGCTACTGATACCGTGTAACTTAATTCCGTGTACATCCTAAGATCCTTGAGTAGACATAGTTAAAATAAACATTGCCGTTATAAAAAGAATTACCCAGAATTTCAGCACGGCGTTTTCAAACACTACAACCATTTTATAACTACAACACTCAGTAATAAACAGTTCCCTGAACATCTTACGACATCCAATCCTTAAATAGACATAGTTAAAAAAGACAGTCGTTATAAAAACAAATACATTCCCAGAATTTCAGCATGACGTTTTCAAACTTCAACAAAACATCCTACATGTTACGTCCTATGACGTACGATCTTCAATAGATATATTTGGACTTGGTGTGGACTTGGTTCTGGAAAAATGAGCCAACCAATTATCTCTTATTAATTTAGTTAAAGTAAAATTTAGTTAGTTTAGTTACTTCAAACCAATCCAACATTTTAGACGTTGTAAATAAGTATACTACTATCTAGTAAAATCTTATCGTTTTAAACATACATTTTGATGTTATAATCCAAAATCTATCGTTTTAGGTCTGATTTAAAATTAATATGTATTAGTTTATTTTATTTGTATATAAGTATTAGTATCATTATAAGTGCCTATATAAATTTTCGATAGCAAGAAGTTATTTTTATATATTTATTTTGTACCCTATCACAATGTTTTCTTATTTAACCCAAAGGTTGACTGGTAGAGAATGCCTTGTGGCATTAAGTCCGCCTATGTATCACTATTGTACATGAAGTTTAAATAAATAAATAAATAAGCGACAATTATCTAAAATCATTACCGAGAGATGGTAGAAGAAGTGTTAGCAGACCAACACCCACAGGGTGGATGACATTCAAAAGATCGTGGGTAAGACCTGGTTGGGACTTGCGCAGAAGGACAGGGAAGAATGGCTCAAAACCAAGGAAGCTTATTATATTATATCCTTTGAAAAATGGGAGGAATGTTGATGTGGTTTGTTACATTTTGGCAGAACTAAGTGCAGTTGATAAAGCTCTAACGGTTATAAAAAGAAATATTTAAAATTTCAGCGTCACGTTTTCAAACACAACATCTTCAATACACAGTTCCGTGAACATCCTAAGACCTGCGATCTCCAGCAAGTTGGTAGTACCTACACATCCGTCACCTCATTAACGGAGGGCAATCACTGTGAGCTGTGTTTCCTGCTTCCGCTGCACGTATAAATAAGGACACAAAGCTAATGTTACAATAAAGACTGTGTTATAGAACGTTGTTGTTAAACTGTATGGGTAGGTACGTACGTAGTTATGGAAGTATGCTTTAGTTATAGTTTAGAAAGTATATTGACTCTTTGTTTTGTTTAAGTAGATAACGGTTATTTGCGATAATTCTATTATAAAGCTTCATTTTTAGGGTTCCGTACCTCAGTCGACAAAAACTGAACTTTATAGGATCACTTTATTCTCCGTCTGTCTGTCCATCTGTCAAGACCCTTTTTCTTAGGACCGAGTGGAGATATAAAGCTGAAATTAATATCAAATACTCAAGTTTTTTTACCCCTTGCAGCAATGAAAAAATCAAACTTTTAAGTCAACGCGATCAACAAATATGACCGTTTCATAAGGGAATCAAAACCTATAGGGTACTTCCCGTTGGCCTATAATCATGAAATTTGGCAAGAAGCAATATCTTACAGCAATGTCTTGAAAACCGTAAATATTTAGTTTAATAACAAAACACCTACAAGTTAACACGGAACCCTCCGTGAGCGAATCCAACTCGCACTTGGCCGGTTTTTCCTAATAATGTGATGTGAACTTATTTACTGCAAAAGTAATCTCGTCAAAAATAACAGTACGTATAATTACAAATTAATCTTATAGGTACTTCAAATCTGTACAATATGAGGAATGCTGTGTTACTGTTATATCTATTAATTATTTTTTATGATTATATTAAAACACGATTTATTGAACATTCAACTTAGATTACCCTTTTTTAAACTAAGCTACAAAAGCAAAGCTTATTACGTTTATCTTTTAAAATTGTGAATTAAAATAAAAAGCAATAGAGCTCCTAGATTAGTTCCATTAATCTCTAGAACCACTTTCAAACTCGGTGCGCGGCATAATTTTCCCATGCTCAACAGCGCGTGGATATTAACTCTAAGCAAAGACTACCTCCGTAGATACGTGGACATGGACATCCCTATTTAAATCTAGGAAAAAAGCTTTAATGCTTGAAAACAATTATTAAGAAGAATTACCGTTTTAAAGTTACCACAAACTGTCAAATTTCTCCAAAGTTTTTTAAACCATGAAACGGTGATGATTAATTTCAAAATCAATAAGAAAATTTGACAGTTTGTAGTAGTACTCGTACTATCGAGTTCACTGACGGTCTACCACTTTTCACACTTATGCCCTAAGTAACACATTTGAATGTGGTCGACCGTACGTACGTCCGTCGTCGTAACTATACTTGAAGTTTAAATAAATAATTAAATAAGTGTGTTCTAAAATCTATAACTTTGGCTACCATGTTCAGTAATAAAAGTTTACAGAGTCACAATCCAAATGGAAAGTGTAAAATCTAACAATTAAAAGATTAGTATCATGAAGGTAATAATATTAACTCGTAACACGAAAGTTATAACCGCTTTTCAGACTCAAAAGTACGGTAACATCACTATCGCTCGCGAGATACAATTATCTCTGGTTGGTTATATTTCCCAGGTGTGTGAATGCATTCAGTGGAAAATTAAAAAGCAAGCTTTTCCGAAACACTACCGTGTTTGCCCAGTTCCGTAAATCTAACAGTAAATTCTTTTACATGTTTTGCGAGCGAGTGTTCAATGAGATAAGTTTTGCGACTATCTGTATCTTTTCAGAGTGAAAAGAGTGGCTTATAGACTGTCTGCTGGAAGCGATTTTGTATGTACGAGCTTTTTTTTTTAAATATGTTGGATTTCGAGGTATTTTTTTTTTTTGAGTTTAGTACCGCAGACATGCAGGTCCGCGCTCTTTTTTAATTGATTTAATTGTTTGCTTTTTTATATTATATCTTACATGCGTGCTACATAGGATACTTTACATAATACTAGACTTATTTTAGGTATAATGGTAACTTAAAATCTACGTGAGTCCATCGATTTTTTTTTCCAGTCTTATTATTTATATTATGTTAGCATAATAGTAGCATAATAGTAGACTGGAAAATGTTATAAATATGTTAATTAAAATTATATTTACCAAACTAAGGTTACATTGATTTCGAGGTATTGAAAGAGACAACTACACGGGCATGAATAATATAGACAACGTGTTACAAAGCAGAACTTTTTTCGAAATATCAGTCATTAGTGCTGAGATGTACAGCCACAAGCTGTATAGGACCAATCTGGTATGTAGGAATGTACCTGGATATAAAGGGTGTAAAAAGACCCTTAACGAAGCCGAAAGGCTTTTGTTCTCCACGTCTTTGTGATAATTTTTTCGTTGTAAAAAGTCTAAAAAGGAATTATACCATACCCGGGAACCTTCTGGTTACGGAGATATTGAGGGTCAAAGTTCTAACTTTTACACAAGTTTTTTTTTTTAAATACGTGTTTTTAATGTAAGATTTTACTTACACCTTCACGACTCCCGTACTATTCAATCCATCCATCAGCCCAATGTTTTGAGTGCGTTACATTGATTCCTACCGTAAAACGTGATTTATCACCCCAAAACAAAAGTCGTTTCCCAGCAACAATTTTTGCGTACAGTTACTTAGTTTGATGGACATATTGCTTGGTTGACGGCTTCGTGAAGGGTCCGTTTACACCCTGTACGTACTCCGAATATAGCCACCACGAATTCCTCCTTAATTAGTAGGTAACTAGGTATATAAGCCAAGTGCGACCTACGCATACACGTGAATGAACCACATAGGCCATTACAACCATAGCTCGTCTAATTAATCAATTGCTAATCCTATTTGCATGCCATTACGCACTAAGTAAACAGAAAGTCAAGTGAAGGAGATGCCTAAATACATATTTTATAAGACAATTAACGCGGCAAATATACCTACTCAATGTAGCTTCGTATGTGTCACGGCTTTGATTTACTGTTCATTACTAATCATATGCTATTAACCGAATGGAAATGTCAAACATTACCAATAGAGAGATTTGTATTATTTGTTTAACAGGTGCCGCAATTAATATTTATTTGAAATTGGGATTAAGGATTTACATCTGTTTGACAATTCACTACATAGCTAGAAACAATGAGCGTTGAAAACATTTTAACACTAGCTGTTTCCCGCGACCTTCGTCCACGTTAAATTATTATAAAAATTTTACTTTCCTATTTGAAACGGATTTTGTTAACAATTTAATGGGTTTTAATTTTTTACAAACAACCCTAATCTTTTTTCTAAAAATCTTAAGCGTAAATACTCCCTATATAATCAGCTAGCCAGTAAAAGTTCCTTCAAAATCGGTCCAGCCGTTTCGGAGATTATCAAGAACAAACTAACAGACAATAAATTAAATTTAAGAAAAAAAAATAAAAGTTTAATGTTTTTTTGTTATAAGTATCGTATATATATACCTACATTCATATGCATTCAGTAAAAAGTGTTATTTTGAAATTACAACAGACACTTATTGATTTCACAACTGCCTAGCAGCTCTAATGATCGCAAATTAAATTACTGTAAAAGAGTGTTCATGGAGTTTCTTGCCCATTCTTCTCCATAGAGATCTACGCTTTGGAATGTGCTTTCTCAGGTTATTATGCCTTGTGACTGTGACTGTAGCTTCACTTCTTTTTGTTTTTTTTTTGACATTCAAAAGTGCCCGTGATGGTCTAATTGAAATAAATGCTTTGACTTTTTTTTTGGCTGTGTTCGTCGAATCTTGGGTTTGATTCTGGTTTTCCCGTCAATTCGCAGTAGCAGCCCTGTGCCCGGTTAATGACGATAGGTTCGCACCCTAACAACCTACTATCCCCTACGGAGAAAAGGCGTGATGTGAATTGTCTATTTTATTTTCCTTTTAGCTCACACGTTAAGAGGAAAAGGGCTCTACGAAAGATTTTGTTTTCTGCAACATCTCATCAAACTAGTTTCGGCTTCAAATCAAAGTCAGACTTTATTCTACACTTTATAGTGTACGTGTGTAAACGCACACAAGAATCAAAAGAAATTCTGACGCAGCACGGAGTTTGATGTTTTTCGAAACGAAAATACGTCGATTTTTTAAACGAAAATACAATTATCCTGCAGCGTTTTAGATAAATTGTTTGCAACAAGCGCAATCAGTATCATTCATAGATATGAAGACATTCTTAAAATTTTGAAAATATTATTTGTGAAACGAGTATTTTTAACTTTAAAATATAAGTATTAGTAGTATTTACGTTTCGATAATGACGTTTTTCGTAACCTAAATACGTCGATTTTTTTAGTCGTGCTAGGACTTTTGTTATGTCTTTTTCGACATTGCCAGATGCTTAACTCTTTAGAAATTAATCCATATTATTATTAAAAATAAAATATATTCGCCAGTCATCTGTCTGTCACTCAGTTCGTGAAGAAGAATCCATCAAATTGCAGGTATTACTCGATCAATAGACTTGCAGTGTAGTCTACATTCGTTATTGTTTCCTAGAATCGTGAATAAGAATGATATTCGTGCAATTTGTAACTCTATTTCGGTACCTAGAAAGTTCTTTTCATGTTTACGAAAGCCTCTTTTCAAAAAACATCACAACCAAAACATGTACTTACAGGTTTTTTTGTGTACTACAACAAAGATGTAAAAATAGAACTTGGTATAATAATTTTCGTATACACAAATTGTATTCCGCTTCCAAAAACTCGTACAATTAGATTTAATGGTATCATAATGAGGTACAAACCAACATCAGTAGCGAATTCGTATAATATTATTATAATAAGGTATATAAAATGTAACCCAAGAGAGTATTCTAATAATAACAGTCTGTCGAACCTATTGTTGCGCTAGACTTCTCAATTTATTCTAGGGTTTAAATTTCAGGAATGTAGCTTAAATGGTATTTTAAAAATGATTATAAAATTTTAAATCTACAAAAAAATAAAAATAAAACATTACTAATCCAACATCATCATCATCTGACTTGTTCCATCAACATTTTGACTTTTCCCAACTATATTACGGTCGGCCTCCAGCATGTTGGCATTTTACATAGAGCGACTGCCTATCTGACCTCCACAACCCAGTTAGTAGTAGGTAATACGATACTCCTTGGTAAGACTGGTTGTCAGACTTTTTGGGCCGCAAGCCAACAGTAGTGATTTAAATACAACATGGTAATTAAAAGAATAAACCCAACTATTTCTAAGTATTTGCAAGACCTGCCGAATCCTATTCCGAAGAAGCTAAGATTTATTTTGTGCATAGAACTAAGAAAAATTTGATTCAAGAAATAATCTACGATTGTATAGCGAGCTGTCTGGGAGTTTATTGACTCTGTTATGGGTGAAATCGGAGCCCTTTTTTATGAAAACATCTGAAACGTCTATTCTTCATCTTACTTGCTTTAAAGTTGAAATACTTTCTAAATATCTATGCCTCAGTGTAGCAACAATATTATAAATAATCAGGAGCCTAGTTTTTATAAACATATCATCATTCTTCTGCCCTTATCTTAATTCATTTGGGGTTGGCAGCATGCCTTCTTTTTCCATACTTCTCTATTACTCTTGTCAACTCATTAGACATCTCCTTTCAAGAAAGGCGTAATGGGATGTATGAAGGACTGTCCATCCATAATTTATTTGGTCTTCCTCTACTGTTATATTCACACACACACACACACACCACATTCATACTCAAAACTTTCCTCAAGACATTTTCCTCTTTTTAATAAACATTTGTCATAAATAATCAGGTTTTTTTTTCAGTAATCGCCTGATAAATAATCAGGAGTCTACTGGCATAAAGTGGATATACTAAAGGTACACCTCTGCCGAAACCTTCGGGATAACAGCGTGACATTGAGTCTATAAAAACTGCCAACAGGCAGGTGATTCCGTAAATAATAACGTAGGCAACGTTACCCATTGGCTGAAAATAGAGCTGCCACTGCCGCCCGATATACTTTCAATACAAAAATGTTAAAAAGTCACTATGTTATTTATATCGCACCGCAGAACTGTTGTGTATAACTTGTCTATTACTAATTACGGTAGTGCGTCCAAAGTTCCCTCTCCTCCATCGAACATTCAGAACACGACTTGGAAACAATCAAGCTGTTCACGGGATACCAATTGGATTAGTACTGACTTTAGTTCCAAAGACACATCCTTGTAGTGCCTTATTTCTGCTGTGTGTTTATTTATTCGACCTATTTTTAACAGTATTCGCGATTTAGAAATTTTCTTTAATTCAGGATGTACAGCTGGACATAGAAAGATATCATCGTTTTGGATTTTGAAAGTATGAGTAGGTATTATCTAGAAGACAAGGCAACGAAATGAGTTGCGTCGCGTCGGACTGATCTGCGAGGTGATGAATCGTGATTTGAAAACCCACTATACTATTATTATTCTGTCTATCTAATAGGATTGGGTCCACTTACTAATTTTTTTTTCAGCCAAGTTGACCGATTTTGCAGAAACGTTCACAAATTGTACCGAATGAACCGAAATGTTCTTTGTCAAACAATGTGTACATGGTTTGCATCCAAAGATATAATATTAAATTGCGTCTGTGGGTTTATTGGGATAGGACCAAATCTGACCCAAAAGTGTCCTTCCCGGATTTCGTTAAATCTTTCTCATAATTTGAAAAGATAAATAGCTTCCACAATTTATCTTCCTTTTATTACCGGATCAGCATGAGAATAACCCTCGGCTTTATTTCAGAATCAGTATCTATGAGGTAATATCAATCACCCTTTCAATCTCAAATCCCCTCGAAAACAATCTCATAACTTTCCGATACTTGACCTTAAAAGAAAACCAAACCCTTTCACAAGTTAAACGTATTTAAGTCAAAAATAGTATTCCTTACCTTATAGTACGGTTCCTCGTAGCGAGTGCCCTTAAGAAAGTCATAGAATATGCAAAGAGGCAGAACCATTATGGCCGGCTCTTTGCACAGAGTGGCGGCCGCGGCGAACGTAAGTGTCCCCGCCAGCGTCAGCCACTGCAACAGTTCACCTGAGTCCTCACTGACACCACCACTGAACTGACACTTTAGTCTCACTGCGCCGTTAACTTCACAAGCGTCCAACATCTTCATAGGCCCCGCTTTGCTGGCCTTTAACAGTTTACGAACATTCATCATGATGTGTTGCACCAAGCTGTGACAACTCAGCCTGAACGGCGGGTCGTTAGATGTTATTTGTCGCCGCATCAGATTGTCTTTCACTATATGCCGACATTGTTTCTTGTGTCTCTCCTCACGTAGTCGAATGTGTTCGCTGTATAGCAGGAAACTCAATAGAAACAAGTTGCATGCGGCGAGATCAGCCCGGCCGACCACGCCCGCCACTGCCTCAGTGTGTATCGGATGCGCAGCGAAAGCGATGCCCGTGACGGCAGTGCCCACTCTCATACAATACGCTGGCAGCAGGCGACGAGCAGTCACCACCACTAAAGCCGTCGCTGTACAGTGGAATATAACGTTGAGGAGATGGTAACTCCACGGCTTAAATCCACTAAACGCGTAGTTGAATCGATATGTAGCGACGCACAACGGGCGGTAGGAGCCGTGTGAACCGGGGTCTGTGAGCGGTGTTCCCCAGAAATCGTTTTCGAATAATGCGTTGATAGGTGTGTGGCCGATGACATCCGGGTTGGAGAGAATCGCCCGCCTGCGAAACAAAAAACACGTTAACGTATATTATTTCATTTAAATTCCAGGAATATTTTGAAATGGTAATCAAAAGATTTATATTTAAAATGTAGATGCCTAGAATGTTCAGTATGCAATGAAAACAGAACGTTAATAACTTTTTTACTCAATAAATGAATAAATATTCTCTTTACAAAATATTTGTAGTTAAAATATGACGTTATATACACCCGTGTCTACTAATGTAATCACTCATTACATTGGTAGACATAATGTCATAAATTAACAGGACTGCAAGTTATTGTCAATGTTTGTGGTATCATTACACACGTTTCACAGTTTTTATAACGTCAGTGAAAATAAATAATAGAATGCGTACCTATCTAAATAACCTATCATCATTTATTGATTTTAGTACCTTGTAACATATCAAACAAGGTAGCTACTACGTTTCTTCGATAAACAAAGTATTTTCGTGAGATTTAATAAAAAACACTTTTTAAGTCCACTGAAATTATTTAAGGGCAATTTGTAGATTGTCACGGAGGTACACAGCACCAAGTAATAAGTAGGTATCTTGACGACCAGCTCCTTCGTATCGTATATTTTTCATCAGCTTTGATTAAAAAACTTTCCTAACGTAACTTTTCCCAGCACGGCTACCTTTTAATGAAATATAAAAGATCAATACCTAACACATTTTTTGTAGCCTGTGTCAATCTACGAACATTTTTGCCCCTTGGTTATTTATATAGAGAAATTGCGAGCGTTTTCAGCAGTTATAACATTTAGAAAAATATTTTTGACGAAAAATGTGCTGGTTCGTGTACAGGAAAGTAACTGGATTAGCAGTTTTTAACCCCCGACGCAAAAAGAGGTGTGTTATAAGTTTGACCGCAATGTGTGTGTGCGTCTGTCTCTGGCTCCGTAGCTCTTAAACGAGTGAACCGATTTGGATGCAGTTTTTTCATTGGAAAGCTAGTTTCTTGGCAATGGTTCTTAGATATGTTTTATCGAAATCGGTGCAGCCATTTACTAGATATGGGGGATGAAAGTGGTGATGGATAATCGATTATTTTCAAATATACCCAAGTGGGGTATCAAATGTAAGGGCATGATTTGTATATTACAATTAGACATGTTTTATCAAAACCGACCCAGCCATTTCATTGAATTTTCAAATGTTTGTTTACTTTTCTTTGTTGCGATGAGGATTTTTTAAATTTAAGTTTTTATTTGTTTAATATTTAGGTTTTGATCCATTCAGGTTTAAGTACAGAACCTATATTATAATTTTGAAATAGGAAAATTGTAATATGTTTTATATTGCGTGAGGACTTAAAATCTGAAATAATGGGATTACACTAAGTAGGCATGTTAATAAAAAACCACGATGTTTGTGACAAAATTAAATAAATGTATTTATTTTTTAACATAACATAGCACCATGCCAGTAATCCCCGAACGGTTAGGCCTAATACTAATACGGCAATACATAAAGCTGTACATTTCCAGTATAACTTGGCCTAGCTTTGTATAGATTTACTATACAATGAGAGATCCGCATAAACTGGTTTTGTATAGGTAGATTCGCCGTCGTGCGTACACCCACATTTCACCAGTTATATTTTAAGTCCCATGTAATATGCGATCAACCGGGCACAAATCCAGACTCAGAGGCTTCCAGTGAGAAATTCCTGATAGAAAAACCCAATAACACTTTGTCCTACCCGGGAATGGAACCCAGGACCTCATACCCAGCCGTTGCGCTCGCGACTACTCGCAATTTTAACATTCAATGATTTCCTGAAAAGTTTTTAAAGCCAAATTATTACCGCACGAGTAGTGTTTGACCTTTTTAGACTTTTATGCTCATCATATATCCTGAGGCAAGTTATTAGTACTGACTTAATATGAAAATACCTTCCAGGAAAGGGCCGTTATCTACCCTTACCTATAATGATAAACATTCTATTAACTTTAAACCATCGTTAAAAGAGGAACAACAACAGGTACTGATCAATAAAATATAAACACAATAGAAACCTGAGTCTTTTGTATTCGCCAAGCAACATAAAATTATTAGCGAAGAATTCCGGTAACTAACGTTATAACGTATCAAAAGATATCAAGTTGTTGTCTCAAAGACAATATAACGACAAAATAAAGATATAACTTAAAACGCTAACATGTTTACATTAAAGCTCGTAATTCAACATCCCCAATCTGTAAGAGCCTGCTATTAATTTATATAAAGTAAACGCAATAAGGGATTCCAACTTTTATTTACGCTACACATCAATATTTAATACCGAAGAACAAATTCAAACAGCCGTCCCTAACTGCTTAATTTAAATAAAATATTACCATCTTACCTGTGCGAGTAGTCGCTCATCGGCGCCGAATCCGTTCGATGTTTTCCCAAACGATTGGCCCGGTGCCCTCGGCCCTTCCCTCCGTAGGGCGCCTCAATACCGACTTAATAATGGACATGTTTTAACGTACCGATTCTCCTCTCAAATTGATTTTGCGAACCGTGTTTTGACGTTTTCCGGTTGATGTGTGAAGCAATCCGGGTGGACGCCTGACGGGTGACGGCATAAGCTTACTGACCTGTGCTACAATTCGAACTCAGGGGAATCATTTTCTATTACTGGTTTCTTAATTTTAGCGTTTCCTGGCTTGCGATAACAGAACAGCAAAGGAAATTATTAACGAAGTGAACGTCGGAAACTCTATCGGGTGGCATTGGCAACCGGGGATGTTCACCGGGCACATTTTAGGTGTAGAGGAAATTAAAAAGTCAGCGATCGTCTTAGCCTAAACGAACCACACAATTCTGTCGCTCCTCCTCTACGGTATCCATTACAACTAGGTACTACAACATTAGTTTTAGTATATGCGAAACCTGAAACACGTATCTAGTATTTTTATGTAAAGAATCTATGTACAAATTAAACCTGTATCAAATAAAATCACAAAGTTATAAGCTTCTGTTACCTGGGTGTCCACACAAAAACGTGGTCACCACGGGGTGACGCCGCGCGCGGCCTCCAGCGTCGTCTTAAGCTCATTGATAATAATAATCCGGCAGTAGGTACCTAAATGATTGCGACTTAGTGTCGCTCGGTATCAAATTTGTAATATTTTTAAATGTTTTTGGGACAAAATATAACATGGTTTAGAAATTATTGGAATCGATTCAGTTACTTATTCTAAACAAACTATACTCAGGTTTCGTATATACTAAAAATAATGTTGTATACCCAATTATGAAATTAAACAAACTGATGATTACTTCTCGAAACTAAGCTTGTCTACTTGATTCTGTTGAACTCAACGTTTTCCGTTACTGAAACCCTTCGGTTTCAGTAACGGAAAACGTTGAGTTCAACAGAACGCTGCAAACTGAAAAATGGTTCAGTCTTTTGTTTTCTAATATATTTTGAGAATGGACTACATTTCAACATTTCTAACCACGTAGCTATTTTAACAATAGTCAGGAACACAATTATAAGGGAAAGATTTATTGAGCGGGGACAGCGACCACCTACACCTACGCATTACACAAGACACCTACTCATCCCTTTACCTATCTATTGATCCCTCATACATTTTATTCGTTCATTTTAGATTTGGAAGGAAAAGCCGGTGAAATAGCCGATTGAATAATATATTTCTATGAGACCAAAACCGTGCTTACTATGCGAAGAAGGAAAAATCATCTCTAACAGTCGGCCATTGTATTGCAAATTGTGAGTAAGACGCCTTTTCCTTCACTTATTTACATAAAAACTTCTCCGAGTATTTTGTTCGTAAATGACTTTCGTTTTGCACTTCCTCATTTCAGTTTTTGCAGAAATATATTTATACCAATTTGACGGAAACACGAATCTAAAAAGTTTGTCTTACACATGTTCTGTCAAATACGTTCTCTTACTAATGCTATAAATATGAGAGCTTCGATGTTTTATTCAATCACACAGTAGCAGCTGAACGATTTTTGATAAATCTGATACGAAAATAGAACGTAGCCTTGCTTGCTTCAGAGAAAATTCCAATAATCTCAGACATTTAAGGAGCCGTAGACACTCGTGTTCTCTAAATAAATGGAACAACTTACATTTATATCAGTTCCTTTAAAGGCTACTTCAAATATTTTACAATCTGATAAATTAAACGATTTCTCGTTATTTCATACCAGTGCGCAATCGAGAGTATCTATATTATTTTATCATGTTCAAGATTATCCGAGAAAATTCATGGCTGGAAATATTTGTTCCCTTTCCTGCAAGTCATACAAAGAACGGGGCCCATAGTTATTCTTTCCGTGTCCGGGCGCGGTGACCAGTCAACATTCCGAACACTTTCCTTACAGGCTTACGTTCCTACATTCAACGCTAACACCGGTACCACGCCTCGTAATAAAAATGAAAATAGAAATATGGAATACCTTAGTAGGCTCCGGTTATGGGCGTTTTCACTTTATGACGCCAGCGATTTCGTGATCGGTACTACCTCGTTTTCACATCAACACGAGAATGATACCAACACATACACAGGCTATATACGCATAAACATATAAGAACAGCTTTTCCTCCATTAGTTAAATATAACTGTTCGATCAAACCAAGTGATTTTCTTTAGGGTATTTATTTACTTCACACGTAAGTTTGTGTAAAATGTGAGTATATTTTACTCTGCATTCATCTGTCAAAGTCTCGTGTAGGTACTACTAATCGTCTGAGAGACGACAATGATGTCTATAATAACAGCATTTAATAACGTTAGATGTTACTTTTTTATCAGAATAAAATCCTTTTCGAATATCAAAGCAAAGCATTTTACGTCTTTTCAATATCTCTTAGAAGAAGAATATCAATCTATGTACACGCATCAAATAAGGCTGAAATAGCAAAATACGTAATCCCTTATATTTTATATCAAAGCCTATCCTGTAAGAATATTGGCCTATATTGGTTTTCATAACCATATCGATAAAAAGTAGTCGCGTCCCTAGTAGAATCGAAACTAAGATTGAGATAAAGTTGGGATAGTGCGGAACTTTTTGTTGGGCGAGTTGCGGGCAGCTGTGCACAGTCGTCACGTAAGCCCTCAATTACGAAACACTGGAGCGGTTTTCGACGAGCTCTGATCCAGAACAAAGTTCATCGATTCTATCACGATTATCGGTTTGGAACGTTTCCACTGAGGAAATTAGCGCTGTCCTCCAAATGTACTTCTCCAACTTTTGTGTTGTAGTGTTCGTTAATACCGCACTTGACACATGACATAAGTATAAGTGCTTTTGGACAGGTAGCTTTTTGTTTTCTTGCCACTGTTATTACGAACTCAAGCATCAGGGGAATCATTGAGTACTGAAACTAATCCATTTAGGTACATTATAACTTTTAACTGAGAACCTAATGTTTCTCGAAGAACTCCGCAAAAAATTAAGTAAAGTTCTGATCACACTAATATTGTTTCAAGCCGCCTAACCGCTCAAAGAAGTCAAAAGAAGTATAAAGTATAAATCAAACACAATAATGTGGCTGCCCTTACCCTCAGGGACAATGGGATCAAAGGAAAATCTAAATTATTCAACATGCCCAAGTCTGGGCGTTCGCCAAATAGCGGGTTACCTTTTTACAGCTCCTTCAATTCCCCGGGGAGCCTTATTTAGGTGTTAATTGGTGGCATTCCTCAAGAGGATCTGACCGTAGTTCTTTTATATGTAAGAAATCGAATGATATACGGTTCATGTTATATTAAAGCTCTGACGTTTAACATTTTGTTAGAATATTTAGGCTGATGGAAAAGTTGGGTCTTTCAGTACGTTTGTTATCTAAGTTCTCGTAGAAAATTAGTTTTAGACTATGACTAATAATAATGGTATATAAATAAATTATCCAACAGTTTAACTGGTACCAGTATGACAAGTGTTTGACTACTAACGAACGCTTTTAAACCATTTTTTTTTTCGTACTTATTATTCCATATAAAACAGGGAGCTATTTTCGTGTATTTCGCATACAAAGCAAAAAATATTTTATACCGGCAACCTGTCTATTGAAACCTGATAACGTTATTTTGCGTGAAAAATCGAAAAGGCACCGATTTTCGTAAAAATACTACTGAACTGGAAAAACAAGAACTCATTGTTGTTGTTATAGATAAAAATCTGCCACAACAATTATTATCCCTCAAACTTAGTATTTACTTCTAGAAATATAAATGATAACAAAAAAACTCCTTTGTATAAAACACGTCATGTAATTTTCCTATTTATTACTTTGAACACGACAAAAATAAATACGTGTTCCAAAATAAATAAAATGCAATTATTTTTTTGATCTATCAATAAATATTTACAAGGAGGAGCTCGTGGCTAAATAATAACAGCCGCTCGGATCGATCTTTAGGTTAAGCCGTGCTTGCCTAGGTTGGTCTGTGGATGGGTGACCGCCCATTACATACCGAGTTTCCTCCGTGCCTCGGAAAGCACGTTAAGCCGTTGGTCCCGGATGTCATTTGTAGATCTTTGACAGTCGTTAGGTAGTCAGTGGCCCAAAAAGTCTGACAACCAGTCTTACCAAGGAGTATCGTATTACCCAGTACTAACTGGGTTGTGGAGGTCAGATAGGCAGTCGCTCCATGTAAAATACTGGTATTCAGCTGCATCCGGTTAGACTGGAAGCCGACCCCAATATAGTTGGGAAAAGGCTAGGCAGATGATGAATAAATATTTACAAGGTTCTGATTCAACGATTCGAAAGAGCATACGTCGGAAGATCTTACGCACCTTAAAGGTATTCGTTTTCCATTTATGAAGGGACCTTTGTAGCGAGACGACGCAAACCAAAATTAGACAAATTAAATAAAATATTTTCGATCTGACTACCGCTGACCTTTCCATGTTAAACCAGATTTTTCTCATTGACCCACAGAAAACTAAATTCAAATGCTTGGCATCTACATTATCGTGAATATCAAATTTGAACTCTTATTCGAATGATCACAGTTATTGAGAATTTGGGAATGAGAACGAACAAGTTTTGAAACTGTAGTATAATCATTTGAAAGATTTCAACAACAATTTCTACAGTGAGTGCCTCGTTCGTCTAGTGGTCGCAATCGTGACTGCTGAGCATGAGGTGCTGGGTTCGATTCCCGGGTCGGGTTTTTCCATCAGGAATTTCTCAATAGCAGCCACGTAGTCTGGATTTGTGCCCGGTTGATGGCAACAGGCTCGCCCCCTATTAGGTACATGGGACTTAAACATAACTGGCGAAATGTGGGTGTACTGTTAGGTACACCTCCGCCTTACCCTTCGGGGATGACAGGCGTGATGTTATGTTATGTTTGTACAGTGTCAAAAGATTCAGGATATAAATTCGAGTTTTACACTCATTTGAATCGGTGTGAGCTGGGTTTAAGGTTTTAACCCAGACCACCGGCACCAGGTTACTACAGATTTTTTTCTTTTATTTTTAAAGAATAATCGCAGAAAGTTACAGGATCATACAAACTTATCTATAATAACTAGAAGACAACGGAAGAATAACGTGATATTTACCATGTTTGTTGTTACATGGTAAATATCCCGTCTTCTAGTTATAATAATCTAGAATTGACGTCTTGCAAATTCTCATTTGCAAGACGTCAATTCTATGTCTTAAGCCATCAAGTTTTTAAAAAAATACAGAAAGAATTAAATATAATAGACCTAAATAAATTAAATGTCAAATCAAAAACCTCGAACTGGCTCATATTGCAGGACTATATCAAAACAGAATCTTTACTATCTTACATCGCTTAACATCATAAACCTCTACTAATATCACAAATACTCAAACACATATACACAATTACACACACACACACCTATACATCGGCACACACTCCCACTCCCTTCCCACACTCTCTTCGGTGCACAAAAACTGTATCATTATTTTTTACTGTATTTCTGCCACCTTGTTTTGAACTATGTGTCTGTGTGTATTACTCGGATAAATAAACAATTTTATTATTTTATTATTATTTATTATATAATGTTAGTAACCATGATAGTTTAAAATCTTAAACATTATCTATGTTGTAATAACTTTAACATCACAATGAAAATATGATCTTTTCCGATTACTAAGCCGCACTGGGCCTGCGTGGTGGATTATAGACCATTCCATACCATAGAGAAAAATCCTGTGTACCAGTAGTGGGAACATTAACGAGAGAATGGCATCTGTTTATCCAAATTCATAAACTTATTACCTGTCATCGTAAACAAATCCTGCGTCCAAGGTGTTATAGTACAGCAGGAAGGCCAGCAGCGAGCTGGCTGCCGTCACCCAATGCTCCATCCTCGGCGCGATGGTGTCTACATCAGGGTAGCTCCCTCCCCTCTGTAACAAATATATAACTTGATATCTACATGGCATAGGCTTTGGCCCCGCCCCCTTTGGCAATGCAACGCAACGAGTAATAGGTATTAAGTTGGGATGCAATGGAAAAGCCTCTATGGGTGACGATAGTTTAATACGTCTGTCGTATTCTGGATAGTCAGCCCCGCTTTCAAACTTGCTGGCTAGTTAATCTTTTAACTACAGTATGAGTTTCTGGCTAGCTCCTGATGACATGAAGACAAACAAAACATGGTGTTTAGAGCATTCTGGAGATCTATTTTACACTTCTATTATTTAATACTGGTAACACTACTGCAATTTGACGCTGGTTAATTCGAAAGGAAAAAGTACGTGGCTGATCTGTGGTTTTGAGTGCTGCTACCAGACATTTTGAAGTTTCTTATGTCTGGACATAAAAGGCTTTTAATTTGATAACTCAAGTATGCATACTAGCTGTTGCCCACGACATGGGCGTCGACATCGTTCGCAAAATTTACCAAGTTTCATACAAACTTTCAACCCTCGTTTTGACCTCTTCCCGGATGAATTTTCAAAAATCCCTTCATTGTGCCAACTTACGTCATTTAAGGAACGTTTGTGCAAAATTTCATGCTTCTAGACCCAGCGGTTTCAGCTGTGCGTTGATCGATCAGTCAGTGAATCAGTCAGTTCCTTACTTTAAATATTAAATTTGTATAATAATAATTCCTAGAAACAGAGGCCCTTGCATGAGCGAGCGTTGTAAACGTAACGTAGATACGTCGATTTTAAAATTAAAAAAATACTCGTTTTGAATATAATATTTTCATAATTTTAAGAAATTAGTCATATATTGGATGATAGTGATTGTGCTTGTTGCAAAGAATTTAACTAAAATGCTATAAGGTAATTGTATTTTCGATTCAAAAATCGACGTAACATTTACACCGCGCGGTCTTGCTAGGGCCTTTGTTTCTAGTTTACCCGTAGTTTAGAAATTCCAGGATTTAGTCTGATGAAATCTACAGCACTGTATAGGTAACCACTAAACACAAAAGCTTTATACCTGGAAAATTCCAGTTACAGTAACAATGTTCCAAGTTTACAAGAAACAACGCTATCAACGTTCACGTAAACCGGTTCAAACAAATGCTTTGAACCCGGTTAGTTGATTCCTAACCTGAATTAAAAACCCAACACATTAAACGCGTTCTCTATTTAAAGGGAAACGTATTCATGTCACGTCATCGCGTTTAGGTAACGTCCCATTCTAACTAGATGCTTTACAGACTTTTTAATTATTAAATGGATATTTAAAACGTTTACAATTTCGCTTGCATTTATATAAAAACACTGGGTTTCAATTAAGCTTAGTACACTTCGCGTGGATTACGAATTCATGTTTGTAACAAAGAGAGTTATGGCATAAACCTTTATTTAAACTGAAAATAAAGCTATTAGACCAACATTAGTTTATACGCATGTTGTTGCAGCTATGGAACGAGTCATGTTGGGCATCTTTCTCTACGGCTGGGTGAAAAAACACCGAAATACGGAGACAAACGAGGCTGACAGTCATAGCAGAAGCGAAAGCAAAAAGAAAGTGGAAGTATACAGAGTGTAAACAGACCCTTTACGAAGCCATCATTCAGGCATTCAGTACATCAAACTTAGTAACTTTACGCAAAAATTATTGCTGGGAAACGACATTTTTTTTGGGGTAAAAAATCACGTTTTACTATAGGACTCGATGGAACGCACTCAAAGCATTGTGCTGATGGATGGATTGAATAGTACGGGGGTCGTGGAGATGTTTAAAAAAAACTTGTGAAAAAGTTGGAACTTTGACCCCCAATATCTCCGTAACAAGAAGGTCCCCAGGTATGGTCTAGAACAAAAAAAATATCGTAAAGACGGGGAGAACAAGTGCCACCTAGGTGGGCAGACGAGTGGCCGGAAGAAACTGGATAGCCATGACACAAAACCGCCAAATGTCGAGAGGATCTGAAGAGACCTTCACTCAGCATTGGGTGCTCAGAGGTTAAAGAAGAGAAGAGAGAAGAGAGCCCCAATCATATTTTCAGTATACTTTTTTTTTGTGTTTGTGTTCCAGGGCCACGGTATCTCTTTCGAACAGTCCCGCAGCCCTGGCAGATGTTTTCAGTATACTTATGTATGCAGTGTTCTGTTTTACGTCCTTTCAGTGAACTGTGTACTTACTACCACTACGATGCAATTTCCTACTTTCAAAACCAAAACGCCATTCTAAAATTCATTCCATAATTTCGCCATGCCTAATCTAGTTCAATTTAGTTGGTAAATGAATGCACGGCGCGAACGTTTTCATTGGACATAGTTCATGTCGGACCGGCTGTCGGCCGTCTCCGGACGTCGCCGCGCCGGCGGCTAACAACAAAAGTTACTATTAGTTTACCCGATGTATATTTAAACATTTTCAACTGTAATTAGTTTTTCTTTTTGGCACTTGATATAGGTTTTGGTTTAATATTAGAAATAGTTGGTAAGTTGTCTGTTTTCATTGTTAAATTGCCTGTTTTTCCTTCAAATAGCAATAAATTACTATGCGGAAAATTGTAGGGAATATTAAAGCATACATAAAAAGATAAACAAACGAATGTGTCCCACGTGCTACTTATTGTTGTCAGATCAGACTAATCTGAAGGCCAAACTGATTAAGTAGGTAAAAGTTTAGCATTTTATTTTGTTATGAAAAACATCAAACAAGTTTTCGTCGTGGAATGAATAGACTTCTATAGATAATCCTGAATCCGCCTCGCGCCGTTCTTATCAAAGACACACCTAAGTTTTCGCAATCGAAACGGCCTATTTCGAATTAATTTTGCAATACACGTTCATAAAAAACCTCAGTATTCATTTTGTTTTTTTTTGTTATAGCCTCATCGCTTTTATAAAGTACTTATAGAAGAACTTCGTATTAAATTTTAAAGACCCTTCACAAATATCCTAAAACAAATTTAAACACATCTACGCAAAACAAATAAACTTGCCTTTTCCTTATTCGTTACAAGTGTAAAGGGATACATCTGTAGTAGAATAACAGCACAATGCTAATATTCCGTCCGTATCTGCCCTTTATGGATCCCGAAAGCGCTGTCGCATGCAAAGGCAGGGGCTTACGCACAGAAGACGTCTCGTAGGCATCTCGTAGGCCTATCCGACGGCTCACCGACGACCGTCGACCGTTCGTAAACAATGCCTCACTGGGTTGCTTTATTACAGTTGTCAAGCACTACAACGTTGTTCATTTTATCTCTGGGACATGTCGACGAGCTGTTTAGCTGTTCGTAGTGTTTGTACTTCTGCTAATTGAGCTACAGCGCCTTTCCTGTTTGCTGTCGTTTTGTGCTGAGACGTGTACAGTATTTAGTAAATTGTGGTTTTGAATTAAAGTCATGAGTTAATTTTTATCTCTACAAAATGCTACAAATAAATATATAGACATTTTAGACATGAATGCAAAAATAACAAAATTTATTTCTACGTCCATGTCTATATATTTACATTTACTAAGCGCTATTTTTTTTCAATTTCCCATCCATTCAAATAAGGTTTTCCACAAAGACGCATTTCGTGTAAAGGTAGCGTGAAATTAAATCGTATAAAAGAGAGGGGAATTTTTCCTCACCGCAGGATGTCCTTGAATAGCTCTTTAAAGTGGAACAAACATATCGTGGATCACTTTTCTTAATATTGATGCTTTGATTGCGAATAATAGGCCCCCCCAGTCGTTTGCATTGTACATGTCCCGCCCCCACATTTTCCAACCAATGGACATTATCATAATAGCACTTTATGCGTACTTTTTTATGAAAATTAATACAAACGACTAAGGACGATATTTTGGCATATAACGACGACTTTTTGTATTATAACTTCGGTACAGCTTTTTGAAGAACAGACATTAACTGTCCATACTTATATTTTTATTATGTGTCTACATCCATCCAGTTTAGGTACCAATTTCTCTTTTAACAAGAAAATTAAACCATACTGATTTATCGAACGCGAAAGATTTGTTTTGTGAAGAAAGTAATCCGGAAAACTAGTAATAACTTTGTTTCATTTGTTATGTCGGAATGAAGCAGCCAATCGTGCAGAGCAAATAACGCGAACTTTGTGGAGCGAAAATAGACAAAGGATCTGATACAGGTAAATAACTACGCATGACTTGGGCAGAGAAAGCAGTTCCCGCGCTCTGTTCAGGGCTGCCACGTACCAAATTAACCCTCAACGTGTTCGCAATAATTTACTTATTGCCAAATAAATATGCAAATTGCCGAAGCGGCTCCCTTTTTAAATATATCCATCGGAAAGTGATAAATTACTTTCTTAAACAAATTTTCCGCGTCGCTTTCCCGTCGCGATACGTCGACACTTGTGGTTTGGGTGAAAAAATGTGTCATCGATTAAAAATCAGGAGTCGAGATTCAGAATTTATGATCCATTATAGAAGGTCTTACTTGGTTAAACAATGAGTGGGTAACACGTAGATCGCTAGTACTCGCATCTCGGTGTTACGTCGCGTCTTTCACACAAGATTAACGCTCAATTCAAAGGTGAACGCCGTTTCAAAAGCTATAAATTTCTCTCCGTGGCTCGTTTCACCCGCGAGAACGCACAAATTTATCGGAAATTAGTATCTACTAGAGACTCCGCCGGGATGAATAGACATAACGTTTACGAAAGCTCAGCTCAATTTATTGTTACCTAGTAGCTCGGGG
The DNA here is from genome assembly GCA_910589295.1 of Noctua janthe. Classification (NCBI taxonomy): domain Eukaryota; kingdom Metazoa; phylum Arthropoda; class Insecta; order Lepidoptera; family Noctuidae; genus Noctua; species Noctua janthe. The sequence continues at coordinate 9,101,630 of OU342561.1, forward strand.
TTGGAAGTGAACGAAAAACAAATTCAGAGCCCGACTTACTGAGTCAGCAGTCCAGAATACAACATACATTATTTAAGTATAATATTTTGGTACTTTTGCGGTTTACCGCTCCCTGCTACCGCTGCACTACGGTTTCGTTTGGTTTACTCGGTATGAATTCGGTCGACTACTAATGAAAACTTGCCTATATTTCAGTGAACCTGAGCTCATTGAAACGTGCCATATGACTTGCGTGGGATGCGGGCTCATTGATTTGTAGATCGGTAAGTTTTCAGTACCGATATCGTGAAGGCTCCTAAAGACTACTGGAAGTTCAGAATATAACATTAGGTACCTATTTACTGTATCTCGATACGTGATTTCGAAACAAAATAAGTCAATAGGACAGAAATAGGGTACAAAACGAGTGATGATGACACTAATTACCTGTCGTAAGTACCTTACTTTACCTTCGGTAATGTCTTTTACTATTAGTAAGATCTTACCTCATGTAATCAGTCAAGAAAGCAACCTAGACCCGGCCAGTTAGATTGTATTTAGTCCAAAATATCTATGGTAAGTTTTACTTTTAATTTAGATGTCTCTCCATTTTAATTAATTGATTGATTGCTTTTAACGACTCTCTGTTAGTGACTAAGAAACCCCGAAAAACCCTCGAATGAAGTATTTGAAATACATACGTTTCCAATAATTAATTGACGGTAGTTTGGAGTTTTCATTTTTGAAGTTACATGAAGCGTGTTAATGATATTTTACCCATACATGGTGAAGCGCACTCGGTAAGCCAACGAACTAAACTGTTAGTCGAATAAAAATCATGCGGGAACTAATATTTTTTGAACTTATTCTCGTGTAGTGTATCGGGAAAAAAAACATCAACATAACTCGTATCATCATCTGCCTAGCCTTTTCCCAACTATGTTGGGGTCGGCTTCCAGTCTAACCGGATGCAGCTGAATACCAGTATTTTTACAACTTTTACTCCTATATTGTTTTATAATTGTGAAAGAGTATTCCTGGTTTCATTCGTCTTTTTGGTGCGTTTTTAATTCTCAACTACCAAACCTACTCCGATGATAGGCAGAGAGATAGTACCTTCAGATACAACTTCTCGTACTTTATTCGTGGTCAGAGCATAGCTATTGAACACGCCCTACATAAATATAAACAGCTTTTCATCCGCCATCTTCTCCTTGTGACCCCCTATCAGAATTTCCTGCTGTCCACGAGAAATAACATTTTTATGATTCTGTAAAGTAAACCGCCCGGGTTATGTCTTATAAATTTTACCACGATGCGACGCTGAACCTTCGCCGGGAAATGGTTGTCCGAGAATATTCCCGGATAATCAAAATATAGGACTATCGTAAAGACACAACAAAGGAGTATTGCTGTATTCATCAACTTTTAATAACAGTAATAAATGAGATTTGAAAAGATTCTGTTGACGTTGCTGCTTTTCATTCCTTTAAACGGCAGATACGGTCTATCTACCGTTCAAGAGAATGAAAAGCTAAGACAAACTAGATCTTAAAAAAGATACACATTGAAATAACTTTCCACCTCCTTTACTATAGTCTCATATCCGTTTACGTATCCACCGGCTTCGTGACGTTAATATATATTTTCATTCATTTAAGATAAAAAGCTAACGTCACAGGATAAGGAAAATGAAACAAAGGAAAATTCTTTGATCTGCTACGAAATAAAAATAGAATAAAGTACAACATTGCAAGTAGCAACTTTCCTACTGTTTTCATCAGTTAAATAATCTCGTTAAATCAAGAATGTAATGAATGTGCGAGGTCGTTGACAGCCGAAAGTCGGCGGAATTTCGTCGATATGACGGGTGGAGGCAGGCTGTAAATTTTATTTCCGTGTATAAAAAAATAAAACGACTCTAACAGTCCGTGCAAAGTGGTGCGAGCATATTAATTACATTAGCCGCCAGACATGTACTGTTTAATTGAAAAATGACAAAAATGTAGTTCCATTCGTCACATATTTTCTGTTAGGGCAAAAATTGTTTTGTGAAACGAAATTTAAATGGGTACGAATGTGTGCGGATGAGGTATTTTACATATTCGCGAGCCCTAAATAATCCTTTTTAATCTTATTTCAGTCCTGCATAAATCTCTTCAAGTTGAGTCATTTGTTTATGCTCTATTAATTTCCTTTATTTATTTCTATACAAATTAATTATATTTTTAAATTTTCCTTACAAAAAAAACAATGTAAAAAAAACATTTAAAAATATAAAAAAATTAAATATTATTATTGAAACTCCTTCTTTATAGCGCTGTGCCCCGGGTCAGAGTCCAAAATTTTTTTGAAACGAATGATAACGTAGGTAATGCGAAAACACGATTTTTGTGCAATAATCAGAGCTCATAATAATGTGGTTTGTTCTGACATTTTTTAAGACCCTACATCAGAGTACATTGCTTAAAATTCAAATCTGTCACCCGACATTTTCTCTCGTCAGTGTCTATAGATTTTTTGCTTTACGAGAAATGCAATGTAAAATAAGATGGGGAAAAAGTGTTGTGCGGATGCTGATATAATCCCTTAGCCGTTCCGTCGCCCCTTTATGGGAAAATGCAGGGTGGCAAAATATAAGCCCAGGATCACTCTTAGCAATAATTGGTATTAAGTCTTCTTTCCTTCCTCGTGATTTCCTGGCTTATTCGATATTTTACGTGAAATAGGTACATTTAAAAAAAAAATAGCGTAACCGTAAATATTTTATGAAATGTTGCAACACAGTCCTAAAATCCAGTCCAGTCAATCCAGTCTCCTGAATATCATTGCGGGGAAATTTTTTTGCCTGTTTATGCATTTCCTGTCAAACATACATGTTTTACTAAAATGGTTTTTTAAAGTTAATATTTTACTAACAATTTATATGGATGTAAAATGATATGTGAAATAAAATAATTATGTAGAGACTCATGCTACAACACAGTCCTAAAAACTAGTACGAAAGAATAAAAAACCGGGAGTCTGTGAACCTATCGCTTACGCAAACGATGTTGATTTCCCTCAGTTGGCTCTTAAAACTTCCGCGGGAAGCAAGTCAACAAATACGCCACGTTTCTCTTTCATTCCTAAACCGTCAAGAAAACAACGGAAAAATACTATTTTGTCCCGAGATAAAAAGAAAAAGGTATAGAAGAGATCCTTCGTATATATTGATACCTTGGTTCCTATCTAATTTAGCTCAGCAGGCCAGATAATCCAAGAAGCAATAGCTGGCATAAAGACGAGAGGAATGGAATACCGGCCGCCGGGAAGGTATGCAGGTACCCATTGTAATTTCTCTCTGGCCTCGCTCGACCCTCGCGTAGGAATGTCTGTTGTTTATACAACGTACATAACCTACTATTGATAAAAACCTGATGAATTATGGAAAGAACTATGCTTTTATTTATTATTTATTAAATTCGTGTTGTTCTTTAGCTTTATTTGTAAACTTGCGGAAGTTTTCACGAATAGGGGAATTACTTGGGACGAAGAAGAGGTCTTTACTCAGGAGTTGTATAATAACTGACTAAAAATAAATAACTTGAAAATGATTTTACTAGGATATTTTTAACTCTGAATTTCTTGTCCTAAAACAATCTACAAACACATTTGGAGCTTGATGATAATTATATATGAAATACTATCAGATATTCTCTCTCTTTTGTATAGCCATAAAAATAACTTAAAAGAATAAAAAAACGTTTAGAAAAAAATACAGAATTTGTTTTAGTCCTCATAGTTCAGCTATTTTTTAATGAGATTTTCTGCTTTATAATGGATTTTTTGGCTTTTGACGTTCAACAAACATATTTTTTTCAATATTAAATATCTTTTTATTTAACTAAAATGTTTTTTTCCTATTTCCTCGTATCAAAATTGTCAATATTTAAGCCTTATTCACGTACAAATACAGGAAACATGAAACAAAACAATCTCGACATCAACAGGATACTACTATTTTCATAGTTGCCAATATACCTAACGAATACACTACTTATCTTCGCTCTAGTTCATAAAAGCGTTCTAATCCAACTAGAAATACAGAACAACAATAATAAGCACGAACATCAAAACATAAACAACAGGATTCCATTCCGTGCACATGACAACAAACATTTAAATCGATTCTCGATAGCCATTTCGCTCACTGGCGCTCTAATCTCAGTCCACGTGGGACGTTAAAATAAAGTTCCATATCATTCGGGTACTAAAGAGGTTATGAGATACCAGATGGGGTGACGACCGTCCCCCAAACCCGTCTAAAAGGTGCCAATACGACAGGTATGCCAATCTATGTCTTAAACGTTTATGTTATCATCTGCTACGCCCGTCTACGAAAGTGCTACGAATTGGCTACGATTGCTACGAATGTGTTCGTAATTCGCACTTGTGATATTCGCTTTCTAACTTTTTTGAATATATTTGTGAATGATTAAAAATGTAAACATGCGTGTGTTCATTTGAACGTGTGGCGTGAACGTGATTAGAAACATAAAAAGGAAATGATTTATAACTGGATAAATAAACTGAACGAACCGTCGTTCAGTTTATATCCGTCTCGTTTTATTTTTATTATACACATCAAAATATGTATCTACCGATCTCATAACATTTGAAAATATAAATATGATATGACGAAATATTACGCTGTTATATTCTTGACCTTATCAATAAAGAAATAAGCAGGAAGGCGTGCCTCTACGCTTACTAGAAATGAGAACAGTCGAAAAAGCTAAAGTTAAATGGAAGCGTTTTTGTTATTTGCCAAACAAATTAGAATGAATGAAGCCAATAATTCATAACAGGAATCATAAAACTAGCAATCGTTAGGAGCTCAGGCCGTGTTTGTTTCTATTATCATCGGCACGATTATTCATTCCAGCAACAACTCGAGATAAGAATTTTATAAATGAGAAATACAATGTAATTATTACCTTTCCGGTTACAATCCTTTCTTTGTTCACTTCATAATTAAATTTGAGCACTAATCGAGTGTCCGCTCCTAGATTAAACTTAACGTTTTAGGCCGTTTTCGTAAGTTGAAAGTAGTTTTAAAAAGTTTATCTAATAATTACGTCCGACAATAATTAACATTACATCTCACTGACGTACGGAATGTGTGATCACATTCGACCGCGAACCGTTTACACCGGCCGAACGTTACAGTCACTACAAAGGACAGCGTATATGTGGAACCGGCTCACAGGAGCCATGATCGTGGGCCCCGGCCGCCTGCCGCTAGCCGACTGACGTTGGTATACACGACACATCTGCATTTAAGAAGCCGCTATCGTTATGCGACTAATCGATTGGTCGAAGCGAGTGCCACTGTCACCCGTCCCTCTCACACAATTCTCTCGCTCGGATTTCGCGCAGGCGCCCTCGACGATCATTCTCTTTTAAAAGTAGCGAAAAGTAAATAAACTCATACGAACTGTTTACTAAGAGAACTGAAGACGCGGTTGAAATCAAACATTTGAATTGAGACCATGAACAAGTACATAGTGGAAGTTATTATTTTGGAGGTGATCTCTTTGTTAGGATTTGAGAAATTTATTGGGTATTACTTTATTATAAGGAAAAGCTATTTCGCCTTAGGTGGTGGCTAGGGACGAAACGTCACTTGTTGCACGGCGACTTTGTTCCGGCGATGAAAGCCACGCACGCCATTGCACGCCATTCCTTTCGCTCTTGTTGTTCTAGTCGTAATTAATTGGAACGTATTATGCTTAACAAACAGGCCAATCATCGCTCTGTAACGATTAGTGCTGGCGACAATAAATTGTGTTTTAGCACAAATCTGATACAGTTCGATGTGTGTGAAGAACTGATGAGATTAGGACCATACTAAGTCTGTTTTATTGATAAGTGTGAGTTACGTGTTCTTCATTATTAGAGAAGGAGCGAAAGCTGTTGCTAGCGGAAGTTTTATTGATGATTTTATAAATACATACAGGGTATAAACAGACCTTTAACGAATCCGTCAACCAAGCATTCTGTACATCAAACTAAGTAACTTTACGCAAAAATTATAGCTGAAAAAAGACTTTTTTTGCACTCAAAGCATTGTGCTGATGGATAGATTGAATAGTACGGGGGTCGTGGAGGTGTTTAAATATAAAAATATTACATTAAAAACATGTATTTAAAAAAAAAACTTGTGAAAATGTTGAAACTTTGACCCCCAATAACTCAGTAACTAGAAGGTTTCCAGGTATGGTCTAGAAAATAAAAATGATCGCAAAAATGGCGAGAACCAGTACCCTTCACCGTCGTTAAGGATCTTGTTTCACCCTTTATTAAACACAAGCAGTTGACATTACATTTTAATATAATGATATTACTTGGTTACTTACCCGACCACGTATACATCGTAGTGAGTAAGTCTAACACGATTAAGTATTATTTTTAGGTTTTCCGTCAGCATATGAAAAAGCGAATGGTCGGAAAATTATGTTAATAAGCTAATTAGTGCCCACCTATGCTAAGGTGGCGACGTTATCGTGTTAAAAATTACGTAAATAATAAACATTATTTATTTTCAGATTTTACTAGGCATATACATGATGGAAGAAAGACATCGACGCACAAACCCCAGTTTGGAAGAAGAAGACATGCTGCACCGATCTCAAAGAAATTGGGCTAAAATTAAAGAACATCTTTTCATCTCATCACCTTTCTCCTATCATGCTCAGGCAATCGTATTCCCATTAATATGTAATGCCGTGGTCGTGTTGGATTGCCATCCCATCGGACTCTGAAAGAAAAGGAACAGAGAGTGCACCTGTGCGTGCGCATACACTTGTGCAAAATCAAATCAAAATCAAAATCAAAGCATTTATTTCAAGTAGGCCAGTTACAGGCACTTTAGAATTGTCGAAACAAAGACAACAGTAAAAAATAGCTACAGTCCCAGTCACAAGGCACAAAAACTGTGAAAGTACTGTAGTTGCCCATTCCCTAACGTAGATCTCTATGGAGAAGAACGGGCAAGAAACTCCATGGACACTCTTTTAAATCAGAATACTTTAACATAACCTTGGTTACATCATTCATTTTGAGATGGTACATTATGTGAGAACGATGCAGCAAGATGTGTACGTTAAAAGTGTCCATAGTAAAAACAATTCAAAAATAAAATAATTAATTCAAATAAGCCGTGGCAAATAAGAGATGACCAGTCACAACTGACAGCGCCCGTTCACGAACATGACGCATGTATCAGCACCATTCAACTCAACCATTTTGAAGGGAACTAAATGATCCGACACACGTGCCACCATCAGCGAGACATTTGAGTGAGCATGACATACTCCTAACCGCCAGGGCACATTCAAGTCAAGACATGCGTGCACTATAATAACTCACGCGCCGATGGCCAATCTCCGCTAAAATCGACCGCCGTGACCGAAAACGGTCAGGAAGACTATATAATAATGTAATGACCTAAAAAAATTATAATTTAAAAAAATATGCCTACGTAGATTACACATTTACGCAAAAACAGGTTCTTTATTAATTAATTTCCTTTTTTTCTTTTAATACGCTTGCCTAATTAACATTAAACAAAAAAAAACATGAATGGCGGTTAATACTGAAACGAAGCACAAAGGAGCATGGAAACCCCAAACCGCTGATTGGAATATTTGCCATATTTTAATAATCTTCTTCAGTATAAAAGTAAACAATCCGTTTTCAAACGTTGAACCTTTTTAAAACTCCAATAATGACGTCCTAAGAAAAAGGTAAATGTGAATGGACGTAATGAAATTTTTCCTCAATTTTCTTCAGTGACCTAAATAAAAGTTTTGCCTGAAATATTGATGATTCGAACGGAAAAGAAATTTCAATACAAATAATAAGAAAGTGTACTTTTCGCAAATCAAATTATTATTTGATTTACGAAAAGTACAACACTTACTTGGTCTATTTTATGACGCGAATACTTTCACGAAGTTTTGAAAGCATCGACTTTGAAAAATAAAACGTTCCCATTATACATTACGTCGATCAGAAGCTAACCGTTCTATAGTAAAGTATTATCTTTGCCTTTGACGGCTCCGAATAAGGTTCGTGAGATTTAGTAATATCCTAGTCCTACAAAATAATTTACAGAAAATGTCTGAAGGTCTGTCTTTATGTAACGATTCCGTATCTACCATTACAAACAGTTTTTATGTTATCTCAGATTATTCTAAATGCGATCATTTAATACAAACTTAATCCTATTCAAGTACCCTTTCAGATAGAATTCTGCGGAACACAGTTATCTAACGTCCCGATTCATAAATAAAGTAGAAGAATTTAATTAATAGAAACAGTGCAATAGTCTATGGTTACACACGCACCTTTGAAAAAGGGAATTTTTTCAGAAGATTTTTCCTCCAATATGCTCGTAAACTTTTTAATAAAACATGATTGTGCGTCGTGCGTGAACATTATAACTTCAGGGTTCAACTCTCGCAACAAACATAAATAACAGTGTAACAGAAGTTTGGTACAAATTCAACATTATGCGTGGTTGAAATAGCGTTAAATTGTAATTGAATTAGTTAGATGCTTAGGTCGTCGTTAGCGGTACTTTTTTATAAATGAGCCGTGTTCACGAGTGGCGGGTATCGGCGCGCGGCGGGCGCTCGCCGGCCGCTCGGTCAGTGGGTCCCCACAGAGCGGTCGCCGTACCTACGTAGATACACAGGCAGCAAACTCTTAACATTTAGCCGGGAGCCGTATGAAACGACGCGGAAATTCCCACTTACTCTCTGATTGCCACACTAGGGGGGTTAATGTCATTGTTGATTTGGAATGCCGAATGCGCTTACTGGGATAACGGCTTTAACGTTTTTGCGCTTTGCGATCAATTGAAGCTGAACTTTAGATGATATTAAGCGCTTTTTATGAACCGGAACTGCTATTCAGTTCTAATGCGTTTTGTGGTTCGTTTGATGAATATTAGGATTGCGGTTTTGGTACTTTTGATGCGTATCAAATAACTCCTGTGTTAACTAGCTCATTCTTTTTTATTTTAATTAATAAAAGTATAGAAGACAAACGTATGAATATGCGACGGACGGAGGACTAGAGTCATTTCAGTAGAACCGCCTGATTGTAACTGTAAAGTTTACAGAATATACATTTGCATACCTACGAGTAGATATATATTATTATTATTATCTGCCGACAAAGACATAGTTCTGAAACTAATCAAGATCAAATTATTTAGGTATTAATCAACGCGCGTAATTACAATCCATTCGGAATTCCTAATATAACGCAGCAAACTTTATGATTACAATCATGTAAACATTAAACAATGAAGGCAGTGAGCCGAGACAAGTTACCGCAAACGATTGTTTACAGTACGTCGTAAACTAAACACTACTTAAGCTGACAGTTCGTTGTCATCCAGATGCTTAAACTTGATTAATAGACGATTTGGGAGCGGTCTGATTAATACACGCGCGACGATCCATTCAAAAGCCGTAACAACTTAATCATGATCAAACAAAGCGGTAGCTGCATGATGGATCTTATGGCGCTCATTGTACATACCCACGGGTTGTCAATAGATACCCGGGTCCAAGTGTAAAGCAAGGCAGTGATTCCTTTCATATTGATTCCGATAAGATTACAGCGCTGGCCAGCTCCCTCGAACCGTTAACTGGTAAATTAATTGCTATTGTCGTGTCACTCATCGTAAAACAACTCATCTATTTTCTCTAATTGTTCAGTCAACAGCAGATGCTAGTAAATCTGAAATGTCACGTCAAAGAGAACAAATATCGAGTTTTTATTAAAGAGTAGGTTTCGTGTAAGAGACAGGATAATCAATTTAGAATATTGATGACAGCTTTCTACTTAAGTAATGGTATTAAAGCTAGCCATGTACTGGATAAAACAATAAATGTTAGTGACGTAAAACTTATGTTACAATAATAATGCTACAAATTACAATAAGTTACTGCTTCGCTACGAAGCAAAAGTCCAAGACAAAAAATACGTTCGGTACTTTTTTCTTGAAGATGAATGTTCGTTGAGACTGATATTTACTCAGGCTAACTCCTTTATCGATGACAGTGATGTAAATTACTTACCTAGGGACATCTCTATATTGTTTTCTTACCTGTCTTCAGTTTCTTCATTGAAGTTGATAGCTTTGGTGAAGATAGGTGCACTCAGTGGGGCGTCGTCTGAATGTTTGCATCCAGTACAGACTATGTGCGTGAGTGAGAGGAAGACGCCAATCAAAATTGCATATTGATGCTGAAACTAAGCTACTGTCGTTTCTAGTATTCGTGTGCATAAACTACATAAGTAGATCTAATATCACGATGAATGATTTGCCACACCTGCTTTGCTGTAGGTAGGCTTAAGACACCAACGACGGATAGCAATAATTTCTACATTCAATTGGTTGAAATGTAATCATCGCGTTTCGCGCTATTACCGGTGCTAAAACAGACAAAAGAATATTGTGGACGTGCTTGTAATAGTAAAAGTCGGAAGAAACTCGGACACGACTCCCTTGTCTTCATTACTACGGTGTGCTTTGAAAATGAAATAGACTTTGTACAAAGTTATTTGAGATAGATTAGTTAGATTAAGGGCTTAGAAGTAATTTAACGATCTGTATGCTCTGAAGTGTTTTTATTACCGCGGTACGCGAGTTTGAGATTACCAGCGACGCCTCCCATAAGCCGGCCTATTGACTCTGATTTTATATGGGCCAAGAGTTTGTAATGGCTACTAACTAAGCTCGTACTTGATTTATGTATATTGGTTATATTTATTGGTAGTGGCAAGTTGTCAGAGATAGTCTTTATGTTCTAAGCATTAAGATTCAAATTCATTGATTGTTTCATTGCTGAACTCAGAGAAAATCTTGATGTTTAAAAAAGGTAGGTACTTGAAACTTTACTATTTACTTTCAGTACACTGGAGTCTTTAAAAGATGTTATCGTTATTTCGATCAATTTAACCAAAATCAAAATCATATTATCATTTTTTATAGAAACTTAGCCAGCCTGTCTGTAAAACTAACGGCAATGCGATCATCCATGAAAAATCTTTCTTGCACAAGATTTATCTACGAAGCAATAAACTCGCGTTGAATACTAAGTAAAAAAAAATAATACAATAAACAGTAACTACACACAGTTATCCCTTTATTCGTTGTAATAAAAATCAATAACGCAAATTAATTAATCTATACGTACACGCAATAAACAGAAGCAGAACAATATCGAAGAGGGAGGAGGCACTAATGAAATGTAGCGAGCGGGCGACGCTGGCAAATGTAGCGAAACAAACTCACGAACTTCCATCCCGGCCCGCCGAATATCAATGGTGGAAACACAAAGATGTTTGTCTCTGTATTGAACGAAAATCTTTTTCATTACACCCATATCTTTCTTTATACATTTAATCCCCCCGGAGATATAGACTGTTCTTTTTTTTTCTTTCTTAACAACAAAGAAAATCACTAGCACAAGTTTTGCAATAGCTTCGTTTGCATGTGAAAGGCTACATTGTTCAAACATTATAGTTGACATGTTGCGCTTGCACCAATATTTACCTCTAGACACACCACCTCGACGTAATGAGACGTTACCTAGAAGCCAGATATATGTACACGTACATTCCAATAGCGAAAGGTCAATTTTTGTAATAGTTAAGCCGGAGTACATATCTTTAATCATCATCTGCCTAGCCTTTTCCCAACTATATTGGGGTCGGCTTCCAGTCTAACCGGATGCAGCTGAATACCAGTATTTTACATAGAGCGACTGCCTATCTGACCTCCACAACCCAGTTAGTACTGGGTAATACGATACCCCTTGGTAAGACTGGTTGTCAGGTTTTTTGGGCCACTGACTGCCTAACGACTGGCAAAGGTCTACAAATGACAGCCGGGACGAACGGCTTAACGTGCTTTACGAGGCACGGAGGAAACTCGGTATGTAATGGGCGGTCACCCATCCACAGACCAACCTAGGCAAGCACGGCTTAACCTAATGATCGACCTGACCGGCTTTTATTATTTAGCCACGAGATCCTCCAGAGTACATATCTTAAATTTGGTTATATTATTTGTCTATAGAATACTGACTGTGTCATTTTTCAAAGAGAAGCTGGTAGGAATCGAGTTATATGGAACCTTCGCCACTGGTACATACATACATAAAGTACTGGTAAATCAACTTAATATAATCCAAGGATGCTCGTGCCGATAAGAAATTTTAATTAGCTTTCACATCCATACAAGACCGTCAAAGAAGCCTTATTCAAATCTTATAATCCAATTAACAGACTAAAATATTCAAAGAACAAAAACAGAGAGGGTTGAAAGAGCTGCAAGCTATAATAAGCCAACAATTCAAACGTTAGACAGGACAAAGATTTAAGAAACATTGGTGTACAAAGGGATCGACTGGGAGACTGGGAACTGGGAGACTGGAAAACTGGGAACTTCAACAAAAATCTACCAGGAAGCGCAAACTTTCTTCTTGCTCACTCTTAAAAGGTTGATTCGCCATAGTTTGTAACTGCTAGGGTTTTCTCTCGTGTAATTTATATAATTAACGTTCTTAACCTTTAATAGGCTTATAAAGCTTAGACATAAGTAGTTTGCGCCTTTATCTTTGTCAGGGGAGTTTGTTTAGGAGCACAACTAAAATACAGTGTGGAACAGTGGAGCGTCACAGGCGCCCGTAACAGACGAACTCAACGAACTCGAGTACAAGTGTTCACTGTTCACCCAGTAGAGCGCCGAGTTCAACTATAACTTGAACACTGCCATTCGTTATTTATTGTCGTCAATTTCTTCTTACTTTGAGTTTTATAAAAAAGAAGGGAAGGTTCTTTTTACTTTACCAACTACTAAACAAAGCAAATGGATGCTTACAACCCATCGAATAATCTTTTTATAAGTAACTACCTACGTCACATTAATTAGATCCGTTAATAAAATGAGAAATCAATCAGTACGTAAAAGCGTTTTACAGGAATGAATCTTTTAATAAGCATGGTCGAAAATGTTAAACATTGCAAGATTTATAATCTTATGACTTCAGGTAAATGATTTTACCAATCATCCACCGCAAACGAAATCAAAATAAAAACATACAAATTATTTATAAATGTTAATAAAAGAGAGTAATGATGATCTGATATTTGAGAAAAATCCTCAATAAAATCAAACATATTGGTAATATCATTATTTGTATTATTTTTCAGTTGCTATAAAAACAGTATTTTTTATAACGTACTTACTGTTTGCAATATTCCAATTACTTTACGAAATAATTTTACAGAGTGCTCTGTATACTTTTTCAAAACGAATGGATAAAAAAATGCAATTAATACTATTTCGTTGTAACTCTTCGCATGAAGGATTCCATATTTATTAATTTAATTAAACAATGATTGATTTCCCTCTTCCGCTTTTTTTTTTTTTTTTTCCGGATGGGAAATCATCAAATGACCCCCCCCCACTCTGGGCGGAGCGGAAGGGAGTGTCAGACTTGTACTGACTAAAACCCATCCATGTTCCTTCTTTGCCCTTTGTGTTCCAGGGCCACGGTATCTCTTTCGAACAGTCCCGCAGACCCCTCTTCCGCCTTACGTGATGAAGATTATTTAATGTTTTATTTCGATATAAACTCATCATGAAATTCGCAAAGTAAATTTAATGTCGGACATAAGTGATAATGCTTAAAGTAATGTTTTTAAAGGCTCTTAACTTAGTTTCATCTTTATAAAACGTTTCGTCCGTTATACAAAAATCTGACGAAAGTCTACAAATTAATTACTTTTAGATATTTGTAAACCCTCTTGTTGTTTCCTTGCGTGATCAAATTAGAAATGAGGACATCAGCAAGAGAACCAAGGTTACCGACGTGAAGAATGACCAAAGTTAAGTGGCAGTGGGCAGGGCACATTGCTCGCAGAACTGATGGCCGATGGGGCTGGAAAGTTCTGGAGTGGCGACCACGAACCGGAAGACGTTGCGTTGGAACTTGGAAGGCCAACCACTAGGTGGACCGATAACCTGGTGAAGGTTGCAGGGATCCGCTGGATGCGAGTCGCACGGGACCGGTCAGTGTGGCGACACTTGGGGGATGCCTATGTCCAGCAGTGGACGTCTTACGGCTGAAATGATGAAACACTCTTGTTTAGTTCAAGGTGTTCTTACTAGAATGAAAGTTTAACTATGCATACGCGGTATTTAAATCAACTCATAACATTCAAATACTTAAAATACGAGACGCTCACCAAGCAATAACACAGAATTTAATATAACATATTAATATCTCCTCCATCAGCAGTAAAACTCAAACGTAAGACGCAATTACTACAAATGAAGTAAGTACCAAAAACAATTGAACTTGCATAATATTATTTTAACGGTACGGCTGGTATAAGAACGTCCTCGTATAAACGTTACGTAACTCCGTCTGATGAGTAGGGACGTATTTTGCCAAAGAGGAATTGCGCGCACTTGTGCTCTACTCAAAGTTTCCATTGTAACATCTTAACTTATGCAATATAGCGTCTGCTTCTTTAATACTTTCCACGACGCTCGATTACGTTTAACGACGCAGTTCGAATGAATTTTCTTATTTACAGTAAGCTGGCAGAAAATCGGATGGTATTCTTAGACGGGAGGATTTCACACGCGACGTGCTTCATACGAGAAGTTTCGCGTGCTGTTTCATTTTGCATTCAAATAAACTCAGTGAATCTCGATTCATATGGCTGGCTTGTTGGTTGGCTTTCTGTGTAACTATACAACAATGTTTTAATACATATATTAAAATTTCTCTGTGATGCGATATTTCTGCATATTCTCTGATAATTTATTTTTCTTGGAAAATCAACGTTTCCTTTTAGGGTTTCGTACCCGAAAAGTAACTAACGGTACCCGTTTACTAAGCCTCCGCTGTCCGTCCGTCCGTCTGTCTGTCAGTGGGCTGTATCTCATGATAGGTAATATAGATAGACAATTGAAATTTTCACAGAATGTGTATTTCTATTGCCGCTATAACAACAAATAATAGATTTAAAAAAATAAAGGGGCCCCTACTACGATGCTACTTAACCCTACATCGTTTACGGCTTTATTTTACTTTACAGAATTGTACGGCTTAGTTTTGGATTACAACGAACCTATATTTACTCAGAAAGTTAAAAAGTAGCAAGTAACACTCCATCAGCATTGTAAGTTTTTATACCTACCTTTTTGTACATTGTAAGTAACATGTGCTGATGGAAAAGTCTCTCTTTATCTCTTTCAAATAATAATGACCTTGCTTTACTTCATTATTATAATTTATGGAGTAAAGCTCACATGCAAAGCTTCTCCTGAAATTCAATATCCATCATGTATTGTAATAGGTAAAAGCTTTGTCCGGCTGGTCATACACGCATGCTCGTGGCTCGTTATTGATGACGCGGCCATCGACGCGCCCATATCGATCTAATATCAATAACCTATCGACAAAAAGCCTCTTCGATACGATATAGGTAATTTTAATTTCAGTATGCCAGGGAGTGGTCAAGTCTGTAGCCCTATTCTGGAACTCACTTGTTATCTGTAAGAGATTTTAATAATAATATGTTAATGTTTTTTTTTATATTATTTTTTGGAAGGAATATTTAAAAATATAATTGTTTTGCATAGAAATAAATAAAGAAGATATTAATGCACTTGATTTCTTTTAAAGGGTTTTTCGTGTAATAAAATGTTTACTGGTTTTCTAAATTGAATTCTTCAAAAAAAAAATACTTTCATCGTTTATTCATAATCATTTTGTTTTTTACACTGACATGACAAAAGAGTCGCAATAAGGTAAGTTTCATACACGAACAAGAATAGATCAAACTCTGAAACTGACTTTTAATTAATAACCATGCCAGCATATTGCGGGGAAGGAACAAATAATGCAAATAACTACTCCTTTAATCACGCAAACAGTTCCCCAACGAACAACTTCAATTCAAACACGACTGGTGAAACAGTTCATATGTAGCACATGCTTTCTGAACAAAATTTTGCATAAATACAGCACTAAACACCGACATAATGATATTTCAAAAACATCATCAATATTATGATGAATACCTACATGATAACTAGAATATAGCAATTACACTGCCCTTAACAAAAATAAATATGTCTACTATGACACTGCACTGATAAAGCCCTTACTTCAGTGCAAAAAAAAAACACTGCAACTAATTGCAAACACATCCGTCTATAAAAATAAATAAAATTGAAGTGTCTGTTTGTAATTTCAAAATAACAGCTTTTTACTGAATGCATTTAACAAAAAAAAAAAAACGTTTTTTTGTTATTTTTGTCTCTCTGTCTGTCTGTTTGTTCCGGCTAATGTACGAAACGGCTGGACCGATTGTGACGGATTTTTTACTGACACATAGCTGATGTTATAAGGAGCAACTTAGGCCACTTTTATTTAACACAAGGGGATTAGTGTAAAAAAACATACAAAAATTTGTATAAAAAATTGCATAAAAAAATTTGTAGAGATATAAAAAATTCTAGGCCTTTGTCCAGCAGTGGACGTCTTTCGGCTGAAAAGATACTGATAAATAAAAAAATCACGCAGACGAAAACTTGTGACCAATATGACAAACATATGATCAACAACAGGTATGATGACAAATACATGATAAATATAACTAACACCCTACAAGATCTATTATTAAGCCAAGAACCATAAGCTTTTCGATACGGAATAGAGCCCGAAAATCTCTAAATAGGGCAAACCACTCAACTTATATTGTTCCGCGAACTCTAATTATTATTAATGATAGCGCACGCTTATGAAAATTCCGACGTGAAGAAAGGTTCTACGTATTAAAAGGACGTAGGTACCTATATACAGTATTAATCAGAAGGTGACGACATGGTTTGTGATTCGTCACCTTTGGCTGAGGCACAATATCGACTTTTTGGGATTTTCCATCAGGAATTTCTGAGTAGCAGCCACGGAGTCTTGCGCCCGGTTGATGGCAATAGACTCGCCCTGTGTTACAAGGGACTTAAATATAAACTGGAGAATTGTTGGTATACTATTAGGTACACGTCTGCCTTCGGGCATTACAGGCGTGATGTTAACTTCATAGACTGCCTAGTCTTTCTATACTATGTTGAGGTCGGCTTCCAGCCTAACCAGATGCACCTGAAGAATACCAGATTTTACATGGAGCGACTGCCTATCTGACCATAACCCTGTTACTGGGCACATAATACGACAGCCCTTGGTAAGACTGGTTGTCATTGTCAGGCTTTCGGCTCACTGACCTCCTGTAACATTACTTACACACGCAGAAAACTCGGTATGTAATGGTAGTATATGTCGGATATGTCAGGATTTACTCCGTTAGGCTTGTACATCATTTGGGCAGACGATGGGTTTCGTGCTATGAAAACACACTGGGTGCGATACACTGTTTCTAGCAAAACTAACGAATTACTTGAGATTACAATTTAACACAATAACACGGAGCACAATGAATCGGGTACAGTTCCATGACGTCTCAACTCCGCCGCGATCAGACATGGAATGTCGCCCCCGCCTCGAGTTGAACATCAGGGCTCTGTAGAACCACGCTGTGGTGTGGGTAGACTTGTAAGTAGGTCGCGCGACGTCACCACCAGTGCACTTGCGATTCATTTTATGTACGTACTAATGACTGGGATCCGACATATATATGTAACGCTGCTTAACCTTTAAGAAAAACTCCTGCTTGCAAGAGCTCCTTTCCAACATCAGCCGTGTTTAAATCAAATCATAGAGAATATTATACTATTAAAGCAATTATGTGTAAATTTATCTAAACACTGAACAAACTTGAGAACTAACAGTAGGTAGCGTCGGTAAATCTA
Source organism: Noctua janthe (assembly GCA_910589295.1). Lineage (NCBI taxonomy): Eukaryota > Metazoa > Arthropoda > Insecta > Lepidoptera > Noctuidae > Noctua > Noctua janthe. The sequence goes on from OU342561.1 coordinate 9,119,565, forward strand.
AGTATTTCTCAGAATTACCGCCAACACTATTTCGCAAGTATCTAAGTTATCAATAATCACAAATTGGATAAACTAGATTGAAGGAAACATTATCACTACATCGTAGTATTAGATAGTCTCTTGCCATTATTACTGATGATTTTAATAAAAACTTGGACCAATTTAGACCAAAATGGAAAGAGAGAGAGAGAAAGAGTGAGAGTGGGAGTCCAGCTAATTACGCTGCTATTATGCCTTAGGCGCGATTTATACAAAAACGGCGTAAGGTGAAGGCGTGGTGCAGGCGCAGTGCAGGCTTGGAATTTATAAATAATCGAAAGAACGGCGCGCCACTTGTGTGTAATTCACGTCACAAGTCGCTAACGTAATTTTTGTATGAAAACGTTTTGAAGCGGCAACATGCCTGCGCCGCGCCTTCACCTTACGCCGTTTCTGTATAATTCGCGCCTTATAATAACTCGACTCGTTTTCATTGTTCGTTCCGGTCAAGGTTAATAGTTTTCGGTAGAAAAACCCTGTAATCTGTGACCGTTAGCTGATACTGGCTATACACTTTGTATAGGTACAAATCAAAAAAAGAAAGAAAATGGCTGTTATTTTTCACCGCCATTTTCTTATACTTACATAAACCGTATTTACTATAAAGCGATTGCAAAGATTATTTTTAAATACTTTTGAATATCATAATATTTGAAATTGTTAAAATTAAAATAACCTTACCTAATTTTAAATCAAATACAGAAATTCGTATTTAACTTTATGACAGCACAGTTTCTGAGAAAGATTTCATTATAGTGTCTTTGGATAAGACAAAACAAACGAATTAAAGATTATTTTGCAAACGCCTTAAAATCTAAGATTAAAGTTATAAAGATTATAAACTTACAAAATGTAAATAAGAAAAGGCAAAACTTTATTTAAATAAATAAAATGTCATCATCATCACTGCCTCGTTGGTCTAGTGGTCGCAAGCGTGACTGCTGAGCATATAGTCCTGGGTTCGATTCCCGGGTCGGGAAAATTGTTATTGGGTTTTTTCATCAGGAATTTCTCAGTAGCAGCCACGGAGTCTGGATTTGTGCCCGGTTGATGGCTTGAACGGGTGGCAAACATAACTGGCAAAATGTGTGTGTACTATGAGGTACACCTCTGCCTAACCCTTTGGGGATTACAGGCGAGACGTTATGTTTATCTCATCATCTAGTAATACTTATCTCTCGACTGTATGATTGATTCAGATTCAGAGGATAAATATTTCACACGAAGAAATCTGACCTTTTGAGCCTGACTAAAGGATCATGACGACTTCAAAAGGTTAAACCGGTTGTCGGATTGTCGTCTTTCGACTGCGGAGTTCGGTACGACTTTCGTTGCCATGACAACCGAGGCTGACCACCTGATATGTTGTTCGGGACACAGAGACGCTTCGATATGAATATAAGCGCTGTTATTTTACTTCTCCCTTGCATTGATGTCAAAACCGCAGTGACCTTTATGCTCCTAATAATAAGCTTATTATCAGGTTACTGTCATTGACAAGCTTGTATAAATCACTAGCAACTATAATTCACTCGCGTTAATTTAGCATTTGACAATCAATTCGAGTTGTATTCTGCTTGTAATAATATAATTCAATCATGATTCGAAAGACACGTGGCGCCATCTATAATCATAAGAACGTTATAGTTGTATTTCCTCGGGAACAGTACTTTTTTTCGGAATGAAAGGTACCCTATGTCCGTTTTTGTACACCTGACAACGTATATGCAAAATAACAGGATGATCGGTTCAGTGGTTTAGACGTGAAAAAATAACAAACAAACTTACTTTCGCATTTATAATAAAGGGTGTAAATAGAGCCTTAACGAAGCCGAAAGGCACTTGTTCTCCCCGTCTTTGCGATTATTTTTTTGTTCTAGACCATACCTGAGAACCTTCTAGTTACGGAGATATTGGGGGCCAAAGTTCCAACTTTTTCCCATTTTTTTTTTAAATACATGTTTTTAATGTAAGATTTTTAAAAATTTAAACACCTCCACAACCCCTGTAATATTCAATCCATCCATAAGCACAATGCTTTGAGTGCGTTCAATCGAGTCCTACCGTAAAACGTGATTTTTCAGCCCAAAAAAAGTCGTGTCCCAGCAATAATTTTTGCGAAAAGTTACTTAGTTTGATGTACAGAACGACGGCTTCGTGAAGGATGAAGGATCTGTTTACCCTGTAATATTAGTTAGATTAGTTAGGATTAGGATTGGATAATAATCATAGTTTTTGTGACGTTGGGTAATTGTTGGACTACAGCTGTCAGAGGTCTGTAAAAGGACTATTGCTGTCTACTGAAACTCAAGCCCTTCTTCAAATCAACTAATCCTTTTGTTATGATACAATAACAATGAATTACTAAATAAATTGAGTTAAGATCTTATAATACTTATTCACATCAGTCGGGCCAATTAATATTGAGTAATCGCTTTATTGCTAGCAAGAGTAACAAGTAAATTAATCCGATCTACAATCAAACTCTAATTGGCATCTTATTACCTACTGCAGATTAAAACAAAGTACAATTAACAGCTAAAGCCGATCCATAATTCTAAACATTGAAAGCACTTCGTATTGGAAGTAGTCTATAGAAGAAACTGAAGCATTTTTCATTTAAAAATCATTTATGAAGCTTATTGTTATGTTCATTGTACATAATTATAAGTAGTGTTACTTTTTTTAATTGAATGACCTAAGTTTAAGCACCTAATAAAATTGCTTACGTAGAATCAATTTATATTCTTTTTTCGCAATTTTTTGATAAACGGAATAATATACATAGTCCCAAACATAACAAAACAAAACATCACGCCAGTAATCCCCGAAGGGTTAGGCAGAGGTGTACCTAATAGTAGGTACACCGACATTTCACCAGTTATGTTTTAAGTCCCATGTAATAGAGGGCAAACCTATTATCATCAACCGGGCTAATATCCAAACTTGCTGTGAAATTCCTGATAGAAAAATCCAATAACACTTTGCCCGACCCGGGAATCGAACCCAGGACTTCATGCTCAGTAGTCACGCTTGCGACCACTCGACCAATGAGGCAGTCATAGATACATAGTCTCTAAATCATAAATCCAGTTTTAAAATGCACTAAGAATACTTTTTGCGATCAGAATAATAGTAGCACAATGAACGTATTTTATTTTACTAAAGTACTGTAACACCCTTACATTTACCCAATACACGTGTTCAATTAAGAGGCGAGCCTTTTACCATATATCGGTAACAAAATCTACTAACGAGTAATAAGAATCTAACAAATAGGTACGCAATATCATTGGCTTATCCCCTCTTTGAACATTCAATGTTGGACTGAAACTGGTTGTTTTAAATAACAAAATCTTCTCGCTGTATTTTTCTTTTGTCTGGTGATTGCACCACTGCTGTGCTTGGATGGGATTTCATGTAGCAGATCAATGAGTAGATATGAATCCAAAAACAAAATATTTTATTTCACATTGGCCTACTTGGGCACTTATAAAAAGTCAAGAAAAGGTGCACTGTTCGGGTTGGTCGTTTTCTATGGAAAAGAACCGTCAAGAAACTCCACGGTTACTCTTTTAAAATTATTTGGTTTTACAGTATTATCATGTTACAGTATTAGTACTTAGGTATGGGGGGACAACGTAGAACCGACAATAAGTCGTTGGTTACTACATAAAAAAATTTTAAAAAAAAAAACTTAACAAGCATCTGGGAATCTCAACGCCTACAACGTTCACACATTCACAAATATCCGGACTAGAAAAGACAGACAGATAAACTGATATTCTAAAAGTGGTGGAAAAGTCAAAAAGCTATGGAACTAAAATAGGCTACCGAAAAACGTACCCACATGGTATCCCGTAGATAATCGTAATAAAAATGGTTTGAAACCGATTGCCACTTGTTTGTCCTCTGATTGGTAACAATTTTGGGTCGCTCCCATTAGCCATGGCCTTCAAAATTACTTTCGATAAGCAGCATAGCATAATCAGCCAAATGTTCCCACTACTGGGACCCACGACCTTCCCTCTATGAGAGGGAAAGGGCTATAATCCACCACGCGAGCCTAGTGCGGGTTGGTAGATGTCACATGTCTTCGAATTTTTTGGTTCTAGGATATGCCGGTTTCCTCACTCTGTTTTCCTTCACCGTTCTAGAGAGCAGTGGTGATGAAATAAATTACATAAAATAATGCACCTGCCTGGGATCGAACCCACAACCTACTGTTCGTAAGTCGGTTCGTAACCAAAAAAAAATGTGGCTGTTCTATACACCGCTCCAGTACCTACCCCTTCAGGACATACAGGCGCAATGTTTATGTTACATTATCCTTTGTTGTTTCAGATGCCTGGCCTCTTATAAGATCCTAAGCCTTATGCAACGTACTCTTCCTTCGTTCAGAATATGTATAAACACTGAAATCGGCTTATAAAACATCTAGCTTTTCTCGACATTCACGTCATTTTCCAAAGGAAATCATGTAAATAGAGTCTGTTTTTGTATATAGAGTGTATGCACAAAAAAAAAGAATATAACAATACCTTATATTTACTGCATGCATATAAAAATAACGATGAATATCAATCCAGTTATAAAATAGAAACCGCTTGGGAGTTTCCGCCATATTTTTTCAAACTTTTTACGCATATTTTCACTGTAGGTCGAATAGCAATCCTTGCCGTACCAAAAAAATTTAAAACTCAATTTTGACGGGAGTCGAATTTTTATTTTATTTATTTTTTAGAAAAGGTGATTTTTACTTATCATCTAGGTGTATTCTGCCGTATAAAGTAAGTAAATTCCACTATGTTCACGGTTAACCACTTTTCAACATTATTTTACGTTTTGTATGGTTATCGAGCTGGTCCAAAGTGCGTATTTTACATTGTGGCTTTTCAACTTCATAAAAATGGGTGAAAAGTGGTATATCGCGAACTTACCGACTTACCTATTTAAAATAACCGGCCAATTGAGAGTCGGGCTTGCACACACAGGGTTCCGTATCACGAAATAATTGTTAACAATATACCTAACGCTTTTTTTTTTTTTTGGATGGGAAATCATCAAATAACCCCCCCCCCCCCCACTCTGGGCGGAGCGGAAGGGAGTGTCAGACTTGTACTGACTAAAACCCATCCATGTTCCTTCTTTGCCCTTTGTGTTCCAGGGCCACGGTGTCTCTTTCGAACAGTCCCGCAGACCCCTCTTCCGCCTTACGTGATGAAGATTATTTAATGTTTTATTTCGATATAAACTCATCATGAAATTCGCAAAGTCAATTTAATGTCGGACATAAGTGATAATGCTTAAAGTAATGTATTTAAAGGCTCTTAACCTTGTTTCATTTTTATAAAACGTTTCGTCCGTTATACAAAAATCTGACGAAAGTCTACAAATTAATTACTTTTAGATATATGTAAACCCTCTTGTTGTTTCCTTGCGTGATCAAATTAGAAATGAGGACATCAGCAGGAGAACCAACGTGAAGAATGACCAAAGTTAAGTGGCAGTGGGCAGGGCACATTGCTCGCAGAACGGATGGCCATGCGGACCCCTACTCGGTTGCTGACATCTCTTTGAGGCGCGCGTGGAACACGAACGCGCCGTCGACATGGCCTGTCGTCATAAGACGGCCGGACGGCGAGCTAGCCCATAACTCGCCGTCCACAGGCCCGCGCCTACGGTGGCCGGGAGCCACCACGTGACCCCCGACGCCCAGGGCGTCTCCCGCGGCGGCTGGGACGTGAGGTTCTTTCCCTCTCACGTCCCGCCACCTCCTTCACTAGCATGACTGCTTCACAGAAGGTGGTGACGGCTTCCCATTCCCTCTCGCTCCGGACCATGGCTTGAACCAGGGCCGGACACGAGAGATCGCCGCCGCCAATCGCCGCTACAAGGACACGGTGGTGCTCCGCCCAAGCGGGGCAGATCTCTACGGTGTGCTCCACCGTGTCCTCCAGACGATCCTCGCAGTGGAAACACCCGGGCGTTTCCTCCCGCCCGATTCGGTGCAGGAACCTCCCGAAACAACCGTGTCCGGTGAGGATCTGCGTCAGGCGGTAGGTGAGGGCACCGTGGCGCCTCTCTAGCCACTCCTCAAAGAGGGGACTTATCGCCACTCCATGTCACCATGAGATCACGCCGGAGGTCCGCTGAGCGGCAATTTGCCGCGGCAGCGGAGTTTCCCCCCGACGTAGTGCCTCCGCGCGCCATTCATGCAGGCGCGCGAGGACTATCGCCTCCAGATCCCATGGCGGCAATCCGGCAAGGAGGCTAGCCGCCTCGCCGGAGATCGTGCGGTACCCCCGGATTAGCCTTATGGCTATCACCTTTTGGGGCGCGTTCAGGTAGTGGGCGGCTTGCCGCCTCAAAGAACGCGCCCACACCGGGGCCCCGTAAAGGGCCATGGACCGCACGACCCCCGCGTATAGCCTCCGGCAGGAGGCGTTTGGACCCCTCAGGTTGGGCAAGAGCCGCTTGAAGGCAGCCCCTGTCCGTTCCAGTTTGGGAGTCAAACGTCGGAAGTGCTCCACGAAGTTCCACCGGCTGTCGAGGACGAGTCCTAGGTACTTCAACGTCGACCCGACGCCGATGGAAACCCCTCTTGCCGTCAGTAGGGATCCCGACGGTGGCGCATTCCGAGGCCCATGAAAACACATGGCCTCGGACTTGTGCAATGCCACCTCGAGACCCAATTGCCGGATCCTCTCCACGACTATCGCAACCCCGCGTGTCATGTTTTCGGCCGCCGCCTCGTGCGACCTCCCTTGTGCCAGTACCAGCGTGTCGTCAGCGTAGTGGTAGGGAGGTCGGCGCGCAGCACCCATTCGTAACCGATGTTCCACAGGGCCGGTCCCAGAACCGATCCCTGTGGAACACCGCACGACATCTCTCGCCGGTTCCATTCTCCGCTCCGACCGGGGTAGATGACGGCCCTATCCGTAAAGTAGTCCCCGACTACACGACGAAGGTAGGTTGGCACCCGGTGATACCGGAGTGCCTCCCTAATGCAGCTCCAGGGCATGGAGTTGAAGGCGTTGCCGATGTCAAGAGACACCGCCAAGACGACCCCACCCCGGGACACCGCGTCCCCCGTCGTGAAGGCTCTCACGCGCATGATGGAGTCCACCGTGGAGCGCCCCTTGCGGAAACCAAACTGGTGTTCCGCAAGATCCGGCCCCATCCCCACAAGGTGCCCGGCGAGGCGGTTGGCAATGACTCTTTCGAAGAGCTTGCCCACCTCGTCGAGCAACACGATGGGCCGGTATGCGGACGGAGAGTCCGCAGGGCGCCCGTCTTCCAACGAAGCGGAAACTGGCCTCTCTCCAAGCATGCGCTTACGAGCCCTTCCAGTCGGGGCCCGAGAGCCTCAGAGGCCAGGACCCAGGCTTTGCCAGGCAAGCCATCGGGTCCCGGGGCGGTGTTTCTGGTTTTCAGCCTGCGTACCGCCACTCTCAGGTCTACACCAGTCACCTCCGGAACGTCGTCATCGTCATCGGTGTGGTCCGCTTCCGGCACCGCACGCGGCGGCGGAGCCATAGGCGGGGGAGGATGCTCCCCTCGCGAAGGGAACAGAACGCTCACCACGTCCTCCACGAGCTCAGGCCGGAGACTCTGCGTTAGCGGGGGGGTAAGGGCGCCCCCACGGATCTCCGTTCAGAGACTCCAGCATCTGGTCGCGGGCCAAATTCTTGGCCTGCCGGAAAGCCTCTTGGAGGGCGGTCTTCGCCGCTCTGTACCCCTCGTACAGCTCCGCCTCAATGGCTGCCGCATCCGGAGGGCGGATGCGGAGCCTACGATGCCTGGCGTACAGGCGCCGCGCGGCAACGCACGCCTTGCGCAGAGACGTCAGCTCTCGCGACCACCAGTACACCTGACGCCGGGCGCTTCCTGGCCGAACTCGGGGCATTGCCACGTCGCAGATCTCGGACATGGCCTCCTGGAACCAACCCGCCTCGTTGTTGATGTCAGCAGGCCTGACTGGTGATGACACCCAGGCCTGCACGATCGAGGCTTCCAGGAGGAGCTCCCGGTCCAGCTGCTTCAGCGCCCATCGCGGACCACTCGGGGCCTGTAGGACCGGCACGCTTGAGGACTGGGTGGAGACGTCGAACCGGATGTACCGGTGGTCGGAATAGGTCTCCACCCCCTCCATGACGCGCCAGTCAACGACACGCGGCGACAGAGCGGGGCTGGCGAACGAGATGTCCACCACCGACTCGCCCCGCATCCGCACGCACGTGGGGACAGACCCCCGATTTAGGACGACCAGGCCTGTCTCCAGAGCCCAGTCCTCCACCATTCTACCCCGCACGTCCGTGTAACGAGAACCCCAAGCCAAGTTCTTGGCATTGAAGTCCCTGAGCACAAGCACGGGGAGGGAATGGCTTCCGATGACGACACTCAACTCCGTGAGGGAGTTGTGGAACTCGGCGAGAGTTCGGCTCGGGGAGAAGTAGACTCCCACTACAACGATCTCCCCGAACCGTGCTGCTACGCACCCCTGACCCTTCCTGACACTCTCAAGGGTCGGGGTACCGGCGGCGACCGACGCAATTAAGGTCACTGAGCCGCTAAGGTCCTCCACCCAGTCATCCATGGGCGGGACAAAGTACGGCTCAGCGACCACGGCGATGTTAATCGACCACTGCGCCATGCTCTGGAGCAACAGATCCTGAGCGCAGGCGCAGTGGTTGATGTTCGCTTGGAGAAGGCGTAATGGGGCCATTACTGGCACTCCATTTCAGCCCCCTCCCGGGCCCCCTGCGAGGGCCCCGCTGCGGAAGTTGCAGCAGTAGCGGCAGCGGCGGCGACAGTGGCGGCGGCTGCGGTGGTGGCGACGGTGGGGGTTTTGGCGGTGGTGGCGGAGGGCCTTCCCTTGCCCCTGGCCTTGGCGGGAGTACCGCAGGACTTGCTCCCTGCCCGGTGATCAGCCGGCTTGCCAGCTGCCGCACATGCGGCGCAGCGCGGCGCGGCGGAGCAAGCCGCGGCCATGTGACCAGGCTGGCCGCAGCGGAAGCACAGGCCGCTGCGGTCCACCTCCGAGGTGCACCGGACCGACACGTGGTGCCCCACATGGCAGCGGAAGCACCTCAGAGGTCTGGGTTCCAGCAGCTTCACCTGCGTCGAAACCCAGCCCACCAAGAGCCTTCGGCCCTCCACAATGACTTTCGCCGCCGTCACAGGGCAGCTTACCGTTACGGTTCGCATGCCCGACAGGTCCGGACGTAAGGTGCCTGCCTTGACTTGCTCGGCAGGGCACCCACCGGTCCTGGTGACGGCGGCCACCACCTCCTCCTCGGTCACCGAGTCGTCCAGACCCAGGATGCGCAGGTCTGCGCATTTGACGGGCCTGGACACTCGGGCCTCGTCCGCATTTAGGGACGCTCTAAGCTTTTCAGCCAGAGCGTCAGCGGACGAGCCACGGGTTTCGCCGAGGATTTCCAGCACTCGAGCCCCTGTTGCGGTGACTCTAAGCCGGAGGCCCCCGGCGATCCCGAGCTCCCCGAGATCCACCATCGTCTTCGCCTTAGCGAGCACGTCGCGATAGGTCACGCCCCTCTTTTCCGCCTCCGGCTGTAGTGTTATCACTACAGCTGCGGTCTTCGGGGCGCTGAGCCTAGCAGCGCCATTCCGCTTCTTTTCTTGGCGCTTCCGCTCCCGCTTCCTGGCCTTTTTGGCCGCCCTTCACTCCCTCGCTCTCTCTCCGGCCACCTGCCACCCGGTCTCGGCCACGGATGGCTTAGAGGGCGGGGGGGGCGGCGGTGGTGGCTGTCTCGCGGCTAGCGCTGGCACATTCGCCGCCTTGCCCTTCTTGTGGGCCGCCGCCTTGCCCTGCCTCAAGGCCGCCGCCCCCCCAACCGGGGCCGATTTAGCCGGAGCCAGCTTTCCAGGAGCCGACGTAACCCTGCCGGAGGGCTGGCTGGACGGCCCCGGTGCGGAAGCTGCAGCAGCCGCATATGTGGCCGCCCTCGGGCCCGAGGGCACCTTGTTTGCCGCCAAGGGGGGGCGCAGAACAATGCCCTCCAGGACGGAGAACCGCGCTTGAAAGGCAGCCAGCTCCTGCCGAACCAGGTTCAGGACCTGGTTCTCCACCGGCACGGCCTGGCTTGGTCGCTGCTGGCCATTTTGGGGCGCCTCGCGAGAGCCGGACTCACGCAGACTGGCCAAGTCTGCTCGGAGCCTCCTGTTCTCCTCTTGGAGAAGCTCCGTGGCGGCCGTCAGTCGAGCGACCTCCGCCCGCAGTTTGACCATGCCGTCTGGCGGGGGCGCCGCATATCTGGCCTCCGCGCCATGATAGAGGCGACCGCTGAGGGTATAGCCCTTTGCATGGTGGAGGGCTTTTGCTTGTAGGAGACAGCCCTCAGCGCCGCCTCCACCTCCTTCGCAAGCCTTACGCTCCGCTTCGGAGCCACCCCGTGACCAGCAGCCACCCCCGGGTGGCGTGCCTCCGCGGCAAGCCGTGCCGACCTCTCGGTGGCAGAGAGGCCTCTCCCCTTGCCGCGGATCCCGCCACGCTTGCTGGTGGGGATCTTGCGAGCCGAAGCCAGCTCCCCCTCTGATGACGAATCTCGGTCGCCTACCGGCCTGGACTGCTTGCGAAGGAACTCCCTGTTCCCCGCAGCAGCCCCGGGCCTCCCGCGGGTGCTCTCTGAGCCTCCCGCGCTCACATCGCTGGATGCAGCGCCGGACTCCGACCCCGCATCCCTCTCCTCCCTTCCTTCGCCGTTATCGGCCGTGTCTTGGGTTGTCATTGATTCAATCATCATACAGTTCCCACGAGTATGGGGGAAACAAAAAGTCCATCTGGGCAGTGCCCCCTGTACCCAGATAAGCCATAGCCAGGCCCGGCAGTGGTTCGCACTAGCGACTGATTTTCCAAAGGAACCCGTCAGCCATACATCTCCTCGCGGTGCGCCGCCGCTTGAGATTCGGGGTAACTTTTTATAGAGGTTTTCTACCTCGTTTTCCGGGCGGTTAAGCCAAGACTCGGTCCCAATCGAAGCCGCGAGACGTGTTCCACGACACTTCGACGGTGGGATTACGATATCGACGGGGACAGTGAAGGACTGCATCTTTCACTGTCTGCTCGGAGGCAGGGTAAGTGCACACCGAGCCCGCCCTAGCTCCTCCGCTGTGCCCTCTGCTTTTCAGAGGGTCACACGGAGCAACGCCCCCTAAGTCCAAGATGGACCCCTCCCATGTCAGAATATTAGCCATGGACAGTAACATTCCCCGAGGAATAAGAATCTCTTCCGATTCCTCGGGGAAGGATACTGCCCACGCCCAGGGTGCACCGGCCCAGCAGCTGCTATTCCCTCACACGCTATTACTGCACACGAGGAGGAATTCTGACAACGCACCCCATATACTTAACGCTCATGCATGCATTTTGATAGTATGTTAATATCAAATCTTATTCAAACCAATTATTGATGAAAGTTCTTTTTACGTTCTACAAACCTACATTGTTTTTTTTTTTTAATTTTTCTCCTCTAACTTTAGAAATTAGAAGGGGACACAATTTTGACGGCTTTAGAAGCGAATATCTCATCATCTATTGACTTAAGAAAAACAGTATATTTAAAACCTCGATATCATTTTTTAAGAGCTAACGATTAGCACCACACACAATTATTATACCACTTCCATACACAAGTAGATAAAATTAAAAGAATCTAAACTAATTTATTTTATAACTCTACAGTAAAGGAATCAAAAACCAACGGCCCTATTAATATTTTATTGGAGAGACTACCCGCTATCCAAAGAGAAAAAAGAAAAACAGTGTAAATCCGACTTCCGGGCCTGCTGCCAACTCGATTCGCATTGCAGAAAGATGAGCTATAAGATTGTAATGGAACAAGATATAGAAATGAACTGAAAAGTGAACATGCCTCGTTCTCTGGTCTGCCACATGTCATGAGCAGTGATATAGTGTTTTGCAGGCTTTCGATATATTATTTCGAACAATTTTTTCTAGTTTAATATACTTGGGACTCTCATTATATCTCATACACGAAATATGACCGTGGACAACGCGAAAGGAGTATGTAGGGATCGTAGCAGGAGGCATTCTGTAGTTTCTGCCGAGCCCCCAATGGGAAATAGGAGTTTATAAGATTTTAAACTTTCATGGTCACTAAAATTATTATAACTAGAAGACGGGATATTTACCATGTTTATTGTTTTCTTTGAGTTCCCGATATTTCGGCGCTGTTGCAAGCACCATGATCAAGGATAAACTGAAGTTATTGCGGGTGGGTGTTTATGAGCAGACAAATCGGTCTACATAGGGTAGACCGATTTGTCTGTTCTTGTTCGTTTTTTGCACTCAGTACCGCTACCACTGTCACTCACAACTCGATTCTGTTCCCGACACACTAAACTCACTGTGTCTGCTCGCGAACTTTTTTCGGCACTATTCCGCTTTTTACACAGCTGGACCACTGGTTTCCAGGCTTTCGACAGTTGAAACCCATCCTCCCGAATGAAGTTCATATATTTGGTGATCTCAATGGCTTCTCTAACGAGTCTAGGAACCCGCAATAACTTCAGTTTATCCGTGATCATGGTGCTTGCAACAGCGCCGAAATATCGGGAACTCAAAGAAAACAATAAACATGGTAAATGTCCCGTCTTCTAGTTATAATAATAATAGGAGTTTATTTCATCATCTGCCTAGCCTTTTCCCAACTATATCGGGGTCGGCCTCCAGTCTAACCGGATGCAGCTGAATACCAGTATTTTACATGGAGCGACCGCCTATCTGACCTCCACAACCCAGCTAGTACTGGATCCCTGGTTCAAGCCATGGTCCGGAGCGAGAGGGAATGGGAAGCCGTCACCACCTTCTGTGAAGCAGTCATGCTAGTGAAGGAGGTGGCGGGACGTGTGAGGGAAAGAACCTCACGTCCCAGCCGCCGCGGGAGACGCCCTGGGCGTCGGGGGTCACGTGGTGGCTCCCGGCCACCGTAGGCGCGGGCCTGTGGACGGCGAGTTATGGGCTAGCTCGCCGTCCGGCCGTCTTATGACGACAGGCCGTGTCGACGGCGCGTTCGTGTTCCACGCGCGCCTCAAAGAGATGTCAGCAACCGAGTAGGGGTCCGCATGGGCCGATGCCTGCCAGAGCTGCGGGACTGTTCGAAAGAGACACCGTGGCCCTGGAACACAAAGGGCAAAGAAGGAACATGGATGGGTTTTAGTCAGTACAAGTCTGACACTCCCTTCCGCTCCCGATTTCCCATCCAAAAAAAAAAAAAAAAAAAAAAAGCTAGTACTGGATAATACGATACCTCTCGGTAAGACTGGTTATCAGACTTTTTGGGCCACTGACTACCTGTAACGACTGTCAAAGATCTACAGATGACATTCGGGACCAACAGCTTAACGTACTTTCCGAAGCACGGAGGATTCTCGGTATGTAATTGGCGGTCACCCATCTACAGACCAACCTAGGCGACGTAACCTAAAGATCGACCCGAGCGGCTGTTACTATTTAGACACTATTACCTATTTTATTTATGTTAGTTTATTTATGTATCTTATATGCGTTGTGGTTATACTCCGGGGATCTCCCTTTATTGATCAGCAGATAATAGCACATGTCACTAGTCTTACCCAGGAACAACGCGGTTATGGAGGTCTGACAGGCAATCGCTCTATATAAAATATTGGGATACAGCTGTATCCTGTAAAACTGAAAGCTAACTCCTACATAGTATTGAAAAGCCTAGTCAGCTGAAGATGCCCTCATATAGGTACTTTGTAGTTATACGAAATGCATATAGTACCCACAGAATACATATGATAAGACAGTTATTCTTTATGTCCATTCCGTAGTACCATACCACACCTTTGTAAAACAGTTCATTATTCATATACAACATTATTTTTAGTATATGCGAAATCTGAATCTTTGTTCAGAGTAAATAACTGAATCGATTCCAATAATTTTTAAACCATGTTATATTTTGTCCCAAAAATATTTAAAAAGGCTACAAGTTGGACACCAAGCGACACTAAGTACCTATCACAATCATTTAGGTACCTACTGCCAAAAAATAATGTTGTATAACATAGTGTTCAGAATAAGTTTTTGAAATGGAACTGCAAGGCAAAAAAACTAAACAAAAACAGACAAAACTGGTCAAAGCAGTTGTGAATTTGTTTACAGGCAAACCTTAAACAAAGTTTTCTCCAAAAATCAAGCAAAGAACTAAATTACTTATCATTCGTGCTAACTAGTGGGTAACTAGAATATTCAGTAATTTACCTTCATTCATATTTTATAGTACTTATGTCCTATAATCTATAGAAAGAATAACTACCTCGCCTTCGACCCTTATTACCAATTTGTCACCTTACACATAAGCACATCATTATTTTTGGCTTAAGTACGTTCTAACTGCCTCAAAATTTTCTGAATTTCTAAACATTCACCTTTTAGAATACCACTTTTGAAAGCCGTCATTAAAGTAACGAAAGTACCCAAATAATGCCGTAGTAATGACCTATTAGTGTTTGCAAAAACGGTAATTTATTGTGTTTATTGTATTGAATTTTATTGTGTTTGTATCTTCTAACTATATTTTACAACAATAATGATTGACCAAAGCTAAATTAATTTACATTAAATCACTTATAAAATAACCTTGTTGAGCATCAAAACCACAAAGTAGGTAAATATTTACTTCGTCATCAAAACGCAGCGACGTGACGCTCGACACGACAAAAACAATAGCCAAAACTCGAGCAAATTCGTGAGCGCCTTTACAAGCGTGAACACTTAACTCCAATGATAATTTCATATTCGATAAAACAACTCTGAGGAATTTAACCAATTAGTATTATAACAATTTCCACGTAACATTGTTTGACAGAGGAATTATAATTACCGCTGAAAACCTTCCGCGGAATGTCCTTAAGAAATTTCAAATTACATCATACAACTTTACCTTAGACTTGGCGGACTAAATCAATAAGTTTAATTTCTGTTTCAAAGTTATATTCTTCAATTTGTGAATAATTACAGGGAGGCCCCGCTTCTATCTCCCTTTATCAAGTTCTCAAACGTGACCAGTTTACTAGGTTACATAGTCATTATGACAAAATTAGAAGTTACGATATGGCTTCCTCAATATTATACAAATGGTTGTCTACTAATTTTCCAGGTGAAGATTGTTCGTTATTAATGTTTTACAGGGAGTCTTTATGAATAGGTAAGTATCTACCAATATATATAACTTTGCAATGTTAATGCTCGAGATATCAAAATATTTGCACTAAAGCTGTGATATACAGTGAAAGTAAAGCAACAAATGACTTGGATCATCTTAACACTATTTAGACGGTCCAGCTTTTAGCGTTGTTTTACACAAGGTGGAAAGGATACCGACTGCAACGGTTACCACGTATTCAGTACCCCGCCACTTAGAAATTTTTCATCGGTAATATTTTTTTAAAACAGCTGTTCCATACATTTTGACCGTGTAGGTATTGCAGTTATGTAGGAAAAAGTGTTTTTTAAATAAAAATTTATTAATTTTAAACAAAAAGTATCAATATGCCTAAATGATTATCAGAGCTTGTTCTTCATGTTGAACTTCTCTTCATGTGAAAAAGCCTTTGCTTGGCACTGGGAAGTATAAGCTGAAATTAATATCCACTAACCTTCTAAAAACACTCATTAAAATAAATTAGCCTACCACACAAAAGACAGACTTAATACATTTACATACTATGGCATAGTGAGAAAATCTAAGTTACAAGCAACGAATAAACTGCACAGTAACGTGCGCAGTTATCTAAAGTTGTTTGGTGAGAACATAACTGTAGTGCAAAGTTGCACAGAATGCACAGACTATATGTGCAACAGACTACACGAAGCGTACACTACGTAGCACAGAGTACGGCAGATGTGAGTGCGACCAAGTAGATGCGGCGACGACGCCCAACCTCAGCGGGGTTGCTAGCTAATTAAATACGGGATGTAACGCAGTGTTTGTTGTGTAGGGCCGCAGGTGTATTACACTTGTGCAGTTTGTGCATTCTCGAATAATCGTGGGATATATAAAACTAGGCACTTTAGTACACACCTAGGAGAGTGTGTGGATTGATAAAATACACAAATATACTCGTATGCAAGGTACAACAGTTGTCATGAGAGAATTAAAACGAAAACCTAAGTAAAATCAACGACTTAACTTATCACGCGGAATCATACTAAAAATCATCAACTTCAGTATTACAAAAGCAAAATTACATACATTACACGAACAAAAGCGGCTGAATATTTAACAAAATGTGTTCATATACCAACAATATGCGAGATTGAGTATCTGGATGAGTGGAACCGTGGCTTGAACTTATTAACACAGTTGATTGCCGTGGCAAATTGGACGGGGACTTGCATACGCACCGCCGATGTTCCGACATCATAGCTAATAATAGTCTCATGAAAGTCATATATGTGCTTTGCATAATATGGGACTTTGTACACGATGAAACAATAATAACATTATTTGTTATGTCCAATAGGTCAGTTTTGAATACATTATGGGATTTGATTCCATTAAAAGCGCAATGAGCTGTTGAATATTCATGGGGAATTGTTTTACCGTATGGTTTGTTGTTTGTCTATAAAGTAAGTAGCAGTGGCGAAGGTTCCATACAACTCGATTCCTAAAGTTTGTAAGATTCCTAAAGTTGTATTTCATAGTAGTTAACGTTTTCCTTATTCTCGACATTGTATAGTTTAATATTAATTTTAATTCTTTGAAATATTTGTACGCTGGAAACAGGAGAATATTATGGGCATCATATTATGTGTAACACCTATGTAAAAACAATATTCTAGCAAATAAATTTATTATTATTATTATAAAGGATTCCGTTTGAAAATTGGCAGTCAGTATTCTATAGCTTACCTCTTACAAAAATTGACCCTTCGCTACTGGTAAATAGTTTTACAGAAAAGTTTTAGTAGGTAGTTATTGATAACGTAACGTCCTAAATCGTCATTTTTGATATCATGACGATTTTGGAGAAATGTTTGCGCCTTTCAATTTTATTATACCTGACCTTGTTTTTAAATCGTGAGGCAAGGTAACTCCCATTTTGTAGTTATAGGCCAGTCTTAATACGGGTAAGACTATAACTTCAATTTCGAACTGATATAATTATACCTATAGATATTCGAAATAGAGATATACATGACTGTTTCAAATGTTGGTACCAAAACAGCACCAGTTTCGGTTTTAGACCAATTCAATTTAATTTGTCGTCTTATTCGATGTCATTACGCCGGTAGCCGCCGTATCCGTGTAATCTCGCATGTAGGTAATAGTATGTACCGGTACTACGTTAGCAAACGTACGCAATTTCAATCAAGACAACCGCAAATCGATGAATTGGCGGGACTGCGGCAACAGTAGACAATTTACCCTGAATCCAAACTATTTACCTCGGTTTCCAACTTCAATTACGAAAATAAATACCGGATAAAATCGTGAACAAAACACAGAACGGTTGTTTAACATTCACTTAGAATTTTGTTCGAGTCTAATAAAAAAATAATTCCACAAAAGATTCCATCTACATTAATTCCACTTAACTTCGAATCAGAATGTAAGAAGAAAATATCATTTGTCAAATCCCTTCACAACTTACCTTCAGTTACTTCTTATAAATCTGAAATATGTTTTCCATATAACATAAATTATCTCCTTAAGCGTAAAATGAAAGAAGCTGGAGCATAAAATATGTCGTAAAACATGATTCACATGTATTATGTTGGTACTTATTACCGGAGAGCAGATATTATGTTGTATTTTACGAGGCGTAAAATGAACTGTTACAAAAGTACCAGTATTCGCACGTTAACGTGGTTCGCCACCTTATTATAATGCGAACTTTTATAAAGCTGGAATAACAAAATGTTAAGATGTTTTTTCGAATAATAATCACACTAGATTTCGTCCTCTGAAAGACATGGGCGACGAACCCGTACAAAGCATGAACTTGGTGCATTTGAAATGAACGATCAAAATCAAAGCATTTATTTCAAGTAGGCCAGTTACAGGCAATTTTGAATTGTCGTAACAAAGATAACAATGAAATGTAGCTACAGTCCCAGTCACAAGGTATAAAAACTGTGAAAGTACTGTAGTTGCCAACTTCCTAGCGTAGATCTCTATGGAGCAGAACGGGCAAAATCATATTGTCACAATTGATTCGCAGGTGAGAAATCACTGGGTTGCAGATGTAGTCACTAATCCACCTGCTAAAAGTCTTCATCACCTTTTACGACCTCCAAGATAGGGTAAGGCGCCTTAGTGCATGGCTGAAAGCATAGTCTAAGAATTCTAATTAGCGTCCAAACGTCCGAACTAACCCTTCCAGTGACCTACCTCGCAAAAATATGAAAAGAACAAAGCAAGGGCATTTTTGACAAAGCAATAATTAGCAGCGATCCATCGCAACATGTTCGCGTGTAGCATGTAATGGGTTAACTGGCTATTACAAACGTCATCACTAACAAAGGGTTAACGGAGTCAATTAGCCATCGAAAACACCGCCCCGTGACATTTAGAGGCGCTGGGTGGGACTCTATTTGTCATTAATTTAGGGAATGAGGTGACAGAAACAGGGGCGCGGTTTGCGAACAAATTAATATTAGGTTCTGTTATGGAAACGGTCTCACAATAACCTATCTACCTATGACTATAAAGTAGGTTACCGCTAAATTAGCTTTACGTCATAACTAAAGTTAGTCTAGCTAAGAACCAAATTACAGTACCTTAACCTTTCGTAGAAAAAAGTATCGGCTTGTTTTTTCGACGAAACATAATCCCCGGGTTCGTGTGTACGCATTCCTTAAAATAAATAATCCTTTAGAGTGATATTCTATACAGGGGTATACGTCTACCAAACAATGCCGGCTATATTAAAAAATTCTATGCGTTCCAAGCGCTCAAACATGACGAAAACAACCACAATAGGTAACAGATATTCGTGAAAATGGCCGCACGATGTTTCACGGTTTGTCAGACTGGGTTATCTATGTACCAAAATTGCATTCCGAACGCCGTATGATTTTTTTTTGTTTATTTTATCATGTCCAACATCCTATAAAATTTTATCAAAAGGACACGTAACGAATTTAGCTAAATTTCATTCCAGAGCCACTACAACATTGTTGTATAACCGAATGTTTAATTGAACGAAATATCTAGAACGTAAACATTGAACAAACTCCACGTAACATAAACACCGATAGGACATTACGAATGTATTGTGGAAATCACTCACAAACATTAATTAGCAAATTGAACCGAAATCAGTTGACAATTTATCATGCGGAATTTCAGACCACAATTGCAATTGCATCCGGGTGGCAAGTAAATAAAAGCCCACGGCTTCCGCCACGAAAACTGCACACAGAGGGATGCGTTTTGGCACAAATTTTGCATAATAACCTTTGTGATGTTGGCTGCAGGGCGTGAAACTGCGAAATGCCGACGCCTACTAAAACATACGTATATTTAATGTTATTTTATACCTTAGCAGCGATTTTTCTCTTCGTATTCCGTTTTTTTTTAACCAATCAGCCTTTGGCAGTAATATTAAAAAACAATTCTATCTGCATGTTGTTGAACAAAACGAAATGTACACAGGTTTATGAAACTGTGATTTTTTTATTTTTTTATTCCTGATAGTTGACGCCTATGGTATTAATATGATACAGCTATAAATTGTATGTCTAACATGAGATATCAGTTTGTGGTTATATCGTTTTTTACTATTCGGAACTATAAAAACACATTGGCTGCATTTATTTAATGTAAAAACTTTTCGTAACCAGTGGTACAGGGAGGTATAATCTTATGGGCTTATTCTTTAACATATTTATCGTAATATTTCACATTAATTTATGAGAAAGGTTTATACCACAACATCTGCAGCAATGAACATAAAATAAATGGAGCGAATGGAAACTTTTACACTAAATCTGGGCGCTACCTACCCGCGAATCCCACTCCAAAACAATTTTAAAGATTTAATCTTGCCATAGCCACTCAAAAATGAGAAATTAGATTCACCTAAGCCTTAATCCTAGCTAACCCTGGGCAATTTATTAAAACTTCTTTATTTAATCTTGCAAGTTATAATTTTTGTGGAAAACTTCACAGAAACTTGAAGATAAAAGAAACAAAACAGCGGAAAGCTTTTTCAGGCTGTTATCAAAGGCCATTATCTCTTGACCTGAAAAGTGGAATTATATTTTGTTTCTTCTTATAAGGAGTAAATAAGTTAGCGGGAGCGGAGACGTAATTTAAAAGTTACCTTCAAGTGGTCTTCCTTCCCAAGGCTCACTTATTAAGTGGCTGCCTAAACAAGATTTAACAACGGGGGAAAAATGCAAGTATCTCGTTTGATGACAGAAAGTCGTTTACATGAAAATGTTGATTAGTGACCGGGGGGCCATTTTTATCACCTTTCGTGGCTATATTTATTGCTTCATAACTTCATTTATTTGTACTTCGTGGAGTGTTCCGGATGGAAGTAGGTCGCAACATTCCTTTCCATTAGTAAGAAAGTCGCCTAAGATATTAGATCAGGTGGATGAGCATTGAGCTGAGACATCTGCCTCTCACACTAATGCAATGAAACCCTAGTTGTTACCCTAATGGTTGCGCAGCTCAGCGGCCGCAAAGCTCGACTGTTCCGTACACTATTTACTATTAAGCATGTAATACCATTCGCAGCAAAAATACTGGAACTTGGCAATAGGCCGGGACAGTGCTGGTATTTAGAAGAGCAACTACTTTTTCATGCTAATCGAGATTTAAAAGAAATGGCGTTCTATACTTTTACAGTTACGGAAGACTAGTTAAATAGTGGTTGCCGAGAAAACTCTTAAGTACTGTTTTATATACATTCTATGAATGTTCATATTATACCGCCGTTGTTATTATTAAGTCCGCCTATGTACCACTTATTGTACATGAAGTTTAAATAAATAAATAAATACCTTATTACAAATGTGGCCTCAAAAATATGAACTGTCAAAAGAATCGGGAAAATGCAACGCATTGCGAAGTTTGAGCGCCAATGACGGTGACATTTTGCGCATATGTAAGACATAGGTTGGAAAAAAATTATACAGCTACAAATACCAACAACAGACTCGTTAGCCTAAAAATAAATAATGTATTTTCACAGATGTCAACACACATTATGACTAATGTTTAAACGTTTTTAATATCCGAAAAGCTTTAATTAACAAAGAGTAACTGAACAAGGGACACATTATTAATATCACGTATTTACATGACAACGAAATTAAAAACCTGCTCTCATTTCCTTTCCGTCCATTTGCTTAATGGACTTATGTGGCACGGGGGACTTTCGCAACAACTTTCATCACACTAAAAGCAACGTACGGAAAATGCCCTCAGATTAATATACCTCATAACATTTTCTCTTGACTGTAAAAGTACTCGAAATTCACATATTAACTAGCAAATGAATGCGAGCTTCAGGTTTTTAAGAAATTAAAAATGCGACGTGTGTGTGATTGTATCTGTCTCAATACAGGGTGTAAGGTACAGTCCTCCACAAACTGATGGGGTGCATTCAGTATATAATACTAAGATGACCAGTACAAGAAATTATTTCAGAAATGTCATGGGAATCCAATAAATTTGATTTGTTTTATTTCCTCATACGCAATGTATCGTCACCGTGGCAAAACGCACGTAGCGAACGGCAAGCGCGACGATGAGTTCGATGAACTCTGTAGATAAGCAGGAAGTGAACAGTTGATTTCACGCGTCGTTCGTTAGAGTATTTCAACATCCATTGTTGGATTTTTTATTTTGGGCGTATTATTTACATAAATGGAGTGCTGCGTACAGGGAATGTTATTTTACATTAAAATAAAGGAGTATTAACTAAAAAAAAAAAGTAAATATTTTCCGGAGAAAAATTCCGGTGGAATAAGATTCAAAATAGCTGAATGTACTCTGTCACTTTGTGGAGGGCTGTCCCTTACACCCTGTATAGGTGATGTAGTTACGTGCGCAAAGAACGTGGTAATTATAACTGAGTGCAGTATGCAAACATACCTTTGAATAAACGAAACTATACTACAGATACTAATGAATACTGTTTCTGTGACAAAATGTAATATTTGAAAATGACTTTGGACTTTTTTAAAAGGAAACCATTTTCAAATACGGGTTGTATTTGAAAATGGTTTGTTTTTACAAACATGACCGATATTATAGTGTACCTATGTCAAAATATAACAATCTGTTAAGAAATATAATAAATACAATAAAAATATGATAAACTAGAGATTAACTAGCTAACTAACTTAAATTATTAACACCTCTTTTCTTCATTGATTCACACTATTATGTCTTTTATTCGTTTTCCTAAAACATTAATTACATTTTTAAATATTTTCATTAACAAAAATTACATAAAAAAATATAAAAGAATAGTAGCCCACCGGCATCGGGAACAGGGACCGGGTTACCAGTGGTCAGGGCTCTTGAGAGAGGAACCTCCTAACGATACGCGCCGTGTCCAGAAGTACTGCTTTCTGAATCAAGCCCTGTTCACCATTATTGTTATAATCTTATAATCTTAACATAATCTTAACATTTAGCCAATCAAGTGTAACAGCTTCCAGCGGCAACGTAATTAATTTCGTAAAACAATTGCTATCTTACATAATAAATTATGCATAGTAAAGATACCCATATTAATCTTTTTAGGTAAAATGGTACATCCCTTTCGGAATTATTTACTTAAGCATATTGGAGCGGGAATTAAAACTTTCATAATAAATTCACAATGTAGGCTAGACTTTAATAACTGTATGGTGGGTAGGCGCATAAATATCGCGTAGGTATGTATTTATTTATGAGTGAGCTTATAACGTGGTTAGGAGGGAAAATTAACTACAATTGGCCTAGTGCGAACGCGCAAATAAAATCGAACGATATTTTGATCGAAATTAAATATATTTTTCTTTTTTTGCAAGTATCACGTATAGATAAATTATGGGTTGGGTGGGTGGCTTAACTCTTATATTAAGCCTTAAAACTCAATAATTATTATGTGGGAAACTTTACTTTTTTTTTTTAACTTTTAAATATAAGTCACGTACAATTTTGTCGCGCTTTCGGGCTAGGCCCATAAAAGACTTAGCCTAAGTGCTGTGTTATAGATATAACAAGGTATTTTAAAAGTAGAGCTTTAATCATGGTAACATTATTAGCAGCGGATATGGGATCGTTAACTTACATCCTGTGAAACGTTTCATCTGATCTAAGAAAAACACCTAAAGAAAATGCTCACTCAAAATATAAGAGGATTATTAACTACGAAGCGGGTACTGTACTGTGTCATTTTTGACAAATTTAAAACTTGCAAATCACATTAGACGTCGGTTGTTCTTGTATTTATTGTTTAAAATAATAAATATTTGTAATGATGAATGAGGGACCTCGCGCACTACATGGCGCATGACTTTTGGTCACAGAAGCTATGACCAGCACGCGTAGCATGACTCCCTTAGAAACGCGTTTTGTCGACGGAAGAATCGACAAAATGCAAGATCAACAAAAGAAATCTGTCATTTTGTCGACTATTCCGTCGTCAAAACCCATTCTTACGGATCAACCAAAGAATCTGTAATTTTGACGATTCTTCCGTCTACAAAACCCGTGTCTACGGTGGTCATGCTACGCTGTGCAGGAAGAAAGTTTGGTCGCAACCTGACGTCCGACAAGTTTTGTTTAAGATACCGGCCGGTGCTCCGACAAGTAGTGGTCGTGGCCGCATAGTGCGTGTGGTTCCTTATTCTCTTCAAACAGGAGCTGTCATGTAAAGTCAATATCGTAATTGCTTTACCGTGTGTTCTTTGTGAAGGTGACTTTATTTAAGGCATATTGTCAGTCGTTTTACACGTGCAGCCTGTGGACCAACTTTACGCAGCGGGCGTACAGCGCACTACGCGTACAGTACAACAATGCTTTCAGGATACCGTTGGGGCTTCCGCGGTTTTGTAGTGCTTCGACTATGTTTGCTGAGGCGCGGACCGATAATTTTTTCGCGATCATAAGGAAGCGGAGCGCTTCACTATTAAGTCGCCTACGAAGCAGCTCGAACAGTCTCCTGCAGGTTTTGTCCGAGCGGTGGGACCTGTCCCTGATACAGAGGTGGATGCAGCTTCATGTTAGCGCCTCTCCTCGTATTATTTAAGATGCGTATGACATAATTTTGTATGTTTAATCTAATATTGTGTATGTTTAATTTATTTATTTTTTATTGATTATTGTAATGTTCGTGTGTTTTAATGTGATTTTAATTTTTATAATTTTTATATGGACAATGTCTGAAATAAATGATTAATAATTTACCACCCTAAGCATAAATGTTACTTCCACGTCAAAAACGTGTGATAGATAGTTTACAACAGTAGTGGAAGTTTCATGAGTTAGTTTAACCTGCAACTGATACCAGTCTCTATGACTGTAGTGTTACCTTGATCTGTGCTGTGTTTTTAACAATAAAAGAAATAAAGAATGATATTATCATAAAATTTACTGAGAGTTATTAACCTATAGGTGTACTGGCATAATATCCTATCCTATCCTAACTTAGTATAATATTACAAAAACGAGAGTAAGTTTGTTTGTTACCTTTTTACGCCTAAACCACTGAACCGATCATTCTGAAATTTTACACATACATTGTCAGGTGTACAGAAACGGACATAGGGTACCTTTCATGCCGAAAACAAGTACCGTTCCCGAGGTAAACAATAATAACGTTCTTATGATAATAGTTGCCGCCACGTGTCTCTCGAATCATGATTGAATTATATTATTTCAAGCAGAGTTTTTTGTCAAATTCTAAATTAATGCAAGCGAAGCCGCGGTCAAAAGCTAGTTATATTATAATACAGGTATCAATGATCACGGCTTTAATTTCAATTCAATGTTTTTATTGGAGCTGACATCTGTTCACACTTTATCTCTTTAGGTATTCAGAATTCATTTTCATTGGAACAAAGATAATTATATCAATTAATGATCCGTATTCCGCAGACCAATTAGTTACCAACATACAAACATACTTAACACCTACCTATCGTTGTTTGGCAAACCAAATTTAAAAATAATTAAATGACCGAGTCATTATAATTCTCCTGCCCTTATACCAACTTATTTCGTGTCGGCGCAGCATGTCTTCTTTTTCCATACTTCTCTATTACTCGTCATCTCAGCAGTCACCTCCTTTCTAGCCATATCATCCTTCACACAGTGCATCCATTGTTTCTTCCTCTCCTCTTATAGTCATCTACATTTTAGCCTTTATAGCCATAAATGAGCGAGTAAGTGTTTTTAACCGACTTCAGAAAAGAGGAGGTTAGTAATTCGACTAAATTACTAACCTCTTCCTTTCGCTAACGCCGTATGATGCTATTATACAGTTTTCACACTTTAAAAGGAATCTCTTGTTACTAGAAATCCCTGAAGAGCTTGTGGTATATGCTTGGAAAGTAAGGTTAAGTTATCATGGCGTGTTATGTTAAGTTATGAACATTACTCTTCATGCGAATTCTTGGAAAGGACTTTAGAACGTCAACGACTTATGGCCCAAGGAACTACAAGCTCCGTTTTGAAAAAAAACTGATATAATACACACAACATCATGCCTGTAATCGTCGAAGGGTTAAGCAGAGATGTACCAATAGTACACCCACATAACGCCTGTTATGGTTTATGTACCATGTAAAGAACGAGCCTATTGCCATCAACCGGGCACGAATCCCAAATCCAGCCTTCTACAAAAAAAAATCATGATGGGATAACCCAATGACACTCGACACGAATCCAGTACCTCATTTACGACAGTGATGCTTATGACAACTTGACCACTAGCTCAAAGAGGCAATGGAGCAGAAATTCCTGTACAGGTATTTTTAACAGCTCTTAGTTTATTCAGACATAGACCGCGGTCAAAGCAAAAGAAAAATACCAGCCTGTACTAGACTGTACGGCACATTGCAGACACACTAAAGTCGGGTAAAAATCTCAAAAAAATAAGTTGCAAAACAGAAAAATATCATAACTGCCAAAAACAAAGTACATACATAATGGTACGTAGACCTGGGCTCTAACCATATTGCAGGAAATGTTGTTGTTGAATCTCTTGAATCGTAAATAACAAATGGGAGAAAATAAAACTTTTCCGCCACATCATCCTGTTTATATCGAGATTGTAAGGTGAGGTACTCTGTTCTTAGTATGTACAGATGAGCAAACTATTTGGTGTACAGGCAAAAAAAAAAAATATTTCACTGACTACTTACACATTTTTTTACTGTGAGAAAAACTTTTGAAACTTACTTAATATAGTTATTGCATGTAGTTTCTAGGATTTTCCTACAAATTCCTACATGCAATAATCTCGCGCCACTGAGCTGGAATGAAAAATTGTAAAATTTGCTTTTGTTTAGGCATCAAATGTGTGAGTGCAAATACTTTTTTTATCGTGTGGTTAGTGCCTAACTTGGTGTCAGAGTTTTCATGCCGCACATAGGTCTCGAGCCTTGGCTTTAAAAAAAGAATTGTAAATATCATAACAAAATAAGACTTGTCTAAAAGAATATTGCAAAAGACTTCACAATTCAGCACGCCTAAAACATAGCTTGAAAGTAGCTGTAAGCTAACTGTACACCTATCTCTTTGTTTAACTGTACCTACGTACATACCGTAGACTACAGGCAGGTACTCTCCGGGGGCTTCTGTTTTCAAACTGAACTGTCATTGTGAACAGTTAAAATTGAAGTTTCCCAAAAGAGATTAGATCAAGTTAGAGCTCATTTGCAGCCACGTGCCTGTCTACCTTGAAGGGTGTTTCTCATCAAAGCGGAATGAATAACGGAACTTTCTAATTAAGTTACACTACTTTGTTTTATCTGCGTTGACGAAGGAAGGAGTTGCTATGTGAAAATAGTGGCATGCACAGGTGCGCGGCAGAGTTGCGACGTGGCTGAAGAGAAGGCGTGAGCGCTGTAATTAGGAAAAGTAATAGTTTTATATTAAAAGTTTTGGTGTGACCACGTCATTCTTTTTTGTATATGTTTTGCATTTAATAACTGCTTCTTTGGTCTAGTAGTGATAGCAAGCGCTACTGCTGAGCATGAGGTCCATTCGATTCTATATTCGATTCCCGGGTCGGGAGAAATTCTTTTTACTGGCTTTTTCCATCACAAGGTTATATTTTTGTCAAGTTTGCTTGTAAATAGTTATTAATTAAGAATCAAAAAATGCAGTTCTATACTTGGCAGTAGCGAAGGGTCAATTTTTGTAAGAGGTAAGCCGGAGTAAATATCTTTAATGTGATTATTTTATTTGTCTATAGAATACTGACTACCTACTACTTGGGGGAGACCTATGTCCAGCAGTGGACGTCTTTCGGCTGAAATGATGTTGATGATGATGATGAATACCGACTGTGCCATTATTCAAAGGGAAGCCGATAGGAATCGAATTGTATAGAACCTTCGCCACTGATACTTGGGAACTTTCTAGTTATGGAGATATTGGAGGTCAAAGTTCGAACTTTTTCACTTATTTTTTTTTTAATAATTCTTTGTACCGTAAAATGCTGCAACTTTGCAGTTCATCTATATAATCTCTGTGTATATTTGTGTATCTACCTATAAACTTGGCAAAAAATTGTAAATGGATGATGAGATATATAGGGTCTAACTATTCATACGCGAAATATTTTTAGGGAATCATCTAACGGCTATAACAAAGCCATTTCAAGGGATTTTTTTTATCTGAGTATATTTTTTTATAAAAAATAAATAATTTAAAATTACTTGACCCACAAAATAAATACTGGCTCCTTATTTTTAAGCATCCATTACGCTGGTTTACTACATTGTATTTACCTACTGTCATTGTTGTAATATGGGAGTAAAGGTTTTATCTAAAAAATCTCAAAAAAAATTTAGAATTATAAAAATTTTATAAAAAAAACACGCAGATAATTTTTTTTTCGTTGCTCTGGCGACTTTACGACTTATAGAAGTTACTCTTAAAATATTTCGTGTATGAAAACATAGATATAGTGACACAATTTCTTTAAAACTATAAATTGAACCTAATATTAAAAACGTGACACTACGCTACCTTGTTATATTTTATAAGGAAATCGCGTTAAACTTAAGGCCACTAAGTATACAAGTTGAGTGTTGAAACGTCGTTAACTGAGACTTTATTAAACTAATTACTAAGACCCGTCAATTTGTCCAAGTTACGGTGGCGGTTATGGGTCCTATGCATTATCATATT
The DNA here is from genome assembly GCA_910589295.1 of Noctua janthe. Taxonomy (NCBI): domain Eukaryota; kingdom Metazoa; phylum Arthropoda; class Insecta; order Lepidoptera; family Noctuidae; genus Noctua; species Noctua janthe. Next base: position 9,147,995 of record OU342561.1, read on the forward strand.
TGTAATGTTTTAAAGCTGCGGTAGGTACATTTATATTTTCTCTTTTATATTTATTAATTACTGACTTTTGCACGCGGTTTTGCTCGTGTGGATTCCGAAAATAAGCCCACGGGAACATTCCACCAAGATTAAAAGTATGTTCTTTGTCTAAACCCAAGAATGGTCTATCCGTGTACTAAATTTCGTCGAAATCCGTTCCGCCGTTAAAGCGTGAAGCCGTGACAAACATTTTGGATTATTTGAAAAAGGTACCAACAACTATGTTTTATTGTAGATACCAAAAACAATTTTTTAATTTATGTAGGTCTCACCATGCAGAAATTACGGTATCAAAATCCTTTGTCCAGATTCAAACACCTACACAAAACGATTATTTGGAAAAAGATTTCTTATCCAGTCTTACCACATACCTGAAAACAACGTGAAAGCTCCCAGAGAGTGCAATAAAAAATTCACAATGTTTGTCACGTAAAGTTAATTTTTGAACAGTCTCCAGCATCTCTTGACTTCGCTTCAGGTTGCTTTTATATTATTTCGTTATGCCACTTGAATATCATACCTTCAACGTCGAGGAGTCCAATTTGGCTCGATTTCCAGTCTTCCTTACTCGCACGAGCTTTATTTCAGTGGTTACATTACAAATGTATGAGTTTTTACTACAGACGAACTCATAAGCTCGAAATGCATCATAAATATCGCTGCTGAATTATCCTAGTTTAGCATGATGCCTTCCAGCTCAGTTAATGGGTTTAGTAAATTTGTTTTATAAAAAAAAATGGATTCAACCTGACTGGAAAAGAATGAAGCTAGACGTAGATTTACTTTCATTTCGTAATTAACTATTATAAGAGTAAGATACCTGCTATAGTAGTTAAAACTTTGGGTGGATGCTCTTAATCTCCTTCTTACGCCCAATAATAAGACAAGAAAATTGTATTCAGTGTACTTGTCTTCTTAACAAGTTTATTAATTAAAATAGTATAATACATACAATTTATTTAAAATAAACTTTACATCACGCCTGTTATCCCCGTAGGGTTAGACAGAGGTGTATCTAATAGTACACCCACATTTCGCCAGTTACATTTGAATCCCATGTAAAAGGGGGCGAGCCTATTGCCATCAACCGGGCAAGAATCCAGACTCCGTGGCTGCTACTGAAAAATACCTGATGGAAAAACCCAATAGCACTTTGCACTTTACCATGCTCAAGAATTTATTTAAACAGGACGTAAAAACATACAGCAACTACCTATAAGGATTAATGTAATTCCGCAAGATTATCAGGCGATTCATTAAATTTAATCATAAGAAGGATACTCCGCCGTCGTCATTGTGACGTAATATTAATCTACAATCTTCAAGCAGTACCCCCCTCCGCCTGGCTGTAATAGCCTCGTGACCACATCTAACAGTAATCCTTTCAAGTATTAAACTTCCACTTTAATATAAGTTGAACAATGCGGCGACCCATGGCTCAGCAGTAACAATAGCAAAGTTTTCATTCTAAGACGCCGTTTTATATCTGCACGGACCCTTTTGTTGTTCCACACGACGGGGTGTGGTGGGTAAACGCGGGAACCCTTGTTATTATGACAACCTTACTAATTCTAGTGAAACACAATCGTTTTCTGGTGTACACAGTACGTCTAAAATTATAACGATGTTTCTACGCTAATTAAAAGGTGTAATTCTACTCGGTCTATTCTCACTAATATTCTCTCAGTCCCTCGGTTCGTGTAACTGTGTAGGGGTCGTATAGTCAGTGTACCATTAAAGTACTTTATAGCACAACACTGGAATTTCCAGCTATGTATTGACATGCGAAAACTAACTCCAATTAAAAACAATATACGCCATGAACACTACGGTTTAGTGGAGAGTGGGAATACATGCATTCATGTATATAGGTACACAGGTACCTGACCCAAATGCCGCGGGCTATAAGTCCTCCTTTTGTATGTTGGGTTGAATTGCATCCAGAATTAAATTATGACTGTACTTCAAACAACTATTTGTTACAGACGTGTGTACTAAGGATCTGCATTGTAAACTCGTCCTTATACGAGGACTATCCTGCGACGGGCATCATTAAAATATACCCCTGTAAGATTAAAACCACATTCGCCCCTAAGCTTCATCGCCGAATAGTTTCAAAACCTAACTGAATAGTACATCCACCCTTTAATATAATATAGACATGACAAACACGATCAACAACGTATGTTTCCAGTCTCATTAGCAAATCGGTGTTTAAATGTACATTGTTACTAATTGAAGCTGAACACGTCCTGCTTTATTTGGGACAGGTTGACCTGTTTAGGGGCACTTGCACATGGGCCACAAGCGACTGTCAATTATGGTCAGCGACAACCATTTTTGACACTCTTTTATTTGCTGCACCTGTAACTAAATAACTAACTATGTAAAAAACCTAAGAAGTTAAATTTGATCCACTTCCCGGTTTTCGATTGAGCTGAAATTTTGCATACATGTTTAGTTAGGATGACAATGCATGGTTAGCAAAGTGACGACATTCTAAATTCAATGTCGTGGATTCCCAAAGAAGGCGCAGTTTTTTTTATGCATTCTCATGATATGGGTATCGAATGAAAGAGTTTTCTGAAAAAAATACGAGAAATAAAAAGACGTCGATCTCCTTAAAATGTATTGCCCGTAAATAGAGGTATCGAGTCGTATATTTCGTTTTAATGAGTTTAAATTCTGATTGGATTTAAATGCTAAGTCCGACGCCTCGTATAAGCACAGAAAACTGTAAGAGGTGCCCAAAGAGAATTTATAAAAAGTGGCTGTCACGAAACACTAGTGGCGTTCACGAGCGTTCAGTGTGCAGGAGGCCTAAGGGATGTCAATGTTTAATGCTCAATAATTCCTTTGACAGATTTGTCACTCTCGGATAGCGGGGATTTTCAGCTAATTGTAACGTTGAAAAGTGTGTGTGTGGACACGCACTCTATTTTGACTTGGTTTTTAAATAGCTCTCTACCATTTCGATTATTGGTTGTTTCTTTTCACCTTTGCACTCTAGTTTACCTCCCTACCCAAAGATTCAAAGTGCACTAGACAGGGTGATATCAAAATAATCTTCCAAACTTTTATCTTAGTGCCATGCTATCATGGCACTAAGATAAAAGATCGCATACATGCATGCATATGCATACATGCTACATGCATGTATGCGTTTCTGTGAGTCGTAGGCTTATAGATTACCTGTTTGTGAAGATATGCTATATTTAATCCTAAAAACAAAATATAAAACGAAAAATATAAGTTTAGCCTACATTTAAATAGCGTACATCAAACTTTTCTATAAATTACGCATACCTGTTTGCAACAAAATAACCCTGTAACATTAGCAACTAGCGGCACAAATCAAATTACCGTAGCAAGTGAACAAAAGGCAGTAAGTAGACAAGCGTCTTAGACTTAAGCGGAGATTACGTGGATCGAGCCTCGTTGTCGATGGCACGCCTGAGATGCCGCCATAGCGTCCTATCGACTAGTACCTAGCTAGTTTCTTGTCTTTGTGAGTTACACGTTGTCTATTATTGTAAGGACATACCTGCAGTCACAAAAGCTAGTAGAATAGAATTAGCTGTTATTCTTAAATTACACTTGTAGTATTCATTTAGTTTTTGAGTTTAAAGAAAGCAAAACAAAATAAGGATAGACACAGTTTAACTTGCTTTAATTTTTTCTGCTGTGGGCCCGAATATCGCAAGACTGGAGCCCTGAGACAGCTGGACGAGGTTAAGCATGCTGAGGAGAAGTTGGCGGGACGCCTTGGATGGCTCCCTCGCGAATTAGCGAGAAGAAGCGTACCATTGCGAGAAGTGGAAGGAATGAAGCCTTTGCCCAGGAGTCAACAAAGGCTTTTCTTAGTCTATTCCATGAACTCATGCATGACAGAAGTCTCAAGACTTAAAACTTTGGTCCACAAACAACCAAGAAAGCCTCATTGTCACGCCTGAAATGCCGCCATAGCGTTCTACCGAGGTAGTTTGATGCCTTTGTCATTAGTACGTTGTCTACTTGTTGGAACATACCTGCCGTTGCAGTGGAACTTATGGAAACAAGGTGAAAATTTGCTGCTTTCCTATTAACGCCCGCGAAAACTATAATTAGTAAATTTTGTGTGTATCCTATCACATTGCTGTCCTACTTAATCCAAAGGTTGCTGTTATTAGAGAATGCCTTGTGGCATTAAGTCCGCCTATCTACCACAATTATACAAGAACTTTCAACACATTAAACCAGGTACTTAACCTCACTAAACACATCGGCGACGCGTTTGAGATTTATACAATATGTTAGTAAAGCCCTGTCTGATCCGTAAGGATATTACTAGATATCGACACTAGGTTCTATTTATGTAATGCTTTTTGGCTAACAAGGAAAATATACACCGATAAAAATTAAATAAAATGTACTATAATGAGGAAACTTATATGGTAACACAGGGGCGCGGACGGCGATACTCAGGTCGCTTCTCGGGTTGTGACATCTTAAACAAACAATTGACGATCGAAAATACTAATGCCGAATATGGTGCTGTCACATTTTAAGTTTGTTGGATTTTTGAAGTTTAAACACATCTAATTATGGAATTTTGTAAAACCTAAGTAAGGATAGTCACAGTTATAGTTACTATAGCTTTATAAGTATATTTCGCCATCTCATGTTTGATAGAAACTGGGATAACTGGGCAACAGAATAATGATGATGATGATAATGTTTGACAGTAACTTTTCGACTTAGACATTTGCTCCAAACATGAACTTTAAATCTTGAGTTAACCACCTACGCTTCATTGTAACACGTTAACACGTTGCGTGTACATCTAAGTAATATATCGATTTAAATAAGCACGTGTAGTATACAAAGTAAACCGCAGTACACACATACAGTAATGTAACCTATATAAAATCGTACATACGGACGACCGGTTCAGAATTAATTAGTTTTATTCGATGTATTGGAAATATGAAAGGCTTCGTATTCACTACCAACACGCTTAGTTTCATAAAAATCTGTGCGAGCCAGCTGTTAATTTAATTTTATATGCATATTTTACACTCTTTTTTTATCGCAGCTTGAATTAAAACGCGGGTGTAATAAGTAGAGCTCTCACCGGATTTAGTTGTGTAAAAAATCAGGCTTAAACACGTGTATAATTGCACATAAAACATTATTATAATTATTATGTATTTCATAACTTGCTCAATTATACATTGTCATAATAAACAAAATAAAGTTAATCAATCAACATGTTGTCAGGCCAACACTAGATGCAGACTATAATTTTATACATTCATAAACATATATGACTTTCATCTTTAACACTAGAATAATAATGATACCTAGTAATAATAACCACAGTTATTGAACCCTCCACGCCCTAAGGCAATAACAATACAGCTCATAATGATATACGAAACTTATGAAAAAATAATAAAATCACAGCCATAATGTCTTCGTAAAAAAGACGAATGTACCTACCCAAAAGAATTCACGAATAAAGAACAAAGAATACAATAATAACTCTTACTAACTTGCCGTAAAAGAAAGTTTTAAGAATTTTCGTCTACGAAACTTGGTCCAATCCAATTTCAGTAAAGCTTCAGATTATAATTCTCGTTATTCCAAATTAAAAACTGTTAGCTGCGTACTAACTAGACGCCGTTTTCTTTAAAATTAATTTAACTGAGTTTCAAATTAATACTTAATGATAAAATGAACGCATAGTTCATTTTATCATTAAGTTTTTTCACATTTTTTTTTACCATCCCACATCCCACATCTTGTTACACTGCTGGGCAAAGGCCTCCCATTTCTCCTTCCATACCTCGCTATCCTGTGCTATCTCTGGCCATGTTAGCCCCATGTAACTATTAATTACCTGTGCACAAATGAGATGCTAATTTTTTTTTTTTCAAAATTATCATTTTTTATCGAATTTAACCACTTCAGGTATATCATGTTAAACTTCAACTAGGGATCCAATTAAATCAAAGGATTACGAAACCAGAAACTTGTTGAAAACAATAATACCGTTTTTGTTCTATGATCGCAACCAATAATTATGCAGAATAATAATTATGAGTATCATTTCGTTAATGATACCCAATTTTAATTACCACAACCCTACCAACACTTGTTTCATAAATTATTAATAAGCTGATTGATCCTTTTAATATCTATAATTTAACAATACCTACTGATCATGGATACTTATAATTATAACATATAATATAGAACCTCGTGAAAGCCGAGAAAGATAAGCAAAGCAAGTATCTTGACTTGGCTCGCGAGGTTGTCGACATGTGGGATGTGGACTCAGCGATCATTGTGCCGATAGTTATATCAGCCCATGGCTTAATTGCCAAGAGCCTCGACCAATACCTGAGTAGGCTCTCATTAGGCAGCTGGATCAAGGGCTGCTTTCACAAAGCGGTACTCCTGGACACGGCTCGTATTGTTAGGAGGTTCCTCGCTCTGGAGCCCTGACCGCCGGTAGCTTGGACCCTGTTCCCGATACCGGTGGGCTACATTTTTTTTTATATTTTTAAATGTTTTTATATTGTTTTTTTGAGGAGCTCGTGGCTAAATAATAACAGCCGCTCGGGTCGATCTTTAGGTTAAGCCGTGCTTGCCTAGGTTGGTCTGTGGATGGGTGACCACCCATTACTTACCGAGATTTCTCCGTGCCTCGGAAAGCACGTAAATCCGTTGGTCCCGGGTGTCATTTGTAGATCTTTGACAGTCGTTAGGTAGTCAGTGCCCCGAAAAGTCTGACAACCAGTCTTTCCAAGGGGTATCGTATTACCCAGTATTAACTGGGTTGTGGAGGTCAGATAGGCAGTCGCTCCATGTAAAATACTGGTATTCAGCTGCATCCGGTTAGACTGGAAGCCGACCCCAACATAGTTGAGAAAAGGCTAGGCAGATGATGATGTTTTTATATTGTTTTTTTCTAAGGAATATTTAAAAATGTAAATGATTTGTAAAAATATAAATAAAGGATATAAATAACAATATTAGTAGACTGCCTCGTTGATCTAGTGGTCGCAAGCGCAACTCCTGAGCATGAGGTCCTGGGTAGATTCCCAGGTCAGGCAACGTGTTATTCGATTTTCCATCAGGAATTTCTCAAAATCATCCACGGAGCCTGGATTTGTGCCTGGTTGATGGCAATAGACTCGCCCCCTGTTACTTTGGACTTAAACATAACTGACGAAATATGAGTTTCCTATAAGGTACACTTCTGCCTAACCCTTCGGGGATTACAGGCGTGATGTTATGTTATGAAGTATTATAAAAATAATTCTTGGAGACTAAGGTTTAACACCTATACAGATCTCTAAGGAAAAGGATGCGCTTCGAGAATCATCTAGATACTTTATCCTTTCCTTTTAACTTCAGAAATACGAACGCTTAGTAATGAGTTCAAACACAGAACTATTATAACCGTCAAAGTAAATACTTGAATGATGTTTTAAAATATGTTTTGAAAATAGACTACGGAAGAAAAGAATTTCCCAAGGTAATTGTGAAATTTTTTCATATTTTCAAATTCTAATGACATTATCATCTATTCCAATTCAATGTTCCATAAAACGTCATTAAGTATAAACAAAAGATTCGCTCATTTCCTGGCGCTGTGCAAATATTTACAGAATCTATCTAAAAGCCTGTGAGACCAATCTGTCACGCGTCCATTTAACACAATAAAAACGCACCTGCAACTGAGTTTGTCGAATTCCAAATTCCCGAACTATCGGTAAAACGTAGAATACGTAGGTACTATGTTATACTGATATTGAAAAGTTTATTTACGGACAGATACGAGTTTAAACCGACAGTATGTTTAAGGAGCATGAAATATATTGATACAGAGAGATACTGACATGACGAACTCTAATAGGTTAAATTTTTATATAAATGAATTGTCAATTTTACATCAGAACAAGCTGAATTCGGGCCTGGAAAATCTTGCTGCAGCCAGGTACATAGCCTTACTAAACACATCGAGGACGGGTTTGAGACTTATTCAATATGTTAATAAAACCCTGTCCGATCCGTGAGGGTATTATTAGATGTCGAGACTAGATACTATTTATCTAATCCTTTTTGGCTATCAAGAAAAAAAATACCCCGATTTTGAATTTGAAAAAATTAAATGAAATGTACTAAAATGAGAAAACTTACACGGCAACACTTGGGCGCGGGCGGCCACACTCAGGTCGCTTCTCGGGTTGTGACGTCATAAACAAACAATTGACGATCGAACCCGCCGAATATGGTGTTGTCACTTTTTAAGTTTGTTGGATTCTTGGGAAATGGTGGTAATTTGTGATCAAAAATCATGGATTTTAAAATTCATTAATATGTTTACTTTCATGAATATTTTACGTTTTTTATTTTATTTGGTAATGTCATTGGTATACCTATATGCCCCTTTCAGATCGAACAGGGTTTTTAAACATGTTATAAATTAAACACTTATATTCAATCATATTCAACCTTCTTGGTAAACCACAAATTGGCAAGCTATTTATCCAATCACAAATCGCTATACATCTATAAATTAAAGTAGGTGTCCCCATGAGAAAGATGGAAACCTTAGCTTCTGTCCGCTTGAATAAACCGACAAACGCCCAACTTGGCCAACTTTGGCTAATTAGTCGCTAAACAAACAGACGCCGACATCAGGCGACCAGAAGAGGCTGTCACGTGTATCTATCTATTGATTTTATGTTAGTTTGCCTATATTTTATATAGCTTAGCTTTTCTTTATATATCAGCTTACGCTGTCCCACTACTGGGCAAAGGCTGTCCCCATGGCTTTAAGAGTTCAACTTTTGTCTCTCTCTTTGCTTAAATCTTACTTTAGTGTGGAGATGGAGGTAGATGGCCTGTATAGTTCCTTCTCTTTTCCACATTAAAGTAATACTGCTATAAGGCAGCTTGTCCATTTGAGCGAAGAAGACAAGAGAGGAGCGGAGCTGTGCAAATGTTGACCAGTACAATTGCATGGAATGATCGAAGCGGAGCGGGGTTTAGATTTTATGCAACTTATCATCATAACTCTCTTGCCCTTATCCCAATTCATTTGGGGTCGGCGCAGCATGACTTCTTCCATACTTTTCTATTACTCGTCATCTCATCAGAGACCTTCCTTCTTGCCATATCAAGTTTTACACAGTCCGTCCATCGTTTCTTTGGTCTTCCTCTTCTCTTAAGCGCAGGCCACACCGCCAGCTGGCGCGGGCGGGCGAGCGACGCGAAAGACGCATCGTTTCACCTCTTTTCATACTTTGGTTCACACCGCGAACTATCGAAAGATACGAACGTAGTATGAAAAGGGCGCCGTTCGCGTCGCTCGCCCGCCCTCCAGCTTACGGTGTGGCTTGCGCTTAATACCCATCCACATTCATACTCAAAACTTTCCTCACGAAATTTTCGTTATTCCTCCGCATCACACGAAAACCGATTTTATGCAATTCTATTGGTTAATATTTGCACATCTCTGCTCTTCATCTCTCTTCTTCGCTCTAATGGACAGGCAGCCTAAGAGGTGGTGATACAACTCCCGATCTCTTCAAGAAGAACTTGTGGTTGGGTCAAAGAGTCACTACAGACCCACCTAACTTATATGGAGCTAAGGTACCTGCGTGGTGCAGGAGGGGTATGATGACGTGTGGTGAAAGCCATGCTTTATCTTGCCGCTGCTGTCAGATTACAGCCTTCCTGAGCAACTGTAGGAGCCTCTCTCAATCAAATGTCCTAACATTTAGCTTTCAATTTTTTTAAAATTGTAATGGGGCATTTTATTTCGTTACTACAGGCCTGTAAATTGATAGCTCTGTTAAAAATCTCATTAATTTTGTAAGAGATGGCCTTGTATCCACAATATAAGTTATGAAACGTTCATAAAAACGTTTTAGAGAAAACTATGTCTATCTACCTACGGAAACTATTCTCATAAACATGATTACTGAGATGGGAAAATGTTTCGTAATACCATTTCACATTTCTGGCATATTATAATGTTCTAATATCCACATATTTTGATCGACAATGGCCTAAATTTCAGAGAATCCTTGTGTAAGGCAGTGTGCCTCTGGGGTAGACCTGAGAGTGGCGGTACGCAGGCTGAAAGCCAGAAACACCGCCCCGGGACCCGATGGCTTGCCTGGCAAAGCCTGGGTCCTGGCCTCCGAGGCTCTCGGGCCCCGACTGGAAGGGCTCCTAAGCGCATGCTTGGAGAGAGGCCAGTTTCCGCTTCTTTGGAAGACGGGGAAGCTGGTCCTCATCCGGAAACCAGGGCGCCCTGCGGACTCTCCGTCCGCATACCGGCCCATCGTGTTGCTCGACGAGGTGGGCAAGCTCTTCGAAAGAGTCATTGCCAACCGCCTTGCCGGGCACCTTGCGGGGATGGGGCCGGATCTTGCGGAACACCAGTTTGGTTTCCGCAAGGGGCGCTCCACGGTGGACGCCATCATGCGCGTGAGAGCCCTCACGACGGGGGACGCGGTGTCCCGGGGCGGGGTCGTCTTGGCGGTGTCTCTTGACATCGCCAACGCCTTCAACTCCATGCCCTGGAGCTGCATTAGGGAGGCACTCCGGTATCACCGGGTGCCAACCTACCTTCGTCGTGTGGTCGGGGACTACTTGACGGATAGGGCCGTCATCTACCCCGGTCAGAGCGGAGAATGGAACCGGCGAGAGATGTCGTGCGGTGTTCCACAGGGATCGGTTCTAGGACCGGCCCTGTGGAACATCGGTTACGACTGGGTGCTGCGCGCCGACCTCCCTACCGGCGTCAGCGTAGTTTGCTACGCTGACGACACGCTGGTACTGGCACAAGGAAGGTCGCACGAGGCGGCGGCCGAAAACATGACACGCGGGGTTGCGATAGTCGTGGATAGGATCCGGCAATTGGGTCTCGAGGTGGCATTGCACAAGTCCGAGGCCATGTGTTTTCATGGGCCTCGGAATGCGCCACCGTCGGGATCCCTACTGACGGCAGGAGGGGTTTCCATCGGCGTCGGGTCGACGTTGAAGTACCTAGGACTCGTCCTCGACAGCCGGTGGAACTTCGTGGAGCACTTCCGACGTTTGGCTCCCAAACTGGAACGGACAGGGGCTGCCTTCAAGCGGCTCTTGCCCAACCTGAGGGGTCCAAACGCCTCCTGCCGGAGGCTATACGCGGGGGTCGTGCGGTCCATGGCCCTTTACGGGGCCCCGGTGTGGGCGCGTTCTTTAAGGCGGCAAGCCGCCCACTACCTGAACGCGCCCCAAAAGGTGATAGCCATAAGGCTAATCCGGGGGTACCGCACGATCTCCGGCGAGGCGGCTAGCCTCCTTGCCGGATTGCCGCCATGGGATCTGGAGGCGATAGTCCTCGCGCGCCTGCATGAATGGCGCGCGGAGGCACTACGTCGGGGGGAAACTCCGCTGCCGCGGCAAATTGCCGCTCAGCGGACAGACCTCCGGCGTGATATCATGGCGACATGGAGAGAGCGACTGTTGCAACCCCGTGCAGGGCACGCTACCATAGTGGCGATAAGTCCCCTCTTTGAGGAGTGGCTAGAGAGGCGCCACGGCGCCCTCACCTACCGCCTGACGCAGATCCTCACCGGACACGGTTGTTTCGGGAGGTTCTTGCACCGAATCGGGCGGGAGGAAACGCCCGGGTGTTTCCACTGCGAGGATCGTCCGGAGGACACGGTGGAGCACACCGTAGAGGTCTGCCCCGCTTGGGCGGAGCACCGCCGTGTCCTTGTAGCGGCGATTGGCGGCGGCGATCTCTCGCGTCCGGCCCTGGTTCAAGCCATGGTCCGGAGCGAGAGGGAATGGGAAGCCGTCACCACCTTCTGTGAAGCAGTCATGCTAGTGAAGGAGGTGGTGGGACGTGAGAGGGAAAGAACCTCACGTTCCAGCCGCCGCGGGAGACGCCGTGGGCGTCGGGGGTCACGTGGTGGCTCCCGGCCACCGTAGGCGCGGGCCTGTGGACGGCGAGTTATGGGCTAGCTCGCCGTCCGGCCGTCTTATGACGACAGGCCGTGTCGACGGCGCGTTCGTGTTCCACGCGCGCCTCAAAGAGATGTCAGCAACCGAGTAGGGGTCCGCATGGGCCGATGCCTGCCAGAGCTGCGGGACTGTTCGAAAGAGACACCGTGGCCCTGGAACACAAAGGGCAAAGAAGGAACATGGATGGGTTTTAGTCAGTACAAGTCTGACACTCCCTTCCGCTCCGCCCAGAGTGGGGGGGGTCATTTGATGATTTCCCATCCAAAAAAAAAAAAAAAAAAAAAAAAAAGGCAGTGTGCCTATATGAGACAATAACGTGAGCTCATACAATATTATTGTTATCACAAAATCGTCCATATTGGTAAATAAATATTGTGTACATTAGTATCAATGTCAGGTCTGCTAAACAGAAATATACGTATCTATAACAATATACGTAAGTATTTAAATAAACAGAGCTTTCTTACTAAGAAGAATATTTATAATAAATGCACTTAAATGATACACAATATGTCTTAACAAACAAATTATATCGTATAATCACTCGGATTGACTCGACTCAATGCTTTAATAAGATGACGTAATAAAAAATAAAGCAAAATATTACTAATAAACTGATGAGAGAGCTCTATTTCCAGAACATCTCCATATTTCCAACGTGAAGTTCGCTCTATTTCTGTGAACCGGCCGAGTAGAAACCAATATTGCGTTGGGATTGAGAAACTTCCGTATAGACGCTGTTTCATAATAATTACAATTATAGGTATACGTATTACATTTAATCTTAGCTCCGCATTTAAGCTCAAATGAGCTTTGCAAATTCTACAAATTTTGTGGAAAATACATTATTCAAGAAAAAAATCTTACCTGCCACTATAAAAAATAGTGCGATATCGATTAAACTATATAATTTTCATCATCATCATCATCATGTTGTTTTAGTGTTCGTGTTGGTCATTTAGAAATTGCCATAAATTATACAAAGGTAAATTCGAAAGCTTCGGCGTAGCCCTCGTAGCAGTTTGCTACGCCGTAGCAGCTACGCAGATCAGTGACGATTGTGTTACTTTATGCATTTTTTTGCTTCTTGATTTCATTAAAAAGACTGGGCATCTGGGCAACCGCTTTATTAACACGGTAGATCTGAAAACAATCCTACTTAATACTAATATTATAAATGCAAAAGTTTGTGAGGATGGATGGATGTTTGTTATTCTTTCACGCAAAAATTACTGAACGGGTTTAGATGAAATTTAGCCCACAGATAGTTTATAACCTGGATTAACACATAGGAATATTTTATACCCCGGTAGTATGGTCCTTTGGGACAATCATCGAACTCCACGCGAGCGAAGCCACCGACATAAGCTAGTCATTCCTATAAATACCTGGGAAAATAAAATAATGAAAACGGATTAAACTTGATACAAACAAATGAACCCGCGGATACATCTGTAAATCTGTAACAGAAAATTACACCGTGGAATATTTTGATTCAATCCCGTACATGGTAGATATACAGGAAAACGAGAACTTCTGAACGAAGCCTAATTGTCTACGAAGTTATAATAATATCTAAAAGTACACTTCACCTCCGCTTTCCTTGTTTAGAACTCGTCCAATTATAGATAAAAAGTAACTGACATGTTTTTATAAATAGACGTTTTCGCGTTTTCAGTCACGATATTTTAACAAAACATAATATCGCACTGTTTTCGTCAGATGTAGGCAGCGATCTACAAGGTGTTATAACTGAAACCCCAAAAGGGGTTAATTGTAGTATAATTTTATTATAACCATTTTTACCCTATAAAGAATAATAATGTCGCGAAAAAAATCAGATGCTCCATGTATTCAAGTTCGTATAACTCGACAAAAGTACGCCTTGTATAGTCCATCAGCATTTCGCCAGTTATGTATAATTCCCATGTAATATGGAGTAGGCCTAATACGGCTCGTTGCCGCATTGGTCTAGTGGTCGCAAGCGCGACTGCTGAACATGAGGTCCTGGGTTCGATTCAAGGGTCGGGCAAAGTGTTATTGGGTTTACCTATCAGGAAAGTCTCAGTAGCAGCCGCGGAGTCTAGATTTGTGCCCGGTTGAGGATAATAGGCTCGCCCCCTATTACATGAGGCTGAAACATAACTGGTGTACTATTGATACGGCTCTACCTAACCCCCCCTATGCCTACTACGGTTAACTAGGCACAAATTCAGACTACGTTTTTAAAAGTGATCCTTTGTTATTTATTTTGTAAAACAAGGAATTATAAAGTAGTCTACTCCCTTTCCAGTAACCTATGCAAAATTTCATCTTTATGCAAAATTGCTCCCTTGACACCCGATTGTGTAACGCCTTTACAATATTAATTAAAAAGTAAAATTAAGCTGTTCCCCCTGGAGGGGTTAGAAGCGGTGCTTCGTTATTGTATGCTTTGATTATTACGAATAAATCTGAAAGAAAAGCATACTAATTTAAAGATTATCATATTTTTAGAGGCTTTTAACAAGTTGTATGCACTACGGGTAATATCTCCAATGTTTACATGTCCTTTCTACGAACAAATTCACTATTAATTTATTAAACACAACTTTAAAAAAACTAATTAGTCCACAAAGACTCATAAACTCTGCCAACACAAACTCATTTCATTTTATAACGCCAACTTTTTCCGTTAAAAGCGCTCGTGAACTCTCCCACCGTGTGTACGAACACTTCTATGCAAAGTTCGTAGTTTGTTTTGATCTTAATTCAGTTCGCCAAACAAGGCGCCCGTATGTCCCCCACGTTATCTCTGATAACGTTGGGAACTCTGCTGTTTTAGGTGATACTTTATCTCACTTTGCAAAAGTTTCGTCAGCCAACAAGATTAAATGCAAAGTTTAAATTAATTCTAGGATCCCGGAATAAAATTTTGATCTAAAGCTTTGACGAGTAACCGTTTCAGTTAGTTAAATATCATAATTATATGAATACATTACGACTGTGTATTTAGCGGTACTATTCATTCATTTCCGCGTTGAATTAGTGATGGAATTGGCGTGGCTTTGAAATGTGGCTGTGTACACCACATGCACAAAACCAAAAGTAAACATCATTTACCGCGCTAACCAAGCTAGTAAAACATACATAGCGCGCAAATTGTTTATTTTGCCGAGTGATTTAAGATTGTGTGTTACCATTACGATATCTATCGCTAATAATATGGCCGGATTGTGGCGCCAACCGATTGAAAAACAGCCCTAAATCCGTTATCAGTGGCGCGCACGCCTGCTCTGCCACCCAGCTGCTGAATTTCCATATACTTATCGACGCCACACTTTATTGGAAGCTCGATTGCAAGAACATAAATATTTATGAATTCATGCTAAAATAATAGTTGTGTGAGTTTGATAAACACTGGCAGTTTTAATTGAAAATGTATGTTTGTTGAATATACTTAGGAATATTTAATCAAACAATGCTACACAGTTTCCACTTATGAAAAGAAAGTTCCCCATATGAATCGCTTTCAAAATCAAAAACCATGAATTTCAATCCAGTCGGTCGTTGAATCTCAATATTAAATTAAAAAGTAAAGAGAACAGAAACAGAAGACGTGCAATTATCAGGAATCCATTAATCACTGTAGCGCCCACTAGTGCCCACTACAGCCGATTAAAACTTAACTTTACGATATTTCATTCATTATTAAAATGGCTTAAAACAAATTCGTTTGTGCCGGAACAAAACAGCCGTAACGAAGACATAATAAAAACAAGTCCTGAAATTGTTTCAGCGTAGTTACTGTGCGCTAATTGAGCACAGTAATGGTTGAATAAATTTGTTTGGACAATAAAGACGCTTAAACTGAACTATGTCCTATTGTTGGGGGTCCAAATTGCTAATTTGACCGCGTAGATTTAATTATGCATGCCGTCCGCCGAGAGGGGGTCATAAAGGAGGGGTGTCACAGGCAGACTTGTTTATAATGTAGCAAGTAATGCGCAATCCAACCCGCCCCGCCTGCGCCAAGTATTAACTTTTTATTACACTGAACGAACTTTCGCGGTTTACGGCCACGTTGGGGAGGGCACGAACGTGTCAAAATTTAAGCGCCTGTTATTTTAAATGCAGCATACATTCATTTTCGGGCCTGTCAGCAATATAGGCCACTGCATTTTTTGAATAAAGGATAATACGCTGTTGGTACATACGTATTATGACCTACTTTTTCTGTGTTGCAGGATACAACTTTTCAAAATGGTGACTGCAAGTAAAACCAAATTAACTATGTCGTTTAAACTCAAATAGCTACAAAATGGTTACTTTAAGAGGTGGCCGAATTGCGCAAAATTACTAAGTCAGTTCCGGCTACAAAGTTACAGAAATAACGATTTAATTACCAGATAGAGTGACGTGGTTCACTTCGATTCCCCATGGTATGAATCGGCTGTCCAATAAAACGTTGACAATTAACGTAATTTATCGTTCGATTGACACAGGCCGCAGTCCATTGAGATGAGATAGTGTTTGGCAAATTTTAGCCTCAAATTGGCCATCTGAGCGCTCGAAATAGGGATTGGCACCACGTTTGTATCAATTTTGAGCGAATTTGCAGTTCTGTTTCAGTAAAAAGAAAGAATTTGTCGTGAAA
This sequence comes from Noctua janthe, assembly GCA_910589295.1. NCBI lineage: Eukaryota > Metazoa > Arthropoda > Insecta > Lepidoptera > Noctuidae > Noctua > Noctua janthe. The sequence continues at coordinate 9,164,688 of OU342561.1, forward strand.
ACGGGAAAATATATGTATTCAACCAATGAAGAGCATTTTAAAGTGAAAAAGTAAAAATTGAGAGACTAATTCATACTAATACTTATCTTATTTACTAATGTTATAAAATATGCGAAATGGATGGATGGATGTTCGTTACTCTTTCACGCAAAAAGTTCTGAACGGATTTTTTTTTTTACCCCACTCGGGCAAAGCGGCGGGTATAAGCTAGTTATATATGTCTGTTACCTTTTGACGCCTTAACGTCAGAACGGATGTCGTTGAAACTTGGCACACAAGTAAAATATGACCTGGGTTACGACTGGTTAGGACATAACATACCTACTGTAACTTGTAATCGAGATAAATGCCAAGGTATAATTTTCGACCTACAAGCGGGCGCAAGCCGGCTAAAGAGATTTTAAAATAAACAAGCTCCTCTTCTAAAGCATATTCGCTCAAAATCAGAATTCAAGCGACCATTAAAACGTTATATTTTTCGATAACCGTACCAAACACAAATTGTATATTATGAATATCGGGTCCAATAAATCTGGGTCAAAGAGCAAGATAAAATCGTCGATAGGTACTTTGAGATGCAGTATCGTGTTACCATTATCACGATAACGTTAAAAGTATAGAAAGTAGGTTAATAGCTGCTTTCATGTTTGATATAAGTGGTAAAACAAAATACACGCCTTGGACGTGGAGTAGCGGACACCACCCCGATGTCCAATACATAAGTGGTAACTCTACTCTTACTATTGAAGTAAGTAGCATACTCTTCTCAACAAAGTACAGATAACCTATTCTGTATCCTTTATTTCTACATACATAACATCACGCCCGTAATCCTGAAGGGCAGGGGTCTACCAACATCCACATTTCGCCAGTAATATTGAAGTCTCGTGTAATAGGTGGCAAGCCATCAACCAAGCACAAATCCAGACTGCGTGCTGGTACTAATAAATTCCAGATGGATATACCCTATCACACTTTGGCCAACCTGGGAATCATTTTTTCGGTGGTGGTCATGACCCACCACCGAAAAAATGGTGTTCTAGACACAAAATAAACCTACTTACTTTTGTCAACCGTACGTTAGGAATTCTGTAGGTACTTAAATATGTACACACGTGAGATACGTCTTATAAATTAAGCTTGTTTTGTCTACCCGCGTTTGCGGGAATTACAAAATGATCCTATCAAAAACTTTACACGATTTAATACTTCTCGTAATTATATAATATGACGAAAGCTTTTTGCGGAAGGAGTTATATCCGTGGTAAATGGTATTATGCTACCTAGAATTAAATCATTTCTGAGTATAATGTTTTTGGCGGCGAATATAACATTACCTACATATTATTTTGTAATACCGGATCACATTACAGAAATAATCTATGGAAATATAATAATTATATTTCCATAGATTATTTATATTCCAATTAATTAGGTTAAGCCAAAAACAACTGTCTGATAACCAGTCTTACCAAGGGATCTGGGACATTTGCGCGAAAGACATATGCGCGAAGGACACTTCCGCGAACCCTCTTGCGCGAAAAGACATATGCGCGCATGGACTTTTGGGCGATTAGACTTTTGGGCGATTAGACTTTTGCGCGAATGGACTTTTGCGCGAATGGACTTTTGCGCGAATGGACTTTTGCGCGAATGGACTTCTGCGCCCATAGACACTTACGCGCATAGACACTTACGCGCATAGACACTTACGCGCATAGACACATGCGCGCAGAGACACTTGCGCGAATGGACACTTGCACGAATGAACTTTTGCACAAAAGGACACTTCCGCGACTAGATTTACTCGCGACTGGCTACGGTTAATCTGTAGAGTAAACATAACATCATATTATTTCTTATTTTCAATGAGATAGAGCGAGAGAAGTGGTAACACTGCCCGAGTGACATGTCAAATTATTTTTTCGTATCTACCATGAAAAGTGTTGCCAGATATAATTATTGTTTAATCGATTTACAATTTCGATTTTGAACCTATGTTTCAAAATAATTTTACTCTCTGTTCAAGCTTTTGGGTTTCATTAATGTCGATTTTTAAGGTCATTCAGTTGTTTTAATTTCTATTATGACAAATGTATATTGATGTGTAGAACATTCTTGTTACTTTGTACAAAAAAGATTAATGAATCGATTCCGATTTAGAAGAACCTCAGTGTTATGTTTACACTACAGCTAACCTAACCTAACTATTCGCGCATAAGTCCTTTCGCGCATTGGTCTTTGTGCGTAAATGTCCGTTCACGCATAAGTCCATTCGCTCAAGTGTCTATGCGTGCAACTGTCTATGCGCCCAAAGGTCCATTCGCGCAAAAGTCTAATCGCCCAAAAGTCCATGCGCGCATATGTCTTTTCGCGCATGTGGATTCGCGCAAGTGTCCTTCGCGCAAATGTCTTTCGCGCTAGTGTCCTGATACCTCTTACCAAGGGGTATCGTATTACCCAGTACTAACTGGGTTATGGAGGTAAGATAGGCAGTCGCTTCATGTAAAATACTGGTATTCAGCCGAACCCAACACGTCGGCAAAAGGCTTGGACAATAGAGTCCCAAGAAGAATGTTCAAAACAAACAATTGCTCAGCCATTCCACACAGTCCTGTTCTTAACCCAACTGTACCCATTCACATACACTAAGGTGTGAGTAAAATGCAACACAAACGTATCTAAAGAAGCTTAGCGTCACCTGGAACGCTCCTCCACACTCACCGCACCACCGCACCTGCAGACAAACACTATAAGCTGATTATGACGGATACGGCCCTCTCTAAATAACAGATAGGTATAATTAAGCAACATTTCAGTGCAATACGAACTTAAATTACGTTCATGTATTCAAAATCGGGAACTTTCTTAAAAAAAACCCTTCATCCAGGCAGGTCATCCTACAAAATCTCCCCATCGGGATATCTAGAGGATTCTGGGATTACATTTACATGTTTGGTTTTTATGGAGTTTATTTTTATGGGAACGACTCGTCCCTGAAGCTTAGTAAGCATCTTCGACGCAGCTTTTGAGCATACAGTACTAGGTTTCATTCCAAAACCGAATAATTTTACACGTATTTTGTACCCCGAAAAGGGTACCTTCTCCGTATATCACCTTTGTAAACTACTTCCTATTAAATTACACAAACTTCTGTTATTACATTCAGTAGATAACTATTATTATACGTACCTACTAGCACATTCAACTCACATATTGTAATTTAAGGGTTGCCAATTTGTATGCAATGGAAGCCAGAGGCCCGTCTAGTCTTGTTTGCAAACTGTATTGCCCTACGAGCCACCGAGCCGTCGCGTTCGTCCCTAACAAGTTAATTTAAACTTCTAACGCTTAGCCAACTTAGGTTGATGGAGCTTAATAGTAATATTGTAAACAAAATTTAAATTAAGTTGGACCGAAATCTTTGATTAAGAATAGATAGTAATTTAATGTCTCATTGGTCTTAACTATGAGTAGATTGTGTTAGGTATTTAAATTTAATTTTAAGTTTACATGCTGCAGCAAGTCAGCGAAATATGTGTAACCTTTTTAATTATAACACCATCACGTATATTTCAAATAAAGAATCTTGAATCTTGGTTAAGACAAATGGAACATTATAATCTCATTTGTGGCAGCGCGAGAGAAAAGTTACCATAAGGTTGTTGAAAAAAAAACAGCCGAACATAAAACCTCCTCCTTTTTGAAGTCGGTTAAAAACCCGAAAGTCTACGACCAAATATCGATACTGGAGAGTAGAAAAAAGGGTCGGTACAGAGAAGGAAGGTAGACAGAGAGTTTCCATCGGCGTCGGGTCGACGTTGAAGTACCTAGGACTCGTCCTCGACAGCCGGTGGAACTTCGTGGAGCACTTCCGACGTTTGGCTCCCAAACTGGAACGGACAGGGGCTGCCTTCAAGCGGCTCTTGCCCAACCTGAGGGGTCCAAACGCCTCCTGCCGGAGGCTATACGCGGGGGTCGTGCGGTCCATAGCCCTTTACGGGGCCCCGGTGTGGGCGCTTTCTTTGAGGCGGCAAGCCGCCCACTACCTGAACGCGCCCCAAAAGGTGATAGCCATAAGGCTAATCCGGGGGTACCGCACGATCTCCGGCGAGGCGACTAGCCTCCTTGCCGGATTGCCGCCATGGGATCTGGAGGCGATAGTCCTCGCGCGCCTGCATGAATGGCGCGCGGAGGCACTACGTCGGGGGGAGACTCCGCTGCCGCGGCAAATTGCCGCTCAGCGGACAGACCTCCGGCGTGATCTCATGGTGACATGGAGAGAGCGACTGTTGCAACCCCGTGCAGGACACGCTACCATTGTGGCGATAAGTCCCCTCTTTGAGGAGTGGCTAGAGAGGCGCCACGGCGCCCTCACCTACCGTCTGACGCAGATCCTCACCGGACACGGTTGTTTCGGGAGGTTCCTGCACCGAATCGGGCGGGAGGAAACGCCCGGGTGTTTCCACTGCGAGGATCGTCCGGAGGACACGGTGGAGCACACCGTAGAGGTCTGCCCTGCTTGGGCGGAGCACCGCCGTGTCCTTGTAGCGGCGATTGGCGGCGGCGATGGCGGCCATGGTCCGGAGCGAGAGGGAATGGGAAGCCGTCACCACCTTCTGTGAAGCAGTCATGCTAGTGAAGGAGGTGGCGGGACGTGAGAGGGAAAGAACCTCACGTCCCAGCCGCCGCGGGAGACGCCCTGGGCGTCGGGGGTCACGTGGTGGCTCCCGGCCACCGTAGGCGCGGGCCTGTGGACGGCGAATTATGGGCTAGCTCGCCGTCCGGCCGTCTTATGACGACAGGCCGTGTCGACGGCGCGTTCGTGTTCCACGCGCGCCTCAAAGAGATGTCAGCAACCGAGTAGGGGTCCGCATGGGCCGATGCCTGCCAGAGCTGCGGGACTGTTTGAAAGAGACACCGTGGCCCTGGAACACAAAGGGCAAAGAAGGAACATGGATGGGTTTTAGTCAGTACAAGTCTGACACTCCCTTCCGCTCCGCCCAGAGTGGGGGGGGTCATTTGATGATTTCCCATCCAAAAAAAAAAAAAAAAAAAAGGTAGACAGAGAGAGAAAAAGGGTCTATCTGATATTAAAACCTCAGTAGAAGTGATATTAAAACGGTTGTTTCGGGAGGTTCCTGTACCGAATCGGGCGGGAGGAAACGCCCGGGTGTTTCCACTGCGAGGATCGTCCGGAGGACACGGTGGAGCACACCGTGGAGGTCTGCCCCGCTTGGGCGGAGCACCGCCGTGTCCTCGTAGCGGCGATTGGCGACGGCGATCTCTCGCGTCCGGCCTTGGTTCAAGCCATGGTCCGGAGCGAGAGGGAATGGGAAGCCGTCACCTCCTTCTGCGAAGCAGTCATGCTAGTGAAGGAGGTGGCGGGACGTGAGAGGGAAAGAACCTCACGTCCCAGTCGCCGCGGGAGACGCCCTGGGCGTCGGGGGTCACGTGGTGACTCCCGGCCACCGTAGGCGCGGGCCTGTGGACGGCGAGTTATGGGCCAGCTCGCCGTCCGGCCGTCTTATGACGACAGGCCGTGTCGACGGCGCGTTCGTGTTCCACATGCGCCTCAAAGAGATGTCAGCAAATAAGTAGGGGTCCGCAAGGACCGATGCCTGCCAGGGCTGCGGGACTGTTCGAAAGAGATACCGTGGCCCTGAAACACAAAGGGCAAAGAAGGAACATGGATGGGTTTTAGTCAGTACAAGTCTGACACTCCCTTCCGCTCCGCCCAGAGTGGGGGGGGTCATTTGATGATTTCCCATCCGGAAAAAAAAAAAAAAAAAAAAAGTGATTAAAACCACAATATGTGTTGTTGTGTTGAGTGAATGTTTCATGAAAACCTTTGTTCGTGAAAGTAATTACTGTGCCATTGTACTGATGAATGTAATGTAGGTAGAGATTGACCTATAACTAACCTATGAATAAATTTTATATCAAGTACTCCCCAAAATCACTGAAAATAATAATACCTTTGCAGTCCGAGCAGTAGATACGAAACGATACCTGAATATGTAAGACCAACCGCAACCTGTCAAGTAATCGAAAAGCCAAAACGTATTTATTCATAAATTCTTCTTTGAAAGAAAGGTGTGTGAGAATTGGGGTTGTCCTTCCCATAATATCGTATGCCGGTGATGCGGAGACTTAATAATAAATTCCTTTGTGCAAAAGGAACAAAAAATTAAAATTCTTTTCGTGTCCCAAGGCCTTCTCCGGCGCAGTTTTGTCATTTTGTTTGGAGGGATCTTGTGTGACATACGCAAATCCCTCGGCTGAATATATGTATACAATATATACTACTACGAAAACCTAAGTGAGCAATATTAGACACGTTTTCTCATAAATCTTACCATATTCATGGTATGAATGCTCAACATATATAGTACTTTTCATATTCAGTGATGGACAATACAGCTGTCTGATCATAATATATCATAGTTTATAGTTTAATACTAGATACGTACATACATTTATTTTTATAGTGCCTTTCTAAACAATATCTATTTTACTTGAAAATAAGACGTCATATTGTTGAGTTTTTTATCTCAAAATATTAAAATAAAAGTATCTTTATTAATTTTAAATTACCGTAGTAGGTACCTGCTGCTTAAAGTGCCCGTCAAAATGGCATGTGTGACTTGTGATGTCAAGCTGGTGGAAATCCACTACTAATCACTTTAAATAAAAGACAATGCATTTTTTCTAACCTTTTCATTTTGTTAAAAAGATATTTTACTACAGTCAATAATTTCGCTACAGTTCAAGCTGTTGAAAAAATTCGCCAGAGTAATTTAGTCACGAAAAGATTTTTATTCGCTATTCACTACAATACCTTCATTGGCCCTCTTTGGTTCAATCTGTACCCATCATTCATAGATCACATATACTTTTAATACATTCCTAATCTACTTGTTATAATTCTATAAGAAAAGTTTAATAAAGAAAAAAGTTTTAAAACTAAATGTAAATGCTACTATGAAACGTAGAAAACGTATTAAAAGATAGTTGGATATTAGGCTAAATACTAATATAAATTACCATAATTTTAAATATAGTTTTCATAGAAATAAGGCCTACGCTGAATGCATGATAAAGTAAACAAATGAATGCTACTGCGCGAACACAAAACACAAAATTGGTTGGTAGAAGTGGAACCACAGGTCCGTCATTACTGGGGATAGCGATGGTGGCAGGGAAGCGCATGCCACGGGGTCTCTGCAGAAGCTGAGCACAGACCTGCTGCCTTTCATTAAGACTCCATTTGTTTACTCTTTCTTGTCTTAAAGCTTCTAAATCATTCTTCAAAGAAGTAGTATCGGACGTGCTTGGAAGTGGGGTCGAAGAAGTCATCATGCGGGAGGTCGAGGGCTGAGAGCACTGTGCCGAAGTAATGCCTGGTGAAGTGCAGGGTGTCTTGCGGCCGGAGCAGGAGGATCGCTTGGAGGTAGTCCCGCACAGTGCCCGTGAGGGTTCCACTTTCCGTGACGTAGCGCCCTCCTTCTGATTCACGGGTACTCTGTGAATAATATTAAAGGAATTAATATACAACATTAGTTCCAGTATATGCGAAACCTGAGACACGTGTCTAGTACTTTTATGTAAAGAATTTATGTACAAAAATTTAAAAACTGTATCATGAAAAATCACAAAGTTATAAACTTGTTCTGTTACCTAGTTGTTGGCACAAAAACGTGGTCACCACGCAGCGAGCGCCTCCTGCGTCGTCTTGAGCTCATTGATAATAATAATTTAGCAGTAGGTATCTAAATTATTGCGATAGGTACTTAATGTCACTCGGTGTCCAACTTGTAATGTTTTTAAATATTTTTGGGAAAAACTATAATATGGTTTAAAAATTATTGGAATCGATTCAGTTACTTAAATTCAAATTCAAATTCTTTATTGCGAACTAACTGTACAGTATTTTGACGATGGTAACAATATGTAGGTTCTTAGAACTTAATGGCCTGTTTATTCTGAACAAACTATATTCAGGTTTCGCATATACTAAAAATAATGTTGTATAGAAGTAGAGGCTACCTCAAGAAACAAAGCACAAAGACGATTGTATTATGTACAAGATCATTATCGCTAGACAAGAGGACAACTGCTAGTTGATATAATAAGTCTTTGAACTAATATAGTGGTCGTGGAAGAAATGTTGCGTTGTCCCTTAATAAATCGGAATATGGGTAAGAGAATGGTGAAGATGATGGTATACCTTGAAATCTAGGAAGTCGGACATTAGTTGAAGATCTTTGCGCCAGGTCTCGCGTAATGGTTCGTGTTGTTCTATCTCGTCTTTTTCGGGAATGACGCGCAGCAGTGGGTTCACATGGAAAATGTAGCAATTGTCTGCCCACTCATGGCTTATAGTATAACCTTGAGATCAGACAAACGACGATATAAAACAAGATCGAATACAGAGCGGACGAGTTCACAAGTTCCCAATAAAATGTACATAATTTTGGCCGAAAGATGTCCAATGCTAGACATAAGCCTCCCACTAGTTCTCCACCACAGCATAAGTCGAAGTAGCCGTCGCTATGTAGACATCGACTTATCCTGTGGCTCGTGCATCTAGCGGAACCCCGCGGCCTTCACCAGGTTATTGGCCCACCATGTGGGTATTCTTGCAACGCTACGCCTTCTGGTACGCAATCGCAGAATATTTCGGCTCTATCGGCCATTCGTCGCAATGTACCCCTCCCCACTGTCTCTTAAACCAACGCTTCGTGCTATGTCTATAACCTTGGTTTCACCAAAAAGTGGAAAACAAAACTCAATGTCCAATACCTTTTAGAGTAAGCACCGTCAACGTTTGATGAATATATCCTGAAGGTTCGACAACGTGTCGCTCAATCTTGACCACGAAAAACGGAGTGCCATTCACGATTCCGTTACTTACACCTTTAGAAATCTAGAGGCAAATGTTTTGATGATTAGCCATTCATCTATTGAGAATAGTCAGAAGTGGGTATAAGGATTCAAGTCTTATTGTAGACCTGTCTGAACATAGTCATAAAACGCATAATTTTTCACGAATTGCGCCAAATCAGACATATATTTGTGTTAAATCCTGATACTCATCACACACAGACTCACATCGCACTTTCAAAATTCAATTTTGAGAGTAGATTATCGACGAAACCACAAACAGTTTAGTTACTTTCTGTTCTTAGTAAACTAATCTGTTATTAAATCTATTCTTACTGTTCTTAGTAAACTAATCTGTTATTAAAGCAGAAAAAACATGCCTTGTGCAAAAAAAATTGCAAATAATTATGGAGAAGCTACACGTTTTTGAAGTTATAATAGTTCTATTCTATCCTTGTCACGCAAAACGGCTATTGTACTCAATGTCGCGACGTTTCTGTGTAGTTTGAGTAATATGACTTCAGAGGCTTATTAATGCCCTGGAGTCCCAAAATATAATGCACATCTTCATTGACCTTATTGACACCATCTATCAAAGTAACTCCGCGAACATCAAGTTACATTTTTCTGGTCCGAATTTCAACATTGAAAAGGGTGTCAAACAAGGCGACTCACTCTCGCCTAAGTGGTTCACAAGCGCACAGCAGGAGGTTTTAAACAAGCTGGCTACTTCGTGGCAGTCGCGAGGCGTAAATGTTAGCGACCACCAACTAAAAAAGCTCCGCTTTACCGATGACATTGTGTTGTTCCCCACCTCTGATTCAGAATTTGAAGAAATGCTTCAAGATCTGAGCACAGCAATTCTTGAGGTTGGGATTTCAATGAACGGGTCGAATACCCAGGTCATGACCAACAGCATGAAACGTAGGGTCGAAGTAGACGGGCAAGTGCTGCAATATGTCGTATATTGGGCCAGAAAGCGTCTTTTAAAAATAGGCAAGCCAAGGAAGTCGAAAAAGCTGGGCCCAACAAGAACATGAAGGGAAGTTTTCCAATGACACTGAAAGTAAAACTCATCGATATGTTTATCCTGCCCGTTCTAACCTACGGTGCGCAAAGTTGGTCACTAACTGAACGACAAAAGTCCAATCTCAAGATTTGCTAGCGGGCAATGGAGCACAGCATAATAGGTTGCAGATGTTGGAGAAAAAACAGCAAAATTAAAGTAGGAGTGGGCTGGCCACATAGCGCGAAGGCATCCGGAGAGGCGGGCAAAGATCATCACTCACTGGAAGCCTGATGGAGAAAATCGCCGTCAAGGCAGATCGCGGCGAAGGTGCTGTGACGATCTGATTTTGTTTGCAGATCTGATATCGCACAAAATAAAGAGGTTTAGAAGAAGAAAGGGGAGGCATTTGCAAAGCAGTGAGAAATTTGACAGGATAAACAAAAGATAAAAAAACAATTGCTACCCACACGTAACGTAAGTACAATTTTCCACACTATTGATATTATCCTCAAGATTTTTCCCACAAAGCCATGCCCGCAGTCTCTTTTCCAAAGCCTCCATTTTCTATATTCGATAATAGTCCGAGAATACTTCCCCCATATATGTATATAATTGGGCAATATCACCAATTAATTCCCCAGTATACCTAACCCAAAAGTCATAAATCAACAATTTAGTCAAATCGATTAATAATGCAGGTAGATTAAGCACTGGTTTAACAAGAAATATTCATTAGTCAATGCAAACTGCTAAAACTAACATACCACGCTAGATAGTTCGTGAATTAGTTATAGTTAGGTACTCCCTAGTACCTACCTATCTGATAATATCATAATTGGCCCTGGTTTTTCATTAATATTATTATAGGTAGCATTAATTCGTATCTGTATAATCCTAGTAACCAGTATTTAAAAAGGGTTCAAACTACTTACTAAAAGTACGACTCGAGGCTTGTGCAAAATTAATAATGAAAACATAATACTTGTTTCAACGTATAGGTACACCTGCTTGCCAAAACTCATAAAAATTATAAAAAATATATTGATTATTAAAGTGCCAGAGACTTTCTAGTAAAACTCACATATATACTCCGACAGATAGTGCCATCCATCATGACAGTGTCTGTCTGCACGGTACCTTTGTAGCGTCGAAGAGCGAGATACCGTAATAACACAATATTTGATCCTTCCAGTATAAAGTTGTGAGCCTTTTCGAAAGAGTGGTAGAATCGCTTCACAATATGTTTGTCCCCACAAATACGAGTCACTTTGTTATAGTAACCGCTACTGCAGATAGCTGTGTAACTCCGCCGCTCTTTGGTTAAGTCTTTCTTTGTAATATGTCTGTGATTATAAAACAAAATGTATTATTTTACTTAGAAACTATCAAACAATGTCTTTGCAACAATCGTTATGGGAATCAACTCTCACTTCAATCTTGACTTAGTTCTATCTCACTTCTGGGCAAAGGCCTTCCTCCACTCCTTCCATTTTTCGCGATCTCGCGCTTCCACCTTCCAGGTTTTCCAGATCTAACCGGTTCGTCCCGCCATCTCCTTTGTAGCCGAATGCGAACCCGTCTAACAGTCTCAGGGCATTGGCACAAGACCCACTGTTTGTCCGGCATTCAACAGATTTGTCTTGCCCAGTTATTTTCGGCGAACATTTGAATCCCGTCAACTATATTTGTTTCGGAACGCAAAGATCCGATCCGATTATATTAAAAACCGCCTACACAGGTATAAGAAATATCAGTAACAATATCTTACTCGACTCGATTCTCCTCCATCGTATGTAAGTTACAATCCAAAATGCTAACAAGCTTTGAGCCAGTTTTCGCACCTTCCTTTGACGAATATGAAACCACTTGCACGAGTAGTTTATCTTTGTCCTCTCCTAGACTTTCAACACAAATGCTGATGCCTGTTTGAAAAACGTTCTATTAACAAATGTCCCTTATATACATTGCGGATCAGCTCGTCATTGCTCACTCGTTAGTACACATACAACCCCATAAGTCAAGAAGGTAAATAACACCAAAAAAAGCTTAATATCTGTAAACCTTTGTAACCGTTATTTTATATCAAACCTAATAATTTGGGTAACAACCCTGTAAGAGCAATTTAACAGAAAGCTAGTATCACTACCGGGCTGATAGTGTAATAAGTGACGAGGTTGTAGGTACTGCATACAAATATTATGTAAGGTGGTGTCGGGTTGGTGGGTGGTAAGATTCTTGAAAAAAGGCTGTTATGTGTCAGGATTTACCAGCCACGGTATAAACTTTAGAAAAAAAGTCACATTATAATTATATTTTGGCAAGTGTATTCAATGGACAATTGAAAACATTTTTCCCGTTGGCTAAGTAGCTTAGCTACTCTCTCTACTCTATATAAATACAATGCTCGTTCTCTTCTTACAACAGTGGTCCTTGCATTATGTAGGTAAAGATATAACAAGCATCCTAATGCATAATCTATTGAGTACTAATTGGTAATGGTTTTCAAAGAAATAAAAGAAAGGTACCCCCAACAGCACTGCAGCAATCTAAAGATGGTTTTCTTGGTTTTTTCTCGTATTTAGGAAGCCTCACGCCATGAACGGGGCACTCATTAACGTTTTCAGGATCAACGTGAAGACCTTGAATCTCGAACTTTTCTAATTTTGGCTCTTCAAGATTGATTTTGTCATATCGATCATATGCATAATCAAAATACGTGTGCTTTGCACTAATTTCGTGACACCATCGATATCCCTCTCTACCCGCACGAACTTTTTTTTGTTTTTTGGTGGATTCGTTTATACAATTACAAATGCCAGTCAAATTTAATTTTCCCGATGGTTGTAAACATATACATTCTTTTGTTTTAACTGGAACAGTGTCACAAAGGCATGGACTTGTGCAATCGCATGTTTTGAAGCACTTGCAATTCTCTGGAACTCCACACGTGCAATCTTTTACCGGGAAACACTTGCAAACGGCACCAGCATCTTTGGACTCGCATGTACAGGTTTTAGGTATACCGCAAAAACAAGTCGTTTTGTTTTCATCCATTTTACAGGGTACTTCTTCATGAATTATTCCACCCCCTTCAGGCGCACATAGACAAGGACGCTGTTTACCACAAACACATTCAGTCAAGCATGTACAATATTTGCCTTTAAGGCAGTAACACAACTTTTTAGGTTCTGGCTTTTGACAAACACATGGCTCTTTAACTACTTTTTCTTCTTCAACTGCTTCATCTTCTCCTTCTGTACGCTCTTTTATTTTGGTTTGAATGGTACTTAAAAATCTAGGCTTAAATACACATTTGCATATTGGACTAGGAAATTTATCCGGGTGACAAATACATGGTTTTTCTATGTTGGCGCAAGTGCATCTAGTTAATATTTTACCGTCAGGGTCACATACGCAGACATCAGCATGCTTACATTTGCACACGGTTCGAGGGTATCCAGAGCCACAAACGCAAATGTCTTTTAGCTCAGAGCAAGTACAATCAGCTACAATCTTGGCTCCACATGTGCAAGGCACTTTTGTATAACATACACATTCCCCAGTTTTGCCTACTTTACAAGTGCAATATTTTTGGACCTTTGCATTTGGATTTAGTTTTGGCAAACCATCGACAACGATAAGGCTTGTTTTGCTGTTTTCTGGCGGAGGAGGTTTATTGCAATCGGGATAAAAAAAAAAACAAAAATCATCAGCTTCTTCTTCTTCCTCTTTCTGTACAGTTTCCTCCGCTACATAATCCTTTACTTCAAACGGTTGCGCGTTCTCTTTTTCCGACTCTGTTGCCATGCTAGATTCTTCACATGACCACTCTGATTCCGACGTTTCATCTTCAACCACAATTTCACCTTCATAATGTCCACAACTAATAATCAATGTTTCTCCAAAACAAATTTCTTCTTTAATACGTTGGTCTGTAAGTAAGTACGATCAGGGACTATTAGTGGCTGGGATTTTTTTGTATTTTTTTTTTCAAATCTTAATTTAAGGTGCATTCTGAAAGATCGCAACATCGCAAAAAGCTGTCAAATATTGCTCCGTTTTGATTATGCAATCAATTTATTACTGAATAAGATTATGAAATACACTATACTGACTACTACTATTGCAATAATAGGTAACACTGGATAAGAAGTTCTAACAGTTTTAGATGTAAAAAAAGAGATTTTCACCGAAAAACTCAATATCTAGATTTTAACTACTTATATATTAGTTCTCGCAATTTGTAATCAATATTTTAGTGTAAAACAGAGCGATATTCCATTTTCAATTAGCAATATGACAGACATTCATCATAACATATTTGAGAACTATTTGTGATGTTGCTTAAGAAACTAATATGTTCTTTAAAACATTGGGATTCGTTGTTGGTTTCCACACTTATCTTCAAATGGACCAATGTACGTGAGCTATGGCGGCCGTCGTTGGTCATTCGAACGATTAATATATTTATGTACCTACTATTAATATAAAATTATCTAAACAAAATACGAATTAAATAATGATTGTTGCCCTTTCTGACCCATGGAACACCAAAGTGGATCACTAGGTGAACCACTTTAGTATGCAAACGGTTTTTTTATTTTGACCCATTGTGATAAAACTCACACTCGTTTTGAATAGTGCTCATTTTGAGAAGTGCACATTTTGAGAAATGCACATTTTGCGAAGTGCACATTTTGCGAAGTGCACATTTTGCGTCTAGTGCACATTTTGCGTCAAGTGCACTTTCTGTGTCAAACCCATTCAGACTTATCTATTCCAAGACTTTATGAAGAAACAGTTACAAGGATTAAGAATTCAGGGTTGGATTTTGTAACAAATATGGGCATATTTGTTACAAAATCCAACCCTGAATTTGGATAGCGTCAAACAACGAAAACCGTATTTAACAACTTAATGGTAGTGGAAGTGCCAACCAAATTTTCTAGTTTCCTTTTAGCTAAGTACCTACTACAATGACGATTCCTGTATTCTTGTTTTTTGTTAATAAAAAACAAGAACATTAATTGTTTCCATAAAAGAGTTTTTTGCAGATGGCACTTTTAAAAGTTGTCCCAAGCCTTTCTACCAACTTTATTTATAGTGAAGTGGGAAGTTCAATTACTGCTACAAAGGTAAACCCCTAATCATTGCATTATTACCAGATAAAAAAGAAAATACCTACTCCATTTTATTCGACTTAATTAAAAGTCAATTACCTGTATGCAATCCTCAGCAATTTCACATAGACTTTGAAATTTGAGCTTTAAATGCAATAAAATCTATGTTTACATATAAGTGAAGATTATAGGCTGTTATTATTATTGATCAAATCCTATATGGAAAAAGATCAAACTCCGGAATCTTAAGTCAAAACCACAGAGGCGAATTGTTGTTTTGACGGCAGTTCTACCATTGCTAACGGAAGAATTTATTTTAGATGGCTGGAAATATAAAGTTACTGAATGTGACCAGTACAATGTTTCGATGTCAAAATTTATAAATTATATAAATCGTTTTTGGTTGGTTTAAAAGATTGTATTAAAACATTGAGTTATTCGATGATTGAACAATCGGCCCTAAGTGTATTTGGACAAAACCACCGCATAAATAATGTCACCGAGGGATTCAATGCCAAATTAGACCGGACATTAAACAAAAATACGGTGACGTTATTAAGACTTTTATTTTTTTAGAAAACACTATTTCAGTTGTACATGCTGATAAAATTCCACGTAAAACAAAAAAAAAATTGAAAACGACATACAATTAAAAATAAGGAAAAAACAAAAAAAAAAATTTCAATCTGTTTGTTTCCATTCATACAATTATTACAAAAATAAATAATGCGTTTGAGACAGTTTTGAGTTCTTTTTCTGTGTGAATTCACTTTCTCGCTATATTTACGCTAAGAGCAAATTTATCTATAATAATATAATAAAGAGGAAATGTTTGTATTTTTGTATGTTTGTAACGAATAAACTCAAAAAATACAGGACCGGTTTCAAAAATTCTTTCACCAGTAGAAAGCTGCATTGATCCTGAGTGACATAGGCTATAGGTAAGAGGGAGGGGGGGATGAGCGGGAGTAGCCGCTGGCAAAATCTAGTAATATAAAAAGCGTTTTTTTTTTTTCTTGTCTGCCCGATGAACTTCTATTTCATCAATTTAAACTTTTAGTTTTTGAAAGTACAATATTTAACATAATAATCCAGAGGTTTCCCAGTTAGGTGAACCATGGGTACATTATTTTATATAATCATTCTTAGTTCACCAATTAGGTGAACTACAGGTACATTATTTTGTAATAAATACCCATGGATTACTCATAAGGTGAACCAAGGGTACAGAAAGTTAACCGTGGAACACCTAGGTGAACCACTTTGGTGTTCCACGAGTCAGAAGGGATTGTTGCTTGTACTTGCTGTCGTCATAGCTACCTACTTACTACGAAGTAGCAGTTTCATGTGAAGTGAACATGGAAACCGTGTAGTTTCTCCATTTTACATAAATATTGACCTAGGTACTTACATTAATTGTTTAGGTACAGACGCCAGCACATCAAACTACTACCATCATTAGGTTCAAGGTTGATTGGTAAAATTTAACAGTTTCGGGTAGTTTGATGTGCGTCTCCGCATGCGAGTTTCGTTATAATGGATTCTATGCAAAATATAACTGAGTTGGTCCACACCCTAACATCTTTTTGACCTAACTGTCAATCTCCCACATGGCTTGGGAAGTGAAATAAAAGCTCCGTAATGACAAAAGGCAGCTAATGTAGCCATAGTTGGCCGCCGAAATGAAAAAGATCATGTAGGTACTAATTTAATTAATAAACCAGTCAATACCAAATGCTAGATGTACAAGGATGGATACTGCGTTCAAAGTTGAAAACGCAACAGCTTAATTTTATTTATGTAATCATTAAGGTGTTGTCGGTCGTTAGTGAACACAGGCAATACCTATATCCCTTAAGAAAGAAGATGTATAAGGTATTTTGCTAAATGAATTAGGCACATAGTATTTATAGTACCCAAAGCAACTGAAGCTGAATACGGTTTTTTAACTTATTGGATGGCAAATAACTCGACAACCCACCAGAAGTAGTAGGTAAGTGGTCACCGCTGCCAGTGGACAAGAGGCATCGAAGGAGTTACCATCCCTGACATACCTAAATCAGAAAATATGTCTCCTGTGCCCTTCAAACTGGAACACAGCAACACAGGTGATGGGAGATGGTATATGATGGTGATGATGTATGTCGTATAATGGTAGTTAGCTTGTACTATCCTGGAAAGCTCCTTCATTCCAGTAAAGACCTCTGCTACCTATTGCTTCCAACTTTCAAGCACACACGACCGGGAATATTGACACATGAATGCAAGGTTGAAGAAGCTAGCCCTGCATACCATGAGCTAGCTAGGACTGGCCCATTCTAGTGAAGGCTGTCACTAGATGAACTCCAATGCCTATTTTCAAACTAAAAAAAAACGTCTTCACTTACCTATTTCAAATGGTAATTGTTTTGATAAATCTATAAGAGACACATGATCTTCTAGATCCATTATGAGGTCTTTTTGCAAAATTGAATTGATTTTGAAATGGATTTTTTGACATCAAGCCATATTTGTATTTTATTTTTATCCTATTTAATGGCAGCACTCTTTACCTATCCTAGGCAGTATAGTCAGGCAGGCAGTATCAACAAGGTTATACCGCGTTTGAACGCCCTTTACTGCAAAGAGGTTTTAAACTCTCGAATTTTTTTACCGAAGGCAGGATAGAAAGTTCTGTTTGAACTGAACCAACAATATCAACACAATGTAATTAATAAAATTTTAATTAAACGAAAAACAAAAATTTCATAATTAAAGGTACATACCTAATTAATAAAATTTTAATTAAATGAAAGCATATATAAGGCCTATGTCCAGCAATGGACGTCTTTCGGCTGAAATGATGATGATATGTAACAATGAGATCCAATCAAATTAACAATGTAAATAGTTTTGTTCTAGAATTGGATGAGGTTGTACGTTTGTTATGCTATCATAACCGAGGCGAGAGAGATAACCATAAGGGAGCCCTTTGTCCCTTTCACTCAGTTGCCAACACATAAAAATGTTAAAGATGGTAGAAAATGTTACAGTCACCCCCCCCCCCCCCTCCCTCTACAAGTAAAATAAGTTATGTATATATTTTTTTAGCTTTAAGATAAGTTTTAATTATTTTCTTTTACAGGTTTACAATCTGCACATAATGAGGAGCTCGTGGCTAAATAATAACAGGCGCTTGGGCCGATCTTAAGGTTAAGCCGCGCTTGCCTAGGCCGGTTCATGGATGGGTGACCTCCCATTACATTCCAAATTTAAAAGCACGTTAAGCCGTTGGTCCCGGCTGTCATTTGTAGATCTTTGACAGTCGTTACAGGTAGTCAGTGGCCCGAAAGTCTGACAACCAGTCTACCAAGGGGTATCGTATTACCCAGTACGAACTGGGTTGTGGAGGTCAGATAGGCAGTCACTCCATGTAAAATACTGGTATTCAGCTGCATCCGGTTAGACTGGAAGCTGACCCCAACATAGTTAGGAAAAGGCTAGGCAGATGATGAATCTGCACATAATACGAATTTATTTTTATTAAGTAAAATTGAATATTACTATGATTATTTGGAAGCTATTATTATATATTCATTCTGGTAACACTGAAATCTATCATCAATACCCAATGGTGTTGTGGCGGCATTATTGACGTTATAAGTTGTTTTGAGAAAATTATAACTACGGTTCTTTTTAATTTTACTGTGAAAAAGGTTAAAAAGTGTTGTATCACGTCATGTAAAAGTGAATCTTAGGGTGGTTGTGGCATATCATTTCACAGGTATAGAATATAAAGGCACGTGGGTACCTATATCAGAATCATTCATCTTAAAGTGGGTAATCGCACGAGGTATTTTGGAAATAAGTAGACACGTGTTCGATCAGCAGCCTTATAATCACGATTCTCAATCCAAACCACAACAATCACTCAACTCAACACAGATGAAAACAGATTTAGTTTTGGGACGAAAGCGATCCGTCGTAACCGTCTAGTCCACGCTATCGTTCGATTCAAACTGCACGAGTCCGGTGGTTGTTTGACGTTTACGACGTTCCACTAGAGTGACAACTATGTTGTCACTCTCGTCCGCACAATGTTCATTCGATAAATCATTCAATCAATGTCAAAATAGGGTTTTCAATCTCTACTACTAGATGGCGCCAGAGACGCGCCTTCACGGCCGGACTGACAATCGCCCGTCCTCGGGCGAATATGAATTCCTGCAACAAGAAGGTACCATACTGTTAATCGAGCCGCCATGCTCGTCCACCCTGACATGAGCCAGTGCCTCTTACTTTAGGCCACAGCCTATTTTGAACTCACTCTCGCAACTTGCTCCGCTCTTTTTCCTCATACGATGCGTAGCCCGGACAAATGCGTCCCTTCGACTTGCCCAAGTGCAAGACCGGACAACACCGTCCCTTCGACTAGCCATCGGCTCACTCATAATTATGATGCGTAGCCCGGACAAATGCGTCCTTACGACTTGCCCCAAGTGCAAGACCGGACAGCACCGTCCCTTCGACTCGCCATCACTCACGTCAACGAACTAGATTCGTACGTCCCTTCGACCAGCATCGCTAAGCCCGGACAATACTATCCATTCGTGACACACAGACGCGTGCGTCCCTACGAACCTGCTAGCACTCTAGTCAGGACCGGACAACATCTCGTCTTTGGGTTTGCGTCCTTTCGAGTTACCAACCAATGGGCAAAACCGGACAACAACACCCACACGTAATCACATCATATAGTCTGAACGTACCTTAGGTTCTGAACACTATGCTCGGTGGATGTCTACTTCTACGTCAAAGGCTATAGGTCCCTCATCTACCGAATCATCACTAGCTGTTTCAGAGGGGGCCGTAAGCGTTGCAGACGATGCAGTCAGAGTAGCGGAATCTGCAGTCAGGGTGTCAACACTGCGAGCCGACATAATCTCAAAATCGGCATCAATAATGCCTTCTGACTGCATATCTACCGCCTCCACGGCTTCCTCGTCATTCATAATGCCTTCAGCTAATTCTGTTAAGCCCTCGTGACCTCCCGGCACCAAACGCAAATTTTCGTGCGAATACTTTAACGTACGGCAAGGACCATCAACACTTTTTAACTCATAGCGGTCATTTTCCAGAATACTGGTGATCACGAAAGGTCCCCTAAACTTTCGGTCAAGTTTTGTCTGATTGCGTTCCGAACCTTTTACGAAAACGTAATCACCTTTATTAAATGGCTTTACTCTTGCTCTTCCGCGATTAAAACGAATAGTATCAGCGTTAGCAGCTTTCTCTATATTCTTGGATGCATTTATGCGTATCGCTTCTAAATTTAAGCGATCGTGTGGACCATCTCCAGTTGAAAGCTTAGAAATTCCTAACGAGTACGATTGAACTCCAAACATTAATTCAGTCGGGGTATATTTCGTGACGGTAGACCTTGTGCTATTTAGAGCAAGTTGCACGTTGCCCAACTCATCGCGCCAATTCTTGTGCGGATCATTTTCAATAATTGTAAGTAAAGATTTAAGAGTTCGCATTACCCGTTCGACCTGACCGTTTGCTCTACTTGAGCCAGTGGCGATGAAGTGAAGGTCAATGTGGTGTTCCGCACAAAATTTCTTAAATTCACCGCTAATATAGCAGCGACCCTGATCAGCTACAATTCGTTTAGGAGCCCCGAACAAACAAACCGCTTTCTTCAGTACCATAATGGCACTGGCCGCATCTAGAGAGGTGGTGTGTTCTAACAGGACGTACTTGGTGAACGCATCAATGATGACAGAACAGTATTTTTTTTGATCACTCTTACCGGTCAATTTTCCAGTAAATCTATGTGCAGCGTGTGCCAAGGGGTTGGCTCTTTAGGAATGGGGTGAAGTCTAACTGGTTGGGCACCTGAGGGACCTTTCGAGGCTTTACATATTATGCATGAGTCGACAAACCTGCGAACACTTTTCGACATCTCGGGGAACCAATATAGATCGTAAATTTTGTCGAGAGTCTTATCGGGGCCCAAATGTTGAATTTCCGAATGAATGTGACTGATCAGAGTCCATACCAATGAGCGGGGTACTATAGGTAGCCAAGAAACAAGTTTATTGCGGTTAATTTTCCGGTAAAGAATACCATTCCTAACGTCATAAGTTTGTGCTACATTCTCCGGTAAATCGCCGTCCGAAAATTTCTTTATAATGTCCTGTATTTCAGCGTCGCGCTTTTGCTCGACAAACAACCAACCTGCATGCAACTCTACGAACTTAACTGTTTTCTTTGCAGGAGTAGAATTAGGAGAAGCTTCAAATTTATCTGAACAATGTTCTGCAGTTACGATCTCAGGTAGGTGATTTCGCGATAGATAATCGGCGTGTTCCATGCTTTTCCCTTCACGATAAACAATATCAAAATCGTACGCTTGAAGCATGGCCCACCACCTATGAACGCGGGGTGTCAAATCGACCTTTGATTTAGACGCCTTCAACGAGTTACAGTCTGTATAAACTATGAACTTCCGGCCGTGCAAATAGTGACGGAAATGTTCAACCGCTCGCACGACTGCCAGAGTCTCTAGTTCATATGAATGATAACGAGACTCAACCTCAGTCGTGCGGCGGCTAAAATAAGCCACTACGTGTGGCATATTGTTTCTTCTTTGGATAACTATAGCCCCGTATCCCTCCGAACTAGCATCACAGTGGAGCTCTACCGGCAGTTATGGGTCAAAAATTGTCAAAACCGGCTCTGACGTGAGAATACGAATAACGTTTTGTCTGATCTCCTCGTGTTTTTCCGTCCACTTAATGCCTCCTTTTAACTTTGTAAGAGGGTACAACGGACCAACTATCTGAGTAAAACTAGGAATAAATTTCCTAAAATACGAACATAGGCCAAGAAATTGGCGAACCTGAGTCGCTATCTTCGGGGGAGGAGTATCGGCCAGAGCCTGAATTTTAATGGAGTTAGGTCTAACCTCGCCGGCTTGGATAGCATAACCTAAATAGTTAACTTTGGTTTTAAGAAACTTACACTTACGTAAATTCAACGAAAACCCAGCTTTCGTCAGAGCTTCCAGGCATTGGTCTAACCGTTGCAGACCCTCTGCAACGTCCGAGGAATGGCATAGGACGTCGTCCATGTACACCAGAGGTCCATCTTTTAAATATTTAAGTGCATTATTAATGCACCTCTGATATACCGACGGCGCATTGCGTAAACCAAACGGCATTGCAACATATTCGTATTGCCCCTCGGGCGTCACGAAAGCAGTCTTTTCTACGGATTCTGGGTGGATCAAAATCTGGTGGGAACCAGAGGCCATGTCTAAAGACGAAAAGTAATAAGCTCCCGTGAGCTGGTCTATTTGGTCGTCTATAAGTGGTAGGGGATAGTGCTCAGGTCGTGTATTTGAATTAAGTTCTCTGTAGTCGACACACATTCTATCCGTGTCGTCTTTTTTCTTTACTAAGAGAATCGGACTAGCAAACGGCGAGGAACTAGCTCAATAGCTCCTGAACCTTATCCCTGACCACCTGTTTTTCGATGGGAGATAAACGATACGGTCGCCGTTGGACTATTTTATTAGAATCAATAAGTTCAATTTTCATTAGACCCGTATTAACACGTTTAGTTGGAGTACCATTTATAAAGTGATCGTTATACTTCGACAAAATACGCAATAAAGCTTCCTTCCCGTCCCCGACTAGATCTGTATCTACAGCCGCGATGTCAATACCTTGTACACTTTCGCAAAAATTTATTTTCTCATTAGTGGAGATGAGAAGATTTTCATTATCAATCTCAACCCGCACTCCACTATTTTCCAATACGTCCCTTCCTACAATAACGTTTTCCGAAAAGCAATTGTCTGGAACTATATGAAACAAGAGAGTCAAGCAAAGATTATTAATTTGTACCTTGCTTGATATTTGTCTATTACACTCAATATCGTCTCCCCCAATGCCAGTCAAATAAACGGTGATATTGCGTTCAGTGCCAGGAAAATCCGAAGACACAGATTCTTTAATCAAAGAACAAGAGGAGCCACTATCAAAAAGGAAATAGATACGCTCACCAGATGCCGTCGTCAGTTTACCTCTCGAAGTCTTGTGCTCGCAAGTGTTGACCTCCCTGACCGCTGCGCCGCCTCTCTTCTCAGGGCATGACGTAGATACGTGGCCAGGCTTCCCGCACGTGAAGCAGGTGATTGGTGCCGACTTGTCCTTGACCTGATTCGTGTTGGAACCATCAGCTCGATTAGCTAGATCGTCACGTCGCCTTTTACACTCTGCTATTTTGTGTCCAGGAACTCCACACCGATGACATTTTCCATTGAACTTCGAGTCTGACAGGCGAGGTCTTTTTGCTTTATTGTCATTACCATCATTATCTTCAGTACGACGCTTTAAAGAAATCCCACCGAGTGTCCGGAAGAGTTGAGCACGAGTTGTGATAGCATAGGAATTCAGTTCACGACGAATCATGTGGTCTTTCGAGCTCAGAACAGAAATAACGAACCCAGTGATTGCCTCTTCTGACATCTCGACTTTAGGGATTCGCTCGATTAGTGCCCATAAACGCATAGCCGATTCACTAGCAGTCTCCTTTGCTCCAATCTGAAAGCGCAACACGTCATCGAAATAGTCCTGTATTAATTTGGGCTCTGCAAATTTCGCCAGCAATGTTTGCTTCACAACTTCCCAGGTTAAGTCTTCCAAACGCAACTTAGTCAGAACAGATGCCGCTCGTCCTTTTAGTGCGGTTGTCAGAGCAACTAAAAGTTCCACGCCACTCAGATTCTTGCTGTTAATAATCAACTCGGAAACACGGCACCAGCCCTTAACATCAGCATCTTCATCATCTGGGTCGAACTTGATCAACTGAACCGCGTTAGTGTTTGCCGCAGACTGCGATGTTTGCTGCGGCATCGCCAACAAACGGGTTAGCAGGGCTTCCATATTGATGAGCAATCCACTATTGCTAGGTTGATTATGCGGCTGAGCATCTTTATCCGACTCTTTTTCGAATCCCACTTCTGATAAAGGCACGTGGGTACCTATATCAGAATCATTCATCTTAAAGTGGGTAATCGCACGAGGTATTTTGGAAATAAGTAGACACGTGTTCGATCGGCAGCCTTATAATCACGATTCTCAATCCAAACCACAACAATCACTCAACTCAACACAGATGAAAACAGATTTAGTTTTGGGACGTAAGCGATTCGTCGTAACCGTCTTGTCCACGCTATCGTTCGATTCAAACTGCACGAGTCCGGTGGTTGTTTGACGTTTACGACGTTCCGCTAGAGTGACAACTATGTTGTCACTCTCGTCCGCACAATGTTCATTCGATAAATCATTCAATCAATGTCAAAATAGGGTTTTCAATCTCTACTACTAGATGGCGCCAGAGACGCGCCTTCAAATGTTATAGTTTTTGTTTACTAACAATCATTAGTGTGACCATGCCTTAGACGTTTTGCAGGCGAAAGACTTATGTTTTCGTATATTTTTCGTTAAAACTATTAATATTATGTGTATGAGAAATATAATTTGTTCCTACTCGTATGTATCGCATTATTGAAATACCATTTTTTGGTTTGTTACAGCTTAGCCTTTAGTGAAAAGTTGTTTATATCTGATTTAACTCATGGTTCATTCCGAAATACCAGTAAACAGAAAATTTTGACGCGATTAAAAGAAATATTTTATACAAGACTCATTAGCCCATCACATTCTATCCAATGTATAACTGATGAAGAGCCACACGAATTACAACTGGTAAAGATAGGGCTAATTCGTATTTAAATTTTAGAATATTCTATCCTGTGAAATGTAATGCATTGCGAAACATGGGCAGTAAGATTGGCTTACGGCACAAACTCCATAAAACGATTGTCTGTCACACACTTTTAGTTTTCTTCCCTCCATTTAAATACCCAAACACCAATTCTGCAGACCAAACGGAAAAAAAAAGAAACGGCCACTGTTACCAACCCAATTTTTTTATTTTTCATTAATTGTCTATTTTAAAAATAACCGTTGATGTATTAAACCGGACACAAATTATCTCTGTCAAAACGAAGTTTCTTATTTGTGATAAAATGCACGGTCACCCTATTAGAAAGAGACAAACGCCTCTATTAAAAATATATCTCTCGTCACGTTATTTGGTAGAGTGCTTAGTCCAGTTTATCATACTAAGTCCATGTTTTTAATATTTTATACGCAAACCCTGCGTAGGGAACATAGCTGTTTAAGTTAGTTCGATACTTTCTTAAATAGATGGCGCTAACGTCACCTAAGACGTTATTAATGGAACGAAAAATTTCGAGAACTGTGAGCGGGGTGCGATGGTCTAGTTGGTTAAGACATCCGGTGTACTGAATCGGAAGGTCGCAGGTTCAAACCCTGCTCGCACGGGATTTTTTCTTTCCATGTCAAAAACAGCTATGTTCCCTACGCAGGGTTTGCGTATAAAATATTAAAAATTAGTTTGGTATGGCGACTTCTATACAACATTGATTTGGCTGCAATGTCAACGTGTTGGTTTAAGTTAGTTCGATACTTTCTTAAATAGATGGCGCTAACGTCATCTAAGACGTTATTAATGGAACGAAAAATTTCGAGAACTGTGAGCGGGGTGCGATGGTCTAGTTGGTTAAGACATCCGGTGTACTGAATCGGAAGGTCGCAGGTTCAAACCCTGCTCGCAAGGGAATTTTTCTTTCCATGTCAAAAACAGCTAAGTCCATGTTTCCGAATATTTCTACGTTCCGTTCCACGTACATACGTAACGTTAAACTTATGGTACAAAAAGGAATCATCGACACAACGAAGAAGAAGACTTGTAGTTTCATAAAAGACCCTTTATTTTATTGTTTATATAATAATATTTACCATTCATAAAAGATACGATTTTTGAAAAAGTTATAATTTGAAATCTTCGTCACAATTACATAAATAAAAGTACTCTGTGGTCACAATGTACAAATCTATATTTATGATTGAGTTGAATTAATTTTCCTGCGTTGTACAGAACGACCGAACGATCGACTTGACAGATGATGTGGCCTAACGTCTAGCGAGTTTTTTAAGAAATTAAAATTTAATTATTAGAATGCGAAAATGATTGTGTTAAAACTTATTTTATTTACGTTATTTATATCAGTGTCACAATGCAGGTTTCCTGACAAAGTATTTTGTGCTAACAAAGAATGTAATGGTAAGATACCTTACTGCAATACAATGTCAGTTTTCATGTGATAACTTTCTAACAACATATTTTTAACTCTTCCAGGACCTATTTCTAAAGCGAAAACTTTGCTGAGTTATACTAGTGTTGATGCGGATCTACTATCTTTTCGCGGAAACAGCGATGCTATCGTTATTATGAAATCAGCTGGTACCAATCCTGACTTATGGTACGTGAGCATTAATGGAAAGACTGGCTTTGTTAACAGTAGGTTTTTAAGAGAAAATAAAATAATAGAAAGGAATCTAGAGGTTTTTCCTTATGTTGCTGTAAAGGAGGAAAATGTTAAGCCTGATAAGGTTCAGCACCCTCATGAAGTGTTTGAAGGCACGACAATATACACCACCGAAGCAGCTGTCAATGATGCACAGCAGGATTCTTCTACCGAATCTCCCGTAACCTCTTCTAAAGACGATCTTACTCCATCACTGAATACTGCAGTGGAAACATCTAATCAAAATGAAGAAGATAATGCTCCAAAACAAGAAAATGATAAAGTGAATGTGGTTAATGAAAACTTGTCAGATGAAAATTTAAATACAGAGGCACTAAACAATGAGGAGCCTTCAACAACAACTGCAACACCTGAAATTGCTAAACAAACAGAAGCTTCAACTACTACCAGTGCTGTCAATGAAGGTGTAAAGTCATCTTCAGAAACAATACCTGAGAAAACCGAGCAGGAAGCCAACAACAACTCTGAAAAGAATGAACCATTAGAAGCGCAACAAGCTGATGAAGAGCCTCCTAAAGATATGCCAACAGAGACGATACCTCCACAGATTTTGTTACCTGCTGTTAATCATGGATCATTGAATAGTGAGTCTGTATTAGAAGTGCCTGAGAAACAAGATTTTTTGCAAAACACTTTAACTGAATCAGAACAGACTGACAGCAAAGAACAAAATGCATCTTCTCTCAATAATAACCTTGAGATTGTACAAGCACCTGAAGAAACTTCTACTGAATCAAACAATTTACCTAATGGTAATTCTTTAAATGACCTTGTAGACCCAGTTGAAGAAAGTACAGAAACTCCCACTAATGAACCTGAAGTGATCCCTACTACTGATCCAACATTCATCACCACAACAGAAACACAGAATACAGAAGCAGTAGTGAATCCTCCTAATGAACCTGTAGTACTTCCAGTAAACGAACCTGTAGTACCTCCAGTAAATGAACCTGTAGTACCTCCAGTATATG
Source organism: Noctua janthe (assembly GCA_910589295.1). Taxonomy (NCBI): domain Eukaryota; kingdom Metazoa; phylum Arthropoda; class Insecta; order Lepidoptera; family Noctuidae; genus Noctua; species Noctua janthe. Next base: position 9,192,141 of record OU342561.1, read on the forward strand.
AACCAATAGTCAATCAAATAAACCAAGTCATACCACCAATTTATACTAACTTGAATGCAGAAAACCAATATAAAAATCTACCTCTAATTAAAAGCATAGAACCTAATGAAAATTCTGCCCCAACAGACGAGCATATGGCCTCGGCATCGCAAGAAATACCACAAACAATTGAACCCGTGCCACCACCAACTACTGAAACATTGCTCCCTATGTCAACGGAAGCAGAACATCTGACAACAGAGACTTTACCTCCTTTGTTCTCTCGAGAACCTCAAACTGTGCCAACTCCAGAAACATTCCCTCCGCTTATGAGCATGGAAGCTCCACCTACAACTGAAATGCCACCACAAGAGTTACCGCCATATACATATTACACCACTCCTGCACCAAACAGCCCTGAAGAGTTTTACGAAAAAGAGGAAGTGTCGGAGCCTGCTCCTAGTGAAGATACTCCATCATACCCTCAAGCACCTGCTGAAGACATTATTGCTGCTTTACCTGACCCTCCAGAAGATATCAATAGTGCAACATCAGAAGCTCCAATACAAAATGAAAACTCTGACAGTATCTTCTCTAACATGTACTCAACTTTAGCAGACATTTTGCCGTCTTCAACTGAATCACCAGAATCTCTATACAATACAGAGTATCCTACATATGAGACTGAAAATGCTGATGGAAATGAAGGATTTTCTTTTGTGAAATATTTCATGTCTACTTATTATTCAATTATGGGTACTAGTGAAGAGTCAAAGGCATTATTTGCTTCAGTTGGTAAGTTAATCAGCACTTTTATTATATATAAGGTCTATCTTTTCATACACGAAATATTTTAAGAGTAACTTCTATAAGTCGTAAAGTCGCCATAGCAACGAAAAAATAAATTATCTGAGTATTTTTTTTTTTACGAAATTATTATAATTCTAAAATTTTTTGAGACTTTTTGCATAAAACCTTTACTCCCATATTCTAACAATGACAGTAGCTAAATACGACGTAGTAAACTAGCGTAATGGATGCTTAAAAATAAGTAGCCAGTATTTATTTTGTGGGTCAAGTCATTTTAAATTATTTATTTTTATAAAAAAATATACTCAGATAAAAAAAAAATCTCTTGAAATGGCTTTGTTATAGCCGTTAGATGATTCCCTGAAAATATTTCGTGTATGACTAGTTAGACCTTATATATAAAAGTATCTATAAAGAAAACATCCATTTCATACATTTTCTGTGCCATGTTATCCACACCAGTATCTCTACAGCCAAGATTCTTATCTTTTCATTTTCTACTCATAGTATGCCAGCTTTCATGGTATGTTATAACAGTGTGAGTAATCATAAAACAATATGAAATCATTACTACAGGGGACCAGTCACTGCAATAATGATTTCATTTTATTTTTAAAACAATTCATTTGTTAACATAACATTAGCGTTTATTTTCTTACATCTGTACAGCTACTTTAAACAACTATTATCTTTGTTTACTATCAATATCTTCAATTTTATCCAGTTACTACATGATTTTAGAGATAGAAGTCTGAAGAAGTTTTATCTTACAATATCAATAGTTAATATCTTTCGTAGTTCTGTATGGAAGCACTATCCTCTAAGCGACTTACATCATTCATGTTACAAAATATCTTTTGATTATTCAAATGTTTTTTATAGGTATTCACTACCTTTTATAGTCATTATCGGGTATTTAAAAACTATTTAACCTACACGATTATTAGTTTTTAATTAATAGAATGTGATATACTAATTGGAGTCTTTAAAATGTGTGCTGGATATACAAAATGAATAACGGAACCTTCTTTTAAGAAAAAAAATTTTTTTGCAGGACAAACATGCTTCTCCGATGAGTATTGTGATGGCACATCAAACGATGGCACGAACCGCTTGCTGACGTTCTTACTGACCACAGCCAGTTCCGTCCTTCTCTTTACATTAGGATACTACTACATAGATAATAGGAGACAAGATGGAAGACTCATTGGCACAATCAATTCGTTACAACGGGATTTACTTTTCACAACTAAGGTAATAATTTTTATGCATTGGCTACTAACTGGCACTACATTTCTCATTCTATTTAAAAAAAAATATAATGAATAGTATTTGAGTCAGTCTGGAGATTGGATTTGTGCCCAGATCATGGCAGTAGTCTTGCCCCCCATTATATGGGACTAAAACTGTGTGGGCTGTCTATTGACAGCTCATCAAGGTTCCTAAAATACTACTTTTCTTACTACTCTACTCTTTCTTTCGCTTTTCAAAGCCGTTAAAATTGGGGCCATCTAATTCTTAAAGAAGAGAAGGAAAATTTCTGATAAAATGTGGGTTTGTTGAACGTAAAAAGAAATTTAAACGAAAATTGCTTTGAATAAGATCTATTATTTAGTTTTTGAGATATGGGACTTTTTTGTGAGACTGCAGCAGTAACTTTGTTTTTCATCAACATGCATGAAGAAAAATTTTTTTTTTTATTTTGAGTGTAAGTAAATTGACATATGAAGGAGCATTAAAAATATTGTTAATACATTGTTTGGTGCTATGGAACCCTTTGTGTGCGTCCGTCTCGCATTTGGCCGGTTTTTTTACCCCAATTTACACAAATTGAAATTTCCAGGAGTGTGAGATCCTCAAAGAGGAACTTACAACTACTAAAAATAAGTTAGCCGGGATTGAAGACAGCTCATTTGGTATGGATGACATGGTACTGTCCCTGAAGGAAGAAATCAATGAGTTGAAGGCCACAAACGAAAGGCTACGGAATTCCTTAGATGATAATGAAAAGTTGCTCAGGGTATCAGAGAATACTGCTGGAGAATTGCAGAATACCCTGGGTGAGGTGGAAAATACTCTTAGTGAGCTCTTGGCTGAGAGAGCTAATTCTGAAGAGCAAATTGTGGAACTGAATGGTAAGTTTACTTAACTCGCTATAATTTTTTTGGGTTATGTGGTGATACTAGTAATAAAACCTATTCTATAATTTACCAAGAATCTGATTAATTGTTCAAATAAAACATTTATTAATAAGCCATAACAGCCTTGCTTTCTCATATTTATTTTTCAGTTCTAATGTTTTTCCATAGGTTTTACTTAACATAAGCATAATACATACACAAACAGGTCGAGGTATATAAAATATTCATAAAGATCAGCATGATAATGCAAAACAATCGTCGTTTAAAATGTGTTATCAGAAAATTGTTTATGTGTAGTCATTCTGAGTTTTATTTTGTTGGTTTCTTTTGATTACCTTTGATTTTGCTAGAGCATTCATTAATTTAGGGTAAATTTTACCGATTCTAGCTTTCAAAGTATTAGAAGAAATACCTATATACACATATTTTTTAACAGACAGTAATAAGTATTTTTATGACATACAAATAGTCTCTGGAGTCATTTACTAATATTAAACTGCGAAAGCAACAATTTTTTCTCACATAACAGCTGAACAGAGTTTTATGAAATTTAACAAACAGACCATGAGCTGGGTTAAGTTAGTGTGATAATTTGATACTTCCACGATAAAGCTAAAGTATTTACTTTTTCAAATATTTTCTAGGTAAACTTCAGGCTTTCGAGGAGGAATTCATATCAGTAAGCCGCGAAAGAGACAACTTCCAACTCAAGTATGTATCAGCTGAAAGTGCATTAGAAGAATTCAAAAAACAAAAAAAACAATTTGATGAAATCAACCAACTCTTAGCAGCGGCGAACAACACTATTGAGTTACAAAAACACGAGATTGAAGCCCTAAAAGTAAGTCTGTTTAATACTATTAGTCTAGAATTATGTTAGACCAAACCATGTGACCTCTTATATTTAGGTTTTATCTGTTTTGAGGAAGATTTACAATGAAACAAAACAGTAATTTTTAATGCCTCATGTAGGTGTGTGAATTTGACCATTATACGGTAAATCAATGAATTCTAAGGTGGTGTGATCTAATAAGGTTTGCTAATCAAAGATAGCCAGAGATCGCACAACACAGACGTGTTTAAGAGGCGAAAAGTGGAGGCTTTTCCCAGTAATGGAAAAAAACTTGACGTTTTCTAGTGTCCGACCAAACGTTCGCCTTCGGCTTCCGCCAAAATAGGCCAAAGTTTTGGCCGAAGCCGGAGGTTTCCAGCAAGCGCCACAATTGAAATAACTGTTATGAATGCGCGAGAGCGCGATGTAAGATGCGATGCGTGGGGGGGTCATCATAATAGCATTAATACCTACACTAAATATCAATAATTCTTTCTCTCTCATATTACCTTGTAGTTACATGTCACTTCTACACAATTATTCATTAAATTAATCCATCCGTTTAATAATCAACCAATTTATATTTTCAGGAAGCTATTAAAGAATTAAAGAGTGGTATGTCAGCGGATGTAGATGTAACATCCTTTATAGACCACACAGAAATCAAAGCTAAGCTGTCTAAAGCGCTGCAAGAGAAAAACACATTTGAAAGCAAGTTTGAGGTAAGAAATTTAATATGAATAAAAACTCAATTTACTTTGTAAAGATCTTCAATCAAATAAGATGCATGTAGAATTCTAGATAGAACTCCAAAACAAGTTGAATTTATGTCTATAAGGTTCCATTAAAATAGATGGACAAATTTTAACACAGCGTTCAGTATGTCTAACCAAAGATATCCAAGCAAATAAAACATTGATTAAAGTGATTTTATTTTGACCTAAAATCTTTGGGTAACCAAAATTTTTTGGTGTATTTTCGTTAGCTGATTTTTTTTTCTGGTAAGTATCTAATGCGTTTTTCTTATATATTTTTTACCATTGTCTTTATTTTGGTGGTCTGAATGATTTCTAAAAGTTTGTCCATCTATTTTAATGGGTCCTTATAAAGTTGTTAATATTTTGCCTACTAAAATGGGTATTGTTATACAATAGAATCTTTGAAAGCATTAACACGCTATATTGCTTGTGCAAGTAGCAGTAATAACTTGTTGCATATACCTATTTTATTAAACCCATAACACACATATTAAATTCCAGTGGCGCCTTGAGTTTCTGTACATTTTTGTACTGGAATCATAACTATGTTTATTATCTTTTCTGATCACTTCTATAAATGTTATTACAGACAGAATACAAAGAAAGAATGCGCCTTGCCGAAGAACTGAAGGGCACGCAAGAAACGTTAACTACTACTAGTCAGAGTGCCACTGAAGCACTCACTAGGCTAGAGGTCTTAGGGAAATATTTCCAGGAAAGAGAAGGCGAACTTCTGAAGTAAGTTAATTTAGTTTCTAAATTATGTGATTTTAGAAAAATAATTATAATATCAACTTGTCTTCTGTTAAACTCTCGTTTTCACTGAAGATTTATAACATTTTTAGTACATAGTTCCAACCTTTCTAATATCTATAAAAATAAATAAAATTGAAGTGTTTGTTTTTAATATCAAAATAACAGGTTTTTACTGAATGTATATGAAAATATCTACGGCACTTATAACAAAAACACATTTTTTTTTAATTTTTGTTGGTCTGTTTGTTCCGGCTAATCTCCGAAACGGCTGCAGGCTACTTTTATTTTAGAAAAATAATTAGGATATCGTGCATAACATTAAAACCCTTGAAATTGCTAACAACATCCGATTCCAACGGCTAATCTCCGAAACGGCTGGACCGATTTTGACAGGACTTTTACTGGCAGATAGCTGATGTTATAAGGAGTAACTAAGACTACTTTTATTTTAGAATAAGAATTTGTGTTCCATACAAAATTTAATAAATCCTTGAAATTGGCCATAAAATCCGATTTAAAAAGGGAAGTAATATTTTTTTACAATAATTTCACGCGAACGAAGGACGCGGGCAATAGCTAGTCTAATCTCTAACATTTATAACAAGGATTGAATATAATTCTACCTCTATGCGTTACAGAAAAATATTATTTATAATATAAAAACTAGCTTTTGCCCGCGACTTCGTTCGCGTGGAATAGTGACTTCTGGCAGATTTTTGGTTTTACCCACATAGTTCCCGCGCTCGGCCGATACCCAACCAAATGTGTGTAACGAAACCATAGCGCGATCTATTTCGATCCCAACGCCATCTATCGAGCATAGTGACAACTCGGATTATTTATCTATACTCCGTTCGGGCATTTTCTTTGTACTAAAAGTTTTATTATATTGATATTATTTTTTTCATACCTTTTTACTATTTATTCACTTTTTTCCCATGAATTAAAACAATAACATGAACCGAACTCATGTAACGATCGACACCATTGCGCGATCACCGCCATCTATCGAGCATAAGGACAACTCGATATATAGTACTAATATAATTATCTATACTCCGTTAGAGCATTTAATATTTTTTTTTTTTTTTTTTGTAATAAAAACTATCCTATGTCCTTTCTCAAGTTCCAAACTATGTCTGTACCAAATTTCACACAAATTGGTTCAGTAGTTTAGGCGTGAAGAAAAGACAGACAGACAGACAGACAGACAGAAAGACAGACAGAGTTACTTTCGCATTTATAATATTAGTTTGGATGAATCCCTGAATTTGTTGCTAAGCGCAAATCTCGAGAGCAGCTAAACCGATTTCGATAATTATTTTTTTGTTCTGTTTGTTACTGTCAGGAGAAGGTTCTTAGGTAGGTAGTAGGAAAAGGTGCATTGTAATGCATGCCGGGAACAGCTAGTTTTTAATATATTTATATTTGTTTTCAGGGAACTTAGCGCCAAAGAATCGTTATGGCTGAGCAAGCAAGGCGAGTCAGCTAGCACAGTGGAAAAAATTGAAATTCTACAACAAGAAGTACAAAGGTTCAAGTGAGTAATTTAAATATATTTTCCTTGAGCTTCAGGTGCTGGACAAATCAGAACCGCTGATCGAATAAAATAAACATTTGTTGCAAAAATAAATGTATGCGTCCAATCTTAGAGGTCTGTGACTGGGGCTTTTTGTAACCGTATTTTTGTGTTCCTTTGTTACTTTTCATGCTGTAGACCTCTCTTGTTTTCGCCCTGACAGCGTTATTTCAATCAAATAATCCATTTATCCAATTTACAGGGAGAAATGCGACGCACTAACACTAGAGCTAGCAGAACAAGAGTCGTCACGTCGCAGCGCACTCAGCGAGGTGGAGACGCGTGCGCACGCCGCGTGGATGGAGGCGCGCGCCGCCAAGCGCGACGCGGACGCCGCGCGGGACGACGCCGCCGCGCTGCGCCGCAAGCTGGCCGCGCTCACGGCCGACGGAGCCGTCTCACCTCATCACAGTACGTTAACGATTCATTCGTTTTCTTAAACAGTTACCGCCCTTATCGACGCAGGAACGGCTTGAGTTGATGTCGTATGTATGAGATACAGGTTTATACCTAGTTCAGGTAGAATCCTAAGCACAATGTTGTAAATATTCATGTGAATCAATAATTTGATTGCACCATTTCGATTTCCAGAAGTGTGTTCCCCGCTGGAGAGCGTGGAGCCGCTGCTGCCGCCGCTGCCGCCCATGTTCCTGCCGCCGCCGCTGCTGCCGCCGCTGCCGCGCCCGCCGCCGCTCGGCCGGCTGCCCTCGCCGCACCCACCTAGGTATGTACCATAAACCATCTTACCATCATCACTACCTATGTACTTCGATATTTTTATTGCTCCATATACATTGAAAGATGACTTTTTTACTACTCCTAGTCCGCGTTTAACACTCGAGTGTGACGCACGTATGCACCATGACCTGGCCAACAAATAATTGCACACAGTGTGGGTTGGGTCCGTGACAATTTGTCTGTAGACATTTTTTTACAAGTTTCTTAGTGCTTTGTTCTTTCGACGACAAAAGCTGCTCGTCTGGTCAGGCCATAATAGCAGGGGGCCTAAAATGGCCGCTTTAGCAGAATCACAATAGGAATCACGTTGAAATTCTTAAAATGGTCACAGACGTAGTTAATATTGTGAATTGTCTCTCTTTGACCATTTCACGAATTATTAAATAATTCATACTATTATTTCCTAATATGATTCTGCTAAAGCGGTCATTACAGGCCACCAGATCTGTTAAAAATAGTACAAATCCGTTACCAATCTGTATCAATGATAACTAGGTTCGTTTCGTTTGTGCCTTTGAAATGCAGGTATGTTGCGATTTTTCAGTGTTCATCATATTATGCTTTGCCTTTTTCCAATTATGTTGGAGTTCGGTTTCCAGTCTGAATAGATAGCGCCAAATACCCGTGTTTACAAGGAACGAATGCCTATTTATATTAATTCTTCAAATCCAGTTTAAAGCTGAGATTCGTGCCAAAGCATCGTTTTCCTGACAAATCTATTTCCGCAAATGTAACTGCAAAATTACCACATCGTTCACAGATACGGCGATAGGCGCTACTCCCCCGACAGTCGGTATTCGCCCGAGAGTCGGTACTCGCCGGACAGCCGGTATTCGCCCGAGACGGTGCGGTATTCGCCCGACAGTCGCTACTCGCCGCGCTCGAGGCGATCGCCTTACTCGCCGAGGTCGAGGCGACGATCGAGATCGAGGGAAAGGTAAGCTTCTCAAGTTCACTTTGAATCTAAAAAGAGCTACATACCGGTTTGGGTTGCCTCATTCGATTCGTAGCAACATATATTCGGCTCCAAAGTAATTACAACTTAAATTCTCCTCGTGCCGATCGGCAAAGTCCGTTCAGCATATGTCGTCACTGAATCATGTTCGAGTTGCCTCGGCACCATTCGTGCTTCGCATTCCGCGCGACTATTGCCCAAACATACGTCTATATGTTCGATTTTTTCACCGAGCCCTAAATCCTCTCCTTTTAAGTGGGTACCTAAACCACAAGGTACTTGTCTTTTAGATATGCTTATTATTTTTTTTGTCATTAGCTGTTCATTGGAGATCATTTAAAACTATTTGTATCGCGTAACGAACCGATTACAATGTCAAAGGTCCTGTATACAATACTATCGATGGCAATGAACTACTATGTAGAGTCGTTCTAAATTATTATGATAAATAATATTTTCGCGTAATATTTTTATTCAATGTGTTTCTAAAATATGAAAGCTAAAAATGAGATTTGCTCTATCAAGCTAATTTCTTGCTAACTGCTTCTTTCAAAAAGACGTTTAAGTTTCCTCTAATTAGGTTAAATAGGGATTTACAGTTTAGGGAGGTTTGCCATTGGGAAATCTCATCAAGCACACCCTTAATAAGTAATTCTGATTCACCAGGTACGAAGACCCTCGTGTGACGCGGTCGCGGAACGGCCCAGCTCCTCCTCCGCCCATAGATACGGAAACTGAATACAACTCAGACAGCCCAACGAGGCAGCCGCGCAGGCGTGGTGGTAGATACTCAAGACATTCAGGTAATAATTCCTTTCTGTCAGAGTTTAATGAGATTAATTAAATAAATAATTATGTACGTTAGTGCATGTTCAGCACCTTTTCACTGAAACGTAGTTCAGGCTGTTCTCTTTCAAGCTTGTCATTTTGACGATGTCACTTGGCACTTCATTTTAAATGAATTTTGACATTTTAGGGGCTCTTAAGGCGCTCCATCACCGGAAGCATTCGCATTGTAATGTATCAATCTAAGATTCGATTTTGTACAGAAACAAGTGAATATGAACTCTTACATTACAAGCGAATGCGCCCTTACGAACAGCTCCTGAAAATCCCCAAATTTTCTTTTCCCGCCTTTCGTATGATTTTTGCGAAAATAACATTTTATTTCATTTGTCAATAACAGCTCCACAGCAACTCAGGTAAACATTTTCGATACTAACAGCACGTTATCATTTTTTCAATGACCCCATTTCGTTTATAAATGTTGTATATGGGTGTAACAAGATCCTTAACGAAGCCGAAAGGCACTTGTGCTCATGTCATTGCGATCATTCTGCATCATAAATAAGTTTTCCACAACTATACTATTTTTTTTTTATTAATACAAGTTTTAATGTTTTTTTTTTCTTTAAATACCTACATGACCCCTGTATTATTCAATGCATCCGTCAGCACAATGTTTTGAGTGCATTACATCGAGTCCCACCGTAAAATGAGAATTTTCACCCAAAACAAAAAGTCGTTTCCCAGCAATAATTTTTTTAGTTTTTTGTACAGAATGCTTGGTTGACATCTTTGTGAGGGTCCATTTACACCTTCTATTTTGTATGTAAGTGAAACTTTATCCTTTATTTCTATTGTTTGTTTCAGGTCCTAGCTCAGGTTCAGGTTGTTCGACGGAATCGGATAAATGAGACGGTCTCAATAGGTTACCTAAACCAAGATCTACTTGTATATAATTATGTTGAGATGATGCCAAAATTGGTTATGGTGGTTCACGAATGTATTAGTTGTGAAAAATAAACATTTTATAGCTTATGACGTGCGTTGAAATCTACAGCTTAAGGGTAGTTTTCATTCGGGTTTTATTTGGTTCTATACCCTCATTTTTTCCTACCATTTTGTAATAAAAAGAAATGAAAACAGAGCACAATGACAGACAGAAAAGATTGCAAATTATTCCAAAATATATATACTGTGATTGAACTGTAACTTTGCTTATGAATTATTAATAATTAAGACGATTTGTAATTCAACAATTCTCAACGAGGTAACGGAATTGCAATCCTACTTTTAGTCACTGTTATTATTCTTTTTGACCTCTTGTAGCAAGTATTTAAGTACAGACGGGCGCACATCAAGTACCCGAAACTGTCATATTTTCCCAATCAACCTTGAACCTAATGCTTTATCGACAAAATTGAAAATCTGTTAAAGAAACAGATTGTAGTAGCTTGGCGTCTGTACATAATCGAACATTTTCGTGTATGTCTGCACAGCAATGTGTATCTTATATATACAGGGTGTAAGGGACAGCTTTCTACAAACTAACAGGGTGAATTCAGCTCCTTATTTTTAATCATATTCCACAGGAATTTTACTCCAGATTTTTTTTTTTTTTTTTTCATGTAAAATTACTTTCCCTGTACGCAGTACTCCATTTATGTAAATAATACGGCTAAAATAAGAAATCCAACAATGAATGTTGAAATATTCTACGAACGACGCGTTAAATCAGCTGTTCACTTCCTGCCTAGCTACAGAGTTTATCGAACTCGTCGTCGTGCTTGCCGTTCGCTACGTGCGTTTTGCCACGGTAACGATACATTGCGTATGAGGAAATAAAATAAATCAAATTTATTGGATTCCCATAACATTGTTGAATAATTTCTTGTACCGGTCATCTTAGTATGATATAATGAATTCACCCCATCAGTTTGTGAACGGCTGTCCCTTACACCCTGTATGTTACTCGAGTTTACAGTGATACAAGACCCTTAAGCCCTCGATTGTCATCAATAGAGGGTGCACCTTTTGTGTGATGTATTGAAAAAATAAGATTTTTGCCGGGTTAGTTCCGCATTTGGCTCGCGGCAAAACAATATTGTACCACCGCGCTCACTGACGGTCAACAACTCTTGAACCTTATTACCCAGGGCATAAGGGTGAAAACTGTTCGACTGTCAGTGAAGTCTGCAGTACATCTATAACGTAACCGAGACTGGGGTGGACTTAGATTACGTCAGATATTTCAGACTGCTCCTTTCAGTAGAATGTTTCTACTTATATTTATTACTTTGAGCCATTGTGTATGCCCGCAAAGACTGCTATTATCGATTAGACAATATAATTATAATAATTGTTGTTAATTAATCATTACACGTTGATGAATCACAGTGAGCCTTCCGTATCCTCGAAGCTAGAAACAAATCAGTGTTTCTGTCATTCAGGATATTCAAAGACATTAGTTGCTAAAAGTAAAATTTGGATCGGAGGTCCGAGTGCAGTCACATATAAGGTATAATAACGTAAATAAGATACTCGAACCGTGCGCAAAAAAGGAAAAAAGGAACGTTACTCTATTTATTTTGAAAGAAATAATGGACAATAAACATCTGTTTCGAATTTCGATATTTTTATAATTTTTTTTTTTGGTGCTTCTCCGTTTTATATTTCATGTTCAACTAACTTAATCTTGACCGAATTTATTCAATTCATTTATGCATTTATAAAATCTCTGAACCAAAGCGTTTAACTGTCATTTCTATTCTTGTACCTGATTTTCTTTCACATTTGATAATGATTTGATTAGATTATCATTTACTAAATAATTGTGTGTTCCTAAAGTGTAAAATTAACTGCACATCTTTGTTGTATTTCTTATTGAATTCGAATGTACTTACAGTTCACATTGTATGCCTTTCACTGTTAAATAATGATAGTTGCCACCTAAGAAATTAGCAATAAATAACCTAGTATTGTAATGTCAATAGATAATCCGACATAAGAATTGCAATCTTTAATTTATTAAACATTTGTTGTTTTATTAGTCAGTTAAATGTATTATAATTATTAGATACGATTTTAAAATAAATAATTTTATCAATACACCGTTTATATTCTTATTTTAACAATCCGATACCCTGATTCTTATTAAAAAGTTTTGTGAAAATAAAAACTTATATTTCTTGCACAACGAAGTTTTCATTACAAATATGAAGTTTGATTAAAACAAAATAAATATAAAAGAAAGAAAAAAAAATAACATCAATTTAAATAACATTGGAGATAACAACTGTGAATGAACAAACTTTTTAAATGAATTTGTATATTTAACACAATATACATATTTACATTTTAAGTAAATTAATATTATCATATTATGAGATGTTACACAACTGTTCACAACATTTTTTTTTTTGGCTTGTGATGCAGATAGACTTAGAATATGGTTTATGGTACGACATTCCATGGAACGAAGGTGCCTGATTCTGGTTTATCGAGCTGAAACATAAAAATTGTAAGTTTTAATATTCTGTTCTTGTATTCCAATACATGCTTTAGTTTACCGAGAATTACCTACTTAGATTAAAAAACGGTCAACTATTGGAAAAAATCTCGTAGACTAAACTAGCTTATACTTCATTTACTTCACATGTCAACATTATCAATATGGTTATCAACTTTAAATATTTAAAACAATCTTTTACCTTCTTGGTAATATAATCCTCGCACGCCATGCGAATGCGTGCAGAAGTCGCAGGCGCATCCAAGCGGAATTCCAAAGACACCTCGGCATCAGCGCGCGCCGCCTTGATTGCTTCTTTTATCGCAAAGAATGCGGATGACGCCAAAAACAGAGGAGGTTCGCCCACAGCCTGGTAACACGACATTATTTTTGATAAGGTTTGTAGTCATCACAAAATGTTGGTCAAATACCTACGTTGAAACAAGATGATGATAAAGTATGCTCAAATTTATGCTCACCTTTGAAGAGTACACCGCTCTTGGATTTGGAGCACCCTTGAGCAGGGATACATTGAATTCCTGAGGAATGTCACCGAATCCAGGGATCTTATAAGCGCCAGGTCCTCTTGAGAACAATGTACCGTTTGGAGAATAAATAAGCTCTTCAAGTGTGAACAAGCCATAACCTTGCATAAAACCACCTTCAATTTGGCCAATATCAATAGCTGGGTTCAAACTTTCTCCCAGGTCCATCACAATATCACTTCTGATTACTAGGTGATCGCCGCTAAGGCAATCAATTTCGACCTCTGTGCATGCAGCACCAAACGTATAGTAGTTGAAAGCTATTCCCGTATTTTCCTTAATGTTGTAACCAATGTCAGGTGTTGCATAGAACCCAGTAGCAGATAAACTGACTCTGTTGATCCAAGCTTGTAATACCCAGTCTTCCCATTTGCCATCGGGGTTCTTCTCTTTGAAGGGTTGTAGTCGCTTAACAAGTGTCTCACAAGCTATCAGCACAGCCATACCGTTCAGATCAGACCCGGCACTGGCTGCTGTAGCTGACGTGTTGGGCACTTTATCTGTTGAAGTTTCACTAATGTGAATCTTAGACACATCGACTCCAAGTGCACGAGAAGCAACCTGGATCATTTTCGTGTGAAGACCTTGGCCCATTTCAGTACCACCATGAGAAACGAGAACTGATCCGTCCACATAAATTAGTACTAAAGCACCAGCTTGGTTGAGCAATTTTTCCGTGAAAGCAATTCCAAACTTCGTGGGGATAACTGCAATACCGCGCTTTCTCCATCTGTGCTCCCTGAAAATGAAACATGCATATATTTTAGGATGCTCAGTTCCTGGTAAACTGCAGCTACCATATAATCCAAGATAACCTGTTTCATGGATGCTGACAGTTTTTTTGTTTTCTATCAGTTTCAACTTTACTATCCTCATTACTATTGTTAAAAATAAAAATATGCAACTTACTTGTTGAACTTTTCGACAAGCAACCTCCTTTCTACTAAATTACTTTTTTTGATACATTCGTCCCAACATCTCTGTAGGGTGCAGTTCACCAAAGTTTGACCATAGTGGGTTATGGCATTTTCCTTGTACAAGTTTAGTCTGCGGATCTCATCAGAGCTCTTTCCTACTCTCACTGCAATATCTTCAATGATGTTCTCGGCACCAAACATTCCCTGTGGACCGCCGAATCCTCGGAATGCAGTGTTTGATGGTAAATTGGTCTTACAAATGTGTCCAGTTACCTCTGCATTTGGAATATGATAAGCATTCTCGTAGTGGAACATGGCTCTTTCAACAACCTGGAAAAAAACAAAGTTGTATTATAATGCAAATAAATAAATTACCCGCCTAGTACAATCTCAACAATATTTAACTTACGGGGCCTGATAAATCTATTGAGTATCCTCCATTGTTGTAAATATTAACTTGAGCTCCCATTAATTTGCCTTCCTGAGTTACAGCCACTTTGTATTTAATCAAGAATGGATGTCTGGTGCCAGTCATCATCATGTCCTCGTCTCTATCAAGCATGCATCGCACTGGCTTCTGAAGCTTATGAGCTGCAAACGCGACAGGTAATGCGACAAGTATACCACGAGATTCTTTGCCACCAAAACCACCTCCCATACGTTTTACACGGGCCACAATCCTATTCATCGGAACGTGCAAAATATGGCTGACTAATTTCTGAAACAGATTATTATGACATAAGACACACAAATGTAGGTTTGAAATAAATTAATAAGAAATAAATTGGCACATTTACCGCGATTTCCGAAGGATGTTGACTTGAACAAAATATTTCTAATTCGTCGTCTTCTTTCTTTGGAATCGCAAACGCAGCATTAGTTTCTAAATAAAAGTGTTCTTGTCCGCCTATCCGACATTCACCTTCTATTATAAGATTGTTTTTATCAGCAAAAGTGCTTTGCACATCTCCTCTACCTATTGTTTTAGGGAATTGTGGGTAAAATGAATTCTTCTCAATAGCGTCTTCTATTGTAACTATAATTGGATGTATATCTTCGTATTGGATTTCTACCATTCTAGCTGCTTCTTGAGCTGTCGCTTGATCTTGTGCTACAATGACACCAATAGTCTGCCCCTGACTTGTTACTTTCTCACTAATAAATAATTCCTCGTCGTGGAAAATTGGTCCCACGGCATTTTGTTCCGGAGTTAGATCCTTTGCAGAAAAGAATGCTACAACCCCTGGTTTAGCTAGTGCTTTTTGTGCGTCCACCGAAACTAACTTTGCGTGCGCTCTCGTGCTTAGAACAAAAGCCAAGTAAAGCTCGCCTTCTGCGCTGGGCATATCATCGCAATATATCGCTTCACCAGTTGTCTGCTTATAGGCTGACACATGTGGTAGTGGTCTTCCAACTGCGTCGCTTTTGACCTGCTTATCTCCAACCAAATCGAAATATTGAGCACTTTTTGGTATATCCCCATGGAATTGTTCAGCACCGCTGCTGTGATACGGCAAAATTAAGTCGTCATGGATGTAATCCTTAGTCATTTGCTTAGCAATAGCCAAGTATGCTTTAAGAAACAAGCTCATTGTTAAAGTTCTTCGAAACTGTATATTTCCACCAGGTGCTGAAGGAT
Organism: Noctua janthe; assembly: GCA_910589295.1. Lineage (NCBI taxonomy): Eukaryota > Metazoa > Arthropoda > Insecta > Lepidoptera > Noctuidae > Noctua > Noctua janthe. The sequence continues at coordinate 9,208,081 of OU342561.1, forward strand.
TTAGTGGAAACTCCTCAATTAAGGATGAAAATGCCTTGTCTAACATACTTTCGTTCCATTTTTCACCTTTAAGAGTTTCACTTGTTTTGGTAGCTAGTTTAGTTACAGGAGCCATACCACCATAACCGACGTTAATGTACTTTATCACATTAGTATTATCTTCGAACTCAACGTTGATTGCAGCAGTGACGATTGAGATATCATCTTCTCTTCTTTTAGCTTGTTTATATGCCCTCACATATTGGTATTTATTAGTATAAGGAATCTCTATGGACAGCAAAATTTCGTTAGACTTCACTACATTTTTTCTGTAACCAGTGAAAAACGTTTCATCCATCAAAACAGATCGATGACCTCCGTCTTCGCTCATCAGATTAAGCTTAACTTTCAAGGCCATTAAAATTGGATTCACGTCTGATATAGGACTGCCGGTCATAATGTTTCCGCCTATAGCTGCAACGTTTCTTATTTGTTTGCCTGCAAACCAATTTAGCATTTCCACAATTGTTACAAAAGATCGAGTCTTATATTTGGGCAAATCCTTTATGTACTTCTTGAAAGTATTTTCTATCTCCATAAGAGTAACAGCAGCTCCTATGGTTAACCCGGTATCATTTTCGGTGATGTCATTTAATTCAGGTACGCAATTGGGCATTATTATAGTCGGATAAACAAAGTGTTTGAATTTAACTTCAACTCCGACTTCAGTATTCCCGACAACGATTTTCGCATCAGGATATTGGTTTTTCAGTTTTAAAATCGAACTTAAATCCTTTGGTCTAAACCATGAAACTTTCTGCCCTTTAAATAATAAATATTGATCATCATAAACGGAAGATAACTTCAGCTCTGGGGGAAATATGGGTTCCTGAGTATTGTCATATGGTAAGAATGATGATCTATCAAAAATATACTCCGTTTCACTTTTCTCTTCCTCTTTATCAGTCTTGTTTTTACAACAGTCTTTCCCCATGGCACAGACGCGGTTTTCTCCATCTTTTGCACCATTGGTTCCGTTAGCTGTGCTATTAGCAATACGTTGTGTCTCCCAATCTTCTATAAACGTTTTGTAACCTTCTATGATGGCTCTGTATCCTGTACATCTACAAAGATTTCCTTGAAATGCGACTTCCATGTCATTGTATGTTATAGTGCTATTTGTCCTTAGTAAGGTGTACATAGACATGACAATGCCTGGCGTACAGAATCCGCATTGTGAGCCGTGTGCCTTAGCTATACGTTCTTGTACTGGATGTAATTTGGTTTTGGTTGACCCAATGCCTTCCACTGTAGTGACAGCCAAGCCGTGCATAGCGCACACCGGCGCTAGACAGGCATTCACTGCGAGGTGGCTGAATATTAAGGTTAGGGAACATTATGACATTGTTTGAAAATGAAAACGAATGTTTGTTTTGCATGCTTACTGTATCTTTATAACGTCAGTATAGTTAAAGATAACGCTAGGATAAGATAGATATAAGATGTAATTGCGTATTGCTTCCAATAAACATCTCGAACTTTATATGCAAGAATATCGCAATGTTGGTGATAACTGATATGTTATCTCAGTCACTTCAAAATTATTGATCAACAAACAAATTGTAACACACGCAAATGAGCATCAAGGCACCCACAGTAATCTTTAGATTATTATCAATTTATATATTATTATTAAATGTATACTTGTATAGCCACCAATATGCCATATTTAAAAGGATACTTTACTTTCTTCTCTTTCCGATTATATTTAGATATCATGACAGTGCAGGCTCCGCATCCTCCCTCGGCACAGCCCAACTTGGTGCCAGTCAGACGTAGTTTCTTCCGAAGATACCAAAGCAGGGTCCATTCTGGATCAGGATTGGGTTCTACCATCTTAAAATGTTTTAGAAATGAAATGAGAATAATGTAGACTTGTGCTCAGTTAAGTTTATATTTTTTTTATTTGTTTGTTATGCAGCTCGTTTGAAATAATTTAAGGTTAGAATTGTAACTGTGAGTGTTGAATAACGTATCTGATTATTATTAATTATTATTATAAGTTATGTCTCTTTGTTTGTCTCATAATAAAATTGAGCAAATGCAAATCTTTCAGAATAATATCATAATTAATTGTTTACATAAAAACTATCTACGTATTCTCCATAGGAGACTAGTACTTGGGGGGTAATTGCGTTCAATGACAACATGAATAGACTGAGATGATATTATTAAACGATCAGTCATTAATCTCACGACACATGCAACTCATTGTAAAGTTATGTTGGACAGTTGGTCTTCCTTTTTCTATTTTCCTTGTTTTACTTTTTTTTAATAGGTAATTAGTACCTACCTACCTATTAGAAGTAGAAGAACTGTAATTGTATTGAATTGTAATTTTGTTTTTTTTAATTCTGATTTATTAATGTAACTATAAATTTAATATTGTTATTTTTAATTAATTATCTCAATTTATGCAAATTTATCTTTGGTTAATTATTTTATTGTTATTATTTTAAATTTTAAGGTGGCCATATTGTATGTCGAAATATAATGATGAAATGTGAAGTTATTATTTTAAAACTGTTGCTGTAGTTTATGACATTCAAATGTAATTTATTTTAGTGTATGTACTGTGTAATTGTGTAATTTATGTGTTAAAATTCAGATACAAATTAATGTTAATGAATAAATGACTATGACTGTCTATGACTATGACTATTTCGAATCAATACGTACATGGCCAAACATGCACGCAATTACCAAACGCGTCATTTAATTCCTGACTAAGAACTGTATGTAAGTAAATACTCGTAGATATGACACAATAACAACTTTCATATTTCATTAATAGACAAATAAAACCAGCCAAGTGCGAGTCGGACTCGGACACACGGGGTTTCTCTAGCACCAATATCTATATCATAACAATATTTTTAACGCTCATTCATATGTAAATTTCTCAACTCAACAGCAAAAGTATTTTTATTTTTTCATATCATGTTAATGAAAAACAAAGTTACTGCTGCAGTTTGACGAAAAACTACCATAATAATATCTCAAAAACTAAACATCAACTCTTATTCAAAGTAATTTTCATTGAAACGTTCCACAAATCCACAATGTTTCAGAATGTTCCTCTTCTTGCTTTAGAAATAAGAAAGGTTGGACTCAATTTAACGGCTTAAGAGTGACATACGGACAGACAGACATGACGAATCTATAAGGGTTCCGTTTTTTGCCATTCGGTTACGGAACCCTAAAAAAGATTTAGGAACTTTGATATCACGATATATCGATATTTTTCAAGAGCCGTCGAAGGATCCGGCCACAGTTATAATTATACATGAAATTATTTTTCTCTATAGAGACTTAGAGAGCCACCCCTTTTTTACTGTTTTGCATAATTTCACATCACTTTTGTGTAGCGGTTCATACAAGACACCTTTCCAAATTTTAACTGTGTTCCCAACAGTCTCGGAGTAAAATGGCTGTGACATACGGACGGACAAACAGACAGACATACGGACAATACGAATCTATAATGGTTCCGTTTTAGTCATTTGACTACGGAACTTTAAAAAGTGAACAATAGTTTTAAGTCTACTGTCACAAACTTCCTCTAATTGATAAATTAATGTCGGATTGTGTTCTCAATGTAGTTATTGTTGCTTGCTATTCTGGCAAATGGCAATCAGTAGCTATAAGATATTGGGTTTTTCCATAGGATTTTTTTCAGTAGCAGCCACGGAGTCTGGATTTGCGCCCGGTTGATGACAACAGGCTCGACCCCTATTACATGGGACTTAAACATAACTGGCGAAATGTGGATACACCTCTGCCTAACCTTTAGGGGATTACAGGCGTGATGTTGTTACACATAACATAATATAATTAAAGTATATAAATCAACTAATGTTATGTTGAGAGAGAGAGAGGTGAGAGCAGCGGTGGCCCAGTGGTGGGGCCCCGACTTACGAGCAGTAAGTCGTGGGTTCGAACCCAGCCAGGCGCATTACTTTGTGTAACTTATTTCATCACTACTGCTCTCAGAACGGTGAAGGGAAACATCGTGAGGAAACCGGCATGTCCTAGAAACAAAAATTCATAGACATGTGACATCCACCTACCCGCACTGGGCCCGCGTGGTGGATTATAGCCCATTCCCTCTCATAGAGAGGAGACCTGCGTTCCAGCAGTGGGAACATTAATAGGCTGATTATGCTTATGCTATATTAATGTTATGTTGTTAAAGTAATGTTATAACAGTCTAAACTTGAGACCGATGCGACGCGGCCATGATACCTATACCAACAAACCATGAGCTAACAACAAAGTACAGCTACTTTGTACTTCACTAATCTCCATTATTACCCAAGGCCGGCCATGCTTTCGAACTTTCGACAATCTGTACCTAAGTATTCTAGTATTTTGTGGTCGAATAACTTTTTGTGTGTGGTGCGTCAATTACTGTTTATTGTCCAATTGTTTTTCAAGCTCTGAATTGATTGAATCTTGTTAGATCAAAATTCAACTAGAGATCATTTGTTTCAATTTAAATAACAATTAACAAGTTGAGGATAGGCTTTATTAAGTACAAAGTTTTATTTTTTTTTTGTCATGGAAAAGATGTCGCTTATACAGGGTGTTACAGAAAGGGTATAATCATATGAAAGGATATGCTGCAGACCATCAAACTGAACAACTTTCTCCTTGCGTCCAATATCGTAAATGCGAAATAATGATTAGCTGTCTCATACAAAATTTCAATACCTACTCGACCCAAATGTATGGGACAGCTAATGATTTTTTCGCATTTACGATATTGGACCCATTTAGGAAATTGTTCAGTTTGATGGTCTGCAGCATATCCTTTCATACGACGAAACCCTTTCTGTTACACCCTGTATACCTACTATATTATAGCTTTTGGCCGCAGTTTAGAGCCCGTGGAGGTCGGTCATGAAAAATTATCCCTTGTGGACATACTAGGTACTTACTGGTATTAAAAATGTCTACTATCCAAACCATGCGTATGGTCTATCCGTGTGTTTAATTTCATCCAAATCTGTTCACTCTGAGACGTTACTTTGAGTTGGGAGTTATTGTCGCATTTAAAATATTATCGTGGTTATACATAGTATGGAAAAGTCGTGCATACTGCACAGCAACATACAAATTTGTATCAAAAGCGTGTAATATACAAGTGATAAGTAAATGCCGCTATGAACGAGCAAATAATATAATAATATAAATGTCTGAACGGGTCATCGTTATTATTATGAATACTGCCAAGAGGGCGTTATAGGTCAGTACTATCAGGGCCATTCTGCCGACGAACCCTCCTCTTAAACATTATATTCTGAGCAAATAAAAACAGTCTCACATGATGCAATATTATACAGCGTATTCAACACTTCTTTATGTTTATTTAAGTATATATTACTAGCTATTGCCCGCGGCCCGCATCGAAGATGAAAATTATACCACAAGGACATAATTACCGAGATAAAAAGTAAGTTTGTTTCCTAGGTTCTGATAGTCTAGGTCATGGACTATCGAAATGCCACATTTTTCATCGAAAACCAACTTACCAAATTGAAATACCAACCAACTGTGCAAGTTAACCTTGCTATCCACAGTAGAATTCATAAGAAATATAGAAATGGTTATATTTATTATCAACCTACCTAATATTGTGAAATAGACTAAAATAGATAAATAAAATTTGTCTTCGAAAACCAGTCTGCATTTAAGGCGTAAATAGGTACGTGTCAAACAAACAAACTAAACGAACCCACGATACAGGAGAAATGCCTAGACTAGGGCAACGTTTTTAAAAAAAACGCGGTTTCATTCATAATATTATTCTTTAGGAAATCTCGTAGACGCCCATCTGACCTAGGCATTCTCGGAAAGATACGTCATGATATCATAAAAAATGCGCCTTCTGTTCACAGTTCATTCATATTATTATGATTATTATTGGATTGGCGCATTTATTTTAAACTTTTATTATACATATTTAATCAAATAGAAATGCTTCTAATTCTCACGGATTTTTATATTTAACTAGCTTTTGCCCGCGGCTTTGCCCGCGTGGATGTGGAAAAACATCCGATTACTAACCTTCATCCCCCTTTTTAACCTTTTGGGGGTAGAATTATCAAAAACAATGAGACACGTATATTCTCAATCGTCAGCCTAAACACAAAATTTGAAGATCCTTACTTCAAAACTGACGGACTTTCATATAAACTTCTATCCCCTATTTTACCCATTTAGGGGTGGAATTCCCAAAAATCCTTTCTTAGTGGATACTTACTCTTCACAAAGAACACTCCCTCCAAGTTGCATGTCTCTAGGACCAGCGGTTTGGGCTGTCTTGATATATCACCCAGTCAGTCAGTCAGTTTACCATTTTATAGAAGATTTTGAATAACAGCATTTCTTTTTACATAAGTACAGTTACAAGGAGTATTGCATTTTATTTTGAGGGTAGGTACTATTCTGGTACACCACCGCTTAGAATCCATCGGGGATTACAGCCAAGATGCGATAATACGTTATTTTGTCTGTAATTAACTGCTGCATCCAATGCTTTGCCTTCTCTGTAACCATTGCAATTTTGGACTATTCATTTTCGTACAGATTATCTACTATACATATAGCTGTGCCCGCGGGTACACTCACGTGACCCCGCATTCTTTTATAATTGTAAAAGATTATGAACGAAAGCAAAATATAGATGCAACTCATGATCTATCCTAGGTCCCAACAGTTAATATCCTTAACAATTAAAAAAAACATCTTTCAACTCTGAGAGTTCAATCAGCCGATGGAAAATATGTGATGGACACAAACGATGGAAACAAAAGTGAGAATGTGCAACAAACAAGTAATTGAAAAATACTGTAAACGCTTGAATTTAATGTATTTAGCAATAGAACCAGAAAGACTAGGCGCTTCGATAATCTTCATGTTTCCGAATTAACACGAACGTCGCGTCGTCGCCGCGTTGCAGTATGGCCGACAGATACAAAGCTCCTAAGTTTGGTTTTTCAAGGCATTGTAGTGCGCACATTAATTGCGCACTTTTAGGATTTTAGTCGTAAATCTGTAATATTTTAACAATGGTGATACATAAGGGACCTTCCATAAATAACGTCATACGAATTTTATGATTTTTTGACCCCTCACGCCATCCTTAACAAAGCTGGTCAATTTTTGTAAGACTCCCTCCTCCCAAGTGTGACGTCCCATATTTTACAATTTTACATGCTCCCTCAGATAGAGTTGGAAATATTTCTATAATAAGTTTTTCGTTAATAGTTCAAATTTCGTGTTTTAAAACTTAATAAATAATATATTTATGTTTTTAATATTAGATTTTGAAATTTGACGTCACCAAATTTAGGACCCCTCCCACCCCTTGTCACACAATGTCACAATTCGTCGACCCCCTTAATGTGTGACGTAATTTATGGCTGGCCCCTAATAGACATGTACTTCCATGGTAGCAGCAGCTCACTGGTGGCCAATTTCCTGGAGTATACAAAGTGCCCCTACGCGTTTAAGAGGACTTCCTGTCAAAAATGCTACTCAAACCGCAATTAACGTACCCACCTGGGTGTTAATAATTTGATAAATCATCGATACAAAAGAAAAACATGGGAATTATATTTGATCTCATATTTCCGAAGATAGACCACACTTGCCGAAGCGAATACTTTACCAAGGATTATTTATTATTATTTATTTATTTATGTACACACAAAATACTCAACAAGACATAACATTAAGATAGAAGAGCACAAAGGTTCTGCTTATTTCATGCGAAATCTCTTCCAGCAGACCTGCGAGAGGAAAGTAGGATTAGAAATGTAGACACAGTGTGTAGAAAAGACAAAACAGGAAAATTGAAATTGGAACTTAAAACAAAGTTTTACCTATATAAAATAAACATACATACAAATTTACACATATAAAATAAATACTTGTACTGTAAATATATACCTATAATATATATCCAGAATATCACAGTATAGAGGAGAGGTAATGTTCTTTGACTTGCTTTTTGAACAGAAATAAAGTTTTAGAGTCACGAATGTTAGGCGGAAGTGAGTTCCACAAACGTACTGCGTGAACAGAGAAGGAGTTAGAATAGAATTCAGTTTTATGGAATGGGAAATTAAGATGATGCCTGAGGTGTGATCTACACAGAGCATCAGAAGGACGGGTAAACGAAAAACGATCTCGCAAGTAGCTAGGATATGCAAGGTTATATAGAATGTTGTAGAGGAGACATAATATTCGAGTGTTCCTGCGAAGACGGATAGGGAGCCACTTGAGTTCCTTACGGAAATGAGAAATATGGTCATATTTCCTCAGGCCAAACACAAAACGAATGCAAAGATTTTGCAGACGCTCCAGCCCATTCAACAGCTCCTCAGTGGCATCCAAATAGCAGGCATCAGCGTAATCAATGATCGGCTGAATCAGAGTTTGAGCTAGGTAAATTTTGGTTTTAAAAGGCAAGAAGCTCTGTAAGGATTTAAGCGAGTGGAAAGAATAGTGCACCTTACGACTAACCTCATTCACCTGAGCTCGCCAAGAAAGATTGCTGTCTAATAAGACACCAAGGTCCTTAGCAGTTTCAGCAAAGGCAATGGTCGTGCAGCCCAGAGATAATGGAGTCAAAGATAACAAGTCAAGTGCAGTGCGATAGTATCTGCTGCCTATGATCATGGCCTGCGACTTAGTAGGGTTAATCCGTAAGCCGTACGACTTAGCCCATTGGTAGATTCTTTCCAGGTCGTGATTCATGGCACTGATTGCTGATTCCGCATCAGCCAGCAAGAAATGTCGATATACTTGCAAATCGTCCGCGTAGAGATGGAAGCTGGAAATGATAATTTTGGTAACAGTATTAACGAAGATAGAGAAAAGAAGAGGAGAGAGAACGCCGCCCTGAGGAACACCAGCAGTAAGATCACACCAATCAGAGTAAATCTGTTCTTGGCGAACACACTGAGAGCGACCCCGAAGATACGAGTCAAACCAGGCTAACGTAGAGGCAGAGAAGTTAAAAGATTGAAGGATCCCAAGAAGGATGTCAAAATCCACTGAATTGAACGCGCAACTAAAATCAAGTAACACTAAAACAGTCAGAGATTTATTGTCCTTAGCCCAGCGGATATCGTCAGTAACCTTCAGGAGTGCAGTAACAGTACTGTGCCCAGTACGGAAGCCAGAGGATTCTGATAAACGGGCAAAAAAAAGTTGAAGCGTAGACGCAACTATACACGTATCGTTGTCGGCGTCATGTTTCGCTGCGTGATGTCGCGTAACCGTCTTCGGAAACGTCGATATACGACCTCTTTCGGCCAAAAGTCCTCTTTCAAATCAGGTCTGCAGATGGTGGGTTGGAACTCGTACCACGAATGACTTAAAGTTGACATTGTGGCACGATTCCAACCTTTCGACCCTCACAATCCAGTTGGTCTTCACTTTGAAACACTGCACGACTTCTTCAATCGTCGTGGAGTGGTGCAGACGTGAAATGAATAAATACTTTTTCTTTCTTTCTATCTTTAACAATGTACAGCTGTGTCGTAGGCACAGCAGGGCGGACCACCATGCTGTTGTTGCTGCATGTATTACGCATATCGATATAACATATACTGTTGAAAGCAAGCCCTTTGTCTATTCCCCATATTTATATTGCTACTGACTTTATTAATATTTTGCTCCAAAGTTCAAATGCAAGTGCAGTCACATTTAAACGTTAAAGACATGCCGCTTGCTGTTCACTCTGGGGTATCTCTACAATAATTATAAATAAGCCTGTCTAATATAAAAAAAAAATCCTATGCCCCCACCCCCATATGTTTACCGAGTCAAAAATATGTTTAATGTTCATGAAAAAACATATTGATTGGGTTGCCTGAGATCATTAAGTCAAGACTATTTAAAATTGCGACTTGACCGATTTTACTTAGACAACCGAACGTTATGCCATGTTTTTCAAATTACCTATCTGATCTTTTAAACATTTTAATAAGAAAATAGATGAGTGGACATGAATAGTATCAATTTATCTATTTATAACTTACAACCCTACCCTACCCTTATAAAGAATTTGAATTTGAATTTGAACCCTGTAGTAGGGACAAAAAGATAGACAACCTAACAGATTCTTGGCTCTTATGTTTTGTATTTACTTTAATTCAATTTTGATTTCGTTTGGCTTGGTAAAAAGATTAGTTTCGTTAAAAGGTAGCCTTGACTTAACTTTATCAGGCAACCCACTCGCAATGTTAGTTTGTTCATGTTAGCATTTTATTCCGTTGACGTAAGTTTTAAATAGCCCTTCTGAGGCTCGTCATGACTGAAACCTCAAACAATTGAAGAATATGGACATAATGCAATATTACTCACTCCCTTAGGCTGCCTGTCCATTGAAGCGGAGCGAGGCTGAGGAGCGGACAAATGGAGAAATATTAACCAATAGGATTGCATAAAATCTCCGCTCCGCTCCAGTATGCAATCCTATTGGTTAATATTTCTCAGTTTCTCAGCCCCGCAGCCTTGCTCCGCTTCAATGGACAGGCAGCCTTAAGCAAGTAGCGTAATAATAAATAGCCTAACATTTGAAGAAGTCCGTAAAGAATATTTGAGCAAAATTTGAATATAATCTATGCAGTGATTTTTGCGTCATTACGGAACATCGATTAGATGTATGGAAAATTTGGCACTAAAAGGGACTTACCGGATGGTAGCCTTTTCCCTCTCTCACAATGTGGCAATGATCATTAATCTACTAAATTACTTATTAGTATTCAGTTATTTCGGTAGGCACATACAAAAATACGAAATGATAATCTTCTGTCAACTGTCAAAGTAAGCAAAACACAAATAATAATTTGTTTGCTTTTTTGTATATTCTGATATTGAAAAACGAAAATAACGATGCCTTTTTAAAAGTTAGTCTTTTAAAAAGGCATCGTGTTTTAATATTCAAATAAAAGTATTTTCTTTATAAATTTGTTTGCAGGCAACATTGGAAAAAGGTGGTCTGGTTGAATTGGAGTAAAAGTTTTTATTTTGTGGGATATTGTTTATCTACCTATTATCTAAGAACGAATCTTATTTAATACATCATTTCACTGGTCACCATTAAATGTACGAGTAGTAAAACCAAATAATAGTAATTTTAGTTTTTCACTTGTAAGCCCTAATTTCAAATGTGTAAGTACAAGCCTTTAACCGTAAAGAGTTAGCAAAAAATTGTAATTAAGACATACTATTGTGAAAAGGACTATGCTACGGGTGTCATCAAAGAAAAATACTAATTTAAAATATGAAAAACTTAAAATGTTACCTTTTACATAAATTTTCCGCATATCATTACTTCCCAGAATGTTATCCCTATTAGCGACACTATCGAATGGTGTAACAATACAGCGTGTTTTTTTTTTTTTAAATCAACGGGTTCGATTCCTGGCTAGGAATCATGATTTTTCAAAAATCCAATGATGCAATTTTAGTTTTCATCAAAATCGGGCACTAGACTCCTTTGTTTATTTTTCGTTATTCCTCATAGTTTCGGATTTGTCCATCCACGCCCACTTGAAAAATTCAACCGGTATATAAACAGGATGTTTTTGTTTAAACGTGGGCAATACTTTAGGCGCGTGTAGTACTCATGAAAATAAGCAACTTTTACTATGGGGCTAACTATGAAATATGATTTAAAAAATCTCCCTACCAAGCCCCTTATAATCGAAACGTCTTTACAACCGGCACTAATAGCTTTAAAGCCTACAATTTTAATGAATAACCCTACCGCTTGTTAACTAAATATTGTAAGTATCATTATCAATATCTTAGATAGAAGATTACTTTTGATCATAATTCAGGTACATACCTAGCTAACATAAATTACATACAAATATAATATTTTGAAAGACAGATAAGTAGTTATTATGTATTTACCCTAAATATCTTATCTACAGCGATCAAACTCAACATGAAAATTATTTTAAGGTTACAGCTATATAACTGAGGGTACTGCTCAGTCTGCATTGCAGTCTACAGATCTGTTTTTGCCAAGTTATACTTTATCAACCGGCGCGCCTAATTGATCATTTGTTCCGCAAACAGTCCAACTAATTTAGATATTATCTCGTCTTAAGCGAAAGCACATCACTTACCTTTTTTCCATTCACAAAGAATACCAACTCCGTGCAAGTATCACCGCTTTCCTCTTCTACGTTCAGCAGTCCCATATTGTCATAGGAACTTTATTATTTTTGCAAACAAAAGCGTACGTTGTTTAGAGATGGACACGTCTTACTATGTGACGGTACGAAACACAACTAACGAATGACGATGTGTGATCGCCGGTCGCGTGGTCGTCTGCTGCCTCTTGTTATCCGCTGCGCGCGCGTAGTACATCCACATGGACGGACAACCAATAAACAACTCGTTATCTGCTCCATAGTTACGTATTATTGAAGTTATAAAAATATCAACTTGTGAAATCTTTGGGTGTCACTAATCATTTGAACTGAACTTGATACAGCGAGGTCGTTAAGAACTCGTTATTACCATCTTGAACGAAATCAAAACCTGTAGGAGTAAGGCGTTGTAAAAAATTGTGCAATTAATATAATATGAAAGTAGCTCGCTATGGACGCGTGTTGTTTAGGTTTTTTCACCTTGCAAGTATTATGAATGCAATTATTAATTATACATGCCTCCTGACACTTCCTGTGGAGCGTGAATCACCAGTGTAGGTAGGTACCTACTAATATTTTTGAACTTGGGTTTTTTGCATTAACTCTGTAACCAACTGTGCAAATCTATACCTTACACTTCACAGTATTCATAAGAAATATTATGGAAATGATGATAATTATTATCTATCTACCGAATATTGTGAAATAGACTAAGATAGATAAATTCGTCTTCGCATAATATCATTGTAATCATTTCAATTATTTGGGTATTTTAGTGATGGTTGAATGTGGATTGTGATGTGATAAATGATGGCAATGCACATTTTTTCTATTGATTAATCAATAGAAGAAAAAAACATGAATCAACAACAACACATTTAGTTGAATACAGCAGTCTAAACGTGGATCCATAGGGATAGAAAGACTGCCTGAGAGTTGAATTGTTTTTGTTATTTTTTATTGAGAGTTTAATTGAACACAATTGTAAACCTAGTACTTACTCGTCTTGCCTTAGTTGTTATTAACCTATAGATACGGACATACGGTCTACTATACTAGCTCATTGATTTACTTACAACCTACTTCCGTCAATTGGCTGTTAGTGACGAATGACAACCGGTCAATGTCCATACTTACCTGACCTTTGTTGCCACCCACGGAAGATTTATGTACCTAGGTACTTGTAGACAGCCTAGGGTTGTAGTAGTTTTTCTCGGACCTTCATGCTGCATGGAGGTCAGTCAAGCTTAATCGGGCCATGTTATTTTTATAAAACTTTGCCCCAAGCTATGAATTTCTCCTGTATCGTGTGTGGGTTTACAAAAAGGTTAAACTGACATACACAAACAGCCACACCCGGAACAACTACCTGTAGTTCATGCAAATATTTGTTCTGTGCGGGGATCGAACCCGCGACAAGCAGCGTAGCAGCCAATCGCTCAGCCACTGCGACAACTGTGTCGTCAAAATTAGTAAAGCTCTCCTTCCTCCTTTCAGAATATAGTTTGGTTTATGGAAATTATGGGAAGTTACTGAATAGATGATACGTGATACAAAAACGCCATAATGGAGAGATTTTGAAGAGACTTACACTCAGCATTGGGTGGCTAAAGGCTGAAGAAGAAGAAGGTAAGTAGCTACTTATGGAATAGGATTAAACAAGAATCTGTAAAATTCCGATCTTTTTATTTGGATTGTCTAAGATTCTCTTAATCTGAGGTCTGACCGCACGTCAAACTAGTTCTGCGGTTTTTAATCAATTCTATAATCAATTATTTATTTGTTATGTAATACCTACCTAACTTATCTGCTATAACTAAAACTATTTGTACGACGTAATTAACTAATAATAACATACATACCTACAGGCACAACGTGCTCAGAATGTGGTCTCATATCAGCTGTTCTTTTTTTGTTTGACTAGATAATTTATCACGTTCAGTGTAAGATATTCGACACTTTGTGGTACTTTTAGGTGGCGCGGAGTGCTCCATCGTCTAAACAAATAAATAGATTTGAAGTGTCTGTTTGTAACATCAATATAACAGCTTTTTATTGAATGCATATGAAAATATATACGGCACTTATAATAAAAACTCATTTTTTCAATTCATGCTGTTACTATGTATGTAGTAAAAGACAATTCGAAACAAGTAGATAGATAATATTTATCTAGATATGTGGTAATCGGTCACCGGCCAAATATGTTACCACCTAGTCTTATCTCTGAACACAATATACGAGCACCATTTCTTTTGAAACCGGCGTTGTATGGCGTTACAGCTAGTCAATCTAACCGTAACTCACTACATAGTTGGTCTAACTCAAAGCCTTGTAGAAACTGCAAGTGCAGTTTGTCTCTGCATCACCCAAAGGTTGACTGGTAGAAAATGCCTATGGCATTAAGTCCGCCTCTGTACTTTGTGCTTGAAGTGTTAAATAAAAAAATAATAAAAAAATAAATAAACTGTAGAGAATAATCGCTAATGCAAAGCTTTGGCAGCTTTGGATTTCTGTGCCACATCTTACAAGATGCGACAGCAAAGCAGGACGGCGTGAAGCCACACACAGTTCTTTTGAATTTATTTACTTTTTTTAGGTAGGTCTTAATAGTGACAATGCAATGGAAATAAAGGTTATCGATAAACGTGCAATACAAAAATCATCGACAAATAAATCTGGAAATTCGAACTAAAATTTAAAATAGTTTCCAATCCGGATTCGGCTGCAAAATATTAACAAGATATTATCACTTAATTACGTACATATAAAGGTATCGCGCAAAAAAAAATTAATGCAATTTTTCCTCATCTTCATCATCTGCCTAGCCTTTTCCCAACTATGCTGGGGTCGGCTTCCAGTCTAACCGGATGCAGCTGAATACCAGTATTATAGTAGCCATTTTTCCTCATAAGGTACTTAAGTAACGCGCCCACTAAAGAAGTTACTGTTTAGTCAGTACAAAGATTTAAAAAAAGTTCAGTGCTAGCTAAAGTCTGATAGAAAACCATATTAATAGTCATTTAATACCATAACCAGCGCTAAACGTATAACCATTGTGACAAAAACGGAATAAAAGAAAACATAAAATAAGAAACGTGCATTATAATGATGCCATTCCATTTTCAACAAAGTAACATAAATTAGGCCAATATTTACTTAGGTATTTAGGTATGTGACATACCAAAAGATAAAGCGATAACATATACTAATTTACACTGAAGCTCTAAAAATACATCGTTAACAAAACAATAGTAGTAATATAAAACATAAGCATTAACATCAGTATTTTGTCATTTATTCACAGCTAATGTAAAACAGTCGATACAAGTAATTAATTTACTTTTGATCTGTCAACGTATTGTAGGAACACTTTCGGCAATTAGAACTAATAAGCCAGCCAGCATTATGCTATAACATTCCATGGTTTTCCGTTGCTGTTTATCGTGGGTGTTACCTGAAACAAAGCATATAATAATCGATTGTTGAAAGCTGAAACCTTCAAAGTAACTACCTATCACCAAAATCAATTCTAGGAACTAATTATATCATCAGGGGTCAGAATGTAACAACTTATTTAAATTTATTTAATCGTAAGTTCAGGTTCGCTCAAACCGGTACAGACAATTTCCGGCCTCAGCCTGTCCTGTTTGACTGATTTTCTGACAGTAATCAAGGTTCAATGCGAAAAAGACACAAAACGCTACCCTGTGGTACACCTGTGCTAAAATATCAGTAATCCGATCTGCCCACAATGCAAAAATTGTGTTTGCAAGCATCCTTGTTTGTTGTTTTGCCTCTTTGCGTTTGGCAGCTAATGCATGAACCACACTAAATGATGTTTTGCTTCCTTGTCTTGCGTTTTTCGGCAAATTAGGTGCAAAACAAATTCTTATTAGGTACCTGTTTAGTAATCAGATCTTCACACGCCATCCTGATCCGAGCGCAAGTCGCCGGCGTATCCAATACAAATTCTGTAGTCACTCCACTGTCTAATCGAGCTGCTTTAATAGCTTCTTTAATTGCGAAAAATACTGAAGCGGCAAGAAATAGAGGTGGTTCTCCCACAGCCTGAAATCATAGAAAATTGTGTTCAGTTATCTGCTCTTGTATGTCTGAATGTTGGCTAATCCCCGTTTAACCGTTTATTGTTTCTTTTTTTGCATTGGCAGTAAAATTAAGTTAAAAGTTCATGTTTTAATAACATTCCGTTGATCATTAAGTCGTAATAAGTATAATATGATTATGTAGTTTTCATGGCACGTAAAATACTTTGACTGGTTAGGAAAACCAGCAATATTACCTTGGATGAATAAACGGCACGTGGATTCGGAGCGCCCTTTAGTAAAGAAACATTAAAAACTTTCGGTATGTCAGCAAATCCCGGTATCTTATAAGCTCCAGGCCCTCGCGAAAGTACTTCTCCATCAGCTGAAAATATCATCTCCTCCAAAGTGTAAAAACCGTAGCCTTGCATAAAGGCTCCTTCTATTTGTCCTATATCTATAGCAGGGTTTAAACTTTCCCCGACATCCATCACTATGTCTGTTTGCAGGACTTGATGATCACCGGTCAAACAGTCGATGATAACCTCGGAGCATGCTACTCCGTAAGTAAAATATTCAAAAAGGTTTCCAGAATTTGTTTCCGGATTATATTCTATCTTGGGTGCAGCATAGAAGCCTGTAGCCGATAACTGCACCCTGTTCACATAAGCATCTATAACCCAATCTTCCCATTTTCCGGTAGGATTTTTGGCTTTAAATGGCTCCAGTCGTGCTTTCAGCACTTTACAAGCTTCTATAACAGCCATCCCATACAAATCAGAACTTATACTTGCAGCTGTTGGTGAGCTGTTAGGAACTTTGTCTGTTGACATTTCGCTGATATGAATTTTCGTGAAATCTATTTCTAAAGCCCTTGATGCCACTTGTATCATTTTAGTAAAGAGTCCTTGGCCCATTTCGATCCCACCAATGGACAGTAGGACTGATCCATCTTTATACACCAATAAAAGTGCACCTGCTTGCATTAAGACATCAACTTGGAAAGATATTCCATATTTTGTGGGAACTAGGGTGATGCCTTTCTTCTTCCACCGGTTTTGTCTGAAAAATTATGCGAAAAATTGACTAAAACATGCCAAATTAGATATACAAGTATTGTGAAGATACAGATATCTTTTCTTGCAAGTTATTAAAATATGATTTAAGAACCTGATACATTTTTAAGATCAAAAATATTTACCTATTGAACTCCTCAACGTCTTTCTTCCTCTTCCAATAATTAGAAGTTTCTATACATTCATTCCAACATCTCGATAGAGTACAATACGTCAGCGTCTGGTTAAAATGAGTCAATGCACCTTCTTTATAAAGATTTAATTCAACAATCTGCTCATAGCTTTTGCCTAATGTCTCAGCTATGTGGCGCATCATAGTTTCGGCGGCCAGCATTGATTTTGGAGCTCCAAAACCCCTGAATGCTGTGTTCGAAGGCATATTGGTTTTGCAAAGATATCCATGTACTTCGACGTTAGGTATGAAGTAGCAATTGTCCACGTGCACCAATGCTCTTTCCATCATCTGTAATGAATTTCAAAAGCACTGCTGTATATGTTATTTATTAAAATGAAAATATGTACAGTACTTTGTAACAATGAGCTTAATATAAATCCTTACCTAAGAAGTTAACTATTTGAAATAAGACTCCTTTTAATTATATTTACATTATTTACAGACTACAAATAGAACTAAACTAATGATAAAAATAAGACTAAAAGTAAGAAAATATAAACATCTAAACAACGACGACAATAGGACACTTAGGCGTCAAAGTACTCCTCCGCATCGCTGTCATCTGGAAACGTGCCCAGAAGACTGGCAGCATTGCCACGATGAATGGCAATGAAATAAGGAGATAATCAAAATCAAAAATCATTTATTCAATTAAGGCTGAAATTCAGCAGTTTGACGTCAAAATTACATTAGACAGTACCCCTAAATGCACGCCGTTAGTGTTTGAGCTGGGAAGAAGATAGTATCCATCAGTTCTGTCCGTCGGTAAATAACTGGATTATATGAAACCATTTAACAGGTCAGTTAATTTATTAACAGCTGTAACCTTAGTTCTTACCGCGCAAGATATATCCATGGAGTTTCCTGCGTTGCCATATATTTCAAATTTTGCACCTGTTATTATACCCTCTTCAGTAAAACCTACTTTATATTTGATCAAACAAGGATGCCTATAGCCGGAAACCTGCATATCTTCATCTCTGTCCAACACCGCTCTGACAGCTGTCTTTATTTTATATGCAGCTACTGCAACAGGTACAGCTAATATGGCAGCTCTCGTTTCTTTGCCGCCAAAACCACCTCCAACTCTCTTAACTTTCGCAACTACTTTGTGGTTTGGTATTCGAAGTGCTTCTGAGGCTATATGCTGAAACAGCGAAAAAAGTTTTATAGCAGACATATAAATAAATAACATTTCAAAAATAATATCGTTAGAACTCACTGCAATATCTTCTGGATTTTGTGTGGTTGATATAATTTCTAGTTCGTCCTCTTTTTTAATGGCATAGGCAGATATGGTTTCAAGGTAAAAATGCTCTTGGGCACCATTACGTACGTTTCCTTCTATTACGTGACTAGAATTACTGAATGCCTCATCCACGTCACCTTTGCGGAGAATGCGAGGATAACCAGCAAAATATGATCCGTGTGAAATCGCGTCTTCCAGCGTAACAATAACGGGTTCTATACGTTCGTAAGTAACAACCACCAAGTCTTTTCCTTTCCTTGCTGCACTCTCTGTCGTGGCTACTATAGCTCCTATTACACAAGCCCGGCTAGTTACTATTTCGCTACTAAATATTTCTTCATCTTTTATTATAGGACCCATCTTATTACATTCTTCTTGTAAATCAGCAGCTGATAGAAAGGCTTTTACTCCTGGTAGCAACAAAGCTTTACTGGCATCTATACATTTGATTTTGGCATGTGCTTCTGTGCTAAAAACTAGCTTTAAATACAGCTCTCCTGCCACGGGAGGAATATCATCACAATATAAAGCTTCACCGGTGGCTTGTTTTAGAGCTGACGTATGAGTTATCGGCCTGCCAACAGCGTCCGAAACTATTTGTTTCTCATTTCTTATTTCGAAGCACTGTGAACTGTTTGGTTGATCTATTGGTATTTCCTCAACACCACTTAAGTCTTCATCTGTGATTTCTTTGACGCCATAAGAACTTCTTAGTTGTAACACATATAAATAAAACCTAAAAAATAAACTCAAACAGAGTGATTTGCGATAATCGGCCATGCCTCCGGGAACTGAAATATCCAGCTGCAACTCATTTGTTAACGATTCAAATGCTACATTTAACATTTCTTGATCCCATCGATGTCCACGAATTAACTCTGAAGTTACTTTTGCGTAAATTGTTGTTGGTCCCATACCACCGTAACACAAGCTTGCATTTAATACTGTATTGGTAACTGGATCAAATTTAACATTGAACGCAGATGTCACTATAGAGATATCGTCTTCTTTTCTACGAGCTTGCTTATACGCTTTAAAATACTGTATACTTTCAGAGAATGGAATTTCAACAGAAACAACAATTTCATCATCTTCAAGAACGGTTTTTCTGTATCCTTTGAAAAAGTTTTCATCAATAACAACCTTTCTTTGTCCCTTAATCTTGCTATCAATATTCAATACAGCTGAACACGCCATTAAAATGGGATTTAAATCGGATATTGGACTAGCTGTTACGACATTACCAACGAGTGATGCTACATTCCGTATTTGATCACCAGCAAACCAATGTAGCATTTCATTCATTGTTTGAAAGACTTTAGATTTTGTGGGATCTGCGTCAATTTGTTCTTGAAGGAAACTAGATAATTCACTTAGGGTGGTAGTAGCGCCTATGACAATGCCTTCATTTGAGACTTGGCAAAAGTTCATTTCTGTTATTATTGACGGATAAAGCAGCACTGGGTAGACTTTCTTTTTAAATTTAACTTCCACCCCTATTTCGCTATTGCCAGCAATTATTTTAGAAGACAGACAGTTAGATTTTAAAATGAGCAAATCATTCAGTGTTCTCGGCCGAACCCATGTAATATTTTCTCCTGGGAAATATAAATACTCCTCTGAATAACGATTATTCAACTTCAATTCTGGTGGGAAAATCGGTTCTTGTGTTGGATCATATGGTTTGAACGATGACTTGTTAAACAATTCATCGCTTTTACCATTTAATTTCTTATTTCGACAACAATCTGCACCCATTGAACAGGAATTGTTTTCACCTTCTCGGCTATAATTTCTTTCCCATCCTTCTATGAAGGTTTTGAAACCTTCAATGATGGGCCTGTATCCAGTACATCTGCAAAGGTTTCCCTGTAATGCCGTTTCTATGTCGGTATAGTTTAATTTGGCTTTATTTCTTAGTAATGCGTACATTGACATTACTAT
The DNA here is from genome assembly GCA_910589295.1 of Noctua janthe. Taxonomy (NCBI): domain Eukaryota; kingdom Metazoa; phylum Arthropoda; class Insecta; order Lepidoptera; family Noctuidae; genus Noctua; species Noctua janthe. The sequence goes on from OU342561.1 coordinate 9,228,792, forward strand.
GCCGGGTGTGCAGAAGCCACACTGTGATCCATGAGCCTTCGCTATCCTCTCTTGGACTGGGTGTAACCGTTCTTGCGTAGAGCCAATCCCTTCCACGGTTGTGACTGCCAAACCGTGCATGGCACAAACAGGTGTCAGACACGCATTTACTGCAAAGTGCCTTTTTGGAAAATAATGAAAATACATGCGTTAAGGAATGAATAAATTGAAAAGAATAATATTAAATTACTTAGTTTCTTTTTTTTCAATATAAAACAGGAATATGGACAAAGGTGTTTTAATTAGGCGTTGAAAAAGGTACTAAAACTAAAATTACTCGTCACGAATGTGTAAAACAAATATTCCAGCAACAAAAAGTTGCGCCCAACGTGGGGCTCGAACCCACGACCCTGAGATTAAGAGTCTCATGCTCTACCGACTGAGCTAGCCGGGCTATGAGATGAATGTCGAAAATCACCATCTTATCGTGAATGTCATAAAAAGGATACTTGACGCGATCTTCTGTCTTCAAATATTGGGAGATCATGACTGTGCAAGCACCGCACCCACCTTCTCCGCATCCATATTTGGTGCCAGTAAGTAAAAGTTTCTTGCGGAGGTAAAAAAGTAGTGTCCATTCTGGATCTGGATTACCCTCGACGACCTGGAACATTTCAGTCGGCCCTTCCACAATAATACCGTGTCAAATAAATTAGCTAACGAAACTCTGCAGACGCAAGGGGTGTCGATACCTACTTACCTCAAAACACGATAAAGCAAAAACGATTTTCCAATTTTTGGTGGTCAGTGAGGTCTACTTGAAGTTTGAGTTTAGACAAAATAATGTGTTACAATAGTTTATGGTAAAGTAACTGAAAAACATAATATCTTTGATATACTTAACGCACTTAGTATGACGAGGGACTAGAGAAAAGGTAGCTTAGATAGGTAGGTACCTTCGCCAGTGGCTGTGCTTACTTTCGTCCCCTTTCGAGTCACTCACAGTTATTCGATCTATTCTGAAACTTTATACCATCGCGTTAGGTATTAGTTCAGGGTTGTCAGAAGATACCAATTTGTGTCGTTCATAATTTTGTGTTGAACTGGAGTTCTTCTTTAGATACCACTGGGTACCTACTAGAGATGCGCCAGATAGGAAAAGTTCGGTCCAAAAGGCAAAAAAAAAACGTAAAAACGGTCATGAAATCATGTCATGAATATCATGACATAAAAGTTACGAATTAGTCAGCGACTTTTGGTGCCAACCGAACTAAGTACGTCTTATAAATGACTCGGGTTATCAAAACGTGGATTCAATCACATCAGGGTTAGATAGGTTACTGACCCCAAATATTTTATTAACAGGTTGCTGAAGGGTTATCATTCGTTACATACACCAGAGCCTGGGTTGGCGCGCTGCACAAGTAATCCTCGTTTAGGTACCTATTAATAGGGTAGCCCTACTCAAGGAAGGGTTGACCTTTCGCGTGCGAACGTACCTACCTAGATCTGCGCGAGACACAATGACTTTTTAATTGTGTCTTTAAACTCGGTATACGAGTGGTTAAGCCATCAACACATAGCTAGTAGTGTCGCTGCTGCACTCTTGGTGTTATGGGAAAAAATATGTATAATTAGATGACTAGGAATACCCCCCACGCTGTTACAAAGTAAATCGCGAATAGCGAATGTCGACGGATCCTTTTGGAATTTGAAACTGTAGAAATTTAAGTTAGGCTAGATAGGGTAGTACCTAGGTAAGTTACTAGACCTAACTGCATGCTTATCTACGTACCTACTCTTACTTGCGTCACAACTTTCGTTTTACTTGCATTCAAGTAGGTAGGTATACTTACTAGGTTTTAAGAATATATCTAGTGAAATTACCGAACATTCACCAGTGTTAATAATAGCTATACCTAGTCAAAGAGTAAAATAAGATATCATGGACAGAGTAGACTACAAATCGTAATACCATTTCTAACTGCCTAAGACTTACAATAATAGATTCGTCGATTAGAGATTCGTCTCACAGAAATCTTAACAGTAAGGCAATATAATTTAGATTTCTGTGATTCGTGTATAAGAGGTCCCAGTCCTTTATTGAAGTTTCTAAGTATAGGTAGGTACCTACCAACATTCCATAACAGTATAACTAAAGCTTCGTCTACGCTAGGCGAGCCGAACACGATCGGAGCACGAAATTGCTTAGCGTAGACGGACAAAAAACCTCGACCGAGCACTCCCGCTAAGGCAATTTGTGCTCCGCTTGTGCTATGCTAGGCGAGCCGAACACGAGCAGTGCTCTACTCGTGTTCGGCTTGCTAGCATAGACGCAGCTTTAGATATATTTCTATACAACAATAATACAACATTTACACTACAATACCTATTAAGTATAATCAGAAAATCATGGCTAACGAGATCGATCTAGACTTGCATTGACTAGGAAATATAGTTACTTATTACCTATTAAATAAAATAATTCACACCGGCAAACAACTTATAAACCACAAATAACTTACCTTTTTGCCATTAACGAAGAATATCAAAGTTTTCTGCGCGTCTTCAGGTATCAAACTGATAATCGAGTCCATTATTTTGATTCGATTAGACCGGTTTCTACTCTTATAAATGATATAGCTGACGAACTACGTCCGATAGAACGAGTATCTGTCGTGACACTGCGGCCGATGCCGCGTCTACACTAATGCGGTAGGGTACTGGCTAGGTATTAAACCATTGTTATTCATTAGCTAGACAATTAAATGTTTAAGATAATAGAATTTAAATTATAAAGACACAAAATTGCCATGGAAATGTGTAGGTAAAAAATACGGGTCTATAATATTTGTTTTTAACAATTGTTAAAAACAAAATTATTTTGGTAATACCTTGTTAAAAAAAATATCATCATCACGCTTTTAATATGTGCAGGATAAGCAGACAGATGTTCTATAAGGAATTGTAAGACGATAACATTGAGGCCTACGTTATGAACTCACGGTTTTTGCTCATGATTTAGGCAGGACCTGCAAAACATACATGATGCAGTCCTTGAATTCTCATTTTACTTTGCACACGTTAGTAATAAATACGCAGTTTGCGAATGGTTACTATAGGTACAGTCAGCGACGCAAGTCCATTCACTATCACGTTTACACATCAATCAAAATTAGCACAAAATGATTCTACAACTGCTCTTCAGCATTTAACACAATCTAAGAGTTCATGTTCTATCAATTTTACTTCTGTTCTGATTGTAATAAAATATTTTGCTTAAAACTTTCAACTTAAATAACTGGTGTAAATTGACTTGCGTTGTTAACCATACCAACACACTTGACTAGTTCAAGGACATCCTAATAATTGGTGTATTCATAGGGGTCGTCAAAAGGGGGCAGCTGCCCATACCTAGATCCTCGAGATTTTTAAAAGTTGAAATACATAGTAATACTTAGGTAGAAGGAGATCTTGTGACTGCCAGACCTACGTCTTTTTATAAAAGCTGATACTTTTTCTGTGAAAGTACCTTACCTTACTATAGGTAAGAACAATCAAAATGGGTTATTATGAAAAGTCGGTTGTGGTGGTTTTGGCAGATATCAAGAAACAAAGGTGTGCTAAATAGCTGCCAAGTTACGTTATACTTTAAAGCGTGATTTTTTGTTATTACCTACGTAAGGGCTAGTGTCAAGCATCATTCACTTCCTCCACTGCCAGACACTTTGTGTGGTGGTAAACACTGCCAGACACCTTTAAAGTATGTCAAATTGTGAGTGAACTCACGTCATTTAGTCCATATTTTTGTTTTCTTTTGCTTGAAAATAAAAGAAAACAAGAATATATAATAATAATAATAACTTACTTGTCTTATTTTTTACAAGAGTACTACTTACTTGTCTCAGTCTTGACGAGAGTAAGTAAAGTAAAGTAAAGAGTGTATACGGGGTGGAAGGGACACCGACGCTAAAACGGTTACCACGCATACAGTACATCATCATCTTCCCCCCTCCCCACATAGAATTTTTTATCAGTTATTAAAAAAAATCTGCTGTTTCCTACAAAAGTGCAATACTTACACTGTCAAAATGTATGGAACAGGTGTTTTTTTTATAACCAATGAAAAATTTCTGTTCAGAATGATGTACTGAATATGTGGTAGCCGTTTTCGCGTCAGTGTTCCTTCCACCCCATATGGTACCTTATATGAACCTTGAAATATTAAGGCCTAATAAAATTGGTGATCAATGGCCCATTATCCATCTAGAACTTTAGGAATTCTAGGATGTGGGTTCCCAGCCTTCCTTAAATAGGTCGTATTCAGTATAAAAGTTCAGGAAAAAATAAAAATAGGATTTATGTAATATGTAACATTTTATTCTCTATGCTAAAAATCTAAAATATACATTTCAATACTTGTACATAATTTACACATATATGCATATCTGCTTTAGTTCATGTTATCATGAAGGCAGCTGATTAGTATGATTACAGTACAGTTTAAAACAAAGTTCATACTTATCTTAGAATAGCCTACTTAATTAAAAAATACAATTTTACTGAGTTTGATTTAATCAATAGTAGGAATTTATAAATTATTTTTATTACCATACATTATTTTTAATTTTGCTACAGGTTTGACTAGTTTTAATAAAACATGGAGCTTACTTAGGGGATGTAAAAAAAAACCATTTGTGTTTAGGATTCAGTACCTACACAAAGATAAATAAAAGTTCTAATAATATAAGAACTTATATTTCAATTAGTTATTATTTTTTTATGTAGCATCTATTTTGAGAGTACAAAGTTTAATCTATTGAGTGGACACAACAAGGGGTTGCTTTAATGCTGCAATATTGCCTCTTTTTGTACAAAAATGTGTTTATTTGAGTTCTTTTAAAAAAAGGTCAAAAGTAGATACAAAAGTATAAAAAAATTGTAAACAGTTAACATAATCCGTGTGCAGATAGCATAAATCGCTGCTAGAAATCATCCCAAATGTAACTTTAACATACACCAAAACCTGTTTTTTGTTTACTTAAAGTTGTGTATTGAAAATATTTGTTTTGTGATCTAATTCATTAAAAAACAGTATGCTTTCTTGTCTAGGCTGATTTCAACACACCTTTCTGTTCAAGTTCTTTCTCTACCTGAGTGCCCTCGTAAAGAATTTTATCTTTTAATGCATCTTGTAACAGTTGTGCATCAAACCGTTGTCTAGACCATGCATACCTACAATAACACCAGTACACCATAGTGGTCATAGAAAATGCTCCCACACCTACATGCTGTGATAACATGGGCCGAGATGTCTTTATGAATGCTGCTACACCAGCACCCACTCCAGTCGCAATGCCATACAGAAAACTTTCTCTGAAGCATGGTATTTTGGACAAATCTCTACCAAATAGTACTAATCCCTGAAAAAAGGGGATTGAACAATTACATAAAAATTCACAAAAGGAATTATTTTTATTACGTAATAGTTTATCGAGCTGTGCTGCTGTTATATTATTGTAAAACAACTAAGAAGAAAATGAGTTTTTACAAACAAATAAAATATCTGTTGCATTATTGCAAATTAAAATAACCTTTTTTTCCTCCTCCGGTTCCTCATCAAGCAAATTTTTGACTACTGTATCCATTGTTTGAAGATAATATTATTAATATTCTAAAACCTTTATTGTCTTCAGTTCAGAATATTAGAAAAATTGGAAAACCTGAATCAGTAACTATTTCCAGAAAACAACATAACCTTAAAAATGTCATGAAGTGTTGACACTCAAACATTTTTTAATGAACGTCTGAAAACAAGTCTTTTAAGCTTTAGATTCATTTAATTGAATGATTTCTAGATTACCAAGACAAGTAGTAATAAAAATATAGTTTCCTAATTGAATTCTTATCTGATTTTGTTGAATTTGATTGGTTGTTTTCTATATTTTCATCCGAAAGATATTATTATGCCCTCAAGAGTGTGATTGTTTGCACCTCCATTATACTTAGGACTTAGCTGAACCGGCAAGTCAAGTGCAAATACAAGTAATATCTTTATTTTGCAATAATTGTATTTTTTTGTACTTACCGGTGGATAGTAATCATCTTAGTTACCGGAATCAACATTGATTTTACAAAACTGCGATACTCGTGCTTGACTACTTTTTTATTATCAATAAAATGACAATTTGACTAGAAGATTGACGTCAGAGGGATTCGTTTCATATACAACAGCATATATATTTTTAACATTGCCTACTTCTATCTCGTTTACTCCCATAATCTTTGTGATATTCTATCCTGTTGTCATTTTAGAAAAATGATTTCGTATCTCGGCCGAATAAAGGGCTGTTGGTTGGTTGGCTGACATCTCATAAAATTCAGTCAAGCCTTTTTAAATCCAAAAAAATTAGTTTTCATAAATTCCTGTGACATTCAAAGCTGAATACGTCTCATAAGTTAAAGTGTATAAAATAAAATCAGTTCGGTTCGTCTCAGTAAAATACATATCTAAACGTGAGTGATAAGTTTTAGATATTTTAGAAAGCTTATCGCTAGCTTAGTGTTTATAAAAGAAAGAAGGTTTATAAAAATAATTAGTACCAAGGCTTTTAGAAGTAATTATAAGTCTTATATAATGCGCCAGCTGTGAAGGATACACCGCATAGTCTACATCTTCTAAGTAAGTAGAACCTATATAATATGTATCAATAGCAAGCATGTTATCATATCTATCAAGATATCCGCCTGTAGCGCGCGGTATCAATTACAGGTCATGCTTTAGTGCTCTTTATTGCAACTTTGGTTTATTGAATTCTTTAATTGACAAAAACAGCAATTATATATATCACAGGTGCAGCAGAAATCGAATTGGTTTCTTATTAGTATTTATCGGACTATCGGAACTTATTTTTTTCTTATTAAATAAAAGTAAGACAATTCTATAAATGTGTATTTATTATGAAAATTTTTGTGTTCATTCTTATTATAACTGCAGAGTTCAGGTTAATAATTCAACTGTTCCATAGCAACAATAAACAATGATAACTTTATCTGTAATCTCTGATATTGTGGGCTTTTATGGTATCATGTTTGATGTAATTATTTTTTATTATTGTGGTAGTATGTTTTTTTTATGTTCGGCACACAATGTTACAGAAAATTAAATTTTCTGATAATAGTAATAGCTAAAAAAAAGATTTAGTCAGTGTTATGACAACAGTTATTTTATCAATTACTTTCCTTGTCTAATCTATTTTATAAAATATATAACTAGGTATGATGTAAACAATTGATTAAAATAAATATAGGCAAAGGAAAATTATTTATGTATCTAAAATACCTAGTTCTAATGTGCACATATGAGAGCTTTACCTTTTTAGATAAAACTTTTGTTTCCACATTATGGTTTTGAACCTTGTGTGCTGATTTGCTGACCCATAGTCATTATCATAACATTAATGTTAGCTATTTATGCTATGGAAGGCAGCCAATGCATAAGCCTATGTACAATGAGACAGCCTGGCATTATGCCTAAATATCCCAAGTTATGTAAAAAATTGTAACACTACATCTATAGAGATGTAACATTACAATTTTTAAACACAATTACTGCTTAAAAAAATTGTTATTAATAGAAGATAATTTTTCTTAACTGTATTTATGCTACATGCAGTTTGGGTTTGCCACACACTCTCAATACTTAAATTTATACTTGATCAAGGTAAATAAGAAATCAGTCATACTATTGAACATTTTGCACGCATAATGATGAGGGATCAAGAGTCATTTTTATAGTATTACTAGCTGCTGCCCACTACCTTCGTCCGCGTGAAATTAGCGGTAAGAAATATACTTTACAACCTATTCTCATACCTACCAAATATACATAAAAAATGTCATAAACATCGGTTGAACGGTTTCGGAGGAGTGCAAACATAAACACCGTGCCACAAAATTTTTATATATAAGATTTTGATCAAAAGGAATTGAGCAATAATTGGTAAAAACTTGTAAAAAGCTTTTTTTATTTTAGAACTAATTCCAGTAATAAACTAGGATATTAAAATTAATGACTGATTAAATTCAATGAAGTGGATATTTTAACTAGAATACTCTGGCACAGCAAAGTGAGTAAAGCTGTGACCAAGTGCCATCCAAGGAATACAAAGAGAAGAGTTGGTCATCAGGCGGTGAGATGGGCAGACGACATTGTTGCCATTGTGTGAATATTCTGTATGAGACTGGCACAAGAGCTTAGAGCTTGGCACAAGCAAAGAGAGGTCCAGCAGTGGGTGAAGTCGGGCTGTGGATGATGATGATGACTCTGGCACAACATAAGTGAAAATTTTCTGAGTTAGTGGGACTCCTATTTGCTTCATAACAACTGCACATTAAATAGGAAACTACAAATTAAAGCTTTCATTATTATCCTCTCTCGCGCCAATTTACATAATGTAAACTACTGAATAAATATGCATATCATAAACGTCTATGTAATGTTATGTACCTACCCGCGCCAAATATACTCATTTACGTCTAGACTCTTATGTGGTTGATTCGTCCTGTTGCGTGAACTGAAACGTCACTGGAACGTATTGAGCGGGAGTCGTAAAATACTCATCAGTCCAAGAATAATAGTATTGTTAACGACCATTACGTAAATAGGGTTGCTAAGCGCGTAGGCGTGCAATATTTTCTTTTGCGCTCATATTATTTTTCAATATACGTCGAGTTGTAGATACCAACGTATACCTACCTAACTGAAAATCTTTTGGCACGATTTTTAAACGTATTATAATAGCAGCCAATATTTTAACGCCTATGTCAGAGTCAAGGACTTCAGTAGTCCTAATGCTGAATTGTACAAAAAAAACTTTATCGTAAACCTAAACTAGGCCATCTATTCCTATGCGGTACGTTTAATTAATAGGACAACTCTAGCATGAAACTGCAGGATGGTTACTGGTTAGTTCGTTGCGGGGCCTAATTAGATCAGTTTATGATTACTACGCAAAGTGGTTACGCCGTAGGTAACAGGAAATATGCGGTTTGCAAGGGCAACAATCAGCATTGTAAAAGTCGGTATGTCACCTTCAATTTATAAATATCAGACACTCCGTGGAACAAGTTCATATCCACAACAACTAGCTCTTACCTAATCGTAACTACTCGACTATGTAGTAAATAACGAGCACTAAAATATTTACGCTGAAACGAAGACTGGGCGAATACGAAGAATGATCAATATCGGTTTGTTTCAAAGGTGATACCGAACAATCTAAACTAGTTTCGATTCGTACAATGTTTCCTCAGTAATCGAATAGAATAATCTATATTGATGAAGAGCCCATCTCTGAAGAAAGCGGTAGCCGAGCCGCGCAAATCGATCGGATTCTAAAGGGCAAAAACACATCACAACCTATAGGTAACCTAGATCTTGGAGCAACAATCCTTCCTTAGCTCGCAAAATATGCTAAGGAGTCTCGTATGAATACCCAAGATACTCGCAGAGGCATTCTTAATGTTCACAAATATTCATGACATGTCTTTAATAGAAGATCTTTACATACTGATACCTACCAGCATCTGGCTCCACTGGAATATAATAGGAAAGTCAGATGGCAAGCATTTTGTTGTGTGTAATATACAGATGAACCAGATATTCATTCCCAACTAGTCTGACTGAAAGCCAGTCTACCTATTACATAATAAGCCCGAAAAATGAACCAAACAATATCCGAAACAGCAAAAAGGATGAATCTTCATAGGTACAACGGTACCTACTCTCCATAACAATAACACCGAATGTAGGATTTCATAAGCGTACGGACGTAACGAGAAAACGTATCGCGCAATGGGTACACGAGCCGTCAAAAGAAAAATGTATGTGTAAAAAACATAAAACAGTTGAATATCACCTTGAGTAACGATCGGCGGCGCCTCGGAACGATCGCCCACCCACTGCAAATAGATTTTACAATCAACCTATTGACACAAATAAGTGTCCTCTTCAGTTCAGGCGAACTGAGATATTTACCTATATTCAACCAATTAAAAGTCATCATTTTTCAATTAAATGTGTGTCTTGATAAAACAGCCAGAACCATGCTTTGAAAAGCCGCAAAATCTAACAACATAACCCGTCTTCGTCGGCTCAGAAATAGATATTGTTATGATTTAGCAAACAACTGAGAATAATTTGAGAGTTCTTGGCGCGTTTGTTATTCAGCCCTTCGGGAATTTAAATATCAAGGACGGGCACTAGAGTAAAATCCGTTTTGATAGCGATATCGTTTCAGGCCGATGGTAATGTAAAGAGATTATATTCATCAAAACAATCAAAACGCAAGATGTTGTGCAAGACTTGCTTGAATACACATGGGTGAATACGCGGTTAGTCATAGTCTGCCTACAGAAAAGTGAAGGGATTCAGCACAGGTAATTTTGCAACTGCATGTGTAGGTGAACGATATATTTGTTAATCAAAGAAAGTGTAATATTAAGTACATTAATTACTTGCACAAACATTTTCACAAATTAACATATTTGCTGTTTCTGATATCAGTCTGTTTGTTGAGACGATAACTGTTGATATGGTACGTTATTCTTTATGATTCGCGGTATTCACCGAACTTGATACAGATGTCATAATTTAAAATTTTACATTTTAAAGATTCATAAATATTTTTTACCACTGTCATGTTCTTTGTCATTTTCCCTATTTCGTTTGCCACATCAAAACGTAGTAATTCCACATATGACACAAAAAATATTTAGCAGCAAAATTAGAACGATGATCCAGCGCACCGAATTATTAATTAATTAGGGTTATGAGTTCCTTCATTCATAATATATTTTAAGGTCATGGTTAATTTTAAAAGCATGTTTCACAATAGCTAGACGAGTACCGATACGAGATAGTGCTGTGTATGATTCATCTGATGCACCACGGGCGGTCAGACCTGCAACCAGCTGTGGATGACTAGCTGTATCGTTACGAGAGAAAATTTCCATTTGTACATCCATAGCCACATTTAGGAGAGTCTCTCAGTGGGTAAACATGTACTAACAAAGTAACTAACCGCCGACAGCTGTGCCCCCGCCACCCACGCTTACATCCAAATCAAACCAACAACAGTTTGTCTTAGGTTTTAACAGTTAAAACTATTTGGGCCCCTGAATACATTATCCTGAACCAACCCAGGCCGTACAATTTGTTTAATGTTTGTAATTTATTCAAGACAGTAATAAATAGGTTTCTCAGTCGGCAGATACCCGTGTTTATCGGATAGATTCGCGACCTTCGGCATTTTTTGTGCTGTTGAAGTATTGAAAGTTTCAGCCACAGTTACTCAGTATCGCTGTGAATCAGTCTACTAGAGTGGTTCACGCATTCACGTGCTCGCTCGCCTGAAATAGTGCAGTGTAGTAATTAGTGCAGTACTGGTGTTACGTCTCGGAACTTGGCACCTCAACATATATTAATTTTAGTTTAGTCTTCAACTCACAAGTGTGAACCGCCAATGTTGTTGGAAGGCGGAAAATATACTGTGCTTTAGACTTTTTGTGTACATCATCATAACAACTTTTTGCTTTCAAGTTTTTCTAGTGATTCTTCTCGGTGACAAAGTCGAGAGTTCAGTTCTCCCAAGTGTTTCAATGTGTAGTGTATGCTGTTAAATATTAAGTGATTCTCATCCTTAAAATCTTCAATTTTGATCGTAAGTACCTAATTACGATTAATATTATATTTAGCATTTGCGTTTGTTTACTGAATCAGGATACCATCAAGTGAATTTTCATGTTTATCTTTAGTATCCCTAATAATAGTGTTAAGTGTTTGATTAAACTCAAATGAAAAAAACAATTTTATATTCAACATTATTTACTTTGTTACACCTTACTTACATCTAATTATTTTTAGACAGAAGTCTACTATTGTAAATTATTCACACGGTATTACTTAATGAGATCGTTACACTCTGTTAATCTTAGCGAAATAATATAATTATTTGGTTTACTCGTACGTTCTCTTTCAAGAACAATTTTGTACAAGGTATAAGTGTAAACCCTTGTCCTTCTTATCATCATCATCATCATTATCTTGTCAACCGGTAGACGAACATTAACTTCTCATTCAGGAGGCTCAACGCTTCCTTACAGTCCTCAATCCGGACTGTGGTATTAATTTCTAACAATCTGTTAAACAAAGCAGTTCTATGATCGTCTACCTAGGAGTCCTGATAGTCTTGTCCAGAACATAACTAATCTACTGCCCAACATCATGTCTTCAATGGCTTTTGTTTATCCTCCAAAACCATAGGAAGACAGAACAAGTCCCCATTGGTTTTTGCTGCGGGTCTTTTGCATAATATATCATTCCACAGATTATAAACGGTTGTGATTCTATTGAAATATTTCATGTAAACGACATTTCAGAAACTAAACAATATTCCGATACCTATTAGAGCGTAAAAACTTATTTGCGTATTTTAAAATATCCTTATTTATAGATCCTAATGTAGACACCATAAGAAACAAGCGTCATGCATGCACTTGCATATATACAGATATGATTTTTGATGGAACCGGAATATAATTCAACCGTAACTGTTCATTGTTCTGTTTAACAGTCTGCAAACAATCACGGCATTCATAATCACAAGTGTCAAGTATACATTCGTTCTTTTTATTAGCTTTCCAATGAACCGACTAGGAGTATAAATACAGTGTTAACAGAATTTATGAATTAAGACTGGCTTTGTTGGTAAATAATACCCAGAGAGACTACAAAGACACAAAATTCACATGAAAAAAGTAGGTTAATAACTTGCAACACGGAGTCAGTTTCTAATTAAACAGCAAGATGTCTGTAACGCACAGTTACAGATGGTTCATGGGTGTATCAATGCGTCTTTGACGACATTTGTATAGCATGATATTGAAATCCCATTCAATCTGTAGGTCGATAGTGGTATATTTATTTTCGGTATTTGTCTTTTACGATTTCTGCGACTATGTCTCTAGGTATCATAGTGGCACTTGCTGTCTTCGTAAGCGCCGCTTTTGCACTCCTCCCGGGCCGTCGGCTAAAGTACACGTAAACATTGTACACTAGCTGCCTGGTATCTGCTGGCAGCTCCAAGCGACTCTCTTCCCCACAGTCTGCCACTCTGCCGTTGTATAATCTTCGCCAACTAAACATTGTCCATGCGGTCATTGCCTCGTCTCCGTATTGCGCCGTTTTGACAGTCAATTTCTAATGCGTTCCACAAATACACTAGTCAATCTTGTTTGCACTCTGGATTCCACTTCCAAAAACAGAATATGTACATACAGGTTTTTACTACTGTTTGGTTTTAATAAAACTTAGATTGTCTACCGGTACGTATGATTCCGGAGAATTAAACAATGATTAAAAAATTGGTCGTTGCTTGAACAGAATTAATAGCGGGTTATCACGAAAATATCCGTTCAATCGCAAAGACGCTCACACACTGGTTGCTACCAAGGCGCAGAAGACCACATTTGCAAACAAGTCACATGGTCGTGACATCCGCTGTGTTACAAACGTGATCACAATGCTATAGGAATTGAAGATATACAGCGCAAGTAGACCAAGATGAGCCGATTTTGTATGCACGCTAGCGTTCCTATACACAACCTTGGCCAGACATAGCCTTATGTCCGTTATATATTATAAAAAAATATATTACTTCTTACAAATAAGTACATCGCCATTTTCAAATGCACCGTTGTTTAATATTTGGGTATGAATAGAAACGTTCCTATTTCATTTTTAGGGTTAAGAAACTGTCTTTGTTTATTTGCAAGCGTCAATTGTTAAGGAAAAGAATTATAAAATGTTAACGTTTGGATTATGTTTAAAGAGTGAAAAACCTGATTATCTAATAGTCCATGTCATTAGTTATTTTTAAGACAAAATCTTGTCCTTAACGGCTCCAAAGTGCCCGTCAAACCCGATCCAATATGGCTCACCTTGAAGTTATAAACGGCCAAGTCTTTTTTGCTTTTATATTAAAAAATATATAACGTCTCTAGTCGCTATGTTAACAGTGCGTTGCTGGTAAGATTATAATTATGTACATACTAACTTCATTTCAGATTTGTTGTCTTACGAAAAGTTCAAAGAGCCAAAGGGGTAATCCCTATTATAAAGTTGTGAACATTGTGGGTACAATTTAGTGCCATCGTTTAGTAACAGTTTCAGCGAAATAATAGGTCTTTACCTATGTAATTGGAGATTTAATAACCAGCATTTTCAGATTTAATTATCTGTGGATTGGCGCGCAATTCGAAATTCAAATAAATTTTATTCGAAAGCCGTGTTCTTTTAATTTCAAATTCAGTCATTTATTTTTAGATAGTTTTTTGTTTTTGTGAAATTGTGGTAGTTTTTGGCGCCATGGATAAACTGAAAATTCGTACCTACAATTTTCGAATATGAGTTCCTACGTGGACATACCGCTGCGCAAACAACACGAAACATTAACGACGTGCACGGGCCTAACACTGCTTGCATAAACACGGTCCATTATTAGTTGAATCGTTTTAAATCTGGAAATTTTGAGTTGAAGAATGAGCCTCGCGGTCGGCCGGTAACCATTGTCGACAACGACGAATTGAAGGCGGTAGTGGAAACGGATCCAACTCAATCTACGGCTGAGCTTGCTGCGGGCCTTGGAGTTAGTGTCTAAACGACATTGAAGCACTTGCGTCAAATCGGAAAGATAAAAAAGCTAGAAAAGCTAAAATAAAAAACATTTTTGTTTTTAAAATTTTCATACAAATCTCCAATTTCATAGGTAAAGACCTAGTATTTACGTATTCATCTCATCTTTTTTTTCAGATTTATCCTTATGCATGGTGAATTCATGTACACCTTATTGTCAAGTAGTTTTACTTATTTATTTATTTTTTTACTCGATAGGTGACCCAAAAAGTCTTACAACCAGTCTTACCATGGGATAACGTACCTACCTAGTACTAATTGGGTTGTGGAGGTCAGACAGGCAGTCGCTCAATGTAAAATACTGGTATTCAATTGCGTCCGGTTAGACTGGAAGCCGACCCCAATATAGTTGGGAAAAGGCTAGGCAGATGATGATGAGTTTTACTTATTTATTTTCTCACACATCTTTTACATTTTTAAATATTTCTTTCTAAAATAATATAAAAACAAAAACTTTTAAAAATATACACAACATTCCCAGATATATCCCTGGGGCGTATAAAGTATGGCGTTGGAGAAGTCCTTAGCTCCTAGTAGAGTTTCCTATAGTCTGCGTGTAATACTTAAAACTAAATTTAAGTTTCATAGTCTAATCAAGGCCAAATTGAAAATACTTTACCCGTATTAGTGTTTTCGGGTATAAAACAATTCGTTAGCAAAGTGTTAAATTACCTAGTTTCCAATATCACGTAACTTCTAAAAAGGTTCTATTAAATTCCTTAACTGGGCAAACATCGATTTTTCTCGGCGTTAAAAAAAAGGGTCCTACCACAACAGGGACCGGTTTTAGGACCAATATCGTAACAGCGCATAAAATTCATGTACTGCCAGTGATGTTGAGATGTCATCTGAACATCACTGAACATCACTTTTATACGAGTTACAAGTGGATTTAGTGGATGAACCCAAAAAAAAGTATAAACGGATAGAATTTCCATAGTTCATGCAACTTGATCCAATATGGTAAAAGCGTATTAAATATCTCAACAAAAAGAAATGATAATATTCCGTAAAACTCTAGCATTGTATAAAATGTATATTAATCCACGGAATGTTCCATTATTCTACCCATTTCTGTATCCATTATTTTCCGCTGGAGGAAATATCTTATAAAAATAGTAGTACCGTAGAAATGCCGAACGAACGGAAACTTTACGCAAGTCTAAGGAAATGAATTCAGACTTCTAGAGCTTCTTCTGAATAGTGATGAAGATAACTTTTGGGTTTATGCTGCTGTGTAATCTATGTATAAGGTTAAACTGGAACGTGCTGGCTCCTGCATGGTTCGAAGAACATCAAAATTCTTGCAATTATGATCGTCGTTACGATTTAGTAACAAGAATGACAGAATTCAAATCCATTGTCTTACAGTCATTCTAATGTACGAGGGCGGGTCAATAAGTCCGTGACTTTTGGAATAAAACACAGATTTTTTGATAAAAAAATAATTTTATTTTTCAACGTAGTCTCCCTTGAGCTCTATACACTTTGTCCAACGCTTCTCCAATTTTTTTATCCCTTCCAAAAAAAATGATTTGTCGAGGTCCTCAAAATAGGCCTTTGTTTGCGAGATGACTTCATCATTGGAGTCAAATCTTTTTCCACCAAGCCATTTCTTCAGGTTTGGGAACAAGAAGTAGTCGCTCGGAGCCAAATCTGGAGAATAGGGCGGATGAGGGAGCAATTCATAGCCCAATTCATGGATTTTTGCCATGGCAACTGCACATGTGTGCACCCTTGCATTGTCTTGGTGGAAAAGAACTTTTTTATTGGCCAAATGAGGTCGGTTTTTTTTCAAATCGTCATTGAATCGGTCCAATAAGTTGGCATAATATTCCCCATTGATTGTTCTTCCCTTTTGAAGGTAGTCAATGTGGATTATCCCGCGAGCATCCCAAAAAACAGTCGCCATAACTTTATTGGCTGACAAACCCACCTTGGCCTTCTTTGGCGCCGATTCACCCTTAGAAACCCACTGTTTTGACTGTTGTTTGGTTTCTGGTGTGTTGTGATGGATCCATGTTTCGTCCACGGTTACAAAACGGCGCAAAAACTCCTCCATATTGCGATTAAACAACGCCAAAGCTTCCTGTGAAGTTGTTACACGATTGCGTTTGTGGTCGACTGTGAGCAAACGCGGCACCCATCTTGCGGAAAGCTTTCTCATGCCCAAGTGATCATTCAAAATTGAAACCACTGAGCCATGCGAGATCCCTACGGCTTCCACAATCTCTCGCACTTTCAATCTTCGGTCGGTCAACACCATATCGTGAATTTTTTCGATTGTTTCGGGTGTAGAGACCTCAACTGGGCGTCCAGGACGTTCGGCATCTTCAGTGCTTGTACGGCCACAACGAAATTCAGTAAACCACTTTTTTACCATTGAAATCGATGGTGCAGAGTCCCCATAGTATTTATCAAGCTTAGCCTTGGTCTCGGTAATGGTTTTTTTTCGCAAGAAATAATGCTTAATAAGCACACGAAATTCACTTTTTTCCATTTTCTCCTCAAATTAGTGAGTAGTCTGATAAAAATAGCTGTCAAACACAAACTAACTGACGCAGCAAGTTTAAATTTTGACAGGAGTCAACTGACAGATGCCTGTTGACAGGAGCAGTGTTGCTGTTTCAGTGAAGAGGTCAGAAATTCAAAAAGTCACGGACTTATTGACCCGCCCTCGTATTATAACCAGGTTTAATCTGGTTGAAGGTCATCTGAATCTTCTAAGACTAATTCAATAATGTTGATTAAACTCTAGGCTGATGATGATTTGTTTGATTTAGTTTTACCTCTAGGTATCAGAGATTTTGCGATCGCTAAAATATCCATTTCTGTCTTCAGTATCATTGTGGTTTGCACACATAAAAACTAGTAGTAGTTTATTGGCACTGATTGTTCATTGTGCGCTATTAACGTGAATTCTTATTTATTTGTTTGCGTTGTGTAAGTACCTACTATACAGGAGTATTTAAACTGGCGCGAAATAGGTTACATCAAACGCTACGCCAGAACACAGCAATCTCGGTATCTGTTGAATAGCTGTTCAAATTGTTGCTGAATTCGACCTCTCCTAAAATTAAGGTTATTGTGTTGTGAACTATGTTGGAGTAGATACCTAAGTGTCAAGTAACGGTACTGAGATTGAATAGGACGGTACTGTTGGCGGAAATTATTGCCGATTAGACAATGACCGTGCTGGCAATTTTACGGTTGCTGATGCCGGAACAGTGTCAGTGTCCTCTGCACTGCTTTTTACAGGTTCTAAGTCACGATAGACGATAGTCGTTAAGTACTGTTTGCTTTTTCAATTCTCACATTAGTAGATATCTTTTATCATACAAATTCGTATTTATTTGCACTATAAACGGTATTGGTTTGTAACTTGACGCAAGGTATGTCCTCTTCAAACGACATGGCGCTAACAAGTTGGTCATAGATACATTATGTAATTGCATCAGAGTAGGTAAACAACTACAAATAGGGTTAGTAGGGTTTCCTCTAGAATTTCTCGAGTTGAATGACACATAAATATGATGTGTAACTCTTTGAATATGATAATAAGCCTACGTTTGATATGGATGTTTCTATTGAACGAAGGCATGACTTGATTGTGTTTTAGTGATTGCATGGTAGAATTTGATGATATGTTACTACTGATAGATTTAATGATGAGGTGCTACGATTTCTTTGTTCCACGTAATGTTGTATAACCGTAAACAACCAAA
Organism: Noctua janthe; assembly: GCA_910589295.1. Classification (NCBI taxonomy): domain Eukaryota; kingdom Metazoa; phylum Arthropoda; class Insecta; order Lepidoptera; family Noctuidae; genus Noctua; species Noctua janthe. Next base: position 9,247,251 of record OU342561.1, read on the forward strand.
AATTGTTTGCAAAATGACTTCGGCTTTGTCTTCTTAAGTTTTCCTTGTTCTCATTGTAATCCTATTCACTTCCTAGTTTTTTATTGTTATATTGGGTTGGTTTTTTTGTTCTGCTACTTGCTGGCTTTGATTAGAAGATGATTTGTGAATCTTGAGAAAGTCTGCCTACAAAAAACCCGCTAATTTAATGTTTAGACAGTAGTGAAAGCTATGCAAAATGTCAACATTGACGGTCGCTTTCAACACGCTAACGGCAGCTTTGGTAAAATTGATTTTAAAATTTGAAGCAGTCAAAGAGTAAAAATAGACATCTATCGATCTTCGAAAGCAAGGTTGTATCAGGTGTGTAATTTATCGCGTAGGTTGCTATCTACATTACAAATGGTTTTCCGATTGACGAAAATTCCTCTGCAACTAATCCTAAATTGTCATCTTCTAATTTAACTAGGTATTTACTAGATTGGACGGTTGACTGAAACATGTATATGTTTCAGTCAACCGTCCAATCAAATGATTTCAGGTTTTCCCGTTGCCATGGTTTTTCCGATTGAAATTAAAATAAATCTCGAGTACTTTTTACCTAACCGCAAAATTTTTAGGGAAAATGTACAAATTTGGCTAGAATTGATTATTTCAGCTGCTATTTACATTCAAGCATAACATGAATAATTATGTTACTCATTAACCGTCATAAAAGTTGCCGTTCAAGGTCTGTTGTTCATTAATTATTTTCTAACATGTTATTTGATTATAATCAACACTCAGACGCTGAACCATATGATTTGTCGCTGATAATGATTATCATAACGGGTGTAATCTGAAACCACGGTCTCGGATCCGTCCAGTCATTGGCATGCAGTGAGTCAGTGTGTGAGTCAGGAAGGATAACAATTTTTACTTCCAAATCACCTGAGAGGTTTCATCATTATGCTACGTTCTATTTGAATAATTTGTGCGGTTTTGAAACATTTTGCATGTTATAAGTTTTGATCTGACTGTGTCTAAATTGATCCTTGGAGATGTGTCTGCACTTTCATTGTTTTAAGTCAGATTACGAAATCAGAAAAAGTTCAATCTGTGTAATAGTGACTGATTTTGCGATAAGCACTGTCTACACTGCTCTCAACTCCCAAATTTGTATTTATGACTTACTTAATTTGTGTTACTGTTTGCGATTGTTTGTAGAAGTCTTCTGTTACAAAACTACACACTATTTCGTAAGAAAACGTGTGCGATGTGCCCTAATTTACAAACTGTAAACAAATCTGTTCCAAATAAAACACATAATATAAAACAACGAGCGCATTGTTGCAGATGCTTGATCAGCTATAAATAAATGGTGCAGACGGCAGACGCATGCATCTCTCAAATGTTTCGACGTTCAAAAGCCATATGTTCCAAGTTCGAGCGCTCACAATAAGCTCTCTAGCTTGCACCTGCTTCCGTCCCAGTCCCAGTCGCACGTGCTTATTCCATCTGTTGTTACGGCGTACACTCCCGACACAAAGATGATTCCAAGATTTGCATTATTTCATTCAAATAGAAAACATCCAAAACCACCACTTGCCAAAACTTTTCATGACATAACTTCAAGTCATTTAGAGTATTGATTGGACAAGGCTACGATCTTGAAACTTGATGATTTTATTGACCTGATGGAACGAATTATGGAATTATCGAGTACGAATTAAAGACTGGCTATTCGTGATGATCTCACCGGTCGTCAATCTTGACAATGCAAAGCACCGGTCGTCTGCGGGGCGAGGTATGGGACGGGACGGGGACTCCGCTGCAGGGTTTGTGCGATTCACGGCGCACGCGGTACGACCCACAGTCACTAGTCAGTGCGACAGTTGGTCGCTCAATGCGCGGCGCGCGCGCCTCTTTTCCAAATTCCTTCTACATTCCTAAATTATTTGCTAGTCAAAATGAAGTTCAGTGTTTATGTTTATAAACGGAAGTGTTTGTGCAAATTTAGAAAAAGTGGATTAGGTCTCTAATCGTTACTCGCTACGGTCCAAAGAACAATGCTGTGGGAAAAAATAACGTTCAGCTGGCATCGGCAGTCGTTCCCAGCTACCTACCTTACCTCGCTCCCCGCGCCGGTTGGGTACCGGGTTCAATGCGCCTCTCTGCGTTTATTCATCGTTTGTGGGAAAAGTTGACCCCCGTTTTTAAAAATTATTGTTAACGAATTCACACGCTCGTATTGTAGTCACTACCGCATCTTAAATGATCGAATTGAAAGTTCTCACATGCGATACTGTAAATGCAACAGGTATTTAATTAATACTTGCCTAAATAAAACAAATTTTGTGTAAAGTGATTAATGAGGCACCAGCGCAAATACCGAATGTTTTTATGCGCCAAGCGACAAGGTTGCAGCATTCCGTAGATCTAAACTATTTATTCTGGGCTTTGCCATGTTTGTTGAGTTTCAACTTCGTCGAAATTATTATCTTACTGTGCTGCGGATAGAACATTTATCAGAGGAGGACAATACTCTTACATTAGGCAACGTGTGTGATGTTAGTGAATGAAATGTTGAAATAGCCGTTAAATATTAGTTTGCGGATACGCTCGGCGTAATGTGAATAGTGACGACATCAAGTGATGTGGATGTAGTATTATCTAGTGAATTTGTGTTCAGTGAGCGAAGTTTGTTTTGAAGATATAGCTCTGTTGGAACTTGGTGCACGATGGGGAACCAAGGATCTTCAGCGCACGAGCCGTTTGACAGGGCAGCTCAGGCGGCTGCCAATACCGACCTCAAAATGGTACTCATTTGATTATGCTTCATTTACAATTCATTATTCGACTTGAGTCATTGAATACTAAACTATAATATAGTCGGTTGTGGCCAACGTTGATTGTTCCTGCAGTACCTCACGTACATTATACTAAACAGATAATAACGAGTTACCTGCGTGCTTGCCGTGCGTAGCTTCAAGTCTTTGTGCTTCGCTATCTAGGTACACCTTTAGTTCGTTGGCTCTGTATAGGTCACATTAAATGGAATTGGCGGAATAACGTCATCCTCGCGTATAAATAGGTGTAAGATGTTCATAATTCGTACCCATCTTGTCAGCGTTTTTTGTTCGAATATCATCCGACGACTCCTACGAGTTTTTTTGTTACTACTAATAGTACATACATTGTCTGTTTACAATTTACTTTTCTGTATTTAATTAGTTATATCGAACGTTTAGTGTTTGTTACTTGCTTATCTAATCAAAAAATGTTGTTCTTTCAAAACCACGTTCGTAATAGTAGATTTTATAATTGGTTCGTTTCATTGTAGAGTCCTTCTTCTGTCGTAGGGTCAGCGAAAAAAAAACAATGGAAAAAAGACCTCCATTCATGGACTACCCTGTATAACAAATGACAATATAAGTAAAATAAGTCTTCAAAGTAACTACCTACTTACAAATAATTCGTAGCAAACAAAAACAAGTTAGAATTGACAAGTTTTCATTCTTAAAATCACTTCTGAAATTTTAACCTACTTTTGTCGCTGACTGTACATTGTTAGAATTTTATGCATTTAAGAGTGTACAACAGGCAATACTGCTTTGAGTGCATATTTTTTTAAATCAAATGATATAAATCAGTTGCCATTCAACATTGAACTCCATTTCAATGTATCAAAGTTCAAAATACCTCAAATCATAATGTCCAGCCCAGATGACAGATTGACGAGTGTTAGTGGATTTTAAGCACATACTTATAAATGAATATAATGCATTCATTATTGAGCACATCTGGCTTAATAAGTGTGTCATTGTCATTAGTAAATATGCCTGGGAATTTTACAATCTTCAATGAGCATTAAGTTAATGTGTGTATTTTTTAAAGATTTTTGTTAGCTTATCTAAACAATTATGTATTTGACGAAACAAAATCGTTAAACAGCTGTTAAACCAACTAATACCGTTGTCTTTTTTCTTTAAATAAATATTAACAAGTTTTTGAAATCATATAAAACGTCACATATTTTTGTTTATTCAATAAATATGTTTTCTTTCATTGTCTCAATTATTGACTTATTTTAAGGAAAATAAATAAATTAAGATAGTGAACAAGGTAACGCTAGGTACTTAAAAATGTCATTTAGGTACCTTAAAATTCGCAATACCCAAATTTGTATATATCAGAAGCATTATTTACACATTATTATTGATATAATATTTAAAGATGACTAAAAATACCTATACCAATAGGCAGTTACGATAAAAAGAGTAGCAGGATAACTAAATAATCAAAATTTTCCTGTATTAGTTTAGTTGCTAAATAAGTGATTTTGATTACCTAATAGTAACGAATTTGGATTTTAAACATAATTAGCTTAAAAAGGAAAATGTTTAACTAATGCTGATAAGCATAAATTATAATACCCACATGGAATCAATATCATTAGCAAGGTAATCACTTTTTCCCGTGACATTTGACATTACCATATCAGGGAGAAGAGAGTTTCGTTGAAGCCCTCCCACTCAAAATTGTTACTCAAGTTCTTATCTACAAATTAGGCACAATGTGTAAAACCCCCATGCTACATTATGACCAAATTAAAAGGATAACGCCCGTTTCCTATCTAATTCTAAGCGACTCATATACAAGCACTTGATTTCAAAAACCGGTCAAAAGAAAAAGGTACAAGCAAGCACAAAAGCCAACCGAAGACAGGCGTCCCTTTCTCTGTTGAAACTTAGGAGCTTCTTCAGGCAAGAACCCTAGGACTCGACGGATTTTTTTTTTATTTGAGCCTTATGTGTCCCCCTGCGAGCCAAAGGCCTCCCTTCTCGCTTTTAATTTTTCTGTCATTGGAAATAGCTAAATAGTCAAAGGATTACCTAAATAAAAAACCGTCCAAGAGCGTGTCTGGCAACTAAGGGCGAAAAAACCACGTTTCTTGTTAAGGGGTAAAAGAAACGTGTTTTTAAAACATTGCTGGAATCACATCTCTCGACGCTTAGCCGAGTATTAAAAATGATATATATGATATACCTTATATATATGATATACCTTTAATTACCCCAGTGTTAGATGAAAAGGCAAAAGAACTACAATAATAGTTAAATCAGGTCGTTGAGTGGTCGTCTTTCAGCGGATATGACGAAAACAGTATTTTTTCTTATACCTTGTAATAATAATGTCACAAAAAATAGCTATTAGCTCTTTACTCTTCATTCTTATCAGTCACCGAAACAGTTGATATCGGTAATCTTTTGATTTGATTTGATATCTTTGCACAACCTACGCCGCCGCTTTACATTTCACGCGACCAGTCCTATTTGTCGGGACCTTGGAACACGTGCTCATGAATGCACGTTGTTTTATGTATACATAGATATTATAAAACATTCTTATTACCGCTTCTATTATTGCAGGATATCCTCGGTTATTTATAAATCATAACAACGTGTAATTCATTGTAACCATTGTTTCTTCGATACAAAATAATTAATTGTTGAATATCTTTTATTATGTAACTTATAGAAAATCAATGAATTGTTGAATGTCTTCATTATGTCACAAACAGACTAACAAACTTACAATAATAATAGTAGCTTTTCCTTTTTATACTGTCTGTACAAAACAAGCTTGTCTATTTACTGTTTGGGCGTTTCTACAAAAGTTAGGTAACTCGATGTCTTCATTCAGTAGAGCAAACATTTTTTTAATTTTTAGAAAAATTTAATTATATTCCGAAAGATCTTTCCTTTTTTTACATGGTCACCTAATTTAGATATATTATCAACTGCAAGTTTGTTAAATAACAAAGTGTCTAAGTTGCAATAAATCTTTAACTCCGTCCGCACCAAATTATTATAAAAATATTACTTAGAATCGAATTTGTTAACAATTTAAAGGGTTTTAATCGTTTTGCACGGAACCCTATTTTTCTAAAAGAAACGTAGACTAAGTTACTCCTTATAACATCAGCTATCTGCCAGTAAAAGTCCCGTCAAAATCGGTCCAGCCGTTTCGGTGATAAGACGGAACAAACAGACAGACAAAAAAAGTGTTTTTGTTATAAGTGCCGTATATACATTCATAATTATGCATTAAGTAAAAAGCCGTTATTTTGAAATTACAAACCGCAATTCAACCAAAATCCAATTTTATTAATTTGTATAGTTTTGTACCTATTTAATCAGTCCCGTGTATGGTACTGTGGATATCTTGTCAGTTCCCTGGAAATCAAATTTGAGTAACCAAGATATCTAATAAACTGTTTAAAAAAGTGACTGACCCTGTCTGGGACAATATAGTAATTATAAAAATAAACCCTATAAAATTTCCACCAAAAGCCGTAAAGACAAAATGTGGGCAAAAGTAGCCCAACTTTTGTAGAATCGCCCCGTTTCTTATTTATTCAGCTCAAGCATCTAGGTAGGTAATTATTTGGCTAAGTTAAACAAAAAGCGTACTTTTCCACTTGTTGTCGTACATAGACCTCTGACTAAGCACAGCTCATGAGCTAACTAAGGCTGAGGCCAAACAAGCGTATTTTTTTGAGCTGTGAATCTTGTGCGCACGACGGCCGGTCAAGCTATACAAAACCAGTTTATGCGGATTTCTCATTGTATAGTAAATTTATACAAAGCAAGGTCAATTTATACTGGAAATGTACAGCTTCATGTGCCGCCGTGACAACAACGGTTAATGACGTGAACAGGACTTTAGTAGGACACTGACCGCAGCGTAAATTCCGCGACTCACAGCTCAAAAATTACGCTCGTTTGTACTCAGCCTTTGATTTTATGAATGACACCTCAGTATGATAACAAACCTATATTTAATAACAAATTATCCTTGTAGCCATATTATAAGAAAATCGTTATTATTAGCGCTATTTATTAAATACCAATTGTCCGTCAGGTACTTACTCATTGTAGTTTTGTAAACGGATTTTACCATTGAATTTGTGGAAATGACAACGATATAGTCATTGTTACCGGTACGGTTGATGTGTCATGGCGTGTACTGTTACCGTTACCTGGGACCCTGCCGTCAACATTTAGAGTCATGAAATTAAAAGCGATTTAGTTTTAGTATTTGTGGTTAGAGATAAAAGGAGGAAAACCATAATATTAACTCAGGCATAACGTAATCATTTGCGTCATTAGTAGGAGAAAATCTTTAGGATGCCCCGAAATGTTCCCTTCCTTCGTCCGCGTGCATTTTATTTTTTATATATCGAATTGCCTACTCACCAATTAATCTAGTCCTGAGGACAGAATTTATTTTCTAAAATTATTATATAAATATTACTTCTCTATTTTAATCAGCATCCTAAGGATTCAAGTAGTTTTATGAGGACTTGGTCAAGGACATCATCTGGTTACTGTGGTTACCCGATAGGTATGTGAAATAAAAAACCATTGCTGAATCTGCATTTCGTTCATTTACAAGAAGATACAGCACCCTATTTAATTTCACGCAGTGCATTTTACCAAATATTTATAGCGTAACTATGGATAGAATAAATAAAGCAAAATATTCAGGCGAATTGATAACCTCCTCGATTTGAAAGTCGATTAAAATAAATTAAAATAACCGTTATTAGAATATTAATATCTGCAATGAATGTGTCATTCACGAAATTCTCAGTAGCAGAGCGGAGTGAGGATTTGTGTCCGGTTGACGGCAATCGGCCTCTGTTAACCGTACGGGAATTACACGCGTCATGTTACATTATTAATAAATGAAACAGACCGTTACCAGAATTGCAACTTCTCTAATGTATCATGTTATGGTTTCCAGAAGTCGTCAGTGCGTGCGTCGTTGCGGCGTGCGCGCGCGGGCGCTGCGCTGTCCCCGCCGCGCGCCGGCATGGAGCGGCTACGGCGATCTTTCCGCGAGTCGTTTCGGCGCCGCAAGGGCTCCCCGCCCGAGTCAGCGCGGCCGCACCAATGGCACGCCGACGAGGCCGCCGTGCGCGCCGGAACCTGCACCTTCCCCGTCAAGTACCTCGGATGCGTGGAGGTCTTCGAGTCCCGGGGCATGCAAGTCTGCGAAGAAGCGCTAAAGGTGCTTAGGGTGAGTTTTAACCTTTTTATCGCTGGGCCTCGCGTATCCGATCTTACTCTGAGCGCCAGCTAAAAGTAAAACCTAATTCAACATCGGTGGATGAATTTAAGTAAATTAATTTTATGTCGGTGATGGGCGCGGTCGGCTTATGTCGACTGGCGGTGAAAAGGTTAAATAGCATTTGTAACTTAGGAAATAGTAGAATGTGATCATTGATCAGTGAAGTTTGATTGCATGCGTTTACCTAACAGTTTTTAGTGAACTAATTCCTTAGACTTGCGAAAATGTAAATTTGCATTTTACGAGCATAATAATGTATGAAACATAAATGCTGCGAATTGTACTTGCAATATAAGGTGTGTCGCCTCTGTGAAGATATCGCAACGTAGTATGAACTGTAGATATTCTTACGACCTTGTACAACCAACTGTGAAGTTGTGTTTGTCGCGAACGAATCGATGCGATGCTACAATCTCGTACGTTCTCACTAGTGTAGCCGTTGTTTGATGCATCTTGGCATGTTTACGTTTCATTCGGAACGATGATTGCATCGTTGTTCAATCTATAGCTGTAGGATCGCAAAGATCAAAGATCATCCTAGTAACATTGAACTGTGTCAATACGTATAATTATGGCCCTAACGCACGATGCACATGTCTTATACAGTCTTAGCTATTCATCATAATCCTTCTTGGTTTTTTCTGAAGAGTGTCGAAGTGTGCTTAGATAAAAAAAACTAAATTAAAAGACACTAATGACTGGTTTGCTACTCAACTAACACTTAATTCATCATCACTTGTTACGGCTATGTCAGTATTTTATATGAACTGTCCATTGCACATGGGCGGCATAAAACACTGACACCAGGTTAGCCACTAACCACACGATAAAGACAGATATGAACTGTCATTTTACTTGGAATACTGATGAAATCCTAAGAATAAACTGTTTGTCAAAACCATATCATTGATTCATTTACTACATAGATTACACTAAATACTACAAGAAATAGGAAAAGAACAACTGCATTGAAAATGGACTATCCGTTTGGCATATACAATACAATGCCACAGACAGATACACACATTACACACCCAGATCACAGAACGACAACCATAACCCCTTTCTGCCGAGGGTTAAAAAAACCAAAGAACAGAGCTCTAAGAAACAAACTACTCACCCATCATCAAATACTTGTTTGCGGCATGTTGCTTGTTCTTCTAGCTGCTTAGCAAGCTTCCCTAGCGATAGCTGTACTGACCGTGACATTCCAGAACTCTCGCCGACGCCCAGTCCGGGCTGTGCTTCACGTTAGCGGCGATGGTCTTCGCGTTGTGGAGGAAGAGACCAAGGGGCTCATCGTAGACCAGACTATTGAGAAGGTCTCCTTCTGCGCTCCCGATAGGAATCATGAACGGGGCTTCAGGTAATCCAGATCTTCTTTCGTACTCTCATCCAAAGTTTCGTGCTTTGGATTGGCTGTATTGTTTGAGCCCAGTAAGTGGCCAACTTTATTGCGACATCTGAGCCATTCTTTAGCTCATCAAACGTGTAAGTAAACGAACACTAAAAACCCTCCAGCAAGTGGAAAATGGTCTGATCCGAAACCCCGCACGCAATTAAAGATAAGATAAAACTCTCCATAACTTAAATTAATTCGAACAAATTTCTTAAGCAAATAGCTTGCGTTACATATCAAATTATATTCGAACTGCCAGTTTCATTCAAAATAAAAGCAATACCTAGTCGTATAAAAATAATAAGGTGCAAGCTAAAATTAACCTTAAGGATCTTAAAATTCTCATTGATGAAGTCTACTGCCTTGTAGAACCCATTTTTGCAATGCTTAATCGCTAAAAGTAACGTTGCTGAAAACGTGACTTTAAAAAAAACACCTATAAGGTTAATTGCCACAATCAAACAATTCAGTTATTTTCAAAACAAGAGGTAAATCACCGAGCTTATCAATCAATTAATGAAGGTAGGCAACTTGTTCCAACACCTGCATAAAAGTAATAGTAACAAATATAGAATTTAGCCCAGAGATAATTCAACTACCAAATTTAACTTTGTGGTTTCTTTGGTCTTTGATCGACGATGTTGACCCTTTCTTAATCTAAGTATACAGCCAATAGATGACAGCTAACTTAAAAACGTCTTCACTTGAGCGTCTACAATACACAAGACAGTAGACAGTCCCCCTTTTTTATTCCGATCCAGCCTGTCCCTTGCTGTCCTCCCCAGCGACATCCTAAGCCGAGGTTGGGTTCAATCGCATAGTTTTTAAGTTTTTATGCCCCTAGCTGGTGGCCTTAAACTCAAGGCACCGACAGGAGAGTCCGGTTAAACAGATGATAACCACCTAGGTTGAGTTTTATGCATATAAAAAAAGGCCGTTTTTCACCACTTCCCAGTTTATTAATTTCGTGAGTTGCTAAAACTGCAAGGCTCATTTTCCCGCATCTTTTTTCATTTCTACTCATATGAATACTAGAGCATAAATCTTATTATAAATTCCACATTCCAGTGATTTTCCTTTAAATATTTGTAAATTAGTTAGAGACATAGAGACGTAGATCAAAAACATATGTTTAAGACAAAAAAAAATACCTCTTATTATGCAAATAAAAATACCTATAACACCTACCTATAAAAGTTACTAACATCTCATTACCTCTCCAGTTACATATGCCGCGACGGCACAACTCGTCGTTGGATGTGCCACGGGTTCCTTGCGTCCCGAGACAGCGGCGAGCGTTTGTCGCACGCAGTCGGGTGCGCCTTCGCGGCGTGTCTGGAACGTAAGCAGCGCCGGGATAAGGAGTGTGCCGTGTCTATGAGCATCGATGCTGCCAGCCACGCGTTTACTAGGCAGGGGTCTTTCCGCAAGTCAGGTTTGTATCGTTTAAATGGATTTGTTGATTTGTGCAAGTGGGTCTTGCAAGAGAATTTGGCAACAGAGGCGACGCATTTCGATGCCAAACGTGTTTCTAAATATCTTTTGTAGACTCGGAAGTATTATTTTTATGCAGCTTTTCAAACTTTGTTTATAATAGCTGTTTTGCTGTAGTTCCTTCCGCAGGGTTTGCGTATAAAAAATATTTAAAAATTAGTTAATACTAACTAAAAACAAGTTTCTAACATCATCAAATTGGTCTCTTTCCAGGCATAACACCTCGCCGCGCATCAGAAGCGGACGCCAATAACAGCAATGGCGGGAACGGCGGCGTCGTCGTACCAGTTGGCTCATTGGGTGGCGTCGGCAACCCGGCCGCCACCACCGGCAACATCAACCCCGGACCGTTCGGTAACGTCGGGCCTTTCGGCAACGCCGGACACGTCAACAACACCGGACACCCCGTGGTAGCGCCGGCGGCTTCCCGGCCCGCACCGCACAACCCCTTCGCCGTGGAGAGACCCCATGCTGCCCCACATCTGCTTGAGAGGCAGGGATCCTTCCGCGGGTTTGCGCATCTTAACAACAGGCGAGTTAAAGGATTTTGTTTTAGATAACAACAGTAAATATTATGTGTAGTTAAAAAAATACGTCATAGTTAGATTGTGAGCAGTCATTGCTGTGATCTACAAAAAAGACAGAAATTTTTTCTGCATATAATAGTTAAATGTAGTGAATTCAAATCACATTAGGAACATTTACATCAGTAGAATTTTACGGTTGCATTAAGGGTTGCCAAGGGTACCGTGTTACCCAGTAAGGGAAATCATCGACATGACGAAGAAGAAGACCCAGTAACTGGGTTGTACGGTCAGATAGCGACTGCCTATCTGACCGTACAGTTCAGCCATGTAAAATAATGGTATTTGGCTGCATCTGGTTAGACTGGAAGCTGACCACAACATACTTGGTAAAGACTATACAAGTATATAGCGGATGATATGATATTGCATTAGTCAAGGCTTACCTGCACAAGCACTCATAAAATCTTCAATATTTTTTCAGTTCTCCATTCAAGCGCCAGATGTCGCTTCGTATCAGCGAGTTACCATCGAACTTGGAGCGTCAGCGCGCCGGCCTGGGCTCCCCGCCGCGAGCCATGCCCGCGCCGGCCGCGCCCGCGCCCGCTGCCGAGCCTCGGCCTGAAGTGCCGCCACCACAACAGGTACTGCTTGAATCATTCATTTACTGAATGTAATAATAACATGACTAGTGCTAGATGTACTAGTCACGTTATTATTACTTTGAAAATAAAATTATTATACTCCATACACCGGCTGACCGGTCAACACGTTCGGTCGATGGGGACGCTCCTCGCGCGGTGTGCTTGGCGTTTCCACATACTCAACGCGTCTGAGCGTTTGCCTCGCGAGGCGGTAGACGGATAACATTGATGCGCGTCATATAAGCCAACACTGATCAACTATGTTATTGCAGGAGATGACATCAGCGGACCCAGTGGCAGCGATGTGCCAGCAGCTGTCGGCCGGCCTGCGCGCCCTGGTGGAGGAGCCGGTGGCGGCGGCCGAGCCGGTGGCCGTGCCTTTGCCGGGCCTGCCGCACCCGGACGCGTGGCTGGGCCGCGTGGCGCGCGCGCCCGGCCTGCTGCCGGCGGGCCGCGCGCCGGCGCTGGGCCAGGCCGGGCGCGCGCAGTCGTACGCGGGCCGCGCCAACCCGTCGACCAACCCGTTCCTGTCGCCGCCCGACGCCGCGCCGGCGCTCTAGGCCGAGCTTCGCGCCGCTCCGCACGCACAAGAGGCCGTCCTCCTAGTGTTCGACTAGAGGACTCGTCTCGGACTCGACTCTTCACCGCGACATATTTCGCTCAGCAAATATCTTCAGCTTTCAGTCGTGACGGGAAACGAGTCAGTCCACATTAAGTCGTGTAGCGCGCGCGTTATAAAACTTCGATTCTTTCTGTATTGGTCAACCCTCGTATGTACCAATTTTTATCAGTGTCTATGTAGGACACAATGTTATGTAACCTTGCCAGACGGCTAAGTATTTAAATGTACTGGATGCGATGCCATACTGGAAACACCTGTACTTACTACATTTAATCAATTGATGTTGTCTTAGAAACTCAAATTAAAATTTTTAATGGTACTTATTCTTGTTTTGTAGTAGACAAGACGAGCTTACAACTGATGTTATTTTATAATAATATTTATAATAACTTTGACTTAAAATGCGGTGAGGTGTTGCCTCAAATACGATTCAGACTAATGTTCCTTTTAGTAAATTGACTAGCGATACAACTTTGAACCGATGCGATGTTACGAATAAAATCAATGTTGTAAAACTTAGTGATGCAATTAAGAAGACTACAAGCTGAACTTATCACAATGTGTGAGGCCCTGTCTAAATAATCCTATTTATAAATATTATTCATGGTCTTACTACAAAATGTTATAAATGTGATAAAGAGTTTAAATATGCTATTTCGATGCTAAAATTTGATATTTAATGCAACATATAACCTTGCTATCGTGTTTTATCGTTCGTAAATGTCAAAATTAAATTATAAACATCTTTTAGATTACAATTTCTTAGCATCGAACACTGTAGCATGTATCTATAGATCGTTGTAAACATAATATCGTGAGCTACTTGTGTCCGAAGAATGAGAAGTAAACAAAAAAATTAATCATGAATGAGTGTTGACGTTAATAATAATATAACGGCACAAAGACCGCAAAGTATGATATACTCAGTTCTTATATATACGTAATAATAACATACTACACGTGTGTTGGCTAGCGTTGCCTAACGACTAGCACTCAATAGTGCTTGTACAAGAATGTTAAGGAGAGGTCCCATTGCTTTGATACAAATATAAATGAAAATAGAAAAAGGATCCCAAAATGACAGTTATTTTTGTATCAATATAACCCAGTGCCAGAAATTGACGGATTTTGAGTAAAAATGAAAACTATCTTTGTGTGATGTTTAGCTAATTTAATGAATATTGTACTTAACTCTATGTAAATCGCACCGTGCTTTTGCGCCACACACTACTACTGTTGTATAAGTGTTCGTGTTTATAAATACATACGTAAGTTATATTAATTCCATAATATTCGTCCATGCAGTATTAGTCGGGCCGAGCGGATTATTGCTAAACACTGTACAACAACAATCAAACGAACAATGCAGTATTTTAATATTAAATCATTTTGTGTAATATAGGATTTTGGATATATTTTTCCTTTTTTGTATATACTTGTAAAGTTGTAAGGTATTTATCTCTTCGCCGTTCGTGGATCTGTTTTTATACTTTTTTATTACTATTTTTTCTTATGCTGCTATAATTAGTAGGTGTTTGGATCGAACAAATGGTAAAATATCATTTTCACGTTAGTCATTTTAAAATTCACGTACTTACTTTTACAATTTTAATAATAATTTAGTTGCTAATTTACGTTATGATGTTATAGTTTTCTGTTATGTTGAGCCAGCTATCTTAAGTATAGATTACGTGTTTTAAATCAATTTATTTTTGCTGTAAATAATTTTGTCATATCTTGAAATGACCTCTCGGTTTTATGTTAGTTTCCATTGATGTCCACAGAGAGAAACATGTTTGGTTTACATAATTAACTTTGAGCAAAATTTTACAGAATAACTGCAATACTTTGTTGCATCACTACATTCCAGATTATTTTTGAAAATAACACACGATGTAATTGATAGATTTAGTAGATATAATGCATATCACTGGCTAGCCTTGCATAAATTAAACGCACTTATGTACTTACGAAATGTAAAACTTTAAATAGTACTTAAACGTAAAAAAAAACTTATTGAAACTTGTCTAGATATTATAACTTATAACCGAAAATTAAATGTTGTCTGTAAAGCAGCTTTAAGGGCACCTATTTGGATAATTTTAAGCATGTTCTAAATGTCCTATTTAAATGTGTCTGTGGTAGAAATCAAACTCCATAAAATGAATTGCAGTATATTTCGAAACGTTTTGTAGTTCTTTGAACTAAATGTAGCGATACATATACTTCGCTCTGCTTGCGCCACAAGTCATATTCGTAGCCATAAACATATTCTGTTCTTGTCAACATCAAACTATTGATAAGAATAGAGCGAGGTTATAAAGTTGTCTGGGCTCAACATATTTATTGCTTTGTGGTGCAAGTCTTGTGGGCCTTGATGTTAAAATAATAATAAAATTAAAACAAAAATATTTATGATACTGTAAATTTGTTAGCATTTCACTGTGTCTCTGCACATTATTTATACCTTGAATAGCACCAAAAAGCGAATTTAAACTTAAGTCGCTGTTATACAAAGTACATTAGATTCGTAGGATTATAAATGAGTAGGTCATTCCGGAATATATTTTCGTGTGCTTATATAAAATATACTATTGAAAAAGTTGTACTTAAGTTGAAAATCACGTTGTTTCGGACTTATTTGTTGGGTGTTATTTGTATATTATACAGTGATTTTATCCTTGTCTAAAGCATGTAAATATTGGCGTATATATGTAGATATTTTAGATAATGAGAGTTCAAATATTATAAAAAATAATAAATTATGTTTAGTTGACAAATTATTTTTATTTATTTTATAAATATCCTTTTAACTCAATTAAATTTACACTGTTGCAAGCTTTCACGGTTTACAACTAAACTTATACTGTCACCTGTTGCAATCAGGGCCCAATCACTGGATCGAATTTCACAAGCCACGTATTTTGTCAACAGACAAACATTACTTACAGAGTCTGACAAGAGAAGCAATTGAAATAAGAAAACACAAAAATTTCAATCGAGAGGATAGCTTCAAATTGTCAAGTAGGTAGAATCAGTTTTGAGTACGCTCAAAAGTAACAGCCGGCATCGTAATAAGGACTCCACAAAACCTGGTGATACTGTGTGTTTTGCCGTGACTTAATGTCGAGTTCCAGTAGTGCGCGTAGCAAAAGACAAAGAAAGAGGGTCGATAGATTTGTCTGCTCTTAATAATTTATTTTCTATTCACCCGCATTCTCCAGTCAACCCGCGATCATGGCGCTTGCAACAGCGTCGAAATATCGGGAGCTCAAAATAATGAACAATCACGGAAGGTATCAAAAAAATTGTATACCTTATAATTATAGATTTTCACACAGCCAATGCATTCTATTCCAGATTTTTTTTCCCCGCATAACAAATGAACTAGCTGTGTAACTAACTACGAATACAGTGAATTTTAGAGCCAGGTAACATCACGCACCTAGTTATCTTCCCATATCATTAATCGGCGTGGTCTTCCCTTTGGTTTTGAATACTTCTTTCCAAAACTATGTCGATAGACCTTTAACTCCATGTTAAATTACCACGGTTATTTAACACGTACTCCAACACCGAATACTAGGAATCTTTCTCTCGGTTCTTTCTCACCGCCTGCATCTTGCTGCCGAGTGCATCGTCATTGCTGCCGCGTGGAAGAGTATTGCCGTTCTGTTTCTCGCTCTAGCAAATGACGGTTCTGAGCGACAGAAAAAGATGGAAATGCGATTCCGTGCTGATAGATGTGGTTCATTCAAGATTCCATTTTGTACAGAAACAAGTGAATTTAAACTGTTACATTACATGTGAATGCTCGCGGTGAGACAGCGCCTTTATTGAATAATTCGCAATATCTCAAAAAGTCGACGTCCTCCTAGGCACGCTAAGTCAAAAATAATGAAGTCATCCCACCTTGACACCGCCCGGGTGAATGTACACTGATTAATGAATGACCAATCGAACTTGCGTTAACATACTTAACACTATGATAAGTAATAAACTTATGATAACTGAATTTTGCAATATATCATGAGATTTATGAACGTGGACGAAGCAAAAGGTGCATGTTAGGTTCTTAGCAAGTGGCCATCTGTAGTTTCTGCTTAACCCCCATGGAAAACGGCGTGAGTTTTTGTTTGTATGTATGCTATGTGAATACAAGTATACAAGGTTAAATTAAATTAGCTAGCGTAACTGCAGATGCGATAGATATTGATATCTTAACATGATAAAAAGAGAATGATAGGACGATTTTTCTTTCCGAGATAACGACTACAAGTGACCTAAAGTAAAATCATCATTGGTAATTTTAATGTTTACCTTAAAAAGTAGAATTGTCGTTGACCCAAAAGTATTACCAATTTAATTTCACCCTGTATAACAAACACTGCAGTATTGCACTATACTTGTGTAAGTGTTACGGGGACAGGAAGGAGCCTTGGTTTCAAATAAACAAACAACTAGTTGGTTTGCTGCACCACTTTATTCATTTATGGGTACATGAATACATTAGTCAACGGCATAAACTTCAGTGCCTACGTACTACCTAAACAACGTATTATATTGTCTGTAAATTATTTTTTCTATACATGACAGGTCAGGTGACTAAGAACATTCACTTACATTACTAATTGTTATAGTTATAACCTTGCTACAGACACTAAACTACCCAATAAATTACGTAACTTACCGTATTCAAAGCAAGATTATATTATTTCAAACTTCATAATATTCTTTTCATTTATTCAAGATAATCTTTTGCTAATTTCATTTTTTGAGTTTATAAAATATAGAAAATTGCGAATGCATATTTTATACAATATTTATTTCGGCCAGACTTGTGAAGATGTTATTTCTTGAACTGTTACAAATTTTTAATCTTAAAAATATTATTCTATGGACATACGTTTATATTAATTGTCGTAACCAAGCGGGAAAGGTTCCTTTATAGTTTGATTGTGAAATATGCATATTTAATGTGACTTGTAATATTATATTGCCCAAGTATAACAGCAAATTTATGATTTACTTTGTTACTGTAGTTGGTACAATTTTAATCTTCAAATTACAGAGATCTTGTTAAAAGGGATTTAGCCTCGAAATCAGCAACCTGCAGCATACCTAACCAAGTTATGTTTAATAAATCTCTGGCTAGTAGGTATAGTTTTTTTAATTGCAGGTGTAAACAACAGTTTTTTTTTGCGTTTCTAAGTATTGCAATATTTCTAACTGAAATGACTTAATTTTGTGAGTAAAGAAAGTTCAAAGTACCCTGTTTTAATATAAACAGTGAAAAGTATGAAAGCATTATTCTTATGTTGCATACATTGGGATTCGGTAAATCGTAAGTGTAACTGTATTTTTTTATTAATTATACACCTAAAACAGCTTCAGCACAGTAGACAATTAATGATTATATTGTAAAACATTCAGATGTATGACAGCTACATAATTTACGCAGACTTGTACGTTTGCGACTAGGAATGTTGCCTATAAATGCGTAAGCCGGGACCTATCGCTACATACACAAGATCCAACATAATTCAATAACAATAATACACAATTATTTCTTGCTTCACTACATTTCATTGCAAGGAGGAATAACACTCACAGATAAATAAAATATAGGTACAAAAATATGACTAGCACTAATTTATATTCACATGAAATTCCATCGCAACACTGGAAAGTGGAATGAATTTTATACATTGATGATGTAGCTAATCTCTTTATCAAACTAAATATCATATCACAATTTTAAAAGAAATCTTTCTAATTTGACTTCAACGTTTAATTCGATTTAAAAAAAAATATGATCAACTGAATAATATAATTTATTAAACATTTTAGGAAATACAATCTAATAAACTTCGAGATTTCTGAGATCTATCTTAAATAATATTAAAAACAATAATTGTTAAATTACCTAATCGTATTAATACTGTTTTAATAATAATAAAAAATAAGCAGCACCGTAAATAAAATATTTTATAAATATGTTGATTATAAAATACAATATAAATATAAAACCATACAAGATAACTTAACAAATGCTTGTAAAGTTTCATAGAAAATAACTTTGGCGGTAAATACAACGCTAAAAATAAGCAAAATTTTGGTATTTGTTAAGAACAGTTAAATTATTAGCCAGATATATAATTTTGGATTTCTATCCAAGAAGCCGATTGCGCTTCAGAAACGATACAATATATAAAATACCGCAGGCCAGGGAATATATTCATAGTCTGAGGCATATTGTTAGAACACTAGTCCATCATTGTGATGGCGTTAATAGTATTTCATAAGTTGGGAGAAATCTTACATAATATAGATTCCACTAATATCTCATCCTCATTTTGATACAAATAGGCACACAACAACGTAGGGGCCTGTACGTCAAGTTTAAAATTATGTTCACATTGGGAAGCGTACCTGTGGGGCGGTTGGTTGGCCACGGTCGGTCCAAGACAAACGGACGATACGAATACTATACCACGGACGCACTGGCAAGTTTGCTTACCAACTGAATTTTAGGAAAGATGGAACATACTAACTGTGCGTTTCCACTGGGGAAACATTCCACACATGTTCACATAAAACATGTCGGAATCCCCATTTCTCTCTCACGCTCCTTCTTTAGTAGACAACATGATTTTATGAGAAAGTTTCGCAGAACACAGAACGCACATTCTCAGGCACTACAGATGAATACACAGGTTTCGAAGTCATTGATGTTCTTAATAAATTGATAATAAGCTATATGAAAACTAAAATACTGTTGAAATTAGCGTGCGAGAGATAATTCATTGTTGAGTACACGTGGTATTTTCAACTTTAGTTCAGTAATGATTTAGCTTATTTTTAATTCGTGGTTTTACATGTTTTCCAAGTTTCGGACAAGGATATAAGCAGTATATCAGTTTAGGCGCCAACTTTACATGCGAGAGAATCGTGGCGATAGTTATGCCGTGCATCAAATGGTCGCCGCGTGGAGGTTGGTGCATAGAGTTTCTATTGCATTTGATGGCAGGCGAGGGTATCGGCGCTCGTCCCTCGGCGTCGCTGTGCGGCCTAGCGCTGCGTGATGTTGTCGTGGCAGCGCTGGCACACGCGCACGGGCCGCAGCGCGCGCAGGCGGCGCTGTGCGGCCTAGCGCTGCGTGATGTTGTCGTGGCAGCGCTGGCACACGCGCACGGGCCGCAGCGCGCGCAGGCGGCGCTGTGCGGCCTAGCGCTGCGTGATGTTGTCGTGGCAGCGCTGGCACACGCGCACGGGCCGCAGCGCGCGCAGGCGGCGCTGTGCGGCCTAGCGCTGCGTGATGTTGTCGTGGCAGCGCTGGCACACGCGCACGGGCCGCAGCGCGCGCAGGCGGCGCTGTGCGGCCTAGCGCTGCGTGATGTTGTCGTGGCAGCGCTGGCACACGCGCACGGGCCGCAGCGCGCGCAGGCGGCGCTGTGCGGCCTAGCGCTGCGTGATGTTGTCGTGGCAGCGCTGGCACACGCGCACGGGCCGCAGCGCGCGCAGGCGGCGCTGTGCGGCCTAGCGCTGCGTGATGTTGTCGTGGCAGCGCTGGCACACGCGCACGGGCCGCAGCGCGCGCAGGCGGCGCTGTGCGGCCTAGCGCTGCGTGATGTTGTCGTGGCAGCGCTGGCACACGCGCACGGGCCGCAGCGCGCGCAGGCGGCGCTGTGCGGCCTAGCGCTGCGTGATGTTGTCGTGGCAGCGCTGGCACACGCGCACGGGCCGCAGCGCGCGCAGACGTCGCACGGGCGCCTCGTAGCGCGAGCAGCGCCCGCAGAACACGGCGCCGCACTCGCGGCAGTGGTGGCGCCGCTCTAGTGCTGTGAAGCGCACCTGAGGGAAGCGCATGAGATTACGATACTTCACTTAGTAGGAGAGCCGACTGCAAAATTTCCAACCTACTTGATACCGCGATATAATGGACAATGGGTTCTCATAAAAGTGTTGCTAAGTCCGAATTTGATAGTCTGCCACGGCGAAACTTGCCGGAAGTAAAAAAAAAAAAACATTTTCGGTGCGAAAAAGTGGGCGTTACTTTACCCATCTGATACTGAAATAATAGTTATGGCATCAGTTAGAAATTTACTGGTAGATACAGAAAAGCGAAATCTGTCAATATTTTTTTTGCCGGAAGTGCTTGGCAGACGCTGTCAAAGGTGACCATCGGGACCCCTAAATATACCCATCTGATACCAGCATGAAACCAATTCAGTAGGTATGAACCCTCATTTCAGGAATATATAAGTCTGCCAACGCTTTTTCTGCCGAAACACCTTGACAGACGAGATTATGTAAGCAACATCCGTAGAACCCGTATTTTAGAATTGTACAAATTACGGACATTTTAATTACTGAAGGCTTATTGTATTGAATGTATAATCATTATGAAGGTCTGTCTTCTTCTTCTTCTTATCGTATCGATGTTCCTTCCATATTAGACGGTTTGGGCCCAGTAGGTGGCCACGTTTATTGCAGTGGCAGAGGCACTGTTCAGGTTGTCAAGAGTGCAGGTAAACGGACACCTGGGAAACTCCAGCAGGTGGGGCATAGTTTGATCCGGAGCGCCGCACTCGCCGCACTCGGTGTTGGAGGGATCAATAATACCCCATTTTGCCAGATTATGTTTGCAGCGGCCTAATTGGGTACGCAGTCGATTCAGAGCTTTCCAAATAGGCCGCTGTAGTTCACTGCCGGGAGCCAGGTGTTCTTGGGGCTTTAAGAAGTCGTAGGGTGGTGGACACTTCTCTTGCCATAACTTGCCACGTACTTTGGGTGGCCTGTCTTGGATTGCCTGAGTGGAGCGTAAGAAGCTTTTGCGGCTTTTTAGTCTTCCCGGGTTAGGTGTGTCGTCGTTGAGGGGATGTCAGGAATCGGATTCTTGGTTCTTTTTTTTCCAGCGAGCATGCGACATCCCTTTGTACAGCAGGTGGTGCGATATCTACTAGCGGGTACAGCTTATTGAGAGGAGTCGGTTTTAGGCAGCCCGATATTATCCGACACGTCTCGTATAGAGCAGTATCTACTTGCTTCGCGTGAGCGGATTGATGCCACACTGGGCACGCAAATTCGCCAGCAGAAAAACATGCCGGTTGTTCGAAGAACTTCGGGTGCTGCTCCCTAGCTCGTGGAAACTAGGCGACGTAACAAGTTGTTTCGGGTCGCGACTTTCTATTTTGTAGTATGACAATGTGACTTATACGTTAAGGCCCTGTCCAATGTTACACCTAGGTACTTTGGAAGGTCTATGTTAGGTAGTAAGTGATAAAAATATGTACAGGTTAGTTTTTTTAACAAGCTGTTTTTAATATTAACAATTCTGGTTTAGCAACTAGTTTGGTATATCCTCTTTATCGCGTTCCCGAAAGTTTTGATAGTAATTATATCGACATGACACTTTTTTATTTTATTTTTTTAGGATGGGAAGTCATCGAATGACCCCCTTCTCTGGGCGGACCGGAAGGGAGTGTCAGACTTCTGCTGACTAAAACCCATCCATGTTCCTTCTTTGCCCTTTGTGTTCCAGGGCCGCGGTATCTCTTTCGAACAGTCCCGCAGCCCTGGCAGGCATCGGCCCTTGCGGACCCCTACATTGTTGCTGACATCTCTTTGAGGCGTGCGTGGAACATGAACGCGCTGTCGACATGGCCTGTCGTCATAAGACGGCCGGACGGCGAGCTAGTCCATTACTCGTCGTCCACAGCCCCGCGCCTACGGTGGCCGGGAGCCACCACGTGACCCCCGACGCCCGGGGCGTCTCCCGCAGCGGCTGGGTCGTGAGGCTCTTTCCCTCTCATGTCCCGCCACCTCCTTCACTAGCATGACTGCTTCGCAGAAGGAGGTGACAGCTTCCCATTCTCTCTCGATCCGGACCATGGCTTAAACCAGGGCTGGACGCGAGAGCTCGTCGCCGCCAATCGCCGCTACGAGGACACGGCGGTGCTCCGCCCAAGCGGGGCAGACCTCCACGGTGTGCTCCACCGTTTTCGGCCCGAAACAACCGTGTCCGGTGAGGACCTGCAGGAAGGTGAGGGCGCCGTGGCGCCTCTCTAACCACTCCTCAAAGAGGGGACTTATCGCCACTTTAGTGCCATGCCCTGCACGGGGTTGCGACAGTCGCTTTCTCCATGTCGCCATGAAATCGCGCCGGAGGTCTGTCCGCAGAGCGGCGATTTGCCGCGGCAGCGGAGTTTCCCCCGACTTAGTGCCTTCGCGCGCCATTCGTGCAGGCGCGCGAGGACTATCGCCTCAAGATCCCATGGCGACAATGAGGCTCGCCGCCTCGCCGGAGATCGTGCGGTACCCCCGGACTAGCCTTACGGCTACCACCTTTTGGGGCACGTTCAGGTAGTGAGCGCCTCGCCGCCTCAAAAGAACACACCGGGGCTCCTTAAAGGGCCATGAACCGCACGATCCCCGCGTAGAGCCTCCGTCAGGAGGCCTTTGGACACCTCAGGTTGGCCAAGAGCCGCTTGAAGGCAGAAAATACTCCACGAAGTTCCGCCGGCTGTCGAAGACCAGTCCTAGGTACTTCAACGTCGACCCGACGCCGATGGAAACCCCTCTTATCGTCAGTAGGGATACCGACGGTGGCGCATTCCGAGGCCCATGAAAGCACATGGATTCAGACTTGTGCAATGCCACCTCGAGACCCAATTGCCGGATCCTCTCCACGATTATCGCAACCCCGCGTGTCATGTATTCGGCCGCCGACTCGTGCGACCTCCCTTGTGCCAGCACCAGCGTGTCGGCAGCGTAGCAAACCACGCTGATGCCATTAGGGAGGTCGGCACGCAGTACCCAGACATTCCAAACAACCAAACATTTTGACATTGTAACAAAACAGTTCCCAGTCCCAAGTCAAGCGGCAATGCAAATGGCGGGCGGTGGCGTTAACCGTCTGTTTTTTTTTATGGCTATACCTAAAGATTAAGCCCGGTATCATGTCGATATAATTACAATCAAAACTTTGCGCGTTAAAGAGGATATACTAAACTAGCTGCTAAACCAGAATTGCTAATGTTCTCCAAACCTACTACTAGTGAAAAAAACTCATCTGTAGATATTTTTATAACTTACTACCTAACACAGACCTTCATAATGATTATACATGCAATACCTGCCTTCAGTAATCAAAATGTCCGTAATTTGTACAATTCCAAAATACGGGTTCTACGGATGTAGCTTACATAATCTCGTCTGTCAAGGTGTTTCGGCAGAAAAATCAATGGAAGACTTATATATTCCTGAAATGACGGTTCATACCTACCGACTGGAATTGGTTTCATGCTGGTATCAGATGGGTATATTTAGGGGTCCCGATGGTCACCTTTGACAGCGTCTGCCAAGCACTTCCGGCAAAAAAAATACTGACAGATTTCGTTTTTCTGTATCTACCAGTAAATTTCTAACTGATGCCATAACTATTATTTTAGTATCAGATGGGTAAAGTAACGCCTACTTTTTCGCACCGAAAATGTTTTTTTTTTTACTTCCGGCAAGTTCCGCCGTGGCAGACTATCAAATTCGGACTTAGCATCACTTTTATGAGAACCCATTGTGCATTTTATCGCGGTATCAAGTAGGTTTGAAATTTTGCAGTCGGCTCTCCTACTAAGTCTTTTTAAAGTTATTTTGTCTCTAACACCTGAGGGTTTCTGAAAACTTTTATGAATAACCGTTATTTTGTTTTAATAATGTTTTTAGGCTTTCACTTCGAAAAGGAGCTCAACTTATCACTGACAGAAATGAACTTCCCATAAAAATGTACAAGTTAACTATCAGCGTACCTGACATTGTGTGCAGTAAGGTGCGGTGTCGTCTCGTATCCAGTGATCGGCCGGGCCGCCCTTAGCTCCCGCCGCGCTTGACATATCGGGAGCCGACCAGCGGAATATCTACAATAAATACAATATGGATAATAAAAGCATTATCGTATAGCGATAGGTTCTAGCGTTGCGATTTAAGAACCTGCTTGCAGTGTGATCCCGATTCGTGTTACATTCGCTTTCATTCACTACCTACTATACGCGGCAATATGGCTACAAGCATGTTGACCGATCGTCAGCTGGAAACACGCTAACAAATTGCCAAAGTGATAAGATTTTAAAAGTTTCACCTAAGTCAAGCGATACTGTGCGTTGACACTGACGAAAACAAATCAGATATAAATATTTCATCTAAAGTCTGATGATTTCAACTTGTTATGTGTGAATTTTTCGACACGGTGAACGCTCAGGTACAGACGCTAGCACATCAGGCTACCCGAAACTGACAAATTTTCCCAAACAACCTTGAACATAGTGCTTTAGCGATAAAGTTGAAAATCTATTAAAGAAATTTGACAGATTGTAGTAGCTTGATGTGCTGGCGTCTGTACATACCACACGTTCACAAACAAGCAGTGTGTCACGCACTTTAATTGCACACAATAATTTTATTTTTCTCTTTGACTCACCCGTCCCCTGGCGTCCCCGACGGCGAGCCCGCGCCCGCTGCGCGCGGCGGCGACGGCCGTCACGGACGCGGGACACGCGTTGTCGCGCCGCTCGTACGCCGTGTGCATCGTCAGCTTGCCTCGCAGAACCAGGCGACGGATCCACTTTATACCTGATTCTGATGATATTGATAAAGTAAATACTTGGTTTTTGAGAAAATAGACACATGGAAATAAGGTTAGAAAATGTCTAATTTTCAGCACCAGCTTTATCTTTTCAGCGGATTATCCGACAGACATTAGTTTTTTCAAAGGATTGCCAAAACGACTCTGAGCTACTATGTCTGACTAAACAAACTAGGGGCTGCAATATTTAATTATTTAAAGTGTCCCTTAAACTTTTGTTGTAGAATGGTATTGAATAGTAATGGTAGAATTCAAATACATTTAAAATGTATGACATAAACTCAATACATAGTTTTAAGTACTAGTATTACTTCGTAACTTTTAAAGTTGAACATTGTAACTAAACGAAATAGAAATGGTAGACGTACCTATATCTATCGTAGCCGGCTGTATCTTAGCAGGAGGTCTGTGCGTGGCGGCGGGCGAGGCGGGCGCGGACACGACCACGAACGAGTCCGTGAGGCTGGTGTCGGACTTGCTGGCGCGCAGCCCGCTGTCCTGGGCGGCGTCCAGCGACGCGGCGCCTGACGCTTCCATGGAGCATGACTCGCTTGACTCGCCGATGCTGCCGCCACCTGTGGAGATGATAAAGCAGTTAGAAGGTACTAGAAAAACTTACGACTCCAACCCGCACTGTGAGCCACCAAGCTGTGGATTATGGCTTACTCCTTGTAGCAAAAAGGAGGCCGATGTAAGAACGAAAACGGCTAATTCCGTTTAACATCAAAAGATACGGATAAAATGTCTTGGACAAAACTATCGCCAAGACTCGCGGCAGTCGCGATCATAAAAAGAGTGTGCACACGACGATATTTGGTATGGTATTTATAAACACTATCTAGTTTCGTCTTGCTCCTACATTTATTTGCTACATGCCAGCTTAACTTCAACGAACGTTGGCGTTAGTTTAGTCCAGATTTTATCAGGTTCTATTATAGCTTTTTGAAATATCAAGCTAAACATGTACTGAAAAGAAAAAAATACTTTGCACTAGTAGATGTGAGTCAAAGACAGAAGTTCTGAATTGTTGATTCGGACACTATCAAAAATGTATAAAATATGTCAACACTTAAAACGAACAAGAAAGAGGGTGGACCGATTTGTCAGCTCATAAACACCCAGCCGCAATAACAGTTTATCCGTGATCATGGTGCTTGCCGAAATATTGGGAACTCAAAACAAACAGTAAACATAATTTTTAATATTTTTATACGCAAACCCTGCGTAGGGAACTATAGCTGTTCCCTACGCAGCGACGAGACGAGTGTTGCTGTTGTTGTGTGCTGTGCTGTTCTGTGCTGTGCTGTTGTTGTTGTGCTGGGCTGTGTGTGTCTAATTGGTTAAGACATCCGGTGTACTGAATCGGAAGGTCGCAGGTTCAAACCCTGCTCGCACTAGAATTTTTCTTATGTCAAAACAGAAACAGTAAACATGGTAAATAATTATCAAGTTTTCTGTGTTAATGTCTACACTTACTTTTACGATACAATGGATTTCCCTTCGACTTCCTTCTAAGCATGACATGCCCTTGTTTATGCAGCGTACTTCTATGCGTCAAGTCCTTTTCAATGTCCAAATCTTTCTCATTGTCATACTCTTGTTTGGCTTCGTCACAAGAGTCGATTGATTCTTCCTTCGGCTCGGCGTATTGTTGGGTTTCTTCGTTATCACTGCAAGTGTCCTTTTCGTCGTGTCTTCGCGCAGATTCTTTAGCGCTTGTGGTCTCACATGCGTCTGATAATGAACTTTCTGAACCTGATTTGGTTAGTGTACCTGTGGAGAAGACTGGCATTAGTAAATTCTTGAATATAATAATTAACTTGTTTTCAAACAGATAAAGAAAGTCTTTTACATAGAACTTTGGGCCTCTTACTTTTACAGGCCGCACAATAATTGCAAGTAACGCAGACCAAAACCGCCAATCCGGAACGACGGAGCTTGTGGCATGAGAGCGTTACATGAGCAGTTCAATTAAATGCCACGCTACAAGATACGCCCCTCCGAATTTCCCTCCCCTCAATTTGAAACTATTGCCGTGGTCTAACCACTGAGAATTAAACCTTTTCGCACTTAATTTGCCTACTACATCATACTATACAAACCTTCTTTCTCTTGCGACAAGCTCATCTGTTTGACGAGCGCCTCAACTCTCTTAATGGCTGCCTCCCTATCATGTGGTTCCTGTGGCTTCTCAGCTATTTCTTCAGTCTTAGGTACGCTCTCCGATTTCACTTCGCATTCGGACTTAGCCTCTTCGCTGTCTTGTACTGATAGTTTTTGTTCGTCCTTCTCTTTGTCTATTTCTACAGAACTTGATGCTGGGTCCACGCTGCCACCTTCAATGCTTTCTGTTTGTTCTTCGGCTGTTTCTGCTAGGTAGTCTATTGACCACATCTACGGAGAAAATCAAAGTTTTAGATGGTGCTGTATTCAATGGGTCACCAGGAAGGAATTCATTTAATACCAGCTTTGTCTTTAGGGGAAAATTAAGTCTATTTTAGATAAATTGACTTAATAAGACAACCTTTCGAATATTGATTGGAAATTATTAGCAGTTGGCCACTTTCTGAACCGATAAATACTGAGAACCTCTGTCCAAAACTACAAGAGTTCCAAAGCTTAAGTTCGACAAAACGTTTATACTGTATTGTCAACTAACAGAACATATTGGATATACAAAACAAAAAACCAGAGCACTAAGTGGCAGTTCGTCATTAAAATAGGTCGAGAATTAACAAACTCACCCTGACAACGCCGTCCGTAGAGCCAGTAATGATAACATTAAGCGGGTCCCACTCCCTGGTCTGGCTGAAGGACACGCACAGCACCTGCTGCGTGCGCTCGCGCCCGCCGATGGTGTCCACAGCGCCTAACAGCCCGCCGTTGATCGACCACGCGTATAACCAGCTGCCACTACAGGTCGCTATGTCACCCTGTAACGAGAAATTGTTTCATTGCGTACTACAGATTAAGCATGTCCACGTAAAGGAAAAACTTTTAATTCGCTCTAGACGAACAAGAAGTTTATTTATGTTTGAATTTATCTGTTTGGCAACAAGTCTTTATTTGTTTTGCATGAAAATATCGTTGCGTTGCAGATTCACCGAGTCTTCCTCCTTTGAAGCTTTCACAGGTTGTTTCAAAAATATTCCTAAAGGACCAGTTACTTTTTTTTTAAATAACTATTGGTAAGCAAATCTGTTTTTAGATCCTACGGTCTCAGAACATTATTAAAAAATAACACTAAACCTTGATAGTTTTTGAAATTTATGTTTTAACAAGCTTTTTTATTTATTTATTTTATTTTCAGTATAGAATTGCAATAATCTGTAGAATAGATACTTACAGTAAGATCATCAATCGCTAGCGCAGACACAGGCGGCAGGGGTCCGTATGAGTGCGGCGGCAGCAGCTGGCGGATGAACGTGCCTCGCTCCACATCCCACACTATAGCTTGCCCGTCGCGACTACCACTGACTACGAGGTTGTAAGCCGGGCTTGCAGCTAGACATGTGACCGCTTCTTCGTGACCATAGAGACAGACTTTTACAGCTAAACGGCGGCGACGAGCCCAGTATTGCCAGACTGTTACCACCTAATGTAAAAAAGAAAAGATAAAATGTATAAGGTTCGGTTTTCGGTAAAGAGGTAAGCTGTCGCCGTATTTGGCAACTTCGGTTCAAGAATTCGATTTGGAAAGTCTGTATATTTTTTTTTTGGAAATACCGATCGTTTGTGAATATGGGGGCAAGCTTTAGGCTAACACCGAGACGAAGCACATGAAAATTAACTCTAATGCATGGCGAGCGGAGAAAAGTCTCTTATTTAAGTAAAACCAACAAGATCCCTCTTTGTTAGTTTCACCGGATCCGCATCGGTGGATCACAAAAGCTTGCCTAATTCAGTAACAAAAGTATCTAATGAAAGTATGTGTAGATAAGCGTACAATATAAGTACAACTTGAACTCACCGTGCTAGTCCCAGCAGTAACAATAGTCTTATCCGACGGGCACACACACGTCACAATTTCCCCACACGCCTGCGCCACAGTCTCGCACACAAACAGTGCCTTATCGTTATCATAGTTGCCGATCCTTAGAGAATGGTCCGCGAAGCCCCACGCCACGTACTTGTTGTACGTAGGCGGCATTAGGACCTTGTTCTGTTCTACTGCTAATATTGCCTTATCTGTATATAGGATTTGGCCGACTGGGCCTTTGACTTCTGCAAAACGAAAGGTTCACTAAGTATTGGTGTATTAAATGTTATCGTTTATTGAGGCTTAGTTTGTACGGACAGCCGCACATTAGTTTACACAACTGTTCTTATTTTGTAAGATAATTTGAAACCACGTCAACAAAAAATTGAAAAAATAAATTAGTCGATGATACATTAGATATAATAGGTATACATTAGGAGTTCGTGGCTAAAGAATAACAGCCGCTCGGGTCGATCTTTAGGTTAAGCCGTGCTTGCCTAGGTTGGTCTGTGGAAGGCTGAGACCACCAATTACATACAGAGTTTCCTCCGTGCCTCGGAAAACAGGTTAAGCCGTTGGTCCCGGGTGTCATTTGTAGATCTTTGACAGTCATTAGGTAGTCAGTGGCCCAAAAAGTCTGACATCCAGTGTTACCCACCCAGAGGTATCGTATTACCCAGTACTAACTGGGTTGTGGAGGTCAGATAGGCTGTCGCTCCATGTAAATTACTAGTATTCAGCTGCATCCGGTTAGACTGGAAGCCGACCCCAACATAATTAGGAAAAGGCTAGGCAGATGATGACATTGGATATCTTAGGTAATTTGGCAATATGACATATTTGATAAATAGCGTACCTTTCACCGGTTGTAATGAAGGCCTCAAGTTTTCTAAATTGTGGAAGAACAGTTTTTCCGGCGGCGTAATACCCTGCGATGGTATTATATTGTTTGGATCTAATATAGTCGAGCTTCGTTGTGACATCTTCTTGCTAGGATGCGCTTTTTTGAACAGTTGTTTTGGTATCTGACCAAAGTTGTTTATAAAGCCGATTGTTGCGTTTTTCTTTAGAGGATCGTCGATACTGAAATAAAATTATACGGTGAATATCCGGCCGGTTATGTAACATGTTCTAAACATAGCCTGTCAAAAATAATTGGTTGGGATATAGTAATGTATTTGGGAATCCGTTCATATACAGGGTGTAAGTGACAGTGTCCACAAGCTGATGGGGTGAATTCAGTATATCATACCTGAGTATGAAATATCATCTTAATGAACGGTACAAGAAATTATTTAAGGAATGTTATGGGAATCCAATAAATTTGAATTGTTTTATTTCCTCATACGCAATGTATCGTTAATTTAGCAAAACGCACGTAACGAACGGCAAGCGCGACGAGTTCGATGAACTCTGTAGCTAGGCAGGAAGTGGACAGCAAATTTAGATTTAGATTATTTCAACATCCATTGGTGGATTTTTGATTGTACCCGTATTATTTACATAAATGGAGTGCTGCGTATAGGGTATGTAATTTTATATTGTAATAAAGGAATAGTAACTGAAAAAAAAATCCGGTGGAATTCCCTTTAGATATTGTAGAAGTGCAAAGTTCCTTAGACTTCTTTCAGTACTTATGACTTGGACTTTGCATCATCTATCTCTTTCTTAGAATACTTGAGTAAGGTAAAGATCCATTAAAGAAGATTGTTTTTTTTTCAGGCTTGTTGCCATGAGATTAAAAGTCTGAAAGAGTTGTTGCTAGGGTTATTTGTAAGCACTAACTTGTATATATCGACGTTGCCCTCGTAGAAGAGATGGTGGAACACGTTGCTGGAGTCGACCGCGGGCGCGCCCTGCTGCTTGTAGCCGAACACGAGGTCGATCCAGTGGTGCAGGCGGTGCGACACGTAGTCCGACTCCAGCGCGGCGCGGTGCGCGCGGATGAACTCGCGCGGGTCGCCGCGCGCCCACGCCGGCAGCACCACGTCGCCCAGCGCCACGCCCGACTGCTTGCAGCCTGCGGGCACAGGCAGGTGAGCGGCCGCAGTGCCACTGCACTCAGTGGCGTGCGAGGGGCTCTGGCGTGGGTCAAAATAAGAGCAAGTCCGACCGATTTTTGACGATTAAAAAAGAAAAACCACCAACTTTGGCTGTGTATTTATTTTTTTTGTTTTTCATTCCTACTATTAAAATGTTGCCGTGTTAACATTCTTTTTTATAAAATATGGCTACAAAACCTTTAAAATAAGACGAGTAAGTGGCAAATATTTCAAGCATGTAAAACTAATATCAACGAAATGTAAACATTTCTGCAAACATAAATAAATAAAATGGAAAAGTGGAACGAGTGCGAGCGAGAAAGCGCACTACAACGTCTCAAACAGTTGAACTAGTGTTAGAGCCAGATCGGAACTTCTCGCGCTGGCGGTAAGTTAAGCTATAACACAGCGAGCAAGACGTACAATTTAATTTTTGTTCTGATAACCAATTTTTAAGCTCATGAAATACGTATACTTCTTAAAACTAACAACAAAGCCCAGTGTGCGCGGCAGATTATGTGCACAATTTGAAATATTAATATTCTTATGACATGAATTATTTTGTTCATTGGCAGATGTTTTATTTTATTATTAATGTTTTATTGATAGGCTCTTGGATTTTATTATGCTAAGTCGGGCTTTTTATGCATGGAGATAGCGTCGACGCATATCAGAGACGAACAATGAAAATGTGCGTCAAATTTTGGCGATAAAATAGCGACCTTACCGACAAACTTTATTTTAAAGATAATTTAAACAATAATTCTCAAATATAATAAATTGAGTTATATCAGTTAAAAACGAATAAAACATTTGCTCACCTAAATCGAAGTTGTTAGAGTTCACCAAAAACTCCGGCAAGTAAAAGAATTCCGGTATTAGTTCTTTTACATCCGCCATATTATGTCGCGACGCAGAGTTCCACGCTTCTTTTATTGAGTGGAACATTCTGGAATCAAACATTCATATTACCTCTCTTCTCAATAAAACTTACAGTATACAGGGTGGTGATTTAGTCACCTGAATAACTTCGGTTTCAAGAATTTTATTCTCATAAGAAGAATACATAGGTTCACTTACAATGAGATACAAAGTAATTGATTGCAATTGATTCGTAACTTTGGAGGGTAATTCTCCTCGTCATACTAAAAACCTATCTACATGAAACCCATATTCGATCCGTAAAATAAAACACTGTATCCAGGGTGAATTTTTGAAGTGTGTTAAATTAGAACAATGTTGTGAAGATGACTGCGCTTCAGGAATCATCAATCAAGGACTGATTTATTAAAAATGGGTAAAATGAAGAATGATTTATTAAAAATGGGTAAAACAGAAATTACCCCAACCTGTAGAGAAAGGAATCAAGTTACCTGTCAGCCAAATCAAAATGTCCGCCCTGTAACTTGAGGAAGTGTTGAGTGAAGGGCTCCATCCTGACTAGATACGAGCACACGATCATAGCGGACGAGTAGTGAGTGCCGTAGTGGTATGGAGGAGTTTCACCGTGAGGGTCGTCCCATTCCTGCAAACGAAAGGATACTTTACAACGACGTAAATAAGCTCATATTGGCGCTTTCAGCACTGGATTTTCAACGCGGCTTAGTGCTAAGAGTAAAAAAACAAACAGCTAGTTATTGAGCACAAGGATTGTATTGTGGTATTCGAAAATACTCCATCTATACACAGTCTATTTATTATCAACTCTGTGTAATATGGATAAGAACGCTATTCGTATAACCTGTATTTAAACAGCTTACCTTATAACGTTTCCTAAACTGCTCCAACCTATCAGGACTTTGAGCGCCCATAGGTTTAGTGAGATCACGGAAGGTAGCCGGGTCGTTGAGATCCAGTTCTAAGGAGTCATAGTCAGCCAGGATCCAGGGGAACACTGGGTATTGCATCAGGTCATTATATGATCGACCCGCCAGTGTGTTTAAGTGCATCAGGTATTGGAAGTTTGATATTTCGCCCCTCTGCAATAAAATAAGATTATGAGTGAAGTGACAGAAGCTGGAAAAACGATTGATCGAAAATACTAGTGATACACTTACGCTTTTATCTGATATATTGTTTAAAACTTTGTTTTACTATTAAAATAACTTTTACAAGATTGTTGCAGTAATATGTTTTGTGTTGCTGTGGCATTACTAGTGTAAAGCCACATTTTTACTGATTTAACTTATGGATATTTTATCAAATGTTGGACTAGTTCCTATTTCTTTGAGATGGACCTGCCCTATTTGTCCAACAGGAAATGGCGTAGCATCATAAATCATAAATCATCATAAATCATATTTATTTCTGTAAATTGGTTTACAAAACTTTTTTACATGTCAACATGTTGTGTTTTAAAACTAGATGGGGCCGGTGTTTCATACCTTACTACTCTGAGAAGAAACATCCGAAACAAACTCAGAGATCACCGTCTCTTTTAAAGTTCAGACATCTTGCACAAACCTATTTAAAATACCCTATGTATATATTAGGCTACATACCAGCCACCGCTGCGTGACGGAGGTGTCGCCTATGAGCGTGGCGAGCAGGCCGCCCGGCTGCTCCACGGCCACGCCGCGCTTCTGTCCCGCCACCGAGCCGGCCGCGCTGTCCGCCATGCCTGTCGCTAGCGCTGTGAAACGGCTGTATACCTGGGAAAATAATTTAATATTAGATTCTATACTAATGACCCCAACATTACTAAAAATCTCGCAACAACGTGGTTCTATAGTTACTGGTCAAACAAACAGGCCCTGCAGAAAACGAAGGATGTTAGCAACTCATAAAAGAAAAGGATTTTGTATCAAGGTATTCAGGGAAAAATTACAGATAGTAAATGTGTGAAATAACCAAAACTGCACCTTGTTTCGAACTTTTCTTGGAAAAGCGAGCAAGTAGTTCCTGCCATCACTTGAGAACACTTCCAACGCTGTCGGTTGTAATAGATACCTCCGTTTGTGTACCTCCCTATAAAAAAAACAGACTATAAAGTACCACAGCATAACAAAATTCCGATGAATGCATAGAAAAGATTCTTTGACATACCGAATATCTTCATACAAAAACTTAGAGCACTGCCTTTGGTTACTCCTCTGTATCCCCTGAGCTGGTAGGATAGGTTCATAGTCATCGGGACAGCTGTCCAAATCCCGTATTTCTCTGTTCTTCAGTAACGTGAATCCGTCTATGACGTAGCAGTGCTCTCGACCGAACAGTAAAAGGCCTTCTGTTGTGTCTAGACCTTGTATTCTTGCGCAACGGAACATGTGGGAGATCTGAAAGTAATGATAAAAATTAAATTGGTAGAACTAGCCGCACACTGAACATTTTTATGAATTATGTTGTACACACGGCGGCACATCAAGCAACAAATAACCAGTATAACCTGACTTTGCTTTATATGACCTTCCCGTACGATGAGAGATCAGCTTAATTTGGTTTGGCCTTCCCGTACGATGAGAGATCAGCTTAATTTGGTTTGGCATAGCTGGATTGGCCGCCGTGCGTACAAGACTGTCCAGTCTATGTCTTTTCTTTTACCGATGCCCCCTTTTTACAAATTGCGAAATACATCCATATTTAGCTGGCTGACAAATGTTAAAAATACCATTTTGTTGTATTGGGTTTGGCTTTGGAAGTCTTGTATTACATAGATATCTCACAATAACACACAGCATAATATACCTTTTCATGGTGTTCAAGCAGCCGTAAAAGAGTTTGATTATCAGGTGGAGGAGTTGGCTGTTCGTCTTCATCCTCATTATCAGGTCCATCTTCATTCCCTGAATAAATAAAATTTTTAATGAGCTTATTTGACAAATTATCGTTTGCAGGTGGGTTACAAGAGCCGTCAATCTTTGCAATTTAAGCCTTATGTCAATGATGTATCACAAACGCGCGCTTCTGATTGAACTGTAGTTTTTATCAGCTTACCTTCACCAGAAGATTGGTTAGTACCGCGACTAACAACGCCGCTACTGACGAGGTCTGAAGGCGAACCGTCACCGTTTGCCACGTCAAGCGATGTATCTCCACTACTGCAAAGAAATAAATGATTATTATTTATTTTAGTGTATCGCCTTTAACATGCACGACGTGATGGAAGTTTTACATCCAAGGAAGAAAGCAAAGCTCCATAAATCAGACATAGGTTCGATATAATCTGAACAGGCACTGTGTGCTATATATGGTAAATACTGCAACTGATGATCTAATAATTTAAATATGACGAAGACTTACGTGGTAGGCTCGTTTGTAGTTTCAGGTATGTCGGTAGGCTCTGCGCCCTCGACCTCGCCAAGGTTACTTGCCGCCCGCCATTGTTGGTACACTCGGTAATATTCCTTGCTGTCCAAACTCTGGGCCACTTTGTATTTTAGTTGTTTCTAAAAAAGGTGGGTTTACATAAAAAAAATGGTGTCGAAGTAAATCGCTGATAAATTAAGGCAGTTTTTGGTATTAAATATGCCTAAAAGAACTGATAGCAGAAGGTAAAACGATCTACAGATCAAAAGAAATACTCACATTATCCGGATCATCAAGATCAGGCCGATACGGATAGTGCATATAGAAGCAGTGGTTGCGCCTGAGCATCTTGCGCATGCGCGCGGGCCCCTCCGTGCTGTCCAGGGCCCACTTGGCGAGCGCGGGCCCACGCGGCGGGCCCCACAGCGCGCGCTCGCGCGTCAGCTCGCGCCACGCGCCCGCCCACTCCGCCTGCACGTAGCGCATCGTGTGGAGACGCGTGTTAGACGCGCCTTGCACTACCGCGCACCAAGCTTGTCTGAAATATAAATGGTATAATGTTCTCTGTCTACCCAAGAAATTTAAAATAGATATCACGCAGAGGCACAAACACAGGTTTGATATAAGTTTCAACTCCCCGCTCATTCATGTCACGTAGGAAGTCCCCTCGTTAAGGCTTTTACAATGGTTTTCAAAATAGTAACTTTGGTTAAAAAAAACAGTTAGTTAACAGGGCAAAATGGATCATTTTATTAAACGACAATATGCTTCTTATAGATTCCGTTATGCTATAGAAAACACAGTTACAGAAAACATGAATCAGAATCTGAGTGAGTAAACACTGCTCGAACGTAAGGCCTACCAAAAATAGTAAATCATGATGTAGATGATTGTAACTCTTACCTAACGAGTTGCACGTGATCCTGCATGTAAGCCAACGCATGGTCTCGCGGCGGATTCGACCGCTGTTTGGCCGAGTCTTCTTTCTTCACTTTAGTTCTAGATGCTAGCCGCGTGAGGCCGCCTGTCACTTTCTGTATCTTCGACTGGATTTGATTGTGAAGCTCCCATGGTACGCGGTATGTAGCCTGTGATTGAATAAATTCGACATTTATTTTACCCTAGAGAAGGGTGTCGGGACGCCCTTAGCCGAGGCTCGTAACCCACAGCACCCCCTGTGGGATATGAGCCTTAGCGTGCACCGGCTTAGTTTTTCTTATAGTTAGAGAGAATGTTTTAACTAGATCAGTATCATTACGTCAGTAATTACACCAAACTTTCTTTCAAATATTTTTTTTGTTAAATAGTGTTTGTAATCAGACCAGTGTGATTACGTCAGATATTACATCAAATTTGTAAGCAAACAAACAAACAATTTTATATGTTTACAATATTCGTCTAGATTAGATTTAGATGGATACGAAATATAATAATGAATAACCTACCTTCCTCTCAATATCAATATAGTTGATCCACAGTTTATGCGCGCCCTCATTAAGCTGTTCCCTCACAGCAGTGAGATCTGGTGCTCGAGCGTTGCCGATGGGCGGCACTAGTGTTATCTTGAACACTTCCTCTATCGCAGGCTTCTTGCATACATATAGCTCTTCCCAAACTCGTCGAGCAGCGCCGGCCATTAGGTTACGTCCTGTTTGGAATTAAGACGTGGAATAGAATCAATTTTAGGTCATATAAGTGGATGTTAAAGGTGGAAAGTCGCAGAAGACTTCACAAAATTAATAAACGCCTTATTTTAAACATGGTGTTTATTGACCGTGATTAAGTCGTGTTTTCGAAGAGCGTACCTAGAGATAAAGAACTATGCAACAGTTTACATCAGCACTTCGTAAGTGCATGTCAGATTATTGTCATGGGTGCTTACTTGGTCATAAGGACTTACCTGGGACCCAGTTCCCATTTTCGAACTCAAAAAAGGTATCATAGTAAATTACCGAACTTAAAAAAAGAATCATAGTGCATTCTCGAACTCAAAAAAGGAATAATAGTGCATTCCCGAATTCAAAAAAGGATCATAGTATGCGCTATGATTCCTTTTGCTTTTTAAGGAAATCCTTCCTCATGAAAAAATAAATGAAAAGGTGTCGATGCTTTACCTTGATGTGTTGTCAATTTATCATCTCGTGACTCCAAGTCGCCACTAGGATTGACATGCCAAGTCGTTCGCATATGTGAGTCTAATGCAATCTTCATATTAGAACTCAACTGTAGAAGGCAATATGTAAGGCATCCGATGAATTCTAGCTCATGGTTTCCAGCGCCGAATATCAGTAACCTAATGAAAATAGTTTATGATAAGATTTTAAATAATACAAAGAATCTACACGAAACATTGGAAGTTACTTATTTTTTTACTAGCTGTTGCCCGCGACCTTCGTTCGCGTGAGACTTTTAATTTACTTCCCTTTTTTTAATAGAGTTTTGTTATCAATTTCAAGGGTTTTAGTTTTATTGCACGGAACCCAATAATTTTTCTAAAATAAAAGTAGGCCTTATAACATCCAGACCAGACCTTATAACATCAGCTATCTGCCAGTAAAAGTCTCGTTAAAATCGGTCCGGTCGTTTCGGAGATTAGCCGGAACAGACAGACATACCGACAGGCAGACAGACAGACAGACAAAAATTGAAGAAAAAAAAATGTGTTTTTGTTATAAGTGCCATATATATTTTCATATGCATTCAGTAGAAAGCTGTTATTTTGATATTACAAACAGACACTTCAATTTAATTTATTTGTATGTATAGATTTATAGATTGTCCTTAGGTAGGTCGTTGATAGCCATAAACCGATGAACGATTTGTAACACCTGTATTAGGGATGAACGTAAATGAAAACATTCGTATTTATAGCTATAAAGAAACAGAGACAATCTCTCTTGATATGATGCAGAGATGAGACGAACGGCCCACCTAAAACCTCTCTTATACCGTATATAGCGCCTCTGCCGCTGCAATAAACGTGGCCCAAACCGTCTAATATGGAAGGAACATCGATACGATACGATAAGAAGAAGAAGACCGTATAAATACAGACCTGTTGGTAGTCAGTTTATGCAAAGCTTCCAACACCGACATTTGGTCCGCTATTGAATCAGTAGACCGAGAGAGAAGGAACAGAATAGTTCTGTTCAGACAATGGTGTAGTCCTTCTAGAGATATCACTGATGATTTCTTTTTCGCTTGCATGATTAGCTTTACTATAAAATCGAACACCTGGAAACACAGTTTACAATGAAATATTATTCCCAAAAGGAAAACACTGTCCAAATATACAAGGTGTAAACGGACCCTTCACGAAGCCGTCAACCAAACATTCTGTACATCAAACTAAGTAACTCTACGTAAAAAATATTGCTGGGAAACGACATTTTTTTGGGGGTGAAGAATGACGTTTTACGGTAGGAATCTATTTGACGCACTCAAAACATTGTGCTAATGGATGCATTGAATAGTACGGGGGCCGTGGAGGTATTTAAGGTAAAGTTATAACAATAAAAACTTGTATTAAAAAAACTAAGTAGGAACTTTGATCCCCCGTATCTCCGTAACTAGAAAGTTGAACAAGTGCATTTCGGCTTTGTGACGGGTCTTGTTACACCCATTATACTTATTTTAATCATTTTCACATACCTCGTGAGGATCCCGTGAAAGTTGTCCTTGCCATAGCTTATCAACCAACCTTGCCGCCAAATAACAAACGTTCGATATATTGGACTCCGATCCAAACAGTTCCGTGTTCAATAAATTCTCCATCAGTGTGGTTAGAACCTCCGTTTGATATTCTATCTGTTGCTGGCTGGTGGAATTAGGCGGTGAAGCATCTAAAACCAGGTCGATTACCTGAAATGAGTTATGAGAGTTGCAGAACTAGTAAAGCCACGGTATTTTTGAAGATGGTCTCAAAGACCAGTGCCACAAAAAGTTAATAACGTAATATGCGTGAAGCACTTAGAACACAGCACATTGACGCAGCCTTACATAATGGGTATCATAACATCCGAGTGCAAGGAAGCGCTGACGTCATTATCATTGTCTATCGATGCGTTGGCGGAAGCAGGAACGTGTTGCATAACATTGTGGGTGGGTGAACTACATTACAAAGCGTGCGGGAG
The DNA here is from genome assembly GCA_910589295.1 of Noctua janthe. Lineage (NCBI taxonomy): Eukaryota > Metazoa > Arthropoda > Insecta > Lepidoptera > Noctuidae > Noctua > Noctua janthe. The sequence goes on from OU342561.1 coordinate 9,287,070, forward strand.
GCGCGAGATAAGCGTTCGTTAAACTGGTTTAGTACTATGTACGAAGGTTCTGATATGAGGTCGGTTAATATTGCAGCATTAGTTAAGTTATTAGTGAAGTTTTTATTATAGTAATAAAATTCCCCATATTTACGCTATAAAAGTAGAATTTTCCAGGACCGGAGCTACATGGAGTACAAAACATTGATGATGGCACTGAGTCAGTAGCGCTTTCGGCGTTCTAGAATCAATAGTGAAGCTGATACTCAGAATTAGTTCTCTTAGATAGCTACCTTTATTATGTATTAGACGTTAATTCGTTATATCCCTGTTGGCGACAATAATATTGCAACATGCGACGTATTGTTTAAAAACTACACAACATATAAATAATATTTAAAAAAACAACTGTATAAACTTATAGCCAGACAACAAAACATAGCAGTCAAATATATTGGTGCAAAACACAGGCAGGTATGGTGAAGTCAATTCTGTCGATAGTTGTTACAGTTGGTCAGCACCCAGAAAAGCTCAAAACATATAGAGAGCTATAAGAAGGCCTAAAATCCTCTGACGACGCTACTATTTGAGCGACTACTGTTAATTACCAAAAACGACGTATATGCTACGCGCGCTCATATTGTCTTTATGATTGGGGCCGTTAGGTGGTTGCGCTATACTTCAGTTCTTTAACCGTTCTTGTACCTCTGACTGTGCATTACTGTCAAAATTACAATGATATTTGCTAAAGTTACAATAGGGTTGCTTTTGGCTTTATGCTGTCATAGGTAAAATATGTGTGAAATGACTGTACGGTTGTTTTTGGTTCTGGCTGATGATTCTGTGTCCAAAACGCGAATGATCGACATTGTTTAAAATAAATATGTCACCAACATAATGCAATTACGACATACCGGCGCAGTCTTCCCAGTGACGTTGAGCGGAAGTGAGTCAAGTACGATGACGCGTAGGAAGTCCATGACACCTTGTCGTACGCCATGCTGTGTCAACGCTCCCGCTACTCCAGGCACTACTACCTCCTTCTCAGAGCCTGGGGTTGACGCCCCGGAACTCTCGCCGCTCTCGCATATTGCTGATAAAATAGATTATAATTGAGTTTAATTGTGGTTCGTGTGGTGTAAATATTGATAGTACATGTAATTATGCTTTCTGAACTACCGAAAAGGCCCATCGAGCGACTTACACTTCTACAATATGTTGTCGCGAAAGCCTGTGGTCCGTGGTTTAGTCAGTAGCCCGAAAGTCTGACAACCAGTCTTACCAAAGGGTATCGTATTACCCAGTACTAATTGGGTGATGGAGGTGAGATAGGCAGTCGCTCCTTGTAAAATACTGGTATTTAGCTGCATCCGTTTAGACTGGAAGCCGACTACTACATAGTTGGGAAAAGGCTAAGCAGATGATGACGTTGTGGTCGCGAGATCAATGATTTCAATAGTTGAGCCCAGCATAAACAAATAAATACAAATGTTCTGAATTTTTTTTTTGACATTATAGGCTTTATAGGCTATTCTAGGATAATATTAGTTTTGTTTCTGACAATTTGAATTAAAATTATTTAATGTGTGATAATAATATTAGTTTTTTTTTTGTTTTGACAATTTGTATTAGAATTATTTAATAATGTGTGATAATAATATTAGTTTTTTTTTTTGACAATTTGAATTAGAATTATTTAATAATGTGTGATAATAAGATTAGTATTTTTTAATTATTCTGTTTGATAATTTATTTTAATCAGCATGTGTGTAAAATAATATTTGTACGCCGATTACGGTTAGACATAGCGTTCATTAATAATTATAACATCTGTACCTACCTATGTTCAACAAATAAAAGTATTTGTATTTGTAACAGTAAAAGAATAATATATGTTCGAATGAAATACTTACGCATATGAATATCGTCTGTTGAATTCGGCGGAAAGAGGATCGCTGCTAAGGCAGTTAAAACTTCCGCCATCATCATAATAGGGACAAAATCAGGCAGTGTGTTGTACAGCGAAAACAGGACCTTGAATTTTAAAACAATATTTTGTCATAATTTATACATTCTTCACTCAGACGAACTAAAGATGAATCTAGATATATTGATAGATGCCAGTTATATGTAATTTGGCCCCAATATCAATGTTCTGTCTCATCATTCTAATCGTTCTCCTTCTTCACGCATTTGAAAATGTTGATTGCATTCCAATTCATAATAAATGGTGTAACAAGACCCTCAACGAAGCCGGAAGGTACTTGTTCTCCCCATCATTGCTATCATTTTTTTAGTTCTAGCTAGACCATACCTAACAACCTTCTAGTTACGGAGATATTGGGGGTCAAAGTTCCAACTTTTTCACAGGTTTTTTTTTAAACATGTTTTTAATGTAAGATTTTTACTTTAAACACCTCCAGGACCCCCGTACAATTCAATACATCCATCAGCACAATGTTTTGAATGCGTTACATTGAGTCCTCTATCGTAAAACGTGATTTTTCACCCCAAAAAAAAATTCGTTTCTCAGCAATAATTTTTGCGTAACGTTACTTAGTTTGATGTACATAATGTTTGTTGACGGCTTCGTGAAGGGTCCGTTTACACCCTGTATTCTAACATTCGGGATTAATTTAAGCAACTTCGTACAGCTAGGCTTGAACCATTGCTTTGTAGCTCGACGTAACAGGCTAGATTAGCTGCGATTAGAAACTGTTTCCAGAAGTTACCTGCACAATAGCAACCGGATGATCAGCCAGCCAATCAGGCTCGTTGCTCTTATCATTATGCACGAGCGCGCGCACGGCCGCCAGCAGCACCACCACGGCGTCGGGGCACAGCGTGATGCGAGCTGACAACGCCGCGGGCGACTGGCGAGCTGGCGCCGCCGCGCCCCACGCCGCGCCCCACACGCGCTCCACCGACACCACGCGGTCTGCGCACGCGGCGCGCACGGGCTGGCCTAGCGCGAGCCCGAACAGGAGGTAGTACAGCTCTGGGATCTGGAGGTGAGCTGGTACCAACCTGGTAGACAAATGATGTTGGTTTAATGAGGATTTTTTGGATATAAGATTTTATGTGTATAATTTGGGTAGCAGGGAGATTTTATGATTAATAAAATTATAACCACCATTTAGAGACACCTGCAGCACCAAGAGGTAAAACTTTCACAAAGCTTAAATTGTTAAATTTCATAAAAGTGTCTATTATCATATTCACACTCAGCAGCCACCAAATCACAGCAATACGGTGTGGTGGCCAAATAGGTATGGTATTAGTGCCTCGGAAAACCCACCGACACTGTCTTCTACATTATTCTGACTAATCTAACTGATATTAAATTTTTAAACATTTTCTTACCATGCGAGCAGCGTAAATCCAGGAGTATGTAATAGAGATGTGTGTAGATGAGAGTTGGAGTGCACAGTGGTAGACATCACCACGCCAGCTTGTTGCGGTTGCGCTAAATTCTCTGTGTGGCGCAACCAACCTCCGTTGCCGACGCCTTCTCTAAACCTGTACAAAATTACGAGAACATACAGTTATTAGATTTTCAAAGGTATGAACACCGAAAAGTTTCCAAGTTTTTATTGTTTGTTTACTACAAGCCTGTATCTTATATGCCACTTCCATAGTGCTGATAATGAATGTAAAAGCTTCTCATTTCTTACTTAAAATGCAACATGCAATAAATTATTCTTGAGCCATTTCGTTAAATTAAAATAGCTTTGAAATCGGGTAAAGGAAGTAAAAATATAAAACAATTCTACCTGTGCATTATAGCAGATTGCTGTCCCTGTCCCGAACACAGAACGACCATTATCCTCAACGCCCACAGAACCGTCGATGGATGAACATTCTCCAACATGAAACTGAGCAGCCAATCAACGCCCAGAACTCTCGATATCTCTTCACAGACAATCGTGTTCACTAGATTCCTTGCAGTGAACAGTAAACCATGTATAACGTTAAAGCATTTGTTTCTTAAAATTATTTGTTCTCCCTCACACTCGCAGTCACTTTCCTTGGGATTTATTCCTCTCTCTGTCTGCGACGGTAGTGGCAGAGTGAACGCCATGAATTGCCCTAAACAGAGGAGATCGCTCGGTCGTGGCTGCCCTCCAAGTAAGGCAGCTAGTAACTGTATGAGGACATTCCTTGTGCTGACGACTTTTACGTCGTTTATTATGTAAAGGAGTTTGGAGACCAGCTGCAGCTCCCTCATTGTGCGTAGGTTGTGCGTTCTGTGAGCTGTCTCTGTTGCCAGTTCTAGTAAGTGTTCTAAGAGAGATTTGATCAGCCCACCAGGGGCGCCGAGCCATACTTCTAGCTCGCATATTAAATCCTAAAAATACATAATGAAGATAATAACTACAAATACATTAATAGATGTAATGATGAATAAATAAAATGTCATATACAAATCCATAAATGGAAGAAAATTTAACTTACTTGAAAGGCAGTTAAGTTAGGAATAGAAGACGTTTCTTTTTGACTATCAACCGTACCGACTAGACCAAAAATGAGATGCAGTATATGAGAGTTGAGCAATTGTTTTTTCCTCTTTAGCAGCATGGCTAAAGTTTGGTATCCTTTCCGCCTGTCCATTTCTGCTTGCGCGGCCTTATTCGACCGTACGACGCAAACTAACGCTTTGACGCTTGCGTATAAACACTCAACGTCTTGAGCCATTGCTATTAATCCTAATAATACTGAGCAGCCACCAACTGTATCAATCTAGAAGAAGAAAATACTGCAATTAACAACTGTTTTCCAAAGAAAAATATTATAACAATCATCCAAATAACATAATTATTTGCACATACCATGATGGCAGCAGGTTTCGGGCAAAATACTCTGACGCCTAAATAACCAACGACAGTTCCACCCAAACATCTCGCCGGGCCCATGAGGTGTCCTGCAGAGTTGTGCAGTATCCTTATTGGCGTCGCATTCTCGTGAGAAGACATGCCGAGCATCTTCGCTATAGCTTTGTTGTCGTTCTTGCTGTAAACTTTACGTATCTTTGCAAGTGTGAGTTGGGACATCGCACGAGCGTTTATGCCGAAGACGACCTTTTCCTCGGCGACTAAAGGAGCGAGTGGCTCTTGGTACTGTCCCGGCGGTAACGGTGCTTGTAGCGTGCCTACGTAGTGTGGGCCCAGTTGGTGGATTATGGACACGGTCTGGGCTGGGAGTACCTAAAACAGAAGTTTGGCATGAAGGCCAACGCATGTCACTTTAAAAAGGTTGAAATAGTATAAAGTTTTGGTCACTTTCACGTGGAACCTAGCATTCAAATCAATAAGTCATCTTCACAGCCTAGGTAAACTCGTAGTACTTACATCTTCTAGCAACAGCGCAGGCCCCTGCCGCCACACGAGCTTGGAGTACCTCCGCCAGTGCGGCGGCGTGCCCAGCACGCAGTACACGCTGGACGCGCCCGACAGTGTGGCCGCGCCGCCCCCCGGGTTCGCGCTCACGTAGTGCAATTTGCCCGAGTGCATGTGAGTACCTGCGGAACAGATTATTTTTGAATATATCTTTGGGTGCTCTCTCTGGGGATTTTACTAAGTCGGCGAGGCGAGGTAAAAGTGTAGTCTAGCGCTCATCTGTGGAAGCGAGGCAAAGCGTGGTTCTTGGTTCAGAGCAAGTAGAGCACGAGGAGTCCGAGCGCCAACAAGGACTATCGGAAACCCCCGTTCGGTGCGACGCGCGACTGTCCCTGTCGTCAGCCGAGTTGCGGCTTGGCAGCTCCGCGCGCCTTCCGCTATAATTTATCTCAGGCATACTATCTCCAACCGTATGTCATTGATTTTAAGGTTTAGTTTAAATTGTAATCTCCTCATTCTCTTCGTTAAACCCAAAAGGCCGCCGTCATGTCACCAGACTACAATATAATAACATTTAGATCTAAAAATAACATTTAAATCAATATTGCACATACCATCTAGATACAATGAGAAGGACGAGTTCTTGAGTACGGCGCGGTTGAGTACCAACACTAGATGGTGCCATTGTCCCTCATGCTGTAAATCTGGACACCACACGCGTGCCCCACATTCTCCTGAGCCTTCGGGCTCCCATTCACCAACATCTGTGAGCGGAAGAGACACTATTTTATTTCACTAATAAAAGCTTTGATCGAACCTTCTACTTACACTCCACAATGCTACGCAATGCAATTTTGGACAAAAACAACACAACAATTTAACAAACACAAATACATTTGGTTGAAAATAACTTACTATGCGGCACTAAAGTCTCCTGTGTGGACACAATGATAGCTTTGTCCCTTGCTGATAAGACCATAGTGAGACAAACCAGATGTTCATCGCGACTGTTGTTAATGTTCCGAACAAGAGTCAACAAGCGGACACAATGCGGATCTGACCGAGGGTCCGAGTACTTCTCCACACATATCCACGTAGAGTAAGTTAGACCAGTTTGCGGCGGAAACACCCGATCACCTGGAACAAAAGGTTTTCGTCACCATCAATTCGAGTCTAACAAAATAATTTAATAAAATAAAACTCACTGGGTCGCCAACTACCTGAACCAATGCCACCTAAAGTAGTAGTATCTTGGGTTCCAAGAGCGTTTAAATTGGCAGATTGTGGCGCTATACTTGGCAAGTAAAGACACCCAAAGCCTTCGGCAGACATGTCGAATTCGACAAATGGAGGCAGAGTGCAAGAGTTCTGAGATCTGGAGAGAATAAAGAAAGAAAAAAAGTTATTTGTTAAGTATTTAGTTGGATAGATAGAAGAAGGAAGACAAAAAATGTATGCAGTATTTACCTATAATCTCTTGGTGTCGTCATAGATACTAAAGTTTTGATCCTAGTTAGTGGCACAGGGCCTCCAGGTTTACAAACCTGTCCAGGTTCTGGTGCCACACAGTTCAAAGGGTTACCCATCCGTAGAAATTCCCTAGAAACATAATAATTCATATTTAGGTGCCTTGAGAGCAGCGGTGGCCCAGTGGAGGAGACCCCGACTTACGAGCAGTAAGTCGTGGGATCGAACCCAGCCAGGCGCATTACTTTGTGTAAGTTATTTCATCACCACTGCTCTCAAAACGGTGAAGGAAAACATCGTGAGGAAACCGGCATGTCCTTGAACCAAAAATTCGAAGACATGTGACATCTACCAACCCGCACTGGGCCCGCGTGGTGGATTATAGCCCATTCCCTCTCATAGAGAGGAGGCCTGCGTCCCAGCAGTGAGAACATTAATAGGCTGATTATACTTATGCTAGGTGCCTTGTTTTACTTAGTTTTTGGCTTTTTTTTTATAGTATCGATTAGATTCGACTACATTACATTTTATATTATGTATGTAAGGATCGTAGCAGGTGGCGTTCTGAGGTTGCTGCCTCCCCCCCATGGGAAAAAGGCGTGAGTTTATGTATGTATATTATCGATTAAATCATGATCTGAAAAAGACAATTATTATAAAGGGGTTTGGTTACATGTTTACTTCGGGCTTTCCCGATTAGTTTCCATTTTAAACAGAGATCTTAGTCATAAGCTCATTTCTCGACAAGTTTCAAACTAGTAGTTTATTCCCACAAAACGGCACGGAAGTGACAAACATCAAGGAGTCGAAAGTGCGCTTCTTCGACGGAGACACAGTGACATGTTAACATGTCTAACAAGATATTCCTGACCAGTTTAACACAACAATCGAAGGACGTTTTCAGGTGCAATCGATACAACAGGAAAAGTGATATTCTAATTAATTCTATTTAGAATTTTGAGGTGTTTTTGAATGTACGGATAAACATGTTGTTTTTCAACAAAAATAACATAATACCATTCATTGTTGTTATTACTTATAATAATATACGCGCGTGTACTATTCAATTAGCACAGTAGCTATAGTCATCTCTATTCAGTTAACTGGTAATGTATTAAATTAACACCTGACTACGAACTACACGTGTAAAAAACAGCTGCTCGTCACGTTTGACTTTTGTATGCTGGACCGATAGAATGTCTTTCAGTTTTCACGCCTATTACAAGACGCTGCGAATACACCCCACAGGCTTGAGACTGCTATTAGGGTCATTAGCCTTTCATATCTACCCGTCATTGGAGGCAAACTATAATATTTTCCTGTTGGTAGCGCATTTACCTTAGTTCGGAAGGTCTAAGCGCGTGCGCAGCGAGTCTCTCGAGCATGTACATGGCAGGTGCATGTAGCGGATGCTTCTCGGCTCGCAACGCCGCACCGCATACACGTAGTACGACGCCTGCTAGGCCCGCTCCACACATTACTTGCTGGTTGCGTTCGCTGGATGGAACACGAAAAATTTCCGTGTTGAATTTGGGGGGACACGGAGTAGTGCTCAAAAGGAGTGCTCATGTTGTGAGAATGAATGATGAATTTCACGAAAGTTAATAGGAAAGAAATGTTTTCGGATTTCAAATACTCTAGTTGATTTTTGGCTACAGACGTATTAACCATTATTTTTTTTTGTTTTTGCAGAGTTTGAGCATTCCAAACATTATGCATTCCGCTTTCGCTAAAAAATATGTATTAATAATTTTTTATAAAAATATAAAGTCATACCTTCTAACAAGACTTTTAAGCACATGCGCCAAATAGTCCCTAATGGCTCTGGCATGTGCCTCATGTTCCGCTGGCCGGGGTAAGGCGGGCAACAACTTCGCTAGTACTATGACGACGCCCGAGTGGATCACCCAAGCCTCCCCGTTATTACTGCCCGTTGATAGGTTTAGCGGAGCTGTACGTCCTGCCGGCTTCGACTAGAAAGAAAATATTATATCAGCTGCAATATTTGCTAGTCAGAAATAAATTAATACGGGTGTTAGTGCATGTCCACAACGTCTGAAGTGTAAAGCGATCGAGAATATGGCACAATAAGTTTTATAAAAAGTTTACAAACAAACTATAGACCGACCGCTTTAATGAGTCCTCGCGAAGGTATCAATTTAAATGGAATATTCTGAATGTTGATCACGTATTAGTTCAATTAGTATCTTAATACCTACGTGGATTATGGTTATTTTAAAGCAAATAACCTGTGGGATATTGTTAGGACTTTGTAGACGCTTAATGTACCTTTGATGGGGCAAGGCGGAGGACTCATTAAACCGGTCAGTCTATAAAATCAAACTGTTAACAATAATAAGAAAAATAAGTCAATGAGATAAACTCACCTCATTAATTGCAGAGCTCTGTCGCGTCAAACTAGGAGATTTGACGTTGAGCGATCCGCAGAATGTTGGCTTATCAAAAGAGTCCAATGCGACATCGTACAAAAGTCGCAGAATGATGCACGCATGCACAAATACTACTGGTACTTTCTCAGGAAAACTGTAGAAAAAGATTAAGATAACATAAAGCCTAAATTCATTAGAAAACAATGTTGCGCAACATTGTTTCAGCAACATTTTTCTGTGTTACAGGTAACATGTTGCTGACAAAATTCAAATATTTTGCATTCCTGTCAAAAGAAACATTACATTATCTCCTGTAACATTGATGTTGCGGTCTACGATGTTGCGTAACTGTTTCTCAACTTTGTTTTAAACAAATATTGCTAGTAAAGGTCATGCTTTCAAGATTAACGATTTGAAGATTAAAAATACTTACGTCATTTCTAATATGTTGCTTGTAAATACTTCGTGAAACACTTCATAGAGTTCCGCATCACCGGGTTCAGCATCATTTTGTAGTTCCGTTTCGTTTACGAAACAGCCTAAGAGACGTATCGTCTCGCACAAAGTTGTCGCACATAACTGCAACAACAATTTTATTTCAGAAACCATTCAAGATTCAGGTAAATTACAGTGTTCCTCTCCGTAAATGAGTCACATGGAGTTTTAGCAAAAGATTGGCTCTGTAGAACATCGCCTCTGTTAATCATAGTGGTGCATGGTTCTTTCGGGGCGATGCCAAGGTCGGCCCTAATGCCACCATCCTGTTTTTACCCGACTAAGAAGTGTAATGTGTTTATCAACCTTTAGATGTATGTTTGTTCCATTGTGGCACTCTAGAGACCAAACCCGTAGGCCGATTAAGATGATTCTTACGTCATTCGATTTGTCTTAATCTTGTGTGTGTTATGTTACAGATTAGTTTGTCGCCGCGTTAAATACATGCCATGTATTTGACGCGGCAACAAACTAATCTGATTTAGGGTTTTAAAAATAATTAAAATGGGTAGCAAAAATAATAGGTTGGCAGCTACAGTAGTTCAATACGATCAGTGTGATAATTCTAGGACTCTGTAAAATACCTAAAACAAGGTTATTAACCATTAGATTGTAGATAAGGCGTAGTCGACGTAGCCCCGCTGCGCGGGGCTCCTATTTCTGTTTGCAGGGTTTAAAGTAACCTAACACGAAGGGGATTCCGGGGTCTTAGTTCGCTCACTTCGCTCGCTCACTAGACCCCGCCATCCCCTTCGAACCTAACCTGTCCGAGTCGGGGTGCCACAAGTCTCTCTCAGCCTTCGCTCGCTCTTGCTTCCTATATTCTCCTTGCCGCAATGACCGGATAAATAGTTAGTTACTTGATACAGTAGTCGCCCATTCAGTATATTGGTCGCCAATTAAATTTTTATTCGCCCGATTAATAATTTCTCTCATGTTACTAAAGACACTAAATTCACAGACATGAAATTCACATTGAAATATAAAATTATTAAATCATGGAAGGAGGACGCGCGGGTTGAAAAATGGAAAGAGTGGAGGGAGGCCTTTGCCCAGGAGTAGGACAGAGCAGGCTAAAAACAAGAACATGGAATGGGTTCCGCCGGTTTCCAAATGCGCTGTTTTTTGCTTTTTAGTCGGGTTTTTTAGTTTTTCTTATTACTTTTTTTTCCAATAAAATTTCCACAGTCCCCAAAGAACCATGCATCAATAAGTGTTATTATTATGTTCGGGAACTGTGTTGACGCTTGAGATACTAACCTCATGATGGAAAAACTTCGCGTTAGCCGGCTCGAACCGCATAGCCGTACTAATGGTGTAGAATACAATATGTATTAGCTGTAGCATATCTTTGTCCATCGGCTCATCACCTTTCAGTTTCCCTTCTAGAGAAACTAGAACACTTGTTACGTATACGAAACCGCTAACCTGTGGGAATTGGTGAGTTGGAGTTAGAATATTAAAATATTTTATGTTCTATACAGGGTCACTTTTTAACCAATGCGCATTTCTTTTCTGGTGGTTCTATAAAATTTGTTTAAAAGTTAACAATAACTTATTTTTTTATTACCAAGACATAAAAATACATGTTTATTAAAATTATTTTGTCAAAGTTTGCGCACTGGATGAAAAGACTTTCTGTATAATCACTATGGAATGTTAAAACGATTTTTTCTTATTAGAATAGTTAATGTGCACACGGGCACATTTTAGCAACACGTTTCTGCACAACGGACTGGATGAAATCCAACAGTGCGGTTGTTTAACGCGCTCGGGATGCGCTATTACATTCTAAACTCACAGTTTAATGTCTCGTTAAAAGGCGTCCATCAGAACATATGGCTAACCTGGAACTAAAGTGGTCTATGATACAAAATAAACATTTTCTGTTATCAAACGAAACACGTTTGAAGTCACTATGTACTTATGAATGTATGTTAAGTTGCTGTTAAACATTTATACGATAGTTAAATGCATAACTTGGTTATCCATATGTAATTTTAGTGAGCTCGGATTCATTTATTGTTTTTAAGTACAAAAATGCTCATAGATAGATTTTGCCATAAATGTTACATAGACCACTTTAGTTCTAGGCTAGCCATATGTAGGTTTGAGATGGGCTAATTAATCAATATGTCGTATTACATAAACAAATGTACACTAGATTTTAATAAAGTGTAGTTACATAAAGCTTACTTTAACAAAACATACCTCAGAAATTTACCAACAAATTAGCAGTTCACTTGATCACTACAATACAAACTTACCTTTCTAAATATAGTTCTAGTACGATGTGAGTCTCGCAAGCAAGCTAGCAGCGCCTTCAATATGTGCAGCTTTAGCAGCAAGGCGTCGTTAGGAGCAGCGTGCATGCCACACAGCAACGCAGACATATCCTCTTCACCTGAACCACTCACTATTAGTTCTCTTACTACACCTAAAAGAAAATAAACATAGTATTATAATAACTCGGCTGAAATGCAAGTTATGAAGAGAGAGAGATATGAATACAAATGTTGTTTAGATGGACAGAGAGAAGAACAAAGAAAAGATGAATGGATTGTATGAGGGATGATATGACTGAAAAGGAAGGGAATAATAATAATTTATTGAAAAGAAAAAATTCAGTTTACAAAAACTCTGTGTTCGATAACAACTGCATTAGTATAAAACTGTGTCGCAGTCATTAACGCCCACCTCCAAATAGATGTGTCAGCGGAAACAGGCTAATAGAAGAAAGAAGATCGAAGATATTGTGCTCAGTAGTAATATGATCGATCCACTGGAGGTAGGAGACAATAATATTCTTATATGGATAATTTCTACTAGTATTTCTATTGATGAGAACAATAATTTAATGTTATCTTGAGAACTTACCTAAAGCTTTACTCCTACAAGATTCATACACAACCATCCCGTGCACACACTTAGCGCCGCCACAGTCTCGAAACACGTTACAATTATTAGAGTTCGCATTCAACAACGCTGTCAAGCCTTCCATCACCAATGATCCCAATTCCTCTTCTTCATCATCTAAATTAGGGTCTCTTATCAGCGAGTCGTGTCGAGTAGACTGTCTTTTCTTCCTTTCGGGAGCCTTCGGAGACTCAGTCGGGGATTTTTCGTGCGAAGGCGAGGCTGATGCGTCTCTTTTGCTCTTTTCATCATTAAGAATTTGATTGTCTTTGAGAAACACAGCGTAGCGAGACAGGCAAGTGACGAATACTTCTAACATACCGACTTCCCGGTATACGTCTTTGAAGATTGCGTTATGTCTGGAACACAATCAGAAAAAATTGAGATAAATTTTGCTATTTTTAATAATTTACTTATTATTAATGGAAACCTGTAATTAATCTTTTACGTCTTTCTACATCGTTCTCACATATATGAAAAAATTCAATTCATTCATGTTGAGGTTAACCAAAATGAATGATGTAACCAAGATTTTGTAACAATATTTTGATTTAAAAGAGTGCCCATGGAGCTTCTTGCCCATTCTTCTCCATAGAGATCTACGCTTTGGAATGTGCAACTACAGTACTTTCTCAAGTTATTATGCCTTGTGACAGTGACTGTAGCTTCGCTTTTATTTTGTTTTTTTGACATTCAAAAGTGCCTGTGATGGTCTAATTGAAATAAATGCTTTGAGTTTGAGTTTGAGTTTTACTTACTTTAGAATATTCAACAGAGTTTTCATACACAGAATGCTACACGTTCTGGATCTATTAGCCTTCAATAACAACGACAAAGATATAAGTTCTTTGCACGGCACAAAATTCAACTGAAACACAATAAATTCCAGCAACTCGAAGAACTTTTCTTGTATTTCTGCATTCTTAGTGTATATTCTTTCCGAGAATTGACTGAGCGTGTTCTGGTTTTCAAGAATGAAATAGTTGGCATTGTCGGCGTGGTATACGCTTGATATAGCGTCTAATATCGTGCAGCATAACGCTGCGGAGTTGGACTTCATGAATACTGACTGTAGGACCTGTAAGTAGGAACAATAAAATCATGGTAACATCCTGTGTAAGTCTTGCTAAAAGAGCTCTGTTCACTTAAAGAAGAAATATTAACTTTAGAAAATTGTCAATTAAGTTAATAACAGAAAAAAATCATTCAAGTGTCACATTGAAATTGTAGTTGAAGATAAAACTAAACCTTATGTATGCGTTTTAAAGTATTTTTTCCGAAATCATATACCTACATAAATTGTTACATACCTGAAACGCCTGTACGTTTCTCACAGCCTGTCCCGGAGTGGAAGGCTGCGGTAACACAAACCCCTGCAGTTGAAAGAGCTCAGTGTTGGCGCGCGTTGGTCGCAGCTCGGAGAAGCCGCACGCGCATAAAGACGATATCATCAGCACGAGGTTCCGAAGAGCTGCTCTGGCTTCCGTGCCACTTACACGCTCCTCTTCTAACCTTTATTACGAAGAGTTTGGGTGTAAAAAGAGGGCAATTACATTTGAAAATATCTAATTGCCATTTATGAGAAAAAGTGCAAAACATTTAAAAAAAGTTGTATAAACACACTATTTAAGTACGGCCGCGGAACACGAAGAATATCACACACAGTAGCGTGCTGTGCATTGTTGCATCCGCAACGTTGCGCTCAGCGCCGAAAGACGAAAATCCAACAGAACGCTCAATATCCTTTACGTTACTTCGATTTCCACTGTCGATATGTAATGAGCAAGCGGGATGAAAATATAATTGCCTGTGAGAGACAGACAAGTAGTGATAGCTCAGTGCTTCGGGCTCCGCGACCGTGCCATTATTACCAAAATAATAAGCTACAGTGAAGTGCTTACCCTGATGTCAAATAATCGGGTACACCTTGTCTCTCATGTCTGTGATAAACAAAACAAATCATAGGTAAAAAATAAAAACAAAACAAAATAGGTGCACACTATAAAGTCACATGCTGTAAACAAGAACAACTAACAATCATATATTTAAATCACAGATGTATGAGTGAGCGAGACAATACTATTCAAATTTCATGGTCAACGTAATATTAGGTCCTTACATAAAAAAATGGTGTTTTGCCGAACTGGCGACTTGGATCTCAAATATCTGGTGTTTGGTTAGGAATTCCAAATTCAAATTAATTGGTAACGTTACACGTACATTTTTTGGCGCCATATGGCGAATCTATGATTTAAATCTATGCTAACAATATCTAGATACAGAACATGCTCATGCTGAATAATAAGAATAATGTTAATACCCCATATTTACTAGAAACTTACTTTAGAAGAAATTCAGATAGGAAAAGGTAGCCTTGGCAAGTACGGAAATCATCCAGTAATAATTGACTAACTTCACTTGAATCCTTTAGGAAACAGAATACTGCTACGAACATTTCAACTACCTGTAAAAAAAGATGTTTGTAGGCAGAGGTTCCATTGAGACCTGGTTTCCACCAAAGTCGAGACGAGTGGAGCAGAGACGTGTGGGAATCGACCAATCACATCGCGTCTCTCATCTGCTCGTCTCGGCTTTTCTGGAACCCAGACCTTAGGGAGTAGGTAAATTGGCCATTAGCCCAAGTTTAGAACTTCATAATTACCTCTAAAGGTGTCAATTCTGGTATCCTCTGCATATTTTCTATACAAAGTGCAACACATCCTTTATCTGCAATAACATGATAATTAATTAAGAGACATCCGAGTTGCCCTATTTCGCTAATTAACGGCTTCGTTTACTAAAACAAAGCATGAACGTAAATAGATTAGACCGGATAATAACAACGTTTCAAACAAGAGTACAGATGGTTATGTAACCTTTGTATTTTACTAGTTTTAGCACACAGGTTCGCGCGCGTGGCGGTCGAAAATTTGTGATAGTTGTTCCGGGTCTGGCTGTTTGTGTATGTGACTTTAAATATTCGTAAACGCACGCACGATGCAGGGTAAATTCCTAGTTTGGGGCAATGATTTTCCTACATTTATGGTCTATCCATATGCCAAATTCCAACAAAATCCGTCGTTGTTCGAATCGTTTACTATAACGTCGTTAAGGCATGAAGGTGTTACAAACAAACCAAAACATTCCCATTTGTTTATTACAATATTAGTTAGAAGTAGGTATAAGCACTTACTGTGTATGTACTGAACAACAGATTGTGTCAATCCATGTCTAGATAGTGTCATCAGCACTTCAGCAGCTGATTTCCTCCACATAATGTTATGGGGGGCACACCATGAAGTTATGGCGGAAAATAATAGGCTGAGATCATCTTTTCTTGCTAGTTCTTCACATGGGAATGGATGACTGCATAGTCTTACAAGTACCTAAAATGAGCATTACGATGCTTTCATTATTTTTGAATTTTACAAAACTCAAATTTCCATTCAAAAACAAGTATAGTTTAGCTATCATTTTGAACATTTGTTTTACATGAAATCAAATCCAATATATAAGCAATATGCGCCGCGCTGCATTGCGTTGCTTCGCGCGCTTTGTTGGGAATTCCTATGAACTATATTTTACCCAAACGAATGTTGGACAGCAGTATTGCGATATCCAAAATATAAGTCAAACTTGAAATCAAAAATAAGTTGTCATCATTACTCAATTTGTGACTCAATTCAATGTTACCAATACATGTTTACTTAGCTGTTTTAAGAATATCTGAACCAACACTCGAAGCAATATTAAAATGGGCAGCATTTGCTTTGGATAAAAATAAGATAAGTATTTTGTAATGGTTCTGTTGGTATCTTCTTCAAATATTGTGGCAAAGTTAACACAACAGTGATAATGTATTTAAACTTTACCTATAATATCTATGACTTCCGCATATATGAGGCATGTTTACTTATCTCTGTATTTAAATAAAACATACTTAATATGTATATTTTTGTTTACTGTCTCTGTAAAACACTCATCCTAATAAAAGGCACTGCTGCATTTTCAGCCTATGGTTCAATGCAGAGAGTTGATATTCTAACAGTGAATATTATAAATCTTATTGAAAACGGGGTACGCACTTTCGAGAGTTTATTTCATCATCATCTGCCTAGCCGTTTCCCAACTATGTTGGGGTCGGCTTCCAGTCTAACCGGATGCAGCTGAATACCAGTTTCGAGAGTTTATTTACCTGCACAAATATTTTCTGTAGTAATATCCGCCTTTCCCTAGGAGTAAACTCACTGATTCCATCTTGAACATCTGCCTCAGACTCCGGTATTTCAGGTAGATCAAAAAACAGGTATAAACATTTCACTAATGTTGAAGGTATTGATGCAGTGGTCATGACCTAGAAACAAAATTCAAGTCAATTCAAACTATGATTAGAATAATACCTCTTTAGATAGGGCCTTGGAGCTGACACAAATATTAGTAACACAAAAAAACATTTATAACAAAAGGACAGAATAGAAAAATCTTTATTTATTTTTCAAAACTCCAACACTTTGTTCTGAATTTTATTGGAACAGTTTATAATAATCTTTAATTAGATCTTTAATCTTTTTTAATCTTTGACACAACCTTGGAGCCAGGATTATCCATCAGCAACTGGCTCTAAAATACAACCGGGGCGGGCAACCATTTATTACATTTTAAAATGTTTTTTTTTTGAGATTCAAATATTTAAAAATGTTATTTAATATGTATAGATAAGAATAAAGGAAATAATAATCTTTGTATATTATAATTGTGTTTGATAATAGCCACGTTAGCAAGAAACTGTTACATAGAAATGTTATGATCACTTTTGGAAGTTAATTAACAACTAGAATATAATATAAATAAAATCTTCTAATATTCACATGATTCAAAACCACTTCAAAAAAATAAACCAAACTTTATGAGTAAGTGAAGTATTGTATTTTATAATACAATACAATACTTCTACAATATAAAGTGAAGTATTCCCCACTCATTACATTACAGGATGATTATGGCAAGTTTATGTTACGTAAAGGGTTACAAATATACCTGTATTAAAGACTGATCACCAGCAGCCAAGAGGTTTAGTGTTGACAGCAACATCCATCCATTGCTAGACTCCTCAGAATTTTCAATTTCTAGGAACTTCGCAATAGCACAACTAGCTGCCTCTGTGCTTTGGTTACTGGCTCTCTTTCTAATCTCCGATACCATGAGCTTAGAAACTTGCTGGCAGAATGATAGAATGTCCCAGAACTTTTCGTTCATCTCACTTGATGGACTGGTGCCAAATACCTATTGAAAATAAATCGCTTATATTTATGATGGTACAAAAGAACGTAAATAACTTTATGTCTTGAGTCTTGCATCAATAGATCAGTCTTGTATAAAAATTGCCAAGTGAAAAGATTCCTATAAGATTGTTAATAATTTATTGTTACACTTCTAACTACCACAACTTGGTGCGTTCACCATATTGTGTTATTGTGTGGTGCTTGTGACGAACAGACTGTCCTGATTTGATGAGAAAATTAAAAACATTTATTTTGCTGTATTAAACTTAAAATTTTTATAATTATACAGTAGGCACACAAAATCATACTTTATTTTGAATACTAATTAAAAGAAATTAACAGACCAGATGGGAGTCTAAGTATGGACAATGGAGACTCCATTGTAAACACATATTATGTGTAATTAAAGTGTGATGCTGATGTAAAGTTACGGAAGATTAATTTGGTTTCAGATAAATATTGTATTATGGAGTTAAGCATTAACCTTTTCCTCAATGACACCGGCCAGGTTGTAAAATTAGGTTTAAATGTCTTGCTTGAATAAATGAATAATAATGATGTTTATTATTATTACATCAAAATAATGAATCATTCCAGATAAGCATGCTAAGCCCACTCATGTCTATCAGAAGGCTAGACAATAAATCAACATCAATAGATTGTGGCTAAGGCACAAGTTAATTGATTGCAAAAGAACACAATTACATAACTAATTGTTTTTAAACTGCAAAAAGAAGAGGTAATACAATTCCTTTAATTTTAATTGTTGCTGGTGACAAATAACTTTGTTTTTACCTTACAAAAAAGAGGTAGCATATTGTACAGTTTATCATCTTTTTCTGCGTCTGTAAGTGGTTGTGGTGGATGTGTGTATTCCGCGAAGAGCTTCTTGAGGTGCATGAGGCCGAGTTGCACATGAGACGACGAGCTGGAGGCTTCAGCGCTCTCAGGAGATGCCGAAGTTGTCGCCCCACGCAATTTGCGCATTAGATTCATTTTAGAATTCTAGATCGATACGGTTACACTTTCAAGCACATCTTTTGTTTCTTTGATTTATGTAGAAATAAACATTTTAATTAAATAATAATAAACATTGATTTTTCATTTAATTTAAATGTAGTAGTACCACCATTTTGCACAGTTATTGGATAAATAAAACGTACCTAAAATACATAACTAATAAGGGTAAACTAAAAATATTATGTAAATGACGATATTTTCTTGGTTTTTCTTTTGTAAATTGATTGATTATTTTCTGATACTTTCGTACGCCCACACTGCAAAGTGTTTGCCATAGATAATAAAATTTATTTTCACTTTTCAGCACCAACACAAAACTGAAAAAAGATGATATTCTCATCTCAAGTCCTCCAGTCTTATGGTTGTACACACGTTACGAAAAGTCATTACGATCGGACGGTACAGTTTAAACTGCACAGTTTTCGTAGTGCCCACACACGTTACTAGAAAACTGTACGATTATTCATTCATTGAGCTATGGCTTCGATTCGACTGACGGAGCGTTAGCGGTTGTTGGTTTATTATAAAGAATGACAAATGAAAATAGAAGCTCATTCCCATGTTAATTTATTGAAGGAACTAAAGGTATTTCCTAAAAATTGGCATAATTTTTTACGAATGGATAGTGATATTATATCTGCTGTCCTTGCTATCGCTAATAATTGAAAAGCAAGATAGAAAACTGAAGGACTGGCTTCCCGTTATATTACTTTACTCTATGACTGGCACGCACGTTACGATTATCGACACAGTATCTTCCGATTCCGATTTATCTCTCCAAAAATTCATACAGCTCCGTTCAACTGTACAGTTTTATAAAATCGGATATACTGTACAGTTTTTCTCATACACACATGTAGATTTATCGTTGCAGGTTCAACTGGACCGTCCAATCGTAACGATTTTTCGTAACGTGTGTAGCAGCCATTAGTGACCGATAGCATGAAGCAAGATAAACCAAACGTGCCGTTCCAAACGTGCCATATTGCGTTTGGTTCAGCTTCTCATATCGTGAAAGAACTTGTTGCTACCATGGACTGAGTGTTAGTTTTTGTGTAAAAATAAGGGGATTCTTTAGCAATGCATAAAGCCGTCAGTGCGATTGCAGTTCGCGGCAAATGCCGTTGGATCTTGCGAATAAATGATTTGATTTGGAGAAATGTTATCCTCAGCCTTTCGCAGTCCCGAAGCATCATTTAGGCAATTAATATTTTGAATTCATTCTGTTGAGATGCGGCAACACTTCACTTCTTGCGTCACATTGAATGCATCACTAGCAGTCAGTCAGTTGTCAAATTGAATATCGATGTTGTCTGTCACTCTCATTACGTGCTACAAATAGTATCTTGAATTTTCTTGTTGCACATTATTCGCACGTTGTCTTGACTAAAATGCCAGAAAGCAAGAACCTCGTGCAGTGTTATAACCGTGGTTGTGGCCAACTCTTTGATCCCAGCCTTAACGATAAAGGTACGCGAATTTTCTAGACTTTTCTACATCTAAAGCTTATCAAGAAACATGCAGGGAGGATATAACTACATATTTTCATTGAATAGTGCTCAGCAACTTTACAAAATTATGGCCAAAAGGATGGTTCATAAAGCTAATGAAAACCAAATTTCTCAAGCTGTTTCTATAACAACAGCAGTCAGCCGGGAGAAGTAGAACGATTCGAGGGAGACTTGCCCAGTATTGGGGCTTGTATAGAGCAGTATGGGATATACCAAGTCATATAATTGAATAAACGTCTTTGTTTTGGAATAATTACTTAGATGTTGGGCTACTTCAATTGCCTACTTTTTTTCATGTTTAATAGTAATTAGGTTTTGCCGGAGGTTTTCATTGTGTTATGGTCGGAAATGATCCCACAGGAACAGTTTATTTATAGTCTATGACTCAAAATGAAAATGTAGTTTACCATTAGTAAAGGAAAGTTTCAGAATGTGATCAGTAGTTCTGAAGATTCCCCCAACATTTAAACATACCAACTACGATTTTTACATTTATAAAACTTTAGTACAGATGTGTATTTCTGTGTAAACTTACAGATGAATGCTGCCACCATCCTGGCTCTCCAGTGTTTCATGATGCATATAAAGGCTGGTCATGCTGCAATAAGAAGAGTGTTGACTTTACTGAATTCCTAAACATCAAAGGATGTACTTTGTCAAAGCATTCAAATGAGGTTTGTATTCAAATCGTAAATATTAGTACTAATATAATTAATTTCTATGTAGGAACTAACATTCTTTGTCAATTTACTTTTTCTAGAAACCTCCAGAACCTGAGAAAAAGGCTTTGGATAAAGAATTGGATAAAAAGGAAGTGATTGAAGTGAGAGCACCAGTGGTTGGGCCACAGTTGCCAAGACCTCCATTTGAGACGTCTATGATTACTGTTAAACCTACTATAGCTGAGGCATTGAAACAAGCTGTACAAAATACATCACAACCAGCTGCTTCTACTGATGATGGGTATGTAAATGAATAAAGTATTGATCAACATTTTTAATGAATGCAATCAATATTTCAAATGGGTACATCAGCCATCCACTGCAGGGCTTACATGTTGGACTAGGGCTCACTAACTGGTAGGTGCAGCCTTTCTTCTAACCACAACACACACAATTATTATCCAGTTCAATGTAAGAAGAATAATTCCTCTACTAATTTGTCTTAAAACAAGGCTCATCATAAACATAACTTTACACTTTTACAGAAGCATAGCAGTTGGTACAACATGTAAGAATGGAGGTTGTGGTGTCACCTATGAAGGTCCTCATACAAATGATAGCATGTGCACCCACCATCCAGGCTGTCCTATCTTCCATGAAGGTCTGAAGTTCTGGTCCTGCTGCCAGAAGAGAACTACAGACTTTAACACTTTCCTTAGTCAGCCTGGGTGCACTTCTGGGACCCATAAATGGACAAAAGAGGTAAAGATTGTTTATTTGACCACACAATAATATATTACCAGAAAAAGATGAACCAAGCTATTTACCAAATTCTGAGAGGAATGACAGCACACAAAATAAATTCAACATTTGAAATTGCAAGATCTGAGATGTGTGCGATGAGTGATATACATTCTTGTCAAAGAATTATACCTGTAATTCAATGTTTTTAAATTTATTTTACAGGGTGCACCAGCTGGTACGGTTAAATGTCGTTGGGACTGGCATCAAACACCCGACTATGTTATCGTAAGCGTTTATGCCAAGAAATACGACCCTGTGCTCAGTTTTGTGAAGTTGAACCCTATTCGTTTAAACACAAAATTGGTATTCCGAGAGCAAGGGGATGCATCATTTGAATTGGATGTTGAACTTAGAGGTGTAAGTATTTCACACAATATAATTATTATACCTTTTTATATACAGACTTAACAAGTTCGAATTAATAACCGTAATTTCTTTACTATTGCAGGTTATTAGCGTAGAAAGTTGTACTGCATCAATGTTGTCGACAAAAATAGAAATCAAACTAAAGAAAGGTGAACCAGGAGCATGGAGCAAATTAGACTTCCCTCGCACACTACCAAACAAAGAGGAAGCGAAACCACAAGACGACGTCAAGCCATCAGACGACGATTATGAAGACCTTTCCACTGTAGAAGCTGTACAATCTATTGGAAGAGTTAATGTAACTGATTGATAAATTAATTTATATGAGAATTCTTAGTTTATAACTCTTTTTTAAGAAGCGCAATATTTTCAACAGCCTTAATTTGGTTGGTTCGTATATGTAATTTTCTGAATGGTAGATGTGCATTTGTTCAGTAAAAATAAAATGTGCTTTTACTATTATGAATTCAATGTTTTATTTTTGTGGACCACTTTGTCTTTGAATAAAACCATATTGTATGTTAACTCCTTGATCAAATCAAAATATATTTATATACAAATAAAAGTACATACATGCTATAGTTTCTTTCTTTACAATAATTCCTCGAAACATTTTTGAAATCATGACTAGATCATGGCGCATATAGTTTTAATACAGCTTAACTAGGTATATTTAATTACAATAGAATAATAACATTTACAAAATATATACAACGTGACTAGGGTGACTAGATAGATAAAGTTCACAAAGGTACATTTTATCCTAATACATAAAATGTTAATAATTAATTCAGATACTCTCATAGCTACCTATACAATAACAGATTGTTTACACAAGTCTATTTAGAGATTCAATCGAATTATTGGCTTTTGTTTTCTAGATACTGCATTCTGCAAACTCGAATTAATAATCATAGAATTCTTTTCGGAAATTCGGCTTGCAACCCTACGGAGGAGTACTGGAGGTACAGGTCTGGAGCTCAAAACACTGTCTATTAAGTCGGCAATGTGCCGACGAATTTACATTACTCGCATTCGTTCTCATATTCTTAACTCCATGCCCATACTAAATTATATTTTAATTATTATACAGGCTGTTGTTTTAGTCATCAATAATAGTTAAGGGCGCGATTCCACCAATGCGATGGGTTTCAGAGAGATAGTTGATTAGTTATGGCGCATCCACAGCGAAGTTACTTTTTGTAGAGCAACAATCAACAACATGATATCTTTAAATAACTCGTGATTTTTCTATGAATAGGTATAACTTATCCGTTGTTGCTCACTAACTCCTACAAACGTTGCACTGAAAGTAGGTACCTAATTTTGGTGTGGATTCATCATTAGGTAAGCCCTAACCATCTTCCATGACCACATTACTATAGTAGCTGACTAAATCAAAAGTCTATAAAAGACGGCAGTTTTACGGCGACGCACAGTGTTCGCTGGTAGGTGGTGCAGGCGCATGGAAGGCCGGCGTGGGCGCAGGTTGCATGCGGTACATGTCGTGCAGCAGTGTGGCTACTGACACGTCGCCCACTGTGTCGCGGAACAAGAGCAATTCGATGGAGCGCGCGCGCACGGCCCGGAGTGATGGTAGTAGAAGGAGCAGGCGACCGAATCTGGAGACAATTAATGTAATTACATCCAAACAGTAGGTAAATATGGAATATACCTGTACCCAGATATTATTTAGTAACCGTATTAATAACGGTAATAGGCGTTTCTAATTTTCACCAATAATGCCTTTCACATCTACCTACATACAAAAGGTCCTTTTTTTACAATTTTGTACAAGAGGTCTTTTTATAACGTAGGTACGAGCACTAAGAATTTTTTAATAATTCCCCCCCCCCCCCCCCCTATGGTAATTATCGTAACAATTATGGAGATGTAAACGTAGATTTACCTGGTAGGTTGCCTGGTATATCTAGTCCGCACGTAGTCCGCAAGTATGCACTGAGCTTGATCCTGCAACATCTCCACCGGCTGAGTTTCACTAAGCCCGGGTGTATCTGCTCAATAATAAAATAAAATTAATTAATTTTGTGTGTCTACCTATGTACTTAGGTGGTACGGGGTGCAGGTATTTAAGAAAGTGATTTATAAATCTCATCAATAAATAACTTACCTGGTGAAAACAGAACAATAGCTTTCATACACCCACACTCGCTGCCGTCGGGTGCTATTTGCCGAAATCGACATAGAATCTCCTGAAACAGAATATAAATTTATAATACTACCTCTAAGTATATTCTACAAAAGCTTCATACAACATTTATGTTAAAATTTCGTGAGCTCTTCTTGGAACGTACCTAATAAGGTTGTGTTGGTTGACCTATCTCATACCTTAGGTAACCCTATCTATTGTAGGTCCCTATACCTACCTACTTATTTGTTCCACTAACAGCCGCGGGATGCCTTTCATGAAATGGACTCTACCCTACGACTTTACCATTTCATGAACGAGATCCCGCGACAACGCTATAGTTAAATTCAAAACAGCCTTGGATAAGAAATACCGCTTCCTAAAAATACTTCAACAGTCCATCTTAAATTCTCAACAAACCTGTAAAGTATTCAGCTCCAAATCTGCTAACGGATCCGGTGGCAGTCTTGCTCGGGCTGCCGGTGCTGCCAGCAGTGGTGCCAGGTCCCATGGTGCTGACCACTGTGCCAGATGCAGAAGGAACAGATCCTTCCAGGCCGCTCGCAGGAGTACCAGCTGGTCGGAAGCTGCAAGAGCTTGGAATGGCGCAAGGCATCGCACCCAGCGCACTGCCATGAAGAGGAGACGGGCACTTGTCTCCTGGTGTAAAAAAACACGGTATATTTTAGGTGTGGTACTTACTATAATCTGGTGGGTATGCAAATAAACCTGATACATTATGGACCGACCGCTTTAATAAGTCCTCGCGAAGGTATCACTTTAAATGGAATATTCTGAAGGTTGATCACGTATTGGTTCAATTAGGTAGTATCGTAGGTAATACCTACGTTCATTATGGTTATTTTAAAGCAAATAACCTGTGGGATGTGCCTCTGATGGGGTAAGGCGGAGGACTCATTAAAGCGGTCGGTCTATATTATAAACTAGAGCTAATTTTGTCAGTTGCTACGTAGGTAGTAATCTACGCCGCACCAAAGAGAATTTGCTACAAGTTTTCCTAAAGTGATCTTTCTATTTCCGTAGCTGTATTATGTAGATAGGCACTAGGCAGGTGTATATCTAATGCAGTTCAGTTGACAACTGTCCATCTGGTAAATAGCAAACCTTATATAGGTATATTGAAGTACCATTGGTGCTCTCCCAAACATGCGCATTATGACGAATATAATGCAAAACATAAGTCAAGCTACGATGACTCCAGTGTCGTGGCGCGTAGAGGGCGATGGGCGGGGTAAGTCAACTGAAGGCGATAAGTCACCCCGCGAACGCCCAATCGCGGCTCGCGCCCGCCCCTTTAGTCAAAAAGCCACCTATCAAATGTCAATGTTTACACCCCTTGAAGGAGATTTGAAGGCAATACGCAATAAGGAACGTAATAAAAAGAAATTTCGGATGCCTATGAGGAAAACAAATTGAATTTTCCAAATTGCTCTAAAGGGTTTTTAAGACTTGAAATGCTTGTTTCGATCAAAAAATGATTAAAGTCTCGTTCACCCGACTGTCCTAAGACCGAGATTTCGACCAGAAATCTGTTGCACTTGTTTCGCCTCAATCGCTATTGTGCTGGGTTCAAAGGAAAACATATCTTAATATTTTATTGAAACTATGTGCACGTTTCAGTTAACCATGCGAAATTGAATCAGTGACTGACTCCTTGTAAAATTGAAAAGATCTTACCTGCAAAAGTTCCCATGTGGGAGCGAGGGGTGCTCCAAAAGCACTTGGTGGTGGTCGCAACAGTGTCGGGTCTCCTTGTAACTGCAGCTGTTTCGCGCTCCACATCAGTTCCTAAAGAAAATAAATCATGATAGGTTTAGAACTACAGTGTTATGACGATACAGGCCTCCTTGAATCACGTTCGAAACACGATTGAGCTTCGCAGATGAGTGGACTGCCTTATATCATGGTAAGGACATACTAGACAGCAGATTTCCGTTTTTTTTAATTCGTTCTGATTTTTTTCATCTACCTACTGTAGTTACTCGATGCATGATCTTACCTGGCATTTATCAGAAGACATAAGTATATGCAGCAAGCCAGGGGGTGGAGGCGCTAAGAACGGTTCAGGCATAAGTGGCAACGGACTGGGAGCTCCCGCGCCACCGCCGGCACCGCTCGACCCCGCTGATGATGCAGTGCTCAGGGGTGCTGGCTCGCTCATACCGCTGATACTGAACTGTTTGACGGAGTTATGATCAGTAAGTGAGCTTTTGTTCTAACTAAAAGTTCCATAAAACCGGTAAGTGCGATGCGGCCAGATTGTGGACGCACTGCGGACATCGCACAGTGATAATAAGGTACACTACACTATCTATCAGAGTCCAGTGTGCGGAGCTGTGTTGTCCGTGTAGCGGCCGGTTTGCCCGAATCTTACAGCATAAACATTAGACACCCACCTATGTGGGAAAGTCTATGAAAGCCCCGTTAATTAATCTCTTTGAATTCGGATGTTGGGGACGAAGCGATCTGATGCTAATGGATACTTTACACAAATGATGTAGGAAACCTTGTTACATTCATAAAATTCCCAAACCAAACAGTACTATTTTTATGTTAGCAGGCACGTAGGTAGCTACCACGATAATTAATGATATTATAATGAACATTGGAATGTTACCTGAAAGTTGAAGGGTTGTGGCAGCGGCGCGTACGGCGAGGGAGGCGAGAGCTTGAGAGCGTGCGGTTTGTGTGCGTGTCCGAGCGACGGCGGTCCCAGCGCGCCCATCGCACCCGCCTGCAGCTTCGGCTTGCGAGGACCGCGCTCGTGCTGCACAGCTGGGGGAGATATGGCTATGTGAACTATAAGTCTAGAAATCTTCGTATAAACTAAAGAATTCGAAAGAAGCGCACTGTTGCCATGACAACAGATGATGTGAATACTGATAATTATGTTGGCATATAAGTTGAGCGTAACACGATAAGATCGCGCCTGTAATCCCCAAAGTGCTAGATAGAGGTGTATCCTACAGTACACCCACATTTCGCCAGTTATGTTTAAGTTCCATGTCGAACGGGCCGAACCTATTGCCATCAACCAGGCACATATCCGTACTCCGGGCTGTTGTTGAGAAATTCCTGATGGAAACACAAACTACGCTTCGCTCGACAGCGGATTCGAACCCTCAACTGGCGACCACTAGACAAACTAGGAAGTATAAGACGAACGATGGCCATTTTATCAATGAATAATTTCACATTAATTCTGTGTATCGGTTTATAGAAGATATCTACTCTAGATATTTCAACTGTGTAGTGCCAACAGTCTCGGAGTAAAACGGCTGTGACATACGGCCGGACAGACGGACAGGACAAATCTATAAGGGTTCTGTTATAGCCATTTGGCTACGGAACCCTAAAAATAGGGACATTTGAGAGTCGTAACTATTAAACCACTCATTAGTTCTACAATAATGAACGATTTCACGAAGACTGCCTTCGAAAAAGGCGCTTCCTGTGGCCAGTAAGGTCCACCCACATACCTTACAACGTCTGGTGGCAGCAATTTCTAAGATTTTCAATACAGGGTGTAACAGAAAGGGTACAGTCATATGAAAGGATATGCTGCAGACCATCAAACTGAACATCCATGTGTCCAATTTCGATAATATCCATGGGTTCAATATCGTAAATGCCGCCCAAAAATTATCAGCCATACTTAGCATATAAGGTGTAAGCGGGCCCTTTACGAAGCCGTCAACAAAGCATCCTGTATACCTAACTAAAAAACTACGCAAAATATATTGCTGGGAAACGTTACGTACCTACGAAACCTTTTTTTCGGATGAAAAATCATGTTTCTCGGTAGGACTCAATGTTACGCGTTTAAAACATTGTGCTGATAGATGCATTGAATAGTACAGGAGTGATGAATGTATTTACAGTAAAATTAGAATATTTAAAACGTCTTGAATAAAAAAAACGTGTTAAAAAGTTGGAACTTTGACCTTTAATATCTGCGTGACTAGAAGGTCCCCAGGGGCTGCAGTCTCGACATAGATAACGACAAAAATCGGTCGTTAAGTCATAACGATGTCAAATTTCTTTAATAGATTTTCATCCTTAAGGTTTCCTAATAAAGTTGAAAATCTATTAAAGAAAATAATGAATTAAAATGATCGAAACGGGAAGAACAAATACCTTTCGGCTTGGATAAGTATGTTTTTGCAATACAATCAAACAAATTGTAAAGATAATAATTATCTGCTGGTATCATTACCTCTCAGGTTTTTATAACAGATATACCTATCTTTACAACTCAATTCCGATCCAACACATTGCTGAAACAAAAATCATTGATACCAGCAATACTGCGAATTCAACATCAAAAGTGGGATCAACAAAAGTATTTGACTACATGTAAGTTGGTAGTTGTTTTACACGGAGGATTATAGAGCCATGAACCGCTTATTCGCGACGATCCCTCGGTAAGCCGGGATCGGTCGCGCCCCGTCTCCCATCGTATAATGCAGCCGTGGGCCGTGCTCATACGCGTCACACCCTTTGAGTACCTTTGACCGATGAGGTGACGATTATTCTGTTTAGAATATTTTTGGGAGTCATTATCATCTGCCTGCCTTTTCTCAACTATATTGGGGTCGGCTTCCAGTCTAACCGGATGCAGCTGAATACCAGTATTTTACTTGGAGCGACTGCCTATCTGACCTCCACAACCCAGTTAGTACTGGGTTATACGATACCCCTTGGTAAGACTGGTTGTCAGACTTTTTGGGCCACTGACTACCTAACGACGGTCAAAGATCTACAAATGACACCCGGGACCAACGGCTTAACGTGCTTTCCGAGGCACGGAGGAAACTCGGTATGTAATGGGTGATCACCCATCCACAGACCAAGCTAGGCAAGCTCGGCTTAACCTAAAGATCGATCCGAGCGGCTGTTATTATTTAGCCACGAGCTCCTGTTTGGTGCTAATCTGTTTATTGATCTTAGTAGGGTTCTTTTGAAGTTGGTTCATGAGTTTAGGCGGCTCGAATTAATTCGTTTAAACGATTTATTTATCCATTCTTTATTTTTTTTAAAGTTTGAGAGTGTTTAGCCCTTCTGTCAAAGAGATGTACATCATGAGACTATTTGTAGGGTAGGTACTACCTGATTACAAGCTAGAGAGCAAGCCAAGTGGGCATAAAATCACTGACACTAGGTTAGGCACCAACTATACGATAGAGAAAGACCTGATTACTTAGATTTAAGCAATAATTTAAAGATTCTACGAATCTATAAGTATATTTATATAACTTTGTCAAAAATAGCAATTTCTCCGTTTTATAAGTTACAAACCAAATCAAAATCAAAGCATTTATTTCAAGTAGGCCAGTTATAGGCACTTTTGAATTGTCGAAACAAAGACAAAAATAAAATATAGCTACAGTCCCAGTCACAAGGCACAATAACTGTGAAAGTACTGTAGTTGCTACTAAACTAGAATGTTGTTGAGATAAATTGTCGAAAATGGTGCATTTTCATCAAGCAAACATCAGCCAATAAAACAGAGCTTTTCTTTAAAACTTACAACGAATTGTTTTAATTGCGCTGCATACAATGTACACGGGGCCTGTGTAGGGCTGACGTCACGCAATCAGCTTAACGAGGCTGAGTCCATGAGAATGCGGCTATTGTGTCCGCACATGTCGGCGCATACGCTGCGTTCCCGCGCCGCCACCGCTGCTGAGTGCAGTCCAATAAGTGATTCAGAAGAACTACTCTGGGTAATATGACGATAAGAAGCCATTCATAAAGTTTGACCACTCACTGCAGGGTGGAGGTGTAGTTGAAAGGCGTGCATTTTGTCTTACGTAATTTTTCGACGCATAAAAAAGTGCATCATTCAATCTAATAAAAATTTGGTTTAAGAGTTAATGTTGCAATTGGCCTAGATTGACGTTTGGATTGATCTGCTGCGACCACAGCGCAAAACGAGTTTACCAATAAATTGAACAATGAAAACAGAGATGATTGCAATATTTCTGTAATTGTGTGTTTGCATCGTGTTTTCATACAAAGGAAGGTTAGTAATATCCCTACCTATTTATTTTAGTCACCGTATCTGTAGATCTTAGTCATTTTAATGGATCTTCTGTGACTAACTTTTCACGACTCGCTTTCTATTCGGCTTAGCAGACGATACAATGCTGACGGACGCACTATTCGAATAGCTGACAGCCTCTACGTACGTAAGTGGGGACTTTAAATATTAAATGACGATTCTAGAATGGCTTATTAGGGCATTAGTGACTCTTACGCATTCTCCTAGCACTTCTTTAAGCTTCACTGGATTTAAATAATATAGTAAGCAGAATTACACTTTTAACTACCGAATCACGCTGATCTTTTATATTTTTCTCGAGATTTTAAAATATCTTTGCAAACACCATCCAGAGGAGCTCATTCTCAACAAAACATAACATCATGCCTGTAGTCCCCTAAGAGTTAGGCAGAGGCGTGCCTAATAGTACTTACACCCATATTTCGCAATTATGTTTAAGTACCATGTAATAGGGGCCGAGCCTATTGCCATCAACAGGGCACAGATCCAGACTCCGTGACTGCTACTGAGAAATTCCTGAAAGAAAAACCACCACTGACACTTTGTCCGACCTGGGAATCGAACCCAGGACCTCGTGCTCAGCAGTAGCGTTTTCGAAGTAATTAGGCAGTCGAGCTCATACTTATCTACAATCCCATGCACACGTTCAGGATATATAGAGGCAGGAATTGGTTTTCAAAATCCTGCACATTCTAAAACTACAATAAAAGAATACATCTGAACTAAAATAAATATAACTAGCTAGTTTCATAAAACACATCGCGTGTGTTGCAGTGTCAGAGCAACTGATGCAATGTTAACCTTTTGTTTATGGGGCGCATGTAATCCCAAATACAACACGTGCTTTTTTTCACGACGTCATCGGCTTCCCCCACTATCCCCCAACAACCTAAAACCAACTTTATGACCTGACATTAAGGTATAGATTCACTAATCGCAGATATTTAGGGTCGGTTAAGCCAAGGGGCTCAGTTTCCAGTGTGACGCGGATAAGCGAGATTTTAATTAAATGAAGGCGAAATGTGTAACAAGTTTTTCATTATCTGATGACTCGAGTTTTGTATAGTTTGTGGTTTAAAATGTGTTATTTAGAAATAATTTTATCAAATTATCGAACAGTTTGTGCACCTGTTACCATTGGGACTACGGCTACGCAGCGTAGCCGCAATCGTAGCACTCGTAGCCATTTGCTATGGAGCTACGAGTCTGTCGGCTAAGCTCTAAGCACTAAGCGACTGTCGCAACCCCGTGCAGGGCACGCCACCATAGTGGCGATAAGTCCCCTCTTTGAGGAGTGGCTAGAGAAGCGCCACGGCGCCCTCACCTACCGCCTGACGCAGGTCCTCACCGGACACGTTTGTTTTGGGAGGTTCCTGCACCGAATCGGGCGGGAGGAAACGCCCGGGTGTTTCCACTGCGAGGATCGCCCGGAGGACACGGTGGAGCACACAGTGGAGGTCTGCCCCGCTTGGGCGGAGCACCGCCGTGTCCTCGTAGCGGCGATAGGCGGTGGCGATCTCTCGCGTCCGGGACTGGTTTAAGCCATGGTCCGGAGCGAGAGGGACCGTAGGCACCGTAGGCGCGGGCCTGTGGACGGCGAGCTATGGGCCAGCTCGCCGTACGGCCGTCTTATGACGACAAGGCCGTGTCGACGGCGCGTTCGTGTTCCACGTGCGCCTCAAAGAGATGTCAGCAAACAAGTAGGGGTCCACAAGGGTCGATGCCTGCCAGGGCTGCGGGACTGTTCGAAAGAGATACCGTGGCCCTGGAACACAAAGGGCAAAGAAGGAACATGGATGAGTTTTAGTCAGTACAAGTCTGACACTCCCTTCCGCTCCGCCCAGAGTGGGGGGGTCATTTGATGATTTCCAATCAAAAAAAAAAAAAGCTCTAAGCAGATTTGGAAGTCCTTTGTTTTACTGCAATACAATGATAATTATTATGTTTTGTACTAAGACTAAAAATATACTATACTGTTGCTGTTTATCTAACTGTAAAAGTAATGACTGAACAGTTTGGACGCTATAAGAAACATGATTTGTTTTTCTGTCTCGACAGAATACCTGTGTGGTCCTTTAAGTATTTTATTTCCATTTTGTTCGGGATCATGTATGGTATAGATAGACAGTAGATACAGTAGTTAGCGGTGGTTCTTTCATACAAGCCTGAAAGCTTAGCTTGCCCTTATAACCTACCAGTAGCGAAGGGTCAATTTTTGTAAGAGGATTATATTATTTGTCTATAAAATACTGACTGTGCCATTTTCAAGGAGAAGCCGGTAGGAATCGACTTGTCTCGAACCTTCACCACTGTAACCTACTACTCTTCATGATAGGTTTTGAGCAGTCTACTTGCTTTATCGGCTTCCCGTATTAATGGCTCCTAGACACGTCAATGACAGTAGTAACAAAATCTGCATATAATCATAACCCAACTAAAAAAACTTATCGCAAAATACTCATCATTCACAAAACATCAAAAGTGTAAATATCATTTAAGCAAAAGATATAAAGCTCAAAAAGAAGTTAAGTCTCTTTCCCTTAAGCTCGTATAAAAGGCGCATAGCACAGTGAATCACATTGGCAGCGTTTAAAGGGATATTTAACTTCAAACATGTATGAACGACAAACCCCTCGCGAACCGAATTGAAAGCAAACAAAACATGTTATTCAAAAAGGTAGTTCATACAAAAAGTATTTGTTATTTATTGCCCGCAGGCATTGGCGGTTGGACGTCAATTACTTTTGCTACATTTTAATTTTGCATTTTGTTAAATGGATGTCGATGTAACAGAGTTCAAAATTAATTACAAAGAGTTCTACAAATAAAATAATAGGTATATAACTAAATAAATAGTAACGAAAACTACTGCATTACAAATCTTTACAGAAAAAGTAATTTAGTGACATGATTATCACTCTTTTACTTAATATTCACGCCTAAATCGCTAAAGCGTTAGACAGAGCTGCACCTTTAGCACACCTAGATTTCGCCAGTTATAGTTAAAGAAATTTAGTTCTTAATAAGAAATTACAGTGATTTAATTTACTTAAGAACATTTTTGGAACTTAAAATATATTGAACTTTGACATACAAACTAAGAAGGTAATGTTTTTCTTTATAACAATTCTCTAATTTATTGAAATAAAATAAAATTTCTAGAACACCCACACACACGTTACGTTTACGTCTCATGTAATAGTGATTCTATTGCCATCATCATCATTATCGTCATCTGAGGATTTACAGCCGCTGGAGGGCTTTAGCCTGCTCGAGTATATTTTTCCAATGTGACCTATTTTTGTTTTTATCTCTCCAAATTTCTCACTCCAAAAGTTCTT
Organism: Noctua janthe; assembly: GCA_910589295.1. NCBI lineage: Eukaryota > Metazoa > Arthropoda > Insecta > Lepidoptera > Noctuidae > Noctua > Noctua janthe. The sequence goes on from OU342561.1 coordinate 9,320,873, forward strand.
TAATCGTGCTTGAGCTGGTCTCAACTTTTCCGACTCCGACCTTCTGGTTTACTGTGTATTGCCATGATCAACCAGACTACGGGCTACCTAATAATACCTACTTAACCCACCTAAGAATTAAACTCAAGACCTCATGGTCCAGAGAAACGGTTCGGTTTTATGACTAAATCAAGGCAAAGTTTTCTTGGTAATACCTTTTTACTAACCAAAGACCATACGTGTGAAACTCGCCTTTGACGTGTGGCGATCTGTGACCTATGTACAGACTACAGACGCCAACACATCAAACTACCCGAAACAGTAAAATTTTCTCAATCACCCTTGAACCTCATGCTTTAGCGATAAAGTTGAAAATCCATTAAAGAAATTTGACAGATTGTAGTAGTTTGATGTACTGGCGTCTGTACTTCCTACATCAATGCACTTTAAGTTCGTACTTGTTATACCCATGCACTTTATCCGTGCAGTAAGGCGGAAAAGCATTTGTTCCGAGGCAACCCATACCAATATTGTCGGGTGGTGGGTAGGTTACCTATAATGTACTTACTGCTATGTTACTGCCCGTGTGAATGGAGTTCTGCGGTCGATATCATAGTGATGTACTGCACTTCGATGTGGTTTTACGAAAAATATTGCCAGGTTTTGTTGCACTTGAAGGTGTGTTTCGATTTTCGATGCTTCAGTTTTGTGGCAAATAAAATGTATTAGGCTTTAGATATTTAAGTTGACTTCTGGGGAAAGCTTGTCGAGCCTCATTAAACTTGAATTTGTTTCTTCTAAATGTTGTGTATAATATGTTAAACCTTTTATAAAAACTAGCATTATTATGGCGTGACACACTTTCTGTTACAATCCGAAGGATTCGAGAGTAGTCCCTTATCTATTGGTTCATCATCATCATCATGCTCCAGCCCTTATCTCAATTTATCTGGGGTCGGAGCAGCATGTCTTCTTCTTCCATACTTCATATCTATCGACAATATGAATGATGCAACGCGAATGGAACGACAATGTAAGTGTGTTACAGTGAATCATTACTATACAACTTACAAAAACTTCACTTTATTACTTAGGTAACTTTATAGACACTAAACTAATCAAACGGCACCACACTCCCACAACTCTTCTTTGTTCCCAAGAAAAACTTAGCTAAGTTAGCCTTATTTATCGATAGATGTAAGCACTACCCTGTGCAGGCAGACACGTTCCTCCAGGAGGCAGCGTGGTGTGGGGCGTGATTAATGACCCAATAATCCGGGCCGCCCGCCCGCCTCGTGAAAGCTTCACGAAGCCGAATTGGTGAGCGGTCAAAAGGTTTATTGACTGAAGAGGCATAACCAAGACGCACTTACATTACTAACTAGTGTGTTAACTAAGTCATTAAGTGCGAGCGACCTGGGTTTTACTGAGGTTCTACCTAATGAACGCTTGGATATTTGAAGTATTTCTGGAGTAGTTCGGTCTTGTATTCTTTTTAGTTATTCTTTGGATACATTGTAAGACAAAACAGAACTTGAATGTATAATGTCTTTGATGTTTATTAAAATCTTGGGACCTACCTTCCTTTTTTCGTTCAAATATACGAGGGCGGGTCAATAAGTCCGTGACTTTTTGAATTTCTGACCACTTTACTGAAACAGCAACACTGCTCCTGTCAACAGGCATCTGTCAGTTGACTTCTGTCAAAATTTAAACTTGCTGCGTCAGTTAGTTTGTGTTTGACAGCTATTTTTATCAGACTACTCACTAATTTGAGGAGAAAATGGAAAAAAGTGAATTTCGTGTGCTTATTAAGCATTATTTCTTGCGAAAAAAAACCATTACCGAGACCAAGGCTAAGCTTGATAAATACTATGGGGACTCTGCACCATCGATTTCAATGGTAAAAAAGTGGTTTACTGAATTTCGTTGTGGCCGTACAAGCACTGAAGATGCCGAACGTCCTGGACGCCCAGTTGAGGTCTCTACACCCGAAACAATCGAAAAAATTCACGATATGGTGTTGACCGACCGAAGATTGAAAGTGCGAGAGATTGTGGAAGCCGTAGGGATCTCGCATGGCTCAGTGGTTTCAATTTTGAATGATCACTTGGGCATGAGAAAGCTTTCCGCAAGATGGGTGCCGCGTTTGCTCACAGTCGACCACAAACGCAATCGTGTAACAACTTCACAGGAAGCTTTGGCGTTGTTTAATCGCAATATGGAGGAGTTTTGCGCCGTTTTGTAACCGTGGACGAAACATGGATCCATCACAACACACCAGAAACCAAACAACAGTCAAAACAGTGGGTTTCTAAGGGTGAATCGGCGCCAAAGAAGGCCAAGGTGGGTTTGTCAGCCAATAAAGTTATGGCGACTGTTTTTTGGGATGCACGCGGGATAATCCACATTGACTACCTTCAAAAGGGAAGAACAATCAATGGGGAATATTATGCCAACTTATTGGACCGATTCAATGACGATTTGAAAAAAAACCGACCTCATTTGGCCAAGAAAAAAGTTCTTTTCCACCAAGACAATGCAAGGGTGCACACATGTGCAGTTGCCATGGCAAAAATCCATGAATTGGGCTATGAATTGCTCCCTCATCCGCCCTATTCTCCAGATTTGGCTCCGAGCGACTACTTCTTGTTCCCAAACCTGAAGAAATGGCTTGGTGGAAAAAGATTTGACTCCAATGATGAAGTCATCTCGCAAACAAAGGCCTATTTTGAGGACCTCGACAAATCATTTTTTTTGGAAGGGATAAAAAAATTGGAGAAGCGTTGGACAAAGTGTATAGAGCTCAAGGGAGACTACGTTGAAAAATAAAATTATTTTTTTATCAAAAAATCTGTGTTTTATTCCAAAAGTCACGGACTTATTGACCCGCCCTCGTATTTGAACATTTTCAAAAGTATTTGAAAAACTCGTTTCAAATTATTTTTTTTAACAGAAATGTCTACAATAGCCGTGGTAATGTCATATAATGACATATATGGATACTGACAGCAGGGTGTTTTTCTGCCTTTTGCATGAATGTACTCTATCAATAATCAGATTAATACTAAACACAACAGGTAACCCACTAAATATCACTGAAATTAAATCGTCATTCCGAAAAATATCTAATGAGATGTTCATATCAAGTGTTCCCTTTGCAAGCATCGTGATTCATTCAAGGAGCATGACTGTGCAGAAGTTGCCGACTTGCCGCCAACAGGCAAGCCCTGCCATGATAATACCAGCGCGGATCAAGATGTTAAACAACCTGTTTTTTGCATCGTAGGCTTTGCAAAATAGATTTATTGAGGAAAATGGGGCAAGAGCAATGGTTTTAGACGATTATTTTATTTTTGTTCAAAAGTCTTAACGTAGTGTGGACGACTAATCTATCTTTATAGTTTATACAATCTGCACATAACTAATTCTTAGGCTTACAAAGCAGGTTTAAACATTAAAGCATGTAGGTGCTTGAGAAACTAAATTCAAAGGACGCTAAACATAAATAAGAGGATATAATATACCCACTTTGTATTTAGTATTTTCCACAAACATTATTATCGCTTCATGGCTGCGTATCAAAATCATCGCGTAGAAAATATCCAGCGAGAACGACCCCGTGTCCCGACATTCGTTCCGACGTTAATTCCAGCCGCATTTGTTCCATTACATTTCCGACACAAAGTAGATACGCGTTTGCCGAATTGACTAGGTGGATGCGACCAGGCGAACGCGAACGAAGAGGATGGGGCGAGCGCGGCCAGCCGCCCGACAGGGACAGAGTATCAAAAGTGAGAAAGATGTATTCAGAAGTGAAATAGTCTGCTGGCTGAGCACATCATCATTAACGAGCCAGAGAGGGCGGAGGGCAGCGAAGAGGCAGAGGGGGTGCGCCAGGTGGGCGATGTCCCACGCTCCGGCACACCTGCGCGCGAAATTGTTCCTTACCGCAACTGCCTCAGAGAACTTATCTCTTTAAAGCCAGCCAGCTACAAGTACCGACCTCAGGGAATATTTTCGAGTGCACCGACATAAATATGAGAAATATCCAGGTTTTTATTCACCTTCCACCCTGCGGGGTCCGCCCGGGTCCCGGACAAACATCTCATATAATAGATGTCCAACAATGTCGAGATGACAACGGGTTTTGCTCGTACCTATACACCTAGTTTTACTTTTATTTCTACTATGACACCTGTCAATAAGTATGTTGTAGAGTGAAATTCATATCAGACGATAGATTTTCTTTTCAAGAAAATGATATCTACGGAAAGCTCGGGCTATCGAGTGAAGTCATCATCTGGCTGCCTTTTCCAACTATGTTAGGGTCAGCTTCCAGTCTAACCGGATGCAGCCGAACACTAGTACTTTACATGGAGCGACTGCGACAGTCGAGTGAAGTATGTAACTTAATTTATCAATTTTAACAAAAAGGCAAAACATGCCAAGACACACAACAAACAATACACAACTAGACAACACACCACAAAAACTTGACAACTAGGTATGTATCCAATGTAGGTCAAAGATTAAGAATTAGATGCCAATACTCAATAAACACCTCACATAGCATAAACATATTGAAGAAGTAATCTATTCTGAATATAAAGTATAAAATGGTATGTATGTAGAAGGCGAAGAGAGCAACAAAACATTATTTCTTCATAAAGTTGACGCGAAGTTACCGCTCTGTGGTTTCTGAACGTCGAGCCTGTTTCAGAACTGAACAAGTTGGGAGTGCAGCGCTTCGCGCGTCGCTTTATTCCACCACTATAAATAACTTTGTTTTGCACAGCATAAAGTTTACAGATGAACTCGAAGTTTTTCCATTTTATAAAAGCTCGGCTGAAAACGCGATCGTAAATAGGTAACGTTAATTTTAAGCTATTGTTTTAATAAAATTGCACATGGCTACTTTGTTGCCCGGTCTGCACACGTGTTACAATTTTCAATCAGGTAAATAACAATTATAATAAATATCTAACAATTTGGGATGAACCAAACTTAATTTAACTACAAAAACAATCATCAATAAACCTCGACTAATCCATTCGTGTGTAATGCAATTAACCCACCCACCGTACAACGCGAAAATTAATTAAGAATCACGTAAACGTGAACAAAAAATAACCCCTAAACCAGATGCAACAGATTATCCCATTAAACATTTTAGTTTTATTCGCTATGACAGTGCAATAATTTGTTCACGCACAACATTAAAATTAAATTAGACGGGTGAGATTCACCCCGGGGGCGAAAGGAGGGTTGAATCACTTGATCTGTCAAAATATAGGCAATATTTTAGTGGGTCGGGAGGACAGCAGACAAACACGGAAGCGGTGAATAAATCACATAATCGGATCGAAACCTACTGAGCCTTTATTCTGGTCGACCTTTGTCAAATTGTGAATCAATAGGTCCGTACGATTCCTGGGACAACACGTGTAAATCATAAATGTTACTGAAAATGTGAATAAATCGTGCATGGGCAGGCATACGTTTATTTCCCAGAATGAATGTAATGCCTCAAACAGCGGAAATGGATTATAATAAAATTCAGTAATATTTATAACTAGCTTTTGCCCGCGGTTTCGCTCGCGTCCTAATTGCCTAGCGGTGTGAAATATAGTTTACGACCTATTTTCATACCTATCAAATATACATAAAAATTTTTATAAAAATCGGTTGAGCAGTTTCGGAGGAGTGCGACCACAAACACCGTGACACGAGATCTCGTGTATAGATAATTATAATTACCAATAACTAACAATAAACTGCTGTTTTATGAAAAGCTTATCACAATCTTAAATGATTCAAACAATCGACAAATGTCGTATTATTTTAAAACACTCAATCAAACTTACTAAGGTACTTTTAAAAAACGAAGCGTGTTTATTTTGACAAAAACGTAAAACAAGTCCAAACAACGATACAAAAGTGTACAAAAACACAACTTAGAATGTGATTAAAGGTAATAAATATCCGCAAACACAAGTGAAGTAGCTATTATAGTACAATTGGCGTCCCTTTGTTCGGTCTCCCCTCGGCTGTGCTCGGGTGTGGTCACGCTGCACACTGCACTGGCGTGAACACGTGTTACTGATCCTTAACACTGCTCCCAAAGCACCGATCTACTCCATTTGATACGCTCCCGATACCCCTACACGCAACATACGCTTTTATACATCAATAAATATTCATTTCGTGTGGAATATTAAGTACGCAATAAAGCTTGACTATTACCTGATCATTGATGATGTAGTGTGTGGGTCCACAATACTTTTTATTCATGGGAAGGGGAATAAAACTAATATTATGTGTTTGTAAGGTGCCCAAATAAACACTTGAGCAGTAGCAAAGATTTTATTAAATTAATTGAATCCATCATTTGCTTAATGTTTTACAAACTGGCCCTTGTTTTAACATTCACAGAAAATACACGTAGCAAGGTTCGTTCCAATTCGTTACGAACCATTTAAATTCTCTTTTTAACACAAAAGGACTTCAAAAAGGTAAGCTCGTTGTAGAATCAAAATCTAGCGCGCGAACCGTTAAATTAAAAATAAATATTGCGAAACGTCAGCATGTTACGGGTTGGGTTCTGGAATATATCCAGGGAAAAATCGAAAAACGTTAGGATGGCCGATGTCGGTTCACAGGGGTGGTTTGGGGTAAGGTGAATCTTTTTGTGAAGTGGAGAGAATTAATTTAACCCGCTGCGGGGTAACACGACATGGCGGTAATTGAAAAGTTTGCCCCTTGTAGCAGCCGACGCCGAAGGCGACGCGTCTTCGCGACACTCAGCTTTTATTATAACAGGCTTTTATGGTAATTGATATTCTAATATTGCTTTTTATTTTTAAATATTATAAATTCAAGAATAGAAGATAAAAATCCATGACAATGCTGCAAGCATTGATAGAAAGTCGATGGCATTACTGGAGAGAACACGTCAAAGCATTGATGCGACGTTGCTTGTTGGAGGACCACAGAAGCTTCATGTTTGAACAACCAAACGTAAAAAAATATATAAAAGCTGGTCTTTAATTATATTATTTTTTAACAAGCTCGTGGAAAAGTAGAGAGACGAAAAGTCTTTTGAAGCTACTTATTTGAACTTTCCAATAGATGACAACTGATTAACTTCGCGAAAGGCCATTCAAGAAAAAGCTTTTAGATATCAACCCTTTAACTTTTTCAACGAATATTAAAAAGTATTGGTAACTATGAGAAGCGAACGCCTGGCTTGCTCGCCCCTGATCGATTTTAAATTAATTTTATAAAGTTAAATTGGGGATTATGTTTATTTGATTACTTGAAAGAGACGCTGCTCTTATATTGAACTTTGTTTATGATGAACCTAAGTAAATTATTTTTGTAAAAAGGATTAATCTGTAAAAAGGTTTCTAAGTATTTTGCCCAGTTGCCTACTGGGCCTATTATTATTTTTTTTGTATGATCTGGAATGACTGAAAGACGAAGATCCGGTGAACTAAATATACTTAATATCATTTACATATTTACAATTAGGTACACATCTGCCTAACCGTTCGGGGATTACAGACATGTTATGTTTATATGTTATGACAAAGAAATTGTAATTTCATTCAAATCGATGCGCAAATGTCTCTAAAACTCAAAAAGCATTTCAGTGGTTTCATTTAAACAACAAAAATGCTTAGGTATAGATACAACGTAAGTATTCAATGATTTGACACCCATATCACATCGGCTTTGCATATACAAATGTCTAGTTAGGGACACAAAGGTAGCCGGGTGTGTTGACGCATTGGCTAACATCGATTCGGTCTGTTTGCCGACGATATTGAAGTTAGCTGATTGGCTCCCTGGCTGCTGGACTCGGCAAACTTAATGATTTACTTCCACAGGAACGTGACCTTTTTATGTTAGCTCTTTTGAACATTTTGATGGATTTATCTGTATTCGTTTGTAGTATTTCATAGGCCTGATTTGCGCTTTAAAGTGCCATAGTGTACTAGGGTAACATTATTTAATCGTCGATTCGTTGCAAAATTTTTAAGATCGTTCATTTTATAGAATTTACTTCGGTGAATCTTCGGTGCTATGTCAACCTGTTTCCTGATATTCAGGCCAGAGCTTAGAGCAGAGTAGAGAAGAGTGAGAGTGTGTGAGGGTGTGGAATACGGTCCACACCCTCACACAGGGAAGATGCCTGAGTGATGTGTCCCAGCAGGCCAGAGCTAGTAAAGTCACACTCGAAAGCCAAAACTATAGTTCTCATAATTCAACCCCGACGTATATTTTCTTGTACATTTAACTTGAAACAAAGTACCAGTACAACAAATTGTGCGAGCTGTGAACTGAAAGCCACGCAGGCAGGCTGCTCCTGACTGATTAATGGAATTAATTCATTATTCTGTGGTTGCGGCCGGGAAGCGAGCCAGTCGAACTCACGACGAATGAATTGATAATGCCGCTGTCTGCGATTGCTCAGGGCTTCAAGTCGTTATTTGCATTTTTGAAAAAAATATGTAAATTGCAATCAACCGTTGCTTCAGCAAATAACTCATCCGTGTCCCCAATTTGACCGTATCGGCTTCATACTTTAAAGTATTATCAATACCACTCTTATATTTCTTTTGCAATATTTTAAACAATTATATGTACGCGGTGCATGAACGATTCATAGACGTTACCACGAGTCGAAGCAAGTATTCTTCCATATTTTTTACGGTACTGCCGATGTACTTTTTATTTATGTTTGTTTAAGTTAATATCAGTGGCGGATTTACCAGCAGGCTGAGTAGGCTTGAGCCTACTCACAGTCACAGTTTTCTGATGCTTTACAGATAGAAGTCTGCAATCTTCCTAAAGTAAAACAGCTAGTTCGCCGCCCCCCCACCAGTAATCGGCCTCTGCGCCCTCGGCCCACACTTTCTATAAGCGAAATTGTAGAAAAAAGTATTTCCCTCTGCCCACTATCAACCCATACATGCCAGTCCTACTACTGGTTTGACTCATCGATGATTTTGCCAAAAAAAAACTCGCAAAAAGGTATTGTAACAAACTTTTATAACTTGGCTGAGTTGATTATTTTGAACTGTTTGTAAGCGCAATAAAGATTATTTATTCACGTGTACCAAATGTACATTATTGTGTAAGTATCATACATTACCCCGCTTTATTAATCGTACATGATTGAGCTTTGATTAGCTCAAAGATATACCTAAAAATATTTAACGTACAATTTCAACGAAATTAAAATAATGTACGGCATGACAATTGTAGAGGCAACGGCGGCAAAAACTGTACAGCCTATACCTTGAAAACTTGTAAATCCGCCACTGGTTAATACCATTGCAGATTTACGTCAAAATACCAGCGAAATTCTTTATTTTTAAGGTTTAAACAATCTTTCTTTCCTAACCCAGCACAGACTTTAACAAGAGTTAATCGCATACACGTTTAAGCTATTTTAAACAGTTCAAGACCGTTTCGTAACTAGAAGTGAAACACAAAGTTGTTAATATGCAGTACATACCTACCTATCTAAAGCCCAGCATCAGGTATGTACTTAGATACGGCAGCGGGTGGAATGGAACTCGCGTCGGCGGGTAAGTTTCGTGAGGGCGTATAATTACGCGAGCGAGTAAACATATAAAGGTAATCCGGGCCGCGGCGGCACAAAGTGATGCTCGTGAATAAATTAGCGACGGAGCACCTGCGGCACCACCGCAGTGCCGCTGCTACCTACCACAGGGTTACTACAAACTTAATAACGTATACTACTGATTAGTGCTTTCTAATGTAGCAATATTTGTGCGGGTATGGAAGAATGCCATGTCTTATAGGTACTTGTAGAAAGATGGCACAGATGGAACTGCATTAGTGATTTAAATCGTAGGTCCGTGGTTTAGCTACCTTCAGTGGTTTCATAGTTTGCATTATGCGTTTTTATAATTTACAAGACTACCTTTTGAGTACTAAAAGGTGTGCATTACAGTTTTTTTGTCTGTCTATCGACCCATTTCTTCTCCACTCTCTTGTCCGTGGGCCTACATTATCGTAGTACTAGTCAATTGTCATTCGTGTCCATAGCGTAAAATCAACGAGACAGAAATCGATAATCGAACTGTATTCGAATGTCTTTTTTTAGTGCAGCTTTAAATTTATCTGTTAATCGAACAGATCAGTGCTTTGGCAACCCTGGAAGAGATAAGACGTATCTATATGTATATAGAGTAGATACTAAAAGGCTTCGTCACATGGCGAGAGGAGCCCGACTTGCGGGCGACATGGGACTCTATGAATATTCAATTATTCACAAGATTTTACTTAGAGAGAATTTAGATTTAGATCGAGTCATATATTACACTGAGGTGAAATACAATGGGATGGGATTGGAAATTGAACTGGCATCTCTTACAGGCGTTCCAAGTCGATGGTGTAAGTACCTACAAATTGTATGTCGCTCCTTTGAAGCAGTGAGCTTTTAACAAGGGAAAGACTGATTTTTATTTCTAGCGGAAATCAGGTCTGTCGTTGGCCATGTTTGATTTAGGAAATTAAAAAAATTATGAATTTATTCATGCAATGGAAAGTGTCGTTAAATGGCGTAGGTATTGGAAATTGAGGACGCACCAAAATGTAACTGTCGAAAACTAGGCCTGCCTAAAAGCTTTGTCTTTTAAACTAGATTAGGCCCTAAACAAAGTATAAATAGAATTATAGGTACCCCAAAAGATGTGCAATGACAATATTCCATTCACAACACCTATAAATAAAGAGGACAAAGGCTGACATCGCAACACCCGACACAATATTGGGTTCATAGCTATGACGTAATGACAGATAGGATCGGAAACTACTGTGGAAATTGAACTGGCCGCCGGCAAACGCTATATTTCACTCAATATTTGAGCGAATGGACAGTGGACAAAACAACCTGCTGCGAACATGATGGACGTTATGTGCCGAATGATAGCACTTGTATACTGGACAGCAAATAAGAGCGGCTATTGTCAGGATAACCATTGTTACGGGTACATGTGTGTATTCAATTTGTTTATGGTGTGTGTTTCAATGCTTTGATGGGTTGTAAATGAGCTTGTCTTTGGCCTTAGATAAGTAGGTAACTAACAGCGTTTTGCGAGCTTGTGGTCGTTAGAGTATCCTTGATCTGAGATGACTGATTTTCTAAAACGTCAAACAGATATCCTAACCTTTGTTTAGGAATAACGTAAGTTCATAATATAATTTAATCAAAGTTCTTTATATTCACATCAACTACTATCAACTGTAAAAACATACGTCAATGGTAGTTTGTTTATGGTAGTTTTCTTCAAAACATGACAAAACAATATAAAAAAGGATTGTCTAAAAACTTGCTGATCAAAAAAACATGCTTGAAAATGAAACTGTAGTTCCGTTTACCTAATCATGTGACTGTATAGTCACCTTCCTATCGTGACAACGGAATGCTTCAAGTATGTCTCAGCATTTTAAAACTCAAATTTTCAAAAACAATCTAAAGTCGAAGACAACTAAGGGCGAATTTAACAAATGAAAAACCGCGTTTAAGCGCTCTCAGTGACATAATTGCAATGAAATATTGACACAAATAGCTCTTGAATGCGGTTTAAAGAGTCTTTCAATTACACCGTTACATACCATGGCCGTGCTAGGAACGTGTTAGGCAAAAACCCAAAAAAAATGCATTGTTTAGAAAATAATGAGACTATGCCCCTAGACCTCTCCGTCACTGACCAATACCGTCGCGTGACGCAGTGGGCATACTAGTCCGTGTCATGTTCCTCTCCGTGCCTGATATTTTCATAGTACGGTGTAGTGGGCAGATCCCTGTAGACGTGCTATACTCGTTCAGTTTCACTGCTAAAATCTAGTTTTCGCAAATTTCCTCTTACCGTCTTTGTTCATATTGGCTTGGAAGCATTTGGCGAGGCGGCAAGCGCGGCACTGATTCCTGTGGGTCTTGTCCACTGGGCAGCGGCCCTTCATCTCGCCACCAGCCTTGCAGGTGTACACGCGGTTGCGATGTATCGACCGCTTAAAGAACCCGGAACAACCTGTGCAAATGTAATTAATGAATGGTTGAATTCAAACGATCACTGACCGCAAGCTGCAGCCTAGGCATTGATCGCGAGAAAAACATTGTAAGAGTGGGTAAATGAATAATGCGAATGGACTATATGGAAAAACAAAGAAATACATATATAAATAGATGGACAAACTTTTAGAAAACATTCTGACCTGCAAAATAAGGACAATAGTTAAAAAAAACAAACTGGTACAAACAATACACAACAACACTGGTAACAACAATACTGGTATTCAGCTGCATCCGGTTAGACTGGAAGCCGACCCCAATATAGTTGGGAAAAGGCTAGGCAGATGATGAGTTAAAAAAAAATAAGAATTTCGCAACAATTACTGAAAATACTGAATTGATTTTTTCGCAGTTTATTTATATGACAATACTTTAAAGTAAAACCTCTTGCGACTTTAAAAGATTAATTCTGAAAAAAAATTAAAGCACTGGCTGTTGGAGGTCAAAAAAAATTTAAATGCCATTAACATTTCTTTTTAATATATTTTTTTAAATGGCATTCGTTTTAATTATGTTTAAAATATGTAGACTATGTATGTATGTATGTTTATGTACTCCTTAGTTTATTTCCACATTTATATCTACAACCCACATGGTGTTCTATTCTATTCATTCTCATCATCTGCCTAGCCTTTTCCCAACTATGTTGTCGTTGGCTTATAGTCTTACCAACTGCAGCTGATGTCATTATCTTACACGGGGCTACTGCCTATTCAGATAGGCAGCTCTTAACCTTACTGATTAGCTCTGACCAATTATGACCGCAGAGTGGGCGTGAGCTAGTGCGTTGTATGATTGTAGGCACTCAATACTAGCGATTCAGCTGTACATGTAACGGCATGGACATTACTCATGTTTCCTGAACACCACCGACAGCAATAATCGGCTTGGTCAAGTAGCCCATCGTCGGCGTCGGCCCATCTACCATCACCCATCCACGGACCTACCTCGGAAGCGAGGCTTGAACTGCGATCACTTGCTCTAACTTGCCCCTACTCCATTAATTACCGATTGTAGTCGTGTGACATTTATTAGTATAATAATAATTGAATTTTCCGATGAAACGCGCTTCTCTAACCTACCTAAACCAATGTCATTTTTGTGCAGTTGAAGTTTTTGTTTTTACATTCGACGTAGAGATAAGCTAGCAAGGAAACACGAAAGGGTATACACACCCTTAACGAAGCCGATAACTTGTTCACTTTGTCATTGATTTTTTTTATTCTGTGTCTTACCAGGGAAACTTCTAGTTACGGAGATATGGAGGATATAGATCAAAAGTCAAAGTCCAACTTCTTCACATGTTTTTAAAAAAGTACAAGTTTTGAATGTTATAACTTTGTTTTAAATACCTTTGTTATATCAGATGCATTTATCAGTAGAAAGTTTTGAGTGTGTTACATTGAGCAATACTGCCGTATAACAGTGTAACGCAGTAACAGTGGCTTTTCACACCAAAAAAAAAAGTTTCCTAGCAATAATTTCGGTACAGTGTTAATTTCAAGACATCTGAAATCTACCACCCCGCACTGGACCCACGTGGTGGATTATAGCCCATTCCCTCTCATAGAGAGGAGGCCTATGTCCCAGCAGTGGGAATATCATAGGCTGATTATGCTATGTTATGCTATGCTTTGTTAATTATGATGCATAGAATACTTGGTTGACGATTTCGTGAAGGGTCCGTTACACCTTGTATTTTAGACTAATTAGTTTAACTTAGGTACACATATGTATGACTGTCTGTGGATCTTTTGGCAATGTTTTCTCTCTTGCTTAGCAGCTATTTTATTAGTCTTTTGATACACAAATACATCAAATTACAAATGTCTTTCTCACGTCGTCGTTGACTATACTCACAAAAGAAACTAACATTTGAGTTTTAATAGTAGGTCGTAGAAAATATTAAGACGCTTCATGTACTATTTACAGTTTTAACTTGTCGTGTGTGGGATTTGAGAAAAGCATTTTTCTTGTTTTATGTATTAGCAGTTAAGTGCTGCCTTGTAGCACGAAGTTTTGGAAATAACAATGACTTGACAACATTTTTACCGATCAGTCACATTAACAAAAGTTTTCATAGTATTTCGCGACTACTAAGTAGGCTATCTTGAACTGTTTACTTATTCACTTCCACATAAAATTTTCCATATTTCTGCATGCATATTCTGATTATTCATATGTACATAATCGGAGTGTAAAGAAAATCGATAGTGTTTCTTACCGTCGCAACTGTAGATGCCATAATGCTTGCCAGAACTCCTATCCCCGCAGACGTTGCAAGGGATGTCGAGAAGACGATCGCCTGTAACCAAAATTTATGTTTGATAACATTATTTGCATCTTAGGGTTTAACCTCTAAAAGGATTGTCATGACCCTATAATCGACAATTATTTCTAAACAATCAACTACAAGCTATGGTGTACTAAAAACTAAGTTACTTCCCCATGAAAGAGCACAGAGAGCAATTTTACAGGGAACCAATTTCCATCCTTTTTCTTCCATCCTTTTCCGTAAACTAAGAAATAAAACAGCTGACAATATGAGAGGACACGGAATGCTATAGTAGATAAACAAATCAAATGCAACCTTCAAACATTTCTTTGTAGAAAGGTTCTTGTAATATTTAGAAAGAAAACTAAGTATTTATATATTTTTTTTGTATACTTTCAATATTTACGAACTACCTTATATGTACAGACAGAAGATACTTGTCATCCGCAAATAAAATGCTAAGTTTCTTTTATACTTTTTTTTGCTTCTCACTTTAGACCGCTTGTCATTTAAAAAAAATAGTGTTAATGTAAGAAATATGTATATGTGCTAATAAGTAGGTACTTATTAGCGAGCACAGGTTCAACCTAGTTTGAAGAAGCCCAAAAGAAAGGTCATTTATAATTAAACGATTACTATGCACCAGCTACGCGGCAAATTCTGACTATACTGTAGCGTAGGCAGCGCGGCTGCGCAAGATTTGCTTTCTGAAAAGACTAAAACCAAAAAATCTGCTATTTCATATCAACTGCAATACACTAGATACACTATCATTGTAGGAAGTCGTATTTTTTTGTAATTCTGCCGCATCGAGTCTCACTCTTTAAACAAATATAAAGAAAATAGTCTTTCTCCTTTTCTTTAGCGATATAAGCTATTATTTATTCTGAAAGAAGTGTTTATTCATGAACTGATACTTGTCGGCACCTCAGAGCTCCCCTTTCCCAAAATAGATTAGTCAGATTACACCAATCTCGCTAATAACGTTGGTGTTTTTGTTCCGTTTACAGAAGCCTTCCCCTTGGCCCTCTTTTTCCTTAACTCGCTGCAGAGCCTACTGTCACACCGAACTACCTTACTATTTGATGTTTATCTCTCGTTTTCTTTTAAAATTGAAATACTCAAATGCGTTGTTGAAGTCAAAGAGATGAAGTATTCTGATTTGGTCACGTATGATTATGGTGGATGCTATTTGATCTAATTACTGGATATGTCTGAGGATTCATTCTTAGGCCAGATCACTTTCACACTTAATAATAAACAGCAGGGCTAGACCGTATGATTTTATTTTCCTTGCTATTGAAATCATGAGGATTTCAATTAAATGTTCCTACTCTAACCGAATTCAATGATTTCGCTGAATTCCTGTATAATAATCTAATTCGATTACGTAGACTCCCGATCACAAGTCCTGATTCTATGAAAACTGTTATTCTTTTGAATTGTTCCATTCAAATAATTCGATTCGGTGTTACAAGCGGCCTCCGTCTTAATGCCGCGAATCCTTTTCAAAGAGGCTCTTTTATTTTTTCGTTAAAACGGACTTAGACGACTTTACTGTTCGTCTTTCGAGCCTCTAAGGAAAGCCGCGAAGTGTCGTAATTATCCCCTTTTTTTGTGCACTTACAAAAGCTTTTTTTGGAAAGAAAATGATGGGATTCATCTTTGTAGTAGAAATATTTTGTAGGTAGATATAATAAAAAACGTTTTTTTTACTTTTATGTAGAGAGAGGTTATTGTATATATTGTTCACTAAGCATTGAGTGATTGGTTTACAATATTGCATTTTTTTCAAATGTTGCAAGTGTTTTGATTTGTGTTGTGAATGAATCACGAAACAAGTCGTAGTTTTAAAGTTCACTTTTACATTGGATGAAATATGCACCAAAATTATTGCTACTCGCTTCTTCATGAAAACATACTCAGAGCTTTTATTTCTAACAAATAATTGAAACAGACAAACCATCCATATAACACACTCCTAATGAAAAGCTGCACATTCACCTATGTATCTATCGTTGTGTGCCTACCGATGCAGTGATGCGTGCGGTTCCGCGCACTGAACTCTAAATAACGCGCGACAAATTACGATAGTCGTGTGAAACACCACACTTGCTAATGCTGATCAAATGAATATACTTACTTAATCGTTGCCCTCGTGATGTTTACGCGGATATAGGTAAGTAGATTATATTTATGATTGATGGTTTCTTTCTTTGTGCAAGTTTTTTGTTTTGAAAACAGAATGAGTGGACGATTAGGTAAGACGTGTTCTGTTTCGGTGAATCAATGCTAACTTTCGTTGCAAGCGAATTATGAAAATCTTCTGAGATTTATAAAAATTATTTAAGAAGTTTTTAATCTTTAAATAAGTGAAATTAAGAGGTATTGAGATTACGAGTAATAGGTAGATACCTATTTAATTATAAATGACTGGAATATTGCCTATTAAAAGAAGCAAGCGATCTTGTCCCGTCGGAAAACCAGAACAGTAAAAGATTACCAAAGAAAGAAAGATTGAATGACGAAGGTATATCTTTGTAAGAATCTTCCTACAGATGAACTAAGAAGTTTAGATAACATAATTATTCAGTTTTATTTTTTAATAAATTACCAGAAAAAAATATTCATTCATAACCTTAATAGTTTTTGTGAAATCCACACGTTTCGGTCATATTAAATGATACTACATAACTTTGTCCAATAATTACTTAATTGCGAAATAATGGCTGACAATGGACATAAAGAATCAACGCCGTCATTTATAAGATGAAACAAATCGCAACCTACAATCATGAGTATTTACTTTTTGACAAAGACTTGATAAACACAAGTAAAATACTTAATTAAACTCAAACAACGGTAATAAGTTAGGCGTTAAGTGATTAGATTAAGTTACATGCACCCTTTGTACAAGAATCGGGTAGGGGAGCGTGGTCTAAGTTTTGGGTTCGTCCCTAAGTTACATTTGTAAGGACGCGGGTTCGGTCCGATTCACTGATCTCCCAAGATCTTATTTGTGTGCTAACTACGAACAATAGACTGAACACACGATGTGTCTGTGTCTACATATTGTATTGTATAGTGTTAAGCTTATTACTGCCAGGCGTTTGATACAGTTTCCTTTGACAAATAGTACAGAGATTTTGCTTTCGCACAAAGTACTTATCTAATAAGTAAGTTAGTACTTACTTAACTATTTTTAGGAGCCTGGTTGGCTGTTATTTTGTTATTTTTTTAAGAATTTATGTATTTTTGCGCTTTTATTTTAACATCAAGTATTTTTTAGAAGATAACCAAGAACCTACTTTGGTGAAATATTTAACATAACAGACAGAATACAAGGTTTTTAAAAAAAACCCTTGTATTATATTAGCACTTCCATTAGAATATTGGTCACCACAATAAAAAACAAAGAAATACCCTTAAGATTCAAATATATCTACTAACAGAAATAAAGAATGGTGAAAGTATAACTCTAGTTTTCTTTGGTTCTACTTTCAACAATTAATGTAGTCTCTAATGTAGCCCATACAGAGTAGATTCGTAATTTAATACGGATAACTCTTTTGAAGAGCATTAAAGATGTTTTTCAAACCAACTTTTCCTTGCAATGATAAGTTTGTACGCCAGAATTGAGTACACTAAAATTATGAAAAAATGCTACAGAATCAAGACATGTTTCGTAGATATATGCAAGTATTTATCTTAATTTGAAACAGTAGTGAACTCAAGAAAAGTCTACATAGCTGCAAGGTCTTTTTAAGTGTGGTATCATGCAGAATTTAACATAGTTGGGCAGAGTAAAAGTCCAACTATTAATGCCCAGAACGAGTAAGAACTGTGTCTGTATTCATTAATCATCATTTATTCATTCATTTCATCATCTAGTTGGTATTCCTTTGAGTATTCTCTTGTTAATAAACTACATATTAGTATTTTCTATGAGGTGATGAATATATTCAGTATGTCAATCCACATCAATAAGGATATCTTGTCGACATCAATAAGGTTTTTTTCTTTTTGAAACCTGCACCCCAACAAAAACAAACCCTGACCTATTATTGGAAACTTTTTATTGTGGCCAAAAACCTACGAAAAAAGTATTTCAAGAAATTTAGAAAAGCATTTGCGGTATGAAAACATATCTACGTTCCACAACTGTAAGGATCATGATAATAGATACTATTTAATTTAAAACGCATTAATATACTGAAGTTAGTAGTAACAACAAACAATGACAGATGTTTGAAAAGGACAAAAACCTAAATCAGCTGACCTGTTCCCATCCTACGGACTGCCACGGCTGGCGCCCGCTGTCGCTCCCAGAAGGTAGACAGTTCGGCGGCTGTCTCTGAGCCTCACATAAAACTGACACCACTGCTTTTAGATAAAAACATTTTCTTCTAATTTTCACTGAAAACTTTTTTTATGTTGAAAGTCAGATTTAACAAAACACGGTCAGAATCTAAACAGTCGTCTTCTATGAATAATCATGAGTATTGATGGGTACATAGGTACGAAACTTTTAATGACTTATCTGGGTGACTTCACCACCCAGTCGCGGCTTTCGGCAGACTGCTCCGATAATTGTGATCTTTGAAGCCGCTGCGGAGATCGCGAGTCACGTCATCCCCTGATTACATTGAGTCCCACCCCCTGAGCGGGACAACAGCATACAGAAAGAGCCTGTGTGAGCGAGATGGGTGTGATCCCATCTTGTGTCCCGGTCCACAGGCTACATTGTCAGGGCAGCGGTCGCTACGTATCTGACTGAATTACGTACGAACATAATGGATGCGTTACGTGATAAAGTAAAGCTTTGTTTACGCGACGAGTTTACTTGTAAAAATACATTTTCAATTCTGTAAGCTTTTTACGAATATTGAGATTTAAAATTCTGTTTTACAATTTATCACTTAACATTAACAAGATGAAAAGTAAATTTCTGAAGGACTTTGAGATTTTTGGCCTACAAACTTCCAGTAACTCTATGCATTTCAGGATAACTTCAGTGAAACGTCAATCTATAAAAAATAATAAGTAAAAAACATAAACACAGCAAAAAACACCAAATTCCAAACAAAAGGAACACAAACAATTTTCTTTCTCAAACTATCAGTACAGTAAACATTAAAATGTCAAGTTAGATCACGGGGTGAGCGAGGCAGCTTAATTGCCTGGGCGGCGGCGCCGACCAATCAGAGCGCGGCTCGCGGCCGGAGGGCGGGCCGTGCAGCTTTTGATGTGAACCGAGCTACGAAGCGAAGTCGCCACGTGAACACTTGAATACGACAAGGATGCTTGTCTAATGAACGATGCTAACATCTAAGAAACACGTCTGCCAGACGTACGGCGTTTTATTTGATCGTACACTTTCTGTTTGTGCTACACACCTTCGGTAGAAGTTTAGGGGGATTTCGTTTCGACGTTTTTACACGGACAACGGCTTGTTATTTGGTCACATAGTTTACTTGAGTGTGTCATGACATCGTCGTTTTTTGTTCCTATAGAGATGTTATTATCGCTCGTAAATATTTTTATTTCAATGTATTTGTTGATAAAGAATTTAAAAAAGAAATTTCTTTTCAATAGGTGGCATTTGCAACGAAATAAAATACCATTGATTGACTCTCATATAAAATGTAAAATATTGGTATTCAGCTGCATCCGGTTAGACTGGAAGCCGACCCCAACATAGTTGGGAAAAGCCTAGGCAGATGATGATGACTCTCATAGAATCTCGCTCGCATGCATCGGTGTAAAAACAACTATTAGGTTTGGTGACTTTATTATATAAATGCAAAGCCAAATAAAAGTAAGATATTCAGTTAACAAGACCTATACTATAACGATAAGAGACTTACAGCATCCAACCTAAATCTCTTCTAAAAACAAAAGCGCAATAAAAACACTCCAATCCAATCCACTTCTTCTGTTATGCAGCTAATAATGCAGAGGACAATACAAATAGCGCCCCCTATATCTTGTAGGTGAATCCCAGCGATTACGAGGAGCATGTTGTTTTAGCGCGGCCGTCGGCGTAATCCCTGCGACCGGCGTGCGAATGGCGACACGACCCGCGACCCGCGGCCGCACGCGATCGCACTAAACGTCCGCACGAGCACTCGAGTGCCACTAATCCAGGGATATGCAACCGGCAATGATAACCGGCTGGGTGTTTATTTTTCACTGGTTATTTTTGTGTGTAGTTTAGATAATATGAAGTTCCTGACCTCGTTGGTCTAGTGGTGGCATGCGCGACTGCTGAGCGTGAGGTCTTGGGTTTGATTCCCAGGTTGGGCAGTGTTATTAAAGAATAAAAAATATTACTAAAAATAAAATAAACATTTATTGGGTTTTTACATCAGGAATTTCTCAGTAGCAGCCACGGAGTCTGGATTCGTGCCTGATTGATGGTAATAGACTCGCTCCCTATTACATGGGAATTAAACATAACTGGCGAAATGTGAGTGTTATACTAAAGGCACACCTCTGCCTACGGGACCTCTTCGGGGATAACAAGCGTGATGTTATGTGACATGAAGTAATAGTATAGTTCTCGCACACAAGTCTCAGTAATCGAGGTTTTCCAGGTGTGTACAACGGGCAATTATGCCAGGGTATTTATTTCAATGTAGGAAGGTCCTTTTTTCCCGGTTCATGTAATTTCAAATGTTAATTTCTACTATTCCTGGTGCTCTAGTACTAATCCAGGCATTATGCAACCAGTAAGAAAGCTAGCCAGCAGAGTGTAATTTGTTTCCTTGATTTTTTTATTTATTTTTTACCTGATCATGTAATTCAAAATAAGTAAGTGCTACGTAATAGTTCATCATAAAACTACAGATATTATCAAGATGTGAATTAAAGTATTACTCAAGCAGTCCTTTTATATTACTTCTACTACGTAGTATTATATTATCTGTGCTTCTACGAAACACAACTTCAATTTTTTCTCACGGCAACTCTCTCACGAAACTCCCACAGTGATTTCTATTTAATAAGCAATTAAAACAATTTTTTTATCACCAACACTTGAGGTTCAAAAGTACTTAATTCTTTCGTGGGTTCTATTATGACGATTGTTAATTTTAGAATAGAAAACATATGCATCCGTGACAAAAATAAAACGGAAGGGGTGATGGATTCCGCACAATTTGAAAAGTACTTGAAAAGTTTAAAACTGAATTATGTGCGCGTGACCATTCCTTTGTTATCTGTTGCCCCTTTTAAGTTCGATCAACAGTGCAAACTGGGTAAATGTTTGCCATTTTGTTATTTATTCTTTATTCAATTTACATAAGCCTATGGATCGTGTAGGGTTAATTTTAGGTTTAGAAGGCATTGCAGTTTTCATGCTAGACGTTGAACATTTTATTATTTTTTTCAAAAAGCAACCAAAGGGAACTAAGCAAGAACTATTACTAAGCCTCCGCTTTCCGTCCGTCTGTCTGTCAGCGGGCTGTATCTCTTGATCCGTAATAGGTATTTCTGTTGCCGCAATAAAAATAATTTAAGGGGGCTCCCCTACTGCGATGGTACGGAACCATTCATGCGTGAGTCTGACTCGCACTTGGTCGGTTTTTTACTTTTTAATTCGAAAAAAAAAACGTTAACCTCTTTTTACCAATTTCTACATAATATAGTAGATACTATTCCACAATCGGTCTCAAAGTATCTTTTACCCAGTAACTGGATTTTGGGGGCCAGATAGACAGCTGCTTCATCTAAAATAGGTACTGGTGTCCGGCTGCATCCGGTTAGACTGGTAGCCTACCCTTACATATTTAGGAACTATGATTGGTGTATAGAAATGTACGAGGTAATGGTGAGATGTTGTGTCCCTACTACATAGTTACTGCAGTTAATAACAGATTTACCCCTTACTTATTTCATGGAAAAACTCTGGTTCATCTATTTACGTTAACCACTTTCGGTAATCAGTCACACATTACCCGCTGCGATGACAACGTGTTCTATACGAGTTGAATACCGAATCCTCGCTCTCCACTCGCCATTATGTCGCGATCTGTCGGATTCTGTCGCTAAACGTAGATGATCTGTCAGTTGTAAAACGACAACTCATTCGACATCAAGACACTCTCACACTTCACTGAGCGTCATTAACGGCGTGGTGGATGTACGAAGGTGGTCGGATATGAGAACTTATAAATAACGCATAGGGAGAAAGAAAGCTGTAAAGAGAAAAAAAGTACTTTTCTGCATCGAAAAACATTGATGGTATGAATCATTGAGTGCCCGACCCGTCACTGTTCCGATTGGTCACCAATTTTTTTTTTATACAGCAAGTCTCGATTCGTCATCATAAGTAAACAAATGAATTAAATATTGATGGTCCCGATTCGTGATCTGTGTAAATACGACGAAAAACTTAAAAAATAGAACTATTTTTCAAAATTTTACTACGAAAAAAACATCATTCATCATCATTCTCTTGCCCTTATCCCAATTAATTTGGGGTAGGGCGCAGCATGTTTTCTTCTTCCATACTTCTTTATTATTCGTCATCTCGCCAGACAGCTCCTTTCTTGCCATATCATTCTTTACACCAGTCCATCCATCGTTTCGTTTCGTTTCGTTCTACTACGAACAAATATCGTATTATAAATCAATCTAATAAGTTTTACTGCAGTAAGACTTTTCTTGAACAAGGAATACTGTATAACTAAAATTTTTTATTTACTATTTCCATAATTGGTACTCTGTATCGTATTGTGTATCTCCTTCGAGATACCCACTCCATAAACAACGTAGTGTGTGTATTACGCATCTGTGTGGTGCTTTTAGCGGTGCGATGGTACGCACCTGTGTCGGGAGGCACGCCGCCGTGCCACTAATGCCAGTAGGTGGCTAGGTGGTGGTGACAAATGAGCACTACCAGTAAAAATCGCGCCGGTTCCAGCGCTCGCATTTGGCTGAATTAATTCGTCTCGCGATGTCTCTTAGAGCGTCGTGCTCTAATGACGACCTTAGAAGCGGTAGATTTGGCAATTTTAAGGTTTCAGTCTTTAGTAAAATTGGGTCAAATTGCCAAATCAATCGCTTCCAAACAGGTATTGAAAAATTGTGGGCGCAGGTCCGGTTACCGGATTCTGAATAATGTCATGTTTGGTGTCCGCAGCTGGTCCGAAATGTATCCGTACAGAGAAGCTTGACAATAAATATGTTACTTGAAATGAGTATAGTCTATCTATGGAAACAAAAAGTAAGTAATGGTCCGTCCATTAAAAATGAATATCTTTTATTCATAACTAAACTAACATCATTATAAGTGGTTAAGTAAATTAATATAAACACAACCAACAAAAAAAAACTGTAACCGCGTAGTCCGCTCCGCGTCGTGTCTAGCGGTTGCTACGGCGTAGCGCTCGTAGCAGGCACTTAGCTGGTGGCCCGAGGCGCTCTGATTTATGTGCCCGATGTGCCGGCTACACCCAGTCGCGACAATTCATTTCAATTAACGCCGCTGCGCCCCCAGCGGTCCACCCTCATATAACATTCATAATTATAAAGCGTTACACCTCTATTTGATGATAATATTGTGAATCACAGTAATTATGAATCTTATTGTATTGTGATAGAGTGCTGGGTAATGATTAATGTTAGTTTTTACACTAACTATAAACAATAACCTATTTATTTCTTCCTATACAATTACGCCATCATTACCAAGTATCATGATTTGAAATTTTGAATCCAACTAAAGCTATTTAACTTTTTAAGGTTTTCATTTCCTCCCTTCGCGGTAAAAAAAATACGAAAAATAAAAGAAAACAAAGAAACAGAATCATCATTCGTGCGCTAAACGGTTTACACAGCGAATCCCGATCATTGGTGAGAATTCATTTGTTCGCTAAAAGCGTGACAATTGCGAAATCCATGGCGAAGCGACGACGCGCGATGGTGAGCAAACAGAAAACGGCGGCGGCTCGCGAAAAAGTCCTTTTAAAAATGTTGCGGCACGTACGGGTGGAAAGGCACCCATTACTGTGAAGTGGCTATTGTTGGTTTAAAGATTTAGCTGCAAACGAGGAAACAGAACTGTGCTGGATGTACGATGAGTTATAACGCTGGAATTGAACTTAATGAGCTTTGCATACCGAAATGTAGTGTGTGACTGGCTGCTAAGAGTTGATTTCAATAATGAAACAATGCGATCAGAACATCTAAACGGCGTTCAAGAGCTAGTAGTGTCCATAGCAATTATGACAGTGTCAGCTCTTAAATGCGGTTTAAACGTTCTGAACGTGATCAGTTTTTGTGTAAATAAGGAAATGTTGTAAGATTCATTTGTACCTACTTGGATGTTCAGGTCGGTTCGGGTCAAACCAACCAATTAGGAGACTACAAAATTACTAACGATGCTGCTGACATAAGATGAAAACTATCACATCGCAAGAGCATTCGTTTAACAGTCTTGCGCCGCTCGTAAGTCAGCAGGCGCAATAAATATTTACTTTAGCCTCTAATATATCCAGGGCTGCGGGACTGTTCGAAAGAGATACCGTGGCCCTGGAACATAAAGGGCAAAGAAGGAACGTGGATGGGTTTTAGTCAGTACAAGTCTGATACTCCCCTCCGCTCCGCCCAGAGTGGGGGGGGTAATTTGATGATTTCCCATCCGGAAAAAAAAAAAAAAAGCCTCTAATATAATTATACAAAAGACGGTATAGCACAAAAAGTTCCCAGCTCCCAGTTCCCAGTTCTTGCTAGGGGTAAATTTCGTCTTGTTGGTCAAATTATCAGGTTAATCATTTATTGGTATCTTTTCCAGGCAACGTTATCTGTGTGCCGCCTTTGTACCTAATTGCTCACTCACAATCTCTCATAATGCCGCATTCGGTAGCGAGGTGAACGCGCCATGCCCACAAATGCCTGCACATATCTACCAAATATAGATACGTAGAAGACGTGCGGAATGTTTTGAGTATGAATGTGGATGGGTATAAGAGTAGAGGAAGATCAAAGAAACGATGGATGGACTGTGTGAAGGATGATATGGCAAGAAAGGAGGTTTCTGATGAAATGACGGGTTATAGAGAAGAAGAAGACATACTGTGCCGACCCCAGATCAATCATGGAGAATGATGAGGTGCCTCAAACTACTAAGTATCATATTTGAAGATGAGGAGGAGATAAAGTCGAAAGCCAGTGTTATAAAAAATCCATTTTATTGTTGTCCACAGTTCTAGTTAGTAATAGATACTTAGATAGTAGACTAGTTCTAGTGTATTATACAAAACAAAATGTCTATGAATTTTTTATAAGATATTATGTGAAAGAAATTCATTAATTCCGTACACCCTCAAAAGTAGACTTGTATTAATAAAAGCGCTTAACCAAACAACCCTAATAAATTTTTGAAAAAGGTATCTTACACAAAATGTTAGTTATAGTTACTAATGTAACTTATTATCAGAATGTTAGTTGTACTAATTATAATCATCACACACAGTAAACAAATAAAAAAAGTTAACAAAAACCTTTGTTAGTGACGCACAGTGGCGTCTCGGCGCAAACGCTTCAAGTTATTTAAGAATCCAGTGTTCAACAATTCATTTCTTAGACAGCAGTTACATATAGGTACACACTTGTATCATCAGCGGTACAGTTTTCGGGAATGTTACAGAGGTTGTATATGACCTTTTCATAGATATCGATGCCGTTCAGGAAGGTAGACACCGCAAGGCGTTCGTTGACCGAATGTAGGAGCAACTCCGTGCTCGGCATTGGGGAGAAGCCGAAAGCCGGATAGCCGGCGTTGCGGACGTGTCTTGCGTCTGTGGAGCCGGGTGGCAGCGTCGCCATTATTTCTATGTTACTGTTAAACAAAAAAAGTAGTCGTTAATAGGAGTAGAAGGTCTGTGACTCTGTGTCCAAAAGCGATACAGCTAAAGGCTGGTGTCTTGCTTTTTCGGCTGCTAAATTCGTCCTACCAATTCCTGCCAGACATTCTTGAATTAAATTACAAGACAGTAGACATCAAGGTAAGTAGTAACGAGCTTCCCAGTGTGCGCTGGACGAGTATCAAAACTCGTAGAGTGAAAATACTTATTATTATTATAAGCCTATGTCGTCCCACTGCAGGGAAAAGTCCTACCTTCCCTCTCTCTACTTTTCTATAGAAACGAGTCCAGCTCATCCCGATCATAAATATCACTTAGGGCCGTAGACAATCACTTTCAAAGCTTTTCGTTTTTCAACAGCTTTTCACAGGATTGTGGGTAACTAATTTCAAATTAAAACTGTTACGTCGGCTGAGGCTGTTTTACGAGAACATTCTAGATCACGTTCGAGTCTAGAATATTTCAATATGGAACTGTGCAGAATATTCTAGAATAATCCTAGAATGTGTGTGTGGAGCTGTGAAGAAAATTCCAGAAACTTGTGGAACTTTCTCGAAGGATCGGTCGGCATATATGTAAATAGCCGTCGTGTTTACGGGAGCAGTCTATCTGATTTTGACGATACAACGAAGCGAATCGAAGTGAACTGCAAGTGTGATTAATTAAGTGAATAGTGATCAGAATTAGTAATTGAATTATAAGTATTTTGTGTTTAATAAACATATTTGTCCTTTAATTAGTGGTGTTTCAGTTTATCCCATACCCAGCTCGTAACAATACGTTTATCTTTATCGGTGACATTAGGTACTTCAATTTGTCCAGGCCTGGTTATAACCCGGCAAACCGGAAGAAAAAAAAAATTACTAAAAAAATACTCACAGTTCTTTGGCTGCAAAAGCAATGGCTTCCCAGTACGGGTTGGTGGAATTAGCGATAGTAGCAGGAGACTGTTGGTTCTTCGAGATGTACGTCACAGTTATGTTCTCGCCAGCCTCGGCGGTCCATTTATCAATCTAGCAACATTAGGAGGAATATAATAAATACATACATATTTACATAAAGTCACAGCTTTTCCCATGGGCATAGGAGTAGGTATCCTTACTTACTCCTTGCTCCTCGCCCACGTTCACATACATAAGAAATTAAAATATTTTTTTTTTCAATCAGCAAATTTTCAGTAGCGACTAGTATTCAGGGTGCGTATTCTAGTAGACGGCATTAGGGTTGCCCTCTATTACATGGACCTTAAACGTACCTGGCAAAATGTGGTTCTATTAAAAATATACCTGGAAATGTGCACGTTTGCCAAAGAATCTTAATCGCTTTAACCATCATTATGACCGCCGACTATGGGTTAAGGAATAGGTTTCTTTTTCATCCCGGTAGTATGTTTCCAAGACAAAAGGCTTTAAATAAATATTTTCTAACACACTTACCCTAGCTTCGAACTCTTTCTCGTTAACAGTGTTGCCCAAGCGCATGTCGAATGTGAGACTCACGGCGCTCGGGATAACATTGTTAGCTGTTCCACCCTATAAGTTAACATTCATTTTGTATGTTTGAAGTTTACAACTGTTAATCCAATACCGAATAAATGCTATGAACAGTATTTTTGTACACAAAAGTTTATAACGAATATGTTACACAGAAAAGCGATAGGTAGGTGACCTGTGACTGAAAAGTTTTGTAGTAATCGGTTGGCAAGGTTTGGGTAAATTAGGGGGAAGAGGTCGTGTGGACATTTTAAAATAATAATATGGTTTATGTGGATATAAGAATTCGGGAAGACAAAATAAAGATATAATAATATATATAATATAAATATTAATATTTAAGATGGATGGACTGTGTGAAAGATGATTTAGGTATTGCTAGAAAGGTGAGTTCAAAGATAACGACTAGTAGAGAAGTATGGAAGAAATCGATATTTATCAACCCAAGTAAATTGGGATTGGGACAATGTGTAGTTAACCCGGTTTAACAAAATATTAACCTTATGTTGAATGGGTAAACTTACACTAATTTTGTTGAGGTTGCAACTGGTATAATTGCCGGCATCGGTCGGGAGCGATTTAATGGCTATTTCGTACTGTTCATCTCTGAATGCGAAGAAATTATTTATCACGTTCCGGCACTAGAAAAGAAAACTCATTTATTCGAGGTACATTTTACCGCATTAACTGACGGTCGACCACTTTTAACCATATTAGTCGGGGTATAAGAGTGAAAAGTGGTGGACCGTAAGTGACCTCGGTAGTACTTATTACGCGATAAAGAGGTACTAAGTAGCACTAAGTTTAAAAATCAGCTATGTTTTTAATTAAGGGCGAATTTCATCAATCAATAGAATGCTTTAAGCACTACTGAACTCTGTTCAAGAGCCGTCATGTGTCTTCTTTGCTATGGAATATTGACGCGTTTTTGAATAACACTGGGAGCTCTAGCATGGTTCTAGGTTATCACGATTAGTTTCAATGGTGAAATTCGGTCGTGCAATTAAATTATTAAAAAAAAATATCGTAGCTGCCTTGATTATATTCATTTAATACTATACTAGCGGCCCGTACAGGCAGCCGGGATGGGCCTATGTTTATCAGGGATAATGTAGCATTTTAATGGTGAAAGAATTTTTGAAATCGGTCCAGTAGTTTTTGAGTTTATTCGTTACATACATACAAATCTTTTCTTTTATAATATTAGAGATATGGAAGTATAGATATAGATTATACCTTGCCAGTAGCGGTGTTGTTCGTCTCAGGGAATGTTGACCCATGAGCAGATTCACCATGACAATCAACTTGTATTTCTGAAATAAATATAACCATGAGTAGATAGGTGACGTAGCTGTTCACATAAAATGGGCAGCGGAACAGAAAATAAAAAAAAACCTTAAAACAGCTGTTGCAATATAGTAATTGTAGAATGTCAAAATTAAATAGTAGCGCGACTCATAAGTCAACAGCAAGTCGAATACTTAATAAAACTTAATACAATGAGATATGGGTTACTTCGTCACGGTAGTGATATTTGCTAGACCAGAAAATAAACAAATTACACGCGTATAAAATGCAAACACCGATAAAAACCAAATTTGAGAATAAAATTGGTTTATTATCTAAACAAATTGCGTTAGAATATCTTTTGGTGAAGAGAGTATACCTCCATTATATTCAAACCTTTAAAAAACGTGATTCAGTCAGATGGATAAATGGATTCATCTGAACGTTTCAACAATACAATTGATTAAAATTACCAACAACAAAACACAACTTAAGTATATGTTGGATTGTCAGGATTTATTGCGTTAGGCTCGTACATCGTGTGGGCAGAAGATGAGTTTCGTGCAATGAAAACACACTGGGTGCTATACACTGTTTCTATTAAACTAACTAATTACTTGAAATAGCAATTTAACTCAATAACACGAAGCACAATGATTCATAATTTATTTATTTATTGTTTATGAATCGGTTACAGTTCCGGGACGTCTCAACTCCGCTACGATCAGACACTCAATGTCGTCCTCGCCTCGAGCTGTAAACATCACGGCTCTGTAGAAACACGCTGTGGTGTAGGCAGACTTGTAAGTAGGTCGCGTGGTGTCACCACTGGCGTACTGGCGATTCATTTTATGTCCTTACCATTGACCGGATCCAATATATGGATTACGACCGACTACCGAGTATTACTGATTCAACTTTTTCAGAATAGGTACCATTGGATGGAAAGATTCATTCATAAGAAAACCATATATTTATTTCATTTGTATACTTACGCCATACAACCTTGTCTTGATAGAAGACTGCTATGCCAGGCAGTGGGAACGGAGTGCCTTCATCTAGTTCTATACCCACGTTCATGGCTGCAAACTCTGGGGTCTTCAAGAATTGAATCATACCGTTTTCTGCGCCAACCTCCTCATCTAAAGAAAAATAACACGGTTTAGGGCAAGCACATAAAGTGATTGCAGTCCTTGACATTCTATTACTTATATATTGTTTATAATCCGCAATACCAATTTAGCCAAGCAAAAAGTAAAAATATTAATAACCACTTGCGTAAATATGTAGTTACGCGGAAAATGCCCATTGTAGTATAGTTTATGACATTTAATTTTCGTGGATATACGTCCGTGGCAATACTTTGGCCCTGAGCTGGCCTCCCGTAGTACGGACTTTCATTATAATTTAACTTATAATTAAAATGAAACTTCATTAGAATAAGGGGCCTGCTTAATTATGCTGGTTTTGATACCAAAGATGGGGGCAATGCGACCTATCTTACTCTTCTATTCTGTAATCATTCATAGATACATAGGAAATTTGCACAAATATTGTCACTCACCAGGCATAAGAGTCATGTACACATCTCTTAGTAGTTTAACATTATTTTCCTTTAGTCTGCGCAGCGCTTCGTAGTACTGTATTGACACAGACTTCATGTCCTGCGTCCCTCGACCATAAATAACGCCATTGTCATCTATGTGGCCGCCGAATGGGTCGTAAGTCCAACCTTCCTGCAAGATAACCTCATTTGTTATGGAAGATAATATAGGATAAAAATAGGATCGCTCCGTATTACATGGGACTTGAACATAACTGGTGAAATGTGCGTATACTGTGGTACACCTCTGCCTAAACCATCGTGGAATACAGGGGTGATGCTATGAAAAATTATAGCACATTGTACTGATCATTCTGTTGTATATCTGGAAATAAATTTTCGAGATATTTTTCTATATTTGTTATATGTCTCAAGTTGAAAAATATCATCCTAATATATTTGGGGTTTTTCTTAAGTTAATTGACTTTATGTACCTTGTTAATTGCCGATATTTAATAGATATCTCGAGATATTCAGTTTACAGCTGCTATATAATTCCCTATTAACAGTCATAGGTACAGTCATTGTCACCAACGCGTAAATAATTAAGCTACCAACAAAATTGCTTGTCAGTTTTACAATTATTGTAAATAGTAGGTAAAACTCTGTCATAAAACTGATAACTTCATAACATGACCCAGCTCTTTTATGCGGGTATCTACACTTAATATTACAAAGAGGTAAAGTTAGAATGTTACCAACTTAGTTTAGACCGATTCCGAAAATTCTTTCACTAATAGGAACCCACGTTATCTCCAAGTGTCAAAGGCCATATTTAAAACGTTGCCGTAGGATAATTTCCGACCATAGCGAGAGCGACACCGCAGGCAAAAGCTAGTAACGGATAAAACAATAAAGAGTTTCAGCTTGGCAAGTGGATTTCATCTAGATGTCTGTCATAAAGATCTCATCAAATCAAATGATTTCAGTAGGTAGAGAGCTCCTCAGCTCACAGGAAGATGACTCTCTTTCCTTCTGTCATTTTCTAGTACGTAGGTGGAGACTGACTATGGTGACCCCCGGCAAATACTAAGCCATTGAACTACTTCAATAAAAGACAGAGCGATACTTTATTTTTTTCCGTTTTCTTTAGTAACAATAACGAATATACTCGTTTTCACCAACACTAAGCGACACGTAAATGAATTCACACTCATGCATTTTCAACTCTTGGCTCAGCGCGGAGAGTTGAGATACCAACAGTACAATATATTTGTTTGAAAAAAACAGGCAATAGAATTATATTGTTTGCAAAAATTACCTTGATATCAGCAGGAACGACGTCCATGTGTGAGTTGAGCATGATGCTGTGCTGGCTGCTGTCAGTTCCCGCCCATGTCAGTACCACTATGGGGTACCCTGGCACAATCTCGTACACGTTCACTGGTACATCAGCGACTTTAGCTAATGCTTTCCAGAATTCCACAGCCTCCGCTATACGGTAAAATTAATAAATATATTGATGATTATGACAATTAGCCGGAGTCTTGGTACTTGCATTGTAAGGATAGTCTACATACACTGGGGATAGTGAAAATGTGGTGGAAAAATTAAAAAAAACGATGAGAGTTAAAAACTCTATAGATCAGTTACCTATAAAGACACAGTGGGTATTATAATACAAACAATTAGAAACTACGGTATTGTTATCATTTTGCAAATTAAAAAATGAAAGCTGTTCTTACTCAAATCATTATGAGTAGTGGTGTTAATCGTCAGGTATTTCTGGAATAGTTCCACTGGGGTGCTGCTGGCATAGTCGGTATCACAGGCAGCAAAGCTGACTTGCAGCTGTACCACTGCCAGGACTATATAAACTATGCCGAACATTTTTACATTCTGAAAAAAATAATACACATTTTTGTCAAAGACAAGTTTTTTTGTTTAACACTGAAGAACTTATCTAAATATATATTAGTGAACGGAGACGTTTTCAACTTTATAAATTCAGACAAGTTCTTGCTATAGGTACCTATAAAAAAATCTCAGCATAACGGAAATACATGTTATTTTATTAGACAATATTGATAAAAACTTTTAACTTTTTTTTGTTATTAAAGCCTAAAATACTGGAGTGAAGATATTTTCTAGTTTGTTTCAAAGACAACATTATATATATGCCAGCATTAAATGAGTTTCACATAAATTGGCTTTTATGTTTATTTCTAGTTTCACGTCAAAATGAGCTATTACACTATCAATTAACTGAAATGCCTGTCTACCTGAACATTATTAAGTAAGTGAATACTCACCCAGTTGACAGAGGACTGTTGTGGAACTATTTATCGCGCTGGTATTTATTGCGAATTTGGCGAGTCGCTGACACCACACGCGGACCAATTCGACTACGAACGTAAGTATATAGTAATTCATTAAAAGATAAAAAACAGGAGATAAGAAACTGTCGATTTATGGAAATATGAAATTAAATAGGAGATCGATTTTTGTAGAAAATCATAATACAAATAGTAAAAATATTAGAAATACCGTATACAAGAAACAAATGAAGATATATGTATGAGAATGCATACATCATTACGTACGTATCATGCCATTCCGTAGTATCCAGCGTAGACGATTTATAAATGTATGTTCCTACGATAAACTGTAAGCCACGGCAACAACCGTTTGAAACCTACTTCCTTTCGTTATTTCATAATCAACTGTGTGAACCACTCTACATAACACATCGCAGTCTTTTTGATAGTCGCATTGGATACAGACCTCTCCTGAGATACCTACGTGACCACTGATTTTGTGGTTTCTAGTTTCAACAGTTGGATATTTTTGCCTTATTTGCCTCCCGTATGTAACGCCCGCCTAATTAAGACTGTATTCGTCATTCATTATACACATTGTGGAGTATATCTCCTGTTTAATGTTTATAATCACGTCTCTGGATGCAGGCTTCACAACACCTGTAGTCCTCCGAGGCATAGGTAGGTGGCTGGCAGCTGGTCTACATCGAGTGGTACCACTGGTCTACATTCTTCTCCAAGGAGAAATACGCTTTGGAATGGGCAACTAAAGTACTTTCACAAGTTATTATGCCATGTGACTGGGACTGTAGCTTCATCTTTTTTTGTTTTTGACAATTCAAGTGTTGGTGATGGTCTTCTTAATTTAAATAAAATCTTTAAGTTATGAGTTTCAGTTTGAGTGGCACCGTACGTTTTGTAAATATATTCGCAGAAAGCAGTCGCATCTACACCAAGCATTTAAAGATGAATACGCATTTAAGACTAAGTATATGGGTGGACAAGCCTAAAGTGTATAGATACTTATTAGGTATTTCATGAACAATAAGCTACGCAAATTCGGCATAATGCCTTTTTGTTATCAAATTGGTATTCATCTTTGAAGATAGAATACAAAACGTTATAAACATTGACTGATTGCTTATCATAGTGCGAAGTTCGTAATACTTTATATGACTTTTCATACTTCATTTTCTTTATACTTGAATAGGTATTTCACAACAGATGTAGGTACACACCTCCTTAAAGTATTTATACCTAACCGATAAAACATAAGGTGCTCCATTCATGAAATACAATTAGGTATTTCATTCTATAGAGTTTGGTTTCATAAAACAGTTCATGTTCAATACCTGTTTGAGTACCTGTCTGGATTGCCTGCTTATACAAACATTTATTCATTACTTTTGCGAAACAATTATTTTATAAGCTAGAAAACATGTCCGCTTCAATTAATTTATTAACTAGGTATAACGCATAACACGCAAACCATTATTTCAACTCTATATTAACAATACATCTTCTATAGGTTCAAAAGTCAGTCAGCTGACTGATATAATTATCAACGCACAGCCCAAACAGCTGGTCCTAGAGACATGAAATTTGGAAGGTGTATTCTTTATAAAGAGTAGGTATTCACTAAGAAAAGGTTTTTCGAAATTCCACCCCTAAGAGGGTGAAATGGGGTTTGAATTTTCTGTGAAACTTTATAATCTCTTCGGGTTGATTGACTCGAAAATTAGTGTAAACACTCTTCAATTAAAATTATGAGTCATGTGTATCACAGTTTTTAAAAAACCATCACCCAACAGACGCAAATAGGGATTCGAAACTCACGTAGACAGTGTTCCTCAGGGCGTGCAGGCGCGGGAGTATTTACCTTTTAGTAAGTAAATGCCACGTTGCCATGCCATGCCGTGTTGTCTGGTAGAGAATGCCTTGTGGCATTAAGTCCGCCGCCATCACTATTGTACATGAAGTTTAAATAAATAAAGAGGATTTTTCTGAGGTAGACAATTAGACATGTCTGTAAATATGTATAAGTGAAATCCCGATTTTCGCGTTGGCTCGTGATACGCGACATAGATATAAAATAATATGTAATAGTATCCTGCACGTTCCTACTAATATAGATGCGAAAGTTTGAGAGGAAGGATGGATGGATGGATGTTTGTTACTCTTTCACGCAAAAACTGCTGACCGGATTTAGATGAAATTTGGCATGCAAATATTTTATAACCTGGATTAAAACATAGGGTACTTTTTATCCCGGTAGTACGATCCCAAACTCCTCGCGGGCGAAGCCGCGGGCATAAGGTAGTGTTTAATAATGCTCTACTGAAAGTTCCATTTAAATCACATGCGCTTGTTATGCTCGGGTCCATAAAGAAATAACTTTATTGTTTATGGTCTTCATAATTATTTGTTTATTAGATCCAATTGCAATAAGAGTGGTGATAATTTAAACTGTGGACATTTCACATCCAAATTTTTAATCAAAATATTTTTTTTATGATACATTATATTGAACGTTTTATCATATCTATTACATCTAATAAATCTATATTGCGAGCAGTATAAAATAATTGTCGGTGTAAAAAACCAATCATGGGTACATATCATTGCGGTATTCGTCATTTAATCTCGACCTTTTTTTTACCTAGCTAGGAGGTGGTCGACATTGAATTGTAGAAAGATATCTACCTAAATAAACATACTCATATTAGTAGACAATAATAAACGGTGTAACAAGACCCTTAACGAAGCTAAAAGACACTTGTTTTCCCCGTCATTATGTTTTTTTTTTGTTCTAGACCATATACCTGGGACCCTTCTAGTTACGGCGATATTTGGGGTCAAAGTTCCAACTTTTTCACAAGTTTTATTTTAAAGACATGTTTTTAATGTAAGATTTATTTTTTTATTTTGGTGTTCAATCAGTATTTTTGATTGAGATTGAGATTTTTTATATAACAAAGGATTTTTTTTTTGATTTACAGTTAAATACTAGCCCTAATACATATAATAAGTATACGACGCCAGACGCCAAAGCTAATTTGCGATATCGCACAGATGCCAACGTAGAAGTTTTTTAAACTTAAAAACACAGCGCAAGAGTCCAAAGCTTACACAAAATTATTTAAATAAATAATATAGTAAATTTTTTGTTCAACACCAATACTTAGTATTATTTTGCAAAAAGTACGGCTCGTATCCGTCGTTATTATAAGAAAGTCATCTGTCTCAACTTAATTTTGGCATGTAGTACACTGTTCACACACTACTTAAAACTTACGTAAAATATCTGTAACTGTCCCCTATTATTATTGTGCAATAAAACCATTAATCAATAAACAAAACCAACTAGATATTTTTGAGATGATGTTATTCAAACTTCCCCACTGATGTCCAACGTTAGGTATAATCTACACACACTTAACATTCTTCATTATCAAGGCAGCAAGCAGATGAAAAATGTCAAATTCATCATCATTATCTTGGAAATCTCGTAGTTTATCAACTGAAACGTTTTTATTACTCTTTTATCAGTTTCCTTAATGTTCACGTAGATATAAACTTTAGGGGCTTAGATATTTGTACTCTTTTGAAGTAACAAATCAGCTGCGTTTCCACCAGAGATGAGCGAGGATTCGACCATACCAATAGAACACACTTCATTCACCTAGCCTCGCTCAGCGTAGCTCTAGTGGAAACGGCTCAACGGAGCGAGGTTTTTGTGTACAAAACAAGGTAAGAAAGTGTGCGAGGGATGTGTGCTAGGGACGGATGCGAGCAAAAAACGAATCCGTTAACTCTGCACTCTGTTGGAAACGCTCATAACGTTCCATAGCCTGGCTACGCATCCTAGCTCCACCCAGCCACCTTGCACATCTCTGGTGGAAACACAGCCTTAGGGTTTTTCAGTTCTTGACTAAAATTATTCCTCTCGTCATCTGTCACCTGTTTAAATATTTGAATTTACCTACGTACATAAAATGCGAAAAACATTGTAAAATAAATTTAAATTTGTGGCGCATACTACTTGCACCTGTGTTATGCATGTATGCTTTACACGTGCCAGAAATTTTATTTTGCTTGCCAAAAAATGTCCTTGATATTATTTAAAATCATATTGCCCGAAAAGGAGGCATTTTGAGAACACAAGCAAATGTCGAAGACTTTCACGCTATCGTTAGAAAGAAGTCTGCGTCGTTACTCTACAGACTCCGGGTCAGCTCCAACTCCATCCTGAAGACGATAGCTAGGAGATACGACTCCCCTATATTTTGGGCTATAGTTCGTAGGAGCTTCTCGAACAACAAGCTTGTATCTAAATAAATAATAATACGTTGAGTCATTTAGTTTATTTCTCTTTTATTAACCTTCTATGAATTTTGCTTGTCCAAAATAAACGTTTTTTTTTTCTTTTAACAAAATCCAATGTTGGTTGCCGCTGGTATAGGATGAGAAGTCCTGGTAAAACCCTGTAATAGTTGACCAAATCGGGGCATCGAATCCCAAACTCAGCAGTCGTGCGTGTAATATTGAGAGGAATAAAATAAAGAGGAAATCATTGTGGCGGAAAAGTATTCTTTTATTTTTGTTTTTAAAACGTTGCCCCTTACTAGGATTTCTCCTGAATCATGAGTGCGTTTACAATAATTTAAAGTCATCTACACAAACAGCCAGACCCGGAACAACTACCTGTAGGCCATACAAATATATGTCCCGTGCGGGGATCGGACCCGTGGCACGCAGCGCAGCAACCATTCAGTCACTGCGCCAACCGTGTCGTTCATCGTCGTGACCCTCGAGTTGCAAGAATAAGAATAATTTATTTGCTAAAATACAGGTGTTACCAGTTATTAAATACTAAATAATAAAAAAAACCTTGACACATTTTGCACATGAAGCTATACATATGTCTCATAAATAGTTGCGTAATAATCGGTTGTCATGGTACCTGACCATGTGATACCCTTTCCAGGTTTGAGTTTCCTCAGTCCTCCGACTGAGGAAACTGTAGTGATAGTACTGAGTATAAATTGCTATAGAAATAGTTGGACTGGAACATGACACCTTTGAGTATGGTTATATGGTGACTCATGAGATGACAACTATATAAATACGGAAACAGAAGTTATGCTAATAAATAGAGACAAGGACACGAGAATCATGATACCGCCATAATGTCGCACGTCGACAATGTTGTTAAAAATAGACAACTAGTTTAGAAGCAAGTCTAAGTAGAATTTAAATTTTTCGTTAAAATACAAAATATCTGTTTAGATAGATAGCGCTACTACTAAAATAAAAATAACATCGCTATTTTTGTTTCCTATGATGCAAATGTGTGTGTGTTGACACTATTTGAACAATAGAGGAAAATTTAAATTCCCATAAACGATGCTGTGTTTAGCAGTTTTTCACCTTCACGGTCCACTGTTTGTTTACCAACCATGGTATCCACAATTTAAACTGAACAGATTACCTAGGTACCTAACCTACTTGCCCTCCCTTTATGCAGGTGAAGGGCAGTGCCAACTAATAATTTCGGAACAAAACAATTTGCTATCGTCACTGGACGATGAGAGCAAATTATTTTGTTCCGAAATTAACATTTTGAGCGGAATGATCAATTTATGATTTTTTAAATTAGCGCTAAAGTTTAGATAAGCTGTTTAATATTTTCAAAGCTTGAAACAGATTCTATATTGGCAACTAATGTTCATGAAAAATACTTGAATATCGCTTTTCACGTATACTTACTTTTATGAAGTCATGTGCAATAGGCTAGTTGACAAAATTTCAAAATAATATTAAAACGTTACCTATTTCTCTATTTTACCCTAAAAACATATTATTTTTAAAAAAGTCGATCATTTACAATATTTATTTTGCGTTTTAATATGCCGATTTTAATTTACCGCGAAAACGCTTCAGACAGCAACGCTTCTTCTGTCAACGTGAATGACGTCACGCCGTGCCAAACAAACTGAGTGTTTATAGGAGTTATCAGATTTGTTCGTATAACTTTAAATTTTAATTTTAATTTCTTTGGCTCAAACACTTATTCAACCGATTATAGATTATGCCGATGCCTGCTACCTTGATGCTACTGAGGAGCTATTAAATAAGCTTGAGCGCTTGCAAAATTTATGTATTCGCTTTATTTTTGGTCTCCGTAAATGTGACCACGTTTCTCACCTTCGCAAAGAATTCAAGTGGCTCCTAATCCGCCTTCGCAGGAACACTAGGATCCTATGTCTCCTCTTCAATATCCTACACAACCCGTCCTATCCTTCATACCTACTTGCGTGAGCGTTTTTCTTGTGCCCGCCCTACTGACGCACCGTGTAGATCGCACCTTAGATCCCCACCTTAAATCCCATCCTCATAAATCCAGCTATTACTCCTACTCCTTCTCCGTCCATGCTTTTTTTTTTTTTTTTTTCCGGATGGGAAATCATCAAATGACCCCCCCCCCGCTCTGGGCGGAGCGGAAGGGAGTGTCAGACTTGTACTGACTAAAACCTACCCATGTTCCTTCTTTGCCTTTGTGTTCCAGGGCCACGGTATCTCTTTCGAACAGTCCCGCAGCCCTGGCAGCCATCGGCCCTTGCAGACCCCTACTTATTTGCTGACATCTCTTTGAGGCGCGCGTGGAACACGAACGCGCCGTCGGCACGGCCTGTCGACATAAGACGGCCGGACGGCGAGCTAGCCCATAACTCGCCGACCACAGGCCCGCGCCTACGGTGGCCGGGAGCCACCACGTGACCCCCGACGCCCAGGGCGTCTCCAGCGGCGGCTGGGACGTGAGGTTCTTTCCCTCTCACGTCCCGCCACCTCCTTCACTAGCAAGACTGCTTCACAGAAGGTTGTGACGGCTTCCCATTCCCTCTCGCTCCGGACCATGGCTTGAACCAGGGCCCGACGCGAGAGATCGCCGCCGCCAATCGCCGCTACAAGGACACGGCGGTGCTCCGCCCAAGCGGGGCATACCTCTACGGTGTGCTCCACCGTGTCCTCCGAACGATCCTCGCAGTGGAAACACCCGGGCGACTCTCCGTCCATGCTGTAAGGTTGTGGAACTCACTTCCGCCTAGCATTCGTGATTTGATTTGAAGACCATTTCATTATTCAAATCCAGAGTGAAAAAGCATTACCTTTCCTCTCAATTATAATTTATTATATATAAATGTATGTATGTATTTTTATTAGTTTATACATTATGTACCTATTTATATAAGTATATATTAATATTTATTGATATTTGTATTTAATATTTTAGTTTAAATTAGGTATGACACATAGACACCTTATTCTCTTCCGTTTCTACACACTATTGTCTACATTTCTTTTTTTCACTTCTCCTTTTGCAGGTCTGCTGGCAGAAATTTCTTAGGAAATAAGGAGTACCTATGTACTCAAGTATTAAAATGTAATTTTCCTGTGTTACATAAACAGTAAAAATAAAAAAAATAAAAAATAATAAAAGTTTTCAATCCGGTTCGTTCGAGTCTTGTTCAAATGTCACAACAGTAATGGCGTTTGTTTAGCACGGCGTGACGTCACGATTTTCGATTAGCGTTTAATGTCACGTGACCGAGTGCGTATTTTTATCGTTTCTTTTTCTTTAAAAATATTAATAATCCTTATTTTTATAAATAATATTTTAGATATTTTATTTCTATAAATCATAATTGATCATCAGAAAAGCCAATCGTCCCGATTTATTCTTAGTGGACACAAGCCTATTCTTACTAAAATTTTAAATTAATTTCTAAATTAAAATATTGGGTAGATATAGATACGTATGTTTCTGATAATGTCTAGCCTACCTATTTACTTAAATTTACAATTGCGAAGGCAACCATCAGCGTTTGCGGTCTGCTTCTACAAACTGTGGAAATAGTTTAAAACAACGAAAATAAAGACTAATATCAGAATTTATTTAAGTACTTAAATAATAAATAATTCTAGGTTGCTTAACTCAACATCAATCACTATTTTCATCACAAGTCTCCTCGAAATTCGGAGGTTGCAGGTTGCCTAAATTCTTAATAAGTTCGGTGTAAATGTCAATTCCCTTCATGAATATTTCAACATTGTGGTATTCATCTTTAGCGTGGAGTCTTGCGATCGTCTGTGACTTGGTGGTAAACCCAAGGGCTGGTATGCCAAGGTTACGTAGCACCAGCATGTCGGAGGTCGCCGGGCACACCACGGGCGTGATCGGGATACCCCTGAAGTAACATTTAATTATGTTAGTCAATATTTTTTTATCTCGTCTTCAGATAGCGATAACTAATGTGTGAAGACATGTCATCTAGGGTACAAGGCCGATATATTTTGTTGTTTATTTACTGATATTATTACTAACATTTATGTTTACCGGTGGGAACGCAATTTAACTATGTAGTCACTAACTGCCTGCTCTTAAAATCATTCAAACACAAATGATAAATCACCACCGAAATGTTTTAACCCGACTGCGGTGAAGTCCAAAAGGAGGGTAATTAAGTAATTAACGGTTATTGTATTTGAAGTAGCCACTTACGAATTACAACTACAAGAGTAGGCAGTTAGGCAGAGGTGTACGGGATGTCCCTAATAGTACACCCACATTTCGCCAGTTATGTTTTAAGTCCCATGTAATAGGGGGCGAGCCTAATGCCATCAACCGGGCACAAATCCGGTCTCCTCGGCTGCTAATGAGAAATTCCTGATGGTAAACGCAATACCAATTTGCCCGACACGGGAATCGTTCCCAGAACTTCATGCTTAGTAATCGCGATTGCGACCAACGAGTCAGTCACTTTCAAAGTTTAAAGTGCGCACGAAATTAACATCTATTAGCACGCCACTTACATATCGTCCAAGGTATTCTTCAAAGTAACCCAGTAAGGGTTAGAATCGTCTACAACAGTGGCTGCAGACTCTTTTTCTTGTCGGATGTACGATATTTTCGTGTTGTTACCAGCTTCTTGCATCCACGAATCCACCTGAACAGCACAAATGATTTATTATTAGTAGAATATAATGATTATTAGATGCTTTTACCTTATTTTTTTTAGACCTTCTTAGTTCCTGTAATCTTCCAAAACACACATGGGTTTTCGACCTTATTGCAATTTGTATTATATTTTAGAACGTAATGATACGACAAGCGCCATCTATGGGATCTGTGAAGTAATACTAGTACGTAATGTTTCTGCAACAGTTTCCACCGCCGCAGTTCGCTACAAAAGATTTTCTCGGAACTAAAAATTTCGAAGCGCCTCTAGTGACGTTTAGTGCAAATTACCTAATATGACTACCAGCGTCACATTGCTATAAGTTTTCAGAACAAGGTCGTTTTTATGCGTTGGTTCGTTTGTATCCTTTCAAACTATGTCATATTGTTACTAGCACTTCGCCCGCAAAAATTGTGATATCTCGGCCAATGTTCATGATGTAAATAATATAATGTATAGCCTATAGCACCCATGAAAACGTAGCTTTCTGCCAATGCAAAAATTTTTAGAATTGGATCATTAGTTCCAAAGATTCCCCCATACATACAAAGTTACAAACAAATTTTACCTCTTTATAATATTAGTATGGATTAAGTAATGTAAGTTACTTACCAACGACTGTATCTCATCTGCATTTGCTTCCGGGGCCAATCTCATATCGACGACCATTGCCATTTTTGCAGCTATTATATTCGGGGCAAGACCACCCTATAAAATCATTAAAATAATAAATATATGACGTCACATTATCCTAGTTTAAACAAATAATGACCTCTATGGAAATTGCATTCTTGAGGATAAAATGCCTCAACTCTTCGTAATTTTATAGGGAAAAAGACAATCGATAAAGCCTTTGTGGAGCGGAATAAAGGAAAGTTAAATAAGTCAGATAATACGGACAGTGCCCCCTGCACTTGACATTCGAGTCTCTTCCTATGCCCTTGTCAATCATCAGATAATATTTTATCGTGACACGTTCAGAACCTCAGTAGAACTATAATACCGGTTAGCAGATAGCGAATAAACTGTAGTTATCGTTGTAGACATAATTTTATGTGTTGCTAGTAGATACAATAAAGTAAGGTATTGATGCTCTTGGATTGAAAGCCTCACCTGTATTTCAAGTTAGTGTAGTAATGTTAAGTCAGGAAAATTAATTGTTAAGCAATTTGACCACCAACGTAGATACAAATTTTACACAGTTTTTATCATTCTAGGACAGTTGTATGAAATAAAATGACTATAAAACGCAATTGTTAAGCTGCTTAACAATTATTTTCCATGGCAGTACGTATGGTTGGATTGTTGGGCGATTTCTTACACGACACGTCTCGCGCGGTCGTGTGGTAAGCGGATCTCACGTCGCAGGGGTTGGTATGAAATCCGCCCGACCGCGCGGACGAGGGGTGCTCACCGCCTTTCCGCGCGACGCACCGCCAATTCATTTGCTTTGCCACCTGCGCCCGACCGCGCAGACAAGTGGTGTCGTGTGAGTTTCGTCTTACTCTAAACTTACTGTTATCATGTTAATGTTGATACTGTTGAAATCGCTGTAATCAGTAGCATTCTTAGTTTTCATAATTTGTTTCTGTGTCTCTCTGTACGCCATGACAATGTTTATAAATCGATGAGCCTGTAAAATGTAATCATGAATGGTTAGATTGTAGTTTTTGTATGAAAGAAAAAATCATTCGAAAACTGAAACTTCGTACCCAGTCGTAAAACGATTCGTAATATTCGTAGTCTACCGTAGCAGACGCAACGCTAATAACCACACTATTCCCAAACGACTGTAACTCCTGAAAGTCAGAATCAACAGTGGCGACCACCCGAAAAGCACCGAGACAATAAAGCTCGACGAAGTCCCAGAGAAACAATCTAACTGTATTAGATCCCACAAAGAAATTAATCAGAAAAGATTAGCGGAGGAGTAGGAAAACCATAATTTCCACTTCCCTCCATATCAGCAGGAGACTGAACGAAACAAGACTGGGATAAGCCCAGTTGCCTAGCACCACGGATAAATATTATCATAAATGGGTCCTAAGTTGTGAGGTTGGGGTCTAATTTTATAATTTTAACGTGATACATATTATTATCCTATTATGATTCTGCTAAAGCGGTTATTTTAGGCACCCTGTTGTATTTGATTCCAATAACAGGGTAGGTACGGGAAAAACGCTTGAACGCACAGAAATTTGTTCTAGTTGTTACAAGGTCCGTGTAGTAAATAACTCCGGATGTAGCCTGTACACTATCTAACAAAATATTGCGTTCATTCTGCCAAAGACTGCACTCTCAAAAAATATGATGAGCAGATTGTTCATATTCGCAGTCAGATGCCTCGCCTTTTGTCAATTGACAAAAAGGCGAGGCAACAAGCTTGAAGGAAAATAATCCATGCACGCTACTCTAATAATTAAATTACATACTAGGTATTGTAAAGGTTATATTCGTGTACCTTTTCCATAGCACTCTCATCTGGCATTGCAAAACCGTGACCCCCATCACCGTAGACAGTAAACTCCATCTCTAAAAAAAAAAATAACAGACAACTCATTAAAAAAAAAAGTTATGTAAAATAATGATGTCATTCTCAAAGGTCCATAGATAACAGTTCACGAGGGCGAGGCTGTTAACGTTCTCAAGACGTTTCATTGAGTGACTAAGTAATTTATTTATTTATATATTTATTTTAGTACATGGAGGACTTACAGCTAATAAAAACAAACAAAAAGAAAACCATAATCACCAGAAAGCGAATTACAAATCCTCACGTATAGAC
Organism: Noctua janthe; assembly: GCA_910589295.1. Classification (NCBI taxonomy): domain Eukaryota; kingdom Metazoa; phylum Arthropoda; class Insecta; order Lepidoptera; family Noctuidae; genus Noctua; species Noctua janthe. The sequence goes on from OU342561.1 coordinate 9,365,555, forward strand.
TTTGAATAAAAAAGTTATGGTGTGAGCACAAAAACAGAAAATACACCGCTTTAATCAAAATAATAATAGTATTTTACTAATTTAGTGATTCTAAAGGACCAGAATTAAAAGTGACAGTAAGTAGGTACTTACGCCAAGGTCTTCTGTCCACAAACGTCGCGAAAAGCGACTGATCCCTCGATGATAACCCTTCGTCTAAAGCGAATCCAATGTTCATTGATTGAAATGCTTTTGTTTTCACAAACGCTTTTATTCCGTTTGCACCTCCAGTTTCTTCATCTGTAAGCAAAATTATTTTCTCTAGACAAGAGTGGGAGAGAGTTCCAGTATTACTAAGACAGCTCTAAAAGGACTTTGTTAATTCGTGCTTTGAGTTTATTTCATGGGAACAGCAAAACGCGTAAATATACTTTGAACGAACTCTCACCGCTTTTTTTTTTTTTCGGATGGGAAATCATCAAATGACCCCCCCACTCTGGGCGGAGCGGAAGGGAGTGTCAGACTTGTACTGACTAAAACCCATCCATGTTCCTTCTTTGCCTTTCTGTTCCAGGGCCACGGTATCTCTTTCGAACAGTCCCGCTGCCCTGGCAGGCATCGGCCCATGCGGACCAACTCTCATGGCTAGCCTTCTTGGGCTCCTTGCGCTTCGCCCTCACACTATAGTTACTGGATATGACACCCAGAACTTGGTAAGATCTACAGCATAGCTGGCTTATAAGCTGCGCCATTGGGTCGAGTAGGTGTTGAAGGTCATGTTAGTCCCATAGAAAAAGTGGTTCCACACCCTTAAATATGACCACCCCTTTCTTATACACGCGGTTATAAAAGATGTAAAAAGGGTTCTTCCCGTCATTGCGATCATATTTTTGATCTAGCATCTTACTAGTTACAGAGATATTGAAGGTCAAAATCTCAACTTTTTGAAATACTTTTAATTGTGGTAACTTTACTTGTAAAACGTGATTTTTCGCACCGAAATAAAGTTGTTTCCAAGCAATAATTTTTCGCGCAGTATTACTTGATACACCTTAATAAGTAAAACGTTTGTGCAACAAATGGCCAAAACAAAAGTTCATTTCCGTAAGTAAATATATCCGCTATCCATTTTAATTATATTATTACCTGCATTATTTTTATTCATACAAGTCGATCGAGGACATTCATTCTTTGACGTCATTTTACATGTAAAAGGGTTTGAGTCACCGTTAAAATATTATACATTCAAGTTATATATACAACATGTAACGTAATTAACGCACACCCTCAGACACCCCAATTAGTATATTATGTTATAATCATAATACATACACTGAATTTTTAGTTAAAAATTGATTATTGATTGATTTAGTTATACTAATTCCGGAAGAATGTTGTGGTCACAGTACAAATCCACGAACGCAGACAGTCGCACACGTAGGTATGAGGGTCTTGTTAGCCTAGTAGGTATTCGCTCGTATTGTTAACGAGTTTTTACTGTAATTTACGTAGTTTTAATTATTTTTGGGAAAAAAAAAATACCCATAATAAAAATTATAGAAATCGATTCAGTAAACGATTCTGAACAACCTAATTTCAGGATGTGCGTTAATTATGTTACATGTTGTATATTTAGTTAATTGTAATCCATACAGACCTACTACTTAATATTATACATGCGAATGTAATTTTGTCTGTTTGTTACATTTTTACGCCATAACGGATGAATGGATTTGCGATGGACCTTAACCTGGGTACAGGACACCAGCTATTTTTATCCTGGTAAATAATTTCGGACATCCACGGGTGATGCCACAGGAAAAGCTAGTTATAAATATTATTTACAAACCTGGCATTGCAGTAAAATGTAAAGTGCGTGCTAAAGTAACGTTATGTTTTTTGAGTCGTCTAATAGCCTCCATGTATTGTATGCCTACGTCTTTGGTATCCTGTGTACCACGTCCGAATATGTCGCCGTTGGAGTCCATGTGTGCTGCAAAAGGTGGATAGGTCCATTCTCTCTGTAATGAAAATTATTGTAAGCCCTTGCTGTTGTAGGTATAGACGCCTGCACATCAAGCTACCCGAAACTGTCAAATTTTCCCAATCAACTTTGAACCTAATGCTTTAGCGATAAATTAGAAAATCTATTAAGGAAATTTGACAGATTGCTGTGCTAGCTAGATGTGCTAGGTGTCTGTACACAAAAATCATAGTAAAGGCTTGCAGTTCCTTATGTGCGCCAAAATTTTTTTTTTGGGTCTGCTCTTGACGTCAATCTAGTCCAGAGGACAGAGATGAGGTCGAAGATGAAACGAGCTAACCCAAAAGAAGCCTATTAACTCGCGACTTAAATGGATTGGGGTCATATGAACTTGGGAACACCGACGCAGGCAGGGAATTTCACAAACAAGGTACCCGCTATCAAACAATGAATCGCCATCATGTTGGACTATTGATGTTTATCTGGGAATTGACGAGGAAACTTAAAAACAATTGAGGTAAAGGTAAGTACCTATAAAGGCATGGTAACGACGGTTATCAGTAGCTCCAATTATGAGTTCAGTATCCTAACCAGGTTAAGTGGTTTGGACAAGAATGGTGTGGAACGAAATTCTGATTCGAAAACCACTTCATTAAATAAAGTGCTAAATGTGTCTAATACACTGATAATAAACGGGGCCATCTTTCCCAGATATCATAATTACCGATATGCTGAAGCACTACCATCGTTCTGAGAATAGACATCCTAATTTTGGTGGTATGCCAGAAATCGTTGGTATACATTAACATAATTTCAAAATTGATTATAATTAAATTAAGTGACTGGTCGTGGTTCATCATATCCAGATTTAACATTTTAACAAAACATATTACAAGGCAGATGTGAGAGGAAAGGAAGGTGCCGGAAGACCCTCTGTTAGTACATACACTCTGACAGTATTGGTAAAGTTCTTCAGAAAAGACAGGTGCGTATATGAACGTGGTCGACGCAAATGAAAAATGTAAGGATCGTAACAAGTGGCGTTCTGTTATGTCTGCCTCGTTATGTAATATACTATATGACTACAGTGTCTAAGCTGGAGTACATATCTTTAATGTGACTATATTATTTGTCTATAGAATACTGACTGTGCCATTTTTCAAAGGGAAGCCGTTGCTGTCTATCCCCATGGAAAAATTGCGCGAATTTATAAATGTTTGCAGGTACTGTTTTTTAATTCTGCGCCAAATGTCACCTACATGAGAAAATATAGCGGTAACTATGGCTCGGCCGCCGTTCGGTAGCCTGGACGGAGGAACCGTATGACGTCTTAAAGCAGGAGTATTCCAGTGTGGGAAAGAGACAGAGCGATACAGGTTTTCTGGCGGAATCTCTTTCACACACTGTAATTACTCTTGCTTTAAGAGGTCACGGTAGGCCACCTGATATAGTAGCGGTACCTTAATACAAGCCTTCAAGCTTGGCTTGCCCTTATAACCTATTACTTCTTGCCGTATTGATAGCCCCTAGGCACGCCATTGCCAGGTAGCATGTTACCTCATCAACTTTGACGACGTCCATGTGTGTGTTCAGCATGATGCTTGGCAGCGAGGGGTCAGCGCCTTCCAGTGTGGCCACGAATATCGGCTTCCCAGCTGGCGCGTGCACTGCGAATGGTATTCCTAGTTCCGTCGCCTGGCGGGCCCAGAACTCCACGGCATGTTCTGTTAGATGGCAATTAATGGTTGATATAAAGGGTGTAGCAAGACCCTTAAAGAAGACGAAAGGCACTTGTTGCAGTTGCACTTGTTGTAAAAATGATCGCAATGACGGGGAACCGTCATTGCGATAATTTTTTTGTTCTAGACCATACCTGAGAACTGGTATGGTCTGGTAGTTACGGAGATATTGTGGGGTCGAAATTCCAACTTTTTGAAAAGGTTTTTTTTTAATACATGTTAATAATGTAATATTTTTACTTTAAACACCTCCACGAGTTTTTGAGTGCGTTACACGAATCCTAACGTAAAACGTGATTTTTCACCCTAAAAAAAAGTCCCCAGCAATAATTTTTGCGTAAATTACTAAAGTTACTTAGTTTAGTGTAAACAATCAATCAATCAATATCTATATTGTGGATTATAGGTAGGTACATAATACAGGTCTTAAATGTTTCGCCCATTGGGCATACAAGGTATAATGTTAATGCTTAGTTGACGGCACCATGAAGGGTCTGTTTACACCCTGTATAATAGGAGGACTTGATCGTGTTGAGAATTTGTAGTTAAGAATCTCCAAACCTCTACCTTAGCAATAGATATAGGTAGGTACCAAGGGATCTCTTTAAGTAGGTAGGTACTCGACCTTCTAAAAAGGCTAAAGTTGAATTTGTTTCTTTCTCCACTAATTCTCAAATCGGAAAACGACAGTCGGGGAAAATAGGAATAGGTCAGCAAGCTTACTCGACTAGAAATTGGGCGTCACGAACTGTCCTAAGTTGGACCTGCAGTGTTATGAACACTGCAGGTCCAACAAAGGTTAACCGCAAATCACAAAACATTATATCCGTATTATTTTCTACTCTTTGTGCACGGGGTCTTAATTCCGCACAAACACATATATTTCGTAGATAGATCGTAAAGCGATCTCTTCAATCTTTACATATCTGAACGTGTATAATATATCGGAGTTATTTACACAATTAGCCATACCCCCATAATGAAACAAAGCATTTTCGCCACACATCATTATCTTTGAGAACTGACAATAAAGCCAATAATTTACACGCATAATTGTTATTTCAAGAACAAACTGATTATGTGGGGTGAAAAATAAAAGGCAAATAAGTTAATTAATATGTATCTTTCAATGCTGCATGAGTAAGTCAACGACTCACGCAGATTCAGAACAAAAAAAAAAACCTTTTGAAATAAAAAAATAATTGCTACTTACAAATAGCGTTACGGTTGGTTAATCAGCTGTATGTAAGATGCATTCGGATAAAGTTACTCACTTAGCTAGTTACGTAGATATCTGTTATCAGTTGCGGGATGTTTAGCACTATGAACGATAGCAAAGGTCGGGAAGCACACTAATAATTATAGTTGGTGGTCAAAGATCATAAACGTGTCTACTATATCTCTTACAAGTCTGTCACCAGTTTCTGTTTTATCTATTGCAACTGTGCATCAGCATAATCATGTCGTGAGGAAAGTTTTGAGTATGAATGTGGATGGGTATATGAGTAGAGGAAGACCAAAGAAACGATGGATGGACTGTGTAAAGAATGATATGGCAAGAAAGGAGGTGTCTGATGAGATGACGAATAATAGAGAAGTATGGAAGAAGAAGACATGCTGCGCTGACCCCAGATGAATTGGGATAAGGGCAAGAGAATGATGATGATGAACTGTGCATTATAATGTTACCAATCTTATTACCTGTCTATTATTTCTGATTTCGATTGGTTGGTTCAACTTAAGGTCGACAAGGTTTAACTTTCAGGCGCCGAAGTCGCGAGAAATTCCTAGCTCAACTAGACTCAAAGACAATTAAATAAATTAAGTCTGAACAAAAACTTGATTTTTATCTTTTGGTACATAGTAGGTACCTTATATAAAAATGTTCTCACAATAACATATATCTACTACAAAGTTTACATAATATGTATTATTTTTTATGGGTCGTATGTACTCGCGGAGAATAACTAATGCAACTGTCCTATATTGTATTATAATGTAAATGGTACACCACAGACTTACCGCACTATTATTTCTCCCTCTTTCTCTAATCTATCCAAAGGTTGTCTTGAAAAGATCACTTTTCCCATAGTGTCACCCCATGTGTGAAATATCTTCTTTTATATAAATTGAAATTTGTAATAAGGAATTGACAAAATGTATATTTAAGGACAGATACTTAGAGATAGATTAATAAACTAAAATATATTAAGTTAACTATATAAGCTAGTCTTTCAAACAATAATATGTCGACATCGTATCTACCTACATTAAGAAAACAAAACTGTTAACTACTGGACTACACTTTACCTTAGTTATGTATACAACATGTAACATAATTAACGCACATCCTGAAATTAGTTTGTTCAGAATCGTTTACTGAATCGATTTCTATAATTTTTATTATAGGTATTTTTTTTTCCCAAAAATAATTAAAACTACGTAAATTACAGTAAAAACTCGTTAACTCGTTTCGAACGCGAGCGAATACCTACTAGGCTAACAAGACCCTCATACCTACGTGTGCGACTGTCTGCGTTCGTGGATTTGTACTGTGACCACAACATTCTTCCGGAATTAGTATAACTAAATCAATCAATAATCAATGCTCATATATGTTATTCAGTGTATGTATTATGATTATAACATAATATAGTAATTGGGGTGTCTGAGGGTATGCGTTAATTACGTTACATGTTGTATATTCGATAAGTTAACAAAGTAAGTTCTTTTAGAATAAATAAAGAATCTTTAAACCCAAATACACATGCATAATATGGCAGTACGGTACCTACTTGAAGTGTTAAAATTTCCTTCTACCTTTTTTTTCTACCTATTTAAAAAAGCACAAGTTTAAATGTTTATCTACGAAAGCGTACTTACTTATGTTTTCTTCGCTGCTCGTATCAATACGGATGTATTCCCGAAATCTCTTAATTGCACTAAGTTCAAGATACCCTGAATATTTGTTTCGCAATGGTCTAGTATTGCCCTTGTGTATTATAGACAGAAGGCACAGCACAATCAGATACTTGAACATCTTTATTGTTAGCCTGAAACAATATAATACTTCATTTCATTAAGAAGGCTGAAAGAACCTATTCATGGTCCTATACATTTCTAATGACAAATTATGCAAAAGTCGAAAATGTGCGGATGCAAACAAATAGAGTCAAAAGTCTCATTTCCTTTTCTGGCACTAAAACGAAATTAAAAAAGTAAATAACACACAATAGCACTTTTAAATAAATATTTGTATTCATTCATAGGGTCTAATTTGTGTAGAATTATTTATGATAAAATAGTAAATTTAATTTTAACATTATTTAGTTAACAGATAAATCATAAAACGTTAGAGATTGTTACGATTAGCCTCAATTACAATCATTGTTCCATTCTTCAACCAAAAAAAATTTTCAGAGCCTCAGAACTTCCTCAAGAATAAAATAAATCTGTTTTAATTAATTTGAAATCTCTGAAATTATATTTCTATATTTTTTAAAGTACTTAAATAAAAAAATTAAGTTAACCGATCACGTTAATGTGTATATATACATAAATAAAACATTTCTGGAAAAGGGTATGTACTTATAAAGGAAAATAAAAATGCCTACTAATAAGAGCAATGCTTACTCACCTGCCTACTCGTGCCAATTTCCGTAAGTTAATGATCGCAATGTTGCTTGCACTGCACAGTACCTACGTGATATGTTTGTATCGAGCGAATTTTCTATAGGCTGATACTTTGTCGTCACGCATACCGGTCAACCGCCACAAGTTTTCATAATTGAATCCCTTAAAGTTCCAAAGTTCTTTAATTTAACCAAAAATAAACAAAAAGTTAGATTAGTTTAGTTTTTAAAGTTCACATTCACAATCACGATTAGTTTTAACCAAGACCTAAACAACTAGTTTAATTTTACATTATTTTTTTTGAATATTTGAAAATGCGATTGGTCAACACCATCTTAAGGTCGTGAATTTAACACGATTAATGTCAAGAAGGATATCTTATATACATATATTAAAAAGTTATCAGATGTCACCAAAATTATCGTAACACTCTTTTTAACCGACTTTTATTTTAGTTTGCCTTCACGTTGTTCAATTATTTGTGATTTTACAAAAGTAGTTGTAATATAAATGGACTCTCAAAACTCGCACTCAGTACGACATCCGCTTGAATACTGATTGTATTTACAATTAAATGGTTTCATACGCACTACGCACCTACTTAGATCACTGTCAGAGGAGATCAGACACCCTATACTATAATTCCTATTGGTATTTAACCGTAGATGTTGTTATAAAATAATAAACTATATTTTACCAGGGTTTGGGCTAAAAATACTACACAGTTTATTTGCGCGTACATTATTATTTTCTTTATTCATCTTTTAACAAATTCATTACATTTTTAAAAATTAATAATAAAAAAAAAAAAAAAAAAAAAAAAAAAAAACCAGCTAATGCTCGGGGGTTCGCACGCTTGCATTTAATAATTGTCTCACGGGGTCATACTACCGGGATAAAAAGTATCCTATGCGTTAATCTAGGTTATAAACTATCTGTTTGCAAAATTTCATCCAAATTCGTTCATTACTTTTTGCGTGAAATAGTAACAAACATCCATCCATCCATCTTAACAATTTTCGCATTTATAATATTAGTAGGATTCCCACCGGTATCGGTAACAGGGTCCAAGCTACCGGCGCGGCGGTCAGGGCTGCAGAGAGAGGAACCTCCTAACAATACGAACCGTGTCCAGGAGTACCGCTTTCATTTATTTTTATTGACATGTAGAAATAATCTGGCCAAATTGGGTATCATCGACCCGTCTCAAACACAATACCAGTGTGGATACTCTACGGGATATGCCCCACCTCCTCTCTTGCCCATCCTGCACAGCCACCTTCCAGGATTTAAACGAAGTCAACGAAAGGGCTGTGCAGGTGGCTACATGCCAGACTACATGACATTTGAGTCCATAGACAAGGAAACAAGAAGAAGAAGAAGATAACAACCCATCCCTGATACATGTGCAGACACTTTATTTTTCGATCATATCATGCCTATGTTAGAAGTTAGTGTAGAAGTTCAAAATGAGTCAATATTAGTCTCTATTAATACGTGGTAGGTAATCATTACGTTTTTGTAAGCTGTGTTTTTGGTCTCATAAATAAAGAAGATCTAGTGTTAGCATATCTCTTTTTTTTTAAAATGTTCTCTTCCTACAGTCTCGGGTGTATTTCGACGTATTGCCTAAATTCTTAATTAGTTCAGTGTAAATGTCTATTCCTTTGACAAAAGTTTCTACATTCTGGTATTCATCCTTCGCGTGCAGTTTGGGGGTCGTGTTAATCTTAGTGCAGAAGCCAATGGCTGGTATTCCGATGTTGCGTAGTACGAGCATGTCGGATGTAGCTGGTAAGACGACTGGCCTGAATTTTAACACTATTAGGATAAATTCTTAGGTCTTCTAAATTCATCTGCCTAGCCTTTTCCCACACTATATTGGACTGGATTTCTGTCTTGTTAATGGCAATCAGCTCACTCCCTATAACATAGGACTCAAACATAACTGGCAAAATGTGGGTGTACTTATACATCATCAATTCTGCCTAGCCTTTTTCCAGCTATGTTCGGGACGGCTACCAATCTAACCGGATGCAGCTGAATATCAGTATTTTACATGGAGCCACTGCTTATATGACCCCCACGACTTGGTTACTGGGTAATACGAAACCCCTTGGTGATAAAATAATTTCGTGGGAATTAAAATTATGTATCTTACATTTTTGTCAAAGTATCCCGCATGGTAACCCAATAGATGTTGGTTTCGTCGACAGAAGTGATTCCTGATTTCGTCTCACGTCCAATGTACGAGACTTTGGTGCTGTTACCAGCTTCACGCACCCATGAGTTAACCTGAGAAGGAACCAATAATAATACAGATAGTGTAGTAGTAGACAGGAGACAGAAGTGTCTCACTACCTACTCATATGCAGATACAGGGTTCAAGTTGAAGTTCAAGGCTTCCAGCGAATGATCTCGTTCGAGTAAGCATTGCAGTACTGTATTCCAGACATGTTCCGACATGTCAACTGAACACGTACCTACGAAAGTTGCCGACATGCCAGCTTTGGTGTGTAGGTTTCCGAAAGGAGGCAATATATTGTTACCCTTTGTCCTCAAGTTGGGTTTTGGGTAACGCAACTGCAAACCCGTTGTTTTTACTAAAACTCGATCTGCGAACCACCTAAATACGTAACACAGTACCGCAATCCTAATGCATTTTGACAATTCAACTAAATTAATTGCGTTTTTAATGTTATCGAGCAGCGAATTTCTTCAAATACAAAATGTGTTACCTTATTTTTTTTATCATTTCCATGACAAGGAAACTTCCTCATTGACAATATCAACATGTTATCAAAATCATTCAGTCAGTAGGTCTGATAATAAAACAAACCACTCACGAGTCCAATTAGGTTTACTTGCGTATATTTTTAATGATGGTCTTACCACGAACTTCATCAATTCGGGATCGGCATCAGTGGCCAGTCGCATATCAACAATGATCTTGAAAGCTGAAGGTATAATGTTCTCAGCCAAACCACCCTGTAACATAATAAGGTTGGATTTTTTAACGACACCAGATTTGTCGACACTTTACCAAGGTCTCGCTCATTGTTCAGGCTTTATCAAGATCTTGTGTTTATGGTTATTATCTCATGAAGGAATCTATGTATGGAAACTGAAGGGTGTATGGTTAATTTAAGACAATGCTTATTCTACAACATTAGTTTTAGTATATGCGCACTCTAAAACACATATCAAAACTGTGTCATGAAAAATCACAAAGTTATAAGCTTGTTCTGTTACCTGGTTGTCCGCACAAAAACATGGTCACCACGCAGAGCGTCCGCGCGCGCGCCTCCAGCATCGTCTTGAACTCATTGATAATAATAATTTGGCAGTTGGTACCTAAATTATTGCGATAGGTACTTAATATCGCTCGGTGTCCAACTTGTAACTTTTTTAAATATTATTGGTACAAAATTAAAACATGGTTTAAAAATAATTGGAATCGATTCAGTTACTTATTCTGAACAAACTGTATTCAGGTTTCGCATATACTAAAAATAATGTTGTATATACCACTACGTATATCCTAAATTAAAAATGAACTTACATCAATAATGTTAATGTTCAGACTGGTGTACGCGGCAGTACCAGTCGTAGTATTGGACCTTAGGATCTTTATCTGAGTCTCCCTGAAGGCCATGACAGCGTTTATGAATTTATATGCCTGGAAAAAATCATCAGTCCAGTAATATGCAACCAAAAGCCTTAAATAGATATCATGTTTGCAGTTGCGCATTATTTCAAGATCGGGTCGCAGGCAGGAAGCCATTTTTACTTGATACGATCAAAAACTTCGTTGAGTATCCTTGAATTCCTACTTATGACTGACCACAGAGTACTTTTATATTGACTGACAAAAGTAACTTAAAACGTAATCATAAATCAGGTCAACGAAGCTTCGGATTGACTCAAGTTCTGCTGCGGATATTTAAAAAAAACTACTTACATTGTCCATGGCACTACCTTCTGGCATTAAAGAACCATGCCCACCAACACCACGGATTAAAAACTCCATTTCTGTTTAAAAAAAAAACCATTGTTAAGGCCTGCAAAACTATGTAAAAGGTCGTGTGTTTCCACGATGTGATATTTCAGCCCATACAAACCGGAGAATCAAATCTGTAATGTATCTAGGTATGGACCAAAGCTGCCTAAGAAGGCTTACTGAAGCTTGTGATAGGTACGGGTTAGTTTACTTCATTTAAAAATATAAAGACTGCAACTGGTTTCAGGAACTCAATTGAATAAAAAACACTAAGTCCGCTCCGGATGGCCATTTTAGTAAATATTATCTATCACAAATCTACCACTCACAAAATGCGTTTCCATATTTTTTGTTATACAGTAGGTAACAGTAGTAATTTTTACAACCATAAAAAGTTCATTTTCAGCAGAATACACAGTTACCAACATTTATTGAGACCGGTTTCTTATAAGATAAAAAAAAAACTTGATTTCGCTTGTTTTATTGAGTTCTTGAAACTAGTTATTAAATAAACCGCTGACCTCACAAAGCAAGGGTTCTCATTATATTAAAAGGAAAAAAGATACCTCATCAACTTTGATGACGTCCATGTGTGAGTTGAGCATGATGCTGGGCAGCGAGGGGTCGGCTTCCAGTGTGGCCACGAATGTCGGCTTCCCAGCTGGAGCGTACACCGCATAAGGTAAGCCTAGTACTTTCGACTGACGAATCCAGAACTCCACTGCATATTCTATAAAACAAAGGACGATCAACTAAAAACGTGTTTTGAAATTACCTCAAATGAACTTCCATGCGGTTTAAGTAAGCTGTCCTTTGTCCATCAGTGACAAAATAAGCGCTCTATTTAGGTATCCCAGTGGTTTTTACCTCCCAAAAGGACAGGATAGGACAATAATTCTTCGGCAGAAGTCATCCAAGTACCATGTACAGTCATTATAAGGACCACCATCAGCACATAAACGTCCATAAATAACCGTGCTTAGTGCCGTGCAGATCATATATCTTGTAATAAGAGTAAGAAGAAACTAATGTTTACCTACAGCAGCTTGGCGAATACAGGAGGATATCGTCTTGATATCGCCGAAGGTGCACGATTAAAATAAGCACACATTTAAAGAAATATGTAATAAATACCGTTTGAACATATTGTGAAAATAAAATCGTGCGTTTTTCCCTGTATATTTTCCCAAGGTCTGACTTTTGTATACCGACATGCTTTGCATAATGCACGTTTTATAAAAGTGATCAGACATTATTAATTGCTACCTGTGCAGACAAGAACTACAAGAAGTATTATTATAATTATGAATGAATATTCGTTAGAGGAGCTCGTGGCTAAAGAGGAGCTCATGGCTAAATAATAACAGCCGCTCGGGTCGATCTTCAGGTTAAGCCGTGCTTGCCTAGGTTGGTCTGTGGATGGGTGACCACCCATTACTTACCGAGTTTCCTCCGTGCCTCGGAAAGCACGTTAAGCCGTTGGTCCCGGTTGTCATTTGTAGATCTTTGACAGTCGTTAGGTAGTCAATGGCCCGAAAAGTCTGACAACCAGTCTTTCCAAGGGGTACCGTATTACCCAGTATTAACTGGGTTGTGGAGGTCAGATAGGCAGTCGCTCCATGTAAAGTACTGGTATTCAGCTGCATCCGGTTCGACTGGAAGCCGACCCCAACATAGTTGGGAAAAGGCTAGGCAGATGATGATGATGATGAATGAATATTCAATATTGCGAATGCCCAGTGTGGGCGTTGATGCCGCATAGACGACGCGAACGCTTACGGGGTGTCCTGCGTGAACGACGAATACGACGCGACGCGACGCTGCTAACACGACGAACGCGATCAACTCAACGGCATACCCTGCTTGCGGCCTATATGGCAGTCCGCGGCGAGGTGCGGCGTAACGCTTACTTGTTTTGAGGGCGACCAGACGCGACACCACGAACTACGAAATGGTTGAAATGATTGGTTGTAAAAATATTATTTTTCTTTTCTTTCTGTGTTTATTACGTTATTTTTTTTAAAGTCTGTACTTTAAATATGAACTTTCAAGCATAATCGTATTTTACTTCTCCATGATTCGAGAAGTAATGACCAAAATCACGTAGGACATTTGTCGCGTGTAGCATCGCGTCGCATTGCGTCGTGTCGTGTCGCGTCGTATTAGTCGCTCAAGCAGGACACCCCGTTACGCTACGAGTCGCATAGGCGTGCTACGTTGTATTATGCTAGACCAATCTCAGAGTTAAGTACATGTAAGTTAAATACATATAAGTTTTCTAATTAATAATTATAAAAAATATAATTAAATTTCTGTACACAAAAATATTTAAAATTTTTTGTTGATAAAAATGTAATTAGTGTATGTAAGGCAAATGAATAAACGAAAAAAAAAATAATACATCAAAGACGTATTTCTTCGTACCTCCTTAGTTCCTCTTCAATACTAATGCCGCATATTTAAATTAAAAGATTCTATGAACAGATTCAGACATCCTTATTTTTCTGTTTTTAAAAGTAAAAAATAGGTTTTACATTAGATGAGAAAATGTGTCGAAGGTGTAATACATACTTAAGTTTTCTTCTTTGCTCGTGTCTATGCGAAGGTATTCCCTGAATCTGTCCAGAGAACGCAGTTCCAAGTAGTGCTGGTATTTGTTCCTCAGGGGTCCAGCATTACAGCCCATGACGGCGACACACAGCCAAATGATTAAATTCATCGTTTTAACTCGAAAATGGGAGTAGCAAATAAAACTATCTCCGTGCCATGACAAAGTACCTAAACAAAATGCAAAATAAATATTGTTATTACGTAGGCACCTAAATCTTTAGGCTCCATTAACAAACAAAACTGGGCCTGGACCTGTGGACCTGTGTGGTGTAGACCTTCCTATGCTGCAGTATTAACACAACAGGATCAATTAAGCAGAAAAGTACCTAGCTAGGTAGCCTCAATTTAAAGTTATTTTTTGCTACACGCTAGCTATTGCACGCGACCTTCGTTCACGTGAAATTATTATTAAAAAAAAATACTTCCCTTTTTGAATCTGATTTTGTTACCAATTTCAAGGGTTTTAATTTTTTTGCACGGAACCCTAATTCTTATTTTAAACTAAAAGTAGCCTAAATTACCCCGTATAACATCAGCTATCTGCCAGTAAAAGTCCCGTCAAAATCGGTCCAGCGGTTTCGGAGATTTGCTGTTTGAATCGGATTTTGTTAGCAATCTCAAGGGTTTTAGTTTTTTGCACGGAACCCTAATTATTTTCCTAAAATAAAAGTAAGTGAGACCTTAAAACGTCAGCTATCTGCCAAGGACAAGTCCCGTCAAAATCGGTCCAGCCGTTTCGGAAATTAGACGGAACAAACAGACATACAAAAATTTTATTGAACAGAAAAAAAATTGTTATGAGTGCCGTATATATTTTCATATGCATTCAGTAAAAAGCTGTTATTTTGAAATTACAAATAGACACTTCAATTTTATTTAGATATTTGTTTAGATTAGGTACCTATTGTACAGTCACGAGCACCTATATGCTGTATAAACTTTCCTAGAATAAGAAATTTTGCGAGAAATAACGATTGTAACTTGGAGATAGGATCTTTTTCATAAAAATATGAGTTCCAGAATACTACGTACGTAACAACATGATATTTTAATCAGTACAGTAGGAGAAAAACACTTTTAAAAGTCTGTCGTAAAGTGTTTACATATTGGTGCTCGTGACTGTACAAGAATGATTCCAAAAGAAAATCAATATTTAAAAACCTATTAAGTAATTAAGTATGTGGAAGTGGAGCACCCAACTCCAAAACTGGAAACTACTTAGTTTTTGTGTTTTTCAATAGACGTAGCTATTAATAGAAAGCACAAAACTGACTAGAAATAGAAAACAGGTGGCCTACCATGACGTCTTACGGCAGGAGAATTTCAGTGTGGGAAAGAGATGGCATAGATCTGTCTCTTTCCCACGCTGAAATTACTTCTGGTTTAAGACGTCATAGTATTGATTAACATTTATGTAGTTCAGTATTTATTAAGTCAGATAAGACTTAATTGACGCCAAACCTTAATATTGCTTGTAGTGTCCAATTTGCCTGCCAACTTACACTACATTTGAGTAAAAAGATAAGTACAACTATTTTACAAACCTGCCTCTACAGATTATTTTCTAAAAAAATCTACGGAAAATGTTACTGTGAACTTTTCATTCCATTTTTTTTAAAATATTTATTAATGTAACTTTTCGTTGTATTGAAAATCACGTTAATTAACACCATTTTGTCTTTAGGTACGAACACGAGAACTGAATATAATCTTGTTGTGTATTTTAATGTCTAATAAGTAAATTAAAACCCAAGGAAACCTTGATTTTTTTGTAATACCTACATACCTACGTAGATATTATTTTTTTTTTCGTTTATTTATTCCGACGATAAAAATCAAGAGCGATTAAAAAAATAACTTAAGTAGGAGGCAGGTAGCTCTATCCAAGGTTAAACTTGTGTATTATAATTATTGTACTTATTTTTTTATTGAAAATCCAGGTAGGTACGTACCTATATGTATATTTTGTTATACCTACCTTTATATTATACATTGTAAACCAGTACTCCAAGGATTCATGCGTATCCCGCCATCATAGCCGGAATCTGCTGACGTCTCGCTTTGCTAAGTGCAAGGTTGCTCTGGTAGCCAGACATATGGCAGAAGTTACCATAGAGTGTCGTCGTATGAATTATTTTAAGGCTGGTTTTCCACTAGAGATGTACAACTTAGCTAGGCGGTGCGCGGATGTATCGAAGCCGTGAATCGAAGTGTACTTAGCAAAGAAGAACGTGGAGTGTAGCATTAATTTTGCTATTTCCAACAGAGATGTGCTTAGAAAGGAAGAGGGTAGCAAAATGAAGTCGATAATCCTATTTGTGGCCGGACGCCTGCACAGCCTAGTAACCTCGCACGTCCTTGGCAGAAAGGCAACCTTGAGCTCATTAATTTCATCTCATCATTCGATTTGTGGTTCATTTCACGACCGCCACATTGATTAGGTTTGTTCCACGGAATAGAAAAGACTATTTTTCCATTCGGTATTTCAACAGGCAACCTATTTGTAATATGTTTGTGTTTTATGTATTAAGTGTGCTGAAATAGTACATTTTTATTAAGTGGGGAAACTTTGTTATTGCATTCGAGGCGGAATTAGCAACCGAGCTGCAGGCGAGGGTGTTATGGAGCCGAGAACTGCAGTAACAAATCCCCACGCGTATCAAACGACGTTTTTCAATACACTTTCGAAGAAATAAAATATTAGAACCGAAAGTATTCTTGTTAGAAATTTTTAGGAAACTATGATTTTATTTGCTTTTTTTCCGCGTTTTGCTTTCGCCAGGTTAAAAAAGAAGCATAAAGAAGTATAATGCCGCAAAACAGCCTAATATGAAAAACAGAAAATTCAAATATTTTTGAATTTAGAACGTTTTTGTTCTCGGCTCCATAATACCCTCGCTTGCAGCTCGGGTGTTAATTCCGCCTCGAATGCAATAACTAAGTTTCCCCACTTATATCAAAATATACTGTTTCATTCCGTAAGCAGAAGAGTGAAGGTCGGCTTTAGGCCACAGCTTAGGCGGGATCTTAACACTATTAAGGAGTCATTGTGACCGATTTTCGGCAAGTGGAAGTTTTTAAGTGACCGTTTTAAATAAGTATTTAGTTTACCTTTCAGTGTACTTAAATTCAAAATCCTAAGATAGTTTAGGGTAGTGGAATAAGATTCAAACAAAAATACCAAAAAAAACGTAATCTATCCTTATATTAATATAATAACTATTACTACATTCACGCAATCATTCTTTAATAGACGAATTATTGTCTTTCTCATCGCCGAATTCTTCAAGCGACACTATGTTGGCTTGTCCTTCTAACGGCAGATCTTTGTAACCTTCGACCTCGTCTATGGCGGAGTAAACAGCTTTCTTTTCGATCTTTGCTAGAATCTTCTTGTCGTGAAATGAATGGTTGTGGAGGTTAGCCCTGTTGACAAAAATGGTAATTAGTTTCACAGATTTCGAGAGGTTCTAGTCTTAGGCTAAGATCCATAGGAGCTTACATTAAGTAGTAACAGTTCATACTAAAATGCGCCCTATTCGAAGTTTACGTGTAATATCCCTATAAGCGACTGTTATCTGGTGATTCATACAAATATGAACTTTAACGTTATATGGATAAGGTTCGTATGAAACGGTACTATACTTAACTTGAGTAAAGTCAAATTTCGCTTAAATTATCTCAGCCTGCAACTTAGATTATTCCGGCTGGCTGATTATTGCCGTGGGACAATTGTGAAAAATTTAATAAGCTCTGACACATTTCGCTTGGTTTCCTCATACATTAGCTGAGTAGGCGGAGCATATATTTACAGGCTGGAACTCAAATCACAGCAATTAATCACTCTAAATAAGTAGTAAAACATGTGGAAGTGTTAACAAACTCGTAACGATTCTTGTGGAACTCTATCCGGCAACAAGTCAAGCTTGTAGTTCAGAAGCTAAACTCTCGTGCCATAAAACAGTATACTGGTTTCCTAATTAATACAGTTAAGTAAAGCCATTCCACTACAGAGCACAGAGACATCTCGGCCGCTGCTAGAGCTAGCGTTGTAAACTCTTTCCATTCAAACCAAAATCGCCAGCATCATCTGCCTAGCCTTTTCCCAACTGTTTTGCGGTTATACATGAAAACCTGTGTGTTTGTATCCACTGACCTGTTGAGTACGACATTGCCCTTAGTAACCAAGAAGGCTGTACACTTATTGTTTCTGTAGTCCACACAGCGCCACCTCCTCAGACCGGCGCGCGAGGTCGTCGAATGCAGGTTGTATATGTATCTATTTAATATCACTTGCAGCGAGCCTCGTATTGATACCGTGAATTGTAGGTTTGATGATGACGCTGTAAACAAATTAAATCTGTATGAGAAGAATAGCATAATTACAATATTCTCCAAGCAGAACAATTCAAGATGTTAGTTACTGTCCAAATATATTGTCTTAAGGTCATAGCACACATATGAACTGAAAACTGGAACTGGAAAGGGATCGTTACCGTATGGCCTTTCGCCTCGCCGTCAAACAGGCGTCAACCTAACGTAAGCACGTAACCAAAGCGGATCAGCAGCTCCGATACGTCGAATCGGCTACGACGCCGCGTTTACGGCTCGCCGACTGCTGGTTGACCTGGCTGGCACTAGATCAGTTTGAATCCGAACGTGAAGTGTGGCGTACGGTTATGTCTCGGTTCCCTATACGCGAGATGGCTATCATAGCCATAGCACTGGACGAAGAGGGAAAAGAACATAGAAGAGACGTAAGCGCGGGGACGACGAGCCGTAAGCGCGGGAACTGCAAGTTGACCAACCGTACCGCGGTGCGTGAGCTGGTCCCGAGGTGAGGCTGGTTACGATTCCGATTAGTGTGCGTTGCAGTAGGGAGTTTCATAGTAAGAATACTGAATGGCTCGACTTGATACGGTGACGGTCCCTTTCAGAGTTGATGTGTGCTGCGACCTTTATTCTCATTCCTGAATCACAGGCTCACTTTACGTACAGTAACCGACGCAACGACAGGTTGTCGTTGCGTCGGTACGTACTGATACTGTCAGCCTGCGACATCCCACTGCTGGGCAAAGGCCTAATGAGAATCACTGATCGTTGGGTTTGTCCAACTCGGTTTCTGGCTGACTCAGGGCTCCATATCATGGTTATTTTGGCTCACAGCTTATCGGGCATACCGCCGTTTTAGCGTAACCAGCGAAAAAATTAAAACAGTCAAATAAGAACGACTTACTTTTATCTTTACTATTATCTCGAGCAAGGTTAGCTTTAGAGTCAGCCGATTTGAAGTCCATGTCGTCATCATCGTCCTGAGTGCCGGATTCGTCCATGAGATCACTGAAGTCGTGCTGGTGCTGATGTTCGCCTTGGTGCGTACTGACTGGTGCGTTTACGGTCACAGGTAGATTTATAGAAGAAATTGATGGTAGCGTACTTGTCCTGGATAAATGTATTAAATATTAGAAATTAATATGTATTTGAATGTGAAGGTGCATCCACAACAAAGTTAGTTAGAAGTGTATACATTTGAAATGGGATCGAAAGATAATAAAATGAGTTATAGAAAAATCTGTGGTTATTTAAAGTTTTTTAAATTGTTATCATGTGAAGCTAAATAAAAGGTAACTTCGGTGTACCTTGACTGACTTGAAGTTAGCGAATAAATCTGTTTTATCTCATTAATCTACTTAGTATGGTAAAGATCGTTGATAGACTGGTCGCAAGCACTTCTGCTGAGAATTAAGTCCTGGGTTTGATTCCCGAGTCGGGCAGTGGCAGGAATTTCTCGTTAGTAGCCTGAAGTCTGGATTTGATGAAAATAGGCTCGCCCCATATTGCAGGGGATTTTAAACATAAATGGCGAAATGAAGGTTTACTTAAAGTCACCTCTGCCTAGCCCTTAAAGGAAAACAGGCTTAATATTATGTTTCGAAGTTAATTAATTACTTTTTGTCATGTAAACTTACATAGATTGCTCCGATTTTATAAAAACTTTCCTTGCTGATGTAGGTATATTGACCTGAAAAAATAATAGATAGAATCACTATTACTTCAGTTTTTTTTTAATTTAGTCATCATGAAAGGAAGAATTATCACCAGAATTGTCAATTAGAATTTTGAATTACAAAGGAATCTCATCTAGAGTAATGCATGCAATGCATAGAATTTGATAATTGCTCAACTTCAAATTCTCATTCAGATTAAATTCAGAAGTGGGATGTGGATGTGGGCTTTGTTTTGAATTTTATTATTAGGTATTATGCTTACCTGTGGAACACCAGGTTGAGATACCTGTGTGCCCATCTTGTCTGAAATAGGGCCACCACTTATTCTCTTCATGGCAGTGACATGGCATATTTCAGTGTCATCCAACTGTGGCATGTTTCCTGCCACTCTGACTGGCAGACTATGTTGGGCTGTACCCTGCAACAGGTAGATTTATGGTATTACAACGCATTAATGGTAAGATAAATAGAATAAAAATGTCAAGTACTACACAAAATAGGATACATAATCGGTTCCCAATGTTATTGGATTTTTCTGTCAGATTTTTCTGAACCAGGAAACTGGATTTGTGTCTTGTTAATGGCAATCAGCTCACTCCCTATAACATATGACTCAAACATAACTGGCAAAATGTGGGTGTACTTATACATCATCAGTATTCTGCCTTGCCTTTTTCCAACTATGTTGGGGTTGGCTTCCAGTCTAACCAGTTGCAGCTGGATATCTAACCTCCACAACCCAGTTAGTACTAGGTAATACAATACCTCTTAATAAAACTGGTTGTCAGACTTGGGCCACTACCTGCAACAACTGCCCAAGTTCTATAAAGGACAGCCGGGAGCAACTGCATAACGTGCTTTCCGAGGCATGAAAGAAACTCGGTATGTAATAGGTGGTCACCCCTCCACCGAGCAAGACCAACCTAGGCTACACGGCTTAACATGAAGATCGACCCGAGCGGCTGTTATTATTTTGTAATAAGCTCCTCCATGTGGGTGTATTTTTTACGTATACGCATAATAATAATGTCTGCGAACCACCAGGGGAGTGAATTTATGTTTTGTTTTATTTTCTGGTTGCAACATTAAACTATCTAACCAGGGATAAACTATGAAGTCAAGCAATACTCACAATATTCTCAAGTCCCTTGATGTGTAGTGACTTAGCCGTTTCTGCAAAGGATGAAAGGCAATCAGCTGGTACTACAACCTCACCTGTATAAATGTATTCTAGTAGCAAACACAGTGAGCGATGTGCAACATTCTGAAAAATATATTAGCACTCTTATTAGACCAGTCTTTGTAACATCATAACAACGTCTTAGGCATTTCTATAGTCAGTGCCATGCAGTTGACAAAAACTCTTGACTCTAGAACCCTACCCAGGGTGCTCAGGCTCCTAGTTGGTTATTAAAAGTCACAATTATTTGTATATATTGCAATACAGCTTTGACTTTTTTTCTATTTACTTGTCATATAGAATTTTTCCTTTATATCATAAGTTTTCAATCATACTCAGCATGAAGTGGTAGAAATAATTATTGGCACCCATGGTAGTAATTAGGTTATTTTGTTACAACTTTTGAGATCTTTTTTTTTCAACAGAGATAAATGTATATTTGTTTATATGATTAGGAATGCATTTAGCCATACAACATACAAATTTCAGAGCAAAATACCAGGTTCGAGTAGGCATTAGATCTACTTATTTGAAGACTGGCCCTAGACCGTACTTTAAAGTAATAAAAATTGGCCTACTTTGACTAACAATTTTGCCAAATGTTAAATGGCATACTCAGGGTTAAAGCACTTCAAGTACATTAAGTACTTTTAATCATACTTCATTGTAATGAGCAGATAAGCAAATCATAATAATATAATTAAATGCTTGATATAACCAACATAAATTAAACTAAAGGATTTCAGTTATATCATTTAGCACTAATAGAAACAAACAATATGATTACTCACCAGTAGCTTATATACAAGTATAAAGAAAAAATTAAAGTGTCAAGGAGTTAAAATCAAATCATGTTCAGAGTAATATTACTTACATTAAGGAATATAACTGGATGTTGACAAGGTGCTGAAGTGATAAGGTCCTTGAGATAAGGGCTTGCCAGCGCCACTAATACTTGGTGAACTTTCACAAAATGCCCATCAGCAGCTATAGTCATGTCTACAAACTCTCCATTCTGAAATATATACGAACACAATTTTATTAAACCAAGTAATGTTCAGTCAAATAATATCGGGTACATTGTGGACGTGGTATCAGAAGTTTAAATGAATGTCTACATACTTAAATAGTCTATCTTACCTGTTGTAAAGCACTGAATCCACTGCAAATGCTGGATTTGTACGAATCCCAGGACAGCGAAAACTGTGACTGAACCATCTTGTTTGGAATAAAAACTTATGTTCAATAAACTTAATTCTAATCAGTTATCAAGTACATAGAGTAACTAAACAATGCTAAACAACAACCAACAACTAAACAAGTTTTAGATAATTTGTTGTTTATAACAAAATAAACACTCTCTTCTACACTCGAAAAACTGCCACAGACTAAAAATATCAAAATAACCATAAACAACTGTCACTCATGTCACTGTCAGTCATGAGTGTCGTGACTACTGGGAAGTTAGCAATAAGGCGTACATTCACTGTTTCGACGCGCTTACAGGTATGTATTTTCATTCCCAACATGCGGGTGCAATTGCACCCTCCTGTCAGGCGCAGATACAGCATTTCGTTTAGGGGGGGCAATTTTTGTGTGATTTTACCTATCTTCCAGAAAACAACAAAATAACTTTTGATAATTAATGGAACTTTGCGTTACTTTGCGGAAATCCTTGATATACAACAAGAATATTTAGTTTTAATCCTGCCAAATTACACCCATTGCCCCCTTCGTATCCGCGCCTGCCTCCTGTCGGAAAAGAAAATATACACCGTGACTTTTTAGTCGTCTTATAAAGGTCGTCCACTCACCCGACCGGTCGGCGGTTGGTGTTGTACCCGACATAAAATAGCTCTAGGCACGATTTTTTTTATCTTCCATAATAAGCACAAAGAAAAATAATAATAAAAAATTCGAATAAAATTATGTTAATGTGTCAAACGGGAGAACATTACCTACCCAGCACTCGAGTCCAGTAGATCATCGCTCGCAACAGGTCTTAACTACGTCATAATACTGAATAATATTTTTATTTTTAAATTATTAAAATCTCATAAAACCCTATTATAATCCTATTTTTTTTAATGAATGTTTAGTATTCATTGGATATATGAAGTGGGCTGCCGTTGTAAGACGATTAGAAAGTCACGGTGTATAGAAAAGATTTCGATTTTTATACTATGTGTATAAGTGTGTTAATAAAGACATAAGGTGTCTAGGCTGCTGTCTTGTCCACCATCTTGTCAATCAATTTAGTGTCCTCCTTTACTCTTTTTCTGTGAACACAGCTTGCACAGGCCTACGCCTCGTGTTTTCCATCGTCAGGGCCGTAGGCAAGGGGTGGGTGCGAAATCTCTGGCAACTATAGAGAAATAAATCTATTCGAGACGGAAAGCAAATATTTTCGAGCTTGCTCGTACTTATTTTGTTTCTGTAAACTAGAATTACCTAATTTATCCGAGAATATCCTAAATTATTCGAGCTCGTTTCTCTCGTTCAGAAATCTTAAGTGTCCTTTGCGTTCATATACCTTATAAAACAAAAGAAAACCTATCAATTTCGAGGTGGGTGTTACAATTTTCAAGCTCGCTACGCCCTTTTGATATTTTTTTTTTTTCGATTGATGGGCTTTTCTGTATAAATCGTCAAAATTACTCATTGTTCAAATTGACAAATGAAAATCTAACATATCAGAAGTGGAGTGCAAAAAGTTTCAAGCTGTTTTCATGGAACTGAAGATGCACCCCCTGGAAATAGTTCTGCCGGCGTCGGCACCCATGATCGTGGGTTTAACCGTGGTATTGTGTGCGTTACGATCGCTCGGCCAAGTTATCAAAACAGAAAAAAAAACTTCGCCAAAAAATTTCTCGAAATTTGTCAAAATCGAAGAGTACAAACCAAAAATTTGTCAAAGTAGAAATAAAGAAGTTATAAGGGTTTTAAGTTGGCCGCGCGAACGTAACGTGGAGGATTGCGCGGCCATGGATATCTCAGCAACTACTTGGGTTAGAGATCTAATTCTTTTTGTCAATTGAAGATTGAATTTGTCAAAAATTGTCGAAAAAAGAATTATAAGCTCTGGATCAATATTTTATGAAATATTCACCTTGGAAGTTATGGCCGCGCAATCCTCCACTTGTTTCTTTATTGTTGATTATTTCTTTAAACCTAAGACTTCATACATTAAAACTGTTACAAGAAGAAAGGTTTTAATTTGTCAAAACTAACGAAAGCAATAAATACTACTAAAGTTTTGTTAAACAGACGAAATAAGTCCAAAACAAAAAGTCCGTGGCCGTGGCCGTGGATCGAAACGTTACTTTGTACGCCGATATCTCATTACCTTTAATTGCTAGGATTTCGGTGTGAACATCCATTTATTCGGCATTTTAACCTCATTAGAATGACATATCGTTTTAGCTTCAGAACAATTTACAACGCGTGTAATCTTAAAAATCATGTTTTCTCATACAACGTTCGAGCATGGGAACCATAATTTCGATTTGATTTGAGAATACCTCTAACTGGCGAATATAATATTACTTAATTAATCTTTATATTTTTGTTAATTTTGCAAGCTGTGATGAATAAATAATATAAAAATAAATAAATAATTTCGTGTCTGAACGAGCCCTTAGCTTCATGTGAATGCTATTAATAAAACCAACTATCAATAGAGTGTCACTTACTTACAATTTAAATCGTTGAATGAGCAAAGGAATCGTGATGACGTCATCAGCCTAAAAACTTATTTCCTTTTTTTTCGTGCGTTGATACTCTTGCAACATCACATCTTCCAAGCTCATCGTGCAGTGCAGGCGCTGCCGCTGCGGCTGCAGAGAACCTCAAGCGGCGTAAATATAGAAACCTTTGTGGAAACTATATTTTCGAGCCGTTTGGGGTTGAAACTCTGGGATCGTGGGGTCTGAGTGCTCATAGCCTATAGATGGAAATTTCAAAACGCCTAGTTGACGCTTCCCGTCACCCAAGGGCTTTTTATTTTTTTATTTTATTGTCGATGGGTAATCATCAAATGACCCCCCCACTCTGGGCGGAGCGGAAGGGAGTGTCATACTTATACTGACTAAAACCCATCCATGTTCCTTCTTTGCCCTTTGTGTTCCAGGGCCGCGGTATCTCTTTCGAACAGTCCCGCAGCCCTGGCAGGAATCGGCACACGCGGACCCCTACTCGGTTGCTGACATCTCTTTGAGGCGCGCGTAGAACACGAACGCGCCGTCGACACGGCTTGTCGTTATAAGACGGCCGGACGGCGAGCTAGCCCATAACTAGCCGTCCACAGGCCCGCGTCTACGGTGGACGGGAGCCACGACGTGATCCCCGACGCCCAGGGCGTCTCCCGCGGCGGCTCGGACGTGAGGTTCTTTCCCTCTCACGTCCCGCCACCTCCTTCACTAGCATGACTGCTTCGCAGAAGGTGGGCTTCCCATTCCCTCTCGCTCCGGACCACGGCTTCAACCAGGGCCGAATGCGAGAGATCGCCGCCGCCAATCGCTCACCCAAGGGCTGGCTTTTACCTTGGCCTAAGGCTAAGTATTGCCATACAACGTGGCAACGCCGCCAGTCTCTCGGGCACATTACCAGTTGACAGCGTTTTTCGATGCCCTTTTATAGTTCGTTGTTAGTTTTTCTTATTTTAGTTTATTTAAGTTTTTATTTAATAATGTACCACACTTGACTAAAAAAGGTTAGATTTTTAGACAAAGCTCATTATTGAAATATACAAGGTTTTTATTTAATAATAATACATTTTGCAGATTGAGCTAGAATGTTGTCCAATATAATTGCTAGTCTCCAGTTAGAGGTATTCCCAAATCAAGTCGAAATTATGGTTACCCTGCTCGAAAGTTGTATGAGAAAACATAATTTTTAAGATTACACGCGTTGTATACTGTTCTGAGGCTAAAACGATATGTCATTCTAATGAGGTTAAAATGCCGAATAAATGGATGATTACACCGAAATCCTAGCGATTATAGATAATGAGATATCAGCGTACAAAGTAACGTTCCGATCGCACGGCCACGTACTTTTTGTTTTGGACTTATTTCGTCTGTTTAACAAAACTTTAGTAGTATTTAATGCTTTCGTTAGTTTTGACAAACTAAGACCTTTCTTTTTGTAACTGTTTTAATGTATGAAGTCTTAGGTTTAAAAAATAATCAACAATAAAGAAACAACAAGTGGAGGATTGCGCGGCTATAACTTCCAAGCTGAATATTTCGTAAAATATTGATCCAGAGCTTATAATTCTTTTTTCGACAATTTTTGACAAATTCAATCTTCAATTGACAAAAAGAATTAGATCTCTAACCCTTGCTGAGATATCCATGGCCGTGCAATCCTCCACGTTACGTTCGCGCGGCCAACTTAAAATCCTTATAACTTCTTTATTTCTACTTTGACAAATTTTTTGGCGAAGTTTTTTTCTGTTTTGATAACTTGGCGGAGCAATCGTAACGCACACGTGGTATTAGGTTCTTTTTGCTTCATACAGAGATGAGAATGAGTTAACTATTTCATGAAAAAGTCATTCAATGGGGTTAAATGAACTTAGAGGGTTGTATTGATGATTTAAATGAGTAGGTATAATTCTGTAACTACATTTACGTATTATTTGTGCGAATCATATTGTCATTAACATATATAACCTGACCCTCACTGACCTGCAAATTGCATGAATGCAAATGTGCGAAACTGCAAATGTAAGAAAATTTTTGAATTTCGCAAGCTGCATGTTGTATGTTGATTAATAAAATATGATTTGCGGCCTCGCAATTTGACGTATGGCAACCCTACACAAATGCATGTTATATGCGTGGAGATAGCCTTTTGTGTAGTTATTTATGTAATATTTCGTATGTTATGTTTAAGTCCTATGTAATAGTGGGGGGGGGGGGGGCTATTGCCATCAGTCGAGCATAAGTCCAAGCTCTGTGGCTGCTACTGAGAAATTTCTGATGGAAAAATTCCAGAACACTGCCCGACCTAGAATCGAACTAAGGACCCAATGCTCAGCAGTCGCGCTTGGGACCACTAGACCAACGAGGCAGTCTTCAAATAAAAAGTGTGACAATTGAATATTATTTAATTCGATACAGTAAATTAAACCACATTATCTTATTCTAAGAATTAATATCAACCACGCCGCTCTGGGCCCGGTCGGAGGTTTCGGCCCTCTCTCAAAGAGGAAGCCATTAAAGTCTATGTTTATGTTATTAGAAGATTGTACCCGATCTTGTCTCACATTAAGTTGAGTGCACAACTTCTGTCAAAGATCGCCTTCAGTTTCTCTATACCATTTGTGTCGTAGCGCAAGTAATTGATGAAACACTCAGTTTCTATAGAAAGTGTTGACTATGCAGCCTCTAGAAGCGGCCACCAAAGAAGAGCGTTTTCTTTTCTTAACTCTCGGACGTTTTTCTGTAACTGATTCTTCAGCTTGTGATGACGTAGTAAATACTTTCTTCGATTTAAATTTTCTCAGTATTTTAGTGTCATGGTCGGTGTGAATGTGATCTTCTGACCTGTGAATTATAATTTTTATATTATACTTACATACTTCTCTACTGTCAAATTCCTTGTCTAGTAAATTGTTATATGTTACTCCCGGGAGTCACACGTGTGAATATAAATTGATGCATTAAATACGTTATGTCTATTGTCCTCATAGAATAAAAAGAATATTTCTGTGGCTTGGCATAAAAAACAAAAAGCTGATGTATGCACGGCGGCACATGAAGCTTTGTATGGATTACCTTTACAATGAGAGATCTGCATAAACCGGTTTTGTAAAGCTTGATTGGCCTTCGTGCGTACAGACGGCGACCAATCAAGCTATACAAAACCAGTTTATGCGGATCTCTCATTCTACAAAGAAAAGCGAGCCCATGTTATACTGGAAATGTATAGCTTGATGTGTCGCCGTGTGTATACAGGGTTTTACACTAGCCCGCAATGGTTGCTACATGCATACAATGTATTTTAGTTTGAATTTCTATATACTTTCTTATCTTCATGGGCTGTGCAAACGTTGGTCCCGCTGCGAGCTAATCAACGCGTAGCCGGCTTATCTAAAAACGTTTTGTTTAGAATTTTCTATTACCTGTTGATGATATTGTCGTCGTCCGTATCAATAATAGCTGGACAACGCAGTTTCCTGTAGTCTATGCATCGCCAACGCCGCTTACGACCGCCACATGAATGATGATGGCAATAGTACATGAACCGGTTCACTAATAATTGCAATGAACCACGTTCAGAAATTGAGTAATGTTGTGCTTTGTCTGTAATAAATGTTGCTATTTAACAAACTGCAATAAATGAAAACTCTGATTTGATTAAGATACTAAACAATCAATGTGACTATTATATAAAACCTTTGCACTACAATATTTTTACAACATCATTCTTTCTTTCCCTGTCATCTTCAAACAATTGACACTAAACACAACAATTAAGGACATTGAACTCATTCAGTGATTTGTAGTGCAAGCAGTTAAATAAACTCATTCCTATTTTTCTGCGACTGAGAGGGAACATGGGAACAACATATTAGCAAAATGGATGACCATTTGTAAAAAAAATTTTTTTTTTTTTTGTCTTTTGTCCAAGAACTGGCAAAAGGAACGTGGGTCGTCCGGCAGCGAGATGGGCAGACGATATAGTTGCCATAGGGGGAAAAACAGAGGCTCGCACACCGGGGAGATTGGCACAAGAAAGGAGAGGCAGTGGGTGAGTTCGGGCTGTAGATGATGATGCCTACATACCTCTATCCCGTATGTTAGGTGGTATGGGTTTATCAATGGAATGTGCACTTGGAGGTATTTCTTTTTCTTTGTTATTCCAATTCACTGTTATGTTCTGGCAGTTTTGATCACTGTTTAGAGTTTTATTTTGTTTTTTTTTTATATCACCATGTGGACTACTTAATTCGCAATCAGACAGAGGTGGAAAAGGTTCCTGCTCGCAGTTATTTTCATCGTCAACTACATTTGCATCAGTCAGGACTCGATAATTCATTAAATCAGTATCAAGAAGCTGTGTCGCTTGCTTTATGGTACTGTTTTCATTTGGTATAACTTCCACATTAAAGTTGTCACTGCTAATTGTAATATGTGCTGCAAAATTGTTTTCAGGTGGTTGCGGCGGTGGTTCTTCAAGTCTGGAAAGATAAATAATGAAATATGTAGGTATAGGTTAAGAAATGCGAGTGGCCCGTAACATCTTCAAGGCTCGGCTAAAATGGTGCCAAAAAAACCAGGAGCAAATAAAGATGGATACGATTGCAAAAGCAAGAGCAACAAATAATTTTGCTAAGTTTTGGAAGTCCACGAGTAGGCTTGATATTAAGCCTGGCCTGTCTGTGAATGTCGGTGGGAGGAGCCATCCGGGGGAGATTGCAAATATGTTCAAGGAACATTTTACAGTGCAGTCTCCTCTGGGTCCCTCAGTTGGTGTGATCAATGCTGGGCCTGAAATGACCGGAGTGAATTCTTTAATGTTCTTTTCGGCCAGACAAGTTGCAACAGTCATTGAAAATATGAGCAGAGGCAAATCTCCCGGCCATGACGGGCTCAGTATTGAGCATTTTAAGTTTGCTGGGGTTCATCTGCCAAGGGTTTTGTCGCTATTTTACACCATGTGCCTAAGTCACTCTTACTTGCCCGCAGGACTAATGAAAACACTGGTGGTCCCCATAATTAAGAATAGGACGGGCGACATTTCAGATAAGTCGAACTATCGACCTATATCTCTCGCAACCACAATGGCAAAAGTACTGGACGGTATGATTGATTCTAGCTTGAAGGAATGTCTATCCGTGCATGACTCACAGTTCGGGTTTCAACATGGACTGTCAACGGAAAGCGCCACAGTAAGTCTCAAGCATACGGTCCAGTATTACACTGATCGAAGGATATACGCCTGTTTTCTGGATCTCTCCAGAGCTTTCGATCTGGTGAATTATGATGTACTCTGGAGAGAGCTTGAAGATAGGGGCGTATCGGTAGGTGTCCTCAGGATCCTACAGTATTAGTATGGGAACCAAGAAAATGTTGTTAGGTGGTCCAATGCACTCTCTGGGACTTATAGGTTAGAATGCGGTGTGAGGCAGGGTGGTCTGCCCTCCCCTAGGCTATTTAGCACATATATAAACGGCCTAATCGTGGATCTCAGCAATATGCGAGTCGGATGTAGCGTCCATGGTGTAAAAATAAATAGTGTCAGCTACGCTGATGACATGGCGTTGCTGGCACCGACGGCAGGTGCTGTAAACAAAATGCTGCGGGTCTGTCAGGCGTATGCTGCCTCGCACGGACTTATTTATAACGTCAAGAAGTGCGAATACATTGTCTTTAAGGCCGGCGGTGAATGCCCAGATACTATACCTGACATTACCCTAAACGGCTTGAACGTCAAAAGAGTGACAACATTCAAATATCTAGGGCATCTTCTCGCCGACGACCTTAAGGACAATGTTGACATTGAAAGGGAGCGTAGGGCACTGGCGGTCCGAGGTAGCATGTTGGCCCGAAGATTCGCTCGGTGTGGCAGTCAAGTAAAAGTAACACTGTTTAAGGCATATTGCCAGAGCTTTTACACGGGGAATCTTTGGGTCAACTATACCAAAAGAACGCTGGATGGCCTACGCGTTCAGTATAATAATATTTTTAGGATGCTGTTGGGACTGCCTCGATGGTGCAGCGCTTCTGCGATGTTTACGCAAAACCGAACTGACGGCTTCCATGCCGTCATTCGCAAGAAAACCGCGTCGCTGTTGTCAAGGCTGCGGGCGAGTGGCAACAGCATTCTTAAAACTGTGGCGGAGAGTATCGACTCTCCGATTATTAAAGGTTTTGTGAGAAGGACAATCACTCAACATTAATTTGGGGTTGTCCTTTTCACAATACTATCTATTCTGTGTCTCTATTTTAGTTTAAGTACTAACACTAGTAATAAGTTATTTTATTGTTTACTAACACGTTGGATCATTGTTGTCCGAAAAATAAAGAATATTATATTATTATTATTATAGGTACTACAACACATTCAGTTGTACAGTCCAAACAAACCACAAGTATGCTGCAACTATCTTTACGCGGCGCGCTGATCGGTCTATCACTACTATGTCAGACTTACTGGCGACAATAGTCCTGTCAGCAATGATAGACCGATCCCAGTACAACGTCAAATGGTCTTTCTCGAGTACTGGGTCGGACACATACTTGTAGTACGGTACCTCAGATGCCACAAGTTATGCTTAAAGTTATGTTTTCATTATTATTTTGACATTTATTTAATTCTGTTTAATGATTGCATGATTATGATCAATAATTCATTTAAATTAAATATTATGTTACTTTATTTTATATTTGCACGCCGAAATTTAAGGCAGAATAAGAGAACTATTCTTTACATTTTACCAACTTTCTGTACCTTATTATTTTATGCAATAAATCATCATCATCAAAAAATCAAATTTTGATTTGTTTTTGATGATGTATGATATAATTTCCATTTTTGAAAAACCTAGATATGTATATGTTATATAAGGTTCATACAGTTACAGTACCTTTCAACTGTTACATTCAGTCCTGCTGGTTGTGGTGCTGGTTCTGGTTTCTGCAAGTTTTTAATTATTTGCTCATCTTAAGAAGAATTAAATAATATGTAATTCCATACAATGTATTTAATAGTAAAAAGATACCTTTGGCAGTAATAAATGTTCAACCCCATTGATATGTAGGGCTTTGCAGGCTTCAATAAACGCAGGTGTTGAATCTGTTGGTAGCTTAACTTCTCCAGTATAAATATATTCCAGTATGAAACATAGCATTTCTTGCGTTATGTTCTAAAATTAATTTAACAAATTAAAAAAATTCTGATGATATCTTTGTGTGTGTTACACACAAAGATATCACAAAAATGTACATGTTAAAAAAAAAACTGTAATTTAAGGTATAATTGAATGTGTAGTATTTAAACGAGTAAAAATAAATTCAAATTAACAGTGTCAAAAATACTGAATATCTGGCACAAAAACACTAAGTCGGCGACAAACAGTGGGCGAATACAAATGTTTAAAATGGCACCTTGAAAATAAGTTGCTCAATACGATCGGTGTGATAATAATTCGAGGACTGAGAAAAAAAAAACTAAGACAAGCTTATTAACCACTAGATTGTAGATAAGGCGTAGTTGACGTAGATCCGCTGCGCGGGGCTCCTATTTCTGTTTGCAGGGTTTAAAGCAACATAGCACAAAGGGGATGCCGCGCCGGGGTCTAATGGGCGGGCGATGCGCCCGAACTAAGACCCCGCCATCCCCTTCAAACCTAACCTGACTGAGTTGGGTGCCACAAGTAAAAGCGGTTTAGGCGCAAAAGGCCTAATTTTCAAAATGGCAACAGAGACGCAAAAGGATTAGTTTCTCGAAATGCCAAATTCTCTAAAACCCTAATCCTCTGAATGGCCAATTCTCTACTGAGATAACTAAATGCATCAGAAATATTTTCCATGTTAAATCATCACACATAGCCTCTCTTGTTTATCCAAGCCTTATTCCCAGTTTTTGGGGTTGGCACTAAAGAAGACACCCATGCATTTTTTTTTTGTTTTATGTTTTTATTGTATTTTTTTATTGTTTACTTAAAAAAAGATTATCTTTTTACTCATAATAACTAATAAACTGTTTTTTTTTAGTAACATTATAAAAATAAGGGGAGGTATAACATAATTGCGAGCGCTACGTCGAAATTGATTGCAGTAATTAAATTAGGGCACTCCAACAATTATGAACCGAAAAATAAACATAGTATGTATGTGTATATTAAGTCATTATTAATGAGAATAACAAGTTTACCCGCGTTGTTTTTATGAATGCCGTGTTGTTATTTTATCAAAGGTATGAATTGATACATTTAGAACCTGTCACTCAATAAAATGTTTTTCTGGTTAAAAATTTTTATATAAACTAAACAATATGAGTAGGTATTAAGAATATTTGATTTGTTATTCTATGATATGATGAATATCGAAACATTAAATTTTATTTGTAACAAAAATCTACCATTTAATTTTTTTTGAAGTAAGTATTCTGTGTATTGAGTATTCTATGAAATGATAATAAGAGAAATTTCATAAGAAACGAAATTCTATAAAACTTTTGTTTTTAAAACAACAGCTTTTTGAATAGGAGATTTCATTCATATGGAAAATTTTATTCCTACCGAGTTGATATACTTTAAATGTGTGGGGTGTGTAGAAATTTATACATAGGGGAAAGTATGAAATCCACACAAAGTTGTGGCGAAGATCTAGTAAAATCATAATGAATTAATATTTTCATCAATAGACAAATAAAGAATTTTAATCAATATTCAAACTTACATTCAGAAATACAACTGGATGCTGACATGGAGTGGACTGTATCATTGCTTTAAGATATGGACTAGCTAAAGCCACAATATTTTGATGGACTTTAACTAAGTAGCCATCAGCGGCTAGTGTCATATCAACGAATTCACCATCCTGCAATTAAAAAAATATCATTGTCATAAGTTTCGCAGAAAAAAGAAGCCCACGTTCAATTTTATAGGGTAATACGAAGACAAGAAATATTAATTTTAAACCATTCAACCGTCTAAAAAATCAAACAATGATTCGGTACTACCTGTTGAAAGCGCGAAAATCCTTTTGAAATAAAATTTTTATATGATATCCAACTAATACAGAATTGTGCTGCACTAGACATTGGAATTTGTGAAGAGAACATTTAAATATTCAGATTAGTAGGTTAAATTCAGTAAAAAGTAGCTGGGAAAGAAAAACGAACAATCAATCAAACAATAACAACGTTTGACCAAACCCTTTTTGACAATGACATTTGCTGTCAATTTGACAGACGGAAGTTTATGAACTGAAGTTTATGGTCATTTCAGTTTGGCCATGTTACCGCGTATACTTAAAAAATCCTTCTAGAAAGACTCGAAAGTATTTCGCGGCCACGGATGTCATTCGTAGATCTTCAGGTACCCATTAGTCTACCAAAGGATATTTAACTACCCAATAACTGGATTGTGATGATCAGATCGTCAGTCGCCTCATGTAAAATACCTGTATACGCCTTCATCTGCATCCGGTGACTAGAAAAACCCAACATTTTTGAGAAAAGGGGTGGGCAGGTGAAGAATCATCAGCAGTCTGTGTGTCAAATATTATTACGTCTAAGAATTGTTTCATATTCTTTCCTTTTGGAAGCTATCGATAAGAGTGTTAGCCATACTGGCGTTGCTAGTGCACACCACAGAGCATCATAATTATATAATACTGGTAGTGCTCACACACTGAGCAATGCACGAGCGGCGGTGTCGCAACGTAATGACAATGCTACTATGTCATACATAATATTATTACTTCGACATTATAAACAATACTGAGCAGCGCAACGTCACCGCTCCGACGTCCGTCGTACCGACAACGTATTCTGTTGCATCACTGGTATGCAGGAATGTATAATGTCGTTACAGTAGATTTCTATAAGTTTGTCTGGCTACATATGAATTCTTGCTTATTCGTTGACGTATTAAACGCTTATCCTTTTTGCATTTAATTCAAATGCTGTAAGTTCA
This sequence comes from Noctua janthe, assembly GCA_910589295.1. NCBI lineage: Eukaryota > Metazoa > Arthropoda > Insecta > Lepidoptera > Noctuidae > Noctua > Noctua janthe. The sequence goes on from OU342561.1 coordinate 9,400,342, forward strand.
TTATCTTACTTACTGCAATTATCTCATGTTACTTGGGGACTTGGGGTCGGCGTAACACGTTTTTTTCTTCCGTTCTCCCCTGTCAATCGACACAATATCATGAACTCCCTTTCGTTCATCATTCCTCACACAATGCATTCATCTTTTATTTGGTCTTCGTCCGATCCTTGTCCTTCCTTCAACATTTATATTCATCATGGTTTTAGTTACATAACGTGTTCCATCCCTCCTCATCCACATGTCCTACCACGACGACAGACTGTCTTTCATCTTTTTAATATGCGCAACTTTCAAACTTCCTCATATAAGTATTCTTATTTCTTATTTTATCTAATTTAGTCACTCCACACATGCATATATGCGACATGTAGTTTTTTTTTATTAATTTTATTTCCTATCCAGCATTCCGATCTGAACCATACAGAACAACAGGTCTAATCACGGACTTGTATATTTTTTACTAAAGGCAAAAAACCTGAGGGGAATCCATGGGTCGCAAGCTGCTCCAGTGACCTGTCACCATTTCATCCATCCTGAGTAGATCCAGAGCGTTACGTCCCGATCTACTTCACCATCACTTTGGAAAAACCTAAGGTACCAAAAATCGTAACAGATCGGTATGGACGTTCCGCAAGGGTTATGGGCACAAGACTGGAGAGACCGCCGAAATTACAAAACTAGTTTTGGTAACATTCTGCTCAATTTTAGGCCAACATTCTCCAGTCTTGACCATCACACCTCCAAACTGCCGGCAGTCGCTGCATCCGGTTAGACTGGTAGCCAATCCCAACACAGCTGGGAAAAGGCTACGAGTTATTTATCTAATTTAGTACTCATTTTAATTGTTAGTTGTATTTTATTTTTTACTTTTTCATTATTTTTCAGGAGTGTACTTCCCAGTTCCATACTAATACTTAGTGTTCCTAATTTACCCTAGGCTGATAAAATTTTCGTTTTTCCATGTATGTCGGTTTCCCCCGAAAAAGAAGTTCCGCGGTTGACGACACCACGACGACATTGACACTGACAGATTTATCAGTCTGAGAACTTTATTTACTTACAAAAGTTTACGTTAACTCGGTGACGACGGCCGATTTAAAGCGATCTTTCAAGATAATTCTGTGAATTTAAGCATTATAACTTACAAACGTATTCATAACTTGCTTTTATTAATCCTAAAAAGGAATTAGCGCTATGCTGCTAATTCTCTTTTCATGTAAATATTATCTGACCGACCACTTGCAGAAAAACCTAATCTTGTTTGTATAGTGCCTTGTAATTGCATATTTATTGTACAACATCATAAATATATATTTAATACATTGACATAGATATGCATATTTATCGTCACATTGGTATTTCCAAGATGAAATCAGTTACTTCAATTACTAGTACTCTTGCAAGGAAATTTTTACCTATCCCGTCGAATGCCAGAACATATCTAAGGTAAGAAATATTAAGGCTTTTGTGTAAATTATTCAACAGTGTACTGCGCTGTTCTGCCACCCTTATTCCAATTTTGTTGATACAGTCCATTTCTCATTCCATTGTTATAAAAATATGCATTATAACTACATGCAAAATTAGTCCTTATAAGCACATTGTTTTTCAAATTACTTACAAAAACTGCAGCTATTATATTTAAATTCTTTTCCTTACAGATACTCAGATGAAGCTTTTGAAAAATTTGATATAGTGGTAATTGGTGGTGGTATCGTTGGTAGTGCCTCGGCCAGAGAGCTTGTTATGAGACATCCAGAGTTCAAGATAGCATTAATTGAAAAGGAAAATAACTTTGCCCACCATCAGAGTGGAAATAACAGTGGTGTGATTCATGCAGGCATTTATTACAAACCTGGATCTCTTAAAGCAAAGTTATGTGTAAAGGGCATGAATTTGGCTTATAAATACTGTGATGAAAAGGGGATAAATTATTTAAAACCTGGTAAATTGATAGTGGCTACTGAAAAGCAAGAAATACCTAGATTGCTAGATCTGTATGACCGTGGAGTTCAAAATGGAGTGAAAGGCATGGAATTAATTGATACTAAGGGAATTAAACAGATTGAACCACTCTGTAAAGGATTACAAGCGATATGGTCACCTAATACTGGAGTTGTAAACTGGGCTGAGGTTACAAATTCTTATGTTCAAGACTTCAATGACTATGGTGGAATAAGCTTTCTAAATTTTGAAGTTAAAAAATTCTTAGAATCTGAGGATGCAGAGTATCCTGTTATTATATCAGATAAGAAATCTAAAATCATTTATGCAAAGTATGTCCTCACATGCTGTGGTTTACATTCAGATACAGTAGCAGTATTGACAGGATGCCCTGAAGAGCCTAAGATCATTCCTTTTAGAGGAGAATATCTATACTTAATTCCGGGTAGGATTATTTCACCTAAAGCTAACATTTATCCAGTACCTGACCCAAGGTTTCCATTTCTGGGTGTACATATTACCCCTCGAGTAGATGGGCGAATCATACTGGGACCTAATGCCATATTAGCCTACTGCAAAGAAGGATACAAGTAAGTAATTTCATCAAAATTGTATTTCAATATTTATCCTGTTATTGTACCTTTAAATACTTCATATACAATCATAATTATGGAAAAACCTGCTGATGTCATTTGTGCCTAGTATTTTAACAACCTGGAAATGTTGTCATCTTACAAAATAATATATTATGTTATCTCTTAGGGGCATTTAAAGGTTAATTAACACTTAAACAAACCAATACATTTTCATAAAAAAGGAAGTTACATAAACAGTTTATTATTAATAAACAAACAGGTCATAAGATGTTCATCACTTTTATACTTTTAACTGATAATTTGTGAATCTTTTGTTTTCAGCTATAGTGATTATAACATGAAAGAATTGAGAGACATTCTAGCATTTTCTGGTTTCCGTAAACTAGCAGCGAAATATGCAGGCTTTGGTGTTAAAGAATTTGCTAGATCAATATTCTCATCATTGCAAGTAAGGCAGATACAGAAGTATATACAAGAAATTACATCTGCTGATGTGGAGAGAGGTCCCGCTGGTGTAAGAGCACAGGCAATGACAAAAGACGGTAAGAATCCTTTGTCCAGATTCTAGAATTTCATTAACAGATGACAATTTATAGTCTCATCGGTCATCACAAAATGAGTTCTTACTTTGGTCCAAGCTCAATTTCCGAGCCAGTTCCCCAACAAACAAACATTATTTCAACTGGCAAGGTTCTTAAAACAAAATAGATTCTAAATAAAAGTTTTTTTTTTATATTAACTTGCACCATTGTCGGAATTAGGTTAGAAATTTTCAAAATGGTTGACCCAGTATGTGTTTCACAATTGCGTAACCCTCAGGTCTCATTAGCCATAGTTGTTTACTGATTTCAGGTACTCTTGTAGAAGACTTTGTGTTCGATTCTCAGCCTGGGTCTGGTGCAATAGGCAGCAGAGTTCTACATTGTAGGAATGCACCGTCACCAGGGGCTACGTCATCCCTTGCTATCGCGAAAATGATAGCCGACAAAATGGAAAACCAGTACAAATTCAAATTTCAGCACACCAGACAACAAGAATCCTCAACTGAATGTTAGTATGTTTTATGAAAATGCAATGATTATTTTGATGTTATCAAAATAATCAGCTCAGATGTCTTATATATTGAAGGTATTTTGTTTTTTTTTTAAAGTTGTTTACACTCCATTAGTAACAATTGATTATTTACTCTGTGCTATAGTGCTTGGGTATTTTTAAATCAGAGATGTTATGGATATGATATTTCGGATCTGGGTACGGATATGGATATAAGTAATAAAATGAAAAATATAATAAAATATAAATGGTTTCAGATACGTTTACGCATATGTAATTATTTCGGATTATCCGTTAGTTTCGGATAGTTTCGGTTACGGATATTATATTGAAGTAATATATAAACACAAATACATAGTATGTTATAACTTGGTTTTATTTATAGGTTTTATCTAGTCTAGGTTATTATTTGGTATTATAATCAGTCATATAGGTAAGTAATTATTTAGAGATGTTATAATAATTAGTAAAGTAAACCTGTTTCAGTGTTTCTAAGTTTATGACTAGAAATAACAAACAAACTGCAAGATTCATGTGGCGCGCGAGCGGTGAAACAAAAACCTTTCGAAACATGTTGTTTTATTTAGACTCCGCTCTTATTCAAAACTATCCGAAACTTGTGACGGTGACGGATATATACTTTTATTTCGGATATCCGATAGTTTCGGTTACGGTTACGGAGCTCCATAACATCCCTGTTTCAAATATCATTGTGCAATGCAATGATCTTCACATAAAAAAACGCTTGCTTGCCTATCAATTACCTATAATAAATAGTACTACAATTAATAAATTACTTCAGAATTTGTCAAGTTGTACCTACTCCTCATTTCTTCATTATTGTGATTTTAAAGTCTGAATCCTGTTTCAAATATTTCACGGGATATAGTATGTAGAAATTTTAAGCAGAACCGATTTTATGGAGAAGAATATTGTGATATAATCAAAATGTCGTTGGTGATCTGAATTTTATTTATTTTTTATAAAGTATCTTATGTAAACTTATACAACTAACTGTAAACTGTTAAAAATTTATATGATCAATGTGGAAGACATAATTATTCAAATAAATGTAGATTATTTATAAGATTATAAATTATAACGCAACTTTGGGTGCTAAATTACAGTCACTAAAACTAGTGGTAATATAATATCGAATATAATTACATATGTGTATCTTTTATATCGCATAGTATGAATGTAAGTTGTACATATAATAATTAAATTGTCCTACAGTTTGCTACATACCTAAACCGCCTAGAGCAACATGATCTATAAATGGACGAATTCAAACCCTTTGAAAACTTAATATTATTTTATATTTTTTTTTTTGCCATTATTCAGTGACAATCCCTTGACTAGTAATGCATATGAAATTGATTTGAAGATCGTAGGCGGTTGTCAAATGGAACACAATATTGCTGATAACCACTATGTACTCTGATAGTCCAAACATTGAATAAACTGAAAACAGAAAAATAAATTAATATATAATAATAATACCAGCTTTGTTATTTTATTGTTGTGATAGCAACAACTTTTGTGGAAAAAGAAACAACCTACAACCCCTATAAAAAAGCATCTCGTGATGGGAGGCATTGTAATAGATAACAGGTGAAGCCAAGTGGCTAGGTACAGTTAAGGAAATGCATGGTAATTTGAAAAAGTTATCTTTTCTTCTTACGGCACTCCCTCACCGGGAGCATTGGCCTGTAATGTAACAGTTCAGATTCACACGTTTCTGTAATGAAATCGATTCTTGGATTGTTACATTACAAGCGAATCCCCCGGTGAGGGAGTGCCTTAAAGACTCATATCTACTTCCACACTAAATATGAATTCACGTGTTGATCTTTGTAATTTTGTACTTTCAATTATCAATATACCAACAGTGGCCTCCAAAAGTTAGTTCAAATTTTTCACTTCAGATGTTCATCGCACTATTCTTACAATCCACACTCCAGTTTCAATTGTTGGAACTGTACAATCTACATTACGGCGTTGTTATTGACTAATAACCTGACCTGGAAATTTTATTTAACTACAACACACACAACATGATTAAAGTACTTTACCTACAAAAAAATATTTTGATTATTTGATTACTATCACAGTTAAGTCACAATAGCAACTTTTGTGTTCTAAAATTTAATTAGTTCGCCGGTAGAAACAAAAGTTAGTTACATTCGTATCGTAGTATTAATTCTTATTCAAATAAATAGTTTTATCATCAAGGTTATTTATGTGGCAGTAAAATACTCAGTATTTTGTTCAAGAAGAACTTCTCATCAATATGTAAGATACATGCAGCGACATCTATCAAACCAAAATGGTACTAATGAATAAAAATGTGCTCACAAGATAACTTTAAAATCGACTGACCGGCTTTTTTTAAAAGTTCTGATAACAAAAGGTACTCTAGATTAATCTACATGACTGCTTTGAAAATCTACGTAGCCTTGTACCGTGTAGTGTGTGTTTGATCGCTTTCCATGCATTATATTTTAACTTCGTGTTCGATAGATGGCGTTGTTCATTTCACTCCATTTTCTTCCGTGAAAGAATGACACTCGCCTGTGTCAGTTGCCTCAAGTGTGATTTTTTAACCGACGAAACAAAAGGAGGAGGTTCTCAATTCGATGCGTATATATATATATATATATATATATATATATATATATATTTATAAATGTATTATGTATGACCACGCTAACTTTTTACAAAAAAAAAAATCCGATATGCATGATTCTTTTTTTTTGTTGTTGAATGCGTATATCTCAAAGTTGGTCCCATTTAAAAATTGAAAATTCGTGTTTGGGCTCATTTCATGCACTCTGATGAGAACTTTAGACCTAGCTGGAGTATGACTGTCATCGACAGTCTAACGATGCAAACGGAAGGCAGTTGCAAGAGGTCCTCAACAGTTTACAGCAGCTATTTTGTTATTGGGCTCATTTAATGCACTTTCTTGAGAACTTTAGACCTGCCTGGAGTATGAGTGTCATCGAAGGTCTGACGATGGGGACGGAAGGCAGTTGCAAGAGATCCGGAACCGTTTACAGCAGCTTTATCGTGTCTCGGCTCATTTCATGCACCTTGATGAGAACTTTCAACCTAGCTGAAGTATGACTGTCATCGAGTGTCTAAGGATGAAGACGTAAAGCTGTCGAGGGTAAACTTTATTTGGAAAACCATAAGTAGAATATTTTAGCGATTAATGTAAGTATTTCTGTAAAATTAAATTGTTACCTACTTAAATATTATAAAGCTGAAGATTGTTTGATTGGTTGAAACCGCTAATTTCAGGAACTACTGGTTCGAATTAAAAAAATCTTTCAGTGTTGGATAGCCCATTTATCGAGAAAGGCATTGATGTATTAAAAACCTTTAATATATCAATGGCTATAGGTTATATAACATCACGCTACAACCAACAGGAGCGGAGTATCAATGAAAAATGCAAAAACAGGGAAAATTTATTCCTTTTGAGAGGTTAAAGTTACGCCACACTCATGTGCGGAATGGTTCCAATTGAAAAATTAAAAAAATAAGTCTATGGTAGCATAATAATATCTCTATCTTTTAAGGTTGACTCACACTCACACGACGCAGACGAAGTTGCGCGGGTCAGTTAGTGTTTTATAAATGTATCTTTGTCAGTTTAAGTGACATTAATTTAAAAGTGTAAAAATTTCAACTAACTTCTGAAGTCAGGTTGCCATTACCTAAATTGACAATGCCAAACAAAAAGTTAAAAAGCCCCAGACACTTAGGTGAAATTAAGTTTTTTTTCCGGACATGCCAGAAAAAAGAAAGAGAAAGAAAAAACTGATACATGTGATAGTGAGTAGGTGAATCCAAAGAAGTTAGGTTGCAGCAGGAGGTGTTTGGTCATCAGTAATTTTGCACCAGGTCTCACATAACTTATTTTCTTTTGACCTTTCATACAGAAATATGCATTATTTTATTGACTTACATAATTTAAAAAGTTTCACTCTCCAAACTACGACATATCCGGGGAAAGCTGGACAGATGGTAACCCTATTTTGGAGATCACTGTATGTGGTTACTGATACTGAATGTATGTTTGAGTTATTTAAGCTAAACAACTAATAACTATACAAGCTTACTGTCCTATGGCAGGGCAAACTATGTGTGCGTATAGTAAAAAATTAAAGGGTCTCACAAAAACAAATTGGGATAAAAGATTGGTCTACTTTGGAAGGTCAAATAGTTATTTGTGTAATTACTGATAGGTAAAACATAATAAAAAATAAGATATACTTACTATAAGGTTCACACCGACTGTTATGTCTCAGAAAGAAATAAGCAGCAGATGCAAATGAAGTAATATTTACAAAGAAAGCTCTCCATTTTAACTTCACTGAATGCTGTTCTCTGTAGGTAATATTGGGCCTTCTTCGCAACTTAGAAAGTATTATACATGTTAAGAGCATATAGAATACTGATGTCCCAATGAAAGTTTTAAAACATACTTCATGGTAAGCTGTGAAAATATAGGTATTGTTAGTTTTATCACATTCAAATTAATCCTACTAATAGGTACTATAAATGCGAAAGTGTGAGGATGGATGTTACTCTTTCACACAAAAACTACTGAACGAATTTGGATGAAATTTAGCATACAGATAGCTCATAACCTGGATTAATACATAGGATGCTTTTTTTCCCGGTAGTATGAGACAATTATCGAACTCCACGCGGGCATAAGCTAGTTTATTTATAAATTCTAAATTTGCAATACTTACAGTAGTTTCTGGATGACGTCCAATGTGTCAGTCCTATCAAAGTTATGTTTTCTATGATATTTAAAAATACTGCTAATTTTACTACAATAACACAGCTCTCCAGTACAATACTCCTATAATAATTCCATCTTAAATATAATAAATAGAATCGTATTGGCGCATGGCCATATATAGCAATCTTCCATATTGTGCTTTGAGGTTCGTAATTTCCAATAGATGCTGATATTGATGGGAAGATGTTCGGAACTTTGCAATGTGTATTATTTGCGCTTTCAAAATCTTTGTACATTGTTATGACAACACATGTTATAAAAGCAAATAATGGTGCTGATACGGCAGAGAAGCACAACTTCGAAGGTATTTTGATGTAATACTTTTTTTGAGATTCATTGTAAAGAGGTAAATACATTTATTGACAAATAATAAGTTCATAGGGTCAAATTACAAGAAACTGACCACATGAGGCCCGAACAGCTGACTTAACTTAATTGACAGCAATGACAACCACATGACAGTAAAAGTTGACAAATTGTCATTGTTGGTAATATTATTATATTGCATTCCACTATAATGTTCCGAGGGGATTTAGAAAAAAAAAATCAGCGATTTGCAATCCAGCGATTTAAAAATGTAACAATATACAAAATTAGAAGAAAAAAATGGATCTACCGGGTTCAACAAAAAATTTTAAAATCAACGTGCACAATTACTAAGTTTTAAAAAGACGTGTATCGGATCGTGTATTTACGTTTCGTTATTTTATCGATATTTCATAGCAACTGTAAAATCATTGATTTTCACCATGTTTTCACATTCAAAATCACATTTTTAGTAGCAAAAATATCTCGGGTGTTTTTTATAGATAAACAGGTACTATGCTATCGAAAAAGCATGGAGAACATTCTAAATAAGGACATATTCAACGATCGCGATTTAGACGAACTTTCTCCAGATTATGATCCTCACAATTTTGTATTACGGATGCAGATGCGAAGAACACTGGTAAGTAAACAATCAGTATGTTTATTTACAGAATAATTAATTTTTCTCTAACATCAGCTATCTCAGTTATGGAGCATACCGTCCTGGATTTCTGAGGGAGGATATCGCTCATATCGCCGTCGAGGTTGACTGCGGTGAAGGTGGTTTAAAGATCTGATCATGTTTGTGGGCGAAGCATGGCCAGGCATCGTACAGGATAGAAAGGAAAAATAGGAGGCCTTTGCCCAGCCGTGAGACATAGGCTAGCAAAAAAATAATACGGGGTGGAAGGGACACCGAAGCGAAAACGGTTACCACGTATTCAGTATATCATTCTAAGGGCACACATAGAAATTATTCATCAGTTATTAACAAAAAAAATCTGCTGATTCCTACAAAAGTGCAATACCTACCTACACGGTCAAAATGTATTTAACAGCTGATTTTTAGGGTTCCGTAGTCAACAAGGAAAGGATACGTGGAATACGTGGTAACCGTTTTCGTGTCGGTGTCCCTTCCACCCCGTATAGAATACCTATCTTCTATGAAAATCTCAATCGTGAATTGAAAACATATCGATAAAAATAATATTTTTTTCAGGTTAAAGATACGCATAATCATGGTATTCTTAAAAACACCAATTGGACAAGGTAACTAAGTTATTATTTAGCAGAACTAAATTGTACTGGACTGACATTATACACAGTTGAAATTAAAAAATCCAAAGAATTAATATTGTCCTCTACATCAATCATCCAACATGAAAGTTTCAGGCGACGCGGCCCTATTGATTAGGTCTGAGTTAAGGACCTCGCTAACCGTGACTTTGCAGCGATCTGCCTAGCGATGCAAATGCAAAACGACCGCGATAAATACAGTCGCGATGCTGTCTCTGGCTGTGTACCTGTGAACCTTCGCCCTCGTAACAACTATTCTGTATCGCTACTTTCTCGATGCTGCAAACACGAACAGAAATGGTTGTTGACGCTGTTGTAAGATGGATGTCGTGGACTCTTTAGAAACATTTGTGTTTGCATCACTTCTGTCGCGCATTGCAAATGCGAATAAGAGCCTTCGCCCACCGCCAATGCAAACGCAAAACGGCCGCGATGCTTTCGGCCTTTCGCTGGCTGTACCTTCGCCCACGTAACCACGATTTTGTATCGCGACTAACGTCATGCCGTCGCGCGTTTACCTCACTATTAAAAGTAGTGACCGACCTTAGGTTCGGTTTCCATACAGACTCTTTTAGTCGAAAGAATAGGTAACTCCTATTCCTGTTGGAATGGCCAAATCCTAACCTGCCTATTTGAAGCGACTAACCTAACCTATTTGAGATTAATATTTTCATCTACTTCTCCTGCTCTTGCGGACTGCTTTTCTTCATAACAGACAGTAACCCCCTATATCTCAAAAGAAAACCTTAGTTACTCAAGATTCTGAACCCCGTCCTTGTGTTGCCTTCACAATTAATTATATTTTATTATTATTATTATCAGCCATTTGTGTCCCACTGCAGGGCAAAGGCCTCCCTTCCCTCTTTCCACTTATCCCTATCCAGTGCTGTTATTTGCCAATCTTTCTGAAAAGAGTCGAGTTCGTCCCGCCATCTCCTTTTGGGCCTGCCGCGTTGCCGTTTGCTGCTGTTTGGGACCCATTGTGTGGTTACTTTAGCCCATAGCTCCTCCGGCATGCGACAGATGTGACCAGCCCAGTTCCATTTAAGCTTGGCAGCCGTGTGACCTACATCGGCAATTTGAGTTTTGGAACGCAGTATCGAGTTCCTTATACGATCAGTAAGAATAAGATAATAAGATGATGTGTAATAAGATTTTACTCATCCTAAATGACTACTTCGTTGGTCCTGTGGTCGCAAGCGGGACTGCTGAGCATGATGTCCTGGGTTGGATTTCCAGGTCGGGCAGTGTTTTTGGGTTTTCCGGCACGAATTTCTCAGTAGACATCCACGGGAGTCTGGATTTAAGCCCGGTTGATGGCAATAGGCTAGCTCCGTATTACATGGGACTTAAACATAACTGCGTAATGTGGGTGTACTATTACGCTACAGCTCTGCCTAACCCTTCGGGGATTACAGGCGTGATGTTATGTTATGTCATTCTTAAATAAGGAGCCGGAGAATTTTGCGCGCTACGCCACACCACTGGAATTGGGCTTTTATATTAAAAGCACTAACTTCGAATAATTTGTAAGCTTTAAAATTAAAAATCGTATAATCGTATTCATAATTTAAGGAAATCTATGAAAAGAACAAAAGAAAGCTATCACATTAACAAGGAAATAGTAAAATTACGGCATGAATTCAAGAATATAAATTTGAAAAATCGAGTAACGTTAAAAGGCCTTGAACCTTTGAAGTTAAAATCTAACGTTTTCAACGATGAGCCATTATTTGAAAAATGTTTGAATACAAATGAAGTCGCGGATAACTTCTTTTTACATGAGTTATCTGATGAATTGACTGAATTAGAAATCCGTAATGATACTCAATTTAGAGTGAATCCGAAGATCAAACCTCTAAAACACATTAAGATATTTAAAGAAGCTCAATACTACAGAAAACCAAGGCAAGTTAATAGAGGATTACTGGATTTGAGCAAAGACATAAACGAAAACAATGAAGATATTTTTCGAGTAGAATGCATAAAAAAATCTAGTAACCCTCATAATTTAGAGGAAAGTAAACATGTAGATCACCCTAGCAAATCAGTTTTACTGCAAAATGTCGATGGAGATAAATTAGATGGGCCAGCAGGTGATTTGCAAAACCTTTTAATAATGATGGCTATTTCTTCCAAGTCAAATAATGAAAACCAGGAAGTTGATGATGAATTCGAAATCAATAACATCGAAAGTCCAAAAAGCGAAATACACTATTCAAATGTTGATGTGAACAATGACCCAAAAAGTTCTAGAACCTCAGATGGCATTGATAACATTTTAAGTATTTCACCAATAAGAGTGCAAATTGAAAGCAAGGAGACTTATCTCTTGAAAAAGTTTGTTAATAAGTGGAAATGTTATGTACATAATAGGAAAACATACGTGTCTGAACAAAGGCAGGAAACTTTGAATAATTTCTTCGATAAAATAGCAAAGAAAAAGATGGACATAAATCAGTTATCGGAATCTGACAATAAATCCAAACTTTTGGCAAAGGACTACAATACATATCAGCACAGGTAAGTTTTAACATTCCTTGAGGTATGTAATTGAATTAAATAATTTTATTTTAAACGCGAATATAGGCATGCATTAATATCAGTCACTGCATAAGATCTAGCAAAAAAAGATACTTGAAAATCACAAAATAAATAAGTACCTATATTATGTTGTATGACCTAATTTGACGGCACGGTTGGCGCACTGGCTTAGCTATTTGTTGTGGTTTTACTATTGGACCGGAACCCGGTTTCGCATGCCCTATTAGGAATGCCAAAGTAGACTAATAGATAATGTGGTAAGCTGTGATGTAAATACAGGTACGAATATGTTCAGTAGTACTGCCTCAGGCTGCCGACTGTGAAGGCATAGCACCCATTTCCATCGTTTGGAATTAATATCCCCACGTTAAACCTTTTAGGTACAAAATACAAAAGCACATCATAGCTCTACAAAAAGCAAAATTAGAAGAACAGAATCGTTTGATAGAAGAACTTAAGTATAATAAGATAATCGAAGCTTCCCGTCAGTCAGTGGATGATATGAGAGAAGAAGTACGTAGAACGTATTACGAAATAGATCGACATTTAAAGCCTAAGATAAAGTGCTTGACTAATGAGTTAAGGATACCTGAAATTGAAGGTTAGGCACCTTCGATTACGTAATAATAAATATTAAAGAAGAATAATAATATTTATGTATTTTCGTTTTCCATCAATCCTGATTTTACTTTCAGATCCATCGCTTGTATTACACTGTTTGAAAGTTCCACAGTTTTTACAAAGAATGGAAAAGAGAGCTAGAGAACGCGAAGAAAAGCATGCAATAATACGTGAGCGAAGACGACAGATGGAAGAAGAACGGATCCGATTAAAACAACAGGTGGGTAATGTTAACTCTTCGGGTTAAAATATCATAACAGAACAACTTTATAAAAACTCAGTAACTACCTGAATTTTATATTTAGGCGGAAATAGCAAAAATTGAAATGGACAAGGAAGAAAAGGCGAAAAGAATACTAGAATTAAGAGAGAAAAGGAGGAAAGAAAAAATTGAAAATATAAGAAAGAAACAGTGGGCGTCAAGATTACGGGCGCTAATAGTTATGGCAGATTTGCACCATGAGAAAACATTGAAAGCAAAATATGGTATACGGCCCTTGAGAATATTGATAGAAATGAAGCGAGATAACATTGAAAAGGCAAAAGCTCACTATATTTTTCAACTTAAAAATAATACATTTCTACATTGGATGTGGCATACTGAGGATATGTGGATTGAAAGAAATTATAAAGCAGAGGAGTTATGCCGTAAAAAAATGTTAAGGAAAGCGATTGAAGCTTTTAAAAGGGTTGGTGTTTATAAATAACTCATTACTAGTTTTTAATTCGACATTACATAAGAATGTTGCTATTGTTTTCTATTTTTAAAATTTATGTTTTTTCACATAATGCAGAACCACCATGGCTTAGTTTTGAAAAAACAGGTAGCCGACGACTACTACGATTTATACCTCACGCAGATGGCTTTTAGAATGTTCCGTGAAGGCGTAAATGTAATAAAGAAGGAAAATGAGACAAAGTGGCATAAAGCAGTTTTGTATCATAGCAGGTAAGTTTGTAATTTATTTATGGTTATGGTATGAGATATATTAAAAGTGGAAATAAACTGATCTTAACTCACAAACAATGTAAAAACTTTCTCAGTGTCTGTTTAAATTTTTTAGGAGGCAGCTAAATTATTCTCAAATAGGTAAAGATCGAAACGCAATCTTTATCTATTAATTACATGCATCCTTACAGCGCGTTTATAGAAATGAACACATATTGATGTTATAAGTTTTTAAACTGTCATGATCACTAACATTAATAATGTTAAAGTAAAATGATTAAATATACGGAAATTAGGTACCAGCGATATATTCTACTAGGGAAAGTCGCTGGACAAAACGCGCTCCGTCTATAAACCCAACTAGAGGTTTAAAACTATTACTTACCGAAAAATGCTACGAAACATCGTCGCAATCGCAAGCATTTGATAGACTGCATCATCAAAAGCGCTTGTGAACTGAAATATGACTGTGCAAAATCTGCTCCTTTTTAAATATTTGTATTTTAGACTAAAGAGTTGTGTAACTTTCGCATTTTGTATCTCCAAATTAACGAAAAATTTAGTCCATTACATAACATTCTAAATGGTGTTCCGCAAGGTAGTGCACTAGGCCTTTAACTATATTTAATGATTTATTTTGATGATCTATGAACCAATCCAACACCAACAGCGTGATTAACTTCAGTGAACCCTACTATTATGTTTCAGTAATCTTGTCTTCAAAACTTTCACATGTTGGAGAACATTGCCAGCTTTAAATGCACTGAAAAGGGAACAAGAAGCTAGGAAAGCAAGATGGCGAGAGAAAGTACTACAAGTTGTGCCTGACTATGCACCGCCTGAAGATTAATTATGAGAGCTTGCTATTCTACCAGGCTAGGGCAATCCCCAAAAAGAGGTTAATGTTTTTTTACTTATTTACTAGCTGTTGTCTGCGATCTTCGTTCGCGTGAAATTATTATTAAAAATTACTTCCCTTTTTTAATCGGATTTTGTTCCCAGATTTTAATTTTTTGCACAGAACCCTAACTCTTTTTCTAAAATAAAAGTAGCCTTAGTTAGACCTTATAACATTAGTTATCTGCAAGTAAAAATCGGTCCAGCCGTTACGGAGATTAACCGGAACAAACAGACACAGACAAAATTAAAAATATATGTGTTTTTGTTATAGTGCCAAAGAATTCTTTTGTCATTGGTAACTGATTCTTTTTCACAGATAACTGGACGTAAAATGTTCAAGAAATCCATATTTACAGTGAAGTGTCTAAAAATTCATTCGCAAATATCTGGAAATCGTATATGTAAAAGTTAAAGAAGGCCATTTTTCTCAAAATGTTTCTATGGCGGTCAACGTAAATATTATCTTGAAAATATCCACGGAGAACACAAAATAAAAAAAAATATTCGGAGGTACACGATAAATGTTGATTATTGCTGACGAAGGTGGAATGGGGCCGCTGGTAAACTCACAAAAATTATCGTAATTGTGATGTAACCATTTCTCATAATTTCTATTTAGAACCAGTTGCAAGCTTAGGTCTCTGCGCCCCCATATAATATCAATACCGATACCGCTCCCAATTCTTAGCGACAGATCCCTTTTGTCATGTTTTACTTTCTCAGCAGTAACTGATATTTAACAAGTATCCTTGAATATTTTTCTAGTAAGGTAGGTTTTGGAGAATAATTTGCACATTGACTTACATAGAATAATTTTGAAAATAAAATCTTTCATCAAAAATCAGAAAATCGTCTATGTTATAGACGATTTTCTGATTTTTGCGAATGAATTTTAAGTCACTAAACTCATGATTATCGTTTTCTTGAACATTTTCTTGTCCACTTATCTGTAAAAATGTATCTGTTACCAATTTCAAAAGATATCTTAGTCCTAAATTCGGTAACTTCGATATAATTGAAGAAAAGAGGATATTTAAAAAAAAAAACTTGAATTATTACCATTGAACAAATAAACAGACCAAATTGGCTTTTATACACACAAGTCTTTCTGTTATGCCTCAATATAAATTCGCCGAATTTAAAGTTATTCATAAAAGAATAAAGAAATATTTCAAAGGAAATAAAAAAAAAACTTGCGAGCGGCGAATTTTTTTTTAACTTTCTTCTCTACACCTCTAGGAACTCAATAAAAGAAGTCCCATGAAAATCCTAACACTATAAACTTCGTTCCACCTTTTGAGTATTTTTTGTCTAATTGCACTAGGCTATCAGTAAAAAGCTGTTATTTTGATTTAACAAACAGACACTTCAATTTTATTTATTTGTATAGATGTATAGATTAAACCTTTGTGTATTTATTTTGAGTTCCGTACAATTAATTCGATCAAAATGGAGCATAATGCGTCTGTATTTGTAATTTCGTACTACAAAGTGGTATCTATAGAAGTGAATGATTGAAAAATAGAGTGGAAGTATATTGCTCCAGTCACTCACACAACTCTTCCCCGAATCTTTTCCTATACACATGGTTTACCTTACGTACAAATAGTAGAGAATAGTTTTATTCTATTTCTCTTGTTGCTATACGATTTTATCTAGATTTGACTTTACACGTCTTCAACGTTCCTTATTCCGAGCATTAATTGGGTAATTATTTATAAACAGGATGTATGTGTAGTATTTGTTTTTTGTATATTAAATAATAAGGTTTTCATAGCACTCGTAGACCTACCTACTATTAAACATGTTTTATTTAGCTGATTTGTACAATTTTAGCAATAAGAAAAGAGTAAATACAGTTAAAATTTATTTATTTAGGTAATTATTACGGTTTAACTAAAAAATCTCTTATAATAATGTTAATTACCTACGTGTAGAAGGTACTTACTCGTACATCGTGATTATCTCATAAATTACATTAATGTTATGTATGGGTATGTACAAATTAATTAATTCAGAAGATTATCTTGACTGAAGAGAGAGTAAATAAACCATTATGTAGATCTTGACAATGCGTGTGGCCAATATTATTAACCACCACCGTCATAGGCTGCTACAACTGTCCATAGTGAACACTCTTATGATCAACAGTATTTAATGGTTTATCAACTTTCCTTGGGTGTAGAAATTGGTGTAATTAATGATAATTCGGAAATGTGCCAATAAGCACTAAGTATTATACTTACATATTAAGCAAAGACTATGGTCAATGTGGCGATACTTGGGGGAGGCCTATGTCCAGCAGTGGACGTCTTTCGGCTGAAATGATGATGATGAAGTAAAGACTAAGTGACGAAAGATCAAAAGTCCATTTTGCATGCTGACCGATTCTTTTAACAATGTAAAGTTGAGGAATTAATAAGTTAAGCACCTTACGGTGAATTTTAGATTGAACCTTTATTTTTTGGACTGTATTAGCAACATTTTGAATGAAAATTGGCGAAATCCGTACGAGCGTTAACGCGCTTATAAGATTATTGCTACTGACAGAACACACAGGTTTAAGCGAACACGCTGGAATAAGCACGTATACGCGCGTTCAATTTTTTGTAGCGCTAAATGTTGCGCGCGTTTACGCCCTCAAGCCGATACGAGCTTATACGCGCTAGTCTGAATTCGCTTTTTCATTAATATGACTACAGCTACAAGCAAGTCCAGATACTCGATGGATCTCACAAGGTGCCTTTTGCGTTCATTCTGCGCCATAAGGCCAGTATAGCACGTCTGGCGAGGCTTAGAGCACCGTGGTCGTCAGTGCGAAGCAAATATTTATCTTGCGCTAGTTGGTAAGAACTTGCGGGCAGAGGTGCTCGTCTGAGTGTGCATTTCAAACTTTAATTTACACAGTGCAATGTTCATATTTGTTTGGCATTTAAATCGAGCTGCGCTTTACCCCTAGGCATTTGGAATATCTCAAAATCTTTGTAATGCAAATCACACTCTTTCTAGGTGTTTTTAATCTCGCAATGCGCTTAATTTACACTTATGTATCTAATCTTATTTAAGAACAATAATAATATTTACAGCGTTTTATAAAAATAATGTAAACTTAATTGCATAAAGTACTCAAATAAATTGTTAACTTCAGTGATATGTGGTCTTATTTATTTATCAAATGGTACGGTAATGATTGGATATTTCATTTTATTTAGATAGTAACAATACAATTAAGTACCTTAAGATATTTCAAGAGTATTTAAACTTTATAAGATTACTGTGATGCTGACGACGCGCGCAGGTATAAAATAGTATTATTATGTAGATTCATTGAAATTTCCTTAAATAAATTGTTGGAGTAGTAACTAAATATTCATGAAAATACCTCATCATCCACCTGTCCTTATCCCACCTACGTATTAGTAATAAATACGTTGATAATATTAAGTAATATCCCATTCACTACACAAACAAAGGATGTGTTAAAGAACGCTTTGAAAATAAATTATATATAATTTATAAATCATTAATCCAAGATTCGTTGTGTTCTCTTCATACATTCAGCACATTGACTAGCTTTTTCCATTGTGGTTCTGTAACAATGCAAGATAATTATGTAGTTATGTAATTAATCAATTAAAATCTTAGGAAAAAATATGTTTTAAATATTTTTTTTTCGACTTACCGCTGTATTTCGGTATGTAGTCTAGAAGTTGTCGAATTAAAACCAGGGCAACAACGAATAAAATATGTTTTAAATATTTTTTTTTCGACTTACCGCTGTATTTCGGTATGTAGACTAGAAGTTGTCGAATTAAAACCAGGGCAACAACGAATAAATATCCCAATCCATAGACGCAGGCCACAAAACACACTGTCGAGCTGAAATGTTTAACAATAGTTATATGAGCGTCGCCACGAGCGGGTGGCGGATTTTTTAAAAGTTATAACTTTTCCTGCCTGATGCCACAGAATTAGTAAGTACGTATAATTTGTAGCGTAAAGTATACAATATTATTTTTAGTATATGCGAAACCTGAATATAGTTTGTTCAGAATAAGTAACTGAATCGATTTCAATAATTTTTAACCCATGTTATACCTATTTGTCAAAAAAATATTTAAAAAAAAGTTACAAGTTGGATACCGAGCGACATTAAGTACCTATCGCAATCATTTAGATATCTACTGCCAAATTATTATTATCAAAGAGCTCAAGACGACGCTGGAGGCGCGTGCGCGGGCGCGCTGCATGGTGACCCCGTTTTTGAGCGGACAACCAGGTAACAGAACAAGCTTATAACTTTGTGATTTTTCATGATACAGTTTTGAAATTTAAAAATACTAGACACGTGTTTCAGATTTCGCATATACTAAAACTAATGTTGTATAGAATCACTCTTGAAATACTTTTTAAGGCTATAAATGAGCCTCTGAGTACTCGTACTACCGCTACAAACTTAGGTACACATTTTCTTTGAACCAACGCGCGCGGTCTATATTTTGAACCCAGCGAAAAAGCTTTTATCACAGAGGCTCCTATTCACCGGTATAAACAGAGGTTGATATAAATTCGGAGTCCTTTGCCCCTTGCGGGACCTTATTTCAACATTTGCCTCGCCTTTTCCCAACTATGTTGGGGCTTCCAGTACAACTGGATGCAGCTGAATGCCAGTATTTTGATCTCAAATTACATATCTGAATTTATTCGAGGCTCTTGCAGACTACTTTCTCTTGAATCTTAACTTTGTCTAAAAGTCAACTACGTAACTTCTATATGAAGGATCGGTACAATTCTAACCTGTACAAAGCAGGGAATTCCTACTTGAGTGAGAAAGCCGTATCATCGAATTTTGTTTCTTCAAAAACCTTTCAATGAGATCTCTATACTGCGTACTGTTAAGTAACATCTATTTTTTCTGAATAAAAAGACTAAAGAAAAGCTAACTTCGTGGAATGGAGAGCTTAATTTTCTTTTAGTTCCTAGAATTTTCAAATAATTCTACAAAATTAGTAACTTCTACTTCTATATGAACAACTAGGTAGAAAATTTAACCAATTCCAGGTGCTGACATTTTTTAGGTGGCTATTTTATTTAAGATACTCAGAAAAACTTCAGTTGCATCCCTTAAAAGTAAACTTAACCCTTAAAAATATTTAAAAAAAACAAGATACGTTTATGCACTTACTTAGCACCCCTTTGAGGAGGCAAAGCCCTCTGAATCAAAAGCTAGCCACGCCCGTGTATAGTTAGATTACAAACAGGAAAATGCGGTGTTACGTATTTTGGACAATGCAATGCATAATACAAGCTGATTAAAATACTAAAAGCACAAGCTCATTTCAAATTTCAAATCCTTGTAACGATATATATTAATTGGCGTTAAGAGACTATCCATACCTAAAAATAAACCAATAGATAGTGCCTACCGCAACATTAAGAGTCAAAAAATAATCAGCAAAAGTTACAAATGGGAGATAAAGAATATAAAAAGAAATATGAAGACTATAGGGCCTGAAATTCGACAAACTTAGTTTTTAGTCCATAATATAATAATAGGTCATAATTTAAGGGTTGGTTTATGATAATTGATGTAAGTAAGTAAAAGCCTTATCATACAAGATTAAATTAGATTTTAGGTGATTTGACAATACAAATGGGCTAGCTCACATAAAGTTTCAGTTTATTAACTTAATACTTACTTGAAATCAGAATAGACATCATCACAATCCTGTGGCATAAGAAAAACGTCATAAAATATGAAGGGTTGACAAACTGTTGTTAGACCCAAATTGGTTCCAAAGAGAAGTGTGGCAAAAGCAAATATTTGGCCAGCAAGGAAATAAATATAGTTTGGCCTCAGTACACAGCAATCCCACCTAAAAACAAAAATAGAGTGTTCCATGGTATGTTGGCTAAGACTTCAGAAGCAGCAAAAATATTATATACTTTTTAGGGTTCCGTAGCCGAATGGCACAAAACGGAACCCTTATAGATTCGTCATGTCTGCTGTCCGTATGTCACAGCCACTTTATCCGTAACTATTAGGACTATACAGTTGAAACTGGTAGGTAGATGTATTTTGTGAACTGCTTTACGATTTTTATACAAAAATAAAAGATTAAGGGGAGGGGGGAGGTTCATTTGGGTTTTGCGAGTGTTAGATTCATTTGCTAAATTAATTTAGAAAGTAACATTATATCTATAAAAGTTTACTTACTTACTTTACTTTTATAAATAAACGTTGATATGACATTCAAGTTTTCACATGATATAAGGAATAAAAAAAGAAAAATTGTTATACCAAACAACGTTGTTGTTGTTTTGTTTGTTGTTGTTTGTTATTGTAACTACATTCTAAAAAAAAACTGAAGTGATAATGAATACCAACAGGTTGTATTGATATAATTTTTACGGTAAGTAAACAGTACCTACCATATTGAATGGAAAAATCTTTCGTTGACTTCAATTTGGCATATTTGACAGTAATGTGAATCTGAGGTCAGGACTGGGCTGGAAAGAAATAAAAACTTTTTTAATTTGTTTTTCTGCTACCTCCATCCTATTTCTAGGAAGTGGGTAATTCAAAGAGCTTGCCATGATTATCAAAATACATAAGAATATCTGGTAGTTTACCTCTGGGAAGGCAGCCCACAGATAACAAAATTCATTCCAACATTTTGTTGTAGATGATGGTAACAGTAATTTAAAGAGATATGGTTTTTCCTTTAATCAACACACATTTCACTTATCATAAATATAATATTTTTATGAATCAAATGTGGTTTGGCTTAAATGTCAAAATTCAAAGTTTTTGGTTGACTTATTAAGGGCACTGCCTCACTGGAGCATTAGCCTGTAATGTAACAATTCAAGCTTCGAATTTAACCTTTTGAACGCCAGAGCATAAAGGCACACGCATGCCCTCCACGCCAAGCCACAATTTCACCTACCATTTTTTCACATATTTGTGTCAATTGGCGTACAGAGCACGCGCTTGCTTGTCACGTATATGTGACAATGGCGGTCAAAAGGTCAAGCATTATGTTAAAACTAGACGCTGCCTGTGTGGGAGAACTTACATGAAATGTTACAATCCAAGATTCGATTTTATACGCAACAAGTAAACTTGACACTACAACTTACTACACTACTTCACTTATCTCTCTTCTCTTTCTTTTCTTCTTACTTAACTTCTTTTTACTTACTTTGTAAGTTTACTTTTTTCTTTCACTTTTCTTTTGTTGTTGTTGTTTACAAATTGTATCATTACAGGATTTACAGGTAGCACACTGTTACATTCTGTTCTCCTCACTCACTAATTTAATACTAGAATCTGAACTGTTGCATTACAGGCAAATGCTCCCGGTGAGGGAGAGCCTTTATAGATTACTATGAACATGCTAAGAAGTACATGATTTTGCTCGCTAGATTGGAAAAATGACTCAAGCACAAGATTTCGTTTCCTACCTGTATTCCTTTCCTTTCGATGATCCGGTGGCAAGTTCAAAATCAGCAACAGCCTTCATTTTGTAGAAGAAATAACAAGTGCATGAGAGAAGTATCAGGAATACAAAATTTTCCAGTTGTGTTATTTCAAAGAAACCCAACACTCCACTTTCAAATACCACAATCAAGCATATTGCAGAAGACATTGTCCAAGAATAGAAAAATGGAGACCTGAAAATAGTGAAGATAAACTTGTATAAGCAGGAAAGGGATTAATTTGTTAAGACATTGTTAATATTAGAATAATCATGCCACATGAAAAATTCACTGATTTCTGTATTTATAAATACAGGATGAATTTTTCATGTGGGCGTGGATGGCCAAATCGGAAACTATGAGAAAAAAACGAAAAATATATAAAGAAGCCTCAAGCTCGATTTTGATGAAAACTAAAACTACATCATTAGATTTTTGGCAAATCTATATTCCTAGTCAGGAAACAAACCCGTTTATTTTGATTTTTACAGTAAAGTTTAAGGACAATAAAATAAGGCACTATTAAAGTTAAAGATTACATTCCATGTAACACAGGGTAAGCCATTGAATAGTAATGGAATGTAAAACATCATAATCAATTCCCAGGCATACACAATGTAAAATCTAACAACTTAGCAATATTATAATCAAGTGAAAGTGAGGAGAATGTATCTACCTGTTCTTTTGCCGCGGTCTGGAGTGTACGTATAAAGCACCCATTCCGATCACCACCATGACTATTATAGTGACTGGTCGCGATATGGTGGCTATTAAAAACAGTCCTGGGAGAATTAGATACGGCAAAATAGCATCCTTATCCACTTTCCTACTAGTTTTAATTGCCCCATACGGTATGAGATCTTGAATAGTCAATGCTGTCAACCCCATTTTCACTGTGTGTACACAAGATATATTTACTACATTTATTATTCTAGTTATCTTTATTTATTCGTTCGTATCACCGTACTTGTTTTTCGTCTCGTTTACATCGTATTCAGTACAACAACGGCGATGAAGCGCAGGCAGCAAAAATGCGAAAACAATTGCAAACATTCAACGTAAAATGTCATAATATTACAGTGTCGCTGTCATTTTTTTTTTTTTTTTTTTTTTTCGATTTACCCCGAAGGGAAGGCTAAAGTCTTTTGACCATACTGCCTAGTCTTACGTCCATAGGTATTTTCTTCCGTGATAGATTTTATACAATAATGTCTTTCGTATTTGTGTGTGTCACTGTCACTTGTCAGTCGGAGATATTTTATTAAAAAGAAAAGGATTGGGTATCAGTCTTTTTAGTAGAACGTAACATTACACTTGAGTTCCCCAAAAAAGGTAGACAGGGATATTCTGTTCAATGGGAAAAGACAGTTTCTGGTAGCTTGATGTGCTGTCGTCTGTACAGTATGCTCACATACGCCATTTATGTTAGAGGTACAGGGGAACAAGTTGCACGTTCTTCATCCTCATTTGACAAGAGAGAATATTCCGAAGTGGGGATGTCCGTGTGTACAGTTGTGGGCTACTGCTTAACGATACAACAACTATTACTGGTTGCTATGCATTGTATAATCTGGTATGAATGTTAATTTCGTGATAAACTTTGATACATTGAATGACAGATGATGCCATGCCAGTCCATATGTTGCGGTATTATAAGCTATTTTTTCTTACATAAAAGGGAGCCCATTACATGGGAGCTGCAACTATTTTATCGTAATATAATAATTTATTTTCAGCATTACCTACCTATTTAATTACTTAACCGTTTTCACGTGGTGTAAAATACGTTTCTCGGGTTCTCACATACCTGTTGTCGCTGTTAAGAAGTTAGATTGGTGAATTTCCAACCAGATTTCTTAATATTTGACAACCAATGGAGATATGGAATGCCCTTTTGTCTTTGCTGTTTTATAGAATTATTCTAAGATATCCATCGATAACCTCGGGCTTATTTTTTTGGGCAGGGGCCAGACCATCATTTTCACCATTCAGCGACGTGTACGTACATACCTTAGTAGGAGGTTATCTATCTTTGACCGAATGATGTTCACTGCTCGACATTGGTCCACCAAACATCGCTTCATCGACCAATCTTAGGCTATGCATGTTTCACCTAGCGGATTCACACGATCTTCGCCGGGGTCATCGGTTCATCTTGTCATAGCCTACTTTTACTCCACCTCCTAGTACAAAGACGCTTTTGAGCTCACCAGATGGTGCCTCTGGCGAGTAAGATCCTGTCATAAATTATATTTTATTCTTTAAAGTACCAATAACATCATAAAAAGTTTATTTTATTACGTATATCTAAATAGCGTAACCTTCACAATCTTCACATACATATTACAATACTTCACATACATACTAAGCAAGCATGAAACATTTAAAAATCATTCTGATTCCTCCAAATACTAACAAATTAGATACTTACTTGCTACATAAAATCTTCAAGTCATAATTCATTAGGAATGGCTAAATTTTAACCACAATCGTGAATATTAGTAAAAAAAATACGTGGTAAAAAAGCGCGCGACGCTCGAAAACTCTGACATCTGACGTAACTGAAGACTTTACTCTACACGAACGCCTCTTCTACCGTTAAGTATAATAGTTTAATAATTGAAACTTACTACTTATCTTGGCTTCTTTTTACTACTTAACTGGGTTCTAAAGTCAAACATACCCCCGTACTATTCAATGCATCCGTTAGCACAATGTTTTGAGTACTTTACATTGAGTCCTACCGTAAAACGTGATTTTTCACCCCAAAAATTAAGGTCATTTCCCAGCAACAATTTTTGCGTTAAGTTACTTAGTTTGATGTACAGAATGCTTGGTTGGCGGCTTCGTGAAGGGTCCGCTTACACACTGTATATACTACTTTTATTATCCGTTATCTATCCGTAATCCAGTTTCTTGAGAACGCTAAAAAAATTAGGCTTTTTTTTTTTGAATTCTTAAAAAAATGAAGTTATAAGTGCAGTATAGGTACAGTAAACATAGTGTGCTACAAAATGTAAGTAGGTATAGGTGTTCCTATAATCTCAATCAATAATCAGTAATTATCATTCGTTATCGCATAGGTAATTAGCTTGTCAACGTATTCATTATTGTTTAGTCACATATGTGGATCTTGTAATGCATTGCTATGGACTCATGTCCCTCTGATGATTGGGAAGGCAGGGGTCGCGGCATCCGACACACATGCGCCGTGTCAGTCAACAACAGATTGCGCGCGCACGCGTAGCTAACGCTGTGTTTTTTACCTTATCCGCCGGTAACGACATACCGAGCGACCGACAGTATTGATCGGGTGTTCGCCACGAAACGGCGTCTCGAAAATGCGACACGATTTTTTCCGCGCTTAACCTGTGTTCGACTGCAAATTGTAAACCCGATACCTTATAAAAACCCTCAAAATGGAGAAGTGAGAAAAGGTGTTTAGAGTGATAGCTCTAGAAGTTGACGAAATGTCCAAGGTAAGCGTTATCGCATTGAGCCATTGTTAGAACTTGGATTGTGGTGGTGCGGGTAGCTGCAAAAATCACTGCCAAGGACGTGGGACGTTATGTGGTAGATTTTGCAGGTTTTTTCATGCCAAATGTTGAAACGACTTCGAATGTTGTGGAACACCAACCCATGGATTTGGAGCACGATAGTTCTATCAAATGCCCATCTTTGCGTTAAAATATATTATTAGTATAGTATTTCCTAATGCGCTTAGATATTCTAGTGCTTCATACTTCAGAAAGGAAGCATAATTAGAACCAGTTTTTCCAGACAAATTATTTTCTACTCCGATAACTCGACGAAATAATAGATGTAAACCGCAGTGCTCTGTTGGTCTATATTACAACCTACTACGACTAGCTACATAATATACGTTATATTGCGAACCCTGTACACACATCCGATACGTTTCTGGGATACTGTAACTTTGTCGATAAGATTTATTATATTCTTTCACAAAACATGCTTTCATGCATTTCCAGTCCTTTATAATTTAATATAAGTATTGTGCCTTTATCTCGTGAATACTGATGTTTTCTGCAGCATCTTCCATCATTAAATGAATCAGTCTGGTTTCATTCAAACCGTATCGTTTTAAGTATTGATCAATTCCCTATTATGAGGGTTGTACCAGTTTTTGCAATATCATTAGCTATAAACTAATATTGTGCTCAGTTTGAGAGTACGTTTACTAAATTAGCACAGTATTTCGTATATTATTTCATTGGTAAAACAACGCAGTTTTTGCTGTTTTCTTACTTGGTTCATGTGATACAAAAAATATTACACCATAAAACCTGAGTGTCGCCGTATCAGACTAATTTCGTGAATGCTCTCAGCTTGGCAGCCGGTTTTCCAGAGCCTGTTTTGATCTCCCTCTTCGCAGTAACTTGTAATGTCTGTTTTGTCTGCGGTTCGCCTTCAGTTAATATTTGAGGGTCTTCTTTACTGATCTTTTGGTTTTATCGGCGATACATATCTAATTAGAGCTCACTTGATCCACCGGAACATTTTCAGCATAGGCCTTTGGTCGCCAATTAACTCGTTGGCGTAATCAAAACTGTATCTATCTATCTGAGTCTATTTTACTTACACCATATGTTTTAATTCCTACCATATATTATTGTGACGTTTTTATGATTCTATGAGATCATACTCTAGCTACGTTATTCATTTTACCCGGCAAAGATCTTAATTAAATTCAATTGCTTGCAAATTGAAGTAGTTAATCAATTTAGGGTGTACCTTTGTACCCTGATAAACAATATTGTAACGTGTGGAATCTTCTGTGCTCACAATGTTAATAAGAAGTGGGGGCCAACATGGTTCAAAGCTACCCTAATCTTAGCTTACGTCATGCATGGCAAAAAGTTAAGCACAGGTCGTTGACAGGGCAGCGCCGGAGTTTTTTGCCCACAAGTCCACGGACTCCATGACCAAATCGATGAACGCTTTGGAACCTGTACAATAAGTGTTTGATTTGGATTGGACTAAAGTTAAATTTCGTATTACTTAAATGTTTATTTCTTTGAAATCTTAGGATGTTACGACGTTTTCCGGCTTGAAAAAAAGGTTACCGCGTAATGTAATACCTTATAATTGCGCACTATTTACTGTTTGATTCAGTGTAGTTACTTCCTAACAGGAAATGAAAAATAGTGGTGGCAATACTTAGAACATTTAGTTAATTACTTACACATTGATTGCTTGCGATCAAATGATAGCAACTACATGCTTCAGCCCGCTACAAATAGTTCGTAGAAAGCTATCGTGGCTGAAGTTTCAAACTGTAAACGGATTTCCATTGCACCACGAATACTAGAAATTGAGTGAACTCACGAAATGGTTTTGGGTACGAACAATCGATTATGGATTAATTTTGAATTGTGGGCTTTTGAACAATTGACGGGTTTTTGAACAATTGAATGCACAGGCTATCAAAAAACCTTGGATACATATTTATACAATCAAGAATCAGACTATAAACCGGTACAATATTATTATTTTAGACGTATCGTATGGCATCGTATCGGATCAGTAAGTATGTATTGCACGTTTCAGCAGTTGCGTTGCGATGTTGGCAATCGTCAATAATTTATTAACGTTTTTACCTACTTTGTTAACAGTGATACGAGGGAAAGTGTAGCGGTGCCGTGTTAGCGTCTATTGCACTTTCGTATTCGAAAATAATATATACTTTCTTCGGGTTACCGGGACCCCAACGCAGAGAGTTGATGTTCTCGTTACAAAACAATGCAATTCAGTCGCCCGTCGGCCATTTGAATTTTCTGCTTAACATACCTACAATTAGTACAATTCGATTCATTATTGGTTGATAACCTAAATAAAGTTTAGTGAGAAATATATACACAGAAAATAGTGTTGCACAGTTGTATTCTTTTTCTTTCTTTCTGTCGCGTGTCGTGTGGTTAGTGCATAACCTGGCGTCAGAGTTTTTATGGGCCCATGGGGTTTTGACTTGGCTTTACATTCCGATGAGAAATATCTCTCACCGTGAGGAAACCAAACTGAGTTGCATTAAATACTTATATCAGAGGCACACAAATGAGGTACCTACTGTAGAACCTTTATTCACTTCATTGGCTCCTATTCCTGAAAAGGAACATTTCTTTCAGTTTTACAGCACGCTTATGAAATGAAGTAGCTGGCAGGCAGTATAAGGTAGAATTTTGGGTTACTAACTGCTAAAAACACTGTTTTATGGGGCATTTAAATGTGCCATCATCATATTAAATGTATATTCATCAGTTTCGTCATGAAATGTCGGTGCTTGATATAATGGTAGGTATATTATCTTGTCTACAAGTTTTATTTGTTCTTCTCTTGTATCTACACAATGCTATGACTAGGTTTTTCCATTGTACGCCAATCTTCCTGGCTTTGGGCCTCCCTCATTCAACACTTGTTAAATCAACCACACGATCTGCACATGTTACATAACCTGCCCACTTCCATTTCTTTCCTACAACCAGGGTTATAAGGTTGGCTTCGTTCTTGGCATTATCAAACCTCAATTACTTTATTTTGTTCCATGATCTATCGGTAAAGTGAACGGGATTAATTAGACACACACTAAAGATCTAAGTGCCTAATTTCCTCATGCTGTTAATCTTGCAGCATTAAAGTCTAAAGTGTGCTTTAAATCTCTTTACAACATGCAGGCCTTGATGAGGCGCCACTGACCTTTCCTTTTATTTTTTTTTGTCTATGGCAAAAAGTTTACACTGCGGGCGGAAATACTGGGGTAATCAATACTGTGCCCGTAGGCAATAAAAACTTAATTAATTAATAAAACCAATTGGTATACAGATAGACATGGCAATGATTTCAAAAACTGCCTTGTAGATCATATTTCTTACAGTAATTTGGCCACCACATATGCAAAATTGTATAAAATTCTCATAAAAATTAATTAGTCTAGCAATCAAAGTTATAATGATAGTCTGTTGTATTTTTTTCGCGATTTTAGAACACCTATGTACCTAAACAAACACAAAGTCTTTGTTTTATTTAGTGCTACCGATGTTCTGCATTTTATTTGTATTGATATTATTATGTTTGAAACGGGTTTTAAAGATCTCAATTTATTTTAAGCTTGAAGGCAACCATTTGAGAATTTAAAATGTCTGGGTGTTTTCAATATTTACAAGGAGGTGTTCGTATATAATGAGAAGTCGTGACTTGCCACGAACTCAGGCTGAAGGCACAAATGTGTTTGCCTTGTGTTTATGGAAAATACTTGAGTGTTCACGACCGAGGTACACGCCGCGAGCTGAAGATGTCTGTTACCAAAAAAGATGAGGATAACATATTGTTTAAGCATTTACAAAATACCATAGGTGTTATGTTTATATTTTTCAAATATGTAGAAGTGTATGTGTGTGTATGTGTCAATGTTTCAAGTTGTACCTATACAGAAATACACTATTAGAAATTAGTTGTCTATGTAGGTAGTTCGATAAAGTGCGTAAATTATTGCTTTGGTTACGGGCAATAAATGGCAATAAATAACGAATAACTAATAAAGATATTGTTTGTACAAAGCGGAACAGTTTCTATTATAAACTAGAACAATAACAAATAAGAATAAAGTTCCTGGTATGTACAATTGAATTTATTTAATAAAATTAAGTTCAAGGTAACACTGTGTAAAACATCCTGAGTTGCATTCAAAGAATCGTCTGTTACTTTTCCTTAATCTACTCGTACAAACTGTAACTTTATTAAATTCTGTCGTTTTAAGTTAAGGTCCGACCCACCCGACATAATTCAAGATTTAGTACGTTCAATTTTTTTTTTGCTTTCATGAAACGAAATTAGATTTATTATCATCGTTGTGTAGCACCATAAACTAACTAAAAATATCAAGAACAAAATATTATATCCCTTGTGCGGTGCTTAAAACGAATTTCACCCTTGCCATGCCATCATCATCTGCCTAGCCTTTTCCCAACTACATTGTTGTCGGCTTCCAGTCTAACCGGATGCAGCTGAATACCAATATTTCACCTTTGCCATGCCAAACTATTAAATTGCGTGGTTCGTGTTAATAATCTTTATTGAGATACTAGTAGTTAATATATTAAACATGATTATTGTATGGTGCCTACGATTCAATCACAAGAAATGATGGTCAAGGATTAAGCCCGTATGAGGAAAAAAAACTTGTTTTAATGCACTTGAGCATGTCTACACGAAGGCATGCAAGATTAATGCCAGGCGGTGAGCTGAGTAACTCCATTAGTCCATTTGTTCTTAGTTTATTATGTAAAATCAATATAGCCTACATTTGAATGGTTTTGAGACTATTACCCCATGTTAGAATCGATAACCTTTTACTGTGCCACGTCTTGTACCTCAAACTAGGTAACGATGTTAATATTAAATTATTGGGCCTTTAACTTCATTGGTACTATTATTAGGTATATTGTCCTTGATTAGGTTAGTACTTTTTCTAGGCACAATTACCGCATGTGGGTAAAACTGCCAAGTTTCAAGAAGTGAGAACATCTGTGGTATTTGACTCCCTACATAAATATTAAGTAGTTGGCAGATGGGTACCAAAGTAGCAAATTAAAATGCAGTCATTTCCTTCTTGGCCTGCACTGACTTGAGAATAGGTACAACTTTCAAGGCTAATGTAGAATACTACAGGGGAAAGTCAGGTTTATAATGTCCACGTCTTTCCAAGTACATTAATACGGTACAATCTGGATATTTGGTTCACAATTTTTTACTTTATGACATCAGACATGAGTGGCCTGGCGCGGCCGCTGCTGCTGGCGTCACTCATTATTATTTCTTTGAAGTTCTCAGGTAATAATGAAATCAAGGCTAGTTTAAATACCTATGTTTATTAAAATAACCTACCACTCAAGATGCTGATTTGAAAACGAGATAGTTTAGAATTAAAACATTATTCTCACCATACAATCCTTGCATGGAATATTCTAAAAATATCTACTCATATGAATGAGTTGTTGATTTGTTTGATTTAGCCGTGAACCGAGGAAGTTAAAAGTCAAATAATTTCTAATTTGTGTAATGGCTGCGGTCGGCAAATGATGACCAGCGTTTAACGTAGTTATGATAATGTTTGACAACACAATGGACCGGTGACATAGTCAGTACGTGTGATGTCATGTCATGTAGGTAATAGCTTTCTATTTTGTGTACAATTATCGCTTCCTATTTAACGTTGCATAATAATGTAGGTAATTCAGAAACTGAAAGACAACTTAATTTCCTGGAAAGATCTGATAACAACCTATTGATGTTTCTTTTACGTCATATTGTTTTTATTCTTCCATTGTTCTGGTTTCACTATCACTGTATGTTTATCGAACAGGTTTTCATGGAGCTTTGTGTAGCAAAGGGCGTATTGCCAGACAGCCCTCTTAGCTCCAAGGTTGCGGCATTACACCCATAAATTCAGTGTTCTGTCGCAACTCGTACTATATTGATCGCTCCGGAATAACTATTGCAGCGAACTGAAAATTAACATGTTTCAAAAGTCAATATTATTGTTACCAGCATTGTCTTACCTAATTCACACGATTACAATAGATACCTAATCAGTATAACAATTTAAATAAAACCAGCAGTTCGACGCAGGTCACGTCTCAAGGTTTAATTAATAAGCGAATCGTAGTTTTATAAATTCTTTATTTAAAGACACCGTCGTTCACTTCGATTTTATTACCATATCTAGATTAAAATGGCCTTTTCGTGTTTATCTTCTGTATTAATTTAAATACATGACTTGTTTTGTTTGGTATGCAAGATAATGACCTTAAGCGGCGCATATCAAAATTCGACTATAAAAACTTTAAGAAATATCGAACTGGTTTATATGTTTAATAAGATTTTTATTAAGTTCGAATAGTTACACACAGCGCTGCCTGATGAAATGAACTTGTAAACACCCGATGTTAAAAGAAACAACACAAGAAATAAGTAAACTAGGTAGAAATATATGTTTTGTATTTACTGACAGATAGTCATTGTTTTCCTCTTGGAAGATTTTCGCACGATCTTAAATTCTGAATACCTATCTACTACATCTACCATCTAACGGGTGAATAAGTTCTTTTTTAGGTCTTACATACTAATTGAATGTTCTCACGAAAGCAAGATGCTCGTGAATTAGTAGGTTGTTAAGTTTCTAATTTTATTTTTGCCTGCATTCGTTCTTGTGTAGACAACCATTTCTTGTTTCATAACTTAAAGATTTTACATGTAAAAGCAACTTTATTACCTCTGAAGAAAGTTTATTGGCCTAGGTATTTAAGGGATATAATAATTTAATTGTTTTTGTAATGAAAGTTTTTTGTAGCGAATCTAAAATTTCGCTACGCCGTAGCCGTAGCGTAGACCTCGTAGCCCGTAGGCGTAGGGTCTATTTAGAGCACTACGTTGCGTAGGGCGTAGTTATTAAGTAAGTCGAGTTATTTTATGATTGAACCCAAAGCAACTGATGTTTATTAAATTAGGTAAGCCTATATAGCTTTGCGAAAAATTTTATTCCGAAAATAATTAAGATGACCATTTAGAAAAATATTAAACACTAATTAGTACGATCGTAGCTAGACTATTTAATGGAGGAGTAGAAACTACAGCTGTTACAGACTCTTCCAGTGCACCTACCTCGTCCCTTTTGATACACATTTATGTAACATCTTTTGCTACAAATAATACATAAAATATATTAAAATGCAGAACTACAATAATACAACCCAGATACTATAATACTATCAAATCGCCTTTGACACCACTCGTAGGTATGTGTAACGTATCTGACTATCTGTAATGTAGTAACTTGACAGATTGTAGGTAATAATCAATATGTTTATGCAACTATGGTTAATTAATATTGTTCAATGTTCTTTGATATATTTATAGATCAATGTATCTATGTATTTGCCTATCAATAGTTAGCTATCTATAAATGAATTTATAGATATTAACCGATTGATTCCTGCTCAGAGCTAAAATATAATTTATCTAGTTTTGTTAATTAGATAAGTAGGTGCTAAAAGTTATTTCTTTCGTGTTTCTTAAATGTTTATAGTAACTGTGGACCCGTTTCTATTCATCTGCCTAGACCGTTTCTATTCTTTCCCAACTATATTGGGGTCGGCTTCCAGTCTACCTGGATGCAGCCGAATACCAGTATTTTACATGGAGCGACCGCCTATCTGACCTCCACAACCCAGTTAGCACTGGGTAATACGATACCCCTTGGTAAGACTGGTTGTCAGACTTTTTGGACCACTGACTACCTAACGACTGTCAAAGATCTACAAATGACACCCGGGACCAACGGCTTAACGTGCTTTCCGAGGCTCGGTGGAAACTCGGTATGTAATGGGTGGTCACCCATTCACGGACCACCCTAGGCAAGCACGGCTTAACCTTAAGATCGACCCGAGCGGCTGTTATTATTTAGCCATGAGCTCCTCAAAACCCGTTTCTGTTACACGTATATATCCATCCGTGTTACATATCTGTAAGTTATTGCCTATCGCCCATATGTAATCAGTGCAATACCCGCGATGTTATAATATCTACATTGTTTTAAGCAGCTATGACAGGCAAATTGCTCGAGATTGAATTAGATACATTAGCATCATCCGCTGTTATTAGATCACCAAGTAAGGTCACAGACTCGGTATAGTGCGCAAGTGTCATAATGTGTACAAAATGACGTGACTATTTAATCAGTCTATTTTCGCAAACAGAAAGTACCTACCTCGTACGAGATAAAGGTTAAATCGGAAATTTGTAGCAGACTGATGTTCAATACCTATCTATTTAAATAGCCAATAATCAATAAAATACGTAAATATCACATAAAATTGCTTTGGAACATGCACCATTTACTCAGGGCAGTCTAATTGTATCAATTTCACTGTTTTAGTTTAGGGGAGGTACCGACTTACCATCCACTATGTATACCTACCTAGGTAGCAGTGGCGAAGGTTCCATAAAACTCGATTCCTACCGGATTCCCTTTGAAAAATGGCACAGTCAGTATTCCATAGACAAATAATATAATCACATTAAAGATATGTACTCCGGCTTACCTCTTACAAAAATTGACCATTCGCTACTACTAGGTAGTCCTTTCTTTCATGAATGATTCAGTAAAAGATAAACTGATACTGATATTACCTACAACATATTATTATCATCGTCTACTGGAATTTCTTACTTACTACCTGTTTGTACAAACCT
Source organism: Noctua janthe (assembly GCA_910589295.1). Taxonomy (NCBI): domain Eukaryota; kingdom Metazoa; phylum Arthropoda; class Insecta; order Lepidoptera; family Noctuidae; genus Noctua; species Noctua janthe. The sequence goes on from OU342561.1 coordinate 9,435,125, forward strand.
ATGTAAAACGGAATGTGTTTAATCTATGTATAGGTAACATTAATTAATGAGCCGTCTGATTTATCATACCTACGTTACATACAATCGTATGAGGCATATATTTATATGATGGCCCAACATCTACACGATAAAATCACCGCTGAGCATAAATTTATGTTTATTTATTTAGTAAGCAACACAATCCTATATGATCTTGTTTGACTAGAATGTTATGTTTACATTTAACAGGTGCCTATTCGTAGTAATCAAATTAACACTATTGTCCTCGCACTATAAAGCTTGTGTATGTATGCTATGTAGTTTTGTTTGTCATCACCAGAATCAGGATAATTTAATGTTTGGTACATGAACAAAATTAACTGGTAATTAACTGTCTGGCAGTTCATTCGTAACATGTGTTTTTAGATAGAAACGTATCTATATCTAATCTATGAGGCGTTAACGTTGACTTTGTGGAACAGTTAAGTGATAACAACATTGCAAAATAAACCAATCATAGATAACGCGATACTATTTTAATACCATAACCGGAGAATAGTTACTGATTTGCAAAACGTCTAATGAAAATGAAAAATAAATAAGCATAAAATATTACCCAAGATCCGTTATAGGTTGATTCGCTGTTGTTTTAACGTAACGTTTTGAAGTATTAATTACTGTTCGAGGGATAATGACCGTAGTACTGGCATTGTGAAAAGTTAATTCCTTTTGACGGTTGAGCAACGTTCAATGCGCGAAATAATAAAACCATTTTACTTGGTTTATGTATCCACGTTAGATATGGCACTGGGGCTATTTAACACGATAATAGTAACTTCATCGTAAAATATGTACGTGTATCTAAACCGACGGTGTTATTATTTCACAGGTTCAGTATGAAATCCGCTTTCGACGTGGAAACACGAACGAAATTTTTAAAAATAAAGACGTTGTTAACTAGACTCAGTGGGTAATAATGAGTGGGAATGAGCAGTCGTGCTCGTGAGAGGAATCAGGTTGAGAAGTGCCGGTTCTCACTTGGAATTAATGCTGGTGTCAAAGATTCCTGGTATCGTTGTGTTCATTCGTGACTTTGCGCTCTAATAACATGTAGACGTTTTTATACTCTATCGTATACGATGAATGATGATACCTCGCCAACGAGTAACGACCTCTCTATTGTGTTTTTTTGTTGTGTTTTTGCGTCAAATAAACTTTTTGTGGACAATAAGTAGTATTGGCGATGATTTTGGTGTAATTTAAAAATCGGGACATTCTATGTATGACAGTGTTAGGTTGTTTCGTGTTAACAAGCCGTGGTAATGTGATGGAAAAGTAAACTACACCTACATTACACGGAATGACCTTACTTCAATGAAGAAAAAAATAACGCATTGCAACGCAATGTAAGTACACGTGCCCCCCACAACAGCGTGTATGCATGGAAAGCACCATGCGTGACCGTTCTCTGAACCGTGATGAGCAGACAATAGGGAGTGCTCAGCAGTTGAGCACGGGCCCAAGTTTAGAGAATTAGCGTAATTGGTTATATGAATCATATAGACATAGGTACTAAGTCTTAATTAGATTAGAGATACCTCATAACTGCATTTGGATGTAATCCGTATTCCGGGTGTTTTGTTTGCTGTTTTTGCAATCGTATTTTTTTCGAGTTTAGCTTAGAGAGCTGATCAGTTATCAGTGTTTTATTGCGAATTTGCTTAACTTAAATGTACTACCTAAGGAATTATAATAATTTTAAAATAATTAATCGCTATTTATTATCTGTTTCAGATCCCTGTGGATAAGAATGCCAAGCTAAGAACATTAGAGTTGAGAGGAGTTTACTCCGCCTCAAAATTTAAAAGTTTGGAAACGCTAAAATCCCTTGATGTTTCAAGAACTGCTGAGATTGCAGAAAAGTCTCATACTGTTACAAAAATTAAAAATGATATAAAGGAACCAGTTTTTTGCAAGGCTTATGCATCATTCATACCAAAAATGAGCTTGAATTTGGAAAAAGTAATTGAGCAAAACCCGAGAATATTAGATTTGCGTGAAAAATTGAATCAAATAACAAAAAAACAAGATAGTAATAATGTTGATAAGAAAACAAAAGGATTAATTAATGATTTAACACAACACCTGGTTGACAAGAAAGATGAAGACGAGTCTGGCCCGTACAGTTTGTTGTTTGATCTGCAGTCCGATCCTTCTACATCATTTAACGAGAGCCCAGCAGTGAACGTTTGGAATCGACCAAAATCAGAGGTACTCAGTGGTATGCAATCCCAAACCTTTAAGAAGTTATTTAATCCTATTAACAAGAGCGCAGACAGGCTACCGAACGTTTTGAATTTCGATGAAAAACCGATGAGAGAATTTGAATACTCCTGCGAAAACGAGTTCACCTTCCCGGAAAAAAAGATATTTAACACACATTCCAGATCTGATCTCTGTTTACAGTTAAAAACACACGTTCATCCACGATTATTTGAATCCAACCTGAGTCCAAATGAAAACTCATTGAGTAGGACGAATGATGAGAACTCACTGGACGATAGCTTAGGCATTTTGACTCCAGACCAAATGGATGATATATGTTATTTAGAAAACGCTTTTTCGCCTACAGTGGAGGGACTACCAATTTTCTGTGATAGCAATGAAAGTAAAATATCTCCAGATAATGGTGATACCCCATCGACTGATAAGACTGAAAGTAACTCGGCAGCATCGACGATACAAAATGATGGATTTGATAGTTTAGAGAATAAAAGGTGCACGTTTGAAGGTCAACTGGCTCCCATTGTTAGTCTGGAAACAATCATGAATAGCGAAGACCACAATTCACTAACATCCTATGATTCCCCAGCTCATAAATGCAGTGAGACATTGTCTATGCAAGAACCATTGTCGATTACTTCAAGGACTTTTGATATGCCGTCTGAAGATGTCACAATAGGGAAGGACGAGATGTCTTCGAATTTAATAGACGAAGAATTCATGCCCTCTATACATAGCAGCATCTTGGAGCCAGTTAGTTCCATTGCAGAAAATGTCGCCAATTTACAAATAGCTCTAGACTGTAAACATGAAAATCTTATAAATACCATCAGAATTGAACAAACACCATCGCCGGAAGACTTGCCACTAGACAGTTCAGAAATTCATGGCGAAATAAGTACATACTCTCAGTTTTCTGCATCAACGTTGCATGACTCGCAGACTTATTCAGATGGTAAAAATGACTACCCAAAATCTATGGAAACTTCTAAAGTATCCAATAGCTTCATAACTAGTATTACTAGCATTACAAGTTTGGATGGTTACCAAGGAGATGGTGAAATGTCTAGACCCGTGAGCAGAGGAGCAGATCATTCTATTGAAAATCGCGAAGATGCCATTGAAATGGACTGGCAAAATGTGCCGGTGGCTAGGAGAGCGGACCCCATGACTGATTCAGACTTTTTTACAGAAAGTGATGCCGATGGTTTAGATGACCACATGCAAAGAGGTGACCGCCGAGCTCAGGTTATTGATGGAGCTCTTTATGGTGGAAAGAAAGTAAATGGTAATCCACCTCTCATTGTAAATAGGAACGAAGATTCTTGTATGGAATCAAGTGGAGTGTACACTGACTTTGAAAATCATCGTACATCTCCCGTGTTCTTGAACGTCATCGATGACATGTCTCCTGATGGGTCTACTCCTTCCACTCGATCAGAATGTAGTCAGAAAAACGCTAGCACAGGTAATTTGAACGCTTATTTTTCACCACTACAAGATATACTGGATGATCATAAATCGGATACGTCTCACGTAATCGATGATGATGAGACACCGAAAAATACCAGCAAAAGAAATTCTTTGAACAGTGTGAAAGATATTAAATGTACAGAAAAGAATAAAGAAGAGAAGAGAAGCTTTACATTAAAGAAGTACAAAATGCCTAAGCGTGATGTGCCAAGCAAACTGAAGAGTATGCTGGCGAACAGAAAGACTGATGCGGATAACAGTGTACAGAGTAGCCCAAAAACTGTTAAAAAGACCGAAAGAAGAGAAAATTTGGCGAAAAAGAGTTCTATTGAAACAAAGAACGATTATAAGATAAAATCGTTTAAAGATATCAAGTCAAAGGTGGACTGCTCTTTCTCATTACAACGATCTCAAACTTCTTGTAGTGTGAGTAGAATGTTAAGCTCAAAATCTACAAATAACAACGTGAAACCTAAAAGGTGAGTGACTATTAATATCGTGTTAGGTATACACTTGTGTAACGATCATGATGTAACATACTAGGTTAGAATAGAAAATGCAGCACAATTAAACTGGAAACTTTGTTTGAAAACATTAAGATGTTTATTTAGAATTGAATGAAATTCTTTCAAATAAACGAGCATGACACCTGCATTATAATCATAAATCATGACTAATATTAGCAGTTTACTTTCTAAAACTAATTTGCAGTAGTTAGATTACTGAAGTATTTACACTTCTTAGTGTAAACAAACTTTATGGTGTAGACAACATGAATTTTGTTTACACAAAGTAGTGTGTTACTACGTGTATCATTATATTCGTTACCTTTAAAATTTTGAATATAGGTTTATCAATTATTTCAAATTGTTCTTATTAAACAATTTGGTGTTTTAGAATTTAAAGTTTTAGTAAGCTATAATGTTCATTAACATAATCTTATGGTTTAAGAGTTTCATCAAGCAGTGGTAGTCAATTAATTTTATGTCTTATCATCACTTTATGAATGACCGCACCGAACGCCGAATGTAAAGAAATTTTTCAATAATTAATAAGTAATTTTAGTTAAAATACAAATCTTTTTCGAAAATGTTGTAGAGCCAGCAATTAAGGCTTTTTACCTATATGTTTTAAGTCTCACCATAATGTTTGTGTGCAGCCGCCACATGCGTATGCGCATGGAGCTGGGCTCGGCGGCGGGCAGTGGCAAGAGCAGTCTGCACAGCTCCCAGAGCGACATCAGCGCCAGCAGCACCCCGCTCGGCAAGCACTCCACCGGCCGCTTCCCCCTGCTTAGTAAGTATTTCTTTTTTATCATGCGTGTGGTTAGTGCCTAACCTGGTGTCAGAGTTTTTATGCCGCCCAAGGGCCTCTGACAAGGCTTCACATGCCGTCGAGAAATATCTTTCAGGCATGCTGGTTTCCTCACGATGTTTGCCTTCACCGAAGCAAGTGATAGTAAGTACTAAACGTAATTTAGACATCGGTTTTTTCTAGTTCTCTAAAATCTGTTTTTCCATCATGGGTTCTTCATATTTAGGGTTGCGCCTCATATAGCAGCACGGAATCGCATTTTTCCATGCTCCTATCCTTTTCCGTCGCTCAGAACCGTCATTTGCTAGAGCGAGAAACAGAGCAGTAGTGCTATCACACGTGGCAGCATCGACGATGCGCGCTGCTAGATGAGGCGCAAACTCAGCCCTTAAATTTTCGGCTGGCTCTGGGCAGTCAACCTGTCTACGACCTCAATGACTGGCCTAGTACCTATTTGTACAAAGTCGGTTCGGGCTCTTTTTCTGTTTGTTACAATACGCGAGAAGAACAAACAAAGAACTGCTAGACAAAATCTGTGTATGTACTTCTTTGCACTTGAATCTTTTTGTCAGTCGGTGCATTATAAAGTCTAAGTTTGGCTGGAGCTTCTTTCTTCAGTATGTCTATATTATGTCTATAGTATGTATAAATATTAGCAAAGCATATATATTAGCACAGTAATTAATTGTTACTAGTGGCTAGAGGAGATGGCGGGATGAGCTGGACTCTTTCGCAAAGGATTGGCCTACAATCGCACTAGACCGCGAAATGTGGAAGGACGGAAGGGTTTGCCCTGCAGTGGGACAATATAGGCTTATAATAATAGTGGCTAGAGTTAATTAAAATGGTTGGAAATCAGACTAGGAAACGGCCTTCACTACATTAGCTCCTAGGAATCTAAAAAGCTACAATTTCAAGAGGATAAGATGCAGTATCCTCTGCGAGCACATAGGCTAATTGACTAGGACGGGTAACACTTATTCCTTTAAACTGGGAAGCTTGATTGCCTGTAATGGAAGAAGATTTCACATCGCGACTATTTTAGAGTTGGTTGGTCTTTGGGGTTCAGTAGACGTCAACTAAAATCTCATAGACCATCAATAATATTTAATGAAAAACACTCGAGTGACAATCTTATATTTTCTTATGTGTCAGAAGCGATATCATAGTTCAATCTCATACACTAAGATTATTATCATTGATGACATGAAATTCAGGAGTACGTACTGCCGAGCTCACTGACGGTCAACCACTTTTCAACCTTATAACTTGGCGCATAAGGGTGAAATCGTCAGTGAATTCGGTATCGGTAGTTCCTACAAACACACCTACGCAAATAACTAAAACAGTTGTAGGAAAATCTAAAATCACGCATTCTGCCGTGAAACCTGCGTGATAACGTCGCAATACTTCTAGTTTGTGTTTTGACACACCACTCTACTTCAAGGTTGCTAGCATTAACTTCATGTGATTCATTGACATGTGTGAATTCTTAAACAGTTCACGTCGCAACTCATTAGAACTGGATACGTTGTGTGAGGACTGACTTTGAGCTACGTAGTTGGTATATAAAATATTCTTAGCTTATTTAAAGTAAATGCAGAAAACATGGAAATGCAATTTCCATTTGCTTCATAAACCATTTATAGTTATGAAATGTTCTATTCATTCGCTATCGCTACTATGTATTATATCTACGTCATCTCTCTATGAATATTCAATGTGACAGTAGCAAGCCACAATGTTAACCCAATGCTTATTGTTTGTACTCCTAATTCTTGTGTAAATTTTACTATGGCATAGTGAGGAGTTCATGGCAATATGTTGTCCTTGTTTGTAAGGTTTCGTGTGATTTAGCACCTCCTTATGTATTGGTGATAGCAATTATCACGTAAGCGTGTCAGTACACGAGTGTCTCGAAACAGCGTGAGTTAACGATTGAACTTTCAGACTTTTAAAACGAACGAATGAACTTTTAATTGTCAAAAATTTTAACTGCGTCTTTACTTTTTTTTTGTTGGTTAATTTTTATTTAATCTTTCTTATTTATATTATAAATGCGATAGTTTGTGAGGATAGATGGATGTTTATTACTCTTTTAGACAAAAACTACAGAACGAATTTGGATGAAATTTGGCACACGTATAGTGTATACCTAGATTACCACATAGGATACTTTTGAGTGAGTGATAAAGCCTGAAATTGTCTTAATAGCGCCTACGCAACATATACACATATAGCTATGACTAATGCATCAGGCATAGTTATTGCTGTGTAGCAATGACCAGGCACTTGTAAATATTGATTTAGGTACTTCAAATCTAGGAATTTCTACTTGATTTTATTCGTAATTTATACCTCTATAGAATTTTGAAATTTAATTAAGATGTGGACGTGCTAAAATTACATAAAATTGAACATAACCCCTAAACCACATAAACTTCTGAAGTATGAGCGCCTGCCATAATTTGTAAAGCAAAGATTTGCTTATAAGTTATTGCTTGCATTTGACGACGGCAATCAGTTGACTGAGAGTGTATAGTCAGACATTACGCTTGGGAGTCAGGTTTGTGTAGTGTATAATGTGTTTATTTTCTATAAAATAGCAGAAAAGTAAAATTACACCTGCAATCTAAAGTTCAAGAAGCGTCATTAAACAGACAAGATAAAAATAATCATGGTTTTATCAATGAAGATGATCTTATAGTTAAAAGCATGAAGATTATTTTCCAGCGGATGAATTTACAAATTAACCTAGGTACCTAAATTGATTTAATTGGTGGAATCTTCGTAGACTTTGCAGAAGAAAACCATTAACACGTCTCTATGCGCAATTTAATCATTTGCTTACATTTTTTCTTTCATAACTATCGGTGGGCCTATGGGACTTCCCATTGACCACAATGACGAACCTCCTTACAAACTTATATTCCTTATAATCCCCTTTATGGAATGAAATTACATAAATCTTTCCTCAGTGTTTACTTTCTTTAAATGAAAAGTCTGTGGAAAATATCATGCTTTTAGACCTGTGTTTTGTTTTGCTTTATCTGTGAGTGAACGAATAAATTGAAGAATTTTATTAAGTAGAATATTCAGGAAGTCCTTGCTGCACACCTACCCCAATTAAAAATCAGCTGTGCAAAGAACACAAGCACCAATCGATGCGGAAGGTCAACACTACGGCAAGCAAAGGGAACAAGCAAGTTGAGACCGCATGGCAACGAGCGTTTCCTCTCGGTTGAGTTCAGTTTGCCAGTCGCCGGTGAGACGCGAGCCGGCGCGCGCCGCCACCGCCAGCCTGTCGCGTTCGTGACGTCAACTTGCAACGCGAAAAATCAATGGATTCCCCTCCGACACTAAGGTTACCCGCATACCGCATTTTCTCAAAGAAAATGTGTCATATGTCAGTGAAGTGTTGACGATACATGCACCTGGGATATTAATTCATTGATAATGATAAGAACACTACGATGTAAAATGCAACGCGTCACGTGAACGGTTTACTTTCAAGTTCTGTTTTGTGTGGTGTCATATTTTAAGTTATTATTATTTTTTAATTGTTCCGTTTGTTTATTTCCGTTAATTAACGCAACAGCTGACATTTCCTTTCATTATTGAAGTACCGGTGTTGTTGTTTACCTTGGGGACTGTCACGAAATCTTGGAATCACTTTTGTTTGGTTCTTTCAAAACGAAAGAATTCCCAGTCGTTTAAATAGTTGTCAGCATTTACGCAAATATTTTTAAAATTACTGGGATTATATAGCACCTACTTGACTGTCCTTCGTTTACTTCATGTCTATCAACAACTGGTTAAACAAGTTAACGCGACAAGCCATTTTTTTTAAGCATATATTTGTTACATTGTCATGCATGTAGGCTTGACACTTGATTTTCTTCAAACTTTATTTTGATTTATAATGAACATAAATTAACAACTTTATTTAAACTTCAGAATAAAAATGTAAAAATGAATCAGGTATGCTGTTGCTACCTAGTTAACGAATCAAAGATCACGGCTAATGAAACGCAACTGCATATCAATTGTAACTTAATACAAGTAACAAGTCCCATTAGAAATCGATTATTTAACACAGTGTCGGTGGGTATTACATAAATCATTGTAACTCATTGTTAGATAGCAGACACAGCAGAAAATAATGGGCCAAATAGAAAGTACATTAACGCACATGCTCGGTTCACATGCAACGAAGTCTCCACCACATAATTAAAAAGTGATTTATAAACAAACGCACACAATTTGTATTGTTTTTACGGAGACACTAGTTTTTACATTTTCTCTTCAGGCTGAAGCCACACCGAAGAACAGTTTAAGAAAGATGGATTGAATTAACCGAAAAAGCTTGAGTAGACTACTTCTTCACCACCTTAGGTAATGTTAAATTGAATCGTAATCGAAATAATCTGTATCACCTTTCACTGTAACTTTGTAAGCTACTTACATTACAATATCTAGAGGTAACTATATTCTACACGCAAAAAGTAATTGTACGAAATTTTTAATTGACACAGCTAACTCGATTCGAAAGCATGAAATTGGAGAGTCATGATATAGATAAATTTTATCTTACACGTCTACTTGAGATGTTTTTGAAAGAATGTTGAAATATTTCATCTGTTCTGTTCGTAGATATCGAGTTTCAATATTCATAATCTAAATATACGTGATATTTTTTCTCGAAAACTGCTCCAATAGAGATATTACTTTACATTTCTGTACAAAACAGTTAAGAGTCAACAAAATGAATAAGACTAATTAGGAAAAACATGCTAAAATGATAGTAGACGATTTCAAAACAAATGAAACTTAAAATGAGGACGTAGTAGATATAACAATAAGTACAGACAACGAAGTTGTTGGAGACAGCTGGGGAAAATGTGCTAATATCGCAAGTGGAGGCGACAGGCTACCCGAAGTTAGCTTATTATAACATTACACATAAACCGCATTGCTGTGTTTAGTACTTTACCATTTCAAGCCTCGATTCACCTTAAATCGTGCATTGATTTTATTAGTTATTACTAAACGTGAGCCGTACATAAGCAGGAATGTGCTAATACATATTCGATTTAAATAGGAAAATCCAAAATGTGGTTAGGTTCAGACGAACGGTTAAGTTGAAGGGAAAAACCTTGTTGTAATCTTATCCCGACCCACTTATCTCTCAAGACGATAATATTGACGAGTATGATGTACGATATTTATATGAAAATACATATTAAGAATGTCCATTAAACAACAAAACAAGTGAATGTAATAAATGGCATTCGGTTTGCCATAAACCACATGTGTGAAGTAACGACTATTACTAACATGTTCTGACTTTTACGTCACAACAGTTATTAAACGTAGCGTTAAAGTATTGTACGTTACAAGAGTTTGATCTTTATCTATCTAGTTAAAACAAGTTTCTAAATCGTAGTACCACGTTGTAGTAACCTCATTACTAATCACATCATAGATAAATATTACAACAATGACCATTACTTATCTGAATACGATAAAAATATTAAATGTTAAATCATTCGGAAGAGGAAAGAAAAATATCCAAATACTAATAGGTTCTTAAAATATCCTGCCGGTTTTACCGTTTCATTAGTTACCTAATTAAAACACAGAACTTTGAAGTCGCTAATCATAACGGTTATATTTCAAATGCTTATCGCAGCTTTACTCGAACTCGGTATAGAAATGATATTATTATCGATGCTGGTTTCCAAATATAGACTTTTAAGGTTAACCCTAAAAATATAGTTTAAAGCGAGGACAGTATAAATGGTCTAGGCGATACTTGCGAGTGAAATCCGCTGGAAGCCGATGCAGTGTAACGGGTTATTCTCGTCGATGGATTTGTTGACGAGTCGAGAATCGTTGACCCCGTCGGTGAAGGCGAAACCGAGTGCGAACTGTTCATTCACTACTTATTGATGTTAAAACCACATCTGACAGAGCTCCCAGCAACTGTCCAGCTGACAGTATGATCACTAACGTCTACAAAATAGTCATCCTGCTGTTAATTTTGTCGAGATTCCAATATTAACGTACTCGTACGTTTATGTAGTTGCGCACCAACGTTTGAAAAAACCGATAAATATTCTTGGTGATGCTATTTTATGATGATGGATTTTATTGCTTCAAACTGATGAAAAATATTTGGGTCTTTACAAAATACCTAATGCCAATAAAATTCATTTGTTTGGAAACCTACCTGTTAGCAGCCGTATCAAACAGCTTAATGGAAAAATAAATATAATGTCCGTTTCCGGACTATGAATATAATATTGAAATAGTTGTTCCAATTCTATCTCATTGGAATCGATTCTAGGACAAGCCAATGTGTACTCAGCCGAACTATGAGGTCTCGTCTGACCCACATTCGATGCTATTAAACCATGGCCTAAAAGCCTACGTGACACGGCGTTCTGCTATTATATCATTACTGTCATTAGTGACATCAAAGGCTTGCAGTTAAAATGTAGAAGGTCGCCCACTGCGTGCTCATATAAGCAACCCACCAGAACTTGAAACCATAAAATTCTATCAGATTATAATATAAACTTGCCCACTATTTCACTTTCGAAAATTTTAATATGGTCCACTACCAATATGACCGATCTGCCGTCGTATCTTACAGTCATTGAATTTCAAAAGTGTTTAAGGCTAAAATAATTTCTTAATTAATTTTTACACTTTTTTTCTCTCTACTTTTATTCTTATAATTAGTTACAGAATGAGGTTTCTTAGGTCGTTCATCTTGTCTTTGACATTTAGGTCTCAAATCAATACTCCCTTTAGATACTACTTAGACAAAACCCTGCTGGAAATAGTGGTTGTCATCGCATGCGATATTAAGCTAATCAATCAATTTAAGATGTTCGAGATTATACCAAACTACAGATAGCAAAAACTATCTAAAGCCTTCTTTTAAATAAATACCACCTGAAATGTTGATGAAGGCCATTTATAACACACAATCTTTTCCTCGTCGAAAATCTGTACTTCAATTTAAAACTCTAATTAAGTCAGTACTAGTGTTATTATTATAGATCAAGCCAACTATGTGAAGGTTGATTTGAATTTTGAAACTGCAACGGAAAAATTAAATGAGTCCTTCAAAATTTTTAGCTTGGGAAATGCCAATTCAAAATGATTCTTTGCTTCATGCAAATTGTTAATAACAGTCCATTGTTTCGTTACGGCTGAAGCATGAATATATTATTTGAACCAAACCTTTCGGTATTTCAAAATACTACATCAAGGTAATACTTATCTTTTGGATTTACTTCATAACTAACCTAAGTACCGTCTTGTCACTTAAATTAAATGCGAACATTCGCTATGAAATAGTTTGATTTCATTATTTGAGATAATGGGCGACTTCTGAATTTATGACAAACTTAATTACAGCATTGCCTTTCATATTCACTTTCGATTCCAAATAAATCGCCAAGCATAAAACATCCGAGTCATCTGATTGTTTGTTGTTTATTATTTGTGGATGCTTTTCGTCGTCTTGAAGAATCCGAGGTGGCATAGAGGTGCAAATCATCGCGTTTAATTTTGTGTAGAAAATCGGTAGCGGTACCGTTTTATGTCCATTCGATTTAGTTGTCACATAGCCACTTAGTTTAGATACAAAAACGTAAACCGTTTTAATGGATACTGGTTACCACTTTACAGTTCCCAGTATGGTTTCCCGTTGATTGTTTGGTGTTAAGTTCGCTCCAGCCTCCCACGAGATGTTTGTTTCATTTACAAACTGTTGCGTTTCCAAGAAATGACATTACAATCGCGCGTATGATGGATGTTGATTTTATCGTTATTTTGTATCGGTACGGTATGACTTACTGGGAACGGACTAGCTATTGAAATTTTCGCAACGAGCATGTCCCATTTAGCTTCTTCAACTCAATTAGATTTACGATCTATATAGAATCAGGGAACTTTTAAAATAACGCAACAATAGCAGCTATTTTACCCTGTTCTGAAATTTCATTCACATCGCTCTAAAAGCGGTACAATATTGCCTAGAATTTTATATTCCTAGCAGTCGAAAGTGTGACGACCACCTTTTTGTGGTTTTCTGACCGCAGCAAACCGGTCCCAGCGCAAGATAGTTACAGGTGATTCCTACAAAGAACAGGTTCCTTTGCGTATTGTTGGAAACCGACTTCTTTGTCCAGTAAGTGAACGAACCGATATCATTTGTGCTCGTGTCAGGACTACTTTTACTTGAAGGGAAGTTGTAAGTACCGGTGTAGAGCCGAGTGCCGCAATCAGGCCCTGCGCCACCGCGGAAGGTAAATCTTATGAAATCGGAATTGATCAAGAAATCAAGATTTATAAATCAAGTATAAAATAAAACAATGAGTAAGATCAGAATTATGTATGCGTGCCAATATTTTTCAAATAGCTAACTATTTAGTATCAATATTCATTATTTAGAAAGGTGTTATCATCAAACTAATAGTGCAATTACTCACTCGAGTTTAACAAGCGTAGTGAGAAACTTTCGGACTAACAATTTTCTCATCGGACTTTACTCCTCCATCAGACAATTTATCATTTGATATCACCATAAGATATATCTACCGCTTGCGACTTCAGTGATATACTGAACCACCGAGTCTCCTTGTAAGGTTTGCTATCGTGAGATTGAACGGATGAAAGCACAGACATTGCTTCGAAAGCAAAGTAATTGCTACCTGTGTGTTGTTTTTGCTCGCCGCAACTTGTTTAGCGTTGTCTGCTTTGGTACGTTCTCGCCTATTGATATACCCGTCACAAACCAACGTTTACTGCCGCTACGTGCGGATGTGTTCAATTATGTGCTCTACTGTTCAACGTATTGGTGCTAACGAAATGTTACTCTCAAATCTCCGTTCGCAACTTTGTTGGCCATACCATCACGTTTTTACTTCATAGTCGAAGTCGAATCAATTTAGTGTTGTTTTTTTTCTCTAGCGCTTAATTGCATATTTAATATGCTCATTAGCGATTTTTTAGGCTACTGATGAAATAAGCAGATAAGTATGACAACATAATAGCACTTTGTTCATGAAAGTTACGTGGCAACACTTATTGATATGTATTTTGACATAGATTAGACAATGGACTAGTAGACTAGCGATGCAGTCAACTAAAGAGCACTAATTAGTGCCTAATATAGTGCTAGTTAAGAGAGATTATAAGATTATATAAGAGTATACTTAAGAAAGATTATAATTCCAAAAAGTGATATGACTACTTCCTCTTAAACCAATAGTCTATATCTCCTATATATCACAATATTTACGACACGGAACCCGTTAGAAGTGGTAATTAAACTACGGATATTGTTTAGGAGAGCGGGTTATGTTGTCTGCATGTCTGTTGCACGGTCGTCGCCGGTCGCCTCGCAACAAGCTCGCGTAACTAATGGAAACGCGTTGCGACTTCATAATTCGACGTTACGTGACATTAATAATTATTTTGCTTTCGTTCGATCGCTCCATAGGATCGTTCTCAGGCGTGTGACGGGACGTCGAAACATTCCATTCAAAAAGTATCCAAGTTTTTTAGCAATGCAAAAAATATTTTTTTTTTTCAAACAAAATGGTGTTTGAAAAGTTTTGAGTTTTACACTTTTCAAGATGCTTTATATAGGCAACTAGATTACCATCCATACATGGTTACATTCTGCATTGCAGATCAGATTCAAACGAATTCAATCTTGCTTCAAATTGTTGCAATAGAAAATCTGTTTATTGCAGTCAGTTTTTTTTTAGGCAGGACTAAATCGCGAAAATTTAAACTTTCGCGATTTAGTCCTGCCCCGACCTCTAAAATTATTGATTCCAATTTGTTACTGAACATTCCATTTTGGATTTAACTTTTATCGCCTAAAATGTTACTCGGCGCCGATCGGCGTCCAGCGCCATTTTAGCTGCTCTAGTCAATCACGTAGCGGATGTTAATCTGTGCATGTGTCCTCACGCAGTGATTTAATCTCGTTGGCGATACCCATGCTGGGTGCAAGCGAGCAATTTACTATTTGAATTTATACGAGCAGTTGAGCACCTATCTGAGAGTATGAATGCTATAAGTACTAACGAAGTTGACCTCCGTGACTTTCGGATCTCTTGCTGATCATAATAACTGTTGACACAAATGCTTGTGCTAAAGCAGTTGTGTTATAACGTGCGTAGCCATTTACTAAATATAAACACAGATTGTATAGGCTCTTACATTCTTACCTAGTTGTATTGTAGACGGTTAGAGCTGCAGTATTTGTTGCATGTCTATTGTTAACGGACGTAACAAATGAATGTTAATAATAACATATAATTTTGGTTGCCAAAACGTTAGTTTTAGTATGAGAACTTTCGTCAACGTTACCAAAACATCTTCTAAAGAAGACAGTTCTTGGTAGAAGTTTTAAAACTTGGTTCAAAAAGGTGTTTAACCATTCGAAGCTCAGTTCCTTTAAAGTCGACTGCAATTGGCTCGGAGCCAGCAGTAGTCGCCGTGATGTTTTGTATATTACGAAATTCCGCCAAAACTGTTGCAGTAGGCAGGAATGACCCCATTTTCAGAAGCTATTATGATATGACGTGATTATTTATTACGAAAACGCACGTTACTCTATTAACTTGTTCAGTTAAATTGCAAAGCATTGCGAATTGGATTTAAGGACGTCCGAAATTAATTATAAACACGAGCTCACTTGTCCTCGCCATTGTTATTTGATTGTAATTGGCTGAAGGGTAGGAATACTAACTAAGAACAGTTTCATGACATTTGTAATAACAGTCATAATATGAATGTACATCAATTTAGTTCTTTGAAGCCATGTGAACTACGTAGTTAACGTTTCCATGTCCATATAACATGGAATGGGTGTCCAGCAAAAACATTTTCCTTCAGTACTAAATTCTAGGTTTGAAATGAACAATTTTATCTGATCGACACCACGCCAGCAGCTAACGCTACCATGTTTCTCCATGACTCGGCCGTTGACCTAAATTGTTCGGTTACCTTTATATTTTATAACAGACTATTTAATAACGCCAGAAATAATATTTTAAAATTAAGCAGAATAGGGCTGCGATATTTATTTAGAATCAAGGCCCTTCCTTGAACTGCTAAAAATACCGAAGTAAGAAATCGGTCAATTCGATCCATTACAGTTTCGCAATAGGAGTTATAGTTTATGAAATATTACTATTGCATGGAACATTAGTAATTTAGTACTGATCTGGGAATAACGATGTGTTTATCTTATTTATTGGGTCTATTCAAAGATTCGCATGGCCGGGTTTTCTGGGCTATTAACCAGGCGGCTTAAGGACTTGACAGCTGTGCACTTAGAGTAGATACCTGAACGTCTCTTGTCATTCAGGTTGTAGTTCGTCTGTCTCGTGGAACAGAACAGCATCCGTTTGAAAATCAGTCGTCCGTAGTCACTTTATGGGTGAGTTCGTATCGGTGACCGATTTCAGGTAGACTAGCCCTATTTTTAGAGATATTTGGAGCATAAACTGTGCGATAGACGTGTGTATTGTGTTTGTATTACGAAATTTTCATTTTAGGGATTCTTCTGGGTGGTAATTTACTAGAGTTTTTATCTAAGACAGGCTTTTATTACTTGTTTGTTAAATTCCGTGTGTAAAATAAACTGGTTGTTAAAACCGGGAAACTTATTCAAGTTGGACGTGTTCATTATTATTATCATAACGGTGCTAAATAATCGAGGAGGCATAAAAAACAAGGCATTTTAATTCCCCGTTGTTAAGCTCTTAGATCGAACAAATAAACAGTTTATTTTTAAGGTGGTTCAACCGGCCTCTCGTCGATAGGTCAAACTCACAAAATGTCACGAGTTGAAATGCCAGAAGTTACTTGCGAAGTAGAAAATACGAACAGTTACGGTTGTTTTACATACTTTCTATTTTTAAACGAAAAGAAACGTTGAAAACTATTAGATTAATGTGTCACACTTAACTCTTAACGGTTGAATATTTTACTGACAGATTCCAAAGTTTGAACTACAAAATAAGCTTTTTATTTATTTGAAATGAAACGCCTTCAGTAAATTAGAGAGCGGTTACAATATTCTACGTTATTTTCAGAACCATTTTGACTTTTTTCAGAGTGATTTTCAAATACCGATAGAACATCACACAGACGTCCAATTCACGGCTCGCTGGTGGCGATTATTTGTTGACTATCTCATTTATTATAGACAATATTCTTTATACGCTTATGTATAAGGCTTAAATTACCTTGTGTCTTTCAAATTAAGCATCGTCACGCTGTGTCCGTCGTAACGACTGCACCTAGGTAATAATCATACCAGTATGTTTGTTGTTTTAATGGCATCATCTTAAGGCTATTTTTGTCGATGCAGTCAATGTTATCTGCACAGAATAACCTTTAAGGTTTCACATAATGTTGTTGCTTGTTTAAATCTACATTTAGAAATGAGATTTGCGAAAACCCATCAACGATTCAGCTTTATTGAAGCTAATAAATACACACAAGAATTTGAATAGTTGGAGATCTTGCGCAACAAACTGTGTGTGCGATAATCTGGCTGTAATTTAGTTATCTTTGAAGTTAAAAACACAAGTTTACATCAACTAGGCCGGTATAATAGGTGCAACTAAAATAACCGAGCATAAAGCCGTATGTTTGACCCAAATGTTACCAGACAAATGGAAAACTATTGAGATTTGCCCTATATTCAATGTTTATTGTCAGCAATAAATCTTTGAATTAGGTACGCATCAATTTCAGATTAGTAACCACTGAAAATAAATAGATCTTCTCTGACAATTTTTCTCTTTAAATAGCAAACTCACGAAAAAAAAACATTAATCTAAAACTTAAATTCTATTTGGAAAAACAATGATTGCATATACTTCAACCCTTTCCGACGTTGGACATACAATTTCACATTTCATTTGCGAAAGTATCGATTTGGTAGGAACCAGACATTCGTGCATCGTCGTGTGCAACTGGGGTAGGGTATTGAAGCGTAACTTGTTAAAATTTTACGATAGCTCCTACTTTAGATGCACCAAAATGACGCAACACTGCGAACCGGCTTCAAGTGAACGTATTTTGGAAACACATTCATTTGGCACTTTAAATAGAACATTAAACTTTAATGGTTTTAAAATTTTAACAAGTAGGTATCTATCTACATAAGTTGTTACTAGGACACCTCTTTACTTTGGACCTTGGGGAACGACCACTCTTTTCCCAAGGTTATCCAAGTGATTGTTTGATTAGCTTGACTGTTTTAACAAGTTCTTCAAAATCAATAATAGGTAACCGAAATGTAAATGCCAGTGTTGAGAATAGCCTTCCGTTTCATGTAAATATGTTGCTCTTAATTGATTAAACAACATTTTAAATTGAATTACAGTTTGTCTCGATTACAGATTCTTTTATTGCGGAGTAAGATCTTGATCTTCTGCGTAGGAGTCTTATGAAGACTAATAGGCAAAACCTACTGTCACTCGCAACAATTCCATTCAAAATTTATTGAAATGCAAATTATTTTTTAGCAACATATTACTCAAGCATAGTCTGGTGGGGTGCTAAGTGGCTTCTGCAGGCTTTTGACGTAGGTACTTACGTAGTTAACACTCTTTCGTGAACAAAATGGTTTCGTTCGTATCATCGTTCTTTTATTTTTATATTGGTTTGAATTAAAAGTTGTGTTGACGTCTCGATTGTCAGTGTCAGTTTCACTTTTTTTTTTATGGGAATGTATTGTGATTTTGGATGTGTCTGGTATCATTATTGTGTTCAAAGTTTGGAACCTTTGACCAGTTCAAGTCAACTGTGACTATCAAAAATATCGAATATCAACTCTTCTTTTAAAATAATCTGTTACGGGCAGTGCATAACAGATTTGTATAAAAACATCGCGTGATAATTTCTATGGAAATGTGGAAAATAACCGTGAGAAATTGAAAACTCCATTGAGCTGTTTCCTAATAAAAGCAAAAGATTGTGAGAAGCGTTTAATATCAAACTATTACAATAAAAAAATACAAAACTAATGTAGGTGTAGTGTACATTAACGCCCGCGTGCAATCGTGCTCCTCTACCTACGAGTGAAGATCGTCTGTTCGTTGCGAAGGCTTCAATCATTTACGCGCCGTTGATCTCAATAAAATCAGTTATCCAAGATAATCATTTAACTGCCGTGTTGGGGTAATTATGGGTTACAAAAACAACAAGCAAGTTGTAATTTTCCTACTTTATACATAGAAAATGCTCCACAGTTAGTTCTGTTTTCCATATCAATGCTGTAGCTAGTAACACAATCCGAGCACTAAAACGCATTTATCTCCATAAACTAAATATACCGCGCAACATTGGACGTGTTTAAAATATCTCCTTCAGCCGCACTAAAGGACACAAGTGCTCCTCCAAGTTATTTAACCCTGAAAGCATAGCTTACCGAAATAGCAACAAATCTGAGTGAACTGGTAACACTTGCTTATGTTTTGGAGTGACTAATACCGTCTATTGCTGCTCAACTTAAGTTATAATATGTGACACTTTAATTTATTTTGTTTTCAAATTGGATTGATGATTTGTGATGTTTATTTTGACGCTGTCATCAAGTACTTGTGGCGTTAAATAATTTGGATAATTTTACGTTTTATCTCTTCTTGTACTTACAAAATAACGTTAAATCACAGCGACATTTCGTTAATGTGATAAATATACGTGAGCGTGAGCTAAATTGGGATCAATTAGCCGCGAGCTAATTATAAAATAGCCGAAACTGAGAAAAGAAAACTTACATCGAATAAGGATCTGCCGAGTGATTCATATTTATTAGAACAAGGTATACTGTTTCTATTTCATTATATATTACAAAGTATTTTTAACCGAAGATTTTTTGATAAATTATATTTATAACCGCCGACTGCCTCGTTGATCGAGTGGTCGCAAGCCTGACTGCCTGAGCATGAGGTTCTGGGTTCGATTCCCGAGTCTGGCAAAGTGCTATTGGGTTTTTCCATCAGTCTGGATTCGTGCCCGGTTGATGGTAATAGGCTCGCCCCCTATTACATGGGACTTAAACATAACTTGCGAAATGTGGGTGCACTATTAGCTACACCTCTGCCTAATCCTACGGGGATTACAGGCGTGATTTTATGTTATGTTATTTTTAGCATTATTTCGTATTTAAATCAGTTTCATAAAGTCATATAGTAAAGTAACACTTCTCTTCGGATCTCACAATAATCTCCGGTAGGAAATATATACGTCGGCAAAAATTTTCTCTTTACGACGCTATTCGTCTACATTTTCTTTGGAAACTTCGTAAACTCGTTTATACATCAAATAATCATTAATTTTCCTTTTTGTTGTTAAAATGACCTAATTTATGCAGGTATTGACAGAAATGAACAATAAATTCTTTGTAAATGGATATAATCGATGTCCAATGAAAATTACATGTTTCTTTTGTCGACGCCGCGTCTCTCACTAAATGCATTGTGCGCAGAAACACGGCTGTTATAATGTAACGTTGAATGACAAATGGTAACTCTTTAGAGAAAATCCTTTTAAAACAAAACGCGTGAAATTACCATTTTATGAAGAGCTCCCGGATTTCGCTTATTAAAGTCTCATTAGTTGTCCATAAAAGAATCGAGAACAGAGAGGGAGCTCCTGTTACACTGGCACATTTGTAGTGAGTCGCCCACAGAAATAGATTAAAGCGTTGCAATAATTATATCAGCGAATGGGCTTTGTTGACCACCGTAAACCAAACACATGTGAGCTTTTATAAGTTTATTATTCAAGCCTACTCACAATAAATCGGGTTTCCTTTTAAGTTTCGTTACGAATAAGAAGAAAATGTCAGGTAATTGCAAATACACTTTCATCACAAAATAACCTATTTTAGATACTTATCATAACTTAAACTATGACACTGAAATAATTTCAATTTAATTGCTCTTTGAAGTAACTAATGAGTTTTAATATTATAGAGTTACAAAACAATATAGATGACGACCATAACTTCTAGAAATATAATACTAAAACAATTATGATGTGACTTTAAAGTGATAAAAAAGTCTGACGAAGTTCCTAAAAGTGCTTAATTACAATAATAGTGAGATGGAAAAATAATATAATGTTTTGACTATTAATGAAGAAATTGAAGATGGGGGCACACGGGTCTAAAGAAAAGTTATACAGAAGTAACTCCGAGAAGTATCCGTCCAAGCTGCCGGTGCCGAGTGACAAAAAGTATAAGATAGCGGTAAACCGAGAGAGATTCGGATCTTTTGGAACCAGAGGTGAGTAGCGTTGGAAATAACCGACCAATTTCATTATCTTGTTGATGGACATTTAACTATATGTCCTTATTTCTATTTAGGTTGTAATGGCTTTCTCTTCATCATACCGACATAAGCTTCATACAATGTAGCTACCTAAGGTAGCTTAACTTCAAACATAATGAATTTCCAGGAGAATTAGCTTTAATAACGTTCAAGTTACGTACAAATGAGTCACATTATTTCGGTAGAATTGCATTGTTACAATGTCCACTTCTGATGTTGCTGAATGATTTATGGTTTCTAAAAACTGTGTTTCACCAACTGCGTAAATTCGGGTGAAACACCTCTGACCTTGAGTTAATAGCTTGGTTGGACCCTGAAAAATAACAACAAAAAGTTCTGTGAAGACGCGATTCAAAGTTAAGTTCCTTCACCTGGGCCGCAAACACGTTTGAATATATTGATAAAGTTTAACAACAAATAAGTAGGTAGGTGGTCCTATTAAATACCTTATGGTGTATTAGGAACATTAGCAATTAGTCATAGAGGTAAATACAGGACAATACTCTACAAGTTATTGACCTGTTTCTTCCTGAACACTTTGTTTCAGTATGAAACGAAAAGTGTATCGTTTGGAAATACCATTGGCCTGCTACAGTTAAATGTATTTAATTACAGCTGTCAGCGTAACTGATGATAAATTGAGGTAAAGTGCAGCCATTAATACAAGGCTAACTTGCAATAACCTAGTGTATAGATAGGTATAAGAAGTGCAAGGCGTAGAGTAAACCTGAGACGCGAGTCTGGGTAGTAATCTTGGTCTCGGATCAATAAAACGTTGTTTACACAGACCAGAAACAATTTAATTGCCTCAATAACGACCTTTAGGAGCAAGTATAATCGTATAAACACTGTTTGCGAATGTACACTGATCTAAAAGCGAGTCATAATCAAAAAACAAAAAACAATCACGTAATGTAAATTGCGTGATCGCTTTTTATTTGGTGTTGAAGAAGATGGTAACACATCGTAACGAAACGTAATCGTTTTGGATGTTATTTTAGCATAACTTTTTGGTGTTTCGTACCTAAATTGGCTGAAAGGAACACCCAAGGAAAAATATGGTTATTGGCTACTAGATTGAAGCGGATACCGTTATCTTTATTAAGCTTAGGAGCAAGGCTAAGTTAGGGCAAATCTATATATAGCTTTATTAAAATGCCATTTTGGTTTAGTTTTCATAGTATTCAAGAATGAAGTAGCAGACAATGCAGACATGCTGAAATGTTACGAACAACAACTAATGTAAAAGGTCTTAAAAGAATCAAAGTTCGCTTTTGATTCCCAAATTGTTGCGGGAATATCTGTGTTAACTTTGGAACGCTATTAATTTATAAAAATAGCGACAAAGTATTACGGGACGACAAATCCGCAGTAAATCGAGACGGCTTGTCTACATGTGCGTTCAGGTGTACAGGTGGAAGCCTTATGTGCTACAATCCGAATTATATCATCACGTGCCAATGATTATCTATTATTATATACTACATAGGAGAAAAACTTCTTAGTAAAAATCTTCAATTCACTAACAGAAAACGCACAGCCGAATCCAACGTGTCTAAAGCATGAGGCTCAAGAGTTCCTTAATCTTTATAAATATGAATAACGAATATGAGTACTAAGGAATGATTTATGAAAATTAATTCCTTATATGGAAATACGTCATTTTTGTTTCAGTCGTCAAATTCGGATTTGTAAAACTACTATTCTTATAATAATCTATTTTCTCGTTACACAAGATGCTTGTGATCATAAGTAAAGGTTATCAATCGCCATTATGGAAATACACTATTGGGAAAATAATAATCTTCAGTCATAAAGATTAGCACGAACTAGTAACTTTATGACGTCAATAATCTGTATCTTAACTTAAACTTGGCCTTAACCTCGCTGAATTTGTGTGGGTGGTTACTAACGAGTTCTACTTAAAACTGAACCCCTAGTACCTGTTAATGTTAGTCAGTGCTAATGCCTTTAACACGAAACTTTTGCAGTTAACATTCTACAGTATGATGTTACCAAATATTACTACAAAATGTTTCTTTCAAAGTAAATTGCTGCGACTGCTAAATTAATTAATTTTGTTAACAGTTAATGTGAATTTTGCCGCAATCTCAACGGTCGATTACCGATTTAGTCCAGTGCAGACACAGTCCACCTCAATAGAAGCCAGATACAGGAAAAATGATATTACGTTATTATCGTTTACGATTCGTCACATACAGAAATCAGAGCAGGGAATGGCACAGCTGTTTACTTTACTATTTCTCGGTATTAACTGGAATTACTTGTACATTGTCGCATTTCTCGTAAAATGAGACCTACGCGAAGTTATTATTATTTAATGTAACTGTTGTAAAGCTACTTTTTACACTGCTAGAACAAGCAATAATTGTCGACGTCTATAGTCGGTTACTGAGTATATCAATGATTGCCATTGTTTCCACCTTCAAATGGATTATTGTTTACAGTTGGATTTCCTGAAGGCATTCTTGAGTTTTGTCCACATCAGCAGTTTAAGAAAGAATTTAAAAGAAAACACTATTATTTGCTAGCCACTCGTAATTGTATCAAAAAACAAGTAAAATTACAGGGTCAAAGTATTTTGTAGTGTACAAAGGCCAATGATGTAGACTTGATATAAGATTCAATCGAAAAAGAAATCTGAAATTGGTCTCGTTTCATTAAAACATTCACAGTGGAGAAACCCGAGACACTTTCCCGCACACATCACCGCCCGGCGGAAAAATTGTACCCGAGCTAGATAATATACCTATCGAGATTAGATCAATGAAGTCGCAATATGTTAGCAATACCGCTTATTGGTAATTGAAGATATGATTCTAGCAATCCTCACGATACTACTTACAGGTTTAACCACAGCCCTCTTACAAGTAACCGCACATATAATGATATTAAAGATATTTTCTTGAGTGCTGCTCATGAAGGAGAAAAACGTAAAGCTAAATAAAATGCTGAAGACAATGACTAGTTTTGACATTTGTTCTTTTTTCTTGAAGAATGCATTCATTATGGCTGTCATAAGTTAATAGGTGTTCATTACAATACACATTACGACGTGTACAGAGATAAGCTGATAAAACGTTTCTCTCCAAGTATCCATGAATTTTTACTTATCTCATCTTTTGCTCTTCCCACGGTATCTTCTATACGATACGAGATTCGTGATGCAGATAATAAAGAGGTACATTATGTGGTAATGCAGGCATACACGTTTTTGGAAGCCTACTTTATGTAATTTCAACTTATTCGTTCGATGTCATTATCTCGGTGAACTTTTTGTGTACCGAAATGATTTTTTTGCACGCCTTTTTGTCATTAAGCAAATTAATGATGCTGTATTGAACATATTTATATTTAGATTTGCCAGTCATTTACTATGACCAAAAGTTTTAATACTAGTTCTTGTATTAAATTTGAATTTACAATATTACGAATAGCTGACGTAAAGAGTACGGTAATGAAGTCATAACTATAATTGTAATTAAATACGTCAGTTAAAAAAAAACAAAGAACTATTACCCATTGTTCTAATGTTCATGTATACATGACGTATCTTTGGATAGTGCGTAGATACATATATTAATTTACTTATGAGTGTTTTCCATCTTTTCCAGGGAACGGCAAGAAAAGGGAGAGCGCCCCTACGCCAACGACCCCCGCTCGCCCTCCGCCCACCCCTCCGCAACCCCAAGCTGTTCAAGGTGAGTCATCGTCTGAATCATTTACATAATATTTGTATATCCATATAACACAGGGTGCAAACGAAGCACTTGAATAGATGGTCATAAACGTTGACAGACACTTGTCGTTGGGGCTACCGTTCGCCGAAAAAAGTATCAAGTTGCAGCCTAATGACAAGACAACAGTGGTTGACACTGAAGTAGATTGATGACACACGGCCGAAGCGGCCGAGAGTCGTGAGAAGACGGGAAAGGTGCCATTTATAGTTTACACTACCATCCGGCTAAATACGTGTGCATAGGTGCTAGTTATATGTATCGGAAGTAAAACTAATCAGCAAGACGGCGACAAGCCAAGCGTTAAGCTTGAGACCGGTCGACCTGAAACGATTTGTAGACTCACCATATCAAGAAAATATACACTAGAACCTGAGCTCAATGAAATCAAAGAAAATGGAAATGTGTATTGTGTTACATCCGGGAACAAAGACGAAGTAATGGAGTTTAATGATATTAATCACCTGACTCTTTATATATATAACAAGAGCTAAAAGTTATTACCAAGGGATTAATTAGTAAGTAATCCACTTAAACAAAGTCATGTAACGGGCAACTAATTGGGATTAACGAAAGACGAACCTAAACTCTTAATTAATTTTGTGTTGGCAGACATAGAAAGGTTTACTTGACAAGTATCCATGTAGCCATAAGCAGGTGCAGGCAGGAAGGAAGTCTAGTGTCTTGGGGTTACATAAAACATGCGCTGTGCACTGCTTAATTAGATAGTAGACTACTAGTAGAGCGGATAAGCAGACTTAATGAAACCTATCATTAAATACATTAAGCTAAACAACTATGTTTACTTTAATGAGGGATTGAAACTAAGCAAATCATCATCTATTGATACCCTTCACTATGATCTTCATATGGCGCCAATTATCGAGTTAAAAGTAGCTCGGGCCATCTGACCAAATAACCAAAATTTGGCACGGCTTATATTTCAATGCATTGGAAAACAGACCTGTACTAAATATCAACCAATTTGTTTTAATTATGACTGCTATTTATAGTCTGGAGATAAAGCAACAAGTCAACGGCAAAGCTATTAATATTGAGTTTCAAAAATAAGTTTTTAGTGAAAATATTGTCGGGTGTTGACAAGTTGGAGATAGGTATGTATTTGTAAGCTTTTGACTCGGTAGAGATGAAATACTCAACGTCTGCCTTCCTTGTCAAAGCAATAATGTGAAAGACAGGAACAGGCCGTAGTAAAAACAAAACACTAAGCAAATTCAAAATATTCTGCATACAAAATCGATTTCGTAAGTTTGTTACGCAACACATCTTTGAAGTATAAACAATGGCGCCTGGCAAAGGTTGTCCTTTGAAAACTGTGTCAGATGGTAACTGGTCCGATCACTTCCAGCGCATTAGAATATACGAGCCACGCGTCACTACGCACCAGATTGTTTCATTAATATGTTGATCAAGTGATGATTGTATGTATTTAGAACAAGTTATAACTGATAATTTGCAAATTCTTTTAAATTCGTAAATAATGTCAATGTCTCTGTCGTTTTTAATATCGCTATTCTTCAATCTGCCAAAAGAAATGGTATCATCAATCCACTTGTCACTTGTCCCCTTGTCCTATTGTCTGCTAATCACAATACAATTCAAACAATATAACCGATATAATTGGCATTGATATCGTCTATAACTGTCGTCTAGCATCCATTTCTTGTAATTTCGCAACGGTTTATTTTTATCACTGATTTGCATTGACTCCGCATTGTTGCATCAAGAGTCTGGGTCGTTTCCTTATCATTCCGTTCGCTTTCTGATGGTTACTTGCTACGATATTCACGTTGTCCATTATGTTGATATTTGCTTTCAACATTTGAACATTACTAATACGATCTAAATGCATCTTGAATACTCTTGCTCTTGGTATATTCTGTATGCAGAATTGCAGATGTCTTTCGTCTTGTAGGTTATTACGGTTGGAAATTTCTCCATATTTCTTTATATTACCAAAGAATATGATATCATTTTAGATAACATAGTGTTAAACAATGTTCATTTATCATCCTGTTATATGTTTCAGCTAAGAAGAATGGCGTGGTGCCGAAGTTGTCGTCATCGCCGGTGGCTGTGCGCGCACGCACTTCCCTGGCCCCACCTCCTTCGCCCCGAAAGCCTGCGCCCAACCGAGTGCCGCCGGCCCAAAGGCCTAATACCCTGCCTACTAACAAAGGTCAGTGGAAAGTTAATTCACTTCCTTAATGGAACTCAATTATCTTTAATTAGATTATAATGTCGTATTTGGTATCGAAAGTTTCCGGAAGTTTGTTTTATGGGTTGAGTCGGCCGTTCAGCTGTTGAAATGGTGTGAGTGTGTGCGAAGGGTTATTACATTGCGTCAAAATGTGGGAAAACATTTCATTATGTAGGTCGGCTCTTTAATGTTTATCCCGTGTTGTCTTCCGTTTTTTTTGCTCCTTGCTTCCTGCGGATTTCACATTCTGTCTGGGTGTTCTCCGTGGTGCCTACTCGTTTCCTTTTTCTCATTTTTATCCTTGTTATGAACGTCGAGACCTACGCATAGTTTATAATATTTTGCACATTAACTCATCATATCCTG
Source organism: Noctua janthe (assembly GCA_910589295.1). Classification (NCBI taxonomy): domain Eukaryota; kingdom Metazoa; phylum Arthropoda; class Insecta; order Lepidoptera; family Noctuidae; genus Noctua; species Noctua janthe. The sequence continues at coordinate 9,462,907 of OU342561.1, forward strand.
CCATTATCCCAATATGCAATCTCCAATGCATAAAAAAAGTTCATAGTGCTGCCATCTATTCAGTAAATTGTGAAAATCTGGTAACTGAGCTAGGTGGCAGCACCGCTGCTTATACTCTGAACCAACTACAACGAGTTTATAGAAAGGCCAATGACATTCCAACCAATGAAATCTCGTAACTCAACAGTGGCGCCACGATCGCTTGTAATCGGTGACTAAGTTCGTACGCTTTATGATAGGTGGCGCTTTATCTACTAATTATAAGACAAACCTTGACGCCTGTAATACCCGAAGGGTTAGGCAGAGGTGTACCTACTGTAACTACATCCACATTTCGCCAGTTATGTTTGAGTCCCAGACTGGACACAAAAATCCAACTCCAGATTTCGGATAAATATTCAGCACATACATCGGAATCGTTATTGTTGTTATCTCATACTACCGTAGTAGTATGAGATAACAACAATAACGATCCCTAAAAGCATCTAAAAGCCTGAAGTATTCCATTTGCTACACTGAACGCTAAAAATTCGGGCACAGTAAAATTGTACTTTTCCATCAGAAATTTCTCAGTAGCAGCCCGGTTGCATAGAAAAGTCATTCTTTTTTTGAAAAAATCGAAATGAAAACTGCTTTTGAACTAGATATCTACTGATTTTTAATTTTAGAAACATTGCAAAAGAATTATATTAATGTTTAATTATCTATATTTTTTCAACTGCAGTCAAGAAGATAGAGTCTTTGAAAACTAGAAGACAGTTTTCATGCCTTTTGTTCTTAAAAATGCGTAATTCCATAATGTAATCTACTACAAGTTTTCGTTTACCCACCGCTTCATAACAGGCTTTAAGGTTCCCACGCTTTACAGTTTTACTTTTTCTTCTCGAATGATTAATTTTCAGTACCTACCTGCACTACATACGTAGGGATAGCTCTGTAGTATGCTTCGAGGATGCAGGTTCGGTTTTATTAGTGAAACGCGGCTTAAAATTTTAATACTTACGGCTAGATACATACATAACATATTATAACATCACGCCTGTAGGTAATCCCCGAAGGGTCAGGCAGAGATGTACCTTATTCCTTTATAAGGCAAAGGGAATAGTTTTCCCACCATATTTTTTAACTCATTAATTAAATAATGTGTTCCTGGTAGGTATTCTATTGTTGTACAAAGGTTATTTAAAGACTTATCAATCACTCATTTTACATATTCAAAAAAAATGTAAAAAAAATGAAATTTATTTTCTACCAATAATACTTATGCCTATTTGGCATTATTTTCCGATTCCCAGATCGTTATGCCTGTTAAAGGGTTATAGTACACCCATATTTCGCCAGTTATGTTTAAGACTCATGTAAAAGGGGGCGAGCCTATTGTCGTCGAACAGGCACAAATACAGACTCCGTGGCTGCTACTGAGCTATTCCTCATGGAAAAACGCAATAACAATTTGCCCGACCCGGGAATCGAACCCAGGACCTCATGCTCAGCAGTCACGCTTGTGACTACTAGACCAACGAGGCAGCCACGGGTAGGTAAATTACAACCTTTTTGGTAAACACTCTAAAAGGAACCAAACAATCTAAGAAAGCTCTTTCCGAAATAAAACTAGTTAATGTGCCCATGATTTAATATGGAATAAATAACGCTTTTGCAGCGAACCACAAAAATATATAAAACAAACTGAGCGAAGCAATAAAAACGCCAAGATGCGGTAAAAAACGGAACGAATTTTAATTACATTCGATGTAACGGGACTATAAAATTACAGTAGCGACTCTAAAAGGAGTTTTATTTATCAGCCGGCTATGTGCGGAGGTACTTACTGCCAAGTCCGTTTTTATCTATTCACGTGCCTTCGAAGTATGTCCGTGTCCGCCTAGGTTTACAAAACATGTTCCTGATATAGGGTGACTGGTAATTAGTGACCGATACTTAAACACGTGATTTTACTCATGATAACAAACAACTTTCCCAAAGGAGCATTTTTTTACAGAGTTTTATCACAATAACACAACAGCCGTATGAAATTCGCACGCGCGGGCCTGTGACCTATCAGCTATTAGCCGTTTAAAAAAGAATATTTTTATCATGAGGAAAATCACGTGTTTAAGTATCGGTCACTAATTACCAGTCACCCTAATTTACCCTATATATATGCACCTCCACCTAGTGCAGAAGTATTTACTTTTGTATTTTTTCTATGAGATATGAAAAGTTGGGAAATATAACATACCAGCTGTCTTGTTGGCGTTATGTTTCCTTACGAAATTAAATATTTACACGTGCTCTGTAATATTATCTACGGGCTGTCCAAACAAAGCAAAAGAACTTGATCTCTACCTGGACGCTCACTCCTTCCATTTGAGAACCTATAAAACTGATCTGCAAACTTAAACCGTGTTGTTAAACATGGGTGACCCATAATGTATAACCATCTCACGAAAATTAATTGTTGATATTAGCAGACGAGATGCTTATGGTAGATCATCTTTACCCACGATTGAGAAAAAGAAATACGTACGATCACGGTCAGCTAATTGTTAAATTAGCATTACGGACATACTTTGTAATTTTTGCTGAATATTCTTGAAATAATCGCAGAACACAAGTTCAGACGCTATGATCAGTATTCCTCAGTCTGATTACCTCATCCGCTTCTTATAATTCACATTTACATTCGCACTCATGGACGTTATAATTACGCAACTCAATTATCATAGCATGATGAGAATACAGATGAATCTCTGTATAAAGCAGTAAGCGTGTGGGTGAAAATATAAGCAATAACAATTCTAAGAAGAATAAATAGCCCGTACCTAATGTGCAGTAGCAGGGTTAGTAAAAAGTCGTGAAGTCATTTTATCGAGCACTGGCCACGAATGTGCGCTTTTATTATGTGTAATTAAAAGAAAAAGCAAATACAATAAAATGTAGCCACCAAGTTACGTGTGCCAGACCTTACTTATGCAAGAACTCTGTATAATGGTTTGGAAACTGTTTTTAAAGTTGTATAGGATTCACACAGTGATAATTATCTCGTCTATTGTTATTTCTACCCACATGTGATCAGACACGTCCTGGTGGAAGGTGGTAATAAATGGCACTTCACATAGCTGAAATATTAGTAAGATACTTTCTTTTATTAGTTGTGACTTGGGTGTCCGTAGCTGTAACATTAAAAAATATGATTCACAAATCTGATATGATACATACAAAATATATTATGTTTCGGTATTCATTGACACGCGTTAAATAATAATTGTAAACTTAAGTAATGAGGATTAATAAGGGTAGGTGTAGTAAATTGTGAAAATACAAGGTGCACCAAAATTATAGAAACATGATATTCAGGCTTGAGCCATGGATTTTTGTTTATGACTCTATCTAAATGTTTAAACAAAATATTATACATACACTTACAATTATACCTATCATCAATAAAATAGCAGGTATACTTAGCTCCTATGGTAAAATAAATAAATTCAAATAAAACCTTACCTACGAGAAAATGACATAGTTTCATTGAGAGAAAAGCAACCATAAAATGTAATCATAGAAATAATAGAGCATGACAAACTACCACATGGAGGGTGCGCGGTGCCCAATGAAAGTCCCTGTCGGTGTCGGCTTGATGAAAGTGCGCTCGAAGCAGTGGCAATAGGTAAAAGAGCGGCCGGCGACACTGGCGCGCGCGCCTCAGCACAGTGACGACAAAAAACTTCGCCGCATTCACAGCCGAGCTCTTCCGTGCCGTGCTCATTAACAACAATTAGTGCTTAGCCATTTTATTAACTTCATAAATCATTTTACCTAATTAAGGTGAAAGTTATAAACCTTTTCGGTCAGTGAGTGTGTCATGGTTCATGCTGAATTTTCGCTGTTTGTGATACCGTTTCCAATTCGTGTATAAAACATTACTTAATGCTGATCTAAATTATAATTTCTCACGATGAGCCCGCTCCATAAATTCGTATCGTTTTTTCAATCGGACACTAAAAACAATAATAAAAGTCTTATACATCACAAGATATTCTCCAGTGAACTGAATATCTGCAGTGGAAGTGTGGACGTTAAGAAGAATCATTGGGGATCGCTTAATGGATACCGCAAGTGTAAAGGTACCTGTAACACATTTTGTTTTTATTAATGAATAAGCACGTACAAATACAAATATTGTGCAGTTAATGTTTATTACTCAAGTCGAAGCTAAAATTGCCACCTTCGGTATTGTTCAATTTAAGGTAAAGTTGACCTTTCAGATATTTAAATCCTGTCGCAATTTTGCTCACAGACTATCCTCTTCTCGCGTTGTTTTTATAAATTAATAATTTACTCACGCAGCGCATTAATATGTCATATTGTTGGAAAGTTCAAAATGAAGGGCAAACTCTGTTGACAACATCCAAACATGGTTGAATGCATCTGCGAAATAAACTTCCTTGACCCTAATAACTTTCAGGAAACGCTCATGTTTACATTGTGGGTTCGTCTAATTCAACAAATTGATCTTAGAGGTGCTGCAAATACCTATAAGTAGACATGTAGATGGGAGTATTATTGACATTAATGCATTAAAGTGTCTGTCTTACAACGGATGCGCAATGCCATTTATAAACGATAGCATAGCGATGTGGGTGGCATTACCTCTTTCATTATGGTCGTTTTGTTTCTCCATTATAGTCGCATAAATGATATGCTTATCTTAACAATTATTGAAAACCTGTTTAGTAACCACACTGTTACTAAAACAGTAGATATAGACAAAAACTAAAGTAACATTTAGGGCACTGTGAATTTTGTAGGAAACGAGCAATTGTATTTGTAACACGCAGCAATTGAGTTAGTGAGTATAACAGCAATGATCGTGAAAGCGCCAACTGTGGATAGTTATTTTGCGGAAACTTTCTACAACAGTTAAGATTCGTAACATAATACACGGTAAAATAACAAGACGAACATCTCAATGCCTCATTATTTTCTTAGTTATACTTCTGTTTCATACATTAATAAGGCTTGTTGTGAATAATGATAGTCTCTTCGCTGAACGAATCAAGGAACCTCCAGCTGAAGCGTCAACATTGTAAAAACTCACAATTAATTAACATATTCGCGTTTACACAATTATGCATATAGGATATATTTGCAACTATAGTGATATAACATATCAAAACGCCGAAATTTCCGCCTCACATTATGAAACCGGTATGAATCGTGTCAATACACTCGCGTAGGTGGTTATTCTTTCAATGGAAGAAAGTATGTCCTATGCGCAGAGTGTGGGAGGACAGTTTTTAAAATTGGCCAATTTGCATCCTAAAATTTGTTTATAGCCAGTGTAGGTAGGTTAAAAATATAAGAACTATACGATCTTGTCACGTTAAAATGTTTTATGTCTATAGTTAAAATGCCACCTACATTGTGCATTCTGAGTTGAGAAACGATGCATTGTCTAGTTCTCTTCTCTTTCTTCAAAATGACTAATTAGTCTTTTCATGTAAAAGTAATGTAGCGTCACGTCCAGTAAGGTTGTCATCGCGTCCTCTAATCTCTTCCTTTATAAGATCATCTCAAAGCGTATCTCCCGGAATATCGTCATTGAGGACTCCTACACTATATTTATCGCTTCCTTTAGTTCTTCATTGTTCCTTGAAACGCTACCAAATTTTCAGTTTACTAATTGGTTGGTTATTTTGTATTTGACGTGTCAGTTAGTTTCATTCATAGTTAATGGATACAAAGTGGTCGTATTACAAGGCTTTTGCTTGTTGGCTGGTGGCATATAATTTATGTGCGGTGTGCCCGCTATTTCATATTATGTAATCGGACACAGCGTTGTGCAAACTCTTATGGTCTTTGGACCAAATCCACTTTTTGCATTCAATAATATAAGACGGTTAGCACTACTGGGTGTCGGCAACATAAAAATGTTCCTAATTACCGAAACTTCTCATAAATACATAAATAATGCAGTCCGCCCATTAGCACTTCTGTTACGCTTTGAACTTCGTATAGTCTTACATCCATTTCGGGCCTTCTCGTTTTAGCCGCGTCACCAATTAATGCATTTTTTCGTGTCTCGTCTTTGGATTCTTTTTTATCTTCCTTTACTTCCTTTGTCTCGTATAGTTATTTAAGAATCACTTAATGGTCAATTTCAATTATATTTTTTTCGAACGTGTTTGTCTTCTAATTAATAAGAAACCATAGTTGTTTCCCATGGTGACAAGTAATTGTAGTAAGTTAAATAATATAAGTAAAACATTCTAGTTTTATTTTTTAAATAAAAGCGAGGACTAACAATAAAAAACAACAGTTCGCCGTACTACTGTTATTTTGTATTTGTAACAGTCGTAGTCACGATTTCGCTAAACTCTCAGTCCGAAATTATCTTGATTCCACTGTCTTCAGATAATCGTGACTCGTTGAGTATTTGTTAAATAATTTTCCTTTTATGGTAGATTGTTTTATATTACGACAGTTACGCAATTTCCGTTTTCCCCACGGTGTTATAGAATTATATAATTTCTATTATTGGAATATTATTTTTCAAAAAATGAGAGCTTGTTGGGTCTTATTGAAGAATAGTGTTAAGCAGTTGGACTATTCAAATTCACTTTCTAGTGTTGATTCATTGATGTGTGCATAGTGCACGCTTTCCAGTGTTTTTAAATATTTAGTTATTAGTTTTGTCCACATGGGTATTAAGACATACAGCAATTATTTATTTTGACCTAGGTAGGGAATCTAACTAAAAGCTTTTATGACAGGATTGAAACCTCTTCGTTATTTATCAGAATGCACGTAGTCGCGCACGAAACGAAGAAACATTTTGTAAGTTTTTGTAACAATAAACTAAAGATCCGAACGAGGCGTGACCGTTAGGAAAGGTAGGTCGCTGTTAGGTCTTCAGGCCTTACGCTCCATTACGCAAGGGCCCCGACGGGCCCCGACCACTGCCTAACCGATTGTTTGGAAAGTCGTAAACTGCTACATGCTTAATAAATCTTAATATTCCATTGTTTCTTTGTCTCGACTGATATTTCAATGGTACGGCAATTTAACACATAGCAAGTGAAATCGCGTTAATTTCGGACAACGACGTGCTAGATTCTGTGAGAAAATATTTCAATCTAGAACATTATCAGTTGTTTTTAATTTTGTAAAGTTATTAAATATAAAATTAGAATACACCTGGGAACGACGATTAAATGTGTATTTAGTCTGAACGGCCCAAAGCAAATGAGACCGCGGGCCATTCGACCGTTACCAAAAATCGGCTACGTTCCAAAGGACCGCTCCTGATAAAGCATAAGCATAAGCATAATCAGCCTATAATGTTCCCACTGCTGGGACACTGGCCTCCTCTCTATAAGAGGGAATGGGCTATAATCCACCACGCGGGCCCAGTGCGGGTTGGTAGATGTCACATGTCTTCGAATTTAGAACGTAGAAAATGTAGAACCAAATTCCTGATAAAATGGTTTCAAAATAAATTTGAAGAGACAGTCGCGTACCCTGTTGCAGAGTTCGAACTGAATCGACAGTATGTTATATTATAACATCAGAAAGTGATATGAACGTCATGACCGTGAACGAAAATATCAAAATTAATGTTGCGATATCCGTTCACAAATTATTATAAAATGCGGTAGTAAAATTGCCGTGTTTACGTGTAACTTCACATAACCGAAGTAAAACCTCAAGTTTATTTTACTCAGTGAGTTATATTCGATACCAGTTGTATTTTCGTCGTCCATATTTTTAATAAATTCTATTGGAATCGGTCGAACAGTTTCTGAGAATGTTTCGTGCTTACGAACAAATTATTTATTTCGCATTAGACGTTGTTTCCAAATCAGTTGTTGCAACAAGCTAGCCAAAATCACTTTCAAATAAAAATTTCCATATTTGGTTGGACTAGAAAGAATATTCAAATCGATGCAATCAAAGGAAGAAAGTCAATAAAACTTTTCTCAGAATATCCAAGAACTCGGAAGCGATTAGTTGAATTTTGCCACCAAATTGAAACATTAAAGTGTGGCAATATATCAATATGGACGCGTCTGAGTAGCCAGATGCGCATTTTATCGTTTCTGGCTAGTTTTCAAGTGCCGAAAACCCATTAGAGGTATATTAGTAACGGGAATAACCGATAACGGGTATTTTTGCACAGGGTTCTGCATATTGTTCACGAAGCTTTTAAACTTTTGTATTTACGTTATTTAGAATATCAGTCTTATTCGCATGCATGTATTTAATTAATGTCCCTCGACGTTCTCACACGCAATTGATTAGCTTTTTAGTTGTCTTACTTAGTTAAAATGCAATTTACAAAGATAGGAAACCCGTTACGGTGAAAACGATAAATTTTATGGCCTATTCCATTAATTTTGAAATGTTCGTTTGTATAATAATAATGCCTATAAGAGTTAATTATTTTTTATAGAACAGAATTACGTATCCTGACATAAAGTGTACGTAAAGGTACCGTTAGAGACTATAAAAACGTACCAGTAAGATATGACGATCAATGTGTTAAAACTTAGATACAATGTCATCATCATCTGCTTAGCCTTTTCCCAACTAAGTTGGGGTCGGCTTCCAGTCTAACATGATGCAGGTGAATACCAGTATTTTACATGGAGTGACTGCCTTATTTCTGACCTCCACAACCTCTTGGTAAGGGCTAACAACCAACTAAACGAAACAACGAAAGTTTTTTCGGGTCACTGACTGCCTGTAAAGACTATCAAAGATCTCAGATCAAATGGCAGCCGGGACAAATGACTTAAAGTGCTTTTCGAGGCAAAGACGAAACACGAACTAACTAGACCTATGTAATTGATGGTCACCCAACCATAGACCGACTTTGGCCAGCGCGGCTTAACTTTGGAGATGGTCCGTGGGGCTGTTATCATTTAGCCACGAGCTCCTTCATACCTCCTCTAAACTTCCTTAGAGCCAATGTTTTAATCCAATCAAGTATATTTTACGTTGTTATTCATAAAAATATTGATTGCTTCTTAAACGTTACATAACATCTAAGAAATACCCATTAACAGGTACATAATTTAATTAAATGAGGCGCCATGCGGTGGCCCAGTGGTGGAGACCCCGACTTACGAGTAAGTCGTGGGTTCGAACCCAGCCAGGCGCATTACTTTGTGTAAGTTATTTCATCATCACTGCTCTCAAAAACGGTGAAGGAAAACATCGTGAGGAAACCGGCATGTCCTAGAACCAAAAATTCGAAGACATGTGACATCTACCAACCCGCACTGGACCCGCGTGGTGGATTATAGCCCATTCCCTATTATAGAGAGGAGGCCTGCGTCCCAGCAGTGGGAACATTAATAGGCTGATTATGCTATGCTTATGCTAGGCGCCATGCAGTATGTAATAAAATTGTAGGTAGTTCCGAAGTACACGGCTTCCATTCTCGTCGGACCGGCTTTTATCTCTGTCAGTAACCAGGGAACATGTTTTGAAACTGTGTTGCACTATCAGTAGACATTTAGAGGCACATTAACCAACATTTTGTTAATCGACACGTAATAGTTACGTTTAATAACCGTTAGTTTGTTGGTCAACTTGTTTCTGTAATTGGTGATTAGCAGAACAACTACTTTCAGTTGATATGATTTAATTATTGCTGACAATTAATATTTAATTCCTTACAATTTTCCATCTTTGCTTTTTTTTTTCTTGCTGGCCAGGCAGATGTGCACTATACTGAACTAGACTCTTGTGTACGCGTCTTGACAATCAGGACTACTTTTTGCAGGTGGTCTTGGTCATTAAAAGTGAGCGTCAAGTTTTATACTGAACTAGCGACCCGCCCGGCGTCGCACGGTTGCAATATACATATAAACCTTCCTCTTGAATCACTCTATCTATTGCTGAAAACTGCATTAAAATCCGTTGCGTATTTTAAAAGATCTAAGCGTACAAACAGCGGGAGCGACTTTGTTTTATACTATGTAATGATAAAGTTTTACGTTCGTAAGCAAGTAGGCTGGCACCAAAGATACAAATCGAGATCAAAATCTGAGAAGAATTAAAATAATAGAAAAAGAAGCCGTGGTACGCACTCACGAATCGCTTTTCCATTACAAAACTGAAATACCATTTGACAAGTATAACAAATAGCTTGTCAATTGTGTTCAGAGACAAGGGATTATCGTTGTTCTCCTAAACATAATTTAGTCTTAAATCTGTTACCGTGTTCTAAGTTTAGCTCAATTGAGTCAGCTCGCAGAAGTAAACATTGGTTGAGTAATACTAAGCCCCTTGTTTTTCAGCTTTCTTAGCGTAAATGCATTAATTTGAACGCGAATAGTCGTGCATCGCACTAATACTAATTGACATAGACAAATGGTATCGCTACCAACTGCAGTAATGACATTAAACTTATACGTTTTCACAAATGCAAATACTTTATTTATTGGTTCTCGTAATAATTGGCACAATGGTAATTGCATATTCTGTAATTACATAAATTCTTGTAGCTTCACGATTAATTTGATGTGTAAACATTGTCGATAACGAGAATGATGACTTTTATGAAATTCGGTGATGTGCTCAATAATTGAAGACTGTAGGTGCAAATGTGAATGCCGATCGCATATTACGTAAAGTGATAAATTGACCAAGCAAACATTAACACAACTAATAAAAACATAAACTGGGTGATGGTAAAAGTATGTGTAATATACATATGTATATGTGGGTGTACGTAAGCAGCACACCAGCTGCTCACCACGCGATACCAACTCTACTTTCTGTCGTTATGTTTTTTCTACCTCGCCGCCAACTTGCATGCGGGCGTTCATCATCATTATAGTGAAACACTATACTGTCGGTTTTCGATATATGTTTCAGGTATCACTACCACATGCCACGATTATCGACTAATCAGGCAGGTAATTGAATTTATTACTGTACAATCTCAGCGCTACTTGCATTTTTTCTTTAATTCGTACGTGCGAGTCGCACAGCCGAGCGTTGAATTTTATGTTCGGAATATATTTTATCTTTTTGTAAATGTAGCCCTGCAATTTTTAAAAGTTTATGGAGGCAATGGACCGTGTTGACCCTGGCCATTTGGTATGATAAATTGTCCAAGATTTGAGTTATGACCAACTTTTATTCTCCGCTGTACCGTTTACATTCACAATCACTCAAAAGATTAAACAGACTGAATTTAAATGTTCCTTTTATTGATATCTTCACTACACAATTTATCGCTACAATAAAGCTCCTGAATGTAATTCTAGCCGACCCACTCTGCGGCTATGTACATAGAAACTATCTTCAGTTTCAGCTCTGTGAACGGGCTCTTAGACTAGCAAATGTAAACATTTTAGAATATTGACGTTATTCTAGAGCTGTCGAAACTTAGACCAAGATATTATAAAATAGGGTTGTCTCAACGAGTGAAAATGTGTTAAATAGTTTTATATTTAAGTAAACGGATATCCCGTAAGTGTAATGGTAGGTTTTTCAATGTCACCCCTATCAATCATTGGTCCGTCTAGCGGTGCATTTGGGCGGCGACGCGCGGTTCCGTCCCACCGGCGACAGCGAACTATTTACGTACATTTCATTAGTTCTCAGAAGCAAACCCGCGGGGAAGTGACGAGCTTTTTGTATCGGAAGTCGCTGTACTTTGTTCCTTTTACACTGTCTCAGCTCAACAGTGCAATTCTGTGTACTGAGGTACTTTTGTTTAGCGCAGGGGTTGCAGTTGACTTGAAACGGTATGTCAGGTTTTGTCAAATGCAGACTTTGACAAGGGAACGCTGGCTCACCGAGTGAACTGTGTATAAAGGGAGGCAAATTCCAATCAGTCATAAATCAAAAGGGAAACATTTAATCATTGTTTATAAGAGCCCGACGTAAAATCGACTTTTGATACATAAGTACTGTATGGTCTATGTGCATCACGAAAAGTGGTAGTTAAAAGTTTTAAGAAGTTTTGTTACTTCCTTTCAAACATTCATGAGGTGCCTAAGCTTTTTGATGTGGTTACATGAAAACAGTATCGGTCCTAGCTTTAATGTTGCCGTACGCAGAACGTAAACTGAGTGGTTGTTTGATCTCCTACCTCTAGACAAAGACTAAGGAGATCTGTAGAGCTGACAACGCTTCATTATTTTGCTGACCTATTAATATCTCATCATTGTTCTAGTAACATCGATTTGTTACTATAACAATACATGGGTTGTTTATTATCGAGTAATGACAACTTATTATTGAATGACCTGCATCAAATGTTGTGTTCAGTATACCCTTAATACGGAACACTAGACTGCATGCATTTGATCCATTACACTCTCAGTCAAACTAAGTGTTAAGCAAGCACTTTTCGGAGAATTAATGCAATATCAAACTATTTTAGTGTTGTATTCAAGTTTCGTGCGTGTTCGGCATCGTAGTTTCAGTGATGTTTAGACTTGCCAGTTCCTTTATTCAGTTTTCAGTGAGAATTGCTCTGAGTTATGGAGTGGGTGAGGCCAATTCTGTTAGGTATTCGTATACATCCGTTGAGGAACGTGCGTCGATTCTAAATTATTGTGTTCACTATATAATTTATGCCACTATTTTGGGCCTTAATTTGAGGTAGATAGAATTAATATTCTTATGATGCTACACTTCTATGGTTTGTTTATGCACTGAACCGTGTTATTGAGTTTTATATTGAGCATTACGTAATCTTTTTGGAAGACGAGACGAGATGCATGGAACTCATGGAACGTGCTTTGTGAACATTTTTCCACTATGTAAAAAATATAAAAGAAGACAATATATTTCGGTTTTCGTTTTGTTTTAATCTCCATAATCTATATTTCGGTTGACCCACATTAACATGTGTGTCGTGAAACAAGCCGAGGAATGATGCCAATACTTCTTCCAATAAATAAACACGATGAGACGCTGGGCTTTGTTGTGACGAAACTCTTCGTTTTTATAAATAGTCGCTGATTAGCCCTTCAGAGTTGCTGTTCTATCTAGTTTCGCAAGGATTAACACCGCATTGTTTTTAAATCGCGATCTAAATATCATCTGTGTGAAAACAAGGATAGTTGTGAAAAATACATCATTCTATTTTTGTACGTTATTATGGGAACATCCCACGCCAGTTGCGAAGTTCTTTCTAAACACTATTTATAAATTAATATGTTTTCAACTACAGAGTGACTTACGAGACGAGACACTCGCTCAGGTGCGAGCCAAATGTTGGATAACTGCGGGGTACTGACATTTGTAGTCCACTGCTCTATGTTTCATGACAATGAATCATCATTTAATGGGTTTCAAATAGAGGACCATCATTGTAGTGTTCAGTTTAAGACAGCTGATAAATGGCAATCTTGGAAACCATTTATCGGCCATCAATTGGAAAGTCTAGTTTTACTTTGATACATATCTTCGTCGTCGCAGTAATGAAGTAATGTTTTGTTTGTTATTGTTGCTTCCGAAGTAAAAATGAACACTAGTTTTGTTTTATTTATTACTGACCAACGTAATCTAACGGCAATGATTATAGAATGTATGTATGGAGTAGATCAGTACATAGTATTTTAGCACAGGGCTCACGTCGCTACCATTAGGTATTACAATGCTTGTTATTGCTATAGTTTAGGTGTTGTAGGCACATCAACAAATACATATTGATAACACGACACGTGCTACACAACCGGGCTAGAATGTTAAGTAGCCGTTCATTACGATAAGTTGTTGATATACGTCACGCAACGCAATAAACTCCTGCGCCGACGTGTCTAACATCGAAATTACATACAACTTGGATTGGAAATCGCCACAGTGAGGTCACTATTATTTTAGATAGAGTGCGTATGAGCAGCTGTTTGATATCATTCTATGACGCACGTCAAAAACGCGTAGGTAGTTCTTTGTTCGGCTCTAACCCCTGGTTTCTTTAAGCCTCATCACGTCTTTGATCCCTTTGATCAGTAAATGTGCTGTCAAGTTGGTTGTTGGCTGTTGTGATTGCCTGTAGAAAACAACGAGAGATTAGACATAATATAAATAGACATTTGTTGACATCAACTTATTAAGAATGGACTTTTAGAAATTCAAACTGGGGAGCAGGCAAGTCCCGTATGTTTAAATCATTAGAAGGAGGATATACCATAGATCATATACCTGCTAATTTGCTGAGATTTGCGTGTTCGTAAGTGTCGGGTTCGCAACAACTGTTGTAGCGCCAAACGTCATGATTATGCCTGTTTCCTTTAGCTGCAGATAAGTCTAACGAGAAAGGCCTTTAACCGGTAATGGGGCATAGCTAGGCAGTTAACACTTGCTACACTTTTACTCGATGTCAACGTCTAGAAAATCTTGATTGAAGCTCAGGTTAAACTTGATGAGAAAGCAAACTACAAATTAATTAAATACTTAATTAGTTAATGTACTCAGATGTAATTATATTTTTCTAGTGCGTGAGAAATCAAACAGATTGATGAATTTTAGAAAACTTCGCGATGCGTGAGCGAAGTATCGCAGAAAACATAACAGCACCGTTTCAGTTCACTGAAATTATTCCTTCAGATGAGACAAAAGCAATGACGGCAAAAACAATTGCAAGACTAATGTGCCTGCGCAGTTTCTTTTAAAATTTTCGTAAACTTATTCTAGACGTACTTGTCTCTTTGTTTCCTTTAGAGCAACAAGTACAAAGACTGGCGTTATTTTTATAGAAAGAGTTCGTGCCAAAAGTCAATCTAACAAATTGTTTGTAGGTAGAAATGCCTGCAATATTATGGCAGGTGGCCACCACTTCCATGAATAATTGGGATAGGTACCTACATCATGAAAGTTTTTCAAGTTACCTAGATATAGAACTTTCTATAAAGATATAAAGCTCAAGACACATTTACCACTACCACATATGGTAGGAAAGTGTAATATTACACTGCAAACACTATAACTCCGTTGTCCGCTTCATACAGAGATACACAAAGCAAGAACAGAAAAATCTAGATAAGTCTCATCATTTCCATGGCAACATTATCTATTCCCTTTGTTCTTTGACAATACAAGTAGGTTTCTACCTAGCCGTGTAGTGTGTCAGAACAAACACGGCGTTTTATCTAGATTATCTTATCAAGCATGGGAACGACTATCAGTAGCGTCGTGTTAGCATACAATGGGTCATTGGCTCGATTAGTTTCTAAATCATTTGCATACGGCTGCCGGCGCGACTACGTTAGCGAAGAAGGTATCGACGCTACACTATTAAGATGCTTTAATAGGAAGTGCTTTCCATACCTAATGAGTTCGTTTATCAATTAAAAGTTTATTCAGCTTATTAATATTCTCTATATTATCACTTGCTTGTAGACTCTTGGTCCGATCTGTCCATAAGGTCATTCGTAACTCATATGCCAAGCTTTGGACTGCTACTAACGATGGAGGCACTGCTGGAGTAGAATAAAATAATTTCTTGCACCAATCCCAACCCCACGCAAATACTCTGATTCATTCGTATTCACATTCATAAAACATACGTATATTTAATTATGGAAGAGCGGAGTTTCCTAACATAGACTTATTTGTATAAAAAAGGCTCCAATCAGTTGTTTCTAGTCGTAAAGGCTTAAACCATTTTTCCTTTTTTTCATATTCATTGACACTTTTATAACCCGAAATACTCACTTGATTTCAAGATCGTATCCAGTAGACGAGACATGCAGCTCAGTTATATTCAGAATACGCATTTATGCGTAGATGACGTTTAGAATAATTAAATATTTCACGTGCTAATAACGAATTCAATACAGAAGCGCGTTACACGCATGGGTGCGTATATATAAAGAGATTGCATCTGCGAAATTCTAATAAACATTCTAAGTGTAAAGAAAGTTGGTTTTTCAAGCCATGCATATGTATGGTACGCGTAGACGAGCGCGGCAGACCGCGACCACTGCTGCAACTGTACAGTTTACTTAGGGAGTTGTAAAATAGCTAGCTGAAATAATTCTGAACGGATAAAGGTATATTAGACGTTAGAAAAGTGTGTTAGTGGGCTTTAGAAAGAACTTGGGCTTTACAATATGTTTTCCGCAGGTACTTAATTTTCCTAATCGCCCATTCTGTATTCTCTAAATGATTGACATCGTTTTTTTAGTTCTTTGTTCTTTTGTCCCATAGTCCCCCATACTCGCCACAATGAATGCCAAAGTATATGTTCAATCAAACGTATCGCGCACAAACCACAGTAAGCATCCATTTAGTTCTGTACTCTTAAGTTAAAGCCTTGATTGCATTCACGGGATTGTAGCCATGCCGTTATCTTGGCGAGCCAGGCTTGTCTCCCTTATGTCTATCGCTGTAGAGTTGAGACTCCGTAGGTAGGAGTATAATGCGACTTTGTATACATATACGGAACTAACGGATGCACTCACCGACGTATTCACTACACGTCACGATAGTTTCCGCTGCGATTGTCGAGGCCTAGACTAGTATGCGTTAATTGTCGCTCGCTCTAACGATGGCTTATTAGTGACACGCGATAAGCAACACGTTAAAAGCTGAATAAGACGATTGTTCCCGTGGTTTACTCGATCGTCAGACAATGGAGCTTCTTGAGAAAGTCGTCTGAGTGCTCTAAATCGTAGATTGACCATGACGCTACTACTTACTGCTGGGTATTTTATTTCTTGCGCTGAGGCCTTACGACTTGGACATTAATATCGGTGGCATGTCGTATCATTCATTCTATCGCAAAAATAGTGTGTTTTATTGGTGTATGTGAGCGGTGTTTGTGGTGTTATAATTAATACCTGTATACGTAAGTGCAGTCTGCTGTAGTTAGTAATAATTAACAGTGTAGCGTCCGTAGCACGACTATGCTTCAGTACGCACCGTTCAGCTGTTACTATGCTTTATTGGCATAGTAACGTCGAGTTAGGAAGCATAATATTATGAAATATCACTTTAGAATATCCGATTAGGAAATACTGGATTGCATATTCAGCAAGCGTATGCAAGTAATCCTAATCATTCATCCAAAATTATAGAGTGGCTCAAAATAACGGGATAATTAACTACATACAGTGCAAGCATGCATGTGAATGAGCTTGACATTTATGAAAAGTTACATTTCGTGGAAACATATTTACAATAAACTTGCAAATTAATGTTTATGTCTGTGTGTGCCAATGCGTAAGACCTATCTCGTTCCTCAACTTTCCTCACGGCGAGTGGTACGTTGAACCGTCACTCACTCAGTTCAAAAGGGAAAAGTTTCGCGAGTGCGTGTACGTTATACCAATGCAATACTTAGTAGCTACTGCAACAGACGCGTGTTAATTGCTTGCGGATCCCCCTCGTTCTCTGAATGCATTAACGTTTTGAGCTGTCGCTCATTACAAATCTTTCTTGGTCGAACTTTGTGAGTCTGCTTAAGCATTTCATTTACGATTTTTGATATCTTTTCATACATAAAATGCTGTTTCCGCATCGCCGTGTTTTCTACTGCTTGATCGGAGTTAATGAAGAAGACCGTTCGAATACCGCAACGGACGCAAAACGTCAGTTCAACACATAGCGTGACTCGGAACGCACGTTCCGAACGTCCCTTGTTACGTCTATTTACGTTGTTCGTGCCTTGGCGAATGTTTGGGCCAACATTTGCACTGCAGGATGGGTGTATGTACCGGTGAAGTGTTGTTCAAGTGCAGTGAATTAAACTTACCACACATTATGAGTTAGTTGTTTGTGCAACTTCGCAAATGTTTGTGGACGGACGAGGTTAGTACCCCTGATGAACGAAAGGATTTTGTCAAATTAGTGTCAACGTAAGAGCGGCGGCTTATTAGAGGGATTAAGAGCTAATTTTGTCCTCTTAAAGAAGCTTCCCGTGTTGGTCAATAGCGGCTTATAAAACTCTCTTGTAATATTGCGTGTTTGGATGCGGTGGCATTTAGAAATGTAGGTTGGTAAGTATGTACATACGTAAAGATATTACGGGCCTAATGTTCTTTTTGCTATCGACTGCTTTCCATTTTACTGCGATATGTTAAGGAAATGAAAACAGAGTGCAGACAGGAAGCGCCGTAATTAAAATTATAAATGTCATTCATAACTTATAGTTGTAGCGTACGTAATTACCGAATTACTTCGAGGAGTTGATCGAGTATTAAAAAACCCATCTGTCCATTTAAAAAAGTGTCGTTGGTTGGCCATGGTATGGCGGGACCGTTCACCATCGGCGTAGTCTGTAGGGCTTAAACTTGAAAGTTTCCGTTTGACCTTGCCCTCGCCAAGGTTAGCAATTTCCACGAATATTTTTTAACCGCATGGCACGTTTTCATCAAGCTGTCCGAACCATTGTTTAGCGAATATAATGGAGCCATTTGTTTATACTACGGATGCTCGTTGATTGATAACTTTGCATTAGCCTGAAGAGACATGTTGGTGGCCTCGTCGCGTTTCCTAAGCGTTCATTACGTGCTATTACTTCAGACATTACGCTATAAATGACGTGCATAAGCCCAAAATTATTAAAAAGTAATTTCTCCAGTAATAAACAATTAAGAAATGATAAGATAAAACATAGCAAACAAGTGAAATATTTGCTGCAGGATGTCGGAATTCAGCAAGTAAATATGCATAGGTGTTTTTCCCGTCAAAGTAGGTAAATGTAATTCAACAAATTAAACAGTTGATATGCAATTTCATGATCATAACAACTCATCACCATCATTGATCAACGCGTTACTAGATAATCTAAGCGTACACCTTGCGTGTAAAATTGGGGGACACAACGAATTGACCATTTACTTACTGATTGCGAAAACATAGAAAAACGTGTCTCCTTGTGTTCGGAGGTCTTTCATGAAATAGAGACCATTTAGCGGCTTTCCTCAGTTCATTTTTACATTAACATTGGAGTCTTGCCAAGACATGCACAATACCTGGCCGTTCGTCACAGGTTTCGAGGTCGGCCTAGTGTAAAATACTCTATGATTCAATAGGTGTGCCCGACGTAATAAAAGTAGCAATTAAGTCTGACTTCACATGTGTCTAATGCTTAATTACGTTTAAGTTCTTAAAATTTTAGTAATATATCAAACAACCAGATTAATTAATCGTTAGTTGTTTTGGTTTTCACACAAATTTGATAAAAACCATGAAAAAGCTTTAAACTAAGCACAAGTTTGATCTCATCCGGACAGCCGGTCTTTGGCGAATGATTTTGTTTACGAATAAAATCTCATGAACACGGTACTGGTGTGTGATAAATATGCTATTAATATAGCACTTGCAATGCGCAGTAATTACAGCTATTAATGTCTGAAAGTAAATACAGATGGGAATAAACGAAAACACAGGTATCGCTGAACGTGCAATGAAGTTTTGTACGTTTTCTTGTCTTGCCGATGGAGACATCAACTGTTTCTGTCGACTTTCTCCTTTTAATGTGCGATGCACTGTGATATCTAGATTTTACGTGCGTCTGTTTCTTGGTTTAATAATCGTTTATTTTATTTGTAAGTCTTAATATGGCAATACCGGTAAATGAAAAGGTGTCTCTGAACCGTTGCGGTCGCCAACCTAACGTAAAGCGTGGTGACAGTCGGTGGTGACTAAAAGCTTATAACCGCCTACCCCTTTTTATAAAATGACTAAATGTGATCACTTTAAGCTTGATGTTATGTATGTAGAAAAGAGTTAAACCGTTTAATTAATTACAAAGTTCTTCAATGCCTGCAAATCCCCAATTTTATAAAAGTTATTACGTCAAAAACTGTATCTAATTATCTTTTTGAACGAGTGCACAAATGAAGATACGATTGTGTTTTTTTCCATTCAGGCTTTTGTTTTATTATATCAGTAACACTTTGTTGTTGTGTAGTGTTACGGAAATTGCAAAACACTGTGATGATGCTACGTAGAAGCTGCAAAACGTCACGTAAACTGTAGTTTTAATGTCTTAATACTTACCATACTGTTAGATAATTTTGGCCCATGTTTACCCCCCAGATTATGATAGCTTTGTCCCTAAGCGCCTCCCGCCATCGTAAACTATGATAGTACATCACTCCCTTCCGTACCCTTTGGAAATCACCGGCGTGACAGTTGTAACGAATATGTAGTGCATTTTAACCGAATTCAAAGAAAGAGGAAGTTGTCAATTCCACGCGGACGTTTTTTACCCGAAGTAAATGATGCATCAGCGGAACATCCGTCCGCTAACTTGAAGTCAGTCAGTTCAATCTCTGGTTCCAAACTTATTTGTTTCGAGACATTACTGATTCGCTATAGAGTGTGAGTGATGACCCTAGCTCCCGAAGTCCCGACATCTATTAGTAAAGTACTTGTGTGGAAATTATGCCTATTAAAAGTTAATTAGTGGGAGCACACACAGGATGTTCACGCGGTATTGTCGTAAAACAAAATACTAAAAGTAAGGCCACGTTTATTTCGTGTTAAGTGGAATTATGTTAAGTTGGCGAATAGCTGGAGGGCGCAAGTTTGATGGCTGTCTGTGCTGTCATCAGACGCCGCATGTAAATATAACTTGACACATGACAAATTTAATAGAAGGCTTACCGCAAAATTCACTGCTTTGAATAAAATGACTTATGTTACTGTCTCAATTTACAAATAAAAACTTTTAGTGTTTAAACAATTCGATATCAGTAATTTCCTTTTAGGGATTGCAAAATCGCTGTGTGGTCGATAACGATATGCCTGCCGGCAATTCTTTGAATACAAAACAAGTTACACAAGCTAAGCGCCATGAAACGTTATTTCCAGTTCATTAATTTGAATAATTTTTATGTAAATATTAAATTAAATTACCGATCATATAATCGTGACCCAGATTGCGAAGTATAAGGAAATTATCACTGACGTCCTTATATTTTAACTTCCTTTGCAGTGTCCTTTTAATTTCTCGGAGAACAAAGGTGGCGACGTGTGTGAGTTTTACAACTTCGTTAGTACTCGCTGACAGATTTACGCTGGGAGGCTGAATATTAGCAAATTGACCATTGTGACGAATTCTATTGTGAATCCTTTGTTTCGTCAAATTCTAATACTAAACGGCCTATGTGATCATTACCTTGCTAATGTTGATATTTTATGTATACATTGCCTACTCCACTATCTTCTTGAAGATGTTTTTTAAGTCTTAGCAGAGGAATGGGGTCACCACGGTGCCTCTCGGTGACAGACGCACAAGTGATAGATTGCCGTGCGTGAGTGGTATACAGCGCAATCGTGCGCATGATCTCTATCTATAAATCTGAAACGTTAATGCTATCTCTAGTTTTTACGACGTCCGCGTCTACCTGATTTTCGTGCTGTCTCAAAAGATTAAAATAGAGATCAGTTTTTTATTATAGTATGAATGTATTCTAGTTTGCAAAATTATTTTATCACTAAGAAAGTTTAGGTATCCCGCTGTACCACTCCTTCGTGGATTACTCAGACTTGAGATAGGTATCTTACGCATTGACTCGGCCACAGAGAAGTCAATAAAGAGTAAAGCCTCTACAAGTCTACACCAAGTTGCTCAATATTGACTTATCACCATTTATGGACAATTCAAATGATTAAACTTTTTAAAACACCTTCAGAATTCTTATGAAACCCACTTAACACCGAAAGTAAGCATTCTCAAACATTAGACGAGTGTGTAAACAAAATTGTGAACAGGTTTTATCTGCAAAGCATTGGTTATAATTACGGTGTTATTGTAAACTTCGTTTTACAAAGCTCAATGTGTGCCTTTCTATTCTTACCGTTTTGACCTACGATCCTCAAGCTTGAGCCTTGGCAAGTATTCAAAAGTTCAAACTCAAGGTTTGTGGACGCACTATCAAATTGATCGAGTTCAATACACTGCATTGCAAAAAGAAAATTGATTGCGTTGGCTGAAAGTTGTCAAAAGCGGGATAGGCTGGCAGCATGCCTGATGCTGGGAGCGGCCAAAGATAGCTGAGGAGCCATGATTCAGCGAAGTAGCCTCGCGGCCAAGATATAACAAATTAAAATGAGTCGACACTTGGCTCTCACAGAGTCATAGGAAGAGCTATTCCAGCTGTGGATTTAATTATACCTATGGCAATTTTTACCGTTACTGTGGCACGGACAGTTAAGATTTGGCAACATTTACATTTAACCTGAATTTAGGGTGATTTCAAATTCGTAAACGTAAATGTCATGCGTATACGCAATGCGTGAGAAATAGTAATTAAGGCCCCTACCCACATATCAGCGAATCTGCGCTGAACAAGACGTGTCCGCCATCTATGAGACCCGGATTTGGCGTAAACACAATCGGATTTGTATTGCGATAGTGTCACCTTATAGGTCAGCTTTCTTGGACCTAAATGACGCACAGGCACCTGTGGACAGAGACTAGGTCACGTACACTCGAGGTACACGATACAGATCTCCAAGGAAAGTGTAATGATGTAAGTAAAAGTAGATTTTGGTTCAGTTTTTAGCCTTGGCGATGCCTGTAGCAGGTGCTTTGTTTATGGCAGGACAAGGTTAGCTGGTCCGGTTTGGGATCGCAATAATAATGCGTAAAGCGTGACGGGTTGTTACGTTAACCGGTTCTGTTAGATCTTTTAAAATCTCATCTAAAGTCAATAAACTCTACTCGCGAGTTATTCGACGTGTCTGACAGGAAAAATTCTCGATGGAGTTTTCCGCACCTCAACACCAGTATGGAAAATAACGTACATACCTCACTTCCGAGTACACACCTAGTTCTATGAACATACGTGCTGTACATATGTATGAGTTGCGTTATGTCATGTCACAGTACATTCAACAGGCTTGCTGAAACATACAATTTAATGATGTTATCAAAATAAATAGCAATTTCACAAAGATTTCGATCTCGCTCTACAATAGGGTCGCACGGCATAATTTACACAGAAGTGTTGCTAGGTTTTTTAATATTGCTCATTTGGCCCAGTTGGTAGGTTCCTTGTTCGCGATCAAAGATTAATTTCAGAGAAATTCATATGGTTTTGTGTTTATTATCGTCATCTGTTACCTACTCTACAGTTCAGGGAATTAATATCAATAAACGTTGGGTGGTTTTATCGTTTGATTTATAATGCATTTTATGTTTTACTACATTTCCCTCCCACTTAAATCTAAATAGTTAGTCCTTAAGGTAAAGCATCTTAGCATGTTTTCAGGTCGAATCTCATTTTGCATGTTCCCAACCACACAAATAGGGGTTGAAGCAACCAAAAATTCAAAATATTTCTGGTAAAAAATAAAACAACAATAAGAAGAACGCGACATTTTTGCGCAATACAAGATATATTGCGAAACTGTCGTTGGGCAGATGACCCTTCTAGGGCGGGCGGGCGACTCGGCGCGGCCCCCTGACATACATACAAACACAACTAAAATTAGATCTGTGATTCTCTCACTACACTACACGCTAGACACAAACGAATGGATTATAGTATTATTAGAGCGGGTGCGCGGTACAAATAACAGTGTAAATGAACTATTGCGGCAAGATTTGTTGCTATCCGGAACCCACCAAATGAGCAACAACCGTTTGATGAGCGAATGATAAATGGTTCTCGTAATGGCGCTCGGTGGGCGGAATAGTGGAGTTTACGTTCAATATTCTAGTTTGCTATTCTTCAAAATTGTACTCATTATATTATGCTAGAGGTGGATTCGGTTTTAGTATTAAAAACACGTCTCACAAACTTCAAAATAACCTTTACATTCAGAAACAATGGACTACACGTTCTCGTAAGAAATAAGACCGACGGTATTATAATAGCTAGCCCATATTGTCCCACAGCTGGGCAAATGCGACCCTCCACTCCTTCCAACGGTCACGATTCTGTGCTAATTCTTTCCAATTCTCAAGGAAAACATCCAGTACATCACGCTGTCTCGGTAGCTCTAAATGTTTTATATAAGAATGATACTGATACTGTTAGCCTGTGTCATCCCACTGCTGGGCAAAGCCCTCTCTCCATGACTTTCAAATTCTTCGATCCAGGGCCAATGTGGACCACTGGTCGTTCTTTTTGTCCAGCTCGTCCCGCCATGTCCTGCGAGGTCTACCGCGTCGTCTTCTGGCTGTGTTAGGGCTCCACATAAAAATAAACTAAATTAAAAAAAAAATAAGTCGGATCTCTTTTCGCCGTCGCCCTAATCAACTAATCAAACAAAACTATCGATTAAAGCTTTTCCTTGAAAGGAAGTGAACGTTACTTTGTACGTCAATGCGTCATTCAAATAATGCTATATTTACTTAAAATACTGAACACTGAACGCTTTGATGAAAAGCTACGGTTACTTAAAATGTAGGTCGAATAAACATTGAATATCCTTTCAGTTACTTTTACCGACCATACTATTGATCTTGAATTAAAATAGTTTAGTCACGAACGCGAACTATGCAGCTTTGATTTAATTAACTTCAACTGTTTTATAGCCATACTTCAAACACGAACAGTAATTAAATTATTATTAAATTCGTCGTAACTTTTGCAAATTGTAAAGGATAATAAAATATTATAATTATTTTTACTGAAAACTGTTGAAAGGTTATTTACGTATCAGGTAATATTTAATAACTTTGGTGTATAATTTGCAAATTGTTGGATAGCAAAACAACAGTTTCGTAATATTTAAATAAATTGATGTTTATGTCGTCGGCCCCACAAGGTCGGTCATTCATTGCTTGTGATACTCGTTTAAGATGTGTTTTGGGGGATTATTTAGGGCTGTCAAGAACACAACGAAATTATATTAATTTTAGTTTTCTTCGAGGACTGAATAATAGAATAGAAGCATTTATTTCAACCAACAAAGTATCATAAAAAATAAGATAAAATTAAATACCACATTTTAAACACTAAATATTTTGATTGCTCATTGAATGACCATGACCATTCAGCAATGGTGGAGGTACTATCAAACCTCTGCGCGAACCCTCAGGGTGCTGCTGGAGCTGGCCTGAAGCCTGCGGACCAAGGATGTGCACACAGAAACAGTCGACTTTCGACTCGGCGAATAATAATATTCGATCTATTGCGATCTGCCAGTATCGTAAATTCTTATTGACATGTGTACAGGAAGACGCGTATAATCGTAAATTTTTAGTAGTAAGTAGTCAACGTACTCTAGGCGATAGAATATTCACGACACGGCCGCAGAGACCCGTTACCCTACTCTGTAAGTGGAATACTGATACAAAACAGTCAATCGCCTCTGAATCCATCATAGTAATGACTGTCTGTGGTTTATGACTGTTGCTTTTAAATTGACAAGTTTACTTGTAACATGACTTAGTAGGCGACATGAGTTGAGGTCTTGTTTTCAAGTGGCCAGTAGTTTAGTCAAGTTCATCATCATCTGCCTAGCCTTTTCCCAATTATGTTGGTGTCGGCTTCCAGTCTAACCGGATGCAGCTGGATAACAGTATTTTACATGGAGCGACCGCCTATCTGACCTCCACAACCCAGTTAGTACTGGGTAATACGATACCCCTTGGTAAGACTGGTTGTCAGACTTTTTGGGCCACTGACTACCTAACGACTGTCAAAGATCTACAAATGACACCCGGGACCAACGGCTTAACGTGCTTTCCGAGGCACGGAGAAAATTCGGTATGTAATGGGTGGTTACCCATCCACATACCAACCTAGGCAAGCACGGCTTAACCAAAGATCGACCTGAGCGGCTGTTGTTATTTCGCCACGAGCTATTCCTCCTCCTCATCCTTTAGTTTAGTCAAGTTGAAAAGTTTTTTTCGACGTTGTCCTTGAAATAGTTGTGCCTGGCTGCCAGTTTTTAGTTTTCCAAATTGGAAAAGTGTTTCATTATTCTTACAAATTTTTTATATGGATTCATATCCATCGCAATAGCCTCACCACATGCCCATCATTTTACGGGCGCTAATACATTCATTGCTAAAATGTGGGTGTAGGTAAAGGCGTGACGGTATTTCTTCAAACCCATTTCTCAACAGCTTCGTTAACCATGTACTCAACAAAATGCTTATTCACATTTAGAAAGGGCTCTCACAAGTTTTATGTCAGAAGTTATGTACGTAAAGATCACATAACTATTGCAGAATGATGTTCATGAGAACTGACATTTGTCAAGTACATAAAAATGTCAGCTATCATGATCAAACAATCTATGTTCCTGGCGTAGGCGCGACGCTCTCTTGTACTTTGACTAATATAGGTACACTCACTGACTTCAGGGTTGATGTTATGTAGGGATAGCATTTAATAGTATTTGCTTTGTTAACATTCTTCATAAAATAACATGCCAGTTGAATAATCGGGAATGTTAGTCTATAATTTTCCAGTAAAACATCCATCTGTCAAAAACTAAATTGATATCGCTCAATTCAGAAGTCACGCTCAAACGAACATGATTAAGAATCATTGAGCCCTTTACAACGCGCAGTCGTAAATTAATTGTATTTTTAATATTATGTCAGCCCTAAGGCATGTTAATTTGACGTTTCAACGTTCCCAATTGATGCCCACGCGCATGCTGTTTGACCCTCTCTAACTGGCCATTCACAAAATTACTATTGAGACATCATCCGCAATAATTATGCTTTATGAGCACAATTACTATCGCAACGGTTTTTTCTAGTCCTAAGGAACAACGTCTGATATTTTTTGCTCCTTTTCTTGGCTACACTTTTGTCTTCTAACTCTTTTAAGTAGTGTTAATATTTCGTAGCACCTGCAAGCCTCATCGTGGACAGAAGAGTCATGATTAAATTAGTTTAACGTCAAGATAATAGGCATTTGTCCGTTACAAGAGAGAACCAACTACTATTACTTGGCACAGTCACATAATCATGAGTTCCTATTCTTATGAGGCAGAAACTAAGAATGAGGCGGAAACGAAAGAATGACTTCCGTTCACCTTTCAGTATTATTGTTTATATATTTTTGCTCATTAATTTGATCCGATTTGTCAGAAAACACGCGAAATGTTACAAATTGGACTGAAAAATTAACATGTTGGAGCTTTTATTGTGAGCACGTGGCGGAAATGGGCGCTGTCAGCCGAACCTAATGAGGCGTGAAGCGACCGGCGCGGCTGCAGCGCGCGTGGGAACAGCTACCAACATAAAGAGAGACCATTTTTTACATCTGCTAAATCAAAGCCGCTTTTTTGTTGTCCTACTTTGATTAAATGATTGGATAGGTTCGTGATTTTGTGAACTGTGGAATAAAATGCGGAAAGGCAGGGAAATTGATGCGCTCGTTTTTCCGCTGCTATATATGTACGATTGAATAGAAATATTAATGAATTAAAAGTGATAGGCACCATAAATTTTAATTGTTCGTTGCCTAGTAAGTGGCTGTTTGAAATATTCATATCAAATAATAGATACGTGCGCGGAACACTGGCGATTTCACTTCGTAATGGTTGGCGTCGGTAGTGCTAAGGGCTTGCCGTGTCATCACGAAATATAGAAAGCGGTGTTTTATGTAACGCTGTTAATTAGTTCCCGGGACAAAGGATAACAGACAATTAACAATACGTGAGATGGAGACTTTCTCATAAAGATAAATATTCTTTAAATTGAAGTTTTGTTCGTAAAGTTATTTTGAAACGAGAGGTCTGAAAAATTGAAGCAATTGCATTGTACTAAGTTTCTCAGTTTATTACTATCTATTTCATTGATCTTGAAAACGTTGTGTTGTATGCATTAGTATGTAGGAATGAATGGGTTAGATAACAATCACACCAAGGGTATTTGTATGCATATTAAATACCCGTGTCCTAAGAATGCAATGTCATTTAATACCTAGTTTAATGGAAAAACAAAACGTTTTGTATTTACTGTTTTGTTTCCGTTTAAACTTTTTACTATTTCTATAAAATCGTGAGAACTCTCGAGTTGTGTACCTATAAAGCTAACAGAGGAAGCGTGCCGGTTTCTGTTAGCGTAGCCAGTCGCAATCGCAGTAACTAGACCAATTTTAAGACATGCTGTCCTAAATATGGCTGTCGGTGTTTCACGTTGTAAGGTCCAAGTATGTTTATTATATGAAGTAGTAGTTACAATTGGTAGTGAAAAAAAGACAAAGCTCCTGTTAATTAATGTTTATTTGCAATTAAAAGTCTCAACAAAAAGACACAATTCACATGAATGTGACATTTAATTTTTATAGCCATTATAAAATGTCTGTATTTCAAGCTAACTGTATTGTCTGCGTTCGCCCCTGAAAATGATGATAAATGTGTTTTTTACACGGGCATAATGAAAAAAACCCACAATGAGTAGAGCGGCTGAAGATTAGTATCTCTTCATACATGGAATACGATTTTAGAGGTCGATTTGCTGATTAGTTGGATCGTGACACACGTCCTCGGCAAACAAATGATTACACAGTATAAACACTTGAATATTTTTAAAGACTATACATTTTCATTACCTTCTAGGAGTTTGGATAAAGATAGCCCTCAGCTTCTTGACCGTTACTAGTAATGTGCCAACCTTAGAGTATGAATAAAACAACCTTTAGAACGTTAATGTATTTGCTGGCATCTTACCTAAAAGCAGTCGCTTTACTGTATTTACATCTGTTGTGTGTGTCTTCCTTTATTTATCTTACCGAATGAAAGTTTCTGCTCATACTTGTAAATTGTACCCACTTATTCAAACTGCACGGTGGTTGTCCAACCGTCGGAAGTATATTATTATAGTGAGGATCGTGGTAGGCGTCTGCTAGCAACCTGTCACTCCTACACACAGTACTTAAGTCTGATCTCTGACCCAGCACGATGCTGCGCGCGTGGCTATGAATGGTGCCGGCGTACTTACCGATAACATTACTAGTTTACTAGCCGTTTTGTTTACGTGTTTCTATGTCTTCATTGAAGATCGAGATGTAAACGTGCTCGTACCTCACGTAGATCGATCGTTTAACTATTTCTTGCAAACGTTTAACTATTACGTTCAACATCTATAAATGCTTTAGAATGGAATAGAATAGAATAGAATAGAATTTCTCTTTATTCGAGTACCCAACTCCGACTCAAAAACTGTTAGTAAAACTTACGACTAAAAAAAAAAAGCACTGATAAAAAAAAAAAGCACTGATAAAAAAAAAATACAAAACAACACAACTAGAAATAACGGTGGATCACTGCTGCGACAACCCATGAGCGTGACGTAGGTAGGTACTTATTTATCCGTGTACACCGTAGGTTTTCAACTCACCCTTTGGCAGCTGGACGTAGACCTCTCCCACGCTGCCCCACAACACTCTATCTCCACCTTCTGCATCCAGTCTGATCCAAACCCCTTTTAATGCCTTATTTTACTAAGATTTTAAAGGTGACGAATATCAACCCTCTGTCAGCAACCCTCTAGCAGCCGACTCGGATTTAATGAAAATGTACATATACAATACGTATAATAAGATGATCGGACATTAGAGATTCACACATCGAATTTGCATCCTTATTTTTCTGTAAATTTAATAATTTTACTCATTGTTCTTCTTTTGTCCTGCAGAGCCTCCGCGAGTTGTAGCGGCGGTGGGGCCACGCGGCAAGCGAGTGCAGACGCCGCAGCCCGTGCGCACGCCGGCGGTGGCGCTCGTCGCGCCGCAGCCGCAGCAGCCGCGCGAGCAGGCCGTCGCGCTCGCGCATGCCGCCAAAGGCGTCGAAGCCCTGGGCGTTTTAGTCCAGTATTTAGTGTTTCGAGTGAGTATTGTTTGATCTTCTTCTTTCGTGTCGATGGTCCTTCGTATCAAATAAGTTACACAGGATAAATGGCCACCATACTCGTGGCGTCGACGACGTGACGTTTTAGTCAGATAGAAGCGCCAATGGCTCGAAGGATCAGAACTGGTTGGCTGTAGGTTGTACAAATATAAGAACCCCACCCGTTGCTCTATCACCGTTAAACCACTCTTAAAAACCGTTTGGATTAGTCAGTGGCGTTAACTGTGACATAACTGAGCAGCCTACACTGAAGTGCTAGTATTTTTTCAAACTTCCATTGGTTTGTGTTGGCCGGTGCCGATATGACGTAAACTTCCATAATGTCGTCACATGTCGATTTACGAATGTGGTCGACGATTAACATAAGTTGTAGGCACTCTATTGTGTTTACCAACCAACACAACAAACATTTGACAAAGCGTTGAGGCCAATACGAACGATTCACGTTGGAACTTGGAACAAATATTTGTATGGTTAACAGACAGATATTTTACGAGTATGGATATTTGTTCATGGCTTTTGTGTAAGTGATGACCCAACGTAGTGTATTCACTTGAGAGGTTATTCGTGTCAAAAAAGACCATCAGTTACCACTTAAATAGACTATGTGAACCCACTCCAAATACTTATATTATTAGCTAATTATGTGAAGGCCGAACAGGCAAGTATATCTACTACATAAAGTACAATTGAAATTATGCAATCAAATTCTTACAAGTTGAATACAAACATCCCTAATTTTGATGTCTGAACAGCCGTACTCAAATAAATGTTTATGTTCAATGTACAGTTATACTGATGGTAGTTTTATATTTCCAGTTGGATGCACTAAATGGCAGCAGTTGGCGCGTGGAAGCGGAGCGATGGCGCGGCGTGGCGGCCGCCGAGCGCAGCAGCGCCGCACGCGCAGACCGCGACCGGCAGCAGCGCGCGCAGAAAGATCTCGATACCAGTGAGTATTCAGCACAGCTTTAATGGTTGGATGGATGGGGAGGGAGAGGAACAGCAAATAAAAGTGGATGGATTGTGTGAGTAATGAAAGAAAAAGGAGTAAATAATTGAGTGACAATTGTCAGGGGAAAATGTTAGCAAAAACGTGTTGCGCCAACCATGGCCACGTTACATGGGATAGGGACAGGAAGAAGCGGGGAGTTTTATCTCTACTGCTAGGCTTAGACCTTCCTGAAGTATCGCCAAAACAAAAGGTCCTGCGCTTCAAGCAGATTCCTACGATGCTATTAACATAACAAAAATAACTTATTCAACCGGTAGAACTACTATTCTACAGCTCTTTAATAATGTCCGCATAAAAACATGAAGTAGACAGTAGTTTACCTCCCTGGGCTATTGGCTGTATATTCCAATGCTGCTCTTCTTTGTCTTTCAATTTCGGCAAAAAAACGAAATTTGTAATTATTATGCACATTTTAATATAAAAATATCTGAGTGAACTCCCATGGGTATGTAAGAAATTAATTCATGAATATTATCTTAATATATAATTACGATAATTCCAGTCGCAGAATGCCTGAGCAAGATCTCAGAGCTGGAGATGGAGGTCTCGTCGAAGGAGGAGGTGAATGCGCGCCTCCAGGCCAAACACATCGAGGAGGTCGCTACACTCGCCAATGACATCAAGGGACTCAAGGTAACCACACTCATTAGCATTCCTTTGGGACTTAAATAAATCGCAATTAATATTAATTTATGCACCGACTTGTATTACTGGAATTGTTAACAAACAATTGTTTTTATTGTTGGATATTCGCCGTGCCCACGAAGGCCAAAGAATGTGCCGCAGCCTTCAGAAAACCACAATGGAAATCTTGCTAAACCTGAGATACCGAAGGCTGGTGAAACCTGTTTATTTAAAACATTATAATAAAGCTACGTTATTTTATTTATAGGATACAATCGAATCCCTGAAACACGAAGTCGCCGAGAGTAGGGCGCGTCTACACGCGCACAGCGAAATCGAGCGCACATTGCGCGCGCAACTAGAAGCGGCGCGGGCGGAGGTAGAGCAGAGCAAGTCGTACAACACATCGGTGATGTCGGCCAACACGTCGACCGACTCGTCGGTGGACACGTCGTGGGACAAGTCGTGCAACATGTGCGACGCGGCCTGCGACCCCGTGTGCTGCGAGGCGGAAGATTGCGAACTGCGATTAGCTGCGAATGAGGAATTGAGCACAGATGCCAACGAGTTGGCAGCTGAGGTTAGTACTACCAACTGAGGCTATAGATAAAGCGGTTATAATTATTATGGAGCCATTGAAATAAATAGGGCTGGCGTTCATTATTGGCGTAAGTTCAGAAAGTAAAAACAATTTTGATGCTATCAATGATACTTTCCAATGTACAAATGAACATGTGTACACAGCTTTTCTTATGTTTGTTAGGTTGTGCAGTTTTACCTTATAGCATCTAACTATCTTAATTGATACATTTGCCCCTCCCGTCCAGGTACGATCACTCCGGGCGGTGATCGAGCTGAAGCAGGCGGAGGTCGCATCATTGCGCGATTCGCGATCAGAACTCGCGGCAGAGCGAGAACGTCGTGCGGCGTGCGAGCGAGAGGCGCGAGCCGCGCGTCACGCTGCCGAGGAGCTGCGCGAACGCGCGGCCGCTCGGCAACGCGACACCGACCGATTGCGCGACGACAACAGGCGTCTGCGCGACGCAGCTGCGCGCGACCGCGACCATGCCGCGCGACTTGCCGCGCTCAACGAGGAGCTTCGATACAAGCTTAGACAGAAGTCACAGGTGGGTTGTCTTTTCTAAATTATCGTTTGTGGGTGCGGTGGAAATCTGTGTCGTGAAATTCCTGGAACCTATGACTATTAAGCCGTTTTCATGTTTGGTAAACCTTTCACTATGTGTGGTGATGAGATCACCGAAAGATAAATATTGAAAGACAATCGATGAAGTTAATAAACAAAATCTTCGTGAGAAGATCCTCTCTGTAATAAAAAAAAATCTGTAGGTATTCGCTTAAATATAATTATTTTCTTCAACTCGTTTCATTCGAATTAGGAATGGTGAGGTTCAATGAAAGACCAGTTAGGTTGGTAAATTCGATATCGCTTTCAACCTGTTCCTTATTCCACAGGTGGTGTCTCTGCTGGCGGGCGGCGGCTACATCGAGCGGCCGCCGATGCGCGCGCGCACGTCGTCGGGCGACTCGGGCCGCTCCGCCTCGCCCGCGCCTGACTCGCCCCCCTCCCCCGCCGCCTCGCCCGCGCCCGACTCGCCCCCGCTGCCCGCGGTCAAGGGCGTCGTCGAGAAGCACGACTCCGTCAGCTGGGTGCTGGAGATTGAAGAGACGCCTGAGGAGGTGGCTACCAGGTAAAGATTTTTTGTTATCTAGCTGAAAAGTTGATGTAGCAATAAAATGAGTTTTTGTATTGTCAACATTAGTCCCTTGTTGCATAACCGATAATTGTCATCCTCAGGTTGGCCAGGCGGTCGTCGTTCCGCACGGCGGCGTCGCCCAGCGGCGTGAAGCGTCGCGGCGGCGGGTCGCCCGGCAGCGGCTCGCCGGCGCCCGCGTCCCCGGCGCCCAACGCCTCCAAGCTGTTCCGGCCGGGCGAGCTGGACTTCCCGCCGCCGCCGCTCAAGGAGTCCGCCGGCGAGGCCATCTACATCTACGACGACCGTCAGTATTGAAGTGTTGGACTGCTGGACTTTGTGCTCGTGACCGACTAGTCTGCCCGCGTGCGCCGCGGTCGTGGCGTGCGGATCGTGTTCTTGCCGGAGATAAGTTTGGATAAGTTTTGCACGTGTGGAGGAGTAGCTTATAGAAAACTGGGACCCAGCCGGAGTGACTTCTCTGTATCTCGCGTTTGTGAATTGAATACGTATGTACCTTACAAGGAAATGGTGAATGGAAATAATGAAACTAAACTCACATGATACCTATGGTCTAAAGCTCCTAAGCTCTGGAACACCATTTTTAATGGACTTTGCAAATAATTTATGAGCTTCAAATGTTATTTTACGTAGATTTAATACGAGTTTGCTCTTTCTCAATAGAATTTAGCTTGAAGTGATAATGATATGTTATTCTCATAAACGATATTAAAAACAATACCTTAGATATCTCATAGTAATCCTAACTGAAAGGTTTTATCTTATTTCAATTTTTATCGACTTCACACGTTTCTACCATTAGTGGATAAATTAAATGAAATAAGGTAAGTAGCTCCAGACTCACTTATAATATAAGAACTTGCTTTTCTCATCATTCTGGCCTCGGAACGGTATACTCGAAGTGGGCTGCATTTGAAGGAAAGTGTTTATGTACCTGTGGATTGCGCCAATCAATAAAAGTTATAACTTAGTGAACTATCTATACGAATACTTCTTGTCTGTACTTCTTTTCCTTTCCATTTAAATTGTACTTTATTTATAATCTGTTTCATGTCTGTCTTACGTCTCATTAATGTTCATTTTATTGTACTTTTAATCCTACCCTTACCCTTACCCTTTTATTCATTGGTGCAATTATTCTTGTTTCTGATTGTTTAGTAATAAAGAAAAATATGTGCTTTGATAATGTGTTATCCTGTTCAGGCTTGTCAGTACTAGCAGGTTGTTATCTGTATTACTTAGCAATAGATTGATCGTATAATTAGGTATTTATATTGTTTTTGTATTGTATTTTTAACTTAATTATTATATTTTATCACACTCGTTGAATTATTTTGTACAAATAACAATTTTAATGATGAAAAAATTAACATAGTTGTAAGTGAAGGTGTAATTATGACGTTTTTATTCTGTCTATCGGAGTTTTGACGCTTTCATTTGATTAGGGCTGCAAGTCTGTAATACTTTCTTCTATTGTGAATGTTAATTTCGCATTATATTTTAATGTTTCTTTTTAGATTAATATAGTCCGCTATTCTAGAAGAAACAGAGAAACCAAAGAGTCGCGTTCATCTAAACTCTTTGCCATGTTCCTTTTCAACAATCTGTCATCGTGATGCATGATAGATTACATTGTAAATTCAGTTAATATGATTTTTATTTATTTTTAAGCTTATCGTTATATTACATTAAATACCATTCCAAAATTAAACTGTAATCATAAATATTATAACGTGATTGCGAAGGATATTAATATAAAGAATAAAATAGTATGTTAAAGACATGGTGGTTTGATTTCCGTTTCCACACCATTCCGCCAATCAGTGAAGGTGTTAACAGAGCGGGCTCAATTAGATGAATTACTTCCTTACAAGGTTGGCTTGGAGAGTACTAGTCAGTCTTTTAAGGAAGGCGATTGTTTAAATGGTTAATTTATTCTGTCTTGCTCTAGTAGATGACTAGACTAGGCGAGTGTACCTCCGTCTCAGTATGACTCAATAACTGAAGTGAATACCAATAGGTATAAAGTTAAACATTAAATTAAACTTTTGACCGCCACGTCAATAACGAAAATCTGTGTTCTCTACGCCAAGCGCTTTAAAAAAGTGTTATTTTCGACGTGCCATGCCATCCGAGGTGTCGTGAGCACTTTTTGATTTGACGTTCATAGACGTCCATGGCGGTCTATAGGTTAAATATGTTGCCAAAATGCCTTGCTCAATGAACCACTAGAAAGAAAGCCAGTTGGTCTCATAGTTGCAAGCACTAATGCTGAGCGAGGGGTTATGGGTTCGATTCCCGGTCTTAAAACGTTGTAGGTTTTTTAAAGAGGAATATTTACATATTTATAGGCTTACTAAGGACCAACGAGTTCATAGGCTTACCTAAGGCCCGTGCCTATGAACACGTTGGTCCTGAGTCTGACACGACTGCTGTCTATCAAATTATTATGTTTCTTTACGGAACCGAGAATGCATCTGTGTCTGCGCACACAATTGTGTTCTAAATCTTTCGCCGCCATGACAGAAATCCGTCAGGACGATATTATCGTAGAAAGAAACAATCACATTGCAATCAGTGTATAATGGATATACACAATGGTGATGTAGCCTATTTGTGAACTACATAGGTAAGTATCGTCGTATAGTTCATTTTGGTCAAGCGAAAGAGGATATAAACTAGAACCATAATAAACGACGAAATCAACATTCTAACAAAATGCCTTTTATTATCAAGTTCCAAAGCCTAACAATGTAGGTAACAGGTACCTATCTAAGGAACACAGCCCTTGAACTGGTTTGTTATCATAAACAATATTTAATCTACGTTTATAGTGAATTTTTGGCCCCGTTTCACGTTAATACCTACAAACTGTATTTACGGTTCTACCCAATTTTGAATCACACTCTCTCTCACACAGTCACACCTAAAGTTGGATCGTCCACACCCTATATGTCTGAGTCAGACCGAACGCAGAAGAAAGTGCAGTGCGTTGTGAGTTTCGCAAATAAGAATGAAATGGCTTATATGGCGTCATACCTAAGTGATGCCGGACCTATTTCAACAGTGTTTATTAAATGTGATGTTACGCGTTCAGTGCATTCAATAAGAGCTATCCATATGTTCGCACACACTATGGCTGACATCTGCACGTCCAGATGCATCATGAAGAATAGTCACCTATCGTTTGATCGTAGAAAGCTCTACTTGTGTTATTGATTATTTTGGCTGTTACTTATCAACGAGGGTTTCGTCACTCTAAATCTTTGACTTAGTACCTAAGTCTGCTATGAAGATCCCGCCAACCTTTAGAATACCTTAAACTAGTAATACTAGGTAATATTCCGGAGTAAACAGCATACAACTCATGGCAATGTACACATATGCACATATTGCCTTAACTATAAGGAAATCTTTGCAGCCTAATGCTGTTACTTTTACTCCGTGGTTACCACATAGAGCTACTAAGAAGTGTAAAGAAAGATGCTGTAAAAACCCAAAATGCAATTTCTGACGATAGCAAATCTGGGTACAAGTCAAGGTTCCGCTATCCAAATACACCATCTACATAGTGACAAGGACAGAACCTTGACTTCAGTCGCTTTTCGTAAACCACATTGGCATTATCACGGTACAGTTGTTTAGCAATTAGGTCTGCAACCTTAATTAGTGTAATTTATTGCCAGCATGGTGATTATTTGTGTAGGTTAGTAACACTGACTATAGTCGCCGGCTGTTTGGGTGCACCCATCTACAAGATGTCATTAAAATCTTCGATTTGATGGAGGACTAATGGATTCTCCCCGTAGCTTTGCCCACATGGGCGTAGGAAATGATATCACAGGAGCGTACTTTAGGCTATCAGTATCCTATGTTCTTACCCGATCATGATCAAGGTTAACGCGTGCAGTAACTTTGTCTGTCTATCGGTCTGTTAAATATAACAGACCGATAGACAGACAAAGTTACTTTCGCAATTATACTTGGGTCCATATCTGCATTTTCACGATCACTACATAGTATGAAACAAAGTCGCTTCTCCCTGTCTGTCCATTTGTATGCTTAGATCTTTAAAACTGCGCAACGGATTTTGATGCGGTTTTCAGCAATAGATAGAGTGATTCAAGAGGAAGGTTTATATAAATATATATGTGCAGAGCCGGGGCGGATCGCTAGTAATATTATAAAGATGTGAAGTTTGTAACTTTGGATGTAGGGGTAATCTTCAAAACTACTGATCCGATTCCGAAAATTGTTTCAGTAATGAGAAGCTACATTTTCCCAGAGTGTCATAAGCCATATTTTAGGACATTCCCGTGGGTTGATGTCTGACCATAACGCTCGTGCGAAAGCTTGTAGTGGATATAATAATATGTAGATGTACCGTTGATGTCCATAGCAAAAGAAGAAGAGAAATGAAAACAACTTTCATTCTTTATCGTGTGGTTAGTTCCTAACCTGGTGTCAGAGTTTTTATGCCCCCATGGGCCTCTGACTTGGCTTAACATACCGTCAAGAAATATCTGTCAGGCATGCTTTTTTCCTCACGATGTTTTCCCTCACCGAAGCAAGTGATGATTATACAATACGCACATGAATCCGAAAAATCAGAGGTGCCTGCCTTGGGTTCGAACTCGAGACCTATGACTTGATGATGACCGGCAGTCCGCCGGTCACACCACTAGGCTGTCACTGCTAAACTTTCATTAATATCCTTATTATCCTCTGTAACTAAAAAGCCTTACAAGAGGCACAGGATGTATTAGAAAGGTGTGGTTATATTTAAGGATGAACGATTATCTCCATGGGACGAACATAGTAATACCGTAATACCATTTGGCTTGAGTAGTTCTGTATTGAAAGGTTAACGAATACGATTTTAGCCGTATGGGGAAAATTATTTAGTTTGATGGTCCATACCGCATCTTTAAATAAACACCTTTCTGATACACGCTGTAAAGATCAAAGTTCGTGTTAAAAGTCCAAGTTAAAAACCCTTTTAACAAGTGAGCGGAAAATAGGAAAGGCATCAGGAGACCTGCTCTAAAAGGAACAAAGAAAGGAATTTATATTAAATTGCAAGAGTACATAACTGGAACCTTTGCTTACAAGCTAAACTAGCACGCTCGCTACTTCCTATTAAATGTTTCTGAGAAGACAGCCTGCAAAGAACGGGGCGCACAACACGGTATATATCCCTTATAAAACGTTAGATGAAGTAGATACTCTACCTGCGTGTTGTGATTTCGAGGAAAAATGTTTTAACTTTATTTCAAAAATCCACTTTGAAATGCACACTATGTTGCTTGTTATTTTACTGAAGTTCTCACAAAAGGCAGACTCGATTTGTTCAAATATAGCAGCAGACCATACCCTTATTTAGAGAAATTAGACGATATGTAATTTCTTTGAAATTTCACTAGGCAGTATTTTAGGTCCTACATAATTTTTAATTTATATTAACGACCTGTGCAGCCTGTCACTCTAAAATGGTGTTTTATTGTCTTATACGGATGATACTGCTCTGTTGTTTGCAGCTAAATCAAGAGCTGTAGTCTATGAACGTGCTCAGAATGACGTCAACAATGTGTCTAATTGGCTTCAGAATAATCTTCTAACACAATGCCGATAAAACAAAATACATTTTATTTACAACGAGAAATACTAACACACCGCTTATGATCTTAAATATTTACGCGCATAACTGTAGCACGTACGCTGACACTTGTGCATGCGCATGTTCTTGCCCTACTTTAGATAAAGATATGAAATATCTAGGTGTCACTATTGACTCCAATCTAAATTTCCGTAAACAAATCGATAAAATTTTATAATTCTTTTATATTTTATTTTCTTTGCTCAAATAAATAAAATACAAAATAAATTATAAAATTCTATCGATTCGTTTTCTAAAAAATCTCAACCATTTATGCTAAGGTGGGTCAGCTAATTGCCATCACTCACTGTACACCAATTTTCGAGTCAATCGACCCAGAGAATATTAAGTTTCACAGAAAATTCAACCACCCATTTCACCCTCTTAAGGGTGGAATTTCGAAAAACCCTTTCTTAGTGGATATCTACTCTTCACAAAGAATACACCCTCTAAATTTCATGTCTCTAGGACCAGCGGTTGTGTCTGTGCGTTGATATATCAGTCAGTCAGTAAGTCAGTCAGGACTTTGAATTTTATATGTATAGAAGATGTTGTTCATTGCTCTGTGACTCGAATACTGCCATAAATAAAAATTTTCACAGTAATCTATATTTTTTGTTCACCATCAGAAAGTAGAGGTTTCAACAAAAAAAAGCGCACCAACTTTTTTTAAAAAGCAACTTTTCTTACGTGAGATTTTTCTATTGCAATAAGGCTACTTTTTCGATAAAAAATCAAAATAAGGGGAAAAAATAAATATTTTGAATCGAAAAAATTAGAGCATGTTTGGGAAATTTAGACGGTTAGTTTTCACTAAATTTCGTATTTTTTTTTTCTTTGTGGGACATAAAATAAAAGCCAGAAATTCGGTTATTTTGATTTTTCGCAGATAATTTTAGGTTATGTGAAAAAAGTGTAAGCACAAAAGTTTTAGATCTTTTAATTACCTACAACTTTGCCTTACAAATTTTTTCGATAGTAATTTTAGTTTTCCCGGAAATCGCGATAAACCGTTTTTCACCCTTAAAAGTTCACCCTTCCCGACCTCAAAACCGCCCATAAATTATTTTTCCGCTTTTTTTATATTTTCTTTTGCAATGACTGTCATCCTGTTCAAAATTTATAAATGTCAGAATTACAATAGAATGTTTCTATTGTAATTCTGACATTTTTTTAAATTAAATTAACAAGTCAAAAGTAAAATCCACAATCGATTTAGAATAAATTAATAAATGTCAAAATGAATTATAATGTTATTAAAACATTAATTACCAATTGTGAAATTACAAGAACGATTAAATGTCAAATTAATAGGATAATAGTTATTAGACCTTAACTAATGCCAGTTACAACAGTGCCTCATATAGGGACAATCAAGTCTCCCCGCAATCATTGCCAGGATAGCGTTATCGCTATTCTTCACATAATACTACGCCAGCACTCTACACTTCCCTATGAGCCAGTTCCTTCCGATAAGAGAAGAAAGGACCTGGTTTGCACAAATTCTCCAACTAGACATGCGTTTTCCAATCGATTTTATGTATTTTTAGGCCCTTTTCCATATAATAAACTCGACAAGATAATAAACTTCTCTAGTTTAAGTTATAAAAAATGTAGTTTGGATTATTTTCGGTGGGCACTTGCAAGTCCAACTCTGGCTTGCGTTCGCCTGTTCGCAGAATGGTCGATTGCTACAATAAGAATTTTGAACACATTGATATTTTTGCATGTGCTCCCTGTAAGTTTAAAAGTCTTATACTTGGGGAGCTTTCTTGAATATTCATACACCTTTTTACAGAGTTTTTGTATTTTTTTTTATTTTGTACTGATTTTTTTGCATTTTTTACTTGTAACCTAGCGATTATTTTCACTGTTATGTTATCCTATAGATAATCTGTGAACAGCGTTGTGGGCTGCAATATTGTCTAATATTGAATAATAAGTTTTTTGTTTATTTCTTATTTCTGTGTTTTATATTGCAGCTGTTTGTTGTTCCTTTTAAATAAAAATAAAAGTTACATCGGATTATTTAGCGATACTTAATTACACAGACACAGAAAAACTTCTAGAAGTTGTGGTTTGATTATGTTATCCCCTCGTATCTAATTGTACAGACTGTACAGACGCCATCACATCAAGCTAGTACAATCTGTCTAATTTCTTTAATAGATTTTCAACTTTATCGCTAAAGCATAGTGCTGGTTTGTGTACATAATTACTTAAGTTAGTGTTAGTGTTTTTGTACCAATTTGATTATTCTTATAGTTGTTAATAGATTTATTTTATTTTATAATTCTACTGCCCTCCTTAAATTGTACAATGTGATGTGACGGTCTCGTCGCTACTAAATATTTGAATCCCTCATTATCATTACTTGCAACTGTTAATTATATTTAAGTTCTCATAAAAGCACTAATCAAAGGTATAAGAGAAATAATACTACTGTACCTAATGTACTAATGTAATGTACACTTTTTATACTTTTTAAATAAATTATACTTTTTATTCTTCTTTTTTGCTGCGAAACGAGATTTCTAGTGATGGATAGAAGAAGGGAAGACGGAGATTAATGTAAAATTGCAAACGCTCTTTTTAAATAAAATAGAGTAATGAAGAGACATGGGGGACATGTTCCAAAGACAGAATTGATCAACCTTTTTACTTAACTGCGCGGCAATAGACAACATGAGTTTAAAAAAATGTCGCGATCTGATTGTTATCATCATTCGTTGTCACACAATAAACTTTGTTATCCCTTCTACGCCTATTAGTATACATATACGGATATAAATATAAATTCGAAAGCATTATAAGATTGAGAACAACACACCGTTAGTGCAGTCAAAAGTTTCACGATAACACAACCAAGGTAATGCTTCCTATGGATTTGGCGTCATATGGGCGTCGACGCCAAAATCGTAATCAGCGACGATTATGTCAAGGAAAGTTAAAATGCAGCAACAGGCCACCACGCATTGATACCGGCCCGTATATAAAAACAATTCGAAACTGACAAACGGACAATACGTAGTAAATCCTCAAAATGTTCGCAAGTGTCTTTATTGTATCCTTCATCATCGGTGCCGGTAAGCATTAACGTTTTGATTTAATAACTTCGTAAGTTTGAAGCCACGCATCATTAGCATAGATTTCCGATTTGGGTTTTCCTCGGGTTTTCGATCTATTATCCAACATCCAACTCTATCTTCAGCGGTATCGTTTTCCTCCTCACTGCGTTATTCGAGTATGTTTCCATCTCGATGTTGTGCAAGATTTAGATGCTACGTATAATCAAACTACTACCTCATATGAATCTATTGAAGAGTTCGACAGGGGCTCATCGCTGTTTTAAATTAGACCCAAGAAACGTCAGAATCAGAATCAAAACTTTATTTGCTAAGAAAGTATAAGATGTTGCCACAACAGATTACCGCAGTTAAGGCTTGAATTATAACAGAATTTAAAATGTTGACAAACCTGTCGATATTTGATAATCTAATATTTATTATCCTGTAGTGAAAGTAGTTTAAAAACTTGAATACTCGTCAAAGTTATTATAATCTATTTTCGGAATGTGCGGATGTCCATCAGATAAAAATTCCTCGTTTTAAATGCTTCTTAAACCTAATAAAACAGTAATAACCGAATCAGTAGTTAAAAATATATATTTTAACAGAGCTAGGGCAAAACTTAACTTTATGGAATTACATTATTTCAGAGATAAAGTGGGTCAATGGAATATTTGACTACGAGTCTATCTAGATAGATTACCAGTTCAAAATAATCTTAGGTCAACAACGTCAACGTCTTTTAATACTGGTCATAAACAATTCGTAGTGCCTAAGTAACTATATATACGAGTATATCAACATTAAACTGATGAATGTGC
Source organism: Noctua janthe (assembly GCA_910589295.1). NCBI lineage: Eukaryota > Metazoa > Arthropoda > Insecta > Lepidoptera > Noctuidae > Noctua > Noctua janthe. Next base: position 9,505,578 of record OU342561.1, read on the forward strand.
ACGATATACTCTGGTAAAAAGCCTATGCAAATTGTGAATGTTTTTTTGAGATTCAAAATTCTAAATATATCGTAAAATTGAAAAAACCTGAATTACTGGTACTTGACTGACAGCAATTACATAACAAACGTTAGTGTAATCACTAAAAAGCAGAAAGGGATTATATTTTGATTACACGTAGAGGCTTCACTCATTTGGTCATTCTCTGAAATATTTATACAGATGCATTATTTCATAGTGAGTTATTTAATTAGATAGCAGTAGAAAATGTATCCTTTGGTTTTTTTCCACAGTTCTTTGCGGTGATGAACAGGCGAAGCTTAGACTTTATTATGAGTAAGTTCGTTATGCACATTAAAAAAAAAATATATATTTAAAGTCCTCGCTTTCAGTATAGGTAGATCTTTCTTTATCGTGTGGTTAGTGCCTAACCTGGTGTCATAGTTTTTATGCCGACCGGGTTTCTGACTTGGCTTTACCTGCCATTGAGAAATATCTCTCAAGCACGCTGGTTTCCTCACGATGTTTTCCTTCACCGAAGCCAGTGATAACTACATAATACGCATATGAATCCGAAAAATAAGAGGTGCGTGTTTTGGGTTCAAACGAGACCTAAGACTTGGCAGTCCAACGGTCACACCACTATCACTGCTTAAGTACATAGATGATCTATCTATTCTGAAAATGAGGTCAATCAACACCTTCTTGCCCTTATTCCATTTTTTGGGGTGTTCGTAACATATCTCCTCCTCCATTCATCTCTATTACTCGCCATTTCAGTAGTCACCCTATTTCTAGGCATCGTCACACAATTCATCCGTCGTTTTTAGGGTTTCATAACCGAAGGGTGACCAACGGGTCCCTATTACTAAGCCTCCGCTTTCCGTCCGTCTGTCTGTCAGCGGGCTATATCTCATGATCCGTAATAGGTATACAATTAAAATTTTCACAAGAATGTGTATTTGTGTTGCTGGTTTATCAACAAATAATAAAACTAAGATAAATTAAAAGCTAAAGAGGGAGCCCCCTTTAGTTTTACCCCTACTACAATGATACGGAACCGTACATGCGCGAGTCTGACTAGCACTTGGCCGGTTTTTTTTGGTCGTACTTGACTGGTATAAATATCCGCATTCACACATTCAAAAATTGTATTCTACAAGTTCCTCATTCTTGTGGAAATGCCTACCTGCCTCACGACCGAGTTCCATACAAGGAATCACCATATCATTGATCTTGAATAAACATAACATCACCAATTTAATCTCTGAGGGTTAGAGAGATCTGGCGAAATGTGGGTGTACTATTAGGATAGTGCACCCACATACAGCCAGTTGTTTTTATATTCCATGTACTAGGGGGCGAGCATATTGATTAAACTTGTCCATTTTTTACAGTTCTTTCGAAAATTATACCGAGTTGGCGTTCGATGAATCCCACAACATATTTTCGAAGTCTTGGTACAACTCCAGCAGATCGACCACATTTTTTTGCCATGGATTCACAGGAAAGTATTGGGAAAATACTAAAAATATAAATTTGATCTAGCAAACTGTAGTCGGTTTTGTTGCTGCGCATTGGGCAGCAAAGGTGCGCGCTGGCTTGCTGCAACGTAATACAGCAGAATTTAGGTGATTTCTCAGTTTGTCAGCACACATTGTGTGCTGTTGCTGTAGCGCGAGTGGACAAGAAGGGATCAGCCTTACGCTTTGCGACGATGTCGTAGTGTCGAGTCGATGAATTTCCTTTTTTTTTGGCTCACGTCGAAGATGTTCTACGTCTCCAGAATCCGCATATCGGCGGACCCGTAACTGCACGGTTCTCCTCTGTGGATAAAAACAGTATTTATAATACTTATAATGTAGCTATTATTATACTTAATTATATACTGTATTTATTTACTATATATAAACTATGTTTATATAATATACTTCTATATACCTAATTAATATTGCATATAATTATACAATACATAGGTATAAACACGATATACACTGACATTACCAAACATAATAATCTATTTTTGTTTACGTTATTTCAAGGCTTTTCTTTAAAGGCTAGATCAAGCTAATTTTAGACCAATTTATTTTTATCATAATCATATGATGATATGATTAAAAAAAACTTATAAATATGGTCGGTATTGCACTTAAGTCACATTAATTATTTATTCCTAGGTAAACATTGAAAGGTGAGATGAGTTAGTTAAGTTGAAGTAGGTATAATATCAACGTAATATCTATGTTACTCACCGATATCAAGGCGCTTAGCCTTGCAATTTCACTTCTTCTTAGCTTGTCGATGACAATTCAAATTGAGTCAGCCCAAAGTTTGACGAGTTTGGCACTTTCAGTAGCGTCCTGGGATGCACATCACAGCAGCAAACAACAGAATACGATATAAAGTGTTCCATCGTTTGTGACCACATTTACACTCACAATTTCACTTAGAGATACGTTTTGCTCATGCAAAACAACGATTGCTGTCTTTTTGAATATTAATAAATGTTGCATGGTTGGAGCCACAGAAATAAATCCGCACACCAATATGAGTAGTAATCAATAAACTCAGTAATGCAAATACTCGTAGATTGACAACTAAGAACGCTCATTTTTTTAAAATAAAGGTGTTTGAAAACAACAATTTTAAATTGTCGTTAGTTATTTTCTAAACATACAAAATAAAATGGCCTAAGAGTTCCGTATTTGTCTCAAACGTTGCAAACTTCATTACACAACCATGAACGGGACCGAATCGTTATAAATTCTACTCTAACATAAATTAATGATTACTATATATTGGTACCTATATGGTAATTGATGTGTCATACGCACACTAATATAAAAAGAGCGAGCTCGGTTAAAACTAAACCAAATCAACCAAATAGTTAGGCTGTCATAGTTATCTATGACAGCATAACTATTTGGTAAATAATGCTGCTGCTGTTGTGTAGGGTTTTATGTATTTGGTTTACCATATAGTTGGTTCAACTGTACATACATTAGTATGGGGAGCGAACATATCTCCAAAATACTCCAAATACAAAGATTAGGTCTGATTAGGTTAAAGAGATAGCTAGCATATTCTTTACTACGTACTACTCGTAGTTACCGCCAGCGGTTTCGCTCGCATGGAGGTCAGAAATTATATCCCACGGGTCCGTACTATTGGGATAAAAAAGCTATCCTAACTCAGGTAATCTACATGTGTGCCAAATTTCACGGAAAAGGCGACAGGCAGACATAGTTACCGTCACATTTACCTATAAACATAGTATGAAAGGAAGTATGAATTTCAAAAGGAATTCTTATCCCATCCAGTTACGTTAGAATTATTCAAACCAAACGAAGATACTAAGTCTAACATGAAAAAAGGACCACTATACCGTAGACTCCACAACCATTATTCATACTGCTTATTACGATAATCAGCTTAAGGTCAGAGCTCGGAGAGAGGAAATAATAAAAAATAATTTACAGGTTATCCCACTGGGCCTGCGGTGACTGCTCTAATAAAGGCGTATTTGGAGCAAGGACAGAGTAATGTTGCTCTTCTGAACTGGGACCGTCTAGCCGCACCGATACATAATTCGATCCCCCAGTCTTACTTAACTTGGGCTATACCTAATGCTATGAAGGTGAGTTTATATTCTTTATTCTACTCAATAAAAATCTTAAATTTATTTAATTTTAGATGAATTCACAGCCTAGCCGCTGGGTCTAGAAGCATGTTTTGTTTATTACAGTGTCTTGACACCGAAGTTGAGTTCTAATTAATATTTTTTGATGAAAGATTAACATACACACACACACACATACAACATACATACATTACATTGATTAGATTTTTTGATCGTCTTTTTTGCCGATAAGAAATCCCATAGAGCATACGGTTCGTGATCATAACTAAACACAAATCTGCTAGATATAAAAAAAAATATTCTATCTGTTTCTACAGATTATTCCTGTAAGAGTAAACCGACTTCCTTGACTGATTTTCATATATTTTACATTTCACGGCTATTATATTACTTCATTACTTGTTCCATTTCACTTTAAAGAATAAATAAGTATCAATTTCTAATGCCAATATCCTTCCACTCTCACTACTCTTTTCCGCTCTAAATTGTTTAAGTATATCAAAGTGCTGTCGACAGTCTCAATGCTTCCTTTGTTTCTGTTCGAAGCGAGAGCATAGGTAATGTATATCATTGTATGAATATTATGTTTGATCTCTGAAGTACACACGGCTCTGTATATAACCTAGCTTCACACGTACCGACATAACATTTTAAGTGCCACCTAAAATTTTGATTACACGCCATTTAAAATAAAGACAAGCCAGTTTGTGCAATAAAATGGCGACTTGAATCACGGGAAATCTTCATTTCGGCCACTATGAATACAAACGACGGTTATAATGAGTACAACGATGTCTTGCTCAGCTCGGCGCGGACTTCGCTGACGTTTTGCTGAACTTGTCCGCGGACGGCCTGGATTTGAATAAGACGCACTTAGTGGGCCATTCCCTTGGTGCGCATGTTGTTGGCATCACTGGCAACAAAATGGCGAGGAAAGGAGTCCAATTGCCTTGGTAAATATTTGCTTACTTTGTCTGTTTAATATTTTAAGTACGGTTTTAAGCCCAATGTAAATATTTGGATGAAAGATCTAGTGTTGGTCAATATTTGCTGTTTTAAAGGTCAGTGTTGCTAAAGGGATTCGAATATATAATTTTACTTTAAAGCTTGATTAATGGAGAATCTTAAGGTGGGTAAACAAGAGTAAATAAAAATTCGAAAGCCATAACAAACCTCAAACAGATTTTGCTTTACTGCATAAACCTACAATATTATTCGTACCCGTATCGGGCCCCATAACTTCTTGCACCAGAATTTGAAGCAGAAACCTCAATAATTTCTCTCCTAATTAAACCATAATAACTTCAACAGGATTACCGGTTTAGACCCTGCAGGCGTCGTGTTTGACATCAAACTGCCGTATGACAGGTTAAACCCTAACTCTGCCAGATTTGTCGATGTGATACACTCAGACCCAAACAGATACGGTAGCAAGAGAGAACTGGGCACTGTTGACTTCTGGCCTAACTACAGGAACCGTGGACCCCTCGTCCAACCTGGCTGCGACAACCAATCACACCCAAGATTCTCTCCTGAAGGTAAATTAAAAAAACCAACAGTTTTCATGTCAATCTCGATAAAGTTCCAGTAATAATATGCACTCGATTCGAAGTTCTGCAATTTCAATTTCAACAAAGTTTGTTTTTATACGCCAAATAAACTTTTAAAGTGTCGATGTTTCATTGCTCTCATTTATTTATATTAGATAAAGCTAAAATATAAGTCTTTTTAAGTTTACAACCCAAACATTACTAGCGGATTTGAAGCATCGTTATGTTTCTGCTATAGTTTTTTTGTGAGTTATGGTGCAAGCTGGCTTAATTGTTTTTTTTTTAGATCTGTGCAATCATCACAAATGCTGGCAATACCTCGTTGACTCGATGAAGTACCCAGGATCTGTGATGGGGAGCTACGCTAAAAACTTCAGAGCATGGAAGAACTACTCTAAGCCCGAAAGATTAGCCACTGTATTGGAAATTGGAAAATATTACGAAGATGCGTAAGTTTCTTAATTAATTCCTGTTTTGAGATGTGCCTTTTTCACTTTGCCTTTTTTTCGAGTCAAAAACTCATTGTTATACTTGAAAAGGAAAACAAACTCTGCTAAAGCAGGAGATGACACACCAAAAAAGACAATTTTAACTAATTGAAAAAGGGCGACGGTAGCGAGTGAAGTAATAACAATTAATAATAATGTGCAATGCTCCGTTTGAACGGGTCGGTGTCGGGCTATATTTTACGCGAGCCGCTAACCACGGACACTGGCGCAGCGCCGCATCCCGCGTTAAACCTTCAGCTACATAAGTGACACTCCCATATGTACTTATGTGCCAACTATGTGCTCGCTATCATTCCAAATATTTGACACCTGCATTTGGTTTATACCACCAAAAAGGAATTTGTGATAATGTACCTATATTATTAGCTTTAACTACTTAGGTACTTACGGCCCGTAAGTCATATTTTCCATATCGTAAGGAATTCTGCTTGTCTATTTATTAATTACCTACAATAACTTGATACATATTTAAATATCACTCAGCAACTACATAAAGTAATGCTCGAAAATATAATTGATTTCAGAGTACCTGGGAACTATTATTTCACGACGGCAGCGTCGTCGCCGCACGGACTCGCTGAAAACGGCTTGTAGATTTACATACATACATTTAAAATTACACTTTATGGCTGTGATCATCCATCTACGTTCTCACCAAATCGTAGATGCATGTTATGTAGAAAATAGGTGCCATCCATGAATATCAGCATTTATATATAAGAGCAGGTATCTACTTGTGTAGGAGCTCCAGTCCCTGACTTAGAAATCTCCCGTGAATTTTAAAAGTTAACTGTCTCCTAATGAAGTATTGTGCTTATTCTTTGTGTGTACAGTAAAAAATTAAGGCTGACGAGGTCTTTAAGACACTTAGCGTTATAATATGCAAATTCAAAACTTTGGTCTCGATAATTATCGCTTCTGAAGATAATGATTCATCGAATATCACGCAAATTAATCATCCTAGATGGAGGAATTTTTGCACAAATCATTAAAGCACTTAAAAGGCAAATGGATTCTCTGATGCGGATGCCAAATGGATTCTGAACATTTTATAGATAGGCCTGCGCCTACCTGGCCTATTGTTACGGAGAATGCGGCAATTATAAATGTAGAGCCTATATTAGGTTCTTACGTCTGCTACTTTTCTTTTTACTGTTTCAGAGGTCTAACAAAGAAAAAAATTCAAATGCCATTTTATGCATTAGCAAATATTTATAAGTTCCTTGGGCTCGTGACTGTGTTTATTTAAATATTTACTTAACGATAACTCTAAGTAGGCACTTTTAAAAATAAATTATGAAAAGAAAACATGTCTTTTAATTAAGCGTTTTTTGAAAAGAAATAAAATTCTGCATCGTTTCCGTACGAATGAACTGAGGCTCTTGATTAAGCCGGCTGACTCGCCGCACATGTTACCGTCATCACACATTTACTATAGCAATCCTTAATTTAAGTAGTTATTGCTATATGTTTCTTCAAGGGGCACTCACGCATTTTTATACGGCTCGCTTATTTCACGCTACAGAGAGCCACAGAAAAAAATCGCATCACTCCGACCACGTGTGAGGTCTCGTGACTCTCGTGTAATAGTCCCGTCAAAGCTTCACATAGAAAGGCGTGTTATTTGGAACAGGACAGTCCATCAGACGAACACGTACGGAGCATTCCCCTGGGCAGGTCCGACCACAGGCTAGGCCGTATCCCGCACTGTTTAAATACACCACTGAAAACGGTTTTTAAATGCACCTCCAGAGGCTGTGTGTCGCCCGCGAGCTCGAATACTGACGAATGACATCATAGAAATAGTAAATCTGACGTAAAGCTAATAAATTCGTGATATAATAAAACTTGATATTAAATGGATGCGAAGGCATTAAAATAAGGTTCGTTAACATCAACACCGATCGAAGCCACAGCAGCAAAGTCGTCTCGAGTTACAAGATATTTCTTATTTCTTCAAATATTGGAAGAAGCCTTAGAAAAACATTAGATAACAATCATTTTTTTTATAATATAAGGAAATTTTGTAATTTCTTTCCCTACTCTGTAGAGGAAAATATTTTCCACGTTGAAGAAGCAGTCAAGTAAAACGTAGAATATCTATATCAGCTGCATTTACCCCGAGATCGTCGTAAAAGTCAATTGAGAGGAAGGGTTATCGTTACCCGTAGAAAGACAATGAGCTGATAACGTATAACTAGGTCCATAATGCAAGTCTATCAATAGTACCAGCCAGCGTAAAACTATCTTATCTTAGTGAAAAGTCGTTTTAAATTAGCTTGGAAAACTTCGCAGTGACCTTATCAATTATCTTGGGTTTAAAGCTTTGTGATATTTTTTAAAATGCTGACGTGAAGTCTTTTTTTATTTATTCTGACACTAGGGTTATTAGTAAAGTAGGTTAAATAAGCAGAATGATGTTATAGTTTTGTGATTTGATGAATTAGTAGATAGTAATTACCTGTTTTATTTATATATTACATACAGTAGATATTATAATGTAATTTTCCTGTGTTGCATTGTGTACATAAACAGTAAAATAAATAAATAAATAGATAGTTGTGTAACTGAAGGTGTTTACAAGGCGAGAACAGTTACACGTGGTCGTATTTCATGTCATTCAGAAGGCGGTGTGGCAATATAGAATAGTTAATGCATTTAATTCTAATAAAGTAATTGAACACCTGAGAAATTCGCATAGTTAACTTTGTGGTAACTGGTAGGCAACTAATGCTCTACCTTTTTTTAGTATTTTTCTTTCTTACGAACTCTAACATAGTTTGTGCCAGCGCGTAAGTAATACTTACAAAGTTACTAGGGCGTCTAAACAGTCTAACATGTCCCAGTGGCCAAGATCTCGACTCGATATTAAATAGCTGAAGTCGTATGTGCGGCACGAACGGGGTTAGATACCCTGAACAAACACGGTCAACTATCCACTGGTCTTTTGGACATAGCTACAGGCTCCATTCTCTCATTCTCCCCCAATGACTCGGCAAAATTCTTTACAAAGATTATATTGACTCAGCAATTAAAATGATAAACATTTGCCTATTTGTTACTTTGTTCCGGGTTTAGGGATAAATACTTACGTAGGCAAATATATAGAGCAACGCCGGGAACGACTAATTGACCTAATTTGAATAAGCTTTCAGTAAGCACATTTTCTTGAATTTAGTTTCACTTATTTTGTTAAAGGTAAAGCAGATTAAGAAAGGGTGATAAGAGTGATTACGGGCTTAATAATTTAATCTGAAAGTTCGTTAAAATGTTTTGATAAGATAGTAGAAGCTTTGAGATCTTGTAGTTTATTCGAAACATTTTAAACGGCTTTGGAAACCATTCAAAATGTAATTTAATGATGGTACTAAACAGCGGTTTATGTAAAAGGTAATTAATAATACCTACAGGATAATTAACCGATACATTAATTTGATTAATAGCCTATCAACAAGGTCATGTAAAATGTCGATGGGGCTAAACCGAGCACGGCAATTTTCATTGCGTTTTAACGCAGCCGGGACGCAACCAAAGTCGTTTGGTACATCTGTTTGACAATTTACGCTTTTAATAATAGCCGACACTGCCTTTGAATCGGTCGCGCACGAATTAACAACCGGCAAAATTAAAGCCTTCAAACTTTTTGCAGAGCCAGCGGACCGATAGAGCGCGTTCCATTCTGCCCTTATTTAGCCGCGGGGGGATTTTCTCAAAATTAGAAACGTCCCAAATCGGCTTCGTTACATTGTAACTCGTGGTAATAGAGTTGTTCCCGAAAATATTGTTGCCTTTGTATTAAGTTGCTGATCAATCTGTTCGCGCATTAAGTTACTGTGTACAATTAAGAAGCGAATCTCTACAACGAAGAAATTCACTTAATTTTGGGCGCATGTTTGATTAAATTAAAATAAAAGCATTATTTTTGAAACACTTATGTTATAATACACCAAACCTTGAACGCGTCAAAAAGCTGGAACGATAAACAGAAAAAATAAAGTAACATTATAACCCACACGTTAAAGAATTTGGAAAATAAACTTCATTAGGTATTAATGGTTCGTTTCGTTCATGTTCGTCAGGTAAGCTCAGCATGTATAATTTACGATAAGTGGTTGATATCATTATGACGATATTAATGGTACATCCATTACAAATTCGATGAATGTCCCTTCCGTGGACTTACGGAACTAGTGTCTAGCAACCAGCAACTTTGTACTATTTATGTATATCGTACACTTGGGGCCCGATTGACAAGCGTTACATTTGTGCAAGTGACTGCCTATTTATGAGATGCTACGCTTCGAACTAAAGATTGAGTGCACATCGTATCGACTGGAATGCATATCGGAAAATATCCGACACACCCGTAAAAGTTAATTTACATAAATATCACATAAATGTTTATGTGATATTTATGTTTACGTAACTTTAGTTTTATAAATATAAATCTTAAGAAAACTAGTTGCTCTTTATAATAACTTTTTCCATTATTTATACTAAGCTCATTCTGGCCTGGAGTGTAAGTAATGCGACTGCGCCAAGCGAGTTCGCTCCTTGTAATTATAGAGTAAGACCTACAAAATTATCCACTAGGACTAGTATTTTCATAATTTATGCAAGCCAAAGTATAGGGTTGAAACAGCGGCCAAGTACCTACCAGTGTTCAGCCAATTACCTGAATATCAAACCTGAAGTCCATTACCTGAGTACTACCGCGGTGTGGATATACAACTTTAATGTGAATCGATAGTATTTTATCTCGATGTTTTTTTTTTATATTATATGAAGCGAAATTATGCCTATCGAATGAAATTGTTAGTGGTAGCTAAATAAAATAAAACGCGCGTCATCACGGTGTTGGCTTCGTGGCAATTAGTCGGCGTGTCGCACGATATGTATTTTTTACCGTAATTGGAAATATCAAAATTCGATTGGAATTTATATTGGCGAAGAGAAAAAGCATTCGGAGTTATAGCTCCAAATGTACAGAGTTTTATTTATTTATTTACTATCGGGTTTCGGTTAAAAGTAATTTAATTTGGAAGGCATGGAGATAAAAATGCAATTGTTCGGGGAGTAACTCCCTACTGCTACGTCCCCATTCTTTTTTAAACCTATTAATTTTCTCATTGTATCCATTAGGAGTTGCCTAGGTATTTCTTTTTCTTATAGCGTGAACTTTAAATTAGCCTTTCTCTCTTCCTCCCATTATAAGCCAGTTTATTATATGTATGATAAGAAGTAAGTAGCCACCTGAATGATTGTACGATTTATGAATGTTTGTATGTTAACCTAATGTAAGTAGGTACCTACTTTTAATTACGTGTGCCTCCGCCGTGTTACCCGTTTTACGATGTAAACCGTCTTAATGTCGGTAATTACCAGTCTCGTATTATTGCTAATTATTTGGTAACATAATAAAGTTGTTATTTAAAAAGATTTTGTTCCTTGTATGACGTAAAATTTAAAGACTTTGGCCTACTTTTAAATTAAATAACATTTAACCCGGGCGCTGCTATGTTCAGCTTTTTTTTTTTTTTTTGGATGGGAAGTCATCAAATGACCCCCCCCACTCTGGGCGGAGCGGAAGGGAGTGTCAGACTTGTACTGACTAAAACCCATCCATGTTCCTTCTTTGCCCTTTGTGTTCCAGGGCCACGGTGTCTCTTTCGAACAGTCCCGCAGCTCTGGCAGGCATCGGCCCATGCGGACCCCTACTCGGTTGCTGACATCTCTTTGAGGCGCGCGTGGAACACGAACGCGACGTCGACACGGCCTGTCGTCATAAGATGGCCGGACGGCGAGCTAGCCCATAACTCGCCGTCCACAGGCCCGCGCCTACGGTGGCCGGGAGCCACCACGTGACCCCCGACGCCCAGGGCGTCTCCCGAGGCGGGCTATGTTCAGCTCACATGCAACCTTAGGTGTACATAAAGGTGTTCTAAATTCAGATTGTTGAAAATGTTAGAATATTTTAAAACTAAATACAAAATTAAAAATATTATATTATTGAATAATAATATATAAAAAAAAAAATGTATTTAATATAATAATTATATCGGTTTAATATTGGAGAAACTCCCGTGAAAGAAGGGTCTCTTTGTCAACCTATTCGAAGTGAGCAACTAACGGATCAGACAGATGTGGACACATTGCAGAGTGGTCGAAGACAGCGGACATCAGACACTGGCATACACTTCTGTAAACTCTTTGTCAGTGTCCGCCATCCGGAGCCGCAACCACACCGGTTTGGTGGTCGGCACGGTTGGACTGCACAATATCAATATACTAAGAAAACAATAACAAAGCTCCCAGGTATTGTCACAGTCAGAGCTAAGGGCAACATGAACGCACAGTGTCACAGTGCAGTGAAGACTTTCATAGTTTTTAAGTTTCTATTTACTAACACGACTTGTATTTTTACCATATAAAGGGTGTAAATAGACGCTTAACATAGCCGAAAGGCACTTGTTTTCCCCGTCTTTGCGATCATTTATTTGTTTTAGACCGTACCTGGGAAACTTCTAGTTACGGAGATTTGGGGGTCAAAGTTCCAACTGATTCACAAGTTTTTTTTAAATACATGTTTTTAATGTAAGATTTTTACTTTATACACCTCCACGACCTCCGTACTATTTAATCCATCCATCAGCACAATGGTTTGAGTGCTTTCCATCGAGTCCTACCGTAAAACGTGATTTTCCACCCCAAAACAAAAAGTCGATTTCCAGCAATAATTTTTGCTTAAAGATACTTAGTTTGATGTACAGAATGCATGGTTGTCGGCTATGTGAAGTTTACACCCTGTATGTATATATGGTAGTCTGTAAGATATTTATCTATGGGCCAAAGTTGCCTGAAAGTAAATTAATGTTATGTTAAGGCATTTCTCATCGATAAAACAAATGAATATTGATCATCAAATCATCAAGCTTGCTCAGTACATATCGACAATTCCTGGATATCAGAAGAAGAACAATAGAAAAACCAGACAAAAATAGCGTCTTGGTGACAGTTGGTAAGGTTGTCTGTCATGCCACCTGAAGTCGACAGTGGGCATTTAAAACCAATGTCCATTACATTTGAATTTTCTACCGTCTATCTGACTTTTTCATCATGTACCAGTATACTTGATATCGAAAGTCGTCAACATGAAATGAGCAAGCAAGCAGCGTGTTCAGTACTCAGTTATCAATGTTCGCTTGTGAAGCGTGCATGCCAGCAGAACTTGGCCCGTGGGAATCCACAATATGGCATACTATGGTATACTTAATTATTGTTCGATTTATTGATTCATTACTCAGAAAATATATCTTCTGTGTAATTGTTTGTTTTGTTTGTAATATATACCCTAGAATACCCTGAAAAAACAAGAATTTATTTTTGTCATCCTTATTCTAGTCCAGACGAACTGAAATCCTGTCTCAAAAATAAACCAAAATAAACTAATATACAGCTGGTTCCAACGATCTATGTAGTAATAAAAAAAGACGTGATGTTTATTTTATTTATTCGAGTGTATTACTTGGAAAGAAATAAGACGTTATACTTAGGTATTGTATTACTCGGGCCAACTTCAATATTTGGGTTTTTCTTATTCTAAGAACTACCCAATTCGAATTTAGAATCGTGCCCGATCAAAGTCAATAGATCTATCCCGTATCGGTTGTATGGATGTTCGGGACCAGATTTTTACTAAGATCAATAGCTTTCGAGTAATAAACTGAAGGGATGAACATTCGTATGGTGAAATATGTAATAAGATTGAGAATAAAAATGTAAAGATATTTACAAATTACGTTTAATTTTCGTAAATAAAATTATAATTACGATTTAATTAACTTTTGTAAGACATCAAGACATTTATTAAAATATGAACAAAGGCCGAGTTCATTAAATCAAAATCTACGAAGTCTAAAGTTTATGTAACTTTAATTTAATTTAATTACTTCGGTACAAGCAATGTTTTGTTAGAAATAAGTTCTACGTCGTTTGCCTGATATTTCAAATAATTTACATGTAATGATATAATAGACATGTTTATGTCTACACACAAAATATAAAACGAAAAAATAAGAACTTTTCTTTAGCAGCATCAAGACGTGAAATATATTACTGCTGAAGGAAACAATAAATTATTGTATGTTCCGCGTTTTTCTGCTTGACTTTTTATTTTACACTTGCATAGTCTACGCAACATTGCCCAAAGAATTGTCAAAGGCCTTTGGTGTAAGTGTCAGTTGGCCGGACACATTGCTCGCAGAATGGATGGCGGAAAGGTTCGCGAGAGGCAACCACGTACTAGTAGGCGTAGAAGTCCCCCTCCATTGTGATTGACCATTTGTCTGGTGCATCCTAGGCAGTTAACTTCGTTACTTTCACTAAGGATCGCTAGTCTCTAAACACATTAGAAAGACATTTAAGTACCGTGCGATTCTGTAAAACACCCCTTGAAAACTTTGATAAAACTACCTTTTTGTCATAATGAGGTGGTTACTAAAAGGTTACTTATAGGCGCGAATGAGTTATCCATGTTCTTCAATAAGTAGGTAGTGATTTTCATTCTTTAAAAGTAAGTTGGTTTCATTTGCAATACAGACCAGCTGTTCGTTCCTATTTACGCTACATTGCGATGCTAAAACCCAGCTCAATACAATGCACCTGGAATGCACAATACAGATCTGTATTATTGCCATCTTGTAAGCTTTAAGCTGTAACTTTCTAAGTCGTCGTTATGACTTCGAGCTGTGCTAATACAGGTGTAAGCAGAACTTAGTCAGAAGCTCTGCAGTTGTCTCTGTGTTTTTAAGATCTCGTTAGGACAGCTCTACAGACATTGTAAATGAAGATTGAATCCATACTAATATTATAAATGCGAAAGTATATCTATCTGCCCTGTCTTTCTTTCTGTTTTCGATGTGTGAACTGGCGAAATGTGGGTGTACTATTGGGGTACACCTGTGTCTAACCCTTCGGGGATTACAGGCGTGATGTTATGTTATGGATTTCGATGTTTGGCCCACATGTGGACCATGATCTGGGTTAGAACATGCCTACTTTGTTATTCCGGTAGTACGTTACGTACGTACGGGCGACGCTGCGTGAATTAGCTACATTTTCGAGTTTAATAGCTTCTCGTACCATTGCCCTGAATCCTCATACAAGCACATAGCTCAGTGAATGTTTTAAAACATAACAACCTGCAAACAACTATGCAATAGCAAAAATTAATCAACTCACAAGCCGAGTGCTCGATATGATTTCCCTTCGGTAAAAATGACGAACTCCAATATTAATTACTAGCACTTAGCCCGCGACTTCGTCCACGAAAATTGTGATAGCTCGGTTAATATGCATGATATAAATATAATTTATAGCGTGTAGAGTACCCACGAGTAATGTAGCTTTCTGTCAATGAAAGAATTTTTAGAATTGGATTATTAGTTCCGGAGATTACCCCCTACATACAAACTTACCTCTTTATAATATTCGTATAGACATTAGATTAGTATCGATAATCGATATAATGCCCTACTTTCAGGGGTCGAATTTTCAGAATTCCTATCCTAGTCTGCAGTACATTTTGCTGAAAGATAGGAGCACCTATTTTATCTAACAAACTCTTTCAGGACAATTTATAGTTTCTGAACCCAACGGTGTATGTTGTGTGTTGTCAGTCAGTGGTTTTAACATTTTTGTTAGTTGGATTTAAATAACAGACAACTCGTCATTAAACCTACGAAATCCAATATTATTTTTACCACCTTTTATTTTACAAAGTAACGCTACAATCTTAAAATAACTACACTCGAAACTACAATCGAAATAAAATTAAAGACTACGTTTTTCCAAGTCTAGCAATTGAATTACAGCTAATCGCCGTCTACGTTCCGTACGTATTGATGAAAAAGGTAAAGTCGATTGACAGCTGAATGATTATATAAGGGCTGTGGTCCCTTACTTCTTTGCTTATAGAACTAATGCACCGTCCTTAAACTTATTGACCACCGTTAGTCATTCTAATGCGGACATAAATTGCGGAGTCCGTCACTTTATTGAACTACCACTCGTATTGCATTTCATTATTAAAAAGTAAACTTATGAAAGGTTTTAGGGCTGTCAGTTAGGGTTTAACGGTTTCGTTTCAGGAAATCTTAAGAAGAAAGAATGAAATAAGACTTTAATTGACTTTATGCGGCACTTAATTGTCTTTAGGCGGGACGAGCTGAACGAAACCAACGATCAGTGATCCACCTTGGCCCTGGATCGAAAAAACTGGAAGTCATGGGGAGAGGCTTTTGCCCAGCAGCGGGATGACACCGACTAATAGTATCAGAATCAGTATAAATATTCAAAATGATCAACCTCCTAACTTCACAATAAAAATTAGAATTTCTTTTTCGTGTTCTCTGCATAGACAGTGACAGGCATCAGACGTCTCTTCAACCCTAAGCTTACCGAACGGGTCAGCAACCGTTCGGGCGGCGGTGGCCCGTCGAACCTCGTCAAATATTAAAAAGAGGACGGAATCGACTTTCGACTTTCTCATTCACATTAGTATAAGTATTGCCGCATTATTTATGCATGCTATGCAAATAAAGTCAAAATTATTCATTAGTTAGTACTGCATTTCACTAAGTATTGATATAAGTTTCTTTGAACTGGAACGAACCGGTTAAAATATTAAAAATAGGTACTCTTGTCTAGTAGCTGGTTCTATTTATATTTGATTTTATCTGAACGTGAAACCGAAACAAGACTTAAGTTTTCTACTGTCTTCTATACTTGGTTGTGCTTTCTCAGACGTTCATGCTGAAATTCAATAGGTAAGTATTTTCAGTTGATCTCGATTCTTAAATGTACGTTTGTATTGCTTTCTGAAAATACAATGGAATTCGATATGAGAGGGTTTTAAGACGCTGCGTTGGTGTCCACCTGCCTACCTACGTAGCACTTTGCAGCAAAAGGAGTAAGCTCTGGTGAGCAAATAAGGATTAGGAAATTCTCTTTAACTGAACGGCTTTAAGGAAAGACCCAATATCTTAGCAACGTTTAGACTCGTATGTCAGTTATACTACAGGTATTAGATGGCTATATGATACTGTTAATCTGTAAAACAGTAGTGGCAGCCTGAGCAGAATATTAGGTCTAACTAACCGATGTAAACTTGTAGCTATGTGTGTTTGTCATCCTGAACACAACGGTATAAAGCAAAGTAACGTTTTCAGTTAACGATAAAGTTTTTTATCATTAAGTGAAACGTTCTTTTTAAAGATAAAGTACACTTTACCTTTAAAAAGAACTTCGTTGCTAAGCATTACCGACAAGCACAGCAAAGCATTATTTTCCGCGAGCTCTTGTACTACGGGATATTACTTTCCTCATCAGCTAGGATACAAATAAAATGTTTGAAACATATTGCCTATCTCGCAACTCTTCCTGGATATTGGGTTTATAACAATTCATTTTCTCCGCAGATAGGTATTACAATTGGCATGCTACCAAAATGCACGATTTCCCGAATTGTATTGCCAAGAAAAAATGCTGGTTTCATCTAGCTTCATTTAGGTCGTATAAGTTATTTTTTGCTCGCGTCTGTACTAATTATTAAAATTTGTTTGGTTACAACAGCGTTGGATTCATAATTCATATTTTGGTAAAATGTACGTTGAATAAACCCACGGAGTAGATATTAAGGACAGCATAGTCTTACAGGATTTATTACATTCTGCAAATTAAAACTGAATTTATTTAGTCGAAGGCAATTTAGACAGTTTCAAATGAAACGAATTACTACTTACTCTGCAACTTAATTAATAAACTAAGTTAATGAAGACTCAAAGAGTGATGAAGAACACTTTGCCTTGTTCAAACAAGTCCGTTTTTTTATAAAAAAAGTTATTGCGATTAACGATAAGTCATAAATCATGTTTGGCAAATAAACTAATTGGATCACTGATGGTTGAAACTAATGTAGGTTTATATTCTAAAACCATTACTTCTTGTTCACAATTTTTAAGGTGTTAGACGTAGTAAGTACCTATCTAAAGGAGGGTGTTTATTTACACGTCCAGGAAAAAAATATCATTGTAATAACCTCTTCGAATGTATCCCTCCGAAGACATATTTAAGGAAATACCCTTCACAAATATGAAAAGCAAGTCGGCGAAATGTTTTAACGGTGTAATAAGGAACTTGTAAAGTAACTCAACAGGCGTCCAGAGACGCATGCGCCCTTACTCCTGAATCTGTTCGTGGTTGAAAGTTTTCAGTCGGCGCGCCACCACACAATCGCGCGGCGGTCGCCGTCACAGCTTCCCTGCCAAGTACTTCGCCTCGAGTGCGAAAACAACTGGCAAACATTTCACAAAGTGTTGCGAGAATATGAACTATTCAATACATTTCGTGCTCCTCATACTGTGCTCAAGTTGGTATCGATTGTTCATATTATTATGTAAATGTTGTAGTTGTTTCTATCAGTTTACTATTGCGTGTTGAAAGTTTAGCTCGTGTGTAATTTTCCCGTCATCCTGCCTTCTGATTGTAGGCGATTGTGCTGTGTTTTGAGTAACAATGACGCCTTTTGTTTCCACTGCTTTCATGTGGACGTACTTCGCGAAATTATTAAATTTCGTTTACAAAAGGCCGTGCGATGTTTCTAGATCAAATATAAAATTCAGGAAGGGGAACACTGATTATACCGCGATGTCGAAAATAAGTCGTTAAAAAGTTTGACAGTTATTGGTGTAATTATTCTTTTGGCGTTATTTTCGTGCCTTTTACTTTATCATTATCCATTCTTTGTAAAAATAATATTGGCATAATTTATATGATATATAGATAGCCGAGCACACAAACTTTTATTTTGTTTCTTTGTTAAATCAACACCAACATAGCTCTGATGCAAAATTAAGTAAATTTCTAGTCGCAAAGTTCTTAAGCACACGCATTCCGAACTTAACTTCTAGAATAAACAATTAACGAGTTAACAATTAAATGCAAAATCATGCAAATAGCTTCATTCTCGTAGAAAGTTTCGCTTCTGGACGTGATTAAGTTACCGGTAATGTATCCACTTGGCAACTTATGTAAGCGCTGTTCCAAAACACTGTCAAGTTATAAAACTGAGCTCATGATAGGTAACGTCTAACTTTTTAAATTGATAGTCAGTTTTGCTGCTTAGTTTGATAAATAAGTGGACTTTGAGCAAAAGATACAAGTCTGGTTTTAAAAGCTTTCGAGTTCAGTTTCACAGATTTTAATTGAGTGAGTTAGAAGTAGTAGCTACAAATGCCGTTGAGAAGCTTGGCTTGGTTTGATTGCAAAATTAGCAATCTATCTTATTCTGAAGTATGTGAAAACACGACAACAGTCCTAATCTAACTTTACTTACAGCTTTATTTTTGTCTTCATCCACTATGCATATATTATTAACTTTTACCCATTAATTCCTACATACTTACAAGGTAAAATGTACTGCCGGAATCGGAACTAGCGCGGATGTGACGGTTAATTTCCTGTTTTGGTTACGATACCACTCTTTTTTTTCTGTTTCTCACATCGTAGACGAACGTAAACACGGGAATACGAGGCACAATGCCGTGACTGCCCACTTCTGTGCAATACAAAGGGATTGATACGCATTTGGTAACGTTATCCGACATCGTCGTGAAATATTGACCAGATTGCTTTGTGGTTTCAAGTCAACCGTTTTATTTATTGTTTGCAACAGTGACGGGTCTTTACTTTACAAACGAGTACTTTCCGCTTCCCTTTCTAGATGGCAATACAAAAATAAAGCCATTTACAAAAGGCACTTAAGCATCAAAGTACTCTTTTACACTGCGCTGCCATTGTGGGTGAGAAGACTGGTCACATTATGGCGATGCTAATGGCACTGTAGAATGTTCGCACATATTTTTTAACGGATGCTTTTCTTACCAGTGTCGAGAAGTGAAAGATTCTATAAGAACAGTTTCTTACAAAATATTTTATCCTTTGCCACTGGTAAGAAAAGTATCATATTAATAGCCGTCTAGTGTGACATTACGACAAAGATAAAGTATATTTGTTACAAAAGTATTGCGAGAAAACAAAAATAAACTTCTGTACAAAGTTACAGATCGGCTTGACGAGTTCGTCGTAAGAGCAAAAGTTTCTCATTACATACCTGAGTACCTATACCTAATTACATGACTTTTAAAAGCTTTCTTAACCACTAAAACAATATTACGTAATCGTAGCTGAGTTACTACCTACAAAACTACAGTTCCAGTTTCATCTTCAGAAAACTAGCCAGTGTTATAATAGCTAATGGATAAAATTGCTTTTCAGCCATCAAAAATATTTTTTCTCAAGCAGCTACTTCTTTTTCAGACACTTTAATTGAACAATAATAAAAGAAGAAATTTTACGATGTGCTACGTCTAGACTCACATAAAATATCTAAAATGTAATAAGGTAACTGGCAAAGTTTTATAGGAAACGGCAGGATGTTAGATTTCAGATATCTCTTTTTATGTCCCTTCTTTACTGGACCTCGGCGTAAACAAGTCTACGAATTGTTTAATACAATATTACAATAAGATTCTGTCTATTTCATATCTGTTCCACAGTAGATAGGTTCCTAGCTTCTCTATCACAGAACAAAAAAGCCGGCTAAGTTCGTGTCAGGCCACGCACAATGTAGGGTTCCGTAGTTGCCCATCAAAATGTGCGGATACTTCCTACGGTCCGATTTGCCTCGGAACGAAGATTTTTAATGTAATAATAAAAAACAAACTTACATTTGCAGTTGAAAAACGGTCCCATACATTATGCTTAGGAAAATATGTTATCCAAGTACATTTTATAAGTTGGTCGACTATTCCTCGTAAACTTGTAAAGCCTACTTTGTCGTGATAGTTTTCCTTTTAACTTCGTTATATATACTAACACCGTGCATTTTATCATACACCCAAACAAAACCGTTTAGCTGGTAGAGGGTAGGGACACTTGAGTCTAACAAAAATTTTCACTTTAAAGCTTAATATTTAACAAGCGAATTGAAATATCTCGCAATATTTTTGAAAGGCCTATCCAACAACATCCCACACTATGAGCACGCGAGAAAATAAATCCCAACTTTACGTGTACAGGAGTTACCCTAAGATATACTACCTAAGATATATGATACTTTTCGAGATTTAGTGAAAATTTTTGTTAGACTCAAGTGTCTACACTTGAGTCTAACAAAAATTTTCACTTTAAAGCTTAATATTTAACAAGCGAATTGAAAAATCTCGCAATATTTTTGAAAGGCCTATCCAACAACATCCCACACTATGAGCACGCGAAAAAAAAAACCCAACTTTACGTGTACAGGAGTTACCCTAAGATATACTACCTAAGATATATGATACTTTTCGAGATTTCATTATACCACTTTGTTGGCGTAACTAATCTACATATATATTCATGCCAAATTACAGCTTTCTAGTTCTAAGAGTCTTTGAGCTAAGCTGCGGACAGACGGACTTATGGACGGACATGGTGAAACTATAAGTTCCTTGTTGACTACAGAACCCTCAAAACGATAAATTGGAAAAATGATTTGAAAAAACCTGCCAGGTATTGGTGCTTGATCTAGGCAATATTGTTACATATTGACTACTTAAAAGTGCTCGCTGAAAGCCTGTTCAATTTAATCCCTTGTCAAGTGATTTGAAAGGTTGCTGTTATTTTTTTGAACCACAACTGTTAACATGAAGTTTTTATGATGATTGACTATTTGATAAGAAATCTGAAAAGCTGATCAGTCCTATCAGAAATGGACGGCAAGTCTAAGAGTAGAAGTTGCCTCATTATGTGAAAATTACTTCTCGAACTTTAAAATCAAATCAAAGTTAATTGGCTCATTTACATTAATTTCCAATTAGTTGTGCAGGACATCACTCAGGCCCTCCCTCTCAGCGCTTGCTCAATATTCGATTAAAATCCGGAGACGTAGACATTACATATTGACGAGTGTTGCCCTATACACATAACAAAGTTAGGTAAGGACTTAGTAGGTACGAACTAAGATATTACGATACAATATTATATCTCAAATTCCACGTAAGCGAACCCGCAGCCAAAGCCAGTAACATAACAGTGATTGTAAGTCAATATCGCTTGATAAACAATATAAATCGACGGATAAACAAACATAAACTTAGTAATATGGGTGTAATAACAATCGAGGTTTCAATCTTCTTGAAAGCCTATAACTACCGCCGAAGCTATATATAATATTTAACCTATATGCTGTTATGCCACATTGCATTATTCATGGACTATTTGAGAGGGATAAACTACGAAAACAATATCTAACTGTAACGTCGGTATAATAAATTCATATTGGCGTAGGGATGGTCTGTTATTGCGAAAGAATGTTTATTCGTCGTAGCTTGAGTAAGCATGTCTGTAATGCATGCATATTGAATGGCTTATAACATTTGTACACACATCTTTTTTGGATCATTTTGTTTTTGCCGTTGCTTCTATCTACAGCTTCTATCATTCGGTTAATTTTTATTCATTGTGATCATAGACAATTCTGTATTTCTGACGGCACGGTTAGCGCAGTGGCTGAGCGATTGGCTGCTGCGCTGCGTGTCGCAGGTTGGATTCTCGCACGGAACAAATATTTGTATGATCTACAGGTAGTTTTTCCGGGTTTGGCTGTTTGTGTATGTGAGTTTAAATGTTTGTAAACGCACCCACGATACAGGAGAAATTCCTAGTGTGAGGCAAAGACTAAAAAAAAAAAAAATATTTCTGTTGCTATATAATTTTACAACGCAGGCAGAAACTAGTGCCCAATGATTGTTTTACTCACTTCTTAGTAAATCCTTATGAAATCGTTGTATTTGTTTGGTCAAACATATTCAAAATAGACCTGTCCTGTAAGTAAAAATGTATCTCAAATATTAGTGTCAATCTATATTAATTTATGGGTCATATCGATCAGACTTCTACGAAGTAGAACTGGGTATTGATAGACGACATGCAGATGCTCAGGTTACCGTCAGCTACAACTACAAGTAGGGATAGACGGACAATGTAAAGTGTAGACTAACATTTCCAAGTTCCTATCAAAGTTTTCCTGGTATGGGCAAAGTTCCCCGAATTCCTATTTGTAGCCGCAAGACTAGAACCAAATTAAACACGACTATCTACTTCTGCATTTGATTGACCCGATGCTTATTTATACAAATAGATAAGCCGGCAAGTATAAAGTTTCAAGTTAATATCAATTAAGAGTTTGAATTAAAAGGTGGTTGGAGGAGGTTGCGCTCAAAATTATTCTGCCTGTTTTCACTGACACTTTAAATGAATGCCTAAATAAAAGCGCCTGTGTGAATTTTCAAGTCGCGGCTGAACGCCGTAACATCACATTTCAACAGTGCATGTTGAAGCTTTCACAGCAAAAATGTGTGCGTTTGCGCTGCTGTCGATCACGCGCGTAAATGCTTCAGGCGTATTAGTTATACAAAAAGAAAAGTGCTAGATGTAGTTGCGGAAGATATTTAATCCTAGTTTAAATTGAAAATACCTTTATAGAAAATAGTTGTTAATCAAATTGATACCTTTGCCGTGAAAAAAAAAAAAACCTGTCCATTCAAAATCAAAATCAAAGCATTTATTTCAAGTAGCCCAGTTACAGGCACTTTTGAATTGTCGAAACAAAGACAAAAATGAAATTTAGCTACAGTCCCAGTCACAAGGCACAAAAACTGTGAAAGTACTGTAGTTGCCCATTCCCTAACGTAGATCTCTATGGAGAAGAACGGGCAAGAAACTCCATGGACACTCTTTTAAATCAGAATACTTTTACAAAACCTTGGTTACATCATTCATGTACCTTGGTCCATTTTGTATGGACAGGCTGTCAAAGGATGAAAGGTGCGATTTGAATAACACAGCTGGTATTCAGCTGCATCCGGTTTGACTGAAGGCCGACCTCAACATAGTTGAGTTGAAAATCCTTAAAATTTCCTTGACTTTATTTTTCGTAACTTTCGGGTGTGACATCCATGCAGATACAATAGTGTGCGGACCACAAGTCACGAAAATTGGAAACGATTTCACCTGAATAATGTTTATAAGCGTACCGGCTTTATTCACGTGCATATTCAGAGATTCCACCTGCTGAGAGTTCTAGTCTGGCAACCACAAAATATGAGGAAAACTGACATTATTCACGAAAATCTCATGCAGTTCGCAAACCTGCTGCATCTTAATTATAAATCAATATTTAACCTAGCTTGCAAGTTTCGTAATACCGTATCGTAGAAATTATAAATTTAAATTGTATTTGGAAGGGTAAACTATGCAAGTTTTAATGAAATGTTAAATTAAAATTCTAGTGTCAAAAGTTTTTCACGTGAATACCTCTCAGCTTCGAGACTGAAACCAGCTGAACCCTTTTGTTTATGACGACGGCACATATTGAGCGGGAAGTTTGTGGCATTGCGACCATTCTGACCACCTGAAATACTGATGCAGCGGATGAAGTTTTGCCGCAAGAAGTCTGACTTGAACGCAGTACCTACTGTTTCCATAATTGATCTTCATAGTTATGTACTAGGTATTTAAAAATATAGTACCTAGTACTCGGGTGAAAATAGAAAAAACGAATTTTCCCAGATATGAGACCTAGCTACTCGTAGATCGATGTATCGCTCCCGTAAACCTGTACATTGCAACTGTCATCGAAATAGTCAGAGCCGTTTTCGAGAATGTGATAACAGATATCTATTATATTGTGTACAAATATTGCTCATTTTAATAGTAAAGGATTTAAGACAATATTAGATTTTTTTTCCAATTTGTTATTTTCAATGAATAAAAAGGTTACTTTAATAAACATTTACTCCATAAAACTCGGACACACGTTACATAAAAGATCCCACGTGGCTAGAATAAAATTAGTACAAAACAATATCCACGCTCGTCATTACAACGAACACAATAATAATTGTGAAAAAAAAAATAATAACAGCCGTTCTTGGCAGAAAGGTTACGATAATTAATTAGCAGTGACACAAAGAAATGTATTCAGTTTTTGATCGTTGAGCTAAAAGCTAAAAAGGGGAGAATTTATTCCAGAGGAAAATAATTACCGCTCGCAAACAAAGAGATTAACTTATTCTCTGTTGCCGGCAACTGAAATACGAACGTTATTCCACAAAGGCAACATGAATCAGATTCTCTTTTATTAGGTCTGTGTTGTTCTCCCCATCAATTTGTGTCCTTACTCTCATTAAGATTAATACTTTATTCATAAACCTCTACACCGATGTATTCCTTGTCGATTCATTTCTTTGTGTTTCCATTACTTGGTAGATCATAATAAATCGTGGAAATACAGCGCCCTTCTTTTGATTTGACATAAATATTTATACAAAACGTTTTACCGTGTAATTTTCAAGCTTCCTTCCTACATGTTTGTAGATAATTACGTTTTTGCATGAACTTGGACTTTTAAATAAAATGTAAGTAGCATTTGTATTAGCATCATCCATCGAAAATCGGCCTTAATCCCGTCCTTAAAAACTCTTTTGTTGTTTTCTGTCTTTTTGGCATAAAAATATAGGATCTCTGTTTAGATCCCAAAACTAGAGGTATGGTAGTGGGTTCCACAGCCTACGCCAATTCTAATTAGCATCAGGCTGACCACTACTAACCATTGGGTTTTCCGCTGACAGTCCGCGTCAGTAGCTAAAGGGATAATCCTCAATCAACACGTAGGCAGACGGATCAGTGTTGGCAGCAGGAGGTTTAGCGCAAAGTTCGATGCACTGAATGCTAGCTAATTATTCTAATTATTCGCAAAAGCTAGTTATTCTAGTTCCGAGAATCGTTAATACACGAGTCGTCTGTTCAAAGTTCAGTACACTCAAAATGATTTTACACATACCATCTCGTGTTTTTTGAACGCAAACAAACCACAAAGTACTGTATCTCCAACTGTATTCTTTCGCTGTACTTGTTCTGCTCAACGAAAAAGAAAAGATAGTAACGAAACATAATACTATCTTTTGTATTCAGCGACCATTTAGCTGTACAGTTGTACGTCATGGAAACGTGATTAACAGAAAGAAAGATGGATTTTTTCGATATTAAACCGAATCGATCGAATTTCGTATTATGTGCTTCACATTTCTTTTACATAAGAGCCATTGAAGCAGACGATTGGGATCTACGGATCCTAATAATATATTTTTAATCTCTTTGATCTCGATGGGATCCTAGTCCGTTACGGCTTCTTTCATATGTATGGATAGGTAGGTACCTACGGGATCTGTATTTCATGTTCATCTTGTTTGATTAGAAGATGATAATTATGCATTTGGTATGAGAACTCTTGACCTCTTTTTGAGTAATAGATAGATAGAATATTATTTTCGATCACCAATTTATTAAATATAGTTCCTGACTATGGCTCAGATGGATTATAATGTAACCGATAGTTTTGCTACAGTGTGTTCAGTGTAGTTTAAATACGAGCATTTATAATCAAATTAGTTCATTAGCTTTACCTGTATTTACCTTTACCTATACCTTTACATTGGAAAATGTTCCGTTTAATAATAGTTATTCGAACCATAAGTTGTTGTAAATATAGTATTAGTAAATAAATTAAATAAGTATCGAACAAACTGGAAACTTTGCACAAAAGAGTTCATTATGTAAAATAATTTTCACGTGAAGTGTTCACTTCCAGTTATTGCTTTTATAAAATGTTGTTAAGCCACCGTTTCAGTCAGAAATCATTTTAAATATTACCCATTGTTTCAAATAAACTAAGTGCCGAGTGGTATTTTGCGGAAAACTATAAGCTTCATTTCCGGCTTAACCTGTTTATTTTAAAATGCTTTTTTTACATTTCAGTTTAAAACCCGTTGTCTTATTAACCGGTAATGATAGCTGCGTCATTACATAGTATCACAACATCCGTAGAGTTTAGCCTGTAGCCACATTTGTTGAGCGTGTAATATTTGGGTTCGCTATCAACTCACATGGTTTTCCTACTGTATTAAACTATTAAACATGCCAGTGTTTGTACTTAGTTGAAATGTGCTTGTTGCCGCTCAACCCGTCCGTCTGTCCTCAACTCCATCCAACAGTGATACCTAATTGTGTTCCACTGTACTAGGCGAGCTTCACACAAAGGATCGATCGATGGATTCCGAGTCGGTATTCGAAAATCTCCACTAATCAAAAACCTCTGAGAAACCAGTTCATATGAACGTTACATTATTGCTCACTTCGTAGTTAAACCTTTTACCATCGATTTTGTTTTTCTATGGCCTCAGAGAATAGTCATTTTGTATTTCACTTTGTAATTTTTGTAATAACGGCTAATGAGGAGGGGATGTCAACGATGACAACTCGTAAAAGCCGTTTGTTTGTTTACATTAGTGTCCATCAAATTGAATATTTCAACTACCCACACATTAAAAAAAAGTCCATTTGCTGTGGTGTTTTTCATTGTAGCAGATCCATAAGCTATTAACAGATCGGTTAATTTGCCCATTAATTTTAATGGATAGACTTAATAAATTATCGATATAGCGTTGTAGTATGGTAATCGTGCTCATTATACTCGCAATTACAGTAAATGGTAATTCAATTATACACAACATTAATTTAAATGCAGCTCCACAACCGTAGACTGAGTCAGTGCAACGCAACTGCTCTGCATTATCAAATAAATATTGTTTTTGCACTGCGCTTAAAAAGACACTGTTACCGCCATACAATTGAGCAAATTGTTTTTTGGCAGCCACTGAAAAAATACCTTTGTTTTGTAATTACTTAATGTACCAGGAAAAATATATTTATTTTTTCTCAAATACGTTCATGGCGTTTTTACAATTTGTTAATTGTAATATGTTGCGTTTGCCATGACATTACAAAAAACATGGCCGCCGCTGGGCAAGCTTATAAATGACTGGTCACCAAGCCTATGTACGTGAACATAGCGTTTGTTTGATAAACATTATATTTATTTCGTAAGAGCAATTTTTTATACGATCTAGTATCATCAAAAGAACAAATTATCAATGGGGTTTTTTTTCTCTTTTTTCATTAATTCTGACAGCCAGGTACTGAATTACACTAAAGAGAGATAGGTATATTTTTCCCTTACAGGAGAACTCCTGTCGCAAAGTAACTTTGTAGTATGTTAATGATTTCTGAGCCGCTAGCTTTTTTCTATAAGTGCTCTAACTTTGACGTATTTATTCCGACTTTTTTCTTGACATGAACTCTTTATTTCGAGGAGTTAAAAAACTTACTATTATTCAAACGTAATAAGAAAAACTAACTTTACATTAAAAAAAAAAACACTGGAGCAATGTGCCAAGTCGGTTATCCAAAAAAGGTTTTGTGAATAAAATATTTCGTAAATTAAATGGCTGATGGACGCTACCGAAAGCGCCAAACTAGTTGCTCAGTTCTGGGCTGACACTATTTAGATTGCCATCGACAAGCTAAGAAGAAGAATGGCTTAAAAAACTGATACACCTCATACACAGCTATCTATTAAATATTTTGTAAATTAAATTACTAAACATAGAAGCTGATACACCAGACAGCTATCTATTTGACTGTCACAGATCTTCTGTGAGCCAGTGGGTGAGCTTAAACTGTCATAACGAGATATAACCCCTAAGCCCGCGTGTGCGTATCTAATCCATTGAAGACGAGATTACTGTCAGAATACACCCCTTTAAAAATGAATCCGTCGATGTCAGGCGGTCTGAACCCGAAGTACCTTACTTACCAACTATATGTAAGATTTACATGTGTCAAGATGAAAATATGCGTAGGCTTTGAATTGAAGAAAAATATATTAAATGTATCACTCACGTCGTAAAACTCAGCTAAAGTAAAGTAAAATCTTTTTCGTAAAATAAATGTTTATGCTCATCTTACGTGTACTTAATATAAATTGGTAAAGACGACTTCTATGACACGATTGGACTAAAAATAAAATCAAGTAGGTTGTCAAAAACACAACCCAGTGTTTGCAGTCGGCTTACACAGTGTGATTAGGTGATTTCGGAACTTAGCATAGAGATATACAAGCATTTAGAAATGCTAATTTGTTCATACATTACTGATGATATCTACATACCAATTTCATTACAGATTAATTTAAATATCTATTTCAATTGAAACGTTTTTCCTCGACATCTCATCACATCAATTCATTGTCCTCAGAATGTATAGCAGTGAACATAAAACGAGTAGACGTCCCAGCCCTAGTGGAACTAGGTACGGAGTCAGTGATCCTAGACTGCGACTACAGCACCGGCGAGACTCCAGGACCGGGCCTGGTCATCAAGTGGTTTTTCAACGGCTCCACCGGCCTCGTCTACCAGTGGATACCACCGCTGCAACCTCAAGTTATTGGACTTTTAAAAGGAAAAGTCGATATGAGCTTTAAAATTTCGGGTAAGTCTGCATTTTTGACCTACTACCTGTTACACAGAGCTCTGTGTAGTAGGTAATAGAGCTCTTTTAAGGAGCTCGTCCCGGATAGTATTAATACCATAATTTCTCCCGCCAAGCAGCGTTTCTGTAACGTACCATCATTAGCTATGTGATTACATTGAAAAGGTAAAACACATATCTATCTACTCAATAAAACCTTTAAATTATTCACTGATAAACAACGTATTTTCCAAACCGCTGCTGTGTCTAAAAGTTTGATAGTGTGCATACGAAATGTCTCAAAAGATACTCTATCTTATGTGACGAAAGTAAATTAAGTATTAAGGAAGGCTTTTGAAAATTCATCCTCTGAAGAGGTCAAAAAGGGGTTGAAAGCTTGTATTTTTTCCGATGAGAAATACAATTGGGCACATAGCTTATAATGCAATAAAAATATGATAGTTTCAGAAAAGTTCCGAATTCATTATCCTAAATAATCCAGGTGAGTGAAATAATGGGGCTATCAGGATATGTCATACAGAGACGTAAATATTACGTCGAAAACTTTTCTGAAGCTTTGCTGTTATTCGACTTGTCTCAAATAAGATTTCCTTTAGTATATTATTATACGAGTTCAGTGAACTTTCATACAAACTGAAATTCTAAACTAATTTAGACAATTTAGACGATCTTGTAAGAGTAATTTGTGTCTTGAATCTTATTTATAGTATAAACCGGTGTTGTTATCGTTTGTTTTTGTTTACTCTTTGGAATTCATTGGAGATTATCTGTGCACAATAAGAGACGATGCTTAAGTACGACCGGCACTAAGTGGACAGTTAGCCTCGCGACTGATTAACCACTACTTGATCTATTGTCATACTTTCAAGTACCTACTACTCGTGTCTTAATTCTTTGAATAATTAGAAGGTTTTATCTGACTCGTTATCAATTTTTGTCCTTTTATTTCAGATGAGCCATTACAAGCCTACCGAGCCATTAAAATTATAAACCCTGGGACACACTTGAGCGGAAACTACACATGTGTGGTGTCCACCTTTATAGCGGAAGATAGTCAGACGAGATCCATGTTAGTGTACAGTAAGTAATTTAACATAGTCAATTATCATCCAATATATACCTATAGTATTTGCATATCTATGTTATAATAATAGGAGGTTATGGACTTTATTGGAGATAGCTATATAGGTTAATATTTGAACAGATATAATGCAAATATCATGGTTTAGGTAATACATTTTTTACAATACTTTGAAAAAACAAGTATACTCAAACACACAGTTTGCTAAACACGTACGTCGTACACACATGATATCAATATCATGATCTATATTTTATCGAATATACTCAGGTATGTTCAATAAAATATAGAAACGCTTTTTCATCGAGTTTAATACAAATAAATTAATGTAAATCGTGGTTCGAAGTAATAATGATAATTTACCAGCTAATTATCATGATAAATTTCAAAGCAAATAATTATCTTGGTAATTTCGAACCCTGGTTATTAATGAGTTAATATTAAAATTCTTAACAATAAAATATCGTAGTGATCTACTGCAGATGCGAGCTTAAAACCACTTTAACTAAAAACTTCACAAAATTGAAAAGCGTTACTTTGTAGTTCGTGTAAATTAACTCAGCTGTCAACGTGAAATGTCTCGAACGGAAAGATACTTCGCTGAGAAAGAGATATTAAATTGACTTCACAGTGTTTCCACTTGTCTCTTCTATTCGGTAATAGGAGGAAAGATACCTTTTAAATGGATACACTTTTAGTGGCTCGAAAAACAGTGATATAATTGAGGAAAAGTCAGTAAAAGTTACATGTGGCTAATGAAAAATCTCAGGCCATTCGAGAGAGCCTACACGAAGTGACAATTTATCAGTATTATGAAAGTCGTTGTAGTAATACTATAGGAGTACGAAGAACAGGGTGTAAAGTTCCACAATCCTCCATCGTCCATGGGTCTTTCGCCCAGACGAGAGTTGTGGCTGCCTGACAATTGTTGTCGAATTTCCCTATACGGGATGGAAGGGACACCGACCCAAAAACGGTCACCAAGTATTCATATAGAAAATTTTCATCGGTTATTAAAAAAAAAAACATTACCTACAGGGGCAAAATATATGGAAAAGCAGATTTTTTTTTTACCGATGAAAATAGTGGAGTGGAGAGTAGTGGAGTGCGGGGTGGAGTCCCTTCCACCCCGTATAGTCTTAAGTCGTGGATAACTTTATTACCTAGATTCAGAACTTTGATATTAGTTCTTCTTTTGTGTCATAGATGGAGCTGTATTACTTTTTGTACTATGTAGCTGTAGTGCTTTTTGTCACTTTTCTGGGCCGTGACGTGTAGATTTTAAACCGCAGGATGGTTTGGTAACTGGAAGAGTTAACTATTTTAATTATATTGTTATACAGCATCGACGCACAAACGATCACAAAACGGTCAAAATCTAGGGAAAAGCTGTTTATTTTCTAAATTACCGGTGACAAATATTGTGGGGTTCGGGAGTTCGGAATGATGTTCTGAATACGTGGTAACCGTTTGAGCGTCGATGTCTCATTCCAGCCTGGATAATGAATAATAATACAAGATAATTATGTTACAACCAATCCCAATGGGTTATGATTTCATGAACCTTACCAAAATATGGATTTAAATCACTCATGAATAAATATTGGTTTGTTTAATAGAATGTTAATAATATTCAGCAGCGCTGTTTGTATTAGAACTGTTTATATTATTGCGCGTTAGTGATAGGAAATTATAATCATATGGTACCTAGTAAATTCGATAATATATGCATAATCTCTTGAACCGAACGGAGGGCTTGTGGCTGCAATGATTGGGATGCTAGAATGTAATCTATAATATTATAATAGTGATCAATTTCAAGACGCTTCGTTTACTAGGGATCAAATTATTTGAAAATTCAAAATTACAATATAGTTCATGGTTGCTACAGGCGGTTTACAAATAAAGTATGTCGAAATTTGAAAAATCTCAATTTCTAAATAAGTAGTTAAAAAACTACCAACTTGAGTAATCACAAGTTAAACTGGGGCTTTAGTTGATAAAATATACATATATCTAAAACTCTTCAACCTTGGTACCAACATACTTTATAGGGCACACTTACCCATGCTCTTTAAAAAATATGTCTGGTAATTTTGACAAAGACAATTTTATTTCAAGTCCACTGAATACAGGGTGTTATCGACGGCCCTCCACAAACTAATGGGGTGAATTCAGTAGATCATAGTAAGATGACCGGTACAAGAAATTATGGGAATACAATAAATTTGATTTGTTTTATTTCCTCATACGCTATGTATCGTCACCGTGTCAAAACGCACGTAGCGAACGGCAAGCGCGACGACGAGTTCGATGAACTCTGTAGCTATTCAGGAAGTGAACAGCTGATTTCACGCGTCGTTCATTAGACTATTTCAACATCCATTGTTATTTTTTTTATTTTAGCCGTATTATTTTCATAAATGGAGTGCTGCGTACAGGGAATGCAATTTTACATTGAAATAAAGGAAGAAGTAACAGAAGAAAAAAATAAAAATAGTAAAATTTTCCGGAGAAAAATTGCGGTGGAATATGATTAAAAATAAGGAACTAAATGCACCCTGTCAGTTTGTAGAAGGCTGTCCCTTACACCCTGTAGATTGTAGATTGGTAATATGTATACGTATTTGGTTCAATCGGTAAAGCCCAAGGCCGTAATTTACTGCTAATTCCAGGTAACGTAAGCTGTCAGGCTGTGACAAACTAGATTAGTCGAGACTAAACAGATATATATTGGCTTTGAGCTATACAATACTATAGACCGACCGCTTTAATGAGTCCTCCGCCTTGCCCCATCAAAGGCACATTATGTGTCCACAAAGTCCTAACAATATCCCACAGGTTATTTGCTTTTAAATTATCATAATCCACGTAGGTATTACGATACTAATTGAACCAATTCGAGATCAACCTTCCGAATATTCCATTTAAATTGATAGCTTCGCGAGGACTCCTTAAAGCGGTGGGTCTATAGCTAGATACAATTTATATCGGTACATAAGGACACACTATAGAGCAGCTATGTCTTACATCACATAACGTTAGTAAATAAAATACTGAAACGTAGCTAGAAAACTTATTATCTATGAATAAAATTCAGGTAAATCAGATGCTCTAGCCTAAGGGATAGACGGAAACAGATATTTTTGTTACGTTACGCAGTATTTTTGTTAGCATATCCTTATTAAACTGAAATAATTTACCTAAGTAACTATTTGAAAATAAAATAAAAAATCTAAGCATTTATTTCAAGTAGGCCAGTTACAGGCACTTTTGAATTGTCGAAACAAAGACAACAATGATAAGGAGCTACAGTCCCAGTCAAAAGGCATAAAAACTGTGAAAGTACTGTAGTTAAACTGTAGTAAAAATTATAGTAAGATAAATTAAAAAACACGGTATCCATTAATCAAAATTCCATTGACACACAATTCGATTTTGCCATCACAAAACTACAACGCCTGTGCAACACAAGTTCGAAACTCATAACAGTTTGCTTGCATCAATTCCAAGCCGAATTGCCTGGGTTTTAGGCTGAGCCCATGGTAATCTAGTTTATCGAGACGCAGTATGGACGAGTTAGTTCTGCGTAGGAGCTACCGATTTACCTCAAAATCGAGTTTAACCAACAGTCAGTATGTAAAGTTTTGTTTTCCTTTATGTATGCCCGTTTGTAAATATAAAAGTTCACTATTCGATTTTCACCGCACAGCTCAGTACTGAAAGTTAAAAACCGACAGCGCGGTTTTGTACAGGTGTAGTGAAAAGAGGAGCTCGTGGCTAAATAATAACAGCCGCACGGGTCAATCTTCAAGGCTAAGCTGCGCTTGCCAATGTCGGTCCGTGGATGGGTCACCCATTACATTTTAAGCCGTTGGTCCCGGCTATCCTTTGTAGATCTTTGACAGTCATTACAGGTAGTCAGTGGGCCAAATTTCTCACAACCAAGGGGTATCGTATTACCCAATACTAACTGGGTTGTGCTTGTGCAGGTCAGATAGGCAGTCGCTTCATCTAAATTACTGGTATTCAGCTGCATCTGGTTTGACTGGAAGCCTACCCCAACATAGTTCGGATAAGGCTAGGCCTGATGAGTGTTCGTGTAAACGGCCAAGTGGCTGTAGGTGTGTTGTGGCTGAGTTTCAAAATCAGGACCTTATGTTCAGCAGTCGCGCTTGTGACCACACTGACCACTAGACCAAGGACCAAGAAAGAGTATAATTATAGTCTATACTTCCCTTCACAACAAACTCACCTTAAGTTTAATCCTACTAATATTATAAATGCGAAAGTTTGTGAGGATGGATGGATGTTTGTTACTCTTACACGCAAAAACTACTGAACGGATTTAGATGAAATTTAGCATACAGATAGTTTATAACCTGGATTAACACATAGGATACTTTTTATCCCGGTAGTATGAACATGTGGAACAATTATCGAAGTCCACGCCGGCGAAGCCGCAGGCATAAGCTAGAATTTACTTAACTGAGTTAGGTACTCCGGCACAAGGTTAACCCAAAATAGAAAATGGACGAACACAATGAAGTCAGAAACAAAAAAAATCCAAACTCCAAGTTAATATTTAAGACACTGAGTTGACCTCGCCTGAATCCTACTAATAATACCTACCTAAGAACTAACGTACCTAAGGCAGAAATAAATTCTCTGAAACGTGCTCCGATTTTATAAAGTAAATTGTTTTCATTAGATTACTTATTACAGAATAAATTGTTCAGCAGAGCAATTCACAGTTAATTTTGCCCCACAGGTCCAGGCAAGAGTTTTCATTTCGATCAAGAGAAAAAGTATGTTTTCTTAGTAACATTAAGATGCGTGGCCGAATACTTGTATCCACGACCAGTGATGACAATATTATCAAAAGGGTGAGTACTAAGTAGTATTTATGAAGGTTTCTGTGTATTCTGTGTGCGTGCCTACACTTACGTACCGTCGTGGAATCGGTATGAGCAGATCAGAAAGAACTTCATTAGCCTCGTTTTGGTTTGGATGACGCGACTCGGCCCCGTGTCGGGCTATTTGCTTTTATTTCATAGGCAGAACGCTTTTTGTGACCGACTCTAGCCGATTCCACGTCGGACAGTGCGGTCACTACCTTGCAGTAAGCGTAAGCTAATAACATTGGTGACAATTGAATCCACTCCTGATAGGCCTGTGCCCGGATTTACGTAGTTGACAGAGGTACGTATTGATATATTAAGGGCCGTGGATATCTGTACATTTGTGTGTATTATTATCTTAACGTGGTTAACGGATGTTGTTTACATGATTCCCGGAACTTAGTAATCGATCACTGCTCCTGTTTGTGTCATAGAACGATCTTCAGGGATTTGATCAAGTGAATACGCAGCATTTACCTCCCTACCTATTCTTGGAATTATAGTAAATCCGCAAATCTCTTCATCAATCCCAAACCAGCATAGCAACATAACGAAAATTAAAAATAAATCTTGTAAAAGGCAATAAAAAAGTTAATTATCAAGACTAATAAAAGAAGGTATATAAAGTATTTATTCAGAAAGTGAACCGGGCGGAAAAATATATAAAAATCTTCAGACGGGCAGACGGCAATTTTATGGGTAATTCATGAGTGAGATAAGGTCAAGTGATCTTGTTATACGAATCTTGATGTAATATTGATGGTCTTGTCGTACACGTATATGACATCGAAACAGATGCAGGTTACTGAGATCTTATATCTGTTTATTATTGGTAAAATGCAATATATTGGTACTTAAATATTCTCAAATGTCAATTTGGTTGTTTCATCGCTTGTTTAGATTTATTTTCATACATTCTCTTTTTAGCTGCCCTCTCCAGACGTTTCAGATCTTATTATGGATGAATAGTGTTTCATTTATTGCTTGTCCTTTGATCGTTCGCCTTTATTGGAACAAAATATGATGTTATCGCATTTTGTTCCGATTTAAGACGGAACTAGTGAACAAACTCAGCCGCGCTCGGGGGCAATTTCTAAGTGACGTGTTTCACCCGACGTGCTTTAGTTTTTCTTGTTGAATT
Organism: Noctua janthe; assembly: GCA_910589295.1. Taxonomy (NCBI): domain Eukaryota; kingdom Metazoa; phylum Arthropoda; class Insecta; order Lepidoptera; family Noctuidae; genus Noctua; species Noctua janthe. The sequence goes on from OU342561.1 coordinate 9,541,887, forward strand.
CCCTGAAGACTCAGTAAAATTTTATAGCCATAAACTTTCTGAAAGATTAAACTTTTGAATGGCGAAATGCTGAGATTAAAGTCAGCCTTCAGACAAATATAGGCAGACGTATTTTTGCAGTAATTCTTTGCCATAAGGTAGGAATAAGGTTAATGTCCCAGTACTATCTCAAAGACAATACTTCTTAGGCGTTTGACATTAACTTATGTATTTTGGAAACGGTGTTCTTAATAAAGTTCATACACCATTACGTATTACTACCGCGTTGTTTTTACTCTCTTAATAACTGATTTCGATTGTAAGGGAAATAAGTGAGAATCTGGTTTTAGACTTGGTTCTTGGTTCATCACTAAAACTATAGAGAAAAATTGTCGGGAGCCTTAATACAGGGTTAAATTGAATTAAGTAGGTAGGTAGCCCAACTTCACAGTCGTGACGAGTTTGGGCTTATTATAAGGATTAGATAATGATACTTATCACGTCTCTAAAGTTTCGCTAGCAAATTTTAATTTGTGTATCGATGACCTAGTAGGGTATTCCTTTTAAATTCTACCATAAATACAGAGAACATTATGTAAAGTTAATTCATCGTAATTATCACAAAACGCACGTTACATTGTTAACATTTCAATAATTTTATTATTACATAGGGTATTACGGCGAGCTTAATTTCGACAATAGCGTATGTTTCTAGCATGCCACTGGAGCGTGCAGTCACAGACATGAGGATGGACTCCTGGGGCATGTACTCCGTGGAGACGACGGCGCTGGTCCACGACGATGACGTCACTAGCCCCTGGGAGGAGTTCGTCTGCCTCTTGAGCTTGCCTTTAGCTAATTATACTAATAATAAAACCACTATTTACTATCCTGGTGAGTTTTTTTCAATTTTCATTACTAAACAAGGTGTAAACGGACCCTTCACGAAGCCATCAACCAAGCATTCTGTACATCAAACTAAGTAACTCTATGCCACAATTATTGCTGGGAAACTGTTTTGTTTTTTTTTGAGTGAAAAGTCACGATTTACGGTAGGACTCAATGCAACGCAAAACATTGTGCTGATGGATGCATTGAATAGTGCAGGGGTCATGGAGTTTATTTAAGTAAACATATAACATTAAAACTTTTTAAAGTTGCGAAGGAACTGTCCGTTTTCTCCGTAATTAAGGTATGGTCCAGAACAAAAAAATAATCGCTATGACGAGGAGAATAAGTGCCTTTCGGCTCCATTAAGGGTCTTTTTGGTGAATGAAGTTGCCTTGTACAGTTGCCAAACGCTGTTTTAAAAATCTCAATCGTAATTGTGACTACTTTGTATCGATTTGCGTATGAGTCTGTCTTAACAGAAGGGTAAGGCAGAGGAGCACCCACATTTCGTTCAGTTATGTTTCAAGAAGCCTTCACTTATTTTCAACGTGCCGGCTGAAGAAAAGCTTTACAACAATTAGCGTCTAACAAAAAACAAAAATATATACTTGTCGAATTGAGAACATCCTCCGTTTTTACACTCAGTACTGCATGGTCAAGTTAGTGTTTGAGCTGTCATCATCAGCTTAAACCATTCTACTGCTGTACATGGCTGAGGCTTCTCCAATCACACACTATAATACTCGATCCTTAACCTATCTCATCCGGTTGCTACGAGTACTAGTCACCACGCGAAGATCGCCGTTCCACCTTACCTGTTGCCACTCTTGCCTTGCTAGGTGGAGCGACGATCTTTGCAGAATGACTGGTAGTAACTGAATGAGCGTGGCCAATGAAATGACAAGCGATCATACCCGATTAAAGAGGCTTATGCCCAGAAATGAATTGCTAAAGGCTGATGGTGCTAATGCAGCAAATACCGTCATACCGTAGCATTTAACGACTACGGTATGTATTGGCTATAAAATCTTTCGGAAGTCTGGGTGTTTTGCTCGTGATTAGTACGTGTAATAGCAGCCAATACATAGGGTAGCCTATCCCGCCGTGAAGCCTATTAGAGCGGGATTAGATTGGGTTCGATAATATGGCCATTCAACCTTTCTAGTTCGTGTCTTCTACGTCATCGCTAGAAACACGTTCCTTTTTAGATCAACCTATAATAAGAACTTTCGGACTTGCTTAAAACCCTTTTTTTCACGTCCTTGAAGTTTCTCTAACATTTTTGACCATGTATACCTAACCCTCTCAACCTCCTTGAAAAATTCATCTGAAGTCATCCCCTTACACATATACCGTATGACAGGACCGAGATATTCTCCGTTAAACTGAACTATCACTTGCAGGTCTTATGCCAACGCATAGCGCAAGCATAGAAGTGAAGAAACCAATGGAACACCAAGCCAGCAGTAAGATATTTTATTGTTTACTTAAATTTTACTTAGGTCTTTTTTTTGTGTCTCCCACCTTGACCCAGCAGTGGGAGTACAGGCTACTAAAAAAAAAAGGTTAAACAAAAAAAGAGGACCTTTGTCCGGTCCCACTTCTGGGTAAAGGTGGGAGACCTTTGCCCATCTGAGCAATCGTCTCCCCCACACTATTCTTTGTGTTTTGCTTTTTCAGTCAATCGGTCAAGTCCTCTTACGTAATCAGTTTTGGAGTGACCATTCATTGGTTCCTGACATGAATTAATCTGTATAAGTAATCGGCGACAGTAAAGTAAAATTCGAATAAAAGGTGATTAAAAATGAATGGAAATTCAAAATCCCTGGATTAACACAAAAGTCCCGCTAAAATAAATTCAATGTCCCCAAACCGCGATCCCGACACTAAATGAAATGGTACAGCCTCCAATAAAACTGAGCTGATATTCAGTAACAATTAAATCATTTTAATTAATTAAAAACTTCCCAGCTAATTACTGTTCACAATTTTATTTTCAGATAGTCCGCCGCTCGGGAGGTGCACTTTATTACTTACGCTATTAATATGCATTACCATTACTTTTTAATAAACTTAAGTAACGCTGTACATACTGATCTAGGCTAGAATATCTTAAGTCTAAGGTTTTTTGAAAGACTTTTAGCGTTCATTAAAGTTGTTTGCTTCTTTTTTAAGTTCACATTTTAGACTGAAAAACTTTCAAGTATGTTTTTTGTTAGCGACTACTGAGTAGTTTATATTATAAGTAGTTACTTTGTTATAATGTATGTAGCTTCATTTTAAATGGTTGTTTTAGAACATTTACAAAATCTGTGATAATTTAGTTTAATAATTGTCAAAAAGACAAAGGTACTTTTATGAAGCGTTTCATTTCCATTGTTTTACGATGTAGGTTAAATGTTACTGTAATTATTTAATGTGACAGTATTATATAAAATAAAAAAACAAAGTTACCGTCTACATTACCGGTACTGATTGTAGCTTTTTGATATTATACAAACTGTAAATAAAACGCTTAATGTACTTTTATGTTTTCTCTTTGTTTTATAATAACGACCGCCTTTTAAATAAAACAGGCATTATATTAATAAAGTGCCCAAACAAAAACCTTTTTATACACGTCAACTGACGTACCTCCCACTCACCTAATAATTTCCTTTTCCTGTAAATCTACATCCACATTTTTTATATTATGTAGTACGAGTAGGTATACGTTAGAAAAAGGTAACTTTCTGTATAATATAAAACAGTAAATCAGGTTGTGTTTTCTCACGCCCGTCACTGGCCGGTGGAAAACACATTTTCTTTTAGAAAAAAAATAAGAAAAACTTGGTGTAAACACGTTCTCTTGAGGGAACGTCAACTCGACGGAGCTCATGTAATGTTTGTGCGTATAAAAAGGTCATAAAAAGGCTTTTTATATGTTTATAAGCCATCTTCCATCAGTTACAGTACGTAAATAATCTTTTAAGCTATTATTTTTCCTAGAGACTCGACAGAGTTACGTCTTTATGAAAGGTAGGCAAGCTACTTTGATTTTCTTGTATCAAAAGATTTTAGTATCTTATTTGTGAAACTTTTTTATCACGAATATATGGTATAATACAGGGTGTAAACAGACCCTTCACGAAGCCGTCAACCAAGCATTCTGTACATCAAACTAAGTAACTTTACGAAAAAAATTATTGCTGGGAAACGACTTTTTTTTGGGGTGTAGTATCACGTTTTACGGTAGCATTGTGCTGATGAATGGATTGAATAGTACGGGGGTCCTGGAGGTTTTTAAAGTAAAAATCTTCATTAAAAAAGGTATTTAAAAAAAAAAATGTGAACTATTTGGAACTTTGACCTCCAATATTTCCGTAACTATAATATTCCCAGGTACGGTCTGAAACAAAAAAAAATATCGCAAAGACGGGGAGAATAAGTGCCTTTCGGCGTTAAGGGTCTATTTACACCCTTTAGATTAGATAATATTAAAATAGGTGACTGACAGAGTAAGAGTTTACTGCAACATGTAGCTAATGTACCGTACATGTACCTACCTAGTATCTAACTTAACATAAAACAGCTATAGAGTTGAGTGTCCCCACAACATTCACATAACTGCACGATTTGCGCCATTTGTTTAAATTTCCTTTATACTTTTTAAGTAAGCCAGTATCAGAACAAAATGATCAACACAGTAAAGTAGCACTGCATGCGAACTTTTCAGTGAAAAAGGTCACTGGAAATTAGTACAATAGAACAAACCGGTGAACGAATATAATAGAGTGAGGTTTATTGTTTTAACACAATACAATATGGGAGTCATATTATTGTATCACTTTCATCAATCACACACGATCTGTACATGGATTTTCTGGAAAATCATTGGTTTTCGAAGCGGATTCAATCACGAAAACACAATTTTTTTTTAAAAACGAGATTTGTGATATACTGGTTTTTATTTTTCACCGTTACATTCGTATCATATTGTCCCAGCTTTTTGTAGCATCAAAAACCACCACGATTGGTGTAAAACCTCTAAATTATAAATGACACAGCGAAACAGCAACGTGTTCTGTTTTGTATGGCTGGCAGCGTTTACTGGAATTTATTTATAAGTCTTATTATAAAGTACACGAAACACAGGATCTCTTTAACGATTGGAGGGACCAAAACATGTTTTATTAATTCAAAGGTACATATTTTTTGGAGAACATAATATATTGACAATAAGTAAAACTTAATTGAGAGGAAAAAATAGGGATGTTAGACCGTTTAAAAGAAGATCTCACGCATATAAGGCTGATTGTCCCGTCCATGAAACAAAGAAAACTAAATCGAACTCAATAAATAGAACTTAGACACTGTAATATAATCCTGCTCCGGGTAATGAAATTGTCCCTGGAGAGTTAAAATGTCGTATCCACCAAATGTATTGATTGAATCCGACAACTTGCTACGAAATACGAGTCATAATGAAATCTAAGTAAAAAACTTGCTTTCTTATAACCATATTTGTTGATTTCAATCTGAGGAAATTGACTATCTAAAGTTGTGAATTTATAGCCCAGTGGAAAGATTTTTCATAATAAGATTAGGTACACGGAACAAGGATGTATGCCGTCGGAAATTGTTCCAGCAGTTAGATAAATGTTTGTAGATACGTTAGATACGAACATATATGGAAGCTTAATACACTCTACGTATGTAGGTAAGGAGGTTAACTTGGGATAGAAATATTACAACAGTAGATAAAGAGAAAAGTGAGCAGGGCTAAGTAGATCCTCTCTCGCTGCAGTAATTTGAGAGAATTCCTCGGAGAGCCCGCGATATGTCTGCCTGAGTGCGTGGCTCCTTTAGCATTACCATAGCTGTGCCGTTACTGTTTCCTTCTGGTCAAATCCCAAGGAAGTGTTCTGTACGACAAGGAAACTAAATGAAATGAAGTCTGCAATTTAGTTTCTATGACAGCGCTCAGTTAAAATACTTGAGAAAATTAAAGTTTCTACAGAACTTTTTCAGTTTATATGCAGTTACTTCTGCATATTATCTATAAAGTTTATTATGTTATTTGATTTATGAATTTATACAAGTGTAGTTTGTAAGATTTGTAAAACAAATTACTCGTTCAGTGACGATTGTACTCAGCGGGCAGCTTTCCTTTATTACCTTAAAGTATAACTCAGTTGTGTAGTTCGTAAAGCGCAAACAGCACTTCTAGTAATATCTGACTCCGCGGTGGTAAGTGCTAAGTTGCCTCTGTATCTCTGGCGATAAGTTCCTAATTGCACTTCACTGTGCGGAAATGGGGTAAAGCGGGCAACGTCGGGCGAACACGTACCACGCGTACGTGTTCTGAAATGTACTACGCTCTAATGCGTATGACACGCGGCTTGATGTTATGTCGAGCACTTCGATTTTATGTATTTCAATTCGATATGGAGGCCTATCACGACTCCGGACGAATGAAAGAAAAAAGTTTTAAGGTGATTTCGGTGACGCGTGGATTACGCGTGCCACCTTATCTGCGACGGAAAATGTTAAGCTGTCGTTACCCGGCGTATAAACCTCCCCGGCATGCAGACTAGCTTATTACTTCAATTTGTATTTATCTTTCAACGAACGTGTGCGTTAACTCTGAATATGTCTTTTATATTAGTGCGCTGGGGAGTGGAGCGCAACAATTAGTGGACTGACACAACTAGCTCAAATACTACAAATGACGAAGACAAACATTTTGTTAGTGGCTCGTGAGTAAATAAAAAGCCGCAAACAAAAACTAAGTTTATTTGTGGCTTATCAAGTTTCAAACACTACGGCAATCTTTTGTTCTTCCTTATCCGTGTGTAAATAGTAGAATTAACTTTTAAACTAGCTGAGTGATCTTTTCGCGGGAACACTGATTGCTTTAAGGAAGTCGAAGGCAGTTACAACCTTATCTTATTCGTAGTTCATACACTACTGGCGTCCATAAAATCTAATGTAATGGTAGTAGGGGAAGTGAAATACAAATTATTTGCTTATAATAAACTTGTACTAGTGCTGCCTGTGACGCTGTCCGCATTCAAATCGGATTTTTAAGGAAATACAAAAATAAAAGGATAATAAAGTTGTGTTATGTGCGATACATGTAGATAACATCTGATATGATTATATTATACGGTAGCTATAATAAATAGTTGTCGTAAATATCCACATCCGAGCTTTCAGTTTATAAACCACTAAATTTGTTCGTATAAAAGAGAAATACGAATAAGTTTGTTTATTAATAAGGACGTTATTTATTTTAAAAGTAAAACACGTTGGTTTCTTTAGTAATTATTCACATACAGTCACAATACGCGTGAATTAATTAAATTACTACGCGCCACTGACCTAACTACTAACTAGGTTTAAAAGGCTTCTTATTGAATCAAAGCTTGCGCCTGAGAAGTGGAAGAAACATTTTTAATTAATATTACGTACCGAGTCAGCACCTTGTGGCATCGTATACTAATTAATTTCGTTAAAGGATATGTTTTAGTGAAATTTAATTACTTCAGTTAGTAAATATTCCTACCAAATATTTTTAATACAGGGTGTAAACAGACCCTTCACGAAGCCGCCAACCAAGCATTCTGTACATGAAACTAAGTAACTTTACGCAAAAAATATTGCTGGGAAACGAGTTTTATTTTTTGGGGTGAAACATCACGTTTTACGGTAGGACTCGATGGAACGCACTCAAAGCATTGTGCTGATTGGTGGATTGAATAGTAAGGCGGTCGTGGATGAGTTTAAAGTAAAAATCTTACATTAAAAACATGTATTTTAAAAAAAACGTTGGAACTTTGACCCCTAATATCTCCGTAACTAGAAGGTTCCCAGGTATGGAGAAGAACAAAAAAAATATCTCAAAGACGGGGAGAATAAGTGCCTTTCGGCTTCGTTAAGGGTATATTTACACCCTTTACACCTAGATATCACAGTCTCTTTAGCTTGATGAGTACATAAAACTTACATGTGTGGTGTTTTAATTATTTTTTTCTATGACGAACTCTTCGTAAATCGTTACTTATGCCCGTTTTCACGAACCTTTACCCGTGCCTAAACGAATTGTCCAAAAATTATAGTACTGTTGGAATTTTAAAGCAGAGTGTTGAATTATAATAGTGCCTTCTTATTTAGGCTTTAATTTACGTGCCATCTAGCGTTTGTGCAAACGGTTATTATCTGTGATCGTCGATCGCCTACGCAGTCAATGTGTAACCTTTTATTAGATTTCCACGTGAACGATTATGAAAAACGCTTATCGCTTTTTATGGGATCAGATAAGTAATCCCTTTGACGTGAAGTGATTCTCAATAAGGTCAATAAACATTTGAATGCTAAAAAATATGGTCTCTTCGTACTTAGTCGATTCTCAGAAAATCTTGTAGAGAAGGAAAAACTTGAAGGAATCTGGAGATCGTTAAAAATAGGTAGTTGTGTGGTGTGTGTGTTGTGTTGTGTTGTGTTGTGTTGTGTTGTGTTGTGTGTTATGATTATTTCAGTGGCTTTATATACATTCGAATGTCGATAATGTTCATGGAAAACAAGACTTAGAAGAGCTAGATCTATGTTCATATTCAATAATTTGATTTTTGCGACTACCCGACTCAGCTACTTAATGAGCTCCTAGGTTCGATTCCCAGGTCAGGCAAAATGTTATTGGATTTTTCCATTAGGAATTTTTTCGTAACAGCCCGGAGTTTGGATTTGTACCTGGTTTATGGCAATAGGCTCCCCCTATAAAAAGGGACTTAAACATAACGGGCGTGGGAGTAAATAATTGGTATAACTCTGCCTTAGGTACCCTTCGAGATTTAACAACTCACTTTAGTTAGGCAAGTACCTACTCCACCAAAATACATGTGTCCTATTTTATAGGCTACTAAGTTGAAACAAATAAGCAATAAATAGGGTTTATACAAACAGAAAAGTAAAAAAAATGTTAGTATGAAAATTTTTCTATCCAATTTTTTTTTTTTGAAACCTCTGTGCCATGTATGATGCAATTGCAAACTATAGTTAGAGTGAAAAAAGTTGCACTGCACTGCGTATCTTAAATTCTCAAAACACAGTCTATGATAAAAATATACCTACTTGAAGTAGTGAAATCGACGGCACATTGAAACAGGTGTTTTGACACCCTATGAGGTAATATGCAACTACTAGTAAGGTTTTTAAACTCTAAAAGGTATGTAATTTAACAGTTAATTCAAGAAAATGGAATTAGGAAAAAATATAACTATACGTCAAAGTTACAAACAGAACAAAATGTGAGAAAAAAACGGCAACTTCATAGTTAAAGACATATTATTTTATAAATAGAAATATACCATATTCATCTCAAAGACCCATTAATTAAATCCCCTTATGACTAATATAAAGCATCCATGGTGAAACAACAGAGCCCGCTCGTCCCGAGGGCACACGTTAATTTAATTTTCATCAATCAATATGACAAATTATCAATATACACAGACATCTAAATAGACACTCACATACGGCAATATTTCATTCCACAAAATGGTACTCGGTGATCCGAAAAGTCGGACGTTGCTCGTGACAGCTCAAAATAGGAGTATATTGAGTTCTTTTGCTAAACAACGACCCATGTCTGTGTTAGAGGTACGTAACGTAATTTTTCTTTCTGAAAAGTAACAGCACCGAATGTCTTTTTTTTTTGTAGTTTATTCTGTTTTGTCTTCAAACGTCGTTTACCTTTGTTTCTCGATTTATTCATAACAAATTCAATTGTTTAGTTAGCCTCAAGCATTCTAATTAGTTGCTCAAAAGCTTTATAGAAACGTTGTCTAGTTAATTAGGAAGAGGTAAACAAATCTACATTGAGCTAAGGATCCTTATTTCATGAGTTGATACGTATCTGTGTATCTTTGAATTCTTTCGTTCAAGACACCGTGAAATTGCATGGTGAGTGCCGTATTCTCGTCGAAATAACAAAAAAAAAACGGAAAATAGGAATAATGAGTTCTGTCTGATAGAAATAGGATAGGATTGGATGCCTTTGTTGGTGATTCCCAAAATGTTTATTATATTTTAAAGTACATTTACCTGCTTACAAAGCAATCGGTACCTTTTGTTGTGAGAGTTTGCCGATTTTCTTAGCAGGCAAGTTAATGCAAGGACGTCTTACAGCTGGGTCACATTAGGTAAGTTTTGTATAGAACTAGCTTTTGCCTGCGGCGCGAAAAATATTCGATTACTTACCTTCATTTTAACCCTTCTTGGGTAGAATTCACAAAAACGCTGAGACACGTGTAGATTAATTTTCAATCGTCAGCCTAAACACAAAATTTGAAGAGTCTAACTTCAAAACTGACGTACTTTCATATAAACTTCCATCCCCTATTTTACCCCTTTAGGGGTGAAATACCCAAAAATCGTTTCTTAGTGGATGCTTACTCTGCACAAAGAACACAACCTCCAAGTTTCATGTCTGTAGGACCAGCGGTTTGGGCTGTGCGTTGATATATCACCTAGTCAGTCAGTCAGTAAGTTTACCATTATAAATATATAGATATGCTGACCATGTGATTCTTCTTCTTCTTTATGTGTCGATGAACTCAAATTGTGTTAGACCAGTATGTAGCCTGACTAGCTCTAATATTTGCTTCAACTAAATCGGTGCAAGTGGTTGTGCAGGATGGGCAGGCCAAGAGGTGGAGCATATCCTGCAGAGGGGCTGCAAACTGGCAATCTGTTTGGGATGAATCAATGATACCCCATGTGCTGATACATCAGTGTGAAGTTTGTATGTCCCAATTCAAGGGCCATATTCAATTCCTTATCTCAATGTAGGTAATAAGTAAGACACCATATAGGTAACTGTCCCTAAGACTGGCCTAGTAATTATGTTTTTTTTTGTAAATTCCGAAAAGCGCAAGCATATATTCAACTGTAACTTAGAACTTGCCTCTAAGATTATTAACAACAAGATGAAGGCACAAAATATTCGAGATATATTAATAAATCCGTCCCAACGAAATTATAATTTCATTAGGTGAAGAGGATATTAAATATTAATACCACTTTTAGTTTGATAACTCAATAATAATGTTCTGTGAATCCCTTCAGAATTTGAGAGGAGGTCTGGAATACTTCTGAGTCAGATGCTGTCCTCAATATTGATTAGAATGGCTAATGTAACTTGTTACTACCAAGTTTATAATAAGTATGAATCCTAAAATCGTGTTACAAGTAGTCGAAAATTCGAAATATTTTCAAAGCGGTTGTTCTTGGCAAAACTATACTGGGTGATTTTTTTAAACGTTGGCAATACTTTAGGGGCGTGTAGTACTCATGGAAATGAACAACTTTTACTATGGGGCCGACCTTAAAATCGAAGAAAAAAAGACAATTGCTCAAATCAAATGCAAAATACCAATCAATCAAACCAAACCAACCAATACCACCAACCACCATACCAATACCAATTGATTAATACAAAATTGCATTATATTGGTCGCGTAACTCGAAAAGATGTAGGCAACATCAGTGTTTTTTTCATGAGTATTACATAGTTAGTCCTATAGTATAAGTTGCTCATATTCATGAGTGCTTCAATCCCTTGAAGTATTGTCCACGTTTAACCAATCACTCTGTATAGGCACACCTCTGCCTAACCCTTCGGGCATAACACACACTGTGTGATATTTGTCTTTACTGTCTAAAGTTAAAACATTGGTTTTATTACGACGATTCCGAAAATCTGATTTTAATGGATAAAAATAGAAATACAGTAAACTCCAAAACGATAATTTTCAAGTCACCACAAAACAAATGCTTTGTTAAATGATAATGTCGAATGATGGATTGTTAATGTGGTCATTAACGACAAAAAGATTTATGGTGTAGAAAATTACAGGGAATAAGTTCGTATATACATTATTCAGACAGAGCAGTTGTTAGCGAGAGCCCTAATCCACTTCTGAATATAATTAACTACTGATAAAATTATAATAACACACCTACACACAAATGAGTTGTCACCGTGTTAATAATAGTGTAGGGTCTTGATTTGCTGGCCAAGACGGTCTGTTCCAACCTTAGAATAGATTTAAGCCGTACAGTGGACCTCACGTGGATGCTAACAGCTTAACCTTGAACTGGCCTCGCTTAAACTTTCAATAGATTAAGAAACCAGCATCTACTTTTTTAAGCAAGATGTGGGTCACTATTCCTTTAGCTAAGTGATAACACTTCATATGCACTGTTGCACTAATTTCAAACTACAAGCGTAAGATAAAGAAGCATGTGTAAGTCAAAGGATAGGTTAACTAAAACCCATCCATGTTCCTTCTTTGCCCTTTGTGTTCTAGGGCCGTGGTAACTCTTTCGGACTGTCCCGCAGCCCTGGCAGGGAAAGATGAGCCTCAGAGAAAGTCTGAATAACACGAGAAAATTCGCACTAAGTTACTATTATTAAAAACAATCAATTAAAAACTTCAAAGAATGTTTTACTAAGGAACACACTTGTCGTTACACATTGTACATTATGTATACGTGTAGTAATTAGGGAGTAGTTAATAAACTGTAACTTTCAGCTGAAATTAACAGCACTAACCTAGGAGGTAAGTGAAGCTCAAGTTTCCGCCAACGTTGCTCAAACTAGCTCAACTCCACTCATAAAATCTTAATAGAATACCGTCACTAGTTAAGACCTTAAATATATCCCTATTCTGGGATATTGACCTTAATTCAGCAAAATAAAGGGTCAGGCAGTAACTGATTAAACTGATACCCAGTATACCCACCCTTCTCAAATGGTCTCTTGTCTGAAGACAGCAAAAAGTCAATCCACCGAGGTTTACGATAAAATATTGATCATAAAACATGTTATGTATGTAACTTTCTAATAAATTAAACAGATTAATAAAATAAGTTCTCGTTTCGTGCATAAATTGGACAATCGTAATTTATTGTTATCGGTAGGCCATATTGATTCCAATTATTTGGTATTCAGACCACGTTGATATTTGCTTTCAGGGGTCGTTAGGAGACAAAGCAGAAAAATACATGAACCAGTAAACATTAGATTACTCCGTTTATTAAATTAAGTAGGTATTGTACTTACGCGAAGGTTTATTTCTTTTTATTTCCTCTGAATTAATAATAAGAGAATTATATTACTTCCTTCAGCATAACTATTACATCACGACTGAGGTTTTTACACATAGAAATGCCATGAAAGAATTACTACCACTATTGCTATATCCATCGTTGCTGGTTCCATGTTTGAATAGTACGGGAGCTGGTGTTTATTTCAGGTTTCTCACTAGGGTGGCTCAAGGCAATGCTCTTACGGTGCCGCTATTATTGTAGTTGTCAGTACCCTTAAGATTTTTTTATTTTATTTGATTAAATACAGGTTTTTCGTTTAGGGACCACATCGCCCGGTGCAGGAAAATACAAAATTGTTGATTACGATCTACTTATGACTAACTTACAATCTACTTATTACTAACTTGAAGGTACAATTTTATTCAATCGGTGATGAGTGACATTCTGGATTTAATTTCTTACAACTGTGACGATTATACAGACACGATTCTGTAAAGACCTTTTCAGCCAGTCGTGAGTCAAGTACATAAGAAATTACTATAAAAGCATAGAAGAACTAGGAGCATAATGTACAAGAGTTCATTATATAAAGAAGACGAGTAATGAGAACGTTTGTTTAAAAGTTCGTCAGATTTGCAGACGGGACCTCCCACTGAGCCCACGAATAGTTTCTAACAATTCCTTGCCCATAGACCATACAGAAATACGACAATTTATGACATAGAGAGAAACTAAAAGAAAATATTTGGATTCTGGTAAGCTAGCCAACTGTCACTTAATTGAAACAAATGACTTACGTGACGTCAACCTTTCTAGCCGCGATCAATTTCATTGCTAGCCCGGTTTATATAAAATACGATAGATCGCTACCCGAGCCCGTAACTAATTTCGCAACAGTAGCTCTCTAAGATGAAAATCACCCGATAAGATCTTGATACACCCTCATTTGATTAACGTTGCTGGGATCCAGCCTGGATACCAAATCCATTATCTTGTTACGAAGGTTGTGTCTAGAATAAGTGGGCTGGATTTTAAGCAAAAAATCGAAGCGAAACCTACTACGATAGAATTCTCATCAATAATGGATATCTACAGGTATTTAAATCGCGCTTTCAGTTCTGAGATGTTAGTTAAATAATAAAGTGGGGATCCGGATAGGAGATACAATTTGTTTCGTAACTTGCGGCCCATTTTTCTCTAGGGAAAATTTTCTTCATCAGTTTTCACACAATAACTTTAAAATTAGAATTACTCATAAACAATGTCGAAATAAATAAATTCAGTCATAAATGTTACTAAGTTACAAGTTAATAAAAAAAAGAAAATAATACAAGTATCTGATATCTTCTAGTTCAGTAATAGTACATCAGCGCCATCTCTCTTAGATTTACAATACCGCTACCAATGATTTTGACTGTAACCGTATCTCTCCTCAAACTACACTCGATTTTCCGTGGAAACGGCTTGCCAGAAGTTGGTATTGTAACTGAATTGTTTTCGTAGCACTCGCTAGATGGCAGATATTACAATTTGCTTCATCTGCTAGCAAAAGATTGTTGCCGGTTGGATTGCAGAAAAAAACTTGTATTGAAAATATTGCTTATAATCCAAAAAGCTATTAGCGAAAGGGGAAAAAACTACAATAAATTATAATTAAAATCAGATTGAAAGAAAGCTAATACAAAGTTATTAATAGCTTTACGGTTGTACCTACTTTAAAGTGTGTCTCGCATATATCAATAGGTAGGTACCTACACTACACCAACTATATGGATTATCAATTTATCATATACCAAAATCAATTTGACTGCAAACCAGACGAGAATTACCCAACAATTAGTATCAGTCAATGGCACAAAATAATGTATCGTTAAAAACCTGTTCTTATAACCACGAGATAAAATAAACACTTTCGCTATGGAGGATTGGCCCAGTTTGAATAAAAACAAAATAAAAAGTGTTTCTACTAGTTTCGAGAGATATATAATAATGTTGATAGACTAGTTTTATGAGGTGCTCGTGGCTAAGTAATAACAGCCGCCCGGATCGATCTTTAGGTTAAGCTGCGCTTGCCTAGGTTGGCCTGTGGATGGGTGACCACCCATTACATACCGAATTTCCTCCGTGCCTCGGAAAACACGTTAAGCCGTTGGTCCCGGGTGTCATTTGTAGATCTTTGACAGTCGTTATAGGTAGTCAGTGGCCCAAAAAGTCTGACAACCAGTCTTACCAAGGGGTATCGTATTACCCAGTACTAACTGGATTGTGGAGGTCAGATAGGCAGTCGCTCCATGTAAAATACTGGTATTCAGCTGCATCCGGTTAGACTGGAAGCCGACCCCAACATAGTTGGGAAAAGGCTAGGCAGATGATGATGATAGACTAGTTTTATATTAGTTTATATTACGGGTGGTTATGGTATCGTTTTGACCCATCATTTGCCTAGCCTTTTCCCAACTTTATTAGGTTCGGCTTCCATTCTACGGTTAGACTGATGCAGCTAAATGCAAGCGGACCGACTTCCAACCAAAAAAGGAGGAGGTTACTGTTGTTACATACAAAGAGCTTCTCTCTGTTACTACAGAATTTAGAACCGCTTGCACCACGCATTAAATGCGTTTAACATTAAACTTAGTTAAAACATAATTCTGTCTCTATCAGCTTCAAATAACTGACAGAAACAGAATGATGTTATAAACTCGTTTGAGCTAAACGTATTTCGTTATTTATGGTGCAAGTACTAATGTAAGGCCCCCTTACATAACCAAATTATGTATTTTATTAAATGAAATGGCAGCCTAGGAGACTGAACGGCCATTGATTTCATTCTATTTAATTTAACCTCAGATGTGTGCCTTGGATGCCTGAAATATAAAGGTGAATGAACCATATGGTTAATATAAGTAGCGGAAACCTTTTCAGACCACTTATGTTACGAAAATAACTTAATTACCTGACTTGCTACATGTTCTGGCTCATTTTTTTTTCATTCTTTTAATTTAAACCAAATCGGAAATACAATAAGAAATTGCGTTGATTTTGTATTGTAATTATTACTACCTACTACCGACCCGCCCCGGCTTCGGACGGGTGCAATTTTCTAATGTAGAAATTAAGTAGTACAGTAACAGTTAGTTAATAATAAAAACGCAACAAAACAAAACAGTCATTTTCCGTCATACATTTGGAAATTGATTTGATTTATTTAAATATAGATTTAGTTTAAATTCGTCCTAATATTAGTTAATTAAAGAAAATAGCGAAATATTCAACCACTTACTATTTATTTAAGTAAACAAGTCATTTGCTGGAACCAATTGAATTTCTTAAAATAGAGAAGAATAAAACAAAACACAAAAATTATGGGAACAGGAATGTATTCATAAAAAGTCATGATTTATATTTGCATTTGCAAGTAACAAGTATCAGAGACAGGGCGTGTGCAGGTTAATGTCCCAATCGGTATTCCAGTGTACATCCTTGCAAACAATGTTTTCACCCGTAGGTAAGCCCACAAAGACTTTTTCTTGATTAAAAATAACTGAACCGGTTGCACCTACAATATACTTATGAAAAGAAAGAAAAAAGTAACAGTTCACCATTTTTTACACCCAGTGGGACCAGCCTAAGGAGAGATTTCGCAGTACGAAAAACAGCCTTTATGAAGGTTATTAAGATTCAATACACGAAGCTATTGGCCTCTGACATTTCTAGAATTTTTAACCAAAAAGTTTCTGTTTATGCCTCACACCTACGGATTATTGCCTAATATCAAACTTATTTACATTAGCTCTCTCTTTCTAGAATAATAAAAGAAAAGTTAAGGCTATTTCTTTTCTTTTTGAATATCTAATAAGACAAGTGTTTTTGTAAATAGGTACCATATTTAGCAAATATTTTTGGTAGATTTAAATATGATGAATGATCTGGGGTATATATATATATACATCGGGTTGGTATGAGAATATATTGAGATATTCTATCAACTTTCTAATGCAGGAGAATCTCTTCTAGCTGGATTCTAATAGAATTAATCTAGGCACTTTATTAAAATACATCTACATTGTACAATATGCAAGTTAATGACGACGAAATATGCATTTTTAATTCTATTGCATGGCTACTACGACAAGACTGGCGTCTGGCTCAACACTTAGTATCATTACGAAAATTCTTGCTCAAAATATGGTAAGTATATCTACATACGTTCATGTAACTAGATTATAATATTGTGTCACTTTACTGCACCTGCCTAAATATTAATTGCAGCATAAATTAGACGTTAAGTAATCAAGTGACCGCTTTGTAAGTACATACGCATGTGATCTTGTTTGCCGCGTCATGTCATGGTGTAAGTGTATTTCAATGTCATCGGCTGCATGATCATGGGGTATTGATCAACAGCTCTGTACTTACAGACTTCCAGTATGTTCATAACCATAACCAAATAATAATGTTTCTATTGTTGGGACACGGGTCTCCTCTCTGAACTGTGAGACGAAGAGATCTGATAATGCACTAAACGAATTTTCGTGTTTCTAGGACATACCGATGTCCCTCACCACTTACCAATCATCTGATATCAGACAAAATGCAGTATCAAACCCAAAACTAACCATGGGGTGTGGTGACAGCGTTAGAAGTACCTTCCAGTACACGTCACAATTTGAAAACCGTAGTCACTATTCACTTCTATGAGTAACGTTTGTGTCTTCTACACGAAGACATTGATATCCTACTTTTACTTCTCAAATCTATGTTAAGACGGTTTAAGTATGAACGGTAATCAATCACCACACATATCTATAACACAGCAATATATCTGCTTCACCGTTACTTGGACGTTGTTTACTTGTAACATATAGTACAGTTTCCTTAGAGAATACTTATCTAATTTTCTCGTATATGGCCATAACTTCCTATGAATAATTGGACGGCACACCTGCACAGATATCTCCGTCCTTTGTGATGTACGTGCGATGCCCTGTAACGGAATACCTCGCCAAATGGCTTGTTGTGTATTTAACTATAAGATATGCTCTCGTGTTTGTTCTCCTTTGTTAACATGTAACGGGATGACTCCTTTCAACGGTTGTACTCATTCACGACTCGATGATTTATTGTGAAGCACTTAATCATTAGAGTATATCATGTAATTATAGATTTGTGTTAGTAGATGATGTGATGATCTTGTACTTACAGTTCCTTACATACTTTCCATCACTGTAGGTACCATAAAGGTTAACTGCGAAAAGTAACGTTGTCAGTTCTTACTTAATAGACTTTTTAACGATACTTTTTCTAGGCGGTCGATAACGGGAACATTACTTCTTACATACCCATCTCACCTAGTACCCCAGCAGTCGTGACTGAACCCAAAGCTCTGCTCAAGCGATTTAGCAATGGCATACTGCACTTCAAGATTGCTAAAATGACCGACATGTTTACACTTACGAACTCTGTACGTAGTTATTACCAGTTGCATGTTGAGCCCAAAATTGCATAAGTTTTGCTCTACATTCACAAGTCTTATAGACAGCGCTTTTAAAATAAGCATTAATTAAAAAAATCTTGAAACATCCTTTCGTTGATTCGTTGTCGCAATCTCGTGAATACCGACTTTGAGTAAATAACGCAAACGTTTTCCTTTCGACTACATAAGATGCCTTATTTATTTATAATCAACAACTACAAAACGAACTTTTAAACGAACACCACCAACACGGTTTGAAACCAAACTGTACCTGTTTAAAGGATTTGGTTAAATGCCTGAGTTTTTGTTGATATTGGTCATTATGTCGAACTAGCGGTAAATTCAAGTGCGCGGTCAAGGCGAGCTCGCGAGTGGAGCGTATGCGCATACGCTCCACTCTTGCGACTCTGAGGAATGTTCCACTATCATTCCTCGACCATTCACTGCAGTGGCAGGACGTGGGGTAACACAACATTAAGGAATTCAGAATATTATATTTATTTTAGTTAGTTCATAATTTTAAGGTGAGTGACGCATTTTATTTTATTTCCGACCAGAATCAAGAATTCGAATTTTATAATTATTTCCGCATGAAAAATTAGTCATGTTTTATACAAATTTTAATATTATTTTGACAATAACATTGAAACTTACAGCTGTATTATATTTGTAATATTAAGTATTCTATTCTTCAAATTCTAAAACAATTTTAAAAATCTATTAGTACTGAACTTATTTTAAAACTTTTTACCGCAAATTGAACGCTAACTGCCACTTATTTATTCAAACATGCCATCTAACTTTAACCGTTGTTCAAGAAAGCCCAGTAAAGTGCAAAGTTAACAACTGTGTATTGTTGTAATTAATTGAAAACCGGTTCATTTAACTTGTATACGCTCGTAGTGCATAACCAAGTTACCACTTACAGTTTAACTTCATTTAAATATACATATATATTCAATATTTCTGCTGACGGTCGGCAAAGTTTATAAATTATGAAAACAACAATTCGATCGTTCTTCACGATTGTAACAACAATATTGCGGTTTTCAGTTTCAGTGTAATCTGCTTATTGCACACTAACGTAACATAAATCTAAACAAATACAGGGTGTAAACAGACCCTTCACATATCCGTCAACTAAGCATTCTGTACATCAAACTAAGTAAGTTTACGCAAAAATTATTGCTGGGAATCGACTTTTTTTTTTGGGGTGAAAAATCACGTTTTACGGTAGGACTCGATGGAAAGCACTCATAGCATTGTGCTGATGAATGGATTGAATAGTACGAGGGTCGTGGAGGTGTGTAAAGTAAAAATCTTACATTATAAACATGTATTTAAAAAAAAACTTGTGAAAAAGTTGGAACTTTGACCCCCAATATCTCCGTAACTAGAAGGTTCCCAGGTATAGTCTAGAACAAAATGATCGCAGTGACGGGGAGAACAAGTGCCTTTCGTTTATGTTAAGGGTCTATTTACACCCTTTATTTTAAAAAAGTTTTTAGCCATGTACAATTTAATATTCCAAATCATAACTTCAATATCTTACCAACAAATTAAACCCATAATTGTTTTATTTTCCGTCAAAAATCTTCAATTGTCACGAACGTTCTTAACAATATAATCGAACTTTATTTTTGTTTAACCGAATATGTTAAGATGCAGAGTTAACTATTTAGCATTTAATTAAAGTAATTGAATTTTTTTAAATCAGATAAACGGAAGTAAACATCATCTGTAATCGTGAGATAATACGTTGTTTTAAATAGTTTAATAATCCTTTGAATCTCATTGTCAGCAGGTTTTCATGAACTAACATATTATATTTAAAAAATAACATTAACAATGAGATAACAATAAGATTTACTGCGATAATATATTCTATTGTATTATAATATATCAGGCAAAGGTCCACTGAAAACCTTCGAGAAGCCTACACATTAAATTCGGTTACTTAGTCTTTTGAAATAATCAGGCCAGACTAGTAATTGGGACTAAAATATCAAGTATGAAATTGTTATTTTAAAACCCACTTTATTTTGACTCAGCGAAACAAATCTCGCTGAAAGAATCTACTTACGTAGTATCAGTTTTCTGACACAATGACAAACGCTTCGTGAGATTTTTAAAATTAATGTTGAAACAGAACATTCGCGGTGTTATCAAACATTCTTCGTTCCTCTGTCCGGATCTTGTTTATTCGTATCATGCGTGGATAGTATCCCCTATCTATCACCATCACGATTCGTACAGTTGTTTTCATCATTATGCCGCGCGCGTGACCGATACATGGCATTTTAGGATCCGATCGTGTCAACCAACCGTGTTGCAATATAGCACAAACATCGTTAATTTTTGTATTGTTTTTCATGCACTACCTAATAAACTTGGTAAAATTAATAGTAGCGGAGAGTATTGCCCATACCTACAACGACTGACAAGCAAATTACTGATTAATTCTCAATATATGTTAGTATGGCATGCTGACGGTTGGTTCCCGTCCTTCTTTCATGTTCCCTAAGGAATCCTACTTTGCTTAATGATTGCTGTCCTCCTTGTGAGTCGATCAGTTCTTATGGGGATCATGATTCCTTCTTATAATTAACTGAATTCTCTAAATTTAATATTTTGTTATTAACCAACATGTTGGTTAATAACAAAATATTAAATTTATTATAATTTGAATAAACTAACTAAATACATTATTAATTAAAAACTATTAAATAACCTAAAATAAATAAACTAACAACAAACTACAAAAGGGCATCAAAAAATTCCTCCTCAACGCTGTCAGCTGGTAATGTACCCAAGAGACTGGCGGCGTTGCCACGTTGTATGGCAACACTTAGCCTCTGGCCAAAGTAAAAGCCAGCCCTTGGGTCACGGGAAGCGTCAACTAGGCGTTTCGAAATTTCCTTAAACAGGCTATGAGCACTCGGACCCCACGACCCCAGAGTTTCAACCCCAAACGGCTCGAAAATATAGTTACCACAAAGGTTTCTATATTTACGCCGCTTGAGGTTCTCTGCAGCCGCAGCGGCAGCGCCAGCACAGCACGACGAGCTTGGAAGATGTGATGGCGCAAGAGTATCGACGCATGTTGCGTCCCACACTAAAGGCCTACCCATCTTCCAAGGAAACAACGACATGCCGTCCGGTCTCTTGCCATCATCGCGTGCCGAACCATGGGGTTCTAAAACAGCTGGAACGCCGACGGTGACAAGAGCTCGTCGGATGATGTCGTTTATGTTCGCGTGCCGTGCAAAACGGCCCGCACTTCGGCTGCATGACAGGCCGTGGTGACCGAGGTTGTTGACAGCTTCACAGTGACAGCGATGAGGAGAACAGCAGGCAGCACCAAGGCGTAAAGCAGCAGCGAGGCGGAAGGTCGTGTCGTCGAACAATGTGCCTATGCTCGACGACGGCAGTGCGTGAAGCCAAACCCGACTCCCACTCACCCACAGCCAGTAGGCGCGCACGCTCAGCAGTAGTAGCAGACGTGTTCAGTAGATTGTTCTGAACTACTCTGCAGAGCGGCTCGTCCCACCGTCTCTGGGAAAATGGATGGTCGGGTTCTTCAGTATTCGGGCAAGCGAGTTTCCAAGCATCGTTAGCCTCGGAGAAGCACGGCACTTCAAAATCAAACA
The DNA here is from genome assembly GCA_910589295.1 of Noctua janthe. Classification (NCBI taxonomy): domain Eukaryota; kingdom Metazoa; phylum Arthropoda; class Insecta; order Lepidoptera; family Noctuidae; genus Noctua; species Noctua janthe. The sequence goes on from OU342561.1 coordinate 9,563,973, forward strand.
GTGTGGAAGCCAAAATAAAAAAAAAAGGATATTCCTGATTAATTTCTTAGTGCCGTGGACCGAGGATATTTAATACTGGAAATTTTGCGGACGCCGAGTCCTCCCATGCGAATGGGAAGAGTAGCTTGTGCCAAAGTTCGGTCGTCCAAAGCCACATTTAAAATTGATAATATTGTATGTCTGATAATTTGATCTATTTTGTCCAAAAGGTGATTGTGCTTCCATAAAGGGGAAGCACGAAGGAAATATGTTAATTTTGGGCCGAAACAGCAGTAAAGTTTTTCTCTAAGTTCACAATATTATATTTATTGCATTCCAGAATGTGAACTTAGATGGTTGGTTCCAAAAACATGATTATTGTGGACCCTAGGGCATAGTTTGCTGTGTAACTATGGGACGAGTGCTTCAGTTTGACAACTGCGCATTTTTCAGCTGTTAATGCTGCAACTCCCAGTTGCTCCTATGTTCATCGTGCATGGCCACGGTCTACTTTCTCTTGATTGCTTTTTCCTTCTATAACTCCATATTTTGAATGCAAATAAATGATATGTTTATACATTGTAAAAAAGTCAACACGCACGGTCAACGTATTATGTCAAAATTATTCATACTCTAATGTATTTTATTGCCATTTTATGTAAATTGTGTTGTCATTTTCATCAGAAAATAATATGTTGTTAACATAATTATAAGCTACTTTCATTTTCGAATTGACCAGTGATGACAATTGACCATGTTGCTGACCGGACTTAAAAAATTGGTTTAACACCTAAGACCTTCTCAGGACCAACATTTAAGTTTAAAAATGCATTTTACAGTCAAATTAAAATTACATATGATTGATATGACAGATTTACGGACATAGATCATAGGTTTCGAACTTAAATCATTTTATTGCACTGTTTTCGTTTCTAAATTCTTAACTCTTTTTTCTTTCAGGCACAATGAGGCTAAAACATACAGTTGTTATTCTCATTATATCAACACTATCTTTGGCTCAAGCCCGTAAACATTTCGAAGAAGAATTCGCCTCTGTCGAAGACGAAACAGATTACAGAGAAGGGCGGATACTATGGCCATATCCACAGAAGCAAAATGGAACGGAAGGTAGCAACGACTCAGGTCTAAAGGCGGATATAGAAGAGCTGTTACAAGGAAATTACAACGAGAGACAAAGGCGGTTCCTGCCTTGGTCTTATCATTCAAAAAGTGATGCACTTGCAAATACTATGATGGATATCATCTCTAACTACAAACCAACTGACTCGAAAGATCCTTTGGATTTCTTGCGAGATCCGTATCCTCTGCCCAAAGGTAACACATGTTTAAAAAAACAACAAAAAACTAGATGCTTTGTAATAACATCTGATAATTTAAGACCATAGTTTTGTAATGTATCGCCAAAATTATCGGGTGGCATATCTTATTGTTCTCGTTGTTTTATTTTCGCAGTCGGATCTAAAGTTTTAATTACATCATTGTTTACTTGAAGGTTGCAACAGAAACTTGACACTTAAAAAAGATCCCTTCCACCGACAAGTACTTATCGGGTTTTTTAGTTAAGCTGTCAAGATCGAGAAATACTTTATTCATATTTTTATAAATTCTTGGAGCTTTTAAAATGTTTTGCAACACTGCATTCATAACATTTATATGTCTATCTAGTGGTGTCGACTTCAATGAATGTTAACCGTTAATTTGAACCATAATTAGGTACCTATCTGTTGGGCAACGGCCCATTTTCTCCATCGATTCCTCTTTTGCACCACTTCTGCCCAATTCCTAAGGAAGATATTCAAGTCGCCCCGCGATCTTTTTCGTTGCTTGTCGATTTGATTAGAACCGATATTGTTGGTCGAGTCTCTACTATAAAAAAAAATCGTGGATACTTACAACATTACGAATAGCGATTCTTTACATAATTCTTACTAATTTTATTATCCTTTATTGGTAACGAAATAGTTTCATTAGAATCAGTACTAACTTGACTGAACTAAACCGTCTTCTTTTCCAGGATTTAAGTATCCGCTTGACGAATACGACTATGTTATCGTGGGGGGTGGGACAGCGGGTTCCGTACTAGCTTCTCGCTTGACTGAAGACAAGCCCAAAGCCATGGTGCTGGTCATCGAGGCCGGGAAGCCAGAGAGCCTGCTTAACGATGTGCCGGCATTAGTGTCCACGATGCAGCTGACTGACTACGTGTGGCCATACGTTATGGAGCATCAACCTGGCATTTGTTTAGGTAAGTCAACAAAGTGAAGTTTGCGCTTTGATTCTTGATTGACTGAAATGATGGTTAATTGGTTTCACTTATCATTGCATAGAGCAATGATAAGTGAAACCAATTAACCAGCATCTAAAATACGCAATTAAAAATATATATAACCGATTTTAGTTTTACACAAACAAGAGTATATATATATTATGATTTTGTTCAATTGCTTAATGAGTACGGGGTCAAAAACGAATTTGGTATATTAACGAAAAGGGTTCTCAGTGAAGTTTACTATCATTGTTATACAATTGTTTTTCGATCTCATTTGATTTATCTCCACATCAGAGTGAACTGCCAACTTGCCAGTACAGTAACATACCTCTATCCTGTGAGCACAAACAGTAGGAAATTAGTAAAATAACTGGCTCACGACGCTCTTTAATCGACCCTCGGTCTTCTTTATTTTTCGTACTATTATTTTTTTCTTACTTCTACGGCATAGTCGATGGCAGTGCACAGGTCGCTTTAGCTGCAGCTTTCAGCACAGGGAACAGAAAAAGAGGTGAAGTTTGTCTGCGATGAGGTTCCACATCTACAACCTTTAACCACTTCCCCAACATATCAAAGCAGATCTAACGCCTATGTGTGTGTGTGTGTGTGTATGACACACACAAGGAGGCGTTAGATCTGCTTTGATCTAACGCCTATTTGGTTTTTTGTTTTTTGGGATTGCCATCTTGATGCCTGGGTAAAGGCCAGCTGACTTTACTGAGTGCGCTGGACGAGCGGTTATTGCCGTTTCACGTTTAGCCTTTTTTTTATTACACATTGTTTAATAATAAAGCCAGTAAAATAACTACATTAAGCTTAAAAGAATATATCTGCATATTGTGTGAAACGGAATGAGGAAGTGCTCTTGAGTGTCATTATGTCTGATGTTGTATTTCTTAACGAACTATAGAATTCCATAATTATGCTAATAGGGTTTATTAGTACCTATCACAAAGAAACACAAACTGGTTAAGGATCCCACATTTTAATTTATAAAATAACCGAAGTACCAAATTGTGAAATTAAATACAATTTTATTTTGTATACTTTATTAAACTAAGATGTATACAGCAAGCAATAAACAGACTCAAAATAGAAATATGCAAATGTATCAAAAGGGTAAAGAATCAGAGGGCATCAAAAATGTGTAAAAATATGTAAGTGAAAAGGGCTAGTCGGTCACGTGGTGACTCCCGGCCGCCGTAGGCGTGGGCTTGTGGACGGCGAGTTATGGGCTAGCTCGCCGTCCGGCCGTCTTATGACGACAGGCCGTGTCGACGGCGCGTTCGTGTTCCACGTGCGCCTCAAAGAGATGTCAGCAAATAAGTAGGGGTCCGCATGGGCCGATGCCTGCCAGGGCTGCGGGACTGTTCGAAAGAGATACCGTGGCCCTGGAACACAAAGGGCAAAGAAGGAACATGAATGGGTTTTAGTCAGTACAAGTCTGACACTCCCATCCGCTCCGCCCAGAGTGGGGGGGGTCATTTGATAATTTCCCATCCGAAAAAAAAAAAAAAGGCACTGCCACGTCGGATGGCAGTGACGATACTTTAGCCAAAAAATATACCAGCCTTCTACCATACATTAAACTGAACTATTATGTACATTAACTTTTATGTTTTTTACTGACTCATACCTTAATATTTTAATGCTATAATTGTAGCAATAAACTTAATTAAACTTTCGTTTTTTGACACCGAGGTCACTGTCCTGATGGGGGACTTGTTAAACGCTTTGACTTTTATCGTGACAAAATGACATGTTTATACTAAATGCGTTACTTACTCACCATGTAGCCATGTTCGGGTGATGATGATGAGCTACGGTCTTCTCAAACGGGAAACTAATAGGTTTTTCAATCAGTACCTACTCATCATATCGAAGCAAAAATGCTGTACCCTGCTGCGCTATTGTGGCGCAGCTGCAGGCCTAACGCCAGCAGTCGATATACTGAGTTGGTGTTTGTTGATAAGGAAATACATAAGCCAAACAGCAAGGTACTTAGTACTTTACGAGACTGGCTGACTTGTACCTTCTTTGTCGATACCAATGTTCTTAAATTGAAACAACGTATGTATTTTAAATTACAGGCAGCTATGACGAGCGTTGCTACTGGCCCCGAGGGAAGGCGCTGGGAGGCACCAGCGTCATCAACTACATGCTTTACACCAGGGGCCGCCCGCAAGACTGGGACAGGATCGCCACTGATGGGAACTATGGATGGTAAGGACTAATAACAGTCCTTTACAAAGCTATTGTCTCTACTAAACGACGACTTTTGTCGCACAGTACGGTGCTGTGTCGAGTCGCCGTCCAAACCGAAGCGAGGCGGATGAGTCTTTTTAATAAATACTGTTTTTTCGAAAGAAAGAAAAGTATTTATTAGACTCACACAGGACAAAACAAAAAAAAAAGGTTGAATTAACAATAAAACAAAAATTATATTATTGCTCGGGCATAAAGCTGTTTCTGACTGTCTGAAGCCGATTCTTCGTCGATAAGTGTGGTCACTCCACAATGGAAGGTTTAGATTCCCCTGAGATATACCAAAGTCTGAGGGTCCCTAGCCTGTTACAAGTTGGACGGTACGGTTCAACAGATTACCGTAGTCAGCCTCCGCACATGTCCAGAACAAAACAACTAACCGTTTTTCCTAGAACTACATTCACTACCTAGGCAATTATTATGTATGCACATTTAAACAATGAGGTCTTACTTTTGATACCGACTGTTACAACCAAAATAGTGAAAATATTCTCATAAGTCAAACATAAAATAGACTGATTCTAGAGCTCAGTCGGGTAAAAAATATATCGTAACTCTAATGGTGTGAGAAAGTTGCATATTAATGCTAATTGCCAAAAATATTGTTTCACTTATCTATGAGGATTCTTTCCGAAAATAAAACTCTCTAGTCACTGTGTATAGAAAATGGCTACTACATAACAAAATCACACCTGTAATCCCGAGGGGCTATGCAGAGGTGTACCTAATAGTACACCCACATTCACACCCACATTTCTACAGTTATGTTTAAGTCCCATGTAAAAGGGGGCGACCCTATTGCCATCAACCAGGCACAAATCCAAAATGAGTACTATTGTCTGAATTAACGAGGTTAAGCCAGCGGGTTAATGACACAAATCTCAGATTCTCAATATAACTTGCTGCAGTGAGGTATTAGCATACCTACACCTATCTACCTTTCCCTCGTATATTCAGACCCAATCAATATTATTTCAAGACTAGCGACGCGCCCCTACTTTGCACGGATGCGATCTACTGAGGTGACGACATGTCTAAACAGAGATTTCTGTACTGTCACTAAATTCATAAATGTATTGGACTTAAACCTCTCACAATAAATTAGATCTAAATAATAGAAAAACCCTTGAAAACTGCATGCATCAAATAAATTGTGTTGCTAATTCGTCGGTGAATGAGATGATGTTATGTTATATTTTACATAGATATTTATAATATTCCTCATACTACATATTTTCAACACTTGCAAATCACTATAAATAGTTTTGTTCCGTACATTGTTCTACTCAAGTACTTCGCGATTTTCAAGTTATAATCGAATATCATTTAAACAGATCTTTGAATACGTTATTTGAATCAGTGATCGCTTCTGCCTTTTTATGGAATTAATATTCCAAGGATAACCACGTTTCTAATCATAGATGGTCAATTTGTTAGACAACACTTTTTAATTTGATAGCCAAATTTTTATTAATAAACTTAACAAACATAAATTTTGTCTGATAGATCTGTTTGAAATGCGTAATGTAATTCATGTTATGTCAGTTTTAAATCAAGATTCTTGAGTGAAATCGTTCTTACATATTCTTCTTTCAAAATTCGACTTCGGTTTCTCCTTGGTTTCTAATATTTTTCGAATGCCTACAGGAACTACGATGAAGTTTTGCAGTATTATATAAAATCTGAAAAATCGGAACTGAAAAAGTACAAGAACGAGCCATACCGGGGCCGTGATGGCCCGCTAACTGTCGAGAATGTTCCATTCAAGTAAGTTATCAACTGTTATTAAATTCAACTATCCAAAGTTTCTAACTTAATTAAAACTATGACTTGGGAGAATCTGACTGAACGTTTCGTTTTCAGGACTGGACTCATTGAAGCGTTTCTTGAAGCTGGTAGAGAAAATGGTCACCCCACCGTCGACTACAATGCACCAGACCAACTTGGCTTCGGTTACACACAAGCAACTCTCACAAAAGGTCATCGAATGAGCGCTGCTAAAGCATTCCTCCACCCTCACAAGAAACGCCGTAATCTGCACATCCTCACGGATGCCAGAGTTACCAAAGTGCTCATCGAACCCCAGACTAAGAGAGCGTACGCCGTACACTACGTTAAGAACGGAGTCAAGCACACAGTGCGTTGCCGCAGGGAAATCATTTTATCCGCAGGCCCAATAGCTTCACCCCAATTGCTCATGCTCTCAGGAATAGGTCCGGAGGAGCATTTAAAATCGCTGGGAATTCCCGTTCTTGCAAATTTACAAGTTGGAAGGGTTCTTTACGACCACATCGCGTTCCCTGGAGTTATTTTCAGATTAAATACAACTAACGCCAGCTTGTTAGAGCCTAAAGTCGCAACATTAAGTAATCTTATACAGTGGTTACAGTTTGGGGAGGGACTGTTAACAACTACCGGAGCTATTGAAGGAATAGGCTACATCAAGACATCGGTATCCCAGGATCGAGAGGACGTGCCAGACATTGAGTTAATAAGTATGGGCGGTTCTCTCGTTTTAGATTCGGGAGGTGCACTCAGAGAAAGTTGGAGACTTACTAAAAAAATATTTGATAACGCTTTCTCACCTTTGTACGGCACAGATACATGGTCAGCTGTCATAATGTTGACGCAGCCGAAATCGAAAGGTTATCTTGAGCTTAAAGACACGGATCCTTTTTCACATCCAAAAATGTACGGTAACTACTTGACTGAGCCACAAGACATGGCAGCGATGTTAGAAGCTGTCAAACATGTAATTAGACTGGGGAATTCTGCAGCATTTGGTAAATATAATCCTAGACTATACTTACCGGAGTATCCAGCGTGTAGGAGTTTAGTTCCTGGTTCCGACCCATATTGGGAGTGTGCGATTAGGACCATGATGATAACGCTACATCATCAAATTGCAACATGTAAAATGGGCCCCCACACTGATCCTTACGCTGTGGTGGATCCTGAGCTGCGGGTGTACGGTGTTGAAGGCCTGAGGGTGGTCGACAGCAGCGTGATCCCGCGACCGACTAACGCGCACACGAACGCGCCTGCTATCATGATTGGAGAGAAGGCAGCCGATATGATAAAGCAAACCTGGTTAAATGTGGTCTCATATTAGTGATTTAGTCAAATTAAATTATTATTATTAATTAGCATATTATTATGCCCCTGACTTCGCCTGCGTGGAATTCAGTAATTGTCCCAAGGGATCACACCACCGGGATTAAAATATTCTATGTGTTATTTCAGGTTATAAACTATCTGTGTACGATTCAGTAGTTTTTATGTGAAGTAACAAACATCCATCTTTACAAACCTTCGCGTTTATTATCGTAAGTTATTATTAATATTATTGTACTGATTGATTAAGATTGTGCCTAATAGATAAGTGTAAATTCTAAACTGTGTTCTATTTTATTAATTTAGCATCCTAAATGTAGAGTATCAAATGGTTGCAGTAGTCTATATATGAGGATAGTCTATTGAGGAATCGTAAGTTTATTATCGTTGCAGCTCGCAACGTATTCTTATTTGTATTTAGACGACGATTTAAATAATAATCTTAGGCCTGGTTCTAAAATAGGAGAGTCGACGACCGATTCCTGTTTCAGGTGGCCTGTTACGGACCACGAGAAAAACTTTAGCGACGTTTACTCGTGGAATTTGCATAGGTAGTATTACTGGATATTAGAAATAAAATATATGCCGTATATGGACCAGAAAAGTGTGTCGTGTTCGTTTAAAAGACGTCAGTGGTCAGAGAGTAAAATATAATATCTACCGTAGGCACACAATTTACGGATACATACACACACGTAACACATAAAACGAATTCAAACCCCGCAAAGCTAATAAATGACTTTACACAATCAAATTAGCGGCGCTCAGGTGCAGTGATGAATGTCAACAATTAAATGATCACAGCTACACAAAAATACGGTTTGGTTGAATAACAAAATCAGCGAGCATCGTTCGACTTCATTTGTAGACTAGTGGAGAAAAGTATTGAGAATCAAGAGAATGCAATAGCGAGCGAAACGAATTCTCGGGTAAATTAGGTTCTTCAAACAGAAATGAGAATAGAAGTGCGAGCGAGCGAAGCGAACTCGTTAAGGAGGTGGCCAAAAATTGTATGAGTCTTATTCCCCAGAGTGTTCATATATAAAATGTCATTAATTAGTAAAGATCTTCTATAAAAAAAATAAAAAGGTGCATATTGTTCTGTAAAGTTATCAAGGTTTAAGGAAGTTGCTTTTGTCACTACGGCTAAAGTACTTTTATCTTTTATAATGTAGTGTATATATGTATAAGTTTATATACAGGGTGTAAACAGACCCTTCACGAAGCCGTCAACCAAGCATTCTATACATCAAACTAAGTAACATTATGCAAAAATTATTGCTGGAAAACGACTATTTTTTTGGGGTGAAAAATCAAATTTTACGGTAGGACTCGATGGAACGAACTCAAAGCATTGTGCTGATGGGTAGATTGAATAGTACGGGGGTCGTGGAGGTGTTTAAAGTAAAAATCTTACAATAAAAACATGTATTTAAAAAAAAAAACTTGTGAAAAAGTTGGAACTTTGACCCCCAATACCTCCGTAACTAGAACATTCCCAGGTAAGGTCTAGAAGAAAAAAATGATCGCAAAGACGGAGAGAACAAGTGCCTTTCGGCTTCGTTATTTAACAAACACAGAATATTGGTTAGCACTCGGCCTCGGTTAAGTTAGTTTCTTAGGTCTGAACACACCTGCCACTGCCTACTTTTTATAGTTATTGTTGAATTCCCAGAATGCAGTGGGATAGTCCATCTACAAAATTTGCGTGCATGCTACGCGTTTTCATACAGAAAAGATTTTCATATCTTCAATTTGCCAATAACTAACTTTACTACGTGAGAATGGAAGTGGAAGTGTACATTTCAGTCTTACATAATTTATAAGTGCAGCTCTACGCTTCTGCGGACAGCTATTAACATCGAATATTTTCTTTAGAACGCACACATTTTCTTAGAATGGTCAAACCGATGGATTTTTTTGTAAATAATTATTGACTTGCCGTTTGGTAGGCCTATTGTGCGCGCTAGCAGCCCAACGCGACTAAACTATCGGTCGATGGAAAGTCTGCAGTCTGCGGAGACTCTTACAGTTTGATAAATAATTTAGGAATCGTAACTGTTCCTTCGATAATTAATCAATAATTGCCATGTACTAGATTATGAAATTCCTAATAATAAACAAATTAATTGTTTTAGTTTCCGTCGGAAATCATACATTTTGACTCCAGCGGCAGCGATAATTGAACTTTAATTATTATTGTTTAACCCGTTTATGTTAAGGGCCCGGTCTAGGAAAACTGACAGCCCTTCGAAATATTATACATAGATTTACAATGTTTTTATGATTAAAGTTTTTAATTAATTGTAGCTATTATTAGTGCAAAAAAAAAACCTTTTGAACGTCAGAGCGTAAACGCATACGCGTGCCCTCCACGCCAAGCCACAATGTCACCCACCATTTGTCACATATTTGTGTCGTTTGGCGTACAGGGCACGCACTTCCTTGTCACATATATGTGACAACGGCGTTCAAAAGGTTAACTTGTGTTAGACAACTCACCTATCTTGTTATATACCTTGGGGACTGTTGCTTAACCTCTGTTACATTCGCTTATTTTCATTTACGATCTTTAGTCTCTAGTCTAGCGATAGGAATCGACGGGAGGAAACAAACAACCAACGGGTTTCTTCGGATCAGCTCAACAATTCTCCATGCGAAACGATAAATATGGGTGCGTTCGTCACGCGTGACAAATTGGAGATATAGATAAATAGCGCCTGATTAAAAAATTATATTCGCGAAAATGATAATGTGAATGCGAATATTTTATACGGCCAACGTAAAGCATATTTAACATCATATCAGATTATTTAAGTAGGGCAGTAAGTATGTCAAAGGGGAACTCCATAGGATAACTCCACATGAGCTTCACTTGATTTGTGATTGTTTTGATCAGACTGAAGCCTTAAAAGTAGATTTAGAATATGGACAAGTTAGCACTTAATTAAAGTAATCAACAAATTGTTTCATCATATAAACTGAAGTAAACATCCTTTGTAATCGTACGATAATCTGTTATGTTTAGGGTTTCTTGTTTCTCGACTTATTTATTTCCCGAGTCCCAGGAATTCTCAAAAAGAATTTCTCGAGATTTAACGATTTTTTTAAAAGTCACAATTTTATCATTATATGTACAGCGTGTACCAGAAAGCTGTGTTTATATTTAATGGACCATCAAACCATCAAACTGAACAACTTTCTCCACGGGACACACCTTATCGCAACAGCTGTCCCATACATTTGGCTCAAATAGATATTAAAGTAATAAATGATATGGGAAGTATTTTTCATTGATAAAATGTAAATTATTGAACTTAAATTTTATTAAATATAAACTAAAGATATATTTTATTTTTAAATAGACTTAATCTCAGAATAATAAATAGAAAAACTTTTACAATCAACTTCTTCGAATGCTTTTTAATAATATTTTTTGCTATCACAATTAGAGTAATATGTAATTGAGTAATTGTATCACAATTCGTGAAAGGCATTATAGTAATGAAATAAAATGCTACATGACTGTTCGATATCTTAGATATTTTTTTTATTATATTTATTTATTTAAGGCTTACCAGTTCTACTATCCCGATATAACAATAAAAATCAAGTGTGCAAAAGTAGCATTTGCCAATCAAGACGCAATTTCTCGACTTCTCCACTAAGTACTTTTTTTCACATTTTCTCGAGAATTCGCGGTTCAAGAAATCTCGATGAGAAACCCTAGTTGTGTTCAACAGTTTAATAATCCCTTGAATTTCATTATCTGCAGGCAAGCATGTAATAATAGATATTTAAACATTAACAGTAGCAATGAGTTTATCAGTAAATCGCAGGAAGCTTTAAGGTTCGTTGCGATAATATAGATAATATTCTAGTGTGTCATAATATATCAGCTAAGTGTCCACTGGTGGACCTTTGAGAAGCTTACACATTCAACGCTGTTACTTTTTCTCTTGATAATATAGAGAAATATAGAAATACAGACTTGAAATTCGGACTTAAATGGCAAGTATAAGAACTGTTAATTTAAAAACCAACTACAAATGTATATTTTGGCTCAGCGTTTTCTAACACAATAACAGATGTTTCCAAGTTTGTTTTGAAATGAAATGAAACTCATTTCAAAACAAACTTGGAAACAGACTGATCGCGGTGTCATCAAACATTATCCGTTCCTCTATCGTGAATCATGTTTATTATTATCACGCGTGAATAGTATCCCGTATCTATCAACATCGCGATTGGTACAGTGTTGTAGTAGTCTTCATGATGCCACATGCGTGACAGAGACATGGCATTTTAGGACTCTATCGTGTCAACCAACCATGCGGTTGCAATTTAGCACGAACTTCGTTTAAGTTTTCATTGTTATGTATGTCGGATCCGGTCATTGGTACGGACATAAAATGAATCGCAAGTACGCCAGTGGTGACATCACGCGACCTACTTACAAGTTTACTCACACCACAGCGTGCTTCTACAGAGCCGTGATGTTTACAGCTTGCGGCGAGGACGACATCCAATGTCTGATCCCAGCGGAGTTGAAACTTCCCGAACAGTACCCGATTCATTGTGCCCCGTCTTATTGTTAACTTGCAATTTCAAGTAATTTGTTAGTTTAACAGAAACAGTTTATCGCACCCAGTGTATTTTCATTGCACGAAACCCATCTTCTGCGCACATGATGTACGACCCTAACGGAATAAATCCTGACAATCCGACATGTACATGAACTACCTTAAAGGGTTGGTACTTAAATCACACAATAAACAGTATGCAGGGCTGTAGCAACAGTTGAACTTAAGCTAGGGCATCGGCGCGGTGGCGCTTAAAGGTAGGGTACAAGTTAATATTTTACTTTGATCTGATCTGGGCGATTTTCGTCGTACTTTACTTGTGACTCAATAAAAACGAAAATAAGTCCCATGATTTTGACCACAAATTTGATTACACCGCCTTCGATAAGCATGATAATGAGTCCCATGACGAAAATCGCATTTTTTTCGCAGCCGCCATCTTTTATTTCCATTTTGACCCTAAATTCGATTAGAGCGCCCTCAAAAACCATAAAAATAACACTCGGCACGAAAAATTCGATAAGAATTTATCACATAGATATGACAGATTTAGGGACAAAGAAAGGTTTAGTACTTGACCCATTTCATTGCACTTTTAAATCCTTAATCGTTTTTTTTTTCAGAGACAATGAGGCTTATATGTTTACTTATTATATTTCTTATATCAATACTATCGTTGTGTCATGCTCGTAAATATTTTGAAGAAGAAAATTTCGCATCTGTCGAAGACGAAACAGATTACAGAAGAGGGCAGATACAATGGCCGTATCCACTGAGGCAAAATGGAACGAGAAGCAGCAAGAACTCAGGTCTAAAGGCGGTTATAGAAGAGCTGTTACGAGGAAATCTCAACCAAAGATTGCTACGGTCTTATCTTTCGAAAAGTGATGCGGTAATACTAAATACGATAATGGACATCATCTCTAACTACAATTCAACTGGCTCGAAAGATATTTTGGATTTATTGCGAGATCCGTATCCTCTACCCAAAGGCAAGTAACATATATTTAAAAGTCTTGTATTAATATTTATGGTTCAGTTAATATTGACTGTCTATTGCGATCGTATATTTCTGACAGGGATAGATATTTTTTGTTCATGTTTGTACCTATTAAGAAAAAAACATTTGTCGTTTTTTTATAATCCTTTATTACTCACGAAATAGTTTCAATGAACCGTTACTAATAAAGAAATAAAGAAAAAATATTTATTTGTCTCGCACAGACAAAACAAAATGATTCAAATTAACAATAAATATAAAAGTAAACAAAAGAAAAAAATAAAAATAAGACATACATTAAAATTGGTCCTGTATGAGGCCAAAAGGAATTTCTCAGCATTGTAGTACTTGAACAAATAAAATGAATAATAATAATAAAAAGCAGTACACACACAGCTCGTATTGTTAGGAGGTTCGTCTCTCTGGAGCCCTTACCGCCGCGCTGGTAGCTTGGACCTTGTTCCCGATACCGGTGGGCTACAATTTTTTATATTTTTAAATGTTTTTGTATATTGTTTTTTCTAAGGAATATTTAATACTGTAATTAATTTGTATAGAAATTAATAAAGGAAATTTAATAGTGCTGTAACATTTAAAACAAATGTCGCACCGCGGGTATTCTGATAGGCCTTCAGAATCATATTTACGACTTCTTTTCCAGGATACAAATATCCGCTTGACGAATACGACTACGTTATCGTAGGGGGTGGGTCAGCGGGTTCCGTACTAGCTTCTCGCCTGACTGAAGACAAGAAAGTCACGGTGCTGGTCATCGAGGCCGGGAAACCAGAGAGTCTGCCCACCGATGTGCCGGCTTTGGCGTCCACGATGCGGCTGACTGACTACGTGTGGCCGTATACGATGGAGTATCAGCCTGGGGTTTGTTTAGGTAAAATTAATAAGAATCTTTATTTATACAAAAACCTTTAGAATTGCTTAAATGCTAGGACGCATTTAGGGTTGAGCAAATGATAGCGTAACGGTTGAAAGAGGAGAATGGAAGAAAAAAACGTGTTGCGCCGATCCCAAGTAACATGAGACAAGGACAGGAATATGATGACAGGTAGAGTAAACCCTGACTCCCAAACTAGGAGCTCAACATCAACATCCGTTTGTGTAGACTCTACACAAACGGATAGGCGATAGGCGGCCGAATTGATTTATTTATTTATGTCCAATAGCTACTGGGTTGTGGAGGTTAAGCAATCGATCCACGTTAAATGCTAGTATTCAGCAGAACCCGGTTTGACAGGACCCCAAAATAGTTGGGAAAAGGCCAGCCAATTGGTAATTCGTAAACATATTAGTCAGTCAGTAAATGAAGGCCAAGACAAAAAGTCATGCAAAACCAGCAAGCGACTGCCTAACTAGTAGTCTATTTTCCCAATCACAATGTATTATTTTCTATACATTGCCTCTCACTAGGAACTTTTCCAGTATCTTTGGTGTGTTAACAAAAATTTAAACTCACATATACAAACAGCCAGACCCAGAACTGACCAAGAACGGACCCATAGAATCGAACCCGCTAATGCAGTAGCCAATCGCTCAGCCACTGCACCAACAGTGCGTCAAAGTGTCTTCACTTTTGCATTGCAGGAAGCAATGACAAGCGTTGCTACTGGCCTCGAGGCAAGGCGCTCGGCGGTACCAGCGTCATCAACTTAATGCTGTACACCAGGGGCCGCCCGGAGGACTGGGACAGGATCGCTGCGGATGGAAACTATGGATGGTACGGCTACATCCCGTTTCGTCACTATCCCGATGTGCTAACTAAACAAAATACTATCACAAAAGTGCCGTTTCATAACTATTTTGATCTTCGTACCTATATTACGTCTCGTGTCGCCAACTATTGAGTATGCGTGTGTTCATTCCCGTTCGACCAGCCTTCTATTCGGCATGTACGCACGGCGACCAATCAAGCTAAAACAACCAGATTATGCGGATATCTCATTGTATTGGAAATTTGTACAAAGCGAGGCCATGTTACATATGTATAGCTTGATGTGTCGTCGTGTGTACAGTTAGGACTCAGGAGAACTAAATAAGAAATACCACAAACATTTTGATAGTCATTACTTTTTTTGATAGCCAAAATGTTTATTAATTAAATTTACAAACATAAATTCTGTCTGATAGATCTATTTTACATTCTAAATACAATTTTTCGAATGCCTACAGGAACTACGACGAGGTTTTGCATTATTATATAAAATCTGAAAAGTCGGGACTGAAAAAGTACAAGAACGAACCATACCGGGGCCGTGATGGACCGCTAACAGTCGAGAATGTACCGTTCATGTAAGTTACCAACTGTTATTAAATTCAACTATCCAAAGTTTCTAACTTAATTAAAACTAAGACTTGGGAGAATCTAACGGGATGTTTCGTTTTCAGGACTGAACTAGTTGAGGCGTTTCTTAAAGCTGGTAGGGAAAATGGTCACCCCACCGTCGACTACAATGCACCAGACCAACTTGGCTTCGGTTACACGCAAGCAACTCTCACTAAAGGTCATCGTATGAGCGCTGCTAAAGCATTCCTCCACCCTCACAAGAAACGCCGTAACCTGCACATCCTCACGGACGCCAGAGCTACCAAAGTTCTCATCGATCCCCAGACTAAAAGAGCGTACGCCGTACACTACGTTAAGAATGGATTCAAGCACACAGTGCGTTGCCGCAGGGAAATCATTTTATCCGCAGGCCCAATAGCTTCGCCCCAATTGCTCATGCTCTCAGGAATAGGTCCGGAGGAGCATTTAAAATCGCTGGGAATTCCCGTTCTTGCAAATTTACAAGTTGGAAGGGTTCTTTACGACCACATCGCGTTCCCTGGAGTTATTTTCAGTCTAAATACAACTAACACCAGCTTGCTTGAGCCTAAAGTCGCAACATTAAGTAATTTTATACAGTGGTTACAGTTTGGAGAGGGACCGCTTACAAACATCGGAGCTTTTGAAGGAATAGGCTACATCAAGACATCGGTATCACAAGATCCAGAGAATGTGCCAGACATTGAGTTAATAAGTATGGGCGGTTCTATCGTTTATGATTCGGGAGGTGTAATCAGGCAAAGTTGGAGACTTAATAAAAAAATATTTGACAACGCCTACTCACCTTTGTACGGGACAGATACGTGGTCAGCTGTCATAATGTTGACGCACCCGAAATCCAAAGGTTACCTTGAGCTTAAAGACACGGATCCTTTTTCACATCCAAAAATGTACGGTAACTACTTGACTGAGCCACAAGACATGGCAGCGATGTTAGCAGCTGTCAAACATGTAATTAGACTGGGGAATTCTGAAGCATTCGATAAATATAATGCTAGACTATACTTACCGGAGTACCCAGCGTGTAGGAGTTTAGTTCCTGGTTCCGACCCATATTGGGAGTGTGCGATTAGGACCATGATGATAACGCTACATCATCAAATTGCAACATGTAGAATGGGCCCCCACACTGATCCTTACGCTGTGGTGGATCCTGAACTGCGGGTCTACGGTGTGGAGGGCCTGCGAGTGGTGGACTCCAGCGTGATCCCGCGATCGACGTGTGCGCACACGAACGCGCCCGCTATCATGATTGGAGAGAAGGCAGCCGATATGATAAAGAAAACCTGGTCAAATGTAGCCTCGTATCAGTGGTATAATTAAATTATTACTAATTTATTTATTCCTCTCATTTTTTTACATACAAAAAAATTGTGGTGCGGTGTCGGGAGCGGGGTCCAAACTATCGGTGGTTAGGGGCTCCAGAGACAGGAACCTTCTCACAAAGCGAGCCGTATGGAAGAGTACCAGACTGCCTTCTGAATCAGGCCCTTGATCCAAACTCCAAGCGAGCGCCTCGGAAGATGTCCGTCGAGGTTCTTGGCCATTAAGCCATTGGCCGTAACGACAATCGGTACAATGATAGCCGAGTTCACATTCTACATGTTGACAGTCTAATGTGCTAAGTCGAGATATTATATTTGCTCCTCTTTCTTAGCTTTTACAAGATTCTCGCCATGCGGCATGGTAACATAATTACGCTTATTGGTCTATCACTACTATATCAGGCTTATTGGTGACAACACTCCTGCCAGTAATGATAGGCCGACCCCAGTACAGCGTGTCATGGTCTTTCTCGAGCACTGGGTCGGGCACATAGTTGTAATACGGTACCTCAGATTTCACAAGTTTATATGTCAAAGCAAGTAAATAATCCTGGCCACTTGGTTATGCCTGTGCAGGTACTCGTCGTTAGACAGACGAGTACAACCAGAAATAATATGTCTGATGGACTCACCCGGACGGTGGCATGCTAGACACTTTTAAAAAAAATGAAACTTTGACTTCAAATATCTCGGTAAATAGAAAGTTCCCAGGTAAGGTCTACAAAAAAATGATCGCAATAACGGGGAGAACAAGTGCATTCGTTATTCTTCTTCTTAATTGTATAAAGGGTGTCTATTTACACCCTTTATACAATTGAACATAACTATATACACTAAGTTAATATTGCATGTAACAGATTCAAATCCCACAAAGCTAATAAACGACTTTACACAATCAAATTAGCGGCACTCAGGTGCAGTGATGAATGTCAACAATTAAATGATCACAGCTACACAAAAATACGGTTTGGTTGAATAACAAAATCAGCGAGCATCGTTTGATTTCATTATATTAACAGGCGGCGGGCGGGCACGGGAAAGGGTTTTACGCGCCGTCATGTTTTCCCAAATAATAAAATTAATGGTTCTTCTATACAGAGATCCATTAAGGTGGGTATTCAGTGTTTGCGTTAATATTACCTTTGGGAAAGGAAAAGATTGATTTTTTAGTGTCGTACGCTTTGCTGTTTGAGAAAGGTCTCCGTCTGTGACGGTAATGGAATAGGCAAATAAATATCCAGGCTTAAAAGACATTTCTGTGCACTTGGCAGCATTTAATAGTGCGGTGAATTTCACCCTCAGACAAGCAGAAAAGCTGTCACATTGTAAACAAGGAGCTACACCTGTCACCTTGTAAGATTTCATTAAATGGATGCAATACAATCATATGGTGATAAGTAATAAATGGAGTCATAATAGTCACTAACGACACTACTATTTGATCTATAGTATACATAAATTACATGAACATCAAAACCAAAGCTTACACGCGTTTCTTTTTGTCAAACACGAAGTTGTATGAGTGTGGGAAGAATCCACATAAAATTACGGAAAACTTGGCAGAGGGAACATTGCGTTAGCGCTCGACCAACAAGTATTCGAAGCAAGAATACTAAGTAGTCGTTAACACTGTTCTAGGGGTTTTTATATACGAATATCTGGTGCCTTGATAATAACAGCCACACTGTCCGATTGAAAGTTAAGCTACGCTTGCCGGGATCAGTTCGTGGATGGGTGACTATTCGTTTCATATCGAGACTCCTTGGTGTCTCATAAAGCACGTTAAGGCATTGGTCCCAACTGTCATTTGTAGATCTTTGACAGTTGTTACAGTTAAGTATAGTCAGTGGCCCGGAATCCTGACAACCAGTCTCTCCCAAAACGTATCGTATAGTAGTGTAAGTGGGTTGTGGAGTTCAGATAGGCAGTTGCTTCTTTTAAAATAGTGGTATTCAGCTGCATCTGGTTAGACTGGAAGCCGACCCCAACATAATTAGGTAACAGATGATGTTCTAGCTGATATTTTAGGTCATTACGGATGATAATCCGTCCGTTTGATAAGACGGGCGGACCACATCGGTTCAATTATGAGGTATAGAAATCTCGTTACTGGCACAAATCAATCGGTCTCTAGATTCCGTAATATACTTTTGCAGCTATCATCGTTTTGCTCGTTGTTCTTAGTCTTGTGTTTTTTTTCGAAATGAACTTTTTTTTATATTTAAAAGATATCTAATGCCAGACATTTCACCAATCTCAAGCTAATTGGGAGAAGCTTATGTAGGAGTATTGTAAATGTCAAGATAAAGTGGTATTCCAAATAGAACGCCTATTGTTCTTTATTTTCTATTTTTAGAAAATTCTATTAACATTAAACCCTTTCTTGAACGAAGGAATTCCCACTTTAATCATTATTAAGATCGTAAATACTTGAATAAATTAAAACAAAGGGTTGTTGGTTTCTTTAACACAGCATTTATTTAATAAAAAAAGTTTTCTAGTTTTTTCGTCGTATTTATTAAATATAGAGTACGACCATCGTGCAATTTGTTGTAACAAGTAACGTGTTTATAGATATTGTTTAATTCCCAGAATGTTATGGAGTATGCTTACAATACAGCGCCATGCAGTGCCCATATTAGCGCTTAGTACTTACTAAGCTTAGCTTATTTTCCGAATTTATTGTTTTGTGCATGTGGTGTTTACCTTTAAGAAATTGTTGAGCTATAATTAAATTTTTAGAATGATATATCTCGCAGTATCCAGTGTGAACAATTGTTGTAGACCTAATATATAATAAATAAATAATAAATCACGTTTTCATATGGAAAAGATTTTCATATCCTCAACTTGCCTAGAACTAACTTTAACATGTTAGAAGGTACTATAATCCTCTATGAAAGTGTACATTTCAATCTTACATAATTTATGAGCGCAGCTCTTCGCTTCTGCGGACGGCCACTAGATCCGGATTACTTCTTCAACTTAAGATAATAAACGGATCATATCTTGTCTTAGAAACCAGATTTTCTCGTGAGGGTCAAAAGAGTGGGATTTTTTGTAAAAATTACTATCGCACATTTCCAACACATGTGTATAAAACATCAGACACACAGAACATAAGCTGCACGAATACGTAGGTCTAAGAATGAAGTATAATAAATTGCATGAAACGACGCAGGAACAACATGAATATTCAAAGCCCGTCTCTCAAATCGGATTTCAGTTATGCGTGACTCTAAACTGTTAGCAAATCGCCGATTTCCCGAGATTGATAACAATAAACTGAGCTGTAAAAGCGAAGGCATAAAATTTAGTGAGGATCAATTTAACATTGCCCAATGAAGATAGAGGCATTTTTCCAGTTCATTCATAAGTCATGATAAACATTCATTTGTAGCCGTCAGAGTACACAAAAAATATGCCACAGAGGACGTGATTCATTACTTGCGTATTTTAATATAAAACAAGTTGTTAAAACCCAGTTTACCTACATATATACATATAGGAAGTTCGTCATAAATTCACTTGTATTGCAAGGTTAGATAGCTAAGTGCTTCGAAAGTGGTCCTAAACCAGTGTAGTAGTATCTCAAACATCGTCATAACAGTTAACTGGACTAGCAGGCCTACCGATATTTAACCCCGATAGGCTACTGAATTCGATTTCAGACTATACCCACATTCATCAAGTTTGGCGTGGGTCATACCACTACCTAAATAGATTCTACTTAGATTTGATTATAAATGGACAGTAAACACGTCATTAAAACAATGAATAGAGCACTGCATACAAATAAGAAAAACATGAATTATGAAGAAATACAGTAAGTTTATTCTTTTATTAAAAATGAAAACATCATAATGAAGAAAACTGAGAATACTCTTATTTTTGTGAAGGAGCTGCCATTTGCACGGTCTCACAGTCGCATAATTACTGGCACGGCACTTTTCAACATCACTGCAAATTGTAAATTCTTTTGCTACATTTTCACTGCAAACAAGCTAAACTTCTTATTATAAAAGTAACTGCGGCATAATTACGGCAGTTTTAGGGTTTAATCGGCAAGTTTTATCATTTATCAAGTTATAATTATAGTAGTTAAACTGTTCTTGATGTTAATCACTGCTGTAAAACACGAAATCAGTTTCTCACATTGTTCGTGAATAAATTAATAATGTTTGGAATTAAGCCTGCTCCAATGTTATTAAGATACAAGTAAGTTCTTGATAAGTTTAATGTATACCTACTTGACTACGACTTTTCTTAAAGCTTATATTGACCCTACATAAACAGAGTGAATCTTAATTTATTTATTAGATAATCAGATCTATTAGTTAGGTATACATCTTTAAGGTATAAATGAGGTGTAACATGAAGCTATATTATGAAATTACAGCAACATTCGCTTTTACAATAACCGTCAGTATAAAAAATAACAGACAGAATGATGGTGATGAGGATAACGACAGCAAAAATGTAGCTTTCCTAAGAAAAGCGAAGGTTTCGCGGCGTCGCATAAAAGCGAAACGTAGTCAAACAGTAGTTAATGATAAGTACGACATCGCTGAATAGAGAGCTGATATAATAGAGAGAATGAAAATACACTGACGTATACTGTGATCGCAATTTAGTTTCCAAAATCGTAAACAAAATATGTTTTAATACACCGGGATTTGAAGAGACATCGGTTTTAGGCACCTAGGTTATCTAAAGCGATAGCGCCACAAAAGTATTCACAAATTATATCCATGCTTTTTTCTATAAACTAAAGCTTTGTAGAAAGAGTCGAAAGAAGATACTATATTTCTGTATTAACTTCTCAAGAAAAGTCAAACCGGGACCCAGTACAATGCATTTCAATATAACATCGCAAGTAAATAAGAACTACCTAATAATTAAAAATACTATTTCAGGAAAATAGAGACAATGCATGCAGTTTTTCAAAGCAACAAGATTTATAGATACAATAAGAAACACTTCAGCGCTACTACTGCGTTCCGCAGCCTCTAGTGAAGCGAAATTGTAAAAAAAACAATAAGGATGCAAACAACAATGATAAGCATTATTATTATGCAACTAAAATCCAGCAACTAAAATATGTATTTCCACAATATTCTACGTTTACCCACAGTTTTCTTCCACTGACAGATACCGCTCTTGCCGGTGAAAAATCTTATACCTGAAATACAAAAAACGTCACAAAATAGAAGTCGAATCCCATCTCGCGCAAACTCGAATTGTCGACAGTGCAGGATACGTTGCCAACTCATTGCCTATCTTCGACTGCGGCTGTCACCACCCAAGAATAGGCGACGAAATTACCAACTTTAACATCCCGTACTTACGACTAACGTGGTTTCAATTAGCGTTCCTACTAATTGTTACTACTTTGCTGATAACATCGTGAACGTGTTAAGTACGTGGAACGAAAGTATTTGTTACGAATGCTTAGCTGTCGGAAAATTGTGTAGACGTAATAAATACAACTAAAGTAGAAACGCTTTTCTTTCTTTTGGAAAAGCTACTCAAATCATGCTACACTAATTAACTTTTGTGGGTAAAGTAACAAGCGGGTAAACTAAACTACAATAAAATCAAGATACTTAAAAAAAACAGGATGAAAAATTACTCGATTTTATCATTTTTGTCAGTCAAAAAAATATTCATTAAGCCAAGAGGAAAACTCCGGGAAAAATATTTACGTAGCCGCCAATTCTTATGACTGTGTTAGGTTTAAAAATTTACACAAAGCTATAATTGCTAGTCCAAGCCATAAAAGTTAAAGTTTGTCCATGATTGCATTGTTTGTAAGTACAATTCGTTTGGCAGTCGCGGTATTTGCGGCGGGAGCGAATCGAGATCGAATCGAGAGAACGTGGGTAAATAAGGGCAGTTCAATGAATGGGCGCCAAGCGCAGTCGCCTACGCTCCGCCGAGCGCGCGAACGTTGGGACCGGACCGCGGTGCACCCTCAACAAGTGGGGCATTAAAGCTTGCAACTCTCGAACAACTAAATTAAATTATTTCAAGAAGCTCTAACATCGAATAAAAAAATTTAATAGTGCCCCAAATAAATTAAATAAATATTTTCAAAGTGCTGAATAAGTGAGAAAGTTTGTGATTTCATAAAACGTTATCGTAAGCGAATTTTTGGCGCAGCGCTAAATTAGGCAGCCGTTGCATAAATTATTCTAACTTAAGCCTTAAAGCTGACTGCTGATGATGTATTTTTAGTTAAGTTGGTTAAATTACGGTGGAATATTATACGTAAAATATTACACTAAATTAAAATATTTATAAACTTATTTATTACTAAAAGCTACACGTTAAACGTACGTAAATTCGTTTTAAAAATACCTTGCACTTTTACGGTAATACATTTTATTTGTTTGGTTTACTTACGTTTTATGTATAAATATGTAGGGTACATATTTCTTGTAGTTCTTTACCTCAATTTTATGATACTAACAGAATGAAGACAATATTTTTTTGTTTAATAATTTCTTTTCTTGAGAAATATAGAATCTGACTGTCTGTTTAGAAAGACTTATTTAATATAAATTACGATAAATTACTGATTCCTGAAAACTTTCATTTCTATAATTCGAGCGCAAAACCAATAAGCCAAGCAGGATCGCGAGGTTGGAACAAAAAGCCCGCAATAAATGTTTTAAAGTGTCAACTACAAATTACTCCCAACTCACAGGAGTACTTTAAATGAAAATTCGCCATATTGGTGAACTACAGCATTTATTTCATGCCTTTTTCCACAAGTTTCTTCGTGCTGCAATATATTTTCGTTGGTGAGACATTAAATTTTCAAGATCAATTCACTTAAGTGCTCAAGGCATATCGCGAATTTGTTTTTAAAATAATAAAACACAGAGTTCTTTTCCATTTTTCATAAAGTATGTGACGCAAGATTTACGATTATTTTCTACATTACAAAAATTATTCTGAGCTCACTTCTGAGAACTTATAAACACAAGCTCAAACTCTATTGAGGCTTTATAAGCGTGTTCGGACAGTGTCTTAACTCAAATAAATTAGCAATTAGTGACTGATCATTTTCTTTCAAATTATTACAAATTGACTGGAAAGCATTTTGAAATAAAGCGTAATGAGGGTAATTTATTAAAGAAGGTTCATAATAGCCGTTGAGGAAGCGTTGGCCAGCGGAAGGGGAAGGGGGAACAAAAGAGCGGTCATCCGCACACCACCATCCGCTTACTAACGAAGCGGGAGCTGCCAAAGAGAAAAAAGCCTTCGCTACTGCAATTACTACTGAACACCAATAGCCTGAAAATTTTGTTTCCTGCTAAGTATCACCCAAACTTTACTAGGTATATACTCACGGATTCATTTCATATATACGTTTAAAATATAATAAAAAGAAAATTGTTCTATTTTCAATTTCGTTACCTTTTTCATTTAAGTGGAAAATTCTGCAAGGACGAAATTAAACACTTGTAAAATTGTACACAAGTAGGTAAATGTTGAGATTATTTTTATCTTTTTCTTCTTGTTCTAAATAGGAGCTGCCTTACTAACTTAAAATACATGGGTCAAGCTGCACCCCACTTTCTAAAATACACTGGCGGCCAACTGTAATTCTGTTTAAGTTGACCGGTGCTGTATCTATACACATATTGAACTTGCCTGTCAAGGTTCAACTGACGTCGTACGTGGCGCCATTACCACGTAGCTCGTGAAATACGACATAAATGTACGAGTTACGACTCAGGTCGTTTCTTCTGCCCATATAATACGCCCTAGTCGCGATAAATTGAAATTGGCACGTTTATCATCACCCCCTCTGTGATTGTATTTTTTATTGTATCATCATCCTACACATAGCTGATTACAGCCAGCTCTGAATGGTCGACGACTCGCGCTCACAATTATTGCGGGCATTCACTTACCGTCGTGTCTTCTTTGGCTTGGGACTGATTAAAGAAATAGCCAGTGGCTTTTATATTAAGTGGGACACACATTAACAGAAGTGATACTGTCACTGCTTAAAAAAGATTTTGACGTGAAAGCTTTTAGAACCCATTTTCGCAGAATATGTAATTTAATTTAACGTAAGCTCTACGTTAAATTAAATTACATATTCTGCTGGCTAAATAATAACAGCCGCTCGGATCGATCTTTAGGTTAAGCCGTGCTTGCCTAGGTTGGTCTGTGGATGGGTGACCACCCATTACATACCGAGTTTCCTCCGTGCCTCGGAAAGCACGTTAAGCCGTTGGTCCCGGGTGTCATTTGTAGATCTTTGACAGTCGTTAGGTAGTCAGTGGCCCAAAAAGTCTGACAACCAGTCTTACCAAGGGGTATCGTATTACCCAGTACTAACTGGGTTGTGGAGGTCAGATAGGCAGTCGCTCCATGCAAAATACTGGTATTCAGCTGCATCCGGTTAGACTGGAAGCCGACCCCAACATAGTTGGGAAAAGGCTAGGCAGATGATGTGAATTTAACGTAAGCTCTACTGAATTTGTGACTTAATACCAAAGATAGTTGGAACGTATAATGTAATCAAATACGTCACTAATCTCCAATTAATTTTCCGACCGCGCACTGGTACACGCATACACAGTAGCTTTACGATGACACAGATAATATTTGATCTATTAAGCTACCCCAAAAGTTGATTTGCATAGGACGTCCACCCTTGTACCCCGAATGATCTAATATTGAAATAAATGAACCCATAATGAACATCACATAAACATGATTTACGACATCACGTGCGTGACAAACTAAGAATCAACTGCACCAATTATTTTTATGTAAGTTTTTGTAGTCTTCCTTATGAGCTGTTCTCTATCAAAATGCCAAGTTTAATGGCCGTGTAGATGGTTTATCACGCTATATTATCATTTAAGCACGATTTGCGCACATGTGTTTTGCGAAAATTGTTTTATGCCGATAAAGCTTTCATCAACAACGGCCGTATTAGTAAAGGCCATGAACTTTTAATCCCAAAAGCTCGAGTAGAGATAATATTGTTGTTTTCTTATGTTTAATACGGGCCCGTGATTGAGAATTGAACGTTTATATAATGTTGATGTAGCGATGAACATGATCCCGATCGTGTGGTTACACAAAGCTTCCCGAAGACATTGTTTCCTCCCATATTATAGATCCGATCGCCGATCCCAAACCTCTGCCGTCCGGTGGCGAGCCCTGCCTTACAAATCAGGCGCTGAGCCGGCTAACACGAATTATAATTTGTTACTCCAAACTACTAGTTATAACAACACTGTTTTTTAAAAATGCCATGATTGAGCATAATGGCGTTATTATGTAAATAAATTTAATTGGCTGTATTAACTTTTTATAGTAAGTTGTAGTTAGGCTCATTTTATGAAAAAATATGTATTCGATATAATGTCCAGTGACCGGATTAACAATTGTACCGAGTAATTGTATCTTTAAATCGGTACCTCGTTACCTGTGAGCATCAACCGTGTATGGCCAATTATAAGCCGAAATATTATATTATGGTGATATTTATTCTTATTGCTTTGCGGCAGACTTTGGTGGCACAAGGCGAAGTTTTATTAGCTTTCAGTAACTCCACAGACTAAATTCTAGTAGTTGCCACCCGGTCGGTCGCCATGTTTCCCAGTTGTGTTTTGTTCCACAGTTTGCATTATGTTTTACGATATTCTGTGTTGACTGCAAACTCAAGTTTCAACTCCTCGGTGCACCATTCATATTAAAAATAATTGACAAAATTAATTCAATGCGGTGCAGTGGTAGCGTTATTTAAACACGTTGAAGTACACAATGAATGTGCTGAATGAATTGAATGATGTTGTTTTCAAACACAATATTCATTTGAAACTGGTTTTATTTCAGATCATGTTCAGTTCTAAATGGTAACATGTGTCAGTGTTATGGCAGTTTTCGAAGTCACAACTGTGCTAACGAAGGGGCTTTAAGAATGCAGACTACACGAAACGTGACGTCACTGTGAAAACATTTTGGGACATATCCGGTGAATTTTGTTATCAGTGAATTCTAACAACTATGAAGGAGCTCGTGGCTAAATAATAACAGCCGATCGGATCAATCTTCAAGTTAAGCCGCGCTTGCCTATATTTATCTGTGGATGGGTGACCCCCCATTACATACCGAGTTTCCTCCGTGCCTCGGAAAGCACGTAAAGCCGTTGGTCCCAACTGTCACTTGTAGATCTTAGACAGTTGTTACTGGTAGCTAGTACTAACTGGGTTGTGGAGGTTAGATAGGAAGTCGGCCCATGTAAAATACTGGTATTCAGCTGCATCTGGCTAGACTGGAATCCGACCCCAACATAGTTGGTAAAAGGCTATAAAGGATGTATCCTAAAGTCTACGAAAAAGTTAACGATGTCAACTTAATTTTTACACCAAAATGGTTTTAGGGAGAAAGTTTCAGAACTACTTAATGACTGAAAATCTTATCCTTGACTAGTTTCAAACAAATAATCTTCTACAAGCGAAGTTAGAAGTAGGTTAACGTTTGTTCCGAATTTCTTGCCTAACATTATTTCCAAAGGAGAATGGAAAGGCTTGAAGAACGTCATAAAAATGGTTTATTAACATTATCACGCCACCGACAGGGGTCCTTTGTGTTCAGTAAGAAACTCATTTGCGACACATTTTGCTGCCTTATTCTTAGCTACCACCTATTGTACTTGTAAATTAAAATTAAGTTAATTTACTGTATTGTGAACGTAACTGAACAGCTTTCTGTTGGAGTGCAATTTACGTATGTATAATAATATGTTATACATACGTATATTCTTATATATATTCTATATACATACATATATATATTCATAAAAATACTAATTGACACACACACACACACGGACACACACACACACACACACCGGCACCATATTCGCAATGTTTTTCACGTTGACAATAACTCTATGATGTAATAGGGGGTCTGGAGTTTCTAAAATACAGACCTAGGCTTAGTTTAGACTCCCACAAATTACAACTTTCTGCAGTTAATTATATTACCTGTCAACTATATCTCAAATAACTATGTAATTTGTGGAGATAAATAAACGTTTTTATTTATATTTATTTATTTATTATGTTGATATTTGGGATTATTTATAACACAGACGTGGATTAGGTGCGTGTGTACCGCGTAAATTTATACCTTGTATGGTTTGAGATCCGCGCTGTTCGGATATGATTTATGAAATAACCTCTCGAAGCTCTAACAATGATGTATTTCGTATTTGCAGTAACAGGTAGTTAGTAGTAGCTGAGGAGCTCATTGCTAAATAATAACAGCCGCTCGGGTCTTTCTTTAGGTTAAACCGTGCTTGCCTAGGTTGTTCTGTGAATGGATTACCACCTACCTAGTTTCCACCGTGCCTCGGAAAGCACGTTAAGCCGTTGGTCCCGGGTGTCATTTGTAGATCTTTGACAGTCGTAAGGTAGTCAGTGGCCCAAAAAGTCTGACAACCAGTCTTATCAAGGGGTATCTATTACCCTGTTCTAACAGGGTTGTGGAGGTCAGATAGGCAGTCGCTTCATGTAAAATACTGGTATTCAGCTGCATCCGATTAGACTGGAAGCTGACCCCAACATAGTTGGGAAAACGCTAGGCAGATGATGAGTAACAGATAGTTACCGTGTAGTTATTTCAGTAGTTATGTAATATTAACAACACAAATCTTATGCTAGAAGCTGTTTCTTTCAACTTTAGTTTGCAATCACGCGACCGCATTTCTACGCCAAAATTTTCACACTAGACATCAAAAGCACTTTCTTATTGAAATATGTTATTTAGTTATTTACCTATAAAAATATTTTCTATTTTATTTTGTCTGTGATGAACAAAAACAATTGTAGATATTCAATGGGAACATGATGCGGTATTTAAGAACTGTTTGCTAGCGGCAACAAGCCACAGCTCACAATTATTTTCATTCACAATCATCATACCTAATAAATATAGCACGAACATCGACTACAAAACAAATGGCAACTCTATATTGAATATTAGCATTGTAGTCGCGATAATAATTACTTAGTTGTTGTTATTTCCTTCATGACAGGAACCGGCGCCGCATACATTTGCATAAAACCACAGCTCGCATTTTGTGAAAGGTGTTAACTAAATTTTCTTTCATACGCGATTTCCATTGTTGTGTCCACCTTCGTGTTTTATTTAATGAATTACCTAATATAATATTAATATAATTTTCAAGACATTTACATAGTAACAATCGTCCAAACCACTATATTCTAATTCTGGTTTCAATTAAAACTTGCTCCAATTTTACTTTCGTTGCAAACAATGAAAAAAGTTCAACTTTTATTAGAAATACTTTCCCTACGCGCCAAAACGGTATCCGAACCAACAAAAACAATATTTCGTTTAAGTTTCACCTTGAGACCAGCTTTGGTGGGTTTTTTCGCGAAATCTTTTTATAGCAATGTCCGAGGTTCGGAGGTTTAAGAAAACCTATCTCGTATACTTTTACGAGCTTACATCAAAAGATACGAAAGTAAAAATCAAGATTATCGGTATGTGGACTGTTTTATCTTCAACATTCTGACGTCATTCACGAATCACTCAGTCATGCAACACTTCATGCACGGATGCCGGAAATCTGAATACATCAAATACCATTGTTTCCTGAGGTCCAATTATTTAGCATAATTAGTCCAGACCATTAATCTGCCGCCGCGCTAACTATAAATTACCGGATTTTCAAGAAATACCTGGAGTTATGTTTAACGTCATAATCGGCAACGAAACACAGGCCTACGCTTTTCGTAGCGCAGCGAATGGGCGAAGGAATTTATTGCTACGAAACTTTTAGATTAGTTTTAAGGGAGTTTATTAAAGAGAGAATAATATTATTCTTACTTTTATCGTGTGGCATTGAGAGAGAATGCTTACCTTTTCTGTAAAAGTTCCTTACTCTCACACATTGTGGCTGTTGCTCTCGTCCATGACTAGAATATTTTTGACGCTGTTAGGGAGCATGGGGCGTTACACACGACACACTAAAACAGCTACGCCGAGTTGTAAAAAGTCGGTTAAGTGAGTTGGGCTCTGCGGGTTTTGTACCTGTCCAAACTTTATTACACGGAATTAAAGTACCGCTATAATTTTCCTGTAATCTTCGTGCTACTTTAGAGTTTTCGCATAGAGTATATTTTCGGACGTTTTACTTTTACGAAACATTTAACTTAAAATGTTTGGTTTTTGTACCATACGAACCCTTTTAATGTACGTACGTTAACAAAGAAACTCGAAGGGATTATCACTTTATACCTGTTTGGAACGCTTGTTACGTGAGTATTGACTACTAGAAATTAGCTCCAAACTTTCGGCAATAGAAAGTAGTAGTGTAGTTCATTCCCAATCATGCCGTAAAACATCACATCTTATAAATAGCCCAGCAAAAACTAAACAATAAATTCTCAACTTGGCTTTACGAAGAAATTCTTATAATTCCACGTTACGTTTATAAATAAACTTGTGACTCAATATGGTATATTAGCGCGTTCAGCGTAACTCATACGCCTTTTATGGCTATTAATGAAATTGTTTCACACGACTTTTACTAGCGAGAACAACTCTCTAGATTTAATGTTATCACATCACATTAGCATTGTCAACTTAATGTTTTACTCGAAGTGAGATTACTTCCCGGGGCGTTTTTACGGGTAATGTAGATAAGACGGTAACTGGGGGAAGAAGGAGGGGTGGGGGGAAATAACACAGTTATCATGCCGGTACTTGCGAGTAGGTCCGTGAATTGTGCAGTAGGGACCCCTGAAGCTTTCAACGATGCTTTGTTCTCAGTTCAGTGGGGCTCTCGCAACTTGTTAACATACATACTCGAAATATTATTTTAATAGACGATTTTATGGAATAATGCTTAGAAACAAGTATGCTTGTTGTGATGTTATTTTCGAACGCTTTAGCCTAACAGTGCAGGTCGTTTATTTAGAATTTATATAACAAATATTCCAATTATAACTCTAGCTTAACAACGTCATAAATTGTAAATCCCAGGAATAAACATTCGGTCGCAGCACAATACAACACACTGCGCTTACGAAGCCATCTCAATTGTAAACTTTGACTTGTTCCTTAACTAGCGTGAACTTTAGCCAACACTGTATGGTATTGCAGGTTTATTCGAGTAATTCTCCCTTTAAGCTGTGTTTTGACAAAGGGAATATAGAGCGGTGTTAAAGCATAGAGTTTGAAATGGAAAATTCCTGTGTAGACTGCAAAGAAAGCTTTACAAATGCGGCGGCACTTTTAAGCCAAACAAACGGAAAGCCGCTCCAATTTACAAACAACCGTCAAACGAATGCGTTCGATCCTGCTCTATGGATAATCCTCTACCTCTAATCCAATTTGGGCCTTACCTGTTCCACAATGACTGGAGATCCACACCTTGTTTGAAGAGGTAGATTTTGCAGAAATGTTGCAATTATAGAAACGTTATAATCCAACAATTATCCATATCTTCTTCTTTACATAGTATAAAACAAAGTCGCTCCCGCTGTTTGTACGCTTAGATCTTGTAAACTGCGCAACGGATTTTAATGCAGTTTTTACCAATAGATAGAGTGATTCAAGAGGAAGGTTTATTTGTATATTGCATCCGTGCGAAGTCGGGTCGGGTCGCTAGTGATTATATAAAAGAAATGGTAATTCCCAGTCGGTATTACCCAGTACTAACTGGGTTATAGAGGGCAGATTGGCAGTCGCGAATTCGGCTGCATTCGGTTAGACTGGAAGTCGACCCAGAGATGGCAGATGATGATCAAAGAAATCATAATATCTGAGATGTGCTTTGGAAAAGTTTACTTCACACGCTCTTGAAATTTTTATACTCGGAGAAATAGCAGTTCTGTTTATTAACATAATAAATGCATGAAATTGGATAAGCAAGCCTTATCAAAAATTCAATAACATTGAGAAACATACACATTGCCACAAATGTGCCGAGCTTTTCATCCCCGTCATACAATGAACTTTATGACCAAAATTACTCGCCTCTTCGAATTCAAATCTAAATTAACTGTAAGTATTCTATCTACACGCACCCTTAAGCATACGTGGTACGATTATCAGTGGGCACACATCACAGGATCTAAAGCGGCGGCGTGCGTGTGCGTGCGCGCGCCCTCACAAGTTTGGCAACGCCTCGCGCCGGTCACGCGACCCCGTCAGTTCAATTTGGTAAATGAGCGCCGTACAATGCTGTACACTAATATGGGGACTTGTATTATTGTCGACCTTGACACTCTCTTCCGTAAATATATGTGCGACGATATTATAATTTATTTCTTGGTTTTTGCAACGTAAATTATATAACGGCCATTAAATAAATATTTACCTATTTCTACACATTGCTAAGCAATTTTTCCCGGGCAGAGATTCTAATACAGGTCTGACTTCTATTTTTAAGCTAAAATTTTTGTGAGACACATTCACGTTTATACGTGTTAATTAAGCCATAGTTCAAGTTGTGACTCCGCTGTGTTGTTGAGTTCATAAATAAGACATCTTTCCAGAGGAAAACTACTCGGAAAATTCCAAAACATTGAGGAAAATCGAATAAAATAGACGACCAATCAACAACATTATTTTTCAGTGACTTACTTTACTTTCTAGGTATCCTAGTTAGACCGTTATTTGAGTATGATAAAAAGTAAATTTGTTTCACCCAATTTAATAAAATGAATACACAGAAACGAATCCGTAGGCAGG
Source organism: Noctua janthe (assembly GCA_910589295.1). Classification (NCBI taxonomy): domain Eukaryota; kingdom Metazoa; phylum Arthropoda; class Insecta; order Lepidoptera; family Noctuidae; genus Noctua; species Noctua janthe. Next base: position 9,596,632 of record OU342561.1, read on the forward strand.
CCACACCCGCGCCCATTTGTTGAATTTATAACCATAATGTGGTCCCGGCTGTCATTTGTAGATCTTTGACAGTCGTTAGGCAGTCAGTGACCCAAAAAGTCTGACAACCAGTCTTACCAAGGGGTATCGTATTACCCAGTACTAACTGGGTTGTGGAGATCTGATAGGCAGTCGCTCCATGTAAAATACTGGTATTCAGCTGCATCCGGTTAGACTGGAAGCCGACCCCAATATAGTTGGGAAAAGGCTAGGCAGATGATGATGATGAATGTGGTCTAGAACGATATAATGAGCCTTGTGTGTTATCCTGTAATCGCTTGCTAGCGACGAATTAGGATTCGACAGTTTGTATCTACGTTATTAAGCACGCAATTAGATACTGTTATGACTTCATTCTAAAGTCACAATCCATACTTCCATTCTACTCTCAATAAGAGAAACAATTAATGTATCTCTGTAAAAGGAATATAAATAATAACGTACTGGAACTGCTAAGGATCGCCACGCAGAAATTATACTACGAGAACGTACGCACGACGGCCAAGCAAGCAATACATATAAAACCAGTTTATGCGGATCTCTCGTTGTACGGGAAACCCGTACAAAGCGAGGCCACGTTATACTGGAAATTTATAGCTTGATTTGCCGCCGTGTGTACTTATAAATAAAGTCCGTATCCATGCGAAGCCGCTGGCTTAAGCTAGTCAGAAATAAAATAAAGCTGAGCAGTTCCAGTACATTTTTCATTACATTCCTTTTACCTCAGTGTCATATTGATACTATACTTTTACCAAAATTCCGCTATGATTGACACATTTCCGGTGTCGCATTACCCACCTTCGCCCTGGCGAACCTTTTTCGCGAAAATTTTATAAATCAACGAAGGGATTTGTTATCCTACGTGCTCACTGGCGATTTAGCTTTTGTCACAGACATCTATCCACCTGTCCTTGCATTTTTAAATCTAGTGTGCAACTGCACTCACGGTCGCAGTTTTGGAAAAATTTAACGAAATGAAGCTGAATACACAAAATGAACACAAAGTTTACTCTCTACCATAAACAAATAAATGCTACACAAACAAACCAGTTCAATTAATCAATTAAATGGAGGAACGCAAAACCGTTACAAAATAAAAGAACAGAAAATGATGGCTTTTATTTTCGCCATTTTTAGTAAATGAAGATTTATAATAGGACCGTCGGTTGAGGAATCAGTGAGGACGCACTAAGACATAGATTGATGTTTTCTTCGCTAAATGGCAATTCTGAGACCACGCATTTTTATTTCTATATTACTTTGTGGTAGACGGAAGATCAATAATACCCAACGCCTCGGTCCGGAAAACAATGTCAGATCCGTATCTCGAGAAGAATACAATAAAAGTATATATCTCGCCGAGATACATACATTGTTTCCTTCATAACAATAAATCCAATTAACGATTATTTTCTTAACAGCTTGCTCTTGGTTGGGTTGGTCCAACAAATTCTACACTACACTAAAGTTAGTTGGAATTTGTTCGTCACGTTTCGTAGAACTCCGTTGAACTAGCTCACTTCCATGTACGAGTGACTAGAATCTATCCTTATTTTATTTAAACCATATTGATTTTTACTCCCAAAAAGGTACATATTATTTGAGATTCACTGTCAATTGTTTCTATCGAGAACATTTTCATTGGGATGAAAATGAAATGGGAGTAGGTGGGCCATGTCAATCGCCTGCACACGGATATATGGACAAAGATTGTCACTCACTTGACGGCTCAGCGTAGGTGGTGTTACCGGGACATTTATAGGAAGCATATGGCTCAATAGAGAGGCTTGGATAGCTCAATAGAGCGGCTTGGAAACGTACTTTTGTCTTCGTATATAATCATCGATGTATTTTTTGAGCATGATAATTACAAACTGTGTTCTGTATATGCAAACGTCAGTTGTTTTGTGATTTGCAAATTGTTTTAATTAGATTAGCAGCACCACAGTCAGTTGAATGAAAGTAGAATAAGTAAACGGCTTTCGAATCGCTATTTTGGTTGCATGGACTACTAAAAAATGACGAGGCATTGTACAATTCTGTCTTCTGTAATTCAGACACCAGACAGGAACCCAAAACATGACTATGCCTTAGTACAGTCTATAAGTAACTTCAAGTCTAGGATCTGACGGGATCCTGAATCCAGAAACTCTCATACTTGATTTATAAAGCACTATCAACCGTGTGTGAAAAGAATGATATAATAGGTCGCAAAAGATGCCCCCCCCCCCTTCCGGACAAACTGCTAAATAAAACGCACCTGTACAAATCTCATTTGTAAGTGACATGTAACAAATTTTTTTTACACTAACTAAAGAAATAAAGGTATATCTATCTATTCTATTCTATGCCTTAGTTGATTTAGTGATCAGTGCGTTGTTAAACTATTTATTCTCTATTATCTTAAGAACATTTATGCAGTTAGGCAGTAAGTTCCTGCATGTGTGCACCAATAAACTTAAAAACACTAGTGCATTGGCACTTTTTTAACCAGTTCTTACCATGTGTGTATGTGTATATTAGTGACGAAAGGCAATAAAGATTTTCCCTACTAAACACGCTAATACATAAATTAGCTAGGCAGTACATCAAATTAACCCAGTGTAACCTGAACTCGGACGAAGGTTTTCATAAGTTGTTTCAGAGGGCAACTTAGTTTGGGCGCAGTAAATAACTAAAGGTTGTTAATTTAATAAAACTAACGCAGGTTAATACGGGGCCGAAAACTAGTATACGTCCCGTAATTAAGAGAGATAGCGAATGCAAAAATAATTTGGTGGTTTGTTGACACGTTTTGTTTAACAAATTTCGTAAATCTTTTTTCGAGAGATTAGGGTCTTAATCCAACACTCTTGTTAAAACATCTACGGTAACCTACTTCATAATAATTAAGCATAAACTCCAACTTCTCGCGTCATCGGATACGCGGTTGTTAGATCGTCATTATTTACTTCTTAATTGTACATAACTGCCACACCACACCAATCAAGCGAAAACGCCTTGAAATACGTACAGCTATTTACATCCGAGCCTTTTACTACCACGACAAAACAAATCGACCAACGACTTGGTTCCTTTTTGCGTTATAAAACAGTAAAAAAAATCCCTTCTAATTCTACACTGCCTAAAAAGTTTACGTAGACATTGTGGCCTCTGTTTCTGTACCTTTTGACCGATGTTTACGACTCCTAAGTTTTTACTGTCTTCTTCAGAATAACAGAAATACTGCGGACACAATTAACTCGCGTGTAAAGTTTTGTTGGAGCTCCTAGCTGTTTATTGTTCCCTTTTTCATGTAATTGACACTCACTTTGTATAGATACGAAGTTTACGAGGTTGTACTTACATTTCTTTCTTTGGAGAACACTTAAACTCAAGTGCTTTTAATGTTAACGTGTTAGTACTAAGGGAATATGCTTAGAACGAGTTATTGCCGGAAAGTTAGGGTACCTAGGTTACCTTATCCATACAAACGTTGGGTCGTGTTCTTTGGTTTAGGTGGGATAATAATGTGATAATACAATACTATTTTTTTTTTTAATATTACTTTGTATAGTAATATTTAAAAATGTAAATTATATGTATAAAAATAAATAAAGGAAATAATAGCAATACTAGTTGGCATTGAATTCTATAACACGTTATAATGATTCATGCGACCGTAGCAGCATTCAAAACAAAACAATTATAAATGTCAATTAAATAAACTACGCATGCCCCACAAAACAAATTACTAATAGGTTTTAAATTTATCCGACCGCTGCCGCTGTAAACAAAGTCACATGCTAGTAAACGACCAGAGAGCGAGATCTAATTCAATATTCAGGATTTAATAAGCTTCCCGATTGCTTCCCGACTCTTTTTCACAAGGGACACATTATGAATACGAATATTAGAACGGAATAAAAATCTCACAGAATAGGGGTTGATAACATTTTAGCTCGGTCTACTCTGGCGTTCAGTCTCCTGAGATTTAAGTGCGAAATTTCGACGATGCTAAATTATTACTAACGGATACCGGATAGCAATCAACCATGCTCTATTGAAAAGGTACTGAAAAGCATACTATAGTAGGAAGCCTTAGGTACCTACGGCAGAATATGCGAAGCTGTACCCGTACATTCGTGGTCTACGCCGCCTTATTAAAGTCAGTGGGGTTGCTAGCTCATAAATTTCCACGCACTATATTAACGATATGTGTATATTCACTTTTTTACGACTCATAATTTCAGTCCATAAAATATGTGCTAATTATTTACAAATATTAGTCTGAAAATCACGTCGTTGTTTGGAAATATCATAAAAAGTTAATTAAAAATATGCGATTTATTGGCACCCTCAAGCATTTGTTACTTCAACATGTCAATTAAATATTATTATTTTTATATTAAAGTCCACCGTTTTAATGTTTAATTTCCGTAGTGTACGTAAACTGGATTAACTTAACAAGCGTCGACTAATGAGACACGAAACAATTAATAATAGTACTCATAGTGCAGTAAACTAAAAGTACCTATTGACCAAGTGAAGTGCAAATAAGAATCAAATAAAAAACCATGATAATGTGTGCCGTGTAAATAAGTGCGTGGTGACATTAGAACCGTGCGTGGCAGTGCACAATGATGACCAGTTGATGTTGAGAGAACCCGCACGGTCTGCAAGATGGTGGCTAGAGGCAGAGGGCGCATGCTCTCCATCCTCTTCAGCGCCTTGTTGCTAGGAAGGGCTATTGCAGGTAAGAAACCAACACTACTTTTAGAAAACTTTAAATATAACAACTAATTTCAGGCGAATAATGTGAGACCCCAAAATTAATTATCACCCAACTAATAAGATATGATGATACCTATGATGCTCTGGCTAATTATATAAAAGAAGGAAATTCCCCAGTAATTATCCTACCTCCCATTACGTCCCTACGTTATTTATGTCCCTCTTACACGCGTAACATGTTACAATCGATCCAAGCTGAGCCCACATTATCAGTAGCTTTAGACTAGTAAACCTGATAAAATATTGACATCCATGCGATACGAGAAAGAATATCTAAAGCGTCTCGTCGGGCTAAAAGCCAGTGAATCGCAAGTCAACTCGAAACTTGCATAAGCCCGGCTCCTGTATCGATGGACGGCGCCTGTCTATTTTAAATATTAGCATAAGAAGGCTATTTCAGCGAACGAAATTTCGCCTTCGACAAAGCCGATTCTATTATTCATTCAATTTATATTCGACCAGATTAGAAAATGTTCAACTCTTGGAGTATCATCTCACCTTAAATTGTTCTTTGTTCGGCTCCTGTAATTATGCGTTGTAATAAATCTATGTTTGATATCAAACTACTGCTATTGCTACAATTAACCGCTTTCCAATTTCCACGCTACTTTATATGAATAATTCATTTGTAATGTAGAACATATTTTTTTGTAATTAATTATGTATGTGCGCACATGGTACGAACAACATATCGACGCGAACATCAATGAGCACAACTTCCTATAGACACACATGTATAGATCAATGACTCCTAATTTTATTGCGAACAATCGAACAAACAAACAGTGGAGAACACTCTTAATTTTCAAAGGCAATCACAACATCGGAGCCCTCGTAGATATGTGGACTTAACTTGGTTAATACGTGACTCCATGGTACGGTACAGTCATCTCCACAAAGTTCTGCCTGCACGTAGCAAAACAAAATTGATTTGTGATAACGCTTGGAAATAAATTATGTCTTACTTACCTTATGAAGTAAATTTCAACAGTCCATCAATTCAATATTTATTTGATTGCTAACAGCACCACTGCAAAACATTGCTAAATATAATTGGCAATAGGTAACCTGCTCTAAAGAAACGATTTGTAATCTTTTAATCCGTATCGAGTACAATCTTTTGCCTCCGACTGTACAGCTTCCAGACTAACGAAGCATTAACACAAATAGTTAAAACACCGAAACAAAGTCGAATTAATTTTCGCTAATTAGACGCCGACGGTTACCGAAAGTAGTAATCTGGAATCTTTTAGTTTATGTAGCCGGAAAACGGTGGAAAAACGTTGGGAACAAACAGCAGCCGTGTGTAATGTATACTATTAGTTATACAGATAACATTATTGTGTTCTTGTTTTATCTGGTTTACATAAAATAATTATAAACACATTCGGTGCTATACTTTATGCTTAATGTTCTCAGTATATGCTGTCAGGGAATTTAATTGTTACTTAAATTGCCATTTCATAAAGCTGATTGAGATTATTATACACTGGATAACTATACTGGGTGGAAGGGACACCGACGAGAAAACGGTTTTGACCGTGTACGTATTGCACTTTTGTAAGAAACAGCTGTTTTTTTTTTAAATAACTAATGCAAATTTTTATGTGGCTCGGAACTATGTACTGAATTCGTGGTAACCGTTTTCGCGGCGGAGTCCCTTCCACCCCGTGTACATATATACTGAGATTATTATTAGGTTTTTATTTAGTTTCACAGTCAGTGAACTCAGTCAACTTTACAATTAAATTTTACTGAAACGAAAATATCCAAAAAGCTCTTGGATCCAAACCAATACCGCAACCCTCTTTTAAAATTGGGCCATCAAGAGATAGCACCACACTACCATCTACCTCTTAACCATTAGTTACAACGGTCATTAGGAGAATCACATTCAACGAAAATTAGCCAAATAATTTCCTTGCATTATGTTCTAATTATTCACATACAAAGAACCGTTTCACCCTTTTACCAAAAGTGTTAAAGGCAGCTGAGAACAATAAAACACTTAATAGTAATAACACGAATCACCAAGTATTATCTCTCAAGTCTGTTGTAGAAACAAAACCGAACAGCGGTCTGCGTCACAATAAATTCTAGCTTATTTCCCGCAGCCATTGTTACTTGCCAGATATATTTTGAGTCTCCTAAGAAATGAATCATTAAACAGTGTCGAGCAAGGCAGCGGGTGCCTCCGCGGAAATAAATCAATCTAGAACTGACATGCGACATAAAATACTGCTAGTCTAACAAAACAGTGGAAATTAGTTTGTTTACTACGCACTCTTTCGGCTAAAATATACAGGGTGTAAAAATATTCTTTATAAAGCGCCTTAGGGTACAAGATTATATTCGCGACTTTATTCACTTTTGTACTGCAAGTTGGACTTGGAAGAAAACACATCTGCTTGTGACAGACATATGCAACAGAAGCAAGTTACGAGTGCTTAATTTACAAATAGGTAAATGTGTTTAAAGTTTTGAAGTTTTATTTTATTTGAAATGCCTTGCTGATAATTTAGTTTTATTCTCCCCTAAATAATTGAGCTTTAAGTAGTTAAAGTATGTGAATTAGTCGTACAATTACTTCTCCTTAATTCTATGGTAGAAGTCATTAAGTTTCCTTGGGACGTATTGCGCGTAAACTGCGACCTCGATCAGTTGCGGGCCCCATTAAGTGTGCTTAATTAACGTGTAAACTGATGAACTTTCTAATGGATTTTGTTTTTAAGCTTAATTAAGTAGAAACTGAACCTGAGTGATGAACATCGACCGATAAGTTGTGAACACTTAGGGAATTGTAGACGTTACACCAACTTAAGTATTTGAATGTGAATATTGGAGCTATGTTAAGTGCATCATGGCTGGATTCAAATGATTTTAAATTATTATTTTATTTACATTTTCATTCTAAGTCTATTTACATATCAATGTTTCCTATTTAAAGTCGTACCCTAGTATTAGTAAGTATTACTTAGTATTATGAGCTCGTGGCTAAATAAACGATCGATCGGGTCGATCTTTAGGTTAACCCGTGCTTGCCTCGGTTGGTCTGTCGATGGGTAACCACCCATTACGTACCGATTTTCCCCCGTGCCTCGGAAAGCACGTTAAGCCGTTGGTCCCGGGTGTCATTTGTAGATCTTTGACAGTCGATAGGTTGTCAGTGGCCCAACAAGTCTGAGAACCAGTCTTACCAAGGGTATCGTATTACCCAGTACTAACTGGGTTGTGGAGTTCAGATAGGCAGTCGCTCCATGTGAAATACTAGTATTCAGCTGCATCTGGTTAGACTGCAAGCCGACCCCAACATAGTTGGGAAAGGCTAGGCATATGATGATGATCCTAGTATTAGAAAAAGATTTCAAACCTATTAAAACCCGCATTGAAAATGGCTATTATGTAAATAAAAATATTTAAAGACGCCAAACTCTCCAAACTTTAAAGCCTCAACAGTACTTACCAGTACTTCGGTAGTACCGAGTGAAGAGGTATTTCTATTAAGAAATAGATCCTTACTTCGAGAATACTTTCCTGCCAGCTGTTACAGGTAATACGTGTTACTAGTATTTTTTCCTGCTCGTACAAAGAAAGTCAACAAGACATATGATGTTGACTTCCATCGTATGGACACAAACAAGTATGTTTGAGTACTTTCCTACTGGCTCATATTACAGCCGACTCTTATTTTCAACAGCTTCGACCCTCTCATCCTCAATGCTTCAAGTTTTCTTACCACAAGCTAAGTACCAAAGTTTTACTATAATTCTAATTTTGACACTAAAAACTTCAAGATTTGTATGATGAAATTTGTAGTTACTGTGGCCCGTTCTTGGGTATCCCTCATGACACATGGACCCATAATTAGGGCGCTAGTGAAACTTTTGGAAATAGGTGAGCATGCGGTGGATAGCAGGCGAAGTGGGCAGTTGCAAACTCCACAACTCAGTACAAACTTCCCCTGAATACATACACGTTTGCTAACGAAGCTCACAGACATAGGTTTAGTTAATGGAGGTCGGGTTTTTTATAAGTATTTATTTTATCGTTTGACGGTAATCAGTCACGAAATTGGGAGCTAACATATTATTACTCCGGCACGAAAGTAGACTAGTGTATGCCCGTGGACTTCGTTCTTGCTAAACATTTTATTTACCTACGTGTATTTTTTTCTGCAAACCGATAAAACTATTATGTCAAGTAGTAATTGTAAGTTTTATGGACATTCAAAACATTTTATAAATTCCAGTGCGAGCAGGGTTTGAACCTGCGACCTTCCGATTCAGTACACCGGATGTCTTAACCAACTAGACCATCGCACCCCGCTCACAGATCCCGAAATTTTCTTTCCATGTCAAAAACAGCTATGTTCCCTACGCAGGGTTTGCGTATAAAATATTAAAAATTTTATAAATTCGTCATAGACATTGATACTGATAGTATAATGTAACACGTTAAACTGATTTGTCGATCCGAAATTAACTGATGAAATATGGGGTCACACTATTGTCAATCAATTGCATACATTCTCGCTAAGTAAATAAGTTATAAAGAGTAAAATAAATATTAAATAAGGTACAATATAAATAGTATTTAACTCGATATACGAAAGAATTCGACGCCCATACTGTAATAATAAAGCGAAAACTAATTTTCTTTCTAATCTGCTTTATTCTCCTCTAATGTTGCTATTGCATGTTTTTTTAACGTAAATGTAAGTACCTATAGTCCTTTTTATAATAATTGAAAACCAGGGCGTTTTATCTTTTAGCAATTTTTTATCAGTTATCAAGTTGACTGACATTCGATTAAACCCATCTTGGCTCATCCTGGGATAACAATCTTCACAATTTAAGAGACTTTTAACAGCCACTTCAGTCGTTAAAACTTTACGATACAATTCTATTTTCACATTCTTATTCTAATTAAAAAAAACCTTAACTGGGTCAGAAACGATATCAAAGACTTTACCAAAATCACTGTCTGTGAAATTAATCCGAGACGATCTCGAAAATGGCTTTGTCCACAATAAGCAAAAGAATAAACATGATGAGATGAGATTTATAACAAAGAGAAACAAGGAAAAGAAAGCGTATGAGCTACTTTCTTTGGTCCAGACCCTACGTAAACTCATTCGTACGTAACTTATAAGTTTGATGTGATACAGAAATATGTTTGGCGCCGGAGAGATTCAAGATCCCATAAGAGCGCTTAAGGAAAGTGGCGCGCCTCTGTTTCACTAGAATATATTGGAGGGTTTCCTCGCACTATATCTACATAATGTTATTGTACCTCCTCCTTACATGCTGCGGATTTGATAATCATATTGTAACAAGATTATGTAGGCGTACAACTTTTGTACAAGTTTGACAAACTGTGTCGCTAATGGGAAATCTATTGTGTGTGTCGCGAGTAGCGCTTTGCTGTCGTTGGAGTTCGATTCAAATTGAATTTGACTAACATAGTCATATTATATTAGGATATCAGGACCAAAATAACGAAATATTTAATATATTTTTCATAAGAATCCATACGTAAGCCAATATTGAGATACAACACTATTGTATCGGTGTCCCGTCCTTAGGGGAAACTGAAACGAAAACTAAACAGACAGACTGGAGTGAACTGTTGTCAATCTACCCATGTTACGGGTGTGCGGTTAAGTTTGTACTTTATTGGAACTTATGTACCGATCAAAGTTAGAGTAGATAAATCTATTGTTTCTAGTCACACATGTTTTACAAACGAAATAGTATTATCATTAACACTAGAAACGGGACATTTACCATGTTTACTGATTGTTTTGAGTTCCCGATATTTCGGCGCTGAAGCAAGCACCACGATCACAGATAAACTGACCTGTGCGTGTGTGTGTGTGTGTGTTAATGATAATGTTAGTGATCATGATAGTTTCAGAACTTATAACAAAATAGTAAATAATAATAAATATATTTATTTTATACTGTGACGTATTTTTAGGATCAAAAAATAACGTTATTTGCACTCGATAAAACTGCATTTATTAAACGCACTGAGCAATAAAAACTTTATTCACGCCTCTATGAGTTCGTGACTATTTCAGGCAATACAATATGTTGTGCAGTTAAATCATAAAAGTTTTATTCGAAGCCACTAGTTCCAAAAATTCTAGTTCACCTCATACTGTTTCTATAAACTTGAATAACAGTACTTCAGTACGGTACAAGGTCAGGTGCGTCTGTTCGTACTAGCAACCGGCGTCCGTGTGTCACCAGATATATTATCGTGGACGGTGCAACACGAGGATCGTAGCAGGTGGCGTTCTGTGGTTTGCCTACCCCAGTGGCAAAAAGGCGTGAGTTTAGTATCGGTCAGAGTCCGGTATCCGGAACCGCGGTCCCAAATAGTCCGCGCTGGTTTAACCAACCGTTAAGTAAAATGAAAATAACTTCGAATAATCACACTTAACCTTCAAGAAACCAGTAATTTCGTGAGAAAACTTCCAGCAAAGTACTAATTTGTTCTAGAATGATAACACTCGGTTGTTCTTGTGATTTACGTTACTGTTGTGATATAATCGTGATATACAATCGTAGCCCACGCAACGTAATAATATTAAATTATTAATTAATTCTAACAACTGAAATAAGGCAAGTGCTTTACTTAGTAGGCAGCGACGAAAATTAACTGTGTTAATTATAACGCCGTTTAAGATCTTAGTTGTAATTTTCATTATTATATCCCTACTAATCCTGTTAAATGTTGCAAATGGGAGTTAGTTTTGTCTCACTTTGTTGTGTCTTTACGGGTAAATTGCTAAAACAATTTTGGTTACGAAACTTTGAGATCCAGAAAAGGTACCTAACTACTTCTAAAGTTAAATAAACATTTGGAGTTAACGAAAATATTCATTGCTAACAATACTACTTTTTGGTTTACGAAGTAACTTTATTTATCTTTATTAGTGACAACAAATGAGATTTTTAACAAAGAAACCTTTTTCAATATTCATGTACATGTATATGTAGATACCTATTACCGAGTTTCAAGAAAAAACCGAAAGGAAGTAAGTAGGTAAATATAGATCCCTTGCCACTGATCTATCCACCCAATCATACTCTTTTGTTAAATTTCCATCACTATTTTTTAGATTTATTATTAAACATGTTTTGGTGGTTGCAGTAGTCTCAAACGCGACTGCTGAGAATAGGATTCTGAGTTCGATTGACCAGCCGGGCAAAGCTTTATTGGGTTTTCCGTCAGGAATTTCTCAGTAACAGCTGCAGAGTCTGGACTTGTGCTCGGTTGCTGGCAATAAGCTTGCCGCCTTTTACAAGGGACTGAAAACTTAACTGGCGAAATGTGGGTGTATTCTGTAAACAGTTGTGTTTCAATTTTATTCTATTCTATTCCACTATTAAGTACAGGTATTTTTTGGTTAAGTCTTTTATTCATTTATTTTTAAATAGGTACGCCAACAGTACATACATTTTACATTTAATTATAAAAGGTTAGGGTTTTTATCTACGTACCAATTACAGGTGTCCACAAGTACACAACATTCTCTTAAGTACAATAAAGCTATACCATGAGTCTTCCTGATGATGTTACGTTATCTTTTTGTACGGTTACAGTAAGTTCTTTTTAGTAAAGCAAGTTTCTTTAGAAAGATCAATATCTTTCCAAACGAATACTGCCTTTGACTTCCCAGATTTGAGTCCTGCGACAAAATTGTGTAGGTAGTATTGATTCGTTACCAAAAATCCAAGGAGAAAGGAATAATAGAGGCATGGAGGCCCGCAGGTCCTTTGAAAGCGAACTGAATACCACGTGCGAAGGACATTCAATAGTATTACATAAAGGACATTGTTCTACAGAAAGAAACCAACACATACTTTACTTTTAGGGTTCCGTTGCCGAATGGCAAAAGTCTTTCAGTTTTTTTCAGTTGTTTCCTGAATTACAGCACAGACGCGAAGTAAGTCCCATTCTCACCGAACTTTAAGGTTTGAATTTTAAAAGTTTTTACAAAAGTTATAAAAGTTTTCGTCAGAATGCAGTTAGATAAGATATTTTTGTAAAGCTCGAAAAAGCAAACTCGTTGACATAACCAGACTATCGATTCACCGGAGTCCAGTGAACTTACAGGCCAAGTTACCTAAACCTGACTTACCTGACCTAATAAAACAGCTTATTTTTAACTTAAATACAAATCACTGCCTTGTTGGTCCAGTGGTCGCAAGCCCGAGTGCTGAGCATAAGCTCCTGGCTTCGATTCCAGGGTAGGGCAAAATGTTATTGAATTTTTCCATCAGACTTTTTTCAGTAACAGCCACGGAGTCTGAATGTGTGCCCGGTTGATGGCAAAAGGTTTGCTTCCTTTTACATAGGACTTAAACATAAATGGCGGAATGTGGGTGTAGTTGTTAGGTATATCTCTGCATAACCCTTCGGGGATTACAAGGCTTGATTTTATGTAAAAACCTCTTGGCTCACATGGCAAACATTTTGACAATACAGTACTTTTTATGAGCTTTAAGGTACCACACCTTAGTCAAATACCGACGCATAGAATCCACACCTTGGTCTATTTAAGCTCATGAATGTAGGCCAAACGTTCTATTTATATTTAAGCCTAAGCAAACAGTGTAGTGATTGTATCTCTGAATCAGGCCTGAAACAATATGAAATGCTTTATTCATTAGCTCCCTTTATAGTACCCAGGTAGGTGCGCGTAGCCAGACGAAGGTACTTGACGAACACAAATGAATCTTGTTTTTCAGTATTCCACTGGGTTTTTCTATTGTTTTTATAACTAATGCTTATACTTCTTTAAGATTATGAAAGATGGTAGTGCCTATATCACTCTTCGAATAATTTAGCAATAATTCGTCATATTGATCTATCGTTTAAGCTAACGAATAGGTGCGGTCTGATTAACCCAAAACTCAGACACCAAATTGTTTTGAACAATATTTTTCCAAAGCTACGCAGGGGACGAACTTTTGATATGGGTATACAAAAGATTCGACTTTCTCAGGCGGCTACAAAACGGACAGGTTTCACCTCACACTACACACACACAAAATTTCAAACAAAACTTTACAGAACATTGGATTACGTTGAAATGTTGCTCATAGATTCTTTGTGACTTCGAAAGGCATACACGATTCTCAAGGGGTGGCAGAATATATCAACTTCTACGATTTCTGAAGAAAAACAAGCTGTGTGAATGTTTGGATACATTCATAAAATATATTTAAATGAATATTAAATCCAGCTGAGTTTTACCTACAAATGAACGAATGAAGGTAAACACTAAAATATTGTTATGCAGTCTCAGGATACGACTTCCTCAATATGTTCCTTCGTTACCCCACGGAGTACGGCATAGTGATTCCGTTCCTGATTACCAATCAATTTGGCGCGACACGAAGCGCTCCCCGCTCGACTTCGTCAACGAACAGCGCTCACGATCACGCTCAATTCAGTTTAGATAATAAAAGACAACGTACTGAAATAAAACAGGAACGAGAAAAGATATACGCTGTAGGTACTGAATTTCTGTGAAACATCCAAATCGCTCTCGGGGACACTTCTGTTTCAATTCCTTGAAAGTGTCGGGCAAAAATTGTGTTAGGTGACGCGCGTACCTATGTAGCTACACAAATACATACATTGCTAGAGATTGCCACAGCCTTACGGGAAATTCGCCTATTCCAGTTTCCTGTTGCCTTGGGCGCCGGAACTGCTCGATATAACGTAGTCAAGCAGGGGTCATCCGTTTATCAAATTAGCAAACACGTCTGCGGTAGCTGAATCGAAAACGAGGTGTGAAGCATGAACCAAGGCGAACACAAATACCAAGGTCTACGAGGATAAAATACAACTTGTAAAATGCAGGGCTCTAAATCATGACATGCGAGGGTAGACTAAAAGGGTCAGATTAAACAGGCCGTGTAGGTCGTGCGGTAGGTATAATAGTTCCGAGCTAATTGCGTGGGTTGTGCCTGAAAACGAATAGTACCTAGTGCCGGAGCGTAGTGCGTAGTAACTGTGCGTAATATACTTTACAACCATAACAGCATAATTAGGGAGATAGGCCGCTTCTAAAATTATTCGGAGGGAGGTAGGTAGGTAATAGGAATTCGTCGGAGTCACGCGGTGCACGTTTAAACTACGGAGTTCGGCACCCTTTTGTCGCCGAGTAATATTTTATACATTGAACCCTTCATCAAGGAACGTGATGTTGGCGGGTAATCCGCTGTGAGGGTGAACTTTAGCTCCAAACTGTTTCTTTAAATATATCTACACTGACTGGATCGCTTTTTTTTACATTATTTAAAAACAACGTGTTCAGGCTAGTGAGTTATAAACACGGAATTTCGGATTATCGATACAAAAAATATAAAAATAAATAAAATTTAAGTGCCTGTTTGTAATTTCAAAATAACAGCTTTTTACTGAATTTGTATGAAAGTATGTACGGTACTTATAACATTTTTTTTAATTTTCTCTGTCTGTCTGTTTGTTCCGGCAAATCTCTGAAACGGCTGAAACGATTTTGACGGGGCTTTACTGGCAGATTACTGATGTTGTAAGAGTAACTAAGCTACGCTACTAATATTTTAGAAAAGTTATTAGGGTTTCGTGCAAAAAAATAAAACCCTTGAAATGGTTAAAAAAAACTGATTCAAATAGGGACGTAATATTTTTATAATGATTTCACACGGACGAAGTTCGTGAGCAACAGCTGGTAGAACAAAAGGTTTAATAGACGCTTTTATCTTAAAATCCCTGCAAGAAACGTGTATGATATAGTTAGCGGGATTCGATTCGGGTGCCTCAGAAAAGAACGATGATAACACCAACATTCATTGGCATGCCTGTTACCAAAGTAGTAATTCATCCAGCCGTACGCACCTATTACGAAACTATTTCTTGCCTTCGGCTAAATCGTTTGAGAGACCTATTTACACAAAAATAGATTCCATAAAAACTTGGCTCTATCCCTGAGAACTTATCTCTAGAAATTCTTTGAAATCGAAGACAACGTAAAAGTTAAATAAAAATAAATTTACTTAGTATTATTCTAAGATTCTTTCTTTAAAACCTACTTCAAAGGCTTTTATTTTCTAGTACTGCTATTACAGATAGAAAGATTCGGGCTTTGGCGCACTACCCGCCTAACTTCGGGATCTCAACTCTGACTTTACCTACTAAATAGTTCTCTTTTTAAAATAGTTTTGGCAGAAGGTGTCAAAAGTTACTAAGCCTTTTTAATATCGGAATTCTATAAAGCTTCGATGCTTAATACACATAGAGTATGTACACACAAACCTTACTGCTATTATAAATTGGGTAGTTTATGTAAATACCTATGTTTCACAAATAAATATTCTGATTCTGATTCTGTAGTATTTAAATGAGAGAAATTAAATTCAGATTAAAGGTGTCAAAAATACTGAATATGGGCCACTGAAATACTAAGTGGGCGACAAACAGTGGAATACAAAAAACGGCGACTTGAAAATACAAATTTGAGTTACTAGTTGTTCAATACGATCAGTGTGATAATTCAAGAACTCCGGGAAAAAAACTAAGACGAGCTTATTAACCACTAGATTGCAGATAAGGTTTAGTCGACGTAGCCACGCTTCGCGGGGCGCCTATTTCTGTTTGCAAGTTTTAAAGTAACCTAACTGTCCGAGTAGGGTGCCACAACTCCCGAGCTCGCTTTGCTCGCTCTTGCTTCCTATTGTCTCCTTGCCGCAATGACTGGATAAATAGTTACCTACTTGGTATAATAGTCGCCCATTTAGTATATTAGTCACCAATAAAACTTTTATTCGCCCCATTAATAATTTCAATTTTTCCAAGCGAACGAAGGCTAGAACGAGGGCAACAGCTAATATATTACATATCATACAGTCAGTAGTAGCTACTTCTTAAGTCTATAGTTGTTACATGCGTTACAGCTGAACACGAGGTCCTTTTTTTTTCCTATGGGAAGTCATCAAATGACCACTCTGGGCGGAGCGGAAGGGAGTGTCAGACTTGTACTGACTAAAACTCATCCACGTTCCTTCTTTGCCCTTTGTGTTCCAGGGCCACGGTATCTCTTTCGAACAGTCCCGCAGCCCTGGCAGGCATCGGCCCATGCGGATCCCTACTTGGTTGCTGACATCTCTTTGAGGCGCGCGTGGAACACGAACGCGCCGTCGACACGGCCGTACGGCGAGCTAGCCCATAACTCGCCGTCCCCAGGCCCGCGCCTACGGTGGCCGGGAGCCACCACATGACACCCGATGCCCGAATACGAGGTCCTGGATTCGATTTTAACTTTGGGCAAAGTGTTATTGGAAAATGCCATCAGAAAATTCTTAGAAACAGCCCATATCCGTTATTATATGTGACTTGAACATGACTTTCAAAATTTGGGTTTAATATAAAGCAAGCATAATTCTGCCTAATCCTGTGGAGAATACAGGAGTGATATTATGTTATGTTATTCCTCAAAGAACACAAATTTGCGTCAAGTGGGATAAGGATATCAGAAATTAGTTTGGACAGGTGCATATCTTTTTTTACAAGCTTTTATTACGAATCTACTTACACTCGGTGTTCGGAATCCCACTTAGTAAATCTGCTGTCAAATAACGTGGTAGCTGTTGTAATTGGTTTTCCAGTAAAACAACAAAACATATTTTTGGATTTCAACAAAAGATTAAACAAGCTTCTCTTTAACAAGAATTCTAGTGTAAATATCTGCTAATCATATTAAAAACTTTCATGACGGACAGGAGTTTCGTTGAATAAGTTTTTTTTTTACGTTTTCGGTGACATGTCCACTATCAATATTCAATATTACTAACTTTTTTATACATCTCCTTGGCAACTGAAACAAGAGCATGTATCTGTGTGTGTGTGTTGTTTCAGTTTCTTATTTCAGTCAAGCTAAGTTACTTGTATGGCAGGTCAGCCGAACTTTAATAATTCACAACTTGCAAAAAAATTAGTAGCAGACATGTTTTAGAGAAAATTTTCGAATTTGTGGGAAAATACGTTGTGTTTGATTTTAAAGATTAAACTAAATATTTCATGTTAAGTATCTTAGGCACTCAAGTGAATAGAGATTTCTCTATACATAAAAGAAGAAAATGATCAATCTGAAGACGATAGCTTCAAACTAGTATTTTTATTAAGATTTTCTGCTAATATTACAATGTTTTCACTAATTATTGTATTGATTTATACTTATAACATGTTAATAAAGGGTTACCAAATGCTAAACCTCAAATTTTCAATTCATCATCAGCCTACAGCAGTCCACTGCTGGAAATTGGCCTCCTCAATCGCACGCCACTCAACTCGATTCTCAGCAACTCTCATCCAGTTACCCTGCGAAGATCGTCGCTCCACCGAGCCTGAGCGCGTCCCACTTTACGCTTGCTAATACGTGGTCTCCACTCAAGAACACGTCTACCTCAACGGTCATCGGTTCACCCATTCAGCTAAATTATTCTGTGAGCTATGTCGACAACTCTGGTTCTCTGTCGGATTACCTCATTCCGGATGCGATCCCTCAGAGAGACTTGGGGTCTCTCTGAGGCATAGCCCGTACCATGGTTCGCTGAGCGACCTTGAATTTATAGACCAGCCGTACCGTAAGGCTCAGCGCAGACAGAACGGAGCGCAGGGGAGAGGACTTTATTAACGCACTTGAAAATAGACATTAAAATTATTACAATAAAATGCATAAATGCTTGAACCTGACAAAAAATGCTCGCGCGTCCTCGAAGATATGCGCGATCCGTAAAGAAAATTCCCGAGACCGCGCGGGGATTATTCCTCTCTGTCTGCGCGGACCCTAAGTGTCCTCGTTTCGGCCCCTTGAGTCCATAGAAGGCAGGACGCACTGGTTAAAGACCTTAGTCTTTAAGCTCTCAAAATTACAATTAAGTAATATTAATGGTGGCTAGTCATGCTGTTATGTAATTCAGTTTTTTTCCACAACTTTTACAGCGCGAATATTTTGTTATAAAACTCTGTACCTGGTGTATTTGCGGCTTATGGAGTTAATTTATTAAGCTCGGTGTTAAATGATTGATCTGAGAGCAGGGACTCGCTTCCGTTCGTTTGGAAACTGAACTTTTCGTTTTAGAAAATGCTTGACCATTATACTGTAAGGTACTCGTAACTAAGTGTATTATTTTAAATAGGCACATAACTGAAAAATAAGGTTTACCTTCGTATATGTATATGCGTTACGTATTTACCATATAAACAAACTTAAATCGCAGTCGTGTCATGTTCGACAGTTAATTATCATTATGTGCCATCTGTCCATTTAATAACGTACACAAAATAATTATGAAACGAAAGTCACTGCAGCCGGTGTTCAATAAATTATATTATTGGCATTAAATGATACCTCGCGATACCAATTTAATAAAAATGAAAAAAACATGGCAGTTCGGCGAATCGCAATGTAAATAATAATCGGCCTTTTCGAGTATCAACTAAAATAAATCTTCATATTGTAAAAACCAGTCATAACAGCATCTTATTGAACTGAACGCCCACGTTAAATGGCTAAATTGAAAGAAATATTTTTATTCAAATTATATGAATTGTATCGGAGGCTTTTCAGGGACCCATTCAAGGAGCGCCCACTCACTCCAGTAGGTTTAGGCCGACCGAACCTATCAAAATATCACAAGTTTAACGTTGAAGTTACTTTTTTGTGTCAATTTAAGTTTAAGGGAGCGTTTTTTTATTGCCGTTTTTATACTATACTTATTATTCTTGAAGCATAGTGGGTAAATAAGTTAGGAAGTAGGTTGATTCCTCAAGGATAGTTCCTCATATCTGACTACTTTACTTAGGTTTGTCTGAAAACACCAAAACAAACTATGTCATTTGAACAGTGGATAACGTTTTCGAATTCTAAAAATTAAAAAATGGAGATGTTCTTCAGAAAGATTGGGTGCGTAGTATTCGCAACCAGCGTGTGACTTAGCGTACGATCACGGACGAAGCGAAAGGTTATGTAAGGATCATGGCAGGTGGCGTTCTGTAGTTACTGCCAACTCCCATGGGATGAAGGTGTGCGTTTATGTATGTAGGTAAAGCATTTTTAATCAACCTCAACTTGGGAATACTTTGGACTAAGTTCGCTCAGTTCCAGTAATTGGCTGTATTCACAAAATTAAAACGTTGCATAATTGTTTCACAGAACACACGAGAGCGTTAACAAAATATAGGGTTTAACAAGACCCTTAACGAGGCCGAAAAACACTTGTTCTCCCCATCATTGCGACATTTTTTTTGTTCTAGACCATACCTGGGAACCTTCTAGTTACGGAGATGTTTTAATACAAGTTTTTAATGTAAGATTTTTACTATAAAAAACTCCATGACCCCCGTACTATTCTTTCCATCCATAAGCACAATGTTTTGATTGCGTTACATTGAGTCCTGCTGTAGAACGTGATTTTTCACCCCATAAAAAAGTCGTTTCCCATCAATCATTTTTGCGTAAAGTTACTTAGTTTGATGCACATAATGCTTGGTTGACGGCTTCGTGAAAGGTCCGTTTACACCCTGTATGAACGTAGAATTTCCAACAAAATTGCACAAAGATTACCACGAACTCGCAAACTAGGAAAATACGTAATATATTACAGATGGAGTCGATTCAATAAACAGAATCAATAAAACAACAAGTGATTGAAAATGAACTGCAAATATTGATTGTTTCACATTGATGACTCGAGAGGCTGGCTCAGGATTGGTTTGGCCTTTTTATTTCAGCCTGGCAATAACGAGGAGAATCAATGTTGTTCTACTTCGTATTCTGTTAGTGCACAGTTACGGAGTGGCGTCTGAGAATGAAATTACTGGTTACATCGCATCTGATTTCGATGGCGAACTTCGGGCGCGGATTCTTGTTTGTTTTTAGAATTTTAAGCTGGGTTTTTGTTTGTTGGGTTATTTGGTGTTTTGTAATATTTGTAGGTTTTAACAGTGTGAAGTGAGGGTCAGATTGTTTCCGACGTTTGGCTCCCAAACTGGAACGGACGGGGGCTGCTTTCAAGCGGCTCTTGCCCAACCTGAGGGGTCCAAACGCCTCCTGCCGGAAGCTTTACGCGGGGGTCGTGCGGTCCATGGCCCTTTACGGGGCCCCGGTGTGGGCGCGTTCTTTGAGGCGGCAAGCCGCCCACTACCTGAACGCGCCCCAAAAGGTGATAGCCATAAGGCTAATCCGGGGGTACCGCACGATCTCTGGCGAGGCGGCTAGCCTCCTTGCCGGATTGCCGCCATGGGATCTGGAGGCGATAGTCCTCGCGCGCCTGCATGAATGGCGCGCGGAAGCACTATATAGGGGGGAAACTCCGCTGCCGCGACAAATTACCGCTCAGCGGACAGACCTCCGGCGTGATCTCATGGCGACATGGAGAGAGCGACTGTCGCAACCCCGTGCAGGGCACGCCACCATAGTGGCGATAAGTCCCCTCTTTGAGGAGTGGCTAGAGAGGCGCCACGGCGCCCTCACCTACCGTCTGACGCAGGTCCTCACCGGACACGGTTGTTTCGGGAGGTTCCTGCACCGAATCGGGCGGGAGGAAACGCCCGGGTGTTTCCACTGCGAGGATCGTCCGGAGGACACGGTGGAACACACCGTGGAGGTCTGCCCCGCTTGGGCGGAGCACCGCCGTGTCCTCATAGCGGCGATTGGCGGCGGCAATCTCTCGCGTCCGGCCTTGGTTCAAGCCATGGTCCGGAGCGAGAGAGAATGGGAAGCCGTCACCTCCTTCTGCGAAGCAGTCATGCTAGTGAAGGAGGTGGCAGGACGTGAGAGGGAAAGAACCTCACGTCCCAGCCGCCGCGGGAGACGCCCTGGGCGTCGGGGGTCACGTGGTGGCTTCCGACCACCGTAGGCGCTGGCCTGTGGACGGCGAGTTATGGGCTAGCTCGCCGTCCGGCCGTCTTATGACGACAGGCTGTGTCGACGGCGCGTTCGTGTTCCACGCGCGCCTCGGAGAGATGTCAGCAATCAGGTGGGGGTCCGCATGGGCCGACGCCTGCCAGGGCTGCGGGACTGTTCGAAAGAGATACCGTGGCCCTGGAACGCAGGGGGCAGAGAGGGAGCATGGATGGGTTTTGGTCAGTAAAAGTCTGACACTCCCCTCCGCTCCGCCCAGAGTGGGGGGGGTCATTTGATGATTTCCCATCCGGAAAAAAAAAAAAAAAAAAAAAAAAAAAAAAAAAAAAAAAAAAAAGGGTCAGATTGTTTACCTTTATGTGTTTTTACTGTGCATAGCAAAGGCAGGTATTCGTTTTGGAGCGCAGAAGTCAATGATCAATACCTTAAAAATCCACTACAAGTGATGACAATAAGGTTAGCTCATGGTTAACAGGGCCTGTTAGGTCGAGCTTGGATCCCGTCCCACACAAAAAAAGAAGTTCAATATCTCGCTCTCATACTTAACTTTTGATTTTCCGCTCAAAGAGCAAATAAACTAAATTGATAAAATACAGTTCGCGGTTGAGTGCTAACACGTAGTATTCGATACACGATAAACATAAAACATTCTACGATCATCTGGAAAGCCAGAACATCTCAGCTACATCATCCCGATGAAATAGATAAGTAAGTAGTAATATAAATTTGTAACATGTGTATTACGTGCAGTGTCGGTAGTACTAGCACTCACGTAGAGATGAACGCTAACGTGTTATCCGATACCGACAGAGTTAAGCTTTTACCTCACCATTCACTATCTACCAGGACGTGTGGAACAACCCACCAGTACTAGCAAAATTTAATCAGACGCTTACATGCGAAGATAGTATACAGATAAACAGAAAAACGCACCCATTCCGTAAGAAATATGGAGGTCCTAAGGGTTTTCCGCGGAACTACAGTTTGGACAGCTTCTAAAGATTGATGAGAAGGGTAGGCAACGCATCTGGTTCTGAACATTTCCGTGGGCTGCGGTGTCCACATTTACTATCAGGTGGGCCATTTACTTAATTGCCATGTATTATTTTCCAAAAAAAAAGCCACGGGTTTATGAAATAGTTTTTGGTAACACCGATTTATCAACCTGCTATTCCTATTAAATATCACATATCGTTGTATTTCCATTCATTTTATTAGTAGGTATATATTATGAGGAACTCGTGGCTAAATAATACAAGCCGCTCGGGTCGATCTTTAGGTTAAGCCGTGCTTGCCTAGGTTGGTCCGTGGATGGGTGACCACTCATTACATACCGAGTTTACTCTGTGCCTCGGAAAGCACGTTAAGCCGTTGATCCCGAGTGTCATTTGTAGATATTTGACAGTTGTTAGGTAGTCAGTGTCCCAAAAAGTCTGACAACCAGTCTTACCAAGGAGTATCGTATTACCCAGTACTAACTGGGTTGTGGAGATCAGATAGGCAGTCGCTCCATGTAAAATACTGGTATTCAGCTGCATCCGGTTAGATTGGAAGCCGACCCCAACATAGTTGGGAAAAGGCTAGGCGGATGATGAGTAGGTATATTTTCTAGAATCCGATAACTAGGAGCTACGTAAGGAAAATTGTTGATGCCGCAATTTCATAAATCTAACTACCTAAGAATTAATGATTTCGGGAAACATATACCTAACTGGATCCAAACCATCCAGCTTCAAGCGAAAGAGTAGATAAAGTATAAATATTTTGTAGCTGTTTGTTTATGGAAGGAGGCAGCGGCTGGATCCGCAAACTGCATTCAAATAGCGCATCTGCAGACAAGTATATTTATGTAACCCACAACATTATAATCTTTTTGCATACTCGCCTTCTTGGGTGCGTCATTCGATCGGAATTCTGTACTTTTAAGTATTTTGTCTAAAAGAGGATACAATAAAGAGAACATCAAAACACGTGCCGAGGGGATTAGAGTTGTTTAAAATCCGAGCTCAAATAGTTATCGGTGAGAAAAACGCTTTTTCATTCAGGTACTCATACTGTCACTACAGGTACTAGCCCATTTACACTAATTAAATATAATACTATAATACTATAATCAAATCAACCTATGGCAGTTCACTGCTGGACATAAGTAGTAAGATATAATGCCAAATCCTAATGTTCTAAAAGTCGGCTGCGAATACATCGCTAACACTGACCTCGTGTCGATAAACACGATTTATATTCAGCAAAAACATCGTCTCCAACTAATAACTAAAAAACTGCATCACAAAACTGTAACCGAAGTCCATTAAAGGAAGCAATGACAAGGTAATTGATTGTGTGTAATAGTGCTTAGTGCACGTGATACGACACGGCACGGCTCGCGTGACCGCCTGTCGATCGGAACAGCTTATCACACAGCGGAACCCCACCTCGCCGCCATCAGGCAACACCTACATAACCTGTTTACAACACCTTACACTCGTATCAACCGCCGGAATGTCTTCATATAAATACGCCGTCTTATACCCCTTTTATCACCCAATGACATCTTATCTCTAGAATATTTCCTTCCAAATGTCCAGATTTCGAGAATTTCCCATTGGAATTTTCCCCCACGAGAAACGGCTTTCGTAGAGGAAAACTATGTAGGAAAATCCCCTAATACACTTAAAAGATAAACATACATTTACATTCAAGTTTAAAGTTCGCTAAGACGAAAGTTTCGAGATATCTCACCCAGGTAAGCTATGATCTCATCATAAATTCAACTTCATTACACTGCAACTGACATTTAATGATGTCTCTGTACAGGCAAGTTACATGTCGTAAATACAGAACTAGTGCATTAAAGCGCCTGTAATAATATATCATACAGACATTATATCTAATGAGTTTTCTAAGAAAACATCGAAGTAAGTGCATCTATCGAGTGTAGTTAGATGGAGTAGCGTCGGCAAGTTAATATTAATGGGCTTGGGATTCAAACGGGCCGTGGAGCAGTTTTAATGGGTATCGGACGAGTGGCTGTGGTACACTTGAAATAATAAAAATCGCCTAGGTTGCAGCTCGTGAGCTCTTTGTGACAGTTTGTATGCAGCGCGCCCTCCAGCCATCGGCGAGTACACGATACGCGATCAAACCGATACAGAGCATCGACCGGCGATGCGTGATAACTGAGCGAATCATTTTTCTAACAATCTTGTTTACTGTGCACCCAGACACAATAATTGTTGTCGTTAGTACTACGCTTGAATTACAATACAACATGCTATAGAAATTATGATATGATGCTGCTGTAGCGTGACACATAGTATGCAATATAAGGATTAAAACATCGATCAGAGCTTAAGATTTGAGCGTTCGCTACAATATCACTTTAAATATTAGTCGTCTAAAGGATCAGCCTAAGCTACGTGCTACGAGCTCACCTTGCATATTATTCATGAATAAACTATAATAACAATATCATAAATCGCGTAGCTCCTTCCGCTACGCCGTAGACCATCGTAGCAACGTAGCCAGTAATTTTGTTATAAGTGTACAAGTATTAGTAGCGCTCGCTGGAGCTCCAGTAATGAGCTTTTTGTTCTCATTCTGTCAACCCTCAACAGCCAGAAGTATTTTGTTAGATGAAGGACCCTTACCATGAGCCAAATGATGCCTTTCGTCTCGCTCTGTTATTTATTAGAACCTTTTGAGCTCGAATAAAGCATGACTCCGTCTCATAAAGTTTAATCAGAATATCTCTGCAATATTAATAAATTATTGAGGTATCCCATTTTCATATTTCAATTGTATTTACAACATCAGTAAACATTTCTTGCGTTCGGTGGTAGAATTCGTATTTTTTTGGCTGTTTGTGAATCTCACGTGTTACCTACCTACCTAAAAACTCGTGCAGAATACTAAAATCAACAATGCTCGCTCCTTCTTATCTTGGCTTTCTACTTACTTTAGACGGCAGTGGAGACAATATTTCTGCGGTCGCTTGACTCTTTAGCTTTTTTATTGTGCCCAGATATCGTAACACAGCCTTAGAACTCTTTTGGAATGTCAAAGTATTCGAAGTAAACCCTGAACTGTCCAGCTTTATACAAAACGAAATAAGATAAGTAGATGTAACTTTAGGCAAGCATTTTTATTTACGACTTTCAGTATGTCCCTCCCCCTCTGACGTTGCAACCTCGTGCGACATGCATGAATTTATTATTTTACAACAATCAATTGCAATACATTTCCTTTACGGCTATTAAGCAAATTGAAGGGGTCGTTCTGCGACAGTTAAGCTATATGTAGCAATAACTTGTAGTTTCCGGCGGCATCGCAACATCGCACCTTTGCAGAAATCAGGCGGTATTCATGCCCAAAGTTGGGCGTTGTTCGAACGATGTAATAACTCTCGGCATTACCACAAGAGATTTGGATTTGCATCTGAGCGATATTTGCTAAATCGTGTCGTGGGTTAACGCGCTTAAACTTGAGCAATTTGCGAGAGGACTGAGCACGAGAGCATTTACCGCGCTCCTATATAGGTCACCTTGAATGAAATATAGCACCCCACGACGTTCCAACACTCAAGTTTATCAATGTCGGGAAACTAATGAGTAACACTCAAGTTATCAAAGGGTAAACCCCCAACGAGGTGTTTTGGCAGACAAATTTAACTTCCGTGAAACGCGCGGGTAGGCCCGCAGTGAGCGTTGTGAACTATGAATGTCGCTTTCATTCACTATCTTACTGAAATAGTTGAGTAATTTTTGTGTAAAACTGAATAAAACTCATAAATAAAGATGTGTCGCAAGTGGTGCGACACAAGCGCCGCGACACGCAGATATTATTATTTGCTATGTATTGTTTACAAACGGGAACACGCTTTTACAAGAACGCATATATACTATAATTAGTCACATTACATTTACATAGTTAAGCATTAATAGGCTACAAAGTCTGAATGTTCATGATAACGATGAATAGCGATTGCCATTGTTAGAAGTAAATGTCAAAGTATAAAAAATTCAATGAATATTGAACTAATAAAACTGTTTAACTGCTGCACGCTCCCGTTTACACCTCGGTTGACCTACTTAACTGACATTTATCAAGCAAGAGTGACGACATTTTGTATTGCAACTAAAATAAACTTTCAACTGAAGCGTCCCCTATTACCTGACGTAACGGCTGTTAGCAAAAACTCTGTTGTTTGTACGTTTGTTATATCAGACATAGTTCAATTTTATATCTTGTATTGTAATGATTCTGCTTTCTTTTTGGTTTGACTTCATTTGGTTGAAATTTCAAAGATAATCTTGTCAAATGTATATTTTATTTAAAACTCAATCATATTCATAGACCGGCTTAACAGTTACCTATCTACCGTATCTCCAGAGTTTATCAGATTGCTCATCTCGTATGCCGTTAAGGACAGCCTAGATGTAGTTCCTATCGTCTCTGTCATATCAACTCAAGTACCAAAAGACATACATAACCAATTCAATCTTAACAAATCTACCTAGTACTCAGCAAAAATATCGTAGAACGCAGAATGCAGGATACGAGTAGAAGAATAACAAAACAAACAATACGTCGCGACGCCACTGATTTCCACCGCCGACGTAAGGGACATAGACATTATATAAACATTTATATACAAGCCGCATGCCGCAGCCGAGACGCCGGGAACTCTCGCAGGGACGATCTAGCGAACATTCGTCATGGCACCCGAAATAGAAAGCAATCACGTTTAAAATGTAATTATTGACGCCCCTAAGTAATCAAGACTCTCTTGAATTAAATAAAGATCGATGGTGAAGACGGAGGGGTTACTAAACTGTTTGTTGTTCGGTTGATAAGCAACTAAATAAATTATTACAGTGGTAACCATTTCATGCACAGCATACATACTTACAGATGGCGTGTAGATAACAAACCGCCGCCCCTATGCTACCATATGGACATACTATTCGTAGGAACGTCCTTATCCTGTCTAGCCTGTCCGTTAGTGCGCTCTTAAGTGACAACCAGTTATCCGATTTACGCGATTCTTTTTTAATTCATTGGTTTATTCTCCGTTTAGTTATTAAATAAATCCTTACGAATAAAAGTAGGATCACAGTCTTTACGTTATAAAAAACAAATACTAATAAAGATATAAAATGGTGACCTAATTCTTGAAATTAACTTGCCACGCTAGAAGGAAAATCCAAGGAAAACAAAATTTCTTCTGCTTATCTTGCTCCACATTTTGTACAAGCAAATTGGGGGAGCAGATTAGTACACATTATGTTTTGGCTATTAACACTGCTTGCTGTAGTAGGTAAACACAATTTTATCAAGCCAATTATCGCCCACGCTGCTTTGATTGACGAAATTGCATGTTAACAGAACTTGTTAACAAATTGTGTCTAAATATTATTAGCTCGTTGACTAAACACATTACAGTACATACTCGTAGTATATGATTTTCCATCTTTCCACCTACCAGTGGCGACGGTTTCATACAACCTGACTCCTACCGGCTTCCCTTTGAAAAATCGCACAGTCCGTATTCTATAGCCAATAATATTCTATACAGTAAAGATATGTACTCCGGCTTACCTCTTACAAAAAATTTACCCTTCGCTACTGCCACCTACCATACAAATAGTAACTACTAACAAACGTTACGACCAAGATCCCAAACTTAGAGAAACAATAGGAACTTAAAACGCTTTGTGTGAACGGACGCGTCCGTATTAGACAATTAGACGAGGGTACTGGCATATATAGCATTTACTCGAACATACATTATCACATCGGAGCGTATGTGCTTTTCCGGTCGTATGATATTACAGTGTAGCAGTGGTGAAGGTCCATACATCTCGATTCCTACCGGATTCCCTTTGAAAAATGGCACAGTCAGTATTCTATAGAAAAATAATATAATCATAAACCTCTTACGGGACGTCTTGGATGGCTTCCTCGCGAATTGGCGAGAAGAAACACACCATCGTGAGAAGTGGAAGGAACAGGGGGAGGCCTTTGCTCAGGAGTGGGATAATACGGGCTAACTAAAAAAAAAAACCTCTTACAAAAATTGACCCTTCGCTACTGCAGTGTAGGCTAAGAAGACGAACACTTTGTGTGCAAGAAACGGCTCCCTCGGGATCCCGCGCCGTATCTTCGCGTTATTTAAAGTGTAGCCCGCGTGCATGCACTTACGTAACTAAGGAGATGCATTTTTATAGCGTATACTGCACCAAATGTCGGAATCAATATGTGGTAATTGAAAAGTACCCGCAAGTTACGAGCTGTATCATTAAAACAATTTGTAGTACGTGCGCCTTTCGGAAATATAATCATAAACAAAACACATTT
Organism: Noctua janthe; assembly: GCA_910589295.1. Taxonomy (NCBI): domain Eukaryota; kingdom Metazoa; phylum Arthropoda; class Insecta; order Lepidoptera; family Noctuidae; genus Noctua; species Noctua janthe. Next base: position 9,625,727 of record OU342561.1, read on the forward strand.
TTCGATACAAAATGTCGTTAACATATTGTTTTTATAACATATCTGAGAAACATACACTGATACTGAAAACTATTGCCTGCGGCTACTGAGACGCACCTACTACACGGATAAAGTCGTATGTATTGTCCCCTGCACATTAAGTTACCACAAACTGTCAAATTTCTCCAAATGTTTTTAAACCATAAAATGTGGGCGGTTGAGACAAAATCGAAAGAGAAAATATGACAGTTTATGGTAACTTGATTTTTTTTTTTTTTTTATAATGAATGGGCTTACTCTTGACCTCAATCTAGTCCAGAGGACAGAGATGAGGTCGACGATGGAACGCTTAAATAGATTGGGTCATATGAACTTGGGAACACCGACGCAGGCAGGGAATTCCACTCCTTGGCTGTGCGCATAATAAATGATGCAGCAAAGCGCTTCGTGCGAATATGTGGAACATCGACAAGGTATGGGTGATAACCTGCAGTACGTCTGGACTCCCGATGGTAGAAGGGAGATGGTGGAATGAGCTCGTGGAGCTCTTGGGCACACTCACCGAAGTACAATCTGTAAAAGACCGACAAACATGCAACTTTGCGCCGGTGGGCTAGGCTATGAAGCCTGGTACCAACCAGCTTATGACTCACCAATGAGCCTCTTGGCTCTGCGCTCAACAGAGTCGAGTGTGGCTAATTGGTATTTGGCTGAGCCATCCCAAAGGTGACAGCAATATTCCATGCCGGACCGAACCTGAGCTTTATATAAGACGAAAAGCTGTCCAGGCTTGAAGTAACGCTTAACCTTATTTAGGATACCCAGCTTTTTTGCCGCAGTCTGAGCTTTCGACTCAATGTAGGCACCGAAGTTCAGATTGGCACTCAACTTCGCGCCAAGAAGCTCGAGGCTGTCGGTGACTGGTACAGATGTACCCCGGAGAGTAGGAGCCAGATTAAACGGACTCCTTTTGGCGGTGAACAGGCACACTTGTGTTTTGGTGGCGTTAAAAACAACCAGATTCTCATCACCCCACTTGAATTCGTTAAATTCGTTCGCTCTACCATGGCCTCTCTCAATGAACGCACTTCATCACCGCTGGCTTTTGCGCTGGATGCATAACTCTCCATGACAGTAGTCGTCTGCGTACCCAACAATACCAGGAACCAGATGGTCATTGATGTGCAGCAGAAAAAGTGTCGCGGAGAGAACAGACCCCTGAGGAACTCCGGCATCAATAGCGATAAGGTCAGAGGAGCAACCATCAATGACCACTCGGATCGACCTTTCACTTAGGAAGTCAGATATCCAGCGGCAAAAGTCAACGGGGATGCCGTATGCAGGAAGTTTGCTTAGCAGACTTGCGTGCCATACCCTGTCAAAAGCCTTCGAGATGTCGAGCGAAACGGCAAGGGCTTCGCCGTGTCTCTCGATGGCCTCGCCCCAGCAGTGCGTAGCAAACACCAGAAGATCCCCAGTTGATCGTCCCCGGCGAAAGCCATACTGACGGTCACTGAGTAGGTCGTTTGCTTCTAGGTATGCCAGCAGCTTCGCATTGAGAACTTTACAAAGTATGGAGGTGATGGCGATTGGTCTATAGTTACTGGGGTTGGCACGACTACCTTTCTTGGGCACTGGTTGTACATTGGCAACCTTCCATGCCTTCGGAACCGTCCTGGTTTTAAGAGAGAGGCGGTACAAGCGTGTCAACACAGGAGACAACTCAGGCGCACAGTTCCTCCAGACTCTTGCTGGTATGCCATCAGGACCGCTAGCCTTGTTCACGTCTAGGCTATAGAGTACTCTACGAACCTTTTTCATGTGTATTGTGATCTCCGGCATCGAAGAATCACAGTGAGGAATCGTTGGAGGCAGTTTTGAGTCAGTATCTAGACGTGAATTGCTCGCAAATAGAGATGCAAATAGGTTTGCCTTCTCGGTAGCGGAGTGAGCAAGCGACCCATCCGGTTTTTGCAGCGGAGGTAATGTGGGCCGGCAGAAGTTGGTTTCGACCGATTTGGAAAGGGACCAAAACTGTTTACTACCAGAGGGGTAGGACGCAAGTTTAGCCCCTATACGGCTGTCGTGGTCGAAACGCGCGTTTCGGATTACCCGCTTACAGGACTTTGCGGCAGAATTAAAAGCTCTTTTCTTCGCGCGAACCCGTCGAGCTCGAACCTTGCGTTCATGAGCTAGCACCCAGGCTTGGTATGCAGACTGCATTCGAGCCTCAGCACGAGCGCAGTCCACGTTGAACCAAGGACGGGCTTTGTGACCGGTATGTCGGAGAATGGAATATAGTATTTCATTCCCTGCCGTATCACGTCCGCAACCGCTTCAGCTGAACAACTGGGATCACCCGAAGAAAAGCACACTGGATGCCAAGGGAAGAACGCAAAGAAGTGCCGCATCTCATCCCAGTCTGCTGACTCGTATCGCCAAACTCGCCTCTCGCCCCTGGGGCTATCATCTGGAGGAGAGCTGATAGACACGGATTTCACCAGACAGTGGTCAGATGTTCCGAGTGGGGCTGATACCGAGACTGAGTAACTGTCTGGGTCAGTTGTCAGCAGCAAGTCTAAGCAGTTGGGTGTGTGTCCGTCAACATCTGGTACCCGCGTAGCTTCAGTCACCCGCTAGGTGAGATCTAGCGACAGTGCAAATCTGCGTGCCTCTCTCCCAGCGTGGTCAGTTTTCTGGAACTGGAACAACCACTCATCGTGATGGGCATTAAAGTCCCCTAGAAAAAGAAGCTTTGCCTTCGGGTACCGTTGCTGGGCACAATCCGCCTTCTCCATCAGGTGCTCAAACAGCCTGGTCGTCTCCTGGTCACCGCTGTGCGACCGATAGACACCGACGTAGAGTGATTTCTCTACCCCGGTATCCACCAGTATCCAGATAGTAGATAACCCGGAATCCTCAAAGCAACGGAGACGCCGAAAGCATATATCATCGCGGACGTACACACAGACCCCAGCTCGTTTTACGAACTTATGTTCAAGCGAGTAACCTGGGGAGTTGAGGTACGCCACGTCTGACGGAGTCGCAATCTGCGTCTCCGTTAAAAAGAATAGATGATGATGTTGATGCGCCGGCAACAGTACCTACTGTATGCCAAATTACATCCAATTATTTCGGCCTTTTAGACATGAAACGTTACAAACAGGTACTTACTTTCAATACTATATAACATTTGTACTTATGGGACTATTTTGTGGTAATCAAAAGCATGTATAAAATTAAAAATTAGTAATATTTAGTACAATAAATTTTCTCCTAATAAATAAAATGAAAGATGAAGGTGTCAGGTGTTTTTTTTTTAATTAACTCTGTATGTTATATCGCTTACATTTCCAATTTGATTGTGACGTGTAAGGTTCCAACCAATAATAGGTGTATCTAATAGGCTTTAGTCCCAAGCATCGGCTCTTCAACACGTTCTTCCAAATAAAAATAGATCTACTGGCACAAGACCAGAAACATTCAGCCATGATATTGATTAATTACAGCCAATATAATGTCCCTCTGTGTTTACACAATGGAACCATAATGTAAATGAATTTAAAGCAATTTAATATAAGTAATGACCTCAAATGGCTATAGAATAACGACTTAGGACTATAGGATTGTAACCAATCAACAATTCCGATGTTAAATGTCTCTTATTTACTTAAAATAATTACACAATTAGTCAAAGTGGATTTTCACCTCTTAAATAATTCGTTGTAAAGAGGGAGTGTCAATAAATTACCCGCGACATCAGTATTTGACCCTCTTCGGAGTCCGAACGGTTCGAAAGAGTGACGGGTTGTATTGACCTCGCGTTTATACCCAAAGTTTACATTAAGACAAGTAGATACTTTGTAAAACTTCTACATTTTATATTGAACGATCTCGTAAAACATTTCGATGATGTAAACTCGTCTGTTTTGTTCAGGCTTCTCATCTTTGTAGTTTTATCTAGATAAGGGTAACAAGTTACTAAGTAATGGAGAGTCCTGACATATACCTATACTCACCCACATTCATGTCACGCACGCAGTATGTCGCTAGCTATGCTGAACAAAGGCAAAAACTTATTACACTTTTTCAGTAACATCATATCTTTCAGCTAAAGAGTTCTAATCATGGATCACGATTACTAAATTACATAACTTTAAGAAAAATTGGTTAAAAATTTACTTTTAAACAACAAATATATAGAAACAGCCAAAATGGGACACACCTAACCGTAGTTGGCGCAAAAATGTTAATAATTCATAACGTCAGTAAAAAAAATATTTACTAACAAGCATATTTTTACATGGAAATGCACGATTCTGAACGTCGAGACATTTTTACTACGGCGTAGAGGCTTAGCACTTAGATTACTTACTACGGCGTAGCACATAGACTACTTACTACGGCGTAGAGCGTGGACTACGCAGGCGGGCTGCGTCACAGTGTATAATATCCACTTCACGACAACTGGACATGATCAAGTTTCAGGCGAGTAGTCACTTTGTTCCAGTTTCTTCTATTTGTTACAAACTTTTTCTCACAAATACCATTACGACTACAAAACTTCTTTACACGCTATTCAAAGTTGTTTCTAAAGTATTAATTACCAATTTTATATAAACGCTGAGTTTAAAACTACGCCAAATATTTCCAGAATTTCAAATTCATAATGACTACAAAGCCTTAAAGAGAATTTTAAAGTCCATGATAATCGCAAAAAACGTCGCCAACAACAATTATATTTTCATCTAACTATTAGGTACCAACGCGTTGCCGAGCTTTTCCTAATGTTTATATAAATACTTGAAGCTACTTATCCACTCGTCCTGCCGTTAGAACGGTGGCTGAGTCGCGACGGCTTTGTGTGCCCAAACGCGCTCCTTAATACCGTCGTACGGTTAATGTACGCAAAACAAAAAATTCAGTGCGAAAGCTTCGCCTTTTACACGACATTCTTTATTTATGGACGTGCACGCTCGCCCCACTTTACGAATGGATGTTCAAATGAAAGCGAGTTGCAAAAACATTTTATGTAGAAATATGTGCTAAACAAGCCAACATTTATAGCTCTCATACACGGATTCATTAGCACAACGTTTCCATTGAAAACATACACAACGCCTCGTAATCCTTTGCCTGATATCGTTTTAAAAACCGTTGATAATTTCATCAACATGAAACCTCAATCAAACACGAAACAATCATCGCTCTCAAATCATACAAACGTTCCACGTTCAAAAACAATTTTCAACGAACTTTTAACAGCTGCGGTCGACAATAAAAAAATACTTTTATGCACGTACAACAGTTAAAGCAACTGCTAATTGTGTTATCAGCTCATAAACGAGTTCAGTTCACACTGATGGGATTGTGTGAATGTGCTTCAAAAGTAAAGCAATCAATCTCTCTGTAAACGCCTATGTTCAACATAATATCGAATCAAAATCCAATTTGGTAAAGCCGAGTTCCCACTGACGGATCAAGCGAAAACGATTAATTCGATATGCTCTGACGTCATGATTAAGTGTCTTTCCGTGTCAATAAATATTAGCACTTTGAATTTTAGATCGGAAATAATGAATGATAAAATGTTTTGTCATTCTGTGCTTATTATCAACTTTTTCTATGAGGAAGACTGTTTTTTAAATAAATTAAATAGGTTGAAGACAAAAGTTTAGCATAGTATGCTCAGCCTATACCACTCCCACTGCTGAGGCACAGACCTCCTCTGACTCCTCTCTATGAGATGGACTGGACTGGATCCACCAGGCCGGCCCAGTGTGGGTGGTGTAGATTAGACAACCGTTGTACCCATAGAATTAGGCATATTTTAAAATAACTGGTTTTTAATTCTGGTACAATAAAGTATATTATATCTATCTATTAAAGTTAATTTGGTAGAAAATGTTAATTCTAGTTTATATTCCAATAGTAAAACCAAGTTAAGTAGAATTATAAATTAGATTGGCTTGAAAAATTTAAGTGAATGAAGTAGCTTGATGCTTGCTCGCCTTCGACGACGAAAGTAATTTCCTTCTTATAACTACTGTTTTTTTGTTTCCACAGACGTTCAACATGAATCGTGTTTTATGCAAATGACGTCAACAGCAATTCTACGACTTATGTCAATAGAAATATTTAATGGCAATCTCTATTAACAAAAATTGGTAGTAATTCTTCAAAGTTACAACTCAATTATTGTTTGCATGTTGGTATTCAGATTATAATCACAATTTTCCGATCATTGACTCATATTTCGAAAAATCTTACCATTCATTATGTTTATTATTTTGTACAATTCTACTTACCGTACTTTTTCAACATGCAATCGCATGAAAACTGAAAATTATTTCTTTGAACTTTCCACAAAATGTCCCCTGAGCAATTACAGGGGCGCCATAACATATAATTATTGACATGGTGTGGAGTGCCGTCAAATTATAATAATAATTAACGTTAACACTTACTTAGTAAAGTTACGAAGAAAATTACATAGGTAGGCACAGTACAGGTGTTGACAAAACCTATAAATTAGTCTATAATGATTACTTTACTCTCTGGAACTTACTTTGAAATTAGGGCTTTCATGCAAATAAAATGCTAAATAATAAAAATAAAACAAAGCACCCAGTTTATTTTATCGTAATATAATTTATTTAACCCATTCATATGTGATACAAATTGTTGGGTCACAGTAATTACTGCGTGCGACCACAGAAAATGGGACATCTAAACAGCCAGGCGGAATTAATGATACAGTCGAATGGTCACAGCTGGGCCAGAATTTAATTGGAGCTAATACGGTATGCTAAGCAAAGGAACAACCGTTTAACTGAAACTGTACGGGGTGACGTTGCAGGCAAAAGTAATAATCTTCCTGCCCTTCCTGCCCATGTTACTTGGGATCGGCGCAACACGTTTTTTTCTTCCATTCTCCTCTGTCAACCGTCACGCTATCATTTACTCCTTTTCCTTTCATATCATTCAACATAAAAATTAATATAATATTTTTGTTGCATACTTCTCTAATCGCAGGAATCCAAAAACAAATATATACATATTAGGTACAGCAATCAATCAAACTACTTTCTCGACCACGCGAGGGTTTTCTATTTACCCAATTCAGTACGAAGCCCACAAAAAAACAAATGGGCTCGGCAATGGCTGCACCATCCCAATGGACTACATAAAGATGAACGCCAGTGTTTAGTCATGATGAAATGACACATGACACATTAATTATTCTGTTACACTAATAGCCTGACCACGTAAACCAGTTGGAAATCCCTTTTATGTCCAACATATGTGCCAAATATTGCGAGCTCGTATGTCAGCGTCACAGGGCTCAACCTACCAAGTGGTATGTCCCCAATTACTAAACTAAGTAGGATAATCTCTTTAACATCTTCATTTAGTGTCCTAAGCTGTGTTTAGGATTTGGAGTGAAATTAAAGCTGGTATTAAGGTAATGTATAGTCAGTATTGATGAATATTTTAGCAGAGAAATTATCTATAATGATACTGACTTCGGTACTTTAACCAGAGTTACTCATCGTTGACCCCCGAATTCACCAACCGCAGCGTAATCTTTACGGTTACTTTAATAAATAATCCAATTAGAACGAGCCCAGGTACCATTTTGGAAAATATTAGACTGCTTTTTACTTTTTGATACACAGAATAAGTAATAAAGGAAATAACCTGTATCACGCGCTGAGGCTCGACGTTTATTGGGGAAGATAATTAATAAAATACGTGTATGGCGCACAAAGTGTTAATGTGTACAAAAAGGTTATTTGGAGGTAGTATTTATGTGTCTAGGTTTAGATCTCTCTATGTATTTATTATGACCACAAAAATGTTTATCACAAAATATAATCTTTCGTATAATCTCACAAATTGCCAATAAATAACATTTTTAAATCAAAGTCTCGTAGTCTGAGCTAACCCGTCTAGAGAACTAAGCGGTAAATACTTTAACCCGCCACGAACACCACGCGAGCGCACCGTCTTGATTTAATCAAGTATTTTATGGCTACTTCTCATACAACTTACATATTTGATTGGCTGCAAAAGCTATATATTATGGTATGTGTTCAGTATAAATTAAGTTTCATCTGTAGGTACACAAGGAACAGTTGGACGCTGGGAATGTTTGACTTGGGAGTCTATTCTGTTTGCCCAGTCCGCGCAATCAGCGCGCACACTTTTGTGGATAAAACTATCCTGCGGGCTGCATCCAGCACCACTGCGGTCTAATCGATGGAAATATAAAGCTGATTTACCCGGTTCCATATTTTGCTTGTCAAATATTATAAAGTTGTTTTTTGTTGACCGTGCGTTACCACAACACACGATCAATACAGGTGGGGTTTTAAGTAGTTATTGGTAATATACTTATGTTATTGGTGATAAGAATACCAATATCATCAGCCAAAAGACTGCTACAGCTTAGCATTCTTTTCCGCCCACAAAGTGTCGATATGGAAATAAATCAATACCTTTTTAAGGGTTGCGTAGCCGAATGGCAAAAAACGGAACCCTTATAGATTCGTCATGTCTGTCTGTCTGTCCGTCTGTATGTTACAGCCACTTTATTCCGAAACTATTAGGACTGCACAGAAGAACCAAAGATTAAGGGTCTCCCATACATGAAACTGAAACTAAAAAAATGGTTTTCATCAAACCTATACGTGCGGGGTGTCTATAGATAGATCTTTAAAAATGACATTGATGTTCCTAAAACCATTTTTTCTCAAAGTCAATCGATCGACGGATAGACACTTCCAAAATGATCAAATGTGTGTCCTCCCCCCCCCCCCCCCGCCTCTTATTTCTAAAGAGGAGGAAATTCTGAAAAAATCTAGAATAGTAGAATGTAAAAAAACTTTCAAGGAAAATTGGTTTGAATAAAATTTGATGTTTAGTTTTTGAGATACGGGACTTTTTCATCAAACTGCAGCAGTAACTTTGTTTTTATTAACATACTATGTAAAACAAATTTAGTTTTGCTGTTGAATGTAATACAATACAAATTATGAACGAACCTTCAAAATATTTTTTTTATATTGCTTGGTGCTACGGAACCCCGTGTGCGTGTTAGTACGACCCGCACTTTGCCGGTTTTTTAGTTTAAAGCGAAGCTGTTTGGTTGATAATTAAATGCATATTTTACATCGGTCTATTTCTAAACTTGGCTAAAGTTATCTACGAAGTGCCGAATTTACCTTCAAACTAAGTTTTCCTGTACCTACTAATTCCCCAACTTTAGCCCCTGAGTACGTTGTCGTGAAGTTTGGTAAACTTGTCGACATGGTGTTTCGATAAACATTACAGATAGTATCTTTGGAAAGGTACAGGCGCTTGTACTAAAATATTTATTTAATACAAGGTCAATAACCAGCGCTCAACACGATGTCCACTCGATATTAATCTTTAGAGAAATAAATGTTTTTCAACGAAATAATTATTACAAAGCTTGTCCAAATAAATAAAAATATTGTGGTAATAAATTCTCCAAAGAAATATTATGTCTGTAAAACATAAATATAAAACATTTGTCAGCACTCATAGACTTTTTAATTTGTTTTATATTATACGATCATAACGTAGTTTGTACAAAAGCATACTAATTTTGCCAAAAAATCCTATAGCTAATTTGCTCGTTGAGCATACTGTAGAAAATAAGCGTTTACTTTTAAAAGTACGAGTATTGAAATCCAACCTTTATAAAAACCTAATCTCCATCGAACAGAGAGTCAGGGTAACTTCATATTTGTTATATTCTTCAAGTACAGTACTTATGAAACAGAATCCAAAAGCTTTTGTATCGTGCGTTGCCATATTGAGAGAGAGAGAGTATGGTTTTGATTTTATTCTTTTATTAACTGCACGAGCTATCATCTTAGATCGAAAAGGTCAAGGCTCTTGGTGGTTCAGCCATGTCAATATGAAATATGTTGAGTAAAATCCGAGCTTTTAGAAAACATTTTAAGCTATTTTATTATAATAAAATGATCATTTGTCCAAATCCCCGTGTAAATAATATAATAGAACACGGTTTAAACACAATTTTTCTTCTTTAAAAATGTATAATCGTATTAAAATCAAATGCAAACATTCAGGGTTTCTATTCAACAAGCTCACGGACCGTGAAAATAAAATGGTGTTCGTTATAAAATATGAATAATATTTTAGCGGAGTTCGCTAGCGTTAATTTGTCCTGATTCAACAAACATTTTTGAGACTGTGTCAACTAGATTAGATTGCTAGCGCTAATAGTTTGCGAGGAAGCTGCAAGCTTTGTTGTTTCTATGGATTAAAATTGTTTTTTTTTTTAACATAGGTTTCTGCAAATGACTTTTATTTTTAAATGGAACTTAATTGACACTCAAAAATAAGCACATTGCATGCGTCGATTTTACTTAATAATATGTTTCAAGAAATAATTTGCTCGCGTAACCGAATAAGGACACAAAGGATCGTTTAACACTGAAATGTCGATACTTAAATTATATAGGTCAATTTGCTTTTGATGTGATGTGTAAAATAAACATCGAATATAAATTTTTGATATTTAATATTATAAAAGTGCAATTTATAATTTACTAGCTTTTGCCAGCGGTTTCGCTCGCGTTAATTTAGAATTTGACAATCAATTCGGGTCGTACTCTGCTTGTAATAATATAATTCAATCATGATTCGAAAGACACGTAGCGCCATCTATTAGCATAAGAACGTTATTCTTGTTTTTCTCGGGAACAGTACTTTTTTCGGGATGAAAGGTACCCTATATCCGTTTCCGGTTTAACGTATATGCAAAATGCGTGAAAAGGTAACAAACAAACTTACTTTCGTATTTATAATAGGTATTAGTAAGGAAGTAAGGATAAGGAACTAAGGATTACATTCATATAAGTTGTTAGTGACACTTATAGACTACGTTAGTAACAATTCTCATTCTTAACACTAATTCAATACCCTCCCGCCACAAATAAATTTAAAAAAAAACAGGGCAAGTCTCAAGTCTAGACAAGTTATATAAAATCCCAAAAAACAGAAAACTCAATTCCTTTGAAATTAGTTTGCTCACATGTAAATTATCTTGCAATAAAAAACTCATTAGTTTTTTTGTGAGCAGACATGTCATGTATCTCAGTCTTCTTTTATCCCGCTGTAACCACGTAGATATCTCTGGCTTGTGTCACAAAGGCAACTGAATTAAGAATTTCTTCAGGTGAATAACATCATCCAGTTTTATTCTCTACAACAAAGGAAAGCCTGTAGAGGCCATATTATTAATTCAGGAACTCTTTATGGGAACGATACTGTGTCTGAATAAGAACTGCATGTGTTTGGCAACGAAAATAGGCTACGAACGAAAGCTCTTCCATAATACACTTCAATATCTCTCGAGTGCCGTTCCGAAGGTAAGCGATCTGTTAGAAAATCCATATATTTTTCGTACGGAAGTTGCACAGCTGTAACGTTTTCCCAGTTGACATCTATAAAGCTGGCACAGATTAATAACCTTCAATGTACAGCACTAAAGAAAGCCAGGTACAGTCACGTACACATATATTTTATGTTGTTTTTCCTTATAAAACTGTCGCGGAGGTTTCGTGGAATAAATGTTCGTCTTTTCATTCGTTCTGTTTTATATTTTTGATTGATTGCGTCCTAATGTCGGATTAGTTAGAAGTTTTGTAAGCGTTTCTTGTTAAAGTTAAAATAAATGTTTTGTCTTTACATTTGGGTAATTTAAAAATAATTAAGATACCTAAAACTATTAAAAGCTATTTTGTTTGAATTATTTTGACACATAGTCCACACTATTAAAATGTTATTAAACGAATAGTAAAAACTGACTGGCGAACTCGTTTTTGCTCCATAGTGAGTTTTGACAGCGACATTTCAACTAGCACTGCACAGAAGGGAATTTCGTCAATTGAAAGTTTTCCTTGCAAAATATCAAATATGTGAGCATGGACTATCAGGATGTTTGAAGTACCAAGTTGTTGTTGTGCAAACAGCTTCATTAATTGCCCACAGGAATATTACCCGTTTAAACAGTGTTTACATTATACAATCACCTAAATACTAAATATTTATAATTTGTCTATCGTATCATTAACAGAACGGTAGGTAGAAAGGACACTCCTACTTCGCTATCGCTTAGCTTCCGCTATAGTGGCAGAAATAACTAGACATATAAACATATCTAAGGTGTATGAAAAGCTTTGTCTAGCATAGACTCATCGACCGTCTTGTATGTTCAATCAGGGATGAGCATGTTTAAATGCTAGAAAGAATACTGAAAAGGCACATCGACATCAAACCTTAAACGTGTATAATAGAAAATCTCCATACACAAGGTTATTTCCACAATCTCGAAAGGTCAAATCCTTTCGGTTTGCACTTAGCTTTACGTTACGACCATATCGACTCCATCGAACATTACATAAAAGTGATTGATTCCCGAACCACGGCACTGAGACACCGAAGAATTGAGCCCAACTGCTGTAATGATTGCCCATTTCGGCGTCGTTAAGAGAAACCTTTCGGTATACCTATCGATGTGTTCGCGCCTTACTTATAGATCTAAGGCGGTTTCGTTTTCTCAATGTATTAGATGCCGAATAATCTATGAGCCATCTGCTCCCGAAGCACTTGTTAACTGAACAGATTACATTGTTAAGGAGAGATCTCTTGAAAAGAATTTTAATTTATTTTGGTACCCAGAGCGTATAATTATATTTCAAGATTTAAATTGTTAATGCTCAAACTTTTAATTAAATTCTATGAACAATATAAATTGTTGGACATTTAAGGAGCAAACTCTCGGCGTGGTTTGCGCGGCATTATTTGCGGTTGCAACACAACACCCGCTCCTCCATAAATTGCCATTACAATATTTTTAAGTGTCCGGCATGATGTCGAACTCCAGCAAATTATGCGAGAGAAAATTAGAAATAGAAAAACGAATCTACATTTTTACATTCATACAAGAGCCGCTCACACCCGAATGCGGGTTCAGAAAAAAACCGCTACGCGAGTTTCGGCCTATAATCCGATTACTGTAAAATAAACGAAACCGGTTCGAACGAAACAAAACCTACTTCCTATTTGTGCACACGTTTCAGGCAACATGAGGGACAACAGCATTTGAAATTCGCTGTTGAAATTAGATCACCCACATTGATTGTCACAGCGGGTCACCATTATTTACTGATTCGTCCCAATTTATCCTGATTTATTGGACAGTTAGATAATAATACCATTTGATCAGAGATGATGAGTCAAACTATCACTCTGTGACGTTTATTCATAAGTGCTGATTGAACTTAAGAGACGGTTAAACGTCAAAATGTATGAATAAACAATTGCTGATCAATGCTTACCTTTAAGCAGCGTATATGAATAAGCCCATCAGGGTTTAAGGGTGTTCAAGACGTCTTGATAATCTAGATGTCTTGCAGAGCACCCATGGGTAACCAGAACCTAAAACTACTTATAAACAACACCATATGCCATTTAGCAACAATTATTCACACCAGTCTGTCTTACGTCACATCCTTCTGTGGTGCATTTAGAGTGGTGTGAGTTACAGTATTCAGTAAAAATGGATGATGAGGAATCGCGTTTTTTATCTAGTGAATATATAATGCACGCGGTAGGGCGAGGTGTTTTCCGCAAAAAAAAAAAGAAAAACATTTCACCTTTTTTCACTGTTATCGCTCTCATTCAGTGTGTGCACTTCAGTTTCCACGTGTGCTTTCATGTCACTCTCGGTTCTAAATGTTCTTTTTGATAGCTATTTGCTTAGTTTGGGAGTATATTGCTATCTTTAAGATATGAAGCTGAAGAGTTTAATTACCAACAGTTGCCAAGCATAATCGATTTTCACTAATGTAATACACAACGCGGGTCCAATGCGGGTTGGTAGAAAAAAAGGTGCTTACACCATATAATTTTCTGGGAAACTTTAGAACAGCTTATTCGATACTGAACGGTGACTTTAGGTACATCGGATGCAAACAGACCGCGCCTGTATTCGCATCAATTTACCCTGAAATCGTGCGCCCCTCTAGGTACCTACATAATATTGTCATCATTGGAACGTTCGGCAAACAAAATGTCAAGCCTCATTATTCGGTAAACCGGTGTTCCTCTCGAAACCATTACATCGCTTAATAGCTCATAATTATAATGGGCGGTTAAGCTTGAATTACGCACGATTGTTCACCAATAAATTTGGAGGACTTTTTAGAAAGTAGATGGCGCTTAACGAGATCGGTTAACGAATGGCGGCCATTGTTGTTTTTCTGAAATGTATAAATTATTATAATCGCATATTTTTACAAATCATGGTTCAATATGATCTCCTAACAGATGCTGTACGATAGTTAGGAGTTCATATTGAATGGGTTTCCATCAACCACATGAACAATTTTTATATCAAGATAACATTAAACAATTGTTAAAAACTGCGAACTGGGTACTTCAAAATCATTTCATAGATACTTATCTAAGTGTACGATAGTTCCCACCACTCTTTTAAACCATGCTGCGTTAATTAACTCAAGAAAGTAGTGCTGTCACGCGCCGCTAACTTTACGTATATTTTCCACAGCCGAAAAACACTATTATAGTTATAAAACATGAATTTGACATTGTTCTAGTCCTAATAGTATAACACAAATAGTCTTTCGACACGAACCATGTCTCGAGTGTATAAGTTTGTATTAATTAAGTATATTGGGTTGGAGGAGGTTGGGCTTGATAAGACCAAGGTGAGTTTAGAAAACAAAATAAAATATAATTGTATAATTCCAGAATTGGTTTACTATCCATACCAACCTTATACACAGGTTAGCTGCTTTCATTGTATACTCGCAGTTTACCTATGCCGTATTTGATCGTTTGTAATCGGGGGCGAGTCTATTGCCATTTATCGAGCAGAACTATAAACTCAGGGCTACCACCTACAATTTTATAGTTTTTCCCTGCATTTGTTATTCATTTATCTTAAGTTACTCTGCCACATAAGAAGAACGTCTATGAATAATAGGCGCTTTATTATTAGGCAGCTATTAAAACATCGTCAACTCCAACCAAGTTCTTAATTGTCTACGGAAGAATATTTTACGATTATTGCACTTCCACCAAATTACGAGGTCAAAGAAATAACGTCTTGTAATGACTTTATCGAATATAATATGATGACTTTTATTAATGAAAAAGGCTGTAGAGACCAGTGGCGAAGGTTCCATAGAACTCGACCTCGACCTCCTACCTTCGGCGAAATCCCTTTGAAAAATGGCACAGTCAGTATTCTATAGACAAATAATATAATAACATTAAAGATACTCCAGCTTACCTCTTACAAAAATTGACCCTTCGCTACTGGTGGAGACAATTATTTCGAATGCAGAGCATTTAATGTTTATAAAACTTAATCAGAAATAAAACGTTTGATATATAATATTGAACTTTTGACCCTTTAAAGTAATAAGTAACGTGTTAGGTAACCGAGTATAAAGAAAGAGTGAGGAAATAAGTCAGTTTCAAAGTATCGCCTAATAATTCACGTCGTATGAATTGTGATTTATCTCACGTTTGCGCCTCCACAGCGCTCCTTATGCAACTCATCTCAAAAAGCGTAACAACCTTGACCTAAATCTAGGCAGACTGAACTGGTTAAGATCAAAGATTTGATAAAAACTTTGGGGTATTTCGGCTATAGGTACCCAGATTTGGTATAATCAGATAAGTAACTCCAGCTAGGCTCAAAATTCTTAAAATAAGAAATGTAAAAATGTTTTCAACTGCCATGTAGACTTGTCTCGTGTTTTACTTCTTTGCTCATGATTACCCCAACCTCCTCAACATGGCGGGTACCCAATTAATAAGTTCAGATGCCTGATAGTCTTGTTTCATATTAAGAATTTAAATAAACGCCAAACAGAAGCTTAAAGTCCAGTCCAGTAAATAATGCCCGGTAGAGTTGCATTCTTTTTTTAGATAATCATCCACTAGCGCGTATCAGACCTGGCTGAAGAGAATCTAGACAGAATACGTGACTAGACGCAAATAGCGAGAGAAGCCTTGATAAAATCGCAGCGACCAGTATATCTATAGCTGCATACATTAAAACACAATGCAGTTTGTGTTTCAACTGTCAAATATGCACCACAAGCCCATTCGTTTCAATTAATCTTTTATAAGGACTAAAATAACACATTCAGTCGACCGCATTTAACCGCAATAAACTCAGTGTCATGCGTCAGATGCACACTTTCGGTTGTGAATCTTTCGAATACCCGGCCTAACTTAGAAAACTAACTTTTTATTTAATTCCTTTAGGTACTTAAGCCCCTTTTAACTCGATGTACTACGTAGTCACATCATTTGGTTGAACACGTCGATGTTCATCTTTTAGCAGCTCATATGGCCTCGTTTAATCCCGGCCACCCAATATTTTATTGTTGTAAGTGAAGTAGCAGACTCCTCCAAAGTAGAATCTAACTCGACTTTGGTATTGGTCGGAATGAAGTTTTTCAAATGAAAGCTTTGTATTACGTAACGGTGATCAATTTTCCCCGTGTTCGAAAATTCAGTGACAGCTTAGTGTTCACTATTTGATAGACGCGAAACAAATAATAATATGGCAGCTTGAAACTCTTGATTTTAGTTACATATGGTTGGTACTCTCTACCAAAGACATTATTTTCAAACAACGACCGCCATTTATACGTCAGTACGGGCACTTTTGGGACTGGCCTAGTAACCAGTGCCTCGTTTCACGATTATACTTATACTATTTTTTTTATTAGAATCCTTTTTGATAAAACCTTATAAAAATAATATTATTATTTTCTCTAAACTTCTTGAATTAAACTTTAAGAGATGCTCTAACTCTGCATTTACGTAATTAATGGAAAATGAAATCTAATGAAAATTCAAGTAGACAGATCAATGCGTACGCATTAAAATACGAAAAAGTAATCAAATAAAATTATTCAGGTGTATCCCTTTACGCATTCAAAGCCACCCTCAAGGGGTCGTTAAAGCTTACTTATATAAGATTGAAAACTGCTTGACCCGCTACAGAATGTGACCGCACTTGTGAAATGGAAAAAATAATGAATGCTTAAATTTTTGGAGATGCTCCAGTTCGTTTTATTTAAGTAGCTCTCTCGCTGAAGTTTCCACGTCGCGTTTTCAGCTGAAGTTGAAGTTATCTAGACAGTAGACAGCCAAAGACCTTCTTCTCTTCTCGAGAGGGTTTTATGACAGATGACACGTTGCGTATTATGAGTTAATCTCGGATGAGTGCTTAGTGATATCTACCCGCATTTTATTGTGCTTACAATTTACCTCTTTAATATTTTGTCATACTGGCTTTTCCGCTAATACATATTGTAAAAAGAGACCACTTGAATAATTTGTTTAAAAAAAAACTACTTATACAAATATCGTTAGTTTTTTTTAGCGTGTGTAACTTGCTCGACTCACACTAACTCACATGCAGCAGGGCTATCAACGCTGTCCTTATTTCTAATTATATCACTCCACGAGCTAAATTATATTTTATACGAGGCTGCGATACGAGGCGAATAAAGTTAACGTCGGACTTAGTTAAGCAAAAGTAATTAATACACCAGTATTTTTTGTAAACAATTTGTAAATCGCTGTTCATTTTTTTTTTAAACGTTGCCCCACACTAGGGATTTCTCCTGTATCGTGTGTGCGTTTACACATTTAAAATTCACATACACAAACAGCCAGACCCGGAACAACTACCTGTAGGCCATACAAATATTTGTTCCGTGCGGGAATCGATCGTCCCACTGCTGGGCAAGGGCCTCCCTTCCCTCCCTAAACCTCTCTGCATCCAGTGCTATCAAGGACCAATCGTTATCAAAGGATATCAGCTCATCCGTTCATTTCTGAATTGAAAAATGCTTCCAATTAAGCCATCAAGTACCTAATATTATCTTGTATTCCATATATCAGAACGAGACAGGGTAGCCAGGCTAAAAAAACAGCTCACTATATTTAAATAAGTGCTGTCAAAGGGACCTAATGAATTATTCATGGAAATGAGCAGTAGCATGACCCTCCGGCAGGTGTTTGACAACTTTTGAAACTGTAATCCTACAAAAATCTTAAGTCTATGTTTAACAGTACACCTATATATGTAGTGAACAATTGCTGCAGTACACACTGCAGCAATTCATTTTGTGTTCCTTCCATAAATAATTGTAAGGAGTAGACACTTGAAGGAAACATAATGCTAAATGCAGCATACGTCAGAGTCACAATCAAACCGAATTCTTAGCTCGCGGAAAACTTTAATAACAATCAAGCCGGAGTCCCTCGCATTGTGTTCCTGAAGACTGCATCAACACACAAGATATTTGCATCAAAAACAGATACAATCCGTGTAGGGACGTCTCAGAATATAGGTCGAGTGTACCGCGCCTTGGCTACTACACCGAGTTAGGAAATAAATGTACTGGATGCTCTTGTTACTGCAAAATCATTTACTGCCGAAAACTCATATTCGATTATGGCTATCGTCATAATTGCTCTATATAGAGATCGTTGAAAAGGCACATTCTAAACATTCTCTTATGAGTCCTTTAGTGAGACCATTATGCACAGTGAACGTTGGTTTATCAATAAGTCAATCAAAGCTTTGAATTTCTATTGAATGGATTGAAACTGAATTATTCCTAAACTAAAGTCAAAATTATCCCTACATGACTCCACATCGAGTCTACGAGTCAACCTATTTGTAGGAGTGCGAGTATACGTATCATGAAAGGTGACAAAGGCTTGAAAATGTAAGTTAATCATTGTTCCTGAGTGTGGCATAAACGGACAGCAACGTTAAGCTTACGTGAGGTGCCCGAAAAAGGAAAGATCAAGTGCCAGTGTAAATAAATTAAGACCTCAGCTCCCTCGCAACATTATTTATATGAACTCATCCACTTGAACACAAATTGTGGAATCTATCAGACATAATAGCTTTATACATCCCTAATCGATATATTTTTTGAATATCGAAGTAGATTTGTAGATAGGTACATATATCTACATGCGGTCTAGCTCAACAAACATTCTCGGGAAAAAGGTTTACTCTCTGGAAGGGCCCCTTATGGCTCTCTTGGGCATCGTCTAAGATCTGTAGCCACCTGTTTTTTTTTTTTATTTTACATCTTTTTTTTATTGTCATTGCGTCCAATGGGTATCTATAAAAAGGATGTTGATATTTTTTCTGTATGCAATCTAATAACAATATTAGCCATGTCTAGCACTAGGTATGAGGTATGTGTGAGTTCTATAACTGCCAATAAGGGGTGTAAGTAATGTACGTATGTCTGTAACCTGGTGGCGAGAGACATTGATCTTTAAATTATAAATGAGTGTTGCGAAATGGGTCGAATCAAACGTACGTGTGATACGAGCACGTATACCGTGTGTATCTCCTCGAGAGCTTGAAGGAAAGCACAAACACAACCTACTGGGGATTCCTTACCCATCTACTTAGTATATGATTCTTTTACATTTAAGTTATTCCATCCACTGCTCCGTAAAGTTCAACTGAATCGACTTCTTTAAAGAAAAATAAGGAACGAAATCGTGTTACAAGGTACAATGTTGCTGTCTTAATTTAAAAGTAAAAATCTCTAATGGATATTGAAGGCCCATCATACTGCCCTAATTAATTGATCTACTTTATGGAAGAGGTTATTTCTACACAAAGTAGGTTACACTAACAAAAAGGAACATATTTTTCAGCAAAATATCTAGAGTCGTTTTAAAACTTGGGTCGCATTTTATTAACGGGCCATTTTATTTTCAAATAAATATCACCTTAAGCTAAAATTTTCACAAAAGTATTTTTTTAAGTCGTTCGAAAACAACAAATTACACTTTTAATGAAACCAGAAAGGTTTTACGATTGTGCCGAGTTTTATTGTATAGAATATTAAATCCCGTGCTCTGAACCGAGAGACTTTATAATTCATTAGAGAAAAACCTTCGGCCATTGTGTTTATAAGCATACACCAGCTTATGAATAATTTGTGTCGCCGACATTAAAATGCCTCGTAAATAATAAACATTATTTGTTCAATCTATCAAATAAATAGATTACAAGACTTGGTAAGAAACGTTTTATACGTACTAGCAAGCAGTTTTCAACATACGAACACTTCAAGTCATATCTAATTAATAGAGATGTAACGAGTTTCAAAAGCTTACCCAGTAAGAACTTTGCGTGAAGTTCAAAACATTAACTTCTGGTATCTGATCCAAACTTATACCTAGACTAGAAAACTACTCAATTTATAAATTAGATGGATGGTTACGACCTTACCGCTGAACGACAGGCACTTCACCGAATCTTAGTTTATTGACAGCTTATACAAACATTAGTGCGATAAGCTACTCGTTCGTTGAAATTACGTCTAGACAATGAAGAATTGTGCTTCTTGATAGTATCAAACCATCCACTGTAGTAAAGTATTCTAATGATAACGAATTGTTCTACAGTTGGGGTTAAAGAAATCGTGGCACATGCACGCTTTGGTTTGTAACGAACTTGTGTCGTTTAGTTTTACGACAGTTTCGAACTTTTTATTATATTTCCTTATAAAGTTACACCACAAACTTCGGCTGATTGGATGTTTTGCATAGATGTTGAGTATAGTATTACAATAAATAACATGTTTCCGTATGTAACTGACCCGCCACATACATTTTTCGGTAAATAAATGAATAAAACCTACCAAGAGCTTATTCAAATTGATAAATAACATTCGTATGTTCATCTTAGAAAGTTGTTCGGGGTTATATATTATTCAGAGCGACTACAGTACAACATAAGCTGACTTAGCAGAAAGCGGGAAGCGGTAACACAAGTTACTAATGTTGGATTATAGGATAGTGAGAACACGACACTTGTCCGGGCGACACCGGCCACACATTACTCACTGTCTTGCGCACGTTTACGACATTTGTCACTTAACATATAAATACACGTGTTGCGACACTTGACAACCGGGAAACAAACAGACAGGTCAACTATAAAGGTTTCTAGTATCCCCTGTGCAATTAATAGCACACGCCAATACGTTGAAACAGAGAGAAGAGAATTTAATTTTATTGTGAAACAATGAAAATGTTTGATGAAGCTGTTATATTAACATACACATGTAGGTCATTCAGAAATGGAATAATGCCATACGGAATGCCTCGTTTTGAAGCTTTTGTTCGACAAATAAACAAACAGGTGTTCCCTAAGCGTTGACGAGTTTATTAGACATTTACGAGGACCGTTAAGTTAACATGAGGTTCATGTCATAAGTTCCCAAACTTGTCGTAACTTCTATTGCTCTAGTAGACAATGGCCTTTTGTACTACACTTTAATGTACATTGATGAATTACTAACGGCTTTGACGTGTCCCTTCTGAACAAATGCAGCGATGGTCGTTTAGAATGCACGAGCGGTTGTGAATTAGTAAACTGAAACGCATTCATGTGACAGTAGGAATGCTAGAGTAGGTTATCAAACGATTTATAAATAATATAATCATTAACACTAGAAACGGGACATTTAGGTACCATGTCCGTGTCTTTATAAATAACGTATATGAAGTCCTTAGAGATTAAATCAGTATATGCATTTTCACATTGCCCACCAGTAGCGAAGGGTCAATTTTGTAAGAGGTAAGCTGGAGTAGATATCTTTAATGTTATTATATTATTGGTCTATAGAACACTGACTGTGCCATTTTTCAAAGGGAAGCCGGTAGGAATCGAGTTGTATGGAACCTTCGCCACTGTTGCCCACAGTAATAAATCGTTGACCAAAAGGAAATAAAACTATGTTTCTTGCGAAATTGCAAAGTGCGATGGAGATATGATAAAATTTTTCTTTTCTACTATAATAATCTATCTTTACATAACTATGGAGAAAGACCATAGCTATGTAATTATGGTCTATGGATCTATCTTTACATTATTATGGTGATATGACTGACTGATATAGACAACGTGAAGCCAGAAGCAATGAAGGCCAAAAGTAAGACTTTCAGCTATGGTCTTAAAAGGTACAGTGGTGTTAAGAAAGGATATTTCTGAACTGAAACCCAGAGCGGTTCTAAGTTTTAATATTATGTAAACGAAGTGGCGGCCAACACCAAATTAAATATAAATATTCCCAAAAAAAAACAAAATATCAAAGAAAATTAGCATTCTGCGTCCACGTTACTGGAATCATTGTTTTTAATATTTGATTACAAATACCCGTGGACAGTAGATAACAGGAAAGCTTATCATAATTGAAGATTATCCGGATTATAACGTCAGACTGCGTAATTAAAATAGTATTTATCTATGTGTATTAGACAACGTTATTTGATAAAACCATAATAATTATGTTTTGTAATAAGACAAAGTTTATTTGAGTAGGCGGAAAGTGCCTAAATTATAAGGTGTTAGGCCTTGTACACGGCTTCGGGTGATGCGGATAGCGTCAAGCATAACGCGCGCTCGTTACTTGTTTCCTACGTGTGAGCACCGTCACTTCGCAAGTCGCATTGTGGTGACTCATGTGGCATTCTATAAACCACTTCTTTTATTTATTTCTTTGACAATCGCTGTCGCAAGACGGGTGTCGCTTGCATGTAACTCGTGGCCAAGAACTTAGAGGTTATCATTATCATCTCCTAATGCTACCTTTTCGTTTCAAAATTATGTTGTGTCTGGGAGTCTCAACTTACTAGGTATAATAAAGGTGTTTCAAAACCTCAGGTTGTCTCGAGCATTATCTAGATATGTTTATTTCTAAATCCTCATACAGTTATGATTACAATTTCAGTTATCACGTTCTGAACATTTGGTTGACATTTCTATGTTTCGTGGTTGGATTTAAGCTTGAATATTGTTCATTCTTTTTGTTTTTTACCATGGACGATAAATATATATATACTTCGATAAATATAGATGTGTGTCGCAGTCAAAAACAACTTCGACTCTTCAAAATGAAACTAAATAACAGAATTGAATTAAAGTAGACCTTATTTTCAAACACTAAAAACCTTATTTATAAACATAAAATTGTAAATAATGCGGCATAGTCTTATAATAGAAGTAATTTCGTATCCAAACAAACGAAATTCCGTTCATCACAACACGCACATTTGCTCTTTTATTTATGGACTAGATAATGGTACCTACTATCATGGAAGAGAAAAATAGGGCTTTCCTTCATAGTTCCCACTGTCACATAGTGGACATTCATGAGAAGTTATTGTAATTATGTTCGCAACCGACTTACGGTCTTTGCACGTACCGTTGGAACGGTACGTATACAATTGTAAGGCGCACTACACACATCTTCTTGTCAGCCTTAGGCTGCGTTTCCACCAGAGATGAGCGAGGATGCGTAGCGGGATGTGTGTGAAACTAACCAATAATATCGCTTCTTTTGGACAACTTGAAGTATTCTAGCTATGTGATTGATTAGTTCCACACACATCTCTCGCTACGCATCCTCGCTCATCTCTGGTGGAAACGGAGCCTTATTCGGTACAGTCACTTGGAAAAATAGACGTCCGACTTTGACAGGCACCTCAAGCCTTTTCCTTTTATTTGTTGACATATTTTTGCATTCCGCATGTGTGTTTACCGCCTTAAAGGTTACCCGTACAGTCGTATGTCGTACCAGACTTTACGAGTTCAAAGCAAAGAGCCTAATCGTGTTAAGTACATTAGTATTATTAACGCTTTTCGCCTGTAAACCCGTTATTATAAATATTTTCAGTACTGTCGTTCAGTACGGATAAAGGAGGGTCGCGGGCATTTGAATAACAAACATTTTACCGAGGTTTCTTATATTACAGCGGTAAAGTAAACCTGTTTAAAAATCGCTCCTGAAAATAAGAAGCACTGTCTTTAATAGCGGCGGACAAATATGTACTAGCTATGTATATAGACTACCTCAATACGGCTGTCTTTATTGACAAATGCACGCAATACATCTATGTAATTATCAACAAGTCTATTGCTAATTAAAAACTAACACACTTCTAATTTATCGTACCTATACTGCTATTTATCCAAGGACAGGCTTTTATAAAAGCATTTTTCGTTCTTACTGCTTTTACACACGAATAAGTCTAGTCAAGTTTAAAAAGCTTGCCATTTTTATTCTCATTTTTAACTCTAATATTAAAATGATTAGACATTGTCTTCTATTCTAATTTTGTACCGCGGCGTACCAACTAAAAGTTGCAGTGTAGCGGCGAAAATCATAAAACGTGCAAACCATAAAACTGACGGAAATGGTTTACAGCACGCGAGAAGGATGCGAGCTATTCCACGGAGCTTTTCCATTTCACATGATTGCATATTATATTTCATCGTCAGCTCTTCCCGGGCTTGGAATCAGGAAATTGTTGTAAACTGTCGGGTAAGAAACTATTTCCACCTACGCATATAGCAGTAACCACCAACATTATGATAAAAATAAACGCCTTTCTGTACTTAGATTACTGAACCCTACAAGTAAACAACCATAAGTCAGATTTTCATGGATCTGAACTTACATGCGACGGTTGTTAGAATAATTATCCTCCTGTATATGTAGGTGTTACACTTTTACATTACCAACCGCACAATAACAGCGCATATAAAACGTGTTGTCATGAACCTTGAGTTTACCGAGGCGCACCCGAGAATGTTACTAACAAAGACACATTTTCCTAATACCAAATAGCTAGGTACCGAGAACTTTACATCTTAGTGCAAAGAGTTCAAAATACAATGGAAATAAGACGTGGAGAATGGCATGGGATCGTGGGAACTGGAGGGAGCCGACGCAATTTCTGAAAAACGTGACAGAGGTCATAAAAAAGGACATTGTTGTGCCGGTGACGGGTGCGTGCAAGGCGCGCGTGGAATTACCTCACACTGCTCACCTATATTTCGGCAGTTGCATGTTTTGATAATTGAGCCACCCTTTTATAATTTCAACGTGAATTATTTAGCAACTAGTACACATTTAAACTGATTACAATGACTATATTGGCCCCTATGTGTTTGTGTCAGACAGCATCGAACATATAATTTTTAGTATACCTTTCATGAATGGATGCACATTTGTTTCAAAATTATTGTTGGAAATATCTGAGCACTTGGTCCCAAAATATTTACTGTACGATCTCCACATTTACTAAACAAGTGTACATATATATTATGTTTGTGTTTTTTCCAGTCCGTGGGCACGCGGAGGTGCGCGTGGAGTTACAAATGGAGCGGTGGGCGGCGCGCGGCGGCTCGGTGCGGCTCCGCTGCGTGCACGACGTGCCGCCGCATCTCCTCGACAAAGTGGTGTTCCTGCGCCACGGCACCAAAATCTTCCAGTACATTAGGGACCGGAAACCGCCTTATAGAAACTTTACCACGCCCGGAGCCGTGCTCAACGTAAGTGAATAATGCACATTTTCCAACGATCCTGTTAGCTATAACACAAGAGCTCTCGGCCTGAATAGCCGCGAATAAAATTGTTATTTCGCTTTCTTAAGACGTGTAATTTAAAACTGGGAGTGTATTGCTTTTGTGTAGTAACGTGCTCACACCACGAGTCTATACATCAGCGTTTTAACGTCCTATTTATTTCGTAGCAACGCGTTTTCCGAAATGAGAAATGCAACATAGCATGGCTACATTGTTTATCAGTCGCACTCATCATCACTCAATGTCGTAGTTGTTTGTTGCGGAGCGTCATCTCTAAGGAGCCGCTGCGACTGTCTGTAATGCATATTTATGACATTACCTCATGTAACGCCAGTCGCTCTGATCTGCAAAGCTTCCACTCAGTCACAATAATGAACACACTCGCACCAAAGCGTACATTTTGCATGAACGGCGCGGAGCCCGGCCAAACAAAGGTAACAGTAAACTAGCCGTACGCCTAATTAATCGACTGGGGGCTACGTCAATTTTGTGAGAGGATTGCATACCTACTCCTTTTCATGAAGTCTTTTATTGTTGTAGGCACAGGTTGTAGGTAAGTAAGACAGAGCCGTTTTAAAGCTTGTATTTCATGCACAATAACGAAACCGCAATCAATTATAAACACAACTAATGACGTTTGAAACTCGGGTTTCTAAAACTGTTCGCTCAAGTAACATTAGCTAACAAAATCTTTCAGAAATGCTATATAATATTTGTATACCCCTTTTTTTTTTTTTTTTTTTCCGGATGGGAAATCATCAAATGACCCCCCCCCCCGCTCTGGGCGGAGCGGAAGGGAGTGTCAGACTTGTACTGACTAAAACCCACCCATGTTCCTTCTTTGCCTTTGTGTTCCAGGGCCACGGTATCTCTTTCGAACAGTCCCGCAGCCCTGGATTTGTATACCCCTCCTTAGTCGAATGTAAAATAACTACAAACCGACCTCCGTTTTAAAATAGTAGTTAAAAGTATATTTAATGGTAAAACAATTAACATTACCGGACATGAAAGCCATGAAAATGCGTCTACACTTCAGTGTACAGTGACCCTTACAATTACCACGTTTTAACTGTATTCACGTGAAATTTCGTTGAAAAAGTTCTTACCTTACTCATTGCACTATTATTTAACTCACTTAGCAACTTAATTAATTAGTTTATGCAAGTTTCAGACTAACAAATGGGCACTTTGAGCTAGATACGTGTTGAACCCCCACATAAGTGCAATATTCTAAACAATGGTTATTTTTGTTCTAAACTTTAACTGTGGTTTGTATGAAAATTTATTTGCAGCACGAGTGTGGTTGGAGACTATTTTTACGTAGCAACAGGGTTGTGAAACTAGTGTGTTGCAGAACTTGCAACTTTAGGGAAAAGTCCATGCATTATAAAAAAAGGAAGAGTGGCTTGAAAAAGACAGATTTTTATTTGCCGGTTCCTCGCCCAGAAACAGACGATAATTTATTTATATTCGGCTTTGCTTGATTATAGAGCACTTAGCGCGAGTTGGACCGGAGACGGAAGAAAAATTAAACTTTTTCTACATAGGCCACCGCCATGAAACTTAAAAAGTTTACTGACAAAAAAATGTACTTTCCGGTCGCGCAAACCGTCATAGTATTTTACAAGTTGTGCAAATAGATATGACACATTTTAGAGTCTCATTTCTATTCGAGGGGCTAAATATTACGTTTTAGCAATAACTATAAAAACCCTAAAACCTTAGGTAAACTTTATAATGGTCCACTTGAAAGACAGTTAAGGCTGCTATTAACTTCTATTGTTATTATTTCGATAAATATATGTTGATTTTCAATAGAAAATGAACGTACTAACGTACGTGAATGATTTTATAAGTTAGAGCTACGATGTTAAACAAAGTTCTGCCTTGATTTAACTTCACTGGACTCCCACAGTGTCGTGACCGATGAGAATCTAATTGGAAGTCGAGGAGCAACGCTTGCTTGCCTAGCCTAGTTTAGGAAGCTCTCTATTTATCGAGCTCTGTTTATGGTGCGTCCATTCCAGGAACTGTCTCGCATCATGTTACCACAGATAACAAAACAACATCATGCATCAAGAGTGCCAACACTGACATAACGTCACGTGCAGAGATTGAAACAACATCCCGTAAATATGTAGGTGAGGTATAGTGATTTACTTATCCATTGCGCCGCAAATAGAGGGCATATCAAAACGTTTTTGTTTCAAACTCACATAAAAGTTTCCCGAGCGGATATGACTGAATTAATCTCGCCAGCTGGATCGATGAGCTGGAATTAAACCGGTGACAGTATTTGATTGCAATATTTCGAAATGTTAAAACGGAAAACATTTTAATCACTGCCAGCGTAGATTTTGTGTGAGCTACAACCGCCAATTATGAGCCGCGCTACATTTATTGACGTGTAAGATTTAATTAAAACATTTTAATATGAAATGTAGATATGCTTAATTCATAACAAACCTATATTCTGATAAAACGATCTCATTAACGTTGTTAACGTGACGTAATAAAGTTTAAATTAATGGTCTTAATGATTTTTTAACTAACAAATTGAAAAGTATACTTTTCTACGGGTAGGTTAGGTAAAAACAAAAAAAAAAACTTTATCAAAATCGGTTCATCCGTTCAGGAGCTATGATGCTACAGGCAGACACACAGATGCACATTATACACACTTCAAACTCACACCCCTCTTTTTTGGTCGGGGTTTAAATACTAAAACTGACTTAGTAGTGAATCACCCCGCGAACCTTTATCTTCAGACAGATAAGATTAGTAAACCATCGACAACATAATACAAAAAAAAAACAACTATCGTATCTAATCGTGGCTGCCCCTTATCTAAATTTTATCTAGGTATACTTTATCTGTCTACAAAACATAAATAGAAACGAAAGTAATGTAACTTGACCGCCATTAGCAGGTCTCGCTACTTTCTGATCCTTCTAAGACCGTGCTTACACAATATCATAAGCGTATTACTCCAGATTACACCGAGTATACTTTTCACTTTCTGCAATGATCCTGAATACGTGAACGTACCACGAAAATGTACAGACGTAGGTGCTAGTTGGGTAATGGCTCGGGCGGAGTTAATTTTCAGGTCAACGTTACCTTAGGGTTACCACACGCTTCGACTTTAGTTAGATTTGCTCCTGGAATAGGGAAGTGCTGGCTGGTTCGTTTATTTTGGTGTTTAACTTGGGTTAAAGTTAACAGCGGTTATTATTATGTAGGGAGGTTAATAAATACAATGTAATGTGATAAGACGATAAAGTAGATATTGATGAGTAACAAGTAATTGTTTTTCTTTTTGAGACCACTTTTAAACTCTCATTGCTGGATAAAGTGAAGTCTCCTCTCTCCTAGTCCCTCTAGGACAATAGTGCATATCCTTAAATATATATAATGTATTGGCACAGAAAAGCAATCTTCGAAAACAATATGATATGTGAGCAGAATAATTTACAAGAGCCAATCAAAAAACTCAATTAATTACCGAGTCGATAACCGTAACCTGAAATTTTCAGTAATTATTCAGTGTAAATGGAAACTTCATATTGAAAATAATATGATTATACATCGTGTAAAGAACCTCGTGACATAAACTTTTACCACAGATTCAGTACTAGATTGTAGACTTTTGTCTGTTACTAAAGAAATCATAATATTTTCCATACGTAAGTACAATATCTACACGGTTAAAATGTATGGTGCAGCAGTTTTTTTAATTTATAAATGACGAATTTAATTTTATAACGAAGACCCTAATAGCGAATATCTAATAATGGAGTTCCATTTTTTATCACCTGATGTAGGTTTTAGTGAAACAAGGAGTTTATTAACGCACATTATGCAGGTATATTGTCACGATAGCCTCCCCTATCAGCGATAACTGGTTGTGGCCGTACCCACCAATTGATGTTGGGTCAAGATAACGCCGATGCATAAATAATGGCAGGTCGCTAGCCATCGCCGGAACTGTAAGGTTAACTCACACTACAGCCTCGTATCTACAGGTATGACCTACCCGCAAAGCAATGGGATACTATCCCTATACTCTTTGTACAGACGCCAGCAAATCAAGCTACCCGAAACTCAAATTTTTCCAATTAACCTTGAACCTAATTCTTTAGCGTTAAAGTTGAAAATCTATTAAAGAAATTTGACAGATTGCAGTAGCTTGAGTGCTGGCGTCTGTACGTAGAAAATCAAATCTAGGCTCTAGGTTTTCAAGAACATCTAACGAGGAGAAATTCCAAATGGAAAAGCCCACTTTGCCAAACCAAATCAAGGAAATCTATCTTTTGCCTATATGGAGATATCGAAATAGACAAAGCAAAACAATGCTCATAAACCCTCCTAGCAATTAATAGACACGTGAGTTTCCAGAAACCGTTTTCCGAAACAAATAGAAAAAACCATGGCCACCGTACAGGAAAGTTTTCCTCGGGCGGCTTTTCGCTAGTTCACCGTCTAATTGTATAGATGTTAATGAATTAAATGCTTTTCTGTAGACGAATCAAGCGAACCAGTCGGGGCATTGTTCACTTATCCTATGAAAGACATTCGCTGATTTATTTGGTTTAATGGTGTGAGCAATTTGGCGCTTATTAATATTCTTTCAAAGATTGGTCCTTAACAACTCTGGAAAGAGAGTTAGAAGGAAGTTAGAGAAGCTTTTGCCCAGCAGTGGGACAACACGTGTTAAAAAAATACACTTTTGAAGTATCTATACTTTAATTCTTTATTTAAATCCTT
The DNA here is from genome assembly GCA_910589295.1 of Noctua janthe. Classification (NCBI taxonomy): domain Eukaryota; kingdom Metazoa; phylum Arthropoda; class Insecta; order Lepidoptera; family Noctuidae; genus Noctua; species Noctua janthe. The sequence continues at coordinate 9,656,007 of OU342561.1, forward strand.
CAAAGCTCTTTTTGTGAATGAGTTCGATTCAATTCAATTAATTTATTCGTCCAGTGATAATTCTACTACTGCCATCTATTCCCATATATGGCTACCTGTCTGCCTCTAGTGTTTCTGATAAAAGGTCAAAGAGTTGATCACTTGCCCTGGGGATCTAAAATGACCACTTTCAGCAATTCCTCTAAAAGTAATTCATATTCCGAATTGCCAGCAGATCATTAGCAATTCTTCTAATTTTAGTAAAATGGTGACACATAGTAGAAGAATCATACTCAAAGCAATTCATATCAGAATCATATTTGTTGTAAATGTTGCCACGTGAAAAAAACAAAGACCGTATTTTTACCAGGTATTTTTTCTTTTCAGATTTTATTAATACAATAAGTGTTTTTTACAAAACACTTATTGTATTAATAAAATCTTTTGCATTTCAATGATTTAAACATATTTTCATTAAATGAGAATTATGGCACAGTTAAAAGACTCCAAATAAGGCCTTAGAAAGGGAATTCATAATGATAAAGATTGACTTTTTTAGCCTAGCAACATGCGCATAGATGTCTATATCCTTGACGGAGATGATTTTTAGTTTTTGATGTAGGTACATTAATAAAGGTGGTCAATGGGTACCTGCATATTTCTTGCATCTAATTCTATAAGTGACCTACTAGGATAAACTAGTATCCGAAAGCCTGGAGCATTGTGCACGGTATATAGCAGTAGGCTCGCCTTCTATTAAAATAATGTAGGCATTACTTACAAATGCAGCATAAGTAGGCGCAAAATAAGATCAGTCAAATAAAAGAAAAAGGAGTGACTAATAATTGATTACTTATTCATTAACATTATAAGACACATATTCGGTTACTCAAGATTAAGGCACGTAGATAGTTGAAAGTTCACACACAAAATGATTGTCTGTTTATCCCACTTATGTAGATAAATAAGATAAAATTATTCCGACGACGATTTGTCCTGACCGATCTCAGTCGGCAGGTTTCTTGTAACTCATTGACTTCGGTTGGTATGTTCCATCATTAGAAAATCTCATGGAAATGGAATCAACAAGCACCAACAAAATCCGAATGGCATAGGCAAATCGTACTTCGTTAATAAAACACAAGTTGCTGTTCAGTAACTGAATTAATCGAAAGTCCAAGTCTAAAACAAAGATTTCAGTTGAAAGCTCAATAATATGAGACGAAACAGAAAATTATTTTCAAGCAAAAATGCTAGTTGTCAATTTGACATTGAAATGAGTAGACAAGTGTTTTTTTTATTTGAGGAATCGGTGGTTTCGATATATGGTTTATGGAAAAGAGTATTTAATCTAGTTTAAAATGTCTATTAAAGTTAAAACTATGTAGAACTTTTAAAATCAATAGATATCTTTTATTTGCCCTTGCGTATTTTACACGTAAATAAGGTACCCTTACTTTGCGTGTAAATTCAATAAATTATTAGACTCTTTTTTGTTGTAACCTCTTTTTTAGATGTTATTTTCTTGTCCCAGCAATTTTTTTACCTGTGTCCATTTCGTTAAGTCCAAAATATTATTAATTGTTGTGTGTTGTTTTGTTATTTTTTCAATATTTCTTTACAAAATCTGTAAAATGAATTGTAAGATGTTGCTCTTGACAATCTTCTTATGATTCTGCTAAATGACAGCAAATTCTACGAATCTCCATACAAAACTGTCAGACAGATGAATTCCGTGATATGAATTGGACGCAGTTCATATTATGAATTGGACGCAGTTCATATTATGAATTGTCAATCTGTGACCATTTTAGGAATTGTAACGTGATTCATATTATAATTCTGCCAAAGTGGCCATTTTAGACCCTCAGAATCTGCTAAATGACAGCAAAGCAATTCATATTAAGTGGACCACTTTACGAATCTCCATACAAAACTGTCAGACAGATGATTTGCTTGATATGAATTGGACGCAGTTCATATTATGAATTGTCAATTTGTGACCATTTTGAGAATAGTAAAGTGATTCATATTATTTTCCAATTATGATTCTGACAAAGTGGCCATTTTAGACCCGCTGTTCATCTGTTGGGCTACCACAACTCTCTAATAAAATAAAAATAAAGTTAAGTGCTGTGAATATTAACAGCCAGTATTTTAGAACGCCATAAATAATATATAAAAGTATGCAAATAAAATAAAATGAAAACTCCTCGGTGAAATGTAGGCGTGATACAAGTTGTTTTACAACCGTAGAGAACACTTCCCAAGTTTCATTTTCTCATTATTGAATAATATTTTCCCGCAGCTTTCGTAGGGTTGTTTCACTCCCACAAACTTAAGTTTTAAATGTAATTTTCGACGCTTATCTTTGAAATTAGATACTGAGCTGTGTTATAGTTAATTCAACTTTGGAACTCATTTTATTATGGGGGACTAAATCGACTTTTTATCTACTTATTTAGAAGTGTTAGTACACTCTCAAGAATGTCCGCTACTAATGTATTATTACACATAATCTTTACACACTCGTATAAAAGAAAAATGCGCAAAAAGCTAAATAACACCTACCCAAATATGCTTTTATACGTGAAATTTGTTCATAATACCCAGACTATGATATACCACATAGAGACCTCGCATAAAGTTATAATAATAAAGACTATAACGTGTGCCGACAGCAGGCAGTATGCACCTAATGTAAAAGCGCACTTAAATTAATTCGACATGCCTGAGGTAGGTTGCATTGCATGCACATTGCTCGTTCCATTCCACCGCAGGAGGGCGTAACAGGTCGAGCTCACTACCAGGTCAATCTAGCGAATTGTGAATATCCAAGTGAATTGTCCGAACTGAAGGGCTAACTGGCTAAGTCGAGGTTACGGGCTCGGAATCCCATTGATATTTCCGATACAAGCCTACCATTGCTCCTCTCGACGTATATTGATGTCGCATTTAAAATAGAGATGAAATGTTCAAATTAATTAATAATACAGATGTTGAATAAATAATAGTTAACCTGAACATTAATGCGACCACGAAACGGTACATTTGTATAACATTTAAATACGTTCAAAGCTTTTCATTTTGTTATTACGTCCTTTGTGTGGGCCGGATGATGTACAATTATGCAGGTAGGTACGAACTCAATATTTATCAATAATAAAACGAACAAAATAGCGATAATTATATACCCTGCATAATCCATTTAGCACACGGGAAAATATTTACTTACTTACCGATGAAAAAATATTTGAAATCATTCTACGAGGAACGACCGGGCGACGTCGGCAAACAAGAATCCAACGCCAAGCTTTGCTCAAGCTCACCGAGTCACCGGGAAATCGATTACTTGGCCCGAATAACTACTTACTTACGTATTCCACAATCCTTATTCTATTCAAACACCTAATCATAATAAGTACCTGCCCACTTGTTGAGCCATCCTTGTCGTAAGCGTGAATATTTTCGTGTAGGCACCTCTTACCTTAATGACATTCATCTTTTTGAACGGCCACAACAAACCCGAAAGGTCGTCAAGTTCAACCTATGTATTTGCGAGATTTCTCGTAAAGAGAGATTTCTTTAGAAAATAAGCAGTGCTTTTAAACACTTTAGTGGTATCTAGATATATCCTTTCTTTCTTTATAAATGTATTTTCTTTCTTTCTTTTTTTCTTTATCGTGTTAGTGCCTAACCTCTTATAAGTTTTATGCCGCCCATGGGCCTCTGACGTGGCTTTACATACCGTCGAGAAATATCTCTCAGGCATGCTGGTTTCCTCACGATGCTTTCCTTCAAACCATCTCAAGTGAAAATTATACAATACACACATGAATCCGAAAACACCTATAAGTGGTCACACCACTAGACCATCACTGCTTACCTCTTAGATGTATTCATTTATGTTTAGAATCTCACTGCATCTCCGTTAGCGCGAATAAAAAAATCAAGGATAAAGAAATCTACCTTCTAATCTACAGGTGTACCAGAAGGTGCGGTCATATTTCAGGGTGTGATTCAGACCATCAAACTGAACAACTTTCTCCATGGGATCACAATACAAATCGAGAAAAAATAATCAACTGTCCAGTACAAAATTGTATTACTTTTGTGTACGTTAAGTTTAGATTAAGCACTGTACTTGTGAAAAATGTACATATTTGAGTGGATAAACATTATTATAATATTATATTATACTCCCAAGTCACGATCGTTAATTAAAATACTGTATGAGAAAGCAACAGGCAACATTGTTCGCGGTTAAACATTAAATACCGATACTATTTCAACAAAATGCCTCACTAACAACGACCTCGTATTGTAACAAAAGGCACTATTCTATTAAAATTCAGTGAGCGTCTTTGTTTGAAACTAATTGACTTGTTTGTTTCATTTCAGATCGCCTTAGCTACGGAAAACTCTATAATCCTGCAGAACTTGGATTTCGCAGCGAGTGGCAGCTACTCGTGTGAGGTGTCGCTCGATACACCTATATTCACTAAAGCTTCTACCGAAAAACAACTCACTGTATTCCGTAAGTTTATATTTGACTGTTGTTTTACTTACGTAATCCGATTTATTGGGGTTTAAAAAGATATCAATCAGTTTTTATCAATCTTTATGCAGTCATATGATTCATTTTATTGAACATTGAACAAGGTGACGCTGACAGTGATGCATTGGAATACGAGTAAATAAAATCCGCAATAAAATATTTTTAGAATTTATGTTATCACGACTACAGTCACAAAATTCAGAATTAATTTCAAGAAACTTATCTAAAAGTTGAAAATAAATATAAAAAAATGACTACGCAAGATTCCCCTCCTCGTTCAAATACTTAACAAAAACGTATCCCAATTATTAGCAGTACTATACTTCAACTTCTGCACGAAAATCCCGGATACAACTTCACAGATACTAATTAGACACATCTGTTTCCCTCACCATTATTTTCGTAGCCACGTAGACCTTGCTACGAAAAGCAAGTAGCTCCGTAGCTTCCTCAAATTGAGCAAACAATTGAACGTCAACGCATCGAGCCTTCAAACTGCGCCGACAAATCTCCTATTTACTTACTATAAACCACGTACGAACTACGATCGATTTTGGCCTGAAATAAACGAACACTGAATGCGCTTAAAGAACTATTTGTAGCTTTTACACTATTTTCCCATTTAGTGCCTGCTTGGCGACTAATTTAAGAGCAGAGATTAATGTTATTAAAATTTCCCCGTATTTCTGTCAACCATCTAATGTTGACTGGCAGAATGACATTTTAATTAATTATTCTTACCACTAATTATATTTAGTGTGACGTGCAAGCAGGCCGTTTCTCCGATTCGGAAGTAATTAGTTAAGCTCGGTTCTATGAAATATTCAGTCACAGGAACCGAACAGATGAAACCATTAAACCTAGTCTAATATAAACCGTACGTGTATGAAAACTGTCAGAAACAACATTTAACGACCTCATTAATTCCATGGAAAATTAAATCGACAGTAAAAAACAGTCGTACATCCAGCTCTGTTAGATACATTAAACTGCGACTGCACGTAGCCCAACTCCGACAGTCACCATTCATTTGAATGAGAGATAAACTTAATCTGTATTTTCAATTGTTTTCCCTAAACTGAATACAAATAAAACAGGACCCATGCTCCTAAAGGATAGCGCCTATAAGAGTATCCATTTACTGCCCAAAACATCATCATTAGCGATCTATTAGAATGCACGATGAAGGCCGGCCGGCGCGGCGCGTGCGACGCATACCAAACAAGATAACACGCACCATTAAATCTGACAACACAAATATCGTACAACTTTGAACCTTATACCTTTAGCTAATAAGCTAAAGTTAAACACACGGGACAGTCAAGCAATCCAGCCTGAAAGATACGAATAGCTGAATGGAATGGAGCTATTTCGAATCAGAAATGGTAGGTTGATTAGGTTTTGAAATTGCTTTCACCGAATGGAGCAAATTCGGTGAGCTCTGACTTGAATAAATGCCGCGTCGGCAAGACAAATGCCGCAAGTAAATGGGTCCTGCAAGCTGCACAATTTTGAATGAGTGCTCACATTGCTCAACCACCCTTCAAATTATGTTTCTTATTCTCCGAGCGTAATGCAAATAAAATATCACTTTGCACGTTTTCTTTTGTAAACATTGTTGAAATTATTGTTCTCTTTCGTGAAGAAATGTATGTTGGTTATTTCTCCTCTCCGATCATTTATCAAGCCCGGGTCGAGCAACAAATATCTCGGTCTCGTTTTTATTGAGGAGAATCCGTTTCCGTTCCCTGATACTTTATACGTATGTGTCTGTAAGGTAACCCAGATAATATATTATGTAGCTCCCATGTTGCTAAATTTAAGGTTACATGGCCAAACAGTATTGGCCTAATTCCCTGAACAAGGCTTAAATAAATAGGAGTTATAAACTATACTGTGTAGATTATAGAAGTCACCTTTCCTCGGTAGGTACCGGGGGTATTGAAAAATATCGAGCGTTGGATAGCCGGTGAAACCGCAGACCCCAAATTGTCCGTAATTTGGAACCCTGCTACGTAATAAATGATTAATCGAGCACTGAAAAGGTTCGGGAAGGAAATGCCTCAACCAATGGTAGTAAATCAACAGCTATTACAGGTGAAAGTGAACAACGAGAATGTTACTCAGTGGTTCTGAAAAATGAGACCAAAAAGTAGAGGAAAATCGCCTAATCGGTTAAGTGCTTTCCTGAAATAAATAGTGTATCATGTCTTTCTACATATCCACTCCTAATCTCTTGTTTTGTTTCGCATCATTTAGTGATTATTTATAATTTTTATATCTCTAGTAATTTATAGCTAGCAAAAGAACGGAAAACAGAAATAAATTTATTTTTACACGATATACTTCCTTGTATTGTATTTCTTGCAACTTTTTAATGACTCATTCATAATAATGACCCAAAATAAATGAAGAAAGAAAATTTTTGTGTAGGCTCTGTTGACGTGGTGATTTCGGTTGATTTCTGCAAATCGAATAAATTGGAACTAATGCTTTGGTTTACTAACTCAACCACTAATAACCCTCCTTTTGGGCTTTGCCGCAGTCGGGTAGAAATAATGAGCCTCCCTTCTTTTAAACATTTATCATTCTTAGTTAGCTACCTACAATTTTCTTTTTTTGTTTTTTTTTTTTTATAGAGGGTTTGATCAAACTACCTACAGTTTTAAATTAGTTTTGTACGGACTCTTTAGATAAGGATGTTATTTGTAAACAAAGAAAATAAAATAATTTCTCGTAATTAATAATGCTACTTAAACCAAGGTTTTTTCTGGATAATTGCATTTAAATAAATACACCAACGTTACCTGATTGGATAGGGAAATTCCCATTTGAAAATGATTGTCTCATAAATATTCTAGATTCTATAATCAATTACTTGAACGTAATAAATGCGTAAATACGTGTTAATCCCAAGATTATTAGATATAATGCTTCTGCTTAAGTTCCACCCTAATTACATAGCATGTGCAAAAATAACAATGAATTAATCGAGAGTGTTAATCCTTTTAAAATAAGGGTAATAAAATCATTATCAGCTTACTTGTAATTTATCAGCTTTAGTTAAAATTACAAACAGATAAAGGTTAACTGTGTGTAGTATATAAGTCCGAGTGCTGAGCGAGCACAACAGAAGTCAATAATGCGCGCCTTTCTAGTCATCTGTCTATTGTTTATTCATTCCGCGTGGACCAACGATACAGCGGGAGAGGAGACGTTAGGATGGCATCAGACAGTTGGCATCAAAAATGCTCAAAGTATAAAACTAACTGAAGAGGCAACGCGAAACGGTCGTATCGTCGGAGGAGCTGTAGCTCCGATCTACGCTCACCCTTACCTGGCCGGTCTACTCATCGACATCGTTGGCTTAACTTCACCATCGGCGTGCGGAGGATCACTTCTATCTTCAAGCAGAATCTTGACGGCAGCTCACTGCTGGTTCGACGGACGAAATCAAGCACACCGAATCACTGTAGTCCTGGGTTCACAATTCCTGTTCCATGGAGGAGTCCGAGTTCCTGCATCTGCGATTGCTATTTTCCCAACATATGATTCGAGAACATTCGCTAACGATATTGCTATGCTATATTTACCAGTTCATGTTCCTCTCTCTGGTGAAATCCAGCCGATAGCATTGCCGACTGGGGCGCTCTTGGAAATGGACTACGTGAAACAGCAAGTCACTGCCGCCGGGTATGGAAGGTACTCGGACGTGACCAATCCCACTACAAACACCATGGCTAGAAATGTTTTGCTGGAAGTGATCCCATTAGAGAAATGCCGGACTTTCTACGGTCACCTGGTACAAGACTCGAACATATGCACAAATGGCTACGGAGGAGTTGGTATTTGCCAAGGCGACTCAGGCGGACCTTTGACGATGAATGTTCAAGGACAACAAGTGTTGATTGGCGTGAGTTCATTTGTGGCACTTGATGGATGTGAATTAGAATATCCTTCAGCCTTCGCAAGAGTCAGCAGTTACATCGACTGGATACGCATACAGTTGTAACTTCAACACTGGCTTGGTCTCTCTAGACGACGTTTTTTAGATCATTCTAGACAGATCGTTTAGTAACATAGAAGGAGTTGTTATAAAACAAGACAGTGTGACAATTGTATACAATTTGTGCAACGTACAGACTCAGTTTTAAAATAGAAATAAGATTTAAACGCGTACTTAATTAATTACTTAATTCTATGAATCATGTGCATGTTAATAATAAAAGGAAGGAATATGTTGTACCTTCAGAACTTCAAAAGTTCCAACAATCTACATTGTACTAGATAATTTTAGAATTTAAGAGCACTTTAAATATTCAATGAAAATGTTAACATTACGTGTTTTATTAATTTGAACGAAAGTGCAAGCAAATGTATAGAATCACTTTAATCAAATTGAAATAATTTTAAAAAGTTTGTAAAGTCGGTTCGTAAGATAAAGCGCTGCGCCACCAGCCAAATATCAGAGATCTCTATCAATTGGCGCCAAAGAGCAGACACGAGACGTAATAAAATGTTCAATGTTTAAATTTCGAACCACTCTTTTATTTTACCGCGTTTTTCTCAATTTACTCGAGCATTCTCCAGAAGTGATGCATAAGTCCGTTCAGTTTTGGTTAGCCTTTACTATCCTACCTTAAGCGTAAAGAAACTATCTCCAAGGACCACTTCGTCAGAGCTTATACAAGCCATGAAATAAACCTATATCCACTGGGACTATCACGATATTCAGTCAGTGAACAATATGGAAACATTGGAATACTAAATTCTACGCTTGGAACAGTATTTTAAGCGGATAATCGTTATAGGCAAAAGTTTGCCAATAAATTGTACCCGATCACCTATCGATAGTTTACCTGGTTTTTTTTTCATGTGTAGAAACTACAGTCTTTCCTTTTCCTACCTTCGGTGGAGAAAGGTGTTTAACCTTTGAATGCTCCAGAAAATTTAATAGATCAGATTCGTATAATAAAATCGGCAATAGGCCATCACAAAACGGGGACAAAGAGACCTTGTTCCGGGAAATTCGTTAATGGATGACAAAGAACTCGTAAATTATTAATTATCTATTCGTGTAATCTAAATATTCATGACATTTTGTTTGTATTATGCAAGGGATGAAATGGTGTGTTGGTGGATATTCGTTTGTGGCTAAGTATTGTTCGCTCACAACAATATGCGCTCCGTTGTGGGCAGGGATTACATCGGCCTTTATTGTACTTACTAGATAAACAGGATTAGCGTAAAATATTGAGATTAATGTCACTATTGTACGATACTGGCAAAATAATGAGACATGGCTAATCTGTAGGGACACAATGATCGATCTGCTTTGTTTCCGCGTCAAAGTCGTAACTTTAACCGTTGTGGGTAATTTTCCACTTCAAAAGCCCTTGTTTTAGAAAGCTTGTAAACGGTAATTTTTTCGGCCAAGATGCTAAATTATGGGCAAAACTGTGAAATCTGCCTTACTGCCTTTCGAATTTCAGTACTAAACAGTAGATCCTTGCCAATTGAAAACTTAAGCATGATCATTAGTTGCTAGCTATCAGTGGCGAAGGTTCCATACAACTCTATTCCTACCGGCTTCCCTTTGAAAATTGTTACAGTCAGTATTCTATAGAAAAATAATATAATCACATTAAAGATACGTACTCCGGCTTACCTCTTACAAAAATTTACGCCTACGCTACTGCTGGCTATTTAATAAATTAAAACGATACTGAAACATTTGCAACAGAAAACACTTGTGCGCCACTTCATAATAAACACTGATTGAACCGCAGATCCCCAGAAGCACCACCCCAGAATCGACTTCCCGACGCGCTACCTCAGCTTCGGAGAAACGCTCCGGGCCAACTGCACGACGGCACCCGCTGTGCCAGCCCCACATATCACGTGGTTCATTAATGGAAGGAAGGTGGGTGTAACTACATTTATTTTAAACCCAGGGGACCCAAGTGGACTAGTTAGTGAAGAGATTACTCCTAAAAAGCGTGCTCCATCGTGGACCACGTTATTGCTTACCATCAGAGATAGTGCTCAAAGTATCGTCTATCAATATTAATTTAAAACAAACTAAGTATTTTTGATACTTTCTCTAGTAAAAGAAAAAAAACACGGTTGGTACCACGTAGTACGTGCTTCTAAATAAACTCGTTAGTTTTACTATTCATTCGTGTTAAATAGGAACTTTATCTGTCTGCTATACATGATATCAGAGATTTAGAGTTTTACATACAACAAGTGCAACACCCAAAGTGTTTGTTAAACCTATTTGTCATTTATCATTTCTTAAAAAGTCTAAGGTCAATTCACACTGAACGGATAAATTTGCAAGCAATTTATACGACAATTTTACTTATTTTTGGGCGACTCGGTTGCGCAACTTTAAACACTAGTTTTATGGTCCTATTTTCAATGCAGCCAGTAAATTGTGAGAGGATTTTTCCACCAATGCCGAAAGCGCCTGCAACATAAATCTCAATATTCACGATCCCAACTAACATTGCTAAGACTTCTTTCTATCAACCAAATTGAATAAAGTCTCCAACATTTCTAGATGGACGAGTTGGTAGCCCACTCGCACAAGTTCCGCGTGCCAATGAGCGAACGCAACGGCCGGCGAGGGCTACAGAGGACCTTTGAGTATGACGCCGGGTTCAGCAGCCCTCCCCCGCTGCTGACCCTCACACATGCCTCGCACGTCGCCACTAGGCCGCCTGGCTGCATGTTGAAGGAAAATCAGGTGAGAGAAATGATGAATTCATTATGATAAAACTCAGTTACATTTCAGTAAACGTCAAAATGCGACAGTGAAAGACGACTATCAAACAATGGTCTTTTCAAATTGCAAGTATTCCTCTGTGATTGTCCTAATAGAGTCCCTGAGTATAATGGGTGTTAAAGTACCCTTAACAAAGCCGAAAGGGACTTTTACTCCCCGTCATTGCGGTAATTTCGTTATTGTAGACAATACCTGAGAACCTTCTAGTTACGGAGATATTGGGGGTCAATGTTTCAACTTTTTTACAAGATTTTTTTTAAATACAAGTTTTGATGTTACGTTACTCTAAATACCTCCACGACTCCCGCCCGTACTATTCAGTATATCCATCAGCACAATGTTTTGAGTGCGTTACAATGAGTTCTACCGTAAAACGTGATTTTTCACCCTTAAAAAACAAAGTCGTTTCCCAGCAATATTTTTTGCGTAAGTTACTTAGTTTGATGTACAGAATGCTTGGTTGACGGTTTCGTGAACGGTTCGTATTACACCTTGGATTATTACCAAGTTTAAATTATTCTTTTCCTTTTTCGTAATGCATTAAAAACCTGGACTAGGTATATGAGCTAAGTAATTTTAGTCACAGTAAGAAAAAAAAATACCTTACCGCAACTTATTGCTACCTTATTTTATAAGTGTTGTGGTATTTTAACAGTTTCAATCAAGTACACTAAGAAAAAGCTAATTAAATTCAGTCTAAAATGTCATGAAACATATTTTGTTTACATACATACATACCTAGGCTTACATTTAGATACGTTGGTGGGCGCAAGGAAATTACTTTTATGCAAATTAACCATTATGTTCGTACGTGCACGTCTGCCTACTGTCGGGAATACGTGAAAATACATGGAATATTTTTCCTTATTTACCTCAAATATACATGTTTGGAGAACTTCCATCTTAGTGCTTTTCCCCCCGAGGCAGTGAAAGCGGCGTCGGATGTCAAACGATCCCCGCGGTGAAATGTTGACATAGAACATCTTTTGTACATAAGTCAATCCTCAATCAATGTGTGTACTGATCTTAGATTTGTGATTTCGTCTATTGGGAATAGTTTAGGATTTTTTATGCCCTACTGAATTAAAAAATTTAAATTTTACTTTCTTCAAGCTACAATCAATTTTGTTAACTTCTAATTTTACGTAAGCTCCATTTAGATTGTTTTCTGTGGTAGTAACCGTATCTGACTATACTAAAGCAAAAAAACGAAATACGAATCTGCATCGTTTCGAAAATATTTTTCTAAAACAATAATTAACCAGCAATTTTATCTCTGCTTTGCAAAAAGCTCCACCTCTCTCTTTGTAAAAAAATAAATATTAACCAATAAAAAGTACATTATTATTCACAAAAACTTCTATTCTGTACATTTCCAGATGGGTGAAATAAAAGAACACGAAGAACTGAACGTCATTCATATGAGCAGTCGACACAAGAGTCGTAAGCCGAGCAAGAGGGATCTTTACGTGACCGTGTCGGAGCTCCAGATAGTGGCCACGGGGAGACTCGAGATTACCTGCGTCAGCACGATACCCGAGTTTAGGAGTATCGAGGACAAGTTCGCCGATGTCAGAAACGATACTGTTATAGGTGAGGCATTTAGCTCGTCTATTTTTATTTTATGTCAGTTATTTACTATACTTCTGTAATTAAAACTTCATAGAAAACTTTCAATTTAACTATTGTCATGCGGAATATTTTCTACACGCAACGGCTGTTGGCAATATATTAGTTTACTCTGATAATACACATTCTAGAACCCATATGGATTAATATCCCTTGAATAAATTAGTAGGTACGTAGGTACCTACCCAATATTATTGAATAGGTTAAAATTAAATTAAAAATTAGCTGTGAAAAAACTTGTTTAGAGAACCACAAACTATTTTCACACAGCTATCAACTTACAACTTATTTTTAATCTTCAAGAAACCAAACAATGTCCAAATGTTTTAAATTCAATTAATGCAAATTTTTTACTTGTTTTTTTTTAAATGCTTAAGCAACTGCAATCAAACACATTTCTTTCTAATTTAATGAATATAAATTTAAAAGAAAACATGAGTTGAGGAGCCAAGTTTGAGTGTTAAAATCATACACACTTTTTACTTGGTTTCTATATTAAGTGTGTAAGCAACTGGCCACAGGTGAACCAAAAAATATGAAAAGCCATTTATTTTTTCTTTTTATTTATTAATCGTCGAATCAAATAGCCACCCATATATTTTTTTTACCAATACTTTTGCTGTAATTATTCTTTTATTAAAACCTTTTTTAATAAGTGTAACAGATCTCAATTCAGAAGACAAGTTGTGTTATTTGTAAATTCGTATTCATTGGGAAACAAAGTTGAACAACACTTTTCCAGGAAAATGTTTTTGTGTAGCGGCATTAGATATTATTATGTAGTTATTTAATAGGTTCTAGGTCTAGTGGTCGCAAGCGTGCCTGCTGAGCATGAGGTCCTGGGTTCGATCCCCGGGTCGGGCAAAGAAATTGGGTTTTTCCATCAATAATTTCTCAGTAGCAGCCAAGGAGTCTGGATTTGTGCCATGTGATGGCAATGGGCTCGCCCCTATTACATGGAACTTAAACATAACTGGCGAAATATGTGTGTACTTTTAAGTACACCTCTGCCTTACCCTTCAGGAATTACAGCCGTGATGATAATGATATGTTAGCAACTGTTTCAAATACACAAGATATGTAAAAAATTTGTAACTGAAATCTTTCATGTAAAGTACTGAGATACCTAAGTTACATTACAGGGAGACAGTAAAATGTTATTCGAAAAGACCCAAATTATACTTTTTGCCAGAGAAAGATGTTTCTAATAGATATTTGATGTCATCATCATGTTGACCTACGGTTGGTTTTATTTTTTGTGACGACTGAAATAGCCTCGACCACTTTTTATTGGTACTAAAACGGACACGGTCATTGACTGATCATAAAGTATGTTTCTATTGAATAAACACACGATAACCACCTATAATAATGCAATATTTTTTATTTCTTTCCAGTTGATGTCATCAAGCCGGCAACATTATCCCAGCCTTCAGCCAACCTGACAACGGCAGATTCCAGCACATCAGGATCTTCAAAAAAGTCTAGAAACCGATTATCATCTCTAATGTGTATTATATTCATTTGCTTGCTCACAATTGCTTGATAGAGCAAGTCATTAAAATTAAATAATGGGCTGTGATAAAATATGTAGTATGTTCATATTATAACATAATATTAAACGCGCGTGAGTGAAAATGTGAATATACTAATCGTGTACAGGCACAAACAAATTGGATATAATTAGAAGGCCATACAAGACAAGGTTTCAATAAAACCTAATTAGTGGTGTGTTACGTTCGTTCGATGAGTCAAACATGAATCAGTAAATAGATACCCTCTAGCCCCTACCTATTACGAATTAACACGTTAAATTCAACTTCGAAACTTCAGTTTCATACAGATCGGAATTTCAAACTGGTACTTACCTTATCGGAGATCATTGTAGGACGTTGTCTACCGAGACTACATAGGTATTTTAAAGGAAGAGTTTCTAAAGTTAGGCATTATCAATGTCGACACAGACGAAAACCAAATGAATATTGCCATTGTTGTGCCTAGACATTTTCAAAGTCGCCAAAATAACATATCATCTCCGTGAGAGAACATTTTAGTGTAAGTAGTTTTAATATTTTTATTAGAATACCCAAGATACTTATTACTAAAGAAACCAAAGTGCTTATTTGTATAAATGTTGAGCTCTAGAATCAGAAACGTGATGAATGAGAATAAATCTAACTTTGGCTTAGTTGGCAACAGACTGTTCTTACTAGGTACTTATTTTTTCTTTTGTAATATATGTACAGGAGCAAAAAAATTAAGTACGAAAAATATTAAATTATGAATACCACCGCATCGTTCTTTTTTAGGTTTTGGCTTGATAGAAAATATAGCAAAAGCAAAGATTGACTGGTACAAAAAGCCTATGGCATTAATTCCGCCTCTGTACTTTGTTGAAGAGTTAAATAAATAAATAGCAACGGTTAATACTATTTTTTTGGCAATGGCCTTATGTTATAAACAAACCTATTGCCAATGCATTCAAGTGGGATCAATTTTAATTGTAAAGGATACATGTGTAGTTTTGTGTGAATAAAGTTTGCTAGGTACATAAACAAGAGCTGAACATCTTTTTTTTTCTTATTCATTCACAACAGCTGTCAGTTGTGAGTGGTCATCTCTTAGTTGCCACGGCTTATTAAATTTTTTTTTTTTTTTTAATTGGTTTTTTTGTCTTTACTATAGATATTTTTAACGTGCACATCTTACTACATCGTTCTCGCATATTGTACCATCTCAACAGGAATGATGTACCTACCCAAGGTTTTGTAACAAAATTCTGATTTAAAAGAGTGTCCATGGAGTTTCTTGCTCGTTATTCTCCATAGAGATCTAAAGATCTAGTGATCTTTTGCTTTGAAATGGGCTACTAAAGTACTTTCACAGTTATTATGCCTTGTGACTGGGACTAGCTTCATTTTATTGTTGTCTATATTTCGACAATTCAAAAGTGCCTGTAACTGGCCTACTTGATATAAATGCTTTGATTACGAACAATCTTTTTCCCAGGAGCTAATAATTTCGATATCCATTTCCTTGACTACCTAGTACCTACTCAGTTTCTTGCCAGTTTATAGATGACTTTCTATGAAACACGATGTAACACGACTAATGAATGCGTCCCTCTCAATTTAGTTCTTCCAATATAATCCTTACATATCTAATATTAAGAAAGCTTGTGAACCTAAAATGTAAATAGATATAAATACTTGGAATTAGAAGGATAATATTTATTATGTAAGTATCTAGGAAAAGGTTAAAGTGTACATAGGCAATTCACCACTACATATAAATAAATAGGTAGGTAGGTCGGTACTACAACAAGTACCTAGAAATAAGCTTATGTATTCAAGTTCAGAAGAATCTTTTACACATTACCAACATTGTGTTCGTCATAAAAATAAGTAATGATTATTTTACTTCATAAGTTAATAGACCACTATTAAGTCTGAGTATTGAAAATATAGTTCTATTTTCAATACGGAGGCTGAATACCCGATATTGAGATTACCTAATGTTAAAACATTTGCACGATAATCCATGCCTCTTAATAGTTATGAACATGAACTAAGCTAAAAACCTTCAGAGTATGTATATAGGTGGTACAGTAGACCGCACGTCGGAGGTAGGTATACAATTTGACCATGAGCTGCGACCTAGCGTAGCACGAATTCACAATGGAATGTGAGACCAGATTTTCCCCTCACTGACGTTCGGTCTGCTGTACCTTCGTTTAACAGCATTAATTTCTTGATTCAACATCGAAGGCTCCTTGACCGCATAGTACGCTTATTCACATTCAGCGTAAGATATCCCAATGGGATGCTGATGCTATGAATTGTAGTGTGCAGTCAAGCAGGAAACCCCAAAGATTGTTTTTAATATGCTGCCTCTACTTAAATAGTTAGATAGGAGCTTTTAAATAATTTTATCGACGATTCTAATAATGTAAATATTTAGTTATAATTACAATTTTTAATTTTAGAAACTGTAAATATTGGTTTTTACACTTGCAACATACCTAGGATTAATAGGTAAAATGAATTCTGAAAAAAATAAATAGGCTAAGTAGATATAGAGACCTGCCTACTAAATGAAAAGTAAACTAAATAGATAAGAATTCTAACTGTACATAGAAAAGAATTTACCTGAACTAAATGTACATCGTACTATCAGATCCAGAAATGTTTGTTTTCTCCACTTGATAGCCGTTATCAGGGCAGTAACATTGTAAGTGTGTCAATTAACACTGGGTCTGACAGTACCGAAGTGATTAACTTGAATGATTGTCATCAACGAAAGTACAGACGCCAGCACATTCAAGGTACTACAATCTGTCAAATTTCTTTAATAGGTTTTCAACTTTATCACTAAAGTATTAGGTTCAAGGTTGATTGGGAAAATTTGACAGTTTCGGGTAGCTTGATGGGTAGCTTGGCGTCTGTACCTACGTACGAATCATTCTCACTTACCCAGTAAAATTCAACTGAAAACTTGACCTTTATAAAACGAAACATATCAATTACCTGTCTTTCCTATTTTAATAACTAGTTAGTTACGAAAAATAATAAGATTTCAGAATTAGCGTATTTACACAAATCTCATGTCTTCTATAGGAATCTACAATTTAAAATATGCTGTACATAATAACAAAAATGTTACGAGTTTTAGTCCAATGAGTGAATTATAAAAAAACGTTATTTTATAACAGATCAAAATGCGATGTTTCATTGTTTTTAGTGTTAAGTACCAAAAATTTTGTAATTGACATCAAAATGTCGAGTTATAAATAGCGATAAAAATGATTTGATGAATTATAGTTTTTTACAATGTAACTTTATTAAAAGGACAGCTGTCAGAATGTAGGTACTTATTATAATTAAGCCGATAATTTTATTAACACTATGTCTTTTAAAGTTTAATTAAATTGGCCCTAATTAATACCCATATTTACAAAGCGTTAAATACTGACTGCATGAATATGCATTTATAATTATTTATTTCGATAATACGGCTAATATACAGCTCCTCCGAAGCTCTTCAGTTTAGCAGCTGTAATTTTAATAAAGTTACATTTTATGGACTATAGTACATAGTACCTACATAGTATCTGTTAAGTTTTTTCGGAGTTTATCCCTTCTTACTTTATGGGTTCTATACACAAGTGCATACCGTATTTACGTTCTATCAGTTGACAGCTATCAATTAGGATTTTCCTGCATCATTCATGCACTTGTGTAATAATGACCTGTACCATAACGGAGCGGCAGCAGTAAAATCACTACGTTTATGAAATGAACCGTAATTTTCATTTTTGTTGTGTAAATTATGTAGTCGAAGAGGTCCAATACAAATAATTATAATCAGTGATTGCACTGTCTGTACCTACCAATTTATTACTTTTTTAAACATAAGATGTTTTCATCATTCCCTGGCATCATGGTTCCCTGCATTAGTTTAGTGGCTTTACGATTGTCGCTTTGTCTATTTTGTACATACCTACAAAGTTTTCTATGATGTAAGATTGAATTTTATTGTTTCCATTAACATACTAAAACATACACATAATAATGAAATAAAATACTTACGAGAATTAAAACAACGGTAGTGTTAATTTTAATATTCATAATTCATAACCCTGAAGTCCCTCGTCTATGAGCAAGGAGCCTCGTTTAGAACATGGTAAAAAAGAAACGAGAAACGGTACTTGTAATATACCTCTTTATTTCAATAACAACTAAATAATAATATACAAATAATTTAAACGCTGAAAATAGAACATCTATAACACAGAGTTACATGGTGATAATTATCGCCTTTTATTAGGAATACATGATAGATAATAATAATTACAAACCTACACTATTATCATGATAAAAATCTCGATAGCCTACTAATGTGCAAGTTCATACATATTAACATTTTATACATGGTATATATGTAAAATGACATTTATGTGCATATTAAAAAAAATTGTAGGTACCTACGTACCTATTAATTTAAATTCACATACTTAATTGATTAAACCTATGCGTGCCTTTACCATAACAGAAGTCAAAGTTATCGAAACGTTTTATATTCGCCATTTATTAGGATATATCAAGTAAAATTCAAAATTGCATATCAGCATCAATATTTTAAACATTGCTGCCTGTGAGCACCATCCTTCTTTACACATTAAATATAAGCAGGTAAGCAACTGATTATAAACTATTATATCATACCCAAGGCAGCAAAAAAATAAAATAAAATAATGACTTAGGTTACCTAGAGTTCTAGACGAATAGTTATATTGAACATAATAAGTAGGTACTATATGACCTAATAAACCAATTCTTGTATAATAAACAATCTTATCGGCACGCAGCCTAAGATATTCCATCCATCTCTATTTGAAAAACAAAGCAAATCTAAACCCATTTATTTCCTTGGAATAAATCCAGCAAAAGTAACCAATAGTTGTTGTAGGCGTATAAAAAGCATGGATTTTTTATTTGACAAAGCGCTACGACATCTTGCTACATTACTAGACATTAATCTTATTTTATTATGAAGGCAACTGTTCCGGAAACTAAAGGTACAATTCCGAAGTCGCAAACCGCAATGGCAAAGCCACCGTCAAATCGTCAAGTCAGACCGCAGCAACGCTTTGTCTCTATTTGTACTTTCTCTATGGAAACGCATCCGAACATGAAGAAATTGCCGCCTGCTGCAGCAAATAGCAGCGAACAAGTCAAGGTTTGGAGTTACGGCCGCCTTCGAAATTCTACCTGGCCTAGGTTACAAATACATAGATACATGGAAATTAACACCTGTGTGGTTTAAAACCACAAGTAGATCATAGTATAATATCGGTTCGTTATAAAATGTATCGTGTGGCGTGTGTATTTAAATGGCCTTCATAATAAGTAATTATCCATTGTTTGCTACTCAACTTACTTAAATCCTTTGCAACAAATCAGTTTGGCAATAGTTAAACAGCTGTTCATCTTTAATATACTAATTTATCACATTTTGATATAGTTATAGATAGACATAAAATTATAAAAATAGACACTTAATAAATTGGCGGTAACATAATTAATAATATAATAGGTCTAGGCTGTCTTAAACTAAATTCGACTATTTTTAAGTTTCAAATACAGAAGCTTGCTAAAGCCTTCTGCATCATTGTCACCGACAGCATGGTAGCTTCTTGGTCAAAGATAGAATAGGAAGTAGGTATGGCTCTGTTCAAACTTTATGGCGGCTCGGAAGTTAGCTGCAAGTGACGGTCTGAGCAGGTACAACGGTTCAAGCTTTATGGCGTCTTGGAACATCTAACGTAAAGCTGCGCAGAACAGAATTTTAGGTAGCAGTGAGGCGTAGAGGACGTATTACCTTGACTGTATTAGGCGCAGACCGCTCGCATCTAACTTCCGAGACGCCATAAAGTTTGAAAATAACTATACCTTATCTGATTAATATTTTACTCATTAAATGTACGCACGACGGCCAATCAAGCTATACAAAACCAGTTTTTGCGGATCTCTCATTGTATAGGAAATCTATACAAAGCGAGGCCAAGTTATACTGGAAATGTACAGCTTCATGTGCCGCCGTGTGTACCGTTTAAAATCTGCCTTTTTTATTATTTATTGACTGCCAATCAAGAACGCGAGGCAGCCCATCTGATGGTATCTATGAATCTGGCATCCAAAGCAGTTAGATAAAGCAATCCATCCATAGCAAAATACCTAGCTAATAAAGGTTTAATGTATTAAATACATTATGCGATATAATATCCGCTATAGTATCCCTAACTAACATAAGTAAATTGACAAATTAAACATATCCCAGTTAATGGTGATAAGTTATTCATGTTGTATGGAAGTAAATACTCTTTTCATTTCCAGGTGACTTCTTAATGGAACAATATATTTTCGAATTCGATAGTCACACAAGATCGATATTAAATTACTAGTTTTTATTACCCTAACGTGTTTTAAATCTCTAATAACTTAATCTTGAAAAGATAAGTGGATGACATCAAAAGATGAAAGAAGAAAGTCATAGTCAAGATGAAAAGGTCACGGAACAGAACCACTGAAAATAATTATTATACAAAGTTAAAGGCCTCCCTATCTAGGAAATCAAAACGGCTGAATCCGCCGACTTTCATTTTCGACATGCGTTTTTCGTGGTACTTTTCAACAATTGAGGAGCATTTTTTGCGTAAGTGGTCAAAAGAAAAGAAATTTGGAGATGGCAAAAAAAAATTTGTTATTTGAGCAATTTCAATGAATAGTAATGAATAAAATCGGTAAAGAACGGTAAAACTTAAGGGAAGAAGATTTTCCTACTAGCCTCTACATATCCGGTAAATTTCCGAAGAGTCTTTTTCTATTAATTTATATCATAGCATTACTGCCTTTTTTAATTTTTGAATGTTGCTTGCAATAATGTGGTTATTGTTTTTATGTTTTGCTGTCCAACTGTTGAACAATTTGATTTGAAACTACTTTCGTAGCTATGGAAGCGTTTGGTATAAGGAAGCGATCCATGTCTTTTATCAAGAGATTATCACCATCCGGTACTCCATATTTGAAGGTAATTAATTCAGGATGCCTCTTTTTAGCAGTTATTTTAACAATCGTCGACAAGGGTCTTCTAGACATGACTTTCGCAGCGCCTCTTTTGTTTGGAATGTCGCGTAAAACGATCAAGTGAGTTTCAGAAACTACTAAGTGAGAGTCATGCATATATCCATTAAGGAGGACTTCCTGGCAAGGGAAACTGTCCACAACATTGTGCTCCTTCAGGTAGGATTGCACTTCTACAATTTCTTCTAATGATTCAGAATCCGTATAGTCTCGCCTGAGACTGTCTGACCTTGAATCATCATCTTCGTCATTAATGCTAAACACTGCAGGAACATTCCTGTACCTCTGCTCCTTTCTATCTCCAGCAGACACATGCCATTCCCCATTATTGTATGTAGAATTTGGATTGACAATGTATTCAATTAACTTACCCCTGACTTCTTGGCTCTTCGCTTTCATTGCTGAAGACAATTTACTGAATAACTGTTTAGCTGGAATATTATCTCTAACTTTGGTTTGTTGAATTT
Organism: Noctua janthe; assembly: GCA_910589295.1. Taxonomy (NCBI): domain Eukaryota; kingdom Metazoa; phylum Arthropoda; class Insecta; order Lepidoptera; family Noctuidae; genus Noctua; species Noctua janthe. The sequence goes on from OU342561.1 coordinate 9,678,072, forward strand.
CTGAACCTTCATTATTGTTATTAGGTGCACAAACTAAACAAGTGGATGGATTGTGTTCCTCCAAGCAGTCAGTCATATGTGGACCAAAGTAGTCATGAATTGCAACAAATCCTCCTTCTAACATGGAAACGTGTTTGGTATTCCTTTTTAAGAAGGATGCAACTACCATGTGAGCATAACTGTCTTCCTCAGTTCTACCAGATCCCACAAAGCAAAGGTGTTCTCCAGCAGCAAGAGAGCCAGCAGCCAGTGCTTGTTGCTGAGCATTCAGTAATCCTTGAACAGCTGTGTTGAATGCCGAAGGTTCTTGTAACATCAAGTTACAATCAAGGTGAAATGCCGTTGACAAATGGCCAGCATTATATTGCTCAGATGGGCGACAGTCAACCAAAAAGAACTTGACACTGTCACTGTTGCCAGAATCTAAAGTTGCACTTTCTATTAATTCATGTACAGCTACAGGAAGACATAGCGCTTGAGAATAGAGTTTAGAATTAATTTCTACTCCACTTTCAGAGAATAGTACTTCTAAAACATCTTCACGGAATGATTGTGGAGTTTTTAATGAATAATAATGTGCAAGTGAACAAAAGTCAGAAACATCATTGGCTTCTAGATCTGAAGGCATCTGAATTAAAGTTTGAATGATTGCATCTTTGTCTTCATTTTTCATTTGTAATAATTGTTCTCTGGCATTAATAATCATTATCAAGCAAAGGAAAAATATAAAAAAGGGGTCAGACCTTTGAAAATATAAATCCCACATAAAAAGCACTACTTCTAGACTGCATGTATCAGCAAAAAGAGATCTTAACCATGATAAACAATATTGCTCAGGAGTTATCCGTTTTGTGTCTAAAAAGGAACACAACTCTGGATCATGATATTGAAGAATTAACCGTAATATATGAAATGGAACACCATTCTTGACACAGCCTTGTGGAATGTACAGCTGCAAAACTTTTTCAAATAAATTGTATGTATCAGATCTTGGCAGTTTCAAACTCAATAATGGCAACAATATTTCAATCCAACCATTGTTTGCACAGTAGGTGATGGCCTTTGACTTACAGTAAAAAGTTATTATGGATTCAATATCCGAGATAACTGATAGTTTATCATCATCATCATTTCCAAGTCGTTTCACAAATTTCTTGACATCATCACGGAGTTCATTTTGATTTGTTAGATCAAATATTTCATCAAAGGAAAGCAGTTGATTGCCTGCTTCTTGGCAATTCAGACAAAGAAGCCAGACATCTGGGCGTAAACTTTCTGGTATCTTCTTGCCTTTGGTGAGTACATTAATTTCTTGTGCTGAGCAGCCATCCAGGAGAGCAGACTCCAATTCAATTAACCTAAAAGAATATCATAGTTGTTATATTTACATTATAATTATTTTGTTGTTTATAGTTTGTTGTAGCATATTTGATTGTACGCAAGTAACTGTGAAACACTTATAGGGTTGGATTTTGGGTAAATATTTGTTCAATAGTTCTTCAATGCAAAAACAATACATTACTTTTCATCTCAAACTAGTATGTGTTCTACTTATATGTCAAGTTCGTACAGCAAACGGTATTTAATTAAATGGTACCGAATATTTAATATTTACCAAGTACTGTCGTCTTCGTCACTTGTCATCGTATAAAATTTTCGTGAAAATTGAAAATAGTTGATAACACTTTTTGCTTCTTTCACTGTATCGACCGACTATATTTTCACAATTCAGTCATCAATCACGGCACTAACATACGAATAACACAGTTGTTTATTTGTTCACACGAAACAACAGTTTAAATTGTAAAAAAGATGTGTTTTGCACATCAGATTACTCAGATTAATGTAATGTATAAATATAGTAGTCTATGTATTTGTAATTTTGACATTTTGTAGTTCCACAGCACCACATAAAAGTACTGACAAGTTGAACTAATTTGAACTCTAAACACACTAACTAAATGACTAGTTTTGGACTATGCATACCACATTTTTTTCTGCATACTATTCTACAAAAATATTGACTTTGATACAAGACAGTCGAGGTTTTATAGTCTATGATATTATTGTTTTTTTTTGAAGACTCATAATCATCATCACTCTTCTGCCCCTATCCTAATTTATTTGGGATTCATACTTCTCTATTACTCGTCATCTCAGTAGTCACTTCCTTGCTTCCGAATAAAAAAAATATTTCTGTGGAAACACAAAAAAACCTACATTGAGTTAGAACCAAAGAGTAAACTAAGTATAAAGAGAGTTAGGATCCATCATGCGTCCATGACTAATCAGTAATCACCAATACTAAAAATACTACCAGTAACAAATACCTACTAGTTTACCATATTTGGTGGATGCGCCAGGGCAACTCGCGGAATTCAAACTTAAATATTATTCGCGACCGTAACACGTATGTATTTACAGAATTATAATTTCATTACGATTATTTCATGAAAAAGCAATTATTTATAATTTTACTCATTCATGGATGACGAATGAAATACGGTGCATTGGTTATTAAATGTGACATCACTAGCACTTTTTGTTTGTTGTCGTTGCAGACGCCAGCACATCAAGCTACCCGAAACTGTCTTCCCAATCAAGTTTGAACCTAATTCTTTAGTGATAAAGTTAACAATCTCTTATAGAAATTTGACGGAATGTATTAGCTTGATGTACTGGCAATGGGGTAATCTAACATGTAGACCACCGTGAACGAAAATAAGTGTCACGTATTCTTCACTTCATAGACCTATCCCATTACAGTGTTTTACAGTATGCGTAGGCTTCGGCTTCGCCCTGTTTTTGATTAAACTGCTACCCTTGCAAAGCGGGGGTGCTAGTAAGTTATAAAAGAATAACTGTCCCAAATGTAAGTACAAATATTGGATACCCTATTAGAAAGGGATGACATCCACTATCGAAGTTTTCTCGCTCAGAACGGCTTTCCTCTGCACGTCATCATTCCAGTTAGTAAATAAGTTCCTTTTAATAGTCCTAAGGTCCACAGAGTGCACAGACACAGAGACATGCACCCTCACCCTCTTTTGTGAAAACTAAAGAGAAGGGTGCATGTCTATGTGTGTGATTCATGTCAAATACGGTTAGTGTTCTGAATGTGTTTACATCTCTTCGGTCATACAAAAACTGGCAGATTTGTGGCGTTGCTTGCTGGCTCGAGCGACTGCCGACTGGCACACCCCACAGAAGGATATGTCATAGACAAGATAAACGTTTATCTAAAAAAACGTAAAAGTCAACTGTTAATGTCAAACATTTTGACATTGACATTTATTTATTGTGATGGTCGATTTGTGCTTTTGTGCTGGATGCACTCAGACTGGATTGGATTTCCAATGGGCGGATAATACGACTATAACAATTTTGAAGTAGCCGTTGAGACCACAATATTGAATGGACTTGTAATAAAGCCACCTAATTGACTATTAGATCTGAGAAATTGTGAGTGGAAAATGACACAATGTTCCAATTTGTTTCCCAATAAAGAGGCTTTTATTGTTTTTGCCCTGTACATAATTCTCTTCGTATTTCAAGGTAAGTTTTAGTTCAATAAGCTACTATTCGTAATAACTAATCAAAATTACAATAAAAAAGTGAATCATGTAGTTATCACCAACGGTATGTAGATAAAAATTGTAAAGGATGTATGTGCATGTACCAATTATCTAAACTAGAGCTGTATATAAGTACCAATACACAGTGAAGATAATAGCTGCTGTATTTTACTATTTTTGAGGAAAAATTATTTATTCATTTGTGAAGTTTCAAGGAGTGTGTTTGTTCAATTAGAAGCCTCGATCATACCAGGTAGTTTACAAAAATTGTTTTCATTTCTTTAAATAGTATTAATGGATTCTGTGCTCATAGCACAGAATCTTAGGAAGTGTAATAAAAAATGCAATTTAAATCAGCAGCAGGAAAATGAACTGAAACATGCACATTGTAAACTGCTGCTTTAATAGGTATGTTTTTAATCATTCAGATAGGAAAAATCGAAGTTTTTCCATACCTTCATTTAATTACAAAATGCATAAAAAATTGGAAGGCAATTAAACCTTTTTTCAAGGTGCGTGTGAATTTAGACAACCTTTTACCATTCCAACATTTTTAAAACCTCTGCAGAAAATAGTAATTTTTGGTTTTCTTCCTTAAGTTACCAAGAGTCATGTTTTTCTTACAAGCCAAATTTTTTATCAACTCATCTTGATATTCCTATTCTGTAACGCAGCTTTAATTTTATCATACACATCAACACATCACATTTACTGGCTTTTCTAAATATGTACTAATGTACACAGGTAATTTTTATAAAGTAACACACTAAACTAATTTTCATGTGAAATAAAAATACAAAATATAGCAAAATCTATACAATAAAACAAAATTGAAGTGTCTATTTGTAATTTCAAAATAACAGTTTTTTGCTAAATGCTTACGAAAGTATGTACAGTATTTGTAACAATTTTTTTTTTTTAAATTTTTGTCTCTTCTTCTGCCTGTTTATTCCGGGTAATCGGGACCTTCACACTAGCAGATAGCTGAACTTATAAAGAGTACTGTAGGCTACTTTTATTTTAGAAAAAGAATTAGGGTTCTGTGCAAAAAAAATTAAAATCCCTGAAATTGTCAACAAAATCCGATTCAAATAGAGAAGTAACATTTTAATAATAATTTCATGCGGACAAAGGCTGCGGGCAACAGCTAGTAATATAAAATATCTTACTCTATGCTTTGAAGAGTATTGTACTTTGCAAACAACATGGGAATCAAAGCAATATGATCGGTATGATAACTGTTTTGGATTATAAACTTCAACAATGAACGTATGTACTGTACTACATTCAATTTTTCTTATTCAGTGTCTACTTATTATTCTATGCCCATGTTTGAATGTGCAGGCAAGTTAACTGGTCAATTTGAATTTTGTAGAAGTATTCAGAACTGAATGTTAAGATTATGTTATGAAGCAGCAGACGGCCTGCAAAATTCAATTAGTGATTTGTACAAATTTACATGAGACAACGTCCTTATTTCTGATTGGTTGAGTTATGTACGCACTGCCATTGCAATACTACTGCTATGACATTCTGACTACACTCACCACTGGTTGCTTTGGTGGTTAGCACCTAGAAAGTATATTATGAATTGAAAAAGTCACATTAGTACAGTCACAGTCAATACTAAAACTCAAATCATTTACTTCAATGACACCATTTACAGACACTTTTGAATAGTCAAGGAGTCAGTCAGTTAGTCATTTTGAAGCTAGTAATAAAATAGTGGTTCTGTGCCTTTAAACTCCTATTATAGTTTTTTTAATTTCATAAACGGTCCTTTTTTGCGGTGTACTACGCTAAAAATGTGTGTAAACTGAACTGTTAATGTCGTAGGACACATATTAAGTGCAGGACAGTGTCAATTTCTGTGGACGTTGTGACTTTGAGACTATTTAATTCCCAAACAAACCGTGCAAACAGTGACAAGACGCGAGCTCTTTCACTCCGGTCTATAAACGTATAGCATCGTCTCACTCGCGCAACGCGGCCATTAAAAACGATTTGTTTTGCTTGCAATAAAAAAATTGCATTGGGAGATTTCCTGAGATGTACTGAATGCAAGACCAATTATATCTGTCTAAATATTACTTCGGCTACATTTACTGAGCAAAAAACCCAGCTGAAAAGTTCGTATAGGTGTGATTCCTGCTCGAACATAACACGTCGTGTACGAGTGACAGATAATACACCGGCACGCGGCTCCCGCTCAGGGGCTGCAGTCTCGACATAGATAGCGACAAAAATCGGTCGTTAAGTCATAACGATGTCAAATTTCTTTAATAGATTTTCAACTTTATTTCGAAACGTTAAGGTTGAAAATCTATTAACGACCGATTTTTGTCGCTATCTATGTCGAGACCGCAGCCCCAGGAGGTGAGTTGATAGAAAAGAAATCAAATAAAAGTTGTGAAGAGACTAATTTTAAGGAAAATACTACGTCATCGGCAATTTATATGATGGAAAGTATTCAAACTGTTACGGATATGTTAAAAGGAGAAATATCTGCTAGGGGTCGTCCATTAATCACGTGATGTTTTTTAGCAAATTTTTAACCCCCACCTCCCCCATGGTGATTCGTGGTGAAGTTTTAGACTACCCCTCCCTCCTCCCACCCAAAATCACGTGTATTTTTTTTGGTACAAAGTATCTTAAAAAAAATCAGAATATTATCTTTAAATACAGGTTAACAGGTATAATCTAATTTAATTCTGGAAAAATAAGCACCGTGATAAAAATGTCAAGGTCACGCACCGCTTTTCGGTTTAGAAATCGCGCGTTCAAAGAAAAAATAAATACACGTGATATCTCACTACACCTGCCCCTCCCCCTAGTGATATTTCGTGATTTTTTCCGAACCCCCGTCCCCCCCTTTCCAGCCTCACGTGATTAATGGACGACCCCCTAGATTGAAAACTATTGAAACAAAACTCATACAAGAGATTAAGAATTCAGTAGCAACTTTGGTCTTAGAGAATAACAAATTGAGAGAAAATTTAAGTGTAGCTAATAAAAAGTGCACTTGTTTGGAAGAGGAAATTAAAGTTCTTTAGAAATAAAGGATTGTCACTACGCAGCCGAACGCTTGTACCAAGTTAGTCCACAATTCTTCACATAATCAAACTAGTAAAGAACTTGGGAAAGAAGTATGTAATTCAACGACAACGTAGTTATCGCGCGCTGTTGCCGAGCCAGGCGACACCGCTGCGGCCGCGTCGCTCATACCTACGAAAGCGACGTCTCAGCCACAGTATAAATATATACAGTATTGTGACTCGGCCCTGTTCTTGAAATAATTACCTAAAGCCGGGCGGTAGGTACGATCGCAAGCGACATGACTGACGCGCTTATAGTATTTTAATGTTATCTACTTAGTTGAGTTCCTTTTTAGTTTTGTGATTGTAAATATTATATTCTTTATTTAAAAAATGACGTTAGTTGTGAATGAAATAAGAAGTGTTCTATAAAAAATACAAGTTGTGTCTTTTGATTAGTAGATTTCATAAAAATTATAAATTCGAGACTTTTTTTAACGTGAACGTAGGTACCTAAATCACTTGTGTGTAGGGAATGCATATCCGTTCTGTTTTAAAATCCGGATTTTTAAGAACGGATTTTTGGTCCTATCCGGATTATCCGGATTTTATGATTTTTTATGAAAATACACAAATCTACCCATAATGATGTTTCCTATATTTGAGTAAATGGATTAAAGTAAAAACAGAAAAATCAAATCATATGATTTTTTAAATATTTGTTATTAAAATTAAATACCATAATTTGGTGTTATTGCCATAATATTCTTAATATTAAAATAATCAGTCTGTGACTCGCGTGCTGAGTAACGTTAGTAAAATAATTAATAAGTACAAATTAAAAGAAATTCCGAAAAGGCTTTAGCACCGTAGACCACATACGCTGCGGCAGGTTATACAGAAGACCAAAGAGTATAACCTGCCTCTCTGTTTAGCGTTTGTGGACTACGAGAAAGTCTTCGATTCGATCGAGACTTAGCCTATACTGCAGTCTCTCCAACGGTGCCAAATCGACTATCGGTACATCGAGGTGTTGAAGTGTTTGTACAAAAACGCCACCATGTCAATCCGACTTCAGGACCAGACCTCGGAACCTATCCTTCTGCAGCGAGGTGTGAGACAGGGAGACGTCATATCTTCGAAACTGTTCACCGCTGCACTGGAGGATGTTTTCAAGGTTCTGGAGCTCAACGTCAATGGCGAGTACATCTCTCACCTTCGGTTTGCCGACGATACAGTGGTCATGGCTGAGACCATGGAGGCCCTCAGTACAATGCTCGATGACCTCAGTAGAGCTTCCGAAACAGTGGGTCCTAAAATGAACATGGACAAAACCAAAATCATGTTGAATGCCCATTTAACACCCACTCCTATCAAGAGCGGAGACTTTACACTCGAAGTTGTAGACGATTATGTCTACCTGGGACAAATGGTCCAGTTATGTAGGTCTAACTTCGAGAAAGAGGTCAATCGTCGAATCCGACTCGGCTGGGCAGCGTTCGGGAAGTTGCGTGGTATCTTGTCGTCCAACTTACCGCAGTGTCTCAAGACGAAAGACCAGTGTATGTTGCCAGTGATTACATGCGGGACCGAAACGAGGTCGCTCACAATGGGCCTCATCAGGAGGCTTAAAGTCACCCAAAGGGCAATGGAGAGGGCTATGGTCGGAGTTTCCTTGCGTGATCAAATTAGAAATGAGGACATCCGCAAGAGAACCAAGGCTACCGACGTAGCCCGGTTACACATAATTCCTGCTGCGGAAAAAGCACGCTCTGATTCGACGCTTGTAGAGGGAATGCACTGAAGGTGCTTGTAAGCGGCCTCCAAGTATCGTCCTCGTGAACCACTATCCTCAAATAACGCCATCTCCACTCGCACTTAACGGGGAATACCTGTTTCAGGCTTTCGGCTGCATAATGTGGCCCCCGAATTACAATTTATTAAGATTCCGGATTTGGAAGTCGAGTAAAAATGTGCGGATATCCGGATTTTTCAGATTACGGATAGTCCGGATTGCATTCCCTACTTGTGTGTCACCCTATCTACTTATTAATTAATCCAGGTATTTTACTCGGTAGAAAAAGCGAAATACCTACCTATTAAAAAATAAACAAATTACGAAATAACAAATTCTTATTTCAATCAAATATTCACAAATCGCACGCTTACTGCTTACAAAACCATCACAACGTTCGTTCGTCAGTGCGGCGCATTCGTGACTTCTTGGGTACTAAGTGGGTCCCAGACTCAAGGCGTGTAGGTATGACTCGCTTTCCGACCGTTTGTATGAAGATACAGTACTGTAGATATTATTACCGTGTCTCAGCTGAGCGCTACCTACGCAGCGGTGGCCAGAAATACAGCGGTTGCGGAAAATATGGATGATAAATGGATTGAAGTGAAAGGCAGCGGTAATACTTCGGTTACATTGTTGAAGGCGGTAGAACGGAAAAAAATATCTACATGTAGTGAGGTTGGACAAAAGTACTACAGAAGATAGCATTAAGGAATATATAAAATATATATTAGGAAATAACTCGGAATTAACAGTAGAAAAGATAAAAATGCGATCTGAAAGAAATCATTCGAATCAATTTACGATTCGGAAATTTCACTGCCAGATCCTACGTTGTGACCGAACGGACGGTCGCAAGCAGGGCGCCGTACTTTTAGTGGTCACACCGTGTTTTGAACTGCGACGAATAAAAATGCCAAATTATATTAATATTAATACTCAACAATTCAAAATAATATGTGCAAGCGTTTATATGCAGAGTCGTTTTTTATTTCTTTGCTGTGTAGTGTATATACCACCAAAGGCAGAAGAAACTGAGTACATGGTAATGTTGACTTTATTAGAGAAATTGTGTATTGTGTATAGAAGTAATATAGTAATTTTAGGAGATTTCAATTTAGTTTCGTGCAATAGTTATGTATGTAGTTATTTTGAATATTTTTGTGGTCTTTTGTGAGGTCGCTCAGTGTAACATGGTGCCGAATTGTAATAATAGGCAACTGGACCTCGTGTTGAGTGGGCGCGGTGGGGTGACGGTGTGCGCTGCCGACGAAAGTCTGCAGCCCGTGGACGTGTATCACTCGCCGCTTGCGGTTGGCGTTGCGGCGTCATGTGCGCCACCAGCAACACATTCCACACCCGCAGCTCGCGAATCACAACCAGAACCACACCCTCAGTCACAGGATAGGAAATGGAATTTTCGTAAAGCTGATTTCAATAAGTTATTATTATTAATAAATTTGATATTATGCTTATGCTAATTTGATAGACTGGAAAGATTTATACAGTATTCAAGATCCTGATTTAGCTTTAAACTTTTATAATAAAATATATGAGACTTTTGAAGCTAGCATTCCTCCGAAAACTAACAACATTAGTAATAGAAGATATCCAGAATGGTATAACTTAGATCTTATTAAAGAAATTAAATTAAAATACAATTTGCACAAAAAGTATAAAACGACCAAATCTCCAAGTGATTATGAGGCATTCTGTCAATGTCGGGCAAGGGTGAAGGCGGACACAGCGAGTTCTCACCTCAGCTCCGGTACAGAGATCGAGTACAATACAGACCCTGAATCATTCTGGAATTACGTAAGGTCGAAAAAAGACACTTCTAGGTAATACAAATTGATCAAAGAGCGTCTCTCTTTGATCAATTTGTACTAACTAGATGTCTAGTTAGTACAGTAGTTCTATCTGGTGATGAATCCGCTAAGGAATATGCGCGATTCTTTCACTCTATGTACAGCGCGACAGCGGGCAAGCTGAGCGCGGGGGCGGCGTGCGGGGAGGCAGTGCCGAGCGGCGCGTATGCGCACCTCGCCTGCCTCGAGCGGGCGGCCGTCCGGTGCGCGCTGACTGATCTGCCACCTAAGCGTTCAGTGGGTCCGGACGGTATTCCACCCTTAATTCTGAAAGATTGCCGCATGGTATTAATAGAACCTTTGCTGCACATATTTAATGTTTATTTGTCGGTGGCACACTTTCCTAGTCGTTGGAAACTTACGCGGGTACGGATGTCAGTGACTTCAGGCCAATTGCGGTACTGAGCGCACCAGCCAAGGTATTCGAGATGGCTGTTCACAACATATAATCCTATCTGTGCCTTTATGCACAGATAGGCCCTCATTTGTCTGCTACGCAGCACGGCTTCTGTTCTGGGCGCGGTACAACTGGGAACTTGCTTCACCTGATGACACAGTTGGTACCAGCTGTTAACGCTGGGCTTCAGGTTGAAGTAGCCTATCTGGACTTTAAAAAAGCATTCGACACAGTCGTCCATGACATACTCTTGTCAAGGCTGGTGGGTATGGGCTTCCATTTCATACTGTAAAGTTCTTCGCCAGTTATCTTCGAGATAGACATCAGTATGTGGACTGTGGCGGACACTTATCTTGAGCCCTACTACACCAGATCGGGCGTCAGTCAGGGTACTAATTTGGGACCCTTATTATTTATTGTTATGGTAAATGATTTACCAAAGGTAGTCAAGTCAACATGCATGCTATTTGCTGACGACCTTATGTTATCTGCAGTCATAAAAGACACTGTGGATCGTGACATGCTGCAGCACGACTTGGATAAGGTCACTGAATGGAGTCACTGCAATAAGCTATACTTTAATGTATCAAAGTGCTCGGTGCTTTCATTCACACGCACACGAATCCCACAACACCACCAGTACAGCATGGACGGGGAGCCGCTGCAGCGTGTCATGGAGGTTAGGTTAGGCATTAATTTCACCAGTGATCTGCAGTTTCGCAAACACGTGGTACACGTTTGTAAAAAGGCGTACAGGAATCAGGGATTTGTGCTGCGTTAGGCAAATGATTTCACAAACATCAGTGCATTGAGAGCTTTGTATGAGGCTGTTGTGAGGAGTCATCTGGAGTATAATTCGGCCGTCTAAAATACAAAAATATGCTCGAACGGATACAGAACAAATTCGTCAGATTTATTTATTTAAAGCTGTATGGGAGATACCCGGGATACCCGTTACTGTATCCTACCCTATTCTGTCTCGGTATGGTGGGCTACTACAAATTAGAAATTAGGCGTGAAGTGGCACTGGCAACGTATAAATTCAAAGTTTTGAGAGGTAGTATACAAAACTCAGACATACTATCAGAAATAGGATTTAATTTACCGGATAGGTACGTGGCACCGCGGCGCAAGCCGCTGCTGCTGGTGGTGCCAAGTGCGCACACTAACCTACTGGGGCGCGCACCGCTGACTCGTGCGCTGCGCACTCTTAACACGGTGGGAGATGTCATAGATATATTCAGCTGTACACTGGGTGAGTTCACAAGGGCCACATACTGTGTAGCATGTAAGGTATAGTTAAGTATATTTTAAGTTACTTTTTCGCATTAGATTTAATCTGTAATGGCAAAGGAAACATGTCATGTGAATAAATAAATAAATTATTATTCCAGGTGTGTTTGTAACTGCATCAAAAACAGAAAATGGCGACTATGACTACAATACAACACTTGTGGTATTCCTATCAGAACTACTTAAATTGTGTGCATCAGCAGTATTATACACTTATAAGAGAGAGTAAGTACCTACCTATTACAGTATTTCTGTTATTTACTAAATGATACGCAGAGCCGTTAGGGTTAACTGCATGTAAAAAGTAACAGTTGAACTACAAAAATCATTCTAAAGAATGGTCCGAACGATCGAATTAAAGTTCTGAAAAAAAAAATTGTTAATGAGAAATGCATTTCGTTGCATAAGCAGGTATCTAGCCAACCTTCTAAATTAAAAATTAGACATATTCCATCTTGTCAATCATCAATGTGGTGCTATTTTGCTGAGAGCCAATTGTTGGTATTCTTATTAACATCTTTAGTTATGGGATTGGGCTGAAATTAAACATCAAAAAATGATCTTGAATGCCTTTGTAAATATTTAACTGGGGCGAAATGCGTCACTCCAAGATGTGCACTCGAACAAGTAATTCGCCCTTACCAGCTAAGACACGCAAATATATTTGGCTAACATTAACCTTGGTAGTGGTCACCCAACTAGAATAATTCTAGTATAAACATAGTAGCTACCCTCGAACTGCTACTCTAGACTCGTTCTCTCTGTTCCGTTCTGTTTAACCTTTTATTTTGTATATTTTACGGCTAAAGATGGGTGTGAACATAAACTTAAGATTAGCCGGCTAAAGTTAGGTTAGGTTATGTTAAGTTTCGCTGGCTAATCTTAAGTTTATGTTCACACCCATCTTTAGCCGTAACATATACATATTATAACTGTTATGATATAGGGATCAAATACTTCTTATCATTTTTCAGTTCCTATCGACAGAATCATAAACCCTATGTGATTTATATGTAAGTACTTACAAAACTCAGAGTAGTTAATTAGATAATTCACCCCTAATATCTCGAAAATAATAACATAACTTTATTCTTTTGCACGTTACAATACAAAATTATTTCTTCAATCAACTTAGCTTATCACAATCCATTGCTAGACTGCGAAATTTTTCTATTTTCCTTAATCTACCGGTCTATGGTAACAGGCATCTCTCATCAACTCTAATGTAACCTGTGTATCCGATTGCGTCACCAACCCTAACCTAGGTTGTGTCATTTCTGCCACATTTTGAGGGGCGTCATCACGTTACGCTTGGTGGCCACTCTATGACTCCAGTACCCTAACGACAACGACCATCGATTTTTCGACTAACATAGCCGACCTACTGCCACTTATTACAGCCTACGCTATTTCGATAGCTACAGGTCTTTTTACCCGACTACGCAACGCAAAGGAGGTTTCCGAAGTCTTATGTTAATGAAAAACAAAGATACCCTTACAGCTGCTCACGAAAAACATACAAACATAATTATCTTAAAAAATAAATATGTCGCTGAAAGTTCTTTTAACTTTCTACGTACCCACATTCTGTTAGAATTGTCCTCGATTACTTTAAACTAGAGGGGAAAAATGTGTGTGTGTCCCCAACGATTTTTACGGCTTTAGAGGCAAATATCTCATCAACCATTGATTTAAGAAAAAAGAAAAAAAGGATTTTCAGAACCTCGGTATATTTTTTTAAGAACTGTCAACACCGCATACAGTTATGCATATATGTACAAATATTTTTGTCAACCCACAGTTACATTTATGTAGGGCCACCCCTATTTTTAACCGACTTTCTTCAAAAAGGAGGAGGTTCTCAATTCGGTTGTTCTTTTTTATGTTTGTTACCTCATCTCCGTCATTTCTAAACCGATTTAAAAAATTCTTCTTTTGTGTGAAAGGATATACTTCCCGATTAGTCCCATAGAAATTTTGTCAAAATCGGTTCAGGAATTTGTTAAATTAACACAATTGTCACAGCACGCGTCGTCGCGTGAAGTGTGTACGACCCACAAAATAGCGGCCGCAGCGTATTGGGTTGGCAATGAACGTGATAATACCTATTTTTTCTTCTTCGGCTATGTTGATGACATGATGATCTCTTAATAACTTCCAGTTACAATGTAAAAATTATTTCATGACAAGAATTATTTCTGTGGTATATTACAACTAAAAAGGGTAAAATAAAAAACTTTCTGCGAAAATAACCGACTTCCAAAAAGACACTAAAATGTCTAAATGAACTTTACTTTCGGAAGTCGGTGGCATAAAAGTCAATGAAACAAACAAAGTCACCGACTTCCGAAAGTAAAGTTATTTTAGACATTTTAGTTATTTTTTGGGAACCGATTTTTTTCGCAGAAAGTTTTCTCAATGTCTCATCACTTTGGTATAGCGGTTCATAGAAGACACCTACTGTCAAAATTTCAACTGTGTGGAGCAAAAAAATCTCGGAGTAAAATAGCTGTGACACACGGACGGGACGAATCTATAAGGGTTCCGTTTTTAGTCATTTGGCGATACGGTACCCTAAACATTATAGTCGGCTAAGTATCATTGAATGATTATTTGAAAATGATCTTTAGGTTTCTTTTATCATTTTTCATTTTAAATGGCTATTTATGATCTATAGTATAACAAACCTGTGATAAAGTTCTTATTTAATCGTATACATTTTATATGTTTTATTATCGTCAAAAATATGTAATTCTTAAAAACTAATGATAAAAACGGAATTTTACAGCTTAGGAAGATTATTTTAGAATAGAATGGAATAATTTTATTTGAAAATTTTGTTTTGTATTAATATTGTACAGAGTTGTTATTGTATGTACAGTCACGGACTTTAATTGTTGAGCCACTTTCAAACTTTTCAATTTTGTAGTTTTATACACTCACGAGGTTACACGATTAAACACGAACTCAAACCGCGTGCTCGGAAACAAGATGACAAATTACTAATAATCGGAAATAGTCTTATCCATAGAGGTTGCAAATTGACTAATAAGTTGTCAATGATAAATCCATACAATGTTGCATACGTTTATCCAATCTAATTTGATACTGACCTCCTTTGAATTAGAGCTCATTAAATACTCGTTATTTCAGAAAACCTAATTAATTAATTGATAAATGAAATAAAACTATTTTTCAAAGGTTGACTATTTTTTTAGCTTAGCGCTTTTTATTTACTCTTCGGGGATTACAGGCATGATATCATGTTATGTTATGTTACCAACAAGTAATCATCAAGTTTTTCCATGTCGAAATTACCAATCATAATCTCCGTACGTCAACGTTAATATGGCTACGCTAAAACAATTGTCGCTTGGTTACGGTTGCTACACCTGCAATTGGTGGACTTTCGAGTAGTCAATCTGTACTATGTACGAATATAACCGACTCAACCCGATTTGCATTACACGGCCAAAATACGAATAGTGGCAAGTGGCTCATCAATTAAAGTCCGCGACTGTACATAAGTTACAAGGAACTACTTTGTAGTTTGGACCGAGCCATGTTTGATTTACGTTCAAATCAAAAACACTACGGCGTAAAAGTTAACTTTTAGTAAAAACTGAAAACAAAAAAAAACAAGTCCTAATCTAGAATTCTGACCATTGAAATAGTTTCATGATCGATAGACATACATAATAAAACAAATAATAAATTCTAATGCAGAACATAGTCGGGCCCGACTATTAAAGTCGCTTTATTCCGCATTCAAAATCTAGACCAGCTAGTAATTCATATTATTATCCTATTATAATTCTGCTAAACCCGTTTCTACGGTGGTCATGTTACACGTGCAGGGGGCCTAAAAAGGCCGTTTTAGCAGAATTATAATAAAATAATAATAGGAATTACGTTACAATTCGTACAATAGTTACAAAGTGACAATTCATAATTATTATTATAAAAGCGACTTTTTTAAGCCCCTACTCAAATGTTCCCATTAATGGGTTCCATGGGTGTAGTTATTCAATATAGACTACTGCCCCCCCCCCCCCACCCCACCCCGTCTTCACAAACGCTTCGATTCGATTCGACAGGTCGTATCTTTTTTAGGGTTCGTACCCGAAGGGTAACCAACGGGACTCTATTACTAAGCCTCCGCTTTCCTCCCGTCCGTCCGTCTGTCTGTCAGTTTCTCATGATCCGTAATAGTCCATTGAAATTTTCACAGAATGTGCATTTCTGTTGCCAGTATAAAAATTAAAGGTAAGCCCCTACTACGATGGTACGGAACCCTTCATGCGCGAGTCCGACTCGCACTAGGCCGGTTTTTTTTCTTTTCATTTTCTATAAAAGTTCACTTTCTACGCAGTCGGGATTTAAATTCTTCTACTCGTACGTTTTACATAAAGTGTAAAGCACAGAATTAACACGGGATGGATGAAATGGCGGCAGGTCACGGGAACAATCTGCGACTCCCGCATTCCCCTTAAACTTAAGGGGAAGATTTATAAAACAAAGGTTAGACCTGCTGTCTTGTATGGATCAGAATGTTGGCCCACAAAAGGATGAATGAAAGGCATTTGCATGTGGCAGAGAGGAGAATGCTAAGGATGTATGGTGTTACGCGAATAGATAAAATAAGAAATGAGTTTATAAGAGGAAGTCTGAAAGTGGCGTCGGTGACTGAAAAATGTCGTGAGGAAAGTTTTGAGTATTAATGTGGATGGATACAACATTATTTTTAGTAAATGCGAAACCTGAATATAGTTTGTTCAGAATCAGTAACTGACTCGATTCCAATAATTTTAAACCATGTTATATTTTGTCCCAAAAATATTTGAAAAAGGCTATAAGTTGGACACCGAGCGACACTAAGTACCTATCGCAATCATTTAGGTATCTACTGCTGAATTATTATTATCAACGAACTCAAGACGACTCTGGAGGCGCGCACGCGGGCGCGCCGCGTGGTTACCACGTTTTTGTGCGGACAACCAGGTAACAGAACAAGCTTATAACTTTGTGATTTTTTATGATGTTATAGATTCTTTAAATAAAAATACTAGAATCGTGTTTCAGGTTTCGCATATTACTAAAACTGTTGTTGTATAGTAGAGAAAGACCAAAGAAACGATGGATGGATTGTGTAAATAATGATATGGCAAGAAAGGAGGTGTCTGATGAGATGACGAATAATATAGAAGTATGAAAGAAGAAGACATGCTGCGCCGACCCCAAATGAATTGGGATAAGGGCAAGAGAATGATGATGATGAAAACAAATCCTGACATAATCAGTAGGTAGATAGATAGAAAATACGTTATTGTAGATTCCATTACCCATTAAGTAAATCTTTTACAATGTTCTAAAATCTATAGGTACAGTGGCGGTTTTATTGCTGATAGCGATATCTTCCATACAATCATACCTATTATTTATTTGTCTGGGGCTGACTAGGTCGTAGATCAATATTAGAATCATTGTAATGTTTATTCATTTATTCAGACAACATTAGAATCTATATTTAAATATAGACCTCGTAGACCTTGACTAGACCTGGGCTATTAAAATTTGTTCTCTACACGATATTTAAATATAGGTATATTTCATAATCAAATCCAACCATTAAATAAGCACATTGCTTTCCAAAATTTTATTTTCGCACGAAATCAAATACAAGCTAAGAGCAAGATCACAGACCGTATTATTTTAGACTTTTCTTAAAAAGCATTTCAAATATTTTTGGTGCTATCGAATTCTCATTTTGACCTAATTTTCGATATCAGCGACCCCGAAAACCATGAAAATGACACCCATGACGAAAAAACCAAAAAATTTTGTCGGCGCCATCTTGGATTTTCATTTTGACCTCATTTTCGTTATTAACGACCCTGAAAACCATGAAAATGACACCCATGACGAAAAAACCAAAAATTTTTGTCGGCGCCATCTTGGATTTTCATTTTGACCTCATTTTCGTTATCATTGACCCCGAAAACCATGAAAATGACACCCATGACGAAAAAACCGAAAAAAAAAGTAAAGCATATGCAGAGGAAGTAAAATAAAAAAAATTAAAGTGATTTTATCTATAAATGTAAATAAGTCAACTAAATAAAAAAAACTAGTAGGTACACACGGCGGCACATGAAGCTGTCATTTCCAGTATAAATTGCCCTCGCTTTGTATAGATTTCCTATACAATGAGAGATCCGCATAAACTGGTTTTGTACAGCTTGATCGGCCGTCGTGTGTACAAAATACGATATCGACCACGACCATTACTCATTCTATCTCGTTCTCCCCTACATACTTTCTTTTTCTGCCCATGTCGAACTCGATAATCTTCGGCTTACCGGGCTCCCTACAAAGGCTACAAAACTTTTTTAGAACTCCTTACAAAAAATTTAGTGGAATAAATGTTTTGATTTTAGTAGGCCAGTTACAGGCAGTTTTGAATTGTCGAAAAAAAGATAATAAAATGAAGCTACAGTCCCATTCAAAAGGCATAATAACTGTGAAAGTACCGTAGTTGCCCATTCCAAAGTTACCGAAATTTATAAATAATATTGCGAAATCATAAATAGCGACTTTTGCAACGACACAATAAAGTTCAATTCAGGCCGCGCAGCGCTAATTACCTACAGTTATATTCTCCTAGAAGCTGCCTCTCTTTCTATTGCGTAACTCTTATGTTCTACCTTCTGACTACGTTCCCTATTAGGTACCTACTGTACTTTTGTGAACAAATGACATTTCAAATAAACCTAGGCTCGGTGTTTACTAAGTATTATTTTTTACAAACTATTTTTGGCTCAGCTCGTAACAGAACTGAGCAAGGGTTGGGGTGGCGGGTTCGAAAAATTGGCACGAGTCCGACCTCCAACGCGTTCCGCTCGGGACTGAAGCACGCGATGCGAGTAAGAAATGATGAAAACAGCAAAATTTGGAAATGGTTGTTTAGGTTTTTTTAAAAATTTCAAATTATGATTGCCGTTTACTGTCACATTTTTTACGACCTTTATAATGGTATAAGTTTTATTGTTAAAAACCTAATATAACTCAAATGATATAATATTAAAAACCATCATTTAGACTTGTCTTTGCGATTTAATTGGATGCAACAAAGTGCAAGTAATCGTGTATCGCTTTGCTGGAATATCTAGATCGAAATGTGAAATATGTAATATGTTTTTTTCAGAATTTAAATCCGTGCTATATAGGAATAAAACACAATACAAAACGACGTTTATGTGGATAAAATGTATGTTCTTGTAAGTGAATGGGAACAAGCGTTTCATACGAATATGAACATAAATGTCATACATGTAACTATGGGCGCCGGCAGCAGGGTGCAAGGAGATGCACTTGCACCCCCCCTGTCGGGAAAGAAAATATATCGTAAAGATTTAGGTAGAAGTTTATAATATGTTACTGTGTTAATAAAAACTTAAGGCGTCTAGGTTGCTGTCCAAATTCATCACCTGGTCAATCAATTTAGTGTCTTCCTCTACTCTTTTCCTGTGAACAAAGCATGCACAGGTCGCTTACGCCTCATGTCTTTCATTGTCAGGCCCTTAGGCAGCAGTAAGGAGCGAAATCTTGGATAATACAGAAACCAGTCTACCCAATGCAGAAAGCAAAAATTTCGGCAAAAGTACTACTAAATATCGTACTTGTTTGCATAAACACATCATCGTCAAAATTACTCCTTGTACGTATTGACAAACGAAAATCTAACATATCCGAGGTGGAGTGCAAAAATTGTCGATCTGTTTTCATGGGACTGAAGATCCACCCCCCTGGAAATAATCCTGCCGGCAGGCGCCTATGCATGTTACATTTATTCTCCTTTGGTCATGTTTCTGGTATCTATCAACAGGTGAGGGTAGTGTCTGTAGTTCGTTATAAATGTTACAATATTATATTTCTCTTTTTTCAGAAACAAGCCGCATATATTCAAGGCCATTCTTATAAACTATAAGCTGTTGCTACTGTACTTCATCCCTTCATTGCTGTACTGCTTCTACAACAACTTAGCGTTTATCAACTTGTCTCACTATGACCCCACCTCGTACTACATCCTGTTGCAGTTCAGAGTCGTGTTGACAGCTTTGCTCTTTCAGGTAAACTAAACTGTTCGCAAATGCTGATTTCTTATGTGTTCCATTGTACGTACATCAATTTCAACCTTGAGAACTTGAGTTCCAACTTGTTGGAAGTCAGTTGGCAATTATGTTAATATACAGATAATATACTACATCTAGTTGGATGGCCTCCCACTAGGTGGACGGATGACCTGGTGAAGATTGCGGGGATCCGCTGGATGCGAGACGCACGGGATCGGTCAATGTGGCGACACTTGGGGGAGGCTTATGTCCAATAGTGGACGTCTTTCGGCTGAAATGATGATGATACTATGTACTCATTATAATATGAATATTATGTAGGCTGTATTTACAAAATACAACTAACTTTACAGTTTAATGAAATGGCTCGAACAGGGCACATTTTAAGTCCATTATTTATTTATGATGACGATGTTCAATCAAACTTTTGTCGTTTGCTTTCAGTTTTTATTCAAGCAGAAGTTGGCCCTTATGCAATGGATATCACTAGGAGTATTAACAACGGGATGTATAATCAAAAACTTTGATGCAGCGTCAATACAATCGAAAGGCGACACAGATCTCTGGTCACAAATATTCAATATCTACTTCTTATCCATTAATTTTCAGAATTTCTGCTCATGTCTGGCTGGTACCTACAACGAATATTTGTTAAAAACAAAAGGTTCTAATGTCGATATATTCCTACAGAATGTGTTTATGTACTTGGATTCAGTTATATGCAACTTCTTTATATTAATGTTTAAAGGAGAATTAGGGACGATATTCGACGATTTTGGCTCATTAGCTAACACCTTTGTCATACTTATTACCATAAACAGTGCTGTGGTAGGCATAGTAACTAGTTTCTTTTTGAAAAACTTAAACTCCATTTTAAAAACATATGCGAGTGCATTGGAATTGGTAATAACAGCTGTAGTATGCTATATACTATTTAATATTGTGATAACAGCATTTACAGTGTTGTCAATATGTCTAGTCAGTATCGCTGTTGCTATGTATTTTAAATATCCGGTAAGTAATGTTAACATGAATTTGGCTGATGGAAAGGATAAAATGCCTCTTTTAGAAGTTACTACGAAAAAGTAGCTAGATGTTAATTGTAACTAACTGTGTATATAGTTCCTTATGCGTTAGATCTTTCGTAATTTAAAAACACATTCTAGGTATACGTTTTAAGCGTAAGTAACAAAAATATAGCTATTTAAACAAAATGCTGAATAGCTTGTTTTTGAAATCCATAGTAATAAATTAGGTACAAGTGTGCTCAATCCAAAACAGAGGTTACTTGATTATTTGTTATTCAGAAAAGGTTAAAACATATAAAACTAGTACCTATATTTTTTAGTTTAGTTAACCCAAGTATAAATTGTAGTCCTTTTTGTAAGAGAAGAAATTGTCACTATTAATTAATGAACGATTTGATTTGATAATGGTGCGGTCATCAGATTTAATGTGGCCGTTATTTTATAGATCGCATTGTAAATGCAATAAAATAATTTGGTACGGTCAGCAACGAATTTAAATTAACACTTTTACTTCAATTTTCATGTAAGTAACTAAATTTGACCCTTTGTATCGTTTTATTATGTGTTCAAAAGACGATTTTTTTAAAAATGATTTCCTTGCTGACTGTACGTGCGTTATGCCGAGTGCAAACAGGTTAGTGACAGGTAACATGAAATGTAACACAAATGAGCCATCCAAAATGCAATGCAACATGAAATGTAACACAACAATACGCGAATTTGTGCGACGTGTGTTACATTTCACCAGTCTGCAGGTACTCGGCATTAAGTTTAGACCGCCCCCCTATTACTTATATAATGCCCATAAGACTAAGAGTCAAAAAATAAAGGAAAAGGCGACGATATACAACATTATTTTTAGAATATGCTCAACCTAAATATAGTATGTTCAGAATAAGTAAATGAATCGATTCCAATAATTTTTAAACTATGTTATATTTTGTCCCAAAAATATTTAAAAAAAGTTACTAGTTAGCAACGAGCGACATTAAGTACCTATCGCTATAGTTTAGGTACCTTCTGCCAAATTATTATTACCAATGAGCTCAAGACGATGCTGGAGGCGCGCGCGCGACGCACTGCGTGGTGACCACGTTTTGATGCAGACTACCAGGAAACAGAACAAGCTTATAACTTTGTGATTTTTCATGATACAGTTTTAAAATTTTGTACATAGATTCTTTACAGAAAAATACTAGAAACGTGTTTCAGGTTTCGCATATACTAAAACTAATGTTGTATATATACATACATATATATACGACGTATCACTAGGTCTCCACTTATAGGGATCGGCTGTGTACACATTACTTTAAGTTAAACCAAGAGACATACTGGTCCAATCAGCTACAAATTGAGACACCTTTGCAAGTCATAATTACCTACCAATTCTGTTATTGCAATTCAAATATTATTTGTTAATAGATTTTATTGTACCTACATAATTATCTTAAAATAAGTTATGCTATAACAATTACTTTGTATTATCATGATGGTTTTAGTTGTTAAAGTCAAAGAGAAACACTGTATTTTAGACGGATTGTTTGTTAGTCACTATCTGTAACTATTTACATGTAGTAGAATCTCATACATGAGGATTGTTATGAGTACAATTTCTTACAGGACGCTAAGATAAGACGTATCTTATCTTAGCGTCCTGTAAGAAATTGATACCCAGATAAGTGTTCCGGAACTTTGTTAAAATAAATATTTTGGCCATTCAAATATATACTCTATTGTACGACATTTTGCGGTAAAATCGCGTAGAAATTTTTCATTAATACTCTTCGATCTCTACTCTTCTTAATCTTATTTTATTCATACCAAAATTACTTTGTAGATAGGTATGCCTGCATTTTTTATAATGATCTTATTGTTTGTTGTATTTGATATGACTGGCATTTTTGTACCCACCTAGTCTTATATTGTAATTTTAGAAAATATTGTTATTATTATTTGCAAGATGAACATGCTCATAATAAAAACAATATTTTCTAAAATCGCAGTTCCGCATTTAACTTAAATTGGGAGAGCATCATTCTGTAATTTTGTGTAGGCATCCATCCGTTCGCCCGTAGTAACACTTGAACTTCGAAAGCCACTCTTAGTGTAACGACATAAAGGCGCTGGCAATGTACAACAGTTACCACTGACTTATGAAGCTAACTCAAAGAATATTAATTACTTAGTTTAACTTGACATTCGAATATAACTATGGTATTAATTACTTACGATGATTGATGTACTCAATACTAAGTTTTTACTATAAAATAATTTCAAATATATCGAAATATTCGTTAAAATACAGAATTATCGAATATAATATGTATTGCTTAATACTTTTCCTTCATACACCTGGTGCTTGTATATTGATTGTGCGTGCAGTTATCAGTGCTCTTACATCCTACTGTACTTCTGGACTAACAAAGTAGTGAACATCATTTGGGATTCTGTTTGAAGGTTCAAAGACGGCCGCACATTCAGTTAACTTTGACCGAGGATTGGTCTTGGTGAACACAAGATGAAAATCTTAAAATGAATATACATTTAATCTATTTTATACATATACTTCAACGGAATGGGAGAAAATTAAAGAAAAACATAGCACTAACACTGTAGATACCAATCTGTTTTAAGACATATTTTTGTATTGTGTTCTAAACTCGTAACTGTGCCATTTATTTATAATTGGAATTATTAAAACACCGTCACATCAAGTATTATAATAATTAAGTTGTTTAATTTGGATATTGTTCATAGCGTGTCGTTATAGGGAAACTTGCATTTTGAAGTAACAAAATACATTCTTTCAGATTGATGAAATAAAATAAACAATTTTAATAGACTTTTTATTTACACACTAATGTTTTCATAATTATACTTTAACAAAAAGCACATTAAATTTATGCCTAACTAATAGTTACAATCACAACAAGTCAATAATTTAAAAACAAATAGTACATTATCACATCTGGCTGCACTTAGAAATATGTAAGTATATTTATTTTTATTATTTTTTGTCAAAAACTGTTGTCTACCACAACTATTTCACTGACTGATCTTATTTACACATACAAGTGCATTCACCTTTGTATTCATATCACTAAATGTAACTTCTTGATCAGAAGTAACTGGGTCCCACTTATTTATTCCCATAGACCTTAGCACTTGAGACACTTTAATTCCAAACAGTACAAACTAATAAACATAATATATAAGAATAATAATACTAAAGGCTTATAAAATTTAGTTATGAAGCAATTACAGCTATATATTATCTTAACTAGCATTTTAGTGCCAAAAATGTATCTGGTGAATATGAAATTCAGTGGTTATAGAAAAAGTAATATTTACTTTTCAATTATTTAGCTGATAGGTGATTATTTCTGCAGAAGGTAAATTGAATACTGAAATAATGTTGTGCTTTGAAAACTATAGGATATGTCAGATCACCAAATTCATAATTATATGGGCTTGTAAAGCAGTGTGGTGACGTACTTCTTCCTGTACCGGTGTGTTGCTGATAATACCATAACACCATCTTTTATGGACAAAGCATACAGGTGATTCAACATGACGTGATTTGGTTCTGGTAACAACGTAGGTTCACACTGGAAAAATATAAAACAACTTAGTACTTCAATCTTAGGATATCATCATCTGCCTAGCCTTTTCCCAACTATGTTGGGGTCGGCTTCCAGTCTAACCGGATGCAGCTGAATACCAGTATTTTACATGGAGCGACTGCCTATCTGACCTCCACAACCCAGTTAGTACTGGGTAATACGATACCCCTTGGTAAGACTGGTTGTCAGACTTTTTGGGCCACTGACTACCTATAACGACTGTCAAAGATCTACAAATGACACCCGGGACCAACGGCTTAACGTGCTTTCCGAGGCACGGAGGAAACTCGGTATGTAATGGGTGGTCACCCATCCACAGACCAACCTAGGCAAGCGCGGCTTAACCTAAATATCGATCCGAGCGGCTGTTATTACTTAGGACTTCAATCTTAGGATATACTACAAGATATTGTTCATAAAATAAATTAGGCAATTGGAAACTCACAGATAATGGTGTATCTTTATTCAAAATGACTTGTAAGAGATGAGGTGGTAAAATAGGTGGACCTGAAACTTTCTCCCATGGCTTTGACTGTGGTATTTCCTGAAAAAGAAAAAATGAGACATAGACAAATTAATTGTCTAAAATGTTGGTACATTTGCTTGCTATTAGATCATTTTCCTACATACCTGAGAGTACTCTGTTTGGGCACTGCTGTGAATCCCTTCACTATCCTTTGCAAGTGCTTGGAAAACTTCAAAATCGGACATTTTTACTGTTACCAAATTGTTTTTACTACCCATTCCATTGTCCACTACCTTCTGTAACAAGTTTATTATTGGCCTGAAAATACATTGCTAAGATTTTCAGTTTCAAGTCACAAGTTAAAAATCAACTGAAATTCTAGACAAACTTGAAGTAGAAAAACCTTGAATAGTGTTGGTAATACTACTAACTAAAGTTAGTTCTTAAAATTTTAACAAAATGTATACTAAATCAATTAAAACATACCACAGTGGGGTCATGTCGCCATTCACCATCAACAAAATACTTATACTGATGTTCACCTTCAGGTAAATCAATGATTGTTACAAAGTCTCCATGGGACTTTACCATTGGAAGTGTTTTCCAATCAGTAAAAGTTCCACTAATGTATACCTGAAATTAAAAAAAGAATTCATTAACTATATTTAATAAAGAAAGATAAAGTGCTTTTGACGCAGCATCCTTTACTTACTTGTTTGCCACCTCCTTCCCATTTAAAAACTGTTGGTAAAACTTTAACATCGTCAATTATAATCTTACTATCTTCAGTCAGAGTGTTGGACCTCTCGCGTGGTCCACTATATTCTACATCACTTTCAGGAACAGCCTTGGTATAATATGGTGCACCATCTTCAATGTTATTTTCTTCATCTCGACCAATACGATCATCGTCAACCTTTTTATCAAATGTAAAAGCTTCTCCTTCTTTGGCTGGTGAGGACGGCCCTACGTCAGGAGCTTTTGTTGCAGCGTCTCTGTGCCATTCTTTGGGTTGATTACTTCCTGCGTTTCCCATTGTTTTACCAGCACTCCTCCAAAATCCTTTTTGTTACATAGATGCAAATCTTCCAAAATCTTCTACGACTTGGTGATGTCTGTGTCATATGTGACACTGACGTAACATTGACAGTTATGACATTTCATGTGATGCACGACCAAAAGAATGGGTGATCGTATAAAACCGACTTTAGAAGTGTAGACGATTTTTTTTAATAATGCCTATTATGTCGAGTTTTCTGGAACCATCTTATAGGAATAAGTTATAGAGATGGCTCAGCTTACCCATCTGCCAAACTACTTTCGTCATTTGAATATACAGGTCATTTACTGACATAACGTTTATCGTGTATCGTTTTATGTCGCAAATAAGGACTCTTTAAAAATGGTCAATTGTGCAGTTTCCTTTTGTAAAACGTCTGCCACTTCAAATATGTAAAACCATGGTGTTTCGTATCACATGTAAGTAGTATAATTATGTTTTTACCTCGCCTCCCGCAAAAAGTGGTAGAAAATTTTGTTCGCTCTATCCATCTCGAGCTTTTTTCTGTATAGCACACGGCATAAGGCCCGCCCATAGAGATTAGTATCGTGGAAGTGGTCTCATCTCTACTGTATAGTGGCGTCATCTATAATCGTCCTTCAAATTCAATCATTTCAAGTTTTTATTCATTAAACGTCATTCCACAATACTCGTCATTCGTGCGTGCTTCATTCCATTGTGATAACGGGTGACTGTGTAGCGTATGGCTCTGCTCTACGTATTTACATTATAAGCATAAAAGTATAGAATAAAATAATGAACGATGAAAAGCAACCACTGCTCACGGGACCCACTAATCCAATTGAAAGTGTTGAGCAGGCAGTAGAATTAGTGACAGATCCAGGTTCTAGTGAGAAACCCAAAGATTTTCAGAAACCCAAAGATTATCACCCAGGTTCAGAAAGATGCTTGGAGCACCCGACTTCCAACTTCGATACTTTAGTCCACCTTTTAAAAGGAAACATCGGCACAGGAATTCTAGCAATGCCAGATGCCTTTAAAAATGCTGGCCTTGTACTTGGTGAGTGTTTACATTTTTCTGTATACAAATATCGATTGTTTTTTTAACTTTAATGCCAGTCTATTCTTCAACAAGCCAGCTCTTTCGTCATTTAGAATAAGGGATATTTAAAACATTTAACAATAAACTTAAACCTGTATGGAAAGAAAATATTTTAAGTCACAGATTATAATAATTACATGAACCTATGTTCTGAAAAGCTATTCTACGTATCAATTCCATTTTAATTATTACTTGAATAATAATTATATATTGTTTCTGCAAGTGTCCACAACATACCATGGTGTACAATATTATGAGAAGATTTATAAAATAGTATGATAATTTTAACATCGAAAGCATAAACTAAAACGAACTATTTTACGTAGTCTAAGGAAATTTAGAAATATATGATTGGAATAGGAATAGGTAAACAAAGATAGACTTTCATTAAAAAAAGAACTGTATTAATTAATCAATTTATGTTTATACCTATTTCCATTACATAACTGTAATGGAAATAGGTATAAAAAATGAGAAAAGACTAAGCAGAAGAATTATTTCAGCTTGGTATTTATTATTTGTATCAAAAAATGTATCATTTTACTTAGTTTCAGTGTATGATATTAATAGGGTGGCTTCTTACCACACCAGTTCATATGAGTAATTAGTGTTTCCCTCTGTTCAGGTGTATTTTCAACACTAATCATTGGAGCAATATGCACCCACTGTATGCATGTGCTCATAAAATGTGCACACGAGCTCTGCATCAGGAACCAGAAGCCAGCCCTTGGTTTCTCAGAAGTTGTTGAAGATTCCTTTGCATCAGGACCGGTTTATTTGAGGCCATATGCTAAAACAATGAAGTAAGTGTTGAATATTGTTTTCTTTGTGCTATTGTAATAAGAATTAACATAGTTTTACTCAAAAGTTGTATTTTTCCATTTATGATGCTAATATCAACAACATTATTTGCTATACTGAATTATCAATTGTTATGATCCAGAGCCAAAGCATTGGTTTTTCCTGATGTGTTGTTTTTATCTATCTGTAATACAATATGCCTGCACATAATTTGATTTTAAAGGAAAACCATGGAAATGGCACCAACAGCCAAATAGCTACCCAACAAGACTTAGTATATGGTATGCTGGATCATTGACCAAAAATAATTTGAATAGTAGATGCAGCATACCAAAAAGTGACACAATTGATGACACAAGATGTTTATTTATCAATATTATTGTTCTTCTTCTTAGTGCGTCAATGGCAATATAAATTGTGTCAGCTCAGAACTGAGCTACTAGTTTGGCGCTTTTGGTAGCGTCCAATATAATATGACATGTAATATTATAAACAATAATATTACAAGTCAACAAGAGTTTTACAGGAAAATTCATGTATACCTACCTCCAACCAGGAAATCACTTCTATTATTATAAGTAGGAAATGTATCATTTATATCCTCTACGCTTTTCTAATAAGTTATTGCTTAATCTAATCAGTACATATCCTACCGCAACATTTGCCATTTGCACAAGGGTTTAATAAATGTCTGGTGTATGATTGCATCAATTACACAGCTCAATGGCAATATTATGTTTCCAATAGAATTTTTATAAATATAGTAGTGATTCAAAGCTAAACAGATGGTTAACAAAAACCCATGTGAACTACTGGGAAAGTAATCATGTTGATAGTCTGTTTAAATAACACTGTTATTTCAAATAGTATTCTCAAATATGTACATTGAAAATTTCCTACTCCTGTGTTTATTTGTTATCATTGAGGAATATTACTCGCAAACAAACAATAAATGTCTGGCTTCATTATTTTGATTAAGATATGAACAGATTTACTAGTGCACAATAATGATGTTGATAAGTAGGCATGTTTTATGAATGTCCTTATCAATTTCACCTCAATTATTTTTTGACACCCCTGGACTTATCATGTTACAACTTTTATGCACATTGTAATTTATTTGTACTCATATTGTGATGGATGTGTGTTTGATCCATACATTTACAACTCCGTTGCTGCTTTAATATAAGAATGGATTTTGTAGGTAGAGCATGTCTGGCTTGAGTTTTCTTAATAAGAAAAGGTTTTACAATAAATAACACTTATGACAATATATATTGTTTCAGGAAAGTTGTCAGTGTATTTTTGGTATTAACACAATTGGGATTTTGCTGTGTATACTTTTTGTTTGTTGCCACTAACCTTCAAGACACACTGCGTTTCTTTAATATAAATTTAAGTGTCCATGAGTACTTAGCTTTATTATTTCTGCCAATACTGGCCCTGGCTATGGTGAAGAACTTAAAGTACCTGACACCGGTTTCTCTGATTGCCTCTGTAATGACTGCTTGGGGCCTTCTGATAACATTTTACTATATACTTCAAGATTTACCACCTACCCGCACTGTGCAAGCATTTTCTAGCTGGCATCAATTACCTATATATTTTGGTACGGCTATTTATGCATTTGAAGGAATAGGAGTGGTGAGTTTAATTTTATATTAATGTATGTATTATTTGTATACCCTGTAGTGTCATTTTGTAAATTTGACTTTCCTATCCTTTACGCCACCTTATTATATGTAGAAAACTAGCTTTGATTTCTCGACAACATAGGAAGGGCTGTAGTCAAATCAGAGACGCAATTAATGACTTAAGATTTTCGGAAAAAAAAACAGCATAAATACCCGTCTTTGTTCAGTTGCCACCATTACTAACGATCAGTGCTATGCAAAATAATCTATTTACTTTATCCTCGACAAAAATCTACTCTAGCGCTCTGCGACATGGTTATTTTACCGAAGTAGTATTCGAGCTTTCTGAAGATAACTGAAATCACACAGCTTCAAAGTAGAATAACTTGATAAGTATAAAGCCACGCGATCAATAGCAGTTGTATGCGTTAATCGCTATTTCTTCATTGAATCTGTGAAAATATTCCCGACATTTAGATGAGATTCCGAAGCTTCGCAGAAGTTCGTATTCATTACACAGGTCGCATTCCAGCACGAGATTCTATTAAAAAAGCTTTTTATGGAGACTTCGTATCAAAGTTACTTGTAGTCCTAACCTCGCCAAACCTTAGAGCAAACCTTACCTACGAGGTCAAATGAAATTAGATACGAAATCTTAAAACAAAAAAACAACGATTTATTTCGGATCATTGACCGCAATTATAAAGGCGCATATCCACCGCGGCGCATAGATAGGCCACGCAACGTGTGTTAAGCTTCGCTTTGCAAGAAAATGTAAATATGTGATTGTGTCTACTGCAAATCACGGACACGCTATGCATCAATTGACGTCATTAATACATGCGTGGCTTGCTCGAATAAGGCGCTCACATAGGTCAACGCCATGCACGCCGTGCATGCGGTACACACTATACACGAATATTAACCCAGGACTATGTATCGCAGCAATCAAATTCTTGGTAAAAACACGTGCGTAGACTCCGTGCGCCGCGGTGGGCCACGCATGCAACAGTTCTACATAGTTGTGGGTGTGTATTGTGTACTGCAGTGGAAACTTAGACCCACTTTGTCAAAAAAATGAATCCACGCAGCTAAAATTCGCTGCGTGCCCGTGCACAGCTTGCGGCGCGGTGGGTATGCGCCTTTATAGTGTGGTTCCTTGAAATATTTTTTGTTTTACGCACATTGGAGTCGTGTTAGCTAATTTAATTTTGACCCTGTATAAAAGATTGCAGTGCTGATGTTGAACCTTTGAACGACATGTTGTTAAAAAGTTGCGTTCTACGAGCCTCAGTAGCGACTCTGGCAAATAGGCGAAAGTAACGGTGTTATGAAGTACACAGCTATAACTATGTATTTCCGTTACTTTCGTAGACCAATCATGCTTTAGAGGCAAACCGCGCGCACAAAGAGATCCAATAAGACCTTCCAGGGTTTATTAGGTCTTACCAAGTAACGCAATCTGAATAATTGGTTGAACACAAGAAACAGGTTTATGGTAATGTTCTATTTTAAATAGCTTGTTGAAAACCTGTCTGTTTTTTGTAAGGTCAATGATATTTAAAACCGGATTTTATCATCGTGATAGACCCATGTAGTCAATTTCAGGAAATGTGTTATTGAACCTCATAAATCGAGGACGACCGGGACTATAGATTTACTGAGCGGCCATGGGTCAATGCCGAGGCTCTGTAGCATAATCCGTAAATGGTACAACTGGGCGCAAGCCTTTCTCTTTGAACGAGTGCGGGCCATCATCCACCACACGGGCCCAGTGCGGGTTGCTGGATGTTACGTATACATTAATTAAATATTGTTATGCGTCTTGAATCCGAGATCAGTGATAAATACGATAAAACACAGATGGGAATCGTCTGCCTGCAGTACCTATTTCTAGATTGTCTTACAAAAAATGAGCTGGTTTTAATATCTCAAGCCCCTGGAATGTAATTGATACAGCGATACGACAACAATAAAGTTCACATGACGTCAGTAACTCAGTACCATGACATAGTTTGGAAGCAATGTCGGGCAATCTTGACGTCATACTATGAACGCGCCACGGTGACGCAAGGCTCTTAAACCCTCGACAACAACTGAATCCAGTAACATTTTAATGCTCTTGTGGTTAGTGATCGATCCATAGCTGCGAGATACATTCCTCATACTTAGTTTATTTATATTGATTGTTCACACATGAAGAGACTTAAATGAAACCAAATTAACAACCACCATAGGTTGCAAATGTTGCAATTGTGTTTTAGTGCCCTTTAGATCCTCATTTCCATTTGCTTTCTTTTTCTCTTGGCGGCCAAAATCCAAGCCAAACCATCTAGCAAAGTTGGTTGTTCACCTGGCTAATGTTTTCGCTACCCTGGAGTGTTGAACTGAATGTCCTGGCTGCCCTAGACCTAGCTAAAATATAGATACTTAGTAACTCCGCACATTCTATCGATCTGTTAGAAACGTCGTATCGTATAGTAAGGAAGCTTCATGGTTTGGAAAATAGATTAGGGTTATACGTTATACGTATTTATGACTCATAACGACTTAAATATAAATACCATTGGAAAATGCCTACACTATAACTACATACATAACACCGCTACTGATCAGGGGAATTGTCGGTGTTGAACAAATATTGCAATAACCATGAATTACCGTATTACCAAAGCGTTACTAGAAACGATTGAGCCAAAACATAGCAAGGCTAGCTCTAGCTATATCTCTCAAACCACATATCTGCCATAAATGCTGTAGTCGTTGCATTTACCTATTGGTATTTTGTGGGTTGGGTTTAATTTCCAGTGACTTGTATTCCTGCTTTTTTAAACCCTCAAAAAATCATTCAATTCGGTGATATTACA
The DNA here is from genome assembly GCA_910589295.1 of Noctua janthe. Lineage (NCBI taxonomy): Eukaryota > Metazoa > Arthropoda > Insecta > Lepidoptera > Noctuidae > Noctua > Noctua janthe. The sequence continues at coordinate 9,710,712 of OU342561.1, forward strand.
ATGCTTACATAATCAGATGTCAATGAACTTTTATTTATACGCTACTCTATATTGTTTATTTACGTACTTACATGTCTTTTCAAACAGCGACACAAAGAAAACGTAACGCAATATTTATATTCTCGCATTTTTATCTACCATGAGAGACAGCCTGCGTAATTAACTGCTTCAACTAATTAACCTTCTCATTTGCTGTTTTCTTATACAAGTATGATTTATTGGGAATCTGTATTAATTACATTATAAACTAATTACAGATCTTACCTTTAGAAAACAATATGAAAACCCCAGAAGATTTTGGTGGCTGGAATGGCGTGCTTAATACTGGCATGGTTATAGTAGCTGCACTGTATACCGGCATCGGATTTTTCGGATATTTGAAATATGGCGATCGAGTGCAAGGGAGCATAACACTTAATCTTCCTAACACTTTGTAAGTTATGAGTTATTAAACAAGGTATTTTATTCCTAGTAACGCATTGTCGACTCTAGAAGGTATATACAGGGTGTAAACAGACCCTTCACATAGCCGTCAACCAAGCATTCTGTACATCAAACTAAGTAACTTTACGCAAAAACTATTGCTGGGAATCGACTTTTTTTTTGGGTTGTAAAATCACGTTTTACGGTAGGACTCGATGGAAAGCATTCAAAGCATTGTGCTGATGGATGGATTGAATAGTACGGGGGTCGTGGAGGTGTGTAAAGTAAACATCTTACATTAAAAACATGTATTTAAAAAAAAAAAGTTGTGAAAAAGTTGAAACTTTGACCCCCAATATCTCCGTAAATAGAAGGTTCCCAGGACTTTCTAGAACAAAAAAATGATCGCAAAGACGGGGAGAACAAGTGCCTTTCGGATATGTTAAGGGTCTATTTACACCCTTTAGATTATCGTGCTGCTTAATGTCGATGACCTTTCCCGTATCGTAGACGCTTCTGCGTTTTGCGGTCTATCTAAAAATCAATTGCTATCAAGTATCGTCTAATATTTACAGTTTTCAATATTGAATCCCTTATGATATAACTGTGTCATTGGTGCAAATTCCATAACTTATCATTATGTGCAGGTTGGCGCAAAGTGTTCGAGCAGTCATGGCAGCTGCAATCTTCTTATCATACGGACTGCAGTTCTACGTTCCCATGAACATTGTATGGCCATACACGAAATCGAAACTGACAAACGAAAAAGCACTTCAACACGGTGAAGCGGTAACTCGGTTTGTGCTCATCTCCATAACATGTAAGCACATTTTGAATTTAGACCATCCAAATTGATTAAGAAAATTGTTTTTTTAATTAAAAGCCAACAAGTTTATCTTGGCACAAATAGATTAATAATGCTGTGCTCTCCTAAACATGTCTGTCTGGTTCGTAGGTTATCTAAATATGTTGAAATAAAACAATTGGTAATGTCTCGTACGTAGGTACTACACAGTCATATCTATACCCACATTCACACATCCCTATCGTTGTTATCAAACCAATATTGATTTTTACCTCATAGGTATAATATGTATGCTAGTGGGAAGTAGAATCAAAAAAGTCTCATATACTTAATTATTGAACCATTTACCTACCCATACACAGGTGAGTAATGATAAGCGTTATCCGTTACAGTTTTAGCGGCGGCGCTGATTCCCAACTTGAGCGGGATTATTTCTCTGGTGGGCGCGTTCAGCAGTTCGGCGCTCGCGCTCATCTTCCCGCCTCTCATAGAGATAGTGACGTTCTGGCCTGACCAACTGGGCCAATACCAGTGGAAACTGTGGAAAGACATCGCGATCATGCTCTTCGGTTTCACAGGATTCGTATTCGGCACTTTTATTAACGTGAAAAATCTATTTTTTAATTGATTAGCTAACAAATCAATCCTTGACGAAATAGAAAATATTAACCAAAGAGTTTTGTAATTGTAACATTGTATGTTGTTTTATATGATAATCATGACAATAATTGTGTGTAGTAAATGTTCCAAAATATTTTGCTTTATACAAATATTTACTTAGCTTATAGGTGTTGATTAATTGACAAGCTCAGCTTATTTTTACAAGTTTATTTTATATTAGACCTTTTTAGTATTGTTATATCAGAAATATTGAATTGGGTATTATTTAAAAGTTTTGATAGACTCAACATGGGTTTGTTTGTACTCATGTATTATTTTACCTAGAATGAGAACCTATATTAGCTCTAATCAAAAATTTTGAATAAATACGTATTATACGTATAATTTTACTGAAAGCCCCTTACCAAAAAGTAACATAATTATTAACATTCCACTGTTACATTTAACAGTCTAATCTAAACCTAAATAATGTACCTATCGGTATTTCTATTATGTGATCGTAGTACCTTCCTATTTTATATTATGTAATTATTAAATTAAATTATTTTTGTTAGATAACTTAAAAAAAATCCTCGTTTAGTTGTTTTAGAACAAAAATCTATTTACAGCACCTAAATTAAGAAATAACTTTAAAAAAATATATGTACAGTATCGAATATTTTGATCTTAATAGTGTTTAAAGAAATATTAATATACTTACTAGATGCATTTACAAAAGGTGCTTTATGTAGTTCGATGTGTTTGGTGTATTTCTTAGTAGTTGTGTGTGCTGAATGTGCTTAGCTTAAATCTCTGGCACTTTTTGCTTTAAAATCCAGTTTTATAATATATCGAAATTATATGCTAATCTAGACATGGATAAGCCTGAGGCTGTTTGTACACACATGTTTTTATACTGGCGGCTCTCCAGCCCGGCCGCTGTTCGCACAAACTTCCTTAGTGATCTATACAACATGACGACCGTGCCTACTCACGGTGAATTATCCATAGTTTGGGAAAAAAACGTGTATGTACAACCGGCCTTATCTGTTACACATAGTGATAAAACACGCGCAGGCATAGTGGTCAAGCGTTTACGCTGTTGGATGTGAATTATTAGCAGACGCGATAAAAGTAGATGCCCGTCTCTCAGTAGCGGTCATTAATGAAAACATAAAAAGGAGAGTGCTCACGCGCTTAACTGGCCAGAGCGATATTTTTCGTTACTAAATAAAGTTAGCGTTTCATATGAATATGTAACTGAGTAAGGTCCATATTCGTAGCTCACATTCGCTTATGAACATTTAATGCTTGAGAATAAGGTTTAACTTCAAAAGTCAAGTCAAAGTGCAAACTGTAAACCTTGTCCATATTGTCTGTGCGGGACGTACTACAGTCCTTTCACACTTGTTTTACCTCCGACTTTTGCAGTACCTTTGAATTAAACACTGTAAAAATTAAAATGATCTTTAGTGTTGTTACAACAACGTTGATGTTGCAGGTAAGATAAAAACTATGAAAGGACTAGGTAGTTAATATCTTTATACAAGTTGACGAAATAATATGCATTTATAATCGATAGTGGAGCATGTTATTAATTTATACATTTTATAGAAATCACTGTAAAATATGTTACAAAGGTTGTAGTGATCTGTAATCATTTATTGTTTGTGCTACTGCAAATCTGTATAGAATCTGTTATGAAATAATCTCGAATATGTTATAGTTTGCCTATGTAGTGGTGAAGTACTTATGTCAAAGCAAATATAGCTATGGAGCAAATTATCTGTTTGTTTTCTTGCATTTGCACCTAAAATAATCGATGAAACTAAAGATCTGAAAACAAATTGTTGTGTGCAAATCCTTATCCCTACTCAAGTTGCCCTCCAAAAACTTAACAGTGGATTAATACGAAGGTAATTTAAGGCACTGCACGAGGCAGCTAATAAGTAATACCGGCACATCGATATCGAGTTATAGAAAAGCTGCGCTCTGTCAAAGAAAATTCGACAACGTCATCTTTGTTAATTTATTTACTACCTGGCAAAACTGGTAAATAAACTTCATAGTCTCTACACTTGGATGTGGCCTTTTATCACCCAAGTACCGTAAATAAACATATTTTTATTCATCGAGAATGTGGGGTTCTTGACACCAAGACAATAAAATCAATTGTATAAAAACTGGTCTGTGTTAGATATTTTTATTCTGGCAATGGATGATGGTTTTCCCCCTAAAAAATATACTTTTGATTCAAGTACGTTGTTGTGGCTACCTACAGTGCTAACGACCGTAATGGGCGATGATGCATCATTAAATAGCTCAGTAAGCTTGTAGGGCACAAATATAGATATCTGTGTTGTAGGGTTTGTTGCACGGTTGTGCTTTTGCTTTCTGACAGGATACCGCGTATATATTTTTTTAAATTTATATTATAATCTTCCCTATTATGGCAGCCCTGATAGCATTCGTTCAGAAATTTTGACTTCAAATGCAAACTGAAATCCTAAAATCTCTTTTAAGTCACCCCGAAAGTTAGTAAAGGATAGCACAATGTGAATCAGTCATTCAGAATCGATCGTTATAGCCGTACAAAGATCTGTTGGCTCGTGGCCAATATCGGAACCGTGAGTTCCACGTTGTCAAATGTTTAGGGACCACAACCACTCCGCTACCACGATCACGACTTGTCGCATAACTGGCCGCTATCTTGAACAAAATTGGTCGTGTGACCAAACTTTCTTCCTAGTCTGCAGCCAAAAGTCATGGTCGTGGCCGCGTAGTATGCGAGATCCCTTGCCAACAACGCCACACTTTCAATTTAATTCTAGAGCCAAAATTTATGTTAAATTGTCAAGACAGCAGAATTAGTACTGATTGTAGCCTTTTTAGTAATTTTACGCGCTAACAGCTCGAGAACCGGATTACCATCTACCTCTCGCACTAAGAATAGAGATCACTTTGGTTAAGACCGCGATTTAATTATGATTACAAACCATGAGCCAAAATCAGAGGTAAAAATTGTGTAATTATTAGCCATTTCAAAATTGATTAAAAAAAAAACCAAGCAATGAAGCAGTACTTACACTGCCTAGTCAAGTTTTATCACCAGAAGCGCACATCGCAGAAACAACTGCGTGTCAATGTCAAAACTCAAAATGATATCGATTTGAGTAGTCATTATAATGATTTGTGAGAAGAAGAAAATGTATGTACGTAGACTTTAAGCTCGTTGCTGAAAATAGAACTAACAATATCATCTTGTTTTATTTTTTATCTCACTAAATTGTTTACCTAAACTGACACCCATTTACGTCACAAGGCCGCTAAATGATTATTGAAGCACTGTTTACGATATCACAACAGCGCTACGTAATATAAAGCCTAATTAATTTCCTTGCGATAAGAAATCTGTTAAATATTTTATTATTAGATTTAATTTAGATTCTGCGATGAAATATTGTACAAAATATTTCGTCCGTGGCCGTCACTAATATGGTATTACGAGAATATCATGCCAATTTCTGAACGTGCGTAAGAAAACACGCAACACTACAGTAAAATGTCATTCACCGACAACAATTAAAAAATGTCGGAATCGTGTCAAGACGGTAATTGTCAAGGAAATAATGAATTTGGGCCGGACGAATCACCCACCAAACTTATCGTCAATTACATTCCTGAAGTCATGACCCAGGATATGATGTTCTCACTATTTTCAACAATGGGTAAACTGGAAAGTTGTAAATTGATAGCGAACCGAGGCTATGGGTTCGTCGAGTACTCTCGTCCCGAGGATGCAGTCAAAGCACGTAAGGCTTTTAACGGTCTTCTAATGCAAAACAAGACGCTGAAAGTGTCGCACGCTCTGCTGAATCCGGAGTTAAAACCCCCTACGAAACCAGAAGCCGACTGGAACCTCTACGTGTGTAACCTGCCTAATGAACTGACCTTGCAGGATTTACATGGACTATTCGCACAATTCGGTAAAATAGTTAATTCTCGTATAGCAGCAGGAATAGCATTTGTTTTATATGAGCACCAGTATGAAGCGGAAAGAGCCATTCAGAATATAAATGGCACCACACCGCCTGGCTTTCTACACCCATTAACAGTTAAGTATGCTAATAAGAGTAACCCTCATAAACATAAAAACAATAATAATAACTTTCCTAAAAGTCCCCTTGTGAGACCTTATCATTGGATAAATCATATGAATGCCATTGGGGATCACAATTCTCCAAGTACGTGGTCGATATACATTTATAATATTGCTCCGGAAGTGGAAGAGTTGACTCTGTGGCAGCTATTTGGTCCATATGGTGCTATTGTGTCTGTTAAGATAATCAAAGATCATTCTACAAATAAGAGTAAAGGATTTGGATTTGTTACAATGAGAAATTATGACCAAGCAGCGATGGCAATACAAGCATTGAATGGATATGTTCTTCATGGCCAACCTCTCTCGGTTAGTTTCAAAACGCAGAAGAGATAATGCTTATGTGAAAGACTTAATAAACTTTACAATATCAATACAGTAATAAATAGACAAAAACGATACCTAATTGATTGGCATTATGAAATATTGCAAAATAAATAGTCCCGATTTCTGAATTCTGTGTACACACCCTAACCATATGTGCAGTCAGTTGACTCTTGTTGAAAATATTATATTACTTTGAGCTATCGACATTGTTAAGTTTGTTTATGAATAATAATTTATTCGGTTTGCTCGTTAAATGTTTCAAGTTTACTAGAAGTTTAAGATTGTATTGAATATGATTGTTGTTTGGGAGTTCAACATCAGTTGTGAGCTGTAATGCTTTCATTATTTTAATCTTATTATTTAAGTATAATAAAACCATTTTAAAGAAAGTGCTTTTACAAGATCTAACTAATTGATAAGCCACATTGAGATGTTTAATCAGCTACTAGTTTTAGTTGTACACTTTTTATAACATGATGTCTATTTAGGTAGTGAAAACGAAATCTAGATTATATCATATTTATACATTTAGTATAAAATTTGCTGAATTAAAGTTCATTTTCACAATTTTAAATTGTGTTTTGATTTTATTGTTACCTGTTCCTATTTTCAGCAGAGAAATTGTTTATATTAGTATATTTATGTTAGTATAATAATCATTCATGTAGCCTAGACCTTCATTATACAGTATAATAGTAATAGAATGGTAAGTCTGGAATAATATTTTGATCCGGCTGGTTTCTAAAATTAGTTTTCACTACTATGTACTGTTTCTATGACAACATCAAAAAGTACTTGGTTTAAAATATCCAATACTATTTGATAATTTGATTAACTAATCATTTGTTTGATAATTGAATTTGTTAGTTATTATAAAAGTGTAATGGCTTCAATCATTTCAGATTATAACCCACTTTTATAGCACTGGCTCACATGCTGGGCGTGAACTATTGCAACATCTTGGCATTCTTCCCAAGAGATGGCGCTAATCATCATTGCGTAGTTTTACGATAGAATAATATGTATTATGTAATTATTAATAATGAATATCGTGTTTCAATGTCCTCCAAAGGGTTATGCAGAGGTGAACAACCTCGATTTCGCCAGGTACGAGGCGCCACGAAGTCGTCATTTTTAACAGGAAGAACAATGAATATTAATGAACATCATTCTGCGCCTATTGCTGCAGATAGGGTAATAGGTAATTTATTCGTATTATTATTCTATGTATAGTACCGAATAGGTAACTAACATTGTTCCAATCGGCTTTCAGTCTCAACAAGCGCAGTTAAATAATATTTACAATTTTAATTAAAAATAAGAATTCGACGAAAGCTGTGGATGCGGCTATGAAATCGTCAACGGTAATGGAAAAATGACCAAGTGTAAACCAACATTTCAGGAGATGGAGGTTGGATGACTAGATCACAATCCTGGTGTAAAAGCAGTTCTCCTCGAAACGGCACTAAGGGCGCGCATTTTAAAGAAGTCCTGGTTTCCGAAAATACAAACTACCGGTAAATTCGACCGATTACTGGTCCACATTTTTTTTGTTCATTTATCAAACACAGACTTGAGTAGATTTTATTGTAGCAGTAGTGGCTGTTCCATACTACATTACTCAGCAATCTCATAGTTGCTATGCCTAAATCGAATCGGATTAGAACCCGGGAACTCCCGGCTTGCAGGTTTGCAACCAAAGCGCATGCGCCGTAATCAGGCGTTTTACAATAATTTATGCCTGTTCTATACCGTAATTGATCAAATATTAGATTATCCACTGGACTGTTTCATTATCAGTTCTAATGGTTCAAGGTTTATTCATAAACATTACGAAGTGATACGAATATGTTACGTGTAGGTTGAACTTGTAGGAAATTGTGAAATAGCGCCATCTGTTGGTGCGGTTTCAAAACATGATGCTGTTAGATTTTTCCGTGGATTTTAATACTCTTTTTCTTCCATCGTTAAAATTGTTTATACAATAGCTAAAATCAGTTGAAAAATCAGCTTTGGCTCGTCTCAATTTCAAAATAATTTTAACTTTGGATCTACTTTCCATAGCTAGCAGCGCGCATGCTCTGAAAACCATGAATCGATATAAAAGCAGTAATAACCGTGTTAGTTGTCGGAGGTCACGCAATCTCTGATTTGTTTTTACTTTTGTTTGAGAATAGTCCTTATAATTTTTAATAGTTGGAGTAGGACAAAGTTTCACAGTGCGTTCGTTTGCCGGCGATACGGCCGTGGCGGACGGAGAGGGATCCGTGGTGGCGGGGGGCGTCGGCCTCGCCGTGAGTAGCAAGGTAAGGGAAATGGCCCAATCCACGATCCTCTCAGTTCATAGGATTATTCATTAATGCCACCTATGCGTGAAAAGTGAATATGTTTGTGCCCTGGGAAATCTACACCAACTACCTCCAACAGTTCAGTTCTCAACAGTATCGTAAACTTGGACGTGTTATTCTCGCGGTGTTTTCAAATTACATAATAAAACATAATGTATAAAAGTAATTCTAATAATTAATATGTAGAAAAATGTGTACCTACTCGGCAACTTTATGCTGTGAATTATATAATCGCGAACTCATAATTACAGCGTGACAAAACTTCGTATTGTGCTATAATTTGTTGTCGTACTCACACGTATCAAGGAGCTAGTTACGAGGCACATAATGCTGAAGGTATACCTACCTAGGCGACCTATTTTAACTTTTTATCAAGATAATATTTTAGTTTATAAAACTGTAGTAATCATTTATGTAGGTAGATATATAACTGGTAGGTAACCTAGCTATACCTAACGCATGAACTATGTAGAAAGCCCGCATTGAAATCGATCGGCACAAAGTCACTCACTGTGTGGGCTTCCTGCATGTTAGTGGATAGATTGACCACTTCGTTTTACATTCGTTCTCCTTATTGCAATTCCAGACTAGCTGACCCCAATTAACATACCTAGTTGGTAAATACCTAAAAGACTAAGAAGATGAACTTCCTAGGTCTAGTATTTCGTTGGAGTTCACAGCAGGACGTGACGTAATATCTTTTTGCCATTCATTTCTAGGCTTTCCAAATCCTGCACCGTGACGTCGAATCTAAACGGAAGATTTTTTTACACGGGGAGACTGAGATTTGTTAGGCTCTTACCGACTAAACCCCTCTGTTCCTACTGTAACTTGTATCTAAGTACCTACCACCAACGTCTTTTGTAATTATATTTCCTTACGTAGGTGTACCTTAGCCCGTACCCAGTAGCTAGATGAGGTTATCTTTGAGCTAGCATCTCTAATGAAGTCTCCCTGCCTAGGTGTACCCAAGTCCGGGGGCGGCGCGCGGCGTGTGGGCGCTGCCGCAGCCGCCCCCATGCACGATGGCGGCGGAGGAGGCGCTGCCGCCCTGCTCGCCCATGTCGCCCGACGCGCCGGCTGCTCCGCCGAGGACTATCACCAGCTACAACCAGCATTCTGACCTACATCAACTTATTTTTGAAGCTGTGCGATCTGGGTTAGATATTTTTTCAAGTACAATCTATTCAGTAACTCATTGTTAGGCTTTGACATAAAAAGTAGATAACCTATTGTAGTCCCCCAGACCGAATTTGAGACTAGCCATGGACACGAGAGCCCAAGCTTGTGCGCAGACAGGTGTTCTCACTATACCTATACCCTTAGGTACCTTTACCTAGGTACTCTGTCTTTGAAAAATAAGTAATTATTAACAAAACTTCTAAAGCATCTTCAAATCATTAAAACTGAATGAACTACCTACATGTTTTAGTGAAGTATCAGAAATCGAGCGCCTGGTAGAAAAACTTGGCGTAGAAGTGTTGAGCGCCCGCGACCAGCATGGCTACACGCCTGCTCACTGGGCCGCACTGGACGGCAGTGTCGCCGTCATGCGCTACCTCGTGGAGCGGGGAGCCCCCATTGACCTGTCCTGCTTAGGCACCCAGGTAAATTATTATACACATCAACTTGCAGTAACAGTAACAAAAGAAAAGCTAATATAAAACTGCTGAATCAATATCAACAAGACCGAGAATACCAGCTGTTGTTGATTTGGAAATAAATTATTATGCACACAGTTTTTATTTGTTATATTATGTACCTCCAGGGACCCCGTCCAATACACTGGGCTTGTCGCAAGGGACATGCCTCGGTGGTTCAAGTGCTGCTACAGTCTGGAGTGGCTGTCAATGCTGCCGACTTCAAAGGTAAGTACCGTATAGCTGACAACTAACTTCCTAACCAGACCAGACTCATATTGATTCCCAAACCAGAAAGGAGCGTGACTCTCCACAGGCAGACCCCCGACTCACCATACAATTGCTTGCTACTTGCCTAACTTCCTGTAGCGAGTTCATTTGTATGATTATGTGGAGGGATAAGCAATTAGAGCATTGCCTGGACTGAGCTAAACCGATAAAGGCATCGGTCTACTGCCTGGCCACGGTTGCGCACGGTGTGCGCTTCTTTCCAGTAATAATTATATTATTCCTTGCTACAGGTTTGACCCCATTAATGACGGCCTGTATGTATGGCAAAACGGCGACAGCTGCGTATCTCCTGGGCATGGGAGCAGCGACCCGACTCTCGGACATCAACGGGGATACCGCCCTTCACTGGGCCGCGTATAAGGGCCACGCGGATTTAGTCCGTCTGCTGATCTACTCAGGGGTTCCTTTACATTGCACTGACAATTTCGGATCCACACCATTACATTTGGCGTGTCTATCGGGGAACTTGACTTGTGTGAGACTGCTTTGTGAGAAGGTACCTATGGCGAATCCACGTTATGACAATTTTAGTTTGAAATTCAGTAACACTAATTTATTCACACCTGTCTTTTTTTAGGTAAAAGCTGAATTGGAACCCCGTGACAAAAATGGGAAAACACCACTGATGTTAGCGCAAAGTCACCGGCACTTAGAAGTGGTCAAATTGTTGCAAAAGGAGATGAAACGCAAATCACACTGGATGCCTCCACTATCAGAACTGTGGGCTCTCTTGTTCGGGGGCGCTGGTGACTCTAAGGGGCCTCTACTCTTTTTCTTAGTATCAGTACTTCTTTGGGGATACCCCATGTACGTGATAAGATGTATACCTCTAACATGGAACACGCTACGTCTTTCACATTACTGTTTCCTGTACTGGAATGCGATCATGTGGCTCAGCTGGGTCATTGCTAACAGAAGGGACCCAGGCTACATTCCACAAAATTCGGAGACATATTACAGAGCCATCAGGCAGATTCCCTATTATGATAAATGGAAGAAACGGAACGTAATCTTGTCACGACTGTGTCACACTTGCCGATGTCTGAGACCGCTGAGGTACCTACTTAATAACTTCTTTATTTAATTAACCTACTTTAAGGTCATTGCCTGGATCATGCAGAAGGCAGAAAGAATGCTGTAATAATTTTAGGCACCTAACCGTGCCCACATATTAGAATAGTTTCTTTACCTAAATAGGATTACCCACTGAATTAAATATCAAGGCAGCTCAACTTAGGTAAATATTTTTATCTTTCTAATCAATCCGTCGCGCCGTTAGCGCCGAGTAAATCAAATCAAATCAAATTTACTCGTAAATGTGGGTTTCATTACAATAGGATGTTATGATAAAATGTTCACTTCGCTACATTTTACTCGAGAGCATACATCATCATCTGCCTAGCCTTTTCCCAATTATGTCGGGGTCGGCTTCCAGACTAACCGGATACAGCTGAATACCAGTATTTTACATGGAGCGACTGCCGATCTGACCTCCACAACCCAGTTAGTACTGGGTACCTAATACGATACCCCTTGGTAAGACTGGTTGTCAGACTTTTTAAACCACTGACTACCTAACGACTGTCAAAGATCTACAAATGACACCCGGGACCAACGGCTTAACGTGCTTTCCGAGGCACGGAGGAAACTCGGTATGTAATGGGTGGTCACCCATCCACAGACCAACCTAGGCAAGCACGGCTTAACCTAAACATCGATCCGAGCGGTTGTTATTATTTAGCCACGAGCTCCTCGCTCCTCTCTTACTCGAGAGCATACAAATAATAATAATAAAGTTAACACCTGACACACATTGAAAATAAAATAACTCAATTACTAATAACATAATAACAGACAATTCCTTACGTACTAACACACAATTACCAATGTCAACATAATAATCTAAATGTTTAATTAATAACTTAAATCTACATTGAAAACAAAAGAAACAGCCATTTTATCTACATCTAAACCAATGAGGAGCACAAAATCGTTAAATTAGTACTATTGTACATTACTGTTGCGAGTCTGACTTATCTTTAGTCTTCGAGTGTTTTAGTTCCTAGTTAGTTATCTAATTCCTACAGCTATTAACATACCTAATATGAGCTTTTTTTTTTTTTTTTTTTGGATGGAAAATCATCAAATGACCCCCCCCCACTCTGGGCGGAGCGGAAGGGAGTGTCAGACTTGTACTGACTAAAACCCATCCATGCTCCTTCTTTGCCCTTTGTGTTCCAGGGCCACGGTGTCTCTTTCGAACAGTCCCGCAGCTCTGGCAGGCATCGGCCCATGCGGACCCCTACTCGGTTGCTGACATCTCTTTGAGGCGCGCGTGGAACACGAACGCGCCGTCGACACGGCCTGTCGTCATAAGACGGCCGGACGGCGAGCTAGCCCATAACTCGCCGTCCACAGGCCCGCGACCTAATATGAGCTTAAGGTCCCTAAGTGACTGACTCCAAATCATCATCATCATTATCTGCCAAGCCTATTTCCAACTATATTGGTGTCGGCTGCCAGTCTAACCGGATGTAACTGTGTGTCAGTATTTTTCTTAGTTTTTTACTAAGAAATTATTAGATTGAGCTTAAACGGTTAATCAATTTTCAACCGGCTTTTGTTTGTGAAGACGTTGAATCGTTTTAAAATTCGATAAGCCAACTATTTATTTCTAAAAATAATTTTCCAACTTTCTTGAAACTATTTAACCTAGGTAGCATATTCTATCATAACCAATAGGATAAATTGCTTTTTAGTTGTAAGTAGTAAAACATATTTTTTTGCTCTTGGGCAGGATTCTGGGTTCGATCGGGCAGTGCCATTGGTTTTCCATCACAAATTTTCTATAGTAGCCATTCGACTCTATAGCAGCAGTCTAGATTTGAACCAGCTTAATGGCGATAGGCTTGCTCCCTATTCACTGGGGTGTCTACTTACTATCAACCGCTCAGCATACCCCGTACATGACACAGGCGTGATGTTATCTTAATGTAATTAAATATTCTATCTTTCACTATTCAGGGCCAAGCACTGTCGCATCTGCAAGCGCTGCGTGGCTTACTTCGACCACCACTGCCCATTCATCTACAACTGCGTGGGAGTTCGCAACAGGATGTGGTTCTTCCTGTTCGTCATGAGCGTGGCAATCAATTGTACGCTGTCCATATACTTCGCCTGCTACTGCCTGCTGCTCGAAGGGTTCGGACTGCTATATGTCTTGGGACTACTGGAGGCAATCACTTTTTGTGCTCTGGGGTGGATCCTTACTTGTACTTCCGTAAGTTCATAAATTCTTTTTTTTTAGTGACTGCTTATTAAAAACCGGTTCGACTCACACTATTGCTGTATTAACATGAATACAAATAAAAAAGAGGGAAATTTAAGTTTAGAACAATAAAATCCCAGATTACCCCGTTCTGTTGTTATTGTCGCATAGTCAGACGTCATCGACCGAATATCAAGATCGTTGCCGATATTTTTAGATGACGCGAAAGTTTTTCGTTTACGTAATTTCGCAGTAGGAATAGGTCTAGCTAGTTAGGTTAGTAATAAGACACCTACGAAGAGTCGATGCTGACGAAGCCTAATATTTTGTTCTATTTCAGATTCTGCACGCCTGCATGAATTTGACTACAAATGAAATGTTCAATTACAAAAGATATCCTTACTTGAGAGATAAACGAGGGCGATACCAGAATCCGTTTTCACGAGGCCCTATAATGAACTTGATAGAATTCTTTGTGTGTTTACCCGACAAGTGCGATGAACAAGATATCTTTCACGAAGAGAACATATGATGCGGGGTGCAATGACGTAACGACCTTGCTAGAAAAAGGACTCAAGAGATTACAAAACAAAAAAACTCATTATTATGAACTATTTTTGCTAACCTAAGGTTCAAATATTATCTACATCTACGCAACAATTTTAGCACTTACCTACCACTTATGAACGAGTGACTTGGGTCGGAAGTTAATACTTATCAAAATGTCTTTTTGATAAATAGAAAGGCGAAATAATAGCTCCTAATTACCCACAACGGATACAAGCAAACTGCTAGTCCAATTTTGCCGTTAGAAAGTTACGAACACAAGCTGATGTACCAAAGCACCGCTCACATTTTTCTATAACTATGTTTGAAATCGGGTACGTGTAAATAAATGAGGCGCATGTGCCTACACGCCTTGTTTCACTTAATGTTGAAATTAAGACATTAAGTCTTAATTTCGCTCGTCATTTCAACTCTCTATAAATGTAAATATGATTAGAGATGTATATATTTACATTAAATTAAAAAAAAAAATTATAAAAAAATGGCTTTTTAAAATATACTATTTTACTCATGACATTGTTGTTTTATTATTCCGTGAGTGATGTACGTCAGTAATAACATCAGGACACGCTCGTGCGAAGTAGGTTATCTTACTGGCAAGGCTAGGTTGTGTTATTATGTAAATAAAATAATTATTTGTTATTTTGTGCTACAGTAATATAATAGTTATTTCCAAACAATCATTTAGAACAAAAAACAAATTAAGTATTCGAATAAGCTTCATGATGTGTGAAAAGTTTAATAAGTAAATGACATTAGTTGAAACTTTCATGTAATGCAGTATTATGAAAATTAAATTAATTAAAAATAATAAATCGAAACATAGGTAATTTCTAAATTAATATTACCTACAATTGTTCACTTTCCGCTTACATACAGGATAATTCGTTACCCTTCTAATTATCACAATACTCTTACACATCAGTCAATAAAATACACGTTGTAATAGCACATACGTATATACGAGTAGATAAATAACTTTCATCACATTATAATCAGTAGCGCATGAGCGGCCTAGGAGTCAGACCAGCTGATCCAACATTCTATTTAACTTCTAATATAAATATGCTCTATGCGGTAATGTTTGTAATGCAGTAATAGTAGTCGAATCATAAAATTATTAATCATATAATTTACAGAATAATGCTTACAAGTAAATTCATTTCAGTAGCTAACTGTTTTACCTGCAATTCTGTATCTGCTTTTACAACATGAAACAAATATCTCGAGATCTTATATACCACATATTTCCTCCATACAACAAGTTCAACGTTTCTGAAATATTATCAATTTATTGGGACTTTAACAACTTAAAGTTTGTACTTAACTTCTTACAAATGCAAAAGACTAGTTAACTGTATAATCAATTATATTAAAATAAAATAACAATATGTGGTTTATAATACTGATGTGTTAACCTCTATCAAATTATTTCTATCACATAGAATAACTTGCTCTGACATCCATAAACAATTACTTTAAACATTTTTGAATAATTATTTAGGTGATCCTAAATTTTGTCAATATAAGGCGAATTATGATTATATACATTTCTGTATTAATGATAGTGAGACCTAGGAAGTCCTAAGGGTGTATTATTAAAGCTGCTGAAACGACAATGAAGCAGCGTGAAACAGTGGACCGTTCGACGGTGGCGCCCTCGCGCCACTACACAACATGGTCACTAGCTGCTTGATATTCAATAGCAAACCTGTGTTAGAGCCATTGCCTGAAGTGCATTCAGATAATACAATGTATGCGTCACAAGTATTTCTAATGTGTCTATCTATTTTATAAATAGATTTATTAATCTCTAAATATCTAGTTAATAAAATATTTCGAATTTTGTTGTGGGTAGGTGTACCCACAAACATGTATGCAGTTAATCATCCTTGGGATTGATTCTAATAGCGGAAGCAATTTCTTCTTTGGATTGGTTTTTGTCGCCCCATCCCCACAGATGATGCGAGCCGTCGCCCGTGCGCTTCACCCTGTTCTTGACGATATCTTCAGACACAGTCTTCATGTCGTAAGCCCAACCAAGTTTAGCAAAGAAATTAATGAAGGTGGTGGTGAAGTTCAGTTTGTTGTTACCGAGCTCAGCAGTCTTGTAATCCCAGGGGAAGGTGTGGTGATAATTGTGGAACCCTTCGCCGAGAGCGAACATCGCCACTGACATGTTTTCGGAAGGCTTGATGCTCTTGTCGTAGGGTTTGTCTCCCCACTTGTGAGCAGCGGAGTTGACGAGCCAAGTGACGTTGAGGATGAATGCGTAACGGAACATAGCCGCCACAAAGAATGCATTACTCCACGTTTCGCCCCAAAGGTAAACCGGAATCATCGTGGGCATAACGAAGCAAGCCAAAGGCATCAAGAGCAGATAGTACCTAGAAAAAATATCAATTATTAAATAAAATATAATTAGAAAAAAGTTAATCAGGTTGAGTTCGCTTAGTTTCGAAGGTCAAACCAAGAAATAATATCTTTTGCCGCATGCAGGCCAAGGCCACTCCAATATTGAACCTTTGCTTAGTTTACAACTATTATTTTAAGGGTACAATTAATTCAAGTCCCTAAATGGAATTTATAATATTTTTTTAACACAATTATGCGTCATTATTACCTACTTATCATAATAAAACAATTTAAATATTTAATTAATCAAAATCTAATTTTATGTAAATTATACCAAACAAAAGCCTTGATCTTGAACTCGAAAATATGTGATCATGATCAAACATGCATAACGTGTTCATGGGCGTTTTATTTCCAGGGGGTTGCATCTTCAGTTATATGAAAACAGCTCAACAATTTTTGCACTCCACCTCGAATTTGCCAGATTTTCGTTTGTCAATTCGTACAAGGAGTCATTTTGCCGATTTGTACAAAAAAGCCTATCAATCCAGAAAAAACAGGATGCTAGAGCGAGCGTAGCGAGCTTGAAAATTTTAGCACCCGCCTTGAACTTGATAGGTTTTCTTTTGCCCTTTATAAAAAAACGGTAAAGGAAATGGAGCTGCTTCTCCCTATTTCGAGCTCGAATAATTTAAGTAATAATTAATTCAATCATTTAGGGCGATATAAGAGTACTATTTTTGCTTTCCGCCTCGGAATCTCGGATAGGTTGGTTTCTCTATAGTTGCCAAGATTTCGCACCCTCCCTCTGCCTACTGCCATGACGATGGAATACACGAGGCGTAAGCGACCTGTGCATGCTGTGTTCACAGGAAAAGAGTAAATTAAGGAGACAAGGTGATAAACAAATTTGGACAGCAACCTAACCTTAAGTTTTCATTAACATAATCATATAGTATAAAAATCTAAATCTTTTCCATATATTTTCTTTCCCGACAGGGGGCAAGTGAACCCCCCTCCCCTTGCACCCGGCTGCCGGCGCCCATGAACGTGTTGGTTTAACACAAACACAAATTATTATGCTCAACTTGTCAAACAGAAATTATTCAAAGTATTAAATAAATGATCAAATAAAAAGTTTTACTTACTTCTTCTGGAATTGGAGTACAGGATCAGATTGTAAGTCGCTCATATCGAGTCCTTTGCCCTTTTCTTTGAGGTCGGGATGCTTCCTGACGAGCAGCCAACCAATGTGAGAGAAGAAGAAGCCTCGGGTCGCGTTGTGAGGATCAGCGTCAGTTTCCGAGTACTTGTGGTGCATGCGGTGGTCGCGAGCCCAGTCCATTGCGGCATCCTAGAAGATAAAATTAATATATTATTTTTCTCTAATGTAATAGGGGTAAAACAGAAATAAAAAAACTATTAAAACTGAAGCACATACAGGTTTTGTCAAAAATACTCTTGAACTTTAAAATAATTCTTGTTAACCTTGACTGAGCATAGCATGGTGGCAAAAAACCGTTTTTGTCAAAATTCCCCAAAACTAATTGTTATCCTTAACTTACATAAATTAGTCTACCCGTACCAGGTAAAAGATTGGAATAACTTTTCATAATTCAGCAACATTAAAAAAAAATGTTATCAGAGTTCTGCTAACTTCAAAGGAAAAAGGTCAGTAATAATTTGTTGATCCACGACACAAACAAGTCGCCTTGAAAGCCCATTTCTAGGTCCCATAGCCGCCCATAGGGAAATTCATTGTTTATGTATTATGGGCTACCAAGGCACTTGATACTATAACAACTGTAGGAAAAATATTGTACCTAAATTATTAGTAGTTTTTGCGAGTGTAGGAAAGTCTCAAAAACTACTAATAATTTAGGTACAATATTTTTCTGTGCCTGTAAAATATAGTATTGTAGCAAGCAATATCATTGTAAATTAAAACAATGTCATGTGACACCACTTGTATGACTCCATTATTTAGTACATATCATCTCTCTAATGCACAACAAATAGGTATGTTTACATGACCTAAGCCTCTGCAGGCAAAAACAGACTGAGTTACAAAACATTATTTAAATTAGGATAATTTGAAATATTTTGCTGATTGGACTTATTGTTTCAAACTATCCATTTTACTAGAAACCATAAATTACTGCATAATTGTGAGAGATATAGTTGCTAATATGTACACTGCTTGTTACTGTAAAAATTATACAAACAAATATTTAGTATCTTACCTGGAAGGCAATAGTGTTAAAGATGATCAGGATAACTTTGAGCGGCCATTTAGCTTTGTAGGACTTATGGGCCCACAAGCGATGTGCTCCAGCAGTGATGCCCAGCCCAGACATCACATACAAGATGTAGGCTGAAAACATACATCACTCATTACTAATGTTACCCAGACATTATGTAAATCAATGCATCATTCAATTTAAATGAATTATCTAACTAATTAACTTAATCAGTTTACAGCAGTAGGGTTATTTATAGTTTAGAGCTATTTTTAGCAGCAATATTTACCAAATACGTCTGTTTGCCATTTCGCAGAGGTGAGGAACAAATAGCCTCCATAAAGAGCTGCTAAGTGAAGATATGCAAACAGTAAGATGTTCCTCCACACATATTGTTTAGGTTTGTTGTCTGCTTTTTGCACCGGTGGGGTGGCGAGCGCCAGGTCCGGTGTCGCTGCGTCGCTCTCGAAGAGCACTCCGTTCACGTCCTCCGATATGTTTGGAGCCATCTTTGTGAACTTGTGTTTACTGAAGACAAACGAAATAAATAAAGACAATGCACTACAATAAAATATGATTGCTTGGCGTTCACATTCACAGAATGTAAGAATCGCTTATCACTATATGATTCCTACAAGACTAAATTAAAGGTAGCACTTCAAGTCAATAAAATTGAACTCTTTTCGTTTCGATAAAACTAGGAAGGATGGAGGTATTCATGACAATGGCATCTCATTCGATTATCAAAATTACAGGAAAATCCATAGTTACGTAAACTCAAGGTGTTTTGCACGTACCGATTTCAGGGAACGATTATGCGCGATACGGATTAATGATTTGTTTAACTTTTCGGTTTTTTTTTTAACTAACGTCGACTTGACGTTTAAGGAATAAGGATGCGCAGAGTAAAGATTGGTTAGTTTATCGATTTCCAAGAAACACCGCAGTCGATAAACAATCTAGAGTTTTTTTTTATAGTTATTTAGATATGTTTTTAAACTGACATGGTCACTAACATTATCATTAACACTGAAAACGGGATATTTACAATGTTACAAACAAAACACCCATACACCCTTAAGCCCTTAATACATGGTAAATATCCCGTTTTCAGCATATTATTTAGATTCTATTTTTGTTTGATTTTGAAAACTTACCTGGTTTTACAACGAAAACAAACATAATAATGACGCTGTCCATAGGCACAACTCGTGTGATGGTGATTATCGAGCACCACAAACTACATAGGTCATAAGCATGCAGTGGTGGAGATCTAAGTTAAGTACATCCAGTCCTTCAATGTTAATATATGGGCCTCTTACTTAGAGCGTTTTAGGTCTAGCTACGCCATAGCCCCACTGATTACTAATCATGTCAAGTAGGTATTTAAAAAAAGATTGATATTTTCTTTGGGCCGATGTGAACTCCTAGTGAAGCAGTAACAAACTTAGATCATCAGCCGTGTATTCTAATTTAGCCAAGATAAGTACTTCGGATAATAAAGTTTAGATAATTCATGTCTGGTCCACGTGCTCCGCGTTCAATGGAATTGACCCAGCCTTGTTTGCCCTAGCGAGCACGTCCTAGTATAAGTTGGATATCATAGTACCTACGACGGTCGTGGTCTTCACGATTTTCCACAACTAACGAAGATTTAAAATAACGTTCGAGTTCGTGCGAAATTGAGAAGGTGCAACTTTGATCGCCAGATTCGCCAGACAATGCCTTGCACAGTTGCTTTTTTAAAGTCATTCTCAAATTCAGTCTTGTGAAAAAATGTCGAATGAACGCCACTTATAAGTCGGTAGGTACATATTTCTGCATCATGCGGCAAAATTTGTTCATAAATTCGCGTTCGTTTAATGTAATCGGTAGGTAAACACAATGGTATTGTGCGGAAAACCGTTTTCCTGTAAGCCAACGTCCACTATTCATGCTGTGGCAACAGAAAGAAGCCTGCAATTCACATTCTATTTCCTAAATTGGTACCTACCTGCTTAGCTATATGATAATATGTAAATAAAACCCACTTCATGGCTAGTGTCGTTTTGTTTTCAGTTTCCACTAATGGAAGAAAAATTATTCATTCTTAATTAAACCAAAATCGACATTTTTATCATTTAAAAAAAAGAAAGTCCTTTTCGACCTTCAATGTTCAATTAGATGCGCTCTGCACTAGTGTTATTTGCAGGTGAGTGAGACGCGGCGAGAGACGGTTAACCCACTTCACTATAAACTGCAATATAACGCCGTATTCCGTCGTAATTAAAAATGACTTACAAAAATAAATGAAGTAGGAACGTAATTTGTCTAAGGAAATAAAAGTAAAATTTATAAAAAACTTACCAATAGATAAACGAAGGTAAGTATCAGACAATCCGTAAAAAAATTGCAAGCATTTATTTATATTACACTGTTATCAGAGTGATACACCAAGGATGAGTGGGAATCCTCGTTAGTTGAGCGCGTTATATATTCTGATAATTTTTAACCGAAATAACAATAATATTAGCAACAAACAGGCCGGCCGGTGCAATCAATAAGTTCACGTGTTGGACTGTGGACTAACTAGCATGGGCACGTTCGTGGCGTTCGTTACAGACTGAGTGAGTGGAGTGGTATGGTAGGCGCACCGAATGCGCGTGGATTGGATGGCAAGGTGGCGCGATGTCGACGACCACGTCACTGGCTCGTCACGTAGATGGCACGATGTACAGTTGTGATCAGGCGATATTATGGGCGAACTTCACAGAAGGCTCCCGAGTTCGAAGTTTGGTTATTCTTTTAAGCCGTGTAAATAGTTCAAAGTTCTTGAGGGCGACGTGGCCATTGCGCCATTAATCTAAATGTTGACATGATGACTAGTTCGGCCTTTAGTAGACTGTTATTATTTTATCTTATCACGTAGGTTATCCTAGGTTGAATTCTATAAGCCTAATAGATACCATTCTTAGACTTAAATGCCTACAACTACCTAGCGTACCTATTCATGTCTTGCTTATGTCAGACATTTAGTTAATTTTCAAAAAGTTATTAAAGCTCGTTAGTTATGGTCTTAGACCAACAAGAAAAGGGTGGTACCAACAGTAGTCGTTGCTTAAAAGCGGTTTCTATCACATATTTATTATTATACATACTTGCGAAAAGTTCTGTCAATGAATTGCAAAATCGAGTTTACTTCAGTCTAAGCTATACCCTCAACCCTTACAAGATTTCCAAACTTACTGAGTTTGCCCAGCAAGGTAGTTTTCACAAAAATATTTAAAAATCCGGCAACATTTTTTAGTTGCGCTAATTATTTAATCTTAGGACGAATCTATTTAAATAAAAAGAATGTCCTGACTGACTGACCGACTCATCGACGCCCAGCTAGAACCCTTGTACCTAGAAAGCTGAAATTTTGCACAGAGGTTCCCTTTATACTGTAGACAAGAAAAAAGGAAGAATTTGTCGAAATTCAACCCCTAAGAGGGTGAAATGGGGTGTTGAATTTTCTGAGAAACTTTTTATTCTTGGAGTCGATTAACTTTAAAATTAGTGTACATGCTCTTCAGATAAAATTATGAGAGTATCACAGTTTTTCCAAAATCATTCCCCAATTTAAAATTCAATGTCCTAACTGGCTGACTGATATATCAACGCACAGCCCAAACCTCTGGTCCTAGAGACATGAAATTTGGAGGATGTATTCTTTGTAAAGAGTGAAAGGGTTTTTCGAAATTCGGGTGGAACTTCGAAAAACTGAATGAGGTATTGAATTTTCTGTGAAACTTTTTATTCTAGGGATCGATTAACTTGAAAATTTGTGTCTCTTCAATTAAAATTTATTATGAGATATGTGTATCAGTTTTTCCAAAAACACCCCCCAATTTAAAATTCAATGTCCTGATTCGACTGGCTGACTGAATATATCAATGCACATCCCAAACCGCTGGTCCTAGAGACATGAAATTTGTAAGATGTATTTTTTGTGAAGAGTAGGTATCCGCTAAGAAAGGGTTTTTCGAAATTCGACCCTTAAGAGGGTGAAATGTTGTGTTGAATTTTCTGTAAAACTTTTTATTCTCGGGGTCGATTGACTTGAAAATTAGTGTAGGTACATACGCTTCAGATAAAGAGAAGAAGAAGAAGAAGACTTGCTGCGCCGACCGCAAATGAATAGGGATAAGGTAAGAGAATGATGATGAAACAAGAAAGATCGAATAAGTACACAAAACATCTCTTAAATTCGAAAATATGATTTTGGGTAGTGTCAAATTAGTTTTTACGTCGTTGCCCACCAAAATAATATCGTTTGGTTTGACACCTCAATGTCAAATTACATCTGAGATAAGCAGATAAGTACTTTGGTTTACATTCGTTTCGGAACTACAGTAATGTTGATAAAACAGAGAGTCTACAAAGTATTACTAGGTATAAATAATCTATAAATGTGATGAAAATGTAAATTTCGAAGTGAAAGGTACATTGAATGTATTGCAAATTAACAAGGTGGACTAAAAATGAGCAACAGAGTTAAGTACGTACAAGAAAAATAAGAACATTTGGATCGAGGGCATACAGAAATGTCATAATATACCAGTAGTGTATATTATGACTTGATAACAATCTTAATCTATATACGTATCATTGTTTGTATTAAAATACTACTAATTTCATGATTTTTTTTAGATTAATCTTCAACTTCTTCATCATCCGTACAGATGTACGCACGACGGCCAATCAATCTACACAAACACAGTTTATGCGGATCTCTCATTGTATAGAAAATCTATACAAAGCGAGGCCAAGTTATACAGGTAATGTACAGCTTCATGTGCTGCCGTGTGTACAATAAAAAAAAGATGCTGGTGGATTACATAACCTCCTCCTTTTTAGAAACCGGTTAAAAGTGAAAACCCTGGTTTTTCCTTTTATTTGAATGAAAAAATACAAAAAAAAAACGCCGGCAAAGTCGCAAAACTTTGCCCACTCAAATGTGACAGATAATATGAACGCTTAGTACCTATACAGGTCCTATTATAGATTGATTATTTTTCTAGAATGATCCCTAAATTGTTTATTTTATTAAGGTAGAAAATACGAAAATTTCTGCACAATGGACTTTGTAAAAAGTGCTGAAACATACACTTTTTTTGACATTGTAACATATTTAATGTAAAGAACAAACATTTAACTATCGTGTAGCACAATTACACATTAAAAGTAAAATTATTTTGTTAAATATTTAATGTGGAATCAAAAATAGCAAGCAATCTGGGCAAAGTTGAACGTTTTGACCTTCAAAACCTAGGTACATACTTTTATTGTAATATGAACTTTATAAAAGTGCGAATCAAGTCCAAAATTAGAACCCGTTTTTAATTTGACGGGTGGATCTTGAACCTTTTTTGTACCTATTGTAGGTATCTGAATTTCGAGATCGTCTGGGTCGGGAATACTATCGCACGCGACCAGCATCGGCGCGATGTTTCTCGCGCTAGCAAATGACGATTCTGAGCTAGCGACGAAAATAATAGGAGCATGGAAAACTACCGATTCCGTGCTGCCAGATGAGTTTCTACGTCGCTTACACCTTGCTGCATTTTCGTGGCTAACCTTCTAAGGACACTGGGTTTGGGACATTGGGTGCAGATAGGACTATGACCTTTATATGCATTGTGTTTCATCACTTTCATGATCCTACTAGGTAGGTACTGAAGATTGTAAAGATGCTACAATAAAGTAGATAGGTACCTACCTATGCAAAGTTAAAGTAGGTAGGTACAGAAAGAACACTGCAGGTACCACAAAGAGCAGAACCTATGATTTACTTATGGGATTATCAAATCTACGTTAGGTACTAGCCTACTCATTGGCGAATTCGTAGATCAGATATGTTACTTATATCCCAAATTAAGAATATTTGATATTTGAGGGTTTTTTTCATGGAACCGTAAGCGTATTTCACGATAATTTCTTCTTGAGATGACATCATTGAAAGTCAAATAAAGGTTACCTAAACACATTTATTCAAAGATATAAATTAGGTAATATAAAAGCGAGTAGGTATACCTACCTACAAAATTAAAGACATTTTTCTTCGAAATGGTTTTGAAATTAGCACAATCCCCATTGTTAGCTTCTTAGATTTTAAATAAATAATAACAATATTTGCATGCTGAATTTTAGTAAGCGGAATATGTAGAACCTATTTATTTTTAACACCTCACCTCAATGTACCCTACCATATTTCACGCAAATAAACATTATTCTATTCTATTCAAATACTTAAAACATACATTAGGTCGGTAAGGTAGGTACCTACATCTCGGGGAGATTGTTGGAGATAGGCCGGTTACTTATCTATACCTACAACAACTTGTTACAGAGAATTCCCAGGGCCATTTCACGTTTGTTTTGATGATTCATTCATAGCGATTGTGAGTTCACCACACTTATTTTTATTTGTAAATACCTACCTACTTAACTCAAACAGATCAGAGCGTGGTGTTCTGGGTTCGATTCCTCGGATCGGGTAGTTCCAATAGGACTTTCTCAGTTTAAGGCGAGGTTATCCAGATAAACGTCGTTTTGTTTTGTGTTTTATTCCTATATAGCACGGATGTAAATTCTGAAAAAAACATATTACATATTTCACACTTCGATCTAGATATTCCGGCAAAGCGATACACGATTACTTGCACTTTGTTGCATCCAATTAAATCGCAAAGACAAGTCTAAATGATGGTTTTTAATATTACTTCATTTGAGTTATATTAGGTTTTTAACAATAAAACTTATACCATTATAAAGGTCGTAAAAAATGTGACAGTAAACGGCAATCATAATTTGAAATATTTAAAAAAACCTAAACAACCATTTCCAAAATTTGCTGTTTTCATCATTTCTTACTCGCATCGCGTGCTTCAGTCAGTCCCGAGCGGAACGCGTTGGAGGTCGGACGTGTGCCAATTTTTCGAACCCGCCACCCCACCCCCGCTAAGTTCTGTTACGAACTGAGCCAAAAATAGTTTAAAAAAAATAATACTTAGTAAACACCGAGCCTAGGTTTATTTGAAATGTCATTTGTTCACAAAAGTACAGTAGGTACCTAATAGGGAACGTAGTCAGAAGGTAGAAGATAAGAGTTACGCAATAGAAAGAGAGGCAGCTTCTAGGAGAATATAACTGTAGGTAATTAGCGCTGCGCGGCCTGAATTGAACTTTATTATTTTTATTTATAAATTTCGGTAACTTTGGAATGGGCAACTACAGTACTTTCACAGTTATTATGCCTTTTGAATGGGACTGTAGCTTCATTTTATTATCTTTTCTTCGACAATTCAAAACTGCCTGTAACTGGCCTACTAAAATCAAAACATTTATTCCACAAATTTTTTTTTGTTAGAAGTTCTAAAAAAGTTTTGTAGGGAGCCCGGTAAGCCGAAGATTATCGAGTTCGACATGGGCAGAAAAAGAAAGTATGTAGGGGAGAACGAGATAGAATGAGTAATGGTCGCGGTCGATATCGTATTTTGTACGCACGACGGCCGATCAAGCTGTACTTAACCAGTTTATGCGGATCTCTCATTGTATAGGAAATCTATACAAAGCGAGGGCAATTTATACTGGAAATGACAGCTTCATGTGCCGCCGTGTGCACCTACTAGTTTTTTTTATTTTGTTGACTTATTTACATATTTAAGATAAAATCACTTAAATTTTTTTTATTTTACTTCCTCTGCATTTTATGCTTTACTTTTTTTTCGGTTTTTTCGTCATGGGTGTCATTTTCATGGTTTTCGGGGTCGCTGATATCGAAACTTACACCCGTAGTTTAAGTCGTGGACTGGAACTTAAGTCGGACTTGACACGCCTACTTTCCACCCCATTAGACATATCGACAGCTACAGTTTGTTTATAATTTGACATAAACGCCCACTTTTCAAGAGTTTTGTAGTACAAGAATCTTTTGGCGCTCGAATGAAGCTGACAGGGGGGCGCTGTTGGTAAACCTTTTGTTAATTGTTTTGTAAAAAATATTGAGAAAAGAAAGAGATGGCTGCGTTAGTTCCGATGTTTGCCCGCGCCAGAAGATCCTTGAAACCGTGAAACTTACGTTATGGCTGATATATATATATACCTACTGAAATTCAAGTGAATCGACGTGTGTAAAATTGTTTTCTTTTTATAGCCAAAGCAAGATGAATTTTGAGGAATATGTCGATTATGTATACGATACGCCATACAATTATTTATCGTGACCCGATGCCGACAACCCGTTAGATTGTTACAACAATAAACAGTTCCAAAAACACTTTCGATTTCAGAAGGAAACCGTACAAAAATTGGAAAGCCATGCGAGAGGTCTTTGCCCAGCAGAGGGACATAGAGGGCTGATACTCGTATTAAATAAAATAGGGAAGATACTGTAGAAGAAAACACTGTTCGTTTTTGGTTCCAACATTTTCGTTCTGGAAATTTTGACCTACAGTCCGTGGACGGCCATCGACCCTTGTTGATAAAAACTATTTTCCATCGCCTTTAATTTCGAAGCCAGCTAGTCTGTAGTCGGGATTATTAATGAACTATTATTAATATTGCGAGCACTTGCATTATCCGTGGTAAATATATATTAAGCACGGTTTCTTTTTCAAATCGGTAGATATTTGGAAATGTTCATTATCGTGGGATTGTTTGAATTAGTAATTAAGATCGCGTAAATAATAATTTATAGTCGAGACAAATAGTCGTAATATGGAGTATCGTACACATAAAAGATAATACAAGCTACGTGATATTTCTAAAGCATAAGAAAACTAACGAACCATTTTGAATCTCAGACATTAAAAATGGTGCGAATGGTGCTTATGAGCGAGCTTGCCCATACTCGTGTTGTTTTGTTTATACCTACGATACCACCAAGTCGCTCTTATCATCTATCTATACTTAAAAAATTCAAAGTCCTGACTGACTGACTGATATATCAACGCACAGCCCAAACCGCTGGACCTAGAGACATGAAATTTGGAGGGTGTATTCTTTATGAAAAGTATGTATCCACTAAGAAAGGGTTTTTTGAAATTCCACCCCCAAGAGGGTGAAATCGGGTGTTGAATTTTCTGTGAAACTTTTTATTCTCGGAATCAATTGATTTGGAAATTGGTGTACACACTCTTTAATTAAAATTATGAGACAATTATGTATCACAGTTTTTCAAAATTATCCCCCAACAGAGTCAAATAGGGCTTCGAAACTCACGTAGACAGGCCATGACGCACAGTGTTGCGCAGGGCGTGCGGGGCGCATTTACCAATTAGTAAGTAGGAGGAATATTTCTGAGGTAGTCGTGTCTGTAAATAAATGTGAAAACCCGATTTTCGCGTTGGCTCGTGATACGCGACATTGATATTAAATATTATGTAAAAGTATTATGTCTATATAGATTCCTAATGAATCATTTGATTGTCGTCACCGGTGTCCAATCTCAAACCAGGTTATCAATATTTCACATATGTAGTGTAATTAATATTACAATGAACAAGTTATAAGTAAGTACATGTAAGAAAAACGCAAGTGTGTCTGTATAGCTCAAATAAAATGAAATACTTACATTAACTATTATTTATTACCTATTCAACTTTAAAAGTAAAAACTTATAAATCTTAGATAACTATTATAAATGCTAAAGTTTGAATGGATAGATGTTTGTTACTCAATCGCCAGAACGGCTGAACAGATCTGAATGAAACTTGGTACAGAGATAGATTATAGTCTGGTATAGGACATAGATAACTTATTATCTCAGAAGTAAGATCCCGTTGGCATTTCCCGACCTCCACGAAACCGCGGGCATAAATTAGTTGCCAATAAAGCGATAGTAGGGGGTGACTTACCCGTGTTACTACCAATCCTACTACCTGTAATAATACGGGTAATCCCATTGCTTTTGCGGTACTATCGCAGTTGTATAGATCTTAAATAGAAAGAGAAAGAAAAAAATACAAATTTGATGCAACCAAGTTGGATGTAGCGCTCGCCGGCCGCTGTAGTGGCCAGTTTCTGTTATATTACAATAATAAAATAATCAAATCGAATTCTTATTCGCCGTTGCGTTAGGTGTTTAGCCGGCTGATCTTAGGTTTTTTTTTCAAATGATACGGGTAAGGATAGGTGTAAGCTAGGGCATCCCCATCAAATGAGTTACGTTATGTTAGAACTGGGACCAAAACGCGCTTAAAACATGAGCAGGCGGCTTGCTACTGTTAAACGGAGGAAGAGAAAGGCCGATATGAAACACACCATTATGTTGGGTGAACGAATCCAAAGAAATTCAAGGCTACTCGGTTCATCGTCCAACTGAATTCTTCCCTCAACTCTGGACGACCGGAACCTTCTAATAGAGCGAACTGGCGAAGAAAAGCTCGAAGCTTACTGAGCTCTTTTATCACCGCTGGGTTGAAGAGACCACCATGTACCCGCGACGGATGAGAGGCAGCAGGGTATAATTTATTAAACATTGCCACGCGACCACAGTCATTCATCTTTGGCAATCATCCCTGGCAAAAATGGAATAATAACGGTAGTGACGTAGCCACTTCGGATGCCTTATTTCTTCAACAAACCATGTAGCTTGTCAGCTTTCAATAATCGCGGACGAAGGTCATGGGCAACAGCTAGTATGTTTATAATTGTGTGATGTCCACATGTATATTTTTGATCTCTCGTTGGACAACTAGTTATAAGCGCCACTGCATGGTGTGAGGTTAAGGGTTCGATTCCCAGGCCATGCAGTGTTGTTGGGTTTTACTAACCTAGAGACTGGATCCAGTCTAACGTAGTCCTACGTGAATAAAAATTAAAAATTTCCTTTGCTTGTCAATAAATGTGTAATTTAGATAATTTTGTTATTTGTTATACGTGATACTACGAGTACTTTTAAATAAAATAAAAACCAGTTGGCTTGTATAATAATAATTTCATTTATTTTTTCGGCCTCGTCCCTTGTAACCTCGCTGAATCGAAGTAGCTGGGCGGCACTCAAACGTTCGAGTTTTGCCTTTTGGTATGCTTCTTCTGCTGCCTTCACCAGCCACTTTTGCTCCTCCATTTTCAGCAGATGTAACTGGTTGGGCTCGCCTAACCCAGCGAGCCCAAGCACATTTTTTCGCTGATGGGCTGCCCGACAACGTGGTATTTCATGGAGCTTGTGCTTGCGGACAAGTTTCTGTACGCACGACTTTTCACCAGCCAAAAAAAAAATTCTTGATGCCATTATTTTAAGTGAAAATCTTATAAATGAACCACGAAAAAATAAATATTTATTTTCAAGTAAAAGTTCTTTGACAAATGATGTCAACCAAGAGCATTCGGTAGAACATCAATTTATGATAACTCTAGCATTGTGACGTATTTTAATATAACATTTTTAGCATACAAAGCAGCTTGCAACCTTCATGCAACATACTTTTTTGGGTTTGAAATGGACAGCATGTTTTTGAGGTAGATTAAGGTGAGTACTCATATGAGCATTTCCACGTATTGTAACATTGGTTGATAAATTGAGGAATGATATAATGCAAGGTTGCGGTTGAAATGATGAGCAGATGAAATGATGATGAGATGTTTGGATGGCTTGGTCATGTTGAGAGGACGAGTAAAAGGCGACTAACAAAACCCGAAAGAGAACACCCCAGAAGGACAAACTTTATTAGTATTGTTCTTCAAAAAGGTCAGGTGGCAGTGACCAGATGTATGAACGTGAACGAAGCAAAAGGAGTAAGCCGGTGGTGTTCTTTAGTGACTGTCCTTACTGTCTGGCATTTACTCTTCGTTGATATGTTGAACTTGCAAGTCGCGTGTGCTGCAGTTTATCTTGATGAGTTATATTAAAAAAAAACACTGACCGCATTAGGAGAAGAAACGACCAGCACGACCCCTCAGTCCACGCACCTCATTTCATGTTGTACGATTTGCCCGCGCTCGTGTTTTTGCTCGATGAAATGCTACAAGCAAATCAAAATCAAGTTTTAACAAAGTGTCAAGTGGCTCATGTCTTGTTACAAATGCAACTTCTAGCTAGTCTGTCCTCACCTTATGAACATCATTGAGTGGGTGTTGTTGATGCGGTGGTGGGCGTTCTTCACCTGTTGCCATGACAACAAATGTCGTTTTAAGTTCAAAAATGGACTTAAGTCGGCTTCTGGAATACGGGTGTTAGGTCAAAATGAAAATCTAAGATGGCGCCGATGAAAATTTTTGGTTTTTTTGTCATGGGTGTCATTTTCGTGCTTTTCGGGGTCGCTGATAACAAAAATGAGGTTAAAATGAAAATCCAAGATGGCGCCGACAAAAAATTTTTGGTTTTTTCGTCATGAGTGTCATTTTCATGGTTTTCGGGGTCGCTGATATCGAAACTTAGGTCAAAATGAAAATCCAAGATGGCGCCGACGAAAATTTTCGGTTTTTTTTCGTCATGGGTGTCGGTTTCGTTGTTTTTAGGGTCGCTGATAACGAAAATGAAGTTAAAATGAAAATCCAAGATGGCGCCGACAAAAATTTTTTGGTTTTTTCGTCACGGGTGTCATTTTCAAGGTTTTCGGGGTCGCTGATAATGAAATTGAGGTCAAAATTAAAATTCAAGATGGCGCCAATTAAAATTTTCAGCTTTGTCGTCATGGGTGTCATTTTCGTGCTTTTCGGGGTCGTTAATAACGAAAATAACGTGAAAATGAAAATCCAAGATGGCGCCGACCAAAATTTTCGGTTTTTTCGTCATGGGTGTCATTTTCATGGTTTTCGGGGGCGCTGATAACGAAAATGAGGTCAAAATTAAAATTCAAGATAACACCAATGAAAATTTTCGGTTTTGTCGTCATGGGTGTCATATTCGTGCTTTTCGGGGTCGCTGATAACAAAAATGATGTCAAAATTAAAATTCAAGATAACACCAATGAAAATTTTCGGTTTTGTCGTCATGGGTGTCATATTCGTGCTTTTCGGGGTCGCTGATAACAAAAATGATGTCAAAATGAAAATCCAAGATGGCGTCGACGAAAATTTTCGGTTTTTTCGTCATGGGTGTCATTTTCATGGTTTTCGGGGTCGCTGATAACGAAAATTAGGTCAAAATGAAAATCCAAGATGGCACCGACGAAAATTTTCGGTTTTTTCGTCATAGGTGTCATTTTCATGGTTCATGAGGTCGCTGACAAAAAAAAATTTTTTTTTGTTTCTATGTTTATTTTGAACTTATTTTCGTTATCAGTAACCCCGAAAACCATGAAAATTATACCCATGACGTAAAAACAAAAAAAAAAATTTGCTGCTATCGAATTTTCATTTTGACCTAATTTTCGTTTATCAGCGACCCCGAAAACCATGAAAATGACACCCATGACGAAAAAACAGAAAATTTTAGTCGGCAGCATCATGGATTTTCATTTTGTACTCATTTTCGTTATCAGCGACCCCGAAAAGTACGAAAATGACACCCATGACGACAAAGCTAAAATATTCATTGGCACCATCTTGAATTTTAATTTCGAAAATAACGAAAATTTTCGTCGGCGCCAGCTTGGATTTTCATTTTGACCTCAGTTTCGTTATTAGCGACCACAAAAACCACGAAAATGACTCTCATGAAGAAAAAATCGAAAATTTTACGTCGCCGCCATTTTGGATTTTCATTTTGACCTAATTTTAATTATCAGCGACCCCAAAAACCACGAAAATGACACTCATGAAGAAAAAATCGAAAATTTTACGTCGCCGCCATCTTGGATTTTCATTTTGACCTATTTTTAGTTATCAGCGACCCCAAAAACCACGAAATGAAACCCATGACAACAAAACCGAAAAAAAAGTAAAGCATCATTTTTTTTAAAACCGAATGGCGCGTGGCTTGTAGTTTTGAATCATACCCGTATTCATGATCTTAGTGTCAGTCAGATTTTAAATTCACCTTATTCACAAAAATAAATAAGTATACCTTCTTATTTTTAATTATATCTACTTATTTTAATTGTTAGTAATTAGATTCACGTTCATAGAATACGTAGGTTCCTAATCTATCTATAACCAATACTTTCTAGAAAAATAAAACAAAGTGAACTTATACATATCAATTCAAGTTGTTTTACTGCATCGCTCAACCCTGTAACGCAACTTAGTACCTATCCGAGTTCGTGAACTCATGACCATTGCGCTAAGCGCGCGCGTTTTCGCGCCGCGTAATTTGTTACGTATCGCCTCTCTGTGCGGGGGCTGGGGTAAGCGATTGATGCATACGGCGCTCGGGTTAATCTCGCCTTAAGCACGTTTGGGGAAGTTTTAGGGTCTCAATCGCAGTCATTATCTGCCTACGTTTTACTTCGGTAGGATCATTTTACATAATATTATCTAGTTACCGTTAGATCGCAACTCAAAGTGCCGGTTCCGTATTTTGTTACACGCGCGGCAGTTTCGCAATGAGTGCGCAGGGAATTTTCTATTACTTACACAAGTTTATTGATGTAAAGGATGATGATCGAGCTTCTACGGAACTTGCGCTGCCAAGTGCCACTTATTCAATCTAGCTGACTGATGAGTTTATTTAGGTAGAACTAGTCTATCTACCTATTAATCTAAGTTTGTCTAAAGAACACTAGCGAGGGACGTCATTTAGTTAGAGTGATTCTATTGTACATACAACACAACTTATTACGTACGTTCTGTGGCAATCTGTCATCAGACAGGAAAAGTTAAAAATCCAAAATTAACTTTCAAAACCCTGAGACTTGGCAGCTAAACAAATACAAAAATTCCCAAACGCCAAAGAGTTTCTAACATCTGGTCTGGTCAATTTTATAAAATGGTTATTAGGTATTTAAATATTAAAATGGTACGGTACACTAGTTCTTCCTAAGATAAAAATAACACGTACCTTAAACTTAATAATGAACTATACCATACAGGGTGTAAACAGACCCTTCACATAACCGTCAACCAAGCAATCGACGAATCGATTGCTGGGAATCGACTGTTTTTTTTTGGGGTGAAAAATCACGTTTTACGGTAGGATCGATAGAAAGCACTCAAAGCATTGTGCTGATGAATGGATTTAATAGTACGGGGTTCGTAGAGGTGTGTAAGTAAAAATCTTACATCAAAAACAAGTAGGTATCTAAAAAAAACTTGTGAAAAAGTTAGAACTTTGACCCCCAATATCTCCGTAACTAGAAGGTTCCCAGGAATGGTCTAGAACAAAAAAATGATCGCAAAGATGGGGAGAACAAATACCTTTCGAATATGTTATGGGTCTATTTACACCCTTTATAATCAACTGTTATCACTATAAGTTGTCCTTGTCTCACACAAATATTGTCCCAACCTACTTCGTACCTAGGGGTTATGAACTTCGACACTGTTCCACAGTGCAGTACCTATCATCATTTATTCGTGTCTGGTTAATCCGTTAGGTACTATTATAATCTACTCAAATGGTTAGGTCGTACGTTGTACCAAAGTCCAAATGCAAAAGTAAACCTTGACATAAGTAGTACGTGGAGCGCAGTGATCGTCTCGCATCTAGGCAAGTAGGCAACGAGTGAGTAGCTCGTAGCGCGTAGACAATTAGTCGGCAAAGGTCCGTCATCTCCGCAAGCAGCGGTGAGCGCCATTGAGTCACGCGAGGTCTTATCTATCATTTAGGATCTAACTTTAAGACCCCAGTTCGGTCACATTGACATCCCGTCGAAATATTCGCGCAGGTTTACAATTTTTTTTTGACTTAAGTTATCAATGAATTGCAATTATTTTTAGTGCACCATAATATTGGTTATATGCTTAACTACTACGTGTGTTTTTAAAGTTCACAAAACTCGCTCTTGTTGCGTAAATCTGGCGTTGATACTAGGTCTCTCGCACCCAACGCGAGTCCGAGGTCTGTTTCCGCACTCCGTCCGAGGTAACAGAGAAGAAAATCTATCGAGACAATAAATTCCTTTATATCCTTGTCTTCAAAGTTGGCTCGTTACTTTTTGTAAAAATCTTTTATTTTCTTAATCCGATTACGATAATATCGTCAAATTTCTCGGTATTTGCTCTCAAAAAATACGTAGTTTCTGTCAATAGATTAGTGTTATTATTCGATTTTATCTAAGGGCCACTGTTGAATGATCATGATAAAAAAATCATTAAAATTACCGTACAAAGAAAATTATTAGTATACCAAAACACCCATAAAATTACAGTTTATATACGGAAACGTTTGCCATATTTCCTTAGTGACCGCCGAGCCATCGCCGAGCGGTCGAGGTAGAAGAACGTCGGGATATCGTCGAGAAATTTGACGATATTATCGTCAAATTTCTTGGTGTTTGCTCTCAAAAAATACGTAGTTTCTGTCAATAGATTAGTGTTATTATTCGATTTTATCTAAGGGCCACTGTTGAATGATCATGATAAAAAAAAACATTAAAATTACCGTACAAAGAAAATTATTAGTATACCAAAACACCCATAAAATTACAGTTTATATACAGAAACGTTTGCCATATTTCCTTAGTGACAGCCGAGCCATCGCCGAGCGGTCGAGGTAGAAGAACGTCGGGATATCGTCAATTGTTTTCCGGAATATCGTCAATTGTTTTCTGGACTTCTCACTCGCACAATCATGCTGTTACGCTCATGTTATGTCATGCAGGCTGCTCTACTTAATTATTTTAACCGACTGCAAAGAAAAGAAGGGTTACGTTTTCATCTATGTATTTTAAACATTTTACACATGCGCGGAAGACACTAGTGCGAACGGATACTTGCGGAAAATAAGATTCCTTTTGATGAATCGAAATCAAAATCAAAGAAGCATCCATGGTAATCGAGAGCGCTCTATATAAATATGGGGCACATTACCAGTTGACAGCGTTTTTCGATGCCCTTTTATAGTTAGTTGTTAGTTTTTTTTAGTTTATTTAAGTTTTTATTTAATAATGTACCACACTTGACAAAAAAAGTTAGATTTTTGGACAAAGCCCATTATTGAAATATACAAGATTTTTATTATGGTTACCCTGCTCGAACGTTGTATGAGAAAACATAATTTTTAAGATTACACGCGTTGTAAACTGTTCTGAGGGTAAAACGATGTCATTCTAATGTGGTTAAAATGCCGAATAAATGAAAGTTCACACCGAAATCCTAGCAATTATAGATAATGAGATATCAGCGTACAAAGTAACGTTTCGATCGCGCGGCCACGTACTTTTTGTTTTGGACTTATTTCGTCTGTTTAACAAAACTTTAGTAGTATTTAATGCTTTCGTTAGTTTTGACAAATTAAGACCATCTTCTTGTAATAGTTTTAATGTATGAAGTCTTAGGTTTAAAGAAATAATCAACAATAAAGAAACAACAAGTAGAGGATTGCGCGGCCATAACTTCCAAGGTGAATATTTCGTAAAATATTGATCCAGAGCTTATAATTCTTTTTTCGCCAATTTTTGACAAATTCAGTCTTGAATTGACAAAAGGAATTAGAACTCTAACCCAAGTAGTTGCTGAGATATCGATGGCCGCGCAATCCTCCACGTTACGTTCGCGCGGCCAACTTAAAACCCTTATAACTTCTTTATTTCTACTTTGACAAATTTTTGGTTTGTACCCTTCGATTTTGACAAATTTCAACAAATTTTTTGGCGAAGTTTTTTTTCTGTTTTGATAACTTGGCGGAGCAATCGTAACGCACACAGAATTTTCGAATTTTCCATCATGGTTGTTATGACCATGGTAATCGAGGGCACTCCAATCTCCAATCGAATTTGGGGTCAAAATGTAAATACGAGATGGCGCCAATGGAAATTTTCGGCTTTTTCGTTATGGGTGTCATTTTCTTGGTTTTCGGGGTCGCTGATAACGAAAATGAGGTCAAGATGAAAATACAAGATGGCACCGACGAAAATTTTCAGTTTTATCGTCATGGGTGTAATTTTTATGATTTTCGGGGTCGCTGATAACGAAAATGAGATCAAAATGAAAATACAAAATGGCGCCGACGAAAATTTTCGGTTTTAACGTCATGGGTGTCATTTTTATGGTTTTCGGGTTCGCTGATAACGAAAATGAGGTCAAAATAAAAATACAAGTTGCGCGCGTTTTTTCATGACGAAAAAACGGGTTTCATGTCCATGGTAAATAAATGTACTCATTGAAGTAGTGGATTTCTTGCCCATCTACCTCAACTCTATTTTTTTTACTTGCCCTGCATGTTTCATTATGCTGAAGCTTTTGGCTTCAGCAGTGCTAATTAGTGATCATGAAATTAACTATTTTATAGCGTTAATTTCAATATACCAAAACACTCATGACGAAAAAACTGAAAATTTTCGTCGGTGCCATCATTCATTACCATTTTAATGTCATTTTCGTTATCAGCAACCCCGTAATTCACTAAAATTACACCCATGAAAGAAAATTCGGAAATTTTCACACAAGTGTCCAGTCGCGCAAGTGTTTGTCGCGCCAGTATCAGTCGCATAAATGACTATTCGCGGATAGGACCGTTCGAGCAAATGTCCTAGATCTTGAAAAACAGTAACTCCTTATTAGTTGTTGTTTCAATTTTGCAGTGGTAAGGCGTCATGCTCCATTATTCGAAAGACAAAAAAAATGTTCTAAAACGAGTAAACGAGTGATCATGAATTTCAAAATACCTATTCTAAAAACATTTTTTTACGTCTTTGTATGATGGTTCCTAGAAACAATAATAAATATAAGCGTCGAATTAATACCTCCTTTTTTTTAAATCGGTTAATATGTAGGTAGAGCAGCTTTGGCATCATCTCAAATAATTTAACTATGTCTAGGTGTCAAAGAGAGAGGTCCCCGCACACAGGATGTATTTTTGTTTTTGCTGTGATTTTCTGAGTTTTGCACAACAAGACTATTGCCTTAATGAGTCCTACTAAAGTTCCTGATCGAGGATCGTTTGATATTGGTGCCAGAGGATTTCCCACCAGTAGAGAATGACATAGTAGCATCAATTGATGATATTAATTATCTATTATATATTATTCATCTTCTTGAGGCGTTAGTAGCCAAAGTAGGTAGAGGGTGAGTGAGATTTCTAGCGGTTCACATTAAATAAAACACAGAATGATTAATTATTGTATAAAATATATATTTCATAACTTATATAAATGTAAGTGCACTTTAAGATGACCCGTACTTTCGACTGTTGCGTCTAGGCAGCTATCGACGTCTAAGCGGCGCTAGTCTGAAAGACTGCTCATTCGGATAGAATAAACGTCTTCACAACACACATCGGCGTAATTATTCAAGATAATACATATAATATTTTATGTCATTCTAAAATTAATTATCATCACCAAAAAATAAAAAATGGGTTTTAAACATTATTAACGTAATACCTTTTTAATCATCTAAAAAAAATATAATAATTAATTGTGATCACTAATAATTACTATTATGTCTTCTCAGCATTTAATCAAGCTTTACGCACCTGCACAACATTAATTTGATGAATAAAGCGTAGAGGCTTTACCTTATCAGCACGCGTAGCATGACCACCGTAGAACGGGTTTTGTCAACGGAAGAATCGACAAAATGACAGATCAACAAAAGCAATCTGTCATTTTGTCGATTCTTCCGTTGACAAAACCCGTTTCTACGGTGGTTGTGCCACGCGTGCTGGTAAATGGGATAAATGATATTTATTGAGGTAGGGACATATTTTCATTTGTATCATCATAATCTTGAGCGAGCAAAACTTCGGGCCACTTGGCGGTGGCCGGCGGTAGAAGCGATGATGGACAAAGCAGTAGTTCTTGTATAGAGCCTAGCGTGTAGTTGCCGAGGCAGTTCAGAACCCATTCGTAGTTAACTGGCACGACACTTTGCTCCATTGCGAGGTCTGAAACAAGAAAAATATTTAACAAAAAACTATTTAGCATCTAAACCTCTAAACTAACTAGCAAGGCTAAAAAACTTTATACTGCAGTTTTTTGGCTTTTATACAGGGTGTGGCGTAAGTAGTGGTCCACCGTTCAGGATTCGATGAACCAGATAATTAACTATAACAATTAAAAATTTTAACCATTTTTACCCAAGGGTTACGAAAATATTTCCTTTTTGTCTTTTATTTACGAAATTTCTATCTTTTTTTACAAATTTGTTTGTAGTTTCAACACAAACCATTATTTTTTCATTTTGATTTCTGTTAATTTAAAAGTCACCAGTACACGTAGTCAATATTGCAGAGATCACCAAAACAACAAGTCCAATCAGTATGCAAATTAAACAGAGTCCGGGGCCAGGCAGGGGTAAAAAAATGGCGGAGGTAAACACAGGCAGAATAAAAACGAAACGCATACGACGCACGACACGAGTGACGAGATCGTACTAAATCATTTCGAGATTTCTGAAGATTTCAACGTTAGTAATGAAAGAGATAGCAATACCCTACCATATCTCTTCCTTATCACTCCTATTGTACGTAACTCGATTGCGAGAGCTTCAACCGGTTTTTGTTAACAAAACAAACATGTCTCAGGTAAAAAAAGGGTCAGGGTTTTTTTACCTGACATGTTTGTGCTTTAACACAAATCACATTTGAATTGTAAAAAGTTACATTGTATCCGTTTTTTGAGTTTTATACGTTTTGTAATAGTATTAACGCAACAAAGTTTAAAAAAGTAGTTTCATGAAAATCTTCTTTTCTTCAATTAAAATTGAATATTTTATTGTTAAATTATTGGATCTGTTATAGTGATATAATTTTGAAATCGGTATTTAGTAGGCATATTATTAAATGCATGGGCACTGACAATGTAGGAGGTTTTTTTTACAAAAATCGCTCTTGAACTTGAAGGTGTTTTAAAAATTAGGGTTAAAATTAGAGAAGAACCAACTTTTTCTTCAAAAGAGCTGAATTTACATAAAAAATCATAATTTATCATGATAGCTCTAGTATTCAGCAGTAATTAACAGAAATCAAAATGAAAAAATAATGGTTTTTGTTGAAACTACAAACAAATTTGTAAAAAAAGATAGAAATTTCGTAAATAAAAGACAAAAAGGAAATATTTTCGTAACCCTTGGGTAAAAATGGTTAAAATTTTTAATTATCTGGTTCATCGAATCCTGAACGGTGGACCACTACTTACGCCACTCCCTGTATGTAGTTAGTTTTAGTCATTAAACTGTGTGAAAAATAACTGGGAACTAGTTTAAATCGGAACCCGCCACTATTTTAATTAGGATTATGCAGATGAAGTCACCAAGGTCGCCCCAGAATCCGTTGTATTGTTTAAATTTACACGTGACCGCGTTGCGAAAATCAGATTTCCCAGCAAAGTGTTTGTTTAAAAACCATCCAGATGCGGAACAGAGCATACTCTATGCGCGTCCACTTCTCGCCGACTAGACTGGTCGACACACGTGCCCAGAAGGCTATAACGCTTTCTTTGCCCAAAGTAATTTGCCTTTCCATTTAAGGCGAGGTTACCCCGAGCGCCGTATGCATCAATCGCTTACCCCAGCCCCCGCACGGAGAGGCGATACGTAACAAATTACGCGGAGCGAAAACGCGGGCGCTTAGCGCACTGGTCATGAGTTCACGAACTCGGATAGGTACTAAGTTGCGTTACAGGGTAGAGCGATGCAGTAAAACAAATTGAATTGATATGTATAAGTTCACTTTGTTTTATTTTTATAGAAAGTATTAGTTATAGATAGATTAGGAACCTACGTATTCTATGAACGTGAACCTAATTACTAACAATTAAAATAAGTAGATAGAATTAAAAATAAGAAGGTATACTTATTTATTTTTGTGAATAAGGTGAATTTAAAATCTGACTGACACTAAGATCATGAATACGGGTATGATTCAAAACTACACGCCACGCGCCATTCGGTTTAAAAAAAAATTATGCTTTACTTTTTTTTTGGTTTTGTTGTCATGGGTTTCATTTCGTGGTTTTTGGGGTCGCTGATAACTAAAATTAGGCCAAAATGAAAACCCAAGATGGCGGCGACGAAAATTTTCGATTTTTTCTTCATGAGTGTCATTTTCGTGGTATTTGGGGTCGCTGATAACGAAACTGAGGTCAAAATGAAAATCCAAGCTGGCGCCGACGAAAATTTTCGGTATTTTCGTCGGCGGTGCCATCTTGGATTTTCATTTTGACCTCATTTTCGTTATCAGCGGCCCCGAAAACCATGAAAATGACACCCATGACGACAAAGCTGAAAATTTTAATTGGCGCCATCGTGAATTTTAATTTTGACCTAATTTTCGTTTTCAGCGACCCCGAAAACCATGAAAATGACACCCATCACGACAAAACCAAAAATTTTTGTCGGCGCCATCTTGGATTTTCATTTTGTCCTCATTTTCGTTATCAGCGGCCCCGAAAACCATAAAAATGACACCCATGACGACAAAACCGAAAATTTTCATTGACGCCATCTTGAATTTTAATTTTGACCTCATTTTCGTTATCAGCGACTCTGAAAACCATGAAAATGACACCCATGACGACTAAACCGAAAATTTTCATTGGCGCATCTTGAATTTTAATTTTGACCTCATTTTCGTTATTAACGACTCCGAAAAGCACGAAAATGACACCCATGACGACAAAACCAAAAATTTTTGTCAGCGCCATCTTGGATTTTCATTTTGACCTAATTTTCGTTATCAGCGACAGCGAAAACCTTGAAAATGACACCCATGACGAAAAAACCGAAAAAAAGTAAAGCATAAAATGCAGAGGAAGTAAAATAAAAAAAATTAAAGTGATTTTATCTTTAATATGTAAATAAGTCAACAAAATAAAAAAAAACTAGTAGGTACACACGGCGGCACATGAAGCTGTCATTTCCAGTATAAATTGGCCTCGCTTTGTATAGATTTCCTATACAATGAGAGGTCGGCATAAACTGGTTTTGTACAGCTTGATCGGTCGTCGTGCGTACAAAATACAATATCGACCATTACTCATTCTATCTCGTTCTCCCCTACATACTTTCTTTTTCTGTCCATGTCGAACTCGATAATCTTCGGCTTACCGGGCTCCCTATAAAACTTTTTTAGAACTCCTTACAAAAAAAAATATTGGAATAAATGTTTTGATTTTAGTAGGCCAGTTACAGGCAGTTTTGAATTGTCGAAAAAAAGATAATAAAATGAAGCTACAGTCCCATTCAAAAGGCATAATAACTGTGAAAGTACTGTAGTTGTCCATTCCAAAGTTACCGAAATTTATAAATAATATTGCGAAATCATAAACTTTTGCAACGATACAATAAAGTTCAATTCAGGCCGCGCAGCGCTAATTATCTACAGTTATATTCTCCTAGAAGCTGCCTCTCTTTCTAATGCGTAACTCTTATCTTATACCTTCTGACTACGTTCCCTATTAGGTACCTACTGTACTTTTGTGAACAAATGACATTTCAAATAAACCTAGGCTCGGTGTTTACTAAGTATTATTTTTTACAAACTATTTTTGGCTCAGTTCGTAACAGAACTTAGCGGGGGTGGGGTGGCGGGTTCGAAAAATTGGCACACGTCCGACCTCCAACGCGTTCCGCTCGGGACTGAAGCACGCGATGCGAGTAAGAAATGATGAAAACAGCAAATTTTGGAAATGGTGGTATAGGTTTTTTTTATATTTCAAATTATGATCGCCGTGTACTGTCACATTTTTTACGACCTTTATAATGGTATAAGTTTTATTGTTAAAAACCTAATATAACTCAAATGAAGTAATATTAAAAACCATCATTTAGACTTGTCTTTGCGATTTAATTGGATGCAACAAAGTGCAAGTAATCGTGTATCGCTGTGCCGAAATATCTAGATCGAAGTGTGAAATATGTAATATATTTTTTTCAGAATTTAAATCCGTGCTATATAGGAATAAAGCACAATACAAAACGACGTTTATCCGGATAACCTCGCCTTAACGTGGCAGTGTTCCCAGTCTTTGAAGAACGTCTCCGGATGACAGCGATGCGGAGTAGTACTTTGATGCCCATATTATATGCTTTTGTTTTTGTAATATCTTTATTTAATGTAATTTAGTATATAATAATGTAACTAGTTATTTGTATACCTATTTGACTATTGTACATTTTTGACGGTACTTTTGTTATACCGTCATTAAGGTCGTCGAAGCAAGTTGCGTTGTATTTGTTACTATGTAGTTACAGACATTGTTTTTATTCTAGTTTTTAAACGTGCACGCATTTGGCACGAACAAACTATTTTATTCATGTGCTACTAATATAGCTCGAACCATTACGGTTTATATTTAGGTTTAATAACAAAGTTAGGTGGACATAGCGAAATAAAAATTAGGAACCATAGTATGACTTAGTATATACTTTAGTGAACATAAAAGTTGTTTGGCAAAGAAGAACATACAGAGTGTAAACGGATCTTTACGAAGCCGTCAACCAAGCATTAGGTATGTACATCAAACTAAGTAACACTACGCAAAAATTTTTTGCTGGGAAACGACTTTCTTTTTTGGGGTGAAAAATCAAGTTCTACGATTAAACTCAATGTAGCACACTCAAAACATTGTGCTGATGGATGCTTTTTTTTTTTTTGAATAGTAAACGGGTCATAGAGGTCATTAAAGTAACTAGTAGGTATTAAAAAAAAAACTTGTGAAAAAATTGGAACTTTGACCTCCAATATCTCCGTAACTAGGAGGTTCCCAGGTATGATCAAATACAAAAAAAATATCGCAATGACTTGGGAGAGTACCTTTCAGCTTCGTTAAGGGTATTTTTACACCCTTGATATTGACCCTTGATATTACTTTAACCAAAGAATTAACTTTTTCTTAATCGAAATGGTATTGTTCTGAGGTCACAAATAAGGCTACAACCAAAACATTGTTATCTAGTGCACCTTATCAATTTCATACACGTCAGTCTGTTTTACAATTGCGGAACTTTTTTTTGTTCTAAGGCAGTTGATTTTATAGATTGCCGCTGGATAATCTCAGTAAGCACATGCATTAAAAGTGCTTTATTAAAACAATGCATTATCATTACGGTATATGCCTCCACATCTAATAAAATTCCGATGTCAAACAAATGTGGGTATAAACGTAATGCTTTATCTCGTTCACGCGAATTAGCCACGGCACTTGATAACGGCAAGAATCTTGCTCTTAGCACGTGCCGTGGCTAATCAGGTAGGTAACGCTTTTCAGACATGACATACTAATCTACCTGCAGTGTTTTTTATGACTATAATAAGAAAAGATACATTCACGTGTTCAGTTTTTATTCGCCAAAAATGTACCATGTGATTGTGTCACATGGTACATTTTTTGCGAATAAAAACTTTGTCCGCATATCTAACAAAGGGGTAAATGGACTTTAAACTTGGTTATGTAAATTTACACTTGACTCACTACCGCTTTGGTGTGGTAGTTGCAAGTGTGGCTGTTGAACGCGAGGTCTGGTCTTGAGTGGGGAAGTATTATTTGTTTTTTTTTTTCATTCAGTCAGTAGCACCAGGATTAAATTGGCCATAGACTCACCTCTTGTAACGTTGGGCTGTGGGACTTGTAATATTTTAACCTGGTGAAATATGAGAATATCATACAATAACACTGCTGGTTCCTAGTAGAGTTTTCATCCTTGATGTTCTGTGTTAGGTTCGTAAGGGT
This sequence comes from Noctua janthe, assembly GCA_910589295.1. NCBI lineage: Eukaryota > Metazoa > Arthropoda > Insecta > Lepidoptera > Noctuidae > Noctua > Noctua janthe. The sequence goes on from OU342561.1 coordinate 9,755,411, forward strand.
ATTTTGCAAATAACATAGTGAAACAGAGAAATCCCATTTTTCCTAGGGTCATTTTCTAAATGATTAGTGCATTTTAAAGTATTATACATACAGGGTGTAAGGAACAGCTCTCCACAAACTGATGGGGTCAATTCAGTATATCATACTAATATAACCGGTACAAGTAATTATTTCAGGAATGTTAAGGGAATCGAATAAATTTGATTTTTATTTCCTTATACGGCAAGCGCGACGACGAGTTCGATGAACTCTGTTACTAGGCAGGAAGTGAACAGCTGATTTCGCGAGTTGAAATACTCTAACTTACGTTAGAGTATTTCAACATCCATTGTTTGATTTTTGATTTTAGCCGTATTATTTACATAAATGGAGGCTTGAGTACAGGGAATGTAATTTTACTTTGAAATAAAGGAATAGCAACATAATTTTTTTTTTAATTCTGTGGAATATGATTCAGAATAAGGAGCTGATTGCACCCTGTCAGTTTGTGGAGGGCTGTCCCTTACACCCTGTATAACCTCCACGTCATAGAAGTACGTTTCTAAACTTGACCTGGCCCACTTGATTTCCTTCCATCTGCTGTCATCACAGCAATGAATCATTGAACAAACAAAATGCCGACCGATCGTAGATGTTGTTCAGGTTATTTTTGTGCAGACATAACATCACTTCGAGGGTTTCGTGAGTAAGGATTAGTAATTGAGTACTATCGAAAACGATACATTGGGTAAGAACATTTGCTTATCTGTTAGGAAAGTTGATTGGCAGTGCAGTTGCCCGTACTAGAAAAACTCTCGATCGACACTTTAAATAGTGTAAGCCTTAAGGACTTAGGCCACTTAAAATATCTTATATTATCTTATACTTAATATAATGGTGAATATGGCAATACCCTAAAAACGGTCAGGTTTAGAAAAAATCCAATGAGTATGAGATCATCACATCGCATGTTCTTAAGTAAATGCTGCGACACCCGCAGTAATTATAGACTAATTTGCCCCAGCGCACCTCACGTAAACCAAGAGCAGGTTTTCTTTATAAGAGCACTCTATTTACTTTCTACTCCGTGGTGTCTGTGTTCTGTTTATGCATATCAAAATAAATACTGTGCCATATACTAAAATTAGGACGGAAGTGTTATTATAAGCCATATGGAAGAAAGCTTTTGCATTGGGTTTGATTGAAGTGCTTCTACTTATAATTTTCTTGCTGAGATTTGCTTGTTTTTCCTTTGTTACGGATAGGGCCTTGTACCAGTCTATTATGTCCCACGGCTTGGTAAAAGCCTCTTCTCAATAGAGACACGAGAGCATTGATCCCCAGCTTGCTCAAGGCGGATTACCTTGCTTCTTAATGCTAATTAAACAATGCTTACATGTAAAGCGATCCTCTTGCGTGCGCTCCGGTTCGGCCAGCAATAGTGCGGGTTTGTAGGATTCCTCAGTTACTCGTACAAGCTTAGGATCTGCTGCTACGCGACCGCCAGCGGATAATACCATGTTCTAAAACAAACAGAAGAAGGTCTAGTGTGTGCAAGCACGGTCCAAAATCATACACGCCAAATTGATAAACCTTCTAAAAATACCTGTTTTGGGATATAAATTATTACCTAATTTCCTGCTTAATCGCTCAACAAGAGAAACTAACTACTAAAATATTCGAGCTCGCTTCGCTCGCTAATGCATCTGGGTTACTTTTATTCTCATCTCTGTATGAATGAACAAATAGAACTTAATTCACGGGGCGGAAGCGGGCTGCTTCAATTTTGATCTCTCATCTCTTGCTCTTGCATTCTATTAGTATCAAGAGCAGATCCGGGACGGGAGGTCATGGCCGGGCGTCATGTCCACTCCGCCTGGGTATAGGTCATAGGTTGACCGTGATCATGGTTCTGAAGTCATTGATTTAAATAAAATAAAAAGAGGTCCGGCTCGCTTCGCTCGTTCTTACGTTCTCTTCATCTTCATCATCATCATCATTTCAGCCGAAAGACGTCCACTGCTAGAAATAAGCCTCCCCCAAGTATCGCCACATCGACACATTCAACTTAAAACTTGAAAAATCTTACTAACTCAGGGGCAGAGCCGTAGGCAGGGGGGGCGTTATGATTCAAACCCCCGAAATCTCCGACAACTATTAAGAAATCAACCTATCCGAGGCGGAATGCAAAAATTTTCGCACTCGCTTCGCTCGCCAATACATCCTATACTTTTCCAATTCTGCAAAAGTTGACAGAGTGCTCCTATTCTCATTTCTGTATAAATTAAAAAAAGAAGTGGTGCTAAAATTTTCCAGCTCGCTTCACTCGCTAATACATTGTGTACTTTTGTTTGTGGACAGAGTTCCTCCTATACTCATTCCTGTATAAATGAACAAAAAGAACTAAATTTATCCGAGGAAGGGTGCAAAAATTTTCGAGCTCGCTTTGTTCGCTCTGACATTCTGCGTTCTTTCAGTATATCTTTATAAACTGACACAATTTCTGAAAACCAAAGATGCACCCCCTGGAAATAAACCTTTGGCGCCCTTGATTGTTTTGTTTATTGAAATCTAGAGATGGTTGTGATCGCTCCCCAACCAAATTCCTCAGACTTAGGCTGGGACCGCGCCTGAGTGTGTGCCATAAAAGTATTCGCATAGTTAACGCAAATAGTATTATGCCTCATGCAGAGGATTTTTATGTAAAAGAGTGTAAATACGATTTTGCTTTGCATTTAATACAATAGGACTATCCAATACTATACCAATTTGTTACAGTACATAAAAATAGCAACATTGTTGTTTACTTTCGATCTCGACCAAAATACACGTGTATAACAACGAACTATCTATACGTCCATGTTCTATTAATAGAGAGAATTTTTCCAGCTGATATCAAGATTATTACTAGGTACTTAGTTAGAATGACTTATGTTATTCAACCCTCTAATAATTAGTGACAGGTCAAAGATCATAGCTATCCAAGCCAGCATGATGAATGCGTGATCAAAGCCAGTACGATGGAAACAGTTGATACTTGACAATTCTATAATTAACTCTCATTCTCACGTTTGCATTGTTAAGGTCAGTGGACACTACATTTCCAGTGAACAATGCAGTGTTAAAAACTGACCCTCACATGATCATTATGCGCTCACAATAGAGTACTTATGGGAGTTATGGGTGAAGTCAAAATGCCATCGACATTTACGAGTCTATGTCGATATGTCTACGAGATTGGCTGTTCAACAAGAATACTTGATGTTCGTTCAGGTTTTGGAGCAGTTGTTGGTTGCACCATAAGCCCTATTATAGAACACTTTGGAGCTATAAATATGCAACTTAGAGACGAAGTACGAATAATAACAATCAACGAAGGCCGAAAGCATGGATGTTTGGAAAAGGACATTGGAACGGCGTTTTGATTTGCGCGAAGCGTTGTCTGTCCTTTGAAGAGGTTAGACTATTATTATTAGGTCGTGAATAGACCTAATAATTCTTTCTTTCTCTAAGAAGCGGTAGATGAATTTTATTCACCACAAAAACAACTTACCTTTAAAGTTTCAAGGTCGAGTACGCTAAAAGGCGGCATACAGTAAAACGTGATGCCTTCAAACAGCTTCTCTTTCGCGATCCGAGAGCGCCTGGGTCCCGGTTCACCTGTGCTGTCTAGAGCTTCGAACAGTTCCTACGAGACCAAAAGAGATATAAGAGTTATTAGACTTTCTGGAATACATTTCAACTGTAATTTTCTATAATTAAATATCCATACAATTCAAATAAGACATAATCTGGTAGGATTTGTGTGTTTGAGTCGGTAGGAGTCCGACATAACCCTCCGTTCTCCCCGGACGAAGGGTATGAATGAAGATATCACTATATATTTTTGGATTCACAACATAGATTGGTACACCAACACCAATTCGATCGTCACCCAACAAAGGTAGGTAATCTGTGGTGTATAGGCATGCGTTAGTTGGAACAGACGCCGTTTGGATTTGAGCCCGATTGATAACACGGGACGCGCCTCCTTTTTATACATAACTTAAACATGTACAACTGGCAAAATGCGGGTGTATTCTAAGTACATTTCTGCCTATACCCTTCGGGGAAAAAAGCGTGTGAAGTTATGTTATATGCCAGATATTTCCATACTAGTTATCGACAATCAGTTAGTCCATATAAAAGCGAACCTTAACCTTTAAACAAGCATATTGTTCAATGTTTGTAACGTTTGTCAAACATCAATAGTATTGCATCACGTTGTTTGTGACAGGTCCATTCCATCGCGTGTTATATCTGATGGTACTAAGAAGTGATGAGTGAAGTACTTACATTTCACAGAATTCGTACATTTTGCGCTGATAAGATGATGACACATTTGCTTATTTATATATATCTGTTATGCGCAAAGTTCATAGACATATTTGAAAATAACATAACTTCATGCCTGTAGTCCTTGATAGGTTAGGCAGGTAGGTTATGTAGGTATATATTATTATAGTATACCTATATACATATCTCCAGTAGTACAGATAAGTCCCATGAAATACGGGGTGAGACTATTGCCATCAATAGGGCCCAAATCCAGGCTCCGCGCTGCTACTGAGAAATTGAGATCAAGACCTCGGGCAGAGTGCTTGTGACAACTAGACCAACGAGGGGTTAAAAAATGTCACGTAATTACGTTCAGCGAGCATCCATACATTTCTAACATCTCTGGAGCGTATTACTCGTTAGGTTCAAGTGCATCGCGTGAGTTAGGCGCAGTAGTAGCGGATGACATGCTTTATTATCGTATGACGCACGCGGATCAATTTATATTGCAGTTTATCTTTAAGCTTATTATTTTTTGTACGCACGAACGATGGTAAAGTAGGGTACAAAAATATGGCGCATTTCAAGTATAGTTTATTTATAAATGTATACCGTACTCCTGACACATGAAATAAGGGGAATCAAGGGGTTTTAATCGATAGGAGAAGAAGTCCTACATACTCCATCATTCTCTCTAGACGGGGGTAATTGGGGGGTAATCCCAATCGTATGAGTATTACAAAACAACAGAAACATATATGGATATAAGCGTCCATACATGGTCTGTTAGAACGATCCTTAATCCACGTACACAGCGCTCGACTATTTGAAACGCTGACGTGTTCACGGAGGCGTGTCAAAATCATGAATACATAGTTACATCATAGTATATGGATTTATACCAGACTGTATTACTGAGATAAAAAGTATCGATTCTGAGTCATAGGATAGCGGAATTTTTTGCTTTTACAAATGTTTCATAGACCACGTTTGAGTTTAAGGTTTTAAACGAAATTATCTAGCGAAACTTCGCCTTTGTGATGGGTATATCGATTTTAATTTTTAAAAAGATTTAAAAAATCTGATCTTTTCTATTATAAAAAATACACGTGATGCTGGGAGAGGGAGGAGGAGTGGCCTTAAACCTCACGACGAATTACCAAGGGGGGGGGGGGAGGGAGATAAGTGGCATTAAAAACCTCACGCGATTAAAGAATTGCCCCACATGTAAAAAAATAAAAAGAAATGCAGTTTTATTGGGGTACAACCACCACTGGTAGTTTAGTTATATGATATGTAATCGAGTTGCTAAGCGTAGCGTGTGAAGTCCAGTTAGATGGTCTCTTAAAACGGCGGCTGGATCAGATTTAATGAGGAAGGTGGAGAATATTGTGCGTAATTTAAGAGAGACCTAGATCTATATACAGCATTGGTCAGTTGAGTTACTCTTAAAATATAACATCACACGTGTATTTCCGCGAAGGGTTAGGTAGAGATGTTTCAATACACAAACTTTTTTTCAGTTATTTTAAAAACACAACAGAGAATTTTACCTCATTAACAATTTCTTTAGTCTGCAAGCATTGTTTGACCCATTCAAATGACACAATCCACTTAGATGCTGCTAGTGCGCACATGTATTTTACCGATCTGTAAAGGAGGGTACATGTTAATTGTGCTAAGTTTAGCAAGACAGAGCATCATAAATGATATTATGATGTAGCTGAGGATATGAAAAATACACACAATGTTCAGTGAGCATAATAACACATGGCATCATCATCTAGCCAAGCCTTTTCCCCCAACTAAGTTGGGATCGGCTTCCAGTCTAACCGGAAGCAGCTCAATACCAGTATTCTACATGGTGCGACTAGACTGCCTGTCTAAATTCCACAATATAGTTAGTACTTGGTAATACAATAACCCTTGGTAAGACTGGTTGTCAGACTTGCGGGCTACTGACTACCTGTACTGTAAACTGTAATAACACAAGCCAACCTCAAGTTTACAAAACATGATTATAAAGAATGCTTATCCCGTGCAAACAAAATAGTAGATTAGAAATTTCTGTATGCGATAATAAAAATAGTGGCAGACAAATCTCACCTCTGTGATTTCTTTTCTTCATCAACACCTACAATCAAGTGTGTTATGTCCTTTGAATACTTGTCCACATGTCTCCATTTATGTTCATTACAGAGAGCTTTAACTTTTGATATTTCACTGGATGTTAGACACGAAGCAGCTAGACAATATCTTTTGTTTAATCCTAGGTTTCGAGCTGTAAGTGGTCGCGCTGCAGGTGTAGTAGGCGTACTCTCAAATGCTTTACTCATAAACTCCCTTTCTTGTGTAGTCTTAGCAATGACGTCGGTAGTAGGACAAAGAGTTTGTTCTGGGTCATCATCATCATCATTTCTCTTCGTAAAGTTAAGTGATTTTCTAGCCATTGGCGTGGACTTATGCTTAATTTGATCAGCAAACTTGCTGATAGTAAGGGGTGTCTCCAAAACTTGGTTCTGAACAGCAGTTTCGATAACAGTCACATCTCTAGTACTCTTGTTAGACTCAGTCACAGTATCTGTTAAATTGATGATACTCTTTATAGTTGATATGGAGTTTCTAAGAGACTTCTTTGTTTCACTTAAAGATATTTGTGATACGTTGGATGTACTCGCCCGTTTCAGTTTTGGGATTGATAAGTTCCTGGAAATAATAAAATTGGCATCAGAATCTTTCAATTTGGTTAACCACAACTAAATGGAATTCTTAAATATATTGCACTAATGGGTTTTGAACTCTTGGGAATGCTTTTACTTAGTAATTACAATTAGGGTGCAGCGCTCATTATAGGCGAAAAAAGGTATTATTGTATCAACCCTGAATACTTACTTTTGTGGTGTTTCTTCAACTACACTCTTATCATCATCAGAATCTTGAGACTTCTTTGTCTTATTTGTCTTGATTATGCCATCATTGCTCTCCTGTGTAGAATTTAAAATATGAACTGGTGTTAAGAACTCATCAACATGTTGTGGTGCCTGAAACATGAGACAATATAATTAGGATCAAAATACATTTGGTTATATCATCTAGAAGATTTTTGTGATAAGCACTGCTAAACCTCGAAAATTGATCCATGCCGAGCTTGTATTGTATTGTAAAACGGCCAGCCCGTTTTAGCCGTTGTTCGCAACTCCACGTCAAAGCGCGTATTTTGCATGCCGATCTTATTATTTAGCCACCAGCCCCATACCACTACTATACTATGTTATAGAGTAATAGATAAAAGATAAAAATTTTAACACTGTTTGCAAACACAATTTTTATTGCATCCATGTCACACTGTGCCCAAACTGTAAAATGCTTATAAGGCTGCTTTCACATTAGGACGTTAGCAGCGCGACAATAGCGCGGCAGAAGCACATTCGCAAACAAAAACTAAAAAAAAAACGTTTTTTTACCGTGTGGACGTTAGACGCGCGACTGTCGCGCTGCTAAAGTCCCCTAAATGTGAAAGCGGTCTAAGAGTACAAAATAAATACTTACTTTGCCAGTTTTATTTATTTCTGAATTTTCATCTTCCTTTTCCACAATAGAGAATACATTTTCACTGTGCCTATCATTGAAGTATTCATTTAAATTTGGTGTTATTTCAACATTCATTTGGCTTGCAACCTTTTTAAGTGTCTGTGTTTTTTGCATTTGAGATGAAATTTTTGTGTTTGGTGCTCGCTCCTCATTACTTTTGCTAGTTCCTTTATCTTTTAAAATGGACACACTGCCTACTTCTTGACTTTTTCTGATGTCTTCCATGTCTGCATCAATGCTGGCAAACACTTGACCCATTATAGCATCATAGTTAATTGGCTCACTGTCAGTTGGTACATCTTGAACTTTCACATTCTCTTCTGGGTTAATTTTAGTTTTCTTGTTAGTAGGTAACAATTCTTCATCATTATCTCTATCACGTTTCTCTGCAAGTTTTTGAGTTCTAAATTTGCTTCGATATGTACCTAATATTTCTGAAGGTGCAGGGTCCTTCAAGATTTGAACATTTGCTTCCTTGACGGAGCCGCTGTTGAAAATATCTAAATCATTCAAATCATCTATGTTCTCTGGCTGCTCAATTATTTTGTTTGCTTTTTGCTCTTCAACTTGTGGTACTTTGATGGAAATGCTTTTCGGACTCTCCTCTTTGTCATCAATTACATCACACTCCATTATTTTGGATAGTTCTTTTTCCACACTTTCAGTGATTTCAAATTGAGCACTTGCTGTATCAGCTGAGGCTGTATTTTTCTTCCCAGATGTAGTTCTGTTTAAGTTACTTTCTACTACTTGTAAATTCTTATTTTCAATAATCCTAGGTACAGGTCTTTGTACATTCTGGCTTTCATTTATATTTACAATCACAGGTTCTTGTACCTTAGTTCTATTATTTTCAATATTGATGTCTATATTATGTGTATTGACATCTTTCATTACACAGTCGTTATTTTTACTGGAATGTGGGTCTAGGGATGTCTGTACTTCACGGTCAGTGTTAATCTTTACTTGGACATCACTTTGTTTTTTCTTAATTACAATATTGGTTATTGTATTTCCTACCTTAATGGTAATTTCAATATCATCTGAATTTTCTGTAGCAAGTGGTTGTTCAATATTATGGCTATTTATTGTATCAAAATTTTCAATCCTTTTGGGATTTAATGCACTTTTTTTTATAAACGGCATTTTATTTACAGCTTGTATGTGGGTTTTACTTTGATCAGAATGTTGTGAACTTGTTAAATTTTCTTTCTCCTTAATATTCTTTCTATTTTCATCAATTGCATAATTTGCAGTTGTGTTATTTTTTGAGTCTTGAACTTGATTTTGTCCAGATGTGCTTTCTGCCTCTTTCCCACTGTTTCTGATTTCTTTTTCTATTGATTTAACTGAAGTGTTTCGATCCATATTATAACCTTGTTTGTCATCAATTGGTATATTTGAGTTTACATTATTTACTTTGTTTTCTTTATTCGTGACATCTGGTGTATTGTCATCAATATTGTATACCTGTGGAGTAGCCACAGGTGTGTTGATGACAGGCTTCAGGTTCTGTGTTTTCTTAACCATTTCAATTGAAACATTTAGTTTGCTTCGATTTTTCTTATTTAACTTACTGAATTCTTTTCTCATTTTTTTTACATTATTCCAATTTTGTTTGACCTTTTGCGATTTCTTATCATTTTCCCCACTTGAGTCTCTAGAACTGTGCCTGTCAGAAGATAGGTTGTTGACCTTGCTAGGGATATCATCATTTTTCTCTCTTTTCCTAGAGCTTCTGCGAGGATGATCTGTAGTATATTCAGAGTCCTCTACAAAAAATGGTTCTATATCCATAGGTCCTACAATGTTTTCATTTTTCTTCGAAGTGACCTCAGGGTCTGGCATTGGTTCTATTTTGTCCCAATCATCTTGTGGTGGTGGGATATGGACCACCTTTGGAGGGGTTGCAATTTTCTTAGTATCTGTATGAATTATGATATTGCTAGCTGACACCTCTAATGGATTGGCTGGTTGTTGTGATTCTTGTGAGAATGTTTCAGAATTCTGAATTGGGGCTGAAAAATGATTTTGAGAGCTTGTTAACCAATCCTTTACATTTTTATCTGGATCTTTTTCTGAATCAATTTCACCTGGTGTGTCAAGATTAAATTCATCCACTGAAAGTTGATAATTAACTATTGTATTGCAATTCAAAACAAATGGTATGGTATGGTATATAAAACCAATTAAAATTACAGAAATATTAAAAAAGTTGGCAGATACTTCTCACTTACGCTTGATGTTAAAAAGCTTTTCAAATGCTTCTCCAAGCACTTGTATGTGGTCTGTCAGTGTTTGAAGTGGTATATTTAGCTTCAAAGTCTTTCGCTCAAGGTGCGTTGCACAAGCAGGACATGTCCGACGACCTCGCCAGCAAGTATGACACAATGTGTGGCCGCAAGCTGCAGTTGCAGGTGCTATGAAGTATTTACAACTAAAACACACAATACATCATGTTTTTAGGCAATTCTTATCAGAAATTGCTTGAAAGCCAACCATATGTAGTGGATGAATTAGAAATAAATGTTTGACGTCGTACCATTCCAAACAAGTTACATGGTCTATTTGTTGAGACGTTAACTTTGATAACTTAGCCAAATCTAAGTCCTTTAGGCTCATTTTCCTTAATATAGTTATGTATTCATTAAAACTTGCACTTGTTTCTCTCCACAATTATGATAATGTTTCCAACATTGTAAGAGTAGTGCAAGCCTTACAATTTACCAACAGCAGCTGCCGCAAATAACAATCGTACAGTTTACTTATAAAAAGCCTTCAACTAAACAGATTTTTTTTAAACTTGAACAAAATAATCTACAAGAAAAACAAAAATCACGGAATATTTCCTTTATTTTTTTCCCGCGTTTGTCACTGTTTTGTCGTCTGTCAATGTCAATATAAAAATGACAGTGAAAAATGTAACTGGTTGGCTTATTGGTTCCACGACGAACCAGAAACAATATGAATGAAAATTGTTTTTTTTTGTAAAGTGGCGTATTCATTGCCTTGTGAAATGTTAAGTAGCCTGACCAAGGAACTTATATACTAACATATAAATTCCTTTGGCCTGACCGACACCCAACTTGGTCTTTTGGGAGTATAGTTGAGAGAGCAAATCCAGGCGAGTCAATTGTTTTGAAATTGTGAAAAAGTTTTTACAAATTTGCAAAATAGCAACACTCCGCACTATCTGTCAAGTGTAGTCAAGGGGTGCCGAGAAAAACGGAGTTTCTTCTGTAAAATTCAATAAATTACGCTACATAAAACCTAAGTAAGACTAATATTATTATAATTAAGTAAATTATCATGTGTTCCATTTAATCTCTTAAATTTTTTTGCCAGTATGAGGTTTTTTGGTTTGCTATCAAAATTATTACATAATCCGGGATTGTTTTCATGATAAAAAAATATAATAATCCATAATCTTCATAAAATATTATATGCAATATAACTTTTTGCCTATTTTTACATATCGTTGTCATTTTTGCAATTTTCTTACAGCTATAAAACTTAATTTTATAGGTTAGAAAATTAAAATGTTACAATAACTCAGGGTCAAGGATGTTAGCCCTTATCCTTTATGTGAGAAATATAATATAAATTAGGACTTTCTCGAAATCTCACTCTTATCAGAACTTTCTTCACGACATTTATATTTTATATAAAAAAAAATCTATTTAATTGCTTACAGAATGGCTCTGGCATTCCGCAATGGGTTGAGGACAGTGGCAAGGAGGCTGCAAGTCCGAAACTACGCTGATGTTGCTAAAGGCGATGAAATGGCACTCACATTTGCTGCTGGCAACAAGGTTTTTACACCTCTCTTATTTGTGCCTATGTATTTTAAAGGGGTTTGAACAATTTGGACTGCATAACTTTCTGCCAATTTTTAAAGTTTCAGAATACCACCCAACCCAGGCATACATTAATAGCTGGCATCAATACAAACAGGTATTGTATGTAACATAATCGTCTTCAGTGTCACATTTTCGAAATCTAAGCTAATAAAGTAGTATTGACGAACGTGATTCAAACATAGACTTCTTATATCTCAGAAATTTGACGCTTTAGAAGATTTTGTTGGACACAATACTCATTTGTATTGATACTAGCTATTCATGGTTACAGGTTTTATGCTCTCTCTCTCTCTTCAACCTTTGGCCACCCAATGCTAAGTTTTTCAAATCTCTCCAATGGGGTTTTGTGTCTGTCCACCTCGTCGGTTGTTTTCCCACATTCCTCTGTCTTATGCATGTCCAATAAAACCAAAGTTGTACTGATGGAGGCATCAGTTTATAGATTTTAACTTTGGTAGCTTGTGATATTTTAGAAGATTGTGTCTGAGAAAATATTTGTTCATATTGGTACCCGCAATGGGATAAGGGCAAGAGAATGATGATTGATACCAGCTATAGATTAATACAGGTTTTAAGTGCGGCTGCTATTTTGGGAATGAATTAACCTTTTGACCACTTGTGTCGCATATATGTGACAAATATTTCCGTGTCCCTACCGCTCGTGTCGCATTTCTGCGACAGAGAACATGCTAGATTTTTTCGTTCTATTTTCGTCCTATTAACTGCGTGGTACAACTAAAACGATTATTAAATAGAGCTATTATTTACAACAATTACTTAAAATTATGTTTCATAACTCTAAGCATTGAAAAAACTTAAACAAAAATAAGTAATTGGCAGCTTGGACTTTCTTCTTTCTTCGGCGTCTATCGCGCGCGTCGCATAAATATGACCATAGGGATGGAATACAATGCTATGCGCATTTTAAAAACGAAATAACAAACAGTTAAATAATCAGGTATAATGCATCATTCAGCATAAAATAAACATGTCATAAGAAATAAAGTTAAATTTAAAATATTGCCTTTTTTTATTAATTCTTTTCCTTATTATTCATAAGAAAAATATCCCTCAGGATCTTTGTATAATGCCAACATTTGACGTTAGTTCCCATCCCTAGACGCCTATGCTTGCAACATATTTCTGTAGTTAGTCTAGCTGTCACATTAATACGACCACTGCCTATGTCGCAAGCGGATCAAACGAAATGGATTTAAAGGCTCCTACGAACAGGTGCGACACGCGACACAAAGACATGAGCGGTTTCTTTGTGTTGCGCCTGTTTGTAGGAGCCATAAGGCTGATTTAAAATGAAAATATAAAAAGCTTTTTTTATCGATACAACGATTGCTCCTCCTTATTTATTGTAGGTATTATTTTATCGATTTGTAGCCGCGCGGTAGGGGCTCGGCAATTGATATTTAGCCAAGCGCTTAAAAGGTTAAAATGGTTAAATGGCGGAAGTTAGGCAGGCCAGGCCTCATACAAAAATATTCAAACTCTATTTAATCCTTAAAATCTGAAAATGATAATATTTGAGAAAAGATAAGTGATTATTGATGTTCTGTATTCAAGTTTCAAATTATTTACAGGTATTTTACGACAAAGTAGTTGTCAAGCAAATTGATGTGCCATCATTGAGTGGAGCTTTTGGTATCCTGCCCAAACATGTGCCCACCCTCGGTAAGTAATATTATGACCTTTATCTACCAAAATGTCTAAAATAGCAAGCGGTTTGCAAATAATGGTAGAATCAGAGCTTAGTAGATAATTATATGTTTGTGTCATGACTGATTAAAAAAAAAGAAGCTTATCATACTAGCTTTTGCCTACAGCATCACTGGTGTTAAGGCTGTTAATTATCCTATGGAAACGTTTTAAATATGCCTATGACACCCCACAGTACATTAGTACAATAATTTGCGAAATTGGATGAGTAGTTCCGAAGATTACCTCCTACATTCAAACTTTGCCTCTTTAAAATATTAGTATAGAAAAACTCCATATAGGTACTTTCAACCACAAGTGTGAATCTGGACAAAGTTCTTACTTGATTCATTGCTCGTTTCCCAAGGAGGTAATTATGGTCACCAGGTCATGTGTTCTTTGGAGGCTTCTTATAAAATTTATGGGAATGCCGATATTGTGAGAGTTGTACACAAAGATAAGGTTCATGACAGATATGTAACTTCCAAATTAGGATCAGATGTCATTGTCCATTATGGAACTTGTTTAATAAGTCTTATTTTATCACCTCTTCAAAGAATATAGTGAATATTCTTGTTTGTACAGAGTGACTGACCACTTGACTCCAAAACCTTACTATATTTTCGCGCCCAGATATAGTATAGCATTGCATATTAGGCAGGATTTTTGATTGACATCATAATTAACAGTTCCTGTTTGTTTTTCTAGCTGTGCTGCGCCCTGGCGTCGTTACAGTGACTGAAAACGACGGCAAATTGAACAAGGTCTTCGTTTCCTCTGGCACAGTTACAGTTAACGATGATTCCTCTGTTCAGGTTGGTTTAGTCTCCACTTGTAGATCATGTTGTTTTCATATCATTATGTAATGGCAGATTACTGTGCAAGTAAAATACTAAGCAATAAAAAAGAGACTGTCATGTCATTGACTGAGGTCAACATAAAGTTGAGTGAGTTGTGCGAGTTCAGTATATATGCTGATTTGTCATAGAAAAGTTGAGTGTGACAATCACGTAAAAATTGGTCTACCAAATCGTTAAGGCATCGACCAGCATGCGGAGCTTGCGTGAGTGCTAAGGCGGGCGCAAAATATCAAGCGTGGAATCGCCGTTTGCCTCAATTGTGAAGTGACTGTGACGGGCGACAAGTGGTATAGAGGTTTAGCTAGCGAGCGACCGTTCATTGTTTTACTCTGTGAAGAAACTGGCAATGCACTGCAATTACGCCCGCAACCGCGCCCTCAAAAGCCTCATAGGTCACCGCCCATTCGTGATACAGTCTTAAACGTAACCATATGACAAAAGTTTTATTAAAAATCCTATTTATATTAATCTAATTTAAGATTGGTAATTCTCACCATTAAGAAATCTTTCCTCACATTTTAACAGTGCGTGTATGTTAATATTTCAGGTCCTTGCAGAAGAAGCACATCCCTTGGAAAACCTAGATCGCGGCGCGGCCCAGGAGTCCCTTAACAAAGCTCAATCTGAACTGAATGCTGCTGGTAACGAAAAGGTGAAGCTTAACTTTTTTAAAGCGCTAGTCTATATTCTCCTCCTTACCGGTCTTGTCTCCACCACGACTATGTGAAAAGATTGTCCTCAAATGTGTTATAGATCTAGAGAATTCATATTTCTGATTACCACTTTGGGTATGACCAGTATATACCCTTATCCAAGCTAGAGAAAGGTTTGCAGTACAAATGCCTGTTAGATAATAATGTCTAAATCAATAATTATTCCATTTCCAAAGCCTTATGATAGTGACAGTAAGTCATTACAAGACAGGCAGTTCAATTTAGCACTGAGTAGTAAATATGATAATGTTCTTGTGACTTTGCAGGCTAAGGCCGAGGCAGCTATCGCCGTGGAGGTTGCCGAAGAGATCCTGAAGGCAGCCACTGGTTAATGTGTTCTCTCAGCACTGCCACCGAACAGTTAGTGTTAAAAGAACTATTTAATATTTACGTTTCTGTATAAATAAACACCGTCTCCAGTAGAACATATGTATTTTATTTATTTTAGTAATAACTATTTCTATGTAAGTATTTTATAAGTAAGTGGTATACAATTAAAACAACATTGCGTAGTTGTTGAGTAGTTTATTTAACACAAATCAAACACTTTGGTACAGTTAGTTAGCTGTGGTTATCGATGTTGTATCGCCATAATAATAATTATTAAACTTACTTTCAAGTAGCCGCAAACCAAACGCACATCGACAAAAGCAAAAATATCATAAACAATTAACCCCTCTGCTGCCAATACAATTAAGATTATGGTACAAATTTTAATTGATTATTTATCATATAATTTTGAATAAATTTCATTTATTTTGTTCACATTTCAATTTTAACTAGATTTTTTCATTAAATCGAATTCTAATTGGAAGGTTAAGAGAAGATTCTGTTGCTAGGAAGTCGCGAAACCTAACTACAAGCCTACTTTGCGAAGCTTACACCACAATACACAACATATAATGGGAAACACCTAGAAAATGACACTCAAGTGTCTTACACCTAGTCATCTGCGTAATATAGAAGGATAAAATTACGATTATGATTAATAAAAATGCACCTTACTGTACTAGATTAATATTTTAAAAGATTATTTTAAATTCCATGTCAGCAGTTTGTTACGTTTTCGAAGGTGTAATAGATTGTGTAGTTCCTTGCTGGTTTTATAGGTAACTGTTTTATATTATCATTATTATGGTACGCTTCCTGTATGTCTTATTTCAATGCGTTTCAAAGAGTAGTCTAATTGAATATCATTAAATGTTACATAATAATGCGTAACGCGTGTTACTAACTAGCTACGGATTATATAGTACTTTTGTTTAAAAGTTGATTAATTACTAATAAAGAAATTTATATCTAAACTTATCCTAAATAGTATATGCATAAATGCGAAAATCAAAACCAACATGTTTGACACATATAGGACGTGTGGCAATAACGAAATGACAAAGAGAATAATTAAAACCAATAACGTTAAAGGAAGCATCGTTACAACCGTACGGTTGTGGTTACCTAATATTACCATCCTAAGAGTATAAATAAAGTTTACGTCGATATTAATCCATGTAAAAATTAAAAAATGGGATAAAAATACAAAATATCACATACATTATTACATGTTGAGCTTAATTTAAATCGAATCCGAAACACCCCAAACCAGATGCATTTTATTGAAGCTGTCTCTAAATTAAGCTAAACAAATAAGGTTAACTACAATTAAAAGTAAAGTCTGTAGTAAACATGTATCAAAGTTGGGTACGTTGGAGAAGGAAAGAAGGTATATATAATGTGTTGGACAGGACAAACGCGTCACCTATCTATTTAAGCAAATATATCAATTTGAGATAACTACCACAACCATAATTTTCTGCTTTTACATGGTAATTCTACAGTGACGCATCATAGGTTTTTCTACTCAGGGAAGGTAGAATCTAATTTGTACATAAACCAACTTTGAAACTTGACTACAGGTAGAATAAAAAAAACGCGTTTAAAAACTAATTTGAAAAATGTCCAGCCAACTAAGTTGGGGTAAATTTAAAAGTAAAAAATAGCAACACAAAAACGCGACACACAAATGAAATTGTTATAAAAACGAGTAGATTTGGCACGAGTATCACCATCTTGCTGCATGCTGGAGACCAAATAATATAGCGACGGTGCAATTGAACGTTTATACTGAAAGGAAGTATCTGCGTAAGCCTGCGAGCGGTACATCAGCAAGATGGTAATGGTCCACTAAATTAATTTATAAAACGTGCGTGTGTCGCCGCGCTGAGACACGGGTCCACTTTACAGGTTACACTGCCACAGTATCGTAGGCTGTGAGTCCCCGCCCGTGGACTGCTTGCTGGGGGATTGGGGTGGCTGCTTCTGGTCTGAAAACATTGTCCCGAACATTAATCGACACGTTCACGCTTACCTCTGCAATGTTTACGACAGCTGCGAGTTTTTTTTTTACATTGACATGCCCTTAATGCATTTATTTTGAGAAGCAAACGGGTTGAGCCTTAATATTGGTAAACAGGCATGGATATACTTTTTTTTTAAAGCATTTGAAGGGAAACCATAGCACTTCTAATCTAGAGGGGTGAGTTTTTATTTATTTAAGGAACACCAATATGTCCGCGCGCTTGGCGTCTATTTACAGTGCTTTGTAAATCTAATGGTATGTAAAAAATGTAGCTAAAGAAAAAATGGTTTATTGAAACTATTTTTGTAACCATATAATTAAATTGTAAGCAACTAGATCCATCACGCACTGACTAAAAAGTAACAAGTGCCAGGGTTCTGTTCTATTCCATATTGGGCTATCTTCATATAAAGTAATGGGTATACATGGTATGTACATTTCATGCGTTCGTTAACGGCAACGCAATCTTCACAAAATAAAACCAAACTAGCCGAGGTATAAATAAATTATTCGCCTTACCATTCTTGGAGCAAAAAATAATACATTAGTGCACATTGGTTCAGAATGTTAGCCACATAAAGGTTAATTACGAAACAAAAATATCAGGCAAAAATAAGGTGGATTATATTCATTTAAAAAATGTTCATTTTCACATACTTTGACTTACTGTTTCCTGTAGATCATGGATGCAGAACATAACACATGCTTAATAACGAGCATAGACTAGTACACAATGCTTTATTAGGTAAATATATCTATCACGTGACAATGTACTCGTGCTAGCGCACACACAAGGAGCCGGCTGATGTATTAGTAATGTGTTCAGTGCGTGTAAGTCTGACAGTGTTCAATCTTGCTTTAGATTTAAAGGGACACTTAGTTATGTTTTATTAACTCTCCTTAGATTTGTAGTACTTGAACTAGACTAAATAAGATTTATATTAGTTAATTTTATGCAGTTATGGATATTAAAAGTTTGTAAATACTTCTGTCTGTGCTATACAAATATAATTGTTTTTTGTTGTGAGACAGTGAACAAAAACAGGTGTCTGAGTTATAGGGTACATTGTGTAAGACCTATCAAACTGACCTGTCAATGAGTTTCCTCATTTCCTCGCTGTGCAAGCCGTCCTTGGCAGTGTGGGCCCTTACTGCAACAACACACAAGTCACGACGCGCTCTATACTAGCCACGATACCTGGAGCCGCCTTCTACTCGACATCTCGAACAATAACCACGTGCGTGCTCCATTCTCTAAGTTTACTAGTTGTATCATTTGATCACTAAGTGGTTATTGTTCGCGCATATCTGTCTCCAAAACACGTACTAAATATCTACAGAATCATTTCAAATAGAGTGAATTAGTTAACACAATCACGTCTAAGCACATAAATAGAAAGTTTAGAAGTTGATTCAAAGAAAAGTGATTACTGATTTTTCCCATTGTTGAATCTTGCACTTGTCAAGATCAATAGACCAATTTTGATTTCAAATCATTTAAATCTGGCCATTAATTTTGTCAAGTGCTTAAACCAAAAAACAGTAAAAATTAGATAATTTTGAAAAATAAAGATAGGTAAGCCAATTACAAGAACGCTAATCTTGAAGCTTGTAATTCAATTTGTTATTACTGATACAAATGTTGCATGCTGTCAGTCACAATAATTAGAAACATAAAGGAATCAAATAACTTGATCCAAAAATTTTACCGTCTTCTGTTCAGGTGACACCCAAGTGTGCATAAACGAATTCAACAATCAATTTCAAATTAACACTTGAGATTTGTCTAAAATTAAGGTAGTTTGGAACAAAAGAATAGTTAGGATACCAAATATTATTTTATGTAAACCATACTTTTTTGTTCTAGTTGCAAATTCTGCTGGGTATTAATTTGTTTGAACTAGAGGGAGTTAATTTTTATTTAAGATTAAAGTCTTTTCATCAAAATCAATGTTTCAATTCGTAGTTTTTTAATAAAATTAGTACTCAGCAAGAAGGTGAAATAGTTTATATTGATATTATAATATGAAGCAGCATACATTAATAATCACTGAAAGCATTTTGACAGAAAAGTATGATTTCCTTTTAGTTTATATCAAAAGGTCCAAATTGGGTCCCTTTCAGAAGTTTTAAGCAATTCGTTTTCGTAGAAATACTTTTGGGATGAAAAATTTATCAAGAAAATAATTTTCTGCTCATTTCCAATCTTTTTATCTCTTGTAGGCCGAATTCCACCAATGCGTTCAGTTTCATTAGTGAAATTAGTCCTGAATTAGGGAACAAGGTTAGGGTTATCAGTTAGTCCGTGTTTCAGTGTCTTACCGGGGTAGTTGCGGGGCTGGTCGCATTCGGCTTCGGAGATTTCGTTCGAGTCCTTGCTCTCGTTGAATGAGGAGGAGCAGTTGTTATCGGTGTTGTTGGCGTTGCGGGGAGGGGGTGGGGGAGGCTCGGGAGATCCGCCGCACTTGCGTGTTCCTAGGAAACGTGAATTTAAGATAACTATTGATCACGAGACTTTATCGTGGATCTATCTCCAAATTGTTTTCAGAAAATGCAGATCCTCTTCCACTTTACGGCAGTTAACGGCGCTTTTCACAACAGCCACATACATACTTGAAGTCTTTCTGTTGCTATATTTATCTCATGAAAGCATCAGTATTGAAGTCGTTTGAAAGAATCTCAAAAATATAATTGTGTAAGTATAAAAGTATAATTGTGTAAAAAGTCTTTACCCATCTTACCAATGCTGGGGCGAGAGCCGTAGTGGTCGGAGTAGGGAGTTCCATAGGCGCCGGTGTATTGTTCGTCTTCGGGAGCGCAGCAGGCGGGCTCATCGTACTCGGGGCCGCAGGCATACATCGGGCGGGAATAACGGGCACGCTTTGTAAACAAATAGCATGCAAGGTTATAAAATTGTCTGTGGGCTTTTAATTGAGAGGATTTTACTAATGTGTAGGTTATTATATTCTGAACATATGTAAGTTCATCTTTAATTTGATTTGAAAAAAACAAACCTACTCCAGGTTTGGTTTTTTAAATAAGCTGTGAACTACATGTATGATTAATTTTGGCGACTTCTTATAAATATTAGGATTCTGACCACATATTTTGACTAAGTTGAAATCTAAAACCATAAGTGACGACTGCATTGCTATTGTGGTTAGGAGTCTTACGTATTGGTCCTCTTCAGCGCAGGTGGCCGGGTCGTCGTATTCGGGAGCGGTCGAGTAGATGGCGCTCTGTCCTCCCTGAGAGTTCTTGCGGGCATAACGGCTGTTGGCGCGGGGCTGAAATAAATTTAAAAAGAAATACTGTTTCAGATTGACAAGTTATAACATTGCTTAGAAAACTATAAATGTGCATAAGATTTTGTCTACAGCACAAAAATAAAACCAGTACATGAATCGAATCAATACGTAAATTGAAGTTAATTTAGAAATTAAATGAAAAATTTGACTACTGTGTGGGTTGTAAAAAACCCTTTTACACATCAACATTAAAAAAAAAAACTAGATGAGGGTGGATTTTCATATCTGACTACTCTGAGAAGAAACACCAAAACAAATGCATAGGCCGCAGTCTTTTCTTAAAGTCCAAACGTGTTGGGCAGATGATGTGTGTGCACTCACCATGCTCTGCGAGCCGGCGCGCGAGTGCGCGGGGTGGTGCGGGTGCGGGTGCGCCAGCGTGCCGGCGTGCGCGGGGTGGTGGTGCGGGAAGGCCAGCGCCTTGCTGGGGTCCATCTCTTCGCGGAAGCCGAGCAGGTGGAACGTGGCGTAGGGGCAGATCTCGTCTTCCATGCCTGTTCACACGTAATGAAACACACATTAGTCATGTTAACATTGATTTTATCCACGGAGTAGTGATTGGAGTGCTGATTCGGGTGAACGCTGAAAGCGCAGCGTATCTTTAAATATATTTCTTCTGTACGTGTGTATGTCGCCGACCGATTTTGATGATTATTTTTGTGTTTTTAAGTGGGTCCCTGAAAGGTTTAGACTCACAATTGGACCCGGTAGGAGGCGCTGTTCTCGTCATCTAAGAAGAAGGACAGCGTCTGTTGGGTCAGCTAGGAGACTTATAACATACGAATGAGTACTCCAATTTATAACTACTCTGTGGTTCCATTGGATTAGTAGCAGTGTTACCATTCACTGAAATATGCTACAAATAGTAGATATTCCTTAACTGTCGGTAATCCATGCTAAAATTGTGTAGTTAATTCGTTGTCACTCAAAACACGAAACGTAGATAACATATATTAATAAGTATTGTATTATAATTACAATGCTATATTTTGTATATACTTACCCTTTTTTGTAATGTATTATGTAGCTATGTACATATTACAGTAAATACCTAATCATGTCTATATACATTTTGCTAAAAGCAAATAAAAATAACTAGGGTTAAAAAAGTGCAAACAAAAATAAAATAAAAACCAAATAGATCATGCAAAAAATTATAAAATAGAATTATCAATCTCATACTCACTCTTTTGTTGTTAATAGCGGTTCATTCAGATAAAAACCTCACGATTATCATTCACTTGGAAACCAGATTTGTATGGTCACTCCAATCTGTATTATACGTTGTACAAAAATAAATTGTAAGTATAATACAAATGTTGTGACCATTTGTTATGTACTTCATAACATGAGCATAAAAATAAAAACTTTTTAAAACCTTTGCTATTAAAACACTTCATATTTTTTATAAATGTTTCGGGATACGGCTGAGGATAACTGCTTGACCTTTTTGACAATTCAGGATTCGCTCCGAGTATATTTTATTTTGTCAGATACCCATTATGTCTTGGGAGTTTCGCTAGCTAATTTAGTTTGACGTAATGTCCAAATTAGTGTTGATAAACTTTGGTTGCTGGTATTTAATACTTGTATGCTCATGTACTTTGCATGCAGTTCCACTGACCTGTGGAAGCGGTGTCTCCGGATCCTGCACGGCGCAGTCTCGGGCGACGGACGCGCTCGTAGTGATGGCGGCGCGGGTCCCACGTCGAATGCGCGCCCACTGAACCACACTAACGTTACGCATGCGCTAACACCGCTACACCGCTCAACTATCGTCCCACTCAATTTTCAGATTTTCTACTGTTTCTGATGCATAGGACAACAGAGGCCGTATAGGGAAGTGTCTTACTTATCAATGTTCCAGAACTTTTATTGCAAAAAAGTGATGCTTTCATTTGTTCTTTATTAATGCATTTCTTCGTAACACTTCCGTATAAAGGTCCCAGATCGCCCTTTGCTGCACTTAGATACTTGAGATACTCAAGACTTAGCTGCTCCTAAGCATAATTCAAATTGATAATGAAACCATCTATTTTCTTTCAGAAGTGAGTACGATTATAACTGAGACGATACCACAGTAATTTAGGGGATAACGTTTGTGCCAAACCGTCATATCAATATAGCTTTGGACGTGGAATTGCGGACACCAGTCCGTTATACAATACAATACAATCAACATAGCTTCTGGAAGATCCGCGCCAATTAAGTAGGATAAAATGAAATATGAATTGTTTTTTCAGGACACTATAAATTATGTCGAGATTGGCAAAACGTCAAGCTGAAAATAATAAAAAATTAAGTAATAAAATAGGCAAAGCTAAAATAATCATAAGGGTTTGGATAACTTGCAGGTAAAAATTGCCTATTATATTTTTAAATAAATCAAAATTTATAATAGCTGGGCCCGCCCTATTGGTAAAATAAATTCCCTGATACCTTTACTGGACAACATAAATGTACACAATAGCTGTCACCTAACAATCACCACTAAGATATATTCTAAAAAGGTAAAAAAGAAGAAGCACAGAGAAGAATAATAGCGAAAGTCGTGCAGTAGAAAGAGAAGAAAAAAAGTGTTAATACAACCATTACCTCATGTAAAATATTGACGTTTCCTTACAGGTGAGTAGCGGCTAAATTCCTTTCACTTCATAAAGTAGGGTGCTTAGTGTGGAGTAAAACGTCGAGAAAAAGAGTGTAATACGTAGATAATACAGTCACGTCCCGATTTAGGCCCAGTACTCACATAACGCTAGTTGAATAACGATAGCGCACGTTATTTGAACAGTTGGTGGATAGAAGGATCTATAGCTAGACACGAACTTCAGAAGTACACGTCCGCGAAATGGGATCCAGATACAACTGTATTTAAAAATGTGCAGTGAACAGTAGTAGCAAGTTGCAGCAACATCGAGTTGAAACTCGACGGTGTAGTTCGGTGAGGTATACTCACTGATGACAGCCTGTCGCTTGACGCGGTCGCAGGTGTTGTAGTTGGAGCCGGGCACGGGCGGCAGCTTGCGGTTGGGCGGCGCGATGTAGCCCAGCTCGTCGCGCAGCCCGCCGCGCTTGTCCAGCGTGCCGCCGCCGCCGCCCAGCGCGGCCTGCGATGCGTTGTACACTGCGTCGTCTACAACACATTGCTTACGTAAGTTGATGGACTGACCTGACGCGTTTTGTCAAAAGTTGTTTGTTAAGTCACCGATTAAGTGAGTTCTTTAGTTTTGATTATTATGACGCGCAAATTATATTAAACTATGAATTTGGTAAATCAAAATACAAAATTAGAGCTTTAAACTTATTCCATGCTAAGGATGAGTATATGTTAAAAAATATAAGTCGATGAGTCAAGTATGTTATCTAAACTGTTAACTACATGATTGATTATACAGTAAAATCAACTCTAAATATGAGAATTCGAATTAGGGTAAAAGAAATAGTAATAAAGCGGTGTGCCATGCCACCATACATACAATACATGTCCTTCTGACCTCGCAGGCGATGCGGGGTGTTCCTGCGAGCTAATGTCAGACAGATCACCACCACGCCTACGATGAAGACCACAATCGTTGCCAAAATGGGTACCAAGACTTCAGGTTCGAGCCAGGCTTTGATCCAGGGGGGCAGTTCCTTCTCGGAGCCGATGTTGCCAGGTAACGGAGCAATAGTTCCTATAATACACATTTATTAGCAGATTTTTACCTTTATTATGATCCCTGGCGCCTCGTACCACGCAAACGACTACGATAGCAATGATGATGACAAGTATCGCGGCCACTACGGGCACGATAAGGTTAAGGTGCGACAGGATAATCTTGATAGTCTGTTCCGTGGTAAGAGAGCCGTCGCCGACCTCGCGCGCGGGCGCGATCGTACCTGAAATGCAAGCCCCAAGTTACAAGAGCTATTTATTCTGATAACTAAAAGACACCGGTATTAGAATGATTAAATTATAATAAAAAGGCGATGCATTTCAGGTACGTTTTTGGTGTAAAATTCTTTCTGTAGTAAATGGGCATGCATTATTATGTAATGAACGTAGCGGTAAATTATAGATATAACTTAAAAAATATTCTTATATAAAGTATTATGTCATTCAGACGACTACTTACCGCCGGTCATCGTAAGAGTTGCGAATTCGTATTCAGCGACATTGAATCCAGCATTGTTGTGTGCCGTAATCCTCAGCACATACCATGTAGCAGGTTCTAGATCTACAGACGGAAAAGTACAATATTGTAGAAAACCCCTTCGGTTAATATAGTTACTAGTGTAGTTAGTTTGAAGGAATACGCACCGAGTACAACGAAGTTTCCACCAGGTTTCACAGCATTCGAGATTTGATTCCATTCAGCAGCGCCTCTGTTACAATAAACATTTACAAGTTAGATAAAAATCAAAATTAGGATATCATCCATAAAGCATTTAATTTGTCTCGCCATAGATTTATGGACACAATGTATTTAAAACACTTTATGCATTCCTTGTCAGTCTAATGGTGCCTCCATCGAATTTTCACTAATTGTGCTTAGAAGGATAAGGATTTAAGCGCTGTCCTATGGGTAATAGATAGTTATAAACGTCATAGTGTAATTAATTACTTACTTCTTCTTATTCTCAACGACGAAGTGGCTCATGGGACATCCACCATCCAGCCACTGCTTGAGGTGCAGCGTGACAGAGGAGCTTCCCACTTCGATGAAGTCAGCGGCGCGCGGCACGGGCGGCTTGGAGCCGCGCGTGCGGGCTATCACCACGTCGGAGGCCTCGCCCGTGCCGATGCTACGGGAAATGTTACGTTAGTTAGGATGTTTCTACGGTGCCCGAATTTACATACAATTCTAGAAGCCCGGCTTGCTCTAACAGAACCATAATACACAACTAACGAGAGTTGTCATCATAGTCTTCATTTAGTAAGCTAGTCAGTCATAACAGTGACATTGATTTTATGGTGTCTGACAATTTAAAAAATAACTTATTATAATTTAATAGTTTTGGTGTAAACAATCAATTCGATTTTTTTCATGCCATTATAGTTCTAAAATAATTTGCGAAGTGTTGGGTTGGTGTCATTCACTGAGTCCTGATGAGAATAATATAGTTAGTTACTAACCCATTGTAAGCCGTAACGTAGAGTTGATATCTGGACCCGCAGAACAAGTTTTCTAAAGTGTATGTGTCAGTGGTGCTTGGAATCTGAAAGGAAACATATATTTCATAAGCTCTACAGGTCAAAGTTTAGTAACGATTTCTATCTATAGTCTAACTCTTAGGCCATCATACGAAACCTTAACGTGCTTTATGAAAATAACATCATGCCTGTAATCCCTGCAGGATAAGCAGAGGTTTTTTTTAAATTACCTGAACGGTTTCCCAATCGCCGAACTCTTGTTTGTAGTGGATGGTGTATCCGGCAGCTGGTGACTGGTCGACGTCGACGGAAGGCTTGAGACGAAGAGTAAGAGACGACACGGATGATGAGGCGATGCTGAGTTGAGGCGGGAAGGGGGGAGCTAACGGGAAATAACGTGAGTTATGATTATTTTTTTCACATTAACGCTTACTAGAGCAATAGTGTAGATAAAAAAAATACAGTAAAAGCAATAAGTATAATTGGAAAACCTAACGGTAACGCTTCAAAGCACTCAAAAGATATAAAACGCGTTTATAACGCGTATGTACGCGTCGTACGTCCTCTCGCAAGCTTGACCTGTATGGAAAGTGTTGAAGATACCGTCCCTAGCAGTGGTCGTCGAGACTTATCCATGATATATGACTTAAAAGTGAAAAAACAGTAATCATGGAAAGTCTGAATACTAACCGAGAACAGAGAGCGTATGCGTAACGGTGTCAGTTCCGAACTGGTTGTCGACATGGCAGGAGTACTCGCCGGCATCCTCTCGAGCCACGCCAGCGATTTGCAGAGATCCTTCGGGCAATTGACGTACTCGTTCCGATGCTTCCAGGGGGTGGCCTTTCACCTAGGAATTTTGAAAACAGTTTTATATCTAGGATGGATTAAAATAAAACAAAGTCGGTACCAAAAATCGGCTTTTTTAAGAATGTACTTATTTATTTTTCTTAAGTTGATAGTGTAATGTTATCACGAAACATAACTGATTTATTTTGGTTTTATACGACTTCTAAAAAGGAGGAGGTTATGTATTCTAAGTTTAGACGTTTTAGCTAGACAGTAAAAGTCAGTTAAAAACAAACTGTCTTTCCCTTACTCTCTGTAAACATGACCTAGACTCGGGTCAGCCAATCAGCAGCCAAGTCTGTTTATGTGTTTGCTGCTTAGGAAACTGAATGAATGAATAAAATACCTTCCACAAAATGTTGGGAGGAGGAACTCCGACGGCCAGGCAGGGCAGTTTAACATCTTCCTTGTACGTAGCGGTGAACGATTCATCGAACGAGGCGATCTTCGCGGGTACTGAAACAAATATGACGAAATTTAATTAAATTAACGTCAAAAAATATGATTGACTGCTTGCTTAGTAAAAAATATTGTTTTTACACAACTGATCAAAAAGGGTGTTATGTTTTTTAACTTAGTATGTATGAGTATTTTTGAATAGCCTTCCCACAAAGTTTATCTAATTGGTTTCTGCTAAAGTAGTTTTTTTTTTAAATTTGATAATTTTCTACGACCTTAGATGAGGATGACGTCTCTAAGGGTAAACTTACCTTTGTCGCTGGGGCTGCAGGATGCGGTGGCTGAGGGCTGGCCTTCACCAATGATGGTAGATGCGGTAACCCAGAAGTCATAACGTCCAGCTTTCAGTTCAGTCGCGGAGTAGCTCGTTTGGGATGCAGGTACCTATAACACAAAAAACCTGGTTACGATTGCATTAGGTATATCAAATTGCCATTAGCAGCATTTCCTCGCGACACTTTTCCTCATTGATAGAAAAAGGTTATTTCCAGGCATATAAAGATAACTATTTTTTTCGAAAACAGATCAAGCAGTGATAACACACCTTGTTAGGATGAGGTTCAGCGTTTTGTGCTTGAGTGTAGACGTTGTAGTGAGTGACGACACCGTTGGGTTGCGCGGGAGGCCTCCACGAAACGAGGATCGAGTCTTGTCCCATAACCAGGGCCTTTACAGCGCGAGGGGCTTCCGGCACTGTGAAGAAAACGTTATGTTTGAATGAATAAAGTCTATTTCTCTTTGAACATCACATTTACCACCTTTGTGCTAAGTCAAAACTTACCGTCTTGTTCAGTTTGGCAGTGAATAGGAGCAGATCGTACGCCATCGCCTCCGTTGGTTGTCGCAAGCACTTCCATTGAATAGTTAGTGAATTTCTTAAGTCCATGGAGAATAGTTTCGCTGCTAGCCGTAATCTTGGTATCCTTTGACTTCTCATCTAGAAATAAGCAAGTAAAATTATTTTGAGGACCTTAATTTGCGCCTTCAATCGTTCCGTATTCGTTCTTAAATTTTATAATGAAATGTTCGTGACACTTACCATACCAGGTTTCGCTAGGTCCATAGATCACTTTGTAAGCCTTGATAAGTCCGTTAGCGGCGGCAAGAGGAGGAGAGACCCATGACACTCGGATGGTTTGCGCGGTAAGGGTAGTGCAGAGAACGTCCTGGGGCGGGGCAGACGGTGCGCCTTCAGCGGTGTAAGCTCGAACTTCGCCAGATACGGGACCTGATCCCATCTTGTTGAAAGCCTGTACTACGATCGCGTATTGGGTGTATGTCCTGAAAACAAAGGTGTTTGTGAATATAATTCCCTAAATAGTACAATAGCCGTATATTTAAAATTGGATCATGTGAAGTAAGAGGATTAGTTCCCGACGAGCTCCTCTTTTCTGCATCTGTAAACTTGATGCATGTCAAAGCCTAGTTCTTCAATTTCGTTATAATGGTAAAGATTCTTGGATAGTTGTTAATCAGTACTTACTTCAAATTCAAAATGTCCAAGTGGTGTTCCTTGCCAGATTCCTTAGAGATATCAACAGTTTCAAACACGAAAGACTTGTTGCTTGACGCCAATTTGTAGCCAACATAATATCTGGAAAATAAAAACATCACACGTGATTATTTGTTTCTTTGAGATTCGAGAACCGTGTTAAGATTTATTTGACTGTCTTTACCCTTGGAGTTCACCGTTCCAGTCCTGAGGTGGGGGAGGCTTCCAGGTAACGCGGAGGGTGTGCTTGTCAACGGCATCGACTTTGCAATCCTGTGGGGGACCAGTAGGCGCTTCTTCAGCAGTGATAATGGTGACAGTTTCAGATGGCTCAGAAGTTCCCAATTCGTTTTCAGCAACAATCCTGATGTGGTAGGCGGTGGCTGGTCGTAGGCTAAATACTCCGGCTTCAGTCGCTTCTCCAGGTACAAGAACTCTGCAAAAAATAAGATGGTTTAAAAGATTTGTATGGACAATATTGACATCAGTTATTGAAAACAGAGAAACTTGTAGAGTACCTGTCAATATCTTTTTCCCAGTTGCCCTTGGCGCGTTTGTATTCAATAAGGAACTTCTTGATTGGTGAGTTGCCATCGTAAGGTGCGGCCCAAGACAGTTGCACGGTCCTTCCAGATTTGTCTAAGACCTTCAAACCGTAGGGCGCTTCGGGAACCTCTGTAATGTTACTTAGGCTTAATATTTTGGAATTCTACTTTACTGCGGTATATTAGTATGATTGTTGAATCAAGTTTTACCTTGAATGATCATGTTAATGCTGGTATCATCAGATCCAAAAGCGTTGGTAGCGACACAAGTGAAGAGAGCACTGTCTGATCGTTCGGTTCTGCGGATGCTAAGGTCGGACACAACACCTCCGGGCAGAATTTCTTCGCGAATAGTGTAGCGGGGGTCGGATTTGGGTTCGAGACGTTTGTTGTTCATGTTCCAAATGATACCGATTGGCTGTAAACAATCGATAATTTTATAATCTGTTTGAGTTTGTTCAATTTGTTTATTAAAAATGTGTCTCAGAGTTTTACCTTTTCTCCTTTAGCTTGGCACTGAAGAACAGCTGGTTCACTTCGGCGGGCAGTCTGATTCCTCATTTTAATTTCGAATTGAGGTGGGGCTAAAATTATCAACCAGTTATTTTAAAATGATCAACCACAGTGCGCATTTCTATGCATATCTGTTATTTTTTTAATTCAGCTTACCTTGTACGCTAATAAGAATAACGGCAGACAATCCTGATCCGATTCCATTAACAGCTTCGCATAAGTAGTAACCCTCATTCGTCTTTTGAATATTTGCAATGGTCAATGTTCCATCCTCAACTTTTACATTAGGGTTGTTAGGCTTAAGGTCTTTGTAATCGCCAGGGGTATCACCTAAAAGAATTTTACAAGATACGTTAATGTCTATCATGAGAATTATCTTTAGTTACGAAAATAATAAATACAACGATGTTATAATTATTACCTTCAGCCCGCTTCCATGTGACTTGGGGCTTAGGGAATCCATCGGCTTTACATTCAACTTTAGCATCAGAGCCTTGCGCAAATGCCTTATCGGTGGGCTCAATAATCCAGCGGGGGGGAACTGAAATATCACCAATAGGTTATAGCACTTGCTCGGTCTGCCACACGGAATAAGGGCCAAAAACTCTTTAACATTACTAACTGACTATTGACTTTCATTCTCTGTTTATATGTTTAAGTGTATAGAGAATGTTTTTATTAAAATGTTTAAAAATAGGGTATTTAACACCACCAATCAATTCAATTTTTTTTTTTTATGAGCTGTCAAAACACGTTTCTTCCATAGGTTTTGTATGGCAAAAGCATTCTGAGCCGTCACTAATTGCCAAATCAATGGCTCAACTATTTATTGATTTAAACAAAAAATATAATTTTACAGTTAATTCAGTTATTCAGTTATTTCAATCGGGGTTTCAGGCCTAGAAACAGAGTGTTGAATTATTGGTTGATGGTGTAAATTACCCAATTGAAAACTTATCGATTTCTGAATTACTTTTATTTATTTTTACATAATATTTTATCTACAAAAAGACATTATTTATTTTAAGTTTCAAAGGAAAAGATTTTGTTTCTCAGTTAAATCATTGTTTTGAATCTCGTAATGCATAAGTAATAATTAATTGTTAGTTTCAACTTAAGGCGTTACCGTGGATTTCGCGGACTACACTGATGGAATCATCTTAAATAGTGTTGCTCACAATGATACAAAATCTCATCCTTAAATAAACAAGGGGAATCATCATTTTAAAGATATTCAAGTATATTGAACTTCAAACTTCAACCGCACGCAAAATACGCGCTTTGACGTGGACTTGCGAACTTCGTTTTTATAAGTGTAAATCACTCAAATAGTAACACTATGAAAAATGTTTGACCACAGAAATTAATGTTTTATTTATATTGCTCTTGTTCAATTATACTTAAATATTATATCCACTGAAAAGCTCCTGTAACGACTAGGTAGGTATTGAATCTAGTTTCAGATATACTCCACAAGCATTGTATAAATAACAGATATTTATATGTGCTTTAAGGCGCCGCCAAAGAAGCTTTTAAGTCATATATACTTCACAGCTTGCATAAAAATACATAGGCATATCAATCTACAAACCATATGATTAAATAGGTAAAAAATTGGATAAAAATAATCAAACAAATTATAAATAAAAAGCATATCTACACTCCACCATCAATAATCAAAGCAGCGCACTACAAGACAACACAGGTGAAGAAATAATGTGTTTGTTTATTACTGAAATAATGATCAACACATTATTTCAACAGACAATGTACATAACGTTAGTAAGCCAAGCAACAAGCTTTAAATTAATGGCAAATACGCAAAGTATTTAATGAAACAAATATAAAGAAAGGAACCCAAGGGAGAGGAAGGTATAAGGATCAAAATAAAATGCAAGGATTGGATGAAAAGGGTACGTCGATGATAGCCGCAGCCGGTTCCTATGGAAAGCATTCAATACGACTGATCTAAACCCTGTCTCGAGATTGATAACGTTATTCGTTTTTGTGATCACCTAAATGTGATATGAATTTTTATAAACAAATTAAGACAACTACGAAATGAAAGTTTTCATTTATCTATCGATTAACGATGTTTCGGTTTTTTTTCTCTTTTGAAAGAAACGGAATAATTAAAGCCTACAATATCGAATCTACGCAAAGCTGATCCGTGCTAGGAAGAAGGGTACACAGATGCGTGACGTATACCATGGACTTCTAGTGAGGCGGTATAGTTGGACATGCCAGCGGCATTGCGCGCAATACACGCATACGATCCGCTGTGCGACCAACCCGCCGGGTCGATCAGAAGCAATGAAGCTCTCTGCGCAATTTTAGTTGCCGTCACGCCGGCTTTCTCCTTTAAAGGTTTCCCTTCAAAGTACCACTGAATATCGAGAGGTTGATCGCCCTCCGAGACCAAACATGTAACTTGACTGGCCTGCCCCGCAAACAGCGGAGTCTCGAACGAGAATGGAACTATGCGAGGCAGTACTGGAAATAACGATAGATTTTTGGGTTAGATCAATTAGGAAATCATCGAGGCAGGCAATGTTAGCGACTTGTGAGAAAAGAGGTATAGAACGGTGACTGTGGACGGACTGTCCTTTCATGTGCGATATTGTGGTGTTAGTTCCCATATTAACGATTCAGTTGGCATCATAGCATTATCAGATTTAGACGTGCCGTTGACGATGAGTGTCGCTGCGTATTCTGCGCGGCCGGCCGCATTCTGCACGATGCACGTGTAGTTCCCTTGATGATTTGCGCTCACGGAGTTGATGGTGAGGATGGAAGTACGAGGGTTGATAAGCATCGTCGTGATGTCTCGCTGAAGGCTCGAGTCCATAGTCTCGCTGCTGAACGTCCATGAGATGTCGAGAGGTAGATCTCCCTTGGTGGCAACACAATTCACTACTGCTGTATCACCCGGGTTGGATGGCACCTCACCGAAATTGAACGGCATTATCAACGGTGGAACTAGGACAGTAAAAATGTATGGTAAAGTGAAATTAGGAAACGAAAGTTTGAGGTTAAAAGGACGGAAGCGTAAAAATAGTCACTTTTTGTTCGCACCCTTTACAACCAAACCGGTGGTATGCGAAACGACGCCCGCAGCATTACTCGCAGTACAATTAAATAGCCCTGCGTGTGTTGCATCCACGGACTCAATGGTCAATACGCTACTTCTTCTGTCGTTGGTACTAACACGAACTCCGGGAATGGATTTGGCAGATTGATTATTGACAGTCCAGTCAATAAGAACCGGTTGATCCCCATGGGTCACTATACACTGAAGAGCAAAATAATCCCCCAGAAAAGCTGGCTCTGGGCCGGCAATGAAAGGTGCAATCTTGGGAGGAACTGAAACAGAGTTTATCTAAATGATAAAATAATAAGTTTCTACCTTATATGAGACTAACCGTAAACAACTAAGTCAGCTGAATGAGTATTACGGCCAGCACGATTCTCTCCGATACATGTGTATGAACCGGCGTGTTTGGCGTCCACAGATTCTATTATTAGTAAGCTACTTCTTTTGGAATTGGTCACAACATAATTACTATTCCTCTGAGATATGGATTGTGCGTTAAACATCCAAGTAATAGTGAGTGGAAGGTCACCATAATTTATAGTGCATGCAGCCTGTAAGTATTCTCCGACGTTGGTGGGTTTATCGCCGAATGTAAATGGCAAAATGTTGGGAGGAACTGGAATGTCATAATTAATTGAAGGTGAAATTGGATAATTAGAGAAATAACCGAAAATTCTGATTATATGACGATAAGGACACAAAAAAAATCTAAGTTACCGAGTACAAGAAATAATTAAGCACCGTTGATTATTAACGTAGACGTGTGATAGTGGACTCCTGCTTCGTTTTCCGCAACACAAGTGTAATTTCCAGCGTGATTGTGTGCTACTGAGGCTATACTTAGAATAGCACTTCTCTCGCCTATGTGAAACACGGTTACTCCAGATCTGGGTTTAATAGGTTCGTCGTCGAAAAGCCATTTAAGTCGCAGTGGATGGTCTCCCTCAATAACAGAGCAGGGGGTTGTTACTACTTGTCCGGAGTTCATTGCGACTTCGCCGAAAGAGAAAGGTTGGACCACAGGAGGAACTAAACAGAAAGCAAGCACATCCGAGCTATAACGTTTCAGTACCAATAACGTTGAGAAGAGCCGTGTGGCTAGTGGTGCCTGCCCTATTCGTCGCAGTGCATGTATAATTGCCACTATTAGGTCCCAAGGCGGTAGGTATATCGAGGACAGATACGCGTTCGCTTAAAGTTGTAGTCTTTACACCCATTCTGCGGGTGACGGGGTGCCCTTGGAAGCTCCAAGAGATGTTCAGAGGTGTATCGCCCTTCGAAACGTGACAGTCGAGGTGCACAGACTCTCCCGCAAATACGGCTTCGTCTAACTCGAAAGGTTTGATGTGAGGGACGACTGAATAAAGAAAATATTGCAACGTTAGTAAATACGTATAAGGCGCATGCTGCGACATATATTGGAAATACCCTTAATGTTGAGTGTAGTGGAATATCTATCTTCTCCCGCTCTATTTCTGGCGATGCAGGTATAATTTCCACTGTGGGCTCCCGTCACAGATGCAATAGATAAGAAGGATGTTTGCTCCGCCATTTTCATGGTTTTTATTCCCATATGAGTGGATAGATCTTTGCCTTCGAATGTCCAAGTAATAGACATCGGTCGGTCTCCTTTACTGGCGTGGCAGGTCATTTGTACAGATTCTCCGTAATAGATGGATTCTTCAATTTCAAACGGTAGTATATGGGGAGGGACTGATAAAGGAAAAAGTGATTTCTAAATGTAAATCTAAACGTGCATTATATCTATACACTTATGGAACAATTTTCTTACAGTAGCTATTGAACTAGGGGAACATATCCAATACCATGAATATTGACGAGGACAGAGTGATATGCGCGTCCGGCGCGGTTACTGGCCGTGCAAGTGTAGTTGCCGCTGTGCTGGCCCATAGCAGTTGGAATACTCAGGACTGAAGCTTTTTCTCCTAACTTAGTCGTTGTTATGCCCATGTTATTATGATAAGGGATTTCATGACCTTCGAAGCTCCAAGATATTTGAAGAGGTCGATCGCCTTTCGACACATGACAAGTAAGGTGCACAGATTCACCAGCGAATATAGATTCTTCAACCTCGAACGGAATAATGTGCGGTACCACTTGAATGAAAAAGAAACATTTACATAAAGGAAGATTTTACAGAAGTAACAAGGGAAAATCATTCAGGGATAAATAATATGCAACCGACGGTAAAGGTGCCCTATTTATCCTACTCATAACAAGACGAAAATTCCAGCCGGGTTTATTGGGGATTGGAATTAGAAATTCATTCCTTATTTTTTCTACACAACAGTAGTCCTTTTTTCTTGTTTGAATAACGTACATATTTTGTTTTATTTTTTTTAACCCTAGCAATATAAAGATCGGCGATGTTCTTTATAGTTATTGATGAAAAATAAATGATAAGGAATGAATAACAAAAAATAAGAAACAAAATGCGTACGCTGCTTTCAGACACGCCTACAGAATTCATGCTGGTTCTGTTAGCAAATCCTAAAAGCATCGATTCACTGTGATGAACGTAATACAAAACATGTAATGATGAACAAATGAAACTAACCATGAACATTTAGAACAGTGGAATGATTAGTGGAACCGGCTCTGTTAGTAGCTACGCAGGTATAGTTGCCACTGTGGCTGGCAGTTGCCGTAGAGATCGACAGAAATGAAGTACGCGACGTCATTTTGTTCGTCATGATATCAAGATGTGATGTAGTATTCTCGAACCCATGAAAGTGCCATTTGATACTTAGGGGCAAGTCACCCTTGGAAACCTGACAATTGAGCTGTACTGTTTCCCCAGCAAACACCGACTCGTCAGCTTCGAAGGGTACGATGTATGGCAACACTGTTAATCCAGAAGGCTTTGATTATTGCAGAGTTAAGCGTGCAGCGTGCGAGAGGCTAGGGCGGCTAAGACACTATAGGAATACCATTAACATTAAGTGTGGAAGTATGAACCGCTAGGCCGGCATGGTTTGCGGCGTGACACGAATATTCGCCACTATGGCTAGCTTGAGAATCGGAAATCGTCAGTAACGAAGTTCGTTGGCCGATCTTCATCGTAGCTATTCCTTGGTGCGAGGATAATTCCTGTCCGTGAAAACTCCAAGTGATTGTGATAGGAACATCGCCTTTTGACACATAACATGTCAACTGTATAGGCTCCCCGGCAAAAACGGGCTCTTCGGCCGTAAATGGAACGATGTGCGGAGGAACTGGTGAAGCAAACAAATAATAAAAATAAACAAAACAATGGTAACACGCTAAAGTAACCAGTGTACCCTGAACGTTTAATGTAGCTGTGTGGTTGGTGCTGGCTACAATATTTGAAGCTGTGCAAGTGTAATTCCCGGAATGTTTCTCTGTTGCAGCTGGGATGGCCAAAATTAAACTTCGGGCTCCTACTTTAGTGATTACGACTGCGTCCGTTTTTTTTAATGGTTTGTTTTGAAATGACCATGTAAGATCCAAAGGCATGTCACCTTTCGGAATATGACACATAATCTGTATGCTTTCACCGTAAAAGACGGCTTCATCAAACTCGAATTGGGATATAATTGGTGCCACTGAAAGAGATAGCCAAATATTCTTGGTAGTTGTTTTGTGATACGATATATAACTACAAGTACACTTAGAGGACTGGTGTAAGAGGTAACAGAACAACGCATAAGCAAAGAGAATTCACCGAGACCATATACCCTTGACATTGAGCGTGGCGTGGTGGCTAGCACTGGCGACAAGATTAGAGGCGGTGCATGTGAAATTGCCAGAGTGTTTAGCCGTCACCGCGGGGATTATGAGAACTGAGCCCCTATCTCCCGCGTTCATGATGTTCAAACCGGGTAGTGAACTCACATCTCCTCCACTAAATGTCCACTTGATATTTAAAGGCTTATCTCCTTTTGGTACATGGCACATGACTTGAACACCTTCTCCGTAAAATACGGATTCGTCGAATTGAAAATGAGTTATAACTGGTGCCACTGAAATATATGATATCTTAGAAGTTAAATACATTTTTATGCATTTCACCTAAATGTTTTCCTTTGCTTTATTTCCGAATATTGAATAAATTAGTGACAATCAATTTTACAGCCCGCCAAAGTTACAACAACATGTTAAAATAAAGGAAATAAATAACTTAAAACACATCATCTAGCAGGCACAAATGCAATATTCAAGGTACCGTTAACGAATAATTCCGCAGAATAATTCATGGAGCCCGCCTCATTTTTTACCACACATGTATAATTGCCCTGATTTTGATGGCTTACAGATTCGATGTTAAGTTGACTTGAGCGTTTCGTGTTCACTAGGTTGATTCCAATATCACCAGATTTAACAGAGTGTCCATTGAAAAACCATAGTATTGTCAAAGGGAGATCACCTTTACTGACCGCACAAGTAACTAAAACCATTTCTTGAGCATTTACGGGTCCCTCGCCGAATTCAAAATGTTTAATCTGTGGAGGGACTGCAGAGGAAAAAGGAATGATTAGTAAAGCTAAACTCAAAAACTGGTGACAGGACACTGCGATATAAAAAGATGGGATCTTTTTTGGTGTAACGTAACGGTATTATTTCTCATTCGTTTTGTTAAAACCAAAAAAAATAAAAAAAGGTTCCCGAATTTATCAAAATTAGGTCCAGAGTAGATTTTTAGGGTCTAAATAGTTCAACCGAGCGACTAATATGTTAGGACTAGGTTTCTGTATAAGGAGTGAAAAATAAGTTATGAAAT
This sequence comes from Noctua janthe, assembly GCA_910589295.1. Lineage (NCBI taxonomy): Eukaryota > Metazoa > Arthropoda > Insecta > Lepidoptera > Noctuidae > Noctua > Noctua janthe. Next base: position 9,792,950 of record OU342561.1, read on the forward strand.
TACACAAATAAATAACCAATCAAACAATCGTGCGAACAAAAGCTTATAAACTTTTGGAAGTGTTTGTAATCGGTACCGTTCACGTTGAGGACCGCACTGTGGCTACTGCGACCGGCTTCATTTTCAGCTATGCAAGTGTAATTGCCGATATGTTCATGTTGAACGTTCTCTATGCTCAAAATTGATATTCTTTTTCCGTTTCTGTTTATCAGTATACCATTGCCCGAGTTAAGAGTTTTGTCGTTTAGTTCCCAGTGAATTTTCAAAGGTAAGTCCCCTTTGCCGACGGTACAAGTTAGAGATACTGTGTCCCCAGCGTTGAGTATTTCTTCCCCAAAGTCAAAGGGCGTAACCTGCGGCACAACTATGGAATAGTTAAAATAAAAATACTTGTGACTCCAACGTATGTTCGAATTACATTTGTTAATTCTATTTTATAATACGTCACCACGTCTTAACATTGAAAGGATAGGACAGCATTGTCTGGAACATGGATGGGTTAATAACAAAATTGGTAACAATAATAAAGCAACAGATTAAAAGATGCAGGTGGTCATATCGAGGTCAATATATATATACCATTTACAGCCAACTCGGTTGAGTAGTTGGCATGACCAGCTCTGTTGGCGGCTGAGCAAGTGTACACTCCTGTGTGTATGGATGCTACTGAGTCTATAGACAAGCTGCTTGACTTGTGACCGAGCCTAGACACGGTGATTCCCTGAATATCACTAGTTGGTTTCCCATTCAAGTGCCAAGTGATATTGACTGGCGTGTCGCCTTTCGTCACCATACATTGTACTCCGACTGCATCACCTGCGTTAGCTGGTTCCTCTCCGAAGGTAAAAGGATGGATTTGGGGTAGAACTGTTATAGGAAGCTACTATTAATTAGTGTAAGATACCAAACCTACAAATTAAAATATAACGAAACTACTTAGAAATCAAAATATCAAGAACCATTAACTTCCAGCGTGGCACTGTGATTGACTTTGCCGGCTAAGTTTTCCACGTAGCAAACGTACAATCCCCTATGCGTGCCGTTAACGGAATCGATATTCAGTATGGACATTTTGCGACCCATGCCTCCAATAGCTATTCCGATGTTATTGTTCTGAGAAATTTTTCTTCCATTTAGACTCCATGAGAAGTTAGCCGGTATGTCACCCTTATTCATAACACATTGAACCGCCGCGGGGTCACCAGCGTTAGCTGGCTCATCGCCGAATTCGAAGGGTGAGATTTGGGGAGGAACTGAAGTTATAAAAAGCGATTAAAACAAATGTGAAATTAAGTAAGAATAACGCGAACCATTAACGCTTAAAATCGTAGTGTGGTTTGTAACGCCGGCTTCATTCCTGATTTCACAAGTATAAGAACCTCGATGAACTGAGCTTATAGGTTCTATGTTTAAAATCCACGTTTTCTTGCTGATATTCGTGAGCACAATGCCGAGATTGTTGCGCGGTTTTATTTCTTCTCCATTAAAGCGCCATGTGAACTTCACCGGTAGATCACCCTTGCTCATTACGCATGATACTGATGCAGTTTCTCCTTCATTCACAATTTCTTCTCCAAATTCGAAAGGCGTAATTTGTGGTGGAACTGCGAGTTATTCTTATTTGAGAAAAGGCTAAGATTTAGGAACATGTAGATAAATGGGGGACCGATCAAAGAACGACTCAAAAATCAAAATACCATGAATATATTGACGTGGATTGAGTGATATGCTTTTACTTGTCGAGCAAGTGTTGCTAATACTTGATGATACGCGCCGTAAGCATGACAACTAAAGTGCGAACAAGGCGTTCCATTTGTAAAACCTATTACTAACAAAAAAGAGAGACGTACCTATTTACTTAGAGTCGATATAATAGTGAATATAAAGTTGCTTCAACTCCCTGATCATCCTAGTAGTTGCAAGACTAACGAAATTATTTCTTTATCGACGACGAAAACTAAACGGCGTTAATGTATACCTAGCGTTACTGATGTATGATAAATGAAAATGATAAGGAATGAAAACCAAAAATATTAATATTAAAAATGTGTAAGTCGTTTACAAATTTGCCTTCAGAATTCATGCTGATTCTGACAACAAATTCCATTATGTATAAGCATGGAATCGTTGCAATGAACAAAAGACAGAACAAATGAAACTAACCATGAACATTGAGAGAAGTAGAATGATTAGTGGAACCGGCTCTATTAGTAGCTACGCAGGTATAGTTGCCACTGTGGCTGGCAGTCACCGCAGAGATCGACAGAAATGAAGTACGCGATGTCATTTTATTCGTCATGATATCAAGATGCGATGACGTATTTTCAATCCCATAAAAGTGCCATTTAATGTCTAGAGGCAAGTCACCCTTAGAAACATGACAATTAAGCTGAACTGGTTCCCCAGCAAACACCGACTCGTCCGTTTCAAAGGGTACGATGTGTGGCAATACTGTTAATCCAGAAGGCTTTGATTATTGCAGAGTCAAGCGTGCAGCGTGCGAAAGGCTAGGGCAGCTAACGGGGTTTGGGAATACCATGAACATTAACTGTGGCCGAATGAACTGCCAGGCCGGCACGATTGGCGGCTTGACATGAATATTCGCCGCTGTGGCTAGCTTGCGAACTAGATATCGTCAACAAAGATGTCCGTTCGCCGATCTTCATCGTAGCGATTCCTTGATGTGAGGACAATTCTTGGCCATGAAAACTCCAACTGATTGTTATAGGGGCATCGCCTTTTGATATATGACACGTCAACTGTATAGACTCTCCGGCAAAAACGGGTTCTTCAGCCGTAAAGGGAACGATGTGCGGAGGAACTGGTGAGGGCAAACAAATAATAAAAAATAAACAAAAGAATGGTAACACACTAAAGTATCCAGTGTACCCTGAACGTTTAATGTAGCTGTGTGGTTGGTGCTGGCTACAATATTTGAAGCTGTGCAAGTGTAATTTCCGGTATGTTTCTCTGTTGCAGCTGGGATGGCCAAAACTATACTCCGGGCTCCTAATTTTGTGATTACGACTGCGTCAGTCTTTTTTATCGGTTTGTCTTGAAACGACCAAGTAAGATTCAGCGGCATGTCGCCTTTCGGAATATTACACATAATTTGTATGCTTTCTCCGTAAAAGACGGCCTCATCAAACTCGAATTGGGATATGATTGGCGCCACTGAAAAAAATACGAGTAGCTAAATGTGTTGGTGTGTTGGTGCTGTTTTGTGTCACTATACGAAACTACGATAATTTTGAGAGGATTGGTGTAAGAGGTAACAGAAAAGAACGAATAAGCAAAGACAATGCACCGAGACCATATACCCTTGACATTGAGCGTGGCGTGGTGGCTAGCACTGGCGACAATATTAGAGGCAGTGCATGTGAAATTGCCAGAGTGTTTAGCCGTCACCGCGGGGATTATGAGAGCTGAACCCCTATCGCCCACGTTCATGATGTTCAAACCGGGTAGTGAACTCACATCTCCTCCGCTAAATGTCCACTTGAAATTTAATGGCTTATCTCCTTTTGGCACATGACACATGACTTGAACACCCTCTCCGTAAAAAACAGATTCGTCAAATTCAAAATGAGTTATAACTGGTGCCACTGAAAAGTATGATGTCCTAGAAGTTTTAATAATTTCTCGTGCCCAATATTAACCTGAATGTTTTCCTTAACGTATAATTCCGGTACTGGCTGTGTTAGAGACAGTAAATTTTATAGCCCGCCAAAGTTACAAAAAGGGAAAAACAAAGTTAAAAAAAACTCAAAGCACATCATCAGCAGGCAAAAAATAATGCATCAGTCAAGGTACCGTTAACGAATAATTCCGCAGAATAATTCATGGAGCCCGCCTCATTTTTTACCACACACGTATAATTGCCCTGATTTTGATGGCTCACAGATTCTATGTTTAGTTGACTGGAGCGTTTCGTGTTCACGACATTGATTCCAATATCTCCAGATTTCACCGGGTTTCCATTAAAAAACCACATTATAGATACGGGCAGATCCCCTTTACTGACTAGACAAATGACCACAACCATTTCTTGAGCATTTACTGGTCCTTCGCCGAATTCGAAATGTTTAATCTGTGGAGGGACTGCAGAGGGAACAGGAATTAATTGAAAAGCAAACTTAAATAGATGGTGACCATACACATGTATCGTGTATTTAAAATTTGGATCTGTTTTTGTTCACATTATTTAAGTATTCCGAATATTAAAATTGCACCTAATCTAGAGTTTTATTAATTTTGATACTTTAGGAGACTAATTAAAGCCGTTATATATGTAGAAAAAAATATTCACGCGATGCGGCACACAATCCTACTAATATTATAAACGCGAAAGTTTGTGAGGATGGATGAATGGATGTTTGTTACTCTTTCACGCAAAAACTACTGACCGGGTTTGGATGAAATTTGTCACACAGACAGTTTATAGCCTGGTTTAACAGATAGGATACTTTTTATTCCGGTAGTACGATCCTGCAGAACATTACCGAAGTCCGGGCGAAGCCGCGGGCGCTAGTATTAATATAATTTTGTATAGTTAAAACAGATCTTAGACTGTAAAATATTCGCTGCGTAAATTAATGTTAGGTGTAGGACTGGATTTTTGTGTTAGGAAATATACAATTTATAGAAGTACACATATTAGAGAAACAATTAATAAATCGTGCGAACAAAGCTGAGCAACTTTTGGAAGTGTATGTAATTTATACCGTTTACGTTGAGCACCGCACTGTGGCTACTGCGACCGGCTTCATTTTCAGCTATGCAAGTGTAATTGCCGATATGTTCATGTTGAACATTATCTAATATCAAAATTGAGACTCTTTTTCCGTTTCTGTTTATCAGTATTCCATTACCCGAGTTAAGAGTTTTGTCGTTTAGTTCCCAGTGAATTTTCAAAGGCAAGTCCCCTTTGCCCACGGTACAAGTTAGAGATACAGTATCCCCAGCGTTGAGTATTTCTTCCCCGAAATCAAAGGGCGTAACCTGCGGCACAACTTAAGAATAGCTTTTTGTTATTAAAATGTAAATTATTATTCATAAAAATGGAAAGCTGCTTAATAGCTTAAGCTTAACTCTTAGGCGAATACTTCTAAAGTGACATGAAGAAACATATTTTTTTACTAAGTACTGCAGTTGATGTGAATTATTCCGTTTTTAAAGTTTGAAAATTTTGCATCGCGTCGAAATCACGTAATATATATTTATCACCAAGTCTTTAAGGTTTTTTGGTGCCGGCTTTATTATGAATATGTAGGTAAAGGAAATAAACACGTATGGGGTATAAAATATTGGAAACAAAGCAACTAATCAATAAGATGCATGTGGTCATAATCGTTGACAATAGGGCATAGATACCGTTAACAGCCAGCTCAGTTGAGTAATTAGCATGACCGGCTCTGTTGGCTGCTGAGCAAGTGTACACTCCTGTGTGTATGGATGCTACTGAGTCTATAGACATGCTGCTTGATTTATGACCGATTTTAGTCATGGTGATTCCCGGAATTTCACTAGTTGGTTTCCCATTCAAGTGCCAAGTGATATTGACTGGCGTGTCGCCTTTTGTCACCATACATTGGACCCCGACTGTATCACCCGCGTTAGCTGGTTCCTCTCCAAAGGTAAAAGGATGGATTTGGGGTAGAACTGTTATAGGAAGCTACTGTTAATTAGTGTAAGATACCAATCGTACAAATAAAAAAAATAACGAAACTACTTAGAAATCAAATATCAAGAACCATTAACTTCCAGCGTGGCACTGTGATTGACTTGGCCGGCTAAGTTTTCCACGTAGCAAACGTACAATCCCCTATGGGTGCCGTTAACGGAATCGATATTCAGTATGGACATTTTGCGACCCATGCCTCCAATAGCTATTCCGATGTTATTGTTCTGAGCAATTTTTCTTCCATTTAGACTCCACGAGAAGTTAGCCGGTAGGTCACCCTTATTCATAACACATTGAACCGACGCGGTATCACCAGCGTTAGCGGGCTCGTCGCCGAATTCGAAGGGTGAGATTTGGGGAGGAACTGTGGTTATAAAAAGCAATTAAAACAAATAATAATCAATTAATAAAGAATGAAGCGGACCGTTAACGCTTAAAATTGTGGTGTGGTTTGTAACGCCGGCTTCGTTTTTGATTTCACAAGTATAAGAGCCTCGATGAACTGAGCTTACTGGTTCTATGTTTAATATCGATGTTTTCTTGCTGATATTCGTGAGTACAATGCCAAGATTGTTGCGCGGTTTTATGTCTTCTCCATTGAAGCGCCATGTGAACCTCACCGGTAGATCACCCTTGCTCATTACGCATGATACTGATGCGGTTTCTCCTTCATTCAGAATTTCTTCTCCGAATTCGAAGGGCATGAGTTGTGGTGGAACTATTATCAAATAATTATTATTTTTACTTGAAAAGGGGTTAGGGTTGTGGAATAATACACACTACAAAACCGAAAAAAGCAAGCTGAACGTTATTAGGATGAGTACCGTTGACTTCAAGTACAGCGCTATGATTAACTGAGCCAGCCATGTTCGTCGCCACACAGAGGTATGTGCCCCTGTGTTTACCACTTACAGAGTCTATGTTTAAGATCAAGGTCTTTTTGTTTATAGCGGTTAAAACGATTCCCATGTCGTTGTTCTTTGGTATTATTTGTCCATTGAGAACCCAGGAAATATTAAGGGGTTGATCGCCTTTGCTTAATGCACAAGATATGGAAGCCGTGTCTCCTGCATTTGCTGGCTCGTCACCAAACTCGAATGGTAATATTTGAGGGGGCACTGTATAGAAATATTACTTTAATCTAAGCACTAGAGCGGGGGCGTGTGTGGCATACGATGTAGCTTTGGCGGGCATAAACATCTTGATCTATAATTTTTATGAGTCGAAAATAACATTCATTTTGAATTAACTCAATAGTTTTATTCCTGAAAATGAATTTGATTAATACACAATACACGTCATACACAATACCATAATTTAAGGTAGCTGTCTTTGGTATTTGTATACCGAACAGGTTTATTCATTGAGTCTTTTTTTTTAATCAATCAGCATTGATTTAAATTATGGTATTAATAAAGGAGAAACAACAGAGTTCCAATTATTTTAATATTTCCAAATATTTAAATTTTAATAGTTAATCAACCTGAAAACAAATTAGAACTCGGTAATAAACCGTTTACTGTCATTGAAGACTCTAAATTTAAAAAAAAGAACGGTCTATCCCTGTTGATCGCTCAACTGAAATTGAAGAATTCTTCCTGAAAAAAAAAAGTTATTTGCGTATCTAAATTGAGTACAAACCTATAACAATCATAATTATATGACCAGCAAACGGTTTTTTTCTCGGAAAACATACATCTCATGAGGATTGTGAATGAAATGAATTAATATTATAAGGCAAATCATGTCGCGTAAAAATCAATCGACGCTTTTACTTATATTTTTTTAAACATTAGGTAATCTAATTGTATCAAATCATTGCATTCACAAAAACAGAATATCTGATAATTACTATATCGTAGGTACCTTTGAGATAAAATACTATTTGGTAGTATTGTGAGTTTCTTACTTCATTGATTACCTATGAGCGTGAAAATTTTACAATTCCTTCTTATCATAACCGTTTAGATTAGCTCGTTAAAATAATCTGTTGCTATGAATCAAGGTTTCAAATCAAGTGTTTCTTTTTTTAATTATTGTGCTTTAAAGATTAACAGGTGAAAAAACACCTTTGAAAATGAATATTTGATAATGAGGCATGTACGATTCACTATCAAGTTATCGTTCATATCGCAAACAGGCGTTCTAGTTTGTTAGGTCCACTGTATTGTTTCTACTGCTCCTTAAAAATGTTTCGACTATTGTCATGGTTCTCACTAGAATTTAACAACAGTTCAAAAGTCTACATTTTATCGCTCTCAAAGGTACTTCAACATCATAGAAACTTATTGTATACGAACTTACCCATAACTTGGACTTCTAATGTTCCTTTAGCGGTGTATCCCTGGGAGTTCTTAGCTACACAAGTGTAGGTAGCTTCGTCGCTCATTCGCTCTACGTTTTCAATCACGAGGGTGCCGTTGGGGAATACCTTCTGTTTGCGGTTGATGGGCAGTACCCTGGAATATAAGAGTAATCCGAAATGAGTCGTCATCTATTATGTAAAGCTTTTGATATAATCATTCAATTGATTTGTATAGTATACTATCAATGACCCCTATAGCATCCGAATGAAAGGTACATTTGAAGCAAAATTCTGATATGATAGATCGGGTGTCGTGGACTTGCAATATTTTCTCGTTTTAGAACTGTTATAATTCGCCAGACAGTACAGGGGGGCGGGGGCGGTAAAGGGAGGAGTCAACACATTGTATTCAGTTCGATTCACTGCGGGATGCACCAGAGAGAATATTGACTTATAAATAATTCGGGGACTCGATCGGACAAAAAACGAATATCAATTGTTTTCGATCTAACTGTGCTTCGACTTCTACTGCACCTGTTTTTTTCGTCTTACATCCTATAAAGGATCCAAAGGAAAAGCATAATTTCTAAGAAAAGGGGGCTGGCTGTTTTTAAGATAAAGAATTGGCATTGCCATTCACGCTTGGAGATTGGGTACGTTTTTCGGATGACAGCGATATGGAAGAGAAATTTGCCGCCTTTTTCTGCTTTTCGTTTCCACGTTACATCCATAATATTATAATGTTTAGGCCCAGTAAGTGGCCACGTTTACTGCGTGTGAGTTGAGTCGTTTACCGAGGCGTTGTTTAGATCTTGAAGGATGCAGGAAAGCGGACACCTGGCCTTAGTGTCCTAGTGTTTGTAGTTAGATGTTTTATCTAGTTCCTTTTACAATTAGTTGTCTTAAATCTCACTAAAAAACCTTTAGAATGAAATACTTTTAAACAAAAATAGTTTCATATTAACCTGTTATCACGTTCCCATACGATAGAGTCGATAGGATAGCCGGCTACGGGGCAGTGTACTATGAGATTGTCTCCGGCGACGACGGGGCGTTTCTTCATGGGGCGCACGTAGGGCAGGCCGTATACGTTGACGCGGGACGAGTGAGACGCGCTGCCGACCTGGAATGTAGTAGCAATGGAATGTTAGCAGTATTTTTTTTTTGTTAGCACAGTATGTAAATAGTCGCGCGTAGCCTCTTTGAATTCTTCTTCTTTAAAAGGAGGAATTGAGATAATTTAAAGTAGTCGAGATAAGTTCCTGGGTTTCGTAGTTATAGATAAATCATGTTAATGGAATATGTATTTAATAGTTTAAGCATCAAATAAAAAGGCGGCTTACCAGTTAACCTTTGGGTGATGCAGAGCCCAACCAATAATTGCTCAAATCCATTTTAGAACAAAAAAAAAACTGTCTTATGTCCCTTATTACGATTTGTTTGGTAGTCGTGTTTGATTCTAATATTTACCTTGCTAGACGCAATGCATGTGTACAATCCACCATCGTTAGTATGCACGGATGAGATGTTCAAGTGAGATTCAACGTTGCCATCAGCAGTAACAAACTGCCCGATCTGAAGCCTCTCGCCACTGGTCAGTTTCTCGCCGTCCAAGAGCCACGCGATATCGGGGGTAGGGTTGCCTGATGCGACGCATTTCAGACGGAGGGATGGGCCGGAGCGGAAAGTCTGTTCGCCGAAGCTGTGACGGATCAGTGGTGGTTCGACTAGAAACAGATTATTCGAATATTATTTGCCAATCATTACCAAAATGAATCATTTTTTAAAAAGGAGTTGTAATATGCAGTGTGTTTTAACACTCACATCGTCCTCCCAGTTTCAGTTCAGCACTGGCACCTGCACTCTCTTGGTCGTTCCTAATGAAGCATTGATACATTCCCTTGTCTTCTTTCTTTACCGATTCAATCCTGTAACATATGAATTGGTTAATAAGTTCACTTTTTGTGAACTCTTGGTTAAATGTCAGTATTTGAAGAAACTGAAATTCTGTGAAACTGAACCTGAGGGTAGCATCGTGGTGCTTCATGTCCTTTCCATCTTTAAGCCACGTGATAGTTTTAACAGGGTTTCCTTCATATCTGCAAGTAAATACAGCGGGTCTTCCAAAGTCAACAGTTTGCGTAGCGGGTTCAACGGTAGCCTTAAGAGGAGCAGTGACGGTTAAAACAGTTTCCACAGATTCGCCTGAAAATAAAAGGTTGTAAGTGATTTTCAAATTGATTTGAAGTATTTACCTTTTTTTGTATTTGAATTATACTGACCACCAACAGAGTTGTTCACAACGCACAAGTATTTTCCAGAATCTTCAACTTTAGCCTCTTTGATAATCAAGGTTCCTGATACTTGTTTTACTCTGTCATCAAGGGTAACTGGCTGTTTCCTAGTCGTGCCTTCAACAAACTTGTACCATCTGGAACAAAAGAGAACAAGTTCAGACGAGTTGCTATGTTTCTGTAGTAGATACAAGATAAACGTAGGGAACAGAGACGTTGGTAGCTTATTCATTAAAGCAAAAAAATAAAGTTACTTGAGACATAATTAGTCGACTAAGATGGTAGGCAGTTGTTACAGTTCAGTGTTTCTATTGCGAATTAAAGAACCTACTTGAGCCACCCACCTGAATGCTGGAACTGGAAAACCTTGAGTTAGACATAAAATAGTGCCCGTTTCTCCGACATTTAACTCAGATTCTTGTAAACGACCACTAGACAGCTTGGGAGGAATACTGTTTGTTGGTTCTTAAAGAAGAAACAAAGACAATCTTAACCACCGCATATGTACGTTATTGTGTAATTAATACACATTGCGAAGAAATTCAAACCGTTGGATCGAGAAATAAAAGTGATATTCACGAAGATTTAATAAACATAAAAAGCTAGCCGTTGGGACAGAGTTAATATAAAGCTACCGCATAAACCAGGGCTGTTCTTTTGCTATAAAAATAAGTAAAGTGCAGCCTTGACTCACAAAAGCACAAAGTAAAGATTAAAGCGTTTGAACGAAAGCAAGAACACCCTGACACTTACCAACAGGTGTCTACGCCGCTCAATCGTTACTTTGGCTGGGGACCGTATTAGGGCGCGCGGCCGGCCGCGATTCATCACGCCTTCATGTCGGGCGGGGCGGCCGCCGCAACAGACTGCAATAACAACGGATATCAGTACATTGGATGATGGGTATGGTATGACTACGTGATAAATGAATGCGTGTGATGCCGGCGGCCGGCCCTAACACTTAAGGCCATACCTCGTCAGAGGGGCTGGGAAAGCTTGAACGTCGCAAAGGAGCGCGAGGCTTTCACCTTGTCGACCTATATGTCGATTGAGCCCGTCGCCCGTCACCTTTGGCCCCGTCCTACCGGTCGGCTCTGGAATGCAAAACCGTCCTTGTATTGCCTACTCACCTAAACACGGGCGCCGGGTAAGCAGCAACTTGACACGTTAAGTATGCCACGTCCATTTGCGCCACGGTGAACACTTCCCACCCCTCAAAGTGTTTAGTAGAATCCTTTCGAGGGGCAATTTTATTGGTTGGTTCTGTAATTACAGAGACGACTATTTTGCAAACCCTATTTGGAATTGTTTCTAGGTGACGCTTTAGTCAGTATTTACATAAAATGGATATCACTTACGCACATAGACGAGACACTCTCAAAGCCATCGTGTGGGAGTGGGAGAAACCGTCAAATTATATTAGAAAATATTACCTACTTCTATTTTTGAGAGTTGTAAATCTCGACGACTTTGCAGGAAAGAATTAAAAATACAAGCTGACGCACCTTGATACTGGCACAGGGAATCCTTGCGCAGGACACAAAAGCGCTAGTGCAGTATGTTGGGGGTAAGATACTGCAGCTTTTTGCGTCGTCGTGATACTTGGCGCTGCGCTCCCGATCGGCTCTACATAAAAATTCGAAAACATATTTACTTGCCTAAGCCTAACTCATGTGTGGAATTCCTAACCGATCTTTCCTGAAGCTGTGACCAAGTCAATTAACAAATCGTACAACAAACTTGCCTGAATACGGGTACGGGAAAGGCTTGTGCTTGACACAGTAATCCGAAACTTTGTCCGACGTTGCGTACAAAAGTTGTGCTACGAGCGTCCGTTGAAAAAGTTGGTGCTTTGGAGGCCACAGGTTCTGTGATGTGAGAAAAAAAACACTTGCCTGAATACTGGAGCGGGATAACTCTGAGCCTGACAAAGAAGTGTAAAGGGTTGTCCTTCACGCTTTCGAAAAATGCTTCCCATTGATTCAGTGGAAAAAGTCGGGGACTTAGCGCCGACTGGTTCTATAAAATTATATATATTAATAAATGAATCTTGGAACTTGCCTGAAAATTGGAACTGGAAAAGCTTGAGCTTGACAAAGTAGAGCAAAACTTTGACCTTGATGCCTTTTAATAGACGAAAGAGCTGATTCAGTTGAAAAAGACGGAGCTTTCGATCCGACGGGTTCTGTATAAAAATCATTACAAGTTATTACTTGAACTGGGAGAGTTTATCTCAGAAGAATAGTGGAAACCTCTTAATGCAAATAAAGAACTAACTGATCTGATCCGTGACCTTCACAATATACCGAAAATGAACTTTAAATGCGTAATTTACAAAGGTACATCTTTCGACACTTGCCTGAAAACCGGTATAGGAAAAGCTTGAGCTTGACATAATAGTGCGAAACTCTGACCCTTATGTCTTGTTACCGCTGACAGAGTGAAATCGGTGGAGAAGCTAGGCGGCTTGGAGCTTACGGGCTCTGGAGAAAATAACAATTTATTAATTACGACTTACCTAAATACGGGAATAGGGGATGCTTGTGCCTGACAGAGCAATGAAAAACTTTGTCCAATTTCTCTATCGAATATACTGCCCTTGGAATCAGTCGAAAAAGACGGAGCTTTTGCACCAACAGGTTCTAAAAGAGGGACAATAAAGTCAAAAATAGGACCTACCTGAATACTGGTTGGGGATACCCTTGTGCCTGGCAAAGCATAGAACCTCCAGAATGAGCTTCTATTTCATAATTATAAGAACTCGCGGAAGTAGCAAATGCAGGTGCTCTCGCTGTTACTGGTTCTAAACCAAGAAAACATATCTAAGTTATGAGTCACTCACTTGAATACAGGAGGAGGGTGAGCTTGAGCCTGACACAAGAGAACTATGGCTTGTTCTAGCACTTTCGTAAGGGTAGTGCTTTTAAATTCCAACGAAAACGATGGTGCTTTGGACCCGATTGGTTCTGTGACAAATACGTTAAACATCATTGATGGTTTAAATAGGTTCAAGAGTTTCTTACCTGAATACTGGGACTGGAAATGCTTGCGCTTGACACAAAAGAGCAAAATCTTGACCAGTTTTACGAGTTATCCCAGAGAACTGAACGTCATTCGAAAATGTAGGGGACTTTGAGCCAACGGGTTCTACAATTGAAAATATTAGGTATAATTTATTCACCTGAACACTGGTACCGGAAAAGCTTGAGCTGGACATAGGAGGTTAAGACTCTGACCAGTATTCCTCATATACCAAGAAAACTTATTATCAGTGGAAAATGTGGGTGACTTGGATCCAATTGGCTCTAAAATTACAAAATATTGTAGTTATGTACCTGAATACAGGAATAGGATGTCCCTGGGCCCGACATAGCAAAGCTAAACTCTGTCCTACAGGTCTACTAATAAACCATGCCAATTTGTCTTCAGTAGAGAATGTGGGGGGCTTGGAACCAACGGGTTCTGTAAATTGACAGAATTTATGAATAGGTTTAAGTTCTCACCTAAAAAGTGGTACAGGATACCCCTGGGCCGGACATATTAATGCATAATCCTGTTTTTGTCGAATCTCAAACCAGGCTAGTTTTGAACCGCTTGAAAACGAAGGGCTTTTGGATCCAATTGGTTCTAAAATCATGAGTAAAAATACCTGAATAAAGGGGCTGGGAATCCCTGTGCCGGACAAAGTAACGCGAAGCCCTGCTCAACGTTCTTTACATACCACGCCATTTTGAAATCCGTAGAGAAGGTAGGGGCTTTAAGACCAACTGGTTCTAAAAACAAACGCGTCCTGTTATTGTTGAGTTGAAACTCACCTAAAGACAGGGACCGGGAATGCTTGTGCCAGACAAAGCAACGTAACGCTGGAGTCCATCGCGAATTCCACAAACTCTATCGTTTTAGTAGGTACTTTTGGTGGGGCGCTATTAATGGGCTCTAGAAGAAAATAGATACAAATCACTTAAGTTTACCTGGATAAAGGTACTGGGAAAGCTTGAGCGGGACACAGCAGCGTTACGCTAGCATTAATGAGGGCACTGAAACCTCTAGTACTATCCAGTGTTGGGAACTTCGGAGGAACTCTTCCTACAGGTTCTGGACATAAATATAACTATTTTTCAACATAGTAAAATCAATTTATTTTACCTGAATATTGGAACGGGGAAAGCCTGCGCGGGACAAAGCAATGTGACAGTGTTACTGAGGGATACTTCCGTTATATCGATCATTTTCATTGCTACTTTCGGAGCGGCGCTACCCAATGGCTCTAAGAACAAGTTACATAAGGAGATATTATAAAGTATGTCTCATAATATACCTGAAAGCCGGGGCAGGGTAAGCTTGAGCGGGGCACAAAAGAGTGACGCTATCACCTCCGTTTGCATCAAATGCGCGACTTTTGTCGCCTGTGGTGAATTTTGGTGGAACACGACCAACGGGCTCTAGGGTGAAATTAAATTTATTTGTGTGGATTCAAATCCATTGGGATTTTACCTGAATACTGGGACCGGGAATGCCTGCGCTGGACATAATATCGTCAAGCTTGCGTTACATACAGCGCTGAAACTTCTTGAACTATCCATCGAAGGGAATTTTGGTGATACTCGCCCCACAGGCTCTAAAGAGATAAGATCAAGATAAATCAATGTACCTGAAAAGTGGGGCTGGAAACGCTTGAGCCGGGCAGAGCATTGTCACACAAGAATTGGAGGAGAACGTAAAACTGCGTCCAGTTTCAGTTGATGGAAATTTCGGCGAGACTTTGCCCATGGGTTCTGTATAATTATAAGAACAATAGCCAGTTTAAAAATTACCTAAATGCTGGAGCGGGGAATCCTTGTGCAGGACAAAGTAAAGGTACTCCATCACCCATGTTAGCAATAAACGTCCTACTTATGTCTCCAGTTGGAAATTTAGGCGATACTCTTCCCATAGGCTCTAAGGATTGAACGTTTATATTTATTATTATTAACTCGATAAAATTAAACCTACTGTCAGAATTTTCTTACCTAAACATTGGGGCGGGGAATGCTTGAGCGGGACATAAAAGCGCTACGCTTTGATTGCCGTCATAGTTGAAAAGTCTACTTTTTTCTAAACTTGGAAATTTTGGCGATACTTTCCCCATAGGTTCTGAAGCAAATTGAATGTATTTTATTTGGTATACTTGTAATGAATATTACGACAAGAATACTAGAAGTACCTGAAAATCGGGACTGGGAACGCCTGCGCAGGGCATTGTAGGGCAAAATAATTAGATTTCTTGACTCCAATCATTGTTCCCATGACGACAGATGCAAATTTTGGAGGAACGCGTCCGACTGGCTCTACAGATGCAGCGAAAAGAAAAGTTTGAAGTTAAAAATTACCTGAACAGAGGGGTTGGGAACGCCTGGGCGGGACACTGCAAAGCGTAAGAATCGCCTTTTTTAACTTCAAACATGGTTCCCGTCAAAACAGACGCAAACTTGGGAGGTACGCGGCCAACGGGTTCTAAAAATGGTCATAAAATTACTAGAATAGCAAAATGCCATACCTGAATATGGGGACAGGGAATGCCTGAGCTGGACATTGTAATGTAAATGACGCTCCCGACGTGGTTACAAACATCATGCCAACCTGTGCAGTGGCCAACCTAGGTGGCACGCGCCCTATGGGCTCTGAGGAATTACGTAAAACGACGTTAATGTGAATCTTACCGGTACATTGGTGCTGGGAAAGCCTGTGCTGGACACAGTACAGAGAGACTGGAGAGCTTGGTAAACTGGTAGCCACTTGTTGTCGACGCGCTAGGGAACTTGGGAGGTACCCGGCCCACCGGCTCTGCGCATGTTGGGAGAAGGTGAGATCACGAACAGAGGACACCAAAATATTCAATCGGAAAGTAGCCCCTAAACACCCCTACTGATCCCTAAGGATATCAAAACTATCGCGAGTCAAGGCTCTGCAGGGTACCCTATCCCAACATTCAGGCAAGTTATAAGTCGAAAATGGCAAAACTTAAAGACGCAAAGTAGAATTTGCGTATTTAAGCTTCATAAAATATATTACAATAAAAATAATCTTTTTTATTTCAAATAAAGGCTGGATAGTTAAATGAATATTGAAAATCAAATTAGTTGTGCAACTACTTACAAATAAAGATTATAATTATTGCATAGAAATTATTTTTACATGTTATTCCAAATTAAACATTCTCATTCAAACACTGTACGAGTTACGCTTACGACCACATAATTTACATGAGTAGAGAGCATTTGTCCGAAAATATTTAAATGAGAACGTTATTTTGCTTGTAAAAATCAAACTTTTGCTGTGCATAGTGCAAAACACATTGTTTTATTAATATTATTCTTCCTCAATGAACATGAATTTGTATGTTATAGCAGTTTTATAAGCAAAACAGAAATTTCGTATCTAACAGATTACTTAATAAAAATACATTAATGTATAACTTTTCTATTTCTTGCTAGTTAAAAAATCATGTGAAAATCACTATTCACTGCAAAAAAATGTAAATAATCGCGCCATTAATTCATGATGAGAAAAACATACGAATTTGTAAAAGAAAAAAATATGACCAAATGAGTAATGACGTTGATAACTAAAACATGAATTGATGACACTTTATTTGTAAAGAGATCTAAAAAAAAAACTCACCGGTAATAACAAGTCTTCCTTTAGTCGCAGATAATCGGGTTTCACCAGTGAGCCTGTGCTTCGTTCTACATTGGTATGATTTGTAACCATCTTCAGGTCCAACATCTCGAATATGTAATTCTCCAGATGGAAGCACTAAGTATTTTCCGTCTGAAGAAAAAGAATAACCCGTTGTATTAGATCTGTTAACATTTAGGGTTTGAAAAAGCAATTCTATTTTATACAACGCAACATAAGGTTACGATTTACTTATAAATGTCAATGCATGCATTAGACTAAGGAAGAGGGATAAAGGATAAAGGTGAGCCGTGAGGCCCATGGAATCACGGGAACCCATTTAAGGAACAATGCTCTAAACCATAGGTATGTAACCCTAGCAATGGACGCGGCCAATGACATTCAAAAAGACATTATACTATTCCCCTGACATATTAATACTCAAGGCAAATATAGGCTGTTTATAGCCTGAAAATCAATTCACTTCGTACCGTCAAAATTATTTGTTGACTCTAGTTTGATGTCTATTTCGTCGTCGCCTTCGCTGATGATCCAAGAGATGACGTTAACATACTCTGATACAAAGCTTGGTATGTGACATTTTAGAATAGCGCTATTGCCCCTCAAAACGTACTCTTCCATCAGGTTCACGGCGTATGCCTGAGATACCACTGAAACAATATTGTGACACCTGAGACGAGTATTTAATATAGTTGGATAGTTTCAACAGTAGTCAGTACGTAACTGTTAGTAAAGAGTTGACGGTTTGGCAAACAGATTCCGTAAATTAAAACATGAATTGGGATGAAGAGTAAAGGTTGAACAGGATGTAAGGAGCAAACACCGACTCAGAATCGTTCAGATAGTGTACCTAGGTCGGACGAAGCATTCATTTTAATTTCTCGCTCTTTCTCGTCTTCAGAGATTATCCAGGAACTTACGGAAACGTATTCAGAGACAAAACTCGGAATTTGGCACTTCAAGATAGCAGCGTTGCCTCGCAAAACGTATTCTTCCCAAAATTTCACATCATAAGCTTGAGACACGACTGAAATCGTTACGACAATATTAATCAGGCTTTGTAAAATTTTAAATGACTTCTACTACTAATAAGTTACTATTACAGATGTGAACATCACAATTACCAAATTCACGTTAATTTGCGCAACTAATGCGTACCGATCCTATTAAAACCCTATGAACAACGTAACAGGAAATTTGGTAAGGATGGATGGTACCTCGATGGGATGAAATTGTCGCTATATGTTACCTAAATTATAATCGGAATTCAAATTTATGTCCATTTCATCCTGTTCCCCTTCAGAGATAATCCAGGAAGTGACCGTGACATACTCGGTGACGAAACTTGGAATATGACATTTCAGTATAGCGGCATTTCCGCGTAAGACATTCTCTTCCCAAAGATTTACTGTATAGGATTGGGAAACCACTGAAAATAAACAATTCAGGACTGATAAACATCGTCAAGGAGCTGGTGTTTCTGCATTTAAGGGTATGGGTTGAGGAAATGGTCCTTGTTTGATTTTGCTGAATACCTAAATTGAATGTCTGATCTAGTTGAATTTCTAGTTCATCAACATCTCCTTCAGAAATAATCCAAGACGATACTGTAACGTATTCTGTTACAAAACTTGGTATGTGACACTTAACAATCGCTGAATTTCCACGCAGAACATTTTCTTCCATCAAATTCACAGTGTACGCCTGAGATACAACTGAAATAGTTTAAAATAACGAATTTGGTAAACAATGGAAAATACAAAACATGAGATGGAATGGAAAAGGGTTATTGGATAGCGCGAAAACCTATTTTGGTAGAAAAATACCCAAGTCATTAGATTCTGCTTTTATTTCCAATTCATCAGTTTCTCCTTCTGAGATAATCCAGGACGACACACTAACATACTCAGTCACGAATGTCGAAATATGACATTTGAGAATGGCTGCGTTCCCACGTAAAACGCTCTCCTCCATAAGGTTGACCGTGTAAGCTTGTGTGACTACTGCAAATATGAATTTGAAGAATCTTGTGAGCATAATAAATAAGACTATTGCTCAAAGGATAAGGATGGGACACTCATATACAGTTAAGTTATCTTGATTTTAAATACCCTCTTTATCGAAAGTATCGTTTATTGTTATTTCGGCCTCATCTTCTCCTTCAGAAATTATCCAAGATGCCACTGATACATATTCTGTCACGAAACTTGGAATCAAGCATTTCACAATTGCAGAATTCCCCCGCAAAACGTTTTCTTCAACCAAATGAACCGTGTATGCTTGAGAAACGACTAGAACATGAAATTGCCCATGAGTATTTGGTTTAAAATTGTAGGTCAATTGTAATGCGTAAGGAGGGATCCTAATTTACAAACGAACGACAGTGGACAGGATACGAAGGTGCATAACTATTTCAATTTTGAATTAAAAGTACCGTAGTTATTATCTAATGTATACTCTCCATCCTCGGTATCGTGCCAAGATACTACTTGAACATGATCAGACACAAATGAGGGTATGTGGCATTTGAATACTGCAGCATTTCCGCGAATTACATAGATATCGTAGACTTGCGATTCGTAGAATTGATTTACAGCTGAAATATTTTACATACAAGGATAAGACTATGTAAAAATTTGTAGCCATATATTGACTCCGACACAGGGATTCAGTGGAGTGCGGATAGGGACAATTGGGGCCGCGCGTTGCTCTCTATTACCGTAATTGCCCTCGGAGCGATTGAACGAAAACCCAGAGAGAGATTCTTCGTCTGCCACCCAATCCACTACGTGAACGTAATCCGCCACGAATGAAGGAATCGTACATTTGACAATGGCAGAATTGCCTCGTAAGACATCTTCATCAATGACACGAGGTTCATAAGACTGATGTACCACTGTGGACGTTAAAAATATCACCTTTTGCTGTATATCTAGTAGAAAGTAATATTATCTCTATTTAGTAAATAACCCTACCTTCATCTTGTACCAAATATTTAAAAAATGAAAGCACAGGACAGGGAAACAGGAATGAAATACGTTTACGATCATGAACTACCATCGTTAAAATTAGAGTGCTCCTCAGCAGATACCGTGTCGTTGTCCATTATCCAGGCCACAACATAAACAAAGTCCGCAACAAACGACGGCACAATGCATTTCAGAATAGCTGTGTTGCCTCGCAAAATGAATTCATCGTTGACTCTAGCCTCATATACTTGAAGTACAGCTGTGACAATTCAAATAAAAGGAATCAGGAATGAGGAGTGCCTTCACTAAATGAGAAATTACCCTCGCTACTGTTGGGGTAATAAGTGCCTCCTTCGCTATCCATCCACATTTCAACGTATACAAAATCAGAAACAAAGCTTGGCACTTCACATTTCATGATAGCTGCGTTGCCGCGAATCACGTACTCGTTGTCAGCTTCGGCTTCAAAAGGCTGTGACACCACTTTATAAAAAATATATAATGTTATTTGATGAAATAAATCGAGGACTTTATTTGGATGGGAAAAGCGGTTTTGAAGAAATCTTTAGAGATGTACCCTGTGCTGCGTTTGTATTATTAACTGTTAGGATTTGTCCGTCTTCCATGAGCCACGCTTCAATGTAAACGAAGTCGCTAACAAAAGAAGGAATCTTGCAGTGAACAATAGCAGCGTTCCCTCTAATCACGTACTCATTTTCGGCTTCGGTCACGTAATACTGTGATACGACTGAAGAATAACAATTAGACACATAAGTTGGAACAGTTGGAGGTGTTAGGAATTGTTTGAGTACGGGAAGCAAGAATAATCTATTTAAGAGGCCATTGTACCGAGGTCTCCTGAGTGAGAAATCTCTGTTCCCGTTTCGTCGATCCATGCTTCCACCTTCACGAAATCAGCGACAAAAGAAGGAATGGAACATTTTAAAACAGCCGCGTTTCCACGAATGACATATTCGGTGAGGATCTCGGCTTCATAAAACTGATTCACAACTGAAAGTATACGCATGTGGTCCATGACTAATGCAAATCTAAGCTTTAAGGGAAGGATGCAGAGGATAAGGACTATGTTATACAGTTATTTGAACTGAATCTGAACTACCGATGTCATCGGTTGGTAAGTATTCGCCGCCTTCAGAGTTGACCCAAGCTTCTACTTTCACGAAATCGGCAACGAAGGAAGGAATATTGCATTTAAGCACGGCGGTGTTTCCTCTGATTACATACTCTGAGACTACTTCGGCTTCGTAGTATTGTGTTACAACTGCAATAATAGCATTTGGTTGTATTTTTAGAAAGGATTAGGAATTGGCATGATGAGCATAACTGCAGGTATTTAGGAAATATAATGTTATATTTAGTTGAGCATGTGGTACCATCTCCTTCCTTATTTTCCTCGTAAGTAAAAGAATTGCCGGCGTCGTCTTGCCAGGAGATAACATTCACAAAATCACCCACGAATGAAGGTATGGAACATTTGAGAATGGCTGAGTTGCCGCGAATCACATATTCGTTATTTACTTCTGATTCGTATTGCTGCTGTACCACTGAAAATGTTATTTATGAAGTTGAGGTATTTCCTACTGGATAGTTGGGACAGGAGAGTGACCAGGAAAACAAAACGGTGAAGAATTAACCGTAGTCTTCGCCAGGAAGGAAGTCTTCATTGTCATCAGTATGCCAAGAGAGAACTTCAACGAAATCGGCTACGAACGATGGGACCTGACACTTGAGCACGATACTGTTCCCAGTAATGACATACTCCTTATTGACGTCGGTGTCGTAATGCTGGGCAACCACTTTTACATGGACAAATAATTTAGTTTCATTTCATAATTATTATTAACTATTTAGACACCACCACTTGAACATAATTCATGTTATTTAAAAACTATATTGACGAGTGCCTGTAAGAAAATGTTAAACAACACAGCATAACAGTAATCATCATCGTATTAGCAATTAAGTAAGATATTTTTAAAATATACGAGCTTTTTCGCGATTTACTTCGCATCATATTGCAACTACTGTTACAAGCAGTTCCAATACTGTTAATAATAAAACAAAATAGTGTGACTATACTTCTATTTCGACTAATTCGATCATCTTTCCTCTTGATTATTTAATTGACCGTATTTGAACTCGTGTCATAAGGGGCAGCGCCCTATGATGGTCAATAAAACTTTCATACTTATACAGTGCAGCTACATCAAATGTGTCTTCAAATGAAGAAACAAGCTATTACTTCTTCAAATTGTAGTAACGTCCTACCAACATGTTTTCTACGTGTGTTGACTCTCGTGAATAAGCTCGCATAATATTAACATTCTAATAAGTTTGGCGCCTAATATGGCATGCCTTGTAAATTGTAATGGGCATCGCCAATAGTCTCATTAAGCATGAGTGTGAAACATTCAATGCATGAACAATCGATTCTATTCCTGTTTACTCCACAAATGAGCGCGGAACATTTGATGCTTATTATTTATGTCCAGTAGTCAAAAACCAAATCTACAAATCATATCACAAAAAAACTTAACGATACATTTATCACTTAATAAACAGTTGACTATCAAATTACAAATGAGAAGAGGCGATAAGTCAACAAATGAAAGCGGTCGGATATAAACAGAAACATCATCGTGTTGGTTGACATAGATATAGCATATGTCATGTTAACCCATTAGATATTATTTATAAAACTGTCATGAAGGTTTATGGCTGCTTCTATAACGCGCACGCGATATAGAAACTTGGTTTTGTTGTAACACAATCTCGTGCTTTATGAGATATGGCTGTAACTTTAGTAACGTCGGCCCTTACTTGTAACATGTGAGCAGTTTGTCCGTTAGCATTAAAAAAAAATCGTTGTGGTAAATGTTTTTGTTTAAAAGCACATGCCAACGGACAAAAGCTTAAAGAATGTGCCTCTTGGAATTAGTAATTTTATGCAAATGGTGCTTACCGGCTCGTACGTTAACATCCCGGGAATGAATGGTGCCAACAGAGTTGCGAGCGAGGCAAGCGTAAACCTGAGCGTGAACTTCTTGCCGATAATCCTCCGCGCGGAAAGGCGGGAATAGGAGGTTTCCGTTCGCTTGAACCTGGTGATAGAAAATAACATTTTCAAAGGCTAGTTCCGATTTTGTAGAGTTGAAATATTGATCTGTTGAAAAGGTCAGTTTAAATATAACTTCAAAGCTATGTCTCTATTTCAATATCTCCTCTCAAACCAAACTGCCAATCTTGCCCTAATTCCTTTGCCTTTCTGAGCTAAAGTATTGCTCATTTACATTTAGTTGATAGTACGTACTAAACGTCGATGCGCTTAATTACTGTAACATTATGCAATAAGCTGCATATGCGGGCAGTGCGAGCACCGATTAAACTAGTTGTCCTTGCCATGTAATGTTGGCACTAAATTCGAAATTAAATCACTCGTGGTTAACTCTAGGTGATTCTAAACCTCAACATACCAGCTATGATCAAATTCTGTCTTTTGACCATCATGCTTATTCAGTGTATGGCTATTGTCAAACACATTTGCAGGAAACAAACCTAGCCGAAAAACATCGTCTTAGACTCCCCAAAGAGTTAAGTATTACTCGAATTTCATAGTCTGCTTGGCCTTTTCCTATATTAGAGCCGGCTTATATTACTTGTTATAGGCCAAAAATATAAGGATAAAAGAGTCGAGCCTCACCTGTCGCAATCCAGGGACATCACCGACAGCAGTTCCATCAGATCGTACCCAAATGATGTCGGGGGTCGGGGATCCTCGGGCGGCGCATTCCACAGTCGCTCCGGTCGTGTTGCTAAAGTCCACTCGGTTAGAAGGTTCCTTCATGAATATCGGTCCTATAGTCTCGTCCTCGCATTGCACTGACCCTGTAAAGATAAGTCAGTTGAAAGAATGTTGCTTTGACTAAGTAGGTAGTAGGTACATGAATGGTTGTTGAATATTACTACAGAATAAATATAAAACGTCATGGTTATTCCCTCAAGCATGATTAAATTAATGTCACAGTAACTTTTTATATCCTGAATGTCGAAAATATGAATGGGTCGCTGATTTTTGTTGCAAGCATGCTGGCCTTATTGCCTCACCCATCACAAGTTTAGCCATTATTTTCCGGAAACCATACGGCACGCCTATTATATGTTATGAATGTTTACAACACAAAATTGTTTGGTATACTATGGACATTTTTTCGCGACTTTGATCTGGTATTGAGCAAATTCAGTTGATAAGTCAAACTAAAGTTATACATATAATTTTAGTTCGAATTTAAGTTAGTACCATGTCAGCAGTTTGCTATAATACAATACGAGTAACCAAACCATGAACGTCAGTACGGTACTAGTTTACGGGAACTAAAAATCCTCGACCCAGTTTGTAATAGAGCCTGGGAAAATAATCCAGCACAAGTGACGAGCTCTCATGCCACGTCTCGCTACTCGTTTCACTAGATGAAGAGCACGAGAATGACACTCACTAAATGTTAATTAGTGACCTCATTAGGTCAACTTACTGTACGTCAAATGTTGTACATACTAATATCCTGTGTAGTTAAAATACTTAGGTTACCAACGTGCCGTAACGGTTTTACGGCTTTAAAGATCCTCAAGTTTATAGCATCCTTATTATGACCAAACGAAGTGAAAGACGAGTTTACTGGTAATGAATCTTACTTTGGCGCCAATCCATAATGAGAGCATATCTTTATTATTTCCGCTTTGTCTACAGGTACTTATATCTTCAAAAACAAATAGCTAACAAAATTATTTCATCCTTTCTCTACGAACCTGTACGTATTTAAATTAAACGGTCAAAAACTTTCAATAGCAACCCAATTCGAACCAGTGCTGATGGAAGACAAAAAATAGCAACAAAGCGAACAAAAAAGCGAGGGCATGTTGTGCTTGCGACAGATGTGCGTCTGCGCACGCTCCTGATTGGTCGTAGTCGCGACAGATGTTCTTCACATCACAACCTGAACGCAGGATGCTGATTCTACTAAGATTTATCACAACACTTGCAACAATTTCTAGCCGGTTTATACACGAAAAAGTTATTGTTGTAATGTTAGTTTTCATATCTGAATAGTACGACTTCTATCTTATGTACCATAGCGATATGAAGTTACCAGGTTATTGGGTCATTGTGTAGTGTATTTAACGGCGAGGGCTATTCATTTATGTTACATTTAATAACATTATACAATATAAAGAGTAGGTACCTATAGTCCTGAAAAAAACCTAGCTGTTAGGAACGATTTCCTGTGTAGGAGCCCCAACCTAAACCAAGATATTAATTAAGTCGTCACCTACATAATTTTATATATCGGACATTTCGCACATGTTTATGAGTGCTATCTATAATGTTTCTAGATAAAGCGATAACACTTTGATGGAGGTGTAGATCAGTGTCAAACGTCACTTTCGCTTACTATCAAAGTACTTATTAATTGATGGATGCGTTTAACTTTTTAGCTTGACATACTGTAGATACCTAATTTAACATTTATAGAGGAGTCCTGTAAAATATATGAATCTATGAAAATAGTAGCTGTACAACTTATCAAAAAGTGCGCAAAATAATGCCAGCAAAAAATATGAAACAACCACATGGTCTGGTCTGGATAAACCACAGTTCGTTACAATTAATTAACTTGGACAGTAGGTCGGCCATGCATATAGAGCCATAACTGAGCAATTCTATCAATATTCTTAAACAAGCTTTTATTGATACTTAACAATATACCTAACACAAACACATAATATTTTACCAATATGGGCTCACTTTATTGTTTCCATTTGGCACTTCCTTGTGGTTATGCCAACTTATTGGAAAATAGCTTTTTTGCATAATAAAGGCCGTTGAACTTAGAAAAAAACGTCTTTCTGTCATTTCTAAACAATGGAACGTCGACAGATTTCATGTGGAAGTTGTTCAGTTCAAGTAACAACAACAGTGTTTATATTTATGTACAACACGTCATCCTTTCCAACAAATGCAAATCATACCTGTCGTTAAGAGTTCAAGGTAAGGCGCGTAAAGATGACACAACTTCAACTCATTCTGGCATATTTATACAATTTATTACTTACTGTTCGAGGTTACATGTTAGTTTTTTAAAAAGACATTAGCTTAAAAAACTAGCAGTAGAATATAAAGATTTAAATGCAGACATGTTTTGTTGTGACGAAGTTAAAAACTGTGAAATCATCATATCATTCGCAGACTCACAAATTTATTCGAAACCAGATTTATGAACACAACAACAAAGGTTTACTAAATGTTTTTCTTGCTTTTCAACATGGCCACAAGATTGTTAACTTTCATTGAGTAACAATGATGCCGCTCTCAGAGTATTGGCCATTGTAAAAAGTCCTGTTATTTTGTCAGGGTTCTGATTCCGATTCTATTCGGTAATCGGACGATCCTTAAAATTGATGGCAAATTAGCAGGCAACGTCTGTAAGTGGTTATCGATTCCAGTAGACCAGAGGTAAAGCAGGTGGCAGACAAACTGAATTGATAAGCTAAAGGCTCTACCATCTATTCTCTCCACTTTCGACGTCTAAGTTATGAAACAATGTCTGTATTAAAGACTGTCGCAGGTACTCTTGTATTGCATTTACACCCGATCTTATCGGATAACGGCACACATGACAGTTGGGACGCAACATAAGCACTTATTTCCATGAACTTAATATGCTACACTACGCCTTTTGCTTGCGGATAAGTTTCACTAATTTCTGGAAGTGTTGCTGGACAATGCACAATTGCACATGTGTGCCTATATGTTTTCACACGACACGTATAATTATCGCACTTATTTTTGCGAGTTAAAATGCAGCAAGGAAGGCTTCTTCTTAACCCATAGACACATCAAGGTATAAATGGTGCTATTCCGTGCTATCAAAATACTACAATCTGCTTACTTCTAAAGATTGGGAAAGAAAGATTTTAAAGTCTAGACACTTCAAAATTGAAAAATGGTAACTGATGGAGAATTATTAACACAGCAATGTATGTAGCATATCTATCCTAACTACGTTTAAATTCCTAATGAGTAACACAGTGAGCTACGAGCTATAAGTTTAGTATATAATACTGAACATAGGTTCGCATCGGAGAATTCCAACAGAGTATACGCGATGCTCATGTGGAGAATTCCAAAAACTAAACGGTATGTCGCGCATCGACTTGCTTTGATTTGAATTCCTAATTTATAAAACAATCAACTGTTCGCCTAAATGCTAACGACCTATATTCCAGCTCCTTTATTATGAAAATAGTCTCAATTACCAGTCTATTCAATAGCCATGCTCAATTTATTACCTAATCAGTAGCCAATAAAGGTTGGCGTGTCCAGCGTTTTTATTACTCTGACTCAATTAATGTTTTACACTTTGTCCTAGAAGTAAGAGACGATTTTCTGTCACAGTACCAAGTAGGGATCACAGATTTGTTTATGTAATACAGAAATCATAAGTAAATTGTAAACAATGTAGCTAAGTTGTTAGTGTTATGAACATGTAACACTCTACGAGCTGTAAATCTATTTGTGGCCGTTGACCCGGTGAAATTCTTCGTTGTCGGCAGCTACCGTGTTATATTATCATCATCTATGCTTATCTTTTGTTTCTCAACGTCTTGCAACACTACACGTGCGTGCCGTTATAAAAGCTCGACATTACTTAGAAACTTTTAATAGAAAGATTATATTGTTTGTCTCCTTTTGTTCTGTAAGTAGGACTGTAATTCATTTCCATAATCATCATGGTGCATTGGCTTATTTATTACATTGACGAATTGCTGTATCTGTTCTTATGTTAATTACATTGCGAATTTTTTTCTTGGCGGCTCCTAAGATCGGTTTCGATTAAACGATCAGTGATTTAAATCAGTAAAATAAACAAATATCCTTTCTAATGCAGGGTATCTACGCACTCATTACTAGATCACAATGCAGCTATGCACGCCGTCCGTTGTCACTTTGTTAGTATAGTTGCATGTTGCATAAGGACATAGATAATATCATGTGTACATATGACGGGAATGTGTAGCTTAGCCACATACCAAAACGTCGTTCCTTATAAAGTTTAATTTCCGTTTCGTTATAAGCTCAATTGGCACTGGAACATTTGCTTAGATGGCAACGACTTATTTAAGGCACATCCGAATTAATTGCGTGTTAGCAACAGCGCCATGTGTGAATTGGGATATGTTCACAAGGCAACGACCATAAGTATGAGAAGCTCGGTTACGTTTTGAAAAACTGAATGTCCATTAGCAGTTCAGTTGAATCGAGCGCTCTTTTGATCGCTCATTAACACGTGCTTGTGGCTGTTTGTTGATAAACAGTATGTTCATATCGGAATAGAGATAACGAGTAACGAATGTAGGAAGTCAAGAAAAATATTCGATTCGAATGGCAATACGACGGGTTTTGTGATCGGAACTGAAAGATTGAAAATACCTAAGTGCAACGGTGTTTATTTCTTTATGCGATTTCGATCTAATGCTGAAAAATTCAAAAGCCGCTGAATCACACACATTTGTCACTGCTGGCACTGCCTTTGTAGTAGATTACTTTCGTCAATTTTTAATTATACAGAGACCGGTATAAGTGGAATTATTAGATGATTAATGTCTGGCTTCGTCTATTAGTCCAGAATATTTATTGCTCATACATTAACAAAGGATGAATTGAGTTGGCACTATAAGGGTTTAAGAGGCCTTAATTAAGGATTGTAACAATGTTTTTGTATGCGGTTAATGAATGAGTAACTACAATAAATAAAAATAGTTCGTGATTGCGTGACAATCTGTCATTGTGCTGCCCGCTGGGGCAGTTTTTACTTTGTGGAATTTAGTATGGATGTTCAAACTAGTACTATGTACAAAGAACGGCACGAAAATAAACGACTAAATGGTTACAATAATAAACTATACTCACTCTGTTTACGTTATGTTTATACTGACCCGAAATACTATGACAGCCATGAACCGAAATTGGAAAAATAACAAGGAGCGGCGCTTACTCACAGACAGTTATAAAAAATATTTAAATCAAAATTGCCCAATGACTCATTTTGTTGGTAAATAAATCGTGATTTTAACTCGTAGTGAAAACAAAACCTATCTTTATGTAGATACTCAAATGCCTAAACTATGTGGTTTACAATAAAGGTTATGACTATGTCTAAAACAATACATTACTCGCAAATTAATTTCCGATATCTAGCACTTGGCAAGGCAGCTTAGTCATTCGTTCGCTTTTTCTGTAAAAGTTGAATCATGCATGCTGATGTAACTGATCTCTTTTAATCTTCATCCACTTAAGGTTTATATTACACTGTTGTCATATCTTCTTTATTATTGGAAATAGTGCACAGTAGTAGAAGATATCGTTGTATTGGAGTCACGGTCATGAGCTTTGCGCGTTGAAAGGCCAATGTTCTGCGGTGTTTGTGTAAAACCTAGCATTTAGACTGGACTTGGCGTCCTCGCCCCCACAACACTCGTTGCCAGTTCACTTAGTAAGAACTAGGCATAAAACTGCTTGTAACTGACAATAACATGCACAGTTTGCATGTGAAAATTTCTAATGAAAACCGGGAAAGTATTGTATTGTGTATTCTGAGCAACAACATCATTAAATAACTTGAACTTTCAGTTTGTACTTTCACATTTAATCTTGGAGTTATCTCTGCAGCTGCATTTAGAGGACAACGGCCAGTAACATACGGACACTCAGACGGACATTACAAACTATGTGAGGCTTCATTTTGTCGGATTTCATTTTATTGGCGTTGTACAGCTTATCCAATTTATACTCAGTCTTGGATTAAAAATACATAAAACCAACGTTTATAAAGAATCGCTTGTAGTCGTAATCAATTACCGCGAAAAAAATTACCTATTGGCAATAATTGCAGTAAGTATAAAATGAATCATCCCGTTGACTGAGGCGATTTCTGCAGGTGTAACTAGTCATTTTAATAAATGATTGCATCCGTTACTTTGCAGACAAGTGATTTCAATGCCGCATGCCGTTGTGATTTTTTTTAAACACACAGGCTGTACTTAATCCTAGTATTTCGCTTTGTTCCGTTAAGTACCTTCGTTTAGTGTAGTCCAAGGAACTGGGGCTCGCGTGTGATAGTGAGATTTTAATTGCCACCACGAAATCTGAGAGTTCTGGATTAAAACGAAGCAATAGGACAAAATAAAAAATGTTTAGAGCGGAGCGCGAGTACCTATACTTAACCTAACCTATGCTGTAACTATAAAGTACCCAATTTAGTTATACTTTTAAGAAGCCAAACTCACTGGGTCTCCCGGCACGCCCGCACACAAGTCCCGAATGTTTTATTGATTCTACAATGCATTTTTTCTCCGCCGAAGTTTGAACTCCCAATACGGAAAAGTATGGGAAACGCATGCGGTGGTTCCCCACGTGATGTTGCATGTAAATCTGGTCTGAATTGTACCTTCGGGCAGCGTTTCCACCAGAGATGTGCGAGGTAGCTGGGCGGTGCGAGGTTGCGTAGCGACGACGACGCTGTGAAACGGTGCGCAGATGAGCGGTGCGAGGATGTTTAGCGGGTTCGTTTCAGATGAGAGCGGTAAGCACACCGTCTAGCAAACTGCTATTTTTTCGCTCGCATCCGTCCCTAGCACACATCCCTCGCAACTCGCAACACATCCCTCGCACACATTCTTCCCTTGTTTTGTATGTACAAAAACCTCGCTCGGCTGAGCCGTTTCCACTAGAGCTGCGCTAAACGAGGCTAGGTAAATTAAGTGATTCTATTTCTGAACAAACCCACCCCCTGCTACGCATCCTCACACAACTCTGGTGGAAAAGCAGCCTAATACTACATAGTAGTAAAAGATGATACACATTACAGCACGCCTAAAAGGCAAACTCTCCTTATCTTATCGACATGACTTTGACCATCTGATCAATCCTGACTTTTCAGGCGTCTCTGCTTGAACAACAACCGCACGAATAAATGTCATCCTACAATGAGTTTGACCTTTAACCCCTCTTTTAAGGCATAAGAAGGGATGGTATATTCCCAGCCGAGAACCAAACTATTTTTCCTACTATTCGTACCACTATGAAATTTACGCTATGGAAGTTTGTAACTTTATAGCTTACAACAGCAGTGTTTATAGCGTTTAGGCACACGATTTTGGCCAGTGGTCGTAAACAGTTACGTTTGAATAGGTTCGTTGCCCGGCCGCGCTGTATCGACCCGTGACGTCACGCAAGCTCCCGACGCCCGCTGTGGGGGGTGGACCCTGGATGGTACCCCAATGATCGTGACGCGCGCTTTTACGCGCTAAACTGAGTAGAAGTCACGGCTACCGATATTATGCAGCACCTTAAAACCTTTGGAAATTGCAACAGCAACAGCTGTATGGGGTAGACCGTGGTTGGTACACCCATGATCGTGACGCGCTAACGAGTATCAATATTTATGTACATGTTTAATTATTAGTGAATTGGGTAGTTCGACAACCATTATTTCCGAAAGATGTGACATAGGTATTTCTTTGAAATTGTAAAGATCAAAAGTATTCAAAAGTGCTAATTACTGTCACAGAAAATGATATCCGTCTTCATAAAATTGGACCATGAATACCTAAATAATCGAACTCATAATGTCGTGCGTGACAGAACAATAATTTTTGGGGTTAACATTAACATGTTTTTCCCAGAACTTATATTGTAATGCCCTTTTTATTTATTCATGATACACGGTTTTATAAAATAAATGTTATTGAACTTACCTATAGCGGCCAGTGCCACGAGGGCGGCGAATCCAATAAACGACATGTTATCGCACTTCGACACTTCACAGATCACTTTGGTTTCGTGCACAACTTAGAATTAAAAATTTCACTATCGAAATAAAACGAAAAAGATCGTAGTGCCGCGATGCGGCTGGGCTCCGCCCGAATCTGAAACAAATGGAAATTACAGTTAAAATTGTGCTCGTAATAGATTTGCAGGCAGTTTTGCCAATAGAATATTAATAATAGAGACATAATAGAGGACGATGAAGAAACAAGAAATAAAGTAGATAGGAAACTAGTAGCTTCTGAGGTTCCTCTTAAAATAGTTGAAAGCACAGACATAATTGAATCTAATAACAGCATTTATCTATATTAATTATACCATAATAACGAGTAAGAGCTTCCTGAGTAATCGTTTGGACAAAAGCTCTCAAACTCTAAAGTGAAACATCTTACTGTACCTAATTATACCCAATGGAAACAATTTACCTCGAACTCTGGTCAACCTTTTTTCTTTCGCCCTAATTATTTTATATATATGTATATATAGTCCTCCTTACCGATTTCGGTAACGGCGACCCTTTAATGCTATTTCCTTCCCTTATGGCTGGCCAGACCGAATATGCTCTTAAATACCCGGTCGCAAAGAGAGACTTAAGCCTCCTACACCTACACCTGTAACTCCACCGGTCAACTCTACTGCTTTAATTAGTCGATAATTCGATATAGAAGCACACCTGGTAATTTACCACAAGTCTTTTAAAAACCCCATTGTGTAATAAATAAATTCGAACCAAAAGCTACCACAATGCTGCGACGATTTTTGTTGCCGAAGTTTCCATTGTGTATAGCTACTGCCTGATTGATAAGCTTAATTTAACGCGATATGTTGCTTAAAGGATTGGAAAACAATGCCAGCTTACTCTATGTAGGGTGTTCGTTATTCCAAGTAGAGAAAAACAACCTATGTGCCTCAAGCAACGTTATTGGCATGTCAAGGTTAGGTCCACAACTTGTGTACTTCATTACATAATGTTCTTAACATTTGAATTCCAGTAAATAAATGCGTACCGCCCATTTAAGACATCAGGCCATGGATATTTTTGCCATTTAGAGGTTTTGGGACCAGTGCACGTCTCTATAATCGTTTTGTTCCTATGCCTCTACGAAACACCCTTCGTGTGGTTACATAAAGTCAATTTACACCTGATTTAACCCAAATGAATATTTGGGTTAAAACGTAATCTACTTACGAAATTAAAAAAACACCAAGTTTAATCACGCTTGGGGGGCAAAAAGTGGGCGGAAATACGGTCAGTCACGCAAGGATAAACCAATTTGGTATAATGTACACGCGTACACACTCCCACAGTCCTAATGTTTTGTTAATGCACTTCTACAGTTCTGTACTTCAACAATGTTAGCACCAGTAAAAAAGAGCACACCAAGTATTAGCAAGAACATTTTTTGGGCGTCTGTAGTCCGCTATAGTGAGTTCAAGGGCGTTCAACCCTATTTCTGGCTTGTATATTGTTTGCTATCCCCCTCCTCTAATTTATTTAAAAGGGAGGTGTAAGCCGAGGGATTAAGAGCATTAACAGATGGACGTTATTACTTTAGTTCCTGTCCGAACGAACCAACATTTCAAACTTTTACCTGCTGGGTTGTGTGGTTTTAGCGGATTATTTTAACGAGTTTCAGAAAGTGTCATTTTATAATCTGAAAATGCTTTTAAATACAATGTGTTTGGAGTGAATTAAGTGCCTATGTTTAGCTAACAACTTCTCGTAATACATATTCCAATAATAACCTAGACTGGTCCTGTAAACGAGTTTTAGTAGTTTGCATTAATGTGATAAATCAAGAACAAGATGTTGTATTTAGATCAGACACTATATTAACGTTGAGTTTATCCTGTGACCAAACACGTCTGTCGTTGTAGATATTTCGAGTAACTGCTATTATAACCAACACTTGACGGTGACATCATTGCACCAATTTGTAAACTAACCCAATCAGTACCGGACCTAGGAATCTAGACCACTTACAGCATCATGAAATTTTAATATACTACCATCGAATTAAAAACTGTATCTCATTTTTAGCATCCTTAATGTTGTTTAGCCCAGCTCCATTGGGCTAGAGAAAAATATATTACAGAAAAAGACTTGGATCTACCCAAAAAAATTAAAAACGATAGTGTACTTAAGGCTTTATAACTTTTTGGGTATTCAGACAACCTGTCCTGGCTAGTCGATCATTCATGCTATGGAAAAGACGTTTAATTAGGCATCAACAGCAACGGTGCGACCCGTGAGACAGACCTAATCGGCAGTTTGCTTAGATTGGTCATTACCGTACCGTCGCGTCAGGAAGGCGTTAGGCTCAGAGCAGACAGAACGGAGCGCAGCGGAGAGGATTTAATTAACGCACTTGAAAATAAACTTCAAAATTATTACAATAAAGTGCATAAATGCTTGAACCTGACAAAAAATGCTCGCGCGTCCTCGAAGATATGCGCGATCCGTAAAGTAAATGCCCGAGACCGCGCGGGGATTATTCCTCTCTGTCTGCGCTGACCCTATGTGACGAATAACAATGGTCCAAGCACATAAAACAAGCGTTTTACATGACAACGTGTTGGTTTAATCCTCTGACGGTTTCCGTAACCACGACCGCATATCTACAGTACAATCCCAACCTCGTGCATGAGTGACGGAAGACTATTTTGGGCTCCATTATCCAGAAATGGCTACGCGCCGCTCGTGTTTGGATTTAACGAGTGAGCGTTTGGGTACGTACGCTACATAATATCAGATGAACGTGGAACGCAATATAATTTTCAGTGTTTGATTTTATTGCAAAGGAAGGGAAATTAGGAGGTTTGAATATAAAGTGCCTATTATTTCTGTATTCGAAAATTGGCAAGGCTTTCTTGGGCTTTAATCCATAAATTCACGAGACTTGGAGTAAGGTCATCATTACCGGATCTTTCTGTTACTAAAAACGTTTTAAATGTATAATGACCTACCAATTGTGGGTCAAAATTGTGTTAATGTTTAATTAACTTTGTAAACAACATCCTCGACACTCGCTTTGTTTTTATCTTTCAGCAGTATTGATAATGCAATTTTACTATCTTATCCAATCACAGTGGAAACGCGCACTTATTTATAGTTCTAATATATCATTTGACATTGAAGTGCAGGAAAAAAATCGTTAAAAGATATGTCTACCAACTCTACGGCGACGGGATATATACGTAGGCAGTAGGTGTCGTTATAGATATTTGGTTCAATAGAATGGATCAAGTCGCCTCCGAGCCGTCTGGGAAGCTGCAATACGAGTCCCCCTCCCTCCCCCCACCCCTGCTACTAAGTGGAAGTAAAGATAGCGAATTCCTTCCCCCCTGTCCTTACAAGCTACCCTCCCACGCAGGAACACATCACATATTACACATCGCGCAGTTAATAGATGTGGGCTGATAGTTAGGTTTTAAAATTGAAAGCTTTATATTCGTGACCATGGTTGAATTGATGCGATTAAAAACTCGTTTCAATGGTTCTGCATTCAATGTAACTTAAGTATTGGTATAAAGTTTATTGATACTCAACAATCTTTCGAACAGCAAAAATTTAAAATCCGTAACTCTTAGAATGTTGAATTATTAAGGACTTAAAATATTAAAATTTTAATTCACTTGTATAAATCCGTAGCAGTTAACATGAACTTAACTAGATACTTCAGAATAATTTTGTAAAGTTAAAGGGTGTCCTCTTTACCTGCCAACTTGTACGATAAAAAAAACTCTCCATCTGTTGTTCAAACGTTTTGCACCTGCCTCCGAGGAACAGGCTTTTTCGGCCAATCGCTGTACATCGCTCAATTTCTCAATGTCTTGCATTTCATTTTGTTTTTTTTTTGGCCAATACTCAAGTTTGTATGGGGAGCAGTTCCAATCGAACTGCCACCCCTCTTAACTGTTTAAATGAGGGAAGGCCCGTATGCCAGAAGGGTCGCCCAAATTAATGGCCTAAATAATGAATGTTATGACTAACCTACCTATAGCACTACACCCACAAGTCGCACTTAAAGTAAGAAATGAAACGCCAGCAAAAACTTAAGAATGGGCATTATTTTCTTCGTGCTGCAAATATAGAAAGACCGGTTTTCTGTGCAGCGAAAGCTGGCCTGTTTAATGGTCTAGCATCTATTTATATTGAGTAGGTAGTGGTCTAAATCTGGGCAACTATCCTATAAACGCCAGTTACTTGAGCAAGTCCTTTACATTCATGGTTCTTTTGTCACTAAATCGTTACAGCGCATAATTCAGATCAGACTGGGCGCTACTACTAAATAATCGCATGTATGGGAGGTGTCTGCTCCACCACGTGCTTCGACTTACAACTGAATGAATCACACTGATTAGTCAAAGCTTACTACTTGTGTGTGAATGACTTATTATAATATCCGTAGCTTTATTCAAAGCAACGTAGTACATTCACTAAAACATGTTCAAGCACAGTATCATCTGCATAAGGCTTTCCGTGGGGAAATTCGAAGCCAGGAATAATTTAGCATTCAATGGCAGCTTCAGTTCACACTTTGTATTATTTATCCATCCCTTTTCATGTTAAAAATAACATCCAAATCAGATCGATAATTGCGAAACGTGTGGCCAAGCGTAGTTTCTCAATATCCGCCACCCACCGGCATTTCGTTGTTTAGATTGGGACAAACTTAGTTGGTAATGTAATTTAGTGTCGAGTTTAATTCAAAAACTTGAATCAAAACAGAATATTTTGTGCAACCCAAGTCCATGCTTTCGTTAGCCGATAGTCGGCGAGCCGTTCCAAATACGGAAGACAGGGCCGATAAACTGAATCAAAGTGTAAATAACATGTCATCTATAATTAAAATACTGTATACAAATATAGTACAGTATCGGAGAAGGAAATACCAAATAAAAAGCAAGATATAGCAGGCGACTCTATATCTACACGGCCGAGACAACATCGTTATCGATCGTGGTCGCGCATTCGCCGGGCCCGGCGCTTTTGCGAAAAAAATCCTTTTATAACATAAACACGAGGGGATACTAAGTAGAAACGCTTTATTGTATTGCACCACTCTTACCTGAAAAGACCGAGTGGCGGCTCAGCGCAGGACCCACAACACTTGAAACACAACACACGCGAGGAGACGAGTGGCGACGACCGACCCGCCCTGGCTACAGACGCGGTATGAGTAACTTGTATAGCTATGATATAAACGGCCGATGACATCCGACCACAGAAAAGGATGGGTGTACTATAGCGTATCTGCTCTACGCCTCAACGAATCAACAAGAGCGGTCCTGGCCGACACGGAGCGATTTTAACCGAGGGCCGAGGGTCGCGGGCCATGAAAGTATTGCGCACGCAGGATATTCGTGAAGACACCTCGCGAGCGTGCAGTTCGTACTTGCGGTCCCCTTGTTCACAAGTACATATATTGAATTCAAGGTGCTTAGCGTCGTCTCACTCTCACTTCGTTACAGGATGTGTTATCGACTGGAACATTATTTACGATTTGTTTTTAATGGCTGTACTCTACTCTGTATTTGTGTGTTCTCATTTGAACGAAAATGTGTAGGTAAAATATACATACAAAAACGACACTAGATTGATTATTATATTTTTATTAAAAGTAGAATAATAATTTATAACAACATAAATAAATAACATTTCTATGGCAGCATATGTATAATATAATATCTGGTGTATATTATAAAAAATATTCTTAAACATTATAAACCATAAGGATCAATACTTTTGTTCTTACTTCAATCTATTCCTAGACAGGTTTTGTATTATTGTGACAGTTTGGGAGTTTTAGAAGATATAAATGTCACTTGTCACATGTAATGTAACTTTTTTATACATTAGTCTGGAAAATATATTTCACGAATACAAAAATGTATGGCACATAAAAATAAATTCTTCTAATATTCTTCTTGTCTTATTATTTCTTATAAATACATAACATGAGACGGTAATGGCTGAAAGTGAGGGTTTCAGGAACGTTAGTAACTGGGTTAGGTTCGATCGCACTTGTAACATATAGCTTGTTAATTGTCGCGGCTTAGTATGTTTACTATATTATATTACTACACAAGATCTACTCATAATTTCCATTGGACAATATTATTATATCTATATAATTATACATTTTTCTAAATACATTCAATTCTCAACATCTAGTCTAATAGCTTTCAAAATGTACTTAACACTACATGAGGTTATGTCATATTTTATAATGGGTGTAAAAATACCCTTGACGAAGCCATTTGTTCTCCCTGTCATTGAAATCATCTTTTTGTTCTACACCATACCTGGGAACCTCTTAGTTACGGAGATATTAGGGGTCAAAGTTTCATAAAGTTAAATTATAAGTTTTTAATGTTTGTAACTTTACTTGAAATATCTCCACAACCCCTGTACTATTCAATGCATCCATCAGCACAATGTTTTGAATGCTTTGTATTGATTCCTACCGTAAAACGTGATTTTTCATAAAAGATCGTTTCCCAGCAATAACTTTTGCGTAGAGTTACTAAGGTTGATGTACTGAATGCTTAGTTGACGGCTTCGTGAAGGGTTTTTTTAGACCTTGTATAACAAAGTTTATTAAATAATGTTACAAAACTGTGAGGTTGCTTATTATGCTTAACTTAAATAGTAGCCGTAAGTATGTATTTTATTTTGCTTTCCTACGGTTTTGTAAAACTATAAAATTTCTACTTCTTTATTCATACTAATTGGCACTACTAAAGATAGAGAGGAAATACGAAAGTTACACATTTACATAAATATATGTTTAGATGTTTTTTTTCTAAACACTGGAGGCTTTTGCAAAGATAACTTTTAAGATTATAAATGTGTACTTACTATAGTTTAGCAGTACTTTCGAGACCGCAAGAGATTGGTGTTAGGGTAACGTTATTGAGTACCGTCCTAATATCATAGTTAGCGCAGGGTGGTGTGGGTGTGTGAGATGAATGGTGGACGATCTTAGACCTCATGGGGTGCAGGTAGCTTCTCCCAGGTCGGCTCCACGCCCCAGATCTCACGCGCGTACTCAGCAATGGTGCGGTCAGATGAGAACTTGCCGGAAGAAGCAATGTTCTCGATCACCATCTCGGCCCACTTAGCCTGGTTCTGTGAACGCAAAAAAAAAATATAAGTCGCAGATTATCTCTCTCCAACAGTCGGTATAAAGCGAACGTTTTCGCAGGGTAAATACGTTCGGATTACGAGGGGAAATGAGCAAGGTTGGGATTTGTATGGTTGGGAGTATATTATTTAATCTTTTGATATTTTTGGAGTCCAATATCGACTAAATCCAGAACGACGTTAAAGGCCAAACATGCCTTTTCATATTTTATATGCTTGAACAGTTATAGTGTGTTTTTACGATTTTTCTCTGTGTGGAAGATCTTGACCACATTTAGCTTAAATGTGTGTGCGTCTAGCAAACTGCCCAAGAGGTGATATCCCTCTGACCTCTGTCTTACTTCCCTAAGGTCAGACAACCCATTTTCGTCTGTGGGTGTCGCTAGGTCGCATAAGAGAATGGAAGTCTGGAAAACTTTGGGAATGCTACAAATAGATGCGAATATACGAATACGCATTGGGAATCTCTCACTATTTCAACGATATCATGCAAGTACAGAAGCTAAACGCTCATGATGTAACTGGTAACGAGCGCAGTGCCAAGTTATGTCAGTATTAGATACATTGTAGCCACTGATTTATTAATACAACTTGGGAATAAAGGTTGAATAGCGCAGAAATGACTCATTTCACTACTGATAACCTTTATGATTAACAAAATAAAACTCGTCATTTTTATATTTATCAAACGATTGTAAACAAATGGTTGTCGGTGATCATTACCAAATTATTCGCACATGATAATTACTTATGGTTTATTTTTCTTATCTAAATGGGATTGTTGTGAAAATCGCGTAAAAGCGTTCATGGTCAATGTTTTTTTTAACTATGGGTCACAACTTATTTAGTGTTTGCAGGATAGTGTGCATATTCTATAATTATCACTTGCTTCGGTGATAATTCTTGACGGCATGTAAAGCCAAGTCAGTGACCCATGGGCGGCATAAAAACCATCGACACCAGGTTAGGCACTACCCACATGATAAAGAAGAATAGCCATGATACAAAACCGCAAAAAATGGAGGGATTTGGAAGACACCTGCACTCAGCATTGGGTGGCCAAAGGTTGATGAAGAAGAGGAGGAGGTTGAAATTAGTTAGAGAGTCTTGGCAGAAAAATATTGCGTGTCAAATAATAAATCAGTTGGGTGATAGTGAAACAAAATATTTAATAATCTTTTTGAAGCTCTTAAACTGCTTAGGAGAGCCTTAATTCAGCTACGTAAGGAGTTCTGAAATTATTCCACGGGAACGCATTACATAGATTTCCTTTTCATAGGTAACGAATGTTCTGTCCATATTCCAAATGATTACAAATCTGTTCTGCTGCTAAAGCGTGAAAAAGTGACAGACCAACACATAGATAGTACTTCCGCATTTATAATATTTGTATGGATTTTAAAAGACTCTTATGTTTTTGTTCCAGATGACTACAATCAATGTTTTATATCACTACTCACCTAAGCCGCACAACAAACAAGATCAGACCAGACTGTTTTAAAGTCCAGACATGTGGATCACAATCTGCATTTGTGCTTTATAAGGAAAACGGTGAAATCAGGAGCCAATTCTGGGTCAATCTCACCTTTGTTCATAAGCTGGAATATTGTAACAATATCTGTATAATTTCGTGTAGGTACATTATTATCTGACTATTATAAATGCGAAAGTTTGTGAGGTTGGATTGATGGATGTATGTTTGTTACTCTTTCACGCAAAAAACAACTGAATAAATTTGGATGAAATTCGGCACAGAGATCGTTTATAACCTGGATAAACACATCGGTGACTTTTTAATCCCGGTAGTACGATCCCGTGGGAAAACTAGCTAATTACACGGGGGCCGCGAGCACAAGCTAGTAAGACCTTACCCTGTGCCTCCCGAGTCACTAGTGAGCGAGATGGAGGTAACAATCGTGTAGCAGCAACGCGTCGACGATTTGCGTCACCCTACCCGATTCCGGCGTGAAGAAGCCGCTGTGGATCTGCTCAATGCACTGCCGGAGCTCCATTGATTGGCTCCATAAAGAAAGAAAAGTGAGAACCAACGTACCTGATAACACTCGGACACCTTATCCTGTGCCTCAATGTACGCGTCGAAATCAGCGAGGTGGAGGAAGCGGTCGTGTTGCAGCAACACATCGGCAATGTGCGCGAACCGGCCCGGCTCGCCCGGCGAGAAGAAGCCGCTGCGGATCTGCTCGATACACTGCCGGAGCTCCGGGTTGCGCTCGTAGTACTCATACGCGTTGTATCTACGCAAATATAGAAAAAGTATGATATTGTGGAAATGTCATCACGGTAAACATAGCATAGCATAATCAGGTTATAACTTTCCCACGGCTGGGAATGAGGTATCCTCTCTATGAGATGGAGTGGACTGTAATCCACCGTGCGGGCCTAGGGCGGGTTGTTATATGTCACATGTCTTCAAAAATTTTGGTTCTATGAGATGCCGGTTACTTCGCGATATTTTTTGTTTATTTTTCCAGAGAAGGTTACGGAAAAAGTGCGAATGTGGTCTGGTCATGCAGGTAATAAAGAATATGCAGGCAAAAAATAGCCATCTTCCTTAATTTGCCTTAGTCTAGCAGCTGGACCAAGATCCTGTTCCTAATGTCAGTGGGCTACTATTTCTTTTCACCCTCTTTTATCATTAATATTGAACATTTTTTGTGATTATAGCAATCACCATCTCAATGTTAACTTATGATAAGAAGGGTAGGAGCCGAGATCGGAGAAACAATTAATTAATCATATGTAGCTTAACCTCTTTGGTACATTGGTCGAGACCATCCCTAGATCGAGCCGACCGTGACTGACTGGGAATCCTTGTTATTCTCTAAGTTGGAATTGTGCCCAGTAAATAACGATAGCGTCGCAGATGGGGCAGATGATGCCAAGATCGGAATTGTAAACAGTAAACATACGCTTTCACTTTCGGGCATTACAGGCGCCTTAATAGACAGGAATCCTAGCATTGAAACACAATGATCTATCCTACACCACATAAGTAAGAGGCACGCATCTATAAAGATAATGCTAAAGAAAAGTCAGGGATAGGAAAAGTAAACGCTTTTTAACGACACTTCTAGTATGTCATAGATTCCGTAATGCAATATCATATAGAGAGCATTTGAAACGCCTACAATATGTAGTAATGTAGGTCATACAGATTAGTGCTAGAGGTCGTTCAATAAGATGTTGAATGAAGCTGATAAAAAGCCTATTGCTAGATTAGGAATATTAGCTTCAAGTCAGCGAATATTATCACGCTAGTTGCATTGATTATAATTTATTTATAGAGTGATTAAGAACGTCATGTCGACACACTACTCTCGCATGTTTTGCGTAGCGCATTATAACTTATCGTTAATACGATGTTTTTCTAACGATTATGCTTATAGTAAAAACAAAAGATTACGAGGTTAGCAATAACAGGGAGAAACTTAGTGCTTGTCCGGATAAGCCAATTTATGCACGTAATATCGAATGTTTCAAGGCGCCCCGACTACCTAGACTCGCGCGTAGTAAAACGAGTGGAATGCTTGCGAATGAAGTATATTTTTTGGTTCCTTAGTTACGTGCGTGACTACTTATATAATTATAAGCGAGAAGGCAATTCTGTACTATTTCTATTTTATAAAACCTTCCCTGCACCCGTTTCTACGCCTACGGTGGTCATGCTACGCGTACAGGGAAGGTTTTGTCGACGGAAGAATCGACAGACAGATTTCTTTTGTTGATCTGTCATTTTGTCGATTCTTTCGTTGACAAAATCCATTTCTAAGGTGGTCATGCTATGCATGCTGATGAGGTCAGGTCGTCCCAAAGGGTTGATGAAGTTTTTAAAATATTCCTATTTTTATTTGGTCTGAATCACAGATGGTTATCGAGATGATGGCTCTTCAAAAAGACCTGTGTAACAATTTTAGTTTGCAATACTACCGAACTTAATCAGAAAAGCAATTTCAAACAGTAATCTCACCCTCGCTTCTGCAAAGCCTCAACATCATCGACCCTCATGCCAAAGATGAAGAAGTTCTTCTCTCCGGCCTCCTCCGCCATCTCGACGTTAGCGCCGTCCATGGTGCCGATGGTTAGGGCGCCGTTCAACATGAACTTCATGTTACCGGTACCAGAGGCTTCGGTACCAGCGGTGGAGATCTACAAAAGTAAGGACATTAATAGTAATTGCTAGACGCATTTTGAAGACACTGACATAGCTACCGGTGATATGAC
Source organism: Noctua janthe (assembly GCA_910589295.1). NCBI lineage: Eukaryota > Metazoa > Arthropoda > Insecta > Lepidoptera > Noctuidae > Noctua > Noctua janthe. Next base: position 9,836,173 of record OU342561.1, read on the forward strand.
TACACAACACGTAGCGGTATAATTCACCTCATTAAAGCTCACACTTATAAGCACCTCATTATTACTAGTTTATCCCGATCCTAGGTAATGCCGCTACGGTGCTTATAATATAAGTTCGCGTTGCACTTTGAAGTTCATAGAAAGAATTCGAAACGGGAATTGTGGCGTGGGAAGTACTGCAAGGGAACTGATCCCTTGCAGTACTTATAAGTTATAACTGTGTGTTGACCTAACCCCTACTTTGGGTACCGTCTATCTGCCGACCCTTAAAGTGTAGAAAAGTTCAGAGTTTCTGGACTGTACATAAGTAATATCGCCCTATATTGTTATAACATCAATCAAACAATGTCAGCAGTCCGGATGAAAGCTTTTATGTTTTTTTTTGGAATAATAATTAAAACCGTATTTGTGTCTGACCAATGACGTCGTTAAATATCCATGAGTTCATAGTCAACTTTTATAGCTATCTCCAGTCAATCTTGACTGGTTTATGGCTAACACGTGATTCCTGATATACCTATATCGCCGGTACGTAAAATGACAATATTAATGATGTAAAGTAATGGCGATAACGTCTGTAGATACGTTAATTGACTTGCAGTAACGTGTTACGTTTGCTCGTTGAGTTTTATTGCCTTTCGTTTCGATTCTTATCTTTTGCGTAATAATATCGTCACTATTCATTGCTACTTCCACAATTTTACTATAAAATCGGAAATTTCTAGTACAACTGGACTATAAAAATATTAAAATATAAAGGATTTATTTTTATTTTTGCTTAAGCATGTTTTGCAAATAAATAAGCACAGTTATTAAGCTCAAATTAATAAAGAACCTTTCAATTTGCAAAATAACTTATTAGCAAAGTTATTTTTATACTTTGACAGCACAGCTCTAAAAGGGAGCTCCCTAAATTAAAGCTTCGTATAGTAGAGATTATAAAGTATAAAGGCAGAGAACCAACCTGTTCGCTGAGATCAGCTGCAGGCATAATGCTCTCAGCCAGCGTAACGCGGTAGTTCTCCAAGAATATTAACTTCAGTTTATCTCCAACATCGGGGTCATTGTTTACCTGGAGCAAATAAAACATAAATTATTATATTACCACCCTTCTTTGATTTCCCACAAGCAAAAAAAAAAATACATTGTATTATCACATGCTCTAAAAAAAGAATACTTACAGTGTTGCCAACAGCACATGCCAGGGCAATCATTTGCTTGGCAACATAGTATCCAGGAGCAGCCTTCCCTCCGATCATGACAGTCCTGGGCGTGAAGGGCGCGGTGGGGTCGCGCTTGATGCGGTTGTACAGGGTGATAACGTGCAGGATGTTCAGCAGCTGCCGCTTGTACTCGTGGATGCGCTTTACCTGCACGTCGAACATCGAGGCCGGGTTGATCTTCACCCCCGTGTCCCGCTCGATCAGCGATGCCAGCCTCAACTTGTTCTCCTGCTTCACCTTCATAACCGCCCGCTGGAAAGCAGTGTCTTTCGACCAACGCTTCAGCTGCTGCAATTGATCCAAATGCACCGTCCATTCCTCACCAATCTTGTCACTGATAAGGTCAGACAGACCTGGATTGCACAGAAGCAGCCAGCGGCGGGGAGTGATGCCATTAGTCTTGTTCTGGAACTTCTCGGGCCACATTTCGAAGAAGTCACGGAAGAGGGTTGCTTTGAGGATGTCGGAGTGAATGGCTGCGACACCATTGACCGCGTGTGAGCCAACGACGCACAAGTGAGCCATGTTCACTCGCTTATCGCCCTCTTCTTCAATGAGTGACATGCGACGCATGCGGTCCATATCACCCGGCCAGCGCTTCTCGACTTCCTTCAAATGCAAGAAGTTGATGTGGTAGATCAACTGCATGTGCCTCGGCAGACAATTCTCCAACATACTGGTGGGCCACCTCTCTAGAGCTTCAGGTAAGACTGTGTGATTGGTGTAAGCGCAGCACTTTTGCACTAGCGCCCATGCTTTCTCATAGGGCAGTTTCTCAATATCAACCAAAATCCTGAGTAGCTCAGGAATGGCAAGTGCAGGGTGGGTGTCGTTGAGTTGTATAGCTACTTTTTCAGGAAGACTTTCGAAAGTTGTTCTGACGGCCTCACGGCTACCGAATTTGGAGTTTTTGTATCTTCTGATAATGTCTTGTAGAGTAGCAGCGCACATAAAGTACTCTTGACGCAGACGCAACTCCTTGCCTTCGAAGAAGTTGTCATTGGGGTATAGAACCCTGGTAATGTTCTCGGCGACATTACGATCTAGGACAGCTTGGATGTAGTCGCCAGAGTTGACTGAAAATAATTTATTGATTTGTTAGTTTTTGGCGCCAACTAACAATGACATCATGATGTTTACTTGTTTATTTTAAACATAGGTCGATGCCGTTTCTTCTACTTACAGAATTTTAAGTTGAAATCGACGGGACTCTTAGCAGACCAGAGACGCAGTGTGTTGACGACATTGTTGTTGTAGCCGGGGATCGGATTGTCGTAGGGCATCGCGAACACGACCTGATAGCAAACAATGATCAAACTCTTTATTACTATAGTTTATGATTTTGATTATAGACATAATTTACATACTTGATTTCCCTAGCAGTATATATGTAGGTATAACATATGCATCATAATAAATATCCTGTTCAGAATTTCTAATAGTCATGGTCGTAATTTTGTTTGGTCCAAGTTTTGTGTTTAATGTTAACCAGCGATTTCAGAATATTATTAATATCTTCTCCATAATATTTTGTCTAAAAATAGGGTGAGAGTCATTATCAGACACGACCCGGTCTGGCATGTACAAAACATTTATTCAGCATGAAAAGAACATGCGTCACACATCATACAACTGACAACATAGGAACAAAATATTATTTTGCTGTTGACACAATATTATTGATAACAAGAACTTTCCTGCGGCGACCTATATCGCAGATAAGTATCGTGCAGTTATCTCCTCAGAGTTCAAGAAGGGAACAATATCGTCGGAAATGCAATAAATATATAGTATAGTTATGCATATTTAGCTATGTATATTTATAGTTTTTACAATTGGACAGTGGGGACAGCGTAAATGGTAAATTGGTGCACAGGAAGCAAGTATGACTGTGGAGCATTGTTAACTAGTTGTGTGATTGTGTAGGTTCACTTGACTTGACTAGCATGCCATCTTTGATTGAGTCTTGCTGCTACGTAAATTTTCCACTTAGGTGTCAAATTATTTACGACTAAAAGTTTCTGATACAGTAATACTGACTGCCGAATCTTTTAGTTAGCCAAGCGCAATGGCATGTGTTGTGATGATCCATCTGCACTTAATATTATAAAGAGGAAAGATTTGCATTTTTGTATGTTTGTAACGAATAAACTCAAAAACTACAGGACCGATTTCAAAAATTATTTAACCATTAGAATGCTATATTATCCCTGAGTAACATAGGCTATATTTATGTTGAAAAAAAAGTATTTTAAATAAATCTCCAACTATATTATGGTGTGCAATGCTAATCGTACAAAATAAAAAAATATCCAACCTTAAATTATTATAATTAGACGAGGATAATATTTAATGTTACGTAGAACAGGATTCAGGGAAAAAGAATGGCTTTTGTATTGGTACACCTAATTATAGTAAATGATTTTTTTCGAAGTGTTTAAATTAAATCATTAAAAAACCCAGTTAATTGAATTACTGTGTATTATAGATATGCGACTCAATAATGAACAATAGCCATAGTTTTATTTTGCTTCTGATTACACTATTCACGGCAATAAGTTGGCGTTGCAGATAAAATCACTCATGAATCACGAAGGTATAAAATGTAACATGTAGTAAAAAAAACTGGTATTTTATGTATCATTTCTAAAAATACACTTGGAAGTAAGTCTTTTCTTTCCCGTTGGCATTCATTAAAAAGGTTTAAATTAACGCAACGATATGAATCCTCGTTGAACGTTTGCTTGAATATTTGGATGATACGAGTCGCAAATACCGGCGTTAGGTCCAGTGGCGCCCGGGCAAGAATATTGTGGCATTATCAAGTGTTAATTTTTTGCTGAACCAATGTTAACGTATAATGTAACGTTTGCCGTGTCAGCCCCAGACCTCGGCGCCCCCCCAAATTTGGCGGCCAGGGCCATTGCCACATCGCCCCCCCCCCCCCCCCTAACTCCGGCACTGTCAACTTAATCTCATTCTCTTTAGTAGTCGATGACAAAGGACAACTAAAGTGGTCAATAGTCTTGCCGCGTGACCATTAAATCATGCACAACAGTATGAGGATTTGGACGACACAATCACTGGAGTGCTTTGTTAGTAGAAATGGTATTTCTTTTAGTATAGCTTTGAGATACTCTTCCACGTTTCGAGATTTTGAAATCAAATGCCACCACCATTTGTCTGCTAACCGAGAAGAAATGCCGAAACAAACTCAGACAGCAGTCATGCATGGTCTTTTTAAATCCGGACACAACACAACAACAACACAACACAATTTTATTGTAATATCATTGCAAAGTTTGTGCAGGGTGATGTCTGGAACAGTCTTTAGAAGCAAGAACATTTGTAACTGTGTGTTGACCTGTCTCGACAGAAGTCATGCTATCAGTCAAAACGTCTTAATACCTGGGTATCGATCCATTTCTTTCCTTCGGGCGTGTCGACCACGCGTCCGTAGAAGTTGACGGGCAGCATGAACTCAGGGCGCGCCTTCTCCCAGGGGTTACCGTAGCGCAACCAGTCATCAGGCTCCTCCTGCTGTGCGCCGTGCTCAATCTTCTGCGCGAAGATACCGTACTCGTACCTGAGACCTGTAAGGGGCAAATTATTGTTTGTAAAGCCGCAATATAAAACCTAAGCTATGGCCATAAGCTCATAACCATTAACCGTACACAAATACATAATCTGGGTTGCTAAAGAGTTTTTCGCAATGGAAAAATTCGGTAACACTGCCCGACCTGTGGATCGAACTAATCACCCAGGACGAAGATAAGTAAGCAATGCTAGTTTGTGTTAGGCAAAATATTAGAGAGCTATTGATCTTTAACATTTTGCTCAGCTCACTCAGATCCGATAACACTGAAAACATGTGTGACCTTTTATTCAAAGATCACTAAGGTGATTTCGTATTACGTTATCGAAAGATAACAAAAAACGTTTCAGATCTGGGCTGATGTACATTCCGTGGTGCGCGGACGTTCACCTTTAATTCAGGAAGAGCTTTTATCATTATTACTTTTATGCTATCTATCAAATATGCAATTTTGAGTCGAGATAAGTTACTTTCTTTCTACAAATATCTCAATTATTTATCGATAACATGACTGCGTTTATCTGTCGTAACATTTTGTCGATTACGAATGATTCGTGATGTAATTTGCAGAATGGAAAACATGTTTAGATACCTACTTGGATTATATAATTCAAAATGGTACATTAAAACTTGCATGTAACAAGCAATTGTTAACTTTTGATTTAACATAAAAAGATAATACCTTTAGAAACCTATTTTTTTTTTATTAAATTAACTTTAATAAGTTGTTTAGAGGTCAATAAAGGCGCTACAATAGCAGAATGTAGCGAATGCTATACGTATTATGTATTTTATGTTTCAAGTCGATGGTTTGAAGTATTTAATTTAGTTTGAACATTTATAATTGGCGGCGCGCCAGCGACGGTGTTGTCAACTGCTTCAAATTAGTTTACACTGGCTAAAATAATGTCAAGTATGTTTCCAATGTCCTGCGGGTCACAGTTACGAGCTTCTTGAAATAATTTCATTTCATATTGTTGCATCTTCACTTTGTCTTCATCAACATTGCATGCCAACATTTTTGTTAGATACCTAAATTAATGTTCATGTTCTTTTTTTCTTAATACAGTATTTTTTGTTCCGAATTATGTTCAGATAACCAAGTAATTAAAGTGCACACCCATTACTTACTTTTTGAATGATGAGTTAAAAATCTAACATCAATTTATAAAAATGTAAAGTCATTCACAAAAAACTAACAAGAGATTCTGGTTTGTCACAGTCCAAAGTGCTGGACAAAATATTATGCTTCTCTAAAAACTGGAAGTCAAACCAGTTTGTAAAACATATAATATTTGGTTTAATTCACTTACCATAACCATAAGCAGCCAGTCCGAGAGTGGCCATGGAGTCAAGGAAGCAAGCAGCCAGACGTCCCAGACCACCATTGCCGAGACCTGCATCCTCTTCCAGCTCTTCCAACTCCTCAATATCTAAGCCAAGCTGGTACAGTGCTTCATCCACGGTACCCTGGATGCCCAGGTTGATCATGGTGTTTTGGAGAGACCTCCCCATGTAGTACTCCAGGGAGAGGTAGTAGACACGCTTACACAAAAAAATATTGTAGATTAGTACAATGTTTAAAGAATTATTAAAGGTATGGAATGTTTGTTTGTGATTTGGGATGTTTCTAGCTTGGGGAAAATGTTACTACTTATTTACCTGTAATATTATTGTAAAATATTATGATCTATTGATCTGGGTTCTATATTATCATAACTAAAATGCTTCTCAAGTGATGAATGTGTTTTTAAACATACTATTGAAATTACAATAAGTTTGTATAAAATTATGAATAATTTAAATTTTCATTAATACCATGCTAAATTCTTAACACATTCTCATGTGAAATTAAGTTTTTTTATTCTGAAAAATTAGTAATTCTAATTAAAATTGTTCCTGAAAGCATTTTGAATAATAAAGGATGTAATATGAGGCAAACAGATCATCATTTTTCAAAGTAAGGTGGGTAATACAATAGAAGTATAGTTATATTGTTAACTTTTTACTCAAGAGTATATTTACCTTGGGGTCCTTTTCATAGTAGTACTGTTGGGTTCTGATCCAGCGCGAGACAAGGTGGTCCCTCACGGTGTGGGCCAAGGCAAAGTAGTAGTCTCTCGGAGTCGCAACATTTCTGTCTTTCACCAGAGTATAATGCACATGACGATTGAACGCTTTCTTCACCTCAGTTACATTTTCTACTGCGACAATACCTCGCACAGAGATTTGCTTCCGCTTGTCCGAATCGCTTTGTACGCTCATCTTGATTTATTCTCGGACAATATCAGGTAAAGCCCGTGCAACCGCAAGACCCTGTCAACCCTGACTGGTCAAACGCGGTTTGCGATATCGGTCACCTTGAGAAGGTCAAACATATGAAGCTACCACAGACTAATAACCGGTTTATTGTGGGTTTATTTAGAATGTTTATAGTGAAATATAAGTTTAAATAATCTCTTGGTTTGTTAAATATAGGTAGATAAATGTAAACTATTATTACGTAAATGTTTTTATTCAAAATATCAGAAAAATCTTTAATTTTCAACCGATAATGAAATTAATTGAAATGACAGACAGTCTAATGACAGACAGCTCACAGCTGTCAATATGTCTTACAATTTTCTCTATGAAATTTTGTCAATATGTCAAACATCAGCTGATCAATTTGACATAATTATTTCGGACATAGTAATATAATGAACAAAAATGTATAACAAAATATAAATATTCGTTCGGATATTCCAATACTATAAATATTCGGAAACACTTTAAGCCGACCCCAACATAATTGGCTAGGCAGATGATGATTATGCTGATTCCGATAATTTTGATTTGATGGATTTAAACTCCAAAATTGTACAAAAAATATTTCTCTTAGCAATTAAAATCTTGTCTATGGTCGTCGATTGACTCAAAAAATCATAGTATAGTTTGACCACAACAAGTGTGCAGTTCAAGGTGGCACTGCTTGTCAAACAAAAATGCATCAATATGTCAAACTTGGTACATTTATTTTAGTTCTGTGTTTTCCCGCCTGTACAGAATCACAGATAGTTGGTTGAACTGTAGCTCGACCGGCAACATCACACTTACAGGCAGAGCTTCCTTTTAGTATAAGTATTTTAGTATTTGGGCAGAGCCACAGAGCATCATATAATATTAGAACAGAGCTGTGGGCAGCACAGAATCAGAGAACATAATATTATTTATTCTAGCACCGATATTTGTGCGTGCACAAAATACATTCTTGAGACAACTCTACAGAACGCCTTGCAGTAAAACCATCGACCGCACGTGAAATGGACTGGGCGCCCGACTTTTTGTGTTGACAAAAACTTTTTTTTTTTATGTAATTAGAAGTCCAACTAATAAGAACCAATTGTGGGGTCTGAAAGTGGAATTGGTTTTTTCCGTCAGTAATTGTTCAATATCAGCTTGGAATTTAACGATGTACCACTGTGCCTCGGACTTAGCCATAGATAATACACTATAATTATATAATATAAGAGTCGTAGCTCATAGAGATCGCAAAGCAAAGCCATTAAACCATTGGTCTTGAGTCTGACTGATCCCTCTTCTCTTCATCGTCCTATCGGTCTACGAGGGTGTGACCTGTGTTTGTGCGCATTATAATAATGCGATTCACCAAAAAACATAGTGCGCGAAAGTTTTGTGCAGCACCACAGATAACCAGCATAAACTGTTCGCGCACTGAGCTTCAGAACCGTTTTCACCGGCAAAGCTGTGCGTAACTTTTGTTCGCGCACAGTGTAGCACATTTGCGAGCGAATCTGTTAGTACGAGAGCCCATGTCCAAAATGTTTGCCGCAACGTTTTACGACCCAAAACGGTATAAAATCGAAAAATTTGGTTATTCTGATTCCAAAAATACTAACTGCAGTTATTTTTCGCTTGCCGATGCTTTGATTTGGAAAGTCGTATGTTTATCTCCCTTACTTTCTCAGTATGATTGGTCAAAAGAAAATCTAACCTAACCGATGTAGTGCTAAAATTTTCGAGCTCGCTCCGAAATTCTGCGTTCTTTTTAGTATATCTTTATAAACGGACACAATTTCTGAAAGCTAAAGATGCACCCCCCGGAAATAAACCTTAGGCGCCCTTGATTGTTTTTGTTTATTTAAATCCAGAGATAATTATAATTTCGTTTTTAAAAAGGTGTTGATAATAATTTAAACCCCCCTCAATCGCTCCACAATCAAATTGCTCCACAATTATGCGTCTATAGATCGCCAAATTCAAATCGGGAAATTATATTATTTTTCCTGGAACAGTTGAGTCACTTACTTGGAGTCCTGTGCGCAACTAAAGGCAAAATTATCTTTTGTGGGGATTTTAACATTAATACATTGATAAAAAATGCATCATCTATGGAATTTGCTAAGGTATTTAAGAGTTTTAATTTTACATTTATTTTTAAAGAACCTACACGAATAGTTAGTGGAACATGTCTGGACAATTTTATGGTAAACTTTCGAGGTTGTAAAGGTGAACTTCTTGAGCTAGCACTATCTGATCACACAGCACAATTGCTCACATGCCCTGTTAAAGCAACGTGTACTTACAAATATTGGTTTATTAAGAGACGCGACTATAGTCAAGAAAACATTGAAAAATTCAAAGAATGCATTAGTTCTTTATCATTCCATGATGTATTTGCAAATGATGACCCCAATTATGCGTTTAACAATTTCTATGACATTTTTAAATTATTTTATTATTTATGTTTCCCACTAATTAATATTAAAATTAACACTAGAAGACGTTTGAATTGGATGACTAAAGGAATCCGAGCATGTTGTAAACGAAAGCGGCAACTACTATGGCAATATCGAATTACTAAAAACCATAGCGATAAATCAAAATTCAAAGCTCTTTCATCTAGACTCAATCGCATTATCAAGTCAACAAAAAAATCACAAAACAACCACTACATATACACAGCTCGCAATAAATGCAAAGCTACATGGGACATAATAAATGACTCTAAATGCAATATACCAGATAGCGAAATATACAATTTAACTGTTAATGGTAAATTAATAAATGATGCATCATCTATAGCTAACTTTTTTAATGACTTTTTTATTGACAATATAAATTCAGAGTTGCCACACAGTACACCAAGCAGTCTTGATACTCAGCTTAATTCTATGTATATGTATCCAATACTTCCCGGTGATGTACTTAAATTGATATTAAATCTTAAGAATACCAAAAGCACTGGATATGATGACATTTGTACAAGTATACTAAAACATGTAGCCTTGAAAATTAGTCCTGTTCTTAGTCATATTATAAATTTATGTTTTACTCATGGTGTATTTCCTGATAAATTAAAGGTAACAATAATCAAACCACTTTTCAAGAAGGGAGATAGACTGTCCGTAAATTGTTATCGCCCTATAGCTCTTATACCAGTGTTTTCAAAAGTATTTGAAAAAGCAGTACATGAAAATATTTACAACTACTTTGTTAAGAATAACTTGTTTGCAGATGAACAATCGGGGTTTAGAAAAAATAAATCGATTGATATGGCAGTCTATAATTTTTTAAATGAAGTAATGCGTAATTTAAATAATAAGAATCATGCTTGTGCATTATATATGGACCTTACCAAAGCTTTTGATAATGTAGACCACAATATACTGTTATCGAAATTGTCGGCTTATGGCGTTAGAGGCAGTGCTTATGATCTAATAAAGTCCTACTTAAGTAACAGGAGACAATCGACTCAGATCACAAGGATTTGTGCTAAGACTAAAAGAGAAATAACTTACTCATCAAAATATAGAGAAGTAAAAATAGGGGTACCGCAAGGCAGTGTTTTAGGACCACTTTTATTTATCATTTATGTGAATGACTTGCCGCGCATTACGAGCCATCCGACTGTTTTGTTTGCTGATGATGCCACTGTTGTATTCTCCAGCAAAGAACTGTCTCAACTAAAAGAAGAAGTAGAAAATACATTACTAACTATTATAGAATGGCTGACATCAAATAAATTAAAAATAAACTTAATCAAAACAAAAATTATGACTTTTAAGAATAGAAATGGCAAACAAACAAACGTCGATGTTTATTTCCAAGGACAGAAGATTGAGCAAATCAATACAACAAAATTCTTAGGCTTACATATAGACTATAACCTAAACTGGAAGTCACATTTGGAAAGCTTGTGTCTCAAATTAAGTCAGCAGTCCTATGCGTTATATATGCTTGCAAAAACGGTCAGTACCAGTGCGGTCTTAGCATCTTACCATGGTTACGTAGGGTCCTTGTTGAGATATGGCATTATGTTTTGGGGCTATTCTACAGAAAAAGAGGCTGTATTTAAAATGCAAAAGAGATGTATCCGCGCAATATGTAGTTTAAAACCAACAGATAGTTGTAAGCCCTTTTTTCAAAGCCTAAAAATATTAACACTACCATGTTTATATATATTGGAAGTCGTAGTCTTTGTAAAACGCAACTTGCATTATTTCAAAAATTATAGAAGTCAACGTAACAATAGAAAAATATATTTCCCTGACAGCAGTAGAACTACTTTGTTTAGCAATAGTATTTTTTGGATGGCACCTCGACTTTATAACCATTTACCAAAATGTATAATAGATTTAAAAAGTGTGGACATATTTAAATGTAATGTTAAAAAAATGTTATTGATAAAATCTTATTATAGTGTTAATGAATATTTGTGTGACAACCCCTAAATAATGTTTATTACTTAAGTTTGAATTAAATTGCGTATTTCACAATGATTAATTAATGACATTTTAGCATAATAGATTAACTTTGACATTATTTACTTTGACTTTAATTGACAAATTTAATAGACATGTAATTTTGAACTTTAATGTATTTAAATTTTTAATTTAGGGACTAACCACGTTCCGAACTAAATGTTGCATGCCTAGTGCAGAATATGGTGACACTAACAACTTTCCTGTTTTTCAAAAACCCACCTGTATAACTACCCATATTTGCAATAAATGAATTTGAATTTGAATTTGAATTTGAATTCCTGGCTATGGCCCCTTGTAACCCCCCCAAAGACTTGCGCTGGGACCACGCCTGGGTAGGGTAGGGTAAAGTAGGTAAATTTTATATCTCAATAGGTGACAACCTCATTTTGTCAACACCTTTATATTCTGACATCCTGCGTAAGATCGACTTTCACCTATCTGTTAACACACTTGTTTTTCATTTGGTAAACAGATGAATGAAGGTCGGTCTCGCACGAACAGCGGGTGGGGCGTTTTCGGTGATGTGAGTCTACCGCCTCTACGTGCGCGCGAATATTTCGGTGAACACGTGCACATTTTGTTCATGTTCACTTGAGCGAGTCCAACATTATACTCACTGCCGACTTTGCTGGTTTCCGTTGAAATTAGCCGCTGTGAGCTTACTTCGATCAGGGGGATATTATGTATTGTCTTCTTTTGGAAATTGTTTATCCCGATTGAACATTACTGGGATCTCGGGTGACTTGGTTCTTTTTTGAGAGCCGTGAGTTACGAGGTCAAAAAAAAGAAAAACAAACATGTTTCTTTTTTCAACATTGTAACATTTATTGGATATTTGTAATTTTTAAAAGGCTAGGATTGAGAAAAAGGGGGTACATACAATTATATCCGATTAATTAGTGCCTGCGTACCAATTACAATTTTATTGGCCGTCTAACATTTTTGTTATAGTCAAACTAAAAATACTTTACAGTGTTGTCTTATAGTTAAAGATCTTTAATATTATTATGTTGTGATATCATAACCTTTTATTTGAAACATAGAAAAATAAAACTTAGTTTTGTAAAATAAATTAACATTTTTGTATAAACTCTCAACATAATATAAGTGTATAACAAAATTAAGTGGATTGTTATGTTGTCCTGCAGATATTCTTTGATAGGCACCAAAATTATGTAATAATGTATCTCTAAAACGATTAAACACTAGTAAGAAAATAAGTTATGTTTATTCAACAATTACAAATCAATTGGCTTCAGATTATAAATTAAGATAAATAATTTAATAATGATTTGTGTAGATCGAGAGTGCTAACTAGACTGACTAAAAAAGGCTAAACCACGGTTAAATGTACTATGGTCATTTTTAAAGAAATACAAATATCATTTCAAGTTTAAATCTATCTTAAAGTCAACATCAATCATATTCAGGCAGATCGTTATAAAGCGAAAGAGAAAAAAAATATAAATTAACAATCGTCTCTCAATCCACATACATATTAGTAAATGCAGTAAATATTAAACTTATAATCGTCTAACTTATCAAAATTGACACCGATAATTGCATTCGCCACATATTTTTCGAGATTTTTTTTTGTTTCATTACCTTGTACCTAATCACACCCAAGCTGAAGACAAGTATTCTTGATGCGTAATTCTCTCTCAGGAAAATCTTTAAAATGCGTAATGTGCTTTTGCACAGGCATACAATTCCTATGAAAACAGGCTTGACTTGAAACCTCTTATTACGAATAACAGTCTACCTTCCGGAGTTGATTCACTCCCTAAAAGGAGAGGTTGTGGCCGGACATAAGTACAACTGTTCAGGGAAGAGGTCGCCTTGTACGCGCACTGCGCGCACGCCATCTGCTGACGCGCGGAATTCCAGCTCGCCGATTAGAAAATTATCTGCATATATCGCCCAATTTGCCGGCTGACGAACTATCCGTATTTTTGTCTGGAAGGTGACATAAATAAAATTATTTGCGAGTTTCAATCGTTGTTCTAATATATGTATAGTGATTGATTTCTGCTAGAACTACGAAGTTGCCACTCAAGAGTCGCTTGGTTTTGTAGATGAAGGGCATGTCACAAGAGTCGTATATTTTAACATGTTATAGCCTATATGTTTATTTTGTGGTAAGAGCCACCGAACCATGCATCACAATACAACTTGGGTTCAGAAAAAAGAAAAAGGCCTGCCCTGAAGGATTTGGGGAGACCTACCCAAGGAAGTGGGGCAGCGTCGACTTTTAATAAGAGTTGGCTCCATGTTGAATTAAGTATGCCCGGTTTCACCAATCACGTTTAGTGCCGGCATTGGGTGAATAAATTTATCAACAGCAAATGTCCTCACTTGGCCGGCGTTTAAATGTGACGCGTCGATAATTTTAATTCTTCAAGAAAGTTTTAGGAATTAGAGTTTCTAACAAGATGACAGAGACCTGAATGTCAACTTACATAAGTCCCAGGTACAAACTTCGCCGTCCGCTGGCGACGCTCGGCCCCCCAGCTACCGAGCCACGCGTTCAGCACGACCAGCTGTCTTTCGCTTTGAGCCTCGAAGTAGGCGCGCAGGTTCACGTGCGCTAGTACGTTGGGGAGCGGCCATTCGCGGGGCGCGTCCAGCAGGTCGATTTTGAATGAGTGGAGGAGAGGGCGAAGTCTGAAAATGGGATGGTGGTAATGAATTTAAAATACGATGAAGATGCAGAGCTTTCATGAACCTTCAGCCCGTCTGTAAATAATTGATCAGCCGGTCCCGAACTATGTATGTAAGCAAAACTTTCATGAAGTCCATTATTGCAGAAGGAAAACTGGTAAGGGAACTCGATAGCAAGTTTATTAATTTAATAATGTTGGCACCCGAATATGAACAAGCTTATTGTATTATCTTCCAAATAAATATTTTGTTTATGTAGGCATGTATTCCAAATTTCCAATGCAAACAATGAACCTGTATATCAGCAGCCGAGTGATATTGGCCGTCAGCCAAAAGTCAGGCATTGAGATGAATGAGGTTGACTGGAAGCTATCGATGTTCGTACATTTTTCAAAGATATGTAAATATTTGTTTTTATATGTGGCGCTGACGACTAATGTGGTTTTTAGATGAGATATCGTTTGACATTCGGTTTTCACGATTGTTCGCATTATAGAATCTAAAATAATCAGCCTAATGTTCCCACAGCCGGGACTTAGATTTCCTCTCCGTGGAAAGAAGTGGACTTTATTCGACCACCCGGGTCTAGTGCAGTTAAAAGATAAGTGATTCTTTAGTTGATGGATCTCATGGCCACATTCTCAGCTGTATTTTTTTTCGCTAAGAGCTTACCTTCCGTAGATAACAAGTGCGTGTCCTTGAGGGATGCCGTTCGATAACGACGCCATGAGGTTCGGTTGACAGTTAGGCTCGTTTCTTTCTGGTGGAGAGTCTATACTAGCTCTGAAGGGTACCTGGAAATACAAATATTACACTGAGTATTTTAGATGACACTCGAATAATTAAAATGATTCGAGTTTAAAATTGGCCAAAAATAAAATCTAATTGGTATCATAATTGCCTAGCAGGAACATCAAATTGCCACTGGTGTTTTTTTTTTGCGATTTAATTCGGACTTTTTTCTCATCAAAATTGATCAGAAGAAGTGATCACAGGATAACTTTTATTTAATCTACTTACTTCTTGCGGAATTTTAGCTAGTGTGGGAAATGTATCAGTCTTCTGAATATTCAGTGCCGCATCTCTAATGCCTGTAACTTGCACCCACTCAGCATTCAATGGACTCGGGTTCCTATGAGCATATACGCAGTACGGCATCCCGTCGACTGCCCAAAAAGTCTCCTTCTCATCCACTACGATCTCTATCGTGAATGGATGATCTGTTTTAAAAGGAAATGCCCTGAAATAAAATACCTACTATATAATAACGCTAATTTGGAGAACCGACCAACAACACCTACCTCCTGAATTTGCAAAGTACGTTAATTAGACACTAATAGGCCGATAATTTTTGGGCGTAAAGTTAACAAACTCTCAAGGTTGCTATGCTGTAGTAATTATATTGCATTTATCTTTTGTTGTTCAGAAACTAATAACTGTGTGATCGAAGGTTATCTATGTGGTAGTTGGAAAACGGGTCACTAAGTCATATCACAGATCTACCTACTGGTGGTAGCTTAATAGGTAGTTTTTGAATTGTTTTAATTTCTTACCTGAATGAAGTAGTTTCCTCAGTTCCCCATTTTCCGTGTCGCTGCGTATTCCGCACCACATAATTTTGTGGCATACGAACGTTAAAGTGCACGGCGATGGCGTAACGCCCCGAGTCAGGTTCTCCACTCCCTATGTTCACTGCAAACCTAGTACAGATAGGTCTTTGGTACATACATATCATCGATCTATAATCTTGCTCTAAGGTACATATGTTATTCAGACAAGATAATAAAAAGTTGGTAAAGATCATTCGCTGTCGTTGACCAAACTAACAAAGCGACCCCCAGGTCATGGACAGGTCACGTCAGAAGTTTTAAGACCGACTATTTTTAAACTGATTGGTTGAGCAAAAGGCTGGTCTGTGTCATCCCTTTATCAGAGCCAATTCCCAGGTGCACGGTAAGGTTTGGAATAGTCACATACTTAGCAGATTTACATTTTACACTTTTTGTACTTTCAACATCAAAAGTTTCTAGTAGATAATATTAAAAAATCGGGTCGTCAAATCAAACCGCTTTAAAAAATTCAACTGTGATTGATTACACAATCAGTACTTTCATCGTTACATGGATTTGCATGTTCGCAAATAATAAAGGGTGTAAATAGACCCTTAACTTCTTAAGGGTCTATTTACACCCTTTATTATTTGCGATCATTTTTTTGTTCTGGACCATAACTGAGAACCTTCTACATAGTTACGGAGATATTGGAGGTCAAAGTTTCAACGTTTTCACAAGTTTTTTTTTTTAATACTAGTTTTTATGTTTATAACTTTACTTTAAATACCTCGATGACCCGTTTACTATTCCATGCATCCATCAGTACAATGTTTTGAGTGCGTTACATTGAGTTTTACCGTAAAACGTGATTTTTTTTGACAAAGAAAAAGTTGTTTTCTATCAATAATTTTAACTTGGTTTAATGTACAGAATGCTTGGTGGACGGCGTCGTGAAGGGTCAGTTTACACCTTGTATCCCACGTTGCAAGTAAGGTCATGTGGAGACAACACTGCGAGTGCTGATATTTATTGTCGAATTTTGGCAGTTATTACCTACCCTAATTTATTACAGGCGCAGCGAGATCGGATTTCGTTAACAATTTCAAGGGTTTTAATTTTTTTGCACAGAACCCTAATCCCTTTTCTACAATAAAAGTAGCCTAAATTACTCCTTACTACTTATAACATCAGCTATCTGCCAGTCAAAGTCCCGTCAAAATCGGTTCAGCCGTTTTGGAGATTAGCCGGAACTGACAGACAGACAAATATAACAAAAAAAAAATGTTAATATAAATACCGTATAATTATACTTTGATATTATTATTATCAGCCATTTGTGTCCCACTGCAGGGCAAAGGCCTCCCCTCTTTCCACCCAGTGCTGTTGTTTGCCAATCTTTTTGAAAAGAGTCGATTTCGTCCCGCCATCTCCTTCTGGGCCTGCCGCGTTGCCGTTTGCTGCAGTTTGGGACCCATTGTGTGGTTATTTTAATCCTCCGGTATGCGACAGATGTGGCCAGCTCAGTTCCATTTAAGCTTGGAAGCCGTGTGATCTACGTCGGCAAATTGAGTTTTGAGTTTGAGCATAATCGAGTTCCTTATACGATCAGTAATTTTAACTCCAAGAATACTACGCTCCATTGCTCGCTGACAGACCCCGAGTGCTACTTTTGACGCTTGGTTAGTGACCATTGATATTCATTCAGAAAAATCCATTATTTTGAAATTACAAACTGATAGAGGCTGACACAGGATATGCGTTACTCACAGAGCTAGTAGTACCACCCTCTGCATTATTCCAAAACTCGTTATGTAATATTAAAGACTATGAATGGAATATACCTAGTACCTAGTTAATGTATAGAATTACCAAGATAGGTCTTCGCTGGGCGTCCCCGTGCATATGATGAGTGATCCGATGCTCAGGGGCTCTGTTAGAGTATGCGTAAACTTAACATCTCGCGCCTGCGCCAGTTGAGACTGAAATAAAACAATCAAAGCTTTTATAGACTATATCAAACTGTTTTATAGATATGCATACCATTAACGAGTGGAAATTGTGTTACATAGAACATGACGATTGCGGTTTTCTCGGAAACTCCTAGAGAAAACAGCTCTAGTTCTTTTTTCATAAAAGGCCGTTTGACAAGTGATATTAACGCACCCATAGAATTTGACAACTGCGTCGAAGCCTATACGTTTATAGGTACCCACTAATCTAGTACCTTGAACCTTGCTCTTGTACCTTGTGAGAAAGTGACTAGATCGACACTATCGATACGGAGAAAATTCTAAGGCAATAATAACATTATATAGACAAAAAGCTTTCATGCAAATAGAAGAAAGGTACCTACTTATTCCAAGATGTCTGGGAAAGTTTGACTATATCGGCTATCTTAATAAGGAGATTGTATGAAGTGTCTATCAATAAACAAAACATCATCCTCTATAGTACAAGAGCTGTTAATGTCAATTAACCTTTGACCATTAATTGGAAGGTCAGTTTTGTTGAGTTTAATTTATTTATTAATAATTATCATAATTTCAAGTCATATTTGAAAGGGAAACAGGCACGATGATAACTGGCTGTTATTTAAAGATGTAAAGCGATGCCAAAGTAATTAGTTCTCAGCACTTTATTTAGCCTTTGACAAGGTTGAAAGTAATTAGCACTTAACTACTCAAATACAATATAGGAGCTACAGAGCTAGTTGTGCACTTTATTTTGTTAGTTCTATGACTCAATCACTTACTTTGTGAGTCAAAGTAATCAACAAGCGATGCACGAATTCGCTCACCAAAGACGTCCACTGAATTACGACGATGAGGTCATTGGGTATGGCTTTTCCTTAATTGGTGTCAGGGTTTTTTTTATATAAGACACTGTTTGTTTTAGGTGTTCAATTAGGTAGGTACGTACAGGATAGAGTCTATAAATCCGGACTGGGTGTACATTGAGTGCATTTAAAATAGGTAAGTAAATTTAAGTGCAGCACCAAATCGGGAAACGGTAGGATGTCGCATTATATCTAGGTATAGCCCACAGGTAAAAGCAGCCAATTAAAAATTGCTTATAAGTAAGGACATGTAACACACATTCACATTTCTAAACCACAAACCTATACTAACACGCTAACACCGATTAAAACTTACCTAATGTATAAACACCTTGAATATAATTACATGCAACATTCAATGTCGTGTGCCTTGCATTTCAAATAATTTACAAAGTTTCAATCCTCATACGGTAGGCACAAACAGAGGTTTCGTCGCTGTGTAGATGCATAGGTGCCCGCTACATCTATTAGGAATACTAGAGCACCTAGAACATCGACCATGCGTGAAGAGCACCGTGATAATTCCTTGTTATTTGGATGGATAAACAACTAACGACTTGCAAGGGATGGACGGCAATTTGCCTGTTAGTTGGTCGTTTAAATGTGCAAGTTGGTTGTATTGTAACATTACTGACAGATAACTTAAGATACTTGTCATCATGATTATCATTAATACGTCTAGAAACAAAATAGGTACCAACGACGTCCGTCCCAAAAGTATCCGACCTCCTTCATGCCTACGCGCCAGAACATTTGAAGAAGCGGTCTCTTCTGAGCATGAGCGTAATAATCGCTCATGAATTCTTTGGATGCCATAGTTACTATGGCACTCCCTAGTTTGCGTGCAGTGTGATTTTTTTACCCGACTACGGCAAAGCCAAATGGAAGGAAATTTAAAGGCCGCGTACGAAATTTTGCAGATTTCGCTAATTTCGTATACCTACGGCCTCTAAAAGAAACGCTACAAAATTGTGTATTAACCGGAATCCTACATACAAAATTCATAAACTGCGCATTGCATACTAGTATGTTACTTCTGAACGGATTTGTATGAAGTTCATCATCATCTGCCTAGCCTTTTGCGGACTGTTTTGGGATCAGCTTCCAGTTTAATCGCATAGCAACTGCCTATTTGATGTCTTATACATCTCAGTTTCTGGTATTAGACCTGGATTAACAGTATAGGCTACTTTTTTCTTAATGTAGGTATTACTGTCCCTATAATAGGAGTGAAGCCGACAGCACATCCGAGAGGCACTTGTTCTCTCCGTCACTGCGTAATTTTTTTTTGTTCTGGACCATAAATCTGGGTACAAAGTTCCAACTTTATCAAAGTGTCTTTTATGTAAGTACAATTTTTTAACGTTATAATTATAACTTAACGTTAAATAGTTGTTTCTTTTGTTCCAACGACAAAACTTAAAAAGCACTCCACGTATTAGGATAGAGTTTACGGCGCATAAAGTTTATGTTAACATCTATTTAGTACTTTACAGCTAATAACCATCACTGTTACTTAGCAAAATTATCATAAACACTTGCCTGTTGTTAGTAATTAGGAGCAGGCGTACATATAAACGCCACGTAGTAAGTTCGCGTGTTTAAACACAATCAACATGCACCTAACTTGATAGCTATGTAGTAAGGTTGGTACCTATATCCAGTACGACTGAGTCGGTGTACCAATTTCAGTGCCAGGTAGCTGTTTCATGTTTAATCAATAAGTTTTAGAGGGCATGAACATATAGCGGTATTGTTCAGTAGACTCTGCTGTTATTGTACCTACGTATAGTTACACATTCTAATTAAAAAGAGTGTTCGGGTGCGTTTTTCAATTGAGAACGTTTAAAGTTTATGTAGGTACATGTTCACTGTCTTTGAAGCTTTGAAATCTATCACCAAATGCTTTCTAAAAAAACTTCCACGTTTGTTAAATACGAAACTCTCGTCTAGTGACATTACAGCTACCTAATTCCTAAAAGGCTCAAGCTCTGTCCGTGACTTTACAGATAGTTCTCGGTAAACAGAATTATTTCAGTTATCGATATTGTTTATCGTTTGATAGGTAGGTAGGTACCAAGATAAGAATCACACACAAACGAAAGCACTTAGGACATGATTTGTTTATAGATGTCATTGTTTTTTGCAAATTACCAACTTGTTTATTTACTTTCCATATCAGTCATTCAGAAATAGGAATTGGGGGAGGCCCAGCAGTGAGACAGTAGAGGCTAAAAAAAACACGTCATTCAGAATGCGATACCGAGAAACACTTTGTGGAATGAAGTCATACAGGATGTGACGAGAAATATTTTCCGCTTTGCTTCTTATAAATAAATACCAAGTGCCTATAATCTTAAATGCGGAACCGGGTTCAGTCCCATAGTAAAACGGGTTTTCTCTGGATTTTACTGGGTTTCGCATGCCCTAATAACACACAAATGGTACACTCATAAATGGTGCCTAAATGAAACCAAAACATGACGCAGCAGGCAGGTGCACTTCCGATCATTTACAACGATATTAGTCAATTAAAAGCTTAAATTTACCTATAGCTTAAGAGAACCTTTCGTGGTTTCATATAAAATATTTGCTATAACTTTTGGAACTGTCTTCATAATTAGATTCCAGTGTCACTATTTAGGCGGATATTACTGTCGTTACGTAATGAATGATAATCCCCGCATTATTTAAAAATTGCAGTGAGCTCAGCTTCACGCGATAACCTTCGCACTGAAAATAAAATGCCGTGTTGTTCGCTTGGTCAGAATCAGAATAAAATTATTTTCACAACATTGCCAGGACAGCCGCACTCGCTGACGGCTATAACATCTGCCGGTGTTAACTAGGTAAATAAACATTACATAATTTAATTGCGATTTTATGATGATTAATAATATCACATATTTACTTAATATTATTATAGTTTTATATTAAGTAGGTAATTATATATTTATTATTGATTAGATTATTGTGACCGTGAAACAGTTTTGCCTTCTGACTCTTTAGATCATTGGTTCTCAAGCTATGGTCCGCGAACCAACGCAACGGTGGTCTGAAACAGCTTAAAATAAGGTCCGCGGAAGGTTAGGATTACATATTCGTATTTTTTAACTTGTTCAAAAGATGCAAGTTCAACCTTATTAATTGAAAACTTATCTAAAGCGGGGTGGTAAAATTTTCGAGCTAGCTTCGCTCGCTCTTGCAACGTGCAAGATCATTCGTAAGCGTTTTGCAAAAGTCGACTAGCTTGTTCCTATTGCTGTATGATTGATTGCTTAAGTTTTCAAGCACACTTCGATGGCTCTTGTATCCTTCACTATTTTAATTCTAAAGCTTTTCTGTAAAAAAGGTCAAAAAGTTTCGCTCACCTAGCAGTATAATGGCACAATTACAAAAAAAGCGAAATTGAGTTTTTACGGCCCAAGTGTTTAAAAGTGTATAATTTATCAAGCGGTAAAACGGCACGGTGTTAGTTTTCCTATTAAATAGGAAAACTAACACATTATACTGCTAGGTGAGCGTATGATTGATTGGGATTCATAATGGTACCTACGTTAGTGATATCTCCTTATTTTTTCTCAACTTATACCGTACTACATAGGAAATGCAACATTGTAAGAGCACGTTACATAATACCTAATTATGGTAGGACACTGAGTTTTTGGTTAGTAGATCAAAAGTAATTAAAGAAACTAAAAACCCAACTGAAAACCTGAAAAGCAAGAAACAAGTACATTTTTTTATGTTTTTTATACAGTTATATTTTATGATATCGCGTCGGTGTCCCTTCCACCCCGGAAGGGATACCGACGCGAAAACGGTTATCACGTATTCAGTACATCATTCTGGGCATCGAAATTTTTCATCGGATATAAAAAAAAAAAAAATTGCAAATCGGTGTACCTAGTTACGAAATGACTGTGTGGCAGAAGACAGAGGGTGACCTATTAGGTATGTAGGTACCTACCTAGTAGATTTGTACCTTACCACTATCTCTTTAAGGTTTTTGAATATTTTATAGTAGGTATAACTAGCTGTTACCCGCGACCTTCGTTTGCTTCGTCGTAAAATTATTATAAAAATATAACTTCCCTATTTGAAGCGGATTTTGTTACGAATTTTAAGGGTTTTAATTATATTACACGGAACCCCTTTTTAAAAAATAAAGGTAGCCTTAGTTACTCCTTATAACATCAGCTATCTGTCAGTAAAATTCCCGTCAAAATCGGTCCAAACGTTACGGAGATTAGCCCGAACAATCAGACAGAGAGACAGACAAACAAAAATTTAATATCATGCTTGTTTGTTTTATGTACCGTACCTAAATACTTTCATATGCATTCAGTAAAAAGCGGTTATTTTGAAATTACAAACAGACACTTCAATTTTATTTTATTGTCTAAATATATTTTATGTATAGATATAGATTAGATATAGGAGTTCAGCTGATGGGTGCATTAATAAATTGACGATAAGAACGAAAGCCAGCGGTTGGTACCTGCCTACAAAATAATTAGATTGCATGAGTGAACGAATATTGCATTGTTTTTCCTCAAAGATAAAATTATTTTCAAGGAATCGCTAGCGCTCGGTAATATTAAGTATTAACATGTAAGTAGATAATTAAGTAAGTTCCTACCTAACTACTAATAGACAACTCAAACTTAAGTGACTCACTCATTCATTAGACAATCGTAACAGGTACATCCTCACATTCCTCTAGGTAAGTGTTGTAATTTACGATTATGTACTAACTTAAGTCATGCTATGTTAAGGTCATGCCGCGTCAGTAACAACTGGTGATAAGAGTGTCAACAAAAAATATAGGCCGTGTTTAAAGTTCACTCACTGATGTCAGAAAGTATTTACACAAACTTTGTGAGTCATGTTACAATGCGTCACTCAAGGTGGAGTAAGAAACACTTCACGTTTGGTTTATTCACAAGGATTTTCACGGCAATTGTAATTCAAGTTGTGGGAACTAAACAGCCTTCAATTCGGTGCCAAGCAGTGAAAAGTGCGCGAGTTTATTTTTAATTAATTTATATAAAAGCGTTTAACAAATACTTAACATTCACTTAAATAAACACTAAGCATAAACTCTAAGCTTTAATTTAAATATTTATTACAAAATTACCAAAGTAACCGGTAAGCTTTCTTCATTTTCCTCTGCCTCAGGTGGTCGAGCGCGACAAAACAAACGGCGGCAAAACGCGCCGCAGGCACATCTATCGCCGAAACACACCATGATCGACGATCATTTATTCCACAACTGCACTCACTAGACGACTCTACAGCGCGACACTACACTAATCAGTGAGATTACAAATTCTACAGATTTCGCGCGACCACCGCATCCTCCGAAAATATATGCGCTCCAGCTGTGCTCAATCGCGGTGCGCTACGATTAGCCGAGCGCGCCTAGCCAACTACCTACCGCAAAACTCGTCATGATGTTAGTGAGTAGTGAAGCTATAAGTAGTAAGTTTGTTTGTTGTTTTGTTACCTATAACAGGTAGACAGAGTATATAACTCTATATCCAATGATATTGCTGAAAGAGATGACAATGTTCTGCCTTTTCGCTCTAACACCATAGACAATCATGAATCATCTCCTGAACCGAGGGAGGAGTGAAGTGGGCTGTGATCGCTGTGATTACTATGACACTTCACACTTTGTTGATATGGTTATGTTAAAATGTAATGATGTAAAGCGTTGTGGGTTTAACTAGGGTTACTAGGGGTTAAGTAACAGTTGTTGAAGGACTATGATTTGTAGTTTAGATTGAGGTCGGTATGTTACGCAAATTCTTATGATAAGAAAGGCTCCGAATTTCGGAAGCCTTTCTTTCGGAAGTTTCGATACAATTAGTGTTGTACTGCTTATTGCAAAATTAACTTGTGACTTTTTTTGCCTAATTACATTACTTGGTTACCTACCGAACTGTTGGTGACGTCAACTAATAGGAAAGGTAGATTGGCAATAATTAACTTCAACAAAACGGGGAAGAGTGTGATACCTAATCTTTTATTTCCTGTTATTTCAGGCAGTCCCAACTTTTTTGTAAAGCACCATATTAACATCTTGCACAATATCTACTAGGGACAGTTATGTAAAAAATGATAACTAGGGTGAATGATGAAAGTAGCGTTAAACTAACCTCAAAGTCCAGCGCATCTTCGGCGAAGTCGTATTCAATGAAATCTCTTGGTATCGTCCCTTCTTCTACGTCATAATCCATTTTAACACAGTTCACACATGTCATCACTTCAACGGGCATAGGAACTTGACTAAACTCCTTGTTAGGACTACACTCGGTTAGGTACTCTGAACTGTCAACATTGTTTTGTTCTACATAAAATCGATAACACAGAGTCACAGAATTACCGCAGAGCGCAGGATGTCAGATGTAAATAAATGAAGGCCCCAATGGACGAATATTAATTGGTAACAGTAAAATAACGGAAACTTTGCGCACTGCCTGTTGCGGAATGAAAACAAACAAGTTAGGTACTTTTGTCGTACCTAATGAAACCTTTTGTATGCGACGACAATGATCAGTATTCTTCTCTTTCACTCTTGATACGAAATATCTACGAGGAAAAGAGATAACTGAGATGTTCTGATCCCATGTCAAGCTTTATCAGGTTGATTGAACAAAGAATAAACAAACCGAATTTGTATGTGATAAATCTCAGTTTACGACGGTCATCATAATGGGTGGTATTAGGGCTAGGTAGGTATATCGTTTAACTAATAGGTGGTTAAAAATATATTATGAGATAAAACTAAAGTACATGACCTCACATTCACGATAATTGTTTTTACATTAAATTATTATGAAACTTCAAAAAAAAAAGATTTCTAGGCGGTAACCACAAATCAAGCTACAAAAAATATAAATATTGAAATCAAATTAATTAAGAAACTGTTTCTGATAGCTTTGACTTTAATTTAAAAAAATAAATGAATGAATAGGTATCAAGAATCCGTGTGGCACGTTAATAACAGTAGTGTACTAGTGTTACATAAAATAAAAACGCACAGAGATTCAAAAATTTATTTAAAAATACCTACATGTTTATAAAATATTTGTAAGTACACAATACTAATAGACTAAAATCACACTTTGACTACTACATTACAAGGGATAGGTATTTTATTAGCCTTAAATTAGATTAGAAAATGATAATTATATAAATTTTATGTTTTACCTAACTTACCTATTTTCGGAGATTTTTTGGTTGTTGGTTGTGTAATCTGGAAATAAATTAATATTGAGAGTTTCTTCGAGTTTTCTCACGATGTTTTTACTTGCCAGCGACATATACCAGGGGTAATGGATTAACTTTGCTATTATTGGGTTTAGTTTAGTTTTAGTCATCCGAGAAGAAAAACCGACAGAACCAACTGTCCAACTGTGTTATTAGGAAGTTTACTACAAACCTTCTTCTAGCTTAAATAATAAGAAATGGTGAAGGGCGGGCGTTTTAGTGGTCTGTCGTGTAGTTTTTAACGTTCAAGAACTGCTGACTTTAAACCTTTTGATTATATGGCTTGATTTTGTCGTGCTAAGTCTGCTAACCCATCTTTCACAACAGTATCATGTAAATATCATCTTGACAAGTTCATAACATAATTGTACTACTGATTGTTTTACCAAGAAGGGGTGATGTGCCCTTTGGTGCTGCAGCAGCTTGGCTCGCGTGGCGTACTGGCGCGGGCAGGCGGGACACATGGCCGGCTCGCACACGCGCGTGCCTCCCTCCAACGTTTGACCACGGACTTTGGCTGCGCCTGCACACAAGGAATGCGAGGATAACATCATAACATAACATCACCTTGTATTCCCTCAAATTATAAAGAGTCCGAGGTGTACGGCACAGTCACATTTACATTTTGTTTAAATAGGGCTCTATTGGAATTATAAGGAAGTATCTATGATGTTAGCTGGGGTTATTGCTGGTCTTATTTCTACAGGAGTTGATACTTATGTCATTTTGACGTTACAAAGCGCTAGAATAATCTGAAAAATATTGTTTTTTTTATCCGTTGTAGTCCATTAGCAGATGACTTCAAAGACAAAGCTCCGTGGAGCGTAGTGTATCCTATAGCGAACTTTACCTGGATGATGCCTCTGCACATGCCGGTCGCGCTTGGCCGCAGTCCTATATATCTTGGGACACGAGCCGCACGGAAAGTGGCGCACGCGTCGCTCCAGCGGTACTCCGGCGGACACCGTGTTGTGAACCCGCCATAAATGATTCACCAGCATACCTCGACGCTGACATGAAAAATAATTATCAATACGTCTGTTCTATCGTTATTATTATTTGCTAAAGTTTACAGCAGCTGTATATGTATAAAAAAATTGCTATTTCATACTAAACTTAAAGGTGATTGATTACCTCTGGTCAAAATGTATGAAACGACCGATTTTTAACTATCTACTTAATGCGGTATGTACAGCCCTGTGACAAATAGATAGCCAGACGACTAAACAATAGGGTCACAGGCACCATTTTCTAACAAACCTTAAAAGAATGTTGACATTGGTCACATTTGTACGGAGCAGGGACAGTGGCTGGGGCAGTGGAGGGAGTACTTGTGGTTGCAGCAGGTTCAGGCGTATTGTTATCATCATCATTGTCCTGCTAACAAAGCCAAAGAAAAATTAACTCAAATAACTTTAGAATAATAATTTTTATGTTTCGTAATTTTTCTTTCAACTTACTTCCGGCAACGAGCTTTCATTTGAATGATGAGCCCAAATGTGTTTCGTCAGTTGTTTCATGTTGGTGAAAACCTTATCACATTCACATTTAAATTGACGGCCAGGACATTTACTGTGAACAAATAAAAAATAATTGAGATCAATTATTGAGAGCACACGAGCGAGCATTGAGCGGGCCAAGAAGTGCCAAATCTGGATTGACAATCGGTTAATGGCAATACGCTCACCACATACTACACGGGACTTTAAAATAACTAGCGAAATGAGTGTATGTAGGTACTCTTCACCACTGCTTACAGGCTTCTGTTATCGAAAACATTTTTTTTTTTTTAAATATTAACGTCTTAGTAATAATACCGAGCCTTGCAAAGCCATTCAAGGTTGCGTCCAGGGTTGAACAAATGGGGTTTTCGGATAGAACTGTTTCATAAGAAGGCAGTCGTCTCGACCTGTGCAATAGCAGTTGGCTTAACGCACAGAGAGTGACAGGGACTGAATACTGACATGGAAAAATGAAATGTACAAATGTCAGAAGTATGGCCTTCCAAGATCTTTATTTAAAATACGGTGGTATTAAAAAAAAATGGATTTAGCTAGCCTATTATAAGTTCCAATTATTGTAATGTAAGCGATAAACGGGATAAACCACCGCGCTCTTATTGCGTGGCGATCAATTCACAATCAGACTGCAAAAAAATTTACAACATTTTGATTGGCTCGTGAGAACTTAGCTTTAACATTTTCATCTGCTTACAGATAAGATAAAGAGGACAAAAAACAAATTTATTTCCATTTCCTACTCCCGTCCTTCACACTTCCATAAGTGCACAAAATTTTCATCGTAGCATCAACCAAGAGCGGCTAAAAAAGTGTCAGTGGGCGGAGCCCATAGCTCTCAACAGATGGCCGATAAGACCGGAAATTTAATGCCGGCCGTGTACGGAAAGCGCAATGTGCGTGCGATGAAAGTAAGAGGCTAGTCATTGTGTAGGACGCGGGTATTTGCTGAATCGGGATGCGTAGTATTGGTCGACATAGTCATAGTGATGCTTGGAGGAGCTCAGGGGGAGCTAAGCAGTGAAAGATTTTTGAGTTTTTTTTTGTTTGACTAGAATAGAATTTTGCATAGTAGTAGTAGTAGTAGAGGAGCTCGTGGCTAAATAATAACAGCCGCTCGGGTCGATCTTTAGGTTAAGCCGTGCTTACCTAGGTTGGTCTGTGGATGGGTGACCGCCCATTACATACCGAGTTTCCTCCGTGCCTCGGAAAGCACGTTAAGCCGTTGGTCCCGGCTGTCATCTATAGATCTTTGACAGTCGTTACAGGTAGTCAGTGGCCCAAAAAGTCTGACAACCAGTCTTACCAAGGGGTATCGTATTACCCAGTACTAACTGGGTTGTGGAGGTCAGATAGGCAGTCGCTCCATGTAAAATACTGGTATTCAGCTGCATCCGGTTAGACTGGAAGCCGACCCCAACATAGTTGGGAAAAGGCTAGGCAGATGATGAGAATAGAATTTTGCATATATGGGGAATACACAATAGTTATTATGTACAATTTTTTTTAATTTTTGGTATGGGAAATCATTTAATGAAGGTCTCCCGCACTGGGCAGAGCGGAAGGGAGTATCAGACTTGTACTGACTAAAACCCATCCATATTCCTTCTTTGTTCTTTGTGTTCCAGTGCGCGGTATCTCTTTCGAACAGTCCCACAGGCCATATTTTACCATTATTTATGAAACATGTACTTGAATTTTAAAGACCAGATCGATATTATTATTATTACAATTAAGAAGTCAGTTTGCTTTCTTACCTTACGTGTTGACGACCCTTTCCTTTAGCCACAATCTGATTGCAATGAGGACATGGAACAGGAAGTTCTTCGACTTGTTTTGGTTGTGTCTGAAACATGTTTTGTTTTCATTTATATAGGCTAATTAAGAGATGACAAAATAATCTATTTCCTGACGAATTTGTCCTATTTTAATGTATGTGAGGTAATCACTAATCATGCATTAATTCTTTAAGAAAGGTTTTTTTTATATCAAGCTTTGTATTTACAATTGACCCAAAATGCTTACAGACCTCTTTAGAAGGGTTTTCAAGATTAATTGGAAAATCTAAATCACTTGTCAACACATTTTCATCTTTATATCCAATCGCGTAAGGATTAAAATCATTTTCACATCTGGAGTTCCCGGAAATATCAAGACTGGATATGCGGTCCGTATCAAAGAGATTTGTGGAGAAGTCTAATCCGTTTGTGTAGTTTTGAAAACTTTCGTCTGAGGGTATTTTATTGTCTTCTGAGCACATCGATACATTCACTTTCAATGGGGGCACTTCCACTTCCAAAAATTCTTTGTTATTGGTTTCTATGTTACTGAAAAAAAGGTTTGTGGTTTTTAAAAAAATCAAGCTATTTCTGTTTCTTTTGGGAATTACACGATTTAACACTATTCGAAGTCCTAGTTCACTAGAAAATATAAGTAGGTACAATACTCAGGACAAGTTGTACTGTACAGTAAGTTTAGTAGTAGGTACTGTAGTGTACACCTACACTACAGTATAATATGATGCTGTGTACTGACTTACTTTTTGTCCAATTTTACAGGGCAATGGTGAGCCGTATGTCGCCTTAACCTGGAATAATAAAAAATAACAATAAAACAACGCAACTCATTAAAGGTAACCGATAAAAACATTAGTATACCGGACTTACGCAAATATTTTGGTAAACGTTCGCTTGCAATGCCGACATCGATACCGTCGCTTAGGGGTTGTATCGTCTTCCTATAACGGAAACAATATAAAATTATAAATAGAAAAAACGGTAAGCTTAAAATACAAACGCCAACCATCATCCTCATTATAGATTTCGTTTTATTCATTTTTTCGGTTCCGTACGTATGATAGCCACCAGTGGCGAAGGTTACATAGAACTCGATTCCTACCGGCTTCCCTTTGCAAAATAGCACAGTCAGTATTCTAGACAAATAATATAGTCACATAAAAGATATGTACTCCGGCTAATCCCTAAAAAAATTGACCCTTCGCTACTGATAGCCACTATGCGTGTTTCGACACGCACTTGGCCAGTTTTGTTTTAATTGCAGTAGGAATGTCGTCTTAACCGAAATCATCAATATTAGTATTTAAATCCACTCTGTATTTTTAAACCACTGCTGGATCTAATGCTTTCTTCATTTTTGGTGACTTCCATGTTTTATACCCTTTCCTCAACTTATGAATAAATCTGAGATAGAAATGTGATAAATTCCGGGTGTTGCACTGCTTTACCTTATGACAAAAATATTTATGATTTTCGAGATGTTTAGCAGATCGCATTGTTTGATGACATTCGTGGCACCACCAAGACTTCTGTACTTGAGATTCTGTGAATATAGGAATGATATTATGATTCTGGCAGTTGCAGACCACAGATGAGTTAGATTTAAACAAAGCTATAAAAATGGGTCTACTGATTACTTTTGTGTTTACCGAATTTCGGTCCTGATGGTAAATTTTAGCGGACACTAGTTTTCGACGTAGGATCTACATACAGGGTAAACGGACCCTTCTCGATATCGTCAACAAAGCATTAGTACATCAAACTGCTTATTGCTGGAAAACCACTTTTTTTGGGGTGAAAAATCACGTTTTACGGTAGAACTCAATGTAGCACTCTCAACACGTAAACGGGTCATGGAGGTAATTAAAGTTATTACCTTAAAAACCAGGATTTAAAAAAAAAAAACTTGTGGAAAATTTGGAACTTTGATCTTCCAATATTTCCGTAACTAGAAGGTTCATTCTTTTGATATTTTTTTTTGTACTGGACCATACTCCATGCTCCTGTACAAAAAATACAGCCTTTCGGTTAGGGTAGTTTTACACCTTTTGTGACACTGACTTTATTATAATGCACAAGTGTGTGCGCAAGTGGCTCACTCTCCCTTTTTCTATCGCTTTTATCTATTAAATTATCAGTCACCTTTTTCCAAGTCCTTTGTAGGTCCAATTAATCCATAGGCATCAGCATATTTTTTACTGTAACCAAGCATTAAAGGCTTTCTAGACGGAACAGTATCCGTAGTGATGGCATATAGTTCCTGATTTTCTTCATAAATCCAGACATTTGCAGAGTTCTGATCGCCTAGATGCAGTAAACTGAACCAGTTGGATTTGTCTGAAAATATTTATTTCATACTTTTATTTGTCGATTTCGATACATGATATTGTAGAATTTCTATTTTTAAAATCAGGTTAGGTTAGGATCAATACCTTTCCAAAGACCGGTCGCCTTTTGAAGGTTTCCCCCGAAAACAAAAAAAAAAAGGTCAATACCTTTATCGGAAGTATCAATGTGAGTTATAACTTCGTCCATATCTTTCAAGAGGAATAATGGTATTTTATTTGAAGTTGCATTCAGGACTAGTTCAACTGCTTCTGACTGAGATATTTTACGTTTTATCCCTGAAACAATTTGTAGTTATGTGTAAGTTTTATTCAAGTTTTGTACAAAGCAAGTAGACAAATACTTTCAACATTACCAGCTCATCCCGGGATAGGGGCGATGGTGTTTTGTCTTTTTCTATTGTCTATTACATACCTTCTACGGGACCAAAGCGCGCTCTCTCTGGCAAGGTGCGTCGTGTAGAAACGATGTGACGTCGTTGTATTTGAAGTACTGTCGGCAAAACAGCAAGGGCGCGCGGTGGAACAATACGGTCTGGTATTGGAACTGTAAATTATGCATTGATATTATTATTCTCCTCCTTTTTTAGGGTTCCGTACGAGAAGGGTAACCAACGGTCCCTATTACTAAGCCTCCGATTTCCGTCCGTCCGTCTGTCTGACAGCGGGCTGTATCTCATGATCCGTAATAGGTAGACAGTTGAAATTTTCACAATATGTGTAGTTCTGTAGCCGCTATAACAACACAAAATAAATTAACGTTAAAGGATACTTCCCTTCTACGATAGTACGGAACTCTACATGCGCGAGTCCGACACGCACTTGGATAGTTTTTCTTAAACCATTTCCAGTTTGTTCCCAACTGTCCGCACTTTCCATCCGGTCCATTCATCTAGTTGTGTGAAGTAGGAATGAGCAACTGACAACTGATGGAGTGCATGGATGACATGATGCTATAAAGCACTCTGACAAATGCCCAAGGTTTGAACCATGCAGTCGGCCAATGTACTGCCGGAGTCACAATATTGATCATAGGAATCAAGTACTGGAGCTATAATTATGAAGGAAGTGCATAGAGCTATAAAGTGGAAGCAGGAACTATAAACATGATCATCATCTCTTACCATAATTTCTAACCACCTGTGTACCAGCATCACATGGCTCAGTACTGTCTTCTATGTTTTCATTCTGCATCATTATATGTTGATGCAAGTCTTGTATGTTCCCCTTGATTGGTAGTTGTTCAGTGTTACTACAGTCCATTGAAGAGGTTTGTAGTTGAACATTTAAGTCTGGCAATACATTTTGTATGTCTTGTTTCTTTTTATCTACTATCAAGCCCATAATTTTGGCTGGACCTTGACTTGAATCTGTAAACAAGATCTTACTTATAATCTATGACTCAAATTTTGTTCGACCAGTACATAGCGTAGCGACTTGGACTGTTATTGTTTGCCTCATTGCCTCCTGGAGGGTGCAATTAGTTGTGCACAACAGGCAGAAGTATCTAACTTATTATATAAATAAATTACAAATACTGAGACATGCTTGAAGATGAGTAGTAACTCAATTCATAATTTGAAAGAAATAGGCCTGGTTGCACCATAAATAACTTAAAATTTATTGCTAAGCATACTTTGAACATCATTCTTTCTGTCAAAAAATGTAAACTATTATGTTAAGTAACTTGTGGTGAAAAAGGGCTGAGTGACTTTTGTAACTTTTATAACAATAAATCATAAAGTGCATAAAGTACAAATACAAAATAAATATAAACACCTAAGCAGTGACAGCCTAGTGGTGTGACCGTCGGACTGCCAAGTCGTAGGTCTCGAGTTCGAACCCAAGGCACGCACCTCTGATTTTTCGGATTCATGTGCGTATTGTATAATCATCACTTGCTTCGGTGAGGGAAAACATCGTGAGGAAACCAGCATGCCTGAGAGATATTTCTTGAGGGCATGTTAAGCCAAGTCAGAGGCCCATGGGCGGCGTAAAAACTCTGACACCAGGTTAGGATCTAACCACACGATAAAGAAAGAATATAAACACCGAATAAGTAAGACAAATTTATATAAATAATTACCAATAAGAACTTGTAGGTGATCCTGCCCTTCTTTTTGTTTTAAGGGAATCGGCAACAAGTATTGCTTGCGACCAAACTCTAGGCTCTAAAAGAAATCATGCAGTATTTAATTGAACGATTGCTAATAAAACTATGTACGTTTCATATGATTATTTGATGATACAAATTATAGAAACATATATTAGCTTACATTATCCAACAAGTGGAGAGGAAGTACTTGTTCATTAGAACTTAAATTAATGCTGGAATCCATTTGGAGTAAATAAAGCTGTGTTGGCCCATTGGGCATCTGGGGATCTGTATGGTTCATTCTGAAATACACAACAAAAACATTTCAAAGAAACTTAGTTAACTTACTGCATGTTGAGGATGTCTTGTGCGAGACTGCAGGATAGAATAATTTCATATACCTGGTATAAAAATATTTTATTTATACTTACTTGTTTCAATGTTTCTTACTTATTTTTTGGCGTAAATCAGTAATTTTTCTGTACATAAACATAAATGGAAAAGAGCTAAGATAAGTCTAGTCGTTTATGTATTATGAATTCAAAAATATTTATTAATTTATGATAACTGATGCCAATTAAACTTATTGAACATTAAAATGAGTTCCAAACTAAAATAAACTGTTGAACAAACCGATGGCCGATTTAATTTTTTTGTCTTTACTGCTGTCGTAGATGTCAATTGTCACATGGATTACATTATCTGTCTGACATGTGACAGTGACACTGACAATCGTTTGACCTTTTGAAAAGACCCGCGCGAATGTCACTTTGGTTAGTGCTGCCAAAATACAAACACAAAACTTTACTTAGCATAGCATAATCAGCCTATAATGTTCCCACTGCTGGGACGCAGGCCTCCTCTCCATGAGAGGGAATGGGCTATAATTCACCACGCGGGCCCAGTGCGGGTTGGTAGATGTCACATGTCTTCGAATTTTTG
Organism: Noctua janthe; assembly: GCA_910589295.1. Lineage (NCBI taxonomy): Eukaryota > Metazoa > Arthropoda > Insecta > Lepidoptera > Noctuidae > Noctua > Noctua janthe. The sequence goes on from OU342561.1 coordinate 9,870,781, forward strand.
GTTCTAGGAGGTTTCTCATGATGTTTTCCTTCACCGTTTTGAGAGCAGTGTATATTAGCCCTGCACCGGTAGTCCCTTTGCCTAGCTACCTAAACCGAAACAGTGGAAAGTTATGACGAAATATGAGAAAGTACCACTACGTAAAAAAAAACTGCATCTTTTTATTTAACACTAAGCACTCACCGTTTATTTCTCGTAAGGAATGGTACAAACGTATTGTTTCGTTCTCCGATCAAACACCTTAGTGTTTCGTAAACATCAATCGCAATCGAATAATTTATAACAATTACCAATATAACCTTTATCATTACTTTATTTTAAAGTTATAATACTATCTAAAATAACATAGGCAGGTAATATAAAACATAATTTATCATCGAATTAGGCGTTGGCGACGATCCAGCTGGCAAATTGAGACACACGAGCATTAACACCGGGGTAGAAAGAATCTGCGCATTCGTAGCCCCAAGAGGTGATTCCAACTATGATGTTGCCGGAGTGAGCAAGGGGACCACCAGAGTCTCCCTGGCAGGCGTCTTTGCCGCCGACATCCAAGATACCGGCGCACAGCATGTCACTTGTTATGTCAGGCCAGTTTTGGTAACCGGGCTGAGTCTTCAGGTAAGCGTACCGCGAAGCACACAGTTGCTGGTTGATAATGTTGACGTCAACATGCATCAGCTGCTCGGAAGAGGGCCCGTTGGACTGAAATAAATAGATTGCAAAACTCAGAACGTCCATTGCCGCAAATAGGGCTTCATACAAGTCTCGATAAGTCGATACTTATCGAGAATTATGTGGCTACAAATAAATACACGTAATGGCCATAAACGATTTTTTTTGGACATGCAGCTGATTATTTAAGTAATCAGGATTTTACTGGACTATTATTTATTGATAGTTACCGAGAGTGTGCCCCATCCAATATGAGTTACACTGCTGCCGTCAGCGAGGTAGTAGTTGGCTCCGGCTATAGTTGCGGGCTGGACTCTGTTGGAATACACGGCCGCGTTGTTAAGGCGAACCATTGCAACGTCGTTGTTAAAGATGGAGTGATCGTATTGCGGGTGCAGGATCAGCGCGTTGACAGCGTGGACGGACCCGCCGCTGTGTGCTAACGAGCTGCCCAGAACGACACGCCATTGGGAGGTTCGCTCCCCGCTGAAAACATCAATAAATTTTAACCTTGCGATCATGATTGTTAGGTACCTACTCTTGAAAACACAGGTATTTATCATTGTGTTGCATGTTGCTTTACTTACTAGAAACAGTGTGCAGCTGAGAGCACGGAGGTTGGAGTGAGCAGAGACCCTCCACAAGACTGGTACCACAAGAGGTTCCACAGGTACTGCATGTTGGACATGTACGGGTAGGTCTCGATGGTGGTAGCGGAACCACCAACGATGCGGTTTATGCTTTTGGGCACAGCTGCAAAAAGCATTACACGTAAAACATCAAATTTTATAAAGATAGAAGAAAAAAAAGGCTGTTCTGCTTATTTCAAATATATTTATAATTTGTGAATTAATATTTGAACGACATTTAAACAACACTTACCAAGGGCGGAGCCCAAAAGTGTTAAGAGGATGATGATGCGCATAGTTCGAGTTCAATAAATCCGAGAAACTACTGTGCCAAATTAACGATAGCTTCGTTTTATACTCCAATCTTATATTATCTTTACTACATATTGTTTGGCCATAAATGCCATACAAAGATAATGATTATAATTTGGTCAGAAAACCCCACAACGCTTACGATGTAGTTTTAAATATCCACTAACCTACACACTTTAGTGTAGAAGTGGATATTTATTCAAAACCCGCGGCTTAGGTTTGTCCAGGGTCATCTTTTCTATTGGGTACTCTGGGCAAGTGCTCTGGGCTTCACGATTCAAAGGGACCACAGTTCCTGTAAGTGTAAAGTCAAAAGAAACTTAGCTTATCCCAGTGATCTCGAAAATTTCAGTATTCCGCGGGATACTCTCTTACAATTCTTTAGTTTTGCAGCACAAGTCAATAGTTAGGTACTTTTACTTCTGAATGAACTATCACAAGAAAAACTATCCTACCCGTGCAAAAAAAAATCATTATGCATGGGGCCCCATTTTTCTAAAGTACCCAGAGCCTCCAGTTGGTTAAAAACGGTTGGGGTTTGTCGCGCATTGTTTTCCTGAATGATGCCATCTCCATCCCTAGTTGTTAAAATTAGATTAACACCACAGTGAGGTGGAATCAACTGCATGTATTTCTTTCCTCAATAGTGCTTTGAAACTGTTAGCTCATTGCGTTTAACTGGTTCTAAAACAATTGAATGAATTTAAATTTAGGTCGCATTTGAACCACGTTGTTGTTAAAATCCTGTCCACACGATATCTGCACGGTAATGCCCCCGCTAAGACGAGCCAAGCGAAGCGCAAGGGCACTACCTACCTTTTTTCGAAGCGCTTCGTTGGTTTTTGAACTCTCATAACTTGGGTTCGGATTAGATACACAGGGTGACCAGATCTAATTTCTGGTTTTACGGGACAACTGCATTGAAAATACGGGATTCGAGGTTAAAGTACGGGACAGGCCGTTTTTTTTTATTAAAAATCAACATTATTTTTTTATTACTTAAATTCGGCATAATCAATTAAATAACCTATGATCATCATCATTTCAGCCGAAAGAGGTCCACTGCTGAACATAGGCTTACTACACGTGCGGCACGTATCATCGACTGCATCCGCGACACGCGCCCCTGGCGTCTCCTCCTCTCTCTTCGCTTATACGCTATCACTATCACACTCACTCACTCTCACTCTCGTCATTCGATCGAATATAAAATCTAAAACTTGGAACTTTACCCCCCAACCGGCAACCTCTTAAACTAGGGCTTACTAGGGGATGGAATTTTGTATGAGACTTCCGCAAATTTTGATGCAAGAGGTCTGAAAATTGAAATAGAAATTCTTGTTATAAATAATAAAATACGTTTTTCAGGATTTTTAGTAAGTCACGCCCACCCTTTAAATTAGAGCAACTTACAAAAAGAAGTGAAATGCCACGAAAAACATTTTCATGCCAAGAGACCATATATGGCTCGCACTGTCAAAAAGTTATCAGCTTGCCTGCCAGGGCTGCGGGAATTTTCGAAAGAGATACCGCGGCCCTGAAACAAAGGGCAAAGAAGGAACATGGATGGATTTTAGTCAGTAGAAGTCTGACGTCCAGAGCTGGAGCTGGTCATTTGATGATTTCCCATACCAAAAAAAAAAATCTTTACATTAACTCTACAAGTACTAACTTCACAAACTCTTCCTCAAAAAACAAACTAGTTAAACCACATATTATAAGTGTAACTACGTGCACATCCAACTTCGTCTTCTTCATCGTCGTGTCGACATTAAATTTAACTGCGGCAGGTGGGTTCAGAAATGTATATTTCTAAAACTTGTACTAGAATTGTGCCTACACCTACTCCTAGACTAGGTAATGCCCTAGGGCCTAGGACCCAGGCCTTACTATTTCCGCTAGCGAATGGGTGAGTGGGACACTCATCTGAAAACCATAGGAGTTGCCGCAAAATAAGATTAAAAAGACCATTAATTATAAAATATTTTTTTAATATGCACACAAAAAGTTTTAAACCTAATATAAGAATTAATATAATTATAAAAAATAGTACGGTATACCTACGTAGTAGTAGGCACTTAAAACAACACTATAATAGTTGTTTTTACTTGATAAGACATACATACTTCAATGCTTCAACACAGATATATTGTAATTTGCATCTTGTTGGTGCAATACAATCCTCGACACATTACTCAAAAATATTTAATATTTCGAGGAACACCAACCATCACGATCGATCACAATATTTTAATGAACATAAAAACAAAATGCCTATAATACAAAGTGTTATTTAGAAAATAATTACCTAAAACTCAAAATTATTAAGACACCCAACACTTATGACTTTAACTGTTTGAGTTGGCAACAATCCAGTTGCTATAATGAGAAACGCGAGCACTGACTCCAGGGTAGAATGAATGAGCGCACTGGAAACCCCAGGAGGTTACACCGACGATGATATCCCTGAAGTGAGCGAGGGGACCACCAGAGTCTCCCTGGCAAGCGTCCTTCCCACCCTGGTCCAGGATACCGGCGCACAACATGCCATCGTTTATGTCAGGCCAGTTCTGGAAACCGGGCTGAGTCTTCAGGTAAGCGTAACGCTGGGCACACAGCTGTTGGTTGATGACGTTGATGTGAACGTGCAAGAGCTGCTCAGAAGATTGGCCCTGGTGCTGAAAGTAACAAAAAAAATTTTTGCTCTATGGTCGATTTGGCCAACTTTATTTCTAAAAAATAAACTCGTTAAAAACAACCAATTTCAATCTGGACATTCAACTAATTGTGTAATCCGGAGTATTTGAATATTTTTGAGTGTTTCTATATATAGAAAGTTGAATAAGTACCTGAGTATGACCCCACCCAACGTGTGTGACAGATGCGCCATCAGCAAGATTGTAGTTAGAACCAGGAATTCTAGCGAGTTGGATTCTCTGGGAGAACACTGCCGGGTTATTGAGGCGGACGATTGCGACGTCATTGTTCAGGATTGAGTGAATGTACTGCGGGTGCATGATAATCCGGCTGATAGTGTGGACGGTGCCGCCGCTGTGAGCAAGCGAGCTGCCGAGTACTACACGCCAATATGGAACCCGGTCTCCACTGCAAGCAACAAGATAAGGTTTAATCAATGGACATCATAAGGCCGGTATACCTACTGATCTTTGTTTAATTTGTATATATATTTTTTTAAATACTGTTTTGGTGCTGTTTACTTACTAGAAGCAGTGTGCAGCGGAGAGCACAGCCGTTGAGGTGATCAGAGATCCGCCACATTCCTGATTCCACCAGATGCCGCCCCAATAGGATCCCTGCATGTTGGACATGTAGGGGTACGTCTCGACGTTGGTAGCGGAGCCACCTATTATGCGGTTCGGGCTCCTAGGGACCGCTAAAAATATACAAAGAATTAGAAGGTTTTGTATGTGTCATAGACTTTTTCTTCATAATACTTAGTGTGAGAAATAGGCATCGTGATTCCGGAATTAGATGTTAGAAATGTATCCATCTAGAGTTTTTCAAGCGTTATAAAAATCAACATTTTGACAGTCATCGCTTCTACTTTCGGAGCCACCTCCAATCGCTTTTTGTTTTGTCACCGAGCAAAAACGAAAAGGAAGTCTTGATGTCAAATTTCAGCCAAAGAACCGAAAACAAGCTTAGAAGAACAAACAAAATGAAAGGGTAGTTAGGTAGGACGGCGAGTTATGGGCTAGCTCGCCGTCCGGCCGTCTTATGACGACAGGCCGTGTCGACGGCGCGTTCGTGTTCCACGCGCGCCTCAAAGAGATGTCAGCAACGAGTAGGGGTCCGCATGGGCCGATGCCTGCCAGAGCTGCGGGATTGTTCGAAAGAGACACCGTGGCCCTGGAACACAAAGGGCAAAGAAGGAACATGGATGGGTTTTAGTCAGTACAAGTCTGACACTCCCTTCCGCTCCGCCCAGAGTCGGGGGGGTCATTTGAGGATTTCCCATCCAAAAAAAAAAAAAAAAAAAAAAAAAGGGTAGTTAGGTAGGTACCTATTACATGTAACTTACCAAGAGCGGAGCCCAGAAGTGCTAAGAGTATGAAGGCGCGCATGGTTCAAATTCAAGGTACTCAAGTTCTGTGCAGACTATGCTAGGTGGACGATAGATTCGCATTTTATACCAATATCTCTTATCACAATGTGTACGAAGATAATCTCAATTTGTTGTTAAGAAAACCCCATGTTATCATATCAGTCCTTCCGATATTTTTAATTATAATCCAATTAAACTATATTAACAGACTAGCTGGACTTACGGCTTTGCCTTGCGTGAATAAAACACACGGTAATTTGTACCTTTATTAGGTAAATACAAGTTATTATTGGGTTTCAAACTTTACAAAGCCGTTGATTTTTTTACCAGCAAAGAACACCAACATGGCCAAAGGACACAGAATGCCTATTAGGGCAGTAGATTTTCCTGAGCAAAGTTTCTCAGATTTATAATCTTTCAATTATAAATTTTGAATAAACAACAACAACAACAATATATGAACCTGCTGAGTGTTAAATTTCTTTGTTCTGCATGTTTTTGCATAGTGGTAGCATTGAGTTATTGGCATTCAAAGTAGTTCGTGAGCTGCTTCGGATTTGTTATTCGGCTTTATGATTTGCTGCAACAATAAGTCGACATTTTCTTCACTGTGTAAGATGAATGATATGGATGGAAGCTGTCGATTCGTTGTCTGTACACCACTATTTTTATTAATAAAATAGACTGAGAGTCGTAAAACAACACTCTATTTACTTGTATATAATTAATAACGAAACGGGAAAAGCACCTCTGATAAAATTAATCTAATCAGGTGGGAATTCTTCTAGTCGTGGCTTTAGTAAATCTTATTGGGTTTTTATCGTGGAAAACCGAAGCTTTGTATGAATCATTATGAAGCAAAAGAATGCAAGGTTTATGAATGTATGTTGCCATTGAATTGAGATGTCAGGTATGTTGTCAGGTCTCTTCCCTTTCCCGGGTCCGAAAACCACCAGCTCGGTCTTCTTGACGTTGTAGACCAGATTGTCCATCTGCGACATACTTTTCACAGCAACCTTTCAAATCTTCATTGCAGATGTTTCGTGTTCTGCGGATCGCTTTTTATTTTTTGAAAGAGTCGTAAAACGTCACTTTTTTCACTTGCAAAAATAGAAAAGCCCCTCGTGCAAGATCGAAGGGTTATTTATGCCCCACAAAAACTTACCTACATTCCTATCCATTTAAAGACGGAAATCAAGAAACCAAGTCTTGTACAAAAGTGTATGTAATTACTTTTAGTAAGTAATTATTATAGCAGGTGTGTGCAAATGCAAGCTAAAGAGTAAATGGAATTTACCCTTTAGCTGAATTTCATGCTTACGGCGCCTTAATTCAATTCAAATTCAAATTCAAATTCATTTATTGCAAATATGGGTAGTTATACAGGTGGGTTTTTGAAAAACAGGAAAGTTGTTAGTGTCACCATATTCTGCACTAGGCATGCAACATTTAGTTCGGAACGTGGTTTGTCCTTAAATTAAAAATTTAAATACATTAAAGTTCAAAATTACATGTCTATTAAATTTATCAATTAAAGTCAAAGTAAATAATGTCAAAGTAATAATGTCAAAGTTAATCTATTATGCTAAAATGTCATTAATTAATCATTGTGAAATACGCAATTTAATTCAAACTTAAGTAATAAACATTATTTAGGGTTTGTCACACAAATATTCATTAACACTATAATAAGATTTTACCAATAACATTTTTTTAACATTACATTTAAATATGTCCACACTTTTTAAATCTATTATACATTTTGGTAAATGGTTATAAAGTCGAGGTGCCATCCAAAAAATACTATTGCTAAACAAAGTAGTTCTACTGCTGTCAGGGAAATATATTTTTCTATTGTTACGTTGACTTCTATAATTTTTGAAATAATGCAAGTTGCGTTTTACAAAGACTACGACTTCCAATATATATAAACATGGTAGTGTTAATATTTTTAGGCTTTGAAAAAAGGGCTTACAACTATCTGTTGGTTTTAAACTACATATTGCGCGGATACATCTCTTTTGCATTTTAAATACAGCCTCTTTTTCTGTAGAATAGCCCCAAAACATAATGCCATATCTCAACAAGGACCCTACGTAACCATGGTAAGATGCTAAGACCGCACTGGTACTGACCGTTTTTGCAAGCATATATAACGCATAGGACTGCTGACTTAATTTGAGACACAAGCTTTCCAAATGTGACTTCCAGTTTAGGTTATAGTCTATATGTAAGCCTAAGAATTTTGTTGTATTGATTTGCTCAATCTTCTGTCCTTGGAAATAAACATCGACGTTTGTTTGTTTGCCATTTATATTCTTAAAAGTCATAATTTTAGTTTTGATTAAGTTTATTTTTAATTTATTTGATGTCAGCCATTCTATAATAGTTAGTAATGTATTTTCTACTTCTTCTTTTAGTTGAGACAGTTCTTTGCTGGAGAATACAACAGTGGCATCATCAGCAAACAAAACAGTCGGATGGCTCGTAATGCGCGGCAAGTCATTCACATAAATGATAAATAAAAGTGGTCCTAAAACACTGCCTTGCGGTACCCCTATTTTTACTTCTCTATATTTTGATGAGTAAGTTATTTCTCTTTTAGTCTTAGCACAAATCCTTGTGATCTGAGTCGATTGTCTCCTGTTACTTAAGTAGGACTTTATTAGATCATAAGCACTGCCTCTAACGCCATAAGCCGACAATTTCGATAACAGTATATTGTGGTCTACATTATCAAAAGCTTTGGTAAGGTCCATATATAATGCACAAGCATGATTCTTATTATTTAAATTACGCATTACTTCATTTAAAAAATTATAGACTGCCATATCAATCGATTTATTTTTTCTAAACCCCGATTGTTCATCTGCAAACAAATTATTCTTAACAAAGTAGTTGTAAATATTTTCATGTACTGCTTTTTCAAATACTTTTGAAAACACTGGTATAAGAGCTATAGGGCGATAACAATTTACGGACAGTCTATCTCCCTTCTTGAAAAGTGGTTTGATTATTGTTACCTTTAATTTATCAGGAAATACACCATGAGTAAAACATAAATTTATAATATGACTTAATTAATCCGGCACTGCCACTGATCTATCCATTGTCTGAATAATAATATGTAGTTCTCGTCACGCGTGGCGGCCAATCTCAATCGGCGCGGAAGATATTGTAGTGCTCAAGTGTGCGCTCAGACACAAGTGCATTCTCTCTCCGGCCTCGGGCCGGCAATCCGACACGACCGGAGAGATTAGGCGCAGGACCAACGGCTTAACGTGCTTTCCGGGGCATGGGGATGTCATATCGCCAAAAATTTGCGTTACACTAATTATAACCGTGTATAGTTTAGCATTGTCGAAGTGATCGTATACTTTTTTCGGCTAACGGTGTTCTATGAAAAATCACATTATTGAGTCGTCAACGTCACCTGGCCTTTTTTTTTTTTTTTTTTTTTCCGGATGGGAAATCATCAAATGACCCCCCCCCCCACTCTGGGCGGAGCGGAAGGGAGTGTCAGACTTGTACTGACTAAAACCCATCCATGTTCCTTCTTTGCCCTTTGTGTTCCAGGGCCACGGTATCTCTTTCGAACAGTCCCGCAGCCCTGGCAGGCATCGGTCCTTGCGGACCCCTACTTATTTGCTGACATCTCTTTGAGGCGCACGTGGAACACGAACGCGCCGTCGACACGGCCTGTCGTCATAAGACGGCCGGACGGCGAGCTGGCCCATAACTCGCCGTCCACAGGCCCGCGCCTACGGTGGCCGGGAGCCACCACGTGACCCCCGACGCCCAGGGCGTCTCCCGCGGCGACTAGGACGTGAGGTTCTTTCCCTCTCACGTCCCGCCACCTCCTTCACTAGCATGACTGCTTCGCAGAAGGAGGTGACGGCTTCCCATTCCCTCTCGCTCCGGACCATGGCTTGAACCAAGGCCGGACGCGAGAGATCGCCGCCGCCAATCGCCGCTACGAGGACACGGCGGTGCTCCGCCCAAGCGGGGCAGACCTCCACGGTGTGCTCCACCGTGTCCTCCGGACGATCCTCGCAGTGGAAACACCCGGGCGTTTCCTCCCGCCCGATTCGGTGCAGGAACCTCCCGAAACAACCGTGTCCGGTGGACCTGCGTCAGGCGGTAGGTGAGGGCGCCGTGGCGCCTGTCTAGCCACTCCTCAAAGAGGGGACTTATCGCCACTATGGTGGCGTGCCCTGCACGGGGTTGCGACAGTCGCTCTCTCCATGTCGCCATGAGATCACGCCGGAGGTCTGTCCGCTGAGCGGCAATTTGCCGCGGCAGCGGAGTTTCCTCCCGACGTAGTGCCTCCGCGCGCCATTCGTGCAGGCGTGCGAGGACTATCGCCTCCAGATCCCATGGCGGCAATCCGGCAAGGAGGCTAGCCGCTTCGCCGGAGATCGTGCGGTACCCCCGGATTAGCCTTATGGCTATTACCTTTTGGGGCGCGTTCAGGTAGTGGGCGGCTTGCCGATCAAGGAACGCGCCCACACCGGGGCCCCGTAAAGGGCCATGGACCGCACGACCCCCGCGTATAGCCTCCGGCAGGAGGCGTTTGGACCCCTCAGGTACGTCACCTGGCCTCAGTTCTATCTTGAAAAAGCGCTCTAAAATAGGGTTGTGATAAACTATAAAGGGTGTAAATAGACCCTTAGCCGAAAGGCACTTGTTCTCCCCGTCTTTGCGATATTTTTTTGTTGTTCTAGACCGTACCTGGGAACCTTCTAATTACGGAGATATTGGGGGTCAAAATTCAAACTTTTTCACAAGTTTTTTTTTTTAAATACATATTTTTAATGTAAGATTTTGATATTCAATGCATCCATCAGCACAATGCTTTAAGTGCTTTCCTTCGAGTCCTACCGTAAAACGTGATTTTTCACCACAAAAAAAAAGTCAATTCCCAGCAATAATTTTTGCGAAAAGTTGCTTAGTTTGATGTACAGAATGCTTGGTTGACCGCTATGTGAAGGGTCTGTTTACACCCTGTATGTCTTACATTTCAGCCGCAGAGCAAACTGAAATACAGTTAGCGATTGCGATGCGATGTACCTAATTGCACGAACATTATCCCTTCCCACGCGTGGTCTTCCATTACTAGGTCTAGCTCATCAAGCTGTCAACTATAGTTGCCAGGAAAAATTTTAAAGCCGCGATCGTGCTTTCTCTGTGTTATCAATTTTTTTCAATATTTTTTCTTATGTTTTTTTTGATGTTATAACGTCCAGGAATACCTATCAAGCATCGAAAAAGATTTGCTTTTTGCATAGAGTCTTTTTATTACTGGCTGTTCTCCCAGAACATTCAATCGGATTCCTAACCCATTATTATAATATTGAAATGGTATATTTATAGAAATATATGTACCTTAGACATTTCTAAAAATACCTATAGAGGTAGTTTTAGATATGTCTTGACGGCATGTAAAGCCAAGTCGGCGGCATAAAAACTCTGACACCAGGTTAGGCACTATAACCACTCGATAAAGAAAAAAGAAGAATGAAAACGTGTTCAGTCGGACGCTAGAATTGCATAAAGCTAGTGGGTGAACTCGTGAAAAAAAGAAAGTAATAAGGTAGGAAATTTACATTTATTCATTTACATTACAATAAATTATATTTGTGAGTAGATATAGGTACTTTATTAAATAAATAAACAAAGCATGTCTTTAGCTGTTAACGTTGGCGACAATCCAGTTGCTGTAGTGAGAAACGCGAGCACTGACTCCAGGGAAGAATGAATCAGCGCATCGGTAGCCCCAGGACGTTATACCGACAATGATGCTGCCGAAGTGAGCGAGGGGACCACCAGAGTCTCCCTGGCAAGCGTCCCTCCCGCCCTGGTCCAAGATACCGACGCACACCATGCCATCGTTTATGTCAGGCCAGTTCTGGAAGCCGGGCTGAGTCTTCAGGTAAGCGTAACGCTGGGCACACAGCTGTTGGTTGATGACGTTGATGTGAACGTGCAAGAGCTGCTCAGAAGATTGGCCCTGGTGCTAAAAATAACAAAAAATAATGTTGTTGTGGTCGGTGTTATTTGGAAAAAATAATCTTGTCAACTATACAAATAAAGTAAAGAAGTGTCCGTTTGTAATGTCAAAATAACAGTTTTTCAGTGAATGGATATGAAAGTTTTAAATTTTTTTCTGTCTGTCTGTCTGTTTGTTCCGGCTGATCTCCGAAACGGCTGGATCGATTCTGAAGGGACATCTTTACCCGCAGTAGCTGATGTTATAAGGAGTAACTTAGTCTACTTTTATTTTAGTAAAAGACTTGAACTGCCTGGTTGGTCTAGTGGTCACAAGCAGGACTGCTGAGCATGAGGTCCTGGGTTCGATTCCCGGGTCGGGCAAAGTGATAATGTGTTTTCCATCAGGAATTTCTCAGTAGCAGCCATGGAGTCTGAAATTGCGCCTGGTTGATGACAACAGGCTCGCCTCCTATTACATATTACTTAAACATAACTGGCGAAATGTGGGTGTACTATTAGATAGACCTCTGTCCAACCCTTCGGGGATTAGAGACATCATGTTATGTTAATTAGGGTTCCGTGCAAAAAAATTAAAACCCTTGAAATTGTTAACAAAATCCGATTCAATTAGGGAAATAATATTTTTTATAATAATTCAAGCGGACGAGAAGGTCGCCGTCAACAGCTAGTTTAAAATAATAGGTAAATCTCAATCTGGTAATCTCGTAGTATATACGGTGTACATACGTATCTTTGAAGGGTGTTTAGATAGAAAATGAATAAGTACCTGGGTACGACCCCATCCAACGTGTGTGACAGTGGCGCCGTCAGCCAGATTGTAGGTGGGACCAGCGATGCTGGCGACTTGGATTCTATTGGAGAACACAGCCGGGTTGTTGAGGCGAACGATTGCGACGTCGTTGTTAAATATGGCGTCAACGTACTGCGGGTGCATGATAATCCGGCTGATAGTGTGGACTGTGCCACCGCTGTGTGCTAACGAACTGCCGAGAACTACACGCCAATACGGAATTTCCTCTTCGTCACTGTGAACAATTAAATTAATATTTGAAACTATTGCTTTGTTTTCTGTTAATTAGGTCGAGTATGTAATTTTATATATATGTTGTACTTACTAGAAGCAGTGTGCAGCTGAGAGTACCGCGGTGGAGGTTATCAGAGAACCCCCACAAGCCTGGTACCACCATATGCCCGACCAGGATCCCTGCATATTCGACATGTATGGGTAGGTCTCAATGTTGGTAGGGGTGCCACCGACAATGCGACTCGGGCTTCTAGAGAACGCTATAAAAATATGAAGAAGTGTGAGAAATTGGCATCGTGATTTCAGAATTAGATGTTAGAAATGTACCTACCTATCTAGAGTTTTTCAAGAGTTATAAAAATCAACATTTTAGCTGTCATCGCTTCTGCTTTCGGAGCCTCCTCCAATCGCTTTTTGTTTTGTCACCGAGCAAAAACAAAATGGAAGTCTTGTTGTCAAATTAAGCCAAAGACGGAAAGCAAGCTTATAAGAACAAACAAAATGAAATGGTAGTTAGGTATGTACCTTTTACATGTAACTTACCGAGAGCCGTGCCCAGAAGTGCTAAGAGGATGAAGGCGCGCATGGTTAAGTTCAAGGTACTCAAGTTCTGTGCAGACTATGTTAGATGGACGATAGCTTCGCATTTTATATCAATATCTCTTATCATAACGTGTACGAAGATAATCTCAATGTGTTGTTAAGAAAACCCCATGTTATCATATCAGTCCTTCCGATATTTCTAAGTATAATCCAATTAAACTACCTATATTAACAGACAAGCTGGACTCACGGCTTTGCCTTGTGTGAATTAAAACACACGGTAAGTTGTACCTACGATAGGTAAATAAAAGTCAAACTTTCAAACTTTACACAGCCATTGATTTTTTTTACTAGTAAAGAACACCAGCATGGTCCCAAAAGATGCCATTACATTCACAACAACAATAATATTTGAACCTGCTGAGTGCTGCATTTCCATTGTCCCTTCCCTATCCCGTATCCGAAAACCACCAGCTCGGTCTTCTTGACGTTGTAGACCAGATTGTCCATCTGCGACATACCTTTCACAGCAACCTTTCAAATCTCCATTGCAGATGATTCGAGTTTTGTGGATCGCTTTTTATTTTTTGAAAGAGTCGTAAACCGACACTTTTTTCACTTCTGTACTAGTTACTTACAAAAATAGAAAAGCCTCTAGTGCAAGATCGAAAGGTTATTTATGCCCCACAAAAACTTACTTTCCTGTCCATTTAAAGACGGAAATCAAGAAACTAAGTCTTGTACAAAAGTTTATGTAATTACTATGTAGCAGATGTTTGCAAATGCAAGCTAAAGGGTAAATGGATCCTCATTTACCCTTTAGCTGAATTTCTTGCTTACGGTGGCTTAATCCGGCACTGCCACTGGTCTATCCATTGTCTGAATAATAATATGTAGTTCTCGTCACGCGTGGCAGCCAATCTCAATCGGCGCGGAAGATATTGTAGTGCACAAGTGTGCGCTCAGGCAAGAGAGAATGCACCTGCATTCTCTCTTGCCTCACTTTCATAGTCCGATGGGCCGGCAATCCGACACGACCGAAGAGAGATTAGGCGCAGAAACAACGGTTTAACGTGCTTTCCGGGCCAAGGGGGTGTTATATCGCCAAAAAATTGCGTTACACTATACAAACCGTGTATAGTTTAGCATTCTCAAAGTAATCGTATATTTTTTCGACTTGCGGCGTTCTATGAAAAATCACATGATCCTGTGCTCCTGTACAACATTATTGAGTCGTCAACGTCACCTGGCTTCAGTCCTCTCTTGATAAAGCGCTGTAAGCTTGTGATAAAGTCTATGTCTTACATTTCAGCCGCAGACCAAACTGAAATATAGTAAGCGATTGCGATGCGATGTACCTAAGTGCACAAACATTATTTCTTCCCGCGCGTGGGCTCCCATGGGAGTACCTGCTAGGTCTAGCTCATCAAGCTGTCTACTATAGTTGCCAGGAAAAAGGGATAAGCGCGCTCGTGCATGCTCTAACCCTGTGGTCGTTATGAAGGCGTTTAAGCAACTTTAAATAAAAACTACTAAAGACCTTTATGTATAATTATAATCTGGACGGGTTGCAAATGGCTAGGGCTACGGAAGTCAGGGACATAGGGGTGAAATTCAACACGGTGCTGACGTTTCGTGATCACATCATAAGCTGCTGCAAAAAGCTTATCGTAATTTAGGTTTTATGGTTCCGTATGGTACGTAATTTTACTAACATAAAAGCGATTATAGCTTTATATAATGCTTTGGTTAGATGTCAATTGGAATGTAATGCAATTATTTGGTCTCCACATGAATCTAAATATAGGTCAATGCTGGAGAAAGTACAAAACAAGTTTGTTAGGTATTTATACTTGCAATTTTATGGCATATAACCATTTCATACGCTTATGTACCCAAATCTATTTATTTTGGGTATGGTTGGGTATAACGAGCTGAGGGTCAGGAGGGATCTTACACTCGCCTCGTACATGTTCAAGGTACTTAAAGGGAAGGTACATAATGCGGACCTTTTAGGGAACATAGGTTTGTGTGTTCCGGATAGGTATGTGGGGCGACGTCGGCAGCCACGCTTGCTGGCGGAGCCGCGCACGCGGACCAATCTATTAGGTGAGACGCCACTGATGCGTGCACTCCGTACTCTCAACCTCATAGACGTTGATTTATTCCATTGTTCTCTGAGTGAGTTCACAAAAAATGCATTGTTTGTGATTTGTTACAAAATTTAATATTGTTAGTGTGTACACTATCGCATTAGGTAACCCTGTAAAGATAGTCGTAAGATGGAAAAGAAATAAATAAATAAAACAAATATTTTAATGATCGAATGCAACAAGTACAAATAAATGGCGTAAATTCATTAGGATTAAAAGTAAAAATGAGGGTACCGCAAGGCTCAATATTGGGCCCATTCCTTTTTCTAGTATATATAAATAATTTACCTCATTTACTGAAAAGTAGACCTCCAATGGTGTTATTTGTTGATGATACATCACTGATTTTTAAGTTTAACAGACGTGAACAAGAGTTTGACGACGTAAATAACGCTATACTTAAGATTCATAACTGGATCACTGTAAATAATTTGGTGTTAAATGAGAAGAAAACTAAATGCATAATATTCGCGTTACCGAATGTAAAAAGTAGCGAATGTAACATTGTATTGAACGGGAAGATACTAGAATTCGTCGAACAGACGATTTTTCTGGGGATTACGCTTGACTCGAATTTGTAATGGAGTCCTCACTTAACAGCACTTGCAGGGCGGCTAAGTTCAGCCGCTTACGCTGTTCGTAAAATCCGGCAAATAATAGACGTGGATACCGCGAGACTAGTCTATTTTAGTTACTTCCATAGCATCATGTCTTTCGGTATTCTGCTGTGGGGACGGGCTGCAGATATATTGACTGAATATTTATTCTGTAAAAGAGGGCCGTTAGAGCCATCTATAAGCTACGCAGACGCGAATCTCTAAGAGAATTGTTTAAACAAATTAACATCATGACGGTACCTTGTCAATATATTTATAAAAACATTATGTATGTTCGGAAAAACATACATCTTTTTAGTAAAATAAACGACAGACATAATGTTAATACTAGAAATAAGGACAAATTATATCAGCCACGTTTCAGATTGTCTAAAGTACGCACTTCTTTTATGGGGTACTGTGTAAAATGTTACAATAAAATACCACTTGACATTCTAATATTTAATGAGAAGAAATTTAAAACATGCATAAAATGCACACAATGTAAGCGAGCATGTTATAAGTTGGAAGAATATATTGTAGATAAAAATGCTTGGCTTAATGCTGGTCCTGCTCCACAGTCACTTGGGCTCACGAACTAAGATTTTAATGTTAGGAAGAGATGCCCCTCTAGGTCTTTAATTTTTTTTTTTTGGAAACTTAGTTACCTTGAATACTTTTTACTTGATTCTTTTATATAAATTAGAAGCATTATTTCAGTTTTTGTACCACCACATAGACTTTCTATTATAGTTAGTCAATGCGGTTATGGTTGGTTGTGGTGTTATGCTAATCCTAATCTTTAAGGTTTTAATTGTGTTTTTTTTTCTTTCATCTTTTTTATCTCTACATTGTATTCACATATAGAAGCAACAATTTGTTACACCACAACCATAGGGGCAAACAAATTGATTACCATGTTAAATTATTGTGGAAGCTGCAGAAGATTGTAAAATATCCTTGCTTTGTATAGATTCCATATGTTTGTGTTATATAATTGCATATCACATGTGTGAGTACTATGTAGATGTACTGTAAGACTACAATTTACATTTCGTTATCTTTCATTGACTTGAATGTGTCTTGGTGGCTGAGCGCACTCTAATGTTTTGCTGATGGTGGCTGGTGTGTCGGGTCATTTAGTTCCCTTCAATATGGTTGAGTTGAATGGTGCTGATCCATGCGTCATGTTCGTGAACGGGCGCTGTCAGTTGGGAATGTTCATCTCTTAGCTGCCACGGTTTATTTTAATTACTTTATTTATCATTGTTGATTTAATCTTTTACTCTGGACGCTCTTAATGTCCACGTCTTTCTACATCGTTCTCACATATATGTATAATCTCAACATGAATGATGTAACCAAGATTTTGTTACAATATTTTGATTTAAAACAGTGTCCATGGAGTTTCTTGCCCATTCTTCTCCATAGAGATCTTCGCTTTGGCATGTGCAACTACAGTACTTTCTCAAGCATGGACTTAGTATAATAAACTGGACTGAGCACTACACCAGAAAAACGTAACAAGAGAGATATTTATAACAGAGCTCTTTGTCTCTTTCTAATACGGTGACCAAGCATTTTTATAACAAAAAAGAAACTTCGTCTTGGCAGAGATAATTTGTGTCCGGTTAATACATCAACGGTTACTTAAAACAGTGAAATAATATAAATAATAGATAATAGAAGGCGCTAACGTCACCGTAAGACGTTATTAATGGAACGAAAATTTCGAGAGTTGTGAGCAGGGTGCGATGGTCTAATTGGTGAAGACGTCCGATGTACTGAATCGGAAGGTCGCAGGTTCAAACCCTGCTCGCACTAGAATTTTTCTTTCCATGTCAAAACAGTGAAATAATAATTTATGAGATAAAAAAATAAGAATTTCGTTGGGGACCATAGCCTTTCCATGCTCTTTTTTCGTTTGCTCTGTAGAATTGGTGTTTGGGTATTCAAATGAAGGGAATAAAACTAAGTGTGTGACAAACATTTATAAATTAAACATGGCTAAACTTAATTGTTTTGTGGAGTTTCTGCCTAAGTTTCTCAATGCATTACATTTCGCATGATGGAACATATTCTTAAAAATACGAATTAGCCAGTGATTTTACTATGTAGTTGAAATTCTTGTGGTTCTTCATCCGTTATATATTGGATAGAATATGGTGGACTAATTAGATGATTGATCAACCATTTTTGCCTTATTTCCTCTTTCGATGGAAAGCTGTAACAAACATAAGTAATGCTGTTTAAAAAATTCAGTACATCATTCTATAGAAATTCTTCAAGGTTTATTAAAAAAAATAACAGCTGTTTCCTACAAAAGCGCAATAACTACACGGTCAAAATGTATGGAACTGCTGATTTTTTTTTTGATACTCGGTTTTTCCATTACGATTTTTTCAGTATTATGGTATTTGGATTTGTGCCCGGTTGATGGCAATAGGGTCGCCCCCTTTTAAATGGGACATAAACATAACAGCTGTCGAAATGTGTGTGGTACACATTTGACTACCTTAGGGGGAAATACAGGCGTAAAACAATAAATCTGACAGCTTTAGCCACTAGCAAATAAAATAAAACTGCAGAATTACGGGTAAAAATATATTTAATTATTTATGTAGTACGCAATAAAATACATCTGCTTAGGTAGGTATATAGATTTCGTAGCACAATGTATGGTGGTTTCAAAATGTTGGCATTGTGCTACCGATTACTCGAAAGTACAAAAAACTAGTCATAGTGCGAAAGTAGGCATCGTGTTACGAAATCGGTACCTACATAACGCAAAAAAACGGAATTAACCTAGCATCTCTAAAAGAATTGTGATAAATAAATCCAATGAGATAAGTAGGTATTAGTGTAATCGACCTTGTAATTGTTTTAGCACTTTTGAAAACAAATCCTAGCAAATTTAAACTTCATCTTTATCTATAATTTAATGATGTTTAAATGATATAATATCGCAAAAAAACATAATTTCTATTGTTTCTGACGTGCACGTGTTATGAAACAAATATTCGTAATTTACACTTTGTTCGTACAAAGATTACCTATCTACTTTTATGACTATTTATTTATATTATACTATTAAATTCCTAAAATCGATAACATTACCAACAACCACCAAAACTTTACATTTAATGAGATTTTTAATTTTAAGATAAAAAAAATATTTTTGTCTTTATCACCAACACTTATGACTTAGCTGCTAACGTTGGCGACAATCCAGTTGCTATATTGAGAAACGCGAGCACTGACTCCAGGGTAGAAAGAATCTGCGCATCCGAAGCCCCAGGAGGTTACACCGATGACGATATTTCCAGTTTGAGCGAGAGGACCACCAGAGTCTCCCTGGCAGGCATCCCTCCCACCCTGGTTCAAGATACCGGAGCAAATCATGCCTTCGTTGATGTCAGGAGAGTTCTGGTAACCGGGCTGTGTCTTCAGGTAAGCGTAACGCTGGGCACACAGCTGTTGGTTGATGACGTTGACGTTAACGTGCCTGAGCCGATCGGAACTGGGGCCACCGTACTGAAAATAACAATAAATCTGTATAGTGATATTATAAAGCTGAAGAGTTTGTTTTTTTGGTTGAACGCACTAATCTCAGGAGCTACTGGTTAGAATTGAAAAATTCTTTAGTGTTTGATAGCAGATTTATCGAGGTAGGCTATACACTATAACCAAAAGTAGCGGAGCATAAATGAATAATGTTGAAAAAACGGGGAAAATGTATTCCTTTTGAGGAAATCATCCAGTTTATGCAGCGCACGCAATGGAAGGTTCGGTTAAACGGGATGATTCCCACCAAATCATCTGTCAACAAGGTAGGAATGAAGCTATTTGACTAGGCGCAGAAACGGATACGTTCGCAAGCGACGGTACGGAGCCGATCGCATAAGTCGACATCCTGTCGGACGCGATTGGCTATCACCGTATCCGCTCGTATCCTTTCCGAACCGGTGCGATGCGAGCCGTTTGGTGGAAATCATCCTTTATGCAACAATCATGTATGACGGAATTGTTCCTCATAAAAAAAGGGCCGCGATTTGAACATGGTATCCAAATATATACGTTCAAATTTCAAATTTATTTATTAAATCAAATAACAATGTTAATATTATAATAGTGACATCTATAAGTGCACTTGACTTAATGCTAGTTAACAAAACAGGTAGGTGTTGCAACCAGCACCCTTACTAAGTTATGAAATAACTTGTGTTACGTTATTCATCATAAGTATTTAATTTTGAACAAAATTGACCTTAGGAGATATCACAGTTTTAAAATAACTCCGCAGCAAAATAATGATCAAAATCGCTCACTCTCTCGTAAGTGACGCAGACGCGGTCAGCTAGTATTAAAATAAAATGGTGAATGTAATTAGTTTAATTTCAGTGGTCAACTGGCTTCGATACACTGAAAGAGTAATAGAAACAAAAAAAAAGTACCTGGAGTGCGCCCCATCCAACTTGTGTAACTGTAGCTCCGTCTGGAACATTGTAATTGGCACTAGCGATGCTAGCAGTCTGCACCGTGCTAGAGAACTCTGCTGGGGTGCCGAGGCGTACGACGGCGACATCGTTGTTCAGGATGGAGTGAATGTACTGCGGGTGCATGACAATACTGCTGATAGTGTGTACCCGGCCGCCGCTTTGTGCCAGCGAGGTGCCGAGAACTACACGCCATTGCCATTGTGGGTCGCCACTGTAATTATTTTAATAAATTAATTATCATAATTGCATAATTTGTACAATATTACGTATTAATATCAATCTGTTTTAAGTCAAGAGATCAATGAGGTTATATTGCGCTTCTACATCTTCCTCGTCTTTCCTAACTGCTGAGTTTCGCGACTAACACGACGGCGACGCCTATCCAAGTTATTAGGTTCTCCGCAGTATGGACCGGTCGGTACATTTTGCTTTCAAAAGCCTTCTTTATTGCGTCTGATACATTTGTGAATATTATAATGGGTGTTTCTTTACTTACTAGAAGCAGTGTGCAGCGGAGAGCACCGCGGTAGAGGTGATCAGAGATCCTCCACAGGCCTGTGACCAGAAGCCTAACGGCGACGACGTCCACTGCATGTTGGACATGTACGGATAGGTCTCGATGGTGGTAGTGGAGCCACCGACGATGCGGCTCGCATTTCTAGGGACCGCTATAAAGATTTCATTTAATTAAACGGTCACAGTAAAATTAGGCTTTCAAAGTAAAAAAAAGAATTTTTCAAATCCGACTGGTAGTTCCTGAGATATTCTTTGGTAACGAGTACCAATTTAAAAATAAATAAATTGAAAGGTTCATAGTATGTACAAACTTAAAACAAAACTAAATATGTCTTACCAAAGGCAGCTCCCAAAAGGGCTAAGAGGATGATAACACGCATAGCTCAAGTTCAAGACACCAAAAGTACTGAGTTATCTGGACGATAACTTCGTATTTTATGTATTACACTATATTATAATATATAATATTTGTCAAGTATGCCTATAATTCGATGATAATCACTTGTATTTAGGAATCCCCAAATCGTAAGTAGGTACTTAGTTATTTTCACCTATCTGTTTTTATCGAAGTTTTTAATGATGATTGTGTTATTTTTGTACAAAAACTGTCGATAACTTATCATAAAATTGTATACCTACATAAACAATTGGTGACAATGCTCAACCTAAGTCATGATTCTTAGAAATTAAAATAGAATTTGTTGAAATGAACAAAAGAAGGAAGATTGTTCGGAATAGATCTACTACCTAAATATTTTTTTTTTTGGGATTTCATTAGATAGTCAGATCTCATGGAAATTTCACATAAATAAAATCCGTAACAAAATTAACAGGTATGTTTACACTCTTTAGCGTCTTACACGAATATCCAGCCAAAAAATAGCTTTACAAGCTTATCTATCATGGACATGTAGCCTCCAACCTTCGATATGGTATTCTGTTATGGGGAGGCTCAGTAGAATTGAATAGAGTATTCCTGGCTCAAAATAATTCGCGCACTTTGTAACGTGGATTCATTAACTTCATGCAAACCATTGTCCCAAAAGCTAAATCTACTAGCACTACCGTCCTTAATTAATATTTGAGTATTGTATTTTCATCAAAACTCATCAGTACCTATACAAATGCTTTGGTGACTATTATAATTTTAATAGGCGGTATGCCAACAGCTTTCCATTGCCAAACATAAAAACAGATCTGTATAAAAAGAAACTGTTGCCCCATGTCCATTAAATTATTTAACAAATTACCTTGTGAACTGAAAGACCTACCCATTACATTATTTCGAAAAAAAAAAATGTATGCCTGGTTAGTCAATAAATGTTTTATATGGCCCAGGAATACCTTAGTTGTAAGAATAGAAATTTATTGTAACACCTCACTATGTACCTATTCTAGTGCAATAATAGCTAGTTAAGTTACTATATCATGAAAACGAAAAAGAGTACCAAAAGGTACCTATGTATGTATAGTTATGTCACCCATTCCGTTTCATTGTTATTAAAAGCTTTTATTTTATGTTTCGTATCCCAGAAATAGTTAATAAAAGGATCCTTATTGTTATATTGTGTAATGTAACAATTATGTACCATCTATCTACCCATATTATGCGAATAAATTATTTGATTTGATTGATTAGATTTGATTTGGGAAGGTTGAATCTGTGTGCCTGCCGATGCCATCGTAGCTCTTTAACGAATGGATCAATTTTGATGAGGATTTTTCTGTTTAAAAGCTGAACTGTCACCTGATCGAGATGGTTCTTAGCTATAATTTATACTCGTAAAGATCTGTTCAGGTGTTTGAAGATCAAGAGCTCAATTCCTGCTAGCCACCAAGCAACATCTCCCCCAGTAGTTTCTGACGTGGTTATTTAGACAGTAGGCGTTAGATCTCCTTTTACGTAGTGTTCTAAGAGTTGTGCATAATAAAGAGTGTATGAAAAAAAGTTTATTCCAATTTCAAAATTTTGTTTTTCAAAACAATAATCCCTTTTTCAGTTTGTGAATTTTTACTTACTTTAAAAGGTTATCAGGCAACTAAAACTAACTTCTCGTTATTTTTAGTAGAAAAAATTATCTATGTCGCATAATCCTGCCTTATTGTGTCGAATGTAAAAGTTACGTCCAAAGAGATTAAAATTATACTATATAATTTAATGTCTTCGGTTACGTCTCACAGCGATTAAACGTGAGTCGACCGTCTAAAGAACCTGGACTCGATAGGTACCAAGAGACAGGTTCCGTTCAGAGAAGGCAAGGTTCTGGGAGAAAACGTTGCATACAACCACGAGACGACCGCTTTTTAGTTACTCAGGCGCTGAGGAACCGGAAATGCAATTGCACGGAAATCTTGAAGAGGTACGAGGAGCACAATGGACTGTGAGGAAAATTGTTTCAGCGGCTGATATACGCAGTCGACGAGCAGCGCGGGCCCCCAAGTAAGTCCGTGAGCTCCGGATTGCTCGATTGAGGTTCGCTAGAAATTACCCATCCTGGACACTAGATAACAGGAGTAGCGTACTCCTCTCCGATGAGGCTCGAATTTGTCTGCATGGTGAGGACCGACGTGGGTGATTGTTACGAAGACCAGGGGAACGCTATGCCAACGTGTTTTGAGGAAATCACCCCTTATGGTGGAGGGTTCGTTATGTTTTAGGCGGGCGTAACTTCCAGCTATCGTACCGAGATAGTATTCATTGAAATGGCTCACTAAATGCGCAAAGGTACATAATAGAAATCCTTTGTCAACATGCACAACCCGCACTGACTGTAATTGGTGAAGATGCCATTTACACGGCGCAGATCATTGGACCCCACTGATTCGACCCCACCAATGGACATCTATTATTCAGAAAGCAAGGAGAAGGAGCCACGGTCTTCAACAGAGCATTACCCACCGGATATGGAATATCGCCCGATCAAATTAGTTAAGAATACCATCATTGTGCAAATAAAGGCTTTAATTCAGGATTAAACCGAATTTTATTGGGTTTAATTTGCATGGACAACAATCCAACTGATAAAATAGGAAACGCAAGCACTGACTCCAGGGTAGAATGGCTGAGTGCATTCGTGGCCCCAGGAGATTACACCCACGATAATGTCGCCGAAGTGAGCGAGGGGACCACCAGGGTCGTCTCCGCAATCGTCCTTATCGCCGACGACGTCTAAGATACCGGTGCACACCATGTCATCGGTGATTTGGGGAGCGTCTTCGTAATCAGGCTGATTTTCAGATAACCATATTGCTCAGTACACAGCTGTTGGTTGATGACGTTGACGTGAACGTGCATGAGCTGCTCGGAAAATGGACTCCCGTGCTGAAAATAGGCACAAATGAATGTTAAAGTTATATTATTTTAACTTAAAACTGTTTTCTTATTAGTAATTTGATTTCAAAACAATTCGTTTTATTTGGATAAAATTAAGGTGGTGGCTTGACACGAATTTGATTTCGAATTAGTAGTTAAATGCTAACCCAGAGGCTGCTTCATCCAAGGTATGTAACATTGGCGCCATCATATTAAATATATAGGATAGTTTTGGACCCGATAGGTGGCACCGTGCGAAGTAGGAGTTCGTGGGAGTTCATAAAAATTTGAAATCTCCTCGTGAATTATACCCATCATGATTTTGAATACTATTATCCACATTCAGGGCACGGGCGTATTGGCCGTTGGCATACAAAAATTTGGATCATATTTAGGCCAGGGCCCATCGTGCTAGGCCGGTTCACTTATATGCTTCGTTAACGGTGTCGGATATTGACATTATAGTTTTTACTAACTCGAAATGCTTTTTGCTTATTGTTCACATGTTCTAAAATGTCGTCGTGCCATTTATTTTTGTTCGGTGTCTATCTCCACTCAAAAGCCAATATGTTAGTATTATATAATTGCATATCACATGTGTGAGTACTATGTACTGTAAAGCTACAACTTAAATTTTGTTATCTTTCATTGACTTGAATGTGCCTTGGTAGCTGAGATAATGTCATGTGCACTCAAATGTCTCGCTGTATGTCGGGTTATTTAGTTCCCTTCAAAATGGTTGAGTTGAATGAAGCTGATCCATGCGTCATGTTCGTGAACGGGTGCTGTCAGTTGGGACTGGTCATCTCATAGCTGCCACGGTTTATTTTAATTTGTTTTTTTTCTCATTGTTGATTTAATCTTTTACTCTGGACGCTCTTAATGTGCACGTCTTTCTACATCGTTCTCACATATATGTATAATCTCAACGTGAATGATGTAACCAATATTTTGTAAAAAATATTTTGATTTAAAAGAGTGTCCATGGAGTTTCTTGCCCATTCTTCTCCATAGAGATCTACGCTTTGGAATGTGCAACTACAGTACTTTCTCAAGTTATTATGCCTTGTGACACATTTGAAGTTTCTGCCATCGATGCGCTAAGAAGAATGATATCTTGAATATTTTAGTAAACTTTCGGTTGTAGATTACCTATGTCAAGGGTAGAACAAGTTATACATACATTATTGTGTCCGTGATGGATTAATGCTGTACGAACCTGTTTTGCAGTTGAACAAATGTATGTCCTAAAGTTTCTAAACATCAATAGCCCTAGATAAAAGTATCTGTTGATTAAATGTCCAAGTAAGTAATTTACTACGGTGCTTTTTTTTTTTTTTTCGGATACGATATCATCAAATGACCCCCCCACTCTGGGCGGAGCGGAAGGGAGTGTCTGACTTGTACTGACTAAAACCCATCCATGTTCCTTCATTGCCCTTTGTGCTCCAGGGCCACGGTATCTCTTTCGAACGGTCCCGCAGCCCTGGCAGGCGTCGGCCCATGCGGACCCCTACTATTTACTACGGTGCTTCTTCAAAGATGTAGAGCTGTAACATGATTGCTTTAATGAAAGGTATATACTTTCTGTCGTAAACGTCATTAGATTGATTAAAATTAACATTTATATTCGTGTATTTATTTTAATATTGCGAAAGTAAAATAAGTTCCATACAATTATTGACATACAAAGTTAGTGCTTAATTGACAAAACTATTGAGATCAAATCCCTTTGAAATTTAGTTTTCGGTGTTTCTCAACTAACATTGTTATTATAATAATGTCATGATTATAAATGTTTATTACAAACACTTTTTAGGTGGTTAAGAAAACTTGTAAAAACTGGTTTGTCTTCACTTAGCTTGCATTGGCAACAATCCAGTTGCTATAATGAGAAACGCGAGCACTGACACCAGGGTAGAAGGGATCGGCGCATTCAAAGCCCCAGGAGGTTACACCGACGATGATGTCGCCGAAGTGAGCAAGGGGACCACCAGAGTCGCCTCCGCAAGCGTCCTTGCCGCCGACGTCCAAGATACCGGCGCACACCATGCCACTGGTGACGTCTGGATAGTCCTCATAATCCGGCTGAGTCCTTAGGTAAGCGTAACGCTCAGCACACAGCTGCTGGTTGATAACGTTGACGTGAACGTGCATGAGCTGCTCAGATCCGGGGCCCCCATACTGAAATAAATAAGTATAGTAAGTAAAAACTTAAGTCTTGTACAGATGTTAATCAATCTCAATACAATTTCAAATCCATTAAAAATATCTGCCGAAAACCCCGAAATAATAATCAGCCACTCCATACTGAGAACTGCAGATAGTTTTTACGCGACTTCAGGGTTGGCCTGTAGTTAAAGATATTATTATATTCCTTATCCAGGGTTTTCAGTTGTTTCAACTACACCTTGTCGATAGCGTGGCTAACCTGCAGATAGACGCAAGGTGATGAGCGCAGAGATGGGGGGGAGGTGTGAAATGAATAAATACGTGAGTGCCCTTGACTAGCAGCTTGGTTGAACATTTTGCTATAGTACTCTTTAAGAGTATGGAAGACACTGCTGCCAGCTCTGATGATATTTATGATATCCAAGAGAATATTCACACGAAAACAGAAAATATTAAAGTAATTTGAATGCGTACATAGAGTCTACCCCATCCAACGTGTGTGACAGTTGCGCCGTCATCCAGGTTGTAGTTGGGTCCGGCGATTCTGGCTGTCTGGATACGGTCTGAGAACACGGCGGGGTTGTTGAGACGGACGATAGCGACGTCGTTGTCCAGGGTCTCGTGAACGTACTGCGGGTGCATGATAATGCGGCCGATAGTGTGGACGGTGCCGCCGCTGTTTGCCAACGAGGTACCCAGAACTATACGCCACTGCCAGCGGTCACCACTGCAAACCATTAGATTTTATTAATTAAAATGGTAACCTCAGTTATTCCACTTTATTGCTTTGTAGGATGTTTACGGAGAGACATACACCGTTTAAGTTGGTTGCGCAGAACATTGATTTGCCAGCCACGCCTTCGTTTGTAGCATTTTCATACAAAGCACAGCTAAGCAGAGTAACTTAGCGGTTTTACTTTAAGTTAATGATAAAAAAGTTGCAGTATCGCCTTAATTTTAAAGATTGGAGTTCTATGCGTTCCCTTGAGATAAAGTGGGTAAGAAAGCGTTATTTCCTGCTCTAGGTAGCAACCTTGTGGTTTTTGTTAATGGGTATGTATGTAAGCATAAAATGGGTTATTGGGCGTTGTCATACTTACTAGAAGCAGTGTGCAGCGGAGAGCACCGCGGTGGATGTTATCAGAGAACCTCCACATGACTGGCCCCACCAGAGGCCTGACGTGGAGACCTGTACGTTGGACATGTAGGGGTAGGTCTCCACGTTGGTAGCGGAGCCACCGACAATGCGGTTCGGGCTCCTTGGGACCGCTGTAAAAAGATTGAGAAATATCACTTTTTCACGTCGCTCCTACGACCCGTGTATTAAGGTATTATAAGTTCATCTATCTTCTGGACAATGACCAGCAGTTCTGTAGGTAAGGGAAGTCGCAATTCCGATGCACATCCCTAATGCAATAGCAAACATACGTCCGTTGCGATCACAATGATCGCCGACCATAGGACACGGTAGTTTAACGTAAACCAGTACTAATAATTAAGTTTATAGATATTACATCTATTAACAAAAAAGTTGATAGGACAAGTCTCAAATAGTGAACTGAATAGGTCTTACCAAGGGCGGACCCCAGAAGGACTAAGAGGATGATGACACGCATAGTTCAAGTTCAAGATACTACTGTACGGTACTGAGCTAGATGTAGGAAACTTTTGTATTTTATACTAATATCTTTATCATGTTTATCTATACCAAATTCAAAGATAATCACTATTTTTGTAAATTTAGGAAACCCCAAATCGTAAGATATTTCCTCCTATCTTCGGTTTTAGGTTTTAAAATTAATTATCTATAATGACCTGTTTCTTGTTATCCTTAGATACCAAACCATTAATAAAAATTAAACTCCAATCTCAAACACTGTGCATTATAAACTGAGGGAGCGAACCGGGGTGCTTATGTCCAGTTGTGGACATAGGTGATATAGACCGGGTACCTACATAACAAAAAGAAAATGCAATTGCTTTGCTAAGTACATTATGATCACAGATATAGATGGACTTATGATATATTATAATTATAAGGTCTATCTTTTCATACACGAAATATTTTAAGAGTAACTTCTTATTCTTCTTCTTTTTTAAGAATAATTAGTAAAGAGGAAATTAAAACGAAAAAAAAATGTTATCCAAGTCTTTTTGCCAAATTATTATAATTCTAAAATTTCTTGAGACATTTTGCATAAAACCTTTACTTCCTATAATATTCTATGAATGAGACGCGCCCCGGACCCGCGCTGCGCCGACGGCAGACGCGGCGACGGGCGGCATCCATCTTGTTTATTCTATGCTGGGCAGTATGTGAGGTTGTGTTCGTAGGTCATGACACCGTGCGATTGCGCAAGAATGGTAGTCATTTCGCGTGACGCGTCCTGACGGTTATCGCACTCAAACTCCACAGTAGTCAGAGTGAGTCTGGACGCAAACACCTGCCGTGACCTGCTCTTACATGGGCCGTAACAATATCGCTGGTGAAATGTAGTGGTCGTTCGAAAATATCCCCATAGCTTGAGAAGGCTGAATGGGTTAGCGGTGCCACCAGTGACCTTTGACAGCACAGTGATTCCGTTTAGCTCTGACGTTAAGGATCTGGGTTTGCATGTTGACACTTGCCTTGACTGGCGTAAGCAGGTCGCGATTGTGAGCAAGAAAGTCACCGGAAGGTTGCGGTCGTTTTATCGGTTGAAAAATGTTCTCCTTGTACAGCCCCTAATCTTCCTCATAATTGACTATGGTGATGTGTGCTACTACGACCTGAATGCAGATCTGCTCAATAAACTTGACCGACTTCTTAATAACTGCATTCGATTCGTCTTCAATCTCCGCAAGTATGGTCATGTATCTACGCATAGATCGCTTTTAAGATGGCTGCCCATCCGGCAGCGCAGAAAATTGAGGGCTTTGACAACCCTGTCTTCTCTTCTTCACAAACCCACTTCTCTTTCTTATCTGACGTCTAATTGTCAATATTTAGGCTCTGCGCACAGCAAGAATCTTCGTTCCACTAATAATTGTTTTTTACGATGTCCTTCTCACCGCTCTGGTTTTATAAAATCTTCTTTCTTTGTCCAGGCGGTTTTCCTCTGGAATGCGCTCCCTCAGAGTATCAGGACGGTGACCAGTCAGATCACTTTCAAAGTGAAAGTTCGGGAACATAATATACACAAGAAGTTGGCAGATTCGTCTCAGAACTAAGTTGTTGTAGTTTTTCTTGTTTATCTATCTTAACTTTATGAAGTTTAATATATGTATGTAATAAGTATTTATTCTTATATGTTTTAGTTATAAATATTTTCTATGCTTTTTTTTTCTGTTATTGCACCTACTATATATTGTCTCTGCATCACCCTAAGGTAGACTGGTAGAAAATGCCTATTAAGAAAGAAAATGCATTAAGTCCGCCTTTGTACACACGCCAGCACATTAAGTTCGACACCCAACATACCCTTAACTACGCTACATTCAATACAGAGAATCGTCGGAAAGGGACTAAGCAAGCTAGGGGGTAAGCATCGTGGCATCGGCCAATCACAGCGGTAGCGTTTAATGCTTTGCACTTACACACACAGTCGCACTTACACACAGCAACGCACTTTTTTGCATCGTGTTGTTCCCAAATATCGCTCGGCTGGGATTCAAGATCAAGTGTGTGAAGTAATATTTATGGCGCTACAATTATCGCCACAACAGTGGCAGCTGATATTGTTGTTACACTATTTTTTTTGGAATTTTTAAATATTTGTTACTATTACGCGTTCCTTATATTTATTGATTAAAGATAATTCCTTATGGTATATGTAATTGTTAATACTTTACAATGTTGTAGCTTAGTTACTGTTTACAGTTCTAACTATTTACACAAAATAACTCTAGCTTGAGCATATTTGTCTTTAAGTAGTAGTTAAGTTTTATTTACCGTAGTTGATTATAGGAAGTTGTCAATTTTTATTATTTTATGATTTTAAACTGTTCTTGGCTCCTAAGACAACTTATGATTTTGTTTAGATTTTGATAAGTGGGTCTTTTTACACTTAAGACTGATCTCGTTTCGTGTCGGGTAGTTTCAGAAACACATTTTGTCCGATTGAAATTATTATAAAAAATATTAGCTCCCTTTTTTAATCGGATTTTGTTACCAATTTCAAACTTTTTTTTTGCACGGAACCCTAATTCCTTTTCTGAAATAAAAGTAACCTATGTTAGACCTTATAACATTAGCTATCTACCAGTAAAAGTCCCGTCAAAATCAGTCTGATCTGAACAAACCTCGCGCACTTTTTTGATGTCACTGAATAAAGGAATTCTACGCAGACAAAGCGTCTCCTCGCGCGTGCTCAAGGATGCGCGAGCGCTCAATCATATACTTAATTAAAGGCAACACAGATAGTCTATTTAGTGACATCAATAAAGTGCGAGAGGGTTTGTTCCGGTTGGTGCCAACGGAGGTTTTGACAAATTTACATTCCTAATATTAGTTAAGAGAAATAATATATTTTCCCAGGCTTTCAACTACGCCTGTTGAAAATCGTCGATTGTTGTGACAAAAAGAAGTCACAAACAAACACGGTTTATCAATTTTTTAAGAGAAGTATTAGGATTTAAATGATTACACAATGCAGGTCTTAGATGAGAATCGCAAGCATGCGCTGTCATTCAAGAATCACAAAGGCAGCATTCGAGGACAATTGGGAATTCTCCTGGATGGTGCGCGCGTTTACTAACTTACTTGTGTATCAAGCAGCCAGACCCGGAACAGTTGGACAAATATTAGTTCTCTGCGGGAACGAACCCGCGACACAGCGCAGCAACCAATCGCTCAACCACTGTGCCAACCATGCCGTCTTTTCATCCAGTTTATAGTTAGGTCTAGTTATCTATTTGTCTAAGCTGCTTAGCACCAATCAATGTGCTTCACGAAATTGTAAAACTGAAAAGTAGACACTTATATGCCAGTGCGAATGGAAGAAAACATTTGTGGCTTATTTTTTTTTCAAAATTTTAATTTTATTACCTATTTTCAACTTTTTTATTTAATTTTATGAGTAAAATCTAAAACATTACTTTTATACTCTTAAACATACATTTTCTTCAATAGTTAACGTTGTTAAAACGCTATTAAATAACTTTTAATAATAGACGTATTAGTGCACAAATGCAGCGCAAATAGAAAAATTATCCAACTATAACAATCATTATGCGACGAACTCAACTCGCTTACAAAATAATATTATTAAATTACCTACATGATACCTACGTATAGGTATCATTGGCGGTGCTTCTATACCATACGGTCTGCGCGTGAGAGAGACGAAGTAACAACAATATATCGGACCCTCTCGCACGATTCGCAGCGTTCAACTTCTAATAGTTCAAAGTCCAAACAGTCCAGCTTGATGAGAGGCCGTGTGTACAGTTTTTACTTGTGCATAAAGTTTTAATAAATAAATAAAATAAAATACACCTCTGCCTATCTCTTTAGGAAATGCAGGTGTGAAAAGATAAAAATAAACCAACGTATGAACGTAGGTAGACTTCATAACTCGATCTAGTCTTATTTTAATAGATTTATCGCTTACAATAATAATAAATGTGAATTTAAATAACAATACAAGAAGATGTACGTTAAATAAATTCTCTCCTTAAAACTTTACGAAAAGGAACCTAGGTGCGATAAAACAATTCTACAGCATCTACCTACCTACACATCTGTAAACTAATAAACAGCTGATGTGAGCAATTCGAATGTCGACTATGGAGAATGAGCGTCGAAATTCGAATATCCTTCAGCTGTTTTTTGGTTGTTTCTACCTACTCGTACTACAGATGTGCACTGTCGGTGCTTAGCGTGGATTGATTTGAACAATCGTACTAGTGATACGCGGACTGGACGTGACATACCTACTTATCTGGTTCAGATACACGCTGTTTCCGAGAATTTCCTTATCCGAAGGAATTTATTCATCCGTAGGTGAATGATGTTTCATCGAGGATGTCATCCTCAATTCTTGCTGAAACTCATTGCCTGCCTCCGCCTGCAGTTGGTGGTATGTAGACTCCATAGTCCTGGTGCCGCTGTACAGCACCTAAGATAGTCTGCAGATATGGTCTTCTCCCATAACGCTCCAGGAAGAGGGCCTGTGCCCTGAGGAAAATATTTTATCATTCCCTGTAGCACACCACCATGTTCTGGTAATCCTGGTTCGTATACCTGTAGTTCGGCATTGTTGCGCAACCGTCCGTTTGTTTGCTAAGGCGCGTGCGCAGCTTTACGCGTACCGAGCGGGACTGAAGAGGCGTTGTGGCACAGTATAAATATATAGGTACAGTATTGTGACTCGGCCCTGTCCTTGAAATAATTACCTACAGCCAGGCGGTACGTTCGCAAGCGACAGGGCTGCCGCGATTACTGTATTTTAATTTCATATACTTAGTTGAGTTTCTTTTTAGTTTTGTGATTGTAAATATTATATTTTTTATTTAAAAAAATGAAGTTAGTTGTGAATGAAATAAAAAAGTGTTAAAAATTATAAATTCGAGACTTTTTTTAACGCGAGCGTAGGTACCTAAATAAAAAAAAAAGTGCCTCAAGAGTCACTTTTTTCACCCTATACACTTATTTATTAATTAATCCAGGTATTTTACTTGGTGGAAAAGCGAAATACTTACCTATTAAAAAATAAACAAATTACGTATCTACTAGTAGCTATATATAAATTATTTTATTGTCTCACAATTCGGAGTATCCAGGTAATTTTAAAAATGTTATCTCTGGATGCGTTGTTGAAGAATTCAAGCAACCAAATACAGCACAATATAGTCTATTATAACTCTTTGCCATATTTAGTAAATACTTACTCTTATTTCAATCAAATATTCTCAAATCGCACGCTTACTGCTTACAAAACCATCAAAACATTGTTCGTCAGTGTAGCACATTCGTGACTTTTTGGGTACCAAGTGGGTACCAAACTCGAGGCGTGTAGGTATGACTCGCTTTCCGAGAGTTTGTATGAAGATACAGTACTATATATATTATTACCGTGGTTGTGGGCAGGAGCACGGCTCTCTATTGTTTGGGTAAAAGCCGCGCCTTTGATCTAACCGCGCCGCCTGCTCCAATAACAGTAGGTAAATACGACGTAGTTTACTACGTCGTATTTACTAGCGTAATGGATGTTGAAAAATGAGGAGCCAGTATTTATTTTGTGGGTCAAGTAATTTTCAATTATTTATTTTTATAAAAATATAGGTACTTATGTTTTTTTTCCCTTGGTTTGTTATAAATATGTTATAAATGGTTTCGTTATAACCGTTAGGTGATTCTCTGAAAATATTTCGTGTATGAATAGTTAGACCTATATAAACAAGAGCATTAGGATCGGGTGATATGGATATGGATGGAAATACACATTCATTGCGTAAAAAAAGTTTTTATTAAAAACATATTTAATAGTTTAGAAATGGTAAAATGTCTTTAGTTTGCGTTTGCAACGATCCAGTTGCTAAACTGAGAAACACGAGCAGAGACACTAGGGTAGAAGGGATCGCCGCAATCGTAGCTCCAGGAAATTACTCCGACGACGATATCGCCGAAGTGAGCGAGGGGACCGCCAGAGTCTCCTGTGCAAGTGTCCTTTCCACCCTGGCCCATGACACCGGCGCACAACATGCTACTAGTGACGTCAGGTATGTCCTCGTAAAAATGGTCGGTCGTCTTCAGGTAAGCATAACGCTCAGCACACAGCTCGTGGTTGACGATATTTACGTCAACGTGCATGAGCACATCCGAAGATTCCGGCTCATCTGACTGAAAACAAAAACAATAAATATAATTTTATTTTGTCGTTACTATTACATTATCTGTGGTATTTTCAATGAATCTGTAGTAGAGTCAC
This sequence comes from Noctua janthe, assembly GCA_910589295.1. Classification (NCBI taxonomy): domain Eukaryota; kingdom Metazoa; phylum Arthropoda; class Insecta; order Lepidoptera; family Noctuidae; genus Noctua; species Noctua janthe. Next base: position 9,905,201 of record OU342561.1, read on the forward strand.
AGTATTAGTTTAAATACAGAATTGATACGTACCGAGAGTCTGCCCCATCCTACGTACGTGACATTGGCGCCATCAGCAATAATATAGTTTGGTCCAGGAATTCTAGCGACCTGGACTCTACTAGAGAACACAGCCGGGTTGATGAGGCGGACCATTGCCACGTCATTGTTGTATCCGTCGTGATTGTACTCCGGGTGCATGATAATCTGTCTGATACGGTGAATGGAGCCACCGCTGTGTGAATACGAGCTGCCGAGTACTACACGATAAACCACATCTTCTTCGTCACTGTAAACAATAAAAAAATTGACGACTGCCTTGCTAAATGTTACTTGCTATTTTATTAAAACTTGACTTACTAAAAGCAGTGTGCGGCGGAGAGCACCGCGGTGGAGGTGAGCAGAGATCCTCCACATCCGTGGCGCCACCAGGCTCCAGCAAAGATGTATTGCATGTTGGACATGTACGGGTATGTCTCAACAGTAGTAGCGGAGCCCCCAACGATGCGGTTTACACTTCTGCCGCTCCTGGGCACAGCTTTAAAATAAACAGTTTTGTGTTACATTTCAGTCGGTCAAATCATGTTTCTTATCAATGAAATGATTGAATAATAAAAAACATTTTTAACACTCTGAAATATGAGTGTAACGTAATTTTATTTTGTGTTCCTCTCAGCAAGTCCGTTTAATTGATATCCATATCATGGGGGTACCTACATAAAAAATAACTAGTCCGCCATCTTTGGTAGTTCGCCATATTAGATTTAGAATGTCTTCACTTCACTAACCATACATTTTCATCCAAACTAAAAGTGTATGCAAAATTTCACCTTAATCAGTTTGGGACTTTGGGATGACTGTTTTAAAATTCAGTTGCAAAATTTGACTTAACCAAACATAGTGACATTGTAAATTAAATAAAAGCTTATAACAAAGAAACAAACATACAAACATTGCAAGTAAAATAAAAAGCTTGTAAACTTACCAAGGGCAGAGCCCAAAACAGCTAAGAGGATAATAATACGCATGATCCAAGTCTAAGATACCCAAGAACCTACTGAGCCCAGATTTAAGAAATGTACGTATTTTATACAGAAATATTGTTTTATCTATTTCTTAATCTGTGGTGATAAATATAAAACCTGGATAGTGATAACATAAATAAAAATAAAATTTTCCACCTACTAAAAATGAATGTATCTGAATGAAAATATTTTTGAAATATGTGTGACTTATATTCTGTCTGCTTTTTCAGTGTTCCGTTCCAAAATGCAAGTGGTAAAACTGAACCCTTATAGTTCGACTTCTAACTGAGACTTCTTCTCTCTGAGAACTCAGTGTTGTATGTTTCAACACTTTCAACCAAACGATGAAGTGGTTAACGCGAGCCAGCGTTGGATTTACAGAGGCTAGTAGCAAATAGACTTCGAGTGCGTATCTCACGTACATGAACTGTTTGAGGAACCTGATAACACAGACTTCTAACTAAGTCCGGACAATCAAAATGATTGCGGCACACATTGTACAGAGTCATAACTTCCAGAACTTTCCGTCTTGACTTTAAGGTCAGAAGATCATACTTTTTAAGAAGTAAGTGGTACGACATTTTCTTCCGACAACATCTAAAATTCATAGCCCGAAGGTATTTACGTTGTACTAGTCTTCTAATCTTTCACTATATTTTGTATAAAAAGGGTTCCAAATAGGTACTGCAAACTCTAACTGTGCAAAAAAGTATAAGGTCGACGAAAATCCCTGGATGATCTTATAAGAAAACCAAACATTTGGTAGACCTTGTTAACAATTTTTTCTATGTGAACATCCAGATGGAGCTTCGAATCTAGCAGAACACTACATAGGACTTAAACATAAGTGGCGAAATATGGGTGTACTATTAGAAACACCTTCGCCCAACCCTTCGGGGATTACAGACGTGATGTTATGTTAATTAGGGTTCCGTGCAAAAAATCAAAACCCTTGAAATTGTAAAATCTCAATCTGGTAATCTCGTAGTGTATGTACTGTGTACATACGTATCTTTGAAGGGTGTTTAGATAGAAAATGTATAAGTACCTGGGTACCCCATCCAACGTGTGTGACAGTGGCGCCGTCAGCCAGATTGTAGGTGGGACCAGCGATGCTGGCGACTTGGATTCTATTGGAGAACACAGCCGGGTTGTTGAGGAGGACGATTGCGACGTCGTACAGAGTTACTGCTTAATTGATAAAACTATTGAGATCAAATCCCTTTACAATTTCGTTTTCGGTGTCTTTAGACTAAGATTGTTATTATAATAATGTCATGATCGTAAATGTTTATTACAAACACACGCGAGAGAGACAATGCGGTTCGGGCTCCTTGGGACCACTGTAAAAAGATTGAGAAATATCACTTTTTCACGTCGCTCCTAGGACCCGTGTATTAAGGTATTCTAAGTTCATCTATCTTCTGGACAATGACCAGCAGTTCTGTAGGTAAGGGAAGTCACAATTCCGATGCACATCTCTCATGCAATAGCAAACATACGTCCGTTGTGATCACAATGATCGCCGACCATAGGACACGGTCGTTTAACGTAAACCAGTACTAATACGAGTAATTAAGTTTATAGATATTACATCTATTAACAAAAAAGTTGATAGGACAAGTCTCAAATAGTGAACTGAATAGGTTTTACCAAGGGGCGGACCCCAGAAGGACAAAGAGGATGATGACACGCATAGTTCAAGTTCAAAATACCTGAGTACTGAGCTAGATGGAGGAAACTTTTATATTTTATACTAATATCCTTATCATGTTTATCTATACCAAATTCAAAGATAATCACTACCTATTTTTGTAAATTTAGGAATGCCCAAATCGTACGATATTTCCTCCTACCTACTGAGGTTTTAAAATTAATTATCTATAATGACCTGTTTCCTGTTATCCTTAGATACCAAACCATTAATAAAAATTAAACTCCAATCTCAAACACTGTGCATTATAAACTGAGGGAGCGAACCGGGGTGCTTATGTCCAGTTGTGGACATAGGTGATATAGACCGGGTACCTACATAACAAAAAGAAAATGCAATTGCTTTGCTAAGTACATTATGATCACAGATATAGATGGACTTATGATATATTATAATTATATGGTTTATCTTTTCATACACGAAATATTTTAAGAGTAACTTCTTCTTCTTCTTTTTTAAGAGTAAGTAGTAAAGAGGCCACTGCAACGAAAAAAAAAATGTTATCCAAGTGTTTTTGTTTCTACGAAATTATTATAATTCTAAAATTTCTTGAGACATTTTGCATAAAACCTTTACTTCCTATAATATTCTATGAATGAGACGTGCCTCGGACCCGCGCTGCGCCGACGGCAGACGCGGCGACAGGCGGCATCCATCTTGTTTATTCTATGCTGGGCAGTGTGTGAGGTTGTGTTCGTAGGTCATGACACCGTGCGATTGCGCAAGAATGGTAGTCATTTCGCGTGACGCGTCCTGACGGTTACCGCACTCAAACTCCACAGTAGTCAGAGTGAGTCTGGACGCAAACACCTGCCGTGACCTGCTCTTACATGGGCCGTAACAATATCGCTGGTGAAATGTCCCCATTCGTCGGTCGTTCGAAAATATCCCCATAGCTTGAGAAGGCTGAATGGGTTAGCGGTGCCACCAGTGACCTTTGACAGCACAGTGATTCCGTTTAGCTCTGACGTTAAGGATCTGGGTTTGCATGTTGACACTTGCCTTGACTGGCGTAAGCAGGTCGCGATTGTGAGCAAGAAAGTCACCGGAAGGTTGCGGTCGTTTTATCGGTTGAAAAATGTTCTCCTTGTACAGCCCCTAATCTTCCTCATAATTGACTATGGTGATGTGTGCTACTACGACCTGAATGCAGATCTGCTCAATAAACTTGACCGACTTCTTAATAACTGCATTCGATTCGTCTTCAATCTCCGCAAGTATGGTCATGTATCTACGCATAGATCGCTTTTAAGATGGCTGCCCATCCGGCAGCGCAGAAAATTGAGGGCTTTGACAACCCTGTCTTCTCTTTTTCACAAACCCACTTCTCTTTCTTATCTGACGTCTAATTGTCAATATTTAGGCTCTGCGCACAGCAAGAATCTTCGTTCCACTAATAATTGTTTTTTACGATGTCCTTCTCACCGCTCTGGTTTTATAAAATCTTCTTTCTTTGTCCAGGCGGTTTTCCTCTGGAATGCGCTCCCTCTGAGTATCAGGACGGTGACCAGTCAGATCACTTTCAAAGTGAAAGTTCGGGAACATAATATACACAAGAAGTTGGCAGATTCGTCTCAGAACTAAGTTGTTGTAGTTTTTCTTGTTTATCTATCTTAACTTTATGAAGTTTAATATATGTATGTAATAAGTATTTATTCTTATATGTTTTAGTTATAAATATTTTCTATGCTTTTTTTTTCTGTTATTGCACCTACTATATATTGTCTCTGCATCACCCTAAGGTAGACTGGTAGAAAATGCCTATTAAGAAAGAAAATGCATTAATTCCGCCTTTGTACACACGCCAGCACATTAAGTTCGACACCCAACATACCCTTAACTACGCTACATTCAATACAGAGAATCGTCGGAAAGGGACTAAGCAAGCTAGGGGGTAAGCATCGTGGCATCGGCCAATCACAGCGGTAGCGTTTAATGCTTTGCACTTACACACACAGTCGCACTTACACACAGCAACGCACTTTTTTGCATCGTGTTGTTCCCAAATATCGCTCGGCTGGGATTCAAGATCAAGTGTGTGAAGTAATATTTATGGCGCTACAATTATCGCCACAACAGTGGCAGCTGATATTGTTGTTACACTATTTTTTTTGGAATTTTTAAATATTTGTTACTATTACGCGTTCCTTATATTTATTGATTAAAGATAATTCCTTATGGTATATGTAATTGTTAATACTTTACAATGTTGTAGCTTAGTTACTGTTTACAGTTCTAACTATTTACACAAAATAACTCTAGCTTGAGCATATTTGTCTTTAAGTAGTAGTTAAGTTTTATTTACCGTAGTTGATTATAGGAAGTTGTCAATTTTTATTATTTTATGATTTTAAACTGTTCTTGGCTCCTAAGACAACTTATGATTTTGTTTAGATTTTGATAAGTGGGTCTTTTTACACTTAAGACTGATCTCGTTTCGTGTCGGGTAGTTTCAGAAACACATTTTGTCCGATTGAAATTATTATAAAAAATATTAGCTCCCTTTTTTAATCGGATTTTGTTACCAATTTCAAACTTTTTTTTTGCACGGAACCCTAATTCCTTTTCTGAAATAAAAGTAACCTATGTTAGACCTTATAACATTAGCTATCTACCAGTAAAAGTCCCGTCAAAATCAGTCTGATCTGAACAAACCTCGCGCACTTTTTTGATGTCACTGAATAAAGGAATTCTACGCAGACAAAGCGTCTCCTCGCGCGTGCTCAAGGATGCGCGAGCGCTCAATCATATACTTAATTAAAGGCAACACAGATAGTCTATTTAGTGACATCAATAAAGTGCGAGAGGGTTTGTTCCGGTTGGTGCCAACGGAGGTTTTGACAAATTTACATTCCTAATATTAGTTAAGAGAAATAATATATTTTCCCAGGCTTTCAACTACGCCTGTTGAAAATCGTCGATTGTTGTGACAAAAAGAAGTCACAAACAAACACGGTTTATCAATTTTTTAAGAGAAGTATTAGGATTTAAATGATTACACAATGCAGGTCTTAGATGAGAATCGCAAGCATGCGCTGTCATTCAAGAATCACAAAGGCAGCATTCGAGGACAATTGGGAATTCTCCTGGATGGTGCGCGCGTTTACTAACTTACTTGTGTATCAAGCAGCCAGACCCGGAACAGTTGGACAAATATTAGTTCTCTGCGGGAACGAACCCGCGACACAGCGCAGCAACCAATCGCTCAACCACTGTGCCAACCATGCCGTCTTTTCATCCAGTTTATAGTTAGGTCTAGTTATCTATTTGTCTAAGCTGCTTAGCACCAATCAATGTGCTTCACGAAATTGTAAAACTGAAAAGTAGACACTTATATGCCAGTGCGAATGGAAGAAAACATTTGTGGCTTATTTTTTTTTCAAAATTTTAATTTTATTACCTATTTTCAACTTTTTTATTTAATTTTATGAGTAAAATCTAAAACATTACTTTTATACTCTTAAACATACATTTTCTTCAATAGTTAACGTTGTTAAAACGCTATTAAATAACTTTTAATAATAGACGTATTAGTGCACAAATGCAGCGCAAATAGAAAAATTATCCAACTATAACAATCATTATGCGACGAACTCAACTCGCTTACAAAATAATATTATTAAATTACCTACATGATACCTACGTATAGGTATCATTGGCGGTGCTTCTATACCATACGGTCTGCGCGTGAGAGAGACGAAGTAACAACAATATATCGGACCCTCTCGCACGATTCGCAGCGTTCAACTTCTAATAGTTCAAAGTCCAAACAGTCCAGCTTGATGAGAGGCCGTGTGTACAGTTTTTACTTGTGCATAAAGTTTTAATAAATAAATAAAATAAAATACACCTCTGCCTATCTCTTTAGGAAATGCAGGTGTGAAAAGATAAAAATAAACCAACGTATGAACGTAGGTAGACTTCATAACTCGATCTAGTCTTATTTTAATAGATTTATCGCTTACAATAATAATAAATGTGAATTTAAATAACAATACAAGAAGATGTACGTTAAATAAATTCTCTCCTTAAAACTTTACGAAAAGGAACCTAGGTGCGATAAAACAATTCTACAGCATCTACCTACCTACACATCTGTAAACTAATAAACAGCTGATGTGAGCAATTCGAATGTCGACTATGGAGAATGAGCGTCGAAATTCGAATATCCTTCAGCTGTTTTTTGGTTGTTTCTACCTACTCGTACTACAGATGTGCACTGTCGGTGCTTAGCGTGGATTGATTTGAACAATCGTACTAGTGATACGCGGACTGGACGTGACATACCTACTTATCTGGTTCAGATACACGCTGTTTCCGAGAATTTCCTTATCCGAAGGAATTTATTCATCCGTAGGTGAATGATGTTTCATCGAGGATGTCATCCTCAATTCTTGCTGAAACTCATTGCCTGCCTCCGCCTGCAGTTGGTGGTATGTAGACTCCATAGTCCTGGTGCCGCTGTACAGCACCTAAGATAGTCTGCAGATATGGTCTTCTCCCATAACGCTCCAGGAAGAGGGCCTGTGCCCTGAGGAAAATATTTTATCATTCCCTGTAGCACACCACCATGTTCTGGTAATCCTGGTTCGTATACCTGTAGTTCGGCATTGTTGCGCAACCGTCCGTTTGTTTGCTAAGGCGCGTGCGCAGCTTTACGCGTACCGAGCGGGACTGAAGAGGCGTTGTGGCACAGTATAAATATATAGGTACAGTATTGTGACTCGGCCCTGTCCTTGAAATAATTACCTACAGCCAGGCGGTACGTTCGCAAGCGACAGGGCTGCCGCGATTACTGTATTTTAATTTCATATACTTAGTTGAGTTTCTTTTTAGTTTTGTGATTGTAAATATTATATTTTTTATTTAAAAAAATGAAGTTAGTTGTGAATGAAATAAAAAAGTGTTAAAAATTATAAATTCGAGACTTTTTTTAACGCGAGCGTAGGTACCTAAATAAAAAAAAAAGTGCCTCAAGAGTCACTTTTTTCACCCTATACACTTATTTATTAATTAATCCAGGTATTTTACTTGGTGGAAAAGCGAAATACTTACCTATTAAAAAATAAACAAATTACGTATCTACTAGTAGCTATATATAAATTATTTTATTGTCTCACAATTCGGAGTATCCAGGTAATTTTAAAAATGTTATCTCTGGATGCGTTGTTGAAGAATTCAAGCAACCAAATACAGCACAATATAGTCTATTATAACTCTTTGCCATATTTAGTAAATACTTACTCTTATTTCAATCAAATATTCTCAAATCGCACGCTTACTGCTTACAAAACCATCAAAACATTGTTCGTCAGTGTAGCACATTCGTGACTTTTTGGGTACCAAGTGGGTACCAAACTCGAGGCGTGTAGGTATGACTCGCTTTCCGAGAGTTTGTATGAAGATACAGTACTATATATATTATTACCGTGGTTGTGGGCAGGAGCACGGCTCTCTATTGTTTGGGTAAAAGCCGCGCCTTTGATCTAACCGCGCCGCCTGCTCCAATAACAGTAGGTAAATACGACGTAGTTTACTACGTCGTATTTACTAGCGTAATGGATGTTGAAAAATGAGGAGCCAGTATTTATTTTGTGGGTCAAGTAATTTTCAATTATTTATTTTTATAAAAATATAGGTACTTATGTTTTTTTTCCCTTGGTTTGTTATAAATATGTTATAAATGGTTTCGTTATAACCGTTAGGTGATTCTCTGAAAATATTTCGTGTATGAATAGTTAGACCTATATAAACAAGAGCATTAGGATCGGGTGATATGGATATGGATGGAAATACACATTCATTGCGTAAAAAAAGTTTTTATTAAAAACATATTTAATAGTTTAGAAATGGTAAAATGTCTTTAGTTTGCGTTTGCAACGATCCAGTTGCTAAACTGAGAAACACGAGCAGAGACACTAGGGTAGAAGGGATCGCCGCAATCGTAGCTCCAGGAAATTACTCCGACGACGATATCGCCGACGTGAGCGAGGGGACCGCCAGAGTCTCCTGTGCAAGTGTCCTTTCCACCCTGGCCCATGACACCGGCGCACAACATGCTACTAGTGACGTCAGGTATGTCCTCGTAAAAATGGTCGGTCGTCTTCAGGTAAGCATAACGCTCAGCACACAGCTCGTGGTTGACGATATTTACGTCAACGTGCATGAGCACATCCGAAGATTCCGGCTCATCTGACTGAAAACAAAAACAATAAATATAATTTTATTTTGTCGTTACTATTACATTATCTGTGGTATTTTCAATGAATCTGTAGTAGAGTCACAGTATTAGTTTAAATACAGAATTGATACGTACCGAGAGTCTGCCCCATCCTACGTACGTGACATTGGCGCCATCAGCAATAATATAGTTTGGTCCAGGAATTCTAGCGACCTGGACTCTACTAGAGAACACAGCCGGGTTGATGAGGCGGACCATTGCCACGTCATTGTTGTATCCGTCGTGATTGTACTCCGGGTGCATGATAATCTGTCTGATACGGTGAATGGAGCCACCGCTGTGTGAATACGAGCTGCCGAGTACTACACGATAAACCACATCTTCTTCGTCACTGTAAACAATAAAAAAATTGACGACTGCCTTGCTAAATGTTACTTGCTATTTTATTAAAACTTGACTTACTAAAAGCAGTGTGCGGCGGAGAGCACCGCGGTGGAGGTGAGCAGAGATCCTCCACATCCGTGGCGCCACCAGGCTCCAGCAAAGATGTATTGCATGTTGGACATGTACGGGTATGTCTCAACAGTAGTAGCGGAGCCCCCAACGATGCGGTTTACACTTCTGCCGCTCCTGGGCACAGCTTTAAAATAAACAGTTTTGTGTTACATTTCAGTCGGTCAAATCATGTTTCTTATCAATGAAATGATTGAATAATAAAAAACATTTTTAACACTCTGAAATATGAGTGTAACGTAATTTTATTTTGTGTTCCTCTCAGCAAGTCCGTTTAATTGATATCCATATCATGGGGGTACCTACATAAAAAATAACTAGTCCGCCATCTTTGGTAGTTCGCCATATTAGATTTAGAATGTCTTCACTTCACTAACCATACATTTTCATCCAAACTAAAAGTGTATGCAAAATTTCACCTTAATCAGTTTGGGACTTTGGGATGACTGTTTTAAAATTCAGTTGCAAAATTTGACTTAACCAAACATAGTGACATTGTAAATTAAATAAAAGCTTATAACAAAGAAACAAACATACAAACATTGCAAGTAAAATAAAAAGCTTGTAAACTTACCAAGGGCAGAGCCCAAAACAGCTAAGAGGATAATAATACGCATGATCCAAGTCTAAGATACCCAAGAACCTACTGAGCCCAGATTTAAGAAATGTACGTATTTTATACAGAAATATTGTTTTATCTATTTCTTAATCTGTGGTGATAAATATAAAACCTGGATAGTGATAACATAAATAAAAATAAAATTTTCCACCTACTAAAAATGAATGTATCTGAATGAAAATATTTTTGAAATATGTGTGACTTATATTCTGTCTGCTTTTTCAGTGTTCCGTTCCAAAATGCAAGTGGTAAAACTGAACCCTTATAGTTCGACTTCTAACTGAGACTTCTTCTCTCTGAGAACTCAGTGTTGTATGTTTCAACACTTTCAACCAAACGATGAAGTGGTTAACGCGAGCCAGCGTTGGATTTACAGAGGCTAGTAGCAAATAGACTTCGAGTGCGTATCTCACGTACATGAACTGTTTGAGGAACCTGATAACACAGACTTCTAACTAAGTCCGGACAATCAAAATGATTGCGGCACACATTGTACAGAGTCATAACTTCCAGAACTTTCCGTCTTGACTTTAAGGTCAGAAGATCATACTTTTTAAGAAGTAAGTGGTACGACATTTTCTTCCGACAACATCTAAAATTCATAGCCCGAAGGTATTTACGTTGTACTAGTCTTCTAATCTTTCACTATATTTTGTATAAAAAGGGTTCCAAATAGGTACTGCAAACTCTAACTGTGCAAAAAAGTATAAGGTCGACGAAAATCCCTGGATGATCTTATAAGAAAACCAAACATTTGGTAGACCTTGTTAACAATTTTTTCTATGTGAACATCCAGATGGAGCTTCGAATCTAGCAGAACACTACATAGGACTTAAACATAAGTGGCGAAATATGGGTGTACTATTAGAAACACCTTCGCCCAACCCTTCGGGGATTACAGACGTGATGTTATGTTAATTAGGGTTCCGTGCAAAAAATCAAAACCCTTGAAATTGTAAAATCTCAATCTGGTAATCTCGTAGTGTATGTACTGTGTACATACGTATCTTTGAAGGGTGTTTAGATAGAAAATGTATAAGTACCTGGGTACCCCATCCAACGTGTGTGACAGTGGCGCCGTCAGCCAGATTGTAGGTGGGACCAGCGATGCTGGCGACTTGGATTCTATTGGAGAACACAGCCGGGTTGTTGAGGAGGACGATTGCGACGTCGTACAGAGTTACTGCTTAATTGATAAAACTATTGAGATCAAATCCCTTTACAATTTCGTTTTCGGTGTCTTTAGATAAGATAAGATAAGATAAGATAATTTATTTCGCAAATATGGGTACAGTACATGGTGTAAAAAACAATTAGCAAAGTTCAGCCACATTTTACCATTAGGCATGCGAAAGGTACAAGACCATCAACAAAAATAATTATTACATAATAACAATTAACATTTAGTGGTAGCCGTGTTTAATAGTTAAACAAATGCATTTTCTTTTTCTGCAAAAAACTCTGAAATATTGTAATAGGCTTTACCCACTAGAAAAGAGCGTAGCTTTTTTTTGAATGAAGGTAGATTTAATGCCTTCCAAGATTTAGGTAGCTTATTGTAAATGAATGGAGCCATGCAGAAAACACTTTTGCGCATGAGTGCTGTATTTGCGGTTGGCATACATAATCTGCTATCATCGCGCCTATTTCGAGGAGCTATGTCTGCGAGACGTGTGAAACGATTTGGATTGGTTTTTACAAATACAGCTACTTCCATAATGTAAAGGCAAGGCAAGGTTAATATTTTATACTGTTTAAAATATGGCACACAACTGTCGGTAGACTTTAATTTAAACATTGACCGTAAGCATCTTTTTTGTGATTTAAATACTGTTTCTTTCTCAGTTGAATTGCCCCAAAATATTAAACCATATCGTAAATGGGATTCTGCAATACCATAATAGGCAGTGAGGAGTGCGTCTGTAGATATTATCGGTGATAGAGAGCTTAAAGCATACGCTGATTTAGACTAAGATTGTTATTATAATAATGTCATGATCGTAAATGTTTATTACAAACACACGCGAGAGAGACAATGCGGTTCGGGCTCCTTGGGACCACTGTAAAAAGATTGAGAAATATCACTTTTTCACGTCGCTCCTAGGACCCGTGTATTAAGGTATTCTAAGTTCATCTATCTTCTGGACAATGACCAGCAGTTCTGTAGGTAAGGGAAGTCACAATTCCGATGCACATCTCTCATGCAATAGCAAACATACGTCCGTTGTGATCACAATGATCGCCGACCATAGGACACGGTCGTTTAACGTAAACCAGTACTAATACGAGTAATTAAGTTTATAGATATTACATCTATTAACAAAAAAGTTGATAGGACAAGTCTCAAATAGTGAACTGAATAGGTTTTACCAAGGGGCGGACCCCAGAAGGACAAAGAGGATGATGACACGCATAGTTCAAGTTCAAAATACCTGAGTACTGAGCTAGATGGAGGAAACTTTTATATTTTATACTAATATCCTTATCATGTTTATCTATACCAAATTCAAAGATAATCACTACCTATTTTTGTAAATTTAGGAATGCCCAAATCGTACGATATTTCCTCCTACCTACTGAGGTTTTAAAATTAATTATCTATAATGACCTGTTTCCTGTTATCCTTAGATACCAAACCATTAATAAAAATTAAACTCCAATCTCAAACACTGTGCATTATAAACTGAGGGAGCGAACCGGGGTGCTTATGTCCAGTTGTGGACATAGGTGATATAGACCGGGTACCTACATAACAAAAAGAAAATGCAATTGCTTTGCTAAGTACATTATGATCACAGATATAGATGGACTTATGATATATTATAATTATATGGTTTATCTTTTCATACACGAAATATTTTAAGAGTAACTTCTTCTTCTTCTTTTTTAAGAGTAAGTAGTAAAGAGGCCACTGCAACGAAAAAAAAAATGTTATCCAAGTGTTTTTGTTTCTACGAAATTTTTATAATTCTAAAATTTCTTGAGACATTTTGCATAAAACCTTTACTTCCTATAATATTCTATGAATGAGACGTGCCTCGGACCCGCGCTGCGCCGACGGCAGACGCGGCGACAGGCGGCATCCATCTTGTTTATTCTATGCTGGGCAGTGTGTGAGGTTGTGTTCGTAGGTCATGACACCGTGCGATTGCGCAAGAATGGTAGTCATTTCGCGTGACGCGTCCTGACGGTTACCGCACTCAAACTCCACAGTAGTCAGAGTGAGTCTGGACGCAAACACCTGCCGTGACCTGCTCTTACATGGGCCGTAACAATATCGCTGGTGAAATGTCCCCATTCGTCGGTCGTTCGAAAATATCCCCATAGCTTGAGAAGGCTGAATGGGTTAGCGGTGCCACCAGTGACCTTTGACAGCACAGTGATTCCGTTTAGCTCTGACGTTAAGGATCTGGGTTTGCATGTTGACACTTGCCTTGACTGGCGTAAGCAGGTCGCGATTGTGAGCAAGAAAGTCACCGGAAGGTTGCGGTCGTTTTATCGGTTGAAAAATGTTCTCCTTGTACAGCCCCTAATCTTCCTCATAATTGACTATGGTGATGTGTGCTACTACGACCTGAATGCAGATCTGCTCAATAAACTTGACCGACTTCTTAATAACTGCATTCGATTCGTCTTCAATCTCCGCAAGTATGGTCATGTATCTACGCATAGATCGCTTTTAAGATGGCTGCCCATCCGGCAGCGCAGAAAATTGAGGGCTTTGACAACCCTGTCTTCTCTTTTTCACAAACCCACTTCTCTTTCTTATCTGACGTCTAATTGTCAATATTTAGGCTCTGCGCACAGCAAGAATCTTCGTTCCACTAATAATTGTTTTTTACGATGTCCTTCTCACCGCTCTGGTTTTATAAAATCTTCTTTCTTTGTCCAGGCGGTTTTCCTCTGGAATGCGCTCCCTCTGAGTATCAGGACGGTGACCAGTCAGATCACTTTCAAAGTGAAAGTTCGGGAACATAATATACACAAGAAGTTGGCAGATTCGTCTCAGAACTAAGTTGTTGTAGTTTTTCTTGTTTATCTATCTTAACTTTATGAAGTTTAATATATGTATGTAATAAGTATTTATTCTTATATGTTTTAGTTATAAATATTTTCTATGCTTTTTTTTTCTGTTATTGCACCTACTATATATTGTCTCTGCATCACCCTAAGGTAGACTGGTAGAAAATGCCTATTAAGAAAGAAAATGCATTAATTCCGCCTTTGTACACACGCCAGCACATTAAGTTCGACACCCAACATACCCTTAACTACGCTACATTCAATACAGAGAATCGTCGGAAAGGGACTAAGCAAGCTAGGGGGTAAGCATCGTGGCATCGGCCAATCACAGCGGTAGCGTTTAATGCTTTGCACTTACACACACAGTCGCACTTACACACAGCAACGCACTTTTTTGCATCGTGTTGTTCCCAAATATCGCTCGGCTGGGATTCAAGATCAAGTGTGTGAAGTAATATTTATGGCGCTACAATTATCGCCACAACAGTGGCAGCTGATATTGTTGTTACACTATTTTTTTTTGGAATTTTTAAATATTTGTTACTATTACGCGTTCCTTATATTTATTGATTAAAGATAATTCCTTATGGTATATGTAATTGTTAATACTTTACAATGTTGTAGCTTAGTTACTGTTTACAGTTCTAACTATTTACACAAAATAACTCTAGCTTGAGCATATTTGTCTTTAAGTAGTAGTTAAGTTTTATTTACCGTAGTTGATTATAGGAAGTTGTCAATTTTTATTATTTTATGATTTTAAACTGTTCTTGGCTCCTAAGACAACTTATGATTTTGTTTAGATTTTGATAAGTGGGTCTTTTTACACTTAAGACTGATCTCGTTTCGTGTCGGGTAGTTTCAGAAACACATTTTGTCCGATTGAAATTATTATAAAAAATATTAGCTCCCTTTTTTAATCGGATTTTGTTACCAATTTCAAACTTTTTTTTTGCACGGAACCCTAATTCCTTTTCTGAAATAAAAGTAACCTATGTTAGACCTTATAACATTAGCTATCTACCAGTAAAAGTCCCGTCAAAATCAGTCTGATCTGAACAAACCTCGCGCACTTTTTTGATGTCACTGAATAAAGGAATTCTACGCAGACAAAGCGTCTCCTCGCGCGTGCTCAAGGATGCGCGAGCGCTCAATCATATACTTAATTAAAGGCAACACAGATAGTCTATTTAGTGACATCAATAAAGTGCGAGAGGGTTTGTTCCGGTTGGTGCCAACGGAGGTTTTGACAAATACATTCCTAATATTAGTTAAGAGAAATAATATATTTTCCCAGGCTTTCAACTACGCCTGTTGAAAATCGTCGATTGTTGTGACAAAAAGAAGTCACAAACAAACACGGTTTATCAATTTTTTAAGAGAAGTATTAGGATTTAAATGATTACACAATGCAGGTCTTAGATGAGAATCGCAAGCATGCGCTGTCATTCAAGAATCACAAAGGCAGCATTCGAGGACAATTGGGAATTCTCCTGGATGGTGCGCGCGTTTACTAACTTACTTGTGTATCAAGCAGCCAGACCCGGAACAGTTGGACAAATATTAGTTCTCTGCGGGAACGAACCCGCGACACAGTGCAGCAACCAATCGCTCAACCACTGTGCCAACCATGCCGTCTTTTCATCCAGTTTATAGTTAGGTCTAGTTATCTATTTGTCTAAGCTGCTTAGCACCAATCAATGTGCTTCACGAAATTGTAAAACTGAAAAGTAGACACTTATATGCCAGTGCGAATGGAAGAAAACATTTGTGGCTTATTTTTTTTTCAAAATTTTAATTTTATTACCTATTTTCAACTTTTTTATTTAATTTTATGAGTAAAATCTAAAACATTACTTTTATACTCTTAAACATACATTTTCTTCAATAGTTAACGTTGTTAAAACGCTATTAAATAACTTTTAATAATAGACGTATTAGTGCACAAATGCAGCGCAAATAGAAAAATTATCCAACTATAACAATCATTATGCGACGAACTCAACTCGCTTACAAAATAATATTATTAAATTACCTACATGATACCTACGTATAGGTATCATTGGCGGTGCTTCTATACCATACGGTCTGCGCGTGAGAGAGACGAAGTAACAACAATATATCGGACCCTCTCGCACGATTCGCAGCGTTCAACTTCTAATAGTTCAAAGTCCAAACAGTCCAGCTTGATGAGAGGCCGTGTGTACAGTTTTTACTTGTGCATAAAGTTTTAATAAATAAATAAAATAAAATACACCTCTGCCTATCTCTTTAGGAAATGCAGGTGTGAAAAGATAAAAATAAACCAACGTATGAACGTAGGTAGACTTCATAACTCGATCTAGTCTTATTTTAATAGATTTATCGCTTACAATAATAATAAATGTGAATTTAAATAACAATACAAGAAGATGTACGTTAAATAAATTCTCTCCTTAAAACTTTACGAAAAGGAACCTAGGTGCGATAAAACAATTCTACAGCATCTACCTACCTACACATCTGTAAACTAATAAACAGCTGATGTGAGCAATTCGAATGTCGACTATGGAGAATGAGCGTCGAAATTCGAATATCCTTCAGCTGTTTTTTGGTTGTTTCTACCTACTCGTACTACAGATGTGCACTGTCGGTGCTTAGCGTGGATTGATTTGAACAATCGTACTAGTGATACGCGGACTGGACGTGACATACCTACTTATCTGGTTCAGATACACGCTGTTTCCGAGAATTTCCTTATCCGAAGGAATTTATTCATCCGTAGGTGAATGATGTTTCATCGAGGATGTCATCCTCAATTCTTGCTGAAACTCATTGCCTGCCTCCGCCTGCAGTTGGTGGTATGTAGACTCCATAGTCCTGGTGCCGCTGTACAGCACCTAAGATAGTCTGCAGATATGGTCTTCTCCCATAACGCTCCAGGAAGAGGGCCTGTGCCCTGAGGAAAATATTTTATCATTCCCTGTAGCACACCACCATGTTCTGGTAATCCTGGTTCGTATACCTGTAGTTCGGCATTGTTGCGCAACCGTCCGTTTGTTTGCTAAGGCGCGTGCGCAGCTTTACGCGTACCGAGCGGGACTGAAGAGGCGTTGTGGCACAGTATAAATATATAGGTACAGTATTGTGACTCGGCCCTGTCCTTGAAATAATTACCTACAGCCAGGCGGTACGTTCGCAAGCGACAGGGCTGCCGCGATTACTGTATTTTAATTTCATATACTTAGTTGAGTTTCTTTTTAGTTTTGTGATTGTAAATATTATATTTTTTATTTAAAAAAATGAAGTTAGTTGTGAATGAAATAAAAAAGTGTTAAAAATTATAAATTCGAGACTTTTTTTAACGCGAGCGTAGGTACCTAAATAAAAAAAAAAGTGCCTCAAGAGTCACTTTTTTCACCCTATACACTTATTTATTAATTAATCCAGGTATTTTACTTGGTGGAAAAGCGAAATACTTACCTATTAAAAAATAAACAAATTACGTATCTACTAGTAGCTATATATAAATTATTTTATTGTCTCACAATTCGGAGTATCCAGGTAATTTTAAAAATGTTATCTCTGGATGCGTTGTTGAAGAATTCAAGCAACCAAATACAGCACAATATAGTCTATTATAACTCTTTGCCATATTTAGTAAATACTTACTCTTATTTCAATCAAATATTCTCAAATCGCACGCTTACTGCTTACAAAACCATCAAAACATTGTTCGTCAGTGTAGCACATTCGTGACTTTTTGGGTACCAAGTGGGTACCAAACTCGAGGCGTGTAGGTATGACTCGCTTTCCGAGAGTTTGTATGAAGATACAGTACTATATATATTATTACCGTGGTTGTGGGCAGGAGCACGGCTCTCTATTGTTTGGGTAAAAGCCGCGCCTTTGATCTAACCGCGCCGCCTGCTCCAATAACAGTAGGTAAATACGACGTAGTTTACTACGTCGTATTTACTAGCGTAATGGATGTTGAAAAATGAGGAGCCAGTATTTATTTTGTGGGTCAAGTAATTTTCAATTATTTATTTTTATAAAAATATAGGTACTTATGTTTTTTTTCCCTTGGTTTGTTATAAATATGTTATAAATGGTTTCGTTATAACCGTTAGGTGATTCTCTGAAAATATTTCGTGTATGAATAGTTAGACCTATATAAACAAGAGCATTAGGATCGGGTGATATGGATATGGATGGAAATACACATTCATTGCGTAAAAAAAGTTTTTATTAAAAACATATTTAATAGTTTAGAAATGGTAAAATGTCTTTAGTTTGCGTTTGCAACGATCCAGTTGCTAAACTGAGAAACACGAGCAGAGACACTAGGGTAGAAGGGATCGCCGCAATCGTAGCTCCAGGAAATTACTCCGACGACGATATCGCCGAAGTGAGCGAGGGGACCGCCAGAGTCTCCTGTGCAAGTGTCCTTTCCACCCTGGCCCATGACACCGGCGCACAACATGCTACTAGTGACGTCAGGTATGTCCTCGTAAAAATGGTCGGTCGTCTTCAGGTAAGCATAACGCTCAGCACACAGCTCGTGGTTGACGATATTTACGTCAACGTGCATGAGCACATCCGAAGATTCCGGCTCATCTGACTGAAAACAAAAACAATAAATATAATTTTATTTTGTCGTTACTATTACATTATCTGTGGTATTTTCAATGAATCTGTAGTAGAGTCACAGTATTAGTTTAAATACAGAATTGATACGTACCGAGAGTCTGCCCCATCCTACGTACGTGACATTGGCGCCATCAGCAATAATATAGTTTGGTCCAGGAATTCTAGCGACCTGGACTCTACTAGAGAACACAGCCGGGTTGATGAGGCGGACCATTGCCACGTCATTGTTGTATCCGTCGTGATTGTACTCCGGGTGCATGATAATCTGTCTGATACGGTGAATGGAGCCACCGCTGTGTGAATACGAGCTGCCGAGTACTACACGATAAACCACATCTTCTTCGTCACTGTAAACAATAAAAAAATTGACGACTGCCTTGCTAAATGTTACTTGCTATTTTATTAAAACTTGACTTACTAAAAGCAGTGTGCGGCGGAGAGCACCGCGGTGGAGGTGAGCAGAGATCCTCCACATCCGTGGCGCCACCAGGCTCCAGCAAAGATGTATTGCATGTTGGACATGTACGGGTATGTCTCAACAGTAGTAGCGGAGCCCCCAACGATGCGGTTTACACTTCTGCCGCTCCTGGGCACAGCTTTAAAATAAACAGTTTTGTGTTACATTTCAGTCGGTCAAATCATGTTTCTTATCAATGAAATGATTGAATAATAAAAAACATTTTTAACACTCTGAAATATGAGTGTAACGTAATTTTATTTTGTGTTCCTCTCAGCAAGTCCGTTTAATTGATATCCATATCATGGGGGTACCTACATAAAAAATAACTAGTCCGCCATCTTTGGTAGTTCGCCATATTAGATTTAGAATGTCTTCACTTCACTAACCATACATTTTCATCCAAACTAAAAGTGTATGCAAAATTTCACCTTAATCAGTTTGGGACTTTGGGATGACTGTTTTAAAATTCAGTTGCAAAATTTGACTTAACCAAACATAGTGACATTGTAAATTAAATAAAAGCTTATAACAAAGAAACAAACATACAAACATTGCAAGTAAAATAAAAAGCTTGTAAACTTACCAAGGGCAGAGCCCAAAACAGCTAAGAGGATAATAATACGCATGATCCAAGTCTAAGATACCCAAGAACCTACTGAGCCCAGATTTAAGAAATGTACGTATTTTATACAGAAATATTGTTTTATCTATTTCTTAATCTGTGGTGATAAATATAAAACCTGGATAGTGATAACATAAATAAAAATAAAATTTTCCACCTACTAAAAATGAATGTATCTGAATGAAAATATTTTTGAAATATGTGTGACTTATATTCTGTCTGCTTTTTCAGTGTTCCGTTCCAAAATGCAAGTGGTAAAACTGAACCCTTATAGTTCGACTTCTAACTGAGACTTCTTCTCTCTGAGAACTCAGTGTTGTATGTTTCAACACTTTCAACCAAACGATGAAGTGGTTAACGCGAGCCAGCGTTGGATTTACAGAGGCTAGTAGCAAATAGACTTCGAGTGCGTATCTCACGTACATGAACTGTTTGAGGAACCTGATAACACAGACTTCTAACTAAGTCCGGACAATCAAAATGATTGCGGCACACATTGTACAGAGTCATAACTTCCAGAACTTTCCGTCTTGACTTTAAGGTCAGAAGATCATACTTTTTAAGAAGTAAGTGGTACGACATTTTCTTCCGACAACATCTAAAATTCATAGCCCGAAGGTATTTACGTTGTACTAGTCTTCTAATCTTTCACTATATTTTGTATAAAAAGGGTTCCAAATAGGTACTGCAAACTCTAACTGTGCAAAAAAGTATAAGGTCGACGAAAATCCCTGGATGATCTTATAAGAAAACCAAACATTTGGTAGACCTTGTTAACAATTTTTTCTATGTGAACATCCAGATGGAGCTTCGAATCTAGCAGAACACTACATAGGACTTAAACATAAGTGGCGAAATATGGGTGTACTATTAGAAACACCTTCGCCCAACCCTTCGGGGATTACAGACGTGATGTTATGTTAATTAGGGTTCCGTGCAAAAAATCAAAACCCTTGAAATTGTAAAATCTCAATCTGGTAATCTCGTAGTGTATGTACTGTGTACATACGTATCTTTGAAGGGTGTTTAGATAGAAAATGTATAAGTACCTGGGTACCCCATCCAACGTGTGTGACAGTGGCGCCGTCAGCCAGATTGTAGGTGGGACCAGCGATGCTGGCGACTTGGATTCTATTGGAGAACACAGCCGGGTTGTTGAGGAGGACGATTGCGACGTCGTACAGAGTTACTGCTTAATTGATAAAACTATTGAGATCAAATCCCTTTACAATTTCGTTTTCGGTGTCTTTAGATAAGATAAGATAAGATAAGATAATTTATTTCGCAAATATGGGTACAGTACATGGTGTAAAAAACAATTAGCAAAGTTCAGCCACATTTTACCATTAGGCATGCGAAAGGTACAAGACCATCAACAAAAATAATTATTACATAATAACAATTAACATTTAGTGGTAGCCGTGTTTAATAGTTAAACAAATGCATTTTCTTTTTCTGCAAAAAACTCTGAAATATTGTAATAGGCTTTACCCACTAGAAAAGAGCGTAGCTTTTTTTTGAATGAAGGTAGATTTAATGCCTTCCAAGATTTAGGTAGCTTATTGTAAATGAATGGAGCCATGCAGAAAACACTTTTGCGCATGAGTGCTGTATTTGCGGTTGGCATACATAATCTGCTATCATCGCGCCTATTTCGAGGAGCTATGTCTGCGAGACGTGTGAAACGATTTGGATTGGTTTTTACAAATACAGCTACTTCCATAATGTAAAGGCAAGGCAAGGTTAATATTTTATACTGTTTAAAATATGGCACACAACTGTCGGTAGACTTTAATTTAAACATTGACCGTAAGCATCTTTTTTGTGATTTAAATACTGTTTCTTTCTCAGTTGAATTGCCCCAAAATATTAAACCATATCGTAAATGGGATTCTGCAATACCATAATAGGCAGTGAGGAGTGCGTCTGTAGATATTATCGGTGATAGAGAGCTTAAAGCATACGCTGATTTAGACTAAGATTGTTATTATAATAATGTCATGATCGTAAATGTTTATTACAAACACACGCGAGAGAGACAATGCGGTTCGGGCTCCTTGGGACCACTGTAAAAAGATTGAGAAATATCACTTTTTCACGTCGCTCCTAGGACCCGTGTATTAAGGTATTCTAAGTTCATCTATCTTCTGGACAATGACCAGCAGTTCTGTAGGTAAGGGAAGTCACAATTCCGATGCACATCTCTCATGCAATAGCAAACATACGTCCGTTGTGATCACAATGATCGCCGACCATAGGACACGGTCGTTTAACGTAAACCAGTACTAATACGAGTAATTAAGTTTATAGATATTACATCTATTAACAAAAAAGTTGATAGGACAAGTCTCAAATAGTGAACTGAATAGGTTTTACCAAGGGGCGGACCCCAGAAGGACAAAGAGGATGATGACACGCATAGTTCAAGTTCAAAATACCTGAGTACTGAGCTAGATGGAGGAAACTTTTATATTTTATACTAATATCCTTATCATGTTTATCTATACCAAATTCAAAGATAATCACTACCTATTTTTGTAAATTTAGGAATGCCCAAATCGTACGATATTTCCTCCTACCTACTGAGGTTTTAAAATTAATTATCTATAATGACCTGTTTCCTGTTATCCTTAGATACCAAACCATTAATAAAAATTAAACTCCAATCTCAAACACTGTGCATTATAAACTGAGGGAGCGAACCGGGGTGCTTATGTCCAGTTGTGGACATAGGTGATATAGACCGGGTACCTACATAACAAAAAGAAAATGCAATTGCTTTGCTAAGTACATTATGATCACAGATATAGATGGACTTATGATATATTATAATTATATGGTTTATCTTTTCATACACGAAATATTTTAAGAGTAACTTCTTCTTCTTCTTTTTTAAGAGTAAGTAGTAAAGAGGCCACTGCAACGAAAAAAAAAATGTTATCCAAGTGTTTTTGTTTCTACGAAATTATTATAATTCTAAAATTTCTTGAGACATTTTGCATAAAACCTTTACTTCCTATAATATTCTATGAATGAGACGTGCCTCGGACCCGCGCTGCGCCGACGGCAGACGCGGCGACAGGCGGCATCCATCTTGTTTATTCTATGCTGGGCAGTGTGTGAGGTTGTGTTCGTAGGTCATGACACCGTGCGATTGCGCAAGAATGGTAGTCATTTCGCGTGACGCGTCCTGACGGTTACCGCACTCAAACTCCACAGTAGTCAGAGTGAGTCTGGACGCAAACACCTGCCGTGACCTGCTCTTACATGGGCCGTAACAATATCGCTGGTGAAATGTCCCCATTCGTCGGTCGTTCGAAAATATCCCCATAGCTTGAGAAGGCTGAATGGGTTAGCGGTGCCACCAGTGACCTTTGACAGCACAGTGATTCCGTTTAGCTCTGACGTTAAGGATCTGGGTTTGCATGTTGACACTTGCCTTGACTGGCGTAAGCAGGTCGCGATTGTGAGCAAGAAAGTCACCGGAAGGTTGCGGTCGTTTTATCGGTTGAAAAATGTTCTCCTTGTACAGCCCCTAATCTTCCTCATAATTGACTATGGTGATGTGTGCTACTACGACCTGAATGCAGATCTGCTCAATAAACTTGACCGACTTCTTAATAACTGCATTCGATTCGTCTTCAATCTCCGCAAGTATGGTCATGTATCTACGCATAGATCGCTTTTAAGATGGCTGCCCATCCGGCAGCGCAGAAAATTGAGGGCTTTGACAACCCTGTCTTCTCTTTTTCACAAACCCACTTCTCTTTCTTATCTGACGTCTAATTGTCAATATTTAGGCTCTGCGCACAGCAAGAATCTTCGTTCCACTAATAATTGTTTTTTACGATGTCCTTCTCACCGCTCTGGTTTTATAAAATCTTCTTTCTTTGTCCAGGCGGTTTTCCTCTGGAATGCGCTCCCTCTGAGTATCAGGACGGTGACCAGTCAGATCACTTTCAAAGTGAAAGTTCGGGAACATAATATACACAAGAAGTTGGCAGATTCGTCTCAGAACTAAGTTGTTGTAGTTTTTCTTGTTTATCTATCTTAACTTTATGAAGTTTAATATATGTATGTAATAAGTATTTATTCTTATATGTTTTAGTTATAAATATTTTCTATGCTTTTTTTTTCTGTTATTGCACCTACTATATATTGTCTCTGCATCACCCTAAGGTAGACTGGTAGAAAATGCCTATTAAGAAAGAAAATGCATTAATTCCGCCTTTGTACACACGCCAGCACATTAAGTTCGACACCCAACATACCCTTAACTACGCTACATTCAATACAGAGAATCGTCGGAAAGGGACTAAGCAAGCTAGGGGGTAAGCATCGTGGCATCGGCCAATCACAGCGGTAGCGTTTAATGCTTTGCACTTACACACACAGTCGCACTTACACACAGCAACGCACTTTTTTGCATCGTGTTGTTCCCAAATATCGCTCGGCTGGGATTCAAGATCAAGTGTGTGAAGTAATATTTATGGCGCTACAATTATCGCCACAACAGTGGCAGCTGATATTGTTGTTACACTATTTTTTTTGGAATTTTTAAATATTTGTTACTATTACGCGTTCCTTATATTTATTGATTAAAGATAATTCCTTATGGTATATGTAATTGTTAATACTTTACAATGTTGTAGCTTAGTTACTGTTTACAGTTCTAACTATTTACACAAAATAACTCTAGCTTGAGCATATTTGTCTTTAAGTAGTAGTTAAGTTTTATTTACCGTAGTTGATTATAGGAAGTTGTCAATTTTTATTATTTTATGATTTTAAACTGTTCTTGGCTCCTAAGACAACTTATGATTTTGTTTAGATTTTGATAAGTGGGTCTTTTTACACTTAAGACTGATCTCGTTTCGTGTCGGGTAGTTTCAGAAACACATTTTGTCCGATTGAAATTATTATAAAAAATATTAGCTCCCTTTTTTAATCGGATTTTGTTACCAATTTCAAACTTTTTTTTTGCACGGAACCCTAATTCCTTTTCTGAAATAAAAGTAACCTATGTTAGACCTTATAACATTAGCTATCTACCGGTAAAAGTCCCGTCAAAATCGGTCTGATCTGAACAATCCTCGCGCACTTTTTTGATGTCACTGAATAAAGGAATTCTACGCAGACAAAGCATCTCCTCGCGCGTGCTCAAGGATGCGCGAGCGCTCAATTATATACTTAATTAAAGGCAACACAGATAGTCTATTCAGTGACATCAATAAAGTGCGGGAGGGTTTGTTCCGGTTGGTGCCAACGGAGGTTTTGACAAATTTACATTCCTAATATTAGTGAAGAGAAATAATATATTTTCCCAGGCTTTCAACTACGCCTGTTGAAAATCGTCGATTGTTGTGACAAAAAGAAGTCACAAACAAACACGGTTTATCAATTTTTTAAGACAAGTATTAGGATTTAAATGATTACACAATGCAGGTCTTAGATGAGAATCGCAAGCATGCGCTGTCATTCAAGAATCACAAAGGCAGCATTCGAGGACAATTGGGAATTCTCATGGATGGTACGCGCGTTTACTAACTTACTTGTGTATCAAGCAGCCAGACCCGGAACAGTTGGACAAATATTATTTCTCTGCGGGAACGAACCCGCGACACAGCGCAGCAACCAATCGCTCAACCACTGTGCCAACCTTGCCGTCTTTTCATCCAGTTTATAGTTAGCTCTAGCTATCTATTTTGTCTAAGCTGCTTAGCACCAATCAATGTGCTTCACGAAATTGTAAAACTGAAAAGTAGACACTTATATGCCAGTGCGAATGGAAGAAAACATTTGTGGCTTATTTCTTTTTCAAAATTTTAATTTTATTAATTATTTTCAACTTTTTTATTTAATTTTATGAGTAAAATCTAAAACATTACTTTTATACTCTTAAACATAAAATTTTCTTCAATAGTTAACGTTGTTAAAACGCTATTAAATAACTTTTAATAATAGACGTATTAGTGCACAAATGCAGCGCAAATAGAAAAATTATCCAACCATAACAATCATTATGCGACGAACTCAACTCGCTTACAAAATAATATTATAAAATTACCTACATGATACCTACGTATAGGTTTCATTGGCGGTGCTTCCATACCATACGGTCTGCGCGTGAGAGAGACGAAGTAACAACAATATATCGGACCCTCTCGCACGATTCGCAGCGTTCAACTTCTAATAGTTCAACGTCCAAACAGTCCAGCTTGATGAGAGGCCGTGTGTAGTTTTTACTTGTGCATAAAGTTTTAATAAATAAATAAAATAAAATACACCTCTGCCTATCTCTTTGGGAAATGCAGGTGTGAAAAGTTAAAAATAAACCAACGTATGAACGTAGGTAGACTTCATAACTCGATCTAGTCTTATTTTAATAGATTTATCGCTTACAATAATAATAAATGTGAATTTAAATAACAATACAAGAAGATGTACGTTAAATAAATTCTCTCCTTAAAACTTTACGAAAAGGAACCTAGGTGCGATCAAAACAATTCTACAGCATCTACCTACCTACACATCTGTAAACTAATAAACAGCTGATGTGTGCAATTCGAATGTCGACTATGGAGAATGAGCGTCGAAATTCGAATATCCTTCAGCTGTTTTTTGGTTGTATCTACCTACTCGTACTACAGATGTGAACTGTATTAGTGCTTAGCGTGGATTGATTTGAACAATCGTACTAGTGATACGCGGACTGGACGTGACATACCTACTTATCTGTTGCAGATACACGCTGTTTCCGAGAATTTCCTTATCCGAAGGAATTTATTCATCCGTAGGTGAATGATGTTTCATCGAGGATGTCATCCTCAATCCTTGCTGAAACTCGTTGCCTGCCTCCGCCTGCAGCTGGTGGTATGTAGACCCATAGTCCTGGTGCCGCTGTACAGCACCTAAGATAGTCTACAGAGATGGTCTTCTCCCATAACGCACCAGGAAGAGGGCTTGTGCCCTGAGGAAAATATTTCATCATTCCCTGTAGCACACCGCCATGTTCTGGTACTCCTGGTTCGTATACCTGTAGTTCGGCATTGTTGCGCAACCGTCCGTTTGTTTGCTAAGGCGCGTGCGCAGCTTCACGCGTACCGAGCGTGACTGAAGAGGCGTTGTGGCACAGTATAAATATATAGGTACAGTATTGTGACTCGGCCCTGTCCTTGAAATAATTACCTACAGCCAGGCGGTACGTTCGCAAGCGACAGGGCTGCCGCGATTACTGTATTTTAATTTCATCTACTTAGTTGAGTTTCTTTTTAGTTTTGTGATTGTAAATATTATATTTTTTATTTAAAAAATGAAGTTAGTTGTGAATGAAATAAAAAAGTGTTAAAAATTATAAATTCGAGACTTTTTTTTAACGCGAGCGTAGGTACCTAAATAAAAAAAAAAGTGCCTCACGAGTCACTTTTTTCACCCTATCCACTTATTTATTAATTAATCCAGGTATTTTACTTGGTGGAAAAAGCGAAATACCTACCTATTAAAAAATAAACAAATTACGTATGTAGATACGTAATTTGTTTATTTTTAGTAGGTATACAACATGTAACATAATTAACGCACATCCTGAAATTAGTTTGTTCAGAATCGTTTACTGAATCGATTTCTATAATTTTTAATATAGATATTTCTTTCCCAAAAATAATTAAAACTACGTAAATTACAGTCACACTACCCCTGTACAGTCAAAACAAACTGAATTAGACCGTAACTCAAGGCAATAAGACTTTAAAAGTGCAGTTTTATTTGTATCAATACAAATTCCGTCATTCAATACAAAATAAAGAAAAATTAACCTTATTTCAAGCAAGTTAAAGTCTTTACAAATACATTTAAGTAAACTTAGCAATTTGACCGCACGCTCACTAACAGGCATTGGACAAAGGACACAATAGATAAACCAACGAAATACAAAATAGGTATGTCATATTTGTTTTCGCTCCCTTTCTCCAGCAAACTAAAATCCTGGGATAGAGCGAGATAGCCACCATGATACTGGCGGCGCGGGCGCTAGCGCGCTACGATTAAAGCTAACTTAAATGTAAACAATATTAGTCACGCGCGGACATTATTAGTGGAAAGTTGAGTGTTTGCAAATAATTTTTCGCGCACGATATCTTTCCATTACACAAATGTTCAGTTCACCGAAATGGTGAGGACTTTGGCACGGTGTGGTGATAATGTGGCTCTAGCTAGCAGAACATTTAACCTAAGGTATGGTACAAGAGTAGACCGCAGGACTATGTTAGCTGCTGCTCAGCGGCTACGCGACCACGCAACGTTCCGTCCGAACACGGCCATCGAAAGGGGAGCCAATGCGTACTCGTCTTCAAAACGAAATACTGGATTATTTCGATGAGAATCCCTATGGCAGTACCCGAGAAGCAGCACCACGCTTTGAATGTCATATATATGTGTGGAGAACACTTCGTGGTGATAAAGAAGATCCATTCCACCTCAGAAGATGCCAGGAGTTGACTCCAAACGATTACGCACCACGCTTGCAGTTCAGCCGCTGGTTATTAGAAAATTGGCAGCAGAACATAATTTAGACAGATAAAACTACATTCACACGTGTGGGGATGTACAATCAACACAACACACATTTATGCATGCACGAAAATCCTCACGCATGCAGAGTGGATTCCTACCAACACCGATTCTCAGTTAACGTCTGGGCTGGTGTCATTGGTACAAACATACTGTGGCCTGTGTTCTTACAAAAATTAACAGGAGACGCATATTTAGAGTTTTTACGAGAAACTCTACCTACACTGTTAGAAGACATACCTCTTCATAATTTACAAGAGGTATTCTTCCAACACGATGATGCCCCTGGTCACTAGGACTGTTGGACAGCACCTCGATGATGAGCTTGGAGAGCGCTGGACCGGTCGCGGCGGCCCTGACCAGTGCCTCCCAGATCAGCTGATTTGACGCCTCTTGACTTTTTTTTGTGGGGACGTATTAAATCGTTAGTTTATTTTAGTGAGACAACAAGTGCCGAGAACCTAAGAAACAGGATAGTAAACGCTTTTGAAATAGTGAAAAATGACAGTGAAGTACTTTCTAAATGAAAACATCGAATAAGAAAACGGGCATTAAAATGTATTGAACAAGGTGGTGGACATTTTGAAAGTGTATTAAAAATACAACGTCGTATGAGTGTTTAGGCGATCAGTAAGTTATGTATTTGATTTTTTAAATTATTGTAAATGTATTGATTCAGATCTTTTAAACACGCCATTTTTGAATAATGTTGTCTACTTGTCGTATCGCCTCTTATTGTTAGCAGTTCATTATTATTTACATTAGCATAGCATTTTGTAACGAATATTGCCTATTGGCATTGTATTGTATCATAATCAATAAATAAAATCATTCAGAGTCGACAGTCCAAAGCCTGAAAGTGTGATGGAAAGATGCAATCCAATGTTTACTAGACAAAAATAAACAACTCGATGCTCGGAGTTCGCAAATTACGTTAGCTGCAGTCAGAGGATCGAAAAAAAAACCAAATTTACTTAAGAAATTATTTAATTAAAGATTTAATTATTAAAAATACATTAATTACTTATAGAATAAAAGAGATGAGACCTAATCGAGATATGATTATGGAATGCTGGATTATTTAAATTATAGTCTACAAGAAAATGTTCATTGACGTCACTTTCACTGCACTTGCATTTGTACTTCGACCTATTGCCCAAAATGTAGGGCAGCAACTCAGCGATCTTCATATTGGGCGATTGCGTATTTCCTCCCCCTTTAGAACGGCAACTATTTTAGCACGTTGAGTGAAAATGTTGGCGGGATCGCGTCATGGTGTTGCTGATCTCCGGAATGTGGTGGCTGCTCTTCCTCTTTTGATCTGCTTCTACATGTCCAGAAGTTGTGGTGTCGATGTAAAATGAAGATTAGTAGTATTACTGCAGCAAACAGCATCAGATAAAATGGTATCGTTGTGTGGTATAATGTGTCAAATGAGGCGCTGGCGTTATTGATCGGGGCTTCCATCATAATTTTGTCTTGGATGCTGTGTAGTCCTTGCAGATCGATGGAGTTTAGCTTGATGTGGGATGCAATCTTGAATTGCCCTTTTGTATCAGATGGGATTTCAGTTAGTTTTAGGGGCTGTCCTTTCACTTCG
Organism: Noctua janthe; assembly: GCA_910589295.1. Taxonomy (NCBI): domain Eukaryota; kingdom Metazoa; phylum Arthropoda; class Insecta; order Lepidoptera; family Noctuidae; genus Noctua; species Noctua janthe. The sequence continues at coordinate 9,935,157 of OU342561.1, forward strand.
TCATTGATGTTGCTAATGGTGAATTCCGTAGTTTTGAGGTAACAGCCGACGGGGATCGTGATGAGGTAGCTTCCTTGAAGTGTGGTGTAATCTCGTCTTCCGCAGAGAAGTTGGACTTTACTTGGATGTGGAAAAGATAGGACGTAGTGTTCGTCGTCCAATTTTTCCATGGCTTCCTTCTTCAGAGTGACTGTGGAAAATTCGCAGGTTTCCTTCAGGATCTGGTTGCTGATGAGCTCGGTGATACAATCAGGTTTGGTGCGGAGCTGGTGGTGAGTAGCTTCTTCACAGAGATACCAGTTGTTGAGCTTCGGACATTCTGTCTCTATGTACAAGAATGAAATCTCGTTTGTTGCTAGGAAGGGATATGTCGGGATAAGAGCTCGATTATTTCTATTAGGGACAATAGATAGATGATAAAGGTTGTATACCTCTTTGGAAATTATTGGGAATTTGTATATGAAAACTATTTGATTGCCTATGTAGTATGATCCTGGTTTAATTATATCATAATATTGTCTAAGTTCGAGGTTAACTATTTGTTCATTACCATAGATATTTTTAAGTTTTCCTATCATAGTTTTAAGAGTATCTACATCTATCATAGAATGGTGGGTGCTAGATGCACGGATGAATGCTAAACTATTTTCTAACTTGATTAATTCCTGAGCAAGGTCTTCAACATTTTCGCTTACAATAATTAAGAGTTGAGCAAGCTTGGCGTATTTTATCAAGCTAATCTCATTATATACCTTGTTATTTAATATTGATTCAATAGTTGTGTTAATTCTACCCTGATTATCTAAAATTTGTGTCAAAATTTTATTATGTTCAGATATCCACTCTTTATTTATGCTAATGTGATTATTAAATTCAGATACTATCTTATCCTGGTTACTCCTTAAAAGATTAATTGCTTCGTTGTACTTTACAGCATCATTGTGGTCAAGGTTGCCAGTTATGCTTTTGATTACGGAGCCGAGGCCATCTACAATACCTCTTTTTACTCTGTTAGGTTCTAATGATTTTAATTGTTTTAAAACCTTGCCAAGTTTGTCAGTTAAATAGTCAATTTGTGTCTCATAGAGTAAGTAGGTGTCGTTAACAAGTCGTGTCTTGTAACTTGTCAGTTGACTATGTAGAGAGTCTACCTTGTCCTTGATGTCGTTGAGTTGGACATACTGTATAAATGTATGATGGTGAGTGGTTAGTCTCATAGGTCCAAGTTTGTGGGGTAGTAGTCCTGGTCCGTCTGCCAAACTCTCAAGTTTTATCTCTTGAGGCCGGATGATCCGAAGGATCATTATTAGAAGTATTCTGTAACAAATTAGCTGTTTTAGGGATACGTTTCAAGCGGGACTTGGCTATGGGGCCGCGTTTTTTGGAAGTATAGATATGTATGGGTAAGTCTGCCAGTACAGTATCCTGAGTATAACGGGGGGCTAACTTTTGTCGTTGAGCTAAAGGGTTTCTTACAAAAATTTGTTGTTCTGGGGCGTATTCTAGTTCTGGTTCCCGATTTTTATTCCTATTTTCTATTAAAGCGGTTCTGTTTTCTAAGGATCTACTGTTGATTATGTCATAAACTGTTTCCATTCTTTCCCTATGATTTAGAAGGTATTGCTGTAAGAGGTGCTGAGTTGTATCGATGTTGAGACAGTCTCTAGCGTCAAAGTGTCCAGTTAGTAGATCAAATGGTCTACACTTCGTAAAGCTATGTATAGAAGAGTTGTAAGCTATAAGAGCGTATGGCACTAGGTTCACAACTGGCTCGTCTTTATGCTTTAATTTAAGTAGTCGTAGATGTTCCAGTAGAGTCAAGTGAAATTTCTCGATGTTGCCATTGTCGTTGGGAGAATGGGCTAAGATTCTATGATGGTTGATTTTGTGTAATCTGGTGAACTCTAAGAACAGCTGGTTGGTGAATTCAGTGCCGTTATCAGTAACAATCGTCAAGGGTACTCCATGATGAGTGCAAAACTGCAATAGAGCCTGAAGTATACTGAGAGCCGTACCGTCGCGCAAATGATATGCTTGACCGTATTTTGTGAAAACATCTATGAAAGTTATATATTTCTCGCTTTGTACTGTGAATAGGTCCATATGAACTATTTCAAAGGGTTTGGTCGCTGGAGGTACAACATGAAATCGGGGTCTAACAGGATTTCGGTCGTATTTGCCTTGACCGCAGATGGTACATTCGCTGATGAATTTAGAGATTTGATCCTTCATCTTTGGCCAGTAGTATTTGCGGGATAGGGACAAGTAGCACTCATTGACGCCACGATGATTAGTTTTACCGTCATGATAGTGACGAATGATCTCTTGTTGGCGGAGATATTCTTTCACGTTCTCTATCTCGGATTTAGTTAACATTAAGTTCATTGAAGAGCCTTTGAATTTATTCTGTAAAATGGGAATAACAGAGTACATTGCAAGAGGGGGATTAATGAGAAGACCTGTCTTAACCTTGGGGTTGACGTATTCCTTAATGGCATTTACCAAGTCTTCTTCCAGGTTGGACTCAGACAGTTGTATGCTTATTCGTGTGTGTGTGTCAAATGGTTTAGTCATGATAGCTTTCCGTTTGATGTCATTAACTATAGTAAGATGTATTTGTCTGTTAAATTTATTCAAAGGGTCGTCTGTTATCGGGATTTCTAATATAGGATTTTCGTGGCTAGTGTGTACAGTCTCAGTAGAGGAGTTGGGTTTAGAGAGGGCTATCTCAGTCGGGTTGCCTAGTAAAGAATTCAGTTCATCTATTTCTTCCATTAGGGATTTAGTGTCGCCTAGATGGATTTCTACTCGTGATAGAGCGTCAGCATTGGTGTTAATTTTGCCTTTCTTATATTGCACTGTAAAGTCGTATTCACTCAGTCTTAATCGCCATCTTGTCAGGCGTGAATTTGGCTCTTTCAAATTCATCATCCATTCGAGAGGTTTATGGTCAGTCAATATCCTAAATTTCCTTCCAAATAGGTAGGGCCTAAAGTATTTGGTTGCCCATACTATAGCCAAAAGTTCTTTTTCAATCGTGCTGTAGTTAATTTCACTGTCATTTAGGGTCCGTGAAGCGTAGCATACCGGTTTGTCGCTACCTATAGGGCCTTGAGATAGTATGGCTCCAATAGCCACGTTTGAAGCGTCTGTTGTTAGGTTAAATTCCTTAGTGAAATCAGGATATTGAAGGATGGGATCGTTTGTCAGTAGAGTCTTGCATTTTTCAAAGCAGTTTACATATTCGGGGTTGAGATTTATTTTCCTACCTTTTTTCAGACAACTAGTTAGTGGTTTTGTTGTACGTGCAAAGTCTGGAATGAATTTTCGGTAATAACCGAGAAGTCCTAGGAACTGCTTGATTTCCTTGGTGGTCTTAGGAATTGGGTACTTCTGGATAGCGGAGATCTTGTCAGGGTTCGGTTTGACGCCGTCTTTACTAATCACATGACCAAGGTAAGCCGTTTCTAGCTTAAGAAACTCTGATTTATCCATTTGGATTTTGAAATTAGACTCTCTAAGTCTCTGGAAAACTTTTTCTAGGTTTACCATATGTTCCTGGAGGGATGTGCTGAAAACGATGATGTCATCAAGATAGACGAGACAAATGTCATTTTGGAGACCTCTAAGGACGTTATCCATCACTCGTTGGAATGTGGATGGAGAATTTTTAAGGCCCATGGGCATACGGAGAAATTCAAAGTGTCCGTGCTCTACATTGAAGGCTGTCTTAGGAATATCGTCGGGGTCCATTTCTACCTGATAAAATCCGCTGGCAAGGTCCAGGGTGGTAAAGTATTGACACTTCCCTAACTTGTCCAGGACGTCAGTTATGTTAGGAATGGGATATTTGTCATCAATGGTCTTTTCATTTAGTTTACGAAAGTCAACTACTAGTCGCCACTTCTGTTTGCCAGAAGCGTCTATTTTCTTGGGCACAACCCAGATGGGTGAGCTCCAGGCTGAGTCAGAGGGTCTGATGATGCCTTGTTCTAACATCTTTTCTATCTGACTCTTGACTTCTTCTCGATGGACAAACGGATAGCGATAGGTTTTAGAATACACAGGGACCTCGTCGGTGGTCCTGATCCGGTGCTTGATCTTATTGGTGAAAGTTAGTTGTTCACCGTCAATATAAAAAACATCCGCATAGCGAGAGCAAAGAGTGATTAGGTTGGCTTTTTCCTCTTCGTTTAAATGTTCGGTACGTAAGCGCGAGATGACGTCGTCAATACGTGGGACCGGTTGTTGAGTGCGCGCGCGCTCGATGTTAAATAGTTCTGCGTGCGCCGGACTATCGAGTGAGAAAATAATATCGTTCGCGGTAGTATTTTCTATCTCTAAGTAACCACGGTTATTAGTGACAGTTGTTACACACTCGTGGATTATGCAGTTACAAATGACTTGTTCCGGGATAAATGCGTCACCGTCCGTCGTATCTAAGGGAACCCTAATTACTTTAGATGACATTGCTGGTATTATGTCCTCGTAAAGGTTTACGTTCTGCGAGTTGTACATGTGAATAGGGTTTGAGGCAAAACGGGTAAGTAGTTGGCCATCTTTCAAATCAATTCGCGCTTCCCACTTACTTAATAGGTCTAGACCGATAAGGCCGTCGAAGTAATTGTGGAATCTATATACAAATAGCTTCATATTATTTTTATCCAGGAAATCAGGGAAGCACGGCAATGTAATAGAAAAATCATTTCTACTAGTTGCATGTATGTTTGTCACTTCAAATGGATCAAAATCTAGGGGATAACTTGAAAAGTACTGTTCGACAGCTTCGGGACTGATAAAAGATTGGTTCGCGCCCGTGTCTATCAATAATTTAAGAGGAGGATGGGCTATTTGAATATACGGCAACTGCCTCTGTGTTTGGAGGTTTACTTCTATCTTTGCTTTTTTAATGTCGAGATCTCCTGAAAATCCTGCTCAGCCTTGCTAGAACTTGGCTGTGGTTGATTCTCATCAGTCAACTGGTGTTCGTCAGTCGTATAATAAGTTACGTCAGAAGTGAACTCAGGTGAATCACTAGTATAACAATCGCCGTAATAAATGTAAACGGGGTCACGATAACAGTAGTAATTATTGTAATATGAGTAGCCGTCGTCATGTGTCGAGCAATGTGTGTCATTCAAGTTCATTTCTTGGCTTTTAAAATAATTTGTTGGAGGTGGGTTTCCTGACTTAGTCCAGTCATGTCCAGTCGTCATTTGGGATGGCGGTAATGTCTTTGGGGTGAAACGTTGGACGCCACTCATTGGTTGAGGGTGTTGAAATTGTGGCGGATTATTCCGAGGTGGAACACGAAATACGTTACTCCGGGGGTTGTAGTTAGGAGGTGGTGCACTAAACATCCTTTGAGTGTTCGTAGGGTTACGCATATTATGAGCGCCTGGTGGTGGTAGTCTGAAGGGTTGAGGCGGAGGCCTCATGGGCTGCTGTCCCACAGGAACAGGCCAATTGGGTACTGGCATTGACCAGTTATTCCGCGGTGATGGGGCAAGTGAAGGTAGGGGTTGTAGCGTAGCTTTAGGGATGACATGAGTCTTAGAAGGTTCATTACGTTGTTGAAGATAAATTATATTGAGTTCTTCCTGGACAAATTCCAGGGCTTTCTCTATAGTGGGAGGACGCATACAACGTATACGGGATCCTAGAGGTTCCTTAAGTCCACGAACATATGCCTGCATAGTAACCTTCTTATAGAGTTCGCGTTTAGCTTCTATAGTTGTAGGTACCGTCTCGTGTAAAGTCACATAGGTCATTATAGTACTGAACAACGTTTGGCATTGGTCATAAAACTCCTGAGGTGTCCGATTACCTTGAGTAGCAAGTGAGAGGTCATTGTACAGGGCCGTTTCGTCTCTTTGATCGGAGAAATTATTTATCAGGGCAGATCTAATCCCTAACCAACTTTCAGGTATCCCGTTGGAATTGAGTGTGCATGAGGCGGGGCCTGTTATCTTATTCAGTATGCCATTGATAAGACAGAGATTTGAAAACTCATTACCTGGGGCGTTACTAAGATATTTAATTGCTAATTGATCGCAAACGTTAATAAACCTTGTCAGTACGTTAGGGTTTCCATCAAAATCCGGGACAAGGCGGAGAGCCTTAAATATCGTATCGGGATCGTGAGACATTTCGTCGAATGAGTCGCTTAAAGACTGGTTTAAATCTGTATCTCTACAACTATCTAATTGATGCTGGCGAGCCTGACGAGATTCAGACTCGCGAGAACTGTTAGCTCTAGGGTGATAAATCTTGAAGTGGTAAGACTAACACACTAAAGGGTAATTAAGGATAACACTAGAATAAGGGAAGCAACACGAGATCAATTCAAGTGTACTCACATGGGTTTCATCTGGTTCTCTTCGTGAATCGATTGCTGGATTCTCCTCCTGGTCTGCAGCAGGTCCGTAGATTCTGGATACTCGGTGTTGGGACTTGATAGTCACCCGGGTGACTCGCGATGCGAATTAGTAACGAAGCCTAGCTACCTATTCCCGATCTCGCGAACCGACCCGCGAGTATCCTACCGACTGCGCCAATTACGTTAGCTGCAGTCAGAGGATCGAAAAAAAAACCAAATTTACTTAAGAAATTATTTAATTAAAGATTTAATTATTAAAAATACATTAATTACTTATAGAATAAAAGAGATGAGACCTAATCGAGATATGATTATGGAATGCTGGATTATTTAAATTATAGTCTACAAGAAAATGTTCATTGACGTCACTTTCACTGCACTTGCATTTGTACTTCGACCTATTGCCCAAAATGTAGGGCAGCAACTCAGCGATCTTCATATTGGGCGATTGCGTATTTCGCACATCGGCTAATGTTCATATTTCTTTAACGTAAACAATCGTGTATTTTCGGCTTTTTTCGGCACTAATAACTACGATTTGTGTCGAGCGGCGTTAACTCGTCTCGAACGCGAGCGAATACCTACTAGGCAAGCAAGACCCTCATACCCACGTGTGCGACCGTGTGTGCTTTCGTGGATTTGTACTGTGACCACAACATTCTTCCGGAATTAGTATAACTAAATCAATCAATAATCAATGCTCATACATATTTAACTAAAGATTTAGTGTACCTATGTATTATGATTGTAACATAATATACCAATTGGGGTGTCTGAGGGTGTGCGTTAATTACTTTTTACCGTTGTATACAACGCGTAACAGAATAAACGCAATTCCTGAAAGTAGTTGGTTCAGAATCGGCTTCTGAATCGATTTCCGTCATAAAAAATAGGTGTTAAATTTTGACGGAAAAATCTTTTAAATAACTTAAATTACAAACACAGTATCATGACAAATTAATACAATCCTTAATTCAAGGAAATTGAAACCTTAACTCAGAGCAATAAGGGCTACTAAAACGCACGACATTATTTGTAGTTCGCTCATAGCTCATAATACACACACGTAAATAAGATCAATGCATTTTACATTAAAAGCAGTGTGCGTCAAATAAAGAGGTAATTTAAAGGAATTCCAACTTTATCTCCATTGAGTAAGGCTAATTTGAATACACGACCAAACTTAGTTGGTCATCAGAGTATCCCTACAAACATATTTAGGCATTTTTACAAAATAAAATTATTTCATTTGAAGAAATTTAGAACTTATTGCAAAGAGATAAAGCATTTGTCGGCAACCTCTTTGACGGTTATGCGAAATGCCGACACACACGCCGCCGCCACCGCTGAATACCACAAGTACAATACCTAACATTGCATTGCTAGTCATCCGCCGGTAGCGATGTAGTGTGGATGTTCTTAAATTTACTTCCGTAATATTTTTTTTTTCCGCGATGGCTTTCCGGTAGTCCAACATACAATACACGGAGATGGTGAGGACACTGGCTCGCTGTTTTGATAATGTCGCGTTAGCTGGTCGGGAGTTCAACGACCGTTTTGGCTGCAGTGTGAGCGCGAACTTGTATTTGTGCGGTCGCATAAAATCGCTCGTGGAAGTCAGTCAATCTACAAGTGTCGAGGAAATAATAACAAAAATTGAACAAGCATTTGTGTGTTTTTATTTATTGTATTTACAATTTCTTAAATTGTAAATACATTTACAATTTAAGAAAGCTTGCAAATAAGTGCATCGAACAAGGCGGTGGTCATTTTGAAACTTTAATGAAAGTGGATCGCAGAAATAGTGCAAATTAATAACCTAAGTGTAAAGTGTAAATAGTCCAGTTCTGTAAGTACCTACTTCTTCCTATCAATACGATTGTATTCTTATCACTGTAAATATTATGATACAAATCTTTTAAACACGCGGCTGTTTGAATATTTTTGTAGTACAAACAATAAACTGTGCCTAAACACGACTTATCAGGGGGTAGTTGATGTCGCCAAAGTTACGCATCTGAGATACATTTTTAACCCGCGTGTGCCGCACGGAGTCCGGGCGCTTCACTCTTCGTTAGTTTCGTAGTTCGGGTAAAAAGTCGCTGTTTTAAATGCATCCCCGTTACCAAGCCTAAAGTGTTAGATTCGTGTTGATAATTTCACTTAAAATTATCAATCATTACACGGTAAACTCAATGAAGTATCAAAAGTTATTCATAATATCATCCTGTGACAGTTTAGGTACGTAAAATCGTTCATTGAACTAAACATCTAATGCCTACAGCTATGGTCAGCTGGCGGGCGCTAGAGTTTGCGTGTCGCGTCGGCCGCTAACATTGCATGAGTGTGTGTGCAGGGATGTTGATGTATATACGTTTTACGTTTAGTAAGGATAACTATTTTATAAAAAAAGACTAGGTTTGGTTTAAATTTATTTAATTACGGATGTTGTTTTAGACTTATAATTTAATATTCTAATTGGGGTGTCTGAGGTATTGCGCTTAATCTGTTACACGTTGTATAAAGTCTAACTATTCATACACGAAATATTTTCAGGGTATCATCTAACGGCTATAACAAAGCTATTTCAAGGGATTTTTTTATCTGATTATATTTTTTTATAAAAAATAAATAATTTTAAAATGACTTGACCCACAAAATAAATACAGGCTCCTTATTTTTAAGCATCCATTACGCTAGTTTACTACGTCGTATTTACCTATTGTCATTGTTAGAATATGGGAGTAAAGGTTTTATGCAAAAAGTCTCAAAAATTTTTAGAATTATAATAATTTCGTAAAAAAAACAACACTAAGATAATTTTTTTTTTTTCGTTGCTATGGAGACTTTACGACTTACTGAAGTTACTCTTAAAATATTTCGGGTATGAAAAGATAGACCTTATATTAGGCAAGCCGGGCTTTTCGGCTTGTATGATAGATCCGCCATTGTTATAAAGAAGAGCATAAGGATCGGGTGATATGTATATGGATGGAGAAACACATATATTGCGTAAAAAAAGATTTTATTCAAAACATATTTAATAGTTAAGTAATGTTACAATGTCTTTAGTTTGCGTTTGCAACGATCCAGTTGCTAAACTGAGAAACACGAGCAGAGACACTAGGGTAGAAGGGATCGCCGCAATCGTAGCTCCAGGAAATTACTCCGACGACGATATCGCCGAAGTGAGCGAGGGGACCGCCAGAGTCTCCTGTGCAAGTGTCCTTTCCACCCTGGCCCATGACACCGGCGCACAACATGCTACTAGTGACGTCAGGTATGTCCTCGTAAAAATGGTCGGTCGTCTTCAGGTAAGCATAACGCTCAGCACACATCTCGTGGTTGACGATATTGACGTCAACGTGCATGAGCACATCCGATGATTCCGGCTCATCTGACTGATAACAAAAACAATAAATATATTTTTATTTTGTCTTTAGTATTACATTATCTGTGGTATTTTCAATGAATCCGTAGTAGAGTCACAATATTAGTTTAAATACAGAATTGATACGTACCGAGAGTCTGCCCCATCCTACGTACGTGACATTGGCGCCATCAGCAATAATATAGTTTGGTCCAGGAATTCTAGCGACCTGGACTCTACTGGAGAACACAGCCGGGTTGATGAGGCGGACCATTGCCACGTCATTGTTGTAGCCGTCGTGATTGTACTCCGGGTGCATGATAATCTGTCTGATACGGTGAATGGAGCCACCGCTGTGTGAATACGAGCTGCCGAGTACTACACGAAAAACCACACCTTCGTCACTGTAAACAATAAAAAAATTGACGACTGCCTTGCTAAATGTTACTTGCTATTTTATTAAAACTTGACTTACTAAAAGCAGTGTGCGGCGGAGAGCACCGCGGTGGAGGTGAGCAGAGATCCTCCACATCCGTGGTGCCACCAGACTCCAGCAAAGATGCGTTGCATGTTGGACATGTACGGGTATGTCTCAACAGTAGTAGCGGAGCCCCCAACGATGCGGTTTACACTCCTGCCGCTCCTGGGCACAGCTTTAAAATACATAGTTTTGTGTTACATTTTAGTTGGTCAAATCATGTTTCTTATCAATGAAGTAATTGAATAATAAAAAACATTTTAAAAAACACGCTCTGAAACATGGGTGTAACGTATTTTTTTTTTATCATCATCACCTACATAAAAAATAACTAGTCTGCCATCTTTGGTAGTTCGCCTTATTGGATTTAGAATTACTTCACTTCGCTAACCATACATTTTCATCCAAACTAAAAGTGTATGCAAAATTTACCTTAATGAGTTTGGGACTTTGGGATGACTTTTTTAAAATTCAGTTGCAAAATTTGACATATACAAACATACAGACATTGTAAATTAAATAAAAGCTTGTAACAAAGAAACAAACATACAAACATTGCAAATAAAATAAAAAGCTTGTAAACTTACCAAGGGCAGAGCCCAAAACAGCTAAGAGGATGATAATACGCATGATCCAAGTCTAAGATACCCAAGAACCCACTGAGCCCAGATTTTAGAACTGTACGTATTTTATACAGAAATATTGTTTTATCTATTTCATAATCTGTTGTGATAAATATAAAACCTGGATAGTGATAACATAAATAAAAAATAAAATTTACCTCCTACTAAAAATTAATGTATTGCATGAAAATGTTTTTGAAATATATGTGACTCATATTATGTCTGCTTTTTTAGAGTTCCGTTCCAAAATGCAAGTGGTAAAACAGAACCCTTATAGTTCGACTTCATCTTATGGTATGGTTCGTCTATCACAGCTGGTTATGTAAATACAAGTTACTAATAAAGCTATCGTTTTGAAAACTACAACAGGAAAACATAGTACATTTTGATATAAGTGGGGAAACTTCGTTATTGCATTCGAGGCGGAATTAACATCCGAGTTGGAGGCGAGAGTGTTATGGAGTCGAGAACTGCAGTAACAATACAATACAATTCAATAAACTTTCGAAAAAATAAAATATTAGAACGGAAAAATTTTTTGTTAGGAATTATTAGGAAACTATGATTTAATTTCCTTTTTTTCTGCGCTTTGCTTTCGCCAGATTGAAGAAGAAGCAAAGGTATGATGCCGCTAAACAGCCTAATATGAAAAATAGAAAATGCAAATATTTTTTCATTTGGAACACAAATTGTTCTTAAAGGTAAATATTTGTTTTAAATAATTATGTTTATTTCTGATATTCTATTTGTCACATCCGGTCATTAGTACGGACATAAAATAAATTGCAAGGGTGCCGGTGGTGACGTCACGCGACCTACTTACAAGTCTACCCACACCACAGCGCGCTCGAGGCGAGCACGACATTGAGCGTCTGATCGCAGTGGAGTTGAGACGTCCTGGAACTGTATCCGATTCATTACGCCCCGTGTTATTGTGTTAAATTGTAATTTCTAGTACCTAATTTGTTAGTTTAATAGAAACTGTGTATCGCACCCAGTGTATTTTTATTGCTCACATGATGTATGAGCATAACGGAGTAAATCCTGACACATCCGACATATTTATAAACACAATTTAAATACTCACAAAATATTTACGCCGTTAAGACGCATGTCTCTTAGCCGAGATTTAAAAAAAAACAAACGCCGCCGACTATAGTCATTGAACCCATTTGGACTTGAGTATAAGTATAGTTATCTGTGGGATTTTTTATTGCCGCACGTGTACGGAAAAATATTGCGTGTGAAATACATCCCAGCGGCTTGTTATACAGCTTGTGTGCAAGCTCTATAACAAGCATTATTATGTTGTTGAGTGATTTGTAGCTACGTAACTTGGTACAAGTTAATTAGTTATTAGCTAAAATATATTCACAATACACTGGCACTCGCACTGGTACTTGGCATGCATAAAAAGAAAAATCAGCACACTTGGCATGCATAAAAAGAAAAATCAGCACTACTCACCTGTTGTTTATTTTCCAATTAATTTAAAATAAAATTTCAATTATGTTTTGTTCATTTCTGATGGGGATGGGGATGGGGCAGACTCTCGATACGTATATGTATGTGTATATGTATCTGTGTAATTCTGTATTTAAACTAATACTGTGTACTCTACTAATTAAATAAGACTTACTGCAATATTCCTTGTCAATCAATTCAATATTTACAACTAACGTCTATAGTCCCCGCCACGAGAAGCTATATTTTTTGTAAATAAAGAACTTGTACCAAGTTACGTAGCAACATATCAATCAACAACATAATAATCTTTTACAAAATGGAGTCACAAGAAAGCAATTAAATTATTAAAACACTTTTGTCCTACTTCAGCCGCTATATTGGCACTAGTAACGAAATTTTTGAGCTTTTAACTTTATAAGGCGAGCTTTTCTTGCCATAACCAGCTATTTACCACAGAGTTGCTGTAAAATTCACCACTATAACGACCTACGTGCCACTATAGAATTATATTTCTCTGCTGTAGATATAGATTTTCAAAGGCAGTAATAAGTACTATTTAACCGCCTAGACATTTAGAAATATGCAATATGCAACCTAAAGCGGTATAAAGTAGGCTTATAACTCCATTTAAATACTTTTAACTATTATAGCCGTCTATAAGACCTAGCGGTGTTTTAAAAGTTATTTATTTATACCTCTGCTCACACTTTATACTAAATACACGTACAATATATCTATAACACGCCTTTGTATCTTCATTGCGATTATATTTACTGTTGTACGGCTATTGTAGCACATGCCTGTTAAAGAACTCTTAAATACGCGACTGAACCACTTAAGTATTATAGTAAACCCCTTGAACAGCTATAATAGAACATTCAGGTTGTAAAGAAGTCATTTAACCTGCTTGTGTGCTGGTTGGGATTGCATGTTGAGCCGAATCGTAGTGCGAAAAGAACCAGTTTTCGAGAAAATGTATTGAAAAATATATTTCTATCTATCAGAGCCGTATTTTTTTAAATGAGCGAAAATGCCCATTACTCAAACTTAGTAATGCGGTTCCGAAATAGGATTTAGGAATTTAACGTTATAAATACTTTTTCCGGTTCCGTCCAAGGCACGGAACCATTGTGCGCGAATGTGACTTGTGTGTAGGCACTTTGCAGTTTTATATGGATTATGATTAGGCGGTTATCACAAGACAACGGTCGTCCGCGCGTCGAGGGGTGAAGCGGGTCTCGCGGCGCATTGGATCCATTTATTCCTAACACACGACAGCCACCTGACTGCGTGGACGAGCGGCGCTCACCGCCTCTATGCACGGTGCAGTAACATTTATAAAGGGTGTAAATAGACCCTTAACATAGCCGAAAGGCACTTGTTCTCCACGTCTTTGCGAACATTTTTTTGTTCTAGACCATACCTGGGAACCTTCTAGTTACGGAGATATTGGCCGTCAAAGTTCTAACTTCTTCACAAGTTTTTTTTTTAAATACATGACATGTTTTTAATGTAAGATTTTTACTTTACACACCTACACGACCCCCGTAGTATGCAATCCATCCATCAGCACAATGCTTTGAGTGCTTTCCATCGACTCCTACCATAAAACGTGATTTTTCACCCCAAAAAAAAGTCGATTCCCAGCAATAATTTTTGCGTAAAGTTACTTAGTTTGATGTACAGAATGCTTGGTTGACAGCTATGTGAAGGGTCTGTTTACGTTCCCAGCCGCCGCAGGAGATGCCCTGGGCGTCGGGGGTCACGTGGTGGCTCCTGGCCACCGTAGGCGCGGGCCTGTGGCCGTCCAGCCGTCTTATGACGACAGGCCGGGTCGACGTCGCTCGCTCGCTTCGTGTTCCACGTGCGCCTCAAAGAGGTGTCAGCAGATAAGTAGGGGTCCGCATGGGCCGATGCCTGCCAGGGCTGCGGGACTGTTCGAAAGAGATACCGTGGCCCTGGAACTCAAAGGGCAAAGAAGGAACATGGATGGGTTTTAGTCAGTACAAGTCTGACACTCCCTTCCGCTCCGCCCAGAGTGGGGAGGGGGGGTCATTTGATGATTTCCAATCCAAAAAAAAAAAGGGTCTGTTTACGCCCTGTATTTTCGCCACCAGACCGTATGAGCGGTGTGAGAATCGCCAGGATTGCGTCAGGAATAACAGAATGAGTGGTAGGAACAGGAAGATCGCTCGTGTTCTGTTCTACTGTTTAAACAATTCATCAAAAAAACATTTCAATGGTCACCACCATTGAAATATTTTTTTGTTGTGGTGGTGCGGTGGTCTTGGTCCCGAAGCCTTTGATAGTGTATCATGTCTCCGAAGCCTTTGATAGTGTATCTTTCTTTTATATAAATTATGCCTTCAACTCATTACGGTATTCCAAAATAGGTAATACTTTATAATCATCTGGCTAGCCTTTTCCCAACTATGTTGGGGTCGGCTTCCAGTCTAAACAGATGCAGCTGAATTTTTTACATGGAGCGACTGCCTATCTGAGCTCCACAACCCAGTTAATACTGGGTAATACGATACTCCTTGGTAAGACTGGTTGTCAGACTTTTTGGGCTACTGACTACCTATAACGACTGTCAAAGATCTACAAATGACACCCGGGACCAACGGCTTAACGTGCTTTCCGAGGCACGGAGGAAACTCTGTTTGTAATGGGTGGTCACCCATCCACAGACCAACCTAGGCAAGCGCGGCTTAACCTAAAGATCGATCCGGGCGGCTGTTATTACTTAGCCACGAGCCTTCTAAAGTTACTAGCTTTTGCTCGCGGATTTACTCATCTGTATACAAAATTTCAACCAAAACTGTCCAGCTGTTTTAGCTTGAAGCGGTGGCAAACATTGTGGTGTATTTTTGATTTACGCAAATACTTACAAACTTTCACATTTATGACAATGTGATTCAGTAGACCGTAGGTGTCCAGTAAGATAATAAATACCTACCTACTCAAATAAATTGAGGGGTTTGAGTAATTTTGAAAGGCTCTTTTTCTATCCAATAAATGCTTAGTTTCAAAACTATGGTAGACCCATCAGGCAAATAAATACATGATTTTCTCAACTAGATTATTATTTCCTTAGAGCGTGTACCAGAAAGGTGTGGTCATATTTCAGGGTTTGATTCTGATCAACAAACTGAACAACTTTCTACTTTTCTGTCCTTTCTATGGTTTTCTTATGTTCACCGTACAGGTTTTCGGTTCCAGCACCAAAAAACCAAAATAAAATTAGGTTTCATGAGATTCAAGGAGAAAAAAACAATACGGGTAATATTAAAATTTATATGATTGACGAAGGAACATAATAAACAATAGAAAAATTATTTTAAGTATCCTAATGTACTTAAACATAATCAACCTGGATATATTTACAAGAACTTTATACACAATAGGACATATATTTTGAAGTAGCTCCACAAATATAGTATATTTGTGTTGAAGAAGTTCGGCCAAAAATCGTTGCACACTTTGCCATCAAAAATGGCGAAAAGTAATTAGTGTTAAAAAGAGAAGGAGATCTTTGATAAGTTAATATAATCAGGCTGTATTTATTCCTAATACATAATAAACTCGGCGTTATTTAACATTGGTTTTGTTGATTGCTGGGTTTTTGTAAAGGTAAAACCCGGTAATTCGATTCTGTATGAATGATAATTCTGTTTTGTTTTCTTATAGGGATCAATTTAATTGCTGCCATTCAATACAAATGTAAATGAATATGGATATTTAGCTTGCACATATCAAAACTTAAATAAAATCATACCATAATATAAACGAATATATTATTATGTACCTAAAGTAGGAAATTCGTAGCAAACTGCTACGAATTTCTTATTCGTAGCAGTTTGCTACGACGAAGTGCTACTAAGTTGACACTTTGGCGTAGACCTTAAATTACTTAGAAGACTGGACAGGGATGAGTTGAATTTCAGGATATTCATATAATATAATATTTTATCTATTTCACGCAATAAGATTCTCCGGTATCCGAGAATTACTAAGGCGCGAAATCTCTTGCAGTACTCACATTCAACTGAAAACATTACAATATTAATAATAGTAGCACTACACAGCGAACTTGTGAAAAAAAAAAATTGAATTATGAATAAATATTAATATGATAATCTCAAAAGCAAACTAGTATTGTATTTAATTATAAGATCTTGAATTTCTTCGACTAAAACAATTTACATATTTATATATAAATTGTATTTTACATATTTTATCTGATTTCAGTTAGTAAAAAATCGAGTCGAATAATAAATAATAATATAATAATAAATCATTTATTTGCAAAAAACATGGTATACAATGGTGTTAAATAAAATTAAAATAGTTCAAACATGTTTAGCTAAGATAGAACATAGAAAATTTTAGGGTTAAGCAAAATGTTACAAGGCATCAACATTTTTTATCCATAAATTCTTTTAGACTATAGAAATTACATTTATTTATCCACTTGCGCAATTTAATCTTTAATAATCTTGAATTTAATATTTTGAATTGCTTTGGTATCTTGTTGTAAATACGTACGCACATTGTTAGACAGCTTTTATTATATTTGTCAAGTCTTGGCAAATCATTCAATACTAACATAAAAGGATCTCGTCTGTTCCGAGGATTCACATCGTTTGCTGTCTTAAATAGGTAGTTCTTTATTCCTAACTACGAACAAACATATTTCATAAATATACAGAGATGGCAACGGTAACGGTAACAAACCAAACTTTTTGAACATTGGTCGACATGATTCATCAGGTTGAAGTCCACATATTGCTCTGATGCAATTTTTTTGAGCTGTAAATGCTCTATTCAGATCGCTGCTATTACCCCACATTACGAGACCATAGCGCAGTAGTGATTCTACATACGCGTGGTATGACATAATGGCAGTTTTTATGTTCGTTACATTTTTAACCTGTTTCAGTGCATATACGAATTTATTAATTCTAGTGCTTACATTATCTACGTGTTCTTTCCAGTTTATATCCTTATCTATTACTGCGCCTAAAAACCTTGTATGTGTTACCTCTTTGATTTTATTTATATTAAGTTTGATATTGTTTTTATTATTATTCGATTGATTAAATTGAATATAAACAGATTTGTCTAAATTTATTTTCAAATGGTTCATGTCAAGCCATAGCAGCAATGTATTTATTGTATTATTAATGTCGAACTCATGATCCGCAATGGTATTCTTCTTTTTATCAGATGTGACTATAATAGATATATCGTCCGCAAATAATATGCATTTATGTTTGGTTATTTTTATGATATCATTTATGTATATAAGAAACAATATTGGGCCTAGAACGCTTCCTTGTGGAACACCATATTTATTGTGTCGATATTCTGATGAGTAAGGTATCATATCTTTATTTTTGTTGATTTTATTGATAATGACACGTTGCTGTCTGTTACTTAAATAGGACGATATCCACTGAAGTGCAGGTCCCCTGATTCCGACAGTCTCTAACTTATCTAGTAATTTGTCGTGAGACACTAGATCGAACGCTTTCGATAAATCAAAAAAGAGCCCAGTAGTTAAATGATTATTATTAATATTTGTAAGTATTGATTTAATAAGTGAGAAAATGGCTAATGACGTGGATTTGTTTTTCTGGAATCCAAACTGTTCGGCACTTATTATTTGGAATTTATTGCAGAAATCAATGAGTCTTTTTTCATAAATTTTAGACAAAATAGGTATTAACGTTATAGGTCGATAGTTATTGATATCACATTTATCTCCCTTTTTGAATAATGGCTTTATTATAGATAGTTTTAAAATATCGGGAAAAGTTCCAGCTAAAAATTACATATTGATAAGATGAGTTAAGATATTAGTCAGTTCGTTACAACAGGCTTTTACGATTTTTGTGTTTATTTCATCATAGCCTTCCGATCTGGTGTTGCTTAGAGACATTATTTCCTGTAGTACCTCTTTTTCCAACATTGGTTTGAGAAACATTGAGTTGACACATTTATTTTGCCTAGAGTTTTGTACAGCACTTTGTTGCGTTGGTATGTGCGTTATATTTACATAATAGTCGTTGAATATAGTAGCCATTTCTACAGGGTCTGTAACTACAGTATTATTTAACTTTATGATTTCTATGTTGTCTTTGTGGGTAGTATTATTTATTTCGTTTTTAATGACAGCCCAAGTAGCTTTACATTTATTATCATGAGTGTTAATATATTTTATGTTTGAGTTCTTTTTTGAACCATAAATACATTTTTTAAGCATATGGGAATAATTGTTATATTTAATTTTATTAGATGAATTTTTATTTTTGTAGTACTGATAGCGTAGTTTCCGTTTAGTTATGCAACTTTGTCTTAGCCCTTTGCTTATCCACTTTTGTGTGTTTTTTGCATTATTGTTTACCTTGATTCTTACCTTGGGAAAGCAGAGATTGTAGAACAGGCACAGCAGTTCATGAAAATTATTGAATGCGGACTTTGCATCACTGTTTAGATATATATCCGACCAATAAAGGCTTTGGAAGCATTCCTTGAATTTCCGGATATTGTCTAAGTTGTAATCTCTTTTATAAATGTGGTAAATTGGCGCTTTTTGTGGTTTATGTTTAGTAGGAAAGCTAAGCATTTGCGCTGTGTCGTGATCTGAAAGATGCAGAGGTAACACGGTTCCAGTTGCATTGGCAATGTTGCTTAAGATGTGGTCAATACAAGACAATTTACGTGTAGGAACGTTGATGTGAATTTTTAAATTATAATTGTTAGACAAGTCTTGCAACACATTTGTGATGTTGCCTTTTTTTAGAGTATTTATATTGAAGTCGCCGGCTATAACTATTTTTACTTTAGATTTAGATTTCGTTAGCAAATCGTGCAAAAGTTTGTGTAATTTAGTTATAAACTGATATGGATCCGATTGGGGTGTTCTGTAAACACATATAATAACTAATTTACCACACATTAGCTCTATCCCGCAGACTTCAAACGTGCTTTGTGCTGCAAAGCTTTTTACAAATGATAATTCTTTGAAATTGAATCCTTTTTTTACTAAAATACAAGTCCCGCCCCTCAATAAGTGGTTGAATGGTGACGTTTCGATTGTCGGTGATGGGAATAATTATAATTAAAAGTGCATTTACGGCTTTTTCGTAAAGTTAAGATAAGACAAGTACCAATAAATTATCAGATACCTGAGAACCAGTGACTATTTATGTTCACAATGCGGAGTATTCTTCCTACTCCTCATCGTCGCACAATGGATTTTCTTTTCAACCGACTTCAAAAAAAGGAGGTTATCAATTCGACCCGTATGTAGCTAAGCGCTATGGTCAGAATTGCACAATGTTGGTATATGTTTATGTTAGCCTATGTGGGCTTCTAAACGCGTATGTCAGATTTCATAAGGTGTATCACAGAAACTAGAATTCGGATTACAATAGCTCTGTTTGTGTTGGATTAATTATCTCTCAACTAAGGGAGAGATAATTAATAATTAATTAATTAATTCACGTTTTATCAATATCGGTTCAGCAGTTTTCAAAATATTTATGGACTTCATTAGGTAAACAGAACATTTTTTGGTGTGCGCCGTCCTTGACAGAACGGCGCAATAATTAATAATTGTATAATTTTTTATAAGTGACTTTCGCAAAATGTCATCGCTAAAAATTTGGTCACTTTTGCATAATGTCACTTTCGCACAACATAATTTTCTGAAAACGTCATTTTTGCAGAATACTCGTATCATTCAAGCCATTTTCTCCTCAGGAGACACGAGACATAAACTTTTAAAACAACCCCAGGACGCGGTTGTTTCAAAAGTTTATTGGGCTCTGGATTATCGATTGCGAGACCATCATGCTTCGTTGAAATAACTAAAATACTGAATAATAACTTAGTTTCCGAAATCGCTGACAAAAAAATTGTGCTTTTTGTGAAGTCAGTTGTATTTTTTTGTAAATACGTTTTTTTACGCGGTTTGATTAAGGTACTTTTTTTGTTCTATAAAGGGTGTAAATAGACCCTTAACATAAACGAAAGGCACTTGTTCTCCCCGTCACTGCGATAATCACAAGTTTTTTTTTTAAATATATGTTTTTAATGTAAAGTTTTTACTTTACACACCTCCACGACCCTCGTACTATTCAATCCATTCATCAGCACAATGCTATAAGTGCTTTCCATCGAGTCCTACCGTAAAACGAGATTTTTCACCCCAAAAAAAAAGTAGATTCCCAGCAATAATTTTTGCGTAAAGTTACTTAGTTTGATGTACAGAATGCTTGGTTGACGGATATGTGAAGGGTCTGTTTACACCCGTTATAATGGAGTTTCCCAGAGTGAATCGCTGTTGTAATCAATATTATCATAGCCAATTAATACCTACTATCACAGAGTATTATAATCGGATACTTATTGAGATTACGATCTCGATACTTTTGTCAATGTGTCACAAACTGACGAGAAGGGTTTCACTTGCGTGGGAATAACACGGCCTGAGAGGGGTTGAAAAAAAAGTAACAACATCTAAATTTTTAGATTTTTTTAAATAATATTTTGTCAAAGCAGTATTAACCTACTATTGGCTAATTTTGACCTTGTTGACCATTATAATAGTGCCATTTTTTATAAAGAAGTGATAATTATTTTAATTTATTAGTTTAATAATAAATTAAAATAATTATCGCAATTCTGGACTTTCTGTTGCGTATTAGAGTTGAAGTTTGTCGAAGCATATAATATTACAGAGCTGCGTATTTCGGTCGGGCAATGGGATAAGTATGGAAGGTAAACATCACACATGTATTCCTCAACGAGAGAGAGCAGAGATATACCTATAGCACCCTCACGTTTCGCCAAAAAGCGCCAGGCTAGCCCGCGAAAACTAAGTTTCTTTTGTTTTATAAAAATATAAATGAATCGCGACCGTGACCAGTATGTATTTACAGAATCATAATAATTAAAATCATCAATACGATCATTCATTTAATCTCATTGAATGTCTATCAGGCTGCTATTATTATAATCATTTATGACCGATGACCTGGTAAAGGTTGCAGGGATCCGCTGGATGCGAGACGCACGCGACCAGTCAATGTGATCGCTGATGTGACACTTGGGGGAGGCCTATGTCCAGCAGTGGACGTCTTCCGGCTGAAATGATGATGATGATGAATGTCTATTTCATCAAATAGTCGTGAATCATATTTCAATCAACATTTCTACAGCCTGATACTGACGTGATTTGATTTGCAAAAACGTAAGAAAATACGAATTTCCCGGGTTACCCTGGCGCTTCCCTCTTAAGTGTTTGTCATCGTTGAAGAGCTCGTGGCTAAAAAATAGCAGCCTCTAGGGTCGATTTTCAGGTTAAGCCGCTCATACCTAGGTTGGTCCGTGTATGGGTGACCACCCTTTACATACCGAGTCTCCTCCGTGCCACGGAATGCACGTTAAGCCGTTGGTCCTGGTTGTCATTTGTAGAACTTTGTCAGTCGTTACAGGTATAGTCAGTGGCCCCAAAGTGTAACCGGTCTTACCAAGGGGTATCGTATTACTCAGTATTAACTGGGTTGTGGAAGGCAGATAGGCAGTCACTTCATGTAAAATACTGGTATTCAGCTGCCCGGTAAGACTGGAAGCCGAGGGGCTTCGGGGGTTTAGGACGAGTCTATTGTCATCCAGGGTCGGACTGGGCCGGAAGGCCCCGTGTGGCTGCACCAAGCAAGTCGAGCAAAGTGTAACCTAGTTACACTTTGCTCGACCTGGGAATCAACCCCAAGACCTTGTGCTCAGCAGTAGCGATTACAAACATTAAAAGTGAAAAAGTATTTAAAAAGGAGGTTAAGCATTCGTCGAGTATCTTTTTTTTAATCTTCATAATAATTAATCTATGTAAAATCTTATTTGAAGATATCATACTGCAACCAGCCCAACAGTGATCTAAGCACTGTTGAGGTCTTGAGGTCCTAGATTCGATCCTCAGGTCGAGAATAGAAAACGGTTATAGGTTTCCATTTGATTCTCAGTACTACCTATCCGGAGTCTGATTGTGTGCATGAGGAATGCATTGCAATAGGATCGCTCATTACATGGAAATTAAACCGAATTAAATTATACTACAATGTCTTTTTGCGACGTCTGGAAGGCAAATCAAACGGTCTAACAAAATATAGCTTTCCACTCTTCCCTTCACATTGATTTTTCTGGAATAGAAGTTGTCAATCATTGCAATATAAAATTGTTTTCATGTCAGCACGCGGCGGTACATTGTTTTGACTACTTACGTTTATTTGTTTAAATTCAGTGGGTAGCCATTCTTTTGGTTCTCAAATTTGAAAGCGGCGCTTAGGACATGCCAGCAAGTAGAATGTAGTATCACCACTCGTCCACTTTGTACTATTACGGAAGGCACTTTTATGGACTTCGGCCACGTTAATACGCGAACGTTGCCTCTTTAGTAGCGATTCTACGCCACCAAATCAGGACTTAGAAACAGTTATTTCACAGTTATGTTAGCTGTGACAGCTGCAGTTCAAAGACAACCTTAATACCATGGAAATAAAGATAGATACATGCAATAAGACATTATAATTGTGACAAACTTCTCTTTAAGCTCGTAACTCACTAAAAGCTAACTTCTCTTTAAGCTCACTGTGATTTTGACAGCGGTGCAAGAACGGAGGTAAAATATCTGACAGGACAGTACTTCAGACGACCATGAAACAATACTTAGGTCATGAATAAACCAGATGGCGTTAACAGTCCGAAATTAGCAGTAATCCGTGACTTAATTAACCGTCGGTAACGTCCTAGGTCAATATCTGGATCCAGAAAAATCCAAAAGTGTCACTATTTGGCTATACATGACATAACAGCACGCCGATAATCTTCGAAGGGTTAGACAGAGGTGTACACTACCTAATAGTACCAACCCACATTTTGCCAGTTATGTTTAAGTCCCATGTAAAAGGGGCGACCTTATTCCCATCGACTGGGCACAAATCTCAAGATACAGAAAGACTCCGTGGCTGCTACTGAGAAATTTCTAATGGAAGAACCTAATATCACTTTGCCCGACCTGGGAATCGAACCCAGAACCTGATGCCAATTTAAAAATTAACCTTTTACCAATTAACTTTTTAATATTAAGACCTTTTGGACATATGTTGCCAGCCGCAAAACTACAAATAAAATCCCGTCAATGGTTCACCTCAATCAAATCACGGCACGGTTGGCGCAGTGGCTGAGCGATTGACTGCTGTGCTTTGTGTCGCGGGTTCGATTCCCGCACGGAACAAATATTTGTATGGTCTACAGGTAGTTGTTCCGGGTCTGGCTGTTTGTGTATGTGAATTTAAATGTTTGTAAACGCACCCACGATACAGGAGAAATTCCTAGTGTGGGGGCAAAGTTATCACATCCAATGATCCGATCACTACCTGTAACTTATTTGCTACATTCTTCCGCTCTCCTTTGCCTTCAACTTTTGACCATAATACCTGGCAACCACCCACTAACAGTGCTGACAATGATGTAAACTTGTGTAAGCTGCATCTTTCTCTCGATGCTATACGTATTGAATTAAAATCACTCAATTCATCTAAGGGTCCGGGTCCGGATTCCCCATCAGTTTTTCTAAAAAATACGTGTGATACACTTTGCTATCCCTGATTTATCGTTTTTAATAAACGTTAATCTTGTGGTGTCTTTCCAGATGTCTGGAAACATGCTAATATTGTGCCAGTTCACAAAAGTGGATCCATGCATGATGTAGCGACTTATCCACCTATCTCTATACTATCAGCCTTCTCCAAGCTCTTTGAGAGGCTTGTACATAACGAGGTATATACGGCTATTCAAAGTTTGCTAATAAATGAACAACATGGTTTTGTTAAGGACAGATCTTGTATTAGTAATCTCCTTATTTTCACGTCCCATCTCTTTGAGAATATTGACGATAGGCAGCCAATTGATGCAGTTTATACCGATTTTCAAACGCGTTCGATAAAATTGATCATGAACTACTATTGAGTAAAATTGCTTATAACGGAATCAGAGGGAACCTTTTGCGGTGGTTTATATCTTACATAACTAACAGAGCTCAGAAAGTAGTGATTGATGGCTTCAAGTCCAGCTCTATTCAGGTCACGTCTGGTGTCCCTCAAGGTTCTATTCTAGGACCATTATTATTTATTTTATTTATCAATGACATTAATTCCTGTTTTTAACATTTTAAATTTCTTCTATATGCGGATGATTTAACGGTTTATAAAAAAAAATCGAATAAACAAGACTGTATTGATTTCCAGCAAGATCTGGACCGTTTCTCTGACTACTGTTTTTCCAATAAGCTTTATCTTAGTGTTCCGAAGCGTCACAATGTTTACCAAAAAGAAAAAGAAAACTGAATTTAACTACCGTCTCGCTAATGCATTTATAGATAAAGTTACTTCTCTCCGAGATCTTAGGGTTCAGCTGGATTCAAAGCTCCATCTAGATATTCATATAGATACAATAGTAGTAAGGCTTACAAAATGTTTGGTTTAGTAATGAGAGCATGTACGGAATTTCGTCGCCCCTCCACCTTTCTGCATTTATACAAATCCATAATTAGGCCACAGTTAGAGTTTGCAGTACCTACATGGTACCCTCTATACAAAAAATATAATGATACTTTGGAGCTGGTACAACGCAAATACCTTCGTGCTATAAACTACAGATGTTTTCGGAAAAAAGTTTCATAACACTAACTTCTCAGGAAATATGATCTCCTTACCCTGCAGTCAAGACGAATGTTCCTTGATGTTATGACTCTGTTTAATGTATGCCGCAATAAATTGGATTGTCCTGATTTAGTAAAGAACCTATGTTACCTTGTTCCTCGAACAGTAACATGTACGTGAAGTGCGCACAAGGCGCTTGTTTGCTACGAGCTGTTGTAAATCTAACTCTGGCTCGCGCTCACCTCTTCATCGCTTGGTTGAGACTTACAACAATGAGTTTAGCTTAATCGACATACTTTTCCTCAGTAAAAACCTATTCGGGAAGCAAATCCGTGCAATTCATTATTATTGCATTATGATGTAATGTGAAATATGTATTCATATGTTTATATATATGCTGTATGCCCGGGTTATGTAACTTTTTGTATATTGTGCATCACATATTATTATAACTGTTATTTTAGTTTACATCCTATACATGTCTCTCTAGTTACTAAGTATTTAAAGTAATCTGTGGAAAACGTAGTGGGTAGCATATTTATCATAGTTTACAATGTAAGCCTTATTTTAAATCTCTGATATGTTACTGTTTGTTTTCCTAAATATATAAATAAACCTTTTGTAGTCTACTGTTGGACATAGGTTTCTCTAAGATTCCACCTTGAGAACCTATGGATGAACCTGGTAACTTTTACTAATTTGGGGTTATCGCAAGCGTAGTTTTCTATAAAAATGATAAAACGATTTAACTTAGCACTTATTTATCTTCTCATCCCGTAAAATACAAATATAATACAGCAGTTTATTTGATTTGGAACTCAATAAACCAGAGATTATTTTGATGAGTTACAATTCCTTTACGCGTTGCCGACGATCCAGTCAGTGTATCTAGACACGCGAGCGTTGACGCCAGGGTAGAAAGCATCAGCGCACTGGAAGCCCCAAGAGACTACACCGACGATGATATTTCCGTTGTGAGCGAGGGGACCACCGGAGTCTCCTTGACAAGCATCCTTGCCGCCCACGTCCAAAATACCGGCGCACAGCATGTTGTCGGTGATGTCAGGCCAGTTCTGGTAGCCGGGCTGGGTCTTCAGGAAAGCATAGCGGTCAGCACACAGCTGTTGGTTGATGAGGTTGATTTGGACGTGTTGCAATTGTTCAGGGTATGATCCTCCGGACTGTAAGTAAATATAAATAGTAGATAAGAATTTTCAAAAAAAGGTAGCGAATTAGGAATTGTTATTATTGTCACGTTTGGTGTTTTGAGTGTTGTTAATTAAGGATATTCCCCAAATTTGGGCCAGCAATTCAGCAATTTATTATTTTAAAAATAGATATTGAGTGCTAGGGTAACTAAGAAGGTAACAGATAATTCATAATCATGACAAAAAAGTAAATATCTACCGTGAGTGATCCCCAACCGATGGTGGTCAGGCTGGTGTTGTCAGCAAGTGCGTAATTGCTGCCGGGGATACTAGCGGGCTGGATGACGTGGGAGTAGAGGGCGGGCGTGGACAGGCGGATGATGGCGACGTCGTGGTCCAGGGTGGCAGGTCTGTAGCCTGCGTGCACGACCAGTTGGGAGACAGAGTGCAAAGAGCCGCCGCTAGACGCGAAGGAGGTACCCAGGAGCACACGCCACTCGGAAGGAACGTCGCCGCTGCGAAATAAAATTGTTGTTGAATATTATACGTTCACTTTGATTAGAAACTTATTTATTGTCTAGACTCTAGTACTTAGGTAGACAGTAAGTACGGTTTAGACAGAAAGTAAGTTAATATTCAAGAGAATAAACCAATTACTAATATATACAGGGTTAATTTTCAATGACCAACCAAATTTTTAAAACTCTCGAAAAAATGCTTTGGTATGTCTCTTTTTAGATCTCTACAGTCATATAAAAGCCGTAGGTAATTGATTGTTAAATATTCTAATGAATAACTTGTAAAAATAAAAAAATAAAAATAAAAATTTAAAAACATTTTATTTTCAGACGGTTCCTATATAAAATGTAGTTCGTGTAAATCGTGTAATTAATTACCATGTACATTATAAACAAACTAAAAATAGATCTCAAATAATAATTTTCAGACTAGGTTGTTGAACTGAATTGTGCTGTTATGACTTCCACAAGTTATGGTAACAAAAAAGAAAAATACATTTTATAAATTAAATATATTATCGATTCTGAATCATCTCTAAAAATTTGCCTTATCTTTGAAAATTAACCCGGTATAGATAGGCATATTAGTGGTGATTGATCTTGATTGCCTGACTTTACGAACGGTCAGCAACGAAAGTCGATTAAGAGTCAATTTCACGAATTAAATCAAAAATCATGTTCAAATCGCGTTTAGTTTTATTGGAAAAATTCGGTCTAACACTGTTAAGGTGGAAGCGCCAGGGTTGCCCGCGAAATTCAATTTTTCTTAAGTTTTTTTGCAATTTTCCGGTCAGTGTCAGCCTGTATGGGTATCAGGACACTTGCGCGAAAGACATTTGCGCGAAGAACACTTGTACGAACCCACTTACGTGAAAATACATATGCGCGCATGGACTTTTGCGCGATTAGACTTCTGCACGAGTGGACTTATGCGCGATTAGACATGTGCGCCCATAGACACTTGCGCGCATAGACACTTGCGCGAATACGCGAACGGACATATGCGCACAAAGACAGATGCGCGACAGACTTATGCGCGAATGGTTAACTCTGTAGAGTAAACATAACACTGAGGTTCTTCTAAATCGGAATCGTTTGATTAATCTTTTTTGTACAAAGTAACAAGAATGTTCCGTATATTGATATAGTGTCTGTGCGCGCAAAAGTTCAATCGCGCAAAAGTCTATTCGCGCAACTGGGTTCGCGCAATTGTCCTTCGCGCATATGTCTGTCGCGATGTCCCAGATCCCCTGTATGTTGAACAAAATATGATTTGCGCTAGTAAAACGCGTGTATATACAGAATAATAATAATTAAAATCATCAACACAACCCTTTAAGTTCATTCAATCCCATTAAATGACTTTTTCATGAAATATTCATTCAATGCGATTAAATGAAGTTAAAGGGGTTGTATTGATGATTTTAATTATTATAAGTCTGTAAACAACATACAACCTGACACTGACATGCTAATTGCAAAAAAGTAAGAAAATTTAAATATCGCGGGTTACGTAGTTACTTTTATATCTTTTAAATTGATAGACACAAAATGATTTGACTCGCAATCTCTGATAATTATTTTGATTGAAGTTGATACTTACAAGTAACAGTGAGCCGCAGAGAGTACAGAGGTGGTGGTGAGCAGAGAGCCGCCGCATGCCTGGTACCACCAGATGCCCCACAGACCGTACTGCATGTTGGACATGTACGGGTATTGGTCCACGGTGGTGGGGGAGCCACCGACGATGCGGTTGATGCTCTTGGGCACCGCTGGAATGGAAAGAACTTTATTATTAAAAATTCCATGTAATGACCTGATATTGCCCTTCTCTCAAAATGGCAGAAGAAAAATCTTGAGGAAATCGGCATGGCCAGAACAAAATTTTCGAAATCATGTGACCTCTACCAACCGGGCCCACGTGGAGGATTACAGCCTACTCCTTCTCACAGAGAGGAGGCCTGTGTCCCAGCGGTGGGAACATTAGATATAGGCTGATTATTTTTATTACCTTATGGGTTTAAAACTGACAAAGGTAATGCTACTTAACATGAAGACTTAAACGGGATGTTTTTTTTTCTACGGAGGTGGACAAAACAAACTAACACTTGGGCCTGTCCTGGACGGAAATATCTAGAAGTCATTCATGGGTTTCCCTGCCCAGGAGTTCAGAACGCTGTCAGCAGTCAGATTTTTACTTACAACTTAGAAGCAAAGGAAATGAAGGTAACTCACCGAGTGCGGACCCCAGAAGGGCTAACAGGATGACGGCACGCATGATTGTTCAAGTAACTGCTCGTACTCTGCCTGAAGAACTAAACTACGGTCTTATATATTAAATGTTGTTATCCATTATCTTTTAATTATCAACTAGGTAGTTAATTAATTTTAAGATAAAACTAAATAATATTTTTAAATATTATTTATCATCAGGGAAAACCAAAAAGTCGTTAGATAATAAATATCTATAGTGTTGGGTAGGTAGGTAATTAATCCGAACCGGGCCAAGTTCCAAATCCTAATTCTGTGTCTTAATCAAAGCGATCGATCATCACGTTCGTGTCATTCATTTGTACGGTAAATCGAAAGTGGCAACGACGCGTTCGGGTTCGCCCAACAACACGAACGCAATGGTTGCGTAATCTCATGACGATCGCTTTGACTAGGCCTCGATTAAAAAATTGAAACA
Organism: Noctua janthe; assembly: GCA_910589295.1. NCBI lineage: Eukaryota > Metazoa > Arthropoda > Insecta > Lepidoptera > Noctuidae > Noctua > Noctua janthe. The sequence goes on from OU342561.1 coordinate 9,964,557, forward strand.
ACTGCCAATCATCCTTAACGAAATAAGAAATGAGCTAAACCCTAAACACAGTAAGGTCAGCAACGCCGACACCGCTATATTCTGTATCTAGGACTTGTCGGACGGTGTTGTGACTTCGTAAGGGTAAGAAAACACATAATTTATAGAATAGATTTTTTAATATTTATTTTGGTATATTTTTACAACTCAAAACCGAATACTTACCTAACTAATTATAATAACGGTTGTAAGGTAGGTACTTATATAAATACAGTAAAAAAAAACGATTTATATGTTTTGTATCTTTATGCCGACTGCCCCAAGGACATAGCACAGAAGCATACGCTAGAGGAGTGCTCAGCTGGGCCTAGCCTAGTAATGCCGTGACCTCATAGCGGCACTTGGAGCGGATGATCTCTTTTCAGCCATAGTTCATTCCATGGTCCACAGCGAAGCCCTCCACAATCCGCCTTCTTGGAACCTAATGGTGGGATTCCGAAACTAGTGCCGCACAAATTTCTAGCTTCTTTCGGTGGAATCGCTCAAGTGAACATGAACAAAATCTACCCGTGTTCACTGAAATGTTCGCGCACATTTGTGCACGCACACGTAGAAGCGGTGGAGTCGCGTCAGCGCACACGCACTCGCTGTTCGCGCACTCAATTTAGAAGTCGAGGAGACCTTCATTCATCTGTAAACCGAATGAAAATATGTATTGGTAAGTTCAGTACATGTTGTCGAATAAAATTACGTCAAGGCGATATATTTTGGCAACCCAATACCACCTAAACCCATTCGCAATATGCTTGTTCATGAATTAAGATTCCTAAACAGTATATTAAAAATGATATATCCGTATCAACTGACCAAATGTTCACTCGAAAACTAGATTTTCAGACGGTTTGGGATAGGTTTTTTTTTTTGCCTAATTTTCAATTTTCTCAAGGTCTGCTGGGAACGTGCGACTTTACTGGTGTCCGAAAATTATGTTTTCCGTAGGTATTAAAATATATTGTTAACTACATACATTCTGAAGATCAGGCGGATACGATAAAAAAATTGAGACATTTGAAAATGCGGCCAGGTCAGAAGTGATCTGGGAAATAACTGAAGTTAGTATTTTTGGAATCAGATTAACCAAATCTATCGATTTTACACGGTTTTGGTCGTAAAACGTTGAGGCAAACATTTTGGGCATGGGCTCTCGTACTAACATGTTCGCATATGCGAACACAACCGAAACGCCAAACCGGAATGCCGAAACGGAACGCGCACACTGAACCGTGTCCACCCGCAAACCTATCTTTGCGGGTGGAAACGGTTCAGTGCGCGAACGTTTACCGCTGCACAAAATGTTCGCGAACAATTTTTGGTGGAATCGCACCATAAGGAACATCTGCAGCTTGGATACAAACTGCAGTGGCCTATATGGAGAAAGTATTCAATGGTTGCGTAGTTGCGTACCTACCTACTAAGATAGGTACCAAAACCACCCAACACCACTAGCTGGAGTGTAGCTACCAAGTCCACACCTGCATTTTAAAGATAAAATAAACACCATCGATGCTTCTATTAACGTGGTCATCAACCAATTCGTAAAAGTATCTCGATGCATACTCATTTCGAGCGAAGACTGCAAGAGATGCTGCTTCCCCTTTTTGCGAGGAGGACAATGGGTGTCCTGAGTCCTCCGCGTTCCCGAGCCTCCGATTTATGGTATCAGGAGAAACCGTGGGGTCATGGAAACCGGTATAATCCAGGATGCAAAGTATAAAAGGGGAAAAGCAAGCAAAGAACCGGTAGGTACATACGTACCTACCTTAAAATAATGGATTAGCTTTTAATGAGTAGTCGGAGATTATAAGATAATGAATAAGTAGATATCTACAACAGATAATAATCGACAAAATATATAATGTATCATTTACGTGTTACTGTGAATGCCTTTCCGAAGTGTAGTGTATCTTGAACCTTTCCAGGCACTAATCTGCTGCTGCGCCTTATAAAAATCTTTTGTGTTTAGCGTGTCTGCGTTCAATCTGGAGGGAGCTCAGAGAGTTTCTCAGCTCAAAATTGGGTGGGGCGTGATGAGACAACTCAGAAACTATACTTATTTGAAGATTTTCAGATAGGAGTCTATCAGGCTTACTGTCTGATTTAAAAAAAAGACAAAAATACCTAATGAAATGTTCAGCAACTTGATTTTCATCTCATCGTACGGGGCTTAAACCAACAGGAAAATGCCTACATTTTTGTTAGAATCGTCACATTTAAAAATAAATCAAATCCTTAAAGAAGCCCTTTAAAAATACGTCCTATGAAGATTCAGAGAAGTTCTCACTTGTGCTAAAGTAAATGTACTATAATTTTTATACACTTTTTACATAGGTACCAATAAGATTAATATGATAATGTGATTATTTTATCAATTAATGTTACCTCCAATCGCCGGCAACACAGGATTACCTAGTTTAGGTACAAATCATGGGTGAATTTGAAATAGATTTAAGAAAAACTGTACCTAAACGGTTGTACCTTATATTTTTGAATATTTTTTTTATTTATAGCCCACAACAACTTCGTCAGATTAGGTGTTGAAATCGTTTTGGTTCATTTGAATGTGGGCCTTTTTCCGCAGGGCTCATATCTCAAACTTTTCAAATATAGTTTCGAAGTTCTCTCGTTACTCGGCAATCAAGTTTTCGAGCTGAATGTACACATAAAAACATCAAGACATGCATTTTTGAGATGGCAATAGGCAGAAACTAAAGAACGCTTTCTTACCCACGCCTAGTCCCCGGTCATACATCTGGTCAATGGTCGTACACGCATGCTGGTTGCGAGTACTAAGAACCTGACCTCTCTGAAGATCATCAGCATTATGTTTAGTGCATGTTCTTCCAGGGCGTCCTCTTCCTTGAAATAGGTACCTTTTGTTAACCGCTTTTACTCATCCTCTCAAAAATTAGCAAATCATCTAAAGCATTTTGGTTTTTTTGCCTTTATATCTTTTAAAGTTATCGTATCACATCATTCTTCAATATATTTTTCAAATTTACTTATACCACAATTACTTGCGAGCTCAATGTGCTTGTTGAAAATCCCGGAGGGAGCATATTAGGTTGAAATTAATAACAGAAATGAGACAGGGTCTTCGGTCCATCTAACAGGGTGTGCATTAAATTAACATGCGAATGGCTATTTCTAGCTTCGACGACGACTTCAGAAAAGGGGTATGTATATATTATTCGCATTCGATGTCTATTTTCACAACCGCTGTCTTTGCAGGAAGTCATTTATTGCTTATTAGAACAATAAATGACTTAAGGCGCTACCTCGAAAATAAATCGTAGCTCGACTGATCTACTAAGCGAGCGAAAGAGATGCAATGACTTTTGAAACGCAAAAGAAGAGATGGCTATAATGTGCGTGCGCTCGGAATAAAACTACGTATATGCCAAAACAAATTTACCCTTTTTGTAACAAAATACATCAATAAAATTTAAAATTATTTTGAGTAAACTTTGATATGATAATTAATAAAATGATCGATGTTTTAAAGTAAATTCCATTGAATAACTCTTATGCGTTACGCCGTGATGTCAAAAAAAGAAAAAAATTAATATAACTTTGCAATTGTTTTGTATCGAGAAAAAAATCATTGAATCGTGTATTCCTTTTACATAATACTACACCAAAGTTCACCGTGAAAGCTTAAAAGTCATTGACTAGACCAAAGAGTCAAAAAACATATACCAAAATGTTAAATCCCTATTTCACATACCTACTTAACAAGTTACACGAAATAGAAAAACCATATTTTTTTCCATATATCACCTTAATGGAACATAACAAAACTCTCCAAACCCCTTTTATTTCATGGTGTCGTCAAATTGATACGTAGAATCAGAAGTACCTTTATAAATACAAAAACCCATCTGTGCCATTTCTGTACACACAGCGTCAGTATGTGCTAACTCCTCAAGTTTTAAAATATTACACTGCTACAACATTGAATTCGTTACAAATATCTAAAGAATACTTCAAATAGATTTTTATAGGTATCGCTTGTACTTTGATATCGTTTTTTTTCGTATCAATCAATACCATCATCATCTGCCTATCCTTTTCCCAACTATGTTGGGGTCGGCTACCAGTCTAAACGAATGTAGCTGAATACCAGTATTTTACATGGAGCGACTGCCCTTTCAATCAATATAAAGGCAATTTTAGTTCAAGTGTTTTTATTACTTTAGGGTTGTACCTCATCTAGCATCACGAAATAGAGTTTTCCCATGATTCGATCCTTTTCCGTCGCTCAGAACCGTCATTTGCTTGTGCGACAGAGTGGGAGTGATATCGCACGCGGCAGCACCGACGACGCGCTCGGCAACTGTTGCTACATGAGGCGCAATCCTTATTTATTCACCGTTCCGTTGCCGATGAAGTACAACTTCCAGATCTAAATGCTGCAGAAAGAGGTAATTGCACATTGCGTCTCTAAATGAATGTCTACAAATTTGGTTGCACAGGCGGTAAATAAAACAATCCTCTGGTATATAAGTTTTATTGGAATGTCCTTTAGAATACGTACAAATTATCTAAGAAAATTATATCTCTAAATAATTGAACCTTTAAGCTGTTACGGGGAAACAATCCAAATTTCAAAAATATGGAGGTTAAATGTAATCGCTTTGGTTACTTACTTATCCACAGTAAACATTAGGCATCGCGACATAAAGAATTGCTCAGATTTTGTGAAAATTAAAACAGATTTTATGATTATTCAAAAAACAATGATTTTATTATGAACATGGAACTGCCTACTTGTGGTGTACCTTTGTATCAATTTGACAAAGTCTGTGCAAGCCATTATGTGAAAACAAAAGAAATAATAACTTAGTTATAACTTAAACATGAATGGTGGGAAAAACTAATATAAATTCATACTTCGAACACGGGTTGCGGACATACTTTAAACAATCCAGGAAATTTTTATTTCCATTTTACCGACGAAATGAAACAAATAAAATGATTTGTTGTCTTTACAAAATAAGTTATGTAAGAATACGTTAACTATAGGTACGTACAAAAATAAAAGTAGTATCAAAACACAAATATGTAACTACGTCGAACCACATCCTAAGATACAGGTAGGAATATTCAAAATAATTGAAGAAGAAAATATTTTATATCAAATAATTATAGATTGACTATAAACTCAGAGTATTGCAGCAAGTGGCAATTTCATCGACATGGAAAAGCAACAACTCATGGAAACATGATTATTTGGCTGAATAATACTACTTGCATATTTAAATTACTTTTGGTTATTTTCATTTACACAGTATAATGCACTCTAATACCCAATTTTTATTTCCAGAGGAGTTTCCGCGTCCTTGCTATTACATAAAAATAATTAACACTACAAGTTATGTGTCACCCTCATCACATTTCTGTATCTACCGTCAATTTTACGTAATAAAAATAAATTACAATCCTTGTATAAGTCCAGTTACCATAGACCGACCGCTTTAATGAGTCCTCGCGAAGGTATCAATTTAAATGGAATATTCTGAAGGTTGATCACATTTTGGTTTAATTAGTATCGTAATATCTACATGGATTATGGTTATTTTAAAGCAAATAACCCATGGGATATTGTTAGGGCTTTGTGGACGCTTAATTTGCCTTTGATGGGGCAAGGCGGAGGACTCATTAAAGCGGTCGGCCTTTAAATCTTTCTCCGAAAAGTGAGCGTCGTCAAAAGGCTGGGTTATACATATATAAACCGTACTAAATTCTGTTTTCCGTAAATCAAAACAAAAACGACATAAGTTAATTTGGACAGTATGCTGATTGCGCAACAATTCAGCATTTCCAGAATATAAATACATTTTGTAGTACCATTATTTTACGCATTATTTTCGTTGTAACTCGTACGGAAGACTGAGACAAGTGCACCAATACTTCGTATAAGTCTTCCTAGTTTCTAACAATACATTGTTGGATAAGTTTCCCATAATTATTTTACTGGTTTATAACTCTTATAGCATATTGCGAGTTCCAAACTGTTATGGAATCTCACTAAGTTTCTGTCGATAATATTGTGAAGTCTTTCAGTTGTAACAGTAGCATACATTAGTAGGAAGGTAACTTTACTGTTGATTATTTCTATAATTTAGTTTCATAACAATGATTCAATTTAGGTATATTATACGTGGTGCATTTCTGAGTTTATATATAAAATAAAGTTCACAATACGCTATTAAGTCTCTCCCGTTACGAATAAAATTAACGCCTACGATAACCTAAACTAATAAAGCTTTGTTGGTGATTACATCTAATTAATGAGACTCATATTTACACAAACAAAGTACAACGAAGGCAAACTTTATTGTAAAAAGCTACCAGATCGTCCGATTTACAAGTTAGTGGTTTGATTTACGTTGGGTCTTTACGTTCAATACAACTCGAGTACATAGCTGCAACAGTCGTCGAATCAGTTACCTTAAACACAGTTCTAACAATTTCATGAGATGTAACTACTAAGAACTATGTTCAACTTGCGTAAACATATGTATATGTTTAATCATATTTTAAACGAGTACTATTTGTGCTAACGCATTTTTTCTCTTATTGTATTAATATTTGGCAGGTTTCAAGTCTGTTTATAATTAGGTTTACAAGCTAAACAACTAGTATAAGTTACGTCACAAGATTAATCATATCAAATATGATGGTGGGCTGTAATACATTCGTCTTTAGCATTATTATTAAATGTGTAACATACACCTGAATGCATTCGTTTCAAAACTCGATCAAAAATATAAAAGCCCACAGTTTATTTGATTAATTAAAATTCTTAAAATAATTGGTGTTCACTTACAACTTCGGTTCTTTTTATAACTAACCGTAATCTCGAAATACTAATCTAGATAACTGTAATCGATAAATAAATTAAAGCCTACGTAGCCTATCAATATTGTATTCAGTAAACATACAGTAATAAATAATATATATTATCCATAAAACGTTTGAATATAAACCGTCTGATTTATACAGATGGTTATAGCAAAATGAGACTTATAACAATTGTATCTAAATACGTCAATTTAATTGAGACAATAACGTCAACCATTAATACCATAATATATATAAGGTAATAACAAATTAATCTACGAATACATACTAGTACCAACATATTACGTAAAATTACGCCAAAACAAACGCTTCTCGAGAAGCACAGAAAAGGCACGAAATTCATAAGACAGCGCATGTTTCAACATTGTAATTGATATACTATTTAGTTATAGGTATATATTTTCATAAGAATTATTTTATAATTGAACTTTGTGTTTTTTTTTTTCATTTTCTATAACAATGTAAGGCTACAGCTACCATAATTTTGAAGCTACATTCGTGTTTTTTTAATATTAATTTATAGGGAATAAATGTTGACCGGAATAGAGTAGCAATAATAATTTAACCCATAAAGATTATTATAGGTAATAATATTTCAAAATAATGGACAATTCACAAGATTGTTGATTAGATACATTTGCAATTGACAAATCTACCGCAACGTTATCTGAGATAACAAATTAGTATAGTAGTAATTAATTATAATTATCTACCATTTGTAAAAACCAGGTACAAATAAATAAAATCGTGAGTTTTATTAAACAATGAATCAACTTCCTGCAATAATTAACAAACAACAAACAAGTCTTTGCAAGTTTTTCAAGTAGCTGTACAGTTTGTACGGTGTAAGACAAGAAAATTTATAAATGGAACATCAAGTTTTTGTATTCAGGTCTTTTAACAGACGCATTCGTTAGTAATTATATTTTTAGCTGTTCTCTTATCCTAATTGGGATTGGGATTTCGTTTTCTCTTTCTCCATTGAAGGCCTAACTGTTAAACGATTTAATACTTCATTCACAATTATAATTTAGACAAGAACGGAGCTTTAAAAGTCCGATTGCTCCTTGAAGGTGTAGAAATACCAGAATGTTATGTTATGTCATGTCGGGCTGTAAATATAAAGATATTTCTCACTGTCGGTCGACGGTCCTTTTGAGCCACTGTGTGAAGTGCCTTAGCTGCCAAACTGCCCGCGCGGACTCCTCGCGAAGTCGAGCGTTGTGTCGCCGTAGCCTGCGGACCTGTTGAGGTAATCAAAGATTAAATTTAGTTAAGCCAGACTAATTTATCTTAATCCGGATTTTATTATAAGCCTGACGGTTATACGTCATTATTAAGAATTGTCATAACGCGTTCATGCCTCAACATAACAACATATTTATGTGTATCTACACTGAAGTTCGGTATGGAGCCAGCACGCGGTAGCGAGCTCGTGGCAGTCGGGATCATAAAATGAGCGAGCAGAACCGGGCGAATAAGAGCATTTTAGACTAGCGTGTTTTTCGGTGCGTACAAGCTCGTATCGGATTACGCGCACCAAATTTTGCGCATCAAAAATCGAACGCGTTTACACGCGCTCATTCGCTCGAACCGGTGGGTTTTGACAGTAGCAATATGTCAGTATCTCTCGCGGTTCACGCTTATAAGCGCGTCGAAGCTCATCCGAGTTGCGCGTGTGGCAAAAGGCGCGCGTATATGCGCTTTAAAAAACGAGCTTATACGCGCCAAAAATACTCAAATCGGAAACCGTCCTTAGTAATAGATTTCTGAAAACGCAATGCTGAGTTTTGTGTAATCTCGCACACGAATTGTAAGACCGCAGCTGCGACGATCTTTAGATATTATAGTTACAAAATATGATCTTGAAACGAGTATTCATAGAAAAAAAAACATTAAGGGCGGTTTCAGATTAGCGTATTTTCGGCGCGTATAAGCTCGTTTATGGAAGCGCGTGTACGCGTATTTACTCGCAGCTTTTGTTTCACGCGTGATCCACAAGAGATTACACCGTGCGCGTGCGAGTGCCCGCTCATTGCACTGTAACAATTATAATCACTAATCCGATTAGTCATTACAAATGGGAAGCGTCAATACGATAGCCGACGTGATGACGAACAGTAAAGTATCATAATAATAAGGATGTTCGATGATAAGGAATTATGGGTTTTTCTACTACGCTTTTCGTTAATTAGAGCATGATTCACTTTAATTGACTTTAATAATCTACTTGTAATCTGATCGTGTTATCTAAATCTTTGTAAAAACCGGCCAAGTGCGTGTCGGACCACGCACAATGTAGGGTTCCGTAGTTAGCCATCAAAATATGTGGATTTGCCTCCGAACGATGATTTTTAATGTAATAATAAAAAAAACAAACTTACATTTGCAGTTGAAATACCTGTGCTCCCATACATTATGTTTAGGAAAATATGTTATCCAAGTACATTTTATAAGTTGGTCGACTATTACTCGTAAACTTGTAAAGCCTATTTAGCTGTGATAGTTTTCATTTTAAATTCGTTATATATACTACCACCGTGAATTTTTTATCACAACCGTTTAGCTGGTAGAGGGGGGGGGGGGGGAATGTGGACTAGATTTTGATTTTACCACTTTGTCGGCTTAATTAATCTGTATATTCATGCCAAATTACAGCTTTCTAGTACTAAGTCTTTGAGCTAAGCTGCGGACAGACAGACGGACATGGCAAAACTATAAGGGTTCGTTTCCTTGTTGACTACGGAACCCTAAAACGGTGCCTGTGAAATACATAACCTCCTCCTTTTAACCTGACTGCGCGACGCAAAGGAGGGTAATGTGTTATCATTATAATCAGCCTATGTATGTATGTTTGTTCCTTCGTAGCTCTAGAGAATTATTTTATTTATGATTTTACAAACCTCGGATTAGCCAACATAATAGCTAGCCGTAAATGAAGTGTGAAAGGGCTGTTCAGTCACATCTTTTTTGATCTTTGCCAACTTTTATAAACTACAAATGAATTCAAATACATATGTTGCCCAGTTTGTTTTGTTTATACCCGGTTGATGGAAATGGCTCGTGTTCTATTATGCCCTCCTATTAGTAAACGCAGTAATTTCTGCTTTAATCGGAAATTACATCAGAGTGCTTTTTAGTAAATATTAGAAAAAAAAAAAAAAAAAAGTTTTTTGCAAGTTCTGCGTTTGCTATTGGAGGACAGAATTGTATAACGGACTGGTGTCCGCAATTCCACGTCCAAAGCGCGTATTTCGCGTCCTATTACATGTGACTCGACCATAATTAGTTAAATGAGGGTGTAACTAAAGATGTTCCTCCGTTACGTATGGCGCCGCGGCGGTAGCGGCACCGCTGCCGCTGTTGATTGTCACCCTTGGATTTGTATTGACCCCTTGCAAAAAGCCGAAGCAGTCAGTGCAAGTATTTGTCTCATATTTGTCGCAAGTATACTCATAACCAGAGGTCGGAATTAGGTAGAGTTATTTGTGTACTTAAACTGATTTCATACAGCGAAAGAATAAAGTGGATATGCCTCAAATCCCGAGATTAATTGTAAAGAGCAGAAAAATCCTGGCGTGGGGGGGCAACGTAAACAAAAAATTGTATTGTAAATTAATGTAAATACTATTAAAAATTGTATCTTTGTTTTATTTGTCTTATCTATCTCCGAGGTTCTTATTATTATTGTTGGCCACACGGGTTTGTATTATAAATCCCGGGAAGATCCCGGGATTCGGGAAGATATTTATTTATTCCTTAACACACACATTTGTTTTTACAGGTAAGACCCAAGCTAAAAAATTCGTCATAAATTGCAAAAATCCAACAACCAACCAATCCAATATCAACATTTTGATGCAAGTACGTAAATAACTCTACCTAATTCCGACCTCTGCTCATAACTCAAGGAGCTCAACGACACGACGAACAATACCAAGGGAAGGACATTTGGGTAGGTCGTTTCTAGTACTCAAACTGTCAGACAAGTGTAAAATCAAATACACTTGAAGGACACTAATAGAAATGTATTATGCATCAGCAAATTTATGACGACTTTGACGTTAATCATACTAACACGCTTCAGGGATAATAGGTGTGATATGATGGTAAGAAAATGAATTTTGAATTATTGGTAATTAGAGGTCGTGTTAGTCACCTCCTCCTCCAGCTGCTGCCGGTGCCGCTGCGAGGCCGCGGCGTCGCTCTCCAGCGCGGCCACCCGCGCCGCCAGCCCGCACGCGCACGACACCGCGCCCGCCGTGCTGGCAGCTGCTAACGTACTTGGAGGGACTTCGGGCGCCTGAGGGAATAAATACAAGATGATTTAGGGTCCGTTCCCACCGAGCGGAAAAATCCTCGTACCCTTCTTTGATGCCACTGAATAAATGACTGCTTCAGCATTGCCTTCAAAGTATAAAATTGGGCTAATTAACGTATCTTCGAGCACGAGCGAGGAGTCGCTTATGTCTGCATCCTTAGAGTTCATCAAAGTTGTAGCACCAACTGCTTTCACAACCACTAATTCAAACAATCTAGGGCGAAAAAGAAGGGAAGGGAAATAAAGTTTATTTTTTAATCCATCCGATATGAGTTTTTTTAACGAAATCTAAAGAAACAGAAATCGATCGACGAGTCGAAAACGCCTGGAAAAGCTACTGGTCCATGAATGCGCTAATGAAGGATGATCTTCCGATCTCCCTGAAGCGCAAACTCAACGACATATGCATTCTGCCCGTCCTAACTTACAGCGCTCAGAGCTGGTCACTCACCGAGACTCAGAAGTTCCACTTTGGAAGGGCAAAGGAACGCACCATACTGGGTGTCAAAAGACAAGACAGGGTTCGAAACACCACGCTGCGTTCCAAAATGAGCATAGTGACCTTTGACAAGAAGGCTGCTAGGTTAAAATGGGATTGGGCCGGTCACGTCAGCCGGATCACAATGACCGCGGGGTCTCCACACGACGGTTGCCGGAAGACGGACGGCGCCACCACCCAGGTCGATCCAGAAAGAAGTGGCGAGACGATCTAGACGCGTATCACGAGGGCTGGTTCGAGGAAGCCCGGGAAAAGAGCTCGGGGAAGGCCGGGGAGGCATTTGCTCAACAGTGGGACAGAACAGGCTAATAAAAAACTGAAGACTGTTGGTAATATAATGGTTACCACCCCACCGATAGAGCTGAATTGTCCCATGTATGCTAGACCCATACCATTCATTTGGGTAGCTCGCTACCAAACATTTGAATTCCTCATTATCATTACTTGAAACTGTTAAATATATTTGGGTATCATTTAAGCTATCACCAATTTAATTAGTTTTGTGTTTCTTAAATAATAGGGTTTGTCCTCAAAATAGTAGATCTGTCACCAAAATGTAGTCACCAAACAATGCAAAATCAGTTCCACAATAAATCACCTAAAATCCTGAGATATAAGGTCTAGTACCAAATAAATGTTTTTGTATGTATTATAATACGTGTGTCCTACATTTTGGTGACAGATCTACTATTTTGAGGACAAACCCTATTATTTAAGAAACACAAAACTAATTAAATTGGTGATTAACCTAACCTAACCTAATTAATTTGATAATTCATACCTGGGAACAATTTTTGTTTATCTGAGAACGAAAATATTTCGTGGCGATAGATCTATTTATTAGGTGATACAACTTGATGACAAATATAAATTTTGGTGATAGAAAATATAGTTCCCAATATATTTTGGTTAAGTATAGTTTATTTATAAGCACTAATTATACCATTGTAGGAGAAATAATACTACTGCGCCTAAATGTACACTTATTGTAGTACTTTTTAAATTAAATTATTCTTATTCAAACAGGCAACCTACCCACATTAAACAGTCTTTATATTTAAAAATCGTTATACAGCTTTACATAAAAAGTTTTATTGTAGCCTATAGTGTTTCACTGATGGGTTTCCCTCCATAACCTTCCACTGTTTTTTCTGTGCGGTTTTCTCTTGCCAATCCTCTCTTAAACGCGTTCAACTCGTCGTGCCAGCGTTTTCTAAGCCTCCTATGGCGACGACTCTGGCCCATCGGTCCTGATGCATTCTACAGACATAGCCCGCCCAATACCACTTCAAAAAGCAAATAAAAAGGATATTATAAAAAACTTACAACAGTGACCTCGTTCCATGAGTCTGTGGTGGGTTCGTTCGCGAGCGTTTCTAACGAGGGGTCGGTGTTGTCCATGGACGGGTACTGGTGCTCCTCGCAAATCTAAATCAAAATACTTTACACTAGAAGAAAATCTGGCAGCATATGAAATTAAGCATGAGAAGCCATTGTTAACACTATTTGTTTTCAAATATGCATCGAAGCGTTTCAGTATACTTTTCTTCGAAATGTTTCGTTAACTACACAAAAATAGTGATCCGCCGGTGTCGAGAGTAGGGTCCAAACTAGTTAGGGCTCTAAGTATATATCTCATGTCCTCTAAAAAACTGTCATAACACAAAAATATTATGTTTTTAGATAATATCCCACTCATGTTCAATTATCCTTGCTCTAACATTAAAAAAAACCGCCATAAGTACTGCGAAAATAAGTCACCGAATGCCACAAGCAAAACATTTTACGCAAGCACACAAAAAATCTTTAAAATACGGATGTCTGTCTGTCTGGTTATCGGTTGACTGGTAGAGAATGCCTTGTGGTATTAAGTCCGCCTATGTACCACTCTTGTACATACATGAAGTTTAAACAAATAAATAAATTTCTAAAATTGATATTTATATTGATATTAAGGTAACGCTAATTGAATTTTTCCTGTTTTGTCTTTTCAACACACTTAAAAAAAAAAAAACAATAAGTACACACTGTGTTTACATTTCTTATCAAACTGTTATGTCACAGGTCTGCTGGAACTAATTTCATATGAAATAAGCAGTACCTTGTGCTCCTCTATCTTAATGTAACAGCCTGTTAAGTATTTTGCGTAAACATAAATAAATAAAAATAAAATGAAGAGAACTCGCAAAGAAATTATGCCGCGACTTTTTCGTTATATGTTTTGTTACTTCCTCTTGGAAACACGGCATACATAGCAGCTAAAAAACCCATCAGATAGTCTTTAGAATAAGATTCCAGTACCTTGTAGAAAAGTGTGGAAGTAGCTTGCAGTGTCATACTGCGCAGTTATAATTTCTGATTGGTTTGACGTCAGAATTTTTTACTTTCCCATTGCAGTTACTCGCATGCGTATGGCTTTTTGTACATTAGGTTCGTTCGCCATGGATGTGTACCTGCAGCATGGCGCGCGTGGCCGTGTGCACGAGCGCGGCCCAGTCCAGCGCGCCGGCGTCCGGCAGCGGCAGCGGCGCGGCGCCCGGCACGGCAGCCGGCCCGGCGCCCGGCATGGCGCCCGGCACGGCGGCCGGCCCAGCACCGGCGCCGGCTGCCACGCCCGCGCCGGCCGCGCTGCCAGCTGAACCGCGTCCGCCCTCCCCTAACTCTGCGTCCATCATGCGGATAAGGTCCTCCTGGATATGACAAGAGAATTTAAATTTTAGTCATATCATAACTACAATAGTTAGTGTGTGCGACCGTTTCGTTCGTTACAACTTGACGCTGTACTAAAATATTAGGATCACTAGTCAACATCATATTTCGGTTAAAAAAGAAACTGCTGCATGATCAGAACATTTAAATATTCAATCATTCAACAGTTTGAGAGTTTGACTGTCCACTGGTCTAGTAGCTAGCAAGCGCGATCGCGATCCTATGAGCACCCGGGGTAATAGTTTCACTCTTCAATTCGAGAAACGTTTAATTAGATTTTTCCAGCAGAAGCCCAGTCTGGACTCAGCATAATTGATGGTAATATAAGTTCGCCCCTTTTATATTTATTAAAACTATTTTGGGGTCGGCTTCCAGTCTAACCGAATGCAGCTGAATACTAGTATTTTACATGGAGCAACTGCCTATATAGTTACGAGCTCTTATCCTTTCGGGAACCATTCGTGAAATTATGGCAGATTGATATAAGATCTGTTTTTATTATTCCATACTTTAAGTCCACATTTGCCATGCAGCACATAATAAAAAGTCAGGTATGTTAAACTCACGGTAAGCGACGATGTGTTAGCAGAAGCACGCTTATGCCTCGCGTGTCGCGGCGAGGCGGCGTCGTCGTGTGAGCGTCGCCGTAGTGCGGCCGCCTCGGGCGCGGGAGATGTCTGCGGAGACCGGCGACCGCTGCGACATGACCCACCTGTGATAAAAAAAAAACGTTCACGTTTAAAGGTCGTAAATATGTTTGTACTTTTTTAAATAATGTAGTGACTACAATTACCGACGCAGAATCGGGCCATTCATCATACAAGCCGGTCAGAAGGAACTTTATAATAATAATAATATTATCATTTAATTCAGGTAACAAAGACCCATAACATATATACCTTACAGACAATCATACATATTTTATAAAACAAGAAAATATAAACTATTGTACTCGAAGTGACGGCGTCGTGTTGCGCTGCGTGGTGTCGCGTAGCCTTCCGCGGAAACGCCGATATATGTCACCCTTCGGCCAAAACTCTTCCTTGAGGAAGGTGTCAATATGATGAGTCAGAACTCGCACCACAAACGTCTTGAAATTCGTGTTGTGGCGACTCTAACTTCTCAACCCTCAAGGTCCAGCAGGTATTCGCTCGGACATACTCCACGATCTTCTCAACTTTCGTGGTGTGATGTAGCCGAGACACATAAAACTGCGTCGTTGGTATTGCCGGACGCAGCACATTGGGTCCTGACAGCGCGGTCCCGCACTGGTTACGACTAGGAGGCTTCTTTCTCTTCTTCCTCTCCACCTTCACGAAGCCATCCTTGTCACACGTGCCCGTAGCAGGGCCTTGCTCTTTCGAACCCCTGTTGGCAGGTTCACAGCATTTCTTCTTAACCCCCTTCTCGGTCTGCGACACATGTTTGTGCGCGCCGACGACAGCCGCGTAGGCACGTTTAGGGGTCGACGTGCCCACACGAGTCACTACCTACTACCTGCTACTCGACCGGCATCGGGTCAGCGACGGCGGCGGCGCAAGTTGCAACGCGTGCAGTATCAACAGCGGGTGACTCAGTAGAGCTCGCCGACTCAAAACTGCCGTTGCTAGCGTTTCTCGCTCCGCGACGTGTGCTCACGTTGGAGGCATCGGGTGACCTATTTACCGTTACAGAGTTGCGCAACAACTCCACTTTGGCACGTAGCTCATCAATGGTATTATTCGACACCTCCAACTTGCACTGTAACCGGCTTTAGTGAACAAGGTTTACTGTACCTGTGCCGTATCCGGAGCTGTCCGAGGCTCGTAGCCGGCCCGGCTGCTGCGCGTCGGCGCGCGCTAGCGGTAATGTTATCGTACCTGTGCCGTATCCGGAGCTGTCGGAGCGCGGCGGCGAGTGGCCGCGCTCGTAGGCGCGACGCGGCCGGCCCGGCTGCTGCGCGTCGGCGCGCGCTAGCGGTAATGTTATCGTACCTGTGCCGTATCCGGAGCTGTCGGAGCGCGGCGGCGAGTGGCCGCGCTCGTAGGCGCGACGCGGCCGGCCCGGCTGCTGCGCGTCGGCGCGCGCTAGCGGTAATGTTATCGTACCTGTGCCGTATCCGGAGCTGTCGGAGCGCGGCGGCGAGTGGCCGCGCTCGTAGGCGCGACGCGGCCGGCCCGGCTGCTGCGCGTCGGCGCGCGCTAGCGGTAATGTTATCGTACCTGTGCCGTATCCGGAGCTGTCGGAGCGCGGCGGCGAGTGGCCGCGCTCGTAGGCGCGACGCGGCCGGCCCGGCTGCTGCGCGTCGGCGCGCGCTAGCGGTAATGTTATCGTACCTGTGCCGTATCCGGAGCTGTCGGAGCGCGGCGGCGAGTGGCCGCGCTCGTAGGCGCGACGCGGCCGGCCCGGCTGCTGCGCGTCGGCGCGCGCTAGCGGTAATGTTATCGTACCTGTGCCGTATCCGGAGCTGTCGGAGCGCGGCGGCGAGTGGCCGCGCTCGTAGGCGCGACGCGGCCGGCCCGGCTGCTGCGCGTCGGCGCGCGCTAGCGGTAATGTTATCGTACCTGTGCCGTATCCGGAGCTGTCGGAGCGCGGCGGCGAGTGGCCGCGCTCGTAGGCGCGACGCGGCCGGCCCGGCTGCTGCGCGTCGGCGCGCGCTAGCGGTAATGTTATCGTACCTGTGCCGTATCCGGAGCTGTCGGAGCGCGGCGGCGAGTGGCCGCGCTCGTAGGCGCGACGCGGCCGGCCCGGCTGCTGCGCGTCGGCGCGCGCTAGCGGCGCCCACTCCTCGAGACCTGCCTCGCACTGGCACTTGGAGCTCGACGCGAAAGTTACTGTCACCTGTGAAAATTTTCATATTTACACTATTAACGCCTTAAAACACCCCAGATACGAGACTCTGTATGATTTCTGACCGAAGTCTATTAATCGGCTACCGCTACAAACTTCGGCCGCAGCCGAAGCCAACGGTTTAAGAGCCCTAAGGCCTCATCTACAGAGACGTAGCGCGTGGCGCGTCGCGTTGTGCGGCGCGGCCCGCAGTAAATTCAAACGCTCACATTGCCATGTATGTGACCGTTTACGGAAAAGCGATTTTACGCGCGTTTGAAATGCAGCGTTACTTCCGGTGAAGCCTGCAGATGACATCGTTCGTGACGTGTTCGTTCACTCACCGTGACTGGATCAGAAGTCTTGAGCAAGTCCACAAGCTGGTCGTGATGCAGCGCGACCACGGCCGCGCGACACACCTCCAGCAGGCGCGCGCCGCGCTTGATGCCCGCGCGGGCGGCGCAGCCCGTGCTCTCTACGAGCGTTACTAGGCCGTCCGGTTGTACGTGGAAACCTGGAGAGGAAACTATTATTAGATAGATAATGCAGATGGTTACCACTTACCATATTAGTACTCTTATCTGGCTATAAAAGTGGTATGTGGTAACCTAGCAAAAAGTGAATTGCCAGCGATTCTGCACTATGTGCGGTACTAACTAAAGTGAAACTAATATTTAAAATAACCTGTTTGTTTTCCCCAAAAATCATGAACTTACGTCTGTCGACTTTCGATAGTTAATTTTAATTGACCCTGTATAAACTGCCACCTTGACTTAAATTCTCACATTAACTGCCCCGCAAATTATTGGTAGGACCCCAACCCCAGATAAAAATTAAATTCGTGACTCGTCCATCGCTTGATTTATTTTTGTCCTATGTAAAAAGGAAGCAATGCCTTACACAATAGTATAGCGTAGATAGTTACCGAGCTGCGGGTTGTTCCCGCGCTCCAACGTGATCTCGGCCAGCGTGTGCGCGTGCGGCGGCGCCACGCTGGCCAGACGCCGCAGCAGCGCGTCGTTGCCGCCTCGCAGACGCACGCTCTCGCCGCGGTGGTAGTACACCCGTGTCCAGCCGCCACTAACGACCCACCCTACACAAAAACATACATTACTAGAAAAAAGGACTCTTACTGCACATGTTTTAATAGAAGCAGCAAGATTTCCCAGGGACTGACACAAGTCAAAAGGGCGGAATCGCTTCATAACTGTGTGCGTACTATATGTAAGTACCAATGAGAAAATGATCAACAGTTCAGCTATTCAAAGTGAGCGTTTGCAAAGGAAACATGTGGGATTTACGTAACATAACATCACGCCTGTAGTTAGGCAGCCGAAGGGTTAGGCAGAAGTGTACTTAATAGTACACCCACATGTCGCCAGTTATGTTTAAGTCCCATGTGAAAGTTTGGATGGATGGATGTTTGTTACTCAATCTCGCCAGAACGGCTGAACTGATCTGGATGAAATTAGGCACAGAGATATATAAGAAGAATTAGCATTGTCATTCAAAGTGACAACGCAGCCAGTCTTCTGGGTACGACTTTTTGTAGCGATGCTGTCGCGCGATTTGTAAACGCGCTTCTGCATCGCGATAATAGCGATACAGAATTGGGCGAAGGTACACAGCCAGCGACAACATCGCGGCTCTATCGATACTCTTGCGCAGGAGCATCGCTACAAAAACTCATCGTGGGCGAGGTCTCTAAGCGCCCTTTTGTTTAGTTAGTTTTTTTTATACAAATTATTCCTTTTTTTGTAAATATTTAGTTTTAATTATTTTAAACGTAAGTAGCTTTTATTCATTTATTTACAGAAACTTATAACCTGGAATAGCACACAGGCTATTTTTTTTTCTGTAGTTATTCATATAAATTTCCACGGAAAAAAGTCGCGGGCGGGTGCTAGTTGCCTATAAAATCGTGTCGCCTTTACTAATAGATTGTACACAAATAGTAAGAAGCTGATAATAATTTGATAAAACTGACTTACTTAAATTTCAATATCAATCGATAAATTCCATTGATAAAATAACGCTGTGACACAGCTATTTCTAAGATAGATGGAGTGATAGAAAATACTTTATTGTACACCAAAATTGCTAGCAAGTTATTTTACGATATAGTTTTATTAATTCTATGGGTACAACGGCGGATTCTCACCTAGTAACGAAGTAGTGGGCAGAACAAGAACAATTTGCCGCGTACTGTCCTCGACGAACACTACCGTGTCAGCTGATACGCCCATGATGCAGTCGAGCAGGGAACCATTCGCACCTTCATCTTGTACTTGAACCTGAAGAATGTATATATTTAATTACTATACATTGAAAACAGCGTAGCGTCATTGTAAGAGTGAGATAGAGCTATAGAAGCAAATAGCGCCATCTTTTTTTCGCTACGTAACAGTTACTGCTCTAGCAAGCACTTTCCTTAAAGCGCTATAATATCTGTAAACCGTATTACGGCTTATCCAGCTCTTTGTCAAAATATTTGCTACAGAGTCAACAGTATGTTTGACTCTGTAGTGACCACGAATTCCTACTACATATACATAGCAATGTTTTTATGGAAGTAAATACAGAGTAAAAAAGATCAGACACATAGCCGCGTTATCTAAGCATTCTGTTCATCAAATTAAGTAACATTTTGCAAATAATCAACAGAGGACTGGGTTGTCGGGACTGTTACCAAATAACTTACGTGGAAACACAGCGCGCCTCCAACTAATACGTCGTTCGTACAGTTCTCCACCCGCGTGATTAAAGTGTTGTTCGTAGAATTGCTGCCGCTTTTCATTAGTAACGATGAGAATATAGCTGGAACGAGAACAAATAACAGTTTATTACATGTAACATTTAAATAATAAAACAAATTTTAGCACTCGAGAGTAAATTGCACTGAGCTTAGGTAAGGGACGGTGAGCAGCGGTGGCCCAGTGGTAGCGGCCCCGACTTACGAGCAGTAAGTCGTGGGTTCGAACCCAGGCGCATTACTTTGTGGAATTTATTTCATCACCACTGCTCTCATATCGGTGAAGGATAACATCGTGAGGAAACCGGCTTGTCCTAAAACCAAAAATTCGAAGACATGTGATATCTACCAACCCGCACTGGGCCCGAGTGGTGGATTATATACCATTCCCTCTCATAGAGAGCAGGTCTGTGTCCCAGCAGTGGGAAAATTACAGGCTGATTATGTTAGGTAAGGGACAGAAATACAGGCATGTGATAAAAGTGACGCTATACAAAGCCAAACTTTTAAACTCAATGTGCCAATTTCTTTACCCGCTGTAAGGTGCAATTTACTTACGTTTGAAAATCTGGCTTAAAGTTACTTACAAAATTTTTGTCCAGTTTCAACAGTGGTAGCAGTCACATATTTCTTTGCTAAATCTTTCAGGTACTCTTGACGGGTGCGCGTTGCCATTGTACTAAACTTTGGTGATTGAATTGCAGCATTTTCGCCATTTATAACCTAAAAATTATGAATGTAATTATTGAAGACGAAAATTACAGCAAAAGTTTTCTGAACTGAAATTTATTAACTTACTTTACTTAAGAGTAGGTCAGTGAACGCTTCGCCTTTAGGGTAAATCGCACCATCTTTTATCGGAGGTCCGAACAAAGGCACTTCTTTAGCACGACTCACAGCTATACTATAATGCGTATTCTCTGTACATGGATCTATAGCTCTAACTACAACAAAAACGTGTTGGAACTGAGAACGGATGTACCGCGGTGTGAACGGTGCAGCACCGGGTTCCTGGAAGACTATAGTTACTATATCGTTGCCAATGTGGCGTTTTCTCAACAACTGTTGTCTGTTATTCGGAGTATAGGGCAGCATTGTCGAAACGTGGAACATGATGTCGCAGCCCTGGTACGTCGTGAATACAGAGTACAGTCCAGTCGAGTCAGTTCTATTGTCCAGTCCAGCCCTATACTTATCAAAGTCTTTTAATCGAACTGTCTGGCCCAGCATTTTGAGGAATTCTACAAAAGCAGGACCAGCTTCTTGGTTATTGTACATCTCTTCTTCAGTCGACTGGCCGCTCTTGCAGTACATGACACCAACTTTGTAGTGCCGGGTAACACATTGTTCGTCTAGTCGTAGAAGTTCCTCCTCTGCCCTACCATCGTTTATACCAAGCCTGAAAAGAAGTTAGGCCATTATTTTCATATAAAATCGTATAAATACGATATGAGGAAACTATTGAAAATAGGGAAAGGCAAATTATTGTTTTGCTAAGGAAATTTAAATATTCGTATTTAGATAAACAACAATACAACACAGTTTATTTATCTGACCGCGTGACGCAATTCATAAATGAAGATTAGTTTATTATTTGGATCGTGATTATAATCAAGGCTTACTCGATTCAAAATGATCGGTGATATGATATTGCATGATATACCTCAAACAGCCAACTAGTAACTCAGGCGCGATGTATTCCAAAGCGTCTTTAGTGTTGTAGGTTGCGCTGTTGTTGCTGGGCTTAGCCGTGGGCAGCGCGTCTTCGAGTACGGATCCTCGTAATGTTAGCAGTTCAGAAGTCCGCACGATGAGGCGGTACTGCCAAGCCAGCTGAGATGCGGGCGCAGACACGTCGCCGCCTCCGCGACGAAGCTCCACCCTCTCTTTCTTTATAGATATCGCCACTGGTCCGAGATTCTCGTCCATTCCGAACCAATTCTGATGTGCTATGGAGGGCAACAGAAAGACATATACATCCTCTGATTACACCGCAAAACTTACAATTGGTTGAGAAATGCAAGTGGTCCCTTTTCCAGTGTTGTAAACCAGGGTTGTTGCTGATTATAATTATTTTCTTAAAAAAAAAACAGGGGAAAAGTAGTAGCCATTGTAAATATACATCTAAAAGTTGCATAGTTTTCCTTGGTGCGCGCGTGGCGTTATATTATCACAAACACTCAACAATTTACGAAAAAAACAAAAACTTTCGCGAGCAATAACGAATTATAACGTAATGAGACAAGTTTGTGTTTGTTTGCAATCGCAATCCCCGTGGTCGACCCTTTGTTTGGTCAAAACTCGCAAGCACAGACTACACGTGATATGAGCCTCGCCCTCTCTGCGGTCATGTCACGACTCGTACTTCAGCATAAATAATCAGGATGCTGAAAATGATGCTGAAGTTCAGCGGATGTTGATGTTGATATTCATGCAACAACCCTGGTTGTAACAGAGAACGTGAGTGTACTAATAAGATAAGCTTTCATTGCAGATTTACAAACCATAGATAAATAACAAGGGACACCATTACAATACACATTATGTGGGAATCGTAAGTTCGGCAAGGGAAACAAGAAGCTAGTTATACTCACGTTGATTGTAAAAGTAGTTCCTATAGTATGAAGCACCCAGATCTTGACTCTCTATGGGGAATGGTGAAAGGGATCTGGCGAAAGGGCAGCCATGACGCCAGTGAGTGTGTCCTGGAGGGAACTCCAGCATAGAAATCCCGTAAGCGGCGCGAGGACGGTGCCAGCCTCCAGACTGGCCAAGTATAGCACCGCGAGCGGTTTTCCAACATAGTGACACACAGCGTTCTTCTTCACCTGAAAATTGGCAGTGCCATATTTAAATTAGGGGTTTTGCATAAAGTAACTTATTTTACGTCGGATTGACGATATCGGAAAAGTCGCGAGACATCTGGATGAGGGGAACATGGAACCGTGAAGCATAGCGGTAGAAAGGGGAAGTCTGTAGTGTACCCAGCAGTGGGTGTTTTGGGTTGAAATGATGATGAACTCTTTTCTGTAAATTTGTAATTTATTTGCTGAATAGTAATATTAACATTTGGCTTTACAAGTTTATTTTTTTTTTTAAAAATACCATGCCCCACACTAGGAATTTCTCCTGTATCGTAGGTGCGTTTACAAACATTTAAACTCACATACACAATCAACCCGACCCGGAACAACTACCTGTATTCCATACAAATATTTGTTCCGTGTGAGAATCAAACCCTCCAACACGCAGCACAGCAGCCAATCGCGCAGTCATTGCGCCAACTGTGCCGTGAAATGAGCCATCTGTTAAGCTTCTGGTTATTAACTTACTCATCGATGTAATTATCACAAGCATCTGCATTTCCACATAATATAAATTGATTCATAGTAATAATTTAGTCATTCATTCAAGTGTTATTAAAATTACATCTTCAATTAATTTTCACTTGTGTTAATGAGAACTTGTCTATACAAGCGAGAAACAGTAAAAAATGAAAGTGCAACAATTTTACTGTAAAAAGTCGATGTACATTATACTGTGTGGGGTACAGTTGAATACAGTACCAGTCACTTATTTCAGCACAATAATAAATTGTTGTTGCCTTTTTGAAAGGGACTAACTTGTTAACAGTTAAGGACACTGGTAGTCGTTCCAGACATCATCTGCCTAGCCTTTTCCCAACTATGTTGGGGTCGACTTACAGTTACCAGATGCGGCTGAATACTTTACATGGAGCAGCTGCCTATCAAACCTCCAGAACTCAGTTAGTACTGGGTAATAAATACAATACCCCTTGGTAAGACTGGTTGTCAGACCTTTAACGACTGTCAAAGATCTACAAATGACAGCCGGGACCAATGGCTTGTTCCAGACATGGTTGGTTATTAAATAAGTCACCGTGATGTCAAGGTTAAGGTACAAAGTTGGCTTCAGGATCAGGACTATGTTCGGACACAAGGACTACTTCACCTGTGGCAGTAGCCGTACAATATTTCTTCTATCCATTTTTTATCTATCACAATTCCAATGTTTTCAGCAAGACACATATTAAATTTACTAACACTACAACACATATACATGCGAATATATACAAACTCAATCATACACACAAACTTACGCATACTACACCCTCCCATACACACCTACACATCCACACACACAATTACACATGCACATTCTTAATACAACTCTGTTTATTAAATTCTTTTAGTCCTAGTTTAATCTTCTTTAAAATAATTTAATTGTACTTTCAAACCTGATTTTACCCCGGATCTCCTAGCGTCGGAGTCAGGGTTTACTCTATCTGTATGACCTTTAATTCACTAAATTCATGTGACCTAGTCTTTAACAATGTTGTAGGTTTTTGTATAAATAAAGATTTTTATTATTATTTATTAAGGATCATTGATTCTGGGAATTAATGTGACTATTTATTTATAAAAGATATCAACAGATTTATACATATTAAACTAAAGTTATTAACTTAGGATTTATAAATTGATTATTAGTACTTAAACCCCATTGACAGTAATCCTTATGTCTGTCTAACTGTGAGTCACACTAAGAAATAGAAAAGACCCAGGATAAAAGATATAAAGAAAACAAGAAAGAAAATGCTAAAACATACTTTGTTTTGCTTTCAAATATAGATTAAGTTAATAAAGCACTCAAAATAAAAACAGCAGTACTGACTTGGTGGACTGACTTAACATTGCTGGGTCAGCATAATTCTTTAAAACGGTTACCCAGTGCAAGTGAACTTATGCAGTTGAAATAACCTCTTTTACTTATCGTCAGGATAGTTCAAATCCACGGAACTAGCATTGGATAATTCTGCATATCTAATGTAGCCAATTTAAATTACGCAGTGTCGTAGCGACTAAATTAATGAATTTAATAGATTTCTACTGTTAACAATACAAAGAACACATGAATTGTTACTATTTAAGTAAAAATGAGGTCTAAAATCGTTGAAATAAAAAAAATATAAACTTATAACCTTCCCCTGTAAACCTACACATAGTGCAGATACGCGCACTTTACGTATGGTAGATTCGCAGATTTGCACTATCCCCGAAGTTATGTTACCTTTAATCAAATTTGTTTAATCTATGTATCTACTAGATTAATCTTGATTGTTGGCAAGTGTACACAGTTAACGCATGACTAACTGGTTGTGCAGTAATTGTTGCATTAATGAATAAGTTATATTGAATGGAAGCATAAAATGTTTGCAATGTAGTAAGCAATTAGAACTCGTAGACCACAAGGACATTGCATTCATGGTTATTAATTAATAAATAAAGCTATAATATACTACAATGTAATATAAATATAGGTGTGTGTTAAAAATAACTTCCGCATGCCAATGTCATCAAACTTGTGACAACAGCTAAATAAATATTGCTTTCTGGTGTGTTTTGGCAATAAGAATTTTCTTTTTTGCATGTGAATTTTAAATCAATAAATAGGTATATTCATTAAAACAATCCCAAAAATATACTTAGAACATCATGTGTTCATGTTCACAATGGGTTTGATATTTTCTTATTTAGGCAACTGTAGAATGGTTGGCAGCTTTGTATCCTGCACCAATTGTAAGTCAACTGAGGGAAACAGGTTATCATGGTGTGTACAGACAATTGAGTTCCTTCCTGCCACTACCTACATACAATTGTGCTCATAAAACTTACTGACCACTTAAACATTTTACACAAGACTTAATATTAATTGTGGTTCATATTCAACTACTACTGTCCAATTTGTTTACAACTCTTATAATCGGGTTTCACAACAAACTATAAAACATGGTAAAGACGAAAATCATGGGTATTATGACAGTTTTTTTTTGTTTGGACCATGACTCATACATAATACATTCTTCCAATAACAATGTCAAGTGTGAGAGCATAATTTGTGTCACCTGATTCACAGATGTCACAATGGACATTTTATAGTAAGTAAAAAGCAGTGCAAACAGATAATTATGACTTATCCATACATACTAGTGTTTTATTGGTTTTATTATGTTCTTATATTGGATAGAGAGATCTCTATCCAATATAATATTGGAACAAGTAGGCCTAATAAAATAAGTATTGGAGACAAATGGGATATAGATTGCGGCACTGGCAAGTGCCCATAAATTTCTAGTTGATTTTTTATATTTTACTTATTTGTGATTTAATAATTCTACAGATGATAAAAACAGTTTCTTACCTCCTAATTCATTTCTGAAGAAAGGACAGCTTTCCAACAACTCATTTGATCTTCCATCGCCTGTATCAGACGCTGCCTCATCGCCTGGAGGCAGTCCACGAGTTGTAAGCAAAGAGGCAGCAGATGCTCCTGTCGTAGTGTTTCGACGCCTACTCAGCAATGCTCCACGAATCTCAGCAGCATAACTTAAGTTAGCCAAGAGTGATTGAACATCATAATGAGCAAACTGCTTTCTTTTGTTACTGTCTGTTACTGCAGAAAGGCTACTATCGTCTAGAGGCGGACGGTTTAATACAGGGGCTGCTCCACCCCATAGTTTATTCAATTTCAGCCTAGGCTTTGGGCTGGCACTTGATCTGGATGGTGGTCCATCTGCATGGTCACCGACAAGGCCGTCAGCGATTCTATCGACGGCGCGACTTAGTCCTGGCGTCGTGTCCGGCGCTGATACACCGCTGTAACTGTGCACCATCGCGGGTAACCGGTCGTTGGCGCCTCCAATTACGTCTATTGAACCATGACTTCCGTATTCTCTGCGTAAGCCATTTCCTGAGGGATGCTCAGCATATATCAAGTCAAGACTTGAATTGCTGCGGTAAATAACATCTCTGGCTTCATTTCTTCTATTATCTGGAGCGTACATGGCATTATTTTCCCAAGGGACCTAGTGCATTTGCGTCTACCAAAAGTAAGATGCGTCAGTTGAGTTAGAGCCCAATTAATATATTTATTTGCACATCGATGTAAAATTCTAACTTGGGAATTAGCACAATAAGCAGCTCAGATGAAAAGAGAGACCAAATGATTAATCAAACTTATTTTGAACAGAATCACAAGAAAATTAATGTACGAAATTGACCACCAGTATAATTACTATCACTTTTGTTGTTTACTTGTTGTAAAATCACTTGTAATTCAACTAAATCAATGAATAAATAAAATGAATAATAATTTTGCAAAACTTGAGGTCTTGTCAATCAACCACATAAAAACCATATAGATAAAAAATACAAACCAGAATCTATGAGTGAATGACAAAGACAAATTCCACAGATAAATAAAGTGAAAGAGAATCCGTGAATGACTGTATGGATGTGGTAAGTACATACCGACAAGCTCTATGAACTTACAAATCTAGACTGAATTGTTGTAAATGATCTACTACCAGCCACGCGTATGTCTGCACATGGCCTTAACATAATGCGATACAACGGGTGATCGGTAACAGTGTCATATAAAGTTATTTGGTATATTTTCATTTCAACAACTTTCACAAGATATAATAAATGTGAGATATACCAACTGTTGATATAATTTCTTCACACATAACATTTAAATACTCTAAAACTTATTTCGTGTAACTTTATTGGATATAACGTTTATTTAATCTTAAATCGTTAGGTCTATCGTTTAAAATATATATTGATACCATGATTATGGTTAACACCCCGATTCAGAGCAAGCCGACTCGGATAGGTTAGGTTAGAAGGCTAAGGTGCAAGCAGAGCGGAGCGCTAGATCCCCTCTATTGTTGTTAAATGATTTAGGTTCCGTGAGAACTGACCATCAATGCGCGATGGCAAGTGAGCGAATCGCTCTCTATCTTGGCAGATGGTAATCAATTACGTACTACTCTGTCAAGAAAGTACCGGGAAACGATCAATCAGAGAAGAACAAAACGATAGACCCTAAAATATTATTGTAAAATTTACTTCCCGAATACTCAGAGACAACATGCCCAGCGCCTGCAGATTATTTAAGAAACTAGACGCAGATTTGCTTGGGTTCTCAAACTCAATACCATGGGTCTAAAATTAAAAGATTTAACTATTTTAAGGCTAATTATGACGGTGTTAACCAAGATCTATCGAAAATAAACTGGGAATCTTCTAACTGCTCTGTAGAAGAATCACTGGAGGTTTTCTACAATATAATTTATAACGTTATTAAAACACGTATTCCTTTAACATCAGTAAAGTCATCGAGGTTCCCAGTTTGGTTGTCACCGGCTCTCATACGTATATTCAGGAACAAGTGTAGAGCTTGGATAAAGTAGAAACAATATAAAATTTGTCAGATTATGAACAGTTTTCGCTTTTCAGATCCCGATTTCACGTTGAGTGCAAAAATTGTTATGACCGGTATATCAATATTGTTGAGGACAGTATTAAACTAAATGTCATTTATTTTTGGAAATTCATCTCGAACCGTAAGTCATCCAAAGGGATTCCCTCTACTGTGCGTTTCAAAAATCAATCTTCGAACAACCCTAATAAAATCTGCAATCTTTTCTCTGTGTATTTTAAATCTGTCTATGAACCTTCCACTTTGTCAAATGATTTCTGCTCAAACGCAGATTGTTCTGAGGACTGTAATGCTGTGGGCAATATTCAATTCTCAGTTCAGCAGGTATTGAGGCATCTGAAAACCTTAGATATCTCAAAAGGGCCTGGTCCCGATGCACTTCCTGCAATATTTCTCAGAAATACTGCTAAGAACATTTGCGTTCCTCTACAAATTATTTTTAATCGGGATCTGTCAACAAGGATTTTTTCCTGATGCTTGGAAGCGAGCTAACGTAACACCGGTGTACAAGTCAGGTCTTGCAGATGACGTTGAGAACTACCGCCCAATATCAATACTATCGACCTTATCGAAAATCTTTGAAAAGCTTGTACATACTTTGTCCGTTGCTTCATAATGTTATTGTTCCACAACAACACGGATTTGTTAAAAGAAGATCTACGGTAATAAATCTTGTAGCATATTCAGAATACATTTTGAATGACATGGATGCAGGTATTGAAGTAGATTCGTCTATACTGATTTCCAGAAGGCGTTCGATAAGGTCGACCACGAGCTGCTATTGCGCAAAATTGCATGGCATACGTGGGAACCTGTTGAGGTGGTTTTCGTCGTACGTTTCCAAAAGGACGCAGCGCGTTGTAATTAATGGTTATCAATCATTTTCTATAACCGAACATCAGGTGTTTCTCAAGGATCGATTTTGGGACCCCTTCTATTTATTTTGTTCATTAACGACATAGGCAAATGTTTTATAGCAGATGACTTAAAAATATTCAGGCCAATTAAAAACACTAGGGATTGTCTTGCTTTGCAAAGTGACTTAAATGGACTGTCTGAATACTGCGTGTGTAATAAACTGAAACTTAGCGTGCCTAAATGTTCTTATTTGAGCATCACCAAAAACAAAAACATCTTCAAATACCAGTACTCTCTAAATGATTTCACTTTAAGTTGTATGTCTCTCCTATGCTTTATTATGTAATTGTTTGTTGTTCCAAGTTGTTCCAAATAAATGAAAATAAAATAAAAAATAATACACAAAATGTTAGTTATTTGTCCAAAATCTCCGAAAAAAATTACTCCGAAAATTCTTAAAGAGCTGCCTAGAAAGGGAGTAGTATTTCTTACTATCCTCATTAATGCCTCTCACAGATCCTCTCATGTTCCTGCCCTCTGGAAAATATCACAAATTGTAATGATCCATACGCCTGGAAAGCCGTAAAATGAAGTTTCATCCTACCGCCCTATTAGCCTTACTCCAGTTCTATCGAAGCTATGGGAAAGGGTTGTCCTGAACAGGCTGAAACCTCACCTTCAAGAAAACCAAGTTGTACCTGATCACCAATTCGGATTTCGCGAGCAACACTCCACCATAGAACAGGTACACCGAGTCTACTGCACCATAAGACAGTGCCTAGAAAAGAAGAAGTATTGCTCGGCAGCCTCCCTCGACGTCCAACAAGCCTTTGACCGAGTATGGCATAAAGGACTATTGTGCAAGATAAAGTTACTCCTGCCCCATTCATTCTACTTGCTAATGAAATCATACCTTAGTGATAGGCAATTTCAAGTAAAGGTACGAGACGCTAGATCTTCTCTCGCCAGGTGCCTTGCAGGGGTACCCCAGGGCTCCGTCCTAGGCCCAGTTTTATATAATATATTTACTAGTGACCTCCCTCAATGCACTGACGTATTTGTAGCAACCTACGCTGATGATGCCGCATTCCTGGCCTGTAATCAGGATGCCAACATAGCGAGCAGCATGCTGCAAAATCAACTTGACAGGACCCATGACTGGCTAAACAAATGGCGTATAAAGGCAAGTGCACCCAAATCGCATCACGTCACCTTTGCACTCAGACATGGAAATTGCGCTCCGGTCAAATTAGGTCAGGACACTCTACCACAGTCACCATGCGTGAAGTACCTGGGATTCTACTTGGATCGTAGGTTGACATGGAAGCATCACCTAAAGAAAAAAAGAACAGAAATAAACTACAGATTCAAGAACTTGCTTTGGCTACTAGGCAGACAATCTTCACTCAACCTGAGTAACAAACTGAGAGTTTATTGTTCCATCATAAAACCAATATGGACATATGGGATTCAACTATGGTCTTCCGCAAGCAAATCAAACATCATGTGCATTCAAAGATGTCAAAACAGTATCCTGAGGGTCCTAGCAGGAGCGCCCAGGTACGCTCGCAACTCAGAAATCCATGAGCCCCTGGAAATCCCAACGATCCTAGAAGAAGCGAAGCGCTGCCTAGAGAATTACAAAGTTAGATTAACCAACCATCCAAATCCCCTTTCACATTCACTATTGATGCCAAATTGTACTAAGAGACTCAAGAAAGCTGATATTGTGCTGCCTGATTAAGTAGAATTAGGACACTGGTCTTGATTCTATAAAAAATGACACACATCTGATTATAGTCAAGGATGACTGATAGCAGATGAGAAGAGGAAAAAAAAAAAATTGTCCAAAATTGTTTTATCGCCTTCAAAGTATGCTCCTTCAGAAACGATACACTTTCACCAACGAATAATTCAATCATCAAAACATTTTTTAAACACTTTTTCCGGTATTGAGTTCAGTTCGCGCCACGAATTCTCCCATATCACATTACGGTGACTAATACGGTGCTCTTCGTCTTGGTACTTGACGTCTTTATTTTTTATCAACTATTATGCGGCTAAGTTGGGTAGTGCCCTTTGAGCGTTACAATCCTTGATTTTAGGGAACACTTTATATTTAGTGGTTTATTTGACACGTGAAATGGTTTTTGTAAATTATTTTGTGTTTACGTCTGAGTAACTTCTTTAAATCAAGGTACAGAAATAGGGGAATTTGATCCTCTGTGTGAGAACTGAGGGCCCAACTTTACAGTCCATAACTCGCTTATTTGACTTTCACAAAATCTGATTCCAACTTTCACAATTCTTTGGGAATGTTCACTAAATCCCAAGCACATTTTCAAAGAGTTTTAACAAAGTGGCCCTCACACCACACGCACATGCTAATTCTGCCTATTATAAAGAAAAGCTTATAAACGCATGGAACATAACACATCTGTACGAGCGTAGCGAACTCGAATAATTTAGGTCATTTTTGTTCATACAAACAAGCACGATAATAGGGAGTACGAGCGAGGGTAGCAAGCTCGGAAATCTTTACTACCCGCTTCGGATAGATTGGTTTCTCTATAGTTACCCAAGATTTCGCACCGTCCCCCTGCCCACGGCCCTGATGATGGAAGACACGAGGCGTAAGCGACCCGTGCATGTTGTGTTCACAGGAAAAGAGTAGAGGACGACACTAAATTGATTGACAGGGTGATGTAAAAATTTGGGCAGCAACCTAGACGCCTAAGTTTTTATTAACACAGTAACATTTATTATAAAAATCTAAATCTTTTCTATATATTTTCATTCGTGACTGGGGCGCTGCAAGTGCACCCCTTTGCACCCTGAGATTTTGCACCCTGAGATTTTGAAGACTCACACACTCAGTATTGGTTGAAGAAGAGAGTGAAAAGAGATACATACGGGGCCTGCATTACAACCCAACTGACCGTCACCGCCAATTAAATTTTTCTTAAGTTTTTCGCAATCAGCAGGTCAGAGTCAGGTTGATGTTGATTAAAATAATTATAAATCGCGGCCGTAACAAATATAGTTTTACAGAGTTATAATCATAAAATCATCAGTACAACCCTGTTTATTTAATGACTATTTCATGAAAAGTCATTAAATGAACTGAAACAACAACGTTACAACTCAATACATTTAAAGAATAAACACGTTATCGATTTTGTATAGTGGCTTGTTTGTATATACGGTTGTTTTATTACTCGTCTTAGGTAAGGACGGGTTAGGTGGTTTTTAGCTTTCGACACTCAGTAGGGCGCTGCTGGTTGAAATTTGTGACATTATCTGTGGAAATTGTACTGAGGAAAAACAATACGGTGGCGTTAGTTCCGACTATGGCCACACGTTAAAAGAACCATGCAGCACTATACCAACTTATACTACCCTAAATGGTTGGCTGGTTGCGAACCGAACGCCGGTCACCGGACGCTGATAGACAATATTATAAGTATCGGTTAAAGTCTGTTTGTCCGCAGTCAGTCTGCAATTTGTCCGTACCGGTATGATCGCGTTCTAAGCCACCTAGCCTCTCTGGTGTGCTTTGGGTTGACGCAACGCCCTTGATGATGAGCGGACGAGGCGAGATGATGCCGATCCGGTGCAGACTCTGTCACTTTCCCACACTGGAATTACTCCTGCTTTAAGACGTCATAGTAACCCCCCAGTTTTTGTTGTGTGAGTTAATTACAGACACGAAGACAATTGACGAATACTGTATTAAAACCCGATATTAGTAGAAATGTGCCGACTAAATAGCCGACTGGCCAACTAATCGGTTTCAAAGATTGTTTTTCTTAACTTTATTTCAATGATTTACTAAAGGATGAGTTCCGATTCCTTGATGTTTAAACTGAAATGCTGATTATAAAATAAAAAAAAATACTAAGAATAAAGATTATATTAGACGATTAGATACCGCTTTTTGCAGACTATTCAACGACTACAAAATATGGTTTCCCCGACTAGTCGGTACATTTCTAGTCGTTAGTAACTATCACATATTTTCCAAAAAATGGTTATAAACAAATTGACAATTTACACACCTACCTACATTTTAGCGAACTTTGATCTTTGACTCACTTTTAAACAAAGACAAAGCCACGTCTTTAAGGTCGAGTTTAGAAATTCGTAATAGGTACTTTCTTATGTCGGTCGGTTGGGTCGCACCTAATTCACAGTAGCGAATTTCAGCTTTGGTTCTTGGCAGGTAGTGTAAATATCCTTTACTGTCCTTAGGCGGCCGACGCCTGCACACTTACCATCAAGGAGGCTGCCGGCTACTTTGAACCAATAATATACAAAAGTACACAACAACAAAAACTTTTATTGTTAATAATAAATGCATGAGTTAATATTAATTAATTATTATATAAATGCATGAGTTAAATATTAATATTATTTAACAGCTGAATAAAGGCAAGTGTGTAAGCATACTTAATAACTACTCAAATCCCTAACAATCCCTAGGAAATTATTTAGGGTTCCGTTTACGGTGTCCGGCGATGTCACTTGCGACTAGTTGCGATTCGACTTGCGTAAAACGCTTTACCTGTTTCCGTCAGTCACGCGTCGTTCCGCAAGTGGCTTCGTGGTGACTCGTGGCATGCGCTACTAAACAACTGCTTGAATTTAATTTCTTCGCTGTAGTTATAGCATCACACGTGTCACTAAAGCGTGTAGTTCGTGGTCACGGGGTTAGGCCATTGATAGAAAGACGAGGAAGGAACAGATTACCCTCACAGGTTATTTGTATCTCTATTCCAAGATACAGAAAAACTAAAGGAAAAAAATCGTTTGTGAATGTAATTTTTGATGTTGCTATTAATCAGCTTCTTCTTCAGGTTCGAGGTGAACATCGTGTCCAGAGTGGCTTTCTTTATCGGGTCCCAAGATACTCGTAGTGATACGGACCGCTAACGATTTGCGCTCCTCCATCGTCATGGTACTACGGCCCATGTCTTTGGCAGCATCAGAGCTTGGTGAAAACATCTGTATGGAGACATGGCTTGCAGAAGTGAACAGTGAGTCCGACTCAGAAAGACGACGTTTCGATTTCACGACGCGACGTCTCGATTTCTAAAATATTGTAAACAGGTTAATTATTGTTGTCTATTCATTTATTTTAGAACGTTCCTCGAAATGCCGTAACCACTTGTAAGATACGTGCAAAAACAATCGCATTATTTGTAATAGATAGGTACATACTTGGATTAGTCGGACATCTAGTGGCCAGTATGCAAAAAGAAATTTATTTATAAATTAATTAAATTTAGCTACAACACACATATTTCTGAAATAAATAATAATTATGTTTCGGATGTAGGTAGGAATGCAGTCATATACACACGACATAGCACCACATTGCTGAGTTTCAGTTTGAATGGTGTCGGTGCACATCAAGCTGTAACCCGAAACAATTTTCCCAATCAACCTTGAACCTAATACTTTAGAGATAACGTTGAAAATCGATTAAAGGAATTTGACAGATTGTAGTAGCTTGATGACTGATGTGCTGTACATTAAAATATTATGTTCAGGATGAATGAGAATGTATCAGCACCACCGGTTAACAAATTCAATATTGTTTTGTGGATGTTACGGACCAAGTGATTAATTTACACATTAGAAGTGCCAATATGAGAGGGCAATTTGATTAAATAGCTGGTGAAATAATTAAATTGCCCGGGCATTAAGAATATCTAATGAAAGAAAAAAATACATGTTTTATTACTTACTTTTCTTTTCTTGTTCAACATGAAATCGAAATGTTTAGTACGAGAATGACTAACTTATTTACAAAAACTTGGATGTATATTTAATTTATAACATGTAAATTTAATTTTAATTAAACATATATTTAAGTTATGTGTGGTATACTCATCTAATTTTAAGTAGGTGCCTACATAAATTCAACGACAAATAATTAATGTACGTTGTGCTTAAATACCTGTAAGAGGTTGATACATTAGTCTGTGACTCTATTGGATGTATCTCAGTTATCTTGGTAGCAGTGTACTCAATTGTTAGTGAGCCAAATAAATAAATAAAATTATGTATAATGCCTCATTTATCACTTGATCCGTAACAGATATACCTATGTTCAGGTAAAGTCCACTCGGCTTAGCTCAAATTGTGCTGCGTCGTTCGGAATAGTGTGTACCTTCCCTGACATAATATGGTGTATTATAATTATAAATAACATATCGACACCCGCTAAGTATACGTATGTATCTGCCAGATACACGAAACGGTTTTTATTGCATTTTTGGCATCTATATACCTATATTTACCACATACATTTTTATTTAATTTTTTCAATTAACCCAACATACTTTTTTCTCAAACGTATAATTGTTTATCTGCATAAGCTGACAAATAAACACAGCGTACAGCCATTTAAGTTCCAGTTACATACTTTGACGCGGGGGGAAAAGGGCGCGCGGTGCGGGTAACTGCCGGTCACTCAGTTCTCCGGCGGGCAGCGAGTTGTGCGCGCGAGTGTTGCGTTGTTTTTTACCATGTCGAGTGAACGTTATAAATTTTTAACTACATTAAGGGAAGATGCAATTAAAAGACCAAAAAATGCTGTGGACCAAATAATAAGCGTAACATCAGACCAGATAGACTCGCCATCAAGGCAAGGTAAGTAATATTAACTAAATATTTTATAATGATTAAAGTACATTATTTTAAGTGCACCCATAAATTGAGATTTCTACCTTTACTGTAAATATTTGAACACGTCTTAGAATGAAAATCTATCGTCATGACGACATTACTGCAATTTTTTCATTCCCGATGCATAAGTATGTAACTACGCAGTTACACATTTTTACGTCGGAATTTAGATTGATTGAAAAATGTATCTAGGCACTTACATACTTATTCTACGGCATGTGTTTGAAATAAAATCAGTTAACTAACACATATATTGTTTTACATTGGATTTTAACTTGATTATTAAAATCTATCTGTATACTTACATAGTTTTACTTTTATGAAATGATATTGATTATCGTAGAAAATCGAGTGTTTTATTGTGGTTTGATTGTTTCAGATACTCCAGTACACTTCTCAAAATATTTCACTGATGAAGACTTGCAACAAATGACGGAATTCATAGAAAACAGTGACGAAGAAACAAGTACTGCACAAAACCATCTTAAAACCTCAGAATGTTCCAGAACACATTCTCCAACCGTCACAAGTCATACAGCTCCAGTGATTTTGCCGAGTAACTCTCATGACCCCATATTGGCAACAATAACGCCACAATCACCCATGATGAGCAATGTCAGTTTAGGTATTGGAAATGATATTTCTATTGAGTCGCCAAATTTCTCGTCAGTCATAGCTCAAGCAATTGCTCAGTTAGATTGTGATAATATATCACCAGCTCCT
The DNA here is from genome assembly GCA_910589295.1 of Noctua janthe. Taxonomy (NCBI): domain Eukaryota; kingdom Metazoa; phylum Arthropoda; class Insecta; order Lepidoptera; family Noctuidae; genus Noctua; species Noctua janthe. The sequence goes on from OU342561.1 coordinate 10,001,130, forward strand.
ACACCAAACGTTGTCATGCCAGTTAGCTCACCTATGCCAATACAGACCCCGATAACAGAAAACACTCTTTCTGACATTGTACCATCACCGAGGCGCAGGCTATCCACAAGAAAAAAAGATAAAGGTAGATTACGAATGGTCCATCAAGACCAGTGGTTGGATGTTATGCGTAAGAAAAATAAAAATTTAGGAAATGAGTACAAAAGTAGGGATGGTAAAATGAGGACAAAGAAGGAGATGGGGCCATGTTGTGGAGAGAAATGTAAGTTAAAATGTTCACAAAAAATTACTAATGTTGACAGAGATTTGCTTTTTGTGGCATTTTGGTCAATGGGAGATATAGTTCGTCATTGGGATTTTATCAATAAGTACTGTGATAAAATTCCAAAACGTAGGGTTACTACTGAAACTGGCTCTAGAAGAGAATTCACTTTGCGGTATTATTTACCAACAAAAATAGATAAAAAACAAGATGATAATGAGGTACATGAGACTGATTCAGTGTCTCCAAAGACACAGATAACGAAGATACAGGTATGTAAAACCATGTTTTTGAACACTTTTGGGATCAAACAAGGCCTGGTATATTCTGCTTTGAAAAAGCTTTCATTGCAAGGCACTGTTGTTCACGACAAAAGAGGCATCCATAGACATACTAAGAAAATCACTGAAGAGATGATTGCAAGTGTTTGTGATCATGTGAACAGCTTTGCACCTGTGGAATCGCATTATGTTCGAAAACGTACGAATAAAGTATACTTAGATGGATCTCTTACATTTGCTCGAATGTTTCTGCTGTATAAAGATTGGAATGATCCTCAAAATCAAAGTAAAGTTAAAACAGCAAGACAGTACCGAGACATTGTCAATAAGAATATAAATTTGGGGTTCCACGTCCCCAAAAAAGATCAGTGTGATGTTTGTCAAGTGTATAAAAACTTACCACGTCCTGTGACTGAAGAGCAGCTTAACACATACAATACCCACATGAGAAACAAGACTATAGCGCGAGAGCTAAAAAACAAAGATAAAGAAAGCACTATGAAATCAAAAGAAGTACTCACAGCGGTATATGATTTTCAAAAAGTGCATGGAATGCCCTGTGGAGAAACTAGTATTCTTTATTATAAGAGAAAGCTAACTGTGTTCAATTTTACAATATACGAAATGGGAAGCAGAGTTGCCAAGTGCTATGTTTGGGATGAAAGCACTGCTTGCCGAGGAGCAAACGAGGTGAGTAGCTGTTTATTTGGTTATATTAAAGAACATCACCAAAAAGGCATAAAAACATTCAACTTTTGGTCCGACAATTGCGGGGGACAAAACCGTAATCGTATCGTTTTTGCAGCCTATTTACGAGCTGCAAAAGAT